>OZ010626.1:30908061-40908061 GCA_963932425.1 Athalia cordata
ATATACATCCTCAGGTATGTATTTGGCCTCTATTTAGAGGAGTAATAATTTCCAAAGTATTTGTATTAGGTATTATATATCATGTACACTTAATATTGCGAACAAGATTTCATGTTGTAACATTGAATGTCGGTGCAGGTAATCGTGTACGCGGGTTTTAAAGTTATAGCGGTTAAATTGACGCGAGTGTTTGTATATTATATAGCTATGTAAGTTATGGCGGTGCCGTCAGATCCGCCGCTTTGGCGCACGTAAATTCATATACATATATATTCATACATATATACAACGAGGTATATAATATCTATGTGTACATATATCATTATACGCTGCTGTGCCAATAGTTAAACGTTTTCTTATGTACTTATATTAGAATTAAACTCTATGCGTAAAACGCCTTCGCGTCGTTCATCAGATGATGAGCAGCTTCTGCAGCTTCCGAAGCGCCTAGGACATAGGCTATCCGCTATATTGGAATCTTCCCATTAGAAATCTTTCTTTTTTTTTTTTCTTCGTTTTCATTATAAGTGTTCCGAAAAATTGAAATACACAGGATCCACTTTCTGCACAAATTATATGTATACTCAATCAATTCCGAAAGTTGATGAAAAAAAAAAAAGAGAGAAAAAAATTATCGAAAATTTAGGATTTCTCAGTTTTCGAAATTTTTAAATATACGATTATGTGATTTGTAGATTCATTTTTTTTTTTTTTTGGTGTTTATCATTAATTGGCGAGTTTTTTTTCTCTCTGTTTCTCTCTCAACTTCTGTATTATAAAGAACTGAAAATGAGCGATAAAGAAAGTATTTGTAAAATTATACTTACGTATGTATATAAGTGCAGACATAATAAATATTTTCACTTATTAATAATATTTAAACATCAAATATGCGAAGATAAAAAAATTACAACTTTTCCTTTCCCTCACCTCCATTATTTCTGAATTGTAAATACCGATGATATATAAATCACACATAGTATGTATGTACCTAACTAACCGTATTAACGATAACGTTTTTACTTTTTCATATCGTTTTCCATATGCAAGTGCATGTATTTATATGAAAAAAACGCGAAACGCGCGGGTATCGCGTGATATTGAGGTATGCACCATACAATTAGTTCATTGCACGCAAAGTGATGACCACTGGGTCCATTTACATACCTGTATACATGGAAATATATGTATGTATAATTACAAGTACTACACACCAAGTAACTTAATTCAAAAGCACGCGATCAACGAACGTGATAATCTGCGATTGACAAACCTTAACACGTGGAAAAAAAAAAAAGAAAATATTCATCATACGCATCACGAATAAAAAAGTATATGTAAACGCGTGCGTTCGGTGTACAATTTTTTTTTCTTCTTTTTTCTTTACATAATTTTTATCAATTTATTTTTCATTCTTAATTTCTCTTCCACCTGCACCATAACCGAATCTGCAAATACGCGGGGAGGAATTTCTCAATGAATAATAATGATAATGATATAATTATAATAATAATAGTAGTAGTAGAAGTAGTAGTGGTAGTAGTAGTAGTAATGACACGAGATGTGGTGTAATGTCAAGCCATATGTTCAACACTTAACATCATCATTATTAACGCGTCGGTTAAATTGCGAGTCGAGTATATAATTCGAAAGATTCTATGGACACCGTAAGCTTTGCTGTTTAACTTCCAACGAATGCTAAGAAGATGTTCATCTCCGCGCATATCGTAAGATGAAAACGTACGTACGTATCTATAAAATTGTAAGTACGCAGGCAGCCTGCACATATGCGGTATAGGTATTTACCTATACCTATACGTATAACAAACTCGAGGTGTCGACCTTATCTCGATAATACTATACGACTTAATCTTACTCTTAAATAATTAATTACCATCGAGTTATCGCAAAAGAGTTTCTTTTTTTTTTTTTACTATTTACAGGAATGTATCTATACAGTGTTGAAAACTATTATTATACATGGAGAGTGCGGTATAATTATCTTTGGGATTCGATAGAACTTGATTTTTTTTTTTTTTTTTTTTTAAGATTCCAACAGCTTTGGTACATTAAAGCGCTGCCGCATATCTGATCAATTACTCAGTACATACGTATAAATAAGAGAAAAAAAAATATGTCGAAAAGTTCCTCATACGATATATGATAGTGACAAAAAATACCAAGCTTTTTAGGTCGCTCGAAAACAAAAAAAAAAATTATCTTTGAGAATAGAATTCCAGAAATTTCTCATCGACTGTCGTCCCGGCAGCCGCACCTTATGTGCAGGGTAACTAAATTATACAAAAGTTTTGCCTCACCCTATATATACATAGATATGCACACGTGAGTGCACATTATAAATACATACTTTACAGACAGCATATAACGTTGGCGTTCGCATAGGCATAGTTTAACCTATGGTATAATAATACGAAACTGATCGTTATGTGCCTGCGCTTTTGGAAGCCATAAAATTTCTACCTTTACACCCGATCGTCCGCGTTACTTGAGTAACCCGATGGTTTATGAGCAAAAAGCATCGTTTAATGATCCCATGAAAAAAGCAACTGCCATTCAACACCACCGTGGTCAGCGCGGGTAATAGATGTATACATGGTAAAACCCACGCTCTAGGATGTCCCCGTAAAAAAAAATTCTATGATACCCACGTAAAATATGAACAAACTTTTTTCGAATTTTCTTGTTCTTTTCTTTCAAAATCATACGACCGTATAGTCGCAATATCTATTACCTGAATCAAAGGAGGATAAAAAAAATAAAAATCGTCATTCATTTTTGGAGGACCTGATAAAATACCGACCTTATATAATTATGCATATAATTACAGATGTATGTTACGTGCATATACATATTACATTTGCATATTGAAGGTTAATATTTTAGTGCATATATAGTGAAGCAGAGGGAGATTTTCTACATATATAGTTAGATACATATATATCGAGAGATGAAACGTGATCGAGCATTGTGCAGATGTTGTTTGCAGCAAGGATATGCCGTTATGAATCTCTGACCATATAAACCGGGTCCTTATAGAAGTTCTCGTTCGCGTACCGTATTCCACTGTACATACTACATACGTTATATACCTATATACCAACGTACGTACGTTATACATGTGTGAACTATCTTAAAACGACACCAAGGTAAATATAACTGTAACTTCTGCCTATATACTTATGTACATACATGTACATATACATACCTATATACGCAATAGGTATGTATACATACGTGAGCACGTACGTACAAAGGAGATGAAGAAAAAGTATAAAAGAAAATGAAGAGCAAGACGAAGAGATCTATAGGTACGAACAGCGGACATAATCTCGAGTCTCTTTGATAGCGAGCACTGCACATATAGTACATTATATATATAATTGGTATATACCTATATGTACACACCTATATACACTATAGGTATAATATGGTATTTAGAAAAACATCGAACCGAAGGTAATTCAACTGCTATGTGCAGGTAACTATTATGAGAGAGCCGAGAGAAGAGTCTTCCGTTCGTCACCTGTCGGACACATCATTTATCACGCGGTCACAAGTCAAAACGAGGTTTGAAACCCTTTTTTTCTTTTTAATAATTATCATCGAATTTTTTACATCGATCGCACACTATGTACACGAATTTATTCGATGTCCTCCTATAGTTATCCGTAGATAAATTTCACTGTTTTATTTTCATTATACCTGCTGCACTTTACGAGCACAGCCGCAGTATCTAGTTTCATTTAATTACGATATGAAACGCGCGATGTTAAATGAGAAAAAGGAAGAGAAGAAGGAGAAATGCAGGAGGTTGAAAATCGGTGTAATTTACCTCTTTGAATTCGCGATATCTTTGGCCATATAACTACCACTATATGAGCCAGATCATGACGATGCTGCAGCAGCTGATACCTGTGTATATAGATAACAGATACATAGAAATATGTAAACGTGTTGAGAAGCATTAAAATCACCGTGAATTGCGGTACATAAGACACAGACGTTCGAACGTTAGAAAGATGTACGACGAACGCGTTTGGAACAAGAAGATTCCAGGTAATCTTGTTGAGCTGACCACCACCTTATTCCTCATACAAGGTATGAAACGAAGCCGCCTCAAGCGCAGGTACGTCACGCACGAGGAACCTAACGACCCTGTTTACTGGTAAAGCTCCTCCAAGAAAATACAATTTTTAGTTGCTACTTATAACTATGTGCATATACCCTATGTGCAATTTTAGCATATACAAGAAACAAGACTCCTTTCAGACATATACCTATGTACATTATTTTATCGTATATTACATGAAATTTATTTCTCACACCTCGTGGGGAACGATCCGCTGCACTTACGAATTTTTTTTTTTTGGTTTTTTTTTTAACGCGCGGAATGTAGCAGAAAATTCAAAATAAATTAATCGATCGATCGATAGAAAGAGAGAGAGAAAAAAGAAGCGTTTTGGAAAAATTGGAAAATATTATCTAGGTCAAGAAAAATAAAATATTCACGTTATGCACTTCACCTCTTTTACATTCTCCGCTCGATTTAATACGTGTAATTGTGCATATGTAGCTCTAAAGTTGATGTATAATCTGCACACTATACTTATAGCGTTAGGAAAATTCTTGACTATATCTTAGAGTCGTTAATTTAGTAACAAGTATGGTCGGATTACACTTAGAAATTTATTTTCACGTATGTCCTAGAAAGTGCGGAAGTGATGTTTCATTGCTAATCGATAATCGCACATCCCCCATGCGTGCGTCAATGATAAGAAAAATTGGAAAGAGAAAAACAAAAAAAGAATAAAAAAATATCTATGCATATGTACAATCTCCATTCGATCTAAAAATTATATGGGATAGATATAAAATTGTGACAATTTAATCTATACATTATACTGCAGCACCGACGAAAGAGCGCATAACGACACCATTCCGAAAGATGAACTAAATATAATAATTATAAAAGAAAGTCTAGTTACTTATCTTGTCATTGAGGTAAACATTGCATTTTATGCACTCGCTGCACTATCTTGCGCTATAAGCTACGCAGCTTGCAGTGCAGCGGCACGTGTACCACTTTATTCATAATAGCCGTACCTACATAGAAATTTTACTATAGCTATTTCAATGAAACGTGCTATACGGGCACGATATTGAATATAATATGCTATGTGCTCGCGTATTCCTTTCTTCCAATTATTATGTCTTTCCCATATCGACTTTGCAAGCAAATTAAAAAATAAAAACTGAATAGGAAAAACAAAAAATTTCACACAAGGGAATCACTGCTCGGATTTTTCATTTGATAATATTAACAATAATAATCCAATAGCAATTTGAATCAGCTAACATCGTATAGATATAATTACATGATTAATTTCAATAAACAAAAATCGCATAATAGGTGTACTAATAATAATAATAATGATAATAATAAAATAACGGCATCATGCGTGAGAATTCGCAGCGATCTGATAAAAATCGCCATATAGGTACATACGTAATCTGCACATATACCTATAGTTATAATATAACTATAGACGAGGGACGTACTATTGTTATGTACCAAAGTACCCATGTGCATAATAAATTCACTTGATAGTTGCGTAAGCAAATAAAACGTTTCAGTTTGTTGTTTCCCACATGGGTCTTGTACAGATGTTATATATATCTATAGTATATTTTAAACAAGATAGATGTATATAAATATATGCTCATTCTATATTGTCAGACAAATAAGCGGAACAGATTTCAAATTTATTTTATAAAAGACATCGTGCGTGGGTAGATGTATATTTACTTACGTGCCTACGTACATATGTACGATGTATAAGTAAATAAATCTTGCCAAATTTTCAGCCCACGCTTTACTTACATATTTTCTTTTTTTCATTTTTATACGTTCACGTCGCTCTATTGTATATGATATACTTTTGCTTTTCGAAGACCAACGTCTACAAAAAGAATAATAATAATAATAATAACAAGAAAAACAATAACGATACCAACAACAATGAAAAGTGACAGTAATTTAGAGCGCGGACGATAAATTATCGCAGAAAGACGAGGTCGCTTCGTATACATACATGTACAATTTCTATGCTAATATGCATAGTAGTTAACGGACGCGTCCTCGTTAAAAATTTATTTTGTTTTTTTCCTTCAAATAGTGTAAGAGATTTAAAAAGGTTTTTTTTTTATATATATTATGAATGGAGATAAATTGCCTGAATAGCCTATACGTACGTATATAAAGACGATGAGGAGCAAAGATTCATGGATCAAAATTGATCTATAAAAATTGAAATCTATGGTATATATATGCAGAAAAGTACCGTTTAATTATTTTCGACTGAAAATTCATTATCGATATAAGAACGCGGGAGCTCATGTACTGTACAGTATAAGTACGTAGAGATGATTTATATATCTCATTTCGTTCATCACTCATTTCGGATGATTATTCGCCATATCCACTTTCGTACGCCGCGCTGATTGTGATTGAAATAATTACATGCCTTATACCTTAACGGTAAATATATGAGTGTATGTAGGTGTGTAACTACACCGTAGTTTAGATGTACATTGATAATAAAAATATCGGTTGGTTTATCCAGCGTATGATCTACAAATTCATCATTTCGATTCCGGCAACGCGACGTCCGCGTCGGGAGAAAATAAAATAAAATAAATAAATAAATCAATAAATAAATGATAAATGGTAAATACAATACGGCGCTTTCGGGTATCAATCACTCCGTGTTATATACGTAAGTAGTAGTCTTTCAATTATTACTATGCGGAGAAATTAAATACCTAATCCAGAAAATCGAAAATGATAAAAAGTATATCGTTGGTACGTTTAACAGACTACATACCTAATTAAATCCATTATATGTTGAGAAAAGGATCTTTTCCTAATATGGTTTTACTGGAGTGAAATCACAATTATCATCACGGATCTCCACTTCGAGCTGTTTTTTTTTTCTTCTTTCTTTACTTCGCGCCGATAAAAACCGGCCCTTTATGTGTATAAATATAGGTACTTGTTATCTTGAATGAAAAAAAAAATGAATAATTTCTATGTATGTATCAATTCAATAGAAAGATTATAATACGTGCCCTTGCACTTGACGGAATTCTCGAAACCTAATTATTGCATTAAATAGTTACATGCATGTGACGGTAATAATTATATAAATGTAATTAGACTCGATTAGATCCCTTTTTTTTTCTAGGTTACCGGTAGAATCCAATGTTAATAATTTTCCTTTGCAAATACGTATAATTGAATTACTCTCAAAGAAGCAATAGGAAGAATTAGATATACGTACACATATGTGTGTATGATATATTATTATATATTATTATAAAGTATAAAATGATCATTTTTTCCTTCTTACTTTCTCACAGTCTCTTTTACATCACAGAAGTGTATAGCTTTTAAATATATACCTACTCGTTGAAGTTCAACTATAAAGCGAATTATTTTCAGTTACAATTCTACAAACGGATAACAATGAAACTGAGATATGTCTGGAATTTGCAACTAACATTCGAAAGAATTTCTCACACGAGACCCGCGTAACAAGAAATTAATAACACAACAATTTTATTCAAATTCACGCGCAATATTGAGCGCAATTTATAACACAATATTCCAGGCATTTAATTTAATTATGTCAGGGGGAGGCAAATAATAAACTACGTATGAATGATGGATGGAGAAAAAAAAAAATATTCACAGCGCACATCGTACAGTTATAAACATAATAATAATAATAATCATTTCCCGCATTATACTTATAGCGAGATAATCACCCTCACAAAATGTAGGAATTTTCATCATTTTCACACCAAGAGAAGCCTCACGTTCTCCAATTTTCAAATTTAGTAAATTTGAATCCAATATGGCGGACGGTAAGAGTTGGGGTTGAGCGTCATTTGTTTTAAGACGCTTGTTAGAAGAAAGAAAAAAAAGGAACGTAATTATAACCGACCGTTTGTAATTTTTTGTTAAATTTGAAAAATATCATTCTTTAATTCTAACTGATTTTTTCCTTAGATATCTATCAATCCTCGAACGAATAGATATATCCGTGGTTATACCATATAATATTATTATAATTTGATTTCGGAAGCATCAAAACAGGTAGGTAGAAATACGTACGTTTAGTGTATTATTAATTACAGGTATCTCATCTTTTAACGATGATAAATTACGGAGCCACCTTCAGTCCTGTTTCATGTTTAATACCAACTCGCTGTACGTGTAGGTTATTGTGAGAGAAAAAATGAAATCAAAAAAGTCACAACGATTCGTGTGCCACATACATACAAATATGATATACATAAATTTATAATAAATATCGTAATAACCGGTAATAACCCATAGATTTTTCCAACCCACTCAACTGCAGTTTCACGGTAATAATACCAATAATAATAATTTTTTTTTATTCTTTTGCCAAAATACCTGTTTAATTTGCCGGTCGAGAGTCCACCCGCCTTAAACTGTCCCATCCATGCCACACTTGTCACATCCAATAAGCGAAACTTACCAAAACTTTATAATTAAAAAAAAAACAGGAACGAAAGAGGATAAAGAATGAATTAATACTTCGATAAATTCTCGCGGGCACTGTATAGAATAACAATTTATTTTATTTCGACCCGATTAAAAACGTCTCCTGATCTTTCTCGTCAACTCGATTGAAATGTATCGAACAAAAATTCAAATGAGAAAGACTGTAGATTTAAAAAATGTCTTCCTCGGAGGATCGCGGAGAATCCCCGGCACCCCGATAGTAAACGAGGAAACTAACGCGGAGATTTGAAAGAAAACTTTTCAACGGTTTCTTGGATATCCTCTTCCGGAGCGCCACCCGAAACGACACTTACTTCGTGACAGACGCCGTTTGACTGACAACGTGCGGGCATCGTTGGAGCATGGAACGATGGAATGTGAGTGTAGTCGTTTGTGCTTTAGTTCTTTGGTGTTAGTACCTTGTGCGGATGGGGTGGCGGCGGCACCTGCCGTATATCGTCGCATACTTTTGGAGGATATAATTGTTCTTCCCTTGTGGTGAGAGAAACAGAGAGACAGAGAGAAACAAAAGTGGGATTTCGGGAATTTCGTCTCACTTGTAACCAAAATTATAATCGAGAAGTACGAGTATTATTAAAATTTACGCGTGTACCTGGTGAGTTCATTAATTAAACAAATCTCAATTCTACCAAGGAGACAAACACCCATCGGTATAAGGCGGGTAAGTGGACGAATTCTTTCTTGTCTTTTTTTTTTTTTTTTTTATTGCAGGATATCAAATTTTGTCAATATTGGATCGATTTTTCATAGTATCTGATTGCCACATAATTTAATAATTTCTTTTCAAGGACCTTGCCTGATAATATCTATTAGAGATTGAATTTTTGCAAAGCCAAATATTCGTTGAAATTTTTTTCGATTAATTTGCCTTATACACACAAAATTGAATATATTTTCGTGAATTTAACCGCTTCTTCAGGGACTTGGGTTATTAGGCAAAAAACATCCTGGACGATGGATATTTTTCTTTTGTCTGAGAAGGTTGCAAGAAAAAAAATCTCGAATTAGCCAGAAAATTCAAAACTCTAGCCCTTTCTTGACCCGATATAATAGGCGTCTACATTTTACTGCGAAATCTCTTGAACAAAGAAAGAACCAAACAAATTTCGGTCGATTTTGAGATGTTTGAATTTCCTTCACCCCGCGTAAATTCTTCTCGTGCGCATAAGTATACCATGAGTAGCTGTTTTCTATTTTATAAAATAATTGTACTACTGATTCAACTAAACAAAAAAAAAAATGATGCTCATAATAATGATAATCCTATGTATATGTACTACTTAAAATTGCGTGACGCAGATTTCAAAGGTACATGGTATTTATTTCCATGTATTATTTCACATTGTCAGTCACTCGGTCACGGAATCTCCTCATTTCCTGTTTATAAATATTTAATAAATAAATATTCATCTGAAACTAGAGAGAATCAAATAAAATGGAATACAAAAAACTAAAAAAAAAACGGAGGGATACCTCAAACGTGTCAAATATTATGTCTAATATATTCCGAACTAATCGATTATATAGCGACTAATAAATGTCCGAAAAATTTATTCAATCAATTTTGATATCCACCTATGTGTATGTGTGATACAAATATATGGATATCGTTATACTATTTACGTAGAATTATATTCGTGGGTGATATTTGCATACATATTAAATCAGTACATATATATCTATATATTTATGTATATAAAGTGACTAAGAGCGTGTGATATTAGAACGAAAATAAAAAACGGCAAAAATTAAAATAACCAAGGAGGAACCCGTTAGATATACGAAAGAAATATCTGCAAGATACATAAATAAAATATTGTATAGCTATGCAGCAGGTGCGATGATCTTTCGTGATCCCCATCGCCACGTCATGCAAAATACGTGAGAATTATACAAATGGATTAATATGATTCCTGCACATAACAATTCTTCATTGTTATACTCACCGCGCGTCAAGTTTGATTTCGTTTTATTTCATTTATTATTTTTATCCTCACTCGTTTGTTTTTGTTATGTAGTTGTTGTTGTCTTTTTATTTTAAACTTTGCTTTTATCACACGCGTGGACAAATGCACCGATTAATTTATTCACACGATCATTCATTGTGTATGTACACAAATATTTCGTACACCCGTTGCGTGAAAATATACCTAATAATAAAAAGATTGAAGTAAAATTAGTTGCCATTGAAAATATGAAATAATTTTTCGCGATTTTTCAGATATACCGATACGCCGATGATATGGATTTCGATTTTTTTCCGCTGCATTTTTTGAGACCGAATAGTTTGGCGATTATAATATTGGGGTTGTAGAAATATAATCGGATCAAAAAATAAAATGAACGTACAAATATTTTTTACATATATTGCGATTGAACAACTTGTTCCGAAATGGCCGGCTGACGAGATGTAACTGCGCCAAAATTTAACGATCCTCTTTTCTCGCGACTTCTTCTTGGATTTATACCTATACTGTGTCAAATAAAAGTGGAACACCTTATGGTTGTCGGAATATATATATATTTTTTCTGTCTCATACATATACCCGTTTTGCGTGAATTTCACGGATTATTCTAATTACTTTTCCATTTATAACACGTACTGGTGAACGTTGTTTTCATATATCTACATTTTTGCAAATTTTATATGCAAATAAATGTTATAAGTATATGTATGTTATAGAATTGTAGATGTAAAAAAAAATCAATTCGATTTGTAATATCGATTTACGAATACACACATCGCGCTATAGGTTATTAAATTGTATCATATGGTCACTTGAGATATAAGGTAAACTAGAGAATTGAATTACGCGGATGTTTAACGTTTCCAATTCATCCGTTGCATCGCGAAGTTAATAATTTAATACAAGAAGATATTCGATATTCAAATGATAACTGCTGATCAATCGATATAATGCTGTGAGAATCGTTCGAATTAAATCGTTGGCTGAGTTAATACCATATAATCAAATCGTTGTAATATAATTTCCAAATTGCGACGTAAAATTTATCGGTATAAAAATATAACTATATAGATATATCCCTATAGAGGTATGTGCATGATAACTTATTAAACTTTCGAAATATAATTATACCCATACTTATCGAAGTTGATCGTTTATTAATAAGCGATTTTACAGACAGATATAGAACTTTTTTTTCTTCCATTCTTCGTTTTTTCTAAGTTTTTTTTTACAACGTTCTTCATTCGTGTTACACACTGTATATTGTGTAACGTTGAATTATATATATTTTTTAATTACCACGGTAACCCTTATAGGTATTATATCAAATAGAAAAATACATAAGTTATTATACAAGGTGTGTGTACGGTAGAATATTATGTAAAAAAAAATCTGCCTCTGGCTAAAAGTTAATTATTATACCAAATCTGATGTATCACATGGTTTTATAACATGAATAATATTAATACAGTATAGTATGAACGTGAATGGAAAGAAGAAAAAATAGTAAAATTACATAATTATTTTTTTTTATCTATAATTGTCCCGCGTCACGTACATCCGGGCAAAAATAACGATGAAAAAAAAGTGTTAACATCTAGAATGAAATCGTTTTACAAGTCGATTAAGTAGATTGTAATCAAAGACTCGCGTTACGGCCAATTCGCTACTTTCACGATCGCGTGCGATTTTTCGATTTTCTTTACCGACCGATCTATTACGATGGTAAGAAAATCTACTTTGCCGACGGAGCACCGGTCCGATCCTAGTTTTTCATTTTGTTTCAGTTGTTATTATTATTCAGCTTTTATAGTTACCTTTCGAAGAAAAGACTGTCCTGATGGTAACCGCATCCTGCGCAACCGCTGCATCGTGATGTTAAATCGGTTTCACGATCGATATCTTCGTATCGTTCTTCTTTACCAGCACTTCTTCGATCAACAACAACGCTCCAAGTTCGGTGGATCAAGTAAAACAGATACATGGGCCTCCGAGGACGGCATGGCTGAGATTTTGAGTTTCCCATGACTCGATTCAAAAACTCACTTCTTGATCATTTAAAACTTTTTACGATTTTTATCGTCTTTTTTTCAAAACTTGTGACGATCGGTTATCATTAGGTGATTTGGAAAGCTGCACGATTTAGATGGATTCTGTTTCATGTATATTTTTTATATTTACTCACTCCATACGTTTTTCGCGTGGAAATCGTTAATGCACTATAGGATCGCGTGCGTGCACGCGCACTAACTGCAGGTGGTAGAGACCAGAGATTATTACACACGTGTGCTCGATTCCGGATTACCTGGATACAGCTTTTACAATTTGTTACATCTCATCGCTGCATGATGACCGACAGGTCATTTACGACCCACAAGATTCTGGACCAGAATTTCCGCATACTGGTATACGTATATATAGTATGTGGGTATATTATAAAAGGTCACGAGCTATTATGCGGGTCGAAAAAATTATTCGAAAATATCATTTAACGGAATATCTGAAATAATTGTCAATTTTAATATTTAAATCTAATATCAATTTCAAGCTGAGTCTTATGAGTCTTTTACAATCGACTTGAATTAACTCGAAAAATATTCGCGATGTAAAAGAAAATGTGACAGACAAATATTTGCCGGTATTGAATGATTTTTAAATTATAAATTTTGATCATACGATTTTCAATCGCTCTTGAGGTTTATGAATGAAACTATATAAAAATGTAAAGAATAATAAAAAATTACGAGATTTTTCAACTGAACTCTGCACTGACAGAAAATATCCGATGAAACGAATCGACACGATCGGTGAAAATATCGACTGAATCGAAAATACTTGAAATTAAAAATTCGTGGCAAATAAATGACATGAAAATTATTTTTTCGGTTATCTCGATAATTAGAAAAATATTTATCAATCGCATTGTGTAGGAAAAATTTGTTATTTAAAATTTGATAAAATATTTTTTTATATTACGCGGACCAACCCGATTCTAGATTTGCAAAACAACGTATATAGACACGATTAAATTAAAATTTTATTTAACCGCGACTATTAGTGATTTTCATTGTATAATCTTTTGTTTTTAAATTTTGAATGAAAAATTAAAAATCCTTTTTCGCACATTATTAATATTTTGAACAGTCCGCAGGCAGCCTCGTTTCTTAATTATCATCACTCATTCAACTTTGATAATTATTCTTTTTATAAATTAGGTGTAATAATTCACTTTAAAATAACAAACTTCATTCCCAATGTCCTTTCGATCGACGGCTTTAAACTCGACTATAATTTGTACTGTTAGTTTATTCGTATAAACCTTTTCAACTCTATATCTCCGAACTCCCGGAATCAGGTTTTTCTAAAGTCAATTTGTTAAATTTGTCGCTCCGATGGCCACATCGCCATGCCATGCGATTGGCTACATAATAACGATTGGTTTAAAATACACGTTGATTTTACTGAATGCAGCAGCGGAGCTGAGCATTCGACACGAACTGCTAGCGAATGCTCCCGCGGCTTTTGAGAGGGTATTGGTTCACCTTTTCAAGGTATATACGTACGCGTGTCTTGCACGCCGTCTCGGAAACCACTTCACAAATATAATAAAGGTGTTCGTGTTCACCTGTCTGTGATGTATGTGTCGCGATGTGAATGTGGAAAGACTCCAGTCAGAACCGCTTCAGACTTTCATAGTACCAGACTGTAGGTCAAGTTGCGACCTACGCCAAGCTGGAGCACTTAAGGTCATAAAGGTACACACAAACAATTATGTGTGAAAAAAAATTAATGTCACAACTCCCCAATCAGACGGCGCGAACAATTTTTTCAAATCTTATCATCTTCCCTAATTATTTATACTCTTCAATTATTCGAACGCACTTAATATTCACCGACGACGTGTTACATATGGTTACGCACTTTGGAAATAAGCCCTGATTGTTAACTCATTTTTTGGAAACTTCTTAACTGCACAATTAAGGCCGGATCTCTGGGTTCAAATTTTGGAGAATATGCATATTAGGTTTTTGGGAGGATTTATTGCATCTTTCCACATTTTTTTAAACACGTTTTAAATCTTTCCCAAAAATTACGAAGTTTTTATTATATTTCCATTGAGAGTTGTGGTTCACTTTGAATCACTTGGGATTATAAAGTGGAGTAAGATAATTTTACAACGTACTATATAAGGTTTAACGCGTACATATTGTAACTTACTTTTTAATATACGGTTTTACTTTTTCTCATAACATCTATAACAAAGAAAGCGTATCACCTTTTATGTATACGGAATATGTATGTAAATCATAAAGGCTATTATCATACACGCGCCTATTTACACATATGTACATAAAATAAGCGTATACATATACACGCATGTAACACAATTTGCACGAGTTATAAAACCATCATTTGTTTTAGCATTTATAAAACATAAAATATAATTCGTGAAATAAGTTGTCATAGCAAAAAAAATATGGTCTATGACATAATATCGGTGTAACATGAAAATGAAACTTGTTTTTTAAAAATTTTAAAAGTGAATATAATCGTCCGAATGAATAATTTTTGTTTTTCAAAATGTGTCGGGCATATATGATTTATATCGCGCGGGTGAATGTTTAATGTAATGCGTCAATGTTACACACCAATAACATGTGCATATATAAATCAAGACTCGAGTGATCGAAAATAATTCGTTGCTTGATTAAATACATTGAAAGGTTAAAATATTGCCGGTATATGTAAACAATATAACGGTATGTGCATTGCAAAAACGACGGCCGGCTTTTTCATTAACGCGGCAGACTTCGCGCGATTCTCAAGAGTTGCAATGCTTTTTTCTTCATACTTCACTAATTTACTTTAATAGTAATTTTACTTCAACGTTATAATAACTACATATAATAACCCCGTACCGTATACAAGTTTTTTTTATTAAATTCTGGTATATTTATACTTCATACACTAGGAAATCACCCTCGTATTAAAAGTCCCGTCATTTCAGAATCAAGGTCGCAAAATGTACATTCGTCGTGGGGCTATTAGCCCCCAGTTTATGTTTTCCAGCCATATGACCTGTGTACACGCATAGTTTATACGGTTTGCTAAGGCCGCGGGCGCGCGCGGCAAGTTTTTCCATATTTTAAATGCACATTA
The DNA here is from genome assembly GCA_963932425.1 of Athalia cordata. Classification (NCBI taxonomy): domain Eukaryota; kingdom Metazoa; phylum Arthropoda; class Insecta; order Hymenoptera; family Athaliidae; genus Athalia; species Athalia cordata. Next base: position 30,923,824 of record OZ010626.1, read on the forward strand.
TTCATTATACCGCAAATTTTTTCTTTCTTTTTTTTTTTTGACCTCAACATTTGATTGAAATATAAAATTCAATAAAACTGATTGCAATTTTTTAATTTTTGCAAAGAAAAAAACAAAATCTATTCGTCGTCCATGTGCGTGGCACATTTGAGCCCCACTATTATACATATCTTACTTGTACAGTTACGGAAAAATCGAACATTACAAAATTATTCGTGTTTATAAAAAAAAAAAATTACCCATATACCTGTAAATATTTCATGTATAGGTATATGACCGCATGCTGGAAAACTAGCGAATAATTGTAGAAAAAAAAAGAAAAGAGAATAAAAAAAGAGTATTTACGCGGGCTTAACTAGAGACGGGATCAGTAGTCCGTTCGTTCCTCATCTTCGCTGCACGTCCGTTTGACCGTTGAGGTTGAGTTTTAGATCGAGTTTGTGTTGTTGCTAAGGTATGGATGTATTGTACGTACGTACGTGTTCAATGTTCGCGTACTTATACCGTGCAGTAATGTAATGTATTTGTTGTACTCGTGTATACGTGCATTGAAGAGAAGGTATATATAACGCAATCCGGTCGACCACAGAGAAATATCTCATCTCAGCACCGCGTTTCTGCAGGATGGTGCAGAGTTGTTGCTGCTCTTACGTGATTCCTATACTATATATACTCTATTCTAGTTATATATAAACTCTTCAGTTTCATGTCCTTATTACGTTTGCCGTACCGAGAGAACCGCGTCTTCCTGCAGATCTTGCACTTACTCATATTTCTGTTGTACAGATATAAATTTCTTCACGAAAATATAGATGCAGAGCTACTGCAGGGAGCAATTTCTTCTATTATTATACATGTCCAGGAAACAATTATAAGACAAATTACGACGAATTTCATACGCGGTTTTTTTCTGTTCCGCGTAACATTGCTCATTTTCTGTATAGAGTTTAGGCACGAGTTGCCGTTCCAGAGTAACTATTTGGCATTTTTTTTTTTTTAATTTTTTTTTTCCGGATAAATCAGGAAACTATATCTGATCTTATATCCGCGAAGTTCAGTCTATCTGCGTATACATACATATACCGCACTGAAGATGTCACGTGACCATAGTATAACTGCTTTGCGAATGAAAAATAATTAATTTATACCGTGAATAAATTATCAAAGACGAATGGGGAATATCTTACGCAGGTTAACACGTCGTTAAGAATTTTAAAATGAACCAGCTAATTTTACAAAAATAAGAAAAGTTAGAAAAAAGGAAAAAATATAATATATCTTGGAGCATAGAAAAATTAGTTTTTCATGCTGCGATAATTCTGGAAAGTTCGTTATCCTGCATCACGATGTATTATATTCTTGAGTCTCGTAACTTCTCTGGATATTAGGCACCAAGAAGCGTGTCCGTCCTGCAGATTGTAAGTAAAGTATAAAGTAAAGTAAAGTAAAGTAAAGTGTTTTTTTTTTTTTTTCTTTCTAAACTATAGAAATCTCAAGAGTTTATCGGCCTCTCACTTCAGTTTTCTGAAGAATCTTAATTACCTTATACCTATATCTCCACATTTTTATTGACTGTGTAATCTTTATTAATTTTTCTTTCTTCGTCTATCAATTTCAAAATTACATTCTATTGATAATTGAAACCAAAAAAAATGTTGCAATTTTCGGAGATGATCACGAACCTATATAGCGGATAATGTAATTAATTGAAAATTACTAAATCTCAAATTCGTTATTACAGGACACCAGTTTTACGATTCAATAAACGATTAATATGCTCGTAATATGGTATGGCAGCTACTGATGGCTTTAAATTGCCGATTATGCAAACGTTAAAAATTGGAAATAATAATAATTCATATTCTGTAAATGATACGCTGCACTAGGCAGAAAGTATTTTCAATGAACTCATACCAGATCCCGGCCGCGGGGCATTACGTGATTTCTGCCCCTGAATGGCCTTTTTATAATCAATGGAAAAATAATTCTGCGATCACCAGTCAATCAACTGATTGCAAAGAGAATAAAACCTAAATTACAAAAACCTAGGAAAAAAAAATTACAAGCACGTAAACAATGGAAAAAAAAACAATGGCCGGCTTCTAAATCCAGACTATAATATCAGGTCCTTGACTCACATAATATACGCAGATAATATCACGTGTGTATATTAAATATTAAAATATCGGATATCATGTATAGTAGATTATAATTTCAAGGCGAAGATTTCACAGTCGCTGAAACTTTCATTCGCTGTGCAATAAAAAAATGAAAAAAAAAAAAAATCATGTCATAATATAATTCGCTAAAATATTACTCAGCTATACATAATATGCATATATTTACAAATATTTTTTTTGTGCACCCGATCAAAATTATTTTTGGTTATTTATTATTCATCTCAAGTTAATATGATGAAAGAACGTATAAGCCTTATAATAATGAGGTGTATAACGAGTGTAACATTTCGCTGCATTCGAAGTAAGAAAGAGTGCCGTTATATATTTTCACTGCAATTGCACGGTACTGCAGCAGCATTGCAGGGAGCAGTGTGAATCGTACGAGTTTAACTCTCCGGAGATCCCGTGTTGTTCCTAGAAATAAAAATATAGGCATGTATACTATAATATACATTCTTAGGCGTTGAAATGTACAGAAATTCAATTTTACCTTTTGTTTTTTTTTGTTTACCCTACTATACTGTATCGCAGTTATTTATCGCCACTTTGCGAGTTATATTCATATTTATTTGTAATAATTTACAACATATACGCATCCAACACGTCACATTCTCGATATAATTCATAAATCTATTTAGATTCGCGTACCCAACTTCAATTTCCAAAATTGGCTATCATACGTTCTTGTTGAAATTTTTATAATTATGATAAAAGAAAAAGAGGATAAATAAAAAACTGGAACCGGTCCTATTAGACTTCATCTGGACATGTATGCATATTCGGCTCAGTCATCGGTCACTTTTTAGACCGTTACACTGAATTTTTTTACATCATTTCAAATTCTAATAGAGTTTATAAAAAAATGAGTAAATAAACAACAGTTTGACCTCTCCGCGTATGTGGACGATTTGGTTAGTTCGGGTTCAGAACGTGTGAACCAAATCAAGGTGTGAACCTAATCAACGATGAATTAATTTTACGTACACTCAGCGAGTTGAATTCTTACAAAAATTGAAAACCGATGATAGGATTATATCGGAATTCAACCTACTATTGTTTTATGATTATCATTTGATTATTGTCTGATCAATGCAGTTTGTATAAAAATTGTTAGGACAACAGTCACATTGTGATGGATTTAAAAAATTGCAGCTGCATATTGTTTTATCAGGCGCGGGTCTTTTTGAAGCAGCGCTCTTTTGCACCGACTGTTATTTTGCTCTACGATCAATCCTCACCGGCAGCAGCACGGTAAAATTAAAATCTCAGGAATTATTTTATAGCGGGTTTCTGTTCTGCTGTAGAATCAATTCAGGAAATAACGGGGTTTCGGGTTGCGGCCGCGGATTGCAGAACAGCGTGCACTGTGCGTGGCAGTGCATCGTGTCGGGGTTTTATTATTGCGTTGTGTGTTTGTGAAAATAAATTGCGGTGGGATAGAGAAATCTTTGATTCGGTTCGCAGTTCGCTGCTGACACCGGAGCCATGGCGTCTACCGAGCAAGTGGGGTTGAATAAAACATGGGAATTATCGCTTTATGAACTCCATAGAACCCCACAGGACGCTATTACTGATAATACTGAAATTGCTGTCAGCCCGCGCAGCTTACACAGCGAATTGATGTGTCCCATCTGTTTGGATATGCTAAAAAAAACTATGACAACCAAAGAATGTCTCCATCGGTTTTGCTCAGATTGTATTATCACAGCACTGCGCAGCGGTAACAAGGTGGGTTGACTTTATTTTACTATCTATTGTTACTTACGTCCGTCTGTTGATTTTTGTAGACTTATTTTCCATCTTAATCTCATCTTTGTAGGAATGTCCGACTTGCCGAAAGAAATTGGTATCCAAAAGGTCTTTGAGACCAGATCCGAACTTCGACCTTCTTATACAGAAGATCTATCCAAGCCGAGATGAGTACGAGGCACACCAGGAACGCGCGTTGGCAAAATTGAACGAATCTCACTCACAGGCTGCGATGGTGAGCTCTATAACGGAAGGGATAAAAATTCAGAGTCAAAACAGACCACAGAGATCAAGAAAGAATGCTAATGATCCAGAAAATGTGAACAGCGCTCCATTGCAAAATAACACTGCTAATACTAGCGGAAGAACAACACCAATCACTCCTACTATTTCGGCTATTCAAAGTGACTCCTCTCAAGGACCTATGGGAACCATTAATAACAGTAATGGCCTGGGAAATGTAGTTTATAATGCAAATCAACTTAATTCAAATCACAGCGTATCTCAACCAGCTAGTAGTCCTGCAGTTTCAGGTATTAAGTCAACCGATGGGCTTAGAGTTGCTTTTTATGCAGAATATTTTTGTTTTATTCATGCACTAATTTCCAGTTTTCACCTGGTGACAAAGCAATTTTTCATGGTTCTGAATGAAATTGGTACAAATTTTTCTCAACTTGCGCTAACATCTGAATGACCATCAACTTGAAAAGCATTTGATTATTTTATGATTTGAACACATTTTTCCCCTCAGTTGGCTTTATTATGATTTTCTAGCTGCACTTGTTTGAAAGTTTTTTTTTTTTTTCTGTGAATCAGATTATTCATACTATTACGTTGTTTCTTATGTGATGCTCGACAGGAACGACATCAAGAAACTCGACGACACCCTCACCAAACCCAGCAAATCAAATCCCAAAGGCTGCAAAGAGACTTAAAAGTTTGCAAAATTCTGAAAATGACTCGGCTGGATCGAGTGCGGAGGCTGAAACAGGTGGTGGCGAATCCATGGTCGATACTGAAGGGGAAGGCCCTAGTGAACCGCTTATGTTGAATGAAATCGAACTCGTGTTTAAACCACACCCGACAGAAATGCCAAATGATAATTCTCTGATTAAAGCTCTTAAAGAAAATAGCATTCGCTACATAAAAACTACAGCTAATGCTACTGGTGAGAGAAAATTCTGTCAATTTAAATGAATCAACATGATTAAATAAGAAATTCAGATTGAAAGTTTTAGGGATAATAACCACCAACCTGTTTTGTTGCAGTTGACCACCTCAGTAAATACCTTGCCATGCGTTTGACGTTGGATCTTGACACAGAGTTGTCCGAGTCCCACAGGCATTTGAATTTCTGTATCTACATAGCTCCATCTCCGGGGCAGCTGGTAGTCCTGAGTGGTTCTCAAACTTTAAGGCAGGTGAATGATAAATTCTGGCGGGTAAATCGGCCCCTGGAAATGTATTATTCGTGGAAAAAGACCTAGGGAAGGCCAAACAAGTCTCAGTCAGACTAGAGCATGTAATAATTCACTCTCAAGGTCCCCTGCAATGGTAAATGAAAAATTCAAAAATAGCTTTAACTATGTTACAAGGGCTCTATGTGAAAGCAGAGCAGCTTGATGATATTTTTGAAAAATATATCTGCGACAGCTCTCGCTGTCATTCAAAAAGTATCGCTGTTATGTCGGTGATGAGGGCCCAGCCTAAAATGAGAAGAAAAATTTAATAAAAGCGTTTAAGTTTTTATCTATTTTGGAAACACAGCGCTTTAAAATTGGTTTGACTTACTGAACTGAGGCACGATTAAACTTATCTTCTGTTGCCTTATTGAACCAAAGAACCAGAGTCATTTGTTGAATCAAGGTTAGTAATGAATCTTCTATAATCAATTATCGATGTCAGTCAAAGATATTAAAAAATAACAATACGAGGCTCGGAATATGCAATCTCTAATAGTCAGGATGATAGTAATAGAACAATAATTTTGTTGCGTTATAAGTGAATACTTAGCGTAACAGCCAAGATATTTTCACAATTAATTACGCTATGTCTACATATCCATTAGCTAATTTCTGATACTTTGCGTATCGACCAGATATTCTCATCCATCAAAAATTACCCAGCGCAACCGTCAAAGCATATAAATAAATATCTATATTTTACCAGCGAGAAAAAATTTATAACCACATTTACAACAAGCATTGTTAAACATTTTTCTATGTGGCATAAATAATAATTATTGTCAGTAGTTTACTCATAATTAGCCACATAATTGTCTTCTTATAAAGTGTACAGTATAGTAGCCTAGTAGAGGTTTAGAGCCTTTGTGATATTTACGTACTAATTTGCGAAAACCTTTGAATTCAGATGACAACAACTAGATATAAGAAGCTCAATGCTTTTGTGAATCCAAAGTGTAATATATGATGTATATTTCGAATAGTTATATATGACGGTGGAATAAAACAGTGTAAATATCCAATACATGGTCAGATTATTCTGAATAATTAACCACCTAACGTCATTTCTGGAAGAAAAAAATTAAAAACTATGGATAGGCCGGTTACTTATCAGCGGAATAATAATTAACCCGGGGTTCGATTTGCACTAGCTTTTTTTTTTGTTCATACTTATCAAAACTTATAACAATCCGTATCGTCGATTGAACAAAACCGGTGAGATCTATTCAGCGTTGTTAAATATATTCATTGTAAACCCGGAAGTGACCGCATATCTGAAAAGTAACAGTGCAAAAGGCGTTTAATTTTACAGCAAAACCAGCTTCGTCAAATTGCAAATTCTCTCCATCCTTGATTATTTTCTTTTTTTGTTCCCTCTGTACTTGTACGGGACCTGATCCTAAAAATATGCACATGTTTAAGCTCTCACGTCTCTTACACCGTTAACACCGCCGCTTGAGTCCGAATGTATACTGTAGATATACATACACATTTTTTTTATGACCTGCCCTCGGTATATTATAACTTCTTCGTACTCTTGTATAATACCGGTAATCGATACTCGCCATCCATCCTTTAAACTTTTGTAAAGGCATCAATTTTCAGACATAATAATAAAGTAAACTCTCTCTCAACTGTTCGACCCCCGCAGGCCTCGGGGGCGTACGGGGCAAAACTTGCATCCAATTTCGCTTTTATACTTACACCGGTTTATAAACTGCACGCATTCAACCACCCGGGTCTGCAGTCATGTCGGAAGTTTTACTTTCTAATATGCTAAACGCACATTTAAATTTGAAAAAAAAAGAATTATAACAAAAAAAAAAAAAAAAACAAGAAAAGAATCGTCGCATTGCACGGCTATTATACTTACGCCACATTGAATTAAATACCCATTTACGATAAACTGTGATCGGATTATGCAAAAACAGAAGATTGTGAAAATTCAATCTAATATGCGCAGAAAAACAAGGATATGGCAGTTGTTATTTAGGGTCAACCGTCAGGTGAAATATCAACAAATAAATCTCGTGGAAAATTTAAACGTGGTGAATAATTTTCATTTTTCACTTCTGGTTTAGCGGAAAAGAGAATAACACTTGTGTGTATCGAAAAATTAATTTAGGGTCTGTAATAACGCAGCTGGTAACGAACGGTTAATGTTTATCGCAAAGTTAATTAACGTTCGTGCGCTGGATTTGAAATTAACTAGATTACGGTCTCGCTTTGAACGCATCCCTGAGCAGAACGTAAATCTTCACTCTTTACGGGACAATGCAGCTGTTTTTGCAATTTCCTTGTTTTGTGTGCCGTAGTTAGCATACAGGTGGCTGACATCATGGTATACCAAAAGAAAAAAAGAATCGAAGAAGACTGAAACGATAGCGATTGGAAAAATTGGAAACAGTTTTTATTGCATTTATTAAGAGACTCGGTAGAGTACAAGCGCCAAGTACATTTAAACGAATTATCACAGACGCGAAATACCGGCGGCAAACTTAATTCCGTAGTTTTTGACCGGGCTAAACTTCATGGATAATCGAAAATCAATGTCGTACGTACAATAATCTGTATACGTAACGCAGTATAGCTCATACGAAAAATTAACAGTTGATTTTAATTAATGCGAAATAGCTGCGGAGCGTTCGTTATTTCAATTATTATTCGAGAGGCGAATTAATTGGAGGCGTTCAACGGCCCGAGGGTATTTAATATACCGTAACTTTAATATCTTCTGCAGTAGCCGAGAAAGATTATTTGAAAATATCAGCTGTTACATCTGATTAAAAACTTCGTCAAACGTCCGGCCCGAATCGAATTGCAGGTTGTCGTCGCGTCATCAGCTGAAATCTTGTTCGACCGCTTCTACGACCCCTTGGGGGCCGATCGGCGTCGAAAAAATAATTGGTACCGATCCACGTGATGGTAAATTTTGACGCGATCGATGCGGAGAATAAACTTTCTATTTCACAATCTAAGAATTTGAATATTCGAAATTATTCACCCCGAAATATTTAGGCTGGAAAACTGGTCGTCAAAGTTTCACGGGGATCCTGGAACGAGCGATTAATTCCTTGTTAATTTTCGCGGTGGGAATTACACTGGAGGCGTTGAGTTTGACTTTGGAATCTTCGTCGTCGGTTGTTTCCCAGCTGATCGAATCTTCTTCCTTTAGTTCATCGTCGGTTTCCGTTTCGCACGTACTTGGCAAAGATGAGATCGAACTGCAGTTCGTTTTTGAAATCGAATCTTGAACGAGATCTTGAAGGGATTCTTTGTTTTTCATCAAATTTGTGCTGGAATAGTTTCTAGAATTGTTTTCATCCTGAGAAAAGTCGCTTTCAGTTTCTGTCGATTCACATTCAGATTTCGTATCCGAATTCAAGTCGTAATTTGGTACTTCCGCGTTTTCAAATCTCTTTTTATTCACCTCCTGGTACCTTTCTTTCAATTCTCGGAATTGCTTGGACGAAATTTGTCTAAAAATTTAATGCAAGGGGATTTAAATTTCCGCAGAAAATACGTTTATTCGTTCGGATAATATGGTCGTAATTTGTACTAACGGCATTTTATTGGGATCCTTGTACCAAAGAGGGTAGGACACGTCGTTAGCTTTCCCGGAATCAGGTGCGCAATTGTCGATCGGCGGTAACTTTAAATCAAAATCTGGAGACTCCACAGTGTCTTCCAAAAGCGCCGATACTTGTTTGCCGTAATTTTGCGTTCCGGCGGAATTTTCGAGCCTGAAAACAACACCGGTTTTACGTTGGGTACGCAACAATTAAGACCGCAGAAAAAATTGGAAGAAAAAATTAAATAGGCTATCGCCCTTTAGTGCTAAACTAGGTGATTAGAAGTTGATTATCATTATAAAATGGCGGCATTCTTCTCCGCGTGTCGAGTCAAGTATCAAGTATACAGCACATATCGTACGAGACGCGATCGTCGTTTATTGCTCGGTATTTCCACCGTAACGTCTTAATTAGCCCTGCACTAATTACCGCGCTCTGTTATACTTGAGATTAAATATAATGGCGTGTTCGCAATTCGTTGAAAAAGAAGTGGATTTATAAATATGTGGGGTATATAAGTTGCGACGTTGCGTCCTTGTCCTTGGTGTAAAAATTCATTTATTTTTACCACGTGCATGCGGTTATATGAAGGAAGGTGAAGGAATCCTCGTCGATTACTTCCGACTGTTATGAAATCGGCTGGCGCTATTAGTCCTACAAATTTCTTACCTGTAAACCATCTGTCTTGTGAATTCCATTTTCGGCGGAGAATTTATCTTCGCATTTACCAGTCCGGTTTGTTTTTCATCATTGCTATGCGGCAGTGAACCAGCGATCCAACGATCCTGATTTTCATAAAAACTTGTAAAATGAACCGCCACGTTCTTCGGTACATAATCGGAAGGCGGCGTCGAAGAGATACCGAATTTCCGGTTTTCCGTGAATTTTTTATTATTCTGTTTGGCCACCACTACCGATCTCGAAGACTTCGCTGTCGAAGGCCTATTTAATCCGAACAAATTTAATTCAATAAAATTCGATTAAACTTATTTTTAAAAAGAGCTTCTTGAAATTGAGTACGTATGTGTTTTTTACAATGTCGCAATAACCTGGAATCAGAAGTTTTTGATTTTCGGAAAGTGGAAGGCGTCAATGGGATATGGAGGTTATCGGATTTAATCGAATTTCTGCTCTGTTTCTCATCAAGACTCGTTATTTTTTTTGACTTGATTTGTTTTTTTCTCTTCAGTTCCTGCTGCATTTTTTCAGATTGTTATAGATTAGAACTATACTTTACAAAATTTACAACCGTAATTCCTGACAGTGTTTTAAAAATTTTCGTTTCAATTACTAGGTTACTCCATGATTTTGGGGTCGTCGATGACACGTGATTATAAATTACGCTAACGATGATTTATCTTCATTCGTTTGTTTTTTATTTTTTATAACAGAGGTAATTGAAACGCATGAAAATATATTTTCTATTCACGCATCATGATCAAGCATATTCCAACTTTGTAATAAATTTTTTTTCACAAATTTTTTTTACGCCGCACCAGCTTGCAAAGCGAAGCAAAATAATGCGTAGGTATCTATAAGTAAGTTCGTTATACTTAGGTATACGAAGTTGGTCGCACGCAATTCTAAAGTGCATTCACGCGTAAGCGTCTCACGCCTTCATCATCTTTACACGTTACATACACGCACAAATATACTGGGTGTCCGGTGAAAAAAAAAACTGGCCCGGAATTTTGAAACGTCAATAAAACCTGATTGCGCGTAAACGAATCTTGCGAAAGAATTCTGATAAGCATTTTTCTTTTAATTTTCGCAACTTCAAAAAACTTGCACACAAATCGAGATGCTTTTGAAATTTTCAAACAAACAACAAGAAAAGACGAATTCAAGTCTTTATTCCTCTCTATAGTTTGCATTATTTGTAAGCAAAAAAAAAAAGTCGAACAGAATTCGTTTACGTAGTTAGCTTTTACTATCGCAATTTCCAAATTGGCATTTTTATTTGATTTTTTCTAGCCACCCTGTGTATAGGAAAATCATTGCCACCGTCGATACCCTGTATATATCTAGGTATACGTTTACAAAATTGCTCGCTGCAGAGAATGAGAAACCTGCTGCTCAGATACCTTTATCAGTCACTGTAATAATGTGCATTCGCACGAGCGCCCACGAACCCTCTCGAATTTTATACGGTGAAACACGTACTATGGGTAGATGGGATGTACAAGGTGTTCCAAAATATTCTAATCAGGGATAGAACTTCACTACAAAAATATCAAAGGCCTCACTATGCTGGTCAGATATGAAAACTTCCCAGAACGCGTCAGTTTGTATTCTGAAATGAAAAAAAAAAAAAAAAAAATTGAAAATTAAAATGAATTTCTGATTTGTTCATTCGTTCTATATCGCATATGCTATATATTTATTGATTTTGTACCAAATTTTTTTTTTTTCACGGATAAACGACGCGATATTCAAGTTTTCAGTCTGAAGCACCCTTAAAATTTAATCCTGTGCGTTTGCCTCACCCCGTATATTTCCTTTTTCTAATAATTCACGCGTGTGTTCGCTCGTGAGTCTTGAGTGTCACGTATGGTCACGTGTTTGCAGGTCATATTTCCGATTCCTGACGCTGACGAAACTTGAAATACAATCGAAACTCAGAAATCAGCTTTTTGACCTGAAATTTTCAACATTCACACAAAAAAAAACAGAAAAAAATTACATCAACGGTTAAAACAAGTAAATATAGAGTTGGATTCCGGGGTAGAAAGAGAAAGAAAATTGTCACTCTATTTAATCAATGTCCTGTAAATGCTACCTTTATGATATAATTGTCCGAATTACACTGCATAGTAGACGTCTCATCGTTTAATAGAAAACGATTTTTAATTAACCATGCATACATCAGGAGACAATGCAAGGCCTATACTTATCGATCCTTTATTAGTTTTTATCTCGGTTAAAAATCCTTAACTATACTGTGTACAGTTACCCGATGATCAGAAGTACACAGCGCTTAAATAAAAATGAGAATCATGTACCAAAAAAAAAAGAAAATGAAGAAGTAAATGATAATAAGAACAAGAAAGAATCTAAACTACGATCAAATGAAAAGTTGATTACCTGCATTTGATAGGGATTATTCACATACCGTTATACCGTTATCCTTTAGAGTAATAGATATAAATCGATCGTTAAAGATAACCTTGAAAACGCTAAATTGTCAAAGTAAGAAAAAAAAAACAGAACAAAAAAACAATTATAATTAAATGAGAAAATTGAAAGATATAAGATAATACTAAAAATTTCAACCACATTATTCTGAAATGTTGGTTAACTTTTGTGGGATACGCCCTTTCTGGCAAAAAAAAAAAACAATTCATTGACACTGGAGTAGAAAAGTATAAAACAAGGTGTTTTTAGATCTTAATAAAATAAAATCGCGTGAAAGATAAATTGAAAAATTCATACACGAAGTGGTACTTCATTTGTCCGTTGTTATTTTTAACTTTTTTTTAACATTTTTTGCTCCTTTTTAGGACCGGAAATGTCGTTGTCAGGGCATCAAGCGTGGTATAAGGATAATATGCCGCGGGCGTGCAACAATCCGATTTAAACTTGCAGGTTTCGGAAAGTTCCGGAATAGTTCGGGCGCATCCGTTTAATACCTAACAGGTCCGTGACGCAGGGGGTCAGTCTTTAGCGCGCGTTAGTTCAGATTGGACGTAGGGCGTCCCTGATCCTCGTCTTTAATTTCGTATCCTATCCATACGTGTTTGATCTTCAAATCGAATTCAACAAAAAAAAAAATTTACAAGTGCAACTTCTCTCCGTAAATTTATCAACGAACTATACATATTCGTTGTAATTTACACCAGACAGGATGTGCAGGAGCATAAGGTGAGCAAAATCCAAAAATTTTATATTCGTTTGAAATTTTTTTTTTTCTTTACTCTTTACAACAATCGTAATTATCACCAAAGAATAACGATTCTGAAGTTTCCCTACAATACGTTCGTGTTCTTTTATAAATAAAATATTTACTTATGAAGTAAATTTTCATATTTATTAAGAAAAAACAAAATTACAAGAAAAAAAACTTCAAGTTTCGAGACGTCAACTGATTATGATGAAATTTCGTAGACAAAATTCCCGCTTCGTCGTTAGTCAGATGAAACAAACAAGTTGACTAACTAAGCCGGTGCAAAGCAAACGAAAAAGAAGACAATTTTTTTATTTTTTTTTATATATCGTACTGTAAAATTAAATCTATGTTTTTCCACAGCAAATATTTAACTTTTTCATCAATCTGAAATTCTAAGAAAATAAATTCTCTATGCCATGAACAAGAGTGCAAATATTTGCTCATCTATATAGATTTCATCTCTATCATGGTTATTATTTTTATATTTGTTATAATAAAATATTGTAAGATGTAGTTTGTATTATTTTATTTTTCTCTCCGTTTGCTTCCTTTTTTTTTTCGTGAACGTTCGGATAAACAAATATTTACTATACAGTATAAATGGTGCTGCATCAGGGCGTGCCTTATTTTCATTCAATTTAAAATTCGTCAGATCAATTTACATGATTTGTGAGGGTGGATTTACTTCCTGACACTTTGATCCCATAAAAAATTGGGCCCAGATGTCGCCTGTGCGTATTATTTTATTTTATTTTAGTTTAGTTTAGTTTTTTTCTCATCCCGCATGTCCTCACTGATTCATTCAAATTCTGTGATCCTTTCGCGCTGCGATTTCTATCGTGAAAATTGGAGAAAAAAAAAACAAAATAAACTTGCAATTTCGGGCTGCAAATAAAATTTGAAAAATGGTTAAATATCGCGTACAATAATTAGAAACCTGTGGTCCACGTGCGTTTGCAAGATAAAATCTTCAATTGTTATCCGTTGTTTTTTTCATTATCCTTTTTTTTTTTACATCTGCGTAGGTGATTCGAATTCGAACTGAAAAAAGAAAAAGAAAAAAATATAAAGGTTCGTGCAGAAACCCAACAGCGCAAATTAGGTATACGTACTTTATTCGAAGTGCAAATATTAGGCGTAACGAGTCGCAATTGTATAATATTTTCAGCCTGCAGTGCAGCGTGAGGATTTATTTATGTATTTTTTTAATGCGTTTCTCCGTCCATTAAGTACGTAGGTCTAAGGGGTCGCCTACGCACTCTGAAAATGAATTCACTCGAATATATGTTTATGTGAACAGAATTAAACATGTATCGAGGCCTAACAACAAGAAGGGCGCAACCCTTAGTTTTTGAATTTCCAATCAATTCCTTTTTCATACTGGACGTATTCTATCTTAATATGAGAAAGATCGAAAAAACCGAAAAAACTATTTCTCGATCCTTTCAGCTCCAATTTTTTTTTTTTTTTTTCACAAATAATATCTATACAGGTACTATAGAAATTGTACATACTTATACCGTGCGCATAATGTATCGTCATATTCTACCCGCGCAAAGAACATTCTTTTTTTTTCCATGTTCCTCCTCCTTCTCCTCCATCTCATGGTCCTTTTGGTTCTCTTGCTCCTGTTGCTGCTGCCCCACAGCCCATTAAATACCCATGAGTTATGGGAGGCGCGTATTATATTTCATACAAAGTGTGTAAAGTGGTGGTATCCTTGCTGAACGTATATAATATTATAAATAGGTACATACATTTCTATGTACATAATTTACAATATACATACCCATATGTACACATGCATGTGCTTTTTGCGAACCGCACAGTGCAGAGAGGTGGAATGGTACATAAAGTTATATCTATACGGTGAATAAAATATGGGCACCATAAAATTTCAAGATTTCAAAGAAAATTCACTCATCGCTAAACTCACGTATCTATATCAAGGGATGTGAGGAACAGAAAGACGTAGCCCGCAGAAATGAACTAAAGAGAAGTAGATGGATTTTGAAAAAAATTTACGATTGCCGTATTATTATACAGCATATAACCTAACGATGATGATCATGATCATATCATCGCAAATTGAGCTGCGCGGTCGCGCGTAATTCGGATTCTCATCATCATCATCATCATCATCATGATTATTATTATCATTACTAAACCCTTTGAAGAAATGGGGATTAGTGCAGATCGTGAAAATTAAATGATTATACATATCGTTCCCGCCGCGCGATGAAAGGCTAAGGACAGGTATGTCATAATGCGAGTACGTCGTGTAATTATAAGGCACGTAGTATACGTACAACGAAGGTATATAGGGTGGTGATAATTACAGACCGTTTTTTGAGCCACCTTTAATTCTTTGAATATCCTAATTACGGTATATACGTAATGACGATGTGTGCTTAGTTTGTTTTTTTATTCCAATTCTAAGAGCTGCGGCTATATCTATAAATTTACGTATAATAATTATTGTTATATCGCGACGTGCTCGCTGAAAATTTAGCGGCCAGTCGATCGCGTGATGCAAAAACTGGGGATATGCACCTAAGTTCAAGTTATATGGACGTGACACGCCCACGGGATTCTTGATAATCGCACTCATCTTCCCGTAGGAATGATGAGCTGGAGCAGCGCGGAACGCGCGTCTGAAAGATGACGTTACACATCCCATACATACGTGCATATACATATATTTTTTACATATGTATATGTGTATGTATTTGTAATAAATACCGACCCTGCCTGCTGGGTGTCTAGTGCGTTAGTCATGGATTCCCTACGGGGTTAAGGACTCCCATACACGCGGTACGGAGGGGCTAAAAAAGAAATATAAAGAAAACAGGAAAAAATGTTGGAAAATGTGTAGGTATTACAAAAAAAAAAAAAAAGAGGACAAAACGAAACTGCGCAGGACAAAAGTCAACAAAAAAAAATAGGGAGAAACCGTTCATATTACCTGCTCACCACATATTACTATACCTGCATATAACTGCAGTATATAATATATATGGGAGACTGTAGATAATTTATTATTATATACATAAAAAAATAGATGCATGTATAGTCCATTTATATAACGACAGGGTCAAGTGCATTTCTTTATAGTGCGGCTTGAATAGGTGATTGTAATAAAAGAGACTATACGTTAAACGGCAACATTTTTCTTTCTTTTTTGTTACAGTTTTTTTTTTTGCTTTCATCGTCTTTATCCGAAGGAATATAAAATTTATGGTGCTCTCCCTATATACACTCGAAAAAAAAAAGAATTCCTTATGCACTGTGTGTATCTATACAGGGACAATTGGTGGAAACTGGCCACTCCATATACGCCTGACTAGCGGCAACTTATCGTGTGCTCACCAATACACGAAATTTTCATGTACGTGAACCTCCGCCGGCGTCAAAAATCCGTGACCGCTGATACCGGCGGAGGTTCACGCACATGAAAATTTCGTGTGCTGGTGAGTTGCCGCTAGTCAGGCGTATACGGAGTGGCCAGTTTCCACCAATTGTCCCTGTATAATAATTCCTAATTCGTCAAACACACCCCATAATAATAATAATAATAATAATAACAATAATATACGCCATGTAGACGACATTTTGAATGTGTACATTGTTTTGTACATTTATATGTATACATATAATACCAAACATATTATATATTTATATACCTGTCTGCGGGCCCCGGCTGATACATAAGTGATAAATTATCTACCCACATTACTTTCCGGGGTAAAATTGCAGCTTAGAAAACGGAAGTCGCGTTATAGCATATGATATATCATACACAAATGTATATAGGTACATGTACAATGTACATCGTACACATATAGTTACATATAACGTATGTATATAATGTAGAGCCATGCGATATGATGCTCGAACTTTTTACGACCGGAAATACGAGGCAGGATTCTCTGCGGCTCCTGCTCGATGAATTTCCTTGCACCATAACAATAAATATGTCTGCAAATCATTGTATATATATATATATATACATACTCCTTTTTTTTTGACTTTGCGGATTTTTAGTTTTCGTATATAATTAAAAAAAAAAATCGTTGAACGACCATAAAAAATGAAGACCGAAAAAAAAAAACAATAAAAATCAGATCGCAGGAGATCAAATGTCGTACATTATTATTTACCGTGCACATGCGAGTCTGATTATCAATCATAGTTGTATCTAGTTAACATGGAAATCCTCGTGTACACATACTTATGTATTGTATCATACATGTTCCCGTATATTTGCTCGATACATAAGTTCGCTTTGATCCCGAAGTTTCTGCGTCTGCTGTCGCACGTGGGGGCCGCAAAGGCTTTCGAATGATCGAAATAAATAACCATTCGGCATTCGTTCGTCGCGTGCGCCTGTAGACGTTTTTCTTGTTCCCCCTTTAATAGTGTTCGATCCGCGACCCCATCGACTCGTATATAGTATACGTATGTATACTTACGCCCACTTCGAGCTACATATGTACATATAAAATACATGCGTTTGTATATCATATATATACCTATGTGGATCTCTGAAATTCGTATCGCGCCGAGTCGTATATAAAGGGTGATTATAAAGTTTTCATCAACTCCATGTTCTATAGCAGGGGTGAACTAGGGGTGAAATATTCCAAGACTTTTAGATTTTATTAGATTTTGAAGCAGATGCTGTGAAAAATATACGTATATAATAAGTAGGTATATATTATGTACTATATAGGTACTTGGCAATGGTATGATATAAAGTGAGGGGGGAGATTGTTAAATAGCTTTTTTTTTTCTTTTTTCTTTTTTCCTTCATCTATAGGGATTAAATTTCGTGCCTCGTTTTCGTTTACTTTATACTTAAAAATGTCTGAGCTCGGTAGAACGTGACAATGAAATTATACATATATATATATCTGCGTAAGTCAAATTTTATAATCTCTGTACATATATACATAAAATATCGTTGCGGAAATTGACAAAGTTTTGAATTCTATGAGGGAATTATGAGAGGAAAAAAAAAAAATTAATAATCCACAATCCTCTTATACTATATATATTAAAACAAAAATTGTTGTACTACCCATGCAGCTCGTCTTTCGATTATTAGTTCGATTATATTGCTCTAATATTGAAACCAAAAAATTGAAATCCTGTTTTCCATCATTTGGAACGGGTTTTTTGATAATCTGAAATAATCCATCATCGTATTTTTCTTCTCTTTTTCGTAATTTTTATAGTACATATGCTATAGGATATTCAATTTCTGGGAACAACGTATTTATAAATGGAATTCGGAATTTATATTCGAGAATTATAGCTGCAGTTGTAGGTGTAATAGGCGATGCAATGTAAAGCTGCACACACATACAGCTGTCAGGACATCTTAATTAATTATTTCGCTCCCGCTGCACAGCTCACGCGGCGCAAAATTTTCCTCGCACGCTGCACCCATGTTTCGAAAGTTCCTTCTGGTTCGTACACCTTCATAGGCATACATACTGCAGATTTACCCTTACCCTTAGCCTCAGCCTTAGCCTATTCGTGTTTCTCAAGATCGATAAGTCACTGTCTCGCAATTTGCAATGACATGCAGTACCTATAAACGGCACGGCGTCGTCTCGCGACTATCCGGATCCTCCGCTTTCCGTTATTTTCAGTCGCTCTTCTGTTCTGTTTCTCTCTCTACACATAAGTATAAAAAGACGACGCGATTATGCGACGCGGATTTTATCTCGTTGATTTTCTTTAATTTTTTTCTTTTCTTCTCCTCTCTTCTCTTTTTTGACTCCTTCTTATTCTCCTTCCGATTCTTCTCTCCCGCGCTGCATGAAACGTACGAAACGAATGTGAAGATTTTGCTTCTCTTTTAACGTGTAGGTATAGCTTAGCTCAACCTCAGTCTGGGTTGGGTTCGATGCTACCTACCTTCCTATTATATGCTACATATACGTACAGAGACGTGTGTATTTCTCGGCCCCACAACTACACAAACGATGAAAATAAAACACGCGAGACGATCGCTCAGCGCATCTTATGCGAACGCGCGCAATAAATCGTCTAGCTATAGTAAATCGGCCCCCGCGCAATTACTGTCACGCGTATCATCCTGCAGAGACCGATCACCTCGCTACAATTTGTTATAGACGCTTACTTAGATTTCTATAATATCCACTGTATATCTGCTCCGACCGTGTCATTCATCGGTGTATAATCTGATTTCAATTTTTCAAATCATCGCACGACATGCGCGCGTCGCGGTGCACGTTTGGTGTAAACTAATTGACCGAGAAATCGACGTCACTCTACGATAATATTTTATACGGGGTTTAAAATTTGACGAGCTACATAGATGAACTCCTCGGTAATTGGTGTGACTTCCAAATTTTTTATTTCGATAGAATTCTTGTTTTTTCGTCTGAATAAAAAAAACGTGAGAGTATAAACGTCTGTTCAATTTTTCAAGAATATGCATATAGGATACTATACTTTCACGAATCGTAGCCTAGGGCCTTCCAATTTTGAATTCTCGACAGGATTTTGCCAATTATTCTTTCGACATGATTATACGTCGGAAAAGTGGATGCACGTATACTTCATCTGTACGGAAGAGGAGCGTATTTCTCGACGCCATTTTTAAAAAAGAACAAACTTCCCCCTTCACGCCGTTACCAACTTCCAGCATTCTTCGAATCATTTTAGTCACCCTTGAGAGCGCATCAGGTTCAATTACCGCCAACTAATTGTCCGTAATTGCCTGACTCTCTTATGTTGCGTTAAGAAAAACAATTCAGATATCGCGCGGCGTGATATCTTCTGACACTTCCTTATAGGTACCTATACATAAACTCCCCGATCACAAATGTAGGTAAAATACACACAGCTGGTTCAATTTATAGAAATTTCTGATCATCTCGTGCGGATCGCGGTTATATTTTATATCGTTACATAACAATACACCTCAACAAGATAATAGTCCTGATTATGTGTTTTTTTATTCTTTCCTTTTTTTCCAATATTTTCTTGTTTATATTTTTTCTGTTATTTTCTGCCACACTGAACGTTACCTATTTCGTTGGAATATATTATTGAGGTAATTTTTCTTCTTGTCTTAATTTTAAGAAGATTCAGAAGAGGAGAAAAAAAAAGAGAGGGCAAGTGGGATGAAAAGGAAGAGTGAGTTCTATGGTATCAGTATTATTACACACACTATACATATGATGTCGATAAAAAATCCTTGCGATCTTCAGCTGGTTTCAGATTTTTAAGTAAAGTTTTCAGAGTCTCTGGAATGACTCGAGTGCGATCAGTTCCAGGCTGCAGGTTGTAGGTTGTAGGTTGCAGGTTGCAGGTTATCTGCAGGGACGTCGGGGACGGTGTGTAACGATCATTGGATCTTCAAGAATCTTTAGAATCTCTGACGTTACATGTGGAGACGTGTTCTGCATTTTAAATACCCACTCGCACAACGACTTTTACTGTGCACGATAATTTATGGGAGAAGGTACACTTGGCGAGATCATAACTGAAGTAGTTAGACGCTACGCGATGAGCTGTAGGTTGGCGTAAAATATCCCTAGTTTAGGCAGCAAACGGGGGCTTGATTTTTCGCAAATATCTCGAGAACTGATTGAGATTTTCGAAATTTTAAAAAAGATTCGAAAAGAGGAGGAAATGTCCTCAAAAAAGTCTCGACTCCCGGAACTAGAGGACCATTATTTATAATCTTTCTAAAAGCGTGAAAATACGGCCGAAAACGGCTAGTCTGGCGCGTGGGCCGTTTCATTGCATGACGCGCGCAAGCCAGACTAGCTGTTTTCGGCCATATTTTCACGCTTTTAGAAAGATTATAAATAATGGTCCTCTAGTTCCGGGAGTCGAGACTTTTTTGAGGACATTTCCTCCTCTTTTCGAATCTTTTTTTAAAATTTCGAAAATCTCAATCAGTTCTCGAGATATTTGCGAAAACTCAAACCCCCGTTTGCTGCCTAAACTAGGGATATTTTACGCCAACCTACAGCTCATCGCGTAGTGTCTAACTACTTCAGTTATGATCTCGCCAAGTGTACATAGCTATAAGTATATATGTACATACATATATGCGTACGAAGGGCTATATAATATATATATATGTATACCGATATCATATAGGTATATATATACACATTTTTTTGTTTCCTTTTCTGATCAATTTCATATTTCTTCTACAATAATTAGCGCGACGCCATGTTGAATATTGAAGTTACTATTGATATGTTGATATTATATACCGAAAAAAATACATAATACTCGAGATTATATACATATGTTGAGTATATACGTGTAATTATATTATAAAAATAAAAATCTTAACCGCCTGAATTTTTTAATCAACGCGTAGTCGTATACATATAGGTATATCTATACCTATAGTGTCGCGTGGATCAAACGAAGAAGAAGAATATTCTCTAGGAAGATGAAGAAAGTCGCGTTGCATAACCGCATATCCACTTCACTTTGCTTCACGAAATAGTCACGCGATAAAAATTAAAAAAAAAAAATTAAAGTAACATATACCTGTTATACGTTGTCGAAATTGCCTACAACGAGCCATGTTATATTCGTCCAATTATTGAATTATTCGCCGTTAACTATCCGTCAACTTATAATATTTGTGTAAACTGGAAAACCGTTGAACGAAAAAATAAAAAATTGAAATACAAAAAAAATTCATAGAATTTTGGAATCGTAGGAATCAAATACATATATTGCATCAATCAAATCAATATCAAATCAAAATCAAATCAATATCATATATTGTACATATGTATATGTATGTATATCATATATACCACGCACGACGTTGCTCACATCTATACGTAATCAAAGAAAACAGAAAAAAGCAAGATAAAAGAATTCAATTAAATGAATAAAAAACAAGAAAACTAGAAAAAAAAAACACACCATATATGTAATGAAGCGTGGGTTTGAGGGCAAGTTGCATACCGGTATTAAGTCTAACCTATACTCTGCAATGGTCCGTAAATTCACCGTTATGCAGAACTACATCAGCTTATAAACACTACGCAGTGCAACAGTGGAGGTCTAAGGCCAACGATGGGATATAGGATGGGATGGGATGGGATGCTGTGCTGCACAACTATGTGCATCATGTTAGTATTATAGTGAAATGCGCAGTTATCTATCGTGTAGAGATTTTCTTCTACACATACCGTGCAGATATAGCTGCAGCGACTTACGTGTTCCAAAACGCATCTCACGACTCTCGTTCGATATGTAAACGTGTAAAATTTGAATGTACAGCTACTTAATACTATATCGCGGATCGTTAATTATTAGGAAAAATTGAACGAATATTTCAAGTCTTTTTTTGTTTCACTCATATCGAGATATTTTGGTATGTATAATATTTAAGGAGATAATTATCTGTAGATTAGATAAAAAGAAGATGAAAAAATGTGGTATGAATTTACCCGCGCATACCTAATCGCAGCAGATGCGCTATAATGTAGAAATTTTGCAATCTTCGATGCGCGTCTGTATGTATAATGCAGTAATACGAGGGTACTGTAACCTGTACGAAGTTAATGTAATGGCGTGGATATATATATATATATGAAAAGTATTTAGATGGATGAATGAGAGGAATTACCTCGGTAATGTAGCCAATTTCAATTACTCGCCAATTACTAGAAGTGTGTACCTAACGTCCGTTCCTCTTTTACCGGATAAAGACGAAGGCGACCTGCACAACGACGACGAAGACGAACACGAAGACAACGACGCGACGTTAATTGGAATCTTGGAACGAAGAGCGCGGAAAACGAAACTCTGCACGCGGTATATAATCCTGATGACCAAGTTGAGAGAGGAGCGAGCCGGTCTCTGATGGTCTCTCTTGACTGTTGCACAAAAGAGAAAAATATTCTCCACGATCTATACATAGGCGTACATACATATATATATGCGGTATCTATAATTGTACCTCCTATATACAAGACGTAGGAACGAGAAGAAAAAAAAAAGAAAGAAAATTGAAGAAAACGAAAAAAAAAATTGCATAATCGAACGTGCATCTTCATCTCCTTCTTGGAAATAACTCGTTTTATCTAAGGAATTAGTCAACAATTCCCACATACTATACATACCATATAACGCTCGCGGAAGGTTGTCACAGAAAAGAAAAGAAAAGAAAAACGAAAGAACCAAAAAAAAAGAAAAACGGGAAAGAAAAGAAAATTCCCTCGCAGCTGATGTGATTGAAGCAAAAACAAAAAACAAAAAAACATGCTTACACTACGTGTCTAAGTAATTATTGAGTTGAAAGGACAAGGGAAAAGAAAAGAAATGCCGCGACTCATTCGTTTTTCCGCGATACTCCCATGCATATATAGGGTGAGGCATTCGAAACTTCGAGAACGGGAGGAGCCTCATTCGGTTTTCAACGCCCCGCCCACGAGGAAAATGAGGGGAATGAGAAAAGTCGAGCCAAAAATATAGCATGCTAAATAAATGAGGAGGTCGAGTCGCCGAATCAAGCTCCTCCCAATCTCGGAGTTTGGAAAAACTCACCCCGTATACGCGATATATTATATACTTAGGTATATTGTAATTTCTGCGTGTGTAAACTATTTTCCATACAGATAGGTATAATTTTATGGGCGACCGGTTATGGTGTACATGCACTACAGTGTAGATATGTTCTTAAAAAAATAAGGAAGCAAAAAAAAAAAAGAAAAAAAATGGACACCAGGCCAGGTTCTATTCCCGCGTTTAATATGTGGTACCCGAAGATTGGCTATAGTGCATTACGTGTATAGGCATCGAGAAACACGTCGGAGCTGCAGCGCGAGCGGATCAGAAGACGATCGGAGTCGTCGCGGATGAAATTATAGGAATCGATTATACATTTAGTACAGGTATAACGTACAGGTCTGCAGTATTGGTAAGACTTAAATGAAACGTAGCGCGGAATCGTGTGTATAAAAGCCTCGGTAAAAGCCTATGGTGAACATCCAGACCGCTAATCGGAAATGCGATCTATTACTCATGTTACGTTACGTTACATTACGTTACGTTACGGGAAAAAGACGGACGTGTAAACGTTGATTCTATCCTTGATATACGATATGATTCCCATTTCTCTCCTGTGCGGCACCGCGGAATCCCTGAGGCAATGTCGGCTATATGTGGTAGGAGTGTACTGCGAGCTCTCATAACGAATCGCGTAATCGGGTGCAGCAGCATGCAGGGAACGTTTATTTGCATTTGCGTGTAGCAGGAAATTTTACTCGTGGATTTTTAACCACCCAGTAAAACCCTTCATTATAGATTTTACCACACACGTAATATCTGCAGCGCGTGAAGAATCGATCTGAAATTGCGATGAAGATATCTAGTACAAGTTATGCTATTTTATACTAGATAGATGTTCGTTATTTCATGTCCATCAAACGCGAATAAAACGTTAGGCAATTCTTTCAGTTTCATTTAAAATAAATGAATAAATAAATAATAAATATGTCCCGTTGATAATGAGTTAGTTTTACAATTTTAATTTTATTTTACTTTCGAATCACCCTATATTGTATGTATAACATAGTTTAGCAAGTCACGTCATTGGATCTCTCCGCGTATTATTGGGTTTAACTGTGCAGTGTAACGAATTTATACGCACTCCGTTGATCCCTTTGGGAATAGGTAGAGTAGCGGAGGATATAAGGAATCCCGCGAAGTGAGTTGGGGTTGGGTACCATCAGACTGCAGTTAGAATACTTTTTAGGCTTCGGACGACTGTGAAAATTTGTCTCACAATCAGTCATTATGCATTTCGGATGCTGCATAACCGAAAGTGAACTATAAAACCTTCTTTCTATTCAAAACTTGTTTCCAAAATCGGTGTCCTTTTTTTATTTCTTTAACTGAAACAAATTAAGAAAGAAACTTTGATCTACCCTTATGTTTCATCGCATCTTCCGCAGCACTTTTTTTTTCTGCGGTTTCAATCTCTCTCAAATGGTTGTCTTTTCCGTAAAAGGTGCGGAAGCGGTAAATCTCCTCTGCGCTAAGACGAATGATTAGAAGAAAATAAAAATACAAAAAATAAAAATAATAGTACGCGAGCGTAAATTGATTTTCCAGAAGGTATCGGTATATCTCATCATTAGTTGTCGTCATTGTCTATAAGTCTATCAACAATTAGCTTTGACTAGAATTCCCCCCTTGTATAGTCTAGGTTTTTGTTAGTTTTTTTTTTTTTTTCTCCTTCTTTTGCTCTCGGTAACTTGATCGCGCCCCCCTTTTCACTTCATTTTCTTTTCTTTTTTCTTCGTGGTTTTTTTTTTTTCTTTTTTTTGCTTCTCTCCGTAGATAGATTATATAGATAAAAAACGAACCCCGACAACACTCCAATGTCTATAAGGTTATAAAGAGCGGCTACATAGCCGACGCAGTAAGATAATAAAAAAGTATCAGTTCACGATCCTCTTCGTCTCCGCGCGCAAAGATTCTGAGGTGTCTGTACTCGATCACTATTTACTGAATAAGGATCTCCCGTCTATTACCCATTGTATATAGTTCAGGTCACTTGATTCATTATATTCGTTTCCTTTTATAAAAACGATATTCACGGGTGATCAAATCCGAGAATTGATCAATGATCTCGTAACGTCGGACCCACCAACGTCGATCGCGTCCCAGTTGGCCAGCTGCAGCCTGCCAAACCATTGAAAGAATTTTCGGTATTTCTTGGAATTTACATTCCCCGCGATACTAATTGCAGGGCTCGGACGAAAATTACAAATTTTCGTACGTAGTTTTTCATTAATTCTCCGTTATATGCTTTATCATATATTTCATCACCTATAGGTATATCTTTATACACGTCATGACATTCGACTTTAAAAAGGTGAACGAGTTCATTTATCACAATTACATATAATATAATACGAACTCTGTCTCTCTTCTTCTCTTGGAAACAAAAAACAAAAAAACATTTTATATCGTCTGTACGGAGAACACCACCCGTCATGTTGTATTATAGTGTATAATGAAATTATTTCCACATTTTTATCGAACGTCATATTGTATTATATATCAACCATTTCATCGACATATCGCGGTTTAACTCGATCGGTACGTGGGACAGTTAGATAAAAATAAAAATAATAGTCATAATAATAAATCATTTTCTGTTCTTTTTTTAGCGTCTGCCAGTATTGAACCGTTTTCTATATGCTCGCATGATTCTTGATTTTGATATTTCATAGTTTATGTCACTATACACGACGGACACGTGCGCGAACATAAATTGACGATCTATTATATTTCAATAATCTGCAGCCGCCAACTCAATAGAACAATTTCTTTTTTTCATTTTTCTCTCACTTTTTATCGAGTCAGGTTTTAGGTATATACTTACTGTTATGTTAACCAACTATTATCATCATTGTTATCATTATTATTATCTTTATTACATATTACCTCATTTTTTCAAATTTTATTTTCACTCTTTCTTTCAATTTTTCAAATTTGTAATTGTCTTTCATTCCACTTTTGGAAGTTGACAGTCTTATTCTGGAGATTCGGCTTCCTTCTTCATTATTTTTTTTTTTCTCTTTCTTCCTTGGCTTAAAACTTTGACATGCAGAATTTTTAGTTTTTACAAATATTTTTTTTGATCACGATTTTTATACCGATGTAATTCGAATCATCATATTCAGTTCATACATAAGTGATAATGAACGGAATGTAGAAATGTTCAATGGGGAAGCTTGTTCCCCATTCCAATTTTATGACGTTTAAGGTGTACCTGTAATTCTTATAAGGAAAATGATCGTCGCATTGCAACCTTTGGTCGAGTCAACGGGCTCCGATGTTTATTTTGTTTTTTATCTTCTGCTTTTACAATCAGCTGACTGAGCCTGAGAACTCTCTGCCGATTCTCGGTACACCTACATACGTTCTTCGTATAACCTGCGCACGTACTCTCATTGCCGGGAAGATCCTGGAAGCAAAGAAAAATAGAGAATAAAAAATCACAGAAGGTAAAACAAATGAAAGAGTCCAGTGGGGCGCTTCCTGTACTCTTAGAAAAGATAAGTACCTACCTATCCTACTACCCGCACCTGGTGCAAGTTTGCAGTTGCTTATAGTCGCGGAGATCCGAACACGACAAGTTCACTTCCTTTTCTGGTACCGAACGATCCCATCCCATAAACATATACATAGGACCTGGATAACTTCTTCTTCCAGAACTCGGGCCTCTTTTCCTTCTCGGGAATAATAGAAGATCATCCCGCGAAGATCGCGGAGCCGGTTGATCAAGCAGTATCAGCAGGTCATGTCTTCCTGTAACTTCTTCTTCTCCTTCTTCTTCTTCGTCTTCTTCTTCTTCTTTGCGTCTTCCTGCTCATCTTCTTTCCTCGGAACACTGCGCACCGCAGTTATATGGAGTTGAATTCCCCCCGCCCCCGTCAATATTCCTTCTCTCTTTTGCTCCCTGATTTACTCCGGTGATTATCATTACATCGAACCTGTGCATTGGACTCTTCTTTTGCAGTCAGGTTATTCAAGTCTGGTTGAGCGACCCTGCGATGCAGTCTTAACGTGTAGTAGCTTGAGGCCCCGGCAAGGCCCCGCCACTCGGGGCCCGTTACGTTATACCGAAGAACACTCCGCCGGCCTTACCGGGGCCGAAGACCGAAGACCGAACCAAAACCAGGACCAATTATATAAACTTGGATTCTCACCCGATCGCTCCGTAACTAGGTATACCTATACGTGTATGGTTATCCACGATTCAACGCACACGAGTATTATAATTGATCGGTGAATTTCGATGAGAATAAAACAATTGTGATCTCATTTTCTTTAATTATTCGAAATTGCTTATCCGTGCATGCAAATTTATGCTATATACCTAAAATATATGCATGCTTAAAAATTTGTTATTACCTATTATTCTTTCAGTTTTTAAAACTTCAAAATTTATGGTGTTTCGGTACGTGTGCGTAACAAAAGCGGGATCGCAGCGTTCTTCACTTTCAGCTTATATTAATTAACGTTTTTTTTTTTTTTTTTGTTTCTTCCCTTTATTTGAACACTTGCCGCTGCAGTCTCAGGGCTAAAGAACAAATGAAAAATGAAACAAAAGACCATTTTTCCCCGCTCATTCAAAAATCGACCTTAGGTACAATACAGATTTTTTTTTCATCATCGTATTGCGCCGATGTATTATACATATGTATATACGTAAAATCGTTTGATCCTGCAAACTTGCATGCATGCGGTTCACGAAATCCCTTCGCAAAATTTCGCGCTCTGTTGATGCAGAGCCTGCAGAGCTAAATGTTATATACCTATGTGCGTATATACCATATATTATACATAGCCGAATTTGAAACCCGACCAACTTCGCGGTTCTATATACACTGTGGGCTATAATAATACAGCTGCCGTGGCAAACGTATCGATTTCACAAACTCCCGACGCTGCTCACTCCGCGGTTTATTATAAATACTGTATACGTATATATGTATAGGTATGTATAATTAAATACTATACGGGTGTAGGTATATAGAATTTCCGATTATCATATTATATAAAGTAAATAGCGTGAATCATATCAATTACTCTTGATACCCGCGCACTCGCGAATTTTGGCATTTAATTTAGAAGAAATAGAACACTAACTAATTAATAAATTAATTATAAATTGTTGAAAGACGCGCACTGGTTCGACTTTATCTGGCTCACATCGTTGCATGAGTGGAGGGAAAAAAATAATTCTAATTATGTACATAAAACGGTATGCAACCAGCTGATTATTGCCTGAACGATTAACAAATAAAACTTTATGGGCTTTCGTCCAATCGCGAGCTGCTTCAATTTTTCTCAAATCGCGAAAGACATCATTACAGCTCAACGTCGAAAGGTTTAAAACCTGCACTGATCTTTTGCACAGGGCATGTGTAGTGCATCTATATACGTATGCAATATTTATAACACATATTCTTCCGCGGAAATATGCAAGTCTCTTAAAATTCTCTTCTCGTATACCGAATCCGCTTGACGATGCGCGCTGCTCCTGCTGCTGCTGCTGCAGGCAACAGTGTCGTCCTTCGCCAAAACAAAAGAGAAAAGATGAAGAAGAGAAAAAAAAAAGAAATAACGAAAGAATGAAGAACGAAGACGATCCCATGAAAAGGCGAGCCCAAAAATACCAGACATAACCTCCCATTTATAAATGCATCAGAGTTCTTTCGAGGTTGGGTATACAACTTCTGCAGCATCAATGATCGATGAATTTTATTAGCCAGCGCGAATACTTATGATGACAAAAAAATTAAAACGTAAGTCTTTTTTTTTTCTCTTTAATTTTCATTGAATATAATACAGATAATCGATAGCTATGCGTGCATGCAAATACTTTTTACACGCTGCACAGAGATGAGAAACAAGTTTTTTTATTTTTTCTAATTCTAATTACAACGTGCCTATTAGTGCGGCGAAGGGCTATTTAAAATCGAAGGGAGGAGTGGCGGCCAAATCTCATATATACCTTCAATCATTAATCATTTTACAAATTGATGTTCTAAGCACGCCGTTATATACCTATGTAAGCTATTATATATTGGCCGTAAAATTATACCCATTCGGTATATGTGAATAGACGAGCCTGCAGAAGAATATAATAAAATTTAGAATTATTATTAACTCCCTATAAAACCTACGAGGTTACATATAGCGTACAGCAGTGTATGTATTATACATGCTATTCATTTCGTTAGAATTATTACAGTATTTTTTCTAATTACATTTTTGTTTCTATAAAATTCATTTTTCGCATTCGATAACGACGATGAAAAACGTGCGGAAAAAAATTGAACAAAATTTATAAACGGGCTGTGGAATTAACGATATAGTGCGGAAGCTGGGGATTAAAATTTGAAATAAGAACAATATCTAATCATTATGTAGGTATTTAAATCATTTGATATTTATACACTCCAATTAATAAATCAATCTCGCCTATCGAATGATTAATTTATATAAATTATTCTGATCGCGTTGAAGGAGAACAAAAAAAATAGAAGCGTTTAATTGAACGTTAATTAAAACGCCACTTAGGTAGGTGGGCATATTTGCCATCAGCTGGGATTATTACTTCGCTATTTTACGCCCTCCTGATAATTAAAGCGCGGCGATATGTAGATAATTTGTATTAATATGGTAATTATTATAACAAATTGTAATTATATAAATATTACCGTTCGCCTATATTACCTATATAGAAAAAGAAAGTAAATGAATTCATATGCATATGCATATAAACGTACCTATATACATAATAATATATACGATTTCATGCGTATATACATGATGGGCAACATAACTCAAAATACGATCTATTTAAGTAAGATGATAATCACCGGGTAATAATCTGCAGGTTATAGATCGTAATTACTTATATTTACGTGTATAAGCATGCAAAACAAATGAGAGTCGGATAACTCCGACTCCATTCAAATTACATCATTTTACTCTGATGTATAAAACCGAGGCGATAATTTTACGCGTTCATTTCTCGTCCGACATCTTAATAACAATATATTATACATATCTGTTTTTTGTTACGCATTTTTCTTTTTATTTTTCAATTTTATTTGCTTTTTTTTGTTTCGTCTCTTTATTTGAACACTAACTCACGATCACTTGGCCTATATACCTATCCAAATTTGAGGCCAGAATTTTCAAATTTTAGGATTCGGATTAACGATTAAAAAATTCAGGCATCAGCTGTCACCGCCAGGTTGATGAACTTATGACATACTTTTAACGATATTCAAGGTTTTGGCATCCGTATATTACAGCATATTTAATATATGCACAAAATCATGACGCCTGCAGAGGAAAGATTATTATAATTATAATAAAGAAAAGAAAAAGAAATTAACAGCTGACGGAGAATTTAACTTGATAATGTAATATGCGGCTCATACTCACCTATACATATGCATACGTATATATAGGTATGTTTTACGGAGCGGTAAATTTGAATACATAATATTATCATGTCTAGGCATAACATAGGTAAATATATACGTAATTTAATTGAACATCGTACAACACATACGAATCCCGTTCTTCTTCTTCTGCTGTTTTTTTTTTTTTCTTCGTTCGTTTTTAGTAATTTGTAGTTTTACATAGCGGAAACAACCTCCGGGCATAATGTAATTATTTTGTCGACGTTATATTCGGTTAGGTGAATATATTTATATAGGTATACGATTATTACAGTATACATTTACTACGTACAAATCCAACATATACGGCACGAATAATACGGCTAATTTTGAAACGCGCCGTTACATGTGAATAAAATTATGCGGAAGATTCTACACAAAAGCTGCAAAAATCTGCTCGATAAACGTATGTCTTTTTGTTTTCTATGCGTTTAATTTTGCTTTATACTTTCTTTTACTCATTCGATGGCTTTTCTCTTGTATAGTTAAATGTTAACGGCTTGGACATGCTAACTAAAGCTAATCGGTAATATCAATATTACATTCGGTCTCAGAATTGACGGTCATTATCGTCAATTTGAAGAAATCATCACTGTACAAATGTTCGGAAAAGTTCAAACAAGGTCACGGGAATTATTTCTTTTCTTTTTTTTTTCACTCTCAACCGCCAAAATTGTACGTTATATAGCGTAGTCAGAATTTGGACTTCTTCTGAAAATTATTATTGTATCGCTTTTTTTGTTGAAAATTTTCGAAGAACTGTTTTCTTCTCCTTTTATTTCTCAAGTAATTTTATCTTGAATATCAACAGCATAGAATTGAAATTTTGAAATTCATCTTTTTCTCCTCCTCCTTCTTCTTCTTACATGCGATACACCTATATACATATCGGCATGCATGCATGAATGCGTAGCGACCGGCGACAGAATTCCCTCTTTCCTGTTTCCCCGTTTCCTCTCTATGGGCACAATCATCGTTTTTCTTTTTCTTTTTTTCATTCTCTTCTTTTTCTCTTTTGTGCCTGCAGAAGTGCATGTATATTGCTCACTCGGAATAGTACCTATATGTAAGTATAAAAGAAATAAAGGCAAAGGGAAAGGAAAAGGAAAAGACGCGTGCAGCACATACGTTAGGTATATATACATCTACGTTCTTATTTACTGCGGATTCTCGCACTTGAATAATAACCGTATAGTATAGAAAAAAAAAGAATCAAAAAGAAAAAGAAAAACTCTCATACGAGTCCTTGTTCGTGTATACAGTTCTATCACTGTCAACGACGGGCTTACAGCATATACGGGGTATTACGTGAATAATTGGCCCTTAATATTGTCTGTTAGTTATTTTCTTTTTTCTTTCGAATATCAGTCCAAAGAAGCGCTTCAGAAACATATCCTCGACAAATTTTGGTTTTTTGAATCTCATCCAAAGTCTGGTATGAAAAAAAAAAAAAATTCTGCATTTGGATTGGAAATATATTGTACAATCTATATTCAACCACTAGTGTATAGATATCTATTATATCTACCTGGAATCTTCGGAGTTATTTTCGAAAATGAAAAAATAATTTTATACTTTGCAATGTTTTAGTGGGCCCGTACTTATAGTACACTATGAAAAATGAGAGAAAATAAACTGAATAAAAATAATCAGAATTTGAATTACTTGTTCGATTTGCCACGAAATGCCCCGTACATCTATGCCTGCCTACAAATGGTACCTTTATATACACGTAAGGTGAACAAACTCTGAAGACGGCGACACCTCGCCTTAGACTAGTTGAGTCAACTCTCCTATATGCAGCGTTGGTAATAATCGTTATAATATATTAATACATCTGTACATACGTATGTCGGTATAGCGAACATTACACAAATTTACAAAAGTCACAATGACAACTGAACGAGATTTTGATTAATGAGTGTAATATAACAAAATGCTTTTACTTCTTATATTTTACACAATTTAAATTATCGTTATTAGCCATTATCGTCGTATGAGATCATCGTCAGAAGAAAGCATTATACTTCTTCAGACCCAAACTGAAATAAAATTCTCACATTTTTTTTAGTTTTTTTTTTTTTTTTTTTGCAACACTTGAGTCTGAATTATACATGTCGATACGTTTCAATGTAGTCAGTACGACTGGCGATGTCGAAGAAACATTTTTAAAAAAATCGTGTATCTATCGAACTGAATTGAAAATTGATATATTTATAACAATGCATTATACAACCTTCCCTGCAGATTATTATTTTTTTTTTTTAATTGAAAACTTTACGATCGATCGATCTATATCGATCATTCCGCTGTCAGGGTCGCCTTTAGTTTCGTATGGATCAAACCTTGCGACGCAGCAGGGAAGCTGTAGACGGATGAGTCGAAACCTGACCTAACGTAATAAAAAAAAGACAAGTGAAAAAGGAAAGAAAAGTTGTTGCAATTCCCCTCGCCTTTCTTTATCATGATATACTGCAGACTGACCACAAAACCTCATACCGACGTTTGAATATTTGCAGATTTTCCACTAGATTTCGATATGGTCAATAGTCTGGCTCTGTTATATGCATTTTATTCCTCCAACGATCTTCCGCGTTCTTCTCGGTTTGCCCAGCATGCGAATGGTCAACAACTTATAACTCCCACGGCGGACACGTCCTCTCATGAACGTAATGGACGGTTGTGCCTGGAGAAGAAAAGAAAACGTAAAAGAAAAAAAAATATACAAAGGATAAAAAAATGAAATACACACACCAGGGGAAAAATAGAAAACAAAAAAAGGTTTCTATATACTAAAGTCCGTATAAGATGGACAGAAACGCCCGTGGCTTGAAGTCAGCTTAGATCGGCGACGCGTCCTCCTCCTCTGCTAGACCAGCTCATCTTCTTTCATGATCGTTGTTGCGTGCTGGGCAAACGTTGATCGCGAGCTTCGGAATCCCCCTGAGGCAAAATGTTCTTTCTAATTCTCATCCCCGTATTTCACACTTCAAGTGGTGCAATTTTGTAATTTTCATTACATTACACGACAGGTTTTAGAAACCATACCTATCATACTAAATCGTAATTGACCGGTTCGTAGAATTATTGTCTGAAGTTTCGATGGAATTCTGGATTCATTTTTTGAATTGGTTTAATCAGCAAGCGTTAATTACCGTCAACGTCATATTAACGTGATTTTTTCTCCTTCTCAGTTTCAGGCTCAGTCTTCTGGTCCTCGTGGTCTACTTGGGTCCGTTGTCGTTATCAAAAAATGTCGAAGGAACATCTGCGGTTGGAAATCACGAAGGATCGGATTCCCCAATTTTCGAAACAGTCCACACCAGCAACGCTGCCATTTTCAATCGTCTCGGCTTGTCACCTCTGCGCATATCTCAAGGTCACCACAAAAAGCGTTTGGCAGGTCCAGAGCCACCCTTGAATTTCGCGTCTCAAGGTCACCTCCAATCTTACGGCAGACGTCACGGCCACAGAGACAGTCACGTTTACATCGTTAAATTGCCTCCGAGTCTTCCATATTACGCAATTACCAGGCCACATAAAGAGTCAAAAACTGACGTAAACGTTGTGAAGGATAACGCGAATTTTCCCGTTGGATTTCAGAGCAATGGAAAACCCGGTGGTATTTACCACTGGAATTTACCGGTGATGAAAAAAATGGCGGAGAAAAAAAGGATAGTCGAGCACAGATTGTTGCATCAGGTTCAAAAACAGAAGGAAAAACATTCAAGCTCCGATGAGAATTTGAACGACGTTGGAGTGGCGGGAAAGAATATTTCGAATAAAACAGAAGAAGGGGAAAAAGAATCACCAGCCAATTTGACGCGGGTCAAAGGTCAAATCGGTGGCAACGATTTACCGGAAGTTGAAAAACGCCCGGCGGATGATATCCCCGTTATGAAACACGTCAGAAATAATGACAAACGTTTAAATTATTCGGGTAAAGAATTTTCAAATGGGGATGCTAGAAAAGGAACATCGAACGGAATGAAACAGAACTTTGGGGCAGGAAATAAAAATTTTAGATTAGACGATTCGGTTCTTTATAGAATAAAATCTGATCACAAGGGTGTTTGGAACGGCGCCGTATCATTTTCAAATCCGCACAATTCTATTTACAATATTGGCAACGCTGTATCCCATCAAAAGCAGTTGAAAAAGCATAGAAAAAAATCAGCCATGTCGTATTACGCACCTTTTAGTCTAAAATCCGGATCGACGAGCTTGCACAAAAATTTTTCTGGCAATGGTAAACCAAAAGCATTTTATGTTATTGAAAAAAGTCGTAAGCCGGTTTACTATCATCCTCTTCTTCCTTAAGAGATAGTTATTATCAAAGTTTAGAGCTTTCCAGATCGTGAAAAATTGAAAAAACAAAAAAATATATATGTACTACATCGAGATCCATTGAATGCGGTATATAAATTACTCGATAGTCTGAAAGTAAAATAAGTATCAGAACAGAAAAAAATGTTCTTTGAGTTTTGTATTTTACAAGAAAAGAAACTTTTGCAAATTTTTTTCTAGGTCTTATTGCAATGCGAAATAATTATTATTAATCGATATTATTAATGTAATGTAAAATGTATATAATTATAGTTTCATTTTAAAAATATCATCGCCTGATCCGCTGTATAAGCCTATACGATAGTGATTAAAAATTTTGCGTGAAATAGAAATTTTTTTTCATCATCTAAATTAACTGAAATTGTTGAAAAATCTAGCTATCTGTTTTATAGCCAAAAAGAAAGTTTTTCCACGTGGTAAAAATTATCATTAATATTATTATGAATAGAAACGTACTTATGATAAATTATTGTGACATGTTTGATCGATTGATTGACTGATTGATTGATTGATTGATTGATTTATTTCTTCTAAGGTACGACTATATATTATAGCGGAATTATAATAATATAAGTTATATTTTATAGGAAGACTCGACAATACTTTTCCATGAGATATACAAATTTATGTTTTTTATACATTTATAGATATATATAAATATATACATATAACTATATACCGTATACATAACTATTACATCATATAACGACGCCCCTCTGATTTTTAAAGAGGTTTGATTATTGTATTAGAATATCTAAATTTAATATTACGTACCACACAACGTTTTTATATACGTCCATTTTTTTTTTATATAAGATTTTTATATATTATCATTGAAATATTATTATTATTATTGCATTCTAAGTTACGATAAATGTGTTAGGCATATAAACATACGCAATTAGTATTATCTATATATAAATATATGCATATGATAAAGTAAATATTATAACGTATTTGCAATAAAGTATTTATAGTTATTTGTAGAAAAGAAAAATAATTGTTTGAATAATTGAAGTGTCTTACAAATTCTTTCTTTTATTTTCCATTTTCTTCTTCTCTACTCTTGAGAGCCACTGCAGCGAACCCTTCAGTTTTTATGGACGGACGTTGTTACCTTCGAATTAATCTTGGGGACTTGTGCCATACCGCATACGCCATGGTAAAGTACAGTCTTGAACAATTTCGTCAGTTTTTATTCTAAACAAAAATGATTTACTTTCCTTTAACTATTCCATTATCGACAGACCTTTCTAGACGTCCCCATGTTTGTATCTATCCGAGCGTGGGAATTTCCGAGTTAGACAACAGAATTACTTTCGTAGGAAGTTGGTAGTTAAAATCATATTTTTGAAAGATAAGTACGGTTGAAAACTTCGTCATAATTACCGAATATTTTATGATTATATGTGTATGAGAACTACCGGGCATAAATCACCTGGCTTGTGACTCCGGACATTTTTTAAATAGAATGAATCAATTGTTTTAATATTAATTCAAAATTTATCTGATTTTTTTCTTTTAATTTGTGAACGATTAGTTCCGAGATGAAAAATAAGAATTGACAAATATTGCAAGGGGATTTAACATAAAATGTATCGAACGTGAAAAATGATAGAGAAAATTGTAGAAGTGTTTTTTTTTCCACGGCTAAAGCAACAGATTGATTATTATGAAGCATCGAGATGAAAAGAGAATTAGACTTCGAACAAGAACACGTGCTTCATAATTTAAGTTCAACGATATTCTTTTCGTTCTGTACTTTTCATTTTCTTTTACTTAATCCTCGAAATTTTGAATTTTATTTTCATGTTCCGCATAGGGTCCCCGCATCAGCGTCTAGACAGTAAACTGCACTGTGTAAAGATCCTAAATAAATATTATTTCAAGAATCGAGAACACAGATTCCCACCATATAACGCCATCATATGATGAAAAAAAAATCGTTTTTCAGTCTCCTGTAAAAACAAAAACCGTCTAAAAACATGTGATGACGGAAATCACATGTGGAGAATACGGATGTATGTATGCATACGTATAGGTATATGATAATGCACTGCAGGCATTGCACGCGCGAGGTTATCGGCGATAACTCGGCTAATTTGATGGATAAATTAATTTGGCTTGCAGATTCGGGTTCCTGAGATCAAACTACATCAGAAGAGCATAGAAAAGTTTCTGAAAAAAAATGTAGATTCTAGTCCCAGATTTTGAGCAAAATCAAAGGCTATAGGCTTGGTGTTTTTTTGGGGTAAAAATCGAAGTACTTGCAAAATCAAATGCAGGATGCGTTTTCACGGGGTTTTGACCTGAGGAACACGAACCTGCCCAGTAATTAAGCTAGGAGTAATATTTTTGGAGATAACTCAATTTTTCCGCAACTGCAATTTACGTTTATCATGTGTACTCACCTCCGTTTGATTTTTTTTTCAGGAGATAACCGAGCAGCCTACGAATCAGTTTGGACCCTCATCGAGAAGTTAAGACTATCCTCGGCGCATCTCCAAAAAGAATAATCTTGTGTTCGGCGTGGATAATTCGTATTAACAAGTTATGATATACATTGATCGTCCTGTATGCATATTGTTTGTTTTCTTACTTAAGAACTATCAAATTAATAATCTAATGTTAAGCAAGATAGAAGTATTGTATCTGTAAGAATGAATCTATAATACTCATTACGATGTCCTAATATGTATTTTTGACCGTTAATTTATCAATAAACATCAACTACTATCAATACATGATTGCTTGCTTAATTTCTATCGATCACACCCCTGCACATTCCATTAAATAAAATTCGTTGTTGGCAAAATACAATCATCATATCGCACATGATATCATACATCATCACATGCATGCATGCTTATCATCATACTTTGTCTCGGACTGGCTCCTCGCCTATCCTGTTCTCCTGATACCAAACTCGATTTTTGGGCAAATTAGCCAAACCGGAAGTGATAAGGTAGATTCCTACAATACCGGCCCTGAAAATCCAAGGCACATTTTGGCCAAAAATTTATTTTGGTATCAGGAGAACAGGATAGGCGAGGAGCCAGTTCGAAACATCCAGCCATCATGTGCATGCATGTGTATGCATATGTATCGCATCGTACTCTTGTGCCAAATCATTAATAG
Source organism: Athalia cordata (assembly GCA_963932425.1). Taxonomy (NCBI): domain Eukaryota; kingdom Metazoa; phylum Arthropoda; class Insecta; order Hymenoptera; family Athaliidae; genus Athalia; species Athalia cordata. Next base: position 30,962,182 of record OZ010626.1, read on the forward strand.
ATCATATGCGTATTCATGCAGGCCTTATCATGTGCATGCATGTGTATCGTGTCATACTTCATCTCAACCGGAAGTGATAAGGTAGATTCCTACAATACCGGCTCTGAAAATGTAAGGCACATTTTGGCCAAAAATTTATTTTGGTATCAGGAGAACAGGACAGGCGAGGAGCCAGTCCGAAACATCCAGCCATCATGTGCATGCATGTGCATGCATGTGTATCGTATCATACTTCGTCACGACCGGAAGGTGTTCCGAGCAGGACATGATGTCGTGATGTGTCGCTCATAAAGGATGTTAATGAGTGATGGGTGCAGGGGTGTTATCAATGATAATTAAACAATCAATTTTAAGGGTGCTCTTTGTTTATTAATATGATCGATACAATATTTGACATTTTATTTATTGAAAAATTGTTGCTATATTAAAAAATGTAACAGTATAATTCACAAGATGTGTACTCATTTTAACGCTACTATATTGTCCTAATTATTCCAGTGAATACGTGACGTACTTCATACATTATCAATTATTTGCCATATATGTATGATTATTGATTTCCAAATTCAAAACTGCAGCCGACGTAGACACACTTTCGGTTGAAGGTAAGAAGATGCTCGTCAGTGTGGTGCGACGTCATTATTTTGGCACCCGTTCCGTTCGTGAGACGTCAAACATCCTGAGGGTACTGAAATTAGGGTAAAGAAATGAGTTGAGCTATCGAAGAGACGAACAAATTTGAAGTAATTAAGAGAAGATTAAAATACAGAAAAATTTATTAGCAACTATTGTTATGCCAAAGGGCATCTAATTGTAAGTGTCAAGCTTAATTCGTATGGATAGAATAAAGTCGTAACCGGTCAGGTCGCGAATTTCAGATTGCTTTGATTCAATATAGTTACGTTACACATTCCTTTCGCATATTTCTTTGCGTCATGATTATAATATTTTTATATCTTTTTACATTCCTCCATTTTAATAATATCATAAGTTCTTACCCCAGCTCTCAGATGCTCATACGATCGAGCGATGATGACACATTTGAATGACGATTAATCGCAGCCTTCAATTTCCCATCAGCCAATATCACTAAATGAATAAAATATCATCCAGCAAATCTCGCTCAGCGAGTTATTCACATCATTACTGCAAGATTCGAACGGAAATCAACTTTTCAGGAGAGGAAACTCAAAAAAACAAAACCTTCTTGCATATTTACAAATTTTATATAAATATTCTATTTCTTTTAACGTAATAACTAAATATACAATACCTAACAATCTTTGAATAAATATATTTCATTCGTACATAAATATTATATATGTATAATATAAATATTATGTAAAAATACTGCAAGATTCTATGTAATATGTATATACTTATTATGTATTGCATAAATAACAATATTACTATTATCAATGTCATTATTATTATTACTGCCTACGACGAAAATTAATTTAAAATAAACAAATATAAAAAAATCGATTAATTTAACATTAATTTTGAGACACGATATTTTGAGCACGCATATTAGTGTTTTTTTACTTTCAATTTACTTCTTCGTTCACTTTATATCCTATAATAATCGTACGTTGCCATACATGGTCACAATATTGCATACAAATTTGATAGAGAAATACAGTTTATATTAATTCATTTTATTTTCTAACTTAATTAATAATTATTGAATAATGATGATAATTAAAACAAAAAAAAGTTTGCGAAACAATTATTAATTTTTTCATATTTAAAGCAAGCGATCAGACATGGTATGTGAATATAATTCTAGTTTTTCATTTAACTTATTTTTTCAGTAATACGAAGTGTCCTGATAATCGGGGTACTGAATTTCTTGATGAACCGATTGTCTTGCGTCCGGCCTAAGTAAATATACGCTGTGCGGTCTTCCGTTAAAATAATAAGGTGTTTTATCCAAATTAGTAATTTGACTATCGGGCCTTTTTGAATTTGAATAACTAGGTGATTGCCACTGATAAACACCGGTCGGTTTACCGTTACTTACAAAGTCTATAGGAAGATTTATGAATGGATTTATATCGTTGAATTGTGAATTGTATAGATTATGGGGCGATGATGGTCTGTAAAGATTTTGTTGTACCTGAGGTCGAATGTGATGAGATATTTGTGGCCTTAGGGGAGCGGTTGAGTAAGATGGGGGTTGTGAAACGTAACCTAAACCTGGTACGAACATGTACGGCGTGGGTGGTAATCTTATGTAATAAATATTACTTTCTTGGTAACGTTTTCGACCACCATTTATTCCACCTAACGGAGATCTTTCTTCGGTACCTCCAACTTGCAGCTGATCGTCGTACTGAAGATTATTAAAATTTGGGATCGCGGATATCTGAGGCACGAATGGGTAGTCGATAAAAAGTGCTTTGTGCTTTCTTCCCTTTTTTTGAGAAGATGAGGAAAAAGACTTTTTCCCTCTAGATGATTTTGTCTCGGTGGGTTGATCCTCGTCTTCCTCATCCGACGAGGAAGTGATCGCTGAATTTGTCGTCAATTGTTGATTAGATTCCGGAGATCCCCAATCGTCTGAGGTTCTCGACGAATCTGCTGCTGATGACATTTCTATCGGGGACACGTCGCCAACGTCTTCGTCGGAAAGTGGTTTTATCTGATTATCAATTGATTCTTCTGACGGAGCCGTCAAAACGGAGGTCACCAGGAGAAAGAAGAGAACGAACGGCGTCATGATCTCCACCTGCAAAGAAGAAAATAAATTAAATTAAATTAATACTCCAAGATTCCGTCAGGTCAGAAAACGAGAAATTTCAAAATGCGATTACGCCCAACGCCACACACGAGGCCCCTTCTAAGATACGTACTCAAGAAATTCCGGTACGTAATTTATGGTTAGCGAATTACACGAGTCTTTCGCGTCACTTAAAGTCACATCAGGATATTATGCGAGGTAAGGGCGGTTTTGTAATTTTTATTTTTCTTTTATTCGTCTGAAATTCCAAATGCATTTTTTTCATTCTTCCACGCGTTCTTGGAAGCATGACCAAGGACTTTACTGATTCTAATTTTAAAATAGTATCAATAAAACAAAAGAGCAACGATAATTTAATCCGCGCGTGGTTATGATTAAAAATCCGTAAGCATATCGAAATCGAGTTATAAAGGAATATAGCAAAAATCGCATCTTCCTGACACAACGTTTTTCAGATTCTAAGTATGTATATTCACATGTATTTGATCTTCCGCGCGTGATATGAGAAATAAATTCTTATTAAAAGAAGAAGAATAAAACCACGATGAGTAATTGAAAGCGGGTTGTAGATAGTTGACGAGTCACGCATTCTTCACGCCCCGAGGGAGACCTTCGAAGGCCATCCTTAGGCCATCCCATCCTATTCCGTTCCATGAAAACGACGAAGATGACTGCCACGTGCAGCCTAAAGACCATCAGTTGGGTATTATATACCACCATATAATTCAAGTTCTCAAGGAATCCCCGGATAAATATTACATCTCCATTACAACATCGTATGGGAATATGTGTTTTACTTATAATAAATGATTCCCCATCGCGTACGAGTTGTTTCCGCCGGTACAAAATTGGATGTCATTACCTATATTGTATGTATAATGTGTAATAAACGATAATAATCGGAGATAGGAGATTTGTCGGATCGAGAAACAATTTTCAACTGTTATCCAAATTATATACAAAGGCAATCTTTTTTTTTTATTTTATTCTATTTTCTGTTTAGTTTTTTCTATTTCCTGTAAAGACTGAAAAAGTGATCAATTAATGACTGTTACAATATTGAAAGTATGCCGATGTAACAAAACCTCATTACTATCGGCTCACAACAAGAGCGTTAAATTGATATCGTTCTTTTGCCGGAGTTTTTTGAGCTCCATCAAGTTTCTAGAAAGGGACATACATGTATATCAAGTCAAGTCATACTCGGTTGATTAAACACTCTTCAAGAGAGGAGAGCAAAAAAATATTCATTGACGTCGTAATCTGAGCGAAAGTTTTCATTATTTCTTTAAAATTAAATTCGAAGTAGATGTTTTATACGACAGTAAAACGAATAAAGAAAGACAATATTGGATGGTCAGAGTAGAGTTTTGATAGTTAGCGTTGGTGAAGAAGAGGATCGGCAGTCGAGTGAATTGTAAAAAAAAAAAGAAAAAAAATGGCGTCTTAACGATCGTCGGTCAGAGATCGAAAGAAGATTTTCTACGTTAATAAACAGTAAAAATTTGCAGATTTCTGTAGAGAAATCGGTCGAATAAGAACTGAAGTGAAATATTGCAGAGTAGGTAAAACAGTTTCGATCGATCGATCGATCCACGAAGGATACCGATGATCGGTAAATAAGATTGAAAAGATCGATCGAAGTGATTTAGATCGTCTGAAAATGAACAGGAGCAAGATCGTGTGTATGATATGAAAGAGGAAAAAAGAAATCGGTATACGATCCGTATAACTGATGAAAAAAATTCGATTGACAGTTTCCGCTAGGACACGTTTTACTCCACTTTTCACGATCTCGTACAGCTAATACGACATATATATTAAATTTTTTTCTATCTTTCAATCTTCATCGTTGTTTTCTTTTGTTTCTTTCTCTCATTTCACAACTTTCACACGATCTCATTAGTTTAATAAAAGAATCTTCATCCTTGAAACTGAAGCAAATTTCTATTTTCAATTTAACTTTTTCAAAATGTCCTTTTAATCGTAATCTCGAAAAGAACAAATGAAAATTATTCCCATATTTCAACTCAGGGATATATCATAAAATATATAAAAAGCTCACGTTTCGCCAATAGACTCCTTGTTTGGAAGGAACGTTACACATTATTTTTTATTACCATCATTATTATGATTATTACGGGCGTGTTTCGTCAAATGTAGAACAACGGAGAGAAGTTCCGTTTCGTAATTCTCAACTATGTGTACTTGAACAAAATAATCTTTTACACAAGTTTGTAACATTCTCATTTCATTTTTATCCTTATCATCATCACCATTGTTATCAATATTAGGGATTATTAATATCCTCATCAACGCGGGGTATTTTGTTAAATTTTTCAACGCAAAAATTCCTGAAAAAGGTCCTTCGAGCATTTTATTTCTTTCGTTCAACGATTCATCGTCTTAAATTTTACCATCGTTAGAAATGAGGCAAAGAAAATTGAGATAAAAAAAAAAGAAAATCAGCTATCTCAAAGATGCAGCATTATTATATCGGTATAATAATGATATTGTGTATGAACAGGTACTTTTTATATACGCGACTGCTATGTAAAATATATACTTACACGCTCATCTTAAGTGACAATCGAGGTATATATTACACAGAATATGCGGCCTGCGTTCGTCCAGTTTCAGCAATTTCATTATTATTATAATATAAGCGGCATCAACAATGGGCCTTACGGGGGTTCACAGAACTAACGGAGTCCCGTGCATGCGGTGATCTTTGACGTGAAGAAGAATAAAGAAGCCATGGAAAATAATAGAGGAGACGAACAAGGCGTAGAGGATAAAAAAAAACGAAGAAATGAGAGAACGAGATGAAAAGTTGACGAAAAAAAAACTGCCGCAGGAATTTGTCCAATCTTTCGTAATTCAGTTTTCGTTTGACGAATAGGCAGGTACAGGTATGTATAGGTGGAAGGATCCGCGTACGCGCTTCATTTATTTTTCAACAGAATTAAAATTATCCTCGATACATGCGTTCGCACGGGATGAAATAATTATAATGCTCATAGTTCGTGTCTCTCACATTTATATAGTTTTTTTTTTCCCTTCTTCCTCAATTCTTTCTTTCGTTTCATTCTTCTTCTTTTTTTTTGTTCTTCTATTTCTTATTCTCCTTTGGTTCGTTATTCACGCGCGCGTGGCACGAGCCGGAAGAGAAATAAAGAGACTTTTTTCAAAAATAAAAGAAAAAAAAAGAAGAAGCGTGAACTGGTGAAAAAAACTGTCATCGTCCCGTTGGCATGTATGAGAGCTTTTTTATTTTACGATTAGGTACCTACATACCTATACACGTACTCGATGAGAATTAGTATGATTAAATGCATATAGAAATTATATGTGATATGGAAACTGAATTCTATAAATAATAAGACTATGTACAGTGCATGTGTATAATGATGATATAAAATTTACAAGCGAAATTATTCAAATTAACGAACCGTGCGATCAATTTTCCAGATGATATCATACAATGGTAATTCTAAGCGATCTGAACATCGAAAGGTGTATAATGTATATAGTTTAGTATGTATATATATATGTGTGTATATATATTTATATTTTACTTATCCATTTATAACAGACACGCATCATCGAGCATTTGAAAACCCGTTTAACAAATGATCCGAATAGGTATAGTCGGATATAGCGAATCGGTTATTTATGGTGAAATTATAAGGAGTGAAATTTTTCAAAAAACCAGTCTTCTATAATGAATCAAATATGTATACCTATACATACACACATATGCATGTACAATGGATTAAAATCGAAAGCTACGTTTATAATAACTAGGATAATCAATTATATATATTATACGATGCAAAATAGGAATAGATAAAAAAAAAAAAGAAACAGAATTATTTTATACGCGATTTTGCATAAAATTCTCGTTTCCATTTCGTCGATTCTCTAGAGTTACACCGCGTTACGATTTTTTATTTATTTTTTTTTCAATTTTTTTTTATCTATGTAATTCAGTCGCCTATATATTTTCCTTATAAAAGTCAAATGTCACAGAAATCGTACCGGGTCATCGTAAGTAAAAAGTATTACGGTTAAATAATCCTAAACGCGTATTAGTATTTTTCTTTTTCTTTTTTTTTTTTGGATCCTCATTGTCAAGTTTATACATAGGTATATAGGGGGTACGTATAATAAATATATATATATATATGTATATTTTTTTTAAACTAAAGACGAACTATAAAAGCGCGTTCGGATTTTGTTTAGAGTTTGTTGAATTAGGTTTTCTATGCACAGAATTATTATGGTCATCATTTATTTCAAAGATCCTCGCCATTCATATTCAGAATTTACTAGGAAGTGAAACTTTAACCCGTTGAATATTCTATGTATATATATCTTAATATATACTTTATGTACATATCTATACACGTATATATGTACTACACATATATCTATATCTGTTGTTAAGCTAGAAGCGTGCGAAAACAACTTAGGTTCAATTTTACAACGTCGTCTTGCAATATGGGCGGCTCTAGTTGCTCTATTATATAGCAGTGAGTATTATACCTATATGCAACTTCACCGGTATAGTACAGAAGTCAGAGAACGTGTACATATTTAAGTATTCACGGTACACATTCTGACGCGCGTTATTACTCCTCCCGCGCATGCGGAAATAAATAACTTGTTAGTTCACACCGATGCAGGTTCTACAAGGTTCAAGTTATGGATAAAGTTCACTTTTTTTTCTTTTTTTCTTACTTGACTCTCACAAAGTAGATATACCTAATATAGACATTTTGATTATACATAGACAAAGTTATTCTTTTTTTTTTTTTGTCTTGGTCAATTTTATTTATTGTATATGACAGTTATGAAATATTTATTTTAAAATATGAATTTTTTCCAATCAATTTTTCAAGCCTGTCAACACGGCTCATCGTATTTATACATTATATTCAGATAGTTTCGAACGGTCTTTTCACGAAGTTCATGTAGCGTTAATATTTTACAGATAGCAGTTATATTTAAAGATGGCGACGCCATTATTTATAGGATGTCAATAAGTATTATAAAAATATTCCGTTGATGCTACAGTCACGGTAAATTTTATAAGATGTCGAATAACGCATATCATAATCTGCGGTCCGCTTTTACAATACCAAAGTAGACGTCTTTGCAGCCGAAACTATATCGCGGGATGATGAGAAAAACTTATGAATCGTGAGCCCGCAACGCCTTGTTTCAGATTACATTATGCACAATTTTCAAACTCCCATTCTTATGTCTCCTTTTTCTCCGCAGATTTTTCAATAATTTTCTCTTTCTCTTCCGTACAATTATCAATTCATATGATATATCTGCGGTCGCGCATCCGAACGTATTATAATTGTAAAATGATTTATTTGTTTTATTTGTTTATTAGGGAAAATGAAAAAATTAGGTAAACTAGACGTTGCCGATTGTTGGTAAGAAAACTGAGCTTTTTTTGAATTTATTTATTTTTGTTTGTTTGTTTTTTATGGCCATAAAAGTTTTCTTCTTCATTTCTTGACTCTGTAAACGAGTAAATAATAATAACAATTAGTTTCCCAGGCTTATGGTCGGTATATAGTAGCGTTCTCAGGTCGTTCGGGTCGTCCTTATACGACGTCCTGAGACAAGCTGCCGGCATCACGTTCGGAATACATTCGTAACAACTGAATACCAACTAACTTTTGTTCAAACTTGAGAAATACCATGCAGTGTGCACAGGAGGTTCACGTAGGTATAATATATCCATCGCCCACAAACATGTGCAGGCGACTGGAATAGAACGTTGTAAAATCGAAAATGAAGAGGAAGAAGAAGAAAAATTAGAAGAAAAAAAGAAAAAAAGCCATCTGTATAAGAAGTTTAAAATATATGAGAGAAAAAAATGAGGCTGCAGTGAAAATTTACGCAATGCGCTCCTGCCGTTCGCCGTTTCTATTTTCCGTTTTCATAAAATATGTAGAAAAGATCAACGTGTCCGATCGTTGTCTCAGAATCGCTAGTGCAACTGAGCGGAGTCGCGCGAAGAAGGTTTAACATCGCCTGGAGTTATTTGTCTTTCGCATACGATTTTATCAAGATCGAGTCAGCGAAGTTCTAGCGGGAGTTGCAGGATAGCGCCATATTGCGATTTATTTGCATTTTCTCAGGTTGTAAGGACATTCGTGTACCACCTAGCGAACGAGATGAGAGAGCGGCGCGGCGCGACTGTATGAACAAAACCTGCACTCGGAGGCCTCGGATATGTGCCGTAAGAAAGGGTAAGGGAAAGAAGAAACATTATTATGTTGTTAGGGTTCCATCTCGAGAAGCGTAGCTAAATACGCGACAACCCACGACAAAAACAACAAGAACGCAACGACTCTTTTAACTGTCAGATTCTTACGCGTTTCATTTACCGGTTGTTAGGGTGACAACGCTCGCGAGCGTATATTGTAATCGGAACGCCACATTTGTATGATAAAAATTTTCAAAAGAAAAATCAGATTCCAAATAATTTATATTATACACTTGTAATCTTCATCCATTTAGTCCGTAACGGTAACGACGTATAACACAAAACTATCTCAAAAGTTGGTAAAAAAAAAACCTGCACTTTCTTCGTGTGAAATTTAGAAAACCAAACGCACAAATCAATCGATTTGAATATATTAGGAGGCGCGTTACTCAGACGCCGCATGTAAATATATTACGGGTTCGTGCAAAATTTATACGAAATTTTTTTTTTTCTATTTCTTTTCGTTATACGTATAGGTATGTACAGATACAACCCACACCTACCCACATATGCCTTGCTACCGACTTTTCAAATTAACGGCAGTTGTTTTAAAATTCAAGTCTTCTTTTCGTCTCGTTAGAATCGTCGATAGAATACCAGATAGATTTAAAAACCTTTACACCTATAATAGTCCCGTACAGTACCGTTGTGCCACAAATATATGTACGATACACCCTATATATAGGAAATTCTTGCCAATGCATTTCAGTGATAGTTATCACACCCTGTACGATTTAAAATTCGAACTCCATTTTCCGTTACCGATAAAAGCAGCTATTTTCAGAGGTCAACGATCGGAGTACCTATAAATAGTGCACAGAAAATTGTGATCGATTTTTTTTTGCTTTATTCTTATTTTTCACCTTTTTTATCGATTATATATTTAGGTATATAAAACGATCGTATCTACACAGGATATGGAAGGACACCGGAATTAGGGGAATTTATTGTAAGGTAAAAACTGCGAGCCGATCATAATTATAGAATGGCGGATGAAAGCGAGGAGTGCGATTTTATGTAAGATATATAATGTATATAGTTATAACTTTATAAGTAAATATAGCTTTTACATTTAAATTAGGGAAAAATTGAGTCATCAAACTAAACTCGTGCGTGGTTAATTCATGATGCCAAGTATAAAAGTATAATATGCAACGGTTTCATGGCCCGTGACTTTACGACGATATTCAAATTATTATACATTGTTATGAAAAAAATTAGAAAAAAAAACAACATCACTCGTTTAATATCATAAAAATTGTGTACATATATATTTATAGAATGCAAATTACGATCGCAACTATACATAGGTTATTTATTTATTTATTTATTTACGTTTGATAAAATTTTGTCTGATGGAAGTTGAAAAATATAAAGAACGAAAAGAAGAGGAAGACAAAAAAATTTGGTTATGAATTTGAAATGTTCATAAAATGGCCCTATTTCCCACCGCCCCATAAACGCACAGATGCTACTTTATATATTCTTCAAAAAGCACCTCAGGGTTGTTTCGAAGCAAGCTTTTATTAAATGACGATCAAGAAGACATTCTCTAACCACATAGTTTAAAGATTTTATACTGCACGGATTGAATAAATGATGTAAATATTTTAATACATATTATGCATCTAAAAATTTATAATAAATATATCGCCGTTGAAGAATACTGTTCAATAATTTATTCCTATATATACTGCATCGCTCCGGGTAAAATCATTTTTCCTTCATTAATTTTTTTCGCTCTTGGTTTTTTTTTTCTTTTTCATTTTCGTATCAAACGGTAATTGCATAGCAACATTTTTTTAGGGAATTCTTGAAAATAATTTAATATCGTATCGTTTTTTCGTTGTTCTTTTTTTTTCTAATTTACTTGCAAAGATACTTTTGTTTTCGCTATTCGTGGCATCGATTCTACGTTTTATGTTCTGTGTGTTTTCGACAACCGGATATTATTTGTTTTAATAGATTATTTACTATCCTTCTTTTTCTTTTTTTCGTTTTTTTTTTTAATTTTTTTGTTGTTGTATACTTATAGACAACTTGTTGTATACTTATAGACAAATATACATACGGGTACATGTATATTCAGAATATTGGGGGCGTGTTCGTAATAATTGAAAGTTTTGGCATTTAATTAATAGACTAATTACATATTCATCAAGGTAACGACTTTAAATCACGCGAGAGCATTATTATATTATACAGTATATTATGTTGTATTATCTAATTGCGTGATAATTTATTCTAAACTTAAACAGATATTTAATTAAAAATACACGCGTCTTCGTTAATACAAACCATAGAGATGAATTCAATTTTTAACAAACTAATTAAACCGCAAGAAAAATTACGTTATAATAAAAATCCATTCGTATGTATGTTCTTCTTTTTTTTGGTTTTTTTAATTCAAATTCAAATTCGTTTTTGTTGAAGGTCGTTGCGATCGAAGTGCAAGTGCGGAATCAAGTTGAGACGAAGCGACAAGAGCAAAAAAAAAATGAAGAAAAAATGTACTAAGAAAAAATTTAATCATACATGATCGTATCGGTCGAACACATTTATTGGATCGATTATTCGTAAACTTCTATATCCGTGGGAATAATAAAGATAATAAAAAAGAACAATCAAATCAGATAAAGTAGAAAACAAAAAACGAAGAAAGCAAGAATTCAACTTATGTTCAAACCAATAATCACAATTACAGCTATTTGCGAGCGATGATTTCGATTTCTTAAGCACATCACGTGAAAAAAAAAAAAGAAAAAAATTAATAGATTGGATAATAAGATAACCGGGTTTTTGGAAGCGTCGTACTATATGCCAATTTTATTTATTACATATAAGTACATTACACACATTATACCCGGTAATTCTGCCCGCGTTTTTTAGCTGTGCAATACATTCTACGTATACGCCTGCCACTAGTTAATTTTTTTTATTATTTTTTTTTTTTTGTCATCCCATTATGAGAAATTTACGTATACTCCTATGTATATTTGTTTCATTTCATTTATCTAATTTTTCTTGAATAATTCTTCTCTTGCGTTTTTCATAAATAATTTAGCGAAAAGCGCGCGTGCAGAAAATGCAAACCGCGGTAGGTATAACGTGTATTCACAGAGTGCAAGTGAAAAACGTGAAATATTCTTCGTTCTTTCCAATTTATTTTTTTCTCTTTTCTTTTTCAATACGTATTTAAAATTTGTAATTTAACGAAACCTACAAGAAAAAAAAAACAACAAAAAAAATTAGACTGCACTGTATACGAATAACGAACGAAACTGAAGCAGTCTGAACAATTTATACAGCGCGACTCGTGCAGACTCGTGAGAAAGAAAAAATAGAAAAAAAAAATTCCACGCACGTTGAAAAAAAAACCAAAAAAAAAAACAGCCGCTACCCGCTCCTCGTTTATAAAACTTTGAATAAACTCGAACATTTGATATAGACACACACATGTATGTATATGTGTATATAAAATCTCGTCGTCTGTCAATCCGGTCTTGAAGCGGGCACTGGGTTTTTGGGACGCGAAATCCTCACCCAAGTTGTCATACCGGCGACAAGAAAAAGAAAAAAAAAAATTAAATATATATATAACCTAGAAGAAACGTAACCAACCTCTCGATGTGACAAGAAAAAGACGAAATATTACGCAAATTTTCTATACGATATTATAATCACATATAATATTTCATTTCTATGAAACAATGGAGTTTTTTTTCTTTTCAAGTACATGCATATAAGGTACCATGATATAAAGTACGTATCTACCGAAAAAGATTGGCATCGCGGAAGAGCAGCAACAGCAGCTGCATGACCACGGCAACGACTTAAGTACAGGGTTTATCAAAAATCGCCGGGAATTTCCGGCAAAAAAAATGGAGAAAAAAAACAACGAATTGTTACCGTCAGATATCAGATCATGGTGTATGGATCTCGATTTTCGATCCGCTCATTAAATCGGCATCCTAAAATTTTCATATTTTATACCCGCAAAAATTATAGCGTATAAGTATAGTATAATGCCAACTATATATACCTACAGTATAATACACGAACTGCAGCAAGTTGCCGGAAGTTCAATAAATCACAAAGACAGAAGAAAAATTAAATAAATGAGAAAGAAAAGAAACAGTTAAAAATAGTCGTTCTTTTTTCTACTTTTTTTTCTCTCTTTTTCGATCACGGACATTTTTTGTTTTTGGCGCCCTTTGATTCACGTACGTCGTTATTTTTGACGAACAAAAATATCGGTTATATTTGTTTCTTCGATTACTGAATCTGTTAAAGTTATTACCATATAGCAGTATCTAATTTTTTAGATAATCGAAGATCACGCGGACCGGTCGACATTATAATATACATACGCGATGGATCCACTTTGGCAGTTTTCTGCTCGCGACACGCGGGGAATTCGAAGTGATCTTTTATGGATACCGTTGCGGTGATTTTGATAAATTTTTTTTTTTTTGCTTTATTTTGCTAATCAATCGTCTCTTTTTTTTTTCCTTTTTTCTTCGTTATCGAGGTCTCTACTGCACAGCGTACCTATATTATGGCGAATGTATACTATAACTGTGATTTTATGTAATTTCGAACGCGGCGAATGATAAAATAATAAAATATATAATAAAATTCCACTGTCCCGATTAACGTGGAAATATATATACCTATATATATAAACACATCCATAGGTGGATTATAACATAAAGTAGAATCGCGCGATTTTATCTAGGAATGCAACCACCATGTACATAAAAAAAACCTTGAATTTACGTAAGGTATACCATAATATTCATTATTTACAGTTGCATGATGAGAAATATTTCTAGGACGTTGAGTTACATTAAAATAATTACACATCGCTAATTGGATATTTTGTTTTCCTAATTGTTTTATGTGCCTTTTTTTTCTCTCTCTCTTTACGTTAATATCTAATTTTTTTTACATACCTATATATATTTATGTACGACCTTGAGAATCTTCAGCGGTGAACAGCAATAAAAAATCACTTATTACTTTTACGTCACTGCAGATTTCAATTATTATTACAACAATACTGAATCTTTCAAATGACCTCGAATTTTTCGTTTTAAATTTTATTCGTATACGTTGCACTTTTGATATTAAATTTTTACTTTTATATATAATTTCGTTCAATTTTATATTACTTTATCTACTCTTTTCCAGATAATCATCTACAGTTCCAACCGAACCTCATATTTATTTATTTATTTTTATATTAATCAACACGATATTTTTTCGTCAATCATCTATGAGAAAATTTATCCGACCACGTTGATAAAATATGTATATATTTTTTATTTTTATTTCCTCAGCAGATTTTTCAATTAAATTCATTCAGTTAATTATTTTGTCTTTTTTTTTTAGTCGGAATTTGATTAATTTTGATTTTACGTTGTACAAGCAAACAATACAAATTTGACTGCTGTCGCGGTGAAAAAATATTAATTTATTTTATTTTTTTAAATATTTTCTTTTAATAATCGCAACGATTTTTGTCGATATATTTTGATAATATTATAACTAATATTATTATTACTATACTATTATCATTATTATGATAAGCGAGACTTAGATTACGGCTTATAGTATCAGAATGAACGTTATTCTTAAGGTTTCCCCATACTTATGCTCGACTCCCCACTACCTTAGAGTTTAGTTAGCGAGTAGATATACCTCAACATCCCAACATCAACTTACTCTTCTTGGCCTGCAGATACCCAGCCGCCAGAGCTTATACCCGAAAAGAAGAACGTACTTTCTTCGAGAACGTCACGTCTGCACGCCCCGGCGTTCCGACGCTCTCCCCGTTCCATCCGCCTGCTGTACGTGCATGCATATTTGTATATCTATTACACATTTATATATGATCTATTTATATACAATAAAAATTCTTAATTCAGTATAATAATTATTCCGCAACTATTTATCATTACAAACCTCAAATTTTTGTACAAATATTCCAATTTTTTTTGCCCCTTGTTTCTTTCTTATTTTTAATAATAACAATGGCATGTAAAATATGGTGTACATGAAATAGATTAACATATGTTTTTTGAATTTGTGAAAAAAAAAAGGTTTGAGACAAGTTGAATTTTCACGCACTGACAAAAACACGTATACACATTTTATGGCATAGAATAATCATTACCGTGATATACTTAGCATCAAATTTGTTCCGGATTGACGCGAGTTGAAAGTGTTGAAGCGTATACATTTTTAAAGAGCGGATGAAATTATTTTTTTTTTTTTAGGCGTTTCGGCTGGAAAGATTCCTTATTATCGTCCTTATCGTTTTGCGATGCGGTATAGATCGCCCGCGTGGTTTGAGATTTTCGTCCGTTATACCTTAATCGGAAAGAAAGAAGAAAAAAAATAACAAGAAAATCTCATTAACTTGTTAGCTGGATTATTTATAGTACTTTTAATTAATCGATCTAATGAATTATTATAATACCATATCTGGACAGAGCACGATCCGCTGAGTAACGAACCTGTGAAAAATGAAAGTCGCTCACAGCCTGCAGCTGGGTGTGCACGTTGTGATTTACCGAGGATAAATCGAAGTCTATCGATCAAAAAGGCGAGGAAAATTATCTGGAAAATAAGAAATGAATAAATGAGTGGAGTAAAAATATGTTATGGAAAAAAAGTAAGAAAAATATACACACCACATCTGTACATTAATTAGATCTGAAACACGCGAGAATATCAAATGGAAACAAAAGAACAACGGTAACAACGAAAAATAAATCGGAACCGAATAAACGCGTGTACATCAGCATCGTTAATTCGAGTTAGATTAGGTTTGACAAGCGTATAAGGAAACCACATGTTTGATCCTGCTACGCGTGTACCGTAACGTATTTTATCTAAAATTTATGTTTCAAGTTGCAGCTAAACGAGCGTTAGATGATATTAAGGAAAAAAAAAAAAGAAGTAATTTCATCCTATCTGCATCTGTCGTTTTATATTCATACCAAGATTCATATACGCCTGAAATTGGCAACAATTGGCAACGTATTTGGAATTCCTGTCTCGATAGAATTCGAATAACCGCGCTATGATCGCGCAGGTTTTTTCGTTCTAATTTTTATTTGTTTAGTCGTTCATTTTTGCTTCGGTTTTAATTCTTTTTTTTTTCGTTATGTTTTTTTTCTTCTCATTTCATATAAGGAATAGAAATCGGAAAATTGAAATGCGAACGGCGGTTTTAAATACCTAGGTGTTTCTAAGTGCAGCTGTCTTCACGTTGTTAACGAGGTCTGAGAAACAAAAAACTATCGTGCAGCACGGGATAATTAGGTATTGGTTGATCCGCGCAGCAACAGCAGCCGACGACGTTTGTTTCAGGATTTCTATTAAAACAGTTTGAGGATAGCCTGGAGGATAAATTTGTGAAAAAGATTTGAAACTCTATGAAGTTTCATGTTACAAGGTGTGTTGGGAAGGTGTTAACCCAATTTCAACGATATCTAAACTACACTTAAAATTGGAATATATTTCTAATGCACCTTTCGCGTGTCTTAAATTGGAAGGAGAATCCTTATATTTATACGTAAAGTTAACTTACTCGCATCAACAATTGCTCACAATCAGTTAAAATTCACTGATTTGTTTGCACACGTTATTACAGGGTTGCAGTATACAGAAAAAGATTCATCATTTAGTTTAATTTTTTCTTATTTCTCTAATTCGTTTTTTTCTTTTATTTTTTTCTCTTCATCGTACGAGCATCGCGTTGCAGTTAATGGGCTTCGAATTTATCCAGGTAATTAATTAATACGGAATTAAGGCGGATCTGAACTGCCGCGAATTTATTATCTAGGCTAATATGGAGTGGAACCTGGTGATTAGGAAAAACAGAACGCGGCGGTCTTCACGTTACAAAAAGAAATGTACAAGTAAAGGTGTATAAATATCACGTGATAATATCTCCTAGAAAATTAAACAAATGGAGAGCAATTTGTCGTGTCTTTACTAATGAAGCTAATTGAATCTTCTCCCGAGTTTTTATAACCGCTTGTATTACACCTAAAAACATTGAAAAAACTTAAGTGAAATTGTAAATATCCCAAATTAGATTAATTCAAACCACTAGAGAAGAGAAAATAAAACAAATGAATTCCGTAGATTTTTCTAATTATCGTCCGTATACATTTTGTGCGGTATAAATAACACGCGGGAAGTTTGAAAAACATTACACAAAAAAATTTATCAATTCTTTTTTGTTCCGTGTAAATATGTAATTCTTTTTTTTTTTTTTTTGGAGCGCGGATGAATAATAGATGAAAATTTTTTAAATAAAGATTTTCTATCGATTTCGAAAATAGAAAAAAATAAAATAAAATAAAATAAAACGAAAAAAGGGGGAGAAAAAGAATTATTTACGTATAACATATTAAGAAGTCAATTAATTAACAAGCCAGAAACAATTAGTGAATAAGAAATTAGCTTAATAATTAAGAAGGTGCTCTACGGCTGCACGAAAAAGAAACGGTCTTTAAAATCTGGGCGCTTAAGCATCCATGACAATTACCGTTGTATATCCAGTGCAGTAAGAAAAGAAAAATTAACATTAAATTAAATTTAAACTAGAACCCTTTCTTTACTCTTATAGACGTAGCCTAGATATTTTCATTTAATTACCGGAGGGATATAAAGAGAATAATATTTTTATATAGGCTACGTAAACTTAGCTAGTTTTACTCTGGCTCCGTTCTTATACAATTTAATGCAACTTGGAGGACCAGAATGAATTTTTTTAACTCTACTAATTCGAATTATGTTGCATGCTTCGTCAGACTTTGGGCCAGCTCACGTTGCGTTTCCGTGTACGTAAGTACCTGTATTTTGTTCATCTAAAAATAATCTACCAGAACCCGCGATGAATGGAGATTTAACAGTAAACGCAGTTGCATTATTCAAAAATAAAAGTCTGCTAATTGTGAGATAATTATATTCGATTCCTAATTGTTAAGAACATCGGAATCAGATTTATTATACGGAGAACAAACGCGCGAGTGAACTCTGTTAGTTTTTGAAAAAAAAAAATTTCTTCATTTCCGCGTTACAATAATACGAGATTTTTTAGAAAGTGGGAGGTCCGCTTCTGTACATACACGTATGTACATATTATACATAAATTTGTATTCAGTTAAAATCAATTTATTTTTCTAGGCTCGTAAAATTTACGCCGCCTACCAGAGGAGCTGAATTCTAGCAGCATCAGCAGTGCAGAGCAGCAGAACAGCTGTCGGAATTGGATCCTAATTATTTCCGGTCATACAGTAGGTGAAATTGATGACAAACCACATATGTACTAACCATATTAAGAACTATATATATGTCTGATTTTAATGGGTTTCGAAAATTTATGTACTTTCCAAGTTTCCAAACGCACTTTATTTGGTATTAAAACTTATACGCGAAGAACCTATAATACTGTACATGGCAATACATGGTATTCACACTTTGTAAACTTTCTTTGTAAAGGTTGTAAAGAAACTGTGTTAACTTCATTGCGACATTGTCGGAGAAAAAGTAAAAAAATTTATTCGATTTAAAAATTTTTTTTGAGAAGTTAAAGTTTCATATTTAATAAACGTTTCTTTTTGTTTCTTAAATGGGGTAGTGAGATGATTTAATTAGCAGAATTAAAAATTCAGTTTTATACACTCCGTCCAATTATAATCCTGACCTAATTTTATAAAAATTTGTCACTAGCCCCAAAACAGAACAAAATAATTATACGTATAGTTTTGCGCAGAGTGGACTTTACGTTGAAATTCTCTTATTCGAGCTCTCATTAGTTAAAACCAGTTGTTCTCTAACGATTTTTACTGTTTTACATATCAAGTTTGCAGTTTCATTAGAAATATTATCCCGTATGTATAGTGACTTGAACTAATTGCGCTATATTCGACCTTATGTTTTTATCGTGTACACTTAGAAGACATATTTTATTCTCATTGTAAAATCCTCTTTCTCATGTCTTTTGTCTGTTTCTTTTCTTCCATTATACTAGATATTTGGAGTTCTCATCTATACATCAATTCATTCAATTAGTTCAATTAGACGTTCGCTTTCTAGTTTTTTTTCTCAAATTTATCTTTGTAATTGCATACCTACTATCTGTAGAAAATCTCGAATGAAAAAAGTGACAGAAAACAAAGGTGGAAAAAGAATAAAATCTTGAAACATTTCCTACAGTTTTTTTGCTCGAAAGATCCACATGATAGTTGAAATGTGTCATCGAATTTGTTTGAACTAGATGCGATTCGGACACCCTGGGTGTGAGTAGAAGAATAGCTAGCGATGTGTATTTTTATGGTATGTTATAAGGATTGTGAGTGAACCAGATCGAGTGTAGCATAACCGTTTGAAATTTAAATTGTTCGAATTCGGAACGCGCACGGTTGGGTATACTTATATCCTATATGTGGCCAAAAATTCCCAGCTTACTGAGGTATTCGGTCGCTCATGTTCTAATCACCGTTGTACGTGATACTTTGATGACAAGAACTGCGGGAGACTCACGAACAGACGATGAATAGTTTGTGGTACCTTATACTCGTGGAAATTCGTAATATGGGTGTTAGAATCTCAAATCACACGTTTTTTTTTTATTTCAGCGACAGACCGTCCGAGGAATTTGTCGTGCATGATCTGGAAAGATCGCTCGCTACCTTCGAACCGACGTAAGGGAAGCTGATCTTCAAAAAACACTTTACGTTTTACCCGACCAATTGGAAACTTGGACGAAATCTCGACGAATTTGAAACTTGGACGAAAACTCGACGAGTTTTAAACTTGGACCAAATCTTGACGAATCTGGAACTTGGACAAAGTCTCGACCAACTTGAAACTTGGATAGGACTTGGTGGAATTTCATGAAACTTTGAAATTTTCCAACACATTGAGAAGAAGGAAGAGCAACACATCCGAACGCGAAGCTTCAACCATATAAAATAATTTCCGAAGTCTCATGAACCCCGAATACTTTTGGGCTTTGCTTCGATTCACAGGACTTCAGAGGACACTGCAGACTACATGACGCAACGTCGAATTCAAAGTGGTGCGATTCAATTAAAATTTGCCCAGAATTCTTCACTCTAAGTTTTCTTTTTTTCTAGATAAATTACAATTTATGAGCCTCGTTTTTAGCGTAAAATATTTCCATTATTTCTAAACACTGTAGCACACTCGTGATCATCAATTATCGTAATAAAATTGACTCAAATATGAAAGCGCTTTCCTAGTAAAGAAACTGCCCGCGGTTGCTACAAGAAATGTCAGATTTTCTTACTAACGAAGGTATCAAAGAAAATTGACGATCAATATAATAGAAACAGGTATCGTAAAACCGTAAAATGCATATCTTGACACAGTAAATTATTTACTATTCCTTCACCTATACGTTCAATTTCCCGTTCTATTTCACCTCGAAGGGTATTTATGATATACATACGTGCAAAAAAATTTCACTTCAGCGACAACGTTATGATAACGTATCAAATAAAATTCACTCTCCCGATGTATAATAATAATAATAATTACAATAATAACGTCATATTTTTTGTTTCTATTTTCATCATTTTTTAATTTCTATATGGTTATCTTTAGGTATATATTTATTTTCTGTCGCACGAGAACTGCACTGCTGCAGTTTACGCAACATATAAAATTGAATGACAAATAAATTGAAGTTATTACACCTACCAAGGACATCATCTTTTACCTTCTGCATTTCCACGTCAATGTTACCTTGTGCAAGGTCGTTTGTTGCCCTCAGGTTAGTGCATCTGAATCATTTCAAACGGGTGTATTATACACGCGAATAACTATACATAAAAAAATTGTCGATTATGTAAGTTAAAAATTTTTAATTCCCGCATATTATAGAATAAACGGAATTTAAACCACTGCAAGCATTTTAAAAATAAAAAAAATGTGTCAAAAATTTTATTTAAAAAAAAAAGTTTTCAGATCAGATTAGAATATTTTTGGAATAAGTCCCGTTCATTCATAAACTACGTGTATTTTTTTTTTTTTTTTCGAATTCTTGAATGTATTATAATGCTATAATTAATTCTATAGTTGTATTTTTTGCCAAAAAGAAAAAGGGATAAAAAAAAAATTTGTTTTAGGCAAATTTGTGTCTGATCGAAACGATAACATACGTATATAAATAAATATAAAATGTGTATCGAACGGTACATTATACGACAGTAAGGAAGAGACATTTAAATTCGCTTGATCATTGCGTTAATATAATGTAGATAATGTTGAAAGTTGATTATACCGATGGATAAATGATAATTGAATTTGAAAACAGAATTGACTAGAATCTTGCCGAATGCGGCAAACCGCAACGTAGTATATAAGGTATGAGATGCGATGACCTTCTACCGGTTTGACGACATAATTCAAGATATCGCGAAGACCTCGTGAATTAGCTCATTAGTAAAACGGTTCGTTAATCTATTAATTGAAATTATATTTCTTCCTCTATTTTTTTTGTTATTTTTCATTTTCATTTTTTGCCTGCGCGCAATTTTAACCGTGCAAAATGAGAGATGAAAGTTGTGACTTTTGAAAAAGATCGAAAGTGACGTCGATCATATAGAAACTTTAAGATCGTTGACAGAAAAATGGAAAAATAAATTAAAAAAACCACCACCTTAATTATATACGGTCGTAATTAATTAATAAGAAATCTTCGCGAAGGTTATATAAAATAAAATTTCTATAACGTCTATATATATGTATATGTATACGATTTTAATACCTATGATATAAAACACCCTGTACATTAGTTAGAAACTTCTTTGAAATGTTTATCCGCTTCTACCACCGCTGCTGCTGGTGCAATTGCTTTGCATTCGTTGGTAATTTTCTGCTCGGCAAAAACTGTGGAATCCTCATAAATTAAATAAATTAGTAGTATAGAGCGAATGACATGCAACGCATTATAAATACATATATGTAATATGATGGGGACACTAGAGCTGGGCAAATATTTTGTTTTTTTTTTGTTTCTTTTTGTTTTTTTCTTCGAAGTCTTTTTTTTATACTTTGATACACTTTTAGAGCTGCAGGTGCATCGTGTCGGCGTTAACTCGGTATATTATACCTATAGTGTATTAATATTTTGCAATTTTATACGGTCCCTCCGATGGCGTATAATAAATAATTTCGGAACCTCTTCATGCACAATGTTTTTTGTTGATAAAATTTCAATTTGAAACGGTTGTCGCGGAATTTCTTTTTAGGTTAATATATAATGGCGGAGCGACGCGGTTTTTAAACCAACGGTAGCACCACCTCCACCATCGATGTGGTAGCAGCGTAGAGTGGAAGCGAAGTTTCTGCAAAAGGAAACAAAAAAAAGGAGGGATGCCAATCTATATTATGAAGTTCGGTACGGATTTTTGTACGCATCCGCTGCAGAAGGTCAATTTTCGAAGCGTGCAGCAGTTGTCATGTGATTCGAAGATAAAAAGACAAAAAAATAAGCAAATTGTTCAAAGTTAAAAAGATTAATACTTAGAAACGCAAACGCAATGTTGTTCGATGGTGAAAGTTAGTCGATTTTTTATCAAATTTGCGAATTGGTATTTACAGAAGCGATTAAATCGGTATGTGGGTATAGGTATTAAAAATCATCGAGAGAAAATTGTTCGTATATATGAAAATTCAATTAGATTGATATATTTATAATAAATATCCGGATATATACGTACGACTTCCGATCTGCACGTACTACGGGACATGATCACTAATAATTTGATAGGCTATAATATCGCGTACCGAACCATAATGTCCGGTATTTGAATCTTGAATCGGAGGCAACTCCGATTGCGGTTTAAATGGGGGTTCAAAATGTAGGTGAAACCACAAGTAGGTTGTTCACTTCGCTCCCATCTATGCGCTCAGGTGTATATATATATACGTCTATTTATATGTACAATATAATCTGATAAATTCTTTGCGTATATCACGAGATTTATATTTAAATAATTTCCCAATTTTCCTTCATTAAAATTTATACGCGGAGTTTACTGAACTGCAGTATAATAAATCTTATACTATATATGCGAGTAATCATATCACATGGCAACGCCGAGATTATTATATGGGTAACATATATGTGCATAGCCTATAATCTAAATCTTGAAAAGTCGCTCTCGTTTTTGATTTTTTGTTTTTTTTTTGTTTCTATCTTTTTTTTCATCTCCTTCTTCTTTCTCCCTCTTTCTAATAGCCCTTGTAATAGGAATATAAGAGGAGCATATAATATACGTTGACGCCCGGAAAAATCTGATGCAATTCTAGTAATAACAGCTGACGAACCGACGCGACGCCGCGCGCGCTCGTATTCCGCGGTTAGAAAAAGTGTAAAATTGCCAATTTCAAAGTATACAAACTACTGCTGCACATGCAACGTGTGTGTTTTATTACTTGATACGGCTATGATCTTTGATACCATTCTCGTAAATAAATAAATAAATAAAATTCACCATTCACACTGAAAAAAACCCAAGAAAACAACAAAACAACCCATAAAGATGTTTAAATTAGAATCAAACAATTAATCGACCGTTTAATGGGTTAATTTCATTTTCACCGCGAAAGTTTAACATTACATACAGTATATATGGAAAGTCTAACCAAACGAATTGATCGGCGCGAATCATCGAACTAAAAACGACTTTAAATCCGGTTATATTGCAGGGATATTAGTTTTCTATAAATCAATTGCTGCAGTCGGTATATTAAAATATGGGGTGCAGAGGAACGGAAAGGATAATCAATCGTCCGTTCATGTCTGAAATTTTATGAAAAAAAAAATCATTTTTTATTTCACCGAAACGGAGATCGATGAACGCGCGCCAGAGGCGAAAACTTCAGAAAGTAGTTTTTTCGATCGACGATCATTCGATAAACTATTTTATGGTAGGCATAATGATATATGCGTACAAGTTTTTTTTTCTTTTGTGGTCGTCGTCTTCGTCATTTTTACAAGAAATTCATTTTTTCCATTTTATAAAATTGGTATCGTTGTTCGGATCGGTTAGATCGTCGCCGCAGTGGTAGGAGTGTAAATAAAATATGAACCTGTAAGAAGCGATAGAATTTTAAGAGCGATTCGTAAGACAGTTGCAGAGATTGTGTGTCGTGATCGTTGAATGTAACATGCATCAAAGCGGGAGAACATTTCCCTCACGTACATAACCCAAATTCAACGATATTTCGCTTTATATATCCGTTTTAAACAACGTTCCATGTATTATACATTGGGAATTGTTCATTTTTTATATTCATTATTATTATCATTGATATTATTATTATTTTTTTCTTTAAACTGAAACCTCGCGCTATACGAAAACGTGTTCGCGATAATAACTTCGACCAAATCCAATTTATCGGTAAACGCAGGTCTACGTAGGTATACGTATGTGTAATAAACGTTCCGCGTGACGAAAGTTCGACTTTGACAAGTTGGTCATTCAATATTAAATACCGACGGATATGAAATTTCGATAACGGGGTTAGGTATGATATATGAAATTGCTGTATTTAAAATTAAAAACATTTTTTAATCCGTATTATAATGTGGAATGAGAGCGGAAAAATGTTTATCTATTTTTTTGAAAAAGAAAATAAAAAAAGAGAGTAAAAACCGCTATAACAAATTATGTCGATTATTCATTATTGTATTCGACACTATAAGCGGAGAATGTAATTAAGAAATGCAATAAATCGTATAAAAAAAAAAATTAAATAATTCCTCAATTTTGAAAACAGATCAAAATATACAATATTATATCTACGTATAAAAATCGAGACAAAAATAACGCGCTCTATTCATTTGCATACTATTTAATCTATAGTACGTATAATTAGATCGTTTCTTTAGTCTTCTTAGATCCTTTTTACGCTGTGTGATTTTCTCCTTATTTTTTTTTGTTTTTTTTTGTTTTTAAATCAACTTGCAACGTGCGCGGCGATTCGGCCACAAAAATAAATTTCAACGAGTTAAAACTCTCGCGGAGCTGACTTGCAACTGGACGATGACCAACTATATATTTGATGCTACTGCTGATCGACATTCTAGTCACATTCGTATAGGAAATGAGAATAAAAAGAGGAAGGAAAAAAAAAATGGATGAAGAATGTCTAACTCGCTTTCCATCCAAGGTCCTCTCTTATACCGACCAAACCCAGATGCTTTTTCTTCTTCCTTAGACAGAAACTAACGTCTTCGATCACTCGATTATTTTTTTACTTTTCTTTTCTTTTCTATTTCAATTTTACTAATCGCTAAAAATAAGTTTCTGACCTGAAATCGAATACCGGGGGGAGGGAAAGAAAACATGAAAAAAATTTAATAGTCAGATTTTCAAAATTTAATTTCTCGACTTTCAAATTCTGTATAAGACGAAAACAATTATACATATAGAGGAGAATTATTACTTGGGCATTTATTAAGCGATCAAATTATGTTCGTCAAAAAATGTAATGATTATTTCGTTTTAATTGATTTTATTACTTCTTCTAATTGCGCCCTTTAAATACGAGATTTGAAAATAAAATAATGACTCAATCCACGTAAAATTCTGTTTGTGTATAAACTTTATTATCATTTTTTCGCACGTACCAGTTATGTTTAATTCGAAACTGTACATAATTATAAAAAAGGAGATCATCTCTTAATCCACTAATTTTCGTACAACCGAGTCCTTACAATTAAAATATAACCTTGAGAAACTCTATGCCAATTTTTGCATATTTTTATCCGTAGGTATACTATAACGTCTGAATGTAACACAATTGAAACTGATGTGAAATTCTTTCATCAATTTTTTTGTCTATTTCTAAAACTGTTTTTTATTTTTTAATTTTCGTTCCGCGTTCCTCTCGTTCCGCGGATGCATATCTTGTGACTTAGAATGTATATGATAATATCGTCGAATAATAGGACTTCACCACCTACTACTATTTGTATACCTATAGTGGGATCAAATTCAAGATCGCGTCTCGTTTTCTCAATTGTTTTATAGGTCGCACGTATTTGCGTTCTATATAAAACCCCATTACCAACAATGAAACGGAACACGTGCCTCACCGACAATGAAACGTACTTTTAGTACACCACGATCTCGTTAGCAACGGTTTTGGAGTCCCGTGTAACTCATAAATATATATATATATATATATATCTACCTATAGGTACACGTAGTTTAATATCTACGCTGACAGGAGGAACTCAGTCACTAAAATTCCACTTTCGAGATAAAAGAAAGACAGAAAGAAAGAATGAAAAAAAGGAAAAAAGGGTTACGCTCTAAAGTCTCGGTCAATGATTTATTATAGTTTAATTCTTCCGTCGCGCGAGATACAGTCGTGCGCGTTTGATGAATTGACTTAACAATTTAAATTAGGTTGGGTAAGGTCGCGTTAGGTAGGTCAGAATTTGGAAGAAAAAAATTAAAAGTACAAATAAATAAACAATCACAAAATACGCTAGAACAAATTATACTGTATCGTTGTAAAAATATTCTTACAGAACCTTGGAGAATTATAATTTTTTTCCCCAATTCTTTCCACATGCGTATAGATGAACGTATAATATCTATAGGGTGAACCGAGAAAAAAATGAAAAAAAGGAGTCAAGAAAAGTAACGAAAAGTAACGCACATTTCAATATGTACTATTATACGACATAAAAACCGAACGTATGTGGAAAAAAATCCGATGAACTTATTTCATTTTATAGATATATTTTTTTTTTCTCTGTTCTTCCAGAGAATTAAAAACTTTGATTTTGCCAAATAACCATATACAAATATATACTTACATATATTATAATACATATGGTATTTTATAGATACCAATAAAGCTCGCATTGTTGAGCAAGCGCACCGCGCAATGAGGTGGTACGTACCTTATTTATACGCCATGCATAGTGTACGAGGAATTTGTACTTGAAAAAAAATAAGAAAAAAGGGGAAAAAAAAATTAAACAACCTTGAAATGTTGCAACACTCAATTTATTTCGGATCTGATCTTCAAACTATATACGTTTTATACTCATGGGACGAACGCGAGTACGATATAATAGCCGCGATAATATGTGTATATAGGTATATCTATATATATATATATATATATGGGAAGTGGTCGTGTTCCTAATTTATTTATACCTTTTTTCATCCAATTTTTCTTTCTCTTTAATTTCTTATTTTTCTTTTCCTTTTTCGTTTTTTCTTCAGCATCGCGGAGTTAACCCATTTCTCTCGCATCGACTTCTATATATGTATAATAATACGAAGTTAGGTACGAGTACATTATAGAGCCGATGTATATAGGTATATGTATTTACTTTCCTTCGAGAAAATAGTTCCTATACATACATACCATGTATGCAATAATACAGATAATAAATATGTATAACGTTAATTTCAAGCGGCATAATTGAAGTCAGCATCGATATCCGTATAAGGAAGTTATAAACCAATTTTTGACGATAGTGTTTCACATCTAAGTGTCTAAAAATCTACGAATTTAATCGCTTTTACATACCGCATGCCCATCGGAGAAATTTTTACTCCATAAAATGAGATAAAGAAAAAGAAAAAGATGACCAAAAAATGACGAGTAAAAAAAATGAAATAAAATTGAAATTATCGGATGCGCGATGCCCGCTGCATTGCACACGTCCTACTGCCCACGGCGCGCTATATACTTATATTGGAACAACTTACATGCCTATATACATATAACCTATAATATACACGTATGCAGGCTATATAATCGCAAGCCCTAATAGTCACATAAAATTTGTCCAAATTAACCGGCAGACCAGCTAATTCAAATGAAAGTTTATTCGAATATAATTGAGAAATCAATTGGACTAATGCACTACATAAACGTCAATTAGGTATATATAGATATTAATATATAACGGCACAGCTCTATATAGGTATATATAAATTTTTTCAAATATATTTTTCTTCATTTTTTTTTTTCTCATTTATAGAAAGCTTATTTGCCAGGGATGTGTGAAGTACATAGGTATTATATTTATAATGTAAGTATTTTCATATATGTCATCATAAAAATTTCACTTAATAAAAAAAGAACGAAGTATTTCATCCAATCGATATCCTTTCTCAAAGTAAGACACTTGGAAGGAAAAAAAAATGGGAAATAAGTTATCTAAAATTCTTTCTTTTTTTTTTCATTTCTCATTTGTTTCCGTAAAAATTTACAAAAATCTTAATACGACGACCGCAACTGTATGTACCTGAACTATAGTACAGCTGCGGGTAAGTACTAATTATATAGGCTCGAAAGAAAGAAGAAGAAAAAAAGGAAAAGATACGAGGAATAAAAAGTCAGGCTATACATATAATTTAGTGCGACAGCGCAAGTGTCGTCAAAGATACCACAACGACTTTCGTAAATTGTTGTTTAGAATTTTTTTCTTTTTTTTTTATATATATATACATTATCCAGTCGTGATCTAAGGTTTGTTAGATCATGCGGTTTTCATAGTTGTATGTAATGTAGGGTGAGAAATCGTCGGGCCTATCGAAACGCATTTTATATTATACATACAATAAGAACAGTTCGTGATACCGTATAAAAATATTATAAACCGCGCGAAACTGCAGGATATTTCATGAAAATTCAAAGTGTTTTACATACAGGTATATAAACCTCCTGTAATATCCTTCGGTGTAATTTACTCGCGACAAAAAAGTTAGGGCAATTTTCCGCTACGCTAATTTCGCACCGCGACGATGATCCTTCTCGCGCGCAAAGATCTGGTGACAAATATTAAAATACATAACTGCACGATCGTTTCACGGATGTCTGAAGATGAGAAAAAAAAATTACATCGAATTGAATGACGCGCACTGTTGAACAACAAAAAATAAAAATCTACGCAAAAGTTTTGATTTTAATTAAAGCAAAAAATCGAAGGAGATATGAATTTTTGGGAAAAATTCCCTGTCGCCGCCTTATACGCGCGCTTTTGGAACGGGATCTATGGTATACGTCCCAAGATTTTGAAATCACCTTGTCTTCCTGGTAGGTACTTGTTTTTTTTTTTTTTTTAACGTGATGAGTCGATATAATCGTGATAGTTCATTTTTTTTCAGAATAATTAAGTCGATGTCGTACCAGTTATAGATTTTTGCGAAAACTTTTTCGCGTATTTTAAGATCATTGTTCCGATTTTAAATCTTGCAGATCCGGAATGTGTGTGATGTATACGATTATCGTGGGAATGTAATATAACTTAATATAATTACATTACTTTCCTTATTCATAGCTTGCGTGTGTTTTTTAGAGCATGATGATGATGTCGAATATACAGTGGAGCGCAAGTGCGAAACAAATGACATCGAGCAATCAAGAATAATTATTCTACACCTATATAGTATAAGGATTGTAAATGTCGAGTGAATTAAGCAGCGATCAACGAGCGTGGTTAACTCGAGTTAAGCATCTCGCACGCGAATGATATCAGCCGGATCGTGCGATACGCGATCTAGGAAATAATAAAAAAGCAAAGATTGTTAAATTCAAATGACCAATCCCCACGCGTCTCACCTATTCGAAAATTTGAAAAGTATAAAACATATGGGTATACACGCGTATGTAACGTACATTATATATTATATACTCCTGCGGGGTAAATTGGACCGTGCAGTTAAGAATTAACACCTTAAATAGCGTTTTAATTGGACAATTCACTGTCTCATCTCGTGCATATAACAATTCAGGTGTATAGTAATAAAATAACGTACTTTTTTCATCTATTCTTTTTATACCTATATAAAAACCTAAACTACACCCATGTGGCTTACCGATCTTGTGTTTGCTTCCTGGTATTATATACCTACACGTCACCACCTACCTAACATGGCATCGCATCGCATAAGAATTTACCCGGACGTGCCTTAGAAACGATGATTTTCGAAGGCGTCTCAACTACAGCAGCCTCGTATGTGATGTTAATGTGATGGTCAACCGTATGTTTAATCGCAATGTACCTTCCCTAACAATATGTACCCGTCAAATTACAAATTAGATTTTGCTACCGATCATCAGATTTCAAGTATATAGGAGCTAAAATTGCCGGTATTATAGACCGTTATGGTGTACGACGTGTTGATACCTTTATGATGACAATGGGTGTTCTCTCTCCTCCTTCTTTTCTTTTCTTTTAACTTTTTAGACACAATTTTCGAATTTTTGACAGCGACCTTAAATAGCCCGGTGAGATAGAAAAGCTGCAGATCTTCTTTGAAGTACTTTTTTCTTTTCTTTTTTCTTTAGCTTGACGCTAATTATCTTTTGATTAATGATAACATCGTCCGTTACGTTAAAGTATGTAACTACCTATATAAGGTTTTTGAAATAATTGCGCAAAAACAGGAAATTATAGGAATAAAAAATTTTAAAAAAAATTTACTACGGATGAATCAAAGTAAGATTTCTGAAGAAAACAAAAATAAATGAAAAAAAAAAAAAATCATACTGCATACTTTGAAAGAGATATAATTTCTCGGCCAGAAATTGAATCTTTTTCAAGTACCTATACAATTCGCGTCCAACTATTATAAGTTTCTGATTTATTATCATATATATGTGAATATTTTGACATCTGCTGAAAGACAGAAATTTAAATCTGAAAAATAAATTCAATATAAGATAAATTCGAAATCTGTTGCCGTGTTGAGACGACGTTGAAAAGATGGAAGTTGATTATTTAAGCCCTTCCTCATTTAGTTTTTCGTATGTATCCTAATTCACGTAATTAATCGATAAATTATAATCCGTCCGATCTGGATTATTCCGCGCGAATTATTTCCAATGTAAATTGCAGTTGATTTATTTGTTGAACCCGCGTACAGTAGATATTTTTAGTGTCTAATTTAATTACAGCGTACGATCCACATCGCCCCAGGGGATGGGGGGGGGGGGGGGGGGGCTACTGTTCATCTATTTGTTTGACGGCGCGTATCGAAGATGCGAGAAATCAATTGGAGTGTAGGTAATATATCGAGAAGTGGATAACAAAAAAGTGGCGTCTACGGCCGATCAGCTTTGCGAAGTGAAATAAGTTTGAAGTTGGGATCTGCAAACAAGGGAAGAATACCGCGAAGAGTCTCCTTTTTATTCACGAAGTATATTAAAATCCGTATGCATGTAGATATGGCTCGACATACGGACAAATTGGCCGAACGCCCAACTCTGATGTGAACGAAGATGCGGTCGGTGCACTCGTGATTTTTATCGAAAATCAATCTCATTGATTAATCGACGACGTGCATGCGCATCGTGTTTTTCACATAAAATTCTGCGATGCACACGTTATATATACACCGTATGTGGTTTGTGCGGTGAGATGTATAAAACACCCGATAAATAAATTGAAAAAAACAATGAAAAAAAAAAACACCTCATTTACACTGTATATACCTATACGTGATACGTGCGGTTATCACCTGTATTTTTTTTCATTTTTTTCTTTCAATTTTCAACGTGTAATTACGACGCACTTATTTTATTTTACGAATTCTCCATTTTTTCATACGGAATAGTCGAAAAACCCGTAGATTTTTTGAAATTCCAGTTTACAAAATCCTGACGATTCATATAGAATCACAATGAAAATTATTCCAGAACTTTTTTTAAAATCCCAATAACTTTCTACGAAATTCGATGTTTCGAGGAAAAAATCTATACATCATATTCAAATGTTACGGTCCTGAAATCTCGTGAAATTATCTAACTGCAGAAAATCTATAGTATAGCTGCAAATAATTTTTTATCAGAGCGATTATCACCCCTTGGGAATTATAGTGTTTGGAATATGAATTATATCAAAACCTTCCAGGGTTCGATGCGTGCGAATTTAAATCTCGATACTTTCATGTACGTATAGGTATATACCTAAGCCAACCTATACCGCTGATCGCACCGCCATAGAAACTATTAATCCTCCTGACTATAGCTCGGTCTTTATTAACGTTTTCGCGCATCTATTACGGAACGTAATAACTCTATTAAATTGATAAAAATGCCCGGCGGTCGCTAGACTTGTAGATATAAAACTATGTAACAGGTATATACGTCGCATATATACATACGGCTTAAATGTTCACGTTCGCATGTGCGTAACTAACACTGCAAAATTATATATTACATAATAATTCCGCTATATATAGATGCTATGTATCAACGTGAATTAGCTTCGGATATATATAAACCGATATATTCGATGATCATATACTCGAATTGATTGATTGTACATGACTATATAATAGTCATTGATAATAACATCTAATTCAGAATCGCGATGGCGCAAAAAACTTTTACGATACAATTCATTTGATTCATTGTATAATTCGCATCATGCTTCAGCTCCACAGCTGGCAGCTGCAGATATTATAATAATTGGGAATTCGGCCACAAAATACCCCCGAAAAATTCTTGTTAATAGAAAACTTTAATAGATAAAGTTTTGTTGGAATCGTATTGACCTGCGTCAACGGAAGCAATAGATTGGAAATTTTGCGACCTGCACACTTTCGCCATTTTGAAAAATATTTCAAATACTTTGCGTGATACTCATAATCTCGAAACTTTGAATATTCCAAAAAACTACGACAGGATCTGGACAGAAATTTCCTACAAATCTTCCTCAAAATCGCATTGAAAAACAAAAAAAAAAGAAAGAAAATTTACGAATACTGCAGCACAATTCACTCGTTTAAATTTATATATATGTTTTTTACAACAGGGTAAGAAAATTTATCAAAAATAATTTTTCAAAAATTTTCACCCCAATAAAATCAACCTGTAATACACGTATCGATGATATTAATATATTACCTCTCAATGCAAGCGGACCGTACTAATAAAATTCCCCGCGAAGTTAGTGACATGGGTAAATTTTTCGTTTTCGATTTCCTGATATGGTACGTATATAATAATACAGGTGTAACGGTTTAAACCGGTATATCAACCACAGCGCATATAATACGCGGGTTGTTTAAAATTCCAAGATGCACATACGTATAATGTCTACCTTTACGTAATACAGGTACCTATATATGTACAGGTATATAGGTATTATATGCAGGTGTCGGAAGTTTGCCACTTTAAAGAAAATCGTTCGGCGATTAATAAATCGCTAGTATAATACGTCAATTAATATTAATTTAGCGATTCCTGCTACACACACACACACACACCCACACACAGTGTTTTCTTATCTCAATACACAATTTATTTATTCATTACTTTTTCTTTTTTTACTCATTCTCGCTTGTACTGCATACACACGTGAAAAGATTTACCCTTTTTTCTTCTCTTTTTGCACCCTCATCTCCCTGCGTCCACCACACCGCGTATGGGTTATATTCGCACTTTAATCTTCGTCGCATTTCGCGATATAGGATCGCAGCCTTTGGCGGTTCTACTACACGTATATCGTTATCAACGAAGTCCTATCAACCGTAAATTACCACCCCTGACGCCATCTTGCTTTTGTGTATGGAAGTTTTTTTTATTAATTATAAGATAAAGTGGTAGACCCCGCCGCGCACTGCGATCTTCAATTTTTATGTATGGAGGGCTGAGAACCAGAAGGGTGTAATCCACGTTTTTTAGACCTTTAATTATTTTTTGTGACAAAAGGGTGTAGCCCGCAAAACTGATGTATAAAACATTACCAATTTAAAGTCATTCTTTATTTCTTTTTTTTAAATCTACTTTGGATTCGAAATCCGGAGTACATATAAAGCGATAACTTTGATCCCAAGAAATTGGGCAAAAAATATATTAATAGTGGGAGAGCATCCCTTATTTTAATATAATCTACATCTTCGCCCTGAATTCCGATAGACGTCCTTTCTTTTCATTTTTTTTTCTTCTGCTTTTTTGGTTGTTTAGAACGGCAACTGTGCAATGATGATATTTAGAGCGCGACCCTGCACGACCGATCGCGGCTATAATAAATCGCGTGATTACATTTGACTGCATCTAGTTCGGACATAGAAAATTCACCGCTTTTACCGCAATTTCAACAATTTTTATCCTGAGCCTGATGTGTTTTCAACTAAGACCTTTTTTTCTACTATTTTCTATTCGCTATAACCCAATATAAATTGTTATAACTGATATGAATTGAGATTCTTTAATTCTAATATCAGTTTTCAGCAAAAACGAACTGGCGTGCCAAGTAAGAAAAAAAAAAGAAGAAATGTACGACGAAAAACAAAACCGAACAAATCCAATAAAGAGATAAATTGCTGTAGTGTAATATACAATACGGTTGGTCTGCAGAGGCAATGAACTCTAGAAAAATACTATCAGAACTAGACTAATTCTGATTGTACCTATACAAAATATATTTTTTCGCTTCATTTTCTTATTTTTTAATAAGTGATCCTCTAATTTCCACTAACGACGACAATTAAATACAGGAAATTATTAATTCTTAGCCGCAGGTATCATTGAACTCGATGTGCACCATTTGTTAATACTAATCATTACGCAATATGATGATCATAACAATAGTAGTGATAATAATAATAATAAATAATACCTCAACATCCTGTCCGTCCAAAGCCACTCCTTTATACGGAATATCTTCATTCGTTTCTAACATAAGG
Organism: Athalia cordata; assembly: GCA_963932425.1. Taxonomy (NCBI): domain Eukaryota; kingdom Metazoa; phylum Arthropoda; class Insecta; order Hymenoptera; family Athaliidae; genus Athalia; species Athalia cordata. The sequence continues at coordinate 30,996,947 of OZ010626.1, forward strand.
TGATAATAATCCTCGCTAATAATCCAATATCCCAATCTCCGTCATAGAGACAAACGTAATAAAGAATCTAATTTTTTTTACTCGAGCGGCTATGTATCAGGTTCTTTAATTTTTTTTTACTACTTTTTTTATGCATAGTTCTGAAATCTGACGTCTCAACATTGCCCTATAATTTCCTACCGGCCCTTTCCTACTTTTCTCTCTCTCTCTTTCTTTTTTTTTTTTTGCTCAAGTTTTCTCCTCTCTAACTAAATATTCTCTTTTCTTTTTTTGCTATTAGATCGATGTAAAAATATATACATCTAGATATATATGATATTAGTATCATTTTACAAGGGAAAGCGGGTATTTGGTACAGTATTTTTTCATATAATATTAGTGCAGTTATAAATATATAGTACAAGATGAATTAACTGTAACGGGTGGTGTTTTCTAAAGGTGTTTTTTGAGACATGAAAAAAGTTCGTATTTAAAATGATATATGTAAGTAAAATGAGAAAATTTGGCGTTGAAAGAGTTAATTGGAATAATTAGCGGTTACTGAATATAAGAAAAAACGACCTTCTGCTACGGAATGGCATAACGTTGGTCGCGATGAGTAGAGCGTGATTTATGGTTTTATTGCGAAATGGTTAGTTGGTTAGTTGGGTGCTTTTAGATAAATGTAGGTTTTGAGGATCCCGTGACCGATGCAGTGGACGGATAGATATATATAAACTAATGGAAAAGTTATATGGATTTTTTTTTCATGTCCATGTTGATAATTATCTCGGAGCAGTTCGGAGAGATCTTATTTTAAAACGCGCTGCTGATGCCAATGCACTTCTATTTTCATACGCCATCTACTATATATTTATGACTATATATAAATATATATGTATATATATATATAATTTATACGTACCGTCCAGTCGGGCGCAGCAGTTGTAAGAAAAGATGTTACATAAAAAGTTGTTCTTTCGTTAGTAATTACAAATTTAGACACGGACCATAAAAGGCATTTGTTTATCTTATTATATACTATGCGGGTCGTGACTTGTAATAAATAGCGGAATTTGTTCGATCTTATTTTATTTGATTTTATTTCATTTCATTTTATTTTATTTAGTTATTTTTCTTTATAAAACCAAAGAAACATCTCAACCGGCGAACTTACTTTGAACGTTCGTTGCAACGGATACTCTGAAATTGAAAAAGATATCCAGATCGAAACCTAGACAGATAACGACCTCGATCAACAAAAAATCAAAAAAATAATCCAATTCTGACAGCTGAATTCCCGATACTGCAGATGCCGTAATTTACGGTGGATTTCAAAAAGCAAAAAGGAACAAAAAGCGTAGATAGTGGAAGCAAACTAGGTACGATTGGACATAGTTTTTTTCTTTAGAAATTCCAACTGCAATATACTTTTTTTTTTAATTACGGCAGGGTGAGACCGGAAAAGAAACGCGGCATTTTGACACCGGTTGACTCTCACTGATAAGTTTTGAAAGTGTTTCTCAAATATTTTGGATCATTCACCCGCCGTCATCTGAGGATTTTAGTTATATACTTAGATCTTAGATCTCAGTTAAATACTTTTACATGTTTTTAAATACCCACTGACAAAACATATTCGTGTTGGAAACTTTCACTGAATTTATTAAAATTCAAAGAAATTTGCGGAGAGTTTCGGCAAACACTTTTCTTTTCTATCTCTTCCTTGTTTGCTTCTCTCTATTTTGCAATTTAATTGTAGCTGTGCAAGTTCAAAGAATTTAAACATTGTTATTCGTTAGTTCACCTACTAAGGATTTGAAATTATTCACGCGCTGTATTAAATTTGCATAGAAAAGTAAGTCAGCGGTAATTTTATCGTTTTTTTTTTTTGTTTCTCCTATTTATACCAAGCAGAAAACAAAGATCGTTGCGTTTATATGTAGTATTGGATGTTTTTATTAGACCAATAAATAATCTAGCGGCGTTCTATTATTTTCATGAATGAAACGGTTGTAGGTAGCCGTAGAATAAGGAAATAAAAAAAAAAAAAATTTTGCGCCGCTCATAAATTAATTCTGAATCTCGTGTCTCTTTCTGACTCACGTTCCGCCGGAGTTTACTTCCGAAGTCCTAAGGCTATAAAGTAATGCTGGGTTATGGTCAAGTTCACGGCTACGAGTTGACTCTGTGATTAGCATAAAAGTGTTACGAAGATTTCAATCGAAATCGCCTTGAAATGTCAACGCTGAATTCCGGAAGTGTCCATTATTTTGCAGCTTTTACGTTTAAAGCGTTTAAAAACGCATAATTATATTTTATTTCACATACGTGCATCCCTTCTTTTATCCATTAGGGAGAAAAAATAAACAAAATTCTGATGTGTTATTCGTATTATATTAGAGATTAAACAATATCTAAAGATTTTTAGATATTTTCGTAGGAAATTCCTTAGAGCAATTATATGGTATTTGATCATTTATCAACTAAATTATGTACATCCATTATTATTTTCAATGTCTAGTCGATAATTTAATACCCGGGATCCAAAAAAATTTCTTACTTCAATCACTACTACGATATCTAGATCGGGTTGGAATCTTCAAAAATTCAGTTGCGGACAGTGTAGATTTCGGTTATACCCTCGACAGAACGACTCTGCTGAAAATTTACCTATCATGGATAATGCGAGGAGTAAATATACCAACTCGTGATAAAAAGAAAAAAAAAACGGAATGAGTGGAATGAAAATTCATTGCAATAAGAAATAAAACTGAAAATAAACACCGATCCGCGGTATTTTTGATTACATTTAAATTGACGTACGGCTGGGAGTTACGAAGGTATGACATGCTTTGCAACAGTGCTATCCCATGAAGCTGTCACCAAAGAATTATCGTCCCAAGCTAGTCCGCGAACAAAATGCTGATGTCTTTTATCTTCGTATATCACATTCATTTGATTGCTTGTATCAAAAACTTTTACCTCTGTACTATCACAGCATCCAGCGAGTTGATGAGATCTGTAAAAATTTAATAGAGAATTAGAGCCGTCGGTTTAATGGATCTGAGAGATATTTACATGAGATCGAATGATAATTGCTCATACTTACTTGGCTTTGTTAAATAAAAGCCTATGAACACCTCTGGAAAATGCTTTAGGGCTTTCGAACACTGGTTCGCGACTTTCTTGTCTGACATCGAGTAATAACAGCCTACCGTCTGCATCGCCGATTACAATTTCATGCTCACTGTCAGGATTCCATGCTGCAGCAGTCAACCCGCTATCAGCATCTTTGAATATACCTTTTGACAAGAATGTGGAATCAATAAAAGCTTCGGAACTTAGAGGATACAGGAACAAGAACACAGATTCATTTCTTTTATATGATACATACTTTTTGCTGGCTTTGATTGCCTCAGATCCCACAAAAGTACGTCCCGATCTAGTGATGTAGATGCAAAAACATTGCTAGATTTTGGTTGTGCTTGTACACAGGTAATTATTTCAGTATGAGCAGGACTAAATGAGTGTGTTGAATATAATTCCACCATGTCCCATACTTTTATGCTGAAATCACAAGATTCAATCATAATAACTATGCAAGAGATATTACAGCAATTTTTGAGTGGACATGATTTTAGAACCCATACCAGTAATCCATTGCTGTAGTCACTAGGCGAATGTTGTCATCAAATGTTGAAATTGAAGTGATACTATCATCATGGTCAAACGAATATCCTAGGCATTGGAGCTCATGGGTATGTGTATCAGCCATTTCGTTGATACTAAGAATTTGTATAACTCCGCTATCTTCACCAACAACAAATTTATTCGTTTCATTCAGAGCGGCGGCATCACAAACACCACTTTCTGTTCGCCTAGCAGCTGTTGGATTGCTTCTATCCATCTTAGAATGATCTTTGAAATACCAAACGGTGCCGCTCCAGTATCGGCCTGTTAAATCACTCGCACCCAATACAGCTCCTAGATCTGAAAATAATTCAGTATTCTGAACGAGATATAAAAAAAGTTTTTTGTCTAGAAATATTCAGATGAAACTGATATAACAATTCAAAGGAAAAGTCTGACGCTGGGGAGATGCCATCTTCCTATGGGAGGTTAAGGCTCTCCAAGATTACAGAAGAGGCGGACAAGATTGATAAACAAAGTTATATTAATGATAATCTTTGCGTAGTATTAACGCAAATCAAGCCGAAGTATTACCTTTGGAAATCAGGATGAACTGTAAGTGCCGGTCGAGGGTCGGCGGCGTATCGGCGGGTGTCAAATTTCTATAAATCTCAGCATTTAGATGAGGTTCTAGATCCGAATGTAAGGATTCCATAATGAAACCTACTGTAGTTATTAACAATCAACAGTAAAATAACAAAGTTATCACAAACACGCAGCGGTCACTTCGAACAACGCGAGCATATAAACGAACCGCTAACTGACAACACGTGCCCAAGACAAGAGGGAAAACTACCGCGCTTTGATTGGCTCGTTGAGCGGAAATGTCAAGTTAACCGTGACCGCCATTTGGCAGAGAAAAAAGTAAACTTCGCGAAAATAAACGGCGATTCATTCAAGCGATTCAGCGAAATAAAAACAAACTTAAGTAACATTATGTAATATCAAGTGTACTATTATTCAATATGAGTGATAAGAACTTGTAAGTTTGTAACTAATCAAACGACGCAAAATTTTTTCCGCCTGAGATTGTCATCAGCTTCGTCCTGTCACTCAAAATGACACGGAATTATTTAAAAGTGATGACACGTGATGTTTAAAGAAGATGCAGGCTAAAGAGCTATGCAATATCTCCATATCCCCCTTAGTTAGAGCACCATTTTCCGCACAATGGTCAACAGATAACCACATGTCTCTCATCACGGAGAGGGGTGTACACGTGTTTGTAAGTTGACATTTGAAATCGACGCTTCGTTGCATGAGCAAAGACATCAATAATGATTTCTAATATTTAATTGTCTTCTCACAGGAACTAATCCCAGCTCCAACCAGCCAATACCCAAATGTTAATTTTTCACGTTCATTTGTTAACCCGTCAGAGATATTACCGGCGCAGAAGTTTGAGGAAGAAGTTGATTCGATGCTATGGAATTTAGAAAAGCAAGAGTTGTACTTGTTTCTTATGGAGGAAGCACTCACTCCAAGTATAAATGGAGCCAAAGAATTGGAGCCAAAGATAACAAGCCTAGCGTGGTCACCCTGGTGTTTAATGAACCCTAACAAATGTTTGCTTGCTACTGTTACTTCCGCTGGGGCTGTCGATATCCTGTTTGAAGTATCAAGGAATTGGTACTCCGCTTGCGATCTCTCTAAAGTCTGGTTCAACGTAACTTGCGGATCTGAAGATATCAAACCAAAAATGAAAAAACCTCCACCTGATGAGCTTAGAGAATATCTCAGAGGTCTTCAGGCCACAGCAATTACCTGGAGTGAATTATACAAATCTGGAAAAAATTATTTTGCTTACCTAGTCACTGCGTACCGTAATTCAGAAATAGCTGTCTGGCATGTACCTGGGATATCTTGCGCTACCTGGGAGTTAAAACCTTCCCTTGTTTTCAAGACCGATGTTGGCTGTAAGACAAAGATAACTACAATGAAGTGGGTTCCACTAGAAAAGAAAGTCCTGATCATCTTGGGATATTTTGATGGGAAAGTGGGTGGCATCATGATAGATGTTGTTGATGATAATTTGGGAAATCATAAGATAACCAAGTATTGGGCTGATACAGATCATATCCCTGTTAATCGCATCGATATCTGGAAAACTGCAGAACATGGAACACAGGTCGTCGTCTGCAAGGGATTCTTTTTGTGCACTTTTCAATTATTGCCTGACGGTACTCTTCAAAATATTCAGGTTGTCCAAGTTGCAGGCTTCTCTATAACAGGTATGCACTACGTTTCAATATACCTTATAAAATTCGAACCACAAATGAGGTATTAGAACCATTTTGAACCCTTTTTTTCTATTGCAGGTTTGGTAGAATTAAGCAGCCGTCAGCTGATGATTACGACCCAAGACGGTGGCTTATTCACCGTTGCTTTTCAAAATCAACAATTGGCATATAATAATGTAAAACATAGTCTGCCATGCTCTAATGTGCAATACTTGGGACTCGTATGTTCGCTGAATAAATGTCTATTCTTCAATATAACAAGTCCGAATGTTATGCATGATCATTTGATTAGCCGAGAGCCGAGTACAGTGTGTATATTTAAAATTGACGGCAGCGAATGGAACCCTGTTCAATTGCTGCAGAACAATAATACTAATTCGTTGACAAAACATTGGGATTGCCTGGAGATGATTCGGGTCCAAGCACTCAGGTCTCAAGATTTGGACGACATATTACCGACGATTCCAGACAATTTAGACAAATTATCCAATTATGAACTTCGCCTTGCCATGTGCACATCCGCAATCGCAGAGGCTTTAGAGAAAAAGAAAGTTCCGCGAAAAAGTACTAGCATTTCAGAAGAAGTATCGGATGCTCATCCCTTAATTTTTCTGCGCCTAGCGTCCGATCGTCTTCTCAAATTAGGTTCTAGTAAAGAGCTATCGGATAAACAACGTCTTTCCGCTAGCTTACTGCGTTCGTATATTGAAGTATATTTAGCTGGAGAAGAAGAAGAGGAGGATGAAACTTCATCGGTGCAAGAGGCAAAAAAGGCATTGAGTCTAACGAGTCATTTGAGCTCCGTTGAACCGGAAGCTTGCGATATATGTGGAGAAATTATTACGGAACTTTCATGGAAAACCACGAGCTGTCCATCAGGCCATAAGTTACCCAGATGCGCGGTAACCCTTCTTCAAATATCCATGGTGAACTATCGAACTTGCCCCATATGCAAGCACGTGTTACATCCCTGCTTGGATGAGGAATACGACGAACCGCTTTGCCCTTGCTGTGAAATACCAGCTTTATATGATAGCCGCGTATTAGATACCAAAAGAAAATCCAAATTGCCAGCTCGGAATTTATCCAAGCGACCGATTTTAACTTCGCAACAGACAAAATCCCAGGGAACCGATTTACCGGATGAGATTAAAGAGGAATTTTAGAACCCTGGCTATAGAGTTTCAGTGGTTTCGAAGACTTTTTTTTTTTAACAGAAGTGTGCCTGAAATTATTTTGTACAACTTCATGACATTAAAGTTTTGGAAAATACCATTTAAGTCGTAGGTTGAATATCCTATTTCCCATTTACAATACATCCAAACATTTAGTCAAGTATTGAACAAACTTAGATGCGTTGCCATGAAACCAATGCAAACAATTTTCTAGCTTCGTTTCATTGAAATGAGAACACAATTTACAAAAGTATGAATAGTTTTTCGCTCCCAAGTGGATGGTGACAGCAGTTCAATTTATCTTTTCAAATAAAAAACTGTTCCAGTACAACAATAGAATGTGTATCCTACGTTCCATGAAATTACAGCATATACGTAAATAAAAGGCCTGGCAATGTCCACTGTACTAATTACAAATCATACTGAAAATATCACCAATCTAATTCCAAAAATTGTTGAAGAGCCTGTCAAAAGTCCCAGGTAAGTCATTGAAGGAACTAGCATTCCAGTTGAAATTGTTGATATTTTGGCTGCAAGATATTCTGAATTGAAAAAAAGTATTACATACAAGTTTTCTTGATTAGATATCGTTCGAAATACCATGCAAAACCAGCTATCAGTAGAGCAGTCGACCTGGTAGAATCAGGATTTGTTGAGGAACCAAAAGAAATTAAAAAATTCGACCATCGTACATTTGGCGTGGCGTGTGTACCACGAACTCCACCCACTGAATTTCTGAAAAAGAAAAGTCGAATACAACCACCGAGACCTGATATAAAACACGTACATTACAAGCGTCCCGGATATCCACAGTCCCTTCCAGCTTGGGTAGCAGTAAAACGTCTTCCCAAAAAAGATATTCCTGATCTACCACAAGATCCAGTTTCAACAGCTCGCAAGAATTTCAGGCAACAAAACATCATAAATGTCAAAAGATCACGACCTAAACAACCTCGGAAACGGTATGTGGATACAAGGAATGGCTCCGCACACGATCTGGAACCTAGTGGTCTACTGCCTATTTACATTCACAGGAAGGTACGTTAAGCGTTTATAAAGCACTGCGATAATAAGCAACGGCTAAAAAAGTCTGTCCATTTCATGTCGTTATAGGATTATGGAGAAATCCCCAAATTTGTATCAAAAAATATCAAAGAGTCTGCCAAGTCAGAACCTGAAGAAAATGATCGTCAGCCTCTTTGCCATTACGTCAGCGCACCTGAACGAGAAGCTCTTCTCCAAGTAAGTCACGGAATAGCTCCAATCAATAAGCTTTCGATATTCCGAAATCATGATACTGAAAATAATATTAACGTTCAAGGGGATGAAGAAAAAATGGGAAGAATTGGAAAAAGAGTTTCAATGTCTACCGTTTGTGATTGATACGCTGCCCAGAGTTACTAGAAAGACTCAAATGGAGGAGGCCTTGAAGCAGCTGGAAAAAGATATTGACATTATAGAAAGACATCCTTACATATACGTCTACAGTGACAGTGAGGAAGACTGACGCTATGGACTTAAAAATTGTCTAGAATTCACTTTAAACAATAAAAATTGAACTTACGTCAGCCTAATTAAATGCGTTATCATGGGTGACAAAAATCGAACCAGAGTAATGAAACATTTGCATTGTAAGTCGTTTCTCAACCTTTCAAGACATTTTTTTAATCATGATGCAAGCTACTTTTACAAAAAAATTTATCTCATTGAGGAAATACATGTTCAGTCTAGGCGTAAAATAATAAATCTAGTACAACTTTGTGTTTTACTAAATACCAAAATTTTTTATTACGATATGGAGTTTGTTAAAAAAAAAAAACTCATTTCTATGCAACTCATAAAGCTAAGGTAGTTTTGAGGTAATATTTTAATCCATCCTCCACATACGATAATTACGTGTCTGCATGATATAATTTGTGTTGTGATGTTGCGCTTTGAGCTGCGCTACTAATATGTAATACTCAAATAAATACAAATTTATTTCTAATCGCCTATTATTTCGTCAATAAGATTACCATATCAAAACCATGGTATTATTTGACCAGAAACATGACAAGATCCCAACAAAAGTTGGAATTATGAGATGCAACTTTAACAATTATAATGGGAAGAAGTTTGACACAAAATTTGAATCACATAATCAACATGGCTTAATTAATGAAAACGAATAATCAGACCATAAGTTTTAATGAACTATTTCATTCCGAAAATGGAATATGATTCTGACAGTCCTGATCACCATTGAGAAAAGAACTGAGCCATTGAAATCCCTGTAGCTTTAGGCCAAAGGTATATACAACAAAAATAGGTATGTATTATTAAATTAATTAAATAAATAAGATAATCTTCCAATGGTCTGGTTACAAGAGGAATTAGCTCAGCATTTTCTGTAATAATGTGAAGGATTTTTAAAGAACTTACACTAAACGTGACTCATTCGACTATTGTGTATCAAAAAAGGGAACAATCAAAAAAACTAAGCTTGTAAGTCTGAGTGTCGCAGGGTCGAGCGTTGAATATCTGAACAAATTGAAAAAAAACTTTTCAAGGTCTATGCAGAACAAACAAGATCTGGAAATATGATCCAAAATCTTTGTTCTCTCACAGCATGTGATATTCAGTTTATCATTAAATCAAGTTGCATCTTGCCTAAAACTAACAACAAATATCCAGTCTTGTCCTGTTTAGATACATGTACAGTTTCTGTGAGTTCATCACTATTTCTGATGAAACTCACAATGACCGTACATTATCGTATCTCAACAACTTTTTTGATCTTGTATTTATAAGGGAATATTTTTTTTTTTGTTCTAGCCTTCGAAAGTATCTGGTTGTCTGCTCAACAATTGACGCATTTGTAATAGACGATATACTGACTCAGAAATTACAAAAAAATTACATTTACTTGCCCATTTACAAATTTTAAAAAATAGATTTCGATTATAACGAGTGCATTTACATTTTAAGCTCACTGGGCAAAAATATCAAGGAAAGAGATCTAAATCCAATAATTTTTCACATGGGTAATTTTTATATACTACGAAATGAACATGTTAAGCATGAAAAAACTCATCAGAAAATCGCCCAAAAATGATTTTTGGATTTTTTTCTGACAAATGATAAGATGACCTTAGCAAGTAAGCCTTAAACTTTTTAAAAATTAAATTTTTCTTCGACTGGTCGCGCAAAAATTTTTCCTTATCATAAGAATATTCATAACCGCATATACACAGTATCATACAGTGTATTACTATCTTTACGTTATCCACTTTTGCATAAGTGAACTTCAAGACATTCACTCTCTTTTAATTACTTTTACTTTTTATCCGAGAAAAGTACTGTGCTATTAAGTAAAGCTCTTATTTTTAAGTCGTTTCTTAAAACTCGTCAATGCTCATAACTAAATATTAATATTTTATGATTAATAAACAATTATAAAGAACTGAGAAAATGTATAGCTTGTAAATGCACTCTTCGGCATTCTAGAAAAAAAAAAAAAAAAAATACAGCAGCAAAATACTATTTCAATTTAATACTAAAATATTCCGATTCACAACAAACATTCTACCAACTAATTTGGGTTCTCACATTCATCTCAGGGGGACCTGTATGATTATATGATGAATCATACTGATACTATTTTTGTACAAAACATTTCATCGAAACAAACAATAATTCTAACTTTGTTAGAAGACAACCGGAATCCTTTGTCATGGTCTCACAATTATAGAATTTGTTATACTATTCGGCAATTCGTCATCGTCTTCGCAGATATGTGATGTATCTGAATCTGTTTCTGCATCTGTAACATAACATTACATATCCATAACACATAAAAAATTTTATCGATAAATTTGACAAAGGTTATTTCTAAGCTACTCAAATTTTACAAATCTAAGTATTAGTACAAGAGAAGAAATGTATTATGAATTCGAATAAAATTTATCGTTGTATGCATAGCTGTGCATATTAAAAACACGTTTACTTCAAAGAAGATTGCCCTGATGATATGAGTACGTCACTGTTTCCCCGTTAAATGCAAATGTCTGTCCCTGTTATTTAATCATCCGAAGGAATTGGAAATGAGTATTTCGAAAGTTACGAAGATAATAACTTCATACCACACTATGGTGCTTTACGGGTGGTTATGACTCCCGGGAGAAAAATACGTTTTGAAACAAAACTAAATTGGAAAGAAAATAGAACAGAAAAAAAACTTAACTCTATTGTGGAAAACCGGCCAGGAGCTGAAGTTACAATTGACCTAATAAATTTGCTAACAGGTATCCATGGGGAGACGAAACGAAGAAACATCACTAACGGTAACAAATCGAAAAAAAAAAGAAAAAAAAAAGATAACTGTCCTTGATTCGCCCTGTCCTACGGATTCCGAGACGGATTCAATATGTTATCAAACCATTAGTAGGATGCAGCATGCATACAAAGCGCAATATGGATCATTTGACTATTATGACTGACAATGAAAGCAAAATAATATAATGAAATTAAGGGCAGGGGAAGAGAAATCAACTTAAAAAAGTATGGAACTGAATTATCCTTGAAACGGAGAATGACACCCTTGTGTGCGACATTAGAACGATTATTTTTACCATGCAGCAGTACTTCAACTTGTCCGAGTAAAAATATGCGCCTTAGTGCTCCAAAAAAAAATGCGTAATAACAGAAAATCTTAGATTGTGAAAATGCTCCCAAATATTAACACTATAATGTCTAATGATTATAAAAAAAAGGAAATATAACTATCTTTCCGTGATACCGCTATATTATAACACCAACGATTATGAGCCACACGTATTTTTCACATTCATTAAATTTTTGACATGGGTTCGACGTGAATTTGATTACACAGTGGTGAAAAATAGGCGAGAACTAACTTGGGAAAAAAACATGACACGTACGTACGTCTGTCCATTAATAACACTAAGCACATAACATAGATCTCCCATGTTGACCTGCCGGTAACACTCCTGGTCCGTAAAATTCGATAATTGAATATAAATAATACTTATGAATTATTGTTTGAAAATATACAAGCTGAGGCATCTCAAATTCCGTGTACGAAGCATGTACCACATTATGCAAATATATATATTTCTTAACATGCTACCCATCATTCTGTGTGATAATGTATGAATTGTATTCTGAATAGTGAAAATCTACTCCAAGTTTTCAGAGCTGTATCAAAACATGAGACTATATTATTTGAGGTATATGTAATCGAATCTGTAAAATTAAAATTAAAGAAATTGAAAGTAAGAAAAAAAATGTATAAATAAAAATGATAATCGATCAAATGCGTAATGGGTAATCAATTAATATCAAGTACTCATAGAAATTAAGAACCACGTCTAGGATTAACGAATATTTTTCTTAAAGCCTAAAAAAATGCGATAAAATAAAATTACGGAGTAAATGGAAGTCAAATTGATTGCCGCATTATCACATAAGGCGTTATGAAATCATGAAAATAAATTATATACCAGGTATACAGCGCACTACCGGATTGGGGGGGGGGGGCCTTCTGATGATCTATAAACGCGTTGATTCTGCCTGCCCATTATTCTTAGTGTCTAGATTTTTTTCTGTAATAAAGATGTTTTGTATGTTACATAAAATGTTACATGCAAGTACCAGATTAGATAAAATAATGTTGAATTAGAAATGCACAACCAAATAAATTTTTTTTTTTCTTTTTTCACTTATCTAAATAAAAGCGGAACATTACATATGTGCGTCACAGGCTCAATTTGGCTTCACACGCACCAGTGAAAAGTTTTTTTCTTCTTTCAATCATCCAAACATGGCAGGTATTTGTTTAGCAGGTTTTATTTCAAGTGAAAAAACCAGAGATAAGTGAATAAATTTTAGCCAGAAAATCAAGTTCCTTGCCCGAAGCTTTATTTTTTAGAGAAGTAATGTCACAATTTTATCAATGATACGGAAAATCTCTATTCGTTCAAGAATAAAATCCGGCAAATACCTGTGAAGCCGTTATTGACTCTGTAACTTATGAAATTAGCAAAAAATAAATTTCCAATGAAATAAATAAATTTTCCCGTTCACAAATATTAGAAAATAATATACTTAGAGAAGGTATAACGGAACCCAGTGCCTTGTCCACCATTACAAGAATACACCAAGCCATTTGATGAATTTAGTTATCTCTCATACAAGCATAAGCATGCTAGCATAAGCCGGCAAAATTTATCTGAGCATAACTAAAACTTCGCTCTCATGTATCGATCAAGTTGCATTCACCAACAAAAGACATGCGATTAAAGATTGCTTGGATTCCCAAAAATAAATGAATCCCATGGAAAGTTATCGTAAATATTGTCTAAAGTATTGAGTCCAAATCACCAAATGATAAGCAAACACTGGGCTGACGGTAGTGGGCAAAAGACCGAAAAGCATTGAATGGTGTGAAAAAAAGGACGCAGAACATACATTTTTTGTATGCTGGAACATAAAATAATAATTGAAAAATTGAGGCGATCTTTTACATGAGCTTAGATTACCAAAGTATTCAGCAAAAAGAAAAATGTTTCAAAGTTCTACTTTAGCAATTGAAGATCTGTCCTATTTAACAAGTAAAGCGCCGTGTTAGTAATATTTTTTTAATACTTTTTGAGGTATCAATAGAAAAATAGGTGGGGCATGCCTTTGTAGGTCAAGGTCCGGTGTACGCATATTCGGTCGAGAACGGACTACTACTTTTAGAATGTGGGTATTGGACATATAAATAAAATCGGGAACATAGCAGTGTAGGCTAAAAATAAAATCATGAGGTGATGTACGGTTTAAATTACATAACGGAGCCAAATGCAAATTAGGTATACGATGTATTCCGCTGGGTAATATTGTTACAATTGTATGATATGCTGAATAGTCGAGTTTTAATATTTGAGGGGGGTATGGCGCTTGACGTGTTAAATACTAAAAAACAAAAAAATTATGTATGCGGATTATACGTATACAAAGTACTGTAACTCTACCTGTGTCAGACAGCTGTGTGAGATTTTGACAACTGCAAACTTGCAGCCAGTTCGTGTACTGTGCAAAAACAAATTAATGTTTAACTAAAAAGGAGACGTACGCTACTTAAATGCAAAAATAAAAATTATTGCAGACAAACAGAGTTTCTCCTTCGTATTCTTGACGTGATAAATTGAAATTATAGAAAAAAAACAAGTAAATTATTTCATATTCCAACTTATTCAGATGATTATAAATCGGGAAGTGGAAAAGTCTGTGGGGCTTGTTCATGGTAGACATTTAGAAACCACAAGAGAGACAGTTTTTGGTTAAGAAAAGTAGAACTATGGCACATGAATGACTCGGAAATTCTTATTGGATATGTTCGGTAGTACTCTATTTGCATGTCAAACACGGGTCAGCTGTTACACACAAGAACATGTTACTCAGGATCTCAATTTCGTACATCACGTAAAACGGATATTTCGGAAGAATGATCTCAACGATTCGAAGATTGTATAAAAAAAAACAAAAAAAAAGAACGGAGTGTAAGATCTTAGTTCTGCAAGCTCTAACTCGAAGCATCGAAGCTTGTGCTTGTACCCATTAGTTTCCCGAAAATAATCTATCGGAGATTAATGCAAAGAGTCAATTAGAATTTGTGTAGGCTCTTGCAGTAGCCCAGAATTATAGCGTGTATTAATTGGCGATGAGTTTGTTATGCAGTTTGTAAATACGCCATTCATAGAGGAAACAGAATTAGAAGTAAACGCTCACTCAAGTATTCAAATTATTAACATATATCACACATATCTCAGCCTCAAACTGTACATCAAGTACGTTTTTGGCAGTTCAACTACTAGATTAAAGGTCTCAGATATTGGTGGAGCAATAATCTGATCGTAGATTCTATTTTTATAACGCAAAAAACAGAATAAATTTGAAGATAAGTGATTCTCGAAGATTTCAAAGTAATTCGATCAACAATATGAGATCCAATGTATGAAGGTTTTATGTACTCACCTGCGATTGACAGATCAACTATAGCTTTGTCTCTCTGTATATAAATAGCTGTGATAAAAAAGAAGAGGCCGCCAATGACTTCAATAAACGTTGTTAAGAACAGCGAATATTGTAGACTACGAAACGTAACAAGTGGATCATCTATGGTGGGTGGTGGTATGGTGGTATTTTGACTGGGCAGTGGCTCGTGTATTTGTGTGTCTGGCGACAATGCCGCTTTCAATGCTTCGGAAATCTAAGAATAACGAAGAATTGTTACATATGAAAATCCAGGTTGTCTAGGCCCTCAATGAAAGAACCATGTAATTTATTGTGTGAAAAAATATTTTTCAGTTTCTTCTTCATGAAATTATCTCTAATGGCCCCAAATCAAAGGCCGTATTTATCAATGCAATACTTACCACGCCAACGATGTACGGACTTCCTGCATCTCCAAACGCGTGAGCTACTAAAATTTGGAAGGCTTCAGCGGTCGATCTTCTGGTTGGGATGACAACATACTACAAAAATGTGAGAAAAATTTGTTTTAGAATTTTCAATTATATATATACGTATATATTTTTGTTTAAACTAGAATCAAAAACGCCTAGTTTTTGTCACAACGAAATTCGCTACGCTTTGATTGGAGTTTTTTGTGAGTTGCCTCACTACGAAATTGGATGATTATCAATAATAGATGAACAATAACTTACCAACAACATATCCGCTACAATCGACCAATTGAGATTCAACGCAAGTTGCCCAAAAAATATTAGGACATAACAAACAACTGAGTTTTTACTGGCGGCTATAGCTGCAAAGAAGAGCAACGGAGCACTCAAAATTAAACCAACGGCACATATCAGTGGATCAGCTTGTGGACAAGCTACCCTCAGTCGTTGTGCCAAAAACGAGCCAAGCGGAACTCCAATTACGCCAGCTACCATGGCTATCAAGCCAAATTTGTAGGAAACACTGAAAAAACGAACCATAGTCCACAATGAGTCAATGTTCGTAAAAATATGGTCAATTTACAGGGAGAAAAAAACTCACTCGTTTAACGTGATATTCTCGCCGTTAGGCTGCAATTGAAAACCTAAATGAATAAACGTAGGTCCCCACCAGGCCAATGCTCCTGCAACGAACGAGACGCAGGTAAATCCTGCAGTGGAAAGTATGAAGCTCGGACTGAAAATAGAATTCCGACTGACATTTAACTAGCTCAACAAAAAAGAAATGTCTGTTAGTTATAACAATTTCATAAAATATGCATGCAGAACAGTTTGAAAGTGATCAGCTTACTTTTTGCACAATGATTTGATATCATCAGACCACGATGTGCTGTGAATGTGGCCTCCACCTTCTCTTTCACCTCTAACTGGATCTTGAACTACTACTAGAAGTAGAAAAACGGCCAGTACTCCAAGCACCGGTGTGACTCTCAATCCCCAATGCCATGAACCAGCTATCCGCGCCGTTTCACTACCTGTTATATATCCTAAGCCACTGAAAGATTCAGAATACAATCACTAAATGCCATACAATTTTTTCCCCGTAATCATAGTAGATTGTTACATTGATTTCGTAAAGGTGAAAAATCAAATACTCACCTTCCAACTGGTATAGCAAAATAGAATAGGGCAAGCATCTTTGACCGCACGTCTTTAACAAATAAATCACTTATGATCGTTGGAGCTATAGTCGAGTAACTGGCTTCACCAATACCTACAAACGTTCGAAAAACGAGGAACCATCCAAACGTCTAAAACAGAGGTTATTCTAGCTGGTTAAATTTGGCTCAGATATCAGTCATTCAATTAACTGCATTTAGGATCCATGATTTACCTTCATATAAGAGCCAATAAATGTAGTAAGGCACCAAAGGAATACTCCAAAACTCATGATGAGTTTTCGATTATATCTATCGCCAAGGTACCCAAATAATGGTGCAAAAATCATGTAACTGATGATAAACACCGTTTGTAGTAAACCACCATCATCATTCCCAATTTTGAATTCATCTTTAATATCTGTCAGAATTCCTGTAGAAAAAAGAAAACAACCAAAAAAAAATATGTTAATATGTCGTAAATGCGTCATGAGACAAATGTAGAACATTGACTCAACATTTTTTGACATGAATTAAGAATTGCATCTATTTATAAAGAAAATGTCAACAACAAAGTTTCATTATAAAATATACATTTGCCAGCGTTGATTGAACATGTGAGATAAAAACGTACTATAATTGTATGTTACTGACGTCTTTTGAATTATACAGCGATTTCTTATACGGATGAATTATAATATTTAGTACAACATGTGGTAAACAAGAGGTATCGTAAGACGTTTGATAAGAGAAAATAGTAACCCCCCACCAACAATCTGTGGATAACGATACAATGTCAAATGGCAGGAGAATAAATTAATTTTCCTCCTTTGGTCCATCAGCATCCTGGATCATGAGGGGTTATTATTAGTCAAATTAAGCTCACTTGAACCAATTAGATAAAGAATGTAGAGTGAAGATTGAAAATCAGATGCGGAGATAGGGAACATTGTCTTGATATTTATTGATTGAATTTGGATATCTATTCGACATTATCACGAATGCTATCAGCAAAGCTCATCAGAAATCAAAGACCCTTGAATCTCAAGATAACTTGAAATCTAATCAAATAATGATGTTCATTGATGCGTCTTTGTGTACCTACCAGCTATTGTGAATCTGTCCATATAGTTGATTAAGTTGACATAACACAAAACTATGACAGTTAACCATTCTCGAACTGTGATAACCCTTTGAACCGGCGAATTCCGTTTTGTGGGAACTGCCAAGGGAGTTTCATTCTCTTCACCAGCCATCAAATGCTGATGGGACAGGTTTGAAGGTAACCTTGTAGTTTCCATAATAAATCACTTGTTTATAAAAAAAAAAAAGAATACTTAGGCTGAGTTATTCATGAAGTTGACCAGTGTGCACTTAAAATAAAGACGAATAGTGAAGAAAATAAAGATTTCGTCTTATGACTTGACATTAACCGTACCCTACCATAACTGTTTTTCACATCACACCACATATTTCGACGAACCATAGCGCAATCAAAAATTTAGTGGTGGGGAAATTGAGCATGCATTATTCACTCACCAGATTGTCCACTGCCCGACACAAAATGCGTCTCGTTCTTTGCACAGTTAGCCGTGAAATTTCTGGTTTATCCGTGACTTTCGCTACCACCACTTGACAGCCGTGCGTCGTCTGCTTCAATCTTTCATGGATCTAAACATAATAATAACATTAATTTATCGTCTGCTACTTGTCACTTTATTGCCTTCGGTTTGGCTAGTCACAACTCATTCTCATCTATACGATTACCAAATAAAATGTTGTTTTACGCTCTAATAGGAGGGTACGTTATAACTTCCGTATTTTTATTCAAGTACCCGACATTGATTCATAAGAAAAAAAAGGTGAAATTCATGTGCCATCACATCAGTCATAGGGGCGGTGCGTATTAAAAGTTTACTTAATTTCTATGATGGTCTCGTGCCTGAAATTTAATTTATAATTAGGTCAAACTCATTTGTTATCTCAACGTCGAATAACATTGTTTTTATTATTTTGTTTGTTCCAGGTGCCGGCGAGAGTTACGAAAATACAATGTGTGCATTTAGGAGGTATGTGTCATACAACATTTTCATTTCCTCCCTTTGTTTGCTCTGGTGATAAGGTGAAAAATGCTACAGAAATATGATCATGCTTGTTCAATCGAACATGAGATGATTATTATTTCACTCATAAATATGTATCATTAATATCTATGAAGGTTGATTTGCTTGTCCATGGATTAATTGATCAGAATGAACGTGGGATCGTTTTTTCATATTGTGTTTATTGTTCAAAGACTAGCCTTTAACACTGAATTCAAATATTGATCGACGTCATTGCTAACTTGGAAATGTCATCAATTATTATTCAAGGCCTTAACAACCAGAATGCAGATTCTTTGAGGAAAAACTATTGCGATTTGAATTATTTGTGAATAGATAATTATTTTTGCAGAGCTGTTGCAATTGGAACAGAAATGTTGGAGTTGGATTGTCACTTAACCAGAGATGGTCAAGTGGTTGTATCTCATGATCACAATCTTTTACGTAGCACTGGTACAAACAGAAATATATCAGATTTGGACTACAAGGATTTACCATTGTTGAAACAAAACCTTCCCATTGATTTCGACCCAGGTAGTTAACTGCCATTGTTACTTTTTATAGTTAAATTCTTTTGTTAAATCCATTTAAGAGATAAAGTTTAACAGATATGGAGTTTGTTGGATCGGATAAAGAAGAAGAAAGACGATTTGCGCTCTTGAAAGAAGTATTTGCCGCTTTCCCAAACCTTCCAATAAATATTGACATCAAAGTCAATGACGATCGTCTCATTGCCAAAGTGTCCGATCTGATAAAAGAGTACGATCGTGAAGAGTTCACTGTCTGGGGTAACTTCAGTGATGAAATAACTAAAAAATGTTACAGGGCGGTTAGTAAAATGAAATCGAGAGTATAAAATCCACTTAACAACATGAATCTCATTCTTTTTTGAATATTTTGCAGAATCCAAATGTAAATTTATTATTCTCCATGCAACGTGTTACCCTACTCATATTTCTGATGTACACCGGTTTACTACCATTTGTGCCTTTGAAAGAGACTCATCTGGAAATATTTCTACCATCTATTTATTTGAGGTGAATATATTTGGAATAAGGACACTGTAGAAAGAAGAAAAACATTTTGGCAAGGGATAGTTTCAGGAAAACTATATTTCGATTTATTGAATAAGTATGCATCTATTTACTTTTAGGCGCAAAGGTGGTCCGAGTCCATCTTTCCTTCCGTTTGAGAAATTAGTGGTTCGCTCGATCAATTTGCTACTCATGAGACCTTGTTTGTTCAATCACTTGCAGGCTCGTGGTATACATGTGAGTTCTTGGCAATAACCTGATAAACTATAATTTGAAATCAGTTGTGTACAATTGGTATTATTTTGTATGATTGCTATGATTGGCATTTGTTTACAATCTATTAACTTTTTATTCGTAGGTATACTTCTGGGTACTGAACAAGGAGGATGAATTCAAGGAAGCCTTCGACCTGGGTGCAACGGGTGTAATGACAGATTATCCTACGAGGCTGAAATTATTTTTGCAGAATGGTACTTTTTAATGTACAACCACACTTTCATACCATTTATAGGCGGAGTCAAAAAAGAGGCGTTTATTTAATATTTGATGCTATCCACAGAGATGTTTCTTGATCTGAAATTACCTATACTGCTCAACGTACTGATATATGTATTTAAAGATTATGATTGTAAGGATTTCTGTTGGCAGATAAATTCTTCTTTCTTTTCTTTTTTTTTTAAATTTGTAAATTACGTAATGTTTAGAGGTAAAACATGTCCAGTTCAAAATTACTTCAATTGGGTTATAGAAGTATTATTGTACGATTAGAAAATTTTTAATTATTTATTGCGTAGAATATCTTTGAATTAAGATGGATCCAAATTTTATCTGACCCACTCTACAGAGCTGGACAAAAATAAGTATACATGTATTAAACGGACCATTTTACCAAATGCGAAATACCTGACTTTTTTATAAAATGTATTCAGTTAAGTAAACAAATTTATAAAGTTTCTTGGGTGGCTATGTGGTCACGCCGCCAGGATCCTAAAATTTCAAATCTTTTACTAAAATCTTGGAGGCGAACAGAAAATAGTTCACTGTTCCCATATATTTTATACATCGAACAGTATTGAGAAGAATTATGAAAATTGACGTAGGCATTTAGAGCAAGGTCAAAATTGATTCTCTAGTCTTCTTTACTTGGGTAATTAAACACTTTGCCGAGCTCCGTTGTCATGCAAGTATTAGACGAAGACATGCTGCTAGTCGGTTCAATTTTGTACTTTGAAGTTCCTGTTTTTGGAGGCATTTTGCTTATTCCAATAGAATTAAATTCTGCAGAAATAAGTTTTTTTTTTTTCTTTTTCTCTTTTTCAATACCTCGACTGATGCCGGTTGGAATATTCTGAAAGTAATTTACTACAAACTGAGAATATAAGTGGATGATTCGTCAACTTTTTACTTTTGTGTAAAAAAATTACACACCTTCAAAGTATATAGCTTCTAAATATGAATAAGTATTACGCATAGATACGATACTGCCATACTATTTTATTTTACCACACCCCTCTTGTTAAATGCAAGGCTGCAACCACTGATCAGATAGCATACATATATTCGTCCACCGTTAAGGTGGATATTCAAGAAATTTTAATTAGCAAATCGTGGATAAAGTCTGTGTTGAATTTTGTAACTTACAATTAGATCATAATCATATAGTGCGAGGAATATGCTTCGTTTATGTTGCCAAAGCTATTTATCATACTAATACTTACTTTATTTCATTGATCACGATTTTGAGTATAATTCGAATTATCCTTGATCATCAAAATTTAAGAAGATAAGTGCTATAAGTCTTAGTTATCCGCGTGTACCTCAAAATTATATAAGTAAACAAAGTTACACTATATAATTCAGTGTCTTGTAAATACACCAGATATTAAACGAAATTATATCGTTCGCTATTATTAGACGAGTATAGTTGAGAAAGTATTATTCAATTACTTAATTTACGTAGAACCTGTATTGTGGTGGTACAATAAGAGGAATTGTAGGGTAACGAAGACTCCCTTTCCAATTAGCTGACGAATATGTATCCAGTCTCTATCATAGGTTCTCTAACTTTAAGTGTTTGATATAATCAATTGTGTATTTTTGGTTTTCGGTATTTCGGATGTTATATACTTCCTTTTTGCACAATGATATATTATGAACAAAATTCGCTCATAGTAGTGCATTGCCTTTATATGTGACTCAACTAATTCGGAATTACAATAAAATGTACTATTGTAAAACAAAAAAATTAAAGAATTGGTTACCTCGATACAAAATGAGGGCTTCCAAATGGCTGTTAACCTGTGAAAATCGCATTTTTCAACGCAATCGCGTAAATGAAAACCAAAAACACACAATTATATTGTTATAATATATGAAATAATTATTTTGTGGCTGTTGATTCGTTTTTAAATGATCTCTAAATTCGGAGTAGTGGACTTTTGTCTTCAAAATTATCTTTCTCTTCTGTCTATTCTGTCTAGTCAGGAAAACTAGCGTTCTAGCATCTTTTCATAATAACATAAGTGTATTCATACAAAGTTTCAATTTGAATCTACCGTCAATTTAGCTTTCATGCCCTGAATTGCTTCAATTTCAATCGAAAAAATGTATTAATAAATGAGTACGAATTGTTGTTACTTGTAAATACATTTTTGCATTTATTCAAACGTAAATGAGTATAATAATTATTATATTTGAAATTAGTAAATATAAGCCAATTTTAGTTATTAGGTTTATTAACAATAAATAAATTCATAGAAACACATGACTATGCAAATAATAATTACATTTTCAGTGATAAAAAATAATATCAATTGCATAAATATACATTTTTTATTTGCCAGTTTTTTTCAATCACCACTGCAGTTGGTTTGTAACGTACTTTTGAATGTTTTGTCATTGAATATATCATCTAACTGCTAGAAGATATTATTTCAAATTATGATGAGATTTCGTTTTAATGGGCAAGTCCTTGTAGTTTACCAAAAAAATTATAGAACTTCAACAGCTTTGTATTTTAAGGAACAATGCAACAAGCTAATTGAAAATATTTCTTCGATTTTATCGTGATTGCTTCAACATATTACAACTGGTTGTGAGATTGCTTAAAAACGGCTTGTAACTTAACTTTCTACACACTACATCAATAAAGAATGAGTTTCAATCTCCCTATATACTGTTGACAAGTAGTCTGATAAAAAATTCCTTGATGATTTGCATATTTTTGCTGTCCATAATTATTACCATAAACTTTTCAAATACCTGTATTTTTGACAAGTAAAATTGTAAATTTTAAAGTTAAATAAATCATGCAAATGAATAAATTGTCTAACAACTGAATAGTAGTGGCCATTTCTTTCATCTGCAATATATGATGATTTTGGGACCAAAATACATGAAATTAAATAAGCAGATGTCCAGGTTCAAGAAGTCTTTGAGAATAATTGTAAGTCTAATCAAATACGTTCATATAATTGAAGTCATATTTTCATCTGCTTGATTACCATAAAATGCTTAAAAATCATCAGCACTACTTGGATACCTGTTGCAATTATCAATGTCCTTTAAATTATACAGCAATTTCTCTAATAATACTAAAAATAATTACTCAGCGATTCAGGAGTAACGTGGTAGCATTTCAGGATAACTGCACATATTACTTTATGACTTCATTCTTTACAATATCATTATTATTCATTTGAATTCAAAGAGGAATATAAAAAATTGTATAAATGTATCAAATCTTATGAGTATAATAAAGTATAGATTCTTCTAGCAAAATAATTATTCTTCTTTCACGTATTGGTGAAGTATTTACTTAAGATTATGAATCAGCTTCAATACTTTACAGCGTTGTACCTTAACTAGGCACAAACAATGTGTGTATACATTACGTAACATCTGTCATTGCAATGTATTTTGTTCGCAAACAATCGACCATGAGCATATTTTGAACGCTGCCTAGATTCGGTAATATAATCAACTGAATACACGTCGCACAATGATATGGACGGTCTAAGTGGGTCTACTTGAACATTTGTGCCAAACTTGAATCACTTCCCTATGATCACGATATTGGTGAACCGAAGGTACTCCACAATATGTGCAATATTCACCTCGTGCATGTGGGTAAGCATAGTGCAGCTCAATCTTGTCACTAGAAAATTCTCCTTCACATGTCAAACAGTAGAAGTAAGGCGATCTAAATATCGGGTGCACCGCATCTGCAGCAGTTCGATTATCCATGATAATTCTAGACAAATCAGAATTAGATCCTTATTAGAATTTAGTGCTATTATTATTAATTGCTATTTAGAAGAAAACTTTTGCATAATTGCAAGTTAGAATTACGTGAGCTGTGATCATAAACTTCTGATTTTGCTATTTTCTGAATTTCGGTCCCTAATTTTGTAGGCTAATCTATTTCCGAGTCGAATCTGCTGGAAAAGACGTTCTACGTATATTTGTTCGTGTGTATCACAGTTCTAATGTACTTTCTATTCTCATTCCGTAAGAAAGTCAGTTTTTCAGAGTGTAATTACAAGAATCGCGCACTCACCTGTGGATAACCGCGGGAAAATAATTCACGATGACAGATCACTTGACGGGTGCACAAATCACGGAAATCCAAGCGTTGAAAAAACCCGTATGGTAATACCAGCTACCGTAATAACTGCAATTATGTGATAACAGCTAAATAATAAACGTAACGGAAATAAAACAGATCATGGTTGCACGAGAAAAATTCGAGGAAGCACCCCTGACAGACCAACCATCTGCTTCAAATTCACGAACCGAATTGAACGTTCATTCGACTGACAGCTGAGATTTCGATTCGTCACTATAGTCAATTGACTGGACCGCCTATGTTCACTCAGATCATCAGATGACGCTTCTATTTCAGAATTATGTACTGGGATTTGCGATTAATGAGATGCAAGCTATAATTAATTGGTATTTGCAACGTTTATTGCTTACAAACATGGGATAATGATCGTATACAAAATGTAGCATCTATGAATAAAATGAATTTTACATTACGTTTGTTGCTAAAGAAGATACATTTTATATAAGCATAATTTCAGAGAGGGCATAGATTATTCTTCGGTGACTTTTTTATATAGGTTTTATTTTGAAGTGAAGTCCAATGAGGGAGAATACGAGACACTTGAGGTCCTGCACGAGGTAGTAGAAGCATCGTAGACCCTCAGGATCTCTTGATTGATTGACGTCCAGAAGTGAACCAGTTTTGGAGGTTGTGAATGAAATGTGCTCGTCCCCGATAACAATTTCTAATTCTTGTCGACCAACTCTGTCAGGTTGTGGCCACAAAGAATCATCTTCTTGCATTATTTCAGAGTCTTGAATTATCCTTTTGAGCTCCTCCATGACGCAATTATGAACGTATGCTTCTTTACGGATCATCGTGTCATTTTTGTAATTGGAGTTGTTTGCATACCTCAATTTGCCGTCCGGCCTAAATTCAAACTCAAGGAATTCGTGGCCAAATTTACCCTTGTGGCCCACATAGTAGCGTATATAAAAGTCCGTCGACATTTTCTCCTTAACTATGTTCCTTAACTATTTCAGTTCTATAAGATACTTTCTTTAAAACAAATATCAAGATTTGAAAACCAACAGACGCTGGTGACTGCTTTTTTGTAGAATACCGGACAGACGATCAATCGCAGCGTCCATGAATACTAGAAGAGCAGAGCTAAAATAGCAACAAATGGTCAACCTCTATCGTTATTTTTATGAACCACTCATAGTTAGATGGTGGATTGAACATTACTGGCCGGTAAAAATGTCAACCCGCTGTATCCGAGTGAATCAGAAGCTTCGCACCTGTCAACTCAAGACTTTTATAAATAAGTTAATCAACTGGGTTTATTAATTATTGATAGAATAGAATTTCATCAATTATGTCGATGGAAACAGTACCTAAAGATTTACGTGGACTAAGAGCATGTTTGGTGTGTTCTTTGATTAAGGTACTGTAATTGTTATGGTTTGACATAACCGTACCTTTGAATAGTATTACTAAAAGCCTGGGCTTTGCAGCTGTTTGATCTGTGTGAAAATATGGGTTACGATTCAACTATCAATGAGAGATTACGTTTCATTACATGACCACATTATCATTTTCCAGACGTTCGATCAGTTTGAATTCGATGGTTGCGATAACTGTGACGAGTTCCTTCGAATGAAAAACAATAAGGACAATGTGTTCGATTGCACGAGTTCCAATTTTGATGGGTAAGAGAATAAGGATGTCAGCTGAGCTCTGAATATTATTTTTATTGGTGACATAAAAAATTTATAATTCAACCAAATTTTTAGGATGATAGCGGTAATGAGCCCAGAGGATAGTTGGGTATGCAAATGGCAGAGGATAAGTAAGTAAAAATATTATACTGTAAAACTCAATATTTAGATATCCATTTTTGGAAACAATAATTTATTTCTTGTTACTAAATTCTCTATTTAAAAGAGGATTTGCGAGACACTCTTTACTAGTAGTCATCAAAATTAGTATACGTAATGTGAAAGTCATCATTCTATTAGAGAATATATTCATATGTTTAACTAAGCAATAGAATTAATAATCGTTAGACTACATGGAATGATATTATATCAATCATGAGTGGTCCTATGAGTGTTTCAGGTATTACGTGATTTTTTTTCATATTTTATAGAGACTCTTAATTCCTAATCAACAATTCTTAAATTCTATAGTGAATACAAACTGTGATTATGTAATTGATTCTATGAACATTAAATGGTATTATTAATGGAATACTATCATCGTTATTGTTATCGAGTTACTAAAATAACTATAAGTTCACTTGGTAATAATAATTTACCATCGCTGAAGCAAAGACGCGTGGGTAATAAGAGATTCAAATTTTCTATTTCAGATCGTTTTTGCAAAGGCGTGTACGCAATTTCTGTGTCCGGACGATTGCCTAGCAACGTTATTAGAGAAATGAAGAGTCGAGGAATTGTATACAGGCCACGTGATACGAGCCAACGATAGCGATCTGCACAACCTTATTGTACGTGATAAATACTAAGAAGAGTGAATAAACAATAAAATATTTGTACATGTTAATAATCAGACGTGACTATTACTAAGCGATGTAGTCGATAGTAAAGGCGGTGGGCAGGACAAAACTGGAAGGTGGTTGTTCACACAATTTAACCATAAATTTGCACAAGTCACGTGATAACTATTCTCGTTACAAACAATCCTACCACTCGTCACTACCGTCAAACATAACGAACAGGTAATACTCTCACCTTGGTGTAAAGGCCAAACTGGCAGTTCCGTCACGATCTGGAAGTAATTACACATTTAATATCATAATGAATTGTGGTCATGTTGCTTGCCGAATGAATTACCGGAATATTAGAATAAAAGGGTTCCATCTCAGCCCAAGTTCTGTCGATATCCATTAGAAGATCATCAAATCCCATAATATTGATATCTAACTCCTTGTGGGAAAAATTGACTCGTCTGCAAACTGCTGCTACTTCAGCTAAATCTGAAATATTTAATTGAACATTTGATCATTTGGTAGAAGGCATATTCTCTGATTCTCTCACAAAGGCATATTTAAAAAGATAGTTTCTAACAAGGGATGGTTTTTTGATTTTTCAACTTACTGCATAAAAAATTATATCCTTGCGCTGTGGAAAGGACTTCCTGTAAAACTTCTTCTGAGGCTATACTGGTGAATATATTAGCTGCGACTTGCAACAGCAGTACACAACTCTCCATGTACTGTTTCCATTCCCAATAAATTAGCTGTAAAAATGTTAGATATGTAACAATGAATATTCTTAGAGAAATTAAACATGTTGGACTGACAAAAAATAAACACATCTCCGATATACAAATTGAGCTAGCCAAACCTGGTGCATGCTTTCTATTTGATGATCATCATCCTGACTATTTGTCAAAAAACACTTCAGATCTAGACTTGGAACGGAACCAGATCTTGGTATACAGTTGAGCGATCCACTACCCAATTCTATACTATTCACTGAAATGTTATCTTCCTTCTGGATAACTTTATCTGCAACAAAACTTGTTATCAGCAAATGCTTTTGGAAATAATTGCTGGTGCTCGAACGTATGGAATAAATCAATAAACCTGGATCATTAGTAATATCGGATTTTCCAATTGAGAAACTCGGGTCAGTGACATTTTCCATCCTGAGATTGCTAAACGAATCAGATATCTGCTGATCCAACGTGTTCTCGGTTGCACAGTCAATGTTTGAGTCCTTAAAGTCAAAGGATGAGAAAAAATCTACTGATTCTTGAGCAGGCATAGTTTGAGAAGGCGGTTCGGGCTGTTGAGCAGACACAAAGTCACCAAAATCATCCATTGAAGCACTTTCGATAGCAAGGTCTGTTTCTAATTTTGGTGACTGTGGTTGTTCGACTAATACTCGGAGTGCACTGTATTTGTCCTCAACTGGCTGAGTGCTCATCAGGTCTAATCGAGTGGTTTCCTGTTCTTTTTTTGGGATTATTTTATCTCGTGATTCTTGGAACTTTAAAACTGCATTATCCATCACAGGAATATTATCAATAGAATGTGTAGTATCCCTGCTGTTAACGTTATTATCCCTCAGAACCTCGCTACTACGAATCGCAGTATCTTTAAGTATCACTACCTTGGATTGTGTTTTCAGAGAACATTTCGGAAAAAGTTCTGTTGCTATTTGTTCAATAGCTATTTGGTCTCTGTTATGAGTAGTCAAACTCGTGTTGTTATTAGAACTTCGTAACTGATTACCAGTGGCATGTTTGCAGGAATTGACTTTTTTCGGCTTGTCGCTAGACTTTTTCACTCCAAGATTATGATTTGCAAGCCGGCTTCCTATAGCTGAACCCTGTTTTGTGTCCAACATGGGAAGGCTGGGAATAGCATTAACAGGAGCAGCACTTTGAAAATCTGAGAAATCATCATTTGAGTCAAAAGATGAATTTGCCAATTGAGTTTTGGGTTCAAATTTTACTGGTTGGATAATTTGTTTTCCCTCTATCAGTGCTAAATTTAAATTTGGTATCGGCGGTGATGGCATCAGATGTAAAATATCCAAACTGTTAAAAGTGTAGGAAGCTTGCGCGATAGCTACCAGAGCTAAAACGACGTATAATTCCTGTTCAGTCAATTGGCCAGCAAACTTATGATTGGCGAGACTCCAAATATATCCAAGGACTTCAGTTGGTAATTGACTAGTCAGTAGAAGTGGAAAAACCTTATTGGTATCAACTAGTACCTCGCTCACCGTACTAGACGATGCGTAGATAGCAGATCTATTTTCTTTCACTCCTTCCCAAATTTGTCTGTATACTCCTGGTAACGAATTTGAGGTTGTCCACAACCAACTTGGCAGCTGAGACAATTTCTTATCCATATTGTGATTGTTTCGATTCATTTTATAATCTCCAACAGTAATGAAAATCGAATTTTTCCAACCGCATAATTTAACTCATGTACTGTTTTTGAAAACCTTTATTTCGGAACAGCTCCAGACTTTCTATTTTATAAAAAACATCTTTGCTATGTGAAACGCATTTGTGTGTATATCTACACGCGGGGAAAATCTAGTGATTTCAAATTTCACAGTCCTCTAGATTTCAATTCGAAACATATTTTATCCGACATAACACCTTCTTCGTTTTAATAATTTTTAAACACCAGCATTTTTCAGGCACGAGCTTTTTTTATGATCTGTCAATCGCGTTCAGTCATGGATTATAATTTCACGGTATGAGAACGACACCGGTGTTTGAGTTTACTAATTATTTTATAAGGAGGGTTCGTAAACTGATGCGATATTGTATTCAAAAACCATACTTCAAACTTCTTTCTATCTATTTACTGTGCCTATGGCTGTGAAGAACCGCAGCTCGTAGTGTTCGAAAAATTAAAACGGTCGTTTGTTAATTGATGTAAGAAAATATTAAAAAACGTATGTATTAGTTAGAAAAAAATCAGAGAATTCACTGCTTTTATCTCCGTCTTGTAAAACGGTGATTTGCCAGTATTTCAATTTTCACGATGAAACCAGAAGGCACCACCAAAATTTCTACCGCCAAAACTGGAGTTTCTGAGGTTAGTTACAAGATCACAGTTTCGGTAACTGCAGTAGACCCTAGTTTAATCTGGAGAAGAACGTTCTTTCAGTAATTGTAAAACAACTTTCATTATCTTTATTCACTAGATAATTTTAACCCATCATTCAATCACTCCAAAGCACAGAGTTTATAGAATGCTCATTCAGTTTCTGTTCCCTATAAATAGGATACAAAGGTAAGGAAATCCTTACATGTTTTGCAGCCAGCTGCAAGGGACAAAGAGAACTTGGTCGGTGCCGGCAGAACCCTGAGGTCTACAGCATCTGCTAAAGAGCTTCTTAAAAAGTGAGTAATTATCTACAATTTACACTTTACAATCATCATATATATTGACTATGCGAACAAAATAATTCACCTACTCATCAGCTGCTCAGCTCTACTGCTTTCGAATATATCAACCATGTTATCTTGCACGAGTATTTTACTAATAGCTTTATAATCCCAGAGCAAACATAATATATTCATCTGGGTTCATGTTAATTATTACAGTGAAATGTCTGAGAAGACAGGAAAAATTGAAACTGTGAAACGCAAAAAAGTTAATCACAAAGGCATACAAACGACCGAGGAAAGAATAAGAATATCACAAGAAGATCTTACCTCAGAAGGTGATTATTATCATTATCATTTGTAATCTTTATCTCCAGAGTATGAAGTGACACCAAAAACATTTTAGATTCAATTACATTAATATTTCATTATATTTCCAGCTGGGCCCAGTGAAAATTATTGGGAGGTTCTAGCTGAGCGCCGACGTATTGCGCTTGAGGATGCATTGGAAGAAAATAGCGTATTGACAGAACGAGTTGCCAAATTAGAAGAAGAAAATCGTGTATGTAAAGAGATGTTAGATGAAACCAGAGCCCTCGTTGAAGTCTTACAGGTAAAATACATCTTCTAAAATTAAAAATATTTGTTATTATAGTTTTTATCCAGATTGGATGAAAGATCGATACTTTTGATCTTAGGTATACTAAATATTTATTTTGTTCCAGGACATGATCGGCGAGGATGGTAATGGTATCAACAACTCGTTGGATGACAGCGCACTATGAATTACACGTTACGTAAAATATTTGACTGTTCAGTTCCCATGTAAGATCCAATTTTCAACACAAGTTTTATATTATAACTGGATAAAATGGAAACGCTGCTATTTGTTTGAGGATATGAATGAATTACTGGTGTTTCGGTTATTCGATAATAGTACAAGCACAATATTTTTCCTTACCAAGAACTTGTTTAACGCGTTGTGAGAACAATATAGATAATATTATTTTTCCTTTTCATTTTCATAATACGTACGAAACAAACGACGCATCACATAACCTCATATTATTAAACCTTGCAGCTAGTGCGCATTGACACATTCCAGTTAGTAGAGATCTTAAGTTAGTGGACTTTTTCTCTTATTGTTAGTAGAAAAATATATACTCGAATTCTCATTTGAAGTTGTCATGGATATACGACTTCTTAATCTCTTTTTTGAGTTTTCACCGCTGACATGCGACGCTGAAATCATTCAATAGGCATTGTTGATTCTGAGTTGTCCAACGAGATCAATTGAGTGAAGTACAATAATGATTTGAGCAAGTTTTAGCTTATGTACTACCAGCGGCAGCCGATTTTTCATCATTACGATACATAAGATAAGTTTGTTCAAATTACGCCCATAAAATCTTCAAAAATTGTGTTTCAAAAGAGAGTAAAATTGAGACTGCCTACTAAATACCATTAAGATAGACTAAGGTCACCTATATATTTTTGTAACGTTTATAAAATGGCTTACTGTATTAATATTTCATGGCTATGATAATTATCAAACTGCTGATTGCTAAGAGTAATTAAAAAAATACCTAATCCAAAGATATAGTAACTCGAACTGTTCGCTCTTTGGTTAAACACAGTATACGTATCTATAAACATGTAATGGTAATTCTTAAGGCATAAAATTAAAATATAATGAATTTAACATTTTGTAATTCTTGAATAATTGGTACCATGTTTGACATTTTGGTAAAGTTACAGATTGATTTATTAAAAAATTGAAAATGCTGTCACCATGAGCAGTATATTTTCGAACTATATTTGCCACGTTTAGTCGTGCGATGGATATTTTACATATAATTTTCTTCTGAGAATTTCACTGTTCACGTTGACCAATCATTGATAACAAGGATAGGAGTCCTCTGTATTTAATTAGGAAGTAATTTATTTTGTTAACGACCATTATTGTAAAGATATTTTTATAAGATTTGGATCTAACGCTCTTTGCGTTATCGAGAATCCCAATATTACTTCAAACGCCCATTTTCTAATATAGTTTTTCCGTCATTAGAATTTTGATATGTACAAGATTATATTCATTGAATGAATCTGACAATTATATTAGTATTGCTAATTAGCTACGACTACGACTATCACAAATATGCCCACATTTGATTTTTGCAATTAATCTACTTGTTATTCGAATGTATATTATTCGAATGTATATTCGAGTTATAAAAAGAGAAAAGCATAATGACTTTTGTAAACGTACAAATTTATATTATAATATCTTGACAGTACAGAGTTAGATGCCCGGAATATAAAAATTATAAAGTTCATTTTAAATCAGCATACAGACCTGCAGTTAATAATACTATTGCACGTTATTAATCACAAAAATAGTATTTAAATAAAATATGCGTTTATAAAGATAAGTAACAAAAATTTTATAACAAAACAACGATAGTTAGAAGAATTATCAATCCTCATCTTTGAAGCGACGATAGATAGACTGAACGTAAGTAAAAACACATTTCCAGTCCGGTTTTTGCATTATCACCATATCTTCAACATCCAACAGTGGAGCAATCCCTGCTACTTCGCTGAAAATTCATGAACGCATCTGTGACCTTCAACTGCAAAACTACAAGACCTTAACAAATGGGTTTAAAATATTTCATCTTACTCTGCTTTGGTAAAAGCCAATTCGAAATTCTTCCTACGTTCCTCTTTGCGGAGACTATGGTAATCAAAAGCGTCAGGTCTGAAATGATGAAGCAGTGCACAGAACGCGAGTCCATTATTCCAGCTTGTAGAGAAGTTATCAAGTTGAACGTTCTACAAGAATATAACCCAGTAATGAATTAAAAATTTGCTCTATGCGCCATATAAACATCCGAATTTTATTTTACTTAATAATTTCACCTCATATTCCTTGGTCTTTGCTCGACACCATGCCAAAAGTCTTTCCTTTATGAGGACGGCATTATTTTGTACCACGGGGTCAGTGAACTTAAATTGAAAGTCCTTCCCAGGTGATTTAGGTGTGCTGAATCGAGAGACGAAAATTATTAATAATCTAGGTATGCGAAAAAGGGAACCTATTTCCTATTGGACATGATTTATTTCTCCATCTTTACCTTGGCGTACGAGGAGCACTGTTCTGCCGATCAAGTTGACGAAACTTTGCAAATGGTGACATGGGCTTCTTGGGTGCTGAAAAAGTACTCAATATTCATTATCCAAATTATTTTTAACACTAGAAATCACAGGTCTTTAATTCCACTAAAAACATGCAGTAATCTGTTTTTCAAAATTTATCCATAGTAAAATGATCCTTTAATTATTTTTCTGACGTTCTCACACTATCCAAAATATTAATTGACTAGAATTCTAGATTATTCAGTACGATTCTTTGAAGTATTGGAAGATGTGAGACTATACATTCGTTAAATTGTAATCTCTTATGAAATTTATGAAAATTAACATCAAAGCATCTTTAGCATTGTTGAGCAGGTCGATTTTTTTTTACATCTATTCGAATTGTTCCATTAAATTTGAGTTCTGAGTATAATTTTCTCTAAATTTTGATTCGATGGATTTGGAAGAGGGAGGATAAATGTTTATGCGAACATTAAGTTTCGTTTTTAAAAATAAGTAAAATTTGACGTACAAAATATTGGCATCATTTTCCGTAAGTCTAATTGTCAGTAAATAATTATTTTTTTTAGATGTACATAATTTATCATGGTTCACAATTTTTTGATAATCACATTTTCAAAATCAAGGTATTTGGTAACAAATCAAAAATACTCCAAATATATCACACTGATTTTTACTTAAAATTACTTATTCTTAAGGTACAACAAACCACAAAGGATTGCGTGTAGTAGGTATTGAATTTTTCGAATTATCTGTGAAGAAATTTTCAAATTTGCACACATCAGTGGCCGGTACTGTCCAAGTACAAGCATGCCCCATATAGGTATGTATGTACTGATTGCAAATGCCTGATGTGTGCTGTGTAGTGCGTGTTTCGAAGATGGGCTGGCAAAAAGCAAACTAACAATAAGAATGTATTTTGGTAACCCTCTCGTAAAAAGTCCAATAATTTAAATTGAGTTGATTAAAAATACATTCATTTTAACGCACCGAAGCTCGATTTATGATTTTACTATACATATACTTCTCGTTGCACGATAAGTCGTCTGTCATTTCCAAAATAAGATATTCAATTAATTTAATTCGATTCGATGTACCCATCTGATCATCGTAAGCGGTTCTGCACGTTGTCAGAAGTAGCGTTCATTTTAATTT
Source organism: Athalia cordata (assembly GCA_963932425.1). Taxonomy (NCBI): domain Eukaryota; kingdom Metazoa; phylum Arthropoda; class Insecta; order Hymenoptera; family Athaliidae; genus Athalia; species Athalia cordata. The sequence goes on from OZ010626.1 coordinate 31,031,520, forward strand.
TGCAATAAATTGGTTTGAAATATATTGAGAGCAAGTCGGTGATCAGAAAAAGATATTTTTTGAATAATAGGTAGTAAGAGGTTTCGAAAATGGAGATAAATTTCTAAAGTACACCACTACGCTTGTGTATATGAACTTGATTAATGCGAAACTAATTGAATTTTCAAACTCTGTTAAATAATTGGACTATAAAACAACAGTTAATTGAAAAATCTGGCAAGGCAATTATAATAAGAGTATTGTGAATGTGAATATTGATTGTAAAACAAAATCACACAAATATGTTAATGGTTTCTATTCTATTATTTATTTTTATTTTTTTGTTTTGTTTAATATAAAAATGCTAACATCACTTCTTCGTTTTTGATAGTAGAAAATTTAATAATACTATTAAAAAAAAACTCACTGCTTATTAGGGCTGCCTCAAATATAACAACGTCCATCTATCCCAGGGCTTCGGAAACACACATCAGACACGACATACAAAACTGCGTTTGGCTATCACAGCTTCTAAATTCTTGCAGACTCAGTTTTAGTTCTTGTAAACGTACTATTATTAAAACAAATTATGCTTATTAAAGACTATTTATCCATTAATAACGATTATCGGACTTTGTTGCTTCCTTGAACAAGCTATCGAATGCTTTTTCTACGTCGGTACTTTCGTCGAGTAATTTTTCATCGTACAAGTGCGGCATCGTTTGACTACGAGCAAGACCACTTTGATATTTCTTTGTTGAAAAATGTCGTTTGCTCTTCGACTCTCGTTTACTATTACTAGATTCAGTAGCAGATATATTTGTTGGACTGTGAAAGTATCTCTGAATTCTTTCTTCCATTTTTTTCATATTATCAGAAGACGAAGAAGCCTCGTACTGCTTTGACAATTTTAACGAAGCTGGAGACTTTGGTTTTGGTGGTTTCAAAAGCGGATTCGGCGAAGCTTCCGGTAACTGCAAATTACCTCTGCTTAGTGCGAGTTGATGCCAAGATTCAGATTTCGAAAGTACTATCGATCGAGATTGTCTGTTGGCACAGGACATCAAATATTCGTCGCTAGAATCACAAATATTTGTAGAGCTTCCTATTATCTGTGAATTATTATCTTCGCTACTTTTCTTAACCACTTTTGATGGACTGACGACATTGATTTTAGGGGCTGGAAAATCTCTTGGTTTATCAAACTTTGGTATGCTCAATGGTCTGAATCGTTGTCTCACCACAACTGGTGGTGGATTATGACTTTTTTCTTCAAATATATTGATTTTCTCCAGTGTATTATTGCTCTCAATAACTGGCTCCTCAACTTGTTTTTGAGGAGTATTGATTTTGTTGAATGGAAAGTTCGACGGCTGACTCGTCGGCGATCTGTCCTCGTGTTTAAATTTATCGAAGTACGAAAATCTTCGCTCTGCTTCGGTCGGTGATTTATCTTCCCACTTGAATTTCTCAAGCGACGATCGTCTCCTGGGGACCTTGTTCGAGTTCTCATCGTCTTGTAACTTTTGAATTATTTGCTGTTGAAGTAAATTGTGTCTTTGTATTTCCTCAAAAGCATCTGCAGATTCATCTTTTATTTCATTTATTGGTTCGCTTTTATCGGACGACGTATTATCCTGGTCGTAGCTGTTGCACTTCGCATTATTCTTTCGTGGTTGCTGCTCCTCAGGCGTAACAGGACGCGCAGAAACGTTCAAATTGTACAATTTTGAATTTGGAAAAACTACCTCGCTGATATCAGCCTCCGAACTTTCCGGAGTAGTAGCAACAGTAGCTATAGCACATTGATATCTTGTCACAATCCCATCGGAACTAATATCTTGATTTTGAATATTTTCATCCTCTAAAATTCCGCTATCGTACAAATTAACACCCAATGACGTTTTATCCGCTTCTGACACATACGTTTGTATTCCTTTATTACAGTTATTTTCATCTGTCAAAGACTCTCTGGGTTCACTGGTACGAATAGGATTATAAGAAACCGTCTGATTCAGCAGAGGTTTGTTGTACGAATTACCAATATGACTTTGCAATCGTTCATTCTGTGACAAATCAGGATTATTATAATAATTACTCTCACTATGACTTCTCGATTGATCATTGATCGGTTGTGACAAATTTTTGCTTTGATAACTATCATAGGGAACATAATTTGAGCCTCGATAATCCATAGTTGGATGATTACAGGTCGAAAGGTTGGCTTCATCTTGATTCTGTTGCGGCGCTTTCACTTCGTCAGAATTTATTCGACCCTCAAAATGATCGGTGGAAGTTTCGGATGGTGCAGCAAAATTTTTAACACTATTATTTGCATAGACTGAAGAGTTTTTCACATCCTTGAGAGGATTTGGTTGATGGAGAGCTTCTGCACGATGATGATGATTCGCAATATCATTTGTCATTTGATGAACAGCATATCTTTCACTGGGAGGTTCGCTTGGTCTTGGAAAACTTTGCGGCGTGTAATTGGAATCCGACTGACTATGGATATTAAACAAATTAATCCCATCGCTTGTTTGATGAGAAGAATACTGCGGGATGGAATTATTGTCGTATGATGTAGCGTAATTTTTAACCGTATTAATCAACGGCAGCTTATTATCTTGCATTGTATTATCTTTATGAGAAACATTATTCACATGAACAGGTCCATCGTTAATTATTGGATAGGTTTGTATGGGTTTATATTCAGCGTTCGACTTTGGCTTATTGGAATAATCTTGGGAGGAACTTTTGGTAGATTTTTGATTATTGAAATTTTGAGAGTAATTCTGTAATGAGACAGAGTTTTTATCCGGCGTCCCATAATTTTTGGCAGGTACGTTGTTCGTTGAATATTTATCAATGGGTACTGCGGCAGGTTTGATACCATATTGAGTAGTGAGAGGTTGATGAGACGTCCTGATTTCTTTGTCATCTTTAAGCTGTAGAGCATCGTTTAAATAACGATTAACTTTTGGTTTGTTTTCATAATTATTCTGATTGGCAATTTTCTGCAACATGAATGAATGTGACGTCGTGCGTACCGGTACGTCGATATTTTTTTGTTGATTACCGTAACCGCTGTACAATTTATCAGGATAATAATTTGCGTTTTGATATTGACTGTAGGACCCCCTGTCGTCGTTAGATGATATTTTATCAGTTTTAATATGGTTCGTATTGCTGGAATATCCTGCGTAGGGATATTGCGGTTTAGTTTTAGGTTGTATATGTTGACTCTCATCGTTAACGGTGGCATTTACTATCAATTTAGAAGATATGACGTTCCGGTTTCCGGGCAAGTATGCAGATCTTATGGTATTATCCTGTTTCGAGTCAATTTTATTCGAATCCTTTTGCCTGTAAGCAGCGTTATAATTCCAATGTCCTTGTTGGTTTATTTTACCAGGTTTCTGCTCGACGACGTTTCCATAATTACTATTGTCGCTTATTTTATTAAACTTATTTTTATTTTGAGCAACTATCGACGACACCCCCGTGCTCTGATCTTGATTAAAAATCTTAACTTTATCCTGAAGCGAGTTTCCTCCCTTGGGCAAATATCCCGATTTGAAAATCGAAGTATTTTCATTTTTATTACATGATTTTTCTATCCTCTGAAAAGGAGATGTTGGAGCATGTGTAAAACCTCCCTGTTTTTGTTTAGGTACCGATGGCGGAGCTGCGTATGATAATCTCAAAGACCCAACAACCACCCCATCCGATTCACCGGCACTATCGGAATTACCGCTTTGAGATCTTCTGGAAGAATCCGGGTTCATTTTTCTTTCGGATTCGAATTCGGACGACTGTATATGCGAGGATTGTTTGTCGAACGTTGTTTTTATGTTTGAAAAACGACTGTTCCAATTCTTGTCGATATTTGCCGGCTGTCGATAATTGAAAGATTTGAAAGGTAGATTACTGTTGCTCGTTGCTGTGTCGTTGTTTTTATTTATAAGAGCAAGAAATTTTCTGTCGTTATCAGTTTTCGGTTTAAATGCTGGTATGATATTTGTATTGGACGATAAATTCTTGTCTCCTATATCGATGGGGCGTCTTAAAGATATAGACTGATTTTGTCCAAAATTTTCAGCCTGTAATTTAAGATAATTTGGTATGTCTATAGTGTTAGCTCTTTTAATTTTAGATTTCTTTGCTACGAATTTATTATACTTGGACGCAATCGGTTGCTGATAAAAGGACGGGACTGTTTGATTATTATATTCTTCCACCTCACCACCACTCGCGAAATTCTCATCATCTTTATACGGTATTTCGACACGGTTTAAATTACTTCCAGAAATATCATCATCGATCGGCGTATGAAAATAGGAATTATCTTTGTAAAATTCTTTGTTTTTATTATAATAAGTTTGTTGTTGATTGATGGCGTCCTTCACATGTTTTTCTCGTACCTGTTCGAACGATTTTAATTCCGTCAGAACCGGTGGGGGTGGCGGTGGTTGAACAACCGGTTGAATTACAGGAGGTGCGACAAAAGCGTTGGTTTCATTTAATTTTTCTTTAGTTTTAATCAACGGAACTGTAAATTCGATTGGTTTTATCGTTGCCTGAACTGTAGAATCGGCGATTCCAACACCGCAGCTTAAATTTTGTTCGTCCATAAGTCTTCTAGCGTGAGCTATTTCTTCGGCCGATACACCGATGGTGTGTCTGTTGGCACGTCGTCGTTTTTGGGCTCCATTTTGTTGTGAGTTTTTTAACTTTTCTCCATTATCTTCCGGTATTATCTCGCTAGATGTTAATTCCTCGGGTATTTTTAATTTCGATAAAAGTTTCGATATAAGTCTTAGCAGATACAATTTATTCGTAGAATCTAAAGTTGAATTATACTTCGTAAGAGTGTTGACGTTCACACGTTTCAACGTATCTTGTAAACGTGATAAGGCCGTTTGAATATCCGATAGTAAAAGATCTTCCAAAAATTTTAAATCTAACTGTTTAGGACTGTTTTGTTGATTATTATTTTCTAGCGAACTGCACAGACCCGATGCCCACATCCTCAGATCCTCTTCCGAATCTATTCCAGAATCTTCGACCGGTAAATGATCCTCGCTGCTCTGACTCGAACAGGATAATTCAAGCGCAGAACGAAGTCGCTCTACTAATACAGGCAACAAATTGCACTCACCGGGTTTATTACTTTGTTCAGACATGACCGTTGTCTTAACTGCAGCAGAACTTGGCGTTTCAGCATCGCTCGATTTCTTATCCGCTTCTTTCTTACTATTCGCTTTAGCAGATTCAATTTCTACAACATTCGAATTATACCCAAGAAACATGTAAATCATTAATGATATTAAAAGAATACAAAATTAATTAAACAATCAATTCGAACCTGGTTCAGTTGGTTTCGTTTCTTCTTTCGTTTCCGGAGTTTTCAGCTCTTCCTTTTCCGCGTTATCATCCTCGTTTTCATTTTCTGGTTTATCGGGATGCTCATCTGTATCTACCGAAGCTTCCTCGGTATCGGGTACTGAAGGCGTAACTGTAATGTATTTTTTATTTTCTCAGTTGTTCCAAAAAAATGAAAAAAAAAGAAGATTCCAAATCAATTTATTAACCAATTAAACAGTTTTCTTTTTCTTTTGTTACTGTTTTTTTTTTTTTCTCATCTAATGATATATCATACCTTCAGTTTCCGACATCTTACCTCGCTGATAGGGACGCCTGACAACAAAAAAGAAAATAACAAAAATATAACAATTATTATTATCAAACAAAATCACGTTCAAGATATAACAAGTTTACATTATTTAAAAATGTCTTCGTACATATTTATGCTCGTTCGACACGTCTGACAAGGTATAATACAGCAAAAGTTTGTCCGTTTTTTTATTTATTTATTTAATTATTTTTGTGTTATAAAACGGAGTATAATTTAAAATTTTATAATTTCTTTCGAACGTTCGACAGGTCAGTTGATGATAAAATACGTAATATAATACGCGTTGAAAGATCGTCTGACCGGTGGCGTTGCAGGTTGCATTAACGCAATGAAATCGATGTTATACTGTAACGTGACTTGTAATCTCCATATGGTGCGCCTCTAATCGAGGAATGCTTCGTTGACGTTCTTGCAGATGATAAAAAAAGGAATACAAAAAAAAGAAAAGATAAAACATATGGAAGAAAGAAAAGAAAGAATGAAAATCATATACTGCGTATAATACATATTCCTGTGACAATATATGAGGTTCAGGAACTGAATAATTGAACCTGCGCTCAAAGTAATTATAATTTATTTTTAATGATCCATTTCATGAAAAGAATTTATGCGCCTCCCTCCTCCCTTCCCCCGCCATCGTATTAATTTTGCTTGTCATTGTTCATATCAGATTGTTTAGAATGTGCAGTATTCCTCTATGATGTACATTTATATCGAAATATGCGACGTTACGTTGGCAACTAGGTATAAGCTATTTTACACGAAAATAGCTTTGACCTGTTTTGAGTAAATAGAAAATTCTTGTTCATTCCGCCATCTAATAACCTAGATGCTGGTGGTGATGAGTATACGATAAAAAGTGAGGCGAAAGTCCTGTACGTATAATGCGTTAGAAAATATGACAAAAAAAAATTTCATACCAGACATTGCAATGAGATTTGATAAGAAAATTCTTTTCAAGAATATTAAACTTCACTTCAGCTCAATCAATATACCTTTGAAATGTAACGTGCTATTTTTTCAGCTAATTTAAACCATCGCCAAGGTACAAAATGGATTTTTATCCATTCGTACAGTTGACGCGACAGGTGGCTAATAAATGAATCCCGACATCGTGGCATATCGTGTACATATTTTTGTAAAATATAAAACAAAAAAGAACCATAAACCGATTGAAAGATGAAATATACCCATACACGTTTTTGATCTGTTTGTTTTTTGTTTTGTTCCTTCTAAAGACTCGCAAACCAATTCTTAGTCACTTAAAAATCTTGAATGAAAAATTCGACCAATGATTTGTATATCTCTCTGATTCAAATGGGCATACGTAGATCAATGAAGATACGATCGGAAAATTATGTAGCTATCAGATTATATCCTAGCAAGACGAATTATTATAACGAAAAGGGTGTGAAGCAGATGCTTCTTCTGCTTTATAAACGCCTTGATCGGCTTGCACCCGGCACGAGGCACCAAATCTATAAATAATTTCACACAATATGTATACATATATTGTGCCATACGTGTACTCACTACCAAACGTGCGACGGTAGTTTCCATCCGTTTTTACCTAATATTTCAAATATCGAATCGATTTGAAAAAATCGAATTTCGATCGCCGATATGATGTACTACATATGACAGTTTTCGATTATACGAAGTATTGTTTTTAAATTTGTTTTCCTTCGTAAAAAAAATTTTTATACAAAACTTCATATCGTTGCGAAACTTTGGAAAAACCACATAAAATTTTTTTTTTTTTTAAAGGTGAAAAGTTTTAGCAATATCTTCAGGTCTTATTGTTACTTACCGCAGTAAGTAATTCTCGATTTGAATTAATATTTCAACGCCATCACTCCGCACCTTGGATACCAACGACGAAGTTCAAGCCGATTACGGTTGTCGTTTCGAAATAAGAAAAAAAAAAACGTGTCATCGCGCGGTTCTGTGCACACTGTAGTAAAAAAAAAAAAAACCGTCAAAATCTACACGCCAGGATGATAAATTTTCCGAAAACACAACGTGAAGATTTTTCTATCGCACACTGTATTATAGAATGTGATTATAACAAAAGAAGAATATATCGAATTGAAAATCTCCGAATGATATGAACCTCCGAGCGCAACGTCGTTCAAACTCTCTTTGTCACCGTGTTCGAAATTCGTTAAACTTGCAGTTCCTGCTCCTCCTCTGTACACTAGTGCAAAGTTGGAAAACCCCTCGCCGGGTTTCCGACAAAGAGATAAACCCACAAGTATAACGTCTGCTTATAGCCAGCTGGTGATCGCCGAGTAAATTTAGCTCGTACTAACCAGACTCTAAGACAAACGGCCGCACACGACTAAGCCAGCGTTAGCTTCCTTGGCCGCCAGTTCCTTTGCCAATAACGAACTAACACTGCCTAAAGAATTCGCAAAATTCAGGTCATCTTCGAAAATTTTCAAACAATTTTTTTCCCCTCATACCTTCCGTACGGTAGAAATTGACAAAATTTCAGGTACCTGCGTTCAAAATTTCCTAAGTTTACAAGAAAAAAAATGACGAAACTTTTCACTCCTAGCGCAAATTCCAAAAACCTGACCGGAAAAATTCGGCGCAAACATATTGAATGACACATTGGAATTTTCCGGGGCATACCGATGCACATCCGACGTTAATTTGGGATCGATAAAATCCAAAAATACGACAAAATCCTTGTCGCTTTGAAACTAAGTTATAAGTAATTAGTCAGGACGTTGAAGCTTCTAACGAATTTCATGGCCTGCCCGATTTAAACTTACAAAAATTACGAATGTTACAGCAAAAAACGAAGAACGAAAACCAAAAAAACATTGAATTACTTGTATTATTTATAAATCGACGGACAAATTTTCTAACGAAAATTGGCAACCTGGTATAGTAAGAAAATTCGTTCTCCGGACATATTAGGCGGCATAGACGCAGCCTTCCGTTTGGCGGGGAGAAAAAACAAATACATTAAAAAAAAAAAAACCACTGACGAGAGTTTATCTATGTGTGTGTATAAAATTTTCTCTGCTAGCATAATCAAGAGCAACCTACCTCTAACTACGTGTAAGTGTTTTACCATTACGTGTGCCATGTACGGTTACTTTGTAGCAATCAGCGACGATCTATAAGTAATGTCTCCACTTTTGCCTGCAGTCTAAGCAATTTTTTTCCTTTTGGTTTCTTTTTTTTTCTCTTCGACCGATCTCGAAGGCAACTCTCAAAATGGTTTGATCGTATCGAACGGCACTAGTAAATATATACTATCTATATACCCATACCTATATATATACTCACAAGTAGATACATTCAATTACCGTAAATAGATCGCTAGCTTTTTAGAAGTTACGATGTCTCTATATAGTTGAGGAAACCACGTTTTCAGTACGAAAATAAAGTGCAATTTTTATCGTCATGAATTGTTGCGATAGAAAAAAAAAGAGGCAAAAATAAATATCAATGAAACGTTAATTTATATGGGGGTGGGGGGTTGTACAGCATTTTTTGCTCTATTTGTTTATTGTTTTTGTTTCCTATCATTTATAGTGAATTTATTTTATATCTTTAATAAACCATAAAAAAAAATTAGGAAAAAAGAAAAATACATATATCGAGATATGTGACTTACGTAAAGAGGTGAACGCGATGAGCGTATCACGAGATTGAATTTCAGCAGCGTAGTTTCTTAGGTTCTTTTTTCAAATTTTCCGAAATTTATCAAATTAATAATCTTGTCAAAATTACGTATAGAATTAGCGTTCGTTCACTCCGCAGCTGAATCACTGTGATTATTGTGAATCTTATTTCGAAAATGTGTTTTATTTAAAATAATCACGATAGTAGTATGTATAGTGATTTTTTACACGCGCCAAAGCACTGTATAATAATTAAAAGAGGCGCACTGGGGCGTAGAATTATATAGAGAGAAGAAACGTATAAAACTGAATAAGCGCGGAAGAGGATCGCGCGCGTGTCGAATATACCGAGTGACCATCATCAAGAACTCTCTGACTCCAAATGTGGCGGTCATCAACGACGATAGCAACGTATTTTACAAAAGCACACGTTGAAACTTACAACAAAATATAAATAAAAAAAAAAAAAACATACACCGCTTTGTCTCATGCTCAAAAATATATCAAACGTCCTTCCAACGAATTATTATCTTACACCGCACTATACGTACACATATTGGCTTTCGTCCGATTTTCGATTTCATACACTATTTCATATTTACCTCAATTAATGACGATTTCTTTTTCCTTTTTTTTTTTTCTCGCCTTTTGTTTTCGGACGAACAAACTTTTTCCGTATTTTTTCCTTCTTCTTGTATTTTTAATTATTCATTGCGAAAGAACAATTTACAATTTTTGTTACGTATAAGTTAATTAGAAAAAAAAAAATTAAATAAAAATAAATAAATTCAAATAAAATAAAATATGACAGTCGGTGGCTGGTGAACGGTAGAAATGATTTAAGAATAGTAACCTACCTTGGAGGGTTGGTAGGCAGTGGTGAGGTAGGTGGTGGTGGTATGGTGGTGTGATGACGATGGTGATGATGATGGTGATGGTGATGGTGGTGGTTTTTGGGCCGATGAGTTTAGGCGACTGCGCGCCAGGTTGATTTTCGGAGTCTCTAAGTTCTGCTGATGCTGCTGCTGCTACTGCTACTGCTACTGCTGCTGCTAAAGTATGGCATCACGCTGCCGGATTTAGATCTCTCAAAATAGCAGGAGTTATTGCTGTTACCTCAAAGCCCACCATATCATGTACACCTTAATTTTCCCCTGAATCGGGAAAATCGCAAACTTTACTATCGGCTACCCCTGAATATTACAAAAAAATTAATCAGCGCCGTGAAATTACCATCGAAAAAAAAAGATTAAATAACAATGATAAATAAACAGCATAAAATTCTTCTCACTGTGAAAAAATTTCATAATTTCTTTCTTCAGCTAAAATTAGGCAATCAACTTCGATCACAATTCTTCGATATTTTTGCGATTCTTTTCTTTTTTTCATGATTCAAATTTTTCAAACTGTTAATTTCGCTGAATTCTTAGCGGATTACGAAGGTTCCTATATCACAACAGACGCCGAATATATATTCATTGTGATTTTCGTGACTCACGTTTAATTTAAAATTATTTCGCAATTCAATGTTCAAGTAATACAACGTCAACTTTTTATTTCTCTTTTTTTTTCTGTACGATAATAGAGGTGTATACATATATATATCTATGTATATACTATCAGACGAATCTACTTCGTTCGATAATTCTGACACTGTACATTTTAAATTTTATGGCCATGTCATCGTCTCAAAAATCAATTTACTAAATTGTAAGTTTGCAAGTTTGAATAATAAAAAACTGATGCTAATTTGACATGCATTTGGATATCTGATTTGAAATTCTTCTTCGTACATAATTCTGTAATACTTACAAAGAAAAACCAAAAAGCTTGACTGAAATGAAATTTCTCCCATGTTCAGTTTTCCACCACCGAATTCAGGAACAGAAAAATTCATGGCTGTAACAAACGTAGAATAAAAATGAGGTGAGAATATCAAACGGAAAGATAGAAGAAAAAAAAGAAGAATTCGAAAATCGCGTCATGATCAAAAAATCTGCAATGCATCGGTTCCGGGGGTGTCGTGATCGAAGCTCACCGAAGAAGTGATCGACCAGATTGAATTTCCTGGTTGTAGTTGTCGTTTTTTTGTCGCTGATTGTCGAAGATCTGAATCATCCGTACCGTACAATACAACAAGTTGCATGGTCGTTTGTAATTCCGCGACTTCGTTTCGCAGCTCCCACTTCTTTAATAAACGCTCCCTTCTCCCGCATGACGATCGCTACCAACTACAAAACCTGTGGAGGCCACTTTCAATTCGAAACCTGTTAACCCACTTTACGGCAGTCTTTGTGCCACTTTTGTACTTACCTGATGATAGTTGATAGACGTTCCGCAGGTGCATCAGCATTGGCATTACGAGGATCGATGTGATTTTGTTACGGTTAAAACTAATTTGCATGTATATACGAGCATATCATCATCCGCGTGGAATGGAGCTGAAAATTTTCACCTTATTAATTATATTTCGTAAAACAATAGATTTGAAATTAGATTCCGTGTCGATGACGTAATAACCCAAAAAAAAAAAAAAGAAAAGAAAAAGAATAAAGAAAGACAAAGAAAAAGAAGAAGAAGAAGAAAAAGAAGAACGGTTAAGCCAACGAACTCTGATAACATTCTCAACCGGCAAGGCAACGAACTATAGAAGCTAATTCTACGGCCGTGCAGTGGTCATCACTAATCATAGATAATTATCGCGATTAAATTATTTGACGTGACGCGAAAGGCGTAATTTTGTATTTATATACGTACAACTTCTTTACCATTAACAACTACTAGGTATATGCAATCTACTCTATATACATCCGGAGTAACGCAAGTAGAGCAGAAATTCTTCATGATTTTATAATAACCTTTACCCAACACATTTGCAACGTTCTCAAATCTCCAGGTAAGAGAAAATACGTTTATTGTCTGTTCATTTATTTGTTCATCTATTTATTTGTTCATTTCTTATTTTTCATATCACATTGTGCGAGTCTTTAGAAACTATAATTGAATAACCCGAGTTACGACGATAAGAATATTTGTAATTTGTTCTTTTCTATTGATTAATTTTATTTTATTAGTAAATGCACTTCTGACTCGATCGACCGATTGATCGATCGATCGATGACGCGGTTTTCGATCGAAGCAAACACCAATAAACTATCGATGAAATTGGAAAAAATTTGATACACGTAACGCGGATTTGAAGAACGCGAGTTTATAATCGGCTCGTTTTTTTCTTATTTATTTCTTTTTCATTTTCGTTCATTCACTTTGATTCGTTAGAAAAATATTGAACGAAAAATTCACGTAGGTGGACAGCAACGTCCTGCTGTGATGATAACGAAAATAATATTCATTTCAAAGCATGATCGTCGAGGCCAATCACTCGGTCGGATTAAATCATTGCTATTCTCTAACCGGAACTCGGAATTTATGAACTTCGTCTTATTTCTTCACTTCATATATCTTCGTTCGCGCATCCCGAAGAAAAAGAATATAATAAATGAACACGTTTTCGTAAACCGAACACTATATCGATTCTGTTTTTGTTTTTTTTTTTTTGGTAGCGAAAATGAGGGGTTGGTTCGATGCATTTCGTAACGATGGTGGACCGACTTTGTACAGTTACAGTAATCGGACACCGGTCAGTGGAGACGTACTTTTGATCACAATATTTGTGATATTTGGTACAATTTTTACAGCATTCGTTATCATATTTCCCGGAATCCGAAAAGAGGTGTGTATATTTAAATAACAATAACGTTAAATTTTAACTAAAATCATTCTGCAAAAACCTTTTTTGTTTGTTTCTCTTTAATACTTTCAACAAATTTTATTTCTCGTCTCATTATAATTTCAAAGCCGGATACTGCTACTTATATGCGTCATATTGATATAAAAAAGTTAATATCCTATAACCGAACTGTACCAGACGCTAGTTTCGAAGGTTTTTTTTTTTCATCGTTGTGAGATGTATTTAATAATAACTCTATATATAAACGATTTTATCGAATTTTATTTTTGGAAATCTTAATGCCTTCGTCATTTATACCACATCGGTTATGTTATATGTATATATTGATTTCGCAAGAGAGTGAGGAAGATTTAGGCATATCGAAAAAAAAAAAAATATATTTATTTCACAGAGACTAACTACATTCTTAACCGTCACCCTCAGTCTATTTGTCGGAACGACAATTCAAGGTTTGTATATAATTATTTGACCGTAAAATTTTTGTTGCTAATCAAATTCCTAATTCTTTTTTTTTTTTTTAATGAAATTATTTTCAGTTGCTCAATATGGTTCCACCTGGCACACGGCTTCTACTTCCGTGGTCAGTTCCTACAGCGCTTTTTCCAAGGAGAAAATGTCCGCGGAAATTGGCGGTTATATCGGACTGATGCATATAAATATTACGTACACGGGTATTTATAAAATTAATACACTCGTAGCTCCCCATATTAATCATTAATTATTCCTTAATAATCGATTATTATAACTTTACTCCTCCACCAGCCAACGAAAATAACATTGACGTTGAATTTAATGAAAGATTTTGGTGGCGAAGTCCGGAGGAAATGTCAGCAAATTTTAAAGAAGCCTTGCACAGAGGTGCTCCATTTCCAATTCTTTCGGTAGCCGAATATTTTAGTCTTCATCAGGAGGGATTTTCATGGGGTAGTAAATACAGACAGGCAGGATACTATTCATCTATAATACTGTGGTGAATATATGCACATCTGATAAATAGATATATTTAATTTTCATCTTACTAATTAATGAATTGAAATTTTCACATATTTGGGATGAAAAAAAAAGGACTTCCTTCGCATCTTGGACGATGATGAATTTGCTACTTATGGTAGTTCCACGTTACGGAGCCTACAGTATGGTGTTTACGGGAATTTGTATGTTGCTGACAAATCTAACTTACTGGTCATTGTTGCCCTGCGAGCCGTTGGTCGCGCACGTCGATGGCTCGATTTTAATATTCAATCTCGGTTGGAATTATTGGCTCGTTTTAGTCGCCGGTAAGTTTTTTATTAGTTTTCTACACGTATGTATATAATGTAAATCATATAAAACGGTGACGTGGGAACGCGAATTGAATTTTCACGGACAGCTTCCGTGCAGGCGGAAAATTTGCCGACCGGAAATAAAATTTTCTATATACGTAGAACGCGTATACGTTGGCAACTCGCCATTAAACTCGGAGACACGACCGACAGTTGAAAAATAAAAGGCGAGGAAAGCTTTTCGGGAGAAGAAATACAAATAATCGAAGCTAATTTCTGATTTATTACGATATAGACTATAACGATCCGCATTTGTTTTAGTCAGTCGAGTGCTAATTTTGTTCAGACTTTTCTGTCGATTCACAGACGATGGATGCGGGTTTATACTTTTCACAATCAGTAGATAATTGATGATATTTTGTTTTTCTCTAAATAATCGTTGATTGAAATATAATTAAGCCTCCATCAGGCATCGATCATAACTTGTGATGATAATTGTCTTTGATTTTTCTGCAGGAATCGGCTGTCTGTTTGCTGGTATGGTAATCACAGCGATCGATCTGATATTCCCGCATCAATTTTCAACCATACTAGAAGTGGATTACGACACTCCATACGACCGCCATGTAATAATTGAGGAAAGCTTTGACACGAGAAACACGAGGCGAAAATTGCCAAAAATAGATGACGCCTTTGGAGAACGAATTATGAGGTAAAACTATGAAATTTTTCTAAACAACAAATAAAAAAGTAAATCGATCAAGGAAAAGGATGGGGACAAGAAAAATACGCCGATATTCCCGCGTGTTGATGAAATTTGCTAAAAATAAATAAATCTTTTCTCCAATTACTACGACGTTCCTAGACACACTAATAGCGTCGGATCGGATGCGAAAATTTTACAGGCAGCTCTCCCATAAGTTGGGGAGTGACAAGGTCGATGCTAAGGGTGTCATCAATCAAGGATACGTCGGCCATGAGCAGCTGGAATTTGCTCAATCGATGGACGACAAGCCCACCAAACATCAAAATTGGTCTTATCCATTCCCTCCGTCGCCACGAAGGACTATAAACTAACTAAAAGTATTAGCTATTTGATAAATTTTACCTGAATGACGTATGATTAATTTATGAACTTACATGGATGTATACGACGCATTTATATATATTTTGTAAAAATCCGATGAAAGTATTAAAGAGGATGTTGCGTAGACTCCGAACTGTACACTTTTCGTTCCTTCAAAGTTGGAGTGAATTCCGTTCCTTGAATGGAGAGGGGAGGGGGAATGAAAAATTAATTTTACCAACCTACGTATAGTTGAATAATAATCAATAAATTTAATTTTGACAATAACTTATTACTGACCTAACAGATATACGTATCTTGAGTACTTAAAATAACATAAATATATAATACAATTTATTTTCTTTCAAACTACGAACGCATCGCTTAGGACACCGGAGCGATTGATTCGAGTTTCTCACTATATCATGATATGCTTATAAAAACAACTGCGTTGCGTGGTTCTCGGTGTATTTATCTTACATTATTGGTTCAAATCTGGTAGAACATGGTTTTATAGACACGAGAAAACCACGCAGCTATTCATCGGGTTTGCTCGTTCGTATAAACTTCTCGTTTGTATTTACATATGCTAGTGCGAATCGAGACTGTGGGAGTGACGAGACAGACGCGGTCGCCAATTTGACCCTGAGGGAAACGAATCTTCTAGCCAAAATTTTCAAAGTGATGGATGAAGTAAGGAAGACGTCGTCCCTTGTTGACTTCATCGCATCCCAACATCACGCTTTTTGTCAGGGGCCGAGGGCCGCAGCTGAAAACACCGATTTTGCTGACCTGTAAAAATTAAAAATAGAATAGTAGAGGGTTCGATATAAGTGTAAATTTGCAAATCGCACTTTAATTCAATTAGACAAGATTCCGCGCAATTGTTGAATTAATTTGTTTCGTTGAAACTGTTTCGATTGACTGTAAATATTGAGTTGGCTCTCTACCAGGTAAACGTAGGATCTCGGGGCGGCCGATATAAGTGCACTGAAATTACTGTTATAATCAGAATTTGTTCAATTTCAATATCCTAAAATTATCCACGCGTCCTCGGATCGTCTCTTGTCATTTTCAGGATTTTTCTTTCTACTATTAGGACGCTAGTGTTCTGAATTTAGACGAAACATGAGCGTTCCCAGTTTCAAGAGACATTGAAAAATCTCAATATAGAGCGTTTAATTTTGCACAAACTATAATACGCAGTTTTTAGCTCAAGGTTGGCAAAGAATAACGTACGTAAACTATCGATGTGCGTTTCATTACGTAAAACCAATAATAAAATCCAACGATAAAAATAATATGTGAAATTAACTTACGTAGCTGTGTTTTTTTTGCACAAATTTCAGGAACGACGTCATATCGGGTCTACCGAAATGATTTATCGCCTTCAACCCCGTGAATATACTAGTTTTCGATAACCTTTGAAAATGGTTCTCGCATATGTACTGAAAAAAAGAATTCAATAGAAATCAGATTGTGAAGTGGAAAAAGAAAAATATCCAAATTTAATTCTCTTCCCGTAGCTACTCACCAACATTGTTGTGCGAAGATCAAACTTATGAAAGAATTGCGTTATAAATATATGTATCTCTAATACATCAGTTACATCCTTTCTCTCAACGTCTCTTAAAACGTCTATAAACCACTCGAAGTGTTTGTGTGAAGGGCAAATCCACAGGAAGTACACCTAACAAGTAAAACGAATACCCAAAGCGTTAATTAGGAGTAACCACACCGGTCTGAAAGTATCAAATTTTCGGAACAAACACTAACTTTCTTGCAGGCAACCCCAGAGTATCTGTTGGTCGATGTTCCAAAGACAAGGTCATTGAGCATCGAAGCATACGGAGTGACTCCTATGCCGCCACCAACCATAACAGCTACTTCAAATTTATACCAGTCTTGATTACCTCCGCCAAAGGGCCCCTCGATTCGTATTTTCGGGTGTTCATCTTCGGGGTTAAAGTTGCACGGGTCAAAATAATTACGTAATTTCCAGGTCCAAGGACCCTGCGCCTTTATGTGACACGATAAAAAATTTTCGTGCGGTGCCGAGGTAAGAGTAAACGAGTGAAACTCGTTCGTTTCGAACGCCGTACACGAGAGTCGTACCCATTGACCGGACAAGTACTTCAGGTTTGGCGGACGATAAAATTTTATTTTTATTACGTCAGATGGGAGCAATTCTGTCTCGATTATGTCCAACGCCATGTACTTCGTGCGTAGACTGACAATCTGAAAAATTATGAAAAAAAAAAATGAAATTTATTTATTTTAATCTTAAACCGGATCACGATACGCGAAACCGGTTTCAAGTGTCGGAGCTGTCTAAGCACATCGCTGACCTTGTCAAGGGCGTAAACTGTTGCTGGCCCAATAAAAAATATCCAAAATCTCGGAGCTCCCGTCAGCCGGGCGAGACCATGAACCAGAGATAACGCGTAGAGTAGGACATAAAGACTGTGGGTTGACCAAAAGAATTTGTAGGCCTTTTGTCGTATCGTCGGATGAGCGAATACAAAAATGATTGTCATAACGACAAACAAAAGTATTCCGGTGAGACCTGGAAGAATATAATTTATATTTTTTTTTTTAATTTTATTGTTCTTTCTGTCACCAACGAACCTGTGACAGTCTGGAACAACCAAAAGGTAATGGTAGGTCTGGCATCACTGGGGAAACTGACTTCGCTGGTTAAACATCGAAGATTTCCAATTGGCTGGGTTGATACGTGATAAAAATTAACTATGTGACCAACGGTGTGAAGTACTGAGAAAAAAAGTGCCGTGCACGCAGCGATCTTGTGAAATTGTATGTGAGAGTCGAGCGGTATGTACTGTTGAATGGAGAATTCTTTAAGTTTTGTGAGAAGATTCCGTGACATGGTGAGTAGCAAAAGACTGTAACAAAAAGACAGCGCGGCTGCGGATCCTCTCGTTATCGCGATTCCCACCCCCATTATGTGCCTCAAATCCGTGTGCTCAGCCATGAATGAATAATCTGGAAGAAAACGAATGGAATTTTTATTAGCTGGTGTTGCTTCGGAATTCGTTAGTTCGATGGAATTTCACTCACGTATAAATCTTTCGACAAAAAGTGCGATGGTTATCACGTAGAATATAAATAAGTAAAAAATATTTTGCCGATTTTCTTCGAGAAACGTTGATATTCCATCCCACTGTTTTCTCGCCCAACTTTTCGACGCCTCCGGCGGTAATTGATCTATGTGAAAGCTGGTCATTCGAGCAACGTTTGTGGAAGTATCGAGAAAGTTTTGTTTCGCCCCTTTACAGTCGAGTCCGATGGCCACGAAATCACCCTTGTACTCCTTCATCATGACCTTGAAATCGTTGTAGGTCAAATAATCCTTTCTCTCCAATCCAGCATCCTATTGCACGCGTAGTAATTCATCATTACATTATATGTATGATCTTAACGAGTTATACAACAATCATGAATATATGCATTTGGAGCAGAATTATTTTCAAACAATAATAATTAACTCGCCTGGAACATTCCGTCTATTAATTCCGTCACGTGATCATCGCTCAGACTAGTAGTACGTGCTATTTCAACCAAAGATCTCAACATCTCGGATAATTCTTCTTTGTCTATCACACCGTTACTGTCGTTATCGCACATGTCGAATATTATCCTTAACTTATCCTCCGTTTTGCCGCGTGAAAATAACAGCACGGTATCCAAAAATTCCTGCAATCATTCGAAGAGTCAATCGAGTTATCGAGAAAAGTTTTCTCGTCAAACTTACCTGAAACGAAATTCGACCGTCGCTGTCTTTGTCGACGATATTGAACATTTTTTGTACAAAAACTGCATCTGGACGCATACCGAGTGCGCTCGCAAATTCACTTTTCGACAAAGATGTCCTCATAACAGTTACAACTTCACCGCTGTCGCTGTCTTCGGATCTACGACGTTTTTCACCGGGTCTCAGGCCGAAAGTCAACGCGTAAGCTTCCCTGAAAAACTGTGTAACATAAATTGTAATTATTTATTCGTATTTGGAGATTCGATAAGAGAACGAAAATCATTTTTCTTTTTTCTAGGGTTTGGATTCGGACGATTACCTGTTCCAATTTCTTTTGCCTTCGTTCCTTGGTTTCCGCTTTGGCGAGCATTATGTCACGATTAGTTCGTATCAGGGTGAAGTGTTTGTTGTGCGATGTTAAAAATGATTCCAATTTTGCAATAAACTTTCTACGTGAGCTTAGCGAATCCAGTTCAAGGACGAGATCGTAATCACGGGGTATTCTCAGTAATACCAATGGCTTGCGATGGCTATTCTCACTTTCCTGAAGCAATTAAGATTAAATTATATACAACGGCTTTCTAAAAAATTTTTTAAAGAAATAAAATAAAAAAAAAATATTAACTTTACAAGCTTATCGCGTGGTGCATGCATAGGTATAGATCGGGAAGGCCGCGTCTTTCAACTCGCGGAAACTCATCCTTTAGCACGTTAATTTAAAATAAATAAATAAATAAAAACTCATTCGTTACGCAATCCGAACACATCCATGCATAAATATAATTATCACATCGCTCCTGCAGCAACAGAAGCTACTTGTAATCGCCATATTAAACAGACAAATAATAAATTTAATTCCCGTCTTCGATTTTACCTGAGATTCTTCGATGGTGATTGAATTCAAGTTATTGAAATGAAAAGTCCGAAGTTTTTCTCCCTTTCTGTTAACAACGTGAAGTGCAGCTTCCGGTCCAAATTTGACCTTGACTAGTCGTCTGTAATTCGCGTGCAACCATTCTCTGACTATCATTTTATCCACGCAAATTCTACCGTCGCTACGTTTTTGGATTTCTTCTTGAAGTATTTTCAAACGTCTCCGTCTCCTGTTCTGTAATTTTACAAGACCGTAACCAACGCCGGCGCAGAATATTGGTATGAAACCCAAGAAAATGCAGGCGTAGATGTAGACGAGTTCGCTACCCTGGGAAAAAAAGAAAGTCAAAATTATTTCTTAGTTTTTACTTGTAAAGGATTAAAAAATTTGCCGATGATTTTATACCTCGAAATAATCGTACCGCTGCAAAGGCATGCAGGATTCAAGTACCGATGAATTTAATTGAAAGGGTTGTGGACAAGGATCGTTTTCCATCCAAGTAAAAAGTTTCTTTTGTATAGCGTTCGGTGATATCGTCGTAGTGTTAGTAACGATGTCCCAAAATTTCACTCTACGAATCTCCTCAATTTCACTCTTTGTAAATATCCTGAAACGATAATACAAAAAAAAACTCGAATGAAATTCGAATGAATATTGTCATAATTATGCGAGTTGACCGTTCGATGACGGCATAAAAATAAAAACCAAAAAAGCAAAAATCCGATGATAAAATGAAAAGAAAGAAAAAAAAAACAAAGCTATCGTTTCAAAACCGTTATTTACACGGTTAAAAAGTTGAACATTGAACGCGCAAAAATGAGACACGTATAATGAGATATTAAAAATAAATGAAAATTTCTTTTATTTTACTTTTAGGTTTACTCACCCGTTGTCGAGGTTCTCAAACCAAAAACGATCGGAGTCTCTTAGTCGAGTAAATTGGTCTCTAATTACCGCTGCAAATAACTCTCCAGGTCCATCGGTTGACTCTAACATTCCTCCTACGTAAACGTCGATGTTGTTCAAATCATTCGAGTAAATTTCCATGAGTGAACGAAGCAGCTCCGGATTTTTGTTAAATAGAGTTGGATTTATTTCGTTCCAAGTTTTTCTACGGGGTAACTTCAAATGCACTCTAGCGGTGTTGTAATCTGGAAGACCGTTGTCTCGACCCCTCATTATATTCAACGCTCCGAGATCTCGACGAGAAAATTCCATTGGACCAAAAAGACTGTTTCTTACATCCGAACACAATAGACTGTCTTCTTTTTCAGCAAATTGAGACGCCATTCCCATTATCAATTCTTCTATCGTACTGTTCGCCAAAACTTCCTAATGGAAACACGGTACGTCTTATTAATTTCGTTAAGTTTTTTTTTTTTTCAAAATGCAATTATTGTTTCAATTTATTTTAGTTATTGTTTTCTTTTTTTTATAATTTACTTACGTTGGAGTCCCACCATGTAGCGCACAATCTCATAGCTGGTTTTCCCATTTTAGTTTTTCGAAAATTGCAAAATTCATCTCTTCTATAAATTCCAGGAGGTATTAAACTATGGCCGTACCGAAAAGCAGCACTTTGAAAGAGGTGACTTATTCCTGGATGAAGATCCGGTTTGTAACCAGAATAAGGTTTCAATTCTTCGCCCAATAGATTCGGCAGATATTCGTACATTATAATGTTCTACGTAGAAAAATTAAATACATTGATTTCGAATCCGAAATAATGAAACCTTTTTCTTTCTCTATTCTTTTCTTTACTCACTTGCAAAGTACCGACGACCACCCTTCGCGCTCTTTGAAAAACTTCTTCGTCGGATATATCTGGATTTTGTTTTTGCACACGCGCTGCTATCACGTTATGCCATTGATAAAATAGTATGCCAAATGCAAGTAGCGGTGGATTTTGATTCGTTCTCGGATCACCGAGCACTAAACAAAAGAAGAAGGAAGAAAAACGAGCGGAATAAGAAAATCTGATAAAATTCATTTTTTCCTTCACATCATTGAATCATCGGTAAATCAGGTTGTCGACTGGGTTGTGCACTTAATTATATTATAGGTATGTAGTTTATGCATAAGTAGAACATTTACGACTTCGTAAAAATTGGACAAACAAACAGATGCGGATGCAGATAGCTATGAGTGATATGGATTACGGTCACGGATAAAACCCAACAGGATGCTTTTTAACTTTGGTATAATTAACGGCTGTATCCACTATATGTATAGGTATATATGTAGATAGAGGTTGTAGTGGTATGCAGGTAAAAACAAGGTTTTTTTGTTTAGTTCATAGTAAAAAAATATTTACAAATAATTAACTATCGAATGATTGATGAATTATGAATGTTAAAGAAGAAGGATTACTCACGGAACAATCGTTCAGGATTCAGCATCCTCATTACGTTCGGAACGGCGTGATTGAAGAGCGGTGCTCTCATGGTGTTACGAACGGGGAATTGTTTTTTTGGTTCCATAAGAAAGCTACCGTTTTTGAACGATCTCATTGTATTCGTCCATGCCTCGCTGCTCGAATATATAAAACTTCCATCTATCCAACTGGTGACTTTGTTAATCTGAAACCTCACGAGTTCACAGCTATATTCCGTACGCATTTTTGAAATACGTTTGATTTATTTTACTTCTATTTTTTATTTTACTCTCAGTTAAATTTAGAATTAAATCGCAATTATCTTCGATTACGTGATCTCAAAAAATTTCAATTATACGTTAAAGCACGTGTCTGATTCTGATTATACTTAAAAATATGTTCACCAAAAGAGAAAGACGGAAATGAAATCTGTTGCAGAACGATGTACCGAGTAAAACGCTTTCGGAATTTTTGTATAAATTGGTACCTACATGTATACTTTCGATTAATTCGTCTAGGATTCTAAAAAAAAAAAAAAGAAAACGAACAAAAATTTGAAATGAAATTAGGAGAAAACTACGATGGCGTGAAAATTATATCACTCGCAACAAAAGAACCACTGCGTAACTATAGAAATGTTCCCAAAAATTGGATACGTTTTTTTTTTTTCTTGTCAAAAGATATTAAGATCCCGTATTCAAAATTTCCTCGATACCTCATTCATTGTATTTTGAAAACGTTAGTAACAAATTTGTCCAAAACTTTTTGTCGATTCAGTATGAAAATTGCTAATCACGATAATTACATACCTGTTCTCTAGGACTGTTGGGACTGTGTCCAGTTTTCCGATCATAATCAGCTCTTTGAAACGGAATGTATTTATTGCCTTGACAATCCTTATCAAAAACCGAGTCACATTTTTCAACTTCAATCCGATGAAATTCAATCGGGCAACCGCTCTCGCTCGCCATTATAATCTCCGCCGAAACCAGCTGCCCTAAAACGTCCGCGGCGATTAAGATTTTTGAAATTATTGCCCCTTTATATCGGAGATAACTTCTGACCACTTCAAAAATGCGATTTCGTATTTTCTTCGATTCAAGAAAAACTTTATCGAAAACAAAGCATCATTTTTTTCATAATTCATATTCATGTGAAGAAAGTTCGAATTGCTTTTTCGTAACGATCGATAAATCATCTCCTTTAACTTGTTGAGAGAAGGTTAGATGAAAAAAAAAAATATGTACATATATATTATTTTCAATAGGAAAGTTTGAATATTATCATCCGACCGTATGCAGCGGACCTTGTCAAACAAAGCGTACAAAATATTATACAGTTCTTTAAGATCTGTATCAATTCTTTTTAATAAAAAATTGCCTCAAGGATATTAAATATTTTTTTTCTTACGGAAATAGGACAACGTTTAATGTGGTTTCAAAAACTTGCAGATGGATACCTCGTTCGCAAACTGAGTATAAAGTTTGCGTTCTTAGAGTTCAAGGTCACGATTTATCAAATTGAGAACGAATGATATACAATACATTATTATTGTTATTTTATTCTATTTTTTTCAAAAAAGAAAAATAAATTCTGTCACTTTTGTTCGATTGTGAAAATATAAGAGTATATACTGAGATTGAAATTTGAGTGAATGATCCATTTTTTTTTTCCTTTTTTTGCCCGATCCTTCAATTATTTCGACCCTGAGTAGTGGATGTTTAGCATATAATATTTAATAAACCATGCTGAGATGTAGCGTAAGTTATGTATACCTATATATTTCTTATACGAACCAAAAAAGGCGAAGAGAGCGGTTTTATTTTTAACCGATGGAATTCCATCCTCGCCTTGCATAAAGAGATCACTCAATTTTCTCGACGAAGGTCGATCTTGTCCTGCCATCATATAAACCCCGTCCGAATAAGCGGCGGGTGCTTTGCGAATCAGTCTGCTGTCTAAGAAAAATGATTATGTATTATTATTCGTTGCTATTATTATTAATGATTTCTTCCTGTAGAATTCCACGTGTCGTCGTCCTGCTAGGTGTAATTTCAAAGATTTATGTAACATCAGCTTTGAATTTCGTATTTCCATATGGCAAAATTTTAATAGGAGCATAAACTCCGCGTGTATACGCGGAATTTGCATCTTTGGCATTTGAGAGAGAAGATCGCATATTATACACGAGTGGGCCGCGGGTATATTTACTCAGGCCTGTATTTACTTAGGTATATAACTTATAGTTATGTGTGCGAAGGTACAGTATATAAAATTATAACGGCGTTTTGGATATATTACCGTTTCACGCTCGTCGCGTGTTATGCGAACGTTCAATGTACCTTGTAAAAGCATATGGTCTTTACATTTTTACATTATACGTATATACATACAGCTATGTACTTTTATATATTCAAGTATTTGTATCCAAGTACCCACATACTATATAATACGTAGCGATTATCAAACGTATTCACTTACTCAATGCATATTATACCTATAATGTACGTGAACCTATATACCTGACATAATATAATATAACATAATATAATACAACACGATATGATCACTCGGCAAATTCCGAAGGTAAAATCTAATAACTTTAAAAGGCGGTCGCCATTTAATTCGTGAAAGGTATATTCGAGTGTCTGTGTATTATATACAATAATTATATCATTATTTTGCACCAGCTGATATTCGCCACTCAAAGATTGCTACAATATTTATTAGAACAGTTTCGATTTATAATCGATAATAATAATGATAACTAATTTGTAGGTAAGAACGTATAATACCGTGAATATTCCTGGAAAATGACCCGCATTGCGCTGCGCCTGACCGACCGCAACCCGCGTGATGACTAATCGTCATATGGGTTGCAGGCGGTCAGGCGCCGCGAAGTGCAGATCGCTAATTCGATGCAAATTTCGTCGATAAGGAATATATGAACAATAGAATTCTAGATAACGATGATCTAATACTAAATCATACTGAATATAATGAATAAGTGAACTATAGGAATAATTGTAAGGCCAATAATAATGGTAATGAAATAATAATTGAGAAATCTTTCAGCGGTTTTCACGTTACTCAATCATTCTTAATTACCGGCACCGATGAATATAACATTTGAAATTATGAAAATCTGTATATTTATATGTAATACATTTTTTTTTTTTTGCAGCGTCCATGTGTGACATGATTCGATGGTTATATTTTTATAGGATATAAGATAATATAACGTGTATATTTACCAACGGATCCCCAGTCTGGGTGAGCGAGGTTATTGTACCAGCCATCGTACCTTTGTTTTTCCGTATAATTGTTGTATTGAACACCATCTGTGCATGAAAGTAAAGTAAAATAAAATAAAATTTCTTCAATCATATCATCGAGATTATTGGAAAGGAATTATTAATCAATATAGCACAAGGCGCTAGGCGGACTATAAAGTAAAACGTATATAATGTCGTCAAATTGAACTCTCCGCGAATTCGGAATAGGACATGTTCCTTTCATTTTCAAACGTATTTCAATAACGTGATTATTCGTGTTTGCAGCCAAATTCTTTTTCCCCTGACCCCCCTGCATTTGGAATTCAGGTCAGATGGAGGGTGAAAACTTTGCATTACGTATAAGATTGCGGGCAATAAAAAAAAAAGTTGAGCAAATAACTTCAAATAGAATTCTAATGAAAATTTATACATAGGTATATACGTACTATACGTATGTATCGTATAGGTATGTAAAATGCATACATTGTTTCATGGTAAAATATATAGGCTAAATTTCCACATAAAGTACCTATCTATATACCATACGAATGTATACGTATATAAATGATAAAAAAAAAACGTTGTACGTGTGAAGTATGTAGAGTTGGATAAAAAAAAAAGAATAAATAAAAAAAGAAACAGAAACAATTACTAGTTTAAATATGTGTTTGGAATGTGAAAACATTGCATATGGAAGAAAAAAAAAAAACGACATAAGAACGCACCATACGTATACATATCTAGATACAAAACTATATAACAGCTATATGGACACGTGACACCTCAAGCTGCAATATATCTATGGTAGTAGATACTTATACATATAGATATAAAAGTCATGATGAATTAAGGTATCAAGTTACTTTGCTCAGGAATTTATCTAATTATTTCTCATGCATGCACAGAAAAAAAGGGGAATGACGTTAATATAAATGGACGTTTATTTATTATATACACGTTGGTTTACATTCAGAGAAATTCTTTTTTCTTTTTTGTATGATTAATAGAATCATTTTATTACAACGATATACAGTACACGAGTTCAGATGTATCGATTAATTATAGATTTTATTTCGGTAATTTGAACAAGGAAAAAAACTTCCATGTAATTCTGATGCTGCATCAATTTATATCACGTCATCTATAGTTCGGCCCTGAACGATGAGTCTGTTTAACGAATTTTTATCGATTCTCATTCAATTTTTTAGTTTCTTTGGTTTTTTTGTTAAAAAGACAAAAAATTTCTCCGAATTCAGTATACAGTGTATAACGTATAATTGTTCATATTCAGTTTCTCTGACCGTGCGAATTAAGATTTATTCAATTACAAATGAAACAATGTCTAATTAATTATTAACAAGTGTATAATTAATGCGATACAAATGATGATGAAATGATTTTTTTCAGTTTTTATATGTATACCACATGCATACATAGGTATACTATACTAATATGCAGTTGTCACATTTATGTTTGTCAAAAAAAAAAAAAAAAAGAAAAAAAAATGTGCGGGCTAGAGTAGATAACGTACCGTGTATGTACAAATATGTATATCAAATTTTATTTCTTCATTTTAACTTGCATATATCACTTTTTTTCACTTTTTTTTTTATTCGATACTTTTGGCAAGCTAAAAAAACGAAACAAAGCACGTTATATAGTTACGATGAACCGGAAAAGAAATAATAATAAATAATTAAAACCGTAATTCGGAGGCGTTAAGAAAGAAAAAAAAAAGGCCCGCGGGGTTCGAAACAATTGCGGAGTAAATTCGTACACCTTATAACATATTATTATACCACGACTTTGTCGGGTAGTAGAGTGAATAAATATGGGTTGGAACGTAAAAAAAATTGTTTTTTTTTTTTTTCAAAAGGAATGCAAAACCGGTAATAAACGAATAAGTGCAAGTATATATAGATCATGACCTGAGCATACGAGAAATAATTGTACATATAGACTTCGAATAGGTATATATAGGTATACAAATTCGCTCTAAATCCGGTTCAATATTATCGATCCTTTATGTACCGTACTGTGAGTAAAGTTGGTTCTGAACGTTAATATAAAGTGAACGTATAGGTACATATAATTTATAATATGCAGCGAAATGTGAATCTGATGAATTGCACAAAGGTTTGGTAATTAGTCATTGTTACTCCCGTATACAATATAAAAGCTCCGCGAATCAGCTGCGCGTAATTATGTCGCGTGTTAGTTTAGTTTACATTTGATACAAAATTTCATATAAAAATATCATCACTTTTTT
This sequence comes from Athalia cordata, assembly GCA_963932425.1. Lineage (NCBI taxonomy): Eukaryota > Metazoa > Arthropoda > Insecta > Hymenoptera > Athaliidae > Athalia > Athalia cordata. The sequence goes on from OZ010626.1 coordinate 31,059,481, forward strand.
TCAACGCTGCAATTGAACGGACAGAAAAATATAAAATTATAATATAATATATTTTCCTTTCTTTCTTTTGTCGATTTATAATATAACACGTGGACGTTATAATTATATACCGCGATTACGTTTCTTTCAAACTATACAACCTATTATTCAATCTATATTATACATACTCCGGTTTGCTCGAGCTTATCCACCTACTCCGATACATGTTTTCAGTATATGGCGAGAGGAAGAATTCCATTCATAAAAGTGAAGGTATATGTATATTAATATTTATACAATTTTTCTATAAATTTCATTCGAAATTGCATTTTTGGGATTTTCAATCTGATATTCAGGTACGCAGCGTGAATTTTTTTCAGTTTTTTTTTTTTTCTAAGAATTAAAATTTGACTATATTTTGTGTAATGAAGAACAAATGAGAATTGATGTTAATATACGTACGAAACAATGAATATTGTATGGCAGTAGCAAACCGCAAGTTTAACAAATTATTAACTTAAATATACATGTATATTATATGTTTAAAAAGGTCAAAGGTGAAAGAGTCAAGTTTCATCGACATTGAACCGTTCACACACGAGTCAAATTATTGAAAACATAATGATAGTGATAGAAATGGTGATAATCATGATGACAAATAAAAAACATGTGCAGTTAAGATTCAGATATTTTATGAGTTTATAGGAAAGTGACTAATACAGTGGCGCAAGTATTGCCTGTACAATTAGTTGCATCAAAAGTCGATAATATTTCAAGGAAAAATTTTACCCATTTTATAATATAGGTGTATAAAAATTTCCAACTAACGATGATCATAAATTTTATCTGGATTAAAGGATCCAAGGATCGAAAATATGTTGAAACGCGATCGAGAATTTTTAATACAAAATTAGGTAGAAAAAAAAGGTATTTTCCATTAACTTACCGCAATTATTTATCGTTGATATCCATAAAACAGTGAAAACAATTGCAGTATTAAACACCATAAAGTATCCTCGGTATTGAATCCTATGTAAAGTCATCGTAATTTGTTATCGAGCATCGCTCATTAGTTTGTAAAAAAATTTGTTAAATTTAATAAATCCTCCCGTAGCATTTGGCCGATGATTTTTAACTGAGATGTTTTAAATAGGAAAACAATATTCTTCACAAAATTCACCATGAGGTGGGAGTGGGACGTGGAGGAGGTGCGGTGTATATCACGATCGGTAGAGGAGAAGAACAAGGAACGAAAAAAAAACAAAAAGGGGGGAACCAAAAAAAAAAAGGCAACAAAAAATGGATCGAAAATTTGAACTATAAAGCGAGGACGCGCGCACGCGGATCGAACATGTAAAATTGTAATTGTTCACTGACTGATGAATTTGACTGGCCGACGTTCGCCACGTTTGGTTCTCGTCTGCAGGTAAAGTGGCAGTCCAAGTTCCCCCCTCTCTTCCCGAACTCTTCGTATTCTTCGGAACGACCAAGAGCGGTGCCCCGTCGTCGTCGTCGTCGTCGTCGTCGTCGTGGAGCACACGGTGAAAGTCACCGGCCTATTTGCTTCATTCCTGCAGACGCGATTCATAATCGACCGACGTCACTGTGTACAGGCCTAGTTTCAGGCTTGTGGCACAGATTGGCCAAGGAAACCGCCCGTTGGCTTCGTGGTTGCTTTCAAGGGCAAACTATATAAGAAGTAAATTCAGTCCGGTTAATAAGTTACTGCAGAAACCCACCGATACACATGTATGAAGTTGTATGGTTATGTACATATAGGTATATACCTTACATACATGTATGAATCTCTCTGTATTTAATACACTCTTTCATAAGTCTGCAAAATGTCTGTCTGATCTGGTGATGCTCGAGGGCTTCGGTGATGACCGGAACCGGATACGTCGTCTACTGGGTATTTCTGTATGGGCCTTAATGGATCCGATCACCGAGACCGATGATCGATCATATGGATAAAAATATCGGGAATTCCGTTACGCATCCTCATTATCCTTCCGTACTGAAAATTTATTATAATACGTATTATGAAACCGTTGAATTGTTCGATTAATTCCGGGGTCAAAAGAAAATTCATTCCGAAGTCGAAAATGGTACAATGAGAGGAAAATCTTTTCTTCAGATTTTATATTACAACATCTTTGAAGAAAAAAAAAAAAAAAAAACAACAACAACTTGTTGTATACCTATTCGTACACGGTATAAATAATCCATGGTAGGAGTTACAATATAAATTCTAATGGGAACCAGTTCCCTCGGGCGTTCTTCTGATCCTGACCTCTGATTCTTCTGTAACTATATAAATTTATTATACTAGTTATTTTAAAAGTGAACGAGTTTAAACTACCTTTTATATTAAATCTAAATCTATTCATATATCTCACGCTTGATGTACATAAATTTAGGACCCCCATCGGCAGCTCCAACAAGGAACGTGAATATCGAATTTCAAGAATTCAAGACAATAAAATCGACATCGAATTTTGCTATATTGCATATTTGATGCCCATGAGAACTTCGACGAAGAATAATCAGCACAATTACCCTTCTTTGTATTCTTAAACATCCTCATCGCAGACTCAGGTTTATAATTTTCGTAAAATAATGAGGGTTAAGTGTATCCGTTATAAGAAAACCCCAAGGTCTTCGACGATATGAATGACTGTATATTTATACCTATTCGCATAATTGCTTTGAAAATGTCCACTGCACATCGATTCCATTGTCCAAGTGCCCCAGTTAAGAAGATGCGTTCTTTTTTCTTATTTTTTCTTCTTTATCTCAAATAAATTTGTTCCGATTTATATGTATCTATACCGATCTTTCTTCATTGTTACGTGTTCATTTTTTTTTTTTTTTCTGTTGTATCTTTTTTCCTTCATCTAGTAGGTGCGCTGCACGGACATGGATCTTTGTAGTATAAAGACATGTCTGCAAGTTTGGCCCAGATATAAATCAGTATGTAATCAGTTCACCTTGAATTAGTCAGTAGTACAAATAAAAGTCCCTGAGATTGTTGTGAGTGAGAAAGGTTATTATTTATAATATATTATCTTGTTGCTAAAGGATTTAACAATAATCAATTAAAAATTTTAGTTCTCCGAATTGACCAAATTCAAATCTACGCGATCACAAGAATTATGCAAATAATTTTCGGTGGACACGTAAAACCATGTAGGTTATGACGACGATTGTAGGAAGATTTTTTTCTTCTGTCTATGATGATATTTATCTATATAAATTCACAACTGATCGATTCCTCGAAAATTTATTTATGACTGCACATCGTGAGTCAGATGATTTCTATGTACACATATTATTGTACATACTAATATAATATACGTGTAAATTGCGCGAGGTGCATGCATATATGTGATAATGAAAGTTCACGTATGAAGGTCAGAATTTCCGTCAATGATAAACTGTGTACTATGAATTTGCACTGTATACCTATACACTTTCACTGAGAGAAGAAAGAGAGAAAAAAAAGGTGAGAGAGAAAAGAAAAAAACTTTCCAACAGATTAGATCGATCAGGGTGATATTTTATCTAATTGACAAGAATTTTAATGTTCTGTAAGAAATTTCTATTTCTTGTTATATGTAAAATGCAAATTAAACACGCAGGATATCGCGATCGTTGAAAGTTTTTGGAACTTGCAATGTTTCATAGTAATTTGATTGAACGGGCAGGATGGAAAAGAATTTTTTTCTTTGAATCAAGAAGAACGATAGAGAAGAATATTTCGACTAACGCCAACTTCGGATTTATTGACGAACATCTCATGTAATAGCCGGTTTATACAAAATCAAGAAGTTCATTTTTATCGTCATCATTTTTTTGATTTTACTAATCAGGCAATATTTTCATTATACAATGGTAAGAAAAGAAGAAGAAAAAAAAGAACAAAAGTAAATATTATATACATACCTAATACTTATTCTTATCGTCGTAAATTCGCACCTCGCGGAATTACGCTTAGCTGGTTATTGCTCAAAGTAGGAACAATTTGTGTTTTCTTTCTTTTTTTTTTTACAGCCCTCACCTCTTTATATTCCAAGGAATAACATTTTCTTAATCGAATCATATATTACAGAGTTCGAATTAGATGGTATATATACAATACATATATAAATATCATAAATTCTACAATCATAATCATCGTTGATTTTATTTTTCGTAAACTTATACGATTCTGAAAAGAGTTCGAATCAATAAATAAAATATAAATCTAAAACATGCAATTTTTATATATACATATAAATCGGTGTATATGTAATCATTCTTTTGTTTTAGAAAGTTTTCTTTTTCCATTTCATTTCTACGCCCTTATATTATGATGATCGATTGGGTGAGAATAAAAAAAAAAGCCAAGAAATAAAAAAATAAATGTACGAGGGTTCGGATCTCGGATGATTTTCAACAATCATTTCGATGCCCCAGGGTAATAATATATCACTGCTGGTGCCGGAAGTTGCCATTGTGCCGCGTGAAGTTCGATCAATTGAAGAAGCGTCCTTCTAACGGCGGGTAGGACAGTTTGTTCGGCCAAAAAAGCGTCACGAACACTTCCCAAAAGCTGCTGCAACTGGGCAGGAAGTTCCGTATCTAAATCCTTACCGATGCACGTCAGTATGTAGAAAAGGCAGTCTGTCTAAAAATCCAAAAACAAAAGAAAAAACAAATAAAACCAAAAAAAAATCAAAGATGAACGCTTCGTTGGGCAGTGAGCGAGAAAAATGATTTCAATATGATTTTGACAAATTATGTGATGTGTTCGTTACGAGTCTCGAACAACAGACGTTAACTTTTTTTTTCTTTTTACACTCCATTTTTTTTTTTCTGATTTATAAGTTAATTATATCAATGATACCATTATAATTATATATAAAATGAACAATGAATCAACCATACAACGATCTTTGCAAATCAGTGATCCTAATTGCACTTAAATTAATTGTGATTTTCAGCAACAATATTTTGTTAATGATGAGGTCACCTTGAAAAATGGTTAAAAGGTCCTTCTGCGACTAAAATTCTTCTCGACATATTTCAAACTCATGAAGCGACGCCTAGTTCTTTCGCGTTAAAAAATTGTAAGCAAAAAAACAAAAAAAAATTAATGCGATGCAACGAACTTATTTTTGAGTCGTTAAATTGACCTCGTAAGGTAGGTACGAGAAGAAAAAGAAACTCCGAATAATTTATGATAGTTACAGATGCAAGCTATAAATAATATAGCGCGCGTTTATTCGCTGGAAAAATGAAAGATCATATGATTATAGTATAAGCGCAAAAAAATGTTTTCCTCATCCAGCACCTCTTCCGTGATTTTAATGCATCGCGAGCAATTTCATGACTGGAATTTTAAAAGGCAATTAGTTCTCTGAGGTGAGAAAAAATTAGTAATGTGCAATGACCTTAAGAATGACCTGAGTCGTCGGGAGTCGAGGACCTCAGTGATTGTCATATTTCAAGGTCAGAGAACAGTCTGAGACAGAAAATTTGGTCACTCGGATCGAAATGGCTTCCAAAAATCGTCGGACATTTCAGTTCGTTAAATTACATTGAATTTTATGAATTTATTTAGCTATTTTTTCTACCTCGGCGAGAGAGTTGACGATCGGAGGTAGAAGACAGTCTTGACAACATTTCCACAAAAGGGTAAGTAAAACGCGCCCAGGAGGGACACCTTCCTGCTGTGTCTTCAACTGAAGTTGTCTGCGTTTCAACTATGAGAAAGGAAGAACAAAAGATTTAACAAACTTTATGATCGTTGAAATTGAACGATCGTTACACTTAAGTTACATGAAATGCGTAACGAATTTGATATAATTTCGTTACCTGACAGTACATTTCGTTGAGAAACGTCATGAAGGCCGAATGATGATGAAAGGCCGAAACCTCCTGAAGGACTTTACTGCGTTCTTGATACCACTGTTGACAGGTGTTCAACAGAGACTCGAGGAACGTTTCTTTCACTTCTTTCTGAGTCAAATAGTTTTAAGGTAATAAATTAGATAGGCGTATGAGATTTCCTTCGACAAAAAAAAGCTCGCAACAAATATTCAGAGTCGAGAACGAGCGTATATGATAAATTGCGGAAGTAGATCAGAAGATCGTATATAAAAATATTCACGTACCTCGATTATGGTAATGCAAAGTTTCGCCCCAGGCTCGGCGTAACGACGATTTTCAACAACTCTGTCTAAAATGTGTCGTACAAGTTCCATCAGAGCTCTAGAATTCAGTAGATTTGGATCTGGAACGAAGTATATAAATTTTTTTATAAACCATCCAGATCTTGTTTTTGTCCGGAGATCAATCTCAAGATATCATTTACGAGTGAAGAGAAAAAAATAAAAATAAAAATAAGAAAACGAAGAATTGAAAAATAGAACAAAACAGATCAGACAACACCGCGCGCATGAGTGTAAGCTGACTCACTTGAAAATATAGAAGTAACGCATTAATTCCCGTGGGAAAGACCTGATTCGTGTCGTTGAAAAGAAAAAATGAAGAGAAAAACGAAGCAAAAGTAATGATAGCAATCGTCACGAAGAGTGCGCTTGACTTTCTTTCAACCGTATAATAACGTAAGAATATCATATCAGGTATATAATGTAATTGATCGTTGCACGAGTGCGTTTAAGTAACGCGTAGTAATTTTCTTGTAGGAGAGACGAAAAGGAACAAGAAAAACAAAAACTCATTAAGCGTGAAGACCATGTAGCACTGACCATCAATAGCTTTTATAAGGTTATCCTGAACGGCGGGAGGAAATCTTCCAAGTTCCGAAGCGTCTGAAATTGTCAACGCTTTAGCTGCTAGAACTGCATCCGCCGAATTGAGACTCTTTGACCGTTTCAGACCATAGGAAGAAACGAACGATGAAGATTTCACTAGTTTTCCAGGCCTTCCGGAACTGTTACTCGTATTTTTCGAATCGCCTTGATCAACGCTGAAGTGAACTCTCCCTGAACCCTGCGTGTTGAAGAACGAATAGAATTAGGAAAACAGAATAAAATTAGGTCAGGTGATTCGGTTATGTTCAACGAATTCGAGTTCAATGAAGAAGAAGAACAGACGTATTTCAAGAATCTGATCTTTCAAATTTCCGGGGATTGACATACGTGTGTGATGTTACCGCTGGAGGCAGAGGTGTTCAAAGCATGTGGTTGTCGCATGGCGTTTGTTCCAGGATTTCCTGGAACGTTGACGTGATAGGATCCCTGTTGATGATGAGCGTGTTGATGAGCAGCGTGATGATGTTGATGATGATGAAATGGATGCTGTTGAAGTTGTTGCTGTTGTGCGTAAAGATATCGATGAATATTTCCGCTCGATTTACTGTGTTGAAGATTGTACAATGACTGAGGTCGCTGATCCTGTAGATTCGAATGATGCGATCTGTGAAAAGAACTAAGAATCATATTCGTTTCTGACAACATTGTGCAAAAAAGCGTATTTTTTCGGTGTTTCTTTTTCTTTTCAAACCCCAACTTCAACACCTCGGGCCGTAATCCTCTGGGGTATAATTATCCATATTGTATGTATGATCAAAACAATTCACACGCAAACACAAAAGAAAGAAAAAAAACAAGGATCAAAGAAAATAAGGAAGAAGAAGGAGTGCTTTGAAGATTAGCGGAACGATCGGAGGTGACGATGACATCGAGCAGCCGCGATCTGCGCCCACCTGCGAAATGAATCAGATCAAAAACAAGTTTGCCAGGTTCCTTAATCCCCGAGGCAAGTTATGTCGAATGGTTGACTCACCTATTACCGTATATTTCACCTTAAATATTATAATTCACTTTTGGAAAAGGATTCAGCAAGGATAATTTTTGTATTAAATCATTTTTAGTCTGTGCAAAACTTTTGTCAAATATCCTTGCAATAAATTTTAATTTTTTACTCAATTTTTGTTTCAAGCGGTAAAAACCCGACTGACTTATGTTAACAAGATAAAGAATAAATCACATTTAGGTCAAGGTTATTTGGAGTGCAAAGGATGAGGGTAATTTTTATCATATTATTTATTAGGTAATTTAAGTTTTCTTGTTTTTGTTTTAGGCGTATATTAAAAATTATACAACAAAAATAATCTCTTGTGTATTATAATTACATTATAATAATAATATTATATATAAATATGTATATATATATAATGTTTATTTGGCACAGCAAATTAATTTTATTGTTAATAATATTAATTTTTGTTAGACAATTAATTTATGTCAGTTTCACATGATCGTTTAGCGAAATACTATAATATATATACAATAAATATTTACTTGGAAGAATGCAAATCGTTTTGCTTCATTGTAAATTCTTTTGCGTGAGGATTCAAATTTGGATTTATAGTGCTGCTCGTAGTGCCGTCTGCTCTGACACCTGATGAGGACAAGAAAAAAAACAACAAAAAAATCGTTATAGAAAATTGAGATTGATCAAACAAATAAAAAAAAAAAACAAAAAAAAAAACTAAACACAACCGTCTTTACTCCCGTGCGGAATTGTAGGTATGGTAATAAAAATTGGTCGCCGATTGCTGAATAATACTAATAATAATATCGTGTCAAAGACTAACCTGGTGGCCGATAAATTTCAAGGGTTGGTTTTGTTTTGGGAGTGGTTAAGTTACTATTCCGTTTTTGCAAGACGGCATCCCTCATCTGAAAATAAAAGAAAAATAAAAAATTACAAATAAAAAAGAAGAGAAAAAAAAACACATGAGCTATAAAATAAGTAAGAATTCAGATACTTACAATAAATTTTGGTAATTGAGTTATTTGTAGTTGACGCAGTTGATTAATTACCATACGATATATTATAGATATTGTTTCGAGTTATGATCAAAAACACTAACAACTATTATACCTACTTTTTTTGTAGCTCAGAATTTGAGAAGATTAAGCTCAACAAACCGGGATTGAATTAATGATCTTATGTATCCAAATGCTGGGCTCCTCGCGAATAATGATTTGCAATAAAATTTGGTTTGCTAATAATTTCAGCATAATATGTCAGAAAAACCGAATATCAATTTAAAATCTTGAAAAGAAATTCCAGGTGATGGCAGAAGAAAGAAAGAAGATAAAGAATTTAAAATCTAACTATGAGGGAGACCGTCTTTTGTTTGGCGCCCAGCCGCCATATTTGTAGCGCGAAAAAATGAGGAAAGAATTTTTTGAAACGCGAGCGTATTTTATTCAGTGCTGCACGGCCGCCATATTTGTATAAGCGCGCAAAATAAAACGAATAAAGAATTTTTCCAAACGCGATCGCAATTTGTTTGGCGCTCAGCCGCCATGTTTAAAATCTTCATTTTACAGAATCTCATCAGCAGTAATAACCGAAGCAGCATAAGCACAGAACGCGATAGGATCGGCACGAGAAGCGAATTTGTCTCGATATCGATCGCCGTTCCGCTTCGATTCTGTATCAACAGAATATAAGCAGCAGCAGCATCATCCAAAGTGATCGCAAATACCAGGAGGCTCATTGCCCCGGAGCAAATGATAGTAAATTCAGCTATGTAATAAACCTTTCCTAACCAATTGGTATTACCATGTACAACACATATACACACTATTTTATATGTACCTAAGTTACATAAGGAAGTGACGTTCTGAACGAATGCTCTTTTATTTTTATATTACTCACATGATATTTATGCTGGAGAGCGCACATGCACGATTCTCGCGATTCTCTCTCTATTGCATACCAAATCTGCACCGCATATAGCGTACGAACTCGCCCTGTTTCATTTATGAACGTTAATAATAAATGATTTTTCACCATCGCAAAAATTTTCACTATACTTATACATCATCACCATAAAAACGGAATAATAAAAGAGAGAAAAAAACGGATCAATGTTTCGTGCAAACCTAACGATATAAATTATAATTATAACTTACAGTGAGAAGTGATAGAAAATCATGCTTAATTTTCGTTTTTCTAGTCTCTTGACAGCTGCTCAAATAAGCACATCACATTTATGCACACAGTTTAATTCTACACGTCGTAAAAAAAAAATCAAATTTATTTTGGTTTTTATTTTTTCTTGTTTCCTTATTTCCTTTTCTGTTTTTGTTGATTTTTGTTTCAAAAAATGCTACTTCGAACGAACTTTTCGTTACTCATTACGATGTGATTGATCATTGTGGATTATTATTCATTTATCTAATAATTTTTAATTTATATTATGCAAGCGTACCACTGTGAGCGTGTTATTTCACCGTACACAGAAGCTACTCTGGTGACTAGGAACTAATAATAGCAAGCGCAACCGCATGAGTAAGAATATATATCCAACATTTAAACGAAGACTGAAATACCCTGCGTTCATCTCAACGAAGCCAGAGATATTATATTCTTTCTATATAGTTTTTTATCTCTGTACATGAAATATACCTATAATAAAAAAAATGCCCTGCAAAGCAAGAGTAGAATTTGCAGCAACGATAATCATATCTCTCCGGATGGCAAATTCTTGGAAAAATTTGTTTCCGTCTTTTTGAAAATTTATAAGAATATTTTTTTTAATTGTCAAATAAGTATTTGAATTACACGTTATAATCATATCATATGTTACAAATATACTTACGTAATTTATTGGTTAGACACTTTATCCGACTGTCATCATAGATTGCTAACTATCGGTGATCGAAACTGAAAGGTGTTCTTTACAAGTATGCATTTAAAAATACCTTTAGATATGTGTAAGCGAAAATATACACGTGTATTAGTACAAGTATATTCATTTTTTAACTATCGTATTCTTGGCTTCCTTTATAACGCATGAACGTAACCGATCATAAAATGTACATGCCCATATGTAATATTGTAATGCGTATACAATCTACGCCACGAATCTTATTTTTTCGTTTTCTTTTAATTTTATTTATATTTTCTAATAATAAAATACATACATGTGCACGTTTATAATTCATGTACACAGATTTTTGAAAAGCATGAAACTATATATATATATACATTTCCGGTTTACAAATTCCAGAAGCTATGACGTTACGAATAAATATGCAGTCTTTGAATTTAAGGACATTATCTACATCAATCGGACGAAAATAAAAATGGCGTAAATTTTGCCGGTTATTTAATTGTGTGTATATGTATATATAAATGTGAAAGAAAATATGAAAACGTATTTTATTATAGGTAGAAAGGAGTACAAAGAATTTAAGGTGTTCTAAAACCACTGCTGCACCCACCTTGATCACCTTGTATATTATCGACGAGTAATTTCAACGTCCTGAATGCTGATGCTGAGGTTGCTGGTGCTGGTACTGCACGCTTCCATAAATATCCTTCGCTTCACCGTTTAACAATACACTGTCTCTAAATGCGAATTATGTGTTATGGGGACACTATAATCTTCGTACCCCGCGTGACGAGGAGTCCTAGATGACCAACAAACCTAAACCGATCGTCACAACAAAGCTTAGAAAATTAGAATCGACGTGTAATACGGGGCATTACACGTCAACTCGACCAGATTCTGATCCTCTTTGAGTTTTGTTTGGTTTTATTTTATTTTGTTAGATTTTTTGAACAGAAAAAAGAAAAGTGGTGAGTATGCGAGCATGGTAAAGTTTATTGTGATGGAATGCCCTGTACGCGAGGTGTAGATTCTCGTTTATCGAAACAATTAGTCGACTCTAATGTGCGCCAATTGTGATTATAATGAAAACAAAATTATTCTACTAAAAAGAAGACACACCCGCTTATAGAAATGATGGAGATAAATGATCTATCCGCGCGAAGTAATGTTCGACGCAGTTGATGTTTCCTTTGATCGAAATATCCATTAACTGAAATACCTAAACAAAGTGCAATATGTGATTATCTATCCCCTCTTATTTTTACGTACATTAATACGTATATATTCATATTAATACGCACCTTTACATATATGCGGGTTGTAGACGAAGAGGCGTCGCGTTTAGCGTCGCAGCTCGTGCCATATAAACGCACGCCTTGCCATTGCCTGCGAAGTCGTCAGCTTGTCGCTCCATGTACGTTTTTCAAGGTTTTATAATCGTGTCTTTCAGAAGCACATCATATACCACGAGCTTCGAACGTTAGAGACAATCGTTCGTAGCCTGTTGTAGAGGTGAAATTTTTAAATCGTTTGACAGACGTCTAATTCCCTGCACGCACTGATGATTCAAAATTTCTGTAAGAAATACATGGGGAGTTATCACAGGAAAATCATGTAGAGATTCTTTCAGACTTGAGAAGAAGAAGCAGAGTGCAATCTGTAAAGTTGAATATTTTTTATGAATCGAAGTGTAGAACATTTTGTAGTGTAGAACGCGTATTGTGCACAGCAATAAACACCTACTCAAAGTAGGCCTATTCGCAATGGCACAACTTACATCTATACGTTTGTGTATGTTAGATTTTAAATTTCTATATCCCTCCCACGTCACCTCAACTCTTTCTATGTACAGCGGTAGCAGCAGTATTTGTGGTGTTTTTCTGTTTGCATTTGAGAAGAGCTGCAATATCGCACGGCGAGTTTGTACAACGGATGATTTACGCAATATAATTTTTCTTAATTAGAGATTTCTTTTTCGATCCTCGGGGTTATTCGCATAAACAATATTGTGCTGTAATTATAGATAATTGCTTGTGTGCTGCACATAATTCGTACATACCTAGATATGTATATGCGATTATATTTATATTATATGTATATGCCAAAGGAAGAGACCAAAAATTGACGTGATATAAAAGCGCGTAACCACCGTACTTTTAAAAAAAAAGAGAATGGAACGAGAGAAAGACGAAAAAAAAATTCGTGGATAATTAATTATATTCGATGAAACACAAGGATTATAAAATCACGTTTATTATCCGTATAACAATCCCTAAAATCCGTTTCACCGTTTCATAATCATTTTTATAATAATTATTGCATAAAATTTTATGCTCCGCGCGCTTGTAAAAAAGAAGTATAATTTCGAATTACAGTCGATAGATATATCGAATTCAAATGGAGGATCCTTAAAATAAAAAAAAATAAAACTTAGCGTTATCTTTCGGCTTGCATACAAAACGATGAATGGTTTTGCAACATTTAAGCGACATCTGTAGGAGTTTGTTGAAAGTAATATTTGTTGCTATGCAGAGAATAATTCAACTCCATCTCACGATAAAAAAAAGAATTCATCTCGAATAGTTACAATTTTTAGCATCGTGACATATGTATAACCTGGATAATATCAACAACACACGTGCGAGATTTAATTAACAATAATATTAATTTCACGAAATGGCATCAACTAGTAACGAGTCGAATGAACCTGAGGAAGATGCGGAAGAAGTAACGTGGAAAGATTTGGTACAAACTAAGTTTATTATACTATTTCAAACAAGTAACTCAAGTATAAGGTTAGGATTAAGAACCTGAAGATGATGGAATAATTCTTCATAAATTCTTTTTTGTTACAAATGTTTCATTATTCACCTGGCTCCATTTATCTTACGCCCTAATTTCAACCTACACCAATTTATGTTGTCATTCTTACAACAGGGTATTGTCGACGCGCTTTGTCAAGCATGCGAAGAACTGAAATGGAAAGCACCATCGAAAATTCAAAGGGAAGCCATCCCCTTGACTCTACAAGGTATGCCATCAAACTGTTAGCCTAGTGTCAGTTTTACAAATCCCTAATGATTTGAGAATTTCTTTTGGCTCATTCTTTTTTCCTTATCCTTTTTTCAGGAAAGGATGTAATAGGGTTGGCCGAAACTGGTTCTGGCAAAACGGGAGCATTTGCACTTCCCATATTACAGGCTTTGTTAGAAAATCCTCAAAGATATTTTGCCCTCGTTTTAACACCTACGAGAGAACTTGCATTCCAAATTTCAGAACAATTTGAGGCGCTAGGTAATTTGATTGCAAACAATCCTTGGTCTACGTATGAAATTGATCTGATCAATTACTTTTATTATCAACAGGTGCCAGTATTGGAGTGAAATGTGCAGTTATAGTAGGTGGAATGGATATGATGTCTCAAGCTTTAACATTAGCCAAAAAACCTCACATTTTAATCGCAACACCTGGAAGATTGGTCGACCACCTTGAAAACACTAAAGGATTTAATCTACGTTCACTCAAATTTTTGGTAAATAAATACCACATATTTAATTGCCTTGATCTTCTATATAAACATTTTCTAATTTCCATGTATACTTTACAGGTAATGGATGAAGCTGATCGCATATTGAACATGGATTTTGAGGTTGAAGTTGACAAAATATTGAGAGTTATACCACGAGAGAGAAGAACATTACTGTTTTCTGCTACGATGACAAAAAAAGTACAAAAACTTCAGCGCGCCTCTTTAAAGAATCCCGTCAAGGTGGAGGTTTCAACAAAATACCAAACCGTCGAGAAATTGCAACAATATTATATATTCGTGCCAGTGAAATTCAAGGTAATAGAATTCAAAGTAATCTTACCATCAAATTCACCATCGGTGCTATAATTTTTCTCCCTCCGTTTCTACAGGACGTGTACCTAGTTCACATTTTAAACGAATTGGCAGGAAATAGTTTCATGATCTTTTGTGGCACATGTAACAACACCATCCGAACGGCGCTTCTTTTGAGGAATCTTGGATTCATGGCAGTACCCTTACATGGTCAAATGTCACAAAATAAACGTCTGGCTGCGCTCACCAAATTCAAAGCTAAAAACAGATCTGTATTAATTTCTACCGATGTAGCCAGTCGGTGAGTATAGCCTTATCTTCTTCGTACAAAATAATATGAATAAAAACATTTTGTCAAACTTGAGGCTCATTCGGTTGAATTTTGCTTTTCTCTACAGAGGACTTGATATCCCACATGTGGATATAGTAATAAATTTCGATATACCGACGCACAGCAAAGACTATATTCATCGGGTGGGAAGAACAGCTCGGGCCGGTCGTTCCGGAAGATCGATAACATTTGTTACTCAATATGATGTTGAATTGTACCAGAGGATAGAACAACTGATATCCAAGGAATTGCCTCTTTACGAAACTCAAGAAGATGAAGTTATGGTGCTGCAAGAGAGGGTAGCGGAAGCTCAGCGTATGATAAAAATGGTGAGTTTGCACGTACTCGAATTTACTCCGCAAATGAAATAGTGAATATTCAAAGTATGATTTTAAAAAACCTGTGTCTTATACTTCAGGAAATGAAGGACATTGAAGACAACAAAAAATCTGGTAGGAGTAAAAAGCGAAAGGGTGGCGGAGACGATGAAGACGATACCGAACAATCGATCGGTGTCAGGAAACGAGTAAAAGGCAAAGGATTCAAAGGAAAAAAGAAAGGATAAAGTGCAGATAAAAATTGTTGTATAACTAATCTGAATGTTTTCGTACGTCGACCAATAATCATATTGGGCGTGTTGAAATAAAATACTAATTCTTTGAATTGACATCGATTACTCGATCTCCATCGTACGAACCCATGTTACGCCGAAACCTTTTCGTTAGTCCCAACAAATTTTCGGTGTAGGGCCTCTTTGAGAAATAGGTTTTTCATCTTGTCGCGAAGAGGCGCTAGTTCTTGGTAAAATTGAAACAACTTAGGTTTCATTTAAATGAGAAATAAAATATATTCCATAATATTATTATTCACTATTTCTACACATTCTGTACAGTAATTCAATTTAAGGGTTTTATACCTCAATATACTTTATACAAAAAGGCTACTTATAATCTAACATTAAGACATACCATAGCATGAGCGCCCTCCACCTCACCGCCACTGGGCGGGTGGGCCGCACACATGTTTGTACTGGTATTACGAGTCAGTCGCCAGCGAGTATAACTTCTTCCTCTTTATGATCACAGACAACACACCAAAACTGCTAAGGTGTGTCCCTGGTGCCTCTCATATTGATATTATAGTTACAGTGTACTGTCCCCGGTAAACATACATCTTTACTCCATTTTGTATTATTAAAGGGGAATTTTTACCGCAGTGATAATGTAATGAATGCCTTCATTGCCTGCTATGCACATGTTCAGATTGTTATCTTTAGTTTTTGTTTGTTTTCTTCTTTTTTTTTTTTTGGATTTTTTTTTTTTGTGTTTTTCGAGATACGTTTTTACCAATAAGTAAAATTATATATTGTGAAAATATAGAATCATAAAAAATAAAATCTGTCTTTTAAATTTTTCTTTTGTTTTTTGTTGTTGATAATACCGGTACAGAAATAGTGCATTTCGGAGACCCCATGAGCGACAGATCTGAGATTAGTTAAGGTCCCTGTCCTCTAAGTACTTGTACTCAAAAGTGAAGCCTTCTTTTTTACGCTGCCCCCATTTTTCATAGTCAAAATATATGTAAGTTCCCTGTAATCATAAAAAGCAGACACTCGCCATTAATATCCAATTTTTTGACTAAATCTAATCCAATAATGCAATGACAATGAATGGATGAGGAACTCTTACCTGTTCGTATTCTTCGTTGATGACTTTAGGCTCTTCGTGCCTTTGGAACCACATCATATATTTAGTATGGAACCTCCAGCTCTGTTTCTTTAGAGCTTTAGCTGCCAAGTATTGTCCCTTAGATCCTTCCATATAGTAAAATATGAAAAATAACGTCTCCGTAGACAATCGTTGGAAAAATTCCACGGTATCAGAATGTGGAAGCTGAACCTGAAACGAAAAATAATTACTCCCGTATTCAAAAGAATTATAATAATGAATGAATAATAAAATCATTTGTGTACATAAACCAGAATTACTTGTTGATAATAAGGTGGCGTCGGACACAAATTACGGGGCAAATACGATCTGAGACGTTCAGAGTCTGAAGGATGAGGCATATGATAGTAAGCTGCTTCCATCATTTGGAATTGAAGTTGGTGCTCTTTCTGAAGAGGTACAGGTCCTAACGGCGCTACACCAAGTAGTGGCGGAATGTGTGCTTCCGAGGTGGCATTTGATGCCTTGGTACTGTCGAACAGGTTCCTGCTTGGCTCGGAGGGAGGAATCTCCAGACCTGCTCTCACGATTACTTGTTGTGCAATGGATTTTAGCGAGGACATGCCATCGGGAAGTTTTGAGATAAGACCGTTGGCAGCGGATGGTACAGGTGAGCAGGAATTTGCAGGTAACGGTGAAGACCGACTGCTTACTGGCGAGGGTGGGGATGACGATGATGGGATCGGCGTTGTCATCTCAGCCTCACTATTGTGATTTTGGCTTTGTTGATTCAAGAGTATATGAACTGGCTGAAGAGGCTGTGGATTACTATGCTGCTGCAAAATTGTCGGGGGCACATTTGATGCGACGCTTGATGTGGATGACGATGACAGTAGCCCATTTTCACTACTATGTGCTGAAAATGTCGTAACATCTATAAGCATTAATCGATAGAAATGATCCGCTCGATATATCCGAGAAAGATTCTCGAATTTTATTATAACTTTCCAAAAATAAATGTACTCACATGACGTTTTACTCGATATAGAATGAATGACTTGAGAGTTCGTGTGCGAGGCAGCAACGGTTGCAAAATTGCCAGCATTAGATGTCGCAATATGATTTATTGTTGCGCTAGGCGAGCTATGGCTAGATGTCATGGGAATGGGTTTGCTAGGCGTGCTGCTCGATAATAAATTCGTCTTCAATATGGTGGTACTTCCTGTCGTCGGAATACTTCCTTGGGAATTTAACAACGGTCTAACCGCTGTTGGTTTCACAGGCTGCAAAAATTTTTCAAAAATGAGTATTGGTTCGGAAGGACTGCCGAGTTTCTCCGAGGAAAAACTACCCAAATTCAAATCGATACATTTTTAATCGTAAGTGGAAATATAAAAAAAAATAGTAGAACCTTCGTTTTTTTATCAGTATCTGTAGAACTATCACTCGAATGATTGTGCATGGTAGAGCTTAGAGGAGGAGATGGTATGGGTGAGGTTCCTGAATTTGTAGACGTTGGAGTTCCTCCCATCTCATTACTGTTGTTGCTATCCGTCGTTGCTGACGAAGGTATACCAACACCAGATAACTCCACTTCATCTAGTCCAATAATGTCATCATAAATGTATTCATTCTCCTCAAAGTCTGGCTCTTGCGAAGATTCAATATAATATTCGACATCGTCCTTTATCCTCTTGATCTATAAATTTTTTTTATACACGGTATAAAACAATCTGTTGTAAATCTGATAAATGAACACAAAATAATGGCATTGGTAATAATGATCAATGAAACATGCATCACACTGAGTCCGGTAGTCCTACATCTTTTATTGGTCTGCTCCGATAATTGGTTCGAAAAAAAAAATATCTTCGTTGAAATCAACCTAATTATATAATCTCCTTGAAATATAGTGAACTCTAATTTTATTTGAATATATGAATGGTAATCTAGCGCATTGCAAGCATTTGCATAACCTGTTTTTTGTTTCTTCGTTTTTTATTTGATCCTTTTTTTTCAAACTTTGCTGTAACTGTACATGTACAGGCACAGCATACGAATAACGGAATAAATGCGCACCATTATTTGTCCTCAAATTAGACTGCTGTTTAAGAAAGCCGCCCAGAAAGGTAGAAAGATAAGACATTATCTATGAATTTGATGCACTCACCGTATCAACTTCGACAGACATATTATCCAACATGCGCAACAATGTCTCCAGCTTGCGAATGTGGTATCGGTGCTTGTCAAGCTTTGTTTTTAGTTCATCCATTCTATCCTGCTTATCTTTGTCTAGTTTTTTTTTCTTTCCGGCAAGCAATGACTCTATTTCAGACTCAAATTTATCCATCTACATACCGAAAATTTTTATGACAGTAACGTTATGATAGGATTTGACCTGGAAATCTGAGTCTATGTGATGATGTCGCGTTGGTACAAAATCACAAGGACAGATAGTCGATTTTTATGGGTATAATAGAGAAATTCGTACCTGACAGTTCAGCACATCTATGGAATTTGTAAGCCAATTACTGATTTCTTCCCTTTCTTTTTGGGCTGGATCAAGCTTTTGGGCGGCTCCTAGGCCTTCCTTGGAATAAGCTTTTGTCTTTGTTTCTCGTTCTACGACTTTGAACCTTTCCATTTGCTGTAATAAATCAATGTGTTAAGATTACACAGATTATTCAAGCCATTGGTCAGTTATTACCCAGCAGCTGATGCTGGAATGCTAGACCTCGTTTTACAGAAAGCTGAAGTTTCATGCAAGTTCATCAGACATTGTTGTTAATAATCAACTCACAGTTTCGATTAGCTTCCGATAATCAAGAAGGGTACTTTTGTCCTTAATCTCTCCAGATGCGATCCAGCTCTTAATTTGGTCACGTAACCTTTGGAGCTTTTTGATCTCTTTCTTGAGATCAGCTTCATACTTTTCCTTCTGATTGCTGTTAGTGGCATTGTGGACCTTTTGCCAAATGTCCTCAAACGTCTCCACGCCCTCCGTCACTTTTTTAAGGCACCTGTCTATTTCACCTGAAATTTGAAATTAAACGTTATACTTACTTCTGCATTAACAATAATTTCAAAAACCAATCATCAATTTGTAGCCGCAAATAAAGGATGTATAAATGGTAAGTTTTGAATATTTATCAAGATCGTACATAATTCCCCCAATGAAGTTTAAACAGGGACATCCAATACCATTTTCATTTTTACTACGAGAAAAGAGAGTTTTGAAATTGTATTATTGGTCTCTTTCAAATTGCTCGATAAATGAAAAAAGAGGGTTCCGTCAGATTCGAATTTTATGCAACGAGATTAAGCCAAGTCTAATGAGACGGATAAACTTTATAGTCAAGAAATTTTCAACGTGTACTGACAAACTCAAGCTACAGAATTATCGCAATTAACGTGATATAAAATAACAGTTACCTTTTATTTCTCTCATCTTAACTCCTACATGTTGGTACAGAAAGAAGTGATAAGTATCTATTTTGTAAAATAACATTCTACCACTAATACCAAAATCATAATTGACAAGTTTGAGAAATTTTCTTTTTTTGTAACACTTTATTTAGATATTATTGACTGTGCATGGATCAGTAAATTTTTTCAACTCTACTCAGATTTGTAGTTAAGTTACAGAGAAAGGAAACTTTTTGCCAGGGTGCGTTAGAAAAATTACAACAAACAGTTCGGACAAAAGACGTGCATACAGATTAAAACAAAAAAATTAATAGCGCTTTTACAAATGATAATATAATTCTATATACAGTAGTTATGAGTTTTGACAACGCTATTTCTGTATTCCCGACACCAGAAGCGTTTGTATTACACAAAGATTCAATATTAAATACAATCGTTTGGTTGAAGATTTACAGTTATTTCATCATAATGCAATTCTACTTAACATCTGTTAAATAATGAAGACGCGGTCACAGTTGTTATGTGATTATCCAATATTTTAAACATGGAAACATTTTACTATTCTTTTCTTATATATTTATGAAAAGCTATTCTTTTTGATAAAATATTAGAATTCTATTCATGATATCATTGCCAGTGACTATTTTGTTATGTCAGCGTTCTTGTTGCTATGGACTCATTTTTTGTAAGATTTTGAAGAATTCATCCAGTTACGGACACGATTTGAGGATCTCATTGAATTGAAATCATATGCACTGTCATATATAGAAAACAAATTTCAAAAGCTACATTAAAGTCAAGTCGGGATCCACTATTCACGGGCATGAATTCATATAAAGGCTGTCTTCATTGGTCGCTTTATTTGCGTCTAGAAATATAATGCCTGTTTTATACATAATTTCATGACGGAGAAATTGTTTTTCACAAATAATGAATGGAAGTGAAATGCTAGCGGAACAAAAATACTGGGACGATGGATACAAGCGTACATAAGAATAAATTGCATAGAGTTATTTATACAGTTATCGATCTGCGTGAACTAAAATTTGATTCAAAATAAAAACATACTGGATGCTTGATGATACATGACTAAAAAGTAAAATATTTCAGAACTTTCAACACGTAAGAAGCCTTGGCTAAGATCAAATAGCCAGCTTTGTCTTAAAATAAAGCAACATATGAAGAACGGAACCATTTTTTACTACCCGACAAACAAGGCGACGGACCCTAGAAACCATCGGATGAGATCCTGAATGAAAGTTATTAAAACAAATCTTTGTATAAAAAATGCAAGTTTTAAGGTTAGGCCGACGTGGGAAACCGGTATTTATAATTGTAAAACAATCTTTAATTGAGAATATTTAAGTCAGAATGAAATGAGAATGGAAAAATGCAAGTAAGAAGAACCATCGAAGCATCCACTAGTAGCCAAAAATAACTGTCAAATACTTAAGCCTATGTTTAAATTTTTAGCGGCAATGAATAATAAAGCTTAGAACGATATTTATATAAAGGTTTAGGTGGGAAAGAGGTATTGAAACTAGGAATAAGCTCAGGCAATAATGTACGTTGTGCAGGGTCATAACAAGATTTCTAGATGTAAACATGCTGGAAACATTTTCTCCTCACCTTGCAACTTTCTCGTCGCAGCCATGGCTATGTAAACATATGGTACAATGATTCGTGCATAGTCTAGACGTAATGAAAAAGATACGAATTAATATTTCGGAACAATTAAGTTGGTGAACTATTATTCCCTCTAATAATATGGGAGGCTCGGCCACAAGATGGCTTCCGTTTTCAAATGACAACGAACGACCGTCGGCACGGGTATGAGAGCAGCAGCTCCAAGCGATCTTCGCGAGTGTCGAGCTGAAGCTTGCCACAAATCCGCTTCGATTTTTAACCTATCTTTGGCAGGTTGGTTTTAAATCGGTCTATGCACCTCGTTAATTGACGTAACGTAAATGTACACAAAATATGACAGTATCGATAAATAATATTTATATTAAATACTGAATAACTGAAGCTATATATTATGCTTTAGCGCATGCACACATTTGTTAAACCAACACACACACAACACGCACACAGAGGAACACACCAGCAACATATCGCGCGCAAGTTTAGTATTCACAAACTCATTTTAATTTGCTTTCATTCTCTTTGTCAAAAAAACACCCCTCTCGACTGATGAATCTTATTGAATCATATCACTGCGATTTGAAGAGTTTACATTTTTATATCAATTCGTGTGTAATTTTTTTCGTCGATTCCCCACGACTGTTTTTCTCTTTATATTTAATAGGAAGTTTATATTTATAACTGTTGGGCAAATAATAATACGTCCTAGAAACCAGAACTAGAAAACACTTGAGACGACGCCAATCACATATCGTGTCACCAAATCCGGCCGTAACAAAATACCAGCTTCCGCTGAGATGAGAATACTCTCTTGGATTATCGACAATCATAATTTTTCCCCCAAAACTTAGAACGAATACCATTTTAAAACGATCCATAATTTTAAAATAGTTGATAATTTTGCAATCATTATACATTTCTAACTACAGTTCATCAATTATTCTGTAAAACAAAACTCACAATCATAATGTTCATGTTAGCCGGTAGAGTAGCCGGATCTTGCGATTTATAATCTCAAATTTTCCTCGTTAACAAAATTCTATGGCTGTTCGACTGATTCGAACCATGTGTTAACGCGCTTGGTTATGTTACAAAAACAAAATTCTTTTTATTGAAGTTGTAAATACTATTGGATTATTATAGCTTATTCAAAACTCGTAAGTTTTACTTCAAACAATTTCCAAAGCATTAAAGTCATTAGTGTTTCACTTTTCAAACATTCGTCGTTTAATTGTTGGATGTATTGTTGAAACTCACGATTTTTCAAAAGCTTCTAATTATTATACAAATCAATAATACTTTGAATCCATGTGCGATTCTAATTTTTGTTCAAAATGAAGCTCAGAATCCGGAGTTCATAGGCGTATAGACTATTCACAATAAATATGATTCACTTAATTGATCTTTCAGAAAAATGGGGCGCAAGGCAAAGTTTGATGAGAGTGTTGTGCCATCTGGTCCAGGAAGAAAATCAAAGAAACAAAGTGATCCCACTTTTCCCAAAGGGCTCATAGGTAACTCTACGACTCTATTAATGATCAGTCACAAGCAACTAACGAACGAATGATCTTATAATTTCTGTAAACGCCAAATTACATCTGATCATTTTCATTGCATTGCAGTAAAAGATGCCGCAAGTTTAAGCCATCGACAAAAGCAAAGGGTGAAGAAAAGGCAGCTCAAAAGTAAAGTTCAGCAAGCAAAATCAAATGAACCCAAGAAAAAGAAACGCAAAGGACCTGTCGTCCAAGAGGTGAAGGAACCTGAAACTGAAAGTGTGAGTTCTCTATAATACTGTACAGGTTTGGAATTTTACAGTAACAAATCTTCATCTTCGAATTCTCTTGCAATAAAATAGGAAACAGAGGAATCAGATGAAGAAGTGGCCTCGGATGTGGAGACAGAAACCCCTGATGCACAATTGCCGTTACCTGATGCTGACAGTGATGCGACAAACAGTGAAGCTGAAAGTGACGATTCAGATGCAAAAAGTGACCAGAGCGATGAAGACGAAAATTCTGATGGCGAAGAAGAATCCAATTTACTTCCAATTGAAAAAGCAAATATAAAATTGAAGAAAAAACAAGCGAAGGAAAGGTATTCGATTGCAGCAAATTTATTTCAAAACTTAATTCGTTATTAGAAACAATTCAGAAAACTAGAAGCTGTAATTGCTTACATTATTTTGGTTTCTAGAAAACTAGCAGCTGATGAAATGCAGGAGTCAGTGACCCATCAAGATATATTCACCTTTCCTACCGCAGAAGAATTGGCTAATCCTGTGAGTCTGCAAGATGTTCAGCAACGGATCCGGGACGTTATAATAGTTTTGTCGGATTTCAAAAGACTGCGTGAAAAAGAGAGGTGAGAAAATTGTCTAGTTATAAATTGTGCCTTCTGTTCCACACAATTCTGCTACGTACCCCGATTAGAGTAAATCATAAGCCTATATTAAATAAGTTATATTTTCAGACCCCGAACAGATTACATTCAGCTACTGCAAACAGATTTATGCATGTACTTCAGTTATAACACATTTCTAATGGAGAAATTGATGCAAATTTTTCCTCTGAACGAACTACTCGAATACCTGGAAGCCAGTGAAGTTCAGAGGCCCATGACTATTCGTACCAATAGTCTCAAAACAAGGCGACGGGATTTAGCCCAAGTGAGTTCGTAATCAGGAACCTTAATTATTCATAAAAAAAAAAACGTTTACAAACAAAAATGTGAATGATTGTTGTTAATTTTCGATTAGGCTTTAATCAACAGAGGGGTAAATTTGGACCCAATCGGCAAATGGACTAAGGTCGGACTCGTCGTGTATTCTTCGCAAGTTCCCATGGGAGCAACGCCAGAATATTTGGCTGGTCATTACATCTTGCAAGGCGCATCTAGTTTCTTACCAGTAATAGCATTGGATCCCAAAGAAAACGAGAGAATTCTTGACATGTGTGCAGCGCCGGGTGGCAAATCCTCCCACATTGCAGCTTTGATGAAAAATACAGGAGTACTCTTTTCTAATGACGCAAATAGAGACAGAATAAAAGCTGTAATTGGAAATTTCCACCGACTAGGGATAGTGAATTCTGTCATCTGCAGTTATGACGGTAGAAAAATACCTGGTGTAAGTTTACTTTTTTTTCAGACTTGATCTTGTCACTTATGTCTCACGTGTCTCAAGTGTAATGAACCGAGCGGATCTTTTTCTGGTTACAGGTTATCAAAGGCTTTGATAGAGTTTTACTAGATGCCCCTTGCACAGGAACAGGAGTCGTAGCTAAAGACCCTGGTGTCAAAGTAAATAAGGATGAAGTCGACGTTCAACGATGCTGTACTTTGCAGAGAGAACTTTTGCTCGCTGCGATAGATTCCGTAAATGCGCGTTCCGAAACAGGAGGCATTGTCGTATATTCCACTTGCTCCATTCTTCCCGAAGAAAATGAATGGATTGTTGACTACGCCTTAAAAAAACGGGACGTAAAACTCGTACCAACAGGTCTGAACTTTGGAGAAGAAGGATTCACTAATTACAGACAGCACCGGTTTCATCCATCTCTTAAATTAACGAGACGTTTTTATCCTCATACCCACAACATGGATGGATTCTTCGTTGCAAAGTTGAAAAAGTTTTCTAATATGGTTATCAAACAAACAGACAAAGTTGAAGAAGAATTAGTTACGTCTGATTAAAATAAATAGTTATGTACAGAAGATTTTCCAAATTAATTTACCCACACACAATATGAAATTAACATAATTGTTAATTATTAATCTTTGTATTTCTGTCCAGTCAATTTGCAAACACAAAACTTTTGCATCTTATACCTCAAATGAATATACAATTTTCAAATTTTTAAAATGTTCTCTATTCTTCGACCTGTCAAATAATATTTACAACCTTTCTCGATTGTTTATCTCAATTAATTTCCGAATGTGTTTAGAATCGTTTCTTATTTGATAACACTTGGCATGTATATAAAGTTGATGTAGATTTATTGCGCTGTATATTAAATATTATTATTCGTCGAAGTCTTTTCTTGTTATCTAATATAATACACGTTGCTGTACAGTACCGATGAAATATTCAAATCCTTACTTAACATCTCATTATCATAAGTAGTTCGCATAATTGGATTCTTTCTTGGACGTCGTGATGAAGAACGGAATGACATTAAACCATTTCGGTTGAATGTGCTCAATGCTGCAGTAGTATTGGGCTTGCACATTTTTCACTGATTATTGCAGTGCGATTCTCTAGTTAATACTTGTTCGAATAATCGATCGTGATGAGCAGTAACAATTTTAGGAGATATTAATGAAAGAAAATGCTTTTCAACTGTTGATCGCAAAGTCTTCTCACCTCATCTGAAACAATGGTATAATTTTGATAGTATAACGTTCTCATGTCCGTCGATATTTGATTACATACCATCGATTTCAATCAAACTAGCATTCTTTTGTTGTATGACAACAAAAAATTCTCTCAAATTAGAGAGTTTTCCAACGACCCAGTATTCGCTCATGGTTTTTATCACGATTTCCCCAGCTTCTTTTAATCTGAAAAAGAATTTTTGTCGTGGAAACTTCTCTAAAAAAAAAACAACTTTTTAATCTGTCGATGACCCTGCGCGACATACCTCTTGGTGTCATTGTTTATGTCTGTTATTATCCGCAGTACCTCCGGTGTCGTAAGTACATTAGAACATCTTCTATTATCCAAATGAATCGTACTCTTGTAGGCTAAATTCAATTTGTTGAAATATAAATATTTTGGACACGATTCAGCAGCGAACGATACATGCTTCGAGCATTGTTCTGCTACCAAACTGACCAAGGTAGTGAGTTGCGGACCGAGAAACGTGTCCAAGCTTTTGAAAAAATCCATAAGCAGATTCGTTCTGCCTTTAAAAAATGATAGAACCATTTTTAGTGCGATAATATTATGGCCAAGAAATAATGTTTGATAACAAGTGTTCGGGAGTAGTGAGAATATAAGTTACACTTGTCATATGTATACTGAATAATCATGTAAACATACTCACTATCTACAAACAAACATAACGTTGCACTCAGTGCTCGATAAACTACCAAATACAACGAGACTGGTTTTGAGGAATAATTGATGAACACTTTAGGTAATTTTCCTATGCCACTGGGCTCGTTGATGCTGCTTGGACCAGTTACAAATCTGAAATACATGACAATAGTTAATGGTTGAACATCTGACAATATGACCGACTTAAAATTGTTTGCAATTTATTTGAAATAAGGTAAAAAATATAAGTTTATTGAAAGAAATGGAACTCACTTGCCATAATGTGAACTCGTGAATGGCGAAGGAGAATTGCGAGGCATCGATCCTCCATGTAATTCTGTTTCCAGATGAGCAGGGAGCAGTGTGCTTACTAAATAGTTATAAACAACCTGCATATCTTCTGGTTCTAAGCCACTCCTAAAAAGTCATAAATGTATTATGTTTTATCGATACAAGATTTTGAAGATGTACATAATGAAGTCTGTAAATTTCAATACTTTTGTGATCAGAACGTCGTGACATTAGACTCACCAGACCAATTGATCGTTGTAGAGAAATGCGGTATATTTTACTGGTGAGAACATAGCTTCTACAAGATTCATGAAGCATTGTACGTGAAGAAAGGTAGTCTTATCCAGAGGTAGAAATTGTAAACCTTGAAAGACGTCCAGAATGTCACTGTTATTCAATTTCAAGGAAAGTAGATACTGAAACAAAAGAAAAAAATAAGAAACTTGAATCACCTCAAACTCTATCAATAACTCAGTGTATAGTTGTTTTTCAAAGTCCTAACGAATAACGATAATGAATGACTGATAATGATAAATTACCCTCGAGTAAAAGTGATCGAGCTTATGTTTTAAAAGAGTAACAGAACCACAGTCGGGATCATTCAAAATGGTATCGAAAGATCCCATGAAAAGTCTGAACATTGCATAAGTCTGTTTGAGAATAGCCTGGCAAACACTGCTCGATACTTCATCATGCTGGTACTCAATATATTCAGTATCATCTTTGGTCTTCCAAACATACGGTACGCCAACAATCTATAGGATCAAAACTCCAATTAATTTTCTAGGCCATAGTTTACAGGAGATTCATTATACAAAGTTGTAATTTGTCTAACAATAAATCATAACACCACTATGCATGAATACATACCATAACCATCCAGAAATCTGGTTCTGGTTCGTAATAGATTTGTCGAGTTTTGTGAGTATGACAATAATCACATGCTTGTCCTGGGTTAAAAGATCTATCAATTGAAAACAGAAGAAAGATGAGAATTACAGATTGCACTATTTGTTATACATAACTATTCACAAAAAGGTATGCAAATATAGATTTATGTTCTCAAGCATGTGGTACTTGAAGTTTGAAAATTTGGAAAGTAAGTGCTTAAGAGAATAATAGCGCTTAGAATGTTAAATTTGGGTAAGTAGTATATTTTGCCTAATGATACTCACTCGGTAAACTTAATGATTGCCTCGCCAAGGCCGATATTCTTTATTTGGGTATCGGCGTCCGTCACTACCGGGTAATAATATAGAATTTTTTTCTCTTCCTGAAACGATGTAGTAAATTTTAAAGATTATAGTTAAATTGATTGGGACTGATTTGCTAACAAGCTGGTGTGATTATTTGTGAAAGACACCAAAGTTTTCAAAATAAAGATAGTCAATTATCTTGCAGTGACGTAGTTGGTTTACAAAACCTCTGGGGACCGGTATCAGCACAATCACAAAACGATACCGAAAATTCTTACCTCTCCTTCCTTCTTTGCATATGTGCCATTGAAGACATAAAAATGTTCCAATGTGATTTCAGTCTTCGATGTCATCTCAATAGATTTTCATAAATACTATGAAGAATGATCAGTTATTTTATATTCACTAAAGTAAGGGGATATTCCTCATATTACTATTAATCTAATTTTTCGTACAGACGTATTCAACACTTCTGTCAAAGTTTGACAGCTTTATTTAACTGGGACAACGATGACTGAAGATTTGCAATCTTGTCTCCAACTACAAAGTTTTGCGAGCTTACGCCCTCTCACTAGCAGCGTTGAGAGTAGATCTACTTTCAACGGTAGTACCTAGTACCAACGCTGAATTCGTTGCTACTATGGCCCGCTAATCTCTGTTCTTGTCTATGGATGGAATTACATAGGCAGCGTTCAAGCATGCTAACAATGCTACACTCGCTACTCAAGATTTTCTTAAATATAAATTAATATTTTACATGTATGGTTAAAAAACATTTTCTCTGTGGTGTGAATTATAATTAGGATACTAAATAATGGCGAAGCATCATCCCGATTTGATATTTTGCAGAAAACAGCCAGGCGTTGGTAAGTTCATTGAAAAAACATTGTATTTAGAGTTGAAAAGTATTCCGGTTGATTTTTTCCCAGTTCTTAAATTCTCTGTTTATTCGGATGTGATTACAGGTGTACTTTCTGAAGGAATTTTATAAACCGTAGTTGTTTAATTACTGATTACTATTACTGCTGTTTTTGTTGGTCTATTTACCCTCAGTGAAATTTGATTCGATTAATCGACCTTTCCTAACCTAATTCGGAATCCAGTTGCAAGTAATATTTGTATTAATGAATGTAATTATTGCTTTTCAGCTATTGGTCGGTTATGTGAGAAATGTGATGGAAAATGTGTGATTTGTGACTCCTATGTGCGACCCTGTACGCTCGTACGTATTTGTGATGAATGCAATTATGGTTCTTACCAAGGACGTTGCGTTATATGTGGAGGACCTGGTGTTTCCGATGCCTATTATTGCAAAGAATGTACAATTCAAGAGAAAGATGTAAGCACTATACTCAATATTCTGGATCCAAAACTGATTTATAAATTGGTGTAATAATCAATATTTTTAAAATGTTACTTATTACAGAGAGACGGGTGTCCCAAAATAGTGAACCTGGGAAGTTCGAAGACAGATCTATTTTACGAAAGGAAGAAGTATGGGTTCAAACGACGATAAATCCATCTTTATGTGTAAATCAATCACTGTACCTTAATATGAAGATGTTATTATGTATGAGAAGAATGGCAGTTATCGTGTGCGTGTGAATTGTGGTCAATGGAAAAAGTGACTTCTTTTTTATGGATAACAAATGAAATTGGTGTAAGCATGACGATCTTTAAATAAAAATCATGTCAATACAACAATAAACCAAAATCTGTGTTCTGTAGTGGAAGTGGTTACATTGAAAGAGGATCATGAAAAGTTATATATCATTTTTATTTAAATATATCTCTATCCTTCAGACTACACTACGAATTAGTTTTTTTTTTTTTTTTTTACAATTTCCTTTCGATAATACGTATTTGGTACCAGGGACTAAAGAGCTCTGTTAATACCTTCCACCGATTAAGAAATACGATTAAGAAGAATAATGTGAGTAAAGTAACATTCATTCAGTACAGTAAAAGCAACTGATATAATTTAAAAAAACTAATAATAATTTGGATATCACTTTTTTGGCACAATATTTGTAGGATCGACAAACTCTTGTGTAGCTTCATTGTTCATAGACTTTTGGCTTTTACGTAGAATAGAAAGAAAAAAATGTATGTGGAATCGGTTTATCTAATTTTTCATCATGCAAAATTCTTATTTACTCTTTTACGTGGTTTATCACTCACATCATTCTTCTGCTCGCATGACCTACGATTAGCATAATATAGGTATCACTACCAACACCCTACTTTTAGTAATTAACAATTGAGTTGTCATGAATTCACATCTCTTAACAGGATGATCAATGAACATCATTATTTTACGTATTTATAATTTCTATTTTATCAGGCTGTATAACCGAAATCGGACATAAATTATCTCAGAAAGTGAGTTTTCTTTGTCGAAAAGTAGAAATCAAAACTTCAAGTCAGAACCGGTAGATTTATATCAAAAAAAAAAGTATGCACTGAAGTTTTTTGAAAATTCATTCATATCGCTGATTTTGTTTTGTACAGAAAATTGGCTAAGTGGTTTTAGGATAATCTATTTGGCCAATTGAATACTGTCGGTCAACCACTTTGATAGTTCTTGCCTATTTTAGGGAATTGAAACTTCCTAGATATTTAAATCGTTGCATTGTCAGTAACGAGATGTGTCACAATAGTAATCCATCAATTTCATTTTACATCGTCTACCAAAAAATTTCTCTAACTTTGAATATCACTTGATATTTGAAATTTTTTAAACTCTACTTATGGATCTATTATCACTAACATGCACGGATATTATTATTTTTCAGTATTGTACTTCTCGGTTTTGATTTTTAATTAACAATTGATAACTATCGATCATCGTGATAGTGGTTTTATCTATCCACGATATAATTATATTACTTTTACGAGTTGCCAATGTTCAACTCGCACGAATTTTAATGTTACACAATGTTAAGATTATTCACACAATTAATTTCGTGAATGAAACATTTGATTTACCATTACAAGAGTAAATGCTTGAATTTGGAATATTTCAAAATCATTGCAACTTTTGCAATTTACTTTTTACCACAACAATACTAACACAGTAAGTAGTAAGTTATGTTCACATTTGATTATACCGGATCATAATACCCGAGGATTTCTCATTTTTAAACATTTACGTTCAATCGTCACATTGCCGAATATAGACGGTCAATTCAATAGGCGTTATCTAAAATTATAATAAATTCATTAAAAAATTGATTACTGTAAATGACAACACCAAATACTAAAAAGCAAACTAATTACTGGTACATCATCAATTCCTACTGCCACGAGGCATGTTTTCTAATGTTTAGCCAATGTCAGTGTGGCATTAAATTTTCTACCTACCAACACCACAATATTTTCACAAATAAAAAATAGAATAAAAGTGGTTACATTATTTCAGTGTACTTAAATGTTAATATAAAACGACACAACGGTGCATCGATCGATGACATTAATCTTAATAGTAAGTATAACGTATGGACGGGGGGCATAAATTCCTTGCCAAAATTTGAGGGACATAACTGAAAATCAGGTTCTTTTTCAACAACACCGCGATTGTGAATTACGCAATTTTCATCAGATTGATCAGTTCGAATGGATTAGTTGAAGTCATGTGCTACGTTTTTGACCGTTTCATGTTTGTAGCAACTTGCTCCTATGTCGAACTTGTCCAATCGTAGTTATTGTGAGGAATACCGAACGTGTACTGGACGAAACTTGACGGTTTTTTTTTCTTTTTTTTTGATATAATATTGCTTGATACTGGAAATTCTATCAATTTGCCCCATATCATCTACAAGGCGTGTTATAGTTCGGTATTCAGTAGCTGAGGGGACGCTTGAAGATTATTCTACATTATTGCTTTTTTATAATTATTTGATCGCAGCAAACATTTATATATATGATTTACTTTAGTTGGCCATCGATGATTATGAGCTCGGGCTCAATTTTTCACTATTTATGGTCAACGACAGCTTTAGTCTTGCTAATAATAAACTTAAATTAGTTAGCTATCAGAATATCACTGAGTCGTTGCAAAAGATATTTCTGTATAATTCATCGTCAACCTTATTTAAAACTGTGAGTGAACAAATTTTCTCATTCTTTTTCTGAGACCTATAGATTTGTTAGTTTAGCTGCATCGAGTTAAATTTTTAATAGTCTTTGAAAATAGTTGGCCCGGTATTGTATTAAAATAGTGAAAATAAGTTGAATGGAAAAGCGTACGAGAATATGAATTAGGATTTGTTGAAAATTCTTTTTTACTCGTGGGCATATTTTCGTATATTTTTCCAAATCGAATTTAGCGATGGTCTTTGCATATTATCTATAATATTTCATTCGTTACCATTCAGATATTGTCGTCGGGAGGAAGCGGGCTGCTGTCTTCTACAATCGTTATCTCTCATCTGGACAGAGATGAACTAGCGATAGACTTTCCGCTGACTGCTGACTGCAAACTCATCATCGAACCTCTGTTATAGTAGATAAAATATTTCATCAGTCTATCGAATCGCCAAGCAATGAATCGAAAATTCAAAGGCTAAAATTTGCTAACCTGTATTGAGCAGACGGTAGCGTCTCGTAGAAATACATAAGCTGCGCCTTGTGGGATGTAATCGCTGGTAGGCGATCCGTTTGATCATCTACATATTGCCATTGAAGAATGTAACTGCCAGCTAATTGCATGATATGAGTTCCCTGTTGAAATTGGGATTGGTTAGTCATCTGATTTCTGGTATGAGCACCGCTAACTAATTCTACGCATCTTTAGAGTATAATTTACCTGAATGCTCTCGCCATCGTGACATAATACGCTTGGCTCAACTTTAACACAATCAACACCTTCTTTCCATTCTTTTGATACAGTAGCTTCATGATCGCCGTTTGTTGATACTAAATAATCAGAGAAATGATATCATGAGTTTATTTCCTAGATCCATCGACTTGTTGAGGCCGGAAATGCAAAGTATATTTACCTGCAACATCATCGGATATGCTATTTTTTGTTTTACGTAAAACAGTGAATGTCACGTTGTGGCGCATCACATCGAAGTCCCACGTAAGGACGGCCCCAGGATCATTCGAATGTATCAATACATTGTGTACTTGTCCACGGCTGAGACTGATAGATTGATACAAGCTATGTTCGTGCTCTGTTGATGCACCGATAGCTAGATCCAATCGGTACAACTGCTTTGGTACGACACCACCGTCAACTATAAACGTCTAATGAAGGGAAGAAAAAGTTAAAGGGCTGACAGAGCTGTATTTCGAACCTGCGGCTCTGCAGTAAATTTCTTAATTCTGGTTGAATGTTAGTCATCAATTTGTGAGCAGCATTTACATATGAATCATTTGGGAATTTGATTTCATTACGTGATTCCATCGACTCGACAATTTTCCTCACTTGAAGCATTCTGGTGCGCTAATACATCGATGTGAACATATAATGTGGCAAAAATGTGATCAGATTATTCTGATACACATTTTGAGTTTCGTAACGATCACTCATTTTGACGTCAAAAATTATGCCTGCCTATTTTCTGACACCCTGATGTACATTTCAAAGAACCATTGATCATATTCAATAATTTCGGACAAACATGTATGAACAGAATGAAACGGTACAATTATATTGCATGTGAGTGGCTTTTCCATTATTGCTTTCGTATTGCTTGACCATATTCGTTCACGTTGCATTTTCCCTTTAGCATTGCTTAACAAAAAGTGTTAAACGTGATCCGTGATGTGAACAACGATACACAGATAAATTGCATCAATTAATCTTACACTGCTGGCTTCTGCGTCGATAACGTAAAAGCGACGCGGTACCATATCATACATCTCGCAAACTCCTTCCTGTCAGCCAATTTAATGTATTACTACTATGATTAACAGTTCAATGCGTTGTCGCTAAGTCAGTACGCAAGCTGGTGGGGATCTTAAGTATGCAAAGCTATTGTATTAAGTAGTCTAAATTCGATATATAAATAAAGGATTTGTTTAACAATAATATAAAATATTGAAAGAGTCATTACCTCTGACGGACCACCAAGAAAATCTGGTATGACGTCTTGGTTTATATAATCCGTAAGGCCTCCAGCACCTTGCTCTTGGTAATCAGTGCCACAAGAAAAAACGAACTTGTTTCTCGTGTTCTCATCTGAAAAGAGATGAATTTTTGCAAGGTTGCAATTATTCTCGGAGACGCATATAATTTCTGAAAACTACAGGACTTTCAGTGAAACGGTTGAAACTGCATCAGAAGTGCTTCTGAGAGTATTCTGTAGGAATATGAACAAATGTAATAATATTTTGCAACAAAACTTACGGATAAAGGTACTGATGAGTGTCCATAAAATGGGGAAACATCTAGGCGCTCGTATAATCAATACACGACCCATTGTTTCTGGGTAATTGGCCTCGACTATTTCAATTATTCGTAACAATGCCTGAAAATAATGGAAAAATTGTTCGTTTCAGTATTTGTCTTTCGGAAGTTTTTTTATATTCAGTTAAACGGCACTATTTGCATCGCTAACTATTCAACTCTTTGATTTCGTACCTTAATACCGGGTCGCCACAAATGACGCATATTTAAACCTTCCAAGTCTATAAGTAGAGTCCATTGAGACACTGGGTAGCCCCAAGTTGTTGTTGCTTCATCCATTAACTGTAGACCTTCTTCGCAGACATGCAAAGCCTGTAATGATAGTTCGTGAGTATTAATCATTCATGTAATTATTAGTCGTCTGTGGTTATGATATGGGAACTACGTTATGATTATTTGCCAGGGAGTTGGATCATATATGAAAAATCGATCAAACGTCTAGACTCGTCAGAAACATAGGTGATTCTAATTTTTTAGAGCGACGAAAAAAAAGCCCAATTATTGATGAAATTAGTGAAGAAAAATACTTTGGTTACTTCTGTGACTGGTTCGTGCTACTTATAGGAGAAACCATAACACTCACCAATAATAATACCTCATCTTCCCCGATTGATTTTAATAAACCTTTAACATCCATTTGTCCTAATCGCAGGATATAAAGTGGACGGCCATCTGATAATTGTGAAACATTATAACATAAAAAAAAAGTTTTCTCAGTATCATTATTAACTCACACCACAGAATACTTTAACTTCCTTTTTCCTTATATTAAGTCACTTTTGGGTAGAGGAAAAAAAATTTATGCGTCATAGGGATTAAAAGTTAGATTCCTATGAGTAGCCAGTTGTACCTATTCGGAAAAATTATTTACCTTTGTCGAAGTGATGCCACCCTCCGGGAAAATAATCTTTCACTACTTGAGGGGCTTCGTAGTCATCCAGCAGCTTATCCACTTGATGCTTCTTTCGCCAGTGTAATGACTGTGTAAGCATTTCTCTGGCTTTTTCTACTGAAAATTCTCTAGCTCGTAAAAATCTGAGCAATGTAGCATCCCCTGGCACAGAGCTGCCACGTAATTCTTCTATACTATGTCGCAATTGTACTAATCTACTCTCCTGCATCATGTTTAGTTTTCCTAAATATCTTGCAATGTAATCCGATGAAAGTTGCATGTCTGAAAAGGTAAGCGATGACCATATTAAAGACAGCTGGTGGGCGGACCTCGTTCTCGCCTCAGTATTTTTCGCATTTATATCGACATCAAAAGTTTTATAACAATATTATAGCTGAAATGCAAACAAAGGCATAGAAATATCTTACCTCTGCTACTCGGTAGTTTCGTTTCAGTATCATTCGATTCTTTATTGACAACAGCTTCACTCTCGCTTTTGACACTGAAACAAATTTGAAAACTGTTATCAAAAGTGAGCATTACGTGTCTAAAAATTTTATTTCAATTCGGAGACCGCTGATGTTTAAAACTTGTTATTTTTATCCTAATTTTTAAGATGATTAGGTGTTACTCTGGTTAAGCTGGCAATAAGCCGTTTCAAACACTAATACATTTTTGAAGTTGCGCCTGAGCGCTAGCTTTATGGCTTCTTAGTCTATTTTTGAATAAAATCGGAGAACTTGAACTTACGGAATATCCGCTACAACATCTTTTTCTGGAGATGGAACTGTCCAAGGCTCAACATACGTTATACCTTCCTCTCTTAGTTCGTTTATAAAATATTCAATTATTTCTTTGCCCTAGAATGTGGTGAGAAAGTGTAAATTTAGAGAAAGTTTACAATCAGATCTCAGAAAAGCATAGCACAGATAAGACGTCAATGATTACCTTAGCAATATTTTGGGCATACTGTTTCATCGCAAGTTTTTCCATTGAGCTTTCGAATCCAAAAAAATTTTTTATATCCAAACTAGCAGTTTGCTCAAAACAAGTCCAATTCGGATTCTCGGGATGAAGCTAAAAATATTGTAATAGCTCAATGCGACAGCCGAAGTTAATGAAAAATATTTCACTTGCTAGAAGATTGATCATTCCATTCAGATCAGGGCAATTAAGAAATAATTACACTTACATAATATCGACATTTCTCTACTACGGTGACTCGGCTGGAAAAACTTTCGTTGCATGCTTCAATCTCTAAACAGCTGTTACGTCTGTCGAGAACATTTCTCTGGATAAAGTATACAAAATCCACACCAATAATCTATAAATAGATGATATATTGGTTATAATATTACAGCGGATAAAAAAATTCTTGGTAAAACGAATGGAGAAAAACAAAGTTTTAACGACTGTTTATACACTTTGTGCTTGTATAGTTCATCCTAATGCGTAAACTCATCACAATTACGAATTTAACTCAATTTCGCGGAATTAGGGAGATGCACAGCAACAAGAGAGTGATGCATAAAAACAATGTAAGGATAGTTTCATACTTTTTTTAGTATATAGGGTGCTTCGACATTCAATTTACATCGCCGTTCTGTTTTCCTTATTGCTCCTCCATGGCTTTCTTCATCTAAGGTGACTTCGCATCCAACAAAAACTGGGATTTGCGGACACGTTGGAAAACGTCTTTCGTATGCCTAGGAAATTTATAGATAATTCATTTTCACATTCATTATTTGCTCTCTCGAGATTGGTTTTCTACGTTACTAGTAGCTAAATGAAGAGAACACATCTTACTCAGCTTGTGAAAAGTTTTTGGCCCCTAAGAAATGCAATTGACCAAAATTGTTTAAAACATTATGTGTGAGATTTTGATGAGAATGCTATGGAATTTGTACAGAACAAATGATGTTAGTATTATACACTTTTTGGGTACTTTCCACTATCTTCAAACACTTGAAAGAGTCAATTGCGAATGACCTTCGGCGTTGATAATACAATCAATGTTTACAATTTGAAATTCCTCTGCAGGGCGGTGTTCTGTTATTCAATACTATTTTTATTGCAACTGTTCGTGAATTATCATTCCAATAAAGAATAATGGAAAAGTTTATTTCATAAGCCTGAATCTGAATTTTTAGACAAACATTTAGGTCCTTGATATTCATTTGTTTCTTTTTCATTGAATGATTGGATGATTATGATTTCAATTAGTAATTCGATCTGTAGAGTCAAGATATGTAGAATATGAAATTTTACGACTAAGGAAGGTACTCGACGCTCCTTAATTCATCCAAGGTTGATGAATAAATTGAGAGCAGCATTCATGTATCACGACTAAAAGTCAAGGTAAAATTATAGTTTCATAATATGCACACTGTTTTTTCATGTGAGATTGTGTATACTACTGATGGAAGATTTAAGAAGGTGTTTATTTATATTTCTATAATAGAATTTGCTAAAAAATGAAAAAAGACGTACTAATAACAAAATATTTAACGGAATAACGACGTGTAACAAATATGAGGAGTTTACGAGTTTTACGAGTGATAGAAAAATAATTGTCATGAATATTTAAATGGTAAGGTTGAAGGTTGATTCAATAATAAAGACATACCAGCATGACAAGTGCAAAGGGGTGTTTGTAAACCCGCACTGGTGATTGATAGTGTTGAACCATACTGATGATAATTCCACTAAACTTTTGTTCGATAATAAGAGAAACCTTTTGAAAATTACGATAACTTGATGAATTTATTAATTATTATTAGAGCATGAAATCAGATGTGGTTGACAATCGTTGTCAATCTACAAATCCTCACGAGTATCCTTATTCACAACCCGTGTTCACACTGACATCCAAGCGCACATTCAAGATGTCGCTCCTCCTGTCAGTTGCTCTTTGCGTTGTTGCTGTGCTCTTTAGCTTTAACTATAATTAGGTTAACTGAAAATTTAGTCGTCTAGTCTGCGCAAAACACGAATGAAACCACCCTCCCACCCAACCTCGTTGATTGCCACTAGCTTATTTGTCAAGGAAACCAACAGCGTCGAAGTTCTAATCATGTTTCTAAATTCATTCATAAGGTGCTACTGCCATCTGCACTCCACGGCCAGTACGTTCCCATTGTTGAGCTATAGCGGCGTTGAAGCCGCCAATATTTTGAATCCTTCGATTTTCACGACACGAAAAGGTTTTGAGTCCGGATACAGGAAATAAGCCGACCTGAATCACAATACCCAAGACGAATAACGATGGCCTGTTGAAACTGACGAAAATTGTATAATATAACATAATGTAGGGAATAAAAATTTAGGTAAAGTGTTTTACTAATGTTTATTAATAAACATTTCATATAGATTATTTTAATTTATTATAATTTAATACCTGTTGTTGCAATTATAGTTTATCGTTATGTACACTATTTCTCAGTATAAAATGCGAGTTCAAGATTAAATCACACCACTATGTTTTGGACACTATCTGTCATCGATTAATAATTATCAATGCTTGTACTCAGGAAAATGCGAAGGGGGCAGTAGGGCAGTATTTTCATTATCACTAGTGTTGTTGGTATTTAATTCTTTTTGGGAATCGTTTTTTATGTTACAATCTAGACTAAAATTATCGTCTAGTCGGGAATTGTTAACATTAGGCAAATGATTAACATCGATTCCATGAATTATTATTTCTTCGGGGGGGTTTTCTTGTTGGGATTGAGCATTTCGAGCCTCGCCATGCAGGTCGAGACTATTTTCTGAGTGGGGTGGGGAGGGATAATAACCGCGTTGCTTCATTGGAAGATTTTCCGATTTCTGCAGCAGCTCTTCCTCACACTGATCCTGATCTTCTTCATCTTTCTGCTGCCCCTTGTTACCCTGCAGCTGCTGATCGAGCGCAGACTGTTTATTTTGCTGCTCCTGATGCTGACGCTGTTGTTTCTGCAATTGTAACAGCAGCTGCAGGTGTGGCTGCAGATTTGTCAACCTTGTTGGCGCATGGAAGGGCGGTCGCTGCTGCGGCGGTCGATATTCAACTCCATCCTCATTAATCCACCGGGCTAGCTGTTGTTGAGCTTGAATAAATGCATCACTAGAAAATAACAAGATTATACGAGCCCGTTGGATCTATAACACGATCACTAACGCTCTTTATTTGTTAACAACATAAAATTAAATCACCACCCAGACTTGGCACGACTGATCGACTGCGTTAGATAGATATCCGTGCATAAGAGTAACAAATTATGTATCATAGGATCATAGTGAATCGTGCTCTACGCTATTGAAGAATATAGTCATCGTATATTTGCGGTTGATACCTTTCGCTGTCAGGTGTTTCACCCCTATTGTTTGAGCCTCTTTCTGGATCAGCAGTTTCGTAGATACCTTCTTCTTCGTGCATTTGACGACCTATACCACCTTGATGGATACCGTACGGACTGCGCCCAGAGGGCTGGCGATATCGACCGTAAACGAATCTGGTATCGTCGTCACGTCCACGACTGCAGCGACGACTCCTGCATAAATAGAAATCTGTCATTCAAAACGACATAGTCTTTGAGGATCTAACAAACGAAGAGTCGTAACGACAAACGACAGTTGAGACAGGAGATTCTTACTGAACCGAGGAATCATCTGATGATAATAATTTTATTTATTTGTTACAGAGGTGGAGACCAAGTCTGGGACAGACTCACCCCTGGGAAGATTCGCTGCATACGGATGAATCTACCCTGTACTGACGATCGCTTTCAGATATTCTAATGTCCTCGGAACCGCTCGGACTCATGTTGCGCGTCGAGTGATGCTCAAGCTGTCTGATGATGTCCTCAAGATTGCGTATGCGAATGGGACCACATTGTGGTACCGAACCGTCGTCATCCTCGTCATCACGGTTCTCTAAGTGATCGTCGATGTTGTCGCACATATTGTCTTGACTATCGGAGCATTTCCCATAAGAATCCGGGTACCCACAGTCGACGAGTGACTTCCTTACAATGTCATCGCTGAGGAGGCTGCAACTACCAGACGGAGTCGCTGCTAGTCCATGAAGCTCAGCAGCACGAACGGCTTCCATTAGGTCCCCGTGATAAATGTTTAAGCTTTTCAGTTTCCTTTCGACCTCCGCTAAAGTTCCAGCCCCTAAACCTAACAAGCCACCCAAGTTATTGTTGGACTGGGATAATGCCTCTTGGTTATCGGATTGTGAGTCATCGTCCCACTTTTCTTTACAACTATCAGGCATTACAATACCATAACCACCGTGTTTCTTTAAAATTCCCTTCTCAGGCAACTTTGCGTGATTGTTTGGTGGGAGATCAATGAAAGAGACAGCCTCCTCGGCTCCCGTACCTCCATCTTCCACCTCCATGCCCGACCTCTTCGTCTGCGGCTTGTGTTCCCTGAAAGTTAACAATTCTCTCAATTACAAATCTCCAAACAACAATTCACGTTTACACATACATTATATAATATCTATACATATACTTAATCTTCAGTACACATTTATTACATCCCTGCTGCTACATAATAGTTGCCTAATTAATTTTTTTTCATTGATCGTTCTCTCAATTGCGATATGATATAGAATATAGTATATAGCTTCGAGTTGAGAGTTGATTAATGTGTATACAAACTGAAAAAAAGAAAGAAAAAAACCCGTCTCATGGAACGACAGGGCGCAAGGACAAAAGATTTCTCTTTATACAGCCTTCGGGTATCGATGGTTGACACCAATTAGATTTTTTTTAAAATAATCATCTCTCAACACATTTATGTTATCAACGCGCGCAATCACAAAATAAGGAAGCATGTCTGGTGTAGCCCCATGTTTTTTTATTATTATACTAAGACATTTCGGAACCAATTTTCAATCCTGCATAACTACATTCAAAGAAAAAGCTCTCTGCGTACTTGACATGCGAATTATGATTATAATTAAATTGGCAATTATAACACAGCTTTAAGAATATCTGACAATGAGCAGCAAATAATTCACATTATACTGTACAACTATAAATTATGCTATTTTTATTGAATTCTCTTTTATTTTGCTTAGCATTAAATTTATCACATGCATTCTAAGGAGTGTATGTATACTATTACGAATGTATAAATCTCTATATTTTATTCGCACCAAGTACTCGGGGTCCTTAAATTTCTACATCGTCGCGTGTCTAAAAAAACTCTTGGAGAGTTTTGCCGACGCGTATTAATTATTGTATTATCACACCTATTATAAATGTATATTCTGAATCTCATTCTATGAATTTCCAGTTACACACGACACGTCAAAAGCGTGTGTCGAATATTGTATAACAAATATTTATACAGTGCATGAAATTTCTATGAAATTAATTAACCGAAATTTTGATGCACGTTAAGACAAAAAGATGAAGAAGTGTAAAACGTTTCTCGAGTAAATACGTCCAATGAGTTTCACATCATAATTTCATTTCTATGGTAAATAATTTATCTAAAGGGTTAAAAATTCGTCAATCATAATTAACGATTGTATATCCT
The DNA here is from genome assembly GCA_963932425.1 of Athalia cordata. Classification (NCBI taxonomy): domain Eukaryota; kingdom Metazoa; phylum Arthropoda; class Insecta; order Hymenoptera; family Athaliidae; genus Athalia; species Athalia cordata. Next base: position 31,101,380 of record OZ010626.1, read on the forward strand.
CCCATTATAATTTAAGTTTTTTTTTTTAATTTTTGGCAGCTGTGAATATTATGGCGGTATTTTTTTATGGTATAGAATGAATGGTACATAATTTGCTTAAAATCAGCTGATTGAAATTGACCAATCCATTGATTTTATGAAAACAGTCACACGAATATAGATATGTAATACATAAAATCATTTTTTCATACATATAAGTATATGGTATTTTGCAAAGATATACAACTAGGGGCATTCCAGGTCGATTCGACACCATTTTGAATTGAGTTACAAATATTCAAATACCTCTTTATGTGAGTTGAAATTTTATTTGAAATTGTAAAAGAAAAAAAAAACTAAATATTTCTGAATTTGGAAAAGTGCAAGTGTTTTCTAAAGAGGTTTGAATATCTACAACACCATAGAAACAAAAACGAAAAAGACTTGGAGTGCATCAGAGGTGCTTCTATATGAGGTGGATAAGTTTGAAAGAAATTAAGAATGTAAAAAAAACGAAAAGAAATCGACACGGAATATCCCATACAAATAATGTAAGGAAAATATGTCAAGCAACATTCAGACGATATACATATAGGTATAATATGGAGGTATACAAGTTCACACTAAAATGATCTTCGGATGAACGTATATTGTATGTATAGAAAATCAACGGAGCAAACGAATCACGAGAGGAGGAAATCACGGGGGACCACGAAAGGGATCAGAGGAAACCATAGAAACGGCGAGACACTTAAGACTTACTTGAGCCGTGTCCCGTCCGCGGCGGCCGGGCCGACGTTATTCATGGATCGGAACAGGACGCGCTGGCTCTCGTCGCGGCTAGAAAGATACTGATCTGTAGGCATGTCGCGGGTATTTAATTTTTTCGATTGATCTTTCAAAAATAAAAATATTGTACATCAGAGTCTCGAAGAATATAACAAACAAAATTCTGAGACTCGAGCATTTTTATAATCCGGTTTATGATGGGATTCGAATTTCACTGTTTTCATTTTTATCAAAGAAGGTGTTGACACTACGCGCAAATTTGTATGAATTACGGCCATCGGCGAATCATTTTTTTTATCTTTTCGTTTCGTTTCGTTTCGTTCTGTTTTTTTTTTTTTATTTTAAAAATGAATCACCTACGACCGACCAAAATTTGTCGGTGTACTAATATTGCACAGCGTGTTTGATTTTGCACCATTATTTTTTTTTTTTCCTTTCAATTCATTTTATCATGATTCATGTATATCACAGATTAAATACATGGACCAGGCGGTGGGGTGCTATTGTTTTTTCGAACGAGTCATCCAATTTCGCCGTTTTTATTTTATTTTATATTGTTGTTGTTTTGGTTTTTTTTTTTGACTTTATTTGTTCATTTATTTTGTTGTTCAAACTTTTTCTTGTTTCGTTTGTTCGTAATACACAAAAGCCCATACGCCGAAAATGGTGCTGTGTCACGGAAATTCGATATCCGGTACGCGCAGGTGATACCCATTATTTCATGTGAAAAAAAAATTTTTCTCGAAATTCCGCGGAAAATCAAATTTCAAACCAAACAATCTGTACATTTTTTTATCCTTTTCTCTTTTGTTTCTATTTTTTTTATTTTCGTTAATATCATATACTAGGATTTTCTGTTATCTGAGCAACGTTCTATAATATATAATAAATATAATAGTGATTGTACGTACTATATACCAACAGTATATGTATACATATATACGATTCGTAATTGATAAAATCGGATCACGTAGAACCTGCAGATTTTCTTGCCTTTTTCTTACTTTTTGTTTTTACCTGAACGGTAATAGTTTCGTTTATAGATAAATGCTTTATTTTCTATACGTGACGGGAATGCAGTCTGACGTATAAATTCAGTTATAAAACTGCATTATGTCGTGTACTATATGGGTATATATATACAACGTATTCGTATTATACGATTGAAAAAAAATAGATGGAAAAATGGAAAAAATATTAAAACTTATATAGAGTTTCGAGAAGAACTTTTTCCCCGCTATATACTTGTGCAGGCATAGGTATAGTTCAAGTTCCATTTTTCAAGTGCTTTTCAAAAGTTTCTTTATATCACTACAATACGTTTATAAAGAATTTTCTAAGACCGAATTGACAAGTTGTTCTCTACACATTGTGGTCTGAAAATAGGTAATAAGAAGAATTTCAGCAAAAAATGGCCGATTTTAAAAAGTTAGTAAAGAAAATTGAACGCCGATAACAACGATAATTAGTACATGGTGCTGTGCGAATGCTACCAACACTTTTGACGTGTCCGTTACTTATTGATTAGATAATTGTTCCGTTAATAAAAATTTTAATGTGAAATATTATTACATACATATTTACGTGGTATTTAGTTAAAAATATATTTAGACCTTTTGCGACCTGCACATACCTACATATACCCAATTAGCAATCTAGGACAAGTTGTTCAACCGGAATTGTATAGAGTAGAAAATAAATAAGTCAAGGCAAACGCAAACGCAAAAAAAAAGAAAAAAGTACACGTAATTATTACGTTATAATTACTATTTTCCGAGATTGTTTCGTAACTCGGATAATCTACGTATATGTGTATGTATGCAATATGCGTATTGGCATATAATGTTAGTTATACCTATACTATATATGCACCTGTGCATGTATCGTTCAAAAAGCTATGCGAAAAATGCTTAATTTTGCTTAACAATATCAAATAAAAAAATAAAAATTTAATCACATGCGACTATGTAAATAGATATATAATATATATATGTATATATATATTGGAGACTCGAAATTATCAAGCGACGGCGCAGTACCTATAAAAGTGGAAATTAAATCTATAATAATTCATAATTTAGCGATCTACAGCAAACGAGATTTTTGCTTAATTTTTTTTTTTTTACAAGTACAAATAAAAAATAGGAAATATACATGTATTTAATAATATAGATATATGATAGCGTATATAGTATCAAAATTAAGCCCATTCATTAGTCCAATGAATTGTAATTTTCTTTTTCTTCTTCTAACTTTTTTACGGGATAAAAATATGTTGCGCGTTTACAATATTGCAGGAGTCATAAGCTGTCGTAATTCTCATTAGATTCGTATGAAAAGCATTCATATAATCTCTGATAAGAAATGATCAAGGGAAATTATTTCGAAATACAGTGCCACCACCTTCTTCTTTTTCCATTAAATAAATACTGCAGATATACCACTAAATTATTACGATGCAGCACAATGAATATTAGGGTACAATTTCACAATAGAGTTGACTATAGTTTGAACTTTTTTTGGTTCTTGTTTTTGTACAATAATCCGATCTAATTAGATCCGTGCTCATCTATTTCTATTTAATTCTTACAATTAGATTTTTTCTAGGACTGAAGTCAGATCGCGGTGGGTGTATTTTAAAATCTAATTAATTATCTGATCGGATCTAAACAACGAATTTGAAAATTGCTGGGATCTGAATTTTCTTTTTTTCTTCTCGTCTTTGCATGTTGAATACGTAACATATGAAAAATACAACATCCAGAACTCAGAATTACGTCGATCAATTGTAAGAAAAAAGAAAAAGAAATAAAAAAACCTATCGTAAAAGAAAGCTTTTCGAAACAGCCCTACTACACTATATAATATCATATTCTTATGCTATACACATCAAGATTTTTTAAAACTTCTTTTTTCACCCCCTCAAAATTATGCAGCTCGTTCTGCAGATAAAAGAAAACAACTCTAAAATCTAAAATAAAGCACTCTCGTTTCACATGCGTTGAATCAACATAAATTTTATATCATTTCGCTCTTGCAATTCTGCATTATACATATCATTATACTTGTATAAAATAATTGAATTCTTGTTCTTTTTGGGGTTGTTTTTTTTTTTCTCCTCTTACTTCGATAATCACCAAAAATTAACCGACAACGATAATAATAATAATGATAGTATTAATTGAAATAATTAATGGTGTAAAATTATAGTACCTGTACGACGGCATGCTCCCGAAGGTGAGCATCTTGTTGACTCTCTCAAGGGCGGCGTCCTCTGGATTATGGGTACCGGAAACACCGCTGTAGTTTTTCTGTACTGGTTTCTTTGAGTATGGTGGATCATATTTCTGAATGGTGCTTTTCCTTCTGTGAGAAGATTACGGATTAATCATAATGCCAATTCTTATAAAGACGATGGACAGGACAAAGAAGCGCATGCACGCTATAATTAACAAGCATTTTTAATAATTAATAATAATAAAAGTGCATTTGGGTGGGCTATGCATGAGACAACTTGCTAAGAGACTGTTTTCTTCTTTTTTTTTTTTCTTTTTACTTTTTTTGCTTTTTTCTGTTTTCTTTTTTCATCAAACATATGCATATTATGTATATACCTTTACATATATATCTATAATATACATATATAATATGTACGTGTACACAACTCTGAAATTCTTTTAATTATTTATGTAGATATATATGTATTACATATATACATATGCATTTGTTTGTTAACTTTTTTTCCCTTCATCTTGGAAGAAGATGAAGATAGTTAATGTACTTTCATTTTATATGCAATTTATATATTACATAATTATATGGCTTTCAGTATTGGGGCTACCATCTAATCGTGGAATTACATGCGGTTATAATTAATATGGAAAAAACATAAATTATAAATATAGTAAACCAGTCAAATGGTAGACCCGAACGGGATGGCCTTGCACAAATCTCTGTACGTTGGGATGCCCTTCACTGCAGTTACCCATTAAATATTTAATTCTTTATTCGTTTATATTTCATTCGTATTTTTTTTGTTTTTTTTTTGTTTCTCGTATTTTTTTTTTGTTTTTTCTTTTTGGTATTTCTTTATTTTTTTTTTCTCTCTTTGACATATAATTTCATTGCGATTTTATTTTGTTTTTATTTTTTTTTCTTTGCTCTTTTTTTTCTCTTTTTTTTTCATATTTCCGAATTATCTTTTCAAAATGACAAATAGCAAAAAAATTAGAGAAAAAAAATCGAAAAAAAAGAAAAAGAAAAAGTAAGATAAAAAACAAACAAACAAACAAACAAACGAACAAACCTAATAACAATTATAATAAGAACAACGATAGTAAAAATAATAATGATGTGAACAGACAGATAATACATTGAGTAACATATATATAATTTAGATATGTATATATATATGCATATATGTATCCATATAGCGAGAGATATAATGTAAGAATAGTAGCTCCTAGTTTTGTCCATCTAATATACAGCGATAAAAAGACAGAATTACATTACTCGACTGTACTACTCGCCTATTACTAGCCGATTATTTTTCATTGGTTGTGTATTAATAATTCGAAGAAATTATAATAACAAATAGATTCATTTTACAGTCGAATAAAGCTTCCTAGGCACATCGATTCTTTTTTTTTTTCTTCATCTAATCGCACATTTCAATTTCCCGGTTTTAACGTCGATATATAGTAAAAAAAAAAAAAAAAAAAACAATTCGAATGATAGAATAAAAAAGAAAAGAAAAAATAAACGAAATTAATTTTCTCAAATTTTATTTATCACATGCATCGCGATTCTGTATAGTAACATTAAATAACAGTTACACTTTTCACATCGTCCGAGTTTTTGATTTTTTTTTTTTAAACAGGAAGCAAACTCACCGGGTGCAGGTGAAAAAAAAGAATGAAAATAAAACGTCCTAAAAAGTAAGAAATCTCGAAATAACGTGTGACAAAGGAAAAAAAGAAGGACAAAGCTGAGAAAGAAAATAAAACATTTAATTCACGAGTTCTTTTCTTTGAAAATTCAGAAAAAAAGAAATATTATCACTCGCGTCTTATAAACTTTCAACGAGAAAAAAAAAAAACCACGGGGAAAAAAAGAATTTATGTCAACGAAAAGAAAAAGAAAGGAAAACAAAAACTTTTCCCGCTTGTTTTATGAGCAATAATTTTCTCTCCTATCTCGTCCGCGAGTTGAATTATTACAACTTGTATATAGATATGAAAAGTCATAAGTACTTGGATGTATCATGAAGTGAAGTGTTTTTTTTCTTTCTTTTTATTTTGACTTTTGTTATTCTTCAATGTACAGTAGGTACAGTTAGGTAAAGCGAGATGTTATCGCGACTGTAAAAAATTGCTTGAAATCGTATTTATTAATAATCCCAAAAAAAGAAAAACAAAATAGAAAATTCAAAATTAAATTCAAAATGTGTCGCGATGAAATCGATCGTTTGATGAACTTTGTATTAATTACAATAACTAAACGTATATCTGTCATAAATATATATATATGTATATATATACATATGTAATATATAAAATTTTGTTGTTTATGTGATATATCATATGATATATATATAATAATAGTTATAATAATATTATTGGACACTTATAAAAGAGACTACGTTGGAAAGAATCTATAGAAAATAATAATAACGATGATAACAATGATAAATAAAAAAAATTTCAAATAAGAGAATTAAAACGTAAATAGAAACGATTTAGAAAAATACAAAGAATTTAAGAGAAAAAGAAAAGAAAATTATTAAAAATAAATGAAAATTAAAATAAAAATAAAAAATTGTAAAGAAATTCTATGTGTATGTACTGCACACTAACCTGAGACAGAGGGAGAAGTTTTTATGTACTACGACTGACCTGTAGCAGAGAGCCATCAGAGCAAATACTATGAAAACACCCCCTACCACCGACATGAGCATACCAACTAAAAATATAGTGTTTGAGCCGTGGTAGTTCTCTGTATAATAATTATTTGAAATTTTATTTTTGGGTGAATGTTTTAATATTTTTTTGTTAGATTTTTGTTTTTCATTTATATAATTGGTATATGAACCATATGTGGTGATAGAGAGAGAGAGAGAGAGAGAGAAAGAGAGGGAGAGACGAACGATCGACACCGCGCGTGATATCCAAGTGTCACAATTTGAGGGTTGCCAAATTTTGTTCGTTGATATCGTCGATCATTGATGAATTTTCCACCCCCACAGGCCACAGCAGCCACAGCATGCAGACAGAGAGAGATGGCAGCGACAGACAGAAACAGAAAGAAACAGAGAAGCCGATATCAGCACGTTTACACACCATTCAGATAATATAATCATATTTGATAATGTGATATAATAGGTATGCTAATTTCATTTAAGTTAATCTATACCTATACGTGTATATACCATGTGTCCCAGACGTTTACACCGCAGTATGTCTGGTTGCATGCCGCCAGGCGCTAGATATAACCGGTTATGCCGAGCGCCTGGCGGCAGGCAACCAGACATACTGCGGTGTAAACGCTGGGACACATGGTATGCATATTTTCGTAACGCACATTTTCTATCTTTTTTCTTTCTATGTATTTCTCCTCAGACGATCGATTCATTGATTGACAACGGATTTCGTCGTACAGGACGATGATGCGGCGATCTTTCATATTTCATTTAGTTTTGTTTTGTTTTTCATCAAGATTAAAATGAAAATGATGTACGTTACGAAGATGGTGCAGCATATTCGACGCAGGTATATAAATTTCTAACGTTTTTCCTTTACTATTATTACGATCGTTATTTTATATTATATTTCACGTTTTATTATTATTAGAATTTTACGCCCCGTAGGGGCAAAAAATTCTTAGCTAAGCTTTAGGGGGGGGTTTTATGATAAAAGTGTACATGAAAATAATCGTAATCCGTTATAGAACTACCTGCAGAGTTTGCTTTCTTCTATTTTCTATATTCAAGTTGTTTTTTTTTCGGTTTTCGGTTTTCTTTTATTTTTTCGTACAACGCACCTACGCATTATTCTGCTAATGAGATTAAATTTTCGTATAACGTATACCTAACGATGATTTAGTATCGAAATTATTGTACTGCGTATGCATCGTCGTAAGTATGATATGATTCAGTGAAAGAAGTTTAAAAGAAAATGAGAGAAAATAAAACGGAATGATATTCAAGGCATTTTTTTTTTCTTTCTCTTGCGTTGGCTCACAGCGATATTGCGGTGCGAGGAAAACTTTTGTTTTTCACTTTTCATTTTTTATTCTTCTATTTTCTTTACACCCTTACTTTTTTACATCCCCCTTTCGATTCCGCTTTCCACCGCGCTACGCGTCGCGGCGCTCCTGTATATGTTTTATATACCTATACATGTAGTGTATATAGGTATATGGCACGAAAAAAAAAACTTTTTCCTTAATCTTGCTACCATCGATTGAAACCGTGTTGTGTGCACAATGAGGTCGTGAGCTGAACGAATAAGAAAAGTATTACGTGCACGGAGGTTTCAATGAACTTCAAGTAAAAAGAGTAGAGATAGAAAAAAAAAAAAAGAAAAACAATAACTGTATATTGTATGATATATGAAACAATCAAATAGAAAACGAAAGGAGAAAATAATCCGCTGCACCATGTCATTTTAATTAAGTATAATCTTTTCCAATTATACTAAACTTATAGTGTATATAATAATAACGATTTTCTGCAAAAGTCAAGATTATTTTTCCTTCTCGACATCAATGAAATTAATATTTTATATATTATTGATGATAAATTATTTTTTATTCATTCATCTATTCATCTGTATTCGAATTTTTCGTTTTTCAAATTTCTAATACCGATTTTTGAGATTTTAAATTTACATGTAAATCAATTTCTATACGACGATCACGTTTTACAAAAATTAGTGCATCCTGATCACTTCTAGACAAGATGAGAAAAAAATTTGTAAACAAAAGAGAAGAAAAAAGAAGAAGAATTCGAGAAAGAAAGAAAATAAAATAGAAATACTTATACTATAGGTACGAATATATCCATATACCATGTATATGGATATAGAAAATTGCAGTTGACCTGCATTCGTTTTAATTGCGAAACATGTATAGCAATATATATTTTTCCCTTCCCCTTTCTCATTGAAAGACGAAAAAAAAGAAAGAGAAAAAGTAATTAAAAAAAAAAAAAAAACAGAGAGAGAGAGTACATATATACCTAAATACGTCATCGTATCACATCGTATCACGTGACACGGCGTCGAAGAATCGATCGAATATATTGTACATACTATACTATAGGTATATACAAGTATGTATAAATATAGTGTAGGTAATTTTCGAATAAGTTATATAGACAAGGATCGTATGAAACGAATAATGTAAATGACAATAAAATGAAGAAAATGGTGGGGAAAAAAAAAATTGAAACTGAAATTGAAATTAAATAGATATAATAAATTATGCATAATTTTTTACCGCGCCGTGCGCCACACACAGCATATAAATATATATATGTAATGTCTACGATGCAGCATATATAGTATATGGTATTAATATCCATATGTATATGTATATACATCGAGATATAGATTATATAAATAAATTGTATATACATATAATATGATTTGTTTTATAGATATAATCGTGCTCACAGGGCATACAAACAGCTGGCACATTTGCACACCATAAAGGTATACATATAAACGTTTCGAATGTATGTGTATATATAAATAGATATATATATATAATATCACGGGCTAATAAGCAGAGGGGCGTAACCCCAACTCTTAAGATTTTTTAATCAATTTTTTGACATAATCGTGAGCAAAAAAATCACGCGGGTTACGCCCTTCTCGCGTAATCAGTCCCGGATGAAAAGGTATACATATGTACATATATATACAATGTACATCCACATACAATAGGTACAGGTATATAGGTATAAGTTGTAAAAAGTTGTACATATTCATAATATAACGTGAGAAAAAATCCACAGAAATAATAAGATTTAGAAAAAAAAAACAAAAAAAAAAAAAAAAAAGAACATTGATTTATCGAGCACCACGTTCTTGGCTGTGTCTGTGGAGGGGTGAAGCCATTAATTTGTGTCTTCTGGTTTTTGGTTCTTCCCTTTGTTATTTCGAAAATCTCGACGCGATTGAAAAATGTGCACCGGGCCATGCGGAGGTAGATTAATTTTGTGAATTTGGAGGCAATGAAAATAATAATAATTACAACGATACTCGCGTTTTAAATCACTCTGTGATGATTATTTTTTGTTTCATTTTTTGATATTTTTTTTTTTTTTTACCGTATATATAATTATGCCTTCGCTAAATAATAGATGATTATAGGTATGTAACATATGGATGGGTATGATAACATCGAGAACACCGTTAATATAAAAACAAGAGCAGAAATACATTAAAACACAAACCAGGGTGACGATATTTTAAGTCACCTACAATTTTCAATTTCCAGTCTCTCGTATCACAGAAATCAATGCTCACATTGGTTAGGAAAAGCATAAAATCTCGCTCAAATTCCATAGTCTAGTCCAGTTCAAAAGTATAATTATAGGTCATTGAAGTTTTAAAGGGTTGTAAAAAATCTTCGTTTTTTTTTTTCGAAGAATCGTGAAGTTTATTTTGCAATCCGAATCTTATTTTTGTTGCACAGTCGATTCTCTCGCGAAGGTGTATATTAGGTAAATAAAAAAGAGATAAATAAATATGTAAACGTTTGAAGAAGAAAAAACCAAAAAAAATCAATGAAGCAAAAACGCGGAATTTTCTAATACATTCATTTTAGCTCCGCGGGGACTTGAAATTAAAAAATGGTATTCAAAATATTTTCATCCCAATATACGATAATAACAGCAATTTGAAAAAAATTATAATAATAATGATAATCAATAATTAATATATCGAATATTCGAGCACATATCGATGGCCGCGTGCGATGCCTTCTCTCATCCAGCTATTTAAGGCCACACGATTATTATTATTATTATTATTATTATTATCATAATCATTATAGTAATTGCCGACGAAGATTATTGTTGCAGATAAAACCCACAGGACTTTGTTGTTTTATTTTTAATGCTTTTTTGAAAAAATTATTATTCTTTTTTTCGTTCTCTTTGATTGAATATAATTTAGCCAAGTGAGCTTCCTGCGACGGAAGTAATTGGCTACTGTACCTGTAGCAACAAGCCATTAGTGCAAAACAAATGAAGACAGACTTGACCACAACCACCAGGATTACTACCATGATCGGGGTGCTAAGGTTCTTCTTCTCTGATCCCCCTGTAAAATTTAGTTTAAAAACCATCACTACTTTATGCGAACAAAATTATAATATCCTCAGTTTTTTTTGTTTTTTTTTTTGTCCTTAGTTACTTAAAGTACAATTGAAAAAAGTAAATATCATGATCATCGTCATCTTCACTGTCATCGTCTTGAGGAAATTAACTAATCTGATTATCGACAAATTTTCTGTCGTTTTATAGGATTGTAATTTGAAAAAAAAAAAAAAAAAGGTTTTCAAAATTTTTTCGTCCTTTATAATAATATAATATATATATCATGCAGCAAATGGAGCCCGAAGGGCCTATGAAAGTTTCAATCTTCTTCTTTTTCTTTTTCTTTTCTTTTCAATTTTGGCATTTTACTATAAAAATTTCAAAGCCATATTATAACGTCATCTGATATATCTTTTTTTTCTTCTTCTTCTCAATCTCATTTGAAATTCAACGGATACGCGATTCAAGTTTTCTTTTTTTTTCCCCACCCGTTTCGTTAATAAAATAATAATTCCTCACACAAACGCGTGCGGTTACGATTCGATCCCTGGGCATGGCGCGGAAAGAGAGAAAAGAAAAAAAAAAAAATTCGAAGCCTGCGGAGACAATGGAGTAAAATTACCCCTCGCCTCTTCGTTCCGTTCCTTTTTTCTTTTTTTTTTTCTCTCCCCCCGTAAATATGATTGAACTTTTTTCCTCGTTTTATTGTTTATTTATTCTTTCATGTCTTTTCTTTTTTTTCTTTCTTTTTTTTTCACTCGACTATATATATATAGTATAATTAATGAAATCCACCGCATTATCGTCGTTACGTAATTATGTAATTAAAATATTATTTAATCTCGCGTTGTCAAAATGTTATTACTATATACATTATATATTATACTAAATTAAACATTTTGTAAACCGTGTATTTCAATTCTGAATAAATAAATTTTACGTATTAATTAATTTTATACAAATTAATATATATAATGTGAGACGTGAAAACCTAATTCGTGAAAAATAATTTTTTCACCGCTTGCAGATGATATATTTCTATAAAGGATTTATATTTTCGACCCGATTTACATTACATGCGGTACGTACGTACAATCGTCCGCAACCGAATTTGCTAATTAACTAATATAATAATTATTTAATTTCAAATATTTCGCGTTACGTTTACTATATGTGTATAATATTCATGTAAATACGGGCGACGTCGTCGTCGGAAATATACGAAAACGATGTTGGAAAATCTCCGACCGCGTATATTCAAAAGTTTCGACTTCTTAATTATTATTGTCGGATTTTTTGGACGTAACAACAAAAGCGTTGAATTCTAAGTGTCAAAGACTACGACGACGGTGACCCTTTGCCCTTCAGTCTCGCCCGTTCGCGCGACGTTGCTTACCCCGAGTTTTATTTTGTACATATACATATAATACTTGTATACAAACGTAGATAATAAATATATACATATATATATATCTGTATATATATGTATACACAGACACTTTATAACCATTTCTGTAGAAAACACGCGAGGGTTACGCGGTGCCGCCGCCCATCATCATTCCACCAAGCGTCGAGACGCGCCGCGCCGCGCTATGTAAAAATAGGTGCCCTTTTTTTTTCTTTTGAGTTTTTTTTTGTTTTCATTCTTTCTCACGGCAATTTTTTTATTGCATCGAGCAAAAAGTAGACGAATAAGAAGAAGAACAAGATGAAGAAAAAGAAGAAGAAGACAAAAAAAGGTAAGAAAAACGAAAGATACATCAAATTGCCGGATCGGGCCCGGGAGCTTTTGACTAGGTTTCTCCTCCCTTACATATGTATGGGTATATATAAATATACATTTTGTTACATGTGTATCTATATATTTATATATATTACATAATCTTTGTTGTGGAGAAAAGTTGGTCATGCGAAAATAACGGAAAAACGAAAGAAAAAAAAAACGAAAAAAACTCACAATTTAATTCCGTACAACTATAAAACCAAGTGTGGCTTTTTTTTTTCTTATCCCTTTCTACTTCATTTGATTGCATTTTTTTTTAATTCCCCCCCCCCCCCCCCCCCCCCCCTCCCCCCCTCCCCCCGCGTTTACGCCCGAACCAAAAGAGTTTCGCGGTGCAATCTAACCGAACAATGATAAAAAAAAAAATTAAAAAAAAAAAATATTAATAAAAGTAAGGCAAAAAATTACAATGAAAACTACGATTGCAAATTTATCTAAATTAATTCTCAACAAAAAGCTTTTCAATATGTCCAAATTGTACGACGGTACAGAATCTCGATTGTTATACGACGTATTAATTTTTTTATCCATGGTTTCCTTTCTTTTTTTGGTTTTTCTTTCACCGCACAAACCGCGTAGCATTACGTATAGTTTTTTCACATTCCCTGACGATAATGGAAATAGTAATGAAAATAATAATAACAATGATACATCAAGTCATTTTGCAATGTAAATTTCAAATCATAGACAGTCTTGTTCTAAGATTTTCTATTCAATAGTGTGGAAAACAAAAAGGAGAATATAGAAAGTTATTAATAAATAAAATGTATAGGTATACACGTACAGTCTAGTTTTTTCTTTTTTTTTGTTTGTCAGTATAGAAAGAATTGACAAAAATCAAAAGAGGTGACAAAATGTGTAATGAAAATCAACGTATACTATTGGGGTTAAATTATACAACACATTTTTTTCCATCGATAATAATGTATGAATTATTATATCCTTTTTTTGCTTTCTTTCTTTTTTCTTTTTTCTTTTTTCTTTTCTATCTATATTTTGTGCGCAGCTGATAGTACGACCCCGAAATGAGACTGTAAATATGTATATAGATGGAAGTACATATTCATATCAGATATTCAATAATATGAGGGAAAAAAAATTGCATATTTTAATTAATTAATTAATTAATACACTATATAGCTGATACTGCATTAAATGGCGTAGCATAAAGAGTACTGCAATCCAATAAAGTGGCGTGATTAATGGAAATAGAAAAAAAAACTGAATCAGAGAAAAAGAAAACGAAAAAAATTATCAATTGTAAAATAACAATATAACAATGAAATGTGAATAAATAATTCAAGAAATATACCTCTTGTGGAAAAAGGGTGAGAGGGGGGGGCAGGGACGTTAGATATTGCATCGCAAGTTGCATTCAATTTGTGCATATAATTATTATTAATTCCTTTCTTAAACACGAAATTGGATTGAAAAATCGGAAAAAAAAAGATCAAGGGCTGTAGTCATGACTGCAGGCAATAAATGAAATCGAAGTAACGCCATAATGGAATGCAGTGCGCAAGAAGCGCGCGCCTGTAATGCGAGTGTATAAGTTTTATAATATAGAGATAATGAAAATATTTGAACTGAATAAGTGAAATATTTGTTGTTTGATTCAAAAGGAATGAATCGCTGCAGGTGGATTTGAAATACTTCGAATATACCTATCCAGGTATTATACCTTAATGTCGCGAAACTGCTGAACACCCTATAATTATATGATTATATATCTTCGAAATATGATTTCACGCGTCAAATAGTGATATCTAAAATATATCAACTAGTTATATGGATATAATTAATATCCCTCAATATTCCATCGGACAGATGTATATGACACACATATTAGGTATATAGATATCGTATATTTCCTGAAATTGCTGTAAATTAATATAAGGTTATAAATGGCACAAGCTAGTGGAATTATTGTCAATTACGTGATTGATTATTATATAATATATTCATTTTCTACGTATAAAACCATTTATTATTAATATCTGCATATATACAATTAAAGCGTATATTTTCGAATACGTTATACATATACATATATGGATTTATTACGATCCGGATAATTATCGCAGAATCAAATAATGTTTCTCACGATCAAAACGTGCAATTTTTTTTTTTCTTTCTTTTTCTCTAGTGTCTACAAACCTTTAATGAATATATACAGAGATTATCGTAAAAAGCTTCTTTTTTTTTTTTTTTCTTGTTTTCGTTTAATTAATTGCAATCGGACGAAGAGTATTACATAGATGTAAAAAATTGAATGGTACCGGAGTAAATTTTTTTCAACGAATTTTAACGACCGAGTTCGAAATCATATAGATATAATGAATTTTTTTTTTTCTACTCCACACAACCTACATGATAAAATCATTAATATTTTCGAAATTTATAACGTATTGGTATAAAGGAAGGATGACTCACCGTAGGGGGTTTCTTTCTTCGCCATTTTACTCTCTAGGTCAGATTTACCAGGCACTGCAGGGCTGGGTGTTGTAGGCCCTGCTGTTGTCAGGTCCTGAACTATCGAGCAATCTGGCCCTGTCCAGCCATCGTTACAATAGCATTTATTTTTATTCGTGCATACCTGTTAGCGGGGATAAAAATGCAACAAGAATGAAAAACAATCTCCGGATGCACGTCATATATGATAATCGCAGAAAAAGTCAGAGACGATAGAGAGAAATAGAGAACAGACGTAATGAAAAAAAATATAGATAAAAAAACTTACTCCATGTCCCGAGCATTCGATGTCGCCGTGATTGGTAGGACATTTACCCTGATGCTCGTGTGGAAAGCGACTTGTGCATGTCTGATTGATGCATATCTGCGATTCAAATATATGAAATAAAATAAAGAAGATAACAAAAATCATTTGCGAGCATGAGAAACTTGAAAATTTAATGAACAGGATTAATTGCGCCACTCATTTGAGGCCTGGAATATATGGTAAACTTTTTTCAAAGTTTTTTCCATTTTGACTCGAGGGATCGCGTGAGATAATCAGAAATTTAGTTTTTCTTTAAAAAAAAAAATGAACAAATTCTTGGGCTAATTGTAAATTTGCGAGAATCGCGACCTCGACGCCTGAGATTTCTTTATCTTGCAAATTTATATTTTTATACAAACTTGTACTTTGAATTAATTATACATAATTTTTCTCACCAGATTTTCGCCGCACGTAGTCCCGTCTCTAACAAGACCCATTCCAGGCATTTCTGAGCCTTCTACCGTGCCAGTTGTTGACCTGTGGGATAAAATTTAGAAAAAAAAACGAAAAACAAAAAAAAATTAACAAAAACAAAAATGAAAACAAAAATGAAGTAACCCATCTTGAATTTCAGTGAACCGTTCCTGTTATTCAGGATCCGAATTCTACTCACTTGCATTCGAACTCCTCTCCTTTCATGGATATTATTGTCCTGGAATAAAGTTGATCCATACCGGAAATGACTGGTTGCTTGTTCCCGGATTGACATTGCAGTGAACCGCATCGGATATTTCTGCAACCATCGGGCGGTACAGTTTCGTCAGCGCAAGATTTTACAATTAGATAGTTCTCAAGTTGTATGATATGTGGATTGGCTTTTTCAATGTAAAAGTTTTTTAATTTCAAAATCTTTTCGACAGCCTTTCGGTAGCCAGGACACATGTATATCGTAACGTATAACTAATGCGTCTATTTTCAATGAGATTAACAAAACGGAAACAAAAAAACAAAACAGTTAAAATAAAAATTGAAAAATATCGAACAGAGGGTCACGCCCAAATCCAATCCGTCCGCCGACGATCAAAGATAATCGACAACGAATGTCAACGCTTTGATCTCACAGGGCTAAATTAGTACAAAATTAAGTTCATAATCCGCTTAAACTCTATCGTACTCTACTATAACACGCGTACGCCGCTATGACACCATGTTCAAATGTTCCCTATTGACGTCATACTGTATGTCATATTATTGACGTAGATACGCTTACAGGTAGAGAACATGCATGATAATCATTTTGAATTATTTTACAGTCGCTGTAAGGGATCAGCAATTTGTTGTTTTTTTTTTCAATTTTTATCAGCTTATCAGCTCCCGGAATGAACCGGGTTTGACTTTGAGATGAATTTGATTATTTTACTTTGAATCGGGGGAGGTAGTTGGATGAATAAGTTTCAAATATACGTACTCAGCTTCGCATTTGACGAGATGACCATCGGCATCAGTTCCGCAGTGTCCATTGATGGAACCTTTTGAGTTGAAGCTTTCGAAGCATTGCTTGTCCGCTGCAATGCCTCCGTAGCCCCATACCTGTTCGCATTGAAGATTTAGGGCGGGGCAAAACCCGTCGAAGCAATATCCGTTCTTGTCACCACATGGACTTCCGTTTTTCTTGTAGACGTCGGACGGGCACTGTCCCGATTCCCCGGAACATACTTCGGAAAGGTCGCACTCGTTTGTTGACTCCCGACAAACAACGCCCCGAGCACGAAACTAAATCGATACACAACCTCGAATTACGAACCGTTACACTACATCTCTTCCCTTGCGCTGTACCATTTCATACGCTCTATACATATATACATATATAAATGTATATGTACACTACGTCGACGTAACGAGGTACACATAGGTATATATATATATATATATATATACAGGTATATAAGTACACCCAGGTATATGTATCTATACATCAAAATCTACTCTATACGAATATCCGCGAGAACATTCGAGAACATCCGGCGGGATGTCCCGCTAAAACTCAATCTTCTCCCTTGATCTTCCATCTCTTTTTTGCTCTCGGAGAGATCATTCGAAATATTTCTATCCCCTATATATCTTTCTCTCTCTTTTCCACCCTCTGCATTTTCTACCCTTCTGAATTTCCACATCGACAAATTGACGTCACTCGGATAGCCAGACAGCACGAGAGAATTGTTAGAAAAGGGTGCGGATTGGTTATACCGCTGGTTAAAATCCATCGTCAAATAGTTACGGAACTCGCAATCTAACGAGGTTCCAAGTCAATTAATTTGCACTCGATTGATCGTTGGCGAATTTTTTTCAACAAAGCGATAGATACGACTGACTTTTATCTGCACATATAGGAATTTTTTAAATCCCTTCGAGATCGATTAGAACGTTATTCAATTTTCTTTTTGCTGTTTTTTTCTTTTTTCTACGTACCTTGCAGTTCTGACAGCACGGCCCTCCGGCGCATTGAGCTTCCAAAGTAAGTGTACAAGTAATCGGATCGCAGCATGGATCTTTTTCGTGACAATCATCGATCGTACCGCAATCGCACACCTCACCATCGTCTATCTTCTTATTTCCACAAGTGCCGGTTACCGATGGTGCGAGCTGTGAAAATTCATTGAAAAGTTGAAGAACTGCAAATTTCGTGCAAGCAGCAAAAAACGGACCAGGTCATCGACGGACAGTATTTCACTGGGTATTTTCGAAGTTCGGGTTTTTTCGCACAAAACAAATCCGAAGTGCAGCGTGATTTATTTCATGTTACCAAAAATCTCGGTTTCAAAAATCGTATCTCATTTTCCCCTTCCGAAGTAAATACGAGATGGAAAACCGTTTCGGTATCAAAACCCCAAGAGACGCGTTATCATCATAGTATATCGTTCTTTTTTTCTTTTTTGTTTTTTTTTTTGTTTAAGAATTTGAATTCGCTTATAGGATAAAAACCACCCGAAGACTTTAACGACCTCGAGAGTTATGCTTGTAACGTTGGATACTTAAGGCGAATGTAAAACGGGTAAACTGTAGTATGGTTTCATTAGGTCGTATCTTACGATAAAATATACTACAGTAAGCCATAAGGAAAAAAGGGTGCCGAAAGAGGTAAACTAAAAACCCTTTTAAGAACGGTCCCTTTTCGGACCCGCCCATCGCCGTCATATAAAAAGAGTAACGAAAGTTTATAGATCGTAAAATTTATGGTTCAGGAAGTAGTCGTTTTATTTATAGTTTAGGTTTACTTTTCTATATAATAGATGTATATATTTATGTACTTCATGTACATTCTTACCTCGTTCGGTTTGTTTAGTAGGCAAAATCCGCGACCGTTTCTCAGAGCATCTTCGTAGTCGGATTTACTGCATTCGGAAAATTTATAAGGCTGGACATTGTCGACCCCGACAATAGATTGCGCCATTATACAACCGTGCCAGTCTCTGCAAACGCATTGCTCCCCTGAAAATAGAAATATTTGTTGAAGAAACAGAAAAAATATATACATATACAAACCACGTGATTTGTCTATTTTAATATTCTTACTTCCGTTGTCGTGGTCCATTCCAATGTTGTGGCCTATCATATGAGCCATTGTTCCAGCAACAAGGTGAGGTTCGTAGCTATTAAGGTCGACACTTATGCCGACTGATGTTGCAGAACAAACTGTATCCGGTGCAGCGATGCCAGATTCTCCGTTAAAAGTTTCACCCCTGATAATCAGTTTGGGAAAATACAAAACAAAATCCTGACTTTTCCACCTGCGTTTGAATATTTTGTATTGAAAAGTGGTATATTTTGTTGACATTCTTGTAGCCGTGAAAAGGTCAAATAATTTTATATACCCGAACCCAACACCCCCGCCCCTACCCCCGCCCCCCTTTCCCCCCCAATATAAACGCATGTCTGTAAGTGACATCCTCCAGATTTTCACGCCAGAGGGTGAAAATTACCGGAAACTTGTTCACTACGGCATATAAATTGAATTGCGAGTTTCTTCGAGAGAATTTCTTTTTTTTTTATTTTCTTTTTTTTTCTCACATCGACCGACGTGTTATTTCCGGTTATACATTGAATAATTTAATACTGTGATACGATGTGATGGTATCTTTGATATTTTAGTTTACTGCGGTTTTTTTTGGATTTGGGGGAACGGAGGTGAGATGTGAAAGAATGCTTCCGTAATTCCAGCTGGGTTTTAGTTAATTAATGAAAATGGAGAAAAAAAATGAAAAAGGAAAAAAAATTATAATCTTGACGTGAACAGCTACCCCCATTCCGTGCGATGAGTGCTTTATCCAACTTTTCAAAATGACCTTTAAAATCCGTCTTATTACTAAGTGTGAACAAAGCACTCTCCAAGCTTGTCGGAGATTCGTCAAGACGTGACGTTGGCGTTGGAAAAGCAAAATCCTAAAAAACTTAAATTATAATAAAGTATTCCACGTCGTATGAAATTTAGAATAGGAATAGTAACGCCCGCCATTTTTCTTCACCAAGTTCGTCTCTCGGGAGCTTTTTCATTCAAAATTCGCAACGAGCAAAATAGAGAGAAGAGGAATTTTTAAGGAGGGAAAAGAAGTCACGTGATATATTATGTATACTCACGTGAGTAACTGGGTCGTGTCTTTGTCGATACCGAACAGTTTCCTCTTTGTATAATCGTTGAAACTTTGAAGCGCCTTCAGAATTTCACCGGTTTTATTTATCGGCGCCTTGTTGGTACCTTGCCATGTTTCTATGTAAACCACAGAAACTCTCGTGTTCAGCGTACGATAATACTGAAACAAAAAAGTGAAAAAAAAAAAAAAAACCACGTGAAGCGGTTCTATTATTTTACTTTTGCATCGTCTTCGTTTCAAGAGTTGTAAATTTTTTTTGAAAATTATTCAAACTACGCCGTTAGATATATTATTCCAGGAATATATATGCTTTACATTCGGGTAAACTTTGGAACGTAAGTTTTGAATAATATATTAGTTTTCTACGAATTCATGAAATCAGAACGTTAAGAAAATTTTGCAGATTTAGTAATGGATGCAAATTCTTACGACTAATACTGTAATTGACCAACGCTCGTGAGAATAAAGTTTCCGATGTCGAATACCTCCTGCTGCTTATACTGCTACTGTATGCTGCTGGGTAACAAGTTTGGAAAACTTACCAAGTCCGCGATGTTAGCAACTTGTATAGCATCGTAGACAACTTGTAATCTCGTACTGCCGTTCCTTTTTTCAAACTATGACACAAAATATCGTGATTAATGCCAGATAACTTTTATGAATTTTCGGGGTTGAAAAAATTTCCTACTGCAAATATTTATTTCAAATAGTTGGAACCAAAATTGGTAGTACCATGGCCTTGTCTATGACCAGTGCCGTTTCGATGTACTTCGTCAGTTCTCTGACATCCCGTTTGTATCGGCTAAAAGTTATATCTTCGGCAAGATTGAGGATGTGTTTTTGTCTTCGGC
This sequence comes from Athalia cordata, assembly GCA_963932425.1. Lineage (NCBI taxonomy): Eukaryota > Metazoa > Arthropoda > Insecta > Hymenoptera > Athaliidae > Athalia > Athalia cordata. Next base: position 31,122,474 of record OZ010626.1, read on the forward strand.
TTTTTGCAGGTGGTCGTTTAGGATTTCCCGAATTTGCGCATCCCTTATCAGCTTTTGTACGAGCTTCAAATATGATGTGTGGATGTTTCTGCTAAAAGAGAGGTATGTATATAGTCTGAGTTCTATGTAAAATCTGCCTCGACAATTCAAAATGGCCGCAACGTGCAGGTAGTTCGGGACATTAATAAATATCGTCTCCCGCAATAATAAAACGTTTTCTTTTTGTTTTTTTCTTCTTCCTTGCTACATGAGATTGATGATGCTTTTTTTTCCTCAATCTGAATTTATAAGTTTCTAAAAAAGACCGAAGATTACATCGCGTCACTATTCGCGGTGTTATAGAGCAGCTCGTTCGAATATCCTTTTTGAGCTCACTTTTTCATTTGTTATTTTTTTTTTTTCTTTCTTCCCCCTTGGAAGGAACAATTTAGCAAGTGAGGAAAAAGCAACGAGGAACGTCTGCGCGGGCCATTAATTATCCGTGGAAGTAAAAAGGTGATAAAAGGTCAGAACCAGACTCGATCCCAAGTTGACGCGAGCTGACCGGCAGCTCAAGCCTCAGATTTTTGGATCTCCCAAGTTTTTATTGTAAAAACCTAACCTTCGTCGTTTTTTTCAACGCTCAGCTGTCACGCTAAACCATCGAATTATCCAACAACACAAAAGAAATCCCAGCAGTTATCAACGCATAATACGTATAAAGGTAGCAACCTATAGTAAGATTAATTGTTCTTAGCTAATAAATTATCGCGAGACTTAAAACCACGTTTTTATTATACGTATAATATACGAGAGCCTATAAAGCAAAAAACGTATCTCGCGTAATCTAATTATCCGCACGTCTGCTGTTTTTCTCTACGCGCATCAGATCGATTCACTTTTTACCCTACTTGAATTGGATAAGAAAATTGTTGTATGAAGCTTATGTAGCTTAAAAATGTAAAGGGATAAAAACTGGAAGAGCCTGACGTCCACTTTTTTAGTCGTGTTGCTATAAGGCCGTATCCCTCGAACACGAACATTTTGCGATGATAATTTCATGATATTATATTGCTATAAATTGCTTAATATCCGTTCGATTTTACTGACCGACATGTCTCCGCCATAGAAAGGATGCATAACGAATGTTTCGTTGCCTAAATGGATGACCCCGCTTACTCCATCGCAGGTATGAAAGGCCGCACTTGCGCCCGGATAATCCTTGACGGTTCCATGATAAAAGCAGTGTTCGATTTCCTAGGAAAGAAGAAAAGTTTCATGGAAACACATAATCAACATTTTCACCCTCACGTATAACACCACATAGGTACATTCAGTATAGGTATTCACCTGTTTCGATAGTTGTTCTACACCATTTGGTAAATAGTGCCTTTGAACCAAATTCGGAGCTAAAAGTTGCCTGAAATCATCATTATAAAAAATTAATTTTTCTTTTTTTTTTCTTAAGGCGTTCATCTTCTGTTTCTTTCTTTTCTTTCATTCTACTCAATATCATTTTTATAAAAAGACAAGCATATGTAATAATAATAATAATAATTTTTTTTCTTTAAACATGAAAATTTATGAAATCTCCTTTACGACACGTGAATTATATGGATAATGTTGATATAATTTCTTACGTATTTAATTCTAAGTCTAGTCGAAATTTGTGACTGAAGGCCTTGAGAAGAATTGATGTCCGATGATAGTGTTTTCCCGTCTGAAAAATATCGACAGATGGAAAAAAAACAATTATGGTTAACAAATGATTTTTCTGTAATTCATATTAGACTTTTTGGAAGTTTCGTTTTTTTTTTCTTATTTTCAGAAAATTCTTACGCGTAATCGTCCTCTTTGACTCTGGTAATTGTTATCACCCATGTGCCCATTTCTCGGTGGATTCTGGAACAGATATATAGAAAGACACGTGAAAAAAAGAGGGAAAGAAAAAAAAGAAGAGGTGGGAAAGTATATAATACTCGAGAAAAAGAAGAAGAGGTGAGAAAAAATAAGAAATCTACCATCGCGTCGCTTGGGATATACCACACCTGAAAAGTTTCCTCTTGTCGACGTGTCATTGTCTAAAAATAATCGTCGGATAGTATACCTGTATATGTAGATACGTAAGTATTTATATAGATATATGGTCTATAGATATTTCTGCAAGAAACAAGCGATTCGCGAATTTTGGTCGTTGCAGATTCTATACTACAAGGAGTGAGGGTTGAGCTATCGTAGGAAAACTCCACTGACAGATGTATCGACTTTCCGACAAAGCCACGTTCAACGTTGTCGTCTCAATATACATATAGGTATAAGTATAGGTAGATAGGTAGGTACCGTACATACATACATGTTTCGATATACCCATGATATATATATATATATATATATATATATATATATATATATATATACATATCTATACCTTTGTATATTGGAGCCAAAAAACTTTTTCTCAGACTCTTATATACTCTGCTATGTACATACATATATATAAGTATACGTAGACCATAACGCGACCGACTCTCATCTCACCCTCTTCGCTCTACAGTTTCTTTAAACTTTTACTACGTGTATTGGATTACCCAGAGACCTTTGGGAATGGAACTATACGCGAACGGACGTCTCTCATGGACACAAGATAAAGATAAAAAAAAAAAAATTAGGATCGAAAAAAAAACCGTCTGATTTTCCCCGAAAAGAACTTTTCCCACCGACCCTATACTTTCGGGATCGCTAGACTATATCTAATAATTTATCTGGACTTTTTTTTCCTCCGCGCTTCATATAACAGTTATAACAGATCACATAGCGAATTAATAAATTCTCACCTTTGCTCCAACTTCTCTTGTGGAAATTCCCATCTTCTCGTGATGCCGCAACTGTACCGGATAGATGATCTGATAATAATGAGACCCAATATTTCGTACTAGCTCTTGGTTTTGGCGATATTCTCGGAGTAATCTCTCAGCCTCACCTGAAAAATTCCATCAATCCAATACTTCAACATTCGAATAAGTTAATTTTTTCTAATCCTATGAAACTAGGGGAACGGTTGGACCTCGTAGATTAAAAATTGGAAATTTTCCCATGTGTATATGAAATGATAGCCATGTGGTTGCGCCGCCATTTTGGTATGACTTGGAAAAAGCTATCGTGCTTTATCAGTTTATCGTGTATCGCCGTTTATTGCGTTACTTTATAGTGGCCAAAGGTTAGCAATATTCGAGATGCACGGTCCGCCGAATTGGCAGTAAAATCCGGAAGTGAGAATTTTACTTGAGATGGTATAAAAAAGAACGACCGGATATAGTGAGGATATTTTTCTAGGTTATAGATGACGCGGGAAACAGACAGATGAAAATACGGAGAAGAGAAAAGTGGCAGTGGAAAGGATTGAAAGATAGGAATAATAGTTTATCCTGATCGAAGTGGTAGAAATGAGGTTTGAAAATCGAGCGCATTGTTCGTCTTGGAAAAATAAATCTACTTCTCATTCTTCCATTTACGAATTCGCAAAGGTTTGCTATTCAACCTCCTCCCTACAGTAACAACACACTTTGGAGATCATTGAGCTGCCACATTAATCACTCAAGTTAGGTTGGCCGCCTCCTACCGAGAACACGACGTTCTCATCTACGACCACTTCCACCATCTTCGTATTATACATAGGTACCTAAATATGTATGAATATCTACTATTTCCCCCCATATCTTCTGTACATATATACATCTGTAAAGCAACCCCCTTACACCCCAAATCTTATAGTAGCATAGCTCTTATATACATGCTGTCTTTTTTTTTCAGACATGGCGCCAAATAACAAAGCTCTGTGTGATCGATCTATGCAAAATCAGCTCGACACGGTGTACGCGTTATTTACGTTGAATCGCTACGGAGAATTCAAATATTTAATCAAACAAAATTTCATATAACTGCGTTTCAAAAAGCAGCAGATAAATCTATACGTTACAGTAAACCGTTTCCCGGTTGCAAACTTACACATTGAAATACGTATTCTACGCCTATAGATCTAAAACGCATGACGACTTTTCAATTATACTGCAGGCAACTTTGCGGGAGTGGCGTAAAATTAAACTTGACACCAAAATCAATGCGCATGTCGCTATACACTGGACGAATATTGTATCTGCGATTTTATACACGTAATCGGCACATATTCCAGAAGAATTGAGATCCAAAAAGTTGCCAGAATCAAACAATATCTATGGCCGTGACAAAAATAATGAACGGTACAATTTTCGCCTCAGAGCTGTTCAGATCCCGGGCACTTCCAGTTTCAAAATGGCAGCCGTTGAGCCTTAGGATCTGCATCTCTCATGGAACATTTCCAAATATTATATTTCACCTCTCATTTTTCTTTTTTTTCCAAAATCGAATCGTACTTAAATTTATTTATTCATTTCCTATAATATCGTACACGTATACGATCGTAAATTACACGGCTAATGAGTTGCGTGTGGAATTCGAGTTTAGAGCGAATAATTAGCAGCTGTGCATGAGAAATTACTTGAAGTAGGTAGGTAGGTAGGTAGGAAGGTGACCATATATGAGACAATTGAGAGAGCTGGGACTCGTGTGCATGTACCGAAAAGTGACATATGCAATAACGTATGTTATACAAATGTGTGGATATAATATAACGTAATTACACCCGGTACATCTGTAATTCACATTTATGTATGTGTAACGTAGTGTGATGAGGTTGTGTGACGTACGCATACAGATACATATGTTTCCGTACATAACTACACGTATACATATGTATCATACATATGTACAACATTCCAACACCCCTTGCTCCGTAGGTATGTACATATATAAAAACGGATTTGACAAAGTACGTAATGTTTTATGCATTAAAAACAGACAAAGTGGATCGTCATGTACACTACGCGGCGTGATTACGAATTTTAATTCGGAAGAGGCAAAAAAAAGAATTAAAATAACAAAACAACCGTAAGAGCGAGAGGAGACGGAAAATAAAAAAAAATAAAAAAATAAACGAATATATAAAAAAAATCACAAAATCTCAAAGTACACGGAGGATCGCGAGGTTACCGCGTCGAGCAATGAAGTGTCGTTAGATTTTTGTTCTTTCCTTCGCTTGTTATTTTCATTTGAAACTGTAAACGACTTTTTGTTTCTTTTTCTCTACTCACCAACAGGACTCTCTTCATTCCAAAAGGAATCATCTAAGGTATAGTCGGCCTCTGAAACATATAGAAATAAAAATAATTAGCTTTGCAAAATTATTAACGAAAAAAGAAAAAGGAAAAAAATTTATTTCCGAAGCTTTTCCGCATTTCCTTATGATACCTCTAGATTCTTCATCGCGTCGTTCGAGACACATAAAAACTGATGAATTTTTAACCCCATCAGCAAACCAACGGTACGAAATTAAACGAAGGGGGGAAAGGAGAGAAACTTGTAAACTGTGAAAATTGTGGCCCAATATTTGCACATTTCTATTCCACTTTAATCGCATCTAGCTATATCTAAAAAAGAAAAGCGTGCATAATTGGAATCTACCGTAATGACGGAAAATTTTATCTTGATTACGACACGCACAAATATATTCATGATATAAAAAATCTCAAATCTGGGGCTTACAGTTACTAATAATAAATTTACGCGTATATAATTACAGTAATAAGAAGACGTGATGATACAATTTTTTTTCCACAAATGAAAAAAAAAAAAACATCTACAATTCCGAAATCTTGTCGAGTATTATCATCATTTCGTTTTAACGTTATCAGTTTATTTAAATTATTTTCATTTTCTATTTTGTTTATTTTTACGCAGTAATTTACGGGGATTTGCATATCGATGTAATCTCTCTTTTCGTTGTAACGAACAGGGCGTTAAATTCTAATCGGTTTAAGCTGGATCACTTACGATGGAGTTGCAGGAATTAAAAATACCCTGAAATATTGTTTTTTCTTTCATTCTGTGCTTGTTTTTAATTTTTTTTTTTTTTTTGTTCTTTTCACTTTTGTGAAAATCGTATAGCAGCTCACGATACGGAAAATGTGTAGGTATGTACAGGTATACCAACGTTCGGATTATTATAGAGGATGGTACAATCGATTATACTCGTTAACTTCAATCGGAAGTTTAATTTGTCAGATTTCCTCAGAGGCGGACGTGGTTGGCGTGCCTGCTGCAGTTCATCTTGAGTATTACCACACCACGGTTCTACGCACCCAAGCATATTAAAACATTATATGAAACTTACACAACTTATATTAGATCGTTGAAACTTTATCTTAATAACCGGCGAAATGAAAAATAAGAAGAAAATAGAAACGAGAGAAAAAAAGAAAAAAAATACTTTATAGTCAAGGAAAAGCAAGTTATTTCAAGTATATCGAGATAATAAAAGGAGATTCGTCACAACGGCATCTGAAATTGAAGCGCTTGATCTAAAAAAAATGATAAAAAAAAAACAATATTCAATCTAAATTTTTCAAATATTTTCATTCGGTACAGGTATATAGGTATACGAGAAGATTTTTTTATGATGAAAATTTTCTCGGCGCAGCTTGTGCTATACGTATATTATACATGCAATTTTGACGAACATTGACCTAATTAATGCCAATCCTTTAAAATCTGATGAAAAATTTCTTCTGAAAATTGATAATTACACTAATTTAAAAGCCTGTCTGGCTATTTATAGATGTGCACATAGCTATACATATAACACGCGGTTCTTTTCTCTTTGCATATCACGGCTTTTAGGGGCGAAACAGACAGGAGTAGAACGAGTTGCTCCACCCTTTTTGGCACGTCATATTCTCCTTTAACTTTGGTAAAATATTATCCGCGGTTTTTCACCATCTTTTTTTCCCTCCTCGTATACCTACTAATTTCACTTTTATGTATACGTATGTCCGACCGTGTGTATAACATCCGACCGAACCTAATTCCCATATCAGTTAATTGCAGCCTCATATTTTATGTAATATTTTACATAGGCATACGTACAGATCCACTTCAATTTCTTTAATTATACAACAGCCATGTACATGTCCATATATATGTATATTTTTTATCAAAAGTTATCCCGCGCGTTTGAAACTAACAGGCATATTTTTTTATATGAATATATACCTGGTGTGCCAAAAATATCTACCTTAGTTCAAACATTACGCAACGAGATGACGTAATAAACGTCTACATAGAAAAAAAAACAATTAAAAACGCTCGTTATTTTTTTCTGAAATTCAGCGATGCACTGCACGTATATTAATTGAAGTAGACTGCGGGTTATATTTCCATAAAGTTTCGAAGGACGATGCGAAATTATTTCTATCCAACGAAGAAAAAAGGGAAAATTACAAAATACCAAAATTTCATTTTTTATTTCTCAAAATGTCTGAAAACCACGTATATACGAACCGTTTTTGGTAAATGTAGCGACGATAGTTTCGAAAATTCACTTCTAAATATTATGTAGTAAGATGTCGCAATAGCCGAAGTAAGAACTTCATCTCTTCATAATTTCAAAGATGTTTTATAATAAGGGAAAAAAAAAAGAAAATTGAAAAACTTTTCCCATATACAAGTAAGAAGCATACAATTTCACGTGTATTTATATCGTTGTACACGATGTAAAATGCATGTAATAATTATGGCGGACGTGTAAATTTTCTCGCGTTGAATATCGAAGATTTTTTTCGACATGTAGACGGAGAGATATCGTTGGGGGATGAAGTAGATATAGAAGGAAGTGTAGGAGGATGAAGAGTAGGGATGGTGGAGAGGGAGGGAGTGAGGGGGAGGTTAAAGGGGTTGAATCCGAGGTTGCATGAGTGGGAAAAAGCAATCAATCTTTGAGAGGCAGATGAGTGCGGATCTAAAATATAGGGCAACGCAAATTTAGTCTGGCTGCGTCCACGTGTCTCTCCGGGAATGCGCAACCGCCCCAGCCAGCGAGCAGCAAAACGTAATCGATATTGTCGACGAGGTGCTGCTGCTACTTCTGCTGGTGGTAGAAATTGTGGCGGTGGTGGTTGTTCCGCTGGTACCACGCCCTGCACTACCTGGCAGATGCGAATTTACGAATCTATATATCTGTTCCGTGCGTCCAACAAACGCTATATAAGTACGACATATATAACATGTATTTAACGTCGTTTACTTCGGCAAGTTTCTGTCCCATCGCCATCATGCTCGCGTTTTTATAGATCCGACCACATCTTATCTGCTGCACCTCGAGCCCCTGATGACCCCTTTTAACATTTCATGTCCACCCCCGAAAAAGAAAACACCCCAACAGACTCGACCGACCGGCTGCGGAGCGTTTCAACAGAATTCAAAATGCGATCGGATATATCTCTCGAATAAAATTGGAAAATCGTATTTTGTTTAATAGAAAAAATTCACACGAGGGTCCAGTCTATGTATGTATATATGTAGACTATGTATTACGTTATCCATTCATAATTTATATAGTATATGTGTATGTACAGGTCAAACTAAAATAGAGGCGAATTTTGTGGGGGAAAAAACATGAATGACAAATCGTCGTGATAGAGACTTTGTTTTTTTTTACTGATGAAATAATTCTTTTGCTTATTTATTTTTTTATTCATTTTTTATCGGAATTTTGGTAGTCCGATAGACGGCCTGACGACGAACTTGCAGGGAAAACTTTTCCAAATGATGATGCCATATAGATCATGCGACTATAAAACCAACAATCGGTGCTTCATTATTATTATCATCATCATCATCATTATTATTGTTATTATTATTATTATTATCTGTAGCAATTTGGGGGTTGGCAGTTGCCGAAAGTTCGCTAACGAACGATATAAGATAGTTATCGGCACTGGTTCGATTAATTAATTTTTCTTTCTACTTCTTTCTGACGATTTTGTTCTTCTTTTTTTGTTTTCTCTTTTTTGACGTCTCCGAGTTTATATCGATTCAGATCACATACGATTAGCTGCAGTACTTGGACTAGTCAGGAAAATTGAAAAACTGTGTATCGTAAAATAATCTCGAACATGGAATTTATTCGCTTGAATTCGATCCGAAATCGAATCGGACTAATATAGAATGTACAAAAATGGCACTCGTCCGATCGGTTGAAGAAGAAAAAAAAGAAAAAAGAAAGAAAGTTGATCGCGTGGCTGTATGTGCGGTCCATAATTTATAGAGTAATTGCTTGTGTTTAAATAATAAATTCATGTATTAGGTAGTTGTACACCTAATTTCATTCATTACGGGAATCGACGTAATCGATATAATTTTAATATTTATAACCTGTTTGCTTTAAGGAGCGCGGAATTGGCGTGGCGTGGCGTATATTATGTATAACGTACACGGCGTTCAGGCGTAATAGATTAGACTTATAAAATATTCTATGGATTGATTATTCAATTAATATTTGAAGCAAATGCGAAATCGTGTTGCAAATCGACCGCACCCTAATACTACCATGCAACTCGATATAATATGTACATATAAATACATATGTAATTTATCCATTCAGCTGATGGCCGTGTTAAATCTCATTAATCCGTCGCCATTTTGAATTGAAGATTATAAATTATAATTTGACGATTAACCAAACCGTGGAAATAAGACCCTTCGCGATCCATCGTTCCCCGCGAGGATTAGCGGGACCCGATAATCTCTGCGAACGCACCGCGTTTTCATGAAAGATAATAGAAATTTATAACAAGGACATCATTTTGTCCCTATAATGTGCATACGTACCTATATTTCGTCGAACGCATGTCCAGGCGACAAGTTTTCGAGCGGTTATAAAGAAAGAAAAAAAAAAAGAAGAGAAAACCTTTTTGTTTTATTCATTATTGTTTCGGTAGATTTTTTTTTTTTCTGCCGCAGATCTATTAAAATTTCAAATTCTAACAACTTCTCGCACCGAACTGGACGTATGTAATACGTATTTCTCCCATACGAATTTATGTATTCAAATACTGTACGCGAGTTTCAACGGTTGATCCAGAACGATACGATCGGGAATCTATTCGACAGTTTTGACTGCCGACGAAAAAAAATAGCCGCGAAACGAAACAATCCACACACCGATTTATATTCGAATACCCATAAACTCTCCGCACCTACGGAGTAGTACATAAATATATGTACATAATATAAATACATACTTACGTACGTACGTACATTCTATATACATTCTAGGGATAAATCTGCCCGCTGAGCTGCTCAACCTTTCATCCGATCATCGTACATTCACAGGTGCAAATCCGGGACCAAAAAACGAGCCAAACCGAAGCACTCTGTATTTTTATTCTTTTTGATAACGTTTTTTTTTTTCTTTCTTTTATTTTTGTTTAATCTTCTCGCAAAATCCTCGCTTATGGCCGTGTACATGATGCAATCAAAATCATGTCAACTGACGTTGTTATTTTTTTAGAAGTTTTTTTTTCCGTCCACGTCACGTGTGAAATTGAAGAAAAAAAAAGAGATGGACGAAAATTGTTTTTTTTCTCTCCTCCGAATCGCCCGTTCAACGCTACGACAAAATATCTATGAATTAAAAATGAAATGCGGAGTGACATAAGGAAGATGTCGTTATTCCGTTTTGTTTGTCCGACATAAACTCTTAGCTGTTCTATTTTATTTTATTCTCCTAGATGTTCCACACTGCGAGTTTTCGTGACTCCTACTTCGGTTTGGATATGCGTTTTCTAGACGACTTTTATACGTACATGTATAGCTTTCATGGTTCGTGAGTCAAGGGCGTCTCTTACCTTTTTTTTTTGTTTGTTTTTTCTACGCTTTTTTCTCAGATTCATATATATTTCAGTCACGCCCTAGTAATACTTCTTAAATTCCGTGTTGGCGTTCTATTCATCCTGCAGCACAAGAAGAAGAAGAAGAAGAAGGCTACGTATAACGAAGCGACATTATACTTGCGGCCGCGTAACGAATGGGAAGATTCTTCTACAATAAATACCTATACCTACGTATACGTAAAACATTAGTTTTAGGACATCCCATGTAAACATCTTTATTTTATCGTAGGGGTACGAAATGTTTTATTTTATTTCTTTAGTTTTGTTTTTCTCTCTTATACCATCCGGAGCAACTATAACATATATATAGAACGCAACCTTTTCCGGGGAAAAATTACTGAGCTGACCTAAGCTGCTGATGCTAGCGCTGCTGTTGCTTCTGCCGTGCACTTTCCGGTTAGTATAGACCTTACTATTTTCTTTTTGTTCGTGTGTTTTTTTTGTTTGTATTTTTCTTTTATTTTTTTACCTTGATGCTCATCTTTTTCCTTTACCTTTTCCACCTTCGTACCCTCCAAGAGGAAGGATGCATTCGTAGGTTCTGTGCATGGATGGTTTTTACTGAAGTTTTTTTCATTTCTTTTTTCATTTCGTTCTTATTTTTTTGCTCCTCTTTAGTTTTGTTGTCTTCTTTTCAGAGGTTTTTGAAACTGCACTAAATCATTCCCGGCTGCAGCAGCGGATCTTGTAAGTAGCGGAAATGGTAGGAGGAAAAAAAGAAAAGCAAAAGAAGAAAAAAGAGAAAAGTAAAAGAAAACGAAAAAACAAAAGGGAAGTAAAAATAAAATAATGAATTGTTGCTCGCTGTTACTAGTGATGCTTTTTTGTTTTGTTACATTGTGTATCCATTGTGAGGTGAGGTACGACAATACCGGAGCCGCAGGGGCATGGCGGGTGATATGATACATCATTTATTACCGGTTGCAGTGTTCTGTGTACAGAGGAAGAAAGAGGAGGAAAAATATGAAGGGGGGAGAAAAGAAGAAGAAATTAGAGGGAAAAACTGATTGTGAGTGAGTCGCGGAGTGGAGTTGGATCAGTGAAAACGTAAGTGAAGAACATCGTCGTCGAGTCAGCCGCCGCCGCTTTTTCCGACGGGATAACTGGAGGGCATCGAGGTTACGTGTGCGATCGATTTGCTCTTGGGATTCAAAATTCAACCTTCTAGGTCGTCGAGGCGGCGTACCTAAACCTATAAACGATATAACCAACCCTCTTGCCACTATGGTAGGTATGTACATATGTACATATTCCAGCTAAAATTATCAGTAGAGTTTCAAAACTGATCGTGACAAGCACGCTGGTGTAATAAATTGTCGAAGCGTCTGTTACTAAATTACATCTGCCGCCGCCGCCGCCACCGCCGCTGCTGCTGCTGTTACTTCTAGCTAACTGCCCACCCCCGTCATGGAATCAGCTATGTACACCAAATTTTATGCGAAATTGATAGTTATCCTCAGGGACGATTGATGGGACAGAAATTGCGTCACGATAAAAATCATAATACTTACAATTAGTTCAGACGTGTCAGCAGCTACGGAGGGTGGAGAGAAAATGGGACTTGGATTGTTTTCAAAATTTCGAGGATGACGTGCAGTACGTCGAAATAACCAGATTATATCATCGTCGTTTCAAAACGAACAATTTTCTTTTCCAATTACATCTGAATCCAATTTTCTGAATCAGTTAAAAGTAAAAAAAAAGGAAGGGAAAAAACCAAAATCTTCTTCTCTAATTTTGTTAAAAGAATATTCGACATTTTTCTGAGTTACGATCGAATAGGTGGGAAAAAATGAATCCTACCGAAAGCGGAGCAGCATAGACCTTTGTGTGGTATACAAGAACGTCTGTATATCGAACGACGTCATTTTTGTGGTTGACAAATTACTGTCGACGTACGTATACTTTCGTGTCAAGGGGGCCGGACGCTATGAGATTTAGGCTGTCATCTCCGTTTTGGCACAACAAAGCTATTTCGTTGCTGATCCAGGCTTTCCATCAAGCCCTGTGTGCTGTTGCTGTTTCTGTTGCAGCATCTTCTTCTCTTAATCCGAGTAAAGTGTCTCACTTTTACCAACTTCAACTTTCTTCTATTTCACTTTTCGCCTCCTTGTTATTTATTTTATATATATATATATATATAGTTTTTTTTCTTCTCATTTTCTTTTTTGTTTTTTCCCCGCTACCGTTTTCGCCTTATTCCTTTCTCTTTCATTTTCAGGGGCGTCCTTTCTCTCCTTTTTTTCTTCTTCCTGACTTGTTCTCGTTTTGTTCGTTTATACTTATTTTGAAAAAAAAAGATTCTCTCTCCTTCTTCCCCCACCCCTTTCTCTCTTTATTTATCGTTATTCGCCAATTAGAAATCTGACAGGCGATACGGCGCAAGAAATCATCGTGATTATTACAGAAACACGAAACTTTCGTCCAAACAATCGTTAGCACGAAAGTGTTCTTATACTTTTCTCTTCGTTTCTACAATCTCGCTCTTATATATTCCAACTAAAAGCATGTCGTCGCACGATAAGCTGTAAAAATTAGTGTCCGGGAATGAAATGTAGCGGAGAGAGAGAGAGAGAGAGAGAGAGAGAGAGAGAGAGAGAGAGGATAAAAACCCCCGAATAAAAAAGATGGAAGAAAACTAGAAAAAAAGTATTCCAACGATGAAATCGTTTTGATCGCGTGTCTTTCGTACGCGTATGTATACCATATATCAAAAGGGTTTCTTTTTATATTTCCTCATTTTATTCCATACATAAGAGGAAAAGAGAGGAGTGTCTCTCAGTAGTAAAACATCTGTTTTGTCAGCCTAGCATATTCAACGACTCTAGTGGGATTTTTCAAGAGCGATGAGCTGATAGATATGGACGGAAAGAGGCGAGGGGTAAAAAAAAACGAAACCCTCTCGTAATATACGCTGAGAATGGCGAAAATCCCGAAGGTTCTCTCTAGCTGCTGCTAATACCTATGCCATTGCCACTGCTCCTGCCGCTGCTTCTGCTTCTGCTCAAAGAAATATTATAACGACAACACTCAAGTCTACGAGAGCTACTAGGTACTCGATAGATGATAATCAGCCGTCGTCGGCGTCGTAGTCATCGTCGTCGTCGTCGTCTCTTAATACGCTACTTCAAAACGAGCGATTAATTTTTTCCATCAGTCATTTTTTTTTTTCTCGCTCTTTCTCTCTTTGGTAAAGGTATATTCAACGCGTACGTTGATAAAACACTTGACGGATTACAAAAAAAAAAAAAGGAAAAAAAAAAAAGAAAGAGGTGATAATAAAACAAAAATAAATTAAATAAAACCAAACAGTTTTGAACGAGGCGTGTTCGACCGTATCTTCACATTCGTTATTTTTGCAGGAGATACGGTTCGGAGATATGTGGGCATTGGAATACCAAGCGACGATGGCAGCCGTAATCATGAATGAAATGAATTAATAAACGTCGTTGATCGTGACACAAGCCAGTGAAACTGTAAATGCATATTAGATGACCTGATTGCATGCCACGTGCAGTTATACTTTGTACATAAAATATATGAAGGTAAATGTTCACATTTGTAAATGTATCGAATCGTCGTACATATGTAGGTTTAAATAATTGGGTGTCTGCAACAAAATACTACAAAATAATTGTCAATTTGTTTTTCAATTTACAAGTAATACAAATGGCGGATGCTGTATACGTTCCAAAAAAGATAAAGTTGAGAAAATTTTATAAAATTATGACGGTAAAAGTTTAATGGAAAACGAGTAAATTTATATTCGTCATTCAGTAATATTAAATTCATCGTATCTCGATATAATTTATTCGCGATTATTATCATGTCGCAAACTTTGCAGCTACAACAATTGAAATACTATAACAAACTACAAAAAAAAAAAAAAATAGAAAAGTAAGAACAAAACATTTATACATTGTCTATATAACGCGTACAAAAACCTTCGTTCCGAATACGCAAAGTTTAGTTTAGATATTTTTGCTGCAAGCGCGGTTCATTTTATTTTCCCTGTTTTTATTCATTTATTTATTTATTTTTTTCCATAAACTACATCGTTTCATAATTTCCAAATCAATGAAAAAATTAGCGCAGCCACGCCCTGCACTGCAGGAAAATAGCCCAACCGAAGTTGGAAAAGGGGAAAAAATCCAAAAAGGTTTCTATACGTGGGGTGTGAAATATATTTGTTAATATACTCGTATATTAATGCTAGAATTTATTTGCAGATGAGATTTTCGAGCACTTTCTTTACGGTACTAACAGGAGAAAAAATAAACACAAGAACGGAATGGGAAGAGGATTAGAATGGAAGGTAGAAATTTCCAGTCTAATTTAACTGCGAGGTTTCGACATCATTCCTGATGTTGCGAGGTCAAAAGATTCTGACGACGGCCAAAGAAATTCAGTTTCCAACTCGGCCTCCTTTAAAGGAAGTCTGCAAAAGATAAGCAAGGCGATAACAAACCACCCAGCCATAACCGACAATCTCACATACGTTTTTTTTCTTTTTTTTTCAAAGTCGCGTCTGCTTAAAATTAATTCAATGTGATTTCGAAATCATGAAACCCCCCGAGCTGTCGATTGATTTGTGATGATAATTAATTCCTCCGCTGAAGGTTTACGCGCATTTGTTTCAGATTTCAAACGCTTTGCCACTTCGAACATCGGTAAAGCGTAGGAATTCTAAAACAAATATCACGCTCGTCCTGCACTTAGCCCCGTACTTTATCCTTCCGAGCCGCTGTCGTGTATATGCTGACTGTTTCATTTTTGATTTCGTTTTTTGATCCTGTATAATATCGGCGACTCCTTTTCTCTTTTTACCTGAAATATTTATGTCCTTTGATGGAAAATTTTCCCCACTCACTGTTACGTGCAGGAGGATTTTACTTTTGAGTTTCTGAATTTTCAAGTTTGATTAGCGCTTCGGAGAAATCTGCATAGAAAGTTTCTCATATCTTGATGCGCAAGGATATAAAAAATCTAAGAGATCGATGCGATGATATCGATTTATGTTTACGCGTTTCTTCGTAATATTTATTACTAATAGTTTACCCATAATATTTCACAATTTCTTTCCAATCGATATCAATAAAATGTCATCCTCCGGGTCACGATGTATATCGCACATTGTTTTATACATCCAATTCATACGTTCACAAATCGCACGATCACAACGCTAATCGGATTCGAATCAAGTAAAACTAGATACATGTAGTATTGTGGAAAATTTATACATAGTACATATGTACATACGTTGGACAAGCTTGACGTATAGTGATGGCCGACGACGACCACAGCCAGGGATTCCGGGGGACAAAAGCTTTGCGGGCGTCAGGCAGAAATTTCTACAAAACTAGGCTAGATAGGTATTTCGCATACCTAAACGGATGATAATCCATGGAACACAAAAACCGTGAAAAACTGTGTGTTTTCGGGGGAAAAAAAGGAAAAGGTAGGAAATTATGAAATTTTTTTTCAAATTCTTTTGTGTATTCTATTTTTACTATTTCCTTATATTTTCTCGCAAAAGTTCAAAGACGCGAAAACGGTTGAAGATTAGAAGCAATTAATTTAAAACACGGTCTCACATTCACTTTGCTAGATCAAAAGACGTATGTATTACATATAGTGTTGGTAAATATACATATATACCTATGTATATGTACGGTGTTTCGCGAGTTTTAACTGTTTTCACCTTTTACCTTTGACTACTTTGTGCTCTACTTCGACGTTCTTTTGTTTAAATTACACCCTCTTCAAATAATTATCCCATATATATATGTACAGATATGCCACACGTATAAGACGTGGCTATATGTATCTATCTAATCCACAAAAAGGAAAAGAAAAGAAAAAAACAGAATGATAAAAAAATACTTCATTATATAATATGTAAAAGGTGCAAAGTTGTTGAAAATCTAATACGCCAAATATATACCACATGATATCTAAATCTATATACTGTACGTAAAATTTTTATTTATTTCAAATGACGTGAAGCTCGCTGCAGTCGCGGTGAATACGTATACGTATATATATTTTATAGGATACTGAACTGTTTCAGATCGAGAAAATAAATAGCGTCATATGTACGTACCTAGAATATATACATGCATGTATATATTTTTATATAAAATGTATCCTATTTTATTTTCGCGAACATATGATTATAGCTGCGAAACCTACTTTATTGACCGTAACCAAAATGTAGGGCACATATAGTATGTATAAGCTTCTAGATACATAAGGTATATACTCCGTATACATAAATACACCTTATATATTTAATGCGGCCTCAATATTTATACACATATATTATCGAATTTCAGGTCTGACATGAATAAAATATACACTAGTGAATAATACCCGATAATCGATAAATATGTAGTGAAAATTTTCAAAAAAATTTTCATACCAAATAATTTCAAAGTCAGTCGCATTTGAATTTTCAAACTTTCTGTACCACGTTATATGTACATAGCATATATTCCTAATGGCGTCAAACAAGGTCGTAGGCGACCATCATATTACGACCTTTTGGATGTTATAAAGTCAAAAGGTCGCTCGTATATTTTTTTTTTTTGGTCCATTCACGCAAAAATCAAATAAATACATAAAGGTCGTATACGTACCGGGGTGATGAAAACTTCAAAAAATAGAATCACGGAATTGAACTATAGAAATTGGCGAAAAGTCACATTGTCATACAATTTTCAATGTACAAAAAATCGAAGTGAAGAAATTTTTGAAAAAATTCCGGTGTGGAAATAACATTTCCTCAGCTATGGGGGAAGAAAGACAACATCATCTTATTATTAAACAAATTTTTGTCGCAGAATCAAAAATTTCTTTATGCATTAATATATGCGAGTATACTATGCATCTAGAAACTTTAATTATAATATTACTTCGTTTATAAAATTTAATATCATTTTATTCCGGGTATACACGGTATGATACACCTGAGCTGGGTTTAGGTTAGGTAATTTTTTGTTCATTCTTTTTGCGTGTTTTTAGATTTTTCATGTTAATTTTTCCGAGCAATCTTCCGAAGCGCAAAACGATGCAGCTTTTTATATATCGTTTTAAATTCTTGATTATAATTTTTTTTTTATTTTGTTCTTTCTTTGTATGCTTTAGATATTATAAATAAACCAGGTATGTATAACATTCGCATTAGCATAGGAATTATATAATAATCCAAACGGAATTCTTTATGTGGAGATTTTTACACCATATATACAAACCTATATTATATATAACTTACAGCTGAAAGTAAATTTTTTTCTTTGCTTCAATTTTGTTTTCTGTTTTGGTTTTTATTTCACCTACTGCAAACGAGACGTTAATTATTCGAGGTGCTAATAGCGCATGATCTCAAAATTCACAAAGAACGTTTTGATCAGCGATTCTACGATTTTCTCTTCATCTCCACGTACGCCCGTATTATCTATCCATTAACAGCAGCCTTTACCCCCTAATACCGTACGTAAGTATTCATGATTTTAGGTTATAATAAATGAACGAAACTCACGAAGTGACGACGACGACGCGATGGCGATTTATATATTATAGGTACTGATATAATAACAAAATTTGATTAAAATATCATCGAATGAAAAAAGCGATTCGAAATGCGTTACGTTATTTATCATCACGTCTCTTTTGAGAGGGATGAATATAGAATAGACATGGGTATATTCGTACAACTGCTCTTCTATATTATCGTACCGTGTAACCAGTCAATCTAATGGGATTCCCACATTCCTTACATTTCACGACACATTCGACTATTCACACAAATGTGTGCTACATACCATGTAACAACCTATACAACGTATACCAACCTTATACACGTACGTATACGTATACGTGCGTTCGAATTTCCAAGAGATTTCAATGCCACCGTATCATAAAGACCTTATTCTATAACACCGGGAAGTTCGAACTTTGAGTCCTGCAATCTTCATTCGGTTATTTATATTTTCGAATTTCTTTCTTTCATTTTTCTTATCACAGTTAAATCATCATCGGATCATCTCTAGATCATATACATATATATATATAGTCCTCACAAAATTCGCTGTGTACAGTTTTTAGTTTTTTTGGTAATTTTCGAAAAGAAACTTCTTCTTTTTCTGCTCCATTTATGCATGGCATTCGAAATGAAAGGTCATGATTATGCACACATCCTCTCATCTCGAGTTTATTCTAGTTCGAGACAAGCTCAATAATTTTGTTACGATTTCCACCCGCCCATCATTACCCAGCATTCAAATTTCTCACTTCAACTACATACATGTTCTCTGAACTTATGTACGTATTTTATACCATCATTTACACCGATTATAATCTGGAAACCAAAATAACGAAACTACACCTACAATCAAAGTTCGAATTTCGAAAATATATTAATCATGAACTATAATAATTTTAATGTAGATTCGTTTATAGCAAATATATATAATATAATTATATAACACAGAACATCATCGATGTTTGAAATAAATCGTTTCTTCCTTGTTTTTTTTTTGTGTTTTGCCAAAAATTACAAACAAAATTGCATATTAAAAATAATTGTTGCTAGTATGTTATACCTGGACATACATATCTATGTATGCATATGGAAGAAATTATATATTTTATTATATCATTTATATATATACGAGGTATTATACATATATATCAATATGGAAATTTAATATTTTAAAATATCGTAAGATAATACATGCGAACAGATAATAATAATAATAACAATATTAATAATAATAATAATTGGAAATAATTGTAAAATTGTAAAGGTAATTAAATATATAATAGAAAATCACTATTCATCATATGATATTGACTAAATGACGTTATAATTAAATACAATTCATGCGCTATTTTATGTATATATATTTAAATATATATTGCAGCTATGTAAAATGCATGCCATTAAATAACGAAGTTGAAATATTTAAATTATGTATGTTATAATCCATTTAGAATGATAATAAATTATATTAAATTTTTCGATGACTCAAAATAAAAAGAATTTGAGCGATGATCACTTCCGAGAATTTCGTCTTCGAAATATAGAATTAAGAAAGAAAAAAAACTGAAAGAAAAATCAATTTAATATATTAATTCATGTAAATGTATAGCATTCGATCCGTAAAATATGGATTTTTCAAAACGATATAAATAATCGTGTTGAACAGCAAGATAATTAGTTGAAATTAGAAATGATTTGGAAAATTATATAATTGTGCGTTTTGTATATTATCATCGATATCGTAATTGAAATAGAAGAGAATGTGAAAGTTAAAAATAAATGAATAGATAAAAATCATTGATTTGTGAAAATTGTACTAGAAATCGTGTAAAGTGTGTCAGTGGCGCGCAGTCGATGAATTGGAAATTGAAGATGGAATTTGTTGGCGGAATCGAAAAAATGATCTCATGCAGTCTCGTCTGAAACGAAGAAAGAACGAATAAGAAGAAAACTGAATAATAATTGAAATTTAAAATGCGTAATATAGATTGATATGTAAACGAAATATTTATATATATGGTATATGATGGATGATTTTTACCTCGCTTCGACGTGCTGTCGGCGCTGTTAGTAAATCCAGGTACAGCAATCACGAGAACAAAGAGTCCACAATATACCCAAAACATGTTTATGTCTTAACAACATTGTTTAATTCCATTTTACATGACGCTCGTGAAACACTATGATGCAGTCGATTCTTCTCATGTTACGTATAATCATCATTGGTACCTATAAGAATTATTGGAGTAACCTATCGCGGATATAAAAACCGCGTACGCCATATAGGAAACGAATAATTAAATGATAATAATTCTCTTGTTACTATTATTTTACAACAAATACGTTAGTTCATTCGATACAATAATTATTATGAATTTTTTTGGTTTCTTTCGATTTTATTTCAATTATTAGTTTTTGCAATTTAAACACGTTCCCCTATTATATCGCGGAGGATTAAAACCTGTTCCTTTTTCTTCTTCTTCTTCTCGTTTATCTTAAATTTCTTCTTTCAAGTCAGATTATTATATTAATATCACAATGAAATTGAAAAATTGAAAAAAGAAATAAACGCAACAAACCAACCTATGTCACTATTTCATTTATAGTTGTATTAATTTATTTAAGTTTTATTTCATTTATCTCTCATTGGTTTTATTTATTTCTATTATTGTATATTTTTAGATAAACTACTATTTTAATACGCGGAGCTCGGGGTTATATTTGATAAAATCACGCTTTGGCTGCCATCTTCTTCCTCCGCTGGAAGTCTGGAGTATGAAAATATTTGCAGCCCCTCTACCCCCTCCATCCACCACGCCTGGACCCACCTCTTATCGATTCCTGCGCCATTTCCCGTCAACCCTGTCAAATCAATAACACCCTCCCGGCCACGAAACACGGTGCGCCACGCAGATACGAAATGCGACCCAGAAAATCGCTACGCCACACGCCCGCTGTCTAAATAACAGGTATAATCCTTAACTTTACCAGGAATTATTTAATAATCCGTTAGATATATTTTTTTTATTAGCTAAATTTGTTTTTTTTTTTCACGTATATATAACTACGATAATTCCGTCCCCCGTAAATAATCCCCTTGCAGTTATTATAATTTATGATTCTTGCGCGTGAAAACCAAGTTATATAAAAAAACCGTAGTCTCAATTTTCAGTGTGGAAAACACGTCGCGATTAAATATTTTCTACGTCACTATTAGAAAAAAAAAAAGGCTGCCGGGTGAAAACGTACCGCATCAGAGCTTGCGCGAACGCGAACTGGCAACCCTTATACCTCGTAGGCGGGTTGTCCGCCCGCATGCACAATATGATACCGACGCGACCCGTTAAATGGCGGGAAAAATGTATAACGTTCAAAAGGGAATACACCCTCGGAATATTTGATTCGGGAAAACGTCGCTGGAAAATTCTGAGGGCGCTTCGATGACAAATCCAGAAACTCGAGGTAGAGAACAACCCCTGGCAGCGAGAAAAAAAACATCCAGAGCTTTCCACGTAAAATGGAAACTCCCCGATCTACCGATCTATATTCATTCTATTCTCCTTACTATTTTCTAAGCGATAAAGGAAGAAAAAGACATTACGAAAATAGCATACAAGGACCTCAAGCTGCAGGACTACAACGATCCGAATTCAATACCGTCATTTATTTTCTCTTTTGATCATTCGTTCTTACTCTGCATTCTTGCGGCGTATTATTGTATGCCTATATCGAAACAAAAGAGTACGAAAAGTAAGAAAAATTCACAAGGAAAATACGGAGGAAAAAAGGACGCATAGAAAAAAAAATCAAATTTAAATCAAATATCTCGTGATAAAAGAGAACTCGTCACGGGGGTTGGGGCGTAAATTGATTTTTTATTATTCTGATACTCTTCGAGTCGCTGCTCCGTGGAATATAATTTAAATATATAAATGCGTATATGTACATATATAAATATATGTACATACATATAGAATAATGTAGCCATCTACACGTATGTAGATAACGTTGCTAACCATGAGTAGAACGAAAAAATCGCGTTCATACTTGGATCGAATTATTAGAAAGATAGAAAAAAAAATATTCGCTCGTAAAGCACTCTGCGATCGCAGCTGCAACTAAAGCTGCAATGCGGTATACACGTAAGAATCTTCCGAAAATAGTGACGTCATAGATTTTGAACTATTTCTAGTACGTCTGTGTGCTTTATTATTATTATCGCATGTATGAAACCAGAAACCCTTAATTCCTCAAACGGGGATGTAGCGATGTAAACTTTCAAGCTAATATATTGGCTTTCCCAATACGTATATTACATGCGTTATACATTTATGTATAATAAATTGTATACGTGTATTACATGTGCACATATTTACATACGCATATACCTATGTGTATCATATAGACGTAGAGATATAGTTGACAAATTGGTGGTCTGATTACATATGCGAGCAAACGTTTTTAAGAGTTCACCCACCCCTCCCTATAATACTACATAGATACGTATATGTATATACCCCATTTTCTTCATATAGAAGACAACCTTCTTCCTCTCGCTTCGTATCCTTATGTATGCCATATTTCCTAACCCGAGGGATGCAATCATCCGAGTCCTGCACGACGAACGTATGGAGATTTTCTTCTTTTTCTTTTTCGTTTCCTTTTTTTCTTTCTTTTCTTTTTTTTTTCGCTCTTACTTTTTCTCCTTTTCTCTTCTTTTCTTCCATGTCCTGCGTTCGTTCGAAATTTGAATATATATTCCTTCATATTTTCCTACTAGCGTTTTTGTTTTTTTTTTCTTCATCTTTCTCTCTTTCGTTTTCCCCGATATATCTCTCAACCGAGGATCTCGTCTTTTTTCTATTTCTTTTTCTTTCACCTTTTTTTTTTTATTCTTCTGATCATCCCCTCGTTTTCTATGTATAATACGTCTCGCTATATATATTCCTACCGAATAGATCGGAATTGATGTAGTACATATTATGTACACATACCTTAATCATAACTGACATAGTTAGACACTACGCGACGAGCTGTAGGTTGGCGTAAAATATCCCTAGTTTAGGCAGCAAACGGGGGCTTGATTTTTCGCAAATATCTCGAGAACTGATTGAGATTTTCGAAATTTTAAAAAAGATTCGAAAAGAGGAGGAAATGTCCTCAAAAAAGTCTCGACTCCCGGAACTAGAGGACCATTATTTATAATCTTTCTAGAAGCGTGAAAATACGGCCGAAAACAGCTAGTCTGACACGTGGGCCGTTTCATTGCATGACGCGCGCAAGCCAGACTAGCCGTTTTCGGCCGTGTTTTCACGCTTCTAGAAAGATTATAAATAATGGTCCTCTAGTTCCGGGAGTCGAGACTTTTTTGAGGACATTTCCTCCTCTTTTCGAATCTTTTTTAAAATTTCGAAAATCTCAATCAGTTCTCGAGATATTTGCGAAAACTCAAGCCCCCGTTTGCTGCCTAAACTAGGGATATTTTACGCCAACCTACAGCTCGTCGCGTCGTGTCTAACTATGTCAGTTATGATCTCGCCAAGTGTACATATCGTTACGCGTCACGTGATAGTATATACATTACATACACCTACTTGTGTATTAATTTTACCATATAAAAATACAAAATAATGTACATAAATGTGAATTTCGAATTCTTCAGCGTATATAATATAAAATAATTTTATTACGGGCAAACGGTTATACATATACCTATATGTATGTATTAAGATATCTAGGTAAATGGTAGGTATAGGTATATACGTCCTACGTATATGTATAAAGACCAAAAGCATTTAGCTAACGAGGTCCAGCCGTGAATGCTGGTGCTCTGGTGGTGCTGCACGTTACCGGCACGCTACTTCTTCCGCGGACTGGGCAATTCATTACTCGAATTAAAAATAGATTCTGCAAAAAAAGGAAAGAACCAAAAAATAAAAAAGACAAAAAAGAAATAGAGAGAGAACAAAAAAAATAGAGGGAACAATACGAATGAAAGGAGCGTCGGGATGGGGAGGGGTGGCGAGGGGTGGGGGGTGGGGGGATGAAGAGAAAGAATAGAAAAAAATAAATAAAATAAAATACGTATACACATACATGTTCAACAATAAGAGTAAAGAAGAAGAGAAAAAAAAAAATAAAAAAAAAAAGAAGCAAGAAACGAGAACCTCTCCTCCTGTGCCGTTCCGTGCGCTCACTTCAAGAGAAAACGATTACGAGACTAATTGTAAGCTTCGCCTGATGAGGAGCAGCAGTTTCTTCCTTTAGCTGCTGCAGAGGTGCGTTTAGGCAAAAGTAGGTAGTTAGGTACGTACTATATATTATGTATTATAAATAAACGAGAGTTCAAAGCGAATAAATAACGCGATGTTGACTCGCATTATACAAACCTGTGTGTATGTACAATGTACACATAGGTGTATAAAAACCATTTAGAAAACGTTATTAGCATTTAAGTTTTATAACAATATTCGTATACACTATACTTACTACGTGCGTACGTACATATGAAATGTATATTCAGTATGTGTCAAACATCACCGAGGAATTTAAATTTTTTCTCGACCATTTTTATTTTATTTTAACTTCAAAGACCGCGACGTATATGACAATTTTTTTTCTTTACATTTATTTATTCAGTTAATTTAGATATGTATTTTTTTTCTTTTCTTTTTTTTTCTATTATGTGGGGTGTAAATTATCCGAGAGAAATTTTTTTAATTGACTTACGAAATTATTTATATAGAAAAAAAAAAGAAAAAAAAATACATGCCACGCAGCGTGATTATATGGGTTCAAATTTCATTACAGAAATTTCAGGAAAAAATTCGTAGCGCGAGTTTTTTTTTTTCATTTTTTTTCAATAAAATGAAAATTGCAGCAACTCACGTTGAATTTCTGTTGAGAGCAAACGGTTATGAATCCCTTGGGAAAGAATAGAAAAAAAAATGGAATTCTGCTACTGCAGTTTCATGCGTTGAAATTATTTTTCCATTTTATGAACATTGTAAAAATTTCTTGGGAAATAAATATAATGTCGGCTTTGAGATTGCTTGAAAAAAGAATAAAATAAATAGAAATGAAGAAAAAAATGAAACAAATTATTAAATTCCTTTCACCGCCGTGGGGTGAAAAATAGTATATTACATAAAAACGAATCTGAGCGAAAACAAAACAAAAATGTAATCATCAAAATCACAATTCGGCATCAAATGCCTAATAAATAACGTAAAAAGGAACGTGTAATACGTGGAATAAAATTATTCTCTTCTTTTTTTTCCGCCGTTTCGATTTTTCTTTTATGATAAAATCGTTGACGACTTTGCACAGTCTTCTACTTTACCCTCAATTTTATAATTGTAAACGTCCAACGATGTGTAGGGAAAGAAAGACAATTACCAGCTCATCTTTTGACTTAAAATTTTTTACGCCCAACTGCATGTATGAAATTTATTTTTCCCCGCATTTTCGAGCGGGAAGAAGATAAAACGAAATGGCAGAAGTCTCTGAACTGGAATGTATTTAACCGTTTGATTTTTGTTTGCTCGTATAACATTCTTTTTTTTTTTGTTATATTATTTATTTACTTTTTATTTTAAACTTACTTAGTTCGTCGCGATGTATATACCTGGTATACCTGATGGTATGTAATGAAGCAAAAGCTGAACGAGATCGAAACGAAGCGAAAAACAAGGTATAAGTACGTAAACAAATAAATATGAAATTTTACTTGAATTATAACGACTGTTATTTAAGGAACCAGAAAGGCATGTATAATTATCCAGGGGAGTGAAAATTAAAAGAAAAAAAAAAAAAAACCTTACAAATAAATAAAATAACTCAATCAATAAATCACAGCAATTTAGGTGGCATGTAAAACTTTTTTGAAATGCTTTTTTCAAGTTTCGTATACATCCCAGTTTATTAAATACACATGTTCCATTTTTTAAAGCACATTTCACTTGAACCCTACTGTGATTTTGGAACAGCTTTTTTTTGTTCATTATTTTGTGGGATACGCCCTTACGGCGGAGATACGGTGCAATAATTATGTTGTAAATTGTATTTCATCTGTTTTTTTTTCTTTTCTCTCATTTCTATCACTCACCCCATGTCATCATCGTCGACGAATCGCCTTCCACTCCGATGCTTCTCAAAAGCTCGTCAATAACTTTGCCAACGACTTTGCGATACCGCGTATCTGATGTCCTGTATATTTGCGGAAATAAATTTCAGAACCCTATATAACGATTCTCTCATCGTTCCCCATTCTTTGTTTTTTATTTATTTATTTGTTTATTTATTTTTCTTTTAATTTATTGCATGTTTTAATTTATGTAAACATATACTTCGCCATGGGGCGGTCCGGACTCTCAAATTGTGTTATTATTACCACCGCAATTACGATCTCTTTCTGGTTGAAAATTATGAAAAAGTTTTACGAAACTTTTCAACTCATGCAGATACATATTTATATTTAGGTATATTTATTTAATTATTTTAATTTTCTTTTTTCTCAACGTTTTTTTCACAGTTACTCATACCATCAACGTCATTAGTTCGATGTTTGCTAGCGATTCTACAACTCCATTCTCTAATTTCAAAGTAAACGCAGCGAAACTACCATCGCTAATCCCAATCTGCAGGATCTCTATAATTATTATACGTATGAACGTGTATGGGGCATTTCAAGTAAAATCTACCTGATCCAAATACAGTATTTAAATTTGATTTTTTTATTCTTTCGTCGAACAGATATTTTTCTTTCTCAATTAGAAAAGAATCTTCTGAAATTATTATATCTATATTATTATGTAATTTCTGAAATTTTTTCGGGTCGAAAACAATCAAACGTATACACTATACATATAGCTATGGTTTTTGGAAATTCTCTCGGGTTTAGGGTTTTGAACCGGTCGATTCGACGAGAAATATACCATACATAGAACTCGATAAGGTTACTTGATTGCAATACATACCTCAAACACGATTTGAAAAATTGTCAGTTTCCGAAAAATCCCGTGAAAATTTATATCTTCGATCGCAGTCGAGCTCATAACATAAACCGCGATTACATTACCTATAATTTCCACTCCGTTTCAAATCAACGGCGTATAATGTTCGTTCCAAAATGAAAAAAACTAAAACTAAAACTAAAACTAGAACTAAAAGATGAAAAGTTTATCGTAAAAAATTTGAAGAGAGCTGATTAAAAATGTACAGCTATAATCGTATCATTTCATATCCTGAGAAATATTATGAATCAAAATGGCGCAGCTCGTTAGCAGTAACTATTTATAACAACACTATACATACCTATGTATGCATACTATAATATGCGATATTTCACCTGAAAGCTCAACACTATAATACGGAACGTGAAACTACATAATAATTTTTAGAAGAGAAGTAAAAAAAAAACACAGATCAAGGAAACTACGACGATAAAAATAAATTTTGCGCAGCACTTTTACAACTAAAGAATCATTTGTTTTACCTGTCAACGTTAACATCCGGTAGATATCATATTCTTCTTTTCTTCTCTTCTCGTTCTCCACTTTCCAGGTATTTATAATATATTCATCGCATTCGAGGTAAAAAAAGAAAAAACGAAAAAAAGACAAAAAAAAAAATGAGAGAGAAAAAGAGTTTGCTTTTTCTAGAATACCATAAAATATTTGCGAAGCGAATTATATATCCCATCACGCTCAGTTACTCTGTATACACAAGTTTAATTCACGGTGGAAATAATAATTAATTGAAAAAATTCATATTATTATTATTATAAAAATTGTATAAACATTACCAGGTTATTATGATAGCGATGGTAGAAAATAAAAAAAAAAAAAACAGAAAAAAGAATAAAAATGAAAATAATTCAAGCAAAAGAAAAAATTCATCGAATAGCTCGCGAGCTCGGTCTGCACCTAAGATTTGAGTTTCATAAATTCGAAATGAATAATCGAATAAATCAAATCTATAGGTATAGCTTGAAATTGTTTTTTTTTCTTCTAATTAAATCCTATATATATATATATATACCTATATATTCATGGTTTCCATAAGAGAAATTCAACGATTTATACATTCCCAACAATGATAATGACGGTTTGAAATCGTGAGATTGTGTATATGTATATAGTATATATGCATTCTATATATAAGCTCCTCAAATATTAATATTATTATTATTATTGTTATCATTATTAATACTACTATATATCTAGGCGGTGATTAATATACAAAACGTGATATTATATAAATGTATGTAAAACTTTGTGACTATATATATAATATTATATATATATATATATTTGTATAATAATATTAATGTGACGGAGGAACTTGGAAGCGGCATCTGTCGGTATATAGGTATAATATATTTATGTATATGTAGGATATATATATATATACCCTATATATTATATATCATACATTATATATAGGGTATATATAGATCATTAAGTCAACTGTGAAGTGATTGAGAAAAGATATTGAGGAGCTTTTTTTTTTTGTCGGGGGGATAAGAATAATAATAATAATGCAGTCTTTGAGTCATACACAACACAATATGAAATAGAATGGCATATTAATCAGGATTGAACTTTTATAATATATTCATATTGTTTTTTTTTTTTTTTTGGTTTTTTTCTTCTTGTTTTTAGATAGGGCAGTGTTGTGGACGGTTACGGAGATGATCCGTATCCCAATGATTCCTACATAATGTATACACACTATTTAATAAGTACATTTCAACAACCTCCTTTAGAACTAATGTTATATCATATTATTATTATTATTATTATTCATTATTCATTATTATTATTTATTATTTATTATTATTATTAATTATATTATTATTATTTCTTTTTTTTTTTCTCATTTTCCTTTCTTCTTCTCTTTTTTGTTGTTGTTGTTTTTTTTTTTTTTTTTTTTTTTTATTATTACGATGCATTTGTTTTGGTTTTTTTTTTTTTTTTTTATTATGAAAACATTTGAAAAAAATCACGTTTTATGTTAGTACATACTATGTTAATAATAGTTAATAATAACCATTAATAGGTATAGGTATAATCTATCTAACTATTAAAACAGCGTCATATTAAAGTCTATCTTCCTCCTCCTCTTCCTCTTCTTCATTGTCCTCGTTATTCTCCTCTGACTCTTCCTTGTACCCAGGGTGTTCCGAAATAGCGTAGTAGTTCCCGTTGTAGATAACACCTAATTCCCTGAGTACGTCTCCCCTAATAACCGCTTTAATAGTCCAGTTGTAACATTCCTCGCTTTCGCTTTCTCGATCCAATCTTTCAACGTCTAATATCTTAGAGCTTAGCCTTTCGAGTATAATACCGATATCCTTGATGCTAAGATGATGTTTTTGATCTACGGTGAGTTGATCAATGAGAAGTAAAAATTTTTCGGAAGTTACTATTTCGTCTTCCATAATTGTATTTTCGGTTTCAGATTCTGAACTATCGTGCTCTTGATGATGATTGTGATGGTGATGAGGATGACCTACTGTATGACCACCGTGAAACGAACCTGCTGAATTACCACCACCTAATCTTTGACCAGGACCCGATGAACTCTCGTCTCTGTCTTCGGTGTCACGAAATCGTACGTGACCTTTTACCATACCGGTACGACGCGTACCGTCTGAAAGCGATGAGGGAGGTTGAGGCGAGGGTGTCTGTTGCTGCGCATCTTGAATCGGTGATGTTGCTACCGATTTATGTACGGCGATTCTTCTACCCTCTTCGTGTAACGCGCAACAGTGAAAATCACATTCTGCTGCACTACTACCGTCCGCACCGTTTACAGGACTACCGTTTCTTACGACGGGTTGATGAATGTGATTGGAACACTCTGGCGTGTGGATATGAATAGTGGTACTATCGAACGAATTAGTACTCTGCTTCACTAGACGGCTCGTTGGCACTCCGCTCGTGTGTTGGGTAGACGATGATATTGAGCCAGGAGCCAGTATTGGCCCGTAGGAACTATGACTCGGACTAGTAAAACTCTTCTGTACCATATCGTCATGATTTATCACAGTTATTTGAGGGCTGCTATAGCGGGAACCTATTCCCACACCACTTACGCCAATACCACCACCGCTGCCGCCCAGGTCGCCCGCGACATGGCCTCCAGCTTTCCCATTACCGATTCCTATACCGATACCGATGCCATCGTGATAACTTTGAAGCTTGTCAAGGCTCGTTTGTATCACTAAAGACGGTCTTTGTCCTACTGAATTAAGCTCCGTCTTTTTCGTTGGCGAATATTTCGAGCTTTGACCGTCCGCAGATTTCGGTTGTTGAACCTGCGACGATGATCGCTGATCCCAGTGGAGAACCACCGTGACACGTCCTTTATTGTCCATAATTTTCCAGGATGGCGTTTCATCGTGCAACTCCAACGCGTGAATCGTTTCGCAAACTATTTTCGGAATTGCTGAAATTGCTGAAACAAAATCATATATAAAAAGTTAATACAACTATTGTTTTACTTCCTATACATCTTTCTCTCTTTTTTCCACTTTCTTTCTTTCTTTCTTTCATCATATTTGAGAAAGGCTCATTCCTCTCATATGAGTCTCGTTGAATTTACAACATCGGGATAAAACTACGATTTTAATAATCCGAACAAAATATAAAACTGGATCAAGCTTTCAGGGCCATTTGCAGTAATTTACATGCTATCAAAACCGTTCGATTAATATTCCAAAGAAGTAACCACCCCCTTAAGAGAGAAATAAGAAAAAACTAGAAAATTTATCGCTCTACCCGCGCGCCTTGGTCTGACACTAGCGAGGTCTAGACTACTGCGCGTCTGACGCGTCTGACGCGACTGACTGACGCACTACTACGGCACAAGAGTTGAATTCGATTCCATCCGTACTACGAATTCTACTAGTTCTTCGTTTTTATAGACATGTATATATATTTTTTTTTTTTGGTTCATGTCAATTCTATTTATGTAGTACATCTGACAGGACCGAGAAAATGCTCAAGTTTCCGATTTTCGAAAGAAACCAAATGAAAAAATGGAATAGCTTTCGTCCTGGGTCGGTTTAGAAAAAAAAAAAAAAGAAAAAAAAATACCTTCTATACAACCTTAGGCCAATGAAAAGCCTTTGAGGGGTATTTGTTGTAATTAAAATTATTATTTTTTTCAGCAATTGCAAGTTCTTCGGTGCAGTAGTTATTCCCTTATTTATAATAATTGGGTATATAAAAATGTCGAAGAGCACGAATGAAAATCGGTAACCTGGTAATTTTCTCGAACCGGTCCGACGTGTATATTAACGTAGAAATAAATCGTAGAACTGTTTTAATTGAAAGTGAGGACTGACCTCTTTCGCAAGATCGTTAATCGAAGAGATAGATAGGCCAGTCCAATAATCGTGTAATAAGAGACCCTCCTCGATTCTTTCGTACAGATCGTTTTAACTGATTCTCTGATTGATTGATTGATCGTTCGTTATATTTGGTTCGTTCAACCCCCGCATGCACATTGCACATCTTTCATCTTTCAACATTGACCCCCACTCTCAATCATCTCTCTATAATTAGATTGGACAGGAGTACCCAACGATCCAATCACCGTCCAATCTTAAATCCGTATATTGGACACAATATACTATACGTTGCTCAAGTGCGCTGGCCAGTCAGTAAAGAAGTAAGGATTTACAAAAAGAGGAGAAGACACGGAGCGAGGACGGAAAAAAAACAGAAAAAAAAAAATGGGAGTTGCGAGCGCAGGGAGGGGAGGGGGGGATAAAAGGGGATAAAAGGTCAACTGCCAGGACTGGGGCAAGGAAAAACGAGTAAAAGGCAGAGCTGGAGTGAGCTGCCAAGGGGGGTTGTCGTACCAGCCCGAATAATGTCGACGCCAGTGGGACACCACCTTTCGCCATGCCGGAGGAGTAGCAAAATCGTGTTGTTCGCTAAAGTCTTGAAATATTCTCCGTCCTCCACCTGAGTACCGTCCGATTCGAGCACTAAACACACATTCTCGTTTTGGGGAACGCCCAACTTTTCTTTTCCTGAAACAATAACAAAAAAGAAGAAATATTGAAATAAGTAAAAAATAAAAATTCAATCATATCAAATACAAAGCAAAACTTA
Source organism: Athalia cordata (assembly GCA_963932425.1). Classification (NCBI taxonomy): domain Eukaryota; kingdom Metazoa; phylum Arthropoda; class Insecta; order Hymenoptera; family Athaliidae; genus Athalia; species Athalia cordata. Next base: position 31,154,948 of record OZ010626.1, read on the forward strand.
TCTGAGTTGATTTTTAGTACGTATATATATATACTGTATACATATAGGTATGTCGGCGTCGACCTACCCATCGTCACGTGATCGTACTTGACAATTTATTTTATATACGAAACGTAAGCAAAATTTCAGCGAAATATAACCCTTTCATGATATTTATCTTATTCATACACATTATGTATAATGGAAGTTAAGTAGAGTCTGAGTTCATTGTCGAGTGCGATCCGATATACGTTATAGCAGCAAGTGGGATTTTTTTTATTTTTTTTTCATTTTTTCAGTATCATTATACTGTTGGTACAAATTTTATTTACTCACCACGGTGTAACAGTTCCTCAAAATTGCTAACGACCAGTCCCTTTCTTACGTTTCGCCAACTGTCCCATATCTTAAAAGGTCTTTTGCTCCGTAACTCCTGCGGCACAAACATATACATTATTTTATTAGATTGATAATATTAATATTGCTGAATGATAATTTTTTTTTTGTTTTTTTTTAAGGCAAGATAGATGATATTTCTCAATCAATCGCGACCGTTGACTGTAAGTAGCTCAGCTAAGTTTCAATTCAAATTAAGTATAGGTATCGATGGGGCGTACGTTGCAGGATTTTTTCAGACGATAAATAATATAAGATCGTATAAGGTACATTTCTAAGATTTCCATCGCCTGCAAAGCTGCACTCGTCCGAGAAATGCTGACAATGTAGGTATTTAGGTATTAGGTATAAAATTAGGACGAGTTAAGTTTGATTAAGCTTATTAAAACTCGTTGGAATCCTCGTTCAGTTTCAGCTGTACATAAACTTTTTTTTTCCGTTTATTCTTTCTTCGTTTTTCAAACCGGCAGTGAGAAAAGAGACGGAGAAACTGATGTATACGCGTACAATTTCAACTTGAGCTTTTATCGAAGGATAGTTTTAAAATGACTCTCCTAAAATAGTGATAAGCTTAATATACTTCGGAATCTAATCATGTCCTTTCAACTGGGCGTGACGGATATCCAGTATTTAGACAAGAAAACATTTGATGTTAGTTTTGAAAATGTTCAAAACCGTGTGGGAAATCAGTCGAGGTTTTTTTTTCTTTCATTTAAGATCCGAACAGAGATGGAATGGAATTTTTTTTCCACTTTAGTTCTGTTGTATTAAAAAATGACAGACCATCCACGTTGACGTTTACGATAATCGATTATTTTTAACCACGGCGTTTAAATGATCGGCGCGTCGTTCTGAAATTTTTGAATTTCTTCGAAAATAGGTGCAGGTTTAACATAGAAGAAAATAAAATTTCTAGATTAAAAAAAGAAGGAAGAAAAAGATTTGCAAATTATGTTTGGGTTACTGTTTAACGTTTTCAACAGGGTGGCGCTAAGCGGTTAAAGCGCAAGCGCGACTTATGGTCGAAAACACTGACCTCATTCAATCATAGTCTAGAAAATAGTATATGAAAATTGCAAGGTAATGGTTTAAAACACTATGCGGATGTAGAGGTACTTAAATAATAAGATTAAATGATTTTTACATACGATCTGAGTATTTTTATTAAAACACTGCTTGCTGGTAAGTCATCTACACTCCCGTCTGAGATGGGTATATGAAATTTTCGAACACTGCATAATTCGCCGCAGAGACGAATTATGGGATCCCGTTTTGTCTGTCAAAAATATTTCAACCTTTTTTTTCTTCAAATTATGTGTAATCAGCTCGGTTCGAATGATCACACGATGAAATGTACGGTCTATAAATTTTTTTTTCATTCCGCAGAACGATAATTCTGATCTCGGTGAATCGAAAGATAGTATACGTTGTAAAATTGATTAAGGATTCATACCTCGGGAAAACGCATTAAATATAAATAAAATAAATATTTATCGATGGAGCGAAGTCTTCTCAGTATTTTTATTAATACAATTGACGATTATGATTGACGAACGTTATTATCCATGTTATATATCACGATTACGTTAAAGTAAAACTAATCTCTATTTCTTTATAGTATAGAAAAAACAATGTAGATTATTTTTAGCAACGAAAATTGTTTAAGTTTGTATGAAACTCTAATGGAATGTTTTAAAGTTCAATTTATTAAAACGCGCTATGGCAACTGCAGATATAAACGAGGTCCTCGCAGATCAAAGTCAGAATGAAGACGACCGCGTACGTTGAACGCGATTCGACACGGGGTCAAATCCCAGGGAAGTAGGTCACGGGTGTGTAGAGCAAAATAATCTCGCTATATACCAAACTGTGCGATGTCAGGTATTCGGATAATCGGAATTTTTACACAAACTTGGATTTTTATACCTGTGAAAAATATATGTATGGGGTAAGAAATTTTGGGGTAGAATAGATGGATGGAGTTATTGTTTTTACTTTGGTTCCTTTTTTTTTTCAATGCAATCAAGTTGTGATGCTATCGTGTATTATTAATTGATATATATATATAGGTATGTGTAAGTATATATATATCTTGATTATAAGGTTGTACCATACCTCTCTTGCCATTACGTCATATCCCTGCAGGTACGGGACCGTCCCACAAGCACTTATTTTAAAAGAAACGCTGCACCGAACGCTGCAGCATTTTTGCTTTGATCCGATTCCCAATAGACCTTGTAAAATGGACCCTAGCGAACGGGTCTTTTTTGTACAACGTTTAACAGCGAATGCCTCATCCTACCGGTAAGGTATCTTACAATTACCCGATCTAAGATTTCACTAACGCATATGGGGAAAATTGTAACAGTGGCTTCCTCCCAGCGGTTACTGCGGCGACTCCTAGTTTTAGATCGATTCTCTCTCCGTGTACGTACAGACGACCTCTCCCTCACCCTCTCCACCCTCTTTGCCCTCTTCGCCCTCCACCACGATCTGATCCCCCACTCGCCTCTAATGCCGATGCGAAAGCACGACGACAACGCGTTCGCCTCGCCTTAAAAATCCATCGGCCTGAATTCTACTCGAATTTAGCTACCTTTATATCCAGATATATTTCTCCGTTTCTATCCTCTACCTTGTCAAAGCTTGACCGCCCTTTTCCGAGCCGTTTGAGCCTTTTTTGAACCTTAAAACTCGCCCGCTCGCTCCCACTCGCGCCCGCCCCGCACGCCCAGTCGCGCGGTCCCTCGTATTTGGATTTTGGACCGTCGCTCCCCAACCGGGATCGGGACCACTGATGCTGAGACTCGGGGCAACTCGTTCGATTCCGCCAAGGACTATATGCTACCCTTATTCTTTTCTACCCTTCAGATGAAACTTGAGTAGTTCATTTACAACCACCAGTTGGCGGGGGATATGAAATACCAGGGATCGAAACTGATCTAAACCCTCACAGAGAATTTCATTCAAATTTATAACATCGAGATATTCAATTTTCCAATTTCGAACACCGTAGCTTTGACTGATGATTGGTTTACACCCCGCGGTATTTCAAATTTTGACCATCTAACGGTCGCTCGGTCAACTAGATCGACCTTATATTCAATATCTGTTCTCCGGAGTTGGTAATTAACTTTGTCCCATTTGTTTTAGAGGGCGTTCTCAACTTGCATCGTCCCCTCGACCAAAGTGGAGTGGATTTACCTTCCTACGTGTCTGAAGTTTCATCGGTTTCAATTTCTTTATTTTTTAACACACGGTTAATTTCTTTCACACCGTTTAAACATGTACTCGTGCACGTGTTGAAAATCGGATAATGTCAACGTTAAGCGAGAAATGATTTATGAAATAGCCTGCCGAGTGCTGTAGCAGTATATTCGAAAGATAAAATAATTTAAAACTCTTCGAGGATGAGTACTATACTGGAAAAAATCGCCTCTATTGAGGCCGAGGTAACCTATATATTATCATATTTTCCTAACAGATTCAATACCTGATTTTATAATACAACTCGATAACTTGTAGATGGCTCGAACGCAAAAAAATAAAGCAACCTCTGGTCACTTGGGGTTGCTGAAAGCGAAGCTTGCCAAATTAAGGCGAGAACTTATCACTCCTAAAGGCGGTGGCGGAGGAGGTGAACAAGGCTTTGAAGTAGCCAAGACTGGTGATGCTCGAATTGGGTTTGTCGGTGGGTTCTTAGAAAACTATAACGATAATAACGAATTCTCACATCTGAAGACAACTATCTAAAACTCTTTCTTTGTATCTTAACAGGATTCCCATCTGTTGGAAAATCAACGCTGCTGAGTACACTAGCTGGTGTTTATTCTGAGGTTGCTGCTTACGAATTTACAACCCTCACCACTGTTCCTGGATGCATCAAATATAAAGGAGCCAAAATACAGGTTTGTGTTAACCAATAATTTCGTCAGTACTCGAACTAATGGATGTTTAAGCTAGTGATTATAGTTATTCTCAACTTTGTGCATTAGCTTCTTGATCTTCCTGGAATTATCGAGGGTGCAAAAGATGGCAAAGGTCGAGGAAGGCAAGTCATAGCAGTAGCGCGCACTTGCAGCCTTATATTCATTGTGTTGGATGTCCTTAAACCCCTTGGTCATAAACGACTCATCGAACATGAACTTGAAGGGTTTGGTTTGCGGCTCAATAAACAACCACCAAATATCACATTTAGAAAAAAAGACAAAGGTGGAATCAATTTGCAAACCATGGTGAGAGACCTTTTTTTGTTGTCCTAATGAATCGCAGTTCATGAAATGTTTCATGGTCTGAAAGATATAGTGTTTTACAGGGCCTGCAATCTGAACTTGACTTGGATACGGTAAAGTCTATCCTATCAGAATACAGAATCCACAATGCAGACATAACTTTACGTTATGATGCTACTTCAGATGACCTTATTGATGTCATTGAGGGTAATCGTGTCTACGTGCCCTGTATTTACCTCCTCAACAAAATAGGTGACTCCCTATTCACGCATATTCATTTTTAGAGAAGGTAGGGAAATGAATATCCCTTTTCCAAATTCAACGTAATTCGCTTTTACAGATCAGATTAGTATCGAGGAGTTGGATGTTATTTATAAAATCCCACACTGCGTACCGATCTCTGCCCACCACAAATGGAACTTTGATGATCTATTAGAAAAGATGTGGGAGTATCTACAACTCGTGAGAATGTAAGTTCATTTTACACTGGAATAAACTTTTCAAAGGTTATTTTCTTATTTCCAGTAATACACATTGATAACTTTCCTATAATGTATTTTATAATTTATGATGTACAGTTATACGAAACCAAAAGGTCAACTTCCTGACTATAATTCACCAGTTGTCTTGAATATTGAGAGAAGATCGGTCGAAGATTTTTGTAACAAATTACATCGTTCGATTGCCAAAGAGTTTAAATAGTAAGTGTTAATTATCATCGCTATGGATGTATGTCTTTCGAACTTTGACACTATCTTCTTTTTTCTACAGCGCACTCGTCTGGGGCTCTTCTGTGAAGCATCAGCCTCAAAAAGTTGGTAAAGATCATGTCCTGAGTGACGAAGACGTTGTACAGGTTGTTAAAAGAGTGTGAATTCAATGGTGGGAAATTTCATGGCTCAAAAAATGTGTTGAAGAGATACCAATATCTAAAAAAATGATGGGTGCATCTCAAGAAAACTGTGTTTTAATTTTATTCGCCTATCAAAGTAATGATTTTTTAACGTTCCAACAAACCTAGATGATTATTACAAGTGTAATTATCTTGTGCAAATCGCATAATTATTTACAAAAACTAGCTTCACGTAATAATACACATAAATTAGGGCATATATTTTACAAAAGCCTAAGAAATTTTTTTTTTTACATCATTGTCTCGCTGTTAACAATTAGTGTTGAATAAAATATGGGCTGGTACTAAAAAATGAAATGATGCACGTGTATTCTCTCATTTAGTTGAAAAATTAGATTTCAAACTTTGAAGGTGCGATATTACAAAAAAAATCTTTTCACAGCTTACGATGATTGCGGTTCATTGTAAATATCATGATGAAAACTAATTAACTTAGTAAGCACCCATTACACCTTTTGGTAGCAGTGACAGTAGTTCCAAAAATGTGCATAGATTATTTACAATGAACGTATAAAAAATTATTCCGGATAAAATTGGGTGCTGAAAACATTAAAATATGTAACGAACTGAAGTTTAGTACATTAATATTAAATTACGTATATTTATTTATATCTAGCTATAAAGACTTCAGTACATAATCTTTTCTTTGTTGATCCAACAGCTTTTCCAGATGGTCACATTTTTTCTGCGACTCTTCAGCTTCTTTCAGAAGTTTTCCTATCGTCAGATCTTTTTGTGTCACGAGTAGTTTTACCCTTGAGAAAAAAAAACAGAAAAAAAACAAAGGTGAGCCATGAATAACGAACCATAGAGTAACACGTAGCGAAAAGAGATATCTTATAATATAATACCTGCTGTATAGTTGAGCCATTTGTACATCCCTATTACAATTATTCTCAGTGAGTTCTTTATAGAGCGATGCTATCTTATCCTCCAATTCTCGTTTTTCAGACTCAATTTCTTGACGAACAATCTTCTTTGCATTGTTCTTCTCAATAGTTAATTGATCTACGACCTGTGTAAAATAGATGAAATTCTTTATTCAGACATTGAAAACGCAGCCTTTGAAACCATATCATCAGTTTCTGCAGAAAGAAGTTCATTCATATACCTGTGTGGAATTATTGAGTTGGAGCATACATTGTTGCAGTTTTTCTTCGGTTTTTTGAAGTTGAATTGTTGTTTCTGTGAGGCGTTCTTGCATCGATGTTACTTTACTTTTCAATAACTGTTCACTGTTACTTGCGTCTTCTAGTTCAGCTTCATATTTCTCTTTCATACATCTTGAATGTAATAATGGGAATTAATATGCATATTTTAGTCTCCGAACACAAAGCAATGGCTAAATACAGTAGTGACAATCTACGGATTGACAAATTCAGTACCTCAGGCGATTTTCCGAACTCTGTTGGAGGCTGTTTTTCATTTCAAGTGTCTCCTTTTCAAGTCGTTCAATAGCTAGTTCTATTTGTCTGTCACGCTCTCGACTGCATTCATTTCTCAAACGTGACTCCATTTTCTCCAATTTCGTATTCTGCTGTCTTCTATAATTTTCCATCCAAGTCTCCTGTTCTATCCGAAGTGATTCTTGGAGTGCTTTTTTTTCAATCTGATTCTGTCGCATTAGAGTGTTTATTTTTTCCTAAATGAGATAAAAAAAGATTAATTTTAACACTAAATTGTACCGAACCACCGATATTCATTACACATTGATAAGTTCTTCCACATACACTGCATTGGGAATTAGCTTGGCTTATTGCAGCATCTCTTTCAGCGATCAGTCTCTGTTGTTCTTGAGCTAGAATTTTTTTCTCACGTTCCAAGTCATCTATGAGCTTACGCCGCTGGTCTTGATATAAACTCTCTTGCTGTTCAAGTTTTTCATTATATCTGCAGGTACACTATTTAGATATTTTCTATCACATGTAGATTTGTTCATTTAAATTTAATCTAACGTACCTGGTTTTTAGAATGTCTTTCTCATTGCTTAAAAGCTTTTCATGACTGCTAGTGAGTTCTAAGCGTAATTGTTCTAGCTGCTGATTAGATCTTCGGATTGTGCGTAATTCGGTATCTTGGAGCTCTTTGATGTGAGCGCTGCGTATTTCTTGAAGCTCTTGTTGATGCTGCTCTATCATACTCCGGAGTTCTGGCTCTAGCCCCTTAACGGTCATTTCCTGTTGATTAACGATTCATGATTTATTTCACTATTAAATATCGGCCAATGAGGTTTCATGGTTTTTAATACGACTAGTATAGAAAACCTTAATCTTTGAAGTTTTTGCTTCCAACCAACGTTCACGTCTTATTTTCTCAGAGGCAGCACAAAGTTCTCTAGCTCTTTGTAATTCCACACCATGTCGTTCGGCAGCAACCTTAATTTCTCGCTGATATTTAACTTCCATTTGTTTAATGTGCTCTGTTAAAGCGTTGCATTTCTCAGTCAAGTCTTTCTTCTCAGATATAATTTGCTCGATGAATTTCTGATGCCTTTTTATTACTGTCTGGTATTTTGTCTTCTGAGCTTGCAGCTCGCCAGCATGCTTCTTTGTTTGTGACTCCAACTTTTCACAAGCCGAACGACGTTGAGCCTTCAATTCATTCTTCAATAATTGCACAGTACCATCCCGCTCTTCTAACTGCAACTTAACAGTTGCTAAATCTTCTCTCAATGTTTCAGAGAAGTAGCTTGGTGCAGGATGTATTCTGTAATGTAAAAATTAATCAGCTGTACATATTTTCTCAGGAGAAAATGCCCTCATAAAGCAACGTCATTTTCACCCATGGGTATTGCAGCATTGAATGCATTGATTAGCCGGTGTATCCCTAATATCCTTCGAGTAAACATTTGCCTGATTATTGGGGGCTCCAGCAAAGTGCCCTGAAAAAGTTACAAGCTATTTAGATACTGTTCATTTCATTATTTCTTATACAGACTCCAAGGATGAAGCTGATCTCTTACCATCATTATCCAACATCTCTAATAAAGTCATAATATCTTCATAAGTTGAAGGGGAAGACCCGCTTTGTTTCATAGAATAGTCTCTTTCTGGCTGAAGCTAAATGTGATAAACTTAGAAGTAGAAAAAATAGAAGAGGTTTCAACAGTTCAACCCATACCAATAAATTAGTAATATATTGTCGATACTTGCCTGATTATTTGAACATGTGTTATTCGCTGTTTGCAGGTGAGTTGTATCATAGCTGATTTTTTCATCAATTACATTGATAGCTCGATGTCCAGTTACATTTTGTTCGAGATCATTGATCATAGAACACAGCTGGTCAAACGAACAAGAGTTAGGCTCTATGACATTCTGGTTAAAATCGCTAGTAGCTTGTATTTTCTGGATATCGATTCCGATATTTTTAATCATTGCGTCTATTTCTTCGGAAGTAGTATCAGCGGCTACAAAAAACTCAGGTTTTTTCAGAGTTTCGCTAATACTTTGAGGCAAGTCTGATGCATTATAATTCTTAGCAAGTTTTACTTCCTCCTTGTCCATTCTTCTCTCCATTAAATATTTGCTGATGGGTGGCTTTGAAGCTACTTTTTGATGCTTTATATTAATCATTACTTAGTTTTGAGTGGTCCAAGCGCATTTTATGCACCAGTTTAAACATTACGAGACAAATAGAATTCAATCACCATTTATTGAGAAATTACAGCGGTAAATTATGTGCATGCATAACTTTACCCCGTTTAATCAAAAACTTGAAATCGCTTCCAAGCTGACGCGTGGTTGCCATGGAAACACTGTCAAAGCGCAAGTGCGAGTTTTTCGTTAATTCTGACGTTTCAGATCGCTGAATGGTGGGGTATCGTGTGAATAAATGGTGAAGGTTATGGTTGAAGTTACAGTTAATTCTATTTTTTTCTTACGTAAATATAAAAAGAAGTACTTTAATTGAATAAGAAGGATACTTCAAATTAGTCAGAGTTCATTCAGATAATTATGTACTCTATAAAGACACCGACGCTCCGCATTGATGAGGCGGATTTAAAGTGCAAAAATGGTTGTGGATTTTTTGGTAATGCCGAGTGGCAAGGATATTGCAGTAAATGCCACAGAGAACATCTACAGAAGCAGCGAGCTCAGAGAGAACATGCTCAAGCTCAGGAAAGGTATTTATTGGGACTGTCATATGGTGTCAACTTTACAATCAACCTCATATATCAACGAACAATATATAGATCTACCCTAATAGCTATAGATAGAACAACATGAATCTTTGCTTTTGATGTTTCTGCTTCTTTCAAATCGATGTATCTTACTAGAAATAAGACATAAAATTGTATCGATGATCTGTTATAGCAATCGCTACATCGAATTGAAAATAATTGTGTTTGTATTTTCAGCAACACGAGCTCTAAAACAGCAGTACCTGGTTTCTATAAATTTGAAGAAAAGAAGCGGCAGCAAGAGAAGAAAACTAAACTTTTGAAACTCTCTGTTTTCAGGAAGCCAACAACAAAAAGTATAACTCATTTGTATTGTCTATTCCTATAAATACTTCAAATTACAGATTACTAGAAAAACAAATATCAACAATGACGTCGTTACATCAACTCAGTGAGACTCAGACAACATGGAAACTTTTTATTTCAGCACAAGGAGTCACGGAACTATGGCAGGAGTTAGTTAAAGACAATCCAGAACTTGACAAAGTCAAATCAGATAGCCGAGATCTTGTGGTCTTGCTTTCAAAGACACCAGCTGAAAAAGATGCTCGCAAATGTATACGTTCTTTTGTGAATAATATTCTGCAGAATAAAGACATCAAAAGGGTGGAAGAACTTTCGGAGCTTACGCAAAGCTTTTATCAAGTATTTGCAAAACGAATGGAAAACAGTCCCAATTATGCAGGTATTGCCCTCTATTTTAAGTTGTCAGTATTTACAACAATCACATTCCTACACGAATTTCATTATTCTTTTCCGAATTTTCAGAAATTGCTCCCGAAACTAAAGAGCGTCTGTTAGACTACATTGAGAGGTATATAATGACTTTATTGTATAGCATATTGTTTTGCCCACCGTCAACTACGGACGAGGAAAAGGATTTAGCCATTCAAAATAGGTATAAAAATCCACGTGAAAGATAGATCCAATAACGGTTAAACAGTTGTTCTGATATATTCTGATATTTAGGATTCGGACGCTGAATTGGGTGAGTGGGAAGAATTTAGAATGTCGAATACACGAAACTAGTTCGGATGTCCGGGAGCTTGTTTACACATCAATAACAGGTAACTAGATACAAGAGAAATCGAAGCGACCTGAAAGGATAATAGACTCATAATTCCAGACTTATTAAACATGGATTCTGTCAAAGCGCCTCAGGAAAAATTGGCCTGTGTTGTACATTGCTGTAGGAATATCTTTGTGCTACTTCAGCAATCTGTGGGCGGACCAGCGTCAGCTGATGAATTTCTCCCAGCGTTAATATTCATTGTGCTAAAAGCTAATCCCGCACGTTTGAAGAGTAACATAAATTTTATCACTAGGTTCTGTAATGCCAGCAGACTCATGACTGGAGAAAGCGGTTACTATTTTACAAATTTGGTAATTTATTTATAAACTAATATATTCATAAATGTATCATACGATCCTGTACTTGTCACTGATAATCGACGACTACTTTCTTCCTCACAGTGTTGCGCGGTATCTTTCATAGAAAACCTGACAGCAGAATCGTTGAACATGCCAGAGAAAGATTTCAATGCATACATGTCTGGGGCACGCGTGCCAGCGAGTACCTGGGAATCTGCTCTCACCATGTGCGAGGTATATGATATATTTTATTAATTTATAATCTCGAGGGTTCGGGAGCTCACTGATCTTTATTGCAGAGTATACATTTGATGTGTGAACACATCACACTGCTCGAGGAACTGAAAATAAAAAATCTGGAAATTATAGCGGAAGCCGAGGACCTCAAGAAAAAATGCATTCAATTCCCACTGAGTATAAAAACTGAAGTAGATGCTGCACTCGCTCGTACACCTCTGCTAATTACACAGAGTCAAAGAGTGCCGACTGATCTGGACTGCGTGGATGCAGAAAGCTACCAATTACCACCTCCGATTATACCACAGGTATATTCAATCGTCTAAATCTAGTAATTTTATCAATACTTGCAACGCCATTAATTTCACAGATTTATTCGCAAACGTTGACTGACGAAACGGGCGAAAACCTAGCGTCGAGTTCCATCCAATCCGACGATTATAAAGGACCTTCAATTGACGATTGCATTACTCCGTCACCTACGTTTGATTTTCCTCCATTTGACTCGGATGGTGGTCTTCATGGAAGTAAGGGAGATGATGACACGAGCTTGATAAGCTTAGATACTCAATGCGATCTTACTACAGAGGAGTCGTATATTCAAGATAAAGATACTTCCGATAGTTTGCTGGATCCATCCCAAGGATCAAGCGCTAATTTGCCTTCCCTCTTAAAACCGGTGTGTCCGGTGCGTGAAGATTACCATGGCTTTTCTATCCAGGGCACCAACATTCCCACAATTCCATGCAATACTGGTGATCTTTCTTTGAATCGCTCTTCAGATTTAGATGTAGATAATTATTCCGGCTATTTCCACAACATTTAAATAAGTTATTATCCAATTCGAGGGCTATACTCAGTCGCCAATTGCGGATTAAATTCTTCATTGCACAAATTGAGGTATGAATTTGATCGTATCTAGTCAGCTCCAACAGATGGGATTGTTATGTTGGCATGTAGTAAATCAATGGCCATGAAGCTCACAAGTTCTGTTCGCTTATCAAGGTAAGATTTCACGAATCAAACACCAGATTGTACATGCAGGTCACGAACTGGGTCATTTCTGTTGTTGCACTTACCATGAATTATGAGAAAGAAAGAAACAAAAAGAAAAAAATTAATCATGGGTAAGTGATTAATCTTATGCTATTAGGTTATAGGTATATTGAAAATCATGTATAAACAAATTTATCACGCCTGATTAGGTTGGTTAGAATAATAGCATATTTGACGCAGATGAGGTAAAGTCTTATTCCAATTATATTTTTAGAGTAGAATTTTTGACAAAGCTAGGTCGTGTTGCAGCTATTATATATTTTTATCATGCGTTATCTTTGTCGATTTGTAAATTAATCATACTTTTCTTAATCGAAAAAGCATCACAATTTTAAAATTCGAAATCCAAAGTTCTATTGCATAATATTCTCTTACTGTTCCGTAACTTATGAGATGTGTATGACCATTATTAGTACAAGAATAAATTCATTCACAATCTACTCGATGGTTCAAATTTTAAATCTTCCATTAAGCTGTGCTGCGTTATCAGTAGTGTAATCACAAAATTTAAGGACCGAAATAAATTTGTAGACCATTTAGATAAATTAACATAAATTTATTCGGGGTGAGGTCAACGAAATAAATTATAAAATCTCATATTTTATGTTCAGTTTACATGTATACTCAGAAAATAAAAATGCAAACCGAAACATAATTCTTTTGACGTGCATGAATCATTTTCCCATACTACAAATATATCTTCTCTTTTTCTTCTTTTTCTAGGTTGTTTCATGTGAAAACGAGTATTTTTCAGATCTCATTTTAACACGTTGAAATCTAGTTACAATTGTTTTTGAACAGGTTTCTATTACGAATTTTATAACAATGAAATATATCTATATATGAATATATGTATATCTTATGTGTACGTATTATAAACACAGTTTGTTAAATTATATTCATTGCGAAAATACACCTACAATAAGAAAATTAGATTAATATAATTGGAATGTGAAGTAATGAAAACTTATCAAATTAAAACGTGAAATGACCAGATGAGAGACATGAATTGATGTTTTCTTAAGTTATGATTCATCGAATCAAATAGAATTACATCATATTCTGAAAAAAATACTCTAATCAGAATTGATTATATTTCTATTTTTAACACTGTTTTGAATACTGCATTCAGAAAGAAGTCTATATAGCAGAAAAAAAATCTTTGAAAGTTCAGACAGTTCGCGAAGTTACGATATTTACAATACTTTTGTTTTTGACAAGTCGATAACTTGTCGATAATAAATAGAAAGTAAGTATCTGCGCCGGTGAGAATTGACAGAGTAACGAATATTTCAATTTGTTGAAATCTCGTTTTTAAATGAACTGATTGCCTCTCTTAACTAAAATCAGACCGTATATAAAAGTGACACAGGGATTGCAATCAGTATCAATATGAGCGTAAAATATCTTATTGCAGAATAATGAAAATTCTTCACAATTTTTAGCTATAACGGAACGAAGCGTGCAAGGTTTATATATTATGCCTATGAAATCGAAAGTTTTTATCACTATTCTGCAATAATATACATACATAATTATTTGCATGGATTGTTCTTCGAAGAAATTCCATAATTAAAAAGCACCTAGAAGATTTCCTAGATAGTATATCACTAAAATCTACCCTGTTCCTTGAGGTTTTGTTTTTTCCACTATATTTAATTAGAAATAGTATAAGGTAATTATTTTAATGTATCTTTTTTCTTACAGCAGTTCTTAGAGACTCACGACACAACTTGAAACCAAACCGGCAGGTTCTAATAATGTAAAGTAAATAATACGTATAAAAGTCTTGTTTTAATTTTTTAAACTCAAATAATAATGCCTGTTTGGAACTACTTGAATTTTTTGAGTAAACATTATCGATTGATTACATTCCATCTGATTTCATCAATATGCATTTTTCCAAGCTATCTCTAACCGCCGATACACCACTTTTAGTATTTTTTTTTTCTACATGCTATGGTTTAAATAATTAGACTACTTTATACCTGAAAGCTTGTCTACAGAATACAAATATGGTTGCCATAAATATGTTATATCTCCTATTACCTATAATATCAGCTCGAGAGAAGAGCCATAAAGCACCTGAAGACTGATGGCTTAAGTGAATTTCAAAGGTATAACGAGTACCTGATTTAAAAATTAAGATCCTTAGTCTTTAGATGACGCCTAAGTATTTCACGCCATGTCCCATGGGACAAATGATTTATGACGATATCAAATCTAGATTTTTAGTAAATTTTTCTCTATCTTATTATTTATTCTAGTGTGAACATAGCAAATTTAAATTAATTTATAAGCATAATACTGTGAGTCAGAAAAGATCAGGTAACGTATAATGAGATTTGTCCGAATATCAAACGAATATTGAGTATTTTTGAAGAGTTTGATTCGTTAAAAAACCGCACGTGAAACAAATGTAAGAGTATGTAAATAGTATAAAAATCTTTAGAGTCAGAACCTTGAAATGAATCATAGAAATATTATCAAAATCTTTAAGGCATACTTCAGATGAAATACATGAATTTTTGCAGGATATTTTAATTGTTTTTTTTTACGTATAAAATCACCATCCTTGATTCATGTAACGAGAGATTTGATCAATTTTCACACCTATTCCACAACGAAGACAATAGCGAAAATCGTTACGTCAAATTTTTCATATTTATAAAGCTCATAGTTCGGACATATTTTGTACAAAATTTCTTTTAATATCCCTGCCTATATTTTCACGCCACAGAAATATAAAGTTTTAAAGAAAATTGATAAAAAATCATAACTCATGGGTGGCATGTAACTCAAATCAATTTCCGTATAACATACGATAGAATTTTCGTGATCAGTCTGTATCACAATCCAAAAAACAGGCATTCACTGAAGCCAATCACGTAATTTCGAGAGTGACTTTCCTCATAAGTATTCATGTTAAATGAAAGGTTACCTCGATTAAAATAAAAAATGCTCATAAATTTCAGAGTAAGCTCAGATATAGATTCCACATAATCCCAAGATGAGTAATATCGATACTAGAATGCTGATATAAATAATAAGTATTAGGTCACAGCCCCCGCTTTTTCACCAACAAAAATCATGTATCTACTATTTATCATTGAATACTAAAAACGAAATTGTCTTGTGCAATAGGACATTTGTTTTCTGTTTCACTTAACTGTGCTCTGCTCAATGATCTTGATACATTGACCAATAATATACATGATTCGCACATTCAGAATCAGAAAAAGTAGAATTCTACCAAGTTTAATCTAAAAACAATCTACAATGTGCAAGAGCGACAGTTTTCATTCCGACAATTGCATCTGCAAATTGCAACAAAATTGATAGAAATTTTTTAAAGTACATGTCTGATTGCCCGAATCAGACAATGAGGTTTAACGACAGCAATACGATCAGGTAGATACACAGACTATATGAGGCGAACAATAATACAATCAAGATATGAACCTAATGTATAAGTATCTTAAAAGGCAAGCACCTGTTTTGCAACAGAATATTTTTCGAATAGTAATACGCAATTAGTCAAAATTTTTTCTACAGGGAGTTAAGCCTTGCAATCATAAATCCGCAGTTGTTAAATATACTGAATCTTCAGCATTTCTCTCACTTTGATACAGCGACACTGTGTCAACTTTTTTAATATTTCAACTACCTAGGTATATAAATAAGTTAGCTCAAATGTGTACGTCAAAGCATCGAAAGTGTCTATCGAAACTCATTACAACGATATTTTTTTTTGAGCGGTCAGTACTTGCGCCAACAACGCGTAGGCCGGTCATTACAGACAAGCAGTAATCTTAATAAAATTAAAAAGTATGATATCAGTCAAATTAATTATGTGCAGCTTTTTTTCCATTCATATAGCCGATCCACCGCTCTGCGGTAGTAGTAAAAATCGGATCGTTGTCTATCGTACTGAGTAAGAGAAGCTGGTTGACATGCGTAGCATGATAATCCCACCTAGCTAGATTGGGTGCTATTTTAAGCGTGAAATGACGTAGATCGTACGTTGTTCCTGAGCCCATATCATATAGGGTTAGCATACTCTTTAAAGAAGTTATACCCTCGTCAAACAAACCCGCAGCTTCATCGGCATCTCTGCCTGACGCTATGCTTTTCAAATCATATAACCCCAGTAACGAAAATATAAAACCGTTCAATACGAAAGAAGAAGGCGTAGTCGGATATTCCTCGTACCAAACGTATTTACCGAGAAACGTAGCAGCTACTCCACCTTTTGATGACGATAATCTGAAGGGACGTAATCCTCTGATAGCTGCTTGCAAGTATCGCTCGTCTCCTGAGTGGTAATAAGCTCTGGATAATACTGAAATCGCGTGTCCTTGACCCATGCTGGAATACCTATGCAGAAAATTTTCAACATTCAAATTACGTAGCTGGACATTATGCCATCTTTGAGTTTGACATAAAAATCTCACCATCCTGGTTCTAAAGTAGCCATTCCAGTGGCAACCTTTCGTCTGACAGGATTTGGCCAGCCTCCGGAAGTTATGTTTTGATTTGCAACCAGCCATCGTGCAGCATCGTAGAATTGTTCCATATGTTCGCTCGTTGACAATGTTACATTGTCAATCATACCCGACCCATACAGTATCATTTTTATCGCCTAATTGAAAAAAAAATTAAAAATTAAAAAAGACATTTAAAAATTCATCCGTTTGTTACCAAAGTATATGTGAATTACTTTTAACTTGGAACGTGATAACTTCTTCTTAGTTTTGTCATTCAAGTTGAGTCCTTTTTGTAAGTCAACCACCAAATCTCTGGTGAGATGCCTCCAACGATTATTGGATAAACCAATACCATAATAAATATGATTGTCATGTGTTTGCATTACCAAATTTCTTGTCGTATAATGAAGGTAATAAGTATCTTTTTTTTCTCTAGATTGCAAAACAACTGTAAAGCTGCCATTATCCTTGATACATAAATCTAATTTTAGGACCAAGTCAAGTATGTGATCAAACTTCAACGATATACCGGAGCTACTTGTTTCCGGAGTAGCGTATTTCATTACGTAACTATTCACTCGTTTATCATACTGTCTCAATACTACAGAGCCCTGAGGTACAGTCCAGACTTGTTTAGTTTTATCAGAATCTTCAATAGTTTTTTTATGTGGTTCTGGTTCCGTGAGATTCTTACTATAGTGAGAAAGTCCGAACTGTGCAATTTGTGTTGGATAATAGTAGCCCTGGCTTTCCCATTGAGTAGAAATGGGCACTCCGTCGCTACCGCTCACACATTTTACTCTTTCCCTTACTTCAACGTTGTAATTCTCAAAGTACATGAACACCCCTCGTGGATCATATTTTCCCTTAGGGCTGATAACCTTAGAATAACTATGTGACCACTCAAACCTTTGCAGCCCATCATAGGTTGCTAACTTTCCATAAACCTGAAAACATTCAATAGTTACAACAGTTCTCAGCCTTCTTATCCTTGTTCTCTGCAATATCAGTATTTCGTTTCACCTCAAAGTACTTGTGGATGAATGAAAATGGTAGATAAACTTCATCGCCCTCTTTCCGGCAACCAATTGAATATCCTCCGTTGATGTAACAGTCGATCTCTTCGTTGCCTGGGAGTTCATTACTAGCCCGATCGACTAAATTACTCTGCAAGAATAGAAATGAGGTTTATTGTAACACATGTACCCTCATGGAAACAACATTGCATGGAATGAATGGTGACTCATTTTGAACTGATATATTCACCACCATTGATATTTACTTTGTACTGCAGGGTTGTTTTCCATTCTGAAGTTTTAAGTCCACAATAATACCACAATGTGAGTAGAGAGCTACATACAGCAGCAACAAGGACTAGTAGTAATGTCTTCAAGTTGACTCTCATCATCATATACAACCTAAAAGACAATAAATATGAGCTACTCATTTATTCTACTTTAACAGACTGTAAAAAGTCCAAGAGATTAAAATTCAGAACAAGATGAACTTTAATCTATATGCAACTGAAATGTGTATGGCTAAGAAATGTAAGGATATCATGACTCCTATCGGTGCAAACTTCTCAGTAAGATAGTAAATTACAAGAATTATATTTTTAGGGGTAAGATAAGTTCCAAAGAGCAGTAAGGAATTGAATCAGCAAGAAACATTATGCTGCATTGCTTGATTGGATAAACTCAGCACTATCAAAAACGTCACTGATAATGTTGGGTAGCTATTTATGACAGTTGAAGTAAACAGACATTTATTTATAGTCATGTGTAAGCATGAAAAATTCCCAAATACATATTTTATGATTGTAAATGGTCAAAAGGGCCTGTGGTCTGTTTGCAGAATAGGTACAACACTTACATGACATATGATTTATGTTTGCTCTCTCCCAACTGAGTAATCCTGCAATGCATGCATTTTATTGTAGTCTTCTAAATTACCACGTTACGTTTCAGCATTATAACTATTTCATCTTCTTAAATTAAATGATAGACACAAGTTTCTTTGCAAGATGAAATGGATTCGAGGAAAGGAATGTGACTTCCACCCCTGCAGGCCTTGGCAGTGACAACACTACCTTCAGATTATCATGAAAAAAAAATGTAAACTTTCTCTGACTCAATTTTTTAACCGAGGATGACAACACCGAATAGCCATAGGCTATAAACGCATCATTGAAATAAAACAGATCCGTGGCGGCCATGGTGGCGGCCCAACCCTCTCAACAGTTAGATCGAATGTTTTGGTTTAGCGGTTGGTAACATGCTGAAATTGAAACAAATATAAATGCAATCGGTGAATAAATTCATCAAATACATAAAGGCTTACGGGTGCGCAATACTATTTAATAATAAAAGGAATGTCTGTACGCGATTAGACCCGTGAAAGTAAATATTGAACTCAAGATGGCAGTAGACAAATTTCAAGATTAGATTTTGATTTAGCAGAGAATGTTGGCTATGCTGCAGTAAAACCACAGTATAAGGTATACTGTGGTAAAACTCGCTGCTCTTATCAATTTTATTGTACTCATCTCATTCATCACGGCTTGTGGCTGCTGGGTGTGTGGTGTGGACTCATGAGGATATTGTGGTTGGCCTCATCCACATTCGAGTTAAAGCCTAATTAAGAGTTGGTAGATCATACTACAGAACATAGAATTGAACAGATCATACTACTTCGAATTTAAGTCTGTTTGTCGGTGTTATGGGTAACTAGTTAGTACCCTATCATTCAAGATGCAGAGACTTTTGATGCTGTTAATTATTTTTTCGATAATATACGGTGTATTCTCCTTCAATTTGGAAGCCCGGATACCTGTTATCAAAAGGGGTTCACCAGGTTCATATTTTGGTTACTCTGTTGCTGAACATCAAGAAATAGCTGATGATGATAAATCCACAAGTTGGTAAGTTCTCATTGTTCATTGTATTCGACAAACCACGTTCTTTCATTTTTTACAGCATGTCAGAAACCTTTTTTCATGAGTAACGGTGTTGTTGGCCTGCTCGATATTATATTTACAAATTTGATCCATTGTTCTATAAGCCAAAGTAGAATGAGTCTATCAAAGGTTCTGACATGCGCTAGCTACATAAATATATCCTTTCATCGCTACCAAAAACGCACTTGCTATTTCTTAACAATAATTACACCACACCTCACATTCCATTCATCTTCAAAATGTGAACAAGTGAATATTCAATAAAATACTACCATTGTTGTTATTGATTCCAACAGCAGAACATCAATATTATAAAATGTTGATTCATTAAACAACTGCGTTCCTATTATTGGATAGAGTTTATTTTAATCCACATGAAATTTTTTAGGATGTTGGTCGGTGCACCGTTGGATCAAAACTTGCAACCAGGAACCAATAAGTCTGGTGCATTATGGCAATGTCCTTTAACGACATATAATAATGACTGCATCCAAGTTGTTACTGATGGAAGACGTGGTAATTAAACATTTTTTATCATTATTGTAATCCACTATGATCTGTGTATCTTACAATTTCATATTATTCGTAAATAACTTATGTTACACTTATGTTTTGGTCATCCCGGCGGCAGCTGAAATACCAAGTAATTCAAGTAAGTCTTTCAAGAGGAGTTTTAGGGAAATGAGATTAAAAAGGAATATTTGATTGTCAATGAAGTTTTTCTAATGTACGTTTGCAGGGCATTCGTTTTCTTTGTCTTTTTTTTTTTATATTTTTTAATTTGATTTTTTTTTTATTCGCACGACGGCATTATTTCACTAATATTCAGCACGATCAGGAATTTGAGAGCGCAATGACAAATAAGGTTTTCCAAAGAATTTATGCACTTCAGTTACTTTACATCAATCAAAAAATTTCGATTCTTGCAACTTGATCAATTGAATCAACAAAGAACAACTTGTGATTTTTCTTCATTTGCGACTGGGACAAGACCGAAAAAATTTAGTCATTATAAATCATTTAATTTTCATTTCTTTTCCATGTCCATATCATCAAAAGTAGTTAGAATTCACATTGCCTAAATAGAAACTAATGACAAGAATGACTTATTATACAAATGAGTTCTTTCCTAATTATTGAATATTATTAATCCCTAACAATTCGATGTAACATTTCTCATACAAATTACGTCGTTTATTGACCTTTTTTCGATTTATATGTACATCCTTGACTTCTTGGGCGTTTATCACAAACCAACAAATTGTCTTTGCAAATTGAAATGCTTTTGACTGGTCTATTGATTATTCACATTTGCAGCAAAAGCTTTTCACAGCTGGTATCAACTAACAACTTAATTATTACGCATGAAAGTCATGTATTACTACTGCGCTAAAAATTTAATAATAAGCAAGTTGAATAAGAGAAAAATTAACATGCAAGACATTTTTTCTCGCATGCAAATACTAAACATGCCTGAATTTCAAGATATGTTGACTCTGTCTTCTCCTTTGTGCTCTTTTTATCAACACTAATAATTTACAATAAATTTCGTCCACCGTCATGATTCATCAATTCATCTCACGCAATAATCCTAACTTGGGTAATCCGGAAAGACCTAATGCAGAGGCACACCTTTTACATTACGTTTAGTCCAAAACATAGATATCTGCTTCAAAGATGAGGTTTTAGCCTCGGTGTACTTTTCCATTGTGTGCTTGTTTTGAGTCTGTAATTCAAGTTTCTTATCACGTAATTACGGCACAAATGACGTTTCGTATTAAGATCTCCGAGCAGTTTTCATAGCTCTTTGATAGCAACCACGTTGGACTAAGCAAATAAATTTTATCTTAATTGCCTCGATGTGTTTCTATAAATTTTTTACCTCAAAGCTACTGGCGTGAATTTAAAGCTAGCACTTTTTGAGCGCACTGGACTGATGGACTTGCATTATGATGGCTTTATCTGATAACTCAGGCTGCTGGATTTTATCAAAAATTCATTCTTTACAGTTATTGAATCCGAAGAATTGGTAAAACCGAGCAATGACGAAATAAAAGACAATCAATGGTTGGGAGTAACTGTACGAAGCCAAGGTGTTGGCGGCAAAGTAATGGTAAGAATCACTCTAACTAAAATATCCTAAAATCCGAATTTCATCAACAATAAATCCCTCAATCACTGGATGCATTAAAAACAATCATATCCATACATGCTTGACTACTTAGGTGTGTGCTCATCGTTACATCGTTAAAACGCCAGATTCTCGTTGGGGTCAAGGTCTCTGCTACATTTTGACTCAGAACTTGAAATATGAAGAAGTTAAGAAGCCTTGTTCAGGGAGACCAACAAACAAGTTAGAATTTTTTCCATCTACACTATTCTCAAGCAATGACAGCTCTGATCAGCGTTATGCATTAAAAAATAACTTTCTGCATCTCCTAATTATCCACATAAAATTCATAGAAAAATTGGCTATCGGTCCAGTAAATTTTAATCTTTTAATTTTTCTTCATCACTTCTGCTTTTTTCTTATGCGACACTCGACTGGTTATCCGTATAAAGTATTTTGTAACAATAGATATTTCATTGTTATCACTAGAGCCCATGAACAGTTTGGATATTGCCAGGCCGGTACCAGCGGACTGCTAACCTCCGAAGACCGTGTGCTAATAGGTACCCCAGGCCCACATACGTGGAAAGGAAATTTATTCCTTTTCACCATTTCCGAGGATTTTCTCGAACGAGACAATACCATTTACTATGCTCCGATGCAAGACGCCTCTCCCGTTGATAAATACAGCTATTTAGGTAAGCTTGATTTTTTTAAATCCGCCATTATGTATCTTAACTTTGCCGAGCATTATTAATTTTAATGAATTACTTTCTTTTTTTTTTTGCGTACAGGTATGTCAGTAGCTGTAGGCAAATTTTTTGGAGATGCTATATCCTATGCCGCTGGTGCACCACGATCAAATGGTACAGGGCAAGTTGTTCTTTTGTCCAAGCTCAACAACCAGGCTGAAATGAATGTGGATTTAATTTTGGATGGAGAACAATTTGCCTCGAGTTATGGTTATGAGATCATGTCTGCTGACGTTAATGGAGACAAGTAATTAAATATTTGAATATACCATGTTGAGGCGATGTATCGGTATATTAACTATCTATTTTTTCTCGCCGTCTAGGATCGGAGATCTCATAGTGGCCGCGCCATTTTATTTCAAAAAAGCTGAAGGCGGAGCGGTGTACATTTACACACTGCTTTGTAAAAATCCAAAGGAAAATCCAAAATGCAATAAACCTGTTAGATTAATTGGTCACGAAGAGTCGAGATTTGGATTCTCTTTGACAAATTTGGGAGATTTGAATAAAGACGGTTATGAAGATATTGCAATTGGCGCGCCTTACGAAGGAAAAGGAGCGGTTTATATCTATCTTGGGTCAAAGGATGGTATAATAACTTCACCGTCTCAAGTGATTCATTCTCATCAAATGCCAACTTCACTTAGTACGTTTGGATACTCTTTAAGTGGTGGTATAGACATGGATCAAAACGGATATCCAGATCTTTTAGTCGGAGCTTATGACAACGATGCGGTAGTCCTACTGCGGGCAAGAAAAATCATTGATATTACAACCTACATTAGGTACCTTAATAAAAATATGACTTACCAGGAGAAGATCGCTCCCATAGATCCAAACAAACTTGGCTGCCCGGCTGATCCTAGCTCTAATTATACATGGTATGTAAACATTTTTTTATCATCAACACTTCGATGCAATCTTTTTATATAATTTTTTCTTCAGCTTCTCGTTTGAAGCTTGCTGCAAAACTGCGTCCTTGGTGAGGGATGAAGATATGCAGAATCTTAAACTGAAATATTCCATCGAAGCTGAAACTTACTCAGGTGTGAGAAAGTTTTCTAGAGTTTGGTTTAAAAACGACAGTGTACGTCCAAATTTCATTAGTCGCACTGTAACTCTTGATCCATCGAAATTAGAGCATTGCCAAGTAGATACGGTTTACCTAAAGGTACGGCTTCAAAAACTCATGCGATATACTGAATGGACTAAAATGAAAATCATTTGTCAATGTTCATTATAATTTCAGGAAAACACAAGAGACATTCAATCTCCTATCAAATTCCGATTTAATTACACGCTAATTCAAGAACAGCCGGTTATGCCCGCCGAGGGAGCTCCGTTGCCGGAAATAAGAAATTTCCCTATTTTAAATCAGCAAGAAGCTGCCCGAATATTTGAAGCTACTTTCCAGAAGGAATGTGGACCGAATGATATTTGTGAGAGTAACCTTCAACTCAGTGCGAAACTAAATTTGTCAGGTAAATTGATTAGAATCGGATGTTCGGAAAATTTGACTTTTTAACACATCTCGTAATATCGTTAATGAATCAACTGGTATCTGTTTCTTTCAGCATCAACCATAAAGCCGAATTTCTACGAATTGTTACTTGGAGAAAAAGAAGAAGTTGTAGTGGAAGTAAATGTTACAAATATCGGAGAATCCGCCTATGAAGCTCAACTTTTCATAAAACATTCTGCAAACTTAAATTATATCGCTAGTAAAAGTAACGATTCGGTGATCTGTAACTTACATAATACTACCTTGGTTAGCTGCTCAATTGGCAACCCGTTCAAAATGAATAAGTCGGTAAATATCCAAATCAGATTCGACCCCAAAGGGTTGGAGGACAACGAGTCACAACTTGGATTTTTGATTTTTGCTAATTCTACATCAAAAGAAGTTAGTGAGAAGGAACCTATTATCCTACGAGCCACCGTTCTCAAGAGGGCTGAATTATCTATCACGGGGTAAGTCATCAAAATCGCATAAATCTCAAGCATCCTTTTTTCTCAAAACGCGACGTGATATTTATCAATTATTCACTCACTTCACAGAAGCGCAAAAACACAATGGGCATTCTATGGTGGACCCGTAGTCGGTGAATCTGCTATAAAACATCTGAACGAAGTTGGACCTAGGGTGTCACATGTTTACGAAGTGTTCAATGAAGGACCCTGGAAAGTTAGTAGTGTCGAAGTTCGTATATCATGGCCCTACGAAGTCGCAAATGACAAGCCTCACGGAAAGTGGTTACTTTATCTGGAAGAATTGCCAACCGTACAAGGTAGTATTCGATTTTTATTGAGATAACAAAGTATCATGTCAAGTGTGTCGGGTGGTTATAAAGTTATTTCATCGATGTTCCAGCATTGGGAGGTGGACAATGTTCATTACCACCTGGTCATAGTGTGAATCCACTAAAATTGCAAGGTAGTTATGGTCTCGATGATATGGAAACTCTCTTCCCTACGTCTACCGCCGTCCCAAATATGAAAAATTATCAAAATCACACAAATAGTATCCGAGAAAGACGAGATACTGAAAAAGTAGTGAATACTAAGACCACCATTGATAAAGATGGTCACAGACATCAGGTTGTTTCTATGAATTGTGAGGCGTCGACAGCAAAGTGTTTTGATATTACGTGTATTATTTACAATCTACAACGAAAACAAGAGGCAGTTATAACTCTGAAAGCTAGGCTGTGGAATTCAACGTTAGTAGAAGATTATCCGAGAGTGGACATGGTGAAGATCGGATCACATGCGAAGATAATAATTCCACCTCAGGTTGTGATACAACAAGAAAATCTCAAGGACGATCAAGGAATCGCAGAAACCATGGCGTACCCAGATCTGCTGGATCAGCAGGATTCTGAGCCGGTTCCAATATGGATAATTATTGTAGCTATAGTCGCAGGTTTGTTGCTCCTCATATTGTTGACGTTAGTGCTTTGGAAACTTGGGTTTTTCAAAAGACGTAGACCAGATCCAACCCTATCTGGTAATCTTGAGAAACATAGGGACGACAACCCGGAAAATGAAGCACTGTTCAAGCACTAAGGTACTTACATTATTTTTTATTGGAAAGATACTGAACGCTTTTAGTATTTGCCTTTAGCTATTTGCTAATTATTCAGAGATAAAGCGCGATGAATGAATTCTGGTAATTGCATATTATTGATATGTTATAGTTTAATTGTTGAAAGTTTAAGAAAAAAAAGAATCACCTAAAGGCCAATTGTTATTATCTAAATTGTGATAATGATTTTGGTTCGATTATTTCTGAATAGAACTAATATCTTTATGGAAAATATTTTCCAATATTATATTTATATCTATAAATAATAATAACCTTTCAAATTTTTGCATTTGATTATGCAATCGTAATACTACTTCTTTACATTTTACTTCATAAACGTGATTAAAAAACCGTTTGATTTCGATTATCGATGAGATACAGCAGCTGAACTGAATGGTGTATGAAGTAACTGTAGTTAATTTTTCTTTTTTCGTTTTTTGAAATCTTTTATTAATTTTATACTAATGCCATAGATAATATATTTTTTTTTTCTCTTCTCGACTGAACTTTTTATCTAGGATAAATAAATTCATGTAAATATTAGAGGCCACTTGATAAAATTTGAAAAGATAACAAAATACTTTTTTGAAACAATCAACCTTTTTACGTATTTTATAATACAAATAAGACTACGAAGTGCCTTCAATTTTATCCAATTGATGTTAAATTCCTGTTCATCTCAACTGTGTAAGTTTTTTATTTTTTTTGTTTCTACTTCTAGCTATTTTTTCAAAGTTTTCCGTAGATTGGAACAACAAAGTTTAGGTAATACCTAACAAAAACGAATCATTGCATTAAAAAAGAAAAAAAAAATGAAAGTTTCAATATTTTAAGTCATAACATGGAATAACTAAAAAATCAATAACGTCAATCTTAAATTAGTTATAACTGTGGTAAGACTGATGCGATGTTTTGTATCACGTAATCGAATATTTTGCTTTAGCGGAGGAAGCCGCAGTCACAAATATAAGTAAAATGTAAAGAATTGAATTTAAATTTTATTATTTTTTAAAAATTTATTGTAAATTTTTACTCATCCTTGTAGTTATAAAAAAAAAAAAAAGAAAACATCGTAAGAGATCTCTAGCAAAGAGACTTGGGAATTGTTACGTTACGATGATCACGTTTCATCTTTCATCAATACAAAAGCCCACGTTACGTACTGTAAAATAAAGTAAATTGATATTTATTCACCATTTGCACTTACAGTACTTCTGTGCTCGCGAGCATCATTTGTTCTTTATTATAATTACTACTTTCTCTCGAAAGTACAAAACATTTTACAAGAAAAAACACAAAAGAAAAGCAAAAAAAGAAAAAATCGGCCGTTATGATATAAAGCACAAAATTTTACGAATAATGATTTTTGTTGCATTTTACAATATTTTATGTTAGTAACATACCCACATTTATCATTTTACTTAATTATTATATAGAAATAAGTGCGTTTATGCATAATTATTTAATATTTCTAACATTGCAGCTTCGATAGCGATAAATGTATGATATTGTATTGATTGCATCTCTAGTTCTTGGTCGCTAAGAACTCGACTACTTTCAGTATTCGAAAATTATTAATAATAATAATAATAATAGTAATTGCAAATCAATGATCACTTTCTTCAAATAAAATTTCGACAATGGCAGCAACTATAAATCATAATCTATACCTCCTTGATAACTGGGAGAAATTAGTGGAAACAAGCGTGGATTTCGATAGTTTGCGTTTGATGTATTTTCCATTGATTCTTCAATTTAAGTTTGAATGAACACAGAAAATAAGAATAATGATAACAATAATGATAATGATACTTGTAAAATCACTACCATATTATACATATCACTGCCATATAATATTATTTACTACTTCTGGAATAAAATATTACATTCCTTGAAGTAAATAAATATAAAAACTACTTCACCAACTAGATATAAACATTTGTAATGTCAGTCTCTGATAACAATTTATATTTGATACTTTACAATTGCATTTATACAGGGTATATTCGGCAGAAAATTTAGTCACTTATGTAATTTATAACGCACAATTTATTAAAAGCAGAAAATCACTAATCGCTTGTAAAATTCAACACGATTGAATAATTGGAAATTCTGATGAACTTAGGACTCGTAACTAATTTCGTATAGTACTAATTTAAACGAGTCTTCCAACTAATTTTCTTTTTCTACATTTCTATGAAATTCATTCTTGCAAATAATTTCAGTGCGTAGAGAAAATAGATTTGATGTAGTATCTATATGAGAATAAAGACCAGTTGAGCTGACTGTTATATTCGCATAAAAACCTCGTAAACGATCGCACATGTACATATTTTAATTCATTGAAGTACGTTAGTCACATGGCTCGCATATTTAACCGCAACTGAATCTTGGCTGGCTCGACGAATAAATGGATTATACGTCCTGCTCAATACTTGCAATCATCGACTCAGCCAAGTACAAAAGCTTCATTGCTAATGATAATCGGCATTTGTATTTAAACATTGGATTTTCAATTCTTGTTATATTAATGCTATGGTTTCAAAGTTTGGGAATGAGTTGAAATAACCGATATAATGTTACTTCTAACATTAAAAAAAAATATTTGTATTATATCATCTTTAGTGTGTTATCAAGTACAAGTTTAGTTGAATGTTTATGAAGAATAATTTTTGGTAATTACTTCTGGAATGCTATTGACCGGGTCAGGACACCCTAATATTTATAGTATCACATATCTTATCTACGCACTCCCTTCATCAATTTCTCTTTAGAAACAAAGAATTGGTATACTCCAATGATTTGACTCGGGGCCAAGAATTTTCTTGAGAATATGGCAAAATTTCGTAAGCATCTCTGAACTTGAGAATTTGTCTGAAATTTTAAGCTTTAATTAGATTGTTGACTAGCCATTTATTCGTACTCATGTCTAATCGAAACAAGCAACAGATGATTTTTAACTGACACAAATTTCACCGGTATACAAAATTCAATATTCAGCTACATCAAAATAGAGCAGCAGATGAAATTTTTTATTTTTTATTTCAGTTAATCTGTAACGCATTACCGCGCGACGCTTCCTACATCTTTATACAAACATTATAATTTTGTACTTAATTTTATGTAACCTACGGATTATAAATGACCATATGGTGCTGCAATTTAATACGTCTAAGTACGAATATAAAATATAATAAAAAAATTTAATTGAAATATATGATTACGTTTTATTTCTAATGGCTCATATTTATCTTAAACCATAAAAAGAACATCCTGATTTCTGAGTCTCAGTCCTAACGTAATAATTACATGATGGATAAGAGATCCTGATGGATGGTCGATGATTCGTGTAGCATTTTTCTTCGAATGCTGATGCATATTCAACGATTTAATTTATTCAGCATCTAATGAACTCTTTTTGTAGACCCTCTGTAAATACTTGCAGTCTTCAATCATGAATCTAAAAAAAGATGTCAAAGAATGAATCAAGTAATAATTCGTAGCCAAAAAAACACAAGGAATAATCAATGGAAATTACCGATACAATATTATGGCCAGTGGTGCAGTTGACGCATGCCACAGAGCGTGAGCATCGAATGTCCAAAAAATCGGTGGAAAGTCAGCAATTTCTAGCAGAGTAACAAAGGCAGTAAGCACATTAAACCAGCCAACAAATGTCACATGTGCTAATATTCTTCTATTGCGATACCACCAGATCATTGAAATGGCAAATGATAGGAATCCTATAGAAAAATAAAAGAAAAAAGTTATACCTTAGTTTAGTCGTGTCCTTACATACTTGACATTTCAGGTTTATTACTAACGATATGAAAAAATCAAAATTACCCAGGGCTATGTTGAATTGCATATTGTATCCGTAATTAATACTTCCAGACCATAAATAGGACAGGTGTGTGTAAAGTACTATTAGATATGCTCCGGTCAAAAGAGCTATCACCTTATAACTTTTAACCGCTATTCTGCAACAGGTATTTAACTAATGTGTTGAAGAAATGAAAATTACATAAGATTTACTACGAATGTTGGACAGAATATGGTTATTACCTCAAAAGCATACAATATAACAAAGTGAGAACCATCGTAAATGCAGAACAGTAATCCATAATTTCAGTGAATGCCTTATCTCGGCCATGAAACACCGTGGACCACATCCATCCGTTCATACATACCTGAAAAGATTAAGGTACCCTTATTTACAGTCTGAAAAATGAATGGAAAAAAGAAACTGACCACGCTGAAATAAGTCCACGCCAAAAACATGGGATTCGATGGTCGAACTTCTTTGCTAAATTGTTTATACATCATGGAATGAGCTAGGAAGTTAAGTATGGAAAAAAACACTGATGCAGGTTCCTGCAGGCCCAGCATCCTCACAAAGGGCCACTGGAAAGCAACAGGTACATCGATTAGTGACAATAGTTATTGCTATGAAATTAACACGGATATAAAATACCATAGGTACTATATTATACCTTTCCATGAAATTGAGGAACTCCTGAGCCATGAGATGTGAAATACTCAACAGTTTTCCACATACAATTATAACGACAATCATCATCGCATGTCCATGACAATAGTTTCAATTCTATGGGAGGACTTATTTTATATTCCAAATCTGTGGAGATGAAAAAATTTGAGAATGAGTTGAATGGACTGATTTCTTTTTCAATGAATCTGCTTGGCAAAACGTGTGTATGTCATAACTTGTGATTATTATAAAGGGAAACTGACGCTTCTCGATATTATTACCTTCTGTACAATTCCTTATATTGCATCGTTGAAGGCACTCCTTATAGAATTGTGATCTGTCTCCATTTGAACATGCAGCTTCAAAAATAAATCCTAAGACTATTAAAAGGCAAGGAATGAAATTTGACATTTTGGTAAACAGAAATTCACTCAACAGGGTACAATCACTGGACTTGTGTGAAAATCGGGCGTGAATTTCAAGAAAATTGACTATTTCGTAAACGGAATTGAATGAGTATCAAAAGGTCTTCACTGGAAATTGAATAGACAAGAGATTAATTCTATTCCGAATATTGCAACTTCATTATTGTCGTAAAAGTTGATGACCGGGCGTGACAGTTCACTTGAGGCTTGAGGTTAACTTTCATGTTTGGCTTCATAATCAACCTGTTGTGTTTAGCCACTGGTGTAAACGCAGAAGTTGAAATTTGAACCAATTGATGATTCGAATCAGGAATTCGAGTACCTGTAAGCCAAACTTCCAGAGAATTGAAAATACTTTGAGAAAGCATAGGCTAGAGACATCAAATTAATAAATAAATATTTTATTCTTCACTATATTTACAGTTCTTTTCTACAGAATTTAACGTACAATGTGCAGAGTATACAGTTGTTGTTTCCTAAATTCCAATACCAGATTATTTGGAAGACCAGTCTTAAAATCAATCCCTTTGGCATTGACCTCAGCTAAAGGATGCAGTAGAAAAAAGTCGAGTGAACA
This sequence comes from Athalia cordata, assembly GCA_963932425.1. NCBI lineage: Eukaryota > Metazoa > Arthropoda > Insecta > Hymenoptera > Athaliidae > Athalia > Athalia cordata. The sequence continues at coordinate 31,186,196 of OZ010626.1, forward strand.
GAAGATGTGATTGAGAAGTGGAATTTAGGAATAGTTTGGCTGATCATTCGAATGGTAACAGACTTGGATTTGTTATACCAATGCACGGACAGTTCTTGAATGACCAAGAGTGTCCTATACATGCAAATATACGTTGTTACGCTTCTGTAATATATCTAATTATTTTTCTAATCGAACAGCTCTAATACACGGTCTTCCATAGCGTCTCTCAGCTTCCTGAATGAAAGCATTTTCCATCTGCCTTACAATTTCGTTGAAAAAGAAATTGGATAGCTGAGAGTGAATAACAGATTTGAATTCAAAAGAAAGTGAAAAGTCTATCAGGCAAGTTTCTGGGTTGTTTTTTAGTCCAGGACTGAAAACCCATAATGTGTTCAAGTGATTGAAAAGTCTTCCATCGACACATTCTGCCTTCACAAGACGTGGTGATATCAATGTGACTTTTGAAGTATAACTCTCATTGATAGGTGGGAATCCAATGCTCAAGCTTGCCTTTAGAAATCCTTCACGCTTTGTGAGTATGTCAGATTTTTTGCAGAATGGTACGAATTCCTTGTACTTTGCTACATCTGCAACTACGTCATACATTTGCTCCATTGAGAACCTGCATGAATAGATAATTACAATTTGACTTAGTGTTACTATGTTATCAGATTTGTAATGCCGGGAGAAATTTTCCTTTACCCTACCTGTTAATCAAGTAAGAGAAATATGTGTTCTAGAGAAAACAATATTTGGTCCGAAATAACTGCCTAAAAAAAAATTGAACATGTAATTTCCTGTTTACCCTATCAACTTTCGGCCTTCGTACTCCTTGCATTTATTTTTATTGATAGTCATATACAGTCGTTTGAAGTTGGCATTTTTGTAGTTCTCTCCAAGTTGTAACGTACAACTTTCAATTATCAACATAGACCTGGCAGTGAGAAAAAATCAAATAATTATTTCGTATAAGTTTGGTTTTTAAAATCACAAGGGCATAGACAAAAATAAACTATTTTCCTAGCCTAAATGTAGAAAACCTTGAACGACTATTAGTAACTTATATATTCTTTAATAGAATCAACGTACAATATTATTGATCAATACCGAAAAAATCAACAGGTAACGATCATACAAATGTAAAGTGAATGATTTACCTGTACATCGTGATATTAATGTTTTTAAAGCAGCTTGAACTTCATGACTAGGCTGATTCAAATCTAGTGGGCAACAAACGACAACAATGAAATAGGCATTCGTTAGTCAATGTTGCTAATAATAAAATTGAATCGTAAATTATTTTTAAGAGTTTGTTATGAGCGAACAACAAATATTTACGTGTATACAATAATGCACGTGACAACTGTCGACGAAATCGCTTTGAACATTCCTACAAATCGATGTTTCGAAACTATCGTCTGCTGTCGTTGGCGCTCATGTTCGTCGCGATTACGCAACAAATTTAGTGGTGTTCATACCAGTCCGAGTTCAGACGCAAAAATGGCTAAGATTTTTCCGACAGGCTGCAGAAATGTCATTCGGCAGGTTTGTGCAGTTCAAAATACGTTCTATTTTCTATCGTAACATAGTGGATAAGGATATTTTGAAATTACTAACTCCTAAAATTTTATCTCTAAAATTTTTTAATCCAGTCTGACATGACATAACAGATGTCCGCCCATGTATTGTTTTTATGATACAATTTAGAAATATTTCCCAGTTCTTCGCTGGCTTTCCTCATTTCGTTGAAATATTTAACAAGTATTTTACAATCAATACGACATCTTAATTTGATTGTCCACTTTAAATTAAAATTTTTGAAACAATTCCCTGACTGCGACTTGGCTTCATAACCAATGACAACATACATGCACTACATTTTGGCAGCGACGAAGTATGTATACATAGGAAATAACGTTATGATTAATAATTTCAGTATAAATGTACAGTTGCGAAATTAATTGGACGTAGATCGCTACCTGTCGAATCCAACCAATTACTTATAGGAGGAATATTCTCTGCTCAGTGTTTTTCCTTTTCAACTACTGCATTTTTTGTCAGTATCAATGAAAGATTGAATTTTATAGGTTCGCGGGTTGCATGCATCTGCAGCCCAGAATGCTGAAGCTAGATTGAAAACCTTTACGATTTATCGCTGGAATCCGGACAAGCCCGATGAGAAGCCGCAGATGCAAGATTACAAAGTTGACCTGAACTCGTGAGTTTATCAAAATTTCTGATTAATTTTCAGCCATGATTTCTCATATTTATTAAACAAGAACGAATCTTTGCAACGAAGAATTGGAGAATAATCACAGAGATCAGGCATCTTAAAATTTCTGAATTATTTTACAGATTTTGTACTCCTCACCACTAGACCCTCCCTTCCTCTAAACTGCTAATGAAAATAGTGTACTCCCACGAACTTCATCTTGGCAAATTCCTCCATGAGTTATTTTCCACACTCCATATGATTTTTAAATATTTCTAAAGTATATCTAAATATTTTATTAAATTGAGAATCTAATCAGATGCGGCCCTATGGTTTTGGACGCGTTGATTAAGATTAAAAATGAAGTCGACCCAACTTTGACTTTCCGTCGGTCGTGCAGAGAGGGTATTTGTGGCTCCTGTGCAATGAATATTGGTGGAACAAACACACTCGCCTGTATCAGGTATGCTTTATATAACGCCCATATAAATCTTATATAATCAATTTGGAGTGAATTCGTATCCTTAACATGAAAAACCTTCCATAGCAAAATTGACAAGAATCTGAACCGGAACACTAAGATCTACCCATTGCCCCATATGTATGTTGTGAAAGATTTGGTACCAGACATGAATCATTTCTACGCCCAGTACAGTAGCATTCAACCTTGGCTACAGCGTAAAGACGCCAAAAAAAGTGGTACGCAGCAATACTTGCAGAGCGTTGACGATCGTAAAAAGTTGGTGAGTCAAATATCAAACATATTATCATAGCTATGTATTTATTTTTCAACAATTCCAAATAAAAATCTTGTTTTTGAAGGATGGTCTGTACGAATGCATATTATGCGCCTGCTGCAGTACTTCTTGTCCATCTTACTGGTGGAATGGAGATAAATATTTGGGCCCTGCTGTGTTGATGCAGGTTTGTGCTTTATGATATCAAATTAAAATTATATTCATTCAATTCTTAGTGATTTATAATCATAAAAAAATTTGTAATTCCCCAGGCTTACAGATGGATCATTGACTCCAGAGATGACTTGTCAAAGGAACGTCTTGAGAAACTTAGAGATCCATTTTCCGTGTATCGTTGTCATACGATCATGAACTGTAGCCGTACTTGCCCAAAGGTAAGTTATATCAGCTTAAGGTTTTGAAGAGGTGTGATGATTTTTATCGTATCTTTGATGACATATTCGAATTATTTTGAAAACAGGGACTTAATCCTGGGAAAGCAATCGCAGAAATAAAGAAGTTGTTGGCCGGTGTCATAGAAAAAGGTCAACCTGGTCTGAACACCACTGCACTACACAACTGAGTATTATTGGTAGGAAATAGTCAAATTCACAAGCAAAGTGATACTTGTTTGACGCTGTATTCTTGTGTATAGAATAATAAATGTATAAATAACTTATATTTACATACAAAAATGTGTAAGTATAGCTATTTATACGTGTGTATAAAACTTCCGACCCACTTTTGAATCTTTTCCAGATATGAGTTATGAATTATTTATATTTAAAAATTTACAATCCATTTGGGTTTTATTATTTCTATTGGCGTGAGAGTGAAAATATCGATATCGATTTGTAATATCGAAACCAAATTTGAGATTGATGACACGAGGGAGAGTTAGTCTAAAATAATCTAACTGTATATGAGATTCAAAGATTGTAATTTATTATTCGAAATATAACATTCTTGTAAGATATGCAGAAGAGGACATGATATAGTTTTCGTAAAATTTGCCTATACCTAGATTGAATATACTGCGAAAATCGATCGCTTGATCAATTTCTTCATGGTTCTGATGCCATCCTGATTCTTGCCGTCTCTCGGGATCGGTTATGAACCTCCGCAGTTCTGAGGGTTATACCAAATATGTCTTCGTGATATCGATTTTCATCCTAAAATAATTTTAACGTTAGTTATATCGCGAGCGTAATTGATGTCATATTCCAACGCTCACCCTCAAAGACAACATATAGGCTTCGACTTCTTTGTTACTCAGTTTTCCATGTGTCTGAATAATTTGTTTCAATGTCTGGTAGACATCTTCAGCCATTGTACAGTCACCACAGACATAAAAATGGCCCTGCTCATGCACCAACATTCCAAAAATCTGGGAGGCCTCCGCTTGAATGAGATCTTGGACGTAGGTCTGTAACATTCAGTTCAATCGTTATATTTTCAGATCATTCAGCGAGTGAAAATTTTATTTGATGTTACAATTTAAAACTTACTTTCTGGAAACCGGGTTCACGTGATAGTGCGAGGAATACTTTGTCCAGTACTCCTGCTTTTAGCATACTGTTCTTCTCTTCTCTATACAGGTCCAAATCTCTCTGACGGCAGCCAAAGAACAACCAAATTTTTCCCACCATTCCATCTGTAATTGAAAGTTGAATTCAGACCAAATCACAACGGTTTTGGTATTGTGATACAAGTGCAGAATCAATTGTCTACTGTACCTTTAACGAGCTTCATTTCTGAGAGTCGGTGGTGCCAAAATCCGCGAAAAGGTGCGATTCCAGTCCCTGGCCCTACCAATATCATTGGTGCTTTTTTGTCCAATGGCATGTAGAAATTTGGAGCACTGAAATATCATTTTTGGTTACAGTTGTTCATGTGACAAAGACAAAACAATGTTCTTTACCTACCTTCGTACAAAAACGTATAGAGATTCTCCATCTGGTAACTCATGGAGATAATTTGAGCAAACTCCATAATGTGTTGGTCCGCTACCATCTGTGAAGTTGATTGAAATCACTTGAAATTGTTTTTTCTACGAAACTAGCACAGTTTTTGAATTTCCAATTTTACCTTGTGTTTTATACTGAACAACAGCGACTGTGAGATGTATCTGTCCCTGATGAACGTTAGGTGACGATGAGATACTGTAAAATCTTGGCTGCAAAGGCGTCAATTGAAGTATCAGAAGTGATGCCAGTGGTCTCACAGATGGAAACTCTTCGAGCACTTCTAAAAGATTGGGGAATTTCCAGTGCCGCCAATCTTCGTAGGCTGTTGAATTCTGTTATGAACAAAACATTCATGATAAGTATCTCAGATTTCTGTGTCACTGAAAATGCTGAAGCCACTTTAGTGCGTCATCATCATGATCAAAATTCCCATTACATACAGTAGCTAACTCGGTTAGTTGTGCCTGCTCTTCCGGACTCGTAGCTATCGAGGCAAAATATCGTAAGAGATTTGGAGTCGGCGGCGTAGTGATATCCAGAAATCTTGTGAGAAGCATTCGTAGCGAGTTTGGCAGATAACGATCATGCGGCATCCACGTTTTTACAATACCTGTAAGAAAATATAAAGATATTCGGATATTGATATTTAGTTATACACTGTTACTGTCATGCGTAAACCGACTAACCATTTGGAGTGTGAGATTGCTTCTGCATCTGTAGTTCGATCGGTATATCTGGGTCTACATTAGTTTGTAGCCGTTTCAGAATACTTTCCACAAGTTGAGCTCTGTTGCATGCGAAAACGCCCAAGTGATCACCAGGCTTGTATTGCAATTCCATTCCCGCTATTTCATCAAGTTCAAGTAACAATGTCACACCGCTAGAAATATAAGTTGAATATTATCTTGCATTTTTAAGAAAAATTTTTCTAGAATTGTCCGGACATTTGGCCTACCTAGAGTTGCTACCGTTTAAGTTAGTTTTTCGTAACATGTTGCAAGATGTTACATTTCTGGAGTGGCATTTCTTCAAAGCTAAAATGAAGAAATTACATCATCTAAAAGACCCTTTCAAACATTTCACGTACTGCAACACCAAATTATTGCAAACCTGTAGCAATTGGTTGAGGATCTGCTTCGACAAATCGAACTGCAGCCGGTGACAAGACATCTGAACCCAATGAAAGGGCAACTTCTAACAATGTCTCATCATCGTCCAAGCAGAATGTTTCACAGGCAACCTTGAATGTGAAGTATTCATTGTGAAGGTCGATGTCATCTTTAGTTTTATACTTTTTTGAATGCTACAGTAATCTTAAAACGTTTTAATTTTATCATCCGAATAATACCGTAAAAGTGTCAGCCGCCCACTTCCGGAATGCTTGTTCTTGGCCACACATTTCATCTCCCTGTGCAAGGCGGAGCAGACGTTCACCACCAAGTTCTCCTAGCAGATTATCCACGTACCGTCCAAATGCACAAAAGTTAGGATATGCCGAAGAACCCAAAGCAAAAACAGCGAACCTGTGAGAACCAAGATGCGTTAAGTTATGTTATAAAACACAAACTGCTTAACTTTAATTTTTCAAGTATATTGATTACGAAAAATATTCTGACAAACCTGACATTGCTAAGGGGTCCGAAAGTGTCTTCGACTTGAGATTCCGTGACGGAACCACGTAGAGAGTCGAGCCTATCCAACTTCTTTGAACTGCCTAATTCGGTTTGGCTGTTCGCTTTTATGAAGGACTTTGAGGTAGCCAAGCTAAAGCATAACTACTATGTGACAACTAGACCATCTCAGTTAATGCAACCGGACGTTTGCTATAGGCTTACCTAATTTTATTCTCGTTATTTGAATAGGTCTCGTTCATTTTCATCGCGTATAAGTTTTGTGCAAATGCCTAAAATATTTAAAACATCGATATAGAAAGTTTATTAATTCCACATAAATTATATTAATATACTGTGAACGAAATAAATACTTCTCCATTTTCGGGTGGATCACCATTTCCAAAAGTAGATGTGATCACGAGCAACAATGCCTCATGTTCTATGTTACTGATGTCGTAATCTGCCATACAGTGAACCTGTGAATACATGACAAGTTCATTTGAGTAACATCTAGTGAAATATGAACACGTGGATGTTTGTAAAACATTTTATTACCTGGGAATGAAATGCGTGACCAAGAAGCTCCCCAAGTTTCACCGCGTACATTTCAGACGTCTTGGTTTCAGTAGCAAATAAGACCGTCGCTTTGATTCTTCGGGATAAAGCACGCCCGAATAATTTCGATGTGAATTTCACTGCCCTATAATGAACAATTGGTGAATTATATCGAACCCACGAAATAACAATGTAATATGTATTTGATATCGATAATATTCTTACCTAGCTATTTGTTTGAAGTGAAATTTCCTTCTTGGTTTCTTAGAAGTCGATTTCTTATCTCGTCCCTTCTTCCATTGATGTGTTTTCCATGCAGGATCCTACAAATTAGTTGATTATTATATCGTTGAGCCCAAGATCAATTAATGAAAGCAGTTGAAGTTAGACCAAAATATGATCGTTTGTATGGTCACCTGATAATCGTAGGATGGTTTCAAGTAATACAGTGCCATTTCTTGATGAAAAACCGGAGTAGCAGATCCAGATATTGGCGGAACAATCCACAGCCAATCTGCGGGACAGCCGTTGCGTAGACGCATCTCATTTTCATAATGTTTCATAAATGACTCAGAAGCTGTGTGATGGTCAACGATGGTTACATTTTTCATCTGGAAGTTAATAAAAAGCTTTTTGAAAATAAAAGTCTTGAAACTACCGGACAGTCCAAATGATATTATAATATGATTTACCTGAAAACTATGTAGCACGGCAACATTTGTCTCGATCATGGCTTTATCTTTCCACAGTGAAATAGGCGTTCGAGTGTCCAGCCCCATGTGGCTAGCAATAGTCTAAATCAACTCCAAAATACATTAATTTGCCAAAAAAGAATAATGTTTGTGATTAACGAGTAGTTGGCTGAAATTTGTGAGATTTTTCGATAAACAATTTGCGATAGAATTTACCTCCAACATGTTGTAACGTTGAATATCACAGAGATCTCTGGATCCTATTTCAGTACTCATATACCAGCCATTGAACGGTGCCGCTGTAAATTCCAATCCACCGCAATCAAATATCATACCCGAAACAGCAGGTACCGCAAACCATTTGAGATTTAATTTCTCAAACCACTCAAATCTGCAGTAGATTATTAGAAAATTATTCCAGAAACCATCTGCAATCGAATGTTGAACCAACGTATCACCGATCAAATTAACCACTGAAAGTTACTTACGTTGGATGACTGATGGGAACTTCTAATACAAGTTCACTTGGAATATCGAAGTAATCAGGATCGTGTCCATTAGCTGATAATACGATTGGTAATATATCAAATCTTGTTCCAGCACCTCTCCAACCCAGTTTCATGCATAACTAATAAAATTAAGTACATAGCATTGAAAATACGTTTGAAGTAGTTGATGATAAAAAATTAAATGGTATTTATTTTCTCTAAGTAACAAACCTCTGTGAATTCCACATTAACAGGATCGCCTGTGATCGTTCCATCTGGATTTTTATATCCTGCATAACTGATTAGCTGCTGATTCCATACCTTATAGTCATGCTTTCCATCGGTGCGTTGAGGAAAAATAGTTATTGCTGACCTATGTACAAAGTTTGAACTTGGATACCAAATGTTCTAAATTTAATTTTGTTAATCAATAGTTTATCGGTAAATGCATTGATTTCCATCTGTTCGGTTTCGAAGTAACTATTGAGTAATTCTTATTGCCAAGTATGAGAGTCTTAAAAATTTTCATCTACCTGATATTTCCCTTGTTTGTACTGTATTTTATGTGATTGCAGAGGGCCTCAAACATTCCACTGGTTGTTGTAACATATCGGCAATCGAAGACCTGATAAATAAATTTTATATATTTCTGACATTCTGCTTAGCTTTACTAAAAGATCGCAAGAAAATTTATGAACCTGAAGCTTTGACCATTGGATTCTTCCGATGCAACGAGCAGCGTTACGCCATGCCAATTTTGCCCCGTAAACTAGCTCAGTTTCTGTTAGCTGATAAGTGCTGGTGCACGAGACTTCTCTTTGTATACTTTCCCATCGTGATCGGTGTGCATCACTGTTCAATCTACACGAATCATCGATAGAACAAAAGAGTAAAATTTATTTCAAAATTAATTCTCCATGTCGTCGTACGCCATATTCACATTTAATAGAACATTCTATGGATTTTATTAGCCATTTATATTAATCATTATGCATTACCTCCTGATAGATGCAAAATATTGATCTAAAAAATCTTTAGCATGTACAAGGATTTCTTCTTTGGAACGTGGTTCGGTACTATGATTAGGTAGAGCCATTATGCTTCCCAGACATACTTGATTTGAGCAATGTGTTCTCTGTAAAGTGAATTCAAGAATATGTAATACGCATTAAAATTATTAAGATGAAGGAGATAAATCATTTGCGTTATCGATAACTTTCGCAATTCTTCACACCTGCGAGAGTTTGTGCCACGGCACCAATTCACTCCATAATGTGAACACGAAACGTGTCTAGCAATAACAATTACTAATAGTAAGCAATGAATAACGTAGATAAAAGAAACACGTTACAAACGAAGAGAAATTATAGTCATAATCTATCGATTTTAAATCGTCATTTAGTTATTTTTTTCCCCTTAAAAAATGCCTCTGGACATTTCAATGAGTGGATACTATAGGTATAAAGAGGTCACAGAATTATATGGAAAAATTATTTCTTTGATTCTTAGATTTCTTCCGAGGATTGTCAGATTGGAAATATGTCGAACATTAATTTTTTTATTGCATTTATGAATTTACTTAGCATATCAAAATATCACTGTTTTAAGTTTCTTTTTGAATATAATACGTTTCAAATCGCTTGTAACAATGAAATGAAGAATTTCTAACGACACATATTGCAAGTGTTAATAATTCATTTAAATAAATCAATAATCGAACAAACCTCAGCGTTATTACAGTGCAAAGAGTCGAAGGCTTCGGTTTTATATATGAGATTTCGAAGTTTCATCGGTTTACGTTGACACGGAGGAGTTGCTTCGTGGTCCTTCATCGTGATATTATCAGAAATATCCTTCCGTGTATTTAATTATTCACTTTTTCCGAGCAGTGATTCTTTTCTGGACCCGTTTTATCGCCTGTTGCAAACGTTCAGCATCGATAACATTCGCGCGTTTCTTTTTATGTTATTCCGAACTATACTAATCTGCACTTTTCTATACGTAATTTGTCAATGCAGGTAGCACCCAAGCATTCCCGGTGACGAGGGCGCGGAGTGGGAGAGCAAAAGACGCAGCCCAGCATCCTTAACAGTACCTCACATGCGCTGCAATGTACCATCGATTTACCACGAGTTTCAAACCAGGTGCTTCATAAAGAGTTCAGCGTATCTGGGGCTACCATTATCAATTTACGGAAACGATGAATTTTTCTTTCTTCTTTCTTTTTCAGGTAACATCGTCAGCGGCCGTTAAATAATCCTCTCTTCCGCAGACTAATTATTATTGCGTTGTGTGCAGGATAATTGAATTTTGTTTAAACTGGAAGCAGAAAAAGATTTGATTGATGAACAATTTCTCCTTTTTTTTTATGATTATGTACTTTCTCGACGAATTCGGAAGCCAGTACATGAGACTGGGTTTCATTTGGAATCGATTACCAGATGGGAGAGATTTGCCCAACACCCCTTGTTTTAGATGATTGTCAGTTGACCTTCTTTGGAGAGCAATAAAGTTCTCTTCTTGACAGATGGGGTATAGATTTTTATGATCCGAATATAGCGGCGTCGCAAATTGAGCGTTAATCAATGCTCGATAGGGGCGCAAATATCGTTCTTATAATCTGAAAATTCCACAACACTAGTCTACAGCTTATCGTACGGGGAATTAAAATACTAATCTTGCTTTAGTGCAAAGCAGTGATATTCAATAAAATAGATACAAATGATTTCGTCTATTATTCTATCTTTATTTGTTTCCGGATAAGCGAACCCTCGGTACAAAGGACGATAGGGTGATTGAACTTTAAATTGTCGCGAGATTCGATACGGGTGATTGTTCTTTGTTTAACTAGGAGCAAAGTCGACACATATTACGCTGGATATAATCAATTAATTCTTAAAGTTAACTGTTGTAATTATGGATAAACAACCCGGAACCAGAAAACAAAAATGTTCAGGCCCCAGCGTACGTAAAATCAGCAATCTTTAGTGAATGAAATATTCTTCGATTCCAACAGTAATCTCCGATACCTATTCATGCTGATTTTGTACAATTTTTTATTCCTTTTTACTTATTTATCTTCACGCCGATTAGACTGTAGATGTAAAACGAAAGCTAAAACAAAAAGTCGCTCCTTCGGCCAACAATAACGCTACTCCAAGTGAAATGAAACTTCGAAAATTGAACGACCCACAGATCTCGACCAATCTGAGTCAGATTTCATCTCAACCGTTATCCCAGATTGATAACGCATTGGATCAAATGACGGAAATTTGGAATCATATCTGGCAAAATGAACTTCCTTTATTTGAAGAGGCAAGTTAAGTATTAAAACAAAGTTGAGAATCTTGTTCAATATATCCATGGTTTGGGCTGTACAGATGGACGAATCACTGCTAGCAAAAGCCAACGAAAGAATTGAAAAATTGGAAAGGGATCTCCGCCGTGCAGAGGAAGAACGTGAATCTCTTGAACGAAATATAAAAGTAGAAGAGGAAATGAGCACGGAAATTATGGAAAAGTAATCCTCACACCTGTCCTATAGTATATCTAAGTAAATTCAATGTTCGACAAATAATTTCATTTATAGACAGAACCTCATAAGAAGCTCCATGTCTCTCATAAAAGAGCAAAGCGACTGTATAACAGAAAGTTCAATGAAGAATGAAAACGACCGGAAATTCGTGGAAAAATTATATACAGTTATTATCGAACAGCAAAACGGGATGAACGATTATCTATCTCAACAAGATAATGATCAGGGTAATTCGAGGTTTACAATATTGCTTAAATGGGGGCATAATCAAGATCTGAGCGATAATAATAATTTACAGTTCAGGGAGAAACAAGGCGATTGAAGGATCGATTAGAAATCAAAGTTAATGAACTGATGGCAGTACAATCTAAGTATAAGGAATTTGAAGCCCAAATAAACACGATAAATTGTAACGTATCTCCATTGAATGATGAACTCGAAAAGTTCGGTAGAACTTTATATGATAACGAGACAAAACATCGCCGGGAAATTGAGGATATCTCGAACACCATAGAACATTTAGAGGCAACTTTGAATAAGGAACGAGAGAAAAAACGCATATTGGAGGTGGTGAGTCGCTACTAATAAAAAGGCTATTTTATTACCGCAACACCAATAATCCACCTTATTTTCAGGAAAGTCTTGAAAATGAGAGGAAATATAAAGAACTCTTATCGCAATACGAAACTCTCGAAGCTACGTCTAGAGCCTATGAAAAGCAAATAACAAATTCAACATCTGAAACAGATAAGCTAAAGACAACGAAAATGAATCTGAACAATGAAATCGCGGCATTAAAAAGCACACATCTCGCAGCAGGGTGGAATAGAGATTTAGAATCAGCTGACTACAGGTGAAATAGCAACCAAGGAATATCTTTACTCACTTGAAGGGCTACTCGCACTATGTCTAATGTTAATAAATGAGTACATCTATTCCAATTCTAGGCAGCAGATTCAAGATCTGGAATTAAGACAGGTAGAGGAGAATAATCAGCTACTCAAAGTCAAATCTGATAACGAAAATTTATCTAAAACCTCAACAAAAATTTTTGAGGATGTTGAGGAATTGAAAAGAACATTAACGCACATACATGACAAGGTAATCAAAAAAGACCGCATAGAGTATCACAAATTTCTACGAATGTGATTGATGCTCTCTGAAATTTTATTTTATTTTAGATCAGCAGATTCAGAAAAGATTTGATAAATGCCATTGAGACTAATGGGAAGGCAAAAGAGACTATTCGGAGACTGAATGAAGAATTTACACATCGAGAAGAGAATCTCTCTAGGGATAAAACAGTCTATGAGACATACAAAACTACTGAGACTGAAAATTCTGAGGCAGTATCTGAAATGAGGGTCAAAATAGCCGCAAAAGAAGAAAAACTGAAAGAGGAGTCTAGCAATTTCGATGAAATTTCTGCAAAAGTAAAGCTGAAAAATTTGCAGATTACGGCAGAAAATGATGCAATGAACCAGGAAATTGAACAAAATAATCACAAGGTCACTGAATTGGTGGCAGTTATAGAAAACTTGCAGCTAAGAGAGGAACTTAGAGCTGCGGAGTATAATGACAAAATACATGTAAGCTTATTGGGAAAAATTGTGTTTTTTGTTTTTATCTTAATTGTTCATTTCTGTAGCAAATAACAAAATCAAAGGAGTGTAAGATGGGCCATGAAAATGATATACAACAGAAGATTAAACGGATGGACATTCTTGAGCGAGAATTATCAACCGTGAGGGCTGACTTTAGAAAAATAAAGTCGGAAAAAAATGATAAAACTCACACGCAGGATGAAAGAAATATCGCTGAATTGAAAAAACTGAAATCTGCATTTGATAAATTGCAAGAAGACTATATCGCAGCTCTAAATGAGAACAAAGATCTGCATACGAAATCAAACATTGCTCAAAGTTCAAATGCGGTTAAAAATATTGGCGAAGAACTAGAGAGGCAAAAGTTGAGTCAGCTTATAGGAACAACTTATGCTCAACATACGGTATTTTAATAAATTCTTACTACTGAGGCATGCCACATCATAGTTTAAAATCATATTAATAGATGAATGTGATTGTTGCTTTCACTTTGCATGTCATAGTCAACGCCAATTTCTTCAACGCCTGTATATAGTCCAACGCAGGGAAACACTGTACATTTTGATTATAGCGATTCTTCAGATATAAGCGCCATTGATGGGTTGACTAAAGTGAGTTCAGTTGAGATCTCCGATTATATTTGCCTACATATTAAGAATCGTAATTTGTACTTTTCAGTTTGACGACGCTGAACGCCGATTTGAAAAGTTGTTGGAATCAAATAAGACCGATTGGAACTAATTTCTTGAGTTATTATGGTGAGATATCAGCACAATCACAATTTAATTCAAATGCAGGCTGCTATCTCTTTGTGTTATCTCTGGAATGTTGAAATATTTGTACATTACCAGACAAATTTTAATGTTCAGATATGAGAAAAGAGTAACTGGGTGAAGCTATTAAGCTCAGTTATCACCTAAATTATCACCATTTTACGTCGAATACTACAAAATCAGTTAATTTAATCATTGAGAATTAATTACAACTAATCAACGGTAATTATGAATTTAAATGAAACAGATATCAGTCGAACTTTCAGTTTTAATTTCAATTCACAACATTTTTTGTCTAGTACAAAATAAATTATGGGCGTTTGGTAAACAATGTTGAGTCAGAACATCGTTTTTGTTACTGGCCATAACTATTTTTCAGATTACAAATATACACACATATAATAATAACGGATAAATCTTTATAATAATCTATTTTATAAACATTCTCATCCATCACCACACACATGAATATCATAACAATAGACTATATTCTCGATAGGTGTAAATATACTGTCAGTTTATCGTGCAATACTAAAATTTCTAAAACTTATATATGTAACTGTATAAAATCACTGAATACTTTTATTATCGTCCATCAATTGGTGCCGATGACGAATCCCATTTCATAGAACGTTCGATAGCCATTTTCCATTTAGAATATCGAAGATCTCGCTCTGGAAAAAACATAAATCAGTAACCCCATTGTAGCTAAACTAACAGAATATTTCGAACCACATCAAGTCGATTAACGTACCATCATCTCCGATTTGTGGGGAAAACTTTGTGATTTCGTCTGCAGTAACGTCATTGATATCCAGAAGTCCAATACCGACACCCGCTAAAATAGCAGCTCCCAACGCGGTAGTTTCTACCATATTTGGCCTCACTGTTAAAAAGCATATAATTTTTTTGTCAATCGGTTTAAGTAGATCTAGCGGCTGGAAATTTTATTCTAGAGGCAATTCTCTGCACTTACCTACGGTAACTCCTGTCAAATCAGCTTGCAGTTGCATCAAAAGATTATTGGCTGTCATTCCACCATCGACTTGTAATTCAGTTAAATTAGTCCCAGAATCTTTGACCATCGCTTCCAAAATATCTCTGGTTTGAAAACATACAGCTTCGAGTGCAGCCCTGATTATATGATACTGTTGCGTATCCTCAGTGATTCCACAAATTACCCTAAATGTAAAAGGATGTGTATATTTTCAGCATAGCTTCTTTGATAGAAATGTTAAACATTCCTTATAATAATGCATATTACCCTCGGGCATCCTGCTGCCAGTAAGGTGCATACAGTCCAGAGAATGCTGGGACAAAATAAACGTCGCCAGAACAACGTACTCTTTCAGCCAAATCTTGACTCTCGGTGACATTAGACATCAGCTGCATATTGTCTCTTAACCACGATAGCGCTGCTCCGGCTACAGCAACCGATCCTTCTAAAGCATACACAACAGATGAGCGTCCCAATTTGTAGGCGACTGTAGTAATCAGTCCCTGGGATGAGTCTACTTTCTGAAAATTGTTGGTAATTTGATGAATAATATTTTTTTTCTCATTATCCGACTCTTGATTATGAATTCTATAATACTTAAGTAGCATACCATGCTTCCAGTGTTGTAAAGCAAAAAGCATCCTGTGCCGTAAGTAGCCTTAGCATGTCCTGGCCTTAGGCACAATTGGCCTACAAGAGCTCCTTGTTGATCACCTATGCACTGTGTAACAGCATTACAATATAAACAACTGGAAAACGTTAATAACCATTGTCTTACCCGAAAATTTTGAACGCTTTCAGTTTGAATTAGAAAGTTCATAATTTAACGGTCAAATACTCACTCCAGAAATAGGTATTCCACTCAAAACCTCTGGGTGTGTAACATTCCCATAAACTTCCGAAGACGACCGAATTTCTGGAAGCATATCAGATGGAATACCAAAGAAACGGCAGAGCAGAGGATCCCACTTTAATGTCTCGATATTCATTAACATTGTACGAGACGCATTGGAAACATCTGTTATGTGAAGTTTTCCTTGAGTAAGGTTCTGGAAGTATTACTATGTGTTATGCAAAGACAGTGTAACAATTCAAGAGCCTGCACACTGCGTCTAGATTTTCCAAAATTCAAGTATCAGAATGGAGTTGATGAGCAAAATGATATATACAAACCCATATGAGCCAGGTGTCCACAGTCCCAAAAGCACATCTGCCTGTCTCAACGGCCTGTTTCACTTTTGGTACATTGTCAATAAGCCAGCGAATTTTCAGCGCACTAAAATATGGTGATATAGGTAGCCCACATATAGGCTTGAGATAATTCTTATTTCTTGTATTGTTTGGAACGTTATCCAGAATATTCTCGATTGTGGTTGTAGTTCTCATATCTAGCCATACTGAAAGAAATATGAATATTCAGTCATCCCGAGAAATCAAACTGATCATCAAATATTTTTAAGACTCTTCTAGCAGTAAGATATTTACATTAAATTTAAAAAAAACTACTCTACATTTTTTTTACCTAAATACTTCCCAGTTTCAATCCTGTTTGAAATATGCAGCAGTTCAAAGAAAAGTATAAGAGTAACAAATCCACAGAATTCAATTAGTGTAAGTATTCACTGATGCGTTACATCAATTATGAAGCCTAGGTATGTTGGAAGCACGTAAGAGTTTATTCTAGATAGCCTAGCTCAAAGCATATTATGACATTTTGAGTGGTGTCTTATGATAACACCTGACTAAAAAGTTAAAACTAGTAAATGGTTGTATACCGATTGCATTGTGCAAAGGTTCTCCGGTCTCCTTATCCCATAGTAGAGTAGTTTCTCGTTGATTGGTAATGCCAATGGCTTTGATATCTGACTTGTCTATGTCTATCGCTTCCAACTTTTCAATCGTTCTAGTTATACATTGGTGAACAGCTTTAAGTATCTCTTTAGGATCCTGTTCCACCCAACCCTCTTGAGGATATATATTTTTTATTTCAATTTGATGAGAGGCTACCACTTCTCTTCGGCGCACACTGAATACCTATAAAAACCAATTGGGGGAGTTGAACAAGAAGGTATACATACATTTAATGGTGCTAAATGTATATGAAATTCAATAATTTCTAACAAATTGTAAAAAAGCAAGAATTATCTCTTGCAATACAAGGAAAGTTGTGCAGCTTTCTTGTCATTTCAAGGAACTAGGTGCGGCTCAGACTTCAACGAGATGCTGTTCAAAATTTTGGCTGTCATCCAAATTTCAGCTCATAGAAAATCCGTTCGCTAACATATATCGTGTTTGTCATCAAACATTTCCAGTGCTTCTATATGTATAACCAGCTTGTTGTAATAAATCAAGCAACAGTTAGCCTAGGAACTAACTCTCTTATCTTGATGAACAAGTTCATAACTTTATTTTACTAGTATGTTAACGACTCCTGCTCAAATATATTTACTTACTAAAAATCTAGCACTGCTTGTTCCTTCATCAATAGCCCCGACAAGGGGACCGAATCTCCCAGTGCTTTCCGGCATGTTTTGAAGACTGTGTGTCATAACTAACTTATGCATTAAGGAATGCAGATAGACAAATACGACCTATAATCGCCCTTGGCTGTACCAGTGGTTACATAATTCGGGATAAAATAGAATGCAACATGAGAGATAAGAAATATATGTATATATTATTGGTAAACAATTTAAAAGCCCAATGGTTGTTTTATGATATCTGTAAAGTTCGGTAGTCAACTAGGGTATGATGTAAGCAAATAATGATTAAGAGAGAAATACACGCGCAGTTTTATTTATTAATGAACTACGTTGCGTTATAAACATATAACGAAAAGTGTGCACGTTGCGATAAGTCAAAAACACGTGGCACTTGGGCCACTATTTATTGGTGGATTTCAATCTTAATATATTTCAAATGATTTGTCGTGTAATTTTTTGTGGCATAATAATTTTATTTTTTGCAGATACTGAGTCACGTATTTGTTGTATTTATAACTTCATATGATTATTTCCAAAGTAAAATGAAACATGGTCAACAATGACGTTTCAAATAGTTACGCGTACGAATGGCGCGATCTTTGATTTCCCACAATAATGAAAACTGTTTTTCAACTTAAAATAGAACAATCTCAACGTACATCTTTTTCTCTTAAATTATTGCAGCCTGAATAATATAACTGGAATCCACAATCCATAATATTGGGGCTAGTCTCTGCTATAACTGGAAAACCCGAAGGTTATTTCCTAAAACGATCAATTTGACAGTATTTGACTCAATTAATAGCGTTACCAACGTCAGAAAAACTCCCCATGCCATTGGTATCATCTTCGATCAGTGAACAGTCGAACACTTGTCTCATTTCACTTTGCGTTACCGGTAAGGAGTGTTGCACATTTTGCGGAGACTTTATCTTTTGCCCTAAAATCATACATAATTAGGGAATTAATAATATTTGACTATACGTGATATCAGTTTTTTCTGCTAAAAATTACAGGTGGATTGATGGTAAACTGGCGGCGTAATAAAGATTTATTACCTGGCGGGATTTCTTTACTACGGTAGAGTGAGTATCTTTTTTCTTTTTTTCCCCTCATACCATTAATGGGAATTTCGGTAAAAAATGTGTTCACTTGATTTGAGATAGTACGCTCTGAACAGGCGAGGTCTAGCTCTTAAAAAATTTTCAATCAATTAACTGTTCCTTTGATCGCCGAGACGATCGAAAGTAATTTTTTTTAAATATCAGATGATTTTAAAAAGAGGTTAGCAATCTCATGACGTGTCAAGTGAGCACTCCATTCCATATGGTGGTCACTGGCTCCACTACTGGTCATTGACATGCTGGCATTCAATGGAATTCCATTTAAATCGCTTTGAGCTATGAATTAATTGCCAATTCTGATATCATAGGTCACCGCTCGTTTTATTAGCGACAGTTATTATACACGAACTATTTTTCTCTGGGTGTCCATTCTATTTGAACGAAAAAAAAGTTAATTCTTACAAAATTTTCTCACATATGGGGTGTGTCACATGATTTTACTATCAGATTCTTGCTGGAATCCGGTCTCGTAATGAAATATTTTCGAAATATCTTATGATTCGCCAAAATTTCTTTCTCCAAGGGGATCGTCTAATTTCCCTGTTTTTTTTCCACTCGATGAAAATGAATGCGTTATTTTATTCAAGACTGCTTAGCAGTAGAAATTAGATTAACCTAAAAAAAAATTAATTCCAAAGTAATTCATAATAAAATCTCATTGATTTTGCCACTGCTCGGGTACAAAAAAATTTGTAATTTATCTTAAAATCATACTTGATGGTTTAAGATTATTTCAAGCATGTTATCGCTATAATTAAAGCTGTAATTACCATGCCTGTCGGTTGATTAACACTACCTTGTTATTTATCCATTTTTGAAACCTTGATTAATCTTGGACAAGTTTGTAAAATGAATTTATATAATAGAAAATTGCCTAGTTTTTCTGCTAATAATTGAACTAGTAATCGAATATTTACTTTTTGCAGTGCTACTGTAAGGACTTGGCACGAAATAGGACAACCCAAAAATGCAGCAGCAATCAGTAATGGAAGAGGGAACGGCTTACGAGCCACCCACCTACAGCTACGATGAGACCTTCCCGGTTCTTCCAGAGTCGGCCAGCCCTATCTCCAGCAGCCCCAACCCCCTGGCCATAAAAAACAACAGTATGCGTGTTGGCTGTTCTGTCGTCACGCAGGTATTATATTACGCTTTTAACTCAACTCTTGCACATTTCAGATGCTAACTTTCACGAAGCATAACTCAGTTTTTGTCAAACTCGGATCATGAGAACATAAACGAGATCATTCGATTTATAAAGTTTGACTAAAATTGAGTTATGCTTCGTGAAAGTTGGTATCTGAAATGTGCAAGAGTTAAGTTAAAAACCTAATATGATTTTCCACCTTCAAAAGTGTAACATTTTCTTGCGCAGTTATTCAGTGCAATGGAATCTTAACAGGACATATACAAATAGTCGTTCCAAAGTCAAGGGGGTGATAACATGTGCTGAAACAAGTGACTTGGGATAGACGACCTATGGTCGGAAGTGTCACGTTGAGTCTTCACGGAACGTTGAAGGTCATAGGTGAAGGCGTTGCTGAACAAAAAATTATTTAGTTTTTGAAACTCGAAAAAACGTTTGATCTCAAATTCATCTCAAAAATGAATCAGCAAATGAAACGAAGAAACAAAACTCCCAAACTGCATGTGTATTACAGTTTGGTGGTACTTGCTCCGGATACTTATAGATTAGGCTTTTTGCTCCGGATGCTTATAGATTAGGCTCCGTGCTCGTGACCTTGAATGCTCTGTACACCTTTGACCATGGGCTGCTTATCTTGAGCTACTTATTTCGGTACACGTTATCACCCTCTTGGGTCAAACACATCGCATACACATATAAATTTTTCTGGCGTAGGTGTTCCACGTACCTGTGGAAGAGCGAAAATTCGATCATAGCGATAAATTTGGAGAAGGCGAATCTGTGAGGACATGCCTGACTATTATGAAGGAAAGCGGGGCTCACATCGAGATCTCAGCCTCCAAAGATCAGTCTTTAACATTTCTAGTTACTGGCAAGCAAAACGAGGTTTTAGAAGCACGACGTCGTATTCTTACCACGTTCCAAACTCAGGTATGATTTTTCTAAGTTATCTTCGCGTGTGTGAACTGATCTTTGAATTTTTTCCCGTTTTTATGACCTGAAAAGAAAATATTTGTTTGTTTGCATGTACGTTCAGCTTGTTGTGTGGGTATTTGCGTTTACATTACTTCTACAATCCACACTTTCTTATTTTCTTTTGTGTTATTATTTCCATAATACCAATTATCACTGGGGTGGTGTGAATGATCATTCGAACTTTGTTTGAGATACTATGTAATTACAGGCAAATAAACAAATTAGCATTCCTAAAGAGCATCATCGATGGATCCTTGGTAAACTTGGACAAAGATTGAAGGATTTAGAAAAAACTACAGCTACTAAGATTCAAATACCATCGGTACAGGATCAGTCAGACATCATTACCATTACTGGTACCAAGGAAGGAATTGAGAAAGCTGAGCATGAAATCAAAGTTATTTCTGACGAACAGGTATATAGATATTTTTTTGTAATATATCTGTGGCATCTGTAAACTCTGAGAAATTGTTAATGATCTGAAAAATTTCGGTATTTCAGTCCAGAAAAGCATTTGAAAGGGTTGTCGTGCCAAAAATGTATCATCCTTTCATCTATGGTGCCCATAATGAAAATTTGAATGCTATGATCGCTGAGACCGGTGCGCGTATCAACATTCCTCCTCAGTCGGTGCAAAAAGATGAAATAACAATCGCTGGTGAAAAAGAAGGCGTATTAGCTGCTAAGGAGAAGATCGAAGCTATTTACCTAGATATGGTATGCTGCTTTTTAGAAATTCCATTATAATTTACAACAGCTAAAATCTTGTAACTCTATCAGCTTTTCATCGGTTAAAATATTCAAATTTCTATTTAGGCACAAAGATGTACAACTGTATGTGTCGAGGTCCCCAAGTCCCAACATAAGTACGTGATTGGGCACCGGGGAAGCACAATTGCTGAAATTTTACAATTAACTGGTGTCAGTGTAGAAATGCCAGCATTGGATTCTGCCACGGGAACTATCACTCTGCGTGGACCCCAGGAGAAACTTGGTCTTGGTTAGTACTGGTGAAAATTCAATTACCGACGCATTTGTCCTTCGGATTTTTCTGGTATCTTAGTTCGAATGACCTATCAATGGATTCGAAACTAAAAAAGTTTGTTTCAAATATTTCCAGCGTTACATAAGGTCTATGAGAAGGCCAATAGCGTTCGCAGCTTGACAGTAGAAGCTCCTGCGTGGATTCACAAATATATTATTGGGCGAAAAGGTGCTAACATAAAAAAAATAACTCAAGACTTGAGCAACATCCATGTAGAATTCACCGACTCGGAAGATAAAATTAAAATCGAAGGTCCACCCGAGGAAGTTGAAAAGGTTCAAGCGGAACTGCAAGATATGGTCAATGATCTTATTGACAAACTTACTTTTGCGGAGCTCAATGTAGATCCTAGATTCTACAAACATATTATTGGAAAGAATGGCACAAATGGTGAGTACCACCTAGTAGAATACTTCATTGGTACATGAATTAATGGCATCTGCAGTTTCGAAATTGACGTATAAAATTTTCTCAGTAAATCGTTTGAACGAGGAAACTGGGGTAATAATCAACATATCTGAAAATGAAGGCAAAAATCGTATCCGCATTGAAGGAAATCATGCTGGTGTAGAAAAAGCTAAGAAGGTGAGTTTCAATATGATCTAACATGTTATGGTATTCGAACTCGATCGTATCAGTTTTCAAATAATTCGCTGAATTTTTTTTTCATTGCCCAACTTTAGGAACTGATGGAAATGGTTGAAAAACTAGAAAATGAAAAGGAGAAGGATGTAATAATTGATCATCGTCACTATCGCAGCATTATTGGCACCAAGGGGGATAACATCAAAGAAATTAGAGACAAATTCAACCAAGTTCAAATAACTATTCCAGGGCTAGGTAAGTCGAAACTCATAATTCACACATGAGTCATTTTTAAATTAATTTTTTTTTTTTACGCATTTCGTATATTTGTCTACGATTTTGACACGCAACTAAAATTTTCATATTTACGTTTAATTAGGTGAAAAACGAGATGTGGTGAAAATTCGAGGGCCAAAAGAAGATGTAGATAAATGTCATAAGTACCTTATGAATTTAGTTAATGAGCTTAATGAGAATAGTTTTGTTATGGAAGTTCCGATATTCAAACAATTCCACAAATTTGTTATCGGCAAAGGTGGTGCTAATATTCGTAAGGTAGGCCTATTATTTGGAGTATTTATTACAGAACGAAAAATTGTTTCACTGTTTCCCTAAATTAATTCAATCGATTATTTCAAACGTTTAATCGCTAGATTCGAGAGGAAACTCAAACGAAGATTGACTTGCCAGCCGAAGGAGAAAAGAGTGATGTCATTACTATCACCGGAAAGAAAGAAAATGTTAAGGAAGCAAAGGAGAAGATTCAAAAGATCCAAAATGAACTGGTGCGTCATTTTATTCTACTAATTCGGAGTGCATATCCCATCACAAATTTTATAAAAATTTTCATTTTTTATTGCAGGCAAACATAGTTACCGATGAAATTGTTATACCTCCCAAATTTTACAATTCACTTATCGGAACTGGAGGAAAATTGATTCATTCCATAATGGAAGATTGTGGAGGTGTCGCCATCAAATTTCCGACCGCTGAGAGCCAGAGTGATAAAGTAAAATATTATATGATTTCAGTCTTCAGTTTCACCTTATAGGTGATATTGGTGGGTCAATAAAATAATAACTGTTGTGTCATAATAGGTGAGCATCAGGGGTCCAAAAGATGACGTGGAAAAGGCTAAACAACAGCTTCTTGAGTTATCCAATGAAAAACTCCTCTCCAGTTTTTCTGCAGAAGTTCGCGCCAAGGCGCAACATCACAAATTCCTCATAGGAAAGAATGGTGCCAATATTAGGAAGGTAATTACAAAGGGTGAATCACTGTACATCGGTGTGTGAAGTCCCATGAAATTTCCGAAGTCCCTATAAAATCCCTGAAAATCCAGGAGACCTCTAGAAATCTTACAAAGTCCCATGAAATCAAACAAAGCCTGAGAAAGTGCATTGAAATCTTATGATTTCCTTGGAATCTTTGGTAGCCTTGAAACCCCTGCACTCCTATAAAGTCCCACGAATGATTCCCTCAGGTAATCAACATTCTATCACTTCCATCTCACGCGAATCCTAATTGTCAGAAATTCAGATCGAGTACAAATGTCCGTTTTTTTTTATTTCTCATAGCTTAGGGACTCTACCGGAGTTCGAATAATTTTCCCAACGGAAGAAGACGAGGACAAAGAAGTAATAACGATAATAGGCAAGCAAGATGCCGTCGACAAAGCTAAAGCGGAGCTCGAAAGTACTATTAAGGAAATTGTGAGTTGAAGTTTCGCGACGATTAGTGTCTGTTTTTCATTCAATTTTTAATTTCTATTAATTATAATTCTAAAAAATGTATTAAATGTGTAATTCTAGGACAACATCACGGAAAGTGATATTAGTATTGAACCGAAGCATCACAGACATTTTGTGGCACGTAGGGGAGAAGTACTGCATCGGATTTCAGAGGAATGTGGCGGAGTTCAAATCTCATTTCCTCGTGCCGGTGTTGACAGCGATCGTGTTGTCATCAAGGGAGCGCTAGAATGTATAAAAGCTGCGAAGCAACGCATGTTAGAAACCGTTCAAGAATTGGTGAGTAGTAAATAAAACTTTGACACTTTCTTTCGTGACATTTATAGCACAAACTTCCCGAATCCTGTGAATGACTCTATTCAAAATTTGTGATCGTCAAGTAACTTGGTATTTGTCGCTTTTCAGGAATCTATGGTAACCATTGAATGTGTAATTCCACAAAGACATCATCGCACAGTTATGGGTGCTAGGGGCTGCAAAGTACAGGGTATCACTGCTGAATTTGAAGTGCTAATCAAATTCCCGGATCGTGTTGTACAGGGTAATTATATTGAAATTGGTTTTTCATCAAGTTGTACCTAAAATTCATCCCATTCGTAACGTTATTGAATCATCTATTTCCAGAGGAGCAACGTAATGACGAACAAGTCAACGGTGAAGAAGCAGAGGCGCCTGATACCGTGCCAGCTTGCGATATAATCAGAATCACTGGCCAACCAGATAAGGCGGAAGCAGCTAGACAGGCTTTATTGAGTTTTGTGCCAATAACTATCGAGGTAAGCTGAATTGATGTATAAAAATCCTGAATATATGCATGTTTTTCATTGATATTTTATTGTTCATTCAAAATGAAAATAACACATGGTGTTTGCTTTACTTCAGGTTGATGTTCCTTTTGACCTGCATCGTTCAATCATCGGGCAGCGAGGTCGTGAGGTTAAGGAGCTAATGGAAAAATACGATGTACATATCATGCTCTCGCCAACTGACCAGAAATTAGATTATATCAAGGTAATTGAATTGGCTCAGTTACTTGACCTCAATGTTCAAGATTATTGAAATAACAATTTTTTACTATCATTTTACGAAGATTTCTGGAACACCTCCATGTGTAGAAGAAGCGAAGCAAGCTATTATTGAGAAATGCAAAAATCTTGAGGCTCAGCGACAAGACAGAGCATTAAAGTCCTTCGAAGTAAAAGTAAGCATATTTCTGTTCGGATAAAATTATTTTTCATTTCAGTTACAACTGTTTCTCAAAATTTACATCCTGCGCTTCATATTACAGCTTGAAGTTGATCAAGAGTATCATCCAAAAATCATAGGCCGTTCGGGTGCTGTGATCAAAAAAATAAGATCTGACCACGATGTTCAAATAATTTTCCCACGCATAGGGGAGCCTGAACAACACATCATTACCATTACCGGATATGAAAAAAATGCTCACGATGCTCGCGATGATATAATGAAAATAGTTAATCAACTGGTGAGTTAGAATAACCTGAATCACATTAATCTTTAGTTTGATTTTGAATCAGTATGAATTTTCTCACGAATTATGTTTTACATTTAGAACGACCTATCGAAGGAAGAAGTGCCCATCAAGGCAGCTGTACATTCACGCCTAATCGGAGCTAAGGGAAGAAACATTCGTAGAATCATGGATGAATTCAAAGTAGATATCAAATTTCCACGTAGTACTGACCCAGATCCCAACATCGTAACGATTATGGGCACTGAAGATAACATAATAGAAGCTAGAGAATATCTTCTCAATCTAGAAGAGGAATATGTAAGTCTGAAGTTCATGCCAATTGTTGATCTTAAGCTATGTAAATTATTCTTAGTATTTGATTCCCATATTTATCGAGTTGAACGTTGTCTTTACGTTTCGTTTATGTTTTACGTTCTGAACATTCGATTTTTGCCCTCATTCATAATAACGGAGTACTTTCAACGATTTGGAAGCTCAAAAACAAAAATTTCAACCTACTGTGATACTTTGCAGCTCCAAGATGTAACTGAAAACAGTTTCCGTCCACCATCCCAGAGAGATTCAGGTGACGGAGGTTTAGGTGGCGCAGATGGTGACTCCGGTTTCGTAGTAAAAGGAGGACCATGGGAGCAACAGCAAAGAGAGGCTCCGAACACCGCCAGCGTTACGGAGTTTCCTTCATTTGGTGGATCCGCTCCCGTGCCTACGTCCAGCCCGGCTGGTCCTTGGGGATCTAAACGTTAAATAATCCATCATCTAATCAATATCGCTCGAATTAATAAGGTATGATGTAAGGTAACTTTCCTCTGACAAACGATAACCGATAAAGGGTAACACTGCTGCTGGGTGATTTCCCTTTTCCATTACTGATGCTGCTGCATACGACCTGGCCACTCTCTTGGACTTTGACACTGGTTTACTACACAATGTACGATGACAATGTTTATATTTACAGTTTAAACTGACGTATATGTATCTGTAACTGCAACGCATAATATGTACCAAGATGAAAAAGATTATTCATAGTCAGTGTTATGTTTGAAATGAGATGAGAAGTTTTATCCATCTTCTTCTTTTTTTTTTACATAATGTTTTTTTCGGCGCATGTCGATATGCCTTCCGGGTACAGATACATTGTACTTAAGACTGTGGCTTCATATAGAAAATAATTTTGCGTATTGTATATTCTTCAGATTGTTGCGTCTATCTATGGGCGAAAACCCGAAGGCTAATTTTTTTTTTTTTTTTTTTTTTTCCTCTTCATTTTAGCCAAGCATAATATTTTGTTTATTTGTATTTATAATTTTTGTACATAAAAATTCAAATAATGTTGTTTTTTTTTTAATTTTTTTTTTTTTTTTTTCTCTTTGTGTGTTGAACATAATTGAATTCGGCTAAAAAGCCATACATTGATATTAAATAACTGTTTATTGAAAAAAAAAAATGAAAATCTTCTGAAGTGATAATGTATTAGGTCAGTTTAAAGAACATGTTCCTATACAATATACTGAGAAATCTACTGTATCAAACTTAGCGATAATATATTGCTTTAATGCGGCACAGTTTTTTTTTTTTTTTTTTTTTTCAATTTTTTGATTGCTTGCTTTTCAGAATTTACAAGTTAATATTATTGACATAATACGCTTAGGTAACAAAAATAGTTGTTAGCACGAGGTATCAAGATTTTAAGTATATATAAATAATTAAATGAATTTTTAAAAATAAATTACCTATCCTAACATAATTAATGATGAATGAAAAAAAGGCATAACCTTAACTGCATATCCTGTATCGTCCACTTAAGTAACTCCTATGATTCTATAATTTTATGAAAAGCAAGGATTGATGTAATACGAATTACTTAAAAAATACGGAGAATGCTTGGGAACATTATCTTTACAAGACCTTCTAATTTAGTACTTTACAACAAAACCAGAAAAAAAACGAAAGAAAAAGAAATGTAGAAAATTATCTAACTCTGGTGTTGTTTATAAACAAATATGTAATAAGTAATACTCCACATTCGAATAGGTATACGATACTATTCAGCGAGCGAATTTTATTTATTCCTGTTTTATTTTACAATTTTGGTATATGATATGCAAAAACCATGCATACTGATTTGTGAGGCCAACTAGTTAAGAAAAACTATTCGGTTCAAGTGCCTTGTCTACCTTTCTTCAAGACAGCTCATTTCAATTGTTGGAGGAATGTGAATATTAGGTTTATGTATATGATATTGATAATAATTACATGATTATGTATAATCAGATAATTAAATACTGCTGGTAAATCGACAGCTGGTAATCATTGATTAAATAATTACTGAAGTACATACACAGAAAATTTACTTATATTTTTTAGATTTACAGCAATTTTTATAAATATACCCACTTGGAATTACCAATGCACGTTTTATCAAATGCAAAAATATATATTATAAATACTATAATAAGCCGCAATCAATGAATTTAAAAAGAATTTAATTTTGGCCGACAATTTAATAGAAAGCTATGCATGAAAATGAATTTTTCTAATGAGTAATGGATAACGATATGTAATTATCAGATAATACGTACACATACACACACACACATACACAAAAACATATATAAATATATATATATATATACATACATACATATATATTTAAGTGAGTGATGTCATTGAACATGAGTTCTATCATAATAATATATCATCTAAAAATTTACGTTATGTTCACGTGGTATCCTTCAATTACAACCTCCGCACTTTGTATTTCAGACAAATCCCGACCTGGAAAGATTCATTCGGATGAGAAATCTGATATTTTCAAAGCTTTTAATTGCTGAACAAACCCGTCGTTCGGCTTGATGCATTGCCTAACAGATTTAACTCTTCGGTAAGCCTCGTCATAGGATAAATTTTCTGTCACCATTAAATAAGCTATTATAACTGAGGCTGATCGCGATACGCCTGCGTTACAATGAATAAAAATGTTCTCATTTTGATTGCTTTTTATTATATTAAAGCAGGTTTTTAATGTGTTCAAAATACTAGATTCAGGTATGTCTAATAAATCGACGGAATAATAACGAATCTCTTTGAACTTAACTTCGACTGTTATACCAATACTTATGACATGACGTATTTTGTAGTGTTGTAATATGTCAATATTTACTACTGGGTCCTGAGAACCAAAGTATAATCGGGGAGCAGCCAAAGCTACTTGCAAATCGGGTTTCGTATCCACTACAAAGGGAAGTCCTTTATCAATCAATTTTACTCCGTCATCTGTAGTTTCATATTTCTCACCGAGCATGTTGGTAACTATGGTATTACAGTGTTTGAGGTCTTTTTTTTTAGCTTGCAAGAGACTGCTGAGACTCATGATGAACCGATGATCAAAATCGAACGGGTTACTTTATCAGATGTATAGAAATGAGCGGGATTGAATTTGAAAATGAAAATGTTTACAAATGTTTATTCGAAATTTCGTCACTGAAATACTTCTCAATCTCTGCTAATATAAATAATTGTCACGATTCTCGAATAACAGACTTTCCTAAGGTTGGTGGATCGTACTCCACGCTACACAAATATAAACCATGTGGTGGTCCAGGGATTATTTTTGAGGACCAGTTGTGGTGCGATGGTACTTGTAGCATGCACTGGATATCTTTTTCAGAAATTTTTCCCACTCCTAGTCCAACCAAAGCTCCCACCATTCGGCGCACCTGGTAATTTGATTAATGTTTGTTCAAATTATGTTTTAAGTTAGATAATTATTTGGTATATTTTATGAGTGCTTATATTTTCTAAAAATTGATTATCACCTGGTTGAATAGAAATGCTCTAGATCCACATTTAAAGTTCCAGTAATCGAATTTTTTAGAAGCTGGATCATCGGCGAGCAATGGTTCACCTTTTTCTAACGTGAAGTAATCGAGTTCTCGTCTGTAGACTATATCAATGTTTCTATACCTATCATGTCGCCTGGAGGAAAATGTTTGAAAGTCTTTTGGCCCAAGAAAAAGTTTTGTACCTAACTTCACTCGTTCTGCATCAAAATTCGATTGCCTGTACATAGCAATCAAAATCTTATTTTAAATTAATCTTATCTTATATTTGTTTACATGAAGTAAAAAAGGAGAAAAGCTGCTCTAAGTAGAAATATTTTAATTAAAATAATGGGTAACTGATGCATACTTGATGTCCCAAGAACGGAATAGCTCAGCAACAGGAACATCTTTTTCATTAGCCTCTTTAGGGACGATCACACGATATAAATATGATCGTGATTTTGCTGCATACCTTGCATGAAAGTCTTGGCTTACTTCCAACCACGAGGTAATTCTGTGTTTTTTAATTTTTTAATTTTTCTTAGCTGTGAAAAAGTAATTTAGACAACCTCAACTTTCCTGATTATTTTGTAGATACGGACCTAATATGAAAGTTTTTCTGTTGAAAATACTTATTAGTAGCTTTGACAATCTTGTCCATTTTGTAGAATCGTTCGTTCCGATGAGTTAAATCCACATGGGCTGTTGCTGCAAAGGCATGAACGCCAGCATCTGTCCTGTAAATCATATCTCGGTATATTCGATAATCTAAACAATCTTTGTAGAATGTTGAACAACCAAAGTTCCATCGCAAATTCAGTACGGAATGTAATCTGAATGGAAATTCAATAAGCTTGTCTATATCGATCTCAGAAGCAATGATATGAGTTAAAATATAACCTGCTGGAGGCTTGTATGATGATTGGAGAGGTACTCTTTGGTTTAACGATATTACTGAGCACTTCTTCAACAGTACCTTGAATTGTGCACAAGGAAGGTTGACGCTGAGAACCACTAAAACATTTAAAATGTCTATAAGAATAAAATGAGACAATTGTTAATAATACATTATCCTATCCTCGTCACAAGAACCTGAAAATAACAATGGGAAAATTCGAATCCAAATCCTAAATGACAATCTACAGTCTTATGATTCTCTTTCTCATGGCTAAAGCTCCTTGTTGTTCTTTCGAACCGGGAGGGTGGATCTTCGAAATTTGTATTCGTATCTTCTTATAATTCCATGTAAAGCTAAGAAACATACCAGAATTGGGTCCCTATATAATTCATATATAATAAATATCTTCTCATATTTAACAGACAATCAATATTTCCTCGGTCTAGACCTGGTAAGGTTATACAAGTAGTTGGAACCGTGGTTGAAACACATGTGACTTTTGACGTTCGCCTTATGTCATGCAACCCATATGACAAAGTGCGATATCTCGATGGATATTGGTTGCTCAAGGAGGGCACCATGCACCCCAAAAATACATGTAAAACCCATAGACGGATTATAAAATCTAATAAAATTACAGTGTTTCATTATAAAATCAGGGTGTTCGATTTCGGTCCTTCGGATGGCGGTTGCTGAGTTTTAATTTTTTGGTTTCCGAATCTCATTGTTAGTTTCAAGAAAGAAGGCTATCAATTTGGCTGTACATCAAGAGAGAAGGACATAGATTCCAGGATATGTCATTAGCACGTTCTCTGCCCAATTTCTGTTTGCGAATTGATCTACTTGAAAACTATGGAAATACAGGATCGTCGACTCAAAAATCGCAGAAATCTGAAATCTGTAGCCTTTGATTTGAATCCTTTACAATTTTTTAAAAAATATTTTAAATAATTACTACTTGGCGCTACTGGAGGCGCCTAGTTATATGCAACTCCGCAATGCATTCCTGTCAATACCATTATAAGGTTGCCTGGAGTTAGGCGCTGAAAAAAAATTTAAAATCCCATCGAGATATCTGAATTTTTGACGGAAAGCGTGAACTTGGCGATAACTTGATCGTTCAATCATTGAGTAACTATACTTCGTACTACGATAGTTACTCAATGGTTCAATGAAGAGCTGGGATTCAGTTTATTAACGATTTTTAACTTTTCTCCTTTTGTTACAGGATTCAAATTGGCAGCTCACGAAGGAACTCTGCCTGGCATTTAGAACACAACCCTCACCGGTGCATCTGCAAAATCGTTGATTACATTTGTCAACTGGATGAAATAACATGAATTATTTATTATGTAGCCATAGAACATGTATTCTGGAATAATTAAAATGTTAGCATAACTGAAAACCCCTGTCAATTTCATTGTAACACATTTACTGTAAAAATGCATTTCTCTGAATGAATAAATTCATAATATACTAAATAATATGTCAGAATTCATTTTATATCGTAAATTTATCAATAAATGAAGAGCCTTCTCGAATTGATTGTTTAATCAACGTTGAATACATACCTGCATCTATCAGTCATCACAACCGGAAAGGATAAGGTAGATCCCTACAATATCGGCGTTGAAAATGCAAGGCACATTTTGGCCAAAAATTGATTTTGGTATCAGGAGAACAGGACAGGTGAGGAGCCAGTCCGAAACATCCAGCTATCATGTGCATGCATGTGTATCGCATCATGCTCGTCTTTCGAATGATCAATAGATCATATGAGTATCCATGCAGGCCTCATCATGTGTATGCATGTGTATCGCATCATACTCATCTACCGAATCGTTAATAGATCATATGCGATTGGGTGCAGGCCACGTCATGTGCATCTATGTGTATTGTATCATGCTTCATCTCAACCGGAAGTGATAAGATAGATCGCTACAATACCGGCCCTGAAAATCCAAGGCACATTTTGGCCAAAAATTTTATTTTGGTATCAGGAGAACAGGACAGGCGAGGAGCCAGTTCGAAACATCAAGCCATCATGTGCATGCATGTGTATGCATGTGTATCGCATCATTCTCATCTGTCGAATGATCAATAGATCATATGCGTATCCATGCAGGCCTCATCATGTGTATGCATGTGTATCGCATCATACTCATCTACCGAATCGTTAATAGATCATATGCGACTGCGTGCAGGCCACGTCATGTGCATCTGTGTGTATTGTATCATGCTTCATCTCAACCGGAAGTGATAAGGTAGATCGCTACAATACCGCCCTGACAATTCAAGGCACATTTCGGCCAAAAATTTGAATTTTGGTATCAGGAGAACAGGACAGGCGAGGAGCCAGTTCGAAACATCCAGACATCATGTGCATGCATGTGCATGCATGTGTATCGCATCGTACTCTTGTGCCGAATCATTAATAGATCATATGCGGATGCGTACAGGCCCTATCATGTGCATGCATGTGTATCGTATCATACTTCATCTCAACCGGAAGTGATAAGGTAGATCGCTACAATACCGGCCCTGACAATTCAAGGCACATTACGGCCAAAAATTTGAATTTTGGTATCAGGAGAACAGGACAGGCGAGGAGCCAGTTCGAAACATCCAGACATCATGTGCATGCATGCGTATGCATGTGTATTCCATCGTACCCTTGTGCCGGATCATTAATAGATCATATGCGTATCCATGCAGGCCTTATCACGTGCATGCATGTGTATTGTATCATACTTTGTCACAACCGGAAGGTGTTCCGAGTCAGGGCCTGATGTCGTGATGTATCGCTTATAAAGGATGTTAATGAGTGATGGGTGCAGGGGTGTTATTAATGATAATTAAACAATCAATTTTAAGGGTGTTCTTTGTTTATTAATACGTGTCGATACAATATTTGACATTTTATTTATTGAAAAATTATTGCCATATTAAAAAATGTAACAATATAATTCATAAGATGTGTACTCAATTTGACGCTACTATATTGTCCTAATTAGTCCAATGAATACGTGACGTACTTCATACGTTATCAATTATTCGCCACATATGTATGATTATTTATTTCCAAATTCAAAACTGCAGCAGATGTAGACACACTTCCTGTTGAAGGTAAGGAGATGCTCGTCAGTGTGGCGCGACGTCAATGCTGACTTTGTGAGACGCCAAATATCCTGAGGGTCCTGCAAAAAAAATTAAGAAATCTCGATGAGTCTTCGATCGAACGTAATCAACTCGACGAATTCGTGTTTCTGAGATTAAAACACGTTGAAAAAGCGTCACACAATCAATTTCAAAAGTACATATTTTTGCTCTGAAATGCAAAAAATTGGCGATATAACTTGATCATTTTAATACATAGATGAATTCTACTTGTCGCTCTTATCACCAAAATAGACCCCGTGAATGTTGACTACTCTGTATCAATATTTTCTTATATCATATCCTTATTTCCCGAGCATTATCTCAGATATACGCATCATACGTTACATAGGTATAATGCTGTTCTATCCGTGGCCCGGTTTTCCCGAATTCACAGCAAAAGTTTTGTGGCACAATAATTTTTTGAAATATGACCAATAAATTAAGTACAATCGATTGAGTAACCGCATTTCAAATTCTCGGGACGATAGTTTGACATTTGTTAATTTTTCTTCTCTCCTTCAACATGATAAAATTAAAATCTACACACTACGCACCAGGCAACCGCTTCATTTCAATTTGCCATCTAAAACTTTTAACAACTCGACATTTTTTTTTACTACAACGAATAACATCTCACCATTCTGCAGCACGTGCAGCAGCAGTCGTTCGCATTTTGATTCAATATGCGTCAGGCACCGCTTGCTACTTTCATTTCAACGATCGGGGTCGCCGCTTTTTTTGGCCTTACTCTCACACTTTAATAGATACACTTATATGTGTTATTATGAAGCCTATAAGCCCATATAAAACGTTGAATCTATACCATAAACAAAAAAATACATATTATCTTACAGGAGAAAATGGTTATCTGATCCTCGTCTGATCCTTATATTGTTAGATGAGTACATCAAATTTTCTCGTTCTTCGATTACCGCCCCTTTTTCCTTCTTTGATTATTTTTTTATCTGTTGGTTGTTGTTTTTTTCTTACGAGCAACGTTAATAGAGATGAAGAAATCGAATGATCCTTGCCCTTGTTAGACAATTTTTTTTATTTTTTTTTGTCTTGGACCCATAATAAAACTTGGAATCTTCTTTCACGGCTATAAATCTGGTTGCATATGAGTTTATATCGATCTATTTATAAGGTGAAATTGCGTAATGTTTGCAAGGACATTAATTACCGTGAAAAATTATGGTCGATGACTTGGCAGTTTATACAGAAATATGGAATAAAACGTAATAATTCATGAAACGTAATATACGTTTCAGAAGAATTTCCATGGATATAAAATTACGCGATGCCGCAGTGAATTCCGTCTAGCAGAAACGGTAGAAAGAAAATCGGTGTATTTATCTAATTGAAAAACGACAAATTAAATTCGGAATAAATTTTTACCAAAATGATATACTACACGTGAACAATTGTAACTCTAAAAGAAAAATTACCACGAATTTAGTGCATGTGACTTTCTCCGAGTAAGTATCTTCTGGGTCAAAACAACGATTACATGCACGTATATAGGTATACCTATTCGTGATAAATTTACTAATTCATAATACTTATGTTAACTGTAAACCTGAACCGAAGAGATCAACTTTATAATTAAGTTCAATGCACCATATGAAGTGAACTGAAAGTTCGTTTACATTATAGGCCGTTACTCGGTTGTATCTTGTATACTGCTGAAGAAAGAAAAATGACAAATTAAAAATTACGAAGACAATTAGCGATCTAATAAATAAACCTTGTAGCATCAATTTTGATTAGGTATACTAACGATTTCACCATCTACATTTTGAGACGCGGCTCGTACCTTAATTCGTCTTGTTCATAAAATATACTCATAAGTATACGTGAACGTTAAATATGGAGTAAATACAGTTCAAGTTAATTGGAAAGTCTCGAAGATCGTCGGTTATAGATGATGAGTATAGGTATATTTTTTCATTTATATTTTCTTCATTAATTTTAGAGAGAAGATTATTTCGACCGGCAAGTGAAATCCTTGTATAGCTATGCAGAGCGCGATCTAATAATCTGATTTGGATTAGAAGAACAGGTATAATTATTATCGATATTTTGTATATGAAAAGATCGAAATGAATTAATTTAATCTAATCGTTGTGATCGCATTTGAGAAACTTAAAGCAGATGTAACCTGAGGCAAGTAAGAGGATGTCATGTTATCATCTTATAGTGCGGCTTATAAGTGAACGCGGGGAGTAAAGTACAGATTCCTATAGCCAGAGAGGAGAACCGGTACCCTCCTCTAACTGGTGACTTCAATCTCCTTTGGGTTTCGATATAAAAGCCACCTCCAGTTCTGCTCCGTTTAGTTTCGTTCAACTGCACCCGATCATAAGTCTAAAAAGAAACATTAAAGTGAGTACCTGATTTCAAATAAGCGTTAATTGCGTGTATCATAGTTTGAATCTTCATTGATTAACAAGAAGAAAAAAAACAGTGAATACCAGATGCGGTAGTGTGTTAAAAATAGTGGATCCAATTCGATTCACGTTTATAATTATGAAATCTTTAATAAATCGCGTGGATATTATTGGAAAAAAAATTATGTTACAAGTAAAAAAATTAATCAACGCCGGCCCGCTCCCTATCTTAGTTAATCAATTTTTTTATTATATATATGCGTATGCTATTGAGAAAGGGAAAGTTGAAGAATCGAAGGTCCAGACCCGATTGTTTTCCTGTACAGTGAAAGTACATCTTCACCTGATAAATTTGCTCTCACGTTTATCCCGCTAAATATCATCATCCTGAGGCAATTGTTCGATGAACTTTCAACTTTCAATCCCCATTTCTTTGATTTTCAGATGAACACATACGTGCTGACATTAGCCGTGGTGTTAGGAGTGGTATCTTTAGCTACAGCACATCCACAAAAGGAGGGACAAATTTTCAGCAACGAAGCTATAAAGCAGGCACAAAACACATTTTTAATACCCAAGGATGCAACCATCCAGCAAGTTCAAGAAGGAATCGAAGTAGCGGCTTACGAATCCATTCCCGGTGATCAAAAAATCAATCTTTTTGAAATTCTTCGCGGCCAATTTCCACCCGAAGTTGTAAACAATCTCCAGGCTCAAGTCGATCAAGTCGGACAACATAATTGATGACACTTATCTATGCGGTGGACTACCTTGCTGTAATTCAAAATGCATTTAAACGTATTTATTGATACTCTACTCATACTCTACGATCGCCAGTTATGAATGTACCTTTGATATTTTCATAAATAAACATGTACAAATCCACAATTATTCGACCTTATCAATCAACCCTATAATATTCTAGGTCCCTTATTTTTGTACCATTATATCTAACAAAGAAATTTAAATTGAATAACCTTCGATAACAATCTTGATTGTTACGATAGATTTTAAAAAATAAATAAATAAAACAAGTATCTGAAGTTGCACTTCTTTTAAAGGTATAAAAATGCACTCTCTGGCTTGAGCAGATGCTGCATGGTACAGAAAAGTAAGATTATGTATGCAACTTAGCAATACTGTCAAGAGAAAGTTACGGAACCACTTACTGAGTATACTTTCACTTTGTACACATGCAAGTGTCGTCGCCAACTCTTGTTAAGCAACCATTCGCCATTGGTAATTCGTTGTACCAAGACATGAAAAGTATAGTTTACATGATTACACAATTGCGTGAAATTGACAAAGTGCCAATTAACATATAATTTGGCCAGGAGACGTGTACAGACTTGAAGTTTGAACGCTTCAAGTGAGAGTTTGCAAATTTCGAATTCATCGAATTATGTTTACTACTCATTAATAATTAATATTACGAGCAATTTCATACGAGCGTTGATACGCTGGACCTTTTCGAGCTATTAACGGTTGCATCAAAATTGTTGAGGTCAAAATTTAACTTTCAAAATCTTATGCAAAATTGGTCATTAAATATCTCCTAAGGATTTCAAGGTAGGTGAACAGAGTCGATGGACTTACTTAAGTTGTTTTCTTTTTTCCTCTTTTTTTTTTTACAAGATGTTCATGTATTTGTTGGAAACAATTAATGTTTGTTAAATAAACTTCCTCACATGTTGGAATATTAGAAAAAAAAAAAAAAATCATGTGGGGTAATATTTGTACAGTAATAAGACTTAAAAATTATCAGAGTTCGGCATTGAATGAGGTATTCACTGAGGAGGTAAAATAAAATAAAATACACAGTACGAGTAGAAATTTTAAAGTTCCTCTAATAATTTCTACCATTTTTTGTGTTTGTTTTTTTCATAATTTAAACGTTCCACAAACAGCGCACAACATCCTTGGTACAACATCTCCTTGCATCAACCAATGACTGTAATAAGATCTTCTTCGTTTCGAGACATAAACAGATCTCATCATTGACCAACTTAGACAGCGTTTTTATAGGCCGAATTATAGGGGCATTATAATGCGTCTATTTTTCTGGGCATATAAGTATACCAGAAATGGAAATATTAATATGGAATTTATCAAATCATTGAGTATAACTATATGACCTGCACTGAAAAAATAATAGACGTTACGCGATTACGTTTTTCCAATGTTTCAGACCACGTAAAATTAATTTACAGTTTTCTCTTTTCAATAGATTTCGTTCCACCAAAAACGATCTAACAAAGAAATCAGTTCACAAAGTAAGTATATATCAGGATAGGTTGAAAAAGGTTTTGTGCATTTACTAAAGTGACATAATTTCTGACACGTTAAAAGAAACTGAACATCATATCGAACTGATCCGCTAAATTA
Source organism: Athalia cordata (assembly GCA_963932425.1). NCBI lineage: Eukaryota > Metazoa > Arthropoda > Insecta > Hymenoptera > Athaliidae > Athalia > Athalia cordata. The sequence continues at coordinate 31,224,609 of OZ010626.1, forward strand.
TAATGTTAGACACGTCGTGTACAATTACAGGTCCAATGAACGGAGAATATCAGGTTTCGGCTATCGCCATGTAACATCAAACCCATTATTTTTTTGGATGATAATAACGAAAGATTCCTTCTGCTTGTTCCACTAATAACCATTCGGTGTATTTTTTTCATTTCTCGTTCCTTCTCATTCTCATTACAGTGTAGAAAAATATTATATTAACTTTTGAACGTGGATCTTACAAAATCTATGCAAGAAAATGTAATACTTTGAAGTTGCAAAATGATCATTATACACAGTAAAAAAAAGTCATACGCTTCTCATATTTATGCTTCTTCAGGTATCCTCTCATGTTGGTATAACTGTTGGCTTCCAAATTACTTCCTGTAATGATAAAAGGTAGAAGAATAAAATGAACGTCGATAGAATAATTATAAACGGGCACTCATTACTTGATAATTTGTCACTAGGTTACTTACCGAGATCTTTTGGAGCTCTTCCCATTTCGTTCAGAGCTGTCGTCACGGGAACGTTTTTTGCTACTCGACGAAGAATGCGAAGATTTGTGTTTGTCGTGTCTATCACTTTTCTTGGGACTGTGAAAAAGAAAAAAATGAAATCAAATGTAAACTATTCAAATAGAAAGATTCCGTATTGGGAATCACCTGTGTTTGGATGATTTGGAAGGAGACACCTTCTTGGGTGATCCTCCACTCCGAGAACGATCAGATCTTTATTAAACCACGAATCCCGTTATAGTGGCGAGTTAGCATGATAAGAGCAAACAGTCACTGACTCAGAATCAATTTAAAACTAAATAATATGACGTGACATACCTGTGTTTATCTGATGACCTTCGGTCTCTCCCACTAGACGAATGTCTGCTCTTAGAACTCGATGAACTTTTGCTGTGCTTCGAACTGTGTCTGAAATGAATAATGAACATGGTTTACGAACAAGTTCTCGTTAATGAGGGAGAGCAACTCGTATTAGATGAAGGAATTGTCTTTTAACATAGGGGTTTAATTTTATGATTTTTGTGAATTCTATTACTGGTATTAAAGCGATCTACGAACCTATCCTTCGACTTGGGTGGTGGCTGTCCTTTTTTAGCTGCATTGTTGTAATCATCTTGAAAGCGAACATCTCCTCGTTCTTTATCTTCTTCTGCTGCTTCGCGTTCCAAATCTGACCAGTCTTTTCCAGATTCTTCAGATGATCCTAGCTCCTCTGATTTGGAAACGTTACCAGTTAAGCTCTGATTACAAGTTATTAAGTTATTATTTGAAATGAGAACAATTATTGATTACCTTCGCTATCGGAATCTTCAGAAGCCTCAGAATATTCCGAATCATCATCAGACTCCTCTTCACTTTCAATGTCGGTGGGCTAAGAATGTTGGAAGAAATTATGAGAGAAATTTCTCAAGTGGCTTATACAAGTATAAAGCTAAAATTGATTGCTTCTGACTAACCTCGTAGGCATCATCCTCTTCTTCCTCTTCATCCTCTACATTTTGTTCAGTATCAGACTCTGCATCTAAGAATGTCCACCCACCGATTTCAAAGAATCCTTCCGGATCGTCTGTGATAGTTTTCATGACCTTTGTCCAGTTCAATGATTGAACTCCTTCGGAGTATATGATGTCGCAGGAGCTGTAGAAAGACATGACAGTATAAAATTCGATTGTCCTAAATCTAACTAAGAGTAACGAACTTCTGACTCACTTCAACCACTCTTTCACATGATCAATCATGTTCATAGGGACTGCGTTGACCATAGAAACTTTCCGATGATAATCTTTGAATACGAATATCATATCGAAATTTTTCAAATGAAATTGAACTCTTTCGAAATGTACCAGTTCCACATCTTCTAGGGTGATGACGAATGGAGGCTATAATGTATGTTAATTTATTAGTATAGCATTTAACTGGCCAAATCAAGAATTTTCTGTATAATTCAGTGATAAACAATTACCCATTCTGTAAGGTTTACAAGACACCCGCTTGTCGGTTGCAAGAGCACAGTGCTGCGGAAAGGTGCACCAGGGAATCCCAATTCTCTGAACGGTGTGTCAAATTCAATTTCTTGCTTAGTCATCCCTTCTACCTGAAAAGTAAATTTTATTGTGTAATTTGTAATGATGAACTGCAATCCAAGTTGCTGCAGGTAGGAGCTATTTGTTACCTACCTTTTCGCAGAAGCTCTTGAAAGCAGTCTTCAATTTGTGTCTGAGTTCTCGCTCAGATTGTTCAGCAGCAAGATCATCACGATCGTGCATATGTTGGTGCTTTCCTAAATCTGTTGTGATTTCTCCTACTTCCGTGTAGAACTGAACGTCTACATGTTTCTTCTTACCAAACATGATAGCGTGCTTGAGATGGAAGTGCAAAAGTATAATCATTTCTCCATCACAAGGTTGGAAGAATGCATTTTTTATGTTGTTGTACAGAATGTCCACTTTATCCCCTCTGACCGAAGTATAACGGAAACCATTTGTATGTGCTTCTAAACCTCCAGTCATTCTTTTGCTGACAATATTCGGCCTGATGTAAAGATCTTTGAGTTTGGGATTGCCTTTGTTTTGGGAAAGAACGAGAGTATCCTGTTTAACCAAATCTTCCTTTTCTCTTTCCTCGGCTTCTCTGTTTTTGAACTTCTTCTGGACTTCTTTTATCAGTCTGAATGCTGTATTCAAATTGGACGAGGGTGCGGATATTTCTCCAGGCTCCTTGGTATTTGTACTTCGATACGTTACTTCTTTAACAAAAGTAGCATCAGGTTGGGGATAAGTTCCTCCCTCATTCCGACCCATGGTTGCTCCGGGATGAAAGAAGTTTATTCTGAGGTACGTGTAGTCTCCTTCGACGGACTGGGATATATTTTTTATAGTTGATATATGGAAGGGCACTGGTATACTGAATATTGGTAGGATAACGGTCTCATACTTTTTGTCAACGTAAAGTTTGAGTTCTTTGACTTCAGTTTCACGGGGCATGTGGCTGAGACTCTTATAAGATACAGTAGATTTCCTAACTTTTTCCTCCTCCTTTCCTCCCGATTGTTGAGCCAAGCGAGCCTTCGCAATTTCATTTAGTTGCTGCGCTAATTCCTTTTGATGCTGCTTACGCTTTTCTTCTGAACTATGCTCAGTACGAAGCTTTGATTCTATAACAGCTGTGCGTTTTCCTCGACCCAAGATCTCTGGTTTCGGTGTATTTTCTTTCCCGCTTTCTTCCTCTTCTTCTTCTTCGTCATCTTTCAAATATATTCCAACATTCTTTACTTTTTTCTTAGACGGAGTTAATACGGTAGCAGGCTGACCTTCGTTCACCATCACTGTATCCCCTATGAAGAGAGCATAAATTTTTCCCTCTTTTTCGGTAGCTTCAGAATTAGCCAAGCTTGAAAAACCAACATTGACATTAAAAACCATTCCTTTCTTAGCTACCGAAGTAGTTTTTGGGCCCAACAACAGAGAACTTTCTCTGAACTCAATTCCCATTGCAAAACCAAAGTTCTTTGTTAAATGATCCAACAATTCTGGTCTTTCTGACTTAACATATTTGGTCCCAGTTTCATATACTTCACAGATTTTTACACCTGCTACCAATTTTTTCAAAAGCTCTTCTTCCAACTGTAGCAGGAAGTTGTAATTTTCCTCAATAGTTTTTGTGGGATTGACAAGAAGAGTTCGTACGATGTTAGAGCAATAAGATTTATACCGTGCTCCAAGAGAGCAAATAATAACACCAAAATGAAGTGTATTCTTGTCACTGACCACACTGAATTTTAGGGAGTAGTTGCCTCCGCTTTGAATAATTGCAGGGTAGCACATATCGACCTGCGTTATATCAACCCCATTCACATATTTCTTGTTGGTTATGGCTGCATCAACTCCCTCGGCAAGTTTGGAATGTTTTACTTTTTTGTCAGAATCGATAATCTCCATGATTTGATCCTTCAAATATTTTGTGAATACATCAACGGACACGAGGCAAGCTTTCTTGATTGTCAAAATTTCTGTATCTTCTTTAGGACACATAACATAAGCTGCTGCAGCACTCACATCGACTGTTTCAAAAGACTTTGATTTCAAGGCAGCTTTCCATGCAACCATGAACGAACCTGGATAGTTCTCTTTCGAAAATATCCCTATAGTTTTCCCTTTCTTGCTGCTCTGTATAACATCGATGAGTTTAGCAAAATTTTTTTTATCCTCGTCAGTCTATGAAAAAAATTGAAAATTATTTTTAAATTATAAGGTTAATCCATATATTCTTAGAAATGTGATCTTATGGTAAAAGAACCCACCCTGTCTCGAACCAATAGTTTGACCGGAGGTACCCCAGTATCTTCAGATTTTTGGTTTTCGACATTACGCAAAAACTCAATTTTCTTCTTGCTGGCCAAGAAATAGATCGATTCTTCAGCTAATATCATAATGGTATCAGTAAGCTCGTAACTAAGCAGCCAGGTCTGTAATAAATCATATGAGATTAATTGATAGAAAAATTTCAGACACATGCTACAACTCTGATAATAAGCCAGAGTGAATCAAACTGGTCATGATGTGAGCTACAAATATATGAGAAATTCAAATATCTTATTACTAATATATTTGACCTAATGCAAAGCATTGTAAATCCATAGCTTTCAATCTGCGAATCATGCAATCAGACATCGCTCTCCAAAGTGTCATAGATCAAGATGCGTTGTGGGATAAATTATAGAAAAATACCTGGAGAGCAGTGGATTTGCTGTATACAATGTCTTCGTCGGTTCCAACTGCTGAAACAAGACAATCCATTTTGGAGAAGCTGTCATCTGTGTCTGGATCTCCATCCTGGTAGAACATGAAACTTTTGTTGACTGCATACATGTAGAAATATAAACACGTAAGAATTGAAATTTTTTTGTACTTACCCTCCACGCGGTGTACAAGCGTTTCATACGCCGGAAAAATGTCTCTTTATCCAGCGAAACGTTTGCCATGATCGAAAATTTTTAGGTTGTACGGAGTACGCAGTGGAGAATTGTGTAAGAGCGAATTCTACTCGTAAGTGAATATAGCAAGCTAACAATGCTTGCTGAATTAATCACGGTACACCGTAGTCTCGTAATTTATTTACCGCACATTTAATTAACCCGGAATACAAAAATTCCAAAGCATGCTTAAAAGCCGACCTCAGATGCGGACATGGCGGGATTTACAACCGAAGCCTAAAAATTCACAACAAATGAAGAAGGGGAGCTTGCATACCTCGGCGTTTACCGGAAATCCCACAGAATAAAGTTCTACGCAGGAATTCACTCGAATAAACTGAAGATCGACGTGCAAGGCGCCTAATTCAAACATGAATTTAAGGAGGGATTGAACGCTTACTAGACACATCTAGACACGAGGGAGGAAAATGAGGCAAAAATATTATTGAAGCATGTTTATAAAAATCGCATACAATAACATGGAATTATTGTACTGTAGTTTCTAAATCAATCTTTCACTCCATTTTTCATACTAATTAGTTCATTAAGGGGAGCCAACCCTTCACAATTTAGAAGAAATCGATTATTTTTCACATATTTTCAAAGTGTAATATCTTGAAGGTATACTGGAAAAAGGAAAATTCGAGATATCAAATATTTTCGGAGTTATCGTATCCCGTTTTTTAAAATTCATAATAATAGTTTTATAGTGTTGAAACTTTGAACGCGATTATCTCGAAGCTGCATTTTCAAAAACTGCTCGTGCTGTAGCTCAAAAAGTTATTGATCGATTTGGCTGAAATTTGGGGAGGATTCTGTCTACAATATTATCGGAAGGATGTACCTAAAATTTCAAAGATATCGCGAAAATAAGTTGTGTTTTCGGGGTAAAAATTGGCGAAAAAGTAGTAAAAAAAATTGCTGATTTGATTAGAAAGCCTACGTAATTTTTGATTTTATACTTTTTAATAATTTTTTGGATTTATTCTTCCCGTGGACATATCAGTAGATGAAAAAAAATTATACTGCTTGGGGATTGCTCCCCTTAAATTGAAACTCATATCAATTACGCTCATACACTCGTTTACATGCATTCGCAACATACCCATCAATATATGAAATAAAAACGTACACAGCCTACCATACAATATAATAGCTGCTCACTTAGTATCTAAGCTCTGAGAGTCTTTTGAAGTCTCTTTAACATGATGAATGAAATATATCGGATTATTTACAGTTCTATCTTGGGTACGCATCATTATAGGTAGGTTGTTTACATTACTGGTAGAGAAATATTATGCCATTTTCTCTATAGCAGATTCTCAACATTTTCATGGCGATTTAGTGTTTTCTTTTCATTCTTACGAACTAATATCTTGGGAGTTTTCCATATTTGGATTGCGCAAATTGTGGACGTTTATGAGATCAAAAGATAACAATGAATTGTGATATCGTGATGATTAGTCATCTTATAATTATTCAAGACATTCTTAAACCTGCGTATTTTCTGGATTGTACTTTAATTGTACTTTTGTGCAACAAGATGTGTAAAATAGTAATTGCAATAATAACGTGGGTTCATGATTTATGAACAACTCACCTATACTTTGAATCGCTCCAGAAAAACAAAGTTTAACATGATTAATGTCGCGACTTCTCTTCCGACAACAGACAACGGCAGATCAACACGATCTTACTGTGTGTCTGATTAATGATAGTGATCGTTTTATAAATTTTGGTAGAAGATGATGTCAATAAACACGGGTATAACAATTTATCACAAGTGCTAGTATGATCATTGCGATATATGTGCCCAGAGCAAATAATTCAAGAGTTCATCTCTATAAATCATATGATTCCTTAGAACATCTGACCAATAACTGCGAGCGAGCGAACAGCGGATTGAACGTTATTCACGTGAATATGATGTGAAACTGTATGATGATGATCGTCAACAACCATCTCTCCGTATTGAGCTCGACATCGTTTTTGATGCGCGAACAAACTCCCACTATGGCTGTAAGCTGCTCCACACGTTTTGCAGACGTACGGTTTTTCACCGGAATGAGTGTAAGTGTGTTCCTTTAATGTGCTAAGTCTCTTGAAAGCTTTACCACAAGTTTTGCATAAGTAATTTGCTTCTCCTGTATGACGTGTTAAATGACGTCTAAAAGCTGAGCTGACGGCAAATGCTGCGCTACAAACATGGCAAACAAACGGCTTGTCGCCGGTGTGTATGCGAAGATGATTTGCCAAACTAGTAGTCGTTGTGAAACCGCTGTTACATATTTTGCATACATGTGGCTTGACTCCAGTGTGAGTCCTCATGTGATAAGTTAAAGACGAGTTGCTTGGGTATACCTTGCTGCAAATGTGACACAAATATTCCCGAGGTACCTTTTCTTTAGGTTTATTATGTGTCTTTTGATGTAGAGCCAGCCTCGCTTGGCTGGCACAAACTTTTTTGCAAATTTCACAAGTTGCTGGTTCAGCTTTTGGCTTATGCATGGATACATGTCGCCTCAGTCCTTTCTTAGAGGCCATGACTTTATCACAATGCTGACATTTGTATTCTCCACCACCATCTTCATCGCTTCCTTCCTTCTTGACACTCTCATTGTTGCTCGTTGATAAACTTTCCAAAGGATTGGAAAACGAATCATCATCTGAATCATACAACTTATTATCCTCGACCAAGTTGTCCAGTAAGCCATGACCATGTTTTTCAGCATGTTTCTTAAGTGTATCTGGTCTGAAGAACCACTTCTTACATACTGTACAAGAATATTTTTTATCGCCATGTACAAGAGTGTGTCTCTTCAAGTTTTTTAATGAAGAACAATACTGGCTGCATACTTCACATTTGTATAACTCTGGGGCATTTTCAAATTCGTCAGGTTCATTTACTGCGCCAACTTCGTCGTCTGTGTCTTCTTCATTCTTCAGTTCTCTTTTGTTATGTTTTTCGTCATTTTGATCATCAGTATTAATTTGTTTGATAATGTTATTTACTTTTTCCGTATGAGACTTTAAATGGCGCACTAAGCTCTGTGATTTTGAGAATGATGCGTGACATAACTGACATGCGTGAGGTTTTGAGGCATGTATCTTTTTATGTTTCTCCATATTTTCCAGCTTATAAAACATTTTGAAACAAATGTTGCACTTGTGTTTTTTGTCGTGGACAAGGGAATGTTTTTTCAAGCCTTTTTGAGTGGCGTAACGTTTTGAGCATACTTTACATTTGAATTTCATCACATCCGAATCTTGACTGTCGCTGCTCGGCTCGTAGTAGTCATCATTCACCTCCTCGTCACTGTAACTTTTTACCGGCAGCGATTTTGCTTTTCTACTGAACGTACGCTTTGTTCGAGGTTTATCCTCCTCTTCCACATTCTCATTCAATAATCCGACGACAAGATATTCATCTGCAAGCATGTCAGTCTCTTTGTGGTCTGTTTCCTTTTCTCCTTCTAGTTCTGTTTGTTTTTCTTCTATCGTGACCAAATCTCCAGCTTCTTCCAAATCTCTTTGAGGGAATAAGGAATGATGAGTATTCTGTTCCAACATTTCAGATTGAACGTCATTTTTGTTTCCCTCAAATCCGATATTACATATCATCATTTTATCCTCTTCCATGGTGTGGTTGGTGATTTTATTTTCTTCTATGCATAACTGAGGCTGTGCAAATGACTCAACTGGACTTACAAACTCTTGTGCGCTCGCGGACTGCATTTCTTCTTTGACAAAATAAGTTTCCTGAGGACTGGTTGGTTTTTTTGTCAGAATAATTCGTGTTTGTGGATCGGTTTGTGTGCTCGAATCCTGAAAAACAAAATTGTTTGAATGATTACGCAGCTTGCAGTACATTTCATAATTTTTAGACATCATTGGATATCAGGTTAGATAACGACAGCTGCTAAAATCTTTGCTAGACTATGAACCATAAAATTTTCAGGCGAGATTTGCATGTACCAACCATCACGTTAGACTTTGCGGGCTTATTGTAGTATAATCGTAATCGCGCGTCAGAATTTTGACACTGTTGTCGGAATTCATGAGCAACTGTTGCTTTGTAGATACAAACGTCGCAGATCAGTGAAGGCAATCCATCCTGTTCCCGGATTTCTATCGAGCCACAAACTTGTATTTTCTGATAAAGACCAGAAAAATCGTCCGTTGCTGGATCACTGCAGAATATAGGTGATAGGTTGGTACTTTCCGAAAGGCATATCCTACATGCTCTATCCAAGTTGAGCGGCAAACCAAAGTAGTTTGAATTCATCGCCATTGCCAGCAGAAAGTTCTTTAATGGAAACGGTAATCTGTAATTCAAAATTGTGTATTATTACTGTTCATGTTACTATGATTTAATGAAAATGAACAGTATTAATTAGTAATGTAAATTTCTTACCGTATCTCGGGCAATGTTTGAGCTAGCGAAGCATACTAGAGCAATTCATATTCCATCATCAATACCATTCATCGCTCTATATCCTCGAAACCTGCGATTAGATAATTGTGATGTTTTTGCCATTCTGTGAGAATTTTGATCATTTTACATCAGCGATTATTTCTATGAAGATTGAAAAAATAAGACTTTCATTCATGATGGATTTCGTGCAGAGATTACACTGTTTGATAAATCTAACAGTGATGATTAAGTCACAAATTTGTCTATCTCGATGACTATTGAACCTATACTTGTCGTTTAAATATTAACTGGGATGCAAAGTTGAACAATTAGGGACATATATTTGGTTGAATCACGTGGAAAAGGAAGAAGAAGAAGAGGAAGAAGTCAGACAAAAGAAATCTCGAAGCATAGTAGAGCGAGTCCCAAAGATAAATGATAGCTTAGGTATGTCATGAATGATTCAGAACAAGTATGAGTAAAAAATAAATGCGGATTCTCCAAGTTCATAAAGAGTCTGAGAACAAATGTAGCATCATGACCAAATTCCAGATGAGCATGAAACAATGAAAGAAACTGGAATGATTCTGAGCATGTGACTCGAAATGAACGACGGGTAAAAAATTTAGGCAGCTTTTTCAATGGTAATTAGGATTCACACGTGATTCGTTAAACATTTGCAAAATAACGACAAAGGTAAGAATTTGAAAAAAAGTGTTAAAATGCATGGTTCTCAACCTGTAGACGTTTGACGTCGCGTGAACGTGTCACGATCTTGAATTATTGTAGAAGCAGCAGTGATGCCCAGGCAAAACGAACATTCGTGGACTGATTGTAATTTTTCTAGCTACACGTCGTCCTCCATAAACATCGGTGATATGGTTTCTATCAGTTTGCTTGCGGCGAGATAAACCTCATTACAAGCTTCACAAGGTCCTCAATGAATTTCTGTCACCACTTTGGATCGTCTTCCTTTTGTTCAATGGCTTCTTCAAGCACCTCTGCTATTTACGTTTCACCCTCAAAGTTGAGAACATTTGAGAAGAACAGCCGTCTCTTCAGAAAGAAACGAACATCGCGGTGAACAATCCGCACGATTGTAAATTTTCACCGACATCTATCGTTCGGCAACGAAATCGCAATCTTTAGGGGCTGCGATATTAATGCAGTCACGAATCGAGGGCAGCATCACACTTTCATTTCGGTCCACCAGATGGTCTCGCTGGGTTGATTTTGAAATTTTATCAAGATTTTTCAACCTGTTTTATGTATTCTAATGCTCTAAGGTTCTAACCACACACAGCAGTATCACACATGGAAATGTCAAATCCGAGTAATTGTCAGTATTTCGTGAAGCGAAAAAAACGTTATTGTCGAATGACAGTTAAGCAAGGTGCTAATTATTGCGGCGAACATCTTCCACAGGGTCAAGAAACCACGTCAAATGTGGAAGATGTTAAATCCAGTAGTCGAAAGAGAGTTATGTGTCCCTTGGATCCAACTCAGTACGTACTTTATTTGTAATTTGACGATCTAGGTTCTAATATTTTTTTACAACTTCACATAAAATTTATAGAATTTTTCTAGTACTTGCTATGCCAGTAAACTCACGAAACACCTCAAGGTTTGTAACGTTAAACAGTTGACGGATGTGCAACCAGATTATATTGTCAAAGGGATCAACTCCGGCGACGCTAATTTACAAACTCTAAAGCATATTCCACTCTCACAACTAGATGAGTCTACACTGAACACTGTTTTGAGAAAGATCGATGCTGCGTATGGTAGGTTAATTCGATATCTGGTCATTTAGTTTTTATCTTGTGATCAAAGAATGACGTTGTAATACATTTCCAGAAAAAATACCAGAAATCCCTGAAGTGATATTAACTCATTCTGTCCTTGAAGACGAATTGAGTAATGCTACCTATGGAAAAGATGTGAGAAAACATTTGCTCCAAAATTCTTCGTTAATAGCCCACTTGCAGAGAGCTAATCTTCTTCAAGATGACACATGTTTCATTGAATTTGGGGCAGGGAAAGGTACAAGACTTTTTTGATTCTTATCTATTTTATCCTGAGTTCATCCAGACTCTCCAATCACTTGGGTTCTGTTCACAGGTAAATTGACTTACTGGTTAGCGCAGGCAATAAAGGAGCAGCAAAGCTCTGCAGTCATGTTAGTAGATCGATCAAGTCACAGGCATAAAAGCGATAACAAATTAAAGAACGAAACAAACTCCCTTGACGTCATAAGAATCAGAGCAGATATAGCAGATCTCTCTTTGAGCGCAGTTAGAGAGATTGCGAATTTTAAACAAAAAGTGGGCATTGCTAAACACCTCTGTGGAGTTGCTACAGGTATTACAGTCATAGTTTTCAGCATGGTTCGACATTTTTTGCAATATTGAATGTGTATTTCAGATTTGACCATGCGATGTCTGATTCAAGCCATGTACAGTTCGCCTGAATTGAGAATCAGTGGTATGGTGGTCGCATTTTGCTGCCACCACAGGTGCGAGTATGCTCCGTACGTGGGGCACGACTATTTAGCAAAAACTTGCGGGTTTCTTCCCGAAGAATTTTCGATACTATGTAGTATCGCCAGTTGGGCAACCTGTGGCTCCGGTAAGAGTAGAACACTGACAGCTGTGGCGGAAAAAACTGAGAGCGAGGCTCTTGAAGATAGGTAATTCCTTAATAATACTGTAATAAACTGTCATTATGATAACCAATGAAAATATGATAAAAAATTGCGCATTCTTCCTAATTGTCTAACATCAGAGAGTTCATACTTTGTTTCAGTTTACACTCAGAAGGTCGGCAACAGCAGCGTGAAATTATCGGACGAAAAGTGAAGACGTTACTGAATTGGGGTCGAGTTGAGTACCTGAAGACCGCTGGTTTTAATTGCGAGTTAGTTAATTATATATCAACCGATATATCTCTTGAAAATATGTGTATAATAGCGACGCAAAAACTAGCCCAATAACATACAAAGCTGTATAATGATTTCAAAGAATATCTGTACCATAAATCGATGAACTAATTATTTATCATTGCCACTAATTGTGTTACCGATATAATCTGCTAAGATGAACAGTAATCTGTCTATGCATTAAATTTCATTACGTTCTATGGCGCTAAGTCAATGAATGAGGTCGATCTCCCATCCCTACCATTCCGTGAAAGAAATGACTGTACACTGTAGTAGTTCTATAGTCAAAACCGTATGGTGTATACAGGTATTGGTAGGTAGGTGTAGCTTATACCAAAGCAGCTACGGAGTGAAGTATAGTAAAGAATATCCGCCCCACCCAAGTCCGTTGAAACCACCGACACAACAAAACATTCCATAGTTCAGTATCATACTGTTGCAGTATTACTATACGCGAGGCGTAACCACCTGCGACTCCATGCAGAAAATTGTTGAAAAAAACGTTGAATTACTTTTAGTAATCTTTCGGAATTGAAGTGGGTTTAAAGCAAAGTGGAATCGCGGTTAATTCGGTAAGTAGAATAAAAATTGTATTTCATATCGTAGCCATGGTAACTCCTGGGAAATTTCATTCTAAGCCAGGTATAATACCAAATAACTGTATACGTATCTTCGTCACTCCGCTTGCCACCGTGCACGAAGCGTTTCACTCGACAAGCCTTTCAATTCGTTACGACTGAATGAAAAAAAATTAAAAATCTAAACGTTCGGCTCTACGTTGATAACTTAATTTTTTACAATAATTACCGTTGCGGGTGAAATTGCCAACGTGAAATCAATCGAAATTTAAGAAACCAATCAAAAGGTGCGACGACACGCTGCATCATTTTAATCCATCGTGCGTGCCACGCCTCTTGTTCGAATAAATTAAACAACAATTAGGGAATTTTATTCGCAACATTACATTGAACGTTAAATATTGTACACGACGCGATTGTTGATGTTCGATAGAATTTTCAATCAACTATGGTAATTCTAACAAACTTTACCGTATAAAATAATTATACCAAATGTTAGGAGCAATCAGTTTACACTGCAGCGTATTATACAGTGTATAGTTATTACAAGCGCACACTTGCTTTAAATTACGCTGTATGTACTTTTCTAGTTTTTCTACGTTCAATTTATTTACGTACGTCTAAAATTAAAAATTATCATCACGTTATTAACGGGCACAATCATTTGCCGATTTACCGCAGATGAATATATGAAATAATCTTATTATTTTGGAAAAAGAAATAGAACGGAAATCATTTTTAAACACATGAACAATCACGTCAGGTATCCATTCCGAATTGCGACTGTGTAGAGAACAAATCTGTCGCATCTTTTCATCGCAATATTTTCAGTATCTACCTATTTTTTCATATGAATTTATTGTTGACTCGCGCGATTTTTTTTTTTACGTTCAAGCAGTTATTTGATTTCAAACTTCAAAGTAACAGAGCTCTGTGAAATAGGAGCGATTTAACGTTCGCTTCGTATTGAATCAGCTTCATATTCTGGGGAAATTCAATGGACTGAAATATACAACAAATGCCGTATGGTTTGAAATGAAAAATAAATGGAAATTGATTAGTTCACTTCCTCAACAGAATATCGGTATTAATTTTGAATTACTGCAAATCGGACCTACGTATGCGATGAAAATAGTTTTTTGAAAATATTACTATTGCACTGTGTATCAAATCTCATATATCTACAATACATGTCTACGTATGTAGTAGTTTGAATTGGGGTTAATCAGTTCCCTGACCCCTGAATATAATGAAAATAATAATATATTTAGAAACTGGACCTCGTCACTCTCTTTGTACTGAAATTAGTTCCCTTTTCTTTTTTTTCAGACCTAAGTGAGTAGTAAATTTGTAAAATGTCAATTCTAGAAGACCGCGAGGAGTACTTGAAGAATCCCTATTTCACAGGACACGAGCACGGCGACTTCACCCCCTTCTACATCATCATTACTATTTGTGCTGTCATTGGCATCATCCTCTTCATAATCAACTCAATTTTCTGCTGGTGTTCACCCTGGCGTGATTACTGGTGCAATCGACATACAGGTATGAAACATAGAGGTACATTAAATCCAACAGAAATAACTTTCAACCCCTAAAAATACAAATTTTTGTTACGTTTTTTTCAATCGTTTGAATCCAATTCGTTATCAGGTCAACATATCACTACTTCCTTCTTTGTTATAAATTCTAAAAAAAACAAAAACTCGAGTCAATAAATCAAATTTACTTTTTTTCCAATAGGAAATCGTTGGATTCAATCTCTCTGGACGAATACACCGCATAAAAATCCTCCTCTGGATTTATCAGAATTGGAAGCAGGTCTGACAATTTATACTCGACGCCAGCAACAAATTACTCAATATCAACATACGACAGAACCTGATCATCATCATCATCATCAAGAAGTACCTCAGTCTCAACAGTATCTTGAACTTCAAAAGCGAGAGAGTGAAATCTAGACATCTTTTCAACCTTCAGGCAGATGATTTAGTTCTTTTTTTTTCATAAGAAAAAAAAAAAAACCGACTTCGAGTTGTTTTAACAATTGATTTATAGACTTTTTTTATACAACATATATCGCCCGGCTTGAAGTGACAGCAGATAATCTTCACCGGCAACAATACAATGGCCCTCCACGTCTTTTGGCCGGCTACTGCTTGTGTCACCCTTTTCGTCGTGGGTGTAATAATGATTATGTTGAAGTACGGACCACGTTTATTCAAAAGTAGACACACTCCGCTACCCTCGGACCGGGAATGGGAGGAGAAATCGTATTCGCGAGAAATATCCATTTCTATGGGATAAACGTATCGTTCTCTTCGTACTTTTTTTTTTAATCTGTTTTCTTACTCCAGTCTCTTTATTTAATAGGTATTCTGATTTCCGGTTGAAACTTTGAATCATAGATATATATATATACGTTATTTTTTTTTTCAAATTTCACTCGAAACTAATAAGCAATATATTCAAAATATAATATAGAGAGATACTTTTAACACTCCAATTTTATATTGCAAGATTATCAGCTGTTTTTGGCTGATGATCGAATGAGCAATCAAACGAATAATTTTGTTCGATTTCATTACTATGATACGACGATAATTAACAATGGTATTACTATTATTTTTATTGTTATTATAAACTATTGCTGTGAGTAAAATTCCGTCCAGACATAATCCGTATAGGTATGTGAAGAATTTCACTTTAATCCAGCGATTGGCTATACGTAACATCCATCGCAGCCTTTCCCCCTAATCTTGAGGGGGAACCTTTTGCCTGGATTTTCGGGAAAGTAAAAGGGATGAAAGGACTGAAAGGTTTAAAGGAGCTGACGTCTAGTTCACGTAGAAACCTGTAGTCTTATTCTTGTAAACCAGTCGAATTCCCAAGGGAACAAAATTCTGTGGGGATAGAGGATCTCTTATATTGTGTTCGCTATTGCGATGTCCAAATGTATCGACGAATCACGAATCGGTTCTATTCAACCTATTGTGAACAGATTCGAAGATTTTTTTTAAGATAGATTATACCCACATATTTTTTCTATTTTTTTTTCTTTCTGTGGGTACGAATATCCTTAATTTCCGAACATCTGTACAAAAGCGAGCTTTTTCAATGATGATAGTATATTCCTTCCTTCTCGTTTGTTCTGAATAACCTATTTCTTTTTTTCTCTTTTTCTTTCAATACCGAATTTCAATCCTTCCATATATAGGTCACCCTAAAAACTTGTTTTACAGGGTATTGTATATGTAGTATATTGAATTTATATGTTTTAAAATAGAATCTCATCTCTAGTGACATATCGTAGTGAATGAATTCATCGACGTTGTTAGAATAACAAATTATATGAATTTTTTTTTTCTGTATTGATTATAGATAACGTCGTTGAATTAACCAGAATATTATTCACCTATATTCATCAACCGATGTGTATTACATCCGTCCAATAATTTTTATACTTTTACATAATAGTTAGATTTTAATACACCGTATGTAAATTTATACTATAATAAACTATAGGTATATTTGTAAACGAACGTATTTTGACCGTTTTAAAATAAAATGATATTATAAAATACGAGTCGCACTAGTTGTTTTATTAATCATACTCATAAGTATTTTGCAAAACAAAAAAAAGAGAAATTGTTTGAAATTATTATTTGTAGTTTTTACTTTTATTAACAACATTGGATTATTTATTTGTTTTTCTCATTTTTCTTACAGGTGTAACGATTACACGCGATTACAGATCGAATGATTGCTAATGATCGTTAGTACGATGAATGAGAATAACTTTCACTTTTTATTTTCTTCAAATTTTTTCATACTGTTTCATACTTTTTCATGATTAAAACCGAGATTTCGTGTCTATAGATTATGTTGGATAATCCTACCGGATTGCATTCTATAGATATACATTCATTGTAATATAATTCTGACCAAACAAGTTGCCCCGATATAATTAAACATTCATATCCTCATTATTTTTTTGCTTTTTTTTTTTTAATTAATCTTTCATTCCGAGAAGCTTTAGAAAAATTGGCACCCCACTTCCTGTTTTAATATACATATGATATAATCACCGGATATAGTATACATATATAGGTATATATCTATACTATATGACATAGATATAATATAGTATATGCATATTATGTATTTTTAAATCGTGCAATACGCGCGTAATGCGGCAATTAGAAAAGATTGCACTCTGTTAAATCGAGATGAGAATTACTATCATTATTATCATTATTATCAAGATTATTATTATCATCGTTATTTTTTATTATTATGCAGAGTAACTCGTTCCCTTAATTAGAAGAATATACATATATTATCCCCATTATCGGTGTCACAGAATAATAATAATCGAAATCTCAAAAACTCTCGAGAAATTTATATAATAACACATTTTTTTGTTAATTTTTGTTTCAACGAATGTAATTGAGATGAGGTATATAAAATGTATAAGTATGAGGAGCGCGAATTGATCGAAAATATGAGCACTAGATATATAGCTTGAAATTTGGGCAGAGATCATGTTGAAAAATAAAAAGTTGCAAAAAAATATAGACGAATAAATAAGGAAATAAATTTAGAAAAAAAAGGTCAAAAATAATTTGAATCATCTAATTAATTATTCCTGTTACGTACTATAATATGTGAATGGATATTTTTTTTAGAAAATTTTCTCAATTTAAATATCCAATCATTATAGTGTGTATATTATATGTTATATAGTATGTATGTATATAGATGGGTAACAAAAAATGATGGTGTATATTATTATTTAGTTATACATCACTATTACGTATGTGATAAAATTTTTTTTTCGTTCCTTTATTTCAGTTTTCATTTCTTTTTTTTCAAATTTTTTTCTTTTAGTAGATGAAAATTCACAATATACATATAGTCCCTACAACGCTATGTTACAACGCATTAAACACATCGAGATTTTTCTTGTGTTTTTTAAATTTTTTCCTTAGCACAAATTTTTTTTTTTCTTATTTCCTTTGGTTTCTTTTTTTCGTAATATTTGGGTTTCCTTTTAATATGGCATACACTACACAGAGAAGTCATAAGCACAATATCTGTTATGTATATGTGTATATATATAATAGACGTTTAATGATAATCATGTAATAAGTAATGGTAAGTAAGTGGGATCCATAGAACGTAAGTATATGTATATTATGTTCTAGGTATAATCTTATAATATTCTAATAATAGAGTTTATCTTATTTTCATAATGATGATATGGTATAGTGGGTGTAATTTGTCAGACTAATACTGGCTTGCCTTCATGTACTGTCAACTGTCATCTCGTCTGTCTGTCTGTCTGTCTGTCTTTATGTCTGTTTGTATCAACGAGTCTCTTTTTCTTTTTCTTTTTCTTTTTTTTTTGGGTTGCATTTTACCGATCAAATATCCTGCTGCTGCAGCTACTATAAAATATTAACATAATTAGTTAAATATTATATTTATATATAGATGCAGTCAATTCCAGGGAAAATTGTTGATTCGATGAAAGTATCTCACCATTTTATATAACTTTATCATTATCATTATCATTATCAATATTATTGTTATTGTTATTGTTATTTTTCGTTTCTTTTGCGTTCACCATGCGTATACTATACTTATAATATTCGCACGCGTCAATTGTATATCTTTTTTTTTAATTTTTCTTTGGTTTGAACAACACGACGCAACGATGTACATATCTATACATATATAATTTTTTTTTTTAAGGGTGGTTACTTTATTCATCTATTTATTCAATTTTCTTTCAATTCTTCCTCGTTCTCATATTATTTGTATTTGTTATAATATAATCTCAGGGTATATCGACAAATGAATAATTGTTAACGTTTGGATAGTGATAATGAAAAGGAATGAATTATTATATATATTTGTAATATGGCTAAAAAAAATTGACGAGTTGAATTTTATTATTTCCGTTACACTTGAGGAAAATATTATCGTAACAGCATCCGCCGATCTTTGTCATCTCGTCGGAAGATAAAAAAATAAAAAAAATATAAAAATATTCAAAGCCCTCGGTACTTCAATTCCTCTCCTCCTTCTACGGCAACTCTGAGGATTTTTCTAAAGCCAGTTTTATTCTTTTTCTCTCGATTCAGGGAACCGCGAATACACACATATATATTTTCATCATCCTTTCCCTTGCAAAATTTTCCTCGTTTCTGTTTCCCCGGCCTGTTCACCCTACACACATCTACATCTCCTTTATCTCCCCATTCCAACCACTATAACATCTCACGTCATGGCCCTCCTTCAGTTTTTCCTCCTTTTTATTTCTCTCTCTCTCTCTCTCTTCCTCCCCTCATCCCTATTATACATGTATATAGGAACACCAAACCGACCTGCTGGTTCCCTCAAAAGATCCCTTCGCGTTTCGCTCTTTGTTGTCAAGAGCAATGAATCGTGTGCGTGCACTAGTCTGTCACGTGCACCCTCCTCTCCACCATCTTCGTTTTATCTTTGTCTTTTTCTTTTCTGATTTTTTTTTTTTTCGTTTTTCTCAATTTTTCTTCTTCTTTCTTTTCCTCTCTTCAATTCACGCGTTAACTGGATCTCGAGAGGGTGGTACATACGTACGATATACATATACACATGTAGTTATACCATACATGGAATATGCACATCCAGGATACGTCGAAGGGAGAACGAACTTGAATCGCGAAATCCTCGTCGGGGTTTTATGAAAAAAAAAACGATTTACACAATGATTGAAATCCTCACCCCATTATAATTTTTCGAAGGGAGGTCACCGCGGTATTATATCTGTACGTACGTACGTATATTATGAAATGAAAGAATTTCGATGTGGTTTATCTTTTTTTCGTTAATCGCAGCAATTTGATTTCTCGTGTTCATTCTTATAGTATTTATATCATTATCATTATTATTATATATAAATATATACTTTATAATAATCAGATAAAATTAGGATTATTATTTATTCGTTGTTTTCGAACCGTTTCAAAATTTGTTTCTTTCTTTTACCGATTCTCCACCCCTTGTGATGAAAAAAAAAAATTATATAATTACACGTTGCGCCGTGTGTTTATTTGCATATGGGGGGTTGGCAAAATCATTTGCCAACTTTTATACATTCATTATATTGAGAAAACAAGAATCGATTTTGATATAACTGATTTTGTTATTGTTGTTGTCGTTGCCTCGTTTAAAGTTCTTCAATTAAAGAATATAATATGAATCGGTAAAAATAATAAGAATGACAAAAAAAAGGAAATTGAAGAAAAAAGAATAAAAAAATAAAATCAATCATTGGCGAAAAAAAATATGTGCTGCGTGACGTAAACGATCGCTATATGCATACATCTTATATATGATAGTAATAGTTTTTATCAGTGTACAGATATTCAAATTGTTTTTTTTTTTCAATTATTCTTACCCGATACTATAATATAATAAAGTCCCACGAATATTATAACCCGTAATTCTAGGTATTCGTTAAATACATTGACGCGCCGGCACTCAACATCATGCCATATAAATGCATTATTTGGTACTGGTTTAAATAGATACGATAAAAACGATAATAACGATATCAAGAGAAGGAAGTCGAAATAAATTCAAAACAAAAAAAAAAAAAGAAACCGTATGCAACAAATAAAATTGAGAGAACAAAATTGTACACACAATTATACATTTACGTTTTACATGTATGTAGTTATACATATACTTATAATACGTATTATTAATTCGTGTGCCAAATATAAGATTGTTAATTAGCAACAACAAGCCAAGATATAATAATATATAAATATATACATATGCAATTATATGTATACATATATATTGTATATTTGATAAAAATTACTAATCAATATCTCTCTAATTGTAAATGTTCAATTCATCACCTATTAATTATAATTACATGCAGGGCAGAAAATTTGTTTTATTCCAAATTTTAACAGATTCTAGCTCTCATGATAATAACTTCTTTTTTTTTTTCTTACTTTTTGTCTTTTTTTTTTCCTTAATTCCCACTATTTGACTTGGTTTTATTTATTACTATTATTCTTTTCTTTTTTTTTTCGTTTATTTATCATTCATATTGTATATGTATACGGAGTATATATAAGTATTATATATATTTATAGTAAGAAATGATATTAGATTTCAAGTAACCAACAAACAATCATATGAATTAACATTTTTTTTTTCTTTTTGCTTTGTATCTTTTTTTTTTTTGGTTTTTTTTTTTGGCCACTAAAACTGGAAGCGATGATACTTCTTTCCTCGTAATCATACTTTTTTTCCTTTTTTCTCTTTTTTTCTCTTTTTTAATTTCAATTTAATTCAACAAATTTCTCATTAGGTTATTTTATTTTTGTTTTTTTTTCATTTTTCTTATCTCTCGTTTGTTTGCTCTTTGTTATTCTTAATTGGTTTTTCGTTTAGTTTTATTCTTCTTTCGCTAACAATAAAATGCATCGATCACCATATACCGCGTGACAATAATATTATAGTATATGCATCTATTTAATAATAATAATAAATCATTATTATTATCATCATATCTATCAATTAGGTATACTAATATAAGATTCTTCGCTCACGTATAAGAATATTATTACTGATGGTCACATTTAATAATCACAACGGATATTTATAATATAGTATAATTACAATGATATCAATGATTTTTATAATATAATAGCAACAACATTTATAATAATAATAATGGTAATAATAATAATAATAATAATAATAATAATAATAATAATAATAATGGTAATAACAATAACGATGATAAACGAGTAAAAAAAAATTAATTCCCGTGACAATGATAATAACAATACTTAGTAATAAAAATAATCATTAAAATAATATTAATAATAATGACAATAATAATTACAATATTTATATGACATCGTATCGATTATATTCTAGCGTGGCTTGCGAATTAGAGTAGTTTTTGGAACAAAGATGAAATTTTTTTTTTTTTTTAATTAAAAAAACAATCGTTGATTAACTAGACGATCGCTAGTATAAGTCTTTGATAAGTCATAATATAGGGGAAACTGAATGAATTGGTATATGCCAATATATATACCTATCTTTTATGTATATAAATTGATACGGTTGTGCGTCTCGTTTTGTATATTTATAGTTCGCAAGCCTTCGCCGAATTAAGTGAATGATGAACTATGATATGAATAGTAATAATAATAATGGCAATAATAATAATGGCAATAATAATAATGTTAATAATAATAATAATAATAATAATAATATTATAGCGCGATAATATTCAGACCCTGAAACAAGGAATCCCTTTCGTCCGATGATACGGTGCAGCAGACGCAATTAATCGATGAGTGGATGCAGATGACTTTATGGCGATTTATTGTTTGCCGGACTTCTTATTTGATCGATCGCCTGAAATTAAATAATGATTCGTCGAATCTATACGTGATGTATATATATTTTTATGTAATGGCGTTTGCGGTACAGAAATATAAGACGCGTATTGTTTGGTTTCGTAGAATTTATCGGTTATATATCTCTCGTTATATGAGATACAATGTGTGAGCAATCCTGAAATTTCTATGGCTTAGACTGTTTAAAGAAGATCTTTCGAAAATTAGTATATTTAAAGGTCATGGTATATATAATTTCAATGTATATACATGCCCAGTTTCCTTTGCTTTTGTATGTACGTATATAACGAAAGCTCTCGCTTCTTATTCTTCATTGTCAGTTTGAAGATTATAGGGACTCTATTTTATTCATATAATTTTATTTCGTTCTTATATATATTTATTTCCTTTTTGAATGAACAAAAACAAGAATTGAATTATTTAAAAAAAAAAAAGAAAAGGGTAATAAGAAGATCGCATGTAGAAGAAATGAATAAGATTCGAAGGAATAAATGATCAGTCTGAACCGCGTGAAACAAGAAAAAATAAAAAACGAAAACAATTTTGTAAAAATGTTTCAATTATCTCGTTGTAAATGTAAGACGTAGATAGAAAAATAGTAAAATGACTTCGTTGACTTACTTTTGGCGGTTTTCTTTGAATTCGGTTCGGGCTTGCATCTCTTTGAACGACGACGCGTCTTTTCGCAAGCACGGTCGCTCTCGGGTTTCAAATTGTCTATCCGGTTCATCAGTTGGTTAACGCATTCGCTCCAGGAGCCCTTCTCGTAACGACACTCTGTGCTCAGCGCCACGCATATAATTATATCATAAGAAACTCTGTTATCATCAAGTTGCATTGGCAGAGTATTTTAATATTGATATATAATTGGAGCAACGATTTCATCAGTTTATTATACAGCTCAATATTATACTACGTCGTCCATTGAATATGTATGTACATAGATGAATTAGAGGGAATTTAGGTCACAAAATATTTACTCCATCAAATCAGTTTGAGTTCTACGAGAATTCGCATGTGCGATACGAAATTTCTTTTTTTGCATAATATGATTTCAGGACTACTCGCTGCGTATTACGATAGTTGGATAATTCAACTGTTCATTTTAAATCTATACATTGTACATGTTATACGTGTAATAATTTTGAAAAATGTCTACCTTTTTTGCATCTCTTTTCGATCGTCTTAGTCTGCTCGCAGGTCTTAGCGTCTCCCTTTTTCAGGCTAAGGGTTCGGGTTCTCGTATTTGTCTTTACATCACAAGCTGACCAATCACCTTTTGAGTACCTGCAGGATACTGTGCCAGCAGACACTGGTGGTCAAGAACAATATATATGTATACTGCACGTATGTGACACTCAACTTGAGAAATCCAATTCGACCAATATTTGAGACCAATTGAAAATAAAAATAAAAAATATACCTATACATGATTATAATGTTATTTACCGCGTTCCTTGTTGGCGCCACGGGAAACTCTGACGAGAAATTCATCGTGATCGTCCCAAAGACCTGCATTGCCTGGCGTCGCTGTGGCAATCGTCAAAATCGCGACGCTCATCACCAAAAGACTCCACCAAAGCTTCATTATGACTGTAAATTATAATAAAAAAAAAAAGAAAGAAAGAAAAGAAAATTAGATTTTATCATATAAATTCGAGTCGTCCTTTCGAGTCTGCCTAATGATTCTTGCGAAAGCAAGGATTTCTTATACACCTATATTATACTTTTGTTTTTTACAGAGCTTTTGATGGAAACCTATATAATCTCCATAATTACGATACTGAACAATTACAACGACGTCGTCGTCGTCGTCAGCTATAATAATTATTATATGGAGTATAAGAACGGGCCGTGGGGAAGGGAGGGCACGTTATAATAAGGTCGATAATTAATTCCTTTGAAGATACACGTATAAAACATATATGTATGTGCTACAGATATTATATGTGCCGAGATGGTATAAAATCGATTTTTTCAAACTATCCCTCACTTTTTACGCCATAGAATTGAAGTTTGCTTTATAAAAAAACGTAATATTGTTGCGCAGCGCTAAATCGTGTGAATATCTGTACGGGTATGAATATACCTTGTATGAGCTGATGAGCTTTGCACAAAATTTCTGATGAATTTTTTTACGTGTGTAGGTACAGAAAATTTTCCTTATCCCATGATGCAGTAGGAAATTACTATACGAACATCTTGGTGTATACGCCGTATAATATACGTAAATAACACTTTTTCTCTCCCGTCTTCGTATATATAAGACCCACGGATAGTTTATCATTATAATATTTCTTTTCTACCCCCAGAGGTCACGTCTCAGAATCTACGCTAAGAATAGAATCATTTGTTTGAGATATACGTGTTTTTTTCTGTGTTTCAACGATTTTTCATTTTATTTAATATTGTTTTTTCCTGTATTCTTTTTTTTCTATATTTTTCATTCTATATATCTTTCTCATACGTACATACATGTACATATATGCAGGCAATTTGTTTCACGGAAACGGACTGTCACATTGATAAGAAAACTACTTATGTGCTACACATTCCACCATACATATAAAACCCTGAAAAATAATTGCGACAAATTGCGTGAATCGTTTTTTATCCTAAATCCTAATTTATACCTTTCTCTCACTCTCTCTCTCTCTCTCTCAAAACGAATAAAAGATTATATACATCGACGATATATCGCGCCTGCTGTTTCCAGCAGGAGATTTAACTACGTGGAGAATTTAAAAAAGTAACCATTAAATTACATCGCGAGGAAAACAATATTTTCGGTAGAGCAATTATGTTGAACAAGAAATTAGGGTAGATGTACGTTATTTTATTATGTGTAAGTGTGCGGAAAATGAAATACATTTTTTTATCCAGATGTAATTGATTCAATTTTATGTGTAAATGACTAATTGTAAGGAGAAGACGTGACGTTTGTGTCGTGGCCGGTATGATATTGTATAAAAGACAAGTAACGGGCAACCCCGAAAAGAAAATCTAATTACTATTGTATAAAGCCCAGCCCAAATCCGTCTGTATTATTATGTTTATCAAGCTAATTATATTAATGCAACAAACCTAAGCCGAACCCATGATAATAATTTACTTGTATAATATATATGTATATATATATTTTATGTTGTTTGAGAGTTTGAAAAGCGCTCGAGTCCACAAATTTTGTATTTATAATACCTACCTCGCGATAACGAGGAGAGCTTAGAATATGCAAGGTATATAGGTATGTATTGTGTATGTATATACGTATGTATGGTATACATAGCAATAAGCTGGTTGAGGAAATTGGTTCTGTTTAAAATAAATTTTTCAAATTACTTCCCGCGCTATGCCGCAGCATCTGTGTGTGTTTATAAATGTTTACACGTAAAATCTAGCTTCCCCTCAAAGTATATATCTTTGCCGGTGAGAAGGGAGGAGAGGGTGCTTACATTCCATTAACCCTTAGGGCGCCGCGAATTGAGCATGATATAAATCTGGTGGAGGTAAATACCTAGAAAGTAGGAGAAGCTTATAAATTATAATTCACGTAGCCTGCAGCCCGCCACGCACTTCTTAGGCTAAGCAACTCTAAATATTTATTGTGAAAATGTAAACGAACTACCAAGTTAATCTGGAAGAAGAAGAAGAAGACGACGAGGAAGAAGAAGACGAAGATGAAAACACGCACGTTGCCTACGCAATTCAAGTGGAAGCAGATATAAAACAGTACATCTCATACTGTATATACGAATGCACAGATTACATGAGATATAATTATAGCTATATCGGTTTGTCGGTCGTACCCCCCTTTAAATTTATACGATTACTCCTCTACTTGAATTGGATACACAATATGGACATTGTACATAACACGAGTGCGTACATATGTGTGTATATAATATTATTTATATGGACTACGAACTCGTCGTCAGCATCCAACGAACTGCTGCCTGCAGGGGACGTTGATCTCCTGACTCTCGGATCTACACTCCCTTAGCAGACGTTTTCCGTTGTTATATACAGTCGTATTATACCTATGTACAGTATAAACGGTAGACGGAATCAAGGAATTGCCCATTAAGTAAACCCGATTTTGTTGCTCTCCGAGATTTTGGTACCTTGTTATACAAGAAAAAGCTCCCGCCAATGGCCGGGTCTGAAGAGAAATGAAAAAATTTATACTGCCTCGATTCAAAGATGGAGATTACGAAAAAAGCTCGTTCTTCAAAATTATTTCCTTGTACACCAAGGTGCCAATATTCCGAAAAACAATAAAAACAGAAAATTTAGCATTCAATTCTTGAACCAGTTGAAGCGTTTATTATTTAAACTATAATCCCGATGACTAAATTTGCTTCGTTATAGTATCAACGACTCTCAATTCGTCTAATCTAGTTGTACGTCTAATTTGCCAACTAGTTAAAACGCGCACACGATCACTGTGACGATGATTATTGAGAAAGAGGCAGGCAGATCATCAGCTGCAGCAGCCGACACGACTCAATATAATACCGAGCCTTATCCATGAAGCCCTGTATATTAGAAATGACTTTAATTAAACGAATTAATTTCGTAACAACTACTGAGTCGCAGCTGCGGCTGATGCTGCTGCTGCAGTCGTTATATTCCTATGATAAATTGCCCGGAATTTATTCCCTCCCTGACTCTCACTTGCGGCCTCACAAATGAAGAACAAAAAAAAACAGAATAGCATTGATTTTAATCCATCTGCTTTTTAAACATTACGGATATGACGATAAACAATTCGAGAAAAAATAGGTAATGCCGTATAATATTTCTATTATTCGTGGGCGGGTTTATTTGGCTGAAAATTTAATAATGTTGATTTTGGGCCCAGCAGAGCTTTTTGTTATGGTCTAACGAAAACAAAACAAGACTTGTAACGATCAAGCGTATAATAAAAACTTGAAGAACACTGCATCGACTGATTTGTTTCACCATGAGGATGACGATTTATATGAATGATACGAAATCCCTGTCAATTCCATCCTGATTTGATGTATAATAGATATCGGCTGCAGTATCCCGATACAAACTAGTTGCCGGTGTTTGTTTTTTTTTTTCAAGAATCTTGCACCTGTACTCAAAGCTAATTCAGTCGTGAATTGTGATAGTTGATCATTGAAGATGTTGAATAATCTGTATTACAACTATTAAATAAATTATATGCGTTTTTAAAGTTTGAACATACGTTTAAGCGGGGGTGTTACGTATATTTTCGTACGTCTTTTGCTACCCATGGGGCGTATCCTCGACGGAAAATCAATGAAAACACAGAGAGCGAGCGTTGGCGGCACGTATCGCAAACCCTGAGAGTATAATCGTTTATGTTTCTCTTAATTTCATCCCTAAGAATTCTCAAATTTGAATTCCCGACGACTTGCGTGAGCTTGCGAAGTACATTAATAAACCCGTAATATTATCGAACTCAATATCATCTCACTCAATAAAACTTTGTCTACGTACCTCGCGCGATGATACCTTTCAGACAGGTGAACTGACACGAATGAATACGAGGGCAGTTCGATGCTCGGTAGCTTGCACGACGGTATGCGTCGGCGTCGGCGTCGGCGTCGGTGTTGTTGCTACTGCTACTGCTGCTGATGCTGCTGATGCTGCTGCCGTTGCCGTTGTCGTTTGCTGCGACGGATGACGACGATGGTGGTATTAGTTTTCTGGTGGTGATGGTGCAGGTCGCTTAACGGAGACTGCGCCCGGCCAACTGTGAGACCTCTCTGTGCTACCCACGTCCCTAGCTAGCTCTGCTCTCCTCTCTCATGTCTTTTTTCTCTCTTTTCCTCTCTCTCCTGCTTTTCTTTACTCTTCTACGTTCTTATCAGCTAGTCTCTCCTCTTCTGCCGTACTCTTTTCAACAGTTCCCCATATACTGGTAGTTGAGTTAATGCGTCTACTCCTCCCCATCCCTCTTTCATTTCGTTTTATTTATTTATTTACATATTTGTTTTTTCTCATTTTTTCCTCTTACTTTTTCTCTGCTTTTATTCATTTATTTATCCAAAACTGCTGCACTCTTCTCCTCTACTGGCTCGATCCCTGATTCTTCTTCGGATTTAGATGTACACAGATGAAGATGTGCGCATCACCGATGTAATGGTAGGGATGTGGTGCACGAGGTATGATAATATTTATAGAACGTCAGTTTGAATTGATAACAATTTCAATGTACTGTCGACCCCTCGCGCTCCTCTTCATTATTTCCACTTTTCCAACCTTGAATTCCCTCGCATCAACCATCGTCAGAAAGCATTTGAAACCTATTTGATGAAAAAAAAACATTATAAATACAAATTCACACAGCAATTTTAGTCTACTTCAAGCATATACGTAGCAGAACAAAATGGTACCTCAAAAATTTAATATAATCAGAATACCCTAGCAAAAATTTGGTAGAGAAAATCTCAAATTTGAGTACAGAATGTTGTTAAAATTTTTTTTTAACTACGCACATGTGGAACATAAATTCCGAGGTACCATTATGTTCTGTTCAGTCGTCGATATAAGCAATAATATTCGGAAAAAAAATACCCCATGTGGGAGCTTTCTAAAGCCACAGGACCTTCGCCTTCGCCTCCTTTTTTATGTACAGTTTTTTCTTTCCTATCTTATCCCATACCTTATCCCCTCATTGCCAGTCACTTCTTTTGGCATCTCTGTTCTTGTCGAGCCATCAGTCCCTTCGTCGTCCTTTTGGGGTTTACAAGCAACATGTGCAGCGGGCTGGTCGACTTGCTCTTTACTTGGCTCTTTTGGGAGCCCCAGATCTTCCAGTCCTCTTGACCCTAACGGTGTTGCTTAGAGTAGAGCGATGTTACGGCTTTGTCTATGGCTGAGGAATTAGTGTGGCTATGATATCGTGTGGATTATCCCTTTCAGCAGACAGCACTTGGGGAGAAGAAAAGAAAAATTTATATCGTACATTTTTTTTTTAGTAATTATAATAACAGTTTCGCCCGACATATACTAACAATTTATCGGTCCAATGCTTGTGTTTAGAAAAAAAATAGAAAAAAAATTATAATAATATTAAAGAAGAATATTGATTTCATTGCAGGTATATAGGTATACAATCTTGTCAATGAAATTGTGTAGAAGTTTAGTAAATTTATTCCACTGAATAAAACATTATATAGTCGTACTTACAAAAAGTGCGAGTAAAAGGGAAAAAAAAAAAGTTGTTTTCTATTCACGGATAATAAAAAAATCTATGGCTATGTAATTCTAATGACCTTTCGAGAATTTGAAAACAATTACCTATACATAGAGGGTTTCTCTCTTTTACCGCATATAATTTAGTCAGTCGTAAATCCGAGAGCAGAGAAGAGCAGAGGTCGATTTTATATCTTCTTTTTTACCATCCTCGCTCTTTACCAGCAAACTAAAAAGTGGAAGAAATTTTTTTGCTATACACATGTATATATACCTATAAGGTACAAAAAAAAAAGAAAATAAATAAAAATGGGATAAAAAAACCTTTGAGGGTGGCTTAGGGAATGGAGGAGTACGAACTTCCTTCCTACGTAATCTACAACGGACCGGAAGATTCTGAGCTTAAAAAAATTCTTTTCTTTGTTTTTTTTTTCTTTTCTTATTTTTTTTTTTGTTTATATAGATACCTACAACTTGAAGAGCTCCACCCTCTCATTATTTAATTTATCAACTTCCAAATCGGAGAACGCAGGAAGAAGAGAAAGAGAGAGAGAGAAGCAGATTTTTTACTCGCTGATGAATACAATCAATCGCAAAGCAGATATCGGGTCGCGCATTACGCTCGTAGTAATTGGAGCTTGGAATATTGACATTATAGGTATATTACGTATATTGTGGTACAGTGCATCATATATCGGAAAATTTCACCTATAAAAATATGCTTTGTATATTATGCGCCTTATAGGAATGAGAAAAAGAAATAAATAAAACGAAATGAAACAAACAAACTTATTCGACCATATGAAATCGAGTACCGACCTCTCGTTTTTATCCAGTTCCTTTATGTCTTTTGAGGATTGCAGAATGAAAGAGTGTGTACCTATATGCGACTTTTTGCTGCAGAGTTGACTCGGGAAAGGTATTTTGGAACGCGCTCCTTTGAAGCTGGTAAAATTTCATACGAACGGGGCTGACCAAATATTGGTATATAAAATTTTTTTTAATCTATAAAAAAAAACTGCAATATAGAGGTATGTATATTATACAGATATTCCCGTATAACGGTCTGCAGGAGAGGCAAAAGCTAGCAAATTATTCGCTCCGTCCCTTGCGGAGGATCGATAGTATATACGACTGGCGTTATTCAACTTCTACCATAGCTAATTCTCTGTATATATAACGTTATATCTATCTCTGGGTTTATAGAATTTCTAATTTGAGATATTTTAATGAAATCAGTACGCAGTCAAGTATACGTATACCAATGTCTAATATATGCGTATATACCTATATGCGGTGGTCTTGGTTGTTTGTGCCATGGCGTAATTCGCCCCCGGCTTTTGCGGCGTTTCTATTACTCCTGGAGTTCTGGGACTGCTCGTATTTCCGACCGCAACCCTTCGGGTCACATTCCAGAACGAGTATACAGCCATTGTTGTAAATGCCGCAAGAACTATTACAATGGTTTTAATTAACATCCTTCACTGGCTAACGCCAGCTCGCTCTGCAACGAAAGAATTATTACTATATATTTATCGAAGCAACCTAACATCCGTTATGGAGATATCATTCGTGGAATTCAACAAAACGCCCTTGTTTCAAACGTTTCACATCATGACTAGACACAATTAAGGCCGATATCAATTTGCAGGCATAAAATTAAAAAAATAAGTAGTTTTTTCACCACGATTTTTAACTTTGCATAATTTTTTTGTTCAAACAACGAAAATATATTGTTATCGGAGGTAACAAATCACGTTTATAGCTGTGAACATCGAAATTGTTTAGTTGAATCTTGTCACAAAACCCTATTCAAATTTTATTTCATCAAAAAAAAAAAATTAATTTGGGGGTGTGTGTGTTTTTCCATTTTAATAAAAGTATGATCGATACTTTATATTTTATTTTTCAAATAAATCGAATAAATGAAGTCAATTTATATATTTCTCTGACGAGTGTGATCCGATGAAAGGGAAAAACTTGAAATGGAATTCTTGCAGAAGATACGCGTGTTCGGTATAATAGAGACCAAAGTAAAGGACGTGACGATCATGTTTTCTCATTACCCGAAGCTTACGGGGAGGTATTATAGAATTAAAGTTGACTGATTGTGAGGGAGGCAAATGACGAAGGATATCTCCGTAGTGACGTTAACGCAATTAAATGGATGATGGTTGTTGAGTCAGTTGACAACGTAAGCAGTGAGGCTGACTGACGGCCTGCATTGTCGCTTATTTCGGGATCTGGGCTCTTGAGTACATAACGCATGAACTTTAATATGCCCGTCTACTCGACTGTAGAGGAGTAATTGTGCGAAGGAAATGAGATCAAGTTTGAGTGAGTTCCCCGCAATGCAACGGTGGCAGTGGGAGTACGCCGGAGGTTGGTACAAATCTACTTTACATGATGTCAGATGACATCCATGTTTTACATATACATCTAGATATTGCATATATGTAAGAATATAAGACATTCGTACATACGTTACAAAAGGGGCAGAAGAAGGAGGCTGATTTGATGTCGGCGAATTCGTCACCATGATTTGAATCAAACCGTGTCACGTGCGGATGGATCGCCAAGTCTCGATTTGTACTAACGAATATCTTCCACTGTTTTTCAATTGATATTACAGGTTTCTCTTGCGATTAATTTCAGAGGAATCTATTCTACCGACCTGGTATTTTATTGATTTCGAGTCAACGAAATTCGAATTAAATAGAACGCTCTTAACAAAATTCGGAACCCAACTTTCCAATTCGAAACCAGAGATTTTGAAAAAATATTTATGGACGAAGGACCGCAGGGGAAGGGGTGGTCGAGGAGAGTAAAAATTAACAATGAACAACAAAGCATTTCTTTAAGATTGCTTTCAAAAATAAACATTTATTTCAAAATTAATGCTTACCAGCTGTATCCTAAAACCTAAGATCTCTATCCTATACACATAGGTACTACGTTGAGTATCCGTGTAAGGTGTTTCTTTTTTAAGATTTCAGCGCATTATTAAGTTGTGTACATGTATAGGTAGTATCGTAGTGGATTTCATCGCAAATTCAAATATGTACCATTTCCATTTTACATTATCACATGATTTCATTACATGCGTATGTTACACTTCAAATTAAAGTATCAAAACACCATTGATGTTTCCTCTGTGTACAGCTCCTCCACTTCCAACCTTATATTCTCTATCTTAAAACGCGGTTGACTCACGTCACACATCGCCAGGTTTTACACCAATTTGCAAGTTTCTGATCCATCCCATTGACTCTGATCACCTTTGATCCTGAATAAAGTTAGAATGGTAGTACCGCTAAGTGTTGATATCACAATGATGGTTCGGAGTATGTGCTGTCAGGTTGACTCGAGGCTTTTGTCACCTACACAGCATCTAGCTTCGCGGAATGAAGCACCTCTGCATACGACATCTCCAAGCACTGTCGCAATTCTGCGTAACTCACCACTAGAACACTCTGCTCGTCCCGCGACATCAAGCAAATCTGAGTAATAGAAACGTGCGATGAAATTTCAAGATGCTGCCTCAACAAAGTGTCAGATTTGGATTGCTCGTAGGAAAAACATCTTCGCGCATAAGAATCTCTGAGGACTTTACCTTATCATGAGATCCTGAATCAAGTTTATTCAAGCAGGACACTACATGGGCCATATCAAGCCAGGGCCTTCCGTCGGCTGCGACTTGGTGAAATACATAGTCACGGAATAATTTGAGCATATAACGGTCACCGGTTTCAGCCCAAGTGGGCTCCATGTTGAGCTCCGGCCTCTCATTAATGGTGGCGAGCTTTGCCAACAATCTGAATAATCTGCCATTTTCTAACTCTTTGGCAAGTTCATCTTCTAAGATATCTGAACGAAGATGAACGGCGTCCAGTTGGGTGTAAAACCGAGCTCCAATCATAGGCATTAGATCTGTAACGCTTCTCCGCTGCTGGGATGATAGCAGGTACCTTAAAGGTGATGTGTCACATAAGAAAGAGAATCGGATCATCTCTAATGAAGACCTGACATATCTGAGAACTAAATAAAAGTACTTGGTAAATACAAACAGTATAAGATTTCTGAGATCAGAAGAGTAGGTGCGGGCAACCAATTCGAGGGAGGCCTGCATGTTGTCACGATGAACAGCAAGTAGACTGCGGCAGGCCAGAGCTAGCACAAGTTTTCCTAATGCCAGTAAGTCCTCTTGCTGATAGTGAGGCATTAACGCCATTGGATTTGCTGCTGTCCCGTCAAACGTTACGACATCAGGAATTGCCACACAACTAAGCCGCAGCCGACTTCGAGACGAGAGAATAATTTTAGTAGGATCCAAAGATCTACACGCAATACCTACGGAATTCAATGAATTAGACATCTTCTTAATGTCTTGATAATTATTGTGTTCAATCGGCAAAGAATTACTTACCAGCTGCGTGGATAACACGAAGTGCAGCCGTGAGTTGTATGATGTAACTCCAAATAACGCTCTCCGGAAGCATACTACTGTGCTGTTGTCGTAAAATTGTATTCTTCGTGTGACTGTAAGGGCGGGGAGCGTTTGGGTCGGACGAAAACGGATCAGAGTAGCCGTTGAGCTCGGTGGCTGAGAAGTGTTTGTTCAGCAGTGTCTCGGAACCGGGGTGGTAATCGTAGACGAATACCATGGCTGGAACAGTGCTAATTCAGTGAAATAAGAACAGATTAATTAAATTTAGATGGGGTTGAAAATGCTTAGGTACAGACAATGATCACCAAAGGCCTTGGTTGTGAAGACTTCTCGCAGTTGTACTAAATTTGTGTGCGTCAACCGTTTCCACATATCCACCAAGACCATACATTTTGTATTGGCGAGTCTGAAATCTGGAGAAAAAATGTTGGTATGAATAAAAGTTATTGCTCAGCATGGCAAAAAGAAAATTAGAACAAAAGTGATTCTCATCAAGTAGCTGAACAACACAACGATAAAACAGATAAATTCTAACTTGCTTCTCCAGATTTTGAAGCTGGCGTTTCAAAGCCGGATCAAGTTTTTTTTTGCAGCTAATGGCTCAACCTATGATACCGTGCTACGAGGGTAATAAAAACTTGGATAAAAACTTCTAATTTCACGGAATAAGCCTCACCATGAACTCGGCGCAGGCAATACCGAGTGCCAGTCTTCAGGCTGGTGGCCTTGTACGTGGAAGTATGATAGCCGAGTACAGTAGAAGTAGATTTATGGATGGGTTCAAGCGGACATAATTCGTGATAATTATCCACTTCATTTGGCAAATCAGGGAACTGTACCACATCTGGCTGAGCTAATGTCAATGCGTTCTTTTGAAGAATGTCCATTCGGAGGCCTTCGCTAACAAAAAAACTGGGAACAGCCTGCGGAGGAGGCGTGGAGGGAGCTGACGGGCTATTGGACGCCGGAGATTTCGCTGCTTTAACAGTCTGTAAATGAGCAGGCGTCCCAGGATATACGTAGCCTATTTGACTTGCACTGGAGGTTCCTATCTGAAGAAATCAGTCCAATTATTAAAACTCACAAGCAAGCTTTCTTTCAAGCCTTAAAATTTAATTAAAACTATTAAAGTTTATATTTATGTATTTAATTTATCAACAACCATCAAAGAGTTTAGTAAAATTCTTCTCCACTTAATAATGCAACTTACAGCTTCGGCTCCTTCTTCAGTGGTCACATTTTCCGTAGCTGATGTGCCGAGATAAAAATAAGTTGTGCCACCAACATTCTCCTGGGAATGATAGGAGTTGTTGAATAGATTTGGAGAACTGCTATTGCTACCAGCAAGACCTCTTCCTGGCACAAATTCGGGGCTGGCAGTTGTTTTCTTTTGTGCATCCAAGGAAAGACTGGAGAGATGCTTTGTTACTACCGATGTATTAAGTGCCACTCCTGGGCTTTGGCGGTTCTACATAAAATAAAATTTTCATTGATGGGAAAATAATCGATCTGTTTCAAGTAGTATAATCTAAGTGAGTTTATTTCATAGTTTAAGAGGGGCACGTACCATGTAGGTTGCAAGTTTGGACTCCTGTGGGACTCCATTTGTTTGCGGGGAATACGTGACAAACATTGACGGATCCATCTTTTCTTCACGCACCACATTTACTACTATCCCGTGTCACTCGTACTGTCTGTGTCGCCCTTGTCCGGGTGATCCTCCCACCCTCCCACGTTTTCAGTTTTAGTAAGATGCTGTACCACCCCAAAGGCTCCTTTTCCTTCTCTTCCGTTCTTTTTCTAGGGAGAATTTCCAAGACTTCCAATGTAAACCCAGCCCCCCTACAGTACAAAAAATCTTACACTTTTAAATTCAATAGTTACAATCTGGATCACCACATTTTTACTAGTCGGGAAAAGAAATTCTGAATTACTCTTAAAGAATATTCATGTCGAAATTCATACAAGAACCTACAACTTTCAAAAGTTACTACGTTTTGTGAGGACACTGTTGTACTGGCCTTTGACGCACATCGTTTTTTCAGCTCACGTACACAGCATTTTTAGCCGAGGAAAGCTGGACTGAGGAATATCATTGGCTTGCTTAACCATCTGTAACATTTCTTTAGTAACCACCTGTGTTGCAACATACTATATTGCCTCCATTTTTCCAACTTTTCCATCTATTGTGAATGAAATAATCTATTTGTCTATGGTCTACGATGAAAAGATTCTGCGTTTTGTATCAACGCTAGAAATACTGGTCCCAAACATTCGGACATAGCTTTGTGGACACTAATCAATCCATGGGAGAATAAATTAAATGATTGATAATAAAATGAAAGAAGTGTATACCGAGACACGATAAAGAGAAAATAGATCCTCAAACTTTATTATTTGTTTCGTAATCATCTGGTGTGTTGTTAGCTGAGTAGTCTGATAGTGATCTTATGTTATGAATGAGTGGTAATAATAGATAAGTGATTGCAAGCAGCAAGATTTAGCAATGTTGATTAAGACAAAAAAAGATATTTTTACAAGGACATTTGAGTGGTAGAATGGCACAAATTCGCTGTGTACAGTTGAGGCTGACAGATTGTGCAATGTACGAGATATATTAATAAAAGAAAGTGGTACACATTCGAATCAGATATAAAAAACTACAAATATAACATAGGGTGACACAAACCTCAATAAAAGCTTCCGGGGAAACTAGATAACTAGAGTTCTTACTATCCTGATGATAAAATAGGGTTGGTAATTGTTGTTCTTTATGTCACAACAAAACGATCAACAGCATAGTCCTGTGTTTGGACACTAAAGTAATAAACTAACAATAGAGCAGCTGATTTTGACAATGCAACAGGAACTAAGTAAGATCATTATTGGTGCACTTTAACGTGTAAATTGGCCAGATTTTTTATAGAAATATCTGAATCGACTAAGAGATCGCCAATTTCGTTGATAGACAACGAAAGTTTATAAAAACATGAAAGATATGCTACACCAACATAACCAATCCGAGCTGTCACTGACGTCGCGTCGAAATACGGCGCCAAAATAACGAGACCTCTATGTTCTTAATGATAAGTAAAACTATAAGGGTTTTTCCGGATATAATAATTGCACTTCAGTCTGACCGTTAAAACATCTTTTCTTCCCGTAGACAAAGGAGAAAGCGTACTCCAATCTCGATCTCTGTGTTTATGCTGTTCTTCCTTCGATCGCAGCTGTCCCCCCGGAAGTCGCGCTTCGGTTGCGCATTTGTTTTTCGAAATACTTATTTCCGTTATTTCATGTCAACGATTTTTAACGTGGCATTTTCCCGTTGCTACGGGAACTTTAAATGTTTAAATTGATAGAATCATCATCATATGATATATTTGTTGGCTTTTTATTCGAGCAATGACATTTGTTAATGATATTTATTCACTTTGATTATTATTTGGAAGCAATTATTATTAATGTTAAGTTACATTCGCGATGACCTCACCACCAAGTTCATATCATTGCAAATATTCGAGTAGCTTTTTTGCAATATTCAATAGATCTACAGAGAGAAATGATTTCAATTTGATATAACGATTTATTAGTATGATCGTTGGCAAGCGTTTTTCTCAGAAACTCATCTCAAATCAAATATTGTGATTGAAGCGACCTATGTAGTCCGAGCAGCATCTCCGCGATTTTTGGAGCCAAATTTTTGTGTTGGTAGCAGTCACGGAAATTTTTTTATTTCTATTTTTCAATCAGCAGATATGTTCGCACGCTTGTACAAAATCAACGAAAACCGCCAATTAACGGTGGAGTAAGAAGAGCTAATTTATAAGTGAATAATAGGCGATAGCCATAAGATTGATCCAATAATTTATGAATACAGATAAAATGAGTGAAGGTAAGACCGCAAGCAGAGTTCATTCAATCTACATCACAACACTGGAACGCTAACCTCCTTTCGATCTAACCTATTTTTCTCATCATAATCAATGCATCAATTACCGGTGCATACCCATAAGATTATAAATGTATTTTTATCAGTTTTTATAATAAAAAAAAATTTCCCATCGTCGTTCAATTAGATACGTCATTTCTTCAATCACCAGTTATCTTACATAGTCCAGCCAGCCAGTCTTTAATGTAAATAGAAACTTCAACCATTAAATTTTGTTTGCAGATAAGACAAGTAGCGAGGATATGTGGACTCCGTTCAAGGAACTCCAGAGCCTTGTGGATCGTTATGTTACCTCTGCATCTAGCGCTCATGATCCTCAATATTATGAATTTATGGAGGCACTCCGTAGCCACAGACAGAATTTTCTCACCCTCTTGAAAAATCCTGTGAGTATTGGTATTTATAAGTGAAAAAAGTTCCCTCTGTACTTGGTTTTTCAGTTTCATTTGCAGTTGTTTCGAACAACAAATTCATTTAACTCGCAAGGATTTCTCAAATCTGAAATCATTTTATCAAATTTTAGCCAAAAAATGCTAAGAGTCGTGAAGAAATAAAAAAGGGAGTGACGGAAGGCATAACTTTACCAGGACTGGGCCACCAGGTACTGTCCAAGGAATTGGTGGATGAAACAATAATAATATCAGATATGTATGAGTTGAACGAATTCATGGCACTCGATCTCCTCTGTACTGCTCAACTTCAAATGCCGCATCATCCTGGCCTGACAAGAGGCATGACAGCTGTGCTTTTGTACTACGATGGGCGAAAAGCGCTTACTTCAACATTAAGAACGTTGGTTCAAGCTAGGACTGGACATACCTGGGTCTTAGACACACCAGTGACACTCACTAAACAAATCACTGAATACACAAATAAAATGCAAGAGGATGGACTCTTGGATAGAATTCTAAATATTTTGGAGGAGATGGATGTGACAAAGGTAATGGTTATCGAGCGCTTCTAACATCTATCTTGAGGTAGTACATATTTTGCTATACATCTTACCAATGAGCACCTTATTTTCCTAGGAACAAGAACTGCTGCAGCAAAACCGAGCATTGGGAGGCGCGAAGCATCACCATATGGTTATGCGCCTGTATAATGGTACCAGACAGGACTTGGCTGATATTTTATACCTATGGTCCGCGCAGTCGGCTCTACCTAACCATATTGCTCACAGACTTCTGACTCTCCTGAGTAAGCGTAATCCAGAAGCTGAGGCAGGATCTGGCGGCCCAGATAAAGTGACTTTGGCTCTGATTATGGCTTTGCTAAATTCCTTGAACCTCAGTTTACTTCATACAAGGGAAGATGGTGAAGGTAAAACTATTTTTTTTTCTTTGTCCATAAATCCGTCTTTGAATTGTGAGATTATATTATTTATAAAGAAATATCTGTTTCTTTTAGCCATTGTTAAAGCAATGCCGCTTATTGAAGACCCTGACATGCTGCCACAAATAGTAACAGAGTTGACATCAGGAAGTATAAATTGGGAGAGTCCGGGCTTACGTGGGCTACTACAGTTTGCATTAGCGATTGCTATCGCGACGATCAAATCAGCACCTAATATTTGTCCGACGCAAAATATTACTGAAGAGGATGAAATTTTGGTTGAAGCTGCTCTAGCTAATAAGGCTTTTCATTTCATGGCCCAAGTTCTGCTCAAAAGCTCTCATTTCCATAACGAAGAATTTTATCTTCGCTATATTCATACTCTTATCTCTGACTTCATTCTGTTGATGCCTCTGAAGGTTAAAGAGCTTAGAAACAGAGCGGACGAATCTATGCGCATTGTACAGGCCTATCAGCAAGAGGGTATTGAGCCTCCGATGAACCTCGATAATCATTTTGAATATCTTATGCTAACCGTTGCTGAACTGTACAACAAAGATCCTCTGAAATTGAACTTAGCAATGGACTATTGGTGCCAGCACTCAGATTCATCGCACATATCCAACTCATTGCACACCAGCCGATTGCCACCTCGACAAGTTGCGTTGTTCAAATTCGTCAGATTAGCTGGAGAAGTGCTGCCGGCAGGGCTATTTGTACCCTATCTTAAAATGTTGGCATCCCTTGCTTCTTCATTTCCAGCTGCCAGACAGGCATTCAACTTCTTGAAACTTAACGGTGAGTCAGAAGCCAAGTCTCTCAAATTAATCAATAGGAATCGCTTGAAATAACCGAAACCATCGAGCCTTACAAACACTCTTTTTTCAGGACCTTCCGGTTCGACAACTGTCTCCTGGGATCATTTTTTCAACTCGTTAAGTCGCTATTATTTCAATCTTCGACAAGAACTACCGCCTACGCAAGATACGGTATACCGACAAAGAAACCATCCCAAAGGTATAACACCCCATGAGGTCAAAGGATTGGAGGCTGTGCTTCTGGTGGTGAGAGTTGTTGCTCATTATGACGAAGTTTCTCGGGTCGCAATTTGTGAACATCCTGGGTGGAACGTGTTGCCATCTCTTATTGGTTTGGTCGGTTGTGCGATGCCGATTCCACTGAAAGGTGCATTAGTGAAAACTCTAGCTGCATTAGCGAGATCTCCGGAAAGTTCGTCGACGATTTGGCAAAGCTTGGAAGCTGCACAAATCTTAACTACCGTACCAACAACTAGCAGCTATCAGCCTAGAGGAATTCAGACGGAATTAGAAGAAATTGAATCGAGAAATGAGGAATATCCTCTAACCATAGCTATGCTAGAGCTATTAGACGTTCTCACGGATTTTCCGATCCCTCGACTCCTGGGTGTTGGTCAAAGAAACCCAGGCTTTGATCCGTACTTACATTTTGTAATCAAATCTGTTTTTCTTCGGTTTAACACACGATCTTACAAAAACCCGGGAGAAAAATGGGACGTTTCTGACGCCTGTCTTAAAATATTTATAAAACTGCTAACGCAGTATGAGCCAACAGTTGAAGATTTTATTGGCTGTAAAATCGAACTTCAAGGTGGTGAAACCACAATGGTTAATCCTGCTCCAGGCCATCATTTAATGACACAGTTGAACTCGAATTCTGAACTCCTACACGTTATACTTTACATCCTCGATGAAGGCTGCCATCTTTTGGATACTTATGATGATTTTCCTGGAAAATCGAGCCTCGAAAGTAGCACTTTGCATTGCTTGCAGATATTAGAGCGTGGATTGATAATGCATCACAATTACATGGTGCAGTTGACCGCGGCCAGTTCGAGTAACAGAATTTTGACAGGCTTGGCTCGCCTATTACTTGGCGTAAATCCACGTACAGGAAAACCGGACCACATGATCAACATCGCTAAATATATAACATACAATTCTTGGCTGCTTCAACATGCCTATATATCAGTTGGCGTTATTCAAGGTGTAGCTAACGAACCTGGAGCAGATTCGGAACTGCTTTCAACATTCACGTCGACTTCTTCGCTAGCGACAATGATCAGACATGGCTTTGTGGAGTGCTTGGATTCTGATGAAAACGTTGAATGTGATGAGGGAATTGAAAGTGAGAAACGATCCGGTAACTGTAAAGGCAGAATTTTGTCACTCATGATGCAAAGTATAACACGTCCAGCGCCAAATATAGCACACTATCTTCTTGGTTTTGACATTACTAAGGATATTAGAAAAACTGCAATTCAACAGCCTGGAATACTTGGATTTCCGAGAACTTGTCTACACTCTATACTCGGAATATTAGAATTATCCTTGGAACGTGGCCGTGATAAGATTACAGAGGCTTGTTACTGGTTTCTACACATACTAGCGGCAAACAATAAAACCTCCGTTTCAGTTTTACGCTTCCTACGTACAGCCACAAATCAGGATTTTGTTCAACGTCATCTATCCAAGCTCCCATTCCAAGGACCAAACAAGGCAACAGAACTTGCTTGTATGTCCTGGTTGTTGAAAATATCAGCAATCGAATTACGTGTAGCTGGTGGTAGCCTGCAAAATTCTCTGATTCAGAGATTGGTTGGCAACCTAATACAAGACAGAGATCAAATTGTTCCATCTCAGAAACTTTTGATGGATCTGCTACACTACATCGACTTTCAGCTAAATTTAGAACCACCAAAATCCTGGGAATATTTTGATCCCTCTCAAATTGAAATGGTACTGGGCCGTTGCAGCATCCCTGTGCCACTTGGTGGTAGTCCACAGCTAATCGACATTAGGAGACTTCATAATTTGATCACTGAAGAATTGGCTGGCACACAAAGCAGTGCAACTGCAACGCAACGTAAGCTAATGCAACAAGAATTGCAATCGATACTGGCGTACGCTTTAAAACGAAATCAAACAAAAACTCTTTCTTATGCTACGGTCAAGTTTGTCGAGGGTTGGTGCCAAACAACTGAAATATTGTTTTCGGTTGCCACAAGCCAACAGCTTCCAGCTGCTCAAAGGCAAAATCTATTACTCAATTTGTCACATGATCTGCTGCAAAAGATGACGTCTTGTGAAGCTTTGAACGAAATAAAAACTCTCGTATCTGGTACAGTCCTGATACTGCTAGTAAATCTGCGTAATAGTTTTTCAATGCAATCTGACAACGAGCTACTGCCATCTTCAGCTTCAAATACAACTATGATGAAAATAATCCTCAGTCATATTCTACAGTGGATCTTGAACTCTGGAGTTTCTTCACAAAAAGTTCGAACTCATCTCTACGGAGCACTTCTCAACTTCCTCTGTGTAGTTAGCTTGGAGAGATCGGATGTTATCGGCAATTCAGACTCCATGTACGTTAGCCAACTAGATAGTTCATTTTATAAAAATCCGCCCATACAAGAACGTTCGCATCGCTATGTGACAGTTCAAGTGATCAGTAGTTACGGTAACAAGTTGATGGACATTTTATCTCATGATTGTTCAGGAGGACACGACGTATGCAAAATGCTGTCATTATCATGTCTTGACAAAATTTTAGAGTTTGATTGCAATAATGTATGGATCACATATCTGGCTAGCAGAGGGTATATAAAACACATGGTAGATAGTCTTCTGGATTCTGATAATTTATTGCGATCCATGCTTCAACCAGATCCACTTACCTTGCGACCGCTGTATCTGTACGAATCAAAAATGGCAACGCTATGCCGTATGGCATCAACTAGATTGGGTGCCGAATGTCTTCTGGAGAACAAAGTCTTGTCGTGTTTATCAAGCATGTGTGTATTTGATCAGCATCCTGATGTACACGTGGGGTTTGAGGGCGGAGATACATGTTTTGTACCTTCTATTGGACAGCGATATCAACAAATTTTCTTACCCGCACTTTACTTGTGCGATGCATTACTGACCACGCTTGGCACAGAAAATCAATCCTGTGCGATACAAGTTTGTGGCTTTTTACAGAGTCATAGAGACACAGTAGAGATGGTGTTGAGAAATGCCTCACCTCACTCCAATGTCCTCTTTTTGAAAGAAGTCGCTAGTCTCACTGGAGTGATCTCTAGGTCAGCTAATATTGGTGCGTATTAGAATTATTGTTTATTCTATTCGGATGATATTGTCAAATTCTTATTCTGTACGCTTTTTCTCAGACATGTACAAACTTGTTGAAGAAGAATTGGCAAGAGCCGACTCCTACGAACATAAGTCAGAAGACAGTACAGGTATGCGAGAGCTGCGAGCTCACCTTTACAGGCTCCAACGTTTGGTACTCTCACTGGTACCCAGATTTCAACCTCAATCCCCTGCCGCAATGCCATTACAACAGCAAATAGAAACCGCCCAACAGCATTCCTGCGTCATACAAATTGCTGCCAATGTAATGTTGTATACTCGTAATCAAGTAAGTAAAACGATTTATTTACTGTATTTCTAATCGTTGTAGTTCCTATTAACTGGATTTTGCTTCGATATTCAATAAATATCCTTCTGTATTACTAATTATTATAGATGGAGCATAGTCGAATGGATCAAAAAATCAAGAACGTATTGTTTGAACCTTATTTAACTGACAGACCTTCACTAAGGGATGGAAGAGGCAAGGATTCCACAGGAGGAGTACATTTAGGCGCAGTTATAGGGCAACTAGTTTCTTCTGCATCTCTCCTTCAGTCAGAACTACCGCAGGTAGACACACTGATGAAGAATGCAGCAATCGTTAAAGACATGAATACGTTCAGTCTCAAAAAGGTAGTTATAGAAAACGAAAGAACCGTGTACGATCAATAACGTATTTCAAAATCAATTTTCTAATTTGGTATCTTGTTTTTCAGTATCTAACTGAAGAGGAAGCGGAACTTGATATCGAAAAGCAACGGATGGTAGTTGAAAAGCGTCTCACAGAAGAGGCAAACAACAAACGAGTGGATTTAAAGTACTGTTCGTTAATAGTTGAACACAGTCTA
Organism: Athalia cordata; assembly: GCA_963932425.1. Classification (NCBI taxonomy): domain Eukaryota; kingdom Metazoa; phylum Arthropoda; class Insecta; order Hymenoptera; family Athaliidae; genus Athalia; species Athalia cordata. Next base: position 31,268,904 of record OZ010626.1, read on the forward strand.
TATATTTTGTGGAGTCACTTGGACTTCTTTGCAATGCAGGCTGTGTCGCGGCAAAATAGGTCCCAAGGTAAACTCAATATTTAACCCAAAGTAAGATGTGACTCACAATTTTAGTCGAGTCTAAATCAATTCTAAAAATTTTCTCATTCCTAACAGTATTATCATCAGGAAACCTAGATACAACCGTAGTCGATTGGAGGATATCAGCAGATATGCTATCGGATTTGAAGCAAGGCCTGGTGGCAACGTTTACAGACAGCCTTATTACTCAATTACTGGATACTCCCAGAGAACATACAACGACCGATCGATCTTTTATAGAAGCTTTAGTTAGGAGGATCAAGAGACTTCTACAATTTATCATCACCAAGTAACATGAAAATAGTACTATTTAGGAAAACCAAATCACAATTCAAACCCATGTTGCATTAATAAGATTATGTTAAACATGATCTTCCAATATTTTCCATCTATTAATAATAAATTGTTGTACCTCATAGTGGTGTCTTGAAATTTGTGTCCTTTCCTTCTATTCCTTCTGTACGTGAATAAAAACCGGCTATAACTATCCTCATCGCCGTATGGAGAAAAATTTTAACCAGCAAAACGCATCAAATCAATTTTTGATTACGGGTGATTCAAATTTGATGTGAATCGAAAACCGCGCAAACTAAAAATTGTAGGCGCATATTCCGCGGTAATCTCAAATGCTACAAATATAACCTCAAAAGACAAAGGTCCCCACATCGCGTTCGACACACAGTTCGGCACGCTCTTGTTAATTCTGTCTTCAAAAAATAAATCTTGAAGGTAACACAACTTCCGAGATTGGATCTGGGCTGAGCTAACGGGTATAAATTTCGGATCATGGTTGGGCATCAGGAACCCAACGAAATCTTGAACATGATTTTATTTCAATGGGTGTAGACACGGAAAGACAGCTCAATGAGGAATTATTCTCGAAAGGTAATATTTTCAGATAAATATTTAATTTTCCATAATTGTTACGTAAATACAATCACGTAACACGGAAAATGTGAACCACATTAGATTATATGGATATCATCAAAACCTAATATTTCGTCAACAATTTTGTAAGCAGCATATTACTCAATTTTCACACTAATGGTACTCTGTTTTCAGCTTCACGTTGCCCGGACGCAGAATGCTGACAAGCCTTACAAGTACTCACCTGGATTTAGTTGATGATGAACATACATGAAATGAATGACTGCTATTTTCTTGAAATATTCATGAAAAAGATATTAGGCACTAAAAAATTACTTTTGAATGACATATACTTGTGAACTCACGCTCTTCAGTAAGTACGATATGAACGGAAAAAAGACTAACGGAGAGCTACCGGCTCGATGGCGCAAAAATTTGTATGAAACCCATGGTCGCCCTGACAATTACACAGACAGTTCATTTCTGGAAGAACTGCGCAAGAATATAAACCCAAGTAATATAACAGCCATGGAAGCTATCTCTTTTGCTGCAAGTGTATTGACTCAACTGAACATAGTAATACTGTTTGTTATCATATTCGTGTGGTTAAATAACAAATGGATAGCACCCAATATCATATTTGTATTCAGTGGGATCCCCACATCAGCTGGATATTTCGTCCATACATTTAGAAAACCAGACATGTTAGGCAAATTGTCAAAAGATTTTAGAACTGTGGTGATATTTCTTGCATTTGGTTACATCTTATCACCAATTCTGAAAACGCTGACCGACACAGTGAGTACCGATACGATATATGCTATGACAATATTCATGTTTTTGATCCACCTTATATTCAGTAAATATGGCTCCCCGCAAGTAACTCTCTCAGATTCTCTATCTATAACATCTTCGTTATTTGGATCACTTATGTTGGCGTCAAGGTTGGCCTCACCCCTACATGCATTTACCTTACTCACAATATCAGTGCAGTGCTTTGTTCTATTGCCATTCATCATGTTTCAACTTCAGAATAAAGTTATTGTCGCAATCATCCTCTCTTGTACCACAGTACACCTACTGCACTTGATATCATTGACAATTTCATGTGTTTTTGTTGGGGTCACCATATTTATTCAACTCGTTTGTCCCTTGTGGTACATCAGGTGGCAAAAATACAAAGAAAATATTTATGGACCATGGGATGAAGCAGTAATTACGTCCTGATCAAGCTTAAGGCATTTATAAAAATTCACCGATGTTGTAATTAATTAGTAGATTAATAATTAATGAGTAAGGTATCGTGTAAGCTGCTTTTGAGTTTTGTTCTATACATTATGGATTCGTTGTAATGATTATTTATGAATTATTTGTACGTGTATCAGTACATCTTATCTCTCCATCATCGTGTTGCAGATACAAGCTGTAATTATCTGGTATAGAAACACCCAAGATCCTTTAATCTTGTATGAATATATTTTTCACATGCGAAGTAGTATAGTAGTATAGCTGTATTTAATTTATGTATACCGATGTAAGTCTAGTCAATTTTACATTAAAGTTTAGTAGCAGATAAGTGGAAGAATCAAGCGATTATAGTTGTTTTTTTTGTCTGTTATAATCCACGTACTTGTGATATGATTTCATACTTGATTCATGCATTATTTGATCAACGATATGTGCATCTTAACAAACTTGTAATTCAACTGACGTTGACTGAAGAATGCAATATTTTTCAACGCTACTGAAAGCTATAAGATGTCTAAAGCGTGAATGTTCCATCGAATCAATCGACATTTGTTAAAAAATGTACAACATTCCCTGTGAAATAAACATCTTAATTTCATATTCCAAATAGGTTTATCATTAAAAAGATAAAAATAATGCGAAAACTCTATCCTAATATTTAAATTTAATGTCATATGTCTGTCGGGAATAACGCGCCATCTGATCCGCGCAGCATGGTGCGCAGTAATCGAATTTATTCCACCGGTGTTTTGTGTTCGGTATCATGGTTGTGTGATTTTTAAGAGGGTTTTGTGAGAATCTTGAGGTTATATGGTTGTTTTTACCGTGTTTATTCAGCTGAAAGGAATGAAATACGGTAAGAGTATAAAGTTTCATATATTTTTGCTATGCTTTGTGCATTTTAACATTGCGAAACATCGATCATATCTCTTGCGTACGCGTTTTCTGCCGATACGTTCTTGTTACACTTATGCTTTGCCACTTTCCAGTGAAGTTTAGTACTTATTTCTCGATATCATCATTTGCAGCAATTATATTACCTCTGCACTTTTTGAATTTTTAATTTCACCATAAGCTTATCACTACCCTGTTTCTTCTGCACGCGAACAACAATATCAGTTTGTGAGGTTCACTCTTGAGATATACCCAAATATCATTATTAGAGATTATTGTAAGACGATAATATTGATCTGCAATAAATTTCCGAGCATTTCATCTTCAGTTACTACAATTTTCATAGATCTTGTTGCCAACTTGTTCTTAATCATGGTATTTAATTAGTTGATGAATAATTAATTATTCTTTAAGGATTGCAGTCAATGACACGGTAATTGGCCTTGACTGAAAAAAAATCTGGCAAAGTATGTATCAGTGATTAGATATGAATTGAACGATAAATTTTTGAAGTATCCTGAAGTGATAGCAGATATTCTAAACAGTACTATCCATAACTTTCTTGATATTCATAAGTTTAATTTTGCAGACCTGAAATGAGGAAATTCAAGAGAGCGCAAGCGCAGAATCAAGCTGCTATTCAGAAGCACATGGTAACTCATCCACTGGTAGAATCATCGAGTGATGAAGAGGATGAAGCTGGACAAGAAATATTGGAGAAAGCAGTTGGCAATGTTTTAACATCGTACCAGGATCAGGGAGGAGACCCAGAAAAAATTCTGTCTTATTTAGCGGATACATTTCAATCTAATGGAGCTGTTTGCTTAATATGTATTTCGTCAGTGAAGAAAACAGATGCGGTGAGTGTGAATGAAGAAGATGTTGTTTAGAAAATTGTGAGAAAATTTACTACCACTGCTCAAATATTCGCTATTTTATTTAATTCAGATATGGAGTTGCGGTAGGTGTTACTCATTTATGCATTTACCTTGTATTCAACACTGGATCCGAGACAGTTTGACTTATAAACGAGACCGTGGAATTTCTCAAGTCTGGGCATGGTGAGTTGAATTTGGTATTCCCCAATTGATAGACAACTAGATCCGCGATGCATTTTGGATTAGCATATCCTGATCGTATCGATTCTTCCTATTATTTTAGCCCAAAATGTCGTACAGAGTATGAAGAAGACCAGGTTCCACAACATTATGAATGTTTTTGTGGAAAGATGAGGGACCCGCCGTACCAGCCTTGGTGTGTACCCCATTCTTGTGGAGAAATATGTGAAAAGCTTCTTCAACCAAAATGCGGTCATTCCTGTGTCCTACTCTGTCATCCGGGACCTTGTCCTCCATGTCCAAAAATGGTTTCTTCAAAGTGTTACTGTCTCAAGCAGCCAGCACGTCCACGACGTTGTAATGCCAAAGAGTGGAGTTGTGCTGCTGTCTGTGGAAAAATTTTGAAATGCTCTCAACATACGTGCAAGGAAACGTGTCATTCCGGAAATTGTCCACCCTGCCAAGAAGAAGTTTCAGCATCCTGTCATTGCGGAAATGAAACTGAACTCAGACATTGCTTCGACAAGGATTGGCGGTGCAATAAACCTTGCAAAAAGTCTTTATCCTGTAACATCCACATATGTCAGGGTACTTGTCACGCCCCTGGTGATTGTGGAGATTGCTTGACAGCTAAAAACAGGACATGCCCATGTGGGAAAAGGAAGTACAGGATTTCTTGTAAGCAGGATGCTCCGACATGCGGCGATACGTGTGAGAAGCTATTGGATTGTGGATCGCATTATTGCAATAAACGTTGCCATCTGGATAGCTGCGGCCAATGTTTAGAGGTTGTGACTAAATCCTGTAAATGTGGTGCTCATCAAAAGGAGTTAGCTTGCGCCAAAGTCTTTCATTGTGACACTAAGTGCAAGCAAATTCGATTATGCGGACGTCATCCATGTAATAAAAAATGCTGCGATTGTGTTAAGAAGAATAATTATCACGCCTGTGAAAAAACATGTGATCGTACTTTGAGTTGTCGCAAACACAAATGTCCGGCTCCTTGTCATAGTGGCCCCTGCTATCCATGTCCTCTGACAGATACAATACAATGCCGATGTGGATCAAGTAAAATCGTGATACCATGTGGAACGGCAAAAAGAATTAAGCCACCTCATTGCAATAAGAAGTGTAAAATTCCACCTATTTGCCACCATCCAAAACGAGAGTCACATAAATGTCATCAAGGACAGTGTCCGCCTTGCAAGAAGCAATGCACCCTAACGCTAAAAAAATGTGGCCATATTTGTCCAGCCCCTTGTCACACGAAAGTTTGGGTCAAAGTGAATGGCATCACTCAGCCAGCTGGACCGTGGGAAAAACAAAAAGACAAAATGCAGTTGAAAACGTTACCCTGCCCACCTTGTCAAGTTTCAGTGATGGTTACGTGTTTAGGTGGGCACGAAACGTTACCATGGCCATGTCACAAAGCAGTGTCCACATCTTGTCAAAGACCATGTGGTCAGCTGCTGAGCTGTACAAATCATACGTGCACGCTACCATGTCACGTCGTACAAGAGTCTGGAGATAATGCTAAACCAACCCCATGCGAGGAGTGCGAAAGGCCGTGTGTGATTCCAAGACCTGAAGGATGCACCCATGTATGTCCCAGCATTTGCCATCCAGCTCCGTGCAAACCCTGCAAGCAAATTGTTCGCCTTCCTTGCCACTGTGCCATTAATACTTTGTACATAAGATGTTCTGAGTTAACATCTGCAAGCGTTGAAAAGAAGATAGAGATTTTCAAATGTGGCAATCAGTGTCCTAAAAATGTGAGTATTGTTTCGTCTAATTTTTTAATGAAGTAAGTTATTCATGATTGCATTTAACAAGGAGTTCGTTTTTGTCATTTTACAGTATCCATGTGGACATCGATGTGTGGACGATTGTCATCCAGGTTTATGTAACGGTGCGGCAGAGTGTAATAAGAAAGTGAAAATATTGTGCAAGTGTAAGAGATTGAAAAAAGACTTTTCTTGTCTTCTTATACGGTCAGGCAACGCGGTAGTAGAGTGCGATGAGGTTTGCAATGAAAAGAAGAAAGAACGAATTCAAGCTCAAGAGGCCGAAGCAGCAAAGAAGAGGAAGGAGGAAGAACTGCGCAATCAAAGAGAGGTAGAGAAATTTGAAAGAAAATTCAAACCTAGACGTAAATGTAAGGACAAATCCAATGATGAACCCCGTGTTAAGGAATCAAAATGTAATTACCTGAAATGGCTTACAGCCTTATTGGTAATTATGATTGCTTGTCTAGTCACTTTTTTTGTCTTTAACACATAATGAGCGATTTCTTGTCAGTTTTTCATTTTACCAAAAATAATTTAGTAATATTGGGTATTTAGTGGTTAAACATATGGTTAGAATAAGATCAGTAAATTATTAATTCTTCAACGATAGTAAGTCTTGATATTCAAGCTCCTCAAACCAAAATATGGAATATACCATAGATATTTTACTATTCAAGTTTTATCAGCACAGTATACTAAACTTACTGTTTTGTAACACTTGATGTGGCATTAGCACTGTATTATAGGTTTCAGCATCCTTACTTTTCGTACTATACACCAAAGCACGCTTAAAATAATTATGTCACGCACACGGATATTATTGTGTACAAAATTTACTGCGTATGATTGTCGTGTCTATACAAAGTTTTATTCGAATTTACACAAGTACAGAGTATTTTACAAAGATACATTTGCATTTGTAACTGTGCGAATTACAGTATGTAAGTTGATTATCTCATTTGAGACAACAGTTGATAGATAAACAGTATTTGTGCACCACGTGTATACCCGGCAAGGTTGATTTTTAATCCTTTCATGGCTATCGTCGAATCTGGTAACTTATTTAGCGTGCTGTGGCCCTACGAAAAAATGGTATAACTACATTCTTGTTCAAGAGATTTACAATCAACCTTATCACGCGTACACTATGGATTAATATGGCCCAATTTTGATACCTTAACAATAAGGATTGGAATAAACGGCTAGCAATTTTCCAAAAAAAGACACTTTATTTATTATCCAACAAACGTAGAAAAGTACAAAATTTTCATCGAATGGAATATTTTGATTATATTTAGAATAGCAACCTAAGTATTAACATGTTAGCAGGTATACTGCCAGCCACAAGACACCATTGTTGAAATTCTATAATCTCTCTTCACGGTCTTTAAGATCTAAGCATTTAGTTTCTCTTGACTTTCTGTGATGTTTTTGAGGACTTAATTTTCTTTGAATCATCCACCTTACTGCTTTTGTTATCCAAGAAGAAAGCATTGAGAAAAACAGCAAACGCAGCAACACAAATTGTCACAATAACAGTAATGTACTCAGCTCTATTTTCCAACGGTGTCCCACAAGCTGTGTACCAATTAGCACCGTGTTTCGGTGGCTTCCCACCTGGCAAACAGTGCCATCCAAAGTAGCCTTCTCTATGGTTTTCTGCACAAAGATATTTAGATTTGTAGAGAGTTTGGCCAATTGAAGAAATCATTTCCACTTTTTCGTCGCACGGCCCTATAGGCTCATGGATACCGATTGATACTTCCTTTGATGGATCACCAAAAGCTGCCATACCTAGAAATGAACAATATTTTGGGTAAATTTAAATCTGTTCAAAATTGACCAAATAACTCAAGCTATAAGATATCCACTTGTGGGCGATTTCTTCTGCTTACCAAGAAACAGTGAATAATATATCACCAAATATGCTGGGATAATATAGTCTATGCATTTTCGGTTGATCGCTTTTTTTATCGAATTTCTATCTCCGCTCCATACAAGAGCAAGGAAAATGGTCAAGAGAAGAAAAAACGTGACTTCAGAGTGAATACCGTGGACATCATGGAGTGGGTGGTAAATGGGCAAAAACATCAGTATGCCGCCAGGTGTAGTAAACAGTCCTGTGAGGACTGTGCATATAGTTTCCCTGAGACATCTATAAAGAACCAAATAATTTAAGCTGCTCCATTTCCCTAAACGATTGATTCTTCTCTAACTTACGACTTGCTTGCTGTCCATTTATCGGTACTGTCGGTGAAAAGGCGTCGACTACCATGGAAGATAATGGTCAAGCTTGCAGCAAATGTTGCGTGAAAGTAGTACGAGTTCCAAGGAACATAGTAATGACGATCATATATGTTAGGATCTGTCGTGTGCCATGTCCAGTGGAGAAACCGCAAAGCCATTATATCGTAAGGAATATCAATGAGGACTGTTAACAACCCAACAGCAAAGGGCTCGCTCCATGCAGGCAGTTGCAATCTTTTAGCAGCAATAGTTGCATTATATATGAATACATTATCTGAAATATTGAACAAACTCTTAAGATCCTTTTTTGTCCAGCATGTAATCACGTCCAGCTTGTCGCTGAATTTGCATAAATTCTACCAACCTATAGATCATACTTACACACCATGAGGATATGCAATGGCAAACGCCGTCCCAGTAAAATAATAGGTGTTTGCGAGTGCCAAAAGTTATCAATGGCTGGCAGATAGTAGCTGACCGCCTCAATAGTTAATCCATAGATCAAAATTGCCATCCACAAGTGTACATATCGACTACCGCTTTTCAATGCTGTAAAAATAGCTCATGAAAATTTTACAAAACATGGTAGAATAGCACTTTCGACTTCTGGTGAGTTAGAACTTATCAGGGGGTAAAGCAGTTACTCTGATTCTTTTTCTTCTTTTCTTTAGTATTTCATGATTTCTATTTGTATCTTATTTTATTTAGATTGTAGCAATATCTCCTCATTGAGTCTAAAAAGAACAATCGTATTGTGGGGAGGTGCTGGTTGAATCATTGTTATTATTTCCTAGCTGACACGCCCTCGATTCGTTGGGTTTTATTACACCTGTACGAACATTGATAAAAAATTGTTTTTACCATGGAGCAATGTGATAAGGCCGCCAGCCAGATGCAACACCTGTATTATGATGTAAGTCGGTTGTGCTTTCCACATAACGCCCACATCGTTGAAACCGACTAACCAGTCGAAGAACTGAAAATATTGGAATATATTTAAGGCTGCTAAGCCTTAGTAAAAGCAACGAAAATTCGATATCTCACGCGATAAATTTGAAGCAATAAATTTGGCTGAAATGCCGAAACCAGTCAATGATCGCAGCTGCATTCCTCGCCGGGTTAATAATAAATCGTCGATACGATGACTTTTTTTCAAATATGGAGTGTAGTTTTCTATTCTCGTATACATAGTCGAAAAGTATTATTTTCTCGAAATTTGATCAGAGGCTAAAAACTATCCCTTCTAATCCTCATTCAAAACTCACTCCATCAAATTCCAGTTCTTTGATCTCTTGCCCGAATCCTGGGAGGTCGTGAGGCTCCATGATCAACCAGCAGCGGTTCACACTTGCTGACGAAGAGAAGTTAGCTCGTCGCAGTTGAGAATATGAATAATAATTTTATCTATCATGCGATGTACGTGAATTGGTTGACCAGTTGGCCGGTCACACTTGGCCAAGAATCTGCGACTTATCTCGATAATAGGCACGACTTTTTGTTTTATCATGAAGACTTCAACGGTTTCAATAATTATCTGCGATGAAAAAAGAGCTGTACTAACATTATCTACATTTCGATTTTATTCCGAATTGTATATATTTTGCTTACGGCAGCAAATACAGCATAGTAACAAATGTATAATAATAAATGAAAATAAACTTGATAATTCATTCTTATCTATGCTATAGCAACGACGTAACTTTACTTTTTAAGTACTTATAAAGACACATTGCATCGTAATCATATGCATATAAATGCTCCGTTTTGCATAGCCTAATAAGAAGACGATCTTATCGCCCTATACGTGGAATAATCAGCTGCGGCTATACTTAGATCTGAATCGCAACAAATCGTTCAGCGCGCCAATTTTGACGGGTGAATTTGAAATTTTTTTCAACGGATCTTCGCGTAGTTGCGCTGCAGTGGTGCGAGGTTCCCCGCGTATACGTTTCTGCGAGTTTCTTTTTCACATTCAAATATTACAAACCGGTCAAACGAGGGGCTCAACACACGTGCGAGGATTGATGTTGGCGCGGGTTGTAGGTCGGAGAATATTTCGTGGAATCTTACTATACGTTACGATGGAATTCTCTCGCAGTTTTATTCATTTATTTATCTTTATTTTTATACTTTTTTCTTAACGTTTGCGGGGAGCGAGAAAGGAGGTGCAGGAGGAGAGAAAGGAACTCGTAGTGGGTTTTCGTAGTAAAACCCGTACGACCAAGACTGTTACGGTCTGATGTTTCTTAACCATTACTACCACTCTTTCATTATGTATTTTTCTTTCACGAGGATGAAAGGATTTGAATAATTCGCTGCCTAATGTATACAATTATACCTCAGGCTACACAAAGGCTCGTAAATAAAAATAGAAAAAAGAACAAGTAAAAAAAAATCTTACTACAGAATTTCTACTATACAACGTTCCAATGAATCGGTATATCGAACTTTTTTTTAGAACGGAGGATCAACCCAGTAACACGTTTTATTTGAAAAAATTAATTTTCTTTCTTTTTTTCTTCTTGCAGCGTCAATTATCTCTATCTTATCATCTCGATCGACTTTGAAGACTCTTAAATTTCTTGATCAATTAATGCTACAGCTTGAGCTAGTTTATTTGGTTGCAAAAACTTTGAATCTGATTTAACGGTAAGAAGAAGTTCTCCAACGGCTGTTTCTAATTTCGTCTCAACATCCAAAATTTGAAAATGGATGCCAACATGTCGGCCGCATTCGAAAAGACCCCTGTGGGGTATGCGTAATTTTTGAAAACTTTTTTTTATGTAATTCTGTGATCTGCAGGTACAAAAAATTTGAGACTACAATTACGTATGATATGAAAATTACATTATCGGACGTTTTGGTAGTCACCTAGCACAAGTAACCGGTTTACAGAAGATAATCAAGACTGCGGTGACGATTCCCATGGTGAAAAAGTGTAGAGCAACTAGATCGAGGGGAAGATCATTTTTCCTGCGTACTACGGTATTCCTGAAATCATGGTCGTCGTCGTGATCGTCACGGTCCTTGATCATTCCCTTGAGATTCCTCGAGGTCGACGGACGGGATGTCGTCGTATACATACAAGTCTTAGTAAATGTAGTTGATGAAGACTATAATATCTCAAACTCACGGTGTTATAAAACGTAGCTCCTGACTGTTCAGGGACTGCGGACGAAGCTGGAATAGAATTGAACAAGCTGCGTATTCGCCCGATTCGACTGCACCGTCTAACGTTCCAGGCCAGCATCTTGCGTATTCACTGCAAGCCCAGTACACCCTGTTGAGAAAGTAGTAAGAAATGGTAACGTGAATTTACTGATAGACGGATAAATTTTTATCAAAATGCTTAAATGATCTTCGTTTTAGATTCAGATGCACCTTTTGTGAGGCATCAGCATTGGATTGATATGATTCTTGATATGGGAAGGCCTCATCACAGTCATTGGATAACCACCTTCGGCGATTCCTGTCGCCTCGTTTTCTCGGGGCCATCTCCATTCTGCGTAGGATTTACAATCGGTAGAATATCGCCGGGCGCTATTCTCGCCCCAAATCGTCTGGACCCAACAGTTTCGTAATGCCCGAAGAGGATGGCCTGACTATAAAAGACAGTAGAGGGGGAAAAAATTAGCGAGATCAAAGGGTGGATTGGAATTTTGGAGTCTGGGCACTTCTTTTAATTCAGCGAACCCTTTTTTTGACTCTTTTTTTTCTTGTATACGATCCAGCGTATATCGTAGAATGAGATTCGATCATCAGTTTTTAGAATACAAAATCCCAAATAATAGTACCCTGTGCATGCACTACAGTATTTCCGATCGAACGGCGGTGATCTTGCCCGTGTAATTACGTCAAGATATCTTTTTTTGAAATGAATATAAAAAGTAAAAAGAGTAAAAGCGGTTGGTTGGTAGGTTGGTTAGCTGGTTGGTTGGTTGGTTCGACGGTGGTCGCGTCTAGCCGATCCTAACCGGTTAGTACAAACAAAAAAATCTTTATACCAGAATTGAAAAGAAACAAATCAACGTACACGTCGCCAACAATCTCCTCAGACTACTCCTTACGGCTACATTATACAGATTCCAAAATCTCGCTGACGATCATGAATGACTACAAACTATTTTCATTGTTTTACTACCTGTGGCGAATTTCTTTTGAAAAATCCTGCTAAATAATTTCCTGATAAAAGTCCAGGGTGAGTCGCATCGTAAACGAGTCGGAAACAGCTCGGGTTATCGCTCGATCCAAAAATGTCTCCGCTGTAATTATTCTCCAGCCACCACGGTTCGTCGTACATCGCGAGGAAAAAAGTTCCCTTTCCAGGTTCATGCGACCTCTGACTTCTCGCCACTTCTTCCTTTGGGGGAAGAATCTTTATTTTTGAACTTTCTGGCGGTGGAACTGCCACGATTACATACTCGCATCTAAGCAGGGGGGAAACAAAGGCGTGGTGAAAATTTAAACTATACTTATATCGATTCAAACGATGCAAATAGTTAGAAATCTCTCAACTTGTACTGCTCTCCGTTGCGAACAGATACGTAAACGCAAACGTCGTTGAATTCTATCAGAGCCACGACGCTTTTCGTCTGGATTTTAAAATCTCCAGATTCTAGCTCGCTTTGCAGTTTTTTACGTACTTTGCTAGCACCATCCTGAGCAAGGTAATTGAAATCTTCGAGAAATATTTCATCTAATCGTTAATTGATCAAGTACCGGAATAAATTGCCGCCGTTTGTTTCCCAGGGCGAATTTCATTCTCCGTCTCAATCCTCCAGCTCCGATTCCCATAACGATGAACCACAAAGCGGATACAGAAACGGCCTCAACTCCTGCTCAACAATGTGAGTTTAAATTTAGGCTACCCGTATTTTGGTTCTTCGTGAGGAAATTATGTTATCACATCTTCACCGCATTTTCAGATACTATACTATATGGACTTGTTTTGTTTGACCAATTTAGAGTGGTTGTTTCTTGAGGCGTAACAGAATGATATTATTGTAAATCAAGTCTCCGTATTGTAAACAATAGGATAACAACATCCTACGAATGGGTTAGATTATAATGAACCGCGATTAATACAGATATAGGTATACTTGTGTATAAAATTACCGCAAATGGTGTAGGCGATTGCTTTCATGAATTCCTGAGCCTTTGAACCGCTTACATAGTTAATTATCAAGTCGTTCAAACTCGTCCTCGCCAGTCTTTCGGCAACGGGATAATCCTCGTAGGTCTTCAACTCAATATTTTCAGCGGTCAAATCCAACTGTACAATAAAATAAACAGTTTTACGTACAATGCACTTGTTGTTAAAAATGAATTTTCACACTTACTCTATCAACAAAGCCATTGACTTCATCGAACATGTCGTGCCTTTGAATTACCGGTCCAGTCCTGGAGTAGTAAACCCTTTTCTTTTCATCCTCAATTTCTCTTCGATTTATTGCCGTCAATCCCAGTTCACTTATCAAATATTTAATATGTTGCTGTCTCTCGTCAATAAAAAATCCTTTCGTTCCACCTGATACAGCAACTCTTCCACCGATCTTATCTTTGAGTAAAAATTGATACGGAATTTCGAATACTTTATCAAGTTAATGTTTACATTGTGCGATTAAAATACATGATTTTATTCGTTATTATGGTAACAACAGTGAATTTTGTCACTACGAATAACTTACCGCTACCCTCGATGATAAGTAAGGTAATACCGCAATTTTTTTTCAGAATTTTGTGTGCAGCTGATAGTCCGGTAATACCTGAACCAACGATGATAACATCGTAATCAATTTCGTCCGGTTTTGGGGAAGTTGGTTCATTCACGTAAAAGTACGGCTTTTTTGCCATCGATTACTGTACATGCAGAGAAATGGAACCCCGCAATTTGCAGAGTTTCACCTGCTTTATTACATTATACTAATTTGTTTCAAGTTTATCAGGTATGCATTTTATTTGTCATGCTCCAATAGTTTGGATGCAGGTAGACATAGCAATTTCAGCGTTCAGCGATTCTCTTCCTTTAAAACCTTCAGAGTCTCCATAACGAATTTGTAAATTTGAAGTATTTTTGAGTAATTATTGATCTCTGAACGTGTTATTAGAAAAAGGCAAATAGAATGCATCTTTATATATTGTAATAAATTTTGAATTTCTCAATTTAAAAAAATCGTTTCTACGACTATGGTGAGCTCGTACCTCGTTTGAAATTCACGCGCGGATAGGAGGCGCCAGTTCTAGTGAGATTCCATACTTCATGATTTAAACTGCTCTTCCCTCGCTCTGCCCCTTGATTTCCCTTCACCCCTTCTTCCCCTGTTCCAATGAACTCAACACGTTTGAACTCGTCGAGGCCCTCAGGATTCGACAGTCTGCGCGCCCCTGTCGGCCCAGACCCTAAGCGCAGGCGAAAAATTGTGGGACTTGTGACTTGCGAGTTGAACTCGTGAAGTCGTGGCTCGGGGTGTTCGTATTTGCTTGTGGTGATCGTGTCGTGCAGAGCAAGTTTTACGGAGTTACGAACTTTTTTTTATAGTATAAAGCCTATGAAAGCCAGCCAAAGCGAGACGAGTTAGAACTTGTATTGAAACATTAAAAAAAAAGTATATATACGTAAAAAATAATAAAATAAAACGAATTCCACAAGTGACGTCGTCGAATCGAAACGAATGCAGCAGCGGATAGCAGCAGCATAGAGCTAAATTTGTCACAAAGTTGTGTGTTAATATTTGTCGAAAAGATGGCTCGATGTTGTAGAACCGATTGAAGAAAACCTTTTGATAATATAAAAAGTGACTGGCGGACAATTATGTGATTGGTTGATGAGTGCATTGCAATAACCCTAACGTCAGGAAAATGTTTAATTACGAATACGAAAAGCGACTATTGAAGCCTACTAATGATATCTACAGCGATGCTATGGGTACATCAGGGGGGACTGGTACGCCCGTATATTTCTCACCGACTAAATCGACGAACAATAGCTTCGACCGATTCATACCAACGCGGTCAGGAAATAATTGGCAAACTACATTTTCTATGATATCAGACGGCGGACGTGGAGGACTTGTTACAAAGAAGACAAGAGAAACTGGGGAGGCGAGTCGCGATGGGATCGCTTATTCATGCCTGTTAAAAAATGAACTTTTAGGAGCCAGTATAGAGGACGTAAAAGGTCAGAGTGAAGAACGAAGAGTTTTATCACCCCTTGCATCAAAAAATTTATTCAAATACACAACACCCACTAAGGACCGTACTTTGCTGGATCAAAGTTCACCATACTCCCTATCTCCACTGAGCTCAAAAAGTCAGAAGCTACTGCGTTCACCGCGTAAAGCAACCAGAAAGATATCTAGAATCCCATTCAAAGTTCTTGACGCACCTGAGCTCCAAGATGACTTTTATTTAAACCTCGTAGACTGGTCATCTCAAAATGTGCTCAGCGTTGGGCTAGGCAGTTGTGTATACC
This sequence comes from Athalia cordata, assembly GCA_963932425.1. Classification (NCBI taxonomy): domain Eukaryota; kingdom Metazoa; phylum Arthropoda; class Insecta; order Hymenoptera; family Athaliidae; genus Athalia; species Athalia cordata. The sequence goes on from OZ010626.1 coordinate 31,284,557, forward strand.
TCTGGTCTGCTTGTACAAGTCAAGTGACACGTCTTTGCGATTTGTCAAGTGACGGTAACAGCGTCACATCTGTAGCTTGGAATGAAAGAGGAAATCTAGTAGCTGTGGGGACCCACCTGGGTTACATCCAAGTCTGGGACGTTGCAGTAAATAAACAAGTCAGCAAGCTTCAAGGACATAGCGCAAGAGTCGGAGCTCTTGCCTGGAATGGAGAAGTATTGTCTTCCGGAAGCAGAGACAGGCTAATTCTTCAGAGAGATGTGAGGACTCCAAGTGTTGTCGGGGAAAGACGTTTAGGGGCTCATCGCCAGGAAGTTTGTGGGCTAAAATGGTCACCTGATAATCAATATCTAGCCTCAGGGGGAAATGACAATCGTCTGTACGTATGGAACCTACATTCTTTGTCTCCGGTTCAAACTTACACGGAGCACTTGGCTGCGGTGAAAGCAATCGCGTGGTCTCCCCATCATCATGGCCTCCTAGCATCTGGGGGTGGAACTGCTGACAGGTGTATCCGATTTTGGAACACTTTAACTGGTCAGCCTATGCAGTGTGTGGACACAGGATCTCAAGTCTGCAATTTGGCTTGGAGTAAACACAGTTCTGAACTTGTTAGCACGCACGGATATTCGCAGAATCAAATTTTAGTGTGGAAATATCCCAGTTTAACACAGGTTGCTAAATTGACTGGACATTCTTACAGAGTTTTATATCTTGCCATGTCTCCGGATGGCGAGGCTATTGTCACCGGAGCTGGGGATGAAACTTTACGTTTTTGGAACGTATTTAGCAAGGCACGTAGCCAAAAGGAGAACAAGTCTGTACTGAATTTATTTACCAGTATACGGTAAAGAAAAAGAAAAAAACAACATGCATAGATAGTAGAGTATAGGTTTGTTTTATGTATTGTACATATATAAGAATATTCATATACACATTGCGGCTATTGTAGAAATAATCCCAGGAAACGAAAAAAATTGATTACGATTGATGTGTGCGCAGATATACATGCATGTATTACGTATTTATTGGTATATACATGTATATGTGTGCATGTATGGTGAAATATGTAGGTGTGCTAGAGCTGTATAATTGGCAATGATTAATCATCAGGTTTGTAGATAAATATTACAATACCGTATAGTAGAATAAGTTCACATACATATAATCAGCCTGCAACACACCGAGCCTTGTGTGCAATAAGTCATTATTACAATCGACACCCGAATCTGCCCTTTTAAGAAGCAAATAATACCAAAGCGAACCGCGCCTCTGCGTGTAATAACCACGTTTTATACACAATATTATATATTATTATCATTTACATTTTATTTACTTTTTGATAAGTTCTCTCAGATCGAACGAGGGCGTGATCATCAATTCAAATTATTCATAACCGGATAATGAAACGTTAAACGAAAATTCGCCAGCTCTAGAATTAAATAACTTTTTTTCAGTTACAAATTCTACGAGATTCGCGATAAAATCTAAGAGAATGTCATTCGTAATTTTGGTACTAAGTGCTATGTATATGAAAAAGTATTGCAAGATGCATTATACCTTTTTGGAAAACACAGTTGTGTCTTGGACATTTGTTTGTAGCATCCTGTGATCGGCCAACATGCTCGCGAATCTTTGTACGCAGTAGAATCAGGCCATTAATTTAAGCTACTATTATGTACACATATTTTCCAAACATGGGTCATATTGCCTTCAGTTATTTGAAGTCACAAATCGAGAAAATGAGGTTTATATTTTTGTATTTTTTATTTTACAAATTTTTATTTATGTTTCTATTAACGTAACTTAAGGATATTCCTTTGATTTTCATATAATGAGGATTATATAGTTTTCGGTTAATTATTTTATTTTATTTTCCCTTTTGGAATCGATTATATTTCTTACAAGGGCAGATTAAAATCATGATGTGTTTTATCTTTCTCGTAACGTATGTGCTGTGTCCGCTCGGGTATTGGCAGGCTGGCCAGTCAGACCCCCTAAAAATTTATACAGATACTAGAAGGCTGTTTTCCTTGCTCCCATCGAGGGTTGATTCTAAATTCTAAATTATATTTGCATAGGAAATGGTATTCTTTTTTAATTTAATTTTATTTTCTTTTTGATTCTGATATTTTATTTAGATACATTATTGTATTATTATTTTCTTTTTTTTTTCATAACAACAACAACAATAATAATAATAATTATATTAATATGAATTAATCTGTATACTTACAAACTTATATAAATATTTTGCAAAGTCAAGTCATTTGTACAAATTTAAAGTGAACAAGAATTTACTAATTTATATAAAGAACTAATATATTATAATTATCTATTTCACTGTTGTGAAACAGAAATTCTATGACTTTTTTTTTTGCAACATCTAATAGGCAGTTCATATCATCGTTTGTGAAAAACCTCAAAATAAGGTGATACGCTTGGCACTATGGTGGTCCGTAAATCGTAACACAGATTTGCAGAGAATAACTGCAAAGAAACTGTGGGAACATATAGTGTACCTACATTTATGGACCACTGTAGAATTAAGCAGTAGGCACACCTGTTTTTTTGCTGTTGTGTGAAATGTACCAAATTTATTGTAACAAGGATAAACGTATGCAAAATGCAATTGTCATGCAGTTTAGCATTGCGATTCTCGCTGAAATGTCTCGGAGAACTTCTCAGTAGATTATGTTCCGCAATTTAACTAGCGGATCAAATTATTCATTCTTTTTCAACATGAACTTGAATCAAAGATACATATTGCTTGTCGACAGATCTGGATTAATTGAATCAGGAATATTAAATTTTCATTTAAGTAGGTACGTATTATATTCTATAGAAAATTGCTGGAGTGTATATCCAAAATATTAATAAATGGTCCTAGATCAGAGTTAGTAACTAATATTGGGACATTGGAATGAATTTTGAATTACCATTTATTCTAACTGTTATGTGTTCTGATCTCGACTGCCAAAAAAATTTCATATTACTATGTAGATTTATTTCTGAAAATACAAGAAAAATATATAAAAATTATTGCGGATCTTATCCGTAGTCATGTTTGTTGCTAGCAACACTTGATAATTGTATTTAAAAATTAATATATCAAATAAAGTGTTTGATGAACAGTGAATCTATTGACGATATTGCAAAATTAGATGAAAGAATATATTATATAAACAAATAGCCTTAACGAGATGATAATTCACTATTTATAAATAATAGATTACACGAATCAATAAATTAGAATTAAAGTACACATTTGGGATTCTATTTATTGGTAATCCCTTTCCAATAGCCTTTGATCACAACTCGAAGTACCTAAGCTATAAATTTTTATCTGTACTTTAAATTTATTGTTAACTGTAAGCCATATATCATCATATTAAATGATCATTATTCATTTAATTTCATTCGCAATTCGCTAGTAGGTATCACTTGTCATTAACTGACGTTCATCTTACTCTTCGCAATTTCTTTTTTGTCACCTAAAATCAAGTGCAATGACTTTTGTAGTACATTCGTTGTAATTGCCCGTCCCGTTAAGAATAGTATGTATGGGACAGCGGGAAGTAATGAATTTATTGCTATCAAAGGATCAGAGCACTAGAGCTAATGTATCAAGTCACTTAATACTAATTAGCTCAACATTAATGCAATTAATGGCCATTAAGAGAAATGTTTCGCTATCCTATCGTATAGGTGAATATATCACGACAACGATCGTATCGTTTGTGATTACCTTCAATTCAAGTATGTTTATTGATAGATATACATATAATGTTCTCGCTGAATAATCGATAAAAATGCTTTGAATGTAGAGTGACTTACGTTTAAGTAGAATAAAAATAAAATGAATTTCATCCCGCTCTAATTGTTACCTCGGTATCGTTTTTGATGTTGTAAAATATTAATTATTGCACATTAGTCATGCAGCATGAGAAAAAAAGTGTCGTAACAAAGTTCAACAATCGCATAAATCTGAAGTATAATAACCGCAGTTTCTAACAACTACTAATGTATAAACCACAATGATCTCATAGATATGCTGATTTTACTTACGAATAATCATATTTTAATTTTGCTGCAATAAACAAAGTTCGTAATATATTAAAAATCCTGATCAAATCAGATTTTTTGTTTTCATTCACGCACTGGAAATGTAGGTAGTTAGAATTATTAAAATGTTCAACTTTAGATTAAAGTAGCATACGTGTAATAGAGGGGGAAAAAGAACAGAATATTTTATACTTTTCAAATAATGTAACCAGAAATACACCATTATCTATAATAGATAATTAAGGGTACGGAAAATTATAACAATAAATTCTAATTATTCTATCTATTATTGTTTTATTTTAGGTAATGTGATGATCGCTGAAAGAGAGGCGATGGTGTAAAATTATTTCAGGTACCACATCAATCTCGACATCAATATTCAATGATATATATTTATTAAAAAATAGATACATATTTGGCTTTGAAATAAAATATTGGTGTGTATGCACGATACCAGCCATGTTTACTTATAAATTCTTCATCTTATGGAATAATATTGGTATACGTAGGCTCGTTTACAGAGCATACGTAAGTGAAGTTTTCGCACACTTCTGACCGGAATTGCAGTGGCTACTGAAAATGTCATTGAATAACCCAAACTTCAGTCGCTGTTGGGAATAATCAATCATGATTGAGACTAAATAAAGGTATGTATCTGATAATTCAATAGTTAGTAGGGGGAAAAAAAAAAAATTATTAATATAAGTATATCTGATTAGGAGGAATCTGTGGCTACAGGTGGAGTGTAGTTTCTTTTTTGTCATTTTTGAAAATCCGTTACGTAAAATAACAGTCACATTAAAATGCGTAAGATTATAACATTTTCCGGAAATTATTTAGTCTTCAGCCCCGGCCTTTTTCTTCTTCTTTTTCTTCTTCTTCTCGCTCGAGGGACCCGCAACCTCTTCAGCAGCGGCAGTTTCGGCTTGCACCGGTTCTGACTCTTCTGTTTTGAGCTTCTTTTGCTTCTTCTTTTTTTTCCCGGAATCTGCAATTAGTAAAATGATACAGAATAAAGTGTTTGTCAACTTTCACTAGTATTAATCCCTGGGTGTAGTCTTTTGGGTATTGTCTTACCTTGAACATCCTGTTCTGGTTCTTCAATTGCCACGGCAGCAGAAGCTTCCTGCTGCTCCTGCTTTATTTTTTTCTGTTTTTTGGAACTGGTAGGAGTCTCAACCTCAACTTTAACAGCTTCTTCTCCTCCAATACTATCTCTCATTTTCTTTTTCTTTTGTGGCACATCCTCCGTAGCTTCTGTGCTTGGTTCAATCTCTTCGATCAGTGGTTTTTTTTCTTCAATCTGCGAATGTCTTCTCTTGGTGGTCGGTAGAGTGGAATCTGCAGCAGTGGGGTATTGTTTGACTTCAGAAGTACCTTGGTATTTTTCAAACTTTGCTTTAGCTTTTCCAGTGCCACTAATTCTGCGGAGGTTGCCTTCCTCGAGTATTCTCAACCTCGCTTCCAGTTTGACCTTGTGTTCAGCTCCTAGGTCAAAGTTTCCATCTTCTCCAAGAGCATCTACTCTCGTGGCCAATGCTGCTTTTGCTGCGAGCATTCTGGACATTTTTCCCTTGTTCTTTGTGGAGGATTGGCCGACAAGTTGAGCATGGTAAATTAAACCATATTTAGGAGTGTCTCGTTTTGTTTTCAGTGCTCTGAAAAGGGCCTTTTCTGCACCTAGGATTTGTACAGTTGAGGCAGGATGTTTGGCAAGATTAATTAGCGATCCCGCATGGGAGATTAACCTCGCACCTACTAATTCTCCAACTAAAACTGTTAGATTCGGTGCCATGGCCATCATTCTAGTCTTGAGGTAGTCGTACAGTTGTGCTCTGTAGCTTGAAATTTCTATAACCTGATCGCACAGGTGTTGAATATTTAGAATATCATCGTCCGAAATTTCAGTACCCATTGATATTTCAGCAGCCTCTTTAACCTTCTCTTCTACATCCTCAGGTAAGGTATCGGACAGGTCAGAATTTGCTGTGTTTTCTCTAGTGCCAATTATTTTCACCGTCTTTACAAACGCAACATTGTCCGTAACGATCTTTCCCAGTTCAGGGAAATGCCATCCGTACCATTCTCTGCACCTCATCACATAGTTGTTCAATTCTTTATCCAAATCATCCAGTAGACATACTGCTTGCACGATCATAGTATCAATTTTATCAGGGGAGAATTTAAGCTTGTATCTGGAGAGACTGTGGGCCAAACCTAGAGCCATAGCAGTCATTTCTTTTTTTGGAAGACCAGCCAACAGGGAATCCATCTGACTTCTGATACATCGCATCAACTCTTGGACAGCTGTATTGCTGACGCACGAGAGGCTAAGTTTGTCTTTTATTGCATTGCCAAGCTTCGCGTCAGCAACTGCAAGCTGCTCTTGGACCTCAGCACAATATTTCTTTAGCATTTTCTTCAATGACTTGCTGACTTTTCCTTCCACAGCTGCAGTAGTAGCAGCAAGAGCTTCCGTAGTGTCGGCAAACTTCTCGAAGTGCTTGAGCTTGACGCTAAGGATAAAAACAAACAAGGTAAATGAGAATTTCATAACAATATTCATGTATAATTTTATGAAAATTTGCAAAAAATTTCAGGACTTCTGTGAATACAACAGTCATGCCAAATCACTTTCGACTTACATTTTGCTAGCTGCCTCAGGTGTCTCGAAGTCATGATAGAGGTTATCTGTTTCTGACAACTTTTTGTCATCCAAGAGCTATGAAAAAAAAAAACTCTGCGTAAATTTGGCGTGGGAAAATGATTATTTCCAATTTTTTTTCAATTCTCAAATTCTGGTAGTCGAGGCACGTGCGTGACTGGGTTACCATTGGTTAGAATTTCATAAAATGCAGATTTAAAGATAGCTTACTTTGAAAATAGCGTACCCCGCTGGGGTTTCGAATAAAACCAACATTCTTCACCCGTTCTAACACACTCCTACCGATTTTTAATCAAAAAACTCTAAATGAAAATCAAGACCATGCGACCAGCGGCATAAAACATACCGCGGAATAGAGGGCGGACTGAGGTCCAACAACAACGATATAATCGATCTTACGGAAGTTCATATTTTGGTTACAAAAACTGTCGTCTGCTGCGTTTGCATAGGGTACATTTGATTTTCAATATGGCCGTAGCGTGAGTTCCGGAACCATGGATGGTTCCGGTTAGTGCGCACTGCGCAGTCGTTTCGGTGCCGCGTTTCGTCTGAGTCACGTGACTTGGCTGCATTCGACCGGGCCATTATTTTCAAATTGTTAATATCGCCCACACAATTTCTCGTGCCGGTCAATTACAAGGGCTAATTATTGTTAAGTACGACGTGAAGAGTCTTGGGATTTTCCGCTTGTTGATAACGGTTGGCTCATACCGTTTTCAACGGTTAACGATCTCTATTGGTTAAAAATTATATTCGATAAAGTTGCGATAATAAAACTTTAAAAAACTTTAGTAACTGTTACATGGAATTTATTAACTGTAAACACAGGCAAATTTGAGTGTATTATTTCCTTGGTGATATTCGCTTCTTGAGTTTACTAGTACAGATTAAATTTAGGGCCAGAGGTCATTAGTGTTTACCTAATAATGGAAGTGTGTCGTTCGTTTGTTTTTCCGTACGGTGATTTCAAATGTATCGTTGGTTGTGGAATATCAGTGATAAGAGTGTCCCGCTTTGGATATCTTTATTTAATTTGGCGAAGAAGACGAAAATTCTTACGGCAAAATCATCTCGGAAACGTAGTTGCCCAGGAATGTCAAAGTAAGAAAAAAAAAACACATTTAAACGTTACAATAATATCGTACATAGTTGCGCAGCAGGGGATTATAAGCGAGGTTGTTAAAGAAAATAGCGCCGATTATTCTGAAAATCTCGAACAAGAAAATCTCATTTTTTTATGCGAAAAAATTCCGACGTTGAAATCCAAGCTGATGTAAAAAAATTAAAAAAAAAACAATCCAACTTTATTACAATTCTAATTTTAATTGGTTCTTTTATCATCGAACAAATTCAAATAGTTAATTTAGTTGTCGGTAAAAACAGAATCAAAATAACCGACCATCAACAACAATTATTTTTTCTTCATTCACTTGGCGATAACGATTGCATTACCAGGGTAAGAAAAACTCAAACGGTATATGTAACTGGATTCGTCGATATGATGGATTTCTTCTTCGTGTATTTCTTTTCCGCCACATATCCCTCTAAATTCTGTCGAAGTTGTTTCATTCATAACTCCTGTTAGGGACGGGTTCGGAATGCAGCTTGAGTGGCAACGACGAACGTGGTGCATGATGATGATGATGATGATGTTTTATTCGAGTAGCTGTTACACACGTCGTGTTGAATCACCGGTTAGGTTAACTTTACCATGAAAAAGGGTATCAGGAAGGGGCATACCCGGTGGGATAGGTTAGGTACAATATCATCATTCACATTCCAGAATTCCTGACGTAACAGTCAACACCACGTGACCATCGCACGTGGCGTTTTTAAAGTTACGGATCACTTGAATTCTGCCAGATATTTCCGCCAGTTTTTACTCTTGTGCGATCAGTTTAGCAGTTTGATTATCTCCCATATCCTCTCGCAGTGATAATTACCTATTTCAGAACAGAAAAAATAAATGAAGAAAATTTGTCTCGCGTAATTTCATCGATCTTTACACCATAATACCAATTTGTTAGCACAAGTAATGAGTTCAACAGCCAAACTTTTACCTTGAATATTCTTATTAGAATAAAAAAAAGTAACAATCTAAATAAAACAGATCGTTACACATACATCGTTCTGTAATAATTGAATAGTCGATTGTTTTCATTGTTTTATCAACAATCGAGTTCTTTTTATTACAGGTTCCATTCGTTCGACTCAACATCATATACACATGTATGCATGTATCGTTTTATAAAGAAAAAATAAATTCCGTTTACGTTCGCTTTTTTTCTTTTTTAATTTAAAAAAATCATTTTTCCTTCAGATTTCAATTATACTATTATTTTTAACTCCATTGATTTTTTTTCTCCTATTGTCTGAAAAATGAATGTGTATAGGTATATAAAGTTATTAATATACATGATATATCTATACATAAACATTATAGAGCTATTCTTACGCGTTTGGCAACCGCAATTTCGTCATCCGATTATGCCGTTCGAGAACACCGTATAGTTACTCGATTACCACACAGGTATTTTATTATACATACGTGTACATGCATATACATATTGTATATACTAAATATAAATTATATATATATGTATACCCGGTGACATTATAACTACGCAGTTTCTCATGTGTTATCGTGTTTATAAAAATTTTAATGAACTTAAAAATTAATTTTAAAACTTGTGGCGTCATATAGCTACCAGGTATTAGTACACATATATAGCACCTCGTTTACGATTCGTATATTTGATAAATTTAACGGAGTTATTCAATTATAATCTTATCTAAAAGCAAACCTGTGCACATGGATCGTATCGCACATATGAAGAAAATCGGTTATTAATAATCTCAAAAATTTCTATATACATATGTATGTGTAAAAAGTTCTGCTCTAATCGTTTCTATTTAACTGACTCATGATCAAACAGCTCACTTTTGATTGGTTGAATATTTAGACGTGGTGGGGATCTCAGAATTACTCACACCTTGTGGGACGGATTGAAAAACTGGCGTGTTTAATTGTTAATCATATATATAATAAATGTGTGAAATCATGTTCCCTTAAATATCTTTCTTAAGATCTGAGTCACACTGTATATAAGCATATCATAATGCTTAATGCATTATATTTATTTGCCCCGGAATTCCGTGATGACGATCTCCACACTGATATACACGATGTATAGCAATTGTTAGAGATTCGTTGGCGTTGTTTGCTAATGGCTGCACTTATCATATCATTTTTCAACTTTTTCAGGTGTTACGGTATTATATTCTATTTATAAACTAATATACATGGTAAAATTTGATTCGATTCTTTTTTCTTTTTTTCATAAATGTATACCAATAACTGTAACGTGACAAGTATATAATTTGTTCAAGGTTGCGTTACGCATGTTTAATTAGGTAATTCTACATATGTAATGTAAATGATAAATATTTTATGATAGTTTAATTAACTTATATTTCAATGATTGAATCCACGATCTCGTAAGTATTTACCTTTATTTTATATTATATTTACATATATATATTCTTAAAGTTTTCCTCATTCTGTTTTTGTCACTCGCGTCTTCGTAACATACCTTACACACTTCATAATGAGATCGTTGATCGGGTGAAAGTGGGCGGCTTTTGGACCGGAAATTAAAAAGAAACAGAAGAAAAAAACAACTGAAAAATTTGAGAATTTCAATACAACTTAACTGTCGCACCTAAATTCTTTCACGTATATATATACGCACACAGCCACGCACACTCATATATACGAAAAGATAAAAAAAATGTTCTGTTATACTAATAGAACAATGAATGACAAGATATATTTGCAGTAATCATTTCGGTATAATCGTGATGAAATTGAAGTCACCCTGTCATGTGTATAAATAGCATATTATAATTATGATATGATTTTCACGGAAACCTCGGAATCCGAAAAAAAAAAAATCGAAAATAGATCGAACGATAGTATTGAGTTATAAAATGATTATATTTGTTTCCGTCTGTATGATTTGGTTCAAATTGAGGGCTCTTTGTGATTAATTTTTATACCGACTGTACATACTATGGCATGCCAACTGCAATGGAAATTTCCACTGGTCGCGGGGCTCCTCGTCGTCGTCGTCGCGTCGTCTTGGGCGCACCTAAAAGACAGGCCAGACTGCATTTGCCGCGTTCTCAAGCCTTAAGGTCGGTCTTACGGCCAAATGTGTTATATAAGTCCCCTTATATACGATTCGTATATACCCCATTTACATATATATATACATACTTCTACACGTTCGTAAGTTTACGTCCCATAGGTGCGTCCCAGTATTACCCGAATATGTGTTTTTGTGTCTGTGCAGTCACATGGATTATGTACATATATATAGATATATTTCTTACACATAACTACACAGAGTATATACTCATGTATATTCAACTGCAGAAAATATAAAATTCTTTACTTAAAAAATCTTTTTTCTTCATTTTCTACCATGTATAGAGGTATATATCTCAGCTGAATAGGGTATAAGGAAAAATGTATTTCTACTTCTTCTTAATATTCGCATACCTATTATTTATACCATTCAATCTTATTCTTTTCATGGGCAAATTTTTTTTTCTTTTTTTTTTCTTCGGTTTTTGGAATTTTTTCAAATTGTTCGTTTAGTCATGGTTCATAATCTTGCGTCTATAGAATTAAGTATACCTATAATCTTTTCACAATTGTCGAAGGATTATTGTTCGCTTATTACAGACATACGGACGTCATTTACAGGTCATATATATAAAATGGCGAAATTAGACATGCTACTTATTTATTTACCAATATATTAACCTACGTGCCATGTTATGGGCCTCATTTTGCAGTTGAATTTTTTTTTCATTCGTTCCTTTTCATTCATTCATTTGCTGAAACGCTATTCTGAACGGCGACCATCTTGATTCGAGTCGGCCATTTTGTCGAACGTTAATTTTATTTATTTATTTTATTTGATTTCATTCTTATTTCTGGGACTTATATATTACAACCTATAAAAGTGTCTCCTTTACCCACATACCTATATTATATTTTTTATATAGATATATTATAGATTTCTCACAAGTAAATATCCTTCAAGTTTTTTGAATTGACTGTACCTACCAACTGTATGCTATACCATACGGCCCGATCCTCTCCGATCTCTCCCTGTGGGGCCTCCTCCTATCCCGGCGCCTGTTCATTTGCTCATAAACTCCCTCCCTTCCCCTCCTCCCTTCTGCCCCGCCCCTCCCCTTACCCCCTCTATACGTTTCTTTACCCCTTCGACTAGATCTGGCTTTGGGACGGGAGGTACACCCTATACTTTATGTATAGTATATTGTTGTACCATTTCCATTCATGACATTTAAACTTGGTTCCATAAATTTTTTTTTTCTTTGCCTTTTGCTTCTATCATTTTTTTTCTATTTTTTTTTTTATTTTCTCTCTGAACCTGCTGCAGCACCATAAAAATTGGCCATGAATTATTGTAGGTTCATATAGGTTTTAATATATGCTGCGCTCAATATATATATATTTTTTTTCTTTCGTTTCACCTTGATGTGTAAATATAATATGTATCATTGTTACAGATTTTTTTTTCGTCAATAAATAATTAGATCCTTATTATGCAGATTTTTCTGATTATTATTGCTTTTCAATTTACCTATATACGTATATACCTATGTACTATTATGTACTGCTGCTGCTGCACCATCAGCTGCAATATATATTAACATCACTTTTAATTGGTTGGATGTATAATTATTTACTGCTTATATACCATGGGGATGTCGGATTAGTCACATTAATCTTTTATGTACCGTAGTACATACACATATATGTTACGAAGTTATATCTATATAGATACCTGCGTCCCATTTCACCCTTTACCATTTTTTTCTCTCAGCTCTCTCTCTCTCTCTTTTTTATATATTTCTCTCTTGCGCGCAACGAGTTCTTTTATGCGGTACAAATCGTTTTTTTTTTTTTTTTTTATTCAATTTTTTTCGCGTCTCCCTTTTTTCGTAAATGTATATACCTATATACACGGTGCATCATGTGCATATAGGTATGTATACGTTTATCCGTACTTTTTTTTTTTTTCAATGCATACTTGTAAGTAGGTACCTATATGGTATATACGTGTACTTTTACGGTTGATCCTGCATAGCCTGCAGTACCAGGCGCGGGTGAATTCGCTGTATTTCGTCCTGTGATGACGATGCAGCGCGAGTTGCTTCTGCATATGGGGGTCGTTTGTTATACGCAAAAGAACGTATTCGTATACATACGTATCCCTATTGTTTCGCGTTGACCTCAACTCTCCCACGTTCTCATAATATGGATGCTGCGCGATGTCGTCTGCTGTACCATCGTATACCTATATATACTTATGGGTATACTTATATGTATACGTTTGTATATATATAGGACATTTCATTTTAACTCGCATTAGATTTTTACATCCGAAAGTTTTTTGTTTTTTTTTTCACCTTCTTCCACACGCAAAAAAGAATGCGTATATTATCACAAAATTAAATTAGGTGTTTCAGTCTTTATAATCAAGTTTTTCTTTTTCTTTTTTTTTCTATTGTATAATACCCCATGCACACGTATTGGAAATTTTTTTAACATCTAATACGAGTTGAACTTGAAAAATTACGTCAATCAGCCCGTTATATCATGTACGCGTCTATATCTTATACGTTTTTTTTTTCCTTTTTTAATTTATAATTAGTCGTTAATTAATCGTTTCATTTCGTTGATCGCGTTGTATAATGATTGGTCCGCGACTACTCTGCGTGTACTGTGGATTGGTAATTTTTTTTTTGTTCTTTATTTTTTTTTTCAAACATTAAATCCTATCACATATGTATAGTATTGTGGAAAATAACTAACTAATGTTGCGGCAGATTATGAGAATTGTATCAATTCTGCAGTTAATTGATTTCAAGGCGGTATGAATTGATACAAAATTTACTTTAAAACCATTCCAAACAAACAATTAATAATCCGGATATTTTGTCTTCAAGATATTTTGTCGTACATCGAAACCAAAGATTTGAAAAAAATCAAAAATTTTACACTAATACTCGCAGGTCATAAGGGAACAAGTTGAGGGGAAAAAAATGTTCGGTACCTCACGAGGACGGACTCATGTATTATATTATAAAGTTCCTTGATCCTAGATTTGTATCTTTCCATCGTCAGGCTCGGAAACTTTTGTGGATCTATTTCTCATATGCATCAAAGTATGTCGTATACCTACATGCGCATGTATAGGTATAGCCCCTTTATACGCATCCTTTCTATTTATTCGTTCTTGTCAAATTTGTTTGCCTATTATGATTTTTATTTTTTCATTTCTTTCTTTTTTCTTTTTTCTTTTTGTGAAACTCATGTGTTATTTTCCGTTATTAACGTTGAGTATAATGCATATATCATTTACATATGTTAATAATTTATTCAAGTATTTTTTTCTGAGACGTGAAACGTTTCGACAAGATGCGACCATGTATTTTACATTTGTATAGATAATATGCATTAAATCAGTAAAGATGAATATACATGTATTTAATATACATATACAAATTATCGATTATTTATTTACACCTGAAAAATAAAAAATAAAAAATATCTTTACATATATGAAGCCTTGCAGATTTTTTAGATATTTTTTATTTTTTTTCATCTCAAGATTTCTCAAGGACGATGAATTTATCTTGTCCCAATTATCATTTTTCTATACACCTACATACGAAATCGCGACGTTTGATTTTTTTATTCGATCGATCGGTGCAGATCGTCGGATCACGCGGTCGTATAAAACAGTTGAAAAAGTTGACGATCGATTTTATCTCATCGATTTGCCAATAACCATTATTGACACGAATTGCAATTAGTGGGATTCCCAGTGTGTCGTCACATTTGACACCCTCGTATACAATATACAGGGTGAGTTCTTTCGAACTCCGAGATTGGGAGGAGCTTGATTTGGCAGACATGCGCTTGACCTCGACTCGACTTCCTCATTTGTTGAGCTCGCTATATTTTTGACTCGACTTTTTTTACTCTTCTCATTTTTCTCGTGTGCGGCGCGTTGACCGGCCAATAAAACCGTGCGAGGCTCCTCCCGTTCTCGGAATTTGGAACGACTCACCCTATATAGTAATTGATGGGCAATTAAAAAAAATAGATTGTTAATTTTTATTATTATTATTATTATTCATTTATTACAATACAGTTCGGGCAAGAAATCGATATTCTAAATATTTTACGGTCACTGATCCGTCAGGGTCGATTAATATATATCGGTAGGTATGTGAGGTACGTATATATACATATATTTATATATGCATGTGTATATCATGGTTAACAATTATATTGTATACGCGGTAACGATATTTTGATTAATTATAAGTCTGACAATGAGACAGTGATCGAAAATTATAAATAATATTATGTATGTACAACTGCTATGTGTACATATGTATATAATGAAATGAACCACTGCATCGTCTATTGTAATAAAAAAAGAAAACTAAAAAACTAATGTCATGTATTCGTATAGGTAAAATGGGCTGTACGGAGGTGACCTTGGAGGTTATGACCTTGATTATGGGTTAACCGGTTAACCAAAACTAATTGATTCAAATCTCTCGCACATAGTTCGCTGTATATTACTTTCACAGTTCACATCAAGAACTTCCGGATTATTCTTCCGTTTCCGTTGAAAAGAGAGGAGATAAAAAACAATTAAATGTAGAATTTATCCACCTGTATATAATTCGATGAATACTTATGTATACATACCTTATTATATATACATATTATAGTTACTGTATATGTATACTTTGCATCGTTCGTCACTCAGCACATCAAGCACTATAGGTAATGACAATAATGATAGTAATAACAATAATAACAATCAGATTTTTCTCCTCTTATGCCGCTGCAGTGTCTCGCAGATAAATGGAAAGTTTGCAACGATTATAATTATTATGAATAATAGCAGCAGTTGCGTTACGTATTACAGATGATACCGCACAGTAGGAAAGTTGCATATTCGGAAATCGCGGTTCTCAATCATTATCGCGAGTTTTTTTCCGTACACCGCTTATGTGTTAGAGTGTGTAATTTCTTTATTTGATTTTTTTTGCTTTATTCGGAATTCCTTTTGTTGGGATATATCTATATGGGTAACATAATATATGTACGCTCGTTTATCATATATACACGGTGTAAAATTTATTTTAACTCAAATGACAAAAAAAATCGAATAAATTTTTTTTTTTCTGATTATACGCGGATTTTTATCGGCTTTTCAAACCTCGCGATATATGTATACATATAGATATATATTCATATATATGCATGGTATAATAACTGGTGAAAACCGGTAATTGGCCCGCGCGGAGACCGCGGTAGCAAAAAAGAGGTGAGGAGAAGAGAAAAAGGAGAAATAGTTGGTTCGCAGGTTACGGTACGCTCGTATAATATACATATTATATATGTATACGTGTATATGTATTTATACATATATATTATATTGGTATAAAACGCCGGCATCGATTGATTTTCACAATTTAAGCCTATCATATGGTATATATACCATAGCGACATGGCACCGCCTATCTGTTCGCGCGATCCAGTTTTATCCGGTTAACCGGTTCGCTATGTTACATATTATTATTATGTACCCATATGATATTCTTATGTATGTACAGTGGGTATATTATACGTATATCATTATTTTAGGTTCGCGCACGCGAGCTGCATAGGGAATAATTATTTGTGTAACAAATTTCTTTTGATTTTTAATAATTAATTCTCTTTCACATTATATATTTTATTCTATACAATGATTAAATATTATGTGTGAATTCCTTTTGACGAATCTCATATACCTGTAGTTATGTATTATATTTATAGATGCGAATTTAATGAAAAACGTCGCGTCGCGTTGTCGCGGCGGCGATTAAAATCGTATCAGATATTAATATATGACGTTAACTTATTACATCGCCGGAGATATATATAGAGAGAGAGAGAGAGAATGAGGTCAAATTATAATTGATATAAATTTAAGATGTGTTCTCTCATTATATATAGTATAATTAGAAACGATTTTAAAAGGTATTCTTGTAGCGGTGATTTTCTCGTATGCAATTTAAAGAGAGTGAATGAAATATAGGGTATGAGTGTACGTATTATTGAGGTTGACAAAATATGAAATTGTGGTGAAAATGAAGGGATGTTTTTTAGCTTGAAAACTAAACGCGACGTCAACCTTACCAGCGCTCGTATACTTAGTTAGTTAGTATATGAATGCGGATATGATGATGTTCCTTTAATACCGACTCGACTCCACTCCGCTTGGGATTCTCGACGATCTATTCAGACGGGCAGCCAGCCAGCCGGAACCCCAGAGTTTGAACGCGAAGTGGCGACTCGAAGGATTCTCTTTTGAAACTATTCGTACAAATGCCTTTCAGTGATAATGTATAATTTAGATTTTTTTACACTTTCACTCACGGTCAAAACTGTTGTGGGTGAAATAGTGATGCTACTTATTTCACTTGTGGTATATAAAAAATTGATAAAACCGATCGGACAACAAAATATTTCCCGCTCAATTTTCAATATATTCATTGTAAGTTTTATCGTATAGTTATAATTTTGTATACACGAATACTTTTGATGAAATTTTCCATTTTTTTTAAATTTTTTCTCAATGCGACGGAAAATTTCATGCGATCATTTTTTCCTGTTCATTTATTTATAATATACATAAATATTTCTGAATTGAAAATTAGTATACAATGCATAGTATTCCTGATATGGATGGATATAATGGGTTAGGTTCATTCTGAATCTCTTCGCGGCCAAGCTCGTATTTGGACAACTTTTCGTAGCCCAGAATCCACCTAACCGGGCGTGCAGGGATACTCTCGATCTGCGTTTAAACAGATCCGATATTAATATGGCGAAATATTCATGACACACATTTGTAAATCGATCGATCATGTGATTTGATCGTGATAACCATATATCCTCATCAGCGACGTAGTTGTGCATCGTGTTACACGCTTGTACATATAATTAAATTCTGACAATGAGATCGTCCGTAATTAACAGAAAATAAAATAACACCCTTTATGAACATATGATGACAATTCATTTATCTCCGCGTTTATGTTATGTAACAATGGACTGTACAATCTATCGCGAGATATGATGTTACACACTATTTACTTACTGACCAAAGAAACGTGTATATTATACATATATAAATAATAAGATATAAATGAGATAGATTTCTTTTATGTATTATTATTTATATGTATATTTATATACGCGTATTTATATTATAGTGGAGATGCGGGTCGTCGAGGACCCTGCATGTACATATATACATACGTACAGATATATAGATATAACATAACAGATTTGACAGCAGTTGTACGTTTTATATTAGCCTCAATTGACCTCTCCTTTATATGGCACCAGTGTAAACGTTTTAATTTAAAAAAACCGCCAATTATTTGACTTCTTAGTTGACCAAGGGTTTATATTTATATATCGCAATTTGATTTTATTGACGCGCTATTACGATCGATTTTTTTTTGTTGGTTTTGTTTTTTTTGTTTCATCGGTGAAAGTCTATTTTGTATGAGGAACATACAATACATATCTATATTTTCAATTGCAAATAATTATATACTCTAGAGTATATTCATATATGTATATATATTTAATTATATATAGCAACAATATACAGACATATACACGAACAGAATTTTTTTTCTTGTTTCAAATAATTTTATTCCATTTTGTTTTCTAATTTTCATTTTTTTGTCTGCCGTTCTCCATGCGTACTACATATGTACCTACTTTTACACCAGCGAGTTATACATATACATATGATGCGCATGAATCAATGACGCGATGAATGAAAACCGTCTGGGTAATTCACAGCAGATGGAATTTATTATAGACACATATATATTTCTGTGTAATTTACGAGGGCTGTCCAAGAGAGGAAATAATATATATGTATGTATATGATATGTGCGCGTATAGGTATGTACATAGGTGTGTATATTCACTACGATTACAGAGTAAATAATACGTCAGAATTACGCGGACTGACGCACGGAAATTAGTTCATCTTGACCTCCACAAGCGTTTGTAAATTTTTATAGTATCTTATGTGTGCATTATGTACATTATACGTATGCGTAAGATAACTAATGAGGATATCTGCAAGATTACGTTGCGATTAATTTATATGCAAATTAATTATCAATCTGTAAAACCGATGTACGTATACTGCGCTATTAAATTTCTTACCAAAAATTTTCTTTTCATTTGGTTTAATTTGAAGTTTTTTATTCCAGATTTTTTTTTCTTCTGAGCTTGCGGAAGCTGCAGACCCGAACGATGTTATTATATCGTATAATCGTTATTTTATTCTCTTTGAGTTTTTTGGGATTTTCGAATTTTTTCTTTTTTTTTTTCATCCCCGAATGTGGGTCTGCGATCTTGATGTTTATCGCGCATCTGGAGCTTTGGGAAAAATCCTGAGAAAGAGAGAAAGAGAGAAAGAGAAATAGCGAAAACGGCGCCGTTCAGGCTGGTGACGCCGTCGCCAACGTTGTTCTGACGTCATTCTATCTACGTTCGAAGGGGATGATTCCGATATCCTGACGCCGCCGTCGACATCCCCCGCCTGCGTGGCGCTTTGATATAGATTTTTCTAGGATTTTATGATCCTTGTCAAGGACAAAATCTCACAGCTGTAGGATACCTCTCATGATATCTGCGACCCCCTTTTTCATCTTTTCTTTTTTAATGTTTAATTTTTGAAAAATGAAATTAAAGTAATTAAAAAAAAATCCAAAATATTAAATTCTAGTATACGAACCCAATCGTACTAAGGTTTACAAACTGTATATTATGATATTCGTATATAAATAAATTCATATCCGCACGTCGTGAAAATTATGTGGGGATATTAGCCATTAAATTCACTGTACATACGTATGTACGTATATAAGTATGCGATGATCATCGCACGGCGTAATCATTTCCTCCTTAATACGTTCGATATGATAATATTACCGTATAGTTTATATTGTTATCATGATTATTATTATTATTATTATCATTGTCGTTACCCAGGAGAGGATCGGATTACCCATATACCTATACCTACTATATCATGGAGTGCGGCAAATATTGTACATAAAAGCCTGCGTTTATCATACAGTAGAGCTGGTCAAAATAGGGTACGTTATAGATATCTATAGCTACGTCGCGATACTGATTTTGCCGTTGCTGATGACGATGTGACAACGTTCCACATACGTACTTAACTTACGGTACGATTATATCCGGTTTTATTAATTATGTCATTCGCAGGGATTGACATTGAATCGTAGCAACAATCACTGCATGTACAGCATATTCTATATATTACGTAGTTATATGAAAAATTAATAGAAAATTTATTTCTTGAAATCTTTTTTTCTTCATCAAATAATTATTCAGACTGACTATACCTATCCGACCTGCACGGTGATGATGTTGAAATATGATATCTATTATTAAAAATTGATACGGGCTGATAAAATTTTGTTCGCGTCGATCGATCAATTTTCGCGAATCATAATCACGGTATTTTTAATGGCGTCGTGTTACGATGTAAGGTATGTGTTACACACGTACACATCCTAACTCAATATAATATATGAATCGTACCAGGCGCGCCATTGATCAGCATCGTATAACCTACACATGTATTATACATTCTACATTTGTATGATAAAAGTTTAGCCACATGTATTCGTTGAATCAATTTAGATATATATTTTTTGACGTACCTACTCATATATTTTCTGTTTGAAGTATATGGATATATAACGACGTAATACGGTAATACATATGTATAAAAAAATAAATACATATACCTTCAATGTATTCACATTTGATTGTGCATATAGTGCGATGATGACGATGTGATATATTCTTACGTTGAAAATTTATAAGATAATTTTCTCAATTGAACAACTATATTAGTAGGTATACTGATGTTGTTGTCAACGATGATGATTGTGCAGAATATCATCATGGGTGTAAAAAGCTGCGAAGATCAAATTCATGATCTTCATGTTTTGTTTTCGAAAATATATTTATTAATATCATTCATTGTTATTAATAGTATTATTATTAATCTGTCCTCGTCAATTTCCCGATTAACTATAATATGCATTATCAGACTATATATAGCGCGATTGGAACGTCTCCCTATACGTATGTATAAAAAAAAGAAAAAAAAAACGAACAAATACTTCAATTATAAATTGTTTTGTACAATTTGTAGTTGGTGAAGTTTGATATACATCAATTAATCATAATTTTCATTTCATAAAACCGAAGACCGAAAAAACATTGAAAATTATATTTTCTTTGTTTCGATCGTAGAAAATATAATATAGGATTCATACGGATTGACAAATAAAATAATATTAATAATAGAAAAGAAAACATAATTATTACAACAATAATATATGACGTCTTTAAAATTAACGACGTATAACACGTTAGTGTATATATATATATATATATAGTAATTTATATAACAATTTTTATTGTGCATATGATAATATACGTGCAAATTATTCAATTTACAATACACACGATCATCTTGTTAATTCTCATGAACGTATAACATATGTATGTAATTCGCAATGCAGCAGATTTTTTAAATAATTTATATTAATATTAAGACCCTAACTTTTAGGGTCCGTAATTGACGAAATTTAAGACGTAATGTTTAATATGCATCTGTTTGAAATGAGATTTCCTTTTTTGCAGTTTAAAGTCCGCGTTAGGGTATGAGAAAAATTTGAATTTTCGTCATACATTTCTCAAAATGTTTCATACAACACGTAATTTTTCATAGAGTATTAAAATTTTTCATCTCATTTTTTCAATTGAGGTATGTTCTAGAATTTTTGTACTGGTCGGGAGGAGGGGGAGGTAAGGAAATGAAAATTTTTAGAATTCTTTTGCGTTTGACCTTGAAATGTTACTCTTTTTTTCTAAAATTATTACGCGCTTAATTGAATTTATACATGGCAGATAAGAGATTGATGGTAATGAAAAAACAAAAAAACAAAATTAATAAACAAAAACGGGATAAAAGAAAAGAAAAATTCCAAGGTGAAACTTGTGAAATAAAAAATGAAAATGAAAATATCGCAATGATACTACATATCACGTCACGATGATGGTGGTACTGTAATTTTCATTACTATCGCTCTTATAATTCAGGTTATTATTACGCCTTATGATATAGGTATATACATATAGGTAATATAATTTAAATTATCTACACATATTTTACAGTCGAAACATATAAAATAGATTTATTATCATTTCTATTATTTATATACTTTACATAACAATAAATCTTCCGGTTATAAGTCTCGATATAATAAAAGAGCAAATTATTGCTCCGCAAAAAATTAATGTACACCTTTTATAATAATTGCGTTACCACCTACGTCGTACGTAATGTATGCAATGTACATTATAGTACACATCCAGCTTTAACCGGTCTGAAGTTGGCTGCATACCCATTGGTAGATGTATACAAGTGTTAGAATTCTATTGACTGTAATAATTTTTCTATCTTAACCATGAGTAAATATTTAATGCACGTGAGTTATTATTATTATACGCAATAAACGATCGGATCGCAATAATATTATACAATTCTGGTGGAATCATTGAACATATTACTATACCACAGTATATATCGATACTTGAAATATTTAAAGATTTGAAGATGTTTTTTGTACATTTTTTAGTCTCCATACGTGTAATTTTAAGTTTAGAGAATGGTTTTAGATAAAATGGCGCCCCATATTTTGATACGTATCATCTGGGTATATCTACCTATATACATATATATTTATCGTGACGTAAACAGCGAAAAACTTTCCCGTGGGCGGATGAGAATGAGAACTAGTTTTTAGCGAATTCGAATCGTAAGCATCGATCCAAAGTTTCAAGGTTGAATCAGATTCCAACATTATCCGCTGGATCTGGAACTTTTGTTCAGGAAGGAGAAGAAGAAGAAGAAGAAGAAGAAGAAGAAGAAGAAGAAAAAGAAGAAACAGAGCGTGGCGCTAGAACTAACAATATAAGCTGGGGTTGAAAGAACGAAGAGGATCGAGGGGATGAAGAAAAATGGAAGGAGAACTAATGCATGTTGAGAGAGGTTGTTCGTTGCGGTATTCTATGTTTTTTGGAGGGGAACTAGAGATCTCATGGTCGTGTCTACGAGAAAGGAGAAGAAAAAGAAGAAGAACGAAGAAGATCAGCTAGAAAGGGAGATCGTTGTTTGCCATTTTGGGGTAGGATGAGATGCTTCCTTACGTCACAATTCATTCTGACCAATCCCACAACTTTGGAATGTAGTTCAGAGTCACAGACTCTCGGCGCCACTCGAAGGAGCAAACTATTTATTTGATTTCTATATTCTTACTACTGACGTATGCGTATAGGTGCTATGATATTATCACTGTAGATGTGAAAATTTTCTTCACAGAAAAGTGATGTATACATCAACTTCATCTTATCAAATACAAAAAAAAAAAAAAAAACACCCATGGATTGATTGACGTATGCAGAACCCTCTAATATTCATCATATACATACATATATTTTATTATACCTAAGAAATTATTCATCTTTCTTTCCGTGATCTGATTGCAATGTGAGTAAGATGTATTCGAGAGATGAAGGTGTCAAGAAAAACCGATTCAACACTGGGCAGTTTTACTGATCCTACAGAATTTCTGTAAAGGAAAAAGAATTCCACTCGAAGCGAATCGAACGGCTTCGAATATAAAATTTATAACATAACAAAACATTGCAATGTGACGCGCGCTTGCGGTGCTAGTTCATGTTAAATTTACGTCGAACTGAAGTTCTCCTTACTCATTTTGGCTTCGTTAGGAAATTTTCAGCGGGTGGTATAAGGTAACGAAAAATGAGAAAACCCTAATATAACAGTTGAATGGAGTCCAACCCCAACTATGAATTTCTTTCATTCATTATGTCGGTTTCCATGAAATGAAAACTGAAACCGAAACTCCCTTTGTTGACCTATTCTCGTCGGACCGTAACGCTACCCTTATACTGAAGTATTCGGAGTTGTCTTCGCCATTCAGAACGACACAAAACTTAACCTGCGCCACGACTCCTCCAACAATGTAAAAGTGTCCTCAGTGGACATTGGAAAAGGGACATAGAAAAAAGAAAGAAAATGAGAGATCTCGCATTTTTCAAAAGAGATTATTCTCGAAATTACCACGACATCCACATGCGGATGTTTTGTATCGTTGGTCGAGTCTTGATGGAATATTCGAGTACTTTTTTGAACTATAAATTTCTTTCAAAGGTGACAACTTTTGTTTGCTCATCCATTGACTGCAACGGGGTGAATAAAGCTTATAGTGCAATTTCGACCGGCGTACATGATTGTAAGACTTGAAATTTTCGTATCCTGCGGTATATCCACGTCATGATTAGTCAGTCAGTCGTATTTCACGGCCTATCTTTGCAACGATCGTCGAAGACAGAGGAGGATATTATTGCAGTATAGCTTCCAGCCCTCGAGTCTAGACTATATGTAGAATAGTGTCGAGTAGTATATCTTGGTCTTGTGATACTCGCACCGGTCGTTGGTAGTTATATACGTAGAGTACATGCGAGTCGAAGAGCTATGAGCACGAGGGCCGGCGAATATCACGTGATGTTGTGTAATCAATATTTACAAACACAATCTTAGCCTAGAGATTGTTGCCGCCAATGCCCTCGTCTGCCGCTCCAGCATTGCGCACGAGTTCCTCACGCGATCGGATCGGTAGGGGAAGATAAAAGGAAAAAAAAGAAATAAAGACAAAAAAAAAATGAGAACAGCTAAAACCGTGAATCGCCAACTAGTGAGTTTGAAAGATTCGTCGTTCGTTCGTTCGAACGACCAACGGGCTAAAGACGAACGATCGAAGATCTCTAACCAGAGGCACATTATGGACGACGGCGAAAGCCAGTTGCGCGTAATTCTAAGAATGTCTTCCCCCTCGTACTCTTCAACCTACCTTTCCTTCTCTCTCTTTACAGTAGTAGTAGTGGTGGTGGTGGTGGTGTTTCTGTACATCCGCCATTTAATACTCGTACACATACCTCCTACCTATACATCTTAAGACTCTGGACTTCTTTTTCTACCGCATTATATACGCATATGTCCCTATAGATATATTACCACGCGTTTAGCAGTTTATCACCCATACCAACCACCGCACCAAAAATCGCTAAACTTAGACCATCTACTAACGACGTCTATAATTAACTTGAACGATCTAGATAGTTACAATTATAAATATACATAAATAACGCACAGATAAACGATTTCCAACGTTTTTTTTTTTCTTTTTCTTCTTTTTGTCTCATGGTCTATAATCAATAGGTTTATATATAACACAGCGGAAATCGTTTGACCTTATCTTAATTCTATACGCGCCCATTAGAGCCCGTCAAAATTTGAATTCCTTTGACAAAAATTGAGACACGATTTTTTTTTGATTTTGAAAAATCCAAAAGGCGTTTCAGTTTCGCGTCGATTATTGTTTCTCAGGACGCCATCATTTATACCGTCTTCTGTCACCATATAGGTATAAACCTTATAAGGTTATTTTATTTTCGATGTTTTTTTATTTAGTTCTTTTTAGTTTTTAGAATGACATTTGACGCTAAACTTGGTTTTACGAAATCAACCCGTATGTTATATCTATATCTCATTTCACATTTACGGTTGTATACATGGATTCCAAGTACACATGTGTATCGAGAAGAGGAGGTGAAATCGTGACTCTTGAACCTTTTAATATGCGCGAACAGTCGCGTCGGTTGAACATGAAGTGACGTTCCGTCGTACGAATTTAGTATACCTATAGAATTTTTTTGCATATATCGTATGACGTCATTTAGCGCATTACCGCTATACGTATGTATATATATTTGAAGAATTCTTAGTCTGGTGCTATACGTACGACGTTAGGTATACTCATTATATAAATCGACACATTTAGATGCTGTGAATATACCATAGCTCCCATACGTGAAAATATGCAAAATAAAAAGAAGAAGAAGAAGAAGAAGAATTGAAATCGCTATTCCTCCGCGTTGCTCGATGACGAAGCATCTTTACAATATCGATATAACCACCATCGTATGGCCTTTATCTATCTCTATAGAAGCATACGTATCGTCATTGCATATACGATATCCCACGACCAGTATGAATCAGTCAATAAAATTTTAATTGAAATACCCTTTAACCGTTACACATATATTTTTCTATCTTATATATAATAAACCGTGATCGCGAACTAAATTTTGTGCAGTATGGCAGACGTTGTTATATGTACATCGAGTTAACCTCATGTGTTATACCTTAATAGTATTTGTAAATTTCTTAGGATGAAATTAACCCGATTCAGCAAACGTCATCATCATCGTCGTCGTGTTTTTATGGTTACATGAATTTTATGGAGAATGGAAACAAGATAGGACTAAAATAATATAATTATCGAGAATTACCGTCGAGTCATCCGGCGTCGTATCGCAATCGGCGATCGATCATTTCATCGAATCTGAATAGATAACGTAACACATATATCTACGTGTATACATTTATGTATATAAATTTCTATCTAGGTGTATATACATACAATATTATAAGTTTGAAAGCCACTGGCCGCGCGAAGCTTGTCATCGAGTTGCACAACTCAAGGGCGTCTGGGTAATTTGCCCGGGGAAACCGGGACTTCATGGTATCACAGAAGACCGGTTGAAGTTCCCCAACGTTCGTGTGTACGACTCTCTCGTGTAGGTTGAGATACCTACGTATATACATCACGTGTATTCTTACGTTCGTATTTGTGCCTCGTATGGCGGAGGGTCGGAAGAGCGCCTGGTCGGCTGGGACCAACTCGTTGCTGCTGCTGCTGCTGCCGCCGCTTTCTGGTTGGATGTTCCGTCGGATCTGAGGGACCGATCACTGGCATGGCTATACGTACACTAATATCAGACTGTCGAGGGACAGAGGGACGCCAGGCGTGAATGAGTCGTGCACACGTGCTTCGGATAAAACGTGTCGCAAGCGTGTCTCGAGACTAACGATATACGCGCATATCTATACATTTATGTTATGTATGCCTACGTACGTGTACGTCCATTATATACTCCTATACTTATATACCATTCGAGATGATATGCTTATGTGTCAATGATCTTTACGTATATATTCAAATATAAACGCTATACACGAACCATATATCATATAGATATATAAGGTATTCGAAGACAAAATCGAAGCAGGTTTTATTCACGGTTCTTATACATTTTTCACTATTACAATTTCTGTGAAGTTTACATGAAGTTTATGAGCAACAATTTTTATGGAAAAATTCATACAAATATTTGCAGTAGGTAGGTATACCGATTTCGTTGATCGATGGGGATATGTAATTACACGTCGATATCGACTTTTACTTTGAAGAAAAAGGATATACATTTTTTTTTTATTGCCGTGTCCGCAATGGAGCCGATTGGAAAGTGTTCGCTAAAATTTATCTGCGTTTGATGATATTCGGCTTATCCTTCGCGAGAAATGTGACGTTCGCTGCGGAGCGTAATTCATACACTGCAGATTATGAGTTAGAAAAAAAAAAATAGAAGAAAAAAATTATTCGAAGAATAAACTTGAGTGTATTATCGCCATATTTATGCGGATCATATTTCTTGAATCCGGAAGAGAACTATCTGTACTTTCAAACCGCGATAATTGCGTAGTAGATTTATATAGACAATATTGTATATTATATTCCTATAACTGTAACATATACTCAGAATTTGATGACGCAATTTTATGTAATTAATTAGAAAATGGGAAAAAATAAATATTATCCAACAATATCGTCTTGTCCTTTTTACTGATCGATCCATCTTCGTTTTTTTGAAATGGATTTATTTATTCACTTTTTTACTCTACTTTGTCCCGCGCTTTCTAGTCCCCGATTAAAAACGTAGTTGGGTACATACAGCTATATGCTAACTGCGCGCAATTAAACTGTGGTAAATATCAATCTCTTTTATTGCAGGCGAAATTTTCTGATCGTCACGTATCATCATAGGTGTCCATTGGAAATGGAACTTACCGCACACTAGGTTTACACGCGTTTTATAACGGATGTATGTGTGGTCAGCTGTGCAGGACATGATTTTTTTATTCTTCACATTACACGTGGACGACGCGTCTCATTTTCACATACCTGACTCGTCGACTCGTTGGTAAAATCGGTAAAAGATCGATCATCGGTGCAGAGAGGATATCGGCCGGAAAATGAGAGTTCATGTTCTGGTCTCATATTTCACCGATTTTGTTTTTTCTTTTTTCCTCATCTTTCGTAACCACCGGCTCGATCGATCGGCGTGTGGCTACCGGTTTTACCCCTTCCTCAAAAATTTGATACACTTTAATCTTGCCCAATTATTTTTTTTGGTGTACAGGTAGGTGTATCTTATTTTAAAATCGTGTGTATTATAATAGGTGTACATGTAAGTAGATAAATTTATACCTTATTTTCGTACAGAGCATGGATCTAATTTCGGACACTTTTTATATTGTATATATCTTTAATTGCAGTATAAAATAGATCTTATAGCGGTACAATTTCTATGTAATAAATCTATTATAGTTATTTATATAGTACAATATCATTTGTGTGTGTTTACAATTAGTTGTATTATAGAGACTTTGTACGTATTCGTATATATCACAGCAATAAAGATCTTCGAAGATCTTTCGTAACGCAAACGCTACTAGGTTATACGTATAGGTATATATACGTGTACATACGTATGTCATGTGTTATATTGCTGGCGCCACAAAATGCCGGTTTCTAATCTAGTTTTTTCCGGATATACTTTAGCGATATTACATTATATCGACTGTACATGATGTATACAGTCATTGAAATTGTCTATACGATACGTATGCGATATCGCGCTTGTTAATTCTTTTTCGAAAAAAAAAGATAAAAATAGAAAATGAAAAGAATTTTAAAATGAGGGGGGAAAAAAAAAGATAAAACTACTTTCGTCAGCGTCGTATATATATATATTAATTATGATAACTGTGATCATGCCGCTGACAAGTAAAGGGAAGTAGTTTTTGAAGAACGTGCGGTGCAGTTATTTGGAAAAAAAATAAGACAAGGGATACGAGAAAAGAAAAGAACAGCCGAAGATAGAAAAGAAAAAGAATTCAAAAAACGTTTTTCCGCTGATTAGTAAATTTATTACGATTCGAGTATAATTGCAGTATTAATGCAGGCAGAGTTGAATTGACACCAACTTGTGAGCGGTCAGGAACTGCAGCCTCGTATTTATATTAATATGAATCCATAGGTTATATAATGAAAGTTTCAAGTCGACAACATTCTAATACCGCATCTATATAATAATCGAATGTGTAAAATAAGACGCATTATACGTCTGTACGAAATTTTTCAATCGCAAAGCGCCGCGGCAGCATAATTTTCAACAATGTGTATGTATATGATATATATAGATATCCATGTATACATACAGGAAAGATCACATATGTATCTACGTATGTATATAAAGTCAGTTTCGCCGCTTCAAAAGTCTCCGGAAAGGAATAGAGAATTACACCTCGTAATATACATTAGAATACATACCTATATTTACCCACCTCTCTATTTATTCATATATTCTATTCACATATACATTAGTATGTGTGTACATAGGTACACACGTGTCCATGTATACATAGAAAAATCGCGTGTATATAAATGAATAAATAAAATTCGCAAGGATTGGCAGATCCTGTTTCTTAATGCGCACGTGGAACTCTCTTATTATGATGATATATATATAGTAGCGATCACCTAATTTTTGTTTTTATTCATTTTTTCGTTTTGTGTTTTTTTGTTGTTTTTTTTCTCCTCTCGCCCGGCGTGAATATCTTCTGGATCTTGACGTCGTCGTCGATGGACCTTGATTGCAATTTTTAAAGCATATCGACCGCGGTGGCTGTGCGGCAAAAAAATTGAAAAAAAATAATAATAAAAAGAATCGGGTGGATTCAAAGAAACGGAAGGATGGAGTGTAAAAAAAAATAGCGAAATAAAATAATGTGAAAAAAAAAAAAAAAAATATTGCAAAAAAAAAACCGCGCGTAGCTAATCGACCGCGGCCTCAACGGGATAACCGCGTCTCTCAACTACATAAAATCTGGTTTAGAGTTTGTTAACTGCGCAGTAAGTTTTGCCGGGTAGACAAACCTATGTGTTTGCTGTATACCTATACACGATGTATATAGTGTTGAATTCCGCACGGCGCGCACGGCTAATTCTCTCGTCTCTTTCACACATAGGTATATACGTATTGTATGTACATATATATGTATAAATATAACCACCATTTTATATTCTAAAATTTTTTACAGGTATATATATATATGCATAAGTATGTATTCAATGCACGAGGCAAGGACTATATATATGTACGGAGTTGTAGATGATTTGTATATATGTATTATTGAAAAACACGTACACACATACATTCGTATGTATTATATAGCAATATAGCGTCGTTTCAATTTATTTATCGTGTTCTTTGCCTGTAGGTGAAATACGATTCGCTTTAGTGGCTGCAGCTTATCACGCTTTGTATTACTTGACACACGTGTGCAGAAAAAGAAAACCCCCATACATCGCATATTGTATACGTATTTATATAACGGGTGAGCAAAAAGTTATCTGCAGATTCTATAAATGCGCGGTGCAAGAAATAACGAGGGGGGGGGGCGCGCGTGCGGGGATTTGAATAAAAAACGGTACGTGTACGAGTGACCAAAATTCACAGAGTTTATGATTCCTGAGGACTCGGAAAAAAAAAAAAAATTAACTAATTATATTCATATTCGATGTACAGTTAGAATAGTTTTATATGCAGGGAATTTATGAATAATCTATAACATATTTTTTTATCATTTAATCATATCTGTACTGTAATTAATATTATATATTCCCTCGTGTTTCACGATGCTCATATGTATTGTAACAACGATATGTACGGAGAGTAATGGCTTACATCCTGTATATACTTATATGAATATATCATGAGTACATACGTATGTATGTACATGCATCTATGTACGCCGTATGTGACGCTGACGCGTTGTGTGCGGATCTTTTTTTTTCGTTGATTTCTCATCGATCGACATCTTTTTTTTATTACTAGATACTAATTTTTTTTCGTTTCTTCTAATTTTTATCTCGACGGGAATGGAAGGGAAAAGAGGGGGGTTTGATACATCCCTCGTTTCGCAATTTTGCGTAACTTTATACCTCTGGATATACCTGTACGTTTCCATATATTTTACCTACTATATGTATAATTATACACATAATGGAACAGTTGACGCACCACAAAATTATGTTTATTGTATAATAAAAAATATAACAGGTATACGTACATATTATATAGGTATGTATGTGTGGGTGTGTTATACATAGGAGTTGATTACTCCGCAACTGCAGCAATTCGCCATTAAATTTCACGGACAAAGCCAATGTCCCTACGCATTACGCTGCTGATGCTGATGTAGGCGCTATACACAGTTATAATGATGATGATGATTATAATGATAATAATAATGATTATAATAGTAACAATATTTTCACTGATTAGGAAAAAGTTTCCTGTTACCTGCGGACACATATACATATATATGAATATACTATATATGATGTACATAAACATATATGTATATATATATATATTTATGTATACACTACAGTACTCTTGCACTTGGTATTTTTCCTGGTTGACAAATTTTTTTTTTTTTTCTTCCTTTTTTTTTATATCACAGAACATTTTTATTATCATACACCGATATACCTGTGCACATACTATATATTCAAATTTACGTTTACACCAGCTATAGGTGTGTTTTTTTTTCTTTTTAAGTTTTTTTTTCGAAGATTTCATAAATTAAGAACGAAACATATAACGAAACTGTACAGCAAATAAATGAATAGATGAATAAAATCGATCAAATAAATAAATAGACGAAAAATGAAAGATGTCAAAATTCGAGATCCATTTGATGATATTATTTGGACTCGAATTTTGCGGAATTTGAGGAAGAAAAGTAAGGATCATGACCTTTCTCTTTCTCCAGTTTTTGAACTAACAATAAGAAAATCTAACTTGAAAGAAAAAGGGGGGGGGGACTCGGAATTTAGGTATATACATACCTGTATTTATAATTATGTATATACCTATTATATACGTTCAAGCGTCATACATCCCACGTTTGCATATATATATACAAAATACATACATACGCTCATATCACACGTGAATAATGCGTCACTCATCATATGTGTGTTGTATATACATATACACAGAGGTAAGGGTAGGTAGATAATATTATGGCGGGACACCAGCGCTATATTTACATAGACCTTTAGATAACGGAGATATCCAGGTAGGTATAAGTTATATACATATACGTAAAATATGTATGCAGGGATAGGTATATAAGTGTATGCGTGTGTACGTGTGGGTGGAAAGCGGAAGAAGAAAAAAATATCGAAATTTTACGTTTTTGAGCGCAAATTTCGGAAATTGAAAAAAAAAAAAAAAAAAAAAAAATCATCAAAAAGAGAAACAATAAAAAAGTTTGATCGTTTCTTTTTATTCGGCGTATATTCTGCGTTGTGTGATAGAAAAAATGTTTGTTATTCAAAGTCTGTTGCTGAATTCTATAATCGCCATTGATTATAATACCTTATAGGTATACATACATCGTGATTCGACTTTTTCATTTCATTTTTATCTTACGTAAAAATCTGATAATAATAATAATAATAATAATTACACACCATATCAAATGAGACCAAGCTGTACCTGTGATGATGATGATGATTATTACAGATAAGGAGAGAAAAAAAATTTATATACTTTTGTATAAGTATACCGACTATCAAAATCTGACGAGACGTATAACGTGGTTCCGTTTTGAACAACCGCAGCGCTGAAACTTCTTCTTTTTCCCTTTTTTTTTTTTTTTTTGGATTTTTTATTGTAAGATAATAATCGTGTCATATTATACACATATTATATTTACGATTGTTACGAAATCTCCGACGATATTGTAATTATCTTTTTTTTTTTCATACGTGGAATTATTCATGGAAATAAACGAGGAAAAAAATATTAATGAAATTAGGTAGGTACGCGCGGTGCAGTTTCGAGTCCCCTGGTACCCCTGCAGCGGCAGCTGCACACTGCACTGAATATAATTTTTTGATTCCTTTTTTTTTGTTCTCTCTTTTGCAAAAAAGTATAGTCATACACCTATATGATGTTAACGATTTTTTGACCTTCGGTCACTTGAAATCAGTGGGTGTGGAATTTTTAAGTACATATTATATGTATATGTAAGTAGGTGTTTTATGTACATATATATTTACATATGTACATACAATTGTATACCTATGTATAAAATGTATATACGGTGCAGCAATGGCAAAGCGGATGGTGTGGGCGAACCTGCGATGCGAGGCGAAGGACCTACCTGATCTGTCTTCAGTTACATGATATTCATACATATACCTATAATACATATGTGTATGTATATACCTGTAAAGTAGTGGATGTCGGGAGACGGTGGAGATTTGATTTAACAAGATTTGATTCGATAATTAACCTTTTGTATAAATTATATAGCTGAAACGCAGATTACGGCTACATGCAGTTGCAGCAGGTAAAATTGTTATATCCTGTTCTTGATGTATAAAATCGCTGTAGATTAATTCAACTTGGTACTGTTTTTTTTTTCTTTTTTTTATCTTTTTTCCCAGATATTCTTCTCCGAACTTCGTATATTTGATTGAAATTCGCTTTACTACCGATGTGCGATCAATGCATATACATAGCTATGTGATGTACCGAACACTTATATCATACATATGCCTATTATTATGTATGCATATGCGTATATTTTATACGAGAGAAATTCAAGTTTCCTACTTGCATAGTAATCGTCGTCCTCCTCCCCATTATACGCCATTGCCGCAGATGACATTACACATATATAGGTATACGTACATACCTATGAGAACCCAATTATTTAATCAAACGTTAATGTATGCCGACTTTAATCGCACGATAATTTACGCCCTATTAAGGTATATATACGTGTACATAATAATATACAATACTTTATGTATAAGTATATATATACAAGTGCCATACAGGTATAGATATGTACATTTACCTCAGCTGATTACATAACATCACATGCATGCAGTGCATGCATTCATTTCCACCTGAAATGCAGCTATAGTATAAATCAGCAATTTTCTTCTTTTTTTTTTAATCATATTTTTCTATTTTCATTTCAACAATAGTTTGAATAATTGTAAACACCATTTATGTACCTATGTAGGTATATATTTGGTACAATATTTTCGGTCAAGTAAATATTAAAAAAAAAAACGGTCGAGGACACGCATATAATACGAAACCGTACGCAGACGACGTGCAAAATGATCACGATGTGGATGATCATTATGTGACGTTCGGGTGCGGTTTAATTAAAATTCGTTTCACGCATATTTTACAACACGTAAATCTATCGTATAATTACGTCAAGATAATTCTCGATAAATTTATAATAAGTATACACATATATCCATATTTATACCCATATACGGATCATATCACGCATCTGCAGCTTTTGACGACTCGCAGGTCAATTTCTTGATGGTTTTTTTTTTTTTCTCGTTCCTCTCATTACATGTATAAAGCTCATTAGTACCCTAATTTTTAAAATTATAGTTTCGTTCACCTGCGCAAATACACATTCATATACGTACAAGTCAAAAAAGAAAAAAGAATGAAAAAACAAAACTACAGTTACAATAATCGTCTAATAGACGTAATATGTGATAGCAAAATGAACAAGAAAAAAAGAAAAGGAGAAAAAACACATGGTGATTAAACGTTCAGTGTCACGGTTATCGATACGTGTGCGGTACTGTATATGATATCTCATTGGACCGGAAGAAAAAAATGATTAAAAATTTGTTTGAGATAAAATTCGATATTTGCAAATTATGTCGCGGTCGTCTTACTCGAAATTGAAACGAATGTATATGTTTCATGTGTCGTTTATTCGTATGTCGTTTTTTCGGTATGTACATATTTTTATACAAAATTATAAATAATGTACGAATGATGCGATGGAACTTGAAAAAATTAAAATTCATATGAATATATGTACGTAAAAATATTTACATTCAACGGGTGTGCGTCCATTTCGAAGATCACGTCAGATAAAAATCTGTAGACACTTACCGGTTACTATATTCCCATGAATTTTCTCTTACGTTTGTAAAAGTAGGTATATGAAACACGTTGTGAGAAACGTAGGTTCAAAAATCTGAAGAAATAGTGAAAAAAAAAAGAAAAAAATCGGTTCGTTCGCAGGGGTTGCCGAAGAATATAGGAAAAGGATCAAGAAGGTGGGGAGATTACATTACAAGTAGAGGGGATGTCGAGTGTATTAGGGTGGGGGTGGGGGCGTCTGACCAGTAGGCAAAGAAAAGAAAAGGAAGAAAAAAAAGACATGAACCAAGCAAGTAGAATTGATGATTTTGCGCCGTCTGGTGGGAGAAAATCGACGGGGTGGGGGTGAAGCGAGCGGCAGTAGCCGGCGAGGGACGGGAGGGATAGGAAGTACGGAGCTCTAGTCGCATGTGCCTTCGGCACACGTTTGTCAGCATGGGCATGGGCATGGGCACCGCTTGCGGCGGTAGACCCGCGGCGCTTGGCGTCGCCGGAGGAGTTCCGACTAAAAGGGGGTGCGGGCCGACTTCTCTCCCTACTTTTTATTCCCCTACCGCTTTAGGAATCCCTTACCCACTCTTCACATCTCTACTCCTACCATGCTTTTTCCCGCCGTCGCGGCGCCGGGGCGGTGGGGAGGCAAACGCGAGAACCTCGGCAACGGCATCGCGACGCTCATAGCCTATCGAGGCTCCGAAACTACACCACCTTAAAAAGATAGATAAATTCTCTGAAGGGGAAAACTGACCTCGACAGTGTGTTTACATTCGCCTATATACAATAAATATTTACATACAAACGCAAGAGAAGATTTAAAGAAAATTTAAAAAAAATTTAAAGTAATTTTTTTGTTTCTTTTTATTATTCAAAAAAAGAAAAGTACAAGAAGTAAGGAGAGTTTCGAATCGACGAGATAGTTTTTCCTATATTCGTTTTACTTTACTTCGTGATCTTTCATATGTTCTATTTTGAAAGATCATTTATTTATATTTATTAAATATTATAATAAATAATTCGATCGGCTTTCCACATTATTTACGAAAGCAAAAATCTAAAACCAAAAACAAAAAAAAGAAGTAATTCAACGACGGAATATATTGTACATTTTTTTTAATCGTACATCGATATATATATACAAAATATATTTTGTATGCTGTGCTGATCAGGAAGTTCTTCGCGGATTAACGGAGTAGAAACGGAAAAAAAAAAAAAATTATTAAAGAACAGCCGTAAAATTATTCTGTACTAAGGATGTCGAACAAGATGCACGGAGCCCCTCCTGTTCATGGGGCTAATTTAATGGTGAGTAAATTATTGTTTTTTTTGTTTTTTTTTTAAATGAATTCATTAATTTTTAATTACAAAATACATATGTATTTGTAACGACACGGGGGCAGGCGAATGAAGGATTGAAAATATTTTTTGATTTCTCTTATTTCACGGTTCTTTATTTCATGTTATTTTATTTTGTTTTATTTTTTATCTTCTTAGCTTATATTATTTCTTGCTGAAAAAAAAACTTACCGCAAAAGATAAAATGAACCCGTGGAAAGTATATAATGTAACTATATACACATGTATATAGGTATATAAGAAACGCGCGCGCGGACTTTCTAAATGTGCAAAAATTGGGATTTCCCGTTATAATTAATGTATAATTACCTCATATATAATATATATAGGTATATATATTTTTTCTTATTCAATGAATGTGATTCATTTTTTAAATACTGCGAATGTTTTTTTTTCTGGTTTTTAGTCTCTTCTTTTTCCTTTTTTCGTATTTTATGTCCATGAGCACGCGATAGAAATTTTGCAATTCTCCGATTCTCGTTCACCCATGTATCTTAATTGTGACATAAATTATAAATATTATACCTATATACAAACGTACATATGTGTTTCTTCACAACCGTAATTTACATTATGTATGGTATACCTAACCGGAACTCACGAAAACCGCAAGAAACTAGAACTTTACTTCACACGTATCGCGAAGTGAGCCGCGCGAACAGCTGAATATGCATATAAAATTAAACTTTATATGATTTGTACCGGAAGCTAAAACATCCGGAGGTCGATGTAGTATACATACATATATTTTTTTCCTATTTTCTTTTTTTTTTCTCACCCTGAAACTTTCGATTACCTTCAACTACTAATTATATCCTGATTTTGAGTATACGTATGTACCAGGTAAAATATTCGAATATGTTAAACAACTGAATCGATATTTTCAATTTTGTAATTGTGAAACAGAACGAAAAAATTCAAGTCTAAAGAATCCGCTGAATCTTCACATCATTCTCTATGTAATCATTGCAAGTACATTACATACGTGTGTACGTATGTATTGTATTTACGTACGTACAAATGGAATTGTTTCTAACATGCGTACAGTAATCGAGAATAACGGGGTGGTGGGGATAGAGAAAAAAAAAGGAAGAAAAGAAAAGGAAAAGAAAAGGAAAGAAAAAAAGTAAAAAAAAAAAAGAAAAAAAATGAAGAAGAGATAAGGTGTTATCGGAAAGCTAGTTTGTCATAGAAGCATATGATAACCTGCAGCGGAGTAGTATTCGAAACGCACATGTGTTTGTGTACATTACATATATATATATATGTACACATGTATACACGCACATGTGTACATGTATAATTATGTACATGTATTTACGGTTTACATTTCGTAAGGGGGTGCCTACGATTGTATTTTTTTTTCCTTTTTTCTTTTTTCTCTTTTTTTTTTTATCGCAGACGTTATACCGTGTCTTCTATATATCGTACATATATTTGTCATAAAAAGAAGACAAGTTCACATGTGACACACTACGGCCGACATGTGTGCAATGAAAGATGAGAAATAAAAAATTAAAGAAAAAAATTAAATAAAATAACGAAAAAAGATATTTGAAAAACCTTGGAAGTCGTTTATCTGATCTGTAATGCGAACTACATATATATATATATAATATATATGTATATTCTTCGTAATTAATATAATATTCAAATACATACAAACATGTACCCGGTTTTTCAATTGTTTCTTTCTTTCTTTCTTTTTTTTTCTGCGGGGGGCAGAAATTATTTTATAATTATATGCGTGACGGTTTAAAACAATTATTACTGCGCTAACGAAGTTGGTGTTATTGCGATATTATACATATGTATATTATACTCGCTTATCGTGACCACATTACTTTATATCGTTATAGAACTACCAAGAAGTTTATGGGCTTTTGACCGTATAATAAATACGTGTTGTATAATGCATATAGTAACGCATCTAGGAATAATACGTATATGCGTACAGTACATACATATAGGTAACGATTAAAAATTGGTATAACTAAAAACTAATTCGCGAGCTGATTCGTAACTTTATTCACCTAGATCGTCGTTTGAAATTTGAAATTATACGACTGTCATATGTATTATATATTATTAAAAAAAAAAAAAAGGGCAATCACATATGTGGATTAATAGATGTTCATATAAGTATATATTAGGTACGATACCGGAAATATAATTAAACACACTTTCCAAAAAGAATTAAAAAAAAAGGAGAAGAAAATCGGTTAATTTGAGTTTTTTCTAATTACTCGTGTAAGACGTCACGCGTCGCGCATATGTGGTGTGTATAAAATAAATTCATCCAATGAGGTACTTTACGCGTATAAATGTTACATACTATCAAACAAAAAAAAGAATCAATATTTATTTGAAAAAAAAAAAACTCGTACGTTCGCTTTATGATATTTCCACGCGGCAGACTTATTATCATTATTATTATTTTTGAATGGGCATACGCGTATGTGATATCTACTGTGTTTTTGAAAAAATCGTTATAATGTTTCATCTGTGGTCTGACTGCAGTCCTGCAATCAACAATTAATATCGCGCTACAATATACGTACAATATTCAATAAAAATGTGCGGAATACAAATACAGAAGCAAAAAAAAAGTGGAAAAAAAACAAAATTAACTGAAGTGCAGAGTCAGGAAATACGACGTTTGATATATACGTACTTATATATGTATGTAATTGTTTGTTCAGGTGTATCAAATTCGTTTGTGTTTCTTTTTTCTTCTTCTTATTCTTCTTCTTTTTATTCTGACGTGAGAGTTATCGTAGACATTTTTTTTTTTCATTTTTTTCTGTTACTATCATTACGTCGTATAATTGATGTATTATTTGAACAAATTTAATCATGAGAAAATTATCAACTTGATATTTTATACATGTATATCTGCAGCTATGAGTTCGGTCGATGTTCGATTGATATGTTTTTCCATTTACCGCTTCTTTTTTTTTTTGTTTTTAATTATTTTTTAGACTCGTTAATTCATTGCGGATAAAATGGCTGCGGTATTGTTAGTGAGAATTGAAATTTCTTCGAAAATATATATGTATGTATATTTATATATATATATATATATATGCATCGGCCGATTTATAAGACATACACGTGCACATCTGAATCGAGTAGGTTGTAGGTAGCAACAGAACACGGACTGCACAATTAATATCCTTGGACTTTCCTAACCCCCAATCGTTTTATATGCAGCGTTATATATAGTCGATAAAAGCCGGTTAAAAATATAAATAAATAAATCTACGACAACGATCGCATGTATAGCATATATATATGCGAAATTATATTAGGTGTTAATTCTAATATATATCAAATATATAAGACCCTACTGCATATAGCGTGTAGATATGTGAATTAATTGAATTATTGAGAAACAAAAAAATAAATGAATAAATAAAAATAAAAAAGATGAAGACAAAAAAAAATTGCGTCAATGATCGCGATCTGGGTCAGAGACCAAGTCTGCAACCTCTGCAGTATATATATACGTATACTTTTTTATATAAAGTATGTATACATAATTTATAGGTATATATCGTATAACTATATGTGTATATAAAATCGTATAAATCGTTGTTCGCGAAAGTATGTATCTGTGGGTACATAATAATGATGATAATAATAAAAGAACCGCGTTCGCGAATGTCGCGATGATCACAACGTAAGCGTGGCTCTTTTAACTATAGAGAATAAAGACGCCATTTTGTGCCAACGTTTTCAGATCGTAAGCGTCAACGCCATCTTGTCAAACAACGTGCGCCATAAATTATATATATGTATAGCGTGCAAAGTATGTATACGGTTTTTACGGTCGTCATTATTTTACTCACCATATCGGAACTGAATTTTGAAATGTACCCGAATATTTTTCTTCATTTGAATAATCTTTATTTCTATGTAGATTTTGATTGAGATTCAAAAATTGTTTACATAATCAGAAAAAAACGCATGAATAAAAAAAAAGGAACAAATACAAATCAGGTGCCATATATAAAAATTATACCGACCTGTCTCAAAGAAAATTTACTTTACGGTAATATCCATTAATTATTATACCTATATACATAGGTATATAAAATGTGGATATATGTGTATACATAACGTCATATACATGAATGATTATAAATCGGTTTGGAATATTGCGGGAAAACGTGGCGTGCATCGGTGGTGTATGTACAGTGTGATGAAGAAAAAGAAGGGGCGTCTCGTTGGGATGGGAGAAAAAAGGAGTTGGTAGGGGGATAAGGGGGATAGAAGGATAAGGGGCAGAAGGGGCTAGGGGAAGATACCGGAGCCGTCGGCGAAGCCCTTGAAGGGAATTGCACGGAGGTCGTTCAGTAGACCCGCTAGAGTAACTGGTGACGTCATGGAACTTTCCGCACCTCAGCACCGCGCGACGACGGTGAAGCATTCAAGAACTCCCTGTGAACGGCGGCGAAAAAAAAGACCGCCGTCGGGGGTCTGGAAGGCAGAGGGGGAAAGTTGAGGAAGAGAGAAGAGTCTCGGACGATAAAGAAGGGGATAGACTACTCGCCGGTATACTTTGTTAGTTGGATTCTGGAAACGTATAACATTCAGACGGCGTTATATTAACGGTGACAGAATTAATGTTTCAAGGTGTACGAAATACACCGTCATGCCATAAGATCGGTCTATTATAGAACACATGAGCGTACGCGCGCGCGCGCGACCAATTTTTTATTTTATTTTATTTATTTTTATTTTTTTTTATATCTTCTCTTCTTTTTAGATTCTCTTTGGAACGTGGACCGCGTTATATACCTATATACATACACGAGTTGAAACACATTTTAGAAATAGAGTGCGTCGAAGGAAGGTGAGGGGAAATTTAGGGAGAAAAGAGATAGAGAGAGAAAGGGAGGGGAGGAAATTCAGACCTGCAGTGTAAGTTGCACGGCCAAGGGGATGAAAAAGAAACAAATAGAAAAAAAAGGAAGAATGGAAACGAAAAGAAAAAGAAAAAATAAAATAAAATAAAATAACCTGCAACACCAAAAGCGTTGGGTAAAATTTATTTTGAAAATAAAATACTGGGGGAGAGAGGGGAAATAAGATGAGAGAGAAGGAGAAATTTGTAAATACAGAATTAGTTTGTGCAGACAGCAGAGGAATGCACTTGGAACAGTGGATATCGGGTTACAACGAATGTACTATTTATATTATATATACGTTTTAAAATTAACATTATATATTCGAACATCGTCTGAAAACTAATACATAGTATTGATAACGATACGATTTTCTTTTTTTTTTGTTTCTTCGTTCGTTTTTTTTTAGTTTTTTTTTTTAGCGTTTTTCATACTTGCGATTGCCATTCGTCCACGTTATATATACGCTGCAGCACTTATTCGCGACGTGTAACATTTTATTTTATTTAATATAGATATATATAGAAATTTGATTACTGAGAAATTGTAATCGCAATATATATGCGTATGATTTATATTTATACACTTATCTAGGTATGTGTATGTGCGTTGCGGTACGGTAGCAAATTTTTATGGGGTATCAGATTTCTGTAAGATCATATTTTATATATTTACTCGGATATTATTTCTCGAAATTTTTTCACCGTTCAATTTTAATAACGACAATAATAGAGCGGAAATTTTTGGTTGTTATTAAAAAAAAAAAAGAAGAAATTCCTCCGACTGCCATGTACATGGATGTGTCAAATACCGTATAATAACGTAGAGAAGGGTATTATTTTGAATAATGGAAGAAAATCTGTTTGAAATTTACGAGGGGGAAAGTTTTATTTATGACGAAAAATTTGAAACCTGCTGCTGACGGTTTACTGGCTGTTTATTTATTTATTCATAACGTATATCGTTATTTCTAATGCGCAAACTGTATAGCCTGTATATAATGCACATAGGATTACATAACCAGTTATATAGAAACATAGGGGAGGAGTTCTGGATAACAAGGGGATGCTAATATCATAGAAGAGCAGAGAAGAAGTAGTAAAAAAAAATTTAAAAGAAGAACCGAAGAGAAGAAAATAAATGGGGACGCGGAAGGATCGACAGTTTCTCTCTCCCTCTCTCTCTTTCTCTTTCCCTTTCATCGCGATAGCATAGGGTGTTTTTTGATGGATCGAACTCGAGGAACTCCCCCCATAGGTATAGACATTTTTGTTGTGTTATAGGTATATAGAATTTATACCTAGAAATTTGAAAACATAACGAATTCTATTGATCTTCACCGCGATAATCACAGCGTAAATCGGATTTAACGAAATGAAAGATGATTATCATCGATTATCATGTAACTATATTAGAAAAATAGTT
Source organism: Athalia cordata (assembly GCA_963932425.1). Lineage (NCBI taxonomy): Eukaryota > Metazoa > Arthropoda > Insecta > Hymenoptera > Athaliidae > Athalia > Athalia cordata. Next base: position 31,327,518 of record OZ010626.1, read on the forward strand.
GAAGGCAAATGAAAAATACATATATAGGTACTCGGGTATATAAGTATCTGTTTTTCTTTCATTGTTTGCGCACTATTATGTGTCATGGTCTGATTATGTACGGAATCTAGAATATTAACGGTAATATATATCATCGCGAACGAACGGTAAAAAAATTAAAAAAGAATATAATAAAAATAACGTATAACCTTGAATACTGTTCTTGAACATATAAGTATAATTCTTTCTAATAATTAAATTAGGTAGGAACAAATATCGTGATTTGTCAGAAAAGTCGAGTGGTGTACATGTCGAGATTTGAATATCCTGATTTTCGCGGTCTCTAAACTTCTTTCTTTTTTTGTTTTTTTTTGAATTTGAAAATTTGAATTACCATTCATTCGTTAATTGGTGGTACCTCCGACAGGGGGCACGAGTTATCGGTCGTGATTAACTTGCGCTCTTTTCAAGTTCGAAAAATCTATCTAGGTAACACGTAGACGGATTCCGTATTTTGGCATCGGCGCGTGTAGATATTTAACTAGAAACCCACGCGTTTTCAATTTTCTAACAGCTGTCGTACGTACGCGATTTATTGGAATAACTATCACTGTATAGGTATACGGGGCATTTCGTGTCTAGTCGAACAGGGTTTGATTTTTAAAAATTTTGACATTTTACATCACAGTAATATATGTATAGGTACGTATAATATCGCGGTTGCAAAAAAAAAGAACGCGTTAAAAGAATCCTATCTTTTTTTCATTTTTGTTTTTTTTTTCATAATTTTTATTTCAAAATGAACCGTAATATCTGCACAGATATGCACACACGTATAATAATGGCCCCTTGAGAATCATACTTGCTAATACTTGATTCTAAATCGTATTTGATTCGTTTGCACGTGTATAGGTCGGGGGCGACTGTAGCCTACGCACTTATAAATGTCTAGATTTTATAATGTCGCGTCGGATCAGCGGATACTACTGATGATGAAGCCTAGGTCACAGCCGCGCGTCTAAATTTCCCCTGTCCCTGACAAAATTGCCGCGCAAATGACTTTGACTATCGCGTATTATACAACGTTGCACTTCTTTAGAGTATATAATAGCTGTAGAGAGGATGAGGAAAAAAAAAAAAAGGAGGGAGACACCGGAGATCCGGTTCTTATTATATCTGTAATGAATATTTCATCTCCTAATTTTCTTCTCTTTGTTTTTTCAATTTAAAATTATTTTATTGCATATTACCATAATCGCCCGCTGTTTTAGTTCTTTTTTTTAGTTTTTTCTTTTTCGCCGAAGTTAAAAATCGACCATATATTATAATGTGTAACTCGCAGCTGCATTTCCGGTTTAATAAATCATTGAATGAACTTTACGTGTATACCTATGTATAAATCGTACTCGCCTGCACTCGCATTATGTCTTTAGGTATATACATATAGGGTTGCAGTCGTCTAGACAAACTATCGATTTTTCTTCTTTGTATACCTCCATAAGTATATATTATACCTATATCTAACATATCCATCAGGAACAAGTGAAAATGAAGGGTCCGGTTTCCGCGGAAATATAATATGTGTAAATATATGCACAGTACATATGTACCTGATATCGCATCTCGCTGCAGTTGCATCAATTGGAAAGAATAGAAAATTAAGAAAAAACAAATATGGTACATACGATAGCAAAAGTTTTTTCTACACGTATAAATTTTTCGTCTCTCGATTTATCATTTTTGAGTAAATGCGACGATTCTATGTTTCGAAAAAGTATGAGAGATCGAGTTCTAAGATTCTTGTTGTTGCGCCGGTTTTTACTATGTAGTTATTTAACAGTTGGCTTACGCTGTGCATATACATATATAGGTCATATACTTTACCACCGGATTTCGGCGGTCCAGACAATTTTGGCGGGGTCGATCTTATAAACTTGAACGTAGTAGTCGCGCCTCGCTGCTGCTTCTCATTCGTAGTCTACGGTTCTGCACTCGCTTGTTGTAGTCCAGTAAAAATCGTCCTGAAATCGACTTTGCGAGCCGAGTGGCTGAATTTTTGATATAAGTCGTGTGAGACCCTCACAAAAGTTGGTGTGAAGTCCCAAAGTTCTCACCCCCGGGGGTCCATTTAAAAACCCCCAAAAACATCCCCCGGAACTTGTTTTTCACCAATATCTCGTGAACGAATAAGAATGAGAAAAAAAGTTTCAAACAAAAGTTGTAGAGCGTCAAATTTTACGTAAACAATGTCCAGTAACTTTTACCCCTAATCCTGATGGTTCAGGTTTTACAGGGGTGCAAAGTTTAAAAACTTTAAAAATTCATAAAAAATCGAAAAATTATTATTTTCACAATTGTTTATATAGCAATCGATCGGAAATGATCTCAACTTTTTTTTGAGAATTTTTCAGAAATTTTACATTCGTTAGTTTACAAGTAACAACAATTTTTAATATTTTTCCGGCCTTAATCACGCTAAAAAAATTTTTTTTTTTCACTGTATTTTTTTTCGCATTTTTTCCAGCCAAAAAGTCCTCTGTGACTTTTTCGTATCTATCGCACCCTCTGAGTTACAAAATAATTCAACCCTTAGCAAATTCTCAGCTCTACGCCGTTGGCCCAAAGAAAGAGACACAGTTATATGTCCGTGCCGCTCCCACTCATTGCAGGGTTAGGAGCGCTGGCGCGCACGCGCCGCCCCTATGCGCTCCATGAGTGCGAGTGCAACGAGAGACTTCTTTTTCTCTTTCTACTGTTTTGATGTTTCGGTCCGGCAATGCTAGCTCAACTCATTTTTCTACCTCAACCGCTTCCGAACTTGAGTAAAAGGCATAGTCGAATCTACCCGCACGGCATTTTCTATCGACACTTCGGCGGTCATTTCGATATTAATTGAGAATAATTCACCCTAAATTTCAACTCTTAATCTTGAATAGTTTTCGAGCTACTTTCAAACCTCTTTTCTCGATATTTATTTTTCAATAGTAAAATTAATCATTAACAAATGGTTTTTTCCAAATAATTGGGAGTAAAAGGAATGGAAAATCATTCCCAAATGAATAGCCAATTTAGAAAAAATAAATAACTAAAACTAAAATCATTTTTTTCACTGTTTTTTTGCAGACATGCAATCACCAGATTTTAACAGAAAACGTCTTTTATACTTCTTCATACTCAGGAATTTTTTCAATTTTTTCGATTTGGTGAAACATTGTGAAAAAAATTGAAAACTAATTTTTTTCACGTAATTTTCGATCTATAAAATCAACTTCGAGTTTTTCATGAATAATTACCGAAATAAAGAGCAGAATGAATATATTATGTAAAATTTAATCCCTCCAAAAAGGCACCTACGGTGCGAAACAGTTCGCCAAGTATATACATTGAATGTGTAGGAATAACTACTACCCAAATATCTTTGATAAAAAAAAAATTTAATAATCTAATGGAAAAAAAAAGAATTCAAATCAATTATTGTGCCTCCAACATATATATATCTGCATCATGCATAGAAATACTAGAGAAAACTGGAATAAACATACAACAAACCAGATTACCAATTGGAAGAATATAAAATCGAAAAAAATCTAAGAAAATCAATTAAAAAAATCAAATCAAAATCGAGAAAATAAATTTAAAAAAAAAAAACATCTACGAAAAATAATTGGTTGTACTGGCACTTGGCGGGCTAATGTTATATTGCCATATGAGGGTTCTGGATTTTTGTTTCCTAAAGAGTCCGCCAATTCCTACTGCCTCCGATTATTTTTTTGTTTCATTTATTTAAAAAAATTCTTTTTTTGGATTTTTGGAACTGATTTTCATTAATTTATTTTTCCAATAATATATTTGTGTAATTAGTAATTTAAGTTGTTTCATGTTTATTTCAGTCTTCTCTAGTACTTCTATGCATGATGCAAGGACACACGTACTTGGCACAATTGAATTGATTTGGATCCTTTTTTCCGATTATCGATGATTTTTTTTTTTCATCCAAGATATGTGGTTAGTAGTAACTCCTAACTTTTAATGTAGGGGCTTTCCATGCGAAATCATTCTATTGTCGTATCTTGCATCTTTGATTAGGCTGATGTTTGGCTATCTTTTTATACTCCTTGAAACAGGTATCCATGTGAATTTCCAATTTCTTTTGACCAGCGAATCGTGAGATACGAATTTTCGAAAATTTTGCTCATTTTTTTTTTGAATAGCTATAACTTCATGATAATTCGACTGATTCGAGATTTTTTGTTTTGAAATTATATGTTTTACGATAAATTTTCTGAAACAAGTATGTGAAAAAATATTCATCAGTATAATTTCATTGACTTTTTCTAATTTTCTAGTACATGATTTTTAACATTGTTTGTCCCCTTTGATTTTTTTTCAAAAATTTAGACGAATACTAGGTCCCAAAATATAAACTTCAAACCTGGTTTCGTTATGGGGAAATGATGGGTAATGCTTTTTTCAGATTTTTGAAATAATTAATTTTTTTTTCTAACCATCGATATAATTTTAACTATTTTATTACATATAGTTCCAGAAACGAGACACACATGAAGATTGTAGAGAGTCATAAAAAAAAAAGAAGTGTATAGTGTAAATAAAAAAATTGCATTTACACTGTACATTTCTCTTTTTTTTACTCTCTACGATCTTTATGTGCGTCTCAGTTCTGGAACTATATATATGTAATAAAATGGTTGACATTATATCGATGGTTAGAAAAAAAAGAAGAAATTAATTATATCAGAAATCTGAAAAAAGCATTAGGTACCTACAATTTCCCCATCACCAAACCGGGCTAAAAATTTGTATTTTGGGACCTAGTATTTCTCTTAGTATTTATCATGTTTCAGCTAAAAAATTAGAAAAAGTCAATGAAATTACTGATGAATATTTTTTCACATAATTGTTTTAGAAAATTCATGAAAAAACACACGATTTTAACCAAAAATGAATGAGGTTTTGAGCTTCAAAATCATTTTTGAAAATCCTCGATACAATAACTGGGTCGCTCGGAGTATATTCGATCAAAAATTTATGGGCTATGATTGCTTTAGCGTCGCATAACTTATATAAAAACAACCGTACGAACAATTTCAAAAACGCGTTTTGAAGAGGAGACCTCAGCCTTTGAAACGGTTTTGAAAAAATTTCAATCCAATGACTGAAACACCCGGTGCACTTTCTCGAAGTCAAAAGGTTACTTTGGCCTTTTCGAAATAAGTTGAATCAGGGGAGTAAAACTAGTGAACGAAGAAACAGAATCCAAATCGACTAAAAAATGATGCTCCGAGCTTCAAAATGATTTTTTGTACGACTCTCTATCTCCATTTGTGTGACAAGTCATGAGGCATCGAAATTGGACGTTTTTCGGAGCGAAAACTGAGTGGCCCACTAATTATTGTGCGTGTAGTGCAATAATGTCACTCATTTGACGGTATCAATTTTTCAATTGTATATTATATTTTAAGATTTTAATGATTGTCTTATATACCTGTATACCACTCATTCAGATTTTTTGTAATTCTTCTGATGATTGTATTTCGTATCTACAATCAAGTTTTGTTACGGAGCATAACATATTATATGATACTCATAATTAGGGTACAAATATTTTGGTATCAAAACGATACCAAATGATGTTTATATTTTATTCAATGTGCACCTCAATTCAATTAACTGATCTAAAACGAATTCAAAATTTCAAAAGTGTTCATTGGCATATTTCGGACACGTGAATCGAATTTCACGGCGGAGAATTTGTCTATTTTAGCACTACTAAAACAAGAACATCGTTGTAGTGTGTATTTACTACCTTCTGACATTAGACTCACGCACACGGCCGTACTTATATTTAAAATAACTAATAACTCATTATGGAAGTACATAATTTCCCTAAAATTATTTGATGCTGCGCTACTCTGTGAAAATCATAACTCAAAAACCATTACCTTTATCATCACCGACCACCCAAATAAATATTCTCATCATTTGCAAAATTTTATTTTTCTGCGAGAATATATCTGGTATAAAAATTCTCAATCTATTTATTATACAGGATGGTCTCTTTTAATCGCCCCAGGCGCAAAATCTCGAAAATTATAAGAGATACGAAAAAAAATTTGTAGCAAATCCTGAAGGGTATAAAGGGGAAAAAATAATTCTGATGTAAGTTTACTTCCGGTTTGGCCCACTTCTGACATATTGCAAGAAGCTCCTGGTTTTAGGTAGGGAATACGTATCTTGGCTTTGAGAGGCTGACGTAAAAGTACGATGAAAGATAAATTCAAAAATATGTAAAGAATGATTTTTAGTTTTATTTGGTTCTCAAATTTTTAAATTCCTTGATTTAATTTATAAATTTTCATTTCTTTCAAAATGTTTGGTCATTGAAATTATCGAAGAAAGATAGATGTGCGTGAATTTCGGTATTTCAAGCCGTTATTTTAGAAACGGCGACCTGTAAAATTTTCTGAAAAAAAATATGTCCACAACTAATAGTAGTAATGAAACTAAACAAAATTTACTCAAGTTCGGAAGCAATTGCGGAACTTCTGTGAAAAAAATTAGTTTTCAATTTTTTTCACAATGTTTCACCAAATCGAAAAAATTGAAAAAATTCCTGAGTATGAAGAAGTATAAAAGACGTTTTCTGTTAAAATCTGGTGATTGCATGTCTGCAAAAAAACAGTGAAAAAAATGATTTTAGTTTTAGTTATTTATTTTTTCTAAATTGGCTATTCATTTGGGAATGATTTTCCATTCCTTTTACTCCCAATTATTTGGAAAAAACCATTTGTTAATGATTAATTTTACTATTGAAAAATAAATATCGAGAAAAGAGGTTTGAAAGTAGCTCGAAAACTATTCAAGATTAAGAGTTGAAATTTAGGGTGAATTATTCTCAATTAATATCGAAATGACCGCCGAAGTGTCGATAGAAAATGCCGTGCGGGTAGATTCGACTATGCCTTTTACTCAAGTTCGGAAGCGGTTGAGGTAGAAAAATGAGTTGAGCTAGCATTGCCGGACCGAAACATCAAAACAGTAGAAAGAGAAAAAGAAGTCTCTCGTTGCACTCGCACTCATGGAGCGCATAGGGGCGGCGCGTGCGCGCCAGCGCTCCTAACCCTGCAATGAGTGGGAGCGGCACGGACATATAACTGTGTCTCTTTCTTTGGGCCAACGGCGTAGAGCTGAGAATTTGCTAAGGGTTGAATTATTTTGTAACTCAGAGGGTGCGATAGATACGAAAAAGTCACAGAGGACTTTTTGGCTGGAAAAAATGCGAAAAAAAATACAGTGAAAAAAAAAAATTTTTTTAGCGTGATTAAGGCCGGAAAAATATTAAAAATTGTTGTTACTTGTAAACTAACGAATGTAAAATTTCTGAAAAATTCTCAAAAAAAAGTTGAGATCATTTCCGATCGATTGCTATATAAACAATTGTGAAAATAATAATTTTTCGATTTTTTATGAATTTTTAAAGTTTTTAAACTTTGCACCCCTGTAAAACCTGAACCATCAGGATTAGGGGTAAAAGTTACTGGACATTGTTTACGTAAAATTTGACGCTCTACAACTTTTGTTTGAAACTTTTTTTCTCATTCTTATTCGTTCACGAGATATTGGTGAAAAACAAGTTCCGGGGGATGTTTTTGGGGGTTTTTAAATGGACCCCCGGGGGTGAGAACTTTGGGACTTCACACCAACTTTTGTGAGGGTCTCACACGACTTATATCAAAAATTCAGCCACTCGGCTCGCAAAGTCGATTTCAGGACGATTTTTACTGGACTATTGTCCGGCGTTTCTCTCTCTCTCTCTGGCGTAAACCTATATACATATAGGTAACGCAGATAAGTATTTGTAGTTACTATTGGATGCGCGGATCTGTTTGCCCTCGTTTCTTGGTCTATACGACAAACTCTAGGAATAGATACGAGCGGCTACTGTACAAAGCGCGCCCCAGGGAATAGCTAAGAACGCTAATTATTGTTTTTCTTTTATTTTTTTGAATTTTTTTTTTCCAAAAGAAAAAACTGCTCAAAACTCGAAGAGTTAATTTTTCTACTCTGAATTTCAGATATTTATTAAAGCAATCATTATAATTATGCACCTGTGAAATTTCTATTGAGAAAAATTTTTAATCAAATTTGTTACAACACGTTTCACTTTTATCTTATCGGTCGGTACAGAAGTTAGATCGATTATCGATTGAGATAAGGTACAAAAAAAAAAAAAAAAAAAAATGACATAATAAATTAATGAATAGAAACAAAAAAAAAAAAACGTAATTTGGTTAATTGAATAATTTTTTTAATCACTGTAACGTAATTATAGCCGTATGTATAATAATCTCTTGGGACTAATTGGTGATTAGATATCATACGGGAAACGCAGATATAGGTATAATATATTCTCGAAGCCTCGACGTCCGCAAATTTTTCTCAACGATAGTGAATCGATTTGAAAGAAAAAGAAAAACAGAATTGAAGGAAATCGAAACTTTGACATGTATACACATCATATGTTATTACCATGCTTTCTTTCGCAACTGCAATTCATGCTGCAGTTCCCGTTTTCATTCTTCCGTTTACTATGTTTTTTGTTTTTGTTATTTGACGCGGTTAATATGTACATATTGCGAAGGTGTGAAATGACCGAGTAAACCGAACGCATTTAACCGCTGTTAGTAATTATTTTCATTCAAGATGGGTGTAATAAAAGTCTTTTTCTTATCATATTTCTATAAAGGTTTATACGGATATAACATACATAAATTCTTAACACATATGTACCGAGTATATTTTGCGAGCTATTGTTAATACATATGGAGTCAAACGCACCTATTATATAGGTATATAGAACCGGATTTGCGTACGCAGCTATTATGTACATACATATCCGTGATACGGATGTGACGTCATTCAAAGCGCGGTGGTCAGATTTTTTTAATATATAAATGTACTTCTTGATGATCTATATCGCAACGTATAAATTATAAGGTATGTCAGATCGTTACACTGGAACGCCCTTTAAGCAAAGCCTTGACAAAATCTAATTTAATTTCTCTCGTTTGATTTTATTGAGACATGAACTAGATTTTTATAATACGAAGCGCAGGTGACATGCGGTCGAGTCTCTTCGTTTTTTCTCTTTGGTTTTATTTGTTTTTTGATTCTTCTTTTTCAAATTTCGGTTTTTCGACTACATTTTTCCTGCCTCTTTCTCATTATTTTTTTCTCTTCGGTTTCTCTTCCGAGTTTATCCATCGACTACGAAAATTTTTTGGCAGATGTTCAATTTGTATAATACGCAAGAAAACAGGCAAATCTAGTCGAAGGTCGTAGTCATGGGGACGCCTAGCGTCGAACGGTATAGTTGACGTAGTTTTCTTCAGTATTTCGTGTTTAAAAATTACCAAATGCGACGCGAACGGGTCTGCGTAGGTACTCGCGATTGTACAATTTTACGATGTTCTAAAAAATGTGAAAGTTTGAAATGAAAATTATTCGGTGAAAAAAATAGCATATACTTTTACACATAATTCCTGGAATCTAAATCATTTTTTCCAAACAAAATGGTAATTATGATATTAATTAGTTGAATTTCATTCGGTGTTACATTACTGCAAAGAAATAAAATGTATGAAAAAAAATTGCAGGGTAGACATTTGGGTGTATACGTTATACGCAATATTGTATATAGTATATAGCAAAGTTTAATCGAGAGGGTAGAAAATTTTCTATACACATACCTAGTGGAGCACAAATTATTTGCATCCGTTTCCGGTTCAACAGCAGCTGATATGCAGGGGGGAGGTGTGGGGTGGGGTGACTCCCTAATTTTATGTGATCGTTGTAATCGGATGATCTATAAATATAAACGGGCCGTTATTTTAGTATACCACTGTAGCAGGCATTTTGATGGAGCTTGATTAAAAATTCTATTCAAATAAAAAGGAAAGAGAAATTACTGAGGGAACAAATAAAAAATTTATACATCTCAAGGTCACGAGCACCTGTTTTTTTTTTTTTTTTTCTCTCTGGAGGGGCGCAGGGGAGAATCTTCGTAATGTATTGCTCAACTGATGAATGATTTTTCTTTTCTCCTTTTTTTCTTTGAAATGACTTTACCTAACCTAACCAAATGACCAACTGTCGTTAGAATGACGGGTTGAGTTCTATTTAAAGAAAAAGTAATTATTACATCCTCCATCGTACATCGTTTTATACCCTGTTGAGCACGTTGGAAAATATTCTACATCGATGAATAGTGAATGGGTTTTTCTTCGGGTTTTTTTTTCTGGAATTTTTACAATTTTTTTTTTTACATCTATCGCGACGACAAAATTCCCATGTGTAACATATAACGTAACAATTTGAGTGGGGGTGGGGGTGAGAGGTAATTGCATAAGGAAAAAAAACAGAGAAAGAAAGAAAGAGGGAGAGAGAGAAAAACGAAAGAGTAGAAAAAAAAAATTTTTTGGCAAAGAAAGAGAATATTTCTTTTTCAACGTGCACATAGAATATGTATATCTATATGATAAAGTTTGAGAAGTGAAGCGCCGGTATAATACGTATTAAAAATAAATACTAGCCTGACGCATTGCGTGGTCAGATATTTTTGTTCGAAATATATAAATTTAGATACGTATAATATATATATATATACACATACTTAAACGTATATGTATACATATGTTATACATATAGGATCATCATTCCAATCATATATACAATCTTTTTTGTAATTCATCGTGAGAAGATTTTTTTTATAGTTTTCGAAAGACTGTACGAAAAAAAGAAGAAAAAAGGATTTTGACATTTGAATAGGATTATTATTTTATTTATTTATTCATTAACTTTTTTTTCTCGATGATTTTCTGATTGAAAAAAACACAAAAATTTATTCGGGTTGATTTTGGGATAAAAAAAAAGAAAAAAATTATGTCAGGGCATCAAATCGGTTGAGTTATGTGGTTTAATTATGAGATGCGAGTTTTTTTTCTTTTTTCTTTCCTCCATCTTTTATGCACATTTCGATATCTATTTATATACGCGCAAGATATGTATTAGCGATATAAATTTCGTAGTTTTTCGACCTGAGCCACGTAGATCATCGAATGCAATTCGATTTGTAAGTGCACCGATTAGTCAGAAAGGAACGATTTTGGATGACGTGTTATATGTATATTTTTCGATACATTGATGAAATCAAATTGACACGTGTGGTATGCGTGCAATGATTTTTTTTTATCCATTTATATATAGATGTACGAAACAGATAATATCGATATATTTTTTTTGGTTTTATCAACAAAAAAAAAAAAGAGTTTTTTTTTTTTTTTTGGTAAACCGCATTTCTTTCGTAGATATCGTGGGTATATATAACACATATTTTACGTGACTCAACGATTGTTGAATTTACTGTAATCCGAATGAAGTAACGTACGTCCGCTACCGCGTTGAAAGCTGCCAAGTACTGTTGCTACTTTGAAATTATTATTCTCCAAAGGTCGAAAGGTCTTTCCAGAAATAGTGCGCTATATTTTATATATGTTGAATAATGATGAAGGAAAAAAAGTTGAAAAAAAACCCAACAAATTACCATTAATTAACTCGTATGTTAATTTAAATGGTATATAGATGTGGACTAGGTTATAACACCACTTTCGAGATATTCGAATGACGGCCATTAATTCGAATAGAATTTTTGGATTCTCCTTCTCTCAATTTCAAATTTCTAACCGATTTTCGAACTAATCGAAAGACAAAAGAAAAAAGAAAGTTACTTACGCCAGACTCGCCCCACTCGAGAGTTGAGGCGGAAATGACGCCGAGTCGCTGACGTGTGTGAAGTTGCCTGCGAAAAGGCGCTGGAACTAATTTGCGGCTGCTTCGAACTTTGCTATATACATCGATAACTCCTGAGTCCCTGAAGCTAGGATCTTTATTATTTTTTCATTTTTTTTCATTTAGGATGTGCGTATTATATTCAATCGGGGTTTTCATTCAATTTAACGATCGGCAATTGCGTTTAATTTATCAATTATCGCGTGTGTATATATTATAAGCTTATTCTGCGTATTAATATAATTTTAAACTATATAAGGTTGTAAATTAATCATGTGACGAAATTTCGCATTGGGTGTATAACATATAATATAGCGTGTCCTTTTTTCGTTAGTCTAATATATCTATTTGTATTTTGACTTGTTTCGTTCTATCTTTTTGGTTTCATGTGTTCCGTTACTTAGGTATTTTTAGTTTTTGACGTATATATTTTTAAAACAATTATAGCTTTGACGCCTCGATAATTACCGGAAATAGAAATATAAATAAAATATTTTATTTACTCGAAATATGTGCGATGATCGTATAATAGGCATATGTGCAGTGTTGATCTTTCACCCTATATAATTCGCATCGCATATAAATTGTACAGGTATATATTCCTAGTTATATAGTATGTATTTAACGATATCACAACATTTATTTTAAAACTTATAAAGTTTGCTCGAAAGTGACAGATGTTTCTAGTTATCTTTTTTTTAAATCTTTTCTACCTTTTTTTTTTTTTTTTCATATACCCCTAGATATTTGCTAATTTAATTATAGGTATATTGTACTTTTCCGTCGTATTTTTGTTCGCAAAATTATAAAAAAAAAATAAAACTAAAATAAAATAAGTATATTAAAGTTTTAACTGCACGTGTGAAATCGTGAAAAATTAATTAATTAGTACCCTGTTGACCTGTTACGAGGAAAAAGAAAAAAAAGAGAAAATCGTCGGTTTCGAAACTTATAAAAACGGAACAAGCGAAAGAGCAAAAGAAATCACGTATAATGGAAAATTTTGCGTTCTACTAATTTTAAAAATCGTATTTACGTACGAATGATGTTCTTATATACATACGTATATGCACTTCAAGTAATATATATATGTACACATAACAGTGACGTTAGAATTCTAAAAATATATGAATTTGTTCAAATTAGAAAAACCAATATTTTCTTCCGTCTTCTTCACTTCGTTTTTAATTCTCTCCAAGTTTAAGATCTTCCTTTTTTTTTTTATTATTCTTATGATCGCCACATGCGTATACAGAGATACGAGGAGACGTAACTATATAGAGTAAAATTGGTGACAATTATAATGATCGATCTATTTTTGTGCCCGCGATTGAAATCGATCGTGTAGTCCGCGCCGTAGCTAACTTCTTCATGATTAACGTCTCAATTTTATTCGAAGGTTACGATGATACGTTTATTACACTTATATGTTGTACGTATACGTATAGATTCGATAAGTTGGCTTCTGGACTCTTTAAATGATTGGGTTGCACAAAAAGTCTTTAAAAAAAAAAAAAAAAGTGAAGAAGACAAATTGCGGACTTGTGAAATTCACTTATGCAGTGTTCTCTCGGAGCACTTTTTTCATAGGCAGAAAAGAAAAAAAAAAAAAAAAACACAAAAACTACGTAATACCAGCTCATTCTTGTATACTAATATCATTAGCGCAATTAGAATAATATCGGTTCTAAACGTTTTAAGTTAAATTATCGTGTAGTCTTTGCGAGATTTCTTAGCTTTTAAAATATAACGTAGTTTCTTCTCTTCTTCCATGTTGAACCTGTAATTTTTTTTTTCTTTTTCTTTTCTGTTTTTTTTTCTTATATTTTGAATGTCAACGTACACACCTCCGCGCGTATATACTTACGTCATATTCGAAAATTTGAAGAATATGCCAAGAAGTTAATCATTCGCTAGACATTTTGACAAAAATATTGAGATGAAGAAAAAATAATTGAACGATGAATAAAATTTGGAAAAAAAAAAGAAGAAAAAATATGTTACACCGTAGTGACGAAAAGAAAAGCAAAAGCGAAGCTATGGCAAAACAGAAATTAAATCAATGCAAAATAAATTACCTATTTGATGTTATAATGTTTGAATGTCGGATAAGAAGATTGCCCAATTGGATGATGGTGATGGTGATGACGATGACGACGACGACGACGATGGATAATAATGATGATGTCTTCGCGTTTAGCACCGCGACGTTGACGTCGTTTTCGTAGTCGCGGCGTCGTAGATAAGTTTGTATTATATCGCTATACACACGTATACATGTAACCAGTTCGTTCTAATCCACGTGACACCGTCGTCTTCGTCTTCTTCGTCGTGCTTCGGGATCATTTGCTCTTCCTATATTCGACGGAGTATATAAGGAGCTGTCCTCAAAATATTCAAACAGTTTGGCAACGTATACCGTCGTGCAGGTTTTCCACGTTGAATCGCGACATCGTCGTCGTCGCCATTAGTTCGTTTGTTCGTTCGCGCGTTGGTGCGTGAAGATCGTTATTATAAATATCTACACACAAATAAGTAACAATTTCAACAACAAAACGAAATAAAACCCGTTTTTTTTTTCTTCTTCTTTTCCTTTCTTCATTTCTCTTTTCACAGAAATTTTCTTACTCAAATTAAAACAAAAAAAAAGGAAAAGAAACTGTATAAAACATTAAAATGTACCCCGTCGAAACCGGAAGTTAGAATTCGGAAGTTTTGGTGTCGTGTATACGATGACGAAGATAAATAACAAAAACAACAGAATAAGCGTTAATCGTAATAATAATAATATTAATAATAATAATTAAAAATTAGTCAAATACATCGAATTGATTTTATTTTTCTTGAACATTTTTCATTTCGGCCCTGTGCATGGCGCATGAATTTTGAAGTGATATATAAAATACCTACATAATAGTTTTACATATAAGCTGCAGGTAGTGCAATTATATATACTATAAATGTTGGAATATGATGTTTTTACGAAAAATAAGTGTTTCCTAGATTTATCGAAACTTTACACTGCACCAATCTTTAAATAAAATAAAATAAAATAAAATAAAGAAACAGTTGACCATAAGCCAATAAAATAAATAGATAATATAAAAAAAAAAAGCAATAACATTGTTAATAACACTAATAATAATAGTAAATAAATAATCGTAGATCGCAATGGGGAACGGTGGAAGTGCGTTGGATGTGGAGATGAGTTCGTTGTCGTCATCAACAAACGAACGTCCTCAAATCAGGGTTAATATATATAATTATTATATTTAAATAATGAATTCACGTTAAATTGCTATTACATATACACCTATATTATACACTCATTCATAAGCTGCCATTTATTTATACATATTAGACGTAGTTCAGAAAAAAAAAGCAAAAAGAAAAAAAAAATCATCAATAATATCACGCATAATTTTTACGATTATTAACAATACTGATCATTCATTCATTTGTTATTATTATTATTTTTTTTCCATATATTATTGAATTCAGCTATTTTTTTTTGTTTTTCACTTCATTTCTTCAACAAATTAATTCGAAATTGGTTCGTTTTTTGTGTGTGTGCGTGTGCGTTTATTTGTTTTTTTTTTTCCACGGCCAAAGAGCGAGGAAATAAAAAACCTTGAACTAATGCCCATACGTGTTAGTTGTTTTATTTTTTTCTTAAAATTTTTTATTTGTTCATCTTTGTTTTTCACGTATTAGAATTCTCTATGCATTAACTAAACAGTACGTAGGTAATTTTACGTTGTGCTCCGAATTTCGGTTTGGGGGAAAAAAAAACAAGGAATAAAAATAAACAAGTAACTGGCAATTATTACCACCAGACATCGTAACATCATTTTCGTCTATTTTACGTTCTAGTCGTGTACCTACCTACCTTAGTACCTATATACTTGGCGGATAGTTTTTGGCAACGTTGAAAAAATTACTCTGTAGAGAATACCAGTTACTCAATCAACGAATTTATTTTACGTTCTATAAATATATTGTTATCAGACTCGAGAGACAAAGTATTAGAATATCTATAGTACCTATACACATACAGTATCTAACCTATGATCATGTATATGAATACTTATAATAAGGTACGTGTGGCGGGAGGGCTAGAGACGCGTTTTTTCTTTAGAAATTTAAACACAATATATTTTACGTGATATCAGAAAAAAAATATATACCACTTTAGAAATCTATACATATATATAATGTGTTATATTCTACATACGTTATATTACGCGCATATTATAATAATTACCATATACATACATCGTATCCATACTGTTTAAAAGATTGTGAAAGAGGAAAAAAAATTAAAATGAAAAATCGAACGAATTTTTTTTCTTTTTTTTTTTTCTAACATTTTTCAATCCCAGTTTGATTTTTGTGTCGTCTGCTGGTTTTTTTTTTTTTTTCTCTCACCCCCATTGTTTTTTTTTTGCTAAATAAACGCATATTTTCATCGAAAAGCTTTGTGGTTTGTTGTTAATTTTTTTTAATTTTTTTTTGTTTCGTTTCGTTTCGTTTTTTTTTTGTTCTGCGTTTTTTTCCATCATATTGCCTGTATTCGAATGATAATGTGATATGATAGCGAATAATTTCGATATTCTCTTAAACGTATTAAATTTTTATATTCCTTTTAATTTTTCAGAGAACGCCTATGCGGCCAATGATTGCTGAATACGATCCTAAGAGGCAAGGAGTGAAAACAGAACTATCAGACATGGTGCTTGTCAAGTAAGTATTTTTTTGGAAATTTTCTTTCACCAAAAAAAAAAGACAGAAAAGAAAAAGAAAGAATAGAGAAAAAAGGGAAGAAAAAGAATCAATTCAACGATCACGTGACGGAATTATTAATCAGGAGTAGGATATTGTTATATGAGAATATCTTACGTTTGATTTTTTTTTGTTGTTTTTTATATTTTCTTTTTCTTCCTTTTTTTCTCTACGGTCTTTTGTACGAATCAAAAATGATACGATATGATACAGCATTCGTCGACTCGAATTTGCTGAAGATTCGAAAATATTTATTATCCTTTCAATGCGTAATTCACACCCTTATAATGTGTTGTCGTTCTTGTTACTGGTATCTATTATTATTATTATGATTGTTATTATTATTAATATTGTTACTACTGTGATCATTATTGTTAATATTTATTATTATTATTATCGTTACCTATACACATCATTATTAATATTGTGTCACGACCTATGGCAGTCACCACTATATAATATACTACGTTCTACCGCATCATCACATTAGAAAAAAAATCAAAAATATCAAAAAATTTATGCGATATGTATATAAATATATGTATATGTGTATAACCCGCGTACTTATGTATACATATAATTTATATATATATACGTCATATATTGTTTATGCATTATTTTATAACCATGCATAAAATTATACACATATCAGATAATATGTTTACCTAATACATATATTAGGTATGTAGTACGTATACTTCTTCCCCATGTAACAAAGGGGGTCATATAATATTGTGCATTTTTTTTTTAATTTAATTTCATAATTATGATTCGTCTTTCAATTTTTTTTCGTATCTTTCCTAATCATTGTGAGAAAAGAAAAAAATCAAAGTTCACTATAAAATTAATTTTTTTTAATTATTTTTCTATCGTAATTTTCATGTATATATTTTATATTTATATACCATATTCACTATAAGGTATGTACTATATATTATATATCGTTATCATTTTAATTATTTTGTCGCATACTGTCTGATGATTTGCTCATGGCGTTTAATTCAATGAATGATATAGTTGATTGATTTCTTTTTCCATATTATTTATTTATTTATTTATTTTTTTACAATTTTTGTTTTACGAGGGGTAATCGAATCGTTTTATTGTAGATGTTGTATGTATATAGATAATATTTGGTCGATAAATTTATTTTCATTAAGATTGATATCGACGAACTATAATTTTCGTACGATTTTTATCCGTATAGTTTTATTGTTGTATATTATACGGATAGATATTGAAGTGATTTAGTTTTATGGGAGTCGTGCAATGGAATCGAGTTACCTTTTTCCGGGCGCATTGATTTTTTTCATCAGTATTTAAATTACGACGAAGTAGAATTCAACAAAATATTTGAATTTTATCATGTGGTATCAATTTTCTTTTTTTTTACTCTCATTTCGCGTAACTTGGTATTACGTTATGTATAGCATGAAATTTAATTACAAAGGTTTTCAAGACACACCCTATGATACAATAACCATAATTATGTAACTTGAAATATAGGTTATCATATAATTGCATTGAAAAGAAGAAAAGAAAAAGAATAGCGCGAAGCAAAAAAAAGCCTGCTAATCATGTTGCGTGCAATCACCTCATTAATTTAAGGGCTGTAGACTGTGATTGGCTTTTGCTATCATACATAACATACATATGTGCATAATACTCATGACATAGAATTCTATATATTTACGTAGCTCATATTTTTACATATGTATTACTGCGTTGTGATTAGGTACATGATTATGTACGTATAGGTCTGTAACATTTTCACGTAAAGTTGGTATTTATTCTCTGAAAAGTCGCAACGAAAAAAGAAAAAAGAATTAAATCGAAGAAAGTTGATTCTTAATATTGACATGCGGAAAAAGAAGACTTACAATTAGGCGCGAAAATTTGAAATTGAAAATTGCGCGCGTGCATATTAATAGGTACACACATATATACACATGGCTACAACATCCTGTACAAATGATAAGAAGTTGAAATTATTACAATACCTGTTTTTTATCTTCTATTTTCATTCGTTTTTGTTCAATGAAGAAAAAAAATTTTGTTTAAAACGCGACCGGTACACGCTAAATTATAATTATATATTATTATTGTTATTATATTTTATTATTGATATTATTTTTTTAATTATTATTATTCGTTGAATTACACACCGTGAAAATATATCACGCAGTATGCATAAAAAAAAAAGACAAAAACAAAAAAACGAAGTAAAAATTAATCGAACAGAATACGAAATTTATTTTTTTGTTTCTCTTTTACAATAATTGAATAATAAAAATTATCTGTTTTTTACTGTATAATATGTGCATTTATATGATTCCAGACATGCGAATAGAGTCCGGTATAGATTCGGGCTCTATGAAGTGCTCTGAGTATTAACCGAAGGCGCAAGTGCCGCAATCTCTATCTAAAACATAAGAACCAAAAAACCGAAACCGAACAATTTGAAAAAGAATTAAAAAGAACAAAAAAAGCATTCGATAAATAAAGAAAAAAAAAACATACAAACAAAACAGAAAACGTAAGCGGATTATTAAAATATACCGAAATATCTATTTTATTTTTTTTGTTAGTTTTATTTATTATTTTACATTTAATTATTTATTTATCATCTTATTTCACTTTTGTATTTTTGTTTCATTTTATTTAAATTTTTTTTTTTTAGTTTGTTTCTTTCCCTAAAAATATGAATTACTTAGTGGTTTTTTATTGGTATTATTATTATTGTTATTATTATTATTATTATCATAATTATTTAATTCAAATTTATTAAGACGAATTGCAATAATTGAATGAATTGTTTAATATTTTCAATGTATAACCCTTTTTGTCAAAGCGCAAATGTTATGTAAACACACGGCTTGTTAGTCGTCGTACTGCGTCGTGGCGCTGGGCGTCGGTGATGCAGTGCGGTGGTTGCAGCTGCCTACTAGGCGTCTCACAGAGTCACTACAGAAAAAATCACGCGCGTCTCACACGCGTGACGACGTTGTCTCTGTCCGTGTCTCTGTCTGTCTGTCACGTGTCACGTGACACAGAATCTTTCATAGCTTTCTTGAAAGAAAGCTCCCACACCTAAGGAGAGAAACTACCGCACCAACGGGTACCTACACAACCTACCTTTACGATCTTTTTTTATATAATTATATATAAAAAGTTTATTGCAATTTTAAGAGAAAGAAAAAAGAAAAAATCTTTTTTTATTTATTTATTTATTTTTTTTTCGTTTGAATATAGGCATACGATACATTTGTTAGAACGACGATTTTTATCGCAGGGTATACCACGTTCAGTTTTCAGATAGAAAAATACATAAAAGCTAAGAAAAAAAAAAATCAGATCAAAATTTAAAGAAATACGGGGGTGTCGGTTATAGCGTAATTCGGGTGGCAATTTGAAAATTATTTTCTGTCTGGCGTAATTTCTTCATTTTTTTTCCACTCCTATACTTTATTTTAAGAAAAAATGTTTTTCTCACACGGTAAAGATGAAAAGATTAGATTTTTTATGTTATACGGTTTCTCGTCTTTTTTTCTTTCATTTCAGTCATTTTCAATTATTTTCCTTTCTAGACTTTAATTTTTTTTTTTCACGATCATTAAATTTTCAGATTGCCACCGGGTTGAAGATTTGCAAACAGATAAAAAAATCTCTGTCCACTATACCACTCTTGCAAATTATGTACCTCATACCATATTTTTTATTCGGACTTCAGATATCGCTGAATGACATAATAAAACTGAATTATGTATTACATCACCGTAAAGATTCATAACTTTATAATTAATTGTTTGCGTTAAAAAGTCTTTAGTTTAAAAATCCGCGGCGTACAGTGCCTTTATTTTTCCTTCTCGTTCTTCCGATTCATTTATTTATTTATTTAGTTATTATTTATACTTTTCTGTTGAATCAAAACGAAAATGGCTTATCGATATAAGTTTTTGCCGTTTCATAATTTGCGGCAGTGAAAGTGTGCAGGCGCAAATCGAACGCTTAAAAACACTCGTCGTATTCTTTGATTATAGATGCAAATATAAATTGTTAGTCAGTTATGAATTGAAAGAAAAACAAAAACAAAATTATAAACAATATAATTATGGACACATACACATGTACACACTCACCTATACACACTTACAATGGGCATCGGTGAACACGCACGAATGTTGGGGATTTTATAATAAAACAACAACACAATTATTATTTTGAGTGAAAGATTTAAAAATTTTCCGGTGAAAAATTACACGCCCCGGTAAATTATTATTATTATAGACGCAAGTATTACACGGCGCGTTGAAGAAATTTTGTCTGTGGAATTTCCTTTCCTTTTTTTCTCTCTTCATTACATGTGTAATGTTGCACGAATCACATTTGTCATTATCATATAGATATGGTTATTATTTTTTTTCATTTTATCAAATCTTTTTTTTAATATCTATTAAATGCATTTGCATTTTGCCTGCCGCTGCCGCTGATGTTATTGTTGTTTGTTTTGCGTTTTTGCTATGATTTAGACTAAAACATAAAGGAATATTAATAAAATACAAAATTATCACATAAGTTTTACAGAGTTACATTCATTCGTATTATTATATTATACGTACGTACGTGTTTAATTTTTAGATGTTACGCCGTGTAATGCGCGGGCTATGTACAACTTCTAAGACATTTTATCACATCTAAAACCTCGTCTAGAATACATTTGATATAACACGTTCATTTTTCACACGAGTATATAATATTAATATCAAGTTACGGGAGATTATTAAAATTATTACTAATTGTAAGTCAACTGTAACTTGAAATTTTCTTTTCTTTTTTTTTTTAACTAGGCTCTAATTTCACTTACGTTTCTCATTCTTTATTATTCATGCTTGCACGTATATGATTATTCATTTTGTTTTTTATGTCACACCTTCCATGCAACTTTCAGTCGAAAATTGATAGTTTTTTATTCTTATGTTTTTCGGTCTTTAATAATGGCTCTTTTAATAGGCTTGCCATTCTTCAGAGTCGATTAAGAAACTATCAATTTTCTTATACATATTTCAACGGAAGAAAATTTTGAATGAAAATTTATCTCGTTGCTTTTGTTTGTTGCACTTGCGAAATCAACTATCATCGGTATCGCGATCATCGATGTCCACTTTATACATGAAATTACTAACACTTATAACAACGTTATTTAGATATATGCAAATTTTCTGATTCGTTTGCTTTTCAATCGCATCATATAATTCAACATATACATCAATCACACTTACGTACCCGCATACTCCTATAACTCAAAAACATCATTATATAGTATAGATATTAGATTTTGACAAAAATAATTTTAAAAAATAATGAGAGAGAATTGAAAAAAAAAAGAATAAATAAATAATTATACGAAAGGAGAACGAATATCTTTAATAATAAATTGTTAGATTATAAGGCGGTGGAAATTTTACAATGTATTTATTTTTTGCTTTTGAATCAAAGAATCCTATCTAATCTATATGGTTTTACAGATACAAGTGTGAGAAAAATGAAGTGCCCATCAGCGTTACCAATGGCTCAACCCTCCCCCTCGTCGAACGTCCCGACGACGAGGAGGCAGCCCTCTACAATCCATTCGAACACCGGAAGCTGGCTCATCCAACTTCTGATATGGACACTCTCATTCATCTTCTTAAGGGTAGTTTGGGAACCGGCATCCTGGCAATGCCTTTGGCTTTCAAAAACTCCGGATTAGCTTTTGGACTTATAGCCACATTCTTCATCGGGGCTGTTTGCACCTATTGTGTTCACATTCTGGTTAAATGTGCCCACGCTCTATGTAGGCGGACACAGACGCCGAGTCTTGGTTTTGCAGATGTTGCGGAAGCAGCGTTTCTCGTTGGACCTGAAGCTGTGCAGAAATATGCGAGACTTGCCAAGTGAGTATATCTTATTCGATCGTGTATCACGAAAATTGAGAAGTTGATCGTAGTACTGAATAATAAAAAACTAACTTTGTTTTTTTTTTCTATTTGTCTCTTACAGAGCCACCATTAATACCTTCTTGGTAATTGACCTGATCGGGTGCTGCTGCGTATACATAGTATTCATTGCTACAAATGTTAAACAAGTTGTGGATCATTACTCGGAGGGTCATACGGATCTGAGAATACTCATGGCTTCACTTTTACCACTGCTCATAATTTTGTCGTTAGTCAGGAATCTCAAATATCTTGCTCCCTTCTCAATGGTTGCCAATATTCTGATTGCCACTGGTATGGCGATAACTTTTTACTACATATTCAGAGATCTTCCAAGCATCGAGGGAAAACCGCATTTCTCATCTTGGCAACAACTACCCATGTTCTTCGGAACTGCCATCTTCGCTCTTGAGGGCATCGGTGTCGTAAGTATAAATATTATTAATACTTATCATCGTATTTGTATCCAGATATTCAAAGTTTGATAGAGAATAAAGGTCTCGATGTGTTTCTAAATTTATTTCTTCATATTCCAGGTTATGCCCCTTGAAAACAACATGAGGACCCCACAGCATTTCATCGGTTGCCCAGGAGTCTTGAACATTGGTATGTTCTTTGTCGTTCTTCTTTACAGTTTGGTCGGTTTCTTCGGTTACTTGAGATATGGAGATGCTACTCTTGGATCCATTACCCTCAATCTCCCTGAAAAGGAAATACTTGCACAATCCGTAAAGCTCATGATTGCTATTGCCATCTTCTTCACTTATGGTCTTCAGTTTTATGTGCCAATGGAAATCATCTGGAAAAATATCAAGCACCGTTTTGGAGCGAGAAAACTCACAGCTGAGTACATCGTACGCATTGCTCTTGTAATATTCACCGTCGTCATTGCCATCGCGATACCAAACTTGGGACCATTTATCTCCCTTGTCGGGGCTGTCTGCCTTTCGACTTTGGGTCTTATGTTCCCGTCAGTAATTGAACTTGTTACAGTATGGGAAATGGAAAATGGTCTGGGAAGTTATAACTGGCGGTTATGGAAAAACATTGCGATAATATTATTTGGTATTCTCGGTTTCGTCACCGGAACATACGTCAGTATCCAAGAGATCATTGAAAATAAGTAAAAAAAAATGATCGCCTTTGAAATTTTCTATTCAGATCGCTTCGGGGTAGTCAGAAAAGATACTCCGAATCATCTAGCAGATCAAAGCTAGGTAATCTGCTAAGCAACACCTCGCTGATGATATTGCTTCGAAGACATACTAACTACAATCTCTCTGAAAACAAACACAGTAACCACGTATGTAGTCAACTATATCAGCGTATTATAGTTCCTCTTTAGGAGCAGTTTGATTGTGTTTTTTTTATTATTTTTTTTTTTTTATTTTTTCTGCCTTGCAAGTATTATTCCACAATGAAGAGATGACGAATATAGTAACTGTAGAATCTGTTTCGTATAAATGCAACGATCATATGCAGGAAACGATCGCATAATTTTCAGGGAAGAATTTAATGAAGAAACTAGAGAAGAGGTTTATCTTTAAATTTTGAATAAAAATAACAACAAGAAAAACAATGTGAGCGAAAAAATAATTAGCTGAGAAACCGTACATAAGATATCGCTGTATGTATATATGTACACTCTGATTATAAAGGCAATTAACGGGGAGAACTGAGAAGTGCGTATATAGCGTTGTATTGTGAAGTTTATAGAGCAAAGATAACAGAGGTCAAAAATAATGAAAAGAAAAAATAAATAAAATAAATAACAATCATAATTAGATTCGAGTCACGTGGATTGAAGGGGTGTAAAAATTAATAACTTACCGTGTTCCTTTTTCCAAACGAACTGCAGGGCGTGACAGCCGAAAGTCAGACAATATAAATC
Source organism: Athalia cordata (assembly GCA_963932425.1). Classification (NCBI taxonomy): domain Eukaryota; kingdom Metazoa; phylum Arthropoda; class Insecta; order Hymenoptera; family Athaliidae; genus Athalia; species Athalia cordata. The sequence goes on from OZ010626.1 coordinate 31,352,010, forward strand.
GTATACGGACGTTGTGTTAAACTGCAACGATTCTAACGGTCGGAAAACAGTATAAGATACGTGTATTGTATACATATGTTCATATTCCCGGCGATTGATAAAATAAATGGAATTTATTCTAAATTGCAGTATGACGAGAACATCATGCGTTATGCGTTGCTACGCGGGGGATGAAAAAAGTGATTGAATTAAATAATTGAAACGAATAAATAAGTAGAAGATTCGAGATAAAATATTTTGACCAAAATAAAAACTAGGAGAAAAAAACAAAAAGAAAGTTGTGCATGAAATTATTGAAAATTTTCGTATATTTACGGTGAATAAAAATTACGATATGTAAATTACACAGCGGAATCTCAGACCGATAGAACAGAAAAAGCATGGTGCCGCCGTCCGGGGCCTTATATTCTCTTTTTGTAAATACATACACATTAATAGCAACGCATCTCAACGACTACATTATAAATATATATTGATATAGTTAATATACATACTGCAAATTCAGATGTGTATACATACATATACATAAGAGAAAAACATAAAGAAACTATAATTTAGACTAGAAGCGATCTTGCCTTGTACGAAGCGTAGACATGAATCGTAGTAGCTAAGTTTTAGTTAGCGAACTACCTGGGCAATCTTCATGACCTGTTTTGGATCCTCGATTGATTTAAATTGAAGACCCTGAACTTGCCAAGAAAGGGGCTCAGCGCGTCAAGGCAACCCTAAGGCCCTTCTGTGATTGGCTACAGGGCGGAGCGGGAGCTGTTCCATAACCCTGTAGCAAATTCATTTAAGTTCATTCTTTTTACAATTATACCTATAATCTTTGTGTCTATGCCAGTTTCGATTTAACTCACGTGATTCCTAAAAATTATGTAAATAAAACAAAGTTAAATGAGAATAACCATTGAGCCAATCGATAACTTTGCATCTAATTGATAATATATGTATTCATCAACATTATTATAAAAATCAACTACTAGGATTCACGTGATATTCAACGAAATTAATTGAGCAATGCGAATTATATGTCACCCCCAAAGAGCGATGTCGATTGTCTTACAATTAGATTAGTTCGATTATGATAAGCACTAATAACTAGTAACAAATGTCTCATATTATATACCACATACATATAAATACCTATGTACCGACATCGCTCAGAGGTGTTTAATAATTCAGGAATCGCGAGCCAAAAGACTCTTTGCTTCTAGGGTGGCATATTAGGATAGGTGTTTTTTTTTTTTTCATAAGTCGACAGAGATATCATACATTTGATTATTTAATTAATTGATTAATTATTATTATTATTGTTATTATTGTATCACCTTGGTCTATTGGCTGTTTGAGTTTATTTATTTAATTTTTTTTTTTGTTTTCTTTTTTCTCCTTAAACACAAACAGCTAATATTGTCCAAACACACAACTACGCACTTGACATGATTCGTAAAGACACATATGCAACATATATACCTAGTATGCTAAATGAAGTATTATTAAAGATTATATATGTCGCTCTGTCATTTACCGAGGTTTATTAAATTATATATATATATGTATACATATATATATGTATTTATTTTCTTTTTTTTTTTGTTTAATTTTTTTGTTCTTTTCTTTCGTTCACTTGCCTGCTTAGTTTTCCTCGGTAAATACATAATCACCAGAATTATTATTAATATTATTATTATTATTATTATTATTATTATTATTATTTTTTATCATCGATTATTATATCTACATCCATTTCCCATCAAACGTTATAGAAAATGGTAGCAAAATAGAAAGAAGTTGCAGAAAAAAAAAAAACTGAAATTCATTGCGATCAAAGCGAGTTGTTGTACAATAGTGGAAAGGGAATTAAGCACACATGGAATAGAAGAAATTCTAAGAGAAGCAAACAAAAAAAAAAAAAAACACAACGGCGCAACTTTATCTTGAAGATTGATTCGTTTTTATTTCGAAATACGGTTCATGATTGAGGAAAAAGTTCGGTCTAACACAACACAGCTTTATAAGTATTAGGTAAATTATATAGTAATTTCGTAATTCTTTTTTATTCGTGCCTTGACTATAGAAAGAAGATGTACAATTTTGCCTTCCGAATGTTAGCAAAATATATATGAAAGAATAAAAAAATGAAAAAAAAAAATTTACTAAATAAAAGAAAAATCTTGAAAAAAAATCCAAAAAACAAAAAAAAATATTGTTACCTTTCGAAATCGTTGTTGTTCGTTATACGTATAGAACGCCGCGGTGTTCGCGTGTATAGCAAAAAAAAAAAAAATAAACAAAACTGTTATAGTGGAATTGCGGCATTTTCCTAGTGAGAATCGTACAAAAATAAAAAAAATTAAATAATAAATAAATTAAAAAGATATAAAAAGAAAAAAAAAAGAAATCTACCTTGTATAGACTTTGAGAGACAGGGTGCATGTTGTATATTTTTGCATAGACGAGGCTTGGAGAATTACAGACTATCGTGTATTACACATGTTATGACCTATACGTATGTACGTGGTTGTAATTCACTGCAGGTATTTGAACTTTTAACATCTTAGAAAAAAAAACAAGGAAATATTAATAAAATAGTTCGAGCTAAATGATAATAATGAGGGATAAAAGGCAAAAATTCATACGAAGATGAGAAAAAAAAAAAATATATATATATACATATATGTATTATATATACGTATATATATTCACAAAAGTTCCGTAAGGTATTTTTTTATATGCTGTACACTGCACTACACTTGTATGTAACAATGTTTTATTGTTGTTGACATACTTGTTCTTCCGTTAGTCATTAATATACATATATATATGGTAATATAGATATAAATATATACATACACATATTTATATACATATATTATTCATCTGTATATACCATATATTTTGTTACTGCAATATGTATGGTATAGATCATTCGGATAACGCAAATCGCGTTGGACAATACAATAATTACACTGCCATATTGTATTGGTTATGCTTTTAAAATAACAATTTTTTGATTTTGATACATATATATATATATAAATATATATATATTATTTTTTTTTCTTCCTCCTTTTAACTCACATAAATTATACATGCAAAGCGTAAGATTTCCTGGCAAGAAATCTATAGCGTAACAGCACATCGTGAAGAAAGTGTCGTGCAGTCTTGGCATATAATGTGCCTGATGTTTAGATAGTTGTGTTTTTACAGATGTAGATATATACCTGTTTTGTGTATACAGTTATTTTATTAATTATTATTATTATTATTATTATTATTATACTATATTATTATTATTATATTTGAATAAATAATCAATTGATTTACAATAAAATATGAAATTTAATTACCTATTCCCATTTCATTTATTAAGTACACAAATTATAGAAAAATGTTATACTAATATGAGTCTTGACATCCTTTTGTCATTATCATCTTCCTTTTCTTTTTTTCTCCTGTTTTACACTTGATGCTAGAGACGTGATGCGTTATTTGTCGCAGGCTTGATAATTGAACAGACAAATTCTACCGCTCTTCTGAAATACTGTGTTTTCATAGAATAAAAATTCAATTATAGTGTAATTGAGTTCTTATGATGCATTCTCATGAGAAATATTGTCGGATATTTAATTTTATGCCAATTTACATAATTGAAAATAGATCGACAATATAAAGTGAGATGGGCATATGTGTACAAGGTTCTATTTTTGTAACTATAATTTTTTTTCTATCATCTCATATACGTATGTGAACTTTATAATAAAATTGACTGACGATGAGTATGTATTATATACTGTCATATGTAATAATGCTAATAATATGCGATTCGCGTCAAACCTTTTTCTGCGTAATCGTTAATTTATGTCGATTCAATGTAAACAATTATTACGAATTGATCCGGATGTGTCCGTATAAATTGTGTTTAGTAAAAATTCTGTGACGATTGTCGTAAGGTAATTTGAGATACTATTGGTGGTGGTGGTGGTGGTGGTTACGTAACTTTTATATCGATTCATTCAAATATATAGGACCAACGCGTCCAATGGCAAAGCTGCTTGAATTGCGTAATCTTGAAAATTTAAAAAAAAAGGAGGAAAAAATCGGGTGAACAACAATAAATATATCACGATCGTGTTTATATAATGATCGTTGGCGTTCCGGCGCCTCGTTGACTGAACATCGGTGATACTTTCTTGCAATTAAAAATTCATTAGGTTTTTTTTTTTTTATTCCTCCAAACAGGAATAATGCGTAAAAAATAGACGGATAGCAAGACTCGTGAATTCTGCAACATTGTGGAGAATTTAATTCGTTATTATTGCGAGGTTTTGACGACGAGGAAAAAACTGGTTCCTTTTGAAGAAAAATTAAGTTACAATCAAGCAGATGAGACTTTTGGAAATTAATGATTGTAAAATAGTGGGGCTAATGATGTTACCAAAGTATAATGAGAGAAAAAAAAAAAAAAAAACTCATGACGGTGCAGATGTTCAGTGAAAGGAAGATGCACGAGTATGTGGAATGTAGACACATTCATCTATTGTACATTTTTATAATATCATATAACATAATTAAGAATAATTGCCTCATAATTAAATCGTTCGTAGAATTTTCAATTTTTTTTTTCATCTATACGATTAGCAACATTAAATAGATTTTTGATCATTTTATGAACTAATGATAAAAAGATTGTTTAGGAATAATTAGATTAAATGAATATTATACAGTCGCGGGGATTTTCTCATCGGTGTATAAACAGTAGAATGTTTTAATGAATCTCTGAAATGCCACGTCACACTAGTTATCAAAGTTGCATTCCTTAGCAGCTGCTTTCAGCTTCTGTTTGCTGTTAGGGCAGGTTCGCAACTTGTTTGATTTTATAGTACGGGCGAATAGATACGGAATTGAATTCTTGCAACTCACGTTGTGCAGGTAGTTCAGTACAGGAATTATATTCTATTTCAGAGTGTTTTTAAAAATAGAAATATTCACGGAATTAGGTCCGTCTGTCTCTAAGAAAAAACACTGTTAATTTATCGTCCATTATTACCTAACAACAAAACGAATTTTACGGTGCAGACGTGACTTCTAACAGGCACCGTCGAGCCCCCGGCAAGTCTCGAAGACGAGCTAAGAATTCAGAAACGGCCTCGAATGTTGTTTGCTACGATATTTTATTCCCTACCCGCCAACTCCCTGCAGCTACTGCAGCGAATACACAGAACCGTCAAACTCGTCGTTGGGCTATGAGAAACTCTGAGTCGTCGCATCAACATCGTAGAGTACAGAACGCAACGAAATTGTAATCACGAATGCCACGTACTTATTTTATGGATAAATGTTTTATTTTCTCAAACACTATTCGATTGAATTAGTGTACGCCGATTTTCTGAACGGTTATTGGCTTTCAATTATTTATACTAAAATTGACCCCGTCAAAAATATCTGAGATTATTTGTAATCCGCGGTAAAGAATCAAAAAAATATACGTCATCGCTGCTAAAGCGGATTATAATAAATTGTGATGTGAAAATAATAGCGGTTCTAATCAATAAGTTATTTCCGTTAATTAAAATTATCAACTATCATTCGGGATTTATAAAAGGAAATTAATGTTTGTGAAAAATAAATAGAACGGGTATAATTTGTATGATACCAACAGTAATCTTGGTGCGCGTAAATAATTTTCCTTAATAATGAATTCCTTATTAATAATGTTACAGCTGACACAAACGCAGCTGTGAAATAACTTCACTATCGTAAATTAGTTTTTATGGTGTGATAAATAATGTCGAACTCATTTTTGACGCATGTTCCACTGATAAAATCCGTCGCAATCATCGGAAGTTGAATTACAACTTACCAGTCTTTATGAATCTCTGTATTGAATTACTGGAAACTAAGAAATACTTTTATAACTTTATAATACTTTCGAAGCGTGTTTAGATTGAATTTTGAATTTCGAACGCGTTTTTTTTTTTTTTTTTTGATCATGATTTTTGATTGAAGCCGCGCAGAACTTGGTGCGCAGTCGCATTCCTTTCACGCGTGGGAGTGGTTTGCGGTCAGTGCAAGAAATTTCAACGTGACAGTTTTTTTTGACATATCACTGGCAGTACAGGAATAACTGAAGATAATACATTGGATTTAAAGGGCGATAATTCCGCGTGTTTTAGTTTGTCGTAAACTGTGGTTAAAATCGTACTTCAAGCCACGTAGGCACCGAAGTAGGTACGACATTTTACAAATCTGGTTTTAGCCAGCAGCAGTCAGCAGACCCTTGGGAATGTTACGACGTGATTTCTACGCTACCATTGACTCTGTGATGTGTCATTTAAAATGCAGATGTGTTTAGATCGTTGTGGATCTATTCCCAACAACATGTCCAATGTTCAGTTAAACATGCAGGATAAAAAAGACTTGGACAAATTCACTAAGTTCCTCGCTTTAAAGGCCGCGCAAATAATCGTTCAATCGAGGTTAGGTGAGAAAGTCAACACTAAATGCAAACCAAATTCTTCTGGAACTGATTGGGTAAGTTTATCACGTTTCATAATAATTTATTCAATCAAAATTCTGGTACCTGTTTCTGACCTCTCATATCTTGATTAGATATATCAATCGGTTAGCCCGCTTAGCGACTAGTAATTAATATAGGATAACTGTCGACAATCTATGTCGTTGCACAATTCTTTAGCTTTGACTCTGAACATTGCTCTAGCCTTAGCATCAATCTAACACTTTAATTAACATACAACAGCAGTTAATTCATTCATACAAGGAAGTCATGTGCGCTTGTCAAGCCGCTGATAGAGTTCAATACACTTTGTTCTTGTTTCTCTGTCTGTTTCCTCTTAAAAGTACTAAATATTTTAATGATCTTGAATGCTTGATGAATTTTCATTGCCTTAAGTGTTTGGCACACTTTTTCTTACTTTGAATATTTGCTTCAAGCATTTCAAGGCATGTAAATTTTTCAATTCTTTGGCTTAATGCTTGATGGAATTGCAAAGTTTCACAAAAGTAGGAAATTCCTGCTATTATAGTTCTTGAGAATTTTTCTTTTTAAGATTATTCGATCCATCCTCTCGTTAAAGCGTGCACGAATGTTATTGAGAAGCAAAAAAACAACTGGCAAATTGCCACAGACAAACATACGCATAGCTTATGTTCACTTGTATCTAATTTTCCACACGTATCGCTAACTGATATAAGGATTCTAATAGATTTGAATGTGCACACAGTGCATAGCGCTAGTCTTATCACTGTATTTGTTAGTTGTTTAATTTTTCTTTTAATGCTATGAATATGGATTCATTTTGCTCATAAATAACACCGAGATGCTCTGGTTTGTTATGCTCAATATATCAACAAGCTTGTAGCATTTTTGTCAACATACAAACTGAATCGCCTGATGCACTGCTCTTTTGGCCAAAATCAATTCATTACTATTCTTATTATCAAGTTTTTTTCTTTCATTTGTAAGTGAAGCTGTGCCAAAGAATAAAAAGACTCGTCGGCCTGTTGGTAAAGCTTGTTATCTTCGCAGTACATTTATCATATGGATTGAGGTTTTAGCGTCTTGTTTTATAACCAGAGATTCTGATATTAAGAAAGTTCGAATCCATACTCATGTAGATAACAATAAATGGAAACCTCCTCTAATATCGATGAATTTATCATAAAATGATTCTCTAAAGACATAAATTTCTCATACCTAATAAAAATCCCCGGTGAAGGTAAAAATTTGCCTTTCACTTTTGGGTAGCAATTATTAATAGGGACAAGATAAAACAGAAGTGCTAATATCAAGGACTATTTAATATACACAAATCAGAATTTATCTTAATTCGTCATTAGAACTTGCGGTTTGTTAATGTCTTGTTTGCCTTTCTCTTTGCTTGTTCAGTTCAACCTAGCGATCCAAGACCTACCAGAAGTATTAACAGAAGCAAAAAGGGCTCTTTGTGGTGAAATAGTGAATTCAAGAATCCCCCTGTGCGTTGAAATTTCTCTACGCACAATAGAAGGAGACACAATGGTCCTTGAAACATGGAGTCTAGGTGTTTTGCCGGAGCAAAGCGATCCTGCTGTTAGAGTAACTTACACTGTCTATAACAGGATGGGTATCCTTCTGAAATCTTTGCTCTCGGTGACCAGGGTGACGCCAGCTTACAAATTAAGTCGGAGACAAGGGCCCGATTCATATGTTATTTGCTATCGGATTTATATGGGAGAACCGCAGCTTCACACTTTAGGTAAGATGTTGAAAAATCTATTTGTCCCTTCATGGAACCCCAGATCATATGTAATAAATGTATTTGTTCTTATTGCCTCTGAACTTGTAAATCATGGGAATTTGAACGAGTGACGAGTTGTGTTTCTTTGTATGGTAATGGTTAGTCGCTCATATTTATGCAATCTATCTTCATACTATTTCAGGTGATAACTATAAGCATGTCCGAGTTGGCCAGCTTTATACACCCGTGGGGACTATTCATTTGTCCGTATCTTACAGGACAAAAATGACAATTTCTCCCACCCAGACTGGTCGGGATTCTATCATGTTGAAGAGTGATCACTTTCACTCTGATCTTAGCCCAAGACACGCCCGCTACCAGCAGAGGTTCGTTTAAATATAGAGATGGTAATTGAAGGTCTAGATATTATTTATGTCTGTAAACAGGTTTACAGGCCTACCGTATCTCTCTGCATTTTCTTTGCCCTCACAATTATGGTCCGTGAATAGTTATGGAACTGATCATTGATACTGCTGCCTCTGACGTATTTTCTATGACCTTATATTTCACACCTCGGCAGAGCCTTGTTTAGTCAGCAATTCAGACTGAGCATTTTTTTTAAATATCCGTCTTGACTCGCAAATTTGTTCTTACATAATTTGAATGAGAGAAAAATAAATAAAAATACACTTGTGGTCAGAGGGCAATGAAATATTTAAATCTCGAGAAACTATTTACAGAGATCGGCAAGCGAGGTAACATGTTTTGACCTTTTTTTTGCATGTTCAAATAACAGTATCTACGTTATGCAACGATAGTATAAACTTGAAGTTTTAATGCACTATCTGATTCATCTGTGATCTTGATTTGTGACCTATGAATATATCGCGATAATACTTTGTCGTTCCAGTGAGGAAAACAACACTTCCTTGAGCGATACCATTAAAGTTGGAGCATTTGCTGGCAACAAACCTGTAACTGTCATCGAGGAGGACTTGGTTATCCCAGATGTTCCGTTCAGTTCTCTATTGACTCCCCGTCAAACTTCACCTCCACCTGCCCCGCCCACAGAACCGACAAATGCGCCGGTTTCGGGATCTGTACCGCAAACTGATAACACCAATGGCAATACTGAAAAACCATTGAATGGCAATTCAACTCCAAAATGTAATTCACAGAATGGATCGAGACGAAGCAGCTGTTCGATGACGAGTGCGAACGACGATTTCATTATGGTAGACTTGGTAATTACGTATTTTTGTTGCATTAACAGTTCTGCTTTTCTGAAAAACAAAAAATATTATTAACGCAAATTATCTCGTGTGAAGGAAAAACCATACCATTCACCGATCGCTGCATTGGATCAAATTAAATTTATTCAAGCGAGGGAATCAATCCTGTAAAGTCATTTGGAACGTAGTTTTTTTTTACATCATTCCGCGAATACATCTTTTGATCGTTCTTAAGAATTTTTTTCTCTCGTTTCAAAATTTTGAAGATGGCATTGATTGATCAGGCGACGAATAACTGCTGAATAATAACACGAATGGTGGTGATGTACGCATAATCCCAAATATGCATAACAGGAAGTCAATTCATTAACATTATCTTGGAATGCCGTTAAACTTTGGCCAAGAAAATGTAAACTCATTGTGCTGCATGACTAAACAGTAGCCGCGAATGGGACTACTAAAGATTACTAAAATGCATCAGGTTACGGGCTCTTGTTTGGTGGGTCAGATTAGTATATGTATAGAGTCAAAATTGGTAATTGGAATGACTTTGAAAATGGTCATTCAATTAAAATATCGTTACACAAGTAATGCCTGACATTTTGAATCATTATTGAAAGTAGAATGATATGATTTTGATTTTGCACCTGTCGAGTTTGTTTGTCATTCAAAGAATAAATTAGCCATACATATTCCATTATTTTTGTTTTGTAATGAGCGTATGCTTCTATCATTTTCGGTATCTAGAGAAAAGAGCATTAAAAAATAAATAAATAAACAAATGAATAACAGTGATAAAAATGTACTTGCAGAAGACTCCGTTTGCTGGTACAAATACTAACAGTGATCTTGGCACGTTTTATCGTGAGTGTCAAAGCGCGCCTCAGCTTCAAGCTTTCACCGAAGAAAGGACGCTGGCGGAGCAAGTCGGTGATCTTACACAGCAGCTAGAAACATTTGAAACTAATATGCATCAGTACGAAGATATTTTGTCGTCGTTGTGTCAAACGGAAAATAATAATTAAAATTATTAACATAATTAAAATTAAGGAGGAAAAAAAAAAACAAAGTTAGAATATGTATAGTAATTCTTGGTCCCGTTAACTTCCACAAGTAATTTTGCTATCATTCAAATTATTTCAATCTAATCGTAATTGTGGTTATCATCCAGTCCACGACTTCATAAAACTCTGGTGGAATTTATCAATTCCATACGTTAATATCAAAATATAGAAATTTCGGACTTACTATCACTACGGAATTCACTATCAAGGTAATTCTAATATACAGCTTCATTTCAGCGATTATTAATTTTAGCGTATAATTTGAATCTACGATCTACCTAAATCTGAATAATACAATGAGAGGCCTAGATTTCTGGTGAATTTCTGATAAAAGAATCTTTCCGATTAAATTTATCAGACGCATAACGGGTTTGGATATAAAAAAAAAAAAATCGCATATAGGTATACACACATATAACAAATCGTTATTTCTGATATTTGACTAGCAAAATGAAGAAATTGAAATTGTTTGTACAAAATATCAAAATGTTTATGATAACTGGATCATAATACGTAAGTAATAATTGGAGCGAGGACACTATGAGGTAAACGTTTTTCGTCAAAAAGAAGTCATCTATTTATTAACTTGAAAATAAATAAGGGAAAAATTTCCCTTATCACAAAGTCACTTTTCTTTTTTTTTTTTTTATCTATATGTTTTTTCTTTTTCATTTGATACATCATATTTATCTTACCGGTCGTCGCCAGATAACCGCTTTCGCAATTCTTGAATGAAATTATATTACCTTTTTTCGCGCGACGAAAGCGAAAAAAAAACAATCCCAGCTGTGTTATTGCTTGTCGAAAAAGCTATTTATTTTTTTACTGTATTATTTAATTTTATTTTTTTTCGGTCGTTTTTAACTTTCCTTCTCGTCATAAATTATTGCTGTACATAGTATGATAATGTAATTTATGTTGTAAATGATATATATTTCGAGCAGGTGATTTTTGTAATCCCATTAAAATAATGTTGTAAATTAATTTTTAATCAAATTTTTTACGAAGCAATAATCTCTTTGCGTGACCAGTCAGTGGTTGATTACAAAATATACAATAAACGCGAATAACTCTCTAGTATTCATGTTTAATAAGAGGTTATCACAAAGATAAAAATGCTAATCTGTAAATATATACATATAAATAAACGTCAAATGAATGAAGATATTATTTCATTGGATTAAAAAAATTCGAAAATCATTATTAGTATTTGATGATAAAAATATCTTCACCATCAACATTATAAACTGTTCTGTAGTTGGTGAAGTGAATCGATCAGTCGATTACAACTGATTAATTGAATTAGGAAATAACATTTCATATAAAAGCCGGCATTGACTGAATATATTATACATAATATTACACGGATATTGTTATATATGCATCAGTTGAATAAGACTGTCAATAAAAAGTATAAGAATATTGCTTTTTCAGCTTTAACTTATCGTTGGATTGATGTAATCCAATAGCGCCATGAAATAGAAATAGAATTGCTGGTTTACAATAACGCATCGACGTAAACATCAATGTTTACAAATGCACATCAAATTATAAGTTGTTTTTCATAACCGATATGCGATATCTACAGATTTAAATAGTTATTTCTTTTTGTTCAGATTATTTTTTTAAGTGTCCCTTCTCTCAAAATTCGGTTATCTACATGCATGATGTGGATAAATGATATTCGTAAATTGTAACTTGAATCTGGTATCGATGGGCATTCTTTATATCAGCTATGCACTATGGTTACTGCCCGATATTTCATCAATATATTTCCCACAAAGTTACGCTAGATGATATTTATTTCTATTCGATTTATGAAAATTAAAATGATTACTTATATGTTATTATACACATGTGTCATTGTACCGATTATCGATTACGACTCTTATTGTTCATCACTATCATGAGTACAACCAATAAATGCTTCGCAAATGTTGCTTTTCATTGCTTTCTTTTGACCGTTCCATTCCTCTGCCGTTCTGCTCAATATATAAATCGAAAAATTTTAGGCAGAAGAACTCAATTATTTCATGAGGTAGATTTATCTAGTTGGCAGATTTGAATTCCTTGACTGAAAATTCATCAGATTACACTTATACGAGTGATGTTAATTTTTTACCTTAAAGTCGAAAAAGTCGAGGGCTATAGTCTTTTGATTTTTGAAGATCCATTTGCAAAAATCACAAGAATTTAAATATGCTCCGAACAGTTTGAGTGAGTGCTTCCTGACGTAATTTTACGAGAGAAACACGAATCCGTCGAGTAAATTAAGCTAGGAATTAACATATCAATTATTTTGCATTTTAAAGCGATAAAATTGCGATAACTCTGTTGCGATAGCTGGATCAATTTAGCTTGCAGATTCGGATTCCTGGGCTCATCATAAATTGAACTAGGGTCACGCGAGCGATTTTGATTTTTGGGATCGAAATCAAAGAAAATCAGAGTCCACTGTCTGGAAAAGATCTCGACTTTGGGCCGAAATATAAAAACATGCAACAGTGAAGAGCTGCGATTCAGTTCCATGATATTTTTTCACCTCTATTCTGCTTATATTTTTCAGGGAAGAAATGGTCCCCCATTATAATTGATTCCGTAGATCCACGAAAGTCTCGTATTTTAGATATGGGGTCAAACTGCTTTATAGTTTGCCCATTACTCTTCTGGAAAATAAAAATAAAAATATAATGAAGTTAAGAAAATTCAAATATATTAACAATGTATTCGAAGGCACATGTATAAATTAGTTCATAATATATCTTACGAGTGGCGCTAGCATTTGACACCCCTTAAAACTCAACTCCTCCGCCCCGCCAAGCCCTGTTTCGCGTTAGTAAAGAGAATCTTAGATTCTCTTGGAACTTTACCGGTGACGTTCAAGACTTCGACTGTTTATACGACCTTATTTTCATTGATGGATAAAAAATGAATTTTCGTACTAGTTGATAATATGGTATAATTATTTATTACATAATAATACCTATTCACTATTAGACGAATTCACATGCGCTCACACACACCTGTCACACGGTACGAGGCGACGGCAGACGACGTAGTGCAGACGAACTGCAAACGTCAAAAGTATATAGCTTCTTCCTAATATAAGGATTAATTTGAAAAAATACGTACATTATTTCGTATTTTCCATTATTAGAATCGATCATGAATCTGCTTCACGCCAATTCTATACTGAGGTTTATTCGTCGTTCATCTACCAACCGAAGTTGATAAGTGGAAATTGGTATAACAGGCGTTTAAAGTTCGTTCAACCAAAGAATGTAAGCGAGATTGAAGGAAAAAGTTTTAAAATCCCGTTCCAGACGAGCTTAAGATGAATCATGATAAATGTAGTCATGAATTACCGTCCTTATCTGTTACCCCATCAAATACGTCATAACCTTCCTTCTTGTCGATTCTATTCTGATATTTGGTACTGTCTCAACTGAGAAGCATTTCCTAATTTATCAATTTAATCATAAAATATATTCCAGCAGCTCTCATCGGTCGATTCACTCCAAGACAATTGAAAAGCTTAGCGCTTCAATAGAATGCCTGCTCCACCTCCTCCGCCACCCAGTCTTCCAGATGCACCATCTAGGGAGAAAACTGAAGTACGTGAATCTGAAACACTACCACCCTGGGCAAAAATCACTCTGACTTCAGCAGAGGCTGAAATTGAGAAGCTCATATCAAGAAACGAGCTCAAGGATGCTGAGGTTACCTACTTCTGCCAGGTTCAACCGATTCTCCAAGACGGACCACAGTAAGATGGAAATTTTGGAAGTTTGCTGGTGGAAAAAAATTATTATTACGTATTTCCTAACATATGTACCATGTTTTACCAGATGCGGTCTTGTGGCTCTCGCGATGGCATCTCAAGAATATACGAAGCCAGTTTCAGTTAGTCAACTACTTGCAGAAGCTAGAGTGAGAGGATTCACACAACACGGTGAAGTTTACAGTGTAGATTATATGGGGACTCTGGCCGCCGAATATCTACCTGAACATAGGCCAGATATTTTAGTAGATTTACAAACCTGTCCAGATTCAATGACCCATGCTCTGGCCCATGGTGCGATGGTTCTAATCCCCTATGATTCGGATTTTAATCACGCCCCGTGTTTAAAACGAGGGCACAAGGCGCACTGGGCGTTGTTGGTGGGTTTAATATCATCTAGGTGAGTTTTTAAAATCTGTTTAAATTTTTAAAAGATTATGAAACTACCATTTCCTTTCACAGGCAAGGTTATTACATTCTGGCGAGGCATGGAAAGTCTCGTCATCTGGCCTGTTGGCCTTTGAGAGATTTGATTGAGAGTAATGGTAACCTGGAGGAAGAGGGTGCGGCAAGACATGCAGGTGGCTACGTCGTGCCTAAAGGTGGAGTCGGCGGTCAAAGAGGTCTGCGAGGTAGAGCGCTGGCCCTCCATCCGTACATCTAAAAATTGAAAAAAAAAAAAAATTAAAAAAAAAGGTACGCGACGAATTCATGCAATATCGATAACGTAAAAACAAAAAAAAAAGATATTTCATTGTTCGAATAATAACAATAACCCTATAAAAGAAATATGTAGGTACTTCAAATAACGTTGTACATTATATAAAATATGTGCGATCAAAAATCATAACGATGAAAAAAAGAAAAAAAAATTATCACTTTAGGGACTCGTTTATTCGTTCAACCACTTATTGGTGGATCAGTGAGGTTTCCAGTCACTAGAGTCTCAAATGATTTAATTTAGCAAATGAAACAATAAAAATTGTTGCTTATACGCCTGTCACTTCCATGTGACTTTACAACGCTTATAAATTAATCAACCTCAATTGCTCATATTTTTGATTCTTTCGAAACAATATGACGGTCTTCACACATCTGTCAACTCATGTTCATGACATTAAAATATAATAATGAGATATAAAATAAATATGAATAATTAATATTCAAAACGTATTAGGTAGGTATTATCAAAGTAAAATAATTACTTATTGTGCGAATAATAAAATCATAATTATTTGTGAATTAAAAATTAGCGTGCGTAAATATCTCAAAATGTGCAATTTGATAAGTACGGCATAGGGTATGATTTCATCAACAATCGACGATTCAAAAAAAAAAAAAAAAAAAAATCGAATTCATTAAAAGCTCAGCGTTTCTACAGATCGAAGTTTTCTCAAGTGATCATTAATTATTTGTTATCTGTTAATTGTTATTGTTCTTGTTATTACTATCATTTTTATTATTATAAATTATCAATTATTTATTGTCACCAAAGGAATTGGCTAAACCAAATAAATGAATAAAATTATTTAAAACAAATTTCTGTGCAATCTGTGATCGGTTCTTTTTCTGATGCACTGATTGTTTCCTTTTTGTAAATCTCTAATAATTAATGTGTAAAGAATGATTGTAATCTAGTCGTCAAGAAGAATATTGGTAAAATAACAATGTGGACCGAGTAAATTTCCAAGCAATTCATTCGGCGTGCATATTTAGGAATTGAAACAATAAATATTAATAAATTACTTACATAGGATATGAATATCACACACATAATTGTACACGAATGTAAGTAAGAAAAAAGGAAAATAAAAAGAATGTAATTATGATATTAAATTAAGTACCTTATGGCACTCATAAGTCTGATCAAAGATACGTGGAATTTTCTTTTGCTGTTCGATCTCTAATACTTTATGCTACCATGAATCCAAAGTGTATGATGAAAAGATAAGAGAAGAAATAAAATCACTTTTTCTGATTGATTCGCCCTTGTATTGCACTGTTAAGGAACAAATTGGTTCTATAAACTTCATAGAAAATAGCAGTGTGTACCCATGAACCATATGTGGCACAATAATATTCGTTCGTCTGCTATGTCTTCAATTATTACTCGACAAGATGTTTCTCACTCATCGTGATCCGTGTGGGAGATAAATCAAATTTAAAAATTAAAACGCGATGAAAAAAATGCGTTACACTTATATTTCAAGCTTACAAACATCAACGTAACAGAACAAATCCTTATTCTCCTTTTTTTTTCTTCTTGAATTTCATTCTACTCTATCTTTAGCCTTAGCCTTTACTTATTGTTGCTCAATTATACTACTGTTATATACTAGTATCATATTATATTTTTACTGGTACGTTAACTAGCTAATTTCCTTTATTTTTTGAATCATCGTTCAATTATTACTCGACTGCAGCTGTACCCAGCTTATATTTCCATCGATAGGATTTAATTAACAATAAACATTCTATACATGTATTTAAATAATTTGGCATTTCTTAAATTTGATTCGAAAGACCATGGGCTAAAAAAAAAAACAAGAAAACAACGAAGATTCGTCTTCGGAGTACAGCGTGATAATATTCTGGAGCAAACCCTTCTGATTTATGAATATTCCTTTCAATTCGTGTGCATATCGAGTAGAATTTTGATAACATGGGAACGGAAAATGTTTCAACGTCTACTAAAATATTAACAGTGTTATCCTATGCTGAATTCACAGTTAAATTAATACAGTATATCACATACAGGTATTGGATATTATATTTATTAATTAGTATTATCAATTTCTGCAAACGTTCCACTTTCAAATTAGGATTAAGCATCTGGGTGCCAATAAGATGCAACATCGTAACATCAACTATTATCATCATTATGATTACTATCATTTAATCTAGAGATTAAAATTTGAAGTAACAGTTAGTACGCTCAACGTAATTACCTGATATGCTTTCGAAAAAAATTCTTTCCTTTTCTTTTTTTTTTTCTTCATCTGTGCTACGGTAATTTTCGAGTTCTAAGGCAATTTTATTATACATATATAAGTAAAGGGTATGTATTTATTTATTGCGTGAGAATATCTTTGCGTATTCACACCTTATGTATTATGTATATAGGTATGTATACTGGATGAATATCATGATGATCCCAATCATGCGTCACACATAATCATCTTATTGTCTTTCGTAAAAGACTCAATGTTCATTTTTCTAATTCAATTTCGAAACGTTCATTTTATTTATATCATTGGTTTGTACCTAAGTGTTTAAAAACTTTTTTCATACTTCGGTTCGTCGATTTACATTTCTTTTTTTTTTTTTTATTTTATTCAAATCTTCGATATAACTTTTACGAATTATATTGTGTCATTTCATATACTGTATACATATACATAGGTATATTTATATTACAGTTCGCATAAATCTCTCCTTGTAAGCACACAATAAAAACGTCTAAATCTAGAACGGTATAATATCGACTAACGATCAATTTACTTCATTCCGCCTTTTAGATTATATATTATTTAATAAAACATTACTCTCTTTTCACATTACGATTTTAATTATTGTAAGCTTTGAGCTTGAGGCTTTGCACTAAGCCTGCATCCTTATTATTTTTTTTTCTTTTCTCCACTACTTTAGTATCTCTGAAAAAATAAACGTAAGAAAACAAAACAAAGAAAACGGAAAAACTTGTTGCAGAGATTTAAAGACTTAAAATACTATATGACACATACGTCTGTTATTGAATAAGGTTTTTATGTATATTAATTTATGCATATATATTTAACAACAGGACAGCAAATAATAGGTGAAATTAGAGAAAAATATCAGAAGGAACTTTTGATCAATTAATATACATAAACCGAGTATAAACTCTATACATTAGTTGTATAATATGTATAAAAATGTAGAATTGTTATTCATTTTTTGCTTTCTCAAATTAAATACTGGTTAACGATCTAATAATTATAATAGTAACAACAATAATAATAATAATAATAAGCACAATATCAAAATCATTAATTTTGCGGAACATATGAATATCTATCTACCAAAGAGTACAGCATAGTGTATGTATCACTTTGGCAAGTATATGTATTTTAGGAAAAAGTGAATCAAATTCTGAACATACCGGTAACGGTGATAGAATTTTTTTTTTCTTTTGTTTTAGCGGGCACATATAAATATTGCTATTTTATATCTATGGGTATTCAATAATTGTATGAAATTCTCTGTAGTGTGCAGAGCTCACTCAATGTCAGTTTTTGTGCGAAGAACGAAATTCGAACCAGCTGGGAAAGTAGAAAATCAAAGTCATCTTCCTAGTACTTGTTCTTTTCCCCCTATACAGGCTCTACGGATACATTACCGAATTACTAACTTATGGAGTATTTTCTCTGATTCTTCTTTTCTCTTCCACTTGAAATACACGAATATTATCATTAAGCAGCAGAGATCATTATATAGTTAACAGATATTTGAAAACCAGCTCTGTGTTGAACATCGGTAACTACGTACTCTAATATCGATTATAGTTGAAGATAGCTACCCAATTCAACAACGGCATTGTCTTTTAACTCGAATGTTTTCCATTTATGATTATATTTACACACTAACACAGCATTGAGAGCAGGCGTAGGGATAATAACACGGATAAACATTTAGGTATTTCGGAGAACTGTTTAGGTGTGATGATCATAAATAATGTGGAAAAACTGTAATTTGGCAAAACAGTCGAACGCGTGTTTAGTTTGAAAAGTATTATTTTTTTTTTCTTTTGTTTCTTTTACTTGGGCTTAACGAAATATAACGACAAAGCTCGTCGTTAGTTTTGGCATTTAACAGTCACGGCGATGGCTACGTCGCCAGAGCAAAAACAGTTTGATTAAAACCGTTTGATTCAGTTGGTTTAGCTAAAATTCCAAAAAGGAGGGAGTCAAAAATATCTAGAACTAGGTATAGTTACAATAGTCGTTATAATATCAAGTCGGTTTAACTATAGCAATAAATTAAATCAAATCCATATTTTTTTTTTTTTTTTCTCCTGTTGTCAGGTCAATTTATCACTGCAATTTAAACAATCTAAAAATAATGTATAAACTATAAAAAAAAATTGTTAATACGGAATAAAGAGTGTCATCACATTCTGGTATGACAATAAATTATTCAATTTTATTGATCACTAATAAATTAAAATTTTAGATCTCGTAGACCTTGGGTCAAAGATGGATTAATAATAGGTAATAATATGATCTATGACAGCTCGTTGAAAAATTTCTGAAGAGATTTACTCATGTTTTTTTTTTTCTTCTTCAACTGTATGTTAAAAAATCAGACGAATAAAATCAACGATTTCTACTGATTCATATCAGCTCAATTATTAAACTAAATAAAACAAATGAAGTTAGGTACTTCGATGAAGTCGTTGACAATGTTATGACCTTCTCCTGAAAGCAGCAATTGGAACGTTCACTGCGTTTCTGTAGCTTTTCAGATTGAATACACATATGCACCCATTTCGAGTGTGAAATCGTGGAAATTTCAGACGAGATCATACTAAAACGATAATATGAGTTTAAACATATGCAGTATTATAACCGTGATATGTTTTTCTTCAGTCTGCACAGAATTTTCAACTATTCAATTGCACGTGTACAGAGGAAAAACTGCACATCGAATCGCTAGAAGTACGAATTTATCTACCGCGATTATAACAAAAGATTAACGAAAACAATGTCGATCTCGTCTAGAAAAAAAAATTATTCAAATTTATTGCACGTCAATAAATTATATTTATAATCTGTTTGCGTTGATTTTCAGGTAAGTACAGATCAAGAATTGCACCAGTTTTTTTATTTCTCGTCATCTACGAGTATGTTTACCATAGGGACGTGGCAAAATTAAAAAAAAAAAAGAAGAAGTGGAAATTCTACTACTAATCGGTGATGATATTTGTCTCATCGTGATAAATGGTAAATAATAAATACCAGATATTTAGCTCCACATTCACTACACTATACTACCGGAACATACACCACCGAGGAATACATTTCTCCGTGCTTACACGGCGCACCGGAGACCTCAGCTGCTCTGAACGTACTTTAACCACAATTTTCGAGTGCGGTTGCGCATCACGAGGGTAAATTCCGAAATTAGTATAGGTCAGTGTCCGTGTGAAATAGTACGGCTGACAATGAGCAGGATTGTTGTTTATAGTTCAATTATAGTTAATTCAGTGTATTGGGAAGTTTAGGTGAGATTTAACGACTGTTGAGTATTGTAAGTCAACAATGATATGGGAAAGGTTTTGATATGCGTCTGCCACTGAGCGGATAGTTGAAAGAATTTGACGCCGTACCATTCGGTCCCATCTATGCTCACTGAAAATTTAAATTGGGTATGATATTTGAATGATATGATATTTTATTTTATCACGCCGATGAGAGAATATTACCTTTCAATGGAATGTTGTGGGTTTTTGCAGAACAGATCAGTCGCGCTACGCCATCTACTGTCTGACTTTTTGGTTCATTTTCTTTCTCTTTTTCCTTCTTTTTTCCCAACCTCATGACTGCAATGAACCAAAAGAGAATAAGCACCAAAGTGAGCTACAGATAATTCTAAAACTGTGTTTGAATATCTAGAGATTGAACCAATTATGTACTTTTTTGTTTCTTCTCTTTTGTCGTATAATTCATGGACAGATGATGCCCAGGGTTTTCTCCGAGTTGTGGCAGCCTCTGGACGTGGAGAGCTCTGAAAGCTTGTCTCAAAGTAATTTTTCCTTTTTCTCCAAACGTTTGTTTGCCCCAGTAGTCGAGTTGAAGCTCTACAGGTTCCCAACCATCCCTTGGCTGACCAACATTCGGACTGCTGGGTGGTGTTAATCTGCTTGGAGGTGGAACAGGCAGACCTGGTGGCGGGAGAGATGGAGGGGATCCAGACACAGCCATACCTTCTTCTAGATCAACAGATGCAGAAGCGCTGCTATCCGGACATCCGACACGAACGTCATTCAGAAATGGTATAAATATTTGACTGCTATCATCTGTTTCCCTGTAAAATAAAATCACAAAGTTTCAACTTTAGTTCATCTGAAACATCTAATCTAATCGATGATTGTTTTGCTTTTTCCTTCTTACACACCTGACAGTCACCATTGCTTCTGCAATCGGAAGGGAAAATAAGACGCCTGAAGTTGCCAGGTACTCGGATACTCTAGACGCACCCTCTGTGGCTCCACCTCCTTCCCTTTCCATCAGTTCTCTCCATTCCTCACCAAAGAGCATCGAATATTTCGCATCGATAGAGGAAAGATACCTCGAGAGAGTATTTGAACCGAGCGGTACAACTAAAAATCTCATATAGTTTTGCCAATCAGGGGGCCTGAAGCTCAACAATTCAACGTAGTGTCGGAGAACGGAGTTCACAAAGCTGTCACCTCCTGCGACCACCACTTTTATCGGAGCGGGTGGTTTCGCTGAACTGTTACAGCTGTAGAAAATTCCATTCAAATTAGGGCAAAATTCACGTTCAACATCTGAACGTAGTCAAATATTATAATAAATCGCACTTACAATTTCTGTATACGTGCGACCAGACACGTGAAAGTCGCTCTAATATCAGCGGGTGAAGCTGTAGTAAGAACACGATGATTTCTCTCTTGGAGCCGAGCTGCCAAAACAGCACCACCAGGATCGCCTAATGAAACAAGAGAGACAGCCTCTGGCAGGCTATCATCTGGCAATACCCGACTGAGTTGTTCAACGAGGGCTTTTCTCGGCTATAAAAAATACGAATGTTTGGAGGTTGCTTAAATCATCGGATTCCGTTTATCGATATTTAAACCAAGTCTAATCACCTCCGAGTTGTTCAAATCAGTTGCTGGTTTCAAGTCAACGCTTAGACTGTGTTTCTTGGATTTATTACTGCCAGGAGTTCCCCTATCCCTCGCAAAAAGTCTGCTCCGTCTGTCAGCTCCTTCATTTTTATTCGTATGTTCAGACTTTGGTGGTGAGCCAGCAACGACTGCTGGCGGATCATTCGCTTCGTGATCGGTCCAATTTTCTGGATGTGAATCACTGTCAGCTCTGCGAGAACTATCGTCGCTTAGTCTGTCGACTCCGCGTTCTGTAATATAAATAATTCAAATATCCGTTCTACGAGACATGGTTTTGATAGAAAATGTTTTTGCGTTTCGGCAGATTTCAGGTATCCAGCAATAAAAGGTGAAACAGAGAAAACCAGCTTAGTAGGATAAAATAGTGCAGCGGAATAAAATATGTTTTCATTTTTTTTCTTTCTGTGTGTTCATATATCAAGAACAGAATCGCACTTCACGCAATATTATTTTTTTCTGGTTGCAGGATTAAAAACCTATTGAAATTTGTCAGAAGCATAACTCAAGAGCGACAGATTAGTAGCGCCCGTTACCTTTATTATTATATGATACATTTTTATTGCTTATTATTATTATTATAATTCTTAATAACTTTCTTTAAACTTGTAACTCCGAGAACAAGTTTATCATGCGTTATTTAACCCTCCGTGTTATTTATTGCAGTTGTCTTATTGTACAAAACGTTGAGATGCAAGATGAAGAGTAAATTATCGGCGATGAATGACTTGATAGTTGTTAATTAGCATAAAGTAGTTTAATTTACTTCAAATTGTCATTTTTGGTTTTCGGGTTCCTCAAGCAAATTTTTTAAAATAGTAATACAAGATTTAGCGATAGGCAGAAACAAAATAGCTTTGTAAAGTAGATAGAGGTAGGTAGAACCTAGGTACATACGTACGTACGTTAACAGGTAGATAGACAGATAGAGGCTTCAGGCTGTCAATATTAAAATATAGATACATAAAAAAGCAACAGGAACACAATTCACCATTATACAAACAAACGAACAAACAGTTAGACGGACGTGACACGTAAGGATGTGGTTCGACACAGGTGCTTTGAAAACTCTTCGGAATACTTCAAAAAGTGCATGTAAATATAGGGTTCGGGTATTGCAAGCGATCTCAAGAAAATAAAATGGTCAACAAGTTCAGTTCTACTAATTGGATATTTTATACAAGTTTTATGTCGTATTTCTTATTTGGGTGTTTTAAACCCATCAATTGACTTAAATTCTGTGCAAATTTAATTAAATGATTTAATAATAGAAACGATAATAAAATATAATGTGAATAAAATGGCTTTTCGATGCTTTTGGTAGCCTACGTACCTGGGGTAGTGTGTCCCATGCGGGTCTTCTCTTTGATAGGTAGACCGGAGTGTGGTGGTTGCCCTACGGCGGTAGCGGAGCTGATTCCGATTTCTTCGCCGGTTACTACTATCGAATCGTACCATGCAACAATGCAAAGCCAACCCACCAGACTTCAACTTAGTTATAAATCTTTATTCCGACAAGCAACTGATGATGGATTCTACTTCTTATTAACGTATCAACTGTTTTTTAGTCTTTATATTTTTTCGTTTCTTTGTTCTTATTATTTTTTTTTTTGGGATCCCATTCAATCGTTTCATGTTTGAATGAAAACAATGTTAGATCATTGTTATTATTACAGATTCTAATTTTTCAAATATGTGTATGAAATATATTTGCTACACAGCAGTTTACATACAGACACACGTACGTTCTCTTGTAATAAAATATGACAAACAAAAAGCAAAATTACGAACACTACGAGCGAGAGCATTATGACATTATTAAAACACTATAATGATGATGTAGATATTATAGTGTATTTATGATACGTGGATACATCTTGTACAATAATCACTTTTAATACTGACTCTCTCAATATCAACTTGCCTTATGTTCTAACAATTTCTTTTACGAAATACAGGATATTCCATATCCCAAAAAAATGTATGATAAATTAAACCATAACAAAGGACTTACCTGTTTGCGTTGGCGCCAGGAGAGAGCGACTTGAGCTAAAAAACGGCCTCAGAGAAGGCTTTGGCGTACTGCTCACTGACATCGTATCTAATTCTGGTCCACTGTCAGATAAATCTTCCAGCTCATCAAACAATTCTTCAATTTCCATATCCCCACCTGAAGGCGTTTTTTATTTTTTGTTCACTTCGATTTCAATTTGACAGTGCAAAAAAACAGTTTGAAATTTTCGATAACAGCTGAACGTATTTAATACCTGATAATTTCTGCCCAATTTCTTCTTGATCGTGTTCCAGTTCTTCGGAAACCCTGAACCGTTTTAGTAGCGCTATGAATTTTTGCTTCAAGTTCCTTTGCTGAAATTATTCGTTAATTGAAAAAGTCACATAAAATAGAATAAAGTTGCAAGAACCTTTCTTTGTGATATTTTCTATAATTTGAAGATGCTTACCCTTGCGTTGGCAGGTATTTTAGTCCGGCTTTTTCGCCTATGCAGGTCAATGGTAGTTTCACTGTCACTTCCTTCGGCTTCACCTTCAGAGCTAAATTCCTCTTCATCGTCACTGAATTCCTGCCCTAGTCTCTCGCTCGGATCATTGATAAGTCTCTTGTCATGATCAACGGGTTGGGAACTGAGAGCAACGATGCTGACTTTAGCTAGAACCGTGGCGTGACCTCCGTATTTTTCAGATTTGTCAGAAACGAGTTCCAATTCTAGGTCCATTTGCTTTTGGAGAACCTTCAGACAGGATAATGAAAAAATGGTTATTGATTCATTGAAGATTTACCAATTCATTCAACGCTATCAAAATACCTGTGCCATGTTAATGACTCCTTCGGCAAGAGTTTTGTATCCCAACATAGTTCTGTTTTTATATCTCTTGCGTCTTTGCAAGAGTACCAAAAGCTTGTTTCCATCTCTCTTCAAAAAGTGTGGATACTGAAGAGCAAACTGAAATTCCAATTCAGTGTCCAGCATACCAGCAGATGGCACAACTATCTCATTTGACCTCAAGGTCCGCTTAGAACTTTGCATTTTTACGGCAAGGCTGATAGAAGCCAAATCTGAACCGAGGGATCGAAGAAGAACAAGGCGACTCAGAGTCAAAGAGCAGAGCCTAAAAACAGAAAGAATCAAAGTAATTAAAATACTGAACAGTATCTAGTATAGAAAGAGAGGGAAAAAGCTGTACAAAATCGTTAATCAGCCCACACAAGCCCCTTAGCGCAGGGGTGTGACTAGTAAGTAAATCGACTGTGGGGTAATAGGGTATTTATAGTCTGGGAGTAAAAGGGTTCACTTGCATAAGAGTGGTGTAGTTTTTGTAGGGAAAAAAAGGTAATTTAGCAAGGTAATTTTGTCCACATATAATTCGAATCGATCCAGTTTCAAGTTAAAGATCTAATAAAAGGGGAAAATAAAAATATTATTTTCCAGGTCTATCTCATCGGATCTCGCAATGTACTTCTGTTAATTTATAAATAAATTTTTAGAGCGGCATATCACGGATATGGAAGAAAAAGGGGTAGGTGCAGGTGAGCGATCGTAGGTGAGTGGTCGGCCTTGTTGTAAAGTTCTAATTGCTATAACACACGCCATATGCGGGGGTGGTAACCAGGGTTCGCGGTCGGTGACATTGAATCGATATATCGAAGGTGGTTTTCGTTGAGGAGTGAAGTGAAGTAAAAGGAAAGGGAGGGAGTTTGTCGTCGCCGATTAAACTGTCCCCTCGGGATTGTGAGGTATAAGTAAACCTCTTCAACACAGTTCGTACCTATACGGACAGAACGTGGAAGAAGGCGCTATGTTTTACACACACGTATCCTCAGCTTTTATGAATCACTTGACGTGTGTAGGCTGAGGTCGGTCCCACGCTTTGATGAATGGGAAACAAGAGACGATCGGCCACGAAGGCGTTTAAAATACGCGCGGTTTTCTCTGCCGCCCCCTCGTATTCTATTATAAATCCCAATTACTCGTAGGGGTCAAAATAGTCGGAATTGGGAGTCGACTAATTTAAACCAATTCTATAGTAGATATATACACCGTTAAATTGTTACGTATTATTCAGGTATCAAAATTGATAGCACACCGCATATGTGCATATGCATAAATAATGAAAAATGAAATCGATGTATGCAGAATGCAGCTGCTGCGCCGGGGTTGGTATGACGAGTGGAATCGATCACTCCCTTGCAGTTCTTATCCTACGACGAATAGGTTGGATATAATGATCACCTATGTATACGAATTCATACATACATATACTATGTATCTACATCCATGCATTCCGATTGTGTTCCAACTCTTCCAATAATCAATCTCTTTCTACGTTATCGTCTCTCATTATTTTATGCTGCTGCTATTCCCTTCAATCTCCGGCTGTTTACGCCGCAAACGAGTAAACCTAAAGACCGCAAGCCTCAAGATGTGATGCAATGCAGCAAGGCGAGGCGATTAAAATGTTTCCTCGGATCTCACGGAGTAATTAAATTACATAAAAAAAAAAAATTAGAAAAAAAAAATTTAATCAGCTGATTATCCTAATGTAAACGAAAGCGACTCGTCGCTTGCTGCGACGACTAAGGATAAGGAGGACCAAACCGATCGACGTCTAGCGTCGTCGACGCCACAGCGTCCAAAATAAAGCCGCACAGCAGATACGGATTATTACGCAATTCTGCAGGAAATGAGTAGAGAGGGAGGTTAATATTTGTGCAACTGACTAACGTGAATACAACGCAATCTCCCTTCTGTCGCTAGATAACCGTTTTACTTTATTTTATTTTATCGTTTCGTTTCTTGTATCGGCGTAATAAAAACGGTTATTTTTAGAGTACATGCGTAATTATGCCCAATTGTTACTATGACATAATTATTATTCATCAAAAAAGTATAGGTATGTACATGAGCTCTACTTTATAAACTCACGATCAGATATACGTGACCGTTTAAAGTCGATCCCCCGTATCGTTGTTCGCCGAAATGTCAAAAACGCTAATTAACAATAGGAATGATCATGGTTTCTAAGCACGAAATGAAATGGAGAAAGAGATAAGAAAATAACGCATAAGATGACAAATTGAAGATGAATCTTTTCACTACACTAGGTTGTGGACGGATTAAAATATATTTTATATTGATAAGCATAAATAGAAGCCCCTGTGCAGCCCGATGTGATAATACGGATATTGGTTATACAGAGTATATAGACTGTATTGTGAATCACATACATACACTCCGTATGCTTATGTGCCAAGTGAGTCATCGAGCTTCTAGTTAATGTAATAATAAATATTCTAGGTAGATATCTCTATCACCCATGTCGCGAATATAAAATACCTAACACCATGTAAAAGAGAAGAATTTTGGTTACTCTATTTTGTTTCTCTCCTTTTTTTTTTTTTCTATTCAAATATATTTCTTGGTACTTCAGCTGCCGGTGCTGAATTATTACTACCGCATGAGTACGGAATACACAGTAAAGAAATACGTCGATATGTATTTATGGAGTATGTAAATTTGGATAAGATTGATTTTTATTTCTGTATGCTATGCTATACGCTATACTATGTATAGGTAATATAGCCTCTTACATTCCGACAGTATAGACTAAATTTTTTAAGGAGACTCGGAACTTGGAGAAACGTCAAACATAAATAAAAAATAGAAAAAAAAAAGACAAGAAGAAAGAGTACATCATTTCGAGGATTATGCCAATGAGGAGAACAAGGAAGAACTATGAACGGCTTCGTGCGCATTAGAAAGAAAAAAAAATCAATTATTAATGACAACGGTATAGCGAGACGAGCAGACTTGTACAGGTTGCTGTTAAACTCAGCTGCGTGCGTAGAGAAAAAAAAGGAGAAAGCAAAAAGAAGAAACCCTTGCTACAATAGAGAGGGTGAAAAAGTAAGAAAGATATCTCGATGATGGATCGTAGTTTGTAGATAAGTTACTACACCCTTCAGCAAACTCCCCCTTTAATAATTATGATAATATTAATTATAAAAAAAAAAACCACATATATTTTTAATAACATTTTAAGTGCATAAAAAAAAATTGGAAAGAGGGATTCGTGCTATCTAATCTTGGTCATTAGTTGCGACTTTGAATCTATATTCGGAGTGTATTTTCGTTGAGAAAAATATGGTTCATTCTATCACGTCGTTAATATGTTTTTAATAATAATGACAATAACTTTCGGGTTGGGTCGGCTTAGCTTTTGCGATTCAGATTCAGCCAAATGATCGATTGGAATAGTTAGTATGATTGTAAATTGTATTGAAAATTTGATTAAACAAATATACATACATCGAATAAAGAAGAGCTGTCGCTATTTTTAAAATGAAGAGATAATTAATCGCTGCTGATTATACGATTAAATATGCCGATATGGGAAAACGTGATGTGATGTCCTTTAAAATGTGAATCTTGCGACGTTGATGAGAGTGATCAAGACAAAAGAAACGATTGGTGTTTAATTGCAATGAATAATATATTATGATGCTCAGCGTTTATTTGTTATTTAAAATCCGTGTATCTGTCATCGCAGGTACGTATTTGCATGACAATTCCAGGGGCGTAGTTCGAAACACGATTCTCTTTATTCGAATCATATCAATGTTCGAAAAACAAAAAGAAATAAAGAACACGAATTTATCATTAAATTTACGTGTTGAAGCAGGGGACGGATTGTATGCGTTATTTCCCGGGAACCTTATACGTATAAAGGCGGTGACATCGCGGCGTAGATGAGCCTTACTGCGTACATTATTAAATTATCATCACCCAGAAAGATAATGTAGATAACAAAAAAGAGTTGATTTAATAAATTAACTGTCAAAATACATCCCCAATTCTCAATTAGCTCTATCCTCGCTGTCACTTTTGTATCCTTTATCTGTCTGGTGTACAGACGGGGACGAGTAGATGTACAGTCAGTTCATTTGATTCTGAATAATCTGCTCCAGATGAAACATGAGTAACAATTGTCAAGAATCCACCTGACAAACTTTACATACGTGTTCCTCCTCACATGTAAAATGTATGCAAGTTGGTTTGACAGCTAACATCCGCAGAAGGTATACGTGCATGAAGTCGGCTACGAAACAAGACGCAGCTGAAAGTGACACGCCACGAAATACTTCTTTTTCTTTTTCAAATTTCTCTGGGATGAGAAACGTCAAACTGTTGGTTAGGTTTGTTTTTATTTCTTTCTTAATTGCAGAAAATGAGCATAAATCAAGATGAATTGTATCCGAAGTATGAATGAGAAATAGATTTGATAAGTGAATTAGAACCTGGGGAAATTTTTCGCGGATGCTCGTCGGTGCAGCCGGTGCTAATTCACCCGCTAATAACAGCGAATAGAATCTCTTGAGCTTGTTTATAAAATAAATATGAGATAGTTATGCGTAAAAAAGGGCGTGTGAATGCCCGTTGAAGCGCTGGCGTTCGATGTATATCTGTATCTGATGCGCGGGAGCGATCGGAACGGGGAGTTTATG
This sequence comes from Athalia cordata, assembly GCA_963932425.1. Taxonomy (NCBI): domain Eukaryota; kingdom Metazoa; phylum Arthropoda; class Insecta; order Hymenoptera; family Athaliidae; genus Athalia; species Athalia cordata. Next base: position 31,381,758 of record OZ010626.1, read on the forward strand.
AGAGATGATTTTAACCTACAAGAACGAAGGGATAAATGGAGGACAGAACAAGGGTCATTACCTCGGTATGCAGTTTGGCGGCGTCCGATCAACCTCCCATGTAGCAAACAGCTTCATCGGTACGGGCCGCGCGGCCGGGGTCGTTACCTTGTTTCTTTCCGCCATTTTTCGACCTAATGGCCCACCAACATTTATTTAACAATTCCTCACCCACCTCACAACACGACGGCTCACGGCCAACTGATTCATTCAGTCATTCGCGCATCGCGTTCGTTGATTCTCTCGGCTCTTCTATCAGTGACGACGGGTCGGTAACCACTGATCTCTGTACACTGGACAGCCGATACCTCGATTTCCTTGTGACTTTCGAAGCTGTTCGAGCGCCACTGATATTCGAGCGCTGACACAATAGAACTACGTAGGCCTAATAGGCGCATGTGCGCAAATTTGAACGTTGCTCAAAATCGTTCATTGTGCCTGGGAAATTTTATTTCTTTACTCAAATTTATCATTCAACTCTTCAAGTAATTGAGCGATGCGGAATGGTTATCTATGAAACAGCAGGTCATTATATTGAAATGATTAAATTTCTCAATGCTACAGACAACGAATTCAGACCTACGAAGACTGTTTTTTATTGGTAGCTTAATAGCGAATCCCAACGACTGACAATGAACCAATTGAAAGCGCTGACGAGGTAGAGGTGGGGATTCGATGCACCCATGCACCCATAGGATGCACCATGGGATGCACCGTGCACGTCAGTGGCAGTCAGTGGTAAAAGTTACGTTAACCTAAAATAGGATTGTTATGATCCAGTAATTACAATCTCAACAAATTTGGGACATGATCCATTTGGATGCTTTCTAAAGGAAGGCAAAAAAAATTTCAAGAAATCTCAAGAATAAGATTAGAGAAGATAACCACCATAAAAAATAGAAACAATTGAATTTGTAAGTAGATTGTAGCATTATCTAATGATATTCTATTTGAAAAATGTAATAAATAGGAAAACGCTGTAAACTATTTCAGTTCTGAACCACCTTCACAATGCCAGGATGTACTGTGACAGGCTGTACAAATTCAAGAGCTAAAGGTTTTCTCATGAAAACTTTTCCAAGAGATCCAACAAGAAGACAGCTTTGGACAGCAGCTATCAATCGGCCAGATATCAAACTTACAAGTTATGCAACTATATGCGAGGTATAAATTGACAAGAAATTTTTAGTCCGGATTTTGGCTTGCTAGTCAGAAATATTCCTATCCAATCATACTTAAACTAAGTTATTGACATCTACCGTACATTTGATTGTCAAAGATGCTACAATTATTACACAGAACAATTCAGAAAGTTGTCTAACTTGCCCACACGAGGATACATCTACCTGTGAATCTGTTCTATAAAATAATATGGAATTTCAGATACATTTCAGTGACAACGCATGGGAGAAAGTGCGTGTGGATGGTACTCGGAAGCTTAAGATATCTGCAACTCCAACTTTATTAATTCAAACTCCAAATAACAAAGAGCACAATCATCAAGCAGAACCTACAACGGTAGTCGAACCAGCAGTTGATACCAATAATTCAACCGATGCCATGGAACAACAAGATAAAACAAGCACAGACAATAATTTACCTGAGGTTGAACAAGGAACCCTCTCCAGCTCATCCCAATCTTCAAGTCCTGAACTTGATCATTGCATTAAGTTACTAGAGCGTAGTAGTCACCAACGCAGGATCCTTGAAAAAAAGTTGAAGGCAGTGAGACTAGAGAATAAAAGATTACAAACATCAATTCAGAAAAGCAGTGAAGTTAGAACTTACTTGAATGACGATCAACAGGAAATTATTCAAAAGCAATACAAGAAATGTAGAAAGTGGTCCATTGAAACACTGAAAAAAGCTTCGAAACTCAAATTCGCTTGTGGTAACACTGGGTATAAGGAATTGTTGAAACAAAAAATACCCCTGCCATCGCTTCGAACTCTCTCACGAAGATTGCATCGCACTCATTTTCCTAGTAGTACACAAAATGATACATTAGATCTGCCGAAAACAAAATTCTCTACTGGAAAACATGACCGCGAAAGAGAGTGCGTTCTAGTATTTCAATGATCTCATCAGCACATAAAACGATCTAAATTTTGCTTTATCCCCAAAAATTGGGAGAGAAGATTTAGATTTGAGCAGAAATCTTGTACACACAAGAATAGGAAATCGTTCTCTGCAACAATCCTTGTACAATCAGAGTTAAAGTTGCATGGATAAATATTTCACTTTCTGCATCACGTCCAAGATACCGTTGAATGAAGAATTCAGTCAACAAAGATACCTAAATAATAATTCTGTAAAATTTGAATGTATATAAATTGATTGCACATAAATAAAAATTTAGTTTCTACAATGAAACAACACCTGAAATAACGCGTTTCCAAACCACCCTATATGAGGTAACGTCCTCGGCTCGTTTCGATTTTTTTTTCTGAGTGGAACGATCGAATACTAATCATCAGAAGATACCGTGTCTAGAGCTGAGAATAAAATTCCATAATTCCTATTTTTACCCCTTTTACTTTTATTTTGTTACATGGGAATTAAATTCGTGCTCTAGACAATTCACATATTAGTAAAGTCCATGTAGAGTCTCTGGAAAACGTTTTCCAGGGACTCTAGCACGACGATGACCGCGGATTTGGCGCCGTCTAGTATTGTTTATCACAACTGTCATTTATGGTTAAACGTCAAAAACAGTCAAAAGTTAGCTAACCTCCAACTGTCAGTTGGGTAGCTCAAGAGGTAACTAAAGAAGTTAATAAAAATATTCAAGAGCTATATTCTTGATGTCTTTCCATTGTTCTTATTACCCTTCTAATACCAGTAGAATAGCATTACGATTAGCTTGATCAGATGAAATAGAATTTCGCTGGACAAGATAAGGAGATAAACGCCTCCCTAAAAAGAGGGGTTTTATTCTTTAAACAGATATCTTGTGACGAAAGTTCGAAATGACTTCGATTTTTGATCAACAAGAACGAGCCTCCCAAAGATCTAAGCGGCCCACTCCGCCATCCATCAGGGCAGACATTGTAAGTTTGTTAGGAAATATGTACCTCTAAATATTTGCAACTCACTACTCTTCTTTGATTCTAGAGCACTACGGGGTTTATACATATGAAGTTACAGGATGATGGGCCAATATTCACAAAGCAAAAGGTGAATTTTTCGCCTTCGGATAAAATCACCCATCTGGCAGTCAGCAGCAATCTTATAGTGATTGCAATGGCGAACAATGTCCTACTCCGCATCGATATGAGGCACCCCGACAAGCCTGAGGGTATAGTGTAATTTGTGTTACTACAATTTGTGGACCCTGCAGAGAATTGTGCCAATATTATGATCTTCATTTTTATCTATAGATATCGACATTTCCAAATATGCAACAAATATGAAATTGTCTGGGCTGTTCCTGGATCCTTTAGGGCATCATTTACTTATAGCTCTGGTATCTCAAACTGGGGAAACACCATTACCAGAGCTATTTTATCTGCACAGAAAAAGTACAAAACTCAAGCAGGCAGGAAAATTCAGAGGCCATGAGATAACGGCAGTTGGATGGAACTTTTCAAACACATCAGAAGCGACGTCGGGTCCTATATTACTTGGAACTTCTAAGGGCCTGATATTTGAGACAGAAATTGCACTGGATGGGGACAAGATATTTAATACTAGCCTTGAGCAGTACTGGAGACAGGTAATTAGGCAGAGTGCTATTAATTGCCCCAAAAAACTAACACTTTAATCCTATCATTTCGATTACATTGTTAACGTTCATTCTCAAGCTTCCAAATTATTTACCACTTTACGGTACTAAAGAGGTGGATGGACTGGTGAGTATGGCATAATTAAATTGGCACATCTATTCGCATGGTCTGACATAGTTATGTTTGCATAGAGAATCTAAAAGACTATTTGAACAAAAAAAATTATATCACGATTTGAACGATTTCAGGTATTTGATATAGGAAAGGACAGTCAACCACCCATCACAGGTCTTGAGTTTCACAGAATACCAAACACTGACAGATGCATTGTTATAGTGACAACTCTGGTTAGGATATATCAATACATTGGATCTGTAACTAGCTCCGATGAGAAGCCATTGCTTCAACAGATCTTCAGCAGATATTTGAACGTCAAAGGTATGCACAAATTATTTTACAAATGCACACTGAAATTGTTCGATGAATCACTGGCTAAAGATTTCTTACAGAGAGATTCAACCAGGTGGAAAGTTCACTACCTTATTCAAAGTTGCAGTTCTATTACCCAGGACCGAGACAATTTCCAAAGTTGTTCGGATGGCTTAGTGAAACTGGAATATTATACGCACAGGTAGATTTAGTACCAGGCACTTCTTAATGAAAAAGGAAAGAGAGTGGGACGTCGTTGAGATAATAATCTTATTTTTCAGGTCGACCCAAATGTTGATCCAGATAATGTACTTGTTAATCAACAAATGATATATTGCCCTGAAACTAGTCTAATGGGAGGGAGTGTTTCACACACTAATTCAGCAGCCACGCCTCCACCGACACCCTTGTCTTTCGTACTAACAGAGTTTCATGCATTGCTTTTGTACAGCGATCATGTCAAAGGATTGTGTCTTCTCAACAAAGAGCTCATATTTGAAGACATTTACAATGACGTAAGACTCATTTTTCATACGTAAATATGATATTTATTGGAATAAAATCAACTTTGATTCCAGGCATTTGGCAAGCTGGTTAATATAACTAAGGATCCAGTGACCGGTTCGATTTGGGCATTCAGTGAGAGAGCAGTGTTTAAATATAAAGTAACTAAAGAGGACAGAAACGTTTGGCAGGTAACTTTGTATTTAATGTAGCGTGACTTTATTTATTGGCAAACCAAACTAAACTTTGTATTGCCCAGATATACGTCGACAAGGGAGAATTTGTTCTGGCTAAAAAATATTGCAAGGATAACCTGGCTCATGTTGATCATGTGCTCGTGAAACAAGCGGAAATGTTATTCAAAAGCAAGGAGTATGAAAAAAGTGCCATAATTTACGCAGACACACACTCATCTTTTGAAGAAATATCTTTGAAATTTTTACAGGAAAATCAAATTGAGGCGTTGAAAACATTTTTGAAAAAGGTAAGAGTTTTAAATTTAGATCTCGATACAAAAAAAAATGAAAATGTTATTTGGATGCCGTATTACAGAAACTAGAAGGTCTCAGGCCACAGGATAAAACCCAGGAGACTATGATAGTCGTATGGGTAGTCGAACTATTTATGAATCAAATGGGCACACTGCGTGGTGATGGTACATCGCAGCTTCATAATCCTCGCTATCAAGAACTACAAAAACAATTTGATAGTTTTCTAGCGATACCCAAAGTTGAGGTAGAGTACGAGATGATTACATATTGTTAGAGTTCGTTACGTTCGGTAATCAGCGATTTTTTTTTCTGGTCATAGGAATGTATTCGGAATCATAAGAGCTCGATATATGACATAATGGCCAGTCATGGGAACAAAGACAATTTGATTCGACTAACGATAATGCATCACAACTATGAAGAAGTGATCCGGCAACATTTGTATAAAAATAATTACCTCGAGGCTCTAGAGGTGCTAAAAAGTCAGGCGAATAAAGAACTTTTTTATCAATTTGCTGGCGTACTGTTACAACAATTACCAAAGCCGACTGCTGCAGCTCTGATATCGCAAGGATCTTTGCTGAAACCCTCTAGACTTCTGCCTGCATTAGTCTCCTGTAATAATGATGAGAAACATGCTAAGGAAATAATTCGATATCTCGAGTTTTGCATCTACAAACAAAACTGCCAGGAGCAAGCTATACACAATTATCTTTTATCGTTATATGCACGCAATAAGCCGGAAGAAGTTTTGCGCTACATTAGCTCTCAAGGTGAATTTGATTTGTAGTATAATTGGATTTTTAATAATGTAAGGTGAATATTGATTTAAGTAGATTTTATTTCTGCTACAAAAGGTCAAGACATAACGATGGTTCCATATGATGTACATTTCGCGCTTCGGTTATGTCAAGAAGCAAAACTCACCAAAGCTTGTGTTCAGTTATCTGCATTGCTTGGCCTCTGGACAACTGCAGTTGACTTGGCGCTAACTATCAGCGTAGATTTAGCCAAACAAATTGCCGCGATGCCAACTCAAAGCGACGACGAACTCAGAAAAAAATTGTGGCTCAAAATAGGTAATCACTTGTTTGTGTGATGTAAATAAGATGATTGAAATTCCAATTTCTTCGATAAATATCAATAAACATTTTACAGCTGAGCATGTAGTCAAAGAACGTGACGATATACAACAGGCGATGGAATTTTTACAACAGTGCAATTTGATTAGGATTGAAGATATTCTTCCGTTTTTTTCCGACTTTGTCACAATCGACCACTTCAAAGATACCATTTGTAACTCCTTGCAGGTAAGAAAAATCAGTTTCCACCATCGATTAGCATGTATCCTATTGAATACATGATTCAATTTTACCACAGGAATATAATCAACACATCCAAGATTCCAAGGAAGAAATGGAAGAGGCAACAAAGTCGGCGGAGTTGATCAGGAAAGATATACAATCATTCCGAAACAGGTCAGCAGAATAAGATGCAAAGGATATGAGAACATTAGATCCAATATTATTGTATTCCTTCATTTTACAGGTGTACATTCGTTCATGCCAAGGACACATGTAATACTTGTGACGTTCAGCTTTTGATTAGATCGTTCTATGTATTTCCCTGTGGGCATAGATTTCATAGTGATTGTTTGGTCGCTGCTTTAACGCCTATGCTATCTATGGAACAGCGAACGAGACTCGCAGATTTACAGCGCCAGTTGACTACAATTTCTGCCAAACAAGACGATACTGCCTTTGTCGGATCGGTAGAGCTCTCTACTAAAGACCAGATCAAAGCTGATATTGATGACCTTATTGCTTCCGAATGCCTCTATTGTGGAGAGCTAATGATCGAGTAAGTATTTATTAAATGGTGCGTTTATTCTGAACCTTTGGATTGATGTGATACTTCAATTTTTCTGCAGCTCGATAGATAAGCCATTCATTGAAGAAGAGGATTACGAAAGGGTGATGAAAGAATGGGCTTGAGTGCAATAAAATAGATCCTTGTTGATTTATTATCCGGTAATCTATTTTCACCTAGTATATATACGTGCAAGAGACACTGTGCTCACATCATGCAGTGAAAATTAATACTCATTTGGCATATGAATGTATATTATTTGTACGTGTTGTGTATTATAATTGGATATATGAGTGGAAATACATCACATTTGCTCTTCTGTAACTAATTCTCTATCTTCCTATTAAAAAATGAAAGAATAATATTTCATCTTTAGACTATTCCGGCTTAGTAAACGCAGCTTCGGCAGTTTTATTTATTTTACTGACAGATTTTTCACCAAGAATGTAGTATCGCATGGGTTTTAGTGCCCACTCAGGGCCAGAACTGTCAATGCCGATCCGAGGGCATGAAACTATTTGAATATTTTCTTTCTCCGGATTGTCTTCGACCCACATTCCCCTCCAATCACAGACAGAATATTTGTTGTGATCTCTAGTTAGGCCAAATGCGATACAGAACTTTGAGGGTCCATTGCTCAGCTCATGAAGCTTATAAGTCTTTGAAGTTTTTGACTTTGTATTTCGGAACTCTGCCATTAGATCTGCACCTTTGATTGGTGAGAGCGCTCTTATAAGTGCAACACTCCCTTCACCTATAAAAAACAATAATCTTGACTGGTTCAACTTTGCAATCTTCCCTACTCATTCCATCCGTATTTCATCTGACTCACTTTAGTATAATTTAGACAATTTGAATTTTGATTCCTATTCAGCTTTACATTTACAATTAGTTCCAATCTTCGCAAGCAAAATTTCTCTGGCTAACAGATTCGTTTTCTAATATATAAAACCGTAATGGTTTTGCAGCCCACTGTGCACCTACTGATTCGATTCCTATCCTAGGGGCAGCAATAATGGTAACAGGTTTTTTTTCTATTCGCTCGCTATTTTCAACCCAAAGTTGTGAGCTCTCGGAGATACTCTTTTCATCAAAAGTTTCCTTAGTAATTTCTAATGCAATGCAGAGTTTTGATGGGCCATTACATAGCTGATGGGCTCTGAACTTTCTTATGTTCTTCACCATTTCTTTTTCTTTTGACCCCTTCTTAACACGCGTATTTCGCAGCAATTCCATATAACTGTGACCAACTACCGGTTCTAGTGCTCTGATAAGTACCGACGAACCACGCACTGATATCAAGTTATTAGTCATCAAGAATAAAGTTTCGTAATGCAATTTCGTGTATAATTTCCATTGCAAAAGACCATTATTAAATAGTTAGAAGATATACCTTTTGAAGATATGCTGAGGCAGTGATACATCCCATAAGTCATATAGATATATATTGTTCCAGGAGGCATATAGGTGGCAATATTTGCAGCAGAAACTCTGTACTGGTAAGAAGCAGAGGCTCTGTCTTCTCCGCCAAGGTAAGATTCAGTCTCGACTATCTTTCCCTTCAGCAAAGTCCCATTATCCAATTTACGAACCAATATTTTGCCCAACAATTTTTTAGCTAGCTCCTCTGCAGGTACATCAAAAAATTCATAGCCCAGTTTATTCTCACACAGACGTTTTTCCTCTGCTGTTCTTGGGGGATCTTCCAGCTGCTTCAACTCCTCTTTCATCATTTCAAGATCGACAACACTCTTCAATTTACGTTTTTTCCCGCCATTATCCAATTTTGGCTCTTTCCTTGGTTCTTGTGGTTCCTCATCTCGGTTGTCAACTAAAAAGTTTTAGAAGTCTTAATAATGCTAGCTGGAAGACTCAAAGGTTTTTAAGTTCTTATTACCAGCGGCTCTTGGTCTCAGATTTCTCAGGTTAGCTTTTGACTTGGCGATCGCTTTTTTCATTATCGCGTTTGTTTTTGACACAGCCTCCAGAGTCTCTAACGGCAGAGATTTTCCGTTGATGTCCGCATCGACACCTCTCGCTATTTGATTTACTTTCAATGACGTTGACAGCTTCTTCACTTTAGAAGCCAGTTTTAGCTTATTCGGCGGCATCGTGTTTTCCTCTTTCTTACATTGTTCGAATATTGTCGATACTTTAGTTGTTGTTCCGTATACGTTTGTCTGTCGTATAAATAGCTCTAAAATGGATGAGCAAATTATATACAAGGAACAAATTCTAAGATTCCTAATTACATGTTATCACTTATACAAGTAACCACACGTCAAAACATCAGCCGGCTCCTATTCAAAAAAAAACAGAGTATATGAACAGGCCACTTGCTAATGGGGTGTAGGATCACGTGGTTACACACGTAGTGCGCAAGCGTGGCATTTAAACACACGAGGTGAGACGGAAGGGGGCGGCGAGGGATGAATGAATCGGTGTAATGCGGGTTTCCGGATGGAAATTCGTAAGGCGTAAACGTAAAAAAAAAATCTAAGATGTGTAAAGAATTTTTTACAACGTACCTAGAAAGTCTGGGTTCTTTTTAATGCTTGCGAACGTGTAAGCAACTGATTGACGTATAAACATGATGAACCAGATAACAGTCACCTATTTTACTTTGCAGATTTATTTCTAAACATCAATAGCTACGAGTCTTGAAGAGAATACTTCAATATACACTAAAAATCGTGTTTTTAAATGTCATGACGAATTATTTCGATCTTCAATTGATGACTTCAATGATGGATGATGCATTCTATTGTTTCAGTTGTACAAGGAGCGTGAAATAGGAGGCCGCTGAACTGAGGATCTGTGTAAATTAAGGGGTGTTGAAATCTGATTAAAATCACGTAGATTAAATTAAATAATCGAATGTGAAATCATACTTGTCCAAATTTCTCAAGGTTCATTATGCCAAATCGAGCTGCTGTAATGCAGCAATTATTCTGCGATCTTGCAATGACGAATTTAACATCTCGTTGAATAGAAATGGGTAACGTGTGCCATGGTAAATCGTGAAAAGCGGCATCACCGACGGCTCCGCTTTCCTTCATCAATATTTCTCCGATCGCACACCAAGCAAATAATTCAACGGTCATACAAAACAGGTAATTAGTAAACCTGATCAAATCAGTCTTCTTGTCAATCCCGGTGGTTACTGCATACCCACTCAAACAAATTTCAGCAGCGCTGGTAACGAATTGCGCAAAAATAAGAGGGCTGAAAAGCTCTTCGATTTGATCCGCCATACTAAAAGATGATTAAAAAATATTCTCATTACTCTTGATCGTATTTATTATGCAATCTCCTTTTACCTTATGCATTTTTGATGGTGTTGGAAGCATTTCATGAGATCGCTTCTGATAAGGTGAGAAATATCCATTTCCGCTGATTGTTTTTTCACCAACTTGAAATCGCGATACCAAAATTGCAGCAGAGCAAATTGTCCTGATACATGATGTATTATGGTCAACATATATGCATCAAGTCCTATGAATGCGAAGCAACACGGAATCGAGGTCAATAATTGCAATGCAAAGGCTATCTCGAAGTTTGGCGATGACTCGATGTCAAATCCATAACTAAAAAATATTCGTCGATGAAATAAGCACTCCACTTTTATTAACGGAAGCTACATTTTTTCTTACCTCACTTCGAACGGTAGCTGTCTTTGCATATCAGAGTCTTCATTATCTTGCATTGGAGAATTCGATTGTTTTATCCAAGCTACAACAGCGGCTACGGTGAATGTAATGTTGATGCCACAACCGGAAAAGAAAAAAAGGATCGTGAATATTTTAGCTTGCCAAGCAAATTTTGCGTAAATTTTCCGTTCTTCCAGTTCTTTTGAGGCTTCCCATAGTTCTCTAATATTCAAATGCAGCTGATCGAGTTTTTCTTTTCTTAACATCAGGTAAAATAGTTTGGTGCCCATAAGTGCAACCGCTATAAAAACGCAACCGATGCGTGATACGACCGATACATCTCCACCGCTAAAAATTATCGCTAAAAGCTCTGGCACTGCGATGTTCGATATCGACATTAAAGCGAGGATTTTACGTAAATCAGAAAACCGTCTTTTAGAATTTAAATTCCCTGGACCTGTTACGGGCCACATTCCGATCGGCTCGCATAAAAGTCTTACAGGACGAAGATAGTCGTCTATATTCGGTAGCATGATATGCAGAAGTGAATATGTTATTCGGAAAAACCTGCCCAAGTGGGATTTATCGGATGAGAAAATTTGCAGCGGTCGTATTGACTGTTTCTCTTGTAATCAAGGTGCGAAATTATATGTATACGTTCTGTTTGAACGGCGTTGTAGTTGAATGATTTATTTCCACTATTTCTTATTGTGATGTATAGTAGAAGTTACAGCAAAAAGAGAATGCTGTATAGGGTAAAAGAATTTAGCCTGTTATTAGGTATAGTATGAAAGTTACGGTATTCGATTTTCATTTTTTTTTTTCACCCCATAACTGATGACAGACGTTGACTGAAAAAAATAGTTATTAAACGGGTTTGAACATTTTTTTGCTAATAAAACAGAACTAAACAGCCTTTTTTTATTACTTTTTGAGCTAGGATGTCTTCCGCGAAGTATAACGGAAAAAAAATCGCTACTCATGATGCCAAAATGGATGAACCGAGAAATTCCAGGTTAAGAAATCCGCTGAATGTTGTCTTGCAAAAAATTAGCAGCACACGAGCCACTGTTCATGGAGACCTCAGGTAGGTTGAATAATCCAAATTCATTGCAATGATTCTTGACGTTTGTCATTATGGATTTTAATATTTCCTGCAGCAAGGAGGGTCTGAAGGAATTGCTGATGTCGTCTTTATCACTGCTGCCGAAGGTCCAGGATTCTAAAAACACGGGATTTGGTGAATCTGATCTAGATAGAGAGGTCCTTGATTCTGAGGGAAGATTACAAGGTAGTCCAGACGGCAAAAACGGCGATGGCGACGAAGGAGGCGTGGGTAAAAAGTCAAGGTCATCGAAAGACGAAGGAAGAGGGTCTTCGGTGGCGTTGAAAAAAATCCACGGCACCCAGAGCGACATCCTGCATAAAATGTCGAAATCAGGTTTGCAAGGAAATAGAGGAAGGAAATTTGTAGGGAAAAGAGGCTCTGGAGAGTCTGGCGAGTACTTCGGCGAAGAGGGGTCGGTAGGCGGAAATCAGGATGTTGATAAATTAAGTTCACTCAGTTGTTTAAGTACCGCTTTGAGCGAGGATCCAATGCTTTCTTCCGACGGCCTTTGGCTCCGAAAATACTTTAAGAAATCCCTCGTTCAAGGGTTAAAAGAAATAGCATCAAAAAAACCACGGGATCCTGTCGAATACCTGGGATTTTGGTTGCGAGAATATCGTAGGAAGGAAGAAGACCGGAAGTTACAGTCTGAAATGGATAATGAGCTTAAAGAAATCCGTAAAAACTATGACATCGCGACGTTGCAAGAGGTGAGAAAAAAATATACATCGAATAATGAAGGCAGTACAGTATCTAGTTTCTAATTGTTTTTTTCATGTCGTTAGGATTCCGAGATTGAAGGAGAGGCCCAGTATAAGGTTTTTTCCGACGAAGAAGGCGGGGGTAAATTGGATTCGAATTTCAAAAATTATGAATCCTCGATTCTCGGCGAGGCGGAGTAAATATTGTAAGAATGTCATTCAGAATTTGGGAATACTGAAAAATCATTTGAAAATATCCTTCTGTTTCACCCTCAATCTCTGTATGGCTATATCATAGATGGCGTGACCGGTATTTCAACCCCCACGAAGCCTGATATAATACCATTAGAAAATATTGCCTCCGACGCGTTTCGTTGTCGTCGACGTTGCTGACGGGGGATTTAGTAATCCGCGTGCAGCCGCTCAGAGAGGGAGTATGAAAATCTCCTCAAAAGTAAAAACTCCAAAAAACAACAATTATCAGTTAGAATAAGAATAACAAAAAAACCTTATACCGTTTACATTTTAACTTCAAAATGAAAAAGCAAGAAAACAAAAACTTTCAGCTTTCATTATTTATTTGAAATTATTACCGTCCACAATCTGAATACCGAGGGCGCCACGTTTTGCGCCCCTATATTTAAGGGTTCAAACCAGTTTTGTGGTGTTGACGAGGTGTGTGGTGATATCAAAAAGTTCGTGACGTAGTTGCCGTTCGTTCCAGCATGGTGGTGAAATTATTGACGCGCGCAGAATTGTTGGTTTCGAGTTTCGACCATGACGTTGTATTTAGGGTTGTATATCAGGTAGATTTCAGGGGTTGAAATCCAGATGTCACTTCAGGCAGGTACCGCCATGTTCCATGAAAGCTCCCCCTTATCAACGAATTCGGGAAATGATATTACAACCCCTAAAACCATAATATGATGTACAAATTTCTTTTTACAGTAAATATACAAAATGAAGGGGTAGTAGAAAAAAAATAAAATATCGAACGCTCCTTCCAGTGTGTGAAAATAATTGGAGGCAAAGTTGCATCCTAGTGAGCTTTTTGTTCAACCCACTAAGCGGAGGATGCTCGCAGCGAAATCATTAAACTTTGCAATTTCTTAGCCAAAAACGTAGAATTTTTACCATCGTGTCGGTGCAACATTTAGTGGCAGTTGGCGAATGGATTGAAAAACTGAAATATAATTCAAATAAGGGTTGGTTATGCGATCGAAGCGCTCCAGTTGCGGACTCCAGAAGTTTGCGGGGGTTGTTGAAAAGGTTTGGTGGTGTGGCAGCATTCCGGTGTTGTGTTATGGGGGGTGGTCGTTCCCTGACCCAGTTCCAAACGTTTTAAAAAATCGTTCTTGTCCGTGAGTTTGGAATAAAAATAATCGGTCCGTGCGTTACTCGATTATAAATAACAATCGAGTGCCGTCAAAAACAATAAGTATTTAATATTTTGATACAGTTTTGTAGCGATATGAAACTCTCGAGTGTCGCTGTGGGCCACCATCTTGTCTGCCTCAACATCATCATCAGTTTACCCCAAACTATTTTAACGGAGTACTCGTTGCTCTCAAGGGTGATTTTATAAGCTCCAACAATCCGCCCAGCTGTCTATTGATAATGATTATTTAAATTCTTCAACATCCCCAAAGGAATACGGGCAGTGATTTCCTTCAGGATTTACCTTGTCGTCAAGTGAACATCATATACAGTGAACCGCAGGAGAGTATAAGTGATAACGAACCCTGAAAGTATAAAAAGAATATAAAATATATATGTTGTGGTGATTCATCCATTATCTCATCCTACAGGATCACATCGTCGCCTATTTTTTCATTAATCGGAACCCAATTTTTTTCGTCCTCCCCATCCTTCCCCTGGTACTATTTTCCTTTTTCTTTTTTTTTTCTGTGATGCGAGGGAGGGTGTTTAAAATATTGAAGAATAATTTCTAAAAATCAAAGGGTCTACTCGTGCAGTTTGTGGTTTATTTTTTATCATCACTGATGTGTAAGTTTGTAATAATTATGATTTATGAAATCGAAAATTGAGACAGCTGCAGATGCAGTTGTCATTGTTAATGTTGTTGTTAAATGTTTTCAATACCGAGACGATAATCGATCAATTAATTGTTGGTTGGTTCAGTGAAAAGTGTCAATATATATCTTTTTTCATTCGTACCTAAATACAGTGAACAAAAAGAAATGGATAAATAAAAATGAAATGAGATATTACGACGATCACCGAGGGGTGCGTGGTGTGCATTGGATACCTTTACCTCCAGCATCGGATTTAAATAGGGAAAGAAAAACGACTAGAGGGGAATATTATGGGGATAATTTTCAAACAGTATGTTATGTGAAGCAAAAATTTTCTCGAATTTAATTTCCTCTAAAATACGACCTCGATTATGTTTTCGTAGTTGTCGTTTTCTCGTTTTGTTTTCCTCATAATTCTTATTCAACGTTCAGTTTCCACGTTATTCTATTCAATTCGAAAAGGTCCCTCAAATGATTATCAGAATAAAAAAGAGAAGAAAAAATTGCAAAAGATGAAAACCAGGGGGGTTAGGTTAGCGATGAATTATTGAATAGAAAAAAAAAATAAACGGAACCAAAAAGGGGCGTAATACAATTGTAAAATATGATGGATAAGTGATTATAAAAAATGTGCTAACTATGGGTCTGATAAAAAGTGAACCCTTATTTGTAACTACGATGCGTGGATAGTTCGGAAATGTATTTTTCGATTAAATAATCTGTGAAATCAAAAAAGAAAAGAAGAAATATGCAAATATGTATCTTTTTTGTGCGTCGAAGTGAAGACCAATAAAAAAAAGAAAGAAAGAATTGTGCTTCAGAAAGGATTATACTTATATGGCCAATTAGGATTTTTACTCACCGCAACGACACGGCCTTTTATAAATCGGTAAGCTCAATGAATTATAAGATTTTTCCAGCTTTTTTTACGCTAGACGTTCGTTCGGTTATTTTTTCTCATTCATTCCAACGTAGTTAAATATAAGAATGACAAAAATAAGAAACGCGTGCGTTTTGGATATTTCGGCCGATTGATACTCTAATTTTGAATCACATCCAACGAGATCCATCCATAATTCATTATACATTTCCTCCAGGTATAAATTCATCTTGGCAAATACATCGGTATATAGGTATCCATTGTTTTCCTTTATTTAAAGTTTATTTCAAATCGTATATATAACTGTTCGCAGAGTCCCCGCGAATATCCGTAAGTGCCAAAGTGTCGAAGTAAAGGGAAGATCGAGGGAGAGAAAACGGTGGACTGGGTGAAAGGCGAATAAAGTTTGCAAGCTCGTTAAATAAGACTCAAACTTCTTCGAGGAAAGACGCAGCGGGTCGGAATCACGCACAGAGAATAGTCGAACGCGAAAAGGGGTGAAAAATTGCACTTTTATTTTTTTATCATCGTTTTCATTCTCGTCATTTTCATTTCCTTCTGAAAAACGAATCGACGGAGCGATGTCAAAAATTTTAGCACATCATGTGGTCGGGTTTCGAACTTACTTTTTTTCACCACTATGAAATTTTTTTTTTCAAATGTCGATATTCGTACGTACCCATGCATGCGAGTACGCCAAAGAAAAAGAAGGAAAGAGAATTATTGAACCATAATTTTCGTAATCGTTTTTGAAAAAAAATTTCAACATAGGTACATATTTTCACGGTTGAGTCGTCGGCGCAAAACCGACCGGAAATATTATTTACTCTGACTTGAATCGGAACGACGTATATATATATGCGAAAAAGTTGATTCCTATACCCGACCCTCATCAGTTTCGCCTCGCTCTTTTCATTGCTTTCAAATATTCGATGTTATATGTATTATTATACAAAATGCGCTTTGTTACCAGCGAAAAGGCAGAACTGCATAGGCCTCATACGCCTTTTTGACTCTAGTCACGCGATATATACAGTTGAAATTTTAGTACTTTGCTAAAGGGTAATTAACGTGGGCGGGTGGGGGTTGCAAATTAATTACCGAGGATGGCACTACGAGACCAACCGCCGTGATCTTTTGCACGAAGTCACATAATTTATGGGACAAACGTAGGGCACATAGTTTGTTACCTATGTACATCAGTGTATGTACATACGCTAGGTATATAAATATGCTATATATACGTATATCCTGACATTTAAAGCCATCATAAACATGTATTTTTTCTATTAATAAATTACCATTCAAGACTCGTCATAACCTGACGTAGAAATTTCATTTTAATATACTAATGTATATATTTATTTATTTATCTATATTTATTATTTTAAATATTCAATAAATCATAGCACATATTGCTCTTTTTTTTTCTAGAGGATCGGAATTGGACTGTTTGTATCAGCGTATTCAGATCCCAAAATATTTCATTTCCTGTGTTTAATTTACATGTTTCTCTTCTCTTTTTTTTCGAAATAAATAGTTCCTCATATTTACATAATATTATAACAACGATATTAAATAATCGTAGGAGAATAATCTGAGTGAAATAAAATTAGTTGAATGAGTATAAGGAATATTATATAGAAGGGCGAGAACATATGCCAGGGGGGGGCGAGAATTGTTCGTGAATTTAATTAAGGTGAATGTAGAATGGAGACGGTTGCAAGGAAGCAAAGTGCACCAGTGTTATAAGTTGGCGTGAAGGGGGGGGGGGGGGGGAGGTCGAGGGTCACGCACTTTTCCCTCTTCCCTTTCCATCCAAATCCGTTATACCTTGTATACCGCAGTTGTTCTAATTTTACAAAATTCAAATTCCTACATATTTTTCCACTCCCACCCTTGAATGCAAATTCAAAAGAAAATAAAAAAACAACCCTAATAATATATATTATTATTACAAATTGCAGTTCGTTTGTTCCGATTAGAGGGTGTGAATACGTGACGTTCTTTTTTTTTTTCACCATTTGAAATTTTAATTTTAATTTTCTAATTTTTTTTCTCATTTCATAATTGTTTTTTTTTCTTCTCCTCCTTATTTCTCGGGCGTAATAAATACTTTCTCACCCTTATTTTGTTTTTTCCTTGTTTTTTTGTTTTTTTGTTGTCGTTGTTTTTGTTTTTTTTTTTTTCTTTTTCTTTGTAGCGGTTGTGCTGCACGAGACTCTCGTAGAGTTCTCCGCCCTTACCCTCTCGTCTCACCCCCTCGTCTTGATCACGTTCGCGACCTCCCTGTCTCGCGAGAGCTGGAGAGATCAATACAGAGAATGTGGGTGTAGTATATAAGGTGTGTAAGGGAGGCTAAAGGTGTGCGTTTTGTATGTTAGCTAAGGTGGCAGGATATGGTATACATTATGTATAGGTATATCGCATGTGCACGCGCGTTGAAGAAAAAAGAAAAATAAAATAAAGAGAGAACAAAACGAAAATAATTATGACAAAAAATAGCAGGAAATGAGAAGAGATGAGAGGAAAACAAACATATAACTATGTACGTACATATATGGTGTGTCGTGAGAGATCAGCTGATTCCTCCACCCGCGGGAACCGGAAACATGATTTTTTTCAAAAAAGATTATAGAAACGCGGAAAGGGGGGGGGGGGGCATTGAGGGGGTAAGGATGTTCAGGTGCGTTACCCGATTGTTTTTTTTGTTTTTTTTTTTCTCCCCCGATTCCTTCGTTTTTCTCTTTTCCCCTTAATTCCCCCAAGACCTCTGAAATTTTAGGGTGTAGGTTGGGGGTGAGAGCTGTTTCCTGCGACTTTTGTACAAACCTATGTATATACACATACATATATGTATTACATATCGTATATATAGCTGCGCAAAATTCGATCCCTGGGCATCATCCCTTGGGAAAGGATTTCGTAATTATTCGGGTGGAAGTCCCCTGCAGCCTCATTCCTATTCCCTTTTCTATGTCTCATACTTCCATGTATAGGAATGTATGTATAACAATATACATTGTACGTATATATATACCTATAGAAGTTTTCCACGTCTAACAGCAGCAACTGCTTCAACACTTCACCAAAAACTTTCCCGGAATACAACGTACAGCACATATAATTTAAGCGGGAGTCTGAAGCTGAAACCTGGAAAACCTAAAACTGGAACGTTGTCGCTTTTCTGCGTTACACCATGTATAAATATATTACATAGCGTATATGTATTGTATGTATGTATGCGTGTAAAGGAGAAGGAAAAGCAAAAACAGAAAAAGTAGAGAGAAAAATGTCGCGTAAATCACCCCTTTCTTCTTATTCTTCTTTTCCTTCCGTATAATTTTTTTTTTTTTTTTTTTTTTTTTTTTTCCTATATTTCTTCTCTTCTTCGGCATCAGAAGAGACTGCGGGAGTGACCACCCCGGAATTTTACCCTCTCTATTTTTTTACATGTACCTACCGTTTTTTTTTCATTTTTTTTTTTTTCTCGTTCGTTTGTTTTTTTCTTTTTAGACGAAGAATTTTTCTCTCTTCTCTCGTTCTCTTCAGCTCCTATAGCCTGCGTCCGACGTGAACCTTACGGTATAATAGGTAGGATAGAAAACCAGATCTGGTACTGACACGTGTCTCCTGATAGCCGAAAACCGTTTATCCTTTTTTTTTTTTCTCTTTCTCTCTCTGGTTATCTTTTTTCTTTATTTTTTATTTTTTTATTTTTTCGAACGACGAAAGCGTCTCTCTCCTTCTTTCTTCGAGGTCCCTGTTGTATAAGGGTTCTAACCCTCTGACGCGGGGTATAAAATAGGGAAAAAAAAAAAAAAAAAGAGAGAGGAAAAACGAAGGGAGAGGAAGAGAGATTAGTGCGGGTAACTCACCCCTGGCTAAACTTCCAAGACAAAGATAAAGACGGGGATATTATAGGCTGAGAGATAAGGATAAGCGCAAACTTTCTGCGCTTTTCTTTTTTTTTTTTTTTTTGGTTTTTGTTTAAACTTCCTTTTTTCACTATTTCATATCCAGAATTTTGATCAACCGTCGTCGTCGTCGTCGTTCTGTATAAAATGAAAAAGTGGGAGAAAAAGAAACTTCGAAAAACGATCGCGAAAGACTTGAAGGCGTGAATTTTTTGCTCGAATATCAGCTCACACTTTATCTATATCTGGATTTTGGTTCGAGGTATGAATTTTCAAAACAATATGATTTTTTCCAATAATAAATAAGAATTCCGAATGTATTTGCTTACGGTACATTATTATCTTGACTCGGTTGATTGAACCGTCAAGCTTGTTTGATTCTTACGATCGCTTCGCTCTGCCCGGGGCCACCGGCACATCCATCCGCGACTACGAGACCCTCGAAATTCATATCAAAGATCTGAACGACGCGCAACGTTTTCCTTCGGAAGGGGGTGGCGGGTTAGGTTGGTTGAGGCGAGGTGAGGTGAGGTGAGGTGAGTTGGGGTTGGGTTAGGGGTTTTGGGTTTCGCCAGGGTTGAAATTAGGCAGAGACAATGTCTCCATAAGTAAAACGAGATCTCTATCCTGTAGTCCTGTCGGACCTTATCGGCGGCACCCGTTCTACCGCGGTAGACGGCCGGAATTATATCACGATTATCGTAATTTCTACATATTTTTCATCCTTCTATCTTCATTTCCCTATGAAATCCGATTACACATCGAGCGCACGTCCACCGTTCAACAACGTGTCCTGCACCGCGCGAGATTTTCAGATCCGAATTTATCACTGAACAATCTCCGAATTATCTTCCCTCGATCAAAAATTCCCTTTTTTCTCCATTCGTTCTTACCTTTCCTTCTTTTTCATTTTTTCATTTATTTATTTATCTCTTTCTCTATGCACTGGTATAATGAATCGTCCGAAAGAGGAAGCAGAAAGTTTGCGCCGTCGGTATTGATCCTTCAGCTGCTGCTACTGCCGCTGCTGCTGGCTCGGCCCGCGACCCTCTCTGCTCTTTTTCTCCCTCTTCCTCCCCTTTCATTTCAACCAACAACCACGCTTTTCTCTTTCTCTCAACTCCTCTTGATACCATACAAAAAAAAAAAAAAAGAAAACTAAACTAAAACAAAAAATAAAATAATACGAAAAAAAAAAAAAAAAAAACGTCAGCTAGAAAACGAGTTAGATGTAAGCCGTATAAGTTTTAATAAAATAATCTTACAAATTTATCTCGTTATGACTGAAAATCGTATTTACGATAAATAAAATTACCTCAGATGTTGGATAGGTAGGAAAAAAAGAACGTATCAACCACAATTACGGAAAACGGATAATTTCACTGGACAAAAAAAAGGCCACGACTGTTTAGTACGTGACTATAATTTTTCACGTACTCATTTTACGGTAAGCAAATTTGAAATAGAATCATTTTCATTTTCGTATGAGATCGGTAGATGAAGAAAAAATAAATAAACAAAATGATAAAAACAGGCGTCGTGACGGAGGTGGGGAGGGAGGCGGGGGTTCAATCCGCTTTGTCACTCTTCGAAGGTGGAAGCTTTTAAAGTTGATGTACTGCAGTGCATACCTATATAAATTTAGATGTACATGTATATAGTATAAGTTCAGGGATTGAAGTTCTTTTTCCTTTTTTCGTTTGTTCGTTATTATTTATTATTTATTTTTTTTTCCTCCGTCGCCATTTTTTATATTCATCTTTTACGGTACAAAATGTATTATACACGTACGTATACGTACGTACGTATACATACCTATTTTTTGGAGCGAGGGATGAAACGCGAGCAGTGATTTTCTCCTTACTACGCATTTTCGTTTCTTTTGTAATTTTACGTTCACTTCATCCCACCTTCTCAACTTTTTCTTCCTTTTCGCTCCTACTACTCCTCCTTCTATCTACAGTACGGGGCGGATTTTCTGCGGACGAAGATTAACGATGACTTTCGCCGTTCTTCTTTTATCTGCAGGATGTAAACTCGCGTCTTTGAACAAAATTCTTTATTGGATGCAACAGTGAAAATGACAATTCCCCGGTATACGTAGTACGTTACTACTAATGCACACTAGATTTTAATGCCGGTGGAAGACCGATAATCAATCTCGTTAAACCAACGGTGTTCGATTAAGAATTTTTTCACCTAGTATTTTCGCATACTGCATGAAAAATTTTTTGAGCCAAATTGAACGTTAACCCGCTTCGAGAAGGGAAAAAACAAAAAACAAAAATAAAAACCCAAAAAACCATCGAGTATTTAGAATCTACATACCTATATGAGTACACCCACATCGCGTTGAAAAAAAATTATATGTTATTTCATTTTTCATACACAGGCGAATATTAAATTTTCTCTATTTGTTAAAACAAAAAAAAAACAAAAAAAGGAGAGAGAGAGAAATAGAGGGGGAGGCGGATGATGATGATGATGATGATGATGATGACGCGGGGGAAAATATGAGCGTAAAAAATAGAACTACTTTTTGCAACAACTGTATGTGGCGAAGAGGGTTTCGAGTTTTCGACGGTTTGGGGTTCGAGGTATTTTCGTCCTTTCCCCTACTTCATTCCTCTTGACAAACGCGAGTGCTCTCTGCATGTTATCTATGCTAATGCTTGCAAGCCTTAGCAGAACCCTAGCTATATCCGAATATACATGCTCGTATACCTATGCATATGTATAGAGTTTGTATTCGAATAGGTGTATATTTTAATTCTTATCTCTAAACGCGAAAGGATAACTCTTCTCTTTCGTCTCACAATCAGCCGGTCAAGTTTGCGTGTTTTTTTTTCTTTTTCCGCTACCGGACACGAAGGCAAAAGCGTTTCGTTCGTTTTTTCTTCAAATTTCTTTTCACCTACTTAAAATCCAAGAACTAATTCGATTGTTTTTTTCATTTAGCTTTGTCGTTGACTGAAGATCCTGTATTCTCTGTTTCAGTTAATAACTCTGGTATGCGAAGGCCTATAAAAGGAGCGAATAACTGCAGCGGTGTACTTGAAAATAATAATAAAAATAATAATTATTATTATTATTCCGAAACCATCATGGCGGACGGAGTTGGATTTGAATTATTGCACCGGTGAGCGCCGCCGACCCGGGGCGATCATCCCCGTTGTTGTTTCGCCCAAAAAGCGACTCTCCTACACGCCTGCACTGTCAACGAACAGCAGAACAGGTTTGTACATTGAAAATTTTCATCTCAACGATTATTATTATTATTATTATTATTATATGAATTTTTTACTCCTCTCAGTTAGAATAAGGGAAAAAAAGAAACAAAATTAAGAAACTGGTATCCTATCGCTGTTCAATGGACAATTATAATCGATTTTGCCTGGGTGGAAAAGAATAGATGGCAAAGAAAGAACAACAAGAATAAGAAGAGAAAACTAGGGGGTTGAAACTACCGATTTTGGAATCGAAGCGGAATTAATACGCGATCCCTTATACACACTGTACACATAACTACATAGGTATAAAGGTAAATCGTGCGTGTTTACGGGCTGCAAAGGTTTGGTCCAAGGTACGCGATGTACAATGTTATACATGTATAGTTGCATGTGTTAAGGTATTTTATACATATGAGGATGCTGCTTGGATAGGTGGTAACCTACAGTACGTACCTTCAGCTTCGAGTCTTTTCCCCCATGTGCCCTGAATCCTGATGGTGATATGGCCGAACCATACATGGATATAAACCTGCGGCTAATAGTCGGCGAGGTAGCTAACCATTATTGCTATGTAATACAACGGGAACGACATGATTCAAAGAAAGATATGTACCTACGTGTACCTAAACCCCGTAAGATAGGGCGGAGGAACTGGGGTGCAGGTTTTCCCATTGACTGCAGGGGTAGCGCCGTTAAAGTCGATGGCATATCGCGCACGTACGTGACGTTATTTGACAGAGGGTGGAAAAAAAATTGGGGTGAAAAAAAAAAGGGGGAAGAGGAAAAGCACGGACAGTTCTAGGACGCCTAATTCAGGGGGGTTGGTATATGAGATCAGGTTGTGTTTATGGGAAGAATAATGTTGGAGAAATTAGACTTTTTTTTCCTTTTTTTTTTTTTTTCTTCGTACGACGAAGAAAACGCGGTGTTTGAGAATTTAGTCAAGAGGGATCACTTAATATAAGATGAGAGAATTTTGGTAACGCGTTAGCTGAGTCAAGATATCTTTTTCTTTTTGGTGGCCGAATTGATCGCGATGTATAGTATATATCTATAGTACATCTTATATGGGGACAGAGGAAGAGGATGACGAGGACGAGCAGGATGACTGGGGCGACGTCGACGGAAGTTCCTGGTTTATGGCTTCATAAATTCTGAGGGTATTTTCCGGGCTAATAGATTTTTCTTATAAAGAGTGGAAAAGGAGAGACACAAAACGAGATATAGAGCAAGGAAAAAAAAGTAACAGCCGTTCAGCAATGAAAGGCGAAGAAAGAGGGAATAAAATAATAATAAGACTTCTTCAATCGTGATAATTTGATTTTTTTTTCTTCTCACAAACCTAATAGTTACATGTCGAAAATTTCAGCGGAAAAAAATTCGACGGAATTTTACGGTAGACCAAAAAAAGAAGCAATTTTTCACTTTCTCTAACGATCCAGTAGTCGGTGCAGACGAATTGCGTAGTTTTTTGTAAGCGTTCTTTTTTTTTTGTTGTATTTTACTGCCGATCTCGGTTTGTTTTTGTCTACGTAGGGTAGGTTATACATTCAAATCGCTCATCTCCTATCGTCAAATTATCAGTTCCGCATTCTGATATCGTTTGCTCGCAAAGTTTGAAGAAAAAAATATATTTGAAAATGCCCTGTAAATGCGACCCTGCTAAAAAAAAACGGGAAGAATGTCACTGCGAAGATGTACCACCCTTGCCAGCAGGTAGTCCACAGCGAGCGACTAACCCCAAAAAATGTCCAAGGTTGTAGGAAAAATTGGATAGATGGAAATTTTCCAATCTTTGTACAAATTTTCATTTAGTTAAAACTTTTCTTTTTGTTTTCTTCATTAAGGAACACGATCTGCGGGACCGGGATGCCGGGTCATTCGACTCTGAGGAAAAGGCAAAGAGAAAACAAATTATTTTTCTGTCAATCGTCAATCTCAGAAAATTCTGTTGCTATTTTGTTGTCACTTTCACAAATTTACTCGATAACCTGTTGCGATTTATTTAATTTTCCAACGAGACAGTTCCACTGTTCGCATGGAGGATTATTTTCCCGATGTTAGCGCAATATCGAACAAGAAAAATGAAGATCCCTATTCCCACGGGAGACACGCTCTCGGTAACGCCGCCAAAAAGATCTGCGTCTCCTTGGAGCCTCGTAAAAAACCACCCTGTGCTAGGCCACGGTTCCCTTCATCCCCCCGTCGCACATGTCCCGCAATGGGTCCAGAACCTTCGGAAGATCCACCCCCCTGCACGTGAGCAATGGTTTTCGTTTTTTTTTCTTTTTTCTTTTAATGATCTTCGATTCATATTAGATCGGCTTTTTTCGTCGTTCGATTTCCATTTTTATTTAGTTGTTTTTTGTTGAATGTTTGTTCTTTTCTTCGATTTTTCGGGACAGAGCCGAAGAACCGAGGGTTGTTAAACCTCTGAAAAAAGCGTCGAATGCTAAAAGTGAACGATGCCAGCCAGCCAGAGTCGTTAGAGGTCCTTGTGGGACGTCACTGCAAGAGGGGGCGTCCATAGGGGGATTACCTGCCAAGATATTTGCCCTCGAAAAAACCGTGAGTCGTTATAAGCAGCGAGGATATAATTCTACGATTACTTTCATTCACTTTTCAACCCTTTTCCTACCCCTTCTTCGAATATTTATAGTTGAGCAAGTCACAATGGCAGGACGAAGAAGGATATCATTCAGCTTCCGTGACCATGAGTCAAATATACCGCCCCGACGACGGTAGGTCTTTTCGTTTTCGTTTTTTTTTTTTTATGTTTTTTTTTCTCGTCCGTGAAACCGGAAAACTTGAGCCCTAAAAAGCTGACTATATTTTCTCTTTTTTTTTGATTCCCCGCGCGCAAAAAATAACCCAGAGTTCGGACCACCCGTTAAAAGCTGCGGTAGCGAAAAACGACGTAATTACCTTCGTGCAAAATTACGTGAACTCATGGGTGAGTCACGACCGATACCAGAGGGTGGATTTCCCGAAGGAGGTGAAGCAAAACCAGAGCCAGAAGTGGTGGCGGCGGCTCTTCTTATGTCCGAAGGAGAATCAAATGATCTTGGAAAAGCTAGACCAGACAATATATTTCATCAATTATTCTCGGGCTCAACACCAGACCGAGCTGTTGGTTGGTCGTTCATTATCATAAATGAAATTTCAGTTTTATTCCCGGCAAATTTCTGACCGCTAATCCATTTCCACTATTTTTCCCTCTCTCTGTATTTTACCCAGCTCTAGCGAGCGCGTGTCCTGAACCGATGAACAGTGTAGTGGTACCATTAACGGTCCAAGGTCAAAAACCGGCATCATTGGACCTACCGAATCCCGAAAAAATGGTCCAAAGAGCACGTGGTGTCGCTGCACCGAATCCAAGTGTCTTCCAGGAATCCGACGTGTTCGGTGATTTCAACGAGCATCTACAGGCAGATATCGAAGGTCGTAGTCCCCAAGTTGCAGACGTTTCCGGCTACGTAGGTGCATACTCGGGCCCGAATAAGGATCGGGATGGGTCCAACGTCCCCGGGGATGATTTGGAAGAGGGTATGATCGACTATGTGATAAGGCCCGAGCCCCCATCCTACAGAAACAGAGTCCGTCTGAACGGTTCCGTCAGACCATCTTGGTTCCCAGGTTACGCTGTAGTTTCTCCTTTGATTCCCGACTGCGTTCGACTGTCGCAAAATCCAGGAGACGCCCTAAGTGACGCTTGGTGTCTTTGCAGACCTCGTCATTTCGACGATTTATCAAAATCACTCGTTAATACCGGCTAGGATCTTGACGTTGTGCTAATTTTCATTCTCATATTTTATACGTCGATCATGTACGTTCCCGCATATATACATAAATGTATACATAAAATATATACATATGTATCTGCAGTGTATGTATAATACAGATGTGTGTGTACCCCAATACTAACAGAAAAATGAGAAATGAGCTCGCGTGTTTGAGCAACCGCAGAGCCGGGGCAAAGTGTGTCATCAAGCAGTACAAACATGGCGTATCCCCTCGTATCCGTCAACGATATACGTAAAAGGGGTTGCTTATATGCCAGGGCATCACGCGCGCTTTGCGGGTGTCTACTTTTTTCGCGCTATGCTTCACTATACTAGTAATACGTGTACATAAAAATGATGAATTTTCAATTAATACATTATTTTCTGCAAACAGTCCAAGTAGGTGAGTTGTTTTTTTTTTTTTCTTTCTTTTCTTTTTCTTTTTCTTTTTCTCTCTCAGAAATAAATTATTCATCGTTCGTGCACATAATTTTTTTTTTTTGCCATGTACTTTAATTTCTTCTTTTTTTTCTTTTTTTCATATATACCTATGGTCAGTTTGTACGTGAAAGACGCGACGTGATCGTTGTTAGTTTTTCTTTTTTTTTTACCATTCGCGCATTAATTTTTATTCCTCATTTATTTTTTCATTAATATTCCCTATATCCTCTTCAAAAAAAAAGTGGTTAACCATGACGTACGTGTATGTATAGTTATACATGTACACACGATTAATAACAGCAGATCAGGATAACACTGAATTTTGGGATCCATTAGGGAAATGAAACCGTCATAACCTGCACTACTATATTGCTGGTGCTGCTGTGCAGGAAGGGAATGATAATTTTCGGGCAAACGATCATTACCTATCCTCCTATCCTATATCCAGATTAGGAAACGTTACTTAACTTAACCCCACGCCACCCCCGCATCAGAGAAATCCACAAATTATTGTTATTATTATTATTGTTATTACCGCCACTATTATTATCATTATTTTTACGTTCTAACCGCTGCAACTATACCTACCCTTTATACGGCCGCGTACCACTCGGCGAATCGATCAATCGAGATATATCGCGGTAATTGAGTTGCAAAATTATATCAATACACACAAGAGTCCGATTCACTACGTATATAAATCAAACTCTTCGATGACGCCGCGTGTATTCTTCAATCTTATTGATTTTTTCTTTTTTTTTTTTCTGTCAATTATTTCACATAAATTTTAATTATCATTGTAGATTATTGATTCGTTTTTTTTAAAATCCGTACCTCAATGAGAACAAAAAATTTAAAAAAAAAGCTAAAATTAAATAAAATAAAATTGCGATATGATTTTCGGAGTTGGTTGGTGAATTCGGAGAGAAAAAACAAAACCCAAAAACCAAAAATTAAAAATTGAAAAAAAAAAAAAAAATGAAATGGGTGCCTTTCGCGTGGATATACATATACATTATACACGTATGAGATACATGTTGGGTTTGCGAGTATTTTCATATAATATAATAGAGGGGGTGAAGGGAGGAGAGGGTCGGCGGCTCAGCTGGTGGAGAAGCGAGTTTAGCACAGCGATATTGATCGACGAACTCCACTGCGCGGCCACGTCGTCTCCGTCGCTCGCCCTCCGTGCAGCAGCAGCAGCAGCAGCAGAAGCAAAATCAGAAGCAGCAGCCAACATCCAAAATAACGGAGTTAAAATTTGCACGTATACAAATTTTACCATCATCGTTTCCTTAGGCCGGAATCTTATACCCTCCAACGAATCACGGCCCAATCACTTTTAGCCCAAATTTCGAGTAAAAGGAAATCGAAATTGTTCTTGAAAAGTAAAATGAACGACGAATTTCTTCTTTTTTTTTCATATCAAATACAGTTTTTGATCTACAGACGATTCAATTTATAATACACGCTCGACCCTGATAATGTCACCGGATAACTGCGCACAGCTGTATGAGGATGGAAAAGGGAAATCTGGTGAGAGTTTCGGATAAACCGGATAAGTTTTGAAGAGAAAATTCATCCCCCTTCAGAAATCACTTCACGTATACTTGCATACGAATCTCCTGAAATTGATCCGAAAAATTCACGCGAGCTTCTAAAAATATCTTCAAATCTATTGAAAAGGAAAAAAAAAAAAAAAAAGAACGGAACGGAACGGAACGGAACGGAACGTTTTTTATTCTCTCTTTCTTTCGCGATCTTGTCTTCTTTTCTTATTTTTCTTGTCTTTTTCTTGTCTTTTTTTTTTTTTTTTTACTCTTTTCTCTTTCATTTCAACTGCTGAGGAGGATGTGAAAAGAATTTTATATCAGTTTTCTCCAGAGTTTATGCCTGCAGAGCGCGATTCGTTTGGTTTTGTCGCCTTACTTTTACCCTATCTATACGGGTGCGACGGGGGATATAAAATGGGAGATCGGGATCAGGGCGAAAGTATCGGGAATCAGACATCTCTACCTGTCTTCGAGGTATTTCAGTTATACCTCAAATTGTATACCATTTCCAGGCTGCAGGGTGAGGGACTTGACGGATCACGTGTCTATCAATACCGTTACTTCTTTTTCTTTCTTACGTTTTTTCATTTTTCATTTCTTGTTCTCAGAAAAAAAAAAAACAACCGACGACGACATTTTATTCATTTGATTTTTTTTATCTTTCTTCTATTATCTCCGGATAGAATGATTCCGCTGCGCGCACGGCAGTCTCCTCTTTTCTCTCTCTTTTCGTTTTTTTTTTTTTTTGATTCGAGATTATTACGTAATCCTCAAACTAAAACCAGACACATGCTGCAAACTTTTTCCAATAACATAGAATATACATAAGCCATGAATCGGTTTTGACAAAAAGTCGAACGTAAATCTATAGTATTATCATTTCGATATCGTTATACATATTGTACGAACGACCAACGTTAACTCTCAACTAATTCTAGGTATAAGTCTAACAATAAGTCTGGAACTGGTTCGATACACGTGGTGAATTTCAAAGTTCCCAAAGGGATGAGGCGAACGGGGGGGAAGACCCACATCCTCCTACTATTCCTCCTCCCACGAGGTATAATAATTGACCGTATCTAGTGCAGCTGGAGCTGCAAGTGATTGATTATTCGGTCATGCAACCTTCGAAGCAGCCCGTGCGGACGTATAATATATACGTCTATAGGTCTATAGATATAGTTAATGTATTTCTCGAGAGGAAATATACCTTTATATGGTGTGTATGTATATACGTATATAAATATGAGAAACGGGAAATGGAAAGGGGATATTGCGATGCCTGATATCAGGAAGAGAACCGCTATCAAGTTGATATGCTGCCTGCACGTAAACCAATATCAATAAGTTTGGATTAGAATCGTCTTCCATTGAACCAACTGGTTCCTTTCTCCTCGCTGTACCTTATTCCTAAACTATAACTTTTTTTTTCCTCTGTATTCATGCGCGATACCTCTATTTTTATCTAAACATCTTCCCAGTTTCCTTTTTTCTCTCATCTCACTCTAGTTTTTACATTTTTTGCCGGTCTATTTTTTTCATCCGGCTCTTAAGAGGGTCGACTACTTGAGAATTTAACCATCTAAATCTTTTCGTTTTTTTTTTCTTCTTCTTATACTCAACTAAACGAGAACGGGAATGAATGGAAAAAGAGAAAAGGGTTAATCATTTTAATGGATACGCGATGAACGTTACCCAGTTAAAGAAAAGTCTGCGGGTAAAACCTGCATTTTTTATTTATATTTCGTTTGTTTTTTTTTTTCCTTCAAAAACGGACTTCCTCTTTTATTCTTTTCTCTCTTGGCCAGCCAAAAGAGACTAAGAGAGTCGAGTGCAGCGAATGCACCACTGCAACGTCTCTATATTTTAAAGATGAGAGAAATCTTCGCTCTGAAGATGCTAGAGAATTGCGAGAGAGTCAAGAGATATGCAAATAACCCCGTTTCATCTAACGAGGAAAACTAATTAATCAAACTCAACCGTCTTGCAGGATGAGGCCGTTGTTCGGTAACGATATAGATAAACCATGCAGTTACGGTGGATGGACAGTTTCCTGATAGTTTTTTTTTTTGTTTTTTTACTAACTTTTGTTATTTTCTTTTGGAAAATTATTTTTCACATGAAAAAAATAATTTTGTGCAGAGATGCGCTGTGATCGTGCGTCAATTCATCGCCAGTTCCAAAGGATCCTTATATACTTTCTTCATTTTTATTTCCATTTTACTTTATCTCTTTTTCCTTTCGCTGTTTCCTTCCTGTAAATAAAACCGGGGTCCCTTCGCAAAGGATATTAGCTGCCGGTATTGAGTACCTATACGAAAACCATCAGCTTATCCCTGACTACTTAGTTATGCATCCCCATTTCTTTCGGCTATAAATCCGTTCGCTTGTCCAAAGGGCAATATTTAAAATTACCAATTTAGGGTATAATAAATGGTTGAAGCCCGCAGGGTGAAAAAAGAATTATATGGGATGAGTTCTTTTTTTCTCGTTAAAAAAAATGGGGACAAGGAATGGGGAAAAAATTTACGGCGGAGATATTCTGTGATTTTGTAATAATGATATGAATCTAACCACCTTTCGGATAGAAATAGATGGAAGAAAAAGCGAGGTATAAAAAGATTTCCCGCTGCACTATGGGAGAACCTGTAAGTTTTTTCCGGAAGTGGTCGTAGCGGATTTTGGTTAACCGGAAACGCTAGGGAATGAGTTTGGCGTGGCATGCAGTGCAGTGCACGATGGAGTTTGCAGGGATGAAGCGAAGAGGGAAGGATTCCAGGGATGGGGGTGGATAGCTTCCTGGCACTCGGGCACGTCTGATAATTAGCGTTAATTAATTAAGGACGCTCTGTGACCAACTAGCGTTTCCTACAATCCTAACCTTACTCCTCCGCGCGAGACTTTGGTCTACGGCCTGCTCCAGACCTTCTTCAAATATAACCCTCTGACTCCGAGTATAACCACTAAACTCCCTTCCCTTTACGAAATGGGAACTTGGTTATCCAGTTTCCGTTACCATTAAGGGTGAATATAACCCGTTAGTCGCAACTGTACCGACATAAAGGAGAAAATTCTTTAGGGATCGAATAAATTTTACATCATCATCTTATCCGATGGAAAAACCGACAACATTTCAGCCCCTTTTGTGTTGTTCTTTTTTTTTTTTTTTGTTACTGTGGGAATCTTTCTGAAGGGTTGAATCTCGCCTTATATTGTCAATTAGCGGTACCTACGCTGAGGTGTACATTATTGAGGCGGTTTCTCCTGAAGATACGCCATCTTGTGAGGTGTTACGATCGTGTCTCGTCTTCTATGTGGGTATATTAATAAAGTTAACTATCTCGCACGCCCGTATGCCCAGGTAAATACATCTTTCGTAGGATACATGTACGTATATACATACATACAACAGTCATCTATGTGAGTAGATGTGAACGTTAATCGCGCATTTACAGCTTTGAGGGAACTAATTAACTTGTATTACACGTACAACTAAAGCTTCTTCCCTACAACAGTTTCCAGTTTCTAATTATTCCTAATTAACAGGGAGAAATGTTTATATTATAACTAATTTCAGTAAATATAATATTATATAACTACGCACACGTGGATAAATAATTTCCATAAAAAAGGTTCTCTATATATACTGAACAATAATTGCTGTACAAGCTAAGGGTTTATCGTCGGTATTCCCTCGGGCGAGGAAAAAGAGCGTAGCGAATTTTGGGAGATGAAGGAAAAAGGTATCCCAGCTGATAAGGGTGACGTATTTCGAGAGTCTATATAATATGTATATGTATATAGCGAGTGGCATATTGTATAAGGTAGATACGGGGGGCAGGTGGGGGTGGGGAGGAGCTCTTCGGTTCTTCAACCCCTTCAGGTCTCTTTTCTCCCTGTTGCTAAACTGGTATACCAGCTAGGAGATAAAGGGGAGTTGGGGAGAAGACAATTTCGGGCCTTAGGGAGACTCGGGAATTTCTGGAATATGAGGAAATCCTCGAAAGAGGATTCGGGAAGAACGTGAAAGCTTAGATAGAACCGCGATTAAAATATCTGGAGCTTCATATACCCGGCTATAAAGGATTCCCGTGGGATTCACCTGCATTCGAATGTAATAACGGCAACAACAACGGCACAACAACGATGATAATAACCTGGTACACGTATTTATAAACAAATTTAAGAAAATTCTTTACTTTCCCTTAATTTCTTTAAGCGCCACATAAAATATACAGACGTTAAGACCTAAAAGATGAAATTAAGAGAACGTCGTTTAATTGGAGGGTTAAAAGTTTAATCGAGAATTATAAACGGGGTGTTAATTAGAGGAGGTGAAATAAGAGACTGAGAAACTGGGTAATGGCAGAGCACGTCTTTCGTTGGGAATTGATGGGAAACTACAGGTGCAGGTTACTTCCGCTAACATGAACAAGGATCTGAATGTAGTCCGCATGAACTTGTTTCTCGATTCCCTCGGGCCCTGCTGCAGACTCTGGGAGCAGTTTCGTCTAAGAAAATACTACCACCCAGCTTATAGCCGTAGTATACTATCTATTGTTGCATTTAGTTTCCTAGTTCAAGTAACCTTTTTTGTACTTGTATTACCTATATCGATCCCTACACACGGGGCAAAATGATGAGAAATTATTCTAACGGGCTCTTCCTCCCGTAGGAATAAACAAACTGGGGAATAAGGATATATTCGCTTTTACAGGAGAATAGTGTTATCCTTGATTTCTTATACTTCCGCAGTAGTTCCTATTCCTTTTGCCGTTCGTCCCGTGCAGAGAAGAATTTCAAGGGATCGATTCCTTGCTGGGGTTGTATATCTCCTGAGGCTAACAGAATTCATTGGATATAGTTACTGGTATTATTGGTATCCAGGTTCTTTGTTCTCTTCGAGTAGGTATCCCGATCAGTCCTGAGTGAACCTTCGAGGATGAAATAGTACAGGGAGATATACATAGTCCTGTGTACATGATACAGGAACCGGAAGCAACCAGAACCCTCTTAGGGACTTGTATCCCGGCAATATCAGCTCCGCTATAGGTATATTCCGGTATCGTTACAGTATACGTAATCGGTAGAATAAACGAACGAAGAACATCCGAATCCGAAACCCGAAACAAAGGGTGAATTAAATCGACAAACCAGTCGGTCAAAATATTTAGCTAGATGAGAAATTACAATTGCCAGTTGATTCACCGTTCGTTCTTCTATTTTTTTGATTTCAGATGTCCTGACAGCGGGCCCCGGGCCACCAGGATGCCGACGGACGACGACTATGGCCGAAGAGAACGTCTCCTGTTGCACCAGCACACCGCCACGCAGTTCGGCCCATCATCAATATCATCATCATCTCAACAATCTCAATCTCAATCCCAACCTCACTCTCACTTTCACTCTCACCCACACCCCCACTCAATTCACTCCCACGTACCTCTCTTGCAAAGTTCGAGCAGCATTGTCTCCTCATCGACTCAATCCGGGGTGCCTTCAGTCTACCTTCAGGAACGAGGTGGTCAATCGGACGGGGATCAGCACTCTGCAAGATATGGGGGAGTCCACCGGGTTCAGGATCGTTACGAAAAATCGTCACCCGAAACGTTGCAGCAGCCGCAGCAGCAACAACAGCAACAACAACAGCAACAGCAGCAGCAACAAATATCATCCAACGATGGTTATGGAATCCTTCAAAACCATCCAGAGCGGTATCCTCAGCTCCCAGGACTCCAGGGTTACCATCAATTCACCGTTGGTAGCTCAAACCTCGGGAGATTTTCCCTATTCGGAGATCAGGACATCACAGATTCCCGATTACTCCAACAAGATCAGCGCTACCAACAACAACAACAGCAGCAACAATCAGCCGTTGGAGAACGTTTTTTACAGGGTCACCAGGTGTCTGGACTCATTTCTAAGGACGATGGAGTCCACTACGCGAGCCCAGGGAGTGGTATCCTGTTGTCATCGGAATTATTCCCCTCACCGCCATCGCCGGCACCGACAAACGACAGGTTTATACCACCACCACCACTGTCACCGACACCGAGTGAGAAATATGCCTCATCGCAGAGCCTCTCCGGTTACCACCAGAACCAACAGGACATCGGGGGTTGCGTTATTCCCTCGGGTTCACCAGGTGGAAAACAAGATAGGTTTGGCACAGCACCAGCCTCACCTATGCCGAGTGGAGGAGGAGGTTCCTGTAGTAACAATAAGGAGAGATTTGCCTCTGCCGAAAGATTATTGGCAAATTCATCACCGGTTCTCGGATCACAGGGAATATATGGGGGTGGAACGCCATCGGCATCGTCTAGTGGTGGAGTTATCGGTCAAACAAAAGACGTTAGTTGTAGATACGGTAGTATCTCGTCAGAGAGACTTTTGTCAGGATCACCGATCCACGCGCCGGTACCGGAGAGATTCGCTTGCGGTTCAAGGTCTTCCGAAAAATTACAATCACCAAGACACGAGCGTTACCATCATGAGGTTAACGGAAGAGATAGAGATAGAGATAGAGATAGAGAAAGAGAAAGAGAAAGAGAGAGATACGGTACTCCTCAAAACGCGGATAGGTATTTATCGAGTTCACCGAACCCTGAGGGAGCTCATCAACGTTACTCGTCAACGGAAAGGGTCCTCGTACCGTCACCAGCGCCGGAAAATAATTCGTCCCAATCGTCACGACGTTACTCTACCTCCGATCAACAGCAACAGCAGCAGAGGTACGTCAACGATCAACGACCAGGTGGTTCTCCAGGCCCTTGCAGTTCCGGTGAATACGGAAATTCCAGTCGAGTCGTCGCTCTCCAGGACGCAGTTAGATTTGGTGATATCCTATCCCAAAGATATGGTCAATCCCGTATGGACAGATTCGTCGTGTCAGCGGAACACCTTGCATCAAGTTGTTCCCAATCGGAACGTCTCCTGGGTTCATCAACGGGTGGAACAAGTTCTTCGACTTCGTCGTCATCCTCCAGTAATCCGATTATGGTCAACAGATACCATTCAAATTCACCTTACGGTGTACAAACTTCACCGTGCGGTGATAGATTATCCCCAACCCCCGAAACCGGGGTGTCCCTGCCTTCCAATAATGGAGTTAGACTCTCTTACGGAGCGATACAACAAAGTTCGAACAACAAAAACACCGAAAAGTATTTCACAACCTCGTCGAAGAGTAACCAGAACTACAACAATGACAGGTACCAATTGTCCTCTGGTCAAAACGTCCCACAGGAACGTTCGAGTAGATTGGATCGCTTCCACGCTGCTTGCAACAGTATCGGAGTTCAGAATTCATCAGGTTCTAGTTCAGGATCGAATCAAATATCAGATTCTCGTTATTCTCCTGGTCGTAGTAGCGATAAATCGTATCTGTCTCTTCCAAAACCAAAGGATAGATTCCCGTCAACTGGGCGCGTAGGGGTTATCGGTGCCCCCGTTAATTCCTCTTCCTCATCATCTTCGTCATCCGGTTGTAATAATAACAGCAACAATAACACAGTTGGAAATGACCGAGCTTATGCTTCGGCCCATACCCCCGTTGAGAGGTACGTCCCTCAGCCTCCTCCAGAAATTTTATATCCTGGATACGCTGATCTTTACATACCTCCATCGGCACACACTCCTACGGATCGTTACGTGCCAGCAGCTGATCCCGGAGATCCTTACATGCGTCGTGACCTTGGTTTTCATCATCATTACCGGCTACCACCACCTGGTTACCCTTACCACCATCAATCGCATTTCCGATTTCGAGGATTTGCCTACGCAGCTTCACCTCAAGGAAGAATCGGCGGTAGTCCTGGATCATCCAGTTCAACCAGTAGCACAACTTCCGTTCAGAGAGAATTTTCAACCTCGCCTCTCCTGAGGCAAAAATCTCGGGGAAATAATACAGAGTTTAATTCTTCCACAACCGGTCCCATTCCTACAAATCAAAGACACACATCGTCAGGAACAAATCACTTGCCATGCTGCAGTGAACAAAATTCACAACCACCTTCTCAATCGCAAAGGGTATGCTGTCAGCCTTCCAGAAGATCAATGCCGCCGCCATGCAACGCTGGAAATGTAACCAACATTCCAACGCAGAACAGCAACCCCCACACCTCTTGGTAAGTTTGAATACAATTAAATTTACTTGTAAAAATGTCGACGATTTTTCAAGCGCAAGGTTACTTTCGTTCTATTGCTTTTTTTGGTAATTAAATATCTGGGAAAACAGGCAGGTACGTCGAGGGGCGTGTTATGGAAAAAGATTATGGTTGCTGGTTGATTTTAGGTGGGCGTTTAGTAGCCCTGAGCAATGTTGGATTTTACCCTTGAGTTAGCTAGCCGGTTTTAGCGAGGGGTGCTTGGGGTGGGTTTCGTTTGGTTTTGCGAGCGACGAGTTCGTTCGTTCGTTCGTTCGTTCATCTCTTCCTTCCTTCAGCTGGTTTCAACGATTCGCCATAGCCCCGTTGGTTCTGCCGCTGCCGGAGCAATCAAGTTAATGGAGCATCGGGGGTTGTTTTATTTCCTATCCACTCCCCGGCTCTCCCAGCTTCCAGCTTTCAGCCACCATCTCCACCTCCTTTTCCCTTCCTTTCTCCCTTCTTCTCTCAGTCAGTAGCACTCGGCCGAGCTAAAAGTCATTAACGCCCCCTTAAAACTCGAGCGATAGAGAAAAAGCGAGACAGAGAAGGAGGAAAAGTAGACGAAGATGAAGACGAAGAAAAGAAGGAGTAAAGAGAGCACCGGTAGCTTCACTTCCGGCGTATAAAGAACCCCGAAATATCGATTCGCTTTAGACAATCGGTTCACCCCCTGTACTTTCGCTTTATAAATTTTTATCCTTCTCAACCCTTATGCACGGTTGAAAAAAAAAACGTGAAAAAAAAAATAAAATCAGCATTAGACGTTTTATATACTTTAACTTCGGCATTGTATTAGTTCACGCGATTCGAAAACTACAACCCCCTCTCCTTTACATAGTTGATTCGGTGTCCCATTGCTCCCGCGGATGTCGGGGAGGTAGGAATTAATGGGATATATCGTATACGACAAGATTCCGGATTTACGGGGGTTTGGTTGTCTTCAGACTACGGTGTGGTATATAATGTTTTATCGGTTAGAAAAGTTTTAATTAGTTGGTAATCCTCGAGGCGCGACCAACTTGACGATCGGGATCCGTTATGTGACGTGGATAAATTGAAATACCACCCCCGTACCACCCCCTGGATTCTCTATCCGCGGTGACGAAATTCTACCGGTATAGATAGCCGGTTGTTCCCGACCGACTTTTCGGGGGAAAAATGTTAAGAAAATAAAGGAATGTCTCAAAATCCATACGGATAATGATAATCGGGTTGCAGTTTGGAATTTTCGAACCATCGGAATATCAGTTGAAAGCTTCGGATCGAACTTATAGTATATAGTATCTGTATAATATGTATAAGGGTATAATACCTAAGCTCTGTGACCCACTTTGCAATAACTCTTAACTAATTTCTAGGCGCAAACCTGAAGTTAGGGGGGTTAAGTTTTCTCCTCGAGATTGCGAGACACGTTTCCGATCCGCCTCTCGCCCGTTCTCTACCAATTTTACTCCACCTGCAGCTTAGAATTTGGGAACTCTGGGTACCAAAATGATATGAACTATCTGAAAACAATCCTGAACGTTAAATTAGCACTTCATAAATCCACCGTAAGGTGGTAGCAACAATTTTTTTTTCAACGCTTTGAAAACTGGATATTGAAACAAAAAAAAATGAAAAAAAAATCGTCGATATTATGGGCAAAGAATGCAAGTTAATCTATACGTGCACATATCTGTATACATCAATCTGTATATCGAGGGTGGCTAAATTGGTACGGCCGCAACACGTCGACCCACATTTTACCGAGAATTAAAAATCTTCATCAACTTGAGTGTGTCGTTATGATGAATTATTATGCGCGCTATGACGTATAAAACATACTATATATTTATCTGTGCATATATTTTTTTTCATCTTTTTTTTCATATAGAAACTAATACGCTATGTCTACCTATTCGTCTCCCACACGTATATTATATGCTATAGAATTTCATTCATTCGTTAAATTATTCTTTGCGAAAAAATAAAAAATGTAAAAAAAAAAAAAAAAAATAGAGTCTCTCCCGAGGCTCATTCCTCGCCGGTTCTTTGTCAAGGTCTTACATATATACATACCTGCTATGCGATATATCGGGTGTCTCGATAATTATTTTGTCATACCCAAATAACCACCTCAACTACGTTGTGTTGGCCGAGTAAATTCCAGTAGAAAAATACATAATTTATGTGTATACGCCTCGACCACATCTGGCCAAATGAATATAAGAATAGTCTCTACTCCGAAATTAGTCAACTCTTCTCCCTCTCAACATGAGAATATAATAATAACAACAACGTAAGTTAAGAGTTTAGTCAGAGAATGAATATCAGGTTTTTGCCAGTGGCAAACTTGTGACTCAAGTAAGACGAAGTTCAGTTCACTTCAGTTCAGTTACGGACAGATTTTGTTTTTCAAAACAACATTTCCATCGTAAGATGATTTCGGTTACAGCGAATCGTTAATAGATTTCAATTAAAAACAAATGAACAAACAAATAAATAAATAAAACCTTCCGTACACTCAAAACATGGGTCAACGCACTCGAAGACTTATGCACTGTAATGCGATCGGTATAATAATAGATCAAGAATCTCAATTTCTTCCTCGGTAAAATTTCAACCGTTAATTGAGACAATGATCTTCAATTGAATCTCCGTTTGAACATCTCAGTAATACGAGCAAATAATCTGTGAAAAAAAAAACAACAAAACAAATACCGGAGTTACCGGCCAGAGAAACAATTAGCGTATAGCGTCAAATTTCAACGTTTTCACGTCAAAAAATAAACGAACAAACGTAAAGTAAGTAAAGTAAAAAAAAACAGAAACGTTAAAATAACGAAATAAAAAGTCCTACGAATTGCATTAACCGTGCGGTACGTTGCACCGGGAGTAAGAAAAAGGAATGAATGTTGCGATCGTTTGAAAGTACCGTTAAAAGATCGTTCCTTGAGTAAAGAACGCTTTCACTATAGTGTGTATAGTATATTTCTGTATACATCTGAGGTCACCACGTGTTCGCTTCTGTTTGTGCTACAAAACCTTGTGGGAAAAATATACTTGTGAAATATCTTTATTAAATCCCAAGTGAAATAATCCAATTATTTTTTTTTAAACGAAAGAAGAAAAAAAAGACAGAAAGAAAACCGAAATAAGAAGAAGAAGAAAATTAACGAATTTTCTACCGTCGTACGTATATACATAGGATTCTTTTTACTTATATTTTTTCTTTCGATTTCAATACACGATGTATTACCATACGAACTATATGCTGAGAACGTCACAGTAGTTATATTAAATTACGTAACGGATTCACGTTCTACACGGTGTGTTTGAAAATTGTTATTAGCTGTAATACGTGTTCGAACGCGACAATAAGAGAGAAAAAAATCAAATAAAATCAAATAAAGTAATCTATGAAAATTCTCGTAACTGAATAACGTCGAGTAGCGCATGTATATACAGATTTAAGATTTTTTTTCCTTTTACACAGCCATATGGTGGTAAAGTTCGCGAATTTGAGTTACGTATGGGGTATGCGATTGATACGACGTATACCAACTTTTTTTTTAAGATTAATGAAATGTAAAACCGTACAAGGATAGTGGGTTCTAGTTTGTGAGATATTTAAATGTGGAATTCGTGGCACTCTGTAAACTATAAGGTACCAATACAGAGGCAGACAGCTAACACCGAGCACCTTTTCAAAGATAGCAGCAGCAGCACCAGCAGCAGCAGCAGAATCGTGGACGTCGTTTAGTCATCGTATTTCGTATCGCTCATTGTCAGTATCATATCACAGTTACCAAGGTAACTCGTCGCTGTAAACTAACCAACGAATTTCATTCGAAGCTGCACTCGCTAGATAAACTACTCGCGATCTTTAAATGGTGAAACAAAAATAAATGCAACAATTTTAATTGAACTAATTGTGAAACTAAATCAGTCATCGCGAGGTATATTTGAATGAAATTGTACACATTAATCATCTTAACGTAATAAAATGGTGAATTATTATCTTTGATAAAATTAGTGAAAAGCGTTATCGATTATCATGCAAGCTATTATCGGTCCGTCAACCAATCCCTATCAAATTTCGACTAATTAATGGATTCGGTCGAAAAATAAGAACGTCGCTGACATGTCGTGAGTGTGTTTTACTCTATTACCATCACTTTGAATTTCTGTTCAGAACATTATGTGAAAAGCAGCTATACCATAAAATTTCAGAAAATTTTCACACGCTGAGAACCCTATTTACTATACGAAGATTTAGATAAGGGTCATAATCTGGGTCGGAGATAACCGCGTGCAATTCAAAATTGTGCATGTATATATCAGTTAAATATTAGCGATGAGGATAATCGGAATCGGAAGATAGTAAAAAAAAAGAGACAAACGAAAATATCCGGATCAGTAGCGACTCATATGATATCTAAAAATATATCATCGATGTTACAGATGTAACGTTATAGATACCGGTAGTAGTAAAAAAAATTGAGACCCGTGTTAGAAACATCGTCATCATCAGGTTTAGAATAGTACCTAATACAAAGTGAGGTTGTGTTAGCATTTTTATTTCGCTTGGTTTTTTTTTTTTTTTTTTTTACAATTTTTTCTCTTTTCCTGGGATGGATATAATAAAAATAAAACAGAAACGGTTATGTTATACCATAGAAATAGGGGTGGACTACACATCCTAGATGGTGCAGTACCGGATCTATAATCTAATAGAATAGAAACGAACACGTGCCAGTCCAGCAAGTATACATACGAAGTTATTCGTAGAATGAAATGGAATTGAATTTCAGAATTCAATGGAATCAAATTGAATTAATCCTATATACTGATTCCAGACAGTATAGCGCTTCTATTATTCTCCTATACTGTGCAGTCAGTTGCTGCTCTTACAATCCCATAAAATTTCATTAAATTTTTTATCGCGAATTTATTCTATCTCGGTGTTTCTTTTTTTTTCATTGTTTTTTTTCCCTCTCTCTCTCCTCGTCTCACATGTTTTTACCAATTTATTCAAATTTTCAAAATCGATCCGATTTCTCGACTCATCGAGGAGCGCGCGGCGCGATTCGTGAGATCGATTTTCAACGCTTCGAGAAAAGCTTCGATGAGTAATAATAAAAAAAAAAAAAAAATAATATTAAAAACTGCTCAACAGACAATGAAAAAAATTGAATGACAAAAAAACAAAAGGCAAAAAACAACAAAAAAAAAAGAAGTAAAGAAGAGGGAATATTACGTGGGCCACCTGGCCGTTGAAACTTCTCTACAACAGCAGCAACAGCAGTCAAGGGTATAATTCGGTGGTTCTGTTCGTGACACTTGCAAATTATCCCCACCCAGCTCAACTACGTTAATACATATGTATTATATGTATCTGTATACATGTATACCTATGTGAATTTATTCTAAGACATAGGTACTATACATTTAGTAGAATATTATAAATTTATTTAATTAATATTCATAAAAATGATTTACTTAAAAATACATGCATATTTCATAAAGGTTTTTTGTCTAGATTATTATTATTATTATTATTATTGCAATTGGGATTTTCTTCATTGTAAACAGGATATAATGATAATTATATTATCATCATGATAATAATAATTAAGTAATCGGATCTGAAGAAAATTGTTCGTTTATAACATCCGCGGCTGCTGGTTCTCGGAATATCATAAATCCTTTCCGGTTTTTCACGGGTTGTTTGATGAGAAATTTGAGGAAGGGTGGCGTAAGGGAGGAAATTATGTGGGTTTGATGTCATAAGGTCTTCGCGTCTAGGTATGAGGTAAACAAAAATATGTAGGTTGATATTTATAAAAAATAAAACAAGCTGAAGGGAGGAGAAGAAAAAGATGTGAAAAAATGCTGAGAGGACTGTTGGGGGTTGTATGAGAAGCGAGTGTGACGGAGTAGGATGAAAAAGTTTAGAACTGAAAACTGAAAACTGAAAAGTTTTGAGTTTAAAAAACTTTAAAACTTCAATTTTACGAGCCTCGGCATATTATAAAGGTTTATATGATATATAAGACAGTTGAACAGCCCTATGGAAGATTGAAGATCATTTTTGATGGGTGGGCTGGTGGGTGAAAATTTTTCGAAATCACACTTCCTTTTTTTTTCTTAATATCGTCGACTACAAGGTGAGGGACCAAAAATTGAATATTCTCCAATCGATTTCAGATTTAGTTAGCAAATTCGGCTTGCTGAGCTCAAGAAAATCAAAGACCGTAGTGTTAAAAATGAAATATTTAAGCGACGGTTTTTGCATGTATAAAATTTTGCGTATCTACATATTTTTTATACAAATAATGTACATATTATCATCATATCGACCGGAGGTATACCGAGATAAACAAACGGCGAGCGCAACCGGAAGTGATACATCAACATGGCGCCGCGTTGAGTTCGTACTCCTTACTCCCAATTTTCACCCTCAACCTCGTTCTTTTCCATTTTCCTTCTTACATAGGTATATTTCTTTTCTATTTTTACTCAAGGAGCGTCGAATATTTCCGACCTCGATTCGTTATCACAATTTTACCTACGCCATCGCCCTTCTTATTTTATTTTACTTTTCTTTCTCTCTCTTTTTCAGTTTCTAATTTTCTTTTTCTTTTCCTCTATTTAACAGACAATATCACGCGTTGCACAAGCACGTAATTTTTTTGCCGGTGATAATTTTTCTCAAAAATTACAACAGATTATCCTCACTCTTATCACTTTCTTTTATTCTACCTCTCCAGTGTTTCCTCATGATCCTAGAAATTCATCCAAGAAACTACGTCTAGGTATTATGAAAAAACCGCGTCACAACGACGATGGGTATGATACACATACCCCAGCAAAAAAGCGAAGAAAAAGAAAAAAAAAAATGAAAAGAAAAGAAAAAAGTACAATGCGGATAATTGTTTGAGGACAGGTGAACAATGCCTCGTCCCTGCCCTCCAGCGCGTGTCCTTTTGTCGAGCCTTATTTTTTTTTTTTTTTTTTTACTTTTTTTTTCATTTTTTTCTTTATCATCGTCACATTATTATTACAAGTTCTTTTTTTCACTTTTTTTTTTTTATTTTTATTCCTACACTCCCTGCGGAAGAATCTTCTCGGAGCTCTCGTTTAAACGGAACTGGTTTTTTCTTCTTTTTTTGTTTCTTTATGTTTCTAAATTTTTTTCACTCACGGATTCGAGTGACGAAAAAAAATTCTAAGAGAAATGTTAAATCTTAAAGAATACAACAAACTCGATAATAATGGATAAATGTTATTCCTATACTACGTATATGTGTACAGGCTTCATAATCTTTTAATCTTTGTTAATAAATAAATCTTAATCTGTTAGGATGAGCTTATAGGTCGAGGTATCAGTTTATATATACGTATATACATACCTATGTAACCGTCTTTGAATGTAAAACCGATATCATGTATTCGCTGCACAGCGTGCGAGAAG
The DNA here is from genome assembly GCA_963932425.1 of Athalia cordata. Lineage (NCBI taxonomy): Eukaryota > Metazoa > Arthropoda > Insecta > Hymenoptera > Athaliidae > Athalia > Athalia cordata. The sequence continues at coordinate 31,425,716 of OZ010626.1, forward strand.
GTCTGTAATATACCTTGGGGCGGGGGGTCCTGAAGTGGCCCACCGATTGTTGGTAATTGTTGTTAATGGGTCAGGATTGCTACCCCATCGCTCTCGTCCTGATCCTCGACTTAGGTGTTACCGTGTACACTAGACGGCATGATCGTTTATCGGTCATTAGACGTGCGTCCGATACAATTATCGCTATCCTGTGCCTCGTGATTGAACAATGTAACTTACATATTTACGAGAAAAACTAGACACATGTGTTTAGTTGACTTAAATTCGCTCGATCGGAAAACGCGGTAAGATTTTTTTCTCACATATATTGCGACTGACCGTTTCACGATCGATTTGGAAAAAAAAAAAAATCTAAAAAAGAAAAAGCGTCTCGTAACAATTTTTCAAACCTTGTCCCCGCGAAAAGAAACATGCGTGTGAAAATGGCGAGAGAAAAAAGAAGAAAGATACTTGACACACTGACCCGTTGACCCTTCATGACCTCCTCCCATCCCCAATTTTCTCAAGGCTTAAAGTATTCTGTAAAATACCGCTATCTGCACGCTCGAAAAAAAAAATTAATCTTATTGATTCGGACGTAATTTATATATACTTATTTATATACCATATAATATTTTTTGTCCCCTGTTGTAAATATACATATACATATATATATGAAAGAAAGAAAGGCGAGTGTAACAAGAGTTTAAAAATTCTTCCTCTCGTGAAATTTTATCCCCCAAAATTCAAGAGTGATGGGGAATTAAGGGGTAGGGGACGTGGCACGGTGGTTGCTTCCAAGAATATAAGTGAAGAATAAACAAAAAGAGAAGAGAAAGGAAAAGAAGAGAAAAAAAAAAGAGAAAATTTGAAGAAAAAACGATAATGAAAAGAGAATAAAATGAATGAATATAAATATATGGTTGAAATGTTATAAACGCGGGTTTATATCGATTCTGGGTGTTATATATAATATATACCTACCTACGTACGTACGTATGATGCGTTATACGTTCATGTGGCAGCAGCTGTATGGAAAGCGAGGAAAATAGGTATGGGGAAAATGAGTTGGAGAAAGGAGAACGAGAAGGAGAATTTCGTCGCGAACCGAGTTTCCTGAAAACCGAGATAGAACGAGGATACACGAGAATTTGCGAATACTTGCGAACCACCCTCTACCTTTCTCTCTCTCTCTGGGTCAGGTCACCCTGGGTCAAATCCCCGCGGTTCTTTAATATGATATATACACATACATCCCTCCCCGTCAGGCATGAAAACCCACGACACTTTTTTTCAATCTTCTTCTTCTTTCAATTTTTTATTCTATCCTAATGCTCCTCCTATCAATTAGCGGGCCGTGATTACATGACTTTACTTATTTGTTATCTTTTTTCTTTCTCTAAATTTTAATCCTGTTATTTGTTTTCCGCTAAAAACGGATGCACATATCGTTCAGTGATTCGTTCCAACAAGGGTTGTTTTCTGAGTTTCATTGTGCGAGGGGGAAATGGGGGGGAACACAGAAATTGGCGTGAGAAGAGAAATTCTTACTTAAGAAAAAGTTAGTATGTACATCAGGTTTCGGAATACAAGGGGTTTACATAAGTATACATGAGTAGATAGGTTCAGGTACATGGACGTAGATATAAATACGTATAACAGAGTCCATGTACGTTTATTGCTCGCTACCTCGATCAAAGGGGGCTAATTAGTATAGTTAGAAATTAGTTAACGCCGTCTGTCGGCGAACGGGGTTTCCGCGACGGTTTCGACCTATGTGTACACGAATAATGTTATAATGTGAACCAAAACCAGCTCCCCAAGTATCTACTGTACGTATACGTCCTCTGTGTCCAGAGATATAAACGTGTACGTTATACATGTAACGGAAAATGTGCAGATGAGATTAGAATATAGGTGTATGTATACATATGTACAAGTATATACGGTGTTATGTTAACGGTCAAGTCGGAGATACCTCGCCATAGAGAAATTCCGTAGGGAGAATAGGAGATTCCTTATACTACCATCTAGAAGGGAGTAAAGGTAACTACGAGTTGTTCAGAGTTGCTAGGTTTCCTACCCATCGTAACCGACGAATTGGTTTTCGGAGTACACGAATATACCTGTACCAGCTATACCGTCGTACAGGTATACGAGGTATGTATATTCGTGTAAACGTAGAGGAGATAGAGTCGGGAATTTTGTGCGAGAGAGAAACGGAGGGGAAAGAGAAGTTCAGCTTACGTATAGCTACGCAAGACTGAGTTTCTCAATTAGCTTCGTACCAACTTATCCAGATTCCCTCGAGACCAAAATGGGAGATATGTATCTTTGATATGCTGGTATTTGTACATTATACATACCTATTCATTATCATGACGTGTACAAAAACGGATGTTCATTACCCGGTTACCAAAAATATTGTACGCCCGGTTGGCTTGATTCTGAATCGCTTCGCGGCCAAGCGCGTGTTTGGACAACTTTTCGTAGCCGGCCCAGCTTCCCGAAAAAGTTGTCCAAACACGCGCTTGGCCGCGAAGCGATTCACATTCAAACTAACCGGGTATACATCTATGCCACTGTAATACCGATTCGCATATTTTATATCCTAATTCAAAGCAAAAACAAAGATATATACCATGTGTCCCAGCGTTTTCACCGCAGTATGTCTGGTTGCCTGACGTTAGTTACAGGCTTACGCTACATGGGAGTTTAAGGGGTTCCGCGCTCCGTCAATGAACGCGGCGGCAGGCAACCGGACATACTGCGGTGTAAACGCTGGGACACGCGGTATAATGTAGATACAATAATTAGGCGTAAACATCTTACCTGACATTCTTTCACCGATAATGGAAACTGAAGTAGACGACGTAACAACCGCGATGTACAGATATTTGTGAGCTGAACGAATTCAAATTTACGATATATATCGACGTATAGATATACGCGTAATACCTATGTAAATAGATCATTCCGTTGGTCGCACGACTATCAACAAGCTTATATAGGTATCCCTACCTGTATACATATATTTATGTACATCCCATTCCGTAAAACGGAAACTAAATAATCCTGCCGACGTACCAAACATCTAGAATATAGGGGGGTGGGAAAAGGGAGTGCAGGGCTTACGTTAGATTCGATTTGCATATATACATTCGTACGTGTTGTGCGTATATAGGCGTCTATGTACATACGGACCTCGTGTACATAGGATTTAATGTGTTCATGTATCGGCGCTTCCTCCCCTGCAACTGTATCGGCTACAAATACGTAACGTGGATATGAATAAGAGCGGGGTTGGCGGCGATCGAAAATTGTCACCCCGTAGGTTTGACGCCCTGTTATATACATGTATTTTTGTATCTATATACCCGAATCGTATGTACAACTGCTAGGTATACCGGAAATTAAACAGTTCCTGACACAATGTTGGTATAGGTATATATATATATTATGTATAATACAGCTTTTCGATGTGCACGAACTCTTACTACCCCTTTGCGATACTAAATCACCATGAAAAACCGCCGGTGTAAAGTACATGTATATAAACGTACGTGAATAATATGCATCGTATATTATTCATGTACGTACAACAAGGAACGTGTAATCGGAAAGTTGGGATACCGTTTGAATAAGTAATTTAACCTTTTTTGTTTTCGTTTCGTTTTCTTCACCGATGTATAATTTCCTTTTCATCGTTAAATGATCCTTAATTTTGCATAAGTATAATGTATAATTGCAAAGCGAATCCGCACACGGTGGAGCGAGTGAGAAGTTTACAATGGTCAGTGGTTTAGAATAGTTGACCTGCACCGCAGTCAGTGGGCAATGGACAACTGCAGGTGGTACTCCATAGTCAGTTTACCTTCAACCGGATGTACATAGGTGTCCATGTGTTCGCTTATATTATACATAGACGGTATACATATGTGCCATAGACATCTGTACATACATACCTGCACCGAACATCACCGGGAGCAACTCCCCCCCCCATTATTCGATGACATATTATGGCCTATCTGGTCATTAATTGACCCTCCGTACCATCCCCGGTCGAGTCTATGCTATACCATTATAGGGATGAAAATCTCCGCAGATTCGAATTACATAATTCAATTAAGTTACATAACCGATAGAGCGAGGCTGGGAGTGAAACGATCATTTTTTGTTCCATCAAAACCGTTGTCGACATTTTTCTCTACACACGGTTAAGAATTTGTCGTACGTTTTACCTATAGATGAGCGAAATCTTTTCAACCCCTAAATGTCACAGTTGAATTCTATCTTTGTAACGTCAATCGATCGTCGATATAATTATTGATTACGTATTAGAGACACATGGAATCTACGTTGCGATACGTCAAATTATACCACTTCGTTATGTATATCATATCCACGTGATATTCCTGTGTATACATACTTATGTACATACGTATGTAACATACCGTACAGCGTATTATACGGCAATGTGGCGTACGATGCAGCAGAATAGATTGGTTCGTAAGTTAATGCGCGTAGATTGCCGACTAATTAAAATCGAACGCCTCACCGATCGCATTATTATATTGAGGCGATCTCGAGTATATTATTACGTAGGGTACACCGCTTACAAAAAAAAAAAAACAGAAAGAAAGAAAAAAAAGTGATCAAAGAATCCAAATAAACCAATAAAAGTGATTATATGAAAAATCTGTAATGATGAACGTCGTCTTTTTTTTTCTCCTCATTTCGGGATGAGGAGGGGAAAAAAAAACAAAAGAATAAAATCCGCAAGCTCTCGTATCGATTTCATCTCTAAATTTTGACTCTGTATACCGTTATAAAAAAAGTTATACGATCCAACGTCGCGATTCAAACTATATTTATATTCATTTAACTATCAATTAAAATTTTTCCTTTTTTTTTTTTTTTTGTATCCGGCATTCCTACCCTCATAGTCCGCGCGCCGCGGGATCGAAAATCAGATTTGACCTCTCCCCGTTGAAAACGCATCACGCATCGTCGAGTCTGACGATGATATCCGTTCGAACAGCCGACTAACTCTTGTCTGGTTAAATACGTCCAACGCTGATTACGCTGGTCAGGTAACGTAATTAGCGATCCACCGGCCCTCCCTCAATTCTCTGGAATTCCACGCGACATACGTATGTACGTACATCATACATATGTACTCGCACACATAGGATTCCCACATCACGTTCACTCCATAGGCGATTCATTTTCAGACAAATATATTACATGCAACGGAAATATATAACATGAATATTTATCACGTATAAATTATATACGTATGTATCTACCGCGCGATGCACATCCCAGATTATATACCTATGTACGTACATACGTGTATCTACCTATACCTCTGTGCGAGTAAAGGAGGTACATAGAGAAAGGGTTGCATAGAATCTTCCGAGTATACGGTAATGAATAGATGATAACATTCAGATAGGATTGAGCTTGCTTCTGAAGCACCAGCTCAAGTTATACATATCTAGGTAGGCCATACTCTGCGAGGGACATTTCATCTACGTACCGGGACGAGACGAAAATTTGGATTCGTTCGTGCGCGCCAATATAGCTGTGGAAACATGGGACACATTTCTCATACTTTCTTCATTTTCTCTCTGATCGAAATCCCGAAAGAAACTTATCATTTTTCTCATTCATATGTATTCGCACATCATATCGTTATGATGATTGAAAATGTTAATGTTTCTCGATTCGTTTTTGTTAATTTTGTTAATTCTGTTTCAGGCAACCATCCCCCGGTTCAGGGACGACAAGTACATCGACCGTGTCTTCATCTGGTCAAGATGTCGGCATCGGCGTCACGTCGCAAAGTATAAGTATGTACGCGGTTGGCGTACCGGGATCCGGAAATGGTACCGGAAGTACCTGCAGTAGCGTCGGAGCGGGAGGTGGGGGTGTGAACGGGAACGGTAGCGGGACCGGCGGTATTGGAATTGCAGGAATTCAGGGTATCGGTATAATGCCTGGTGGAGGTGTAGGAGGAGGAGGAGGAAGCTCTTCGAAAATTTCTGAATCATCCCAAAATCCTTCATCAACGACCACTTCACCACCACCACCACCACCACCCGTGCCTTTGACAACTATAACATCTGGGGCTGCAAATTCGACGAATCTTTCTAGAAGCGCTTCAGCACCGACTGGCCCTACGAGACCCGTTATCGCTACCCCGAGCTTCGTCAGCCACAGAAATGAAAATCAAAATCAAAGACTACAGCGAACCATCAGCCGCACCGACGCCATTAAAAAGTAATTCCGATTATTACGATTTCATTTCAATTTTTACATCATGTTATTACAGATTACGTTATTATCGTTACCGCTGTAATCGTCCGATGGGAATTAACCGGATTATAATTACTATTACTATTGTTATTATTATTATAATCGTCATCGTTCGTTTCCATCACGGAAATCACGCGTTACGTTTCTCACTCGCGCTCGTACGTTACGTTCTGATATGCGGTGCGCCCCGAAAATTTCCGTTTTAATATAATTACCAAATGTTAATCCGGAGCTAATGATCTAGGATTTAATTGGAGTGTTCATATTTCACGTCCGATGGAACGCGAAGCAGTCGGGGAAATATTTGTTTTCAGAAAATGTATAAAAATAAAATGAGAAGAAAATTTTGTATTTACCTTCCTACAGTGTAATTGTCGGATTCGATAATTGAACTAATCCGTTCGAATTGCTCCGCAGTTACATAAAACGCGAGACGGCGACATTCTTCGGTGTCGATGAGGACTCGGAAGCGCAAGAAAAACAAAGATGGCTCGAACGTCGACGACGTATGGCGTCGAGAAAGTACGGTGCCCTTTTACCCGAACATCGACCCCCGGATCCCGACATAACCCGGGATGTTCCCGACGCAAGCGAGATTCCAGAGGTAAATAAAAAAGAGAGGGAGCATTGGGATTTGTATATCGAATTAAAAAAATAATTCATCAGTCGGTGTAATTAAGGGGTGATGGTAAATCGGGTACAAACAGGTGGAAAAAAAAGAAAGAAAGAAAAACAAACAAACAAACATCGGTTACTAATAAATAATTATGATTCTTCATATTCAAAATAATATTTCTTCTTCACAGGGGGTAACTCTTAGGAGATGGCATCAGCCAGTAAGACGAAAAGATTCGGTGGCGAGAATGACGTTGTCAGGACTTTCCTACATGGTTACGGTGAGTTTGAAAGCTATTTTGCAAAAACTAAACGAGGCGAGATTTTTGAAAAAAAAAAAATTTCTAACGGGTGTTCGGCGAAATGTTTCTCTCCCTAAATATCAAACGTATTCAAACGGAGGAAGGGTTTCTTTGTATTTTTTTTTATCGAGTTTATTTGCTCAGTAATAATCCTTTGTGAATGATAATAATTTTGAATCCCGGAATTTATAATCCTTTCCAAGCACGACCAACTACAGCATGAGCTAATGTTCGCTCTTCTCAGTCATCTCATCTCCTTTTGTCTTTCACTTTTCGACGGAATGACAGATCCCGTCCGTCCTCCCACTTTTCTTCCCTGTCATCCCTTTTCTTACAACGTCTATTCTCCCCTCCTCACTCGATCCTCTTCCCTTTTTGGGGTTCGTCCAAGCTAAAAGGCTTAAACAATACACGGAGTACACTAAAGTTTCAACAATGATACATTATCCACACCCCTAAATGTAACTATCCTCATTCAACCAACCCTTTGCTATGTGTACATAGGTATCTACACTAGACTGCACACCCGATACATATATCTATACATATACATAAAATTACTACTTATGTATATTTTACTTACACATACGCGATGTGAAATCGAAAAACTTTTTTCATGACTCACTGTATGTACCCATATATACATGTACAGTATATATACATATATACATGTATATGAGTGCATAAAATTACAACTGCACCGTTTCAATTATTAAAAAAGTTTCGTCGCCGCTGAACGTATATAACACAACTAAAATTCAACTCTACGATCATTTCTAATTATTACTATTATTATTATTATTATCATTATTATTACTTTTCCTTTAATTAAGAAAATTAATTTTTTCTTTTAAAACATTATTATAATTCCCCGCTGTTGTTTTTACGAGCTACTGACCATGATTAAACATAGAAAAAGTTCATGGGTATTTAATTTTTGTTGTTGTTGTTGTTGTTGTTGTTCCGGTAGTTACGGATTGCATGTGTGTGTATAAGGAATATTTAGGTACTGTATGTAATTGTATATAAATTGATTCATTAGATAATTACCCTGATTACGTAGCGATTTTACTATTTATAATTGCATGTATAAACGTATTGTTTAATCAAAACTGAGTCAGTGAAATCGTTGATTTTAATATAAACCTATAGGTATAATACAGCCTACATCGTGTTACTCGCGAATCGAATCACGATTTCCCGTTATGCGATTGTAGATCGCATTGTACAATACCATGGATAATTACTAATTCGACTATCAATTAATGTAGAGAATAATCGCGCTTGTATCGTACAATTTCGTGTATTATTATGATTATATTTATATAATAATTAATACGTGCAACTTGTCATGATATATCGTTACAATATATACCCTATTTTCAATCCTCCGTATATATTGGATATCGATCCGAATAAATACGAATTCAGTCGAATAAAATTGATTGAAACCAAAAAAGAAATATAAAATATTTTTCCAGTCAAACGCGCGATTTACGATAAAAGTTTTCTTTTTTTTTACCTAATTCTTTGAAATTTCTACTCGGAGAGACATTCCGCTAAACAATTATATACCTGTCGATGGTTATGGCTTTTATACCTATACATACGGGTTTTGTAAAAGTCAGTTTACTCGCTATATCCCATTGTCCTTCCTTTATAGCCTCCCCATTGCAACTCCCACTTTGACTACCCTTAACCCCCCTCGCACGCGCCCATCCGTTCGCACTTTACTCGTAAATCTCTTTGGTCGTAATAAACTTTGGTCACCAAAACCTGCACACACAGCACCAGGTATAGGTATTACCTATATATGTATATATACTATAATATACGACCACCGTCAGAAAGTTAGGATATATAATAATAATAATAACGATGACGATAATAAAAAAAAAAGTACGGGATACCGGAAGAAAGAGGAACAGCTTTTTTAAAATCTTTTTTTTTTGCTCTTTTTTTCTTCATCTTTTATCTCTCCCGTAAAAAAAGGAAAAAAAAATCAAATCGATCTAATTCAACTCCTGAGTTACGTTTTAGGTTTCAGTTTTTTTTCGTTTTTTGGCATTTCTATTAGGGTGGTAATATTCTAATGAAAGAAGAAATAAGATTTCACTATTTTTTACTGAAAAGGAAGTTTTTGAAGTTGATATTTAAAAAAAAGGGGGGGGGGGGTAATATTTTTGAACTATAATTAAAGGTTAATAAGAATATGAGCCCGCGGTTTTCTCTGAGGGATATATAATTCTGGCGCGATGCAAGGGTGCAGCAAAAGCACTTGCGGTTAGACGATAAAACGTGTTTTATGGCTGTCATTAGCGGAGACTGGCTTATATATGGGGTGATATAGTGAGGAAAAAAAAGAAAGAAGAAGGTTATACGACGGAGGGATGGGTGATATGCGTTTACCCCCACGTGGATTTAACTACCACCCTTTATATTCCTCTCTCTAGAATCTTCCTTTTCTAGTTTAAGGGTGACATGGATCACCTATAGCTGCCGCAGAGATAGACGGGGGCGGGGGCGGGGGAGTTAAGGGTTTCGAAGATCTTGGAAACTCCGGTTGTGTGTGTGTGTGTGCGGAAAATTTATGTGAAGTATCTACATATATATATATTATATACCTTATATAATGTATGTATATACCAGCCAGGTTGACGTACGTAATTCACGCGGACGAACCAATAGACGTCTGTTGCGGTTTTACGAGTATAGTTTAGTGAAACAATTAATCCTCATGCATTGCACATCCACTTCCAAGTTCTCTAGGTGATTTATATTATTCGAGGTGAATTACTTCGGTATGCAAGAAGTATACGGGTGGAACAAATAAATTCATTAATATAAATTAATAATTAATACTTCTGTGTTTTATCGGAATAATTTTCAGACAATGACGCGTCATCGCCCTCGAGAACGTGACGAAACGCGTCCCGAATCTAGAAGTTTTCCTCCTAGTACGGTTCCCCTCAACAATGTTGGAGGAGGTGGAGGTTCGACGTCGCCGGAAGTAACTGCCGACGAAGAAGAAGAAGCATTTTTTGAAAGACCACCACCTCCGTCTCCGGCGATAAATAATCAACACGATCATAATATTCAGGGAATTAATTCGACAACGACGACGTTGACGCAGCAGGACGATTTATTAAACAACGGAAGTTCGACGGCCCACGATTTAGATGACGGGGCGGCTGCTATTTCCGGTTTATCTTCGTGCACTGCGGATACCGTCGACGCAGCTTCTTCTTCTCATTCGGTCGAACGCGATCTTTCTGAGGAATTAGTTAGGTGGGTGTTAATTAGAATTATCAAAAATATTCTTCTTCATCTTCCTCGATCCTTCACTGGTACACTAATTATTTCCATATCGTCCCGAAGGTTTACCACGCCCAAAGAAGAGGGAATTCACTCGTCAGAAATACTCAGTAGAAGACCCAGGCAGATATCGAGGGACCATTATACTTCGAGGTATGCGAGATGAAAAAAAAATTATACCAAGTTCATTTGTTTTTATTAAATAATAATTAATCGATGAAATTGTTTTTTTTTTTTTTTTCATTTCAATTATGTCGAGGTGCATAAATTTTGCACACGGCTTTATGTACGATAAAATTTTAACGGCTTATCGCTTTACGCGCTTTATTTGATAGATCATTGCTTAAATGAAAAACAAATTTCTGGACACGAAAATACCAGGATTTTGATTTTTTTCTAACACTCTACGGTTATTGTTTGATTATTTTTTGTTTCTTATACGTCGATGAATCGCAAGGCAAAAAACTATAAAAAATGCAGAGATTGCCACAGTGTGAATGGAATCGCATCGTATGGGGCGCAAAGAAAGAGAAAATGAAAGAAAAAAAATTCGCTAAGGGCCATTATTGAGTTTGAATGTATGTGTGAGAATTAATAAAGACGGGGTTACAGAACGTCGAGTTGGCGCAGGTCACGTGATCCAGGAGGTGCTCCCGAAGGACTTGGTAACGCATCATCCGGAGAAGCTGTGACCTTGAGGAGACAGGCGATAAGCGGTACGAGGATATCGCCCAACACTATCGACAGAATATTCGACAACAGTAACAGGAGGCAATACGGAATGGGAATCGTTGGACGATTTTTCGGGTAAGGGGTTGAAATAAAATAAATGGCATAAGGCGACAAACGTGATGTTAATCTAAATATTTTTCAGACGATCCTTCAGGAAAAGCGTCGCTCAGAAACCGCACGTTAAAAAACAACTGGACGATATCGAAGATCAAAGACCATTTTTTACATACTGGATAACAACCGTACAAGTTTTGATACTTGTTATATCATTAGCATGTTACGGATTTGGGCCATTTGGTTTTGAATTAAGTCACAGAACCGGATCGGTGAGTGTGAAGTTTTTAATCATCCATTTTTAGTCGCTGAAAAATCACGGAAATCAATGTGATTTATTTATTCGCTGCTGGACTATTACAGGTCCTGGTCACCAGCCTGTCGCTTCAACAAGTCGATTATCAAGAACCAGCTAATTTTTGGATCGGGCCCAGAGCTGCTGACCTCATTCACTTGGGAGCTAAATTCGCACCGTGTATGCGTAGGGATATTAAAATACTCAAAGAAATCGACGTGTGGCGAGAAAGGGAAAGGGACACCGCCTGTTGCATTAGAAATGATGACTCCGGATGCGTTCAATCTAGCAAACAAGACTGCTCAGTGAGTAATTTTCATATCAATAAATCGTAGACAATTATTCAATCGAATCTGAGGAATGAAAAATCCAACATCAGAAATGATAATATCTATTCTCTGTATTTACAACCAACTGGTCCGAGGATTGAGATCGACGATGACGGTAATGATAAAAAGAATCAGCTCTCAATTGTTGATAAAATCCTGCATGATTAATACGATCGCATTAGTACCGTGTCGTACAGATCGATCGATCGATGATTATCATTAACATTTTTTTACTATTTCATTTTATTCAGAACACTATATCAACGTGGAAAAAATGGGGACCAGGAGACAGCGGTCCCGGAGGAAGAATAAGCGGTTCTGTTTGCGGATTGGATCCAAAATTTTGCGACGCACCTGCAAGTATCGCACCTTACGAGTGGCCTGACGATATAACAAAATGGCCGATATGCCGGAAAACGAATCCCTTCAATCAAAGATTCAGGTGAGCGTGGATAAAAGATTACCGATCTAAAGTTACTGAAGAATGAAATGTGATTGAAGAAAATGTTGAATAACGTTCTACTCAATATTCTCAACAGCAAGGGCGGAAGCAACCAGATGTTTCCAGTGAGTCGTCATATGGACAAAATGGCGGAGCACATGGTGTGCGAAGTAATAGGTCATCCGTGTTGCATAGGAATTCACGGGATGTGTAGGATAACAACAAAAGAATATTGTGATTTCGTGCACGGTTATTTTCACGAAGAAGCATCGCTGTGTTCACAAGTGGAATGTCTCCACGACGTCTGCGGAATGATACCATTTTTACATCCCGAATGGCCGGATCAATTCTACAGATTATTTACATCAATTTTTCTCCACGCTGGGTAATTCTCAATCAAACAATCTATATTATCCGCAAATTTATCTCCAAATTAACCGATTGATCTACAATTTATTTCACAGGATTTTTCATCTGGCTATCACCCTATGCGTGCAATACTTTTTCATGAGAGATTTGGAAAAATTGACCGGATCATTTCGAATCGCAATAATATACTTCACAGGTGGTTTAGCCGGAAATCTGGCGAGTGCAATTTTCGTCCCCTACAGAGCTGAGGTGACGATAATGATTGATTTTGAAAACTTCACAGAGAAGAAAAACGTAGTTTTCTAATTTCTTTCTTCTTTCAATCTTTCAGGTTGGCCCAGCCGGCGCGCATTTTGCGTTACTAGCAACTCTCGTTGTCGAAGTATTAAACAGTTGGCCGATGTTAAAACATCCACGTCGAGCATTATCAAAGTTATTAATTTCATTATTCGCCCTATTAATATTAGGAGCGTTACCATGGATCGATAATTACGCCCATTTATTCGGTTTTGTATTTGGTTTTTTAGCAGCATACGCAGTGATGCCATTTATATCATTCGGTCGTTACGATCGTCGAAGAAAAATCTTACTCATATGGATATGTTTGATATTAATAGTCGGTTTATTCGCGATGTTACTGGCATTATTTTATAACGTACCGGCATACGAGTGTGAAATATGTAAATTATTTACATGCATACCATTCACCAAAGATTTTTGTGCCTCACAAAACATTAATTTTAAACGTGAAGAACCCGTATGACACCGGGGGCAGCGGTCAAGAGTCGAGGGTATAACAACATCAGAAACAACAATAACAGTAATAACAATATTCATATTAATAATAACAATAAATAAAACAAAAATCTAGCAGATCTCATAATAATATCGATGCAGTTCTACGACTACCTTAACAACTTCGATAAAATTTCAAAAATTTCATCAATAATTATTATTACCAGGTTAATAATATTATTACATAAAATATACACCACATATAATACTGCAAAATATTATTATTAAACTGCTAGTTATATTATAGAATTAAAACAAAAAAAATTTCATCATCATCAGTCAGCAACCAAGCATCACGATCTTTATGATAAAAATAGAAAAAAATTTAAAAAAAAGCAAAAAAAAAAAATGAAGAAACCGTCGAAAGAGAAAGAATAAAAAATGAAGATTTTTGCCCACCACTCGGCTTCTGGTCACGAGCTCATCCGCTGCCATGTCCGTATATGAATTCGGAATATTAAAATTTGTCCAGCGGGGATCCCAGCTGGGTTACTTTTTGAATAAAAAATTTTTTATTTCTTTTTGGTTCTTCTATTGAATTGATTTATCTTCTTTGAAGTAAACTGTTTAAACTTTCACAATTATTTAAAAAAAAATAAGAAAACGAGAAAAAAAACTTAAAAATAATGATAATGATATTTGTCTACGTATATACCTATACCTATTGTGTAACAATGAAGAGATAAAAAAGAATTAAAACAAAAAGAAAAAGAATATCTTTTGTGCAGTGAAAAAAAAATGTTACCTTGCAGTTAACCAACAGAACACATAAAACGAGAAAATAAAACTTAATGAACGTGTACCTATATAAAAATACGCGAATGCAGTATTATCATAAACTCATGGTATATATAATGGTGATATTATGGGAATACGTGTATCGTAAAACACAGAAACTTGATTAATAAGCAATTAAATGTAAAAGAGAAGGATTAGCAATCGGTATGTGGAAGAAGATGGAGGAAAGAAATTTGAAAAAGAATTAAGTAAGGATGTATATAAAATTCAAACGAAATTAATAATTTAGTTATTACATTATGCTGTATTGTACGTGTAACATATAAACCGACAATTACGTTATATAACAATACTATAATAATAGTAATAAGAATAATATAATAATAATAATAACAATAACAATTAAAACATAAAAGACATAAAAAAAAAAGAAGAAAAATTAAGAATCCAAAAAGACGAAACATTATTCGATAATACACACAAGATCATGATAATGGCATCATACGTACAATTATTTAAATACGTATGTTCAACTACATATGTATATATAATACATATATGATATATATATATGAATGAATATATGTATACGTATGAATAAGACTTGATAAGGCATTTGATTAACTATATATATATATTATTATTATTAATTAAAATAGTGTATGAAAAAAAGTGAACAAAATAACACGTATAAATATACCTACATATAACATATAAGATACATGTATATGAATAGTTAATTGCGATATTGTGAATGTGTATTTTATTATATCAAAAAGAGAACAAAAAACAAAGACAAAAACAACAACAACAGATAGAACAGAACAGAACAAATCTTCGAGAGGGAAGAAAGAGAACAACAACGCGTTAAATATTAAGTATATAAATATAGTTATATACCTGAGCATTATGAGGTTTGAAAAAATTATTATTTTGTCCTTATCATTAGATACTATCAATACGTATACATTACATGAGTGATAATATTAATGATAATCACACTATTAATGATAATAATGAGAACAAATCGACCGAAATAACAATATATTCATAACGAGAAATAAGAAAAACAAAAAAATTATTACTACATTACTAATAATAATGATAATTTATTTACAATAATAATAATAATAATAATAATAATAGTGATAATAATACTGCAGCTAGATGGATCAGCGGTGAAAGTTAAATAATTATTACCATTATACCTATATATATATATATACATAAATATAAATATTATAATATAATATAACATAATATTAATAAAGCAAATTGCGATATAAATGATCATTACACAAATATTTAAGGTATTACGTATATATTATAATATTAATAATAATAATAATAATAATAATAATGATAATGATAATGATAATGATAATAATAAATTACTTCAAAGTGATGACGATTATATTACTTACGATATACATGAATGATATTAAATCTATGGATAAATCATAAACAATATATTGAGTCATTTTTAACATATGATCATAATTATTAATATTATTCATGAGAAGAACTGCAACAGATACGAGCAAAAGATAAAAAAACAACAACATAATAATAATAATAATAATAACCAAATAATTGATCGATTAACGAATGAATATAAAAGAGAATAAAGATGAAAATGAAAATAAAATTGAATAAAATAAAATAAAATTAAATTGAAGAGAAAAAAACAGAGAAAAATGTCAAACATGAATCCATAAATACCTATGTTATAGTCGTGACAAAAACCGAATGAGAAAAACAGAAAACAACAAAAGATAATAGTAAAACACGATTATATGTAATTAATTACAACCGAGATCAGCAACAAAAATAAACAAAACAATATATATACATATATATATATATACTTATATAAAAATAATTTAATACGTTTAATATTTAATAATTATTTTAAAAAAATATGTGCCACGAAGAAATTCACGATATAAATTGTTAAAAATAATTAATTAAACTAAATTAATTTAATTAAATTAAATTAAATTAAATTAAATTAAATTAAACGGTGAAGAAGGAAATGAATGAAAAAAGGATAAAGAAAAAAAATTAAACAAATAATGGAAGACATTTATACCTCCTTGAATATCTATCTATTAAAATTAATGAGACGAAAAGAGAATCGAAGAAAAGAGAGAAACTTAAAAAAAATGAAAAGAAAAAAAAACTTTTAAACATAAAAACACATAATTACCTACACTGCAACTTATACTACTAACTACGTACGTATAATTATACTGTATATTTTATGAAAGACGCGATGATAATATATGTACGTATGATAATTATACATATACACCTGTATAGTTGATAAATCGATCGATTGATGAATTAATAAAGAAATCTTGGAGAAGACAAAATTGAAGAAAAAAAAAAGTATTAATGAATGAATTAAATAATGAAGAAAGAAAAAAGAATCAAAACAAATCGAAGCACTTCAATTCATTCTAAATATCGATTACTGAAATTAATAATGAATTATGGGCAAAAACTTATGTAAAATATACCTATATATTATATATATATAGCATACCTATATAATTGTATATTAATTAATAATATTTTATTATTGATATGTATACCTATATATATTATATATATTGGAAAAAAAAAATCCACGCACACGATATTTATGTATATGTATAAATATGTGTATATGCATATATTATGTACGAAATTTACATGTGAATATTAAATACACGAGAATAAATGAAATTTAGAAAACGAAAGGGTGAAGAAAAAAGAGAGAGAGAAAACTAAACGCGAGTCATATACGAATGATTAAACACAATGTAGCAAACGAAAACAAAAAAAATTAATGAAATTACACAACACATACACACACGTACACACACACACACAACCGTAATATATAAATAATTAAATATACATATTATTATTATGTAAATTAGTACTTAATATACATACGTACATAGAATATACATACTGTCGTAACTTTTGTTATTATTATTATTATTATTTATTATTGTTGAATTTTGTTATGTAAAAAATTATCTCCGTGTATACGTTTTTTTTTCATCACTAATTTTTTTTTTCTGAATCGTTATTATTATTAAAATTATCATTAATTGAGTAAAATGTGATCGTATGATATTTATGTTATTCAACATAATTATTGTTGTACTATAAATTGGTTATATTTTTTCATGTATCCATTTTGTATGAAATTTTATGGTACACGTGATCGACTGTCGATTATGGTAAATGGCAAGAAGGAAAAGATGATTGATAAAAATGAAAGAATAAAAATAAATGAATAAATAAATAAATGAAATAATGTAATGAACAAATTATGCAAAACGCTGACATTAATTTTATCTTTTATTAAATTTATTAATTGGTAATCGTGTCATATTATTTTTGAAATAAATTGAAAGGAAAAAAAAGTACATTTTTTATATGTATTATTCGCATCTCGCAAATTATGATTAATATAAAAAAAATGAATTATTAAATAAAATTGAAGAAAAAATAAAAACGAAAAAAAAAAGTGGCAGACGTATAATAGTGTAACGTTCAAAAATAAATGGACCAAAAAGCTTATAATAATATATGATACTATATATACATACATATAAAATCAGAACGATATACATATTAAATATATACGCGATGAGAAATAAAAAATTAATCGAATGATTTTATATTATCAATATTATTTTTATTTATAATTACTTCTATACGTGTAACGATTATGATATATCTATATTACTACTATAGCAGAAAAAGAAATTAAGAAATTAAAGAAAAAAAAAAAATTATACAAAAAACTAAAGCACAAAAGATAAGATTGTATTTCTGTATAAAATTAGCTATGTATCATCTGCAGTCGATCGCGTACATTACATTTCTGTAGATCGATATTTAATTTTTTTATTTTATCAATTCATTATGATGTAAATTTTTTTTCCTTGAAATCATAAATCCTACATTTTTTTTATTAATATCAAATAATGTATTGTAGTTTTGATTTATATTATAATACATATGTATATGCATATATTATCATTATGTTATGAATATACCCATTTATATGTATAAATATACATAACATTGAGGAAAGAATGAGATAAAAAAACACACACACACACACACGCACACAAACACAGGCATACACTGCGCGTATAAGTATATATTGTATGTATTATATTATCATTAATTATATATACAATGAAAGAGAACAAAAATGAGAACAAAAAAAAAAGAAAGAAAGGTGAAAAAAAAGACTAAGAGGAATGCCGTGATTATTATTTGTCTTTGATTATTATTATTATCGTTATTATCATTGATTACTAATCATTGTTGTTATTATTATCATTATTATTATTATTATTATTATTATTATTATTATTATCATTAATCATCATTGATTATATACATATAAATTGTACTTGTCGCTGTTATTATATAATATCAAACACATAATATATTAATTTAATAACATAATAAAGAAAATGTAAAAATTAATAATCGCTTTTATTGTTAGAGATATATTACATTTATTATATATAATGATACTTTGATAATTTTTTTCTATTTTTTTAAATATTCGCACATTTCTCCGGAATTAATAATCATCATTCGTAATAGAGGGCAACGACTATTCCGACAGCATACATCTGTGGACTTTCAAATGTGAATGTTGAATATCCATCTCTTTCAATATCCCAAAGTCTTCCGGTCGCAACGTTTACACTTTGTCCTGTTTTTTCTATTATCGTTACCTGAACGATAAATTTATACCTGCGGCAGGTGAAATTGTTGTTGAGTTTTTTTCTTTATAACAAACTAATTGTGCAATAAGATAAAGAAGATCTCGATCTTGTTTATTTTATTTTTTTCTTTGGAAAATTTCTCTCTTGCCTGTCGTAATCCTTACGATAAACTCGATTGCGTATTTCCGCTGTCATATCTTGACACAATTTCATACACACTTCCGGATTATATTTCATACCGGTTAACGTTGTGGTGATAACTTCTTCTAATATTTTGTCGATGGGTTCATGTTTGAATGGGTTGTAAGCATTTAGACGATAACTATTTTGATATTTGGGTATCTGGAGAAAGTGTTCGTTTATTTGTTCGTTTTTTTGTGTGTTAGTTTTATAAAAATTTTATTTGATTTATTTCAAGGATATGAGTTTACCTTGAAACCTCCCTTGGTATTTCTGTAGGTTGCGCTTATTGCCAAATGACCGGGAATAAGGGACGCTGTACTCAGACCGATCTTCGATTGCTGTGAAAATGTTCGCCCCATAGATGATGTTCCACCTCCAGCCGCTCCCGCAGGACCTCGCTGAGATCTCGATATCAAAGAGAGACGCATATTGGAGGAATTCGTTACCGTAGACATCGCTGATTTGAGATAATTTCTTTTCTCTTTTTTTTTCTGTTTGTTCTTCGTTATCTTTATGTAATCGTCACGTTACGATGTGAGCAAAAAACTTAGAAAAAATTCTAGAGAAATTTTATGTAATTTATAACCCTATTTGCAATACCGCTGCAGTGACGTGACGCAGGTTAAATTATTGAAAGACAAATGATAAGCCAAAGAAAAAAAAGAAGACGCGCTGTACGTAAAGAAATATTTTAATTTTTCAAATCACTCGTAATATACACCAAATACACAGCAATATGCGAAAAATGTTCTAGTCTCAAATGTGAAGGTTGAATAATTGTCCCTTTCAACGTCCCAAATAAATCTCATCGATGATTGAATCGCTTGACTTGCTTTTTCATTTATCGTTACGATAACGACGATTTTGTACCTATAAAATAATTAACGAATTTTTCAATCGTACAATTTCATTGATAAAATATTGAATTTTCATTATTCGTTTGTTTTATTATCATTGTTGTATTATTTCTCTCATTGAAGCATCACCTGTCAAAATTTAATCTCTTTATTCTGTCACGAATATCCTCGCTTATCTCACCGCACAACCTTGGACACTCTTTAGGATCGTAAACGATATCTTCTAAATTATTTATCATTACTTGTTTTATGATTTTATCAACCATATCAACATTGAACGGTTTATAAGATTCCAATCTGTAGGTATTCTGGTATTTTGGCGCTGTCTATAAAAAAAAACAAATCGACAATAACGTCATCAGTCATTTATCATCCGTGGGTGTCTTTACGATTAATCATTTTTGTAAGTCCAAAAGAATCTAATGACAAAAAAAAAGAAGAAGAAGAAGTTTCGGTTGAATATTATTTCACCTGATTATGATCGTTATCTTCAGGCACATTGTTCGTTCTACCCTCGACAATGTTTGAGTTATCGAATTGACTCGGCATAATTGTTATTATTATAATTATTGTCATTAAAAAAATAAATAAACTTAACAACCGCAGGAACAACACTCGGAAAAAATCACAGTTAATTTTTGAACGTGAGTCGACTTGACGGACTTTCCATGACAACCAAATATGCAGCTACAAAATCACAACTCAGATAAAGGATATTACATCGTATCGATTCGTACCACCGGGTACCTGGAGGTACAAATTTTATACCCTTCATTAGAATAGAGTCATGAAATTATTTTGTAATTGAATTCCACTAATTCGTTGATTATACGTTTTGAAAATCACTCAAACTGATAGAAATCTATGGGGTAAAAATAAATTTTTCGATACTTTGGTGTTGTTGTCTTTTTTTTTGTCGAAGTTTTTTATTCTAATTAAGTATATAATTTTGATTTTCGATTACCTTTGATTCGGTGGGATTGTCGTCTACTGTAGTGGAACGAATCACGCTACCCTGACGATATAGTGGTCCCGGAGGACGTCCTTTTTTTTTAAGCTGCATGCATATGTATGAGAAAAATTTGCGATCATCTCATGTGTGGTCAGAAAATCAAAAAAAGTTATCAAATCAATACTCGTCCAGATTCAGGATCGAAAACTTTTTTATGCAAATTATTATAGACGTTTCGTTTGAAACTTACGTAATTAATGAGCGTAGTGGCCATTCTATATCGTTAAGTTTTTCGATGATGATAATTTTGCACTGAAGAAAAATCGATATTAATGTATTTTCTACTAGGAGAAATTTCGAAGAACTTAGACTACGGTTTTAGTGGCGGAAAATTGCTTTCGGTGGTAGGTGTACTAAAAGCTACTAGAACGGCTAGAAGAGGTGTGACTAAATATCAGTAGATCCGCATGAATATATCGACCATATTCTATTCCATTCCATTTTAGGTATATATGTAGAGACCAAGGTATAAACGATTCTCTATGTGTTTAGATTCTATAGCACATTCTGCCACCCCTACTTTCTGCACCACGAGTGTAAAAATAGCTTCGAATTATTTTGGCCTTTTGCTATAAACCGGTTGTCCTCGCCATATAAATTTTGTGGAAGGATATCGGAGAGAAGAATAATCATTGATGCATTTCATAGGTTGGTAGATAAAAAAAAAAATATTTAAGATTTATTTTTCATTGTTCTCTTCTTCGATAGTAAAATTCATACTTCCCTACTTCATTATAACTATTCCTAGGATAAATATTTGGTAAATAAAATTTTGTGAATAATGAATTTGAATGAAAATCAATGACTAGTGTATTTTTAACATGGTGAAATTTGAATGACTATGCGTTGATGATGGCCTGTATAATTATCTGTCATCGTAAATTGGTCATGCCGGAGTTTCTCTTCTGGCTTGCACAGCAGATAGTTGATGACTAGGTAAAACAATCGTCTCGATATCCTTTCCGAATTTAGACCGTTTCGAATCGTTCCACGGTTGAATTTCACCGTCTGCCCAAAGATCGAATACCAAATTAGAGAGAAAGAAAACGACGAATGTTATCCAAAAAACGATTCTCCATTCCCCGATCGTCTGATTGGGCGTTAAAACCCCCACCGCATACGGTGCAAGGATTCCAGTCAAAGCTCCAAATCCGTTTACGATCGCCATTAAAGTACCGGAATAATTTGGACTGAGATCTATGGCGTTCACCATCATTCCAGGGTAAAATGGACCCATAAGACCCATTCCGATGGTAAAAAGAATGACAACGATGTTTCGATCACATCCGGCGTACGAAGCCACAATTATAAAAATAGCTGGACCAACAGACGCTATCGTTGTACAAATTTTTCTAACATTTGTTATAGATACTTTTTCAGCTTTTATCAACCAATCAGCGATCCATGACGAACCCAGGCTGACTATCCACATCGAAACGTATGGGAGAGCGGAAAGAAAACCGTTTGCTTGTATAGCGAATTTCAAAACGTTGCTCATATACTTTGGAAGATCAGTCACCATCGTGTAAAATCCCCAATCGTGTCCAACTTTTCCCGCAACAAGTGCCCACAGTGGAACTGACAGTAATATCTTTTTCCATGGTGTCGGTTGCGACTTTCTGTGAGTATGTTCTTTCATTGTTTCGTGAAGATATTTCTTTTCAGCTTCCGTTATGAACGGATGAACGTCCGGGTGGTTGTAGCACAGAAAAATCCAAACCAGAAACCAAAGGACACCAGCCGCCCCGAAGACGTAAAATACTATCCGCCAACCCATCGGTGAGTGATGTATCAGTACACCCGACAAAGCATTTCCAACAATGGTTCCAACTTGCGATCCGGTCATAACGACCGTTCCAATTTTTGATCTTTCGTGCGGTGGAGCCCATTGAGCTATGAGGACATTTACAGCCGGGAATGTCGTCCCTTCACCGAGTCCCATGAGAATTCTGAGCACGATGAGCCCCGTGGAATCAAACGTTTCGACTACTATTGGGGTGAGCAGTGTGAATATAGCCGTTGAAAATATACCCAATCCAAGTGTATATTTTCCACCGAGTTTGTCGGCCAAAATACCACCGGGGAGTTGCGTTATTATGTATCCCCAGAAGAAACTGGATAAAATTATACCCTGAAATCGAAAAAGGATTGTCAGTTTAACAATGGAATCCTCTTTTCTTCGTTGTCTTTTCTTTTTTAATCAAACCTGCGTGTATTCGTCCCAGTGAAAAGTGCCTGCAGAGTTGCTCGTGCTCGATGCAGCGTCCTCGTACGATGAACAAGTGTCATCCTGGTTTGTGTTGTTCGATGATGATTCCTCTGTGGCAACCATTTCCGTTATGGCTATCGACAGGCATATCCTCATGGTGTAAGCATTCGTCACCGCCAAAAGTCCCATGATCGCGAAGACCCATCGCTGCGGTATTTTGGCACCTGAAGTTAGAAAAAAAACACACACACGTGTGATTTGATTTTCATTTTTCACTCTCGATACACTTTTGTTTATGCGGAGTAAAGCTTGATTGAAAAAATGCAAAAGTTCGCATTGACACCTTTGGATATTGAAGAATAAATGACCTACAGCAAACTTTCCATGACGATAACATTCCGTTCTTTGGTTTCTTTTTTTTGTTCTCAACCTTCGATGCGAATTTAATTTTTACAAAATATCAGCTCGCTCAACGTTTACGGAATGAGAGCGCGATTCTACTGGCTTGGTTTTCGAGAACTGCCACTCAGACAACTGATCCATTCCGTAGTTCATTTTGACGAAATTCTACCAGTTACAATCAGGCGAAAGCCACTACATGTGCCACGATTCTTTATCACCAGCTATTGAGTTTTACACTCTTTTATATTACACTTCTCACTATCTTGATTTGTAATTAATTCTAATCCCTGATTAATTGTGATCCTGATTGCCTGAGTATATTTTTCATGAGGTCCATCACACCGACCCATGGATATCACTTATTTGACCTTCCATTTTCTAGACCGGTTCATTTTATACAGTGATAAGAATTGCAACTGACCAATTGATTGAAAGAAAAAAAAAGAAACAAACAAACAAAATTGTCGAATTTCAAGGTTAATTCGTTGTTTACTCAGACAATTTGATAAATTCCCACCAGCTCTTACATGACTTTATGAAAAGTAATATATATTTATTTTTCCTTCAACAGTATAACCGCAGCTTCTTCTCAGACTTTATATTAACATAACAAACACAGCTGATTTTTTTGTCTTTTGTTTAACAAGGTGACTTAATTTATTCTGCATTACTCGTAATAATATTTAAGCGGTTATTAATCAGAAAAATTGACAAAATGGTTCCAAGTTCAAAGTATCTCAATTAGAGTTGATAAAATATTATGCACATATTGTTTCCATTTGCTTTACAACATTTTCAGCATAACCTGTTATACCATCCTTTGTTATAATGGCGTCTCACCAAAAGTCAGCCAAATTTAATTACTAAAAATATCTATGTATTAATATATTAATAAATATTATCACAGGAGTACATACGAGTAGATACGTATTTACGTGTATGTGCACGCGCGATTAACTTACTGTCTGACTCATTAATTACAACGTGCACGTGGTATTTTGTACAAAGATATGTAAATTCGTAAATTTTTTTTAATTCTATTATTTTTCTCTGTTATTCACTTTACGCATTTTGCGATCTAAAACTTTTTCTCACGGAGCCCCGAAATTAATAGTTATCAACTCGGTAATAGGAAAAAAACCAGGGTATAAATTAGACATTATGGTTTAATGATAATGATATTATCATTATCTAATCCGTTTGGATACGAGCATCACTTACAGAAAATTTTGCATGTCGATATCGTCATCGTAATCGTTCGTCACTGAGTTATTAAAAATTTCCGAAGTATTTGTTTAATACGATCTTAACATATAGAATGAAAAAGAAAAGGAAGAAACAGAACAGAATTAACAATATTACTCGATTAAAAACATATCGCACCGCACTTGTAGTGATAGATAATCAATGCACAATAATTTATTTCCAAACTATTCTCGGTTTATTCAAATTGCAAGATTATCACGTTATAAGATTTGCACCATGAAATTTCTACATCGCGAAAATCGATCAGTTTTTAGGGCAGACGATCGAACAGACAGACTGAGGCTTGTCAGTTGCTGAAGCACGCAATGATACGAGGTATGTAACTACTAACTAGAAACAAGTCCACATGCAAGGGGAGATACATTAAAGAGTTAAAATAATGATAATAGTTGCAATAATTATATCAACATCAGAAATGATAATAATGATAGTTATGACAATAATAACAATAATCATAGCAAGTCTGTATATGCATGTAAATATTTTGATAGATATTACACGTTTACCTGGAAGTATAGGTAATTTAGGCTTTGGCATTTCAAGTTTCTGATAACGATGATAAGTAAACAAAGCAATATACACCGACCAATATTTTAGTATATGTAAAGGTATATACGTTCATACATAGCCATCTACTATCTTGTACGTATAGTGGAATATATATATACATATCCTCATAATATGTGTGGATTTCAACACGTCTGTGACATTATTTTATGAGCATTTGGACGCCATTTTGTTCTGTTTTCTTTTAATTCAATTGCACGTGTCGCTCACAGTCGTTGCATTGCAAACGTACTGGTAAACGCACTGACATGCTATTTTATCGTTAATTTTTTTTACTTTTCTAAATAGTCGCAGTTTTAAGGTGTGCTCGAACGTTGTATTATATGATACATATGGCAATCGACTTTGATGACTGTGATAAAATTTGTATCATCGTGGAAGCGAAGAAGCAAATATTAGCCGGCTGTAATTATAATGGGGGCATAAGTATGGCAAAGTCTTGGAATAATGAGAATAAATTGGGATCTGGATATTTTGGCTTTGACTTTATATTCTCATCATTGAAACGTGATCGTTAATAATAATCGGAGGTCAAGAACCAATCGAGAATAAAAAAGAAATAGTAAAACAAAGTAAAGTAAAATATGAAATATATCGGGAACATAATGCGGCTGTCTTTTACGTCGTAAAGATATATTATAGACACACACCTATGAGCTGTTCATTTCTTCATTTATTTATTTATTTTGTATGCATTTTTTTTCACTGCAATTCTGCGCACTTGCGATGCTGCAGGATTTGTGAGATTTCTTGATGACTAAATTCACGAACTTTGCGCGTGATTTTCCATTCATGTTGGATATGGTATACTATTATATAATATTTATGTGACTGTGGTATTTTTTATGGAGGTTTAAAATTTTTACGGTCAGCTCATGATTATTGCCAACTCCATTCTACAAGTGTTACGACTTGTTGCAAACATTTCTAGAAACCGTTTATGACGTACGTATAATTATTAAAGATATTTTTTTCGTCTCTGTGATTGATCGATTAATTTTATCACCGATTGATTGGTCTTCAATTGTTATTTGGATTTCTGCATGTATATTATAACGCTATTTAACGGTCCCTTTTTTTTCACTATCAAAACTGACACTCGAGCATTATTTATTCACCGCAGGAAACAGAACTGTTTTTTTCCACTATTTTTTTTCTCTTTCTGATGACTATACATTCAATTGGATTTTAGATATTATCTTAACCACCAATGCCACCGATATCGTTTTATGAAACATATCTCTAATCCCTGTACGTCTTTGACTTATCTCAAAAATGACTACTGATGACTATTGATTTCCAAATAATTCACTCGCGTCGCTTAATACGACGAAAAAAAGCCTACGATAAAGGGCGAAAAAGCAACAAAAAAAACTGATAATCTTAAATTAAAAATTTTTTATTTGGTAATTTTATCTACATTGGAAGCTGAAGGGAGGAGATGAGAATATTTTACAAGAATAAGTGAATGAAAAATGTGATAGAGGTTCTTTGATTCAGATCACAGAAGAGTTTTTTTATAAAAAATTTCTCTAGTGTGCAGATTTAATTGGATCTTTTGGAGCAGCCTCACCGGCTGCTTTGTTTTTTCTTCGTTCAGTGTCCTGAATGAGGAACTCCGGATCGTTCCATGGCTGGATGTCACCACTGGCGAATATCAAGTAAATTACATTTGTAAATGTGAAAACTCCGAATACGATCCAGAACACGACTCTCCATTCTCCGAGTTCTTGATGAGGTGTTAAAACACTGACTAAGTATGGGGATATTATACCAGAAAAAGCACCGGCTCCGTTAACGATCCCCATAACCGTACCAGAGTAATTCGGACTCAAGTCAAGCACGTTAGTTTTCATTCCCGGGTAATAACCACCCATCAATGTCATTCCAAGAACGAAAAAAGAAACCGCTAATGTCCTGTCACAACCGGCGTATGAAGCGCCAATCAGAAAGAATGCTGGTCCCATCGATCCTATGGTGGTCAACATTTTTCTCGTATTTGTTATTGACAATTTATTACTGTTTATTAGCCAATCTGCTAACCAAGACAATATTAAACTGGATATCCACATGGCGGCGTATGGGAGGGCACTCAATAGACCGTTATTTCTTATAGAAAATTTAAGCACGTTATTCATGTACAACGGTAGGTCTGTTATCATTGTGAATAGACCCCAATCGTGACCATATTGGCCGAAAACGAGTGCCCACATCGGTCCAGACGTTAAAATAAACCTCCATGGAGTCGGTGGAGCTTTTTTAGGACCGAGAGTGTGCTGACCAATTCCCTTCAGGATGAATGCTTTCTCCTTGTCGGATATGAAAGGATGTTCTTCAGGGCTGTTGTAACACAGTATGATAAATGCGATGTACCAAATTACACCAATGGAGCCAAAAACGTAAAACACTGATCTCCAACCAAGAGCTGTGTACTGAATGAGGAGTCCGGAAACCGCGTTCGCCAGTACATTTCCTAACTGTTGTCCGGTGAAAGTAAGAGTTGTGATTTTCGAACGCTCCGAGGGTGGCGACCATTGGGCAAGTAACATATTCAAACCGGGAGATGTGGTTCCTTCGCCCAAGCCCATCACGGCTCTGAGAGCTATCAGCCATGAAGAGCCTCCAGTTTCTATAACCAATGGGGTGAGGAGGGTGAAAATTGATGTCGATAATATTCCCAAACTCAAAACGTGCTTGCCACCATATCTATCCGCGAGGTAACCACCCGGTATATGAAATACCACGTAACCCCAGTAGAAGGCAGACAAGATCAGGCCCTGGTAAGTAGAAAAAATAAGGTTTTTTTAAAAAGTTTTTCAAATCCTGGCGTGCATAGTTTTCACGATATTCTCTAAATGCTTATTATTCCGCTTCCGGATCGCACCTTACCTGGGTACTTTCATCCCATTCGTAAACTCCAGGTTCGATGGTCGACGAACTGGTCGAATTACTTGCTGGACATGTTGCATCGACATTAGTTGAAGTATTGTTTCGTTCGGCAACTATCGCGGTCATGGCAATCGAAAGACAATTCCTCATCGTGTAGGCGTTCATGTGAGCAAAAAATCCCATCAACCCGAACAACCATCGCTGTGGTATAGGTGAGCCTTTGTTAAAGATATTGAAAAAGAAAACAAAAATAGCAAACAAAAAAAAACAAATTCATTCCTCATAGATAACTGTACAAAGTAATGATAATTTTATTTTCACGTAAAAACCAGAAGTAAATCGTATCTGTTATCCGTTATAGATTTATACTCACAGCAGTTTTTCCAAACTGCCAAATGTTGCATAACCATATTATTTATTCCGGTTTCCAACCTTCCAACAATTATTATCGTTCGTTCTAATTAATTTTCGTTTTTTCTTTCTTTTCGTCTAAAATTTGACGCAGTAGTTTATTTTTAATATGCTCTTCAACCCAAACGACTACCGACAGACTGGATCCCGATAGTCTAAAATATTATCTTTTATATACCTATATCTCTCTTTTGCTTAAGTATCGATAAAGACCAATAATCTTTGTATTTTGTAACAGACAGGCCAATTATCACAAAATCTGAATGACAAAAAAATTATTATCATGTCTGTAATTGGCTAGATTTTTTGTTATCATTCAATGTTACAATAACACATTTTCACACGGCTATATACAGCAAACCGCAAATGTTTAATTCAAATCGGAACCGAAATTTTGTGAAATATATAATTACAAAACGAAACGCGCGTGACGAAACGGTGGGCGAGTCGCTTAATTTTGACACATTTTGATTATTCTCTACGAACATTTTGTACCTGATTATCTCGTTCTGTGTATCAAGATTTTCATTTATTGGATAATTCCATTTTCTCCTATCGATTGCTTATCGATGAAACCGTGGGGTACGATCGACGTATTTGTGTATTATTACGATCGACCGTGAACGAAGAATTCGTCATCTTCATTTATGTTATTTATTGATCATACTTTCATAATTCATTTATTACATAATCTGATACTCCAATCAACTTTGTAAACAGAGGCGATATATCTCCGCTCTTATAAGTTAAAATCGATTTTTTTTTTACTGCCTCGCGAAGCTCAAAATGTTCAATTTCTTTTTTCTCAATACATCAAGGTCATCATGAGGTCGAACCTCCCGATTCAAGTGCTGCTGGTGTCAAAAGTTGGGGGATGTGGATAATTATTGAGAAAGTGATAAAAATTTGATACAAATTTATTTTCGAAGTTTTTTTCTATTTATATTATACATAAATTCTCCGGTTTTGTTAATCATCGTATTGTCCAATCAAATTTGGAGTTTCCTCACCGGCTGATTCTTTTTTCGCTCTTCAGCGTTTCTGACGAGGAACTCCGAATTTTTATCAGTATGATAAAAGGATGGATATAATGTAACCCGATCAGAGAAATAAAAGAAAAAACAATTCATACTTCTTTGAGAAATGTTACAACTATAATCACAATTTATTACAACAATATACAACGATGACATGAAAAAAGAATTACATAATAATTTTTATGTAAAAATGATGCCTAATATGCATGAACTGATAAGATGAATTATTGCGCAATATTTTAAGGGGAGGTAATTATTTACAGTGATAAGCCATCGAGCATGACTTCAATGAAACGAATGATTGCGATCGACTAGCTAACGGGGGTGATCGACGTGATAATATCGGCTGCTTGATGTTTCTTATCTTCTCTAGATCTCCGAACCCATTCCGGATCGTTCCAGTGTTGTACTTCGCCACTTGCGTAGATTAAATAAATTACATTCGTTACCGTAAATACAACGAATACGATCCAAAATACTAACCGCCATTCCCCAACTGTCTCGTTAGGCGTTAAAATGCCGACTAAGTAAGGTGTTATAATACCGGAGATTGCGCCGATTCCACTGACAATCGCCATCACCGTACCGGAATAATTTGGCGTAAGATCTAACGAGTTTACTCTCATACCTGGGTAGTAAGTACCCATCAATCCCATTCCAACTGTCAACAATACCACAACAATTGTTCTATCACATCCGGCGTAAGACGCCGCGATTATGAAAACTGCCGGACCCATCGATCCCCCTGTGGTGAATAATTTTCTCACATTCGTTATGGACATTCTTCCAGAATTTATCAACCAATCGGCTACCGGACATGACGCTATACTGACCAACCACATAGCGAGGTATGGAAGAGCGGACAGATAACCATTCGATCTTATAGAAAAGTGAAGGACATTGCTCATGTACAATGGGAGGTCAGTCACCATTGTAAATAATCCCCAATCGTGTCCGATCTGAGCAACTACCAATGCCCAAACAGGCGCCGATTTTAAAATGGGTTTCCAAGGTGCCGGTGGTATTTTTCTATGAGTATGTTCGTACGTTGATTCATTCAGATACTTTCTCTCCTTATCAGATATGAATGGATGAGTGTCTGGGTTACTGTAGCAGACGATTACGAACACAACAAACCAGGCGACGCCTACTGTTCCAAAGAAGTAGAATACCGATCTCCATCCCAGCGAATGAAGGAGAGCGCCGGACACGGTGCTTGCGTATACAGTCCCCAACTGAGCACCGGCAAACACCAGTGACCCCATCCTCGACCTTTCGGAGGGCGGCGTCCACTGCGCCAGCATAAAATTCAAGGCTGGAAAAGTTGTTCCTTCTCCCAGTCCCATCAGAAGTCGAAGGATTATAAGGGCGGTCGAACCTCCCCATGTGACCACTACCGGTGTCAAAAGTGTGAAGATTGCAGTCGAAAGAATTCCTAAACCCAGGGTATATTTGCCGCCAAATCTTTCCGAGAGGTAACCACCTGGGACATGGGTTAGCACGTAACCCCAGTAGAACGAGGAAAGAATTATTCCCTGAAGATAAAACCGAGATTTGTTTCTTTAGTTATTGTGCAATAACGTTTAGCATATGGCGACGCATCGAATTAAGTTCGATGATTTTTACCTGTACGGATTCGTCCCAATCGAAATCTCCGCTACCGCTAGCTGACGACGTCGTCTCATTACCTGCTGGACATAAAGTTTCGTCGACTTCACCTTCGGGTTTTTCGCTACTTTTCACCATTTCGGTTATCGCCAACGAGAGACAATTTCTCATAGCGTAGGCGTTCACTATCGCTAAAAATCCCATCAAGGCGAATATCCATCTTTGGGGAATCGGACCACCTGCGAAAAATTTAGTTACACTTCGCTAAAGTTTTCAATTAAAACAATAACGAAAGAAAACAAATTCAACTTTTATCCTTGTACTCATGGAAATTTCGTTTAAACTTTTTCTAAATTTTTCATCATCTACAATCACGTGTTTTCTGAACATCTAGTGCCACGCGTAGTATAATTTTTACTTGTTATCGCATAATATAGGATGAGCAAACAGCTGAAGAAACAGACAAAAATCACCTGACACACGTATGTTCGTTCTTGATAACAAGATTTTCGTAAGTTCTCTCAAACTTTTTTATTCCATTATACAGCTTGTTCTTTCAACTATCATTTTTTTTCATAAGATCACTGTACATATTATAATTAAAAGTGTTACGAAACTTACAGCAGCCTCTCAAAGATGACAACATCGTATTTTCTGTGGTATTTTTTGTTTTTGTTTTTTATACTTCGCTTCGCATTGAGCTAGCTTTAATATTATTATTATTATTATTGTTGTTGTTGTTATTATTTTTATTATTAATATGTATTATTATTATTATTATTAATAATATTTTTTTTCCATAAACTATAGTGTACGGAATTGAATAAAAAAACATGTGATCACTTGAGAAATAAATTAAATGATTAAACAAAAAGAGAAAAGAAAATACTTATTTTTTTTAAAGAGACTCATAAATAATGTTATTTTTTTGGTTTTTGCTGCGCGAAATTTTTAGGTACCAATTAGTTTTCACCTGCCACGTTCCACCTGAACGACTGACTCCTCCGCCATTAAGTTTATGGCTTTATATTACCCTGGTTGTTCATCGATAACACATGATCCGTTATCACCAACGTTTGAAACACACCTATTAGGTTAATCTTACAATTAACTGAACTTTACGTTAGGGTGAACAGATAGGAACCAAGGAGATATCCATCTTATTATTATGATATTGATTCAATTTTACCATGTAATTTTAATTCACACACCGTATGAACCTTGACACGAAATTTTAATTATATATCTATACAGAACAAGATGCTTTGTAACCATGACGAAGTCGATCTACTCGATTGGCGTGTCTGACGTCCAAAAGACCTATGAGCCATGATTTTGACTTTACAGGAAGCAAAAAGGCCCATAATCTTATCATTTGATTGAGAACGAATAGAAACACATATAGATTTGCCAAAATAGACGAGAATCACAGATGCACTTTGGCTAACAAAACGAGATTTTTGATCAATTTTATCTAGACGATTTTTATTGAAACATCTTGTAGTATCTGAATTGATGAAGGGAATACCGATGACTGTGCGTATTCAAACATTGAACGTCCAATCAGATCGATAAAGGAACTCAAATACACATCTTGTCACCTGTTAATTAATACAACTTTATGAATCTTAGGCTGAACGTAAATAAAAGAAAACTTTTTCGATGAGAATTCTTTTGTTTTTAAGTTAATCGTTTATTTCACTTCGGCGATTTCCCATCTGACAATTGATCCTGTTTGGAATGAAATGAATTTTATCAGAAATAAATCGTGAATTATTGTGCGATAATTGATGATCGGTGAATTACGACAGCTATAATTTGATGCGCCAAGACTTTGTGTCGCGATGTATTCGATAACGACCGTTGGTGTCGATACTTATCTGTAGATGATTTGCTCGATTGTTACCGGATAGAAAAATTAATCCCTTCGAATTGATTTATGATAGTCCAATGTAGAAAGTTATGTAAGTATCATATACCGATTTCATAGAATAGAATATATTAAAAGATTATAAACACATTCGTTTGGAAACATCGTTGATAAAAACACAATGGACGATGACAATTCGACAAAATTCACCTACCGAATTATCATTTTATACTTATCGTGCGATAAAGATAGGGCCGATTTAATTAAATACCGATATAATAAAATATCGATTTAATACTAGTAGATCACAATATAAGTCGATAAACTAATTAATGATATTACGCGTCGCGTGCCGCGATAAAATTGTTTTCGCTGCTGATTTTCGGGCGGTGAATCAAACACGTTTAGAGCGATGATCTTCGAGACGAAAGATACGCGTTAACGATTCGTCGAGTCATTTTCCGATGCGTAAAATATCCTCCGAATTTTTACTCTCTTTTCTTCCTGTTCCTTGAGGAGAAATTCTGGGTCATTCCACGACTGGACATCCCCGCTAGCTAAGAAAATGTATATGATATTAGTTACCACAAATACAACGGCGACAATCCAAAACACTAATCTCCATTCCGACAGAGTTCTATCAGGCGTTAAAATTCCTACTAAATAGGGAGTAACGATTCCAGAAAGTGCTCCAATACCGTTAACGATTCCCATAAGAGTACCGGAATAATTTGGGCTCAAATCCAGCGCGTTTACTTTCATACCTGGATAAAAAGTTCCCATCAAAGACATTCCAATTGTGAAAAGAGTTACGACGAGTACCTTATCGCATCCTCCGTAGGAAGCTGCGATTAGAAAAAAAGCTGGACCAACAGAAGCTATGGTAGTAAAAAGTTTTCTAACATTTGTTCTCGACATTAAACCCGAATTTATCATCCAGTCAGCGATCCAGGATGATCCGATGCTGACAAACCACATACAAAGATACGGTAAAGCTGTTAAAAACCCGTTAGCTCTTATCGAAAACTTAAGAACCTCGCTCATGTACTTAGGGAGATCGGTAACCATGGTAAAAAATCCCCAATCATGTCCAATCTGAGCAGCAACGAGGGCCCAGAGTGGCACAGATGTTAAAATATGTCTCCAAGGTGCGGGAGGAATTTTTTTTCTATGGGTATGTTCGTTCATTGCGTCGTGAAGAAATTTCTTTTCCTTTTCAGAAACGAACGGGTGAACATCCGGGTTACTGTAGCATATGAGTACGAATACGATGAACCAAACTACTCCCAATGACCCAAAAACGTAAAAAACTGATCTCCAGCCTATGGAAGAGTAGTGTAGAAGAACGCCCGACAATGCGTTTGCGAAGACGGTCCCAATTTGCGCCCCAGCGAAAACGAGAGAACCAATTTTCGATCTTTCGGACGGTGGTGTCCACTGCGCAAGAAGAGCATTGAGCGCTGGAAATGTCGTTCCCTCTCCCATTCCCATAAAAAAACGTAGTACAATTAGCGCCGTTGCACCTCCCCAGTCCACCGCGAGTGGTGTTACTAGTGTAAATATTCCCGTCGACAATATTCCAAGTCCCAAGGAATATTTTCCACCAAATTTCTCAGCTAGCATACCTCCGGGCATATGCGTTAGCACGTAACCCCAAAAGAAACTCGACAGAATCAGCCCCTTGAAAAATATAATTAACAGTTGACATCTAAATCTAGAAATAGGTAAAAAAAAAAAACCAACAGTTACAAGGAAATGTAAAATACTAATTATTCTTACCTGAAGAGATTCGTCCCAGTCGTAAGTACCACCTGAGCTGTGCGTAGTCGAGGTCCAGTTGCTCGATGGGCATGTGAAATCTTCAGTTTTTGGATTACCACGATCTGTTTTATTCACCATTTCTGTAATCGCCAATGACAAACAAGTCCTCATTGTGTAAGCGTTTATCAATGCCAGAAATCCCATTACAGCGAAAACCCATCTTTGCTGTATTGGTGCACCTGAAATTTTTTTTTATTTCGTTTTCTCAATATTCTTCTTTTTATTCATTAATGATATAAATAGTATATATTCCGGCATTTTTTTTTTTTTTGCTGAGTTTTGGATAGAATAAAAAAACTTGAGAAAAATATTGAAAAAACACACTAGAATATATTTTTACAAACTGTTTATTTTATCTTATCAAAAAAACACTTTGTTTTATAGTCCAGTCACACCGCACGACTATACTATAGTAACGAGATAAGTACGGGAAAATAAGCAATAAAAGGAAAAAAAATCAATGACTTTAAAATTATAGCAGATATCGAGACATCGTGTAAATTTGCCAAATTCGATCGAACCTGGATAGAAGAAAAGTTTCCTTTTTTTTTTTTTTTTTTTTTTAATTTTCCTTTTTTTCGGTACTTACAAAGAGATTTCCAAAAAGACATAGGTTACAATGGGTACACTGATTTCGAATGAAATGGAATATGATTATCAAAAATATAATTTAAGAGGAATCAATGAAACGAGGAAATTCCGAAATGCTGGATCGTCTGATGCAACTGAATGACGTTAGTGCGACTGATTCTTGAGCTAGAGCTTTGCCTACTTAATGGTCTTATCGGAACCTCCCCGACTTGTCTAAAATTCTAGTTGATGAGAATGTAAGGTGTGTAGACGAAGTGAGTTTTCTACGTGGATATGCTTTACGCGTAAAATTTAGAAATGTATATAAGTAGAAATAAGATGCTGAAAATACAACGTCCAAATAAACGTGTGTACCTGATATGCATATTACTGCGGTACCTTAATTATTTTGTTTCTCTCATCAAGAATTCTCTGGGAGATTCCGATATTTTGAACGATCATTTCTCTATGGACACGAACAGCTGTTTTTTTTTTAGATACAACGAGGCTGCGGTAGTTGTCAGAAAAGACCTCGTTTCAAAAAATATTATGTATAAATAAAAAAAGAAGTTCAAACAATGACGTGAAATCCGATCGATGAAGTAAAGACCGAATATTCCATAGATAAATGACTCGTTGAGAAATCATATTTTTATCCTTTGCATGTTGGTTCAGTATATCAGACAAAAGTGAATGTTATGAGACTCATAACTTAATTATTTATGCCCTCGATTGATTTTCAAACAATGAAGGAAGACTAGAGAAAGATGAAACAGATGAAAGAAAAAAATGAAATTCAAGATAGCAAATTTCAATTTATTCAATGAACGTATAATCTTCTTAACTGATAATTATTGATTGGAATCTGTTTATTATTTGCGTTATTATTCCCTTTGTTGATTTCCTGATCCAATTTATTTTTTATCAGAAAATCCGGGTCATTCCATTCCTGAACATTTCCGCTCGCGTATATCAAGTAAATTAAATTTGTTATTGCGTAAAAAATGAATACAATCCAAAATACGATTCTCCACTCATCGGCGGTTTGATTAGGCGCCAAAACACCGACTACGTAGGGGGTGACTATTCCTGATAACGCGCCGATTCCATTAGCTAGAGCCAAAATTGTCCCTGAATAATTTGGGCTCAGGTCAAGAGTGTTTACTTTCATTCCAGGGTAGACAGTACCGTTCGTTGCCATGGCGATGACGAATAAAAATACCACCAAAGTGCGGTTACAGCCAGCGTATGATGCTGATATTATGAAAATGGCCGCCCCCATGAAACCTATAGTGGTAAAAATCCGCCTCACGTTTGTCCTTGACATAAAATCGCGGTTTATAATCCAATCGGCGATCCAGGAAGACGATATGCTAACTAACCACATGAACAAAGACGGTAACGCCGATAAAATACCGTTCGCTTTTATAGAGAATTTTAAAACACTGTGCATGTACTTCGGGAGGTCAGAGGTCAGGGTAAAAGCACCCCAATCCTGTCCGATGAAGGCCACGATCAAAGCCCAAAGTGGTACCGATTTCAAAATGTGTTTCCACGGTGTAGGAGGTATGTTTCTGTGAGTATGAGCGCTCATGGAGTCCATGAGATATTTTTTCTCCTTTTCCGAAATGAACGGATGTTCGTAGGGGCTGCTGTAGCAAACGACGGAGAACACCATGAACCATATTACTCCAAAGGTACCAAAAAAGTAGAAAACCGATGTCCAACCATAGGAGTGTATCAGGATACCGGAAAGTGCATTTCCGGCTACCGTCCCAGCCACTGTACCAGCGAAAACTAGTGAGCCGATTTTTGATCTTTCGGACGGTGGAGCCCACTGAGCGATGAGATGATTCATCGATGGAAATGTTGTTCCTTCTCCAAGACCCATTAAAATTCTAAGCACTATCAGAGCGGTCGGGCCACCCCTTTCGACTGCGATTGGTGTAAGTAAAGTGAAGATTGCAGTTGATAAAATACCCAGACTAAGGATATGTTTTCCACCAAATTTTTCGGCCAGTAGACCACCCGGTACTTGCGTCAGGACGTAACCCCAGTAGAAACTCGAAAGGATCATACCCTGGCGGAATAATGAAAAATGGTTTGTTTTTCTTTGCTCATTTCTAATCTTGGTATTTTTATGTTATTAATTTTCTTTCGAGGCACTTGAATCTCCTTGCCTGAAGCTTTTCATCCCAGTCATAAAGAAGCAAAGATGGTTGAGAAGACGCTGATGATGATGATGAGGTATCGGATGTTGCATTTGGAAGGATCGTTGCAACGGAACTGCAGGAATCATCTTTAGAATTTGAACCTCCGGTGTTTATGACCATCTCTGTTATCGCAAGTGATAAGCATACGCGCATTGTATACGCGTTTATCAACGCCAGAAAACCCATTATCGCAAATACCCATCTCTGCTGGATTCGTTCACCTGAATTTTCGTTAATCAGACCAAATATTGCTTTATGAGAATATATAGATCAAACCATATCATCATACAACCCTCGATTAATGTAGTGGCGGTCGATTATTTTTTGTAATCATCATTTTTACTTCATTTTTTTTTAATCTTCTTATTTTTTTATTTTTTTACCGAACCGGTATGCAGATCACCGAAATACTGTACATTAATCTTAAAATATCGCTGTACATAATATATACTACTTACAGCAGACTTTCCAAATGTCAATAAAAAACATATCGATTCTTTTTTTTGATTTTAATTCATGTGATTATTAAACTTTGTGTCTTTTTTTTTATCAACCATGCAACGAATCACTTGGCAATGCCGGGCCGCTTCTGACAGCTACTGACTTTTCCATGAGTTCGATGGAACCGTATTTATCTGTTTGATTATTCCAGAATTTTGTGGGCCGAATCTAAAACGTTCATTTCCACCTCTACCTTATATGATGATATTATATGCCCATATATATATTTCTTGAAACGAACGAGCTCTGCCATTTGTCAAATGATACACAATATTGTGGAGGTGACATGAATATTTCAACTAGCTAAATCTTCAAGGATTTCTTATTCCACGGTTAAACGGCGTTGGTATAAAACAATATTATGTATACAGTGACGCGCGCGAGGGAGCTTGTAGCATTTTAATTCCATAACTTGAAATTTTTTCAAGATTACTTTTTACTTTCATTTATTTACTACAAATGAACGATTTTCGAGCGAAGAATATAATTCTATTCTTATCTATACGGTTATTGATTATTACCATTGCGCATTTATTTCTCAGCTGTTTTTGTACAGCTAAAAGATTTCCCGAACAATTTTCAAGTACATCAAAATAAGTGCAGTTAAAGATTACGATCGCAATAATTTGATCCACTTGTGTAACTACCATATAAGAAGCTATACGCGCTATCAATCCAGATAATAAAAATTTATTTCCTGCCATGATATTGGAGCATAATTTAGATATTGAAACTCGACAACGATTCCATATACTGAAGTTATTGATTCAGAAAAAGAAAATAAAAAATGTGTATTTCGATCTACTTTTGATTATATTATTTGCACGCATATGTAAGGTATATCGGGACAATGTCGTAAAACGTGAGCACTCGTGCTTGACCTCCGAGAAAAAAAGAGACATTGAACTCTTTTTATGAAATCGTCAAAAAGATTGAGTTCAAGGTACCTATAGTAACTCCAGCGCGACCAGCGTTGATCTTGCGATTTTGTACGTAATTTTAAACGATGCGTACATGAACATTTAAACCAATATACATGCCCATGTTTTATATACCTCCTTCCAAATTCATGCCTATATACCTACATGTATTTTACATTTGCTCGCGTTATGTATAATTAGCCACGAGTTGATTCATTTGTTTGGAACGCAGTTATTACTTACTGTGCACGCTTCTTGTCGCAATTGAATGTCATTTCAATTATGCATAATAACCGCCGTACGAGTCGCATTGGTGAAATGAAAATTAAATTACGTTTTACATAATTCACGCATATTTCTTATCTCAACGAACCGAAAACTTGTAGTTCTATAATGTGAAAAAAATAAAAAATTTGAAAAAAAAAAAGAACAGTCGAGAGATAAAGAGAAGACGGAATAAGAACTCCGGTCGTTGCATCGAAATAAAACCAAAAAAAAACCGCTAATAGCCGTCATCCTGTTCATTAATGAAGGAAAAATATTCAATATACACACATAACGTTGCCACCTACAATGCACAAGTCGGTTAATGACCAGACTACTCTAATAAACTCGTTTTTCCTAATGCCAGGTATATGTATATGCGAAAACGATAAGAAAATTAATTTTAATTGGTTTTGAATGACGTTTTATAATGGGACTAGCATAGCATTGTGGCGATACTTTGAGTAGATTTTTCAAAGACTGTGACCTTTGATTTTTTATGTTTTAGAACGAAAAGTGGAGCTAGTTTTTTTTTAATATATTCTTGCGGGTTTCGAACCCAGAAATCCGAATCTGTTGAAAAAACGAGATATCTCAATGGGTTTCGGTCATAGCCTGATTTAGTCGACGGATTCGTGTTTCTAAGGTCGAAACACATGAGAATACATGAGAATACTAGGCGACAAAAAATCGAATGATATCTCATTGAAATTTACAAGTTTTTTTTATCGCCAATTTCTCGCAAATGCGAGTTTCGAGTGGAACACCTCTTCCTTTTTTATGAAAGGAAATCGTTCGCGTGGGGGAGATTGATCAACGTATACTGATTATGCGATATAAGTTAATCGGGTCAGTAATTATTGACAATAGATAATAATTTTTGTACAACAATTTTTCTAATATATTTCGATAAGGTCTTAATAAATACAATGATGATTTTATACAAATAATTATTATATATCATATATGTCAGTGGGAAATAATATAACGGACAAAAAGGCAAGAGATGATGAACTTGATTGACTAGCGACATAAATTATTATACTGTGAGTTTTTCTAACGATTGAGATTGAAAATATCTCTTCTATTGATTTTACGTGGATCAAATTAATCCGTTTACGAATCATGCGAAATAAATATTTAATATTCATAATCATTGGTGGATGTAGACGTATGTTCGATAGAATTATTAAAATTAAATCCATCGATTAATCATGCTGGTGATTTTTTACGATAGCTGATATAGAGAGAGCCTTGAAGAGACGATTTAAGGATTTCAAAAACTGTCAGTTAATCGTCAATTAACTGTGATTTAATAATCCGCTTTCAGAATCCCTCTTCCTTCTTCATCATCCTCGCGATGCGCGAGCGTTGTTTCGTTTTTCTCCTTATTTTATTAATCGATGAATTATCACGATAGCTGGCTTAGAAATTTTCTATCTTGACATCGTCGATTCATTTCTTTGGTTTTTCAGGTGCAGGAACTTTTTCCCCAGCGTTTTCACCCGCAGCAGCTTTGTTCTTTAGTTCTTCTTGTTCTCTCAATAAAAATTCTGGATCATTCCAATACTGGACGTCACCGCTCGCCCATAAGACGAATGCAATATTTGTTGTTATAAGAACAACGAATATTATCCAAAACACCGTTCTCCATTCTGTGACCGTCTGATTTGGCGTGAGAACTCCAACGATGTAAGGAGTGATGATTCCCGATAGCGCACCTATACCATTCACAATTCCCATAACTGTTCCTGAATAATTTGGACTCAAATCGAGCGAGTTTACCCTCATTCCAGGGTAATATGCCCCCATAAACGCCATGCCGATGGTGAATAAAGTGACGACAACTACCCTGTTACATCCGCCGTAGGAAGCACCTATCAAACAAATCGCCGGCAGTATAGAAGCTATCGATGTGAACACTTTACGAGTGTTTTTCCTGGATAGAGTATCAGAATTTATCAACCAATCCGCAACCCAAGAGGATCCGAAGCTCACAAGCCACATGCAGAGGTAAGGAAGTGCGGAAAGAAACCCGTTACTTTGTATGGAAAATTTTAATACGCCGCTCATGTATTTTGGAAGGTCAGTAACCATTGTGAAAAATCCCCAATCGTGTCCAATCTGAGCGATAATCAGTGCCCATAATGGTTTAGATTTCACCAAGTGTTTCCAAGGCGTTGGAGGAATTGTCCTGTGAGTATGCTCATTCATGGTATCGTGTAGGTATTTTTTCTCCTTGTCGGAAACGTAGGGGTGTTCATCCGGTGTACCGTAGCACAAAAATGTCCAAAAGATAAACCAAATTACCCCCAAGCCTCCGAAAAAGTAGAAAACTATCCTCCAACCGATCGGTGAATTCTGGATCAAAACACCGGACAATCCGTTTCCAACCATCGTTCCAACTTGAGCACCAGCGAATACCATCGTTCCTAACTTTGATCTTTCAGAAGGTGGAGACCATTGAGCCACAAGGACGTTCAACGCTGGAAACGTCACTCCTTCTCCTAGACCCATAATTATTCTGAGGACTATCAGCCATGTTGCTCCACCAGTTTCTACCACAACGGGAGAGATGATGGTACAAACAGCCGTAGAAAGCATTCCCAACCCTAAGGTCCATTTGCCACCGAATTTTTCGGCGAGGAGTCCACCGGGAAGATGGGTTATTACGTAACCCCAGAAAAATGAAGAGAGGATCACGCCCTGTAGAATATATTTAGGTTTAGTAAAAATAAGCGATCGATTTTACAGGATATAAACAGTAAAAGAAATTGCTTTCTTATTTTCTTTTTTCTTTACCTGCAGCGATTCGCTCCATTCGAATATTCCAGTTTGTCCGGTTGAATTCGATGTGGTATTGCTACTCGGACATACATCTCCAGAAAATTCAGGGTCGCTGGCAGTTTCAGTCACCATTTCCGTTATGGCAAGTGACAGGCAAATCCTCATTGTAAACGCGTTTACAACGGCAAGGAATCCCATAATCGCCACAACCCATCGCTGCTGAACCGGCGCACCTGAAATTAGGTAAGCAAATTTGTTTTTCCTGTTCGTTTATCGGTGAATGGTATTCCCCTGGTCGCGTGTTTTTTTGCAGTAGCTACGATTCTCTTTCACTTTATCTTCGTGAACTTGTAATATTTTTTATTCGATCGTAGAGAACAGACACTAGAAGTTCAGAAAATTTGAACATCTGATTTGCGCGAATTGCTCCAGGCTAGGACCATGGTATACAATATCTCTATACATATGTATTACACACAACTCCACAGTATATGTGATATACGTAAATATTTCATAACAATAAATAAATTTATAAATCTTGATATATATGTACTTACAGCATGATTTCCAAGCTGACAACATTTTTGATATGTATATATTTTTTTTATATCGTTTATAAATATTATTTTCCTTGTACGGAAAATTTTATTTTCAATACGTTGATAAAATTAACAATTTGATTATTATTTTTATATATCAATATACACAAACGGTGTTAAAAAATTGATTAATTGTTGCATATTTTTCAAACGATTTTTCTTAGTTGTCCGCAATCGGTCGTTGGTTTCGGCGGGAAATTATGAGAATAAGAAGAAGAGAAAAAAAAAAAAAGATTCAAACCGCTGCAGCAGCGATTTATCAACTGGGTTGCCCCGATTGATTGCTGCTGTCGTTACAGGCGCGCCCCACGGTGCAACACGCTAACAGCTTTTGAACGACTGAGTCCGAAGTAGTCTTAATGGCCTTATATTGCCCTCTTTGCTAGGCGATAAAGTTACCTGTTGCTGTGGTCTTCACCCCACCATTTTCACATTTGTACACCTGATCGTCGTCCGCTTGGACTTCGCATCATCCGCGACGCGCGGGAATTCAGCGATTATTATAATGTTCACTATATTCATCTCAATAGCCGCTGCTACAGACGTTCGTTTGTGTATTATTCGTCTCGTTTTTTACAATTTTACTTTGATAATTTTGATTTCTTTTTTTTTCTTCTGTTTTCACTGAAAGAATTATCCAACGGCGGTAATCTATCGGGTTATGGATCATTCGAGTGAAAGGGTGTACCGCGTTGCTAATTATTTTCTTTTTTTGCGAGTTCAGGTAAGATCGACTGTTGCAGCTGGAACGTTCAGACATATCATACCTCTGAAGCCCGGCACATCAGCAATGACGGATTATACATTATTATAAATATATGCGCAAAAATTATTTTACAAACCAAATATATTCCCACAAATCCCCCCACCCTGCCTTGACATACTTGCCTTTCTATTTAGCATGCTATAACCGATATATACTAAATAACCGTGTACAATTATCATAAACGCGATCTGCAACGGTCAATTTTTCACTGGATCCTTTCATTTTGTATGTATATTTATTCATTTACTTATATACCCATTACCACCACTCCATTATCGCTATTATAATTCAATGAAAAAAACAAACAAACAATTAAACGGAATTCTTCCACCTGGTCATGAAGTTAGATCGTGATAAGATTTCCTATAGATATTATTTATTTTCTCCTTCTTATTCAGCTTCTTTCCATAAAGTATATAGAGAAGCAAAAAAAATAAGAGTTACGCGATGAGTTTACATAATATTCATTTCCTATATTTTTTATAACAAAATACGAGTGTTTCAATTCTGGTGATATTTCAGATAGTAACTGTCATATAATAATATGCATGAATTTTTAAATAATCAAGAGACAAAGTTATAATCGAAAATGCATTTTGAAGGATAAAATCCACATTTACGGACAGGTTCTCATAACATTATTGTACCCATACAGTATAGGTTTGACAACGAGACTTTGGCTAATTTATTATCTTTTAAAGCGTAATAAATATTATCGTAAAGTATATGATAAATCATACTTTTAATACCTATACAATTAATTGCGACGAACGACACGACGTGTCTTCTGCCTCGCTTCGGGACCAGTTTTTACAACCATACAAGTACTAACAATAATCATTGAAAATTTATAACAAAAAAAAATTAAAAAAAAAACCCTTCTCGTGTGCATAATGATGCGTGACGGACGTATAATGAAATCTCAGATAAATATTTTCGCCACGGTGTATGAAACAATGCGAAACATAAAAAAAATGAAAAAGAAAAAAAAAAACATTTTGATTGTAGGTGCACGTGAATAATTAATTTGACAATATCGTTATCATCATCTGCGGTAGACATGAAGGTGAATAGGAAGCATATATTGATAAAATGATCGTGGTGAGATTAAATAATCATGATAAAAATATCGTGTTCACGTCTTATATTATATATAAATGATTCTTGGAATTTCAATTATATGATCATTGCAG
Organism: Athalia cordata; assembly: GCA_963932425.1. Classification (NCBI taxonomy): domain Eukaryota; kingdom Metazoa; phylum Arthropoda; class Insecta; order Hymenoptera; family Athaliidae; genus Athalia; species Athalia cordata. Next base: position 31,470,698 of record OZ010626.1, read on the forward strand.
TATAGGGAATATTTAAATTAATGTTTTTCCCTTGTATATATAAAACTACTACGATTTTCCTTATAATACATCGTACATATACATACACAGCTATAATTTGTACAGGTTTTTAACCACGCTCGAAAACATATCGAAGAAACAAAAAACGATAAAAATAAAACGAAATTAGAAAAAAACTTAAAGCAATCTACCGTGCGCTCACTCTTCCAACAGGATAAAATCACATTTGTATATCTTTTTCGTCTTTATACTCCCCCCCATAGGTATGTTCTTGATAAATCGATTGCTGACGTATAGTAATTTGTGCGTGGATAAGAATTTGAAGTATATAGTAATCATTCTATGTTGTAGATAAAAAGTATAAGCAGGTATATTGATGATTTTTTTCGGGTTATTATTTTCAACGTCTTCTCCTGTATATGCCTATAACACTTTTACCATTTAACTCGATGTTTGAAGCGATGTTGAGTTACCGGATTCTGGATTGAAAAAAGAACAAAATTGAGAATTTTTTTTTCAACAAGATTTCATACTTGACAAAGTATAGTACATGATAGATACATAATCCATAACATGTGTAATTACCTCTTATCTTTATGTAACTCGCTGTACCTATAACTATAATATACGTATAGCTTTATAAATGCGTAAATATTCATTTATGGCTATGTGTATTATATAACTTAAATGCACGTAGATTTTTAACTGTTTCAGTTTATTTGAATTGCATCAGTGTTATTATGTTTGCTTGATATTTCGTGTTTTACCATGCGTTGAAGTCACCGCGCGTGCAAATTTTTAAACGCATACCTACCTACTATGCTCCATTTAAATTACAACTCGTGTTATGATTTTTATTCACATATATATAGCGTTCCCAGATTAAAGTATATATAATCGATGATTGTTACAACACTCTATGTAGATAACTTCACGATACATGTACCTACTTATGATAATAATTATATTCGGAATATATACACGGTATGTTTAGTGAGAGTTTTCATAGTCATGCGCCATTTAGCCGATCGATTTCGAAATGTCCTCGTTTGATCGCAAAGAGATCGATAATAATTGGAATTAATTATTTTTGCTGAAGTTAGTCATTATATTGTTCATCAAAATTATGGATGTATTGATAAACTTTACACACACATATATATGAAAAGAATAATAATATTAATAATAGTAGTAATAGTAATAATAATAGTAATAACAATGATAATAATAATGATTCAATGGACAATTATTAATTGAAATTCATCGACGTATAAAACCTTGGAAATTTTTTTCTATTAAATTTAAACTTTGTCCGAGTGATTTATTTCTATTTTACAACGCATGGCATATGCCGTTTGATTTTTCGAGTGTCAATCAATTAACCCTGATCAATGTGATAAATTTTAATCGAATCGAAAATGTTCGATAAACAATCATCTCACAATTGTGAGTTGTATAAATTGTCGCGAAAATATTTCAAACAAGCTTTGCGTCAATTTACTTATCATTTAATATATATGTGTACATATACATATAGGTATATGTACTAGACGTACGTGTACGTATTGAAAACTTTGTATCACCACACTGGCATTTTATTGCTTATCAGCTGTAATACACTATAAGGAGCTGATAACCTGCGATAGATGATTCTGAATAAAAAGAATAAATGAATAAATAAAAAAAAAAAAAACACACGCATACAGATACACATTTGTAATACAAAGTTCTCAATGAAAAAAAGAGAAAAAAAAGTTCAATTAACATGTAGGCTATCCATAGAATAACTTTTGTTTTGTAATGAAACTGAAGTGCAGACAATAATCTATTTTTGAACGTCCGCGAAATCGCCGAGCAAACATGTAGTTTAAAAAATATTTTGTTTTCGATACCTACCTTTGAGGAATTCGCAAATTCGGTCGATTCTTGAGTCTCTTTCTGCATCTAATAATTTTGGGTCATTTATCCCAATTTTAGATGTGGTCGTTCGGCAGCCTGTTAAAAGCGGCGTTTTCTCCATCGCTAGAGGCACTGATTCTTTCGTCACATACAATATCTGCAGTGATTAAATTTTATAGCCCGGCAATATTTGAATTATAAGCAATAGTGCATAAATTATTAATTCTTTGTGCACTTTCACCGTATATAAAAATATATTACGATTTAAAGTAGATGTTACTATTATTATTATGCGTTTTCGGTTTTGGATAATGAGGTTGTTAAGTTGAGATCAGAGTTACGCGATGCGATGCACAGAGACGATAAGAAATAGTTGCGATTACGCCGATGTCATAAATACAAGTGCATCGGATTCGTACCGTGGTTCAATTATACTTATACACACCCTATCGATCAAGGTAACTAGATTAATTTTTTACTTATTATTCAGTTATATTGAAACTATTTATTATCTACCACTACTCGACTACACTCGGCGGAAACTTTGTAATATGGCATCCTATTGATCTGTTCCGATCAATATTGCTGACAGAGATTATTAGGTAGAACATAACGATTCTAATGTATGTAAATATACGCTGAAGTAACTATTCGAGTGTGACTAGAAGACGAAGAAGAACGAGAATAAGAAGAAATCCGAGAGCCACGCGTTTGTAATCTTTGTTTTGAATTTGTAAGCTACTGTAACTTTTAGGTGGGTGAATCTAAACTCGATTCTCGTATACGTCACTTTTGTTGCAGTCTGCCTCGTAGTCAGACGGTTATTATAATGAAAATAATTGTACAGTTCACGCGAATGTGAAAGATTTATTATTTTAATTATTATACTAATTGTGGTTATCAAAGGAAATGTAGCGTAGAGCTGGTTGTGTATATTACCATTTCGTAGACATTGCGGTGATAAGTAACTATAATTATCATAACTCTACACTCTCTCGGTACATTGACCACGGAATACATAACTACAGAGCATATGTAGCTCGACAAGATAAAAGATAGCGGAGCGTCCCCGCGATTTTCCATTGAATGGAAAAATATATTTTTAAAAATAGAAGATTCTTATAACGTTGCTGATATTTTGCCAATTAAACCTTGGAGATTACGTTCTCGGTGTGAACGGATATTCGACACGGGGATATTTCAAGGAGAGAGGAATCGGGAATTTGCCATTACGAAATGAGTATATAGTAGTCTACTGTGGAATTTAGAAATGCAACATTCGTGCACATTTATTCAATACAATAGCTTGATTTAGTAGAAAGTTTGACATTCAGCGTACGTTAGCTACTAGTTCGAAAAAAATTCGATCCAGCAAAAACTTTGAAACGTACAGAATCAATGGCAGGTAATAAAATATCGTCGAGATTTCAGAAACATTTGATTCAAATTATATGTACAAATATTTCATGGCACTAACCACACGTACAAATTAGAAAGGTATTCTTTATTCTGCCCATTTTTGATGCAATAGGAAATGTTTTGGCTATGAAAAAATTTTCAAATTGATTGATTTAATGTTCTAATACCTTTTAAAATTGAGCGGCATACGTCCTGACTTATAAAAAGTTTAAAAAACTAGCTAGTACTTACTCCGTAGCTCCTTAAAAAATAGAATAAAATGAGTATCAATTCAATCGATCAATGATGATGATGATAATTTATCGCGTTCTAGATCTAGGCACCAGAGCGTTTAGGTCTGCCTTTGCGAACCTTTCGAACTGTCTTTTGAGACTTGCTTATCTGATCAGACAAATCCGCAGCTTCAGCCTTCAGTTCGGAAATCGCATGTTCGTACTTTATTTTCTGCAAAGCAATAAGGGTATAGAGAATAATTGTACGTGTGTAGAACATTGATTCAAATCAAGTACTTGTCAGATCCTTGCATGTTTTGGATATTCGAAAAGTGCATATAGACGATTTACGAAACTAGTATAAGGTTGGAAGTTTTATAAGGTAGTTATAGGGTAATAAAGAGCTCAGTGTCAGTTGGATGTTTAAGGCCTAAAAAGCAGTAAAGGGTATTAGTCACAGAGAACTGTAATTAAAACATTGGCAGGTATTACAATTATAATCTTTAGAGATAAGAACTTGTTTTTCAAGCCACATCTACACAGTAATATTCCATGGTGTGTACAGCTGCCTATTGAATAGATAAGCCACTCTATGTGAAAAAAAGAAAATAAATAAAAAAATAAAACAAAAAAACAAGGGCCAATAAGAAGAGCCGTCGTTATTTTTTAACAAGTTATTAACCCGCAATTTTAATTCCAATCATTATTGGCTCCTCTGGAGTCACCAGCCTAACTTATTGGGTACGCAAAATCACTTATGTGGAATCTGAGCAAAACTTTACGCTGTGCAAGCTCAATAGAATCTCAAGTATTTTTATCTTGACATAATACCTGATACAATGTCAAAACTTTACCGAAGATTTGTCCTAATCAAACTCATCTGATTTTATCAATGTGCTTAAACCAATGCTGAGAAGGAAATTGTTCGGTTTCTTATGCCAATGATCAACTCACCAGTGATCTTTTAACAAACTCCTTGTGGAGAGTGAAAAGTTCAGCAAGGGTCCATTCAACTTCATCCCTCTTTCCCATTCCAATATAGGCACAAGATGGCATGTGCTTCTGATGCTCACTCCTGAAAAATTGATGTAACAATAATCTTTGTCCAAGTCAAACTCCATCAGTGTGGAAACTAAAGATGCCGAATAAAATTTGCTTACCATGGATCGTCGTCAGAGTCCCAGTCGTCGAGCTGCTTGCCGCATATGAAGCATTCCACTAGATCAGGTTCTGTCTCTCTTTTTCCAATTAAGACAAATCCCGCCGCAGCCATCTTTTCAGGGGTGCAAGTGCAGTCGGATTGAAATGGCCAATTCTCAAAGCTCGCCAACCGGTTACTCTTCCAGAATCGGGGATCGATTGTTTCTGCCAAGCTGAAAGTAAAAGAACAGTCCGTACAACAATAAATACAAATACTGTAGGTTAAGCCGTAGCTCCCATATGAAGGAATCTAAATATTTGCCTACTTAGCGCTATTAAAAGGCTTTACATTTACAGCTACTTACTCTAAAGAGTTCATGCTGATTGAAATCACGGCTGAGGTATTTAAATTAGCAAAAATTGGATTGTTTATCCAGTTTATGGCGTGCGACAGTTAGAGTATTTTAAATGTGACAGATCCTCACTTAAGTTTCGCTTGTTTCCACTAACAGCGCTGTCAGAAAGCCTGCATCCAAAATGCCTAACTTATCAACCATGTAGTAAAAAAGTTACCAACAAATGTTCTGATCCTTGAACAGAGTCGGTAAGTTTAAATCCGTCGAAGGAAATCAATATGTATTCTAGCTCGATAATTTTAAAATTGGCTTCAGGCTAGGAGAATCAGGTAACGCGAAACCTTGATATTTGAGTTTACATCAGGTTAATATGTGTATGTATGTGATTCATTTTATATGGTAGCGTCGATGGAATTATTAACATATAGCAATGGAGTTGAATGACTTCTGATGGCCTGAAAATTATATTGATCACACGCTTTGAAGAATTATTTCTAAACTACTATTTTTGGTTGCTCGGTCATCAAACCACGACAATATTTACCATGAACATCGTCAATCATTTTCTGTTAAAGAAAAGATTCCTATAGGGACATTTAAATACGGTATATGATATGGCTGGCAACGGCCTGCATTTCTAATTGACGTATTTTACACGCTTCATATCTGTTGAAAGTTTTCACCCACATCATGATTATATTATACCGGCCTATATTATGAATATGGAAAAGAAAGATGATTAATTAACAAATAATCGCTACACCTTACATTATATTGTTTGCGTAGCTCTCGCTGTATTGCCTTATTTATACGATATCTAATTCTTTTTATCGTTGCTGGTTACAATGCCGTGAATAATTATACAGTTGATCCTATTAATTCATCCTTGATGAATCCTGACCGATTCGAAGAATGGTACTATACAATTCAACTTTCAACCTAACATATAGAAATCGGAATGACTGCAGTAATCCGTCCTTCTAATCGCGGGTTATACCCCACAGAAGACTCAGTTAAACAGAAAACTGTGATGCTCGTCTAGTATTTTCACTTCAGAAAATATCTACGCACACATTAAATTCCGGTATTCCTATTACCTTTCTCTTATTTTATTCACATGTTGTATATTATACACGCATACGGAAAAAAAAAAAACGATCTTTTTCCTCATCTACATTTATTTTACATATTTTAATTACAACGAAGAAAGTATCCATAGTTTTTTGTTTACCAAATTCTAATTGGAATTCGTGCGCGCATGGTCAATCAAATAATATTCGAATTTATCAACATATCCTGTTAAAGATGGAACACACGAAAATATTCTAATTTACTTACCAAGAATAAAAAGTTGCTTCTACGAGCTATGAGAAAACTCTAATACGTATTTCCAAAAGTATTTGGATCGGAAATGGGAAGTACGCGGATCCAACTCTCCAAAAGATTGCAACAACAATAAGAAACAAGGTTTTATATATAAGCAGAACAACCGCAGCCTTAAATGCGCATAGGATCAGTTTGAAATTGAATGAATGCCTATGACCTCATCGCATTACAGGAGCCTCGAATAGCTGACACATAATTACATGAGGGGATAAAAAACTGGGATCCAGGATGTATACTAAAACGGAATTATAGTCTCGGTTCGGTGCAGGATACCCAGGAAATGTACATGTATATACACATAAAACAACAAGAAGGTAAATAACTCGCGCAGGCGTTGGTCACCGTTATTCTACCTACATATGTGTAAACGTCCGGTTTTCACGCGGAATGAATATCGTATAGTACATATAATATGTATTTATAATTGTTACCATTACGGTGGAATTTGGTTTTTTTCTTAACTGTTCCGGTCAATACCAATAATAATTATTATTATCACTCGGTATTAGTCACCTACTATGTATAATTATGCATATTTTAATTAGCAGCGCTCGGACGCGATCAGCTTTCGGATGCGCAAGGAAACCCCGCGACCTCGACCTCTGATGTCCTCTTCTCCGGTTCTGAATTCTGATTTCACGGCGTTCTCCGACGTTCTCCCTCTCTTTCATATAGAGTGCACATTCGCAGAGCTCTGAATTATTCTTTTCATCCAGCGGCTCTCAATTCCAGAACCATGGTTTTATTTTTATTTCAATATGCGACAAATTATAAAAACTAGGTATTATTATTATTATTATTCCTAGATGCTGATGTGTCTGCAGAATAATCGGTGATCGATTAGGAGAAGAGATGCGGGTGAAGAACCGTGAATCGGATTATTCCAATGAACACCAGGTGGGTATATACGCGAGCGTTCGCGTGAAGAGCTGCATGGTAGAGAGATGGAAAGAGAGGAGTGAAATAGCCACGAACGTCACGAACCAACGAATGTCGGTCACTGGGCCTCGGCGAACGCCTCAAGGCGCTTTGGAATGCCACGGCTGAACCCGTTCCCCAACATAATAACGAACAAATAAATGCTCCTCCACTAGGTACTATCTTCACCTTGAGAATTTTTAGTTTTTCAAGTACATACGCTACTGACAATTACGGTGATGCACCTAAAAATATGATTTTTCATGTACCGACCAGATCCCACACACTATAAGTGAACTATTTCTGACTGATCAGTTTCTAGAAAACAAAGAAAAAATAAACTAATTTTGCAAAATATACCTATGGTTTCCATAGATAAAAAGTATACCCAGGTGTTATAATTCCCTCCAAGTTGACACTATAGTGCGTGACAATGATTAATCTAACTTTGATTGATCGCATATACACCTCGATATAATATTTATTGATGGTAATTTAATTCGTATCCTTATTGATCAGGATCTGCAGCACAGTTCTCGGTCATCCCTATCGGCATCTTGTCGTGGTGTCGAGTATTCTGCAGGTACAAAGAAGGGGGTCATCGTCATGTGGGCTTAAAGCATCGGTGCTGCAGATCGGCGCTTGGCTTTGAAACGGGACAGCGTTGAATGTTTCCTTGCTGCTTGTGATGCCGTGCAGTCAGTCTCTGAAGTGACTTCGTTGTGGACATAATATTCCAAAACTAAGAGGTCTTTTGATTGATTATTGTGTGGCCTTATTAGTGATATATCGACGGGAGTTTAATAATTACGACAATAAATAGTTGAAGTCTAAGAATTTAAAAGAATTGGAACAATTTTTGAAACGTTATCTTTAAACTTCAAACCGCGGAGTATTTGAAAAGATTATTTAAACATCGAGCATCGAACCAAAAGAGTATAATACGATAGTTATTGACAACAATTCAACGATTATTATTATTTTTTTTAATTTGCTGTGCGCCGATTCCTTTTTGGATTACCAAAATTATTAAGGTAAGTTTTTATAGTTATCAGAATATTTATATCGACAAAATACCAAGTCCAATCGATGATCAAATCCCGTCAACGCACATGCGGTATGATACTATATGAATTCTGAAGAAATTACACAAACTTCCAACAGCAAAGATGCGATTTCTCGTTTTCGGAAGGATCATGTAATTCAACATATAAGTACTTCGTGTGCTTAGAATTATATTTAGCAATTAATGGAGACCTTTTTTAAAATTCTACAAGAATTGTATTAGGTTTTTGCTGGTTCGAGTATCACGATGGATTTAATGTAGTTTCCAATTCGCTGTTCGTATATGAAACTATGAATCGTTAACGGATTATTCTCGTACAATTATAGGATTATTGCATTTGCATTAGTAATCGAGATGTTCCATCACGAAGTTAACCAGATCGGAACAGCCTAGTTTTGCAGTTACTGACACCGATATCCGATTCCTACAAAACTTGATTTGTATTCGTATCGCATATATATATCTCACTATAACCAGATCTGCATTTCGCGCGAGCCATGACTAACTTAACTTTTTTTTCTGTCTTTCTCCCGTATACGACGTCTGGCTATTCGAACAATTATATACGCGCCTTTAATAAATGCACGATTTCTAAAATTTCTATCTCTCCTTGGACGTATAGGTATATGGTACACAAATAGTATAACATAGGCATAGATAGATGTAGAATTCCATGTGAATCAAGCTCCCATAAAGATTATCGATCAAGTTGTTTGTCATATATCAAAAGTACGGTCTTCTTTGCTGAATATAATATGCGAAACGAAGAATATCATTTTACAAGGTGTTATATCGTACAATATATTCTGTATGTAAATCACAATGGTGTGGTTATCAAATATCCAAACTTCCTCCGGAAGTAGGAAGCCTGTTCCGAACGGCTGCACCTGCGAAAATGGTGTTTTACTTCAAAGTAATTCAAACAACATCAGAATATTCAATTTTTCAGAGATAATCTTCAGCAAAATTCGTATGTACAGTATACACGAAATTTATTTGAGTCAAGAACTAGATACAATAACTATATACTTGTAATTTAAGAAAGTTTTTAGTGACGAAAACTTTAATCACATATTTGCAAGCGAGTGACGCGGCTTACAATATACATATGTGTAGGATGAATAATCCGTCAAACAGACGATGCAAACTCCGATGCTAGTTGGATAGGTATACACATGTAACATGTAAGGACAAATGTGGGTACGACAATAGAAAGTTCTTGCTTGGTACCGAGAGACACGTATGCCGCGACGACCCGGAAGGAACTACAAATTACGAATATTGACCCACATCCGGTCTTTACGATTCCGTCACTCATAGCATATACAATATGTATATTACACTTGATGTATACTCCAGACTTGAGTACAGATCTTTCATTCCCGTAGATCGGAGATCATTCGCGTCCGTTTTTTAGTTTTTATCATATTCGTTTTATTATTCGTAAAGGTTTTGTCTTACCTATAAGCATGCAGCAAGAGTTTTCGACCGGATGTTAAGCGATGTATAGCTACATGTTGCAATGAATATATTTTCGTTATCTTTTTTTATTCTTTGCATCGATTATTGTTACGATATATTCTGTCATTCTTTCTATGTCTGGCGTCGTCAAGGCTCGATATTTATAATCGTCATGCATTATGCAGGAGGAACTGCTACTTTCAAAAATTTTATATCGTATTCCCATCGTATGATGCATTAATAAACGAGTCCATCAGACTACTACTATACCGTACGATACGATACTGGTGAAAGATGTACTGAAAACGGAGAAAAATATTGAAATTTGAAAACTTGTTTCTGCAGAATAGTGAGGCCCTAAAAACACCCGATTGATGTATTGATGATGCGTGCTGATTTCTACAGCGGGGGAAATACCTGCGCAATTGCAGTGTGGGTGTTGATATTCACTATACAAACAATCGCTCCTTTATCGTCATACCAAGTTACTGCTGCTGGTGAGTAATGAATATAAATGAAATATGAATTTCATACCACATAGTAATTATTTTCTATTGTTAATGAAATAAATTACATAATCTGTGCGTTAGTGCACGATGATTTCTAATGAGAAAAAAAAAAAAAAATTGAAAGAAATATCGTGCAATGAATTATAATGAGAATAATTGTGCACGTTCGTTTCTCCTTCAGTTTCTTCATCAGCGCTTCAGGTAACAGGAAGATGTCCGACATTGTTGGAACAGAATATTTGCCCTTCTCGATCACCCAGTTGCAGAACATCTTTAGAATGTTCGTCCAGTAATGCGGATGAAATATGCTGCGAAACAGCATGTGGGAAAAAATGCGTTACTTCGGAATTAACTGGATGTCAAAGAGTAGCTCTTGCAGCTACTAGGAGGTCGAGAGCGCTCGGTCCAAATTCACCTTTTCAGTTTATACCAAAGTGCAACAATGCTACCGGAGAATTCGAAGAAGTCCAGTGCGATCCCAAGGGAAAATCTTGCTGGTGCGTCGATAACGTAGGAGGAGAATTACCCGGGACTAGAGTATCGTCAAAAAAACTCGTCAATTGTAAAAAACCTAAACCATGTCCAGCTCACACATGCCGAATGCTTTGCCCTCTGGGCTTCGAGGTTGGTTCAGAATTTAGTTGGGTCCAAAGAAGAATCTATGATCTCTCGATTTGATTCAATTGATCTTGATCGATTTCTTTTCTTCTTTAGATAGACCAGGCAACTGGCTGCCCGCGTTGCGAATGTCGCGATCCCTGTCGCGGCGTGACTTGTCCAGGTATAAATCAAGCCTGTGAATTAGTAGACGAATCATGCACGAGTCCTCCGTGTCCTCCGATTCCTAGTTGTCGAAGATCGAAGTCCCTTACTTCGGTATGTCCAGCTGGTGAACCACTTCAAATATCGGATTCGCCGCGTCCATTTTTGTGCGGCAATACACCAGGCAAACCGAATTGCCCACCACTTTATAGATGCCTGGTAGAACCGAAACAAGAATACGGAGTTTGTTGTCCTTCCGGAGTCCAAAGCCTACAGAGACCAGGAACGTGTCCTAAACAGGGATCTCCAATCTGTGGAGCATTCTGTCAACATGATCTCGAATGTCCAGCTCCCCAAAAATGTTGCGTTAACGAATTATGTGGAGGACATTGCACTGCTCCCGAGGGGCTAAGTAATTGTAATCAGCACCGAATGCTTGCGGAACTTTTGAGCATTTCCGAGAGACAGGGAAGGGGTTACATCCCCCAGTGCGATGAAGGTACAAGGATTTTACCGTCAATTTATACCACATATCATTTTTGGAACACACTTTTTGACGCTATCATTTTTCAGCTGGTGTTTTCAAGCCAAAACAATGTTCGCGTAACGGTTTGGTTTGCTGGTGCGTCGACATAGAGGGACGTAAAGTAGCAGGATCTATGGGACCAGCTGAAACAGTGGATTGTAAAGGTATCCAGAAAGCAAGATCACTTCCTGCTATCTGCTCACCTCAGCAATGCGCCCAAGTTTGTCAATATGGTTTCAAAACCGACGTTTCCGGCTGCCCAACCTGCGAGTGTGACGACGCCTGTGAGGGGTGAGGAAAAAAAGATTATGTAATTATAACAATGAATCAATCTCTTCCTTCATTTTTTTAAAGTCATTTTCTCCCTTATAGATTTCCCTGTCCTCTTGGTCAAGGCTGCGTTTTAATTCGCGAAGAGGGTTGTCCAGACTTTTTGTGTCCCACTAAACCGGAATGTAGACCAAAAAAGAAGACTTACGCGAATCCCTGCAACGCTGGGGTACCACTGACTGACGAAAAGGGTAATGCTATAACCTGCAACGCTACTACAGAGTGTCCAACCAATCACAAATGTTCAATCGTACCGGATGCAGGCCAGTCCGTTTGTTGTCCCATCAATTCTCCAAATCGACTCAAACCCCCGACGAGTAAGTATTATATTTGTAATTAGATCAAGAGATCATAGATTCTTCTTTAGACCCAACTAAATTCTATTTTTCTTCAACTTTTTTCCAGTGTGCGAATATTTGAGAGATTTTACGGACCGTATGGAAGGAACTCGGGACGGAATGTCTCTTGCGTTACCATCGCCTATTTGTGAAACTGACGGTAGTTACCAACGTCTTCAATGCGTTTCCAACATTTCCTGTTCCTGTGTAAAAGAAAACGGAGTAGTTTTCCGTGATTCTGTAACACCGGATACTAATTGCGCAGCGCTAGAATCATCGTTGATTTCAAACTGCCCACCACTTTCATCTTCCTGTTCGCTGAGCTGCCCCTACGGGTTTGCTCTAGATCAGAATGGCTGCGATATTTGCGAGTGTGTTGACCCCTGCAAAGGAGTAAGCTGCGGTCTTCATTCCACTTGTGCAATGGTCGACGTTAATTGCGGAAAAAATCAAAACTGTCCTCCAGTTCCAGCGTGTTTAGCAGCAAAGTTCGGACAGTGCCCATACCTAGTTCCCCGGTCATCGAGTTGTGATTTGAACTGTGGAAGTGATCAAGAGTGTCCCGGCTCTGAAAAATGTTGTTCCACGGGTTGCGGAACGCAGTGTGTTTCTCCCCTGGTTGCAACCGCTTGTCAGCATGCTCGGGGACTTGCAGAACATGCGGCAAGGGAATCGGGTGAACCAGCTAGACGATTTTACATACCAAGATGCGATGCATCTGGTTCCTTTGAACCGGTTCAATGTCATTCGGGAATGTGCTGGTGCGTTGATGAAGAAGGAAGGGAGAAGGCTGGAACTAGAAACTTGAAAGGCATAGTTCCAAGGTGCAACGATCCCCAAAGATGTCCGGGAGTTGTAGACTGTCCCCTGGTTTGTGATGAAGGATACGAATTAGACGCGGAATCTGGATGTCCGATATGTTCTTGCAGAGATCCCTGCAGGAATGTCACTTGTAGAGGAGAAAATGAAGCCTGTAGAATGGTCGAGGTTGCCTGCAGTGCGCCACCTTGTCCTCCAGTTCCTGTTTGCCTTCCAAAGAAAGAAAATCCTTGTCCGAATGGCTTTCCACTTTTGGGAGTGAATGGCGAACCGGAAACATGCGGGCCCAGAGGATCAGCATGTCCATCGACTCACAAATGCGAACTTTCACCTCTAGGAGAGTACGCTGTTTGCTGTCCTAAGCCTCGAGACGTTTGCTTCGAAGTGCCGCAAGTTTCTGGATGCCAGGGATTGGAATCCAGAGAAGAGAAGAATGGGGAACAGAGATGGTACTTTGATCCTGAAAAAAACGAATGTCTTAAAAGACCAGGTTGTGCAGTTGGACATAATGATTTCCCGAGTAAATCAGTATGTGACAAAGTTTGTCCGGTTTTATCGCAGTGTGAAAGATTAAGGGAAAGAAATATAAAAACGTCGCAGAGACTTAAACAGCCAACTTTTTTGCCAAGATGCAATCAAGACACCGGAGGTTGGGGCCCTGTTCAGTGTCTGGAACACGTAGGTGTTTGTTGGTGCGTTGATAGACGAGGAGAGCCGATAAAAGGTTCATTAACAAGAGGAATGGAACCAAGATGCAATTTCAGACAAGCTCGCAGGGGTTCCGGTGGAAGAAGTATAGAAATTGAACCTCTCGTGAAGGAATACATGCAAAATGAAGAACAAGGAACACCTAGTAATGATAGAGAACGCGGTACAAGGTGCAGAAAAATGAGAGAAAACGGACACGCCGAAGCAATTTGCGATAATCAGGGGAAATTTGAGCCGACTCAATGCTCTGGGGAACATTGTTGGTGCGTTGATGAGGCTGGAAATCAACTCACGGAAACCGAACCTTTCCTTAGAGGATCTAGAATATGCTGTAGGTCATTTATCGTTATTATTATTAATCTTTATTTATGTGAACATTTAACTATTCAAATTGTCTGTTTTTTTCTACAGTACCGACGCCGGTCGAGGCTGTTGAAGTATCGCTTCATTTGCCAGGTACTTTCGGATCGTCCGACGAAGCGCGATTGATATTAAGCGCAGAAAACGCGTTGCGTAAATTGGGTACGACACTGAGAGATGGAATAATCGATGTTGAAATGAACGAGGATTCAGCTTCTTTGAGTTTCGAGATAGCAGGACCTAACAAAGTGGACGTTGCTTTTCGACTTGAGGAATTGATAAGGGCGAGGAAACTATCGCTTCTCGAATCCAAACCAGATGCAACAGCCTCAAGATTCAGACACAGGGCGGTTAGTCAAACTACAGGAAATTCTAGGATTGTTGCTCTGGAACAGAGGGAAATATTTACTGAAATTAACGTACCGTTCTACCAAACTGCTACGGTTGTCCTCGGAGCAGCTAGCGGATTCGTTATATGCAGTTTGCTTATTCTTCTTATGATATATCGGAAAAAGGTATGTCCATTTTTATTATACCTACTGAATAATATTTTTGTCACGGGATGATTGTCGAGTCTATAATGTTTGCTTCTTTTGAATGTGTCGCATAGATGAACGCGAGGGACCACTCGAAGACACTTGCGCCTGACCAACGTTTCCTGGCTTACAATCATCAGCCGGTTTACGTGATATCTGGTCTGGAAAAAGAGGAAAGAGAGAAGGAAAAGGAAAAGGAGAAGGAAAAGGAGGCAATACTCAATAAGATCCAAGAAAATTTACCGACATCAGAAACTAGCGTGATAACGTGATTGAATTTTGTTTCTTTTTTTGATATTTATTTATTGTTTTCATCCCGTACTACGGCCCACCAAAACAGCAGAATTCATAGCAACGTGGCACAAATATGATAATCCGTCAATATAACTATAAGTACGCGTATGCCTATATTTATATAAATATAAGCAATATGTAAATATTATATCAGACTGCACACGTTATACGTACGTATACTATACTATGACGTTGTATATGATATACAAACATAAGATATAGTTTCGTTTAATTTCTTCAACGTTCCTTAAATTTTATCAACGATTATTATACCTACATGATGTAATAATCGGTGACAGTTTTTGATATATAATATCGCGGATGAATGAACATGGAGAGATCAAGTCGACACATAAACACGTATATAGGTATAGATCGATTGTACGATCCCTACGTTTTCGGAAAGTGTAATCCCTTCACTGCAGGTATACGCAGTGAGGGTTTACATGATTCGGTACAGTTTTCGAAAAAACGACAATCTGTATTGAATTTATACCCGTACGCGTTTTATGACGTTTGAAAACGTATG
Organism: Athalia cordata; assembly: GCA_963932425.1. NCBI lineage: Eukaryota > Metazoa > Arthropoda > Insecta > Hymenoptera > Athaliidae > Athalia > Athalia cordata. The sequence goes on from OZ010626.1 coordinate 31,486,266, forward strand.
GATTATATATATTCTAGCTCGAACTATCAATACTATTATTGTTGTAGAAAATAGTATCGATGTTACTGTTATCCTAATTATAATGATAATTGTCATGATTATTGTTATTACATTTATTATTATGAATATAATTACTATTATTATTATTATTACTATCATCATCACTAAGTATCATAATTATTGTGTAAACTATTTATTTGACTAACAGAACAGAAAAGAGTAAAATGATATGCAATGTTGATTGAAATAATAGAATCGTCATTGAGATTGTAACGCATTGAATATGAGAATAAACTTTTTCGTGAAAATGAGTCGTAGTTATGTACATTTTCATGTCTTACCATGTATACTTTTCTCCCATTTTTCTTCTCAAAGTTCTGTGATACTGCATAAGGGTGTAGACTCATCATAAAGTGCAGAAAGATATCGCTAATTTATCGTTCTAAAATGCGAAAAAATTCAGATATCTCGATGAATATTGCTCCTGGCTTAATGTAGTCGACGAATTCGTGTTCCTGATGGGGTATGTCTATGTATTTCGTGCCCAGAGATCCGAATCGGCAAGTTAAATTGATCTGTCTATATGATTGATCGAGTTATCACCAATTTATCGCTCCCAGCATGATGTGTGTCGTGATGTTTCAATCTACCTGTTTCGAATGTCTGATATGTCTGAATGATGTTTGTAGATATGTAATCAAAATCAAATAAACATTTAATATATGGATAGTAGTTCATTTATTGATGAATCAGAAGCGTATTACAACATGGAATCATATTGGATGTGCATTTTCACATCAAAGATTATTGTCTCACAGTATCATTGGCAATCCTTGAACTTCAAATAACATTTAATATCATTCCAATTATTTTCAGGAGTATTAGATGGGTATATAATCAGCGATGTCAATCATAACTCATTAATACGTAATGAATCACTCGGAATATATGATTGATTCCGCAGATCTATCAAAGTGCTTCAGACATGGGGCCGAAATTTCCGTGGGCTACCTATCACTCTGCTTTAGAATAAAAATATAATAAGAGGGAGAAAATATGACAAAACTGAAACGCAGCTTCGTTGTTGTAAAGTTTTAATTCTTGACCCCAGAAATCGCAAAATTCTAAATATTACACAGCCTTTGACTTCTTTCGATTTTCGAAAAATTATTTCGAGAGAAAACCAATTGAAAGTTTTATAATATGACGCGCTATGGCGCCATAGAAAATAGACGCGCGCCGCAGGCGCCCGGGTTTTCGTAGTTATTGAAAATGGAAATGTCTTCATAATCCTAATTGCTTTTTTTAAAAGCCTAATTTTCGGCTCCTAAATCACCAAAAATCAAATGCTTTAGCTGACAATTCATTCGGTCAATGCATAGTATCTGTAGTTTATTCCTACGATCTAAAATGGCGGACCTCGGTTTGTTGGGAAGGTTTGTGACATTTAACTATATTGCTATATTGCGCATTGGTGTTTTACAAGTCTGACTCTGACAGTTGACGTTTAGCAAGTTTTTCTGTTTCCTGTGTTTTTCTCACGAAAATGTCATGTAACACTTGTCAGGTTAAATTCACGTTCTTTACGAGAGAGGTAATAATCGCTTGTTCACATCTGCGTTTGCTTTTTAAATTTTAACAGATGCAGAAACGAGGTATGCATACCCGTTAACCTACAAGTAGCCTTTGAATATATTTCAAACAATAATAGCTGGTCGATTCAGAGATTGAACTATGCCTACGTTAGTCAGTCATTTGCAGCTTATACCTTCTGCAAACGTTGAATTCTGCAATAGCAAAATTTAACATGTTGATTTATTTTTTTTAGAATGGTTGTCCCAACTGCAAATTTTCCTACTGCACCAAGTGTTTGAAGTATAAATTCAACCTTCCTAATATTGGAATAAAAAAAATCTGTGGCAAATGCTACTTCAAATTGAAAGATGCGGGAGAAACTGCTTCAAGTAACCAGAGCTGTGATTCCGAGTCTGTTATACCCAAGGAGTTAGTGTCCACAGGAGAAATGGATGAACAAGTGGCTCCGATAGACATTACTAAAAAGTTATTATGTTTGAATTTCTGCAATTTAGTCGTATTCATTTCTGGCCGTACATTGTTTGATAAATCTATTACTTTTCATTTGTAAACTTGCAGAATAAATGCTTTGGAGAATCCTGCAAAACCTCCGATTGTTGTTTATCGACAGGAAAATAGAAGGTGGGACACTCTCAAGTCTGGACTGGACTTGGTGGATCAAGAGATGGTTGATCGATTGAAAAAATTAAAGAGTGAGGATAAACCCATTCCACAACCTAGTATTGAAGAAATTAGGAGACGATTGGCTCTCCTCAAAGATCAAGACCCTGATAAACCTGTCCCCAATATAAATGTATGCAAGTTTCAAAGGATTTCATTTTTATTAAGCTATTCATGGGTGAATTTTATTACCTCTTAACTGATTGTTTATCTCAGTGTCATGCAGTGGACATCAGAACGGATGAAGAAAAGACTACAGATCTGATAAATGAGTATTTGGAGGAACTAGAACTTTCTTCTGATACAAATGCGGATTCTGGGATTCAGGACAGGCTGGCCAGACTTAGAGGAATCGATCCAGCAGTATTTTCTAAAGCAAGTATATGACTTTACTGCGAAATACATAGGGTTAATCTTATTTTGAATATCTTTAGTACAACAGTGATCTTTTATTTCAGAATAAACCACCTGAAGATGAAGAAGACGAGCAGACAGCTACCAAAAAAATTATAAAAAAAGCTTTAGCTGAGGCAACTATAGAAGCCAAATATTCTGAATCCGATTTAGATGAATTAGAGCAAATGGACACCGAGGTAGATATTACTCATTCAGCAATTCAACTAGTTCTAATTACCAGTAACTAATCTCATTACATTTGCTAAACATTGCAGTCAGCTGATGAAACGCCTGGTGACGACTACCTACCTTGGTGTGTTATCTGTAATGCAGATGCACAACTTCGTTGTTTAGGTTGCAGCGGTGATTTGTATTGCACTTCCTGTTTCCGAGAGGGCCACGATTCTTTTGAGATGGTTGATCACCAAAGTGAGCCTTTCAAACCAGAACAGAAGCCACAGAGTAACTGATATGAACAACACACGTGCATCAAGTGAAATTTAGATTAGTTGAACTTTATCAACACCAATCATCTGATAGCTGAATATTATTAATTATTACACGTGTATGTACATTTGTATACTTATACACGGTTATGCAATTCTATAATTTATCTTATATGCAGCTTAAAAACATGTGATCAAATTTTTGCTAGATGATTAATAGCTTGATATAGATATACTTACTTTTACAGACAAATATGCATGATAATCTGGCACCAATTGTAGAATGAATTTTTCAAAGGTCATTTTTCATAATTGCAATGAATATTTTCAATGTGAATATTATTGTAATCGACAATATTCTGATTAAAATCACGTTAATATGAAAAAAACGCCTTCCTTTCATAATGAGGTACTGCTTCTTAGCCAAGTTGTCAGCTTTCCAGGCAAAATTATGGATATTTACAGAATTTTATTCCTCCCTCGCATACAGTTGTGTTTTCAAAAAGGCAAATTTTAGTTGACTCTCACCAGTGCCTTAGGTCGCAAGCTTCTTCCTATCTTTACTAGCTTTTTTCTTACGTAAACGCTCGATGTGCTTCTTCAGTTTTCCAGATTTCTTCAATTCGTCATACTGAGACACCAAATCGAGAACCCGTTTTTCAGCTGAAACAAGACCAGAATTTTTGAATCCTTCATATTTGAAACAGCATTTTATGGATTCCAAGAATAAAATTTCAAATTAGGTTTGAAAAATTTATCTACTACAAAGCTCAACTAGACTACAAAATAAAGCTAATTAAACTCTGTCATTTGAATACATACATTTCTTCTTAAATACTGGCTTCTCCCCACGTTTAAGAGCCTCAAGTTTTTCCTGCTTTTCCTCTGTTTCTCTCTGTTCCTTAGTTTCTCTCATTTTCTGCTCTCTTTGCCGATTCTCTAACCTCTGAATGAGATATTTTATCTTTTTTATAGTCTTTGGGTCCTCAGTTATTTTTAATTCATCTTTCAGTCTCTTGATGTCATTATCCATGATTTCATTGAGAAATTTGTACGAGTTTTTAAATGCCTTGTCATTGTAATTACCACACAGGCTGTCATACCTTGGATCTCGCACTATGTTCTTCTTCACAGGAATGACTTCCTTGTACCTCGGAACTTGGAATTTGGAGGTCATTTCTCGGGGCCTGTTTTTATTCTCTCTCTTAAAGTCTGTCTGCTTCTTTCGACGAGATCCAAATAGTGCCTCATTGTAAACTTTCGAGCCCAATTTTTCCTTGAGTTTTTGCAAATCTTCAAAACTCATCGTCGAAAGCTCTGTCCGAATTTTATCCTAAATACAAATTCAATAACGTGTTTATTCACGCCAAAGAATACACAACCTCAAAATAAAATATATTACATATGTCATTAAAATAGTTACCCGATCACTGTCTTCGGCAATCGAAACATTCGTTTCTTCGGAGTTTATTTCCATCCTGGCAGATTTTGGATACTGGTTTTTTTCTGTACTACAAAGACTTTGTATTTTAATTATGTCGAGTTATTACCGATTATTGATGACTTTAAGGCTTCTTTAAGGTTATATTTGTTAATTTTATTGTAAAAATCGTGCTGCCATCCCTCGGTAGGAACCGTCCCTAAGTTTTGTATTTGGAGCTGTCAAGAATTAGGCGCACATTGTTGTAGATTTTTAATACATGAATCCTAATCCTAATAACTAAAAATTCAGTCGAGAATAGTCACAACATGATTATTCATATGATAATCTAACAGCAATTGTAAAACGCTACCAATTCCGCTTAGTCAGAATTAATTATGTTCAAATTCATAATTGTTTACTCCCACTCTTCTGGTCATCGATAGTATATGGTACTATTGATTCAAAAATAACTTAGGTAGTAATATTAAAGCATAATAATATCATAAATAATCCGGTTAGGAGAAATATTATTCATCTTTCGCCACCTCGCCGTTCAACTTCAGCCAAAGACCAACTGCTTCAGAAGACTTGGCCAACAACCCAGAGTTTCTTTCCTAGAAAGAATACATGGTCACTTGTTGATTAGTTTATCGGAATCATATCGTTTTGAATTTCAATGTCCTATCAACCCACCTATGACAACTAAAGGGTCTATTCAGTCTCCCTGCGAAATCGGGGATCCTCTGTCCCGTTTAGATCCTTTTCCTTTGCCCTTAGTCTTGGATTCCCTCTTTCTGCTGGAAGAGGAGGTAGAAGTAGTCGAAGCAGAATCAGCGGGACTGGAATGGCTGGAAACCTCGAGATCCCACCTTGCCAAGGCATCTCTGAGATTCTGTCCATCCCCTTCCTCGTAGGTATCAACATCGACGTGAAGATTGTCTTGATTAGAATGACCATTGTTAGTAGATTCAAGATTAGCACGCATGTCTTTCCTCTGGTCATCTGTATGCTGAGGGCACCGCATAGATCTTGTACAGAGTTTTTTTGTGTGCTCAGAGACAACCCCACAAATATGTGTAAGCAATGCTCTCTTGTCTTCCATAGACATGTTCTCGTAATTTGAAGGGGAGTTTTCATTACTTGTATGATTGTTATCTCCTATGTTATCTCCATTTCTATGACCACTTTTTGTCTGCTTAGATTTTTTAAGCCCATTTCTATCTTTACGTCTTTTTCTTTTGTCATTTGCTAAGCTCCAGTCAACATCGTCATCGTCGTCGCTAATAACACCACTAAGATTACTTAGGTCCTTGGAACTATTCGCTATGCGTCGTGAAGCAATTCTTGAACTATTTCTTCCCATCCCCATGCACTTTTCCAAGTGTGTTGCAAACCTACAGGCTGCTACACCACGGTCACAGTTTGGACAGTTGCATTCTTGAGATTTTTTTATGGGTTGTTGACCAAAAACATCTAGCCCTGGGAGGTCCACTATGGCATATGACTCGTCATCAGGGATCCCTTCCTCCACATCTGAACTCCCTGTTTTTGTCGTTCTATGAACGTCAAAGACGAATCCCATCAGTACCTCGTCCAAAAGATCTTCGTATATTTCCTTAGAGGCCAATTCAACGTTCTCAGGCTTACTCATGAACTCTAAGAATTTTTTATTCAACTCCTCCACTCGTTCGTCTGTCCCTGACATTTTATTTTTCTTAATGTACTTATTTAATTATTTGTCAGGCAATGACAGAAACTTGGGTTATTGTTTATCTAACCTAGGTTCACTGGCTCTGTCATAAAATTATAATGCCGTCTGCTTGGGGATGAAATTATATGGCCTGAAGGAACCGAACCACTGAAACCGCGGAGCCGAAACTGCACTGCGAAACTGTCAGATTACGTCACGCGTATCCATGGTAACGTGACGCGGCCGGATCCCGTTTAAAGAACCTGACGCCTAAACAATTTGACATTTTAGACAAACATTGGCTTTTGTGCCGTTGACTGAATCATTATTACTTAAAATACAGTTAGAGTAAACTAAATAAATTAAAATGGACGTTGATGATCTTCAATTGGAGGGAATAGTAGCGTTTGATGGTTTGTGATACAATATTTTTAGTTATCTTTTCAAATATATCTATAATAAACCCCTATTTAATTTCAACATGATTCAGTTAATCTATACACGAATATGCCTATTATCAGATAGCTTTATAATTAAAAAATTTCATACAACAGGAATCACTAAAAAAGGTTTACAGTTGCATCCGGATAAGGAGCATTTGATTTATCCGATGGGGAATAAAGTTACAGTTAAAAACATCAAATCAGGCAAGCAAAAGTTTCTTACTGGTCATACAAACGTAATTTCCGCAGTGTGCGTCTCTCCCTGTGGAAAATATGTCGGATCAGGACAAATCAACCATGTGGGATTCAAGGTACTAAACTCATCATAGCTTGTTATAAATATTTTATAACTTTGAACATAATCGGCGAATTGCAGGCAATGGTAATCATCTGGAATTACATTGATCAAACCATGAAGGGAAGTCATGAAATCCACAAGGCTCGTGTGGAAGATGTTTGCTTTACCTGTGCTAGTAACTATCTCGTTAGTTTGGGTGGAAGAGATGATGGAAACGTTGTAGTTTGGGATGTAAATCAGGGTGACGCAATGTGTGGTAATTCCTAAACAGCCAGATATCATTGCCAGGTCATGAAATTAGAAATAGATCACTTATCTTTAATACTTGGAGGATAAATTTTTTCAGGATCATTTGCCAGTACTGAAATTGCCGGGGATGCATGGACGATAACAAGAATGAACTTACGCGATTTGTGTTTCATCACTGGTGGGGACAGAACATTGAAAGTCTGGCGAATAAATTGTGAAACTCGTAAGGTTTACGGGGTGAATGTTAAAGTAGGCAAACTCAGGAGATCCATGAATTGCATAGTAGTTGATGCCAGAGATGAAAATGCATACTGTGGAACCACCTCAGGCGATATTATTCGTGCTAGGTACAAAGTAATAGACTTAAACATTTTCCGTACATCGAGTCCTTCAATCAGTATAAGTAATTTTTTTCTCCAGGCTGAATTATTCCCACAATATGGAGTTCATGGAGCCAGTGAGATCACCGGTCATGGTTGGGTGCTACTCAAAGGTTCCAAAGAATTTGAAAAAACTTCATATTGAAGCATTTTTGTATGGGGGAGGAGTCACAAGTTTGGCGTTATTGAGTGATGGTAGATTAATAGTTGGTGCAGGAGATGGAACTTTAGAGCTTGTTAAAATATTGGAGAACGAGCCAGTTTCAAATTTTGGAGAAGCAAAATTAAAGCTTCCAACAACACCACAGATCGTGACGGTAACTATCAATAAATTCATCATACATTACATTACATCACATTATTAGGTACACTACAGTACTATATCTCCATTTACTTTGGCTTTGTTTTTTCCACAGCTTCTGAAAACCGATGTTAAAAATGTTGTCACATCTCTGGTGTTGTACGAACAGGAATTTGTATTTGTTGGGACGGTCTTTTGTGAAATATATCAGATAAACATTGCCGATTTCGACATACGTTTGCTCGTCACTTGTCACACTAACTCGATTTATGATATTGTGTTTCCTCAGTGAGTAATTACCTTTCCTAAATAAGTAGAAAATTTAATAATTATATTTATAATTACAGTGACTACTCTGAAGTATTTGCGACAAGTAGTAAAGATGACATTCGAGTTTGGAGGCTTGAAACGCAGAGTGAATTACTCCGGATTACAATCCCAAATTTTGTCTGTTCGACTCTATGCTTTTCCTACGATGGAAAAATGATAATTTCTGGTAAGTGCTTAACACTATTCATAAAACAGCGACTGCGTTTGGTCCCAGATTTAATAATGTGTCTTGTTTTTTTCAGGATGGAATGATGGGTTTATCAGAGCTTTCACCCCACAGACCGGCAGATTAATTTTTACCATTCACAATTCCCATGTGAAAGCTGTTTCTGCAATTGCTATAACTATGGATGGTAATTTACTTATTAGCGGTGGTTGTGATGGACAGGTAATTATGTCAGGTATAGGATATGAATTTATTTTACTTCAACAAACTGACTTGTGCCAATTCAGGTGAGACTTTGGGATGTAAAACCAGAGGTGCAGAAGTTAGCTTGCGTTTTAAAGGAGCATAAGGGGCCCGTGACAGCTCTGCATATTTCACACAGTAACGAGGAAGTGATCAGCGCAAGTAGTGATGGTACTTGCATCATATGGGATATAACGTGAGTAAATTTTGAAAATCAGCGAAAAAAAACTACAGTTTAAAAATATTACATGGACTTTTGCTCATCAATATTCAGGAGACAAGTGAGAAGAACAGTTCTGATGGGAAATACGATGTATATGGCAGCTTGCTTCAGTCCGAACGGAGTACAGGTATTGACATGTGGAACGGATCGAAAAATAGCTTATTGGGAGACTCTAGATGGATCGCTAATCCGCGATATAGAAGGATCGAGTGTCGGGGCTTTGAATTGTTTGGACATAAGTCCAGATGGTCTGCATTTCGTGACTGGCTCAAATGACTGCATAGTTAAATTATGGGATTATCATACGGCTGAAACAACAGATATAGGAGCCGGACACGCGGCTATAATAACAGCCTGCAAATTCAGCCCTGATAGCAAGCACATAGTTACTGTGAGTGCGGATGGCGCGATAATGATTTGGAAATCCCCATTTGAACCAGTTTTTCCAAAACCACCTGATAGCTACAGGTCCAGGTCAACTTGCAGCATCAGAGAAGAGGAATGGCTAAAGTTAGATCTTGACAAAAAGACCAATAAACAAGCTGATGAAAACGTTATGGAGATTTCATCCAGGACCAAGGATTCAGAAAGTATTCGAACCGTTCATTCGGCCTCAGCAAGAACGAATAAGTCTAATGATACCCTCGAAAATACGTACGCGGAAAGAGCACCGAGTGTTGATAAAAACAGGGTAGATCATAAGTCAGATCGATGTACTAATTCCATGGGTAGCAGAAGCAGTGGCAAAAAACTGCAAGCTACTGCAGAGTCTTGTCCGAATTCTAACAGGCTTAATAAAAAGTCGTCAACAGCTCCCTGTTCTCCGTCAGTTAATTCAATGCTTCCCAAATTCAACTGCAATAGAAAGAACATGCGATTATCCCACGCAGACGCAAATACTTCTGTGAAGACACCAAAGTGTCAGACTAAAGAAGCTGCTTACACCTACAGTACCTGTGTAGGAAAATAGGATTTCGATTAAACTGAATCAACAGTTCTTAGCAACTTTTGTTTTCATGTTGAACTTTCATATGATCTGGTTCACAGCAAACACAACTTCTAGACATCTTTGCTTGCTGCAGTTCAATGATGTGAAGTTGGAAGTTCAGAAGATTCAAACCCCTGCAGCGGGCAGCCTAATTTTGTAATTGTGTGTTTTTATAATATTATATAGATTATTTATTCATATACCAAGGGCTTTATAAAATGAATTCGAATGTCTGGACAAAGTTTTATCGCAAGATAAAATGAAATGAGCTAAAATATACATATTCAACATATATCTACCCTTATTTATATTTTGTAAGCAGTTTAATGAGCCGTACTGTAATCATTAGTCAAGACTGCAATAAATAGTGGCATCTAAATCAATCACATATGAAAAAATATACATTGCCAAAGGTCCTCACAATGCATCACCCCCAGGCATGAGATTTACAATAGTGAATAACAAGCTTTCCATCGATTCCATAACAGTCGTATAGGTTTTTCACTGTCTGATCTGGTGCAGGAGCAAATGTCTGGTTAATATATAGGAACTGTAACAATAAGAATAACAAACCACAAGCAAAACTTAATGAACAATTTCGAGGCTTCATAACATTATAGTATGTAATTGCAGAAACATTCTCACCAATCTCTCACTAGGTTCGAGCTTGAGATATTTTTTAATGAACTCCGATATCCAGCCAATGTGCTGGTCTTGGTTGATAGTCCATTTCTTTTTTTTCATGATGGGTGCATTACCAGTAGCTTTGAGATAAAGATCAACTGTAAGATAAATTGCATATTAAAAAGCCGAATGATTTGAAAGATGAAATTTTATTTCCATACTCTACATAACAGAATCAAACTTGCTCTTTGTTGAGTCCTTGACTAGAGTTTGTGGCAGATCATTTCCTGACAAGTTTGGGTCTGATGAAACTGGTTCCAGGCTCTGCGGAGCATCACCTTCACTTGGTGCATCAACGGAGGGCTCTCCGGTCTTTGACACCTCTACTGCCAGGCTATCTTCTTCATTGTCCGCCATGTTATTGGCCCGGAATGTTTATGGACAACTGAAATCTTATTCCAACCGTCTTCTAGGCTTGTCTAATCAGGAGCATCGTTATAATCCAACCTAAATATTGGAACATCTGACGTTTGACACATACACAGAAAACTGCACAAGTAACCGGTAATAGTATGTATTTTTAAAAACAATGATCTGATTCAAGTCTGTAATTCAGAATATTTGAGTATCAATCATTCACCACACTTTTCACTTCGTATTCAAACGTTTTAGCAGGTTTTAGGTTTGATTTGTTCAATGCGTTCAATGAACATTGTCATCCCGCTGTCGCGATGACAGGCGCGACTGCGTTGTTCAATACAAACCAAGAATCACCTCACAGATAATGCGTTTTATTCATAGGAAGCAATTAATTTTTCTGTTCCGAATATTTTTATAGTTGAATAAATAATTTTTTGAATTCCCTATCTGCTGGTGTTTGAGTCTTGGAAGCATAACTTCGTGATTGTAGTCAACGAATTTGACCGAGTATCTGTTTTGATAGTAACAGACGTTTCCTCCTGAAGCTGACAAGTACATTTGATTACTGCTCCATATTTTTTGATAGAGAAGCTTTGATAGTTTCAGTCTTTTATTCGCGCATACGTGAGTGCTTAATTTATATATTAAATAACTGTAATTTCCTCTTCTTAAATTTTCCAAAGTGATGTATGTTTTTCTATCATAATCTTAACACATAATCCGATTTTTGTTAAGCCGATACACAACGTAACCTCTCTGTTTTCCTACACTTTGTTTCTACCTGATATGCTGATTATATCCTATAATTATTGTAAATACAATTCTAAAGAAAATTCTGAAACATTCCTGTCGTTCCAATGAAGTTCACTTCTGAAGCTATCATTTTCAATTGGACTGCGAATTTTTATTCACATAGTTATAGGTATAGGTATCAATTGTGAAAACTGCAGTGTAATGATTGCTCCTTAAAAAGACATAGATTTATTTGAAGTTTTATTTCCAGTTGAATACTTACCTAGAGAGTAGAAATGGCAGAAACTCCAGTAACAGAATCTGGGACGATAATAAAAATGGAGGTGGACTACAGCAGCAACTGCGACACCAAAATACCAGAGTGCAAAAAGTTGGCGCGGGAAGGAAAACTACACGATGCTCTCGATCAGTTGCTAGCTTTAGAAAAATTGACGAGAACGGTAATGCAAAACAAATTTACAAAGTTAATTACTGGAATTTTTTAGAGATGAATAAATAATGTTTAACTCAACAACTATAGGGAGCAGACATGATCTCAACATCACGAGTCTTAGTCGCAATAGTGGAAATATGTCTGGAAGCCAAGAACTGGGCCGCACTAAATGAGCATATAGTTCTGCTATCTAAGAGGCGCTCTCAGCTGAAACAAGCAGTAACTAAAATGGTCCAGGAATGTTGTACCTATGTAGATAAAACTCCAGACAAAGAAACCATGGTCAAATTAATTGAAACTCTTCGCTCAGTAACGGAGGGAAAGGTAAATTGAATCATTTCATTCTGCAGTTTTCATTTTACCGTTAATACTGTTAATGATATTTTCAGATCTATGTAGAAGTGGAAAGAGCACGTCTTACGCATCGTCTAGCCAAATTGAAAGAAGAAGATGGAGATACTACCGGGGCTGCTACAATTATGCAAGAATTACAGGTGAGACTGACTTTTGTTCAACTTGTTATTAGTTATCACTTTCCACTTTCATCGTGACATGGTCTAATCTTGGTTTCAGGTGGAGACATATGGCAGCATGTCTCGTAGAGAAAAAGCATCCCTGATCTTGGAGCAAATGCGACTGTGTTTAGCAAAGCAGGATTTCGTCCGAACTCAGATTATTGCTAAGAAGATAAACATAAAATTCTTCGATGATGAAAATGACGAAGAGACTCAGACCCTGAAACTCAAATATTACGAGTAGGTCAATTCTCAACGAGGTGTTAAGACTGACATAAAAATGACAAAAAAATAATTGAACCATTGCGTTTCTTTTGATTCTAGCCTGATGATGGAACTTGCACTCCACGAAGGATGGCACTTACAACTGTGTCGTCACAATCGGGCAGTCCTCGAAACCCCAGCAGTTAGAGACAATCCGCAGAGCCGCCACACTGCTCTTTCAAGAGCAGTTTTGTACCTTATCTTAGCTGCTCATGAGCCAGAACAAGCAGATCTCACCCATAGATTATTGGCTGACAAACTCCTCAATGAGATACCAACCTACAAGTAATTTGTTTTTCTCTAACAGGCTTGTTTACTAGGCACAACAATTCATGTTCTTGGGATGATCCATTAATTGAACATTTATTTTGAATTCTAGAGAGCTTCTCCGTCTTTTTGTGAATCCTGAGCTCATCAAGTGGTCTGGCCTCTGTGAGATATATGAAAGAGATCTTAGAGCTACTGAAGTGTTCTCCGCAGCTACCGAAGATGGATGTAAACGATGGACGGAGCTTAGAAATCGCGTCGTTGAACACGTGAGAGCATCTTTTTAATGTATTACTACTGAACCTCAGGATTTCAATGAGTCGATTAATGCACTGTCCGTTTTCTGTGTTGCAGAACATAAGAATAATGGCAAAATATTACACAAAAATAACGCTAACCCGAATGGCAGAGCTCCTCGATCTTCCGGTCGAAGAAACGGAGTCCTGTCTATGCAATTTGGTTGAAACAGGAGTGATCAATGCTCGTACCGATAGACCGGCTGGTGTGGTAAGGTTCACTGGAGCTCAAGAGCCAGCTGCTCTTTTGGATGCATGGTCAGCATCCTTGTCGAAGCTTATGGGTCTGGTGAATCACACTACTCACTTGATCCACCAGGAGGAAATGCTGGCGGTAGCTCAGTCATAAAATCGTTTGTGATGTCGGTTTCACCTCGTTGGCATTAACATTAATTTCTCCAACAGGATTCAATCCCTTTAAAAATGTTCGTGGGGTTACAAGCCTGTGTTGTCATAGAATGTATTTATCACTCGCAACAAGATGTTTGATAATAAAATTTATAAAAGAAAAATTTGACGTTGATTTTTATTTCAATATAACGTACCTACCTATATATTTATATGTATGTACAAAACATCACAAAGATTATTTTCATTAATGAACTACATGCGATGGTTCTTCTTATAAGGCGTTAAAGAGATTTGACATCTCGTGCTCAGTGCCCAATAGTAATGTGTTAGTGGGATGGATAGATGAAGAATGAACTTATAGTTTTAGACGAAACAACATTGATTGAACAGTAACTGCATTTAATCAAAAAGTTCCAAGTTGGTTCCACGTTTGGACTGTTTGACTGCTTGATATACTTATGATACACGGTATACCAATAATGCGACACGAGCAATACTAAATAGTCTGTTGCAATGAATGTATACAAAAATATCCATCCCCAGAAAAAACACAGTTTTCATCCCGATATCTTCTAGTTACTACCTAGACGTGTTGACATATTAACACATTAGGCTACTCCGAAGCCAAATATACGTAAGTACAAAGACGTTTGCTGGGTTTTTGGTAATACTGTGAAATTTCATGTCTTAAGTCTGTATCGTAACTACAAAAATATCATTAATGTTTCATCGCAAAATTTATATTAAATACTATAAGTTTGTGCATATTTATCTTTATAAATGGTCATTGTTATTCAAGGCAAAACAGCAGTCTTACTGTGAGTGTCATTCATTTTGATACATAGAAAAATATTAAGCATTTCTCTGATACGCAAGTTATTTCATACCAGACATGTATACCTAATCATCATTGTCAAATTACAACGATGCAGCTACAATTATATACAATATTTCAAAGCTTACATCAATAAGCCGCTGTACAGCCGCAAGATATTCAAAACTAAATCAATATTATGATTAGGATCGCGGATATCTTTTGTTTTACCTACAATACCGTTTTTGATCAACCCGTACTTCACAACAAAACTAGAGCTTAAGAACATAAGAAAATCTTGTGCTAACTTTGACAGGTAAATATAGGCACAGCATGCCGATTGTAAACTGATCGATAGGATGTCATCAGTCGATAGACTTTACATTCGTCGTTGAGAGATGAAAGTAATTTATAATTGCGTTTGCTTTGCAGTAAGATTATTTCTTACCTGGGGTCAATAAACGTCGTACATTTAAAAATGCGATATTGTTCAGCTAATCTTAGTCACAGTCACAACAATAAGTTGATATTCAATTCACTGAAATATGGGAAACGGAAATCCTGCGGTGACTACAACGGTAATTTTGCAACCAACATCAATTTATGAACTCACAATTGAAGTTACCTTACTTAACGGATTATAATTTATCTAGCACCAACCAGTTTTGGTATGAAAAGTCTCGAAGAATTTACATTATCGTTGATCCCATTTAGTTATAACTATGATTTAGACAGGCAAGGATAAGCGATCAAACTAACATCACTAATACATATAGGTTACAGGGCTAAGATTCAACAGCCCCAAAAATTTGTGGAAGAGTTAACGAGAAAATAACGGGATAATGTGCATCATGTGGTTGCCTTATCTGGATTCGTTATTTGTTAGTTGGTCCAAATTTTAGAAACTTTTTATAGCTTGTCTGATTGATTTTATGGAAGATTGGAAGCAATTGTTGTGTAATCAACGTTCCTGATTATCAGTATGTAAATTTAACTTATTGATATGGGTAACGGTGATGCAAGGATGATGTTTGATTTTTATCTCGCTCTTAATATTGGGTTATTTTTTTATGAGAAAACCAGTGGTCGCGCGAAAAGAGCTTCTGTGTAAGCTTCTTTATTGCATTCACTTCTGTTCACAGGAAGTTGCAACACGAGGCTTGGGCCAGTCCACAATAGCGACAATTGCGCGCAATTTCAGGGTTTGGTTCTTTCTGCTTCACCCACTGTCACGCCACTGCAGGGTGATGCGACTCCAGGCAGCTTATTATCTGAGAAATATTTAGGATCATAAACATGTTGATTTTTTTATCGACAGAATAGTGTAAAAATGGCTATGCAGATTCAATGCTGTAGTCCAACTTGCTTGGACGGCGATTATTGGAATGATAATATTTTTCGAATAAAACTGTGATTGCCAAAGTTGAGTCTTAATAAAATAAATAGTCCAAGTGTCGTACATACATGTGATGACACACTACAGTGTCAACAATATACACAAATAAACAAACAAAAAGCAGCTGTAGAAATAATCTTGTTTTTGTCATGATTATTCGAAACCGTCAATAGTTTTCATAGCCGTTCACTTTGGATGTAGAAAAAAAAAAAACATTACTGTGAAAGCTACACTTGTATTTTATCCATACTACTCTTCTCAGAATTAAAGATCTCTGTCTAGACTGCAAGGAGTGAAGTGAATTCAACAGTTATCTCATAAAATCAAGTAAACAGACGTAATAATGTCTAGGTGCAACTTGGGTAGGCAGCCTAGGGAAATTGATTATTCAAGACTTCTGACCATCATTTGCATTTTGGCATCACCATGAAATTAATTGCTTACAAGTTTATGCGTAATAGTAAAAATTTCAATATCGGCCAATAATATTCACCTTGTAAACCAGCCTGCTGTAGAAGGGCAACTGCTTCTGCGTAGGAAGGTGGGGGCATCTCACTTGGTCCCTGACCCTCAGTAATAACTTCATAAGGTGGTGGCCCAGGTGTTCTTGCACCAGATCCACCAACTGCCTGAGTACCAGCCAGTTCCTGTAAATGCTGTAATACTGTTAGTCAGCATCAGTGGTATTCGGAAATCAAACGAACAACTGTGAGTTATCATACAGAGATCAACATCCGGTGAATTATCTGCTTGACTCAATTTCGAATTGATTTAAATTGAAGAAAGTAGGAAATTATACATTACGTTACACTACATTTTTTTTATGATATATTCAGGTTCGACTCTAATCAGTGCAGTGGGTCAAACTTTGGATAAGTGAGACAGAAAGATAGAGATGTTTTGTCTACGATTAAATCTTATCAAATGCGTGTTATCAGGACATTCCATCTGTAAATATTGCTAGACTATTTGGCAAGGTTGATGCATGAATGATTATTATCTAGGAGTTAGATCACTGACAGATCATATGGACGGCGGAATTTTCTGCTGAATCAATTATAGTTCATTTGAGAAGACAGTTATTACGTTTTTGTTTTGCCAGTTGATAATTTCCTTCTTTCTAAAGCTTGAAAGTTTGAATTTAAATATCAAGAGCCCGAGGTCACGGACCCAACAAGCAGGAATAGTCTCTCTCTTATTTTTTGCGCTAGGAGAAGACTTATTTAGCCAATTAAATCATCAGAATCATGTTTGATAAGCTGTTTAAATATTGACTTAGTTATGAACCTTCTCCTCATAGTTACGTAACACAAACAGCAGCAACAGTTTTGAACATACCTACATGCGAATGCAGAAATTTAGGTTCAGAAAAGTGAGAGCGACGCTTGTCTCTAAACCAATCGTGTAATATTTTTCTGAAAAAAATTTGTTAGGGGTACCTGAATTTTATCTGCGGTAAATGTTTGTTGCATAATAACCAGCCTATCATGTCTGCATATATTTTAAAGTAGTGGTTAGTTGAATATTGAAATTGAGCAATATGACGTACGAGTTTAAACTCTGCTATTAAGTATTCGTTCTGAATTTAATCATCACTCCAATATATCCTAGCATAGTAAAGTTACTTCTCCAATACTAGTTTCAGTGTCACAGGTGAGTTACCGCATGAGTGACCATGAATCATATCAGTGTGAGTATGTAGTGGCAGCTTTTATCCAAACAGAATCAGTATCGTTCTATTATACCAGACGACCATGGGAAATAAACCAACAGTTGCGATTTTAACAATGGAACAATACATGATTATTATGTCCGTAAATAAATAGATGGTCTGTCAATTGTTGATTCATAGAAATATCGTTATCCCAGAAAGTTTACAACGCTGAATAATTTTAGATTAGACAGCAGGTGCTTCAGAAATGATACCAATGTGGAAACTATAACATATTACGAACAAATTCCGCGTCTGCTCGTCTGTTTTCAAACGTTAATAGGGTACAATTGGTGACGTCATTAGTTATTGGTAGATATTGTCTCTGATAAGAGAATGGATCCGAGCGGTATTGCCTGAGGCTGTATTTCTCTACAACTTTACAGAAAGTTTTCAATTTTATCACAACTGCAGCTAATGCTTTTTTTTCATGAACTTTACTAAGAAACTGAATGCTAATGGCTGTGAGCTGATGTTGTTTTAACAATATCCAGTACATTCTGCATTTACCTACTAATCAAGTTCTATTAGGACGAACAAATAATCTCGGTTAGCAATTTGTCAATTAGTGTTATTCAAATACATGATTGTTTGCTAGTTATATGCAATTGCATGGTGATTTCAACAAAATAGGTTTGAATCCAAATTTTTGTATAACCGTGACTCATGGGTGGGGAAAAACAAGACCGGGATCTTGTGTGATTGTAATGATTTCCAGAATATGACTACATTTGTTGCAGGAAAGTCTGATAAAGTTCCAGTTCACGTTTGTGGTCACGTCAATTTTTCCTTGTAACGATATTCTGAATTCCTTAGGTTTAGATATCCTATAAATTTATCCTGCATGCGTACAGCAGTTTCCTGTGCACGTATGCAAGTATGAAAAATGAATTGAGAAATCTGTGAGGTTTTAGAGTGCATCTGAGTTTTTAAATCGACAAAAGCGTTTTAGTTTTGTTGCTTGAATAGAGAGTTTAACGTGATGCTTAAAGACCCATGATTCTTAGTCTATAAAACCAATGAGGGACAAACAGTGACGTTATTCATTCTGTTAGCAATGTATATGTAGATACGTATACAAATGATCACTGTATGGTAGCCATCGCCTATTCCTGACTCATACGAAAGGTTTTCGTTTGTTTGTTTTTATCTGGTTAGTATTGCGACGTTGAAATTTGGTCTTGGCTATTTATACGTGTAATCTGTACGAGGAAAAAAATTTCCTAAAATATTGAAAACACAAGTCTCATTTCGGAGCGCCGAGAAACTTACCCGGAAAAGTTGCCTCTGATGAAATATCATCTGTATAACAGATTTTCTTCTGAGGTATAGCATGCATTTAACGGCGACCATGAGCCCGGAGCATATAAAAATCGGGCCGACAAGCCACATGTGTCCTAACTGCGTGAATACATATCGGTTAGATGGTTCCCCTAGGGCTAATATCGTTATCGCTGTGCCAACGGCGAAGAGTACTATGCTGAGTGCGAGGTATGTATAGCTGGTGCAATCACAACGTCCAAAAGTCGTCGGCTCCTCGTATCGCTCCTCGATCTGGCGCAGCCTATTCGAAAGGAACGGGCTCTCGAAAACCGTGGCCATATTCTGCCCTGAGCCATACGAGCTCCACAATGCACGATAAATAAGTCCGTACTATTATTCACACGTATTATTTTTCAATTACTTTATTATTATACCGCATTTATCCATGGGTTGAATTCAGTTCTGTTTAGAAATATATTTTTTCCCTTCCCTATTTTTAGTTGCACGTAATCACATATTAATTACAAGGGGATCTCCGTAGTCTAGCAAAACTCCTTGAGTACGTGAGTTGCTTTTTTCTCCCGTTATTACGACTTTACGTTTTAATTTTCCTACTCCGATCCACCGAATGCTCTTTCTGCTCGCGAGTCACGTTCGCTCCCGTCCGTCCGTCCGCGAACGAAGGAGCATTGGTTACAAATGTCAAAAATAAATTTATAACTAGAGATCAAAAATAGTTTCCCGATATGCCTCACGGTGGAAACACCGGTCGGGATTATTGCTGCCATCTGCACATTGTTACGTGCAACAATGCTCGCATTCACATACTGGAAATTCAGGTTACCAAGCGTCTGGGTTGGTAAGAACTAATTTTTTTTTTATCGATCAAGGACTGCAAATGATCACTCGCCTGGTCGCTGGCAACCCTTATAACAGGGGGTACTGTTTACCCAGCGGAAAAATAATTCAAACTTATGCAGGTAGGAGGTTTGACGAATTTGAATATTGTAATTATTACATCATCGGTAGCTGGAGAAGGTTTTTTTAATGCAATTTGCAAGAATAATGATGGTTAAGCGATAATAAGATGTTTAAATATAATAGGTAAATTTTAGTGAGGCAGTCTTGTCTTTTCTTCCCTTACCAGCTTGATCCTAACAACGATTATGTCGAGTAAATATTTGCAAAATTGTACACGGACGCCAGAAGCAGAGAAATATAAATGAATTACTGAATTGAGCTGAGTTTGTGTTATCCAGTTTTCCCTAGCATAACATTCCTTCTAATTGCGACGATTTAGAACAATTAAAGTCCAGTTACGAGTTTGCGCACGTGATAGGCGCGGCATATTATACTCGTACACCTATGTATAACAGGCACACAATTTAGTTACATGCCTATAAAAATGGTTTCAGATGTACTATAGCACATTTGGCGAGGTTGGAGCTTGACTTTTTTTCTAATATTAAAAATTAAAAAAAAATCTTTTTTTCAAACCCTAGCAGCAGCAACGTTTTTCGACCCTCCTGCTCTCCGCTTGTATTTTAGTCATTTTTTCATAACTCAAACGTTTGTATTTTTTTTTTATTTCGTTTCTCTTTCCATCGTATACGTGCTTTAAAACGCGAACCCCCATTCGTCTGCACAAGTGACTTCTCTAACGTGTATATTCTTGGCGTTAACCGACGCGCAGAGTACAAAGACTTCTCTCTGCGAGTAAAATGAATGAGAAAAGTAATTATAACGAAATAGATGAAATAAAATAAAATTAAATGAATATCAACACACCAAGTTGGGGAATGCTTCTGGATGAACATAGGTAATGGTCCCACCTTTATATTCTGATAATTAGGAATAGTCTACGTCGAAACTTTTTCGTCTTTGATCTTCAGAATAGTGTTATCCAAAATACGTGTGTGATATCGTTGAAGCGAATTAATTGGTTGTAAAATTATTTTACCCCCGCAGATTGAGTTATTCGTTATCATTATGATAATATCCCTATTGAATACAAATGAATGCAGGCTGATGACGCAAGTGATGATTTTCTAATACATATTTTACGCTACGATATACCTAAGATACGCATATTCCATCTGTTGCCGATGTGAGATTTCTAGTTCTAATATATGCACAATAGATACAACAACATTCTTGGTAAAGCTAGGAATGTAAAGTTGAATTCTTGAAGAATTTTCATGCCACACGTGCTTTCTGACTATACAGGTATAATGTTTTACGTCTAAGGAGGTATCCCAAAATATTTTTATTTTTTATTTTATTATTCGAAGGAATTTTCAGACATGATATAGGTATTGTATAGATACGCGTTTTACACATAAGTAACACATACTTTCTATATACTGCAGTAATACAGGTGACCCTACCTTTCTGCCCCTTATTCTTTTTTTTTTTTTACATATATTTATAGCGTTTTTCGTTCCTTTTTTTCCATAGAGTGAGGAATTTTATCGTTGTCGCGCCGTTTCTGAGATAAGTAAATTCCTCGGGAAAACCTCGACATCGGCAGCATCAGCTATTGCGGTTCGCGGCAAAGAAACGTATACATAGTACTCTTTAAGGGGGGGTGGGGGAGGAGAATAAGGGGAGTTTAATTGAATGAAATTGTTTTTACGTATTTGCATTCTTTCTACGACGCGAAGAGTATTTTTTTTTTCTTTTTTTTTAAACCCCTAGAGTTAATCAAGTCAACCCATGAATTGCAGTGAAAGAGTAATTCAGAAACTATGCAGAGGGATCCACAAGAGGGATTTAATTCGACTTGGGATCCAATTCATTATTGAAATTTAGATTGAACGCTAACCTTATTATTACAGAACGGGTAGCCAAATTTCTGAAAGCAGTACGACACTGAACCGATAGGTTAAAAGTTTTTTATAATCTAAGAGTGCAGTCTAGATGAAATCCATTTGATTATTAGGACAATTAACTAGAGTGACGTAGTCCGTTTTAGTTCCATTTCAATATCACACAGTACATAAATAGATGATGCAGGTCAAAGATAACACTGAAAGATTATAAAACATTTTCATAAATATAATATGCATCAGGTGTGTACCGTATTTACTCATTATTACTGCGCTGCAGGTTTGTGGATGTGGAAGGTGAACACGTATTTTATCATATTATTCTCAGAAATGATAACATACCTTGTACAAGAGATGTTTATCTGTTAAAGCCGCGATGTTGTTGTCGTCGACGTCCGCGTCGTCCAGAAGAAGTTGTGTTCAGCGTTGGAATAGTGGTGGACCCGGATGAACACCTTTCTATGCCTCATACTCTCCAACTATCGTCTATACATGCACGGGGGAATCCCCTACGGTAGCTGAAGCAGAAGCAGAAGCAGCACGTCGCTGACAAGATGATAGATGAGCCCACAACTATGCGGGTGAAATGACCGGTTTTTGCTCGAATAATCTCACGAGAATTTTAGCGGTTCTCTGTTTTCATGGTTAGCAGCTGTGTATAAGGTGTATAACATAGTGTACAATACGCTAATGAGTTTTTGCGTGATTAATACATTGTTATTACATTCCGTTGAGCTCTCTTACTGGTAGGATGATGCGGCGTGGTGGAGAAATTTTTTGATTTTGTCTCAAGCCCTCGTCCTTCAGGACATATAATCGCTCGGCAATAACGAACTTTTACAATCTTGTTAAAGGAGAGAAAGAGCTTTTTCAATTTCGATTTTTAATTAATTTTGAATCACTTTAGAAATTCAGTCGTCGAAGGACCTGAGAAAGGGAGAAAGGATTGATCGTTGGAAGGTGTATACATATATACAAGTTCGTTGAATTTGTATCTTCAGGGATCTTACTTCCCTCTCTTGTTCGTTGTTTGTTTTAATCTAGAAAATGCGATGGTCGATTCTAGGAGCTGCTGAGTTCCTTAGGGTTTTTTTGTAGTAAAATAGGGCGAGTTTCCTCTCTCCGCAATCTCCATTAGCTGGATTCGTTCTTGCCGCATGGTTTCTCGCATTTCGATAAGCTGAAAGGTTGAACTACACTTTAATCAATTGATTGATGGCCACGAACAGCCGCAAGCCTACACGATGTGGACTAGCGGTAGGCAACTATTCTCTTCCTTCCTGTTTATTTATCTTTTTCCGCATTCCAAACCACCTTAAAAAAACATACACATCATTAAGATACCAACCCTTTCGGTAGCATCTTGTTGTTTCGCTTTAATTTGTTCCTGTAGCTCTAAGATCCGCCGGTTCATTCCATAGAATTTTTTATCCCCTACAATTCCAGGGTCACTGGTCCGGAGAAAGTCCGCGGAATTTACCCCTGACGATAAGTCCGCCATTCCAGAGTAAAAGTACTCTTCGTTGTTAAAACTCTCCCGCTCGATAACCGACTGTACAGTCATATTTTGTATCTTGTTATGCACCAGTTCCAACTGGTCTTGGGTAAGAGACTAACAATAAGTTACAGGTAAAAGAATTTTCTTTTTACATTTTCTTTGTTTTGCCAGCTTTATGAACTCTCGCAGTGCGGCGATTAAACCCTATCAAATATTTAGCGCACTGTTGCTCTGCTGGAACTATAATATCACGACAGCATCCAGAGAATAGAGCCTCAAGAATTAATTATTAGTTTATTTACAATTGATGTACCTTATTTCCAATTCTCAGGCAAGAATCCGTTTCCGAAGAATTAAAAACTCCAGTATCTAGGTAATGTAGCTCAGGAATACCGCGAATTTTTAAATTTTCCAAGTTCTGGGATCACATAATTAATTAGACGATATATTTGGAAATTCTATTCGCTTCGTATATTATACGTACTTTGAGGATTCTGGTTAATTTCTCCATCCCTTTATTCAGGCAGTCCCTTTCAGCCCTAAGGTATTCGGACTCGTTTTTCAAAGTCTCTAGCTTCTGGACGTTGGTCTCCGCGTTGAATATTGTTTCAGAAAGTTTTTGAGACATTCTAAAGGTCTTTGTTATATTTTCGTCAAAATTAAGGACCATGACATTCGTGAGGGTCGGTTCGAGGAATGTCGCCATAGATGGTTTTAGGCTTGTAGTCCCTTCGACGTAGCTGATGAAGTCGACGACTCTTTTAACCGCGAGACTTTGAAGGTGGATAAAGTACTTGAGTTCCTTATCAGCGCGGACGTAATCGCCACAATCCATGACGATTTTGTCACTGTTCTTCGATGCTGTTATACCTTCAGATTCGGAACTTTTGTGATTTTCATTTTTCTTCTTAGATTCGGCTCGAAGCTTTTCTAAATCTGATAGAAACTTGGATTTCTCTTTATTCAACTCTTCAAGGCTATCTCTCAGCTTGGTATTCTCCGCTTTCACCATTTTCAGTGTGTCAACTTCCCCAAGGATTTCTTCGAGTTGTTTCTCGGCCGTTTTTAACTTATCTTTAATTTCCGTGTAATTATTCAAACCAGAAATCAATTTTTTATTCATTTCCTCTATCATTGAGGTGAGCTTTCTCACTTTCTCTTCAGACTCATGAAGCCCACTCTTTAAAGCGATATTCGCAGAACTGAAATTCTTGAGCTCATTCTTCAGAGCGTCCCTCTCATACTTGACTCTTTCAATCTCCGATTTCGACACCTCGTAATCAGCTGTGAGTTTTTCAAGTTCCTTCTCGAAATCATCCGCCATTTTCTCACGCCCGTCTGACCGAAGTCCATCGCTGTCATGAACCGGCTCTATCAGTCTGGTTTTAAGCCTGTTGATTTCTTTTCTCAAAGTAGCATTCTTCGTATTTAATTTTCTCAATTCTTCAACGAACCCTACTACCAGTTCTTTAGCGTCCAATTTCAGCCTCTCTTTTTCGGACTTTAGGGCTTGATTCTCTTTGTTACAGGTTTTCGCCTCCTCGAGGGCAGCCTCTTTAGCGCATTGTTCGACCGTCAGGTTTCTTCTCGCGTCAGTCAGCTCTGTCTCCAGCTTTACTTTAGCCACTTTAAGAGCGTTTGCTTCAGCTCGTGAAGTTTTTGAATCTTCATTCGCCTCGACAATAATTTTTTTCATGGGATCGAAGAGCCTTTTTAGATTAACCAGCTCCTTTTCAAGTTCAATTATTTTTGGTTCAAGGGGCACCCGATCTCCCGTTGCTTTGCTACAATTACTCTGGCCGAGGTCTTCGAGATTTGCACAACGAGCTTTGAGCGCCTCATTTTCAGCTATTGAATGGTTTAACTCTGACTTCAAGGTTTCAATCTCAGCTAGAATTTTGACTATATGTTCGTTTCTGTCGGAAACAATACCCCGGACATTTTCAAGTTCATCAAGAAGTCCGTCCCGTTCGATTTCCACGTTTAAAAGTTTTCGTTTCAGGCTATTCATTCCGTTCCTCAGATTCTCTAGATCCGTGGTGAGCAAATTTGAAGCTTCGACAGTTATCTCAAGTTCTTTAACCCGACGCTCACGATCTTCCAATTCTTTTTTAAAAGTAAGCGCCTCGCTCTTCGCAACTTCACATCCGTTTTTAGCATCGTACAATTCCTGTGCTTGAATTCTGTATGCAGTTTTTGCTCCGAGAAGTTCGTTCGAAAGGTTCCTAATCTGAGTTTCCTGATCAGCCAGTTGAGTCCGGCTGATTTCCAGATGTTCTTTAAGTTTCTCCAGTCGTTGAACGAGTCCTGGATCATCCTGGAGTTCTTCGATCCTACGCTCGAGCTCCGTGATGTGGAATCTGAGGCGTTCGATTGTTTCCAGATACCCGGAAAGCCCCGAGGGGAGTTCGCTTTTAAGAGCAGCATTCAGTCTTCTGCAATCGCCTTCAAGTTTATTATTTTCTAGGCTTGATTCATCCAGCATTTCTTTTAGCCTCGTCAGTTCATCAGTGAGATCGTGGACCGCGTTGCAACTTCTCGAAATCAACTCAGTAATGATTTTTTCTATCGTTCTATCACCTTTTAGCATCTCACGTAGTTTCTTCCGAAGCCGACCGAGAGCTGAGCAGGAAGAATCCTCCTCTGCCTCCTGTAATCTGAGTTTTAGATATCCAATTTCCTCCATCAACTTTCTACGCTCTTCAGCAGCCTCTTCCCTGATTTTGACCATTCTTTCTTTAAGATTTTTGGCCCCCGAGCAAGTTATAGCTTGATCGGATTCTAGAAGCGCAGTTCTGAGCCTTCGAACATCGTTTTCCAATTGATCTTTGGCTAGTTCTAGTCTGCCGATTTCTTCGCGTTGGTGTACCACCAGAGGGTCTGGTCTCAACGCTTCTTCAGGGTCTCCATTGGCAGTTCTTAGCGCAATTTTCAAGCTCCTTACATTGCTTTCTAATTCTAACCGCTGATCTCGTCTTTCGTTTAACTCTATCATCATTACATTGAGTTTGCGAAGAGTCGCAGCTGCCGCTTCAGCCACTTGCTGACTCTGGGTTCCACGAATAGGCTCTAAACGATGGTAACCACATTCCCCAGCCATTTTTATATTTGGTTATAAAATATTGATTAAAATTTGCCGGGGTAGTGCAGCGATCCCAAGGACCCTGCGCAACGTTTTTTTCTGGATTTGATATCGGCATTTCAGTACCGCATGTTCCTTCACTTATTCTTCGGCATTGGTCTTTCGAAACTTCTGAATTATTTTTTTCTGATCACTCAAAATTTAGTTCCTTTAGAATTGCTTGAATATGAAACGTCGAACTTATGGTTAGCAAATGTTAGGTAGCCATCTTGCACGACCATCTCACCAGGAAACAATCGAAACTTCAGAGAAACTTCAACCTAATTATCTATTTTTGTACCAAATTTCTGGACATTTCGAACATAACATGAAACGAAAATTATGGAAACCTGAAAATTTTTAGTTCCTCATAACTTTTAATACAGAAAATCGAATAGGAAAATCATAAAAAAGAGAAAGAATGGCCTACTATCGCACGTGCCAATGTGGCTGCACAGACCCACCGGAAATGACAGGGGGTGACCCACCACAAGAGGGATCCTGTGGGTGCAGTTATAACCCCTTTGCCGACGTGGGTCGTGACACCGAGATAACGGATTTATCTTACGCTCTGAGAAAATTGACCTCGATGAAGTGCCAAATGAAAAAGTGGCGCATAGAACGTCTGCAGCTAGAAAGTGAAGCAAGAGCTTTGAAGCAGGTTTTGCAGGAGCACGGTCTGTTTTTCTTTCTGAACTCCATTACTTATAGCCCAAGGATTTCGAATTCATTCACCTTTTCAGGACTGAATGCCGACATAGTGAAACCGGATCCGCTCGTGGTTCATTTGCGAAAAGAGAACGGGCGTTTGGAAAACGAGAATGCAGAGCTTCAGGACAAGGTAAAAACCCTTGCTGACACGATCTCAGAATACGAGTACAAGGACTCGCCTTGTGAGGCGGTAAAAAAGGTGCGAATTAAAATGAAGACCTTGAAAGAGGAACACGCAGCGGAAAAAAATCGGTAGGTATAAAAAAAAAAAACAGCGAAGCTACAAAAATATGCTCACCTTCTGAGCCTCGGTCGTAGATTGCGCGAGATCATTTCGGAGCTTAAAATTCGATTGCAAGAAGCTGAGGGCGACTCTTCATGTGCAGCGATGAATCGTCTACGAGCTAAGCTCAGAGAGCTGATGAAGGGTGGTAAGGTAGCTGATGAGCGAGTATCGATGGTCGTCCAGAGATCCATAGAGACGTTGGTTGACCTTACGGATAACGTGGATGAGCTGAAAGCTGAGATAGAGCGTTTAAAAGCGGAGATAAGGAGGCTGAAGGACCTTCTGAAGGAATGCGAAGACCGACGTTTGACTTCTTCGGATGTTGCCGTCGAGACAGCACCCATTGATTTTAGACCAGCTGAAAAACCATTGGTCGAAATGGACGTATCTGACCTGTTGCAGAGAATAAAAGATCTCGAAGCGTTGATTGCTGAGCTGAGAAAACAACTTGTCGACAAGGATGCGGCCATAAATGACCTCCAAAATCAGTCGTTCAGGCTTGAAACTGAGAACAAACGCCTTTCCGTAGATTTGGATCAGATGAACGTGAGCTATAAAGCACTGATGGATGAAGTTAAAGCCATGAAGGAGGAGCTCAAAAAAAGGGATGAGAAGGTAACAGCCTGATGTTAAAACACGAACAGTCAGCGCAATGGAAACTAATCTATAATTTAATTCCAGGTATCCGAACTCTTGCGGAGCTTGCAAGCCTCAGCCATCGAGTTGCTTGGAATGAACAGGCTACAGAGTGAAATGGATGCTATAAAACCACAGATGTACAGCCTTGAATTAGAGCGGGACCAGCTGGTTTCGGAGCTCGGTAAAGTACGAGGTGTTGTATCTGAGAGAAATGATCAGATAATTAAAATACTGGAAGAAAAGGACAAACATGTAAAGGCTCTTGCCAGAACATCGAATGTTATACAGTCAACCGTAGAGCCTTTGTTGGAGCAAGAAGCTGCCCTGAAGAAAGAGATCGATGCGCTTAAGGATCGAATAGCTGAATTGGAAAGGGAGCTTGCTGAATTAAGAAAGAAGCTCGCGCAACTGGAATCAGAGAACGCTGGGATACCAGGACTTCTCGAGAAGATCAAGAACCTCGAAGACGAACTGGCTAAACTCAAAGCCCAGCTAGCTGAAGCAAACGATAGAATACGTGAGTTAGAAAAAGAAATAGTAGGATTGAAAGCTGATAAAGCGCAGTTAGAAAAGGACCTTGCGGAAGCTAAAAAGGAGATAGAGAAAATGAAGGAAGAGCTAGCTGCAGAGAGAGCAGCGAAAGAGGCGGCACTGAAAGAGTTAGGAAATTGTAGGGCGGAAAATGAACGATTGAATCAAGAGCTGAACGCGGCTAAGGTAGAGGTTGATAATCTTCGAGGTGAAATTGAAAGACTGAAAAACGCCTTGGATGCGGCGAAAGGTGAAGCTGACAAGCTCAGAAGTGATATGGAAAAGATGAAAAATGAGCTTGATAAATTGAGAGCTGAAAATGATCAGCTGAAGAATCAGTTGGCGGGACTGACCGCGGAGAATGAGCGACTCAAAGGTGAAATTGACAAACTGAAGGATGAGAGAGATAAGCTACGAAATGAGATCAATGCCCTCAAAGCAGAGAACGATAAATTACAAGCAGAAGTCAATAAGCTAAAAGCAGAAGTTGAAAATCTTGAGGCTGAAAACGGAAGACTCAAAGCGGAGTTACAAAAACTTAAAACTGACTATGACACCCTGAAATCAGAGAATGACAATCTAAAGAAGAGCCTGGCAGACGCAGAAGGAAGGATAAAATCTCTGGAAGCTGAAAAAGGTAATCTTTTGAATAAAATCGCGGAGTTGAAGAATCAGATCGACCAACTTCAGGGTGAACTCGCTGCAGAAAAAGCCGCAAAAGAGGCGGCGTTGCAAGAGCTGGCAGCGATCAAGTCTGAGCTCAAGGCTCTGTTGGCAGAAATGGATAAATTAAAAGCAGAGCGTGATAAACTTAAAGCTGCAGTTGACGATCTCACCAAACAACTTTCTCAGCTAAATAACGACCTTGACCAACTCAAATCAAAGTATGCCGCGTTGTTGGCGGAAAATGACAAGTTGAAAGGAGAGGTCGATCGGTTGAAGGGGGAGAATGACAAGCTTAAAAATGATCTAGACAAAATTAAAGCAGAGCTCGATAACTTAAAAGCAGAAAACGCTAAGCTCAAAGAAGAAAACGCAAACTTGAAAAAAGACCTCAGCGATGCTGAAGCTAAGATTAAAGGCCTTGAAAATCAAATCAAGGCTTGCGAAGAAGAGAAAGCCAGATTACGGAAAGAAGTCGATGCCCTTAAAGACCAAGTTGACAAGCTTGGCAAAGAGCTAGCAGCAGAACGAGCTGCGAAAGAAGCAGCTCTGCGGGAGCTAGATGCCCTGAAAAATGAGTTAGTCGCATTAAGAGCAGAGCTGGATAAAGTACGGGGGGAAAATTCAAGGCTAAAGGGTGAGCTGGACAAACTGAAGGCTGAGAACGAGGCTCTCAAAGCTGAGAACAGTAAAATGAAAGGGGAGCTCGATAGGCTGAACGCTCAAGTCGCGAAACTATTGGGTGACATCGATGCTTTGAAAGCAGAAAATGCAAAACTCAAAGGAGATTTGGATAGACTGAATGATGAGATTAAGGCCTTGCGAGCTGAGAACGACAAACTCAAGGCTGAGCTCGATCAGATGAAGGATGAGAATGCGAAATTGAAAGACCAGCTGGCCAGCGTTAAAGCGGAAATGGCGAAGTTGAAAGAAGAGCTGGATAAACTGAAATCTGAGAACGATGCGCTACGAGGTGAGCTTTCAAAAATGAAAGGAGAGTTGGATAAGCTGAATGCAGAGATCGCGAAACTCCAAAGAGATCTTGACACTCTCAAAGCAGAGAACGCGAAGCTCAAAGACGAACTTGATAAACTTGCTGCTGAGAACAAAGAACTGAGATCTGAAAATGCTAAACTCAAAGGAGAGTTGGATAACCTGAAATCCGAAAACGAAAAGTTGAAGAAAGATCTGGCTGCAGCGATAGCGGAGGTCGCCAAACTAAAAGAAGATCTCAATAAACTGCAGGCTGAAAACGATGCACTCAAAGCTGAGAATGCTAAAATAAAAAGTGAACTCGACAAGCTGAAATCTGAGAACGCGGAGCTGAAAAAAGCACTTGACTCTCTGGAGGCAGAGAATGCTAGATTGAAATCGGAAGTCGATGATCTTAAAAAAGACAACGAAAAGCTCAAAAATGATCTCCAGAAAGCGATTGCAGAAATGGACAAACTAAAAGCGGAATCTAGTGATACGAGGCGACCAAGTAAAGGTACAGAATTATTCATACTTGATAAAAAGTATGAGAATAAAAACACATTTTTATACCTTTCATTTTTTTTCCCTCTTTTTAGCGACCCCGAGGAGTCAGGATCCCTCTAAGCCAAGAACTGAGGCTTCAACGGAGGCTGTCCCTCTTGTTGAAATTGAGCGGCTCAGTCCCGTTCCGAAAACTGAGAAGAGGGTTAGACGTGGCAGTTCGGTTGTAAAAAAGGATCAAGAATCGCAAGGGGAGGGTTGCGGTGATTACGAGAATGCAAACGAACAGCTGAGGAAGAATATGAATATGCAGGACAGAGGTATGATGGTTACAATAATAAAGTTAGTTACCTTTTACATGATGGGGTAAAACAACAAAGATGGTAAAAAAGAACACCCCAAGTGAATTGTTCGTTGAATAAATAAATCTGCGCTGGTAAAAACGGAAGTTTTTCTCCTCGTTGAAAAATGAAATAAAATATGACATCTTCAGCTGTGCAACGAATACGAAATTTCATCAAGTACATACTTGGCGAGAGACCGTCACCTCCGGAAATGGCGCAGGAATTAGATCATCGGATGTCATCTGTGATGAGAAATAAATTCGCTGAAGATCTGATGGAATTACTTAAGGAGTCTCAGTTCTTATCGGAAAGCATCTTTAACGCCGAAAACGACGTTCAAGGACTGATTAAACTTCTGGACGAAATCAACAGGCTCCGAGATGAAAATAGGGCCCTAAAAAATCAAGCTGACGTTAGTTTGAAAATAACAAAATTAAATCACTACGTTGTTTTATGATTTATTCATTCGCTTCCAGGATATTCGCGATATGGACAGTTTCGGCGACGTCTTCGACGCAGAGTCCTGGCTCAGAGTAAGTAGTGTGAAAAATTTCGAACGT
This sequence comes from Athalia cordata, assembly GCA_963932425.1. Taxonomy (NCBI): domain Eukaryota; kingdom Metazoa; phylum Arthropoda; class Insecta; order Hymenoptera; family Athaliidae; genus Athalia; species Athalia cordata. Next base: position 31,517,862 of record OZ010626.1, read on the forward strand.
TCTCTTTGAAACTTGAACAAATTTTTTTTCAAATAATCGTAGTCGTTGACGTTGACGGAATTGGCGGAACTTCACGACAGGATTTGTTTAGTAACGTCGTGCATAGTGCAGCAAGATATAAACCCCGAAGATTACGTAGACGGTTCCGTCGAAGTCGACGGAGTCTGCCGTCCGTGTGTAGAAATATCTGAAGATCCGGTCGACGAATACGAGGCATTAAACCGAAGAATAGCAGCTCTTCAGCGTCAGATAAACGAGAAGCAAAATGAAGCATCTCAAAAAGTGCAGCAAATGCGTGAAGTTATGTGGCGAGAACAGGAGAATTTAATCCGTTTGTCAGATGAGATGAACAGCCAAAAACGTAGAAATTTATCAATGCAATTAAAAATCGGCGCGAGTAATTGCGCCGGTAAATTAGACCCTTGGGCAATGGCCGACAGACTCGACGCTCTGAATGACCAAAGACTCGGCCTCGAATTCAAAAATTATTCAGAGATTACTCACAAAGAAGATATTTGCGACGATAATAATTGCTCAGTAATAAGAAGGGATTCTTCACCGAAATCGGACCTCATCAACAATCAGGAAGCTGAAGAAAAAAAAGACGAAGAAAAAGAAGCTTCGGTACGTTCGATTTTTAAGGGAAGCAGTATCGTAACTCGTGAAGTTGAATCTCCGTTCAATAATTCCACCTGCGTAAAATCTTTGCATAAAAATCGTAAGCCGATCACTCCTGCGCCTTGTTCACTTCCAGTAAAACATGCAGACGTTCCATGCTGTCAAAACCCTTGCTGTCCATCGGTTATAAATCAAAACGTTCTTTTTTCAAAGAAAACTGCTGCGGAATTATTTAAAAACGACAATGATATCAACGATAACACCGAGATAGAGGTGGCAGTTTTATGTAGAGGTAAAAATTAATGGGTCACGTGATCGTAGTTGATTCCAAAATCAAAAAACTCTGTAAAAAACAAATCAAATAATCGTATATGTAACTGATAATCGCCTAACTGTATGCAATCAAAGACACGTGATGAAATATAAATAAATCTCAATTATTTACAGTTACTTTTATACATAGTTTTATGATTCCACATTTGTTATGATTTTATTATACATGTACACGACGATATCCCGGAGTTTTTGCACCGTTCGGTATTTCGGGGAAAAGGGATTAATTTGAATGTGGTAAGCACGTTATTCCGGCCACTGCGTTTTACTGGGGAGGATATTGTATTGAACATAAAGAATGACCAACAAAGTGGTGACGGTGTTTGTGGTTCTTTTTTCTCCCTGTCCCTTTTTTTCATTTAATATTCATTCATTTTATTCATTTTTATTTTGCTTTTCAATTTTTTGTTGTCACATTATTTTGATCCGACGACAACCGCGTATAACGCGCGGTTGAAGCTTGTTGTATCCTGCAGTAGAAAGAGTTGCGAAAATAAAAGAAATTAAAAGTAAAGGAAAATGGATTGAAAAAAAAAAGAAGCAGATCGAGCAGCAGTAGCAATTTAGTAGCTTGGCCGGTTATAACGCCACGTAATGAAAATAAAAATTTCCTATGTGGAAAATGAATCACGCAATTGAAATAATAGGTTTCATGGTGCACCGTTCGTTGAGATAATAAATGGGTAGACGTTACACATAACACGTAATCACTCAATCGACTATTGAAATAAATAATTAGCTTGAGCCGTCGTAATCAGTTAATATATATTTTCATTTTACAACACGTATTGGTGGAAGCTTTATTATTTCAATTAATCATCCTTTGGCTCGAAAAAAAAAAAATAATAATTTTCGAAATACGCGTAGCAGTTATTGATATTTTTGCTGAATAATTACGGGTAGTATTAGCGTTCAATAATCGAGCATTATTGCTATAGCCTGTACCGCCGTGTTTCGCTGTATTTTATACCAACATAAAGCCTCGTGTTAAGCGAACGAGGGAATGGATTGCAAGCGAGTGCAACCTGTTATCCCTTTCATCCCTATACTGCATGCGAAAGTGCTATTTTCAGCTTTTGATTTACCAGCTGTAAACTGTAAAGCCCGATCGCTAGGTTTACGCAGTAAAACCAGCTAAACAAATTCCAAAACTTTTTCCCAATTTCGTTCTTTCGATAGAAAAAAAAAAAAAAAAAAGAAATCGAGGGATAAATAAATTGCTAAATTGCCAATTATTATATTCGCACATAGAAAGGGAGCGTGTCATTGCCTGATATAAAAGGCACTCGATGGTATCTGAGGGAAAGGTTATACATCTGGTGAATTTATTAGTTGTGCTTCTCCGTCTGAGCAATTAATTTTACGTCAATTACACAAAAATTTCGTAATCAATGAATCACAGACAGATGCCTGGTGAAAAAAAAAAAAAAAAAAAAAAAAAAAAAAAAAAACTACATATATACACCTGTACAGATACGTTTACAAAGAAGAGAAAAAGAAAAAGCAAAAAACAAAATCGAAAAAATATAACAATACAATTTATTGATAAGAAAAATGAGAATAATTCAACAACAGCTCGTCATATCGGAGATTTATTATTATCAAACCCTCGCGAAATTTTCCCACATACTTGCAGAACTTTAATAAACGGTCAAAACTTTGTCTAGTTTTTCTTCTCTTTTTCTATTTTAGCTGGGTCAAGCGTTATACTTACCTCAGTGGTTAGACAATTGTTGTTCTCGCGTGTCGCGCGACATTTAACGTATATTATAGTGGTATTAATTTAATGCTTTATAATTTATAATGAAGCATTTCTCATCCGGTGTACGAAATTAATTTCATATAATTACAACTAACTGAACCAGTGAATAATTTTTCACTTCAACCATTTCAACGTTCGTATACATATAATATACTTTCCCAGCGCTCAAAATGGACCGTTCAAATGGCGGAAAATGAAAAAAAGGCGAAAAACCAAAAAAAAAAAAAAAAAAACAGAAAGAAAGAGTGAAATAAAATAAAATAAAAAGACAGACGGGCAATCATTGCGAGTTCTTGAACGTCGATGTATGCGTATGCGGGATATCGCGACACCGTGAGAGGGGGGTGGGGGTGGGGGTGGGGAAGGAGGGATTTCATCGGTGGATTCCTCTCGTGGGTTCGATTTTCGATATTTCCGTAGTCAGTGACACGGTTTAATCCAAAGGTATTACATACACATATTAGGTATAGAGGGAATAATCCAAAGTAGAGTCACGTCATATCGTGCGATGGGTAAATAGAGAAAACAGATATACATTAGAACATAGTTACGAGTACATGTATACTGCGTGCAATTAAATCCGATCAATATAGATATGGGATAACATAAGTACCCATGTAATCCGGATGTACACGCTGTGAGAAAAGTGACTGACTAATACCGGATTACAATGATCATCGAGTATCTCCTTCATTCGAGAGTTATGACTACGCCGGTATAATACATCTATATTCGTGACTGACGATCGCTATGAGTTACGATGGAAAAAAAATGTATGGAAAGAGGAAAAAAAAAAACAGAAATTAAATAAATCAGTTCGCGTGTCGGAAGATCCAGAAGATAAGGCCACCGCCCCCCACACCCCCTTTAGCAACAGGCTCAGGCAGCTATAATAACCGGCAACAAACAGAATTACGATTCAATTTTTAGTCACCATTTAACCTCGTATAACACGTCTGAAGGATATGCATATTTAACATTGAAAAAAAATTGAAATAACCAAGTAAAATGATTGCGAAGAAATTTTTTTCATGTCTATTCATCGCGTCGAGTTGCATCTTGCAAATTCAGGTAAAGTCACTTTTCTTTCCATTTTACCGATGAGGTAAATTTTGAAATATGCGCCTTTTTTTGGTTCATGTGTTGCTTTGATTTTGATTTTTTTTCCAAAGGGATTGATTTACTACTTGGAAGGAGCCGAAGTCGTCTACTTGGATCCCGAATATTTCGATGATGAATCCTCCGAGATTGAAGTTATATATTTGAATAGCACGTTCAGCGGACTTTCGACCAATTTTACTATAATGAAACAAATCCCCGATTCAGTTATGGTAAGTCTAATTGTAAGAGAAAACGGAAAAATTAGTTTGTTAATTATTTTTTTCCTCCGGTCGGACCTGAGGTTGGCATCTCGTTTCGTAATCATCGTTGTGATTTTTATATTCCATCAACAGGGTCACTTTAATCTATATTTAAAATCTATGGGAGATTACACAGTTTCCGGTGGTATATCCTTAACTATGCCCTTGTGCGAAATGACAAGCGAGCCCATCTTGATGGGAAAAATTTTGAGCCTGCTGGGAATTAATGACGAAAGCTGCCCTCCACCACCGGTTAGTAAATACGATATAACATGTAAGAGTTGTGTTTAATGGTTTTAAAACCCCCTCAATTAATAGTGAGGATAATTTTTACTTTTTTTTTTTTCATCTTTTGTCTCGATGCAGGGAGTATACGGAATGCCTTTTTGGGCCCCAACGGTCGATTTATTGCCCGATTCGATGCCGGGAAACGACTATAAAGTTTCTTTCACTGCGGACTACGACGATGACAAGATTCTGGTAGACTTAGCTGTATACGTTCAAGTGTTTTGAATAATTTTCAATTTATTTTAAACGTCATAAAGGTGTTTTTTTATTTTATTTTATTTTTTTTTACGTCGATCGTAACGTGTTTTAATTTATGCACATAGCCGCATTTGTGAAAACTGGGTAAAAATGGATATAAAAAAAAAAAAACAGCATTATTGGGAGAAAACGATAAAAAAAAAACAACAAAAAATTATATCATAGAATATTTATTATTATTCACCCGTTAAATAAGCTCTGTAAAGTGTAATATGGTTTCAGTTTCCGGAATATATGTACAACAAAAACAGAATAAAAGGAGGGGGGGTGGGGTGGGGGGAAAAGCCATAAAACGTAGTCGCGCGGGTAGGAGCAACGATAATTGAATATACCTATATGTCATCCAATAATTAAATATCCTTGGAAAATAACATGAACATCAAAGGAAAAGACATAGGTAATATAGGAAAACAAAAGAGAAAAGGAAAGAATGAAATGGGGCAGAAAGCAGAACTTTTATACATAGGATTGAAATTCCTCTTTTTCGTAGTAAATAAATATACTAATTTTTCTTCTTTAAAAAAGTAGGAAGGCCCATGGAGTCCTATATATTTCGGATTAGAGTTGAAGTTTGGGGTAGCTGGTATAAAGCTGAGTAGTAAAAATAGGGGGTTTCAGTATAAATTTGAAAACTGTTACAACTTCAGGACCCCTGTTTGACTTTGGTAATGAAATAACTACCCTAGCGAACGGAAGCGAAAGGGGATAAAACTTGCAGATAAAGAAAGAAAGAGAAAGAGAGCGCAGTTCTAATATCGGCTTTCAAACCCCCATTCCTTTACCTCCTTTCGGATATACATACACACGTACCTTGAAGGTATAGACACGTCGACGTATTAGGGGTAGCGAAAAAAAAAACAGGAGAAAAGAGAAAAGAGAAAAGAGAAAAGAGAAAAAGACAAAGGAGGAGATCGAACGCGAAGAACGGACAAACGAACGAACAAACAAACCATTTTATTCCCAACGGAATTTGCGCGCCAGTTATCACCGATCGTTACACAGACAGACGCCGGGGGTTTTAAGGGGAAGTGGAGAGGGAGAAGGGTGAATTTTGGTTCGTTTCTGTTCTGTCCGGGTTTTCGTTGTCCCACGGCGCTGCGGCGCTCTGTGCGGACTTTTGGTATGTGTCTATAGATATAACACTCATATATACATTTGGTATATGGAAAGGGGAAGGGCAGGTGAAATTATTCGGAAATACATCCCCACCAGGAATCTCGAGGGGGATGATCGCGTGCCATCGCTATATCGCTGCACGGGTTACACCCCATCCTCTGTATGCGATGGAAAAGAGAGAGAATAAAATAAATCGGAAAAGGAAGAATGAAAAAAACGGTGAACGCGCTTTCATATTACATGGTGGAATCGGTGCGTGATTTGGAATGGGTTCCGAAACCGCTCCCTCTACCGTGACCGGTATGAGGGGGAGGTAGGAGATAAAAAGTAGAAAAAGATGAGATAAAAGAAGGAATGAAAAAGCATAGAGAGAGAGAAAGAGACGGAGGTTGAACTCAGAGTTTGTCATTTTTCTCAGGTCTGGCAGACGCCCAGGGTTCCTTTTTGTCCTTATAGTCCGGGGCGTGAATCTCAAAGCAAGCGAGAGCTGCAGTGGTAGTGATGGTTGGGTATAGTAGTGGTAGTGGTTGGTGACGACGAGAAAATAAGGGAGAAAAAGAAGATGAGAAAAGAGAAGTGTGGGAGAAAGTAAAAGAGATGTAGAGAGGCGGGTAAAAAGACAAAGAGGAATCCTCAGCGAATAATGAAAGCTCGACGCTACCCTACACCCCTTGCACTGCCACGGTATGTGCTATATACATATCTATATTGTGTAGACGTCCGCAGGGACATAAAGCTCGCCGAAATATCGAGAGTACGAATTTTCTTCACAAAGCTATAGCCGGCTTCTGATCATTATGACGATAGAACTTTTAATACATCAAATTCAACCTTCCAACTGTTTGCCTCGCTTCCTCTCCACGTACCACATTGGACCATTTCTTCTTTTTTTTCCATCAATTATTCCATACGTACCTGAGGATATACGAAGAAAGCAGCAGAATTTTCGGTATAATTATATTAGCATATCATCAATACGAGCATCGAACATCTCGCGTTATTGTCATTCACCCACCTTTAAAATGACGAAAAGTTTCCTGCCCAAAAACAGTTCGAATATACAATTAGAAATTTTATATTTACTGTTTCTCCCTTCACCTAATTCCGATACGAACTTTGAACGTGGAATTTAACATGATACGAGGTTAATTACAAACGAACGAATTTAACAAACGGTTAGTACGAGCCATTTGATCGAAGCTGTAATAAAAATTGAAGAATAAAAATTAGGGGGTTGAAATCGCGAGAAGGGTGAGTATGAGAAAAAGCGGCAAATCGGAGTTGGGGTAATAGAAGAGAAAAAAATAAAGTTAGGAATGGTTTGTTGCTGCAGAATGAGGAGAAAGGATATGAAAGATAAAAATAGATGTGAGTAAGTGAAGGGAATGCAGGATCTTGAGAGTGGTTGGTGGGATCGTTCGGTGCCGATCCTCTACTCGGTTGAACTTTTTTCCTTATCTGGTTCTGTCCCACCGTTTCAAACCTTTCCGAGGGGAAGCTGCAGAGAGACGCGACGTGGGCGCAGAAGAAAATGCAGAAGAAGAAAATGCGAAGAAGAAACGGTAAGACAAAAAAGTGAAGAAAAAAAGAGTCGGGGGTTGCAGAACGGTATAGAATTGGTAGGACAACGCAAGGGATGACTAGAGCGGTTAGGGGTACGCGTTAACCATTCCGGAGGGTGACGGAAACATACGAGAAACCCCGATAAAGACCGAAATCGGAAGACCCAGCGTCAGTTTGTTCGCCGCTACGCAGCAGTGAGCGCGCGCGCCCCCAACCGAGAGCTTTAGGGGTGGAAATAATATCTTGTTTAATTTTTGAAAAGACCGTAAAATTTTTTTTTTACTCCTCTCTCATGTATCATACAAATGTTTATTTTCAGAATGCATCGAAAAAAAGTTATTTAATTGCTGTTTTTTTCCCACTTCCATTTTAACAGTAAATTAAATCAACCGTCGAATAAATAAATTATCCAAATAATTCGACGTACATAGTGCAGCGTGTACTGTAGTTAAAAAAGAAGTAAATAATGCAAAACATATAATTAACTATGCAACGAGTGTGTATATGTAATTTTGGAAATGAAAAATAAAAAAAAGAAGATTATTCTATACGTAAAATTCTGATTTCGAATCTGAAATTTCGTATAATAAATGATCGTGCGATACCGTTAGCGTATTGCAATATGACAAATTAATCACCGTTATGTGAAAATTATAAAAAAATAATTAAAACGAGGAAAAATTTTTTTCAATAAAAATTAGATATCTTTAAAATGATTCTTTTTTTTTGTGATTCGAATAGTTGTAGTTGCTGTTGCTTAGTAAAAATAATTTGTTGATTATTATTGAATCGTTTTTTCGATCAACGAAATACTTGTTCTTTTATTAAATGTGTAAATGTGTGTTAACACTGAACAATATAAAGATCGTGCCAAAGAATGAAAAATTGAGCTAAGAACAAGATACGAAGCAAAGTGGTGGTGTGCGTTATTTTATTGGTTTCGAATTTTGTGATCACGAAATTACAACCCCGTGAATGATATTCGTATACAACTGTACCCAACCCAATCTATTCTACATTATGAACAAAATTGGAATGAAAATGGAATAAATAATTAACAAACGTTGAAAAGCTTGCAGCGGTCGACTGTAAAAAAAAAGAAAAAGCAAACCAAAAGGTCTCGAAACACAATAATGAAGAGACTTTTGCTAGTTAGCATTTTGATATTTGCTAAGGCGGAAGTTCTTATAAGCGACGTCGATAAGCCAAGTAAGTTGATTCAGATAATAAATAAAAGAAAAAAACCAAATAAACCGTTTCAGGTAATAAACCACCATCAAGTTTTATCGTTACACACGCACAATCAATTTTCTCAGATCGATAAACACGTATCTTGATGATAGGCTAATTTTATTACAGATACCGACGGAAGTACTGAATCAATTTCCTGATATTCATCCTCGGCAGCAACGCGACGCATTTCACTCCGATGATTTATTTCCGAATGACGAAACATTTGATTTCCTTCAGATTTTCTCTTCGAGTAATCATATTTCTTCAAACTTCATTTAATCAATTTAAATTTATTTTCATTTTTCTCTTACTGTATATCAAGACGAGTTTCGTTTGCGTGGGCTTTAATCTACGTCGTGCAGGCCTCCGAGACATGTTTTCCTTGTTCTTTTTCTTTTTATCTTATTCTCTGCCCACCAGCTACTTTTAAACAACAAAGAACGTGTTATTCACGCACGAAAGATTCAATTATATTATTCCATAACGTGTAGAGTGTTTGACAATTATTTCTATTAATTCATAATTTCTTCTTTTTTTTTCTCATTTCGCTTTTGCTTTCTCAATTATATCACACACACGCTATAACGTGGCCTTTATCTTTGCATCTGGGCGGACCTACAGATATTTTAGTCACAATGGGGTAATTGAAATTTATACGTGCAGAATTTAATCTCATATACGTGTGTTACGTCGATATTGGGAAATTTTTGTTCTTAAATGTCATGTTATATTCAGGGAATCTATTTTTGTTTCATGTCGAGAACAATAGTGAAGTTGGTTCATATATACAGCAATAAAAGATGCAGTCGAACAACTGTCGAACACGTATTCTGGAAATAGAATAATTAGTAATGTTCTTTTTAATTATCGGAAGTCTGTTTTTCATGTAATCGCGGATTCAGTTCGACAAACTATAATTGAAAAGTTTTAGTAAATTGAGGAATTTCAATTATCGTGTTAACTATATCTGTATCACTCGATAGTAGAGATGGTCGACAAGAAGTGATGTATAGAAATTACTTAGGAATCCGATCCGAAAGCAATCCAACAAACTAAAAAATAAAAAAAAAAAAGAAAGAGATCGAACGAGGACGGAGTTCCGATTCTTTTTCTTCCCTCAATATTCCGTCAAACTTCCGGTCTACATTTTTCTTTCGTCTCGTCGAATTATAATTTCCTGTTTTCCATCCATCCTACCTTATACTAACACCCGGGAAGACAAGTTATCCAATAAATATTTCATTTCCATCATAAAATCTGCCCAATATAAATGTAAAATTATAACGATAGATTCCTCACGATTGTTCGAATGACAATCTACGACGCTACCCTCTTTGAAGAGAACGAAAGGAACGAAGAATAAAGAATAAGAATTGGAAAGCTCGGTCGGGTCAGGCAGCCAGGGCAAGGAGGCAGCGGGTCTGCAGGTTTCCAGGTTTACTGTAAGGAGTTAAACTTACGGGAAACTCGTAGCCGCATGAACACTCGAAACTTTGTTCAACTGGGGTCGCAACTTAACTCGCAAACAGTGTACATACCTACCCTTCTATTTACCTAGTCGTACTCCTTCCTTTTCCTTTTTCCGTCCATTGCGCGCGTGTTGCACGTACGGATGGTTCTTCTGATCTTAACGCGGCAAGACGTCTCTCCCGGTGAACTGAATTGTAAATTTTTCAACCTGGAATAAAAAATTGTCTTTTTTTTTTTATTTATCACTACAGAATAGAGTGTCTCAATCGCGTTGCTCCACGGCAAAATCTACGACTGTTTAAACGTGGTGTGCAGATAAATGAGAATCATCAAGTAGCTCCTGAATTCATATAGATAAGGTTCAGAGTTCTGTTGTACGTACGTCTTAATAAATTGCTGCAGCACTCTGCAGCAATGTACAGATGGCGACAAACCCGGAACTAGTATAGTATAAGGGTCGTAGTGTCGTACTCCGATCAATACATATATAGGTATATAGGCGCATCCGAACTCCCCAGCTCACAATCACTCACCCTCACCAACCCACTCTTCAATACCTAACGCATTGCCCACTGAAATTTATCCACAGTTCACGAATACCCTGAAACCCCCGCAAAAAAAAAACAAAAAAAAAAAATACGCACGTTGCAGCCCACCCCCCGAAAAAGGGTGAAAAAAGTCACGCGTAATTTCAAACCGATCGGTAAAGAGAGAAAGAAAAAAAGAAATGAAAAAAACTAACCATTGCACGCAAAATTGCCCCATAAATCTGCGTCATGAACGTATTAGAAGCGAAATGAAAAAAAGGAAAAAAAAAAAGGCTTCCTTATTTTCGGGCATTATCATAGCTATACGTATTATAATATCGGTGGGCATGCCGCGGTGTTCATAACGTTTAATTACAAAATTTTGTGTGTACAGAGAATATTGTAATTCATTGCTCGTAAATTAGATTATAATATCGTTTGGTCAGGGCATAATATGTTAAAAATTTTAATTAGGTCATCTGATTTTGTTTCACTTTTTTTTCATGGGGTTTTTATTTTACCCTAGAATTTGCGGGGCATTAAATAGATGCCGTTTTAGGAGTTGCGGGGTTATTTTTTACGTTAAAAAAAACAAAAAAAAACAAAAAGGGTGGGTGGTCCAGCATCTCGTTGAAAAAAAATTTATCATCGCGTAATTAAGAAGTTTATCTCTGCAGCACCGCACATATCATCCAACGTCAGCAGAATTTTGCTGCCGGAAGATATTGTGTCCGTCCGTATATGAATGTGTGTGTTTTGTATCGATTCCGAGTGGCATTATCGACTCCAGTTTTCTGAATGCTTCGCGTGTCACGTGCTCTTCTAAAGCACCTCACCTTGTTACTTATTTTTATTGGCTCGATTTCGACCCGAAATTGAGTAGGTCAAGAACTCCGCATGCACGTGTAACTCGTGATGGGGGGGGGGGGGGGGGAAGAAAAAATGGAATCTAATTTGGGTGAAGATAGAGAAAAAATATCATCAACTTCGGATTGTTTTTAGATCACATCGTGTACCAGTGGGTGAAAATTATCGTCCTCCACATTCTGCGATTGCATTATATCATTAGCTGGTGGTGGTGGAAAAAAGCGTAAGAAGAAAGAGAAAGCGAAGTAGAGAAAGAGAGAGAGAGAGAAAGAAAAAAAAAAAATTAACTGGCACTCGCGTGACTGGTGCACACGGCAAAAGCGGCGAGATCAGCTCCTTCACATTATGTGGTGGTGTAGATATAGTGTACTTGGGTAGTTGGATCTTTGATATTAAAGTAACTTATATTCTTCAACTGAAGTTGAAATAGGTTTTTACGCCATCTACTTTGATAGAGGTGATGGCGGTGTTCTAGCTACTTGACGGCGAAGCGTTGAGTAAAAGCGAGTCAAAGATTATCAGTATATGTATGTTCGAAGGAAACAAAAGAATAAAGAATGAAGGTAAATGAAAAGAAAAAGAGATAAAGTAGGTACAAGAGCATTGTATAACCTCTCAAAGCGCGCGGTGATTTATTTACACGTTAGTATACATGAAAAATTGAGAATTCATCGGTGATGAAAAAAGAGATTTTTTTTTCAAATATTTTCCATTCACTCTACGTCACGATCGAAGAATTTAACGTTGATTTGGCAAAGTGAAAGGAAAGAAAAAAAAAAAAAGAAGCGGATAGAAAGAAATAAAGACAAAATAGGGAGGGAGCGAGAGAGTTAATTAATACCAATTGCGGAACGAGGGAACGCAATCTGCCCAGTTCCTTTGCGCGCTGTAATTTACTCCGCTGCTGCAGCAGCAGGAAAGATGATATGAAGTCGTTCATTCTTTCTTCTCTTTAGTTTTCTCGTTGCACGGTAGTACAGCAAATAATAATAAGAATATACAGAGTAAACGCTTCTTCTTCCTTCCTTCTCGTTTCACTCGGATCTTATATATATTCTCATTTATTAACTTTCATCTTCTTATTATTATCATTATCATCTCATAGTCTTATTATATTCCCTCGATTCGATGTTCTCGCACAAATCGAATCTCTTATTCAGACTTTCATATTTTCAGAACAGGCCTCGATATCCATATTACATAATACATGTATAATATATCATGTAACTCGCTGCATAATCTCGCTTTACTCGAACAAAAAAAACCATCGCAATTAAGACGGGGTACTACGGAAGCCAGAAACCGAAGCACCGGTGTGGCCCAAGGCAGTTCCTCTTTCGAAATGAACACCATCGCCACCCCCCGCCCGTTTTCCATATCAAAATCCTCCTCCAGCGCCCTCGTTCTCAAAGTTATGAACAACTTTAATTTATTCGGCCGTATCATAAATTTGCAACTTGACCCCTGCTTGCATCGTACCTAATTCCTCTCCTCCCGCCTCCAGCCTCGCGCACCCTGAAACCGACGTACGGTATAACAAACCATGTATACCATACTTATCTTCATTTTTTTTTCTTTTTTCTTTTCCAATCTTCATGAGGTTCAATATAAACCTATAACTCGTTATCTTTCTAGGTGGATATAGTATATGTTATAAGGTTAATAAATAAAAAAGATTGATCGTCGAAAGATGATTATAGCCACAATAATGATAATGTTTGATATTAAAAGGTCGTTACGGCTGAGGTCTTTAATTATTCATGAACGCGTGTACATACCGATCTATAAGATTTTACCAAACTGGTTAATTTTTAAACTCACGAAAATACAATTTCTAAAGTAAAAATTTGAACCTTTCTCTCCCAGGTGTAGAATCAGAGGAGGAGAAAACCGATTTATCAGTGTCTACAGAATTTCTACGAATGATTCTTAGACCGGTAACATCACAGAGATATCAAGACTTGCAGTATACGATGGTTGTTTCAGGATTTTTCTAAAGCTAGGCAAGACACAATTGAACCCAGAGAGACAATCGCCATGACCAATCAGTCGGGCATTGAACGGCCATTTTTAGTGACAGTATATAGAAAAGCGTAAAACGTCACGATGAAATGAAAAAAAAACCTCCCTTCATCCCTCTCTTTTTTCTGCACTCGATTCACTTTTTTTCTACTCGGTGTTCTTTCTTTTTTTTTTGCCATTTTTTTCATCCTCCTCGAGACAGGGACGATATTTTTCTCGCTGTACGTTTTTTGAGACAAGAAAAAAAAAGAAGATGTATAGTATACGCCTTATCTCAAACACGAATACGATCTTAACCTCGGAATATGAGGTTACAGGGGAGAATCGTCAGCACGCACGAAAAATTTTAGGGTGAAAAAGTAAAATATATCCATAGAACTCCGTAGATTTTCAAAGTTCAACTACATAGTCTTCGTGATTGGTTACCTAATTTCAGAATGGTCTGCAGATACGCGAGATTTGCCTGTAAACGGCGTGGAATTATTTCTGTTTTTTTTTTTTTTTTTTTCTCTCCACCCCTCTCGCTTATGAATATATTTCAACCGGTGGATGTTAATTGCTGTACGTACAACTACGTAAATTTAAAATTGCGGATTACGTAGCGGTCGTGTTGATTTTAGTAGAAAAATTTTCAATATTTAATATCCCATGTGATTACCCGTATATATCGATAATTTCTCGCAAACCGTTTGATGATATACCACACGTGAATTATATGATAGAATGAAAATAAAATGTTTTTCAAAACCGTCGAAATACACGCGATGATATTTCTGATCGGTCGTAAACACCTTTATACGGAAAATAAAAAATGAAAAATATATATTCCCGTCGATTGAGCGGTATAATCGTGTACAGGTATGTACATATATCTTGTTATGTTTGATGATTTTTTTTTTCTATTTTATTTTTGTTTTCGAAATCAGTACCGCTTCTTTTATGTAGATATATTTTACGAGTTGTTCCTATTTGACGATTGAGTCCGACCACATATGGGATATCGTTTTTGGTGCCGTTCGGAGTTGGCGATAATTGTTATATCGTGTTGATTGGTTGGTATATTTCTGTAAAATCTTTTATCATCCCGAGGAAAATCCGGGATATCCTTTGTACATTATCCCTTTTATAAATGCATAACGCGGTGTTCCTCTTAACACGTTCAGAAAGTTTTAAAGAGTTTTCTCTCTCTCGAAAGCTCTGTCTTTATTTCTTATACTTTCAACCCCGCTCAACGAGTAATCAATATTCAACCCCCCAATCGCTAATAATTATATGATATCGCAACAACAATATCACGAGCTGTTCGTACTCCGCGCCTCGCTTATGTAGCCAAATATACGCGTGCGATGATCACGCGAAAGTTTTCCCCAGTCAGTTTTTAGTACATCAGAAAACTCAATTTCCTAATACACAAGTTATCAAATGAAAAGTTTTAAAATTGGATCAGAAATCCGATTATTATTATGCTTTATACGTTCAAAGTTTTATTTAACCAATTTGCTGGGAACGTTTTGAAGCCTTTTATTGAAATGGTGTTTGAAAAAAAATTATTTAGGAACGGTTGATAGATTGTGTTATAATCTTTTGATCTACGCTGAAATTATTCTGTCCATTAATATTTACGTTTCATACGTTTCGGGTCGTTCGACAAGGTCGTCGAAGAGGATCGATGACCTTGAATGGCTAATCATCGCGTAGTTGTGAGAAGAAGTTGTGTAGCAGAAGAAGCGGCAGGTGCGAGAAAACCGGTTGATGAAGAATTGTATAAATCACATACGCTTCAACCACTACGAACGACTAAAATTCCCGTTTTAGCCAATTTCACAAGTCACCAGCATGAGGTGAGACTCCGAATAGCGACACGTATGCTGCTGCACGTTGATCACGCGGCATTGAAATCTCCGAAAATTATGCGTGGCGAACTCGACATGTGGTATCCTTAGATAGAGACCAGTTTTAGAGATAATAATAACTATTAATTACGACGTCGTAAGAGAGTATTAAGAATATCAGATGAATATTTTTTCACGCACAGATGTGAGAATATCATCAATGAATTATGTGATACAAGAAAAAAAAAAAAAGAAAAAAAAAACTCTATCAAAAATGGTAAAGCCAGAATAATGCGACCTCCGTTCGGTTTCAGATTGATTTCATTCCGGTTTGTTGTTTCTGGTTTAAAATTCGATCTCGATAAAATAATAAGAATTAATTCTGGCGATCGACCATGATACTCATATTACATTATAATAAAACTTATTTCCGATAACGTAATTAGCATTGGCAGATATACGTATATATACATAACAGAGGAACCGATATACATAGTTATTGGAAAATATGAAACCGCAGGTCATAACTTTCGAGGTAATTTCATCGCTATGAGCTAGTTATATACCCCAGGTATTAAACAAGCCTAGTTTGCGTTGAGGGCGCAGGCATAGAGGTTGCCTACTAATTATTCAGTCCAACACGATGAGAGAGAGAGACATGTAGAGTGGTAAACACAGACAGAGAAGTTAGTCGGAACTAGAGCTGTCGTTAGTTGTGTATGTGTGTTCGGTAAACAGATTTGTACGCACGATGTGCATTATACATGGTCCCTTCCAATACATAGGTTTACATATATATTTGTACATAAACCCATAGATAGATAGATATAGATAGATGAAAACCCTGGAAATCTAGAACCCAGAGGACGAGCTACATGGGGAGATCTGAAACTCTAAACGATAATCTAGGAGCCTGAGGGGTTGGCAGACGTTTATATTATATACCGATGGCGAGTATAACGTCATAAGATGTCAGTGTGGTTTGATTTACCCTGTTTGAAAATAGCCTCGTAGTCATCATCGTCGTATTCATCATCCACTCTAGAACCCCCAGCTATCGAGGGGATGAAGAAAAAGTGGCAATAAATTATCGAATTCTATACCCTGGGTACTCTTTCGACGGAAACAGTTCGAAGACCAATTGGAAAAACACTCTCGACAGACTCGAATAAAAGTTGAACATAAAACAATAATAAAAAAGTCACCATAAAAATAAAACAGCTCGATACAACGACACATAAGCAAAAACCGTACGAACAAATTTACACACACTCCTTATTGTTTGTTCATTCTTTTACACTCTCCATTGTTTCTAAAATTATTCATTCAATGGTTTCATCGTAGTTTCATTGTCAGTACAGAGTTAACTGGGTCTGCGTTACGATGGCTTTCGAATAATCTCTACTGCAAATAGTCACCTCTTGCTCGGTACTCTAGGGGTACATTTAGAAACGACGCATGAATATTATAGTCTTCGTATCGTCTGAGCTCGTGAGATAAACAGATAACGTAACTGTTCATGTAGTCGTTTGTCGATAGGGTATCAAAACGATATCACGAATCGAAATGCAGGATAGAAATGGAGTCTGGTTAACGAAAAATAAAGAGTAATTTTAACGGCAACCACAGGGAGAGTCTGTAGGGTACTACTAACATATAGGACGGATGTTACGATCGCTGGTATAAATTGAGTAGCACAAGCAAACTGTAGACCAATTAATTGAGTCCACATTGGTCTTCGCATCCCTCCGGCAAAGGGGTCGTATATAACGTATCTGTAATGTAACGTAACGTAACGTAACGTAACGCAACGTAACGTAACGTGATGTTGCTGCAGCAAGTGTAGCTGGTATCGGATATGGTGCAGGGTTTGCAAAGGGAGGCTGAGTATTGGCCAATTTGCAGTAACTCGCGAGCGGATGGCGAAACGGCAACTGTTCCAGGAGAAAAGGGGGTAAGGGAGAGAAGGGGGGCTGCCGGTTACTCC
Organism: Athalia cordata; assembly: GCA_963932425.1. NCBI lineage: Eukaryota > Metazoa > Arthropoda > Insecta > Hymenoptera > Athaliidae > Athalia > Athalia cordata. The sequence goes on from OZ010626.1 coordinate 31,535,099, forward strand.
GACACACAAAATAGAGCCCTGTATAGTTTTGACCGGTGGTTGTTTATCTCAGTATTTGAGGCGGACAGTTCGAGCGTAAAAATCCCATCCTATCCAGCTCATCCTCTTCCTCCTCTTCGTGCGGAACGAGGACTGGGTAGGTGTAGGGAAAATTAATTTCAGCCCTGGAAGGCCTGAGGGGACGTGTGAACGAGAATGGAATAGGTCAGGGAACATGGGATGCTCGATTTTCTCTCTTCTATTTTCCCACCTTCGATTTTCGGGAATTATTATGTTTCGGTATTCGCGCGGTCTGCGGGTGTTCTGCTGGACTATACCTGAGAGCTTGTGATCTTATTCTTTTCATCCCTCGTCGTATAGTTATACCTGTGCATTGTATTATTTCACATCTTGCGAATATAACTGGATGGAATGAAATACTGGACACCCCAGTGGTGCAGGTCTCGGTTGCCTCGACCTCCGACCATATTCGTGGCATGAGAGAAGTCAGTTTGCCGCGATGGATCAATAGGATTCCTGGCAAAGGTTATGATGTAATTTCCTTCACCTGGTGGTCCGCCCACTCGCTAACCTCCATCTTCTTTTTATACCTTCTGGCATAACGTATTATACCCGAAAAGAACTCCTCGGTAAAATTATGTGTGTGGCTGACGAACAAGAACGGTTCACACCAAAATTTTCTTGCTCGATAAGAAAAACTAAAGCCTCGACAGCGTAGATCATTACGCCTGATAAATTTCTTCGATTTTATTTACAGTACCGATAATCGAGGTCGCAGCAGTCGCCGGTTACAAGGCACACTTGCCCTGTGAATTGTCCCCTCCGTCCCGAGACGACGTTGTCTTCATGGTGCTCTGGTACAACGAACGTAACGACGGCGAACCGGTCTATACGCTTGATGTTAGAGGTCGAGCTTTCGATCAGGCAAAATTATGGTCAGATTCAAACACATTTGGCGACCGTGCTCTGATGAGCGTTACTTCAAAGCCATCCGAACTTGTCATAAACCGAATTAAAGTTACTGACGCGGGGGTGTACAGATGCAGAGTTGACTTCAAGAACAGCCCTACGAGAAATGTCAAGATAAATCTGACTGTCATAGGTAAGCGTATTGTAAATGTCAAGAATAAAAACGTCTCTATTTTTACTCTCCTTTTCAATGTCACGTACAGTTCAGCCTGAAAGACCGGTAATTCTAGACGGAAACCGTCGTACCATAGAGAATATATCGCCGGTTTATAATGAGGGTGGAAATTTGAGCTTGACTTGCGAAAGCTCAGGTGGGAAACCGGCACCCAGATTAACTTGGTATTTTGGTAACGAAATGCTAGACGATTCCTTCAGTCGAGACGATGACGAGGTCACGGTAAATCACCTTGTAATACACAGAATTACTAGAGAATTTTTGGGAGCAAGATTAATTTGCCAAGCTAGTAACACATTACTGGTACCAGCGGTTACGACCGAAGTCTTACTGAACGTGAATCGTAAGTACCGGAAGAATTTTACTTTTAATTCGTTCGGTGGGCCGACTGAAGAAAAGGGATTTACTTGCAGTAAAACCCTTCGCTGTCAACATAACGAGTAAGGAATCCCATCTTTCGGCCTTTCGGACTTATGAGATCAACTGCACAAGCTCGGGGTCCAGACCAAAGGCAGTTATAACTTGGTGGAAGGGTGATCACCAGGTTAAACACATGGCTAGAAATGTAAATGGAATTTCAGTATGGTTATTATGATATCACGCTCTGATTGAGCTATGGGGTAGTTAAATGACAGGGTTTTGACACTCGGTTACTGCATGGGTAACCATAACTTTGTAATCTCGATATTTTAGAACCTCCCTTTCACAGTTTGCAGAGTTTCGAAACGTGACTAAGAGCATCCTGAGTTACGTACCGACGATAGAAGATGATGGGAAATATTTGACGTGCCGAGCAGAGAACCCGGAAGTACCAAACAGTGCGCTCGAGGACAGATGGCATTTGGTTATCCATTGTAAGTAGAGAAATCGTTGACAATGAACCTTAGCCTGGCGATTAGGCTCCGGGGTTGAGTTCGGTTCTCTGCGCATCCGGTAAAGAGGAGGTGGTAAAGCTCGGGGTGATCTTGGGGGTAGTTTCACCCCGAACAACTCGAATATCCCACTCGAGCCATTAAACCTCAAACTTGAGAAACATTCGCGGCTAATTGAAGGGTTCTGTTTTGCGGTTCGTGGGAAAACGATGTTTCTAAATTCCAACCCAGCCTCCAAAGGTGCCCCAGCTTCCAGATCGTGCCTAAAATAAGAGCGACCAATACCTACCCCGGGCTTATAAATCCCCCGAGCTTTCGTATCGCAAACCCTCAAACCGCAGAGCATCAAAATAAAGCCAGAAAACAAAACTGAAAAAGGGAAACATTCTCTCCTTTTCAAAGTCAACCCCATTTGTTCGTTCGTCATTGTCGATTTTTTCTTCTCTTCCCTTTTTGCTTCCCCCTAATGATCACAGGTTTTAAACAACTTACATCAAACAAAGATTTTCTAACCCCGCACATTTCTCTTAAAAAAAAAAAAAAAAAATGTAGACCTACCGATCGTGACGATACGAATCGGCTCGAGCATAAACGCAAGGGAAATAAAAGAGGGGGACGACGTTTATTTCGAGTGCAACGTAAAGGCAAATCCAAAGGCTTACAAACTCTCATGGTACAAAAATGGGAAGGAATTACACCAGAACGTATCCCTAGGGGTTATTTTGAGTGACCGTTCTCTAGTCCTCCAAAGTCTGACTCGTCACTCAACAGGCGATTACACATGTCTAGCGGCCAACACCGAGGGTAAATCATCGAGCGATCCCGTAACCCTCGAAGTAATGTGTGAGTAAAATTCTCTTCTCATTAAAAAGAGAGAAGTATCTTGATATGAATTCCGCGAGAATGAGAATCCTTTCATTTAGACGCTCCAATCTGCAAGGACGGATCGGTTATGCAGGTTGTCGGAGCATTGAAGCACGAGACGATATCCCTGGTTTGTGGTATCCAGTCGAAACCAGCGCCAACAAATTTTCATTGGACATTCAACAACTCCGGCGAATTGATAGACGTGCCATCCGCAAAATATTCACAGGTCGAATCCGTACGGTCTTTGACAAATCAGTGGCACGGTTCAAGATTGAATTATACACCGTCCACCGAAATGGATTATGGAACCATCGCATGTTGGGCCAGAAACCGAGTAGGACGTCAAAGGAATCCATGTCTGTTTCAAATAATCGTAGCTGGACGTCCTTATCCACTCCACAACTGCACCGCCGTCCAGTCAACGGGACCTTACGCTTATCGGATGGGTGAGTGGTGTAAAAAGTATCATCGAGATGTTATTTTTCTCTGTATTTTATAAAGAACCGTCAAATTCATATTTCTGATTTTCTCTAAAGGGGTCGATGAACCCAAGTCAACAGACTCCAGAGAAGCGGATTGGCTGATAGTAAAATGCGCTGAAGGTTTTGACGGCGGTTTACCAGTAACTAGTTTTGAATTGGAAGTCTATAGCGAGGAAACTGTCTACCAGGCTAACACAATTTACTCAAACCACACGACAACCGACCGAGGCGGTAGTTTTCCCGGTCCAATATTCGAGGTTCCTGGCTTAGAACCAGGAAGAAACTACAGACTTCTATTGTACGCTATTAACGCCAAGGGGAGAAGCGACCCTGTCGTATTGGAACCAATAACACTCAAAGGGGTTGCGATGTACACGACCGGTGAGTGAAAACAAATTTCATTACATACGTTAGAAATAAGATAAATAAATAAAATTTATACCTCTCTCTCTCTTTCGCTCTTTTTCTCTTGATCTCTCTCGCTCTCGGAAGAATTACCAATTTTTCTGTCCCTGCCTGACGTTCTCGCCGGACTACATTTATTATATCGTCTTTAATTTCCATCCTCATGATTTATTCATGTCGCGTAGTCTGGACTTCGGGATTCTACCAGCAGGCAAGCTACAGGGCATCACGTATATATGTCCATGAGGTCCAACGCGCAGCGGTAACGTTAACGCTGTTCTCCGTTTCTCCTTAGGGGTAGGAAAGGGGGTATGGTTGTTACAAAAAAAAAAATAAATAAATAAATAAAAAAAAAGAAGAAAAAAATAAAATAAACAGCGTAACCTCGCTTTCCCAGCTGCTACGCCGAAGGGTAGTAGCGGTAGCAACGGCAACGGCAACTCCTGAGGCAAAGAATGACGATATATCTACACAAAGTCAGGGAGAGAGAGAGAGAGGTGGAGAGAGAAAAAGAGAGAGAAAGAAAAAGAGAGCTTTCGGAGTCGGGGACTGACGCTAACGAACCAACGCGCCTCCTGAATCCCAAGGACTTCTGGCCGCTGCCCTGTCCTCGGGATTCAGGACTCAGAAGTCTATGTTTCCAGCTTTACAGCTCTCTTAATCTTTCTGTCGGATTTAGGTTGGGTCATTTTTTACCCTCCCAGATAAACTCGTTATCCAATAATGGACTAAGGCGCAGAAATTACGGTTTCGAGATTGTACAGCAGAAGAAAAAAAACAAAAGAAAAATTTCGAATCAAACTCAGTGCAGATATTTCTGTTTAACGTTTGTTCACCCCTTCCGGAAACAAGCTTGTAAAATTTCTGAAATTGTTTTTTGAATTTAGGTCGTGACTCGTCGGAATCGAGCGACTACAGTTTACTGGTAGCTTGTTTCGCCGGTGGTATAACGGCGTTCGGTATCCTGGTCGTTGGAATAACTTTGACCTTGTACCGTCGAAATCACCCGTCGCGACCTTCGAAAGCCGGAGGTATACCTGGTCAGATAGTTCTGCAATACGAGTCGAAGGATAATAATCACCAATCTAGCGTACCTCAAAATAATTCAGTTACAAAAGTAAAGGAGACAATTATTCCGAGGGACAACAATCAAGCGGTTTTAGATTCACTCGACGACGATCCCGACGTCATTCCGAACTGCAAACTCGATCGGAGACCGGATATATTCGAACCAACTTACGCCAAGAAACCGGAAAGGATAAAAAACTTTGCCAGTATCGAAGACCTTGGTTATCCTTCGCCATCATCTGTACTTCATGGTAAAGATTCGTGGATTTATTCCGAAGGTTTTACGGAGCGTCCCGGAGTTAAACAATTAAGTCCCGTTAGACCAAACACACTTCCCGTTCATCGTACACACGATATTTATACGAGAAGTTCTCGCGTACAAGAGAGTTGTATATAATTATTATTATTGCTTCTTACTAAAAAACAAAAAAACAAAAAATTTGGAAAAAAAAAAAACAAATATAAATTATTCATGTTATATTATTCATTATTATTGGATATTGGAATAGATTATAAAAGATAATTGGCTCAATAAAATTCACCAGAATTATTATTAAAATTATTATTACAACAACAAAAAAAGACAGAACAAAATTAAGAAAAAAATTAAAAAATTAAAAAAAATAAATAAATGAAAATGTATATCAATGTTTGTACATATAGACAATAAAACATCCTGTTATTCAGATAAGTAAAATGAAAAAAAAAAAAACGATTCAGTCATTTATTCAAAAACCTCCCTATTATATCATTATATTCTCGATGTAACAATTTTTGGTGTATACGAAGGTGTATCGGATTCGTGCGATCTTTTGAAGGTAAAATAATGCTCATTATATTTTTAACGCTCGTGGTTTTTCGTGGGTTGGGGGTCGGGGGGGGGGGGGGGGGGGGGTAGGGTGGAAAGAGAAGAGAGATTTGTGGAATTTATTCCGTAGCAATTCTGCAGCTGCAGCAGAGAGAGCGAGTGACTTTCAGAATGGATGGAATGGGGGAGTTGTAACGGAGCTTTTGGAATTGGGCCATTCATATCCATCCGGTGTGCGTTAAAGGTGTTGTTTTGCATACCATTTAAATCCAGCATTTCCCTCTTGAGACAGAGGCCACAAATATCCATTTCGTCGCGTCGCCAGCTAGCGACGATTCCACCCTCGAAACCACCACCGCCACCACCCCCCCACCATGTTCCATGCCCACCAGAGAATACGGGATGAAAGAGGAGGAAAAAAAAGAGAGGAGAATTTACCTAACCACTTGCATAGGCGTCCGATCCAGGTAATTCGTGTTTTACAAATTTTCGGGGGTTTTCGGAAAACACGATGATTGTACAACATTAACCGTCCGGTGGTGACCCGCGTATGCATGAAGGGGTGAATTCGGAGGGAGAAATGGTTTTACCCGCAGCAGCAGCAGCAGCAACAACATCCAGCCATTATCTCCCCTGCGACACTAGTATTCGCGACTAATTATTATGCATTGGTATGCAAATGAATGGGCATTTAATAGACTACTCGCCGGGTTTTGATCCTGGGATATGTACCGATAAAATGTCTGCTAAAATTCACCGATCTAATTTATATTTCAAACGGGTACCGACCGGGCTGTGTACCGCATTATTTTTATTTTGTATTTTTATTTGATTTTGTTTTTGATTTTCAAACAACCGTGTGCGGATCGTCCGCGTCGTCGTCCACCGCGTAATCGTCATCGGGTGAAACAAATTTCCGAGGAAATGAAAAAAATCTAATAAAAAGTAATCTAATAATCTTGGTTAAAGCTTTTTAATCCAATGATCGTTATCCTTCCTTAGTTGTAAAATCATAGGGTTATCTCACGGCGCACGGATCGTTCGTACACAGGCATAGTCGGGTAGCTATAATTTAAATTCCTTCTGGAACCCGGTTGGGTCCCGTTGTAATCGGAGATCAGAGCTAACGGAATCGGAATAATCCGGATCTAATGAACCACCCGCCTGTTTCTTCTCGCCCAATCGAACCTACCACCCCTTTAAACCCCCGCTCCTAATCTATTTTGCCGTTCTCGCTCAGGGATGATCGTAATAATAATAATGCTCCGGTTGCTCTAATTTTATAGATTTTTTTTTTCTTCTTTTTTTTTTCAATCAATTTTAACCAATTAATAAAGAGGCATTTTTCACACGATTCAAACGCGTCAATTGTATTATGCATTACACCGACTTATTTACGAAGGGATCGTGTTACGTAGGTTGTATAAATCGCGCGTGTGCGAATAGGAAGTTTTAGGGTGGTGGAAATCTTTACTTCTCTCTCTCTTTCTCTCGTTCTCTGTAATACGAGTACCCTTGTCTTTGAAGGAGTTACTACACCTTTGAAGATGCCCCGAAGGATCAAGAGTGGCTGGTGGCTTGTCGGAATACCTTGAAGATAGAAGTAGGTATACGCCATCGCAGGGGAAAGCAAAGGCAGAAAAAGCATCAGAGAGCAGTCAAGGTGTCAGCTAGAAAGTGCAAAGAAGACTACGCGGCGAACAAGCAACGCTAACGATTCGCGACCTCCGCGCTCCTTTAACAATTTTCACAATTTTCTTTTTATTTCTTCTCCTTGTTTCGCATTCGTTTCTTTTTTTCTCCCCCATTTCATCTTTGCATGTTTTTTACGCGCTACGTGATGTGTAGTCATAAGCAAAGTCGATGTTCATGTTCCACGTAAAAGCTACTGCAAAACAAAGAAGAGAAAAAAGACAAAAAAAAATAATACCGACAAATGTTCAACGCGAAATAATTGCAGCAATTAAAAAAATTTTTTTCTTCGATCAACAAATTGTATTATAAGTGTTAATAAGAAATGTAAAACTTTGGTGGGGGGATAATTTATTATATTCGGATAAATCTCATCAACTTCTACACCAATTTTCCTGTAACGTCGGAAATAAAATTACACAATTTAGCAGTGCGAAATTTCCGGCGATTCGGACGCGGACTATAAAAGGGTGAGTCTTTGAACTGGTGGTTATAAAATGAAAGTATTTGAAAATTTCTAGCCTTTTCTAGGTCGATGAGCCAAAGGTACGTATGTATTCCGCCCTCATGTCTTCCGTTTCAACTTCGCTCGCGAAAATATATGTATTTCTTAAGGGCCATAAACGTAGCAACAGAAAATTGAGTACGTTGGATTTATTCGTAGCTTAATTTAGTCGACGGAATCGTGTCAATTGGAAGAAAATACATCAGGTAAGAGTCGCTCAAACTATTTGAAGAATATTTAATTTGAGGCTTCGAAAGTCGCGAAAACAGCAAGACTTGGAGCCCTTGTTTTTTTTTTTTTTTGTGATTCTCAAGCCAAAAGTCGAAATCAATTTTTTTATTTTTGGCATCCTCATGTACTTTGAGCTGAGGAATTAGAATCTGCGTAGTTTATGGCTCTTCAAAACTGTGCAGGAAAGGATGACGATGTATAAATTCTGACTGAAAAAATAACCATCTAGTTTGTTGCTTATCCTGATTTTGTTCTCTTCTATCCATTTCTTCCAGTTTTCAGTCTCATTCTTATCCTCAAGGATTTTGAATCGCGCTTACTTGGCCCGTATAAGGTTAAGAAGAACTCCCAAGGGATAGATAGAGTTAGCTTTAATACGTTCCAACCAGCAATTTTACGCTTCAAGCACCAGCTTGAAAAGCCACGAATGAAAAAAATAAGGTGGAACGACGAAAGATAGAGAGATATGGAAGGGGATGTGAAAAAGGGGAAATAAAAATTCAGGTGATACCCATTTACCTTTTCCCTCCAGGGTGCGGTTCTATTTTAAAGAATTTTTCAAAACGTATCTATTGGAATTCCATTACTTTCCGTAATTTTTCTTTTCTACTCCCTCCCATTACCCAGCCAACAACTATTGTACGTATTTTATTTCTTCATACCACTGCGAGATTTCTCTTCTTTTATTCTTTTTTATCTCCTTATATAGTTTTCGTTTTTCTTTATTTCTCTTGGTTCGAATCGTGCAGCATATAGCAGCGGTAGCAGACGCCGAGAGTTAGAGGCGTGCCAACTTGTCCATTTCCACCACTTATCGAGTTGAGGTGTAGCTGCTAGGTATTAAAGGGGTGGGTTTCGCTCGCGCGGTTTTGTCCTAATTTTCCTCAACTTGATTAAAACTTGTCCCCCATATATACGTACGTGTAACCGAGTCAGTACCTGCAAAGTTTATACGACGACTGCACGACAACGAGCTGATATATAATGATATCCCTACTACTTTTCCGAAATACAAAAACGCGATAAATCATATTTATTGGGAAAAAAAAAAAATATATATATATCAAACCTAATCACACGATCTCAAAAAAAAAAAGGGAAGGTAAAATATATTTTCTCCTCTTTGTTTCATCGCTTTGTATTCGTTATGATACGTATAAAAACCGCGAAAAAATAAGATAAAATAAAATAAAATAAAATAAAATAAAATAAAATAAAATAAAATAAAATAAAATAAAATAAAATAAACTAAACGACAACGTAAAAACATAAAGAAGTAAACGTAACGACCAAAAATATTACGGAAGGAATTATATATTATACGACCGCAGCGAGATTTAAATTCTCCGGTTATATAAAACGTTGCAAAGCTCACCGTTCTGCGTTTCAGTTGTTTTTTTCATTTGTTTTTTTTTTTTTTTTTTTGTTAAGAGTTAGAGGAGGTCGTGCAGGGGGTGAAATTTATCTTTAACAACCTCCTTTATGCGGAGGATGAGGATATAGAGATGAAGAAGAAAATATGAGAGAGCTAAAAAAGAAAAAAAAATAGAAAAGAGGATAAAACCGCATTCTGATGCCGTTTGAGTTTTAGCTGTATCGTCCCGCGTGCCTCGTTGTATGATATACGGGGATTGTAAGGCGGGGGATGAAAAGGAGGTCCAGAAAAGGAGAAAACATTCGACGTTGAAAATCCTTCAGGATTTCGTCAGACCGCTCGGGGCTCGCGAGCTTTACGACGTGCCAGACACGCCATCGGCTTTCACCGGGGTCCGAAGTTGCTTTTTACGATACCCCCTAATCCACGGGCGTCGTTCTTAAACGCCATCAGAAAGCGAAACAAAAGAAATAAAAAAACATTAAAAAAACAAAAAACAAAATGAAATGAAAAAAAAAAATAACGCGAAGAATTAACCCCCTCCCAAACACTATAACTTTATATCATAACGTAATATACCTGTTAAATCCTTCGGTTCTTTTTTTTTCCTCCATGGTTAATTTCGAACACAAACGAACGCGTTCCGCAGCTTTTCTTTTATATAATTTATCTACAAAAGAATAAAATTAATGAGAGAAAAAAAAAACATTTTACGAACAGATATAAAAAGACGTATATAAAATGCAGTATGCGCGATATTACATAACACGCCCAATATACATAACCTTATACATATGTATTTATATGTATAATCACGCTGCAGCAGCGCTTGAGTTTGGCTAATTGGGTGTAAGTTTTGTCACATTGAATTATACAAATGATTATGGGATGGTAAATATTACCGAGTAGGTATACGTTTGTAAAATAGGTTATACCCACATACGAATGCTCACATATATATTTATCTAGGATTTGCATAGGTATGCGGCACGTGAATGGACGCAACGTGCATCGGTATAACGAAAATTATTGGCAAATGAATAAGAGCAATCAACGGTTGATCGATGAGAGAGGTCAAAATTTCTCTAAAATCGTACTATAATTCATCGCACGATTACAGGCAGTGCTCTGCATTGGGCAGAGTTAAAATATACGTAACGTACCTACATACATATATGAAATATATAAATAAATATTATTCGTATAATTGAAATCGTTACATCAGTTTATCAAGAGCGGATTGAGCTTTTTTTCGTTACACATAAATTGAAATTTTCAATATACATGATAATTCAATCATCGAAATGAATGGGCATCGTGGCCCCAGGGCTGTGAGGGGGGGGGGGGGGGGGTTAATTCAAATGCACTCGATCGCAGTTCGGATACGTAATTTTGAAATGATTTCTTTTTTTTTTTTTTCTTTTTTTTTTTTTATATCGAATAAATCAAATTTACATTTACTAGAAAAATATCAGCTCATTGACTCGGATATCGGGTAACTCGATAACGATCCGTTCGCATCAAGTCCTTCGGAATTTGTATTCAATTCGCAAGATATTTTGCGGGGTATAAGGAAAATGGGGGAGTGGGGTAAGAAAAGGGAGGAGGAGGGAGTTTTGTGCCCTCCGTACTGGTATAGCTTGTGGAGAAACGCCGGTAGTTTCTTCGAGTAATCCGCTAAGTGCTAGCCGGTACCCACAATCCAGTTAAGATGCTTACCGCGGCATGCCCATCGCAGACTTCGAGCTCTCCGAATCAACCTCGTGCCTCTAACTGTACTCTATACTCCATACTCTATACCTTACCACCGGGTACACATTCTATATACTCTAATACTGTGTGCGACCGACCAAACTCTGTGCACAAATTTATCAACCAAGATACAAGGAGACAAGACAACCCTCCCCCCCCCCCCCCCCATTCCCCACCACCCTTTTTTCACTCCCAAGACAAACACTGCGACAACATAAATAGAAATATATGCGGTAGCGGTACAGCGCAAACGTATAATAATGGAAATACGGGACGTAGCAAACTCATGCACGTGAACGAGACGCCATTTTGTGCGGAGAGAAAATAATAAAACGTGTGCATCAGTGATTCGAAAAAATATATACATATGTTGTATATGTTTTTTCACAATTTTCATTCGATTTATTTTTACTTCAAAACATGTTTATTTATTCATTTTGCCGTTGAATGGAAGGGATGGGAGGGAGGGATGTAAAATTCTTGACGGACGCAACTCGGTGCCCTTTTTATTCCGGTCCTTTGACTTTTTTGTGGTTTGTCCGGGCGAACCCTCGGGACGGAGTGTTATTCTACATACATTAGAACTACCCGAGGTAACGTTATACATACGAAGAGTCGGTCACGCGACTGGCGAATCCCTCTCGGACAAGGGTTGCCCCTATTCGGATGGACAGCCAGACTGCGGAAGCCACACGCGCCTGAACTTATCAGGACCCCCCCGACGACGACCGCTCGCGACTTTGACGCTGCCTGCAGCCAGCTAGCGATTACAACGTAGATTCGCTCGATGCCTGCCACTTAGCGTCACCTTCATCCCCATTATCCTCATAACTATCAAACAATATACATAGATATATACACCCCACCCGATAAATAAATGTTACGCTTCTCTCGTACTTTTCATTTCTTCATTTTTCTTTTTTTTTTTTAATAACACTTCGGATTCCAGAAGAGTGTTGAAAATCTATACGTCCTGCAGAAGGGAACGTGTGCGCGTTTTATTTATTTATTTATTTCTTTATTTTTTCTATCAATAAAAGTGGTGATGGAAAAATGGGGTGTGATGCAGGTTCGGGTTTCACATACAGTTATATTTATACATTTGTACATAGCCACCTATATATGGACTTACTATATATATACCTGGAGTTGGGGGCGAATTTAGCAGCCAGCAGCTGTGTATTGCCGGTAAATTGTGAACGGGAGGGAAAGTCAGATTCAATGTTTCACACTTACACCACCCCTGATGCCGACAGCAACCAACCACCCCTTTACCTCCCCACACCCCTCGTAGCTGCTGGTGCTTTCGCCGCGCCCTAAGCGCGTCGACAAACTGCCGAGTGATAATTTGACCCCAATTTAGTGGCTGATAAACGGCTCTTATGTGCTGCACTATACGTATTATGTATGTACGATACGTACGCGAAGTATACCGAAAGTAGAATAAAAATTATACACGTATGATAAATGAAAAAAAATTGGAAGAAAAAAAAAAGATGACCGTATCCAAGTGGAAGAAAAAAAGTTAATAGATTGGATAAAATATTTTTCAAATTCGTGGCCAGCGAAATTATAGCTATATACCTATAGGTACAGGTAATTCAAGTAGCTTCGTTTCGTATTTTTTTTTCTATCTACCCTTGTGGAAAAAAGTTTGACTTTTCTCGGAATTAATTTTCACCGAATGTGTAGGTCCGCGTGAGAAAAACTTTTCTTCATGGTACGGTTTTTTATTTTTATTTTTTTATCTTTTTCGTATTTTTTTTTCATTTTTTTGCCCTCTATGTCAGGGTAGGATTTTTCACTTATTGCTTTCAAAGTTATTACATATGTATGTGTACCGTATGTATTCTGAGAATTATATTAGCTGTATACCATATACTTTTTGTATAATAATGATCACGTAACGTGAGCTTTTTCAGTTGGGGATTATTTTTCTTTAGCAGTTTTCGAAAACTTTATTAAAAACTGAAAGAGCGACTCTCATGTATGTGTTGTATTCGTAGTTTTTTGTAACATGTCACTTTTTACGTGAAAGTTATTTATTTAATTGATGATACGAATACGTGTTTTCGTTTTTGTTTTTGTAAAAATATTATATACCTATCTTTTGTGAAACAGAGTTTCGAATGCGGCAATCTTAGTTAGCTGTGGTTGAATAAATAAAAGTATAGGGATAATCGATACTTCAAATACTCAAGTTTATTTCTCCACATTTTCCTTCCAATCTAATTTCCTTTATTTTCATCCAATTCCCCTCTCATCACCGCAGTGGTGCAGGCTACTCGGAAAATATCATTACTTTCTTAGCCTTGCAAAGGTAGAGAAAGATTACATCGATATCTATTATCCATAACCAATCTTCTCATCTTTTCATTGGCAAAATATTTTCAAGAGACATGTAGCAAATAAGAAATGCGGGCACATCGCGTCCGGGAAATTTTTTAAAAAAATCTTCAACGACTGTCGATTATTTTCGGAATTAATATCGTCGTTGTTTTTTGCGAAAGAAAAAAATTGAAAACGAGTTGGGATGGATTATATTAATTCTAACCGAATGCACGCGTAGTCACACAGAAGGGGAGAGCGTATAATCGTTCCGATAATCAGCTCGATAATAAATTACCTTTTGTCTAGCGAATTACTAATTTTCCAATACCCCGAAAGGACCTTTGTCTTTTCGGCTCTGTTCCGTAGAATCGATTATATCATAACCTTCGCATATTAACAACTATAGCTCACATAGGGTTCGAACTCCAAACTTGATTTTTGTTCGAATTTTTCCTCCGATAACTTCTCGAACGATAAGTACAGTTTCACGCGTACGATCGACATCGTAGATCGCATTCCGTTTTAGACCAATAAAATTTCTGGGATATAAAAATTCACCCTTTACACATCGGCTGGTTCGTAAAATGGATGGAAATGAGCGGCGGTAGAAGGAGTAAGAAAATAGAGGAAAAAGACAAAAAAAAACAAAGCAGAACAATAGAATTCTTATTGCGTGTATAAAAATACGGCTCTCGAGGGATTTCTTAAAACGTGTAATAAAAAATTTTTCCACCAACGAATTTCTATAAGCTCTATAACGCGCAAAGCGCAGCATCTGCCGCAGCTTCAGAGACTCTTTTTTTTTTTTCTTCTCTATCGTTTGTGGTCGGTGACGAGCAGCCCGCCTCTCTGCTCCATAATTTATACAAGTACATCATTTATACGAAAGAAAATCGGAAGAATATTCTTATGCCGCAAGATTCTCTCCTTTCTATTTAAAAAGTCATTCGATAATAAAACAAAAGGAAAAATAAAAGATAAAGAATAGTGAGAGTAATGGAAAATGCCCACAATTTTCCCAGAGATTTTTAAATTCATCAAAATGGACGTTTTTAATTAAAATAATTCTACGCTTAGGTAAGCACTATGTTGGTGTACCAAGAACCAACGGACAGACCAAAAGACTTGTTTCGCTCGAGGCGCAAAAGTAACGCTAATTACTTTACAGAGAAAATTTTTGAAAATCACGGAAATACTTTTTTGCAAATTTGCCTACTTAACCCCAAATTTCTACCCCCGCAATTCGTATGGTGGACTCTTTTTCCAATTTATCGACGAGCGGTTAGCCTACATCGAAAGTACTTTTTTTTTTCTCACGCCTTACGCGTCGCTCCTCCCTTCTTTTTTTCTTTCTTTTGCATGAGAATTCTCCGCTTCATCCCCTCTGTATAACAGCGGCCGCCACCAGATCTGTGGAGACGAAGTCGATGCCACTCACGTATTGGCTAATGATTATTTTTCAATCACGTACCCCGTGCAGACCTTTCGTTCTTTTTTTTTCTCTCTCTTTTCTTCTCTTCCTTTTTTTCTCTTTTTTTTCCTTCTCTTTATTCTTTGGGGGGAGGTTTCGAGGCGCACGCCGATATCGGTATAGGGGCGGGGGTTTGAGAAGGGGAAGTAAGAAGACGAGGAATAAAACTTTCGCCAACTACCCGCGGTTTGCGGTCTGCACGAATTTACTTTCATATTCCATTCGATGGTGGATGGTATGTATGTACACAGGTATGTATGATTCGGGGGGTTGGTTGGGGTGGTTTTGAAGTACGTTATACTCTCGGCGTTATTCGATGAAACCCAAGGGGCGTACTAGGAGTTGGTTGGGGCTGGGGGTGGGTCGGGGAGGGCTAGAGGTACCAGGTTTGGATTTTGCGAGAACCAACACGAGCTCGCGACGACAACCACAAACAGCCCGCGGTAGCATTGGTACCGTACGGTGCGGTGGCTTCGAGGAAATTGAAAACGTTTTCGACGACACGTTTTTCTTTGAGAAAAGATTCTACTCTCGCGATTTCTCTCCGATTCAAACCGAATTTTCACAAAGTCGAATCGACACGACGCCCGATGCCCTTGCTGGTGGCTACCGGCTGCTCTGATTCGTATAATTTTTATTAGAATTTGAAGAAAAAAGGAAAAGGAACGAATATGAAAAAAAAAAAATAAAAATGATAAGAACGAAAGTACAGCTTATCAGCCTTTTCCTCAACGCCTTCCCCTTATTTTTGGAACGAACGAGGTATCTAATATCCTCCCTGAGTAAAGATGACGTGCTAAGAAGGTGGTAGCCCTTCGGCAGGAAGAAGGGAGACTTAAAAGCATTAAAACCTTTAAAGCTGGTACTAAGAGCTGCCTAGCTGAGGGTGGTGTAAGGTGTACATCGGGAGCTGCCCTGCGGCCTTAGGGTTTTCGCATCCGTCGATACATTATCAATGGATATAGCCTTGAGTGGAGAGGGAACCGAAGAGCTTTTGCCGCTCGCGCTCGCCCAAAGCTTTTGGCCTTCGGTTAACCACCGAAAGAAGCTTCTTTTTCTTCTTCATCCTCTACTTTTTCTTCTTCTCATCCTTATAGGTACGAAACGGCGAGGCGCGGCGGCGGGGCCGGGAAGGGGAAGGGGGGGGGGGGGGGGTCGGAAGTAGAAATTGAGGAAAACAGGAGCAGCTTAAGGTTTACGGGTTAATTTTTCACTGGCATCTCCCGCGTCACCGATTTTTACGAGGCAATTTTTTAGTCAACACTTTTTTTTTTCCATCTAGTTTTTTTTTTTTCAGTTTTTATTTTTTTTATCATCCCCTCATACACCAAAAAAGATTCAACCTGCAACACTACGCGGAGGAGTTTTTTTTTTTTTTTGCCCTGCGGTATACGTATATTACGATCGAAGAAAAGTGATTGGACGATTGGCAGGGAATGGCGGCGGTCTTGACGTAACGCTCTTGAAAAATAAGAAGAAGAAACAGATCATATTGAAATTGCAGACGAAAAATCTCATCCCCTTATTTGTGAAAGAGGACATCGATTTATCATTACCATGAGAACGCAGGATATTTGGTTGATTTTGAAATAATAATTTTTTTTTTTCAACTTCGCTGTAACCTCTCACTCACCCATCATCCGCGACATGATGCAGTGCTGCATCAGGCGTTGGACAGGCAATTTTGATACGTGTACAAAGTTCGTTAATTAAACTGGACGTAACAACCCTATGCTACAAATTTCCACCCCCTACCATTGATGTACGGTAGATAATATTCCAGGGTAGATATAGAGATGAACAAGGCTGTTCTGCGTTTTATATGCACATAGGTATATATAGGCATGTATATATACGTGGTGGGTTCGTGATACGTATATAGAAATATATGTATCGTGTATAGCAGTTTGAGGGGCGGGGGGGCGTGGGGACGGGTGATTGCGAGACTTAGCTGAGGACCCGTTTTGGGCGAGATATGATCGTAATTTATACGACAGTCGTTTGTTTTAGTCGCGTCGCGTCAAGATAAGAGCCGGAATATGCTGCTCCGCTTATTTCTCATCTGTCCCATGGTCTCGTCCCCACCCTAGAATTCACGAAATCCAACGAGGAAAACCAACTAACGGAGATGTCTTCCAGTATCATTCCAAGGGTAACAGTTTTCCCTTAAAATGGTTGGTTTCTCTGTGTACTACTCGAAATCTAAAGTCCCCCGTAGTCCTCACTCTCTCTCTCTCTCTTTTTCTCTTTCTCTTTCCCTTTCTCTTTCTCCCTATCGCTTGCGAAAGCGGAAACGGTAAAACCGGGAGAGTGAGGGGAGCCATGGGAAGAGTTGAAATTTATAATTGCCAACGGAATTGGATGCCATCAATATAATTCTACCCGGAGAAAAGCAACACGAGTTACCTACCTATACGAAACGAGACAAGCTGAGCCCCTCCAGCCGCCATTGTTCTCATAGCGTATTACAGCTAAATGGGATTGAATTCGTCGACTCGCAAACTTCATATATATAATACATCCAACTTCTCAAAACTTGTCTAAATGATACGACGCCATGCTCTTCCTACGTTGTTTTAAATTTTTAACCGTCATATTCCTATCCTTGGACGTGGAATGAGACGAATGCACATCGCGTAACTATCGAAATGTAAACCTTGGTTGAAAATGCCCTCTGACTATATTTGACTTGGTCATGATGGGGATAATTACATATACACAACGTGACATTGCATGCGCCGTGAGTGATGTACCCATCCCTGCAATGGTTGCAAACACACAACGATGGGTATGGATATCAAACACCTGTAGCTGCACTTTACTGGCGCAGGATATGCTTGACATTAAACTGCGGAATTCCCCACTATCCTATTCCATCAGGGGTGTCGTATATATGTTACACGTTGCAAGGATGTCTAAATACCCAGAACTGCACTGTGACATTATGATAGAAAAAGAAAGAAAAAAAAAAATAAGAAAAACGTGGCGGAAGGAATTTCGCAAGAAATTTGTTCGACGAATCGTTGAGAGTCCATCATCATCATCATCATTATCATCATCATCGTCACAAAGATATCTATCCACATCCCTTCCTCTTTGGATCGCATTTTTCAAGTTATGATTAATGGGGTTCTAACATTCAGTGGCAGCGGTGAAGAGCGGAGAGCCGTTGAGTAGTTGAGAAGGTTCGTCTGTGGTGCTCCTTCTGGTGCTGTTAATTTAGTGAATTAACGGATGTAGGCAAAGATCATTAGGCAAAGTGAGTGAAGCGGCGCCGGGGTGTGATGGAGACGAAGAAGCCCAGGTGATGTGAAGTATATGAGAGGTGTGGAAGGATAGATTGCCGGTACCATTAAATAGGCAGGTATGTCCTTGCCAACACAAAGAACTGCCACTCCAGACTGGCTTTCTTGGGTCCAAAGGAGCGTCGTGAGGAGGGTCGCAAAATGACAAAAAAAATAATAAAAAAATAAAACGAAGCAGAGTAAGAAGAGTAAGAAGAAGAAGAAGAAGAAGAAGAAGAAGGAGAGGAGAAGAAGACGAAGAATCATAAGACGGGGATGGATAAGGAGCGGAGGATAGGCGATGTCGGTAACGGGGTGGCTATGTCGGCGGAGGTGGTGGTGGTTTAAGTGACGTGGGATCCTCCAAGCTGTGAGAAACGGTGAACGCATCCATCATTCGATGTGTACTGCCTGATGCTACCATCGGCGTTACGTTTACCGTGTTGGAGTGATAAGCAGGTGGCAGCGTCTGCAGACTCCCTTTTACCACCCTTTGCTCCTTACATTTTCCCTCTACATAGCAATGGCTCGGATCTACTATCCTCTATTCGGCAGGGTAAGACGAATGACCTTGGTGATACCATGTAACCGATCGAAAAAGGGTATCCGCGCACAAAGTTCATGTCACAGATAAAAATATGAAAAAAAAATTTAAAAAAAAAAAAAAAACTTCCACATCCTCACCTCGCGATTGAATAAAAATTTTCCAAAAACAAAATTGACGTATGTTTTCTTCCCCCTTGCACGGGATGAAAAAACATCGGATAAAATTGAATTCAATAAAATGCACGATCTGTCGCCGTTCAAAGTTGAGCAAAACATGAAACGTTCAGTTGAAATAGTATATGCAATTATACACAGGTGCGTTGCGGGGTCGAGATGAAAGGAGGAGGTGGCAGAGGGTCTCAGGTGTGGGTATTAGGGCATCAAGTAATTACGTCGGTTAATGAGAAATGGGGCAGTTATCGTTATAATTTCAAGTACGGTTTAGACAGTCACTCGGTAAGTATGATAAATTTTGTATAATTCTACCCCAAACGCAACGCCGTATAATTATATTCGCTGCACACACGCGTTGTAATAAAGACGCGCCCTTATACGTTTGCCGGCGTTATACGTATACGTGAAATACACGTCTGTCTGTTTTTGCAAGGAGTTACCACCACGACCCTCAAGAATAATTCACAAGCTTAATTACAACCTTTCTTTACAAACTACCCTCGTTCTCTCGTCCGCTAACTTATATGCGCGTTTTATAATGCGTGAAAATTACAAGTAGGTACCTCCAATTTTGGATAACCGGAAACGAAACTTACGACAAAAAACAACCCTATACAACATATCTCACGTGTTCTTGCGGAACCGAGAGTGAAGTATATGGAAGAAAGTTTGAGGGTTGATCCTTAAGCGGGTCGAATGCGGCTAGTAGTGGAACGGGGATTAAAATAATCCTTCGAAACGTCAGCGTGTTCGAGCAAGCGAGAAGTAGACTTGTCGGATAGGCCAAGGCGGGAGATGTAAGCGTCAGCTGTTTTCACTTTCCCCTTTACACCCCTGCCCAAAATTCGCCCTGTTTCTCTCGATGCCGCTGCCGCTACTGCTGCTCGTCCTTGTCTCTCTCTTGAAACTGTGACGACTACGAGAACGCCAGGGTTGTCCAACGTATATATGCGTATGTATACATACCATATACCTGCCTACGCGTATTATTACGCAGCTCCAGAATCTACCCCGTAAAGTAATACCTCTCTAATAGGGGTAAAACTGTCGTCCGCGATTTCTTTCTTCCTTCCGACTTTCCCTTATATATCCTCTTTTATCGCTTAGATCAAATCACGCTAGCGCGAAGATTAAGAAGAATTTTATGAATAGGCTTCGACTCGATAACCTTAACCTTAATTCCGCGCCAAACCATAGCCTCGCACAATAATCTGAAACGAACTTTAGCAAAGTGCAAAAAATTAGAAGGGAAAAAAAAATAAATTGTTCACCCCTAAAAATTTTATACTTTTGAATAATTTCAACGTGCATTATTTATGCTTCGTAGTGTACCATTTGCCCTAAAATCCTTTTCTCCTCATTCTTTTGCTGTTTCTTTTCTTTCTCTCATGTGAAATTCTATGTTTACTCGCATGTCAAAATAAACTTGCGGACGTACAAGAAAATTGATTTGCGCATGAATGGGTATTACGACCGCGAATAGATCGGAAGGTGGGTCGATTTCGTAGAGGCATAGTAATGAGAGAATAACAAAAAAGAAGGTTTTTGCCGGGAAAAATCATTGGCGTCGTAAAGTCGGTAGATCAATATTTCCTTTCTTATCCCGGCTCGTTTATTCGAATGAGTTCTCTCTTTTTTACTTTATCTTTGCATTATTTATTCTCCTATTCACACTTTTGCTCCTTGACGTGGTTCTTTTTTCTTCTCCTAGGCGTCTCCTATTACCCGTTAGCGGAGCTTATTGCACGGAATGTACAATTGAAATCTTCCATCGTTGCGTTCGCGAATATTTTTTTGTTTTCTATAATTTTTATAATAAAAGATACGAAGGTATTTTCCGAGGAAAAATATTGAACAATCTCTCGCTGATATCTATCTACAACTAAACGCTTCGATAAAATATCAGCAAGGACTTCCTACTACCCGCGTCGACGGGGGTATTTTCATTATTCGGAAGCGGTGAATTTCAATATTATTTTAATATAAATACACCATCTGTCGATATCAGTTGGGAATTTTTCACAAAACCATTTATGTATATATATACATACACATACATATATACCTGTATATAACCATACTTTATAAAAATTGGTTGAATTCTATTCCGTTATCACTTCACCACGCACGACCGAATTCTTCCCATTTCGACCCCCCAACTACAATAACTGCACCGCAACGCCATCGTCGGTCAATGGTTCCGATGCACCGTTCCGAAGAAAAAAAAAAAAAAATTAACTTTTCAATATTGAAAAACGGAAAAGAATTCCAAGTGCGCGAGATCAACCAACTATTATCGCAAGACAATGGGGTCCTTTCCCTCGAACATTCGAACGCGCTATATACGTGCATATTCCGACGGACTGAAAATAAAAAAATGAAGGAGAACAACAAAATGTTCTATTTGCTTTTCGGAAAATTCATTCGCGTTTGAATAATTTATAAAATTATTATTAGAATGATATTCCTTACGGTATGGCAGGTCTTTGCTTTAGTTTTGAAATCTTGGGTTTTGTATACTCCGAGTATTACACGGAAGGAAGAAGGGAGAAGATAAAGGGGGCGGGGGGAGGGGGGAGGGGGTTGCATGTCGTAGCGAATTGTAAAAGGGTAGGGGGGTTGGTGGTTGGTTTATAGAATACAGGGTTCTATATTAGATTTACATGTAGATGGTACTCAAGCAGGTGAGGGGTAGGAAAGCGAGCCAAACACTCGTGCGGAGGGTATAAGACGCCCCCGGGGCACAAATTGAAAATCAGAGCTCCAACCAAGCTAAGATGGAATAAATTATGCCCCCCCTCCCTCCCTGCCCGCCTCTCTTCTCGCTTCTCTTGCCCAACCTCTTCCAACTCGAGGTAGTAGGCGAGTGCTTACATGGTTCTTAGCGGTACTTATATAACGCTGTAGCTTATAAGGGTATGTGTGCATATACCCAACTATTCAAAATATGTCTCGTACTCGGTTGAGAAAGCGAAAAAGAAAAGAAAAGAAAAGTGAAAAAAGAAACTTTAAAATTATCCTTTGTTTTCCCGATATTCAATGGATGAGTAGGTTGAAAATATGTAAAGGGTTTTTGTAGTTTCTTTTTTGTTTTTTATTTATTTTTTTTTTTGGAAGAAGAATCAAAGCGCACTGTACGTACGATGTAGGGTATATACGTATGTATCTATCTACCTTTAAGGGTTGTAGGAAAGTTTAGTGGAGAAGGAGGAAAAGTCAGTCTGGCGTAAAACAGCACATCACGTGCTAACGTAGCATCAGGAGACGTGAAAATTCAGAGCCAAGTTAGTCGCATTGTAATTTGCTGAGTTAACCGAGAGAGAGAGAGAAAGAGGGAGAAAGATAACTGAATTGGCCCACGATGGTTAATCCGGTTAGGCTAAGTTTTCGAACACGATTCGCCTTCTTCGTTCCATTCTCCTTCTCCTCAAACCCTGGGCGGCGAGCAGTTCTGCAAACGACAAGTTTGTTCGGTATAAGGGTGGCGCAGGGGAGGAAGTCGCACAAGAAGAAGAAGAAGAAGAACAAGAAGAAGAAGACATCTGGGACACCCTCTACACCAAAGCCGAGAGGAAGTCGCACGTGGTGCCACAACCCAAAAATGAATAATTAGCGTGAATTTCATCGAATTTTATCCTCAACCCTTAAAAATATATAAGAGATTCCGGTTTTCGAAATCCTTACGTCGCGTACGAACCGTGAAGTGAATCCGGATTTTCGTTAGGATTTTTATACACGTGCTTCTGAGCGGGACTGCTTTTGAGTTTGTCTAGCCAAATATATGGGCTGTAGGTATATACGTGTACATAAATGAATGTACAGCTATATATATATAAATATAAAAGAACGTAGAATGTGTATCTGCAGGTGCTCCCGAGTTGGGTGATAAAAATTTTTACGGGTACGGTATAACACATAACGTAACAGAAGCGGTAGAAACTGCAGCAACATCGAGGATGCAGGGTTGTTATACAGCTGAGGGTATAGCCAAGCCTTTTCATTACCCGTAGCACATATATACATTATACGTATATACCTATATATCAAACTGCATCGTAGCGGAAGAAACTAAAGAAGGAAAAAAGAAGAGGCGATTATTTTAACCTTGCTCGATTCACTATCTAGATACGATCCTGTCCGAAACGAGAGCGTGTCATAGAACTGGCTAATAGCCTTCCACTGTTTATGAATGTAAAAATAAAAGGGGGTGTAGCGTCGTAGAACAAAAAAACAAAAAAAAAAACTGTACGTGATAGAGAAATAGAAAGCACTGTGGAAGAGAGTTAGGGAGGAGATGAGCGAGAGGTCGTAGGTCTTCTATACCCCCATTCTTTTCTTTCTTTCTTTTCTACGTTTTCTTTTTTTGTTTAAAAATTCTTGGTTTTTTTTTTCATTCTGTTTTCTTCTTCTTTTGGGTACGGGTCTATTAAAAAGTTCGAGATAGCGACCGGAGGGTTGGCTGGTCGGTACTCAACATGGCCAAGCCAGGCAACGAACTACTATCCTCTTCCACCCCCTCACCATTCTCGCTCTATTTACTACTTCATAAAAATCTTTAAAACCACCCCCGCCCTGAAAATACCATCACCTTTTCTTTATCCCATACGAGAAGGTTTGCCCCGTAACCCAAAGTTGGGTATGAATATATGTGTAGGTATAAAGCAGGTGAAAAGTCAGAAATCAGTTCGAAGTAAAATACGAAAGAAAAAATAAAAATAAAAAACAAAAATAAAAAATAAAACAAGCGCACGACAAGACTTACTTGTTTTTCGAGGTAATCATTATTTCACTCAAAGGGAAAATAAGAGGAACGAACGACAAAAATTTTTTTCAAAAGCTTCGCAGATGCGTGTTATTTATTCGTTCTTTCATTTTTATTTATTTCTTATATATATTTATTTATTTATTTATTTTCTCGTTCCTCCATGCTCTCAACTCTCAAATATCGCATATAAGTATAAGGAAACAAAGTACCATGAACGACGACCCTTGATTTGAAACGTCTACTTTATCAAGGGGAATTCTTATAAAGTACGTATATTTTTTCTCATCCCTCTTTTTCTTTTGTTTATTATTATTATTTTTCAATTTTTTTTTTTTTTCCTTTAACAACGTAACAACGAATCAAAGTTTACTCATATGTAAAATACACCAAACCCTACCCTTTCAATAGTAAAGGATAAGAGAAAAGAGAAAAAAAAAATTCATCATTCTTTTTTATTTTCTTCTTCTTATTTTATCTCGTGTGAAATCGATTGAGAAAATTACGTATGAACGAAAGCGTGAGAATTTATTTTATCAACTAGAGAAGTTGACGATCTGTACGGTGGGAAATAATATTTGTGTGTTACACGTATAGATTACGCGTATAATATGTGAATCGATCTTCGCGTACATCCACAGCGCGAGATACATAGAATGACGGTAATTTTAGATCGGGGTGTAAATAATAAAAATAATAAAGTGGATACCGAAAGAGCAAAAAAGAGAAAAAGTCGTTATAAATAAGAGTAAAAAATTCCCGAGAAAAGGAAGAGAACAAATAAAAAAAAAAGAAAAAGAAAAAGGAGCGAGAGGGTAGATAGGATGATAAAACGATACGACGGAAAGAGGCGAACTGCTGCAAAAGGAGTCGGGCTAACTTACGATTATGATTTATACCCTGCAATATAATAATAACTGGGTATATAGCGATAAAATAAGGAAGTGAAAATTAATATATCCTCGTCGAGCACCCCCACCCGTATTCACGTTCGTCCAAAAGTTAGGGGTGTGTAAAGATATACCTAACCTATAATAATGCACGAGGGTGGGCAAAAATCAAGGGAGTAAAACCTGAGGTAAAAGTATAATCCGTTTCGTCTGTCCTCAGCAAACGTTGTGTCGTATAGGATTCGGAAATTCGAATAGATTTTTCCCTACCCGCGCGCGCAATGGAAGATAAAAGGACGTTGGTAAGATACGTTCGTCTCTTTTTTTCTTTCTCCACCGCCTCCAGAAAACTCACTCCCCACACCTCTCAATCTCTTGCCGTTCTCCATTTCTTACACACCTAGTCTTTTATCGAATTTCCCTTGAATTTTTCTTTTGTATATTTCACCTTCCCCTATTCTTCCTTACGTTTCTATACGTGTATATCTATCTTACTTTTTCAGCGGCGCGGCGGTGGTTGTAACCGCGCGTCGGGCGCGAGCAATTCCGCGTCTGGCTAATCGAGCGAATGATTTTTAAAAGCGATTGTTCTATAAAACTTCCTTCGCTCGCTCTCGTTCGAGGAGAGGATCCCCGCTCTCCCCATGGATGCGGTTAACTTAGTACGAGCCGGAGTTCCCTATACCGCATCTCAAAGTAAAACGTAAAAAGTAATGGGAAGCGCGGATCGAAAGGGAAGGAAAAAAAAACTTATGGAAAAAAAAAAGAAACAAATAAAATAAAATAAAATAAGAAAGAATCAAAGGGAAAAGGGTGGGGGGAGGGGAGGGGGAGGGGAAAGGTGGCGCAGACTACGAGATGGAAGACTTCATCACCGCAACTGATTGCCCGATTTGTCACCGCTAACGGAGTTCGGGATCCCAACCTTCTAATGGCTGATATAGAGACCCAAAGCTCTGAACCTTCTCCTTCCGATCTGACGATCGTAGTTTAGCGCTTTCTCAAATCATTCCTCATCATGCCAACCTCCCCCCTTTCTACCCCTCCAATCTTCCCCGATAGGATATTGCTTATGCCACGATGGCACACCCTCTATCAAAACTCGATGATCCAATTACCCTTCAAACTTCAAAATTTCACCACTGCATACCTATACCTATAGATATACATAACGTGTACCTATACATCTTCGGAACGAATCTATAAAAAATATTTTACCGAACGTTAATAACAATAATAATATTAATAATAATGATAATAAAAACGTGGATCATATAAGTCACGTATTTTTATATTCCCTCTCTAGGATGTCGAGGGTGGTTTTGAAATAATAATTATTATTATATTTTTCTTTTTATCTGCATTGTTTTATTCTTGGGGGATTTGTTGGAATTTTTTCTCTCTCAAATCCCCGAAACTCTCGTTACGGTTCGTATACCTATGATATAACTGCAGCATTTTTTCCACGAATCCATGTATGGTGAAATGTTCTTTTTCTTTTTTTTTTTTTCTTCTTTTTACTTTTTTTCTCTCTCTTCTTCGTGTACGTATCCTGTTCATTAGATGACTAAAAGGTCGCTTCAAAGTTAGGTGTATAAAGGGCGAAGGTAAGTTTGACAAACGGATACGAGTCAAATACTAAAGTCGGTACGTGGAACGTCTTTGACGTATTACCTACCTATACTACCTACCTACATACGTTAGGTCGTCTGATGGGGTTCGTCCTCGTCGTATTCCCGTTTATTTCGAAACGTGACATTCCCGTAACATGTATGAGGGGCACCGAAAGCTCCCGATGATTCTACAAAGCTCCTCCTCTTACTACTCCTCTTTTTTATCTTCTTCGTTGTATTCTCTCGCTAAATAAAGAAGAGTCAGACGAAGCGAAAGAAGCGAAATACTTCAAAAGATTCTATGATTTTCCTTTTTTTTTTCTCTGCGCCTTCTTCTG
Organism: Athalia cordata; assembly: GCA_963932425.1. NCBI lineage: Eukaryota > Metazoa > Arthropoda > Insecta > Hymenoptera > Athaliidae > Athalia > Athalia cordata. The sequence goes on from OZ010626.1 coordinate 31,561,709, forward strand.
CTTACTTACTTATTTCTCTTTCATTTGATTTTACACAGCTTTTCTAGTTTTTTTCATAAAACAACTTCGAGTTCTTTCGGTCGCCATCATTGTTATTATTAAATATTGAAGGTGTGTATAGTTTAAAAAAAAAATTTTCAGCCTGTAAATCGCAACTCTCCGACAAAATTCAGCTTGTTCGCAACCCCTTTTCACTCGAAAGGTTAAATTCACGTCTGTTCCAAATGTATAGTTTGATGAATAGTTAATTTAATATTTTAATTCTACGAATTTCCGAAGACTTTTTTTTCCATTCATTGAAACAGTTTTAGTCGACGCGCCAGTTTTTTTGTTTCTATCTTTTTTCTTTTTCAGTAACACATTTGATTAGGTATTATGTATGTGCATATAAAAGTTACTCGAAGTAAACGTCCCTGGCTACTATTATTATTCATTAGAGTGTCCTTTTTTTTTTTTCCCCCTCCTGTTTTCTTGTCGAGCAATGTGTCTTTCTCGAGAATTTTTAAAAATCTCTTTTTAATTCTTTTTATTTTTTCCGTACCTCGGTATCCCATATTCTCTTCAACTTCCAGAGGTCAGAGTTGAATAAAAGTACGGCGGGCGGGGGGGGGGGGGGGGGGGAGGGGGTAAATAAGTGGTGGTGGTGGTGGTTGTGCAGGTCGAAGAGCAGAAGAGCCGCACAAACCACGTCGCTAAAAGCGAGCGTAGATTTATGGGGTACGGTTACTTTATTCAATTCGCGTTGAACGAAAAAAAACAAAAAAAAAAAAAAAACACACGCACATACACATCCCGCAAAAAGAGTTCGGTGTAGAAAGAGAAAGCCGAGGGTGAGATAGTGGAAGAAAAAAAGAGGAAAGGGAGTTTAACGGAGCTGTGATGAAGAGCTAACGAAGTAACATGCGAGGGTGCAGTAGAAAGAGAGAGAAAGATTAAAGAACGAGAGAGACAGAGTCTATATTCATACAAGAGTTTATACAGTTAATAGCGGGGACGGTATTTTTCGAGAATAAATTTTAGCACGCAAAATTTGAAAGAAAAGAAAAGAAAAAAAAAAAAGAAAAAAGAACTCCCATCACGTTTCAAGATGTCTTGTTACGATCTCCGCGAATCATGGGGTATTATATACCTATAATAATAATAATGATAATAATTATTATCATTATTATTATAGTTACATGTCTTCGAGGGAGGACCCTTACTCGACCCGGTAATGGTTATATAGAAAATGGGGGGATGGTTATATGAAAACGGAGTGGGATTTGTTTCGGTCGACTGGGTCGCGGCTCATTTCGAAAGTAGACCTTTCGTCCTGCTTTTCTTCCTTTCTTTATTCTTCCGCGCGCACGGAGTTCCTCCGCTATGTATGGAGGGTGGTTCGGTTTCTGGTTTGTTATATAGAAATATGTACGTATACGTACATAGAAAATAACCTAATACGTGACCGAGATACTCAGATCCACCCCTAAAAACCCTTTTCGATGGTTATATGAGGGCGGGACAACGCGCTGCTCCTGCAGGACTTTATATACGCGTATATGTATATCTATTTATAGGTGTATATATATATGGAAATCCCTTTCGTTCACAATATACCAGACATTATTTACGTTTATCCTTTCATTGCTTCCGCTCGGTCGCGCCTCCACCACCACCACCACCACCACCACCACCACCACCACCACCATAGCCATCACCCCCTTATATGCCTCTTTCCATCATCCCTCGGGCTCTTCTGTACGGGTTATCGAGTCCCGGTTATTATTTACCACGTTCCTAAAACGTTATAACCCACATCCAAATCCACATCCACATCCACATCCCCATCCTCATCGTTCTCTTCTGCACTCAAGTGTACTGCAGAATGCCTACCAATTCAATTTCCACTCACCGGTTAATTTCGTCCACTATGTATGGGTTATCCATAGTATATTGGTATATAACCAGACTCTATATGATACACAAACCTATAGGTATGTGCAAGGGGGTTCGTTTGCGCAAATTGAACACATCCGCTGTGTATATATATATACCTATATTATACATATATACCTTTTATTGCTCTCTTACAGTCCTGCCAATGTCGTTACCCTCTATCGTTTCAATACAAGGTTCAATGATTATTCGCGCGCTGGGCAATCAGCGAATGAATGAATGAATAAACGAACGAATGAATTAACGGGTAGAGAAATAAATAAACACCGACGTAATGGAGGGACGTAATGTAGAGCGAGTGGTAATGATAAATTTTTCTAATTAATACCCCCCTCGAGTATTTTCTAAGAGGAGCGATGGCATAGCGCGTAATATCCCTTATGTTGTCTGATAACGACTTTTAACTATGGTTTTTAGTCAGCGTTAAGGAGACCCTAGGTTGCTATTCGCGGCTGGAGTAACATCCGCTCAGAATTGTACCCAACGGTACCGTGCTACTCAAGGCTTTGTATAAAATGTGTAGATCTCCCCCACAAGCAATCTCCGGGATCATAGCTATGCTTAGGCAGCTTATTACGCGCGGTAGCTGACGCTGCCCATGTTACTGCTACCGGTTGCTCTTCCACATCCTGTTTACCACGGTAAAGATTTTCATGAAAATTCAAAGGTCCGCCGAATAATACAACAGATATTTACCGACCCATCCCGTCCTAACTCGTATCCCTGCGCGCGTGCGGATAGTCGAAGAACAAAAATTATCGAGACAAAAAAAAAAAATACCAAAAAAAAGAAACAAAGAAACAAGAATTAAACTCTGATTCCTTCTTCAACGGAAAATCCGTCTTCTTCAATGGCGTTGGACGCGACCTCAAAGTCTACCCGTCAGAATCACCGTTTCCGAACTTGATTATGGAAGATGGATGGTGACAGAATAGTATACCGTTGGGAAAGGACTTTCTTCTACCCCCTCGACAATTCAGTCCTCCTTCAGACTCGGGCTTTTTTTTTCTCTTTCCCCCCTCAACCACATCGGACATTAAGTGAATATCGAGGGCCAAAAACCGCATCGAGTGCATGCCGTAGATAATGTAAAATAGAAACGCGTCGACCAGCAGAATAATAATGTATCGGAGGGTTGGCTTGTTACGAGTGGCGACGCTAGCTCTTGTTGCACGGGGGGGTTGAAGGAGGGATATGTAGGGGCCCGGGTTGGTATTGGATGAGAAGAGAGGCAGGAACGCGTCGGTTGTTTGTGTACCGGTCGGATGTTGTTGAAATGATTTGACATTTCGACATTTGGTAAGCAGTTTACGTGACGCGTCGAGCGGACAGAGGGAACGGGGGAAGGAGGGGGGGGGACGAGAGGAAGGGTGTGTGAAAATGTTTGCAGAAATGAAAAAGAGCGCCCCGGCTATACGTCGGAGAGTAGAAGTCCCCTATATCTATACATATATATATATAACATTCCGCTAACACCAGGGGTTGAGAGAGGTAAAGCCGAGAGTGTTGTTGTACTGCTGCATAAGGTAGTAGTAGGAATGTAGCTGGGGTGTAGTTGGGGGTTGGCTGATACGCGGCGGTAGCGAACGGAAACGGCTTACCGTATTTGCAGAGCCAAGCCAACACGCGAGTATGTTGGACCATGCAATCCTCCCTTCCTCTTTCGATCCTCTTTCCCTTTTCATCCCCCACCCCTTATCCTCTCCATCTCAATCTCCATCTCCGCATCACTATATCACAATCACATAGCTCTTTCTCTTTTTACTTTTCTTTTTTTCTGTTATTTTCTTTTTTTCGTCCAATGTTACGTCATGCGATATATGAAATATACAGGTATGTGTATATCTATGTATACACGTATACACGGGCACAAAAAAGAAGAAGACAGATATACTACAGCCTTATACACTCTTCTGTATCTGACTGACTGAGGACTATCCATCCGAAGAGTTTTTTTTTTTCTCCAAACTTTTTCTCTCTCTTTTCCCAACATCCGGTACGTAGCTTTTAGCATGACTCACTTGAGAGGATTAAATATGTACGGTACGTGTAACCATGTATTGAGAACTTTAAACAACTTAGAGAGTTGAGTTTGAAAATGAATGTTTTTTTTTTCTCACTTTTTATTTCGTATAATTCATTAGGAATGTCGTGATATTTATTCTACCGACCGTGTCACGTTTTCAATAATAGTTGGCCGCGGATATCCTTCACATTCGCTGAATGCGAGATCTTAAATCCACGTTATTTTCGTAGAGGTCATGAAAGCTACGGTAAAACGAGGATAGTGGAGTAAGGCTGTCTGCTGGCCATTCGCCGGCAGTCTATCTGCTCTTAAAACAAAGAGCAGACCGTAAACGGGTATTTCTAATCATCGCGTAAACCTACCCGGAGAAACCCCAAGGACTTCTATTCTACCAACCTCGGGATAGCTGCCTATTTCCAGGATGGAAAAGCGGTGGCCACCGTACCCGCCATAATACAAACGATAAAACAACGTCCCCCCCTTCCTTTTTCACCGTCCCACCAAAAAAAGAAACTTCAATACTCGGGAGAAAAATTCACTCTTCGCACCTTCCCGTTAAAAAAGAAAGAAAGAAAAAAAAAATCAGTAATCATGGACATTGTACTAAAAATCACGCAGATATAAATATATTTTTTTGTTATATTTCAACATCTGATTCGTTTCATCAAAAAACAATTTTTTGCTCATGTTTATCCAGTTAATCCGAGAGAAGCGTCTGATCAACAAGAAGATTTTTTTTCTCAAGGAAGGTCGAAGTTCAGGATCGCTGTTACTTTTAGGGGTCTGTAACCACTTGGGAATAGAGAAGGAAGAAAAAAAAAGAAAAGTAAATTAGGGAAGGAGAGAGAAAGAGAGAGAATAAGAGATCAGAGTGGCAGTAGAAATGACACTCACCAGTTCCCAGACGACCAATGTTCTATATAGCCTTTAAGCGTGTTGACATCGGATACAATGTTTGAGATGCTATTAGGAAAAGGGTTACTACGGTATAAACAGCCTTAGAGAATACAGATTCGGAACTGCCCCTCTTGTTTCCATCCCCGTTTTTGAGAAGGTGTTTGCCTTCGGCTGCAAAGAACTCTTGTCCATTCGTCCCATCCCTTTATTTTCGTAGGGCAAAACGGCGAGAAAGACAAGCGAGACGTATACGTATACAACAAAGCAGAAGGATCTGTAATACGGTAGCGAAGGGACGTCCTGCAGGTCCTACCTGCAGAGTTAGGGCTATAAGGAAAGGGAAGAATGAAAACGAGGAGCAGGAGAAGAAGGGTTAAGGTAAGGGCTAGGGCAACCTCCGACCTCTCGATAGTCAGCTACTATTCGTAACACGTTTCGACCCTAGGAGAGGTCAAGCCTCGAGAGACTCGGTAGCTGCATCGAGGGACTTTCCCGGCGACTACGAAAGGACGACGCGACGTATGGGATACGTATAGGTGGGCAGTCGAAAAAGGGTACGACCAACGACCTAACGCGGGTAAATACAATTTTCAACGAAACAGAAGAAATTTTCTTACCTCTACCGGAGAGAGATGAAAAAAAAGGTGACGTGAAACGGATAAGAAAAAAACCAAGAAACTGAATCCAACTACGGCTGATGCCGAGAGAAAAAAAATGGGCAATAGGCAGTTGGATTTGGAGTCTAGATTTTGAAAAAAAATGAGACGCAGATTTCTGAGTCATGCGTTCAGGACATAACGTTTGGTGGAATCCCAACAAAAAAAAATCGCATCACTGAACCGATGAATTTTCGAAAACAATTTTGGGAATGGGTATTTATCGGCATATTTTTAGGATCGAAACTCGGAACTAACCGAATTAGTTTTGTTGGAGTAGTTCTGCGATAAGGTGTATAAATCAGACCTAGTCTACGTTGGGTGATTACTTACTTCCCTTAACCCTGAACTCTGTTTTTGCACTAGTAGAAACTCAAGTATCTTCCCGCAAACCTAACCCCAGGATCCCTGATCTTTATAATTCAACAAGAACCTATCACCCACTGATCTTCCATAGTGGATGCGGCCGTTCGGAAGACATAGGTATGTATAAATCATGATTTAATCCTTGAATCGATTATTGCGATAGTCGCTGTACCTACGTTTGTCCCGAAATCATGTGACGGGGGTTTCGGTATTAGCTCATTGTGTTTCACACACCCCATCCACGTATGTACATCGATTCGGAGAACACATAATTGGAATTACCCCCTTCTCGTGTCCCTGTATGCCTCTGATATACCTAAATACCGGTATACGCTGTACCTACCTACCACGGTCAGTTGTAATTATTCGTCCGGTTGGTACTACTATGGATTACGGATAATATATCCACGCCGCGCCGTTGGCAGTCACCCGTTTCGACATAGAAATACCAATACATGTTTTCCTTTGTATCCAGTCATACTCTCTAGCACCATCCACTGTCTAACAAGGATTGCACCGATCTAATCATCTCTCCATTCATCCTACCATCTCTCCTCGAGTATGATATTCGCCAAGTAGGTACTTTCGTCGAACAAAACTGAACACTTCAAAGCGTCCTAGTTTTGGATAAAAAAAAATTCCATGTATCCAGTCGGATTCCGCAGTCTGAAAATTGCTATTCGTTCCGACGTTTTCCACGGCGCGCGCCCGATCCATGAGACGATATTCCATTGGCGTTTAGAAAAAAATTTCAGGAAAAACTCAAGGTTCGTGTCATCGGGAAGATAGTCTGAAATGTGAGCCCCTTCTTGGAACGGGTCTGTAGCGAGTGCGCTATACATCGTTGAAAATTGAGGAGTATAAGTAGCTTGCATAATACACCGAAGGGTTAATATATTCGGTAGTCTGTTGGGATGGATTCAGGTAGATCGTGGGGTATATGGTCAAAGGAAAAGGAGATGAGGGGCCTCGATTAGCTGGGCTCGACTTGACTTTGCTCCCGGCTAATTACTTGTTCCATAACTTTGCATTCGTTACCAGCCAACCAACCAACCGAGGGCTGTCTAACTTCCCACCCTTTTTTCCCTTTTCTCTACTTTCTCCTTCCTCTATCCCAGTGCATTTCAACCCCTTAGAGTTCATCTACTTAAGTATTCATTCCCTGAGTTAATCCCCTATAAGCACACCGAGATGATCACCGACACTTTCAAATTTATACATATATATTCCTTACCTATTTTCAACGCCGAAATGTAATGTAAAAAAAAAAAAAGAAAAAAAAGAGTCTGCTTGTTTTTACTTTTTTATTTTTTTTATTTTTGAGCTACACTCTATTTTATACGGTTGTTCGTTCGTTGCGGTAAACTATTTCGCATCGATGAATACATCGAACGAAAATATTGAATCGCGATATCATCTAATGACGATCAAAAGGGGTAAAATCACGGTGGGTGAATCACGCTTTTTGGGATATAAAATAGACAGATATATGCATATGAATAACGTATAAAGTGTATTGAAATATTTGCAAGTAAATACGTTTATAAATACATATACGTACGTACGTATAACGCATAGTACACTGTATGGGTTAACCGCTGCGAAATGAACCTGTAGAAATTTTGTAATAATAATGACGATGAGATTTCTCATCGCAAGCATAGCGTACAATTTCGTCGGGTATAGATGCATGACCTACACACTCCGCCGCTATTAATTCCGCGTTGAAACTTTGTTTACAGTTAACCTGTCCCAGAAATTGCTACATAAATTGGTACAATTACGAACGAATGAATATGATCGTTAAATATACGAATTCCGGGATCGATGTTCGCTGCCGGAATTCCGAAAATAGCAAAATCTGGAACCTGGTGACAGCTTTGAAATGAAAAACCATAAACGTCATCGAAAAGCTCGATGTTCTTCTCAGTCAAAATTAGTGGACGTATTTCGCCACTGATGCTTTGAAACATTAATTGGGTGGAGAGAAATAGAAGGCATGAAAATAAAAAGAGAAGAAGAAGAAGAAAAGGAAGTCTTGGAATCGATTGGATAGATGCTGTGTATGTGCGGACGTAGAGCGAAATAGTTCTATACGTTTTGTAGGTTTCCCAATACTGATGGCCAGCACGTTTCGAATTCGTATCACGATGTGTCCGATTACAGGTATCATCATCCCTCTGTTATTAGCGGGGATATACAGGCAGAGCGAAATTCTGTCCTAGGGCATTTAATAGCTTCCCGGAATCAAGTTTGCGACCATCGTCAAAGGGGTTTTTGTTTTGGATTTGAAAATGTAGCAAATTGTACGGTATATTAACAAAAAAAAAAAAAAGCCCCCCGAAACAAATAACGGAGAGAAAAAAAGAAAAAAGATTGTTTATTAAAATACGTGCCATTGCATAACCGTACGCAGTTTTTCAATTTTGAAAGCTCCGCTATACTCATAGAAAAATTCACAAAGAATAGAGCAGCAGGTGTTCATCGTATTGGCGTCGGTTTTCGTTGAATCTTTCGGTATATGCACAGAGTTTGGTTCGGAGGAGTAAAAACTTTTATATGAAATTTTTGGTGCGGGGGAATATGAAAAACTTTTGAATTTTAAATATCCACCTGGGGTTTTACTTCTATTCATGGGAGTTCGTTGCATTTATTCTTTGTAACTTTCTCTTTCTATCGTTCCGTTCTTCTAGTTTTTTTCCTTCTTTTTTTTTTTTTTTTTTCATCACATTCGCAGCTACGCCATCGCGAGTAGTAGAGTGGGTCGCGCGTAAAATATAAAATTAATTACTCCCGTTAGATCCCCCAGTTTCTGGTGCGCGACAATTTCGTTCTTCTTAATAGTAGGGGAAACGAGGTAATAAGCTCCTTTAAATTTGCAATTCTTAAATTAGACGTATGTATCTTCTAATATTGTCCAAGTAGGTATATTTCCCTCTGCACTCTGTCAGCTTCCCGCATTTTTATTGATTTTTATTTCTTTATTTTTCGTTTTTTCTTCATTTTTTTTTTTCTTTCCGTACACAACAAAAGTAGAAAAATTTACTTTCGCGTAGGATGTAAGCGATACGATACGTGAACACTTATATTACTTTTGCGTTGCAGAGATTTCACGGGGTTGAATATATTATGTTATTGGCCTTGGTACGCTACGCGCCAAGGTGTACGACTGCGAAACGAGTAGGGGAAACCTGGTAAAGTCGTGACGTTCCAACGGGAAGAGTTTTCCCCAACACACAACTTTTCTCATTACAACGATCGACGTCGCGACCCAATTAAAACCAACTTCTACTGGAAATAAAAAAAAATTTGGAAAAAACTCTCTCGCCGAGAAAGATCGCCACCCCGTGCTACTCAAAACTCAAAATATGATACGACCCTTTCAAACAAATCTATTCGATACTAAAAAAAAAACAAACAAAGAAGAAGCACGAAGAAGATGTGCGAAATTTGTTGAAAAATTAATTTCGTCCCACGAATTCCGATAGAGTATAATGAAAAAAAGTAAATCGTGAATTTCGAAGTTGGGTTGACACCCTCGATTTATACCACATGATTAGGGATTAGGTTCAGGGATTACAGTTGGCTCTGAACTTGCGGAGAGGGTAGAAAGAGGATGTTTTTGATCTTATCATCTATACTTGAGGATAGTTTTTGAGATAAGATCTGCTGGCCTAGGCGAGTTGAGAATTCTTCATCTCGATTTCGTCCTTCCGCACAAACCTTCGTCACCAAAACACGTTCACCATAACCGCGTGGTGGTATAAGTGATTGAAGAATCGGTAGTATTAGTCAGTCGTAGTTTCCACCGCCAAATTCAGCCTACGGATAAAGTTGAAAAACCACCACGGTATTAGGGACGGCAAAATCTCTAATCGTTCAATCGAATCGCAAGGTGTCAGCAAAGAGTTGTCCCTTCAGTTGGCAAAGAAATAGCGTCGATAGCGTGCCGAACTTCCTCTTTCAGCTTCCGAAACCGCTATCTCTTTTCCTTCATCCTGCTAGAGTTGATAGTTTAGAACGCGGTCGGGTTATCCAGTCGCAACAAAAAAAAAAAACAGAGAAAAAAAAAGGCAAGAATCGTGACGTTCTCGTTGTTTGACGGCGGGTGCCCTGCAGGAATGTTTTTTGTCTCTTCCGGGTTCCTCGTATAACGTGTCCTGTTTCAACGGGTGTTCTTCTCGCGAGTATCAAGGGCTGCAGGGAGAACGGTTTTCGTTTTAGTAGTGGTATTAGTTTCTCTGCACCGCTGCCCCGCCCTCCTCATATCTCGGTCCTTGAGTTTTCGTCGCCGATTTCAACGTCACTTCAAGCAAGAAATAATGCCGATTCCGCTCCTCTCATCTTCTATTTCGGCTAGCCCTCGCTTACGTTCATATTGTTACTGAAGAGGGTGATGCCTGAGCTTTTTTTCCCTGCACCCATATTTCCTCACCCCAAGTAACAAAAGATAACCACATCGCTACGTATGATGAGTGAAAAACTGACTTCCGGGAAACTGACCTCTTCCTTTTTTACTTCTCACTTCTTTCACGTCTCATTTCCCTGTGCTGAAATATCATTGAATACGTCTCAACGCGTGGTGTAATGACTGACGATATTCAACGGACTCCGAAAAGTGTCCTGCTGCTATTTTATCCTCGAATAGCCTATTATGCCCACATATATAACCACATTATATGTAACTGGTTTTCACGTTATTTCCGTGCAGGTAAATCAACCATCTACAGATATGTTATATACCAGGAGTTGAAAAACCGAGATGGAGAACGAGTAAAAAATAAAAGGTATATACATATATATATATGGGTACGTACGTTTCTCCGCTGTCTAGCACAGAAAGGGGCGTATGTAAATTCGAAACGACATTCGCCACCCTGGACTCTCGCAGTGATTGCCTTTTTAATTAACGCCACGAGACGTGTTTTCTGTTTCCCCAGTTTCCACGTTTTTTTTTCTTTATTTTTTTTTATTTTTTTTTTGTTTCCACTTTTTTCCCCCCCTTTTCACCGCGTTTTCAGTTTCTCTTTTCAATATACCTTTCCATACATATGAAGTAGATATACATAATATACACTCACAAACTTCGGTTCGACTTCATTTAATTTTCCCGACCCCGGATCCCTTTTTCTCGCTAGAAAAAAAAAGAAGGAAGCGAATAAAACTACCACTAGTTATAAAGTACAGTACTCGCAACGTATATATATACCTAGGAAAAACGAAATTCCGGTAGAATATGAGAAAACAATCTTAGTATACAGAATACGGTTAGAAACGTCCATTGAAACTCCGTATTGTTAGGCGAAGAAGTATGAGCTGTATTATAGAGAAGAGGGATGATGACGGAGTTGCAGCAATTCGTATTGGAACGAGGTATATGTATATAGATATTTAAGAGAGGTCGTGAGGTCGTGGGGGGAAGAGGGGGGGGTGGGGGTTGTTCGCTGTTTCCCTCGCAGTTTCTACACCACCCGATTTCCCACCCACTTTTGGTCCCGCGTTGCCGTTTCCGCTACACATCGTGCTGCGGAGTATGAGACTACGGTGAAAAGCAATAGAAACGGGGATGTGTTTAGGTTGCGAGGCACGGCTCGGAGTCACAGCCAGTTACAGCCAATAAAAAGAGATTAGGACGCTCCATTCTCCAGTTCCGTAGGGAGCAGCTAGGTATATGAGTATGTACACATATAGGAAAGGCGTAGAAAGAAGCAGAAGAAAAAGAAGAAGAGGAAGGAGAGGAAGAAGAAAGTTGCAAATTGCGAAAATTGTGCCGAGTGTATACCGTGCCCGGAGTAAAAGTATGTGGATAAAAATGCGACTGTAAAGAACCAGAAAAACTGCTGAATTCTAGCTTGCTGTATATATTTTCTCTTGGCAGAATAAAACAGCTGCTGGAATGCAAAATTCGGTTTAAAAAAGCGCATTTTTGAGTTCTAGAAAGAAAAAAAAAAAAAAAAGAAATCGGGAGTTCAGGACAGAAAAAAATCCACGCAAAAAATCGTGCGGATAATTGTTATCCGTTCACTTTGCGCGGAAAAACATGTGTTAATCTGATGATAAAACTGTAGGTATTTTTATTCGTCGATCTTTTTCGTAGAATTTCAACAGCAAATGCTTCGAATATCCGATGTACGTGAACGTACGTAGGTAATGTACGTACGTACGTATTGTTGGGAGTAGAGAGAGAATACGGCTTTGTAAGGTTTTCGAAAACGTATTATATGAAAAATTTTATCCGCTTGATCCGACAAGTAAATTTTCTTCTTAGAAACGGCATCGTGGATTCTTTATCCGCCTGCACCCATACTTGTTTCGCGAATATGGATATCCGCATACATGTATTATGTATAGCATCGCGAGTACATATAAGCTCAGCGAATCGGAAACGCGTTAAAAATGTGAGACAGGTACTTCTTCGTACACTAATAGGACGCGCGCAGTCGTAAGAATCGTTTTCCTCAATTTTGAGGAGAAAGATTTAAGCTAGCCTTCGAATTTTTGAAAATTTCTATTTTGAAACACGAAATCGTTCGCGTTTTGTTCGTGCGATGTTACCTAGAACGGAACTTAATTATCTTGCAAAGAAAAAAAAAAAAAAAAATTCGTAACTCACGTCCGAAAACAATTCGGGTAATCGAATTGGAATTTTAGGAAACTGTTCGATTCGGAAATTTGATCATTTATGAATAAGCCTAGACTAATCTACTAAACTTCTCGATTCTGTAATAAATATCTCTGACCCCTAAACTTGACGTTACACTCCCCATTTTTTCTCTTTGCTAAAACTTCCCCTGAAACAATCCTCTACTGGATAGATAGAAACTTTTCCAAGAGTAACTGGAGTCCGCACCTCTTACCAGTTATATCTCCATCTCTATCTACCTCGTTCCCTTTCTCCTCTACGCTTGGTTGATCGATAATTGAATATCTACAGAGGAAATCACATAAAGTACCTGACCCGACCCACAACCTCTCGCTATTCTACGTACCTATACCCGGAAGTCGTTAGTTTCCAACAATCGTTTCAGACATACCTTATTATATTCAGCCGTCACCCTTATTTGAATTGTAGCAAATCTTGCGGCCTACTCGAGATTTTCTTTGAGAATGTATAATAAAATACCATCGATGACGTCCTTGTGATTTATTATAAATGGCACGATGGTGTTGTTTCAATTTTTTCAATTACCCAAGAATCATTGAAACCTCATTTTTCTTACTTCCTGCAATTTCATCTCGACCGCTTTTTTGTCGAACGTATAACAATCATCGAGTTTTTCCATTCTTCCTTCTCTACACCCTTTTTTTCTAAAGATCTTTGCCCTCCACATGCGTGTGCCCCAGGATATCAATAAAAGCTCTTCTATTCCCTCGTCCTCGCGGTATCACCCTTTCGCAAGCATTCCCTCACGCCATTTAAAAAAAGTAGTATCATATGTATAGCCTTACAACACTGTGAGAAAAAAGTACGGGGATGAACTATGGGAAACCTCCAGGCATTCCTGAGGGATTCTTATTTTTTTTTTTTTTCATTTTTCACCCTGCGAAACTGACGCGATTGCAAATTGAAAGTGACGAAATATCCCGATTAATAAAGCTCGCGCTTTTTTTTCCTAGGGCGTTCTTTGGTCTGCACAAACACTTTCTTTTTTTTTTTTGTTTTTCCCATCCACACGCGATATTTTCCCCTTTACACGGTAATTTTCCCGTAGATTACGTACAACTAAGCATGAACTGATTTGGTTTGGACTGTGGAGTATTTAACCTCCTCTACTCTGCAGGGGGTGGTCGGATGGTGAGCAAACATTTGAAGGTCGACCGTAGTGACCGCTAACCCGTGTGCACAAACAAATCCAAGTCCTGGTCAACCACATTTGGGCTCTTCACTATCAATTCAAGGTTACTGTAAGTTAATATTTGAAAGTAAATAGTTGCGGAACCGTTCGAATGTAATTTCGATCTTTTATTTTACATCGAATATCCGACGATGCCTGCAGAGTACCTCCCCCCCAGTGCCGGTGTCAGATGGGGTTATATTCGCAGATGAGAATGAGAATGAAAATGAGAATTAGAATTGGGTATGAAAATGGTATGTGGGTAGAGGGATAGGGAAGGCAACTCCGGTTGGTGCTAAAACATTCGAATTATCTTGGGCGCTGCACGGGGTGCCACAATGAAATTAATTCTCGGGGTTTTGGAGCGTGACTAACGAAATTATTCCAAGAGCAAAGCAACGGAGAGACTAGCTAGCTGCTGCACACGGCTCGGAGAGAAAAAGAGAGAAGGAACGAGCACCGGTGGTTCGCACACATATAAGGGAGAAGAAAAAGATAAAAATACAGACATAAACAAGGGGCTGCAATGAGGAACAAATAAACAACAAAAAAATGGTGAAAATACAATATAAACTCTCGCGAGCGATATCCGAGATCTTGTTGGTATACATACCATATATACTCACGTATACCAATATCTTGAAAATTTGTTGAGATAAACTTTTTTGAGGTGTAGAAACTCCTCTCCAGAAGGTAATCTTCTCTTCGTTTGAGTAAGTAATGGATGCCGTTTTGATAAAGTTCACCCTTCTACGACCTTTTCATTCGTAAGCCTTTCTTCCCCACCCATCTCATCCCGTCGTTTCCCAACTACACAATCTCATATAGGTATATAGGTATATATAAATACATAAGCCACCTTCAAACCTATATCCACATATTATGACGCCCGCGCCGGCGAAGATTTACTTCGAGTCGAGTACTAATAAATGCCTTAGCTATATAAATTATAAACGCATTTTACAAATGATTGATCGGCAGGAAAAGATACATAAATTATGAATCTGAATCAAATCATATTACATAATATAACTTTTGCAGTGTTTTCCCTATCTTACTAACGTATAAATACTTTTTTTCTTTTTTTTCTGTGATCTTTATCGCAGAGATTAAAGTCTCGTAAATAAGATGTGAGAAATTCCGTATAGGAGGAAAGACAGAGTTGGGGTGAAATTAAAACAAAAAAAACAAAAAAAAAAGAAACGAAACTGGTTAAAGAAGAAGAAAGTGCAAAAAAAAAAAAACGGATGAAAAATGGACTAAATAAAGAATCGAGCGTAGGGCTTGAATCCCTCAGCTGGTAATTACCGATCAAGACAAGAGATAAGAAGCTTTAACGCCCTTAAGAAAAACAAAATGCAAGAAGGAAAGATTAAGTAAGAAATAAATTTGGATGAGAAAAAAAACAACTAAATAAATAAAATTTGTATGACGACGAAAGAAAGTTTTTCAAGACCCTTCCCGTAATCCGCTACCTTTTCTCTTCACCCAACATTTCGGAAAGGGTTGTATCGTAACTACGCGATGAATTATTATGAACAAATTTTTCTTCTTTGTCTTTGGATTTTCATATCAACTTACATATGTTCCGAATAAATGTTGCTTTTCTATGATGATCGAGTTTAAAAGTGATGGAATAATTTTTGACTCGATACGTCAAAGGGAAAATTATACCCGGGGGATGACGGTTATGTACCCCGCGACCAATAAGCGGTTGTAAAAATAGAGATTCGCAAGCTAAGGTATTTATGGTGTAACAACACGTGAATTGTTTACGTATATAATACGTATATCGTAAACTAAAATCAGTATATCTTCTATAATTTACGAGTAAGGGGGTTAAGAGAGCGCAATATATTATTCGTGGCACCGACATTACGTCATCGTCTCACTTCCGGTGGAACATAAATCACACAACCTTCCCCTAGTTGTATATATGGTATACACCGGGTATAGCACACACACGCGTGATACTCTGATTTTCACTGCTTTACGGGATTATTCGAAGAAAGAAAGAAAAGGAATATATATACGTACATAACCTCTCACCACGTCTTTCCCGTACCCGGACCAACCAACCCCTTTAAATCTCTCTTGAATATTAATGAAAAAGAAGAAACAAAGAGGACAACCGACTTCCAAATCGATTACCTGCCCCCCTCTCGAAGAAAAGAATGAAAAAAGGACGAAGAATAAGAAGAAGAAAAAGGGATTATGGTAATCTATTAATTAATTAAAAATATATGTACATCGTTTGGTAATCAGGAGAAGAATTCTATATTCCAATTACATTGGAATATATGTAGAATATTTTAAATAGCTTAACGAAAATTTATATTAATTGATTGGGTATCCAAAGATCGTTCTTCCCCCTATCCACCGCATTCCCTATTCCTTCTCATCTATTTGAAACGGCCACGGGTTTATTCGGTAATTATACGGAGGCGGTGTATACCGTGGCTGTTAGATCCTTACCGCGCGTCAGTTGTTTCAAAAAGATCAAAGACCCTCCCTGCGCAGTATACAGAGGGAAGAGTATCATGGCGTTCCAACGGAAGTCGACGATACCGGTACACAGGGAGGGAAACTAATAGTTTATAGTCAGGGTCAAAAAGAGAGGAAGTTAGCGATACGAAGAGAGATAGAGAAAGAAAGGATTATTAAATGACCAAAGCCCATTTGCGTCCTTTGACGTAGGAAACGCGCAGCTTCCAATACGTTTGGTCAAACTGATAACGAGGCCATCCCTGTAACGACGTTGTCGAAGTCTGTAAATGATACGGTACTCGCTCAGCTACTGCACTATCAAAATTTCAAGGGTGAGTTGAAGATTTGCGGATCGGAGGGAAGAATTTTTCACCCCAAGATACCAGACGCCCGCGTACTTCCGGAAACAGTATATAATATACGTACAATAAAATAGACACATCGACCCATAAAAATTCGCTTTTCCACTCGAATCGTTTGAGAATAAAGACTGGAAAAGTAGTAAAAATGTATGAAATCTGTCTCCTCTTTCCTCCACTTTCTTTCAACCCCTGTTCTCGCGCCGCATATATACGAGAAGCAAAGAAAATAAAATATACCTACTCAAAATAGAAAAATACATTTTTCTCTGGACACGTACAATGAACGCACACATCGTCGTGTCGTCGCGATCATCGTCTTCGTCCGATAAAACGTTACACGGGGTGTTTTTCCTACTTTTTTTTTCTTTTTTTTTTCAGGGTATGGCGTATAGCGAGCATCGATATATGGAGTGTTCACGTTTGTTGATACCAGAAATTTATAGTGTAGTATGTTGAAAGGGGTTTTGGTAGGAGATATAAACCCCCATGTGATTAATGACTTTCCATAACCTATTGAATCGAGCTCGTTACGTGGAAACCTTGACTTCAGATTTTGATGTTAACCAAAATGAACGGGGATCTAAAATCACACCTTCAGAATCCGACTCCCTCGTACCGTGCGAAAAAAAAATAAAAAAAAAATAAAAACAGATAGAAAAAGGAAAAAATGTGTACGAGGGAAGGACGTGTCGATTTTTTCGTTCCACACTCCGTGAGTTATGTTCCATCGATACGTTCGTTGAAACTGAAACAAATTTCATAAAAATTTCCGAGCAAAGTATGCAATGATAATTTAGAACAGGAGAAGCTCGATGTGTCCGTTTTATCGATTCGAAGCGCTAGGCTCATCAGGAGAAATGAGAAGAAACTAGAACAATTTTGGTTCGGGTTGCACCGGTGGAAAACAATGCTCTAGCCCATGGTATAGGACGGCGCACGTGGCGCATGAAACAATGTTTTCATTAGTTGGCCCCATTTTGAATAAAGCTCCGTCGTGGTACGCATAATGGACCCAGTTTAATTACCGCCCGTTTGTCCGCGGTCGGCTATAAATACGGCGGTACATGGCGTATTATTTTTTCATTCACATGCAGCTATACGGATTCTCTCACCTAAAAATTAAAAAACTATAGATATAGCCGTTGATACGTGACGTTTTTTTTTTTGGTTTTGCTTTGCACTGTCATTTTTATTTTTTACATTGCAGCGGAGCGGGCGGGCGACACCTGCGCGCACCAAAGTTGAATAATTATTTTCGGTTTTATTTCGCGAGAAAAATTACGATGAAATTAAATTTGGAAAAGTGTTGAGAGAAAAAAAAAGAAAATATCTACGTACGTATAGTCTCGCTGTATCTCCATACGCGTATGTATATCTGGTTATACAGCTCCGAAGCCAAAGCCCACGCGTTAAGCCAAAAGCAGCTCTCGCACGGCATCACACGATCTGATCTAATTTCATCATGGAATTTCGGCTCAATTAACATTCAGGTGACTTGCGTTAAGATAACGGTTAGAGGATGGATATCTATAGCTATGTATCTACAATATCTGTACGTATACACCTCGGCGTATCACGTAGGTAGGTTTGTACGGGGGTTGAAAATGGCGGAAAGGGTGTTCGAGGGACCCCGGTTTGAGGTTCGCGATACGTGTAAGGTGGAATGGGATGTATGTGAGTATATAGTATATATTCGAGTATCTACAATGCTAATCCAATTTCCTCGCGGCCTTTACGGTTTACGAGATCATCAGACTATGAGTCCCTTATATCTTAAATATACACACACGTAAAACACCCGTGCACGCACACGCCTCACCCATATGCAAATAAAACTATCGCGTATGTTTCCAAAAAAATCGACCCACTTGAATTACTATTTTTGCAATATTCGGTTCACCTGAGACATTTACTAATAATATATGATTCAATCAAATATGTAAATTAATTGGATACACATTTTGCCGTTGCAAATGGTCATAATAAATGCATAGAAATTACGTGGGAGAAAAAAAAGTTAGTCTATAGGTATAAGATGAAAAACGAGGAAGAGAGAAAAAATGATAAAAGTAAGGGAAAATATAGTACTACCTGAGGAGAAGGTTACAGGGGGGTAGAAAAAGGTAAAGCTAGGTATAGGTATAAGGTTGTGGTCGGCCTCTTTTTTTTTTTTTCTTTTTTTTTTTAATTGGAATGGGGTATACCTACATCTCTTAGAATGCCCCTTGAAGCCATATCTTAACCTTAATGTTTTTCTTTTGCGCATTAATTCAATTTAGCCCGACTACCACTACCACCACCACTACCATCATCATTCCCTTAGAACCGAGGGCAATTCTCTTTTCCGACTCAGGACGACCTGCAAATACACCCTCTTTTATTTCTATCCTTATACAGGACCTTTTCACATTGCACCAGATATACGCTATATTTTATATAGTTTCTACGCGAACGCGTTATTACATGAATTGTATATATAGTATATAGTATAAAATATACCGCGGGATTCGTCGTTCATTTCTTCCGCAACTTTCTTTCCTTCATTACTTCCTTTTTTTTCTTCTATTTCTTTTCTTGAAAATTTCTTCTTTGTCTTTTTATCATTGGATATTCTTACATTGCGACATGTAACGAGAAGACGTATACGAATACCAGGAGAATTAACATTCTTTTGTGATTATCATAATGCGTTTCTTTTTCTTTTTACAAATCCCCCACGTAACGCGCTTTACGCCGTGTGGTCTTTTCTCGTTTTCATATAGAAAATGATCTTCGAAAAAGAAGGACCGCGAACAAAAAGAGTTAAGAAATAAAAATCTGAAGCTGAAAAATACGAAAACAAGAGGATCCGATAGAATTGTTTTTTTTTTTCTTTTATCTTTTCCACTTTGTTTGCCTAAATTTTCACATCGCTTCTTTTTCAATCAACTTTTCCTCCGCCGATGATCGTGCGGAGTCGTTTATACAACAGATCACCGTTGCTGTAGTTATACTTTAGTTATAGGGGTGTTAAAGGGTATATGGCAGTATTATATGGTAGAAATAAAAGGGAGGAGAAGAATAAAAAAAAATAATTCAAGTATATAAATTTCTCTGCGTTTCTTCTTCTTTCTCAAGCTTTTCGGAAATTATTCTTCGCTCCTTTTTTTTTTCTTCACTAGTTCGGTTTCTTTTTTACTTTATTTTTTATTTCATACCGTTCTGAGTTACCGCCTGCTATTGTGTAGTTTATTTTATTACCCACATTCGTCTTGGTGTAATATTCAGCCGAGAAGCCTCGTCCCACTCTTTTTGCCTTTCCTTTTCTTCACCTGCACCTTATAAAAACCTCCCTTCCTGCCACTCTCCATCCCCCTAAATTTTTACTCGGTAAAATTCAGATTCTTATCTACTGTACTAATTGCTCGACGTGATGGCTGACATTGTGAGTGATGAAATTCAACGATTTGATATAATGAAAAGTTAATAAGATGCAGATGTGGTTTATCCTCTCTTGAAAAGGGGACATCGCTTACGCAGATTCCGATTCCCGAGCTCGAAATACAGAGGAGTAGATAACGATGTTGCGAAAAAAATTGCTGATATTGACCCCGAAAAAAAATCGAAATCAGAAACCTGCACCTCACGATGCAGGTTGCGATTTTGATCGAAAGTCACACGAGGCAGAAGAGATGGTACGTGTTACATATGGGGTATTCCACGCGAAACCGACAGGCCCATGAACTTTGACCTCTTCGATTTGACTCATTATTATTTCCTACGTAATACGACCAAAAAAAACTTACACGTATCTCGTACTTTTCCGATTCTACTCTTGTTTTCAAGAATACAGAATTTTGAAATTTTCACTTTTTTTTTTCAGCAATATTTCACCAACCGTGAGCTCGAAAATTATCGGTCCTATCGTCAGAAGGTATGGCACAAAATTTATTGATATTTGAATGGTCTTTTTGAGGGTTATTTTTTCAAAATTTTTCAGTCATCCCGAACCCGTTTTTTATGCGGATAAACATCAAAAATTCGTTTTTCCACAAAAACGCCGCTCTGATTCAATTTGAAAAACATCACAAGAATACCTTGAGAACAGACGAAAATTTTGAGACTAAAACGAAGATAGTATGACGATTAGTTCAGAAGTTACAGTCAATCCGCCTGGTGTGTAAAGTAAAGTAAAGTATTTTTCCTCACTATAGTGACGAAAATACTTCTCCACACTAGTGAGGGAAAATACCCTCTAGGGAAGGGGGTAATATTACCTCCCTAGGGCAAAAATGGATTTAACCTCCCTGGGCGGAAAAGGATATTACCTCCCTAGGGCAAAAATGGATTTTCCCTTCCTCCCCTATCTATCTTTTTGGTAATGAAGTGCGGAAAAAGATTTTACCTGAAAAAGGATTTTCCCTTCCTAGGAAAACACTAGAACTTCCTTCTACCGAGGGAAGATACTTTTCCACACTAGTGACGAAAGCAAAGTAAAGCATTTTTTCACTTTCCACACTAGTGACGAAAGTAAAACTTTACTTTCCACACTAGTGACGAAAGTGGAAAAGTGCATTTTTTCACTTTCCACACTAGTGACGAAAGTAAAACTTTACTTTCCACACTAGTGACGAAAGTGGAAAAGTGCATTTTTTCACTTTCCACACTAGTGACGAAAGTAAAATTTTACTTTCCACACTAGTGACGAAAGTGGAAAAGTGCATTTTTTCACTTTCCACACTAGTGACGAAAGTAAAATTTTACTTTCCACACTAGTGACGAAAGTGGAAAAGTGCATTTTTTCACTTTCCACACTAGTGACGAAAGTAAAGTGAAGCATTTTCCCTCACTAGTGTGGAAAAGTATTTTCGTCACTATAGTGAGGAAAAATGCTTTACTTTACTTTACACACCAGGCGGATTGACTGTAACTTCTGAACTAATCGTCATACTATCTTCGTTTTAGTCTCAAAATTTTCGTCTGTTCTTAAGGTATTCTTGTGATGTTTTTCAAATTAATCGAGAGCGGCCTTTTTGTGAAAAAACGTATTTTTGATGTTTATTCGCATAAAAAACGGGTTCGGGATGACTGAAAATTGTTGAAAAAAAAACCCTCAAAAAAGCCATTCAATTATCAATAAATTTTGTTTGATGCTTTCTGACGATAGGACCGATAATTTTCGAGCTAATGGTTGGTGAAATATTGCTGAAGAAGAAAAAGTGAATATTTCGAAATTCAAAATTCTGTATTCTTGAAAATAAGAGTGGAATCGGAAAAGTACGAAATACGTGTAAGTTTTTTTCGGTCGCATTACGTAGGAAAAAATAATGAGTCAAATCGAAGAGGTCAAAGTTCACGGGCCTGTCGGTTTCGCGTGGAATACCCTATATATTTCTAGTTCCTTGCATCCGAGGTAATCGCAAACAAGTTCGAGAAGTCGAAAGAAGTGAATAATACACCCATGGTAAAGTATCGTATTCGCACGTATATTTTTCCATTTTCGATTTCATTCGCAGCAAAAATTCAGTTCATATCGTAATTGTTCCTTTCACCTAAGATAGAAATGCTGTCGCACCACATATCGATAGATCTCAATTTTTATTCCATCGAATCTTTCTGTTCCTTTTTTCACTTCTTTCCCGTTTGAAATACGATGCGTGAATATATCAGGTACACACGTCCTATACGAAATAGACAAGTATCTAAAAACCGTGTGAATATATTCCTTCAGAAAAAGTTTCGCTAAGGGTCTTCTTTACAGGTTCTACAGTTACACTTATATGATATTACATCGTGTATGCAAAGTTCTCGTACGCTCACGTATATGATTCTTGCGTTAAATTTGCATCTCTGGATCTAACGGCATCAGCCGCAGGAGCAGGAGCAGCAGCAGTTATAGTATCGCAACGGTCCAGACCATATAAGGATATGAGTTTAATGGTTTATACACCTTATGCAACGCGAGAAGTTCTCTCACTCAAGTTCTCTGCACATTGCGCGGTACTTTGCACCCTAAAGAGTTAGCGAGAGCAAAAATTTCTTCTCTCTCTGTCTCTCCATCTTTTTATATTTTACTTTGAATTTTTTTGCTTTTTCAATTACGCAAAACGTGTAGAGAGAGAGAGAGAGAGAAAAGTAAAACATAGTGGAGGGAGGGGGGCGAGGGGGCAACTTTGAGAAAATCTGGTGCGCGTGAGTATTTAAAAAAAATGAGATTCTTTTGAAGCTCGCGGTTACGTACCCTGGTGCTTTTCTTGCTCATTTATATCGTCAACGCATGACATCGCACCTTCGTTATTATCGTAGGTTTTTCTTCACACGCATCGTGGGTATGAGAAGCAAACGTTTCGTGTCCTTTGAAAAAATGAATAATCGAAGCATATTCCATCGTTAGAAACCGTTCGAATCGTTCGATATTTTTCGCGATCGTTTTTATTGTATTTTATTTGTTTTTTGTTCAAGGAATTATACTAATCTCCTGGCATTATCCTCAATTTTCGACGTGTCATAATTACTATTACCTACCGAGCTCTCAGCCCTCGACATGTAGATATAGAAGGCGTCTCTTTTTCAGGACGAGGATTTAGGGTTCGCTGAAAATGTGCCTATTTTAGAAGGGTACACGCCCGGTGTCGGAGCTGTGCCGGGTCCGGTTTGGTCTGCAAAGTGGAGTTTTAAAGGGTGGGGGTTGAATGAGTATAAGGGGCAGGAGGGTGGAGGGGAGTTCGCAGAGTACACCTAATTAGTGCTATTACGCCCTCCACTGTTTTGCCAAATCCTTCTCTACACAGAGAGCATCGGTACGGTAACCGTATAGAATACACGGGTATGTACAGCAGACAGGCAGCAGCTTTACTTGAAATAATGTTGACCGCGTTACATTCGGTGACGCAAACGCGACGCAGTGGCAATAATTTCACCGGTAATTGCCCGGCATTGTACGTAACGAGGGGATGCATTCAATTAGTTCAGTAAAATGACCGGAATACCTCAACCGGGGTTGAAGGAAAAAGCAAAAAAAAAAAGCAAAAAAAAGAAATGGGAATAAATAAAATAAAATAGCGGAATATAAAACAAAGTGAATAGACAAATACAGGGAGAACAATTAACCGGATAAAAATGCGCATCGCGGTAATAATACAACTTTGCAATTGAAAGAACGAAAGGTATAGCGCGCGGTATACGGCTACGGCGTAGGTATATAAAGCATGATAAACTTGTACAATTACATCGAGATACTGTCGTAATTTTTTTTTTTTTTTCCAGCTAACTAATATCGAGTTTTATAAAGTTTATTTTCACACGGAGATATCAGTCGTAGTATGAAAGAGTATTAGAAAAAGAACGCGGAGAAAGGGAATATAAGGAGGAGGAGAATGAGGTGAAATATGTAGAGATAGACATACCAGACAGGCAAACACGCTCGATTAAACTGCCGCACGCGTTACACACTTCGCAAATCTTCGTTCTAGTTCAGACTCAAATGGTCCAGCAGATTCAGGAGAAGAAGAAGATAAGACCGAAGAAGTAAGCACCGTTGGTACCTACCCGGCAACCCGTGAAAAGAAAAAAGAAAAGGAAAAGGAAAAGGAGAGGAAAGGAAACTGAGAATAAGGAAAAGTAGAAGAGCTGGAGGAATAACACGAAGAGGAAATCCACGAGTGTGAGAAGTTGAAGGTAAAGGTGTACGTACATTTCTATATGTATATTTATAGGTAAAACACACGATTTCAAGAAGAAGGAGGAAGTAAAAGTTGTTCCAGATATCAGTTGACACCGTATAAAAGGGGGGCAGGGGGGTGGTGCCGCGGTTCTCTCGGTGCAGCATCGCCATGTGGAAACGCGACGACTACTACGACCACCACCACCACCACCACTACTACTAGGACGCAAAGCGTCGCGACGGTGGAGTTTCCTCTCGGTTTGAAAGCTCTCTCGACCGTAAGTCAACGTCGCACCGTTAAAGTTGTAAGTTATTTTACGAAATCTATACCTGCTCCTTTCCTTTTCTAATTCAATCGCTCTTTCTCTCTTTCACTTTTAGTTATTCCCTCTGTTTCCAGCTATCTCTATTCCTATTCCGGTGGTTCGCGAATCTGGATGAAGAAATTAAACTGTGAACTGCAAAAATTCAAGCTGCACCAAAAATAATATTCTCAGGCCAAAGAACTTTTCTCTTTTCTCTATATTAATTATTGTCTTCAAATTTTTCTTTCGAAGTCATTTTTCGTCCCCCCCCCCCTTTTTACTCCTTCATCCCCTTTTCATCGCAGAATATTTCGTATAGTTTGTATCTTTTCGAAGTATCCCCTGATATGATGTTTCTTACCTTATTCCGTCCCCAAGGTCCTTTACCCGTAGCTACACAGTAATTGCCCAATTATTTTCGGTTCATCGCATTCCAGTGATATTTTCCCCCCTATACATAAGATAGAAAGTTATACATCTAATATATCAATCGATTTTGATTTTCTCGATCAGGAGTCTTCCTAATATTATATATTTCCCTCGATTCATTTTTTTTTTTTCCTTCTCCCATTTTATTTCTTCGCCACTTTTTTCCTCCGTTCTATCCCCCATTTATAGAACGTGCTCCGCAGATATGAACGTTGGAAAGGGAGCGAGATAAAAATATCATTGCGGGCCGAGGGTGGGAGGGGTGAGGGTGAGGGTGACGGGGGGGGGGGGTCAAACAATGTCCCCATAGTTGAGTTGAAACAATGGATATATGATTGAGCTTTCCGATAACTATATTTGTTTCGGTTTTTTCCTCTTATTTCCTGTATAGAGTATGAATATTTATTTATTTAACTGTACATATATAGTTGAAATCGTGAGGTTTACGCTACGCAGACTGGATTATATCGCCCGTTTCCCATATCACACACGTATGTATGTATATGTATACCTATATGCAGTGTTGGTTCGTTGCCGCCCGAAAATTTGATTTTTTTTTTTTTTCCCTCCGTTTCATCTCCCGCGTGTCCCGCGAGCCTCCATCCCTCTCGCCCTTCATCCGACCATTTTTTTTTTTCTTTCGTCCCCCTCGGGATGAATCTAAATATTTACGTGTGCTTTGCGCGAGGCCGCATCAACAGCGGGTGGTGGTATAACGTGTGTCGGTTTGCCGTCTCGTGTGGCTAAGTGACACTCGCTGGTTTACACGAGAGAGACATTAAAAAATAAAAATAAAAAAAGAGGGGGAGGAAATAACAGAGGGGGGGAAAAACAACAGCACGAAAAACAGTTTACATCTATCTTTCGTTGAAATACCGAAATAACATATCAACCCCCGTATTCGTACACCCTAACTAGTTGGTACGTTGAGAAAAGTTTCGGAAGAAAACTCTCGTAATGTATATAGCGAGTTTTGAAATTACCCGTGACTTAATGTATGAGAAACATCACCCTTCGCTTTTATTCTATATCCTTACTTCTATTGATGTTGGATGTGTATAGTTATAAGGTATATACGGCGTTGATGATGGTTCCTCGAAATCATCCTCCTTGATCTCTTCTCTACCCGAATTTTTTTTTAACACGAAGGAAGAGCAAGCGGCGGCAACAAGAGTAGTAACAGCGCAGATGTATACAGCGACTTTAACGTTTGTTGATTTTCTCTGGTATACCCGAAAAAACAAAAACGGGGGAAAAATACATACTCCGGTCTTCACTGTTTTCATTTGCTTCCTTTTTTTCTTTAAATTTCTTTCTTTTTTTTGTTTTTTTTTTTGTTTTAATAAGGGCAGTGGCAACGGTAGCGTCAGGAACGAACCATGTATACATTTACGTACCCTACTCTTTCACAACTTCTTGTCTCGATCCACATTTGGGGTGAAGTAATATATCTTTTCAAAAGATCCAAGAAACCAGAGCCGCGCGTTCATCGAGGGATTTCAAACGAGAATAGAAGAACGCAACGTTCGAAGAGATATTGTGAAACTCGAGGGGAAAAGAAATTGTGCGTACCTACATGTTTTTTATCAAACGAAATAAAGAAAAAGAAAAAAATGGAAAATGGAAAACGTTCAATTTTAAAGAGTATAATTTTAGAAAATTATACACGGGCGATGGAAACGATCTATTTTAAGAAATACATAATAAAAATTATCAAATATTCTTTCATTTATCCGTTATAACGAGTATTTTCAAATGTCATGTACACATAGTTACGTATAACGGATGCTTGTGTATACGTATGTCCGTACGTACATACTCGATATCTACCAAAATATATATATACGTGTACCCAATAAATAATGTTATGCAAATGATAGACCAGCGTTATTCTCGTTATACGACTATACCATAGCTTATGGTTTAACGAGCCCACCACCCTCTGCACCATCCCCTATATGTGTAGATGGTTATAGTTTAGGCTATGTTAGGTTAGACAGATATACATGCATGGGTATATATGTACGCATTATGTAACACGCCCGTTCACCACTCTATAGATCGTAAACTACGAATTCAAACACACCATGTCGATCCATATCTGAATTTACATAATAGGTATGTATAAATATATACATATGTGTAAATATTAAGCTAATTTATTTACCTAGTAATGAAGGAGAAACAAAAATAACAATTATTCTATTACTCGTAAAGAATCAATAAATCCGACCCTGCACCTTGCATAGATTTCGCTAGCTGTTAAAATTCAAAAACTGGTTCAGAAAACTGATAATAATTCATTGAGAACAGAAGGCGGGTCGCAGTTCGATGCATGCGAGTAAAATTGGTACGAGTAGGCAGGTTCAGAAGGTTGAATTAACGACAGGAGTCGTTGCGCTGCAAGGGAGAGTATAGAAGAAAAAGACGAACTATTAGTACAAAGGTTAAATTAGGCAAAATGGTATAAGGGAAGAAGAAGCATAAAATGAGAGAAAGAAAATAGGAAGGAAGGCACCTGAAGGGAGGCACAGGACCGACCCTCTAGCACTTCCGAGCAAGGATAATGGCCGGTTTGGTTGTACTCGCGTGTCAAGGGGTAGTTTCAAGTCACGACGTTTTCCTACCAAAACCCTTCCCTTCGTCATCCCCCATACCCTCTCCAGACACATATACATATGCACATAATACACGTGTACACATACCGAAGTTTCTCTCAACTCCTCGAATCCCCTGAGTAGGTATCCACTTCTCTCTCTTTTTTTCCATCTTTTTTTCTTCTTCTTCTACTCCTTTTAACTAAACCGACTGAAATAAATTAAAGAAAAGTTAATAATTGCCCATCAACTATTTTGTCGAGTACTGTATATTTTAAGAACAGAACAAAAAGAGTGATTAACATTTTTGCGAATAGAAATATACATATACTTTCCTGCAGTATATTGCATGTCCTTATTTTTCTTCTCTTTTGGTAAAATGTCCATACGACCTGATATTATACCGGTTATACACCGCTATCTTCTCTATACTTATCTCCTCGGTTCGAAATGTAGAAATTATCTTTTCTGGATTATGATTAATTAGAATAAGGTGGTTTTCTAGAGAATCTACGTACACGAGACGACGCGACGTCACGGGGAGAAACGATGTTGAAATTAATAGTAAACATTTATCGGATGTATTATGATTACATACCATCCACATACCTATAATAATTGGATTCTCATATTATACCATGTAAGGTATTAGTAAGATAGAACAAACAAACAAACCAACCAACCAACCAACCAACCAACCAACCAACGAACCAGCCAACCAGCCACGCGCGTGTGCTGTTAATTAATACGTGTTCAGGATCACGCAGTTTTGGGGGTGCAAAAGGGAGAGATGGAGGATGAGGTTGTTGGTGCGGTTAGAGGGGCGACGCCGCGATAATTAACCACAAAACTTCAATCATCATCATCCCCCCTCCCTCCCCCTCCCCCCTCTCCTTAATATACATATATATAACGCACAGGTAGCCCAAATATGCGACGATCTCGCATCGTTGGCACGTAGAAATTGGGGCCAATTTTCGTAGCTAAATATGAAGAGATATACACGTATATACGTATTTGGATGGGTATTTGAAGTATGCGCGAAATGTTCATGTATATGTAACAGAGAAATATATACGTTTCGTACATAGAACCGAGTCTAAATGATCCTAAATTCCCTCAGGGTCTATCGTGAAGACTATATATGGACAGGTTTGCTGCTGTTGCTGATGTTGCTACTAACAGCCCTAACAATATAGTGGAAAACCTAAATAGCATCGCGTGATGCCAAAATGCCGACACAACGAATAAAACAGTCCTCGGAAAATCCCTTTAACAATATAATACCCAACGAAGAGAAATCCCTCGTGTAATTCCTTACCACATACGGCGGTGGATTCGTCACGTAAAACGTGTCGGTCTAATTGTAAGTATGTGACGAAAAAAAAAAAGAAGGAACAAAAAACAAATTAGGTGTCAACCGCGTCCATTTTAGGTCATGCTCTGACGAACTCCCGGAGAAGCGCAGCTGTCTCTCCGAACGTTTATGTGAAACATTTGCAAAAACGGTTCGGAATTTCTGCATGGTAAATATTGTTCATTTCGTGAATGCGATACGTGCTCACGAGTCGAGTTAACTCCGGATGATGCATATAGAGAGATTACAGCCGCACAACTAACCTTATCGTCTGGTTTCTAACCGTATATCGTCGGTATACAGATATATACGTGGCTATTGTTCATCATCAGATAAGTTTAGCCTCGTGTCTGGTGTCGTGACACTAAAACCTTATACGTCGTATTCCATTCCATTCCATTTCATTTCATTTCATTTCATTTCATTTCATTCCCGCGTTTCGTTGAACAACGAATCTCTGAATGGCTATCAAGCCGAGTCTTTTGTAGTTGATCGCTATTACCGAGACGGTTCAGACACATTTGCAATTACAACAAAGCTGGTATTTGGAAATGGATGTTACAGTATCCGTGTGTATTTGTATCAAGATATACCGATGCTCGCGATCTTCATCTTCTTGTTCTTGTTCCTTTCCTTTTTTTTCTCCTGCACTGTTAAAAATTTCGTTGGTAAATTTGCTTTAAAAGTATAGGAAGTTTTTTACATATACCGTTCAGTAAATTTACTTCACCATGTTCAAGTAATATTCAAATACACAACTTTTGAATTCACTTTTCATTTTAGTGAAATTACCAAACATCGATGCAGCAAATTCAGTAAATTCAAAGAGCATTTTTCAATTTTTGATTTGCGAATTCGAAACAAAAATGTATTGTAATTTTGGTGGCAGTCTATCAAAATTACTACACCGGTTGAGTGACTTTCATGAAAACGTATATTAACAATTCACAATTAACAAAAACCATTAAAAAATACATCAGCAACGACTTTTTCAGAATTTTCATGGGGTTTTTCAACGAGTTCATCGCTTATAGATTATATATATGAGATGAAAAACGCTTTTCGAATTGTATCTAAATTGTCCTATCCGGGATACGAACCGTCGTCGTTCGAATTACTAATCGCACGCCCTACCTATTACGCCAAGCTACCTTAGAATTTAGTTAATGTTATGTGGTTTATAATACGACAAATGTTCGATTTCGTCGAAAGAGTTAAACTGATAAAAGCCCACCAATTCGATAAATTCCGAATTTTTTCGATCAACACAATTAATTAATAATTAATCCAGAAGTGTATTCCCTACACAATAATAGTAAATTTCAAAAACCCTTCAGTAATTTTAGTAGCAGTTATGTGAAATTCCTAAATGTATGGCGAAATTGAAATTCACCAACGTTATTTTAGTATTTGGTTCCGGAAAATTATGAATGAAAAAGCAAAATTAAAAGCCATGTGTAGCAATCCATTTTGCTACACTAAATTTCTTTATTACATGGACTGTAACTGAATTTTCGTGGACATATAATCGGTAAATTTCCCACAAAGTTCAGCAAAATCCAACTAATATGTAGCGAAATCACAAATTTTTCCATTTTCACTGTACAGTTTAGTAAATTTCAAATACGCTATTGTATTTTCTTATCCAATTCAGTAGAATTACAAAAAATTATTGCAAATTTGAGAAAAATGCACAGTAAATCCACTTTTCTCTGTCGAATTTGCAATTTTACAAAACTTTCGTGTAGCAAATGTGTAGTGAATTCGCAAACATTTTTAACAGTGTGACCTCGCACGAGTATAACATGCAAGTATAATATCATCACGATTTGTCATGGGGGAAAACGACTTCGCTCGTGGTCGTTCAAGATTACTTCTTCTTTTTCGTTATTTTTTTCTTTCCCTCTTATCTCTCTTAGGTCTTCTTTTTTTTTTGGTCTTACTTCTTCTTCCGCTTTCGTTTTTTCACCCTCTTCTTCTAATATCGCTATGATGACCGCGTACGAGATTCCCCATACATACATTCACCCTCATTTCCAAGATTGGCGTTGAAAGAAAACCTTCCTCGTAACCGAGGAATAATACAATCAGTTTTCTCACTTTCTGCACGGGTGAGCGCGATAGTTAAAAATCAGAGACAACTCGTCGTGAAATTCGGCGTAAAATAACCCCGTGATAATATCCAGCAGGAAAAATCCTGCTCATCCTCTTCTATTTTCTTCCTGCATTCTCCGCGGACGCGGTTGGTTCCTGAGGAAAACTTTAGTGCTAAAACCTTTTATGCGGCTGAGCTGGCGAACGAGCTTACGAGTACTTTTACGTTTGCCACCACCTCCTCGGCTATATCTGCAATCCTCCGTCCAAAACATCCTACACGTTGCATAATGCAATGAAAGTAAGTCGTACGGTGCAGTTGTGCGATGTGGTTTTAAACCATTCGTCGCAGATATACAAATGTCTGAAGCGGAGATTTCAAGTGCACCAACTGTGAACGTGGATTTCTAATACATCCTGCTCGTAAATTTTGTTTTCTCTCAAGTTGGAGAAATTATATGGATACTCGATTTAACTCCGTTATGATAGTGAGCGAGATTGCGTCCTGAGATCATAGCAACGATTTTGTTAGTTTGACGTTTGATGTTGATTATAATCCATGGGGTAATTACCGCGCATACCCTTTCATGTGGGTTTTCGGGTTTTGTGGATAAATTGAACATAGTGTTTCATCTCGTGAACTGAAAACTTTTGCGAGAAACAGCGTTACCTAGTATCAGTTGAACCTTAATCAGTGGTTATGAGTCTCAAGCGGAAAAGTTAGCCACAGGGTCGAAGAACCCGAGTGGTTGCACGCACCGCCCTGGGAGCAACTGTACCAAAACCTACAAACCATGTCATGCACGGGATAGAGAGATAAAAGAACTAATAAAAAATATGCGCCAAATAAGACGAGAAAGAAGCGTAGAAATGGATCATGGCGTTTGGTTGTTTTTTTCCATTTTCAGTTTCCGGAGGACGTGAGTTTTGAGACTTTGCCGAGACGACGTCGCGGTGGGTCGTAACTTGGTGGTTTTGTAGCCCAAAGGCGTGGTGGACTTTGCCGGTTGATACTGCGAACTATGCAACAATAGTTCTTGAAACCTTGGTTATAAATGGACAATGGAGAGTTAAAACCTCCTTCACCTTTACCTCCTATCTTTTACCTTTTCATCGTTCTATGGGCACCGACTCACAACGGTTTCGTTTTATTCTGTTTCGTTCTGCGGGTTTCATCTTAAATTTTGGGGTTCACCATATTATACTAATAACTTTCCATACTTCTTCTTCTTTTTTTTTCCGGTTATGGTCAAGGTTTCCGACTACGCTAGTCCTCCGAAGTCGAAATTTCTTTCTTTCTTATTACTCGTCATCTCAGAAACTCAATAAAATTTTAAACCAGCTAACTGGAAATGGACACAGTCAAATTATATGATAAATTTACGAACTTGAAACCCCGTCCGCCTCACCTTAAAATCCCAGCACCCTTTTCTCCCATTGTAAAAGAAGAAGATGTTTCTAATATCCATACCACCCAAAGCGATAATATTTTCCCAACTATTGCGATTCGTCAGAATGAAGAAAAAAAAAAAAGAAAACAAAAATTATTTGCAGAACTAGTAGGAGATTAGTCCAACAGATATATTCTCAAGTATACTCTAGAATCAGGGGTAGGAGTTGTGATGTTCAGATGAAAAGTAAAAGGGAAAAAGGAAAGTATGAGGGTAAAGGTGGGTAGAGAGAGAGTATGATTTATGTCGGTCGCACAGGGGGCTCGTCTTCGCCCGGAGTGCCGATTTGGAAAAAAGTTTGCCACAAAGAAAATGGGAGAGAAAGAGAGAGAGAGAGAGAGGGACGGAGAGAGAAAGTAAGCAAAAGGTTTGTAGGTAAGGGGGGTGAAGAGGACTCTCTGTTTCGAAGATGGATCGTCCAGGATTTGGAAGAAAATATTTTACTCCCGAGCCTCCTCGCCCGATTCCCTCGTTTTCCCCCGGTCTAGGGGTGTAGGGTCTGGTTTTTTTGGTTCCTCTCTCTAGACTGAAGAGAGGTGCGTTAAAATCGACCTCGACGATGTACTTGAACCTTTGAACGTCGCAATCCTCAAGCATCAAGCTTGAAGGAATCGCTATGTCGTCTCGTCGCCTGTGCAGATTCTCATTTAGTTTTCAAATTCACCTCAAAACTCTGCAAAGAGAAAAAGAAAGAAAGAAAGAAAGAAAGAGAGAGAGAAAAAAAAAACGAATTTCAAACAAAAACTATGAAAGAAGAGGAAAAAAATAAAAAATCTAAGATATAAAGAAACGTTTCTCGCGTGTATTTCTCAAGTACCTCAAGACCTGTGTTTCACTACAACACTGTCTGGGGGTCTCTGCAACAGCATCAGCAGCCTTCCAGGTCTCGCCCAGTTCGCTTCAAGTTATAACTCAACTCTGACTCACAGAAAGAAATAAATAAAACTAGAAAAAAAAAGAAAGGAGAAAAAAAAAAATGAAGAAAGAAAGAAGAAAGAGGGAGAGATTGACAAAAGATTTCTTGGTCTCTCGGTGATATTACGGAGCCGATGTCTGCTGGCTGGGTGGGTTGACTGCTGCCTACAGCCGGCTGCCGGCCCTCATTTAACGCGAGTTACAGTTTTTCTATGCCGCCCGCCTGCCGCCCACCTTATTCTAGCTATTCGACGATCACGAGGTCCGTCCAGACGACGACTGTGTGTTCTTAAACAACAATAACAGCGGCAACAACAACTACCGACAAGAAAGACCTTAACTGTGAGAGTAAAACGAAACGGTCCACATCATCCACAAAATTGGTACAACAAACCTGCAGCTCTCTGACAGGCCCATTACAGTTTCCAACAAATTATATTTCGTTACGAGTAGGTGAGCATTTCTCCTTCTTTTTTTTTTATTTTTTTTCATTTTCAACGTTTTTTGTTCTTTCACTTTTATGGCGTATATAATACCAGCACCGGTGTACAACAGTGTAGCTAAAACTGTTGAGACAGAAATTCTCGCGAGATTAATATTGTCTGAATTAAATTTTCGAGTACAGACTCGAAAAAAAAAGAAAGAAATGACGTCCAGTCGAATCCATATACCATTTTACAAAATGCGAGCTGATTTTACTAGAGAATTAGTTTACGAAAATACTTAAAATTACGCTCATCTAATAAATATAATACGATGAAAATTCAGCGGAGTATAATTGAATTTTTGTATAACAAAGTGAAAATTGACGTTGCGTGAAATAATTTCGGAAAATTATATACCTTTTTGTTGAGAAAAAGAAAAAGCCAAAAAAAAAAAGAAAAGATTGTTATAATTTGTTTAATTTGGTAATCCACATCGGCTACTACGGTATGACGAGTATATCGTCATTATAAATTTTCCTCCTCTTAGCAGCTTATCCAAAAATTAAGTAATTAAACCCCCTAACTTAATTACAAGCATCAGCAGCAGCGGTAGCTGTAGCTACCTGCGGAGTGCTGGTGGTGTTGAGTCGTCCGAACGAGCGAAAAATTCTGATTAAAACTTAATCTAATATTACACAACGTATCTGCCATCCGCGGTTTTTAGTGTATTCTGAAATTTTCAACATCGAAAACCAACGCCAGAAGCACCAACGGCGGCGTTGAAAGGAAGAAAAAACCATAAAAACTGACCTTCGAACGGGACCACGAGAGTCCCAACCGACCAATTACCATGTAAATCATTCATTCGTCAAACAACGCTGGAAGAAAACATTTGTCTAATTGTTCCAAACAAGGGGTAAAAACCACCCCTACAGGGACTCGGACTTTAATGGGACGAACGAAAAGTTTGAAGGAGCGGAAAAAAAGTGTCGAAAAAAATGAAATTGAATTAGAAATAAACTGCGAAAGAAGTAAAGTGCAGTCATTTTTTTTTGAACTGTCAAAATTTGCATCTCGACTGAAAAGAGAAAAATCAGGCTATGAAAAAAAAAAAAACGCAAAACCTTATCGATATTCAACTGATGAAATGATTTTAGAAATGTAAAGAGCCTATTCTTCAATTTTTTTCGATAGCTTCTTCGATTCAATAGTTGGTTCAAGTTCGATAGATTTTCCGGCTAAAGTATAAAAGAAAAGTTTTTGTAACCACGAAAATTGTGTTGCTTTTGAGATTTCACTCCTGCAGCGGTGTATCGCGCTGGAGTTTCTTAGTTTCCTGTTTTTATACATACATTTTTTTTTCAGTTTCTTTTTCTTTCCTACGCCAGAAAAAGGCATCGGCAGCAGCCTAGCAGCGGAATATCCACGCAGTAGCATTCAGCCATCAAGTTACCAAAGCCCCATTTTTCCGCAATTCCAGATATATCCCCGCGAGTCTGGAGCCAAGCTTCCCTATTTTATAAACTTTCATTCGCCCCAAAGAAGAAGTTTTTCATCGTCAAGAATAGGAGAGAAAAAAAAAGTTACCGACCTTCCAGCGGACCCCCGACGCACACGAGAATTCCGCGAATACTTACTTACGAACATCTATGCATCGAGATCGAAGAACGATGAAGAAGAAAAAAAACTTACGTACGAAAGAAAAAAAAAAAAAAAGTTATGGAAAACGAACGGTACCGAATCGGAATTCATGCACGTTTCGAGTCATACTTTCGTCAAATAAATGTACATTTTTCAGCGAATCTCAAGTGAAAAATACCCCCAACGACCTTGAAGTTACAGGTACGCATGAAAAAAAAGAGAGAGAGAAAGAGTAAAAAAAAAGAATCGACTTTTCTCCCCTCATTTTGGAAGCTCAGGAAGCTTATTATATGGTCAGAGATTTAAACTTTCTACGCGTGATTTTTTTTCCCTTCTCCCGAGGGGTACGAAGGGATGAGACAGAAGATAATTTATTTGTTTATTATTATTTCTTTTTTTTCATTACATAAGTTAATGGACACGATCCCTTAATTTGTTCAGTGTAAAATTTATAGTTCATTATGTATTTTAATTCCGAGGCATGTTTTATTCATTTTTTTTCTTTTTTCTTACCTCGTCATATTTCAATAATATTTTACATGCAGGGTTGTGTGTATTCGTAGACGATGAGAAAAAGGAAAACTTGTAAAATATTGATGTGCGAGGCACGATATTTTCTTTAATTTCGACAGACGTATTAGAAAGTGAAAAAGCAATTGAGCAGCGGCGCGGTAGAGGCAGAAGGGGAAGAGGGAGATTAGAAAAATTACTCATCGAGGTATAAACACATGTACTATAGCGAAAAGAGAAAGTTCGGAATTGAAATTTCATTCGAAAGCTCGATCTTGTTATTTTTTTAAATACGTTCCTCAAACGAACGTGTTTCACCCTCACAGGCGCAAAAAGAAAATCACGAAATAAAAAAAAAAAGGAAAACGTAAAAACAAAAAAAAAGTATTTCAGGGGTAGGTACGTAAGTATAATACGCACATATATATTACATGCCCTGCCTCCGGATTCAAACGAAGCGAGGTATATTATACGGGAAAGAAAGGGAGAAAAAATCAAATAAAAATAAAATGAAAGAAAGATGGATAGATGTAGCTAAGCAGAGATATAGATCTCGGGGTGTTCGCCAAGTAGGACCTTGGGGAGTGACTAAAAAAAGGGCAAGGGAACCATTTAATTGCCAAACAGTGAGATTTCTTTTCGAGTGTGTATAATAAACTAAGAATAATATAAAATGCGCCAAAAAAAAAAAAAGGAGAAGCGAGAAAAAACGGTGAACGAGAAGATAAAATATCAGAAAATCCCGCGAAAAATTCAGCCTGAAACCCAGAGGTTCTGGACTTCGTAAGTTATTTTTTTTACACAACGATGCGATGGATTATGAAGGCGAATTCTTCATCGGTGGAGTTGGAGTGAAATGAGAACGGAAAATGAACAGAAAAAAAAAAAAAATTAAAATCAAAAGAAATATGAAAGCACATGTTGTCGCTGATTCGTTATACGATAAATCAACGAGAAGTTAAGGTCAGGTTGGATGTGAAGGAAAGTCAAATAATTTATGATGAATCGGTTTGAAGATGAAGACGATGATGATAATGATGCGTATATATACTTAGTATAAATATTAGAATTTTAATCAACTTTTCCTATTGCCGTCAGTGAAAGCTCCCTGAAGCAGCTTTCAACTTCCTTTACCTTGATTCGTAAGTATATATTTACATGAGGTAAAATTACCGGGTATATTCCGTGCAAAAACGTTTTCCTTATTTATCTAGGACCTTCCAACAAGATCCGGAAAGAAGTCAACGCGCGTGGGAATGATTTCCGGTGGTTCGATTCGTCGGTCTAAATAATAACTGTGGAAAAATATGCTCGAGTACACTACCTATTTTTCACCGACGAGATACGCGCGGAGATCCAGAGAATGTCGTACTAAACAATATTCGAAAAAAAAATTTCGAGAAGATGAATTCATCATCCCCACCCATCCGCAGAAGGTTCAAAATTGCGAAAAGAAATTCTTGCGGGGGAAAAAAAAAAGCAGAACGGGAGGGAGAAGGTATAAAAACTTGTCGATGGTTTTTACAGCTCCGTACAGACGTCCTTGCCAAGAGAATGGTGTGGAAGGATAGTGGGAGAGGGGGGAGGTTGTGCAAAAAATTCTCGTCGGGGGTTTGATACGAGAGTACAGAGTGAAAAAACGGGAAATGAAAAAAAAAAGGAAAAAAATCCACCAGTGGGAGGTGGCGCGGTGGTTGGCAAAAATCGGGTTCGCTAAATTTTTCACCGTCATTCGCAAGATTTACGAGGTTGATATTAATGAAATAACGAACAGCACCACCGGTACGATGTATTAGTAGTAGTAAAAATCCGTTGCACGAGGATCCACCTTCCTCCCCCGTCCAGGACCTCCGCCTCTTCCTCTTTTACCGACCCTTTCCGCCCTCCGATGTCAAAGAGTTATGCGTATATTTGCCAAAACGTGTTGTCCACGTCTCTGCGTCTGCGTTCTACGTTGTACGTTTCACGTTGTACCAACCGTATATATCACATACGTACGTACATGTGCACATATAACGCATATATTTGTTGAAAGTTGGCGTTTCGTTCCATCCCCAAAATTCGCGGTGCACGCTGTGTGGTGTTTCATAGCGAATACCGTTCGGACCTCGACGTTTCGTTGGAGTGTGCAAAAATTGCACGCACATACACTGCAGGTACGAATGTATTTTGATAAACGTTGCGCAGTCGGTAGTTTGAGGGCAGGATCTATAGACCCGTAGAGTAATGCACCGGCTGTATGTGATTGCGAATAATTATTTAATCTCTCCTGTCCCTCCGCACCAGCAGGAACGGTGAATATATGACGTTAACATGCGAATGTCACGTATTTGTGTGCCGGAGAAAATGGCGAAAAAAAAACGAGAGTACCAAAAATACTTGCCTCATTTTTTATCTCCACCCAGTAGGTGACGACGGTGGAAAGACATGTTTGGGACACTCGAGTATCTATATTCGTAAAATAATGGTTTACAAGGTTACCACATGTATCACACGGTATACCAGACAACATCGAAGAAGGTGGAAAGTCTTAAGAGATTTGTTCAGGGGCGAAACGTGACCGCGGTTTTTGAAGCGGGATGAACTAGCAGCGAGTAAAAGTCTGGAGAATATGTCGGAAGAGAAAAGAAGAAGATGAATATGAGAAGAGGGTGGAGCCGATGTTGGAGCGCGGATGGGTAGGTTGGTACGAAAGAAGAGTGAGATCTCGCGTCAGGATAAGAGAAAATGAAGACACAGTACCTTCCCCTCTCTCCACTCGCGACTGCCAATCCCCTCGTAAGGACGCTTAAGGACCCTTAATCCTTCTTGGTTACTGGTATTAGCTTAAAATTGCCGTTCCGAGGGTCGTCGTCGCCGACGACGTTGCTACAACGAGAAGCTCGTACGCCCAACAGATGTCCAGAAGCAAAAGGAAAAGGATAAAAATGGATGAATATAGGTACCTGATACGTTCTCCGCATAAACTCTCGTATCTACTCATATTCCAACCATTTATACTCGGAAGCATCCGTTCCCGTTCATTCTCCATCTAATTCATCCTCTTGTATCCTACGATCTCATCATCGCTTATGTTACACGTTCATACTATGATATTACCGCCTAAGCATGGCTCCGTACTACCTATAATCAATCGACGATTACAAGTTCTCCATCTATTCAGATGTAAACGCTGTAATTTGAGCACCCGATCATTTTATTCATTTTTTTGGTTTCCATCTATGGAGTCCTTAGAAATGGATACGCGCGCGTTAGGATGGCAATATTTTTCGTTCTATTTTGTCATTTCGAGTCTCGCAAGAGAATTTTTTTTTCTTTTCCAAAACACCTCGGAAGAGTTGCTGGACATTTTCTCTTTCCTATAACCAATCGTTGATTTTTGGAGCGAGAATTGGAATAAGAAGGAAAAATTGAGTTTAGAAAATTGCCACATGGCCTTCAATCTGGAGTTGCAGCTGGTTTGTGAAAGTAGCTGACGATATTGGGAGCTTGTAGAGTGGCTGCTGATGTCACAAGTAGGAATATCATATGGTACACTGCTGGTGCAGAAGATTTTGATCAGCATGTGGACGTGAACGTGAGTGCGAATTTGCTATAAAGTATACGCGACATCCGGTATCAGTGAAGTCGTATCAGTATTATTCGATCTTTTTCTTCTCTTTTATTTCTTTTACCGGTGGAAAAATATATCAATCTCATAAATTTCCTGGAAAATTGTATTATATCCGCCTTTGCAAATGCGCGATGGTTACATCTCGGTGCAGTTGCAGATGATAAAAGAACGTTGCACCCTACGTCAAGTGCATTTCCTTTGTCTTATACGTCTGTGGAGGAAAGGATATCCTGGAAGTTCAGGAAAACGGTATCCCGATGGGGAGTGTTCTCAATTCTCGCCATTCTCTCGCTACATTTGACCTTTTCGCGATCTTTTTGCACCCGCACCGTTTCCTTCCACGCGCGATTCACCCGAGTATAGAGTGTCGTAATAATCGTCGTCTGTACTTTAATTTTTCGCTCATTTCTTCCTCGATCGCTATTCCGCGCTCATCGTACGGCACGAGGTGCACCCGCAATTTGAAGTTCGTTAATTCGAACGCGGTGCAAAAATGTTAAGAGAAATTTGTCACTGCGTTTTTGTAAAGGAAAGTTTCAAGGGTTACGTAGGTTGAAATTGACGATGTTTAGCCCCGGGTATTATGTGTACTATAGATATAGCGACAAGTTGAGAGCTGTCTCATCGATCATTTGTTTCGGAAGCCTCGGCGCACATTGCCGGAAGTGATGTCACCCCTGAAATATCGACTAATAATTTATACCGGTAGACCGCGATGTAGGTATTGAACGTATAGAGAACTCTGCACGCTGCAGCGAGTGTTTAGCTGCAAAATCACCATCACCATCGCCATCACCATCACCATCGCCATCGGCGTATACTACACACCGTGAATCACTACAGACGAGTCGTGGATATCGCGAGTTAGTATTAGATGCAATGCCCAAATACATTTGCACAACTACAATGAAAATCTGTACAGCACAGCGGGGAAAATCGCCGACATACATATAAACGTGAATTCACCAGCATCAGGTGCATTGCTCAAATCGTAGAATAACTCGTATTCACCGGAGCATTTAGTCAAATAATTAAACATCATTAAGGCATACCCGTTTGTCAACTGTCAGTAGGTGATTAAAACGGACGTATATCTAGCTATAATACCGACGTACACTATAAATATATTCCACGTATATACATCAACTTTGATATATTATTATTTCAACCAAAAAACCATTCGTTCAACATTATTTATTTTCTTTTCTTCCCATTTCACTCGACTCGTAATCCAAACAGACGGATCGTGAAAACCTCTCATTAATCATGACGAATTCATCAATAATTAAAATTGTTACGTTGAAAAAAAAAATGAAAGATTAGTTTTTATTTCCACGTATACCGGGGAGATCGAAGTTCTCCAGTTTTACACCGTTACAACCGATGTTCAAACTCGGCAACGTTTCGAGAAGCTTTTTCATTCGCTTGAACTTTTCCTTACCTACGATATACCCGGGCATATACATATACATATGTAACCTGCAGGTATCACAAACCTCTTTCTTGTACAAGAATATATATCCCGATGCATACGTAGAGTAAATGGAAGTCTATAAATTTACCGCCAGAGAAATTGTCGCAAGAAATATGGAATATCGAGTGCGAGCAAAGGTAAAACGCGTACATACCTACCACCTTATGCATAAAAATATACGCCATGTATATAGGTAAAAGCGGTTGGGTTTAAACATATACATATAGTATATAGTTAAGCTGTAGAATACTCTCCTCCTCACCTCCTTTTTCCCGTTTCCTACCAGCAACATTCATCGACGTACCATCCAACCACCCTGCACTTTCAGCCCCTCCGCGATTCCTACGCCCATTTTTCCATCCCCTTTGCACCGCTTTTCCGATGCACTTTCGCCAATTCAATGCATCCGTAGATACGTATGATATAAAGATGGTCTAATGCTGCGCCACGGTGAATCAAATCGTATGTAAATTTCAAGATTATGTGTACGTATATGCAATAACGTACGCGGTGGGACAGCGTGCACAATTTTTGTTTTCCACTTTTCCTCCATTTTCTTTTATTTTCTGTTTTTTTTTCTTCGGAGAATATAGTACAAGTTTCCGAAAAACTCCTCCGAACGTACCGAGGATACATAATACACTTCCATAATTTTATGTACCGAAGGTGTACGGAATGGAAAAGAAAAATAAGAAATATGAATAAAAAGAAGAAACACGGTCTGGCGAGCAAAGTGCATTTGCTTCTGCTTCTACTTCTACTTCTGCTGCTCTCGCTGCTATTGCACCTTATACACATTTCTTGCGCCAACTTATACCGACGAACGATTTGTAACGAGAGAATTATTGCGAAAGGTGGAACGCTTCTGATAAAATATTCTTTACCGAATTACAATAAATTTTTATGTCCGATAATAATCGACGTCTTATATATAATGCTTGTAAATAAGACTGTAATACTATGAAGAATCATAATAGTTTTTCCCGCGAATGTCGAAGTTATATATGTATATAACACCGATGATCCTTAATCTTTTTACGTATATACGGTACATTATCACATAAATTTGTATTATTTATTTATGTTTGTCTCGTTTTTTTTTTTTGGTTTTTCTCTCGAGTAGTATACCTATGTACAATTATAGGGAATAAGAAGAAACCCCTAAATATCGTTGATCAAACGTCCCTATCACGCGATACTCGGCTTACCTTGATCTTCTACGAACGTATACATGTATTATATAATACCCTCGAAATCATGAACAGTCCGAAAAGTCTGGGTTTGACTTAGGTCTTTATCGGGAGTCGAAATGGTAAACGAAATGTTTCATTCTCCGCAGAAGCTCAGAAACAGAGAATTTCACGATATCGCGTGTCGACGAAAACGCCACCGCTAACACTTAGTCTGGATAATAATTGGATTACGTCGCGACTCGCATGAATAGTAGAAAAATCGCATCCGTGCTATACCTCTGTACCTATATTACTATTGCAAATGTCCGACGTCTAGCGAAAGGTATTTTTCAATCACGCGCCACGGGGATGAATTAATTCGCTCGAGAAAAGACGTTGGTGAAAAAGAAACGAAACAAAATAAACTTTCTTACAAATAAATCGATCCCGAATGCCGGTTCGATTTTCCCTCGATTCGTAATTATACTTGTACGAGATCAATGTATATACGCATATTAAAAAACGATTATTCCAAGTTTTCGTTCCCATTTCGCGCTCATGATGTAAAAAAAAAAAAAAGAAGCACACGAATACCAAGTCTGCGATTGCTGATAAGTTTTGAACTTATAATAATAATTCTGAAGTTTCGATTTATAAATGGCTATCCGTTGATAGTCGTGTATAGAGAATCTAGTCTAGACTCTGATATTCAATATTTGTTTTCGGGCACTATATATTCTGTAAAAGCCGTATAGCGGTCGGTTTATGTCTGGCTCGAAATGGCATATAGTTGATATTAAAGTAAACCTACCCCAACTGGAGTAAACGTTAAACAATCTACGTCATTTTGAGACAAGGATGCCGTTATCATATGCGCGTTGCGTGTAACGATTATTATTGATTTTAACTCTACTTAAAATAAACATTAGCTAATGCGCGTGAATCTATACGTATTTTAATTCCCTCCACTTTTTTTCTTTTTTTCGTTGATATCATCGTTATAAAGAGTGGGAGGAAACCTAGTTATGATCACATGTTGTATTCATATTCGATCGCCTCAGGCTGTAAGAGCAAATATAGTAAAAGATCGAATCGCGTCTGGCTGTCGATCATTTCGATCCTTTATTATATTACGTGTAAACGATCGAATGGTGCGTGGGTTTTTAATATGCACATGTCAAAGTAGATTTCACAATAATATAAATGTACGTAACATTTTCTTCGAAGTAACGTTAACGTCTTCGAAAATCATCATCTTATTTCCGTTTGATTTCGAAATCAAAGTACCGGCGAAGATGATTAGAAAAAAAAGATGAAGACATTAAAAAACAAAATATTATCTTCGCAGCGGGTTCGATCATACGAAGTAACGATTGTCAAAAATTCTACCCACTCAATGCATGATATGATAATTATACCGCATGTATATAATTTCAGAGGATCACAGGATTTATAATCGATTAGAGATAACTCACGGTTACGTAATATCGCATCGAACGGATTTCTAAGGCATCAAATTTTCAGTGACAGATGTCTAATTCCTAGGATCGATCACACGTCTCAACGAAATCCTCATTGTCACTGTCATTATTATTATCATTATTATCATTGTTACGATTATTACCAATATTATTGTTATGTGCGTATCAATTGAAAGGCTCTAACTATTACAATATAAACGTGACACGCGATACAATGCCTCGTTAATATTCCGATTCGGTATAAATAAATCAGGCTGATGGAAGAGAAAAAAAAAGAATGAAAGAAAAACAAAATAGCACTACGAGGTGTCTAGTTTTTATTAGAGATGAATTTGACACGTTTAAAAATTGGCGAAAAGGAAACCCAAGGAAAAAAAATCCTTCAACTTTTCGAGAGTCGTTAGCACGTAATGCGGAGGTCTCAAGGGGTCGCGTATGAATTGAATGTGGTGTAATTATTGCTGTTATAATAATTACTGAGATTAAGCTATCGTATGAATTAATTATCCTTTGTATCGTTCGTTGCATACATTGACGGAATTGTCATATGCTGATACGATACGATGAGGTTGACGTATATAAAATATTTAAGTGAAATAGTAGCAATTGAATTCAACAAGGCTTGATTAAACGAGTGAATGACGTAACCGCAATCAGAGTAAAAGAGAAATAGAAGAGGAAAAGGGCAAGAAACAAAAAACACAATAAAACGAAGCAGGAGACCGAGAGATGCGATACGAGGTCTTTGACACTCGGATCCGCTGCACCAGAGAGACAAGAATAAAAATAATCACTGAAGAGGAGCGAAAAAAAGCAGAAATAATAATCAAATAATCCATAGGAATGAGAATGAGAATGAGAACAGCAACAAGGCGCGCGCCTTATCTCCATATTAAGAATCGACTTTCATCGAACCCATAAATTGACTTGATAATTTTAAACTGCTTATACATATGTAGTATATGATATATACCGCGTCTATATACACGACACGCCGTATAGTATGCAAATGGAATTCTTGCACCATGAAAAAAAAAAAAAAATTCACCAATTACATTTACAAATGTAATATTATTCATAAACGTAATATGCTGCAGGTAGCATGACGAAACGAAGTTATGTATTTTTGGATGTGTGTTTCCTTTTTGAAACCGTAGCCACTAAATTTATTCGGAATATGTGGAGTAAATTCTACCGAGTGAGAATCGCAGGTAACAGTTTATAGCAGAGGGTATTCTGTTATCCTGATACTCCTATGAAACTTCAAACTTTAACGGTAGA
Source organism: Athalia cordata (assembly GCA_963932425.1). Lineage (NCBI taxonomy): Eukaryota > Metazoa > Arthropoda > Insecta > Hymenoptera > Athaliidae > Athalia > Athalia cordata. Next base: position 31,606,660 of record OZ010626.1, read on the forward strand.
AACTTTGAATTAGGAATTGTGCCACCCCCAAGAATTTTTTATCTCTATTACCCCCCAACTAATCTTCCATTTTTCACCCCGTTAGGTTGCTTCTTTTTTTTTTTCCTTATGTGCTTCAAAAGTCCTGTGCAGGGAAAACGTTGAGAAACACACGGCAAAAATGCAGTCGGAAATTTGTAAAAATCGAATTCATGCGACTTACCGAGTCGCCGCCTTGCCGATGAGATGCGTGAAGTAAAAAGTGGGGATGAAGGTTGCGGAAGGTCACGTTCGCCGGTTTCCTCGGCATCACATCAGGAATAAAAAAAAGGGATGCTTCCAGAAATGTCGCAGCTTTATATTAAAGAAAAAATAAAGCGTTTCTCGCCAACGATATTGTAGAAAATTAGAACGATCCGAAAACAAACTCTTTATTTATACCGTGAACAGTGAAAAAAAGAAATGAAAAATCAGGAATGCGGTACGATTCAAGGAAGATAGAAATTTATTCTTCGTATCAATTCCGGAACCTTCTTGAGGTAAACAGATCACGTGACGCCAGAATATTGCGGAGCGATCCGTAGCGTGGCAAGGTAAGCTGCCGAATGAAGCGCCGATCGGCCGATATACCGGAACATGAAAACAAAGCAAGTCAGCCGGTGCGAAATTGAATGAAAAATCGTAACCGCATGACCGAATAACTTCCGAAAAATAGAAGAATTCTGGTTCAATATATTCGCTATCTATCGAACTCGCGAGATGGAAAAATTGAAATCGCCGAGTATCGAGTATGTGTAGTTGACTAAAGACGTCGAAGTCCGGCTACATCGATTTTTGCAGATACCTAAATGAAAAACGTCACGTCGCGTCCGCGTCGGTAGGAGATGATGCTGGGCAGAGAATGGATGAGGATGTGAAGAGAAAAAAAAGGAAGCGAATGGAAGAAATGTATAAAAACAATGAAAACAGAAAAATATAAAAAAAAATAAGAGCCTTGCGGAGGAGAAAGAGCTGGTAACAAAAACGCGAAAGCGAGAGAAACGGGGCGGCAAGAGTAATATTATTGTTGAGAGGAAAAGATAACAGCGCCGAGCGCATATGTTACCCGGTGGTTCGCCCCAGCAGCTTTTCTTCTTCCTCCTCTTCCTCCTCCATCCCTTCATCCATTTTCCACCATATCCAGGACTCTGATGTGTGTAACTCGAGGCCAAGTGCCGAAGGAACGTTGTCTCCTCTTCTTCTCCTTCTACTTTTTACCTCTCTCTTTCCTCAGTTTTTTTTCACCTCCTCTTCACTTCGTCCGTTTGAAATGTATATGATAGAAAAGACGTACACTGTTCGGAACACCAGCCAACCCAACCCAACGTTGTGGGAGTTCGCTATACATCGAAACGATGAAAACTGCGTTTTAGTATCCATTAAACGCCGGTGTATATACCATTACATTACGTACGTATGAACTATACATCCTAAAATGTTGGAAAATTTTTCTCTCGCACGTGTACAACCTTTATAATCTATACAGGTATAATACACATATTACATCCTACGGGAATGACACTTGGGTCCCGTCGTTTTTCTTCTCTTCTCTTTTTTTTTATTCTTCTACTTTTTTAACTTCCCATGCAAGTTATACAACCATCGGATGGATCTTAGGGTCATAACCCGCAACCGTCACCACCCTTACAACTAGAATTTCATGATCAACGCGGCTTCTTTTCTCCCTCATCCTGAACTCTCCTTCTACACGTGAAACGTTTGTTATAATCGTGGGAACTACCGCGATCCATAAACCCAAACGTTTTTATTTATTTTCACGTTTCTTTTCCATCCTATAGAGTATAGGGTATATTATCAAGTTATTAAAAAAACGTCATCACGTACAGAGATGTAATGATAATAATAATGATAATAATAATAATAATGACAATAATAATGTAATATCGTTGTATCCTTGAGCACGTACTGTATATAATATGTGTGATATGTGAGGAAGAAAATGTTTCATTTTTTATTACATCAGGCGCTACTTTTACATTATCCTTCGTATTTTTTTTCTATAATTTATGGGGTTCTCATGTGCCGGTGTAAAAGAAACTCGCACTCGAACTAGCGAATACGATACGAGTAGAGAATAAAGGTGTAGGATTTTATCTCGAAGAACTTATTTTCTTTTTTTTCTCCTTTTTTCTTCTGCTCTGGGAATTCGTGACTATTTTGAGATTGATTTTTACGAGGGTATATAATCAGCTGAGATGAAAGAAAGACCAATGTTTAAAAGTATTATTCGATGTAACATGGTGGCGATCTGCAGCAGCTGTACAAGCCCGCCTGACATTTAAGAGATTTTGTTTCTGGTGTATAAAATGATGGTTGTGTTAAAATAGGAGGGGTAATATATCAGACAAACATGGGCGCGACGATAATTCAAGGAAATAAAAAACGGGTAATTAACCGTCCAATAACTCACTGTCCCGGGGTGCGGGTGTTTCGACAAACTCAAGCTGCTGCTGTTACATAACCTTACCACTTTTTTCTCTTTCTTTCTCCCTGACCGTCCTTTATTTCTCTCTCTTTCTACCCGCGTTCTGCATATTATCTCTAGGAAAAAAGAAGGAAAGAAAAAAAAAAATTCAAAGCTCCAGGACAATCGAAACGAAGCGATCAAATTGTATTCTCTCCTGCAGGAGGCGGCGGTGGGTTCGCGTGATAAATTTGTAAACCGTTTTGAGATGAGCTGTTGTTTTTCTATTTTTTTTTTCTTACGTTTTTTTTCGAACGCGGATCGGAATTCGGAGGGGAGGAGAAATACTTGAATTCCTCACTTCTCGACTTCGACTGTGGCCAAGCTCTCGACCAGACCTGCATAATTTAACCCTAATTAAGTAACAGGATCACATGAGCACCCTCCACGTGATATCCCTATCCTTTCCCTCTCAGCTGTCCTTACCGAGGACTAATCGTTTAAGCCAAACTCTACGTAGGTAACGTACCAGAAGATCACTAGCTCAGGTCATCCGACATGGGCAAAAACTAACGGCGTTTGTCACGAAGGAAACCGACCTAACGAGTTCTTTGTCATACATACGAAAACCACCGTATCACCCGCACCCCCCGAATGGCCACAGTCCTACATACTAATTATTATAACACCGTAAATCACCGTGCCTATCATTACGATTAAATCCGCAATTCTATTGCCAATAAACTTTCCATACATGGATAATGGCGGATTTTGAATCAAATCGACCCGATTCCACGCGTATAAGGGTGGCAATAATCTCAGCATTCAAACCTCATCTGAAAAATCAATGCTTGCGTTGAGAAAAGGTATTCAGAGTTCACTCAAGGTATTTAAAAATTCTTCTTTCAACCTTCATTTTTACTTCGCCCTTTTTTTTTCTCCTTATGAAGCGTATTGGTTTTTCAGATGATATTAGAGTTCATTTTTGAACCGAATGCGCGAAGACGTTACGTCGACGAATGATTTTTACGACCATTGAATTTTAAAATATTGAAATGAAATTTATTTCTATATCGTTTATTATAAAATAATCATATCTGGCGTAAGTGAATTGAACTTCGTGCGAGTGCATGTAACAAACAATGATATCATGGTTATATAAACTGTAACAAAGAACCTTTGTTTTAATTCCAATTAAAAGTTAGGTACATCAACGACCGGTAATTTTGATACTACACCATAGAAACAATCGAAAGGGTTACGAGGTTTGAAGTCGTTGCCTCAAGGCTCACCCTCCAATAACACAATTTCACATTTTGTTACAGACTACAGAGATTTAAATTTATATAAATATAACAGTAAAAGCAGCTCACGTAAATGTACTCTCGAGTTTAGTTGTGCTAAAGAAAAATAAATAAATAAAATAACAATAATATAAAATAAAAAAACAAAAACAAAAAAAAAAAGAAACGTTTTATTCTCCTCAAATATTCCCAGAACAAGAACAACGACAACAACAACAATTGTTGTACTCACTCCGAAACGTTTGCCTATTTTATTTACATTAAAACTCAACCTGCAGCAAGAGGATTATACGGTAGCTACTGTTATATACCAACATACGTACACCCGAGGTAAAACAAAGAGGGATGAAATGTTAAACCTTCGTACAATGAATGAGAGAATGTTGTATTTTATGAAAATGCGATGCGATGCAAAGCGAAAATGGAAAAGGATAATAAAACAAAAAAAAAAAAAGAAATAGAAATAAATAAGTGGACGCGGTGTTATAGCATTACCTTATACGAGCATGATACATTCACATATTCAAAACTACGTGCATACATACTGCTAAATAATGTACGAATCCAAAAGTTACAACGACCATCTCGCTCTCAAAAACACGAATCCGTCGACCGAATTGGGCTGCGACTGATAAACCAAACGAGATATCTGGAATTTTTTTCGGTAAAAAGAAAGAAAAAAAGTGACGAACGAGAGTGAAAGTAGCCGAGGTAATTTTGGAAGGCCAGATTTCAGGAATATATTTTCGACGCTTGAACTAAACGAGTATATGTAACTGTATAAAGCCGAGAAAAGGTGGTCTATGAAGAGTAAAAGAAGGTAACACATGCGCACCTATTCCTGTATAGCCTTCAGGATTGAGGGCGGCATTGCGGATACATTATTCATCGGCAATGGTCCTGGAAATCCGCAAGTCCCAACCACCTAGCAAATGTAGGTGAAGTAGAGAAGACGTAGATATATAGTTTATTCACCCCTTCTATTCAACCCGGTCAAAATATCTCGGGAATCTTTTCAGCGTCTTATCACTGAGTTAATTTCAATTAGTATATTCGGTTTTCGATCTTTGATATCCAGCTAGAAAGTCGGAGCAAAGTAACTACGTATTTGAATTTTATTACCGCGTTTTTTCTAATTACGTGTAAAAATTCTTTGAATTTCGAAAAAAAAATTCAGTCTTTAATAAAGAAAGAAGCTTCAATTCTAGTTTGAAAGTGTGCTGTTTTTGTTTTTTTTTCAGTAATTTTTTACGCATCCCATATATCGTATACCTATGTAAAGCATAAAGATACGTAACTACCCAGGTTGGGATAGTAAAAGCAGCATCTTGAGTTGCAAACTATTTGAAATTCACTGCCTGTCTTGAGTAGGTACTTTTCACACGCGTAACTTTACTACGAACCTTCGCGTCCCAGACCCTCGTTCCATCATCTTCTGCAGTAAGAGGACTAAACAATTTTACGTATTCTAGCACTTTGCATACAGTTAGATAATTAATTATTAACTTAATCGACGATTTCTAATTCACTCTCTTTCGCTCGATGAAAAGGCTACCAGTTATTGTTCGATGGTTATAAACTATTGAATTGGCAGACCTGATAGTCAATTATACACAACTCTATCTCTATCCTCATCCCTAATGACTCGGTTGACATACTTCGGGTTTATGACATTCGATCACTCATCCCTGAGTGGCTATACCGAAATTATAGTGCCTCGAGCGTTGAGTTACCACCTATACCTACCCTAAACTCAACCTATAATATTAAACGGACAATATACGTGACACTAATAAGCGGTACGGCCAGGCAAATGTTACCGACAACGGCAGTACCTCCGTATTTGTAAAAAAGTTAGAATTATCCGATGAACGCGTATAATACCACCGAAAGAAAATGAAAAAAGCCAACTGGACTGGTGAAAAAAAAAAACTGAGGGATTAAAATATTTTTCACCGTCAAGTAGTACAAAATGTGATGGATACGTTCGAGATTTATTTTTACAGTCTTTAGTTATAACAACTTCGTAGTTTCTAGTTATCAACGTTTCAACTCCACTCGGTTTTACATCTTTCCTAGAAAAGTACTAACTGGACTGGTTTATTATCTACGTTTTGTCGAAACAAGAAGCTTCGTTTTGGAGAGTTTGTACGTAGCATAAACGATTCGATCCAGATGAAAGATTGCGCTTTGGAACTGATACAATTTTGTAAAATATCGACGTTATCTCGAACAGCTCGGTACATCCGTACATCTATACTTGGATAACTGATATCTAGGATGTTTAGACGCGCGTCAACGTCCCGGCGCCAGTTTCTACGTATATGTTTCATACGTCTCGTATTCGATCTCCTCCATACATTACCTTGAAAGATAAACTCCGAAGCTGAAAACTCCGCATCAGTGTAGAACTGCATCACTCAAGCTACTGGATACACCGAAGCTGAATTCGTAACAACATTTCTAACTAAGCAAAACTATAGTAAACCTAGCTCCGGGGCGCTGTAGCACTGCGGCGCACAGTTAAAACATGAGGAATTCCACGTTCGTTGCATGGTACAAATAATCACCCCGGTATACGTAATCCTAAGCTATTTTCGTTTTTCGGGCAGAACAGAACTTTCCAGGCGGTATAGAGGAGAGAATGGTCATATATCAGGAACGTTCACTACTGATTGAAATGGCGACGATATCGAATGATATTTTGTTCAAGATGGTCATTTTAGGTTAGGATTTGGTTCTCACTTCTGAATCCAGGGGTCGGGGCAGCTGGCTTTGTGAGTAAGCGTTTGAATGGAACAATATAATTCTGGGGGTGGTTGCCCATTCCTTACAGGTCACCACGGCGCGGCGGCGTCTCTTCTGTCCTTCCTGAAGGCAAACTCGATCTTATAACAGGAGCCTGCTGCTTCTATACCCCCCGGAGGTTCAAACTCGAGAAGTTCATTCTGCGACAAGAGGGTGAGAGTAAGAAGAGGAAAGGAGAAGTGGGATACCCAGAGAATAAGGGAGGAGGGAACAGGCGATCTTCGTTGGTGCCGATATTAATTTGCATATTATTATCATCATCGCGAGAATCCTACCACAGCCTTCAGACTTAGAGAATCGTTTGTTATATAGTATACTGTAACATTTATAACGAGAATAACCGTGGGGGTGAAGGAGGTTAGCTAAAGAGTTGCGGATATCCATCCGCCTTTCCCAAAGTTTCATTGAACACTGTGCTAAGTTTAAACCGCGCCTATTGAAAACCGAATCTATTGTTAAATCGTGCCATCAATAAGATTCAGAGTTACGAATACGGTTTCTATATATACATTGTTTCCAAAATCTGCATTATTAAAAAATCAAAAAGAATCGAACCAAACCAAAAGAGTACCTCTCTGAATGAGCAGCTAAAGAGTTACTATCTCGTTTAATGACGGATCACCGGGGTGATTTTCATGATGGCAAAGTTCCTCGACTCGCAAGTTCACCTCCAGATGAGGTGAGTACCATTGAAGGAAATGATAGTCGCAAACTGGCGCTCCTAATCGCGTGAAGTTCTGAAATGGAGTCACTAATTCCCACCTATAAATTCAAGTGGGATTTCAATATTTTATTTTTCATTTAATCAGAGGGGAATAAAACGTAAAGTTTGGAAAGCTACCAGCGTTTCAGTAGGCATACGGAGCAGTGTCTATATGACGTGGTGGTATAGATGTACATAATTTATGACGGATACTTTTCCGCATGAGTTGAAATGTAAAATTGAAGGGAATCGATAGTATTATGTCGGTATACCTATGAGAGAATATCTGCTTGTTTCTCCGGTTACAGGTTGGAGTGGGGTGTGGAAATGGAAATTGGAATATTGAAACGGTGGGACGGGAATAATGTAACGGTGCAGGGTGTGTCGTATATTACATAATGGTACAACCACCAGAAACTGTACGGCGTTATTAATCGTTGGCATGACGATTACAAGCGCGCGGTAGGAATTTATTACCACATGCGTACATACGCGCGTCCAGGTCACATCCAAATGTCATATGAAATAATATAGAATATTGAAGAAGGACCGCAAGCACGAATGAGTTATGGAAAAAAAAGGGCAAAACAAATACGGGAACTGATTTGAAAGGGTAGCGTCACTAACATATCACAAAGACAACCGGTCAACGTGACTTTGATAAAAGACAGGAGATTCGTCAAAATCGAAGTCACTGGATCAGGACTACACCGCGTGGATTTTGCGCCCCACCGTTTCAATTCCTCATTTTTCTTTTTTCTTCACATTTTCGGGTTTGCCGAGAGAGGAAGGATCTCGTAGCTAAGGGCAAAAGATAAATAAAATCGTTTGCCATAAAGAAACTCCGTGTAGAGATCCCTTTCGTCTACACGGTGGCATGTGGAAAAAACACAAACATTCTAACACGAACCGAATGATATTGCTCTACTGGTATCAATTTAGGTTGCCGCGCAACAAACCCAAAGGGTTTCCCCTCAAGCCAAATTACACCCTTTTTCTTTCCTCTCGCTCTTGTTGTTCCGTTACCTTTTTTTCCCTCTACTCTGTTCGCTCTTTATTTTATAGCACAGTACGTACCTTATAACTATCTCGTATATGCTCGTTAATTAAGCTTTACACTTTTACAAACCCGTCCAGTAATTTTCAAACCCGGGCGCGCGCTGTATTCTTATATATTAACGAGACTGGGATAAACATGCAATTATATATACATACATATAAGTGTATAATATTTGATACGGGTATCTAAATATGTATCGAAGATATTCCGAGATGAAAATAAAGGGCTGAAATATAAAACAAAAAACGAAATGATAAAACAGAAAAAAAATGCGGTGACGGATTTATCGGGCTACGAAAGCTGAGAAACCAGTTTGGCCTGTGTAGATCTGCCCTCCGAACACTCACTCGAGCAGTCGATTCTTTCGAGTCACTGGACATGATCGGTGTACGTGTAATACGAAATAAGTTATTCTTCGCTGCCGTTGCAGGTGCGTAAAGCAATGATCGTGTAATAAAAAAAGGAAAAAGGAAAAGAATGAGATAAATAAAAAGGGAACATGCATGCTTATACCAAGCTGCTATTGAAATAAGATAAGACTTCATTTGTTGCATGTATATTTGACTCAACGACCGGGTTATGTCGTACATACGGGGTGAAAAAACGGAAGGGCCACGGGCGTGCACCCATAACCTGGTAATTTATTCACCCTGACTGATCTGCTTGGGTACATATTACAAGTACCTGAGATCAGATTTGTCTGATAAAACGAAATTTAACGTCGCTGGCGTTGAGGTAAAACATACGCGCGGGCACCGTTGTATAATTATATACGCGGGTAAAATAAAGTAAGAGGAAAAGGAAAGAAACCGTAGAAAATAAAAAAAAAAAGATACGGAATCGAGAAAAACCTTTGTAAATTTTTTGGTTATCAGGTTTAGATTATGTTACGTATAATCTTCAATATTCGAGAAGACGTCGGCTCTCTTTCCTATACAAGCGACGTGGAAAAATTTTCTCGATTCTTCAATCAAATCTACCTCGGTCCCTTCTCGTTTGTCATGCAGAGTTTCCTCGGGAAAGCCTGAATAAATTATTTACACGCCTCAAGATCAACCCAGCTAATTAGGATCCTCGAGTTCAACGGCGGTGCTGTATTTCGTTTCGCTTCGCTCAGGTATGTAGTGCGTATAAAACATTAGCAACAACTCCCGCGGGTTCGCAAATTTTCATTAGGATATTTTGAGAAGGTGATTTGGATAAGTTTTTTTCTTTATTTTTTTTTTGGGTGGTCTATACGCTGCAGTATTATAATGTGATTACGATGTTTATATCGATCCCAGTAATATCTTACTTACTTCTTTCTGAGGTGTACGAGGTGTATGCTGTGCGGATATTATAAGCCGTGCGGTAGAAAATTCTTATCGAATTTTTCATCATAGGCTCCGCGGAAACTGCGGTGGATTATTATTAGACGTTTATAGCGCAAGAGCTGGGGGTGTAGAGTATATAAATCGCGTGACTCTATCGCTCTAGGTTAACGTGAAAAATAGTAAAATAGGAAAACGAGAAGGTGGGGAAAATCGTGGAAAAATATAATACATCTTATGTTTAAAGGTAAATCTATATGGTAGGAGATTCTGCAATGAAGCTGAATTGCTTGCCTGTATTTATAATGCATCAGGGGTCGATGTTCGCAAATGGTGGCTGACCACCGCGCGACTCTCAAACAATTTATTGACGAGAGACCCATTCGTCTTTTCACTTTTACCCATTTTCTGACATTACGAAACGCTGAAGTGCGACAGTCAAATTATTTATTAAAATGATCGGATGTATGCGGGTACAAAGTAGATACCTGGTACGTATAAATCGATTAGACTCAGGGTGAAAAAAAACAAAAAAAAAACACGTAAGTAGCGGAGAAAATAAAAGAGTGAAAAGGTCGCGGAGAATTAAGTCGCAGCGCGGCAGATCCAATCCACTATAAATCTGTCAGAATACAGGGAAAGACGGATAAATACATTAGCTCCGAATCGGATAAACTCAAACCCTCTTCTTGATGTAAGAAAAAATAAATAAATACAAAATAAAATTGTAAGAAAGAATAATAAATAATCAGGAATACGATATTTTGAAATTGCGGAATAACGTTAAATTTTCAGCGTCCTTGTGCCTTGATTTTTATTTTATTTTTTTTTATTTCTTCTTCGACATGGAACTTGTAGCTCGAGGCTAACTTCGCACTTCTCCTTCTTCTTCTTTTTCTTTTCTTTTCTTTTTTTTTTCTTCTTCTTTCAGATCGCACCTGCATGACTTTGTCCGCTTCTGTAGCTTGCATTCTTGCACAGATATATTTTCTTCCCTTTCTCTTTCAAGCTTCCGAAGCGAATAAAAAGAAGACAGCTACAGAACCAGCAGGAACAGCAGCACCAGTAGCGCAGTAACATCGGCAGCACAAACACCCCTGTATAGTCAGTACAAAGGGACGTCGTCGCGTTGACAACGCACACGAATCTCTTCCTCCCTCCTCTCTACTCTTGGCTTTCTACCTGCTGCACCTCGAGCTAAATTCGCACTTCCTTTATTTGTCTTTTTTCTTTTAACTTTTTTTTCTTCTTTTTTCTCACTACCTAGTGTTTCTACCATCAGCCTGCAGAGCTACAGAAACGGATTAACCCCCGAAGGCTCGTGAAAGAAAGAAGGAAAAATAGTAATAAAATGAAGGGGAAAAAAAAAAGATAAAATGAATATGAAAAAGGCGGCCATCTTTCTCCTCATCCTCACCTGTGCAGTTTATTCAGAATTTTCTTTTTTTTACTCTTATTTACGGAGCAACGCTGTAGCCCGTGATTTTCTTTTTCGTTTTTTTTTTTTTTCCCTTTTTTACGAACAATTATTTTCAAGGGCGCTCTTTCCCCAAACTTGCGTACTCAATTTTTTTAGCTATTCGTCCTCTCAAAACGTAAAAAAAGGAAAATGAAAAGGCAAGAAGAAAAATATAGTCTCTTTTTTTTTATTATATATTGCAGTTTTGAAGATACTCAAAAACAGGGAGGTGAGGGAAAAAAAATACTTGGGGAAGCGTGTTCCTTTGGAAGAGTATAGTTTGCAGTAAGCTCGCGGGGAGGATCCCTTGACTAAGTTGAGAGGGTGGCGGAGAGACAGAAAGAAAGACAGACGTGCGGACAGACAGACAGACAGACAGACAGACAGACGGAGGTTGGGTGTCTTCCTGTTCGGGGAAGAAGGTTTCGGAACGGAACCGCACAATTACCATTTTCCGATTCAGTAGCTAGCAGACTCCTCTCAGCTGCTGATCGCGGTTAAGGTGGGGATCGTATCATTCGATCAATTGAGATTTAATGGCTGAGAGAACGTAGCGAAAATCTGGCAGGCAGACAACCAACCAACCAACTTGCGTCTCAAGCTCAGCTCTCGGTATAGGAGCTCAGTTTTCCGATGCGCTCTCTTCTACTACCGAGCTTTTACTTATCTCAAGATGATCTTTTTCGGCTCAATGCGTTTAGATATAGGTGGGTACCTAAGTCCCGTCTTTCTCCTATATATCGGTTCTAACCAAATCAGGGCACGCGAAAACGAAGATCTAGAAAACTTAAGATATTCCGTATATACGGTGAAATCTGCACCGGGGCGAAAAAGACAGGTGCGTTGATTTATTTCCAACCCTTATATGTATTCCAAACGCTGAAAATAAAAGAAAATAGCGGAGGCAGAGAAAGAAAACGGGGGAGAGGGGGGGGGGGGGGGGGGGGGGGGAGAAAAAAAGAAAGAAATTAAGAGAAATGCAGAGGTTATTTTAAGGGTGAGCGAGGATGAGTTTTTCCTGTTTCGGGTGATCGTACGGAGTGGAATTGTTCCCTGTGGTGTTATAGACCTTAAAACGGGGTAGAATTGAACTCACTTTCCAAGGCATCTCTCAAGGTTTTCAGCTTTCGTTCTCATCTTCGTAAATTTCGCGTTGCTTTTAATAGCGTCACGCGTCAAGACGTCGGGAGATTAACTTAGTTTTGCATGTAAACTCATGTTAATCTTATCCGATTATATATGAAATCATTATACATGTTATACCTACATCATTGCAATATTATTCGATGATCTAGAATGGCGTGAGAAAATTTGTCATTTTACAAGGATAAGGCGGGAAGAGAAGGAGAAGTTTTTGGCCTTAATTTAGGCCGGAGAAACGATCACGATGTCGGATCGTAATACTTTGATATCGAAAACAGCGTAAACGAAAACCTATCGATTACAATCGAACGACGTAAGTTACGCTATTTCTACTCGTTGGTAATTCATACCGAAAGGTTTTATTAAACCGGTTGAGATCCGATACCTTTCATTAATATAAAAGACGTGTGCGAGCCGAGCGCGCACCGTGCGGCACAGTATATTCGAAAATAAAAAACAAAAAAAGTAAATAAACAAATAAAAATCAAGAGGGAGAGGGACAGGGAGATCGAGTAGAGTGAAATGTAAAAAAAAAAAATACATTTTGAAAAAAATTAAATTGTAACCCATATCCCACGTGCGAGGAATCGTACAGGTATGCCTTATACCTGTAATATAGGCACACTTCTGAGAAATATCATTTCCCAAAAGAGAAACTCGAGGAATTCAAGGCTACTAATAAATGATACCGACATCTCAAGAACTCCTCTCTCTAAAGACTACATTTTAGACCGATGTTGCTGCTGCTGCTTCAGCTCCGTTCGAGGCTGAGATTCTTTTTTTTCTTCTTTTTCTAATAATCTCAGATGATCTGTCACAAAATCTTATAATATGCATTCGGTTACGTTGCAGAGATATTTATTTAATTAGCGTTTAGCAATTTATATTAGCTCGCGTAGTAATTTTTTTTTTCCCTAATATTTTTTCTAACTTGATTATATTATTCTATATTTTGACTTCCAGCCTAGACACCTGCTGCTTTATAGTAATATGTCAGACTTGGAATACAAATTGGTAAGTCATAACTAGAATTATTCATATTCAATTTTTTTTCTCTTTTATTTTACATGCAGGTGATGTATTACGAGACAAATGATCGTTTACCCAAATTTCTAAAACCCTCATTGATTGATCATTCTCATCCGATCCGGGGTGAGGGAATCCAATCGATCATCCATCGGCGTTTCGAGTGAGCTGTCAAAACTATCCGATTGATTTTTACCAACACAGTTGTGAATATGTAGCGTTTTAAAAATCATGGATCTTTATTCTATCTGAATTTCAGTTTTGCTCATCACGTCAGTAATCCATCTCTGCTTCTTTAACGCATTTATTAAATAAAATATAGGTATAGTGGTTTAAAAGATGAGAAAAAGAAAAAAAAGAAACCATTGGGCCTAAGGCGTTAAATGATGTCTTGGTATCCCGCAGGAAAAAAAATTAGAAAAAAATAAATAAAAAAAATGGTGATGAAAAAATAAAAATCACAGAGTCGCGCGATCCATAGGGACGTATACTGAGGGTTGAATACTGAGAATAAAAAAAAAAAATAAATAAAACTCATAATACGTAATATGTATAATTTAATTGGCTGAGAAGTTATAAATGATGATTATTATTACCAGCAAGCAGAATCCAATTTTCACTTCCCATAGAATATCACGAGCTGAACTCACAGGTCGGAATAACCCTTTGTTGAAAGCTCATTTTCTTTATTTCTCTTCATCCTCGTCTTATTATCATTGCTGTAGCGTATGGTCGTTTTATTACACGTTTGTATTCCTGTCAGAATTATTAACGACCCGCATCAAGATTTGAGATAATAAAGTATTATAATGTACGTACGTACGCTGTGGCAATTCTCGTCTTCAACTTATGCACACAAATGTGTGCGTGTGTTTTGCTTCTTTTTCTTTATGTTCTCCATCAAAATTCTATTTACGATTATTTCGATGCATAATTTTTGTCGGATTATTTGATTTTTTATTCAACTTTTTCAATCGGCACGTATTAACCCCCTCCGACATTATTTCTATACCCTGCAGACCGAGGATATATGAAAAGGGTTGTGAATCAAATTGATGAAAAGCTAACGAACCGATTTGCATCAAACCTCGAATTGAATGAAATTTAATTAGCGACGCTTTCATCGTGAGATCAAAAATCGAATACGCCCACCTTGTCAGAACATATTGCTGCAATCGAAATCCTCCATAGCGCCGTCTGCAGGACCGAACCGCTGATCAGCGCGCATTCTTCTTAAAATTCCCTCGTTCGCTGTCGCGGGAAGAAAAAATAAGAAATTTATACCAAACCGGATTGAAAAACAACGAAAAAGCTACCACCCCCCTCCTTAAACTTACAGAATTTTGTATAATTTTTTTGACAACGTTGATACCGAATTCATGGCTCTCGTTCTAGAACATTCATGTCAGTCCTGATTTTTGAATCGAAAGAGATCGAACTTTCAATCTTTGCCTATACGAGTCGCTTCTTCCCCGGTAGAATCTCGTCTAGTTTGACTTTTTCTTTTTTCTATTTCCATATTTATTTTACCGTTCGAGACTGTGAAAAAAAAGCAAATAAAATAAACTGTCAAATTAGCGATACTTAAAATACAGCGGGAGGCGTGTAGCCGGGCGAAGGCTCCCATAAGTCCTGGGACCGGACCGCGCCGGGCGGCATGGGCACTTGGAAGATCGTCATTACCCGGTCGATTATCACACGTTCGCGCTCGGCACCTTTTCTGCCTTAAAAAATGAAATTATATTCTTGGATCCCAGCCGCACACACGACGATGCGGTCTAAGCCTTGCGGCCACCCCCAAGGCCGCCAGTTTTGGTCCGGTATAATCGCTCCTGCGTGTCCTGCATAACTACCTTTGCGTCAGCAGGTGGCTCGTAAGATGCACGATGAAATATGCCAGCCGTTGAAGCAGTTTACCGAGAAACGTTGGCGGTTTTTATTAAAACAAGAAAATTTTTGGTATTCTTCTCTCCGAACTTCGTGCGTAGCGTAGCGGTTATGTTATTTACCGATCAATTGCCGATCCCTGTATAAATTGATATCGAAAATTCTATCTTTCCATTTAGAAATTGGAATAACGGATAAAAGGTATATAATATTATAATTACATTCCTGGAAATAAATCATTTCGCAAAGTAGGTATACATAAGTTGAAACGATATGCGGCAGGTGCTGCAGTTTTGTAATAAGGCAAAAAGCAAGTATATCCTGCGAGAAGATGAGGGAAAGAAAGAAGGGGAAAGGTGCCAGAGAAAACCAGTTTGGTACAGTTTGCGTTAAAGTAGCATAGGAAAGAAATTGGAGATATATAAACCGATGTATAGTACCACATTTATTCGAGTCCGCTAATTAAGGGAATTAAATTACGAAGAAGCTTGCACACCGGAATAATTATAAGACTGCGGCGCGGAGACATATGAGACGAAGTCTGGAGAAACGAGAATAAAAAGTAGACGGAGTAATAAGTAAAAAAAGAAATAAATGAAACAAAAATCTAAAAACCACGTCGCGGTATTATTATTATTGTTATTATACTTGATTTTCATTTTCCAGATCGGAATTTCTACCGACAGCCGCGCACGTATCATCGTTATGATTTTAGGGCAAGCTAATTAAGATCGGAGAATAATATCCCGCCAATTAGTTGCATCAGCAAGAATTTCAAAGATTATATTTGCGTTATAAGGATAATATATTTAAGCATCCAGATATGCAACGATCACGTTTGAAAAATTGATACTTTGCCATAAACGCTCGGGTAGCCATAAATCCCATTCCGTACGTAAATACTACGCTATATCTATGCTAACCTATTCGTAATATAATAAATTATCATACTGTTATGGGCACTCGGTGTATAAATTGATGAAATTAAACACGCAGGTGATTAGTTTTGATAACGACGACTTATAGCAGCGTTTTTATTAAAATTATATTAACTCCATTTCAGACGACGTTGAATCTACTAATTATATTATCACCATTTACCCGTTCACATAAAGTAATACCATATATTTCCGGCTTAGAATTCCCAAATTCCTTCTCAGAACCAGCTAAAAGGATTCGCGGTTAATCCCGGCCTTAAAAAAAAAAAAGAAAATAAAAAAAACGATGAAAAATTTCATAAAAAAATTAATAGAAAAACACGATACAAGCCTTACGAAGGGGTTGAATTTTAGGTTAGGAAAACATAAAACTTACACGGTTTACACCTATGTACATTTTAAGTGTCCATATGGTATAACGTGTGAACCGGGCGGTGCGGAATCTTCCATTAACTCGCGGCAGACGATCCGAGCGCGATAAAGAGGAGAGAAACGAGAAGAAAAAAAAGAAAAAAAAAAATACAGAATGAAATGGATAAAAAATAAGAAGAATACGACGATAAATAGAAAGAAGGAAAAAAAAAAGATTGAGCAGTATAAGTATTATAGTAGGAGGAAAAGAGCATCTTCGAGTTGGTCGTAATAACAATCAGATAAAGGTTTAGTATAGAGAGAGGCAATAAGATTAGGAGGCATTAGCGTTTCTGGCCTGTCTAAACTTAACCCGTGTGTGATCCAAAGTGTTCGGGTCGATTCCCGAAACGTACGTACGTGGGTAGGTATATATAATATTATCTAAACATCAATTAATCCTTGCCTTTCAACCGAAACGACATTACGCGCAACCTCCTCAACGTTGAATACACCCATGTTTTATTACGTATTGTACGTAGGTGAACGTAGAAAACTGAAGAGATCTCCATGGTGAACCGTGGAGATATTTAAACCGCGATTAGATACGGGACTCTTTCATACCGCGTCCGTTTTCTAGAAAAACTATTCAACTGTTGACTGCGGAAACTATTCAAGGCGTACGTACACATACGAAAGCAAACTGAATTTTAAATGACCGTAACACTTCTTCGTTCAATTTTTTTTCTTTCCAATTTTTGAATTTCGATGACTCTTAACTCCACGTTTCTATGCACGTCTCTTTTTTTTATTCGTTTCATCTGGTCGAGCGCGTGCCGCACGATTTGTTTATAGGCGCGGTATAAATATACACGCGCGAACACACGTGTGTGGATCGCAAAGCGATCGACGAGGGATTAATTGAAAAATAGAATCAATTAAAAAAAAAAACAAAAAAAAAAAAACACGAAACGAATGAACCAAAAAATAAATCCCTGGAACCGTATATAGCTGCGGTGGTGATGATTTTAACGCGGGATTTGATTCTCTTCGTTTGTCGTTTCTTTTTTTGTCTTTCGATTTTTTTTTTCGTTCACTGCGGCGTTTGCTCCGATGAGGCCATACACTGCATCTGCAGTTCACGTATGATTGCGTTTAATGTACACCATTTCTCACCCACGATCCGAAGTTAGACGCTTATATTTGGTATAGCTGCATTTGGGCGCCGTGTGCCACCAGCTGCTGCTGTTGCTGCCGAATAATTGATACATAAACATCCCATTCCCATTCTCGTTAAAGGGTATTATATACCCACCTTCCCATTCACACATAGATGTTCAAGGACATTATACGTGTAAAACAATATACCTCCTTTTATCGATCATTACCTCCGGTATTTCCGATCGAATAAATTCAAAAATTTCGTGATAATGAATCGGAAGTGTAGAAAGAAGAAAAAAAAGAGAGGAATGGATCAGGGATCGATTCTTTTTTGATTTTTCTCTCGATTCGAGTGGGTCGGCGTATATCTTTTGAAATCGTATATAACGATCGTTGATTGCGGGACATTAATTGCATAATATCGGTGAATCAAGTTATAGTAGGAGAATAAGAAGATGATGATGATGAAGAAGAGTCTTATGGGGCGTAACGATAAACTCGGTTCTTATTTACGATTGGGGATATTTTAACTACCGATCACGATCTTTTAGTGATCATGAGGTATGTATACTTTATATAGCCGCGGTTGTAACGTTACAGGGTATATGAAGATAAAGTTTTTTTTTTTTTCTTTTTCTCCTTTTACAATTTTCAAATACCAACGTACGATATGCAATTTTATAAACAGGAGTTTTAATCAGTGGTGTTTATATTTATACCGTATAATAATATTTTAATTAACAAGGATGATCGGTGTAAGGAGATTGAAAATTTATTATTATTTAAAAATAATCGGTAGCCGGATCAAATCTGATTTCCTAATAATAATCGTTGTAATATAATATTACGTTCCTTATAGGTATAGGTACGGCGGGAGTTAGAATTTTTATAACCGATTACAGTTGGTAATTCGTGATATAATCGGGAAATCAGTTTATATGCTCATAATAAAGTTGGTAAAATTTTCTACCCGTAAATGGCCGTCGTGAGATTCGAGATCCTGAGATTCTTACGCGATATGCGGTTTTGCGGTTCACGTGACGGGCCGATTCGGATCGGTTATGTCCCTTACCTCGGGCGAGATCGATCGTTGCAAATTGATCGATCGATCTCTGCTGAGATAGAAACCGGAGATATGACCGGCGAGACAAAGAGAATTACGTCACCCTAATTTACCTTCACCCATTTTCGCTCGTCGATCTCTTTCGCCGATATCCGACTCATTCGTCGATACAAAATTAAATCGGATAAAAAAATGGTCATACTTACGACGATTATCGAAATTTTGGATTCCCTGTTCCATGCAGTTCGTGTTTTAGACTCTTTGTATATCATCCCGTACCAGAGTTCTTCGACTTGAACGTAGTAGCTGTTAATAATCACATAGAGGCCACTGATCCGTCTGCAAAAATATACAGATCGAGCTTGAAAGAGAATAAGAATTAGAGACTTTCCGACGATGCATTCCCGCGTATATAAACGTATATACAAGAGAACTTCGAGGGTATAATGCAGGTCTATTTTAAGCCCCAGTAGATATATTTCAGCTCATAGTTTTCTTAATTTATTTATTTTATTTCCTTTTTTTGGGTAACAATTTTTCAAAAACTAGATAAGAAACATTTATCGGCTCCTCCGTAAGGAAAGCGGAAATTTTCATACACCTTTTCCCCCGGCGGAACATTGACCGGAATCAGAGCATACAATTTTAGTATTTAATTAAAGCTCTTTCGACGCGCATGAATGAACATCGTTATTTCTGTGTGCAACGAAGAATGTAAGAGGGATGGGTAGGTGTTTTTGGGTGTTGGTGGGTTAGCGGGTGGTGGTAAATTGTAAAACGTGACGGAGATCACGCGAAATAGCGCGTGCAGTGGAATAATAATAAATTATTATCGACAGGCAGCCGCGCGCGGCAGCTAGTTGGGAGGGAGTTAAACATTGACCACCCCCTCAGGTGCCCCTCCGTATTCCTGGTGGGCGCGTTTTACGCGTATAGTATAAAATACACACATAGATCCAGAGCCGTCCTCACCCCATAGCGCAACCAATTTCAACCCCTAAATACACACGTGCGTGTGGGTGTCCCTGTCCACACAAATAGATCCGCGTACATAGGTATATATGTACGCAACAAAATCACTGTGCAGCTGGTTCGCCAAATGTGTGTAGGTAGAAAATTCAGTTTTCTCTGTATACCGTATATACGTTATACGTATACCTCACCCGCGCTATATGTCACAAAATTATGTATGCGCTATAAATTTCTATATATCGCGTAAAGCGTAGCGATAAAATTTTACCCTTTCACTCCATCCTCATCCATATATCCCCGGTTTAAAATATAATATCGAAAGAGCATTGCAACGGCAGCACCATACCGGGCAACGTACACCCATCATTTGTAGATTGAATTGTAGATATTTACTAAAAATTAATTAAGCTCCGCGATCATGTATGTATATATATATATATATACATATGCATTGGATTTATAACATCACGTTTTGGTACGATGTAATAACTTTACCTCCACGTAGCTATATAGTACTTGCTGCAGCAATGCCCCGATAATATAGTGCTGACGTTGTGATTTAGATTCGATTGTGATTTTCGAAAATACGTTAACTCATTTGCTTTTTTCATCTACTATTCTGTTTTTTTTTTTTTTTCATTTTCATACAATTTTTCAACGATACGTTATATAAGTACGCGACAGATTGAACCCTGTTCAACTTTTCGGGCGAGTGAAATTTGATGCTCTCTCCGAGTTTTTCTTTTTACCATGTGAAATAAAATATGGCGGATCGTCGGTTGGGGCGCATTGTTGACCGGTGAAAAAACAAAGCCGTCTTCATTTTTTTGGGTCTTGCTTTCGGTTAGAATAAAAAAAATTGAATGTCAAACCCGAATAATCTGCAATGCCGCTGCTGCTGCGACTGCTGCTGCCGTTTGCAGTCCCAACGGAATAACTCACGGAACTTCGGATCAGATATAATCTCCTACTTTTTCGAACTCGCGTTTTACAATGACCACCAGATTTAACGAGCTACGATCGCCAATCTGTTCGTACGAATGGATATAAATATTTAAATAAATAAATAAATAAATATATACGAATATAAAGCGCTGCACGAACGACGTCGCACGAATTCCATACAGATAGAGGAGAGGTTATGTTCAGCTGTTATTATATATCCACTCAAGGATATGTACTGTACGTAAAAAAAGAATTTTCTTTTTTTTTTTTCTTATCCCTCAGACGAATTTCTGGTACCAGCTATACTACCTCCGAACTTGCAGCGCGTGGCGTCGAGTTACTTTGGCGTCCCTTTATCGCGGGGTAGGTAAATGTAAATTTCGGTGCGTCCCCGTTCCCCCAAATTTTCGTATGTTTGATCCCCGTTTCCCTGAGGTTCGAGTTCGCAACCGGTATAACGGGCCGAGAAACGATATATGTACATACATATATATTTTATTTTCATTTCTATTTTTTCTCCTTTCTTTTTCTTTTTTATTTTTCTCCTTCTCTTCTCTCTCCAGACGTTGGAAAACGTTTCAAAACGTACATAGTCAACCGCCCCTGTACGCCATATACCATATATACACACTATACCGAACGGAATTGGATTTCCGTGGATGTATAAAAACGTTAAAAAGAACGCGGAGCTATACGGGTATTTCTTTGTCAACGATTTGGGAACCGCCCCCCCTCCAACGTCCTTATCTCCTCGTCATCCTCCAACCACATTTTATCGGCGATTCCACGAATAAAGGTATGTCGGATTTTTATTCGATTCCAAGGATTACCAAATCAATTACAGGGGGTAAGAGGAGAAGGTGAAATCGAAAAAAAATTGAAATATATATCGTCGCTCTTAAATGTTTCAAGGAAGAATATAGTTTTCGGGGGGACGGGCGATTACGCGAACGGTAATTTTTACCGCGATCGCGCCTTTTAATTAATTTGTGATTGGAATGTGGTATTAATACATCGCTTTGCGATGGGGTGTATGAAAACGAGTCGGCCGAGGTTCTTTGGAGAAGCTTTATTGAAAATGAATCTGTTGGTTGGCTGCAGATGGAAGCCATTGAAAAATATTGAGAAACCTCTACTGGGGCGGTAAAAACCTAAGGGGGAAAAAGGATCCTGCCACAGACGCTGTCCGCAAGGACCTTCGAGAGAGAAAGCGCGCGCGCGTAAGTTACCTCATAAGAGGCTTATTTATATTGAAGTATATGAACGTATAATTACATGTATATGAAATCCGTATAAACTTATAAATGTGGGAAATGAGAGTGAACACAATTTATCGGGGAAGAGTAAAAAAAATTTTGAAAATTATCACCGATCCCAGTACAAAAAAATAAAACTAGAAAGCGAATGCTTTCCGAACGATCAGTGTTGCAGATAGAAAATCCCATTGCGGAAGGTGAGAAGGTAAAAGGTGAAAGGTTAAGGTTATATACGAGTTGACTTCTTATACCTACCAACTATGGAGTGCATCGGGTCCAATGGGCAAAAATTTATCAGAAACGGAACCCCAAAGTTCTTAGAGTCGTGAACCCCAGGCACTATCCTTTCTAAGGATCTTACAGGATCGATGCACCCGCTTTCCGTGCAACTCGAGTTCTTTTTACGCTTATACGATGTATTCGCTTCTTCTCTTACTCACGTTTCGCTTTGTGTCTTTTTTTTCTTCAAATTTTTCATCCTCTTGTCAATTCCACCGAATTTTGAACGCGTATAACGAAAAAATTCTCGAAGTTGTTCTTTCCTTTGAATTATTATTTTTTTTTCTATTTATCTCGCAAGCAAAATTTCAATTCTGGGCATTACCTGTAGTACGCACTTGTACCGAAATAAAAAACCAAAAAAAAAAAAAAGGAAGAATATAAATTGAATCAAAAAGAAGCTGGATATCGCCTGAGATACTTCCTCTTCAAGATAATATATATGTTTCTGAACAGCAGCCCATATAACATACAAGTGTCGCTCTTCTTGTATTTTTTATCCCTCGAAGTTGTTTGGTTTTTCTCTTTTTCTTTTTCTCTTCCTTTTTTTACTCAGTTTTTTTTCCCCACTTTTTTGTTTCGATTTATTCATGAATCGATCGATCACATAACGCACCGGAGTCCGAATATAACTAAACGGAATTTTCTTGCTTGGAAATTGATTAAAATTCTATTGTAATTTAAATATATATGGATGAAAATCGTATACCTTTATTTATTGTACAACGCGTGGGGTATAGGTATCGTAAATCAATCGACTTCGAACCTTCAAACCCCTCTTTATATGTTTGAAGTTTTTTTTTTGTTGTTGTTTTTTTTGCTTTTTTCGCTTCGATGTAAGAATTATGTCATTTTTAAACAAGGTTTCTCTCCCATATAGCACCCTCGGGATAAGAAGATAGCTGAAAAACGAGAACCATAAAAAAAAAGAAAGAAAGAAAGGAGATGGAGATGGAGAGAGGAATAATTGTCGAAATTCCTTTCTTCTTCCTTTCCTATGTGCTCCTTTTTTCTGAGTAATTTTGGAGGGATGCGATTTGAGCTTAGGTGATTAGGGGCCCTCATTAAGGTGAGCTAGTAAATCATAGGGATTTGTTTGACCTCTCGCCCTGGACGTCCGACGATCGCCGACTCTGGCCGAAACTGGACCATTACGTATACGTATATCTGTGATATGTACAGCTATATCGTACGGCATCGTATCACCGCCGCGGCGGTGGCGTCGGAGGCGCACGCGAGCGTCGCGCGGTCGCCGCGGATTATCAATGGCTTCAGACTTCAGTACCGAGCCGCGCCGGGTCAGGACTCGACGTGGATATTCATTTCTCGTTCAAACGCCGCGTTAAATGTATGGGGAAAGAATCGGCTACATGAGGTTTCGCTGGTAACGAGTGGGGACAAATCGCTATCGAAATCGATGAATAAAAATCAAAAAAAGAAAAGAAAAAAGAAAAGACAAAAAACACAAAATATTGTGTCCCGATCAAACGGGGATTGAAAGAAAAAATAATTCGCATATCGTCAAAAAAAAATTATTTGATTTTTATTTTTTCATCGGGAAAATTAATTACCCCGAACATCTGCAGTGCAATAATTATATAACAAGGTGCCAGCCCGATCGTTGTACAAAGTGCAAGATCAATTCAATTCATGAACCGATTCACTTGTGAATTATCATACGTTGTTTAAAAACCAATGGATTTTAAAAAAGGAATTCTTTTTTTCATGTCATCGGATCGTTTGATTTCGTTCCTCGAAGATATACGAATTTGAAATTCCCGGTCAATTTGCACGGGCGCGGGCATTTAAATCCTTTCGGGGTGAAAATTACGACCTATTTTTAATTTTTTATTCGTTGCATTTTTCTTTATTCTCTCTTCGAATCCTCGTGTGAAATGAGGTGAAAAATGTCGATTCTTCTGGCTGTGTGTGAAAATTCGATCGAAGAACTAATCGAACGTTGTAATTGTTGGTGAACCGATGTGCGGTGATGACCAATGTCAATGTTTCGCACAACGAGAGTACGAGATGATTTTGAATCTAATTATTTTATGTGCCTGCAAAATTATGAGCTGAGAGTCGGATCGTTGGACAACGGAGTACAACAGGTGTACATAAACTACGGAAATGCAAATGGATGTTAAATTATCAGAAATAAATTCGGGGCAACGATCGAGATGATTTTTATCGATAGATCAATAACGATCAGGATCATCATCGGGGTTCGTTCGAATCAATCGCATCAGCGACCGTCACTGGCTGTATGATGACTGTATATGATGAATAAATAAATATTAACAAATTAACGGAGTGTATTTTAATAAATATACGTGGGCAATAATATATATATGTGTAAATAGTAACGACGGATATGCGTATAATTATTCCCATCGTACGCCGATGATTGAATATCAGTTATTAATTTACTTTGTGGTACGGTGCAGGTGCTGCAGTTAATTAAGGTTCAACAAAATGCAGTGGTTGTGCTTAACGACAATAATACTTTTTCTAAGATCGGCGGAGCTCCAGGTTTACGAACAGGATGATATTTTATCTGATCTGGATAAGCCGAGTGAGTATACCCGAATGATAATAAAATTTGACAAAAAAACGAGAAAAAATATAAAAAAACATGCAAATTATTATAAAACGAAAACTTTCCAAATGGTTTTGAGTTTGCGGCGCCTATAGGTGGATTACGTCGGTTTTACTACGCACCCCCGCGATATTATTATATTCTCCGCGTTCGACACTTTAGATATAGGACGCGTCTCTCCGGAAAAAATTTACGATTACTCCTCAAGCCTTTGGAGTTTCCGCGCGGTATATCCGAACCCTCATCGATCACGGGTGTATACATGTATAGATATATCCATCTGCAATCTACGTTCGCCCCCAAAGATATGTAGAGTAGCAGTCGCGTCGACGGCGTTCGGTTCGTCTGCAGGAAACCGGCTATTAATTGCTCGTTAACTCGTCTTCGCAGGGTTGTATACCTAAGTAGAGACAAAAATATTAGATAGCAACGATGATAAAATAATGTTGAATAACACCGAAGTTTTTGTTTGTCATCATCGCAATAATTCTCACTTTGTACAAAAACTAACCCCCAAAAAAAAAAGAAAAAAAAAAACCCATAAAATTACACATCGATTGGAACGATGCAAATCTACAAGTACTATTTGTTTGTCGACCAGATTAAGCTGCGGCAAAAAATAAAAAGTATCAAATAAAATCACCTTCACCTGCCCCGAAAACTTTGCCGGTGTTCAAAGCAAATGAAGGAAAAAAAGAAAGGGCGGAAAACAGAAAAAAAAAAAACAAATTCAAATTCAAAAACAAAAAGAATGCCACCGAGAAGATTCATCTCCGCGAATAAGCTTGCAAGAGCTTTCCAGCCGCGCACCAGAGTGGAGTTTGCGGATGAGTTTGGGTAAACATCGTAGTTGCGAAAGACTCACAATCACTGTCAGATTTTTATCGGTCTTTACCTTTTTTTGCCTTTTTTGGTTTTATCTTTTTTTTTTCTCTTATTCTCGCTTCATCTATTCTACTCCGCACGGTATATTCGTTCTTTTTTTCTTCTAGCTTATTTCATACGTGCTACACTTGTTTTCCTTCTACTTTGGTTCGAAGAGATCCGGAAATCCAGGATTTTGTCGAAATCTAACAAAATGGCCGAAGGGGCGAAAGGGGCAGAGGGGTAGGGGGGTTGGGACTGACCAGATCGTCGCGGTAGTAGGTTGGTGGTAAATTTCGATCAGTGATGCTTATACGCCAAGTGTATATGGGGTGAAAATCGTTCGTTCTCATTTTTTTTTTTTCGATTCATTTTCCCCTTTTTCCCCCAATTTTTTTTTTTCCTCTATCCTCTCAGCTTTTTCAGGAAACCGAAACACGTTTCTAATAACGGTCCCGTCGCTCGTCGTCGCCGGTCGTCTTCTTCCGCGCTTCCAATTTTATTTATTCTCTTTTTCTCTCTCCTTCTTTTGCCTATTTCTTATTCTTCGGTACACGCTCTTTTTCCACGGCTCTATACCTACCTATACCCACTTTATCCGCATAAGAAATTGCCATCGCCATTAATATATTCGCGGGCTGCAGCACCCGAGCGATCTCGAATCGCTTTATACTTTATGTATACACACGATGGTTTTTTTTTCTTCTTCTTTCTTTCGTTTTCTTTCTTCATTTTTTTTTTTTTTATTTTATCGCTTCACTCCAGTCTTTCCATTTTTCTTACTCCCTGTATACATAACTCAATAAAGATTTGCACGCGAAAAGGTAATCGTCGTTTCGGTCCCGCTCAACCTCATAACTCTACAGATGCAGAAACCTATAGTATAATAAGGACTTACACGCGGTCGCGTGGCGTGAATTTCTTCCGACACTATACCGACCCGAAGAATTCACCCTTTGGGTATTACCTGTATCGATGTTGCTTGAACTTTTTCCTCTGTTAGCAACGCTTCGTGTTACGCCCCCCTTCCCGCCCTTCTAATTCCGAGACGGTCCTTTGTCAGGATCAAGAAGTACCCTAAAAAGTCGAAGAGCCAGAAAATCGAACGAAATTCCTATACCGATAGAACGGGATCGTCCGGTAGTCGAGGTTTTTTTTTCTTTTTTTTTTTCTATCTTTCCTTTTTCCGTTCGCTCTTCTTTTTCTCCACTCCGAAACGTCCTGGCGTCTCGCATGGTAGGATAATTAACGATCCACCGTACAGTGTATTATACAAGCTGAAAGCTGAAGGACCAACTGCAGGGTATGTATACGAACTTCTGGGAGGAGATAATAAATAAGCAATAATCGTTAAAATGGGATTAACAGGCTCAATGGCAGCACGGCTTCCGACCCTATAACGATGAAAACAGGATAATTCCTATTCCGAATAATAATTTGGAGGAGCTTCAATAATTATTATTACCAGATGTTCACGTTAATTAGATCGGCTTTTGGTAGAAACACCCATCCCTCGATGTCCCCCAGGATCGTTGGAATGTTTAAAAAAAGAATTAAACAAAAGAAAAAGAAAGAACCAATTTAATTAGGTATGTTTTTTCGAAAATTCTTCGTCCTTATCCTATACGCGATAACAATGATCGATCGCCTATTATGGACCATGATAATCTTTTATTCCGTGTATCGTCTGGTTAGGTGCAGCGGTAGCTAAAGTATATAGCGTTATATACCATATAGCTAAGTGGAGTTCCTGAAATATGGTCTCCTTTTGAACAGGGATGCTTGGACTGTAGTGTAAGCCGGTGTGTGGAAGAAGAAGCTAGAAAAGAGAGTATTGCCAGTAAATTTAAGTCGGAATAAAAGAAGGAGGTTGTTTCGTATCCCGTCGCGTTTCTGGCAGCTGGCCGATGGTACGGTATATGGGAAATGGAATATACGCGACGCATTGCCGCTGTTGGTTTTTTCTTTTTTCTTTTTCTTTTTTCGTTTTCCTACTCTTTCTTTTCATCCAGATATCCTTCCTTCCTCTATCAAGACTTGTTTCGTTTCACGTTTAAGGCTATACTAAATCCAGATAAATGCTTCTTTTCAGAGACCTTATATACCGAGCATTATGCAACATGAATATCATTCACAAGTTCACTTCATTTCTCACGGATAACTTGTTCTCGAAATTGCATTCAGAGAAGAAAAAAAAAAGGAAAAACGTGTAGGCGACCAATTAATAGAAACAAGTATCAAACTAGTTACTCATTATATACCCATCACGCTGATTAGCGGTGTACATAAGCGACCTTCGAAAACTTCATCAATAACAATTATAAAACGCCTCGGGGCGTGATAAATGTAAAAAAAAGAAGAGAAAAAAAAAAAAAGGAAAAAATTTAGTCCCAGATTATTCTTCAATCGGTTCCAAAACAAATTTGTTTACTAATTACCATATTATGCAACCCGAAAATAACCATATACACGTATAAATTCTCACGTGAAAACCGGAAGCGGGATAGCTTATGTTTATTTATGAATTTTGGGTACCTCCCCCCCAATATGCCGCCCTTTTTTAATTTCTCGTTTTTTTTTTTTGTTGTTTTTTCTTTTTTCATCTGTCGTTTCAAAGAGAGATGTATCAATTTACAATTCTTACCATAGAACGGCACGTGATAACGTCTCTATCTCTACGATCTCCCATCTATAAGTTCTTCGATGTAAATATGTGTACACTTAATACGCGCATATTGGTGTACGTACAACTATATTTACCATATGTATAACACGACGAGCTCTATAGGTGGTGTGGCAATTTTATCGCTTGTTTGTCGCTTCGAGGATAGTTTGCCTTAACATTTATCTACCGGTATATAATGCTCATCATCATACACGTATGGAAGAAAAAAACCTATGTAACGCCTCTCAAAAGACCACGACCGTTTATAATAATGATAACAAACCATGCGTTAAGAGCCGGCCTAAGAACTCGCAGATGCTGGACCGAACGCTGTTTGTCAAAAAAACAAGAAAACAAAAAAAGAGAAAAAAAAAAAAGGAATAAAGAGAAAGAAAATCTGAGAAGCAGCTAAGTAAACCTTATATGTGTAGAAGTTGTACGCGTACATATAGGTATAATTTTCTTTCGGAAAATATTATCGCTCGGCTTTCTTGTTTCTTCTTTTTTTTTTCTGTTTTTTGGTGGGATGTATTTCGTCTCGTTTTCTCTATAGACGAATAACATTGTACGTACAAGAGATGTACGATGTTTTCATACACGTTCGAAGAGAGGATTATTCGAGCTTGTAATATCAGGAGATCGCGCGGATATAACTGAGAATTAAAGTGCCCGAGATAAAACCTGCGATCACTTTGGGAAATTTGCTCTCAGAAAAACATCGTCATACGGATATTCCGAGAACGACACCATGCGATGAAAAAAAAAAAAAAAAAAATTAATCTCGTCGAATCGAAATTTAATTTCAAAGAACCTTCGCATGGGACTGCGACAGAAAAATTAGAGCGTGATTGATCAATTTTCGCTAGACTGTATAGGTAAGAAAAAACGAATATATTAATTATTATTAAGTATACCATTCTCAACTCTTTCCCGAAATTTTAATGTGTACTATTATGAAGCACGTAAAACCTGATTAACAATTATTAATGGGCTTATGTGTGCATTCGTAATACGCGAAAGTTCTTTAAGGTATGTATACCTATGTGTAATGATTACGTTTCCTTGACACAAAATCGCCATAGGAATTTTTTCCGAGCCATCAACGAACGTACATAATAGCGTCGTTCCGTACCACGTATACCTATACGGATACTGTTAAATTACTCGGTATAATATAATAACGCGACTTTGAATCTAATGTAAAAAGAACATAATAGAATAAATTCAGCGTATACCGCAGTCAAAGGTAGATTTTATGCTCTCCATGGGTCCCACTACAGATTCCGTTCACAATTCTTTATTCACGACGTTTCACTAGATCCCCAAATTAACTTTACAATGTACGCCAAAACTGAACGATTCTAGATACACCATCATGGCCACATGATTACCACATACGACATTATAATGTGTACCACGCGTATACCCATTCCAGTGGATTAATTTGACCGAAGAATTTGCGTACCGAATTCAAAATCCTCTACGGATCATTTTACGATACACGCGGTGTCAACCAAAAAATTGGTACGAGAATTCGTGCAACCTCATGTAGCTATTACGAACATATGTATACTGTAACCGATCTCTCGACCAACGATCGTTATTATTATCATCATTATACATGTACCTGTGGAACGATAAAAGGAGACAAAAAAAATAAAAAGACAAAAAGGAAGAAAAGAAAATTATGCCAGTCACTTCGGATGTGACCGCGCGCGGCTCAGCCATGGCGTAATGAGAACGATGATTGTTCTTCGGTAGAACCGCGCGCTACTCCGGTCCGCTTGACTGTGAAACCTTCATTGTTTCCTTTTATTTATTTGTTAATTTTTTTTTCTTACCTTCTTCCACCGACTTTTTGCTCCTCATATTTATTTTGCTTTTTTCTAAATAGTTTTATTCGGACTAACAAAAATCGCTCGATCGGTCGATCCGATTTATATGCCGTCAAACAATGAACATTTTTTAGTCTGCAATCATTTCCTGTTATTATATTTATCAACGAGTCAATCAATTTTATTTTGTTTTGTTTTTCATTCGAATTCCCATGAAATTGGTACAATTATTGAATCATACCGGTAATTTTTTCAACATTTCTTTCGTTGAAATTAAATTTCTGCCGCAGCTTTCTCGTCTGGAATTTCCTACTTAGCTTTACCGATATACCAGACATGAAATAAAAGATGGAAGAAAAAAATAAGAGAAGAAAAGTAGCTGGGGGAAGAAGGAAATGAATGGATGTATAAAATTTCCAAATTGGTATCTTTTGGGTTATTAAATCGCCAATAAGGAGCGTCCATCTCCTTATGGTACAGC
Organism: Athalia cordata; assembly: GCA_963932425.1. Taxonomy (NCBI): domain Eukaryota; kingdom Metazoa; phylum Arthropoda; class Insecta; order Hymenoptera; family Athaliidae; genus Athalia; species Athalia cordata. The sequence continues at coordinate 31,637,209 of OZ010626.1, forward strand.
GGGCGCGCGTTCCTGTTCTTTTTTTTTTTGTTTCAGATTTTCGTTTGACTTTTTTTTCTTCATTTTTTCATTCTTTCAATTTACGACCATACGGCAGTATTTATGGTGTCGTATATCACCTCAGGTCATTACTATTTCCTATATATACGTGTAATCTACTGTATATAGTACATAATATAAGTACGTACACATGGATAGTTAAATACGGTGTAAAAGTTTTCTACAAAAATTGTCTCCGCCGATAAAGAAGGAAAGAAAGGGAAGACGGATAAAAGAATAGAACTGATAAATAAATAAATAAAAGTGGAAATCATCCGTTTGATGTATCCGATTTACTACGGATCGTTAAAATGGACGAAAAATAAAGGAGATTATAGAGCTGTGTGTGTATCGAAGAAATAAACGAAGCGATGCACTGAAAGAGAAATAAAAATGAAGATGAACGAGCTGGAATCACTGGAATCGTTCATGTTATCCTAAAATGTCTTACTTCTGAAATAAATAAACAAGAAAGATTTCTATACTTTCCTTCCATTGTATGTATATAGTTATATCGTACCCCCATGTACCTGCAGCTACATAGAATCACGAGAATTGTAAGGACTATAGTACGTTTTATCAAGAGTAGAAAGTTCATTTCGATTTGATTCGGCTCGATCCATCTGCGACAACGGAAAAAGTTGATAAAGGGAAAGGAATACCTCGACACGAGCCATTGTCCAACTACGTACGTTGTTGATACGATAGCTGATATACATAGGTATACGAAATACATATATATGTATCGTAAGTTGAAGTCGAAGTCGAAGCTGAAGCTGATGTTGAAGTTGAAGGCGAAGCATAGGGGAGTATCCGCACAATTTCTGAATCGCCATAGCGATTTATCGCATACAGCTTTGACTTTGCGGTCTTTCAGAAAACGAGTAGATATACCTATGGTATTATTATATATTACATAACATGTACATACCTTTATGTATGGAATAACTCGGCTACATTGTCAGATTAAACGGTATTTCCGTACACGGATATATCCGGATAAAGATATATAATATTTTTACGTGATTCTTTTTTTTATTCTTTCCGTCTTCCAAACGTTATGTACGTACCTTCAGCGGATATAAATGTACGTTCCTAATGCACCTGTATACATACCTGAATTATGAAGAAACGATGAAAGTTTGAATTATTTAGCGTCGAAGAAGCGAGGAGATAAAAAATAAGATTTTCTAAAATTCGTAATCCTCCGCGAGTTAAAGAACGCGACGAAAACAGGAAAATAAAATAAAATAAAATAAAAAACAAACAAAATTGAGAAATAAATAAACGAATCGTCGAACGGAATTTCCTTTGCTTCTGCAGCACATCCGACGCATACTAATTGGGGGGCTAAGAACTTCAGGTACCGGAGGTATACGTGAGCCGCAAAAAATCGGGGATGCGGCTGGAAAATAATCTTTCTATCTTTATAAAAGCGGAAAAAAATTGTTAAAGAATACCAGCCTGATTGAAAAACTAAAGTAATTAATTAACCGGATCAGTGCAGCGGCACATCAAACGTCACAGCGTGTGGAAAGCGGGATTAGATTTGGGTGAAAATTTGTGATACAAAAAGCTCGAAAGGCTGCGAAGGTAGGTATAGATTTCCATCGCGTACTGAAGTTTGCGCGGAAATAATTGTGATGCACACAACCGCGGGGATGGCCATAGCATCTATACAAATAGGTATACGAGCGAAAAACAATTGAAATCAGAGACAGCGTATATAAAATTGAAGTACACAGCTATACCTATGAAATAACAGGCCAGCAGTATGAAACTATCGGAATAACGACCGAGGTCCTCAAAAATTCAATTTATTTTATCCATTCCTCTCTCGGTTGCGTTGAAGTGGCCCACGTATGAATATGCCCATATATACCTGTACCTGCAACGCGGACCCATGTGATGGACGAAAATTCCGAAAAAAAATAGTACGGAGAAAGATAAAAACATCAAAAAAATTGTTAATGCCCGACAGTATCGATACAGTACGTTATACGCACAATGTAGAAAATATAAAGTTGGATAACCTCGAGTCTTGAGTTTTCAACGAACGAACAAAATATATTTTCGATGGATCGTCCATCTTTTATTCCCATCATTAGCCGCGGACGCATGTTATTTAGCGGGTCAATCTCCTTCCAATAACGAAAGAGAGAAAAAAGTAAAATTAGTAACTATACGACAGCTGAGAAGCTTAGAGGGTGAGTTTAGTTCTATTTATGGTGATCTGGTGGTGTCCCCGTGTTACGAAGTTGCAGGGTATCAATCACCCCGATGCTTCGACTTTATTGGATTAGTATTTCCAGTGTTTATTTACCTGAACAGTTATACACAAATGTACGCTGTGTATCTAATACACGTTACATCCATACAAATACGATTTCGTTTTCGTACGATTCTAAAAACATTACATCGATCGACATACCGATGACCAAACTATACACGATTCCCGAGATAATGCAGATGAGAAATAATTTTTCGGAATATATAACGTACATATTTATGATGTAATAATACGGAATAAAATACACGTATAAGCTTTGCCTACACGACTGGGTCGTAGAAAAATTGATGCAGCGCAAAGGATGTGGTGCGGCAGTAGTTTGTACAGGTATATAGCATATCCCTATACGTATAGCTATACGTACCATCTTCGCATTAGAATTATTTGCTCGCCTGATTCGCACCCTACGAGTAGAGAATACAAATAAAGAAAATAATACGTTTGCTGATTTTCTGCGGCAAACCCCTGCCAACACCATTCGCAGCAACAGCAGCAGAAGCATGAGGTAGAGAGTACGCCGCGTAGCAGCATGAAGAACGGCAAAAATGAGTACGAGAAAAAAAAAAGAAAAAGAAAGAAAAACGACGAAATAAATAAAAAAAAAAAGAAATAGAAGAGGCAGAAGCGACGTGTTCCGTACTATCTCAACGAGGCGGCAAACTGCCAGGAAGAGAAAATAACAAACAAAGAACTAGATAAAAAAAAAAGGAAAGAATAAGAAAAAGACGAACATAACCTTACAATTATCTATATGAATTTTTTATATTTATCCGTGAGTGTATTTTCGACTTTTTTTTCTATACCTTTTGGCTACTTATGATTGTTTTTTTTTTTTTTCTTCTTTCGTACAGAGAACATAATACGAACGACATAAAGCGTGACGGAAATTCTATCCTCGAAAGAAAAAAAAAAAAAAAATCCTCCCGAAACCGCGTTTGTGATAAAATCGATTCTCCGCGGGCGCGCGCGTTGATTTAGTAGCGAAGCATCGCCACCCTGTTTACCATGTCATTTTATGTTACCTGTAACAAAAATGGTGTCGTAATTTCTTTTGCTTTTTGTTTTTCAATACGTATATGTATAGTATATAATTGAGCGCGTGTGACACTTTGAATGACAAACAGGATTTTTAAATTTTTTGCCATTTCTCTACGATACCCGCGTTCTACGACGCGATAAAAATTATAGATTCTTCAAATTATTGCACGAATTGTGGAATTTGGGCGTAATAAAATAGTAGAAAGCATATATGTAAACTGTGCGTTGTATAATTCCTGATTTTGCATAAGAGATTATACGGAGTACGATAAAAGCGTTTGGATATATAAACATATTATTATAGTTTTAGGGATACGAAGTTCAGGGGTTACAGTTATAACAGCAAACGACGAAGAGATACGGGAGTAAAAACGTTCGTATATACGTACGCGTATCGTATACGTATTACGTATCTATATGGACACATACACGGAGCCAATTAATGATCGTAATGAGTATAAATTATAATTAAAGTTCGTAATCTCGTTACCGCCGCATTTATATACCCGAAACGGTTAACGTCATGTGCACGTATATACGTGTAAACGTTAGTGGTATGGATATCGTGCACATACACGCAACGCTTAAAACCGGCTATATGTAATCCTGTGCATATACATATACATATAGCTAATTACCAACGTTACACTATACGCGTACAGATAGTAACATACATGCCCATAACTATATGTACGCGACGTTATATCTCTCCGCGTATCGCGCGCGGTACAATTTTCAACAGAATTATTTTCTAAAAACTGAGAAAACTAGCGGGGCCATAGCATCGATATATGGTATACGACACGGTTGCGCACATGCGGTGCACGGGATATGTGCTGACACATATTCATCGCGGTGAATGTAAATAGAAAATGGTAAAAAATTGCGCGGAAAAATCGGAACCATATGAGCTGGAAACAGCCAACGAGTTACAGGAAACGCGGTGAAATTTATATAGCTATAAGAGAAACCAACCTGATGCAGAAGGGATGAAAAAGGTGAACGAGCGTCTACCCTACATACCACATCTGCGTATGATGATGGCTGCCGTTGCTCGATGCCTCTAGGTCGAACATCCTCCCTGCACGTACCGTGAACCACATGCACTTTGAATGACGTACCAACGATAATTATGCGTTTTCCAACCAACGTATGATACGAAATGCAAAACAATATATCGCATGTATATTATACAATATACGTTACATTTTACCGGGTCACATACGTAAATATAGGTATAGATATTACAGTAAAATATTTACTCCGAATGATATTCGAGGATAATTTCACAGGGATGATGTTTTCATCCCCCCGCCCATTGCGGATGATAAAAAATACACAAGTTTGTAATATTCACGTTTTGTTGGATAATTATCGTAACTAATTTGGTTGGAAATATTACATGACGTATTATTACGCGAGGGCAGCTAGGGGGGGAGAAGGGGGTGTCGGGAAGCTTGGGAAAGAAGGTGAGGTTAGTTCATAACTAACTACCTGTAAACTTTATACGAACTCCACACGTAGGTTTTCCATGGTGGAAAATGCAACCCTACGATATACTCGGGAGGTGGTAGTTAGCTAACGCGTTTAATTAACCATCAGCCTTTATTACGTATTGAAACGCTACCCCTTCATCGTACGGAGTACGTATCGACCATCTAAATCTGAATTGCGATTCATGGAACCAAATGAATGACTGGCCAAATCAACGAACGATGGAATATCACGATAAGAAACTTCAGGATATGTTCGCGGTTTAAAAAAAAAAAAAATTATTATTGAAAAATCTCATTTTCGCTCCGATCGATCGATCGATCAATCGTTATGAGTTACACCGTGATCTACTGGCTATTTGGATGTATTTTGACCTCAGGAGCACGATTCCGTCAAGTAAATCGAGCTAGGAATGAGTCCTATCGAGATATTTTGATTTTTACACTTTTCAGAGCGATAAATCGATCATAACTCGATCAGTTTTATAGATAGCTCAATTTGGTTAGCTGATTTGTATTCCTGGGCTCAAAATACATAAGAATAGCCTATAAATGCCTATTGAACTATATCAAAATTAGAAGTTGATTTTTGACCCCAAAATCAAAAAAATCCAAAGGGGTATACCCTAGATTTTTGTCGATTTTGGGGTGAAAAATCAACATTTTTTTAAATCGATCGTAGGACACTTTTCTGACGTAAAATGACCTCAGGAACACGAATCTGCAAGCTAAATTGATGTATCTATAAAATTGATCGAGTGATCGCCAGTTTTTTGATCTAAAGTGTGAAAAAATCAAGATATTTCGATGGGATTAATTCCTAGCTCGATTTACTCGACGGATTCGTATTCCTGAGGTCAAAATACGTTAGAATAGTGTCCTGCAACCGATTTTCAAAAATGTTGATTTTTGGCAAAAAAATCGAAAAAATCCAAAGGGGTATACCTTAGATTTTTGTCGATTTTGGGGTGAGAAATCAACATTTTTTTGAATGCATCGTGGGACACTTTTCTGACGTAAAATGACCTCAGGAACACGAATCTGCAAGTTAAACTGATATAAATCCGTAATTTTTGAGTTGCGATTGTTTCGAAATTCGGAACGCTGAGTCGTCGACGAATCAACGCGGTGCAGGGAACAAAAAAGTTTTGCATACGAATTCGAGTGAATATCCCATTCTTAAGCAGCGAAAATTCACAAAAAATACTGAATAAATATAAGAATATTCCTCACGAATAATTACGATGGAAAAAAAACCCCATCTGATATTCCTTCTGGTTCCTCCCCTTCGAATCCACGCCGCTGCTGTTAACCAACAACTTTTACTGCGTTAACTTAAGAAGATAAGCAAAGAGAAAAAAAAGAAAAGAAAAAAAACAGAGAGAAAGAAAAAAGAAAAACGAATTTCAAGCTCGGAAGGCACGATCTGCAAAAGGGAAAAGGGCGCTACGAAGCTGGCTATTCTACCCTCATTTTCCCCCCGCCGCTCTGTTTTTTTTCTTTTTTTGATATAAAAAGAAGGACAAGATAATTGCGTCGAGATCGATATATACGTACATAGGTATGTGTGTCATGTACATACCTATATTGCAGGGATACTATAATACGCGACATAAACGTAAAGAGGGAAAGGTGCAGCAATCGGAGGGAGACGAGTGGCCGGGGATTCGGAATTATTCGAAGATTCGAGACTTTATAATCTCTTGAAAGTCGTTGGGGAAAGGAACGTAAGGAAATAACGATAACCCTCACCCCCCCCCCTCTTCTCCTTAAGATTCTTCCTCTTCTCCTCAGCATTGGCATGTTTTTTGCGCCTCTCCGCCCCTTTCTTCGTAAACCGGAAAGATATCGAGTCGAATAAAACGGACGTGTTCAACGATAACGATTCGATTGCTTTGCTTCACTCTGAAGAGATAACGCTTTAAGGATCATATTTACCGTTCGTTCGCGTTCTATGCTCCGGTCCAAGAGAAAAAAACCTCCATCCCCTAACGTTTCCGCTAAACCCCACCCACCCTATTTTCTTCCCTCCCAGGAAAATGCTGGCGTGTAATTGGCCTTCTATTCCTTCAGAAATCATGACGAGACTACTCACAAATATCGTACGAATAACTTATTTTATATACCGAGGGCGAGGGGAGAAAAATGCAGAAATATATTCTATGGGTACACAGAGAAGAGCAGAGTTTTTATCCACCAATAATCGCTGGGAAAACGGGTCGCGCAATATTTCGTTTGGGAAAACCTGCACCAGGCGATATACACAATAAATGTGAACTTATATAAAATATTTTTATATTCACGATTTCAACCCCCTGCATACGTATGCATGGCTAGTCGGTGACTGAGAAAGGGATAACTTGGACTTTGAGAGAATATCTCCAAGTGCGAGGCCATTTTATTTTCTTCCCCGCGATCGGCCGTCGGTCGCTTTTCTTGATTTGAAATTGGTCCCGGTTTCTCTACGGTATTCGCAGTGGATTTTTTATCTGCGATAGATAAAAAATAAAAGTTCAAAAAATCTGGAGAGCGTCAAGGCTTCCGAAAACACCGAATTTCTGAATCGACAAGTTTTATAGAATTCTAATACAATTAAATAAGAAAGAAAAACAAAAAAACTAATTCTTCCAATACATGCCACTGCGTTGCTACTTATGCTGCTGCATTTCCTGACGCTAATTGTGAAGGTAATTAAATTTACGATTTATATAGTAACTACCTGTTTTACTACCCTGCACCCATTTTTTTTCCTCTCTTCTTCTTTAGTCTTTTTTTTTCTCATCCCTATTACTTTCAGTTCGTTAATGTATAATATCCTTCGTACACAACGTTGTTATATTATATATATATACACATATATATGTATACAACGAGTAAAACATTCGACTAGGATTTTATTACCCCGATAGTGCTTAACTGTAGGAACAACGAGGTACAGCGGGCTAGAGACGTTCAAAAAATTTATAGATTTCTAGATTTTGTAGCTCATAGAAATTTTAGTACCTAATTGTTCCAAAGAATCACCTATTATATATCCTGAGAAGGATTCGCCCTGCATAGAATTTTAACTATCTAATTTTCGAATAATTAATTAAACACCTTAGATGGACCGAAAGTCCAATCGCATATATCGGAGAAGCTGATCGTTAACCTGCGATAAAAATTTGTAAAAATAAAAATGTTACACAGGCTGAATAAGGGGAGTGGAAAATAAATGAGGAAGAATATACGTAAAAAACGGTGGAAGAATCGCCGTTAAACGTTGGTATTATCCAAACAAAAACTTTTCTCTTTTGTTTGGTTTTTTTTTTCTCGTTCGGGTAAAATACCCCAGCGACACCTAAGCTGTGGCTCTTCTCTTTCCTCGGACATCAAAGCTTCAGATTCGTATCGTTGAAGTGAAATTGTGGTGGTTCTGTAAAAGTAGTAGTCGTAGTAGTGGTGGTAGTAGGTGTAGCCTGCCACAAGGTGGGAATCCGGTGGTCACAGCAGGGCCAAGTAAAACAGTATACATATACAGGGATTATACGTATAGCGATACTATCGAGTATTTGGGGTGCTGCCCGACAGCTGGTCGCATTTGGTCCCTATATTCAGCTACCTTTACTCTCCCCTCTAGTCTCCCCCGACCTTTCCACTCCTTTGGTCGTTTTACGTGTGCCAAATTTCACCCTTTGATCGGATTACATTTGTATTTGTATTTGTATTTTATTTTTTATTCAATTTCTCCTAGTTTTCGTTTAACGAAAATTTGATAACGCGTAAATTGACGCGGGGAGACGTGACATGGCTTTAGATTGAATTTTTTTAATCGCATCCCATCATTTCTGTACTCTCATTTGTCATTAGAAAAAAAAAAATTTTTACCTTTTTACCCCCGGAGTCGGAGAGTAAAATCAAGTCCGACTCTGAAAGTTACTGTGAAATATTATTCACACGTGAAACGTTCCGGCAAATCTTGTAACTAAAGACTGTACCGCGGACTACGCTTGGTATATATGAAAACGAGAAGAAAAAGGAAAGACGAAAAAAAGAGAGAAGGTATAGAAAAAACAGAAAGAGAAAGGAAGAAAAAATCTCCGAAATTAAGAGGGTCGTATAAAGAGTGAAAAAACTGTCGGCCTCCGACGCTGCTGCTGGTACCGCGTCGCGTCCGCGTCGCTGGGAAAGAAGAGAGCCCTTCACATTTCGAGGTATATCATCGTGACATGAAAGAAATGTCTTATATACCTTACGGTATACCGAATGTTTCGGTACCAAGTTTTGTCAAAATGTTATGACGTTATATTCATAAATTTCTTGCAGGTAGAAAAAACCCGGATGACGAATACATGACTCGTCCGCGCCTCGAGTAATTCGTTGTACCCAAAAAAATGAAAGAAACAAAACCAACAAAAAATGCATAACGTGCGCGGTTTAGAACTATACGTCGCATATCGCAAAGTGTGAAATAAATTAACTATTACGTTATTATTCTTTCTTAATTTTTTTTAATTTTTTTTTTTTGCACTGAGAATAACGCGTCCGGAACGAATGTCTACATCGGCATCGTCGATTCTGCCTAACTATCCGCCTCTGTATTTTAGTTGAAGAAATATTTGTTCACCTATTTGCACGTAGGCAGTTGCAGACGGAGTTGTGTGCGCACAATATGTACACATTTTTGTATGTATTATTCATTATGTATGTCTGCACATAATTACCGCAGTGCACACTGCCACAGCTTCAGAATATCGTCTCGCGTTTCGTTTTGTGAGCATCCAATTAAAATTCGTACAATTGGGTGTAAAGATTGAATATAAAATTGAAACTACGAACCTCCACTGGCGCCGGCATTAAGCTACCGATGTCCACGTTAATATGTGGTCTGCGTTACAAACCCTCGTAGAATACTTAGGTAGGTAAAAAAATTTTATTGCCACGTGATGCACCTGAAATTGTTTTTACGTCACAACGAATAAAAAACTACACGCAGATTTATTACACTCTACGATTAATGATTTCTACCAATTTTCTACTGATCTATGAATTTCGATAGGTAATTAGGTGTAGGTAATTGGAAATGTACAAACATTATACCTACCTCTGCTTCTACTGATGGTCGAGACGCTTCTGCAGGCATTTAAATAATACCTAATGGTCAAGTGCGAGACCCTTTTCAAATGATGTTTGTTTGTAACAAATAATTTTCGAGTCGAGAAGTGTTTGTGGTAAATATGTGGACGTTTGTTGGCAACGTGTACAATACGCTACTATTTGTAACGTAATGTGTACGTAGAATATTTGTCGGTGAGAATATCGTGGGCGCGGGATCACGGGGAAAATTGATACCGTTGACGAGATACATAGCGGGGGACGTAGACGCATGTCATGTTTACGGTGTACATACATATACATATACGCGCCTATACATATGTGCGCACATCGTGTGCTGGAAAGTGCTAAACTGACAACTGACATCCTACAGTGGACGAATTTCATTTCGCACATCATCATCATAACCGTGTCACGTTGTTACAGTAAACGCAGGGATACCAATTCCTTTGCATATTCATAACGTTAGGACGAAAATTCAGACTCATTCCAACCTTCCCTTTTTCGGTACGTTTTGTTCCTCCGAGTGTCAAGTTCGAACCAAAGACATATCACGTGATTTTTCTCATCTGTAAAATCAAAAGAAAAACTGCAGACATGAAAATTGAAAGAGTTAAACAACGAGGTAATTAACAAACTGCAGACGTAACCGTCGTTTAAATTTATGCGGGAACGTGAATACATGTAATAAACGTCAGTGACACTCGTCGATTTTTCCATTAACATCGATAAAAGGGCAAAAAAAAAATGGAAAAAAAAAAAAAAAAAAAAAAATTGATCAGGCTCTTCGGAAAATTGGATAATCAAAGTTGGAAAGTGGGGTTCAGGTGGTCCACGGAGATAGCTCGCTCTCCTTTTTCATTCCAGGATCGAAATCTTGCTCTTCCCGAATCCCTTTGGCTGTACGTACGAAGCGTTAGCTGTTCGTTTCGTACCTAATACCTCCGAATGAGATGAAGTTTGTCGTCGTCACGTCATCGTTTGAAATCGGGAATATACATTCCCCACCTTTAGGATTAATCGGTGCCACCGACGCGGAAAATTTGCGGGCACCATATGGCCCTGAGAAAAAAAAATAAAATAAAAATTCAAATCGCGGAGGGTTCGAATCCCCGCCCCCCTCCCCTCCAGCCTCTTCGCGAATCTCACGAAAAAAACTTGTCCTCGAACGCGTGTAATAAAGAAAATTCTCCCCGAGAAAAGAAAAAAAAAGAAAAGAAAAATCAATCTTCCTACCCTAGCCGGCTATATGAGCATACTCCGCGTATATACGATTTTCAATTAGGTATCAAAATTTTAACTCGTACGATCGTATAACCTCGTGTGAAATATACGTAGCGATAAATTTGCGGTTCTGATTGGTTGTGTGTAATATTAAGGGATGGAAAAAGAGATGGCAGTTATATGTATGTATACAGCTATACATTATATGGTCGTATACACACAGGGCGATTTGAGGTAGAATTGCAGTTTTGTACGTGCAGCAATCTTTTCTCAATCTTTCTTATAGTGGCTGTTGGCGTACTATATATATATGTATGTTATATATACGTATGTATTATATATACGGCACGTGGTTAGATCTAAGAGTAATGCTGCAATATATGGAGGCTGCACGAACTAGACGGAGGGGCACGCCCGTCTATTTTCTACCACCGCGAACTAAAACTTTAGCCATTCTTTAGGGCGACGCGTGTCTCGCATACCCCTTAAGCTTATATCGTGTATACGCCCCCCGCCCCCCTCCACCCCCCCCCGTTTCCCAAAACTTACCCCCTTACTTACTTATACTTTCCTTTATACGCCCCCTTCGTTCTCTCTTTTCCCTGTAAAGTGGTTACAACCCTTAAATAAAAATTTTCTTCCACAATCGATATAGTATATCAGACGATGGAATTTTTCGTTCGGTTGTATAAAAGTTTAATTTTTTTTCTTCTTCTTTTTCTGTTTTTTTTTTTATTTTTTTTCGCTTACATTACGTGGGAGGTAAGAATCTTGAAGAACTTTTGTCCACTTTATTCATTACACGGAATATAGGTACAGGTATATACAGATTATTGTTGTGCTTCGAAGAAAATTATACATGCAACGTTTAACCTTTTGGTAAGTCCTTAATAATTATTCTGTCTTCAAGTATGTTTACTCTGCGCCGTCGACTCGAGAGCGAGAACAAGAGTCGTTAAAGGCTTGGCTCAAACGTCTGCTTGGCATTTGTCCAGTCGTAGGAGTTGCCGGTTCAATCCAATAAACGACACGCTATACGTACCAAAGGTATTTCAATTATTCGGATGTTCATTCTCAGAATTATCATATTCTATACGATACGAACGGGTTGATATTATACCATAAATACAACATTCTTCAACGATATCGAATCTCCTCATTTTTCGTTTCGCGTTAAAGGCGCGCACCTGTTCAACGACTGGAAAAGTTGCTATTTTTCATGGTACCTACCCTGCATGCGAGCACAAAGGTATGAAGGAAATTTTTCTTCTTCTTCTTTCTTTTTTTTTGTCTTCGAACGATTTGATTGCTTGTTCGCAGCCTTGTGTGCGACGCCTATAACCCACTTGCCATATCCTTTCCTTCGATGTATTGCCGCAACGTGAATAATAAATTCTTAGAAAATTGGCGCGACGACGATGAGTTGCAAACGAGAAAACATTCGGTCGTCAATCACACGTATATTGGTACAACCATGAAAACTGAGCTATAAGTAAGAACCAAAGCTGAGACTTATAACGACTAGGACTAACTTTGTGCGACGTTGAAATTGTTTATTCTTCACTCATCGCTGATGGTATGATAATAAATCACGACGACCCATCGGCCGATGCTTTTTTTGACCTGAACTATTTTTTTTTTTTTTTTTTTTTTTTTTAGTTTTTTTTTCAAAAGAAGCAATTTCGACGAGTTTTTTTTCTATCTTTGATTTTTATACCGCGCGTTACTTTTGACTCTCCCTGTACACAATTTATCGGTTGTTGGAGGGCAATGCGTACAGGTATAAACGAAGTAGGGGCCGAGCTGTCCGTCAAGATGATGAATCGCCCTGAGGGCACCTAACGCGGTGATAATTCGCGATTACAGCCTTCGTGTCCTTCGTCTTCCTCCTAGTGCGGTCCAGGGTAAATGACGCTGCTGCCGCTACCGCCGCTTCCCGAACCGTTGTACTATCTTGTTTATTATACCCGGGGTCAGGATACCCCGTGGGCTGCAGCTATCGAAGCAGGAAACACACCCGCGATGCACGAACTACAAAAGCCCCCACCGAAAACCCTCCGACAACTTAGATCTGATCTCCCCCATTTATACTGGCAAAATTTTCACGATTATCGTTATAGTCATTATCACGATTATAACAAAGGTATTTCTCTGCAAGCGATCTCAAAATTTCTCCATCGCACTGCATACAACCATCAGAACCATAAAAATTAGAAATCGTATAAAAAAATTATGCCCTGATGTTTCATCCCACGGGACCATTGAGATTCGAACACGATCCGTTATACACGGTTTCTTTTCGTTTCCCGCTTTCTCCACAACGTCTCATTTTATGGGGGTGGGATAAATGCAGCGAGGAGAACCGGGAGGGCGTATGGTGAAAATGAGGAGAATTTCCAGAGTCGGAAGGGAGCGGGGTATGGTTATCCCCTGGAAGTAGTCGGATGGCATAAAGACCGACCAGGGAGTGCTTCGTCATCTCTGATAACTCCCGACCCCTGGACTTTCGTCCCCCTCCTCCTGCCCCCGCATCATCCGCGGAGGGGTGGCGGGTACGTAAGCGGCAGTTTCGCACGAGGTTTTCATTCCTTGAACTCGAAAAGTAAGGGATGAGTCTGGTCTCAGCGCGCGCGTTGCAAACCGCACAAGTTATTATCTCGTAGCGAGAAAACTCTCCCTCATCATCATCATCATCACCATCATAATCATCATCTGCACAACATGCGACACGAACGAACCCCTACGCGTTTTCCTTAAGGCGTCTGCCGTATTCGGCGTTAAAATTTTTTTCTCATCTACTTTCTTCTTTTTTTTCTTTCTCGCTTCGCAGTTTACGATATATAGCTCTAGGGCGAGACATGTGCACTCGAAAAAACCATCTGATTCGATTAAGTTTAATACCAGATAATTTTGAAAACGTTATTCAGTTTTTCCTCCCTTCTTTTTTTTTCCCCACAATTTTTTTTTCTTTGGCATTATTTAACGCGTGTCGGTAGGCTTTTGATGTTCAGAATATGAGCAACCGCGGGCCATTTTGTAACGGCCTAGAAATTCGTGGGTAGGTGTCGTTCCTGCAAGTTTCATTTCCTGTAACGGGAAATTTGGGAACGAAACGCGGTTCCATTTGAAATTGGTTTTCCTCTGGCAGCAGTTCTACTGCAGCTGATACCACAGGATCATAGCTGTTGCAGAGGACACCCTGCGGGATTTACGTTTAAGCTTTCCACGCGCGGCGCGTGATGCGCTTTGGATTAGCTACTGGTGAAGGTATACCGACGCGATAGCTGCACGATCTGGATACAATTCGCTCCCTCCTCGCCGATCCTAACGAACAAAAAATGACAAGATAAAAGATAAAAAGAAGGGGAAAAATTGCCCATCGCATCGAATTCCCCAAACGAATCAATCCAACTGCAACACGGGATTTTTGCTGCGGTATACGGAATTACTGGTGAACAAAAACAGAAAAAAAAAAACAAATCCAGTCGCCAAGGCTACTGGCTGCAGATCTGGCGAAATGAAAAAAAATCGCGAATTTACAGGGTGAACTTAATGGCGGTATCGCCATCCGTACGTATGATGAATTCTGTTCGTCTAAAACTGTCGGTACCGCGTTGGTCCTCTTTAAAAAAAAGAACGGTCCAGAGTCCCAGAGGAAATTTGCAAGGTGACGAAAATCAGGATGCAAATCCAGTTGGAAATGAGAAAAAAAAAGATAAAAAAATTAAAAAAAAAACCGAGGTCTCCGAGATCTCCGGCTACTCCAGCCTTTTACTTCTTTCACAGGAGTTCTGGGAGACGGCAACGTTATACCAGCAGCAATAGCCAGCGCGTACAAACGGGGGGGGGGGGGGGGGGGGGGGGGGAGGTCGTTGTCGCTGGGTAGGAAATTTTATTTTATTTTTGTTTTTAATTTTGTTTTCGTTTTCGTTTTTTTTCTTTTTCTCCATGAAAACCGTTTGCTTAATGTGTTCTTTATGAGCGTCCAGCAAACCGTAAACTTTCCCTTAATAAACAGGGAGCGCTAGAGTCGCGGTAAAGAGTCGAGTAGAAGTCAAGTTGTTCTCCAGGTGCGGAACGTCGTCGTCCTTGATGAAAATGTTAAGAAATTGAATATAAAAAATGAAGAAATGAAGAAATGGAAAAAAACAAAAAAACAGGAAAATTGAATAAATAATACGAATAAAATAACATGAAATTGAGGTTGATTATTTCATTCATTCCATAATTGTCTCTCTAGCCACCCTGCAGTCCGGGTAAAATGCCGAGTCGATTATTATTACTACCGTTAAAGTCTATAGCTTTGGTAAAACTTTGTTTTCCTAATTGCCGGGACTGCGGTGGTTCGTATACCTTATACTTTGGGGAGGGATGATTTTCCCGTGGGTTTGATTGCCTCGGAAATAAATCGGGTGGAATTGAGGCTGCTGCTGCTGCTCCTACCGCCGCCGCCGCCGCCGCTTCTGCTTCTGCTTCTGCTGCTGCTGCTGCTGCTGCACGGTATACAGTTGTGCTCGGTTATATCGCGTAACGGGAATGTAGACTCAGGGTACACAAACTATTCTACTTCAGCAGTTCAGTAAACCGTAAACGCGGCTAGAATAAATTGGTAACTTGCAGCACAGCAGTAGCAGCACAGTGGAAAAATCCAAAGAATATCGAAAAGTTCGTTGCACCAGAAACAAAAGCAAGCACCTCCCCCCCCTCCCCTGCCCCTCCCCCCTCTCTCTATCATACGCTACGTACTAACATACCGTATACATATATAGTTCATCTCCGTTGTACGAAATGAAAATATTTATCATCCCTTATGAATCTGCCGAGTTGTGTACGTGCACGTCCTTTAGAAGCCTCGATCTCATGAATCTTATTTATACTTATATATATTTTACTAGAATTTTTGTGAGTAACAGAAAAAGAAAAAAAAAAAGAAAACTATTTCCCCATCTCGAAGATCATCAGAGCGACAATATATCATTACGTATAATAATGTGTGTTATATACGTGTAGAGCGAGAAACAACAGAATCGATATCTTATAAATCGGGCCATTAAGCCTTACGTTTAAAGGGAGATATAACGTTATTCGAACAAAAGTATAACATAGCTTTTTTCTCTTATATCCCCATTTACTGTGTGTATATAAAAAGAAAAAAAAGAGCCCTTCACATCCGTTTCCCCGATTCATCGGTTCATTGTATACCTCTATATTATGTACATAGTCCGAAAATCTCTCCTCAAATATTTTTCATCAACTTTTTATCATCACTCCACCCTCTCGTAATTAGACGTTCATATTGTGTTCACAATTTGTAAGACAAAAAAAAAAAAATAAAAAAAAATGAATAAAAATCCTTTACTCACCCTTTCGGTAATTTTTTTCTCTGATCGATTTGTAAAACAAAAAAAAAAAACTTTCTATTATTCGCCTTCGTTATTAGCATTTTCTATAATCCTGTTTCGGCGCACGGTATTGGGGATTTCCTACCCAAGTGTTTTTTTTTTTTTTTTTTTTGCCAACTCTTTTGCGAAAGCAGCATTTTGTACGCATGCAGGGAATGGCGTTGGGTCGAATATATGTAAGTGAGGTTGGGTTATCTGGAGGGAAGGGGTGGCGACCACGCGATTCTGGACCCCGTAGGGATTAAGTCCTGCGTAGGTATACCTAAATCAATTCCTGGCCGACAAATCCTCGAGGATGCTGCCCGACGGGGGATATTTCATCCCGAGTATCCACCACCCGACCTGCACCCGACCACCCAATTCCCCATTTTCCCTATCCCCAATCCCCTCGACCCCTTGAGCGAAACCAGACCCTGATGCAAGCAGCTCTATACGATTCTATACCCTCCAGACTTATATTCCCTTCGCACTCAAATCACCTGCCCAACTGTCTACCTAACCTTTATATCGCTCATGCTCGACCTTATTTTTTTTTGTTTCATTTCATTTGTTTTTTCTTCCATGCACTAAACTCCACACCTTCCTTACCTCCAACCCCCTCAACGTAACGGGGATTGAATAAGAGTGCTCTCAATTTTCTCGCTCCGCATCGGTAAGAACAAATAATAATAAGAGACAAACAAAAAAATTGATGATGATGATTATGATTGTTATCCTCAACAATTATTTCTGCTTACTCGTTTGTACGGAAGGGAATGAAAAAAAAAGAAGACCTTGCTAAATGTCTTCGAGATATTCCTTTTCATCTAGATAGCAAGAAAATACGCACCTACAACATCTGTAATATTTAATGATATTTGTGCCATCGCTACCGGTAGTTGGGTAATTATTGTAATCACTTCTTGACGATGTATACCTTGAGATAGAATTTTATATACCGAAGGTGAATAAGGCTAAGAGCGGTTTGACCTATCGGCTTGAACTCGACGGGTGACATCGGGGATATCGATTTTTCCCATCAACGGTTTCGACGTGGTAAATCAGGATTTATTTTTCAAAATGCACGCGCATATCTCCTCTTTACTATTCATATCTGCCGGAATAAAGCGACCGGGGTAAAAAAAAAAAAGAATTACTCGAATTCCGAAAAAAAATATCAGAGAATATAAAACGAAAATGAAGAAACAAAAAGAAAAGAAAAATAACGGAAAACAAAAAACTTCAATTGATTTTTCTTCATCCCTCTCTCTCTCTCTGCACTGTATTTCCCCGTATAGGTATCGATAACACCGCGAAAGCACAGCAGCAAATATTTGTATGAAAAGGATATTGACGTATGTTCCTCGCTATTAAAAACTCCTTGGAAAGGATCCCTCGTCTTCTCAATCTGCAGTGCAAGGATGAATCGTTCTTATATAGCTATGTTTCCTCGTTTCTCGCGATGCTCGTGAAGAGATAGCATTTTGTGCTGCTCGCGTTTCCGAGAACTAATACGTCTCGCAATATTTGCTCTGCACCCCTTTTCTCAATTTTTTTTTTTTCATCCCTTTCTTCTTTTCCTCCTTCTTCTTCTTCTTCTTGGTACCTTTTCCCTCACATAACAATGTACCCTCGTCTCTTCGTCTTTTCATATCACTTTTCCCCTACTACTTACCATTCTCCCCATATTCCTCTCATCTTCTTTCTCCCGAAGCGCCGCTGCTGCTGCTTCTACTTCGGCTTCTACTTTTGCTGCTACACCCCCTTCGCAGAATTCCACTATTTCCGCATTATTTTCACCCATAAATTTACCCCAACTCGGACTCAGCTCGAGCAAAATTGCTACGAATCTTCAGCGATCTTTCACGTAGTATAGAAACGTACGCTAGATAAAATAATCTATAAAACGTTGTAGAGTATAAATTACAATCGCCTGTTATTTTATTAATCATTTTACATAAATATACGTATATTATATACTATTCGTTTCATGTATCAGGTATTGAATTAAAAGGGGCTTCTCTCTGTGGAGTGTATAGTTGGTTTAGAAATTTCTACGGGTTTCCGATTTCCATTTCCATCGACGCGAAGCTGATTACAGTTTCCCTAATTAATTCCTTCCCCCTTTATTCGCGATACTTGGGATCGAGAATAGCTATATGGCCTGGGACTCGGCTAAAACAGGGTTTCAGGGATCCCGGGGACGGGGGAGGTTACTCTATATTTTGCGCCGTAGTAATTAGCCGCTCGAATAATCAGACTGAAAGGCGGCATGCACGCTTGCCATCAAACTTTTACTGCTCCTATACATACCCATGGGTATGTAAAATGTCTACATATATCTGTATAACTATATATGCATGTTACAGAGGCACCTCAGACCTGTTACGATACCAACTCACCCCCGTATAAAGGGTGGGCTGAACAATTTTCTTTCCTAAAACCTAAGTGAAAGTCATCCGATAGTCGGTGCCCGGAAATAATACGCGATCCTTTCAACTCTCTCTTTCGAACGAAGAGGATTCTTTTGTCAATGAATGAAAGTTTAAATAAATTTTCAAAGCCGAAATAAAAGTTTAACTCCCACAGTTTTAATGTGATAAAAAAAAAAGAGAAAAAATTTGCCTGAAGCGTTCGGTTTTTATCCAGGTTTTAAAGTCGTCAGGTTGGTTTCTCGGATCACCCGGTATATTTTCCATGATACGTACAACGAGTTTAGCAAGTTTGGAATAGCTACATCGCCCCGATCCCGATAACCACCCTCATAACCGTTTATAGTTTCGCACGAATCCCGTCCATCAATTTTGGTTTTAAAGATAGGTGTGTATATTTGATAAAATCAAGGCGATCGCGATCGCGGGGTTCATGAATTTTTCGATTGAAATATAAGGGCGAATTTGATTGTCGAGTCGGAGTCCCGGTGCTCGCAGTGGTATCAGCTGTATTAAAATGAAGTTTCTGGGTGAGCGGGGGCGGGTTTGTTAAAACGCGATGCGGAAAGGCAACGCGATGAGGGGCGTCAGGGTCGGGGATGGAGAAAAGAGGAGAGAAGAGAAGAGGAGCTTCGGCTAGGGACGTGGAGTGAGGCATAATGGAGAAGTCAGTCAAGCTTCGTAACTTACGACTTCATATAAACCAACGTTACAGGCAATTCGGCTCACCCCGACACCGTCGTCGTTCTCCTCTGCCACGGTGCCACGCTATGCCTTACCACCTTACCCAACTTCACCTTTTCTCGCCTCGCGCAAATCACCAGAGCACGTTGCAGCAGCTAGCGTACATTTACACCCACACACACACACATTTCTCGGTACTACTTTGCCTTGCGAAGCGGAATTAGCTGAAATTTAATCTGGTTTTCAGAACCAAACCATCCCCTTCTCACTATTCTCTTTATCCACGTTCTCTCCAAGCTCCTTTCTGACATCACGTCTTTCCATCTGTTAACACATAGGATATAGTTGAGTGTAACCAGCTGCCAAAAGATTAAGCGATCAAAACACACGACGTTCATAATAGATACCGTTATAACCGTGTATAAGTTTCCCTGGGTACGTGGTACGGTTAAAATTATATTACGGGAATCGCATGCCCGTGATTGCCGTGCGTATGTATAATAAAACTCACTAAAGAGAGGAAGAGAGGAGCCATTTTCCGATAAGGGTGACAAATTAACGCCGGAAAATATAACAACCGTACAAACCGCTGCTGCAGCAAAGCTGAATTCCGACGATACATCATCCCTTATATACGTGTGCGTATACCTATATACATTACTACACGTTATATACATAATATATTTTCGGGGTGAGAATTGGGGAGCGAGCGAGTTCATGTTTTAAGGAGACCCGAGGGACCCCGAGCCGGAGACCCTCTTCAAACTTCATTGAATCCTCCACACCATCCCCCTTTTTCTCGTTCGGTATAATTATCGGGGTGCAGATGACCATCTACCGTGGGCCATCTATAGGTATATACATCGTTACGCGTTAAAAATATATACATATATATATTTTATATACATGAGCTTTTAGTGTTCGCGTATTCGTTACGTACCTACTTCGCCCGTGGGAGGAAAGTTCCTCGAACGGTACGTATAATGGTACACCTCGATTTGCAAAGGTAAAAAAGTTCCTCGATTCAATTATTTCGCGCAAACCAGTATCAGGTTTTCGCGTTTAATGCAAGCTTCTCTAATAATGTAATTCCGTGTAGAGGATAATTTTGTCGCTCGTCGCCTTTCGAGTAACCCCACGTCGCCTCGCCTCGTCATTCCCGTTGGTGCTGCAGCATCGAACCGATATTCCCTGTAATCAGTCGACCAATTAACTCCGACACGCGATGCACCAACGGCAGCAACAGCCAACGTCTCGAAATACCGTACTTTGTGAAACCGTAGGTTGATAGGTCGAAATCATCTGCTGCTGACTGCTGCTGCCGCTTCAAACGCGCCCCGCAAACTTTACAGTCTGCACGAACCTGCAGTACAGGGATGAAAAAAAAAAAAAAAAATACACGGAGCTTTCATCACGGGGCGTACAACTCGAACGAGAAGTTTTTTCCTCCTTTTATCTCTATACGGTATACGCGTGTATACGACTCTACGTAATAAATAAAGTATTGAAAACTTCGAACGTGTGTAACTAAGCATATATTTACACGAGGACATAGCGTGTAAAAAAAAAAAACAAAAAAAAAAACAAACGAAAGAAATTTTCTCCTCGAACCACCGTACGGAACCAACCAACCCCTTGATCCTGTGTGAAAGTTTATAGTACACTCGCTCGCGGAGTTTAACTGCTATTTTTCTCGTGATAAATGAAATTGTTCGTAACGTTGATGTTGGGTTAGGTTAGCTCGGGCCGTACTACGACTGAAATATTCCTCACACCGAAAAGTTTATGCGAACTTATAATCCACCGCGACGCGACGCGACGCGCCAGCTACGAGAAACGAGAAACGAAGCGACGCGGTGCGGTGCGGCGCGGCGCCCGGGTTCTGTTCGCGGCTACGTCATCCCCTGTAGTATTACGCTATGGCAATTCCGCACGATGGAAAACCGTCCCCCTCTCCTTTTTTTCCTCCCCCTCCCCCCAAACCTCCGGGAACCCCCTGCGCCGTTCAAAGCATTATCCGATAAATTACCCCCGCCTCGCGTTGCTGCGGAAAACGCTTCAACGACGCCCGGCCATTTCCATCGGACGTTTATACACCCGTACGTGTTAAGGGAAAGGGGGGGGGGGGGGGGGGGGGTTTGTTACGTACAATATCTTCCGGGCAATGTTGCGGACGTTAAAATAATTTATACGATACAGGGGTAAAAAAAGGGTTATCGAATCCACTGTCCAGAAATGTTCCTGTCCGAAGAGATTAATAGATGGCAATTGTTGTTTTTTTTTTTTGGTTTTTTTTTTTTTATAGCAGGCTGAGAAGAACCTGGAGAAAAATATAGTTTTTTTCCACCCTTACTTTTATGATTAGATGAACAATGTATATAGAATATAGATATGTATATGTGAATGTATGAGACGAGTTGACGTGCGCCGAGGTTCGTGGAGTAAAGTTTGTTAAATTGCGATAACTTCATCTACATGTAAATCTAATCGCCGCGAGATAAGGCACTGTGGGATCCAACGGTGCGACACTTCAGCCACAGTTTTAACAAGGGATAACTTAACTTCGGTTCAGCAGGGTTGCAGGGCTCGGATCTCATTCTCAAGGTCTATAGGGTTCATCTTTTTCCATCTCGACTAGCAGCTAACTGATGATTCGCTTTCACGTGTGGAGCGATTTGCCTGAAATTCATCTCCCTTCTCACGTCTGTTTCAATGTGAACGAGAGCGAGACAACCCTCAAAAGGGTTACCTTCCACCTCTGTATCCATCCCCCGAAATAACAGAACTTGAATGATAAACAATTTATCAAATGAATTCGCATCGGCAGCGGTAGACTCGCTCTTACATTTAATTAAAAACCTTTCAATATATTTCAAGTGCGTCTACCTCTCATCGCAATTTTCGTCCCTTTGTCCTGGGATTGCTTTTCCAGCCAACTGATATTTCTCTCTGCCTTCATTTTCGTTAATTCATTATTCTAGTCACTCTCGTTTTTCGTTTCTCTGTTGCGCTACTTGTTTTTTCGAAAACTAAACGAATTTTATCTCGTGGTAGAAGCGGTTATACGGTGGCTAAGGTAGCGAAAATATGAATAGGTGAATAAGTAGATAAATAACGAAAAATAGAGCAGAAAAAATGGGAAAGATGGGGGAGTTTGTTGGCAATGGGGTGGCCAATTTCGCCTGTAATCGTCCCTCGAACTCTGATGGGAGCGTAGCGTGTTACGTGCCAATCACGGTAGGGTTCCATTATTACAACGATTATTACTATTTGTATCGGCGTTCATAACCTGCACCTCAGGTATACCACCGCCGTCAGGTTTTAACCCCTTTTAACTAAAAACCATAAAATAAAAGCAAATATTCTTCCAAAACTTTCGAAAATTAGACGCGGCTGATTATCTGCTTAGTCGTTTTGAGAAAATGGATCCACTGGAATTTTATTTATTCGGCATCATCGATCGACTTCTCGAAATTTTTACGAATTTTTTTAGAACTTCCGACCACGAATTTCCACAACTGCAAAAAAGATAAGAAAGAAGCGCATTCCCAAGTGACCGGCGAAGTCCCATAACGGAAAATTATTTACCATAAAAATAATAGAAGGCACTGAGAATACGAAAAATTCGGAATACATAAAACTACGATGAGCGATACACGATCATGCGCAATTCGTACAAAATTTTATTCGATTTCCTATTATCAAGACTTTGTTGCAGGGCGGTGGGGGAGGAGGGGGGGACGAGTCTATCCCACCCTCTCCCCGTAGATCAAGATACAGGCTGTCAATTCTCGTGTCAATTTGAATGGCGGTTATATACGGCAATAGGCCGATGATGGTGTTTTTTATCTGATTCGGTGTTTTATTTTTTTTCGATCTCTTTTTGACTTATATATTTGTCATATTTCAGTTCCTGTGATCGACGTCGTTGGGGTTGCGGGAAACAAGGTACAGCTACCTTGCGACGTGCAGCCCACCGATCCGGATGACGCTATTTTCATGGTATTATGGTTCAAAGAAGATGGTGGAGAGCCGATATACAGGTAGGTCGAAGGGAAAAAATAATACCCAAAAAAAAACATGCGCCCACGTACATATTATATCTATGTATACACATAAATAAAATAAATAACGGGGAAGACGCGAGGGGTATCCAAAATGGGAGAAAGAAAGAGACGGATTTACGGCAAGGATCTTACCTCCTCGGAGATTTGATTCCGAAAAGCTAAGGGATGTGTAGGAGAAAAAGGGGTAGAGGGGGTAAAAAATTATGGTTCGAAGCACCCTGATGTGCACGACTTCGTATATATATAGATATTTACGAATCCCGTACCTTCCACAAGGGTGAGAGCAGCTACTCGAAACCCTCTCATAAAATATGTCCCAATTCGAAGTATTTTTTCCTTTTTTTTTTTTCATTTCCTACCCCCAAAAAATAACCTTATGCTGCTCGGAGATCCTGACCTCTTTCCATTCACCTTGGGGAACGTTTCTTCTTTTTTACTGCTATATCCGCGGTCATTTTTTTTATACCCTTAGATTATTATTATATAGCTGAAAAATTCGATCTTGTTGGGGATGTTTGTAGCACATATAGGTGTATACGCATCATAGCTTCTGTACACACGATATGAGAAATCATGTATCGGATGATCTATTTTTATTTATTTTTTTTTCATTTTATTTTATTTTATTCTTACGGGAAGTAATACTCACAGTCAGAAGCAGAGATTTGCAAACATGGGGAGCTTCTCTCTCTCTCTCTCTCTCTTTCTCTCTTTGCACTTCAGTTTGGAAACGCAATTTAACTTTTAGTCGTTGTCGAGAACCAACCAGCTGATGCTGGCAGAGTTCACTCGTCTGGTATGTCGACTAATATGCAATCACACATGGGGATGACTCCCCGGGTAACTCACCATATACTTTTCTCTCCTACTTGTTATATACCCATGTGTACAATCGTCTCTTTTATTTCCCTGTATATTTTGTCAGCGAATATTTTTCTCGAATCAAGCTGGAATTTTCGAAGAAAATCTATCGATCCGAATTCCCGCACGCTCGGGGATACAATGTACCACAATTGGAGAGCAAAAAAATAACGGAAGCTGACTGACCACGAGTCACTTTTCTTGTTGCTTTTGTTTTTACAGTTTTGACGTACGAGATCGGCTGCAATTCACCGACGCTAGATTGTGGTCGTCGCCGGTGGCGCTTGGGCCGAGAGCTTTTTTCGTAACGGCAACAAAACCTGCACATTTAAGTATCGATAAGCTCGAAACAAAAGACGAAGGAATTTACAGATGCAGAGTAGACTTCCAAAATTCACCGACAAGGAACCATAAGATGAACCTTACCGTAATCGGTTGGTAATTAATTTTTTACGCTTTTCTTAAGATTCGAGATCATCTTACGTCTGATGAAAATATAAATTTAAAATAGTCCCCCCGATTCTACGCATAGGTTTTCAATTTCTACACGCGATTTACGCAGGATCCACTTAATTAATTAGGAATCTAATTGAATTATCAGTTTGGAACGATATTACCTTCTCAAGATTACTATACGCTCGCTATCTCTCTCTCTTATTCTCTGTGAACTCATGATATTCCGAGAGGGTGTATTAAAATTTTGGTAACGCTAGCGCGTATAGGTCGGTCGTAGAAGATATTTAAGCCTCCTCTGATATTATCCGGTTTATTTGAACATTCTCTATACACAGTCGCTCCGGAGAGGCCAATTATACTCGATGGAACTACGAGGGATATATCGCGCATAGAAGAACCCTATAACGAGGGAGACGACGTGAATTTAATCTGCGAAACTAGAGGTGGAAAACCTCCGCCGAAATTAACTTGGTTCCTCGAAAATACGGTCATTGATGAATCCTATCATTACAACACCGACACCGGTCTTACCGTGAACCATTTATCGTATCCGAAAGTTGGAAGACAACATCTTAAAGCGAGACTCATCTGCCAGGCCAGCAATACAAATTTAGTGCAGCCGCAATCCAAGCTGTTGATACTGAACGTAAATCGTGAGTATAATTCGCAATTCATCTTTTTTCCCCCCTCAAATTAATAGCGTATTATCATTCATCGTTATACAGCGATAGTTTATCGCAAGTACCTACTTGGAATTTGTCCAATTAACTACGCCATGCCTAATTAATCTAACGAGAAAAGATCTTTGGAGATTTTCTGAAAAGGAGGTGGTTCGTTGGGTAATATACTCCGAGAAATTCTCACTTTGGTAGCGTTCCGAGAGTCTTGCAATGTGCTTTTCTACCTTATCTACAGCGAGTAATTATATTTACAAATTATTTATTCTGCATCAAGTTTTAAAAGCAGCGTGTTTCCCTTCAACCGAAGGATATAAGAAACAGAGTGGTTGTGACTGGGGGCGGAAGGCGCCCCTCGTTTTTTAGTATTCTTTCATTTTATTTTATTTTATTTTTTTCTCCCCCTCATTTTCATTATGAGAATATCTTATAAAATCTACAACCCTTGAATAATACGGTGAACCAGTCGAGCTGTAATGGTTTTACTCGTGTTTGCATTAGTCTTATCGTCGATTTAAATAGTTTCTCCTTCTCTCTCCAACATCACCTCGAACTTCTCCTCTTCACAGCCGGCGCGACCCCCTCTCTCTCTCCCTTACCCTTTTTGATCCGAGTTGATCCCCTTTGAAAATAGGGGTGGGAAAAGCACGGAATTGAACGCTTGCCTTACTTACCCCTCTAGAGACACGCGATCCACGCGATCCACTGATCCGTCTTGCCCGAGAGGCGTTGCTCATATCTGCCACTCGGAATCTAACCCCTCCCGGCTATGACTGACCACCGCACGTAAGGGCGAGCCGGTCAAGAATCGCGTGAAAGAAAAAAAACTAAGAATAAAGTAACGAATATAAGTATACAATATCGTTTTACACATCAAGGGTTGAAAATTACCGGCAGGACGTATTCTTGAAAAATGTAAGAAATTTTCTCATTTTCTTTTTTTTTTTTTTTTTCGTTCAATTTTATGAACATGCCCTTAGGGCGACGTAATAATTTAAAACGTGCGGGTTACGCCCTCGTGATTCTCGGCCCTCGAGACAAAATATATATTTTTCTTTCATAATTATATTTTCTCCTCTCATTTAATACTGATCGTTTAACTGCCGTTCATAATTTCGTTTGTACAGCGATTCTCCGTTAGTTAGACAAGAACAATTATTCGACTCTCAACATCCCTCCGCTTCTTATCGTGCTTATATAGCTGTAGAGGGCTGTTTTCGAGAGTCTTATACTAATGACAATTAAACCCTTTGGCGATCGCGTGGTTCTAATTCCTAGACTTGTGTATATACCCAGACGCGTTAATTGAATGGCGTGTTTGAACGCCACGAAGTTAATAATTACGAGAATTTTTAAATGTTACCAGTTATAATTATATCGCCTGCTCCGCAGCGAATGAAGACATTCCTCGAAACTTGTCAAACTCTGTTACAGTCAAGCCATTGGTCGTTCAGATTTTGACAAAGGAGCCTCGGTTATCAGCTGACAAAAAATATGACGTCGAATGCATGAGTTCCGGGTCGAGACCGAAGGCCGTTATTTCATGGTGGATCGCTAATAGACAGATAAAAAAAGCGAAAAACGTGAGTAAAAAATATTTTTTCATCTCCCTTCATATTTATCGAAAAAATGCACAGCTGCTGCCGCACCGATAGTGGACGCCGGGCATTTTTTTTTTTGTTGAAAACTGAACTTGTATTCATTTATAAATTTTATTTCCCGGTGTACTTGTTCGTACATATCGTGCAGAGGTAGGTGAATAGTGAATAGTGAATACAAACCCCCTGTAGAAGTTTATCTATTTAATTTCACCTCTTTTGAGAAGATGGTAGAGGACGATAACACTTTAGTTTCATGGTAGCCGATGCTCCTGGTAGCTTGAATCTTTTACAAAATTGCGTTCAGGCCTTCCCACCCATTGGAACAGGACAATTCTGACCATTGAGAAAGAATCTTCAACCCAGAATGCTGCTGCTGCTGCTGCCGGTGGCGGTGGTGATGCCGTTGCGAAATAGACTCCCGATAAAATCGAACACCATTCGCGAAGCTTTTCTTCGAATAACTGCAAGGTAGAAAAGAAAAGGAAAAAACGTAAAGAAAATATTTGTAGAACTAGAGGGCAAGAAGAGAGCAAAAAAAGGAAAAAAAAAGAGAGAAAAAAAAAGAACCAACGAAGGTAACGGCAGCAGCAGTGAGGAAAAACAGTACAAGGTGAATTATTAACAGAGAGAGAAAATTCTAATCAAAGAAAAAGCCGGTGTGCTGCGGGGCACTGAATTCTTAATATCGAAGGATTATTAATCCCCACCAACCCCCTCGATCTTTTGGTTTTGTTAGGGGTTAATTTCAGACAGATTTCCAAATATAGAAAACACAAAATATAAATGACAAGAAGATGAAGGGGATTCGGCAGCAGCTTTGTAAATCTCTAATCCCGATACGGGGAGAGGAAAATAAATTGTTATTGTTGCATTTCTTTTTTTTCTCTTTTTCTTTTCTATTTTTATTATTTATTTCAGTATTCACCCGAGAACAATCAAAGCCTGAGTATTCTAAGTTATGTACCGACGATAGACGACGATGGTAAATACCTTACATGCAGAGCAGAAAATCCAGTAATTCCTGACAGTATAAAGGAAGACAAGTGGCGTCTCGACGTTCAATATCAACCCGTAGTTACGCTGCGTATGGGATCGACTTTAAATCCTGATGACATAAAGGAGGGCGACGACGTTTACTTCGAATGTAAAGTCAGAGCTAATCCGAAGGAGTACAAACTCTCGTGGTTCAAGGACGTGAGTAATGAGGAATCTCGGAACGACGTTAGTCATCAACGAAGTTTCAGATCAGACGTCGATATTTTTTTGCACCCACCCCCCTTATTTCTTCATGCTTTTCTCAACCACCAGGGTAAGGAAATGAAGAACAACGCGACGGGAGGAATTGTCCTCAGCGACTACTCCCTCGTCCTTCAAGGACTAACGAGAAGTTCAGCCGGCGAATACACGTGCCTCGCAGCGAACAGCGAGGGAAAGACTGCGAGCAATTCCGTACCACTTCAAATAATGTGTGAGTGTATAATAAAATTGCAGTTATGATAATAATTTTATTCAGGACGTCGTCGTGCGGCTACATTCGCGATACATACACGTACGAGTACCTCCCATGTACACTTTAGAGGTTTCGCTTTGCACCTGAGGGATTTTGTCGCGTTTCGCTTCGCGTGGGTTTCGCGATGTGGCAGGAGCAGCCACTGCATACCTATCCCTCGGGTGTATCTGCATCTTGTAAATGACCTAAGAGGGAAGGAAGGTCCGGGACTGCATATTCAGCGTATGTAAAGCGTGCGCCACTTCCCTGAATATTCATTACCCTCTCCAGGGTCGGTCAGCACGACCACGACGAACGAAGAAGACCCGTGACGCAGGTTTATGGCCGTTGGAAATTTCATCAAATCAAACTTTTCCCAGTTTTTATATCGCGCTTTCGGACTGTTTTCTTCTTTTCTTTACTCCCTCCTTTTTTATCTTCAGAGATTATTTTACGTTCCACTAGTTGTTTTCCATGGGGTTAAAAACGTACGGGGATACGCGGCATCGCCGTGAGTTGCGGGTACGAACCTGCAGCGTACAAATAAATTTTATGTAAAGTGGAGACCAACAGTCAGCCTGCAGCCTGCAGGCAGCGAAAGCTTTCTACCTAATGGAATTCCGTTAACGATTTGCTATTCGCTATTCGCGTCCGGAAATTAGCTATTCCAAAATTAGTATTTGTGTGTACACATGTTTCTAGATTATATACGCTCGCTGGATTTTCAAAGTTCGCTGCCTCTTTATTAGCTGATCGAATGTGCGAACGGTAATTGAAATATTCCCATTAACTCGCATCAAGCAGTTGCTCCTGTTGCAGATACCATCGATTCTGTATTCACATCGTTGCGTTTGATAACCAACCCCTACGCAGTTTAATGCCGTGTAAAAAAAAGCCGCGCTCTCCGTTAGTCAACGTAAACGCTTCGTTACAAAAAAAAAAGAAAAAAAAAAAAATGAGAAAAACACGAAGCTTTCCGAATGCACAGATTACCTCGGTGCACTTTGCATTACAACTTGAATTTATGTAACAGCCGGCAAGCTCTGAATGAAAAAAAAAAGGAGAGAAAAAAAAAAAATAAGCCTCTTTCTCGTCACCAGTTTATACTCGGTGACCTTCTTTATTCTACATATTTTGCTTCGGGGTAATAAAAAGGTGGAGATAGTAAAGACGTGTACGGTATATATGCGGTACGCCGCCGTTTTCGCATCCCGAGAGACGTCAGTCCCATAATCGCATCTCACTTTTCTTGGAAAGAAAATGTATTCATACATTTTCCCTTTTTCCTTTACGTTCGACTACCTATTTCCCTTTGTGTTTATTGTTCTTCTTTTATTTGTACGGTTATGGTAGTACGCCGTTGAACTCGCTGCTTGCAGTGGGGATCGAGAGGATTCGAAGAAAGATGGGGGCGCGTTTTCAACGGCAAAGATCCTCGCGCACATTTCATGGTACTATACATTAGGTACAACTAGGCAAGAGGGGTGAGAATTTGAATAACCCGAGAAAACGCGCGAGTAAAATTTTCGTTTTATTTTACACTCTTCGTTTCGTTCCGCAACACCGCATACCGTTTACGGTCCTTCGATTTTTTACACTTTTTTCCCTATCGCCGATAGAGAGGAAAAAAAAAGGAATGAAGGATTAATCGGATATTCTTTTTTCCATTATTTTTTTTTCCAACAATTTTCTTTCGCAGTCACTCCGGTATGCAAAGAGGGAAAATCAGAGGTGGTTGTCGGTGCTTTAAAACAGGAAACGGTGTCTCTGGTATGCGCGGTCGAGAGTCGTCCACCTCCTCTTACGTTTCATTGGACATTCAACAACTCCGGTGAACTTGTGGAAGTCGCTCAGTCACGTTATCCGAACATACAATCCCCAGGAACGCCTTCCATAGCTGAAAGTTTACGGGAATATCAAAGATTCCATGGATCACGTCTGAACTATACACCAGCAACGGAAATGGACTATGGAACCGTCGCCTGCTGGGCCAGTAACCAAGTCGGAAGACAACGGAGTCCTTGTCTATTCCAGGTACGATAGTGCAAAGGGAAAAACTGTGTTTTCAAAATTTCTGTAAAAACGTTACTTCTTTTTCTCTTTTCTCTCGTTATCAAAGGTCATAGCAGCCGGACGTCCTTACCCTCTCCACAATTGTACGGCGACGGAATTGTCCGCTCCGCTAGAGTTCGAGGACTTGAGTTCGAAGTCCGCTTCTGGATTGGCTGTAAAATGTTCCGAAGGTTACGACGGCGGTCTGCCGATCCAAAGTTACCATCTGGACATCGTTGGCGAGGAAGACGACGCGTTAATTTTAAACAACAAAACCGTAACCGCAGGATCAAATGGCCCGGAATTCGAGGTAGCTGGTCTGACACCCGGGCGAAGCTACAGACTTTTTTTATACGCAATTAACGGAAAGGGTAGAAGCGAACCGACGATACTGGAACCCGTTACTCTGAAGGGAGTCGCGATGTACACAACTGGTGAGTTTTATCACATCTATTTTGTTTCTCTCTCTCTCTCTCTCTTTTCAAACGGAGTAAAAATAAATTTGATGAGCCAAACGAATTAGAGTTTGACGTGGGTAGCCGGCGGTGGTGGTGGTAGTAGTGGTTTTCAGCGGAGAGTGTGTGCGTCACGTGACTCTCGGAAAATCGAGGGTAAACTGAATTAACTTGACACGGTGTTGACCCCCCGCAGCCGTATGTTACCAATGACTTTCCATTATACAGTTTCGAGTTAGGGGTGACCGGCCACCGCTTCCGCCACTGTGGAGTCCATTACGCAGACTCTGTTCAACACTATTAGTTATTACCACGTGTAGTTCTTCGCGGTTAGCTCTGATATATATGGTAAATTATATTCATCCGGTTTTCCGATTCGTAATAGTTCACGGCAATTAACCAATTAATCTATACAAACCGAGCGGAGGTGCGTGGAAATTGGAGAGCCTTTTTCAGGCTACTATATATTTTACCCGCGAGGAAAGAGTTTTATTTTATTCTTTTGATTCTGTTTTTTTTTTTTTTTTTTTCCATTTTATTTTCTTGCGAAAAGGTACTAAAACCTCGATGAACAACAAAATCGTGAAATTCGATAAATTGCGAGTTCACGGATACGTGCGCCGAGTTACATTACATAGAAAAAGGGAAATAGAGAAAGGTTTTCGCTGATTGACGGTGGTAATTTGTTTCGCTAGGTAATTGTGCTGCTGATGCTGCAGGATCAGTGATGCAATAGTATTGTAGAATCGATGCGCTGAGTTCGTGGTCCTTTATGCTATCGACCTGCGGACCCGAGAACTTCGCCCTTTCCCTCCCCCGAAACGGTAAACTCCTAGTCAGCTTCGACTCGCGGTTAACCGACTAATTGCAATATTGACACATTCGCAAGTTCGAACTATTTACCCAACTGCTGAAATATCTATATGACGACAACGTCTGTCGTAACCGGATGTAGCAGCTGACAAAGTTGCCCTCCATTCGGGGTGCGAATCAAAAATATTATACATCCCCTTGAATCGTGGTATGCGATATTGAATTTTTTCTTTCCATCTCTCTTTTCTCTTTTTCTTGTCTTTTAATTTTTTAAATATTGAATAATTAGACGGGCAAATGGATATGTACGCGATATTTAATTGTCAAACTTTGAGAGCTGGTTAATTAAATATCACTTTCACGCGGAAGTAACGTGTCGGAAATTAATATTTCTCCGATATCTCTCGCCCCCTCATTTTCCACCCTTGATACAGCATCTCGACTTTATAAAATCTCTGCTTCAATGATTCTTTACGTAACTTATACATAATACATACACACATATACATTAAATATATATTCATTTATTTTAATTATCATATACGCTGCAACGGAATCAATGGTGCAAGTATTATCGCTATGATGAGCAAGTTTCCAAGGAAAGAGAACGGAAGTGAAAAAAAAAAGAAAAAACAACTGTTAAATCGTCGCACGAAATCGTCGCTGTTTGAAATTATATGCACAACGAAGCCGAATCTTGGCACTCAGGTTAATTGCCTCCGCAAGTTTCTTTTTTTTTCGATCACATTTTATGTATAATAGAAACCCCCGTCGCCACCCTACTGTGTACATATTTTAGTTTAATTGAAGTGGGGTATACGTATGTACAATATACACGTATCCCGCGAATGTTCATAAACGCGTGCGAAGACAGAGAAATAAAAAAAAAAAAAAAAAAAAAAAAGGAAAAAAAATTAGAGGGTCACCATGTGTGTCGTAAAAATTTCGTTCGTGATATTTTGTTTCTATTCCAAAATGGGGTGATTAACGAGTTATTAATAACATAGCTGTTCGTTTGGGTAGAATAAAAAAGCAAAGAAAAGAAAAGAAAAGAAACGTGTTCGTGTAATCCACTTAGTTAGTAAATACATGGAAGTCAAATCACGTGTATAGAATTATATTAGAATATTGTGAGGTCATCACGAGGAGAATGGCCGCGTTGAGTACTTTTTTTTCTTCTTTTCATTCTTTTTCTTCGTATAGATGAATTTTCAACACTGTGGTAAATTACGTATAATATAAAAGTCCGAAAGCAGGTGGGTTATTCCGTTCTGTTTTGTTATAACTTATATATATTACACGCGTGCGTGTGCAGCTCGCTTTTACTTTCGTTCAAATCTCATGATATGGAGTTCCAACAACGCGTACCGCCTAATTACCGTGCCAATTAAACGTAATTGTATCCATCTCTCCCTACCCACCTCCCACTCATTTCTCCCCCCCCCCCCCCCCCCCAACATTCACCGCCACACAATCCCCGTTCGTGTACAATAAAAGGGAGTATAACCAAGACCAAAAATTGCCCTTCATCGTTCATCATATACAGCCGGATTAAATTCGTCGGAGATATATATATACGCACATTTTCACGTACCTACATTTCTAGTATACACTTATATCTTTCTCCTTCTCCTTCTCTCTTTTTTCTCTTTTTTTTTTTTTAGTCTTTTATTTTCTCTTTCGCTCGTTTTCTCTCTGCAGCAGCCGGGGTGAAAGTTCGAAGAGAAAAAGAGTTTTATCTCTCGATGCTTTTGTCCCAGCGTTTGCCAGTTTGCCAGCTAGCGAGCACACCAGCTTTCGCTGGCTCTTCTCTATATTATATACGTACACATACGTATATATACACATACATATTGTCGGTATGTATCCATGCGATGGTGTTTAAATGAAATTCCTTTGGGAACAATAAAACATCAAAGCATCTTGCAACAGCTTTATATATATTCGTATTATAACGCGTGAGTAAGATGGAAAAATTTCATCCCTCTCCTCCGTCCTTTTCGCTCTTATTTTTTCTCTCTGTTATTATTCTTTTTCGTCTCTTTCTACTTCTTCTTCTTCTTCTTCTTCTTATTCTTCATCTTTTTCTCCGTCTTCCTTATCTCAAACCCACCACCACCTCGGCGTCTCCGACGGTTCGACGAGGGGTAAAAAGACGAGACGTGCCAGGGGATTTTTTGGGAGGGTAGATGGGGGCAGGGGGGGGGGTAGGGGGGTGAAAGCGCCTTGATTTCCGAGACATCAGGCCTACCGTAGAGCACGATAATAGCTCGTTACATTTTTATGCGGCGCAAATAATGGCCGAGAGCTGAGTATTTCGTTCCGACCAGGTTTTCTCCTGTTATAGAGGGTTGGGTTAGTATACAAAGAAACAGACAAGGTAAGAAATAAGGCACCGTAGCTATCTTTTCTCTACAACTCTGCTGAGAATAAGTGAGAGAGAGGGAGAGAGAGAGAGAAGAAGAAGAATGGCGGGGTGGTGGAGGGGGAGGGGGAGGGGGGAAGGAGAATGGCCCGCGTTTTAAATTTATTCTGTTAAATTCGAGGCGGGAATTAACTCGTAACTTTCGCACGCGCCGCCTCGGGTAATGGTATTCCTCATTTTAATGTGAGGAGGGCAAGCAGGCAGGCACCGGGCGCGTCTCGAAACTCGCTATATACCCTCGGCGTCCTACGGGATTCGGGATTTCGCAGGGTTCCTACTTTCCACCACCACCACCACTACCGCCGCCGCCGCCGCCGCCGCCGCCGCCATCGTTTGAAATGTGTCATTACAAAGGAAGGAAAGCACCGCACCAATTGTGACCTGTGTCCTTAACCATTCAATTACCCGGACGGGGGTTCTTTCCCTTGAATAAATCTCCCGCACGGTCCCTGAAAACTCACACCAGGATTTCACGACTCCCCGGTGTAATAATGTGCTTTCAATAGTCCTCACCTTGTACCATGTATAATATATTATATACCACACTGCACTCTGTATAGGAGAATTACGAATATGTTTTTTTTCTTTTTTCATTTCGTCGGTTCTTTTTTTTTTCTTTTTAATTCATTTTAAATACTAAAAACCATGAGAATAAAATTTGAAAAAAAAAATAAAAAAAACAAGGGATGAAATAATGATGAAATTGAAAAAAAAAAAAAATCAAACAAAAAAAAACATTGATCTATGTATCGTTATTTTTATTACGTCCGTCACACAGCTAGTTGCGGCATATCTACCTACCCGGCTATATATAGCTACCCCTAAATCCACGGGTAGAAATTTTCGCTCAGTTTGTTCTCGTCCGGTATTAAATTTAATTATTCAGAGTTACCTGTACGTGGTCCGGATAACCGATGACCGCGGTCAAAATCACTGGCTTCAAATACCACTAAATTCTCCAATTTACAACGCTGCACCGGACTCGACGTGAAACTGCACACCAGCGCGCGTTATTATTCACGTCAAAAATGTCAACAAGAAACAAAAAAACAAAAATAAATAAAAAGAAAGAGAGAAAAAAATGTGCGGCGTGAAATCAAAACTCATTCATTCGTATATTTTTTTTTCTTTTTTTTCTTTTATTTTCTTTTATTTGTACAGGAAACGCCGACGCCTCGATTCTCAGCCCCGTACTTTTGGGACTCGCGGCTACCGCCACGCTCTTGGCTCTGGCTGTCGCTGGAATTTTGGCAGCACTTTATAAAAAACATTCAAACGGTAGAGGTCAAAGTCCAAAACACGCACCGATCGCCAGAGAACCCCCTCATCCTGGGGTTACGACCCCGATCCACCCACAAACTAAACAAACGGTGGACGACATGGACCCGGATATAATTCCCAACGAATATGGTGAGCAATTTTTTATTAAATTTGTTTCATTCCATTCTTTTTTTTAATTTTCACTCTTCTGCTTTTCGAGGTAAATGGAGTATTTTGAATTTTGATCATGTGAGGGGTTTCGTGTTTCTTTTTTTTTTTTTTAGAAAGGAGACCGTTGACTTATACACCGATATACAAAACTCCGCCGCAACGTAGAAGAAAGGATCTTAGACTCGGTGAACTTTCGATAACACCGAATTCGGAGGACAAGCCAATCGTGCAACAAAAACTCGATCTTCAACCTGACCTGAGGCTGCAGGATGTCGAAACAAATTTTATTCAAAATCACACGCTTCATCAGAACACTTACTCACAAGCGCCGACCATGGCTGACTTCAAACAGATGGCCATGGACGCCTATAATCAGCGGAACAATCAGAATGTAAGTGTATAATCCAATTTTCTCTCATCTCCTCTTATATTTTCTTTATCATTTCTTCGCTCTTTTCATCGCGGATTATCCGATCTTGCTCCGTTAGCACAGTGAATGAAATTTCGATGGATCGTGTGTATGTGAGATCGATCGAATCACTCCACGTCACTATAAGAACAAATTAATAACACCGGTGATAGCCCGGGAAAATTTGACCTATGCGGACTCCTCAGGCTTCTCCGTACAATTTTCGAGGGGGTTGTGCATTCTCTATGGATATAGAATTAAAGCTCGTCGAGGAGTTGCCAAGTTTATATGATCACAGTGAATTCAAAGCGCGTGAACTTTACAAGTGCAGCGCCACTGCGGAGAAGTTTGAGAAGCATTGTGGAGATCGAAGGGGTAGTAAGGGTAGTTTGTACAAAGTTATCGGGGCATAGTTTCTCTTACCACCTCACCCCTCTGCCCCTCTTTTTCCCCGCGGCTTGCGTACCGGAAGTGTTTATAAGGAGGGGGATGGTCGTTGGATTTGTCTTGCCTCAGGTATACTACAGTCTGCAGAGAGCGAACAAGGGTATGAGCTCGGGTGCAGTTATGTCCCCTCAGCGGCCGGTTTCCTCTTCTATATCCGCCCACGCCAAGTTTCATCAACCGGAAGTGGTAACCCGATCAAATAGGATACAGGAAAGCTGTATATAAACTTTTCGAAATACATTATAGAAGAAAAAAGAAAAATACAAACCTCCTATTACATATGAATACACACATACGTTTTTATCGGTAAAACACACAACGGTATCATGTACTTGTTAAATATGTTCATACCTATGAATTATCATGCATAATTTACTCGTATGTTTCCACCGACAGAGATCAGAACTGACGATATACCTATACATATACAATGTATTTTATAACGGTGGCATAGAATTAATTTTTCATTTATCGTTAGAATTTTTTTTATCTTTTTTCTTCAATTTTATTTTTCATCATTTCAAATTATCATTGTTGTTATAATTATATTAAATTGCGTAATATTTATCACGTAAGCAGAAATATAAAACAGAATTAAAAAACAAAACAAAATAAGAGACTTGTTAGATAAGTAAGATTTTAATTAATATACACGGTGTTAAAGTTTGAAATTGACATATATAATGAGAAAAGAAGAAAAAAACATATATATAAATAATATTATCATGTACGATGTATGTGTTAAAAATATTATGAATAATTTTCAAAATTCATTTACGATATCATCATTACATGTATATTCATCACGCGTTGTAATCGTATAATCGAGAATCTAGATCTTTTTTTTTTTCGTTTCTTCGTTTTGTTTTTTCTCATTTGTTATCAATACTATACTATACTGTACAGAACTTTATCACACTATATATAAATATTACACGATTACAAAAACCGAAGGAAACATTAATCATAATAATAATAATACGAATGAATAAATAAAATAAAAAATGCAAACGAGAGAAAATTAACGAATATTATTGAAAATAATCAAACAAACGCGTTAGTTTTTAGAGAAGGGCTGAAAAAATTTGAGGAACGGGAAGGGAATGGGCAACTCTAGTCATTTTTTTTGTATTGAATGAAAAGAAAAAAAAAAGAAAATAGAGTCGTTTTTTTTTCAATTCGAATTATTATCCAATTAATATTAGTACATAACGCAAAACGCAGAGGGAAAAATTGACTGTACTCATTGTCAGCCAGAATCAAATTTCCTATCCGTACATTAGAAATATTTCCACACGATTTTTAAATTTTATTGAAAGGAAAAGTGAGAAAAAAAAAATAATAAAAATATACAGGTAATATGTAATAATTGTAATCTACCTTTAATCTCGTTCCTCAAAGTCTGAAAAATCTTGTTCACCGTTTATATACCGACACATATGTTTTTAATTATACATATATATATATATAAAATAAGTTTATGTATATAATATCAAATTAAAATTAACACACGATACAGAAATTTTTGTACAAACAAATAAGATTGATAAATAAATAAATGAATAAATAAATTAACGAGGTATAATATTATATATTGTAAATAAATAAAATACGCATATAGGCATAGGTTATTATATACAATCACGTATTATTATATATAAATATATAAATAACGAATTTTGAGTCGTACATATATATATATATATTGTATATATAAATTGATTTATTATTCTTGCACCCTCCAAATCATGTCTTGGTCAGGTAAGGGTTTTACTCCTCAAAAATGGACGAAGAAGAAAAAAACGAGGAGCAAAAGTTCCAGACAGTTTTCCGTGTAACAATTGTTACAGTTAATTAATTCCATCAGCAGGTATCACTTAGAGTGCAGTCCACAGGCGACCTAGATACTGGCCTACATAAGTATAGAAAACGATTAGGGGATTAGGCACGTTCGTTCTTATAAAGCACGCGAACGTGCTACTGAATATTGACCGCAAATATACATCCGTGTGTATTTCACATATACACATTCAGCTGATCATCGTTTCGCGAGATCGCGATTACGATTATTGGCCCAATCTCCATCATCGCATGCGATCGTCGAAGGCGTGGGCACGAATAAAACTGAAACTGTGAGTTTTTTAGACGCATTATACACATCCTGATATATTTCTTTTTTCTTTCTTCTTCCTCTTTTCCTTTGCGCGAGTTGAGCTATAGACGTCGTATATTTTACATCGTTTCTTTTTTTTTTTTTCAATGCACAAAAAAAAAGGAAAACTGACGTCCTCGTCGCGGTTCGTGTACACGATACGGTTATACGTTACACGATATTATTACAGCGTTTGCATAAATTTTACTAGATTATTTCATGGGAGATTATCATACGACCCTAAGCGGCTTAGGGTGCTCCTTACGTACCTCGGATCCAAGTCGTGTAATTTCTGTTATTCGATTTGCGTTATTCTATGAGGTTTTTGAAGGGAGACAGCGCGTCGTATCCGAGCGATTCGAACCCTCGACTCGACGCGGTGCTATCTTTAAAATCTGCTCGCGAATGGCGAGTTACCAGTAATAATAGAGCGGTGTATATCGTGGGCACGTGTATACGTCAAGTTTTATGCCGGCAGATTTTGCAATTACGTTTGGTTGTATATACGACGTTTATAATATCCTGCATATCTCGCGATTTCGCGTTAAAATCCGCCCTGCAGAGGCTAGGGTAAATCTGCATTCGTCACGTTTTCAGCAAAGTGCTTTTCGAGCTGAAAATGATCGGGCAAATGGCGCCCTAAACGGCCTCTTTCTCCTCAACCCCCAACCCCCGTCTTCCTCGTCATCGTCGTCGTCCTTGTCGTCGCTTTATCCCAACCCTATACGTCCCTATCTCCTTCCCTCCGAAATGCGCGCGAGGACCACCGACCCCCCCCCTTCCTCTGTAGATTCTGCAAAAATGACATGATTTCTCTGCGGTTGAAGTGAAACCGAAAAAAAAATATACCAAAAATTTTACAAGAATATACGGCTAAGGGAGGGACGCGTCGAATTTTGAAAAAAAAATTATTTACCGTCCTAAGTGCAACCGATTCTCATATACCTATACACCACGTGATCGCCTACCCTCACTATTTTCTGTGGGCAAAAATTTGCTTTTCCTACACAGGAGTGGAAATGTGTTATAAGATCGAATTTTTCTTTTATATTTTTTTTTTGTTTTTCGCACGTCCGACGCGGGTGAATTAAAAAAATATTTGCGGTTAAATGTGTGGATCGAGAGTTTCGAGTGTACGACATTATAGAGAGAGAGTGCTTTGAATTCATTCGTTCAGCGAACGTATAACGCCGGGTAGAATTTTTACTTTTACTTTTTTGGTTGGGAAGTGAAGTAGCTGGTACCCCATTTGAAAGTTGAAGTTTTGTCGTCGGTTTTACTCCACGTGTGAAACTTGAAACTTTGTTTCGAGAAGAAAAACTCGATTTATATACATATAGGTATACGTAGAAATACACGTGCCCGTACACGTATGCACGATATTTCACACCCTCGTGTATTTTAAATACCTACTCGTCGTTCGACGAACTTAAAATCACAACCGATTGTGGAAATTATGAATGAATAATAACGTGTGGGTTTGCATTCGTAAGATCAAACTGTTGAGATACGATTAGCGTTCGTTCAAGGTGAACGTGGTAAACAATGACTCTTGCGAGTCGACTGTTGACTGTTGTCACAAGACGTTGTTATCGAACCATTTGCTCTGTGCGACGCGGCGATTTCGCGTTTCGCTCTCAATCGGTGTAGACGTGAGACTTCTTAGGGCGCTTCGATGCAGCTAATTTATACGTAGAAGTGAACCGCTGCATTTGGAAGATCGAAGTGAGGAGAGAGAGAGAAGAATAACAAGGAGAAGGATGACGAAGAGGACAGCGAATGAAGGACTGATGCAATTACACGAGAAGTTACACCGCGTACTCCACCTACTATATACTCCAACTTACAACATTTGTTGCATGGGGTGAGTCTGTTACGTTATACGGCTTGTTACGCTCGGTTTACATATGTGCTGTATACCCGTTCACGTACATGTTTTATGTATCTATACGTATATAAGGAGATACCTAAACACTAGCAGCGAGCATATTCTATTCTGCAATTCTACGTATGTTTTAGTTAATTCGAACCTGCAGTAGAACTGCAATACGTACATACCATAGGAAAATAGCTATCTAGGTACGTAACTATGTGCTGCGGTTAGGATTTAGGGGATGATGGGTCATTATGAGCGGAAGTAACGAGCGTAAACTGCCGCTTGTTATAGTACAACTTAATACGTGTTCAACCGATATCATCTACAGATATGTATATACGTGCCTGTATCTAATAGTTCCGAAAAGCCATAGTTCAATTTTCGGAAATTCTTATCTAATTCATTCGCAAAGAAAACGGAGTGAGAACCCGAAGGAAAAAACCATTTGAAATTCGACCTGCGAATCGTTAAATTGAACCGTCTAAATTAGCGGGGCCGATTAAAACTTATTAACCCGAGTTGTAATTAAAGCGTACGTATATAGCTGTAAATATCAGGTCTAGATATAATGCACGTATGCTCGTTTGTTCTCCGCGGCCATTATGTGTATTTCAAAGATAAATCACCCCTTCCAAGCAGCACTTAATCTGCAGGAACGAACGCCACGTAATTAGCCGGTAGCTCTGGGTACGTTACGACCCACACCCCTTAACCGTGCAACTCTATTATGGGGGGGTGGAATATAATTTTTATTTTTTTCCCAAGACAAACGAACAAATACATGAATAAATAAACGTCGAGGAATGAAAATCCTCCGCTTCGCATCTCGGAAGGTATAATAAAATTGTATGTGTTTTTTTTTTTTTTTTC
Source organism: Athalia cordata (assembly GCA_963932425.1). NCBI lineage: Eukaryota > Metazoa > Arthropoda > Insecta > Hymenoptera > Athaliidae > Athalia > Athalia cordata. The sequence continues at coordinate 31,678,965 of OZ010626.1, forward strand.
TCCTTGCTCTTTATTCCGTTTCGGAACACAACGTACTTTTCCCAAATACACGTCACACACGTGGACGTACATGAGCATTATAATGATAATTACCCGAGTCTGCCGGAGGCGTATATTAGGTATAATTATATATAGCATAAATTAGGTTGCAGAAGTTGCTCCTGTGTTTTGAGGTGCAACGTATATTATAAGCATAACACGTCGCTTTGTTCCAGACAGTTTCTAGATTCTAGCTATGCACATAAGGGGGTATGAGCAGCAACTCGTGTGTGCAACGCTGAATTCCTATGTAATATATGGGGGTTACCTATATACCCATATGTATCTCGGTATCTGTTGTGGGGACGATAAATATATCTAACGCGCATCTTCCTCTAGCGTTACTCACCCCCCGAAGAACACTGCCGACTTTCTCTCATTCTCTTTTCCTACCATTCTTCCTGAGGGATACATCTGCACGTATTAGGAGGTTAAAGTCACGTTGGTTATACACCTCGTCGTCGTCGTCGTCGTAAACAGTTCACGTTTTCAACTCCTCGGAAGGTTTATACGATACGACGCAACGCGGACTGGTAAAAGAAGAAGAAGAAGAAGACGGCGGCGGCGACGAGGACGACGAGGACGCGGTCGTAAGGGGGTGAGCAGTAATTTATATTACCGCGTTTTACAATCTGAAACGTAAAATAAATATACGTAATTATTGTATAATCGCAAGTAAACTACCGTTACTTGTTTATTTCTCTTCTCATCTTTTATTTTTCTCGCTCCTGCACCGTTAGGTACTTGCACACATATAGAAAATTACGGTATCAGCTGCGGCGCACGTGTCGTTGTCCACTTAAAGGGTTAAAGATAGAATAATTACGGTGTGGTAGAATGAGAAAGGGTTGTGTAAAGTAGTGGGTATACGTGGCGCATTTCTTTACCGTCTCTCTTTTTCTTTTTTCCTCCCTATATACTCTTCCGCGGAGAAACGAAGTGAAGTGTCGTTAGATGGTCAGACTGTACCGCACGAAACGCTTATTACACCTGCATCGATTCTACGTACAAGGGTGTGCAACTATAACTGCGCTAAATACGCTATCTCGTAATGTATTTTTAAACCTTAAACTACAGCGGAATCAATTGAGTCGGGTTAGTACGGAAAGAGGGTTGTTATGGGTGGAATATGTGCCGGGTGAGAACAGTCTTCTCGCATTTCTAGGTCGCCTCGTCTTATTACCTCATATACCTTGCGATAAATACGGTATATAAGTGATAAATGACAAGTTGTAAGTCCGACCCAGCTGCGGACAATTTTCCAATCCATTGCAATTCTTTATGTCATATACCGTCGTCTTATAGACTTTTTTCTTCTGCATTCCACGTATACGTATTTGTTAACATTTTCTTTTATCTCATTTTATTTTAATCCTGCCGAAGGGGGGGGATGAAGATCAAAAACATAAACATCATGGCGAAGTGGGGACGGTACATCGGGGATGGGGGATGAATAAAAAATGAAAAATTTCCCAACTCCCTATACATATATATATATATCTGCGAACACGCGCATGTATATAAATATTTTTATACAGGTATGTGCGTATTCTCGGGGTGGTCTACTGTCGCGTTTTATGGGCAGCGCGGTACCATGAGTAGCAGCTCTACCTTCATTCGGGGCTGTCGGATCCAATTTGAGTTCAACCGTAGAGTCCTCATGTTTGTCGCGTCATTCTCTTTGCGTCCGCATGAGCACAGTATATACGCCCATTTGTGACTCTTTGACAGCGATACTTTATTTAATCTTTCTTCTCTGTTTTCTGTGTTCCCTTTTTTTCCTCCGTTCTTCTCGAATTGTTCCGGTGTTTGTTTATCAATTTTCAAAGTAATCCGTATTTTTCGCCTCCAACAATTACCGACGCGTCTCAGGTCGACGGAATTTTTTTTATTCAAATATCTTATAGAAATGATGGTTTTTTCGCGCGAATTATTTTTGCTGGCGACAGACGAACTCGGTTCGCTTCGATTCCAAAATGAAAAATGGTTCTATGGTGATATAGTTCCGACTTACCGCAGTCATTTATTTACAGGATCGCGTACCCTTCGTAGATTCTTCAAACATGAAAAATTAATCCAAGCCATAAGGCGTACATCAAATTATATTGACGGATTACGGTAGAGCATCCCCGAAGTATATGGGATTTTATTGGGTGAAATCGATTATAAAAAATGCAGATTTCTGGAGTCAAGACAGATGAAGGTGTAACGAAGCAGTGAATGAAAACCCCATAAATAATGCTCACGAAGGATCTGAATGTCGGGATAAAAACTTTTCAACCCTAAAATCGAAAAGAATAAGACGCTGTAGTTCTCGGAGGCGAAAAACTAAATATAATTTGCATCGTTCCAGCGACTGTTTCCTAACTTATACAACATGTCGGGTACGTAGGAACGAGGGGATAGTGTATATCGTCGAGAACTAGTATTAAATTTCGCGCTGCAGGTGACAGGATTAATCTCAGGGGCACGTGTACGTGTCTGTCTCCTTCTGTCTGTCTGTCTCTTCTGTCTGCAGGTGCTCAAAATATTAAGGTCTTCACCTCTCGTCACCTTCCCTTTAAATGTTCCCTCAGTCCCCATCGTTATCCTTCAACACTATAGTGTACGGTTTTAACGCTGAAACACTCGCAAAACTTGGTTAAGAACGACGTCGCGGCGTTTCTCCTCGGCGCGTTGTAGGTCGGAGAGTTGAGCGGCAGCAACGTGTGCCAAGGGAATTGATGCTAAACAGCTTTCGTTCCTCAACACCCTCTCTATACCTATACTTTACCCAACTCCGCTTCAAGTGAAACGTACACCCGCCGAACGCAGCGAGTAGCGGGATTCCGTTATTTTTTACTTCCGATCAAAAGCAATTAAGTTTTTTTTCTGTTTTTTGTTTTTCGTAATTACGCAATCGCAGGTGAACTCATCGCATTGACTCTTACCCTGGGAGCCCCGTCGACCGAATACTCGTGAATCGATCATCGAAATTTTCTGAACCTCATAAAAAAAAAATAGGAAAAACTCGTTTTCGACGACGATGGATTTTGGTATATCCAGACCGGAGCTGAGCGTACACGTGGGGATGATCCAGACAAATCTCTTCGTATCACAAGAATTGTATATAATCTTGGAAAGGATGAAGGCTGTGGAGTAGGTCGTAGTGTTTGGAAAGCAACGCTCGAGAAGCACATCGTAGAGAAACATGTAGGGTACAAGGGTGAAACAGGGCGTGGGGGGAAAATTCCATAACTGAATCAACCCTCGTATCCTAAACGTGACAATGGAACTATCGTTGCCTATTAGTCTGTTAATCCGTTTTCGTGGATCAAAGCGGTCCGGTGCGGGGTTTCCCGGTTTCCCGGTTTCCCAGTTTCCGGTTCCTTGGTTAGATTTCCCGTCGCTGTGGAGCTAGCTTTTCTCGCGGCGTTTCGGTTCACTCCACGGAGGGAGGGGGGTGTGTCTCTCAAGGTGTCGGTACGAACCCCTGGGCAAACCGCAAGGAAGACGGGGATTCTGGTCTCCAGTCTCTCTTAGCCAGCGAAAACCATCCCTCTTCTCGACGTACAGTCGAAGTCTCTTCGGTCCAACGATATATATCGTACAATATATACACCTACCTATATATATCTGTGGTATAACTATGTGAGGATAGGCGGATTTCTAGATCTATCTAGATGCCTATGCGACGTGCAGCACATTCGTGTGGTATACTGAATATTCATCGCGTTCACTACCAGATACCCCCAACGGTTCCTCTATATACAGAATATACACCAGATTAGATAGGAAACTCAACTCCTATGCCACTCGCTTTATCCAATTTACCCAATATATTATACAGTCCTCGTTAAATTATTTGCCACATTCAATCGGCACATCCGTTTCACATACTAAAATTTTATTTATTCGATTCTATTAAATTTCGTTGTATACCACCGAGTTCTCATTTAGATCTATCTTTCGAAACACATCATCGCACATGTGGGAACAAAAAAAGAATCACCTTCTCGTAATTTATTCTTTTTTTTTTTTTCTTAAAGTTCGCAGAACGTATATTACAAGGATTAAATCGATTGAATAATTTATTGTTCAAAAGATGAGAAAACCAAGTTTGAATCAAATCGTTGGAGACGGTTGCAGAAATAAATACCCGGTGAGTAAACGTTACCTATTGCTGTTTGGATCCTGAATAACTTTGTGCAAAATGCGTGTGCAGAGAAGAGGAAGGTAATTAAATGTAAAGTTGCAGAAGCAGCAGCAGCAGCATCAGAAGCAGAAGCAGAAGTTGAAGCAACGGCGGCAGCAGTGCAGGCTTTATTTATATGTATACGCGGTGCGAAAACACTGAAATATATTTACCTTTCCCTTAACCCGTAAAATGTGAATATGTGTCCGAGTATACGTTACACATATCCTTGATGATGTTCAGCGGTTGAGTTAGGTATAATATTTTGCGGTTTATGAGGAAGCGTGCATTAAAATGGGAAGAGGTGAGATATTTTGGCTCCGGAGTTAATACAGTTACCAACTCGGAAACAAACCGTTGAAATGTAAATGGATTTACAAAATACAAAATTCAAGAACTATACTTCATACCTGCCCTGCACCCCGTGAGGAAAAAAGACAAAATTCATAGTCTACTAATTCCCGTCGTCATTTCCCATGTAACTTTTATCAGATGTATATCCATACTCACGTCGTGTACATGTGTACTGTATAATATTACACACACTCTGAGTTTTCTGCTTCTGTGCGAAAGCAGCTGCCATTACCTCGGGTACAATAGGTACGGCTACTTTTATCTCTTGGGACATATGAAGAAGAGAGAAAAAATAAAAAAAACATAAAGAATGCAAATAACCAACAAAAAAAAATTAATAAAAAAAATAAAACGTAACAACGATCGCACATATCCTTTACTTTCTCACGAATACGAAGACTTTATACATCTCTATCATATCATACCTACCTCGCGCCTGTATGAAATGTATATTATATTTTTTCTTTAATCTTTTTTGCGTTTATTTTATTTTTTTTATTTTTGCGACGTGCGTATATATGCGAGCGATGTGGGTGACAGAGCAGACTCGTTCAATGGATTTGCCACGCCATTACCGCATACGTACCACTCGGAAAAAGCACCCGCACCCGCACCAGAACCCGGTCCCTTTTCATCCCCTTTTTCACCCCGCCAAGGTGATTTCTATCCAGACGACGCGACTGTTACCGAAGATAACAAATTTCGGCAAATAACGTTCAATCAACATCTCGCCGAACGATGACTAGAACCTGCCTCGAACCTGATAAATGGATCGAGACGATCCCTACCTATAGTGTTACGCAAAATGTATAACGCGTGTAATACGACTAGAAACATTTTTTGATGTCTCTACGAATCATGAATATCGAAACTTTCAAGCTTATACGCACCTGTACAGCCAAATTTTCAACGTGCGTACGATATCGTTTCGAAACAAAAAAAAGAATCCATTTATGACGTTTTTTTCCATCAATTATTACATTCCCTGATAGTCGATTAATCGCATCAATTGATATTTCACGCACAGTGTAACCGCCACGGCGCGGCGTGTAGATATCAGCACGTTAAATAACGCGTGTAATTCGAACGTTATACCTGGTCGAATTATATTTTCAAAAGTGAAAATGTACACATAACGACGGGAGAAATTTTGTACACAGTGTGCAGTTAGGTGGTTTACGGTGGATGGGGTATTTGGAAGGGTGAAAAACGGGGGGTGAATGAGGGAGGGGAAACTTTGGGCGTCGAGCACACAGTTTACATGAGTGTAAACACTGATTCATATTTCACTAGAAAACCAGCCCTTCGGCACAACCGAAAGCTCGGTGAGGTGCAAGTTTTCGCTTTAATGTCTACATGCATAACCCACACCACACATAATAACATGAGTATACATGTATGCAAACGATTTTACCATGTGGTTAAATTCGAGCTGTTCGAACAACGACATTCCACCGATTACGAACCCCTATCTGCAGTTACACGTCAGGGCTGAAAAACGAAAATCAACGAAAAAATGAAAAAGAAACCAAATGTCATCCGATCTCTTTGATTATATTTACCGAGGTATTTTCGCATTTCCGATCCTTCTCTCTCTCCCTCTATCACCATGGGGTGTAAATGCAGCGTATAATTATGATTTTTTTTTTTACTTTTTTTGTAACAGGAAAATTTTGGCGGGGGGGACATTAATCCCGGAACGTGCGACATTATAATTGCTTGTTCAATTGGTTGAATAAAGTCGGTTTGGCGGTAGGGGTGTTTTGTCTGGGGTGAGGGGATGTTAAGTTTTTGGGGGGAAGGTGGATGGCGGACGGACGGAAGGGAAGGGAAGGGAAGGTGGGCACTAATTATTCCGTCCATCACTCGCGCGCGTCGTATAATTAGCATCTTAAAACGTTTGAAAAGTTTTGAAATGCCTCTCTAAGCCGACGCAGTAATAATCAGTCACTCAAGAAGAACGCCCGCGAGTCGCGCCGCGCAACGCGCAAAATCCAACTTATACGTACAAACTCACCCTCAAACCCCCCAACTTAACAGTTGCACGGGCTCTACATAAACTATATGTATAAATACGTACATATATTTATAAGGGAGGAAAAGTTTGACTTTATGAATCGGAGTGCAGATCATCGTCATGCCCATATTCTTATATACCTATATGTACATAACTACGTAGATATATGTATATATACCGCGGCCAACCCCCTCGACTGAGGTTATAATGAGGCGAACCTCCTCCGTCTTATCCCTTTCTCACCCCTTCGAATATTCTTCTTCTCTTTTTCTTTTTCCTTTTTTCTTTCTATCCGCTAAGCGCACGTCGCGTCTTCTTCCTACAACGGAGTTGGTTTTATGTATGCTACGCGTATATCTGTATTTATACAAAATGTACATAGTAAACCGCGTGCGGTTACGACTTATATATAATATATACTATGTAGAGTATATAAGATGTGTATGTATAGATATTTGTATGTATATATATATATATATATTTCTACAAGTCATTAGTCACTGTCCACGACAGAAGCGACTTAACTTCGAGATTTTAAATTAATGGCGCGTAACTTGAAACGCTTTTCGCTAAGACGAAGCGAATAAGGGAGAGAAAGAGAGACGTGTGCGAGGAGCAGGGGCGGGGGGTGTTTTAGTTCTGCAGGGAGACGATACGAACGAATGAATATGTCCTACGTATAAAATATCGGGTGGAGGGGGGGGGGGGGGGGAGGGGGGATGAAAAAGAAAAAAGAACCGCGCACACGCTGTGTCCTCTGCAGCTGTGCAGGAGGATCGAACCAAATCACATACGCGAAGAGTATAGGAAACTAACGGCGACGTATCTGTCGCAGGACTTCCATCGCCGTTGCAGGTAACCAAAAGAAATAGAAAGAGAAAAAAGAGACACGAGAAGGAAGAAGGCAAAAAACCTTACAGAAAAATATGGCGAGGTAGGTCGCGGCGTTATACCTACCTACCCCACCCTACTCCTCCTCCAGAGAAACTGTGGAGAGGAAATAAAAAATACTATTAATTACAAAGAGCGTTGATAAGCAGGTAATTAATCGTCCTTTGTTTGAAGAGTAAAAAAAAAACTGACAAAAAAAACGCACGTGATATAAAAATTATATATTAGAAAATGTAAAATTAATATAGCCAACAATTTTAACAGCTCGTTTATGGATAATTTTTTCTTTTTAGTTTTTTTTGAGAAATTTTTTTTTCTTTTTTTTTACATCGCACCATAAATCAGGAACACGTTTTCTGCGATATTTATTAAATTTAACAACTTCGGAAGAATATATAAGTTGGAACGAATCTGAGGGTATTTCATTATTTGAATAATTATATCTCGTTTGTAAGAGAAATTTGATATCGACGCGATTAAGGATCGCTTGGTTTATAGATTGGATCGGTTTTTTTTTTTTTTTTCAGCTACGTCTTTATGCGGATTAGGAGTGAAGTGGGTATAGGTACGGGTATTTATCCGTACTAGCTGCTGTTAAAGACAAAGCGATAGAAATTAGCACAATTACCCCCGACATTTGGCAGGCAGCAAAGGGCGCTCGATTTGCTGCCGATGACAGAACAAGCGGAGGGCCGTTTTGGGGGTCTATTAATGAGGTTTCTAATTAGGATACCACCGACCCATAGATATATGTAAATACATAATATAACCTTATCGTATAGTTATGGGTACGTATATATACATACCGGCAGATATTCCTCGAACTTCTATAACAATTGGTCAATAATTTCGGAGGAGCTTCTTCTTTTGAAAAACGGTACGGGCAATTTGATTTTTTCTAAAATCAACGGGGGCTCGTACCGCGATGTCTAGAACAAGATGTGAAGTATTCCACGCGAAACCGACAGGCCCGTGAACTTTGACCTCTTCGATTTGACTCATTATTTTTTCCTACGTAATGCGACCAAAAAAAACTTACACGTATCTCGTACTTTTTCGCTCCTACTCTTGATTTTGAGAATACAGAATTTTGAAATTTTTTGAATTTAATAAATTTTGAAACGGATTTTTGATGATTATTCGCATAAAAAACAGGTTCGGGATGACTGAAAAATTTTGAAAAAATAACCCTCAAAAAGGCCATTCAATTATCAATAAATTTTGTTCTATACTTTCTGACGATAGGACCGATAATTTTCGAGCTAACGGTTGGTGAAATATTGCTGCAACCGAGAAAGTGAGAATTTCAAAACTCCGTATTCTCAAAATCAAGAGTAGAATCGGAAAAGTACGAGATACATGTAAGTTTTTTTTTTGGTCGTATTACGTAGGGAAAAAATAATGAGTCAAATCGAAGAGGTCAAAGTTTACGGGCTTGTCGGTTTCGTGTGGAATACCACATATGTATATTCAATCATCTTCCAAAATGAATATTCTCATATTTTTGGAATCTATAATAATTATTGGCTCTGGGTTTGTCGACGACGGCTCGTCAAAAACCTATAATTACGGAGTTGCATACAAATCGGCGGCCCCATGGTAGGAAAATTATAGCAATTGAGTGAAACTAACCCAATGTGGTACGGGGTAGAATAATCAAAGATTTTCTACAGGCATAGGTATATTAGATGTACGAACCTACCGAGGTATAAATTCAGGGGAGGTTGGGCATATTAGACGAAGACCTGACGTCAGGTGTCTGACGTAAACAGATAAGGTTATATATTCCGACCCCGACACTATACATACCCACCTTAGAAACTACGGATTATACGTAGAAATGTGTACGACGGATTCCCCGTTACCCAAAGTTACCAAGTTAACTTCGTCGCATAGAACATATCTCATAGGTAGTCGTTCTGTAATTACCGAACACCGAGCGGGGAACCATATGATAATAATAAGGTGAATATGATGTTCTCCTACGGGGTAAACTGAACTCGCTGAACGGGTCACTGAATCCTGCGAACAATTTTAATTGAAAAAAATAATTTTGTTTCTTTCTTTGGGAATTTAAAAAATCATTATCGTGGGAATTAAGATCCTGATTTTCCTCGTACCGCAATTATACTTTTTTTTTGAATTCTCAAAAGAGAAAACAAAAATTATTTGTCAAGCGCCCCTCCAAATGCGCAGTCTTCGTTCAGTTTTTTACACACTATACCGCGTGATCAATAAATTTTCGATTCAGACGATGTAGGGCGATAAAAAGTTTATGAAAATCAGGCGTAAAATTCTATAATAAGTAATAACTCGATACGCCGCTCCGCCAAACCAACTTACGCGTGTAATTTCTGGTAACCTTTACCCCTGTAGCAATCTCATGGGGTATACGAGGGGAATGGTTGCGGTTTCAACCTTGTAACGCGGCTCTAATCTTATCCCAAGTTGAATAACAACAACAGCAACAAGAGCCGGAAACTTAGACTGGTTTTGGTATGTCGTAAGGTTTTTGAAGGGAGTAAAGGCAGAGGGTGAGGAAGGTTCTAACAACGAACCTTGAGATTCGTGTGTGACACTTAAATACGTCGTCATTCACTTAACCCACCTTCAGGGGATGGCGAAACTATTTGCGGCTTTCAGCCAAATATAACCTCATATAACCAAGAACTGAGAAATGTATAACAACTTGAGTTAACGCCACGCGACCACGACGACAACGTTCAAGAAACTACGTTGGAAATTTAGAACATTAGACGTAGTACCTCCTCATATGCTACGACGATACGCGACGATTTCAACGCAGTTTTTTTTCTTACATTTTTTTCTTCTTCTGCCACAAGGTCTACCAAATGTTCAAGCCGAACGGGGGATGAGTTTGTGATAAATTTTCTAACCTCATCCACATTTTATCATTTTCACACTCGTAATTCTTTTCGGTTTTCTATCGCCATCCTCCTGCGGCCTAGCGAATTTCTTCCATCGACGAAATGATGATTTTTAACGCGATAACGAGACGGGGGAGAAAAGGAGAGGAATATGAGCAGAGGGAAAAATAACAATAACAACAACCCTCTACATGCGAGAAAATAATCATATTTTACCCCCTCCACGATATGAATCGGATTAGGTGCAGGGAATAAGATGATCTTGCAGGCGGGTTGATCTAGTTTTAGGAAATTTGTAGGATAAGGTGATGAAGGATATGAGGGACGGTGAGGGTAAGGGGCGGTCTTTTTTTCTTAGTAGGGTTTGTCGGGTACACGGCAATATCTCGGGGGTCGTGCCGTCGTCGAGTAGAATAGCAATAAGTGTCAAGGCGCGGAAAAGCTGAGAGGCTGTTGGCCCTGCAGGACCGCCCGCGCCCGTGTCCCTTCAGGGAAACGTAGGACTTCATCTAAAATGCGTTATCCCCACGAAATGAGGAGAAAAAAAAAAAAAAAAGAGAAGAAAGAATAAGGAGAAGAAAAAGTTGACTTATATACTTATTGCCGCGGTAACCTGTCCGCCGTGCTTTTCAACTTCGCCCCCCGCAAACGCATCAATTTGTCTTATTACCCGTAACTAATAATATTCTTATAATCTTTTTTCTCTTTCAGTTAATCAAGATTTTCTTTTCTTTTCTTTTCTCTTTTCTTATTCCTTTGAATTTTACAACGTGAAACGTTTTTTTTTTTTAAACGTTCCGAAGTAAAAGATATATATATTTTTTACATCGTATCTTTAAGTTTTTTTTTAATTTTTTTCACATCACTTTATTTCATGAAATACAGCTCGTTCTTTCATTTTTCTATTCGCTGAAACGCTGCGCGCCACGTTGAGCTGGTGATAGAGAAAAAAAAAAAAACAAACGAAAAAACAAAAGGAAAAAAAGGAAATGAAAGATGAAAAAGTAAGGAGTCGTAGGTACCGAGTAGAGTAGACGTTGATCGGAAGTGGGTATACCAAAAACGGAAATCCGTAGTAGTCGTCGTTCTCACACTTACTACGTGCTGCTTTTCCTTATCCTTTTACCGCCTCCATACCTTCAAGTTGTAAAGTATAAGGTGGTGTACCCCGGAAATATTGCTGAAGGAAAGTGCGAGAGCACCTGCTACTGCTGCTGCTGCACTACTGCAGTTGCACCCCATTGCGTTTATCGCCACGAGCTCTCGACCCCGACGTATATAAGTAGAGGCGGCGTCGCGACGTCCTTCAGTCATAAGTGCGGTAGGTAAAACAACCCTTAAACACTAGAAATTCGAGTGAGTTATGGAGACGTATACGTCACATTACAGGGGTGGCTGTATATCTTCAGATTTATTTTCTAATCTCGTATTTCTACTGTTAAGAAATAAATCTGAAGATCGCAGGGGGAAAAATATGTAGAGAGATTAAGAGTTGGAAAATTCGATCGTTTCGACGATTTTCGGTTAGATTTCCTGTATAGTTGAAACTCGACGATGACTGGATTGTAATTAGTGAAATTATCGATGCAGAATCATTGAATCATTCACATGATAATAACTGACGGAAGATGATGTGTTATGCGGCGCCCGTTTATATCTCGACATCTGACGTATATCTTGCCCGCTTCGCAGCATCCCCTAACTGACTAACCAATCGTAATTATCACCCTCTGTATTAGGACCCTCGAGAGATTAATAATCGTGAATATCCCGCAGTGTGTTTACTCCGCGACATATGCGAGATTGTATACTCGCGTCCTAGATAGGACACCTACAATTCCGCATTGTCACGTCGCACACGCGACGTCACGGGATAAAAGAATGACGCTAGAAATTATCGTCATTACCATCGTCATATTATCATCATCATCGGTAATCATTCGCAAAAATAGATGAGTGTAACGGTTGCCGATGTATACGGGGAAACGCCGAGGGAAAACGAGGTTGCCATGGAAACGCGCACCTGCACCAACACGTAAAGCTCCTTATCCATGTATTGAGATTTAGGAGAAGGTAATAGTTGAATGTCCTTGAGTACTGGTTTTGGTTAATTTGTATTTGATTGGAAGCTGAGAGCTCGATACTGTACGGTGTAGGGTGTAACCTTATTAAGAGTCGTAAACTTGAGCCAGATGAATAATATACCTATATCACTCCACTGTACACCACCCCGTGAGGGATAACTTAGTAACCAAATTGAACGATCTAATTGATATTACACAAGACTACATATTCCAAGGATACTAAATTTAACGGAGAACTATCGCAACCATTAATTCTCCATCCTTTCATTTTCTCATTTCAAATTCAATTATTATTACCATCGTCAAAGTGCGTGCATAAAAGATAGCGGTCATCAGACTCGGATAAGGGAAAAGGATTTTGAGATTTCAGTCTCTTTTTTTTCTTTTTATTTTTTAGTCCTTTTCTTCGGGACACTGATTGCGGGCCATTTGGAAACAAACTACGCGAGTCAGGTCCGATATGTGGTTGGAGAGAAAAATTTTTTCTTCATTTTTTCTTCTTTTTTTTTTTACTTTGTCTTTTTTATTTTTTGTTGGTGAATAAATTTCAATAATGTTTGTGCGCCTTTGGGCCATCATCCCCATCGTCAACGTCACGGTCGTATAAAATATATATGTATATAGGTATACGTGGTTATATAGAGATGTCCTCGTATAGTGATCGGCGTCGTAGTATTATATGCGCGCTATACTCGGCAAAGGATTATTCAAATTTTTATGGCTCGCGAATAAGCTACCGTACCCACCTACCCCATACCCTAACGTCGTCGTGCACGTATACGTGTAACGTGGTGTCGGTGTCGTTGCGCTTCGTAGGATGAGAGGAAAAAGTAGAATGACGATAACGAAGAGCGTAAGAAGGAAGAAGGTAAAGATAAAGGAGAAGAAAAATACACACGACGTATAAACTTAACGATCGACTTTGTAATATCGTTCGGTAAACAGCGATATGAGCTTTCCCACCCCCCCGTGCTACTGCAGCCATGCCGCTACCCCTACGGCTCCCGATGCTGATGCTGGCTCTCGAGAGCTTCGCGATGTTATTAATTTTCACGCTACAACGACCTCGACACCGGTAGCTTGAAATCACTGACGATTCCACGCTCCCGTCTCCCGATTGTCTTATTGCCAGGAGCGATAACATAAGCAAACGCATATATACCTATACCAATCCACACCCTTTGCCTACGTGTGCTTTGTCTAATGGAACGTTAATTCGTACGTAAATTTTATTTCGATTTTATAGGAGAAATTTCCGTTGCAGGAAGGGGATCATTTTTTTCTTTCGCAACCCACGATGAAAGTTGTGTGATTTTTTTCTGTTTTTTTTTTTTCTTTTTTCTAACTACTCGGAATAAATTCGTGTATTATATTTATCCCTGACGCAAAGTCGAAGGAAATATATCCGGCAGTTTTAATTAGATCGCTGGACGGAGGTAAGAAAAGAAAAAGGTAAGAAAAAAAAAAAGAGAGAAGAAAAATCATTAAACGAAATAAAAAAGGCTCACGAAGCGATTGCAGCTGCAGATCCGAGGGTGAGAATCTGAATTCTGAAATCTGAAATCTGAAATCTGAAATCTGAAATCTAAAATCTGAGACCCTCTTGCTGCTCTGAGTAAAAGAGTTAATTAAAAAGGTCTTCGAAAGAGAATATAGAATGAATATATATATCCAAGTAGGTGAGGGTATAAAGGGGTGGGAAATTCAGGACTTGATATAACTGCTTGATCTTATCGTTCCTACCGAACCCCGAGCGGAGGTGAAGAAAAAGTTTTTTTTTTTCAAATTGCTTCCCAGCTCTATTTTCTCTTATTTTATTATACCTTTCCTCTCCTCTCTCGCTCTCTCTCTTTTTCTTTTTTTTTTTAAATATTTTATCGTCCGTATATCCCAAAAGCCAGCAAAAGAAAGGGTTGACAATTTTTCCAATGACTCGAGACGTTATAAGGGCAGCGAAAAAAAACGAAAAACAAGTTATTACCTAACTACGAAAGCAATCCCATTTTATTAATCTTCTTTCGTTTCTTAAGTAAAAAAAGAAAAAAACCACAAAAATATTTAATCACGCACTCGAAACTTAGGATACTTTTTATACACGGCACGAAAAACTTCCAGTTTGTAGATACATATTTTAAGTAGTACGAGTCAATCTTCGTCCGACATACCAACCTACCGCGTCAGCCGCAGCTGCCGCCACCTGCATTGACGGTTGAAAATTTTCTGTACTCACATGTGTTATTTATACCGTATGAATAATAAAAATTTGTTACTATTTTCTTGTTTTCATTGTTATTAACAATTTGAAAAAATACGACGCCGGTACAACGTACTATACGCCGCGGCGATACATTTACGTGGGACATACGTGTGTACCAGCCGTACGTATGAGATGAAAGGTGCTGCCAAAAATAGCGAATAACACCGCGGAGGGAAATTGAAAAATAAAAATAATAGAAGAAAAAAAGCAAACGACGTTATTGCAAACGATATCCAGGAATTTTCTCTCCGCGCGCGTGAAAATTCAAGGAAACTACGTAGGTACGTAGAAGCGCCGGAATGCGGGAGAGAGAGGGTGAAAAATGAAAAGAGAAAGGGATAAAGAGCTGTATGTGCGGTTGCGCCACAGGTGAGCTTGAACAAGGATTATAAGGATTTTGTAGGGTGTAGTTCGATTTGACCGTCGAATAAACGTACAGTTAGCAGTGGGCTTCCAAAGCTTCTATGCATAGTATATAGGTATAATGGGTGTATGTGACGTAGATAGTACTGCGGTTTTAGCGACCGCACGTCGTTTCGATGCCAATATGGGGCGACAGCCTGGGGGATAAGTGTCTGGATAGATAATACCGTTTTACACCTAAACAATCTGTACTTTTTACAAGGAAATCCAACTACGATGCAATTTGGAACCTCAACAGACGTCCGGAGCAAAAAGATATGAATAATGCAAGGAAAGGATCCAGTCAGCCACGAACTTTGAGATATTTTTTTGTTTGACCGAAAATAGAGTTTCGATTTCTTTTGTCATTCTCAATAAATTAATCAAACTACAGTATATCTGGGAGTAAAAGAATATATTTTCCGGCGCCGGTGTATACCTGCTGCTGCATTATCGTGCACCTGGGTAGGTGTTCGAACGGATGTTGGTTGCCGTTCGTATCTATACCGTAGCGTAGGACAATTCCCTGGGGATGCGAAGCGCGTCATTACGTCACTTCCGGCGCGCTGCAGCCACCCTAATTGTCTCATGAGTTTCTGAAGGCCCTTGTCGACGTAGGTATAGGTATGTGGTGTACACCTATGTATACATACGTATGTACCAGCATACGTATGTTCAAACGATCGAGTCATATACCCGGACTTAATTTATCCGTAAGAATAGAACGTTGAGATTTATTGTCAATGGATTAAACTGATAATTATTTTAAACAATATCGTCGATCCTGCTGGATACGTTGTCGTGAATATTTAATAGGAAATTAGGAGAGGATTCCGTAGAGGGATAGGATCTCGGTGACAATAATTGAAATTTAAGGGGCAAATCTGTTGAAAGGGGCGAGGACGTATCGCCGTGCATTTCACAGGCTGTTTCCGTATACGGCACCCGGTATATATACCTATCGCGTGCGATGTATATGCATGTATTATATATACATATATACATATGTATCCATCTGTCGAGATACGCGCGTTAATTCATTATTAATTTCAACCGTAGCCCGCAGGATCTGCTGGTCTAGCCTCTGATGTAACCCCATAGCCCAAACTCAGCATCCGAACTAAGCTAAAGCAAAACGAACGGAACTGAAGCGAACCGTAGCTAACCGAACCCCTTGACTCGCCATGTTCGTGTCTCCGTTCCCGATAATACTCGCAATGTTGCACACAGAGAGTTCTATCTCTTAAGGGTTGAAATACGTCATCAGGATTCGGAGGGTAGCTAGAATATTTACATAGACACCCGACCCCATTGATGCGTACACACGTGTGTTTAAGGTCCTGATTTCCGAACCACTGATAAACCTTGTTTATACTCAATTTATAACGACAGCTGTTCTCCCCGGAAGCGAATCTTGGCTTATTTTATCGAAAGAAAATTAAAAGAGTTCATTTTCAAACTCACAAAATCAGAGCTAATTCGTTCTCTCAATTTTCATTTAACCTAAAAGCCGTTCTTTATTTCCCTTGCCAAGGTCCCCGCGCGTCCTTTTTTAGCGGGGAATCAAAACTTTTTTTTTCTCTTCTTTCCTTCTGTTTTTTTTTTCTTTTTTTAATTCTACTTGTATGAAACGAAATTTAAAATTCTCGCCTTTTATTTCGCATTCTTCCGTTCTTTTATTTTTTGTTGACCACCACAGTTTCCGCACTTGCCCAGCAGCTAGGATCAGTTTGCGGAATCTCTGTGCAGTAGCGCAAGAGAACTGAACGTATACGTATATGTATATTATAAATACATAACACACACACAGGGTTGAAACTAGGAACAAACTATACACATGGAAAGGTTGGAGCGCAGTGCAGCTGCAGTATAAACGATGCAGTGGGGTAGTAACGGGCCAGACAGCGACCGAACCTCGCGTTGCTGAAGGATTAGCGAGTTTTCAACGACCTACAGAGACCCCTACGAATGGGTGGTGAGTTTGGGGGAGGATAGAGAAGACTCTGAGGGCAATAATTTATATCGCCAACTTTGCATGACCGTATAAAACCAGCGTATCTAGTCGCGCGGTTGTGTAGGCATTACACATAGACATGCACACGTGTACGGTGCGAGCATGTTTTCTGTTACCGCTGTTAAATTTTCAAAATAGTTCTGAGAAACGAATAATTCGCCCAGGATTTAGGAGTCTGATGAATTTTAACTTTGTTACACACCCCATACGTGTACGTAACCATATAGCCACGAACTACCCCAAAAAAAGAAAAACGGAGCGACTTTAGAGCTTGCCAAAAATTTTTCAATCGTCCTCGGTTAATTTCTTTTTTTCGTTACAAATAAATTTACCCATTTTTTCGATTCATTTCCCCCCATTCCCCCCGAAATGCGTCACGGTTGGATCGCAATAAAAATACAGTACGTGAGAGAAAGGAAAGGGGTACAAAAAAAAAAGGAGTATAATGAAAATTTGTGGGCAGGAGTAAAATTTTCGGCGGGATGAGCGAGAGATTAATGACATTTTTCTGTCGAGTCATTAAACAAGTTGATAACAAATTTTGCGGGGCCCGTTGGAATTGCCCGAGGGGCCGCTCCGGTTGTGCAGTCGGAGGTCTGTACGGGGTCTAAAGTTAATTATGACTTACCCGCGAAGACTTTAGATGAAATACCTGGTTGCCGGGAGATAAAAGACGCTAGTATACTTTAGTTTATTTGTTTAAAACGAAATTTACAATCCTATATTTTCTCGAAGGGCACGTATTATAGTTATATTAAGTAGATATTTTACGCGTATACAGGTGTTCATCATTTGCTCGGGGGCGAGAAACTGTTAAATATTTTTCTCCATACTCTCTATACCCTTTCTCTTTTGTCTTTAGTCAACCCTTGCGTACCGTAATATTTACTCCCCCTCATAGCTTTATTAGCGTAGAACTTTATGTGTGTATAATATTTAACCAAAACTTTCACAAAAACTTCGCGAACGAGATGTTGGCTGCTGCCGGGCTAAATATATTTATATATAATACCACCACCTTATACCCACTTCGTCTTCACTCCCAAAATACAAACACGCACTTCGCGATATAACTAACCTGCAGTAACTAAAGATCCTGAGAAAAGCGAGCCGAAAAGCTGGTAGAAAATGTATAATAGACGTAAACGTGGAAAATTCATTAGCCACTCAACGCCCCGGGCGCAATTTCACAATTAAGAAGACTTTGAGACCTGGAATGTTATCGGTAACTAAAAAATTCTTCGAAAACTTTATTTCTCTCACCCATTTTCAACCCTCTCATTTTATCGCGTCTCTAATTCTCTTGATATCCAAGTTACGGCATTGTTTTTCGAATTATTTCAATTTTTTTGTTGTTGGTGTTGTTGTTTTTTTTTCTTTTATCATAGTCGGCGGATTAGCGAGGCTTTGCGGGATTTGAGTAATCCGAACAGTTTTTATTTCTTTGTGGTAGTTTTTTTTTGTTTTTTGTTTTCGTTTTTTTTTTTTTTTTGGGTTGGATAAAAAGTGGCTTTAACCCCGGGGGGTAGCGACCGCTGTTGAAAGAATGAGGGACAGAAAATGTTGCGCGGTGTACTTGAAAAAGTATTTTTTTTTTTTTTTCTGCAGGTTTGGTTTTTTCTCTTTTTCGTTTTTTAATCTTCTTATTTTTCTGCCGGATAACGCCCTGAGAAAGGTAAAAAGAGAAAAAGGTTCCATTGAATTCAAAATAAGGCAGTACCCTTTCCAGCCCTTTTTCTTCTCCCCTTTTCTTTTCTCCTCTTCCGTTTTCCTCCCAATTCTCTTTCTAACCCCCAGCTACGACTGCACGGGCGCGGATGTTACAACACCATGTGGATTCCGCGGGACGACTGCGACGACAACGACGGGCTCCGAGCCTAATTTGACTTTATAACTTGTACCTGAGGTTCTTCTCATCCCCTTAATTCTCCCAACCTCTTCAATTCCTCCCCCATTCCTGGTTATCCCCTTGCGACTGGCTTGACGAGTGACTGCGGAGGACGACCAGCTCTTCTACTGAGTACGCGGAAACGAGATGAAGAGTAAGAAAGAAAAAAATATGTTCAATAAAAATCATGTCCTTTTCGAAATTGTTATTTTTCCCTACAATTTTAGGATCCTTCGGAACGGAGAAATCGACCGTTAGATTTCGAAATGTGCATAATTTTTTTATAAAATTGATTGGGGAGTGGACGAAAAATGGAATTGAATAAAATGGAGCAAGGGTGGCGGTGGGTTTGTGATCGTTTGTTCGGTTTTAACGTCGGAGATTGAATTTGGAAATTTTAAACACCCGTTATATTGTACGGTTGGACGAGGATATCACGCGATGGTAAAACGTGGATATCGTGGATATGTTGCGAGCTTATGGATATGGGGCAAGTACAGGTAGCGTTTCGTACCCACTTCTGCGAACTTGAAGCTCGCGGAAGCTCGAAAACTCGAAGCACGAGACGTGAAACGACCAACGGAACCACCTCAATCAACCCTCCAGCTGCATCACCAACACCGCTAGCGAAACCAACAGCTTCCCATATCGGCCGTACGTACACACACGCTACCATATAATGTACACGTATGCATGTATATTCGAGTGGATTTGATTCGCTTTAAACTATATTTTATATTCATCTTATATATATGTATACATATGCACGTACAACATACATATTTTCCGGTTCGAAGGACGAACGAACACTGCTCATATTCCTCTAGATTTTTACGTCAATATATATTTTCATGCATGCATGCAACGTACACACTTCTCGTTTTACAGTTTTGGACGGAATGAAAATAAAAAAAAAAGAAAAGGAACGATGATAAAAAAAACGAAATGAAATAAAAAATAAATAAATCGACAACAATAAAAGAAACGAGAAATAACGTTGAATTAAATGTTAAAAAATTCATGCCGGGCATATCGTGTTATTTTTTCTACGGGAATAAATAAATTCAGGGATATAAAAAAAATCTTTGCCACACGGATCCGCGTCGTCGTGTTGCCGAAAAACTAACGAATGAAAGCTCAGCGAGAAGCGGGATAAGTGAAAAGTTATAACCGGCCACCCTGCATCGGGTTCACCGTTTCAAAACTGAGTAATGTCTTTATATTGTTGTTGTTGTTGTTGTTGTTGTTGTTCTTGTTGTTGTTTACTTCTTCCGCGGCTTTTACCTTATCTCTTTATACTTACTTCTTATATTTTCTTTCACCTTGTTTCCCACCCTGCTGCACGATTTCCCATTTTGTTGTAATCGTCGAACGCGATATTTTATTTATTTATTTTCTTTTTTTTTCTATCAAATCGCCGATTGAAAAATCACCTAGGTTTTAAAGGGTATGTAACTTGAGACGTGAAAATTCATCGCCGGGCTTAATTTTCATTTGCGTTCAGTGATAATAGGAGGTAAATGAAAGAATTGAGAATGAAGAGGAGATAATGATTCTTGAAGGGTTTATAATATCGATCGTTTTACTTATTATCTATAACCACGTCGGCCACGTTATTACATCAGGTAAACGTCTGTTAAAACAGAAAAAGAAAGAAAGAAACAGCGAGAAGAGGTGAAAACAAATTTGAAAAAAAAAAGTATAAATAAATGGTGAATATAAATTGATATTCAAAGCCCGCGTTGAGGTTTTGGTGGGTTTTATGGAATCGAGGGATGAATTCAACCCGCTCTCCCTATCCGCTTGAAACGTAATTCTGCCCTTTTCGTTAATAACGAAACGAGGAGTACCTTGCATGAGGGAAAAAGGGGAGAGGAAAATAAAAAAAGAAACGTTTAAACACTCTCAGAACCCAACGCAGACTTTACGTGCGCAAGTACAGCAGTATATAAAATTTGTATTCGAATAAAATCTGTCTCTCGCTCTTTTCGCTGAGATAACGTAAATAAATAAATAAATCTTTAAACAAAATATTTAAGATGACGTTACTCCGTAAATGGAGGAATTAAAAATCGATTTCCGTTCCCGAGTATCGTCGGGTGGGTATGTAAACGGAAAACGACGATTATTCGTCTGCTAATACATCCCACTATTACCTCCCCATGAACCCCGTCCACCTCTCCATGAATTCGTGACTACAGCTCGAGTGGAAAGTCGTGTTTTTACGGTGCACTTTATCCACTAGAGCACCGTCAGTAGTCGTCGAACGAACCTCTAATCCCATGTGGTACTCGAGGGGGGTGAGTATCGCGGTAGATTTATTAATTGATTTTCTTATAAAAGGAGTCGAGTGTTTCAATTTTCTTTTCGGTTTTTCTCTTTTTTTTTTCTCTTATTTCTTCCACACGATAGCTACGGGCGATTTTATTTTTACCACGACATATTTTTTTGAGACACGTATTTAAGTGAACCGAAAATTCAGATCGTTGGCGAAATGATATTGTAAAACGGGGTCGTTAGACTTCCGGGTGATGGGCTTTGTGGAAACTTGATATACACATAGATACGTATATGTATATATATATATGTATTTATTTTCAAAGTATATAGCGCACATTACATTCGCAAGTATATATCAAACCCGCGCACATTTACTGCACATGGAAATATACGAACCAGCTCCTGTATAAACAGAACGGTCCGTTCATCTAATTGTATAAATATTTAGTTACCGCAAGCTCAATATATGCGGTTATACAAACCCGAAATGTTAATGCGAAAATTCATATGCAAACGAAGCCAGAGACCTTGTTCTCATATTATTACGCTCTTACGTTATTCCACACGATATAATATACCGTGACGAGGCCATCGACAGCCGAATTAATACAAGACCTCCTATATTTTCATTTTTCAATAATTTTCGATCCCCAGCTCGTTCGTCTGGTTATTCGTTCATCCAGTCTTCATTTTTCCTCCATACAATTTCTGATTCGTGTTAATCTATTTTCGCGCGAATCATCCAAGTAATAATAATAATAATGATTATTATCGTTATCGCCGACGTGAAGATGACGTAGGGGGTTGTAGAGATTTGTCCGTTATAGAGAGCATGATAATAGGATTACGTACACATTTATGTACCGGTACATATATAGGCATAAGCAGAGAACCATCGCTGCAGCGCATATAGTCGTCGAGTAAAGGTGGTGTATGGGGGGTGGGTGTTATCCGTCTAATCTCCGACTCTCGATGGAGACTGAAGAGAGCTGCTAACATCACATCGGTTGCGGAGGAACAGCGGCAGCATCACCGGCTCATCTGAACCCACTTCAGACTATAGACTCGACTTTGGAGAACCACCCGTAACGTCGCTCGTTCGCTTTACCTCCTCCGCTCTCTTCATAGGATTAGAGATGGAAACAGTGTAGTGCGAAGGCGGAAACCAAACTCACGCCGTATAATCGTAACCGTGACCGTATAGGTAGGTTTCTATATACTTGTATTTTAGACACGTATATATACCATCTACCATGTGCGATATAATACATATTTTAGTACATAATTCTGTACGTACCGTACAACGTTCGATAGAACTATAAGCTCTACAAGTTCGCCGTATTAGCCGACAAGGAAGCATTTGGAGCTCCCGTTAAACTATCGTGAGTTTTTTTTTGCAACCCCCTTTTGTTTCGCGTTGGACGAGAACCTTCGAGAATAAAGAGGCCTTAGATTCGCTGTGTGAAAAAAAAAAAAAGGGTGAACGGTAACAAACGACGTAATGTGTTTGGTTATTCGACGAGGTTTTATTCCGATTGAACGAATCGAAGGATATTATGCAAAACTCATTAATTTTCGAAATTGTGCACCGATGAGAACGGGGGAATGGGTTGTATTATTTCTATGTCGTACCACCACGTATACGTGATACCAAAGTATTATAACCATCTTTATAAATATTGATTCAATCGATTGATACGTTATTCATTTTATATTTGTATTGTTCGCGATGTGATGTTGTAAGCTGGCTTTTCTATAGTCTCTCCGTACTACGACTGCTTTAAAATTATTCAAATCACTTGATTTATATCGAGGAAATTTTGAATCAACACGTCAACAAGTATCAACTCATTTCCCTATCTTTCGTATCATGACAAACGGATATCGATGTATAAATTTGTGTGTTTAGATTAAACCATCCTATTACGGCGTAGCTGTAATAATTTCTTTAATTATCGTACGTTATAATTGATTTTTGGTGTGTTAATTCGAGCATATAATGGATAGGAATTTAGTTTGGTTTCGGGGTTGATTTTGGCTGAACAGCCATAGGCGGTGTATCGATACCACCGAAGACTGTGTACGTATACATAATGTGTGTATGTATACCTCGCTTTGTATACGTATATCCGATTGGTACGGCGGCGAAGTAAACGGGCGCGAGCTTTCTCTAATCGTATTTAGCCCAAAATTGTTTGCGGAGCGCTTTCCTCAAGCCTCCCGTAATTAAGAACCGTCGTTATTACGCGGTCTTCGCCGGCTGACCTCAGCCCCCTAAGCCCCAATTGTAGAGTGTTTATACGCCTGGTTCAAATGCGAGGATATTTATTATAGTTTCCGAAACAACGCCCGCGCCCTTCCTTCATCGACTCCCGATAAATGAAGAACGTCGCTATTTCTTCAACGACGCGTCGGTATAAAACTATCGCCGTAAAAATATTTGAAAAATTATTGGAAGCGAAGCAATTTCCGAGGTAAACTTTGGATAAAGTTATGGGCCGGACAGCTTTATCTATGGGGAAGCGCTAAAGTTGAGAGGTGAAAGGGTTATTGGGTTGGGCGATTACCGAAAGATAGGAGAGTAGCAAACTCGGTGTTACAGTGCAGTGCAGCATGAGATAGAATAGAAGTGGTGGAGAGAAGTTTAGGGGTTGTTCGTGTGGAAGCTGACCCTGAGATCAGGTGGTTTTAACACTGCGGCCACGAGATGAGAGAACTAAGCGAACGAAAAGGGAGATGCCGAGCGGCTATTTGTCTTCATTCACCCTTCCCCCGCCGCCCACGCGGTCGCCCCTCATTATCGCGTCACCATATCCATCCTGATTATACCATGGCTACCTGCCCTTGCAACTTCCAACGCCGGGCACGAATGCACATTACGTTCCAACATCGGATACGAAATGTATCGGCGCGGGGGTGTGAGAATTGTTTTTGACCAACCTCTCGTAGATCTTTATAATTTTATCTGGTCGGAGGGAGGGGGTTGTTCTCTGATTTAGGTGACGCTTTTTTCATTTAGGGTGGTTTGGATTACGTATCGCGAGACTCGGAATCACAGAGAACCTGATGAAAACCGTTAAACTAATTAAATTAGCGCGTTGAGTAACAGGATGAGAAATAGGAAGAGGAAGAGAATAAGGAAAAGGAAGAGGAAGAGGAAGAGGAAGAGGAAGAGGAAGAGGAAGAGGATGGGGGATGAAGAGGTCGGCGAGCTTGCTGCAGGGGGGGCTTCAAAGAGATTTATTCACACCGATGTCCATCGCTGGGGGCTCTGCGGTGTTGAGTTACCGTGAAAGTTGCTGCTAATTAAGAACCTCGTCGATGTGAAAGCTCAGAGCTACTGTATACGGTAGCCGTAAGACGAGCTTTAAAGTCAAGGAAACGCGTCGCCCGCCATTTCACACCATTACTACCACCGTCGTCGACACCTCTTCGATTCTTTCCAAGTGATGGGTAATAAAAGATAGACTAAAACGAAATCTGGGTAGGAAAAGCTCAGTTTTTCGTACCGAAGCTTAAAATTCAAAACCTGCAGACGAGTTAAATTTTGTTCCTATTTAATACATACGTATCACATTATACCCGTACTTAAGTACATATGTATAGTTGACTTCCAAGTTTCATCAAACTTCTGCAAGAACGCCCAAAGGCGTTCGGAGTAGTTTGGGTACGTCGGTCAAATACGTTTACCCACCCCTAAGCTCACCTTATGCCTTACTCTGCAGTCTTCCCAGATAACATGCACCGCGCATACCCATGTACGTACATATATACCACGCGTTTGATTGTTATACGTACTTTGCACTATAGCTCCGCTATAATTATAATAGTTCATTATTACGCTGGGCATTGTATATCTATACGAACGTTACGGTGTGCAGGTGGAGTAGAATAGAATGGAATAGAACAGAGGATAGGGGTTAACACGCGGACAGGGAAAACGGTATTCAATGAAGTTGTGGCTGTTACTTGTTCGGTTAGACACACATTAAGCACATAATACGTACGGTGTCTCTTATATTCTACCGTTTAAAATAACCCATGCGTAGCTAACGCACTCCCCTTCTCGCTTTCGCCGTTTACCCAACAGACACGCAAATCGCGTGGAAGTCATTAACAGTTTTTCGCTTCACCTCTCATTGTAGAGTCTCTTCATCCTTCATCTCATCTCTTTCCCCTCTGATGCAGCAAGAACCTCTTTCTACCCTCGTCCTCGCCCCTGCCTCTGCCGCACGTGCCTTATACCTATAAGTATACACATAGGGTAGCTGAAGGAATTCTAGGTATTTCGTTCCAACCCAGGTCATTTCGGAGGCAGGAAGGCGAATCGAAAAAGAATAGGACTGAAAGCTGCTTCTGCGGACTCAAAAATTTTACCCTTAGGCCGAAACGTCATGCTACAAGGATAAATGGGAATTCATCTACAGTCGGTTGTTAATCGAATTTCAATTTTTTAATCTTCGTGTAAGAAAATGAAAAAATAACCAACAAAAGATAACTGAAACCTGATTTTTGGGACCGAAAAGCTTCCAAAATTGGCAATAACTCGATGGATTAATTTAGTTATCAGATCTGGATTTTTGAGTTTCAAAAAATCTCGATTAATACTAACAAGTGGGATACAAATTCTGGAACTTCTGTATCTTCTTTCAGATTTTTTCGGGACCTAAAAAAAAAACAACAAAAAAGATAAGACGCTTATTTCTATGGTCTTTAGCAAAGACTCTTCCGTGACTGTTGCGCGTAAGCGATTAACGGACTAATTCCATTATATATTATAATACCGGTGAGGTATATGTATACGTGAAACGAAGAGGATAAAGTTCTTTGGGATATTTTGACGCTTGCGCATGGTCCCGAGGGATCGAACGTAGTTGGGATTTGGTATATACGTATATACCTATACATACCCATGAACGCGTTTTGGATGCCGGAGACAATGAAGCGCCATCGAGGCATGGGGGAGTTTGCTTCGAACGTTTGGGGATGGCGTCGTGCGGCGTCCTTTTCATCCCTTGTTCTCCGAAGCGAGAGGAAGATGAGCGTTATATGGAGATAGAGAGGGCGAGGAAGACGAGAATGGAAGTTCTTTCCCACCGAGCCGCGGAAACAACCCTTGCTTAATTGTTTATTAAAAATTTAGATTACGATTTACACAGTCACAAAACCCACCCCCATCCCCCCTCTACATCTCTGCCTTTTCATTTTTGTTACCTTTTCTCGAGCGGTACAAGAATTAAACGGTTTCCCGACTCCCTCCTCCTCTTTCCTTCCGCCCTTTTCTCTTCTGTGACTACCAGTCGCTTATTTCGTTAGAAGCACACAAAACAAAATCGCTGAAAATTTTAATAAAGCCCCCTGATTTCTGTAGTGAATCAGGCCTTTTTTTTTTCGTTCATTCATTGAATATAATTCTGCGTTGAAAAACGTTTGGAGTCCGTGATAGACTTGGGGAAATTTTGAAAAATCTTAGCTCGGCGTTCGGACGTTTGTTTTCCAGATCTATTTTCAACCCGGCGATAATCATGGGGGTAAATTTTGTCCGTTAAACCATGAAGATCGTCTACGAGCGATATGAGCAAGGCCTTAGGGTTACATGGGGTGTTGAATGTGTATAGCGGAATGGTTTTAAACGCGGAGGGGTTCGTGAAAAACTCGTTAACGCGCGCTGCTCGGGGATTGAGTTAGTTATTCTGGCTCAGCCGACCGGCCATCCATATTACAGCCACCCTTCGTGCAATATTATACATATTAGGTCGCCCACATGGTATATATACATGACACGTCTATGCGTGCTATGTATTTAGTCAATGGTATATGGGCATTATACATGTAACGTCATGCGTAATGCGTACGGTAGCAGCAAACGTTGGTTTATTCAATACGGTGTGGGGATTTCGAGGTGCGAAAGAAAAAGGAAAGAGATCGTTGAAAATTAGTGCTAATGAACCGAACCACGAGAAACATTTCAAAACCGTCACGACACGCACACGCAGATATACAGATAATTAATTGAATGAAATAATTGCCACACTTTATCATAGAGAAATTGACGTTTCATTTCCCGACATAGCTTATGAATAATACGATTATAATTATATCCGAGATATTACTCCGATGATAATAATATTTATACAAGAGAAAAAAAGAAAGGAAAAAGCAATAAACGTCGTTTCAATTTTTTCAATCGACGTACGTCCCACCGTCGTAATATCGTATCATGACATACACAGGCCTAGGGGTGGCGTCGGTTTGTTTCATCCGTGTGATATGCGAAAAGAGGGTATGAGCATGAGTGAACGAAGAACGTGAAGGGAGAGACTCCAGCTTAACGTACAGCGTGCGGTGATATGGGTAGTTGACTTTAGGAGCCTCCGGAGTAGCGTCGCGCAGCAAAAGAGCCAACAATTTGTACCCTTATTTCATCATCCCTCGACACTACTCGTAAAGAGCGGAAGCGCGTCAAAGTGTGTGAATGAGAAAAAACGTACGTACCTACGTACGATATCCTTCCAGTTTCGACTTTTTAACCCCCAGATAGTATAGGGCCGTTTTGTTACACCATAAACTGCAGTCCCAGTAAACACGGTTTCATTCAGGATGCAATTTTAATGAAATTACGAATGGAAGGAAACGCTTCGGTATCGAAGTAACCTTCATCAATTGAAATCTGGTATGAATGATAAATTATTACGGAAATCATATGTGCCAGGTATAGACACGGATTTTACACTCCATATGGTACCCGCGATTTCAACCTCTGATAGAGATGATGTAGCCAGACACTGTGCATGCACCATAAATAATGCATCTCTGGAAACAGACTGACAGTAACGAAATGTAATGCAGTCGGTAAAATGCCTGGTGAGATCTAGTTGAACGTAAAACTGACTGTGAGATTATCCGGATCGTGATTCAAGTTTTTTTTTTTTTTCTTGTTTCTTTTGTAATATTTATTCGCATCTATATGGAGCAGGTTTTCTTGAGTAGAAAAAAAAGCTCGACGACCGTGAGCTTTTTTTCAATTGACTTTTCCACCCCAACGAATCTCCTTGGAACAAAAAAATTAAAAAGAAATTCTATGAAAAGATTTTTTGGGAGTGAATATATGAACGCCTTTTTGGTGGATCTCGAGTTAGGGCGCAATCAGCGGGTCGACCAATCCGTACGATGTTTGTAATTAATATTTGGGATCAGAGGCTTGGTTAGGTGGTCCGAGGTCGGGGCGATTCGTCGTCCGGTGGGCTTATGGGAACCGTTCTTCTCTGACGAGGGTCTTCCAGGGGGTCAGAGTCCGGTAGGTCGGCCGGACGGTATGGCTGGATCCCGACGGTTTTCCTATCCGGACACACCTAGCGATATTATTCCACCCCGTGTGGCCAACTGACTGTACAGTTTCCAAATACAAATATCCCAGTTAGGTACAACGTACAGGGTGAGACGTTGGGAGATAATCGGCTTTGTTCCTATTGGTCATAAACTGAACGGTAAAACACCCGCTCGTTTCGAATTTTCAACAAAGAAAGGAGAAATAGAGTTGGGAAAAATGTGGGAAACCTTGAATGGACCCCATCGAGTGTATGTTCTGGAATTTTGATTGAACGGAATACTGATATACAGAGAACTCGAGCACCGTTTATAACGCGTGGTTGTTTCTCGCTCGGTTTGTGCACCGGAATTTGAAACGGGGAATCGGGTAAGCGCTACCGTTTACGGAGGCAATGTTAGAAATGTTTAAGGTAAGGTTAGAAGCTACGTGCGTATATAGGCTACCTTTATACTGCTAACCCAGGTCCGTTCGACCGGCTGTTTTTGGTCACGATCAAATCCCTCCAGGAACGTAGGAGGTATAATATAAACCGTAAGGCACCGTCACGACCGCGACGTCAAGAGCATCGTTTGTCCGCGGTTTTACATCGATTTGCCTCCTGAAGGAGCGATCGTCTACCGTACCTGACCATGTACGTACCAACAGATCACGGATAAAAAGGTGTTTGAGTGAGTTCGTCTTAACCAACAATTTTGAAAAAATCGTGCGATTGACATATTTTTATGTCGTGGATCGCGCTTCACGTTTTCTAAACAGTTTTTGTTGGTTAGGACGTTTTTGCTTATTACCGTCGATGTATGGTGGTTGTGCTTGATAAGTGATGGTGATCTGAATATTAGTCATCTATGATTATAACGATGAGATTTTATCGTCGCAAAATGTGAGAGTAGCGGATTGGTGATCGGGAGAAAGGACATCCAAGGATCTAGGATAGCTGGGTTGCTTTGTGTACAGTCAACTTTTAAATCAGGCACCACGATACACACGATGTTCCGTTCGGTATACGCCGGTGTACCGGATATCAAGTCGATAGATGTGCGCGGAGGGCTGATTGAAGTGCACCAGCGCAGATACTGATTGGCTCCGTCAAAGGCTTTGCGTCAATATCAATATGGTGGGTCCTGAGGTGGAAAGGGAGCGAAGGGAAAATAGGAAATCGGTGGTAGGGGTCGTGTATTGGATCCATTTATATAATAATATAACATCCAAGAACGCTATATCAGGAATAGAAAAACCTTTTCCAGTCCAGTTTTACTCGAACACCTCAACTGTTAAGTAATATCGTCTGGGCTAAGGTCACGAATATATACCTTCTGCTAGCGTGTAATATATCATCAGATATTAGCACACGAACAACAACCGACAGCAACAACAACAACAAAAAGTGTAATCAACCGTGACAGGTCCTTTTAAAGGGCATCGCGAAACTGCGATGTCAGTTAAATGCGGGCGGATGATGGGAATGAAGAAATTCGAGGGAGCGAAGGTCCGTCATCGTTAACGTTGATGGTTGTGCTTTTCAGAACTGCCGCATGGGGTGGGGTCAACAAGTGACACCCGACAACCGGCTCGCGCAGGGGGTTGTTACCATGAATTCAGTTCAACCCCATAAAATGCTGTGAAATAAAACAACGACACAAAAAATCGTGTAGGTAACACGATCCGACGTACGTTCGCTCATTTCCAGCCTATACTCGCAAAGTTCATGTTCCAAATTCATATAGGTAGTATAAAGTACAGATAGGCATCTGGACTGCTTGAATTCTCTTCCCAAAAAAGCAAAGAGAACAAATCTCGAATTTACAATAAAAAGACGTGATTATTGATATTTCTGAGTGCAAATCGTTTGCCATGACCATTCTCTGGATTGGCTGATTTTTCCGTCTTCCACGAGTGCGATCGGTTCCATAAATTCACCGTAAGTCGAAACACCATTGCAAAAATGAGCGCGAATCGGTTTTGCGAAACTTTCCGATATCTGCGTTCCCCAGTGGTATACACGTAATTCCCGTATCCGAATTCTACCGGTCGAACACCACCCGAAGGTTGTAGGAAAAAAGTATGAAAAAAAGGGCAAGCCCATTTGTCTTGAATAAAAACTTTTCACACCGATATACAATATTATCGTCAACTCTCATTTTACCGACCAAATATCCAAAATCCTGATTCTTAATGTTACCGCTAAAATTGATCGAGTGGTGTCTTTGAAAAAAAGAAAAAATGTAGAGGGGGTTGGCTAGTTAGTGGAATAGTCAATTTCGGAAACGATCTCCAATACGAGACGAGGATCGAGTAGGATATCTGAAAGTACTGGTAGTTTTCTGCAGTTCGGAATTTGTGTGCACCGAAGCTTCGTATTATAGAGAGTTTTGGTAGGGGGTGGCAATCGTCTAAGGCCTGGCAATAAACTAGCCAATGCTCCGTTGGTGGCGGACATTGGGAAACCGGCGCTAGGCCGTTCCGACGCTGTATGTGAGTGTGTGTAAAAGTGGAGGAGTAAATGTGCTCATGCAGCAAGAGGAGCAGGAAGGCGCTGCTCCCCCTCCTTTGGCTAGTACGGTCATAAATCTAGCTTATCTCGGAACACGTAGGTACGTAGTTACATGCACCTACATATAGAGCCAGGTTTGTAGGTATGTCCGGTTTCCTGACCCCCCAAGGCGTCTTCTTCTCGAAAAGCAGCAGCAGCAGCAGCAGCTAGAAGATTTGGACCTACGACTTCATACCAAAAAGAGTTCTTATTTCCCATATCGTTGCGGTTTACGGGTGAAGAAAATGTTAACGTTTTTGCCCATGGGTGTCGGACATACGTGTACGTTCGTGTATCGCTGTGTACGGGAGAAGGAAAAACGCGGAGAAAAGTCAAGGTAAAGGATATAGTGTACCGGAGTCTGTAGTAATCTACCGCTAAAATAACGACGACGTTGCATCGTGTGACGTGCCAGTTTTCTGCTATTCTACCCCGCCAGCTTAGATACGAGTCACGATATTTATTGGGTAACGTATGTATACCTATACCTCATGTATCGCCACAGCAGTTTTATTTAAAAGATACGATCCATTGGTGCAGAAAAAGATTTTTCATATAGTTACGAACGGTGATTAATTACAATTTGAAAATAATATATATTTTTCATTGATCCGTTCGTATATCGAAATGCTTGAAATTAATTTCTTCAGTTTTCTCAACGATGAGCATCCGTAAAGCGAAAAAGACGAAACTGATCGCATGCGTCGGAACGCACGTTGACTCGTACTACTTGAAACGGTGAAACCGTGCGTGCTATTTCTCCGTTGCATCGAAACCCTTGATTTTTTTAAAATATTTTTTTGTTTATTTTCATCTCGCACCGAGTAAAATTCTCCGAGGTACCTGAATGGTATGGATCGTTGAAACCAAAAAAAAAAAAAAAAAAGAGGAAAAAACGTAGCACGTCCAGAAACGGGAGAAACTAACACGAGCGAATGATCGATAGTTATTTCTGTGACCGCGCGCTGAAGATCGTCTACGATATTTTCCGACAAAGGAGACCATCCATCAATAATACCGAATGTCCACCTCCTCGATCAGCGGAGTTTGTTACAATCTCATATATCTATAGCTGCAAAAAAAAAAACGCCGT
This sequence comes from Athalia cordata, assembly GCA_963932425.1. Classification (NCBI taxonomy): domain Eukaryota; kingdom Metazoa; phylum Arthropoda; class Insecta; order Hymenoptera; family Athaliidae; genus Athalia; species Athalia cordata. Next base: position 31,711,206 of record OZ010626.1, read on the forward strand.
CGACTAGCCAGATCGGAGTCGGTGAACGAAATTTCATGCGTATCAGAATCAGGTGCTTTTTAACTGCGGATCGGATACAGCTCCTAATTTTTGGTGAACGCTAAGGTGAGTCAATCAACGGAGGTTTGTAAAAGTGAAAAAGAAATGGAAAGACATCTCTGCAGTTTCTTACTCCGCAGTTGGTTTTTTGAATTCTTTGGATTCTTTAATCAATGCAGTAATTTCCTCGGGCCATAGACCCCATGTGTACCAGCTATGTAGGTTTCCAATTCCTCGTAGATGCACACAGAGGTCTAGCTTATATTGGTTATAAGCGTTCGTCATTTATACGGTCCGGCAATTGAAACTTGGATCGTAAAATTTAACGGTGTAAGTTCCGCCCGTGTCTAGTATGATCCGACGCTCTGCGTCGCGATGCGACGTCCCTTATATACGTGTCCTGGTGCTCCAACTCCGCAGCTTCTCCTACTTCGGAGTCGCGGTGTCGGCTAAAATTGGATTCAGGTGCACCTAATAATGTCTGTTGGGAAACTGTGTACAGAAGTGCAATTGCGATATGTATATGGCATAATAATGTAAACCGGCGAGCGGAGAAGCGGCGAAATTTCGGAGGTTATCCTATAATTTTCACGCCGTTGACGTTATTATAAATAAATCATGAAAAAATATTTCTGCGGTAGCAGGTGAAAAATCGCTGATTTATTCATTCGATGAAAGTATGAAATGCGAAATTGTGGCGGCTAATTTCGCGTGAAACGTCCCGTACGTTGTAAAAGGATGTAATTAATGATTATACTAAACTAATTATACAACCTACGGGTGACATTTTGGTATAGGTCTTCCAATTATTTCGTCCGTGGTGCGCAGCGGGCTTAGGCAGCGGCCGCACACGGGGCGTTAGAATGTAAAGTTTAAAGTTTAAAGTTTAAAATTTACCGGCCGGCTGCTCTCATACTTGTTACTACCACCAGCGATAGTGCTGTGCCAGTGCAGCAAGAGGAATAAAGTTGTGAATTATCGACGCTCAGATTGCAGCGAATTAAGATTGCTGCTGCACCCGCGTAGATATAAGCGGTTTCAAACTTGTACCAAGAGCAAGCGATCTCGTTCTCCTCTTTTCCTGAGGGTATGTGAATTTATTTTGCTTTATATATATTTTTTTTTACTTTTTTCTCATCGCCTATGGCGTTATCAAATTATTGCCGCGGTGATATATTTTTCAGAGATCCAGATTCGCGCGAGTTTTGAAATTTCTCCAAATTTTTTTACCCACCCGAATTAATTTGATTCGGCGATGACTCGATAACGATGTAAAGGCGCGAGCGATTACTCCAAATTTCCCGTCAAGTCGTATGAACATAAGAGATAATCGATGGCACGCTTATCCCCCACTCGATTTTCCACCTCCCGACCTCGCAAAGTCTCTCTCTCGGTGTCGTAACGTTCATTTTTAATATACCCGGTGCGAGACTATCGATTCTCTTGATATATAGTTGCGGTGAAATCGCTTTGACGCCCAGGCCATAGGGTGCAATGCGGCAATAAGGATTTTCTTCTCCGCTTTCAGCCGTGCCATTTAATTTCCTACCGGTTTTCTCTCTTCCACAAATCCAAAGGCGAAATAACCCGAAACACCCCTTACATATACAATATACACGTATACGTCTACACGTATTCTAACTACGCCAAATTCCGGAGGCTTAGTCCTCACGCCAGTTTCACCTTCACGAACAACATCCACGCGACGCATTCGCGCGGTATATATAATACATAAAGTATGTAATATATACATACAGAGGTACAGTTTATATATAAGAGAGAAACTCTGAATTATAAGCACCGTGTTATACCTGCCGCTGGCGCTGCTCATTTCCCAGTTTAATCAGTGGTTTTAGCCAGGAATCTCATTACCTACAAAGTAAGAAACAATGCTCGGTTACTTATTCCCCAGAACCTTGAACCCCCGAGGTCTCGCGATGCGTAGTTTGATTGGAATCACTTGCCAAAAATTCTTCAACACTCGCGGATTTATTTTCTTTATCAAATAAAATATTCATAAAACAGCTGGTTATATCATGAGAATCACTGCGAGATTTTTTATTTCATTATACCTACATTCGTAATTCTTTTCATTTATTTTTTTTTATTCTTTATTCCAGTTACGATTTCCAAAAATTTCATTATTTTTATCGTTACACGTTTTGTTGCTCGTTGAAATTCGTTCGCAGTTTTGTGTTATCGTATGTAGGTATATAGGTACGCATAGGTATACATAAATATTATCATACTTTCGCGCAATGAGTGTAACGATTATACTTTTATGTGGCAATTATATAAGGGAGAAATACGTTAATATCCTGCTGTAATAACCGGGTGGTAAATATGTACGTGAAATTAGGGATGAAAATTTTGTACTTTTTAAAACCGCGGAATATATTTGAAAATAAAAACAAAAAAAAAACAAAAAAACAACAAAAATGAAAAAAGAATCATTTCTTTTACATCGTTTTATTTCCAGCTTTCATACGAGCAGTGGTATACAGCAATTATTGAGTGGAATGGCCGAACTAATTAGTCAGTTTTAATTAAAATTCGTGTAAGCTTTGCAAAATAATTATACACTCCCTACCATAAATCCGAAGTTGTAATGGTAATACGATACCGAAGTATTCTTCGTAATGCACGTGCATTATTCGAACGATTCAATTCGACGAAAATAAATTATCGACTAGCTAAACCGTTCTTCGTAGAAAAGATAAAAATACATACGTATGTACTTGTACATATACAGTGTGTATGGATATACACGGAAAAATAGGGACAAGTTGACGCTCTTTATATAACCATCATATTCGCGACACTTCCTTCCTACATGTTTTAAAAATAATTTCTCATTCATTATACGAGGTGAAAGAGAAATTAAATAATGAGAAGTAAAAAGAAACAAAAAAAAAAAAAAAAACGAAAATGAACGGAGGAAAAAAAAAAAGTAGTGAAAAAATATGTTTGAGAGGGTTAACATTAACTGCAACGTTTGAAGGGGGTCGGTGGCGGTTACCACAGTTTCTGTTGGTACTGCTGCTGCTTCTGGTGGTCGGCGTTGTTCAACCAGGGGTTGAAATAGTGGCCTTCCGAGGAAGGACGTTAAAGCGTAGGAGTATAAATCAGACCGTTAAAAGAGACGGAGACAGAAAAACCGGACGCAAACCGCAAGCGTATATGTGTACGTATATATTTAAGTATTATGTACCAGGGGTGTGAGGGAAATAAAAATGAAAAAAAAACAACAAAAAAAAAACAAAAAAAAAAAAAAAAAAGGGCCCGCGTGCAAGTGAAAGAGTAACCTCCACCCCTCACCCTTTCCACCTTTTTACTCCCATCCCTATATACCCGTACAGCGAAAGCTAAAGCCAAAGCCAAAGCTAAAGCCGCACCACGATTATACGCCAGTCGCGATGAAGAGAGGGGAGGGAAGTTTTACGGTGAAAAGCACGGGGGGGGGGGGGCGGAAGGGGGGAGGAAGGGGAATCCACGGGGGTGCCGGAGACTCCACTGCAATGTTGTTACTTACTGCCTTGCTGCACGGAATTAATTAAAATGCATATAAAATGACCCACCAGGCAGGCCACTGCCTTCCCCCCCCCCATGTATAAATGTATACCTACGGTACGTATATATGTTTGTACCTATATAGACGCGCCACCGCTAGACCGGTGTCAGAACTTCCCTCTCCCTATTTCAGCTTTTCTCATCCCCTAAGGTAATACGAGTTAAACTAATTGTCGGAGCAAATATACGTGCGGATACACACGGCCTGCACCGGTGCGGGGGCACATCTAGATAGTTTTATTTTTATTTTAATACGATGTACGTACAACCAGTGCGATTCCTCCTATCTAAATCGCCGCAAAAATTGTAATTTGGAAAAGTATAACGCGATGATCGTTGAAAAAAAAAACTTATCTCATGTATTAATAACGGTTCATTATAAATTAAATTTATATACCAGACCTCGAGCGTATTTATTATATAATCCCTATCATTTTATTACCGTGCAATTTTCTATATCTGGAACAAGAGAGAAAGAGAGAGAGAAAGAAAAAAAAAAAGAATTTCCTACACGGAGTACAGATATACCGTATACATACTTTGAGACAAGGGGTACGTATACAACGCCGTAAAGATAATAATTTGGATCCTCTGATACTGTGAACGTGATTTTAACAAACCCGGTTTAAATTTAATGTCTCATAAACAAAAAAATGAAATTTTTTTCTCTTCACTTGAAATTCTACAGCACCCACCGACTCGGGGGGGGGGGGGGGGGGAGGGGGGGGATAAAAATTATATAATCCGAGTCCGGTGTGGGATGTTTTCCTTTCCTTACTTTTAATTTTATTTTATTTCATTTTCTTCTTCTTGTTTTTTTTTTTTTTTTTTTCAAAAATGGGGGTGGTTGGCACCGCATGGGGCTAATATGACGTCCACACAGGGCTGTGCAAAGTGCACTCAGCACTCGCGAGCCTCATGCATAATTATATATTTACAGTAGAGGCTGCAACCCTTCCACCATCTACCTTCTCCCTTCAACCCCCCCCCCCTTCTCCCTCCTTGCCCCTTGCCACCCCCATATTCTGCACATACTCATATTCTCCCCATATACCAACCGAACGGAGCAACGATTCTCTCAGCCACATATGTTGCCGCTTTAATTAAATATTTGCATACACGCGCGCACATAACTATACCAACACCGCCAAGAGTCACGCGCACAACTCGCGTGGAAGCTAAATCTGCAGCAAATATTATATACGCATAGGTATATGTGTATGTATAGATGGATATATACATGGATATATATTTTTAATATCATATCGCACTCAGATGTGCAGGCATAATGAGCAATAGAGGTGCGTCTGAATGACGATGGAGAAAGAGATTCTACATGTAACACGTATAATATATCTCAAGGATGGAGAATAAATAAATAGGTATGTAAGATAAAAGAAAAGCCAAAAGAAACAAAAAAACGGCCGAGGAGAAAATTAGAAAAATATGAAAGGAGGGATGTATTTAAATTAGTGTAAATGAAAGAAAACAATTTTTTCTTTTTATTTAAATTTTTCTTTTCTTTTTGATGTAATTTACCCACCTTAATTACCTAACGAGACTCGGAAGCGTAACGGAAGATAAACGGGAATGGGAACTGCAGGGTAGAATTTTTGAAGTGAGATGAATTTTTATTTGTCATTTAGGTATTTATTTTGTTTTTATTTCGCTTCTATTCGTCGGTGAAATCGAATCAGTCGAAACCACCGAGCCCCGGCGATTTCCGGTCGGTGGTGGTACTGTCGTCTATGGTATTTATATACAGCTACCTATTTTCGAGGATAATTAGCCGTCAGTACGCCCAGTAGTTCCTCCTAATTCTCTCTACCATCCTGCATCAGCACCGCGAACTGCCATTCAACTCTTTGAAGAAAACCGCAACTACCTGACCCGCAATTAACACGTGTATAAGCTGCCGTTCGTAATTCGGATCTCGCAACGTAATTTACGACGCCGTAGTCGAAGTGAGGGAGTCGCATCGATTATCATCACCTTTACCTTTCGAAATCTCTGAAAATCGAATGCCCGAATTAATCGCCATCAGCTTATCTGTTTCCCGAAATAAAATAATACCGAAAATACCCATTGAGATACCCTGTGATGCCCATTTTTCTACAAATAAAAGTAACACCCCTTCCTCCACGCTACGGAAAAAAAAAAAAAAACGGGTTACTCCAAGACTCCGCGACGATCAGAGTCCAGCTATATATTTTAAACGATCGAATAAAAGTTAATGCGCGTTCAACGAATCAGATCTGAGATATTATTATTATGATTATTTTTATTATCATTACGATAGCACGCACCCTAATTTCGCGGTTATAAAGGATCATCGTCTTCTCTAAGCCCCCGAAAATCCTGTCGGAGAAAATAAGAAGAGTTGGTGCAAAAGAGAGAAAAAAAAAAGAAGATCGGTTGACCAAACGTAAGGGGTGAATCTAAGGGGGTGGTAAAAGTCAGCGAGTGGGAATGTACTCTCTAAAATGGACAGATTTCTATTCATTTTGTTTTTTCTTTTTTTTGTTTGCTTTATTTTTTTTTTGTTTTATTCTCTTCTTGGCCCTGTAGCTTTATAAAACCCGAGAGGAAAGCGTGTTCCCATTTCACAGCTGCGTTGGCCTGAAAAGGCAGTTATAGTAGTCGAATAGCTGAGTTTCTATAGTAGGCATATAGACGTATATATAGTCTTGCTATTTTTATTTCCCTTTCTTTCGTATATAAGGAGACAACCTTATCTCGTTCACACAGAATTTCTGTCCCGCAGAACCGTTCGCGGTATTGGTAAGGAGAGAGAAATAAAAAAAAATAAATAAATAAAACTGAAATAAAATGAAATAAAATAAAAAAAAAAAAAAAACGAATCAAAGGAGAAGAAAAAAAAAATTAAAGAAAAACGTGAGAAAAAAAAAGAAGGAAGAAGGAGAGCGAGAGAAAGAGAGTTAAGGGCATAGCAGGCCGTGGCGCTATTGTCGGTGAAATAGAGGTCGTTTTTCCAGGGGTTAAATAAAGGTTTGATAAATGCGGATACCTCCTTCTTCGCGTAGGATTCGGGACGGGACATAGGGCCAATCAAGGGAAGAGTGAGAGAAAGAAAGTCAGAGGGAAAAGGAAAGCTGGATCAACGGGACGGTGGATGGATAGGGAGAGTAGGGGGAAACGAGGAGGCTATAAGTGGACAGCAGGACCTCGCTGCCCCTGGAAGAAGGACCAAGAGACTAAAGGGGTGGAAGGGATAAATCCGAGTGAAAGACAGTTCCGGCAAATCTACGCTTGATTCAATTGCTTCTCTCTTCTTTTTCCCTCTTTCTCTTATCTCATTTTCTCTTTTCGTCTTCTCTGTCTTCTTCCTCTTCTTTCTTTTTCTTCTTATACTTTTTTCTTATTTCCCAGAGAAAACACCGTCCAGTCTTCGTAAAAAGCCTGCAGGACCGTGGACGCGATATCAGGACTTTTGATTCTTATCCTTAATACCGGCAATTATTGAGGCTCGCAGACTGAATAAAATCCCCCCCGAAATCGGCGAAGAATTCGAAGATTGTTTGACGTGTTTAATAAATTAACAATTCATATTAACGAGAATCAGATAAAAATGGTACACCAATAATGTAAAGCACTTAGGGTACTGTTTCAACTCGAAAACCCATTAACATTTCAGACGAAAGAAATAAGTTACCGAAGAAAAAAGGGTGGAGGTAATAATAATAAGAAGAAGAAGACGAAGAAAAAAAAAAAATGAAAATAAGAAAGGGATTGTTAGTCAATATTGATTTCGCATTTGGCGATGAATTTTTTAAAATTAACATTACCATAAGGAAGTAGAGTCGGGCTGCTGCCGCGGCGTCGCGCCGCCCTCGGTGATCGCGAGTGGCGGAAGTAGTCTTGGCTCAAGGTGGGAGTGGCTCACGGGTAACGTGATTGAAACGGACTAAAAAGAGATTACGATCTTTTTCGAGGGTGGAAAGGAAGCGAGCTAGTGGGGTTATTTCACCGACTTAGAACCGGGTTACATGTGCGGACGATGGAAAGATTTTCATCCCCCTTTCTTTTTTTTTTTTTTGCTTTCGTCCTTTTTTCTTATCTCTTTTCGTTTGTTTCTACGTTTTTTTTGTTTTTTTGTTGGTTTTCTTATTTTATTTCATTGTTCGTTTCCCCTCATTTTGATTCCTCTTGTTTTTCTCATAGGTTACTTATAAATAGTTGAGCAAGAGAGATTCGAAAGTTTCTACCGCAAAATCTTGACCCTCCGTAACAACCCCGCGGTGGTTTAGTCACCGAAGATATACCGGGTCAAACAATCTTCTTCTATCGAACCACTTTATACTTACTTCTTTCTCAACTCTAAGTCACCGTCAACTTCCGCTTTACCTCATATAGGTATATAACCTACGCGAACTCGAAGCTCATTAAATTGATCAATCGAAAAATAAACATTTCATACTCTAAAAAGATTTCCAATTTCAAGACAGAGAGAAATGTTCGTCCGGCGATTTGTTTGATTATTTGTTTGTTCATTGATTTATTCATTCGCTTCAATTAAGAGAAGAAAAAACAAAAAAAAAAAAAGTGATTGTGCAGTACAATATAGGTATATATGTGTATACCTTTGACGGACGTTCGGATCGTACTTTTCTCTGCCTCCGGTGTTTTGTTCATATATCTATGGCAAACTGGATATTATATGGAGTCATACCCACAGGAAATCAACAAGTTAGTCTCTCAGAACTCGATCAATTCAGAAATACACAAGTATATAGTTATAGATAGGTATGTACGCTACGTTGTATCCACCCCCAAACTCACATAAAACCGCATCAAACAGAATACACGTACGAAACTCTCCCCATCGGTACATATTACACACTTATAAAACGAACACACGTATAGAATACGTAGGTGATTCCGATATCGTTGAATGTACCAAACTTCAAGGATACATTCTCACGGGGGCTGCACCCCGCGGCCCAGGCGCAGCAACGCTAATAAAAATAATAACAATCATAATATCCACGACTATAAACCCTGGAAAGTAGTTAAAAAGCAAAAAAACAAATTCCTACAAATATGATCCTGTTGCAGTTATAAAGTTGAGGGGGGGTCAAGGCGTCGGACGTATTGGTTAACTATATTATAATGTGATGGAGTTTTGCCGTTTGAGATACGCGTGGGAATTTCATCGACCCTCACAGTCTAACCGTATATAATAACGTATATGAGGGATATAATATAAGGTCTGTTAGCCGGATATACTATGTCCAGTTCAAAGGGGTTGTCGGGGCAGGGAGGTAGGGGGGAATAGCTCTTAAACGGCGATGGGCATCTCGCCTTGGTTCGGTTGGGTATAAGGTAGGAGGTTTGCGAGCAGCTGTTTAAGGGGGTGAAACGGTAACCCCGTTTATGGGACGACGACCTACCGACGGACGTATGGACCGGATGGGGACGGTACGACGGGGCTACTATAACGTCGTTTCAGTGTGGTACCGGATGTGAGAAAGTTCCCTTAACGCCCGGTTGATATTCTACGATCATCACAAATAATATCCTCCTCGTCCTCCTCCTGGCTGCTGCAGGGTATGTACCGACGTTGAAACGGTCAATGAAAAAGCGCGAATTAATCTCGAGGGCTTCCAACGAAATATCGCTGATCCTCGTGCCTGCCTCTTCCTTTTTTCAATCTCTCTCTCACTTCACCCTTATTCGTTATAATTATCGCGTCGTATCGATTGATACAGTGTACCGGAAAAAAAATTTCATTTCGAATTCATCCGCGCGCATGTCTGGAGCGGCAAAGAGGGCGATGGAGGACGTTGAGGTCCGAGGGATGTAAATGGCACCCGGTAGTGCTTGGCGAGTTTGAGCGAGAGTAACGGAAAACAGGAGGAACGGAGGAACGGAGGGAGGAGGTTGTCCCGGGGGTGGAAACGGATGAGATACACGCGTGCGCTTTTACAACGAACCGGAACTCCGAGCCACTTGCAAGAGGATGAGAATCTCCAGTTTAGAGACACTGATGCCCTCGGACAGCCCGCTAAAAGCCACCCCGACCCCCCTACACACCCCCTGACCCAGCGTACGATGTTACCAGCTACCAACTAAGGCAAAAATATATCCACGGCAAAAACATCGAGCTGAGGTCCGTCGCTGACCGCTGCAACACTCGTCCGTATTGACCGCTGAGAACCAGAAGGGCGTAACCCTCGAAAGTGAAAAACGATGAAAAACGCATCGAAACGATTGAAATTTTTTAGGTAGCGTCTGCGAATAATAAGGGGGATAATGAGGGATGAGGATTTGATTATTGATGGTTGGTTGATTTTTGGTAAATATTTCTAGGGATTCACGCGTCCCTCTATTATGATATTCATCGAGCTGAAAATTGGCGTTCCCTGTTTCAGTTGTTGCCTCTAAACACCGCAACACCTTACGTAACACATCCGGGGAGACCTTCCGCGATTATACTAACGTGGACAAACAGCCGAAGGGCGACGCGCGCGCGATGGCCACCGCCCTTCCGGTCTTCCTGCGGGCCTTCCACAGGCTATAGCTCGTTTCTACGTCCTGTAGAAGCTACCGAACTTCCCTTATACCGAGCTATATTCTCAGCTGCACCACCCTCTGGCCTCTGTCCTCTGTCCCGCACGTCGTCCAGTAATTGGAAGCTTAGCGAGTCCACCCGACGCAATGCCCACCTACCTTCACTTCCACTTCCACTTCCACTTCCTTCGACTCACGCTCCTGCCATAGCAGAAACACTGCCTCGACCTAATAATTTCAGCTAAGCTCGGAGTGACAAATAGGAGACTGTCCGAAAGGGATTCCAAAACAACCCTTGCATCTCTATATCTGACGTACATTCGTACCTTAGCCCAAGAATTTTGCGACCTTAGCGTATTATAGAATTTCAAGTAGTAAGAGTCAACGTCAGTCCCTACAACGCGATTATAGCGTTCAAAGTTCACGGAATTTACTCGCATACTTTGAGCCGGTCATTCTGTACGAGTAGAAGTAAAAAAAATGGGGACAACAAATTTATTCACCTAATTTATACGCGATGTCATTGAACATTTTGCATTTTTTTCAACTCTTCATATCCATGAATATTAATGCGCTTGCAAAAGTGTTTTTTGGGATTGATTCCAAGGGCGAACCTCTTGCGTGAAAATTGTAATCCTTGTAGAAACCAAAGAAAAAAAATAAAATAAATAACAGAAGAATCGTAAATCCCAGAACAGCGTTTTTACGATGAGGCCAAAAAAATAATCTGTTGAAGAACAAAAAATTTCACTCGGTTTACTTATATAGGTACGTATATAGGTATATCGTTGGAGTAACGCGAGCACTTGGTGAAAAATGCATAAATCTTTCGGAAAGTAAAATACGTCAGAGGTACGACTGGCGAGGGTAATAATCCCGTAGGTTATAAGGCTACGACTATTTTCCCCTGTAATTTTTCTAACATATTTTTATCTTCGATGTAAAATATTCTCCGCGGAGTCCAGACGATGCGTCATGCAGACTCCGCGTCTGGATGTGTGGAAAATGAATAGAGCTTCATGCACCGGAGTCAAGTTGCCGGTTTCTAATGCTGATTTAGATTCATCGCGTAACCGTAGGCGTACAACCTCGCTTTAGGCAGTTTCAAACCTCGGTGGTCCACAGCACGCGTACCATCTACATTTTACACTAGGTATGTGCGATCTGCGGACCCACCCGACCACGCGCGTTGCAGGAAACGCCCATAATTTAGCCTCAGTCCGGGTTAATCGTTGTAATTCCTTGATTTAATAGCGAGTCACCACGAATATCCCTAGGGGAGGGGGCCGCCAAATACGTGGCGCAAACCCTCCCTAGCTGAAAGCTGAATAATCGTTACTTTTCAAATCCCCGAGGTTTGTCTGCAAACGAATAATTAATTGATCGGTGCCCCAAATAATCAACCACACCCCCTACCTTTGTTAACTAATAAAAATCACACTCTGATTCAGTTTTTCCCATCGTCGCAAAGATGGGAAAAAGTTTACCGTACTACTAGATGTCGTACACGTATAACGCCGCCGATGTCCATTCAAATTTATCAAAGGTGATATTTCGTCGGTTAATTTTTTTTTTTGTTTCTCTTTTCTTTTCTTTTCTCTTCGCTTATACACAAGGTTTATATTTTTACCCTCTGCAGACTACGAATAAATTCGTCAAATATACAACCGTATCGCATACATATAATATATGTAGGTATGAAATATTTAATTCCGCAAGAACCGTGTGAAGTGGAATGGAAGTCGTGAAAAATTGCACATATTTTCACATCAAACAGGAAGTGAATAAAAATTCCATGTGTATTTCAGGTGTATAACGGTGACAAGTACACGTAGACGGGCTAGATAGACGATATTAAAATACCTAATTTTAGTTCAAACGGTTTTTTATTCGAACAATAAATCTTGCAGTAGAATATAAAACCTAACGTGATCTGAAATTTCATATAGGAATTTCAGGAAGTAAATTAGATCGCTAAAATAGAACAATGACAATAATTTCCATACGTTTGCAAAATCAATTGTCTGGTAGTTTTTTCTTTTTTCTTTTGTTTCTTCTTCATTTTCGTTGTTGCGCACGATGCTCTAATTATGCAGTAGGTAGGCATGTACATCTGTTATTAAGGTTTTAGTATAATTGTTTTCGATTGTTTGGTATAATATTACTTAATATCACGTAGACAATGGGCACCCGGTAACCCGTTTAAAGGGGTGCAAATTGCTCCGCTAACGGTGATATCTAATGCCGCTTACGAAAATATGATTGTCTTGGGGGGTCCACCACCACTCCCGTTTCACACCCGACTCCGCTAAGCCGAGATATTAAACGCCAACAAACGGCACGTTTCAGGACCTCATCCCCGATGTACTAACCCACGTTAATTTGGATCTTCTCCCCCCTGCCCCTCCCTCTCTTTCTCTTTCTCGAATTTCTCCAGCCTCCCTGCAGCGAGTTAAGGACAACGAATAATATCGCAACGGATTACAATAGCGAATAGAAAATTTTTCTCACAAATAAATATCTCCTCATTTATTCCATTCCCCAAAATTTTTGTGAATTCTGTAATATCGATCGTCGGTACAACGAACGGTAAATCTTTGGGAACAAAGAGAAGTGAAAAATGGAGAAATAAAAGTGTAATATTAAGACGTCGCGCGTGTATATGTATAGTTGTGATCAATGGTGGGGTGTAGATACCGGTGCGATTCTATCGTGAGAATAATAATTAACAAAGTCGTTAGCGTTATTTCTGTTATTTCAAGGGTATGCGGTGAGAAGCTAGTTTTCTTCGCTATTCGATAAGATCTGGGGCAGCTCCCTCCCGAAATTTTATATTTCTTGTTTTCTTCTTCCTTCATTTGTTTTATTTCTCTCTCTTTTTCTTCCGCGTGACACGGGGGTGCTAAAAAATCGGCAAACTCACCCGGCTCCCAAGGACTTTTGGTATATAATCGGTTGGGCTACGTGGTGTATCAAGATGTCAAGGTCATCGCGGTGGTTCAGATGGCAGAGGTGATATTCAAGATCAAAATCTACAAGATCAAGGTTCTTAAACGAACGAATGGTTATATTACGATCTGGCGGTGGTGCTCCTGCTGCTGCTGATGAAACCGCACGCGAAAATCTTGAGACCTCCGTCATTGGCGACGTAATCGTGAGTTGGGCTTCCAGCTCGCAGGCTGGTGGGTCGTAACTCTGAAATTCTCGTGCTTCAGCTCCCCCTTCTCAACCTTCACCTCAACCTCCACCTCCACCCTCGACCCCGGTGGCTCTTTGCTTCTTATGTTCGACCACCCCCATTCATTACACGCCAATCGATTTTCTCTGACGTTTCAAATTACGGGAAAACCTCCACCGCCGGCATCACCGCAATATATTATATCGATCTTTACTTAAATACCTAAAAAAAAAGGAAAAAAAAAGAAAAAAAAAACGAAGTAATAGCTATTGGAATTATTTTGAACGTCGGTTGTAAACATCTTTTTCGGTCCAAATTCGGACGTGAAGAGATAGAGAAGAAAAGAAAAGAAGAAAGTGAAACAGATTCTTATCCCGCAAATTTTAATTCCCTACCATTTGACATTCGCCAATTTGGAAGTGGTGAAAATATTTTTCTTTCTCACGGTACCCCCGCAGGTTTGGACTTTGGGGTCATATGTCTTCTTGTATTTGTAAAGAGCCAGTATATAAGATCCTTTGTTTTCATAAGAAGATTACTCGTTATTCGATGTAGTTACTTCGGTGGGCCGTTTCGAGTCGGTTATAGGGTTTGAATGGCGATATAGGTACAGCGAGACGGTGGATATGGTTGGTAATGGTTTGTCCGATTGTGTAAGGGTGAGTAGCACCGGTAAAAGCAGCGACATAGAGTGGTAGTGTAGTGTGTATCGTTTTCAACGTCGACCACCACGTCGGGTGTTAGTTCGCACGAAATCGTCGTCGTTATCTCTTGTTTGCCGTTCTCCTAGTCGTATAAGCAGAGCGTATACGGGAGGTAAATACTAAGCCTCCCGTAATTTCCGTACCAAGACGTAGACCCCGAGGGTTTTCGGGTTCTGGAGAAGCGCGGAGCAACTCCCGACGGGTCCCTCGGGATGAAAACGGCGACTTTGGGTTGTACCACACACGCCATCCGCGTGCGGCTATTGGATCAATTGAATCCATTCGATGAAAGGCTTTGCGCCTCCAGCTCTAGGTTACTGATTTGTAGACCCCGTTTCGCCCTACTTCCCTCCTCATCCTCGATAATCTTTTCGAACCAGTTAGGAATCTTCCTAGAATCTTCGATCTCGTCGGCCTAACTCCAATTTTTTTCTCTCTTCTTCAAATGAATCATTAGCTCGTTGCAAATTAATATCATTTTTATTACTTTGAAAATATACGTCACTGTAATGAATATAGTGATACGCTTTATTCGACTTTAACTGTAGGTCTCGGAATGGGGATACGTTATCGAAATAATCTCAGTTTCTATCCTGGTCCGAGTATAAGGTTATATATCTGGCGAGGTGCTCGTAAATGTTGAAATACTTTCGGGCTTAGGTTCGAACGGAAGAATCGACACTTCGTCTGAACATTTATGAGGATCGCAATGATCTCGATGAAGCGACTCTCTCGAAGACACACATGCGCACGTGTAATAACCCCTCTTTTTCCTTTCTTCTTTCCATCCTTATTATAGTACCTACCTAAATCCTTACGACTATGGTTTCTTCTCTCGCAGAGTTCGCTATGGCCGCAGGTGGTGCGAGTACCCTCTAAAATCGCCATAGCGAGTCCGTATCACGCCTTCGAATTTATCGAGTGACAATTTATTAATCGACAGATTCATTCCCGATCGACGATCATCCCACTTCGATGAAGCTCTTTTCTCATAAAAAACGTAAGGAATTGAATAGCGGATTGCTCGTGGGATTTAAACGATCGATCCTTGCACAGGTATACCTGTGTAGTACTTTCACGGTTTGTAACAAGCATAATGAGATTAACCCGAGCGTACGTATGAGGTATACAGGATTGGAAAAGGTTGGAAAAAGGGTTTTATTGTATAGGTTGTATTTTAAGAGAGGAAAATAACTCGTCGGGAATACGTGCGCGTTGTGCAAGAGTTGTTGGTGGTATAGATTATATAAGTAAAATTCGCGAGGAAAGGCACACGCAGCGGATGGAGAAAATGGAGGGATGGTTTGAGTATCTACTGTTTTGCATGTCGTTGTTATTCAGAAATAGTCACAAACCACCCTGCAAAAGTCGTCGTCGTCGTCGTCGTCGTCGTCGTCGTCGTCGTCTTCTCTTCTCTTCCCTCTCCTTACCTTTCCATTTTCATTTTCATTCTCCTCTTTTCATCCACCTGCACATAGCTCTCTTATATATAAATTTTCTCCTGCACCGTTCTCTTTACCTCAATTTCCCCGTCCACTGGTGGCTCCTCGGCCCACTTCCTACCCTACAAGATGTTTTATTAATGAAAATGAAGAAGCTTCTTATATTTCCCTTTATTCCGCTCTGTGTCATCACGCCTTGCCTCTGCATAGCGAAGCTCTATAACACTCCCGGCAAAGAGTAAGATAAAAAAACAAAAATGAGAATCAGAAGAAGAAGAAGAAGAAGAGGAAGAAAACGCAGAGAAAGGACGAGATATTATTCCCTTGGCATCGCACGGTCCTCATCCTCTTTTTCAGCCCATCATCTGCTCTCGCCCATCTGCCCTTAAGTTTTTAATATCTCTCCGGTGCCATCGCGAACTGAAAATCTAAATATCCGGTTGTTCCAGCGTTAGCGCGACCTGAGGAACGCTGCACCTCTGGGCAATTTCGAAGCCTCCTTCCCCCCTCGTAACAAATGATCAACCTTTAAGTTGATTTTCGTATAACATTATTAAATTCTTACTTCGCTACGACATTGCAAATGCCAATGAAATTCATTCCTCATCAATTTTTTTCACTTCGATTTATTTATTTTTCTTCATTTCAGGTTGATTAAAAATTCTTGTTGTTTACAAACGAACGTCGCGATTCTCAAGCGAATTGTTATCAACGAATTCGTATCACTGCGGAATTTAACTGTATACATGAGAAAAAAGGAATATGGAGTACGCGTACATAAAATAAAGGAAAATAACCAGCCGTGGCTGTAACATCCGTCTTTCACTCTGCAGTTCAGATAGCGGAAAATAATAACGAGAAAAGTTCTTATATACGAATTGCGCTTCTTCCGTATCCGCATGGTCAGCGAATTTTCTATGTAGTATACCTATGTATCACGTATACATAATACATATATAAAATACATATAATCTAACAAAGCAGCTCGCTCTATATATTAGATTCGTACATCGTTCTAGTTGGAAAAGTGATACTGCCTATATAATACCCAACTTTTTTACCCTCCTCTTCCAAAACGACGATATAATACATGACCGGATCTGACTGATTTCAAAAACTATTTTCATCATCGCGTTCATTCGCGGTTCCGCAATTACGGGGTAGTTGTATAAAAAACTAATTTTTTCATCAATTTTTCAACCGATCCTTTTTTCGCAACAACGCAGGTAAACCACCTGTACCCCCTTTCCCCACACGCGAGTAGGTAGGTATGTGGGTCACGTTTCACCACTCGAGAGTCATTCGACGTTTCGTCGAGAGGCGAAATAATCGATTGTTAACTACACGCAACTATAACGTGAACACGTATGCCTAAAGGGAGAGGAAAGAGGGCAATGTTCGGATATAATCGTGCAATGAAAGCCAATGAAATAACCCTCTCCCTTTTTTTATTATACACCCTATATATCTTTATCTCTCAATCACATCGGCATATCCTTCAATTATTATTACGTCATCATTGTATCGGCGTTAGGTGATTCCCCCCTCCCCCTCCGACGGATCGTTCTTTTTTTTATCTCTTTCGTTCATTCATACTTTCCACCATTCACACATATATATCCGTTGCACGATCACCTGGGCAAATATCTGCCCTTGGCAAAATAAGTAATGATTATAATGATGATAACGATGTTAATAATTCTGTGCGACATGCGTTTATTTTATATATTTTCACTACGGCTCTGGCAACGGGGTATAAGGGTGAAGATTCGTGGATATCGTGTCGGGGTTTCCTAGTTCGTGACGACGTCGATCTCTATAACATTTTGTTACTAATGACGGTTAAATTTGTTTCATTTCCTGCTTGTATACGTATACATAGACACGTGTATAGGCAGAGCTACGTAGACGAATCTAACCGGTTCATGGTAGAAGTTCTAAAAATAAACGAGTATCAAACCGCGGCCAGATAAATGCCCCGCGGTATTGTATCGACGCACGGATAAACTACCCGCATTATTCAACCCCCCAATGCTATACCAGGATCGTTTCTACTTCGATGGGAACTGAGAAACACACCGTGTACATATGTGTATCTATATATACGTATACATATGAACTATATGTATACGTAGAACCAGCTGCTGCAGCACGAAATCGACTTGCTCTAAACATACGTGAAAAGAACTGCAGCAGCGAGAGTTCATTTCGTCGGATGGGATGCAATTAACGATAAAACGATTCACGTGAACTGAGAAGAAAGGAACAAAAAAAAAACAGAAAAAAACCAAAATTAAACCAAAGTAGAGAGAGAGGACACGCGTGGGTTCCTTCTTTTTTTTTTCGTTTTTGTTACATCGAACTTTTTCACATTCTACTTGTGTGTATTCATCGTACGTATGACGTGCCTTTTATTATGGCCGGGTATATGTATAGCATTGTGTCATATAAATATAGTCAAAGGAAACTCTCCGGCGTATTTAATATTTCGTATAATTTAAATTATACGAGTTTGTAAATCTCCCTACTCATTGTAACGACGTACGTTTAACGTCATTGTCTCCGTGTTTAAACGTGTACATATTTTACTACATATAACGTATATACGTACGGTAGCACATATTATACATTATGTCTGCATAAATGTAATTTAACCGCAGTTCTCTACCTTGCGTGTATAGGTATTATATGTATACGTATACACATTTTATACACGCATTTGTATACGTACACACATCTGTTACACCTATATGTATCTACGTGTTATAAATTACACGCGTGCGGTACATATGTAAGTAACGCGTATATATATAGAAACGCGTTAGTTTATACATAAGTAAAAGCACCCGGAGCAGAAATTACAGCGAGAGAGGCGAGCGACAGAAATGGCCTCGTAGAGACCGACGTGACAGGGTGAAAAGGACCGCCTTTTGAAACCGGCGTGAGGTGTAATAAACTATATTGTCACTATTTTCGGCATCCACATAAGTTTAACGGGAGTCCAAGTTTTTGTTTTTATTGTTTATTCATTCATTTCTTTATGTATTTTTATTCATTTTTCTTAACCTACAATTTGTTTAAAAAAAATAGAAAAATTACCGGCTGTAGGTACGTCTAAAGTTTAATCGTCCTTTTACTGAATTAATGTATAATGTTTGGGAAGATTTTTGATTTTTCCAAGATGTCGACCCTGCAGTATACCAATGAATTTCGAGTTACCGCTCATATGCAACGCGAAGTCGTAAATTGAAAACTGCATTACAGGATTCTTTTATGTTATTATACGATGTTTGTTGTCGTGGCGAATTGCATGTACCGTTGCACTACATATATTACATGGTTTTGTCGGTATACATACGTTATGTACAGTTATACGTACGTATGTGGAAAGAATATTGCAAGTTGCAGGGAAATGGTAGTTAGGTCGTGTCTTATTTCCCGTAGGGGGGTAGGTACGTCGGAGGAATATAATACAAATAGAGAATAAGGTGAGCACCGTTGTGTATCCGCATGTGTACTGGTTTTTCCTAGTTGCACATTTTGCAACGCGATATAAAACTATGGGTGAGATAAAAGAGAAAATTAAATACAATGGAAACGACGATACTAACAAACCTTATTTTCTCACAATTTCTAGGAGCGCAATCCGAGTCTTCTGGAAAAAGAAATGAGGAGTAAAAAAAAAAAAAAAAAAAAATCAAATGGGAGAGACAAATATTAAGAAATGTCTATCAAATTATAAGACACGTATATAACCGCGTGGAAGAAAAGCAACTTTTTTCGATCCGCGGGATGATATCGCATGGACAAGTTATATATACGGCATACCGAGGTTATACGTACATAAATTTATATGGAAGAACTGCTGGTACGAATTTATATAGGTGCAGTGTACGGCGTATACATGTTTCTCTCGAAAAATCCCCTCCGGCCAAGCCTGGGTTTCAAACCAGCTAGGGGTTGTATTTTATGGAAGTTTCATCTTCATAATCTCAGAATATCTGGGGAGGCTTTCGCTTTTTGCTTTTCACATTTTTTCTTTTTCCTTTTTTTTTCTTTTTATTTTTCCTTCCTTTTCGCGTTTCTCTCGACCCCGCAGTCTGGCCCTCTGTCTTTGGCATCCCTTTCCATCCCTCCTAACTCTCCGCATCCCTTCTCCGCGCAGGAGATCCGTTTACATTTTTACGTATATAAATACATTATAACCTACAGTAGGTATATAACTCTGTTAGGTATACTACCCTGCATGTTTAAATACTTATTAACTTGCGTATTATATGCATGCAGAACGGTAAATATTTAGCCAAACCGTGTAATATAATGTATAAACTAGAAAATGCTCTCCGAGCTGGAAGAAAAATTTACAAAAATTCTCCGAGCATATCTCGCAATTATTTCACTACCCTCTTTTTGTTCGTTCGTTTTTCTTTTCTTCTCTTTCGCCTCCATCTTTCTCTTCTCGTATATATTTTAATCACTCTTTCGCGTTATTATTTGTATTTTTATATCATAACGTGAAACTTGGGAAAAAAAATTTTCAGCAGCCATTTGGGTGTGACGTATTGTAATATCGGCGAAAGTTTCGTACACCGAAGAAAGTGTCGCCGGTTAAGTTAACTGCGGAATTGCGGGGGGTGTTTTATTTTTTTTGTTTTTTTTCTCTCGACGCAAGGGGGGATAGGAAGAGAACAAATTGTTGTACGGTATAGTACTGCAGCTACCCCTGTCGCTTGAAATATTCTCGCATGGTGAATGTGAATTTTTCGTCCTCAAGTCTTCCACGGATAGACCTTCGAGGCAATACGAGAGGAGGTAAGGATTTATGTGGCGACAACCCCCTTAACGTACCCTGACAAATACACCCCTGTATTCTGTCTCGGCCTCCTCCTATACCCTTTTTTTCTCTCCTTTTCCGTTTCCTTTATTTCTTATATCTCACCTTCTGTTTTCTCATTCCTTCGACAACCTATACCGGTTCTAGTTTTGTTAACCAGACGGAATAAGAGACAAAAAAAAACAGAAAAAGAATTTATCTATCATTGGAAAAACTTACTTCACAGTCGTAACGAAAGTGGAGGGGAAAAGAAAAAAACTCCACTTGACTTCGAACTAATTTATATTCTTTGCCTCCTAGTTTTGAGCTTATAAAAATTATATCGAATGTGCAACCAGGCCGTTGACACGTGTGTGTATTTTTATAGTGTGTAAATGATGGAAAGAAGATTAATTGGAAGCGAGCACGGTCCCTGCAGGACTGAAGGGTGGGTTTGAAACGAGGAGGTAATTAACGAGTATATATGCATGTGTTCATCGTAGGACAAAGTGGAAGGGACGTACCACCCTGCGCTCTGCATCAGAAAACCCACCCGCTGTCGTCCTTCACAATAGGGAAAAACTGTATATAATAGTTATAATTAGAGGTTGGTTGGAGTTGGTAACGGTTCACTTACAAGGAAAGGTCCCCAGGTGTACCTCACGGATTTGATTCATTTTTTGATATGTTGTAGTAGACTAAAAACTAAGCGACACATATTTTTTTTTACGTGCCCATACGCGCTTTAAGGGGGTGAAACTAACCTCCAAAGTTGGGGCTGACATCGGTCGAATTCACTGTTTCGTATAGAAGGGCGTTATTCCCGACAACGAAACCTTTTGGAAATATTTGCTCGTCGTTAGAAACGAACAAGGTTACTTGCTCGACTCCGAGACCTAATTGCATAGGGGTGAACCACCCCCTGATATCACTAAAATCCGTTATAAAATGGCTGTTTTCGATTCAAAAAATCTGGAAAAAATATATGTTGTTCGCGACAACAAACTGAAGGTGACATGTCTTTGCGTTTTCGCCACAAAGCGATATTAGGGGGGGTAACTACCCCTCTATGCACACTCGGGTTCCGCTGCGCCGATCGAATTGTTCTCGGAATATGTCGTCCTAGACTCAAATCTAGGCAACGTGCATCCTTCCTATTCACGCGCGAACACTCCCAGGGGGTAAACCACCCCCTGTGATATAGTCTGAATTACAAGATGTATGGTCAAATTCATGTTCGAAAATTTGTAAAACACATGTATGGCTCGTAAGTGCGGAGTAAAGTCAATGAGGTTTTCCATAATCGCCGGAGAGCGATATTAGAGGGGGTAACCACCCCTCATGCTCATTCGGGTTCCCCTGCATTCATAGGATTATTTCCGAAATACATTATAGTAGGCTCGAATCTAGGTTACGTAAAATGGAATTCTGGATGAAATAAAAGTAACTTTCTAACATATAGTACAGTGAAAATTTGTGAACATCTTTTATCAATTCTCAAACTGCGTACAATAATGATAATCGTCAAAAAAATGCTTGAAACACAGAGATTTTTTGCACCACGAGCATCTTATAATAGCAACGTTCGAACAGCCCTCAACCTGGCAATGTGTATCACAAGAATCTCCGAATCCAAATTCAACCGGATTCTCAAATTTCTCAGGTCTGTCATCGATATAACCACTTTTATGCCAAGAATATTTGAAAAGATTGACATAACGAGGAGACGATAATTGATTATGAACCAACGATTGTAGCTTGATGATGTTATTTCGTAGATGCAAATTTATATCGTGATTCATTAAAATAGAGGTGTCCGAAAAGTGTCTGACGAAATTTTTCCAAATTCTGAAACCATACACATCTAGCGGTTGAATTTGCCCTGTCGTTCCTGTTGGTATCATTTTCAAATTGATATTTTTATCCACGGGTGTATTTTCTGCTACCACAGCTGGGCAATGACCACTCCATGAATCAATTAATAGAATACTGTTGGATCCGACGTTTGGAAAATATACTTCTCTTAACCAAATTCGGAAGTGATCTGAAACAATCGACACCGAATCGTTGTTGCTAACAGTTGCTATTTTTAGAAGGGATATTCGCCAAAAATGATCAAGTTTGTATTCATACCTGAAGTAAGTTTCCCAGATTTTGAGGCTGTTGGATGAATATTTTCAGGTCTGAATAAATTTTCTTCTACTACCGGTCCGAACCTGCCACTTGGTTCTTTTAGTACCAAAAACAAAGGTGACAAAAGTCTCCCATCGGCCGATATTAATGGCTGTATCGTATAACTATGGGTTGTAGACGCAATTGACTGTACCAAGCATTCAACTTTTTTCTCTCCTTCAACTGCCAAAGTTCTTCCAGAATGCATTTCTAACTGAAAGCCGCTTTGGTCGGAATTGTATGTATTTTCAGCTCCAACAATTGCTATATCATGTTTTACTTCAGCAACGAATTCATTCGCCTTCGCCTGTAACGACCTAGCATTTTCAATGCTTTTCCGAGTAACAAATTTATTAATTTTTCTTGATACGATTCTGTGTGCCTGCTTAAATCGCTTCAACCAGTGATCTGAAGCTCTGAATCGAAAATCTTCAGCACCTATTTCTTTTTGAGCTTGCAAAGCCCATTTGCGTAAATCGTTATCATGAATGATATAACCGGCGTCGACTGCATTTTTGAAATTTTCCAGTACAAAGTCACAAATTCTAGCGACTTTTTCTCGATAGGTTCCACCTCTGTTCAATGTATGAGCCCAGCGTTTCAATTGTGTCACAGATCTCACTTTTCTAAATCTATGACTCACAGTACCAACGCTCAAATTTTTTGTTCTCCCACTTCTCCAGTATTCTACAGCTCTCAATTTATAATCATAAGTTATTTCCTCATCGTCCGACGTACACTCACTTGTAGGTGGAACAGGCCGGCTAGGTAAAGTATGCATCATTTCATCTTCTATGATTTGTGCATCAGGATCTTTGAATGGTTCGTGAGAATCGAGGGAATCTTCGACTGTCATTTGTACCCCGTCGAATTCGTTCATCGAGGCTAATAAAATACTCTCAAAGTTTTCTTTCAATTCAATCTCTTTGTCATTAATCGGAGTTTCGTCCAAGTTGAGCGATTGGAATGTGGCGAGTAGAAGATTAATTACATTAATGGGGTTCACCTTCATTTTTATTAATGTAGAGAAATGTTGACAATTACTGTAGTGATGAAAATCAAGTGTCTGATGAACTTACGGAATTCACAACCGCAGCCGCTGTGGAACATATATATATATATATACATATATACATGGGAATAGAAGACGTATTTATATATATATCGTCTGTGAGTCAACTTTTATCAAATATAGAAGCTCTAAAATTCTCTTGCTGATTTCGGAACAGGAGTAAAACCAGAGAAGTTGCGTTCAAAACTGAAGCGCATCGTTGCAAAAATCGAACTTATATACTGTTTCTCACAAAGGTTAAAATACACGTATTGAATAGTTAAAAATATCTTACAACATTCATGAAGAAGAGCCTAACACGATTGGGGTATTTCCATTGACTGACTCACTGATTGTGAAATAATTTAACTTTAGAATCGTCATAATACGTAAAAAATTCGTAAACACGTCAGCATCAATTTGCACTCACAAGTAGCATCTGTATGATTATCAACATTTTCGAACAGGAATGTGGCCATGTCCCCAGTGATTCAAACGATATCACAAGGGCCAGTTCACCCCCAGGAAGTGCTTGTGTATGGATAAGAAGAATGCGCGTAACCCGGATTCGAGCCTACTATAATGTATTTCGGAAATAATCCTATGAATGCAGGGGAACCCGAATGAGCATGAGGGGTGGTTACCCCCTCTAATATCGCTCTCCGGCAAACATGGAAAACCTCATTGACTTTACTCCACACTTACGAGCCATACATATGTTTTACAAATTTTCGAACATGAATTTGACCATATATCTTGTAATTCAGACTATATCACAGGGGGTGGTTAACCCCCTGGGAGTGTTCGCGCGTGAATAGGAAGGATGCACGTTGCCTAGATTTGAGTCTAGGATGACATATTCCGAGAACAATTCGATCGGCGCAGCGGAACCCGAGTGTGCATAGAGGGGTAGTTACCCCCCCTAATATCGCTTTGTGGCGAAAACGCAAAGACATGTCACCTTCAGTTTGTTGTCGCGAACAACATATATTTTTTCCAGATTTTTTGAATCGAAAACAGCCATTTTATAACGGATTTTAGTGATATCAGGGGGTGGTTCACCCCTATGCAATTAGGTCTCGGAGTCGAGCAAGTGACCTTGTTCGTTTCTAACGACGAGCAAATATTTCCAAAAGGTTTCGTTGTCGGGAATAACGCCCTTCTATACGAAACAGTGAATTCGACCGATGTCAGCCCCAACTTTGGAGGTTAGTTTCACCCCCTTAAAGCGCGTATGGGCACGTAAAAAAAAATATGTGTCGCTTAGTTTTTAGTCTACTACAACATATCAAAAAATGAATCAAATCCGTGAGGTACACCTGGGGACCTTTCCTTGTTAGTTAGTCGATACCTCTTTTAGATTTTATTTTTATACTCGTCAAATGATAATCAAACCTTTCTTAATTTCATCCTTTTCTTTTCATTGATCTGATCTATTCCTATCTTGCTCCGATTAATTATTATTGTTGTTACAATTTTTTTTTCGCTTTGTTCTTTCCGAGAAATTGACCAGAAATCGATCGAAATATCTATCGAATAACTTTGTCCTAACTAAATATATTGCGACTTATTTTCATCCAACGATACCAGAAATTCTCCAGAGCAAATATTGACAAGAGAATAGGTTGTGGCTGGGGTGAGCTTTGTTCGAAGTCATTTTGTTCAGGGTATAGTAAAACGGTTGATATTGTTTTAAGCTCCGATCTAACTTTATGAAGAAAATCTTTGGGTTTTCATATACGATCCGGAACTCGATTAAGTTGAAAATAATTCACAAGGGTTCGTTTTATCGGTACCCATCTATGAATTTTTCACTATTTAGGAAATAAGAGTGTTAAAGAAATTTATTACCCGAGGGATTATGAATCGAGATAACGAAAAATAGGGTTGAAAGCTGCGCGCTAATTTATCGAGCGATAAATCATTATTGCATACATGGTTGAATGGGTGGATGAGTGGATGAGTTCGCGTACTATTCGATATACTATACATTACGCTATATCCACTCGTGACATTCATTTAAATGAGATCAAACGGCACTCCTGATTCGAGAGAAAATCGATGCACAGCTCCAATTTTTATGTAACACGCGAGCCAGCTGTACTGGATAAATTAGCTTACTCGTAACATCAACGATCCAGACTCTGCCAAGTTGAAGGATAAATTTATTTCGTCTGGATCACTGTCTGGACGGAATCTGGATCGAAAAGCGTGGAGCATGAATATTTTATGATCATTGTTCACCGGCCACCGCCACCGGTTCGAAAGGATAACTGACCATGGTCCACAAAATTGTCCTTTCGACGACCATGGGAAGTTTCCTGGCCAACGGATAAGCAATCATTTTAGCCACCGGTCACAAAATTCATCCCGGCCACCGACCGTCGGGATTATTCTGGCCTCCAGCTATAATTCTACTTCATCCTGGCCACCGGCCAAACAATTATCCTAGCCACGGGCCGTGAAAATTACCCCGGTCATCAGCCATCATGATTATCCTGGCCACCGCCCACAAAGTAGTTGTTTTGACCATCGACCTTAACTACATTCTAGCCACCAGCCACCGGAATCATTCCGGCTTTCGAACCTGCAGAGTTTTGGATGTTTAGTGTCAGAAAATTCAGGCCCATGTTATACGAACCAACGAAAAGTTTCGTATCAGATTTGGAACGGCAATTAAATAATGCTTCAAGTCGCGCATTGTACCAGCAGCGTGGTTTGGGAAAGTGAGTTATCAGGATTAATCCATGGAGTGTAGGAATGAAACTGAAAAAAAATGAACGAAAGAAAAAAAAAGAAAGAAAGATGGAAATAAATACACGGTCGTACGCAAAAATACGTTGGAGTGGATTCGCGATGGTTTGGGCTTGGGGGAGCAGGAACTATACTGCAGCTGAAATTGCGCTGATGAGGGTGACGTTTTCATTCGCTCGGATCGATCGCAAGTGAGTAGAGTGTGCGAGCGAGCGAGTGTGTCAGGCGGAGAAACGAGTGGAAATTACGACTGGTATAAAAGTATAATTACCTACTTCAAAATGCCATCGGCTAAATCCCATCCCGCGCTACCGCCGAAGCCACCACTACTGCCTACCTCGTACTATAGGCGCTAATTATCCCCCCGTCTGCTTTTATCACGACGCACAACCGCCGCTGACGCTGATTCCGATGTAGATGCTTATTAATTCGTTGCAGGGTTTGTTTCGGAAAAAGTAGATTGAATCCGCTGTACATGTTATAGCTATATACTGAACGCGCCGTTGTGCTTCCGGTGTGATAATTATCCGTTAAAACTACCCCTACATGGAATGGTAATCTGGCGCGTTACCTTCGGAAAATTAATGACAAAGATCCTAGCGTTTTTTCTGGATAGAGGTGACACGGAGTCGATAAAGTTCACTCGGAGCATCGTATTGATCGTATTAAATAATGGGGAGACAAGCATCTTTCGGGATATAGAATTTATGTGTATGCATACGTATGTGTACTATATATTGAGGGTAGGAATAATCATAAAATACAGGGAAGAGCAGACTGTCGTAAATTTAATATGAAACTTTCATAAAATATAAACACAGTACGTAGATATACGTATACATAGAAAGATCATACCGGGATTCAAATAACCCGGACCACGTCGGCCTAACAAGATTTTCCACGTAAAGAACACGCCATCGAATATTACATGCTGAGGAGATATTTCGATTTTTCAAATTAAACTTTTGAAAAATATTCTCTTTCATTTATTACGATATATACGTACAATGACTGAATATATGGGAAAATTATTCTCTTTTCTTAACGTCGCAAATAATATCAAGCGATTGAAGTTTTCAAAAGAACTGCAATTTCTAGGTATACGTATATCGGACTCGAATGAAATTCAACTTTCCGGTCGACGTCTGACTCGACGCTGATGTCCTCTACTAGTTTCATTATCACGAAATTCATCCCCCAAATTTATTCCAAGGTTAAAGTGAACCAATTTCATTATACCTATAGTTGTAAATTTGATAAGATATTAGCATTACATTGTGGCATTACTTTGAAATTGTTCCAAATCTATGGCTTTTGATTTATGTTTCGATTATGGGACCAAAAATCGAAGTAGCTTTTTTTGGCCACATTCGTACGTATTTTCATCTCAGGAATTCGAATCTGCTCACTAAATTGATCTATCTGTTAAAATGATCGAATCATCGCCAGTTTTCCGCTTTCTGGAGCGGAAATGTTGAGACATGACAATAAATCTTCCCCACTAATGTTAACCTTTCCCCATCTTTTTTTTTTTTTATGAAGATTTTGTAATAAAGTGAAAAAAAAAGATAACTGTATCCTACGCAGCCAGATGCTGTCGCTATTAGATGGTTACATAAAAATAAATGAGGAAAATTTAAAAAATCAAGATTTCCGAAGCTGAAATTATTAGGGGTTGTTATTGCCCTGAATTCGATTAAAGAATCGCGTGATTCCCACAAAAAGCTTTCTCCGTCTCTCCTCCCCCTTTATTCTTTCTCGTGTTTGATGTTACGTCGCGGTCGTTTTCCACCCCCTTTCGTTTCACCGTCTATAGATTTCGTTTGGAAAATAGCGGGAAAATAAGTTGGAAGAGGAAATCGGTAGCGGCAGAAATACTGTACGGATGGGATTATAGTACAGCTGAGTCGATAGCTAGGTAGCCTGGCACAAAAGAAAGGGATGTTAGAAAACGGGGTTTAGAAATGGGTGAGAAGGCGGGAGGACAAGCACTCGGTCACGGGCTGCCGGCAGACTAAGCGAGAGTGGCCACCGCTCGGAGGGCTATTTCGACCTCTATAGAGACACTAGTAGTCTCCTTCTTCTTGACCCCCACCGTCCCCATTTCCCCACATTTCTATCCAACCTCGCCTCTTCCTTCGCTCACCGGGGTCGGCGATCGAGATTAGCCACGTAAATATACTTGGCTTCGTGTTCGGAGGTACCCACTGTCCCTCTTAACCTTTCAACTCCTTTCAACCGCACACGATCCGACCTCCGAAGAACAAAACTAAAACTGGGTGTAGTTTCAAACTCGTGCATCGCATTGGGATAATTAATTAGTTTTTTTTTTCTTCATCTTTCAAATATTATTATTCTATCAAAGAGATCATGATCGGTAGGTGGTTAAAAAGTTGTTCGTTCGATGAAAAAAAAAAGAAAAAGATAATTTTCATTCGTTTATTTTTATGGACGTTCGTAAAATACTATAACGTTCGTCGCGGTATCGGCTCTTCCGATCTCCAGACGTCCCTGGGTCGTTATACTTATATAGTTTTGGGGAGAATCGACGTCTTTAGTAAAACGTCTAGCGCATCTTTCGTAACTCGGATGTAGCTATAGAGAGAGAATCGTTTCTGCTCACCGTCTCTTGTGAGCAACGAAAATTTTCTCGTTTATTTCACACACGTGTGTATACGTGTTACACGAGAGACGTATATGTCTAGGTAGCTATAACTGTCTCTAATTAATTAAACGGGCAAAGCTCCTGGAGCGTCTATATATTTACGCGCTTGAGGGGTTGACGTTTGGGGGCAGGGTAGGAGGAAAGGTAGTACGCGGGAAGCCAAGATAAAGCAGCCATTACAACCTCCACCCCAAATTCCCATTTCCATCACCTTTTCATCCTTCCTTTCCATCGTTCGTTCGTTTGTTTCGTTATAGTCTCGTTTCGACGAAGGGGAAACTCCTCCAGGGTTCCCCTAAAATTACAACTGTTCCTCACACGAATACGGAGTGGGCGAACAAGGGGGTGAAGGTGAAGGTGAAGGTAAAGGTGGAAGGTGGAAGGTACGGAGGGACAGAAGCTCGACCCGCAGACACGCAACATCCACTGCCACCCCGCGATAACTCCATCTCCAAACAACAACCCCCTAGCTATCTTATCTACAACGTCGCCGTTGCAACCCCCTTGCGAACCGATTCCTCAAAAGACTCCTCATTACTCACATGCTACATGGGTGTATATACTTGTATATACTATACGTATATACCTATGTTACATTTATAAGCCGCGCAGCAGCCCTGACCCCAAGGGGCGGAGATCTCGTGACGCAGTTAAGGGTGGAAAAAAATCACTTGTTTCGGTCTAATCCATGCGATACTTAAAATCTACAACATATAAGTAGGAGCCGTGTGAAGTTCGATGTAGCAATGCAATTTTACAGCAAATTGAAGGGCGCGTAGTTTTTATAATTATTATTATTCTCGTTAAAATTCATTATTATTCATGTATATGTTATTCATTATTGAGAAGAAACATTTCCGTTACACTCTAATTCTCTCTTATTCTCTCCCTTATACTCTCCAGTTATTTATTTTTTCTTTTTTTTCTTTTGTATACTAGTTCGAGTACGCAGGGGTTGTTCTTATAAAGTTACCACCACGCGTAATCCGCGAGGCAAAAGTCTTGTATAATTTCTGTATATATGGGTGTACTACATATATACATATATTTATGTATTACATATAATATATACGTCTTGAAGAGAATCCTGCAGGTTCTCGTGTTGAAATATTGCTCTTGGGAGATCCGATGTATAGGCGGTGGTGCTGCAGAGCTGAGAGAAAATTCCTTTTTATAAATCACGGTACCAGTGATTACTTTTGTATCGTCTTCCGCTTGCCGTATCCGGTAAGGGGGTGGGGAGGGATTCAGTGGGGTTTGAGAGTTTCACCTTCACCTTCCCTTTTCTCCTTTCTCTGTTCCGTTTTCGTTTTCGTTTTTTCTTTATCTTTTTCCTTTTCCTTTTCTTTTTTTTTTGTTTTAATTTTTTTTCTCTCTACTGGTTTTTTTGATTTTCTTTCGTTCTTTTTTTGTTTTTTTTTTGTTTTATCTTTTTATTCAGCTTTTATTTCTTCGCAGCATTTGTAAGAAAGAGCACCGCTCGAGCGGTGAAAACGAAAACGAAAACGAAAACGAGAACGAAAACGAGAACGAGAACGAAAACGGAAACGAAAATCCCTCCGAATTCCTGGTGCCACGTCGCTCGAAAAAAGGTAATTTCTGCCGGCTGATGAATGCGATATAATTCCGCGGTGTGGTGTAATACTATATATACACATACCTATAGATATAGTATAAATCCAACGGATCCTGAGAAATCTAGAAATGGGAAAAACTGGAAAGAAAATGGAAATGGAAAGCAAATAAGAGGTGAATGAAAATGAATATTATTTAAAAACAAATGTTTTTGATGCGAAGAAACAAAAAATTAGTCTAATCGACGGTGAACAATTTTGGTTCAAAAATTGTAAGCTCTGTTCTATGTTTTTGTAGTGTTTTATTTTCGTGTGGTTTTTTTCGGATCAACGGCGATTCTTTTTGTTTTTGATATGTTGATTTATTGAAATCCCTTAGAGTAATATGAATCACTGGAGGATGAATGAAAAATGTTTCACTGATTTCTGAATAAATAAATTCATAAATAGAGGCATGCATTGCTGCGCTCATACGTAGTTTTTCATATACGTATGTAGTCAAACGGTGAACCGTGAACGATAAACGGTAACCGATGCTTCCATCGTGGCGTACGATAGGTGTACTTTCAAAGCACTGCTGTGGCTTTCAAAAGTCGAACGCTTTGAATTTAATACAACCAATACCACCGGCAGCGGTATAAGCAACATCAGCTAACCCCAATCTCGGCTAAAATATTCGCAGGCAGCCTACCTCTTTGCGCTTTTCGCGCCCCCGCGTTCGCGTTTGCGTTGCTCTTTCGCTCTTGTTTCTTTTTTTTTCCTTTTCCCTTTTTTTACTTTATTTCTTTTTTTTTTCTTTCTCTCCAATCCTGGAAATCAACCTGAGGAATAAACCGCGTATATACACGTGATTTCAACTGTTGTTGCCGTTGTTATATCCTTCACACTTTTATTCACTTCAATTTTCTTTTTCACAGCCATTCATTCGATTTCTCGCACCCTTCTACAAATTTTTACATCACACCAGAGCACGAGTTTTACGTACCTGTGTTTAGGTGTACGTACGTATGTACTTTACAGATCGTAATTGAATGTAACGTACGTGTATATAGAGGGAAGAAAAATAAATAAGTACATAACTAACCGGTGTGGTACGGAATAAATTGGAAATCGCGCGATTAATTTACGAAGGAAAAGAAGCGTAATGAATGTCGCATCTAATGTTTTCACATGATTATAATGGAAATTTTTGTGAACTTTTGAAAATTGGATTAGGGAAATTATTCGGTGCAGGAAAATTTTAAGAACTCGTAATTCCTTTTTTCATACTAGTGTGAAAGGTAAACGGACGAAATGACTCGCTTTATAAATTTTCTGTAGGAACATCAGCAGCGGTAGTAGCATCCTAACAAGACTTCCGTCGCTGATAATATCTGCAGCTGAACCATTGCTTCCGTTTGCCAGGAAGACGTATTCATAGGCGTGTGTACGCAGAGAAACCACAAGCCACCGACATCAACCCTCTCCGAATCCGAAA
Organism: Athalia cordata; assembly: GCA_963932425.1. Taxonomy (NCBI): domain Eukaryota; kingdom Metazoa; phylum Arthropoda; class Insecta; order Hymenoptera; family Athaliidae; genus Athalia; species Athalia cordata. The sequence continues at coordinate 31,743,176 of OZ010626.1, forward strand.
CCGCAAGATTCAAGAAGCGCGCAATTTATGAGAGATGAAGAGAGACGGAGGATTGAAGTTAGGGTAAAACTTACACAGTGCATTTCAAGCTGCGGCTAGGAGATTTGTATGAGAGAGACTAGAGGATTATACACGTAAAAGTTACCCAGCTATCCGAAGCTGAAACTGCACTGCAGCAGCATCCAGAAGTATACGTACATATAATATACGTACAATGCACAGTAGAACCGTGAACTGGTTCCAAGCAACGGAACCAGTGACTCGGGGTAAAGTAAACGGCGTTTAAACTTTCATGGTTAGTTAACAGGATATCAGTCGTACGGATCCAAAAGCACGAAAGTACTCAAACACCGTCGAGATAGAAGTCATATAAAGGCTCAGCAGCAGAAGGTACCACCAGCCATCCCTCTTCCTACTGTTTGCTCGCGGCTTCCGCTCATCTTCATTCCATCTGTAAAGGTAGCAAAAGCTGCTTCTGCTGCAACGAATGAACGAATGAACGATGAACGAGGCCCCTCTTATTCAGCGATGTAAGAGTTGGATACGGAATTAATTGCTAACGGTTGGGCGGGGGCGGCTTTGAGTAAAAAACGGAAGGAAGGAAATGGGCGACGACACGAAGTCGTATCTGCGAGAATGAAAAAAAAAATATAATTCACACTCGTTTACATGCATATACCTCTCTCTCTTGCTCTCTTAGTGAATTGAAAAAAACTTTTCGCTTGTCTGGTCAAATGAAAACGCATTGCAGATGGTGCTCCTTCTGCCCTGTGTATATAATGCCCGCAAAGTTCATACCTTTACATTTCATCTCATATCTCATTGACATTCCCTTGCATTCGGATATAAGGCAAGTTCATATAGTAGCCGCGTACCATAAGCAGAAATAGAAATTGAAATTGCCGAGCTTGCAGGAAACTCGTGTCCAGCGCTTTACACATATTTCCGTATAGGTGTAGCGCGGATTCTACAGCTGCCGGCGCTCCAGTTTTTCACTCTTCCACGCTTGTTTATTCATTTTATTCTTTTCCTTCTTCCTTTTCCTCTAGTCATCGTACCGGAGTCGGACTGTTTCTCGCTTTTCAATTTTATTTATTCTATGTTCTGTTTCTTTCTTTTTTTGGGTTTTTTTGTTTATCCTTTTTTATTTTTTTTTCAACAAACTCTCCGCGTGTCGCCCGGTACTGCTGCGTCCTTCAATCTCCACCCCCGGGGGTTCAACTGGCTTCAAAGCCTCCGTTATACTATACCCAACACAAAGAAGGTGTCGGGCATGTAAAAGTTATATATAGATTGAATTACTGCTTTATAATTTTCCCTTTGTCAACCTCGACTCCGAGCTTTCCTCTCCTCGATCCTTTAACCCCCGTGACCCCCAGAGCAGCAACCGGCAATGCGAACTGGCTCAAAGGTTTCCTCTTCTTTCTCTCTCTCTTTCTCTCCCGACGTATTAAAGGGAAAACACTCGATTGCAACGAGCCGAAACAAATTTCAATGAACACTGCCCGGGCGACCGTAACGCGTGGATCCAACTCGAATTTAATCTCGGTCAAAAACCTAACCCTTCAACCGAGTAGGTATCCTACCTCCATAAAACCCCGCTCAAAGTCACGAATATACACACGTAAACATTAAACAATGATCAATTTCAGTTTTCATTAATTAAACTTTACCCTCCGTCCGAAAGGTCAATCAAGTTTCTAAAGCTCTCCTTCCAAAACAGACGTATAGTTTTTTTCCTGCCATCGAATACCGGGACCGTTCAAGGTCTTCCGGTTAAAGGAAATTGGGAATAAAAGTCGATTTTACGATCGTCCTTGTCTGGGCGAGGCTATAACGCAACGATTCCGACCAGCTGACGCTGAGAAGTAACCGTCGTCATTTTTGTATCCTTATTTTTCACGACGTGATCGATCCTACCAACAATAGTCAATTTTTTCCCATCCTCTACGCCGAGATGGAAAACCCCTTTTATGGACATTATACTTCATCACGAAATATACTTTTCCTCAAGGTATTACTAAAGTCTAATCTAATCGCTGGGAAGGTTGATAAAGGCTAGTTAAGTTTCGTCCATTTGGCATCGACGTGAATTAACTTTGCTCGTCCATCCGTAACTTTTAGGACGCTGGTATTCCGGCCCGAAAAAGTTGCGACGAAAAAAATAAAAAAACAATAAAATAAAATAAAACAAACTTTTTTTCAGCTTTGTTTTCTATATATATTATATACAAAGTCCCCCGAGGTATTTATACCGTGTACCTTCATTCGATTCCCAGTTTCAGGCTGTATGGGGATATTCGTGAAGGTATATAAGAGGTAAAGTTCCGGTAGTCGTTTATAACCATCCTTTATAAGCCGAGCAAGAGATTGAGGGGCGGGGAGCAGGGCGGGGGGCGGGGGGCGGGGGGCGGGGAGGTTATCTAAAATCTCGGAGTTTACGTTGTATTCTTTTCTATAAAAAGCTTCGTTTTGAATTTAGCAGTATGTATACATACCACATGGCAAGAGATATATGGCTTAGGTTCATGAATTCCTGATTATAGCCAAGGCCCCCCCATATCACTTTCCGCTCTTTTAGCTTTGCCACGTTTTTTGTCTAACACACTGCAGAGATTCTCTATACGTTGGTTTTACAAAAAATATATACAAAAGCAAAACAAAATTCTCAAAGTTAAGATCGGGGGCGAGAACCCGGCCGAGATGAGCACCGCTCAAGAGTAATCTCAACTCTATTGCCGTTATCGGCAGTCGCGATCAACCGTAGCTTGTTTTCTTTGAGGCTGCACTGCCAACCAGGTCGGCTCTGCAAACCAACCCTCTGAGGAGTGTCAACATAATGCTCGTTTATATAAAAAGGAAATTTTTTTCTACCAGTACCCAACGAAAACAAAAAATTTGAAAAAAATAAAAAAACTCCCCGAAGAGAAAAAGTCAGTTGAATTTTAGTTTTCTCTTTTTCTCAAACCCTATTTTCTTACATACGTTCGTTCTCGGAGAGATTTATCAGCGTCAACTGTTGAATGGATTAAAAATATACAATAAAAGTTGTTGCATTTTTCGCCGAAGATTTGGAAGTGGTTATAGAATCGGCAAATAAACTTAGAATAGGTATATGGTATAAGAGGGAAGAAAAGTATGTATGAAAAATAAAAAGTTGAGATGCGGTGGTGGGATAAAAAGGAGAAAAGGCGAAGGGAGGAACGAGGGGCAGGGGAAACGGGGAGGGGAAAGGGATCTAGATGAATTATAAGTTTGTCGTTTTGAACTTTACTTTACTTTTTATATACAAAGAGTAGGATGTAATTACAGAAAGTGTGTTCACTGTATATGAAAATTACATAAAAGCAGTAGCTCTTAAGTTGGCCAACTATAACCAAGGAGTTATACTCGAACTTGATTAACTTTCTTATATATAAAGTACCTTCCTTTTTGAGGGGAAGATATTTATTAATTAACTTTACAAAACTTTACTTGTAAGATTCAGGTTGAATGTATAACGGTAAATAATTGGGCGACGGTGATGTTTTTCTTTTTTTTTTTTCAACCTCTGATCAATATGACTCGGAATAGTTCTCCTTCAAAATCGGGTTGGAAAATAATTTCTGGTCAATCAGAGGAAAAGAAAAATCAACACGAAAAACACATTCCATATTTTCATTTACGATGATGATATATTTGGGTAAAAAAAAAGACACGTCAATTCGGATTTCAAAGGTTTCAAGCTATGAGATGAAATGATATAGAAAAACAGATGAAGGCGGTGGAAAACGGTGAAATGAGGAAAGGAGAAAGAAAAGAAAAAGGTAGAATTAAAAAAATTAAGTACTTTCGTGTAATTTCACAGGGTAGATACGTAAGCAACGTTAATTCGTCATTGAAAATCCTCCCTCTCCCGGTCCCCAAGAGTCAGACAGAGATACTCCTAAGACTGAAGTAGGGCTTATCGTATTTGCCATCTCGTTGGGCATCGTTTAAAATGTTCTCAGTGAGACGAACGAAATGGTCCCCCAGCACTCTACTTGGCATCTCTCTTTCCACAGCTGTGTAGACGTTGCTACTGTCACAGCCTGCAGCCAGCAGCCCCTTCTTGATTCAAAGATGCTGAAATAGCTAAGCGTTTTCAATTCAAAAGACCGTCCCGAGATGGAGGGAAAAAGGATAAATATGAGATCCAAATCGCCTCCTCTGCAAATATTTGCAATTAACTAACTAGAAGGAAACAGCTTTCTCACGAGATTGTGAGATATAATAATCAACTTTTACGTTTCATTTGAATTCATTCATTCATTCATTCATTCATTTATTTATCTATTCATACGTCTATTAGAAACGGTATAATATATCTTTCATTTTTAATTGGCTTCGTTACGAGGTGTTTTCATTTTTTTTTCTTTTGTTTCTTTTTTGTTTTGTCGTACAATCTTTTTCCTCCGCTATTCAATCCGTACGAATAAACTTCTCCGTATAGCTCATCTATTTTATTCTGGGAATTATTTAACACGGAGAAATTCGAACTCTACTAATAAAAATGGAAAAAATAAAGTTTATCCTTGTTACGTAATCAAAAATTCGATATTACTCGTTACATTCGGCGTTTCAGATTAAATTTTCATGGCATATGAATAAAAATGCGAGAAAGATATAATAAAATAAATAAATAATGTTCTCCAACTTTTTTATGCGATAAAGAAAAAAAAATATATACGTACACATATTTCATGTTTTCGGTTGTAAAAATAAGTGTACTTTGAAAAGTATTTTTTATTATCTTTACTTTTATGTAATTTTTTCTCTCTCCTTTTTTATTTTTTACTTTTGATTTTACTTATAATCGAAGAAAACTCCATTTCAGTTATGTCGAAGATCGTGGAACTCTTTGATAGGTTGAACAATTTCCGTGATTTTTTCAATCACGTGGTTTCTACTGATTTAAACAGACATCGAAAAACGGGTGATCGGTTTTTGTTATCATTCCATATCGATATTGTTTGCGGGAGGTGAAATTAGATTTGCCATTTTTTCGTATAAAAACCGATAAAAAATGATTGTAAAAAAACTTGAGATTGTTCTCAGAAATCAAGGTACATGACTCGAAAGACCAAAGGAACGAAGATCGGTTTGTTTAGAATTTCGGTAACGTTGCAACCGATGCTACAGGTGGAGATTGACAAACGACCGCGTCGTTGTTCGCTAATCCTTCCCAAGCTTTGCGCCGTCTTTGCAACAACCACTTTCTCTCTCCTCTCTCTCTCTCTCTCTCTCTTTCTTCGCACGTCCACGTTGAAATAGTAAGGGATCTACGTAGGACGTCGACAACTTGATTTCCACCACGTTAAGCTATAGGACAAGACGGTCGCGCGATCGAACCGTACGTGCGGATTAATTCCGACTGATTAAAAATACGTGGAACAGGAAATTGGGATGAGAATAGAGAATTATCTGGAATTACACTACAATACGAAAATTCATTCTATTGTACAAAGAAACTCGATCCGCTGTACTATGCGGAGATAAAAATATAATGGAATGAAAAACTGATAATAATAATATTAATAAACAAGGTAATCTCAGAATTTAATATCACGCTATAGCTGAATGATAATATGAATAAAAACTGAGTTTTATGATAAAAATGATCCCCGTGCTACTTAAGTATCGTAGATATTGTGCATCATATGGCAATATTGCGCGGTTATAAATCCTAAATAATTGAAAAACAGCAAACAACCTCGTCATAATATCACGCGGAAAAATATAATAGGTATTCAGGTTAAACATACTCGAGAGAAGGAGAGGAAAAAAAAATGAAAAATTGAAGAAAAAGACAGGTACGGTATAACAAGGGAGGTACAGTAATTTTTCTTCCATTCACTTTTCCTTTTTTTATGTTTTCTTTTCACTTTTTACTCGACACGGTACAGCTGCATTTGGAGGTACCGTCCCTGGGTTGTAATTTTTTTCTCCCCCCCCCCCCCCCCTCCCACCTTTGTACGTATAATACGAAATATAAGAAGCTATTTGTCAGTCTCATATCTCTACTTATACATACCATGCTCGATGTCTAGTATACCTGTGTATTTATTGCACCGCTGTCGGTGCAGTAGATTTCTAAACATTTTCCATCGCGAGCCTTATAAGACAAGGGGCCCACTTAACCACGAGTAGCATTGTTCCCCGCAAGTCCAAAACGGCGTAATGCACCCGCTATATACACGTAGTGTGTACTTTACTTTCTCATTTTCGTACACATGAAATACCGAGCTTATAATACCCGACCATATTTCCTTCATTGTCTCGTGTTTTTCGGGACAGAATCTTGAGGTTCTTGATATTACGGTGTACAGAATGCATCGGTATCCCTTGCAAGCTCTCCCAGTCTTGTGTACACACACATCATCCATCCCGCGTTTCGGTCTCGCTGTAATACTTGAGGTTAGTAAAACACGATCGCATACTTTACAGGGCATTCCACGCCAAACTATCCATAGCCTTCTCTCCGCTCTGATCGTCCGACGTTTCTCTCTGAATTTTTTCTCGTTCACTCGCATACAAGGACTATTTTCGAGAGAAAGAGAATTTCGATAAACTTGAGATGACGAAGTTTATCAAAGGCTGGTTGATTCTTCATGGAATGCCCGGTACACGAACTTTACCTTCAGATGCCTGTACTATTTTATCTGGATTTTATGTGCGGTGACGTATACGTGGAGGAAGGGTTGATCCGAGTATTGTCTGCGTCACGAACGATATTTCTCTATCTTCTCATGTATCTCATTTTCCTTTCCTATCCTCTTCTCATCCCCGTGGTATACGAGGTCTACATATATCACGTCATGTATATACATATATTACACTTAGCTGAGGAGAAACTGTCGACGAAATGGAGATCACCATGAGGTTGTTATACATAAACTGCAGGCCACGTAAGCGTCTCGACACCTTGTCTTACTCGCTACCCGCGCGCCCTTCGGTTCTAAAAATTTAAGTGAAACACCAGCCCTTGTGAGTAACGACCGATCCCAAAACCCTCGAACCTTAACCCCTTTCCAGGTACTTCGTCCTTTTCGAAAACTTTACCCCGCAGTCGACGAAGCAACCTGATAACCGAGACGTATACGTAGTTGCCTTTTACGTTAAGACGTTGATGACGAGCGTGAGTCGACGTCGCGACGCATTTGTTTTTTCTACTTTTACTTCTTCTTTGCCATTTTCTTCTTTCCCCGTACCATATATAATACTATACGCGATGCGTCACTTGCATATTCAGCAGGCTGCCTATATGCCATCGAAAACGAACTACGACGAGTTGTGTTATCGTCACTCGCTTTTCACGTATATACCTATACGTAAACTAAAAATGTAGTTTTCGTTTCACGTCACTGTACCATCTTTCTCACAGTTCTCCCGTTAAAACTAGAAAGAAAGAAGAAAAAAAAATAAAATAAATAAATAAAGAGAAAAACCGAAATAAAAACCATTTTAAAAAAGAGTAGAAAAAGGGAGAGACGTCGTAGACAAGCCAAACAATTGCAAAGCTTTTATCTCTAAGCATGGTTGGCGTGGCGATAGAAACTTGAAGCTTACACCGACCTAAGTTTCTTTCTGAAAAGGAAGCAATCGATTTCAGACATAAATATGTAGTCCATATACATACGTGTATGCATATGTATATTTACTGCACATCATTCCGAAACATTTTCAAAATCACACGTATAATTATTTCACAACGTTGAAATTTTCATGGCGAATTAGTCGACAAAAAAATGTAGAAAATTGAATGTGAAAAAAAAAAAATACTTGAATTATATTTTTGGCGCATCCTTCCACGCCAATTAACTACATTTACGTTGACGTTACCATATGAATATCATATAATCGAAACAAAACGAGGTTATTTTCACACGCGGTGCGGAGATTCGGATGATGACGTAATTTTTAAAACGGAAATTTGTATCGTGTGATTGTTTTTTTTTTTCGTACAATATACGTGTATAATATTTTTACGTTGAATTTGTTGAGAATCTTCGGTCACACGGTTGAGAGATTCGGATTCGTGGATCGTTTTTAAATTTGTGCTTTTTGTTTTATGATTCTTTTTATTTTTTAATCCGTTTGTAACCCAATTTTACGAATCGCAGACCGCTCGACCTCTGGCCTGCTGATATGACGAGGGGACGAGTCACCTGGAACTACAGGAAAACGACAAAAATAGTTCGGACGAGATTCCCTGAACGGGTATAAAAGTAAATTAAAACGGGTGGAAAATAAAAAATTTTAAATTAAAAGAAAAAAAAGAAAAAGAAATGCTTGGGGATGTGTTTAAAATTCAACGCATTCGATTTTAAAAAGAGATAGCCAAATTATTTCTCTGTTTTTCTACTGAAATCAAGAATTTTCTCTACCCACGTAATTTCAGTATAAAAGCGCTATCTGCATTTGATGGGCAAAATAAAAATGTAGAGAAGAAAATTTCATGAAATTTATGCTATAGTAATATCATCCACGGTATTATATCGTAGTATAGTAATATCCAATTAACTCTGATTTTTAATTTTTAATTCATCAGCATACTGAAATTGGGGATATTTTAATTGATGATATAGTAAGTTTGGAAAATTTAATGGGAATAAAAAAAATAATTACATTTAAGGAGCCGCCACTCTGATTGAATTTTGAGATCGTATAAATCTCTGGCCAATTAGATCGGGTGTCAGGTATAAATGGAAGCGAATATGTGTGACTTTGCGAATAAACGTAGTATATAGCGTGCGAAAGTTGCGGGATAGCGATAGTTTTCGGGGGGTGGTAATATAGGAAGGTGATATATACGTGAGCGTGTGTGTGCGGTATGTATAATGTAAAGTCGAAGGAAGACAGGAAGAAGGGGAGGAAATATTCTGATGGGGTGAATTGGAAGGAGCTGCGCGTTAGACGAAGATATTTCGAGCGAGCGAAATCCGCGTTTGCCGCAAGCGTATAAATTCGCAAGTTTCTGCGGCTGTCTCCTGTCCCCCGTTCGTACTATACGTTATCCTTCCGTTTCCTTCCTTCCTTCCGTTTTTGGTATACATATATATGGAAGGGGGGTGTATATATGTGTACACAGCGTTATTACTTTACTTCCATCCTTCCATATATGAAGAACGCGGTTCGAAAACCGCCTGCCGGAAACGCCGCACTGTACGCCCGGGTTGAGGTTTTCCCGCCCGGAAGTAGAACGAGGTATTGAGCAGAATGAGAAAGGGAATGAAAGATGAACGATTTACCAACGGAAGAGGATACCTCGTACCGCATATTTGCCATACACTAGATCAGCATCGTGCGCACGTCCTACGTCTAGTTTTTTCTACCACCGCGCCGAATCACGCGCTTTGACAGAAAAGGTAAGAAACATAAGGTTACAAATTCTTTTGTTCCTCATTGCTGAGAACGATTATCAAAATTTTCCTAAATCTCGCATGCCGATTAATTCCTCGCGTCGACGAAATTGAGGCACACTCAAAAAACCGTGAAAGCTAGGAATGATTTTCTTGTATAAATACATATATGTATGTATATACGTTATACTTATATACATTTTCTCTGCATGTACATACATACGTACCTAATATTTGCGGATCTCGGTTTATCTGGGGGACAAGGGATAGGGTATTATATAGCTCTATATACACTTACATATACACATCTATATACTGTATAGAAGGATATGGCTTAGAGTCGATTTCCCTGGTGCATTCCTTTATAGCTTCAGGTTAAGCGGCGGTGCCAAATGTTGTGTTGGAAAGTTATATAGATAGCTACCGACGCGCAAACCGTCGCGAACTGTATACATAAGTATATCTAAAATACATCTATACATATCCACCCCATGCGCTATACATATCGCAAAGTGCGGTACCTCATCGATAAGAAATAAAGAAATTTCCTTTATTTTTGTCATACGTCCTCAAATATTGCGATACGTGTCAATTTTCTTTTCTTTCTTTTCTCTTACAGTTTTTCGTATATTTTGTAAAAACAATTTTGTTTTTTGATTCTTCCAATTAAAGATCCATGGACAATCATTTTCGTGTTGGAAATATCGTTCGAAATCAATTTGAAATAGAAACCACCCTCCGGGGGATGTTAATGTTTTGATAAAGGGACGAAAGATGGCGCCACCTCTTGACACTCAATCACCTCCAAGTGAAAAACTGACGTTCACTCGACTCGCGAAATGTGAAAAATGAATTTGAAAATTCAATTAGATTTCTAACTGCTTGACATCTTTTTAAAAAACGCATCGCAGAATTGGTTATAGGCAATGAAATTTCCGATCGGAGATACAATGTAATCGGGAGAATTAGTTGAGATATTTATTTACGACTTTTTCTAAACTTACAGATAATTTTTTGAATTTTTTTACCGTCTCACGCAGAGCCGATTTATCCTGAATTGCATTTTCTGCAGGTTTTGCATTCGATTTTACCATGGTGATTTAGTAATACCAGGTAATTATGATCATTTCTTTTCCATACATCATACCCCTTTGAACGTGGGATTATTCGGCGGGATTACAAACCCGCAGAATTTATAGATAATAGGTATACGTGAAACGAACTCGAGATATAATCCATTAAAGGCTCATTAACGAACTAGGTTATTAAGTATTCATTTCCTAGGGGATAAAATGAGGAGGGGGAGGACATAACGACTACGACGGTGATGTAGTAAAGGGATAAGAATAGTGCAATGGTAGGCAGAATTGAAAAACATCCCCTTCCATTTTACCTTTTTCATTTTACTTCTCTTCTTTCTTGATTTTTTTTTTTTTCCAATTTTTCTTTTATTCTTTGATCAAAAGTGCCAACTCTCGCAACGTCAGTCAAAAGTATGAAAAAAGTTTTTTAGGATGCTGCTTCTGCTGCAATAGGGTGGTAATCAGATAATAGAACAGGAAAAAAAAAGAGAGAAAGATGCGCTGTACGGTATATTAGGTAACACGATAATGATGAGACGTATTATGAAGTCCTCGTTATTATGATTATTATCATTTTTTTTTTTATTTTACATCAGGTACCGAAGTAAAACGCATTACGACTTATCATTAAGTAGACATTATACATTGATTTTTTTTTTTATGATACTTTAACGACGACGAACGTTGCGAAATGTGGCTGAATATTAGAATTTGAGTTAGTTTTTTTGTCTGTCTTTTTTTCTTCATCAGGAGACGAAAGAAATTGATGAAAATTGCATAACTCGTGGTAAACGATTTTTTTTTTTTAACTTTTTTCTATTTTTTGGTCAACCGGACCAATATTTGCCCGATGTCGAGAATTGATACAGAGAATCTTGAATTATTGTTCGATAAATTATATGTATATAGTAAAGAGAGAGGAGAAGAAAAAAGAACCAAATAAAAAGAGAAAAAAAAATGAAACGTTATAATACGAGGAACATTTGAGTTATTCGGAGCGGAAACGAGATACCGTTTTATTACCGAATCGCTAAAGCAGTTTCAAAAGTATGTATGTGGGTGAGTATATAATAGTAAGGGTGTGTTAACGAATACCCTTAATATTTTTTTATATACCACGTGTGATATCGTTTTATTATTGTTCTTGAGATAAAACAAATTGCTTGTATAGATTATTGAGTTAATATTATTTACGTCACTTAACTGTATCTTTGGATACATCGATTCTTCTTTTTTTTCACTTTCTTTCGAGTACCTATGAAATAAAGATGTTTCGTGTGAATACGATATTGAAATGTACAGGCAAATATTTTTGCCACAAATGAGATCATGGTGGAATTTTTATCTTTTTGTTTCTAATAGTGCTTGGGTAGGTGTATAATATTGTACTAAATTTAAGAGGGTGCGTATAAATCGCGAAACAAATGAACGCTCCAATTAACAAACCATAAAGTCTTGCAATTAGTCTGGGCAAATATTTGCCCCACTTCAAACCAAGTATAACGTCAAAGTCGTGAATTTCAAACACATTTCTCTCTCTTTTTCTCACTGTGTCTTTCTCTTTTTAAAAACTTTCGCGCTCTCTCTCTCTCTCTGTCTCTCTCTTACTTTCTGTCGACTTCACTTTACTTCATTTTACTTTACTTTAGCGTTTATATCTGCTTGACTTTACTTTCTCTCCGCTACAACCCCTTTCTTCATTAAAGTATAAAATACATAGATTATATATTATATATTGTATGTACCTAGTTATTCACATATTTATAGTAGAAGAGAGAGTTCGCTCATATATTTATATTTCACATTAACTTATATCGATTAATCCATGTACTTTGATATTTATATCGATAAAAATTAGATTCAAGACTCTACAAGTGCAGAAAATTAATTTTATTATCCATCTTATATTTTCTTGAATATTTTTCCAATTTCTCCTCTCACCGATCTTTACTCTACTCATTTCCTATACATATATATTTTCTACAGCCCCGGAGTCGAGGATATATAAAGACTCTCACCCTTCAACCACGGAGCTGGTAAAATGAAATTAAAATTAAATTAAGTTCAATTAATTAAGCTCCTTTACTCGTGGGAACTTCGCCTCCGATCCCCTCGATCCCCGTGCGCCTCTTCACCCTGCTCTCCCCACAGGTATATATAAAACCATTTATATATCTGCACATGTATATATGTACTACACACGTATACATACATACATATGTTCAACCTAGACTTACCTGATTCAGCGAACATCGCGTCCGATGGGGTGAAACTTTTACATCGTTAAATACAAACCATAATCTTTTTTAAATTGATAGTGTCTATCCACTGATACCAACCAGAGATGATTATATTTTCTATCGAAGCATAAGCAAGAAAAATAAATATATTTGTATCTAGACAGCAACATTTTTTGGCCATTTTACTCTGCTATCTATTTTTTTTTTTCGTTTTTTTTTTTGATAGCTATTATACTTCTGTAATATCTAGATAATTCATACGATGTCTCAATATTGAAGCATATTATACATAATAATATTTCAATTTATTCGTATCAACATGAATTATTGTAATAATATATATTTATTCGTTTATATAAATATATCAATCATTTATTAAATCATAATTATATTAAATAATGAAAATTAATTTATATGTTCACTTATCTTTATTCAATTTCGTTTCCTATTATTCGTTCGTTACTGTAATAGTATAATAATAATAATAGCAATGATGATATCAATAATTTAGGAAGTGGTTTTTCACCCTACAATATATATTTTATACTTCGTTAATAAATTACAGTAGTGTTGATTGATTCCTTTTAGTTCTTTCGTCGATGCATTACGTTTGCAAATTTCATTTGACGTAATCTCTACTGATTCTATTCGTTTCTTTTTCTTTTTTTTTGTGTTTTTGTTTTTGTTCTTTTTTACCTGTGTCATCTTTAAGATGATCAGTTCGAGAAAAGATCGTTGCAACTAACATTTCACACCGCATAACGAATGCAACTTAATTATAAATTTTTGTTGTGATGTACTATGCTGATATACTATACTGTTCATTTTTCACTGCGTTTTCTTGCAGTATGATTTTTTATAAAAGTCCCAAAACATGTAGAAAATGACTACGACGTTAAACATCCATATAAATGCTAGTGGCTTGCGATTTGGTTCGCAGGATGGCATCAGTGTTTGAGCTGTGTGAACCACCATGATCACGAATTGGATCTGTAATTTTGAAAGTTAATATGAAGATTATTTTCATGTCTATTTTAATAATCTCCGTATAGATAGTAATTTATTTTTGTTTCTTTTTAATTCACACATCTTACTTACCAACTGCAGCAACGTTAGGTACGATTTGTAGGGTGCTACTATTTTTTGAGTTGTGGGACCCATACACGCTAATAAATAATAAGTGTACATTATAACGTGTACAAGACAGTTGGGTAACATTACAAACGTCCACATACCACCTGCGAAAGAGATAATCAGTGTTTTAGTTACAGAGATATTTTACATTTGTTCATATGTATCTCATTTTATCGACTGATAATAATGATGGAATATAAATTTTTGTTCATTCGATTTATGTTCATCTATATGGGATGAAATATATTTTTTATTATTTTACCTGGGACGTATTTGCAAGCAATCCATGATAATGTTACCGTTGCGACGTGGTGATAAACGTGTAGAAACGACGCCTGACTGTACTTTTTCCGCAATACGAATACTACTGTGTCACCTAATTCGACTATTTTTAAAAGAAGCAGCCACCAAACCCATCTCGCCATCTGTACATGGAGAAAATTGTGTTATCAAATTGTATAGTATTCGGAAAAAGAATCTAATTTTCTTTTTGTTTTTTCGCATACTTACGTTCAGAGGTTCAGGACTGTAGGAAAAATCGACAGGTTCGCAGCCGAGTGAAATGTTGGTGGTGAATCCGGACGTGAGAATCTGAAAACCACATATCATTTCGATTTGTTTTATCTACACAACCTGTATGGTTTTTTCTTTTGGTTTTCTTTTCTGATTTTTTTTTCTATCCGTTTCCAAGTATTCGATCTGTGAGAATGTTATCTCGTGTAATTTATTCGTTTTAACGTTGTCCACACAAAAAAAAACTTAATTAATTTATATCGACAAAACACGAAGGGTTGCGGCAACTCGCCTGATAAGATGAGATGACATGGCGACAATAAAAAAAAAAAAAAAAAAAAACTTAGTGAGTCAGAGAGCCAGATATTATGGGGTTTCACCTAAACATTATTATGCAAAGCTCTCTTGAGTCAATGAAATTAGAGTACATGTAACACGTGTACATGGCATTTATCTATTATTCTACAGTTTAGCTTGTAACAAAAGAGTAGGTTCTGTTTGATTGTGAGTTTAATTAATAATGATGATGAATTTTATTATAATTATAATTATGATTTTAATTATTATATCGTTGTATACTTACACCGTAAAATATAATTCCACTCGATATCGCCACGAATATATTGTAGCATATCATAAAACTATGAAGTGAATACGGCTTACGACGTTCCATAAAACGTGGACCAAAATTTAATACGAATCCTAAATAAGCCGCTATTATTGTAATTATTGGAAGAGGACTGCCCATTAGAAACCAATTCCTCACCCTCGGATCTGAAATTGATATGGTAAATTAATGAATTTTTCAATTGACAAGTTTTAAAAAATACGAAATAGGAAAAAGTTACATCAGGTGTGAGAAGAGCTATTGGCTATGCAATAATACGTGCGTTTTTTTTTTTTTTTTTTTTAATAAAGAGAGGAACAAAAAAATGAAGATGAAAATTTTGGGAAATTAATTGAAAAAATATATAACTCACCAGATATCTCATCCATGAGGAAACGGTAAGTCTCTACAGGTCCCATTTCCGGTTGAACTGTAGAAACAGATGAAACAAAAAAAAAAATATATCAAAAATGTTATTCTTTATCAGAAAGAAGAGATCAAAAAAATAAAAAAAAAAAGATAAATCTAGTCAATATTAATTTAACGGGTCAGTGGTACTCCGGACGGATGTGATCAGATCGAAATCCGAAACTAGAATGTGCTACTGCAGAACTATTACTAGAGGGAATATAAGATAAAGAAAAATAAAAATAGAATGAAGAACAAAAAAGGAGAGAAACGAAAATAATGAAAGAAAAAAAGAAACAAGAAGGAGAATAAGAATATTCGAAGGAGAAGGAGAAGTAATAAGTGTGCATGAAGCCGAGTTTTCCGAATACCACGCGTTCGTGATTGCGTGGATGCGCAGAAATTAGGTGATCACGCGCAGAAATTATTCGTACAAGTTTCTCTAATTTTATTAGTATTACATATGAGTGTTTTTTTCTCGTTAATTGGTTTCTCAAAGGGCATTCCAAGTTCTTATTTTATATATTATAAAAGGTCACATTTGATAAGGCAAGTGTATCAGTTAGAAGTCTTTTATAATTCACTCGTGATGCGATTTCACTGATTGTCAGTCGGTACGATAATTTTTGGCAATTTTATACTCCTCTTTAAACTTATCCCAATGTTATATACGTGGAAATATTACATGTATATATTTTGCGGAGACTCATGTTAGTGTGTAGAAAATATATTAAGGCGATTAGGGTCGAAAATGTGAAACGTCATTTCACTTCCATACATCATAGAAGTAACGGTCCTGCACCAGCCACTTCCATGGCGAATACACAATAGAATATCGCAGATGCAACATCTGCACGCTGTAATCATGATGATAATGTCAAGTCGAAAGTAATTGAGAAATCGCATTCCCAGATGTATTGATTAATTTTTTTTTTATTCATCCAGTTATTTTACTCCATTGCCAAAGATGTTGTTTCATAAATTCTCGTACAACATCGTCCAAGCAATTTGGAAAATGCAAAAGTAACGAGTTATAAAATTATTTGATGAATTGAGCAGACCCAAGTGCGTGCAACGATCTCGCATGTAATACACCTAATGTACTGTAGAGCGAAGGTTATTCGATAATGCTAATAAGACGTTGCGCAAGTATCGAAATATGCGTTAATTTGGTTGGGCGCATGATATATAATATGCCCACCAATTTTGTCATTTGGATCTAACGACATGAAATCATATATGATTCTTCTCTTTGCTTTGATGGTCGGACGTAGCGAGTATATCGCTTAATTAAGTATGATTATTTTACATTCACTTTTTATTCCGTTGTAATGTTATGATGGAAAAATGATCTATTTGGAGTATATTTTAGCTATAGAAAAGCGTCGTTTTACGCAAACCAGATAATACAGATGGCGGCACTAGAAATAGATATCGCACGTGCTTGTGTGTAAAAAGATATATAGAAAATTACACCGGTAGATAAGGAACAAGTTAAAAAAAAAGAAAGAAGTAATTATCATCTATCAGATATTTCATAAAATAATGTTTTTCAGGGGACACTGGGAATCATTTTGATAGGGTATTTATTTTTTTCTTCTCAACTTTCGTATCTATTATCAGTATAATAATTATAGGAAGAACACAAAATTCAAACGCATTATATAATATACGTACCTTGATATCAGTATTAACATTTAAATCCAAATCCAAACTCCCTTCGCACGCGGCAGGGTGATTTTATTTTATACGAAGGTCACAAAATTGTACATCACACCGGGATAGAATAATAACTATTGGAAAATTATGTGTAAAAAATGAAAGTGTACGAGGGGAAGAGGAGAGTGCAAAAAAAAAGAGAAAAAAAAACGAAAAAAAAAACTGGCAGCAGGTGGGTGATTTTTTTAAATTTAAAACCACGAATATACTGCAATGCGGTCAACTCCGCGATGCTTGTAGGGGGATCAACTATTAACTGGCGCGAAACGCCGACGTTCCTCTTTGGCTGGTAGCATTCACCAGGTTCACCGGCGTACAAGTTATAAACTCCTCCTGGCCCTCCTGGCTTCCCTGGTTACTGGGTGGTTGGTTGGTTGGTTGGTTGGCTGGCTGGCTGGCTGGCTGGCTGGCTGGCTAGCTAGTCACCCTTTCGTTTATAACCCGAGAGCTCTTCGATCTGCTGCGCGAGTCGCGCCGGACGAGTTCGAATATTATTATAGGATCACCTTTTGCACCCGCGACGTCGTCGCCACCGCGATATATATTTAATAGCAGAAGAGATCACCTGATCACCGAAATGAAAAATATGGGAAAAAAAGAAGAAGAAATTAATAAACTAAGGACCTTTGGTCGCGTGATTATCGAATTAAAATAAGAGAACATTCGATCCTCTTCGCGATGCATAAAAAAATCATTCAATTACTTCGATGAAATCAATAAAGAATTATCCATTAAAACAAAGCGAAACACACCCTACACACACTTTTTTCTCAAATTTCTTCTCGCGGGAGAATAATTAAAGAATGTTTGACAAATTTTGCACATGGTTTGAGGAAGTTTTATCGCTGCTGTTACTTTTCAACTATCGTTTATGTTCGTACCTGCAGCTCTGCAGAAACATTTTCTTTACTTTCCTTTCCTTTCCTTTCTTTATCTAGATACCTCCGGGCGGACAACCACCCCGCGGAACAAGGCTTAACTGTAGGGACGGTGTTCGCGAGGGGCGAACAGCTCCGGGTCGCTCGGATGTAAGGCTTCCCCGTAGGCTGTCATTTGAATCAGGATTAGCTACGAGGACGGTTCCGTTGTTCCGGATCCACCCACGTAGGTTCAGCCACTTTTTTTCTTTTTCGTACTCCCGCCTCGAAACATGCCTCATTACATACGAATATCATATTATCATCTTGTTTTTTTGATTCGTCGATTTATCGGAAACAAAATCCACGGGATTGATTATTTTGTAGGATTTCTTTGATCTGTACGGTATAATGAGAGTGATAAGAATCTGAGGTTTTTCATTTGCATAGGGTACATTATTATAGTGCGCTACATGATTATGTATTTATGCTTAAGGGGATCAAGGATTTTAGAGATCAGACATTGAGATTATACGTACACCTATAGTCGGCGTTATACTTTAGCCGCATGCTATGGATTCTATTTGTGGAAATTTGGTAACTGTGTTACAAGGAAAAGAAGCTTTCTTTATTCAATGTACGTATACGTATACATATTTCGTGGGGATATGATATCGACGTTATTCAACTATAGGATATCAATTTTATTGGGAATTTATTAATTTACATGTATACCTATACAATGTATAGATTTTTGTTTCATCAGAGAGCTTTTCCCATGCGCTCGAATTCTTCGAGAACGTAGTCAACGTCCTTTGTTAATAATCCAGAGTTTTGTACGACAAAACGAAAGAAATTTGGCTTCTGACGAAGAGGTTGATATCCGATCATTAAACTACCGCGTCTCGTCATCATTTCCTTCAACTGTGGTGCGACCTTATTAATAAAATAGTTACAATTATCAATTATCTTCATATTACGTGACCGGAAATACGTGATTTATGCTCTTTGAATAGGGTTGCGACAACTTCCGGTATTATCTACGTAGGTTCAATTTGTAAGAATTGGTACTGGCAACTTGTTGTTGGTTGGCAAGTTACCAGGATGTGGTAGTCGGTAGAATTATAGACCGAAGGTAATCGATAATCTACCGCAAAGCGGTCCAACAAAATTGTTATTAGCTATGCGTATGAATTTTACTACAGTTTTATAGTTGGTTTATTTCTCTACTGTAGATAGAATTGCTCAACGGATGGTGACTAACTTAAAATAATATTAAATTCTGTAGGTAACGGGTACTAAATTGATTGAAAAATAATTAAATAATTTTGCAGTTCAATGTTCTACATGATGCAGCGTTTTCTATTTGGCGTTGATTTTATGTTTTTATTAAGTTTTTTTATTAATGGGATGGGTCGATGGAAATGTTTTCAGATTAAATAAATGACTCGATAATTTACCTTATGTAAGTTTTCGTTGTAGTTGTACAAGGAATCCTTGTTTTTAAGCGATGGTGGAATATACCAAAAACATACATTTATGAAAGACGGTTTGGCAACTAGTTTGAAATCGGCGCGTCTTTCGATTTCACTTCTCATAAAATCGGATAAGAACATTAGATGGTTCACATGGTTTTCGAATCCTGAGGTACCCTGAAATGATTTGTTAGAAAAAGATACTACACTAGTACGATATATTAAAATTTGTTGAATTTATCAGGATAACGAAATTAAAACTGAATGAACTGTGAATGAGTGTAAAAAAAAAAAAAAAATACACAAGCGCTCGATATAGTGCATAGTAAATTGAATTGTTCAGAAAATACAACTGAAGAGATGACTGGAAAGAAAATCAAATGTTGTCTTTTAATAATTTTCTATCAAAGTTCTTAAAATATTTATAGACTCAGATTCAATAAAATGATATCAGGTATGGTTATGGTGGCAATGAAAGTATTGCATGAGAGTGAATATTAAAGATAATCACTACAAATTGATGGCGTTAATTATAAATTATCTAAGATCTTTGAGGGTACTTATAATGCAAATATTTTATATCTTGAGATTAAAGGAGCTGTAGAGAGAGGAAGATAATTTTCTTATCAGAGAGCGTTGAGGAGTCGGAAGGCCTTGGCGTATGATAAAAGTGAAAAGGGGTAGCAAGGTTTAACACAGACAAATGGAGATGTGGGGGGACAATGTAATATATGCATAAGTATTACGGTAAACACACTTGAAACAAAGCATACAAGGAAGCTGCAGACCTTGTTTCAGTACACTTAGCTTCAGCGAGCGCCTCGACGTCAGCTTAAGCACTAAAACTAGAATGTGGGAAATTCAAGATGCAAAGTTAAGGGACCTCCTGCACTTAATATACTAGGGGTAAAAACTGCATCGGAGGCTTGTGTACTACAAAACCAATCTGCATAAAGTCTGATGCAGATCGTTGCATCGGTTAAAAGGAGACTAAGAGATTCGTACTCTTATAAATTTATACGACAACTCTCAATTCTCTCAGCTCATGCATTTTGATTTTTTTCATCATCTTACCATTTGCTTTATCATGAAATTCATTACCATGATCAATCTCACCTTAGCCTGCCACATTATCCAGAACTTTAACACATCTGCCCTCCGTCCACACTGCATATACTTATCACCAACGTCATAATCTTGAGGATAAAATTTGTCCTTCTGGAATAAGTAGGAAGCTTTTTTAGAGTGAGCAGATTTTAGAATGTCACAGTGCTTTGTCAGGAGCATGGAACATTGCTGTGGTACTGCCAAAAGCTTATGAGGATTGAATGCTATTGAATCTGCTTTTTGTATTCCATCCAATAAGGTGTGATACTTTCTACTCATGATCAATCCACCAGCCCAAGCTGCATCCACATGGAACCAAAGTTTGTATTTTAAACAGATGTCTGCTATCTCATTCAGTGGGTCAATCGCTCCTAGGACAGTAGTACCTGAAATTAAATAAATTTGAATTTTTAAGAGTTGTAGAATTATGCAGATAATTAAAGATTATGAGCAGTTAATCACCGGCGGTCGCAGATACCATGAAACAAGTATTTCCTTGCTCTTTTTGAGCCAGAATATTCACTTCCAGATTATGGGTATCCATTCGTCCGTGTTCATCTGTTTTTATTAATATAACATTTTTCTCTCCAATCCCGCACATGCTTGCCCATTTTTGAATCGAATAGTGGGCATCTTCCGAAGCAAACATGACAAGGTTTAAACCAGAGGATCCATAATCCTGATGAAAGAAAAATTCTATTGGCATTTTCGTTTGAGATTGAAATTATTGCAGCACCATTTTTGAGATAACACCTTTGATTCTGGTTTTAGCCAATATCGTGCCAAGTTTATTGCTGATCCATTTGCAAAAGAACCACCTGGGCAGAACAACCCATCTCCAAAACTTTGAGGTACAGAAATCTGATCGTAATCCGTTTTGTAGAACATTTCCAGCATTTGTTTTATAAGAGTTTGTTCCATCAGAGTTAGAACTGGGGCTACTTCGTAAGTGTATATAGAAACGTTAAGAGAATCAGTAAGCCATTGACCCGCTAGTCCATAAGGATCCAATCTGGGTCAGAGTGGGATTATAAATCAGCATTTGATTTGATGAATTGATGAGAAAAAAATAAAATTCAAAATATTACCCAGAGAATAATTGGTTCATAAAGTATGGATGACCAGTCTTCACACTGAAGTTATATATGTCTTTTATTATTTCTAATATGAGTTCCTGAGATTTTGGTTCATACTTCAAATCAAAAGATATTAATTCTGATAGGTGGGATGGATCTCGCCATTTAATGACAGGCTCATCCCGTTTTATACCATCGAAAATGTTTTTTATTAAAATCGATGACAGATCCTCAAGAAAATTTTTGTGCTTTTCTTCAACTGGTATACTATGCCAATCGGACATGCTTATTGTTTGATATTGCCGTGATTTGAAGTTATGGTGTGCTTGTTTTTATTCTAATCGTATAGTAACACACATTACACTTCACCTACTAACCCAAACAATGGAGTGAGTCAGGTTTATATAGCTCGTGAAAATTGTTGCCAACTATCCTTGGCAATGTTCCCCCTTTTATTATTCTTAACGAGAACACAATGGTACCTCCGTCAACAACATTGAAAAGCAGCGATGACAACTTAACGTGCGAGGAACTTGCAATTGATCGAACAAAGGTTATCACACATTATGTAATTTAGCATACATCGTGTGGCAAAAATTTATTGCATAGCTTGTACCTTGAATAAATTGAGCAAAAGCCATAGGTATGGAAAAAATATTTTTTATTTTTATATTTACATTGATGTTACATTTGTTTTTTTTTCTCGTCGAATATTTCATGTATCATTATTATTTCATGTTCTGGAGTTCCCTAATGCTGAATAATATAAGCTTGATATGTGCCTTAGTTTTAGCAGTTTCTCTTCTGATATTTTCTACTTGTCTTTCGAGCAGCTTAATCCTAACATTAATCACTATTACAGCCTCATCTAAAGTGAATTCAACAAAATGACCAAGTCCTACGTCTAATAAGATAGTCGATGTGTCCTCAACGTGAGCTTGGACATAGAAATTATTTCCTATGTCGAGTTTAGTCTTGAAACCTGAATTTTCGGAGGATTCGTTTGCTAGTTTTATTGTTGATATCATGTTTTTCAATTGAAGGAATTCAGCCGTATCAGAATTTAGCTCGCCTAGTTTTTCATCCAATTTTCGCAAATCTTCCTTCAGTACATCGTTTACAAATGACTCAAATTGCAAGACCTTTTTTTGGATGTAAGGAGTCATTTTTGGAGTAAGACTGTATCCCACTGTAAGAAACATTTCATACCCATCACTTTCGATCAGTGTTTCATACTGTTAAACGGATCGATTCGGAAATGAAAACTATGGTGCTATGTCGAAAAAATATGCAATGATGTTAGGTTAGATAAAGTTGAGGCTCGACGATTCAAGTCCCAACAATGTTAAGAAATGATACTTACTTCAAAATAGTTGGGGATCTACAATGAATGAGGCGTTTAATTAGTGGTTATGACACTGATGATCATTTCAGGATCTATTCAGGAATTATGAGAATACTAACAAACTTCTGTGTTTGACACTACTCTGTTTAGAATAAATAAATATACTGTGGCGTCGCCTGTAGATAGCCAGTTTGAACCTCGACAAAATGGTTTTACAAGCTCTGCTGATTATACAGACATTGTGCGTACCTACTACCAGGCATACCTTGAAATCGGACTATCTATTAATTCGGCTCGTTCAAAAACGAAAAAGAAACAGGAAACAAAAAAAATGGACGTATCTGAAAGCAGAAGGTTGAAGCTTCAATTTGATGACAATTTCATGTATCTGAGTATATTTGTCAAAAAGCTACGAGCGTTTGTAAATCGACCGCTTTCGCGCAGCAGTATCACAGGCAACAACACGACGCACACTTACGAATGCATTGATGAATGAGTAGCAGCAGCCAATCAGCGTTTACTACGAATACTCCTTCTACTACGCGTAGTACGTAGTACTGCGAATACATACTATATAAGTCAGTCATGTTAGGGTAGGTTAGTTAGCTTAGAAAGGTCAGTTATATGGTGCATTTTTTGACAAAGCTATAAGTGTTTAAAAATTGTGTAGGTATATCCACGGGTATATCTACAGTCAACGAATAGGTATATACTGGGTATGGGTATATATTATGCATATAATGTTGAAGCAATATGATACTATAACGATGACACGATTATTCCTACTAGTTGATCAATATATTACACACATTTGCATTTCGTAATTTGTGATCATGGTATCTAAATACATGATCTGCACATTAATTTGTAATTACAGCTAAGAGACTTGAAAAAGTTGGAGATAATTTACTGAAAGGGACTCACGATCGACAGGACTATTAAGGACATCAAGAGACTCGGTAGAGTCTCGCGCCAAGTACATTCAAAAGAACGGGCGGACTACCGAGTATCTTTACTGCGACGGGAGCCCAAAACGGGAGTTCGGTTCGCGTTTCATTGAATAGCTCCCATATTAATAATGTTACAGCAAAAGTAAAATCACTTTTGCTATATAAATCGGGGACGAGCTTTCATTTAAGCCTAATTTCAATGAAATCGGTAGTCGGAGAGTTGAGATACGATGATCTCTGATCACCGGCAGGCTCGTTTCATAAGATTCGTCCCCGTCGTCATCATCAGACAGCTAGCTATATGCTCCAGAAACCAAAACCATTCCAACATAAATGGTATAGACGGGAGGCCGCGGTGTGGTTACTGTTGTGGCTCGCACCGTATTCTTGTCAAGTAGGAAAAAGGTTGTAATTTCCGCACGCCTAGCAGGTGGCGTCAGTGTAGCCGGTACACTACGGTACACGTCTTATTTCTTACAGAGTTCGCCACCGCACAGCGACTCCTTTTCATTGGGCCCCAGAAAAATGGCGCTCTCATGGCTACCGTTCGAAAATTTTTCTTACCCCGTCAAACCATAGATGTGGAGTAGTACATATATATGCGTCAAACATCTTACAATAGTACACCAAAGAAACCATAAATAATACTGCAATATTCTCCAACAACATACAAAAAGTTATGAGATCCCCCCAAAAGGCACCTACGGTGCAAAAAACTTCGCCAAGTACATTAAATGTTTGAAAAATTCATTAATAATAAGAAAAAAAGGATCCAAATCTATTATTGTGCCAAGTAAATGTAACTTTACATCGTGTAAAAATATAGAATTGGAAAGTAAATCAATGAGAATCAATTCAAAGAATCAAAGAAATAAATTAAATGAAATTTAAAAAAAAAAAAAAAAATTGGAGGTAGTGGGACTTGGCGAGCTTTTCGGAAAACGAATCCAGAATTTTCGTATGGCAATATAACATTATTAGCTCGCCAAGAACCACGTACTCCAATTTTTTTTTTTTTTTTTAAATTTCATTTAATTTATTTCTTTGATTCTTTGAATTGATTCTCATTGATTTACTTTCCAATTCTATATTTTTACACGATGTAATCCTAAAATACATCAGGAGCAGATAAGAAAATTCGCCAGATAGAGCCCGTACCAAAATACTGGCAATGGACCACACCACCGACAAATTTTTCACTCTCATTAGGGAGTGTTTCTATACAGTTGATGCTTTGTATTTTGTAAATCAAACATTTTACACGTATGGCGAAAAGTTGATGACGTATGAATATATTATTGTATAATATCTAATTGTCTATAATATTCATCATAATCATCAGAACATAATTCCTTTATTGAAATGAGTAGACTGCATTGTTATCAAAGAAATTGATGTTTCAGTAAATGAATTGTTGAACACCTAATTGTTTTGTATTTCACATAGATAATTTATCAATGAACAAAGAGCACTTTTCGAACTATTTAATCGATAAAAATTCATTACACTCCTGCACGTATCACTCATTGTCATTCTTCATCGGCAACACATCATGACATCAAACACTGATTGTCGCAACGATTGTCGCAACACCTCCTCACCAGTCATTCTCTTCCGATAATACAAAAATTAATATATGAACTAAAATTGCCAAACTGTAAATGTGCCGATCAGTTTTCAGGTCTCTAAGCCAATATTGTGGGCGAACGGACCATTTTATTAAAACTGATCGAACGTAGCTTTATGCCTCCTCAGAATCTGAATAATATTGGGATATGAAAAACTGTAGTTATCAAAATATCAAGAAAGTAGCCGGTGGAATCAGCCACTTGATTATGTTTAATTTTTTAATCTAAACACCAAAACGCCTTTGATTTTTCTTGATCCTGACGACTGAAATTTTGGTGTTCAAAAGCTGTACGTCATCACGGTTTGTCAATGATATAATTACGATCATAAAAATATTTGGTATATTTCATTCGATTACTATAATGAACAAAGCATCCATGCGAGATCTAGATCAATTGAATTTTTTATCGTTACGTAGTGCTTATAGTTGGATTTTGAGATCACCTTTGTCTATGACTATGAAATAAAGTTATACACTCATTCGGGATTAATATCTATACTGTTTTAATACAACAATTAGCATGCATGATCTATAAGTCGTTTGTAATTATCATCACGTGTATTTTATGTGAGAAGTGTTTCAGAGAATCAAACACTGTGGCAACAGTTTATCTCCTATCAGTTGCTCTAGTTATAAATATTTTTTTTATTACATTATAATTTTTCAGTTCACATTTTTCCCCGTCATTTTTACATGATATGTAATAATACCGAGTTATACTTATAGTACAGATACCGCATTTATACCATGTCATGGAATCGCAAGTCCGCGTTATCCTATATGTATGCGCCATATATCATTGGAAACATTATATTATATCAGAAAGCTCAAATCCAACTTACATATGATTATCATTATATTAATATAACAGTTACCACTACTGCTCATACGCGATGCGCGCAATGATTATTATACGATGACGAATGTACTCGTCTTCTAGACGAGTGATAAAAAAAAAAATCAATTTGAAAAAATAAAATAAAATAAAATGGAATAAAAAAAAAACAATATAAGTGCATTTTGTCACGCTTTGATGTCGTGCAACTAGAGTAATATGGAATACATCGCATACGATTATTATTACACATATGTTACGCCGAATGAACTACACACCATAATTTATACTATTACATTATACATTCATATATCATGCCACCATATATGCAATTATTATCACCGATAAGTGATAACTATGTAACAGTATAACACATTACTATGCACGTTTGACAGGGTATTGGGTGTATGATGTGCATAAAAAGAATTTTACGATCACTTGCTTTTTATCAATACATCAGGGATCATTCCTGACTTAAAAAGAGTTTTTATGAACATCCACAACATTTATTATGCGAAAATATAATCGTTGTGTCATACTTACCTACACGCGTTCATAAAAATTTATTCAATCCGATGCGCGTCCAGTATTATAAAAAAACAAAAAACTTCATCAAAGAACAAAGTTCTACTGCGTTAGCTCGTCAGCCTCAATCCCAGGATTTACATTTATTAATAATAATTATAATATTATATCTGTACGATTCAAAGATTATAAAAAACGTGTATCGATATCATAATCATTACCATCCCATTTCCATTCATTTTTCTTCTTTTTTCTCCTTATTTATTCTCACTACCCTCTAAAATACACGGATTAATGTGATAGAATGGGGAAATTTAAACAATGAGATGCAATCAATTATTTTAACGGATCTTAATGTTTTTATCATTATTATTGTTGTTGTCATATTTTTTTTTTTTTTATCTCATAACTATCATAACCATTAACTGCTATTATTACTAAACTAGTTATCATTATTTTAAAAATTATATATGGCGACAGATACGTGATAATAATAATAATAGTAATAGTAATAATAATGAAAATAATAACAATAATAATAGTAATAGTAGTAGTAGTAATAATAATAATAATAATAATATACTATGTGTGTAATATATGGTTATTAGACTTTAGAACTGTTAAAAAAATAGAAATAATTTATAACGAAAGCCTATACAACAGATATTTATATTTTCTATGTATTTATCTTTATATATATATATATATATATAAATATATATATATATTTGTTTTATAGACGTTTATTTTTTAGGCAAACAATTTTCGTGAACATTAATTATTACTTTTTACTTTGTATTTTTCTTTCGTTTTTCCTTTTACGTTTCACTCCTTTTACATACACACACATACGTATTATATCGATACATGCATTCATATGGACACACACACACATACACACAAGCGCATACATATGTGAGTTTCGCTGTGCGTTTTTATTAATTTTTCAAATTAATAATTTCTTCATTTTATGTTTAAATTTTTGTTTTCATACTTCTCCTCCTTATTTCTCGCATTATCATCTATTATCGATCATTGACTTTCAATTCTAATATCACATAAGAAAAATTAAAAATAACATACATATATATTCGTATTATATAGATACAGTGTGATCGTTTTACTCGTTTTACATGAGCATACAATAGCATATAGACTATAATATATTATATACCTATAAGTACGTGCTACCAAGTTGAACGGCCATTTTCTTGAAAGTTTCTCACAACATATTTAGTTTCGTTACAATTCAATTACTATTATCGATAATAATGATGATGGTGGTAATAATAATCATAATAATAATAACAATAATAACAACAACTTATCTATTCATTTATCGAAGTATATTATTATATGTTAGATGCTATAGATGATGATAATAATTACTGCCGGGATGCCAATTTGTCATTTATGTTCATCTTTTTTTCTTCAGATTTTCGTTTTGTTAATTTTACCGGAGAAATTAATTAGGTACATGCCTAATTATTATCACCGCGTATACATACGTTATTTCAGAAGTACTGTCAGTATACAGCGTATAATAATTTGTTTTTTCTCTACATTTTTTTTTCTTCTGTTTAAATTATAATAATAGTTGCTTAGTATTTAAATACACTTAATGAAAACTTACACAATATTTAATATACATATATGTATTTTCTGTACTATACATATATAATATATTTGTATATTTATATGAGATCTTCTTATATAGGTAAGTGAATCAATCGTCACTTTTATTGTTGCTGCTGTCCTTTACTTTAATTATTATCATTATTATCATTATAATTATTTATAGACGAATCGCAATCGCTTATGCACTTAACATATATGCCATTGATTTTATTGTAATATCCTTGGTTGCTTCGGTTATTGTTGTATATTTTATATAAGTTTTGTATCCATTTTCTTTTTTGCTTCGGAATTGACGAGCCAGTCTTTAGTATATTTCCGAAATTTAAAATATCGTATTCATAAGTGAGCAGCTAATGATTCCTGATGCAGTAAAACCAACGGTGAGCTAAAACAGAATCAGAAAAACAAATGAATAATTATTATTCGATTCAAACACGGCAGGTATTTTATATATTTTCTGTTCTTTTTTTTGTTTTTTTTTTCCTATTTTCCGAGTTATAATCGATCATTTGAACAAATCACGTGTATAGATATCATCTACGGAACGGTGAAGATTTTTTTTTGTTCTTTCTTTCTTTTTTATTTCTTCCGATTATTGAAAAAAATTACGTATGCTGTATATGTATAACTAATCGTGTGCGAACGTATTATGATGTCTGATGGAAAGTCGTGACTTTTATTATTGCGCTCGGTGCACTAGATCATAGATATAATAATAGTCACGTGTCTCGTTATACCGATACAAAACACTATACTGTACTGCCAGATGCGATGCGTTAATATCTACATATATATAGTTTAACACGTGTGTATATATGTAATACCTATATAAATATAATGTATCGTCCGCAAAACTCGTTAAGTAATTACCTGTAGATATAGTCGTGTCGTCGTTTGCGCTCTCGCTGTTATAGATTATTATTAAATATATAGGTAGAGTTTGATAGGCATGTAATGTACAGACGTCAGGTGTGTATATGTGTAGATTATAACGTGTCAGAGATTAGATATATTGTAATAATTATATCGTCCTTTTTATCATTTCTTTTCTCTCTTTCGCTCCCTCATTTGTGCGCGCGTTTTAAATTACAGCCTTAACTCAGGTCAAGATTATTACAGGATAATGAGATTTGAGTAGGTATATTACAAATTACATATATATATATATATATATATATTAGTGTATATAAAATATTGAATGAAAAATTGTGCACGTATTAATTTGAGGTACATATTGTAACCCCGTAATTTTGCATATTATGAATAAATTATTATATTCGTTATTTATACGGGGTTTGTTCTGGCTCGAAAGTTTAATCAAAGTGTAGGAGGAGGAGGACTGAACAATGCAAATGACAGACCGCATGTAAAATCTTAATATTAAAATGTACATTTATGTATTAGGTACGTAATGGTGAATTCCAACTTTAGCCAGTTAATAAAGCAAAAGCTTCGTAAGTAGTATCTATACCAAGTTATAACAAGCTAGCGAACAAACTGCGATGCTGTTACCTAAGAGATAAATGTGGAATCATAAACCCACCCGGGATATATTTATAATATCTATATCTATGTATAATACATGTATATACGAATGTATATAGATATAGAAAATTTTCATGTACAGAGAGAGACGGAGGAATCTTGCAGTTCAACTCTCGATCATCGGGAGTTATGGACAATAATTACTGATTGTGAGTAAATGCTATCAACTATACTTATTAACGGCGTCGTCGCTGCGTAATTTAATTTTTAGAAATAATTATTTTTTATTATCCTTTCGTTTTCTTTTTCGTTTTTCATTTTTTTTTCTTTTTTTTTTAATTCCTCCTTTTTTGCATATAAAAAACTGCACGCGCGCAACACTGTACCTACACTTATATATATGCGGGGGGACGACGATACGAGATAAGAATAATTATAATTATGTACGATAAGAAATGTACATTATATTATATAGATGACGATGAGCGGGGCAACTCTATCGTTTATAAATGTTACATATAATGTAATTTTATCAATGCTTATTTTACCCGTCATATAATTATATGCACTGTGGACTCGAACTCAGGGACTTCGCATGGATGATATGTTTTATAATATACATTTAAGATTTTCCTACGATTTTTAAAAGCTGTCGAGGTAGTTCAATATTATATTATAAATATATTTTTTTTTTATTAATACGCGATCTGTTATCAGAGATTTTTCTTCGTTCGTTCGTTTATTTATTGATTTTTCTAGTTCTTTTATTTCGACATAATACGCGTCATTGTTGTACAACCTACTTTGTTTTTGTCATGTAGGTACGTGCAGATCGTTGTCGTCGATATATATATTATGGGTTTGAGTTATACCAGCGTCGCGACGCTCCGACACGTGATATGGGGCGGTAGTTTTTTTTTTTTCTTTTCACTTCTTTTTGTCGATTTGTTTTTATTTATTTTTTTTCATCAGAAATGTCTACCACAACTGCATATCTGTAGGTTTTGCTTCTTCTGCTTCAACTGCAGCTTCTACCGGTGCAGCACACGTATGAAAACTAAGTCCAGGGGTTTCATTTGACTGACTTTACGAGGTAGACATAAAATGGATTTTACTGTCGGCTAGTTCGCCAGTTCTCGAGTTGGTAACATTGCTTTAGCCAGCATAATATACGGTCTTCCTTCTTCTACACCATCCCCAAACCCTTTTCTCTCCTTCAAAACCCCCGTTCACCCCTTCAAGCCCTTCCGTCATCTTATTCTTTTTATTCTTATTCATTCTTTCTTTTCGTTCCGATTCCTCCGCAACTCAGCTCTTTCCCTCTCACTCTCTCTCTCTTTCTCCCTCCTTTTCTCATTTTGAACATACCGCAAAATATATACTGCATATACGCGAATGAATCTACGAGAAGTCGCGCTGACGGCGGTTCGGTTAATGCTAAACTTTACCTATGAAAAATATCCATTTCCCTCGACATATATCAAAAGTTTAATATTTTTATTTATGCGTTTTACGGTGTACCGCGAAACCGCGCTCCGGCAGGGATCAAGTTTTTTTTTTTTTTTTTTTTTTTTCAACGTGAATATGGTAACCATGGAGACAAAATTTAATATTCGTATACTTGTATTATTATTATTATTTTTTTTTTTTTTCAATCAAAACGTTCGCTGTGCAAAATTATCGGTGTGAATATGCTAATTATATATCGAACTCCGATCCTGGCGTGACCTCATTTTTCGAAAGTTGCGTGTAAATTTCGTATATGGAAGATCGTGCAAATCGACGATTAGAATTGAAACTTTTGTACGAATATAGGGATGGAAAAAAGGCGACGGTCGGTCGGTTAGTTGTTCGTTTATAAGGGAGAACGCCGTGGCAAATTGTAGCTAGTTAACAAAAAGCATTGGGACCATTATACACTTCCTTTCTCTTCTTTTCTCTTTACTCTTCCACTCTTCCACTCTCATCGTCTCTCTTCTATACCGTATACCTACTATACACACTATACTCTCTCGTAAACGAAGCGGAGACCAAGAGCGGTTAAAACCTCGTCAAAATAACCTCGTAAAAAGAGCCGGTCCTCGGCAACGCGATCCCTATAACAGCAGCGGTATACGCGAACTTATCCCGCACCTTATTCTCTGTCTCTCTCCTTCTTTCTTTTTTTTTTCGTCCAATCTGCATTCGCATTCCGTTTTACACTGTATAAAAAATGAAAGCATACGAAAATAGAGGAGCAAAATTATATATATATCGGATCAATTAAAAAAAGATATATAGTATTATGTCGCGATTAAAAATGAATAGAAAATTAAAAAGCTGACGATTTTTATAATCCGTGAATTATTTTTACTCGAGCTATCGTCACCTACTATACGTAGTACAGCGTGTTATATATTGTATATGATTTTTACGATCGTTTTCCTGCAACAGGATATGAGAAACGAATGCTCGAAAGTCTCTCGACTAAAGTTTAGACACGGTTAGCAAGCTTTTGCCGTTTAGGACGCGTCCGACGCATAAATTGACGATCTTTTGAATAACGGAACAAGTTTATACGTCGGGTGTATAATAACACCCCATACGTGTTGCAGAAAACTCATTGTATATTGAATATTGTCGTGAAAGCGACATAATTTTCTCGAACAGATCGCGACTGCAGCGCTCGTGCCTCCCCTCTGTTTCTCTGGTTTCTTTGAACGATAAACGATATAATAATACGAAGATTATAATTCACGTGTTATTTATGTACGTACATATATTGTAAATACATATTCCCGCATAGACGGGCTATAACATAATAGTATAAGTAGGTATATACTATACGCGGAAAACGGGCGCGTCGCGCGGATTTCTGCTGCGGCGAGCAATGATGGTGGTGCTGCTGCTGCACCCCCATTGAGATGAGGAACCTCGTAAACTGGTGATTTACAACCGGCTGCAGCGCGGTTGCTCTCGAGGCAATGCTGATTCTGATGCTGATGCTAAACCTCTTATACTTATGCTATCTCAACATAGGCATAAAATATATATATGCACCATACATACATACATTTCTTATAGATATTATACCTACGTAGTGAAACGCAGTTTAACACCACTGCGCGAATTCACCTTATGGAAATCGCTGGTAAAATTTTCAAATCTGTATTTCCTTTCAAATGTTAATTCTAATTATATCACGTATTTTCTATCACAGAATTATTAGCCAGTGCACGACCTACCCCGTGAAAACCACCCCCTCCCCACCCCCCGCCAAAAAAGGATGAGACTTTTCTGGTTATCAAGTTTCTCTCTAGTAATGAAACAAAAAAAATTGACCGATTAATTAGAGGGAGCGATCTGAGGACATGATGAAAACGAGGAGAGAAAGAATTGAGGACAAAGCGGATTAAACTTATGCACGGAAAGAGATTTGGTATG
This sequence comes from Athalia cordata, assembly GCA_963932425.1. Classification (NCBI taxonomy): domain Eukaryota; kingdom Metazoa; phylum Arthropoda; class Insecta; order Hymenoptera; family Athaliidae; genus Athalia; species Athalia cordata. Next base: position 31,776,605 of record OZ010626.1, read on the forward strand.
GGTATACGATATCTTAAGGCGAGTTTCTATCGCATATATACATATCCGCGGTATATTCGAGAGGGATGTAAAGAGGAGGGGGGTAAAGTAAAGGGGAGAATACTTCGCGTTTTAGTACTTGGCCAATCGTAAAAAGTTATGCACCAGGCTAAAGCACACGGTGTGCGCTAGCGCAGCTTCGTCGTCGTCTGCAACACCATATAACCAACAAACGCGCGTGCAAAGGACATACACACATTATATATACGTATGTACATGTATATTATGTACATATATATACTTATATGGATATCAGCCCGCGATTGCGGCAGATAGGTTTCCAGTTTATCTTACGGCCCCTGCACTCCACCGCACTACTCCCCATATAGACTTCATTTTTATCCAACTTATGTACTTTTAAAACTCCTTATATACCTACCACCTCTTTCCATTGCCATGCAATTTTACGGTGTTCCTTTTTTTTTCTTTTTTTTTCTTTCCTTCTTCTCTTCTCTTTGATCTTTCATTTCGTTCTCTGATTAAGAGAGAGAAAAAGCAAAAAAAAAAAAGAAAGATTTATCCTCCATCGTCGATTAATCGGGACTTTTAGCCTCCCGATGCCATGCAGTATACAATAGTGTTATGTCTGTACGTATTTTGAAATCGTAAAACTGGAACCCCTTTACTTATTATGGACACAAGTTCGCGGTATATAGTGTGGTATCGTTAACCAGAATATGGCAAAAGACTGCTGGTGCAGCAGCTACTGTAACTGCTGCTGTTATGTACAGTCGCAAAAAGTAGAACACAAAGTGATCGCGTTGTATATATGTACACAACTTATACACGTGCGTTTACATTATATATATATAAAGCATACGCCGCACACGCGGGATCCAGATCCGGATTACGTATATAGAAAGATGTGGTCCAAAATGGCGGAAGAGACGGTTAAGAAGCGGACCACGCGTTGCAACCGAACGTAATTCTACACAATTTTTAAGATATATACATATGCAATACCCATAGGTAGTAAGAAGAGTATATTAAAATTTGTTCAACATTCGGTACAAACCCGAAAGCTGATCGATGTCTGAACTTTGTCTCACAGATTTCTGTTTTTTTTTTTTTTTTTTTTTTCGACGATGAAAAGCTATGTGGAATAAATACACGAGTATCGCGAGAACTGCAGGAAAAGGAAGGGTGAGAAAGAAAGAGGGTAGTTTACAGTCTTGCTGCAAGTATAGCTTCGCGGGTTTTGCACACTGCACCCCGGAATTACGAGGAGAAGAAAAGAGATAAGAAATAGAAAGAATGAAAGAAACTGCACCCTTAACACAGCGACGGTATTTTGAAAATGGATAATATGAAGATCGCTGTTTCTAATGTGTAAGAAATGATTGGAGCAGCTGGTTTTTTTCTATAAGAACTGCAGTAATGAAACTGAGTAGGTGTATGGGGATCTCGTGACGACGACGACGATGCTGACGATGATGATGATGGTGATCCGAAGCATGCGGTTAGTATTTCTTAGTTAGCCGGTTGAAGGTTTCTGGTATGATCGTTCGTTTCGTTTCGTTTAGTTTCGTTTCGTTCGCCTTCGCGAGTTTAGTACTTTCTAACTGCAGTCGCAGGCTACAATTAAACCCTCATAAAGTTAGTCGTAACTTTTTTAAAAGCGGCGTTCCGTTCCTCAACCGTCGTACTAAGATCGCTGCTATGCCATCGTGCCATTCTATAGCTAATGCTGCGTGTAGCAAACTTCACGGCGGACGCCGAGCGCCGGTTTTATGTCAAGACTCTTTTGCTCGCTGCAGTGTATGTTGCTGTTACTGTTACTGTTGCTGTTGCATGAGAATCCAAGAAAATATATAACTATCACTTCATACAAATTCAGACACACAACATAATATTCTAAGAATTATCTTTCACCGAATTGCAACTATACGAATTCAAAAAACTACAACATTTCAATCGACAATTTTTCGACAATCGTTTACTCTCCCATTTCCTGCTGCACGGTGAAAAAAAAGAAAGAGAATAGAAAAATGGCGTACCCGCGCACATCATCATGTCACACGCGATGATACAATTATAATATAACTATTAGTCACGTGATGATCGGATATTTTCACGCGTATGTATATTCCGGTATATAACAAATACATCTACATATATATACAAATCTTGAAACGCACAGTTAATATTATACTATACCTAGAACCGCTGTCACATAAACTTGGATACTTTAGTACCCGACGCGTATAGTAGTATAATACACGTGTAGAAAACAAAAAAGTAAAATATACAAAAAGTAAAAATTAAGAAAAAAAAGGAAAAATTTCAGTACGCGGAAGAATAAAGAAGAAAATAAAATAACCGCGGACTTCTCGCAAGTTTCTCTTGCCAAGAGAAGAAGACGCCACGGAAACCAAAAACAAAAACAAAAAAGACGAAGGAGTACAAAAATGGTAAAAGAAAAAACAACGAAATGAAAAATAAAAATAAAATTGAACGTAACGTAAGAAAAAAAAAAGAAACGATAACGAAAATAAAATGAAAAAAAAAACAGAAAAAAAAAAGAATTTGCGAGCCGTAAAACCGAGCGCGTTTATGATCGTCGTTAAGTTCGCTGCAAGAGCGGCCTGTCTGATTACATTGATGCTGCTGCTGCTGCTGCTGATTCTACTGAGAAGATTTTCGAAAGATTTTTTGTTGCATAATCAACCGCGAGAGCCAACCAACGAATCTATTGTGCATTATACAGGCAAATTTTAATACCCGAATTTTCGGTAGTTTGGATTTTGTTTTTTTGCTTCGTTAGTTGAAAGTGAAAAAAGTTGTGTATTATAAGTTATAGTTCTATGGTATTGTAAAGGTGTAGCTGGTGATAATCTAGGAGTTTTGAAATTAGTTTAGAGGTTTTCAGGTTGGTTTTCCCGTTTCGAGTCTGATTTCATCACGTGAACTAATGCACTAAATGGACGTGCAGGTATATAGTATATACGATACGTTATATATATCGCAAAGAGTTTGCAGTATATATAAGATCGACTTTCGTAGTTAGAGTAGTGGAAAATCCGAACGAACGAACGAACGGAGTTGAAGTCGTAATCGCGAATCCGGTGAACATAAAACTGATTCTCTATACTATAAAACGAACCACCCCATTCCACCCTACAATATATACGTAGTATATTCTGCTCTCTTTCTCTAGCCTCTTTACCTATACCCCTTTCCACCCCCGCGCCACCCTCTTCCGCGATTTTCCTTCATTCCTTCAGCCAAGATCTGCAGTGAAGACCTGGACCTAGACTAGACTCGGATATAAAAGTGTATAGTGGTTGAGTTTTATTATATACCACGTGGTGAGAACTTTAAAATCCATTTTCCATCTCTCTCGTTTAAGATACCCTCAAAACTATAGACCCGCTATTAGCTAATCAACTAATTATCACACAATTATCATACATGATACGTTATACGACGAACACGGTTTTGTAGCAATTATATGAGAACAATCTGTAGCTTTTACTTGTCACCCGAATGGGGTAGATGATATAAAACGCTTCTAATTTGAGTAAAAGATGTTCGGAGTATAACGAAAAGATCGCACGAAAGCTTAATGATGCAAGCAATAAAGTAGCAAATTTACGAGCGCTTTATATTCGCCATCAAGTTCGCCGCGCCATACCTGTGTATAATACGAGATACCTCAGGGCGCATAATATCTCCTTTTTTTTTTCATGTTTCCTTCTCGAGAATCCCCTTTTACCCTTTAGGTATATAAGAGAAAAGAAAATAAAGAAATTTATACGACACTCGGCCGATGTATAAGAAATTTTCAGATTTTCCAAATAGAATAACAACAAAAATATTGATAAATTGATGCGAATAGAAAATATAAAAAATAAAATACGCTTACCGGGGTTACGTGGCGGGACGATCCGGTGGACTTTCGGGACTGGATGGAACTCTACTTGTAACGACATGAGCGTAGAGGGGATGATGAAGACCTAGATGAGCCGTTGGGGGTGGTGGTGCGATGTAAGGCGCCTGGGGTAGGTAAGTAGGAGCACCTGCCGCCGCACCGTTTGGTGTACCGTAACAATTGTAGTAATGACCACCACGGATGAATCTTGTAGCTTCCCAAAATGCCAACGTCCTTATCTCGTTGTTCGCTGAATAAGGGATCAAAGTATTTTTCGTATTTCTATTTCAATTAGCAGAGGGTGGTGACTCCATATTTTTCTTTTAATTTATTTTATTTTTTTCATTTTCTATATTCTGCATAGGGAGTAATTGGTGTGGAGTAATTATAAAATTATTTTCTGAAACACCAAGGGAGAAAGGTAAAAAAAAAAATCAAGAGCAAGGATCGCGGTAGGGAACTCTGTATAATAATGGCGATTCCGAATAACACTTTGCTCGCACTTCTCGGAAGAGAACTCTTTTTTATATCATATATATGTAACATGAAGGATTTTGGGATAACCAATCAGAAACTGTCGTAAGAAGGGGTAAAAATGGTCGTTTAGTTTAGCTTAGTTTATGAGGCGTGGTTTTAAAAGGTCTAAACAACCGGCTACTGCAGAAGTTAAAGGTGGTGCAGCGGTATTATTATATAAAGGCTGTTATTAGCCAAGGCGGGTAGGTATATAAATGTAGCTATATATATATATATGTATATACAACTGCGGACAGGTACATAAATCCTCCATTTTTCTTTCCATCCGTTTCTCTTTCATTTATTTTACTTTTTATTTCTTTCATCTTCGTTAAATCAAGAGACCAATTTATATCACCTCACGCAGGTCTAATTGTCTGCGATCTTAAGGAAGAGCAGAAGTCGTCGCGCATGTTATACGTTGATCAGAAACGGATCTTTTTTGAATATGTTTAAAATATGATATTCCATTTTTTTATTTTTCATTTTCTGTCGTAGCAATACTTTGCGATCGCCGCGTATATGAATCGTGTATGATAGGTACTATTATGGTTCTGCTGCAGTTTGCCTCAGATTTTATAACCCTGTATATAATGTACACGTACCTATATGTATACGTATATACCTTGCACCTCACAGCTGTGATTTACTCGGAAGTCACGCGTGCCCCGGTAACAACTAATAATATGTTTTCCATCCACGCACGTCTCGAACGTTACTATAAAGTCGGTATATACAAACCACCACCACCGCCATCGTCCGACCCCTTATTGTAACGTTTCTCCAACGAATCCCAACATGCTTCAAATATTTCGGTCCACGTTTATTATAAACTCGCGCAATATACGTTCGCTCTGGATTCATATCCCCAAACTCGCATGGATATTTTTTTGTAAAAATCAAACCCCGACGTACTCGAAAGGGTGAAAACTGTGGATGGAATGAAAATAAAAAAAGAAGTATTTTTCTGATCTGGAATTATATATCAATTGGTGTTTCATTTTTTTGACAATACTTTAACCGATTTCAGAAAATCTGTATTTCAATAAAATCAAAGTATCATTTTCGTCGGTGATTCGCGGGGCTGTATAAATGGCACATGTATAATATATGTGCAGTGGGAACTTTGAAAGGTGACTGCTAGAGCTGTGTGCAGAATGTAAAAATATGGTATAAGCGGTTGATCATAAATTATATTTTAACGATCCCTCACGCTTTTATGTATTGTAAAAGTAACTCTGCGGCAGCATGAGCAACAGCAGCTGAGGATAGGAAGTATAAGCCATACAAACGAAGGTCTCCTGGCTCTTCCATGAAGACTCAAAAAACTGAACTATAATAATTTTTGTTCACATTTCTTATTCCTTTTTTCTTGCGAGATACTCGGAGAACCTCCTCATATCCGAATGCATAATAAAAGATCATTGAATAGCTCCGCCCAATGAACAATATATATACATATCGTTCGTATACATATGTATATAGAACAACCGTCGTGGCCGCCACCGTGTCCTTAAGGTGTCATCGAATGGAGCCTTGGGCGACTTCCAAGGAAAAGAGATCGTAAAACCGATCCGTAGAAGAAGAACGAACATTCGAGTTGAAGCAAGAAAAAAAAATGAAAAAATTACAGAAGAAAGAAATGAAAAAGAAACAGCTATGCAGTGCGGTTACGGAGGAGAACTATAAAATCAAAAATCTCTTTCCAACACGCCGTAATATTCGTATGAGTTGTTATACCTTGTATACATCGCGAATTTGTTCTTCATCGGTCTACATCGGAACAAAAGCAAAATGAAAAAAAACTAAGAAAATAAGAAATCAAAAAAGAAAATGGCAGTGCGTGAGTTTCGGCTAATGTCAGAAATAGTAACGTCTACATGATGATCGTTGTTTCGCAGCTGCCGCGCTTAGTATATCGCACGGGGTGTTTTAAGTACCGACACTTCCGGTCCCGTTCATATACCGCGGTGCCTCTACGAATATATGGGTTATGGATTACACCTATATGTGCTTACATACCTGGTTGTATCACCGATATATGTATATAAATATATATATATAGGTAACCGTGAAAGGAGGGAGACTAAAAAAAATCCCAGAGCGGCGCACGTGTGTAATATATAAGTGACGTCATTTGAAAGTTTTGCAAAATTTCTATATATATATGGCAACGAAGAAGCACAACGGTAATATTTTCCGCTCTATAGAGTCTATAAATATAGAAAATTGATTGTACATAGATTTAGGTATTATAACGAACCGCGGTAAATTTACTCCGGGTACCAAAACCTCCGTCTTAATATCACGCGAATTATTGTTTCAATATTATACCTATGTGTATAGCTGCTCGCCATATTTTACGTACATAATAGCGTAACGGATTATGTTTTACTTATGTACAGATGATCCAGGTATATACAAAACCAAGTTGTGTATATACGTACACACTATAGGTACCGCGCAGTTACTTCGATTATACCTATAATATAAGTATTATACAATATCGTGAGTCATGGAACCGGAAATACACTCTACGACCCGATGAGAATTCCAGAATACAAAATACTGCACATCCATCACTGTTACATATTCTGTTATATTATCATTTCGCTTTTACGTTTTGAACAGAAAAAAAGAAGCAATGAATATTCAAGCATAAAATGTAAAACGAGAGCGGGAGAACAATAAAGAAGAAGTAAAAAAAAAGTCTTTCGATCGGAGAAAGAAGACAAAAAAGAAGAGAGTACGGATGATAATGCATACCTATGTATACCTAGATACGCGTCTATATGTAATATCTTGAACAACTCACCGGTTTCAACTGGTTAAAATAGATACGAAGCTGCATCGGATCACGTTAGTATCCTACGTACATGTGCGAGCATATATCATGGATTTTTCTGTACAGACGCGTGTATAAATGTATGCGTTGTTCACGTGTCCGGTGGCAATAGCAAGTAAATATAGTGCAATAGTGCAATAGTACGAGTATATTTATAATCGCACGTGGACGTTTGCATAGAGATATAGATCATGGTATGTGGTATATATACACGCGTACATATGTAGCGTTGATGACATTGTATGTAATAAATGTTGTCTAATAGTCGCCGAGCAGAAATACATGTGATATGTGAATAATATGTATATAAATATACTGTACCCTATCCATCCGCACACGTACACGTATGTAAGTGAACCGTAAGCGTGTGTGGCGGAATGTCCGCATAGATAATGTGAATTATAGATACACACACATATTGTCTGTGCGATTGAAGATAATTATACTGTATATTCAACTATAGTGTAGCAACTATTCGATACTATAGTTATGGTTATATTTATATGTAGTTAGGTTAGAAAAAATGCCACGCGCGCGTCGCGACGGTCAGAGCCACCTCTAATGTCAAGGAAATCTAAGCACCGCCGCAATGTGCGCATGCATGCATGTATCTTCTCACACGTGGAGAGTCTCTAGTTTTCCACAAAAGCTATTCTATTCTACTTCTTATTCTTTTTTTTCCCCACTTCTTGTGTCGCGTAGTTTCTCCTTACATCGGCTGTTCGTAAATTTATGAAAAATGCATTTTTATACGCGCTTTTTCATGACTCGGCAATAGCAACAATATACCCACATTATCCATTTATATGTACTTACTGACGCGTGTTTCGAGAAATTATTTATTTATATTCATATTATTATGTACATAAAATTGATGGAAACGCACGCAGAATGTATACCTATTACGCAACAACTATGTAACGTCGTATGCATGTGTACGGATATGTATTATATGAATATCATCCGATAGTACTCACTAATTTTTGCCACACAACTTTTATCCGTCTAATAGCAATTCAATCGGTTTACGCGTATATAACGATATAATTTATACTTCATACTTTATAAGGCCGAGTGGGTAAATACTTGACTGTATCTGTAATAACCGCTACACGTTGATCGATAATTAATAAATTCACACCCCGGTCGTACGACCCCCTTGATTATAGCGTAGGGTTAAATTTTATCCACGACATATATTATCTTAGGATGATGTTACACTGACGGAACACGTGTTTCTTGTTCTGCAAAGTTGTTGCATTTTTTAACACCGTATTCACTGCAGTGCCAAGTTTTCGCGAATATATTTCACACGTTAGATATACATACACGAATACATATGCATTTATACTATACTTATATACATGCGTGTGGTGACGTTACAGAACTATAATCCAAACGGACACTTTCGATCGACTTTTCACTTTACTTTACATAATTTTGTATTTAATTATATGGTTGCACATAGAAGCTAGATAAAATTATATTCATATTATTACCCTAGACTCCAGTCACACCTGAAGCATGACGTTTCTATTTCCAGATTAAAAAACATTTTCCGTCGTTTAATTAACTCTGGTAATAATTATTTGCAGACTCGTTTCTCGTAAAACTACCCCTATATAACTTCTTCAAACCATAAGAAATTTCGACAAAGACTTTGTTGGATAAAATTTGAAGGGATATATTTTTCAACTCGGAGGAATCGTTAGCCCCCTTGAAAGTCGACAAAAGCTACATTATGCCACTTGCTTTCGCTGCTGCGTAAGGTTGCCGAGCGTTGCAGGCTAAAGATTTACGACTACGTAGCTCTGATCGATGGGCTCTACAGCGAAGCGTATATATTTGATATTATAACGACACGCGTGAAAATGTTAACGTCTGATATACGTTGAATAATAGCTATAAGTGTTTACTGTTTCATACCGTAAACATTTATTGTAAGAGAATTACATATCGGATGTGAACGATATGCAAATACGGTTATATAGCTGTATATTCGAGTAACCTGCAAAAGAGAAAATTGAAAAAAAAAAAAAGAAAAAAAAGGTTTGTTAAAGTTAAGAAAAGAAAAGGGAACAATTTGTGCAATCTGGAAAGAGATCTGACATTTTTTGCGCCGCGTATATACGTGTACGTATTTTTTTGTTTACGTATAACTAGTCGCGTTGGTATTCATATGTTGCACGCAAACTAGTCGTAAAATGTTTACGATCCAATTTAGAATACTACCGAATTATATATCATATGTTGTTATACCTGTGCACCAAGCAATTTGCTGCATCTATAATAAGTCACGTACATTTTTTGGTTTTGTTTTATTCTTTCTTTCAGTTTTATTTATTTATTTTTTTTTTGTTTCATTGCGCGTGGTTTTTTTTTTGTCTTTTGTCAATATTTTATAGGGTTCGTTATCATCCGTTACAGAAGAAATTTGCCGATATAAATACGTATATACGTTATCGAAAAAATGGGTACATGTAGTTTGATTTTGAAAAATTTTATTCGTCGCATGAGAAAAAAAGACTTTCTGATTTTTTTTTTTTTTTTGTTTTACAAATTTTATTTCACATGAATAAAAAATGGTCAATATATTTGGATTTCGTTCAATTTTCGCGGAAATTGAAAATTTTCATTTTCCAATATTATGTGTACAATCGCGATTGACTGAAATCCGTAAGGATTTTTTGAGCCACGCATTATGGCGCATTGTATGTGTGTAGGAACTTTTTACCGGCTATTTTAATCCATAAGTATATATAGAGATTAATCAATACTGTCCAAATACGAATTATGAAATTTCATATATGCGTCATCTTATAATGATAAAAAAAAATGAGAAGAAATAGATTCTGATCGAATCAATTATTTCTCGCATCGTCGGTCCGGAATGCATTTTAATCTTGTAGGTATTGAGATTTTTTTCCTTTTTTTTTATCTTCAGTGCCTTCAAACTTAACGCTGCTTTGGATCGAAATCAGGATCATATCTTCAGTGTTGCCCAACGCGTATAAATCGCTCTGCTCAATTGAAATGCGCAATTTTTGAAAATTACGGTTTATCAAAATTGAGAAATTTGAGAGGAAGGAACCCAGTATATTATACGTCGATCATATAAGAACCGTTCTTCTGCTTTTCCTTCTTCATTTCAAATTTTGATGTTTAAATCTTCAGTGATGCGTCGATGTGATTATCCCGATAAATCATAAATCTTCATTGATGATTTTGTTATCTTCCAGTTGATGTTGAATTCGATATTGAATATTATTCCGATTCATATAGCAATATGGCGGTGTGACAAAAAATGGAATTTTATCGATTCTGCTGCACATTTTACTACACGATATATGGCGAACAATTGCAGTGTATAGACACAGAGAATACAAGGAGATCATATAGAAAATTTTGCATTCATCGAGCAAAACATGCAGTACTCGATTAATGGCGAATAAATGAAGCTCATCATATTTTTTTTGTTTTTTTGAATTATCACTAGGCCGTAACGGCGCGATAAAAAAAATAATTTGAAACCGCGCTGCAGCAGCAGTGAAGTCAGCTGAAATTTATACAGGATATAGAATTTTTTCTATCAATTATCTTATAGACATATACCTGACTCTCTGTCATTAGACGGAGTCTTTATAGATTCATAAAAAATCATTTCACGAAGCTCACCTTCAGCGATTCGTCGTGATGCTTCTTCCAAATCGGCTTGTGCATCCTTCAAAATGACGAGCATCAGAGGTAACATTTCCCAAGGGTATCGAAATCTCTGCAAAAGTGTTGTACTGTATTCGAGTAATACCTCGATATTTTCACCTGTAACAGAATTGAAGAAAACTTAATAATGTATAACCTATATATATTTTTCACTAAAAAATTCTTTTTTCAATGACTTGGCCAACCCTTTGAATTGATACGCATGTATAACGTAAGTGGCATGTTGGTTCGAAATGATGTTTAATTTTTTTTTTATTTTTAAATTCACCGAAAAATTATACGCGGATATCTTCCGCAGATGATTGCATTGCCGCCTACTTCGAGTCATACGTAATGTATCATTGCAGCAGGAGAGCGAAGACCGCGTACGAAAAAAAGAAAAAAAGAAGTCGAAATTATACAAGTGAATTCATAAAGAACGCGAAATTGTTTTTCCAGGAATGAAGAACAGATAACTCTGCAGTACTGCAAAGCAGATGTAAAGACAAGAAGAAAAAAGAAAAGAAGAAGAAGAATTATACCGGACAACGTGATTATCTGCTGTTCCTTCGTTATAATTCCATTCGTTCGCGTTGCGCGAACGTACCTCAAATTTTGTATGCGCATATTTATATAGAATTTTCGTGATATTTGTATCGGCGAAAAAGAAAATATTTATTCATATAGTTTTGCCCACTGCGCAGCATCATCGGCTGAAATATATAACCTATAAAGCGCGCATTCGCAATACATGCATTTCTATATACGGACAAAATCTTTACAGCGTTCCCTCTACCTCTGGCTGCCGCTGAAAGTGGTGGCGGTGCATCGTCGTGACATGATATATTAGACATTAAATAAGCCAATAGCAAGACTCCGACCAACGGCGCAGCTCCGCCCACAACATCCGGAATTTATTTTTAAAACGGAAATGGCTTCTACCCGCTTCTCTTTACGAGATTATGTGTATGTATATACCTATACGTTAAAATATGGTGCGCACTGCATGCATGCATATAAAACGTCATCCGTCGATATATATGTACGCATTAATCAAAATTATGCCGCAGTGTATATAAATTCACATCATTAATTTATTAATTAAAAATTCGACATAAACTTCAAAACTTTGCGATCCGTAGCTGCAGCGTTTATTTCATGATCCCCGCCGCGCGTCGAAAGATTTATAAATTTTTTCATTTATTAATGTCTTGCCAAGAGGATCACGGAATCGGGATGGATATATATCCGTGTACGGAACAAGAAAGGAACAAGATAAAGAATTTTACGATAAGAATAAGATCGTGCAGTCGTATGGTGCACTAAAGTTTGCCGCGACGTTTCTTACCCGGGCGTTTGGATCTCTCGCTCGAGGCGGCTACGTTCGCCATTTTGTACGGGGACGTCACTTGCACAAGCAAGCAGCGCACCGCAATCATGTGAGAAATTCAACGCTCACGCCGCCGGTTCAACTTCGTATAGACGTTATTAAATACGTACCCATACAAAATATGTCTCTTTACACCTATAGGTATATATTGTGAGGGTGAAGGAGTAACTATAATCGTTAAATACTATGGCCGTTTACATCCCACTGCTAATAATTCGGAGAATTTGCAGATAACATATGTGATGATCCTTCTAATTTTACATCTCGATCAGTTTGTTTAAAATTCGAAGATTAATTACGTTTAAACAGAACAGCTCAACTTATTGAATGCTATAAATTACATGCATGCGCGCTCGTTGAAAATCGACCGATGATTGGTACGACATTATAAATCGAGAGATTTATATCCATCAATCGTAAGTTTGAAATTTCTTCTTTTCTTTTAGTTGATTTCTTTTAAAATTCTTTGCGAACATACCCTATGCGTATACATTATATATACTGCAGATATGCGTTATTATCAAACCCATAAGACGTGGTTATTTATTCATTCAAGCAGCTCTGTGTATAAAAAGAGTTAAGCTCTTATCAGTTATGTTTCGGTTATTGGAGACTGACGCACATTGTGCGGTCTCCATAGCTCGCATACCATATATACACTGTACGAGGGCCAATGAGGGGGTATCAAATACTACGTACACCAGAGCTGAAAGAGAACCACGTAACGATTATGATACCGTACAAACGTTGGTATATAATAAATGCAACATAATCTACTTCCGTTGCTGTTTCACTATGTTTATATTATATGTATATACACACTGCGACTCCATTAGCTGAAGAATGAAGCTTATATTATATGGTGCAGTAGGTACATACGTTGTATAAACCAGCGGTATAAAGACTTCTTGGAAATTTCACGTCAAAAATATATATGTATATGCATATATAACGTCCGCAGCCATGTAGCCACAATATTATGTCGTAAAATATACACTTTCTTTGTTGAATCGTTTAACGTACAACTCCGCGACAAAATCAACGCAATTATAACCTGCGCACACATGCTGTGGCAAAAATGAGAAGAAATTAAATTTGAAAAAAATTCCAAAAATAGAAAAAGAGAAAAAAAACTTCATAATTCATCCCTAAAATATATATAGTACGTGCAGTACATACCTATCCGGTATACATAATATTCGATGGGAAATCGGATATTCGTCGCGTGTTATACCTATATATATATATATATATAAACTTTGCATCCCGCACAAATGGGAATCGCATTACAGAGAGTGAAAAATATATGTATAAATATATACGTGCACACGTACACGTAAAAATTCACTTCTCGTTGCAGCGCTGATGCCAGAATTCCATAGATGCTGTATGCAGCGCAGGATTTATTATGGGGGAGGCGAAAATGTGTCATAGGTACCTGTATGTACAAATACCTGCGGTGCAGCGCTATAAGAGCTCTTTGTAAAAACGATACCATTGACAGAGAATAGAACTGTGTAACCGACTCTACTCAATTCCAAAACACCATAGATATACGTGAGGTATCTATATATATTCATACATCGATTCTACACTATTATATAATCTGCCATGCGGTATTTTACACGATACTCTGAAATTAATTTGTCCCCTGCAATTAACGAGATAAAAGAACTAGAAAAAAAAAACAAAAATGTTCCTCTGTTTGTCTTCGAGTTAATTTGTCCCCATTTTCCAACCCCTCAGAAAACTCATTAATTCGATTTATTATGTAATATTTTTATGCGGGGGTTGCAGGGAAGTTATATAAATCGTAAAAGAGTTTTGTAGAAGATGATCCCGATAGACAAAGAGACGGATAGATAAATTGAGTAAAAGAAAAGGAAAGGATAAAAATAAAGGACGGTATTATACGTACTGTACCTAAGAATTTTTACGACTTTGGCATTTCGGAAGTTGTAAAATTCCATTCCGTCTACGTCTAGATCGCGTCGTCGGTAGATTTCATGTACGAGGTTTGTCTACTTATGTATGGGGCATTCCATGTCAACTTGACCAATGATACTCCCTCACCATTTTTCATTCGCTTCGCAATTTTTTGTACGATTCTCCGATCTCAAAAAAGCACTCGTGAATTTTTTCAGATTTCTTCAACCGTTTATTTTCGACGATTAATCAAACCCATCTCGAAATTGGATTTTTCTTTTTAAATCTGTAAAAATTCACAAGAGCTTTTTTGAGATCGGAGGATCATGTAAAAAAAATCGCGAAGCGAATCAAAAATGGTGAGGGAAAATCATTGGTCAATTTGACATGGAATGCCCCATATATTTTATCGAATGAATCAAATATAAGAATAGTGAAAAGCTTTCGAGTTAAATAGTTCTGGAAATTGTACTAAACTGACTCTAATTTTCCACTCGCCGCATATGTATTGGACATATTTAACATACGATGATAAATAATCTAATGGTATATACGAGGGTTCTCGAGTTGAGTTTCTGGTTACACAGTTAGATGGTTGTTGAAACGGAGATCGTTTGTTCGGGAAGGTTTCCTTCGCACGTCGTTAATTCGATTCACTCTAAATGCCAGAGCTGGATCATGAATATGGATCGTAATAACCTCAACAACTGTGAAGCACATATAGGTGCTTGGACGTGCAGGTCTTAGCTGAACGATTCAAAGTTTGGACCCCGCGAAAGATGTGAAAATAAAGTAGAATAAAATTGAGAAAGAAAGAATGAAAAAAAATTTCCCACTATTTATACTACACATACCTCGCACACGGGCACTCGAAATTTCGGCCCTACTATATTGCCGGCGCAGCTCTCGTTTAGGTAATAAAAATAAATCGCTCATTCATACAATATTCCAGAAACGAATTACCATTTGCTTTGAATTACGTTACACGCGCATGAAGAATGACCAGTTCTTTGTGAAAAATTGATACCTACTTGGAAATTGAATAATTTCATTTAATAATCAAACGACAAGCTTCTCTTCATCACAGATTATATACCTAACATTAATTGTTTTAAGTGATTGTTTCTGAGTATAGTGACATTCAGATATATAAGTGAAAATCCTTAAATGTTATATAAATTTCTATTAAACATAAAAGGAATATATTATACCTATGCTGTTGTATATCATACGAGCGAACGCTGCAAAAGTTCTCTTGCTCGTAATATTTTTACGATGTTTTTGTAATGCATATAAAGAAAAGGGGCAGGGGTAGGGGGGGGGGGGGGGGAAGGGAGAAAAATTGTAAAAGAAAGTGACAGATCATTTAACCCTAGTAGCGGCAGTATAGTGCGTTTTGCAAGGATCGTAAAGTTTTGCGCTTACGTTATACGTGTACGTTAAGTTAACTCTGGTAAGGTTGGCTCGGGTGTAGACGAGGAGGAGATACTTTATATACGTGTACATCTATATTCTCTCCGAAGGACAACGAGATGGGTGCGAAATCGCGGTTCGCTAGACTGTGACCGAACGATTTTACTACCCTTGGCTTTTCTTCCTTATTATTATTATTATCATGCCCCTAGATTTGAGGGGAGGAAAGACGACCATTACGACATCGCTAAAGAGCCGATATACAAAAAAAAGGGACGGGGTGAGAGATAATCAGAGCAGAATTCAATTCAGATTGCAGACTAATTATGAGAATATAAATTCAGCAGGATCTTTGTTGCGGTTGATTAAGAAATGAAAAAATTATTCGTCCCTTCGAGCGGAAAGACGCATCTGCATATCGGTAGCATCTCGTCAGATGGAGATTGAATTCTGTTGAGCAATTTCAGGACTACGAGTCCGTGACTCACTTCGTATATATTCTCTCTGGAAAAGGGAGACCGAAGGAGGGAGGTTTGTATTTTCCTAGCCAACTATATCCACGTACACTGCATTCGCTCGTGCCGTACACATAATTCCAACGACGTGTTGACTGACGCGAAAATTACTGCTGCTACTTGCAAAGGACGAAAGTTCTTCCGGTAACCGGAATTTTCATCCGATCATTCTCCGATGATTGTTAACGTCACAGACCCCGTGAATTATACTGTATATATAATCTGAATGCTAATTCAAAACCCGATGCACACGGCAGCAAATCCAGAAAATTGCACGTGACGTTCGGATTGAATTCGCAGATTTCGATGTCCGAAGAAGTTTACATATGGTTTTTGAAACGAAAATTAGCCTGAATTTTGACTATTCTTTGGTGACAGCGAGTGTCTTGCGAACACCCCTTAAACCAGGTATGTCGTTACGCATCGAGTGTGTGGGGTGAAGAAAAGAAAGAGAGAAAGAAAAAAAAAATGAAACAAATGTCGTATAATAAGAGCCGGTTCTATAAACTGTATGGATGTTCTGATCGCGACGTTACATTACAAATACCACTATGCACGTCGCGTCTTATCGAGAGTGTGTCGCTGAAAGTTATGGTTGTATAGTCGTAAATTCCGTCTCGAGTGCTGCTCGACTGTGAACTGGTGGTGCAGCAATACCCTCCCTAGAGCTAGAGTTGCTGCCGGTGAGTATTTTCCGCCATTCCGCAGCTTGCTTTTGCCGCATGCTTTCAGAGCAACCACTGGCATGAGCATAAAATGAAATCTGTTTAAACGGTAAATCGGTTTCATACGTACATAGGTGCCCGAACTATATATCCCGAAAGGTTGATTCTTCCTATAGAAAAGAGGGTTGGAGTAAATTTAATACAAACTTCGGGAACGTGAACCCAAAAATTCAGCGCACTTTTCTTCGTTAATTTTTGCCATAGTGTAGGAAACGCCATCGGCGCGATACACCGAGAACGTGACTGCGGTTAAGTCCCACGGGATTTGAAATTTTTCTCACATATAAGTATAGACTGAACGAAAAATTACGTTGATCGGAGCAATCAATCTTCTTAGTACCTACTACATAAAAAATCATTTTACGTCGACTGGACCAAACGCGTAAAAATTAACATTCGTTCAATTTAGCTGGACAACTTTTCTGGTAACTTCTTTGTAACTTCTCTCCTTCTAATATTTAGTTTCAATATTTTTTTCCGGAGTAGCGTATACGACGGGTATGTATTTCAATGTATATGTGTATTCTCTTTCACGGTGGCAGTCGCCCATTATCCACGCAGAACTAATCGGAAACTTATTGCCTGTTAATAGTGTGTGTATGTGTGCGATAAAGCCATAAACTAGCCTTTTCCCCCTCCTCTTTATCCTTCTGCTGCCGATGTTAAAAGTTAAAGCTAAAACTCTCAACGGTACTTTACTTCACCTACTCAGTTTCTCAGCAGCATTTCTACAACAGCATCCATCGAACACATTTCCACCGTTTACATAAAACTACCCTCGCTATTTTCGCATATATACTTTTCATCCCCTCCGTTTCATTTCTCCCAAGAACTACCTCCTCGGCTCTCCTTATTTCCTTGCGTATGTTTTTTCTTACGTGTATGAAAACTCGACACATAGGTATAACCCGCACTACCCCATATGCTAAATAAAGAAATATTCTTAGCAGACAAAGAAGAAGACGAAAAATTCCGATCTTTTTCTACATACATCTACATTATATACACACTACAGACGTGCACGTGTCTCTAGCGATTCAAGGGTGTTAAATACGTAGTAAAATAGAACGTCACACCGGCGGCTGCCGGAGCATCAGGAGAGCAGCAGCCAGCTCTAACCCTCCCTATTATACAGGGTGGTTGTATACTTAAGGGTGTATACGGGTCGTAAAAAAAAATAAAGAAAGAAAGAAAGAAAGAATAAAAAGCTTCACAAGTGGTGCCGACCACATTTGAAAACAGTCTTAGAAAAAAAGAAGAAGCAGAAAAAAAAACGAGAGAGAAGACTCGTGTAGAAGTGTAGAAATTTAATGACCTTGTTGTAAGATTTTTGACACATGTATATAATACATTATATTGTATTACCATCTATTTGATTTATTTTTTGTATTTATTTTTTTTTTATACTTTACCCTGCGGTAAATGAAAAAGGGATAGAAATTTTCGGAAGGCGACTATAATACAATATATATATGTGTAACGTGGACCGCTGCACGGTAGGCTACTGCTGGAACCTATAATGTTATTTCTTAGAGAATTTTTAATATTATTATAATTGTTATTACCAGAAATACGTTGGGTGAATATAACTATTAAACCGCAATATACAAACGGACCTATTATAACACCGTGAGTATCACACGTATCCAAAGGAAAGCCGCGAACGGCGATCCGAAAAATCAAATTTACGAGCTGTTACGTTCGAAGCTGAAGGAAATTTTGGAAGAAAGAGAGAAGAAAAAAAGTAAAAAAAAAGAACAAATTCTAGAGAAATAGTCCAAAACTCATAAACGCGAAAGATCCGTGTGTGTGTATGTATATTATTATGTATTCTACGATGTAAAAAAGAAACTCTAAAAATTGGAAACTATAAAAAATAATTTAACACATGAGCGCGCGGCACAAACGATCGTCATTCATGATCGGGGTAAACCGATAACATATGTAATAAACTGTCCAATCGCGTCATCGAAAAAATGAAAAATGAGTTAGGTTTCAGAAGAATTAAAGAAATGATTATGACGCAGAAATGCGCTGGAATATTAATATTTTATGACCGAACAACTAAGTATGTAATAATATAGTTTCTAATCTTAATTCGGAATGAGATTTGTTTAGCGACGGCTGATCGCTGTAATATACATATATATAGCAACATGTACAGTCTTGGAAGCAATTAATCTTCGATATATAATGGGTACATAGTTAGGTATTATATGTATGTGAATAACCGGCGCGCGTATCTAAATTAGTATTATAGCACAACGAATTGCAGGTATTAATTATCATGTTCTATATACTGTAATTCTTGTATACCTGCATGTAGAGTAACGATATTGTACAGAGGTGATTAATATTTCAACCCAAATATCTTATTAGATGGCTCGAATTTTTTTTGGTCTTTTTTTTTTAATCTACTATTAGGATGATGTTTTAATTTTGTTTTGGTTTATATTTATTATGTACAACATAGATACATTTTTTTTTTTTTTTTTTGTCAAATCGTCGCTAATGTCAGTCCGTACCGATTTTTCTCGCTGCTTCTGCTACGACTGCATTGCCGGTTATTAAATAGAGCCGAAGTCAATGGCGCGCAATGAAAACTCGTAAAACCCGGAAACTTTAGAGCCCCAGTATAACCGCCATAATCACCCTTGGCTAGCTTCGTTTCTAGATACCCATGGGATTTCTTTATATAAGTACGACTTTTTATTAACAATGATATTCAGAGAATGACAAAGAGAACAAAAAACGGGAAAGATCACTCGCGATTGCACTACCTTAATTAGGTATACCTATTCATTTCATCATAATCAGATCCGTTGAAACGAAACAAAATAATATGAATAGTTGCATGGGATTTAAAAAAAATGAAATCAAGACAGACAGATTTTTCAACAGATGAAAAACCGTGTCAAAACTACCCCTGCAATTTTTTGCTCTTCGGACTGAAATAATTGCGAACTATGTCGATTAGTTTTATTCGTAGCTCTGAACATATCTCGTGTATATTATTTTTGTTGTTTTTTCAATTTCTACACACATAAATAATATCATATCGCTCATTGAATTTAAGTGTAGGTACTGCTGCAGGCTTTCAGAGAACTATCATCGCGCATGTATACATAATTGCTGAACTCGATATGTACACGTACTGTATATAAAATAAAACAGAGCTGAAAGCGAATAACGTGGGATATAAATGTATAAATGAATATTACCTATAAATATATCTAACATATATATATATATATATAGTGTATACGTGTATTCAATGCACTCGCGAGTGATAGCGATTAACGACTATTAATTATAATAGTAATAACGAAGAGATGATATATGTTTAGGTATATGTATCAATTCTCAGTCTCGAACAATGAAACTTATTCAAACGGTTTATTATGAACGCAAGAAAACATTATTGCAATTCGTTTATACCACCCAGATCGATGCGGATGCATGTATCAAATATATTAACTCAGCATCAATCGCATCTATTGTAAACGATTATTTTTTCAGCGCTAATAATCGTCGCCGTCCTCCTTATTTGCGTTATTCTGAGTGTTAGGGGTTGAATCAGAGTCAAGAGGAAAGGTTGGAGTCGGGGTCGGGGAATTGGGGTTGGGGTTACTTTGCTACTGCCTCGTTCTATGAATGGGATCAGCGTTTCGTTACTGCCGCCGCGAGCAACAGGTAGTTATTAGGTGTAGGCAAAAGTCTCTGTACGCGACGATCCGGATATTCGTACAGGCAGGAATGAGCACCAGAGGGGCGTAACACGGTTGACGAAATAGACAGAAAAAAAAACGAAAAATTTGATGTACTTTAAATTGAGTATCGGAGTTCTGAGATTGAATACTTTGAATTTTCCTTCCGGTTCCGAACGGTCAAAACGTCAGAAAATAGGATTCTTTACATTCGAAGGTGTGACAAAAACTTAGAAGGCTTATAATTCTGCTATTATTCACTCACCATTTCGTCGTTGGGGTAGGTAGGCTGCTGCAGCTGCGTGGGGGTAGAGTGGTGGTAATTTTTGTGACGTTGGTATCGTGACGATTGGTCCACCGATCCCGCTGTGCCCACCATTACTGTCATGATTACTCGCTGGCGAACCTCCGCTGCTACTGTCACAACTACCTTCTAAACTAATTCTTTCCGCAGGTTGAGCAACTGATATCAAACGATCACCTTCAACTACCACCGAACGTGGGTCCACCTGCTAGGAATAGATGCGTTAAGATCACCGTGTCGATTTTTTAAACGGTGGAGAAAAGACGCTCATTGTCCGGAGGAAAACACAAGGAAGAAGTAGACGAATGCTATAATAAACATATACGGATATACATCGATCAAGAAAAGATCCGTTTTTTTTTTTTTGATAAGACCCCCCCCATCTTAATTTTATCGAGGAAACTCATTGGCTCATTCATCGAGACAAAATGTAGCAGCGGCTTTTCTCCGCCCGTTTTTTCTTTGATTTTTTGTTTCGTTTCTCCCTAAGGAACAAGGAAAAACTAACTTCTTCCGGGCCCCGGACCCTGGCTTCGTCCTGGGCCTGCGCCCTTCTGAGTGCAGTTTGCAGCGCCATAACTCTTTGCCGTTCCGCGGTCAACCTACACTTCTCGCAATTACAGCTACGGTATTTGCAGTATCTCTTGTGTCCCTTGAGCGCTATTTTTAGTCTATGATTTCTACAACGCGCACAATTCGGTGGTGTACGTGGACTCAGCGCTGCATTCGACGACGATGCACTGGAATCCATTTGACCCGCTAAAATGTTGTCGTTTTGATCCATTATGATTTTGATTTTGATTACTTTTTTCTTTTCTTTTTTTTAAATTTCGTTTTTTAACCTTTTTACTCGATCTCCACTTTCAGGCAATTACCACCGGTTCTGTTCGTTTACGAGTTTTGTTTTTTTCTTTTTTGATTCTGTAGTTTTTACTTTTTTGGTTTCCTTAGTATTGTTATAATTTATTTTATTTTTTTTTCTCAATTTTTAATTATTCATAACCACTTTTTTCACTTCTCTAGAGTATATCGATTTTAAATGACAAAATTTTAGATCATCGATGGCGTCCTATTGCTATTGCTACTTTTGCTGCCGTTCCTGCCCGAGCCGATCGATCCTTCCGAGGCAGTTGGATCTTCATCCTGATGTAGTGATCTGAAAAGAAAAAGATCGAATTTTTTAATAATTTTCATTCCTACGGTTTTATGGGATATATAAAATTTCAAATCTTCGCATTACGTTTATAGCAGGAAAGAAGATGTTACAGATACGTATATATCCCGATATTAATCGTTCAACAAGATATGTATAACGTTTACTTATACATAGTATCCAACTCTACATATTAGACGTATACATGCGATACACACACACATGTATTTGCAAATATAACTCGCAGCCTTGAGAGCGTCGGCGAATTTAAAAGCGCAGTCAACGGGCGATAAACTTATCGCGCGCTCGAGACGTCATTGCATTTTTTTCAGTTTCTCATCTTATTTTTTTTAATTTCATTAATGCTTTTTATTATTTTATTTATTGTGATTTTGATTTTTTTCGACCCCCCTCCCCACGTCTCGTTTGGAGAGAGGGAATGAGAAATAAAAAATCAGATCTCGCGACAGACGATTTCACATTTCATTAGGATCGACGAAAATTTGGCAATTTTATTATTTCGTCGTCCCTGAATACCACGCGAGAAGAATGCAGACGAACGAGAGAAATGAAGGAAGGAAGAAAGAGCGAGAGAGGAAGAGAAAACAAGAGAGATCCAAGAAAGAAGAGAAAAGGAATAGCACGCGCTTTGATGACTCCGGGTATAAAACTGCAATAGCTATGCGAATAATGCAAATAATTTTATAGCTTTCATGCAAATACCGCAGAACCTCGACCCGCGGGTGGACACGATTTCCAACACGTATTTCCTGCGCTACGCCACACTACGATATGTGCTCCGATGTTAGAAGTTCCGCGTGAAGTAAAGAGCAAAACGTTACATACGTGGTATGAGGTATGCCGAATCGCGTCAAACGATGTGGAGTAAAATCTTAAACCGAAGACACCCGTGTACCGTGCGGAAATTGTTCGGGAAAACTATCGTAAAGAAATTCAGTGATTCGATTGATTGTAAATCGATGATTCAATTTTTCGGATTCTTTTTTTTTTTCACTTTCTGTCTAAAAATTCTGAGACACCGTTAATTCATGATTGGAATTTCGAACGCTTCGAACGTCGCGCAATAATTTTTCGACCAATAATCGACAAATCGTTCATACGTTGCCATGTAATTTTTTTCCATGTAATTAAATGAGAACAAAATTATTTGTACGTGAATTATGAGAAGAGTGGAGTTTATTCGAGCCACAGCAGCAGCGCAACAGCAGCAGCGTCGGCTTTCCTTTCAATTCGCGGTTACGAACCTGATCCTGGCGCATCCTCCGATCCCCAAATTACTTCCGGATGAATTACTCGACATAAAAGGGGGGCGGTTTATTTGTTCTTTTTAATCGTTATATTTTATTTTCTCTCAATACTGGATCTTCATAGCTGACACGAACTGACAACGAGTAGATTTTAGTTTTCTCTTCAAAAACTCGCGCGCCTCGCGGTACATTCTCGGCGGGCTTTTACCCGCGCATGCGCACACCGAAAGGATTTTAAAAATTAAAGAGCAAAATGCGAGTACAAAAGTGATTTAAAAAACTATCAACTGTCATAATCCGAATTTAAATTATTTCCTTACTTTAAAACGGTCGTATTCGTCACCAAAAATATCACATTCTTTGTCATTCTTCACTTCTTTTTCTTTTCACGTGCTCTCGTTCCTTTTTCGTCTATCCGATCATCTGGTGTCCGAGGAATCAAAACAGAAAAAAAACAATACTTAATCAAATTCGGAACTTCAGTTGTATAAAAACCAAATATCCAAACGTGACATCTTATCACTGGATTATCCAGCACCCACTGCTTCCAGCTGCTACTGTTGCTGCTACCGTTGAATTTGTACGTTAAATTTTATCACAAAATGAGGAGAAAATTTTGAAGAAATTTTTTCAAATCGCACACGGCACAATAATCGATAACGACTTCGAATTGAAACTACGTGGTATAAGTATACGAATATTCTTCAGATTTAAACACACCACTTTTTTGTAGTTTTAAAAATTTGTTCAAATTGCAATTTTATTGATCATTACGTGCGTCGTATTACATGATTCTTATTAATTCGAGTATAACATATTCTCTGAATTATTTGGTCACGTATATTGCGTGTTTTAAAATCGTGTTACGCGTTTATAATTAGCCCGCAACAATGTTGCCGCGTGTGCACTTAGTACAATGTGTTACACAGGATAGAGAAGTTCAGCAACTGCAGCGGGTATTGCGATGACTTAATTTTTTTTATAAATGCGAAATAAAAAATGTATACATACGCCTAACGACGGTACGCGGATGTGGTTTTTGACAGAGGCCCGATAGGACTTTTTGAGCAAACTCGAATATTTTTTTTTTCAAAATTAAAGACAATTACAGGAACAAAAAAAAGTTTCGATACAACGATTGTGACCGACAAGTGTAATCGGTTAAAAAATAAAAATCTTAACAAAATCTGATCGAAAAAACCGCGGGCGTGGGTGCGAATCGGTGCAAGAACGGTAGCTGAAGCAAACTGCAATGTTTAAGCAGCAGCAACAGCAGCAACAGAGGCAGCATGGGATTCGCGATCGAGGCGTGAGTTGCGAACCTCCGATGCGCGCTTCCATGCAGTCGGTAACTCACTACCGTAGCCGTGAGGTTCGTACTTCGTACTATTCGGTTTTCAGAGCTGTTCGGGACTCGGGTGACTCGGGTAGAAGTTGGTGAGTCGCGCGCGTATCACACAGACACGAAGTGACGGACTTACAGATGTATTAAAGAGGGAAAGAGAGAACGAGACAGACCGCACACTAAACTCGTACGAGGCACGCCGCAGCGAAATGCATGCGGCGAAGTGTGGACGGCGAACGCTTGGACGTTGTAGAAGAGGAAGAGGAAGGGAGAGGGCTACAGGATCAGCGCCGGACTTGAACGACGACCACACAGCCACGACCAACACTACCACACCCCCGACGGTCGTAGTTGTGTCTGGTGTGTAGTTGGGTACCCAGAGGCAGCGGTTTTACGATTGAAACCAACCAACCAACCAACCCAACCGACCCACCGACCGACTCTCTCACCAACACCTCTGACTAACACAGAAAACCTCGCTTTGCCAATATTACGATGCTGCTGCCGCCGCCGCCGCTGCTGCTGCCGTTGCACACTCGCGAATATCTCTGCGCCCCGCGTACACCGATTCTCTACGTCACTCCATTCCCTCATTCTTCTACTTACAGTATGCACTTTGGTGCAGCGAAGTAGTCACTACCCGCCGATTCCATGTCTGCACCAGTCTACTCCTCTATCTATCCAAATACAAGTATATTTCATTATTTTCTATATCTACACATCCGTATCTATTCCGTACGTATATCTTTATCTTTTCAAAACGCTCAATGTTTGCCCACGATTTTATTTTGCGACCGATCTACATCTCCACCCCACCCCCTCTCCCGCAACCCCAACCCTCCTCCCCATCCCTCTTCCCTTGCCCGTCTCTTTTTAGACGTCGTAAGCTCCGGTGCATCGCTATGTGTATTCGGTACGCATGTACGTGCAGTGTGCACCGGCTGACTGGTATCAACTTTGAAACAGTGAAAAGTGGGGATATTATATCCTCCCTTCCTCTCCTACTCGTCGCCGATGCACACATACCATCCACGTACTCCTCGCTCTTTATGCACTTTAGTTAGGCACGCAGCGGACTTGATACCGTGTAAAACATATTCTATGTATATGCACGTGTGGAGCGCATACATTTGTAAAACTGTAAGGTAATTCTGATATTGATCTATTTATCCGTCTATCCATCCATACAACTGCCCGTATCTACGTATGTGTGATTGTACACACAGGTGGTACGGAAAAGTTGCAACTTTTTGTTGCAATCAAGTTAGAACGGTCTGTAATCTACCGTAGGCATTAGTTATTGCGTGTAGACGTGCAGATTAAAAGCTGGTTCAACGTGATAGGAAATCGGAAAATAATCGATTTATCAATTTTTCATTTTTAGATTTCTTTTCACAACTTATAAGATTTTTTTCCGATCGGAAAGATCTGTTAGGAAATTGGCACGCGCATTAATTTGCCGGGATCGTAGGTTATACGATCCTGACGACGTTGCGTCACATCATAATGGGAAGAACAAAAGGAAAACTTATTATACAGAAGCAGAAAT
Source organism: Athalia cordata (assembly GCA_963932425.1). NCBI lineage: Eukaryota > Metazoa > Arthropoda > Insecta > Hymenoptera > Athaliidae > Athalia > Athalia cordata. Next base: position 31,802,870 of record OZ010626.1, read on the forward strand.
AAAAGTTTACCATTATATGTATAATACCATGCACTTGATCGTACTACGGCGGTCCTTATAAAATATAAGAGGAAACAGCTGCTCCTTTACCCACCTCCTTTCCATCATGTGCAACGTAGGATTGCAACTATATACGCGGCGCGTGCGGTGAGAAGGGAAATTGGCCGATTATGGTGTCCCTCTCCGTAAAGTGCAACGGTGCAGCCCGGCGCGACCCGTGACGTGGAATGATAATAATAATTATGAGCTTTCGATGCGGCAGACGAGTCGAGGATTTCAAATTAGTTAATTTTGTTTTCGTAACGAACTGTTGGTTTTTTTTTTTTTTTTTTTTCTGGTTTATTTTTCTTCTCAGTTTTTGGAGCCATTTTTGAGCGATTTGGATCGTACCACTCTCAAAGACTCGGTATGTGCAGTTGGAGACGAGGACTTTGGGAGAGCAGCTTCGAGGTTCTATGAAAAATCGACGCGGACGAAGAGGAGGACGAGGACGAAAGAGAGGAGAGAGGAGAAGGTGAAACGAGGCGAGAGTCGTAAAATAAAACTCTTTCGTGAAAAATACTGCACCTACTTACTCCGTAGACTGCAGCTGAACGATTCGCGGTACGTTATAAAATACAAACGAAGTAAAATCAGTCGAGTTTTGAAATTCGGAAATCACGCAATCAGCTGATGATGCAGCTGCGGCTGTACTCGGTACGGACCGTCTGTGATAGCTTCGCAAACTAACAACCAACCTCTGTCACTTTACCTCATCCTCACTGCACATACCTGAAGTATAATGTTCTCGCGGACAGCGCGCCGTTCTCCAGTACCAAAGATCGATTTCCAATTTCGTTAATTTTACCATCACCGCGAGTGACGCGAATCCGGTGAGTGGGTGTTCCGATGGCTGAGTTATCCTCGAAAGAAAAAGAAGGAGAAGAAGAAGACGAAGAAAAAGCAGAAGCTATAAACGAGAGAATATATAGGTACCACGTTTAAAAGCGGATCGCAATGTCTACATACTTGTACAACACGCTACGAGAATAATGTGGATATATTCGCATATGCAAATAATCGGTCGAGGGGTTCACGACCTTCCAGCGGCCTTGGGAAGCCTCGAGATCTTCACTTCTTATTCTTCTTCTTGTTCTTCTTCTTTGCGGTATTATTTTCGCTCGGAAGTTCAAGAACTGACGATGCAGGGACAACGAAGATTCAAAGAAAACGTGAAAAGCTAAAAGAAAGAAAGAGAGGAAAAAAAATAAATCATACAAAACGATCTTCGGTTATTCGTACGGATTAAATTTGGGTACACCCGAAAAGTATATTTGTAAAACAAATATACGTGTTAGACGTATGAAGTAAATGGGAATCCCCTCGATTTGCTGCATTCGATAATCGATCGACCGACTAGCCACCGCAGCCATGAAGTGGACCAAGCTTTCTTCGCACACATGTTCGTTGCCCGATGCATCGACGTTCACCAATGTTGAAACGATAGGGATTCCTGCTGGGCAGTTATCCAGATACGCTAAACTACTTCATTCATTTTTCTCACTAATATACCTGTTCGCCGATTCATTCATTCATTCATTCCTAATTCATTTGATAAATTTTTCTCTTTTTCAGTTTACTCAGGACTTATCGGGATACGAAGTGATCAGAAGAGAAAATGAAGACCGATTCACAGATACTCCGAGAGAAATTGGAATCCGTTTTATTACACATTGGTCAATGCCCGATAAGAAAAGAAAAAAGAAAAAAATACCTCTTAAATTCGATCAGCATTCTTATCGGATTGACGTAATTATACGAATTGAATAAACTTTACCAAATTTTTGGACCACGCATGCGATTATCGATATTATATCTCCGTCTGACAAATCGCAAAAAGAGGATGAAGTTGTGTGTCAAAAGAAAAAAGAAAAAAAAATTATAAAAAATAAATACCTACAATAAAGTTTTCATTGGCGAGCCTCGATTTTTTTAACCTTGATCTTTACGGTCGTCGCGGTTATCCAGCGAATCGTTGAGACTTGTGACGTTGCAACTGGAATTCAATAATCTATAGCATACATATGTGTGGAAAGTAATGTTGGATGTGTATTTTTTTTTATTTATTTTTTTACTTTTTTAATTTGTCTTTTTTTCGATTGTCGTTTCAACAACGCTAGAACTAAGTTGATAGAAATATACCTGTCGCACCCGTTACTAATTTTTGCTCTTCCAGTTTCTTATCTACAATGAGGTGTTCGTATAAAGCAAAATAAATTGCTGCCATACACGTCGTAATCGTAGTGCCAACGCAACGTTGTAGAAGTTACACTTACATTAGACGACGACGACAACGACGAGTTTTGCAGCTGGTGGTAATCGTCAAGGAAATCGCTGGAGGTCGCCGTAATGTAACATGGCATTACACACGTGTGCTATTGCTGCTACTGCAATAGTGGCTACATAACAATATATTCAAACATGGAAATAGCCGGTGTATCGGTCACCGCGATATCTGCGTGGAAAAAAAAGAATCTTGAAGCCCATTTTTTTTTTTTTTTGCTTTTTTTTCAAAGAGTTAGTTCGGAACAGGATATTCGAGCTGTTCTAGTCTCAGACACCGAGGAGCCTCGGGCGCGTAAAAAACGAAGTGACAAGAATCGGAAGATAAGGATGGACCTCGTTTTCAACGATTCAAAGAGAAGGTAAAAGGAATTATGATGTGTGAAAGAAAATCGTCAGATGCGAGATATGCCTTCTGCTAAACTCTGCATTGTAAATATCAAACGTCACGCGAGGAGGTTTCTGTAAGGAACAAGCAAAAGGTGTACGGATACAAAGCTAATTTTTGCCGATATTGTATAATGACACTTCATTGTACTCCGATACTTGCATGATCGTTTGAAGTAACGCCGCTGCTGCCGTACCTCATTTTATTGAATTTGTATTTTTTATGTTCCGCCATACCTTTATCTACATTGGAAGTAAACCATTTGCGAAAACGGAGGGTACGGAAGAAAAACAAGAAGAGAAAAGAGAAATTATGCCCCGAGTGACTGCAGGTCTCGTTCAGCAAACGTCAGCGTATATATTCAGCAAGAATTTTCAAAGAATGGTTTGCTGTAGAATTCATTTATTTTAATTAAGTTACGCAAGCGATGCTGTGATATGGCAAGATAAAAGGTGTATGAAAGCAACATTGTACAGTTTGTTTGATCGGTACAAATGCAGAGTATAAGTCCTGGGATGTGCAAATGCCTTCACGAGTTCAGTTGGCTGGTAGCCTTTTCCCGGTCTCTTCTCATTCTCATTCTTCTTCTTATTATTATTCTTATTATTCGCTTTGGTATACGAATCACGCACACGTGTATCACTGTAGCGGCATAAGAGTTGCAATCTTAACCAACCCATACGGTAAAAGATAGATTGCTGAGACACACATACGTTCGTTTTGCTATACAATGTCTGCTCAGTGGTGCACGTCTGCTTACTTCTTGGCTGGGAGCGGCGCGTTGCAGGTTATTTGCGACTACGATATCTACCAGGAGTGAGCGCTTAGCACCGCGTCGAGCCGCGGCTATTAAGATACATATGTGTGTTGCTATCTGCGTGATTTCCCCCTCAATTTTCCCTCCCTTTTCTCTTCACCCTACTCATACTCCTACTCTTCGAGTCGACGCTGACGCCGCCGTCGCCGTCGCCTCCTCCCACTCCTCTTTCCTCTTCGACCTCGCGTGGCCATGACAAGTGCCAACTCGAGCACACATGACATTCGCAAATATGCACGTGTGTACGTGTATTTTGTACGTACATCTTACATCCCATAGAGTGCAACGATGCGTTTAAATTGCCATGAAAAAAATCATCTCGAAAGCTCCTTTATTTCACCACAATCGGACCGGCAGGCATCACCATCGGTCAGCGGGGAATAAAAGTATTTTTTCAACAAGTCCAGCAAACATCGAGTGCGATTCAGAGGCGATATTTAACAACGTTTGTAAAAAGAAATAAATAGAAAACATATTCATACGGTGTAAGTATCGCTCAATCATATCGTGTTCGGATTTTCTGGTGCACCAGAGAACTCGGTGCTGAAGATTCTGCAGTAGCTGGGGCCAATTCACGTCACAAACAAGTCACGCCGGTATCGAGTGCCGTTAATTATATACATACTTGTACATATAATTTTTTTCCGTACATATATTGCAGGTGATCGTCTGTATAGGTGTACAGTATATTTTTGTGCACATTGTAAACCGATCGAGTGGACGAGTTTCCTATCATGGATAAATCTATTTCGATCGACGAGGCGTTTACTAATTTTGTTTCAGAATATTTTCAATGACAAGATCATATATAACCTATCGAAATAAGATCTGGAGGATAAGAGCGATCTTTAATCGTCGATAAATTCTGCACTTGGGCTTATCGATAAAAAGAAGCGGGGAGGGTTACACCGATAGAAAAAAAAGATTAAATCTATGACATTGTATCCGACGACATTGGAAATACAACCACGGTGCTGTACTCAGTTATTTTATCTTTAGATCGTCGTTTCTTCAGTCCTAGACTCTGATTGTTCAGATTTTCGAAGACCTTGCGGTAGCCTTATAACGATCGGTTTGGGACGTCCTGCAGACGATGTCGATCGCTAGGCACTGGCCACGTCAGAAAACCCTGAATCTTGATTCTATTGCTGCTGCTGCTGCTGCTACCGCTGCTGTCGGTTGGTACGATGCTCGGCACCCGTAGCAAAACGCGATGCTTCGAAGCAAGGCGCAACAACTGCAGCACGTTGAGCTTTAATTGGATCCGCTGTACGACTCCGACCGTCTAATATGTGGTATGAATAAATGCATACGTACGCGCCGATCACGATACACGAGCCTTTGAGTGAAAAAAAAAAAAAATGAAAAGAAAAACAGAAAAAAGAGTGCGTGACACGTATGAATTTTGGAATCAAATATACCTGTGTGTAACAAGAAAAAAAAAAAAAGAAAAAAGAATGTCGTTATTGGAATCTCCGGTGTCTCGAAGATCGTTTCAGGGCACGCGTTACACGCGTACGTCACAGGCGTCGAAGAATTATATGTGGCCACCGTCCGAGAGAATATACTGGACATTGTATATTATCGATATCAGTTGGCGTTTATTTTGCGGCAAGTGTTGACGATGATATTCAAACATACACTACGTCGTGTACTCAATATGTTACATTTTTGCGGTCAATATTTTATTTAACATTGGATAGCGACGAGTTTATCACGATATACGATGCTCTTTGACACAAAGGACAAACACACATACGTAGAAGATCAGTATACCAAAAACTAACACCAACTCTTCATCGCGCAATCGTAAAACGCGATTCCTTCGCTACCAATACGCCTCGGCTGTTGTACATCGTCTTTCTTCGAGTTCTCTTTTCTTTTTTTTTTTTTCTTTCTCTTTTTTTATGATCCTCGCACTTGTACCGTTCGTCACGTATGGTAGTTTTACTTACATGTATATGTAGCCACATACCTATGTACGTAAGGATCGCGTGGCACATACCTGTACGTATGTAACAGCAGCGGCAACAGCACCGGCAGCAACGTAGTCAGCGACAACGCTGTCTCTTCTGACTTCTTAAACCGGTCAGTGACTAACTATCCGCGATTAATTCGCACCGATTATATCCAATACGCCATCATGTGAAATCAATCGAAAAAAAAAAAAATCAGTTTTTTCTTCCAACGCAAACTCCTCGACCCATCTGCATTTACAAAAGCGGCTCGATAATATCCTACGAGTTGCCGTACAATTTTCGCCGAACAATCTACGAAATATGGTACGCCAGCGTACCCGAGAATATTAGACTGTACAAATTGATTCATGAATCCAATTTCCACGCTCGCAGGGATATTATCCACGCTGTATCATGGACATCATCATCGTGCGGCATGAAAGAAAAAAAAAAAAAAAGAAAAAAAGGAACAAAAAAAAAAAAACAAGAATGAAAGAAAGACCGATCCGCAAGTGGTTTTGGACCCGAAGGTGCAATGAGAGCCTCTGATGAGAACGTAACCTCTTCAGGCCTTACATATCTATATTTGGATAGTAGCGAAGAGAGTAAAAAAACAAACAATTGGAAATAAAAAAAAAGGAAATAACAAAAAAAAAAGAAAAAATGGTCGGTGTAAGGCAGCGTTAAAAAATGAAACGTGTCGCGTTTACTTATGTCTGGTATTATACATACTTACATAGTATATAATGTGACAGCGATCTTTGTAGCGATGATCGGCATCACACATAGATACCATTATGTTCTTCGTCTCGTATAGACCAACAGATATGAAGAAATAGGTGTGTGTGTGGGTATAATAATAAATGGGGGACGCGAAGAAGTGAAGGGGAATAAAGAAGAGGGGCGTTCTTTTTACATCGTCACAGTGTGTAAGTTGTAACGTACATTAAACTACTACCTACATATGAGTCTCAACAAGTGTTTGTAGATGTGGTTAGCGATGGTAGCAACAGAAGTACTGTCATAGTGGTACGACGACCATCGGTAGCAGCAACAGCAGCGGCAGAACTAACAGTCGTTTAGTACGTCGACAGAAGTCGGTTCTCTTCAAAAGTAAAATCAGTGTCGAATTAGAAGATGAATAACACGATATCAGCTAACCGATTTCGAACATTTCTCTCCGTTTTCATCGGATTCGGAAAATTATTCGGTGAATAGTAAGAAAGTATAAGAGCAAAAAAAAAAACATGCCAAAAAAGGGAAACCAAAAAATTGAGATGTATTCGCGATCGTGCGTTGAAAGTATGAATGAATTCTGATCTACCATGCATCGATGTGTACGTGTGTGTATTTTTGATATACGTAAACGTAATTTAAGACTGTCGCGAAAAGTTTAACATGAAAATGATTGCGCGACTACTCGGTAGTACGACATTCGCGTATACTGGTGGATTTCAGCGAACTTTTGAAACCTAATATCTTTGCAATGTTTCTTGCTTGGACGGTACACGTTTGTGCAACATTGTAACCACAATTTGCCCTCTTACGGTACACTCCGTTGACAAAGTATATCTCGGTATGTATATACCGCGAGAGGGAGACGAGAGGCAGGAGGAGAGGGGAAAATAATGGCGATGACGAAGAGAAGGAGAAACACGAACGACGTATATGTGGACGAAGAGACCGAGGAGGGGGTGGAGAACCGACCGTCAAACCGCGATAAACGACAGAATTTCATATCGCAACACAGTCCCGCGATCGCAACCTCCGTATATTCCGTTTTCATCGCTTCGATTCCGATCCGCGTTACACATGCCGCTCTCTCGTATGTATGCGAAAAATTTTAACAGCCAATTTACTGCAGTTTTAAGTATGATCGGTCTGAGAACTTCTTTGGAGAGAAATCAGAGATCGGGAGCATCAAATTCTGTTATCACGAGAGCTAGAAATGTAATCGGAAACTTTCACTCATCGATTGGAAATCAAAGTACGTTTGTAACGATGTTGACCGATTGTATCATTTTTGCTTTCCAAAGGCTACCGACTGCAGTTCCAACTCACATAGCAACTATACGTATAATGTGATACTTCATATACATTATGAAGAGAGGAGTACTTCGGGGTCAAATAAATAATTTGCGCACTCATACATACGTGCTGCAGTATCTCCCTATCTAATACGTAAATGTCATCGACATTGTATATAAAGTCACGCACACGTACAACGCGTCGTTGCAAACTTATATACTTATTCCACTAGCGTATCTCTGTTGCTTTTGCTACAGTCGATGTGGCACATGTAGAAAAATACACGTCTTCGTACATACATGTTGTGATAAAAATGAAGTCATTATCCGTTTCAAAATACCGTTTATTCATTAGATTTTTTTTCCCCCTTTCTAAATCAAAGACATTATGGATATTTCACGTTCACGATGGATGTGAGAAATAAATTGAATAAAAAATTGTGGATTACATTTTTATTGTCTTAATACATAATCGAGATGCAAGTTGCACATGAATCACTGCGCAAAAACCAATTGAGGGATCGCTTCAATTTTGCCATGAAAAAAAAAACATTTACAAATGAGCGTAACTGCGTAAAAAGTTGACGGATTGCTATGAAAAACATCGAGTTTTTGAGCTCGAAGCTTTGACTTCAATACTGCTATCCTAACTTTTTTCTTGCACGACTTCGAACCAAGCTATACAGCTTTGGAGCGATGCACCAAAGTACATCGAGACAGCCTAAGAAGGGATTGAAAAAGTGCAGTCGAATAGCTCATCGAAAAATAATCGTACGATAGTGAGAAGAGACCATTTTGAAAGGGGAGTTTCAAGCTTCAAAACTAAATTTTTTCAATCGCGATCCGTTCATTCTTGACGGAGTTACACTCGTTTGAAAATAGGTCTTTTTCATAGAAAAAATCAAGTGATCTCTCGATGACTTTTGCGCAGTGTATTCCGATTTTATAAATACCTGAACATCAAGAATCTGAGACTTACGTAAATTGAATTGTTCGATATAGTAACGTCTAGTATTCATTAATATGTGTTCACCGATCGAGTACAACAAGGTTTTCAAAACGGTTGATCGCTGCCAAGTGACTTCGATCCAAGTACGTACAAACAACACATAATACGTACGATATATTGTAAATAACTATTTCTTCATCTTAATTTAAACAACTAAAAACCTCCTTCTCACACTCTTCTTCTTTTTTTATGCAACATCCAACCCAAAAATCTTCGGTACTTACGATCCAGATTAGAAACCAATAAAATATAATAAGATCAACACAGAATCGATTCAACTTTTTTTACCTTGAACTCCTCTCTTCTTCATTCCTGTCATCGTCTTCGTGCATCATCAAAATCAGCGTTTGATATTTTCTACAGGATCAAAAACAAAAAAAACTTTTTTATCTCGAGCACTTTACACGAGAAACACTAATCACTGTGATAATGCTGTTAGATGAATTGAATTGGACACTAATCAGTGCAGATCCTGGAAATTTTTCAATAACGCTCGTTTCACGTGCAATTTATGTTGTACGAGGTGCACAAATTTTAAACCAGCTTGTACTGTCGTCACTTTGTGCCCAGTTCAAATTTTCTTTTCTTTCCTGTTTTTATTCACTTCTATTATTTATTGAAACGATCACAGAGGTTGTCACGGAGAGTATCAGATTCACGATCGAATGCACCGATCTTAGTGATAATTGATTACTTTCGGCGGGTGGGTTTTCTTTTTTTTTTACACGTCGCGTTCCGACGATCATAGGCGCGAAACGAAAGGAAGCGAGTAGAAAAATGAAAGATTGAAAAAGTAACGAAGTAGCTGATCAATTTACTGAGTGGCTAGGCTACTTGCGCTTGGCAACACAATATAACGACTGGGCTTAAAACTTCGTTATCGCTTATCAGAAGTTTGTCTTTCACCGATGCAGCGGCAGTAGCAGCATAGAGGAACAGCTGCTGCTAATAAATGATTTCTTTTTTTTACTTCTTATTTTATTCATTTACAAATTACTAGAAACACATTGTATACGTGTGTAAATATTATATTGGCACATTTCGAACCTGTACCAACATTTTCTTAACATCAACCAACATCGTTTTCAATATGTGTATATCTGCATTGCACACGAGCGATAACATTTACGCTAAGTAAACGAATGAAGTGAAACAAAAAAAAAATAAAAAAAAAAAATTTCTTTTTTGTCTCGTCTTTTTTTTTGGCAAAGTATAATCGCACGTCGTCGCTGCACAGGCAATTATCGAGATGGAGATATTAGAGTGTCGTATAGATAAAATAAGAGAGAGAAGCAAACACGGGAGATATTAAATATGTATATTTATATATCGGGTATATGTAGAGGAATAGATTTGAAAAATAAAAAGTGAAAATTGAATCGCATGATTTATAAATTCCAGTAGTATAATTTCAACACGCAATGAAACACGGCGCGGAACGGGTGTTGGTGCGGTTTATGCGGTTTGATATTGGAAATTGGCTGTCCGCGGGAATGAATTTTATTATTGTGTGTACAAAATTACATGAGCACCCTGTATACATACGTGCGAACACGTATAATACACACGTGTGTGTACATCGAGTAAACCGCGAATCTGATCGCGAACGTGGTATTTCTGACAGTAGATAATTTGTATCAAACGTGAGTGCGATTAAAATTCAACGACGAATTTTCGTAAATTTTTCCGACAGGTAAAACTTTGTCATTTTATAAAAAATCATACATATGTATACGGTATAAGTTTTTAAAATCAACCGATCGATGCAGTTTGATATATAGGTGTATGGCGGGGCTGATTTACCGATCGATGGAATCGTGAAAGTGAATAGATATCGGGCGGCGAGAAGTTATCTAGTTTCTATTCATTATATTCAAAATCGTTGTCTTCGTTGACTGTTCCATAAAGGATTTAAATCGTGATCGTTCGATTTCGATAACTAGTTTCAACTTCTCTAGACACGTATAGATATCTCATATCATCCTACGATATTATAATACCAATATAGTTATACCAAATTCAACATATACACCCAAAACTGTTACGAGATCACCTAATAATCGATTCATAAAAAAAAAAAAAAAAAAAAAATCTACGAGAGACTGAAATAGAAACATTCCCAAAATAATCTTTACGCTGCGGGTCTCCGAGGCCAAAATTCGACGATTTTAACCTCCCTCGATTTTTTTTTCCCACCACTTCTCGATCCGGGAATGCATTCCAACGAGATCTTCCTCTTCCACTGGTACACCACTTGAAATCGTTTCTTTTTTTTTCTAAATATCGATGATGGCAGTGAGAAAAGCAACAGGCGGTTCCCACGGGCTGATATATTTTATATCAACGCATGATAGTTTAGTCGGAAGTAAAAATAGAGAGAGAGAAAAAAAAGCCGGATGAAATGAACGAATCAAGTTTTGCGGGACATTATAGGAGATAATATGATAGTGGTTAATTAGAATGTGTGCGAGTCAATGATTATGTGGGTAGAATATGTTACTTAATAAGAATCTCGTTTTCTTGGCTCGCTCGAGTCGCAGGTATAAAATAGCAGCAAATGGAGCTCGATCGTATCGATCTCCTAACAGCTGTTAGTTGGGGTTTCATTCGCGCGAGATTTATGCTATATAATAAGCAAGTAAGTATAACTAAGTAAATGTGGAAGTAAAATAATGCAAGTAAAGTTTACGGTCTTGACAAGTGAACGGCAAAATCTAGCAGAAGAAGGTTGTCTCTAAAGCAGCAGCAGTCCAGGTTGCAGGTTGTTGCAGCAGGTAGGTAACTCTGTTCCACTGATCCATTGGCCCACTGCAACTATTTGAGATTGTGTTGGTATATCTGCAGGAGTACGACGACCGGTTCAATACATACGTAATTTATATACCATTTACAGAGTTTACTCAATTCAATAGACACCCATATTATCGGGAGACCCAACTTCGCTAGTTTTCAACAACTAATTCGAACAATTTTCATTGGGTATCGTAATAGTTGAAGTGTTTCTCGCCGGCTGCTGATGGAATAATTTTTGTCATTTATTTATTTGCTTATTTTATCTTTTTTTGTTTCCGGCACAGCACCAACAGATACCATACCAATGAATTTCCATACGCTTTAGATATGTATCTTTTCGGTATATACAGTTTCGTTTTAGAAATTAGACGATCAAGAAACTGAAATGTTTCTTATCGCGAGCGGTCAGACATTGTATGTATTGTGTAAGAAATAAAACGTTGACCTCCGTAACGCTATGGGGTAAAAGAAAAAAGAAAAAAGGAACAACAGAAACAGAAAAAAAAAGATATCGATCTGAATATATGTGCCTAGGATCAGGATATTCTTAGAGCAATCGATGAACTTTCGGAGACTTTTAAAAGGATCACCTTATATAAGCCATCTATGCGTGTCTACCTATTATATACATATATACCTACTTTTTGTACAGAAGTTTATCGCGCCGCGCTGTAGCAACGAAACGAAATATGTTAAATGCTAATTTTCAATTCAAATCCATTCCATTCTTGAATAGAATTATTTATTTCCTATTTTCTCAATCAAGGGGTTCGATCCTATGATAGTAAAAAGTGATAAAATGAAATATACAAAACTATTTTGGAAATCACCGACTCTATTTTTTTATTACCCGATGGAAAGACTGTGGCGAAAAAAAATATGTGCACCGGATGCATACAGTTTCTGCAAAAGTAGTCATTCATTTTTTATTCTTCGTTCATTCATACATCGCCTTGGCTCCGTTGGTATCATTCTACAACCATCGATCCTCTAAATAAACTTGCTAAAGGCTTCCGACAATAATCGTCAGAGGCACCACCAGCCGAGTGATCATTAGGGGGGCGCCACTAGTCGGACGCTTTAAGGGATGAAATTTAAAATTTTAGCGGGCCGCAAAGAACTCCAATTTCACCGACTGAATCTCATCGTAGTTTCAGTTAATAATCGTCGGTTTTATTTGATCCATTTATTCTCCCCCCCCCTAATTTTTCTTCGCACATTCACCGGAGCTTTAAAGTATATCTATATTCAATTACCGCGCTAATGAAGCGTAGTGTTTAAGTCTAGCGCGATGAATTGCGAATATCGTTTGAGGGGAGAGATTTATGTTCATCTCGACCACTAGACATAGTGCAAATTACCCTGCACCTACTATCAAGTCGAGTAAGCATAATTTTCAACCCCTATTTTCAACGACGAAGCGTCGTGCAGATGCCCCGAAAAAAAGTCACAGCGTTCGGAGGAAAGTCAAAGAGGGTTCTTTGCAGGTCGGATTTTTTTTTTTCTCTCACTCTTACCACTTTTCTCAAATTCAAAAAAGCTCAGTTAAATATAATTGTAACGAGGATCTTGCCGAGAAATTAAGATTTTCAGCAAAATTAAGCAAAAAACTGGCAATCACCCGATCATTTCGAGAGCTATAGATATCAATTTATCGAATACGTTCAAATACGTGAGAATATCCACAAAAAAAACTATCAAAATTTTTGCTCATAGAATCAAGAGAAATCAAAAATTAAATTTTTGGGTAAAGACGAGGGATGATGAAGGATCGATGTAATAATACAGCGTGGAGTAAATTTTTTTTTTTTTTTTATTGGATTTTTTTTTTATTAAGTTTATTTTATATATCGACAACAACACGTCATACATTAGAAAACAGAAGGTTCTTGAAGCAAACTTGAATGAAAAGTATCGTGGAACAATCCGAGAGACACTATGCGAGCGTGCCGCACCATCTATGGAGTCGTATATAGTTGTATATTTATTGCATGTGCGCAATTATGTTTGTGTAATTATTTCATTTTTTCTTTCATTATCATTGTTCTGATATTTTTCGTTTTTTTTCTTTCATTCTGTGTGTATAATAGCTGTATAATAAGTAGGGTGGTTTCTACCTGGTTATTACTTTAATAATGTCTGTCTGCTTTGAATTGTTTTTTTCTTTTTCTCTTTGTTTTATTATTTTCTAATTTGTTTTTTTCTTTTTCATCATTATTCGTACGTGAATCAATCAATTAATTAATTAATATCGATTAATCAATTAATACATTGCGTTAGAAGGAAAAACACCAGAGAAAAAAAAAAAATTTCTTGTTTTTATTATTGGTTTTTTTTTTTCGTTCTGAAACTCTGTATATTATCCTGTATGTATGTATATAATAATAATTATATATGTATTGTTATTATTATTATTATAACGTATATCTGGTATAATTCTATTACGTGAATGATTTATCCATATTTTTTTTTTTTTTCGTTTTTTCTTCTTTCTGTTCTCTTTCATTCAATTGATTAAATATATAGGTACAATAACACATGACTATTACATAAGATGATACATATAAAATTAAACGTTGTTGTATTTAACTTCTGCAGAATCGTGTGTATTTTTACATATGTACCGTATGCATATGCGTGAAGAGTGTAACGGACCACATTTCTATTTGTACTTATGATTTTTAATTTGGTTGTTAAATTATTCATATTTGGTGTTCTTTTTTTTGGTTTCATTCTTCAAATAGGAAGAAATAAAAATGTGGTCGAAACAACTTCTTTTTTTCTGTTTTTTTGCAGAAGTTAAATTTGTGGTTTTTGATGTAATTACGGTTTTCAACGGATAGTATTTTATTGCAAACAACCAAATCGCATAAAACGTCACGTTGCCTGCAGGAATTAATATGATTGTATTAATCATTATTCATTACAAATTATAATCTCTCGTCAATTTTTGAGGATCGATTCTTTTTTCTTCTCGTAGCTAGCAACTTGACACTTTATAGCACGAACGTTTCTTCATTGTTCCGTATCATTTTTTGGTTTTGCATTTCAATACATTATATTAAATTGGTATAAAAAATGATTTTTTTTTTTTTTTTTTTGATGTATACGAAAATTTTTTTGTTCTCTCGTGTGTTTGTGTGTGTGCGTGTGTACGTGTGTAATTTTGTAGAAGTTGCTCATGTTAATTTTCATTGTTTCTTGTTTTTCTTTTTTTAGTTTACGATGTGGGCTTGTTGCGTTAAGGGGAGTCATTTCGGTGTGAAGAGGATAGGGGGATTTTTGCTTATTTTAGCAAAAGTACGCGAATTATTTACCCCGCAAAATATATAATTAATTTGTATTATAATTTTGCCCGTACAGTATACACTTATTATTATAATTAATATTAATATTATTATTATTAGTTAATATAGTATAATATATTTCTCGAATCGTTCTTTGACAATTGCATAATAATATAGTAAGCCCTCGAGTCTCAATTTTTCGGGATTTGTTTTTTGTTCGTCGTTAGATTCTCTTTTTTTTTTTGGTTTTCCTTTTTTTTTCGTTTTTGTATTTTTTGTTTGTCATTTTATTTACAATTTTACAACCTACCATACCGTCGACATATAATTTCTTTCATTTCTTTTTATTTTTTGTTCTCTCCTCCTTCTTTCATCATTCATCATCTTCATTGTCAGCATCATCTTTTTTTTTTTTAAATAACTTCATTTATAAGTGTACATATCATCACGAATAGGACCTAGACATTATTAATTTTTACACTATACTAACGAAATCTGAACGTTTAATTTTTTTCACCATTGTATTTTACTTTTTTTCTTCATCATCGTAACTAGGAATAATTAATTTTGACGTATCGTTAGTATTTATTAAGATTTTTTCATTATTTTTTTTTTATAGAAATATGCTTACAAAAATATAATTTCTTAGTATCTTTTTTTTTTTTTGGGTTTTTTTTTTTTGTTTTTTCTCCTCTACCTCGTCATCTTTGTCATATCATCATCATCGTCATCTTCATCATCATCATCATCATCGTCATCGTAATCGTCATCATCGTCGTCGTTATAATATTTTCATCATATCTTTCTAACTCGAGGCTCGGGGCAGTAAAATTTTTTGCAATTATAATCATAGAACGTATATACACGTACGTACATATACATGAAGTAGATAAATGATATCGATATACATGCATGCACATATGTATAATTTTTTTTTTCTCTATTTTCACTTTTATTATTATATATTATAAATCAGACGCACCGCGTTTAGAATTTTTCTCTCTTCAATTTCATATTTTAATTTTTTTTACTTCACCTGCATATGTGCATACTCATAGTATAAATATTCAGTTACGTACTTCAAGTATACGCGGGGCAAATTATGGCGACTTAGGCGTAAAATCTGTTCTCGTATTATCGTTATTATTAATTTACACAATAAAATTCTTCTGTTTTTTTCTCCCTCATATTTTCTTCTTATTTTTTTTTTTTTGTTTTTCACAATTTCGTATAATAATATTATATTACTCGCAAAGTTTCCCAAAGTTTTATACAAGTTTTTTCATTTCTCTCCTCTTGTTCTCTCTTTTTGTTTTATTTTATTTTTTTTTTGTTTTTTTTTTCTTCCTTTTCTTTCAATTATTAATTAATTAATTATTTAATTTATTTATTTATTTATAAGTATATGCGCGTTCATATAACATATATTTTATGTATATATATTATGCATAATATGTATATTATGTATATATGCATTTGCTGGCCTGCCTGCCTGCATTATGACAGCCCCTTTCACGAATTATTAATTTAGAAATATGTGTGAATTATGTATACATACATATATGTAGATATATATATAATCATGTATCATATATATTTATATACATATCTTGCTTTCTTTTTTCTTTCATTATATATAATATTCCGAAATACATATGTGTCTCAAAAATTGTGTGCAACTCATAAATTATATCATTATCATCATCATACCATTTAACATGATCATCATCGTCGTTTCTTTCTTTTTTTTTTGGGTTTTTTCATTTTTTTTTTCATAATCTTCTATCATTATCGTCATGTACTATATCTACATTAATAATTATTATAATAATTAGAGTAATAATGATAATAATTATGATAATAACATTATTAATGATAATAGCAATAATAGTAATAATAAATTAATAATATTAATAATAATAATAATATCAATAAGGGTAATAATGATAATGTGGAGCTTTCAAACAAAACAAAAAAAAAAGGAAAAGTTTATGCATTAATTTCATTATTCTTGAAGTCGCGCATTCGGCATTTTTTTCTCTTTTTTTTTCGTTTGTTTTTTATACATAATAATATAATATATATGTAATTTATAATATTATTCGTCGCATTTCAATCGTCGTGACTTCTTATTACAATATTACATATTATTATAATTATAATATTATAGAATAATAATAATAATACACGACTTGGGGTATTTTACTATTCCTTCTTTTTTGGACATCATATTCGATGATTTTCAGTTTCAATTTTTCTACCCATTACACTTGTTCTTTTCTCTCTCTTTCGTCATGATAAATTTTACAACTTTTTCCTTTTACTACTACTATTATTATTATTATTATTATTATTATTATTATTATTTTTATCAATATTATTAATATTACTGTTATTATTATTACTATTATTATTATTGTTATTGTTATAAATATCATTAATCTTATCGTTATTCTTATTCTTATTATTATTTCTATCATTATTATTATTATTATTCTTACTATTATTATTATTAATATTATTATTATTATTCTTATTACATGTACCGTATGCACCACACACAGCGCGTTCTCATACGTATTATGTATAATATGTGTATAATGTATATCACTACTTAGATCAAATTGCGTTTTTCTCTGTTTTTTGTTTTGTTTTTTCGAAATATAGGTGTACGCATAGGTGATTAATTTTTAATAATAATTTTGTTTCAATTGTCGACCAACCAAATGTTTTGTTATAGTTTTCGTTTTGGTTTCATTTTTTTTACGTTTTGGGTTCCTTTTGTAGAATTTCGTTCATATTCATTCTTTCGCCTTTTGTTCGAGTTACTTTTTAATCGGTAAGTAGTAATAGTAGTTAGTATTAGTAATAGTAGTTAGCATAGTAGGTTTTTAAATTTTTTGTTCTGTTCTCTTTTTTTTTTTAATTTTTTTCAATTTTTAATTTTTTTTTTTGGTTTTTCCAATTTTTTCTTTCTTGTGTTTTGTTTCTTATCTTTTTTCTCTTACATACATCAATTCATAATACACCTACTTTTTTTCCATTTAATTAGTTTTTTTCTTGACATTTTTAATTTATTTTAGGATTTTTCTTTTCTCTCTCTCTTTTCACCTTAAACTCACGTAATAATCGAAGTAATTTGTACTTGTAGCCATATATTATAAATAGTTATTATTATGTTTTTCCTTTTTTTTTCTCTCTTTTTTTAATGTTTAATTGTTCTCTTAACTCTTTTAACCCCAGCTTTTCTGCTTTACAGCGAGATAGTAATAATTGCTGCCTTTTTTTTCAATTTAGAGAAAAATTTTTTGTTGTTTGTTTCTATTACTTTTTGAACCCTTTTTTCCCCCACTCATAGATATCGGATAGGTTTAATTTATATTGTTGTTATCATCAATATTATCATTACAATTGTAATAATCGATTATTATTATTATTATTATCATCAGCATTGATAATATAATTATAACACTGGTGTTACATTAAAACCATATTACTATTATCATTAAATTATCATTGTTAGAATTTTTAGAACCAAACTTCCTTCGGCGCTTATCGAAAATTCAAGATTCACCATCGCATATTGTTTCGGATGTATTATTATACATTTTTTTCACAAATTAACATCAATTTTTGAAAAACGCAAATTAGAAATGAATAAAATGTAGAAATGTAGAATTTTTATAAATTGCATAATAATAGTAACAATAATAGTAATAATCGATATAATGAATAATAATATTATACTTTAATGGTTGTTGAAAATTTTCGTTATCGATGTTTTCTTTGCCTTTTTTGTTCTTTTCATATTGTTGCGAATTCTATTAATTATTTTTCACGTTGGTCGAATACGATGTATGTTGATTTGTTGTATGAATATTATTACCGGTATAATTTATTGATCGATCGATCGATCGATTAATTAATTAATTAACTAATATCTATTAATTGAATATAATTTAACGTGTTCGTCGTTTTTTGTTTTCGTCATCGTCTTCGTCTTCGTCTTCGTCGTCATACGTACAACCCCTACTATTATACTTGATTTACTTCAATTACGTGTACGGATGTTAATTCATTTTGTTTAATTATTATTGTTGTTTTCTTGTTGCTGTTAAGTGTCGTTATAAATAGTTGTATCATTCAAGTTTTTATTATCTTTTTTTTTTATAATAACCTACATCAACACGTAATTAATATCATTAACTATATATGGCTCTATAGAGATGTGACATGAAAACGCTTATTGCACTGTAAATAAAAATCATTATTCTGTTTTCCTTTCATTTGTTTATTTCATTTTTTCATTTTGGTTTTTTCAGAGTATCTGGTATCGTTTTTGTTAGAATTTTTCATTTTTTTTTTTTGTTTCTTCGCTTGCTTCTGTCCGGCACGAACGACACTTTGCACGGATTTTATTATCCTCAATCAGTTGTCTTTCTAATTATGAAATCGTCCCTGCTAATATGCGGAAGGGTCCTCTGGCGGGAATTATTCAAACTCCCAACGACTCCCTCAAATTGATTCATCAAATTTTTCAGCGAGAAGCAACCCAGCGCAAGGATTTATCTAATCGATGCCGTGCACCAGTTCGTGCCGAAGAACGGATTTATCAGAGAATCTTCATTTTCAGGATATTAACCTCCGAGTTTCACGTTTTTCTTTATTTCTTTCTCTTTGGATTCTCCTCGTCGAAAAGGATCAGATTATTATGAGATCTGGTTTTTTACCCGCGGCTGGCGTCTGCGGACACCTATGAGCAACACATGAGCTTTCATTTCCCAACTGTTTCGTGAAAGTTCTCGTCATACTTTTGAGGTGTCGATGATCAAAGTTCGTCATCGATTCATTGATATCCTATCTGTAATCCGTGATTTGCTTTGCGTATATAAAACAAGGATTATTGTTAGTATTCATTTTTCTTACATTTTTATAACTGCACCTAATCGATAAAAGAGGATGCTAATTTTGTGTGATAATGATTGAGTATAAAGTATAACTAGTTCTTTCACATCCAGAGGGTTTTTTTTCTCGCGTCAGCTGCAGCCGTGTTGCAAGTAGGTAACCCGATTGTAATAGAAATACGTATACAAATTGCCGTCGTCTCATATACAATAATAGCTTATATGTATATTTTATCGTATATATACACATATATACCATTTACCGTAATAAATAATATCGGAATAATATATATACGTATATATCACATATATGTACATATAACTTATGTGTATATCTATAATAATAATTATTGATTTTTGGTTTTCTATTTATCTTCCAATTATTATGCGTATGTGTTACCAAATTTTTTTTTTCTTCTCTAATTCTGTTTCTTTTCATTTATGAAGTTGTTTTTTTTGTTTTTTGTTTCTCTTCTCTTGTTAGCTTGTTTTATTCATTTAATTATTTAAATATGGTATAATATGTACGGATAATTGTTATTTGGGAAATGAGGACCAGTCTTATGGGGCCTGCGAGTAATGCAGGCATATTTCTGTAACGTAAAAATATATATACATCATCTGTGTTGTATGTATAGTGCTGCTCTGTAACTCAAGTTTATATTTATTATAAATACCATTACCACTATTATTCATTCCATGGGTTTAGTGTATGTATACGTATTGTATAAATAATTGCGTATTGTATATAATCGCGATTATTATCGAGATTTTATATCCTGTACAAAAATCATTATCATCATCATCGTCATCATCGTCATTATTTAATTATGCTGAGAATATAATCGTGTGACGACGACGCATATTCATATAATTATAATTGTGTTCTTCGTTTGAATTTCAAATCATATAATTTTATTTAATAAAAATAACTTTATTATGTATATCTGTATAATTTTTTGATGAACTCATGATTTTTTTTTTTCGTTTTTACGCCGAACCGTTCATTTTTGTATTTTATTATATCATTGTTTTATGGATTCTTTTTTCTTTTGTCTTTTTGTATCCCCAACGACAGGCTCAAAATTTCTGAACTCTGACGAACGACTTATATGACTTTTGTTTCCCATTGCAGTGGAACAAAGAAACGAAAATACAAAAAAAATCAATTACTTCAACTCGATTCAATAATTAACAATTAGGTAATATTCTCGAAGCGATACATTACACATATGTAACATAATATATTGCACTTCTCCCGAATTAATTAATGAGGATCATTATAATCATATCATCAACTATTTATATTTAAAACAAAATAGTTAATGTATAGTATGTAGTATAGATATATACATACATATGCCCTGCAGTACAGTTTCGCCGATAAAACATAAATTAACTAACATCACTGCTGCTCTGTTAATTGTCGATTCAATGAAAAATCGCGCGTTTCGCGTTCATCTATATAAATCATCAAATCGTCCTTGCGGTAAATACGTGACTCAACTATTCAGAGCGTCGTATCGCTATTTCAATTCATTTTTTGTTGTTTTCCAGCGTTCTGTCGTTCAGAAATTTTGAGCCGCAGCGGGGATGGGCCGGGGATTAATCCAGAGCCAACCGCGGGTAGGATTTCGTGATCGAAATACGACAATTATACATAATAATAATATAATAATAATAAAAACAATAATAATAATAATAATTATAGTAATAATAATAATAATAATAACAGTATAATAATCATGCAAATAATCGAGTGTGTGTAATGCATTGTTGTACACATGATAATATGTTAACTGCGCATAATTAAATGAGTTTGGTAAAACAGGTCCGCTCCTTTTTTTCATTTTCACATAATCATCATAATAATCGTTATCCTGGATGACATTTATTTAATTATTATTGTTATTTTTCTTTCTTTCCTTCTTTCATTATCTTAATATTATTTCAACTAGTTTTCTGTGAGATTTCGTTTTCATTTTGTTTTTTTTCTCTTTATCAATTCATTCCGATTGAATTGCGTTAGTTATATATCATTAATATTAAAATCATATAATTGCGTTACACATATATTTAATCGTAAACCGTCGTCGTCGTTGGTAATTAATGGTTAGAATATTCAAATAATTAAATATTGTTAATCATCGTTAATTATTTACTATTAATATTTAATATTATATAATAATATTGAAAATAACGGATAGTTAGTACACAACACGCCTATATCATGTAATAGGGAATGATACAAATTAATAAATTCAATTCAATTCGATTGGGTTAATGAAATTATTACTTATACACATATTACGCAGATTGAATCATCAGATTTAACAGACAGGAGTTTTTTTTCTTTAGTTATCGTATTTATTTATTATTTTTTCTTTTTTATTTCATCAAAATTCTCACGGATGCCGAATGCATAATAAGTATTGAGATATGGAAGGGCCGTGCGTGGTGCCGGCTGGGACCCTGAAATTGCAAAAAAAAACAACAAAAAAATATCTTTTACTTATTTCTCTGTTCTTGTTATTTTCGATTACCCGTAACCCGATAGAAAAAGTTGGGGGGATTCATTCAAACGTTCTTCTATATTATTTAGGGTCCAAATCCGTATTATTTTTCAACGTTTTCGTTATACTTTTTATCATTTATTCGCCATTTTGCAACATCAGCCAAAGAATAATAATTATAATATTCATATAATATAATCATAAGGAGCGATAATTTAGATCTACGGTTACACATGGTCTCCCCACACGCGTTTCTATTTAATCGCGTAATATAATGGTTCTTTTCCACTCTTTTTTGTTTATTGCAATTTTTTTGATCTGCAAGCAAATTCACTCTCATCGTAATTTTTCAATGTTGTTCACGTCATTCTAAATATTATAAATTAATAACGTACGAGTATAATTGAATTCATTATTTCTGTCTATGACCGGCTATTAGTTTTTATTGTTATCAGCTGATTATTATTATTATTGTTGTTGTTATTATTATTATTAATATTGTTATTCTATTTTTACTGTTGTTCATCGATACTGTATAATATGTATGTGACAATTATAATTGCGCATGGTTGATGTTTAGTAATTGTAATGAAAAAAAAAAAAAAATAATCAAATAAATAAAATAATTCAACAAAATAATCATATAAGATGAAATCAAACAACCACTTTTTTAATTTATAGATACATAGATATATATCCATTGGGGTTTTGCGGGGTTATAATAAATAAATTAATTAATTAATCTTCAAGTGTAATAATATTATAGTTTGATGAAATTTTAAATGCTTATTGATTGACAAGTTTCTTCCGTTTTCTCCGATTTTCTTTTTTTTCTTCCCACAGGTAATTCTTTCAATCAATACAAGTTCCTACTGTTTCTATTATTTTCTGTGACAATTTTTGTTGCTTCTCTCCTTAATGTTATCCATATTATTTTAACTGTTAAATGGTATACGGCTATTACTTTTTTTTTTTATTATGTATATTGTAAATTATTCAAGTTTATATTGTATTGGGTATGCTGTAATGTACGGGGGGGTGGGTATAACGTATGTATATCGGTTGATATTGTTTTTTTTTGTTTTTTTTCTGTTTTTTTTTTTTTCTCTAGTTTTATTGATTAGGTTATTCGGTAATAGTTATTTAATTATCTATTAGTTGTCGACACACATATGTATTTTTATTTTCACGGTTACTGAGTTTTTATATGAGAATCAGAGGGTAGTTTTTTCTTGCGGGAATGTGGGGGACGATGTAATGGCATTGACAATTTTCTTCATCATCAATCGTACAATAACATTATTCTTCTTTTTTATTATAAATAACTTAACATTATTTTTAATCATATATTATCCGGTGTATATGCACGTGTATGTCTCTCTGTTTGTATGATGTATATGTGTATTTTTTCCCCTCGTTATTAATCATATTACAATTGTTGTATGTATTAATATGCGTTTATTGTAGTTTAGTATATGGTAATAGTTAACGCAGTAGCTTGTGTCTCGGTTGTTTTTTGGTTTCTTTTTTGTTTTGTTTTTTTTTTTCACTTCTATTTTCCTGTTTAGATTGATTATGGTATTTTATACGTAATAAATATTTATTTCATAGTACTGGGTATTAATGCGACTTTTATATATTGAATTGTATAAGGTAGATTGTATAATGATAGGGTATACAATAATTTTTTACATTACGGTATACCGAGGAAAATTATTATTATTATTATTATTATTATTATTATTATTATTATTATTATTATTATTATTATTATTAGTATTAGATGATAATTATAATGATCTATATACCATTCACGTGTGCAGATCGTATATGCATTGGTTGTTAGATTTTCAAAGAAAAACAAAAAATATTCATTTTACAAAATGACGTACAGTGATTGGTATATTTTTCAATCTATTTCGGAGTATTTTTTTTTTTCTCTTCAGGGGCGGCACGAGAGGGAAGGGTGGGTTATTATTTTTGTTCGTGTCTGGTTTGTTTTTGTTTTTTTTTTTGTTTTATTTTTTGTGGGTTGGGAGAGACCATAGTACACATATATATATGTATATCGATATTCGTATATATATATACTTTATTATATTACTTAAATATCGCGTTATATACCTTAATAATTGTAATCAATAAATATATTATGCGCGTATAATATAATTGATCATTGATAATATAATTAGCAGCGTTCCGAACTCCTTGCCTGAACCAAAAATATAGTGTTTTTTTTTTTTTGTATTTGTGGATATAGTTTATGATTTGTTTGTTCTTTTTTCTCCACGTTTCTAATTTGCATTTTCATCGAGTCCGTTTTGATTCTGAGTTTTCAAATCGGATATCTTACTCGAATCTCTAATGGGACGAGAATTCGAGGCTGCGTAAATGCCGAAAGGGTGCCAATTGGGTTCGAATTAGTCGATCTCAAAACCACGTCACCGTCTTACAGACACAATTGGATTCTAACGAGAGAATGGAATCAAAATTTGAAGAAAAAAAAGTCATAAATTCATCGCAAAGAGAATTTATTGAAAACGTAGGTGCCGAAAATTTTAGAATCCCCGAAGGGTTGGTCTTGTTGCCTTGTAACTTTCGTCATTGTTCTTTTGTTTTCTTTATCCGTTTGACAAAATTCCATCGTGTCTTTCGAAGACGTGATCCATCGATCGTTAGAGGATTACGTGGGAGGGGATGTGTTTTTATTACCTAATTATTTTTCATTTTCGCCGAATCGTTAAAAAAATGGGCCGCAAGCGAGCGCCAGACAGGCTTTGGGTGGGCGTTCGGTCTATGTCGGGCCCCTTTGTATAA
Source organism: Athalia cordata (assembly GCA_963932425.1). NCBI lineage: Eukaryota > Metazoa > Arthropoda > Insecta > Hymenoptera > Athaliidae > Athalia > Athalia cordata. Next base: position 31,827,705 of record OZ010626.1, read on the forward strand.
TTTTAGTATTTTTTTCGTATAAAATCAACACTGAAGGCACATTCTATCGGACGAGTCGGCCCAGTGTGTGCTGTGAGTGATAAGTTTGACGCGAGATATCGTCGACCGGATGCCCCTCGAGTACGGGGCCTTATGCACCCCGACTTAACGAGGGGTCAGTGAGGGCCGGCCACGAGTCCCACGTTAGATACTGTTTCTTAAATGTGGCTGTATTTTGATTCGGTTGCCTTCTTAGCTATTGCATCGGGTTTTGGGGGTTGGTTTATCTTTTTTCGCTTTTTCATCGAAATGGCTATTTCAAAATTGAGAGCCGGTCTGACGTTCGCCAGCAATAGATCCTGTCTGTTCTTTGATTTTTTCTTTTCCTTCTCCAAACATACATTTTCTTGCCCAGAATAAACTCAAAAAATCATTCAATTTTTTTCTTGTCCTTCGACTGTTTATCACTTTTTTTTAAATTTTTTTGCTATCTTCTTCTTCGTACGGGGAGGATGTGATTTATGAGAATGGGATAGGATTTTTTGGCTTGCGTTTTCGTTTACTTTTCTAAGTTATTTTTTTTTTTTTTCAACTTCAGAATTTTGTGCAGCATTTTCTTTTTTCTTTTTCTAATTGGTTTAAGCGGGGTGATTTACAAATTTTGTTTGGAGCGGGAGAACCGTTGCTTTGTTTTTTGTTCTTTTCTATCTCGTTTTTCAACAAACATTTTATACATCAAGACAATAATCGAGTGAAAACTTTCGAGTAACCAGCGAATCGGATATAGTTCTTTTTTTTTCTTCCTTTCGCGATGGACCGCGGGGCAGGGGGGTAGGGCTGGGATTTTTCTTTATGGCTACGGGGTGCTCTTTTCATGCAATTAATACTGTCTTGTCTTCTTCCCTTCGCTATTGTCTACGTAAGTTTACAATATCTACGACAATAATAACAATAATATGATTAAATAAGCAATAATCAGGATTGCAATTGCTACGAAACAAAGAAATAAAGAAATAATCAACGGAAAAAAACAAGAAAAACCGAACACAACCTATCAAAGACAACGATCATTACTTATTACTATAATCTGTTGGATAAATATTGATCTACCAATGATAGTAATAATAATAATAGTTATATTAATAATAATGATAATTATATGTATATCAATCAACCATCGAAGACAGCAAGCGCTCAACACATCTAATTGAAATGTACAAAGTATAATTTGACTAGCTAAAAACTTAACTTATAACAATATGGCGGACTTTTGTAGTTTTTTTTGCTTTTTTTTCTTTACTTTTGTTTCCCCTATATATTTAAGTTTCGATGCTGCGTTGCATCCCCGACTTTATATATTTTATACAACTCGGCAATATCCTGATAACTAGGATCTGTAGAAATTTTGAACAGAAAACTGGTTTGTCGAAAATTTTTGTACGCTGTACGTTATGAGTACATAGGTATATACATGTGTAGTACAATACCCATGTAAGGTTCTATTGGCAAAAATCAGGAATGAAATGACTATAATTTCGAACAAAAAACCATACGTAGTACCAAAAATCAGAACTTTCGATTATCAATACATATAGTTAATAACTAATATCGTTGATAATTATTGCAAATTACACATAGCATTATCATGCTATATAACAGTCATGATAGAGACATATATATATTATATATATATGAAGTCGGATAAGTTTTTTCTCTTTTCTTTTTATCTAATTGTGCGCGTTTTTTTTTCATTTTTTTTCATTTTTTGTCTACTATATTTTATTTTATTTTATTTTATTTTATTTCATTTCATCTTATTTTATTTTATTTTTATTTTATTTTTGTTTTCTTTCAATATATATAACAAAAAAAAGAAACAAACAACACACTATAGTATTATCAATATTATAATATGAAATTCTACAAACATGCGGGTTTTGGAAATTAAAATAGTTATTAATTTTATACTTTTCTTTTTTACCAACTGTTGGCAAAACACGCAGTATCAATATATCATGCTTGATGCTCGGAAGTTTTTTCCTATTCTTCAAATTTTTTCATTCGCTTCAAATAATTAATAGAAGCGCTGATTTTACTTTGTTTCTCCCTCAAAACGTCTTCATCTCCAATCTAATATTAATGCATAATAATTACGTAAGATCTTTTCCATTTTGATTCGACAGCTATACGCGGCGGTTCATATAGGGTTTTTCATTTTTGGCGGGCGGGGCAGGTGGGGGTGGGGGAGGTGTTTTTCTCAAACAGGTTTTTGAGGGTGGGTTCACCTCGCAAGGGGTAATTTTTTCGTTTCCACGTTCGTCGGGTAGCATATAGAGTTCCAAACGCCTCCTTGTCCACTATTATTATGTAATACTATTTTAAATATGTATATATATATACTATATATATATATGCATTACCTATTATACGTTACGTGGTAAAACAGATCAATCAACTATATATTCGTCGTATATATATATATGTACTATATACGCGTATCGCTATATAGGATGTATTATATATATATATTCATGTGATTAATTCAGATACCTTTCGTAAATAATTATTAATCAATTAGTAATCTCGCGTTAATGATAATAATAACAATATCAATCATATCATTAATAATAATAATGATAATGAAAATAAACGTTAATAATAATAACAATAATAATATTAATCATATAATATAAATAATTTCATATATAAATATCCATGTATGTATATACTTATGAATAAAAATAAAATTAGTCAAGTTAATTGATTCGTACGTCGTTCGTATTGTGCAGTGATGTATTCGTACAGATTACAGTCATTCGCATATCGCAAATTGTAGTATAATTATTTTTTAATTATAATAACAATAATAAGTAGAATATTATTAATGATAATACTGATAATAATGATTATTTCTTTTTCACGTAGTTACATATGAATTAACCAGCATGATTGCTTAATTTCGATAACCGTTTCGCATTATCATCATTATTATTATCATTATTATCGTTGTAGTTATTATCATCATTATACAATAAATAATACTATATAGCAATATGGTATGCTGCAGCCGCACCAACATGTAACGTACGTATACATACATATATATATAAAAAAAAACAGTTATATACGTATATATTACATTTAAATCATTGATTATCAATGTAATATAGTATTTCTAGTGTTGATATATTATTATAATTGAAATTATTATTAATCTTATTATTATTATTAGTATTAATATTATTATTATTGTTGTTGTTATTAATATTATTATTATTATTACTATTATTGTTGTTGTTGTTGTTGTTGTTGTTGTTGTTGTTGTTGTTCTTGTCGTTATTAATACAATAGCGTCGTATATCTATAATTAATAATGTTGTTGATATTATTATTACTTACATTTATATATATATATTATATTTATATATAATCAATTATTCGTTATGAATTAATATTGTTATATATTTTCATGTAATTATTATTGTTTAGTTAGTTTATAATAATAGTTATTAGTTGTTTTTTTTTTCTTTAAATAGATATATATAGGTATATATATATATATATAAGTGTGTGTGGGCTTTCTTTTTAATTATTATCAAATTTTTTTCGTTCTCCTTCTTCTGTCTTTTTTTTATGCATCTTATTACTTAAAATTTACTTTATAACCTTAATAATCATTCCTAAAATAACATTTATACGGCTTTTGGAAGCAAAACCTTAGAGGAAACCATCGATTTGTTTTTCCCTTTGGGTTTTTTATTTAGTATGTCATGGGGTGGATTATGTGGGTGGGTCGCAGGTAGATTTGGGAAAGGGATGGGCTGGCTTCGGGGTACGGGGCGCACGATATATCATAAAATTAATCATGTGTTAATTGATGTGCTGTTAAGAAAGAAAAAACATTAGAAAAATAAAATGAATAAATAAATTCCCGTGTGTATATATATGCTGAATACATACATAAATTGTATATACACATATATGTATTAATATTAGTTCTATCGTTATCAATATTAGTATATTGTTATATTATTACAAGATTAAAAATTGAAAATAGGAAATTGAATCGCGGTCAATCAATTGTTGTAATTCATTTCATTCAATTAGTATCTTCATCAATTGTACGTGTAATAAACTGTATACATACATGCATGTATCGCTTTCGTTTACTTCGTGTCATTAAGGTGATGCTGTTTCTAATTTATTTCATTTTATTTAGTTATACTTATTTTCTTCATTTTGCTTTTTCATCTTCTGCTATTAGCCGTCTCATTCTCAAGTTCAATCAGTTGATATTGTTTATCGATAGTCACTTGATTATCAATGTAATGTTATATTATCTCGAATCCGCTCTGCCCACTTGGGCCAGCGACCATCATATTATCTCACCGTATTAATATTTCTTGGCTCGTATGTGTATTGATAATTGTTATTATTTTCTTTTTTATTTATTAACGATTAATGATTAATTACGTAGAATGGTAGGTGTTGTTCATAAATTATAATGATAGAATAACGCAACTGGAGAAAAAGAATAAAAAAACGTATGAAATAAAAAGTTGTTCGTTATGAACATGTTTTTTTTTTTTGATAATGATTATTAATCGATGAATAATTATTAATCGAGTAAATTAATATATTTATTCAATTATAATAATATTCGTGTAAGCTGCTGCAGTTTTTAATCGAAGTGCACTCGCGATCTGTACATAATTTTTCTTTGCTTTCTCTTTTCCTCTATTAATTAATTGTTATCGGTAAACAATAATCCTGTCATTAAATTCAAATATTGCGTACGGTATACTATATGGTTTAATTGTAAGTTGTATTTAGTTATATTACGGTGAATATTGCATATTATGGTGTGGTATTTCGGTAATGTCCTTATTGAGATTTATGGGATTTTTTCTCTGGGATTTTGAATAACTGTTTTTTATGTATCACTATACGTGATTATTACTTTTTAATCTTGTATTTTCAACTGTCGGAATAGCTCGGGTTTTTGGGATCGTTGTAACATATTTTTATTTTTTTTTTTTCACGGGGAGTTTTCAGGGGGTGGCGTTAGTTTTTTTTCTTCACTCTTCGCTATCTTTGTTCTGTTCTTTCCTTTTCTCATTTCTCATTTTTCTTTTGCTTTGTTTTTCTATTTTTTTTTTCCTGGCAATAATCATTGATGCACGGTAGTAATTATATATATGAAATAGAACGGTTCATGATAATTATCATGATGATTAATAATATTTTCAGTATGCGCGGTATTTGTATATCAAACGAACAAAAAATTAATACACCACCTATGTATGTAATTATTATTTAATAATATTTTGCAGTAATTACCATTGGGAAACAATTACTTCAAATCATTTTCTTTTGTCAAATTAATTTTTCAAACTTTTTTTTTTTTTTATTATCTTTTACTTTCGCTGTATTGGCTGCGCATTGATTGATCAAATGTTGTACAAATTTTGTTTCCTTGAATACGTGGTGACTTCTTTATTTTTTGGTTGTTCTTTTTTCTCTTTCTTTTTTTTTGTCGATCTGCTATAAGTTTTAATCGAAAACGGTCGGTTAAGTTCGAAGTGGACGAGCTGCTGGCCCAAACACGCAGGACTTGAGTCGACTGAGGCACCCCAATACGCATAATTTTAACAATTTTGATTCAACATTCACGATCATGACGCGATCAAAAATTAGTGAGATATTCTTTTTAGATTGATATCGATGAAATAGAGGGATGGGATTTTTTTTCGCTTCATAACGCAAGATATTGCAGTTTCTTTTTTTTCTAACAAAAATTTCTAATCTTGAACCATTGGATATGCCCCGGTATAACTCGTGTCAATATGCAGGAAGTGTTTTTCTTTTTCTTTTTTTTATTCTTATGTACGCGATAAAGAGATCTATACAGATCTATAATGGGTGAGTATCGGATTTTACATAGGGTTACGAGGGATAGGATGTGTTTTTGTTTTTTTGGAAGGATTTTGGGTTTGGTAGACGCGGTTGAATCTCAAGCGGGTTATTTCGAAATAATTGTTTCAAAATTAAGAACGAGGAAATTAGAACCAAAAAAAAAATAACAATGAATAAATAAAACATATCACAATCATGAGATTATGAGTGAATATGTTTTCGCATAATATTTTCCAACGATATAAGTTTTCAACTCCTTTCATCATTTTTTAAAATTCTAATAATAAAATTTCGTTTTTCTCTCTCTCTCTTCTTTTTTTCAATTATAGTTTCGATGATTTGTGCTTTGTTTGTTAGTTTGCGAGGTTCGAGTTTTTTTCGTTTCGTTTTTTTTTGTTTCTTATTTTTATTTTTATTTGTTTTTTTATTTGTAATATTTTGTTCGTTTTCTCTTTCTATATCGTATATTAGTTATTACCGGAATCGAGGTAATAATTTTTGCTTTTTCTTTTTGTATGTATATATCATACGTCGTCTCCGTGAGAGGGACGATGGGGTGACGAGGAGGGTAAGGGTTTGGGGGCTGGGGGTTGAGGGGACTTAGTTAGCGTGCTGGAGGTGGCTCGACGCGTCGAATGGAAAATATACTAAGGCCGATTTTGGTAAGAATACGTTTTTGATCAACTTTAATTTTAATGTAAGGCGCAAACGTGAAAAATTGTACTTTTTTTCCTTGATGTGTCTTTTGGATTCGGGCCGAAAGTTTTTATTATTACTTTTTTCATTTTTTCATTCTTAATTTTGTTTTTCTTTTCTCGTGTGTTTCGCTTCATTTTTATTTGTGTTTTTTTTTTTTATAATTTTGAAATTTTTCTCAAGATTTTCGAATATATTTTTTAGGTGTTTGCCAAAAACGGAATTTTAGTTGTTTTATAGATTTCTGTTTGTTTTTGTTTTTTTTCCCTTTATATATGCGCAACCGAGGAACGCGAAAATTAAATATTTTCAAGCAAAATCAATATTATTATTATTAGTTTTATAACGCCGGTAAAATGTTTCAAATTATAATTCACGTCGAACATTATATATCATTACATATATGCATAAGAATATGTACATACAGTATATGTATACCGCTGTGATATGTATTTTCTGTATATACATATCATTATTATTATGGTTTTTTTTTTTATATATATAACGATATAATAATTTAATCTCAAATATCGTAATGCATTAAAACTAGACAGGTTGGTTGATCGCTCACTGCTCCATCTTTTTAACCTCGATGTGACACCGAGAATTGAATCCCCTTGAAACGCCCCAAAAGGATCAAAATTAAACCATTTCCCATTGGGTTTCTATTGCAAATTTTCATTTGAACGAGGAGAGAAAAAAAAATGAATACGATTCGATCGCAGCCGTGAGGTTGGCTTTATTCGTCTTAATTAACGGTAGATTATTTATTTGTATACCGAATTCCAATGGGGGTTACAGGGAATCGAATAACCCGGAGTCTGACTTTTCTTTTTTATAAAGTGATCTTTTTTTTTTTGTTTCCGAGTCCAAAGACAGAACAGAGAGCTTAAAAAGTATTGCTGTGACAACGATGTCCCAATCCAGCATACAGTCGTGCTGGTGGAACGCAGAAAAACAATTCCCACAATCTCACAAGGCGTTTTTTTCTTTCGTTTTTTTCTCGAAAAAAAAAAAAAAAAAATTTCATTTATTTCTTTCTTTTTCTTTTTTTTCAATTCTTATTCAATTATTATTTCTGTTTTTTCTGATTTTTTTTCTCTCTCTGTTTTCCTTGATCAAGCTTGTTCTATTTGTTATACAGTATTCATTGTATTATTATTTATTTTATTTTTTTTGCAAATTTTCTTTCTTCCGTAATTATATTTTCACGGGACATTTCATCATATTTAATACGCTGCATTATTATTACAATTATTTATAGTTACTTCAAATCCTCGTCGTCATTCAATTATTTTCTTCTCAGGTGTACACCATAATAGCCCTACGTTAATTCCAGATGATGTCATTATTCATATTTTTCTTTCAACTTTACTTTAGCACATACAAATCACGACGAAGAAATTGAAATACATATCATATCATACAGTTTCATTTTATTTTTATTATATTATTATTTTTTTCATTATTCTTCGTATAATACGCTTCTTGTATAACAGGTATGTAGGATATACGCATAATCATGAAGAGCCTCGCAATATCGGAAAAAAATTCGCGAACACCTTTTTCTCATTTTATTTTGTTTACATTTTTTTTCTTTATGTTTCCTTTTTTTTTTTTATTTCAAATTTGTTTTTTCGCATTTATTATATTTTTCGGAGTTTATGCGATGTGATATACGAGTTTTTTCGTGCGGTGCCGCACTTGCGTACTCTTTGAATTTTTTCTGTTTCACATTTTTTTTTTATTTTTTGAATTGTTTTTTTTTTATTCTTCTTCTGTTTTTTTTTTTTTTCATTTAATTAGATTAATCAACGCTGCAATGAATTCGCATTACGCGCGTTTCAAATACATCATAATATCCTCACACATCAATGTATCGCTGCTATTATTACTATCATTACTATATATCATTAATATTATTCTAATTATTTTAATGTTATATATATATATGTATATATATCGATATTATTAATATTATCATTATCATTACTATTATTATAATTTTTTGTTGTTTTCTTTCTTTTTTTTTTTTCTTTTTTGGCTTTTTTTTTTTCTTATTTTCTTTTTGGTTGCGAATTAGTACGTTAAAGTTTTTATAATTCTCATGGATCTGATAATAATCGTCGTCGTGTTCATCGCATTATTATTATTATTACAATCATTATTATCATCATTATTATTAGATATTATATCTATATTCATTCAACCTATTTGAATTAAATTTTTTTTTTTCCACCTCTCCATTCAGTGAAGTAGTTATGATTATTATGATTATTATTATTATTATTTTCTTTTTTCCATGTATTTTTTTGTTCTGTGTATGTGTGTGTGTGTACGTGTTTATATGTAGGTGTGCGTGGGTGATTTATTATGTTTCTGTACGCGTTGCGCGACCAATTTATATATTCAATTGTCTCACATATTCAATTTTTCTTCAATTTTATTTATTTCATTGCGGAGCTAGAGGGCCGATCATCGTCATTATTACTATTACAATTACATATATATTCAGAGCGGATTTTTGTGAATCCTGTTCACATTTATTTTTAACTCTTTCCGTGACACGGAAATGCTGATTGTGGGTCAAGCGACAGACTGATTTTGGGTTATCCTTGATATTATAATTATTTAACGAGAAAAACTGTGTTGAGTTGTAACTCGAGTCGATATAAAAAAGATGTGGAAATTATGTCATATATACGTGCAAATGAACAAATGAATGAATTTAAGTCGAATAATGAATTTAAGATTAATCGTAATTATGATTGTTTTAAAAACGATCGTTTTTCTGTTTAATAATTAATATAATAGTTTCCAGGTATGTAATTATTATCATCATAATTATTATTATTTATAATAATATGTATGTAGGCGCCGCGAAAGATTAAACATTATTACATATATATATATAATAGATACGCAATTTATCGTATTATATACACATTTCGATTCTATAATTTAATTCGTATTTATTTATTATTAAATTTTTTTTTCTTCCTTCATTTATTAAAAATTTTTAATTATTCTTTTTTTTTTTTTTAATAATATAATATAATAATATGCGGATCTCCCGGTAGGCAAGGAGATCAACGCTAATCTCTGTATAATTTTTCATCTTACAACTCATTTTTTTTTTCTCTATTATTATTATAATAATTATTATTACTTTTCGCTTTTTTACATCCCTCTCCTTTCTTCCATTCTATTCTTTTTTTTTCTTCGTCAATTCAATTTTCATTATTGTTAATATTAATATTATTATTATTTTTTAGGATCGGTTTGCGCCGAACGTTCGCCGATTTTAAAAACCCAGTTCGAAATAATCTTTTTGAGATTGCAATTCTGGCTGAAACGCTGGCCGCATCAAGGACACTTGGCTCCTCCTGTCGCGTTCACCCTCGATCATCACATACATTCCCTTAAATTACTAAACGCTATTTATTTATTAATTTATATTATTATTATTATTAACTTTTTTTTTCATAATCAATTACACTGTGGTATCCATCGAGAATCCGAAATCATCATCATTATTGTTATTATGTTCTTCTTCCAAAATATCTCAAAAATCACGATATTGTGTGTGACTACGGAATAAATGAATGAATAAATAAAATAATTATTCACCCCTAATTACGAATGGTTTATATTTGCAGTATCCTTTCGATTAGGGGTGACTTTGCGTTTCGGGGGAACAGGAGTAGATCGACTGATTCCCCTCTATCGTATCTGCAGCGGAGATGACAAAAAAAAACAAAAATGATATCTTCGAATCATTGAGAAATGAAAACCTTTCGTTTTTTCTTTCTTCTTTCAAACGTGCAAGTTTATTTGTGAGTATCGAAAATTTCCTATGGCTGGTTTGCTTTTCCTTTTTTCTTGTTATGGATTTCGTGTTTTTTGAGAGATTTTTTTTCCAGTAATATTTCGGATTCACGATAGATAAACTCGAATGTATAATACCATCACAAATCTGTTATCTCCTATTATAAAATAGTACGCATCGATCGTAGGACGCTGTACAGCCTTTTTTTCAAACATTTCTTGAAATTCCAATTTTTTTTTTTACGTTTGGATTTGTCTTTAATATTTCATTATTTGAATCAAAGAAATTAATCAGCTGTTTCAGTCGCGCTACTCGTACAGGACTCGGGATTTTTTTTTTCTTTATCAAATTTTTCTTTTTCCTTATTATACACATCATAATCCATACGGAAGATCTTTCTCACTTAGTATCAACAATTTGGATTTTATTGATTCTTTTTTTCTTTTTACTTCTCTGCCAATATTTCATATCTCTGTACGTTCGATTAAAATTTACGCTTCGAATACTTATTCATTTATTATTTTTTAGTTTTGTTTTTTAAATTAATATTCATATTATTATTTTTCACGAACATTTACACACCCTAATTTTATCTGAAATTTTTTTTTCTTTTCATTTTTCGCTTTTCGTTTTTCTTCTCCTTTCTTTAATCGTTTTCAATAAAAGATGTCACACTACACGTGCAAAAATCAATGTACTTCTCGTATGAATTATATCAATTGTTGTTGATGTTCTTTATTGTTGGATTATCATTACTATTATTCATATTATCGATATTATGATAAATATGATTATGATAATGATTATTATTATTATTATTTGCACACACACAACCACATCCTGCTGCATTCTTTCGAATACTTAGAATCTACAATACCGAATCGAATGATAAATGACAATAATTATAATAATTATAATGATAATGATAATGACCGTATGAACAACATCAACGATGATAATAATAATAATGATAAGAATAATAATAATAATAACAGTAACGATGACATTTTTAATAATAATGATAAATTTTTCATTTATATATACGGTGAATAAATTTTTTTTCGAATATTAATGAAAATCTGTAGATGATGTACAAGCGCGAATTTTCTATGAAATATTATTGGTTTCTAGATTTATTGTTGTTATTATTATTAAGATATTTGTTATCATTATTAGCATTATTATAATTATTATTGTTAATGAGATCATTCCTATTTTTATCATTATTAATGTGAATGGTAATGTGATCATTATTATCCGTGCGTAATCATTATGTAATATTTTATTGGGTAATTTGAGTTGTTTTTTTTTTTTTATTTTTGTCTTTTTGTCTTTCATTTTTTCGTTTTTTCTGTTACTTCTATGAGTGGATGGTTATGATTCACAGAAAATTGCAATACTTAGGCGAGCGTTCAAATTGAAAATTTTTGTTTCCTTCAGATCACACGTACCTAAATTTTTCAAATTTAATACGCACGTTGTCATCGTTGATATTGAATTAATTTTTTGCGACGATCAAATCATATTAGGGGATTATAGAGATTGCGTAGCTAGTTTAAAGAAATTGCACACACTTTTTTTCTTTTATCTTTTCTTTTATTTCTCATTTTTCTCAAAATTTCTCTCCTCTTCCATCCGCCAATTAATTCCAAAATTCGAATTTTCCAATCTCTTATACATATATTTATATAGATATATAAGTACCAAAATTCTTTGCGGTAGCACATTATACTTCTCGTCATGGATTTTTACTGTCGTGTTTTTCTTTTTTTTTTCGTTTTTTTTTTCATTTTGTTTTCAAAGGTTCAAAAAATTTTCTCTAAAATATCTTTGGAATATTAATTTTTCACATTTTTTTTTTTCTTTTGTTTCTTTATCCATAACGTATATATAGATACCGCATACACACGCTTCGGTCAAAAGTTTGTGCAAGAATATTTGAAAAACAAAGAAATGGACAAGTGAAAAAAAAGTGTGCTATCTTACTTGCGCCCCTAATAGCCGTATTTGAAAGTTGACGAAATCGTTTTTTCTCGATTGTTCAGCGTCAAAAGTTATTTTCATTCATTTCTTCGGTGATTTTCAATCTATTAATCGAGGATCCATGTAGGTATAGTTAAGTGTTAAAATAAATTAGAAAGAATTTCATAATTCATTGAATAATGAAAGAATCGTTTGACCAATTAGAGTTCCCTTAGCATTGTATAAAATGCTGATGAACTAGCCATGTGTAATTTATGCAACCGCCCCCGCCAGCAAGAATTTTTTTCCCTTAATTTTTTTTTTCTTTTTTTTTGTACTGCACTCCGCTGAAATTTTTCTATCTGTTTTTTCTCTCTTAACTTCTTTCAATATCCCCCTCCCCCCGTCACGCAGTGGTACATAAATGTAATTTTGAATAGAAATTGTTAAAGGCCGAAACTATGAGAGTTTTTTTTTTCTTCTCCTCTTTCAATGGATATGTCTATAGCCCAAAATATATTCCATTTTTTTTTTTTCTTCCATTTTTAAAGAGTTTAACGTCGAAATCTTGAAAACAAAAAAGTTGAAATTATAAAATCAATAAATTTCTTTCACCTCTTATTCATCATTTTATTTTATTTATTTTATTTTATTTTTTTCTTTCTCAAATTTCTTTCAACAATTTGTGCCTAGTTTTTATTTTTTTATTTTTTTAGACCAAAATTTTTAGGCCAATCGTACGAAGGTAGTATATATACATTTATATTACATACATTGTGTATATATATTTATTATATATTCTAGTGACTTTTTTTCACCATTAGGCATAAATTTCTAACAATATGATAGCAATGAAAACGTTGATTTTTAATTTTTTATTTGTAATTCTTTCATTTTTTTTTTCCCTAGCACGCACAAGTATTAAATCTCTTGCGCAATCCGAAAGAATGATGAATTCTCCTCTTATTTTCTTTTTATTTAAAAATTTTTTTTTTTCAAAATTTCGACGTCAAACTCCTTCAATTTTTTGCTTCTTCCGTTAATCATTCTTATCTCCAAACAGTTTTTCTCTCTACCATTTATACACACTTATATAATACATCATTTTTTTTCTACTATAATTTTTATATCATCATCACCACCACCACTAAACCTTCGCAATAACCAGCGTTCGTCACCATTTAAACCCCAAAAAATTTTTGACATCCCAAAAAGTAGGCCGAGATAGCGAGCAGTCGAGAGCGGTATAATTGTTCATTTGGTTTTTTTTTTCTTTCTCATTCTTTCTAAGTATAAAAATTAATTATACAAGGGATGATCGTTTTTCTTTCATCGTTTTATCTTCGACAGAGGCTGTAGTTGGACTGTACTATACCGGTGGAGGAACAATTTATTCAACATTTTTACCGAATTCGTTACACATAAATCATAATTAGAAGAAAAAAGTGTCAGCGAATAAAAACATATTCAAATCAAATTCAATTTCATTTTATTTGCGAGAATAATAAATAAAATAATAATAGTAATAATAATAATAATAATAATAATAATAATAGTAATAATAATGACAAAAGCCATATTAATAGTAATAATGATAATAATAAGAATAATGATAATGGGGATAATAACTAATTAGTTAAAAATAGTGACTTGTGACTAGGTAAAGACTCACCGCTTGCAAAATGTGTGTGTAGTTTATAATGATAATAATAATAATAATAATGATAATAATGATAATAATAATAATGATGATTAATATTAATAATCAATAATATTGATCAACATGTATGTATAGAAGAAAAATCAGCTAGTTATTTGATAGAACAGATGATTAATCGAAAATTATTAATTATACAATATGATATATAAGACATTTGGTAATTAAATCTTGATGGTTCTAATGATAATCATAATGAAAATAAGGCTAATAATAATAATAATAATAATAATAGAAATAATAATAATACAAAGAATAATGTATACCGATAAGTAAATATATATAATATATATTTGTATATATGTATTGTATGTACGTATGTGTATGTAAATATATATTGTGTATAGGTTATAATTAAATAGTGAAATAAAAAATATTTAGGATATGATAGTAATGATAATTGGTTGGAAAGTTAATGAGAGTCTAAGATAGGGTGACGTATTTACAAGGACGCATAAGAATATTTCGAAAACCATAAGATATGCCATTGAAAAATTTTCATGATCAAATTCGTTGTTTCAAACATTTGATGTTTTCAATTTATTTTTACGTTAATTCTCTTATCTAGGGTAAAACATGCCTGAAAGAATGAGATACTGCACTCAAAGAATTTGACATTGCCCCTGCCATCTCTACTTAACTCACAATCAGATTGTAACTCATCTCGTCACCGCAACCACTACTATCCAAAATCTAGAAGCAGAACTGAACAATAGATTCGGAATTACGGGAACGATAACAGCGAACCAAACACTAGATGGCAGGCGTTTAGTTACAATCATAGATATTGGTTACAACGCTCGACCTTTTGGTCGTTGTCCCCCGAAGTGACGATAGAAATTTTATCTAAAATATCGTTTCAATAGCAGACCTAGTTTTAGAAATATTTTATCCTCGTTCCTTGATGTAAGCCACCCTTACTCATGAATAATATTCAATCAAATGAAGGAAAAAGAGTAACTAAATTCTTATTAAAATCAATAATAATATATTATACATTATATAATTAAATACGACGACTTGCTACCCCCGGTATAATATACGTCTATGGTTTAAATTGTATATAATAATAATAATAATCATAATAATATTAATATTACACACTCTATCTACAGCATGTCTCGTTAAAACGAGAGAACATCGTCATTTTGTTAATAATTGAAAAAAGAAAGTTTTAGCGAAACAAAAAGATTAATTTTTGTTTCTTTTTTTTTTTCCTATTCCTTTAGTTTTTAATGTGTGATATACAATATAATATATTCATCTACTCTATTTTCATAATATGTACCTGCGCCCAAAATTCATATTAATTATCGTTATTCGTTTAGATTTTTTTTATTTTTTCTTTTTATATATATAATTCATTCTTCATCTTCACCTCATGATTAATAGAATATCGTCGCAACGATCGTTTCAAATCGGCAATTTTCATTTTATCATATTTATTACTTAATTTTTTTTTTTTGTTTGTTTATGCATCAATAGTAATTTGATCGCACTTCTACTACACTACGTAATGAAACAATTTTTAATCGGACACGATCAATTGTCCCATACATATACACTGTATATATATATATATATATATATACATAGAACGCCACTAATACATTATGAAATTTTCATATCCATTTTTTATCCTCTTAATCAATCATTCGATTTTTTTGTTATTTCTCTTAATACGTCATCAATTGTCTCTGCTGCACGACTAATATAGCCCTATAAACCATTTAATATTGATTCCTAATAATAAACCAACTATGGTGTGTGTGTGTGTTTTTTCAACTGTTTTTTTCTTTTTCTTTATGTATAATAATAATAATAATAATCATACTTATACGTAATGTGTTTTTCGTGTGTGTAACATTATTTTTGTTTGTTTTTGCTGTTTCTTTTGCTATCGGTAACCGTTTTTTGTTTTTTTTTTGTTTTTTACGTGGAAATAAATTAAACTGAAATCGAATTAAAGTAATAATAGTAATAACAATAATAATTATGACACTGATAATGATCAGATTGATTTTAATTTTATCGGAAAAATTGACACGTGTACGCGTTCGAAACTCATATGAATTTTTTTGTTGGTTCCGTTTCAGTTTTATATGATTTTTTTTTTCAAATCTGCAATGTTGTTACCTCTAGTATCATTAATATGCGTGATAATGATAATATACATAATCAGTCATACTTTAATTATAATGATACATATAGATATATACATATCAATATCGTTATTTCATTCCTAGTTTCTTTATTTGAACTATAATTTTAGATAATTTTATTTCTTTCTTCCTTTTTTCCAAACAAGAGAATTTCGATATCCGCGCGAAAAATAAAAAGAGATGGAAAGCAATAACGCGATTGCTTGATGAAAAAAAAATTGATTCAAATAACAATAATAATAATAATAATGGTAATAATAATAATAATAATAAAGAGAATCCATTTTAGAAATATTGAAAATTTTTGTATCATCAATTTTTCCCGTCCTCTTCGTTTAATTTAATTATCTTTTTTTTGTCTTCAACCATTTAATTCATTTTCTTAAAACATCTTTCTCTTTTGTTTTTTTTCTTGTTGTTGTTTCTGTTATCGTTTACTTAACTAACTCGTCTATGTATAATAATATAATTATAATAATATATTATCATTATTATATATTTACACCCTTAATCAAATCTACTTATATCATATAATATATATATGTATATATATATTATATATTATATCATATTATTATTATTATATATAATATATACTACGCGTTATTTTTTACCATATCACTGATTTTTTAGGAAAAATTTTGAAGTCTTGTCTCAAAATCGGGCCAAAATTTTGTGGCGATATAATCGTATCCTATAACAATTTCGAACGCGGCGAACGGTTGAACAGATTTTTTAATTTTTTTTAAATTTAATTAGTTATATAAATCGTGTTGAAAAAATTCTTGTTTAACAAATCGAAAGCGTAAGATTGAGAGAATTTTTTGTTTCATTCTTCTTTTTTTTCTTTTTTTTTCATCTTTCTCCAAACAATGATGAAAAAGAGATCGTTGAAAAAAATCCGTATAAATCCGTCCGCCGCGCAAGGATCGATCGATTTATTTTAGTATATATATAATAAGTATTTATAGTTTTATTAATTATTATTAATTTTCTTCTTTTTTTTTTTCTCTTTTCTCGTTAAATTTTACTTTTAATTTTAATGTTATTAGTTATTTTATTATTATTGTTATTATTATTAGTATTATTATTATTATTGTTATTATTAATACTAATATTCAATTTTTTTTTTTTTCCTCATCATCGCTCGCAATGTACTTGATATATATGTATGTACACATACAATATATATATAGTATACAACGTGTGTCTGAAACTGTCAGAGACTGCACCAAAACTGACGAAGTAGAAGAAAATCAAAAGTTATAGATGAAAGAAGAAAAATGATAATTGAAAAATTAGATTATCAGAAAATAAAGAAATTGAAAAAGAAAAATATATCGAATAATAAATCGAGACAGAATATTACGATCCATCGTATCCAATAATTATAGTACATATACTTCAAACGATTTATATTACTAAATATATTTATTTAAAATTTTTTCATAATTGTTGTTTCCTTTTATTATTCATTGGATCAACGTCGTGGACGTGAGTAATCGAATGATAGTCTCGTGCTCGACGTTGATCGTTTGACTTTTCCCTAGTCCTTCCTGATTCTTTATCATAATCATCATCACCGCATTAACATCATCTTCACTATTTTATTTTGTCTCATTTTATTCTATTTTTTCAGCGGTGTAAATCCGGAGCACCGACTTCCGGTTTCACTTGTTGGAGCCAGAAGTTGGTTCTCCGGGGAGGACCGTTTTTGTCTCTTGTTCTTCATTTTTCTCTTTCCTTTCGTTAAATACGCGAATTTATACATTCGATCGATCGTTTTACGATTATACGAATTTTATTCGAGAGGTATTTGTTTATTATAGTATATCATCATTAGTTTTTTTCATTTTTTTTTTTTCATTTGCTCAATTTCAATTATTATTATTATAATTATTATTAGTATTAGTATTAATATTATTATTATTCATGACGTCGTCAATCGTGGTGCAGATTTTTTGTTTAAACTAATCATCGTCACCTCTACTTTTACACCAAACTTTCGTTCGTCTTTTTACTTCTTCACTTTTTCATTTTTCACATTCATCCTTCCCCTTGCACACTTTCCTTTTTTGTCTCTGATAGTGCAACTATAATGTCAAATCAATGACGGTTGTACACTTATCAATTCTAAGGATCTAAACCTGACGCATTATTTATAAATATATAACTTAGATTTTTAGGTGGTAACGAATTACTAGGTAACAAACTGACAAAACAAACTTGACACGGTGGGCTTTTACACTTGTAATGAGTGTGTGCGCGTTTTTTTTTATTTTCAATTAATTTTTTTTCCATCCAAGTTTAAGGGGCATTCTTTTATTTTTAGTTATTTTTAGTTATTTTTACTGATTTTTTTCGTTTTTCCTTTTTGGTTTCTTTACTTTAATCTTTGTTACGCGTAATTTTTGGTATCTGTGGTTGTTGGTTTCATGAGTTTTTGCTGTGACTGGTTTTTCGTTTTGTATGATCGTAATCATTAGCATAATTAACAATCGCGACCGATTCAACGATCACGTTATCAATTATACAATTATTGTATCGATCAGATTTTTTTGTTTCTCTATCAATTTTTTCCTATGCATCTATACTATATGTATAGTCGTCTGTATATCTGTTCTCATATTGTAGCATACAATGAGATTGTTCTTTTTCTTTTTTTCAAGAGAAAAAAAAACAAAACAAAATACAAAAAATTTCGTCAGTATAACGATAAGAGACTTTGTTCGATCACTTAATTTATTATCATTACTATTATTATCATGAATCGTTATTGTTGTTATTATTATTATTTTTTCATATTTTCATTTCTTCGATTTTTTTGTCTTTTGTTCGTTTCTTTTTTCCCTAAAAAAAAAGAAAAAAGAAAAAAAGCGCCGGTGGTTAATCGGTGTTTTTTTTCATCTTGTGATATATTTCGCGTTATTAATATTATACCTTTTGTCTATCTCTCTTACCTTATGCTTGTTTCCCGTTTTATATTAGCGCGCGTTTGTTAAGTCGCCTTATAGGTATTTTGTTTTTCTTCTTTTTTTTTTTTTTCGTTTTTACCCTCTCTATTCTTTGTCATTATTTATTAACGGTAAATAGTAGTAGTAGTAGTAGTAGTAGCGGTAACAGTAGAATAGAAGACAGGTATTAATAGTACTAGTAGTATTAGCATTAGTAGTAATAGTAATAGTAATGTTATATTTTTTTTTGTTTTTGTTTTTTGTTTGTTAGTTATATCATAGTTTAGTTTTTGGTCTGGCCGATTTGGATATGTACTAAGGATACCTTAGGCGCTTCTAGGGAATCACCCCTGAGAAGGATCATCGACGTTGCGAAGAAGAAGAAGAAGAAGAAGAAGAGGATGACGAATGCAGCTCAATTGCAATTCATCCGTATTTCTTTGCAATTTTCTTATTTTTTCTTCCTCTTCGTTTCATGTGTCAATGAACATTCGACGATATAATTGTTAACATTTTGGAAATGGTGAGCGTATATATATGTATATATATAATATATTTTGTTTGTTTTTAATTGTTTCGTTACTTGGTTTCAGCGCGGCGGGATCATTCAGGATCATTAACTAAGCGTTATCCTTCCGCACAATCTCGGGGCGTCCGTGAAACAAGAAGCCCAAAGAGGATAACCGGCTTCCACTCACTCTAGTTGTTCCAAAAAATTTGGACTTTTGAAGTACTCGGGGACCGGGTCGTCCAACCTTGATATAACCTTGTAGATTGACTTTTTCCAAGATTGTTCCGAATCCTTACCACCTTGAAGTGCTTTGAAAAATTCTTTCAAAGTCTGCTCAACAACGTACCTGAAGTTACCTGGTACCTGAAAAATTCAACGTCACAAATTTTATTTTCAACATTCTTCCATCTTCCTATTTGGTAGTAACGGTAATAAGAAGAAAATAAAAAAGACCGAACGATCGAGTTTCTCGGTGAGAAAATTCAATCGAGTCTTTTCTCTTTTATTCTCTCATTGAAATATCATGATTGTACTTTGATTTAATAGAGGCAAAATCTACGATATTGAATATTCATGCGTTTTTTTAAATATTGCGGATCAGAAGCGTACGACATAAATGTGTTTTTATAATACATGATGAAAAATTAACGAAAAAACTTTTGATTCGATTTCTCTTTTTTTGGGGGGGGGGGGGGTCTTTTTTTTCATCTGAAATAATTCGGATTCTCATGGATCGGAGGGATACTAAAAAAGGATTTCGACAATGACGCTAATGATGATGATGATAATAATAATAATAATAATAATAATAATAATAATGAGTGTCGGTGTGCGTGTTGGTGTATTTGCGCACCTGAGGACCCCATACCTCAATGTGGTTGTTGCGGTTGTAATGGAGGTTGAGGACCCGATATATTTCGGAATCGCCACCGACGTGAAGATCGTCGGCATTTTTGATGCCCTCCGCGACGGCTTGTCTCGCATATTTCTCCATTTGGATGTAGTAAAACTCCCTGTAACAAGAAAATGGCAAAAAAAAATGTTTAGAATGATATTCGAGACAAATCGAATATAATTTGAAAAAAATTCAAAAAAACTCTTCGCGTTTGTAGTTTGTACAGCAGATAAGATAGGGTTAGTTTCGTAACGAGTTCGTTCGACAAATTATCAACTGTACAGAAATATATATCACATTATTCACAGATGGCTTGTGCAAAATATTCGTCGACCTTTTTTCTTTTTTCTCATTTCAATAAGGTTAGTCCACAGCACATATAGGTATAATAACGCGGGGTGGTTGGTTACAGTGGTACACATGCAAGGCATACGTACATTAAATCAAGTAGTTGCGGTAGGGAAGTTGACGTTTACGCTCATTAATTAACGCAATTAAACAAACGTAAGTCGCTAATTGGCGGGTAATTAGTATGGTAAGCGATACAGTGACCCCCGACGTCGCGAGTCTTGATGCCTGCTTTAGGACACACGGCGACAAGGGGAAGGGGAAGGGGAACGGGGGATCGTTGCTACCGAACGTTAAGCTTTTCGTTACTTTTTACTTGCAATATTACTTGCGACTAGCTACGACGACGTTGCTACCCGATGGGGGGTTGCTGAAAACGGGGGCGCGCAATGAGAAAAAAAAAAGAAAGAATTAATAAAAAAACAACAAAAAAAGAATGGAAACTCCTGCGGTTGTAAAAGAACTTCCTTCCACACATGCACGTTTGTTATCCACGATCCGCACATACGCACCTCATATACTCTGTACTGAATAATTTAATCATCGCGCATATAATTGTAAGCTAGGTACACATCGCGTTTGTAAAACGAGATGAAGACGTGTAGGATGATTTGCTGCAAAATTGCAGGTAAAATAGCGTTGCTCATCTGGAAGAAAAACGAGTGACGTACACCTACGTATACCTATGTATACCTCACGCACTTCGCGAAGGGTGTCAAGCAAAAATTATCGTTACTACCATATTTTTTTTCTTCTTTTTACTTCAAACTCCCACACTCACTCCAATCGTCTTATTAATCCCCATCCAAGTTTTACTCGCTTTTTCTTGACGCGTCCCAATGACTTTTGTTTTATTTTTTTTTTTTATTGTTCTCTTTCTTAACGTTAAGGGAAATTTCTAACGGGACCTTTGAAGGGGGAGGTAAGGGTGGTTTTTATAAATGAAAATATAGATAGATATCAGGTATGTAGATGTTATACATGAACGTTCTACTTTTCTTTCTGTTACTATTTATTTGTTTTTTTTTTTTTTCTTTATTTTCTGTCAAGCTTTGGTTCACCGGTCTGGAAAAGCAATCTTAAAAATTGCCAGTCGTTCGTCGTCGTCGTCGTCGTCTGAGGTTTTTTTCTACAGTCAGCATTATACCAGCTGCTGCAGTAGCAAACATCAGCTGCGAGTGCAGCCTATGTAAACGATAAGTATTAAGACTTTACGCGGGGGTATTAAAATAGCAGAGATTTATTCCTTCTTTTTTTTTTTTGCGATTCTTTTTTTTCATTTCTTTTTACTCCTTTTAGTTTTATTTGTATTTTCTTTTTATATTTATATTTATATATTATTGTTGGGATTCAGGTGTGCGGCAAATGATTTTCTGGGGTGATGCAGAGTTTACTGAATATGATGGGATAGGGAAATATCAGTTGCAACGGGAGCGGCAGGTTTCCGTCATCGCTCATCCGTGCATCTTTTGCATCCCTCGGGGACCGCCAAGCGAAATTGTAGGAAGATCAACCTACTCCGCGGGGTTCTCCAGCTGCAGAATGCAAAAGCCAGTATAACCAGCTATATACCTATGCGACTTTAGTTTTTTTTCTTTCTTTCTTTTTTTTTTTAATTTTTATCTCCTCCCCTTTCTCTCCCCCTTTCTCTCTCTCTCTTCGCTGGTTAACGGGTGCCGCTTGCACTCGACTTGTTTAGTCATGGGATAGAAATTTTCTCTCTCCTGAGACGGTATTGTTACGGAATCAAGAACTGCAATGGTATATAACTATGTCGCTATACTACACCTAACAAATTCTAAAACCTTACTCACTTCTTTCGCTCCCTCAACCCCCTGCCACTGAACACAGTTTTATTTAAGAGGAAGTTAACTCGAAAGACAAGCGAACGAAAAACTACTTAACGTTCGACTGACTTTCGCGCTCTTTGAAAACTTAAGTTTATCAAGTTATCAAATTAATTATACTGCACGTGCCTACATGAGCAAACTTTGACGCGGTTATTTGATGAGGAAAAGAAAAAAAAAAAGAAGAAAATGAATTTTCACGGATCGATCGATCCCTAGGTAATTATAGTATAAATTTTAGAGTCGAACGAATTAACGGTTATTTCTATATCCCTAACCGGTAATAACTGGTAAACTAAATAGTATGGGGGGTATAAGGGTGCGATTGAAACGGTTGGCTTTGTGACGTTGAACCGTCGTCGTAAGAGTTTGTGCTGTGGGAAAGTTTAAGCAAAATAAGAGCGAGAAGAAAAAGAAAAAGAAGAAGAAAAGAAAAGGCAAGGCAAGGCAAGGGATGGGGAAGAGAAGGGAGAGAAATAAGGGGACGTCTTGGACTTCTATTGTTAAGGGATATTCGGGTGCTTAGCATAGCGTGTCGGTTATAAGCGAGAAGAAGGGAAGAAAAGGTCTTTCTCAAAAGTTGAATCCGAGCATCGGCAATCGGGTAGAAAACGATGAAACGAGAAACTGTTTTCAAGAATAACCGAAAGATTCTTTTTCGGAAGTTTAAAATTCTTCTGGTATATATTTTAGCGACCGCCAAAGGATCGGTGAAAAGAAGACGGTGCACGGTAGGGTTAAAAATCAGCGGTTTGCATTTCAAAGAGTCAAACGCGTCGTTTGTTTAATTCCTTAAGGGTGATTTTTAGAATATCACGATGATGATCTCGTATTATTATTAATATTATATCATTTTTGTTTTGTTTCCATAAAAATATATACATATCATACACACACACATATATATAAATATATATATACATATATATCGTAATTAGGTGGTGCAGTTGACAATTAACACCCTCGGTTCTAGCGGTAGACCTCCGACTTTTTTCTCTCTACTTTGTCACATTGGAGAGGGTATTGCAGCAAGAAGACCCTGAGGCCGTGAAGAGCTTATTATTATCCTAATTATACAATACTATAATGAACGATCCTCCTAACCCCCCCTTTGCCATCTCTTCCCCACAATTTTCTTTTTTTCCTCCTACTTACACGGCGACGACTCTTCTCGGTGTAACCTAACCACCCCCGTCGCCCGTCGCCCTTCCCCATCCCCTTCCCCCCCCCCCCGTCATTTCCACCACAGTTATAAGTTTCATTCCGTAACGTTCCGTTTCGTTCTGTTCCGTTCCTCGCACTTGGCGAACGAAGTGTGGCAATTCTAGCACTCTACCTTTTTGTCAAGTTATACACACATACGCGTATATACATACATATTTATACCTATCGTATCGCTCTTTCTCTTTATCTTTCTCTTCCTCCACACCTCCCCCCCCCCCCTCCTCCTCCTTTGTTCTCCCTCCAACAAACCAACCCTTACTACTATAAAAAAAAAGAAATGAAAAAAAAAAAAAAAAAATGAAAACCCATCTGCCTGGGTGTCTGTTTTAATTAGGCACTTCGCGGTTCGCGATCCCCGATGCACCGTAGATTCAGTTATAGCTTGGGTAACACCAGGCAAACGAGTTTCGAACGACGTACCACCCAGCGGTTTGATAGAGATATATACGTGCGTGTATGCAGAATAGGTAGAAACGAACTGATGCTGGTGGGCTGAGTATCTCACTCTCTGGTATTTCTATCTATACTCAACGATCCAACGATGTTGAATGCGATGATGGATGGTTGAATAAGGATTATAGACTCGACCTCTTACTGCCACTGAAATCCGAGGAGGGATGCTCATCCTCATCCTCATCCTCATCCTCATTCTCGTGAGTAGAACGCGAGATTGAAACTCTGCAGTAGCTGATGCAACACTACACTTTCTGCGTGTATAACTACAACCACCTTCGACACCCCCGAACGCCGTAAAACAAATGCTACGACGACGACGACGACGACGACGACGACGACGACGATGACGATGACGATGACGATGATGATGTGGTGCAGTCGATAGGATCAGAGGAGAGGTGACGGATGCTGAATCCCCCGTTATATGCAACACGCCTACAAACTGGCAGGCAACCCCTTGACTCGTCTTAATTGGCCGCGTCGAGTCGAGTCGAGTCGCTTCGCTTTTCCTACACCGGAAATCATCCCCGCACTGATTGCCTTACGTGTCGCTATAATTATCCTAGTGTCCTTAGCGTTGGGATAAAATAAAATGAAAAAAAAATAAAAAAAAAAAAAAATGAGAGAAGAGTAAAAAGTAAATGTGAATAAATAAATAAAATCGAGCGAACAATCGCGTTTGTAGTTACTATATATGTGAAATATCGGGAAAAGCTTACGCGCAAAGAAGTCTTCCTTCCTTTTTTCGGTGCGTTTTGTTTATTCGTTCAGAGTGAGTTACTCATAGTCTAGAGACTTTGAATGTTATAACCGGGAGGATCCTCCGCGCGTCATTAAGATACCATACGTAAAATATTGTCTTACGAGGTGTGAAAGTGCGCATAACGAAAATTAATTGCAATAGGAGAGGTTGTTTAAGGGGCAAGGCGGGGGATGGGGCTTTTCTTTTTCTTCGTTTTTTTTCTGTTAATTTTTTTTTTTTTTTATATTCATTTTACTGGCGCAGGTACTGTTGCCGTAGAAGAGTGGTGGTTGTAGTAGTAGTAGTAGAATGAGAAGAAAAAATAAAAAAACGGGGGTGAGACGTAGATGTCGGTGTAGGTGCAGTGTATATATCGAGGTGTACCGCTACTAACGTACGAACGTAGTAACGTTTGCCCGTTTGCCAGGCAGTGCGTGAGCTTCTATTCAGTACGGGCGTTCAAAAAGGTGTCGCAGGGAGTCTTGATGCCACCGACTGGCACCCCCAATGGCAGCGCGTGGTGCTTATGTTCATACGAACCAACACCAACACCCACATCACGTAACCATCGGAATAGCTACAGGAGACGAAGGCGCAACCCTTCTCATCCTTCTCTTCCTTCGGGGTGCATTCTCCGTTGGTACCTCTCTTTACTTCTCTACTCTCTTTACTTTTCCACCCAACTCTTCCTTCTCCTCCTCCTTCTCTTCCTCCAACACCGGTATGTTAGCCTCTTCTTAATTAGTAATTAACACTTTAACGCCATCTACTCAGACTCGTTACACGCGTTGGAGAATCGCGTAATTCAAACGACCGAGTCTACCACCACCGACGTAACCTGCAGCGCCACACTACCTACGTGTGAAATAAAAAATGAAAGAAACGAATAAAAAAAAGTGAAACAAAAAATATTATAACCATCGCTTTTTCCAAAGCCAAACGCGTAATTACACGAAACACTGTCGCTCGAATTTCAGTTGTAAGTTAACGTCGACGACTACTGTTCCGCCGGCTTTTTGAAAATCGGAATCTCCTCATCGATGCATCGTCGCATCCGATCGTCGAGAGTTTATTTTCTACCGAAGATGTACGCCGGATATCTACGTCATGTATTTTTACCGGTGACGCCATCGTCATCATCACCGGTAATCGATCGACGCTCGGACGATGCCCACCATACGTGTACGTACGTCGGGACTACGAGTACACGACGACGGCGAGACTGCGGGGGGATGAGATGGAGGAAAGGGGGCAACGGGGGGGTCTTCGGGACCATTGAAGAGTGAAACCGCTCAAAGCAGCTGCCCCCCTCTCGGTTGGCTCTAGCTTTGAAAAAGTTACCCCTCGCACTCTTAGGTATATCGGTGGTTGGTGGACGGGTGGTTCTCGGTGTTAGTGGTGCCCCTGGTTTCTAGAAAAAGGATCACCGACTACTACTGGCTGAGCGACTGACTGGCCAGATGCACACGCGGGGTTTACGTACACACAAAACGTACGCGTCCGAAAACCCCGAGACCCCGAGTAGACCCCGAGACCCTGTCGTTGCATTGTAAGAGCACGATATGTTGGCGCGTGCTGCAAGGGGCACCGAACTATACACTAAATATAAGGGAACGGAAAAAAAAGGGGGAGAGAAAGACCCCTTAGAGGTTCTAAACGTACGTCGTCTATGCGGAACGACGTATAGGACTTAAGTATTAGTGCGTATGTACCTATACTAACCGATGTGTGACGGCAGAAGCTCAGAAAACTCATTGTTATCCGCACATCTGCCGCCCAGGGCGTAGACCCTGAGGAGAATAATTTTTCGAATCACTGTTAATACCGCAGCAAACTCGCATCTCGATTCGAGTTAAAAAGTCTTACTCGTCAATTTCAATCGACCGAAAGACAAAACATGTGAAATTTATCAAATTCTTCTCCATCGTATTAAAAAAAATTTTTTCACGTTCACTGTACGAGTGTCAAAATTATACGTCGACGCCTAGATCGCCGCGCACACGGAATAATGGAGTCATGATTACTTGATCAGATGAGCATTACTGAAAACCCGAGTACCTCCCCAAGGTTTTTACGTCAATCTCCAGTTCCCATGATTTCTATAATATGCAATACGTTATATTCTTTTCTTTTTTTTTTTTTCTTATTCTTTGGATTCTAGGTATTATACCGACGTTAAACGAAAACCGCGCGAAAGACTTTGGAGCACATCTGTCGTTCCCATATGTAATATATGGGTCTATATCTATACCCAGTAGTTCATACACGCGTGTAATACCCAGTGGTACGACAATGAAGTAGTCAAGTCCTCCGCGCATCGGGTGAGTACACACTGTACGGTGGTATATAACGCGGTCCTCCTATGCACACACAACCTCATCTCCCACACGTGCTATACCATCGCCGCTGTTGCTGCTGCTGTTGCTGAAGCAGCGAACGATATATATAATAAGAGAAGGGAGTACGAAGAGGGGAAGAAAGGGTTACCTAGGTTAGGGACTCGGAAAACATCCTTTGTCAAAAACTCTACCGGGATCGTTTCGTCGGCCGCCTGCCAGGCCGCCTGCGACTCCGCGAGAGAAGTAGAACAAAAAAATCAAACGAAATAAAAAAAAAATCAATATCACTTTGTTACACACATCCACTTTTATCCAATGTCCTGCCGACCAACCCCTTTCCCCTGTCTGAACTAAAATACCACCCCCTATTCTTCATTAATACCTATCCAAAAACTTAGTTGTCGAGATACAAGTTTTTTTTTTTCTTTTCTTTTCTTTTCTTTTCTTTTTTTGCCACGCTCAATGTTGGTTTGGAAAGAATAACCGAAGCGATGAAAAATTACGAGCACCCGATTTCCTATTTCGTCTGTTTTTTACTTTTTTTTTTACTCTCTACGATGAATCGTTACTTAAATCATGGTTCCCCTCAAACTGCGTATGCAGTACGGGGATCGGTTGGTGGAGAGTAAAAAAAAATTGCGAAAAAAAAAGAAATTCATAAAAAAAGAAAAAAAGAAGAAATGGAAGCAATCCCGGGAGTTATAGAGAAGAGTGAGGCATGAGATCATCGTTGAAGATCCGATCTATCTTTCCCGTATACGTTATATATTCGTCGTGGGGTAGAAAATATTCCACGATGTATAAGAGAGAGGGGGGAGGGGGGGGAGGAGGGTTTATACCTATATAGGAAACTTTTAGGGGATGATCGTCGTGCCGGCGACGAGAAAAAAGGGGAGGTGGATAAGAGGGGCGACTTATTCGTACACGACACTGGGGCAGTAGGTTATAAGGGGGTTGGGGACACGCGAACCTAGGGAACAAACGTTAGACCGATTTTACTCCTGCCGCCTGTAACCATTGCATTGAGGGGGGTGCGAGAAGATGAGGAGACGCACCCTAGCTTGGGGTTGATTTTGTTGCGTTGGGGATCCAGAATCTATACACGTATATCTGTATATATATATATATATGTGTGTGATATAAGGATTTGGTAATAGTAAATAGGATTTGCTAGACAACTGTTGAAGTTGGAGGACCATGGCGGAAGGTCCCTATAGCTGTGAGAACCTGAACGTTGAATATTGCATGGGATTATGAGACCGTGAAGATAATTTTTGTATCCGAATCGAAAGTGCCTGTAGTATATCTGTGTTGTATTTTGTTATTTTTCTTCTTTTTTTTTTTTTTTTACTTTTTCGGAGTACACAGAATTGAATTTATTCAAATGTACGTAGGTACGTTACAGTGTATCGGTCGGAAAAGAAACTACTTCGAGTCTTGTGAAATTAGTTGAGTAGTTAGTTCCGATTATTTTGTCGTCCTACTTATCGCCCGTATTTCTCTGTTCAGGCCAGCTACCTAAGATATACAGACACCGATAATTACGAAGTTTCACGATGACGATGGCGATGCTTCGAGGAGAATACCCGCATGAGTTGATATTCGATTGCTTGTAGCAGCAGCAACAGCAACGGCGGCAGCAGCGGTTTTACTTTGTTAGTCGTCGAGGGGGGAATACGACGATGTACTATATGGGCGATTTGCATAGGACACTGTAACCAACAATAACTCTATATCTTGGTCATACGTAACATAACGGTATAATCGAAATTCAAGTTAAGTCAGTTAAGTCCCGTATCCGAAACGCGTTCCAATCGCTCGTCGCGGAATGAGAAATAAAAGAAATTGAAGGGAAAAAAAAAAATAATTACTAAAATCGGAGGGTAACTTCCGAGCATTGACAGTTCAGGTATTTTACAAAAAAACCGAAACCCTTTGAAGACTACGTAACGTTCGACATTTTTGTCAGTAAAACGATACCGCGCGCGCCGTGAAATTGCCTGTTACGGGGGGTCAGGAAGGTATCGAATGTCCAGGTGCCGCTACCGCTACTGTTTTTTAGCTAAACTCGTTTATTACTTAATTAGAATTACCTGGGCTCAGGATATTCGAAGCATACAATATTATCTGTTTTCTGGAGCGAAGGAAAATGAGAATTGTTATAAAAATAAATGATCTCATAAAGCAAATTTTTTTTTCTTTAACAAAAAATAATATAAAGCTCGGAGATTAAATTTCAGGATTTGTAGGTACATGTGTGGGTGGAGGTTGTCTCGTTTCTTTTCACTAATAGCAATAGCGCTGCAGCATCGGGTGGGCATCAAATTCCATAGAGGTAAAACGTAGCGGGTGGTAGATGCATAATTTGGTATGTGTCGCAAATATACGCGTACGAATGCACTTTGCAATCTGAATTTCGCCGCGTCTGTACCCCATCAGAGTAGAAAACTGGGCGGAGGTTTGATGGGGTGGTAAAAGAGTGAAAGAGAGAAAGAGATGAAAAAAGGAAGAGATGGGGAAATAGGAGAAGAGGAGAGGGGCAAGCTGTGCCCGTGGAGTTGCAGGACGGGAAAGGGCGGAAACTCGGTAGAGAACGGATGAAATTGGAAGAGAGATGAACGTAGGAGAGGATGGACGGTGCAGAGAGAGGTTTTGAAACGAAATCAATTCAGGATAGCTAGTAGCCATCCCCATACTCCGCGCCATCCAACCTTCACTACCCTCTTTCACCCGCCGCCTCCTTCATACACAACTCCGCTCTGCTTTTCTGCCCAGCAACGTCGGCGCGGACGTTGGTTGTCCAGGTACGCTACTGCTGCTGCCGCTGCTGCCGCTGGCTACCATCCGAACGATAATTTGAACCACCTACCCACCCACCCCAACCTCCAGCCCCCGTTAACTTCCCCCAGCATCGTCATCCCTCTCTCGTTCGCCTTTGACTCGACACCACCGGGAGGTGACCCTTTTCCTACCGGAAAAATCTCTCGACGCTTTCGCATATCGAACCACGAAATTGCACCGGAATGGAATTATGAGGGGGCACAAGTAGGCCGATGCAGGTAGATGAATTACCACGTAGGACCATCCGGTTAAGGATTTCGCGGAAAGTCGCTAAAATTCTGACCACTGCCGACTTGAAATATCATTTTCCTTTCACCCTACTTTCGAGATTCGAGTAGAGGATCTTTTTTTTTTATTTCATAGTTTGCCGGGTGAAAGTCTGATACACTTTTTATCTCTGATGGGTCAATAGTTTTTTTTTTCACGCTTTCGTCTACCTGCCCTGCCGGGAGAAGGTAGGGGGTAGGTAGGTAGCCTTTACATACGTCCGTGTATGAGCCGTTGCCGCTTCTGCGCGTAGGTGGAAGTGTGTAAATCTCTTTTCTTTTTTTTTTTGCCAATTTTTTTTTGCTCTTCCTTCTTTATCCCGATCCCCCTCCTCTTCCCATCTCTTTCTATCGTTTTTTTATTTTCTGATAAACTGTTTTTCACCGGTAGACGCAAATTAAATCTTCCGTGCGAAGCCCGAAGAGCCGAAGCTGAAGCAGAAGCGCGAAGCTCAACAGAAGTGGGAGTTCCAGTCACTCCCTTCATCCCACGACCACCCCCGACCAACGACGGATACAAAGCCGATTAGGGCGGGACAGTGAAGCATTATCATTTCACATTTTTCGCAGCGTTGCCCGGTCGAAATTCCCCACTCTACGTTTACCACCCCTCCCCCTCAGTCAAGTCCGCGTTTTTAACTCCCGAGGATGTATGCCGTATAAATTTTATCCTTCCCCCAAGTTCCTTCGATTTTTTATGCAGTGTTTATCATACGATTGATCGATTCGGTTGATCGTAATTTTGATTATTTCATTTTTTTTTTTTCATTACACTGCGATCGTTCGACGGGTGCTGAAATATATTTAATCTTTGTTACCGACTGTACCTCACCACCACGATACGGCCACCCAAACCACCCCGCGTATATATTAGCCTGCAAGTAGCGGCTCATAGCACAGGATTAGCCTTGCAGTGGCGATGCTTACATCCCCTATAAAGTCCTCTCTTCTCTCTTCTTCCTCTTCTTCATCTACCCCGAAACCTCCTCCTCCTCTTTTTCCTCCCTTACTGACTTTAACATCCCCCCAGACCAACCCTTCTCAACGACGACGGCTCGCGTTATTCCTCCCGCGATAGCCCTGCGGCCACGTTAGCTGCATTGTCTCCGGCTATGCCAATACTCCCTCCGAACCAAAACGCCCTCTACCCACCCCGAAAAACCGAAGAGTTTTTTTCCCTTCAGTTATATTTATGTATCGAACTACTTGGATGGCACAACAAACGTCTTTTTATTGGTTTAATCGAAGGAATAACCAGAAAAGAAGGAAAGAAAAAAATTTCTCAATGATCGATTTTTTTTCACTTCGAAAGGGGGTGTTGAATGGGTGGTTTATCGATAAAAGTTACAGTTTTTGTTTATTCCAGAAGAAATAAACGCGGTAGTGCGGGCGTTGTACATTGGCGGGAAATGAAAAAACAAAAAGAATCAAATTACAAAAAAATAGAGCGAGAGGGACGGAGATGGAGAAGAAAAAAAAAGGAAAGAAGAAAGAGTAAGGCTCGAAGGGGATGGGAATAGGAATGGAAAGGGTTGATGCCTAGCTACTTTCATTGGTGGTGGTGCACCAGTAGAGAAGCGGACGTGCAGCAGCAGCAGCACACGGGCAAGAGGGAACCAAACGCCACTAATTAGTGCCAAGAACGTAATTAAGTAATTTTTAATTAAGTGACTGCCGTTTACCCGCACAACCTCCACTGTACGGTGTGTGGAGCGAGCCGGCTAGGGTATAGGAGATAGGGGGTGCGTTACAGGACGAGGGATGTTAGCCAACTCCTCGCACCCTTCGAGTCCAGGGTGTTTATATATATATGTGGGAAGATATGGAGGAAAAACAGAAAAACGAAAAAAAGAAGAAGAAAAGTGTCGGTTCCAGCTGAATGCGATGTACTCTAAGAAACGCTCTTCATCATCCCCCAAATCGGAAGCCAGATATAATAAATTGAAGATATCACACCGTTGATAATTCCTTCTCATAATTAGGCTCGGATTTCTTTTTTTTTACTCCTGCTCTTTCATCTCGTGGTTTTTTATTCGTTCGGGGGACGATTCGCCTCGGTCAGAAAGTCAGAGGATTCTTATTGAATTTTTTTCCTTTCGCGTTGCATTCGGGCAAGGGATGGGTGGGTTCTCGACTCTGATAGGGGTAGGTCGGCACGGTAGATACCCACCTACCTACCTAAGTACCTATGTAGATGCTTATAGGAGAGTCGGTGGCGGGGTGCAGCCGTCAGCAACGGTACCCAAAGAGTTGCCACTCCATTGTGCCGTGCACTGAGTTTTTAATTAAGGAGCTGCCGAGAAATTCTCGAGATTCTCTCGCTTCTCTGTATATTACGTATACACCTAGCGGGTAATAAGTATAGGTACACACTCGTATATATACGTATGATATTATGGGCACGCTTATAATCCCTTCTCTCTGTAGAAAATGTTCGTGTTGGTCGGACGGTTTGCGAGTTGGTTTGCAAGGAGTAACCAGAAACGAACGTAAGCACATGGACTTACTTTCTTTGTAACGACGACGACGACGACGACGACGACGACGACGACGACGACGAACGGTAACTTTTGCCGCAGGTATATAAGTCGGCACAGAGTTTCTAATTCTTTTTTTTTCTTTCCTTTCGTATTTTTTATTATTATTTTCCTTCTTCTACTTCTGTTCTGTTTTTTTTGTTGTTTGTTTTGTTTTCACCCATTTTACCCGTTTTTTCTTATACACCACCACTATTCGTTACGCTCTACTCATACCCGGTGGAATTACCTTCCTTTCCTTATTTCCTTTCATCACCAAGAGCCTAGCCAAGGAAAAGTCCGGCTTAAAAATTCACGTTGCATCGCCTCAAACCACCCCTCACCCGGCTAAAATCTCTTTTTTTTCAACCCTCTGTTATCGTAACAACCCCCAAAGAAGAAAAGTTGTTATTATTATCATACTTTTTATTTCATCTCCACGTTTGTTTTATGTTTCCTTCAGTTTCGGTGTATAACGTGTATAATAAACGCGCCTACTGTATATCCGCGTAAATTTTCTATTCCTTTTCTTTTCTTTTCTTTACTTTACTTTTCTATTAATATATGAAAACCTTGAGCAGTTTCTTTCTTATCTCTACTTCTTTATGAATAATCATGATTATTATTATTGTATTTCTTTATAGTCAGAATCCTGGAATAATGATACTGACAATGAGATTCAACAGCGCAGCGCGGGTTGAGCGACCCGCTTTTTAAGCTTAAGACTCATATGAACGCACAGCCTTTGCTCACGTGGAGAACCCGCCTACACACATTATACCCACAGCTATAACGTAACCACAATGCACCGCGAGCACGCGTGTCTTTTATACAGAATAAGAGAGGCTTAAGTTTTTTAAACGAGGATTTATTACGGAACTACCTACCTAACTACCTCGTGCTTATATGCAACGCGTTTTCAACACCGCGCAAACTTCCCACTTTCTACTGTTTAATTTTTTGTTTAATTTTTTCGTTTTTCTTTTCTTTTTTCCTCCTATTTTCTTTCTTTATTTTTCATTGCTCTTTTTTTTCCCACCCCCGCACCCCTTAGTCAAAGTCTAAAACTACACCGAACGTTATAAAATCCACCCCTTGTATCATCCTCTTGTACGCACATATACATATAGGTGGGTATAAAGCGGTATCGAAACTATACCAACGTTCATCAAATGCACTGTTCATATATCTATCGGCTCAGATTTTTAATCGAAAGGGTTTTCTCTTTTCACTCCCGCTTCTTTCCCTTTTTATCATTCACTTATTAAATCTGTTCGTACGATGAAATAAAAAAAATAATAAAAAAAGAAGAACAAAAAGTAGAAAGTTTTCCGGATTATAATTGTCTCGTATGCGTACTACTTATGTTAAACGTTCCCAGCATCAAATAATTTATCAGGATATAAATATATGAGTACATACGTATGGCAAAGGGGAATGAAGAGATTTCTCCCCCATCCTAATTTTGTCCTTTTTTTTTTTTTTTTTTTTAATTTTTTTTTATTGTTCTTCAGTCTCTCTAGTATTGTTTTGTATTTCTAAGGGAAGGGAATAATAACGTGGAAATATTCGGGTGGCATTTTTTTAGCTCAGTAGTCATGCATGGCTGGATTGTTAATCGAGGGGTGGAGTGGGTTTGGGTTTGGAGGGGGGGTAATTTTCTCCCTACCTTTTCCTTTCTGGAAAAAAAAAAAAAAAACTAAAAAAAAAGGGAAAAAGGAAAACAAACCTTGGCTCGCATTTTCTCTACCTTGTGTCCCTGCAGGTTATTCTCACAATGCGAGAAAACCGCGACGCCGCCGCTATACTTCGCAAATGCTTATGGATTCTGATACGGATTCTGATTCTGCTTCTGCTTATGCTTTTCCACCGCACGTAGGCTATTCCTACCTTCCAACCTACCTACGTATGCAGATGCAGAAGGGCCAAAGCAACCTGGGTGGCATTAGCGAGCTGCAGTCGCGAGTCGGTAGAAAATATAAAAAGTAAAAAATATTTAAAAAAAAAAAAAAAAAAAAACAATAATAATAATAACAAAAAATGAAAAACGTACGAAGGTGGAGGGGGTGGTTGGTTACGTTATGGTCTGAGGGATGCTGGGCGGTCTAGTAGGACCCGCCCGTAGGCTCTCTATAAAACCGTACGTAGCGATATGCCGGTGTGTGTTTGCTAAATGGCCCTCGCTCGGCACAATCTTGCGGGATTAAAAAAATGCACCGAGAAAAAACAGACTGAGAGAGCTGCATGCAGAGGCTGCAGCATCACCACCCCCTTTCCCCTTTTACTTGGCAACCCCTGCTGGAAACGTATGTGGAGATTGCCTCTCGAGGTTCTCGTATAGGTAGGTAGCTAGGTAGGTAGGTAGGTAGGTAGGTACAACGCACGCCGCCCGCCCGTTTGTTGTCAAGATTCCGCCGCTAAATTGCGCCGCTTTTAATTGGATGCCTTTTCCTTTTCCTTTTCCTTTTACTTCTGTTTCCTTTTTCTTTTTTTGCTTTTTCCTTTTTTTTTCTATTTCTTCCTCCATATACCACGCAACTATAAGCCCGCGTACGTATACGTACATGTTGTATAAACGGTCATTCTTTCAAAGTCTATTTTATTGTATGTTCTTTTCTCAAGCTGACAATTCAAAACTTATTCCGAATCAGTATTCGTGAGAGAGATCCGCGCGTTCTGTGCAACGAATGTGTGGAAAACGCGATTCGAGGAGGTACGAAAGGGTGAATTCGGAGAAAGAGAGAGAGAGAGAAAAAAAGGAAGGAGAGGAAAATGACGGTAATAATATATGAACAATGGGAATTGAAGAGTCGGAAATTCAGCCCCCGTTTATCCTACTACTCCACCCCCTACTCCTCCTCCTCCCCCATTATACGACATAAAATTCCTTCCATCTTCGGATAAGATCTTTCGGTCGCGTGTCCTCGCGTGTCCTACCGTGGGATCCGATAAGGCGACAACCCCTGCCACTGGCCAACACCACCTTGCGGAGCAGACTATCCCACCCCCAACACCCATTCGTACCGCCTTATTTCGCGATGTGGTCTACGGAACGCACTCATCCATCACGAAAGCCAATTCCATTATATTTCATTTTACATGTATTCCATTAGATTCCATTACATCACTTGTACAGTTATAATATCAGCCCGCTTCGCAGCCCTTAGCGAGGCATGGGTATGATATTATTATTTATTTATAAACGGTGTGGATATAATATTGTGGTTTTTTTTTTAATACCCCTTCCTTTGAACCGACAAATCATTTTTCTTCACTTTACACCGGGGGTCGAGTTTTGTCTTTTTGCTTGATTTGCTTTTTACTGCAAGGGTAAGTTGCGAAGGCTGGTATATACATGACGTATAGTCGACTCGCGGGTCTTCGAGTAGTCTATGTGAAATTAGGAAAGAGTACACGGGTATTACTGAGCTGACCAGTGTTTTGAGCGCGGCACGGTGCGTCGTGGGTACCATTCACCCTTCACTCTTCACCATCAGCCCTCGAGTAATTCCGCTTTTCATCGACCTCTGCAGCAGCCTTTCACAACGATCGCGTCTTTCGGTTGGCCCCGCAGAGAACCACCTACCCACCCATTCAACCCCCACTCGCTTTTCGCGTTTCACGTTTCGACCTATTCTAGGGGGATGAAAATTGACCTCTGCGCATGTTTGAGGGTCCGATAAATAAGCAAGAAAAAATAAATAAACGAATAAATGCCCGAACGAAATAAATACAAAAATAGATGAATAAATGAAAAATAAAATGAAGCACGAATAACGATGAGAGGGTTGGGTAGAGAAGGCTATACGAAAATTCGTGTTAGGAAAATTAGTTCCTCGTTACCGGTCGGATTTTTTTTCCTTTCTCCCCTCTATATATTTTAGGTGTCACTGCGTACACGTGAGGGTGTCTCCGGTAGTTTAGTGAGGCAAATATAGTTATGAGGTGGACAAAGAATAGTCGATGATGGTCATCGCCCCTGTCGGCGAGAAATGAGCGAAGGAAAGAAATAAAGGAGAGTAAAAAGAACGGGGGTTGAAAATTGAGTAGGTAAAACTAATATCCATACCGTTGAGAGTTTCGAAAAGAAAGATAAGATCTTGTCGCGAGTAGTGACAATAGCCCTATACACGACAATCGTTCGCTGATGGGTGGTTTGTTGGGGGGGAAATAAGATAAGAAAGAAAAAAAAAGTGAAAAAAAAAATCGAACAGAGAAACATAGAAATAATATAAGTACAGGTATAGAAACGGAACGCGTGTTCGCCACGATATAATTGACAAATGTCAAATATTATAACGCGAAGTGAACCTCGTCGACAGTAAACTCGACGAGAGATTGAAATTACCCATGGAGAACTTTGTAGTTTAGAGATAAGGGGTCGTACCGACGAACGACGTGAAAGCGTGACTGAATAAATTCGATGGTTAGTTAATTATTAAAAGCTAACTGTATATACTTTCAACCGAGACATTCTAAACAACACGATACTCCCTATTCGTATAATCGTTTGTTTTTATTAATCTTTTTTTTTCAAACCAACCTGGCGAACGCATTTTTTAGATTCTTGTGTCCGGATTACAACGTATTATATTTATAAAGTTTCTAATCTGGCGAATAGATGGAAGAAATGAAAGAAGTGACCGTATAGGGGTTAGATAAAAGAAATTAGGTTTACTTTATTCTATTTTATATTCTTCTGTGTTTTTTTTTTCTCTCTCTTTTTTTTTATACGACGCGTTGTTCTGATATCGAATTAAATATTTAGCATCGGAAAAGTAGAGCTAAAAGTGGGGTGTAGGGTGGCGGTTCTCGTGACAAAAGTACAACCACACGGTGTTGTCTCCCTGTCGTGGTTTCTGGTAAACCTACGACATAGGATAATGTCGGTCGACATTTCCGCATAGGAAGCCGTGCATTAGGCTATCAGATCAAACACGCGTACGCGTATATGGTATATCCGAGAAAATAGGTGGGCAGGTAGGTGGCTACCGCGCCAACCAGAGAAAAGCCCACCTTACGTGATTAGCCGCAAGGAGAATATACCCCCCCGTGTCCGAAGCCTTGCCCATAAAATAATGAATAAATAAATAAAAATAACAAAAAAAAAAAAAAAGAAAAATTACGATAACAAAGGTATAATGAGAATGAATATTTTTATCCGAGACAAGAATTTCCCGAGATCTGACAAAAAAAAAGAAAAAAAAAAGGAGACAAATTTTTTTTCGTTGTCCACTACATTTCCATACATATGTGTGGGTAAAAAAGTTTATAGAATTTTAAAGGGAGGGCACTGGCAGAATTGTTTGACTAGGAGGTATTCAAACGTCGGTTGTTTGTGGGAAAGGGTTATACAGCTAACGTACTGCTTCAAATAAAAAAAAACATAAAAAATAATAAAAAAGTTAATTTTTTTTTTCGTCTTCCCCAAACGTCCAGTAAAAATTGCATCCGTATTCACCACCACCCCTGTGTCTGTTGATATATAGGTTTCTGCTCTCTTTTCTGGATGATTCTGATTCTCATTTTGATCCTGATGCTGCTGCTGCTATGCTCGCGGCTTCTCTCTGTGGTGGCCGCGACACAAAGCTAATTATCGTAACTTGATGGTAGAGTGGATATATTTCGGAAAATTTTGTCGTGTCGGCCTCCGGCGGCTTTCTCATACCTCATTCCGTTAGTCACTCTTCCAACCCTTTCCCTTGGTTGAAACTTTTATTCAACATTTATATTATACGGCCATCACTCATTTCTCCATCGCATGCGTGATTTTTAAAATCAAATTATTCGTCATCGGATGATGCTTGTTTAATTATTTGCTAACGAATACTTTGAGACAGTGTTTACAGCTCGTGTGTTCTTGCCCCGCTTAAATATGATGAATTTCGACTCAGCGGGACGCAGACGGTTAAGTTTTTTTTTTCATTTCATTTTCGCTATACTTATAGCTATCTAGTTGCTTCGGGTCTCTTTCTCTATCTTGGATCTCTTCCGCGGCTACTCAACCTAATTATAATCAGGCTAATGCCCGTCGTCCAGTTTCTCGGACGCTAAGGTATGATCACGATGGTGTACATATGTATAGCCTAACTACGTTACCATACCACAACCACCTATTTTTCTATCCTCTCTTTTCTACTCGCACTAGAAGTTGCTGCTACCAGTTACGAGGGGGTAATTAAGATCCGGACACACCCACCTAAAACCGTGACACTCCGTCGTCTGCCCATCTACCTCTTGTCCGAACTTCGAGGGAGTGGTCAGACTCGGACACACTACTTTGCATTAAAATGTCGTACGAAGATGTTCTTGGCGATAAGATTTTTTTTTGTTTTATCTTCGTGACTGCTCCCTTAGATTACAGACATGAACAAATAGGACGAATTGCGACGAATGGTATAATTTTAAATATTCGACTCACCTGAAGTTGGAGAACCACTTTACTAGTTGGGCGGTGTTATTCTTGTTGAACCTAATGTCTGGGAAGTACATCTTGAGGACAGCGGATGAAGGGTATCTAACCCAGAAGAACATCAGCTTCGCTTTACGCAGGTGCATCGGAGTCAACGTCGACGAGTTCACCGTGGTTAAGGAAATACTTGTATACAATCATTGATAAATTCACATACTAATGGTCATTTACTCATTATTCCCTTTCTTTCTCATCACTCGCTTCAGGCTCGGCCACTGAATACACATGTAAAGTTTGTTTGGTATCCTATCAATATAACGCTTCGAATTTCACTACGAAACAACCACATTTCTAGTAACCGGATGCCCCGTCCGATTTGCTCGACTAGTCTCCCTGGCTCGGGCCGGAAGTGGATTTCGGGGATTCGAAGATTTAGACGAATCATCATTATCCTTATTATTATTATCTATTTATTTACTTTTTTTTGATACCATACTGGGGATCAGCAATGAGTTTATCTCTGGTTTATACCACGTGTTCCGTACAACGCGATGGTCTTCGGGGTGTATGTTCTGAATAGCTAAGTTTCTTTCGGTTTGAAAATTGGATTAGAAATCGTACAAGCTGGGCAAGTCGCGGAATAGGGATCTAATATCCAAGCAGGTTGACCCACGATTGGCCGCAGTCTCAACGGAAGCCTTACTTTTTCCTTAACGGTAATGGGATCTCCCGATGTGGTTTCATCGCATTCTTATTCGCTTAATCCCCGTGTTTTTCTCTCCTTTTGTCTATATTTCTCGCTCCATCAATGTCTATCCGTCTGTCTGTCCCTCCATCGGGCCGTCCCGTTCGTCTTTCCTTCGAATCACTGCACTATTGAATTTCCGAAACATTATACATGTTCTGATATTGTTATTAGTTCTTTTGGTTCTCAGGGTTGTTAACGCTTATTCCCGAAACTCTTCCAGAAACAAGAGAAAAAGTAAAAATTCCTGCCGCAACGTTAGGGTAGGCTTGATGAATTTTTCTTTTTTGCATCGTTAGTGCGTTCGTCCGACCTACCCCATGATGGAATAGCATGTGCCATTGATTTTACATCAAAGGAGTATACGAAAGAAAAAAAAATCAATAAATAAAAACGAAAACCCATACGAAGAGAAAAAGAGAGAAATATCAAAACATAAAGATGAAGCGATCGAATATTCGGAGCGCGTC
This sequence comes from Athalia cordata, assembly GCA_963932425.1. NCBI lineage: Eukaryota > Metazoa > Arthropoda > Insecta > Hymenoptera > Athaliidae > Athalia > Athalia cordata. Next base: position 31,868,532 of record OZ010626.1, read on the forward strand.
TTTTTTACCGCAAATATCGTCAGTGGAAACTAAAAAGTGACTTGGTTTTCTTTTTTTCTCTTCTTTTTAGAGAGAACTGAAATTTTCAACAACCCTATGCGGAGATTATGTTGGCTCAGGTGTTTCCTAAAGTTTCTAGCCGACCATAAACTACTTCATAGGTAGCGAATTCACCCCGTACCGAACTTCGCAACGAACTAATCTGACGTTTTGGACTGTTCTCATAGCCAGTCCTTGGGCTCCTCAATATTCCCCCCTTGAAAAACTCGGAAACAACCTCTCGCTATCCAAGTTTCACGTTATCTTGCCGGTGACCGTTCATTTTGGCTTCTCTATATCAAATCCACCCCAACAAACTCTACGACTAAAAAGTTTCCATACACTCATATACTGGTAAATAGCATTAGCAAAGGATATTGTAGGCTGAATTCCGTCGTAGCTGATGTCGCCCGAATTGCAATCGCTCCCCCTATCGTTACTGTCCATCCTCAGTTGACCATAATCAGGACTTCCATGTTGCGCCACGGCAAGAAGCGCGGGGTGAAGCATCGCCGGTGGATGAGGTAGCGGTGGTGAATCCCTGAGTTCAACGCCACCCCCAGGAGGACTGGCGGGTAAGTGATGAGGTCCTGCTGGTGGTACCTGACCTGGATGGCTACCGTGATGATTGTAGAATGGTGAATAGGGTGAGAACACTTGGCTCTCGTGGAGACTGGGATTTGGTATCGCGACGCTGGTTGGCAGCGTTACAGGTAGCATCGGTGGAGGTGCGTGGTACGGTCTTGGGGGTGGTGGAGGCGGCGGACTTTCGCATCCAACCTGAGGACTATTTGCTTCGTGGGCCAAAATTCGGGAAACTGTACGCGGTGTGATCCTTGTGTCGGTTACCTGAAAATTTTTTATCCGGGTTTAGTCGAGTGCATCTTTTAGAATGAAAAAATGGAAATTTCACGGGTAGTAAATTTTTGTAAGTACTGACCTTGTGGCGTTTTTTCTTTGGCGTCATTACGAGCGAAAGAGCTTCGTTTTGCTCAGCATCCCTGCTTTCCCTATCGTCGGCGTTTCTCATGTTGCAATACTGTTCCCTTTGCTGTTGTTCCCTCTGTTGTTGTTCCTTCTGTTGTTGATGTTGTTGTTGAGCCTGCATAGATGCTTGCATAGCGTATATCGTAGAAGGTTTTGGCGGTTGAAAAATTGAGGTGCCTCTGAGGAGTGGAGGGAGTTGGTTTATCTGGTTGAGGTTGTTTTCGATTGGTCCTGAGTGCGGTCCATGGGGTCCCAAGGGTCCGATTTGCGGAAACCCGGGTGGCTGAGAAGGCGGGGGCCCGCCGTTTAAGGCCCCCCTCGATCCGTTTGGGACACCAGCGGGTTGGGGTGCTGCTCCTCGATCTACGACCTTGGTACGCGGTGATTTCCCCTCTAATAATTGACTCGCCAGTAGGAGGTCCTTATTAAGTTGTTCAGCCGCTGCATGAGCAGCTTCGCACTGTTTACCGATGAATCTCCTCTGCTGAACGAACCTCGTAACTATACTGTCTATTAGGTTGGTTAGCGACGAAGTTATCTCCGTCTTTAAAATGTCAGCAAGTCCCTCGAGATCAGAACCTGTTATTTGGTTTCCCGATCCTCCCGCCGTACCTCTGAAGACGTTTAATCTATCCTGAAATTCTTTATGATGTTGTAGTGGCGTTGACATGTGCATAGGCGTCTGAGGTGTTCCAGGTGCGGTATTTGATGTATCCTGTCTTGGCTGTTCTCTCGGTCCGACCGGCTGCGGCGAATTCTGCTGCTGTTGCTGTTGCTGTTGTTGTTGTTGTTGGTGTTGATGTTGTTGTTGCTGTGCATGTTGCTGATGATGTTGTTGCTGTTGCTGTTGTTGTTGCTGTCTAACAGCGGCTTCTTGGTGTTGTTTCATCCTCTCGAGAGCAGCGTGTTGTTGTTCAAGGTACATTTTATGTCCCATGTACATCGCCGCTGCCGATGCGTGTGGGTGATCAGATGTGAGAGTTGGCAGTCCATTATATGGCGGAGGGTGGGGACGTGGTGGTCTCGGAGGTGGTTGGGGTTGTTGTTGGGGACTCGCAGGCGCCTCGGCACCTTCTCCAGCCTCAGCACCCATCCTGCTACTAAGCTGAACGTATTTTTGTTGCATTTCAGCGAGCTGTTCCTGCATGGTTCTAAGTTGTGATTTCAGGGCGTCTTTTTCAACCCGTTTTTGTCTTATCATAGCCGGGTCTTCGTCCTCATCACTGTCCTCATCCTCGTCCATCATAACATCGACTACGCCATGCTGTAAGACATGATGAACTTGCTGCTGTTGCGGATGGTAAAGTTTACGCTTTTTACAACCGTTTACCGGTGTTGGTTGAAGTGCGGGACTGCACCTCATCGTGCTAACGATATTTTCAACCCTCGCTCTCTTGATCTCAGTCGATGGGGAATTTGCTTCCGCCTTTGGTACAACTGGACAAGGTGAATGGCTTGGACTACGTTTAACACTTGGTACTTGGACAACCCCTGCGCTTCCACCAGTGACCACAACACTTGATTCTTGAAGCTCTTCTTTCACCGACACCGAGACCGATCTAGGTGCCGATGGACTAGGGGGTAAACTCTGCTCGCAGTCACTACCATCAAGATTAGCACCGGGTTCCATACCTGCTTCCGCGAATGCTTCTTCCATTGCTCTTGCTGCTGATGCAGCGTCTTCGGCACTGTCCTCAGCATCAGCAGGCATTACAACATCCCGTTCATTGTGATTAGATGTCAACATGTTACCGTCAGCACTGTCCTCCCCACCACTTTGCACCGTACCTACTGGAGCACCACTCGACCTACGCGCACTAAGGTCACTATTACCGTTTGTAGTTTGTTGCTGGGAATTATTTTGTTGCTGTTGCTGATGTTGTTGCGACTTCAGCATATCCGCACTAGTGTTATTATTGTTATTGTTGTTATTATTGTTACTGTGTATCGAATTGTTATTCGTTGGTTGTTCCGGTTGAATCGAAAGAGCAGCGAGCTTTCTACCCTGGAGTATGTCGCGGAGCATGTGTTGTGTTATTTCGGCGGCAGTTGCTGGATCGTCGCAGTTAACAGCACCGGGTTGCAGACTCGACGCCGAGTCCATCCCGGCACCGGTCATCACGTGGCTACCCTCAGGTGGCGAACCGCCGGCGTCACTCGCCTGCTTTACCTGCCTGCCTAGCAGTTCGTTTAGCATTTTGGCGGGGCCAAACCCCGGCGTTCCAAAAAATCCAAAGGCAGCGGCGTGCTGCGCGGAGTGTTGGCTCGTGGGCCCCGTTACTGCTGGTAAATGTGCCCCTTGGGCTCCACCACTTGGTATATGTTGGGGCCCGCTGCTGAATATTGCTCCGTAAAGACCGCCGCTTAAGAAGGACGGACGTGAACTGAAGTTTGGTATACTAGAGTAGCTGTTGCGCGGTTCGCCGGCGTCCACGCGCTGTCTGGTGCGCTTCTGCTTCTTCAGAAGCTGCTGCTGTTGCTTGCTGTCCGTCGTTGCTCCGTAGAGGGCGAAACAGTCAGTCTCCTCCTCCGATGACATCATCGGCCGTCTGGTTGGTCGGCCCCCCGAAGGCCTCCGTTCCTTTCCCCGCCAGGGCTTCTTTACCCCCCACCCCGTCACACTCGATAAGCCCCTCCGAGCCCCGAGCTCGAACGGCTGCAAACCTCGTCTCCTCTGACTCTCACCCCTAGGTCTCCTTTTTTAACCACCCCTACCGAGTAGACCCGCGTCTCTTTCTCTTTCTTCTTTTCCTTCTCCTTCTGATTCTACTTCTCTTTCTATCTACCTTCCACCTCTTGGCTCTCCGTCCCTCTTCCCTGTGTCGGAGAGTTCTCCTGGTCTCTCGCTCGCACCTGCTTTCTATATCCCCTATTCCTTTCCCCACTCCTTACGACGGGGGGTGGAGGCTTGCAGCTGGTGGTGTTTAGAAACTTTGTGTCGTATCGTCGTGGACTCTAGGTGATTCAGAGGTATGAGGTTGTTAAGGGTTGACGACGGCAAGTACGAGGCGGGCGGTCGTGCCTGTGGACTTCTGCTGCTCCCGCCTGGGAGCTGCATCCTTCGACCTCGCCAAAGGGCTAATCGCCCCGCTTCCCTCTTTTCTCCTACTAGCTGACCTGCTCGTCCAAGAAATATCCTCTTTCCTCTTTTTTCCCGGAAATAAAGAGGTAATTATCGCGCTGCTTTATTTCTCTGCAACAGAATAATTAAAACATACTTATCAGAAAACGGTGCGATATTCCAGCTAATTCCAGCTATGTATAAAATTGGATAAACTTTCGATCCCTCGTCAAATAATTCAGGGACAAGAATGAGAAAAAAAAAGACTATACAGCAAAACGAACTACTTCAAGCAGTTGCGAAACATTTTTTCCACTTTATTAATTCCACCCTCTTCACAAGACACTATTCAGCGTGCTATCAACTCAATGTGCCCAGGGTTACGCGACCGTAAGAAAATTGGTATATGGTATATCGCAACTGATGTTCAATACCTTATTTAGCAAGTAATATTCTGCCAAGTCCCGTACTCTCAGCAGGGTGAAATAAAAAAAGTAAAAAAAAAGACGGAGGAGGTGGGCTCACTTCGTGTTCTCGATCGATAATTAGCGAGAGAGAAAATAATCGATAGCTTGTCGTGGGTTGCAGACTTTCCGTATATATCTGCGAGTATCCGTAGGGAGTATGGGGGTACTACGTGGGGTAAAACCTCTCAATGTCCCTACCGCTCTAAAACACCTTCGCCGTCTTCTTATTGAACTTTATGAGAAATTTTTCTTTTCTCGTCTATACCTGCACGGCCCTGGACTTTATCGGTTCGATTTATTTATCAGTTTACCCAACTCCTCTATATCTACCTAATCCATATCAACCATATTTATCCATCCATCCTCTGGCCGTTTATAATGACTTCGATATCAGCCTGTGGCCTTTGAAACCTATGAAAAGTCTCAGCGATTTTTTATTTTTCAGATTCGCCGCACCATGGTAACAGATTAGATCCTCAGCTATCGTACTTTGGCCAAATCCATGGCATTCTCTTTACACTCTACCTCGATATTAGATAATCTGCAACCAAGAGTAAAAGCTGGTGATCGTAAAACATTCAGATCAGAACAGAGTAACTGCTGAGCGTTTCGTAGCAGCAACAGCTGAGCTGCTTAAGCCACCTGCCCTCTTTTACTGCACCACTAAGGGAGTGAGGAGAACCGAAAAATTCGACCAATGATTTCTTTTTCTATCTACACGATAGAAGAAAAATGTAACGTTTCTTTGTTTAGTACTTGTTTGAAAATTTGGACGGTAACATATGCAGAAAAAAAAAAAATCGAAGTGTTTAACTCCCATAAAATTCATCGCGGGTTAATCGTGAAGGTAACACAACGTTAAAGTCGTTGGCGGCATATGGCCGGTAGAATTTTTCAGTTTCCTAGATAAGGTCGGTAGTCGTCGGGCACTTATTGCCCGTGGGGGAGCTTCGAGGGGGTCCTTACCGGGGCTTACGGCACCTCCACGCGTCGTACTACTTCTATAACCATCATTCCGCGGAGACAAAAGGTGCGCTACCGGAAGTGGCTTCGGGAACCTACGCCTCCTCCTTTCCCGCTCCCTTTTGACCCCCTCTTTTCCTCAATGCTTGATGTTCCCTGCGGCGACACGTCGGAAGTAAATGTGAAGGTAATTACCAGCGAGCACCCACCCGCGGTACACTCCGGTGTCCGGTTTTCCGGTTGTCCGGTTCACAGCTCGGTGTATGATAGGTAGATGCATGTTCAGTTGTGTGCATTAAATTTCTGTAGGTAAACTTATAAATAGAAAAGTACGGACGCGAGTACGTAGGTATTTATTGTGGAGATATAGAGAGAAAAAAGAGAACGAGTTGATGAAGAGATAACGACTTGTCACGGTGCCTCCGTATTCGTATATTTCAGCATGGTGATTTCAGCGGCTTGGTTCGAGAATAGAGTAAAACACATGAACTATGAGGCGGGAAATTACGTTCTGGGGGATCACGACCGTCTGCACCAACCCACTTCCTATGCGTCATAACTATGGAATAAAGTAACTTGCTTTCCTGCCTATTTTATTAACGTTTAGACGGCAGGTGACTTGATTTCCGATTACGATTACCAGACAGCATGCTTGTACAGCAAACTACGATCGATAGTCCCGTAAATTTTTCTTATTTCTTTTTTTTCCCCGTATGGGCTCAAACGGCAGGTCCGTTGAAAATATGAGGGGAGGCTGCAGCTCCTCCGTTCAAGTGTTAGCGTCTTAATTACCGCGGGTACAGCAGCTTCGTTTTCTCGACTCGAGAAAACCATATCTTCTAATTACCGCCTCTATAGCTACACTAGATGTTTGCGGGGGTCACGGATGCATTAAACATCTAGACGCCACTGACGTATAACTGCTACTACTACTGCTACTGCTGCCGTAGCACCAGAAAGCAGCGGTCCTCTCCTCACTCTGGATAAGAGCTAGAGGAGAAGAAGTCATTAGGTAATTAGGTCGCGTCGCCAAGAAGATGTATAAATTAGTAAAAATAATTTTATTTTCTCCTACGTGTCCATGTATCCCACGACTCAGGCATCTGCTCGTTCATAGCTCTTCATGAAAATATATATAGACAAAAAAAAAAAAAAGGTAAAAAGGATGCAAAAGACTGGCTGAAGGAATTACCTCGTAGACCCCCTGAAACGCTCCCCTTCGAAAAACCGGAACTAGAAACTTTTGAACTCACGCGATCAGAATTCAAACTACCACTCTTCCAGGTAGATGAATCGCAATTACGACGATAGTAGGAGGAAACACATATGCCGTGGGTGATCCGACCCCCGTATACCCCACATGGCGTCGTATGCGTTGCACTACTTTGAACACATAAAGAGACGTACGAATGATCGTAGTTACTGCATCGGTATTTTCTATCAACCAGCAACAGACCCCCCTCCGTCATGTGGTCAACGACGTTCGCAGGGGTCGTAAACTCCCCCCTCCCCCCCGCGTAGAGGGGTCTTCAGGGTAGGTACCATGGGAACCAACGCGGGGGCAGCAGTCCGTGTCATAAAACGATGGAAATTCTCGTGGTAATATTAAATTCATTTTTATCATCTGCACCCCCCGTTTCATTAGCCATTCTTTATTTAACCGGTTCATCTATACATGCGTGTATGCAACCACTGTACAGGTATGATAGGACGTATGCGAGGGAAGTGCTGCAGGCGCGCTGTTGCAAGGTACGTACGTAGGCCTAGCTGTTAATACGTGAAATACATTCGTGGATGTTGATGTTGATGTGAATGTAGATGTGGATGTGGATGTGGGAGCTGCGCGGCTATTATCAACGCCCCGGTGCAACAAGTTGACCGGTGTCGATTGATGTGTTATTAATTGGGGGTTAATCGCGTTAATGTACTACCGTACCCATGGCTGTTGGTTGACCAACCGACCGACAGACTAACTGACCGACCTGTTTTATTATTATGTTGCATTCTGAATGGTGGTTTTAATTGATTGGCTTTATTCCAAATAGCGCACCTACTTTACATTATTTACGAGCTCACTAATAAACTGTCCATGGCACCTGCTTTAACAATAATTTCGCTTCGGTTTTTGGTATCGCATTACATTCGTACGAAAACATACCTGACGAATTTAATTTTATCATATAGTAACCGGATTGCATTCAAATATCCCGATACAAGGAACGCCCTGGAACGTGTTCAACGGTCTGATTTCTAAATTCAAATTTTTTATTCCGTTCTCTCTCTTCTATCGCTCGTGCCACACGCGGCAGACTTTAAGACGTTATTCAGTCACTTGGGGTTCAAATACGAAGACGTTGGTCTGGAGTACAATAGTAACCAAGAAGCCGGCGCCGTCGGTTACGCCTAGAAACGGCAGCTGGCACGCGCTTCTTGAAGAAAAGCCGTTTCTCGAGGTGGTTCAACAAAATCTTAAAGGCCCGGCTCTATGTGTGACTGTGAGAAATATAAAGAAGGAATAAGAGAGAACTAAGACAGGGAGAAGGGAGAGCTCGAGACTTTGCACAGACCAGAAGTTACCTTGCTATAGGTATACCAAAACCTTGGACTCCTCGAGGGGATACCTGGCCCTTTAAACCTGGGGAACTATAACCACCCGGTGCAAGAACCACCTGAACAAGACTTGAGGGGGCCCCTCGCGTCGTCTTATACTTGCAGAGGCGTAGACTCCGAGGGATATTAGAACCCTGTACGGGACACGGAAAAAGGGCAGCTAGGGCGTTTTTTTCTTACGCCTTATCACAGCACTTGTCAATCGCTGAGAGTCCGCGAGACGAAACAGAGTACAATTATCATAAGTAATTAGTCAAAGATTAGAATACTGGAAAAAGCGACGCGGTTTGACTTTTTTTTTTACCGGAAAGATCGTATTGTCTAGTTCTACGCCCTTGAGGGCAAAGACCGTTGAGCGTAGCTCCTTCCGCAGAGCCCTAAGGATATTTTTTTCATTTCTTTTTTTTTTTTTGCGCTTACCAAACGTCTGACATCCGCATTTTTCCCACAGTAAGGATTTTAAATCGATGAAGAAGAAGCAAAAATCATGGGAACGGAATTTCGAATTTCGAAGACGATAAGTCCACGAATCGCGATATTTAATTCTGTGAAAATGGTGCAGCAAGAGTAAAGATAGAATGGTAAAATTGATAACCGAATTGCTTCGTTCTTCTCTCCTCTCTCATTTTTATTGGCTTAGCGTTGCCACCAGTAGTTCGCCAGGCAGTTAAGAGAGTCCCGAGTACTCCTTTTTGAGCGCGTAGCATATTGGCATGAGATTTTCTAGCTTTCCAAGGATTATATGATCATGGCATTATTATCATATCCTAGTTGTATAAAATATTTTCTACGAAAATCGGTAGCTAAAAAGCTCAAGTTCTTATGGCTGGTCGCCAGTATCTCCGTGCTCCATGTACGTTGAAAATCGAGTTATAATATACTTAATTATATTCAATTGCTAAAGTTTAAAGTTGTCCCCTGCAACGAACAAATGCGGGACCCATGGCTCCGTTGCGACGCCCCGCGTCGTTCCGCTCTTGTTAGATCTGTTTTGTCCGCCCGTGATCTCCAACTTACTGTGACAGGAACGACGACTTTATATCTAGAGTTTAATAAGACGTTCGATGCTTCCCGAGGGACGTCGGTGCGTCGTGCATCACCATACTCGATATATTATACACCACTGATACGGGATGCATATGTGCTGCAGGCACGGGATCCGTCCGTCCGTCCGTCCGTTTGTACGTACCTACTTTAGGTACAGATATGTGGACGCGGTCGTCCGATCATTGAAGCCAATCAGGCAGTGATTGACCGTAATGGACTTGCGTCTTGTCCCCCATTCCAGGGGCTCTCAGCTCCATTTATCTGAGGCACATCTCATCGCAAAGTTTATAGTTAGGGAGGTTCGGGAATAACGGGGGGGAGTATCGAACGCCTTGGATTGGGCACCTCAACTGAGCAGCAGCAGCAACGCAAGTGACTAGGACACAGGATGAAGGCTGCGGCAGAGAGTGAGTGGATGGTTGGTATGATAATGAGGAAGGTGACTTCCGATGATGACGGACCCTGCAGCAGCAGCAACGTTTGCGTAGAGGGGCTCACCTAGACGGTACCAGCTGCGTTTAAGAGAACACCGCTCCGTTATAATTCTTGACGTTCAAAAAGCGGATACACTTCAATCCCTGCGCTTTGGATTCTCCGGAAGATCAGTTAGGGGGAGGATGAATTCTTTGATTTTACGATCTATATGTCGTCGGTAGACAATCGCATAGGACTTTTAGGTGCTAGTTGCACGGGCAACCCGGAAGGTCGAAAGGTCGAAGCTATTAAAATCTCAACAGCATACACACGCGCTAGGAATTGGAAGATTGGCGTTTAACGCGAGGCAATTTAGTAGGAAGGTCCCTGGAAGCAAGAAGAACCGAGGGAGTCGGTCGCCTCGTTCGTTCGTTCGTTCATTTATCCATCAAGATATCGTGAATCCATACGAATCGCTACATCCTAATTTACTCTGAATAATGTGAGAAAAGAGAACTCCAATTGTTCCGTAGCCGTATATTATTCGGTTTGAGTGTCGCGCGCGCGTCACGTAGGTGACCTAAACAGGCTGTTTAGACGACTTTAAGTTAACCCGAATTGAGTCAATTGGATTAACCGCACCCGGCGACACTTGGGAACCAGCTACAACATCGAGTATATCTATACGCCATATACACGAGGACGGAGTAAGCGTGCTGTAAGCGGATGGATAGAAATAGAGATGGAGAGATGGATGGATGGACGGATTTCACACACATTCGCTTCTCGGGGCTTCTCATGCAAATTATCGTCCCTCTGTCTACGTAGATACGTACGTAGGTTCTGTACATGTCGTACTAAACTGTTTTTTATACAGTTTGTCTTTTTTTTTTCTCTTTTTTTTATCGCGTGAATTTAGCTGGTTAACCAAATTGACTTGCTTAAGCAACGTTTCCGGAAACCCTCCCACCGCGAAATGACTAATGCAACTTACAAGTCGCACTTTGATCGCGATGTCCCCCTCGTGACTATCAACAAAGTAGTGGAGAGAAAACAAAGAAAAAAAAATTCAACTCATATGTGAAAAACAAGAAGGAAAAAAAAACTCGCTCATTTCTCCCGATTCTACTATGGGACGAGAAAAAAGCTACAGGTGGTGTTTGTCGACTTTGAAAAATATGTCGCCGTATACCAAGTTCCCAAATTTAGCGGACCAAGTCTTTTTCCATCCAATCACTCTCTGATTCTGTAACCCAGGTTTTAAACGGTAGTCTGTACTTCCGTTCCCGTTGTTACTTTAACTGGTCTACGCTGCGTTGCAGCGGAATGCGTGCAACAGAAAACCTGCATCCCCATTTACAACTGAGAGTATAGGGAGTAGGTATAACTCTGCTTTTGGAAAGGGTTAGTATGATGCCAGGCACTTGAGAGAGCTCACGGTTTCCCTTATTCCTTCAATCAACGTCAGTTGGGGAGGTTGAGTCTAGTGTTTGCAACGGGCAAATACCCTCATCGACGACGGAGGTACTAGAGCAGCAACGGCAGCAGCAGCGGTACGAAGTCTGTCCTGCAGGCTGCTGTTGCTGCATCAGAGATATCAATCAACTTTCAGTATGGTGCATCATCTCGACTTTATCTTCATCAACGAGATCATGATTCCGATGATAATTACTGCGACGTTTACCGTGGGCCTGATTCTCGGTTTCTTTTTCTTATGCTCTAAGGTCCAATTCCCTCGACAAGTGTTTCGTACGTAAAGTCCAACAAATCTCTGCGCCATTAATCTGTCCCTTAAGATTCTCTCAAGAGGAGATCTCCTTGGTTTAGGAACGTCCGGATAGCGTCGACAATAATCCTCTCGCAACTCGCACGCGAAGGAGAAGGGGAATGAGAATGAGAATAAGAACGAGAATGAGAGAGGGGAAAACGAAGAACCGTGGAGAGGGGGTAGAGAGGGGGCAAGTAACTCAAGACGTGCCTAAGTGAACCTTCCGGCCGCAGCGTGATGATAGCCCTGAGAACTAACCCGACCCCCGGATACGTAATACGTCCGTGTGGTTCCTGGCATAGCCTGAGTACCAGCTCGATTCTCGTAACAGTGTCACAATATTGTGATGACCCTGGTATAATAACGCTATGAGTCGTGCATTGTCGTCTTTATTGGGAACGGGCAAATTTGTCACTTTTTAACAGAAGAAATTAAGCTAGTTTTAGGAAATTCTGATGGACTAATTACCGTCTTTAGAGAGAAATAAAAAAGAAGATATAAAATAGAACACGCTCTGTCGGATAATTTTGGTGTACTCCGATTATCGATATTTCTTTTTTTTTCCTCAGACACGAGACATCAGGATTAAATGTCACGATATTTTAGGAGCGAAGAACGGACACCCCGCGTGAAAGGGGTAATGGGATATCAGTTTTGAAACCGTTTCGTTGATTGTCTATAAATCCTAAGGCGACTTTCTGGCAGGTATAAGCTTCGGGTATTCAGTCAGTTAGGGGTTGCTACTCCTGCTGGGTAATAACATGTTTGTCTTCTGACAGGCAGAGTGCCTTGCACGAAGACAAATGACTGTCTATGCGACTCCTACAATCTATACCCCCAATGGACTGTCGGAGTGGGTTCTCTGTCTCCCTATCTACTACCCTTAAATAGCACCTTTGGTTTAAGTGAGTCGCCGGCTGACCGGGTTAGTTGCGATGTTAAAAACGTATGGAAAAACAACGGAAAAAAAACGACAATCGTGGGTCGAGGTGTCTTTTCTGTTTATTCGGGGTGAACATCAACCGCGACTAACGACTCGTATTTATTTCTAAAAATTTCAAATTACCAAGTTACTGCGATTAAAAGAAAATTAGACTTCAACTAACGCCACGAGGTGAAATTACACTTCGGCTAATGGACGCAGGGGGTAACAACCACGAATATTGCCTTCGAAAAATTACCAATCTATCGTTGCTCAACGCACGACACATTTCATTATCTTATTCCGTTGATTTTATTCTCACCGTATTGATTAGATCTGGGCATTAGATTATGGAAAACAGTTTTCCAGGATTCTGATCTGAATGGATTTCGCATGCTTATCGTCTTCTATAATTCGGGGTTGTACTTTTTACGGTGAATTTTTGTAGCTTCAGAAGACATGAAACGTCCAGTAATTTCGTATTCGATAATTTTCTGACGGTAAGTGGTGGAATGCAGCCTACCTACCTAATGAATTCCGCAACTATAGTAGAAAGGAGAGCAAGTGGCGTGTAGGTGCAAGTGACCATTACAAGCTCACTTCGGAGGAGACGAGGTCCAGTGACCACTCGCCTGCCGCGGTATGGAACGGCGCGATGGTTCCTCTTTGGTAAAGTTTTGCCCCCTAGTTATTGTACTTACTAACATCAGTCTCGATACTCGGACAATAATTTACCGCTCCTGAAAGTCGTCCAGGTGTGTCTCCTTCCGTACCATTGTCAACAAATTCCGGATCTGAGATTTTTTTTTTACATACTCATTCATTCATTCGTTCGTTCATACGTAGGTGTAATTCGCTTCGAACTTATTACACCTGAATAATAGCTCTCTATGGTTCCGCAATTTTCGCCTTCCCTTTTTTTCTTCTTCCCGTTTTATCCGATACAGAAGAACAGTCAAAGAGGCGAGCGAACCGGGGATCGTTAAATCCTGTGTATATAATTTCGAAATCTCCTGCTATTTTCAAAGAGCGAACAAATCTCCCGACATGACTGCGAATCCCATTTCGCGCATCTATCGCGCAACAAGTTTCTCTACGCTTGATAATGTTGGCGATTCTACATTTTTCGCGCTTACGTATATTTGCACGGCAGGGATATAGGATAACCGTAAAAAGAATTATTAACAACTAACAAGTTTGTTACTCTGCGGAATGATCGTCAAACTTTAGCCGCGGATAGATATGGTAGGTGGAAAAGAAGCGAGAAATAAATAAGCGAACATTAAAAACTCCGATATTTTTATCACCTGGCACAAACAACAACCCTCTGTACTTCGAAGGTATTATAGATACAACTTACATAGGAAATTTATTGCGCTCAAACAACTTTATAACTCCGAGTGTTGCGGCACACGACGTTGGTGTAGGTGAATTTTTTTTTTCAAATAGAAACGAAATAGCACTTGTTCTTTGAAATCGAAACCGAAACTACGTTCTTGATTTTATTCGACACGGATCTAGATAAAACAGAATTGAAAGAAAAAAGGGTTGCAGTTTTCCAAGACGAAGGTAGGAGTTGAGGAGGTTGTAGGGCGCGATTATACAATATTAAATTCTGCAAGGGTGGATGAGTTTTTTATGTGACAATTTAAAAATCGATGAGCGGCGGTTGCCCCCACCCCGTAAGAGAGTAAGAAGAGAGAAACCCGAGTAATTTTCTGGTCGATAAAATTGTTGAAGATTCAAACCACCCCTCCCTCTTCGCTTCCTCTCCCCCGCCCTTCTGTCTCTTCTGGGATTTTTTCTTCTTTTCTTTTCTACACACATAAAAATGAAGCGGATAATATTCTCCCCCTGCTTCCGCTCGGCGAAGAGTAGTGGATTTTTTTATACATTTTTCTTACTTCAGTAAAAATTAATTCTTAATTTTTTCCCCCTCCCCCTAAATTTAATTCATCACTATTTACGAAAAACTGACGGAAAAATCTTTGAATTATTGTTGGGGGCGTAGAGAGCCTGCATATAAACCGGAACTTGTTGTTCCGACTCGAGTCGGTTTCGCCTCGCCCTCCACCACACCTTTAATTTCGGCTTCCGAGTCAGCGGTGGGCACTAGAGCACAACCCCTTCGACGGTAACATCCTGAAGAGGAGGATAAAAGAGAAAAGAGAAAGGGAATTGGAGGAGGAAGAGGAAAAGGAAGGAGAGGAACTCCCAGGACTCGCGGAGAACGATGCATGCCGATACTCACGATACTCACGATACTCAACGATGCGATCATGGGTGGGGTTGCCCACCTACTCTCTGATACGTGCAATACAGGACACTTTTTATATATCCATACTCAGATACGTGATTTTAACAAAACAACGGACGTCCGGACCGGAGACAGTCGCACAGGTATCATCGTCGGACCCTACTCTTCTCTTCTCTTGAATCACCTCTTCGATTCCACATACGACCTGCACTTCGCGCGTTACGCCCGACCTCACTTTTCCCTCGTATAAGTTCTCTCTTACTCTCACTTAATATTTCGTATTGTTTTTATTTCCGTTTTTCAAGTATCGAAGGAAACGGGTTATATACGACGAAGACAAATAAAGGTAAAGTGGGCACGGTTCAAAAAGAAGATTTTATCGTTTCTCGTGTGTCGCGATGTCGAGTGCGTTGGAATTTTTCAGAATATGAAAAATGAAAATACAATCAACGAGGACATAAGGACAAAAATGAACCCCCCGAACAATGAGGGAACAAACTAGCAAATTCTTTGCCTAAAAGTTTTCTTCTATTACCATCTCCACTCCCTCGTTCTTTCGCATCCTTAATTCGCAAGTTTAACGCACCTATATTTCTATACCCCACATCGCGTGTTTGTCCCGGTAGCTCTTTACCTAACATTGAGGAGGTGAGGAAGGAGGCAGCAGCTCATAGTTCCGTTCTCTCTCCACGTATATAGATGTATATACTTTTGTCCGCTTTTGCCATTAGAAACACGAGAAAGAGGGAGAGAAGAGAGTCGTTCAGAGAAACTCTGGCATCAGGCGTCATCTCGGCCCTCCGGGGCTTCAGGAAAAGAGAGAGGTGAAGGTGGTGTGGAGTGATAAGAGCGGAGAGGAGAGTTGGATGAAGAGTCGGGGTAGTTTTCGCGCCATCATCCCTATTGTCCGATCTCGCGTACCGTCAAGACACGAAAGGCGTTTCTCTTATGACGACAAGAATGAATGCCTGGTCTCCGGGTATATTATGCCACTGCAGAAGCTCAGTCTTCACGTAAGTAAAATACCGCGTCTCGCTTTGCATTCAGAAACAGGTAGGTAAGTAATATAAGCCCGTGTCTCTTCCGTCCTTCGCTATCTTCCCTACTTTTTCCTCAAACGCATATAGGTTGCTTGCATTCCACGAGACTTTTCTCCCTCTCTCGTTTCTTTCCTCTTGTGATTTGAATAAGTAGCACTCCCCGGCTTCAAGTAATAGGCCAAGTTTTCTTTCACTATTCGGGGAGACACGAGATTGGAAGGTGCGGCGGGGGAAAAGATGGAACAACTCTCTCAATTACTACTCTGAAATTCAGACTACGGAGAATAACTCATATCCTTTATCCATCTCACACATTCGATCTTCTACCGAACAACGGAGAAAAAATGGTATAATTTTTTTTAATTTCATCGTCATCCGATATATATTTTTACTCCGGCTCTGACGAGAGAGAAAGAAAGAGAGAGGGTTGATGAGGTGATGAAGAAAATAAATGAAAAAAAAAAAGAAAAAGAGCGAGAGAGAATCGGGGATGAATTAATCGATCGACGTGAGCGAGTCTGAACGATGATGATGAGGAAGAGGAGGTGGAGAAAGAAGAAGAAGAAAAAGTGGATCTTGGATAAGGTATATAAATATAATGTGTCGGGGGTGCTCGCAGGGATGATTTTCAAGGATCTAGAGATGTCTCGATTTACATACTCTAACAACGTGCAACTCCCGTGCTCCGAACGCGGTCACATCTTCTGGGTAAAAGTGGTGTAAGAATAAGGTTATGCTGCTAAAGGAGGAGGAATTGAGTACGGGAAGAACAGAGGGGTGAAGGAAAAGAACGAAAGACGAAGCAGAAGAAGAAGAAGAAAATAGAGAGAGAGAGAGAGAGGAATATGGTAGGGTGGATCCTCCTTCATGAACCCAGAGAACCACCCGAGGACGACGACGACGACGCGGGGATGACGTTCGTAAGCTCGTAAGCACTCTCGCAACCAACGACTCACCACTTGAGTACAAACCAGCAGCCCGCGGAGAACGCGCAAGGAATCATTGAGTGTCTCCGGTGTATCCACCTTGCGTAAGGTTCTCAACCCTTCCATTATTTTACCCACCCCTTGCGCCTTCGTTCTTTTTTTACTCTTTCAACAAGAGAGAAAGAGGAAAAAAAAAAGAGGCACGGAAAATTTTCTTCGACTTTTTAAAAAACCTCATCGATTTACTTATTTTTCGTCGTGT
Source organism: Athalia cordata (assembly GCA_963932425.1). Taxonomy (NCBI): domain Eukaryota; kingdom Metazoa; phylum Arthropoda; class Insecta; order Hymenoptera; family Athaliidae; genus Athalia; species Athalia cordata. The sequence continues at coordinate 31,885,295 of OZ010626.1, forward strand.
AAAAAAAATTTTCTTCCACGTAGGTATCCGCGTGTCTCCGTTAACTGCAGTTTACTGTGTGTGTATTTTTCTTCTTTGTTTCTTTAATATTTCGTCGTACACGAAATCTTTCCCTTATGCAACGCGGGGGAGTATAGCTTGAGCATGAGCCTCGAGTGTACGGAGGGTGCGTGCATTGTACGGGCCCCATCTTATATGCACCACACAACCCCCCTTTCTCGCTTTTTCTACCTCTCTCGCTCTCCGGTATGTCTCTCAGTTTTTCTCTTCTGTTCCGCCTTATTTTTCGAAGGGTATGCAGCGGAGTCGCGCAACGAAAGCCCCCTTCGTCCCCATTCGCGTCAACTCTACATCGTGTCCACCACCACCTTATATACCGTGACTACTACTCTTTGTTCTTCAGCCTACCCCTCCATCATCATACGCGGCAACTCCGCTCGTCTCGTCTCTTATACATCAGAACGCGCGACTTACTAGGTGGTAGAAAACCAGGAAGGTTTGGGTTGTAAGGTAGGACTCGGTAGACGTAGTTCGTTCGTTCGTTCGTTCGTTCGTTCGTTCGCCCCCTATCTTAACCCGTCAACCAAGCCAGTCAACTCGACTTCCCCGCAATGGCATATATATATGTAATATATAGAAGCACCGGGAAACCCTTAGCCTCGCGACGTCAAGTCGACGTAAAGACGCGTGGAGGAAACTGAAGGGGTTAAAAAATATAAAAACCCACCCTCCCTAACGGTAAGTACTTGAAGCAAAGAAGAAATATATTCCCTCTCCCTTCCCCTCTTCTTCTTCTTCTTCCTTCCTTACACCTAAATGTACAAGAGTAAAAAAAAAAAGGAAGAAATTAAAATAAAAAAGAATTTTTTCTCGAGCCCGAGGTTTTTGTTTCACAAGAATTATTTTCCACCGAAAATTTTGTTTAAACGTCTCGAAACCGGGGTAAGGGAAAATGAAAAATTTTAATTCGCGTAGACGTGCATCGGTGTATGCTATTCCTAGCCAGTGAAATGAAATCTTTGTTCGGGATTCTAGAGATGAAAAAAACTAAGAGCTAGATAAATCCTGGTGCATCAGCATCAGCAGCAGCAGCAGCAGCAGCAGCGGTATGAGGTGGGAGGTGGGACGAAGATGAGGCCAGGAATAAAAGTAGAGGGGAGAAGGAGGCTTGAAGTGGGTAGTAAAGGTTGGAATCAGTTGTGAACAAAAAGACAGTAGATGAGATATATATACCTACGTCGGTACTGTCAGACAGACATACTTTTCCAGAGGCATGAAAGTTACCCAAGGAGAATGGGCGGTCGGGTTTTCGCGGTGATTCTGCCGTTGCCTCTGCTACCGCTGCTGCTGGTGGTGCACCCAACGCAACGACAGCAGTTTCAGGATAGGATATATAGAAAAGTAAAGTAAAGTATGGTATATGTATGTATGTACGTGAATGGTTATGTACGACGTGAACATATATAGAACCGGATATATTCGAGTCTACGGATACTGGGGATTGTAATACGTCTCCAGTGGCATGCCATCGTCGTCGCCGTCGTCGTCGTGGAGATTACGTAGTCGTCTGTTCGTGTCCCGCGGGGTCGCAATATCTTGCATTTCTCCCCCTCTTCCTCCTCCTTGCCTTTACCTCATCCCTTCGAAACTCTCATGAAGTTTCCCTCACCACCCCCTTACGTACATACATACTTTTTTGCTCGGATTTTCATGCTGCTTTTGGCCGCTGCTGCTGCAGTTGAAGTAGCATTATGGATGAAGAAAAAAGATTACGAAAAAAAAGAATCAAATAGAACAAAAAAAAAGAATCAATAACATAAGGAAGAAACAAACGAACCAGTATGAAGGATCGGAATGAATAATGATAATAACAACCGTGGAAATATATAGCCGAAAAATTGCATCCTTTAAATATGTATATAAGGTATATGTATACCCATATCTCGTTCTGTTCAGGGATCGTCATTCGCAAACCCCTTCGAGTCTTAAGAAATCAATTAAACAGAGAGAGAGAAAAAAAGGAGAGTACGAGTAAAGGAGGAAATATGGATGGGGGAGGGAAGAGATGGAAGGAGTGGTAGCGCTATATGAAGTGGATGAAGTGGATGAAGTGGCGAATTGAGGGAGGGAAAAAGAAGGGAAGGCGGAAGACGGCAAAGACGGAAGCCGCAGTAATCAGGGGGTCCTCCGTCTCTCTCATTTTTTCGTTTTTTTTCTCCCTCATCTCCGTACCTCCCATATACATACATACATTCATCCCTTATTCTTTGAACCTCAGAGGGAGGGGGAGGTAGAACCGGGTCGGGTAGAGGGTGACTTCTACACCCTCTTTAAAGAATGCGAGAGACCGAAAAAATGTATGTATAGATACACACTTATACGACGAGGAAAGAGGAAAAAAAATTGAAAGACAAAAAAAAAATCCTCGAGAACTATTAAATCAAGGTCACCGGTGGAGGGATCTTATTATATATATCTTCGTAGCATGGACACGTGAAAGGAGAGAAATGGTGACATCTATGTTCACAGGGAGGATAGCGAATGACTGCAATGAAGATGAATTTTACAGAAGAGATGAGACGATAAAAAAAAAGAGGTAGCGGTAATACGCTGTCTAATTGTACGAGAAAGACAGGGAGGAACGAAAGGAAAGAGTTATGGGAGGAATGGATCTAGGAGAAGGAAATAAAAACGTAAGGGGTTGCCTACCGGCTCTCTATACCTCCTGAAAAATCCCCTCAGCATCCCCCGGAGCAACTCCGTCGACTCGACCGACGCGGTCGCGAGCTGTTCGTTGGTATATAAGGAGCATTGGAATCAATATCATTGCAACGTGGGGGTAAAGGGGTAAGGGGGGTGGTGGTGGTGGGTAGGTGGGAAGGTACGTCTCTTCACGAGGTAGGTAAAATTTACCCGACCAATTGCTCTCCGCGGTACTCCCGAGTCCCGCTTATTTATTTTTATTATTTTCTTCCTTGCCTTCCTAATTCCTTTTTACTACCTTCTTTCCTTCGTTGGTTGCGAGAACCAACTCTCCCAGAACTTTTTTCAGCTTACAGATTCCCCAACAAGCTTCGAAATCTCTGTACAACGGAGATTCGTTCCACCTTCTACTTCTCCTTTACGAACTAAAGTCACCCTTTTTCTCTCTCTCCTCTTCCTCCCCGCTGCTGCTCCTCATTTTCTCGTTGGATCGAGGGCAAGGGGAAGGGAGAAAAAGGATGAGGATGACGTCTCGATCACTCGCTCCTCGCTCCTCGTGCCTCACCACTATACATATATCACCGTTTGCTTCCTTCCTCCTTCTCCTCTCTAACGTCGAACGACGCGCACCGCGCCGCCGGTTTTCTCCTAGGGACCCCCTTTCGCGATTCGAGTTCACCCGCGAATCAGAACTCATTCCCGCTATTAAGATATTTAACGGGACCGAGACTTCGTTCTCTCGTTCGTTCACTCCATCCTATATACGGATGGTTTAACTCACTCGCGTATAGATATATAAGTATAAATGTACTATGCGCGAAATTATCGTTACATTCATACGGATAGAAATCGCTCGATGAACTTCAGGGCTGTATCGTTTTCCTGCCTCGTTAACGTCCGTCCTTTGCGTATGAAAAATTCGAATATTATTGCACTATGCGAACGAGAAAGGATCTTGAATCGAAAGTAGAAAAAGATCCTCCGAGGTATATGTAACCAATAATGAAAAAGAAAATATGAAGAAAAGGATAATCGATCAAACAACGGTGATGAAAATAATAATTATAATAATGATAACAAGAATATTTCGCGTAATTACTGGTATACCTACATTATTTGACTTTTTTTTTTGTTTTTTTGTTTTTTCTTTCTTCTCCTTTCAGTTTTTATTTCATTTTGATTTATACGTTTTTTTTTTTATTTTGAGGGGGTCAGGGTGGAGATAATAAAATTTAAATAAAGAAATAAACAAGCGTAGGGATCAGTGAGTCGACTGTCGGTCGGACGAGCCCGTCCACCCTCGTGATCCTTAGTTGCCCGGCGCAACCCTTATCCACGCGTTCGGTCTCCTTCTATCTTTCTCTTTCTCTGTGTTTCTCCCTTACATTACTCCCCCGCGTTTGCGGGTTGGCGGTGGCGGCGTACCGGCGATACGAGGGTAAGAAGTACAGACCTTGAAAAAAGCTATATAGATGGAACTCTTCCTCTCCCTCTCTTTATTCTTCCTCCTTTCCTCTCTCACTATGTCTTTCTCTCTCTATCTTACACTCTCCGACTCTTATATACTCTCCGTTCAAAGAGCGTGAGCATTTCGCGATCGAATATTCTCTACAACCCTCTCTTATTTCTTTTCTTTTTTCCTTTTTTTTTTTTTTATTTTTTCTTTATTCGCCGGTGATTTTTGCATGCGATATTAATACGACGAACGCGAAAATTTGCGTCTGTTGAAGCCGATTTTGTCAATATAATATTACGTGGTATATATCGTGGTAAAAAGTTAGTACGATAAATATTTTTCCACTCTTTGCAATTGTTAATTTTTTTAAAGTTTTTTTTTTTTCTCTAGTATTGGGAGAGTTTCTTTTCGTAGTATCCGAATTGTTTCTAATTTGAAAGCTGAAAATAAAGTATAGAAACGGAGAGAAAGTTAGGCTTAATGAATTGAAGGTAACGTGGTTGTTACCTCACCGCTATGTACGTACATGTGAAGATAGTATAGCCGGTATATAAATGTAGTACAGAGGAAGGAGGAGCCACCACACGTGTGAGTTACGTGGATTCGAAAGCTTATCAAAGGGTTGCATGTGTTCCATTCGGGCAGCACGCACGTCGTTTTAGCCGTTTGGTATCTTCCAAAGGCTGCACTACCTGCAGAAGCACCCGCCGTCGAGGTTCAGTCCAATTTAAACTTTGCCCCTCTCCCCCATATTCTCCTTTCCCAACCCCCGTCGCTCCCATGACTCCACCAAACCGCGGGGGGTTGCATTAAGATTTTTTAAAGTAACCCAAAAATCGATTACAAACCTTCCTGCCAACGGCTCACGTATGTAATGGTAGCGCATTCTTGGCGCCGAGCTACCGTGTTTGTTTTATTTCACCTGTACGAAGGATGCGGATGAACGAACGAATGAATGAATGCACCGATTTTTCGAACGAACAGATTTTCTCTTTTCAAATAACGTCATTCGAATTACAGGGATGGAGGGTCTTGCGAATTCAATCAGTTTTGGGTTACGAAAACCCTTTTTTCTTCGGCATAAATTTTTTCCGCCCCCCCTTCCGCGCACCATGTCAGAGTACGTGAATGCAAATCTAACAAAACCAATTAGGCAGAGATTTCGACTTGTTAAATACGTATGGTACATAAAATCGTCATCACACGTACGCGCGGACACACGTATACGTAAAAGGGTATAAGCTCGATTGATGGTTGGGGCTAAAAAGTAGTAGTAAAAGGTGGGGGAGTTTATAGCACGAGCTGTTTGAATCGAGCCCGGTTGAACCTCGCCTAACTTAACCTGCCCCAATCGCGGCTACGCTATATCTAGACCGGGCTGGTAGAAAGGACGAGAATCATCGAAAAGCTCGAGCTTTGCCGCTGCAGGCAAGCAGCTCGTGAGTCTGGGGCAGTTAGGGGTAGTGGTGGGTTGGGGGGGTCATTGAATGCCCGTACAGTACAGAAAAGGGAGCGAAATGATCATTGAATGCAATGACTGCCCGCGTTCTGCATTTGCCGGCAGACTGCGCGGGCAGTCCGAAAGGGTCATCGAATGACCAGTACCTCCACCCCCCCATCATCCCCATCATACGGGGGCTTTCATGATTTCCTACTGGAAATTAGCCAACTGGCTAACAACCAATACAACCCCGTCCGCGTTCGCGTCCGTCCGTCCGTCCGTTCGTTCGTTCGTTCGTTCGTTCGTTTGCCCTGCACGTACGGTTAGTCAGTTTCATATACACAACGTGAGCTTCGGTTTCTTCCTATAAGCCATACACTATACGTATATAGAAATATGTAGAGAACCGCTATAGGGTTGCGTTACGCACCCCCATTACCTTCTCCTCCCATCCCCCACCCGCCCAGTCATGCCCAAAGAGCTCCGCAAATTTTCAGTCATTGGAATACAAAATAAAAAAAAAAAAACGGGGGAAAAAAAGGAACTCTATACGCGTTGCCATATGTTTTCCTTTTTTCTCCTTTTTTTTTATTTTGTTCCAAAAAGTTCCGTACACCGCATAAAGCTAGTACTTTATGCATTACGTGTCTATACATATATGTTTTGTTCAAATCAGGGTACTACGATTTCAGTCAGTTTTTTTTCTTTCTATTTCTGCCTTTTTTGTTGATTCGAGTGAAAAGGCCCCTCCGATAATTAACCGTCATTGAAGTTGATGCAGGATTATTTTGAGTTTCTGTTTTTTCTTTCATTTTCATTTCTTTACTTCACTTTAGTTTTTCTACTTTTAATTTTGTTTCTCTTTTATTTTTTATTGGCTGATGGAGTATTTTTGAATTTCCTATATATTTTTCTTTTCTCCTCCACCACCACCACCACCACCACCACCACCACCACCACCACCGCTACCACCGCAATGTATGCCTACGTATACCGTATTTACGAATTGCTCCACTAATCCAAATAACCGAGTGCCGATAGCTGTTGCTGGGGATGATGTTTCGGAGCAGGTAGGGGAACGGGCGTGAGTACAAGAGGGGGATAGTTTTTGGGGTGTGAAAATTCAGGGACTGGTTAACAAAAGTTATACGTATCTTTACATTCGCCGGTGCATGTGTCCGCGGTTCGTGATAGAATGATAGACGTGTGCAACGCTATGGTATTATATACAGTGTTAACGAAAGAAAAATGCAAGATTCTCCGCAGTCACGGAAACGCTAAATTGCAGTTGTAACTTTCGAACAACCCTTCTTCCGCCGCACCACCCAGCGATACCTCGAATCGGTTAAACCTCCGCCAAATACGTTATAATTATCCCCCTCTAAAAGTAGATGGCCATAAAGGTATCTGATCCGCGTCTTTTCCCACCTTCGACGTCATCCCTCGGAAAATATACGTAATACATGAAGAATTTCCAACGATGGGGTAGTAAAATTATTTACACACGTTACTTGTGAGACACTTCTTCTTTTTACCACGTGTAACTTGCTCTCTTTTTTTTCATCTTAAATTTATTTATACATTTTTAGGTAGTTGTCGTTGTTGTTCGAAAGCTTAAAAACTTAAGGAACTCTACTTCGATGGTATAAAGGGATGGTTTCAGCGGTAAAGAGGGGCGGGGAGTGGGAGGCAGGGGGGGGGAGAGGGGGTGGTCGCGTCGGTTTGTCAAACTATGTAAAAAGTAATCAAAAGTTGAAGTCGTAGCGAAACACGAAGCTTCTCTCGTTAATGATGCGCTTCTACTCCTTCTTCTTCTCCTTCTCCTTCCTATCTACCTCTGCCATACCTACTGATTTTCTTCTTTTTTTTTTTTTTTTTCACATCCACCGTCACCTTCGCTCACCTCACCTTCCATCCTTTTCCTCTTTACTACCCCTTACCGGTAACCTCCTCACCCTCCGACCTTTGCCCTTAGTTCTTCTCTCCGTACCATTCGACGTTAACTTTTTACCCCGAAGCTCTCCGTCCCGTTCACCCCCCTCCGACACGGTGGTCCTTAGCTTCGCACCTCGGAACAAAACGTTCGTTCGTTTCTGGTTCCTCATTTTTTATTTCACCCCTCTCCCTCCCTCTCGCACCTATTTTTTTTTTTTTTTTTTTTTTCGTTATTTTTCACATCCCTCTATACGCGACGGTGTAACGTTAGTGCGACGGGCGACGTCGCATTTCTCGTAACTGCTACCGTTGCTGCAGCAGAAACCTCCTCCTAAACGGATATGTGTAGTACGAGGCGATATAGAATTTCTTCCGTCATTAAGAAAGACGTAGGCAAGGGGTGGTGCTCTCTATTTTCGTTGTGCTTTTTTTCATTTTTTTTTTTGCAACTTTTACAATGTGTTATACCGAGAGAGGGAGAAGAGATGAGGCGTAAAAGAACTATACGTGTCACCGCGAGGTGGGGATTTTTCTAAGCACCTCCAACGCGCTGCAATGTGCAAGAAACTTGCAAAGCTGTGAAACGATACGTATAAATAAGTATACGTATGTGAAAAAGAATTGTATGTATACATATATATATAACTTCAGCGGTTTAACTTTTGAGAGAAAATATTTTAACTAAAGTTTTTGTAACCTGGGAAGGTGAATATGTCAGACGAAATATTATCATCCCTTACATGTTTATACCATTTTCCGCGCGTGCACGTACGCTGTGTAATTTTTATGCGGTGGTAGTAGGTTATGTACAAAACGTTCAACACCCCCTCGAGCACTCGACCCACCCCCACTACCTCCTAACTCGACTCACTGATTCCACCGCCTTCTCTTCTCTTCTCTTCTCTTTTCTTCTATTCATAAGGAATGGGTTAAAACGAGCGTCGTTTCGTAAAATTTTCTCGCTTCGTTTCCTAGATTATACATTATGTTTTTCGTTTTTTTTTTTGTTTTTTTTTATCTGCTTCGTTTTTCAACCACGTCTCATTTCAATTATCACACGGCGTTTTTTTTTAAGGGGTGGTAAAGATCCATGTGGAAAGATTCGCGAGCAGCGGAGGTTACGGTACAGTAGCTCGTAGCATTGATGAAAAATCTAGTGGTAGCAGAAGCTTGACGGTGTTGGAGATGTGTACGTATATATTATATACGTAGTTATACGTATGTACGTATATATATATTCGTATGGTGGAAGGGGGTGGTTTTTTGAACGTCATCGATTCGTCAACGGGGTAGCGGAGGACAGGACGCGGAGGTGGACGTGGCACTGGGCAGTACATACCTATCCAGCGACCGAACGAAAACGGATAGGTATGCAAAAGGGGGTGGAAGTTGGGGAAAAGGGGTATGGGATGAGGAGTGACGGTCGCTCGGGGTCATGAAACATCGTACCCGGGGCCGCGTCTAGCCAGCGGTCGTCCATCCATCCATCCGTCCATCCGTCTGTCGGTCGCTCCGTTCCACGCCATTTTTTGTCTGGCCCCTGCAGAAACGAGCACCAACAGGAGAGTCAGTAGTGAGTCCCAGGGATCAGTGAATGCTCGCGGGGGTGGCGGAAAGAGGGTGGCTAAAAGAGAGAGAGAGAGAGGGAGAGGAAAAGCAGGCAGGTCGCCGACGGGGCGCGATGGGGTGCACCAGGCATCGATCAGCCTCCAGGCTGGACCGCGCAATGATTTTTAACCCCTTCCTCCATCCCTTCTTTCAATATATATGTGTACACGTGTCTGTGTGTACCCGATATATGGTACGTACACATATATCAACCTACGTATATCTGTTTCTCTTTTCGTTATCTATCTCTATCCATCTCCGTTCCTTCCTCTTCCTACTCTTGCAGGCTGGTGCAACCCTCGGGGCAATGTGGTGTAGTCGTAGCTGCACGCCTGTTTGTATACGTACTCCGAGCCACATGAACGGGACGTATCAGACGCACACACACATACGCGTATGGGGGTCTATGTGATATGCAGTACGCGATGAACGTAACTCGCGTTTTGATATACCATCTACCGTACTGGGTACAACGTTATACCTCCAGCATCAACCATATCCCACAGACGCGTGTATGATGTATACGTGCATAAATATACCAGGAGATTTCTCTCCGTTCTACGTACACGTAGAGATTCCATCACAGACACGATCGCAGGGATGTGAGCCTCGCATGCATCTCGGTGCATCGCGGCGGTCCACCTATGCAGTCAACTTCTCTCTGTCTCTCTCTCTCTCTGTATGTATTTCCTTCTCAGTCTTTACATAGGGCTTCTCTCTTGACCATCGTTGCAGCGTTTCCTACCCTGGCCAAGCGACGTTCGTTCGTTCCGATGTTGCCGAGGATAATACATGGTCGGTCGTTCGTTCGTTCGTTCGTTCCGTTCGTTCGTAGTTGTGAAATTTCAGTCGATGTGCTGTAATCTCCGACGCTCGTGTTGGTGCAGAGAACGGACATCTCTTTCTCGAACGAGACCTGGCTGGGCCACGCCCACGCCACCCCCGCGAATCGCCACCCACCCCGTCCGTTCTCCCTCATCCCCCTTTTGACTAGCTCTCGCGGACTCGTCGCTGCAGACGCGCGGGAAGGCCGGACGGACGGCCGCCAACCATTCGGACGGTTCCCCCGGCAATTTCTTCTTTTTCTTTTTTGTTTGATTTTTCTTCTTTTTTTTTCTCTTGTTTTTACCCCCGTTTCACCCTTCTTTTTTGTTTTTTGTTTTTTTATTTCACTTCTTTTTCAAAGGTCCTTTTTTTTTTTTAACTTTTTTTTTCATCATTATTATCATCATTATTTTAACTTTGTTTTTTTTCTCTCTTTCTTTCCTTCTTTTATTTTTTTTTTATTTTACGTTTTGCCTTCTCTCGACTCTTTCGATTCTTTTTTTCTCCCTCCGTTTCGTTTTTAACTATTCATTATAATAATCAACGATGCAAAGTTCGGAAATTCGTCCAGATCGGATTAAGGATCATTGGATACCATGTGAAAAAAAAATTCTGAAATATTTTTCAACGTATATCCTTGAGAGCGAGGCATCGCGATAGATTCTTAAAACATACTTCCTTCTTTCTACCTTTCTTGTGTAAGTTCTTGGTCCTTTTTTTTGGGATACGATATGGTCATTGTCGATTTGGTCGTGACTCGAGATCCTTGTTAATTGGTTCCGGAAAGTTGACGTTGGACCGTGAATGATTAAGAGGTTGAAAGATTGAAGGAGCTCCGGGTGATTCATTCGTTCGTATGGTTACGTCGGTGGGGTAGTCATATACATATTTTGTCATTGTCGTTGTTACCAAACTTGACGATGACGACGACGACGACGACGACGACGACGACGGTGAGGAGTTTGCAGTGCAGACAATATAGATATATATACGTCACACGCTATACCTATATTATTATATTCGGTAATCGGTCGAGTGAAAAATTGAAAAAAGGGTGCAGGTGACTTTGATCGCGTTGGTCACGGCTATATAAATTATACTTAAAAGGATAAAAAATGAAAAAAGAAAAACTTATAAAAAAAAATATGTTCGCTACCTATACGTGTACCGCAAGGTCTGGTCGAGAACGACCCTTAGAATATACCCAGATCCCGGGATAAGAATAATGTCCGTATTTTTGAAGGGGAAAAAAAATATGCAAATATTTTTTTCACAATCCAAAACTTCGAACTACAATACTCTTCGATTTTTCTTCTTCTATCCATCGATTCAATTAATGGTTTTTTGTTTATCGTTTTTTTTTTTGCTTCAAAGGGATGATCAGTGTCGATAAATAATTAATGTCGAATCATCCTTGTTCGATTTAAGACACGTCAGCTGTCAGACACCTTATTTTCAGTAAAAAAAAAGAAAGAGAATAAAAAAAAAAAAATTCCCCCGTCTTCTCATTGTTAGTGGTTGTTTCTCGCAGAGTGCATTGCATAGCTGTGAAATTCTGTTCTTGCGGGACGCGTGCCGCCTGCTATCCAATTCCAACGGCAAAAAAAAAAGGCGTGAGAAACCAGGCGAAAAAAAAAGAACGAAGAAAATACCGCCTATAGTAAAAATTGCTCAATTTCCGTTTTTCTATCCGAACCATCTATTATTTAAGTAACGGAACCCATCCTTATTGTCTTTTCAAAAATTTAGTGCAATTTATAGCGGTCAAAATGTCAGTAAAAAATTTTTTTCTTCCTTCCCGTTCCACTTGAGCGAGCGATTCCTTCTTCCTTTTCGCCTGGTCTATTCGTTTCACCTTTTCACAGCGTTGAGTTTATAATTATAATTACGTATTATCATCACCCTGCAGTTTCACCTGTTACGATTTGTGCAGCTTATGTATCGCCGTTGTGAATTAAAAAAAAATAAAAACAAAAATAAAATAATCATAAATTATTATTACGAAATGTAAAAACAAAAATATCCTCCCCGGGTTTTATTTTTATTTAATCTCTTTGTTTTTGTTATTTTTATAAATTGAACATCAATTAGAGTATTAGAAGCTAATTTGAATCCGCGCGAACTAAATGAACAGATTTATCTTCGCAGTGGCGCGGGCGGGACGGGCTGTGTAGTTTTCGAGAGTATGTGCGGGTACCACATAGAGATATATCTATGTATAATATGTATGTAAATTATTCTTGGTGTGTGGAACGCGAACGCATATGTACATATTATATGCATATCTATAGACCGGCTCGACGTACGCGAGCAACGAGGATGGAGTAATAAGAGAGTGAGATAGGATTAGATATGGAAGGGAATTCCCATGAGAGAGAGGAAAAAAAAACGAGAGAGAGAAAAACTGCACGGTACGTATGCGGGAGTATCAGGATAAATAGAGATAAAAAAGGGAGATGAGGAAGAGAGAGAAACGAGTGAGAGGTCGTTCTGCCATTGCCTTTACAACGAGCGTGTACCTATAGTATTCGCGCGCGAGAGAAGGACGACCATACAGGGAGTCCGCGACCACTGACCAAAAAATAAAAAATAAATGGTGAAAAAAAAATAAACTTTACGAAATAAAAAGAAAAAATAAAAAAAAAAAAAAAACGGATGGACGTTTCAATTCATTGATCGCCGGAGCGGGCGGCTGTACAGGGTACCATATATTCATGCATATAGGTATACGTTATACGGAAAACAAAAAAAAATGAAGACGTAAATTAAAAATAATAATAACGACAGTGTTATAAATGAATGGTAAAAACAAAGAAGAATATGCTCTTCCCCCTCCACATATCGAAGCCACAGATTAGGTGTTTTGTTATTTTTCGGGAATATTCAGATCAGCAGAGTTGGATGAGCAGGTGTTTTTTTTTTTTTATTTTTGCATCGAGATCGTGATATACCTGCATCGTCGGTTTTTTCTTCTTTTAAACCAGTTTCCTTAGGAGTTTGAAAATCTTGCCGGTATTCAAATAATATAATATGTTTCTGGCAAAGGTGCCCTTAACATCCCTCGTCTTAAGAATTGGGAAACCCTTACCCGTGAGGATAGGGAAATTGTATTTTAGTTCCACTCGAACGGATCACGAAGGAAACTGCACACTGTAATATGCAGCACCTTTACCAGTTTACTAAAAATCTGCTACGAAACATCTGTATTTTTATACAGAAAAACCCCTTTTCTCCAAAATCGTATAGAATCTGAATAATGGACAGCTGGAGAGGAAATCGCAAGGGTTAACTTGTGTAGTGGATGGATCTCCCGGCGTCTTTGAATATTCAATAGATTTGACGTGAAATTTATTTTGCAACACGCATCTGTCCCCGAATTCGCATTTATGGTCCGCGCATACCTACCGTATAAGAGTAGAAATGAAAAATCCAAAAAAAGGAAAGGAAAAAATATTACGAGGCAGGGGCACCTACTGACGATAATTTATTGCGGCTGCATAGGTGTTAGCTGCGGCTAGTCTCGTAATTAAATTTATTAGTTACGTTGTATGAAAGTGAATTATGAGCCTGCGTGGCAGAGATTGTTATTTTCGTTCTTGTATTTCTATGTACGGACTGATGGAGTGTAAGCTCGTCTATGTTATTTGCGATGTGCATATATACGCGTGTAGAGTGAAATTTGAAATTACGTCGATCTGATTTGCGCCTGTAGATTTTAAACGTCCGATCGGGAAAATCAACCTCCAGTATACGAATACATCGCGCACAATCACGGGATATACTATAGCGGAACAATTTCTCGCGAACAATTGCTGTTGTTATTATTAGCATTATTGCTGTTGTCGTCGTTGTTGTTGTTGCAGTTTACGATTAAACCATCGGCGGTACACCGTCTATATAATATACAGTTCTGCGGCACAAATTGAAACGTCACCTAAGTGAAGGAAATGAATTACTGCTAATTATATGCCAAAATAACAGATAATATAGACGATACCTATACTGCAGTTATCTCACTCGGTGATATTACACCCTCTGTAAATTTGAATTTCCATCAACAGCGTCAGGCTTTACGTGGTTAAAAACAAATTTTCTACAACAACATCCGATCGGCGATCACTTAATTTTATTTCCGATATTCTTACAATCACGATTATCAAACTCTGTCTAACACAATTCAAATTTCGCGATTCGCCATAGAAAAGCGTGCGGAAGAAGAATGGGCGCCGAAGGAATATAATAAGGGACTTTCGAGGGTTTCGAATTACGATTTTAGGTGCCTGGCTCACCTGCCCCTCTCAACTATGAATTCAGGGTGTACGAGGGTAGAAGTTTTAGTTTTTGGCCTAGTCTCTTACAAGTTTTCGCGTTAAATTATACCGCGCCGTACAATAATATAAAACCGCTTCTCGTGTGCCGTGGCGAATACATAACACGCATCCTGACTTCCTCCGGATTTCTGCTCCTCCCCCTTAATTTTTATCCCGTTTCATTTCAGGGCTAATTCTTTCTTTCACGAAATACTACAGTATACACAGAGACACGGCACGCGGGCCGTAAGTCCCCCCCTCCGTCAAAGGTTCGTGACGAGGTCGAAGGTAGGGAAAAGGGAGAAGGGCAGAAGGGAGCTACGTATCGGTCCATAGGAAAAGTGAGAATCGAAATCGAAATCGAAAGAAAAAGAGCTCGTACTCCGAGGGGAGAAAAAAAGAAGGATAAGAGCAGGGGACGCACGGAACCAGAGTCACCGACTGCGGATTGCTTGCTTGCCAAGGGGGGGCTGCAAGACTAAAATGTAATACATATATGCGTACCTACTTTTCTACCTATATACACGTTCTATGGCACGTCATAGATGCAGCTGCTCACATGGCATACGTCATATACCCTTCGTCTTTGTCTCACCGCGAGCGGAGGACCCTTCGACACACTCTTCTGGGTTACACCTATGCTCTTTCTCCCCCCCCCCCCCCCCTTCTTTTCCCTTCATATATATTTTCTACATTCACGATCATGATGATGATGATGGGGCCAAGCCAAGAGAAGGGAAGGGAATTGAAGGGAAGGGAAATAAGAAGGGGGCACGCGTGCTACCGGCAGATGTTTCGTGACGTGTGCCACGACGCGAGCCCAGAAAAAGTAAAAAGAATAAGTGAAAGGGGATGGGGGGAGAGAAGCTACGTACCACCTATATGTGTACCTTGTAGTAAAACGTGTTTGTAAGAATTTAGATTTTTCATCGTATAATAAGTTACGTATCTACCGGTTGACTTGCGACTTCGCTTTTGTTTTCACTCCATCAATATCGTACGGTGATGATGACGACGACGACGATGATGACGATTGTGTCGATCGTCGTTCGTTTTGACGTCTGTCTCGAAACTGCACCGCCCCCGTTTTGACTGATAAAAAAATTGAAAAAAAAGAATAGAGAAAAGAGAAACAAAAAAAAGAAGCGAAAAAAAAATACCTCTCTCGTATTTTACTCGATAAAGAAACGATGAAACCCGTCTCTTGTTTCTAAGTGTTGTGAAGCGGTGGACGTATTAATTTACGAGATATCAAACATACGCCTCCCGAGTATAACGGATAACGTGTAACACACAAGTTACTTTTAACAAGGCTGTTTCTGCTGCTGCTGCTACTGATTAAAACAACGCTCCTGCATCGTATTATAACAGAAGTGCTGCAGATCAAGTCTCTGGCGACCGTCCCACGACGAGATTAAAGATAAAAAAAAAAGAACCAATTCAAATTAACGCATTATAACGTTAAGCGATTGTTCGTAGTTCTGAATTCAATCGTGGAAAACATATTCATTCGCCTTTTGGTTTAATTATTAAAGGAAAGACCTTAAAGAAGAAACAAAAAAAAAACAAAAACAAAAAAAAACGTTGGACGGAAACCGGAATATCGTCTTCTAAGATCTTTTCTTCAAGATTAAGAAGCCAGGGGTCTTTCCCCCCAGTGGTCTCAACGGTCACCATAAGCATAATGGCATAGTACGCATCCTGTGTAACCTCCTCTATTTTTTAACTTCCCCCTTTGTACTTTTTTTTTTCTTATCTACTGTACGCTTCTGCCTCTTCAAGGAAAACCGACGTTCACGTTTTATCTGTGTTTTAAACAGTTGACACAGTATTCCGTTTTCTCGGTAACCGCATCTTTCAACTGTTACTATTCCAACTGTTCGAGTCAAATTTGAAAATGAAAAATATCGAGAACGCACGCTGCTTAACAAATTTCTGTAAAAATAGGGATGGCAAGTAATTTCTTCAGGGCGCTAGTTCCAACCCAAGCTTCACCTTTACTTTATAGTTTACGGTAGTGATCGTCATACCTGACGTCACAAACTCGTTAGGGTCAGGGGAAAGGGAGGAGGGCAGATGGGGCCTCTCCGAAGCATGACGTTATGGCTATAAAGAGGGGTAAGGGGAAGAAAAGAAAACAAAACAAGAAGGGCGAAGAGGGAAAAAAAAAGAATAACGATAATAATAATTCTAGTTGCGGGGTTTGGTGATCCTGCATTTACTGGTAAATTGCAGCAGGAGAGCGACTTTGAAAAGGGGGGTTAACAACGTTAAGGTACCTGGTGGCGTCGTCGTAGCTGTTCATGCTCATTGAGGGGGCCCCACGAACCAGACCCAGAAGGTATAAAGTAAAATAAAAGTTCTGCAAGGGGCGCGCACGCGCCTGCAGCTGCAACCGGCACTCGTGCTGCGTGGCGGTATAGCTATAATGTAGGTAAAAGGTATATGCATATAAGATATACTTTTTATATTCAATAAGGTATGCATAATATCCGAGCATCATGTAAATCGAAGGGGGGGAAATGAGAATTTTCTTGATCTCTGCAGCTATTTATATTTATTCAAGTTTTCGGATGATCTTTCGATTAGTCGTTTTAAGCGGGTTTCTTAAAATTGTCTGCCCCTTGGACGGCTTTTGACACCCTCTCAGAATTACCGAGAGTTTAGCTTATTAGCTGAAATCGTCGAAGAATCGGATAATAATGTATAAAGCGAGAGCTGTTTAGTCCCCCGTCGTTCTTTGCGGGGGATGAAAAGGAGGCAAAAGGATCATAAACCCTCCGTAACAGCTACTACTTTGCTTTTACAAAATGATATGATGAAAAGAAAATACAAAAGAAGAGAAAAAAAAAGACGAAGAATCCCCGACGATCATTTGTCGGTTGTAAATCTTGTTAACAACCGCTAATTTTCACAAGGCGGCGTGAGACTTCCGGGCAATACGAATTGAATAAATAAGGTATTCGAGGTCAGAGAAGGAGGAAAAAAGGCGTTTTGTGTATCCTTGTAAACCAGAACCACACGGTTTTAAGGGTAATAAGTACGCTGCTAAGGGTGCGAAACGATTTGCCTTTACTTTTCACATTTTTATGTCCGATGTTCTTTTTTCTTTTTTTTTTTTTTGTCAACGTTGATTCATATTTATCTTACTTTCTGAATTCTTCGGAACATAAAGGAGAAGCTTTTCTGGTCTTGAGCCAAACAAGCACCCAATGGGCGAAAATTTTAGCTACCCAAGTACATTATAGTTACGTATATTTTATATACATTCACAGTCGTAAAAATTGTTTTATTGACGTACGACGATATCAATTACGGTTTAAAACTTTGCCCGCAGTTCGCGATACGGAATGATTCGTTTCATCGTCTACCACAGAAGCAAAAGAAAAAGGAAAAAAGAAAAAAAAAGTTTTAAGCAAAAAATATGTAATACAGAACTGACGATGAGCCGCCGCAGCACCTTTTGGATATACATATATACACCGGTTTTAAAGAGCCGCCCGCAGCTTTTTCTTAAGAGAGAGAAAGAAAAATAGAGAAAGAAGAAGAAGAATGAAGAAGAAGGCCATCAGACAGGTTTTCGGTATCGAAAGAGGGGCTAAAGGTGTTCATATTTCCAAAGCGTTTAAAGTCCCGAAAGTTTTTTTTTTCTCTGTTTATTTTATCTTTTTTTTTTCTTCTGCTCCGAAACCAGATGGTCCAATCCACCCACGTGCCGGTCGTTTTCCCATTTATATATATGTATACAACATATATAAGTAGGAAAAGGTAGCAGAAGCAGCAGCCTGATGGGATATAGAATTAAAAAGTTTTGACCGAGAAAACTAAAAATAAAACTAATACCGGATTGGTTTACCTGGGGCACGGGTTTCTTTGGACAGAAGTAGATCATCCGCCCCCGCGAAGGAGGGATGAGAGGTAGGGTTTTTCTTTTTTCTTTTTCTTTTTTTTCATTTCATTTTTGGTATGGGGTGGGCTAATAACAGATCTGGATGCGGGAAAGTGAAGCATCATTCAACATATGTTGCGGAGTCATTGTTTCTTCACCGCAAAAGATCTACTACTACTACTACGACTACTATTACCTTCTCTTCCCTCTCTCCAGTTTCTCGTTTTCCCTCGTCCCCCGATTATATTTATGCGTGTGTAGGAACGTCGGCGTTTGCTGCATCACGAATGCATACCACCCCCGTTTATTATATTTTTAATCTCCCGTTAGCGACGAGGGAAAGGATCAAGGATAATATGTGGGCGAAAAAGAGGAAGAGAAATATCAGACAAGAAGACACGAAATTGGGCCGGATACCAAAAGAAGGGCCTTCTGATCCTCGTGCCGCAGAATTAACTCAATAAAGGAAGACAGAATGGAGAAGAAAAAAACCCGCAATATGTTCAGTTTGAACATTTTTCATACACCATTAGACAGCCAAGGACCTCAAAAGAAGATTGACTATACTGAATGGAAAAAAAAGCAAAGTGAATTTTGTAACGGAATATTATTATATCAAAAGCGCGCTATAATGTCTGTGGATACCGTTATTGAAATTATATTATACATTCTACCAGGGTACGTGCGCGCTGCACTGCATTGTCAAAATACGTTAGGAAACAGTTTTTATATATTCTTTTTTTTTCGAAGCAGCGAAATTGGGATATCTCGACAGAGGATTCGAGCATGTTTGAAATTTCTTCACTCAATTAACACCGCGTGTTATTAAATCAAGAGGGAAAGAAAAAATTGAAGGAAAACCGACTAACCCCGACGTAGGTCTTCAGGGAATATTTATGATCTCTGCATACGCGATAAGAATTTTAGCCACGCGCAATATACCCCATGCTCGGGTAAATGTGCATACACATGTACGTATATCGATGCAGTACTTTAGAATTGAGAAGGTATGAAGGCAGGGAAGGGGTGGGTGGAGGTATGGAGGAGTTTGAAATAGTAGTAGGGTTTTATATGAGGAGGTAAGCCGAGCTTCGCTGAACTGATTCCGTAGAATCGTATATAAGGGGTTGTGGGCTCGGGTGGTGATAGAGCGTTGGATAGATTCTTGGCGTGCATCGGAGAGAGGATTAAAAAACTGCAACCGTCGAGAGATGCTGCATCGCGATGAATTTTCTGACCTGTTTCTCTCCTTTCCTCGAGTATCCGAACGACCACGACTCCGTACGGTCGTTATATCTGTAGCTGTGTTTCCCGCACCCTGCTTTTTTTTTCAAAAAACTGATACCCGCACACGTGTGCTTTTATGTGTGTGTTTGATACAGAGACAAGTTTTGCAAGCTCAGGATGCTTACGTACGATATACGTACATATATATTTACGATATATATATGCTCACACATAACTCCATCGCGCATACATTTGTGTACCTATTTTTCTTTGTCCTTGTCCTTGTCACACGTGCAACGCGACGACGTCCGGGTGCAGCACATAGAGATGCACCGTGGGGGTGGGGGTGTGTCAGTGAGACTTTTATTAGGGAAGGAATCAGCAAGCATGATTATGTACCTTAGAGCATCCCACCCCTCTCCCCGAAACCAACCAGCCTCGACGATACCCCGACAACCTCCACCAACCCGATCCCCGCGGCGCTACATTGTCAACCTTCGCGACTCATGCCGCACAGTGGCGTAGGAATGGCTAAGGATTCTCGAAAGATTCACCGCGAGTGAAACATTTTTTTCATTTTTTTTCCACCATCTAGCTTTGGACTGATTTGAACAAAAAAATTCATTCAAGTTCTCTGGGTGTCTCCAAGAATTTTTTTGCTTTCTTCAGCATTTCGGAGGGTCGTAAATACCGACGTGACATATTTCGAAGAATTAAATCGCTAGAAATTTTTAAAAGAAATAATTTTACTTACAGATTTTTCTTCCGTGGCTAAATCAAGTCGTCCGAGAAATTCTGTCCCCTGAAACAGCCAAGAGAAAAAAGAATGAATCTAGGAACGGTCAGATTCGGATATGGGGGCGGTAGATCAATGACGAATAAAATTCGGGGTGAGAATTCTTAGTCGCAAGAATCCTTCGCCAATGCGGCCCAAGGCGATATTGTCATCACAATGAATTCTCTCCTACCTCCACAACCCACCCGTGGGTGGTAACGTGTCTCGCGTGTATCAAATGCGCTTGCGCTTCTTAACGTCCACAGGACATAGGTATATAATACATAATACGTACCCTACGTACGTCGTACATAAGCTCTCAAGCTTGCGAGCTTTCCTAGATAATCTCTCCATTCTATAAAGTTGATATAGTTTTCCACACGTTAGGCTCGGAACTTGAAATTTTCTATGAACATCACCGTCCTTAAATATTGTCCATACTTGTCAAAGTTTCCCTAGGATTCGTTAATCACTCGTCTACTTCAACGTTAAAGTATTGTAGTAACGATAACGATACAATGACAAGAGTTCTGCACGATCAACGGTGATATTGTTCTAATTCAGTCTATGGTTTAGTAATTCGATCGTGTTATATTCTAGTTGTAAAGGAGAGGTGAGGCGAGGGGCGAGGGGCGAGGGTAAGTCGGGGGCAGCGGGGGTGGTGGTTATAATAATAACGCATACACCTATACGATCGTTGTTATATGTATAGTAATATCCGAGACGGTTTACCCAAGTAAGACTTAACAAATAGGTAAAGTTTTGGGGGCTACGCGATGCAGAAGCACGACGACGACCACCACGGGGGCGGATTCGCTCTACGACCTCACGTCCTCCTCTTTGTCTCAAGTTTGTGATGTATAAGCTATTCTCCACTCTCTGCTTACCGCTTAGCTTACCTCGTATTACATACTACAGCATATATACAGTTGGGTATATACTCAAACTGACTTTTGTACGACGACACAACCTTTACAATGATATTCATAAATGTACATCGTGCAACGTACACGAGAGAAGGACATTCTTAAGCTACGAGGACAAGGTGAGCTTGCGAATTGCTAAATTTCTGCAGAAAATTTATCGGAGTTCACGCGGAAACTGGGGTTGCTAAATTCAGCACGCGAAGAGTATAACAGATCATCTGATTCGCGAAAAAATAAATTCACGAATGAACGAGGCAAACGGTATGACTTTTTTTTTAACGTTTTTCAAGATTTTTTATTCGCATCGGTGGGTTGAAATTAGATGATCGACTTGCATTCGATTTCGACAGAATCACGTGGATTTAATGAAGTAATAAAAAGCGCCGTCGTTCGGCTGCCCCCACAAGTTCTTTGTCTAGTCTACGCTACGATATGCCATCTGTCACCCTATATAACGTCCGTGGACACCATGCCGTCGCAGAAACTTCACTTTATGTATACATATATACGCGTATACATGCCGAGAAAGTAAACCCCATGGATTTATTAGGCGTCTATCGGCAAGACTGCTATACTATAGGATAAGAGAAGACCGCCGATTCAATGTACACTCGAAAACCCACACATACGAGGTAAAATGTTAGGGAGATACGATCGAGATAAAAACTAGATAACGAATAGCCTCGTTGTGTAGTAACTACGTGGAGGTAAACGGACCGTTGAACAAAAAAATATCGTGTATTGATTTTTAGAGCGAAGCTTAAGATACCGTGAAAGTAAAACAAGGCGTACAAATATATACTATGTTATATTACTTTAATTCACACGGTAAGAAAATAGCGAACGATTCTTGTCTACTCTTCAGGCACGTGACTCCGTATTAGATTCGTTCCACCCCCCTGAGATTTAGTTAATTAATTTGCCATGTTAAAAGCTTGGCTGTAGAATAAAAAAAACTAGACACACTCCTAGGCTTTGGGATTCTGAAAGCGATTAGATTCTGGCACGTGTCCATTATGTTGTCTGTCCGAGATATACTTTGTTCCCCGTTTCCTCTACGAACTGAATATTAATATCGTCCGTTTTGATGCGAAGGAAATTTGATAATCGATGATTAAACAACGTTTAAACACAATCTACGTTGCGCGATGAAATTTCATTTTTTTGTACTTTAAACTAAATTTATTGAGGCGAAAGAGCGGTGAGATTGGGAAAGCCTGGGGTGGTCTTTTTCTCGTCTTCCAGAAGGGAATTCTTACATCGATTCCGACAGGACCGAGAAAGTGGCTAGCGGGGTGTAAACTTGGGGTATGGGGTGATGGTGTATCAACAAGTGGTTTCTTAGCTCCCCGTAGCAGACAATCTTGGTAAAGCGGTGTTCAACAAGTGTTTCCCAAGTCGACAAATTAGGGAACTTCCTACAAGGAAGTCCCTTAAGTCACTTTACTGCCCCAGACCCCACGGTAGTAGCCCCCACTTTTCTCGCCCCCTCTTTTTCCCCCTTTCCACAATTTTCCCTCGTCTGCAACGAACCCTCACACCAGATGCAAGGTTTTTCTTTTAGCTACTGCACAGCTGGGGGTGGTTTCAATCCTCCACGGCTCTGCACAAAACCGTCAAACTAACCCGAGTGTACATTACGAGCTCGTAATTTTAATTATGCTGGTTTGAAACGACTCCGGTTTAAAATACCGGTAACTCGATATACATTATACTTTTACATTTCAACCCTTGCTTGATAAACCACTTGATGGAATTCCGTCCCTCAAGTAGCCATAAGCTAAGAAAAGTGGACTCGCTGTTTTCTCAAATATGTTAATTAGTTAATTGCTGTAATAATAGACATTTTCTTTTTTCTTTTTTTTCTGAAGATGATTACACGAGAGCTGTGAGGGGGAGGGGGTATATTGTAATAAACGATGATATGGTGTTACGGGTATTCATCCCTTGGGATAAAAAGACCCTCTATAAAAACAAAGATGCATCAAGCAAGCAAGCAAGCATCGCATCAGGGTGAAGAAGAATATCGCTGAGTTGCGGGCGGAAGAGAAAAAAAAGAAGTAAGTCTTGAAAACTCGGTAGATTTCACCCCAAGATTTTCAACCTGCTCTCTTCCCCGGTTCTTCTTCCTCTTAGCTTGTTTTCCGCGCACCCCTCAAACGTTGTCACGGCTAAGAAAGCACTTTATCAGCGTTATATACAGTAGGGAGATGCTTTTGCTTCAGCTTTTCCTTTTCCTTCTCCTTCTCCTTCTACTTTCCCGGGAAAAAAGACCTCAACAGGTTTAAGACCCCCCCTTACTTATCTATCTCGCGAGAGAGAATATAAACCCATCCCCTAAGATTTCGCCCCAAGATTTTCCGGGCAATATAACAGAAGAGGGTTGCAAGTCGTGGTATAAACTTCTGCCAAGGAAAACCACCCTATACAAAGTCTTAAACGGACCTGTTGAGCTAAGAAGCCCCTCAAACAGGGGTGGGTTTTCTTACGCCGTTTATACCAAAACGTTTTCACCACCGAATAAGATATCAAACAACTTGTTGCTCTTTCGACTATACAGCTGAACCAGATTTATAACACCTCTTTTTTTTTTATTCCTTCATCGTCCTCCTTTGCTCAAACTATTTTGTCGATCGGAACGTAATTTCATCCCTTAGATTTTTTCTTTTCTTTTTTTTTTTTCAATGGAAGTCATTTAGATTTGTATCTGAATACCGGACGAGTTTGTCTCCAGTTTTCAGATCGTTTTATCGTCAAGCGCATCTGCGGTTTGCATTTCTTTTTCTGTTCTGTGTCTTCGTAAACTTTTTTTCTCGGAAAACAAAAAAAACGAGAAAAACAGACGCAAAACAAATAGTTCAAAGATTCGAGCTAACTACCAGGCAGCTGGCAAAGAGCATCGATCATCTCGAATTACAAGAGTTTTGTTCGTTTCCCAGCTTTAGTTGTCGATAATCTCTGAAAGATCATCTGCTCATCTTCTTTCCCTGAACCCGACGGCGCAGGTCATAATACTCGACCTTTTTCTTTCGCGGTAGCTGTTTTGGGTAAACAACAATATAATATATGTATAATATGTGTGCCCAAAAGATTCGCAACGTGTGGTTCATCCGCTTTTGCAGATTTTTTCCATTCATTTTTTCATCTTCATTCCTTTTTTTTCCTCTATTTTCTATTTTCTATTTCCGACTCATGCATGACTCGATATTATACAACATGATCGAAGAGCGAGCGGTTTTACGAAACCCCCCCAGAGGAAGAAAAAGAAAAAGAAGAAGAAGAAGACCGGAAGGATGTGCCTCTTTTTAGGATGTTGACATAACAGTAGCAGTCCTTTCAATATTTGACAACCATCGAGTGGCCGTCAAAAGGTAGGCGTACCTCCACTACAATCAAATCCCACTCACTTGTAACCCGCCCTTATTCAAGTCTGTGTAGATATATGAAAGGAGAATCAGAAAAGTAGAAAACTTCCCAGGTCGCATAACGCACACGTATTTTTTTACCTGAACAGGACCACCCAAAATCGATCGAATAATCACCGCAAATAAAAATCAACGTCAAACCTATGAAAAAATAAAGGAGTAAAAAAAAAGAATTCTGGGTAATTGATAAAAGTGCACAAAAACGATGTATAAAATGCGCGATATAATCATCTCCGTGACGTTGGTCGGAGATGAGAATAAAAGTAGAAAATAAGAAGAATGGAGAAAAAAATTGGAAAAAATGAAAAAAAAGCTAACGAAACGGGTCGAGTAAACATCGTAACAAAGAGTAAAAATAAAGAGCTGAGCAAGGTAGAGGGGAAAAAGAAACAAAAGCGAAGACAACACGGTACAAAAAACATGGAGAAAATAAAAATAAAATAAAATAAACTAGGAGAGAGAAAGGTATAAGAAAAGCAATTGCCTCAAACGTCGAGAGTCGCGGAGTCCGGGGGCGGGTGGTTGTCGCG
This sequence comes from Athalia cordata, assembly GCA_963932425.1. Lineage (NCBI taxonomy): Eukaryota > Metazoa > Arthropoda > Insecta > Hymenoptera > Athaliidae > Athalia > Athalia cordata. The sequence goes on from OZ010626.1 coordinate 31,910,345, forward strand.
TTTACATAAGAGTTAAGCATCGCTTCGTCTGGGGGGGTGTGTGGAAGTTAGGGGGGGTCAGGGGGTGGTGTTGAACGGCCTTCCCCGACGCGACGAAGATGAGAAAAGCGCAGAAAGGAACGTAGAGAGAGAGTGAGAGAGAGAGGGAGAGAAATTAAGAGAGGGAAAGCTTTTCAGGGAGGTAAATAAGTGGCATAAAGTAACACGTCTACAGGTGTCAGCGGACAATGCTTCGAGCAATATGTATATACGTATACAAGGCGGTGTAGGTTTGCATGTGCACGATGCACGGTGTATGCGAAGGAAGGAAGGAAGGTAGAAAGGTAGGTTGGAAGGCATGCCATGCTCGCCGCTTCTATGTCTCCGCGTTTACTTGCTGCACTTTTACATCTATATACCTATACACACGTCACACATATTTCTGGCACATAAGCATGCGACGAAGCTGAGATGATACGAGAAGAACGTGTGGTGACTTCGAGGTCTCGCGCATGCATATTTTCTTTTCTTTTTTTTCTGTTTTCCGTTTTTTTTTTTGTTTTTGTTATAAAGCTTTTCTCTTTGTTTTTTTTTTTTTTCCTCAACGGCGTCCTGCACCGGGTAAGTTTGTTCCAGAGATGCGAGGGTTGCAAAGGGTGAAGAAAAACTGGTACGTATATAATATACCACACGTATATGTATGTATATTATATACCTAACAGCCTAGAGTCTCTTAATTTACCTTAACACCTAACAAAAGGGGTAGAGAGCACCAGCTACTCGGTATAAGAAAAAAGAAAAAAGAGAAGAAAAATAATAATAAGAATGATAATAAAAACACGCACGCTATGTGCATATAAATATATATATATATACGTATATACACATACATAATACATATATATAGTTGTATAAGAACGGTAAGAGAACCTGCAACCCCTAGGGAACAAAATGAATGTGAAAAAAAAAAGAATGAAAAGAATTAGCAGAATTAACCGGAGATGAAGAAACAAAAAAAAAAAGGGGAGAAATTAAAATATACGTGCTGTTAAGGGATCATTTACCGCAGTGCGTTATACGTGTGTGACACCTAATAATCGATCATTCGATTGATAATAATGTGTGTAGAATATTTCGCACGCGCCGTTGCTGTTTTTTTCTCTTTTTTAAATTGTAATTATTATCGTTATTATGCGACGAGCTTAGACGAGAAATAATGACCGACATCTGTCCTTTTTGAGGTTTTTAGCTACCTGTGAACCGACGCACCTGGCTATACTTATAGTACGGAAAATATATTGGCGGAGTAAAGAAGGATCGGGCGAGACGTTGCTTCGGAGGATAAGATTCGAATTGTTGCTATGAAAAGTCGGAAAGAAATAAAAAAAAGTCAATCATCGACTGAACTTTTGTTTTTTGTTTTTTGTTGCGTCGGCCTAATCGATCAAACGATCAATAGTGTGGGTGATAGTTTAATTGATTTAGAAATAGTTTTCTCCGTAGCATAGAATCTGAGCATCCAACAGGGCGACGTCGAGCGGGATGTAGGCGAAAGGGACTGGCAAATTAACTACTCTCCTTCGACACCCTCCACTCCACTTTACTTGGGTTTTAACCGACCGCCCTCTAGTCTAGGGGTTTCACTGTGGTCAGACGGTCCGTGAATCTAGAATTTAGTCGAAGGCAAGAAATAAATTGGAGAACATCGAAAGGGGGCGGTTAGTTGGTTGGTTACTTGGTCGCTCGGTTGCTTGGTTGGTTGCCTGGTCGTTCGAAAGCATGAGACAAGAATGTGTGCCCCGGAGTATTTCAACCAAAACTATTTCAAAGTAGTTTGTATCACCGTTTGCCAATCGAATTCCAAAATTTATCGTCGACACCACCCCGCACCGTTATCAACACTGGCACCCTTCGTAATTGCACACTGCACGAGCTGCACCGCCTCGCAAATCTTACGTGGGAAAAAAAAGAAACATAAAAAAAAATGATACTCCTCAGGTTCGAAATCATCGGTATTCGTATTCAAAAGATTTTTGGACGCGGGTAATAAGGAAGGGTTGAAATACGTGGATAGAAAACGATGACCGAAAAGAGAGTTGATAATAGAAGGGGTATCCCGCAATAATTATCGACGTAGAAAAAGATGGGAACAATGAAAAGTTTGACCGGACGTACGTGTACGCGGCATTCGCACAATATGCACTCTATGTGCATTGCACGGTCCACGGTGTTCCTCTCTCCCTCTCTCTTTGAATTTTTTGTTTTCCCCCCGTTTTTTTTATCCTCCCCTATTTTTTACTCCTTTCTCTCTCTCTCTCTCTCTCTCTCTCTCTCTCTCTCTCCGAATCGCGCAGCCCCCGCCACCCGCATTCTACGACCAATCAATATTGTTTTTTATGTATAAAACCAGCAACCGAATAGCCACTGGGAAACGAACGAACGAGACGGACCGCACAACCGTGACCGCTGACTTTATCCGCGTTGCACGTCACGGCTATGCGCGATGTATTCACGTACACACCTATGCACACCCTCAACCCTCAGGAACTCAGGGCTCCTTAACGTCCTGATTTTTTTCAAGAGTTATCGTGTGTCAACCCGCGGATTCGAATAGATATTGAATTTGTTATATCATTTTTGTCTTGCTAGTTCGAATCGGAATTTATTAAATTTTAATCGTTACTGACACCGGTTTGTTTTTTTTCCCCCTTGTTTTTTATTTGAGCATTTTTTTGTTCCCTGAAAACGCGAACCGAGGTCTCTCGAGATATAATTCTTGGGGCTTGCAATTAGTCTGTAGACTCAAGAAAGACAAAAGGAAACGACAAATACGAAGGAAAGAATCGCCACGCAAAAAGAAAATAAAAGAAAGACGATGGTCGAGTAATACGATGCGATTCCCCGCACAGTACAACGTCCCGATCCTCGGATTCCCCCTTCCAAATATCTCGCTCTTTCGTACCCCGGCCGGCCTCCCCCATTGATATAATAATTCTTCAACAGAGTCGTTACACTTTTTAATGCCGTCTCGATCCCAGCTACATTTATATACACGCTCCGCAATCTCCCTACCCTTAATTCAGATCGGAATTATTATGCCCGTTCTAACCGCGACGCCACAGCTCGCGACGGTGTTAATTGATTCATCAATTATTTTCATGCGCACACCCACACACGTAAACTCGATAAAATTCTATCACTGTCTCCGCGTTGCGTTAACAGCAAATGTGTCTAACATGACGCACCGCGAACGTGGAGAAAAATAAAATAAAACAAAAGAAAAAAGAAACAAAAAAAAAAAGATTCGTCGCGAATTAAACCGCAAAATCTTGGGTACGACCATCTCGTACTCGTAATCATATAACTCGAGCAAAGAAGGGAAGAAGAAAAGAAGAAAAGGTAAGAATTGCTCGTTCTCTAACTTAACGGGTTCCGGAAAGTTTAGTTGGATTTTGGGGGTGGAACACGTAAGGCAGGTGGATATTCCTCGCGTATCCTGAATCCTGAAAAGACGCGACCAACGCAAATGAAACGAACAATACGCATCCGGCCTATTCAACCCCTCCACCTCCCCTAACGACTACGTCGGCGTCGTACGTACGGATATACTCTTATGTATATAGTAACCTGTACATAGATATGTATATTATACAGGGGTGGTTTCTACGCAATGCTAATATCTCTCACGAAGCTAATTTCTTAACTACAATACCTGTACATCTGCGCAGCTAATTGTTACCGCGAGTATAAGGAATTATTATTTTCCTATAAGACGTTCATTGATTTTCTCCCCATGAGAATCATCTGCGTAATTTCTTACGATTATTGAAAAGTTTCCGAAACTTCTAGTGTATGAATATGTGCACATATTTTTGATTCATAAGTTTGACACAAGGAAAAAACCGATGAGAAGAACTACTGCACGGTTTTGAGGAAGACTGTTGAACTAATCGACTCATTAAAAAAAAAAGGCAAAAAAAAAAAAAGAAGAAGGAAAAGATAACGCGATATTACTATCTTTAGTTACAGTAGAACACTCCTTGGAGCAGGAACCGGACACAAGTTAGATAATAACAATCGCTAGAAAGACTCGCGACGACGTCGATCGTTCTTTTTTACATACATATACGTGTGCATCGACCTAACATTATCTCTCGACGCAAAGTCAAGAAAAAATTCTTGTATTCTTGGTAATTATTTGAAGGATGATATAAATAATATTAATAAATTTCATCTAATTTTCATAAATATCTAAGATGTATAGATTTGATCGAAAATCGAATTATCGGTTAGATAAATTTATTTCAATCCTACTAGCCACGTTGAAATCAGCCGTTACTTATAGGATATCCGTGGAAGCAAAAAAAAAAAAAAAAAATCGATCTAATCTAATTTATAAGTTTCGGATCTGTGTAATCGCTGCTTTGCATTATTTACCACATCATGATGTGTACATATGTACGCCCATTTCACGTGTGTGCACTTTACATGTACTACATAGGTGTATATTTATTTGATCCAATCAGCGTTTCCGAGACGCAGCGAGCGCAGATCCGGCCTTATTGACGCGGGTTTACACCTATTCGCGTCGACAAAATGATAGAAAAAAAAAAACCAGATATTACACAGGAAAGACTCGCGATTCACGTGAGACCAAACCACATCGTATTGTGTGATTTCTATTTCAGTATTCATCCTTTTTATTCCATCTTGTTGCATCTCCTATGCGATATACATGTGTATTATATAGGTATATACAATAATTATTGTCACGCGGGTTTCGATCGCTCGTTACTTACGTTCGCCCGGATGAATAAAATATTTATACACGTATAAAGTTACTCTGCACATATAGGCGCATGCGATATATAAAATTTTAAATTTCATAATTTTATCAACGCTACGAATATATAACGTTAATTTGTCACACATGTACAATGTAAATGAAGATAAGAATTACCAGACGCAGAATCGCAAACAATGCTCATCTGCTTTCATAATAGTTACTACGTGTCTATATATATGTTATGTATATAAACATTATATACGACGCTTTGACCGGAAGCTTTCAAGGTCCTCTTCCCCTCCCACCCTCTGCACCCATCCCCGATCTACTTCGTCAGGCGATATAATTGAGAGAAGAGCTTACGTTATGTATCTGGGTATATACTTAATGTAAAGCACGTTAGCAGCAGCTCTAACCGCGTTTGCACGATTAGATAAACAGAATATTATAATGACTGAATATACCCATGTATGGAATGGAATACAGGCGTATCAAATTCATACAAATTATTAGATGCATCTGCCTCACAGAGAGGAAGAAAAAATAAATAAGAATCACAACAACTTGAATTTCGATGCTGATAATAATCAGTGAAATCAATTCCCTGCTAACTATATATATAACCTCTATATAAGAGCGTTTACGAAACGAGGTATTCTTCCCCAAACAAAACTCGTGACGTCAGAGAATCTTACTATCGGTTTCAAGAAATTGAGTTACAGGGGTGAGGCTAGGTGGTTGAATCACGTGGGCACCAAGAACGGGCACCGAACTTATGTTATGTTAATTAAACGAGGATCGTAACGCAGGTATTCAAATGTCTACCGTATATCGTAATCTGTTTGTTTCGATCGAACTATATAACGGCAAGAGGAGCTAGTTGTGATTTTCCTCTCCGCAAGTTACGATCTCATATCTATTCGCATTTGGCCCTCAGCTCTCGCAACGATAAGAAGTACGCGAGTCCAAAATCTTGTAACTATTCGCAAGTATCGATTTCGATATTTTCTACTTAACGGTAATTTGATGAATTTCAACGAAATTTGATTCGGAGATTTCTACAAATATAATGTAAGAGTGAAGAAAGTGATGTGGAAAAATAAAAATTTTCATTCAAAATTAGGAGTAAAAATGATGATGATATAGCAATGTGCGTAACGTATGCGTGTACAATATCTGACGAGCTGAACTCTCTCAATCGACTCGGTAGCGTTGTTTCAGAGTGGTGGGAAGGGGTGAGTTTAAGCTAGCTCAAGATCGCTTAATGTGTTTCAACTTGTCCCCTGACTGTCGTTGCGCTCTGCAAAGGTGTGACGGTGACGGTGTCGGGGTTTATATGGTCTGTGTGTCGTTGGTGATGAAAACGAGCACGAGTCAAACGTGAAACTGTACAGAGAAGATAGGAGCCGGTGCGGTTGTGGCGGTGCAGCGGCAGCAGCGGCGCCACCGGTAAAGGTATGTACGTACGTACCACCACGGAGCAATCACACGTGTCTTTATGGAGGAGTTGTTGGTGGAGATCTCGAGTACACAAGTACATTAAAACCACGCGGGGCGTTAGTTCAGGCTTAAAGTGAGGCATACATACGTATATATACAACTGTTAAGGGGGCTGAGAGAAACGGAGAAACTGAAAGACAGAGAGGGAGAGGGAGATGGAGAAGAAACGCGAAGAGTCGCGGGCTAGGAGATGCGAAAAACTGGAGAGAAGAGGATAGGAGGAAACTGAGAGACGAAAAGTGGAGAATACACAAAGGAATGTAAAGTAAGAACTCCGCGGCGTTCACCCCCTTCAATCCCCGCGTCCTCTTTCCTCCCGTTTCTTCCCCACCTCTTACTACAATCCCTGCGATGTTCTGCTGTCCCTCCTTCACTCTGTATCATTTTACTCGTGGAGTAACGTGCGGAGGTTACAACGCATTATCATGCAAGGGAATGAATTCTTTCTCTTTCTATTCGTCTCTCGCTCTCCTTCTTTCTCTCTCTCACTCTCTCATCTCTTCTATACTTAATTGTTTTCATCTCTTTGTGTTTTCCGCCGAGAATGATACCGCGCAGAAAGGAGGAAGTGATGTCAAGGGAATATTTTTTTATTCATTTTTCATTCGCTCTTCTTTTCCTTCTTTTTTTTTCCCTCCCTCCCCCCCACCCCGCCCACCCAGCTTCGACGTCTCCGTCGTATTTACGCCATAATTATATTATTTATGAAAAAAAAAATAATAGAACAAAGAATATCATCAATTTCCGCGCGACGAATAGTTCGTACTTTAGAAATACATAATAGTTCTTGGGCATTATTACTTGTTTGCATCGGAATGATTAGTGATAACCTGTTTGATCGTAGGACTAATGTCCGAAGTTTAAGGGTAACATCGACATCTGTCTAAGATGATGCGATTAACCCACGTTTTGACCTGACGAATATAACATTTCTCAAACTGTCGTTAACAACCAGTGCGCATCCCTGCAGCGCTACCACCTTAACCGGTAAACTTTAAGCACAACTTTACTGTATCCAAAACGCTCGGTAACTTGATCGAATAATTATTTTATTTTTTTTCCGGTTCTTTTTTTTTAACTTCTTTACATCCCAACCGTCAGAAACTTATACAAAAGATCCCCAATTCCCAGCTGTGAGTTTGAAACGTCCTACGATCGGTTCATCTCAATCAATATCTTCAATTAATGTTCTTCTTACCTTCGTTTATGCTCTTGTGCGCACCAGCCGGCTCTCCCTGTTACGGCTTCATATACGTTTATTTCTGTAATTAAAAACAATGCTCATTAAGTACCCGAACGTTGGAAGAATGTTTTACAAATTTTTTGTTCTCTCAAATTAGTCGAAATCTCAAAATCAAAAATGAAAAGAAATTATTTTCAAGTGAACTAGATACGTAACCGTGATCGAAGCCAAATAATTTTATCCATAAATAATTTGTCTTTTATTTCTATTTCTTTTTCTCGCGTTCATTCTCTAAATCAATTTATTTGAACGAGTTGAGGGGGTTTTTATTTATACGCGGAGAATCGGGGGGGAATTTTAAATACCCGGTGCTCGATGCAGGTAAAACGAAGACGAGAACAATTAAAAATTGGTGTATTAACACGCTTTTTACGTTAATTATTATACCAAGCATATTTTTATGTACGTCTTTCTCATAATGTATTAATCTTTATTGTATACTTTGATCCTCTCGCGCTCTTCATTATACTTAGGCGAAAAAAAAGTGAAACAACAAAAGCTTATGGTAAGGTTTGAATTAACAATTAAATAAATCGTTTTTGGTTCGTTGATTTCCGTTGTACGATCAATTACTGATCGCGGTAGGTTGATGATGTAAAAAATTCATTGCGTTTCAAGGGTATTACCCCACATTCATGTACACGTCATTATACGCCTATACATAAATAAATAAATGAATAAAGAAAGAAAAAAAAACGGACGGCATCCACGCGGCGTTTTAATCGGTTAACACGGTAACGTACGATTGCATACGTGTACATGAATTTATTATTTTCTAGTAATCAGCAACTCATTTTATCAAATAGGTGTGATGACGATTCTACCTATACCGCAGCTCGTTATAAAAGGGTTTCCTGATAATTTTTTGACCACCTCGAATGATTGTAGCTTGAAAAATGTTTAACTTTTTTTTTCATCTGTACGTACATCAGTTGGAACCGATCGACGTAGTGCGCGATTTCAGGCAGTATAGCGGCAATTAATCAATCCGATCGTTAATTAGTAATGAAAAAAAAAAAGGAATTTTAAAATAAAAAAATATTCATGTTGTAACAAAGTTTTTACAATTGTGAACGTGCCTATATTGTACGTGTACAATTAAACTAATATAATTACACACTAAAACTAGTGTACTGTATATAATAGGGTGGTATATAAAGCGGCAGTAGTCGACGTCGTCGTCGTCGTCGCGTCTTTCGTTGTTGGCGCTTTCAACGAAATTAAGCTCTAAAACTGGCTACCGTTATGTCTTCTCTCTTGGCAAGTGCAAGAAGGTTGGTTTCCGCCCAAATAGCTGTTGTTTCAAGGATCAACCGAGTTTCGGATTGTTAAACTTGACGAGCTCGAAAACCTCGCCGGCGGCATACAATCAACACCCACCTGCACTACACGTTACACACTAAAAACGTGACCCGTTCGTGCTGCAGCCACTCCGAAATAAGACCGCAATTATACAATAAGCTGTTCGCAAAGTAGCCGAAAAAGAAAAAAAAATATGATAAAAAGATCTAGAATAACTAAATGAGTAAATGAATGAAAAAATGACGCAGGAATAAGTTACTTCGAGAATAACTAGACATCGTATCAAAATCTGGATGAAACTTATACACCGAGTGCAGCACTGTCGCGAAAGAGGGGAAACCGCGCGGAGCATGTTGGGGTAAAAATTTTTATGATCTTTGGGTTTTTACACCAAGGAACCACTTGATCATCTTTACGAGCCAACGTATACCACCAAACTTTGGAAACAAATGTAGTTGAAATCATCCCCCTATGTAATATACTATACCTATAGTATATTTGCATACCATTTCTCACGAATTCTTTCCTTTTTTTTTTTTTGTTCCTTTTGCTCGTCGCGGTATACCGAGGCAACTTTTCTTTTTTTTTACTTTTCTCTTTTCTCTCATCTGACATGACAATCCTAGACGATTCTACGCGTACGCGATAAACTTTTGAATATAATAACAATACCGAGTTGCAAATTAAGTAAACCAGTTTTGAGAAATAATTCGGTTAAAATGATCCTCGGTTTTGAATATACGCGTGCAGCGTATGTTTGCGACGTGTACATTCATCTCGGGGTAGAAATTTGTCTCAAAAGTTTTCTAATTCTATTTCAGATTTAGAGTCTTATCCGTCTAGATCTCTTCCCAAATTACTTTGTAGAGAAAATTAATTAAGATATACATTATACACCCCCTAGCGTACCCGTCGTGTCTCAGTAATACATAGTACATAAGTATATAGGTATGTACGAGCCGACAAAAATTTCACGTTTTTTATCTATGGTTCTCATTCGATACAAAAAAAAAAAAAAAACATCCAAATTCGAGCTGTCCCCGCTGGTGAAAGTTGAAGAATTAATCTTCTCCATTTATTCATTTCTTTTCTTTTTTTTTTTTCTATCTCTCGAGATAAACCATGTGCGATACGATGATGTACGTATATAAAATATATTTACGGATCGCATACGACGCGCGCGTCGTAGTTTAGAAAGAAAGAGAAAAATAAAAAAAAATAAAACTAAAAAAAACCGCAGATGTTGATAACGCCGATGCTCAAAACTACCGTACTCGTATAGCGGTGCATCTGCTACTGCTACTGCTATTGCTGCTGTTGGTTCGCCCCTATTGTTCGACACAACAAGCTTTATATATACATATATCTATAGTATGTATATATGCCTATATAATATATACACAATACCGATTCCTGCAGTATAGCTGATAGGGTCACTGAACCGCGTATGTAAACTCCTTCCACAATTTTCTTTATACCCCAAATTACAGCGTCGATATATATGCCACCCTATGAATATACTACACGCTTTTTGTCTCCGTAAAATTCCGTAAACTAGAATCGAAAGAAGAAAATCATCGGTAATCACTCGATTTCGGTTAGTGTTACTAATTTTAAAGCACACTTCGTTCGCCTTCCATTTTCCGAAGTAAGAAAATTCGCACTTTCCGACGCGACGGTGCAGCTAAGCAAATTGAACGTTACGACCAAAATATATGACGATCGCGTTTGGTATTCGGCAACGATCTCTCCAAAAAGAAACATATACTTTCTTATCACTCGCTAGAATTACATACAAATTTTTTTCTCTTTAAATTTAAAACGGTCAAATTTATCGAATACACAAAATAATGAAAAATATTCGTGAAACTGATGCAGGATATCTGGTGCAAGGATATAAGGGGGGATAAAAATTATAATAAAACACAAGAAAGAAAATAATTTGTATTTCACAATGGATATAACAAAAATAATCATTTATAATGACACAATAATATAATTGCACAAATAATAATAATAATCATAACAATAACAATAATAATAGTAATAACGTTGTTTGATATCATGCTCACGTGTGATTGAGGAAAATTAAATTTCTGAGAAACAAAAAATCGATCAGATCGTGGAAAAGTTTCCTTTTTTTTTTTGTTTTCTCTTTCTTTTATGAAAAGCATTGTATGGATTGAAATCGTATAATGTTACGTTATAAATTAGGGGAACACGGAACATTACCTTATCGAAAGTCGGTTAAATACGTTATCCAAGAGCACGTGTGACACAAAACTCTAATCGACTAAGCTTTTCAAGCTTTCTTATTTTCTTTTCTTTTCTTTATCGTCGTTAGAGTTGTTTTAAAAGTTCATCAGCTACTCGCATATGTAACTTCTCAAAACACAGAATCTCCCTTAAATATAATATTTCTGATATAATATCTATTATGCGTATCATATATTACGTTCATTTTTCTTCTTTTTTTTTCTGTTACGAGAGAAGAAAATATATAGATCAAACGATCGATTGGAAAATCTAATAAAAATTAAACTGGATAACTAAAAAGCACCAATATACGTAATCAATTGATATATAGGTTTCCAATCTTTGTTATTATTATTGTTATTATTATTATTACTATTGTTGTTATTATTATTCATTCATTCGTCAAGCTGTGGCTATATATGTTTAATTATACGGACAATGATGTGTAATAGTTTTTCACTGTCCCCCAAAAAACTATATAGATGATAAACCGGAAAAGAAAATTTTCAAAATCCGTTCAATCTAGTTATATATATGTCGTCGGTTTGTATTCATATGTTATTACGTATATTATTATTATTATTATTGTTATTGTTATTGTTGTTACGTATATTATTATTATTATCCTTACATGTATTATATATGAATTATTCCACGCGATTATCACTTATAATTTTCACGCGGCAAGTCCATACCAAGTAGACAGATCACGGATTTTTCACCGACAATTGCCTCAAATTGTTCAAGATAATTCGGTAACCAATCCAACGATTTCATATTTTATCCGTATCACCACTATAGTACGAATCCAAACTTCAGGTTATATAATGTTTATAATTTAGAAAAATTTCCCCTCATTTTCTTTTTCTTCTTATTCTTATCAACTATTGTTATTACAATTATTATTGATTAATGTTGATATATTTAACGTAATTATTATCATTAATATTAGTGTTATCATTAATATTCAAACTATTATTATTGTTGTTAATATAATTCTTTTTATTAATAATTCTCTTCGTTTCAAAAAGGCCGAAAATGTCCGTGCGTGCGGAAATTTATTGTATAATATATGATTTACGATGATCGTTTAGAAAAATTTATTTCTTTTTCCTCGTTTAAGTTTTGAAAAATTAATTTTCTCGTATTTCTTCTTTTTTAATTTTCTTTAATTTGTTTCAATTTAACACTTTTCAAAAACTTTCATTCTTCTTCTTTCCAAAAATGAGACGATAGTTTTAATCCCTCCCGCAACTTCTTCTTCGTGTTTCTTCGTCGACGTCGTCTTCGTTTTTTTATAACATTATTTTATAGATACAATATGATAAATTTCATAACTACACACAGTTGGGTTTTTTGCTTGTTCTTTATGATTAAAAGTTTTATTTGAATCAAATATCGTGAATTAATTCTCGGTGAGTGCAGCAGTAGAGTTTATTCGGTTTCACGACAGAGGGTTGTTGGTGGAAGGGGACGATGTCAGTTGTTTATAAATATTTTTGTTTGTTCCTTTGTTTGTTTTTGTATTGTTGTTGTTATCATTGGATTTGTTTTTTCTTCTTTTTTTTTTTTTAACAAACCCGATGATATTCGGATATAAACTTTTGAACCGACGCGTGGATGTATAAAAACCGATTTTCAAAAACACAGCGATGACGACGACGACGACGACGACGACGATGACGATTAATGACGAAAACGACGATAATTGATGAAAATATTTAAGATGCGTATGTATATAATGTACCTATTTATTTGTTACATATTCAGCATCCGATTATAATATATATATTTAATTAGGGGTGCCCGATATATATATTATTATATTATATGCTCGCGTCTGTCTTAACGTCCGTCCCGGTCCGTCCGGTTTTGATCTATATATGTGTATAGGGTTATTGTAAGGAACGCGTCTTAAGTGACGTGGTGGAGCGCCGCGCTGGTCAGCCAGCAGCTCCGTATGATAAGGCCGCCGCTTCGCTACTGACAGACCTGAAGACCACCCTAACCCTACAGTTAGTCAGGGATTCCCTCCGCTCCTACCCCCCTCGAAATCCCCCTCGTCATTCCCACCCCATACGTACACACTTTGAAAATCATCCCTCTCCCTCTCCTCTCTCTACCCTAACTTTAACTCCCCGCAGCTTCCCCGCAGAGTTTGCCCGCGAAGCAACCCTTAGCCACCTCCAATTCCACCTCTACCTCTACCTCCACTTCCACCTACGCTTTCAACTGTTACGAGCAAACGCGCAGACTCCGCGATCACTCAACGGGGGGGGGTAGTCTTATCCCCACCTATTCACAACCCTCTACGCGATACCGAAAGAGAAACAACCCCTTCCAATTTCCATCCCTTCTCAAACTAGGGGGGGATTTTCATATAGAGCTTCAGTCACCGCCACCGCTACCGCCGACGCGCGCGAGCCAGCTACTACCCCTTGACTGCCTGAATTTCTACAACCACCCCCTCGTCCCCACCAGAAAACTGCTGCAACTCAAACTACGCGCGAGCTTCTGAGTTCTCTCCTAACTCGTACACGTATACGTGTGTATAACGTCACAGGGAGAGAAAATCGGTACAGAGTGGGGAGAATAACCCACCCTTATATTGAATTCTCTCCCGCTCCGTACTTCAACCCCTTCGACGCGTCACGTCTTGAGATAAAAACATGAAAATCCACGGGGAGAATTTCTTTTTTTTTTCTTTTTTCTTCTACATTTTCTTTCCCTCGAAGAAAAAGAAGGAGAAAGGGTGGTCAGCGATCGGAGAGAAGGTTTTACTTAGACGATCAGGTTTTTCAGTTAATCCCCTTCGACTACCACCGTATACTCCAACCCTAGACTACGAAAATCCCTGCTGACCACCCCCTCCCAGTCTTCCTTCCCTCGCCAAATTCTGTTTCCCACCCTTAACCATCTGACCAACAAACATTCTCAAATTCTTTGCCTGAACCTTACATTTTTTTTACTATAGTTTTACACTTTTCATTTCTTTTTTTCCCCTTTTTCGCGATACTTAGATTATCTTCGCGTTTGTTTTCGACCGATCTATTTCGTATCTCCCCACCACCGAGAATATATATCACGTATTTCAACAATTAGATCTGAAAATGTTTTCCAAACTCTTCGGACAGTCGGAAACGTGCGGGACACGTGATATTTTTTCTCCCGATCGAATCGCCGCTTCGAACTGAACTTTTGTTCCAACAATTTTTTTTTTCATAAATAATATTATAATTATCATACGTACGTACGGCGAGCGGCGGTTTCAGCTTTGGCTGTTTTTACACCCTTAACTGAACACCCTCGAAAATTATATTCGCTTTACAAAGGATCACCGAGGGCCGAGAGTGTGTCGATTACTACTAGACTAAAACCTGCTGCTTTTCCGTTGCACGCGATATTTCTACTCGAACGATTCGAATCTTCTAAGGACATCATCGGAAGAGTATCACTATTAGTAATTTATTAATTTATTTATTAAATTCATTAATTTCATTTCATTTCAAAGATCACCGATGGATGTATATTTTATCATAATGACCAACCTATCGACCTCATTTATCATTTATTCGTAAGTCACACCGACGATCTTAAAGGATTTGTCGCGTTTTCATGTAATACGAACGAATGCAAATTCGATTCGATTTAATTATTCGTACGACATTCAATTATATACCGCTTGGTTGATTGTTGCGCACGGTGAATTAAACGTTTTATATTTACAAATTTAATCATCAACCCCGGCACTCGCGATCCCCACCGCTGCTAAATTGTTTATATTTATTCCTCCCCCTCCCCCACCTCTTTATTCGCCCCCTTTTTCACAACTCATGGCTAATATGTATACTTACAATATATACAAATATTTATATAGTATGCGATATAAATGCGATGGCATAGTATCTAATTATAGGTGTATTTATTCGATTATCATCTATTTATACGATCTCATTATCGATTGATTTTGTGGTCACTGACCACGCGGGCTTATGGACAACGCGGTGTACGACTTGAAACTGGAGCACGGCTTCCGCGAAAATTATTCGAAAGACCGAAGAGATTGAAATTAACGAAAAAAAAAAAAAATCAGAAACTTCATAGAACCGATAACTTGTACGTTTTCGTAATTTTTTTTTATTAAACTCGCGAATAGTCCGATGTTCACTAACGGTTGATGATTAAGATTTTCCTTTGATTTATTGAAGAGAAAAGGCGCTAATTTTTTCTGCATTGGTGATCATAAGTTAATTTTAGTTTGATGAAACGCGCTTCTGATCGGGCGAATGAATTAAGGAGAACGCGTTATTAGTTGTCCGACGGCACTCTGATGCTCCGCGTGTCGCGCGGCTAGCTACTTTTACTACTTAAATGTCTGACAGCTCCGTACGTCTGACATACGCCGCGTCTTACTACTAGTTTTGAAGACGTTCGCGGCTTCGCGGCAGTTTTCACTAGCCGTTCACGCGTTTACGCATCCAACAATCGGGTTACTATTTATTCATTTAATTTGTTTTTTCAAATTTTGAAATTTTGAATAAATCGTTCTTATATTAGCTGCTATTTTCATTGGTAGGTTTCAGAATTTAATTTAGTTTATCGATCAACTTTCTAGTTCAACTTGGGAAAAGACTTTTTCTGAAATCCACGCGATTGTTTAAGTTCAAGAATATTAACACTCGTCAAGTTTGCACAGATATCGCGATTCTTCGTATGATTTTATAACTCAGATTCTCATCGTCGTAAAGTTGAGAGAATTTCAAAGAGTTCGACAGGCGAGGTGTTAGGGGGTGGTTGTTGTTATCGCGCGTATTATTGTAGTTCACTGTCAGTTTTTTTTTTTTTTCGGCAATTTTTATCTTCAAATTTCACAGTTCTTGCGCTGCACCTTTTTAGTAATTCGTTCGTTGGATTTCACACACGTTGTTTTGTCATTTTTAATCGTCTCAAAATAATCACTCATCAGGGTTCTTCTTCTCTCATTTGAAATAACCAAACTGTTCACTTTATCGTATTATTTTACGTCGATTCAATGAAACACACCATGATTTAAAATCCCCATTATAATTCAAGGGCTTGATCGAACTTGGAAGAAAAAATATTTACATACAATTCGAGCGATTAAATCCGTATGCGGAAAAGCACATTGAAAACAAAACAGCTATTTTTCTTTCTCTCAATCACCGTCACACTTGTAGAAAATCAAATGAAAAATGAATTCCTTCGATGCAGAAGGTGCGTGAAAAAAAAAAAAAAGAATAAAGCTCACAGCAATGAATACGAAAAAAAAAAATGTGTAATCTTTTCTTGTTAATTTACTTGCAAAGGAGAAGGACAATCGGAGAGGGAGTGAAAAATAAAAATATTTTGGAAATCGTTTGATTTTTTTGTTTTTGTGGTTTCGATATTATTAAACTTACCTTTTGTTCCTGGGAGTAATTATATATATCGTGTAGAAGTATATTGAATTATTATTTAGTTAGTTTTTTTTTTTTTTTAATTTCTTGTCGAAGGGTTGTTTTTTTTTGATTTGGACGTTTTCCTTATTTAAATTCCAAGGTAACAGGAATAGAAAGACGAGGGTGGAAAAAAAAAATGAAACGGAATGAAAATAATAAGAAAACTAGCTCTTATCCGGAGCCGGCTGTGATGCACTTGATTAGGCAGGTGGTTGTTGTTGCGGGGGCAGTGCCGTGACTCTCTGCCTCGTGCACGGGAGACTTGACGGGTTTGCAAGCGCACAGGGCCACTGGTACTGCTCCTCCTCACTATCGTTCGCTCACTCGCGCGTCGCGTTTGCTGGCAGTGGCTGGCTGGCGCGTAGGCGTAGGAGATCGCGGAAGCTGTAACGGCAACCACGCGCCAACAGTCCGTTTCTCCCTGGCCCCCATATAGTGGCGCCGCGAACGGAGGACTCGCGTACCTCGGAAAACTTGCGCCCCTACGCGGAGGACGGAGCGAGAAAGGATAAAGAGAAAGAGAGGAAGAAGGGGGTGAGCTTGCGACTTTGAGATGAGAGGAAAGGAGAGAAAGCTAAATAATGAGAGAGAACGATCGTCGCGATATTTTCACACGTAAGCTCTCCCTACTACCCCAAAATCCACCCCGCACCATTCTTACCCTCTACCTTTCGCTCCATCCCCTTCGGCCCTCGAACCCCCATTACCTCGCTACTCCTACGGGAGGGATACGTCTATGAGTGTCCTGCCTCACGTGGTACGTGTACGTATACGTGAGAGATTCGACAAGGATGAACCAAACTGTTGTACGTATACGTATAGAACACACAAACTTACGATAAGGGTTCCACGAAAAGCCTGAAATCTCATGTATTTAACCGTACATGTGTACGTACAATATGCGTGCATGATAATAATATTTACAGTACCTACGATCATCGTGGGCGTAGATATGTAAATTGAATGTCATTTTTTCTCCGAATTTTATCTCAATTGAGGCTTTGGAAAAAACTAGAAAAATTGTTGTACGCAAACGCAGGAGTACCGATGCACGGGGCTCTAGGAAACTCCAAGAAATTCTTGTCAGTAACAAAAGCTCTTCAGAATCAACACGCGGTATATTATGCGAAAGCTAACGGGGAGAAAAATGTATGGAAAATTTGAAAAAAGCTGCAAGCTCTCTGCGATCCGGGGTCGGAGGGATTTTTTAACGACATAGATATACCACAGATAATACTTTTCTCTCATCAACGCAGCACACCTGACTATTCCAATGAAAAACAAACAATCGACAAAAATAACGAAACGAAAAAAATGGAAACTGGAAAAAAAAAACGGGGGAAAAAACTGCGTTCCACACGTTGTCGAGTGAGAGCTTTTTTCACGGTCGCTTATTATTGTGACCACCTGTAACGAAAAACCACCCCTTGCCACCGCCACCAACGCCACCGCTTGCTCGCACGAACGAACGAACGAACGAACGAATTCTCATGCGGTATAGCTACCCTGATATACAACACAATTCAAGAGTAAAAGAGAGAAAAGTTATGAGCGAGATATCGGGGTTTAACAGAGTAGGCTATAATAAAGCTTGAAAATCGAACGGAAATAACATTTTACCGCATCTTGTTTGTTGGTTTTTTTTTTTTTAGTTCTGTTTTTATTTTATTCTGTTGAATTTTCTCACAGTTTTTTTCTAACGAATATAGCTAATTTTCTTTTGATTATTCAACATCCCCGCAAAAACGAAAAAAAAATGTCAACTCAATATACCTTTCCTCCCTATACACCCGAGTCTTTCGTTTGTTATATTTTTTATTTCATTTATTTTTTTATAATAGCTACTTTTAATACCCATGGAGCTACTTTACTTGTACCATATCCCCACGGTAAGGAAAAACGAAAAAAAATTTGAAAAAATAATAAAAATTAGTATGTAGTTATGTGTATACGATATATGAAAGTATGTATACAAGGCTATTCAATGAAACTTTATTCATAAAAAAGTTGGAGGCGTGCGGGAAAACTTTTCTTTTCCTTTTCTTTTTTTTTTCTTCTTTCTTTTTTTTTATTCCAACTCATGATATGCAAGCTGCATTCGTAACGTCGTCGAGACTTCTAGCTGCTTATATTACACGCATACTGTTGCTGATGTAGATATTTTTTCTAAAGCTCTGTAAATATATTGTAGAAACTGTGTAAACGATACTCGAAGTAATTTTATGACAAAGGTTTTATCGGTAGGAATTTTTGCAGTGAAAAAAAAAAAAGGAAAGATTATTAAATAATCAAGTAGAAATGAAAAAATGAACTCGACGACATACACAGCAGCATTCGGAAAGAAAAGCTTTCCGTTATTTTTATGACATATGCAAATATCTCGTTGCGGTCATGCGCGAAAATTATAAACAGCCAAAGAGAAAGAGTGAGAAAGACGTGCATATGTGGACAAGGAAGCTTTCCAACCCTCTTCGTTTTATGGAGAGGGAAAAGGATAGTGGAAACTCTTCGGTTCATCTGTGTGTTGGTGAGCCGAGTGGGACAGAGCGTATGGTTGTGGATGTAGTTTGGTGGTGTTGGTGGGGTTTTGTGCCCTAAAGAAAAATCACCCTCGGTTGTTGGTGGTGGGGGTGAGTTGCGTTATAACTCGTACGTGTTTACTAAGGGGTTGAGAGTAAGCCTGTGTTGGTGAAAGGGTTGCTGGACAGTGGCGAACTCTTGCTTAGGTGGCAAACGACGGTACTAACTTAGAGGAGGGGAAAATCTCAACCCTTACCTCCCCATTCTCTCGCCGATATCAACCCTCAACCCACAATTCTCAAACTCCCTCCTGGCGCGACGTCCTCCAACCTTCCAACTCTCGCTCTCTCTCTCCACACTCCTACGAAACGACGACGAAAACCCCGCCGTCCCGACAACTCCACAATTAAGGGATGAATGAATTTTTCAAAAAATTTTTTATATACTCTCACGCTTTTTATGACTCCATTTTATTTTTGTTTTTCTTCCATCACACCTTTTCTTGGGATTGTTTCTTTATTCCAATCTTCGAGCCACGAATGTATTAGATTTTTGTTTCTTCATCCCTTACCTAAATTAATCATCCCCAGTTGCTTTCAGACTTTTGTAGACGCCACGGATCCCCGAAAAACCTTTGGGCAGCTGAACCCCTCGGCCTTTTGTATGACGTCATATTTAGAATAAGGGGTGGTTAATGGTCAATATATCGCAGCTATCTTCTCATGACTTGCGGATTTTAGCGCGTCTGCAGTAGTTCTTTTCAACGTCTCTCCTCGTCGTTCTTCCGATACGAGATATTCATCCCGGTATTTATTCCGTCTTTTTTTTTTCCACCCCCAAACTCTTTTAGTAACACGTGGTCAGCGGTCCATAGAAGGAAAGAGAAGCGGAGATGAGAAAAACGGAATATAGTTAACGGACGGAGAGTCCAGCTCCCGATCAACGCCTGGCATTTTCATATACCAGCAATTTTTGAGGTCACTTGTTGCTCGAATAACGCGATTCACCCCATATCTCCCTATCTCATCCCCCGATACCCGCCCGCCGCTTCTATCGGTCCCGATTTCGTTATATAATCGGTAGGAATTCCATTTTATCAGTTCTTTTTCCCCCCGCCCCGTTTTTTCCGGTGAACCAAAAATCCGAAAAAATTTCACAACTCGCAATCATCGGCGTCTCGCGTCATTTGATTTCACCATAGCGTTTTCTTCGGCGATAAACTGGAACGACGAACGAGCAGTGGATATAATCCCGATGAAATCGAACGTGCTTTCCGAAACGGAAATAAAAGAAGAAAAACATCGAACAAATATAAAATGTGTTTTCAGTAACAAGGGAAACCTCTGAAGAATAATTCCCTGATACTTTGCGCTGCAGTCGGGAAAACTGCGAATATACGTTTTATTCGCGATCACGTTTATTCGTGTGCGTTGTACACATCCGCTCCGTACGTACATACCCTATGCGGTACACACATTCGAACGTGTGAGGCTTGCGTCGGCGTTGAAGGGGCGGGCAAGGGACGGCGCGGGGGGTGGAGGATCGGGATTGTGTGTGATCGTACCAACATAACGAAAAAAGCAACAAGTGACCTTAAAAAGTGTATATACGAGGATAAAAATACGTCGGCGGGTCGCTGATCGAGTGCTCCCTATACATAGGTAATACGTCTATACATATCTGTACATATGAACGTATGTACAACAGAAATGTTTGTAACACATGATTCGCACAGCTCTGTATACGACCAAACAAGATTTCAATTTTTTATCATAATTGTAAAAAAAACAAAATCAAATGCTTCTTCCATTATAATTCCAGATGACGACCTTTTTTTTTTGTTGAAAAATTAATGACTCGAGACAAAAAAATTCAATCAACGAAAGTGGTTAAAATTTTCAATTCGATTCCTGTGCAACTGAATATAATTAGTGTGAAGGTATTTATGATGGAAATTATTATAGTCGGTGACTCGTAATTAATAATCTCAAACGACGATGAGGTTACACAGTAGGTATATATCCGAAGGGGCGTTTTACTTCCTTGAACAAATACTTTTCCGCTCGACCTCGCTTTACCCTCAGATATATATATACATATATTTTAGGTATATTGTTACCTACATAAGCTATGCCCACGACGATGAACAGCCTTAGAGCATAATTGCCCCGTATCAATTTCAAAAATTGAAAAAAAAAAAAAAAAAAAACGAAAAAAAATTATTTCTACGTAGACATCGTATCGTATAGGGTGATTTCTTGACATGTGGTGTCCGACGCCGCTGAATTTCTTACTGCATTTTATACCCTCCCCATATGCCGACGATTCACCCTTCGGACCATATTATACAATTAGAGGCGCCTAAGACACTTATAACCCATAATTATATCATGGGATATTGTTTTATATTGATACAACCCTCGAAGTTACCATAAGAAAAAATTATATCAAAAAAAGAAAAGGAAAAAAGAAAGGGCGAAACATTTGTTTGAGAAGATAAAACGTGAGGGTAGAATATATAACCGAATTTTTGCAATGATCGAGGAATTCGGACCAGATTGAAAATCGGGAGACTCTAATTATTATCATATTGAACAGAAATTTCGGGTTCTAGAGATGGGATTCGGATAGGCCCAACCTGATTTGACCTAACCTTGTCTATGGATATCAGATCTAAGATATAGCCTTCAATTAAAGGGTCGATTGTGCACCTAAGGGGTCGGTTCTTAATTAAGAATTTTCATTAAAATGATCATGGCTATCTGATTTTTTTTTATTTCATTTGATCTATCGACTATCGAGTGAGATGAAATTTTATTAGAACAAAAAGAAAAATGGAATCTCCAAATAATTTCAACATTATCAGGAATGATCGCGCAGATTCTTTTTTTCTTGTTTTCATAAAAACCTCGTTGCGCGTCAGTGCTTCA
The DNA here is from genome assembly GCA_963932425.1 of Athalia cordata. Taxonomy (NCBI): domain Eukaryota; kingdom Metazoa; phylum Arthropoda; class Insecta; order Hymenoptera; family Athaliidae; genus Athalia; species Athalia cordata. The sequence goes on from OZ010626.1 coordinate 31,932,320, forward strand.
CTACCACCCGACCAAACCACTTTTCATTGTTAGGAGAGCGAAATCAGCCCTCAAAAACAATATGACAATCGCATAACGGGTAATTAAACGAGCTCAAAGGAATCGTTTGACCCGGCTGCATAAGTCATCTCAACAGCTGCGCGCACGTTTCACCGTGGATATAGAAAATTGGTAAAAAATTGAAATACGGAAAAATGCAATTTAGTCAAATTATATGTGATTAATCGGTTCGTAATTAAAAATTCTGTGAATGTCAGTCGTATCCGAAGACACGATCACTTATTATCCTTACGAAAAAAATCACTTGCTGCAGTTAATTCTTTGACGAATAAAACAATGACGATAATAATAATGGTAACGTGGAACGGAATGATTCGTTCGGTGATTTCGTGCTATAGATATATCGGTTATATTATAACGATGAATGAAATAATCTCCAAACAACTACGATGACTTCCTTTTCGAGCATCAGTTTTACCGGGTACTAGAAACTGCTGCTGCACCTCGGTCGTCGGGCCCGTGGAAGTTGTTTGAATTTGATTTCTATTACCAGGAAGTACCCAGCCAGTTGAGTTTCCGGTTCAACTGATATAAAACTCCGAATACTTTTCGCGCGCCGTGTTCGCCGGGCGCCCGGGGTCCGTCGAAATTCAACGCTCGTAATATCCTGCAACTAGGCAACTAGCTGTGTGTCACTGGCGCAAACGGGATAAATTCCATGCCACCTCTTCCAGACGGATCGAAATCCCCAAATTCCTTCCCCCCCCCCAGATTTCTTTTCTTTTTTTTTCTTTTTTTTTTACCTCATTATCCTTTTTTCCAATATTTTTTTCACCGCTCTTTTACGCATATCAAGGTGTTCCGGGCACGAACAAGAGCGTAAAATACAGATATAGTTCGGTCGATCTATTTCATGTTAGATATTATAATAGCATCGTGTATATACGTCGTAGATGTATAGGAATTATACGGGATTCTAACTGTAGGTATTACCTATCCCCTCGCCCGGTGGTATATGCAACTACGGAGATCAGAGTAGTCGATAGTATAGCCGCTTGTGAACTCTATCACTGTATTAGGGCGTACGTAGTTAGATTTTAGTTTAATGATTTCCGCCGGACAATCACTCCGGTAATAGCTGCTGCACTGCACTGCAACAGCTATGACTATTCCAATGGAGCAGACTACCGACATACCTGCTGTACTTGTATACAAACGTGTACCTAGAATACACCAGTGCTCTTCGTAGATGAGTGGTCTTTCGATCTCAAGTTTTACCAAAAGAATCGGCGATCGGTAACGAGAGAAAAAGGTGCAGCAGGGTTAAGAATTCATCGATTTCAGGGCATGCAGAATCGAAATTAAAAAAAAAAGTTCCAAAAATATTGCTGCTACTAATCAGAAAAAGTACGTTGGTCGGTATCCTCCGGAGTCCAGGATGCGATGCGGTCTGTAAACGAGAAAAAGAAAAGGAAAGAGAAAAAGCAGCCGAAAAAAGAAAAAAGAAAAGAAATTATGAAGGTCGTAAACGGTTTTCACTGCCCACACTCACCCGCCTTATGGCACGTGGCGTGCGGCGATAGTAATCGTTGAGAAAATCGTCGAACCGTTAAAGTTCCGTTCCCAGCTGGGTTGTTCCTTACAAGGTGAACCATATATGTATTATACTTTCGTATACTATAACATTGCGGGGTTCCGTTTCTCATCCTTCTAATCTTTTACCATATTACCGCACCTGTAGGGGGTCGGAACTGTGTAGGTAGAAACGGTCGCCTGAAATTGCTCCGTACCTCCCTACATAGTTTGTTTTTTTGTTCTTCAGAGTCACCAAACCGTAACGAAGACGTTGAGAACGCAGATTATTTAAAGGGCAGCGTATAGCGTAAGTCGCACAGAGGCCGGAAACACACGTGATGTGTGTTTCTTGAAACGTGACTTGACCAACGGATATTATTATATCTCGTTCTTTAAAACTTGCAACGGTCTTCGGGCCGTTCAGACTTCATCCTGTTCGAAAATCGGGACGATTAATTCATACACGTATCAACTCCGGACCAAACCGAGCTCTTTGAGCTTGACCTCCTCCTCAGGATTTCAGGGCATAGATTTCCCTGGCGGTTAGGAGGAAAACCAGCCTTTCCCATACACAGACACACACGGATATGGACAGATATATACATACGTATACGAATACGTTCCACCGGTTTTCCTCCCTCTCTATGTTATTGCAGAGATAAAGATGGTCCCGTAGATAAGGTCGGGCTAAGATACCATTGTTCTCCGAATCCTATCTTGATTGAGATCTTCCAGTCCCTCTTACCCATAAGTACCAGAGACGCCTCGGGTTTGCATGTAAGACTTGATTGGCTATATCTTTTGAAACATATAGATACAGTTATGGTTCCAACTACGACACGGACTCCGGTCTTCTCGACGATCGGTAATTGAAATCAATTTTTTCCCGTGTAAGAAACAGCAAAAAAAAAAGCAATAAGGAAACACGTTCTTCAGGCTCGATTCCCCTTGATTCCTTCTTTTTTTTCACCCCATCCCCAAAAGTTCCGTTACCCCATTCATTCCTAGACGGGGATGATATATCCAGGTGATCATAATTCAAGGGTTCTGGGTGCTCCCGGATAGAAACGCGTGCCGGAAAACCCATTAGGAGAAGTTAACTGTACACCTAACAACCGAGCACTTAAGGACGTGCCATTTCAAAAGTGAATGACAGCTTCGTTATTTCCCGCGTTTTTTTCTATCCATGATTATATACTTTCCCTCATCTGTACGGTTCATAGTTAAGATTATTAATTTCTCTATGTCACGTCATTTTTCATGAGAAACCAAAGAAAAAGAAAAAAAGAAGAAGAGTATCGCACACGTATCTATATGGGTACATCTGACAACGTTTACGAGGTTAGAGCTTCATAGAAAGGGTTTTAGAATTAGAATGGCTAAGTAATTCTGTACGCGCGAAGAGAGAAGGAGAGAGAGAAGACGAGAGAACGAGAGAGACGGTGAGAGAGTTAATGACGTAATGGGTAAGCGAGTTAATTAAAGGGTGCGCCTACAGCTGCAGTAGGTAGATGGGTAAGTTATAAGGTATAAGATACGCGTGCTACACATTCACTTATCTCGGTACACATACGATCCAGCCTATTCCTCGCCTCCGCCACATCCACGTATCGCGTATATATCTACATATTTTTCTCCCCCCTTCTTCTTGATTCTTTTGTTTCACACCTTCGAACGCCATCGATCCCTAATTATTCTCGCAGGAGTACACGGATCGGTACAGATTAATGTAAAGTTCTATATTCATCCCCTGTAACGCGATGAATAGATTTAACAAAACCAAAAATAAATATGAAAAAAAAAACAATCAAACATCAGAATTGATAAAAACGTAGATATAAAAATCGATTGAAATCTCTATAGGACGAGGAAAATATCCTCAAAAAACAACGGTGTGGATTTAATCTGTACGGTCTATACGTATATCGTCGGGGGTGGCCAGGTATAAAAATCGCTTATTTGGTTGAACGCGTCGGTGGTGTATATAGTCCGCAGTTACAAGGATTGAGAACATGGAGGGTTAGGAATAAAAGATAAAAAAAAAAAAGAAAGAAAAACAGAAAAAAGAAAAACGAAAAAGTAAAGGAATATAAAAAAAACTAAGCTAAACCTTTCGTGGGGTAAATAAGGAATCATCGTGAATTATTGAACGTCGGAGCTTATCAGATAGCCGCGACGCCGTAGCGTTGGCGTTAGCTTTGGCTTTGCGAGAGACACGTGATCATCGCAGGTATATAATATAATATCCTATACCTGTACATACCGCAGGGGGTGCAGGTTGAAATGGGGTGGTAAAAGAGGTGGTTATAGAAGGCATGTATATCGTCGGCTAATCGAGACACGGCTGGCGTGACACCACTTAGATATTGCGACCATTTGCTCGGCGAAATAAACGCCCATCTGTACCTCACCCCCTCCCCCTCGCCCTCGCTCCCACCACCCCTCTATTTCATTCGCGTGTGTAATTTTCCCCGGTATATATTAGTGTGGAAAGAAAAAAAAAAAGAAAACGCTATAAGCTATCTGTAATATCGTAAAATAAGAAAAAATAGAAAAAACGACCAAAAAAAAAACAAAAAAAAACAAAAAATTAAATAAAGAAGGAAACATACGCGTAAAGAAAAGAGAAGCAAAAAAAAAAAAAAGAAATAATGGGGAGGAGCGTGACACTTATTGATTGCATTTTAATCCCAGGGAATCGGTTGTAGCCGGTGATGGGTTGTGGGGTATGAAGGTAAGGGGTATTTTTAACTCCGTGGGGGGTAAAGTGAAAAAAAAAACAGGAAAGAAAAAAAATCTGTCGTTTTCGGACAAAAATTTTTTTTCATTCGAGTATACGAGCCTGGACTCGTGTGCCCGTACGTATGTATGTTGAAAAAGATATTTGTAGGAATATATAGCTGCTGTCACTTGTGGAGAAAATCAGGAAAAAGCTTCGACAGGGATCATGTAATAATTGAAGGGTGAAAAAAAGAAATAAAAGAAAAAAATAAAAAACAACCAAATCGAATAAAAAATTTCTCCGTGGTTGACCGTGATGGAATTAAAATCGTTCAATTAACCATACGTACAGTACGCATGTGACGCGTTCAACCTGCGGTTGTTTTCTGATAGTGCGGTTATGGCGAAATATATATATATAGTTTTTTTTGTTCCAAATATTTTTTATCACACAATCTTTACGTATTCGTACATCCATTGTGAGATGAATTCTACGAGGGTAGAATCCGGAAGGAATATATAAAATTTCGAGTTTGGTGAGAAAAAAAAAAAAAGATGAAAACGCGAAAAAAAAAAAAACTGTATCATTATAATTCGACCAACGTTGCAAGTTTATTATAATATGGTATGATCGAAGGGGTTGTTTTCATTTTGTGTAACGCCAATCGTTGGGGGATTGGGGTAAAATTGAAGGGGAAGGGGGTTGGTGATCGTAAAACTGTTATCAGAGGGGAGCAGAGCACCACCACCAATGCCAATGGCAATGGCAATGGCCAGGTGGTGATCAACCGATCCCCATGTACCCGACTGACTGACACACTGACCTCATAGCCCCATAGCGTCTGTATTCCCATTCCATGATCGGTTTCCCACCCATCTCCCCCCCATCCCCCCTCGCTCAGTCCTCACCCCTAAACAATGAATTTGGGGTGTAGTACACATATTCTAGTATGTCGATATACGTTCACTGTGTCAATGCCGATGCATTTCAATCAAATGCCGAAGATTCTCAGGGTCAAATGTTCATGTTCCGTCATAAACGATCGATTTTGAGATTCGATGAAAAAATGTGGAATGTCGTCGATTCATTTATTTTATTTTTTTCAACATCGTGAGCAATTGGATATAATAGTCAGTCTCGTTGTCAGAAACGATAATTGCCGAGAATTTTTCACCGGTCTTTAATACCGCTGCTGAGGTTTTTTTTTTTTTTCACAACAATAGAGATAGGTAGGTAGAAGTGCAATTATCTCAGTGGTTAGAAACGATCGATTAATTGCCGAAGTGGTCAGTTGAGTATGGAACGTATTATTTTATTTTATTTTTTTAACGTCAATTTTTTTTTGTTTTTTTTTTACAAGATATCTTATCGGTATACGTGCTCTGGATTTATTTCCCGGTAGAGTTCTCGAGCCGTAAAACAAAGACGAAAATGATAAATTAAAAAATAGAAATGGAGAAAAAAAGAAAGTCTTCTACCCCCTTGAAACCTAGAACTGACACAAAACCGCACCTCTTACTTCGTGTCAAGCGATATTTAGTGCCCTCTTGGGTTAGACACACCCTACTATGTATTCCTATTTAATCCAACGTTCGTCTCTTTTCAACGATATCTCCGGTTAAGCAACGGTCGATGCAGATATTAACTCTTCTCCCTCAGTTCACACCTTAGCTCGACTTCTACGAAACTCGAGTGGGTGTGCGTGAATTCTATGGACATCCAAATTTTGTGAATATCGGATAGATTCTCTTCGATCGATTTCTTATTGGGATCGGTAACTGCAGCGCGCGTTAAATTAGTGTAAATAAAAACGACGTACGAATACGAATACGACGATGACTTTAACTGATACTCGCGTGACTGTTTGAAAGGAAGGGCGCGGCTGTCATCTGGATTGTCGAGTCGCAATAAGGGGTGGCGATGGTCGGCGGTGGTCTCTGGTCACCGAGCACACATTAAGAATCTTTTACTCTGGAGAACAACCGGGGCTATTGCTTAGCCACGTAAAACATAGGTGAGCAGAGGTGAAACAAAAACTCACAAGCCACGCACCTGGGCTTGCTTCATTTGCTAAGTAGGCGGCAAGGCGCTAGCGTTATACGCGATCGTACATACCACATCGCGGAGCACCACCCCTGATTATTTCTATATATGTATATACACAACGTCTGCCTTCACGTTATATAAAATGGAACGAACTACTAGGTGCGGTAATTAAAATATACCCGGGTTAATTACTGTTTGAAATTCTGAGCGGAGGGAAAACGCGATGCACGACGGAAGAAGATACGGAATTTTTATTTGAACGAAAAGAAAGAAAAGGGAAAAACAGGAAAAAAAAAAAACTAAGGAATCGATATAAAACGCGCCGATAAATATCGAGCGATTATCCGATCGACTGCGTCACGAAGTTAAAAATAATTGCAACTCAACGAGGAGAATGAACGTCGCGTCGCGTTGCGCTCTGCGTTTTACCGCCCATTAGAACGTGGCGAGTTTCGTGCAGCTGGGTGACGTTGACTTTGTTATCGGAAAATTCAAATTCGTTATATCAATCAATATTTTTTATTTGAGGTTGCCCACGTGTGATCACCCGCGCTCCGGAGTAACGCTGATGCCGGTACACCAGTTGTATACCAGTAGTGCCGATAGAAACGCGTTTCAGATTAAATTATTATCAATATTTTTCGAATTCTTCGAGGTTAATTAGATACATACCTTCGTTTTTTCTTTTTCTTTTTTCCTTTCCTATATAAAACTACCGTCGATAATCAGCGAGTGAAGGTCAATTGAATTTGTAGCACAGACCTGGCTGGTCAGTAACGGTATAAATCACTCTTAATTCCATTTCCGGTATTATCGAACCCGATTAAAACGCAGCAGGCTTCTCCGGTACAAGAAAATACTCTTAGCCAGCTGCGTTGCTCCGCGCTACGCACGTCCAGACGAAGGTCGATCCTGGAGATTTAATCCCGTAAGAATAGAAAAAAAGTCCAATAAAAAAAGGGGTGACCTCCTCGGTATCGGAGGAAATGATTTCTTTCTTTTTTTTTCGCGACGATGAAAGTTAGTGGTAATGAGTTTTAAAAAAATTCCCAATGATCAAACGAGCTTGTTTAATTGAACACGATGTGCATTAATTTCGATGTTGCTTCATCGACTCTCATCTGCAATGTAACAACGTGTACACTGTTTGGTATAGTGATTCCTATCCGATCCCGTGTAGTCAGACGGTACGGCATATTAATCTCAATATCGCCGTTTGATTGGGTCAGTTTGATGGATTATCCGATTTACCGGAGACTACAGACGAACCCTTCGATCACCCTTCTAAGCTGATCAAGAATCAGTTCGGTGTGGTCAAAGATCGCTTCGGGATGATCGCAGAAAAAAGATGTAAAAAAGTAGAAAAACAAAGGAAAAAACGACGAGGTAAAATAAGGGAGAGGAAATTACTTAAACGGAGTAAACTTGAAGAGTCTCGTCTGTTTGCGGTGACTTTCCTCCGTCTGGTCAAGCGAAGTAACCAGATCCGGTCTTTTGTTATTATTCTCTATAAACAGAAAGAGAGAGAGGGATAAATTATGACAATGCAAAGGTTTCGGGGTTTGATAAAAATAGAGAAATCCTGGTTACATGCGATGCAAGCGATGTGGTCCAGCTCACGTCGTCAGGGCTACTTGCATCAGTCGTTGAATCGGCGGGGGTGTCCAGCCTCAGGAGGTATCCATGGTAACCGACTGCTACCCCCTTCCCATCCTCATCCCTCGTTGCATCCCGATGTGCAGCATAGCTGGTGCAGTTTGAATTTGTGAGTCGTCGACTAGCTGCTGCTGCACCGGCGGTTGGGATAAAGAGGAAGGGAAGGGGAACGGTGAAGAAGGGGCTGCGGGTGCCAGGGGACTGCTACGAAATTAAGGGTGGAAAATGGGATGAAAAGTCACTGCTACCGCGAATTATTATCAGCCGTTACACGTATGCCCTTGTGCAGAAATTTTGCAATAATTTTTTTTCAGAATAATGAAAATTTGCGAAAGAACTTTTTTTTGGCAGTCCTTCATATTTTTTTTTCAAATTTTTCGTTCCATTCTCTTTTTCGTTTTTCTCGATTCGATTCGAGGCTCGTAAATTACTGTATTGTGAATGTAGTTCAGTAGTCGCTCTATGTGGGCAGTTATGGAGGGTCAATTTATCTCAGATTATGTCACGGGTTAGAAGGTCTTACAAGTTATATAGGTTGTAGACGAAACTCTAGTTAAACTTAACGGTCGGTTAAGTCTGCTAGGATAGTCTCGAGGTTGACTCCAACAGGCCGACACTGCTACTGCAGGACACCAGTAACTGTATAGTCAAATTTCACAAACTATAATCCTCCTTCTTCACCGGTTCACCTAAAGCAGTAGGAGACTGCGGCCAAGTAGCCAGTCTTATCTCGATTTGCATAAATTCATAGTTATGGGGCTTATACAGGAAAACTGGAGAAACACCTCCTCCTCAAAGACGGAGAATCCTCTTTGAAACAAAACCAAAAAGTCAGGCGACGCCGATAATAATTTCGAACAAAAATTAACCGTCGCAACGATTTTCAAAAATTTCTCATCATCTCACAGAATCTCAACGTCCTCAATTTTTTCTCATACTTTTTTTCGACACTTTTGCACCATGCCAAATGTCACGTGAAAAATTAAGTAACCAGCATATGTATTTCATTTTTTCCGTTTTTTTTTTTTTTTTTGTTTTTAAATTTATTTTCAGCATTCTATAGATATATATACACGCGTTTAATAATTTCAAACACGCCAACCGGCAAGTGGCCGATATCAACATATTGTGCATGACCACAATCGTGAAACAGAATCGGAAAATAGCGAATAAAGTGCTGGATGTGATGAAAAAAAATAAATAAATAAGACTCGGTCATGAAAGTAGAGAGGAAGGGGGAGGGGAGGGGGGTGAATATATATACGTATAGTATATAATATAAGTAATCTAAAAACTTCCGTACATGTCAAACCACCATGATGAAAATCAATTCCAATACATACGTTAAGGTAGAGGTTAGGTTGGGAGTAAAAAAAAAAAGAAGAAAAAAAAAAATGAATGAAGAACTTCTATCAGCCGGCAGTTAGGTATAAGCAGAATAAAAGTACGTACGAGCTTTATTATCATCGTATAGGTAGGGAAATGAACATTTGTGTAGACATTAGTGATTTGCTTCTATCATCGGGGGTTGATCTGACGTTAAAATATGTACGTTGAAGAAAAGGGGCAGTGGGTGGACGGGGAGGAGGTTGAAGGGTGGTTTATACAGAGCGAGTAAGGGTCGGCTATCGGCAGTACCGCGAGGACGAAGGGGACGAAATATATACCTATATAGGTATGAGCGTACAGACAATACAAACACGAAACTACTTATATTGTTTCCCCGTAGGTCTTCGATAGAACGCGATGGGGTGAAAAGGGAATGAAGGGGGTCGCAAGCTGACCATTTGGGACAAACCACCGGCTCACGCGACTGATCTAATCTTCTAGGACTGACCTCGCCGAAGATTATTATCTTGAACGAAATTGATTTCTTGCATTTATTATGCATGATAAAATAGGTATATGTAATGAAAACTGGAAACATGCCGGGCAAAACTACCTTCAAAATATATATTGAAATTAAAACAAAGAAAAAAAGAAAATCAAGAAGAACCGACGTTTGGAGAAAAGGAGAATAAAAAAATTAATACTAAGAGGGTAATGGGGGGAAGGGATAGAGGCATCTGACCAGCGGGGTTTTTCACCCTTTCCGTAAAGTAAAACTTGGATAAAAGTTTTGTGGTCCCCCCTGGCGCACCTGCTTAAAATGTTTATATAATAATAATTCAAAGAGTAAAAGCTTCTTCCCTTCGTTATTCTCTCGGAGTTTTTAGTTCTCATTAGTGAGGGCTTATAGGAGGGCGTCATCGGTTGTAAGAACTTTGAGTTTTGTGCAACGAACGTTTACAGCCGTTCTTTTCTAGGTAAAACAATAGCAATTATGACGATAAAAAAGGAAGAGCGAGAATAAAATGAAGTGGAATAATTGCCGCGGAAATCCCTTGGAGAGAATGAAAATAACGCGATAATATAGCAATAAAATGAAGGTGATAGGTGGTTGTATCGATGTCGCCCAATACCGAACTAACCCTACAACGAACGAACCGCGAAGGAGTCATTCCGTAAATATTTGCCGATGTCTCTTATCTTAGCAAAGCTTAACGACCATATGCCACACTCTCACCCTCTTTTAAACACAGGTGACCATAGCCAACAACGTTCGTACCGTCTCTTATATCATATAATCATCATTATCGTTATCATTATCGTAACATTTATTTTACACGCTAACGCGCCGCGGTATACTGCAGAGAAATATATTTACCAGTGCACACAAATCTGTAAGATTCAAAAATGGTATTACATTGTGGATAAAAGGAGGGAAAAAGAAAAAACGGATGAAAATGAAAAGAACGGTAAAGTGTCGGGTGTGGAAAATTCCGTGTGCTTTTTCAGACGCCAAAGAGCTTCCGACGAGGTGCGGAAGATCAAGGAACTCGAACACGTATTATGAAAAGGAAGTTGAACCTGCGGTTGCTCAGAGTGTGGAGATCTAGTCGTTTGTTATTACAGTAGCCACGGTGCATGTGCTCATGCATCTGGATAATACGTGAAAAGTTTTGTAGGATAAGTAGTCGGTTGTTAGGTTTGGGCATTGGAGGCGGCTGCGGTGATATATGAAAACATAATCATTGATAAGCTGACGAACACACAGCAATGTGCTGAGCTTAGCTGCATTCGCGACGTACTGCAGTTTTCGCCGCGGGTTTTTTTTTCACGTTTACCCTGTAGAACATAAGCTTTCTCTCGCAGCGAACGTACCGTGCAGTTTGCACTTTTTTTTAGATAGGGAGCCAAAAATCTCTGTAACCGGTATCCAAAGGGAATTCATGATGCTTCGAAAGGAACACAATGCACGATATCAAAAATAAAAAAAAAACAAAAACAAAAGTAACAGGGGAAAAACGAGCGAACGAAATCTCGACGTTTGCTGATTTGCTGCCATAAAGCTGCAGCTTGTCGCCGTGCATAGTAGACCATGAAAATTACGATTTGATGTCAGGCAAAACGGGAACACAAATTTCTCTATTTTCATTCGTGCTCTCAAGGCATGTCAAAAAATCTGCAGGTGGCAAAGTGCTCCGGTTATTTTTACTGGAATCTTACCGGAGCCTTCTCGATTTTGTTTTCTCTCAATTTTTGAGGCCGAAAAGAAGTAATTTCATGTTTATGAACAGCCCACGATACAATTAGATCGATTTCTGTACGTGTATGGAATTTAAAACACAGGTGGGTGCACCCCTATCTCCCCTGCACGTCCTTGCTTCCCATGACATATGGCAAGGTGTATATTAGGCATTTTATGGAAGATAAGTAAAAACCACCGATAAGACCTTATCTCACGACCCCTCTCACGCGAGGCAATCTCAACATAGAAAACTAACTCCACATGCTTACGTCATCATCAAATGATCGTTCCTGGTAGAAAAAGAGAAATACGAAAATTATCACCATATTAATATAAATAAAATTTATCATCGAACGAGTTGTTTTTATTCAAATCACATGTACAGTTAAATCATGTCGTACATGTTCACATATATATTTGGGCCCGGGTAATATTCGATTTCCTCAATTATTTCTTAATTTATTATTTATTTCTCCTCATTCATCGATCGTTGAATGATGTATAATTTTAATAGTCTTTTCCTCGACGTCCAAGAATTTTTTCACGCTGTGCCAATATCTCGGCTTCCGTGATGACGACTTGACATCTATTAGCGTACATATGACACCTTAAATTTCCGCAACATTGATCAGCTGAGACACACTGAAATCATCAATTCAATTCTAAACGAACGCGTAGGAATAAAGGATTAATATTGTTCATTCAAGAACATGTTATCGCATGCGTAATTTTTTACAATGATCCATCCATGCTGGCACAGGGTGAAACGATGTTAATGATGAGAAAAAATGTATACATGTGTATAAATTAATTTTTAAAGCAGTCTTTTTATTCTTAATTAAATGTATAATACTTTGATCATCATCATTATTATTATCGATATAAGCGTGCGTTTTGTTTTAAATAAATGAATAATGAAATAATAATAACGTTGCATGCATCGTCGTGATGAATGTTTTTTGTTAAGTCGTCATGATGTTTTGTTCGTTTCGGTTCTTTCTCTCGTGTATTCCGCGGTAAAGCTATCATGCGGATGAAGATGAAATTGGTAAGCTCGTTTTTTTCATAGGTATCCAGATCTTAGTTGATCCTCTGGTATTCCCCTGTAGCGTATTTCCAAAAGTAAATTGGCGTTTTCACACTTCCTCCCTTGCTAACGCATTTTCCGGCGTAGCTGAGGCACCAGAGATACGAACAGCAATCTTCGCTCACGTGGCACTGTATATTCGTGTTTCATTTATGTTGTTAGTATCATTCAAAGCGAGAAACAAAAATTATTTGCGATCGAGGTGTGCAATTTATATAAGCGTTAGATTCACATGCAGATGATAAAGGTAACGTGATATTTGAAATCTTAAGTTCGGTCAAATGTCATCTCAAAAAACCAAGTGAAATTTATCTCAATATTTCAATACTAACGGGATCACCGTGGCGGCCACAATTCGGTGTGTCACCAGTAGTCAAAGGTGAACCTGATCTAGTTCTGCCAGGCGAAGCGGAGATAACGCTTCCGACCAGAAGAGCGAGACATAGGCAAAGAACGATCTTCGACATCGTGGATATGGGCGGCTTATCTGAAAAGTTCAAAGTTCTTAATTAACATTAAAAAAAAAGCAATAAAATAAATAAACAAATACAACATCGCTCGCTTCTTTTTGTTTTTCTAATCGGCTGTTTTATAACGCTACGCGAATTAATGGCGCCACAAGCCTCTCGGTGGATCGGATCATCGTTCAACAGGAAGTTTGCACTTAGGTTGTTTCTACGCGTCGTTGTAAAGTGTATTTAATTGAAATCAAACGGAGTAAAACGTTGCGAGACTCGAAAACTAGCTATGGAAAAATTTATTCGAAAGACCAAAATTTTCACCGAAAAATAAAAAAAAAAAAAACTAATAACTAAATTATCGAACAATGCTATTTTACTGCGTTATATAATTTGTTACACCGTTACGTGCCGTTCAATTAATGAAACTTAAGAGATTATTTTATACGGCAATTTTTTCTAATTATTTTTTGCCTTGAATTTCACGATTGTTGTGTCGTCGTAACTGTGAATTACAAATGTCTACATTTAGCCTTCACGTGACCCTGTCCACTACCACACTTTGTGATTTGCACGATGATCGCTCCGCGGAGCGATCCTTTCACCGCAAAGTTTCAACGATTTGATTCCGAACATGATATCTATAAAGCTGGAGACGAAGAATTTAGTAAATTAGATTCTCGATAATTAAGAAATGAATTTACATGGTTTTACATGATACCAATTATAGCGTTTACTTACTTGATTTTATTTGAAATAAAATAAGCGTAACAAATAGTTATGTAGATAATATATATCCTCCTTTCTTGGATCGTCCACGGGAATGTCTTCTCTCGACTGGAGTCAAACTTGAACTGACTTCTCGGCGATATCTCTTAACCTACTTATAAGCGATGGCTGGTCACCGACATCTACCACATTTTAAACTGTTGAGCAAGTATTGAAGAACTAACACTTATTTAGTTTGTTGGTTTGTCGTTTAAGTGACCGCGATGCGTTGTTTTCTTTATTTGTATTCGTATCCGTTGCATATCTGCGTATCTTGGATAACCCCCTTATTTGCGACTCTACGCTATTCACATAATGCGCTTCAAATGTGTACAAGACGCGTACTTGCGGTGGTACGTGATTCACATAATCCGTTTGAAATGCGAATAAGGCGTATTACTCACAGACACACATATAGGTATACGTAGTCTACTGTCTTTATTTCTAGTTTATTTTTTCTTTATGACTTTTATTTACTCAGCAGTTCATTTTCAACGGCTTTGTGCATGGATTGCCGATTAAGATTTCCAATAATTATAAAATACCCAGAATTTAACCGAACGTTTTCCATTCGAAGAACTAGAAAATGCGTGTCTAACGAATAGATTCATAACATTTCTTTTTTATTTCCCTATACTTCATACGGTACGTGGTGAAATAATCGACCTTGTTTTATTACCAGTGATTTGTTAAGTTCATAAAATACCGCGATAATAATTACTCTGGTAAAAATATACGAATATAGTTTCTGAGTACTGCGGGTTATCCGCCCCTTTTGGCCTTGAGATTTTATAAACTTTATTACTTTATCTCGCTAACAACTCACAGCGAATCAATATGCAAAGTAATAATATTTATAATGAAAATACCAACTTAATTGAAGAGGAAATATTCATTATAATTCACCGAACTTAATCAGTTCTCCGAAAAACTAATTGTAGATAGTATATTTATTTTTTTTTTTTAGTCGTGTCGAATTGCGTTCACTGTTTTTTCTTTCCTCAATGTTTTTTTGTTTTTAAACTTTGATAAAAGAAAAATTTATCAGAATTGAATTTATCTTGCGTACAAAAATTTTGTATCATCAACGATCTGATGATAAAATTTGCGATTTTATGTTAATTGCGTATAGAAATCAATTTCTACAACATTATATCAGTGAAGATAACCGCAATTATTATATCTTTGTATCTCTATGATGAATCCAAATGAATACGCATTTTTGTCTATATGTATGTATTTGTTTTGTTTTTTTAATCAGGTGCTAATTACCAGCACGGATACGTATATGGGCCGTGTGTATCACATGTGTATACGTAGATTCCACCGTTTTGGTTTGTAGTACATTTCATTAAAACAGATTCTGAGAATTATAAATGATATGTAATTGTACAACGATATATCCTGACGCTATAGCTGTTGTTGTTTTTACCGATGTGGATCGTTACGGACAAACGTTCTCTGATCACGTGCAGTTCAGACCTCATAACCGCAAGATTATCATTTTATCTTTTCTTATATTACACATACGGTACATAGCGGTAAAAAGCAGAGACGGAACGCATCCCGCAGACCGCACGCGCATGACCGACGGAGTTCAATTCCCGGGAGCGTTTGATATCGTTATTTGTAAAAATTGTTTATCCCGAGAATACAGAGTTCTTTTTTTCTATTCACCTCGTCTCTCATTCCATGTATTTTATTGAACTTTTCTATCGAGTTGTGTTCGTCTGGATCAAATAGAAACTTTTCGTTCGAAATTATGCGAAGAATTTTCGTATTCTCATACGCATTATAATCAAGGGAAAACGTTTAGGGAATTAAATCGCATAGGTAAGAAATTTTTCGACACCCCCTTTACATTTATTAAGCCACGTGTACGAGGTTTCAACCCGTTTCTTACAACTTCCACACGCACATCCGGTAAACTTCCTGCGCTAACACCTTGTTTCCGGAACACGCGAGATCGACCTCCGCCTTAATATTCTATACAACTATATATAAATGCCACGCGATAATTTGCGCAACCCTTTTTCTTGCGTTGGAATTAGTAACACCTAATTGAATGATTATCGTAAGAGTTGTTTCATGACTGACGTCTTGAATGTATTACATGACATCAACTTTTCCTATATTTCATTCACAGGATTGATTTACATGGAATAATTCTTCTCCATTTTTATCTCCTGCTCCAAAATTGACCAGAGAGGCGGCAGAACTTCCGGTTGGAGATCCTCGACTCCCTCGGCAAGTCGTTGAGTCTCATGTAATCGATAATTTTTTTGATTTTGATTTTTTCTTTTTTGTACCAGCTGATGACGGATCGAGGAACAAAGTTTCTCGATTCTCTTTACCAGACAAATTTTGAGTTTGAGTTTCTCAAACTTTCACGTTTCTGATTTGAAGCTATCAACCATTCTTAGGACTCTTGTGATACTTGACTCGTGAAATAAACGTCATACAGGCGGATAGGACGTATGCCTGTATATACAGCTTGTACATAGGGTGGGTGAACCGTATGTTTAATATATAAGACGTCGTACTAAACTCAGCTGTGACGATCACTAGAGAGAGGCAATATATTCCGTTAGTTGTTTTCCTCTCCTATCCAAAGTGTATTTGCCAGTTTCTCCTTTCATTGTACCTCATCATGGTCGGGTTCTTCTATAACGCGTCTCGCATCACCCTGTATAAATTTACTGGGATGTCTTATTTTATTGCCACACTGGTAAACATTATATAAACTAGTTATATGCGAGGGTAGTTGGAAAAGAAAACTAAAGAAGTGAGAGAAACAAAAAAGCATTTTTCTCATAAATAAATAAATAAACAATATAGATCAGAAGTTTTCTTTGCATTAAAAAATAATAATTAGAAGAACTGGGTCTCTTCGTTGAGATCTTCTTACTCTTCCTCAATTCTCCGGGTCACGAGAGAACAAAAAAGGAAAAAAAAATGTATGTGAAAACCGCTTCATAATTTTAACTTTTTAAAGACTAAGGTGCGCCGCCGCGAGTCTTTATAACGTTACACCATAATTTGCACACAACTGTACACATCTGAAGTAAAATGTATATAAGCTGGGCGAAAAATAAAAGATGTAAAGAGAAAAAAGAAAAGAAAAAAAAAACTGACTAAAAGAAAGAAAGAAACGTACGAAACGTAAAGAAGAACGAAGTTTCGTTTACCAAGAGAAATTTCGCGCGGTATATTCTACTTTTGATATTATTTTATTTTGTTTCGTTTTCTTTTTTCATTTTATTCTTTTCAGTTTCTTCTCTTTATTTTTATACGTGTATCTGTATACTCTACGGTTTTTCTCCGCTATCTATACGTACACGGCGAGAGAACCGTGTCATTCCGTTGGAGACACTAAACCTGCACTTTATTTCTCGAAATAACCTTTGTAGTGGCGAATTCTTAAATGTCTTTCTCCTCCGCAACCCTGCAAGGGGGTGGTTTTGTGGGGTTTCCAGTCGCGGAGTTTGAGTCGGCGGGGTGGTTTTAGGGTGAAAGGTGGAGGTCGTGACAAACTGCGGAAAAGCCTAAGCCTGTCTATAACAAACCGTCCCCCAACCTCTCGCTTCCTCTCTTGACTCCCGTCAAAGATATATCGCACGGTCTTCTTTTTTCGTGTTTCTCTCTCTCTTTTTTTCTTCTTTTTTTTCTCTCCTTTTATTTCGGGAATGGTGTGGCAATGGGGGTAGGGTTTTCTTATTTTTATGGGACCCAACAAATATCCTCACGCGAATGGGACGTGATGTCTTTCGATCAGCCAACGAATAATCGAATACCCTTACAAACAATACAAATAAAATGAGATCAATTTATACAACCAACTTATATACCGCACCCCGTTATTTTTGGCTCTGGAAAACAAAAAAAGAAAGCATATATTTTTTATACCTTAAATAATAATAACGATATGTGTCCATAAGAAATTCGGCAAAAATAATCGCTTATTTCGAATCTTAAAAATTTCACTGTTTTATTTTATTTTTTTCGTGTATGGGTGAATTTCTGAAGTAAGGGAGAAAATCGACAAGCGTTTGATGGCCTCACGATCATGTTCTCGCGGGTATATTGAGGGAATTACATACCTTTTACTTTATTTTCTTTATTTTACTTTCTCCTTTTTTTCTTTCCTTCGTTTTTCTTTTTTTTTTTCTTTTACGAAACGACCCTCAAAAGATCGCCGCGACACGTTGAAGGAAAAAGTAAAAGAAGAAGAAGAAAAAGAAAAGGAGGTATAACTGGTGGGCCACACAACCGTATACGGCATACCGTGTATATATGGGAAGTTTTTACGATGCTAGCCGCGAGGTTTATTATCTGTCCCCTGTTTTTATTTTATAGATACGAAAAAAAACCTTCTTCTTTTGACGCAGATTTGATTCAACTTGAGAGGGGGTTCTATACCCTCAAGGACCTGTGGCTATATTATGGCTGTACTATACGTTACTCACCATCAAAATCCCATGCAATCTTCATGCACTATATACGTTATATCGCTCTATAGTATGAGCTTTGAGGACTTTTTCTTTTTTTTGCTTCTTATTCTCCTTCTTTTACTTTTTCATTGTTCTCTCAAACTTCGACGACACGTTAACCTTTTACAGCTTACAATATAAGTCGAGTAAAACGTTGCTTTCAAAGAACAAAAAAAAAACATAAAGAAAAGGGAGAACCATATTATTATTTTTTTTTTTTTATGAAGTAAAAAAATGATTTTTAGCCGATGAGTTTGACTAGAAGCTATTACTTATAGTGTACGTACTATAGATTTTCTATACGTTCTATAGATTTTGGTTTTCTTAGCTTGTGGTTATATTTATAGCTCCTGCTGCAGTCTCTTCGTTTTGCTGTACATCTATCTGTATAACCGTCGTGAAATTAGGGGGTGGGAAATTCGCTGGGTGAAGGGAAGAGACTGGACAATTTGATAATTGGATCCGTACCGCTGATTTATAGATCGGGATTCAGGGAGGGGGGTAGTGGAAACTGAAAACTACCCCGATTCTCGTTCTCATACCCTATATACGTATGTACGCTGAAATCGAAACTCCTAGTATTCTCCGTGTACGACAACAACAAAACCCATCTAAAACCACTCCCTTGAACGACGAATTAGTCTTGAAACTGTAAGAAATATAGCAGGCTAGACTCCGTTTTATAGGGATGTCAGGATATCCCACGTCGAAATTCTATGAATATTTAATTACCGATTAATTGATTGGAACATCAAATTACTTATTTATGTATATTATCCCAGAGCATTAAAAACAACCGTTTTATATACGAAGGGATAAAGAAAGTGAAAAAAAAAGGTATAAAGAAAATTTCATTCGCGGAACAAACCCATTTCCACTATAGCTCTGAACGAGAAAACTAAAGGGGTGGTTTTTCCCATTATACTCTTTAACAACAAAAGTACTTATTCACACCTTGACGTATGTAGGTATATTTTAAAGGTTTCTCCCTCTCTCTCTCTCTTTGTACCTACGTATTTCTTTTTTCCTTCTCTATTTTTCTCCGCTTTCTTTGAACTGGGTGAGACAGACCGGGGGAAGGAGGAGGTAGGCGGAAAGGGGTAGAAATATACTCGGACGGTTTTAGAGTGCGGACAACGCGCGTTTACTATAAGGGAACGGGGGTGGTTGGGGGTGGAGTTCGGTGGCGCTGGCCATTTCCTAGCAATTTCCTGAGGCTGTTTATAACCTGAACTTTTGAACCCCTCGGACTATCCCTATGTATACCTAACTCTTCCTTTTCCACTCTTCTATATCTTTCCTTTTTTCTTTTTAACGTATCTCAATTTAGAATAAAATATTTGTCAAGTAGTACTTGGACTGGACATCGGGTATAATGTATGTTATAACAGGTCACACGAATTTCCATCTATAGAACTTTGCCCAAAGAAAAAAAAAAACTCAGCGTCACGATTGCGTCGAGAATTTTTTTTTTCTCTCATCTATGTGAAACGAATTTCACAACTTTGGTCAGAAAAAAGTTCAGTTAAAATAATCAGACATACCCCCAACTGAGAAGGTTTTGAAAACTACTCCAGGTTTTCTTGTCGAAATTTTGGATATCGTTGAATTTTCGGTAGTGCAGTTTTCAGCAGAATTCAATGACGAAGCTAAGGGTTGTCGTTTCATGGAACCGCTTTGTGGGGTCTTTTCGTGGTGCTTCGAAGGTGGGAGGGGATGAACTCGTATATTTGTTGCTCCAATGGTCAGTCTTGTAAATTATGGGGGAGATTCTCTTCCATACCAAAATACATGGATGTAATATTTACTCGTACGAATTACCCACCTACCCTAACTAGAAAAACCAGCGAACAGCAATACGATACGCGATGCCGTAGGTGAAGGCGAATTTTCGAAGGGTTAAGGCCAAAAGAGGGTGCTCACATTAAATATAATCGAAGGCCGTATTTGAACTGTTATCTAGGTATATTACAACGATGCAACGTGTTTCCACGCAAATTACACAGGGTGTATTTGTCTTAATAACGAAAATATTTAAAAACCACCTCTATTTGGTTGTTGTATCATATAAGTATCTATAGTGTTACTTATATATGTAGAGGAATAAATTCGATCGATACATTCTTTTCTGAAATCATATTTTGTTTCTCCCGACAACCACCAGATATAATTTCTAAACAAATTGTATTTTGGATTTTCTATATTTTTCATTTTTATTCTTCATCCTGAAAATTTTCTTCAATTTTTTACTCTCGCGTCTTTTCTTTGAAGAAAGAATTTTAGTTTTATTTTTTCTCCAATTTTTTCTAATTTTTTTTTTACAATTTTTTTCAATTTTTTATTTCACTTTCTTTTCGATTTTTTTAATTTTTATTTTTTTTTTTAATATTGGAGTATTGGAAAGAAATGTGAGACTGCTGATCTAAAATTCTACGAGTTCGTTGTAAATCAGTTAGGTACGATGCAATTCGTGACAATACTTTTCACCCCCCTAAGTTAGGGCTAACTTATGGTGCCATCCCACGTAGACAATGAGAACTACTATTCCAATAACGCATGCGTGTACCAACTTTGGGGGTAGCTAAATTGGGGTGAGCAACATATACCGTGTTTGTTGCGACTATTTTCAAGGTCGGTAAGGTCGAAAACTTTGAATTTTGATAATCGTGCGTTCGCGTAATAGCCTGTAGACAAAAATTTATGCAATTCTAAAGGGATGAAAAGAAGACAAATTATAGTAGTTTGAAAAAAAAGAAAAGAACGTCAATAACTAATTAAAATAAAAAAATTAGAAAATTCGAAAAAAAAAATATTTTAGTTTATTTAAAAAAAAAATCATTCCATCTCTCTCGATTTGTTCCAAGAGAAATAATTCATTTATTTTTTTTCCTAATTGTCGTGGAATTAATTTGGTAATTGTTTGAGGATTGAATTTCTCAGTATCATTCGTGGTTTCTACTATCATGTGATCGATCGTTTGATGAATTTCGAATAGAATTTTATTATGTTCATTATTATTTCGTGAATCTGATGATGCGGAGAATTGGTGAAACGGGCGCAGGTATTCCGTGGATTGGTCAGACGGCTATTTATGTTTGACCAATCGATGGTTCGCGTCGGGTGTGCTCCTGCCAACCCTTAATCAAGACGACAAGGGTACTTGAATTTTCAATTAAAAAACCTGCCTTTCTGTTCGATCTTTTATTACTAACGCGCTATATCAGACCGGTAGCTGCGGTATAGATATAGATATGTATCATACACCCGATGTCAAATTAAAGTTAGGTATAGGCTCGGTTCTCGTCGTTCGTTTAAAAAAAAATTTTAATAATATTGAATAGCTGCAAAATCGTCGACGTAGGTTACGATACAGCTCCGACTGTTTTTTCATCATTTATTCATTCATTTTTTTTCCACCCGATCTCTCCTCTCCTTCTTTTTCTTCCTCTCGTTATACACTCGCTTCTTTTATCTTTCTTCCTTTCAGCTGCATTTATTTTAAAGTTTCGCGATCATCTTCAAATCAGAACGTACCGCACCTGTTTTTGATAATTTATTCAATGAGTGAAAGAAAATCGATTTAATAAAATTAAGAAACGATCATCTGAAACGAGTAAAAAAAAATAGGGAGAATTCCAATTTCGCATCGTCGTTGATATCAACCCTTATGAGTATGGGTATGAAGTACAGCGTATGTGCTACACGCGCTATGGTGTTTCTGGCGCATCATGAATAAAACTGAAAATATTCCACGGTAAAAACTTGCGTATCCCTATGATCCAGCGCTAAAACAAACGCTGCACGCACACGACCGCTGTCTATATTTCGAAACCATCATTGAACGTACACATACGTATAGGTATTACGCAGATACGTATATACATAACGTATTTCAACCGATAATACATACTGTATGAGACCATGGGACTATGGACTGATTGGGGTGACGCTCCAAACCTCCACAGCTATGCAGTTTAATTTATGTTGCATCAGAAGCCAGTCGCATCCAACAATCGTTCGTTCATTCATTAGTTCGTCGTTTATTTGCTTAGTTATATTCGTAAATATAAAATTTCGGATTTTCTTTTTTCTATGGGTTTTTTTATGTATTTGTTTGTTCATATTTTTAACCCCCTTAGTTTTTATCAGTCTTCGTACGCTCAAATCCTGTGCAGTTATCCGTGTACGGTGTCGCACACCTGCTATACATTATCTAATAAATTGACGTCGCGTGAAGAAAGCGAAAAAAAAGATTGGATTTTTTGGATAAGAAATTCTAATTTCAATCAATCAGCAGCGCGTGTTGTTGATTCAATTATTTCGCTTATCAAATTTGTTTTTTTTTTTTACATCTTTAACGCGAGCGCGGCGGAGGTTAAAATGTTAACCGTATCAAGGCGCATGGGAAGTCGATGCAAATATCAACTCGACCTACACGTATGTGTATGTGTATGTATTGACATGGGTATGTGCTGACGCGTGTTGTAAGAAATTACTGAAATTATCGAACTCATTTTGATTGTATTTGATTTTAGTTTAATTCTTTTCATTTATTTACTTGGTTTTTTTTCTTCTAAGATTTTTTTATTACTTTTACGCGACGCGTTCGGATGCGAAAGGGTGAAATTATGATTTACTCATGCTCTCGTATGCATTACGTTCATCTGGAGTGTAACGTGATATTTATAAGTAGAATATGTTTGGTCATATGGTCAATTAAGAAGACGCTGCTGGAGGGTGAGCACAGATATATAGATAAAGCTAACTATGCCTGATCAAATAAGAACCAATTATCAAAATATGATCTAACTATCTTTCGTCGTCGTATATAACTATAACTATAACCTCGTCGACCGTAGTTTCATATCAGATTACGTATTTATTGAACGAAAATTATACACCCTTAACCTATTTTGTCCCTTAGGTGTTATATCGCCTTTCTTAATACTTCTCACCCCTGAATGCCCTTCACCTATCTTCCCACGATTCGACATTTCCTCGTTCGTTATCTGCAGTCAGTTTGTCGAGGTGTTTACAGAAATTGAAAATAAAACTGAAGAACAAACGACGTAAAACAGATACTGTGAATCATCGCACTGCAGAATTTGATTCTATAGTTTTCGATCCGAGAGAAATATAGGAGAACGTTGTAGAGAAGATTAAAATACGAAACCGCGCGGTTATAACAATGCCGTTGGGTGTGAGAAAATGGAAAGAACTGCGGATGGACGAGAAAAAGTGAAATTGTGTAAAGTTGTTTAGCGAGTAGATTCATATCCATTTATATCTATCCACCGCCAACGTGCAGGGGTGACAAAAGGGTGCGCAGGGTCGTATCTTCACTTGAACGAGAATCTCAACTAGGTACACGCGCTGGTTGGAAATCAATTGACGCAACGATGTAGAGAAAACTGATATTCCGACGAAGGTTGTTTGATGGACAAAATATGTTTCACTTTATCGTATCGGCAAACGCGATGAAACCTTGGCCGATTATTTTCAATCAAATATCCCTCGCTTCTTTTTTCTCTCCTTTCTACTTTTCATTTCAGAAGCTTCTCTCTCTCGATCGCGGTGTTCGGGTTTTCGTATTTTTTTACTCGAATTCCAACCGATGTCCTGAATCAGTTTACGCTCTGATTGGTGAGAAGTAGTTCCTTTTTTGTTTATGATTTTTTTTTTCTTCAATCACAAAATTTACGGACACTAATAATGGAAGTCACGGAGTCACGTCAAACTGATCGTCACCCTTCGTTTCGACCCTCAGGTGCATTGTCATACGAAACCCTTTTCTAACGTCTTTTTTTCTCCCTTCTCTTTCATTCTTTCTCTTCTTATTTAAATTTTAGGTAATCCAATTTTAGAAATCTTTTTAAGACACGTGTCCATTGCAGGAGTCATTCATTCTACATTCTCTTGTTGAGCAACTGTGAAATTTTTTATCTCAACGTACGATTAACAGGTGTTATTGTAATTTTGGTTCTTTTTTTTTTTTCATTGTCATGAGGTGTTTCGGTGGAAAAGATGATTTTAACATATTATGTATTTGTAAATTTATTATTTGTCCTGAAAAAAAATGAGCCGCCTCGTCCACGAGTAGGACTTTTCCTCCCATTTGAGCCGTGAATCTTTATCCCTCGCATCGTCCTTGACGGAATCTTCTCGAAGTTTTACATTTCTTACCCCAAAATCCTAGATTTTTTCGAATTGACTCATCGAAGTATTTACATGCTCTTGCCGCGTCTACCGAACAACTATTTTGACTTTTACCACCATCAGGGTGAAAATTAATGTCACCAATTGCGTCACTGTAATCCAATGATCCCGCGTTTGCATGGATCACTTGAAGAGAATCTGCGTCGTTACGATGAGTTCGATTCCCAGCACCCGAAAACCAGAGGTAAGGAAGCGCTGGGTCCAAACCAAAATGAAAAATGAAAATTTCCAAAACTTTGAAACGGATCTAATCTACGATTCGTCATCGTTATTCAAATTATTATAGTTCGCACTAATCATGTTCGCGGGATGTCGACACTTAATTTTCCAATTTACCCCGCGTGTTTATGGGCGACAATCATCGATTGAAATTGATAGCTCATTCGACCGGTGATAGTTATCATTTATCATCAATTATAACTGTGATGCGCGTCTCTAGGGTCATCGGATTATCCGATGATAATTTTTCCTCAAATTTGTCATACCTTAATTCACTCAAATCTTTTATTTTATCCAATTTTTTTTTTTTCTTTGCTTTCACTCACCGGCCACGTAACCAAACGTGTTCTTGGATTTTCCCACGTAAATCAAACGAATAAAATTCGAATCCCTTTCGTTCGTTTTATATCGTTTCGTGTTCAGATCCGTATTGACGATTATTTACTGTATCGAAATTAATTTGATATATCTTCATCTCAATATTGTATACTTATCAGTTACAGCGGGGGATTAATTTTTCAAATGACTTTCATCCGTCATCCACAATATCGTATACAGTACCTACTCGAGACCGTTAATTGATCGACGTAAAAGATTATATTGTCAATCGTTTTTGTTGATTTAATTTTTTTTTTTTCTGTTTTTTTCGTATCCTTTTATTTTTTAAGTACGAGCCCTCATCAATTACGATCTCATCTCTTCTCAAAATGTCATTTGACTCTTTTGGATCGGAAAAATCGGGGTCCAATAATTACGGGTGTGTTTTATTTACAACGTCAAAAGAATTTTATTCACATTTTTGTGGACGAAGAAAAAAAATCTTCTATTCCAGAATGAAAGTTTCTGGACCGCCTGAGGTCTTAAGATAAAAAGAACCGGATACATCGGTGTCAAGTATAAGGCCGCCCAGATAAGTTGTTGCATTTTGCTCGCACTCTCCTTTCTCGTATTTCGAATAATTCTCACAAGCTTTTGCCGTGAATTTTTTAGCCGTTCGTAGGGACTCGCCTACGTACCTCCACGATCTACTGTGAGCACAAATGCCAACTATGTCCATCGTGCAACCCGTCTGATGAGATCCACCGTTCGGCCAGAGATCGATATTTCCAAGTGCGTCAGGATAACCCAAAAGTCCTGCGTTCGTGTGGATAACGTAAACTACCGTGGCATCACCAACTGACAATTTTGATTTTGTATTCGAGAGCCAAAATAATGGACTCGCTGGATCCATCCCTGTGAGTTGAAAAAAGGATTATCAACAGCTCTCGTCCTCACATTTTTCAACAATTTTTCATTTTTGCTTTTATCTTTTTTTTTTTAAATGTATTTTTAAAAAAAATTTTCTTACCCACAATAACTGGCACCGCGTAAGAGCTGGTGCGACTTCCTACACCTGATATGTGAGCGCCCAAAGAGTGGCCCAAGATTATTAGATCGTTTATATCCATTCCCTGGTCAACTAAAAAGTCGATCAGCTCTGCGAGATATTCACCAACTGTCCATACCTTTGACCGGGCGGATATGTAATCTCTGTTTGCGTAGGTACTCCAATCAACGTATATATAGTTGTACTCCGAACCACTTTCCAAATATCCTGTAATTCAACGTTGGGAAAAAAAAGGAAAAAAAAGAGAATTAAAATATCGTCGGTGAGAACTGAGCGAAAATTTCATCGACTCGTAAGATTCTTACCTGTACGTAACAAGGTGTTGATTGTTGATCTGTTCGAAGCTAACCAACCGTGGATTACTATACGCGTTGGTACGTTCGGATCGAAATTACTGTTTGCAAGTGAATCCAAGTCGTGTGGATAAAGTAACTGAGGTGAGTCCGGATTTTTGACGGTGTACAAATTGAATAATATGTCGTCATGCCATTCTTCCCGTGTGCTCGGAGATTCTTCTGGTTCTTCGGTAAGGTTGATCAATTCGATGGTCAAATCCTCCGCTATCACCAATCTCCAACTATCCTGCCTTGCGTTCTTCGAATTCACGTTTATAACTGCAATTGAATTTCAAAATCATTTCGATTTCGTAGAAATAAATAAATTGGTACAAGTTAATTCTAACGAAATCGACACGGCGAACGAAATGCACAAATCTCACTGCGACAGTTATCGATCATGATTATCTTCCATACCGGCAATTAAGAACAGCAGAATTCCCAGGTGAATTTTAGACTTCATTTTTATTTTAGTGAAAAAAAAATTAAAAAGACGATCGATATATCGGTACGTACGAACATCCGTACTATTTTATCACTAAGAAATGATTTTCCGAATTCGCTACGTTTTATAATGAATGAATTATGGTGGGAAGGTACAGATGGTCCGATTTTTTTTTTTTTTTTTTTGTATTTTTCAAATACATTTGTTAAGTTGTAAAAAGTGTCGGTGTAAAATTCCACGCGATAATATATTTATTTCCAAAATCTTCTTATTGACACAATTGTTGTAACACGTATGACCTCACAATGATCTAATTCGTAATAATTTTCCTTTACGAATTAATAAAAGTCAATAACTTTTGTCGTAGTGTAATTATTGTTTTTCAATCATTCGCCATTTAGGTATGGTACCATATAAGATGTTTATTTTCTCAACATTTATTATCCACGTTTTCGTAAACGCCGTTTTAGCGTTGAGTTGCATTGAAAACTTTTTTCCGTTCCTCTCTTTTCTCCCCTACGTGAATTTCCCCGTCCAGTTTAAACTAGATGTCTGTAATTACCTACTGTTTATTCAAAATTTGGAGCGAATATTTTTAATCACCCGATCCATCCGGTTCCACTCAGGCCCGTTCAATCTACTTCATTGCATCGATCATATTATCATCATCGTCATTGAACTGAATAACGTTTGTATTCGTTCAGTTGAGTAAACTAAAGATTGCTTCTCATCTTTTTACAACCTATACTAATATGTACGAACAGGCTTGTTTTTACAATATAGATTTACAGCGTCACGTGATTTTACTATTGATATCACGTCATATTTTCCATGATAGAAATCATATTTCTTATAGAACTTAGATAATGAAAATGGGTAACAATAGAAATTGAGTAATTAAGAAGAGAAAAAAAGAAAAAAAATTGCGCAGCACCAGTGAGTGAACGCAGGTGATCCTGTTATATACCTACAAATGTCTCTAAGACGAAGTGTGAAATGAAATAAATTTTTAATAAATAAGAATAAGCAAAGTATGGGGTTTTGTAGGGGTAGAAAACGAGGAGGGTTTATGTTGCAGGAGGTACGCGGGGAGCGCTTGCGTAAACCAGCTGTCTCTTTCTCTCTTTCTCTCTTTCTCTCTCTCTCTCTGCTTTCTCGTATGCCTAGAGTGAGCTTCGCAAAATGTCGAGGGTGTTTTGGGGGAGGGTCGAGGGTTGCCACGGGGGGGTTGAAAGGGGAGCTCGGAGGGTGCGAGGTAACCTCCATCGATTTGCCCGTCAGCCGCCATCTTGCCACCCTACGTACGCTATACGGTTGGGCTTGACTAAGCCCAGAAATTGGGTAGACATTTTGGAAAAACCATTTCAACATAACGTTAATTAATTCCCACTGTATTACAAATATCGCATATGTAACTCCAGATTTACATGCGTAACTTTGAATTTTTCTACACCGCGTCGAAAAAAAAAAAATCGTTTCATTTGATTCCTTCATCTTCATTAAATGTGGGGTATAGGTGATTAAATTAGCCGTGCTTTAAAAATGCAACCGAGACAAAAAGAAAAAATCAAATTACATGTGTAATTAAAAAACTAAATCGTCAACCTAATATTACCGCACGCTTTTGATGATGTTGTACTGTACGTTCGAATTTTATGGAAAATTTTGTCCATTTTTTTTTATTTCAAATACCAATATTTAGAAGAAGACAAAAAAAACGAAAAAAAAGTCATAAAAATTTATACATATTTTTTCTTTCTTTCTTCTGTGTCCCAGAGATCGGAGGGAACGCGAAAGAAATTAATATACATAGAGAGAGAGTAGATTTAATTGAAATCCGATTGTCTGCTGCAGATCATCGCGCGCGTGTTGTAGGTTATATAGGTATACTGGGTATATGGAAGTGCAGTCTTTGAATTGGAAAGCGACCCATTGTTTTCTTCGTTGCTGATGCTGAAACTGCTGCTGCTACCGCTGCAGGAAGAATTTAATTGCAATGAACTCGAGGATCGGATATGTTTATAAAAATACCCATATATAATACGTGTGAATTTTTTTTCTTTTTTTTTCACACTATTTACTGCCAGCTCATACTTATTTAAGGGGCTACGGAACACAAGGATTCTCTTATTTTACTTTCATCATTTGTTTTTTTCTTTTTTTCTTCTTTTCATTCGCGATGTTCGCGTTGATAAAAGTTAATCGATCGGCGTGTGGTATAGTCCATATGAATCGGTACCTCCCGATACTATATATACCTTTTAGACACCATAAATACAATCTATGTACTATACTCTCTTCTCGGCTCTCTCTCTCTCCATATTTCTCTTTCTCTCTCTCTCTTTGCACGGCGAACGCGGGTGTGGCGGTGACTTTTAATCAATCCGATTATTGTTAGGTGGATTGGACGTGTGGCATCGTTTTCCCCACAATTCTCCCTCCCCCTCCCCCCTCCCCTTCCCCCTCATCCTAACCGTCGATTCTTCTGCACCTTTCGTATCATCGTCCGACTCATATCTGACCATACATATAGTATACTTATATACACGCATACGTATGCAAACACTTTTTATACGAGAAAATAAAAACGAGAAGAAAAAAAATGATAACCGGATGTTTTATTACGTTCGTACGTATATGCCTGTATTGGTACGATATGTTTATTCTTCGAATGATTTCCTTCTGGATTCCGTATATAATGTGTAATAATGATCGTTCGAATTATGTATTTAGTGCGTACGTAAAAAAAAATTTTTGTTCCATTTAGCTTACAATATCTGCTGCTGTTCGTAGAATGTACATACGTATGTGTACATGTAGATAACTAACACGGAATAATGTAAATAGGAAATCGTCTGGTCTGTCCCTGACACTCAGAAGCACCATCAGTTATAGAGATTGTCTGTCGTATATAACGTGGTACATACACGTGTATATTATATGTATATGTGAGTTGGTAATGAGCGGACATGCTTCTATGGCGAGGGGTCCAGAATTCCTTTTTTTTTCCTTTTTTTTTACGTATATCATCAAAATTACGAACACGATCTATAGATCGTTAGAAATAAATTAAATGAATCAGATGGAATCAATCGAAATTTATCGTTCAATCGCGCAAAGATGTTAGCTCGTCATTTCGCTACTTCTTTCATGGCTGTTTCTTTTTTTTTTCTCGTTTCAACTTTAATTTCCTGATACAGAGTGCCAGGTAATTTGGAGGTGGTGAAAAGGAGCTGTTGTAGGATAGGTGTGTATAAAGTAGGTTGACTTATTATTCTACTGGACATTTAGCTGGTAATGTGCCACAGCGAGTCGTTTGGAAGGTCTGAAATTGCCCCGACCCACCTGGAGTTTAGGGGAAGGAATGATGGAGAGAAAGGAGGACGATAAAGAGAGAGAGAGGGCAAAGGACCCCTTAGAGTTTAGAGACCCTTAGTCCCTTTCATCCCCCTTTCCTACGCTTCTCGAATCCTCTTCTATGTATATATACGACACTTTTCCCTAACTCTCTTCTCCCTCTCTCTACTCTTCTCCTTCCACACATACCCAACCAAAACCTCTATAAATTCCCTTAGGATTTTTCTTTCCTCTACTTCCCTTAATTAAAGCCCTCCCTTACAGCGACCCCCCACCCAGGCCTTTAGCTCCCATGTATATGCAGATCTCTTTCTCTGTTTAGCTTTCTCACTCTTCTTTATCTCCCTCTCCGGACTTCGATACGATTCTGTTGTACTCTTCTTACATCGAGGAAATTTTTCTAGAAAATTTCATTACCGCAAATATAATGAGACAAAATTGATCGGATAAAGTTACAGTTCTGAATCTAGGAAATGATTTGAAAAAAAATAATTTCATTATTTTTTTCTAAGAAATTATCGTAATTTTTTTTCAAAGTCGACTACTGTGGATACACCCCCATAAAACTTCCCCTACGTTCAGCCTTCGCGTTTTAGGTGATAGCCTAGGGTGTGGCTTATATAGTTATATCCTTTACGTCGCCGCCCTTTTCTCCGATATAATTTCTAAGATCAAAATTGACGGTCAACGTTACAGAAATCATTCGAAACAAACAAATTCAAACTTCATTCACTTTTTATAATACCTACTCAACTCTGAATTTTCCCCCCAGCTTATCTTTAATTTTTATTATATGTATATAATAACATATTTATAATATACCTATGTATACAGTAAAATCGAAACCGCACGTGTTATTTCTCGCGCTTTTTATTTATATTGGGAAGTTTCTTTTTTCTTCTCTTTTTTTTCATCTCTATCCTTCTTTTTCTCGTTTTTAAACCGCCAAACGAGTTAACGTCGGCGCCAACGCCGTGACGCGCACGTATGTATGTAAACGTATACAAACGCAAAACTTTGAAGCGCGTGGTAATTTTTTATTTCTTTTTTATTTCCCATTCGGATCTTTTGATTTCTTTTCTGAATCTAACCGACGATTCTCTTTCGATCATCCTCGTCATTATAGGCGTTTGTGGATAAATTAACGACACGTAGAGTTTTTCCTTCCTCATTTTCCTGAGGGGATGAAAAATTGAACAATTTATCTCTCGATTGTCACGACGATCGATAGACTTTGCGATTATCGTCCAACAGATGCGATTACACGTTATAAATTTTGAAAAACTAGTTTACAATAGGAACGTGTATAGCGCAGTAAAGTCAATAATTATATCGTTAGATATACACTAATTACAAAAGGACGAAATGGAAAAAGAAGGGAGAAGAAAAGATCAACAAATGACAGGCGATAATAAGTGCAGCACTCAGTAATGCAAACATAATTAGATATAACGCAGCAGCAGCAGCGGCGCGACGCGACACAAGAAACGAAGAAAAAGGGGTTCGTCCGTTCGTCCGTCGTCGTCGTTTATTAACACACATATGTTATAATCATGCATGATACGAGTATAGGGAACACGATCCGCCTTATCCGTGGAAACGTAAAGAGAAAATGAACCGACGCCGCGGTACCGCAACTAGGTATATGTGCATGTAAAATGTGCAGAACGAGTTGTGTTGACAGTCTAAAGATAGAAGCACAGCGGGAGAGTAAAGGCGAAAGGGAAGAAGTATATGTAAAAAATAAAATAATACAAAGAAAAAAGGTATGTAAAACGAAAGTGTACGTACGTACGTACGTGTCACGTATACGTGTATGAAAAATAAAAAAAATAAAAGAATCGTGAGAGAGAGATAGGGAGAAAGACTCACTCAGTGGTCATCGCTAATGGTCTCTGTAAAAACTGTTTGCCCTTAGCAGCGCGGGTCGCGCCCATGAGTTAGTTGACCTTTTGGTTGATATAAGTAGATAAAATGAAGGGGGGTTATATTTTTTTGTTTTTTTTAGAAATTACTGCTATTGGGTGACGATTGAACAGATGACATCGATACCATTTGCTTTTTTATTTTTTTTCTAAAAAAATTTAAAAAATAATTGGATCTGCAAAGCAGAACCAAAAATTAACGGAAACCGTGTCATGAATATTTTCGAGTCGCTGAGGTATTCGATAATTTTTGATAATTTTCGATTTTTCGAATTTTGGTTTGATATTCGATTGGATCAGTTACGTCCGTACAGTGTGATAATACACCTTAGCAATTGACTACCTATTAGTAACCTATTAACTGCGCTATCGCCGCGATGTCAAATAGCTATAGAATGTACAGTATATTACCAAACTGTGTAGTGAGATCAGCCGATGTAACTATAATATCTTCACCTACATACACACAAATTATATGGATTGATTAGTGGGCTATTGGTCATACGTACACCAATCAACATTACAGAGGTATAATCTAATTGAGCGATCGCGATGAAAGAAATTTCTAAATCCAAAAGAAAAAAAAATCGAAGAAAAACGAGTCTGTGGAAATTAAAATCGGTAAAAAGTTAATATAATATAAAATAAAATGAAAATAAAAAACATTTTTAACCCTGACCTACGTGAACCCAGAGAGAAAGGGATGGTGGTGAGGTAGAGGAGGAGAGAAAGGGGTTTATTTGCGGTATAAATTCACGAGCAAACGAGTAAAAGAGAGAAAGAAAGTAGAGTGGAGATTGAAAGGGTTGGATGGAATTTTACGGTGATGTGGTAGGCGTTTGTATTGATATAGGTATATACACGCGTATATGTATACGTATACATATACTCGTCACTGCTATTCGAAATCAATTTGACAATATGTATAAACGAAATTTATACGTGTCGCTAGTCGAGAAAAATAAAATAAAACCGCGAAAAAGAAGAGAGAAAAGAAGAGAAAAAAAACGTATATATGGTAATTAAAAGAAGAAAAAATAATACCTATATAGGTACGCAACAGCGGCAACAACGAGGCATGTAATGTACAGTAAAATGTGTGTGTTTTTTTTTTTGTTATCATTCGTAACTAGCACATATCTTCGCACCTACCCCCTATATACACTTCTAGTTATTTTTAGTAGATTTATTTTTTCTATTATTTTTACGGAATTTTTATTTTTATCACAAACCATAGCGTTCGTCCGATTTTGCATGCGGTATGTAGATACGGTCGAGCAAGCTGTGCCGAAGTAGGAAAAAATACATGAATGAACGGACGAACGAATTTATGAATGGAGGAAAAAATTCCCGTTTGATTCCGTAACGTCATACGTGCTGGTATAATAATTATCCCTTGGTAATAACTTTCTGGTAAGTTTCTCAGACGTCGTTGGTATGCGAGACTCCCTTTTTTTTTGTTTTGTACTTTTGGTTTTGGTTTTTTTTTTCAATTTTGATAAAAAATATAGATATCCGCGCATAGCAGCAGCGCGAGCGGTGCGGTTATGTGTGTAGACATAAGTTTGCATAATGCCTAGACATTAGCTGGGTGTTACGGTGGTATGGGATGGTCGGTACTGTCCGGGATAAGCCTAACCCATCTAGACCCAAATCACCCTTTTCTCCACCCCCTAATTCAGAGCCACCCCATACCCAACCTAACTCCAAAGTGTATAACGACGAAAATGCCGACGACGAATGTACGTATATGTATAATACGCGAGGTTCTGTCTCTCAGTTTCTCTCTTCCTCTCCTTTTCCCTCTTTGCCTCTGCGATTCCTTCCTTTGTGTTGTTGCCGCGAAGGGTAGGTGGTTACTATTAGAAGGGGTGGTCTTAGGACGGGTCGGATACCTCCCTACCAGTTTCGTTTGCCCGCGGGTTGAGAGGGTTGAAAATGTCGAGGGTGCGGAAGGAGAAGTAGAAGTAGAAGGAGAAGGATGAAGGCGCGGGTGGCTCACATCGGGTAAGAGAACCCAACCGAGGAGTATAATGGAGAGAGAGATGAGGAGAATGAGAAGGTGGAGGTGGAGGAGGGTTTTCAGGGTAGAGAAGTGGCGAGGACGATCAATAAGGAACAAGCATCCAGCTACCAACATCGGTAGTGGGGGTCTTACCAGAACCTCAAGCCGTACGGTTATACACCACTGCTTAGAGAAACGCGCAAAATGAAAGCCGCCGCGCCACCGACAAGGAGAAAAGAAAACCAACGAAAGAAAGAACCGAGAAAATGTCATACGAACGAGGGAGGGATACCGAATAGGGGATGGCGATATGCGCGACGCTCGAAACGCGTGGAAGGGAGAAAAATGATTTCAAGCGAAGAAAAGAATCTCGTCCTCTTTTTTTTTCTTTTTTTCTCTCTCTCTCTGTCTCTGCACTTTGCATATTTTTCAAACTTTTCTTATCGTCATTTTCAGAGTAGGATGGGTAGTTAATTTTTCTAGACGAGAAAACGATTGTCTACTTCAAAGGGGTTTCATGTATGAAGGGGTGCAAAAAAAAAAGAAAGTTGATGCGGATTCGTGACTAAGGGGGTGAATTTTATCGTCCGGATATTCGGTCGGAGTTTTCCGAGGCGATGAATTTAAGCTGTTGAATTTTCGTTGGATTTCTTTCTTCCTTTTTCTTTTTTTTCTTTTTATTCATTTCTTTCGGTATCGTCGTCAGACATATCGGGGCTTCGTTCTTGAGGTTGTGCATAGGATGAAGGCGAGGACGAAGGGGTGCCGTGAGGACGAGGGGGAGGTTCGCTCTATTGATCTGTAAGACTACCAACGTACATACTACCTTCCTACCTACCTATCTACCTCTCTGAGGAGGGAGTTCCTAGTAAGCTCCTTCTCTCTCTCTTACTCTTTCCCAGCTACCTCCTTCCTCCTATACCTCTACGTCGTATTCCAACATCGCGCGCTCGCTGCCCTTAACGCTGGCTTAGCAAGGACAGACACCCTCAAAACCTCCCCCTCCTCCTCATCCTCATCCTCCACCTTTTGCTGCTCGGCTGCTGCTGCTGCCGCTTCTGCTGTGCTGCCTGGACCCGCAACCAACTAACCAACACGAGTCGCTTAAATCCACGCTCAACCACCCCCTCGAAATCCACCTATCTACCTTCCTCTCTTTCTCTCTCTTTGTGTACCTGTGTGGCGAAACCGCATCTAGCCAGGGTTGTTCTACCTATCTTTATGTCCAATGCACATATACCGTGTACCTAAGCGCCCCGTTGTTTTGCACACTTTCACTTTTTTTTACTTTTTTTAGATTTTTTACTCAAATTATAACTTTTATCACATACTGTGTCACGCGGATGTCGTACATCCT
The DNA here is from genome assembly GCA_963932425.1 of Athalia cordata. Taxonomy (NCBI): domain Eukaryota; kingdom Metazoa; phylum Arthropoda; class Insecta; order Hymenoptera; family Athaliidae; genus Athalia; species Athalia cordata. The sequence continues at coordinate 31,967,939 of OZ010626.1, forward strand.
TACATAGTTATGAGTTCGACAAATTTTATTTCCGACTTTCGATGCTCAGTAATTACTGTCGTCAATTTTTATATGCGAATTTCAAACGAGATTCGATTCCCAGAGCTTTTCTTACGAAGATATGTCTAATTGATTGATAAGAAAAATCGAGATGAACAAATTTTTTGATTTTCGTGCACAAAATCGATAGTTTTCAAAGGCTACGTAGATGTCATCGAATTTGGAATTTCACGTGGCTCGATGCTTCTTTGTGCCAATTTGCGAGTTTTCAACCACGAATGATCGTCTCTTTTTTACTCTAAGACGTGACTTGTGATCTGTTTAGATTTTATTTCCGCAATGGAAGTTCTAATAATTTATTTCTGCGCATACAATAGAACATATTATATACGAAGAACGTTGCGTACACGTAATGCATACATATATGTATGGAAATATCGAGCCTGCAGAAGAGGCACATATACGTATATACTATACATATATGTACGTACATAAAGCACGAGCTTTCGTCTTTCTCTCCCGGTTCTCGTTGGTCCCTCGGAAGGGTCTTTTCATCCCCAATCTCTGTCCCGCATTTTTCTTAGCTACCCCTCGCAGCGCCTCGCTTTCGGATTTCCCCGGGACATCCACCGCGCGCCCGCCCACTCTACAACGACTATAACGCGGTACGCGCTATTACATATATACAGCTGTATGCACATATTCGTACGTATATACATGGATATGCGATATCGCGAGTATAGGTATATACACATATATACTAACCCAACCAACACCATCGAACCAAAAACCGACCACCCCCTGCCGCTTATATATAGGTACGTAAACTCGACCGGGGCTCCTCCTCATCCCTTGAATACTTATATGCGTACATACACAAAGTTGTGTACATGTATGTGTAGTAAATACACGAAGGTTGTGTTGTATGTGGAGAGAAACGCGCGACGGGACCTCGACGTGAGATTAAATTCTAACGCCACCCGCCGCTCTGGCATTTTTCTTAGGTCAGAGGGGAAATAAGGGGATACGGTTGCCGCTGCGGAGAAGCGGAGGCGGATGGCATGGAGCGGGTTGGTTTCCCATCTCGCTTACTCTCTCTCGCTCTTTACGTGCCCAAATTAATACCCGACCTAAACCCACCCCGCGTTCACATCCTCCAAACCTCCCGTTTTCTAAACCACCACCCACTACCCATTTTCTACCCACCAACACCGGCAGCCGACGCGACCAACACGGAGACGTAATTCACCCGCTATACATAACCTATACCACCCCCCGAGATACGCGCGGGGATTTCTAGCCGCCATTATTTAGCATGCTTAGAACTCGCACGGCCAATTCCCATCCCGATCCCCCGACTCGACCTACCACCCACAAAACACCCCTTCGCTCGACGCCTGGGGGCCCCCAAGGAAACGTATAAGGCGAACGAACACCACCTACGATCAATACCAACCTACGCTCGAAAACTTTCCTTATTTGAACGAATCGTTATCATTATTATATCAATGTTATAATTATATCGTTGTCGTTATTTTCACTAATTATAATTGGCAACGTGAAATATTCACTCGCGTGCGCGTTCGTTAGATCGTTCGCTTTGATTCTTTTCATCAACTTTTCTAACATTGGCCGTCATTTTCTTGATGCAGAGATCGGGAATTCGTACCTATTTGTTGGGAACGATACCGAAGCTCTTCACTTGTTATCTCCCGAGCATTGTCTCGTATGATTGGTGATCGAAGATTTTCATCGTTTCGATTGTTTGCGTGTAATGATTATGTAATCAATTTCTAATCGGGTGGTTACCAGGGTCAAAAAGAGGATTATCCGAAGTATATTATCAGCACCCTAGAAAGATTTTTGATAAATAGTATCTATCCGTTTTATCGTGGATCTACAGATCCGACAGTGTTTGATCATATCGAAGAGAAATGAAGAATGAATGTTCGATTATTTATTTTTTCTTTAAAATTTGATTTCATTAGAAGAAAAAAATAAAACTCACAAGCGTATTTGGGGTACTGGAAAAAAAAGTCAGAAGAAAGAGTCGAAAAAAAAATGCGAGAGTGGTAAACCTTGGACATACGTAATCGGTATGACCCATATAAAAAATGATTAAGAATGAATGAAAATTGACAAAAGAAATGAAAAATGAACCAGGCAAGTACGACGATAACATATTAGTGTTGAATTTTCTCATTGACTGTACAGACTGTGCCCGGTGGACTTAGATTTAGGGGCTGCTCGTTGCAGGGGGTAGTTCGCGGGGGTTGTGGCCCGGGATCAAAGAGGGTGAGGAAGGGAAGGGGACGAGGTAGGGTGGAAAAGGGAGAGGGAGAGTTAGGTTCACATTTACATAGCGGACCTGGCAGGACTAGATGACTAGGCGGGGGGTGTTAAGAGCGAAGGATGGAAGGTGGTGGAGAGTGAAGAGTGAAGAGAAGGGTAGAAGAGAAGGGTGGAGGGTGGAAGGTGGAGGAGAAACTCCTGCTGGGGGTACGTATGGTGGTAGCTATTCAAGCAACATGGCCGACTGACTAAAACGTACGTACGACGTAGCTATCTTCTCGTATAGATACGTACCAATACAAGGACAGCCATAATTTCATAGCAACATGCCTCATATCATGACCGACAAAGAATTCCTCCGTCTTTATCACAAAAGGATGAAATATAGAATATTTTTTTCAACGTTCCACAGAAAACAGAAAGGCAGAACGCACTCCGGGGACAGGAATTGTGCTTTCAATTACGCTGACAAACGCCGATCTTTTTATTTTTCTCTTCTTTCTCCGCGATCACATTTTCAAGGGATGATTATGACGAGTTTTGGTCGCGTACTGTAAGGTGTTTTATTTTTCTTGGCCACGTACGCGGAGTAAATAATAGTCAGAGGTACGTGTTCGGTTGATACGTCGTTGCAACTTTTAGCGTCGTTAATTCATCCGATCAAAACCGTGAAACTTGGTAGGCACAGAGGCTTAGTCCTAATTTAAGGGTGGAAATGAAAACCACCCCTGGCTCCCGCTAATTTAAGGCCGACGCTCGCCGCTCATTTGTTTTAACCGCTCTCGGGGAACGCTTTTAGGGGGCGGCGGGTGTAGCGGAGGTAGTAGTAGTAGTGGTGAGTACTTCGGCTTGTACCTACCAATGAAATTTGCAGGTTTAGTCCTCGTAATAGTTTAAACTAGACATCAGAATTCAGTGCACTACTCTCCTGCACCGTACATGAAAGTATTTCAAACGCAATTTACATCCACTAACTAACTGCGGATGTGTAAAACTAAATGATACAATAATTAACTACGATGGATGATTTTCACACTTTTAACTCACGTTTTCATTTTCTTCTTATATTATTCGAAGTTAATTTTTTTCTACTTTGATTTCTCCGTGACACAGCGACTCTTTCAACCCCTAAATTTATATCGTGACCCTATCGAACGTTCGTCTGTTAAATTTCACACAATTTTCATAATCTGATTTATACATGCGGTTGAACATACATATTCGTGTTTCCTTCTTTTGACTTTTCCCAGCCCTATACATCGATCGCGATTACGATACCTGAATATTTCGAACAACATGATTTTATACGCAAAACGACGCGGAGAGAACAGCGAGCGCGACGGTCAAAATAAAACTGTCCTAAGTTTTTGGAGTAGTTTCGTACTTCACCTCGTTCCGCGATACGAGTTTTCGAATACAAATAAAGTAGAGAGAGATCGCAGTGAAGAGAAAAAAAAAATTATAATAAGGGAAATACGAATCTGGAAAAACTAGTTATGACTGAAACTGCAGCAGGGGGTATCTAAATATCAATGCGTGTATATTTTCAACCGAATTTTAACGGCTCTGCTGGGGGGACGGGGTATAAGAGTAAAACTGAATATTTATGCACCTATATACATTTTCTAGGGGGGTCTGGACCAAAAACTTGCTTGTACAGCATCATCCTTCTGTATAGTTGGTCATCTTAATGCGGTACTTTTTAACATACTCGTACTGGAGTTTTTTGGTCCAGGTGGGGTCCCACCGGTTGATCTGGTCCGCTGGGGTACGAAGAAAGGGGGGGTCAGAATATCATCTCGCGAGATACTTTCCAACAGCATCCGTTAGTCCAGCTGATCTCGATACCGGAGTAGAAAGAAATAAAAAATGAACAGAGATAGAAAGATGAAAGAAAAACTCGTTTTAACCGCTATGTACTGAACATACATTTACAAACGGAGAGATTCTCACGATGAAAAGCTGCTTCTGCTGCTGTCGTATCAAAACTTAATCGTTTTTACTTTTTTCTTCTTGATTATTTTCATCGATTGCACCAATTAATTCTTGTTTCATCTAATTACGTACGCGTGAAATCCACTTGATGTTTCGGAGAAATTTTTCCGCGTCTTCCTCTTACGGGGGTGGATTCCCTCGAGTCGAATAAAAAGCGTTCGGAATAAAAATAAATAAATAAATAAATAAACAAATTTATAAAAACAAAAAAGAAACACAGTCAGTCAAAACTCGAGGTTGGAAGGGGTGTAAACAGCGGGCGAAGAGGAAACTTTATCAGCCTGACGTGCGAGCTATGGCCACGTGGGGGTTGAAAAGGGTGGTATACACATATACATATATATACATAGAAACGGCGTAGGGAGTAAGAGAAGGAGCTAGGTGTGTGTAGGGGGTGGTATAGTGGTTGCTGCTGATGCCGAGAGCAGAATGGCGGAGGAAAGAGAACCACCATTTATTTTCCACCCCCTAGCGAACCACCATGCGGGCATCATTAACGCCAACCTTAACCCCCACCCTTCTCCTTGTTCTCTACATTACTCTTTCTACCTCACCCCTTTGTCTTACTGGCAACCGTATATATTCTTGTTTTTTCTTTCTTTTTTTTTTCTTTTTTTTCGTTAGTTTCTCCTAGCTGATCGGTTTAATTTATTTTATTTTTTCGTTTTTACATTCTTTGCTTTTTTTCGTCACGGAGTGTGTAAAGTTCGAAAGAATTTAAGAAGGGGGGCGCGATAAAACGGAGGTAATTGAACAGAGTTTGTTTTATTCCTCTTTTGTTGCATTTCACATTTTTTTTTTTGCTCTTGCAGCGTATAATTTGTTGTTCATACACGTGCACGTTGTGTAATATTGCGAAAGAGAATATTGAATAGAGAGTTTGCTGAAACTAGGAAAAGGCGAGTGGATTTAATTATTAAATATATTAAGGATTATTTCATTATTCCACCGCTGTGGGTGTGTACCGTATGTATGTATAATATATATACAATGCTTTCGAATTATCATATAAAGAATAATACGATTGACTGCGTTTTGTTCACGTATCTATGCTGCAATTTCTCTTGTATTTCTCTTCTCTGAATTTCTATCATCTATTTATCCTCATCAGACGTACAAATATATGTTGTATATACGTATGTACCCGCGTACATGCATATGTGGATAGAAACTCTGCGGCATATATGTACACATATGTACATATGTATATATAGATAAATAGATTCATCTTCTCATCCCTTTATTTTCCGTGTTACACATATATACCTATGTATACGATGCGGGCTCTGACGACGCTAGTACAACTGCAATCCAGAGGAAAACTTTGTTTGATTTTGCATTTAAATTCGATCTATTTTCACGCTGAGAAGTTTCTAAATGAACTAGAGAATTAGCTTTCTATACATATTTGCATATTTATATGTATGTACGTGGGTATATACGATGTAAAGTGTATACCTATTGTATGCAGATTGCAGAATTATACACCCACTTATTCCGTCCTATTCCATCCTCATAATTATCATCGCGACAGCGACAGAACTTGAATTCGTCGTTCGTCGATACGCGAGGCAAAAATCATAAAGTAAAATAAAACGATTCGAACGAACTAGAAAAAAATTCATATAAATTTTTATCTATCATCTAACCTTGACGGGTGAAGACTGTCGTTATAGGGAAAGTGCAACAGGTGTGTCTAAGCACGGGTGCTAATTGTCTAAAAGAAAAAAAGGAAAAAGAGAAGAGAAAAAAAAAAAAAAACTCCGTACAAACATATTAAATGTTATATAAAGGTAAAAATTAAATTGGAGAATATAATAAAGTTGAACACAATTGTACTCGTATATTATGTGATATAATGTAATTAAAGTGGGCGATTTATCGATAAATATGTTATGGAGAATGATAAGTAAATAATTATCTATTGTTTAATATACCGACAAAATTTCCCTCGTTTTTGTTGTTTGATTTATTTTATTTTATTTCAATTTGTTTTTTTTTGTTTTTTTCATTTCATTTCATTTTATTTTTTTTATTTCTGCGGACACGCGGAACGTTTTATATACGAATATAACCGTGAAAGTAAATATCCGCAATTATATTCTGGGCTACCTCTGTTATACGAGTGTTATACATAATTGTTTATTTATGTACACCGTTTTTATGTATATAGAATATATTATACGATGAAACGTGTGTATGAAACGATGAACTTGTTGCATGTCGCATACAGAAATACTTATAAAAGTAATAATGTGTTGTCGAACGTTTGTATGGATGTGCAAGAAAAATGAAAAACAAAATAAATGAACAAATAAAATGAAACAAAGTGAGGAAAAAATCCCATTCAGTAGCGTAGAGAATTTGGAAAAAAGAAATAAAATTAAAGAACAAAAAAGTAAAAAAATTGTTCAGCGAGACAGCTGCAGTTTTGAATTCTTTCATAGTACCCTGCAGTACACGATATACATATAATACGTGTGTAATTCTACGTTGCATACGTTGGGGAGAAAAGAAGAAAAAAAATGAAGCTATTTAATCGGGTTATTAATTGTGGTAATTAAAGTTTTCCAGTTTTCCGCTAAATATTTTCTCACATTTTACTCAACGCTGCACGGTCTTTTCTCATCATCTGCAGTTGCCGCTGCTGCTGCCGTTGCTGTTGCTGTTGCTGCGGGGTGTCGACGAGAAACGCGCAAACGTCCTTTTTGCCTCCGTTTCCTATGCTGTGTATACTATACCTATACGTGTACATTGGATAATTTTCACCAACCGCGTAGAGTCACCGTGTGATATATATTATCTAAACTTTCATCTGACCATCTATATCCATCCCCACCACCTAAATTTTCATCTAAACTTAACCCCTCCCCTATTTCACTATGAAGGGTTAGAAAACGGAGAACGAGAGAGGAAAGGAAGGACAGCAACGGCGAAAGGGGAAAGGGTCACAACCCTTCCCCTTTACCGGGGGGGTTCTTAAGACTAGGTGGGGATATTTTCCATGTACAGAAACTATTTATTTACTTATTTATTTATGCGTTTGTGATTATATACATGTGTTCCTATTTACTATGCAATACTACATATACAAGTTATGGTATATAAGGGGTGGTCGGGGTGAAATGGAAGGGGGAAATACAACCCTTAATCAATGCGCTGAGATTAGAGGGAGCTGTGATATCCTGATTTTGTATTTTGGAACGGTTTAAGTATTTTGATTTTTCGTCGGGAGAGAGAGGAGTCTATCCGAACATTGTACACGTCCGATTAAAAATCATTCGAAGAGACGTGAGAAAGTCATATATGAGGCGATGAAGAAAAAAAAAATTGAAGAATTAATTACATTCCTAGAAAAAGGATAGCAAAATGAAATAAAACGAGGATCCGTGGTCGTGTGTAGGATGTGTGGGAAAATAGAGGGAGATAAAACGGTCAGCGTACCCTGTCACCACCACCACCACCACTACCATCGCCAACGTCACCTCTCTCCCTCTTTTTCTCTCTTTTTTCTCCCTTAATAAACTCACATTCTTAAGCACGACGACTTAATTTACATTTTAACTGCTTCATATAAAAATTCCGTCGTTGGCAGAAATGTCACCTTTTATACCTAAACTTTTTTTTTTCTCCTCTTTTTTTTTTCATATCGTATTACTTTTCCGCAGCCCCTGGATCACCTCTCTCTTACACGAGGATTATAGAAAATAGTATCTCTCCTCTCAATTTTCGAATACGAGAAGTTCTCTTTTTCGATTCGTTTTTGTCTTAAAAACGGGTATGTGGAAAGATCCTTCGGCTCTCACCCTATAGTCCGTGTTAACTCGATCATCGAGGACACACTCTTCTCGTTTGAGGATATGGGATTCCTATATTTTTTAGTGAAAACTGGTTGAATTTTTGGTTTTTGGAAAAGAGGGTGAAATCCAAAAAGACATCTGGGTGGCGGTGGTTCCCACCTACCCACCTACCTACCCCGCTTAACCCGTTCAATACCTGGCAGGGCGGCGCAAGCGCCTTCATTTTGTTTTTCGGGTATACGTATATACGTAAAATACCTGTACATATATGCGTATGTATGTAAGGTACCCGCCGGTGCTGCTCCCAGTGCCGGTGGTGGTTGGGTTTCCTTTCCTTTTTCAAATATGGCCGCCCCTTTTGGAAACCTGAAAACCGCCCGGATCTGCAGGGGGTTGTTCAACGTGAGGCGCTGAGCTTTCGTGTTTTAACAGCGACGTCGTCGGTAACAACGACCAACGTACTGAGCTCATCGTTTTAAGGGTTGCTGCGACGCTACTACCACCGCCGCTGCTGCTGCTATACGATCTCTACTTTTCCGACTGACATTTATTTCCACTGATCTCTGCATTTTCCCTTATATGACCCAATCCAAATACAACCCTTACCTATACTCTAGGGGGCACTGTAGCTAGTTCAAAAAAAAAGAAAAGAAAAGAAATTAGATCTTCTTTTTTTTCGATTATTTTTCCCGTTTTCTTATCCTATCAAAAAAATTTCCTCAATTATTTTTCAAAGACAATTATTACCATCATTAATGACTTGACTTCCTATACCACCTCACGATCAAAAGAAGAAAAAATTCTTGTTGTGCATAAGATTAAACAAAATTTTGTACGTTTCGAAAGATAGCGAAAAAAAATAGAAGAAGAAAATCGGGGAAAGTAAAAAAGGGGAAAAGCAGAACAACATGTGGAGGGTTAACAGGTCGGTAGAATAAAAAACAAACACGTTTGATAATCAATTTTTATTGTGAGCGTTTTTCTCACTCCCTCTCCATGTACATGTGTAATACACATTTGCACAACGCGATAGTATATCGCTGGTTTATACATATGTATTCGTATGCCGAACGTATATGCCTATATAGTATATGCATTGTCCAATCTACACGCGTACATAACTTCATAATACACCGCGGAATCGTGAAGGGGGGTAGAGGTGCGGAATGTACATCAAACTGCATGAATTATGAATAACTTCATTCTTCAAACTTGCCTGATATATTTATTTCTTCATTTTGGTGATTTTTTTCTTTTTTTTTCAACTCTTCTTTCCATATTATAATTCCACCTCAAGCGCGGCATTGGAAAAATAATTAATCACAATCACCTGAATCATATACAGAAGACTATCAACCCCTAGATACGAAAATCTTCACCATGGCGGCGATGGTCCTCAGGTTCAGTAATTTTCCTCTGACTGTATAGATTTGGATAGAAAAGTTCGGTGTTTCATATAATAGGTCGCTTTCTTCACAGATAAATATGTGGATACGCACGGATGATAATAAGTATAGCTTCATAGAAGGGTAGGAGAACTAAACTCGGGTGTTTTAGAGGGCGGGACGGGGGGGGCGAGACTTTATCCGTTGAAAATGGTGAGATGTGTTATTTTCAGTTTTTTCTTTTATTCCAATCCGTTTTTCAGTTTTTTTTATTTATTTTTTTTGTTTTCCGTAACTCATTTCTCTTTTTTGTAGCAATTTTTTAAAATTAGGGCTGTTAAACCTAATCTCCACGCACGCGGAGAGCGTTTCGAGATATAAAAATGTGGTGTGTCCTCTCCCTCGGCTAAATCGCCCTACGAAATGTTCTTAATATCGTTCTATAACGGCACACACCCTTCACCACCTGCAACACCACCCCCGCAATTTAGGTATCTATGTTTTATACATGTGTAGAGAAAAAAAAAAAAAAAAAAATAACCGATGATGTTCGAAGGTTTGTGTATGTAAACTACAGAATATATATTTATTGAAAAATGAAGTAATACAATAGGATTCTGTCAATCGATTTTATACACCTTTTGCGAAAGAAATTCTTCATTTTTCTTGACTTTCTTCATCGGAAATGAAAATAAGGGTGGGCGTTGTGGCATCTGCAATGTGCAACAACAACTGGGGGTGGGAGGTATTGTATAACCATGATATGATACTACGCGAATATAGCATGCAAACGACTATGCTTCTCCTATAATGGGAAAAGCTGACTCTTCCAACGGGAGAGTTTCGTGGCACCTTCTCTTCCGCTTTTACCTCCTCCTCCGCCTCCGCCTCTTTCGCCCCTTCATCTACCCCTATGGAGTTGAGCCCGGTTTCAGACTTGGATAAAATATCGCCGCGAATTATCATACCATCTGAAATTAAAGGACTGAAATTTTGGGGCGCGGTAGAAACGGCCGGCGTGGCAACGACGACGACGACGACGACGACGACGACGACGACGACGACGGTGGCAGTGGGTGGTGGAAAATAATTTCGGTAGCTTCGTGTTTCCAACAGCGCATAGGTACCACCACCACGACCACCGTCACCATCGCCACCCCCTTTTCGAGTTTTAGAGGAAAAAGGAAAGAGAGAAGAGGGAAAACCGTAGGGATAGGCGCAGGGTCACAGGGGGATGAAAATCGAGCGCCCGGTTGGCGAGAGCGAAAACCACCTAGTATACCTACATACCTTATCCACGTATATGCCCACCTACACGCAACACATTCACATTTATACGTTTATCCTCATATACGTGAACTAGATGTACAGAGAATCTACCCCTCCCCGCTTCTCCTCTTCCAGAACAGGAACAGCTCCGTGTGGGGTTGAAATTTTTTTTTTCATCCCTCTCTTCTTTTTTCCTTTTTCATTTTTTGCTTTTATTGCTTTTCCTTCTCCCACTTCTCCGCTTACACACTGCAGCTTTTTTTTTTTTCATCCACTCTTTTTTTTTTGCTATTTTATGCTTTTTTTTTTTCTAATTTTTTTTTTTTGCGTTTTCCCAACGGTTTTGTTCGCTTTTTCATCGTCGAGGAGTTATTTTTCTTTCCAAGCGTCTGCGCAGCCACGCCCAACCCGCGATGGCGCCCACGTCGGAAAATTCTGGGTGTTATATGTACACGGATGTATATGTGTACGAAACGAACCCTATATGACGCGAAACTACGCGGATCAAGAGCTACTGGAGAGAGGCGTTTCCATCCCCTTGCTTATACATTATTATACCTACGCGGTGCGTTCGCATAGATTTTGAAAAATCATTTTTTTACCCCCTAAGTTTTGCAAAATTCATCTTCTTTTTTTCGCACATAATCGCGCAGCTTCCTATTTTTCTTTCACATCAGGGGTAGATTTTGAGAGGGTTTTTCTGGAATCGTGGCACAAAATTTGGCATTCTTGTGGAAATTAATTATATGATGCGATATTTCACGGGGTTCCGTTATGGTACATGGACAGTGGTGAATTTTCTCCGACACGCGGGAGAAGAAACAGGCTGGAAAAAAAAAATCAAAGAAACAATGAAAGTCATCGTACAGGATGATTTTTGATTTTTAACCCGAGCTAAGAATGCAGAATCACTTTGGAAAAGGAAGAGTTCTGTGGAAACTGAAACGGAAAGTAGAAAAATCATGTTCTTTTTTCAAAAATCTTTTGATACGATACTGAAAGCGAGTTTTTTTTTTTTCTTCTTTCTCAATTCGATTCCACTTTTTCCGATTCAAAAAACAGAAAAAAGTTTCGCGCCGCCTGCGGCTAGTTTCATTACGGTGGGGATTTTTTGAACTATTAATGAAAAAAAGTACGAAAAAAAAAAGAAAGAAGAAAAAAATTAGGGGAATAGGTAGGAGAAATGAAGGAAGAAAGAAAAGAAGGAATGAATAAAAAAGTTCGAACTGCGCTGGTGGGGAGAAAATCGGGGGTAGCAACCGATGAAGGGGTAGGAGGTACGTGCATCGCAGGTGGTAGGGAAAAAAAATCATACACAAATGGAACAGCCTATGGATAAACAAAAAAAAGAAAAAAATATAAATATAAAATGAAACAAAAAAGAAAGGAAAGGAAGAGAAATAAAATGATGAAGAAAAAGAACGAGATCGAATCCAATGTGCGATCACAGGGGAAAGGAAACCCATGAAATAGTTACGGGAGTCAATCGTCTGTTATATAGCCTCATCTCTCTCTCTCTCTCTCTTGAATAGAAAAGTATTGGGTCGATTTATGAGTTATAGCTTCAAATCGAACATCCCCTCACACTCGGACGCTAACCTGAATTCATCCCCTAATACCCCTTACCCCCTTGCCAATTCAAACAGTTTTTATGTTTGTTCTCTTTTCTTTTATTTTTTTCCTTTTTATTTGTTTCGTTTTTTACATCGCAGTACACATACGTATATGCACATATCTGACCGTACACGTGTGTTATTACTATATATATAACAGAGATTCAGCTTTCACTTGTTCGGTTTACTGTACTCTGTAGCGTATGACCTTGACATATGACTTAGATATATAGTAGATACGTCCACGAAACTTTTTATCTAATTTTTCTTTTTATTTTCAAAATTCATCAATTTTCTTCAGCCTGCGAAAAGAAAATAATCGCGGTACATACCTAGACCTATGTGTAAAGTTACCGGTAAAGAGAAAACAAAAAGGAATAAAGAAAGAAAACTTAAATCAATGATAATAATTAATAGAGGCAATTAAATTTTTTTTTTTTTCTTTCAGTCATTAAGCCGGCGTTCCGCGATGTGCGGATATTATACGGCGAATATTATATTTATCTATATAGAAATGAGATGCAAATGTTTGTCTGCGAGTGGTGAGGAGGAAAAGCAAAAGGGTTGAGTGCAAAACAGAGAGATATTATTGTGTACCAGATTCTATAGGTTAGGTAGGTAGGCAGGTATAATTATTTCGCATAGCTAATCGCGGTGGTAGTGGGTACGTTATACGGTACGTATAACCATACATGGTAGGATTTTTGTTCTCTTGGGGCAAAAGAAACTAAACAAAAATACAACAAGATGAGGGGGGCAGAAGGTGGATGAGAAATGGGTGTCGTCAAAAACGTTGCGGATATACCCCCGGTTGTATTTTAACAGGAAGGTATTAACACACCGTGACTTCTATAACGGGTCTACATACTCTACATACAGAAAAATATATAACCTTAAAAAAATACAGTTACGTATATAAGGTAGGTACAATAATCTACATTTGGGAAGGTAAAACTTGTTCTTCTAGGTATATGTAGACGCGCACGTATTTTGTTTGGAAAAATTTTGTTCAGCCCTACGAAGTTGAAGAAAGTTTAAATTATAAATTCAGGCTCCCATGAGGTTCGAAACTCTACGAAGTACTTTTACAAAAATCATACGCGTAGCGCGAAAACTGGTATCGCAAAATAATTGAGAAGGCCGAGAAATACCGAAGATGATAAAAAAAAAAGCTCCCTGTCATTTCCTTCTCTTTATTTTCTTTTTGAATGTAGAACGAGAAGAAGATAAGAGGAAATGGAGAGGAAGGAGGTTAAAATACATATAATAAAAGGAGCTGGGCTGCAACGGTTATCAAAATTGCGAGTTGCCATTATAATTTTAAAGCCAGCTTTCCTCGCGCTTGCAACTTGCCCAGGGTAAGATAGGGTTGGGTATAGGGTAGGTATAGAGGTAGAAATGGTGGTGGTTGGTATAATACGAGAGGGCGAAACGGACGAACGAACGAACTTGTGGAACCAACGAACGAACGAACGAACGTTCCTAGTGGCAAAGTATAGTATATAATATACATACATATAGGTACGTACATGTATATACACATACATACACATATAGTACAGAGAGAGGACCGTTGCGTTGGCGGATGGTTGAAGGGGCATGAAGAGGATGAGGAAAAAGGGGGGTTTGTTAGGGGTGGGTACGGCCGGGAGGGCGGTCATTTATTTCTCCGCACGGCATAATTTATCGCGAGGATTTTCGCGAAAGCACGCAGAGAGACCGTGCAGCAAACCAGTAGTGGTAGTAGCAGCAGCAGCAGCAGCGGCAATAGCACCGGCACCACCACCGACAGCAGCCATCGGAGCAAGAGAACCCGAAGAGAGAAAGAGAAAAAGAGAGGCAGAGAGAGAGAGAGAGAGAGAAAACTCGCTGCCAACGAACGCGAACGCGAACGCGAATGCGAATGCGAATGCGAATGTGAGCCCGGTGAATTCCGTGTGCAAGAGAAGGGTACGGAGAGAAATTTCGAACCTACTAGACATATAGATACGTATATAGGTATGTACAGGTATCCGTGTACGTGTTCGCCGTAATTTTGGCGACTAAAGGTCTATATCTAGTCCGCCATACATACCTACCTATTTCTCTATATCCTACTGACAGTGGTTTCTAATGCAACCCGCCGTTGTCTGCAAGTTCTCACGAACCTGTATAAACCATGCATATTCTCCGATTTATCCTCTATATACCACCGTTATCCGTACGTATCCACACACTTCTTCCTCACCTATTATGTATTAGCTGGGGAATTGAAATCTCTCGATTCGCGACTATCTAAAAGAAAGACAAGAGAAAAAAAGAAAAAAGAAACGGGTTATCGAAAGCTCGTAATTACAGGTATATTTCGATTTGTCTGAAAATAATATTACACGCGTCATCGCGATTTTTCCGTTGACGAACGTGTACGAAAGACGAAAAAATGAAAAAGAAGTGGAGAGATTCGAAACGAAAAAGAAATAAATAAAATTCTATAACTAAACGTTCATCTCTCGGAGGATCTACAATTATGAAGATTCTTCAAGCTGAATATCCTCTTCCTGGATATTCGTAGCGGAATACGTGTATGCATATACGTATATATATCTAGCTAGCTTTTCCAGGTATCATATCATATAATATCACGTATATAACATGATATTCTCGTAATCCCCTCAACGACGACATACGTACAGATATAATGCCCCGTATATACGTACGTACGTTCGCGATTATCATACGCGTAATAATCGTCGTATAGTCGAAACGCGAGACACACGTTTCTCTCCATCGGAAATAATCATCCCTCAATCGAACCTAGAAAAGCCTGATTGAGAAGCACAAGAAAAAAAGAAAAAAATGAATCTAAATCGAAACGGAATGTTAGATTAAGATCATCTCTCATTCATGCTACGGAATCGTGTCCGACACATGTAAGTAGAAGCATAGAGTAGTACGGAGTGGAATAGTTTCCGTTAAATATTTTCCTTCTTTTTTTTTAACTCTCTACTGTTTTTTTGTCAGTTTTTTTTTTGTTTTTTTTATGAGTCTCAATTTTGGTACGGCAGGTGGTTAGTACTTGGTGGAATTGATCCGTGGCTTGGCCGGGTCGCTATCGTCTGCGTAAAAGTTGCGTACTGCGCACATCCAACACAGATGTAAAATAATACCAACACCCTCGAAGGTTAGAGCTGTAGGTAGGTAGGTAGGTAGGTAGGTAGGTAGGTAGGTAGGTAGATAGATACGCTATATCTGCAGCCGGTGGCGGTGGCGTAGGGGGTGGTTTTGGTTCGCCTCGCTGCCTATACTCTACGGGCAGAGCACGACCTCAGAGGGGAAAAATATATACGACGGGGTTTTAAACGAGGGGTAGGAGGAATGTAGAGGGTGGATGAGGCGGGGGCAAAAACTAGCTAGGAATCTGATTGGCGCAAATATAACCGGGGTAAAATTTAGGGGTGGGGCAGACAGGAACGAACGAACGAACCGCTTTAATGACGCCGGCGTCACGAAATGTAACCCTTATATTCGACCCCTTGAAAAATATCCTACGAGAGCGAGGGTGATGATGCTAGCTACGGCTGCTGCTGCTGCTGTTGTTGCTGCGTGTATATATATTTATGCCTATGTATATACGTACTTTTTACACACATACATACTCAGCCCTATGTATACGTACATATTTCTATCATACGTGTATTGAAGGGAATTTATCTCTGTATATGTGCAGGGCGCAATAAGGGGGTTGGTATAGTCCGATGATATGAGGGAGCGCGTGCGTTCCTGGGGGGGGAGATCACAAAGTACCGAAGTACAACCGGGAAGAGTAGAGCTAGCTGCTGCTCCTCTCCTGAGGGTCAGGGAGTTGGGAATACGATGCTGGAATTTAACCGAATCTAAAGGACATCCGAAGCGTTCATCCCTGTTTTTCTGAACCTCGCATCGTCGACGCGTCTAAAATCTTATCCAAAATATCTAAAAAACGTAATCGCGTCGCACCGATGTAACAGTCGTTTATATACCTACGTTTTTATTCAGAATTTTTATATTATATTTCATTATTTTTTTCTTCTTTCACCAGTTATCGTAATTCATTAATAATGTAAGGAGAAAAGATGGACGCTTTATCCGAGTCACACCAGATCCGTCGAGGAGTTTAAATTCTAAAGCGGACGCTTGATCGCTAATTAAACTCGTTTGTTCTACTCGGCGTAAGCCTCGGTGCCAGCAGAGCTACTGTGGTCGAGAGTCGGAATACGATTTAGAGTTAGCCGGTAACAGCGTGAGCTCATATGTTTCGAACTGTAGAAAAAAGGAGAAAAAAAATACCCTCACGGTTGACTCGTGATAGAAATTCGTTCCGAGGATCCTGTTAAGTCAAATAATTATATACGCATTTAACAAAAGATTCGTCGTGAAAGCGATGCCTGCCGACGACACCGACATTCAAAAATTAAACAAACCGAACCAATCTTTTTTCCCACCCTCGAACGATTAACTCTCCTTAAATTCATCCCACCCCCGCGAATATAACGCATATCAAGAATGTATGGAAAAATGTTTATCAAATTTGTATTATGATATTTCTGTTGAAAAGTACGTGTGATCCCGTCGCAATAGAAAAACAAAATCTAAAAAAGAAATGGAAAAGGAAGAGTGAGAGAGAGAGAGACAGCGAAAGGACGACAAAACACACACAAGCGCGCGCGCACACGACGATAAAAAAATATATGAGAGGGAGGAAAAGGGGAAAAAAGCTTCGTTGGAGATCACGTGTCGGGTGCGGGACGATAATTAATCAAGCTAAGAAAGCCGTTCGGACGGGGGTTGGATTTAAAACGAAGCTATATAGGTAGGGTTTGGTAGATTCGGAGAGCCCGGTGGTTTTAGGCCTCGAAGGGCGACGGCGAAACCTGGAGGGCGAATGAGGAGAGGAATATTTCCTCCTTTTTCCCTGGTTCGTTCTTTTTGTTTTTTCACTTTTTGCTTTTTCTGCAATGGGAGCGTTGATAGAGAAAGGAGGGAGTTAGGGGAAGAGGGTTTATATGTGCTAGCCCAAAGTAGGGAGGTAACGAAAAACGGGGTAATTTAAAAAAAAAAAAAAACACAGAAGAGAAATAAAAAGGCGGGGACGGGGGAAAGGAGAAGTAGAGGGATGAGAATTTGGCGGGAAAAACGGAGCCGAATGTTCATAGGAGAAAAGAGAAGAGAAGAGAAGTAGGAGTTCGCGATGAAAATGGTGGTGGTAAGCGTCAGGGGAGGTTAATACATCACCGCAACTCGCGCAATGCGAAAAAGTTGGTCGCGAATAGAAATATACTCCAGTAGGAGAGGTAAAAAAAAAAACAGAAGAAACAAAAAACAAGAAGAAATTTTTTCTCCATGTATTAGTGTAAAAATATCGCTTGAGGGGTAGTTTTCTGTTGTTTTTTTATTTCTCCTTTCTTTTTTCTTTTTTTTTTGTTTTGTTTTGCAATCTTTCGATTCGTTTTTTCCCCCAACTTCTTTATTTTCCATATAAATTTTTGGTTTCTTTCTCGTTTTATCCCCTGCAACGGTCAAGGGAAAGAAATTAGAGGGCGCGCCGTGCACGCAATATCCCCACTCGGAAAAAAAAACAAAAAAAAAAAGAAATAGAAAAAAACTCTTCAATCGAAACTATGAGCTAACCCCGTACCGAACTTAACCGCGTGCACCGAACAAGAGAAAATTCATATAATTAGGTATATAAATACGTGGAATGATGAATATAAAATACCACTAATTGTGCGGAAATTAAATCATCCTCTAATTTTTTTTTCTCTCAAATTATGATGGTACTAATCATGACGACGATGGAATATATTTTCCAGAACATATTCTGCCGATTTCTACTTGAAATTTAACAAACTTGTACACATGGTTTCCTCTATACACTCTATACACATATCATATGTATACATATATATTTACCACAACCGGGCGCGCGGTATAATTTAAACTTTTCCTCTAATAAGTTATGAATTTTGCTACGCTGCCGCTGTTGCTGCAAAGGCCGCTGCGGTGCTTCCTCCACTCTGTAATAACAGTAACAATATTAATAATAATGATAATAGTCATTCAAACTGTATAATTTTCAGTCTATATATACCGAAGCTTATCGAAACAGCGGGCAGGTGGGTAAAACCAAAAATGAAACAACCAAAAACAAAAAAATAAAACAAAAAAACGAAAATAGTTTTCCAGCAACTCCATATACGGCTTTGCATCGCATGCACGATGATGGCCACGCCTCAACTTTACAGCGTGTAAAAAAAAAAAAAATGAAACAAAATAACGAATGGAAATTATAATAACTACAGGGATGAATTTTATGTGGTTATACCTATGTTAGTACAATTCATTTGAGTCTTTTTCATTTGTCTATTTTTTGTGCGGCTTATTGCCGATATATGGAGCATTTATCACTCGATATTCATATGATCAGAAATAACTATCTCTGCGTATGGATTTAGAAAATGATTACGGTGAAAGTAGGGTGTAATGCAATTGCACATTTTCAGCATTTCTTCTGCAGAATAAAACAGTAGTAGTAATCAAGCTAGCGGTACGATCAGCCACGAAATTCGCCATAACGTACGGACGAACGGTTCGAGGGAGGGATCGGATACGAAGGAACGAACCGTACACATGGATACCGAATAAAGGTGGGAAGAAGGGGTAGGTAGAAAAAGAGGGGAAAGGGATAAAGGAATGACGAGGAGAATGGGCAGAGGAGTGGACCACCACTACTCGCATGATGAGAGTATGTTTAATTTTGTGTGTAAATGTATACGAGAAAAGAGGGATGGAAAATTGGAGGGTTTCGAAGTACCCCGTGGCCCGTATCCCACATACACATACGTACGTTGCAGGGTAGTCGACTACAGAGATGTGGGGTCCAAGGGGTGGGAAATGGCGGTGGCGGTAGCGGCGGGGGTGTAGGCGGCGGTATAAGCGCGGCGGCCATTTTGAATGACGGGAAAAACACACGCCCCGAGATATACCTTCCTACCTCTACCTAATACCTCGAAACGCCGATGCCTGGTACCCCTCGTAGCTTTTACTACTACTACCACTACTCTTCTCTTCTCTTCTCTTCTCTTCTCTCCGCTGTTCTGTTATGTTCTGTTCTGCTCGCGGTGCTCCCACCGCATTATCCCCCAGGAAACCCAGGGGCTCCAGGGTGTTGTATTAAGCACAAAATATAGATGAACATTAAGCTATAGTCTATTTATGCGTACGCCCAACGATTTCGCAGGTATTCTCGCGAATATATCTCTAACCCCCTTCTATTTTATCCCTTCCATCGCACACCTTCATTACTTCCCCTCTTTTTACGACCCCTCTTTTACCTCATCCTCGAGTATACCCTGGACCTGGACCTGGACCTGGACCACTCTTTGACCCCCTCCAAATCTTTTTTTTTTTTTTACATTTTTCTTTGATATATTTCGCGCATATTGGTGAAAACCGTTCAACCAACACACCCTTGAATGTATAGTTGTTTTCTCTGCTTTTTTTTTCGGATAACGATTAATGCTCGTATACACGTGTGTTCGTGATCTTGAAAAATCAAAGATTCCAGTCCGATAGAAAATGAAATGCGTTGTCGTAGTGTTTTTGTAAAAAAAAATGATAATTCCCACCGCACGAAATATTTCTCCAGAGTACTACCATTATCGCCATCCATTTTCTTCCGATTCAAATTCTTCCGCACCCTCCGCATACTCTTTTTCTCTGTTTGAAATTCTTTTCCATCTTTCTTCGTAATTAATTTCAGGAGCTGGAAATTCTGGTTGTTTTTTTTTTTTCGTTTTGGTTTTGATCGTGGCCATCCAGATCCAGCAAACCGTGTCACCCCTTTTGTTTTAACCTACCCTGTATAAAGCAGCAGCAGAAGTACGTACTATATAGGGTTTGAGATTCACCTTGCGTGACGAGAGACCGAAACTCGTCAACGACCCTCTTGCATTTCTTTTTTTTTTCATCTTCTTTTCCATTTCCATTTTCCTTTTTTTTTTTACATTTTTGTGGGCTATGGAGAAAACTCCGGCGGTTAGACGTATATTGCACCGGCAGTATTTTCTATTTATATTCTGCTTTCAGAAACAAAGAAAATTGTGAAGAGTACGTAAACCGTCGTGAAGTCGTAATAATTATTTTCATAACAGATCCACGATTTCTGCTAGATTTAACAAATCGTTCATTTACTAGGCTTGCT
Source organism: Athalia cordata (assembly GCA_963932425.1). Classification (NCBI taxonomy): domain Eukaryota; kingdom Metazoa; phylum Arthropoda; class Insecta; order Hymenoptera; family Athaliidae; genus Athalia; species Athalia cordata. The sequence continues at coordinate 31,988,511 of OZ010626.1, forward strand.
TTTACCATGATGGAATATAATTCATAATATTCACAGACGTTGACTAAGGTCATTAGTATTCTCGAACGGTTGAACAACGTTACCTTAGTAGCCGACGTCATAACTCTAGTGTCGCAGTTATTAAGCCCGATACGCCTGAATAACGTAATATTCTGGTTTCTTTCTGTCAAACGAACGTCAATGTCGAGCGAATACGACGTTGCTGCAGAAAATCACACGTCAACTGTTGTATCCGTCAGTTGTTTTTTATTTTCCCCAACGTCAATTTTTACATACAACATATAACGGGATCATTGCCCCATGCAGATCGTTCGGATCATAATATCCATAGATATTATATATTCATATTATTTTGTTGTAGATTTAATCAATTGAATCGTGGTTTCTTTTTTCTTTTCGTTTTTTTTTTTTTTTTTTCTAAATTTCATTCGATTTAGTTTATTCCATGTAATTTGAATTATATAAATATATATATAATAATAATAATAGTACAGTCATGTTGGGAATGGGATGACGGGAGTTGCCCGACGCGCAGTTCCTCTGGGCCCGAGATATTTGCAAGCCAAATTTTAATACCAGAATTAATTTTAAAACCCCTATCTATATATCTCTACCAACCTACCCGTATACATGCATACTTATATATTTCTCACTCGGACGAGAGAAAATCATGCACCTAGAAAAGAAGAAGCCAGGAGCCATCAATAAAGTCGAGACTATATGGAATTTTCCTTTTCTTTTAAATTTTTCTCTTGTTTTTAGCAAAATTTTTGAGTAGTGCAGGTATGCCTAGAATAATGATGATATTTATGCGCAGACTTTTTCTACAATTTTACTCTTTCCTGTCTCTACTTTTTTTTGCTTTTTTTTTTTTGTTCTACGTGCAACGCGTAATTTACGATGAAAACTTTATACCGAAATGAAGGTATGGGAAAGCTTAGCTTTTATATTGTAAATTATTATGCGACCCTTCCAGACGTGAACTCACTTTGCTTATATCAAAAGCTTCCGTAACATTCTCGATATACAAATGGGTAAAGTAAACTTTACCATTAGAGCCAAAGAACACTATAGGTATAACGTATAAGTGGGCTCCGGTTCATGATTAAAATCTAGTGATATTAAAAGTTACCATTATTAGTTTTCACCGAATTATCATTAAATTTTTTTTTTTCGATACCTATATCGCAGCTTTTTCGAAAAGTAATCGGCTGGACTAATTAAATTCGATAATAGAGAGAGAGGGACTGATTTTGTAATTTGATCTTTGATCGTTTAATTTTTTGTGAATTTCTGTAGAATTTTTACACCTGTAAATATTTTTCTTTTTCTCTTTTTTTCATCCGATTGTTAATATGCGTTTGCGCTTCTCGAATTTCATTCTCGTGGGAATTTTTCCAATGAATTTATTCGCGGTAGACTCGCACCTCGTGCAGCAACAGCTCGTCTATATGACGTTTATTTTACTTTATTTCATTTTTCGTACTTATATCTTTATTTCGCATACAAACGCGATCGGTCGGGAAACTTTTAGTCTCCTGAGAAATCCGCTAACGCTGCTGCTGCCGCTGCTGCTGCTCTTGTTGTATTATAGCTCACGTGCATCTATCCTATATGAAATATAAATGAATACAACGCATTCGCATACATTTTTAAAACTACTCAAAAAGTATATTCTACACTAATTCAACCCCTATAATCTTGGACCTATAAGTATAAGGAGAATTTTGTTTTTCCACACTCTCAAAATTACATAATATGATAGTTTGTGGTTTTTCTTCTTTTTCTTTTTCAACGGAAGTAAAAATTATTTTACTTACCATGCGACAATTATGTATACATATAGTTTTGTTAGACGCCTGCACGCCACCTCCAACGAACTGTATAACCGCCATTTTGCACCCTTCATCGATCCCCTGCACGCTTCTCCCACGCACTCTGTAGCGAGTAGACTTTTCCCGCCATTTTTTTCGTTTCGCGCGCCATCCGATGCCAGTTTCTTTCATTTTTCTAACTTTTTCTTTTTATTTATTCTACTCTTTTTTACGATACTTATTTATTATCATCCTTACGACAACGTAAGTTACTTATCGCCGAATGTGGACGGATCACGGTTATTGTTATGTTTTTTTAATAAAAATGAAAAAATTACGACGTGCAGGGTTGCGTCTTTACTTGAACGAATCTCTGCGGAAACTGAGGGCCCGACATCGAATATGTGCCCCTCGTGCCCCGTTTCGATATCCTGATTATATTCCCTTTCAACTATTCTGCACGAGCCAAGTCCCCATGAGTTTAACCCGTTTTACATCTCGCATTTGCATAGAGCTAAAATACCCGGCTGCACGCGCGTACCTACCTTCTGTAGGGGCCCACAATATACGTGTACATATACCTACATCTATTAAGTGCAGGAAGCACGTTTATACCATACGGAAACATCCTTTGGCTTTTTTTTTCTTCTTCTTTTTTTAAATTTTTTATTCCTTCTCCCGCATTTCACTTACTCTTTTTTTTTTCTTCTCTTCATATATTTTCTAGGACCCCCAGCAGAGCTGGCTGCAACCCACCACAACCCCCCTTTTTCAACCCCCCTAAAAATTTTTGACCAATCCCTGCACCTGAATTTTAAAATGTTACAACCCCCTTGAAACTGCATGAATACCTACATAGGTTATTTGTAGCTGCTGTAGACAAACAGCTAGTTCATGATCTGCGGAATTTCTTAAGTGACGATATTCAATTTTATTGAAAATATTTTTTTATCAATTCGAGACTTATCAATTTTGTATGTTTCAATTCTATCATAGTCGCCTCGTTTGTTGGTAACACAATTTAAGCGAAATCAAAAAAATTTGAAAAATTCTTCTTGTTGCCCAAAAAAAATCTGTCCTTGGCCACAAGATAAGTCGCCAAGAAATATTCGGATCTTTTTTACGATAAGAGATTTTCCAAAATTCTTTGTTTCGCCGAATTTATGGAATTTCCTCGTTTATCATCTCCTCAAAATCTGAAAGGGGTAAATTCGTAGGAACCAAAAAATACTACCATACTTTGAGTTCGCTTTGTTCGAATCAAAAAAAAGACATCAGATCGTGAGAAGAAATACCGTTACATCTAGCATGATCTTTTTTTTCTAATTGATCGTTCCGTGGGAATATCTTGCCTAATGAATAAAGCTAGAAATGAATTTCAGGACATCTTCTGCGAGCCAAAAGAACTCTTCGGTTTGCAGTCCGGAGCTCGATCTCCTGCAAAGCAATGATCCATAAAGCTAAAGAGACCCCCAGCAAAGAACCGGTCTTGCAGACTCTGCACAGAAACGCAACGAGGACCGCTACCAAAAACAGGATATATTCCTGCAGGACCCGATACGGGGTGGGGGTAGACCTCGAATTGAATTCATTTATTTTTTTCTCCGTCTCTCTTTATTCATTCCCTATTCCATCCCATAGGTACAATATAAAGTGGGGTGAGGGTAAAATGATGATGCGAAAAGGGGGGCGGGGTCATCAGCAGGTTGCTGCGGAAGCTGCAGAAACGGGGTCTCAGGGGTCTCAGGGTCGAGACCCTTGGGGTCGAGGAACGTATGACCCCGACAGGTATTACTACCGGCTCCTGAGGGTTACGTGTGTCATTGAAAAAAAAAAGAAATATATATACCTATTATATATTTACATATACATATCAACTAATACTTTAGTGAAATTAGGTGCTCGAAAAATCATTCTTTTCTACCGGATATTCGTCGGATAAGGGATGTAATAAAATAAGAAACATGATCGGTTAATGAGAAAAAAAAATTTGAGACAAACGATGACACGATGCGATGACTCTACTGGACGAAATAGAAAGTAAATAAAACAAACAAACAAATAAATAAAGTAAAGGAAGCGCGCCACGGACGTGAAAAATAAAATTGAAAAAAACCGAAAGCGAATAATAGGAGTGAAAAAATTCCGATATTCCCACGAATGGGAAATATAGTGTGCGATAGCGCAGTAGTATATCTGTATATATGTATTAGTGACTATATATAGCTATACGAGTATATAGGGTATGTATATTTGACAATGAAAACGAAAGTAGATGCGCGATATCAACAGCTGCCGCGGTAACGGCAGTTCATATGCGTATATAATACATGGGCAGATATATACATTTATACATATACATATATACCGTTGAAACAGACAATAACCAATCATGTACAATTAACCTGTGACATGGTGACACCTAAATACCGTGGTACCTACATACCGGTTATGTCCCCATTATGTGGCCGTATCGACATGTGTTCACAGTGCACTGCACTGCGTTCGCCTCTCGATAGATGTATTTATGTATACATACATTATACATATGCGCATATGTATCTGTGAATTCATCGGCAATCGTAACTCATTAATTTAATAGGTCTATCCAAAATTCGGCCCCCTCCGCCCCCAGAATATAGTTTTTCATTTCGATTTTATCCCGTTCTCCAAAAATACCCCAATTTCGACGTTCGGGTTACCGACAAAATGAAGCGAACTACGACTATTTATAATTCCGTTTCTATTTTCTCCGATAAGAAGACGAGCAACGATTAATGATTTATATTTCATGGCGTAGCGAAGGATTTATTCAGGCTATTTGCTCGCGTGCAGGTAGATATATTATGTATTGTTGCATGTAAAATATATGTAGATACGGTTGTAAGCTACTCTTGAGTGCCAGGTATTAGTTGAGTAACTAGCTATACTATACCCGGTATGATAGGTATGTCCAATAATCGATGATAATGCAATGTACCCTGGCTCTATGTATTGTACATGCATTGCATCGGTGCATCGGTATATATGCCAAGCAGCAGCAACCTTCGGTAATCGGTAACTGCTGTTGGAGGGACGTTTGACCTTGACACTGGACCAATTAGAGTATAGGTAGATGGATATATAGGTATATACATAGATAGTATATAGATCCATGTACATATAGGTATGCAGGTACGTTGACCCAGAATCCATGTTTCCGATGCTATTGTACGCAAACCTCCCTCCGCGATATACACCTGCTGTACATATATATTTAGCTATTTATATATACATACATAGGAATATAGGAACACTATACATAGTTGTAACGTACATAGTCCGATGCTGCAATTGCTCTGTGATTGCAGAAAATAAAACGCTGACGTCTTCTTTGGAACGAATAGAAAAATATCTACCGACAAAGCTGTCCGTTCTTTTTTTCAAAAATCTTGAAAAATGATTGGGAAAAAAATATCACGCACGTGGAAACGTAGAAAAAAGCTATCACATATAAAGCTTCGAGAAGTTATTACGTGTAAGTTTTTTTTTTTTTTTGGCTTACGGCAAAAATTTTTTAATTCATTCGAGAGGTGTTTATGAAAAAAAAACAAACTCAATAAATGCTCAAAAAGAAAACAAAAATGGGAAAAGAAAAAAACAATTGGAAGACGGATAAAAGCTCGGGTACGAAGCAATGTAAATTTGATGATAATTATTATTAATAATCTCGTGTATATTTTGCATTTTCAAGAAACTCTTCAGGATTAATATAATACGTTCTCTGAAAAATATATATGGCGTCGTTACATCCAACGCGTCGAAAGTGAAGTACCTATCCTACGTACCCACCTACCTACCTACCTATACTTTTGATAAAACGTAATTCTTGTGCAGACTTCCATTTGAGTTTTAATAAAACTTGAATTCCCTTTTCAAAGAGAAAAAAGAGGGGAAGCAAAAATGTGGAGAGGGGCGGGGGGGGGGGGGGGGGGCAGAGGGCACCTGTTCTCTTCATTTATTTCTCTGAATTTTTGCAGTACTGATGTTGTACGTATCCAACCTCGGTCTCATTCTAATTTTTATCATCAACTTTTCGTACCATCATAATACATGAAAACGTGAATTTCTCCAGCCCTTTTTCCAACACCTCAATTCCTGTGGCAAAATTCACAACGACGAAAATATAAAAATATCTGGGGCGAAGGGATTTTTTTGTGAAGAATAATTCTTTTTTTCTTCTCTCGAAATATATATTTTTTTTTTTCTTGAATTTTTCGTGAGATAAGAGCGGTTGAATTATATGCCGGTCAGTATAGTATCGCGATAGTTGGAAAATCGAGCACTTTCTTTGTTTCGTCAAATTTTTGGTTATCCATATTCACTGGAATCGTAAAATGCATCGGAAAGTTAAGACTTTATTCTTGTGTTACCTAAAAAATTTCTCGTCGGTCACAAGCAAATCGGTGATGAAGAATCGAGTAATTTTCATTATTAATTTGGCGAGGATCGGTTCTCGGAAAAAAAAATCATCAATCGGTAAATTTTCTTCGTTACAAAAATGATTGATCAATTTTTTCGTACCCGGAGACCAACAGCTATGAAATTTCCAAATGAATCCGACGATTAGTTATTCGAAATGACGTAAAAAAAAAAAATTAGAAAAATCGGATAGTTTCACATAGTCGCCAAAAAAGGCAAAATCTAAAATTTCTCTTCACCGTCTTCAACAATGTTCGACAATAAAAAAGCATTGGCTAATAATTCCGGTTCAGTTCAGTTAAATTCATCCTTTCAGTTCAGCTGTACATAGGATATATGTATTCGCTGTATGTATACGTGCACGTAAAACGGTGTGTTAGTTTATTACATATGTGTATTCCATGGTATCGGTGTCAATCCAATCAATGGTTTATTAACCGACGTGCGAACAAGAGAGAGAACTAGAGAGTGAAGTAAATGTACGATGTGCTGCACAGGGATGACACGAGAGGGAAAACGGGATTGCATATATATTGCATGGATGCATATAGCTACGGTACAAGTCGAGAGAATATAACGTCAAATACATACCTGGAGAACCATCTATGTATCAGCATGTTGCATAAATAGTGGTGGTTTGTTTGGAGAGAGAGAAGAATACATGCACATAGATATACGTACATACATCCGTTATACATATGTGTACGTATACGATATTGAATAAACCGTCGTCTATCATACGAAGCAGTAAAATCTCTACATTCGTATACACCACGTGCATATGAATATAATATCTGTATGGTTATATGTATCGTGATTTTTCTACACACAATGCAACGAACCATGCACTCTCTACCCCTCTCTCGATCACGCGGGATCCCAAAATATGTGGAAGGGATTTTAAAAAACGATAAAAATCAAAATAAAAATCAAACAGAAGAGAAACAAAGAATAGAAAAAGAAGAGGATAATAAAAAGATGAAAAAAAAAAAAAAACAGAAAAGAAAGGAGAAAAACGTTGAAAAAAAAGTAGGAAAAAAGTGACAGAAAGTACCCACCGCGCCCGCATCACGGTAGAATGAAGAGCGGGTCCGGGGTATTGGCCCCGCGGTATTGTTTCTCTTCCCTATCTCTGAGGGATATCGGTTATTGGAAATCTCTATTTTTATAGGCCACAAGGCTCTCTTCCGGTTATCCAACGTATTCTACCTTTATAGATGCATAACTATACCTATATCGTTGATGCGCGTACGTAGGTGGTGGATTGCTGCAGACGGAAACCACCACCACCGAAACTCTAACACCACTTTGAATAGTTACTTCTTTTTTTTTCTCTGATTTTTTCCTCTTTGTGTGTATGTTGTTGTTGGTTTTCGTTGTTGTTGTTTTTTTTTTTTTTTTTTCAACTTCTCCTTTTATTTTTTTCCATTTTTCTTTTTATTTGGTACGTAATCGCGGAACGATCACGCCACGATTGACCCGGATGGATACCTTAAGCTGCGTGTTTAACGATGGATGCGATTTTTTCTCTTTCTTTCTTTATTTTTCTATATTCTTTTTTTTTCTTGTATCGTACTTCGTTATTGAAAAATTTCTTTTTAACAAAATTAGGGAAAACAGAAAGAAACGAATGAATAGTCCGAACGGTTTACGGAGATTTTTATAATTCAACCGCAAGAATTAATTGACTTAATTGTAAGATAAAATATTATATGAAATCAAACCATCGATTATCAGAGTTGAAATATTTCTTGATATCTTTCCGTTTAATATTTGGATAATTTTTTGTCAGCTATACAATCTGAGATAGGTTTTACTTTTCTTTTCTTTTTTTTTTTTATTCGTAAACTAGTTTAGACTCCGGGAAGAAATAGGGGGGGAACGTTTAGATCGGTTCAGGTAACGTCCCACTGACTCGGCTTTTATTGTAAGGGTCAGCCTTAAGGGGATCTTTGGTCCCACGATCGTACCTGCACGGGATTTGACCTACCTGATATGTCTAGGAGGGATGAGTTGAAGTAGAAGTAGAAGTAGAAATATGAAACTTTACCGGGCTCATCTCATTCGATCGGCATCATAGTTGGGGTCAGTCTGCTAAGTGACCTCGCATCATGGTCATCGCGAACGATACGCGGAAAATCGAAATTTTTATAAAAGTCGCTATCATTATTCGTTAGCCGATTTGATTCGTGATATTCATTTCTTTTTTTTGTCAATTACATAAGTGCAACAAACAGAGGTGGTCGGTTGAATTATGACGACGAAATTAATTGAGACGACTCGAAGAAAAAGAATATACGGTCTATCGAAAGAAAATTTTTGTTTTTTGCTCCGCAAATTATCGAGGTGCTTGATTATGAAATTGATTGATGATTGTTATTATAATCAACGTGTGCGTTAATTATGCCTGTGCAAAGATGATTCAGCTAGATCGTATATATATTTTGCAACCGTAGCGACGGAATTGCAGTTACGTATAAACGGGTTATTATGTGTTAGCTTAGAGACAATTAATTTCGATTGATTGTAAATACACGTGAATTTGACAACTGAGATGACGTGGTTATCGCGTCGGTAGGAAAATTTACACATGTTATTGTTACAATTAGAAAAGTATAATGCATGATATAAATTCCTCCTTCCCAAACCCATACCTGATTGGAATTCCATTCGATTTTAATTGATTATCCTTATTATTCATTTGTTAGAACGTTTAATCTCGTATTAGAGAATTCATTGTAAAATTCAAGCAAGCCTGAATCGCCGAGTGACGGTGACCGACGGATGCACTGTAGAGAACGCGGAATTTTTGTTTTTCATGTGAAAAATCGGAGCCGTTTTATCATTTTATCAGCAGATTTTCTAAAATTTTTATTTTGCTTCGTCCATGGACCAGTAGATAATCATTGACAGAACTCCAATTTACGGTTTACTGAAATTATTTTTTAACATTTTCGTAGGCAGAGTACAGAGAACGGTCGACCGCGCGCGGTGCAGCGGATGAAATGAAATAAGCGAGTTAAAATAATATTGGCGAGTAACGGATTTTAGGAGAAAAATTTGAAAAAACAAAAGTAAAAAACCGTATATAACGGTTAATTCTCGCTTTTGGGATATTTTTTTACTTCTCGTTTCAATATTGGAAAAGGAAAAAAAATTAATCGAGTCTGATGTGATGTTGTTTTCATTTTTGACTTATAGTTCAGAGATTCACGTGATTATTATCTCGACGCCATCATGGTATAATATGATATAGCAAAAATGGTAAAACAAAAAGGAATAAATTAGAAAATAAATTGATTGTATGATACAAAATAACAAAGATGCACTGGGATATAATCTGGTAACAACAAACCGATAATTAGTTTTTGAACTTTAATAAGCATTCGATATGAAAATTTGCCCTTAATTTAAATGGGCATGTGCAGATATAAACAATAGGCAACGAAAAATAGAAGAGCACATTATGGGAAGCGAATTAGTTGAGAGTTCCAGGCATCGGTTTCACGTATCTTATACGTATTTGTTAGTTAACAACAACTATGAGCGTTATTTTTTAGAGCAACATTCACTTCGATACGTTATTTCTTTCTATTTTTCCTTTAGCTTTGATCAAAATCTGACGGCAAAAACGGGAATTTTTCTCTGCAGCGACGCTCGGCCGAGCGCGTTCAGTTGCAAAAAATATTGGAAATCGTAGTTTTTGTTAGGAAATTTAATGACTCATCACACTTTTCTGGCTACTCGGCATGGCGTCTCAATTTTCTGATAAAATTTATCAATTTTTTTTCTTTTTTCACGGCACAATTTCATCAAAGAACAACATTCCCCAGCGACGTCGCGCGCTCGAAACGCCGTCGGTCGGCAGAAAAAATACAAAACCATCGTCGCATCACAAATTTTTTCAAGTTATGAACACGCGAATGTTTTTGTAAACCGGTTCGATAAATTATTGGCTAATTTGATCGAATTTTTGTCATCGGTAACACAATTTTTTTCGAAGAAAATCATCATCCGCCGGAAAGAATTCTCAATGCCGTCTCCATGAGGCCTCGCAAGTGCGATTCAATTCCAAATTTGCAAAGCACTTAGGCGAAGAAAAATATACATTTTGGAGAACGTAGATGTGCAATATTCTCTAAATAGTGTACATAAATTATTTTCAATTTCTGCCGAAGAAAACCGATAGAAAAATATCTTCCGCACCGGCAGTGGTTCAGATATAGTTATTCCATCGTCGGATTTTATTATTTTTCTTTTTAGTGAAAAAAAAATGTTCTTGATATTCGATAAATCCACATTCACAAACAACGCATAGGTATATTCGATCACGACGGTATAAATCACTCGAATTATGCTTATAAAATTGCGGTCATCGTATTTCGGGGATAAATTACTTCGTATTGACAAGTCACAGCAACAGATTGAAAAAAAAAAACCAAATACTTTTTCAATAAATTCTATTTCCTTTTTCTATTCGTCTATTATTCGTTATTTTGCTTGTCCGGTCGGTGCAATTAAAATAAAAAGAAACGAAGAGTGAATGTAAAAAATATTTTTCCTTTTATTTGCGTGTAATGGCGACAATGAAAAATATTACCGTTACATATCATACCGATAAAAAAGTGAAACCAAAACTATTTCAGATATAATATTTGCAGCGTTATAACGAATCAAGTTTATAAAATCGATAGTTTTTTTGTTGATCGAAGGTGCAAATAATATGACACGTACATCGTGTTTTGTGAAAGAGTTTGTTGAACAGCGGAGTGAATTGTATTTTTGACTTGTTGCCTCTGACGATCTAATTTGATTTGATATATTTAGATAAACAATACTCTGTCTTTGAATAATATAATTGTGTGTTTGCTGAATGAATAAAATAATGACGAACAAAATGATTATATAACAAACGGTATAAGTGAGGATACGCTGCCATGGAGGTGGGCTCCAGTTACATTGAATAAATTAAAATTAGGCTAAAAATCGTTGACAAAAGAAGGATAATATCTCATTGTTACCGTTTTTGGCGTTATGGCTGGACAATATTTCAAAGTATAATAACAGACAATGGAAGCCATCTTCCGCGAGGTTGGTAACCGACGCGCGTTGCTACCTTCGTACACCATACCTACCTTCCTACCTACCTACCTACCTACCAACCTACGCCTATCAACAAAGCCCCATTTATAAATACGAATATATATATATTCATATACCTACGTAGTACGAAATCATTTAGCATTTGGCTGCGCCAAGCGAAGTAAAGCGATTCTGTAAACAAAAGAACATTTGCGTATTCACAAAGCGCTGGCATGGCCACCACCGGTGCTCCGCTCTACGTAGCTTGGACCGAAAATTCACCCGCCTCGCGTTTGCCGTTGCTTCTGGTCTCCGCGACGTCCACCAACATCAGCACCAAAAACCGGTGGGTGCGGCTAACGGAATTCGAATCCAGAATCCCGATCAGGATTACGACGAACGGTAATGCTACCAGCCATCCTCCGCGGCAGGATTCAAAAAACTCATTGTGTATATAATGCATCTATGTGTGTGTTTGTACCACTCAGGCCGCAATCTCCCTACATATACTCCAATTCCGAAGCCTCCGCTGCTACTGCCTCGATCTGCATCACCAACTCCTCAAGGATTATACAGGATCAAGCTTTGTATTTCACATTTATGATTCTTCTTTTTTATATTTCTTTGATCTCCGCACACCTCGCCGCTGCCTAGCTTAATACCCCGTAGCTTGTTAGACGCAATCTGCACTTTTTTTTCCTCTTCGAGAAAATATCCGGTTTTCAAATCTTCTTATAACATTCGCATATCCTGCTGGATTATATTCCCGGTGATCAGAGAATATTTTTTCAGGATTTCGTATGCATACAGTTTTCTCTTGTTTTTATCTCGGTTCTTTTTTTTTTTTTTTTCTTTTTGCGCCATGCTCGCTCAAAAGAAGCGAAGTACCACCGCGAGAGCGAAAACTTCGAAGGGCAAATATTTCTTCAACGTCGTCAGCACATACGGCGAAAAAACCCTTCGCGTGCCGCATTTATATGTATATTTCCACGATTGTTTACTCTATGTACCATTGAAAAATTATGTGTCAGAAGTTTTGAAAAAAGAAAGGATGAAAAAGTTGTTGAAAGAATCAAAGCAAAGGATTTTTTTCAACCAATGCGGAATCAGAATACATATAATCTTATTTAGTAATCGGACTTTTTTTACGCTCGGAAGTCAAAAATGTAAAAAACAGAAGAGGTGAACCAAAAACCCTTAAAAATTTCAAGTTTCTGTGTGAAAATATAGCAAGACATTCTATTTCTGTAGCGATGATAAAATATTTTTTGGAATTTCAGTGAATCTCGCCGTCGGAAGTATTCGTTTCGTCTCAGAAATAATCCCTGAATATTTTCAAAAATCCAGACTTGTGGCACATATTCTACAGTATCTTCTAATACCCTAGAAACATATTTTGTACATTTTTTTTCAATATTTCAGTCGAATAATCCAGTTTCTACAAGCGTAATTTCGATATCTATTTAAATATGTCGAATAATGACTCGAAACATGTCTTAGAATGTTGGTCCCACTGTCTTCGTTGTGTTTTTATAAAAATTTCAAGTTTGAAGAATATTTTTCGATGATTTATTCCAAAATGCAGCAAAAAATTTCACTTCTTCGTCAGCGGCCACGACCCGACGGCGGCGCGCTCCGAATGAAATTCTCACGTCGCACACGCCAGGGGTTTGTTTCGTGAAAATAATCGTTTTGAAATAAAATAAATTAGCAAAAAATTAGCGAAACATGTTCCTCGATGTCTGACGAATCCGTAGAATTGCGTCACTGATCGATATTCACATTTTTCGAAATCATATCAGCCGAAGTAATCACCCGGCGCGCTGCTACCAACCGACCGTAGAGCTTTCGCGGCAACATGAGACAGGAAAAAATTAATTCTAAGAAATTTATCAAGTTGATATCTTTCTTCGAATCTCATGAGTGATTTCCTTTGAAATAACCTCGTTTTTACCACGAATTTAAACCGTTAAAACCGAATTTTTCCATTTATCGTGTTAGAGAAAGTAAAATGAAAACTCTTTCTTGTGCTAGGTGAAAAACGGAAAACCAATTCATTGAACAAATTATTTGTATCATATCCATGATAAGCCCATATAACGCAACAACAAGTTTATTGTTTCAGGTTGAATTGTACAATCGCGGTACCACTTTCGAATGAATTCAAGCTTATATAAATTTGAAAGAATCAACGAAATAAATTACATCGGATTTTCTGTTTCCGTGTCAATTTTAATTCCCAGGTAATTACGAAAAAATAATTGTTATTTGCCTTATTTTAATTTATTTATATCATGAATATCGTGCAGCGAAATAATTATCTGTTTTGAATAGCTAGAAAAAATTACATTTTGAATTGTTTGTATTTCAATTTAGAAACCTTTGAAAATGAAGAACCTTGATCGTATGATAACAACCGAATACATTCAAAAAAACAAGAAAAAATCAAAAACAAAAACACCAAACCGAACAACAGAAGATTAAAAAACAAAAACGGAAAAACAAAAAAATCAGAATCGAAGAAAAAGGATGAAAAAATATCCAGTTTAATTGGAGTAAATTCAGCAAGGCTTCTGCCAGCAACCCTTTCAGGCACACAAAATGGCGGCGGGTACCGCCCTCGTACAAAAATTAGGCCTCCTTCCATTACGAGGTAAAAATTTACATGAAAAGAGGAACTTTTTATGCTAAAAAGTTTACAACATTTCATTTTACAATCCCTTGTAGCTGATCCAGTGGTACCTGCAGAAACGCCTTCGTAAGTATACCATAGAGCACATACCTTTGTGCATACAATATTTATTCAATTATCATTTTCCGCTGTTTTTTAGACGTATATAGATATATTATTTATTTATTTTTAGGTTTTCTTTATCTTTGTAAATTTATTTACATTTTTTCTGTGTATAATTTGGTATCCTCTGTACATTATACTGCAGGAATAATTATATGTAAAATAAAATAAATTCTTCACATACGTACATACATCAGCAGGTTATGGCGTCGTCGCGGTTCAGATATGTAAAGAAAGAAATCAATACTTTGCGTCTCTGCATTTTTTTTTCGATTTGCTTTTTTCTTTTTTTCGAGAGAGAGAGTTACCCGTACGTCGTACGTGTCACGTAGTGTGTTATTTAATTGAGGAATTTCATTATATTCACCATCACTTAATTTCATATTAAACTTTGTTACAACATGTACTATACGGTACTTGCAGGACACGTCTCAAGTCATTATCAACGATTTTCAAAATGTCAATTCAACGTACACGTATATGTACATCATCATTTTTCCTTCCTTCCATCCACTTGATACATTTTTAGTTTTCGTACGCACAACTAATCATCGAACAAGGGAACCAGGTACTTTTAATACCTAAGTAAAATTACGTAATAATTGAGTCAAAAATTCAATCATTATTTTATGTTATTAGTTCGAAGTGATATATCGCACATGCTCGTCGGTATTACATACACATATAGATATATCTAGCTATCTCCATAGACTGGTTCACCCATATACCTACTACTGTTATAGGTGATAATTGGTTGTTGACCTTCAGCATTGACCTCAAAGCAGGGCAACTGCACCGCCACTATATATGTGTATACCTACATACATGCATGCATATATGCAACGGTACATAGAATACATCTATACAAAACCCATACATTGTTGATACATATACCCATAGTCGCGGCAGAGCTATTAATCGATTGGAATATTGTCACTGCTTCGGTCAATTCGATCGATATTAAAGTACAGAAATATATCCTCGATATTTTATCGCATATAGATATATGACACGTACAAATATGAATGTCTCCTCATTCTCTTCTCCTTTATTTATTTATTTTATTTTTTTCTCTTCTCTTTACAGCAATATTTCGAAATTTTTACAATCATACGTAGCGATCTGTGTGTATAAATAACGCTTCACATCGATGTCCATAAACAGTCACTTTTATTCAAATACACATAATACATAATTACATTTTGGTATATACATATACACAAATTTACCTTTGATGGAAATAAATTGATAACGTCCAGACTGAAACAATCTTCGATAGCGATATCTCTGCATCTGCTCGATTTTTTGTTACATATTTATTTATGTGGTATCATTTTAGATTTTCTTTTTTTTTTTCATCTCCGCTGCAAGTCGAATATATTTTTTCGAGCCATGAGTCGTAATTTCGTAAGTACGTACGCCATTTTGTGAAACGTACGGGTAACTCCGCTCTTTTCGCTGGGATAAAATAAATCTGGTTGAAACTTTTGGAAACAAAATTTCGACAAATTGTAAATCGCATTAGTTATTATCAATTTGTCATGGATAAGACTAGGAGTTATCTTTTTTTTTGTATTTTTATCTTGCTGCAACCATTTTCAGGGTCACCTCATCTCGATTCGCCCGCAATTTGACGTGTAAAATACAATCGCGCTGTGATGATAGAAAATTCATGAAAAATTGAAACAAAAAGGTATGGAAATAAGGAAAGAAAAAACACAGAATTGCAGAGAATATTAGCAAGCAGTTGGTGTTCGTTCGGTCTTGGCAAGGAGCCGCTGTTCCCGACAGCACATTCATATCGTGAAAACCGACGCCGCCCCTGCAGCAGCAGCAGCAGCAGCAGCAGCCCAACGACCGGCGACCACCAGATTGTAAGTTTTTGATTAGCGATCGTTAATTATCATCCGACGCATTCGAACCACCCGCATTATAGGGTACAGCGATTCACGTATCTCACTTATGACATGTGATTATTTTCGTATACGTAGGTATCTCGTTTCGTCGAAATTAAGTCTAAATTCTCACTTGTGTCGTGGGTGCAGTTTGTTCCGATTTTCGGGCTCTGCAGGGTTCTTCGATTTTCAGCCGAGTAAATTTTTCGATCAGATGCCTCCAGTGTATAACGTATGAAAGAAATCGTTCGAGCGGATTGAACTCGCGATTTATATTACAGGGCAAAAGAAAACACATGCGAATCAATTCTTCTAAGTTTTTTGTCGAGACAATTCATCATCGTCCATGAGCAGTTCTTATGTGTATAATTACATAAATAATTCAATGTATATATCCAAGGTACCAGGCGTTATGTGATAAATCATTCCGCTCCATTACTCGAATGATAGAATTTCTCATAATTTCCATGGAAAATATTCCGTAGAGGGAAGGTAATATATCCCTGTAAGATCTGCATGGCCGGGGGTAGGACATTAAGGATAACAAATGAGGCTCGAGGTCCTCCCGCAGGACTCTTCCGACTCAGGACCCGGGAATGAAAATAAGTGTTTTTCACGTCTACTAAATCCACCCCCCGAAACCCACCCACCCCTTCTGGGCAAGAGATTAATTTTCTTTTTTTTTTCCTTCACCCCCCAACACTTTTTCTCCCGTTTCTCTTTTTCTTTCCTTTTTTTTTGTTTTTTTTTTTTCGTCATGTGCGGAAGACTCGCAATGTTTTTCCTTTTTCTGTCAAACTTGAAAATCTTATAATTAGGATAAAATAGAGAAAGAATTCTTTTTTTCTAACTCTGAATTTCATAACGATATTCCACACAGTAACACGTATCAACATAGTTTCAAGCAATGAGAAAATGACCTGAGCAATTTATAGACCTTTGCGTTTTTTTTGTCTATCCTTCTTTTTTTTTTTCTTTCTACGTCTCTCATGTGCAGCTTTTTCCCTCCCTGACTGTAGAAACTCTCTCAGCGATATATATGCAGTATAGAGTTAACCCCCAGAAAATTTACATTTCTCAACCATAAATCTAAGTTTCGTTTTTCAGGAGGTTTCCTTTTTCTTTTTCGTTCGTTCTTCCTCTTTTTTATTTATTTATTCATTTAATTTTATTGACTTCTCTTTTTGTTCTTTGAATTTTGCAAAACAATGAAAAATAAATATGTTTGTAAAAAACGAAGAATAACGAAGAGGAATGTTAAGAGACAGAAAAAAAGAGTATTACTGTATAAATGAGCACCGTGTCTTTTTACTATCTCTTCTTCCTGACCTGAATGCATGTTGCCTAGTTGTACGTACAGGATTAGAAACTCTCTTATAGGTGTAAACGTAAAATTGCGGAGGAAAAGGAGAAACTCACGTTTACACAAAATGCAATGCGCTCAGAATTTTGATGCAATATTTTTTTACATCTCTCACACTACGTTTCTAATAATAATGAATTTTTTTTTTTGTACCTGCGAACTCGATCCCCCGTATAATAATAACTATATTCACACGAAAAGGAAATACATCTGGACATTATATTGGGAATAATATTATAATACATTAATTTAAATTATATTGTACAACAAAACGTTTGCTTTAGACGTATTTCGTCTGGCTCTATGGGGGGGCTTTGGTTATAGACGACGTAATCATACGAGATATGTTTTGTACCAAAGTAAAGAAGAGAAAGGGTTGGAAAGAGGAGGTACAGGGTTGGTTAGGTGGAGGTGGAGGTGGAGGAGATTGGGATACGTGAGACAAGATGAAATGAGATTGGCTTCTGCAGCAGCAGAAAAATACGTGTAACGTACACGTATATGTAATACACGTTAGTATTAATACGTAGAATTCACGTATATATGTCTATATAATATACATCACTATACACGCTGCTAGATGACCAGTAATTTGTTAAAGGTATGACGTCACGGAAATTGGATATTAAACGAAGCCTTCGCGTCCTCTCGCGTGTCTCCCCGACATCCTGCACCCATCTATCCTATAATATATAGGTATGTATATGCGGACAACCTTCTTTCGCCCTTACTCTCCTCATGCACCCCCCTTTACCACCCGCTCCCGCAGCCGGTCTGCCACCAGAAACCAATCCCCTTCGCCCTCCTGCACGATTTTCGCTCGACTTTCAAGTTATTATTTATAATCTCTATGTTATAAGCCGCAGGTAATGTGTAATATCCATTGCAAAAGTATCAGATTCATTTTTTTTAATTATATGTTTATTATACATAGACGGAGGTATTGATGAATTGACACACAACTACGGTCATTTTATTTTCGTGTACATGTGTAGCTGGCGTGGTTGTCAGACCGAAAAAAAGCTCTGTGGACGTTATGCAAAACTAGGAACAATCGGAACAAAAAGATCCAATACACTCCGTGATGTGTAAATTACGGGTAACAGCCGATATCCAATCTGTAAATCGCCTTATATTATGTACGTACATTGAATTTAGGAAGGGTGTGCACTGCGCGCATCAGGGAAAGTTGCAGGATGTTGAAAATGGGTGTTGAGGGGGTGGTTCATCAATCAACGTCTTCTTCGTCAGGGGTTTAGAGTACAGAAGCTTTTTAAAAGTTCGCCAAAATGGCGTCCGTTTCACGTTATAACCGGATAGGGGAGATCAGCGTATATAGGTATATACCGCGTTAGGGCGGAATGCGCGGCAAAAATCTTTCACGTTTCTCACCTCTCGACTTTTATCCACGAATAAAAGTGTTCAACGAAAGCTCCCGTCCTAGTAGACAATTTAACGACTCAAAAAATCCCACTGCTTTCGATGCTCGAAGGAATTTCTCGTTTTTCTCATTTCCAAATTTCATGACTTTTTTCCACCCCCAACTTTTTATATCTTTTGTGCACGAGGGTTGGTACAGAGGAGTTTGTATTTGCCATCTGCAGAGATCTTTGCAGATCTGCAGCACCCTTCTAATCAAACCAGCGCCCTTGATCTCTTCTACTATTCCTCTCTCACTCTTCAGATTCTCCAGACAACCCCAAATGTTCGACCCTCCTTATCCGTAGAATAGGATAATTTTTTGTTCAGACAGACTCACGTTGGTCTGTGCACGATGAGAAAGAAATTTGAAAAATGCATAAATTAATGAAGTAGAAAAGAAAAAAAATAACAGAGCTGGGGGTGGAAATGCGGATGGAATGGAAAGACGGAGAATATTGTATACAAAAACGATGATTATAACGTATAGTTTCCTTTCTTTATTCATTCCAAACGTAATAGGGGTAGATTTCCCCGTTGGATTTGAGAAAGCCTTGATGAGAGGGGGTAGATCGAGAGAGAGAAGGTTCCAGGCTCAGCTGGCCAGAGGGTGCCAGTATCGGTAAAAAAAACACACATACGCACACACGTGTAAAGATTTTGAAATAAAAAAAAGGAAAAAGAAAAAAATTGCAACTGGAATGATGGCGTCGTATACCGTTGCGTGGGGAGGAGAACTGGAGAGAAGAGAGGAGAATGTACTGCGAAACGGTAGGTATGAACGTCGAAATGCGTTTCCCGCGCTCCGGTTGTTGTATATGTATAAATACACATATGTATTTTCTGTGTATGTATATATATCTATACTATATAGGGTGTTCTTGGGGCTCGTTGGCGTCGGCGGCGCCGGAGGGTAGGTGACGGTAACGAACGGCGTCCCGACGCTCGCGTTAGAATGGAATAGAAATGCTATGTATGTATATAAGTATATGTATGTGTATTTATATATATATATACCCTCGAATGGGGTAGGTATGGTAGGGGCGGAGTTTTGCATACAGTTTTCAACGAATAAGGCGCCGAAACGCCGACGCAATGCCACGCCTACACTTTATAAGCACACGTGTGTTAGTTACGTATATGTATTATATTCTACCTTACATATAGATGTATATATAATGCACACATATGCACATAGGTTATATACTACACGCGAGAGTTTTCCCTCTTCCTCTCGTAATCAATGAGTAGACGTCGGGTTAGCTTCGCTCCGTGTCGGGGTGCCCAACGTTGCACCCCTTCTGTACGTACCTCCTCACCGGCGCCCCCGAAAACCCTCAGCCGAAAGTTTGAAAACCCCTTTTCTGACATCCAACTCCAAAAACACACCCAAACCGAACTTTATAGAGCTTCGTGTACTGCAGCTTCCGCTAAGCATCGCCCTTGCACCTTCGGTGGCAGCTGCTTTCAACGTTTCTACAAATGCGGCGAGGATTATCGAAATCGCTTTTTATAAAGCTTCCATTATTACCTCTCATTTTTCCCCGTCTCTTCTACTGGTCCTTAACATCACAATCTATAAGGACAAAGCTGTTCGTGTCCTTCTGTAGATGTAGAGGGACAAAAACTGATACCACCCGTTACCGTGCTAGGAATGGAAAATGAGAGCGTCCAGAGTATACAGGAAATAAAAAATGAAAGAGGAAAAAAAAAAAAAAGGAAGAGGGTAGTTTTACGTTCTAACATTCTACGTTTTTATCCTGCACGCACCGTTTCGTTTTAAGGGATCATTTTGCTACCCTCGGGGTGGTTTTATGGGAGTACGGTGTGTACATAGGTATGTAGGATCACATATATACCTATACTTATGTACGGATACATGCAGATGTAATACAGTTAAATTTTCTGATGATTTTTCCAAAGTACAGTTTTCCTCGTGGAAAAAAGAAAGAAAAGAAGACACGTGATCAATCTTAAAAAAAATTTTTTTCCAAAGTCTCAAAAGCTCGAGCTCGTCGAGGCTGAACTGCGCTTTGGGTATGATACATCTACGTACCAAGTGCGATAAAATGACCAAAGTCCCATTTCCCGTTGCCAATGCGCTTCCTTCCTCATTTCAATGGTCGATTTATTTTATTTCCTCTTCTTCATTTTCTTTTCTATTTCTTTTTTTCTTATCGTTTGCGTACGGGTAAAAAGGGGAGGGAAATTTCACCTGCATAAACAACGCGGTTTAATGTGTGTATTCTGGTACATGGGTATATGTATCTTTCACGCGCCATATGCGATGATTACACATACACCTATATGTACTCGAAGCACGCTGCACACCTGTTCACGAAGATTCTCGATAGAATTGATCGCTGATACATACGTATGTCTATGTACTAAACCATATACGTATCTACATTATATACCGATATAACCCATCAACCCCTACCCACCCCATATTTCTCAGCAGCAATTGACGCGTAAAGGGTGCAAAGCTCACACCATCGGCTATCGCTTTCTCCTTTCGATTCCGCTTTTTGAGGGCGAAATCAAAACTGATGAAAAAAGTACACGTTATACCCACGAAGGCGAAGTTTTTCTTCTTTCATTTTTTTTTCCAAGCTCGTGTAGCTCGTGAGAGATTTTCCCAAGGTTGATATTTCTGATTTCGATTTTTCAATAATCGTGAATCCGGTCAGAATGAAAAATTATTTGACCAACGAAGAATTTGATCTTCATTTCGACACTATTGCTTGTCTTCAAAAACATCAGAGAGATGCAGGTATGATTAGGGTTGTTTTTCTTCACGGGGAAAAAAATACGATTCTAATGGCGATTAGAGTTTAAATTCCGATGAATTGATGGTCGGCGACAAATCATCGAATTTAAAATTCGTTTCCCATGGTCGGGTCGTTCGTTGGTTTCGTCCGACGATATCCTTCGGTACCGACCATGCTCGAAATCAACCCTCTGGGATATAGGGGTAGTTACTCGCTTTACCGACGACCCTCCGGACGCTGCAGTGTAACCCGAGAAAAATAAAACCGTCTAAGGGTTGCTCGGCTTTCTACCGAAAGCGCCACCATCGCTTAAATTTAAAAAAATTTAAAAAACTTTCGAAGAAAGAAAGAAGAATTTCAATTTCAAATATCTCACTCAATTTCCAAGAGAAGATAGACTGAGCTAGTTTTAGAATTTTGTGTAATTTTATGTCACATAGTAAGGAGTTTTAT
This sequence comes from Athalia cordata, assembly GCA_963932425.1. Classification (NCBI taxonomy): domain Eukaryota; kingdom Metazoa; phylum Arthropoda; class Insecta; order Hymenoptera; family Athaliidae; genus Athalia; species Athalia cordata. The sequence goes on from OZ010626.1 coordinate 32,010,563, forward strand.
ACCTATTGATTAATTTTTTAATAGCTAGTTCGTAAAATGAAAAATTTTTAATTCAAACGTTACAGCCGGGTTGTAATTTTAATTTTATAAATGATTTCTGGTGGGGTAAAAACTGTTGAATGTTTTATTCAATTTTCTCTTTTTCTGAAGACTTATTTTACAAGGCATGCATTATAAATAAGTATAGTTTTACGGGGTCGCTATGTCCTACATACCTATATAATTGCCTGCATGGGGGTCCGCAGTAGGGCGTCGATTAATTAAAACGTAACCATTACGATAAATAATTAGTATAAGTAATTGTGTCAATTTTCATCGCGCCAACCTCTTCAATATTTAACGAGGGTTGGTGCACGATATACGTATACGCAATGTTTATCTCCTTTTTTTTATTTTATTCCCCCTCTGTCTTTATCTCGCCCTAATGTCCATCCCTCAAATTTGTTCTACCTGAAATCGATGTTGAATTTCTTGGATCTCCACTTTCAAGATCTATTCTGGAAGGAATCCAGAGAGGCGAGTGAAAAAATAATCGTAGAGGGGATATGGTCACGAAAATAGGTTGTTGTCGGGGAAAACGTGTAGATGATGTATACAAACTTCCGCTGTGACTTATCAAAGCATAGGCGGAAGAGAGGAAGAGAGAGGGGAGTGGTTTAAAAAAACTTTCATTGTTTTTGTTTTTTTTTCTAAAAAAGAATAAATTTTTTTCGCTCATACATCGGTACGGGAATAGAGGGGTGATTTTTGTATCGGTGGTGGTTGGTTTTCGCAGGACATGAAAAAAGAGGATATGAAAAGTAGGAGGAGGACATAGCAGGGTGCAGGTAGCTATAGCGTAGAGAAATGAAAAGAGAAATAGACAGCGATCGGTTAGCTGCAGTTGGAGCATGCACGTAAAGGGGTTGGTATAAAGCGCAGTCCAGAGAGAACGAAAGAGAGAGAAGTTGCTACCACCCCTTTCACTAATACCCACGTACACGGGTTCTGAAACAAACGAATTCGATCAGCGTGCCGATTGTTGCCAATCATACATTGCGGACAACGGCGTTTGCTCCATACGTATATACAAACGTATATACATAGACATGTATATATATAGTGTTACTAGGTATAAACCTACCTACCTACATACCTACCTATCCTACCAGCCAACAGCATCGTCCATACCGCTACTATAGGTACCTCCAGCCACTGCACACACCCCATTCAGTATTGCGTTTTTACTCGATCCGGGACGGTCGGTCGTCGGAATAAGGTCTTCCCTGTTAGAAACAGACTATAAACTACTGATAAAAAGGAAAAGAAAAAACAAAAAAAAAAAATCGTCATCGTATCGACAGTCAACCAATTTCGGTGAAAATTAACGCTAACGGAATCAAAGAGAGCACACCAAATTCCAAAAAGCAAAGTGCGCCTCGGTCGTCGTCGGATTTTCACACCCCCGTATATTTTTTTTGCTATTTTCCAAAAAATGATCAAAATCCCAAAATGAAAAAAACGAAATAAAAATATACGTGTGTGTTCACTCTTTCAATGACTATTCACACCATTTTTTTTCTCAAATTCATATAATCTATAGCTATAGCTATATAATATATATAAACGTATAAACGGATCGTGTTTAACGGAGAGAGCGGTGCTGCCGTTGGCATTCAATGATTGATGACAAACTGCCGTGGCGAGGGGGAATGTTCGGGGGGTGGTGGTGGTGGAGAAATGGAAGAGAAGAGGGAGAGAACGGCGCGGTGCAGAATCAGGATATGAAGGAACTATAGCGTACCTGCTACCTGCACTATTTCTCTATAATATGTACCGACATGTGTGTGTGCGATGATTCCAAAAACACCTCCCATATGCACGCACCCTGTGGCATACCCACCCACCTACCCTCGACACCAAAGTCTGAACCAATCGGGTAACAGCTGCACCATCGGTTTGCAAAAAAAACAAAAAAAAAAAAAAAAAAAAACGAATAAACAAAATGACGCCGATGATGTTGAAAATTAAAATGATGAACTGCGCCATTTTTCAAAAAGAATGTTCAACGGCGGGACAGAAAAAACGAGAAAAAAAAATCACGGGTATAATCTCGATGTAATTGAGGGTGGAAGGGACGAGAAAAAAAAAAACGACAATCTTTTTGAAAAGAGTGTGAGTATGTTATTGAAAAAATGTTAAAAATGGTATAATGAAGAATAATAGAAGAAAAGGTCGGAGAGTTTTTTTTTTCATGACTCTGAACATCGTTGGTTATTCATATTATTTTTGACTTTAATAATTGATCTCCGACAGGAACAATTAGTAATGTAAATTTTCCGTTCTTGCACTCGAGGCGTCTCGTAGACTGTTTTATTTATGGTGTCACGCGCTTTGTAATTATTCAAAATAGATGAGTTAATACATTGTAATACCGCGTTGAACATTATAATATAGAACGTTATTAATTAATATTTAATCGATCAACAATAACGCTCGGAGAGAGAATGAAAGAGAGACTTAACTGACGTCCAGTAATTACGCGTCCCTTGATTTTAATTATTTCTGAGGCTAGTTTTCAGCAACCCTTCCATCTCCACCTCCCCTTCGAACCTCCTACAACAAGTCGTCGACGTGAAACGCGACTGAAACACGTAAATAATTCCACGATTATTAAACACCGCCCCACGTTTATTTCCGTCTACGCGACGATAGCGATAATAATAAATTCGATGTTTTAATCCGTCTTCACACCGTCATCGTAATCATTGAAATGAGATAAATATCCGACAGGTTTATTTTTTCTTTTACATTTTACATATTTTCTTCTTTTTTTTGTTCGCATTTTTCTCCGAATTTTTCTTATCTACCCAATGACTGTCGACCCTCGATTCGATAAGACTCGATTCTTAAAGAAATGAGGATGAGAAAGAAAAATGGAATGGAACTACTTTCGAAAAATCTTATGCACGATCCTTCTGAGGATTGTCGTAGGTGAGTAGAGAAGGAGTACGGGGGGTGGGGGATGATGATGATAGTTGTGGGCGATGTAGAGTCGCTGGCAACGCGCAAGCGCTTTTAACAAAAATCAATAAAGAGAAAAGCTTACCTAATGCTATGCTGAAGAGGCGCCGCGCGTCGAGCCGCGAGAAGGGTGCTACTAGAGGGTGAAGGGAAGGTGAAAAGGGGTTTGACTCCGCCTTCGCAACCTAACCCACCACCATCTATTCCATACAACTAGAGTCACGTACACAGAAAATTTATCTATACGTACATAGGGGTGAATAAATTTGTGGTGGTACGATATCTGGTTGTATACGTGTGGGTCTAGGTTTAGCTACGATCTTCGTATGCTGCACATGCGTAGGGAAGGAGAGGAACGAGAATAGGGAATGGGGGGGTTAGATCGCGATAGATACTACCATAACCAGTCTACCCCCGATTATCTAGATAATTTTAGGGCAACCTCTAGTACTAGCCCCCGCGGCTGACACAGGGTGACTCTTTCTTACTTGATATTTTCAGACTATAGGGATCCTCCGCTGCCCCGAATCACCTCTATTTTTTTGCGAGGGGGTCAAAAATTAAGGCGGAAGGAAAAGGAAAAAAATTAGATTTTTCATTCTATTTCAGTAATGTGGCCAGCAAAACAGGCTCGGTTGATTCCTCAACGTATTTGTTGCGGATTCACGATGGTCGCCTGCTTCATCTAGAGCGTTGACACTCTTTCGCTCTCTCTGTCGCTCTTTCTATTTCTCTCTATTTTCCCCTATCTGCGACATTAACGTTACAAACTGCAAACATCCTCTAATGCCATGAACTTTGTGCTCGAACGACGTAATTCCAACTCATTAAACGTAGATCATCTATACTTTCCAAGAGGAACGAGTTTCGAATTGCAGAAATTAGTTCGAAAGCATCGACTGCGGGGGACATTGATTGTGAAAATAATACGGATGAAAAAATAAATGAACAGAGATTATGTAATTTCTTTAAGAAAGAACAAAAAATTATCGGTTGATAAACAGCGTGCGTTTAAAATACATCGGTATAAATTCCGGAGCATTTTAATCGTCGGAGACACTTAACCGAAGTAAACACCATCAACACAAGTTTGCGAAAGGGAAAGCCTCCGGAGTGTGGTCGGTTGCATGAGCTACTTGCCTCGGTGTTCGTTTTATAGGTAAAATCGATCTCAAAAGTTTACTTTTAAAAACAGTACCACCTTTTTATACATTTTCCATTCATACCCTCGGCAGAGGAAGAATTTTCACGAATTTCTCGCGGGACTGTACCAGGTAACCCTTCAAGTATAACCACCCCCACCTTTTCCCACCCCCGATTTCTCTCTCACAGTTGCCATGACAACTAGGACCTGAATTTCCAACCCCACCTCTCTTTCCCTTCTTCCCTTCTTCCCTTCTTCCCTCTTGCCGACTAACTCTAAAAACAAGTGTGTAGTTGGTCCCGTTCCCTCCCTCTTCCCTCCGAACCGCCGCGACTTTACCAACGCCTATGCACACCTATACCCATTCAAACGCTCTTGGATCACGTTCGTCCTAGAGAAAGAGTATCATTTTAGTTGTGTGCGGGTATACGTTACGAAGGCTTAGGTATGAAGGTAGGTAGGTGGGTGGGGGTGGTTTTGTAGGAAGAGACGCCGTACATTTTGGTTGGTAGGTGACGGTTTCGGGGGTCGTGAGACCGGGATACCGGCGACCGGCATTTCGGCATGGAAGATATAAATGGGGGCGACGGGACGGGGGAGGAGGGAAGTCGTGGGGGAGTCAGGAGGTTTGCGAGGTCGAAAGGGAAGTGAGGATGCCATAGCGCCAGGATAGAAGCAGAATAGTACAGAAGGGGTAGTTCCCTAATTGCGTCGGGTGGGTGGAAACGATTCACCAACGACGTTCGTTCGCCTACATAGGTTCATACCTATATCTGTCGCATATACAGAACTGATGCTTCCGATTCCATAGAGGTTGAACGTTTCACAATTCATGCTTCAATTTTGCGTACATACGATTCCTAACTTTAACTTTCAAATTAATTCTATGTTCTCAAACAATATACGAGATGCTCCAGCAAATAGCTTTCTATAAATTGAAATCCAAAATTCCTAATCTCGCTGGCTTCGTGATAAGAAAACATTCGTACGACAGGATTGACAAATTTTTCTACAGATACTCTCTTCCTTCCATTTATTCATTCGATTCTTCTTTTATTTTTTATTTTTTTTTATTTTTTCATTTTTTATCAACTACAACCTCGTTGCAATTTAATTATGTGTTTGTATATTATACGTATCATACGATCGTGTTCGGAATATCGAGAGAATTTTAAGATCACGTGGCACTGGTAAAGCGATTCACAGAGTTATTTCAACCCCGTTATCGGATTTACTTTTTTACGATGCCTGTGTGCAGTCGTGCAACAGGTAGTGACAACCCCCCACCCCTACCCCTCACACCAACCCTTCCGCCGACCACGTATAAATATATAGATATACACGATGAAAAATCTTTTATGAATAAAAAGAACATCAAATAGAACTTTTAAATATCTCGACGCAAAAATTGATTAGAGTAAAAAAAAAAGGAAGAAAAAACAGGAAACAAATCGTCACTAAGAGTCGCCAAGTTAACCGACAATTTGTTTCTATTTTTTTACCCCTATTATTTTTTTAATCTTCTTTTCAAATTTTTTTTTGCTCGAGCATTTTTTCATCTTCTTTTTTTTTGCATTTTTCTGCGATTCTTCGTCATTTGTTTTTATTTTTTTTTTTTGCAAGCATTTTTTTTTTTTTTTGTTGGTTTTTTAATTTGTTTCTGGGACAGTGTCGCAGCCGATTTTGTTCGGGCTCCGCCCTGAAAATCCTGGGGTTGTAGGTTGGTGTGTTGCAAAACCACCACCCTCTCACTTCTAAATGGTTCTAGCAGCTAGAGCATGATAGTATAGATGATGATGTGGAAGAGATAGAGAGGGAGAGAATTTGCTGTGGAAACGTGAAACGATGGTCGACCTGTAATAGTGTTGGTTGCCCCCTCCGATCAATGAAGACGTTGCGCGCGCAATCCCGATTTTTTGAACATCCACCCGCCAACGACAACTCGAGAACTGTAACCAGGTGGTTTGTATACCTAACTACGACCCGGCGACAAACTCGGAATTCGAAAATCAAGAGGAAAAAGAATCGAGAACGAAAAAAAAAATCACCCATGGTTAAAAATGTGAAAAAAAATTAACTGAAATTGTTTTTTTTTTTTCTCCTCAATTTTCATAACTTTTCAGCGAACAAAGATCCCGCTCTGGAGGATTCAATGTTCCTGAAAATTGAGAACTAGAAACGAAGTGGAAATGTCAGTGTATTTTTTGAGATTTTTTAAGACGTCTGACGTCTTGAAGAAATGAGAATATCAATTCGAAAAGTTTTTCAATGATTCTAAGCTATAATTCTTGGCTTCAAGAATCAAAGTAGTCTACAATAAATTTTTTTTTTTTTTGTCTCAGATCACTCTTTATCATGAAGATCCCTTTGATTTTTTTCGAAATTTTCGATCTACCGTTCTAAGTGATAAAATAATCAACTGCCTCCGACTTGAATAGCTATTCTCTCTCTGAAAAATGGTAGATTCTAGGAGGGTGCGTTTTTCTTCAAAATTATTTTCGGAATTATTCGATCATTATTTTTCCTAAGATCACCCTCCGAATCAGTAACAATGTTGGAACGGTTTCACGCACCCTCAGATAGATGGCGCCAGCCGACGCTCCAACGAGTATTGTGTCACCCTTAACGCCTGGTCACTAGCAACTCCACTTACATCCGTGCCCGTTTTTTACAACCCCCGCTCATCCAGGGGCCAATAGAATTGTGCTATCCACATATATTTTTTTTATTACAAAACAACAAAAAAATAAGAAATTATTTCAGGGTGAAAGAAATATTTTCTGGTTTTGGCTTCCGGAGTTGATCGACAATGTTCAACTTTCGAGCACTCTGGTGGTTTTTACTTTGGGGATAAAGAGAAAACGTACCGAAACCGATGAGCGAAGAAATTTGGAAAAATAAAAAGAGAAATAGAAAATTGATAATCGTTGTAACGTGATAATGAAGTACCTACAGGTGTAGATATTTGGCTTAATCGAATAAGTTCGCAGAATTTTTTATATTTTTCTATTTTTTTCCACGTATAGCTGTTGAAAGTGGGTGGTAATAGTGCCTGTGCCGTTGGTGAAGAGTGAATGGGGTAGGGTGGTGTTGGAGGTGGTGGTAACGCGATTAAATGCCTCGCTAACAAGCTCGTGTCAGTTATTGGCACTTGTCGGTAACAAATTCCATTATCTCGAGCACTTCGTAGAGGGGGAGAGGTGGATGGTGTATAAGGGGGCGGCGGGGGGAGGATAGCGTGAAACAAAGTGAGAGGCAATTGCTCGAATAGAGATAGAATTGCGTTAGAAATGCAATTCGATTTAAATACCGCGCCTTTGTTAGATTCAGGAATTCCGCTGTTATACTGTAGTCACATATCTAAACCTCGTCTTTCGAAATATTTGATCCTGAAAGATTCGAATTTATTTATGAAAAAAATGAATGTTGACCAGACGCGTGCTTCTACCACCCTCTTCTTCCTTTGTTTCTTCATTATCTTTTCTTGCGGAGGTACGATACATGGATTAATTAATTCACCAACCTCTACCAGGTTCATGACAAGGTTTCGTTTTATCGTAGGAATTATACGTATATATAACCTCATAACCCAACACCTTGTTAGCTTGACAAATGAACGCAATATATTTCTATGTATTATATATACGCGATGCAGAGTTTGCACCGTATACCTCAGCCTGAACTTTTGCTGTTCACGTTCTCTATAACCTTCTGACAGGTCAACCTTGTCCTAAAAATTTCTAGACGACGCCCCTTTATAATGTAGGTCTAACTCAATCTCCCTTTCATCTTGATTCTAGTGTAATAATAATGCTCATAGTATACCTTAGGTATATGGCATATACATATGTACACTTATTACATACGTGTATACCAAGCGGATAAAATTGTACAATCCGTGAATCGTATATTCGCACGTTTTCTACGTTTCTGTTATACCATGACGACGTTCAATGAGATGGTTCGTGCGGCGGGGTGGAAAAGGGGAGAAGACGGGGGGTCGAAGTTCTGGTTATGGTCAGATATAGACCTCTCGGAGAATTTAGATCCGATGTATGTTACATATGTATGTTATATCTGTGTATATGCTATGTATGCTCCGAAACCCGGCTGCTTGATTGATCAAGATAGAATTGAGTTGCGGTCCGCGGGTTCGGTTTAGGACCCATCCTATCCACCTTCACCCCCTTGAAAACCCTTCGACCCCCTCAAACACCTCCCACTTTACCCGGTTTCACCACCTATCTCTTCTATATACCTATGTGGCTCGACCGATTATTATGGATATTATTTTGAGGCTTCCGACGCCATTTTCGAGGGTGAATCTACCCTTGAATTTAGCCAAATCATCCCTTAAAGTACGTATCGAGAGAATTTTCAGCTCATTTTTCCCTCGGAATTCAAGAAAATGATTTACTCCGTCGAACCCGATGGTGATCTGTTGATTTTTGGGAGATCCAAAAATTGACTGTCGCAACTTTGGATGCACGGGTGGATGGGGTGGGTGTATATATATTAAAGTTGAGCGTTAACAAAGTTTACGAGAAGCAGTATTCTATCTTGTCGCCAATCTAACTGAAATAGGGTCGAGTTAGAATAGACTAGCCGCGATGGCGATGGCGATGACGATGGTAACTCGAGCAGGCGACGGTTTTCGCTCCTCGGGGATGGGAAAAGGGAGGAGAAGGAGGGAGACAATATTATGGACTTATCAAGCCATCCTAATGGTCTCATCAGGATGCAAGCCAGCAGATCTCATCATCCGTATACCCTGTCCCTGGAACGCGTCGCTTCCACCATGAATTTCTCAGTCACCAAATTTCAACATCGCTTCGCTTATAACGTACGTACATGAATTTCTCCATACATCTAATTTCATTTTCCCACGCTCTCGGACCCCGCAACCAACACCTTCGTGGATACGTCGTAAGGAAAATAGTTTTATCCACATCCTCGACATTCGTCCAAATCTACCTGATCGATTCAATGAAATCCAAGGTCGAAGTGCCCTCGGTAAATACCATGAAATTTATAAAATTGCGGGTAGCGATTTCGACCATCTTCTTCCTCTTCGTTGTTGCGGTAGAGAAACGCTAGCGAATCGGATAGTTTTGTAGTGCTGCTTGTACTGCGGGGTGAATGCTTCAGCTCGAGGGCAGACGTTATATTACAGTCTCTATATACATAGAAATATGTAGTATATTTGTATGTATAGGTATGCCCATATATACCGTTGTTTAGTAGGTATTATAACTATGGTTTAGAATTTCCATAGATAACGCCAGAATTATTATGTGCGCTGCATTTACCAAGAACGCAGACAATACCTCTGCTATTCTTGATCTTCAATGCATTAGGTATATAAATGTGTGTATACGTAGGGCGTGTATTACGTACACACAATATATTCCAAAGTACCGGAAACTCCGATCTAAAAGCAAAAATGAAAAACGAGAATAGCGCATACTATTTTCCACACGTCATTAGCTCCGCGCATCGTTTTTGAGGGAATCATCGTTTCGATACGGGGTGAAATTTCCTCGTAGGATACGCCATTTCGGGAAGTGTATTAATATCGACCATTGATACCTTAGATTTTCCGGGAACTAAAATTCCTTATATTCCTGTTGGATTGAGTTTGGCATATTGGACAAGACTTTGCCGGTATATTTTCCACAACCCTATATGTTAGGCTTAAGCAACTCCGCGTCGAAGTTGGACGAGGGAAACAGGGGTGGGAATGGGAGGTTAGTTGGGTAGTTGAGAGGGTGGGGCTGACCTGGGGGCGGCACACGCCAACTATTATAAACTGTGGCGCCTCAGCAGCATCCTGGTCCAGGGCGTTCGCTTAGAGCGGGTACCTATAACTATAACGTAGTACAGAGCTCGGTATACACTCAAGCCATATACCTTATACTCTCCTTCTCTTTGTCGAAATTTCTCTCTCTCTCTCTCTCTGTCTATTTCTCTTTCGCTCCCGCTGGCCCATCCACCTCCAAATGACCCAGGGGCCCAGCGCCAAAGTCTGAACTAACCCCGGCGCACACCCTGCGGCAAGAGTTGAACCGAACTCTCCTCTCCTCTCCTTTCCTTTCCTCCCCCCCTCTCTCTTTCTCTCTCTCTCTCTGCCCTCTAATCAATCAAAACCCCAGAGGCGTCCGAGCTCCGGGGTCGGTTGGTCCGCCAAGTTGCTTCCATGCCCCGGTTTTTCTTCGTAGCGAGTTTCTCAAACCCAACCTGCCTCCCACCTTCTCATCCACCCCAGCAAGCTCCAACTACACGCCAGAAATTTCTATCACTCGGTTTGGTTTGATTATTAAGCTTGTTGTACCAGAATGACGTCGTGTGTAAATTATCACCGTATACCTGTATACATATATATGTCATATGAGAGAGACGTATTTTATTACTATGATTAAAAATCATTTTCAGAAATAACAATTGTTCACGATGATGAATTCGTAGTTTGATTTCTACGGAGTTTGAAGAACATTCGGATTGATTCGAAGGGTTGAATTCCGGGTCGTGAGGTATGTGTGAATTCTGACCCTGTAGATTGTGTATTAGAGAGATGACGGAAATAGCGTAATTATCAGGAAATGACAGGCGTTCTCTCGCGGTAGGGGATGGCGGAGTCTGAAATTAATAAATGAGAAAATTTATAAGACACAATCAAAATTTACATTATAGATTAAAATTCACTTACGAAGACGCATGATTAATACAATTTACGATCGATGGTACACTTTCAGAAAACTAAACTCACCTGAGCTACCATCGGTTGAATTTTCGTACACCTTGAGCATCGGAGCGTGTTTTCGGAAGGTCGAAGTTTTTAGGGTCCAAGAAACTGGAGGATGTATAATAAGAGGTCGGTCAATTTACCGACTGTTTTCAGACGTGTGTGCCAATTAATATAATTGCTCTACCTCTCTGCCTTTGATTCAAAGTCTGGCAAAGACTGACCGACGATGTAATATATATAGCTTGGTATTTATACATTTGTATAACTTTGAGAATCAGGTAAAGGTAGACGAAATCGGCAACGACCTCAGCAAACATCCGATTTACCTAGTCGTTCTACGTGAAATCAAGTTTAAAAGCCCCTCAGAAAATATAAGTACCAAGAAAAGGTTAGAGTGATTCAGGATTAAAAAATTACAGACGTTTTTTACAGCGCTATTTTGTTTTTCAGCGAATCATCGCTCGAAATCTTGTAATAACGAACAGGCGCAAAGTCAATTTTACTAATAACGTACAATAGTCCAGATTTGAAATTGACGGTTGAACTATAAGGTAAATAAAGTTGCAAACCGCGCGCAATTCGTCTGTATAATGTATGATAATATCCGGGGTGTGCACATACGATGTATACATAGCTTTCAATCTAGGAAGAACCAGTCTGTATGTACCATTCGTGTTCTCAAGTATATTTGGTCATCTGTGCACAGGTATATACCTTCGGTGTGTATATATAGAAACCAGAGACAACTGCCCCGAGACAGGAGAATGCATATATACCTATACCTATACATAGGTAGGTAGGTAGGTATATATATACAACGCGAAGAAGTTCAACCTCGCTATATATCTGCAGCGGCACCAGACCACCGGTCGAAATGCATGCAATTTTGAGTGGATTACCACTGTAATATTCATTTAATTTACCGTTTCGTTACCCTGCCAAGTTAATAAACGTCCCGAAGATGGATTTCTAAGAGAGTATAAATAGCATTAAATATATAATACAGTCTAACACTTTTCGGAACGAAAAAATTGGGATACCTCGATCGGTGATGGTCGCAACTCATTTTAGTCGACGGATTCCTCTTTTTTATGCAGAATTTCTTTGATTTTTGCCAGAAAATCGAATCACGAAAATCGATTGGATTTTTTCGATTTTGAGGCGAAAAATCAACGCTTCTTTTTCCGAGGTATTTGATCTGATTTTATGTATTTTGAGCTCAGAAATCCGAATCTATTATTTAAATTGATCCGAATTGGTATCGAAATGATCGAGTTATCGGCAATTTGTCGCGTTTCGGAGCGAACAAATTGAAAGATATCGATTGGTTTTATCTGTAAAAATGGGGCCAGCGTCTCCCTATTTCAGGTGTATAAGCGAACGTTGATTTTCGTTTATAGATATAAATACAGATGCAGCACCACCACCAGCGGCCAGTTTAACCGTCGGAGGGTTATTTGGTCCAGCGAGTGTATAGGGAAGAGCAGAAGCTAGTAGCTCGCCGTACCGGCCGCTGACCAACCGCTCCACCCCGCCCAACCGCCCCACGTATGTACATTTCTAATCAAGCGATATTGTAACTGCGGTCTAACATCCAAACACCGCCGCGCCAACTCCCGTTCCCGTTTTACCTCAACCTACGTACCTTATATAACTATATACATGTATATAGACGTATACATATTGTGCCGTACAACCTTCCATGATTCCCGGAGAGTCACCTTATTCCGATGGGGTGAGAAGCTTGAAAATGATCACGAATCGGATGAACAACGTAAATTGCAGTGCTCGGTCTGTTATGTTTTAATGCTGCAATTTGAACTCGAGTAAACGAGTGAATTGGGATCGTCATATTTTGGGAGTCGTGAAAAATTTTCAAATTTCACTTCTCACTCCACTTGCAAAGGACGATGAAAAGAAATCAAAAGTTAAAAAGCATTTTCTTCAGCGTGATATTATAAGTTGTATATATTGTAATGTCGGGGGTGCAGCGTGCACGACGGGGAAATAAGGCGTCGGCAGCCATGTTTGCGAAAGGGTTAGATGAGAGCATGCTGCAGGAGCATCCGGCGTCGCTTGGGATGCTGAGGGGAACGAAAGAGGAAAGGAAGGGATAACGGCGAGACGTGGGTGGCAAGGGATGTGACTTGAAGACGTCGATACTCTCGACGCCGACGCCCAGCTCGCCTTATTATAACTCCTTCGCTCAACTCTTATTCCCTCAAAATCTACTATGCAGAAATTATACGGTAACTGCCACTCGTAACGATTATTTAGTTTTTTTTTTTTATCGAGACACGTTCGGTCGAAACTAATCTCCGAATTAGATAAAACTGGTCAAGGAATTTTTCCCATACATAAAGTCAGAGAAAGGGGTGCCAGCGAGGGAAAAAAGGGGGGTAAGAAAAGCTTGGCAAACAGGTTATTAGCTTATAGGTGCAAGATCTTTGGGAGAAGAGTAAGTGATGCTGAATTTTTCGAGAGTCTGGAATCGAAAACCTGTTTTACCAGAGTCGCGTAGTCGTTGGACGTGGACCACAAGATCGTGTATATGGTCCATTGAGTTCCCACGGTAGCTGAGAGAACTGACCACTGGTCATCTTTACTTTTACGGTTATTATACTTCAATGGGAAGAATATTTTCTCTCATACTTCTTTGAAAAGGGGATGAAAACTAGTTATATCTTAACTTTTTTTGAATGTAGATGCTCGCGAAGGGTTAAAGTGAATTCTAGGATCCAAATGTTGACTCAGTTTCAGAGATGCTGTGAACGGCGCAGCATCTATTTCTAAAAACGCGACGTATGATTTTCTGCTTTTTGAGTGGTGAATTTTGGAAATGTTGACAGTCAACACGTCGGTGCGAAAATCACGTAATTATTCAAGAAGGCATCTTTGCTTACCCGGAGTGAAACTTCTCAGTGATGTTTTTTGTTGTTTTTCCAAATTTTTTATATCAAAGTTTCGATCTACCCGATTTTCGTTTATACCAGTGGTGAATGTACGATTCACCGGAAAATTTGTCAGAATTATCGATCCGATATCCAGCTAGCCGTAGAGTTGAAACCCTATTTCATGCGTGTAATCGAGCTTTCACACTGTAAGAGTATCTAATTCCCGGCGAAACTCCTTTCTGTAGGAGTACGAAGACCGTCTGGTTCTGTATGGTCGGTTAGAGCTTCGAGCTTCGTATAAACTTCAAAGTTCATAGTTTCCACAGAACGAAAAGCTCCTTTAGATAATGCGATATTTTTTGCCAACGCTAGAAAATCTCACCTAATTCCGACCTGGGTGATACGATTTTTCCAAGAACCATGGCACATAAGAAATCGAGGAATCTTAGACCCGAAATTTTGTCTGACGATAGGAATTTTTTATGACTTTTCCTTGTATCTAGGCGTGAGAGTAAATAATGGTGGTGGTTTCTCTGTAGTAGGTACATAGAGTAGAGCTTGCGAAGTACATACGGAGGGGTGAAGAGAGAAGATCTAGCTATAGAGGGAGGTTTTCAGGGCTTACAGGATGCAGGATAGCGAGGGGTGTAAAAGGGGGAATATTAACAGGGGCCGGTGAGGTAAGGGGAGCGGTTTACACCCAGGGGCTTTGCGAAAGGGGATCTAAGCCTTCCCCTCCTTAGTTCAGAACTAAGATGGCAGCCGTAACCCCATCCCCATTTCCTTCTCCCTTATCCTCATCGCGCTCCTCACTCTCCCGTTTTTCGCCCAGAGCGAGCATGTGGACACGACACAAGTTACAGCGAACTGTATAACACGTACAAGTATTACATGTGGATGCGTATGTGGGTATATAGTATATGTACATAGGTGTACGGAACACGTAAAGTCATCGCGTCACGTGCTCGTGTCTGTAATGCTTCTGCTTCTGCTGCTGCCGCTGCTTCTCCTGCAGGATAATTTTCTCAATTTCACAGAGTCTCCCGCGGGGTCGGTCGTTAAGGGCTCCAAGTGAGATTCCAGGGGTTGACGGGGGTCCGGGAGACAGAGAGGGAGCTTGGTAAGGGTTCGACCGTAAGATAGTTTGATAGGCTTGGTTACCAGGAGACCTTTACAGCCTTAGGCAGCATCCGTAATACCCCGAAGGCTCGTAGAGAGGAACCTCCACAACCATTCCCTAACTAGATGTACGACACACCATCCACATCTATATACAAAATTATTCACAAAATTAGGAATACACAAACTATACACGTCCACAACTGTTATCCCAAATTACATTCAAGTACATCGAAAATCAGCCAAGTAACGCAGAGATGACGAAAGAAAGAAAAATAGGGGAAGAGTATAGTCGCGCATTTCTACCGTTGAAATAAATACGTTCGTACCGATTAGCAAGAACTATTCTAGTGCGCTGCAACATCCAGATGCATTATATCTGTATCTATTATTGACAAAAACAAGACGCCTGCAGGAAGTTAAGCCGACGATGTTGGTGGCTGGGCTCAAAGAGAGAGAAGACGAGAGAGAGAAGGCGAGAGGGTGGGTGAGTTTTCCTCTGTTTTCCTCCCCCCTCCTCCTCCCGCCGCCTCTTCCTCCTTCAACCCCCGGGACTCTCGGAGAATGGGGAAATGGTTTGGTGTAGGTAATAATATACGTTGTACGAAAACGCGCGAGGTTTCGCAAGCAGCGGAGCAAGAACAACCCCTTAGTCGTGGATCAATAGAAGAAGGGGCTCCGCGGGTTTCTCCAGTGAGTGGGGGGTAAGAGGCATTTAAGGGGAGGAAAAATCTTACTGGTCGAAGGGTGGGGGTACCTTAGATCAGAGGCGTGGCTGGTATGACCGGGACTAAGCCCGGTCTCCACGTCTCTGACCCTCCAGGCTGCACTGCGCCTCGGAGAAATAGAGGAGACTTCGCACAGCCGAGGAGTTTTAAGGGAAGGAATTGAAAATCCCGGGCAAACCAAATAAGAAACTCGAATTAAGATTAAAATAACACCAACGAGTACAAACTGCGTCGTCAAAAATAAAAGAAATTAAAATACACCATATACACACGCGCGCACACACTCAAAAAATTATCTCTCTAAGGGGATGATCCTCCATTCTCTTACTAATTATACATACGTCGCACTTAAAGAAGATGCCTCTTAATAAGAGGCACTTAATAATTTGCAATTTCGAAACAAGCTTGTCATTTTTATCGATCAGCACTTGTTTCTAATCCACGATCGACGATCGACGAGATACGATTGAGCTTATTTTCCTTTTTTTATCTCGTTTCGATGGATTTTCTTTTCTTTTCTTTTCCTCCCCCCACCGTTGAAAAATTGTGCTTCTCACAATTAGTCGACGACAAATATTTTCAGCTGTTAACGTCGAATATAGTTTATAGATAGAGTGGGAGCGGACGGATATGCACAAGTTTCGTTGGTTATACTTGCGGCGGCGGAGCTTTTTTATCGACGACGCGACGTTCAGGTCAAAACCGACGCCGTGAGAAACTCAACTTCGGTGCTTTTTTTACGCCGCGCATGCGGATTCGAACTTTATGTACGTACCGTTATATAACTGTAACGTAAGCTGCGGTGGTGGGGCGCATAGAAAAATTAAAAAGAAAAAAGTGTCAAACGATATTTTGATCATGTAATGCGAGAAAATTGACCACTACCAAGATTTGAAATAGAAAATGATCGAACTTGAAGGATTTACATTTTTTTTTGTTGTTTTTTTTTTATCAACTTCATTTCTTTAGGGATGCGAACGACACCCTGTTGGGAATTTATTCCACATACATTTGTAGGGGTAGATTAACTGAAACATCACGACATCATCGCGGATACACACTGACGGGAAATACGAGCATAACTCAACCGAATCCGAGGACCGAAAATCCGACTCTATGACTATCCTGCTCTACTGACTGATGACGTCATTTCCTTTCCCCTTCCTATATTCTGCACATATTGTATCATATGTATATGCGTATTTCCTGGTTTACTCTACCGCGCGATCAAAATAATTCTTGAGAAAGAAAGAATAAATAAAATAATCGCCTGTAAAAAACGAGGTACATTTAACTGTATCGAATTGGGGAAATGTCCATTCGGATAATTGGCTTCAATTGGGACATTAAAAAGACAGAATTGCTGTCGTATTATACTCGATATTTTAATACCGGTACCATTCAACGTCCCCAGGACACACGGGAAACTACCCCTAAAGTGAAAATAACACTTCTCTTTGACCGTTATAGTATAGGTATAATACCTAATTTAAGTGGCTCTTAAAATCAAACACTTGAACCTGGAAATGGGTAATCGTAAGTACATCGGATTATGACGCGTTGATGAGACGGTGCAGTTTGGAAGTAATTTTTGGATTTTCGGGATTTACATTTCTTTGATTTTTTGTTTCTGCACATATCGTTGAATGCATATCTATACATCGTTTGAATCTCCTCAGTTTGGGTTCTGAGGAGATGTAGAAGGCGGCAAAAAGTGGTCACAAATTCCCCGACTTATCAGAGCGTAATTAACGATAAGTAAAGTCTGTGGGAACCCGCAAAAAGCCGCGTTCCCTTATACAATCCCCTAAATTTCCCGTAAAGTTTCGTTCTATCCAAGCGACCCGACTACGCCATTTATGCATCGGTACTATAGTAAACCTATCCTAGGGTTTCGGGTATCGCCTCTACCAGATACTACAAGAAACCGCCTTGTGTTTTGCCATAACCAACTCCATCCCCCCCGGCTAGCCACCCCCCAAATTCAAAACCCTTCATTCTACAAAATTCATCGCATACACCGAGCGCGGTTATCACGATCAATTTTACTCCATTTCCACTGATTAAACCGCTCCACTATGTACGATATCCGAAACGAGAAACTTTACGATCAGGAGTAAGAAATAAGGGATGATTCTGAAACGGCGATCTTGTTGGTAGAAAAAATGAAAGAACAATTGATGGATTTTATCTTACGCCTGAAACTTCTCTTCATGCTTTTGATGTGAGTTTCATTATTTCTCTTCTCCTGTCTTTATGGTCTTTCACCCCTCGATCCTCCAGAATCCCACGAAACCTGTTCGTAAGCATGGACCGCCATCCGATGTCCGTAAACTGGTTCTTAAAATACGTTCGCGCGCATTTTGTGTCTCAAGAAAATACGGACAGGTCAAAAAGTCGTGAGAGAAGGCGCAGCGGCTCACCCTAATTCTGGTCCAGAAGCTGCGCCGGTCGAGCAGCTTCTGCATCTAGAAACCCCTCAGGGGTAAACGAGGAGTTATGTAAAGTGGTTCAAAATTATCTCTTCATTTAATTTCGCTCGTGTATGTCAATCAAAGAAGCTACAAATGAGGCCGGATCTTTTGACATATTTCACCGGTGATTCTAAACAGATTTATAATTCACTTGGAGGTACATATTAGATGTACTGTGCGATGATGCGGGAGAAATATTCCGGACTCAATTAATCTCGCTTATTTGATTTTCTTTGCCCCCTCAACCAGACACCCGTAAACTAGACGAGCTGATTTTCACACGGATTTAAATATAACTAGAGATTCACTCGGACGTGTAGAACATGCCCCATTTTCTCTCTCGTCATGATTTTGACGCAAATTAAATTGTTCACTACCGTTCGTCACACACTCCAAAGTTACATACCTCTATCTTGAAACGGAAGACTTGAACGAGCGTGATTATGATAGTTGATTGATTCGTTAGTACTTTGTTAATTTTCTAATTTCGTCGATCAGTTGCCAACAAGTGGTTTTATTTTTTCATTTTCCAACTTGTTTTTGTCTTAATTACCTGCGATATACTCTTGACTTATTCCATTGAAAGGATGCGGCAAGGGTTTAAAACAATAGAAGGCAGTAGCTATATATCCCAAGCAACATATCAAATTCTGGGTTCTTACTTAATCTCGAAAACAATAGGCTAACCAAATGGCGGCCGCGATTCCGCTCAAGGGTGGCAAAAGAGGAGGGTGAGGTGGTAACGCATAGCTCGTATGAGAAAGACCGAAGAGCTGCTCTATAGGGTCTACATGTATAGACGTAGGTGGGAAATGGTGGTGGATCTCGTAGAGAACCGAGAAACCCCTTCGAAATTCTGGGTGGCCAGTCGGAGGGCGGTCACTTGGCGATTAAGAACACGTACTGCCCCCTCTTTCCACCCTCACCAGTCACGGTTTTCCACTCCCTCCCCCGTCTGGACCGGGATCAATATGACTTAACTTCACCCCTTACACCACCCTCTCCTCTCCGCATCTCCCTTATCAACGGCAAATGTTCTTACGTTGGACCCTGCCGGCTTAAACTAAGGGTGGTTTCGCCACCGTCGCCGATGCTCTCTACGCCGCTCTGCCCAGCGTCTATTGGGACGGTGAATAAAACGGCCGAGCTTAATTATAAAGGTTCCCGAGAGCGTTTTTCAATTATTATTTTCCCCCTAAGACATAGCGAGGGGTAAAAGAGATATGAAATTTTCGGAGGTCTTCTTGAGCGCGAAAGTAATCGTGTTCGTATAACATCAACCATCGTCGGCGTTATACGTAAAGTTATTGATATATAATCAATATTCGAGAAGTTGATTTTAAAAATTTATTCGATTAACTGTAGATATAGAAAATTTTCGGGGCGTTGTAAGGGAGAGGATTCGTAGGTGTATAAGCCTTCTTACGATCAATAGAGGTTAGTCTCGCCCAGTTCTATGTTGGGTTATAGAGGGTTGCAAGCCCTCTTTCAGGGACACTGGAGAAGAGGGAGGATGGGGGATGCGTAAAATTATTGGAAAACTTTTCAAGCGCTCACACCTACCGTGTATACCTGAGGAAAGAAAGTCTTTGATTCGTCAAGACAAGGTACGAGAGATTTGGAGAAAACAAAACGGAGGTTGAATGAAAAGGATTCGAGCAGATTCTAGCGATGGGGATATTTTTCAACCCCATTTCCACGTATCAACACCTATACATCCGTGTAGAGTTTTGTAAATTCTCTGGTTAAGCTCAACAAATTTTTATGGCGAAAATTCAACATCCATCTGTACTATGGGTCTTTTAGGGCACAAGAAAAATTTTCAAATCGAATATCTCCGGAATTAGGAAAAAGAGGGCCTTCGCTCCCTTTCGTAAAAAAAACTGAATAAATGATTGGATCATAAAAAAGGATGTTTTAAAAGTATTTCAAAATATTAGCAAAACTTTTAGGACCCATAGTAAATACAGACGGAGGGTTAAGTTTGCATAGTTTGTTATTTTTTTTTTCTCAACATCGCGTTGTGAGAGTGCTTTGACAATTTCTTTGTATGGTTTTTACCGTTCTGTCTGTAATTTTGAAATTCTTTTGTGGTAAATTTTCGTTTCTCTATCGAAGTTTCTGGTGCGAATGTAGGGTAAATCATATAATACGAGATAGGTAGAGAAGAGAGGATGTACATAGAGTAACAGCGGCAGTGGCCAGCAGCAGTAGGTACCCCAGGATGGCAAAAGCGATTAATTACTTTGAGCAATTTGCTCGCCAACTCTACTCTGGTAGCAACAGACCGACACTATTCTCATTTCTCCGTCCTGCCTGGTCATCCAGTTCGTCCGTTCGTTCGTACACATAATACAAACACACATTACACATAGCTACCCACGAGAAAATACCCCCACACACGTAAAATGAAATACATGAGAAAGCGTAGCAACTTCCTACGGAATGTATCCGTGTATTCGTATCCGTATGTGTACGTACATACCGTGAGTATACCTATATGTCCAGTACAAATAGAGTGCGAGTCGTTCAACGTCAGGGATTCGAAAGAGCCGCAGCGACGAGCTTTCGTTTGCGTACATCAAACCGTAATAGCACTCGCAATTAGAGAAGCGTTTCAAAAAGAATGGATAGAAAAAAAAAAAAATAACGATAATAATGATAAAAATAGCCAAAGGGAAAGACCGATCGGAAGTTAATCGTGCTGCAGTGATGATATTTGTTTGAGAAAGCTCCCGCTTATTATTTTGACTTATATACGCTGCAAGGACAGCTGGTTCTTGATTTTTGAGGTCGCGCCGCAGGTTGTTTGGGTTGTTAAAAAATTGATTAGCTTCAGTCCTGAGATACGCGTAGATATTAAAGTAATGAGATTAATTAATAGAACAGACCCCAGAGTTAATTTAGAGGCGTGTGTCGGGGTCGACCGCAGCAGGAGTACTCCCGTTCCCGTATATCTCGTATGTATATGGAGAGGAAGAGAGAGATGTCGTGGGTACATATATCCAGACTTGACTCTCTCACCTAAGGGGTGGTCCCTATACAGCATATTAAATTTGAATCAAAATTTTAGCGAGAGAATCATTTTTATCAGCTTTGAAATTCCCGCTTAAACGGACTCGAGCAATGCTTTGCGAGAACAAATTTGCTACGAATCGAACCGATATATGTAATTAAATTTCAATTCCCTGAAAATTAATCCTCTAAAATGATCGAACATAAATATCGCTGCACAAAAATTTTCCGGATGTTGCGTAGGTGTTGGAAAATTACTTTTACATTTGAACATAGAACAGCGTTAGCGGGTAGAACACTGTATATATTCTCATCCATTTCCCAGGGTCTGCATTCGTAAGTTTGAACTAGGCACCGAAGTTACAAGCGTTTGACACGGCTCAGTCGTAACTTATATGAAATAGAGGGCTGCTCCTGACACACTGTTTCGTATATAGTCGTATTATACGTACGTGGATTTGCACACGAATAACGACTACCATTTGCTCTACGGGGGGAAAAGCGGCGGAAATTTATAGAGAGTTAAAAGAAAAAAAAATGGAAAAAATAAAATCATCCCTCTAAGAGGATGTGATTTGAATAATTCCAGCTATTCGATATATCTGACCTCTGTGAATTTTTCAAGTAAGTCACGAAGAAAATTCACGTTTCTCCTTTTCGCATAAATTTTTTCTCGGTGGGGCTCAGCTGAGGTTATTTTCTCCCTCTTACGGAGGTTCGCAGTGCATGTACGGGCTGATATAAATGTCTTACTTCCCCTACTTCGCATCCCGTTTACGGGTCGATGGCAGCCATCTTGTCACCCCCTGTTACCCTCGTCGGTTCAGAACTCCCAGTTACTAACGTTAGACCACCCCTCGTCTTACCCTCCCTTTTCTCCAACAGGGCGAAATCTACTCCAACCCCTTTACAGCTACCACACTTATCCCCTCTTCTCTCACCAACCAACCCCTTCAACTATACCTTCCCACCTTCCTTTCTCTTGTCCCTTCCCTTACCCATTTTCGGGACAAGGAAATGGAGGGGATACTTGCAGCTCAACTATTGACCAATAACATTATACGTGGCCGATGGAAAAGTATCATCGGATAAATTTGGAAATTTTGATTTTTCATTTTACTGCTAAAAAAAAAAGGCAATATTTCGATTCAATTATTCGCCAATTTTCATTGATGAAAAAAAAGAACAGAAAGCAAATCAACCGAGGTAAAAGAGCTCTTGTGTCATTATCCTTTAAAAACGAGGGATGCAGGGACATTTAATCGTCGCCGAGAAAACGAGATTAAAGCTAGAAGAAACGTGTGGTAGAGTAGGAAAGCCGAAAAGGAAACTGACCATATCCCTGCTGCACGGATCTCTAAAACGGCCGACGCCACCGCTGCGTGATTATCCTTAATCCTAGCGCCATGTTGCGGCCAGATCCTAGGCGAAATAGCAACAACTATGGACCCCATATTCTCCAACTATCCTCCGTAACTAAAATCCCTAAGTTTAAAACCGACGTTACACTAGATAAACGAAATTTGTCGTACCCCAAAATCAGCTGTTCAAAAAAAGAAAAAACCCGAAAACCTTTGGAACTAAATTATATCCCCTTCCCTTCAAGCTACACAGGACAACCTCATCATCCTTCATACTCGTCACACTCTTAAAACCCTCTACCAACATTTTGTGACATTATATATCACAAAAAAACTAATTCGTGAAATGTGCTTTTAATTCTACTGGTCTTTTTCTCTTTTGTTTTCTTTTGTTTTCCTCATCATGACGGTATGACTTCTTGCGGGGCGTCGCGCTTACGTCCTTCTGTTCCGAGTTCAGCACATTTCTGGAATCCTCTCTTCCACCGGAAATAACTGGGAGCAAAATTCGCATTGCCTTATGTGCTGCACGGGTTAGTGTCCGACGCTATAACGTCGCCAGGGATAACGGTATATAAACTGCAAAGGATCAGGGAGCTGGTTTATATGCCCGAACTGAGCCACATCGTAAGGACCCGCTGCAATCCCTCCATTTTCAACCCCTAGTCAGCGACGAACTTTCTACCCCAGAAAAAAACTGTGAATATATTTTAGTTGAAAAATGAAAGAATGACGATTTTGAATTTTTGGAATTGTCAAGTCCGAAAAAATTGTATTGGGCATTTGAAATCGGTGCGCACGTTTAATGGTATTGAAATGGTGGGCGAAATAGCGGGACGCACACATAACATTGTATATTCGTTGGAGCGTAAATGTATCTGCTTTGAAAGCGGCGGGGGCCTTTAAGGGTGGCTTTCTCATCCTAACTCCACATCTACTAGATACCATAGAGAACGTTACGGTTTTCCCTGAGAGTTCGCTGAGATGCGAAAACCACCCTTATTTGGGTCTGTATCGAAGAGAGATTCTCTGTACGTTCTGTACCACACAGTAGATAGACAGACAGATAGATAGATAGATAGATATACATTCCTGATGGTATACCAGGTAAATGTCCCTTTTCGGAATTCATTGGCCCAAAGCCTCGCCATTTCTGCCAAAAGGGCGGTAAAAGGGGTGAGCGGGAAACGGGGGAGGAATACGAACCGAATCTCTTGCATCGACTCCTTGGGGATCATCCCTTATACCCAAGTATACTCTAGTATCGGTTTGTATCGCAAGATATTGTGTTCGAATTCGTAAATGCAAGATTTATTAATCGGCTTTATCAAAATTCTCAAGACTTGGACTCTCCGACTATAAAAAAAAAAAATTGTTTCGTTTCGCGTCTTGCGGTCATTTTTCAAATTGGTAGATAGTCAGGACCGATCTTGGGCGGTCGATGTATACGCAATTGCGACATGTACATGTATATTATGTGGAAGTGAGTGTATACGACACCAAGTTTTTGGGGTGGTATGTGTGTAAGTGGAGATGGTGGTTTTGTGTGTGTGATGCCGAGTTGTTGGGTATTGATCGCCTGGAGAAACCACTTCGCTTATATACTACTTCTCCTTCACCTGCGGAGCATCCTTATACGCGACTATAGTTATATCTATAACTATACCTACCTAGTATGGCATCGGTATATCTATCCTACGTGAGACCCAGGAGTTCTAATCTAGAATCATCTTCGTTTAGACGGTACGACGTTGGTTCCGAATTGTCGATATCGTGGTCAAATAAACTTTCTTTATCCGAATCATTGAGAATTTAGACATTTCCTACGATTTATTTGAATTCCAGCCAACGATTGAAAAAAAACAAAAAATCAGTACACAAAATAATCTATGTATATATTTTCATAGTACTTGTAAAATAATACAAGTATGCACATCTCGATCTCTCCTCTACTGACCCCAATTAATAATTATCAGATTTCCCGTATTTTATTTTCATCGGAGGCAATGAGTGAATCGTGTTCGGGTTTATTAGAGACAAACAAACGCGATTTAATGACAAAAGGGGAAAATATAGCGGGACGATAAAACGAGGTGAAATACCGCGGGCTGTGGAGCCTCCCTCCCTTCCCCAGGTCGAGAGAGAGAAGTGGTTGTCGGCGTGGGAGGCGAGAGGAAAAGCTCATTCATAAACGTGTTTTATTGTTCCTGCAGGCAGAAAATCAGCACAACAGAAGAGAGAGGAGAAGAGAGAGAGAAATGGATACGAGAAGAAATAAGAGACGTATATGCAGTGGGCAGCGGGAAGCAGCAATTGCGATCTGAGGGAGGAAACTGAAGAGAGGAACGCGCGAGGATCGCCCGCGAATAATACCGGATAAAGGAACCGGAAGACATAAACCCACGCTAGAACGGACAACACTTCGAACCTTTTCTAACCCCTCCATCCCTAACCTCCCAACCCTGCAAATCATTTCGTTTCTAATTCTCTTTTCTTCGCGATTTTGCGTCTAATCTCTTTTTGTCTTTTTTTTTGTTTTATCACTCAGATCGTGACAAGGGGTGTATTTTTTTTTTTGGTGTGGCATGTAAGAAAACGCCACGCCCCCTTGAGGATGTCGTTTTATTTGAACACCACCTCTTCGGCTGCAGGGTTTCACCCCTTAAATCCTGAAATTATAGTTCCTACCCTTAGATCCCCCACTCCGACTTATTTCGCCCATTACTAATTCAGGGGTGTCCATTCTTATTCCTGATGTATGAGCCGGGTAAACATGATATTCAAACCCCTTAATTTTCTGACGTTGTTTCCCGTTTTTTTTCGTTTTATTTGTTTAATTTTTTTTTTCTTCAATTTTCAGTACGGATAAAAAGGAGGAGAATTTTTGGGGACTCTATATCGATGAAACTTACACGGCAGAAGCGTGGAAAAAATTTCTTTGAGAAAAATAAAATATTAATACAAGTTGAAGAGAGAGGAAGTATCAGGTATGTGCAAAAAATAAAGGTATTTAAACAGCAGCTATTAAGGTGTGCGCGAGAGCGCGCTAAATGAAAATGAGGCAAAAACTTTACCCGCGCGCGAGCTTAAAGCATTCCAATTAGCGTATTTTACCCTTCAAAAACTTTTGCATGAAATAAACGCTCGGTTTACGACAAACCGCAAGGGCCGAGATCATCTCGTCGTGATATTAAAGTGTGTATAACAGTCAAAAAAAAAAAAAATAATATGTTATAAAACAAAAATAGCGGAGTCAATTAATAATAAATAAAAAATCTACTTTGAATCCCTTAGGAATAATATTTTATTTTTTCGTTTATGATTTATTTTATTTTATTTTTTCAGTTTAACTCGGTAGCTGTTTCTATAAACGTTAATTAAACGGCAATTAACACGTCGTTTCGTACCCACCGCGCTTCTCTTTTTCTCGTTTCTTTTTTTTTCACTCCCTTTCGCATACCCTTTCTAGGATTGAGGATATGCACACATATATTATTTTTTTTTTCTTTTTATGTTTTTTTTTCAACCCCTATAACTAACGACTCAGGGGTTTCAGGGGAAGTTGTTATGTGTGCATAGGCAGCAGACAGCTTAGTAAAATACGTGTTTATTCAAATAAGCTACGTTTCCTTATATTTTTAAAACTTGCGTACATAGGTAGGGACAAAATTTTATCAGCCATTCATACGTGTCCTCATACCACGTACGTTATATTTTCAACTGCTGCTGCTGCTGCTGCTGCTCGTATTAGGTTATACCTACCTAACTACGAAAAGCGCGAGCGAGTAATTATTTAATTATTTATTTACCCGAGTTTAAGTTTATTTCACAGGGTTTCAGGGATTATATATACTTCTCACAGGCAAGTTTTATTTTTTATTACTTCCTATTAGCACCACACAACCTTTATACGTTATATCGTATACGCTATGGTAGTGTGGTTGATGCTGCAGGTTTACAAAACCAGGAATAGAGCGACTAACTCCCCACTTTAAACATCCCTCCTGCATTTTCTGTTAGGAATACAGAATTCTGCCGTTGCATCGCTGGATTCTTAATGCTACTTCGCAGCTCTACTAATTGCTTGTAAAGCTCAACGCGCCTCAGATTATTCTACTATTTTATTTTATTTTTTATTTTTATTTTCATTTTTTTTCCGCATTTTTATAACCTCGTGCAGGGCGATATAATTCATTTGTACATAATTAATCCCCTAATGAATTTCCACTTTTTATAAAATTGAATAAATAAAGTAAACGTATGAGGTATCTTTTTTATCCGATGATTTCAGGATATGCTCGAAAGGATAAAACCCGTTCCTCCCTCCTCTCCAGTTTTTAACAGCATCAGGCGCACCTGGAACCGTCAATGTGAAGCTGGACCAGAAAGCGTGAGCCACTGAGTCTTCGAACAACATCTGCCGGACCGGTTAATCATCTCAATTTCGTCGCAACTGACCAGTGTCCAGTACACATACAAAAACGCAAAGCGTACCGGTCATCGCGTATTGTCCACTCGATCTGGTACATCAGGATGCTGCAGGATTCCCCTGTAGCTAAATTATATGTATGCATTTTTTTTTTTCTCTTTTCATTTTATTTTACATCTACCGCTGGACGCTGGTCAACCCCATCCATCCCCTGCCCTCGACGTCCCTCGTGTGATCGGAAAACTAGCGCGACTGGTTTCTAGTTCCCGTAAAAACTACTTGGAGTCCAGAAATCTTTAGCCGGAAATACCTCAGTCTTGATGAAATTATTGTCGGTGACAGAACTTATTGTACGGATACGGGAAAGAGTTTAACGATTGAATTCAAAAACGAAGATAGGAAGAAAAAAAGTAGTAGAACAGAATAAAAAAAATGGTTTTCAAAATCGGATCAATGGTGAGTGTGAAATATGTGCATATTGTTTTTATTTTAGTTTACTTTTCCGCTCATTCGTACAGTTTGAAATTTCTAATTTGTTTGGTTTTTGAAATTGAAAGTTTTATTTAAAAAAAAAAAAAGAAAAAACAAAGCAAGGACTTCTGTTTTGTCGGTTGAGTAAATTCTCCACCCTCTCTCCATTTATTGCTTAGAATCGAAGATAGAAACTGTGCGGTTACCGTAAACTGGGTGGACTCACCCTTACTGACCATCGTACGTATTTCGGAAAGGAAACGCTTGACCACTTGAAGGTTGAATTTCCGTTGCGTAGGTGGCTCTAGTGAACCTAAGGGATGAAATAATCAATAATAGAACTGCGCAAGTGTCTTATTACTCGGGGCGTCTTAGCTAAGTATGGCGGTCAAAATTCCCCCAAAATGGCCTCCTCCGCCATCAAACTAATGACTGTCATAATGACTGTCATCAAAAAAAAGAAAGAACATAATCGCCAGATTCTTATACCCAAAAAAAAAAGAAACAGGTACTGATAATCTCAAGATTCATCATCAAATATTCCGGGCGCAATCGTATGGGGTGGTTTTTCTTACATTTCCTTTCGACATGATGATTTTTTCTTTTTTTTTCTTTTTGGTTCTTCATTCCTACAGTGACGAGTAGAAATGAAAGATGCAGGTAAATGTTAGGCATGAGATCGTTCGATGATTTCTCAAGTTAATGTGGTCATAAAGGATGCGGACGGAACGGTTAAATCTCTGAGTGCATGGGACGTTCAATCACTAAAGGCGATCGTTACTCAAGGGGGCGATCAGTCGTCAGTCAACTCCTCAGGTTTATACGAAGGCGGGGGATAGGGTAGTTTGCATTGCCTGGAAACTCTCCTGGGCTACCACGAGCACTACTTTCTAAAACCAACTACTAAACCACCCCCAGGTGATTCTATATTCCCTTCGATCTGCGCTATATATGTATGCATACTTATACATCGAATAACGTTAGTTACTATCCCGTTTTACTCATATAATACTTGCAGCATCGAGCTTCTGCAACACACATACTATTATACTCGGTATAAGGTACGTACGTACAAGGTCTTCCAACTTGGAAGTCTACTAACTCAACCTGTTTTCATCCCCTTCTGGTTCTGATGTATGGCGTTATGGGTACATATATATATCGCGTCATACCTTCGGAGAAACGACGCTACGACGATCCATTCCACCCGCACACCGCGGTCCGCGGGCCGCATTCACCACCTTAGGAGGAGGTCGACTAGAAGGCAAAGTATGAAACTACCGGCTCCTAGGAGAGTCCTAGGTAATCACCGAACTTCGGCTCTCCCTCGGGGAACCTTCGATATAACTTTACTCCTCCTGTACAGTAACGAAACTCCATACCACCTTGCACGATACATTGAGAACCTTGAATACGAACTCGATATATATCTCCATAGCGATTTTTAATCCGCTGGATGAAGTGCCGGAGGAATAAAAAATGCGCTGATATTTTCCAGGGGAAGTCAAAATCGCAATGCGATTCGGCGACGTGTGCGTAAATCATTGGGCATCAAGTACAGATCGGTGCAGGGAACAATATGTTCTCGTATGATTATATATGTCTGCAGTATGATAAAGTTTTGGGGTACGAATAAGGTATATAATCGTGAATCGGGGGGGGAGGTCGGCTGCGTTTCCAAACAATGCAGGCTTATTATCTGAGACAAAAGCTGAGATCTGCTCGAGGACCAGCGACCCTTCCTTGTTCCTTCTCTATATATATATAACTAGCTTTTGGGTATTTCGGTAAAGATTCCAAACGGCTGAGTCTACCCCCCCTCAACTGAGACGAAGAGAACCACGACCCTTAAGCTCGCTAATGAATTCCTTCAGAAACAGCTGTCCCCTTAAGATTGACCGCCACTTTCGTAACTATCGTTATGTAATATCAAAAGACGTCAGCAGCTTTACAACCAGAATCTAAGCAAGCTGGCTAAACAAAAGAACTCGAAAGAGAACAAATCATTCTTTACTCTATAAATATTCTCGGCTAAAATTCTAACCGTTTAAATCGTATTATCGCGTTACGTGGCTGACGGGTGGCAGAGGGGGTTGGCTGAAAATTTTCAATACGAATCTATATATATTAACATCGTTAAACATCGGGCATAACTCAATATGTTCGTTAAGATGGTAGGCACTTTGTGGCGGTCTGGGTCTGCAACACCGCTTTTCTCTGAAACGGGGTAGTACGGAGGGGGTTGAAAATCGGGGGTGACATACGCCCGGAGAGATGAGAAAATAGAGAGAGGAGTGGCGACCATGGGGTGAGGAGAAAACGGGGGTGGCTCAAAATTCCCCTCGACGGTTATGCTGCAGATGCTATCTAAGACGCGACCCCCTGGAAACCATTGTTCTCTAAGGACTAAGGGATCATTCAAATTCAACGGAATAAGGACGCTGTGCGGACCAATGCCCGAAGTCAATTCTCGTCTTCGGATTATTTAGAATAAAAAAAAAATATTTCGCTTCTGTCTCTCATAATGATCGAAAGGATCTGATTCAAGGTATACATGGTATTTCGCATGATTACACTTCCAATTTATTATTCCATATCGAATAGCCTGTGGCAAACGACGATTAAATTATTGTATTGATAATTCAATCTGCAAAATTACAGGCGATCTCACATTAGGTCAGTAATCGTGGTTTAGATTATCCTGCAATTTGTCTATAACACGAATAAAATAAGTAGGATATTCTGAGGAACAGCACGTTCGAGTGAAGTAAACGCTAATGAAAATTTGACGAATTTTCTACCAATTTGCGGGCAAGAAATGTCAATTCGAGTAAACATGACAATCACGAATAGTAATTACATCGAAATTTCTCAATTTGGAGGCCAGTTGCAATCTGGACATAATCATGGCCAATCAATCAGTGCATCGATCGATGAAGAATAAACTTTCGATTTTTTTTATCATCGTCAACGTCATCATATTAGAAATATTCCATTTCCCATAACTACGAGGGTACAACAGCTACGTTCGCCTAACACATTCTCAGTCTTCCAGACCCTTCGGAATTGCATTTGATGGTCGGCCATATTTTTTTTCGGCGGGGGGTATATAATTTTGCTTTCATCATTGACGGTGGTTAAGAGGCCTGCTGTAGAAGTCGATGGGGTAGCCGAAGGGGTAGAAACTGTACTCGTCTTCGTGTGGGTCTTCCACTAGGTTTTGGTGAGTTTCAGCCGAACGTCCAATCAGTCGGGGCTTGCCTCTGGAGTCCCGCGTCTTACCCTCTCTACAAAGTTATCTTTCTTGCCCTACACATCCTGTCGCGGACTTTCCAGAACACATCAAGAGGGTTCCGAACCCCTGGAAGGTTCTGACCAATTAAACTACCCCCGAAAACTTGGTTATTGCCTGATGTTTCTTCGTAACGTTTCACGTGAAAATAATTCGCAATATTTTTGAAACGCCATCGCCAAAGAAACAAAAAAACGATCGATTCGATCGAGGCGTTATACTTCGCGACGGTGTTTAATTCGAATGACGTTGATATTATACGTGTGCGGAAATTAATAATCCTCGGACACTCCCCTCGTATCTAGACGATATCTTCGTAGGTATGTAAAGTTGAGATTGGATGTTGCAGGCAATAAATAGATGATTGAAAGGGCGTACTCGGCGGAAGGGATGTGAAATTAATATTACTCTATCCCTGAGACCACCGAACGGAGTAGTAGTTTCCCTTAGAACCACCTTATCCGCTTTTACGAACACCCTCAAGATTATTACCCACCATTATTTTAGTTACACAATCTATACATGTATATGCCTACAAATGTTAGCTGTACTATATGTATGGGTATTAAATACGTATATAAGGAGCTTGAATTGGCTGTAAGGCTGCAGCAAGCAGTTCTCCATATAGCGAGTGAAGGCATTCCGAACATCTTCAATCCCCTGCCAACCACTGCCCACGATTTGAATATCAAGGAAATTGATGAAATATATTACTCTGTTAGACAACCACCCGCCTGCACCCGCCGTATATAAACGCTCATCTTAATACAATCCCCATGTAAAGTTACGTGACGGATAATCAGCGAAAATAATTCCCACGTGACACGGTACAGACAAATTTATTTCTACTTATTGTTAGTTTCCATGTGCCCGCGCCAATTTTCTCAACAGTTTCTGACTTCAACCCCCACAAATTTCTAGGGTGAGTCTGGAGCTTAACTATCCTTCGAAGTTAGAATCGAGAGCTTTTGAGGGGTGGTGCAGGTATGAGGTAAGGTTGGTTCGGGTATAAGGTGTAGCTATACGCCGACGACGATGGCGAAGCAACAAACTTGGCCTCTACCTATAGCTAGCGTGTACATAGGTATGTATAGTTCACGGCTATATTAGTTGACAGGGAGAAGTCGGGGGAAGGTAACAGTTAAGGGTAGAGTATCTAAAGCCGAAAGTCTACGGAGATAGCGCGAGACGCGGGAAGTAACGATTGCCATTGGACGGGGGTGAACTTCTAATCAAGTTTACGGAATGGGAAACGGAGCACGTCTTCCCGCACAATGGGATTACGAAAAAATGTAGTTGAAACCCGAAAAGTGTTTGAATCTTCAAAGAAATGATGAATCATTTTTCCAGCGTAGAAAGATCCGTCCGATACCTTTGAATATGCGGAGATGGATATATTTGGGGATGAGAAGAGGGTATTTGAAGGGCGAAATTATTGATTCAACGTAAGATTGCCGGAGGCAGGTTGGCAAGACTTGCGAATTGAGATTGAGTTGCTGAGAGGACTAATGAAAGTGGACTCTAGGATCGGCACCCCCACAACCCCCTAAACGGGGTAGGCATCTCCCTAGATTCCCGAACATTGAGACCGATTGGACGTTCGAAAAAAAAAATAATAATCCTACTCAACCATTCCATGATTGCCCTCGTCGATTTTAACGAGTATTCCGACTTTAAGTAAAATGATACTTTCATTGACACGAAAATCGTCAAAATCGACGCTGCAGAAAAAAAGCTAGGGGAAGATGAACCGAATTTTAGATGACTACAGATTATGGGAGGGTTAAGAAACCCCTGGGGGTAAGTTCTCGTCGGTTCATTCGTTGCGCGACCAATCGGCCCGTTTCTAAACTCCAGTCTCTTTCACCCCTAGATTTTACGTCTCCATCTCCTTCTCCTTAAACTTTCCCCTACCTTCCTACTTGTGGGTAGATACGATAAGACGTAATTAAAGTCACTGTGTAAAGGGTGGTGGATCTGGGGAGGAAATTCTGCAGTAGCTATCGAGGATTTTGGTATGAGGTAGCTGAGTAAGGGGCCTAGGAGGAATATAGGGGTAGTACTAGGGAGATACTATGGGGGTGGTTTTGGTGGATCTCCTTCGGGCGTGGGGAGGAACTCAACTCATGTATACGATGGAGAGTAGGAGGTACAGCGCGTAAACTTGCCCCATGAGACGCTACGCTGCTCACGAGGATTAGAAGTACCACCCTAAATTTCAGAAGGGCTGATGTCACTCCTGAAATATCTGTTTATTACAACCGTTCAGCTTTGAAAAGAAAGAGGCAAATATTCAAATTGAATACACTGTCGATCGAAAAGAGGATTTTCGGTTCTGATCTGCGTCATAGAATGACTTTTCTCAGCTTTAATATAGGTATCTATGTGGATGAAACAGCTGATTTAGGGATACGACGATCTGATTCTCATGTTCAAATTGAACCAGCTGAAGGGATCTTTGGTTAATCTCAGTAATCTTCAATGATTGCCCGCTCGTTCCAGTTTATACGTTACAGTCGAAGTCGTTCACGCAAACCATTTCTTAAAGTTGTTGAACATTTCGAATATGCATTTGTCAAAATTTTATATATAAGATGTCTGACGTGCGGTAAATTTATACTTGCTATTGGTATAAGAGGAAATCAATTACGCGATTTTGGAGCGCATCATCAAAGGGGTAGTTTTTGTCTGACCAAAAACCGGGTATATAACAGAGACTGGGGAGTAAATTAGGCAAAGTTATCGGATTGGAAGACCAGAAGGAAGGAAGGAAGGAAGGGAGTCGTAGGTTCGTTCCCTCGGTTTTGAAGCCACGAAATCCGGGCGCTCTCAGCTTTCTAGGCACTCCAAGAGGAACCGAACTGTTTTTGTGAGTTTCTACTAAAGTTTCTCGGGAGAAGGGGAATACATTCTAACGGTCACGGAGTTTGCACGTAGCACGACGTTCTGAAAATATAATTAACGTAATTGGAAGCGTAGATTTATACCGATTCGTCTGTGGCATAAATTGCTTGACCAATTTGATATAATAATTTTGTTGATCGTATACAGCGTAATATCGTTATCGAGAATTGATTTTTTTTCACGTATTGATTACATAAATTATACTCTTTCCCACGTCACAAGCCGTGAAGGAAAAAACAGCTATTGGGACATATTGCACTTCTGATTAGATTCATTACTGAGAATCGCAAACTATGTGATCTGTGAACTTTACAACTAAGTTTATCGTCGTTATATATCAGCCTTTTACAATTACCCTTTGAGAATTTAAAAAATCAAAGATAGTTTTTGCTATTATTGCCAAACTATCGCTCGTCATAGTAAAGTTGTTGATCGTCCAATCGTCCCCTCCTCTATTTGATCAGAATAGACCTTCGAAATGAGTCCCAACAAATCTTCTCATCATTTGTTTCCTAGTCAAAGCACGAATGAGCAGAAGACTGTTTCAAACGTTCAGGCAAGCCTTGTAATTTGATTCAATATGTACCAATAGACTCTAATCATTATTATATCATGATCTCTTCGAGTTTGTGAACTTAAATTTTCAATTATAATCGCTTGTAATCGTCATTTTATCGGTGTGCTTGAAAAGCAAACACTTGAAAATGAAAAAATATTTCGAAGATCATAAATCAATGTGTATATCGTCCAGTAAAAGCGACTTAACTCAGTTATGAAAGTGATAAATATAAATACAAAGAGAATTGCTTATTAGCTGATTACATATAGTCACAACAGCTAACTACGTATGTTACGTTTATGTGTGCTACGACCACTGGTAGAGAAGAGATCAGTGACTACGACCACATTGAGACACGCGGTGGTCGCATAGGCGTCGTTATCGTTTCACTACTCAGAAATTCAATTCTTATACATATTGTATTCACAAACACATGCAATGATAGATTACGACGTGACGTGGTGTGGCCGGCTGAAAAACAGGTCTCAGGTCTTTGAACGAAGTCGGCAGCTCTAACGTACAGACACGGAGTTATAAACGTGCTCCGACATAACTGCGTTGTATAGAATACGCTCGTGAACGATAGTAAATTGACTTAATTTAACTTTTAATTAACGATAGCGTAACCGAAATCTTGTTGCAAAAGAAAAAGTGATATCACTTCTGGTTTTCATACGTTATTTCATTTTCTTGTTTTTTGTTTTTCATATTCTAGGATTCTGAAGAGAGGTATGGCTTTGGATAAACGTGGAGTCGTTCTCTCCGGCACAAACTTAGCCAAGTGAGTAGTTATTGAGAATTCTCATTAATCTGTTCGTCTGTAGATCTAATTTTAATTCATTTAATCAATTTATGCTGTCGTTCCTAAATCGCAGAGAAATTCGCGAATCATTAGCCAAGGATGTTGCGGCATTGAGAACAAAGCTACCAAATTTTTCGCCGGGTCTTGCTATCGTCCAGGTGGGCGGCAGGGAAGATTCCAATGTTTATATACGTATGAAAATAAAAGCGGCCAACGAAATCGGAATAAATGCAACACACGTTAAACTTCCCAATACAACAACAGAAGCTGAGTTGTTGAACAAACTCTACAAACTCAACAATGACCCGGCAACGCACGGAATTATTGTACAAATGCCTCTTGACAGCGTGAATAAAATAGACTCTCATTTAATAACGGACACTGTTTCACCTGAAAAGGATGTTGATGGGTAAGAAAAAAAATAAACAAATATTAAAGTCAAGTGTATTCTTTAGTTCGAAGTTCTTCAAAATTGCATGGGTTCAATGTTCAACGAGGTTGAAAATCATAATCTGTATCTTATCGGGATTTGATGCCCCTTAACACGAATGCGAAATATAAGATAACGTCAATGACCGTTATTGCGTAACTACATGAATAACGTAATGAATAAACAAATCATATTGCGTGTGACTCAGATAAAGAAAAAATAAAACAGCAAAAAAATAAATAAATACGTTGCACAATTTGTTGCAGAAATTGAAATCGATCGGTCGAAAACATGACATGATCATATTGTTAGAAAAGAACATTATGAAAATAAAATTAGTTATATTAATACAATGTATTTCATTTCAGACTAAATACCATTAACGAGGGGCGAGTCGCTATTGGTGATATGACGGGTTTTTTACCCTGCACGCCGAATGGATGCATCGAACTTATTAAAAAGTAATTAATCCCAGAATTAATCATGATCTTGGTATTCTCCCGTTTTAAAACTATATCAGATACGGGAAAGTATTGTCATAGTACTCCCTAGGGAGCTGAGAACCGTTTATTCTAATAACGGCGTGAGAACTACACTGTAGTAAAGACGAAATTGTTAATTCATTCGGTTTCTCTAGGAGTGGGGTTCAAATTTCTGGTGCACAGGCCGTAGTTTTAGGAAGAAGTAAAATAGTAGGAACACCAGCGGCAGAATTACTAAAATGGCAGAATGCTACAGTAACAGTTTGCCATTCACGGACCAAAGACCTTCCAAAAGTGGTAGGTTTTTTATCTCAACCACCAAAAAAAGATCTTTTTTTGTTTTAACTTTCACCGTTTTCATTGGCCATTTTGATAGGTATCCCAGGCAGATATTCTAGTAGTAGGTATTGGACAAGCTGAAATGGTGAAAGGTTCGTGGATAAAACCAGGAGCGGTTGTCATCGATTGTGGAATAAATTCAATACCAGGTAAGATAATCAAAAAATGGATTAAAAATAATTTTATTCTCTGCTTAATTTGAAAATTATCTTCAGATCCGTCTAAGCAAAGTGGGCAGCGACTCGTTGGTGACGTTGCCTATCCAGAAGCCTTACCAATTGCGTCTTACATCACGCCAGTGCCAGGAGGTGTTGGTCCAATGACAGTTGCAATGTTGATGAAAAATACAGTGATCTCAGCTCAAAGAGCTGCTGAAAAGCTTCTGAACTCGAAATGGAATCTCAGAACTTTACCTCTGCGATTTGAAGATCCCATTCCTAACGATATAACTATCGCAAGAGGTCAGGAACCGAAAAATATAGCTAGTCTTGCAGAAGAAATTGGGCTAAGCCCCAGCGAGTATAGTCTCTATGGAAACAAGAAAGCAAAAGTTAGTCTTAAGGTTTTGGACAGATTGAAAGACCAGAAGAACGGAAAGTATGTTGTTGTAGTTGGGATAACACCAACCCCGTTAGGAGAAGGTAAAAGTACGACGACTCTTGGTCTTGCTCAAGCGCTCGCTGCACACAGGGGTAAAAACTCGTTTGCAACCCTTCGTCAGCCGAGTCAGGGCCCAACTTTTGGAGTAAAAGGTGGTGCAGCAGGTGGAGGATATTCCCAAGTTATACCCATGGAAGATTTCAACCTGCACTTGACTGGGGATATCCACGCTGTCGGGGCAGCAAATAATTTATTAGCTGCTCAAATCGACGCGAGATATTTCCATGAAAGTACGCAACAAAATAAGGCACTTTACGATAGACTTGTGCCCACCATTAAGGGCGTACGAAAATTCTCAAATATTCAACTCAGGAGGCTTCAAAAACTTGGGATAAATAAAACTGATCCTAATAGCCTGACTGAAGAAGAACAGAGAAGGTTTGCAAGACTTGATATCGACCCCAATAACATCACATGGACGAGAGGTAAGGATACAGTTTACCTTCAATTAAATAACAATTATTGATAATCTGTCATTAATTTTCAGTCGTCGATCTCAACGATCGTTTCCTACGACAAATAACGATCGGCCAAAGTCCTACTGAAAAAGGGAAGACCAGGGAAACTTCATTTTGCATATCGGTCGGCTCCGAAATAATGGCGGTTCTTGCACTTGCGACTAGCGTTCAAGATATGAAGGACCGTTTAGCCAACATAGTTGTCGGATTCAGTAAAGATGGAGTTCCATTAACTGCGGATGACTTTGTAAGCCAACTCTTTATCAAGTTGAAACTGTTTTCTCAAATTAGCGATCTGAAGAAAAAAAAAATATGTATCTTTTTCCTTCTGTTTTTAAGGGAGCAACGGGCGCCTTAGCTGTACTACTGAAAGATGCAATTGAGCCAACTTTGATGCAGTCTCTGGAGGGAACTCCAGTGCTGGTGCACACAGGTCCTTTCGCAAATATCGCTCATGGATGTTCTTCGATT
Organism: Athalia cordata; assembly: GCA_963932425.1. NCBI lineage: Eukaryota > Metazoa > Arthropoda > Insecta > Hymenoptera > Athaliidae > Athalia > Athalia cordata. The sequence continues at coordinate 32,048,343 of OZ010626.1, forward strand.
ATCGCGGACGCTATTTCATTGAAACTTGTTGGTGCCGATGGATACGTGCTTACAGAGGCCGGATTTGGGTCTGATATCGGAATGGAAAAATTCTTTGACATAAAATGCCGCACTTCCGGACATATTCCGAACGCTGTTGTCCTTGTCACGACAGTAAGAGCTCTCAAAATGCACGGAGGTGGTCCTCCCGTTACGCCTGGTAGTCCTTTAAAAAAAGAATATGTTACCGAGAACTTAGAACTCGTTAAAAAAGGACTGCCGAATCTTCTGAAGCATATTAGCAATGGAAACAAATTTGGAGTTCCTGTCGTCGTCGCGATCAACACGCACTCGTTAGTTAATATTCTTTCATCGATCTAGAATTACAATTAATTAATTTTTTGGATACTCCAAAATTATTTTAATTCCAGATCTGATACAGCGGCAGAATTAAATATCATCAGAGATGCAGCTTTGGCTAATGGAGCTGCAGATGCAGTGATATGCACTCATTGGGCTCGCGGTGGTGCTGGAGCGCTAGATCTAGCTGATGCCGTCATTGCTGCTACAAACAAGCCGAGTAATTTCAAACCCCTGTACAACCTCGACGCTACTATTGAAGAGAAGATAAATATTGTAGCCAAAGAAATGTACGGTGCTGGAAAAGTCGTACTTGCAGATAAGGTAAGCATTACGTCATTCTGTTCTGCACCCTATATGAATAGCTACCGCAGTACAGCAATGAATGAAGGACTTTTTCCGTATTTAGGTGAAACAAAAAATCGAAGAATACAAAAGATTCGGTTACGACAAACTACCACTCTGCATGGCAAAAACATCAAACTCTCTAACTGGAGATGCATCGATCAAGGGAGCACCGACTGGTTTCACCCTGGACATAACTGATATTTTTGTATCGGTTGGAGCAGGATTCGTTGTACCCATGGTTGGAGAGGTAAGAAATTGTTTTTTTATCCTGAAACAACCGCCATCACTTTCTCAACACCAAACTATTTACAGATACAAAGGATGCCGGGACTCTCAACCAGACCTAGCATCTATGATATGGACTGGAACAGCGAGACTGATGAGATAGAAGGACTGTTCTAAAGGTACACGTTAACGGAGCCGTACTCAACGTTTGTTAGCGATCATGCTCATCTATAATTACGAAGCAAAAGACATTCCGTTTACCAAAACTCTTGATTTTATTATTTTCTTAAAGATCAATAAATTCGTTTAAAAACTTTATCTCCATTTGATAACTTTGCACAGGTGTTCAGCTTGGGTTCCTGATCGAGAAAATCTAGCAGTCTAATTACAAACAAGGCATAAGTGAAATTATGACGTATACTATATTTTATGATATATTTTACATCGATCTACAATTGTACTAAACTACTTTACACAAATAGCAGCTCTGAGCTTCGCGGACCTAGAACGAGGATTAGAAAGCACCTCTTCTTCAGATGGTACGATTACATGTTTATGAAGCATTTCCCAAGGACTATGCATAACGGATTCGACCTCAGAATCTTGCAAACATATACCGTGGGACGAGTACCTGAGAGGTAGAACATTGGCCCTGTATTCGGATACATTTCCAGATATGTGCCTCTTGACTATTGTATCCTCAAGGGAGTGAAAGGCGATCGTGATAAGCCTTCCGCCTAATTTTAGATACTTCTCAGCTATGTACATCCCGTAATTTATCTCATTAAGTTCGTTGTTAACAAATATCCTTAGTGCCTGGAAGGTCTTAGTAGCCATACTCGCATGTCTGCCGAGTTGATCTTTCCGCTGGTCGTCTCCACACACGGTATCGACAAGCTCCGCAAGCTCCTGTGTTGTCTCAAGCTTTTTAAAGGAGTAACGGACCTCTATTATGGCTCTTGCTATTTTTTTAGCCAGCCTCTCATTGCCATATATCTTTAGTATTCTTGCCAAGTCCTCTTCGTCAGCTCTGGCCAGAACATCAGCTGCAGTGGGAGTTTCGGGGCACCTAAAACCATCCATTCTCATATCCAGAGGCCCATCCTTAGAAACGGCGAATCCCCTGTCTGGAACGTCAAACTGCATAGATGAACACCCAAAATCAAACAAGAAACTATCCACGGTTTCTGGCTTGACTTCATGATCTTTCAACAGGCTTGGTAGCTCTGAAAATCTGCCCAACAGGGGCACAACCCGACCAGGATATTCCTTTGCAAGTTCCTTTGCAAAGTTGTGCGCAACAGGATCTCTATCAAGCGCGTAGATTTTGATATCTGATGAAGAGTTCAGTATTCTTTTTGTGTGACCTCCTGCACCAAAAGTCATATCGACAATAGTTTGCCCTGGTTTTGGATCCAAATATTCAAGGACTGTATCAACCATTACTGGCACATGATGAGAATCTGCACTTTCTTCAGCAGCGTTGGTTTTGTAATTACGTCTAGGTTGATGTAGAGTTAATTCAGAGCATATATTTTTTAAAGGTATTTTCTTACCGTAGAACTTAATATTACTTAGGCTCAGATTCCGGTTAACATTAATTCTTCTTAGGGACATTTCCAGTTATTTTTTTGAACAACTTTGATGTCAGACTCCTATCTTCTTCCTGCCAATACTCTAGAAATTCTGGAGATAATACCAAGTTGCAGTGTTCTTGGCTCATCCCACTCGCAGTACTCGTCAATGAACGTTTGTGTGTTGTGGCATGAGTATTGGTAGCGATTCTTCTCAGACTGTTGTAGTGGCGTTCACAACGCTCCTCATCCACCTGGTTGAGATCACCTTTTGCAAAGACGAGCTTGATCTGGTCTCGTATGTGCTGCCCCAAATCTCTGTTGCAAGTGAAAGAAATTAGTATACATCACACGACAATGACAAATAAACGTATGAGTTTTCTAACAAATTTGTAAAAGTCTGAATGCAAGAGGTTATTTATGATGGACTACAAATATCAGATAATACAAAACGATGACTGTGAAAAGTTTCAATAAAAAAGATAGTACAGTACATAAATCATAATATATAAATACCTTAACTTACTTTCCAACCTTAGATTTATCCAGAGGCCAAGATTGCAGCAGCAATAAATATCTCTTGTACAAGCTAGCCATGATTTTACCTAGTCCTCCATATTTTACAACAATCATACAACCAGGACTTCCTGCATATAACAATCATCCGATAAAGCCAAGCTACAATATCTGGATGCTAGGTGTCAGAGACGGTAATTTAAATACTGGTAACAATAACGATGGAATTATTATCTGATTACGGTATTGTTAACTAACGGTTGGTAAAATCGCAATATATGTGTGATAAATCTAATTCTCGGTGATGGAGGGCGTTGTTGACGTCACTGTGACACACTGTGACCGTCGTCTGTTACGACAAGCGCCCCTTCCCTGGAATTGTATGACGAGACAGTGGTAACGACTTCAGCGAGTAGCAGCAGCAGCAAGTCGTTATTTCATTGACAGCAGTCCCATGTTGTCTGATACTGAGCAGCTACTTATAAGCTGAGAAGCCTACAAGAAGCACGAACGTAAAGGTCACAGAGAAGATTCAAAAATAAACTTCGAAGAGAAGGAACAAGAATAAATTGAAGAAACGGAAGACCTCGTCGATCGACCCTAACCCAGTATAGTAGCATACAACTACAGACTTGAGACAGTAACGGTACCTTTTCTCATCGAAAACAAAAGCAAAAAAAAACAAAAATAATTCCTAGTAAAAGCAGATTAAATACAATCTATAAAATTATGGCAGCTTTTGAAAAGAAAAATTCAACATCAGTGCCAATTTCTACGATCCTCTTTGACTTGGACAACACATTAATCGAGACGCGAAAAGGGGATAGTTTAGCATGCAGAAAGGTACGCAATAAATAAATCCATAAATAATATAATATTTTATTCAAAAGAGACACACGAATACGCCTCCATACACCACGCTGTTACAAATACATATTGTTATACATATTTTTTGTTTTTCTCCTACTCTGCGCCGTCTGTCACATTCTAATAATAATTTCTTAAATTCTTATCGTCGCTAGCTGGCTAGCACGTCAATAGAATTTTAATTGAAGAAAACAATGAACTCTTTCGATACTTATTTATCGTCACTTTGTTCACGACTTGCAAAATACTAAGTCCCAGGAAACTTTCGAAGGGTAGGTGAGGTCATTGCGGATCTCGCAGAACGACGAACGCCGAACGCAACGCTCTGCTTTCGTTACGTAGGCAGCAGACGACGTGTTAGTCAATCGCTTTGGATATCATTTCGTTTACACCGCGTTTTGCAAACGGAGTGATTGTTCCAAATTCAATTTTGCTCACCAACCGCATCGTCAGCTATGTACATACATATATCAGCACACACAATTAACATAATACTGACTCGTGTTATACATCATACAGTTTCTTGCTCGAAGTTTGACTAGTCTACACCACGACGACCGACTAAATATAACCCCTGTAATACGATACGGAATATCCCGATATAGCCGTTTCTATCGTAGCATATTTTTAGAGTCCTCCCAACTCTCTTCTCTTCTCCTCTCCTATATTCTTTTCCCCTTGGTCTTGCACTCAGAATCCTCGCAACGTACGAACTAGAAATCTCTCGCATTAAAGTATGACCTGAGTCGATTAGAAGTCTTAGTTTTCTATCCAACTGACACCCTACTTTAATTCGAGTTATAATTAACCCAGATTTGTGTGTGCTCCGGGGTAAATTGTGACGCTGTACTAAGGACAAGGCAAGACTATAATAACAACAATCACTACTCTATGAGAAAATAATGTGCCACGCAATGCGGCCAGTTGGCTCCGAACTACAACGCTCATGAGCCACGTCGTTCCTCAGTGACATTAGAAGACAAACATTATTTCTGAGAGACTCAATAACTGCTTGCTCATCACTTCAAGCTTCAAATTATACATTGTTGAAACAAGATTTTTGGCAGGCCATAATTCATTGGCTAATTTGTACAACGTAATTCAGAAAAATCTATAATGAGTGTGCCAGAGAGTGTAAAAAAGTGTGTGGCCATCCTAAAGATGGTCACAACCGATTCAGAGAAATTTGCAGCACTGTTTATGGTGACTAAATTAGTGGATGGAAAAGACTGCACACCTACGGCGAGGAAACTACTATTTGAGGCAATTGGAGCCAAATTCTTGCGCAAGTTATTGTCCAGTGATGATGTTCCTGTGGACTGCCCTCCGCAGGTATACAAATCTGTAGCTTTGTCCATTCTATCTAGTTTCTGCGGAGACCCTGAACTGGCAGCTCATCCTGACATGGTTGGACACGTCCCTCCGCTTTTGGGAATAGTTTCACAGGCTGATGATGACGCGCCTGATGATACACTGATCATAGTGAGTGAGGCTTACACCTGTCTTCAAAGTATCGCACTGTATCCTCCTGGGCAGATGGCCCTTCTTGACCAAAAAGCTATACCTAAAATGTGTGAGATCTATGCAGAGAAGAGCTTTCAAACAGATGAAGCACTGAACATACTAGTTACCCTGGCTAAAGCTTTTGGACCGAATGCTTGGGATGCGATAGACACAAAACCCTTCCATGCCATTATAAACAAAATCGCGTTAGATTTTGAAACGGATCATACAGAGAGAAAATTCGAGGTGTGTGTTATTCTGCAGGCACTTTTGTCTTCGTGTCGGAGAGACGCGATAGAGAAAACCTTTAAGGAAGAGACATGGCCCACCTCCATCCACAAAGCCCTCAGCGACATACTTGGCTCACGAATTGGTAAAAATCAGCGGGATCCTGCCCTGAAACTTGCTGCTGTAATGCTAGAACTCCTAGGTGTAGAATGGGCCCTTTCAGATGAGGAAAAGCCAAAAGTATTTTTTCTGCTATTGGTCCAGCTTTCATCAATTGAAGTTAGAATGCAATTGGAAGGAAAGCAACTCAAAGCTGTACTGGGAAATGCAGAATTGATAACAGCCTGTTTTACGATGCTTGAAATTTCCCTGACCTACATCACCAGTGACCAATTGGATCTTGAGCAAAAGGAAAAACAGTCCTTGTATACAGCATTGAAAGGTGCGTTTGCTGCAGTAATTGGTCTTCTCACCTCTGTTTCAAAGATGAAAGAACTCACGGACATCAAGGAGCGCTTATTCGTCTGTGCTATGGTTAGAGTGTTAGCTGCTTGGCTAGCCCAAGAAACCTCAGCAATGCGTCCACAAATTTATTCTGTTTTGCCTTATGTTTTAACTGTGGCAAATGACACATTCTACGCGCACAGGAACAGAAAATTAGCAGAGAAATCTAAGGCAGGTGCTAAATCAGATGAAGGAAACTCTTCAGGAGAATCTGTGGTCCACGATCCTCTTAGTCAGGTTGACATTCTAAGACTGCTATTGCCAGCTCTTTGCTATTTAGCAGTTGAAGAAGAAGCCCGTAAAATTTTGCTTAAGCACAAACAGGACGAGGTACTTTTTGAATGCCTATCGTACCACTGGACAATTGTTTACTATAAAAAACCCCCTGTGCCAAGATCAGAACGTCTGAAGGCACTAAAAGAACCTCCTAAAGAATTGGATCCTGAACTTCTGCTTGAAATGAAAGATTCCAGAGCTGCTATGGTCTCCGTGTGCAACGTCTTAATGAACATCACTGTCCTGGAGGCTAAACTCGTTGAGGAGTCTACGACATTTGTGTCCCTGCTGAAATTCATTTTTACTAATCTTCCCGAACTGAAGCAGATTCCAGAAAATCTCGTGCTTCATGGGCATCTCGCTATCCTTGGACTTCTTCTCCTCAAACAACAAGCAAAGCGGGTTAAGAAAAACGATTTTTCCATCTGCCGTTACATTCAAGCAACTATCAGGTTCCTTTGGGATGCCTACATCGTTGATGAGAGCAATGATCCTACAGAACTAGTTGTCTCGATCGCATACAAAGAACATTGGATGGAAATAATGGAGCTCTGGTTCCTTGGGATGCAGACAATGGCTGGAGTCCTGCAACAAATTCCCTGGCTTTCCGAATTTGCTATCGAATCAGGCTGGGCTGAGGGAATAATTGAAACCCTAAAAAAGGTCAAGGTCGGAGGTCTCCAACCCAATGTTAAATCTGCTTATGAGGATCTCCTTTGCCACCTTGTCACTGCAGACGATAGTGTTGCAGCTGTATTGAAAAAATGTGGGGCTTTAACAGTCTGCAGAATGCACCGTATGATGGAACTTGGAAAACATCTCTTTGGGGATTAAATTACGATCTTAGAAAGTAACAGTCTCAAGCAACGAAACATCCAGCTCACCCCATTGTTCATCTTCATTTATTGCAAAAAATTGTTTCATCATTTTAACCTTGATTGCTGCATTGTTTTTGTCCCATTATCTAGAAATACTCATTAAATATTTAAACTTTATATCTTTGCTTTCGATTGCTCCAATGTATTCTGCAACCAAGATCAATTTCTACCTTGAATGGTGCCCTATGTCGGATTTATATTTAGCTCGAATCAGACCCAAGAATAACTTGACGTCGGCACGCAGTAGCAGTGACAGCGTAGCTTAAGCTAGCATAGTACTTTAGTAAAGGACTCAGAGAATGTCTCTGTGAAGAGAGATTCATTGGTATATTTAGATCATTCAATTTATATTGGTTTGAGCCAGCTGAGAGGAAAGACCAACTCTATTAACTCTAAATTTAGCTCCCCGCAGCAATCTTTTCACCTTTTTATTTCATAACGTTGTAGTATCTTCCCAATAGTTTTTCGTGTTTTGTACATTAATCAGATAAGTAACTAGGTTCAACGTACTTTGCTTTACTTATTACAAGTGTATTAAATCCGTGTGCGTGTGAATTTAAATTACGTGCGTGAGAGACTGATTATTATGTGCCTCTACGGCTGTGTTATTTTTATTTTTGTATAAACTAAAATTTGTATAAAAAAATTTATTAAACCTGGGACGCTAAATAATATTATATGGTTAAAGTAACGTAGTCAATTTGCTCTTCGTGTCACCGTTAATATTTGTAAGTCTGACTATAGAGAATTGATTAAATTAAACTATAATAATTTTTTAATCTTCATGATTAGAATCTTTTTTTATCATCCTTTCACAGTAGTTTTAATTAAAATAAGACTTTATATAGTATAAGGATTGGAAAAAAAGTTGCATATTTATAAATCATGTTAAATACATATAGTCTGTCTTCAAAGTTGGGAAAGAGATTCTGGCAGAAAAGGTGTAAGCAAGTTCATTTTGTTTTCGAGTAGATTGCCCCGAGTTCAAAATTTTTCTACCCAGTTTATCAGGAACTCTCACCCGACTTACTTAGGTCTTCGATAATATAAGTCTATCGTTGGCACAACTGATTTTGTTGTGATTACAGCAGTGACCGTGGGGGCCACTTCGAGTGTCCAATAATCGCCTCAAGTATTTGAATGAATCAATGCATTTTATAGGTAATCATTAATATGATATAGTGTCCTACTCAAATCCAGTCCCTTTTCCTTTCCTCATTCTCCTTCATCCACCCGTTAACCCATAAAGAACTTTTCGTCATAGACTGCCATATACAATACATTTAATCTCTAATCACCAAACTTACCAATTATTTTTTTGTTCACAACATGAAAATGAGCACATTTTTGTTCGTTCTATTCTACCAATTGTTAATCACCAGATTTTAACTCGTTAGCTCATCTGTTTGACGATTCTCATTCACATTTGCAAACATGGAATTTTATTAAGAATAATACAACAACAAATGAATCAGTGCAAATATTCATTACCTAGCAATAGATAGGATGGATCAAAGTCCAACTATTCAGCAAACGGACGAGTTGGCTATAGGAATTTAGCATGTAAGTAAACATGTTTTGGAAAAACGATAACAGGATGAAGAAGAGAACGATTATTAATGTGCACATATGATGGCTTAACGTTATATTCGTTTTTGAATCATTTATTCATCTGTTTGGTGGTATAAAATTTTGAAGCTGAGATGAATTATTGAATATGGCGCGAACTTGATATTTCCCTAAGAAGTTTCTATTCTATTTTTCATTTTTTTGTTACGTATGAATTATAATCATGTGTCAAGGTATTCATGGCTTAATGGTTGCTATATTTTATCAATTACATATAGCTCTCCGAGGAGCTGACTCAACAGTATGCAATCCCGCAAGAATTGTCAAGTAAAATTACTACGAGCTACTTGAAGCAGTTTAGAAAATGTCCAGATAATCCCAACTACAGTTTGGATGTCTGGAGAAAACTTCTGTGGAGCAGAGCTCTTGGAGACAATTACTCGTACCTGACCAAAGCAGTATACGAAAGATGGCTACACATGAGATACCATTACCTCGCATTACCCGTAGACACCGTGTCGATGCTATTCCAATTGAGGAAGAAATACCTCCTTGGTATCATTACAAACGGGCCATCCAATGCACAGTGGGAAAAAGTACAAAAATTATCTCTGAATCAGTACTTCGACCTTATTCTCGTGTCCGGAGATCTGCCATGGGAAAAACCTGAGTCAAGAATATTCAAAGAGGCCTGCCAATGCCTCAGAGTCACACCGATCGAATGCATCATGGTCGGAGACAAGCTAGAAACGGATATACTGGGTAATTCAATTTCTCTATTTCCTTAGTACTTCCAGGAACAAGTAATTTTCAGTCTCTGCTACCTTAGTTTTACTTTCAAAGCCGTAACTCGATTTGGGTGATACAGGATTGTCAAGTATGCAAATCAGTGGCCTTTACAAATTTTGTTAAGGCCTCTGCGGAATTGATTTCACTCGCTGATTTCCGGGTTCTTTAGGTCAATTGAATCAAATTTTTCCACTGATATCTATCATCATACTAAGGAATAACCAACTAATAAATTAACTGCGAACTATCGTTCTTCGAGCAAATTCTTTTCAGCCAAACAAATAGTTCTATATCTCATTTGAATTCAACAAAGCCAAATTTTAACACGTCCCAAATACTTCAGGAGGTATCGAAGCTGGTCTCGCAGGAACAGTATGGATACCAACTACAGAAAAGCCCCGTCTATGCGCAGGGGATCCAAAACCAGACGTCACAATAAAGCACGTCACCGATATATTGAACGTCTTAAATCGTGGTCCGGGTGCACCAGAGCTAGAAGATACATCCTCAAATTCATCTGATGGCAGCTGATGGGTGGAAAAATGGTTCCCAGAAACACATTCTGTGTTCCTTTTGTTGCTAGTGATGAATTACTGATTCTTAAGGATACAATTTAGTTATAGATTTTTCTTAAGCACTAGCGGGCAACTGCACCGTTTTCTATATTCTGGTACGAAGAAACTTATATTACAAAAGGGATCCGGAGTGAAGGATATATTTTTCAAAATTTCAAAATAGTTGTAGGACACTTTATCTTTAATGCGCTAGGTGCTGGCTGATTGCCACCTCATTCCTAAGAAACAAACAGTTGAATTTGTTGCAAAACAATACGTGGTTACATCTACTATTATCAATGTGTGTGGATCATAATATCTTCACCACACGTTTACACATTCTGAATTTCTCTGAACGTACAAACAGCTGAAAGATAGCCATATTAGGCTACTCTTAAGCTAGACATTAGTTTTTAGAAGGTAAATTGTTACAATATTAAAAAGGTACGTGATTCTTTTAATTTTGTTTTTCGAGATATATATATATAAATATGTATGTATATATTTTTTTTTCTTCTCCAGAAGATGCGTATTTTTATTTTTCAGCTTCACTGTTGATTCAATTTTTGATTTATTTACATTTTTGTTTTCATTTTGTCTTTCAGAAAAAGAAGTCTTAGAAATATGTACTCATTCTCTTGATTTGTTAGATTTTTTCCTATAAGATGTTATCTTTATTACGTATAAATAGATTCAGTATATTAAATTATGAATACACCATATCGAATCCCCATTGTCAAATGAAACGTAGAACTTATGTACAAATTATAGCTGTGCATATCCATATCTAACTATGTAGATATATTATAATCTTGAAACAGGGGAAAAACTATTTAAAGAGAGATATACAATATTATGTATGTACACTTATGTATGTAAATATATTGCATGTAGTTTATTTTTTGGGCAGCTGTAATTACAAACTTATTTTAGATTTTCTGTATATACATATACGTATATATGTATGTTCAGAAATACATTCATTTATCGTATGATTAAATTGTGTATGTACAGTTCACTTTGTGTCACGCTTATACATATATATATATATGCTATAATATACATATTTATAGATTACATGCCAATATGATAGGTGTTGATATATATTTTTCCACTACACATACATATATGTATTATATAATATAACTATATTACATATTTTATTCCTGTTGAATATTTATCGAAATCCGATAATAAGATTTACATGTAACTGACATATGTCATATAGGTAAATGGTATTGTAAACCTTTAGCTCATACTCTATTGTATTACGCCGTATTTCAAGTGAGAATAACAACTATAGGATGATGATAATAAATACCCAGGTATTGACTATTCTGAAATACTAGATTCATTTCCAATATGCCACATCAGGAATCTGGTCAACCTGGCACAGTCACAGAACTTCGTTAGAGTCTGGAATCCAAAGTTCAGGTATTCATTCGTAATCGTGATTACTTTTTGTGCCGAGAGTGACTATTACCTTTTCTCTGATATAGCTATTCAGCAGATTCCACAATTTCTTCTTCCGTTTCATCGACAAATTCAAGTGGCTGAAATTCCAATGGAGTCTCCTGTGCTCGTGGTCCAGGAACTTCGAATTTCGAATCGTCAGAAATACGGGTGTAGCTTAGTACAGGTTTCTCTACATCACTGACTATGGAATAGTCTTTATCCCCGGATGATTTTGACCTCTAGGATCAGGTAAATTCCAATTATTCAAAATAAATTGGCAATAGAAAAAAATAGCTATATTTACATTATAATTTCCAACATCTATAATATTACCTGCGGCAGTATTGGATCCCTGCTTTTAGTCTGCAGATTTTCACAGATCTCTCGAGCTTTTTCAGTATCAAAGCCCATCTCTAATAATGTTGTTAGAACGTCTTGAGTGGTGACAAGTATCCCAGATTGATCGATAACGATTCCATCAGAAGCGGTTGATCGATATTTATTGCGCGAAACCTGAATAGGCTCCGAATCACCTGGGGGTGAAATTTGATCAACTATTTGATCTGATTGAACAACCTTGGGTAGGGGCACGCCTAAACGCGGTGAAGTACTTTGGAAATCAGCCAGACTGCTTGAACAGGGCATAAACCCACTGCTAACTCCTGTCTCATATTCATCATCTTCATCGTCATCAGAATCGCAGTTAATATTTAAAGCCTTTTTCAAACACTTTATTTCTCCAAGCATCTTCTTCTAAACAATCAAAGGTGTATCAGATTATCGTTCATTCCTTATTGTATTACGCCTTGACTATTACCTTGTTCAATCTGCCAAGGTTTCTTTGAAAATGTTTTTCAAAAACCCTTTCAATTTCATCATCTGTGTAGTAGCCTCTGTCCATTATTTCCTTTGTTATGTCATAGACAAATTTGACATATGTTGAAATATCGTTATTCAAGGAAGATCTCACTGGATCAATCATAATACCACTTGAACCAGTAGAAGATCTTGATAACTCAGGTGTTCTAGGACATATCGTGATTTCTGAACATAATGTATCACTGTAAATATTCTTGTGATTAATCAAATATTGTATGAATCGATCATATGTGAATAAGGAAGTCAGAATTGTTACCATGGAACTATGGTACGCAATGTTTGAGATTCTCTTTGTTTTTTCTGTTCAGACTTGCTGAATTTATTCATTGCTGGAAGTTCTCTGTCATCAAAAACAGTCTTGAGTTTATTTTGTTCACTACTGTGAGTTGCTCCCAATTCTCGTCTCGTTTGACGAAATCCCAAAGGTTTGTGACGGGCTTTTTTATCGCCATGAAGCTTTTCCCCTTTGTACATCAACAGCTTGTGATTATTCATAGAGTCTATGGAATCATCACTACTGTTTGTCTCATCTAAACGATTACAAAACTTCTTGCAATTGCCAGAGAATCCCAAGCTCATTTTGACAAGCTGCTACGAATAGTAAGACAACTTGTATTATTGCTTATTTCAATTAACAGCCACTCTATTGAGAAATAGTGAGAATTGATGTACATTAGGGTGATGTTTTGTGTCATAAGCAAGTCGGTTGATCAGATTTTGGGGTAGAGATTCTTTATCGATGTTATTTCCTTCTGGTCTGGGAGTCAGCGTTTTTCCTCTGAATTTGATACGTTTATTGTTAAATGCACTATATATGTATCCGGAGTTCACCACGCTCTTAGCTAACAGTACTCTGCGCAAATGATTTGTCATAGCATTGTAGGCAGCTAGTTGTAACTCGTAGCACTCTCCAGTTTGATTGAAAGCTGGTATGACAAATTTGATTACAAGTAAAATCAGTAGCAGAGAGTATTTCTTAACTGTTCAAGAAATCAAAAGCTCAAAATGCTCAGGACCATAATATCAAATACACTTTTTATTATCATACCTGAGCTTTTCAGTTGATTGTTGTAGCAGTTGCAATGTTTACATCTTGTCATTTCTAGACAGAAAATCAAAACGCAGAACGATAAGTATAAATACTGAAGACGAATATTACCTTAGTTGTTTATCTTCAGAAATAGTTTTTTGATTATACACGTGTCAGTAATTTTTTCTTTTTTTATATATTCCGTTGATGTGAATGCTGCTTCAAATTTTCTTATTTTCATAACATTTTGCAACAGTTCTTATGCCCAGTGAGTTGATCAATTTTTTCGTACATGTGTACATTTTTGTTGCTAGGCAACTCACTGAAAGTATTGAAATTCAGAGCTGTACCGTTCAACGCAATGATCGTGGTTCAACGGCTATACGTACTGAACTTATATCAAATCAATTTCTACACCATTAGTTCAAACCGATTGCAATTTTTTTGTTTTAGCTTCGAACTAATTTTCATGAGATCGATAAAGAATCAGAATGGCATTTTAGTATGGGTAAGTTGGTGTGGTTTATTATTCGCTTCTGGTAGGTACATCTAATTATGAGGATTTAAAAGTATTAGCGTGGACTTTAATCGGTATCACAACGCTGTATGGACAAATAACATAATAGCGTAATGATTCAAAATAAAACTATTATGCAAATGATCAATTAATGGCGATTAATTTACTATGATTATTCGTACTGTTCAACTTGATGATTAAGCTTAGGTGCCGGTAAAGAATACAATTATTTTTCAGAGGTACAGATCCAGCGTAGCCACCAACTACACAAATTGCTTTTTTAATTATGAGAACTGCTTTATATTATTATTGTTTTCGAGATGATAAATAACTGCACGACGTACAATTGCGAATTTAACTTATTGCCCTTGTCGTCAGTAAATAAATTACCTTACAATACCAGGGCTTACATTACTTTCAATTGGAGCTACGAGCATATTCCAGCCTCGCACCCCTTGCACATAAGTCACCATCACAGAGTATTTAAATAACATTTGTTACATTATGTACAGTTGCCCGCGATAAGCGGCAAGTTATTTCTAACAGAATAAGTCAACTCCTTCATTGTCAGGAGTAATACGTTGTTGATCATCTATAAAATAGGCTTGATAAACGTGGGCGTTGGGAGTTTAATATCACCGGTGATATTTTAGCGCAGTTTCCGGCCGTGGATTTCGATCCCCTCTGAATATCATTTGTGTAAGATCAATCGAACATGTAATAAACAACAACGCGTATTTAATTAAATAAAATGACTATCAATTTCAATCTTAGCGAAAGATGTTTTCCGGGTTCGATTATTTTCTGGTGCTGGTTCGATAATTAGGATGATGTTTGTATAGCGTACGTAGGTATATAATACATGGTATTATACAAAAATCAAAATACGATAAGGGGTGAGAGGCACGTTAAAAAATGATCAAGATGTTTGATTATTTTTTTTTTAACTACTTATAGCCCTGCCAATATTATTCGGGGATCTTCAACTCCGCTCTTTATCTTACGCAAGAACATAACTGCTTCGCGACCGTCGATTAATCGGTGGTCGTATGTCAACGCGATGTACATCATTGGGCGGATGACGACCTGGAAGACAAAAATGTGATCAGTTATTCGAAATATCATGAAATTTTTATTAATCTTACCTGTCCTTTCACTGCAATGGGTCTATCAAAAACGCCGTGCATCCCGAGGATCGCGCTTTGAGGTGGATTGATGATCGGTGTTCCCATTAAAGATCCGAAAACTCCACCGTTGCTGATAGTAAAAGTGCCGCCATCCATGTCTTCGACCGATATTTTACCTTTCTTAGCCTTGTCTCCGAGAGCAGCCAAGGCTATTTCAATCTCAGCAAAGTTTTTATTCTCAATGCTACGAAGAACTGGGACTACCAGTCCTTTTGGTGTCGCGACTGCAACACTTATGTCAACGTAATCCCTATACACAATCTCGTTTCCGTCGATGACTGCATTCACTACTGGCTGATCCTTCAGTGCGTAAGAACTTGCTGCTATGAACGCACTCATAAATCCTAACTTCAATCCGTATTTCTTTGTGAACGCCTCTTGGTTCGCCTTGCGGAAATCCATCAAGAAACTTGAAAATAAAAAGTAAAAATGTAACAGCCAGTTTGAAGTCTACGTGCTTGCTACCGATAACAAAAGTTTGAACAAACCTCATATCAATCTCGTTAAAAGTTGTAAGCATGGCGTTTGTATTTTGGGCATCCTTGAGTCGTTCAGCAATACGTAATCTCATCCTGTTCATTTTAACTCGTTGCTCAGTTCTAGTTCCAATGATTTCTCGGCTGTAATCATCCGGTGGTAGCTGAACCCTCGCACCTTCGAGAGACTATAGAAAAACGCAAATTATGTCATAATAAAGAAAAGAAACTCAGAAAAAGTATCACAAAAAATATTGTTGTGAAATTAAAATCTCACCTGAGCATGTTTAATTGCTGCAACCGGCATGGATGCTGTTGGAGCCTGTGGAGGCGGAGGGCGAGCAGCAGGTGGAGCAATTGTCTTAGAAGGTTGGGGTACCTGTGCTGGTGATGGAGTAGGAGCACTAGGCGGAGGTGAAGGTGCAGTTGCCGCTTTGGGTGGCGCTGGCGCAGTAGGTGCAGGTTTGGGCACTTCTGCCTTAGCTGCGGATGGAGCAGCCCCCCCAGTGGCTCCAACTTCAATAGAGCAAAGCTTTTGACCCGCTTTAACTGTATCTCCATCATTGCTGAAGATTTCCTTTATGACCCCAGATACAGGTGCAGGAACAGGAACAGAGGTCTGCGAGAATATTCATTCCATCTCATTTCTCAGTCACCGATGTTTAACTAAACTGGTTTTTTAGTTCCAGCTTACCTTGTCAGTTTCGATTTCGCAGAGAACATCATCCTCTTTTACCTGGTCACCCACTTTTCTTTCCCATCTCACATCACCCTCACTAACGCTCTCAGCAAATGGCGGAACGGTAACGTCTTTCAGTTCCCCTAGTTCACAAAGAAACCAATGTCAGTATAAGATTATTTCATCATCGATTAGAAAATGTATTTGTTACTCAATCTTTTTTTTAATGATTGATTAATACTAATTTCTTACATAGAGCGGATGTAGATCTGATGTGCCTCACATGTACTTTCCAGTGTTGACTAAAATTTGTTCTTGTACTACTGAAATAATGAAAACTCTCATCAATGGTGATCATTGTTCAAAAAGCTTATTATGTGAAGTTCGTTGAATAAAACTTACAAGGAAGTCTTTGCTAAACCAGAGATAATCCGCCCAGTGATCACACGTCCTGAAATTATTGATAAAATTCAATCTAGGTATTCGACAAATTGCTTTTGCTTGATCATGTGGCAACCAGAGTATGTCAAACAATAAATATTTAACTAAATTTTTTACCTTCTTGGTGGAGGGATCTGGTCACCTAGAAATAAAAATAGAAGAACTAATGTCATTACAGCTGGTTTGTATTGTTCTAAGAACTATTGGTTTTAGGGAAGATGGAGGCCAAAAGAAGGACCCTTATAGAACAATTTTGTCATTTTGTTGATCTAGTGCAAAGGTAAGACGTTTTGAGAATGCAAAGAATTTAGGCAACTTAGTCAATAAAATCTGCAGTAATTTAGTCTGTTTAACCATTATGTAACAGGGGAATGCCTAATCATCTAGGGGAACACAGAGCGGTCTCAAGATCTTGATCATCGGTGGCATTCTATTGTATGGTGCATACCTAAAAGTAAGTGAGAAGCATACGCACTGAGACTCTAGATTCTACCACATTACGTTTAATCTATGTGATTATTATAAGTTAATTCATCACTGGCTCTCTGGGCTCTAGGATGAATCAGTACCATGTGATGGGGATTGCTGCTGCTACTCACCCTAGCATGAGAAAGGGCGAAACGAGTTATGACACGAGGCACGCACCGCGAGTAATTCGACAGCATCGCGGCCATCCTCGACGTATAAAATATGTTTAAATTAAACACTTGAACTGTTCGCCGTTCGCGAGATTCCCCGTCCTCTCGCAGCCGCTCTCTCGTGACGGGTCAGCCGTGGGACAAGCCAGAGCAAGCCAGAGAAAAGCGGAAATCTTAAGAACCATTAGATTCCAAAAACTTTCATACAGTCCCGCTGTATTACGCCACGGTTGCAAACTTGCATCAGCGATCTTCGCTACCTACCGAGTAATGGCATTTTGGCGGCAGCAATCCAGACACAGGCCCACAAGGCGACAACAGTTGCAGGACACAATTGTCTGATGCACGGTGTTTACGGACGTCAATAATATTTATCACTCGAAACCGCGATTTCAATGTCATCGAGAGCAGGGACAGCCACCACTGCATCTATACAGGAAAATGAAGATTTGGAGGATTTTCAACCGCAGTCCAAATTAGTGAAGGAATTAGAGGTGAGTGACGAGAATTTTGACATAGTCCACCTATCACCTGTTACACGGTAATTTCAAAAATCAAAAACTACCGTTTGAAGTGCTCGTTCCGTACACGGTTCAATTGATCAAATTCCATTCATTCTATTCTTATGTAAAGTTGAGTTTCAAGAACTAACGATTCTTTGTTTGTCATTTTCAAGGGTAATGGGATAGCTGCCGGTGACATAAAGAAGCTTCAGGATGGCGGGTACTATACTGTTGCAGCAGTTGCCTACGCACCTAAGAAACATCTTCTCACAATCAAGGGTCTCAGTGATGCAAAAGTTGAAAAAATTCAGCAAGAGGCTGCAAAGTTGGTTGTTATGGGATTCAAAAGTGCCGGAGAAATTCATACCTACAGGGCCAATACTGTCTACTTATCAACCGGCTCTGCAGAATTAGATAGGCTTCTGGGCGGCGGCATTGAAACGGGTTCAATAACGGAAATATTTGGAGAATTCAGGACAGGAAAAACACAGATATGTCATACTCTGGCAGTGAACTGTCAACTTCCAGTAGAAATGGGTGGTGGGGAAGGTAAATGTCTCTTCATTGACTCAGAGGGAACATTTCGCCCAGAAAGATTATTGGCAGTGGCGGAGAGGTATAATATCGACAAAGCATCGGTAATGGATAATGTTGCCTGTGCCAGAGCTTACAATACAGATCACCAAACACAGCTGGTAATTCAAGCATCCGCTATGATGACAGAATCCCGTTACGCTCTATTGATTGTCGACAGTGCTACCAGTCTTTACAGAACAGATTATTCTGGAAGAGGAGAGCTTTCAGCCAGGCAAATGCATTTGGCTAGATTTATGAGGATGTTATTACGGATTGCTGATGAGCACGGAGTTGCTGTTGTTATTACAAATCAGGTCGTAGCTCAGGTCGATGGCGCAGCTAGTATGTTTGGAGGGGATCAGAAGAAACCTATCGGTGGCAATATCATTGCACATGCGAGCACGACTCGTTTGTATCTTAGAAAAGGCAGGGGAGAAACTAGAGTTTGTAAAATATATGATTCACCTTGTCTACCAGAGAGCGAAGCTATGTTTTCCATTAATTCGGATGGTATTGGTGATGCCAAGGAGTAGCTATTAGATAACCTATTTTAACCGATGTAAGATAAATGATTCTCATATGACACTGTCTTCTCGTCATTGGGTGATGTAATCACTTTTTCAACTTTTCTTTCCGACTTTCTTATTATTTCAAGACACAGATAATTGTTATATCTTAAAAATCAAATGGTAATCTGAAAACGACTGGTGATAATTACTCAATACTTGAATGAGATGCATATTTAAATGCTATCTGTAACTATTCGAATATATCCTAATTTAATTTTTTCACAACCTGCGATATTATATGTAATAATTATATAACAACAACAGGTTTTTTTTCCGGTAAAAGTAATCTAAACTTCCAGCAATCTTTGAATATTCCCGCTGCGTTTGTCATTTAATTGCAATATATTGCGTCAGAGCGCTCCGAATTTGTGAAATGAAATCCGAAGTGAAACATAAGTCAAACTTGTAGCCATCTTTATTTTGAAGTTGGGTTGTTTCTTGTATACTTGTTATTGTAAATTTTCATTTTATCTTTGCAGTTAAACTTCAAATACATTTTATAATAAAAAGTCTGGGTATTATCATTAGTGCACGATTACGTCTGAAGAAAACTTGACAACAGTTGAGTAATAACAATCTGGAATATCGCCGGTAGGCATAATAAGCCGACAGTAAAAGGTTGATATTTATTTCTATTCAATAATAATTAAATACTGTAGGAGACCCTTTCGTCACTTGTCTATAATATTCATTACAATTATGATCAAGCTGCGCATACCGCGTTTTATTTCAAAGGGAATGTACAGTCATCCCAAAACAAATTCAAGTTCTTATCATATCAGTAGACGTACGTTTTCGGCAGCAAATATGGAAAAAATCGCTAATCGCAATTCGATAGTGAGTGTTAAATGGAATGTCAATAACGTCAAACGAGGTCATTGCTTGTGGTGGGTTATTCAATTTTGTGTTAAATGATCCTGTTAATTTTGTACACTATTTTTTCAACACGAAATAGACGGACCCCGCCTATTTTCATCCCTAGCAACTCCTTTTGCTTTCCTGATTTTCAGTCATTCTCATAGCTTGAGCACAATGAGCGACGATATTTCTCATTTTACACTGCCTAATCACCAGCCAATCGTTGCACTGGAATGTAAGACGGCATTCAATGCTTTAACGGACAAGGAACAACTTTACGCACATTATCTTAGTCAGGCAGCATGGAATGGAGGTTTAATTGTGCTCATACAAACATCTCCGGAGTCCCCATTGATTTTCGCACTTCTGCATTCCATTTTCTCGACCCAGCCGGTCGCAGAACTCAAAACTGCTGCCCTGGGAGTTGGAGTAACGGAAGATGAATTCACGGTGAGAAAGTTCATACCTATGCTGTCAAATGCAAACTTTCCTAATCAATCGCCATTTAAATGTTTGATACTATGTATTATAATCTCCATAGGCGTTCCTGGTTTACGCTGCAGGCATTTATTCGAATTCCGGTAATTACAAGTCATTTGGAGATAGCAAGATCATTCCTAACTTGGAAAAATCTAAATTTGAAGCTATTGTCAGAGTGTCAAAAGCACATACAGTGCTACCGGAGAGGATACAGTCATTATGGATCAAAATAGAGGACCGCCTCTACTCATTAGAAGAAAAAGCGCGATCCTTAGGTCTGGGAGATAAGGGGACCACCACATACTTTTCTGCTAATTGTACTACTGAGGACGCAGATATGGTGAATCGTTTTATGCAGAGCAAAGGTTTAGAGTCGTATAATGCTAGGTGCTTTAAAACCAAAGAAGCTGCAGATGTTTCTGACAAGGAGAAGAAGCGTAGTGTTTATGAAATTAGATTGGCATCTGTAGAAACAAGTGATGATCCAAAAATTACTCTTCCTGAGGAGATATTCGGAAATGCTAAATTCAAAATCACTAGAGGAGACTACAGCAAGCTTCTTATTCCAGTTGTTGAGAATCTAAGAAAGGCTAAAGAATATGCTTCTAATGACAATGAAGTACAAATGTTGGATAAATACGTGAATCACTTCACCACTGGGTCCCTGGCTGATCACAAAGACGGTTCTAGGTTCTGGATCAAGGATAAAGGTCCTGTGATCGAAACTTACATCGGGTTTATAGAAACCTATAGGGATCCAGCAGGCCAAAGAGCGGAATTCGAGGGTTTTGTGGCGATGGTAAACAAAGAAATGTCTCAGAAATTCACCACACTGGTAAGCAAGGCAGAGGAACTACTCCCCAAGTTACCGTGGGGCAAGGATTATGAAAAAAATGAATTTTTACGACCTGATTTCACATCTCTAGATGTGTTAACTTTTGCTGGCTCTGGGATCCCAGCAGGTATAAACATACCGAACTACGATGAGATCAGAGAGTCGGAGGGTTTCAAAAACGTCTCACTTGGTAATGTTATACCAGCAAACATGAAGCAGGACGTTATACCGTTTCTATCGGATGAAGATCAAGCTTTGATGGACAGATTCAGGGTCCAAAGTTTTGAAGTACAAGTCGGACTCCATGAACTTTTAGGTCATGGAAGTGGTAAGCTATTTAGAAAGCTAGCATCTGGGGAGTACAATTTTGACATTCATTCTGTGAGGAATCCTCTTAACGGTGAACTTGTCACAAAATTCTTCAATGAGACAGAAACTTATGACTCTAAGTTTGGCGCAATGGGTTCCTCTTATGAGGAATGCAGGGCAGAGGCTGTTGGCTTATATCTCAGCCTGGAGAAGGACATACTAAAAATATTCGGCCACGAGGGACAGAATGCAGAAGACATCATATACGTTAACTGGCTAAGCTTACTATGGAACGGGTGCGGTAAGGCACTGGAAATGTACCAGCCATCAACAAAGAAATGGTTGCAGGCTCATTCGCAGGCTCGTTTCGTTTTATTGCAAGTTTGTTTAGAGGCTGGTGAAGGTTTGGTAAGCGTCACTGAAACTGAACCTGGTAAAAACCTAAGACTTGTTCTGGATAGAACTAAAATACCGACCGTCGGAAGACGTGCGATTGGAGAATTTTTGAGGAAGCTACAAGTTTATAAAAGTCTTGGAGATTTTGATGCAGCGAAAGAAATGTATGATAAGTACAGCGAAGTGCCAGAAACTGGAGAGAGACCATGGGCGCTATGGAGAAACATCATTCTCGCAAGAAAACAACCGAGTAAAATATTCGTCCAATCCAACACTTCCATCAATGAAGGTAAATAATACTTGTTCTCAATCTTCGTCAATTTTGAACTGAGAGCTAGAATCATTGCTCTAGATAACATTAGGTCTTGACTGATATTGAGTTTGCTAATGGTTTTCCGCCTACTGTTACAGGATCAAAAGGCACACCGGGGACTGTTGTCTTGAAAAGTTACGAGCCCACGTGTACCGGTATGATTGAGTCTTGGGTGGACCGTTTTCCGTCTTCTGAACTGCCTTCAACGCTTATAGAATTGTGGACAAAAGATCAAGCGTACTTTCTCTAATAAGGAAACTTGATTGATATACAAGCAGGTCGAGTTTGCAAGAGCTTTTACAATGTCACTGACGCATACAGATTATGAAATAAGAATATATACATGTATTAAGCAAGTAATAATATTGGAAAAAAATGAGCAGTTTTTCATGTACATTTTGGATAAATCTTTGATTAAAACAGATGGATTTTACTGTTTCTTGGAAACCCATGATGACATTATATTATAGTAATTGATGGAAACCAATCATTCCGAAGCTGTATTTTGTTATACCTTTGTTTTTGGCCCACTACGTTCTTTAGATTACGTATCAAAATCGCGAACAATTAGATATCTTTATAATCGTTTAAGCGAGTATTATCTGACGTATTTTGACCTGAGAAATACGAATCTGTCGAGTAAATTAAGCTAGGAATAATTGCTATCGCGATGCCTAATTTTTTGCTCTTAAATCGCGCAAAGTTAGCTATGACTTGATTAATCAATAAAGCTGCAATTCAGTTTATTCATGATTTTTAACTCCCTTTGTTTCTGTTACAGGAGGAAATTCGGAAGCCTACGAAGCAACTGCGCCTTGCGTTTAGAACACAAGACTCGTCGGTGCATCTGCAAAATTGTTTATTATATTTGTCAATTGAAAAAAATTACATACATTGTTTATTACATAGCCATTGACCACATACTTCCTGCAATAATTGAAATGTTAATGTAATGAACAACTTCTGTCAATTTTATTGTAACGCATTTACTGTAACAAATGATTTCTTTGTGTAAATAAATTCAGAATATGCATAACAATGTGTTAACATTTATTTCAACGAACAAATAACACCCTTGAAATTGTTTGAGAGATATTGATTACACCCCTGCATCCATCTCTCATTAGCATCCTTCATTAGCAACACATCATGAAATCAAGCTCGAACTAATTAAGTAAGCATACGATGAAGTATGATACGATACGCATGCATGCACATGATGGCTTGATGTTTGGACTGGCTCCTCGCCTGTCCTGTTCTCCTGATACCAAAATCAATTTTTGGCCAAAATGTGCGTTGCATCTTCAGGGCCGGTATTGTAGGAATCTACCTTATCACTTCCGGTTAAGATGAAGTATGATACGATACACATGCATGCACATGATAGGGCCTGTACGCATCCGCATGTGATCCATTATTGATTTTGCACAAGAGCACGATGTGATACACATGCATGCACATGCATGCACATGATGGCTTGATGTTTGGACTGGCTCCTCGCCTGTCCTGTTCTCCTGATACCAAAACCAATTTTTGGCCAAAATGTGCCTTGCATTTTCAGGGCCGGTATTGCAGGAATCTACCTTATCACTTCCGGTTAAGATGAAGTATGATACGATACACATGCATGCACATGATAGGGCCTGTACGCATCCGTATATGATCTATTATTGACTCGGCACAAGAGCACGATGTGATACACATGCATACACATGCATGCACATGATGGCTGGATGTTCGGAATGGCTCCTCGCCTTTTCTGTTCCCCTGATACCAAAATAAATTTTTGGCCGAAATCCACCTTTCATTTTTAGGGTCGGTATTGTAGGGATCTACTTTAACACTTCCGGTTTGGCAAATTTTCCCAAAATCGAGTTTGGTATTAGGAGAACATGACAGGTAAGAAGGTGTTCCGAGTCAGAAAATGATGATAGGCATGCATGTGATGATGCATGATATGATTTACACATGCATATGCTGCTAGCATCGAATGACAGTGAATGATGCGTGCAGGGCACTGATCTCAGTGATGCAGGGGTGTAATCAATAATAATTAAACAATCGATGTATCGAAAAAATAAATTTTTATTCATGAATCAACGGTCGCGGAAGAGTATACATACATTAAGACGTTGCTATGCTTACATAGATTCATTTCTACGAATGAGTTTATTCTCCATTTCAATTAACATTCCATCATTGATTTCATTTTTTGATAAGATACAATAATGACTTATTTCTATATAATTATTCACTTGGAACATATGATTAGCTTTGTATAGGTACACCGAGGATAATCTTGAATTCCCGATGTGGGTCCATGCTGATTCAAAGCTGGCTGCTCATTGCTCTCCTGAAAAATAAGAATAAGGAATGAGTGAAAAAATGTGACAGGACTCAATCGTAGCTTCGAAATAATAGAGATATCTCGAAAAATATTGCCTCTAGAATATTCTATTCTGCTTCTATTTTTTCGCATTTCAGAGCGATAATTTAGCGATTTCTTGGTCGTTTCACTAGCTGGATCAATTTCGCTTATTCTCCATTAGACACTTTCAAAAGTTTAATTTCAAGGAACATTTGATACTATTTCAATTATTCTTGAAAGTACTTCATGAATGTTTGATCTGAAGAGATGAATATTGTAACTCATTTATATATTATGATACTCGAGACGCATAATAATTATTTCCGCAGATACATCGAGAAGTCTTAGGTCGTAGATATGAGACAATAATGCTTTATAGGCAGCTGCCCATTACGCTTCTGAAAAATAAAAATAATGTAACAAAAAGGGGATGTCCCGTTAATTTTCAGGGCTTGCTTTGCATATTTCCATTTCTCAGCTCGAAGAAGTTATGAAACCAAGCACGCGAATAATTCGGACCTAAAGTTAGGATTCATCAGGGTGTAAGACGACATGCGGTCGGAAGTACGGGTCTGTGTACTGATAGTGTAGTTGTACAATATGGTACAATCAGTGGGGTGTGTGTGCTATAGAACATCGTTGACTGAAGATTGTAATCGTTGACTTTACAATTAGTCACTGATACCTTTAATCAACGACTACATTTACTACCCTCCATACATCATCCTCTTCGATTAACATTAATTGACATCTATTTACACGTTGCTGCCATCTTGCATAGCAACCAACGCCGTTGACTGTGGATAAACGCAGTCTTTTGCATGCTTCCTGCCTCCCGCCTTTGCTAACCTCAAACCGTGTAACGACATACTCATCCAGGTTAATTATTGGAGTCGGGGTGAAACATTATTCATAAGATATTGGAACAAAAAATAATATTTGCGTGTCATTTCGATATGAAAATGTAACAGATCTGTCAGTTTTGACTTTTCCCAACTCAAGTGCCTGTTTTGTTTACATTTTCATTTTGTTTGTTGTGATAGAAGTCAGATTTGAATTCACGATTCAAGCTGCAGTACACTCTTACCATATGAGATAGATCATCTGCATGAGTGAGAACCAACAATGAACGTCTCTTTTCATTTATTACTACTCATTTAATTTAATAATAAACTGCTGCAATGTACCCGGCTAATCACAAGACCGTATTTGTACTGGACCATACTCCTTATTTTGGAATATCGACAGAAAGTCCTTTAGAATTTGACTGTCTGAAGAGCCGTGGTCAGAACTTAATACCTCTAGCTCCAATCTGCAAGTCGTTATGGACTACAAGTGTCGAATCTTCGATGGAATATTGCCGCATTGTCTGGGACTTATTTCCAACAGGAAAACTGGTGCGGAAGTAGTGAATATTCCTATATCATATGAACTTAAATTTATACTGTTAATTGTTCTATCCCGATCCAGGTAAGATTTGTCGTCAGTGATCAAGCAGCACACATACTGAACACCTGGAATCCTTCGCAACAAAATTTATCACACGTAAATTGTTTATTATTTACTTGTTATAAAATCCTGATAAGCGACAATGAAAATTAAACACCTTTTTGCTTTTTTCAACACAGGTTATGAACGGCATGGCTATAATGGGAGTTCCACCACTTGCGCGACAGTCCGGTATAGATTTTTCCGTCATACATGGACTCCGGGTAGCAATAGAGGCACTCACTGAAAGTTCAGAAATTCAGCAAGAAAAGCGAACCTCTTTAATGGAGAATGCTGAGAAACTGTTGAATAGTGGGAGAGTTATCTGCATAACTAGCGCCAGAGATAATGCTAACATGAAGAGTCTGGAAAACATATTCTTGAATCAGCTTGTACAGCAAAATAAAATTGCACTTGCATCCGATTCGTAAGTGAATGATTTCGATAAACAAGCCAATGAAATCAATTGGATTTGAGGATTCTCAACTTTTTGTACATTGCAGTTTGATACCAATTCATCATTGCCATCTAGTCATCCTTAATATATTTCCTGTTACAACTGTCGAATGCCAAGTCACAAATCAAGTACTACGTGAGGTAATACACTTGATATATTGTATTGTTAAATCTTCTGATACCTAATTTGTCTGTATTGATTTCATCTGCAGGTATCGCCTCTATTATCGATGGAGGTGCACTCAATGAAGGCTCCAAAATTACATTCAAAATTGTCTCATTTAATTCTCTCCCACTATGACTTGGCAAGTACAACTGTAACTGGAATTCCGATGAAAGAGGAGCAAAATGCTAGCAGCTCTGCGAACTATGACGTAGAAATTTTCCATGCTTCCGCGGCTCACTCTGCTATTATGAAAGGTTGAACTTCGAAAAATACAAACTAGATTTATAGTATTTCTGATGAAACTCTGATAGCTTTTAGCATAGTTCATCCATTTTCTTAATTTTGTTTTAGGAAATCCGCAAGAGTCTGCATTGATAAAAACGTTCATGAAGTTAGATGAGGTATCGGAATACGAGACTGTGACCTTGAAATGGTGTACTCCACGCGGCTGCAGTGCATCTGAGATGCAGAATTGTACCGCGATGCACAGAATTACGCCAGTCGACATCAACAGTAGGCCTTCGTCGTGCCTTATAAATTTCCTGCTTAATGGACGCTCTGTGATGCTTGAAATGGCTAGAAAAAGCGGTGGAAAAACAATATCACATCTTCTTGCTGCCCATGGAGGAGAAATATTTATTCACACCCTATCAACGGCTAGAAGTGTGCTCGAGGATCCACCCTCGATAAGCGAAGGCTGCGGGGGACGAGTCACAGATTATAGAATAACAGTAATATTTCACCCTCTGTGAAAATATCTCTCTAATCTCAGTTCAGCTCTATTTTTAGTTAGTAATTTGCATTTCCCCAGGACTTTGGGACCCTCATGCGTAATAACATGCTAGTTCCTCTGAAAAGAAGTTCCAGTGATGAAGGAGAAAGTCCAGCGGCTAAGATGAGGTGCAGATTAGAACGTCATACAAGATACTGGCCTATTACGATTTCAAGCACGCTCATGTTTAATTTAAAACAGGTAAGTGAGTTTACACGAGCATCTGGAATGTCATATTGCAATGAGATAATACATTGTTCTCTACTGCAGCTAATAGATCCGTTGGCAGAATTGATGGTTAAAGAGGAACTCACTACGGAAGAAGTACTTCAGTGTAAACAGGTGATATTCAGTATTCTACAGCTGGAAGCAAAACACGAGGCACTCCCTTTGCCCAGTATCGGCGGGGGCAGGGGCGGAAAGGGTGGAGTAAGACGTGAGGAACACTACAGACTTCTGTGGAGCGAATTAGAAACGTTTTTAAAAAGCCACGGTAGCCAATCAGCCACCCACACTGAAGTGATAAATTGTCTGCTCGAAGTTCGAAACAAAGATGACAAAGACAAGGTCGAGCTTGATCAGGCACTACGAGAATTGGATGGGTAAGATGAAAAGAAAATCTTGGATAAAATTGTATCAAGAGTAATGATTACGTAAGCTGTTTTAATTAATTTGGTTCAATTTAATATCTCGCAGACTTGGAAAAGAGGACGTAATGGCTCGTGCTAGTGTAATTCGTGCAACAACGGACTCTCCTATGTCTCCTCCTCCATGCAGCAATTCATCGTTAGGAAAACAGCTGCACAAAGGTGTTTTTTACCCTCCGAAAACTCTACTGGATATCTGGCTACAACGCAGCGCTCCAAAAGAGAGAAAACCAGATTTTCACGGGCGGGTTAACAGCGACGGTTTTAAAGCCAAACTTTACCCAAACCTCAAAGAAATTGGACGAGAACCGCGAGAAGCAATACTGGAAGCATAACGAGAATACCCTGATAATACCACTAAGATCATTGTATGGAAATTGAAAGTTGAATCTAGCGATAAGTTTCAAGAAAAATTCGCGAACTCGAATTTAAAAGTTGCTTTACCCGAGATATTAATATATTCACAACTCTGCATCCACGCATATCTAAAATATTTGAACTACTGAAGTTTGCGGTTGAAGTATAAATACAGGTATGTACATACGTGCGTATATTTCACCCTGGGAATGAGTCAGAGTGAGATAAAAGAACAACATTGCGGAGGCGTTTGGTCTTATGACACGTGTTGCACTCTACAGAAGTATACATATAGTTATAGTGTAATCTACGTCACGTGTATCAGTAGGACGTCTGCCTCCCTGCGTCTGTCTCTGAATGCGATAGGTATAGTTAGACATATATGTATACATATTTTATGTACCTATATAGGTCTGTACATACGTATCTACAATATACGTGACCGTTCACTTCACGTGACCTCTTAAGCCCCCCCCTCGTAGTTCCTCTCTCTGTCATTATAAGTCGGTTCTCTTTTCCCCTGATTCGTTCCCTCCTACCTCTGTCGGGCAGACGGAAGCACTGGAGCAACAGCCACCCTTCCTCCCGCTCTCCACCTACTCCGGGAAACTCCACCGGTCCCTCTCTTCTCTCTCATTCTCCGATCTTCTCTTCTCCTCTCTTCTTTTCTCTTCTCACCGACCGAGTTATGTCTGTGACGTAATAGACGCTAAGCAACCTCTCTGTATAGTAAAGCATGCCACACTGTTTACTCCTCCCTGAAGGTCGAGCCAGATATTACTGGGTCAATGATCCCTCCAACTCTGACTTATACCTCTACACCACCCGCCCTTTATTCCTACCGGTCTCTTACTACGTAGGTATACACATTTATACGCATGCATTATCGCATCTTCACACGTGGGATAGCTTCGCGAATTTATCGAGCAAACTTCCAAGCATTTGAAATGTATGTATTAAATATTCTCGTTCTGTTCTATAATAGAAATATAATTGAATATTGTATAAATAAATTATCTGTTATTTCTAAACTGTTATTTGTTTTTTTTTTTTCACCCTTATTTCATTTTACACGATACCAATGATTCATCCTGAAAACTAGAATTTATTTTTTTAGAGCTCAGTTTCGTATGATCGGATAAGTTTATTTATTTATTTATTTATTTATTCTTTTTCATTTTATTTGTCTTTTTCTTCAAATAATTTTACACTACATTAATTTAATAATAATAATTGCAATTATTATTATTATTATGTAATGTTATTATTTGTATTCACTCGCTTGACAAGAAAATTACAGTCATCGATCTTGAATTCTGAACTCTCATATTCAATTAGTTATCATATACGTATTTATGTGTAATAAATATATAGCAGTGTGTTGAAAATAACGTAATGGTGATAATCGCGTATATTGAATATCAATAATTATCATCATTATCATAATTTTTGATTAAGATAACGTAAAGAAGGGCAACGACATCGTACGAAAAAAAAAATTATATTTTCATGGTAATAATAAAACTAATTACTATAGTATATAATCAATCATAATATCCTTATACCGGATATGTCAATTGCTCATTTTTCAACAAATGTGGGATCAATTAATTTTCTCATTTCTTCCTCTCCTTCCTTTTTCTTTATTTGCTTTCGCTTCAAAATTCATCTATACGGACTGTATCTAATAGTATATAATTATTTCTATATCGTAGCATTAATAAATTATGCTGAAAAGATTTAATCCCCAGTCATTGTTTCATGTTTTACAATTCATTTGTTAACTGTTATATTTTGTTTCCGTTTTGGATTCACTATAGTTCATATATGTATAATTATTATTATGTTTTTCGTCGATTTTTCTTTTTTAATTATAATATATGTATACCTATAGTATAATGTACGATAGTTATACGATTCACATAAAATTTTTGCAAATATTTCTATTATTATTGTTGTTGTTGGTATTGTTACTTTTAATATTATTATTGTTATTACATATATCGGTCAAAGGCAACAGAGATATTATATTATTTCTGCTTCTGAAACACAAACGTCGGTTATAGATATTATGTATAATAGTATACTTCGTGAAAAGATTATTCGATTTATTTTCACTAGATTTTTCTGAATGTGTATGATGATTTAATGATGCACCTAATCTTTCATGGTGAGGTGAACAAAAAAAATTCTCTTCATTTGTTTCTGCGTCTATTTTTTTTTCAATTATATCAATATTATAATTGGTATTAATATTAAATTTTATCAATTTGCGGCGATAGAATGATCTCTCAACTGTATGTATACGATCTAATGTATGTACCTTGGTAGTAGATAAAACTATCTACACATCTTCTGTTTATTGTATTTATATCAGTATAATTATTATTAATATTGTTATTCTCATTATCATTATGTATATACACTGAAATTTCAGTTTTAATGAATATATAGCGTGTATTCAATACAATCCTATAGAAGTGGTTATTTCGTTCTTAGTTGGTGTTTTTATATATATTTTTTTTCATACAAATCAAGAACTGGAATGCTTTTTTATAATTATAATAACAATCTTAGGACTTTTAGGATATCGAGAAAATTCGGAAAAAACAAATTGATTAATTATATATTTTCTTTTTTCAATGTTCTCTTTCGCGTTCGATAAATTATCATTATGGTTTACGATTTTTTATGGGAATAAATGTTGAAAAATAATTATTTCAATAATTGATTGATAGTTTATATTAATCGCGTAATAAATTATATACGTAATAAGTATGCTGAAAATAAACATAAATATATTGTAAATTATAGAAAATATGATTATTACTAGAATGATGTCCTTTTTGTTATTATTAATCAGTGGTATTTGTTTATTTATTTCGTCTTCTTTTTCTTGTTTTTTTTTTTATTCGTCAATTGCAATAAAAATGAGAAAAAAAAATTAGAACATTATAGGGTACAGTATATGTATAAAGTATAATTATCATCGTTATGAATTTTAAATTTAATTATTATTTATACATATAATTATATATTTTTGGAAAATGAATTCGCAACTAATGATTTCCTGTGAGGACAGCTGTATATCATCAATGATTTGATTAATGTAATAATATAAAGTATATCTGAGTTGCTAATTAATTTAAATTCATTATATTTTTCTTTTGTCGCTCTATGTTTTTGTGATTAATTATAAAATACAAATACAATTATATAAAATTTAGGGAGAAAAAGGAAAGAGAGAAAGAGAATATGTAATGTATTTGCTTGTATGCTTGTGAGAAAAGAGAAGAGATTGAGAATGTATAGCAGCAAAATTTTAGCTGGTCAACTTTTCCATTATTTATACTACATTTTGTCGCTACTTTTGTCATATTGATTATCTTTTTTTGTATTTATCCTCAATTTTCTTCAATTTTTATTTCGTTAAAGGTTCGAATTCAATTTTTTCCGCTCTTTTCCTCTTGTGTCTTTTCCCTCGTTCAATTATTTATTCATTCATTTATTTATTTACTTATGGTCATTATGCAAAAATACTAGTTAAATCCCTGTACATAAACCTCGGACGTGGTGAAGATCTGCTGCCACTGCAATCTCTTGGGTAGGCTGACTCTTGGAAAGAGTTACTTTTATTTCATTTTCTAACAATCCTTACTTACAAGGTATTTGGTTTACTCCATGCATACGTTTTCACATGCAGTTCAAGGTAAGTATATAAATTATGGTAATGATTCAGTATTATTATTATTATTATTAATATTATGATTAAGATAATATTAGCGTACCGCTCTGTTCGCTGGTCACGGGTGTATCAGTTACTGGTAAATAAAATTAACTTTGAATTTTGGAGCGATTAGTCTCTTTAAAGCTCACCCGTCCCTTCCAAAAAAAAAGCAAAACTATTAATTTTTTGTCATAAAGAATAAAGACTCATTAGCACTCAATCCCCCCTTGTGCCTCCCCACCTCAGACTCGGTATTTCGATTGTACGTTCTTTGAATTTCCTCAAAATTTTCTTTTATTCTCTCATTACGATGATACGACTGTAAATAATTTGAGACAAATATTATCAAATATTAAGCATAATTAGAAAGGTTTATCTACGATGATAATTGTTCTATTGGATGACGATGATAGGTCTAGATGAAATTTATTTGTCCATTATAGCCAGTTTAATAATTATACTCTGCAGTGTGGGTGAATATATATGTGTTGGGAAAAATCATTGAAATAATTAATGATTATTGGATACGAACAATAATTTTCTTACGTCTACGGGAGGTCCCAGTGCAGCAACGAAATCAAATTGGGTGTCGAGTTGCGGTGGAGAGGATAAACAGGTATCAGATAAAGGTAGACCTTGTGCGGCTGGGGCCCCAGTGCTTCTTATAGAATTATATTGTATATATAAATTGAAGATATTTTTGTTACTACAGAAAAAAGAAACTAACGTCACGCCAGAATTAATCCATTATCGATGGTGCAACGCTTGTCGCTAAATAATTTCCTGCCCGTCTCACGATCAATATTTTACTATTCATCTTATTTATTTATTTAATTAATTGTTTATTTTTATTAATTTATTTAGTTTTTAAATTCATATTTTTTCTGTCTGTCTATTTATTTTTTTTTAATCGTAAAATATTTCATTTCATTTCATTCACCGTAAATGTGACTGAGTGAAGTTGTGTGAATTGTTATTTATAAATGTGTTTCGTATTTAATTGACCACTGGATTGGAGAAAAAATCCACCGACCAGTTAGCTAACAAATTAAATATTACGACGCTTCGTCACTTAGAGAATAGGTACCTAATTAAGTTACAAAATTAAAATTTCTTACTTCCGCAATAATTTTAGCCCAATAAATTTCATCGATCAAAATTACAAATAGGAGGGAATCAAGGAGTTATCTAACGAGTAAAAAAAATCTGAGACATTGAGATTGCGAAAAACACTGCAAGGTAGAGTAACAATAATAAGGATATGTTTGGATGGGAAAGGAAAGGGAGGGGCTGGAAATTCTTGCGGAAGAGGGAGGAACAAACGATGCACTTTGTAGACACAGAGGCTGCCTTTGCCTCCGTGTTCTGTTATAATAATTAATAATTAACTTATAACTTGGAATAGTTAAGATGTAAACTGAACCCGTAATCCCGGAGTTTAGTATCGCCTAGCCACGATCAGCGTAGAGTTATTAGCTGACACGATGTGGGTAACGGTATGTAATTGGGATTGGCTAGGGGGTCACTTCTTGCTCTTTTTAACCGGGGGCTCTTGGGTATCCTGCGAATCTTCGGTATCCTCGCTATCAGTTGGTCGAGTGTTGCTCTCATTTGTTGCAAGAGAATCATTAGTATCCTCACTCGGCGTTGTCGTCGTAGCTACCGTTATTGGAGTCGCCGGTTTATCCAAAGAATCTTCGGTAAAAGAAGTTGTACTATTTTCATCAATGGCAGCAGGATCTATTGGCTCCTTTCCATTAGCCACAACAACTGCTGGCTCCTGGTTGCTATCATCGGATGGCTCTGTGGTCTCCCCATTTGTGGGATGTGAATTTCCGTTTTCAGTTGTGCCGGGAATTCCATCAAGCAGCTCAGGTTTCAGCTCTGAAGCAACGTAGTGAGTCCAAAGAGCCAATTCCACTCTGTGTGGGCTCCACGATTTTCCATTTGCTACTAAAAAAATTTCAAACAATACAAAGTGTAATTATTCGGTTCAAACCACTTATGCGCAGTTTATTTTATTCAAATTTTTCATGGTATCCGGAAATGAGAGCATACTTTGTTTGTTGAGCCTTTCAACTGTGGTCTGAATGTGCTGAACAAAGTTCAGATACTCTTTAGTGGTGTAGTCGATGCCCTCAATCTCTGGAATCGCCATCAAACATTCGTCTGCCATGAAAGGAGCATTTTCTGGAGATGCTGCAGCAAGTAGAGCAGAAGCCATGGTAGTTCCAACGCCCTTCAAGTTCGACAATGCTGTGATGGCTTGTTCTAGATTCGGGAGCTTCTTAAATGCTTTTT
The DNA here is from genome assembly GCA_963932425.1 of Athalia cordata. Lineage (NCBI taxonomy): Eukaryota > Metazoa > Arthropoda > Insecta > Hymenoptera > Athaliidae > Athalia > Athalia cordata. The sequence continues at coordinate 32,082,936 of OZ010626.1, forward strand.
TTGTCTCTGCCATCACTGCTCTTGGGGTATTTACTTTTACCAGGTATGAAAGTTGCGGGTAAAATTTGCCACGCTGTAAAATCAAGGGATTTTTGTTCAAGGTCAAGAAAAAACTTATACTGTCAGAAGTATGAAAATGATTTGGTGAAATAAGTACTGTTTCTTCCAGATCATTGGCCCAATATAGTTAATCACAAGTCTGGATCATATGAGTTGCGTGACTGTCTAATAAAACTGCATACCGTTTGTTTCCACTTCATAGTCTGTACCAGCTCTTCATGAATAAGATGAGCGTCCTTTCCCCTGGATTTAATTTTCTTGGGCAGTTCATTTTGGTACCTAAGAAAATTTAATCATACATATGGATGTTTGCAAGCAATAATCGTTTGCTTATGCAAGCCGTTTGTGAGCATTTCAAAGCTTTAAAACATCTAATACGGAATAGGCCTATGATTCTGTGCTCCAAGGGTTATCATTAATGCTTTTTTATGATTAATGGAAAAATGCAAGGCAGCAGCACTGATAAATAGAAGGGGTTTCAAAGATGATTTTGAAAGACGAGTAGCAAGAAATAAATTTCCTTCATTTACCGATTTAATTTCTTGCTGACTCAAATCAGGCCAAGTTTGGACATTGGTGTGAACGGATAAAAAATCTTTACGAAGAAACAAAACCCGTAGAAACGCGTCTCTGCAAATTTCGACACTGTGGGAAGCATAAACAATCTCAAAAAAAAGAAAAAAAAATATATACTAAACCAAGAATTTGACGAAAAAAAACAAACACGGACATTAGACAACTCGCAGGAAGTTGACGTGACGGGTAAAGCGAATAATTATACTTATATTTTCTACGCGGTTTTCGCGGGGTGAGGGAGAATGTCGATGATAAAACCATATGTTTGCACAAATTTTCCTTATTCGAAAATCTCAAATGTACCTATAATTCGATTTTTCCTGGGTAAAAGTACGATATTAAAAGCGAACGCCAACGGGTCTTTGTACGTCTCCATTTTGAGAGGCTTGGCCAACAGCCGTGTTAGAGGTAGGCACAACCACAAATGCTCTGTCGAAACAGCCTTGGAGTAAAGAGTACAGGTTGGTTAAAACCTGGGTTATAATTTTCATGAGTTATAACACGACTGACGAGTAATTTGACAAATTCTGAAAACCTTTAAAATGTTCAGAGACAGAGAAATTATTATTTCAAAAACTACATTCGCTCGCTGTGAGGCAGACATGATGTTCGATAGCCGTTGGTGTATCGTGACATCACGTAGTGAAAATCCGTGTACTGTAAACGTGTGTTAGTTGAGTTGAAAGAAGAAAAAAGAAAAAAAATATTCCGAGAATTCTAAGCGCTTGTCATCAGCAGATCCCACGTGACATTAGGTTGTTGGTATTTTAATGAGCGGCGCATAAGTTCTGAATCGCGGTAGCGGTTTGTATGTACAATCGTTGATCATAGAGACGACCCGCCGAATGCGAGCAAATAAGTTTCAGTAAGAGAGCGACACACACCACAGTGTGGTACGTGCGATCACGAAGCGCGCTTCGAGTTCATTGTCCGGGTTAGCTGGGTGTAAAAGTTTTTTATGAATTCAAACGGTTATGAGCACTCACCAGTCGTCCAATTTGATCAATTCTTCTGGTTTTTTAGTCTTCCTGTCCGCCTTCAGCCTCAAAGCTTGAGGATAAAGTTTAATAACGTGCTCAAATTGATTTGCAGTTCCCTCTGCGAAGAAAGTAGCTGTGTCTTTCACGGAAGCCATTGTGATAACTGTGGTAAATCAACTACCCAACTGAGGGCAGCACCACCGGACGAATGATCGTTTCGTCGTCCCTCGCCGTCGCTACCGCTTCCTTTTTCTCTCAGCTCCTAGCACTTTGACTGTATTTCCAGGATGCCCTTCCAATATCTCCCTCGCGTATCTGTGATTGTTCACGGCTGCTGCTCGTTTTCCTCGCTCTGTTTGTAACGTATTAATTTTTTTTTTTAATTTTCCAATTTTATTTTTAATGTTCACTCGTCGTGAATCGAATAGAAGCGACTAGAGGCGAGTGGCTCCGGGCTCGACTGACTCCTATGACTCTGTCCGCCTCTCACGGTCGAGCAACACGAGAACGAACGAACGACCAAGTAACGAACGACGAACGAACTACGAACCAACTCACAGCTCTATCAGGGCCCTGCCTTTCTGACTCTCCTCGAACTACCACCACACACAACAGGATCACAAACTTTAATATTTATATCCCTGATTTTGCACTCTCTAAACGGCATTTATGGTATCAATCTAACGCTAATCAGTATCATCTACTAGAGTATGAAAAACAAAAAAAACAAAACAAGAGAACCGTCTATATTTTGATATGGTTTCAAAATATAAATTTTGCCGCAGATAAGCTTAAAAACCACCACCTTTTAGTAATCGTTCTCCTAGCTTCTGCCGCTGTTGCTGGTGCTGCTACTTCTGCTGCTGCTGATGATGTCTTGTTGCAGTGGCGCGCGCTTACGTTGCCGGTCGACGCGACGACTCGAAATTAAACGCGCGGAGATCGATGCTAGGCGAGGAGGAGCAGCGAGCGGAGCTTTCAGCCTGAAGCGGCGGATTCGACGGACGCTCTACACTCAACAAACTACACAGACAAGATCTTCTTTCTCTTTCTCTCAACAGCTTTCTGTCTGTGTGGGTTGAACCGAACACGTTCCCTGCCCTCCCTTTGCCGTCGGCTTTCCTGTCGCCCTCTATGCGCAGCTTGGTTAAACTTGAAATTTGCATTTGTGTGAGTTTGGAGAGCAGCAAGTTCTCCATGTATGTGTGTAGATATGTCTCATACATGTGATTGTTCCGCTTGTGTGGTGGTCGGTTGGCATCTACGTCAGCGTCGGTCGGTCGTCCCGTTGTCGCTACTCTGTCCCGATGCTACGGCTGAGCCTCGACTTCGACGAATACTCCCAGCCATAAGCTGACTAGTGAATATATTTGCTTCTCTTAGAGCTATTTTATACCTTCGCTTTACGCAGGTCAATCGTATCCAGAGGTTTACCTGCAATGATAATTATTTTTAGTACACTCTTCTTTCTTGAAAGCCTCTTTTTAATTACAATCACTTCGATTCAGCATCAATTCCCACAATATGTTGTATAGGAGACTTCGAAATCGACATCCGAAAGAAGGACGGAAATTTTTTCTCCCAATGAATATATTTTATGCTATTCGAATCATAAGACACTTGATCGGTACGTGACAAATTAAAATAGTTTGTCACATCAAACAATAGGCAGAAGCCTGGCAATATGTCTTCATTCACTAAGAATTCTAACTCCGTTACGACCTTGAAGACCTCTGGAGATCTAGAGAAAGAAATATATTTAGCTGCCTGCAGCAGCGAATGGCTCTACGAAACGTTTGCTTTCAGATCTCTAGACGATTACTTTAGCACAGTAGAATATATTGCAAGATATCTGAGAATTTATGTAGTGATGCAAAAAGTTTTCTTATTAATTTAACAGTGTGACCATGTAACTGTACAATTTATAAAGTACAAGCATAGCTATACATCTGATTTGTAATTTGGCCAAATAGCCTCTTTGGCAAGGGTAATTACGGCCGCTCAAAATATACTCTAAGGGGCTTGTCATTATAATGTTATAGTTTATAATAGTTAGCACCGTTTAGAGAACAAAATACGAATACTTTATCTCTAGCCCTTTTGATAGTTTAGGGTATTTTCCGACAGCGTTTAAACTACGATAATTAAATGCAGATGTGAACCTTGCACGAATATTTGCATTAATATTTTTACTTTTTATATCTGCAATTCTTAATTGCGATTAAAGTTGCCGCGTCACTCCGCTGATTGTATTTCCAAAAGAACCAAGAAACTTATTCAGCATATATACTTATAACTTTTTTCCGTTATTTTAACAAAATTTTCTGAAAAGCAACTTTCTCATTAGCTGAAAGGCCAAATCCAAGAAGCTCATTAATTGCTCTAACGCCGTCTTATATTCCGAGCAAACTGTAATTCATACCAGGTTACGAATAAACGAAGATAGTAGTCAATGGTTTGTAGGTATATGTATACAATCATGCTACACATGTAGTACGCGCGTGATAATTTATAACTATATACATTCTTTTAAAAAGTATGATCGTACGCACGCATCGACAAAAGGTACGTAGTACGGAGCTCACCTAAACATGCTTGGAAGCAGACTGATTATGAATCGAGGATTTATTTCTAGACGGATGAATGAAAGTGGAGCATATAGATGTGTGGGTGAACGAACGGTACACTTATATGCAGGCCTGCTTATATGATATAATAATAATACATATATGTATATACATACCTATACACTACAGCGAGAAACATCAGAGACGAGAGATGCTGAGACACATAATTCGTGTGTACGACAATGACGTATACCACGTGCCTTGTTGTCCGTTTCTTCCTCTTCAATGCTACCCTTTAACAATAGTACAAGTATACAATACATATATGTATATGCGGTGCGTTATATAGGTATGCATGAATATAAAGTTCCGATTTTCCCGCGCGTAGAGAAGAATACGTATATGTAGATACTTTCATACCATATATCTGAGTGCTGTAAAACACGTGTGCTGTCGGTATTCAGTCGTTGAGCTCACTTATATGTATATGCTATATTCATATACCCATACGTGTTAGTTATAGGAGTATTATTCCACCTATAATCCAGAAGGATCATTGACACCACTTTTATTCGCATCGTCAGCTATTTACATTTCAATTATGACTTTGCGAAGAGATGATGCCCAGTCTCGTATATAGTGTGTATTTTAAAGTCCGATATAATTTTCAAAAAGAACGTATAAGTGTATATAAAATATATACATATAGGTATGTACTCGTCACGTAAGTGACTCACTAATATTTGCAGACATTTATGTGTGACTATCCCATGTATAATGTTACACACACGTGTATAAATCATTCTCGGAAATTGCTGTTATCTAAATTAGATTATCGTACGGTGTGACCTTGACCTAGGACAACGCATATCTGCTTGTAAGTGCTGCATTGTGTTAATATATGTTTCTATATATACATATATATAGCATACAGAAAGTGGGATCTGCCGATGATTCGTTCTTGCGTCACCGACGCTTGTATAGTACGTACTATATGTTTGTATCTACCACTATAATAATATACTATACGATTATGATCACATCAGGTATAGTATACCTATATTATAACTACATCATTTTCTCACATCATCATCATGCAACAGGACGTTTTACTATATCGATCTTGATAAGCTACGCTATAGGTAACTATTTTATGAATGAATTTATATCTCCGAATACATAAATACTATCAGCATCATTATATATGTATACTATAGTTCATGAACGAACGGTGAAAATGAATGATTTTATACGCACACCGTATACAATTAGTTATCTGCAGCAGTTTTAGTAATTATAAATATAATTTTCAATTTTGTGCGCCGTGCAAATAATTCTGTAATTTGAGCGGCCCTCTACCTACCTGCCTTTATGATGCGTTATAGCTGTTGAAAAACGATGAGAACGATGAACGGAATTATTTCCCCCGAGTTGACGAGCAGATGGGGATTTTACCCCTGGGTAAAAAGTGGGGCCTGCCACTCGCAGGGCTGTAGTTCAGGGCGCCGGGTGTTTCGTCCCGCTATATCCGAATCCTGAATCCTCTACCACTCCGAAAATACGGCTGCTGCAGTTCAATGCTCAATATCCAGACCCCGAAACCATTGGAAGCCTGCATGGCATCGTAGAGCGATGAAGAATCCAATGGCGAAATTCCCCCCTGTGTTTCAAGACCTGCGGCACTGTTCATACGATCATATTTGATTATTTGATATAATGGTCATGGTCGGAATGTTATACTTTGTATATTAATGGTGAGAAGAGAGGGAAAAAGAACCGACGGAATGATAAATTGTCACACTTCAAGTGTAATACGGACTAAAATTGTGAAGTCCACATGACTGCTGAGTAAACGTGGGCGTGAATTGGGCATTACTAAATTAAATAGCGTCGTTAATGTCATTTTACTCTCAAGAGACAAGCGTTGGGGAAATAATAATTAGCTCTGAAACCCTCGGCGCTTTGCAATCGCATCATCTGCCCACGTCGATTTTATATGCGTTGTGAGTTAGTAGAAAAATTCTAGGAATTGTCGACTTAATGAATAAAAAAAGTAAATAATAATGTAAAAAATTATTTTCAATTAGTTACAAATTCGAATATTAATTCAAAATCATTGCCTATGACTTTACCGACGTACAGAAGATTATCAGTTTGGTATAATACTTAACTAATAATAGAGGGCGATAGCTGACGAGCGAAATTTCTCCTGCGTGAGTTCGAATCGATCAAACTGTTTAATCGGTAAAAAAGTAGGCGCAGTACAATGTCAATGATAATAAATAAAACGAATGTAAGTAATCGGTCTGATTGCGAGAATTGGCGTCTGCCTGAACTCATCTTTAAAGATCGATATATAAACCAATTATAGTCTATATATAATCAATAAAATTGACCAGCTAGTTTAATTATCGCCTTTGACTCAGCCGCAAGCATGTTGAATAAGACTAGAGAACTTCTACAGTTCATAACACTTCTCGCAATACTTTAAGTTTACATTTCATACCTATGTATATCGGCGGTACTCGTGCACGCGTCAGCAAATTACGTCAATCGCGCGTTTCACTGACGCAAGTCTTCAGGCGATAAATTGTCTTCTTTTTTCCATCTTTTTTATACTCCCTCTCTCCGTAGTTTTGTTTTGTTTTATTGCTACATTTCCGCATTTTTCTCAGCGGGGATATCTATATCAACATCAGAGAAATCAGATAATTTGGAAAATGCAGCTCGTTTTTCGCCAACAATTAAAAACCTGGTGCGCTATTCATTATAGCATCTATGCAAGTAGGGGTGACCCATTGCAGAAAAATGAAGCAGCAGTATGTGAATATGTCGTATAATAACCGCACGTATGCGTCTGGGTCTGAGAAGCCGTCTCCTGCATCAAACAAAGCTATGTTCAAGAAGAAGGTCTCTCCGTTGTTTCTCGGCTGCTAGTGGTGTTGTGGAGCTGCAGCAGCTTTAAAAGAAGAGCCAAGAAGAGGCGTCTCTCCTTTCTCTCCTCATGGTCTTCTTGTGTACTGAGATTCTTTGTGTGTTTCTCTTACACACCTTGAATTGTGTGCACATCTACTTTTCCCAAGCGTCTACTCTTCTCTCTCTTTCTTTAGCTCCGTAGCCGTTCTCTATCGCAGCTCGATCTCCAGCTTCAAGCTTGTGGGGTTTTCCCCACATGTCCTTATTCTGCTCTCTGTTTCTATCTCTTTCTCTCTTTCACTTACCTCTCCTTGCTCCGGCTGCTTCAAGTGCTACAAAACTCCTTTCTCTCTCTTATACGGCGGTGGTTCTTTCGACGCGCATAAAGTGCCTTTCATCCCGTGTCCCGGACCCTGCACACTGTGTAGGGGAGACCGACCTGCCATCCTGCAGTAAGAGGAGCTGGAGGCTCCAGCATCACCAAAAGATTCGGACCGGAGCTGAAGACCAACATTTAAGAAGCTGGACATCTCCGTTTTCACTTACGATTCATTTCTAGAATGCTACAGAATTTATTTATTTCACATATGCTATTGTAATTAATACTCTGCGGTGAATGTGGGTTCCCATTTCCCGGATACCGTAGTATATCACGTAAAATATTATACATATTCAGTATACTGCGTATGGAAATACGGTGACATTAATTCTTACATTTAGTTCGATTCGGTCGATTTTATAAAATAAAAAAGTAATAAACGAAATAAACCATACGTACGACATGCCAGCAAAAGAACCAAATTTACTGTCCCTCGGTGATTAATGATTATCTTTGGAAGATCAATACGGAATATCATTTTCCGCGAATTAATACATTTTTCAGGATAGGACTCAGATTATATGGGCATGAGGAATTTCTACAAAAGCTGATAATGCGGGCATAGGGCATAAGAAGAAAAGTACAGGTAACACTTGTATGGAAATGAACATCGCGGTACTTTAAATTTCTGCAGTATGTTTGGTTGTCTATAACAAGGCGTATACAACATCCGCGTGTGACTCACCGGATTTTTCGAAATCACTATTCAGTGAATAATCAATATACGGTTGAAAATTTTCTTCATGTACATGATGATAAATATTCCGGGTAACTCAGAAATTTTTTTAAAGACTTTGTCACCCAAGAACTCGTAGCGGGTTTGTTGGATGTAATACACCCTCTTATACCGTATTAGCATCCCCTCAGATACCTTAGACAGGAAATAATTCACCGTACAAATATAGATAGCAATTTTATAAATATCGAATGTCGGTCCGCCCCCATTCCCCTCTGGTTTAGAGGAGGTGGTGAAATTCATTTGATATTGCAATAAATCCTTGGTATCCAATATATAGGTATATAAATAAAATTCTATTACTCGATAAGGTAAATCAAAAGATCGCCGTATCCCTAATTTCAATATCTATAAATAAATTCCTGATCTCTAATAGTAGATTCGATAATTCCTTCGAAAGAAACGTAGCTGTGGTGCTATCGTTGAATGACGACAGCGGTTCTTGGTTTCGATATTTCGTCGTCGTCGTTTCGTTCAACACCTACGACATCACACTACACACAGAAGACTTGTTGCCGTCTGCGCATGTCGTGTCCTACGCCCTGAGAAAGTAGCACCAAGTAAAACGTTAATGTCGGGTTCTAAAACTCTTGTATAATGTAAATTTGAACAATTTTTTTGAATACCTGGCGCTTTGGGTGGCGTTAATTTTTTATACCTATTACAAGGTAAGTTTACTTGCTTTAGTATATTTTAATACCTCTAAGTAACTCGGTACACCCAATGATCTGGCGTTCTTCGTACTTTGAGCTGGAGGAGCGCAGTGTCGTCGACAGACAGCAGCAGCGGTCAGTGGCGGCCGACGAGCTGATAAGCATAAGCTTTGCTTTGCCTTGCAGCAGCAATGGATTCTTGTGGGAGGGTGTAATTGAAGATTCGGCTGTATAGCTGCTGACGTTTGTCTTATATGCGTGCTGAAAACAAAAACAAACGGACAAAAATCGACAAAGCTTAATCAAACGAAAGCTTGTGAGACTCGGTATTAAATTACAATGAAAGCGGGGTGGGCTTAATAATCGTCCGCGTTTCGATATCCGTGTTTTAATCGTACCTATTTTTTCTTCTCCATCTCTTCATCTCTTATTGAAGTTCTAATAACATTTTGAAAAATAATCGTGAGTGGTTGATTGATATCGGTGGCGATTTAAATACCGCGGAGGTATAAATTGTCTCGAGGAAGTATGAAAAACTAATGAGCGTTAAAGGGACGTACGTACAATACAAGAAAAGTTTTGTGATATATATCTTCTCTTATGTAGTTGTGGCGACAGAATAGCGACACACTTGCTTCCTACTACTGCTACAGAGTGATCATCATCATAACGTTCATTTCATTGTGCTACTGCTACTGAGCTGCTACTGCTCATATGTGTTGCAGTGATTGTGTTATGTATATGAATGTTGTTGAATAAAACAAGATACAAATTTAGTACTTTGTCTGGCTGTTGTTGCTAGTGTAGTAAGGAAGAAACTGATAAGAAGATACTAAAGGATTGGATTTTGTTCGAAGGAGACTTGGGAAGAAATCTTTCAGATATATCACTAAACGGCAGGACATTATCTGCTAAAGTCGCACTAGACACTTTGCATTAACGTATAGATAGAGGAAATACGATATATTGAAACGGAGATAACCTGTCCTTTACCAATTACGACGAGGAGGTCGCAGAAGAATCGGGAGGACGGGCAAGGGCGAAAACCGATCGCTTTAGTAACCTCGAACTTTGAAATAGATAAGGGTGTTTCAATAAGCTGAAAATATTATTCTATAATATTATTATATTCTATTAGCTACCTTCTAACACGGGGCTGAGGATACTTCCGTCATCATCATGGAAGCGGTAGCGAAACACGATTTTAATGCCACCGCTGATGACGAACTTAGTTTTCGGAGGAGTCAGATATTAAAGGTTTGTCTACACACAACTAAAATTAAGTCTCTAGTCTGTCATTTAATTCCACTAGTGAAAAAAAAAACCAAAATCGATGCGAAATATACGAGTAGCTATTGCCAGATCAGGTTACACTTGACGTTAAATCATGTTTGCAGATGCTTCTATACACGGAAGCAGATATTTTTATGGATATTTTACAATGCCGTTTTCGCATCGCCAAATATAGAAATACACAAATCATATGGTAGCTTAGTCGGCTCGTGGCAGAACGTGTGGGACTGACAATAAAATTCAATAGTTGATCATAAATTTCGATAAAATTTGTATCCTGCTCTGAGGCTAATAATCACATTAAATTATAATAGATAGCTATAAATAAATGGTGAACATTTGGGGAGATTATTTTTTCATTTGTTTCTACATGATCTCAAAAGTGTGTTGAATCATGATATTAAAGCTCATATTAAAGGGGATTAATTCGTGATAGAAGGCATCAAAATCCATAGTTTTGGCTGAAAATCCAAATTAAGTGCATGCCGAAATAAGAACTGTCTGACATAAATCTGTTCAAGTTATGCCATGCCTATTTTCTGCTTGGGCAAATATCTATTTATAATTCTCTCAGAGTTTAAACCATGGGATGAAATGGAATAAAATCAAATTCTAAGCAAAACTAAACACGGAGGGTTGCATAAGATAAAGTCTTTCAAACAAATTACTGTAATTACATTGTAATGCCGTTACCTCAGCTGTTGATAATTGACTGAATATGGATATTGGATACTTTATTCTGAACAAAATTCACAGATCCTGAATATGGAGGATGACATGAATTGGTACAGAGCAGAGTTAGACTCACGGGAAGGCTTGATACCTAGCAATTACATTGAGATGAAGAATCATGAGTAAGTATTTCTTGTTAACTTGGATTAGTTATGATTTTAAGATACAAACTGGCTCATATTCTTATTATTTTTCAGCTGGTATTATGGCAGAATAACAAGAGCAGATGCTGAAAGACTTCTGATGAACAAACATGAGGGCGCCTTCCTTATAAGAATTAGCGAAAGTTCACCTGGGGACTTTTCTCTCTCTGTCAAGTAAGTTATCTTAGAAATAATTGATTCTGAAGTTACAAATTACGTTAATTATTCAATTTTCACCCAGAACAATCTATTCTTCCAGATGTTCAGATGGTGTGCAGCATTTCAAAGTGCTCAGAGATGCGCAAGGCAAATTTTTCCTTTGGGTTGTCAAGTTTAACAGTCTTAATGAACTGGTGGAATATCATCGTACAGCATCAGTTTCCCGTTCTCAGGACGTTAAATTGCGTGATATGGTACCAGAGGAGGTAATAAATTTGAACAAGTATTTAATCGTCGACCCAGAACTTATGGCTCTATGACTCACAATAAGCCGCAGTAATCATCAACTCTGCAAACATCAAACTAATCAAGTCGATATATTTCGATCACTTAGTCATGTCTACTGACCTTGTGCAAAGTTTAGTCTACAATGGTTACCCAAGTTAATACCAGGTTCTCAGCAAATGAGATAGCGGCTTACATAAACCTACCATAGATTGCAAACATTTCATTGCTATTATCAATAAAGCATAAAAGAGAGCAACCTGCTTAGTGCATTTGTGCTTTAAAGGTATGTACACATGTTGCTCTTTTTGTTTTCAGTGTTTGGTACAGGCACTGTACGACTTTGTACCCCAAGAACAGGGAGAGCTTGAGTTCAGACGCGGTGATGTGATAACGGTAACAGACCGTACAGACCAGCATTGGTGGCATGGAGAGATTGGCCATAGACGAGGGCTCTTCCCATCATCTTATGTCACGCAGTATCACTCCTAGGTGATTATATTTTATTCTGTTACCTCGTTTCAATGAGAAATGAATAGCGTGAGTTAATGATGAAAATTGAAATTCTTCTACTTCAAAAACAGGCCACACAGACTGCGAGAGGCAGTCGTCGACCGCCATCTTATCCTACAACAATCACCTACAGGATCCGAATAACCGCGGAGCTGATCAGCAACATTCTTCAAACTCCACCGATAGAATGGGCTTCCAGGATGTACTGGTGGTCCAGACGGAGGGCTTTGTAGTTCACTCTGGGCATTAAATATCGTTACATTGGCTTGTTAGTTTTCCGATTAAAAATCAAGAGGAAAACTTCTAAGTTCCACCTAAGTTAACTGGAGCAATAAAAATGGTGTTAAACTTCTGCCCAGCTCCGAGTCTGGACTGCTCTGAAATGAATCTCTCCCCTTTTCGTAAGTCTATTCATGATTGTTTAAACCCATTTCAGAAATAAACAATCGTCTTGCAATAATAAGTGAGAGTCTATGGCGCCCAGTTTGTTTAATGTATCCAGAGGTTTACCTCAAATCTGATTAACGACGCCTTGAACGCAGTTTTTTTTTTTTCTTAATATTTTATATTTTGTTATTGTAACGTATTTGCGATACTGAAAGTGACTGTTGAATTAGAATGGATATGCTCTTCAAACTGTATGACGTGCGCGCCATGTTGAACGAAATTAAACTGATAAAGTTCATACATCCTTTTAGCCCATTCACGGTCCGTGCATCACAGACTACTATAATATTTATCACCAGTTAGAATGTTCGTCATCAACCATATTTAAAACAGTATAGATAAATATCTAATAAATACTTTCCCAGCACGTATACATCTGGGACTGTATTAAGAAAAATAATAAAAAAAAATTAAAATAACTTTGTATTTTTCGCTACAATTTCACTAAACTCACCACAAAGGGACCTTAGCGATGGAGACATAAGTAAAACGTGACTCGTGATAAATATATAATAATTACTCATAATTATCTTTTCAAACCCCATCATATTTTGACGTTCAATGGAAGAAGAATAAATGTTGCTTCTAATTACATGACTAGATTACTTCAATTTCTTTGATCAATCCTCAAAACCTAGACGCAAGCTAACGTCAATGTATGATGAGATTATATTTTCCAGTCTCTAAAAAAATAGTTATTACATTATAATTAACTGGCTGGAGATTGATTTACCGCTGCAGCATATGTACGTTTTTCTGGTGAATAAATTTACAAGGGAAAACACCACCGTGAAAATAAAAACTAAGTATAAATAAAATAAAAATAAAACAACAAAGAGAACTTGAATAGAGAAAACGAAAAAACCAAGACGCGCACGAGATAATGGACGCGAAAAAAAAATAAAAATATTTAACCAAAATTGAAAAAAAAACGTATGTATATTTTTTAAGAGTTATAATTTTTTCTAACGATCTTGATATAATTCTCAATCCTGTTTTTTTTTAAACAATACGGAGATGTTTAGCATTATTGTATTATTATTATTATTATTATTATTATTATTATTATTATTATTAATATTATTATTATTATTATTGCGTTATGTTACATTTTATTAATAACAATATATTATACCAATCGTATTTGCATGCATTTTATCATTGTTTCTCTTTCATTATGTCCACGAACCAAATTCCTACTTATTAAGTATCGCAATCATATAATTACAATATTATTAATATCTGATATATTTTGTGGCCGACCTATCAATTTTGTACTTAATATATTTTTAATCTGAAGAAAATCTCTACCAATCATTTTGTTGTATCTCTTATTGCCATGAACATCGTTTTGTCGAAATGGTTATTTTATGATACGCGGTGCAAAGAGGAATCAGAGAAAATATTATAGTTTGAAAAGATGTGTGAAGAGATTACATATTCATTACCGTTTTTGAGAGCTATGACGATGATAACTATTGTGTATAATGAAATACGGGTGACGATTATTATACCGGTAAGTGGATGATATTCGTTTTGTTCAAAAACTTGAAGTTTGTGATTTAAAATTGTTTGTATTAATAGATCCTGAATAATTAAGTAATAGTTGATGATAACTTTAGAGTTAATTTGATATTTTTTGTATTCGACTTGAGTCTCTTTAATTTGATCCTAGAACCTCATGTGAGCAGGTGATAGAATATAATTAAAAAAATTTTGACATCCCTATACATACTGCATATATATTACCAATGAATGAAATAAACTACACAAATGAAATAAGAGACCGAATTGATCAGCTTCTCAACGATTAATGACTGATATATATTTAATATAAACTTCAATGATAATTGTCTAATTGGGCATAACGGGAAATAATTATTAATCCAGCAGTACTATAATGGCGTAATTACATATTATACACATTAATTAAATTTAAGAGATAATCAATGATTGTCTTTTGTAATTACGTAGGTATGATATCTAGTCTGCACATATTGATAAAATGTGATCGAAGTTGAAAATTTGATGACATTTAACAGGTGTCAGTAGTTGTTTTTATCATCAGTATATTATGTATTATAAATATACATACCAATATTATGTAGAAACATGCGTTGTGGGTAAAAGTCAGCATAATAATTATTAAAATAATCATTGATGAGAAATTACACAAATATCTGGATCTGGTGGATAATGTGGCAATATAGTGGGACTTCATCTTTGACACACCTAGCGTTTAGAGTATCTCACTGTAGGAAAAACAGCCTTACGACTCATTGTTTGGAGGAAGATTAATTATGATACGTAGATTTTATCAATGGAGATGTAGTCTGTGCCATACATTTTATGATTCATATAGCATGTACGATATATTATATTATATCGAAAGTTTAGAATTTCAGTACACGATTTCCATTTGTATGTCCATTACAGGGTGTAATTTTGACATGATCAAGACAATTCATCCATCGTTATGATTTTATACATTGGAGCATAACACAATTAACTGCCGCACTACGCACTTATGAGTTATTCAATAGAACAACAGAAATCAGACGGTTATAACATTACTTAGATCGACAATTCTAATGTAATTACTATTTGATGATGCATAATTTTTTCTCATTTATGTTTTGAATATCAGGTATGTTGTTTGTGTTTGTTCCAATGGCCTGCAATTTTTCGTGTAAATAAATATATGCTATGTGAACCGTTTATGATTGTTTTAGAACTAATAAATTTAATTGAAGTTTGATCGACTAACGACATTACTACGATTATTTTTATTTTCTGAACAAACTTTTAAGATTCATATGATCGGTTTTCCTTATGTTGTTTTGAAGAAAGATTTTCGAACACTTACATACACTAGTTACACGCATCTGTCTAAAAATCGAACTGAATTCTATCATATCTCTTCGTACATAGATAACTATGAGCGTGGAAAATATTAATAATAAATGTTCTTGTATAATCGTTTTGTAATCTTCATAAATAAAAGCAGTATTTTAATTACGGTATTTATAAATGTACCGCTTGAAACCTCAAACGTCTCACGTGGGTCTCTGCCATACTTCCGGCGTTTCGAGCCCTCCAAAATATTCCCCTTCATATTTCCTTATTTATATATTCAATTTCATTAATTTTGATGAAATTGAAATTACCATAAATGCAATTTAATTCAGAAAATGAATTTTATAAGCCGGAATACGTTCGCACCATCAAAAATAACATTCAACTGAAATAATTCACGATTTTGACCTACGTTGCCGATCTGGAAATGACGGCCATTCTTTCCTGTACTGGAAGTCTCCCAGTGGCATTGTCCAACGTGAGTTGAAGTTAAAAAATTAATAATTACCACTTGATTACCACTCCGAAACTTTTAAAACGTGTTATAACTCATTACTCATACTTCTTTGTTCGAAATAATCTCACTTCTGTGGCACTAGCCACCATAAAATATCAGGAAAACCCAATATTGCACGTAGCGCAAGTCCACGTGTTCTCCTAGCCTAAGCTACTCTGGAGGATAGAATATTTGCGGTATCAAGGTAGAAAATTGAATGTGCGAATTATCATTTCAGGTTGATTCGTAATTCAACCACAACGTTAAGATGTCGGGAGGATTCGATGTGCTAGCTCTGAAGGAGGATGACGTGACCAAGATGTTGGCCGCTTGCACCCACCTGGGTAGTGAGAATGTCAATTATCAGATGGAACAGTACGTCTACAAAAGGCGAGCTGATGGTGAGAAGAAATCACTATTTTTGTAGTTTTCCAGGTGTTTTCAACCCAGGCTTTGATTCACCTCATTTGTGCATAGTTATGGTTGTTTCATATATTAATTATTTCATTGATATTCTTTCTACAGGTGTGAACATCATAAACCTCTGCCGTACTTGGGAGAAGCTCTTGCTCGCTGCTCGTGCTATTGTGGCAATTGAACATGCCAGTGAAGTGTTTGTGATCAGCTCTCGTCCCTACGGACAAAGAGCCGTCCTCAAGTTTGCCGCGCATACTGGAGCTACACCAATTGCTGGACGTTTCACTCCTGGTGCTTTCACCAACCAGATTCAGGTGTGTAGATACCTTACTAGCGCTGGAACTGAGAGATTTGGTGTCTGACTTGATGATGATACAAACTATGTCCGGAATGATAATGTGTCGGTACATAAGGCTTAATCTTTTCTGAATGCTTATTTAGAGCCTTCTACTGTTTGAATTCAAGTTTATTCGAATTTAAGTAATCGTTTTAAATATTTAATTTCTCAAGGCTGCTTTCCGTGAGCCTCGTCTCTTGATTGTTACGGATCCAGTGACTGATCACCAGCCAATCACAGAAGCCAGCTACGTAAACATCCCTGTTATTGCTTTCTGCAATACTGACTCACCTCTGAGATTTGTCGACATTGCTATTCCCTGCAATACTAAGAGCACCCACAGCATCGGACTCATGTGGTGGCTTCTGGCCCGTGAAGTACTCCGTCTCCGAGGCTCCATCCCAAGAGAGGCTAAGTGGGAAGTTGTAGTCGATCTCTTCTTCTACAGGGATCCTGAAGAGGTTTGTCGCAAGTCTTCTAATCATTTCGTGATTCTCTTACTCTAGATGATGATACACTCATGTCCAGAACAAAAATCTGTTGGTACATAGGCTTAATCTTTTCTGAATATCCCTTTGACTTTCACCTTGATTTCAATTATGTTGCAATCTCTACATCCATATTATCTGTATCCAGGCTGAGAAGGAAGAGCAGGCAGCAAAGGAGATTGCCGCTCCGGCAAAGATCGACTTCATCAGCAGTAATGATGTTGCACCCGCAGCTGAGGCTGGGTGGGCTAATGAAGTTGCTAGCGTTCCTGCCACTGAGAACTGGGCTGATGATACTGGCGCTACTCCGGCAGTCGCACCAGCTGCTGGCGCACCCGCTGCATTTGCTGCCAACGAGGACTGGGCTGCACAGGTATACTGTCTTTTGATTTGCTTTTGTTTTTATAAAAACTAGTTTTATAAAAATCCATGGATGATGAGAAAAGCTACTTATTTATCTAATGAATTCTACTGTACCTTTTCCCTAGGTGCAAGACGACTGGTCTGCAACAACCCCTGCTGCTACTGCTGCTGCAGCTCCTGCTGCCAAGCAGAGCTGGGGTGGAGCGTCAACCGATCAATGGTAACGTCATACTTACAAAGCTACCACATTGTCATTAAGTTGTTAAGACTTTGTAAACCAACAAAAATAAAATGAATAAATCAAACTTTTATTCAACGACTTTATTATATTTTATCTTTACCGTTGGGAAAACTTATTTATAGGTATTAATACTACGATTTTTCACCAATATAATATTAGGATGATTTTAAATCCTCGATGTAAAGCGTAGTCCGTGCTTGGTTTTCTATTTTCGCCATTTTTCCATGAACTTTGAGCCTGTATATGCAGGTGTACTCCGGATGACCCCAGTTTGAATTTATCTCAAAAAGCATATTCTTGACCGGGTAAAGCTTCATATCCTCATTCTGGAGTCACAGAAAGAGTAAAGTCAACTTTTCTGAATTCTTTAACAGTCTAAATTCTGCTTACCTTCAAGGCAAACGTCTGTGTCCAAGGACCATCAATATCGTAGGTAAAACTACCCATTGTCACGTATTTGCTTTCTACGAATCCCTAGAGAAGCACGTTAAATTTCATGGGATTGCATTGCATAGGATTATATTTGATTTTACGTAATTTTTAACTCGTCGATTCAAACTTACGTAGATTGACAAGTCACGCGGTGCCGAATTGATCGATCCAGTTAAAGACGCTGAGACCGGTATGTGCTCTAGTGTAACTCGGTCGACAAAAGCGGCATAAGCTAATTGCAGGATTATCTTACCCTTGGCCCCTTTGTAGGCCCAACATTCCCCTGCTTGGGTCCAAGGCTATAAATGATGAAATCCAGAACGCGATTTTAGATTGATTTTTCGATAAATCAACAGTTGAAGAATTCGTATCTTCTGGTATATTCTTTCAACCTGTATAACTTTGCGTGGCGTGAAGTAGCTCGCCTTCCAAATTGGAAGACCAAAGAAAGTTGCTTGTTGATGACTGGATTCGTCGTATGATTCTGTGTCCGGAGTATCCAGTACCATGCCCCCAGCAGCTTCTGACGCAAAGTCTGCCAGTTCTTCGTCCGAATTGAATGCTGAAAAGATTGTTGTAAAAAAATTCTACTCTATCACAAGTCTGACAGAATTAATTGACTCTACAAATTAATGCGGTCTATGCGACATACCTCTCCGATTTTTATGAGCGATCTCGGAAAGGTCTTTATACTCAATTTTCTGTCAAAATAAATATTGATCAGTTCAGTAAATGGGTCGGAAAGGAGGGAAGATATAAGATAGGCACCATTTTTTTAAAGCTCATCTCTAGGCTGTATGCTTGGCTTTTCAAAGAGGCCATTTCTTGCTGTAGGAGTGAAGAATCTACTGACGCAGCTGTGCTTAGGATATCATTTTTCAATGGATCCATCCTGGTATAGGTTGGCACGTTGATTTTAACTTGTGCCAAAGCGTAAGCACCTAGTAAACCTGTTGAAATATCCAATGGAGTTTTGAAATTTTTCAGATTCCTCATATTGAATGCTAATAAAACGATCGATACCTGCTCCGAATGCCATAACAAAAAGGATTCTCATCAGTGAACTGAGGAAACTGAAGACATATCTTGTAACTTGTCTGGAATAGAGTAAGATCCAGAGATCAATGTTGACCAGTTTCATTACTGTCCCATTAAAAGCTGAAGAGAAAAAAAGTATCAATTTTGTAATAGGGATATCGAACGAATCGATTGTGATTACAATACCTCTACACATATATTTCCACGTGGGTTTATGTTTATCCATTGAGTCGGAGTTGTCAAATAAAATCTTCCGTCAAACGGCTTCTTCACCCAGACATAACAGCACTTATTTTCAAATTTCAGATATCTACTCAAACGTTTCTACCGATGCAGTTTCTTCTTTATCTCGCTCAATTATTGCATATTAATAAAATATTATTCCGCAGTTTCAAACGTGAAATGTAAGGCTGCCGCCTCGTAGTACGATCAAATTCGCGCCGCATTTGTTTGTTGCGCCTGTTGCCGGGCAATTCAAATCGCAGCTATTATACAATATTATCAGAAACTCAAATTCCTTTGCTTTCATCCTTTGCCCGATCATTACAGGAATATTAATGTATGATACTTAATCCAATCCAATGATAAAAAACATCTCTATTAATTATGTATTTTTTATTTAACATCAAAAGTAATGACACTTGGGTTGGACAATGTCTTTCGCTTTTTTTTTGCTTTTTCGTTTTCGTTTTCTTTTTTTGTTTTTGTATTTTTTTTTCGTTTTTTTTGGTTTTCTTTTAAATGTATTTCATGTGTGAAAACTCAACTTATAATAGAGATAATCATATAATATTATTATATGCTGAATAATGAAGAAATAATTGTTAATCGAAGGTATAGATAATTAATTGTATATTTAATAATAATAGATAGGTAAAGCTGTGTTATTATGTGGTGCTCAACGAAAACACAAAAAAGAGCTTGGGGACCCGCTGATAAAAAACCGTCATCACTTTTCCTTTTCTTTTTGGTTTCCTTTTGGTAATAGTCCCTTATTTATTTATTTATCGATCACTTGCATAGAATATTTGTTCTTCATATTTCTTTTTCTCATATTTTGTTTTTTTATTATCATTGCATCTCTCGTAGGGCCCCCAGGTCATGCATGATCTGATGTTTCTGTCCGTCTTTTCAATTATTCAAAATATTTACAATACTGATAAAACATTATTCAATTTGTTTATTTTTGTATTTTTGTAAATTTTTGTAAATTTTTTTCTATTTTCTTTGTTTTTTTCTCCTTTTCTTTTATTGTGTTATTCATCATTTAAATCATTCAATGATTCTTTTTTTTTCAATTACTATGTGGTAGGCTGGGGATTTCGATTAAATTTTCTGTATTTTAAATATTTAATACATATAAATATGTATTCATATATACATATACTTTATAGATATAATGTAATAAATATTTCTATACTGGCCGACGGTTATTGTTATTATCATTATCATTATTATTATTATCACCGATAAAATGTATGTCACCTCCCGACGGTTTAAATATATAACAATAATTCTAATAATATATATATTTTAAAACCACGTGTCGAATTGAAGGAAGAAAAAAAAAATCGATAAACAAAATATTTAATTGGTTAATTCACATGAGTTTGTCTCAAAATCTCGCCGAAAAAAAAGGCAAAAAAACCTAGAAACAATATATATACATATATATGTGTTAAAGATTATGAAGAAAGTCTCGGAATTGAGCACAACTTTCTTGTTAAATTATTATACCGCCTATATCACGGAGAGAAATTATTATTTTTTTTTTCGTTTCTTCATAATGTATCCTATGAGGTTTTTATTCATTGAGAATCTCTTGATAATCAAATTTTTTTTCATTTCCTCTATCATCTTTTTCGTATCCATCACATTTTTATCTTCATCCTCAGTTTATTTATTTATTTATTTTTTAAAATTCTTATTGTTTTTGCACAAGCTGTAATACGTAATATATAAGTATGTTGTACATTTTAACAATTTATAACAATGATGTATTAGTTTTTTTTCTTTACTTCCTTTTTCTTTACTCTTTCGGTTGTTAAATTATTCGACTATGCTCGCGTGCGTGGTATTAAATTTTTTAATCATTCATTTACTTTTATTTAAATATCTACATATACGTGTATATAT
The DNA here is from genome assembly GCA_963932425.1 of Athalia cordata. NCBI lineage: Eukaryota > Metazoa > Arthropoda > Insecta > Hymenoptera > Athaliidae > Athalia > Athalia cordata. The sequence goes on from OZ010626.1 coordinate 32,104,179, forward strand.
ATATGTATATAGTGATTTATGTTGGCAATTTATTATAGGATTATTATCATTCTTCTTTGTTTTTTGTTCTTCATTTTTTTTCAGCGAGATCCATACAATGCGTGAAGCGATTGAAATATATTTTAATCGTTGGCTGCGGTTCATGAAATACATATGTAATATACATATATATATATATAATACATATACATACATATATTATATGAATTCATGATTTTCATACAAATAATACTTCGTTACTCATAATCATATTTCCTCAATCTTCCGCACAGCCCACCACGTGATCTTAGACCGAGATCTCCGTAAGTACATTTTTGTTCGTTTCTGTGTCATGTATGATTTTCTTGTTCTTGTCTTTCGTTCGCATTCTTTATTTCTTTCTTTTTTTTTTGTATTTGCTTCCATTTATTAATCATTTTTTTTGTTTTTCATTTACCGCTTATACGTAGTTTGTTTTTTTTTTTTTTTTTTTCTTTAACAACACGATCTAAACTAACCATATATGTATAATAATTACATCTAATAATATCTTATTGTAACATGTATTACATTATAATTATAGTATTAATTAAATTATTAATTAATATTATTATTTAATTATTTATTTTTCTTAATTATTAATTATTAATTATCATTATCGTTATCATTATCATTATTGTATAATATTTAAATTATTAGCCTAGAGTGAGAGGCGGCGCACGACGGCAAAGCATTATATTATTTTATTAATTTTTTTTTTTGTGTTTTTTTTTTGTATTTTTTTGTTTTTGTTTTAACCGTTTACTGGGCTCCTACGTACCCCGATCTGAAACGCCCCGTTAACAATTTTGGGATTATTCTTTGTTGTATTTTTTGAGCGTTTACAAAAATTCATGTTGAACCATCCGGATCTTTTAGGTTGTACATAACGCATGTACTATGCGTATATATATGTACGTATGATTTGGTGTGATATATCGCTTATCGTATAAATACTGCGCGATTATTTTATACACCTGAAATAATATTATATGTATTACTTACACAGGTATAATAATGCGCGTGTATAATTGCTGCAGGGTTAACATTTTTTGCATTTTCTCGCGATTTTCCTACTCCTCACAAATGTATATTATATCATATAGCATACAATATATATACGTATTTTTTGCAGCTATCATTATTATCATTATTATTACTACTATAAATATATCATCATAATCATCGTATGATTATAATTATTATTATCATTATTATTATCATAGACGAAAAGTGAATTGATAACTGATAATGATAACGAGAAGAAAATAACATAAAATAAAATGAAATAAAATAAAATAACACAAAAGTTTTTGTTTCGCATATGTACTAAAAATCAAAAACGAGTGAGTGTTTCTTTATGAATTTGGTTTTATTTTTAATGATCTTAATAAGTTCTTCAGCTGTTGCAGATTCGCATTACTGCAGCAGTATATTATCATATATATTTAGATATTTGATTATTTTTTGAATTTTTTTTTTCGCGTATCTTTGTCTTTATTTTTTTCATGGTTATTATACACTGTGAGTAAATTTATACGGTGATCTGGAGGTATCACGTATTTTTGAATGAATATACCGTACGTTTTTTTTTTCCTTTTGCCTTTCTTTCTGACTTCTTTGTTTTATAGTGTACGCTCGTTAAATTTAACAATAATTTTCGTGATTATCGTTTTAATCATCGATTTTCGTATACAAGTAATAATTAATTTATTCTTGTATTCCTTTGGTGTTATTTTATATAGCACCTATTATTGTACAATAATATTACGCAAAAATTTAATAACCTCGTTATTAATTATTGATAATATACTAGACATATAATTCACGATAATTGATGTTAAATTTTCAGATTTTAGGGTCCTTCACTTTGATTTATCGCAGGTATGAAAAAAAAAAGAACGAATGGTAAAAAGTGGAACGTGATAAATCCAGATCTATCGCATCTTATTTTTTTTTAACAGTTCACTTGTAATTATTTTGGATACAATTACTCGTTGAACAGATATGAACACTTCGGGCATATTATTATTTTTTTTCCTTTTTTTATCTCATCTTTGGGTTTGTTGAATTTGTTTAGCGAATCCGTTGCGACGGTTTATAAAGTCTCTTTTTAAAAATTTTATCGCGATAATGATGAATTATATTGCATACGCGTGTTTTCTATTCTCTTTTTCTTTTTTCTGTTATAATTTTTTGTTCAAATTGTATTCGTAACAAAGAACGTCGTGAAGACCGACAATTTTGGTACAGTACAGGTAAAGGTATACTTTAATTAATAATACATTAATCAATTATTCAATTAATTAATTAATATATTGATAACAGGGCGTTTCGCGATGAGGCGTATATATTATATAATATATTTAAATGATTTCATATAGCAAACTCACTTGATCGCTTGCATTGTATATAATTAATAACACTATATGAAAACTATATATATATATTATATATAGGTATATAGGAGAATGAATAATGTATATATATTATACTTTTTTTAGTATTCTACATATATTTTTTTTTTTTGTTTTTTTTTTTTGATTTTTTTCTTTCTTCCCCCATCGATTAATTAATAATTCGCTTACGTTTATCATAAGAGAATGCATGGCGAATTTATTTGTATTCATTTGTTGTCCGGCAAAACAATTTTCTTTTTATCATTCTACGGATATAGAGATTCTTTACTTTTCTTCTTTTGTTTCAATTTATGAATCATGTATATAATGTACCATTCACTAATATATTATCGATCGTGGGTTATTAATTAATTCACCGAATAACTTTTTCTCTCTTTCACTCACTCGCATTTGCTCTCTCTCTCTTGCTCTCTCTCTTTCTGTCTCTGAATTTTCTTTTACCTTCGCAGATTATTTTTTTTTGTTATTATCTGTTTCAACAATTTCCTAATATCATTAACTCTTCTTTAAAATTTATTATTCTTCATTATTCTCATGATTTTTTTTTTTGTTATACTCAGCTAATTCGCGAGTATCGTATCTATATTCAATATACGCTTGATCGCCCGCAGCTCTTTTTCATTATTTATGTGTACGAAAAAAAAATAAAGTTGTCGAACTATTGATGCAACAACAATAATAATAATAATAATAATGATAATAGAAATTGAAATAAATGGAGCTTTTCTTACTCAATTGTATATTCAATATTTTCGCATTTCCAATTTGATTTTTTATACGAGATTTTGTTTGTTGGTGTGTGTTGTTATCCGTTTTTTCTTAAATTTTCTTTTTATTCTTTTTTCTCATTACATTCGTATATAATAATAATAATCATAATAATAAAAAAGAATAATAATAATAATAATAATAGTAATAATAATCTTCTTATTTTTTTTTTTGTTCTTTTTCTTTCGAATAACGTGTTAATAATTTATAATATATAATATTCTCGTCGCATACATAGGTATACCCCCACTTAGTAGTTGCGGTAGTTATATAAATTATAATAGTTACGAATATTTTTTTTATGTATACTACTATATATAATAATTTATTTCGAGTTTTTCATGCATTGCGCATTATCGTTCTGGTTTTTCGGTATTTTTTATACTTGTGATTTTCCTAAATTAAATGATGATCGTTTATTCCATGTTAATTAATAATGTCATATTGCGTTTATTATTTTCGTTATTTAAAAAAATTTCATTTCATTTCATTTTTTTTTTCGCTCCTTAAATGACAATTATAATATAATACAACTAATAATCTCCACAAATACACATCTGTTTTTAACAAATCAATTATACGTACAACAATAATAATTATAGTAATAATAATAATCATAATTATTATAATAATAATACGCAATGCGATTTTGCGATTCTTTACATTACCTTTATTTACCTATAATATAACTACTTGTCAGAGACTTAATTGTTAGACTTGATCAACCGAACAACTATTTATGTTTAATTTTATTATTTATTATAATTTTCTTTTTTCTTTTTTTTTTTCTTTTTTTTTTATTAATAATAATAATGAATACTGCAAACGCGCGTTTTCCTTCTTCTTCTTTTTTTTTTTTTATCATACGCTATTACTCCAACTTTTTCTTCACTCATACGTTGTTTTTTGTAATAATAATTTATTTATATATAATATATGTATAACTCGCTTTTAACTAGGGCGTGCCAATCTAGCGTACTGGTAACTTACTATTTTATTTTTCCTCTTTTTTTTTTCTTCGTTTCGTTTATAAATTATTATAATTAATAGGTATTACTATATAAAGTTTTTTTTTTTTTTTTTCTTTTTATAATGGGTTTTTTTTTTCTTTCATTCTTTCTACGGTGTCACGAGACGTTTTACTTGTTAATGTGTATATGTGTGGGTGTATCGCGGTATGTTCTTCTTTCTTCTTATTCTTGTTCTTTAGTCATGATCATTTTTTTCAGCATTTCTTTCTCGCATGGTATACTGCTGCAGCTGGAGGTTACTATTATACCTTATTACACATCTATATATGTTATTTTTTTTTTTTTGTTTTTTGTTTTTTTTTTCTTTAAAATACATGTATATGCAATTTAACGAGATACACGTGAATGATCTTTCATTATTACTACTAATATTATTATTATTATTATCATCATTAATTACCATCGTCATAATTATCGTGCTGTTTTTGGTTTTCGTTAAAAAAAAAAAAAAAAAAAGAAAGAAAAAAAGAAAGAAAAAGGAAATAATTATTTATATATATATTAACGTCGTACATGTACATGCATGTATGTATACATATATATCAATATATATTCATGGTGCAGCGATTTTATAATTTTCGTACTTGATGCCGCTATACATATATAGTTGCCCGATTTGTTTTTTTTTTTTTTTTCTCTTGTAAAAATCGCATTACTTTTTCCAAACACTTAATCTTTCCGTAACCTTCAATGAGTTTTTTTTTTTTTTAAATCTTTTTTTTACTTCTCTTTTTCCTAACATAAAATACTTTCTCTTTTCTTATCAATCTTTTTTGTTTTTTATTCTTTCTCTCCATGATTTTCCCGATCACATCGTATCCCTTTTTCTGTTAAATAATTATTATTAATATATCATATGGGTGTATATGATTAATATTTATAATAACTTTCTTACTTTATTTATCAATTTTCGTATTTATTCTCCTCTTCATCTCCTCCTTACTGTCACTCAAAAAAACATTCTGGATTATTATTTTCATCCTATGGTTCAATATTTCTCCATCAATTTTTAGGCCCAGCTATTACATTTATTATGCCACATTTCGATTCCAATATAAAATCTTCTCATTTCTTTTCTTTTTTTTTGCTTAATCTCAATCAGAGTCCTCCACCTTTAAAGTACGTGCTGCTAACGATCATATAATTAAATACGTATACATATACTATATGGTCAAAATATCATAAAATAAAAGACAAAGAACGGAATAAATATCGATAAGAATCGTGCTATGGATGATTTTTTGTTTCTGTTATCTGCTTTCCGATAATTATAATACACACAAAAATTCAAAACTAATGAAAAATCACTTCCAATTGTTTTTTTTTTTTTTTGGTTTTTTGTTTGTAAATTACATCTTACATATATTCTTTGCTTTTTGATGTTGCTGTTGTTGTTCATTATTCCTCTCCATGTGAGTCTACTAAGATTTATAATATCCAACCCGGTCGTTTTTCTTTTCCCTCTTCATTTGGCTATAATATATAAGGTATTTTACTTTTATATAATTGTTATATAAGCAACTATATATTTTGGTCAATACATTATAACAGCGTGGTAATATATATATATTTTTTTTTTTAAATTTTACTTTTGTTTTTTTTTTGTCTTTTTTTTCAATTTTATTATCTGTAATTTTTTTTCCATTCTTTATATCTTCAATATTTTTTATTTTACTTTATTTTACTCCAATATCTGTTCTCTTTGCAATTTCATTTTCATGTTTTTTTTTTGTTTTTTTTTTTGTTTTTTTTTTTAATCGACAACCAAAGCGATACGATTTGGTATAATAATCTCCTCGAGCTTCTTTTCTATAATTTTATTCGACATAATCTTCAGCATCATTTTCTTCTTCTTTTTCTTACCATCTTTTCATGTACCCTCTATCTTTATTGTTTGTTATCTCTATTGTTTTTTCCTCACTTTTAATCTTGACTACTTAATACATAATATACGTCACAACAGTACGCGGATATTAATTTTATATACCCATCAGTAGCACGCCCCGTGTAAAATAGTATGTGTATGGTGTATGTGGTTTTTTTTTTTTGCTTTTGTTCTTGTTGTATAATTATATTATAATGAGTGATGTTTTATGATGGTTGTTCTTTTTTTTTCAATTTGTCGATTTTTGTTGTACAATAATTGTTGTTGATGTTTTTTTTTTTTTCCTTTAATATGTTCATATCTGTATACTATAAAAATTATTCATACGTATACATATACCCACATATTATTGTTGATTCTTTTGTTTATATGTTTTTCTTTCAAATCGTTACTTATCATTGTTAACAGTTTTTTTGTTTTTTTTTTGTTTGTTCGTTTGTTAGTTTCGAGTGTGTTCTGCGCTATAATGTGTTCAGTAACGTTTTTTTTTTGTTTTTTTTTGTTGTTGTTGTTATTGATGTTGTTGATGGATTTTTTTGTTGTATTATCAATTCTTTTTTTTGTTAATTTAATAATAAGTTTCTTGTTCGAGCCAACCACCAGGGTTTCGGCGGAGGTAGAATCGTCTCGTTTCGTCGTAGATGAAAATTGCAATCATGAAAGGAATTGCTGGTAACCACCAGACGAATCTGTAAGAAAAAAAACGAAAAGTCGTCAATATTTTATAAATGGTTTTTTGATATTTTAACTGGACTGCAGTGAAATTCTAAAGATTTACTTGAGAGGGAACATGCGAAGTCCCTTGTCCATTCCTGGTGTGTAACTAAGGAACGCTGCTAGGGCGGTTTCGAACACCAGACCGAAGTTTAGGGCCCAATTTCTCATACCCTGATGGATTATCGAATTACGACGTGTCTTACAAACTATCAAATCGGCCCATTGCACAATTACGATTGACACGAAGAACGCCGTGTGGCACGTGAATTCCAGAGTCTTACGGTCCCGGAAGGTCTGCAAGAATTTAATGGATCGGTATATGATTACATGTGGTACTTTTCATTTTTCATTTCTTCTCGAATAGGGATTTATAAATCTTACCCATTCCTGTCCGTAACTGTCGGTGAGATCATTGATGGCTTTCGAATCCCACTGTTTTCGAATACCGAATAATTTCAATGGTAGAAAACCATTTTCAGCCATTATTACGAAGTAGACGAAGAAACCGGCCGCTGCTTGGATCATCCCAATTTGTCCGTACGCCATTGAAATCAGCCTAGGGATTTACGGGAAACAAAAGAAACAAAGAAAAAAAATTGTGTTATTAGAAAATCTCATCCTTTTCATCGACGTTAATATAAGTAATTAATTAATTTTTTTTTCTAACCGTGCTATGTTAATATCATATAACGCTAATTGTGTAATATTATACATATGCTATATAGGCGATGCAATGATTTACAAAAGACCCATTTCAATTTTTATGCTTTTCTACATTTCGTTAAATTGTTCGAAAATTTTTGCTTCGATAAATTTATCTAATTTTGAAAGATGAAGAAGAAGAATGATTTGAAACGGGTCAATTGGTAATCATATTTTATTCGTATGCATTGGCATTTACTAATTTTTCTCTCTTTTTTTTTTACGTTTCGTTTGCTTGTTTCTGGCATGTTATTAACAGCTGCGAGCCAAGGTGGTTATTACAGAAGCCTTGCTTTTTGTTCGTTCATTTTTACGTGTTCTTTTTTCTTTCTTTTACTTGTTAAAATCAAAAATGCAGTACTCACCCACCTTCTTCGACGATAAGAGCCTAAGGTATAATTTTTTTTGATTTTTTTCCCCTCAGAATAGTAGTAGCATGCCACACCGAAGACAATCGAGTCGAAATTTCACAGCGATTTTTTACGATGAAAATTTAAATTTATAAATTTGCTTTTATGTCTTATCAAAAAATGTATCCATCACCAAACTAAGCTTATACTTTTTCTTTTCTTAATTCGAATGTTTTCGCTATGAAATTTGATCGATATTTTTGCACAACAAATAGATGTTTTATTTGACGTGATTTCTTTCTTTTTTTTTTCCTTCTCAACCAAAATTTTAACGACATTTATATCATTTGTCATAAATTGATTTCACAGAAAAATGTAATAAGAACATTTAAGATAAAAGAAAATATGAATATTCTTCCTTTTTTCTTCGATCTTTTTTTTTTCATTCCGCAAACATGCATGAAATGCTTTCTATGAAAATTTCAAACAACTTTATTCAGATTACATTTTTTTTTTCTCAATAAAAAAATTCCGTATTAATTATCAGTAGGAAATCTATACCAAATAATTTCATTTCTCATCTGAATTTCTACGTATAATTCGATGTACAAATTAAAAATTTTGTTGTGAAATCAATTTCTTGTTTTTTGAGGTTTCAATTTTTTTTTTCATGTTAGTAGGTATAACTACGATGATTTTCAGCTGCCACATAACAAAAATGGGGATGGGGGAGTAGGTAGGAATATTGATTTTGAATATTTTTTTGATTCATGTCCGCTGCAAGGATCTGTGTGAGGTAGTTCAAGGGGTTGAAAAAGGAAAAGGGAAGATTTTTAAAGAATGAAGAAGGTATGAGAAAGAAGGTTATTTAAATAGCATGATAAGGTATATGCAGGTGAAATATATAGAATAGCATATATAGATATAGCGAAGAAGGGTATTACATAAAATTAGATCAAGATATGTATAGAGGAAATTGTCTCTGAAAAAATAATACGTCATGCATTATTTTTTAATTAGGTAGATAGATACGTATATGCGTTTAAAAAATCAAAGACATATAGGTATTTGTATAAATTGAAAATTTTGAAACGGGTGCGCACAGTCACAGCTATATGTATATATTTAATTTGAGCACATATATATATATTTGTTATATATATACGTGATAAAAAAAATGTCAAATAGATGATAACTATCTATAAATCTATATACTATGTAACAATCACGATTTAGTCATATCATAGCGATTTTTCTATTATGTATATCTAGATATGTATAGTATGTAACGTTACTATACATAAATATATATATATCTATGATCATCTAATTCGCTATGGTGAATTGAAATAAAACTGCACAAAAAACTTTCTATCAAGAAAACGTTGAACATAAAGAAGTATAGTTTGAAAAAAAAAAATATGTAAGAAAAATTCGAAAAACTAATTATAAAATAACGGTCAGGCATTCGGCATTCCCATATAATAATATGTTATAACTCAATGATCCCTATACGGTTTTATACATATTATAGTGTTCTACATTTACTATGCTTTTAATTAGTTTCAAGAGTGGCCAAACTTTGGTGAAGTACGTAGTGGCCAGAAAGAGAAAAAACAGAGAAGAAAAAATGAATAACTTGTGAAAATAACAATTTGCAACTAGTATATATATTCAAACGAAGTACACAATATATACTACGTGTCGAAAATTGAGTGTACGTGTTGAAAGGAAAAAACTAAAAAAGTACTCGCAATCGAATCTATTCTATGTAAAGATCCACCATAGATGCGATACAAGAACTACGAAATAAAAGATAATTGAATTCACACGATAGATCGGTAAAAATGATTTTCTCGTATAATGCACGTCTAAACAATTTAATTTCACTGAACGCGTATGTTTGAATAATTATAAATGAAATACGATTCCGCGGTCTCGCGGTTACTTGATAGAATTTTTATTGAGACGACAATCTAGGTACGACAATCTAGGTACGTATTTTGATTTTTAATCACGCAATTGAAACGATTAATGAACGTAGAATCGGAAAAGGGGTTTGGCCACCCTGGGTGTCTGATTGAATTTTTTTCTCTTTCTTTGGTTCTTGATCATTTTTACTTGATTTTAGTTTTATTACATGTTTCTTTTTTTTTTTTTTTGTCTTTGTGGGGGTGCAAAATAGTGCTAGAGGGTGGGGGGGAGATGGGGGACACCAACCTTCGGTTGACAAGATTGTCCCTGTAAGGGTCGCGGGGCTGCCGTTTCATAATGTCCGACTCCGGCGCCTCGTAAGCAAGCGAAATGGCCGGGACCTGCCATATATATCCACGAATTATATGTAGTTATGGGAAAAATAAATCATTCTACCCCATCACATCATGCGACAGTATATGATAATGTAGGTAATAGTATATAGCTATATAAATTTAATATAGTAATATCATAGGGGTAGTATATAGTGGTATATAATAGGGTATATATTAATAATTATATAAAGTATTGTAGCTGCAGTATATAAGATATAATAATAATCAGGTATTTATAGTGGGGCATATATGTATATGTAAATATATAGGAAAATATATGCATATACGTGTTATGCGAATGTATATAGGCAAATATATAGGTGATGATAACTGAGGAATTGTAAAGATGCGGACGTTCGGTTATAAAATTGGCATTATATATGCGTATAAAATTACATACGATTTCCACATCACATCAGTATAATAATCGATATTCGTTTATCTCGTTTCAGGTAAAACTGTTATTTTTTTCTTCTCTCATTATTTTTCAAATTGGTAATTTCGATCTATCAAATTTCGATTATTATCTGCTTTTCGAGTCACAGGAGAAATTTTCAAACATAAAATCCGAAAGGTTTCTTCTTCGTTTTTTCTTGTTAAGTATCAAATCAAGTATCATAGTATTGGAAGGATCTGAAGCCGAGCATAAAAATATTATATCATGATAGTCGTTGGTTTTCGATTTTTTTCTCTTGTTTTTTCTTTCTGAACTTCTAAATTTCACGTTTATAAAATCAGAGGAACAAAATTTCGATCGATTCTCATCGAGTGGTCTCGAAACGGTGATGTACGGTATGTATTTTATTATCATTATTATACTGGCAGCATCCCTATAATAGATATAGATAGATAAAAAATGTAGATCGTGATCTGTAGAGGTGGCAGCGTCATAATTATTTGGCTTATATTATTATAATAGAGGATAGAAAAAATATTATACATATATATATATATGTATTATAACAATATATAGTAACCGTCAAGTCATTTTGATGATGATATTATATAAGGATCAGTAGTTATCGAGAGTCAAAAAAAAAAACCTAAAAGAGAAAAAAAAAAGAAGAAAATAGAAATAAATACTATAATGATAAATTTATGCGGCATTATTGGAAACGGCGTGCAGCGCATTGGATTTTTTTTAAGTTTTGATAAACTGGAATTGAAAATTGATTTGTTGAAAGAAAAAAAAATATTGATATGCCTGTTATTTTATCACATAGTTAAAAATCAACGTTTAATAAAATTATTAATTTTCTATCCATAGCTACATGTAAACGAACTATATAAAATTATATATATATATAGTATAATATATATAGAAAGTAAATAGACGTAGTAGCAGTTCTATATATATCTGTGACGCACTCGATCTTATTTATTCGTTCTTTATTTTCTGGATTAAAAGTTTTTAAATAATTCATAGATAATTGATCGCAAGCCGCAAGTAATAATGAAATTTTGCGTATCAATTAATCGATGAATTAATTAAATATATATATTATTAGGGTATGTGGTAAATAGTATGGTATAGGTATAGATAATTCAGCAAATATATGGAGCGAGGCATAGCGAATCGTAAATTTTGCTTGTGTTGGCGTGAACAAGAGATATCATGGCAGCCATATAGTATATTATAGTGAGGAATTTTCGGATAAAAGGAAACATAGTAGCATTAGAGATAATAGTTTATAGATAAGATTGGAATTTCTTATATAATCAGAGCATCGCGTGTTATACAAATAAGCCTGATAACCGCAGGATCGAAATTGTAAAACGAAGAAAAAATAAAAAAAAAAATTAGGAAAGAGGGGTTTCTCAACCCCAGAAATAAATCTTCCCGCTGTTTCGACTTATTCGTATAAACTGCTTAGATACATTTATTAAATAAGAAATAAAAAATATAAATGAAAGAATTACGTGTGAATATATAGGTGATAGATATAATATAGAGATGACAGAGGCATAGATATCAAGTTTAGGGGGATATAACAATGGATTGAATAATTCATTTGCAGCGGATATTGGGGATAAACGGACATGCGAAATATATGAATGATTTCTTCGTACTGTTCTTTTTTTTTTTTTTAGTTTTTCGTTTCTTGATATCTTCAAGTTTTCTCCTTTTCGTAAAGTTCTATACTCCGATAATCTTTCGTGAAACTACACTTTTTCTTTTTTCTAACTGATTCATGATGTAGGTACGTGAGATGATATATGGAGAGAATACAAATGGAATAAGATTTGAAAATAAAAATGAGCAATAAATATAAAAAAAGAAAAAAAAAAGTATCGCGTATATATTATATAAATTGTATATAGGTAAATATTTGTGATTGAGAACTTTATGAAAGCAGAGTTAATAGGTAAGGAAAATATCTATTAATACAAATATGTATATATATATTTTTAAAAATAATATCTTTCTTACCTTGTAAACGAAATACATGATTACTGAGAGAGACGCTCGGCTTGTGCCAATATTCCGTATGTAAATATATACTATATTGTGTATGGTAGTTATATATGTATAATATATATGTTATATATATAAAAATAAGTAGTTTAGATTTTTTGTTTGTCGATTATTAGTTTCCCTTTTTGTAAATTATGATTAATTAATATGTAAATATTATGTTATCCGTTTCATTTCTCTATAGTCGCAGTAACTCGTTTCGATAATTAATTTATCACACATACGCTTATTCAGTCTTTTTTTATTTTTGGTTATCTCTTTTACTTTGCAATAATAAACTGTAGAAAAATATCAATGTACATTTTCATGTACATTTGAGAAACTGTGACTATAATAGGTGTATAATAGTTGAATGATAAGAAAAATAAATATTGAATAGAAAATTGATTAGTAAAAAAAAAAAAAGAAACTCTGCAGGAAAAGAAATTATAATCTATACGTTATGTTAATGTATTAATTGTGTTGTATCTCGTGTAAATGTCGCCCATATAATATGAATATTATGTATTATATATCTCTATAAGTATATAGAATTTTGAAAGTTACATTTACTTTCGTATATTATCAAGGCATTCGCGGTAAAACGGAGCAAAAAATTTTTTTTTCTCTTCTCTTATCACAATTCATAGTGAAGATCATCTCTAAGGTCATCAGTGTATTCGGTCTTGTCATTTGAATTAATTTTTCAGTTGATTCCACCGATGCAATTTACAGCGAGAGAATAATACATGAAAAATATTTACAGTATCTGTTGTTCATTTTAAATAATTTATAAAAAGCATTGCTGCGATAAAAGAAACTTTAGAAATGTTATTACATGTGCGTATATACCGATTTTTACATCATTATACAGCTCGAGTGAATTTATGTACATATATATTAGATTTTTTGCGAATAAGCCAAGATAATGCAAAAGTTAGTAACTGACCAGGAAAAAATAGTAATAATAATAATCATAAATTTGTAATTATGTACGGTCAAGGTCGTCTACGAGAAAAAGTTGTCCAGTTTTGTTTCATAAAAAAGGAATAAAAATTAAAATTAAAAATTAATAAATAAAGCAAAGCTGTGCATAATTGAAACTTGACAATAGAGTTGAGGAGAAAATAAAAATTGTGCCTGTATGAGAATAGTTGTAAAATAATTGAAGGAATAAATTTTACCACTAACAAAAACAATAATATGAAATCTATTAAAAGTTTATTAACGATAAAAGTAGGGAAATGTAGTAATAAGATTGCAAAAAAAAAAATAGAGAAAAAACCAGACTAGTTTAAATTGTAAATAAAAATAGAACTATTGCGGACAACTTTTTCTCTAATAGTGTAAAAACCTCGCTGTACGGTATTTGTTATGTATTTAACGTGTTACCTTTCGTTAACTAGCTTGTCAGTGAACGGGTTTCGTGGTTGTCGCTTCATAATATCACTCTCAGCCTCCTCGTAGGCTAGCGAGATGGCAGGTACCTAATTTCACATTACCATATAGTAGAAGCTCATTACAATTACTAATCCATATTTATAAATGAAAATCATCGATATGCCAATCATCGCACCTCACGAGGACACTGCTCTCACTTTTTTTTTAATTTTCTTTTTCTATCATTTTTATTACCACTGATATTACTTTTTTCTTTTTCTATTTTCTCGCGCTGATCGTAGAAAACCATAAACAAAATCAAAAACATGAATGAACACGCAAGGTATACTCGATAAATGAAAAACTAATAACGAACAAAATCGTTAGAAAAAAAAAGAAAGACAAAAAACCGAAGAAAAACCAAGAAAAAATTTATCAGGGTCCTCGTGCGATAGCAGTGAATGGCGATGAAAGTATTTTTTTTTTTTTTTTTTTTTAGACTTTCTCAAGACAATTATCATGGAAAATAAAAAATCACATGGAAACAAAAAATTGAATGAATGAATGAACGATGAAAAAATAATGAAAAATAATTAATGGAGAAATAAAATTGGTAGTTGTATTCCGGGGGGTAGATTTTCGGACGTGAAGGGAAGGAGTGGAACTTTCTATTTTCTTGCTTCTCATTTCGTTTCTGCCAGGCAAATGAATCGATGAATATAGTGATGATGTATTAATGAAAATAATATGCGGACGAGCGCTGCGGGGGAGGGTCGGGGGATGATTGCCACACAATTTCTGCATTCAATATATGTAAGTATGTTATGCTGTATGGGTATTTTATACTATCGTATGCTGTTAAACGAGACTCCGCAAACAACTCTGCATCAGCAACCAAACACAGGATAGATGAAAATATATATATATATATATATATGAATATAAATATTTTTCAATAATATATATATTATCATCATCATCGTATTATGTATTCCTGTCAAACACGGGGGCAAATTGCAAAATGCTGTTAGCGAATTATTAATCGCGTTTGAAGAGAAACGATCGCCATGTTTAATGTGTATTGAATAGGATCATTGGTTTGTTACAGAAATTTTGAAAAACTATTCCTGAATTGAAAGTCTTTTCTTTTTTTTTTTTGTTCGAAAGAAACGAATCAATTCGCAGATAATACCGAGCGCGCATTTTCATTCAAACGCGATGATTTTCGCAAAAAATTTTCTATTGCAAGTATGGGATATTTGTTAATTGCAGATGCAATAAAAAAAAAATATACAAAAAAAATTCGAACAAAACTAAACTAAAAAACAGTGTTAATTAAGGGGTTCACGCAAATGAACCTTTGGTTGACCAAGTTGTCGTTGAACGGGTTGCGTGGCTGTCGCTTCATGATGTCAGATTCGGCTGTCTCATACGCCAGAGAAATTGCGGGCACCTGTTATTAATTATTATTCATTGCTTTCAGAAGAATTATAAGAGAAAAAAAGACAAAATCAAATAAAGAAATTTAAAAAAAAAAAAAAAGAAAAACGGATAAACCTATAATATGACGAACAAGAGTACCGGGGCGCTTCCGGTCTACTTCCAGAAGTTTTTCTAGCACTTATTTCCTGTTTTACTGTACTTGAAAAAATTTTAAATACGCTCCTAGCAAATATTTTACATTACACCTAAATGGTATTGTAAAATTATTATATACTGCTGAACTTACGTACCTATTTATATGTATTGAAAAAAAAAAATAAGGGAGCTGCCGAGCGCTACGTAAATTGTTAAACTAACGTTAAGCAATAGAAATTTTCTGGCAATTCTACGGGGTATCTTTGTTTTCAAAGAACCTTTCGTTGACGAGGTTGTCGAACAACGGATTTCGAGGTCGTCTCTTCATTATGTCAGACTCTGACTCTTCATAGGCCAACGAGATGGCAGGAATCTAATAATATTTGAGTTTCTAAAATTTCAGATTTCTATTACCTAATTTTTTTTTTTGCTATCTAACAATAAATCCATATCCTCAAACGTTAAAATCAAATTGTTTGAGTGAATAATCATTCTAGATAACTTTCCAGACTTTTTTTTTTTAATAATAAACATATATTTGCTGGAAGAAGACAGGGTATGGAATTTAAAATTATATCGTAAAATGTTCAGCTGCAGCACCAATATTTAAAAAAAAAGTACAATGATCTATTCACAATCGGTCAATCTTGGTTTTGTTTCTTCTTTCTTTAATTAAATCTTCAAAAACCCTCGGCTATGATTTAATAGACAGGGAACACAGATCAAAATCAGGTGAACGCCAGAACGGGGTTGGAAGATGAAAAAAGAATTTGGGGGTGACTTTATTGACAGTGTTAAATATTAGTGCGCAACTTTGAGGTGAATAATCGGGTTTCATCCGTTCATCGGGTAAATTCAATAACCTGCGGGGGAGTAAAATATTTTGAATATAAATTCTGTAATGAACAGTTAACTCACCATGTCAGTTCCAAGATCGATGCAGAGAATGGTGACGGTTCCAAGTGGCAGTGGGATGTCGCATAAAATAAAAGCGAGGAAAGGTGATATTTCTGGAATATTTGACGTCAACGTGTAGGCGATTGATTTTTTAAGATTATCAAAAATCAAACGTCCCTCTTCAACGCCAGTTACAATTGAGGCGAAATTGTCGTCGAGTAAAATCATGTCGGCTGCTTGTTTGGATACGTCAGAACCAGCGATACCCATAGCTACACCGATGTCCGCCTTTTTCAACGCCGGAGAATCGTTCACACCGTCGCCTGTTGGTGACAAAAAGAAAGAAAAAAAAAGGAAACGTTGAATTGCCGGAAATCAAAAGACTCCCAGACATGTCGAAGAAAATTAATTTACCGGTTACAGCAACGATGGCACCCATTCTCTGACAACCTTCTACAATGATCAATTTCTGCTGAGGCGAAGTACGAGCAAATACGATCTCCGTGTGGTACCTCAAAATCTCATCAAGTTGGTCAGAATCCAGTTCCCTCAATTCTGTACCGTGGATTACAGCAGCCTTTGCTTCACGGGGGTTAACTTCAGTGACGGGAATATTTAGACGTTGTGCGATATCCTCGATGGTCTCATTTCCTGCAATTAGCGAATGAAAAGATGGCGGTTATTAAAAAGATTTAAGGTTTTGATTTTTTTCTTTACGATTACTCACCTTCGGATATGATGCCTACGGATTTGGCAATGGCTTTGGCAGTGATAGGGTGATCACCAGTAACCATGATGACCTTAATACCGGCAGATCTGCACTTAGCAACAGCGTCCGGTACCGCAGCCCTGGGCGGATCAATCATGGACATAAGTCCCACAAAGCGGAGTCCTTCACAAGGGAAGTTTGGATCATCACAATTGAATTTAAATCCAAGTGGGAACTTATCACTTGGAAGAACAAAATCACAGAATCCAAGTACTCGTTCTCCAAGTCCACCAAGTTCAAGATAAGCGTTGTTGAAAGCTTCCTTCATTTCCTCGTCGAGTACCTTCTCCTTACCACCGATGAATATCGTGTTACATCTGTCCAAAATTCTTTCCGGTGCTCCTTTCATTACCAATAAATGTCTGGGATCGTTCGGATCATCGGATTCGTGAACAGAAACTTGATACTTGTTTGTGGAATTAAATGGTACCTCGCATACTTTCTTATTCCTCTTTCTGATACCCATTATATCTCCAAGAGCAAGTTCCATGCATTTTAGCAAAGCTGCTTCAGAAGCATCGCCGTTGACCTCCTTCTTCAAAATTGGTACTCCATCTTGTCCGCCTTTGAACTCAGCACGGTTGCAGAGCGCTGCAATTTTTGCCAATGCTTTGAATCCTGGGCTGGTTCTGTCGTATTGAACTCCAGATTGATCTTCGGTTGTATCAGCTTCGATAATCTGATTATCGAACCACATGTGAGCAACGGTCATTCTGTTCTGGGTCAGAGTACCTGTCTTGTCAGAGCAAATAGTCGATGTTGATCCGAGCGTTTCAACGGCCTCGAGATTCTTAACTAGACAATTTTTCGACGCCATTCTCTTAGCCGTGAGGGTAAGGCACACGGTAACAGTGGCTAAAAGACCTTCCGGTACGTTTGCGACGATGATACCAATGAGGAAAATGACAGCGTCTAACCAATGGTATCCAAGAATGAAAGCGATTAGGAAGAAAGTTACTCCGAGGAATACCGCGACTCCTGTGATGAGGTGAATGAAGTGATGAATTTCCTTAGCGATTGGTGTTTCTCCAGTATCAAGTCCAGAAGCGAGTCCAGCGATCCTTCCCATCACAGTTTGATCACCACAGCATATAACAACACCCTTAGCGGTACCTTCAACGGCGTTGGTAGAGAAAAATGCTAGATTCTTTGTTTCCAATGGATTCTCATTCGTGAATTCAGGGGACCTTGATTGCGGTTCAGATTCACCGGTAAGTGAGCTATTGTCCACTTTGAATCCTCGGGATTCTATGATCCTTACGTCAGCCGGAATCCTGTCGCCAAATTTAACTTCAACAACGTCACCGAGGACGAGATCCTCGGCCCTAAGGGTTATTTTTTCTCCCTCCCTAAGGACTGTCGCAAATTGTGGTACCATGTTTTTGAAAGACTCCATAATCTTACTCGACTTGCTCTCTTGATAGTACGAGAATATACCCGTAACTATTACGACGGCCGCAAGGACGATACCTAGGTAGAGGTTGTCGTCATTAGGATCCTCAACGGTCGAGGCTTGGATCGAGTAAGCGATGAAACAAAGGAAAGCTCCGATCCACAGGAGCAACGCGAAACCTCCGAAGAGATTTTTGCAGAACTTTACCCATTCGGGTGTCTGTTTTGGAGGCGTCAAGGCATTCGGTCCGTCCCTCTCAAGGTTTTCTTTTGCTTTCGCATGGCTGAGGCCCTAAAAAATAAGAATAAAAGAGGATTTAGGATCTTGGAATTTTTCATTTTCCAAAATAGTTTTTTTTTTGCATTTTATCATGAAAATTATACTCACGTTTTCGGGGTGCGTACTAAATCTCTGGTAGAGTTCCTCGGGGGTGATTTTATGAAAATCAATGTCCAACTCTTGTTTTAAATCATCCAAATTGTCCCCCTTCCGCTTTGGGTTCTTCCGCCGCGACTATTTCGTGAAAAAAATTAAAACAAATGTTAATAAAAATTATTCTAATCGACAACAAAGTTAATCATATCAAACCTCATCACCAGATACATCGCTGTTAGTCTTTCACCGATTTCCTACATTTTATCCAACTCAAAATTCTTACAACTTTTTAATCTATTTTAGCGAATGTCAATGAATAGTCTTTAACAATGACGTTCCATCGTCAATTTTAACGTCAGGTGTTAAGTAATCTACTATTTATAAAAAGCAGAGCAATCATGTAAAAAAATATAGAAAAAAAATTACCAACGATATAAGTTATTATCTTTAGATCATAATGACTAAAATTCTATACAATATAGATAATTAAAATAGTAAAATATTATATCCCAACTTTTTTAGTATTCAAGTTTTTGTGCACATATGTTTCATGTATTTCGAGGTGTTATGTATTATACATACGTATATATAAGTGTGAGTGTGTGTTAATCGAAAGCATAAGATAGTGGTCAGCTGAAATCACCGCGTGAACGAGTTAGAAAGAAAAGATTTGTACATAGATTACACAGATATATATGTACAAGACAACAATTACATTATCAGTGCCAGAAGTTGCATATGCCAGTAAACCAGAAAACGGAGAAACATCAGTTCGGAAAATAATAATCAATGTTACATTTATAAATAGCCTCATTAATCCGCCCAAGTAGATTATTCCATGGAGTTTATTGCGTGGAATGAAATTTCCTATATAATACAGTCAAGTTATTGAAAGAGCCCAACCACCTGAGGTAGATGAAAAATTATTTAGCCAGAAAGAGGAGGAGAAAAAACAACGGATTTTCGTTGTCAAAATTATCATCACAATAGCCACACTGTAGATATAGCTGGTTTTTTTTCCGTTGACGTGTAGTTGACAGTCCAAGCTTCGAGATGATACACCAACACCAAATTTTTAAAAGAAATTATTGATACAAGCCAAACAAACACGACAAATCGACGCCAGATAATTAGACAGTAGAGATACGAGTGCTCAGGATTTGTGCATTGATTCCCAAAACGAGAATTGAAGAGAAAAGTTTTTGATCGAAGGTGCAGATGATCTGCAGAATTTGATGATCTTTCAATTTCGTAAATTGTTACAGAATTAGTTGGATCCAGTTTTTTTTTTATTTTCGAAGAGCTGGAGGGGTTGATAAATTAGGATATGAGAATCCGTAGAGATCTTTGAAAGTTTTCCAAACCGAATTGAAGAAGAAAAAGAATGAGAAGGAAGAAGAAGGACACAGGTTGCAGAAATAATGTACAATATTCAGAAGATTATAGATTTGAGATAAGCAGCATCGGATGATCTCCGAGAAACTTGATTTTTTTCAATCAAGCGATAATCTAATACCTTGTACATTCCGTCAGCGGTTTTGTTGTCATCTCGAACATTTGGCAGAGTGGCAACTCTGTACGAATCTGATCGGCCATGCTGTAAAATTAAAAGTATGACAAAAAAATAAAAATAAAAATTCAAGAAAATACTGAAAACAATTACAATAATGATAGATACGAAAAGAATGCAAATGATTTCATCCAGAGAACGATTACAACAACTAACGAGTGTTCGAGAACATGTAGGTACATGGGCGAATAATAAAAACATTAATCGAGGAATCGATCGTTTTCTACAACTTTTTCAGAGGCCATTTTCTTTTTTCTCAACAATTGTGAACCGGTATTAATATCACCCTGGTCGAGCCGCTTGAAAACTACTTATCGACGAATCTTATATTGTTAAGACTAAAAGAATGCAGCGACTAATTACTCTTCAGGAGTCAAATCATAGCATATTTTTTCGAACGCGTCTTGCCTGAATTCGAGCACAAAAAGTATTCCAGCAATAATGCTGCATGGGAACAATAAAGTTACGAACAATTTTAATTTTTTTTGGTTTTTGTTTTAAATTCTGCAGCCTCAAAGAGCTGCAGACGCGCTTTGTAAACGGCGTATTATAGAGCAATATGGAAACCACCAGGCCTTGAACGAACGGACGACGATCAGTCGTAGTTTAATTCGAAGTGAAGTTGAATGGCAATTTCCTGCAATTAGAAGGAAAAAAAAATGGAATGAAAAAAATACCTGTGCCTCGAAACGCAGCATTCGATTGAATTCTGTGAATAATTGATCGTTCGATATAGGAAAGAAAAAAAATGGGCTTGGTTTCTTTTCTTTACGTCCCTTTTATACTTCGCTATGATTATACCCTGTGTACTTACGCAATATAAACGGTGAAAATTTAAAGAAAATATATTACTAGGGGTAATGAATAAGAAGAAAAATTATCACGTCGGCATAAAAGCTTGCCAAAAAGCTACATCAATGAATTTAAATCAAAGTATTTCAATTTACGCGTTTTCTATGCGATCTATACGTTCGTCCGTGACAAGTACGATAACTTCTATGCTTGTGGAATTTAGTTAATTAATTAATTAATTAATTGATCAGATTAAGGATCGTCGAGCTCCAGCAAAAACGCCTAACAGCTGACGAAGGTCGAAGGGCTGGGAGAAATATCCAATTTAGTCTAATTATAATTTATTTCTCTTGTTTTTTTGCTTAGATTTTCCGTTAAAAAACTCTAAATTTTTGCCTTCCTCGTCTGCACCCTACGCGTGATTCTGAGCTTAGGGATCTGAATCAGCTCCAACACCGCTTTTTCAGTATAGAATACCTAAGCTTTTAATTTACAGAACTTTATTGTTCTGGCAATGGTAATAACGAAATAATATTCTCGAAGCAATTCTCAAGACTGATTGTGTCGTGAATACATATATGTATAGTTTTATCTTATATATTGTGGTATTGATTTCAGCCGAGTTTAGCCGAGTAGATTATATATATATACATTTATATATATACATACCCGCCGACAACATTCCATCTATATAATAAAATCCGTACCCAAGATATAGAAACAAAAAGAAAATCCAAAGAACAAAAAATAGATAGACAAAATGACTCGCATTTTGGTTAGATATTCTATTTCCTTTTGTTTCTCTTCCTTTTTATTTCTTATGCGCCCTATGGATCGTTAATCGAATTGTCTTCACACACTTCATCGGCTCGAGACAATGAATATCATAAAAGAAGAGAAAAGAAAAAAAACTTTCATGTCTAGCAAAATATAAATAACGAAGAAAACCTTTCAGCGGGAATTGCTGTGTGTGGTGGAGAAGGATAAATGAAAAATATAACAATAAAAAGTAGAAGGGAGAAACACTTTACTTCTCTATGATTAATTCTCCCTATAAGGTACACACAGCTGAACCGATCGAAATCTCTTTTTCGCCCCTCTTCGCGCTCCCCGTTGTTTTTCTCTTTTCAACGCTTTTGCGAAAGTGGTTGCAACGTAATTATTTAATAGCCGTTCGAAACGGGTGAGAAACTAAAACTAGAGTAAAAAGAAACAAAATTGTATAAAATAATGAAGACGATACTGTCTGCTTATGCATCGATTTTTCTCATTCTGGCAGGAATTACATACCTATATCGCTGCTACCTAATTCAGATTTTCTCGCTTGAATAATTTCACGCGTTAGATCCCTGCAGATTACATAGCTAATTCGTTTATGCGAAACAAAGGAAAAAGAAATTGTTCCACGTACAAGCTACCGACGCTTTGTTTTTTTCAAATATTATTTTCATACATTTGTTCACCTGTAAAATTCTTCTTTACTTCCAGTTGTTATTTTCGTGTTCTTTCTATTCTTTATCCCCTGGGATTCGGTGTGGGGTTTATCATAATATATGAATTTCCATGTAGGCGCACCGGTATAAAGTTCACCCCTATAATATTCAAGGTAACCCCCTTTGAATTTCTAACTGTTATACATATACGCACGGCTTATGTATTCATGAATTGTTGTATAAGAGTTAGAGAAACTTTCGGATAAAGAGAAAAAGACTCGAAATTTCGTGGCCTAAATTCTACTCATTTTTTATATTCACTTCCCGTTTCGTTTTTCGCAGCCTGAACGTATCTAATATTTTATTTCATATATTTCGTGAATCGGTTGGTATCGTGGTAAAAATCGTGTGTAACGTGACGCGGTAATTTAAACCCTGCACTGGGGTGACGGATAGATAAATTATCTACCTGTTAATAATTTACAGTTGTGTGGTAAAAAACAGGAAACGCGTGAATAAGTTTTCTCCATTGCGCGGGGAAGGTATATACAATATATCTACAATCTATCTATGTATATATGTGGTGTGTGTCCGGGTGCGGTTATGGCCGACATGGGGTAGCCATCCGGGTCGATGGGCTCGGCGTTCGTTTCTCGTGTTTCATAGGAGGGCGCAGACGCGGAGAAACGGTGAAAACCGCCCCCCAAGATCAATACAAAACCAGGCCATCAACCGGCGTGCATTATACCATCCGGCAATGCCCTGCAGACAGCCTGGCTGGCTAATACTAGATAGTTTTAGAAATATTATTATACATAGACCTATATCTATGATTTCTATATATGGCACATGCACATAAAATAGCTGCGTCATATACGATACACGTGGTCACTATTTTCTATTTTTATCATCCGATCGTTTATCTGTTACTTGGGACGTTTAAAAATACAAACTTTTCGCAGGGTTTCAACAAAAAACTCGGCTAAGGGTGTACTCGTATACGTTTATACGATTCTCACTTTGCAATTGTAAAAAAAAAGAAATTTAAATATTTTTTACACGATCATCCGCTTTTTCCCTTCACTTTACTATCAGAGTTGCTAAATACGTTTCCAAATGAAAAAAAAATCTAACCAATACTCAGAGGTATAAGAAAAAAATTTCAAGGAGTTTTCGGTGCTTTTCAAGGACGGGAAAATTTCAAACACCTCGAAGGCTCCTAGGGGATGTTTTCGAAAAATTCTGAACTGCTAATAACGATTCGTTCCGTTCGGGGATTTTTATGTCCTTGTTTTCGAACTACTTATTTGTCTCTTCGCCAAAAGGATGCGAAATCAAAAGCTAGAGTCTACCGGAAATCCGGGTTGAAATTGGGAGTCAGGTAATATTGTTGTCCAAAACACATGCGGCATAGAAAAAATCCACTCTGTATAACAATGGGCATTTGGGTAAGGGTTTCTTAAAGTGAAACGTGTTTCGTTAGGGGTCGGGGGTGATTTTTGTCGGGGAGTTGCATGAAATAATATTTAAAACGTATGACGTCTACGGAGTTAGTCGACTCTGGATACACATGTATAAATTTTTTTTTTTGCGTTTTGGGGGGAGAATATAATAGAATTGTTCGGAAACTTGGCTTCCTCAGCGAAGCTTTGGGGCTTGACGTCGATGTCAACGTTGGCCTCCCGGATTACAGACATACGAAACCCGAAACCCGATTTACCAAAGCATCTTGAGCCTCTTGGATGAACCCCCTACCCCATAACTAGGGTTACCAATACCCCCATGTTATTCGAAGGGGAAATGAAACAAAAAAAAAACTTAATCGAAAATAAATCACTAAACTGGTTTCATACAAACTCGTCTTATCACGAGTCGCTTTGAGCTTTTTTATTTTTTTAAATTTTCAAATTAGGAACAGGCAAGGCGAGTTTCTGAAATTTTACACCCCATTGCTTAAGGATTATTTTCCAGACCCTTGAACATCGTATACATATATATCTAATCTGCGGGGTAACATTCCGGAAATTTTACAACTGGTTGCCCAAATTTAAAGATCCTTATCATATATTTTTCACTTTTATCTTCAATGATTCTGGGCCACCCACCTCGTTTGTTCAGCCCCGCGGTAGAAATACTTTTTTAGTACCGTAGAAAATTTTATCCGAACCAGAGGTTTGATGAATGGATTGTAGAAATTTTTTTTACTTCTTTCATCTCGTTATCTAGATCAGTGTTCGATTAACGAGGTGATAATCGCCGGTAAAATTATCGCCGATCAATTAACGTTGCTGATCTTATTGCAGAGGAGTGCAAGAGCAGTAGCCTACTTGGAAAATGTTACTTTGTTGGTTTCTTTTCCTAGTTACTTCAGTGCTAGTTATATTGCGAGAGGTGCAGGAATTAAATTCGCAGCAACTCTTGGCCAAGCGCTTGGCTAGTTCACGGCCCCACATCATGACTCTGTTAAATAATTGTATGATATAATCTGGACGCTAGAGGCTAGAGAAGGCAAACTGAACACTACTGTGTCAATAGTTAAACTAAGCTATACTGAATCGAGTTGAACTGAACTAGACTGAACTAAATCAACGTAATACGTAACACGCAAATGTACATCAACTGCGAGGGATAAAATGAAAAGGAATAAAAAGAAAAAAAACAATACGAATTACAGGACTCGGACGGGATTTTTGGACTAACGATCCAATCAATTTTTCTACCCTGGAACCACGAAACTGAAAAATGATTCAACCTTATCTTGCCTCCTCATATATTGTATCGTCCTCATAAAACAGACCGTCAGGAAATAGCGATCAGTCGACTGGTCGGCCGAGTTGGTTCAACAGAGAAGACCCTCAAAAGCGTAAGCGGAAATCTTTTAAGGGTGCAATTAAACCAGAGTACATGGTATCCTCATCGACGAACATGGGAAACGAATCACACGAACACCAAGACAAAAGAAGAATTGAAAAATCAATTAGTTTCTTTCCTAACCGGAAAGACTCCCCGGATCATTTTTTACTCCAAACTTTCAGCCCTGAATCTGAATGAAAATCTTAGCCGTTTGGGACAAGGTTGAATCGTCATCTGGGAATTTATCTGGGAGTTTGGGAAGGGTGTGGATATTGAGAAAAAAACCTGTGAGATCGGAACCTAGAATGCCTGTGTCTGTTATACCTCATCGCGCACGCGGCGGTTGGTAACAACCGAATCAAAATGTCAGATGAATTATAAAGAGAGGTTGCGATCGATATGCGCTCTCTACCCGGTTATAACAGTACGTTTCTACAACGGCGCCATCTGGTCTGCGCGCCTCTTTTCCGTGCGCCCTTAGAAAGACACTTCCTCACCCCCAATCGTAAAATTTTCATACAATCTATACGCTGTAATTATACCTACACCGATTTTCCATTTAATTGAGCGATCACAAATTCAACTTCTTCATCCCTTGAATTTTTGCAGAAACAAAAGCAAAGTAGACATTCAAAATCGATACTTTTCCAAGTCCAAGAAATAATCCCTACTAGAAACCGCCCTCATAGAATCTCGAGATAAGTATGGAAAGTAAAGGAAAAAATAGATAAATGAATTACGATTATTCAAAAATCGGAGCGCCAAAGTTTCCCGGATTAAGGGATGAGAATCAGTTAGATTGATTTTATGGCTCTGTCGGGGGCTCTTGTGCTTCACTTATCTTGTTTTTGCTAAGAGTCATTCGTACGATTATTACATAACTTATAGGATGACAAAATGATCCAGAATATTTTTTCGCACTTTAGAAGTAAATCGTAGGGCGAAATTTGACCCCGTACAGTGCGCACAAGCCCCAGATGAAATGCATATCTTTGCGCATGACAAATGCAAAGTACTACGTTAATTCCTATGAGGTGTCTCGAGGGTTTCTAGATGCGTATCTACAACGTGCACTATTTTTCACTATTATAAATTCACTAGGTATTTCTTATCCGCCCTCCAGTCGATGAACAGCAAAGGATCCCATTTGCCTTAAAATTGAAGGAATAACATTAAATTTTCATACAGTAGTATCCAGATTTTGATTATCGATGGAGTTATTGTAATTCAATTAATGATCGAATCACGATTTTTCGGCTTTTCTGTAGAACGAAAAGCTTTCGACTTTGTTAATTCGGTGGAATGAGTGAATCAAAAGAAGATTCATCGATCAATTTTCCCGATAGACAAAGTGAAAAAAAAATGTTCGTTCAATTTTAAGGCGTGCGCCAATAGTCTCATAGTTTATAAAATCGTTGTACATACAAAGGGATTTTCCCAATGGTATTTTTCAGTTAAAACGATCGACCTTTTCAATCGCCGGTGCGTCCTTGGTATGCCGCGCGTTACAAGCGCGAAGTTTGCGCAGCCGCCGGAAGTAGTTACTATCCGGCTAAAACCGACCATATAGATCCGAGCTCAAGCTACGCTAGGGTATGATTTGCATTTCCTAACAGTCGCTGGAAAATCCCATGATTATTAAAATAAATAAAATAATCGAAAGAACGAAAGGTGAGTCGAAGCCACGAGGAAGATGGAAATTAACTTGAACGAATATTTTACTGCTATGATATTTTTTGCTCCGCACTGCGACGATCGTGCAATTTTTACGCTCGCCAATATTTCGAAAACTGTTCTAATCGCACCTCCGTATCATTTGGTTGTAAAAAATGAACTAAGGAAGAATCGATCGATAGAAAATTCACCTCAGATATTCAGACGGAAAAATTCGTCCGTTTTCTTAACGCCCGCAATTTATTTTTGGTCCCCGAAAATCAACCCCTCTCCAAAACTTACAAGACACCCGGTCGAGTGTTGCGAAGGAGATACCGCGCAGACGCAAAACTCGGGAAGGAATCACTAGAGAAATATTCCATCTCAAAAGCTCCGCGAGCTTTTCCATTTTTTTTCATTTATTTTTTATATAGTTTTTTCTTTATACATCTGAAGATATGAATTGTGTTTTGCGGTACCGATACCGATACGTGCAGACAATGCTCTGCACCGCAGACAATCGAAAAGAGGATTTTATTTTTAAAACTACCCCAAAGTTCAAAAGGTAAGATCGAAAAGTTTTCGATGCGAATATAGTTCCAACTGATTCCCTCCTATTATCATCGTTTGCGAAATTTTATAAAGATTCTCACTAAACATTTGATCGGTTTTGCCACCCCCTGAGGGTTCTTTCAAATTATGTCGCGCATGGATGGGACTACGCGGTCGATAAGATGCGGGGACGATGTGAAAACTATTTCTTTTTTTTAAAACAAAGTACCAAAGAAACCAAAAAGTAAAAGATAAAATTCAAGTAAGAAACCGAAGTAAACCGCGATGACACTTGAAGCACTCATTAATACTTAGTCCACAATAGGGGCGTGGTGCAGATACGAGGGTGCAGCGTTGGCGCCTGTTTGAGGGTGTAAAAAATTTACACTAATTAGGGATGAAAACAGTTATAATAATAATTCATATACCTCAATAAATAATCAGATGGTGAGCTGATGATAAAAATTTGTACCAATCACGATAATTGTGACGCAAAAAAAAAAATGACTAACGAATTCATACTTTTTCCCCTACCCTCCCCAGCATTTCTTTCCTTGAATCCCGCCCTTGCCATAACAGAAAATTGACTCTATATAGTACGCGTACTCCAAAAATATTATTACCTTTTGGCACTTCGTTATTATAATTAATAAATCTACTCTAAATATATACGTAACATCAGAATCAATCGTACTTCAAAAAATTTTTACCACTACCCTTGTACTTTTCGTGTTTGAAAGTAATAAAAAATTCTGCAGTGTATAAGCATAAATATCTTCGTTTACGATGTATAAATTTTTTCCCTCTGACTTTACGAATTCTGTGATTTTACTTACGCCCTCGTAAAAACGAAAAAGAACCTCCAAAGTTTGAAAAATGTAATCTATATTCCTATAAAATTTTCCAAGATTCTTTTTTTTCCCCCTTTTAAATTTGAACAGTTATAGTTGAAGATTTGTTTTTTGGATTTGTCTTTTTTGGTTTTGTTTTGTGTTATATACGGTATTTAAAATTTTGTAGTATTATATATATATAGTTATAATTTTGTTTGTTACGTTTTTTTTTGTGTAATGCTTTTTGGGTTTTTTTGGTTTTTGTAAATTGTTATACATACATTCCCTCGCTCTCATTGTTTTTTTGTTTTTGTTTTTGTTTTTTCGTTAATTTTATTAATAACGTCAAATTAATTTTAGATTTTCTGTTTTTTTTTTTTTTTTTGATTTTGTTCGCTTGTTATCTCTGCACAAACCTTATCACCCATGGCTGCGGCGACGGTGTTCGATGTAGGAGTAGTGTGCAGCGCGGCTTCGGGAGCACCAAAGACTGACTGGCGTTCCTCTGCGAACGGAGAACGCCGCCGGCAGCATCGACCCGCGACCTCTCCTCTTTCTCCCCTCCCTCCTCTCTCTTTCCTCTCAACTCCCTCCCCGAAACGTTTCAAAGCTCCCCGCGATCACCCCCTAGAGTCGTTCAAAGCACTAGATACGAACGCCCCACCCGGTTGAGACTCACCGCGCAAGCTCGCGATTTTAATACATATATAATATATACCTATATACATAATATCAGAAACGGAGGAACGAAAGAACGAAGGAACTAAAATCAGAGGATTTCATATGGGGGTTTTTTCCTACTTTTGGATTTCCTTTTTTTGACCAACTTTTCTCTGTTCGATATATCGGGTAACGCCTGGGGTGAAATTCACGTGTATTTATACCTATACGTTATATTTTATGGTTATTCCGGTTTCGAATGAGAACCACTGGGGGTAATAGAGAGGGGATAGATTGATAGAGGGGAGTATGGGGAAAAATGCATATACCTATATATATTTTCTAGAGAGGGGAGTATGAGGATGAGGAGGAGGAGGAGGATGCCGATCTGTGCTAGTGGGCTAGCGCCGCGGATCCCTCTTCAACCCCAGGCACGAGAGTCACCGATAGATCTCATGCATATAGTAATACTGGGCCAAACCGTCTGCGGATACCTTTCCCATCATCGTTATCGTCATCGCCATAATTATTTTTATCATCATCTCTTTTTTTGGCTCGACGCAAAATAAGGTATTCCAAAGAAACCGACTAACGATTTTTTACTTCCTTTTTTTTCTTACAGACGTTCCGAAAGAGAGAAAATATTTTGATCCCAACTCCGTTTCGAAAAACGTTTTTTTGAACATGGTGCGTAGGATTTAATGGAGAATAGCTGGGTGAGAAATCGAATGAATTTGCATTAGTTTGAATGGATTACGCGTATAGTACACGGTAAATAATATTATAATAGTGTCGGTTTTATATATGTAGACATTTAATCAAGGATTTTGGCAATCCACCAAAAATACACGGGATTTGATTTCCGTACGACTATATATTTGAACGAAAATTTGACAGAGAGTCGAATGTAAATCAAATCTTCCCAATGAAAAAAAATTTACTATTTGCAGTCTTTTTAAAATTGCGTTAAAATGAATTTTTTTTATTTTTTCATTTTTTTTCTCTCGCTACGTAATACTGTTTGAATTCAGACGGGAATTAGAGACGATTTGATTCGCTGATAAAATCTATAAACATGGCAAAGATTGTTTTTGCTCTACGTTTTATAGATGTAAGTAGCGTTATACGCGTATAAGATATTACGTAGTAAATATGGGATAAGGTGCAGAGAAACTGCAAGGCGACACTTTTCTCAAGGTTTTAAAGATCTCGAGAAGGTGGTGGATAGAGGAATTGATTTCAGTAATAAATCTGAAATATTTGAATACGTTAGAGAATAATTGAACCGTAGAATATATGGGTGATTCATAATTGTATATATCATAGTTGAATATATATTTTTTAACTCAATTATATTTAAATTACCTGTAGATCTTCAATTATTTCGCCTAATTGTAATTCAAAACGTTGTTATCGTCGTCGTCGTCGTCGTCGACCTTTCAGAAAAGGAGAAGGATTTGGAGAGGAGCATCTATTTTACCGAAGGGTTGATGAAATTGAATTTTCTAAAATTAAGGTTCAAAACGACTTTTGCTCCTATACGAATATACATTAAATACGTAGGTACCAAAATTCAAGCACCGATCAACGACGTCCAAAGTGTCTAGATTAAATTTCCATCAAATTTAACTCTGGAGACAGATAAACTTATTTAAATACAGCCATAAAGGACGTCGTAAATTTTTTCGCTTATAAAAGGACTTAATTTATTTTTTCCGAGTACGTATCAAATTAAATAAAAAAAATAATTAATTGATAAATGAAACTAAATTCAAATGACATAATGATAAGGGAAGTTTTTACTGATTATTTCCGGTTTCTCGCTTCCTAAATTTAATTTTAAACAACCGGCAGTGTTTTTGCCCGATTGAGATTCAGTATTCAGACGGCGCGTCTCGACGAGCGTCTCGACGTCGGCGTCGCTGTGGTGAGGAGAACCAATTTGTTTTAGATGATAAATAACGCGTGTATAATATGACGGCGAATTAGAGTCGTTGATACATGTACAGTAACTCTTAACGAGATTTAAGAAAACTATTAACGCACAAATTGTTACAAACTCAGGAATAAAGTCAAAGGAAATTAGAGAATGTCAAACGGAATGTAGATATTGTTGGATGAAATGAGAACCACTGACGCTTAAATTGGCGCAGCCGTAATCCGGTGTACCTACTTAAAATTACTTTAAACGCATAACTTGTCCAACTCTGATCTTTTTTGATGCGTCAGAGTTTCCTACGCCCCCCTGTATTATTATAGTTCCCATGGGGATTGCCAAGAGGAGCAAAGAGAGAGACAGAAGAAGAAAAAAAATATTTGCGATACTTCCTCAATCAACGATTCCAGGAAAGCTCGCGATGTTTCTGTCGAGTTCTCGTTTTTAGGGTACCGGAAATCCTGCGAAATTTCATTTAACTTTTTGGAATTTTTACTCCAAGAAATTTGGCTTTTGACACGTCTAGAACGAGCTTTTATCATTACCAAGATAACGCGGATATACGTATTGTATCCGCGATATCCACATTTGCCAAATTTGACTTATATATTCAGCCTCCATTTTGCTCTCCGCGAGTTGTCAACCCCTGTAGTCTAGACTCCAGAGTACCAAAGCGTCTGCAAGCGCAAGTCGCAAGCGGCGGTCGGTAACGTGCGGGGGAGTCGCGGAGCACAATATGGGAACTAGGGAATCGATAAATAGTTTTAACTTCGCAATTCTGCGGTGCACATTCCGTAAATATATTCATATATATATTCAGGGACTAAGATTAAATGAAATCAAAAGCAAAATTACGAAGGTGATCTCTAAGTAAAAGCTTTCGGTTTTCAATTTCTCAAATCTTTTCCAAACTAAAATCCACACTAACATGAGAAAAAAAAAGAAAACTTCTCAAACAGCACATCAACTTTATACCTAATATGTATTTGTAATTGAACGGCATATAGACGCGAATATAAATGCGAATCGCTATACGTAATTTACTTTTGCATAATTGAAAGCTCGGTCTTCATATATAGAAACTGCACGTGCGGTTTATACAACAGCTGCAAACCACGGCAGTGAAAAAGCTCTGTAGAAATGAACCCAAGTAAAAAGAAAATCGAGAAAAAAGGAAAGGAAAACATGTATACTTAGTCCAAAAAAGCTCTCGCGCGATCATTTTTTATTCGGAAAGGGTAGAAAACTGGGTGAGGCGAAAAAAAAAAGATAAAAGAAAATGAAAGGAAGAGTGAAAAAAAATCATATTGGCGATATATTTTTTTTATTAGTCGAGCCATTGAGCTTTTTTGACGCGAGAATAGCGATGGATCGTTTCAGGCGGTTATTATTATCAGGAGCGCTTTCGAATTATGGTGGATCATTTTTCGAGCATCTATATATAGATTTGGTTTTTCTTTTCTTTGTTTTTCACACGTAAAGAGGATGAAATGTTCAGCGTCTCGTGATATGATAAAATTGCTGTGATTTCTCAGCGCGTGATACCGATTCTATGGACTATGCATAGATATATATGCGACTAATAACGAGCATAAACGCACATTTGCAAGCTACTGGTATAGGTATACGTGTATAGTAAGTTAAACCGACTGTCCAGTCAGGGTTGGTTATGCAACTCTACTGGCCTTGCGCCAATATTTCGTATCGTTCTCATCGTCAACTTGTCCATAACAGAGGAATTAAAGCTTCTGCTACCATGCCGTTATCGCTGATGACGATGATGATGATGAGGATGATGACGACTGAAGCAATTTCGGAAACTTTCGAGCGCGAGAAAACTTCTGCATCTTTTTTATTTGATGTTTTTTTTTTTTGTTTTTTGTTTCTACAGTGTAGTGTTGAGTACACTTGCATTATTAAAAATTTCGCAATTAGCTGATGAATGAAAGACGAAAACTAGAAAATGAAAGAAAAAAAAAAAATTTAATTACTGTGTTGAAACGTCTAGCTTATTCCGTATACATTATACCTGTATAAATTTCACGGAAAAATTCGACGAGTTTTTATTAAAATTTTAAATTTAAACATCATTTCTACGCGAATAATATTTTTTTCAAACCCACTTTTCAAACGCCTGTTTTACACGCGGTACGGAATGGTACTCGAAATAATTTTCACTCTTCAATCTGTCCACCACACTTTAGAGCTCGGAGTTTTTTTTTGTTTTTCTTTTTTTTTCTCCTCCATACCCCGTTTTGTCAGAAACCCTTGGTTCACAATCAGATGAGGGGTTGGAAAGGATGATGTTGAAATTTTATTTCATGCTTACATTTCATTATCGAATAAAAATTTGTGACGAGGCTGAGTAAGAAAAAAGAATTGTCCGATTGGTTTTATTAAGAGTACCTCAGAGAGAAAAAAAAAGTAAAATTTATTTCCATCTTAGAAAATTGACAAACGATTCGCAATGGAAGATTTTTAATCTGATATTACTTTTGCTAGTAAATATGCGTAGATAAAGCGCTACTAATTTTTTAAAGAATACGCAAAAACAAGTTGAAATAATTAAACCTTTGGTCATAAAACTCATTGTCAGTTGAACAGCTGTATTTGTTTAGCCAGACGTTTCATGTAACATTGCGATAAGTAGATGTATAATAAAACACGATAACAACATTACTCTGTCGCGTTTTAGTTTCTAGTTTTTTTGTTTTACAAAAACTAACTTAATGATTCGATCGGTGTTTTCTCATTTTTCGAGAATACTAATCAGTGTTAATTTAGTTAGAATAATTTTGTGGACATTTTTTGAAAATATTTTTGAAACTTTCGATCCCGCTGTATGTAGTTGTCCAAGTGGAATGGAAATTTGTTGAAAACAAGGAGAAATAAAACAACGTTGCATTCGCTTTCACATAGGAGGAAACAACAAAACAGATTAAATATCAAAGACTTTCGAGTGTCAGCTAACCCACTTAACATTTATGCGATTATAATTAGAGTTTTATAATCTCAATTCGAGTTTGTGTGTGTGCGAGGAGGCGCGGTAAGATAATAGATAAAATAAGAAATAAAGACATATCCAAATAAAGTCGGTAATAATTAGGTATTTATTGTATCGTATATAAAGTTACAAGCCATAGGTTGTCTCAGAGATATCCCATATCAAATATCACCGAATGACGCAGTTCTGGATCAAACTGGTTACCTCTTGGCACCAAGTTTACCCTATTCCAGTTTCATATTATCAGTTGTATAATAAACGAGAAATCCACCATTATACGAGGAAGTACGTTATTTACGGTACACGCTGTGTATCAAACGCAATAAAAATAAATCGACGAAAAAAAAAGGAAATCTCTCAGCAAACACTATATTAATATCATCATCGTATGAATCTACATGGCGCCTCTTCTTTGTCTCACACAGTGTGTGTTTCAAAAAATCGAGTCTCATTCCCCCGATTAAATTTTATTACAATTTTCTCTTTTTTTTTTTCTTTCGCTCGTTATACCATAGCCTATTACACCGGCGACGCCTGCAGAGAGTCGATATGCTTTTTTTTATTCTATCGACGTAACAATAAAAGTCTTGACCGTAATTAGAGAGCGAAGGGGTGAGTTTTTGAGAGCAGATCGAGTGGAATTTTAACAATTTTTTTTCTCGTTTTTTCATAACGCCATTTTTTCTCGCGAAGAATTCTGGAAACGGCGCTAGACAGATTATAGAACGAAAGGGCCGGCTGGTTGTGTATAATCTGTCTGCTTTTGCTTGTCGGGTTCATCGAACGAAATCGCAGACTGCTAGTCGCCCATATTCCGGTTTTATCCGGACGGACGCGTACGTCGAACAATCCGGAGCTGTTCGGTCTTGACTCTGTTTTCATCATGAATGAAAAAATAAATGAATGAATGAACGAATGAATGAGTGGAAGAATGATGCTCTGCGCCACCCGGACCCATAATTTCTCATGTGCGGGACATGTGAAGTATATAGAAGACGGTTTTGGAAGACGAATTGCGAAAATTATCCCGAAGTTGTTAGAATTTTTTTCCTTTAAAAATTATGCGGTATTAAAGTAGGATATGGGGGCTCGATCACCCGACGACCTTGACACGACATCCGAATTCCAAAGGGTTGCAAATTTAGCAGCGTTTAGAATTTCGCGACAGCTGACACACGAGGGAAGGGTGGAGAACTTGAAGGGCTGCATCGAATTCTTCTTTTTGATTTTTGTTACTCGAGCTTTTTCAGACGTGGGTCGCAGAAGTTTGAGTATGGAATTTTTGAGATTTAAAAGAAATATCTATACGGCACAGAAGCTATCAAACTCGGATTTGGATAACACGCTATCTACTTTAACGGATTTTAAGAAGTAGGTTATACAAACGGAAAATAACTAATTTCGTAAAAAAAATCTACTACGATCTAATTACTTGTGCATTTTTTTTTTTGGGGAGGTAAAATACCTAATTCGAATGTACATACTTGTACGTAGTATAGGTATAATGCAATATTACGTGTCTATCTACCTCGTAGTACATTAACGCCGTTAGAATAGTATCGTGTGAGTGGCTGACCGTGACTACAGAGTGCAGTATACGTTATATGTATATCTACGTCGGAGGAAGAGACGTATTACGTTCAATCTATCCAAGCCGT
This sequence comes from Athalia cordata, assembly GCA_963932425.1. Lineage (NCBI taxonomy): Eukaryota > Metazoa > Arthropoda > Insecta > Hymenoptera > Athaliidae > Athalia > Athalia cordata. Next base: position 32,140,170 of record OZ010626.1, read on the forward strand.
TGCTAGTGGTGCTCCTGTTGTACTGTAGTTACATGAATGTGTACGTACGTCATACATATGTGAAGCGAATGATGCCGCTGAGCAAGCTTAAGCTTAAACACGTCGCTAGATACATTTGAAGCAACGTCAAGAAACGTCGTTGCTTCAGAAACAACGCGGAGGGAGATAGAGGGAGAAATAAAAAGAGAGACGAAGGAAAAGAAAATTGGGAGTAGTGAGTCACCAAGTATAACGTATGCATAACAACCACTTTTAACCGCTCCGCGTGTACGGCGTGGATGTCGACTGACGTGATCTTCGAGATGGACACAGACGCCTTGGTTGTTCGTCAACTCCATAATCTTCTTCTTCTTCTTCTCATTATTATTCTTCGCTTCTATTTTCCTATCATCCCCTTCGCTCCTCCGTTCGCCCGTACGTTCGAGCCACGGAGTATCTCCTTATAACGTCCGCAAGCTCGACGAGTTTAATACGTATAACGTACGTACGTATAGGTATGAACGAATCGAACAACGCCCCCGATTAACTCTCATCGTCAGCTTACTATTGCACCAAACTATTATCATTAACGTTACATACCTAGCGAGTACAATGTGAGCAACTTTTATAACAGAGTCTCTACGTACACCACTGTATCTAGACGAATATGTACACGCCGACAGATACCGAGGGCGAGATAATGGACCAGCGGAAAATTACATCGCGGTCAAACTACGACGACTATGACGTTCGTCATCGCCATCATCATCATCATCATCATCATCTCGGAATTATCATTGTCATTTGTTAAAAATGGAAGTAAAACCGGAAGGAAATTCCCCAAAAGCTTCCCTAGGAAAATTCTGTTCCTTTCGAATCTACCTGCGCGATTAGAAACGATAAATGTAAAAGAATATTCGGGTAAGAATCAGGGGTCGAGTGGGTCAAGTTCTCCAAGTTATTCGTTATTCATTTCATAGAAGCGATCAGAAAGTATGATGAGAACGGAGTAGAGGAAGGTAAAAAGTTTGGGTTAATTTATTCCCGTTTTCCGCAGGATATAAAATAGTTGAATAGTTCGAGTTCCTTATTTCGGATGAAATAAGAAAGAGACAGGAAGAGAAGGATTTGGATTCGTTCCTTGGCTAGGACATAAACTTTGACTATATCATGGCGGGTCCTTTCGCGTGCGACCTTTCAACGCGGGATACACGCGCCGGCTTATACACGTGACATACCGGTAAATTGACGTCATCGACGAGGCTAAAAAGAGAAAAAGAGAGAAAGGGAGAGGGCGACAAAGAGAAGAAAAGAGATGAGGGGACGGAAAAAAGAGAACGAATCAACGGGGGAATGTGACGTGCAGTAACGGGATCGTGAGTAAAGTTATGACCGACCATACGTAGGAGTCCGCTGTCAGGAACCACGGTCAGCGCACGCGATCTTAACTTCAATTAATGAATATAAACAAATGAAGTCGAAAGAGAATTGGAACTCAAGAAAGCGATTGTGAGAATCAAAACTCGAAAGATGAGAAAATTCTTGCTCGAAAAAATTCAGTGAGCTTTCTATATACCCTCCGTTATAATTTTATAATTTTTACATCCAATCTGTGAACCAAATTTCCATTACATAGATTCATCCATTTTAATCTAGGGACTTTTCGAGTTCAGCAATTTTGTTTCTTTTTTTTTGTACGCCTTTGATTCTTGAAAGCTCGACTCTTTTAACTATTTGCGATTTGGGTTAGGTATATCTATACCTGAGTTAGAGCTTGCAAGCACGGGTGCTCGCGGAACTGCAATTTAGTTCTGCCTTTTGCAGGTTCTGACTGCAGGGGGAAGCTTTACATATATAAATTCTTAATGCAAAGCGGAATTTAGTGGCACGTTTCTATTAATAGAAACGAACGTAATTCAAATGATGGTCGTAGTTTCTCATTCACCGTATACCTAGGTATATGGTTCGGTTATAGCTGAAGCCTGCCGCAAAACTCAAACCTCGGAGCTTTAATTCTTCCTATATGAGCTTTCGAATCACAGAATATAACTACTGTATTACCTAATACCATATCCTGAACCTGGGTAGGTGAGGTGTACCAACTCTAGCTCCTGCAGACGACTATCGATCCTAGGTAACATCTGTATCTAGTTTGTGAAAAGACCCTCCGTTCCATTATTCGTTCTACACCCCTGTAGGTATACTCTTTATATATATGCACATATATGCGTACACATAGCAACAGAACTCCCATCGTTTTACAAAAGCTTCAAACGGCTCTCACATTGGAACGCGGTAAACCTTTTCACACTCCATCATATGTATATGTATTATGTACAGACACTACATAGAAACCTCCCTAAGAATTTACTTCTCCTGCACAATCTCATTTCCGGTTGGGGCATCAAAATTCAGAAGAACGCATCAAAAAATCGAAGAAGCTTTGGTCGAGTTTCCAAAATAGGATTATATTTTTTTTCACAGATACATCAGCGACCCTGATCGATCGGCGCCCTAGGAAGGTCCTGCCGGTGTAATAAGATCGAGGATTTTTGAGAAAAAAACGAAAAAAATAAAATTGAAGAAACGAAAAAATGAAAATACTAAACTCGTTCGACTTGATTGAAGCAGAGACCATTTATATGCAAAAATGAGTGAACATGTAGACATGTACCGTGTGGTTAGTTGATGAATCAATACTTTCTTCACGGAAAGCACCTGACGATGGTGCCTGGAAGAGGGGTTATGTACTTATATCTGTACCATTTTTGGTTTTCTCATCTTGTTTCCGAAAATTTGCTTTTGGGCAGTAAATTGTGACTGAAATTAGTCTATATTTCCGTTCAGAATCTCAGGTGAGTATATTCACCGAGGTTACGTATATACTTGAAGATTCCGAGGAGCGGAGAAGGTTCCGAGATTTGGTACGAGGACAATTCGTAACTCAAAAATGAAACCGCATAAATTCCTGTAAAAATTTTCGTTCGTACTCAACGGCGAAGTATCTTCATGAGGAAAAACCTGCGCGGACGTATACAAATCGTACAGCATTAAACGTAGCGAGTTCTATTCGATTAATTCGTACTTGGTACTTGAAATTCCGGGTACAGGGGTGCATATAGGTTGTCTCCTCGGAAGCGGGAAAGAGGTCCCAGGTTTCGGGAGTAGGAATAGCTGCTGATGGTGGTAGAAACTGGAGGGAAACGGAGTTGTAGAGGAGAGAGGAAACGGCGAGGAGAAGATCGGGGGGGTGTGTATCGACCGCGCCGCACTGCGGGGCTTCATCCCCTCTTCGGTCAGCAACGTTATCCCCTCGCGTCGCCGGGACGCCGGAGCCTATCACTGCTCCAGTACCGTATATTTTCAGGGATTTAAGGGAGCCACCAGGACTATGCTACGAGGACTACGAGCTGGTGGCGCCACGGGGTTGTTCTTCGAGAAATTGAAGAAAAATAAGAAAAGAGTGAAGTAAAATAATAAGACATAAAAATAAGGGAGAAAGAAAGTAAGAAAAGAGAAAAAAAAAAAAAAACACCCCACACTACGCAACCCGGTTACACAACCCAGAAACCACCCGGCGGGTATGCGGATATAACCAGGTTGCACATAACTTTTAGCTGCTTGCTGAAATATATAACCTGCACGATTTTTCCCTTGGGAGGTGTGAGAAAAAAAAAAAAAAAAGAATTAAGCTCGCGCCTAGAAGAAGATCAAATTAAAGGGATGTTAAGGAATTTTATTTCTCGAATATTTCTACACCGAGGTTATCGAAGAAAAAATTAAACCCGCGTCTCGCCTGAAATTTCAATCTATTATATAAATATACATACGTCGGGGGAAAATTTCCCTTCGCCGAATGAAAAAGGGTTAAATGGGGGGTGGGATTCGTGGCGCCTCCTGAGCTTATCGGTTGTCCATTGTTTTTTTAGGACCATTGGGATGTGCTTGCATCGAGCGATTTAGTTTATCTTCCGTTACGTACTCCGTTTTCGCTTAAATTATATCCCAAAGCTCTGCAGTCGTTCTGCGGGATCGAATGTAAGAATCACCGACTCTGCAGACTGGATGACAGTTTAGTCAGAATTGTTCTATCGCTAACATCGATGTAATGCTTCGCGGGAACTAGAATTTTACCCTGCACACGTTGCAAAATCGATCAATGCCGCTTGCTTCTCGCCCTGTAGTCAACGAGCAGAACCCGATGGCAGCGACGCTTTTCACATCAACGTCGCCCATATGTAATATCGCGACCAATTTTATTCCAATTACACGATTTGTAACGAATGTCAGTCACATTCAAAATAAACAAAAAAAGCTTACTTCCCTATTTACACGAATTTTCTCTCACAGAAAAAAAGAAAAAAAACTACCACAGGCACCGTAGATTGTAGAACAAAGATATGGTCACTGCATGTACATTAAAGTATATAAATGAGGAGAAATAAGAAGTAAATTTTCTCTCGCTCTCATTTAAAATCCAGGGGCTAAAAGTACGTCTTTTTCTCCTTTTTCTTAATCCCCTGTACCTGCATCTTCCTCAAATACGTATAGATATACAGGTATATCTTCGCTGTACCGTCTTGAAAGCGATTAGAACTCGAAGGAGATGTAAGAAACTTTTTTTCCGCGAGAGACATGAATGCGCAGAAATTTTTTTTTATTCCTCATCGCTCTCTTCCTTCAATTGTTTTTTCCCCTCTTATTTTTCCACTAATAATTTCGTTCGTTTTTTCGTTTTCTCTTCATCTTCATCTTTTCTTTTTTACATCTTCCCGCAGCTTCATTCCTTTAGGTGTCCTACTCCCGCACCTTCCGTTCCCGCATTCGACTCCCGCCCAGTTCTCCAACGGACTATCGACGTAATGCTCGAATGAAACCGTCGTGACGTCATTACTGACGCTTCTATCTCCCATCGTAGATATCCACATAACTATCAGATATACACCTATATATTATTATACCCTACACACGATATACACGGAAGTGCAAACCTGCGATATCATCACCTAGATACCAACCGAAATAGGATATTATATTCGAGCGATTGAAAATAAAAGCGGAATTGATAAATGAGTCAATAAATAAAGGATGAAAAACGACGGCGAATCTTCTTTTCGCGATCCCCGATGAGTACCCCACTTATGTTTTTCTTTTAGCCGCATTTTAAAAACCGTGAAATAAAAAGAGTCAAGCAAAAAGGTAAAAGAAAAATGGGTGAAGAATGAATGAGAATGCGCGTCTCTTTTATCTGACTCGGTGCACAGCATCCCTCGAGTATCTAGCGTGGCTAATTACTCGCAACGAGTATGTAGGTAGGTAGGTATATATAAGCATATAGGTTCTTACGTATATACCTTGTGCGGTGGGACTCCTATTAGTGGGTATACATACGTACCTATATTTAGATTCAAAGGAATCTTCTGCATCTGTCTCCGTAGACGTACGACAAATGTGGTGCTGTATAGGGCGTCAAAGAGGTGTGAAAAATAAGCGCGCAATGGATGCGGTGGAGTACGGGAATGACACGAAAAAAAATAATCAAAAGAATAATAACGTAACGATACGAACAACTGGACAGATTTTTTTTCTGAATTCATTTCCCTGCAATGTGGACCTTTCGAAATTCTAATCCCATATTACTCCTGTGAGGAAAGTGAAAATCCGGGAAGGACGAAATTAGATATCGATGTAAAATGTTCTTTGAAACGATGATTATTTATAAAACTGTAAGTTTTTTCTTTTTAGTTTGTTCCCCGCAAATCATCCGCGATAAAAATTTTCATACTGCACGTATACAACTACCGCTATATAAGTAATGCCGCAGGATTGCCGAGGCGAGAGCCACAACCCCCCTGAACGCTTCGACCTTCCCTAACTCAAGCGTTTTATTATCTCTAAGAACCTCCCATTCGTCAGAAAGTCTAGGTACGTATCCCAAAGAATCATGTCATGTCTAATCCTCGCCGAGGGCTTTCAAATCTACCGGACATGCACTCATTTCTTTTTTTTATCTTCCCCTTTTTTATTCTTACTTTTTATATTGAGGTATATTTTTGTCGGCGAGAATATTTTGAATAGCTGTTTTAATTTTCTGAAGGTTTCGCGACGGGGGGAGGGGGTAGGGAAGAAAAGTAAAATTAGAAAAAAAATATCGATGAAGATTCTGAGGATTGACGTCGTGTCGTTGGATTAAAGGGTTAATGGAAATAATGGGGGATATATTGAGAATATGATCGTTGTGCTTGGATCGGGTCAGTTTAGTCCGGCGAAGGTTGGTTTCTTATGGATCATTGCTATATGAGAGTTGAGTCGCTTCCTTAACGTGTGGGACGAAGACGTCGCGACTCTCGGGTTTGCAGACCCCCTTTTTATACAATTCTCTTTCCCTCTACTCCTCTTCACATCTCTTATCTTCAACGTCGAGGTCGCGGATGTCCGCCATTAGACAAACGCGCAAAGGCCAAGACAATTATAGGTATATAGCTGTACGTACGTACCCCTCCATATACACGTGTACATGATATCGCCCATCGCGAATGAAAAACGAAGAGATATAAAAATCCAAAAAAGTTTTTTCATCCGACGGATATCCCCAACATTGTCTGCAGCTTTGATAGAATTCCAAAATTCATTTTTACCTTGTATACGAATGAATGGTTGATTGTAAAATCCACAACTCATGTGAAATTCTTTCGGTCGGACTTGAAATAAAATGAATATTTACGGCAGGTATTAGAAATTAAAGCGCGATGACCTCACACACCATTGGAATCTAATATTGACTAAATACGCGTAGATTTCACCGAGAATCATGAGACAAATTTGAAGTTTCCAACTGCGGGACTCGGAAGCAGTGAAAATATTTTGGGGAAAAATAAAAAACAAAATAATAATAATGATAATAAAAATAAAAATAAACAAATCAAAATAGAGGGGAAAAAATTGAAGCTGGAAGACGAATCGCGTACGGAGCTTGATGGCTTGGAGCCAGAGCATTGCGCCGCGTCGCTCGGCCCCCTGACACACATTGACTCGTTAAAATAACGACATAATAGCTAATTTAGCGATAATAAGCGCGAACGGTATCGTTCAAATTAGCGTCGAAGGTGAGGCGGCGACCGCGGTCGGTCGGTTGTCGTTGTCGCTTAGGTTTTAGCTAGCTTCTATGGGTTATTTTATTACGTTTAAATTTACATATCATATGAAACTAATATGACCTGTTAGGAGAAAAAGGAAAAAATATAGAAAAAAAAAGCTCGTCAGAATGACAGAGATCAAAATTAATTAATGGATGGAATGAAATAGTGCGAGATAACAATATAATGGTGGATTGAAAAAGGAGAGGAGATTTTTACTCGTCAAGATATAACGTAAAATTTTTTAAGAAGAGAGTCTTGGATAGCGTCGACATCCCGCGGCAAATATTCAAACCACTATTATTAACCAGGGGCGTAAGGGCTCCAGAGTAATTAGGGGGCTTGAAATAATTTTAATTTTTCCCTCGATTTTGCTAAATTTTAGAAACGCCCTTTTCGGTCGTGATTTGAGGTGAAAGGGGGAAAAAAAATTTCATTCATTTCGATCGATCATTTTAATCGGCTTGTGATCCCTTTATCATATCTCGTCATTTTGTTATCGCACATCACATATCGTATGGGTAGGTCAGTATTTATTTGTACGCGAGTACTCTCGAGGATAGCATTAAACGTATATATTTATGTGTTATGACCGATAACTGATACAGCGTAGAATAATATTTGTACACGTGAAATGTTCTCGCAGTCATTCATCAAATTGCCGATTCATTCTCTTTTTCTGCCTCTATCGAGATAAAGAGAATAATGTGAAATAATCGATTACAGTGAAACTCCAATTAAAGAAAAAGGTCCTTCCACCCCATAGGCTCAGGATTATTTTTTGTTCGTTCAACGTTCAAAGGTCCTAAATCGAGTACCTGATGTTTTGAAAATGAGAAGCCCCGTTAAGCTACACGACTAATTAGAAATAATCAGGAACCATGAAAATTTATTTAATGTGTTTCAACGGTTTCCTGGAACCCATCAGTACGGAAATTTACTATGTCGCCCTCCTGAGGAATCTCATTTTCGAAACGAAACAGAATTCAAGCGCTAATTCCATACATTAGAATTTACGAATTCTCCAATCGATGAGATTTTTCTTTTTCTGGATACAGCACTGAGGGCGTAGCGTCATGAAACACACGAGACGCACACTTGTTCATTGACACACGTATCGCACAATAAGAATGACGAATACTACGACGGTGAAATTGTAAAACGAGTCCTCATATGTATGAACTGTACACACGTGCAACACGAGTACACGTACGTAATTCACAAAAGAATATGAGTTGAATGTTTTTCCGACAATGTGTCATACCACGTTGCCTTCCAAATTGTGCAGCGTTGAAATTCTCAAACGTGCAAGGTGTGGTTTGTACGTTCCGATTGATTTGTCAGCGGTGATCGATTGATGGTTATGGTCATTCGGATAAAAATTGATCAATCGGTGGGACGTTTTCTTTTGTATTATTTTTTCTTCTAGTTTCCGTACCGCATGTATAGATTCGATTTCCAAGGCCACACCTAACTACAAATTACCGAAGAACCAACGAACGAGAATCGGATCCGAACTAATCACAATCCCGATCATCCTTCATTTTTAACAAACACATTTTGAATCATTTCAATCTCTTCTAGGAGCGTGATGACGACCAATCGTCTGATTCATTCTACAACTACGATCATCACGAACACCGCAAAGAGGGCACAGAGACTGAAGGGCGTGGTTCTCTTTTTGAACTGTCAAAAAAATTCGAATTGAAAAGTCCTCAGACCACGCTCGAGTCGGTTGTAATTCAAAGTCTGGTTCTTTAAGCATTCAAATCTGCGTCCAGTTCCAACGATTTGTCGATTAGTTTCTGATAAACTTGAGCTACCAATCCGCCGCAACCGGTATCGATGAATGGCTCTTCAGGTATCGTATTGATATTGTACCGATTGTTGTGTCTTAACTTGGCGTAAAAAAAGAAACGATTGAATGAAACTGAACACACTAATAGAAGACGATTAAATTTATGTTCCTATCCGTAGATTCCGATGATCGACAAGAAAAAAGGGTTGAGTCATGTAACATTAATAAAATTTGAAAAAACTCACCTCATCCGCTAGCTTCCCTTTCGACGCCATCTTGTCAACAGTATGGCAACTGCAACCAGATACTGATAGTAGAACTTTTGTATGTGTATAAAACTTTAATATATGAATATAAGTATGTATACGGGAATATTGGAGATGATTTCTCCGTACATGTATAGATATGTACGAGTATACTTTGTTCGACGCGTAGACACTAAACTAAGTAGAAATCTTTGAAGAAGAAAAAAAACAAACAGAAAATCACCATCAACGGATTTGTTTTGCTTCTTCAAGAGGTTGAAATTTGAAATTATTGAACAATAAAAGCAGCTTGCTCGATGCCAGTAGCATCAGCAGCAGCAGCACAGCAATAAAGTTCAGTACAGTTCAAGAATAGCGAATATAGGTGTTGTTGGTCAATCGAGTCCCCGCGGTATGATGCGACTAACTAAAATTGTATATCACGTTCATGCGTTGGTTGGTTGGTTGGTTGGTTGGATGGATGAATATAGTGCTCATCGTCCGTACACTATAGTTGGTTATTACAGCTGCTGCTTGTTCTGCACGCATTCCATTCTCCTCTCTCTTTTATCATCGTATTATATATTATGCACTCTATCTTTCCTTCTTTCTTCCTATCTTACGTAGTATAAATTTAGTACAACGGCACGTCACTTCACTTAACTTTGCTTCACTTTATTCACAACTCTACGTTATGATACGATACTTCGCTGCACCAGAGACAGCTATATAATGTGAAGACCGGCCCACCTCTCTCCAACGTATTTCATTAAATACAACGTTCATTCCCCACCTTGTATATATTCCCCACTTACTCTCTCTTTCCAGTCATATATTTCCATCTCTACCTTCTGGTATACTCTATACACAAACACGGAACAGGTAGCACACCTTGCCATGCTAAACCGAACTCACCCGAAAGGACTGAAAATAAAGAAAAAAACACCTGCGCCGATCGTTTCGGAGCAACAGGGCCTGGCCGAGGGCCTGGCCCTTAAGTCTTTCGCTTCGGGACTCTTCGGAACTTTCTCGAGTCAAGTGGCGACCGGGTCTTTCATTTTTTTGATCGACGCGTCATGAATCTCAAAATTATTCATTTTTGTTTGATTCATGTATATTTTAGCTGCATAGTCACGATTTTTGTTCTGCCTTCCGATCGACCGATAACCATTTTCATTTTTCCGAGTGGAACGCGACGATGTACGGAAACTTATATTGCGCACGTATACCCCATGCGGAGAAGAAGAACAGAAGAAGAAGCTGAGGAAGAGAAGTAAAAGAAGAAGAAATAAAAAATAAAGAGAAAATGGATGTGGGTCAAACATGAGCCTATACCCCTTTCCCCTCGATTTCCAACCCTCTGACGTTGGGGCGCAACCGCCATGGAAACCGATGGGAGAATTCTTGATAATTCTCACAATCATTCAACCCTGTAAATATTTGTTCAGCAATAGATAATGCGAAAACTTAATTTTTTCACAAACAAATTGCCCGCATTCTATCGCTTGTTTGTTTCTTCACCATCTTAGGACTCGTGTATAAGGGCTGAAATCGATCGATTGGTTTATGTAATTTGATCTATAAGAACGTCGAGTGATCCGCAGGGTATGAAATTCAGCCATTGATTTAATTCGAGAACTCCACATCAACTTCCATATCCTGCTGCGAGCTTGGTTAGAGTCTCATGTGGTTTTACTATAGCTTTTATGGATAACGCATTGATTCAACTTCCGTGCTATAACGTTCTGTAATATTGAAGGTATTATAAGAGGTAAGAAAAAAACCAAAAAAAACTTATGCCATTGCGAATAATTTTCAGAGTACTTAAAAAAAAAGAAATAATTTATTAGTCTTATTTGGTTTTTAACTGATTGTCGATAGTATACGTAAATCCACTGGTGATCGGGAAAGATAACATTAATTTCGGTCTGCGACTCTACCAGCAATTATGAAGCAGACCTGGGCGTCCCCGTTGTCGTCGATTAGAGAGAATTCGATCTGAAGGGATAATTTTGGGTAAGCTGCCAGAACTGGCATCGTGAGAGAATAGGTTATTTCTTCGTATACGTCCAGAGGACAGACTGCGTTTGTGAGACTGTCACAAGCATTTTCTTGTCCGATATCGTACGGCACGTATAAACCCCCAAAGACTATAGCTCGTACCCTCGGTTTCAATTTCTCCGTATCGGCAGCTGTGAAAATTTGAATTTTATTCGTTTGTACATTGCTGCCCTTCAAAAATCGTTCACGTAATTCGAGATGAATTGTTTTCTTTTTATCTTTTTTGAAAGAGAGACATTATTTACATAGGAAAAATCATGAGGTCTTTCACTTACTGATTTCAAAGTCCCATTCGGCTTCCGCATTTTCACCTCTGTAAAGCAGGCAAGGTTCAACTGTGCATCCTTTCATGCGAAAATCAATTGGAGTTGGTGCGCCCGATTTGCACGCGCTGAAGGGAGAAGAAGCTGCCTGAAGACCAGTGGCCAAGCACAGGGTGAAAATAACAACGGCTGCTGTGAAAGTAGAAGAAAAATTGTAAGAACTCCATCGGCAGCAGAAAAAAAAAAAAAAAAAAAATCACTTATCATGTACAACGTGAGATAAAGCTCTCTTAGAAACCACAAAGGTTTTAACAAACAGAATTCAAAATTACAAACTCTGATAGATATTTTTGTATATGATTTTTAATCACCAAGTTTCGTGTACGCCATCGTGCGTTCTAGAAATAATCTGAGCGAATAGTCTGTGATAATTGAAAATTTCTGTATTTATATACTTTCAGAAATATCTAATCAAACACCTGCTCGGAACTACTGATATGACCGACAGACACCATGTTGATTACAGTCACCGGCCACCTGCGACTGAAAAGCACTTTTTCATCGCAGTGTATTACATGATTTTGTATTAGTCATATACAAATACGTGCGTTTGATTTTTTTTTTCTTTTTTTTTTGTGCTTTCGAAATATCCCAACAGCTCAAAATGTCCTAGACTGCATCTGAAAGAAATTTGTTTTATCTAATATCAGCTAATCTATTTTATCTTCTTCAGACTTATATTACAGATGAGATGTCCTTCGGTGTGAATTTTCCGCAAGAATGTTTGCGCTATCTTTTGTCCGTTAGTTTTTTTCTCAAATTGCGTCGGGCTACTTGCCTATCGCAGACGAAATTCTGCTTCGATATTTATCTTATATAAATTCAGATATGTGGTCTTGATTATTTCGTAACGTTCACCTGCGTTCCAATTATCGATCACAATCAAATAAATTATAATTTCATAGCGACAGAATCTAATCTAATTATTTGTCTCCTGTTAAATGCTCTGTGTAGAATTTCCCACGTTATTTCTCACGTCTTGCAATACATTTATATCATACTAATCCCATCAATTGCAGATCATTTTTCACAAAATTTTTCACCTATTTTAATAGGCTACATAAGTATGAAGAATTAGTCATCAACAGGAGCACGCATTCGGTGTGAAAAAAAAAAGATCATATCGATGATCAATACAAATATTGTTATCGATCGATCGGACGATGCAAAAATTATCGAGAAATTTAATTTAGGTCTGTAGCAACACCTGCAGAATCTACAATGTTGCATCGCAAGGCTTATGTGTATGTAGTTCACCCAAGCGATTATTAGTCATTCTTTTCTTCTTATCAATTGTAAAAAGTAAAAATGAATAAACAAATTATTTCCATGTCAACCAGAGATTCTTCGGTTATTTCACCTAACCAAATGCAATGAGAGATTTTACATGTGATTTTTTTGTCCACTCATCCATCGGAGATCATTATCTATATTTTCATGTAAACATTTTTTGACCCGGATTGCGAGTCTGTATAAATTGGTTTTCTGGTTTTTTGTTTTTCTATTCTAGGGAACGTACATTTATGTATCCACTATGCCTATAGAATAAATATAATTGAAAAATCGATATCGGAATCGCCGGAAATTTATTTAATTTTGTATTTGATCATTCTGCTTTTTTTTCAACCCTTCACCAATAGACTGAAACATACTCTATTTTTCAATATTATTTTGCTATTATTATTATTATTATTAGTATTATTATTATTATTATATAAATGTGTTTCATTCGAATAGTTGTTTAATTTTGTTCTTTTATTATTATTCTTTCAAATGACGTCAGTTTTTCATTTCTGTTTTATCTACGTGCAGTAAATTATCAACACCGGGAGTATATTGTTCAATTGTTAATGTTTTCAACCCTGTGTACGGTAACATCTGCCGGCTGTCGAGAAGTCAGCCGATTGTAGATACCTTCTGAATATTTTTTATGTATTAACGAACGTTATCATTCGTAGATAATACAGATGTATTTGAATTGTTTAAACAAATGAAAAATGACTAGCTTACACAAAACAAAAATCATAAATCTTTTCTTTTTTCTTTTTTCGTTACAGAGTATCACAAGATATGAATATATAATTCCAGTTCGTATTATTTGTTTAAAATGAAGTATTACTTTATCCCCTCCCTCATTTTTTTTTTCCGCCTGCAAATGTGCATTTTAATAAAGTATATAATTGATAAGAATTTGTCGAATGAATCTTATTATAGTTTCAGGAGATCAAGATGACATTCAGCTTGTAGCATAGGAGTAATTTGCCCGCCTTGTCTGTTATAGTCCACTTCAGCGTTGCCGGAAGCTATAAGAAGCCAGAGAAGCAAATGAAAATACAAAGTGTTGGATTAAAAAATGTGGCGGGGGAAAACGAAAAAAAATAGCGGAGGGGTGAATAACTTAATATAAATTTACCGGTGGTACATTCGATATTGTGATTGTTGCCTGATATTTTATCGAACCGGAGAACGATGGACAACCAGGCATGTCGCGAAGACTGAGTCCACTTTTTGCAGATGTGCATGGATCCGGAGTTACCTGAGCTGAGAGATTGATTTTATTCACAACGAAATAAACCTCTTGGATAACTTTTGAAGTATCAAATTCTGAAAGAAAAAGAATTCTTTAATCACATCCGGAAATCCGTAGTTGCTATATTAGGTTATGAAAGCCGAAAAATCATTTCACCTAATCCTCTAATATGAATATTTGTCGTTACGTTCGCCGTAGATCCAATTTTCAAACGGCACGGATGGCTCAGGCATTCCGATACGTGGATATCTTCCACGGTGTAAATTGACCCTATAAAAAACACACATGAATTAAAAATGATTTATTACCTACTACCAGCATTGCATCGTGGCATTACTTTTATTTCGTTTACTGCCAGTTATCGCTATAGCCAGTGATTTTCGGGCCAAAGTCAGAATAGTTTTTTATTGATTTATTTATTCATTTTTTAATGCATAATCACGTATTTTTATCTCAGAAATTCTGATTTGTTAGTTAAATTGATCTAGCTATCGAGATGATGGAGCGCTGATAAAATGGAATTAATTAATGTCCTTTGAATTTCCTGAATAATCGAACGGTGCAGAAATAAACTACCAACTATTTGATATTTTCACATTCAAAGATATACGTTTAAATTCGTTGAAAAAAATACCTGGATTTATACTATTATTAATTTTTATTTTTTCTTCCGTTTTTTTTTTTGCACGGTCGCAATTAGAATATCCGATGATGCGTTGGGTATGTTGATCAGAGGTATATATTTTTGTGTTCCGACGTATCGACCACCTGTGAATATCATTACGCGCTTGATATCCTCTATTAAAAAACTGATGTTATCTCGAATTCGCACCAGCAGATGAAACTTGCTACTCCAAGCAACGTATAAGTACCTATTATACACCCGAACCCGAATATATTACATCTGATTCACAGGTGTATACCTATTGTCGGTAATTTTTTGTTCATGAAATGATTGAAAAAAAAAAGTAAAAAGAATTAATCGTTGTGATCTAGTGCGCATTGAATATATTCAGCATGATTTGACTTCCGAGGCGTTTTTATTATCATAGATTGCATTTTTTGTGAAAATAAAAATCGAACAACTCCATATGAGATTGAAATTTGATAATTATACGTATATATATATAATAAACACGACAAGCTTTATACACGATTAAAAATCAGCAATTAATTTTTTTGCTAAAATCACTGTCAAGATAACAAAAAAAAATAAAACACTTTCGATAAAATATATATACCTATATATACGTCTATAATATTTCAAATTCTGAAATTTAATATACATAATTGAATTTATGTTTTTTCTAACATTTTTTTTTTTGCCAGAGTTTATCCTTCGATACAAAATGGAGCTCGCGTTCATAACGTACCTGTTATAATACCGCACGTGTAATACGCTCTGGTTTCCCAGAAAATCTAATTACAATTGTTATTTTAATTTATAATAAAAGAAAACGATAACCATATAGTTATATATATGTATATACACATTCATATCTATACATTTTGTGTATAACGCGCGATACGTCGATGAAACTAAACACACAGGAAATTAAGCAGCACGTATACCTGATCGACACGCGAGCAACGTGCCGGAAATTAATGAAACGAACCTCCTCGCGATCGCTGTACTCTTCAACTATATATTATAAGTATAGGTACATGCGATGAAAAACACAAAGCAAAAATTACGCTGCTACTTCTGTTTTTTTTTTGTTTTTTTTTGCTTTAAATTTTTTCAGTATCCGTTATAGGTATAGGTATATCTATATAAAATGTAAATTTTATATTCTATACATAGCTGTATGAATATAAATTATATCCTGCGAATCTAATGTACACATACTATATCTTAGAGTATATAATAAGATGATTTCCTCGAAGCTTTATAAGACAATTGAGAAATTCTTTCACCATAAGCATAGCTGCAGCCTGCAAATGATAAGAAAATCGGGACGAAGGTCGAGTTTTTAATAAATTTGAAAACCAGTCGACGATCCGAACGATAATATGCGTACCTCGATACGTGACAGGAATTCAAGAACCAACTAACGGATCGTATTAATAATTCCAGTACTTACATTGCAATATATAGTGAAAAAGAAAAAAAAGCTCACCGCAATCCTCGAACGGCAACTTAAAGGCTTCGATGAATTTCGGTTTAAATACCGATAGCACAGTGCAGCACAAAACGATGAATTTTAATCGCATCATCGGATATATATAGACGTGTATCTGTATGAAAACTTTATTTAGTTGCAAAGACAAAAAAACCAAACAACAACAAACAAACGAGAATATCACTTACAATCACAATAACGATAACAAAATTTTATTTGTTACTATACATGTGATATTTATAGATATTATATTCTGACCACCTCGCCGAAGCAACGGCAGAAGACTATGCTTTTCTCAAATGGGTTGTTCACCCTTATATATTTTTTTTGTCAAACAGCGGTTCTCACGCAGACACCGCGGAAGAATTTTCCAAAATTTTTTTTAACACTGACGCACATGTACAGATATAATTTGGAATTATTTCGACGAATCATTTTTACCTCATGAAATGAAAATGACTTGGCATTTTTTTTTTTTTATCTAGTCAATCATGGAATATGAAAGAAACAAGTAAGTAATAATCTGTCGAATCGATAAAATATCTTTTTTGAGAACCGTTGTTAGGCATCATATGTTACATATAGGTATACGTCATGTAGTATGGGTATTTACGTGATTTGATCGACACTGATTTCAGCAATAAAATTAAATCAACTCAAATCGTGTCACAGCTGATTAAGATTTCTGATTTTTATTGTATATATATTACACTTACCCGACCTCCGACGCGTTTATCGATCGCAGAGTGCGAGGGATGCTATTCTTAATTTATGTATACGCACACATCTACTTATACATATATAACTAACTGTTAATCAGGACATGAAATTAATCAATTTCGTACAGATATAGCACGACGATATTCGATCATCAGACGTAGTCTGCATCGTTCACAGATTATTACTTATATACTTTGTACAGGTTATTAAATCCATCGATTACAATTAAAAAACAAAAAAAAGAACAACAAATATTTATAAAAATCAAAGTAGATGATAATCTACCGCCTTTGAAGCCAAAACAAACAGAACAAAAAATACATCACAAAAAAAAAGACGAGTCATCTGATGTACTATTGCGTATTTAAACCGATCAATTAGTTAGTTTTTAATTGGTCTCAATTTTCGATACATTAGTATCGGTCGTAAGGGAACGAAGAAAAAAAAAAAAGAAGAAAATGAAATGGGTGAGCAAATTCCTTCTGCAACATTATCTAATCGTGCGCAGTCTGAGATCTGATGATTCAATTATCTCGGGACTAAAATTTTGCTGGTTTCCGATATCGCGATCTTTTTTCCTTTTTCTTTTTTTTCGTTCGATTCTTTTTTTTTTTTACATTCGCGACGCGATAAATTCGATTAATACTTTACCTGCTCACCTTTCTCACTCTAACCTTAACATTTATTTCCACGTGTATATAGTTATATTTTGACTGCGACATGCAAAGTATATCGCGAGGTAAGAAAGAGAAGAAACAAAAAACAAAAAAAACATTCGCACATATAAATGAATGGAGTAAAACTAGATTCTTAATGAAATGATTATATAATTAAAGTATATAGGTATGTTACAAATGAATAAATAAATAGAAATCGAAAGTAATCAACTTGTATCGATCGTTACGGCGATCGATGGGACAACAGCCGGAGTATCCACATTGCGGATTTGAGATTAAATGGAAAAAAAAGGATAAGAGAATTACGGGAAGGAATTAAGGAGCTTGTACAAAGCTACATCAGGAAAGTTCGAAAGCAGCTGCAACACCACGACTACAAATACATAGCGATGACCGCGGATTGCAAGGGGGAAGGTATTGCGGACTATCGTACATATATATACATGTATATATATATTATATATACATACATAGCTATTCGGTGATTTACATACGCCCGGCTAATTGCACTGACCTAAGCAAACTCCACACTCCCTCCCTTTGCCTCTGCCCCTACATTCTAGGTTATCTAACGGCCTCCAGATAGTTTTAACAGTTGACTACTACCACCCGGACGATGTATGGATAGACTGTGACCATCTAACATATTTACTTGGTATACGACAAAGTACCTGATGTACGGTTGATGTGAATTTCTAAACTGAATCTGCACGTGTCCTTGTTGTTAAATTATATCATTCGTACGATACTAATCGATATATCCTCCGTTTGATATCAATTTTTATAGGTGTGGGTGTTTATGGGGCATGTCGAATGCTTGATCGAGAGGACGTAGGATTCTTAACTCTTCCGCTGAAGCCTTTAGGAATTTCAAGAACCGGCAACGTTGAAGAAGAAGTGCTCGAAATGAGAACGAATGTTTCCGATTGGTGATGGAATTTCTTCCGTACATTTCTATCGTATGAAAATTCTTATCTACACATTACATTTGTACAATTGGTTCATGTTCTATTCGGTGTAAATTTGATCCGCATGATATAAGTCGAGATAATTTTATGGACACTATACGTTACATGCGCGAATTACCATTTATATCGTGTGAAATTGAACTCCAAGTTTCATGCTCGTCATTCGATATTCCGATGCATATTGTAACGGAGATAAGAAAGGAGGATAATGATATGAAAATATTTAAAAAAAAAAAACAAAAAAAACAACAACAAAACGGAGGGAAATTTGAAGAATAAAAGAAGCCGGATTAATAATTAAGGAAGTTGTTATACCAGCGGAGACAAAGAGTGAACTCTTTGGAAAAAAAATGTTAAAAAAAATCTTTCTCCTCACAGTGTCCTTTTTGCTAAAGGCTGAGTAATTCCTTATTGTATACGTATAATTCTCTCTGCGCATGATTCCGGGTTAGAGGTGTAGGTATGGAATAGCATAAAATTGTATGATGTATTTCTGTGCAACTACACGGTAGGTATAAGTATTCAAGGCAACCGTTGTTATAAAAGAAGAAGGGAAATGATTTGTAATTCTACTCACAAGTCAGCTAAAGATGACATGTATATGTAATAAACGTTATACATAGAATGTCGCGGAGATCACCGCGTGATTACATATAGATACAATATGTAATTTATGCATCCACACATTTTCTTTGTTTTACAAACATCTTAGGTAGTAATATAAAAATTCATTAAATTCTGTTAATATTTATTCTATTCTGTTTCGTTCGTTATTCCTGCGTGTTTGATTGTTATACACCGTATGAATTTAATATAAAATCTTCGTTTTTTGTTACAGGAAGAAATAAAAGAATAAGTAATGAAATACCTGCTCGCAATTGTGGAATAAAATAATTCCGATAACTATGAAATAATTAATCAGTCATAACAAGTCTAAATTCGTCGTAGGTAATCGTTGATACTTTTACTTCATCATATAACAATTAAAATCGGAACTCGAGGTTGTTGTTGCCGTGGAGCACCTGACTTCAATTTTTTGCATCAGATACGAGTCGTTGGAAAGGCTGAATTCTTAGAAATAGAAAATTCCTTTTCTTGCGCATTAACGTGTGGTTTATAAAAATATGTAATCATCGTACCATCCTGAACAATAAATCTGATATAAAAGTCTATAATTGACTATAATATAAAAATATCCTATTTGTGACGAGTCATGAGAAAATTGTTCAAAGTGCAAGTGTACATGATGTAAATAATAAATAAACCAAAAGTACATAATATTATCGCTATAATTACGTACTCCTAACACAACATCGCGGCTATATATTATATATCATAGAGGGATGAAAAACGTCCACATTGATCTGGACAAATATTTTTATTATTCTAGCACGTATATTATTATACATACCGATTTCATGTACGTACATAACAACCTGGTCAACGGTCATGCCGATCTGGTCAATACCATGCCGAATTATCCCCACCATTTCTCCGTATCATCTTCACTTCCACGTGCAGCATCGTTTCGTTGGTCGCATATTTTGACAAATAAAAACTGTGGAGGTACAGATTCTACGTATTTACATACGTATTAATGTTTACATAGATTTTAATGTATATATATATTTGTGCGAGTTACAAACAAGCAGGACTCGCCTTTCTACACATCCCACCTCTTCAAACCGCAGCAAACTTCAGGGTATATACGAAGAGGCTACTAAAGCGAGTTCACTATCACTCGGTCTACCAAGTTAGTTAGTTGGGATAAATTTCTGATTTTATACTTTAATCAAATTGTTTTTTTTTCTCGTATTTAATCTTGTCTATTTCAATTTAAAACGTATATTCCGTTTTTACTTTTATACGTACAACAGTGCTGTTCTTTTGTTTTTTGTTTTTCAAAAAGTTTTCAGTGCTTCTAATAATTTGATATAATTCTCTGAACGCCTCAAGTAGAAAATACTTTCGTGGCTGAATTTAAAAAATTTAATCAACTTAAAAATCCAAATCCAAAAATGTTCAGGGAAACATTTGTACTAATTATCGCGATCTACGCCATCGCTGATGCCACTAGAGTAGCAGAGTGCGGTAACGGTTAGTAAATTACATACGCATATATACATAGGTGTAAAAAAATATATTTATGACATGCGTTCCGGAAAAAAAATGAGTAAATGATTAATCAAAGTAATAAATTCATGCATCTAACGATCGATGACGGGAATTAATAGGTCGTTGAATCATCGCGATGAACACGTTTATTTGAAACCGATTCAAAATTATTTATTGGACAAACCAGAATTATATAGATGCACAAGAGAACCGGTTACAAATATTTATAGGTGCACATAACATAGCGTACTTTCGACGTTGGAAAGTGGAGTGATAACGGCGCTAAATAATAATGATAATCACGGACTATACATCATAATACAAATAACTAGTAGATATTTCAATTCTAAGAAATTGCGTATCCATGATGTTCGTATTTCTGTAATTATGGAGACCTACCGGCAATAGAAAAACCGCGTGTTCTACGTAATTGAAAATTGAAAAACGATTCGTATCTACTTTCGAACGCCGATCTACCAGTAGGTCAGTATATAGAATATGAAAAGAAGAAAGGTGACGTGAACAGTTTAAAATGATGGAATGTTGTACGCGTTAGGTGGAAAACTGATAGAACGAAATTCCGGTAATAAAAATAGCTCGTTAATTTTATTATTTAACTTCTGAAATTTCTGTACAATCGAGACACACTCCAACGGATAATCGTTATACCGGTGATGTAAGTGGAATAACGCAGACGATAACGTATGAGATGAAATTGGAATTTGAAGACCATACGATCGTTCATTTAATTTAATTTAATTTTGCCTCATTCGCGAATATAAAATCGCGTGGATATCGATGTCATTCGAAAAACTAGAGTAGTAAAGAGCGAACGAGAATGAAATAAAGAAAAAAAAAAATAATAATATTCCTCTTATACCGTCGCGTGAACTGGGTAATTATTTGCATGCGTAATTATACCATGATCATGATTGTCGGGGAAAAAAATGAAGCACAAATTGCGTAATAGAAAATCTGCACAAGTCGTCACGCTTTTAAATGAATCCATGAACATATGGCTCGAGTATGAAATCGTTCTAGTTGAGCGATTATGATTCCTGTCCGTTTTTATCGGTATTTTTTGTCTTCCCTGAATCATACTCGTGAGTTTCGTTTGATTTTACCTTATATTTCTACCTATGGCCTTCCAGAGTAATTTTGTGGTTTCATTTACCCTTGGTTAAAAAAGCGGAACAATCATGTCACGCAATTATTATAATTATTTCATTTATATACAAGGAAAACTCGGTGTTGAGCAATTTGCAAACACGTCGTCGAAAAATTCAAAAAAAAAAAACACATCAGCGAAAATCGTCTTTCGAATACCTTTGAAATTCATGCACCGTCATTCTTTCTTCGGAATATGAACCTCGTCGAAAAATAACTTATGCAAAATCTGAGAATAAAACATTTAAACGTCGTTGATCATCGCGGATTTTTACAGTTCGCGAAATTTTTTTTCTCTTCTTCTATTTTCATGTTTTCAAAAGTACCTATCTATAGACACATCAGAATTATAACTATTTATACGTCGTCGTTGCATGACACGGTAATAATTGTGACTGGAAAAATCTTATTGTCGGCTTAGAATCTAGTGGTCGCATCGAGAAAAAAAATGCGAAAAAAGAGAATGAAACCGACGAGATCGCTTGACGTCAATTGACTATGGACAGTAAATAACCCATGTCTTTACCTTTAATTTTTTATGCAATTAATTTTTTCAGCAGTAACTCGAGGAATACGTAATACCCATTTGAGAGGACATTTTTTTATTTTTTCTGAGCGCAAAATTAAGGTTCGGTTTAGATACCAACGCCTTTTAGGTGCAGAGTTAATGTTCGCGGTAGATAGAATATGCATCGCGGTATTATTTATTCATGGATAAAAATCGGTGCGCAAGGCGCTCGTGTATAATCTGTGTTATAAAATAATCGACATGCTGTATAATCTACGTTTGCGAAAAATGATGTTCGGGTGCCGGTTTTCTATAATTACCCTGAGGTCATGCATCAAGGCTTTCGCTTTGAGATCGCCGTTCCAGTGAGATAAACTTTCACTTTCCGTATTGGATCTTTGCGTCTCACACGTCCGACGCGGCTGAGATGAAGATCTTGAAACGACGCGATGATGATGGTCCAGACGCTACGATACACTGTATAGTCGAGCGATTTTAACATCTATTTTTTTTCTCTAATACGTAACTTTTTGATCACTTTCAGGTAGGGCCTACTCGGACCCGAACCAGGTGAAGATCTCCGGATGCACCGATCCTCCTTGCATCCTGAAACGAAAGACCTCGATTGCCATCGATCAGCGTTTCACACCCTATCGCAATGTCAAAACTTTGACGACCACCGTCTACGCCAATATCCTCGGACTCAATGTCCCGTTCGTAGGAGTTAACGGGTCGAACGCCTGTAACCTTATCTTCAACATCGACGGCACGAAGGCCTCGTGTCCTTTGGAAAAAGGAAAGGAATACATGTACAAGAACAGCTTCCCCGTTCGCGAAATGTACCCAAGGGTAAGTTGAGAACAAAAAAGAAAAACAATTTTCATGAATAATTTTTTTTTTTTAATTGTTATTATTTTTCAAAGAACCGATGATTGATATAATCATTGCAAAAATATTTTCTATTTTAAAAATGTATTTTTGTCTGACGCATCGCGAGGATATATTATACTTGGAATCGACACTATTTTTTAATTTTGTTATATCATGTTTTCAATTTACTTATGCGGAAAAATTTTCGAAGGTGACCTTTCCTTTTCTATTTTTATGAGAATTGTTATTTATAGAATGGTTGTAGATTTTTATTATACATACCTGCAGTATAGTTATTCGATGTGTGGATTAATTACTTGTACGCGCGACGTCTTGTCGATTTTCATTTATAAACGAATCAAATAATTCTCCGTATAATTTATTACCGACGAATCGAACTTTGATCATGCAAATTTATTCGATACAATTTCAACCGGTTTTAATCATTTATCATACGGCCTCACAATAACAGGTAAAAATTTATACTACGTTTTTCGCAAGGGGTAAAAAAAAATATAGAAACTAAACGTGGAGATCAATTATAACATTAAATGTTTGAAAAATTCATTATTAATAAGAAAAAAAGGATCCAAATCAATTATTGTGCCAAGTGCCAAGTACATGTAACTTTGCATCGTGTAAAAATATAGAATTGGAAAGTAAATGAATGAGAATCAATTCAAAGAATTAAAAAAAAAAATCAAATAAATAAATTAAATGAAATTTAAAGAAAAAATCAAAAAAACAAATTGGAGGTAGTGGTTCTTGGCGAGCTAATGTTATATTGCCATACGAAAATTCTTGATTTTTTTCCGAAAAAGCCCGCCAAGTCCCACTACCTCCAATTTGTTTTTTTGATTTTTTCTTTAAATTTCATTTAATTTATTTATTTGATTTTTTTTTTTAATTCTTTGAATTGATTCTCATTCATTTACTTTCCAATTCTATATTTTTACACGATGCAAAGTTACATGTACTTGGCACTTGGCACAATAATTGATTTGGATCCTTTTTTTCTTATTAATAATGAATTTTTCAAACATTTAATGTACTTGGCGAAGTTTTTTGCACCGTAGGTGCCTTTTGGGGGGATCTCATAACTTTTTGTATGTTGTTGGAGAATATTACAGTATTAATTATGGTTCCTTTGGTGTACTATTGTTGTAAGATGTTTGACGCATATATGTATATGTACTACTCCACATCTATGGTTTGACGGGGTAAGAAAAATTTTCGAACGGTAGCCATGAGAGCGCCATTTTTCTGGGGCCCAATGAAAAGGAGTCGCTGTGCGGTGGCGAACTCTGTAAGAAATAAGACGTGTACCGTAGTGTACCAGCTACGCTGACGCCACCTGCTAGGCGTGCGGGAATTATAACCTTTTTCCTACTTGACAGGAGCTAGCTTTGACAGGAATATTACGCGAGCCGCGGCTTCCCTTCTATACCATTTATGTGAAAAGGTTTTGTCTCCAGATGACATGTAGCTATCATCCGACGAAAACGTCGATTCTTAATCGTGATGAAACGAGCCCACCGGTGATCAGAGATTATCATACCTCAGCTCTCCGACCACTGAGGTTATTGAAATTACGCTTGAATAAAAGCACGTCCGCGATTCATATAGCGAAAGTGCATCCAAATTTCCCGAAATACTTATGATTTCGGAGATACTTGATAGAACGGTTGGCCGTACAGCGCTTTCTCTATCCCCTAGCAGTAAAGATACTCGGTAGTCCGCCCGTTCGTTTAAATGTACTTGGCGCGAGACTCTACCGAGTCTCTTGATGAATAGTCAAAGTGAACGGAAGAATTCTCGGACTTGAATAAATTATGAAATTAACTAATTGTAAAATCGGAAGTAGCAGAAAAGTCTTTTTTCATTTTCAAATAGTCAATCATTGACAAATTTTTTTTAATACTTACGATTTTTTTTCAGATTCCTGTGCTCGTTCATTGGGCCTTGACCGAGGGTGAAGAGAACATCGCATGCTTCGAGGTGCCTTCTAAAATAACGTCTTAAAATTATTAAAACAAAAAAGAGAGAAGAAAGAAGAAATTGTGTGTCATGCGAATTATGAAAGATCGATAATTCCAGTAGGGGTGAAAACCCAAACCTCTAGATCTCTAGTTGTTATTTTTGTTAATTTTTTTCTTTGGTTTTCTATTTGTTTTTGGACATGTAGCATAGGTAGTTCGATCTCAGGCTCATAGAGAATTTTCAAAAAAAGGATTGAAAAATAAATTATTAAAATGAAAAAGAAAAATTGGACATCGAGTCCTTTTCATTTTTTTGTTTCAAATTTTTAATTATATTAATTAGTATAACAATCTATTAAAAAAAAAAAGGAAAAGAAAAAAAATCATCAAATTGTAAATAATTTAATAAATAAAAACGATCATACTTCAAACTTGTGATTTCCTGAAAATGTTCCACAAAATTTTTAAATTTATTTCGTAATTCCTTCGACCGTGGAATTTTCCTCGCGCAGTATATTCGCGGAGGTAAGGTTGGAAACATTAAAGCTTCGAATAAGCTTGTCGGTAAATTTCCAACTGCAGTTTAATAAACATTCATAAAAGGATAGCAAGTGGTGACATCATGAGTCGATGTATCGAAACTGTATAGTAATTAAGGGGTAAAACAAGTAATAAAAAAAAAAGGAAACTCAATTGCCCTGAATTTTAGTAGATTACTCCTGATATAGACTACCCGCAACGTTTTTCCTTAAGCCAGTAACGAACTTATAACAAGAATAATTATCTCACCTTAGCTGTTTTGAACAAATTGCCTGAAAATTGTTTTCGATATATTACATTAAAATCTTGAATTTTATACTTGTTTCTTTTTCTCTTTTTTTTGTTTTATAACTTTTGGGAAAAGTTTATGAAATTATTGCACGTGCACTTTGTTCAGCACGAATCGTTGTATCGGTGGGAAAAAAAGGAAAAAATAATGAGGAAATTCTTGTCAATTAAAAGAAAAGGTACTTTTGAAATCCCCTTGATCAGGTGGATTCTGTGAATCCGTGTAATAAAACGACGTGGTACTCCGTACATGCAGCGATGAAATCCAAATCCTATTAAATTTTTAACTATAAGGTATAATACAATTGCGCATACAGAGGTGTTGAAATTTTTTTGCACACTCTGTGTGTAATGATCATATGATTAAAAAAGTGAGATAAAAATTTTAATTAATAATTACGTTACCCTAATTACAGATAATTATTACAATATTCAGATAACTTTTGTTCTGTATAGGTATAACGTAGAATACGATTTTGCGTTGAATAAAGTTACTGCATGCGCATAGATAATATAATTGATGAAATTATTTACGGTAACATGAAGAAGAAGAATTATGGAATAATTTGACCCGGTATTCATCATCGAGTGGTTTTCTCTCGATTTTCGTACCTTCTCTTTCTATTTTTCTCCTTCTCTCGCTCTGCAGGGGGTATAAGGTAAATCCACTTGAGTATGCGTCCTTACCAGGGACAAACATTCTCTCACTCACACCCACCTAGTCCGCAGAGTTTGGGGTTTGGGCTTTGGGGTTTGGGGTTGAAAATAGTGGGGGCGTCGGAGTTGTGCGCCGCGCCGCGACGCTGTTAGCTTATCTGTCTCAGTGCGCCGTACGCCGCCGGCCGAAAACTATATCGGCGTAAATCGCCGCGGCTATATACGGAATTTTATCACTAAAGTATACAATCAAAATTACGTATACTGATTCGTAACACGACACAAACAAAAGACAAAAAAAAAACCAACAAAAAACCCAAACAAAAAAAAAACGGAAAGAAAAATTATTACCGTATCAATCGAAAATCCATATATCTCGAACGATCCAAAAGAAAAAAAAAAAAACAGGATATAAATTCGATCGAACGAACATAATGTTATAAAAAAATGTTGTTTTTCGATTTTGTTTTTCGGAGCCAATTCTTTTCGTATGTACATCGTACATAGTTGTACGTGAAAAATTCAATTTATACCACCATTCATGTTGATATTTCTGTATGTATGTACCTATATACACTGTACATAGAGTGGTTTAGAATATGTGTACATATGTGACGTGATATCCTACATATAATACAATCCTACTTACATGTAAAAATTAATATTAACTGTGGGGGTGTTTTCGAATAAGCATGCGAAATGTTCTTGCGATTCGTACTCATATAACGTGAGCATCATAGTCGAAAATAATTGCATTTTCTTTTCAATTTCCAGTAAGTAACGATGCCGATGATGATGATAATAATAAATAATTGAATAAATCGACCCCGATTGTCTGGAATAAATATACTCCCTGTACACATGATGAGGTGTTTTTTTTTTTCCATCTTCTTGATTTCTACTAGAAACTGATTACACGTGCGGATCAATCGTTGCGTACGGTAGAAGCCGAAAGAAAAATGGCGAGGAATTATCAGACTATTTCTATTGATAAAAATAATTTATTGAGAGAAACAACGATATTAGGTGATGATATTTATCACGATAAGGAAACGGAAACACATGCACGTTTACTGATTTACATATAAATAGAAAAAAGGAAAAAGCAGGGCTTTGACGATCGAAATATATTATCAACGCGCAAACACGTGTTAGAATTCTTCCTCCAAAAGGGCGATATAATTCGAGTTGTTACCAAAGATTTTCGTCTCTTTTGATGTCAACAATATACACAGTTCGTGCTCTCTTTCAATATCGTCTCTTTAATAATTTAAAATTATACTTTTTCTCCATCGCCATCCATCACAACGTATACGTACCAATTTAAACCTATGCGTGGATTTAAAACTGATGGATTTTTAAACACCGTTTGAATGGACAAGTTATACCCTTCGGTTTTTTAATCATAATCTATTTTGTTTTACCTTCGATTTTCATTCTTCATATAATTAGAAAAAAAAAAGAAGGAATGAAAATAAGAAAAAATTGTTTCATCGAATTATAATTATACGAGCTAAACGCCAATCGACGAGTTATTAAAATCAATCCGATATGTCACTGGTATATTAAATCATATTTGTACTATATAAATAATATTATCACGGCGAATTAACTAAGTGAATTTAATCAAGTGGTTTCAATTAATTTATCACAATTAAATTATCATCGATATTATACCCGGATTTTTTAAATACCAATATAATAATAAAAAGTGTACAGGATGTAATAAAAAATTGAAAACATACACATAGTATACATATATATGTCTATATATTTTAAATAATAATAACATAACAAAATATTTAAAAAATAATAAAAAAGTAGAAGAAAAAGTGGTCAGTGTCGTTTGTGTTGTATGAAAAAAAAAAAAAAATTATAAATAAAAAAAAGTAAGATAAAATCAATGAATTATTAAATAAATAATTAATCATCTTCGTACAGTGAATGTGTGGTGAGGTATAAAAATATTTTATTGTGATTATAATAGCAATTATAATGTGGTGTGCGGTAATTTTCTTCCTGGGACTTACTTCCTGCTGCAATACGGTAATGGCACATTCTAGTTCGAGATCCGGACAATCTTCTGGTGCAGCTCAAAAATTAGGTGAGTTTTTTCTTGGACTTTATATAATTTCAATTATTATTCTCTTTTCTTTTTTGCTACCGGCGCACAACTATCCGTACGAATGAATATTTTTTCATGGTAAAGAAACGGGGTGACCAAAGTTATCTAGATTTGTAACGTTGATGTACAAATAATAATTCTCGCGCGACCCAGATGCGGAATCGTTCAGTCATTTATATATCAAATAATAAAGGCAAAACATATACTAATAATATGTTGGTTAGTGGAAAAACAGGTTTTCATTCTTTTTTTTTTTTGTCGTCCCTTTCGTCGGAACGAATCTATATATTCATTTGTTTATCACGCTGTTGGTATTTATTTTTTATTTTCTTGTTGTAATCTTTATTTATTTATTTTTGTTCCTTTTATATTTACTTACGTGTACTATGTATAATCGCGTGATATGGTTTCTTCTGGGCAAGGCGCAAATAACGGAAAAGGATTCGTCGATTTATGTGTAATATCTAGAATCTAAATCCTGAGGTGTGTTAATGATCGAAGTACGGATAAACTCGAATAATTCCAACGGTTCTTTTGATACAGAATTTTTCACACTTCAATATAACCGCACACATACCATAGATGACGAGTTTAGTTCTCATTATATCGTATCACGTTGTTGTTCTTCCCCGACGTTTGTTTATTCATTTATTCATTTTTTCAATATCATTTAGTTCTCCTCATTCACCGTTGGCGTAGGGTTGAAAAGAAAAGAGAAGAAGAAAAAAAAACAAATGAAAAAAAGACGAGAAAGAAAAACGTCAAATTTCGAAAAGTTTACTTACATGTGCCCTCTTCGCCACTGCTGCGTCTTCGTATACCTGTAGTATGTATTATATACGTGTATGTAATGCACATATATGTATACGACCTCGTCAAACTTGACGAGCTTTCCGCAAAAGCTCGTCCAACCGCGAGTGGGTGGTTGATATATTTTTAGCCTGCCGGGGGTAGCTTTTTGTAAAATAGGGTAGGTGTATGTATGCATCTATATAGACGTAAGGGTAGAAATTTTAAGCCGCATCCTCCGAAGGAAAGATTCAAAAGAATATGCGTATGAGAAACGGAAAACGACGTTGATGTTTTACAGATAAAAAGTTCAGGCGAAAAACTCAAAATTTGACCTTACATTTCGAACTGAATATTAAAAGAAACGTAACCCTGACAGTCGTGAGCTGTCTTATACGATTCCATCACCTGCACAGATACCGAAATTTTTTGTGGGATACGTCCTTCTGGTTTCCACGACTCTACATGTACCGCATACACTATGATGTCGTTAGGTATTATTAGGGGGCGCTAAAACTTTCACCTCTTGCGCGACCTTCCCTCGGGAAGTAATTGAGAAAAAAGGTGGCTGTGTAAGGAGAAAGACAGAAGAGAGAAAAGGAAAGAAAAGTATAGGACGGTAAGGGAAGTGGAGGGAAGGACGAAGGGTATACATCTCTATAGGAAAATAGAGAAGACTAGAGCGTTGGGTGTAGGAGACGGATAAGTTTCGACACGTCTTCCGGACGTGCAGGGGCGAGTCTAGGTCGGAAGATTCCCTTATAACCGATCCAGCCGTGCTCATCTCCTCCTTCATCTCTTTCTCTTATACTGCAGGACAACGCGTATAGGGACCTTTCGCCGACCTTCGAGTCGACTCCCTTTCATCCGACTGAAACTACCTCTTGATGGATAAATTCAAAGAAGGGTTGGAAACTTGATGAAACTTTTCTTATATTTATTGGCGCTGATATAATTGCACCGAAAATGCGATCCGCATAATTGCAATACGATGTACTTGGCCAATTTTTCGACGAAACAATTTGTCGTATCGTACGCACGTGTGTATCAAAATATTTTCTGGATTCAAAGGGGTCTAGTCTGTTCGAAACAGTGACGTCGTGAGATATTATATTTGCACTCGGTGTCTACGTGGTAGTTTCTGGTGTAGGGGATATATGAGAATTGTTACCGTATAACCGCTGCACTGCAGTCTGATACAGGTATGTACGTACATCATGGATATTATGGTTGTATTCGAAACTGGTTGTACAGATCTCTCCGGTACTCTAGCTACCGTCGTTGGTTTTGGTTGCGCACAACGTAGCTTCGGATCCGTATCGAACCGTCGACGACAGTCAATAATTGCAGTTTGTTTGTGTTTCTGTTTGCACGTTAATACCACGACAAACTGCAGTATAGAAGAGCCATGGCCGTGGCGGGGGGAGGATGAAGATAAATGATGAAAATAGTTACCGTGATATATATTAGCTATTGTACATCTGCACCCGAACGGCCGTCCTTCATATGTTTGTTCACTTCCGGTATACGCTAACACCGACTTCCGGTATACGCGTCACTAAACACCAACGTTGTATTGTTGGTAGAATCGGGATGGATAGATCTGAAATATATTGTTGATGTTACGAAAAACAAGTTTTTGTTTTTTTCAAAAACATTCAATCCCCCTTTTTTACCTGTCAAATTGTTATTTTTTTTTTTCAATGTTTCAGTTTTTCTCTATAATCGCTATGGTTGAATTCGGGGACTATTTTTGTCCCCATATCGTTTTCAGATAATATACATACGAGGAAGTAGTTGAAAAATGGTACTTTTTTTTGATTCTTCGTCATTTCTTTTTTTTTTCTATCTTATAAACACGCGATGGGGACGACTTGAAATTTTCACATACCTCTTCAAAACCCTTCGAAGTTTGTACGTCATACTCGCGATCTAGACGTGACTTTTTTTGGATTTCTTTCTTTCTTTTTTTTTTTTTCTCTCTTCTTTTTATTTTCTGAAAGAGAGGGTATAGAATGAAGTACACAGCAGCAATGGCAGTAGCAGCGGAGCAAAGTCACTCTCGAAATGGGTCCCGCGCCTATTACGCACTCGTCGTTAAGGAGCTAGGTAAAGAAGGAAAAAATGAGGGAGGGAGCGACGAATAGGAGAAAGAAAATAGGGGAGTGAATACATGAAAAAAGGGAAAGAGAACAAGTGCGTACTTCTGGGGGATGTAGCGAGGAATCGACAAGCTTGCTTATATATACAGGTAGATTATGTCGCCGCCCTTTGTCCTTGCCCTTCAAAAAAGAAAAAAAAATAGAAAAAAATTGAATGAAAAAGAAGAAAAAATGGAGGCGGTTGATGAGGAAGTAGGATGTTGGCGTTGGAAGTGGGGAAGGGAGGAAGGGGATTTTTTTTCTGATTTTGCTCTTTTAACAACCACTCGGTACGTATATATGGTAGTTCGCGAGAGTCTTTTTTGGGTTTTTGAGTCTCTTCAGGGAAAACTGGGGAAGAATGAGAATATGAGATAAAGTAAAAGAAGGAGAAGATGATGACTGGCAGATGGTAAAAAAGTAAAGAGCTCCAGGAAGACCCTCGCACACCTCTGTTGAAGAGCACTAAGTGACGCGATCAATTAGCCTGCTAGGGGCTAATGGCAACATCTTCAAGGCCGAGGACGACTATCTCTGAGCTAAGATCAGCTAGTATATAAATAGATACATATATACATATCCATCTATATACACCTGGGGTGGTACTTCGTTGAGACGGAGAGAAGAGCGACTGACGTTATCGCATATTGAACGATGATTAACTTTACTTTTACGACAAAAACTTAGCCTATATACAAACCTTATGTACCTTTCAACGTGACGAAAAGGTAGGTAAAATAAAAATTCACAAGAAGTAGATGAAAGAAAAGAAAAAGAAAGAGGGATTTGTAATCAAACGAGCTTTTTGATTTATCAGAGAAATAAATAGATAACTTATATACGCTTCGTTTGTACATTCAATTGTTTTTTATGCAAGTATGATACATCATTCATATTTATGTATACATATATATCTACACACCGTAGCCATATATCAAGAGCGTACAATAATAGGTGCGTGAAAAATAAAACGAGAATGTGAATTCGTACTCTATATGTGTACGATAAGTTTTGTATTGGCTATACGGGGTTGGGGGTTTGGTTATAAATAAATAACGTTGCCAATGGCACGGAACGGAAAATCCGCACGTGTATCTTTCACAGCCAACTTCAAGCTTCGCTGGTTTGCCTCGATTCCGAATATCGAATATTATATACCGTCGCGTATATTTGTGTACACATAACTATAGAGATGCACTAGTACCGGTCTCTCTCTCTCTCTCTCTCTCTCTCTGCAATGTAGATACGATATGCACGGCGGGAAATAATATCTATAACGTCATACGCGTATACCAGCACCAGCGGGAGCAGCTCCAAGGGGATTCGGAACGGGGGAATATGCGCATACACACGCGTATACTATATACGTATATATATTTTAATACATAGCTATGCACCATACATATATGGGTATACATCCGCCAGGCGTCGAGTTTGAAACAATACCTATATATACGTACAACCCTCCGCTACTATACTATTTTTTTACTTTCACATTTTCTTTTTAATTTTCTACATATAATATTGTTGAATATATATACGTATATACATATATTTTTTTTCTTGTTTTCGATTGAATTTTTTATTCATTTCTTTTTTGATTTTCTCTTTGTTTCTCTGTACCGATAGTCGAGCGAGTCACGTGTACGTTGATTGCGATATATTTATGGATGTACATGTTGGTATATAGGTTTACATATATATGTATTCGCGCCATAAGCTAATTATTGTCAATCCAGTCGATTTCAGAATTCTATGAAAATAAAACCATTATCCCCTGCAATCACTCGCGCTGTAATCCGACCTCCGATTCCGTATGAATCAAATTTAAGTTAATTTTTGAAGATTTTTCTTCTTCTTTTCTGAAGATGCTACGAGCAGATACGAGTACGTGCGTTATACATGTGTGATACCTATGTTTATGTATTATGTGTACGACACAACGTGTGTAAGGTGTATGAGAAAATGATGACACGGTGTGTGTGTGGTGGTCAGGCCAGGTGGCTTTCAGGGGTCGATTTTGGGGTTGAATTCAGGCTTATGACGGCTTCCGTCGAAACGACTTGTCGATTCTCGATACCGTGGGTATAGTATCTGGGTATATATTATGCCTGGTATAACATCAATAAAATATTAGCAGTGGAATGCGGAATTGATACCCCTACCCCTATCTTTTCCTCAGGGTATATCTGTGTATCCTTATATTCTACGCGTATACATATGTACGTGCATTGCATTTGCGCTGTACACATACATACGAAGGGACTGAAGCGAGCAACCTTATCCTACATTTTTTATTAACTCATGTTTTTCTTCATCCCTTATTTGTTGAGCCTAATACAAATACCGACGTATTTGACTATTCACCTGCTTACTCTGACTACATCGAGTTCGACATTGCGTATGAACAGCGGAAGGGAAAATGCCGGATTCCTTTTTCTTCTTTTATTAGCTTACACTATCGCGAGGTGTGATTTAATCGTAATTAATTACTACGAGAAAAAAAGAAGAAAGAAAAATGGCGTCGGCGATTAGGACCTGACCCGATCGTACACGTCATCAGACGTTGAGTTTCCGATAAAATGAATACGTATAACGTATATACGTATTATACTTCAGACTTCGTTGGTGAGAACAAACAAGTCCTTAGGGATTTTTCGGGGAAATTTTGACGGTGGAAAACCGTGGCGCTTAGACGTCGAGTGGGCATATAGAGGGCGTACCGCCGTTGTTATATACATATATATATAAAGTATGTATGTATAGGAAACTGAAAGTAGTCCCAGCAGACAAACAATTTCATGAATCGGAGGGTGCCGATGTAGGCGTAAAATCAAATATGCTTAGAGCTGCGGTCTAACGATCCCACGAGAGCAATTCTGACCCTCAGTCGACGACGCCGTTGCCGTTGCCGTTGCCGGTGCTGCTATTGCTTCTGCTTTTGGTTCTCCTGTTTTTCGGAGGTATAAAACCGAGACGCTCGAAGCGTGACTGACTTCAAACTGCGCCTATATTGGTATCAACCTAAACATACCATCCGGATAAGAAGCCCGAGACGTCTTTCTTGGCCGGGGTGCAAAAGCGATGCCGACAGATCCCCCCCCCCCCCCTGCGCTGCCGCCAATTTTTCTTTTTTTTTGCGTTTTACTTTTAGAAGATGAAACAAAAAAAAAGAATCCCTACCCCTACCATTCCCGGAAAAATGAATAAATAAAAGGAAAGATTTCAGGGACGGAAGGGCAGGGGGCAGGGAGGGACGCTGAAAGCAAAAAACCCTTTTGGGGTTGCGCAAAAACCCACCCCCTTAAGCGGAGTATATAATTCAGTGGGGTCCTCGTGTAAACAGCGTGAAACGACTCGCGTGTGGTATCGTCGCGCGACTTTCGTGTGCATTGCACATGTGCTTTATAGGTATATATGGTGTACATAATACACCCGAGGTAAGCCCGGTTAACGTTCAACGCTAGAAGCGGCGGCGCGGGTGTAAGTTATAAGAGAAAGCTCGCAGAGTTTGTAGAATATATATTTATTCATATGTATATGTATGTGAGAGAATACGTAGCCACATTTTGGAACCGACCCCGTAGAAGTTAAGAGAATGGAAGGTGTGGAAGGTTTTCTGTTTCTAGTTCTGTCGTGGCGCACAGGAATTTTAGGTAAAACGACCCTCGGCTCAACCCTTGCGAGCGAGCCAGCAGGCACCCAATGTCCGAGCATCTCATTCCTACGGGATTTTCGACTAGATGTATATATGCGTACATAGGGACAGGGGGCGGGAGGCTGGGGGGAAGAGGAAGGCACCTGAATTACGTACCTACACCGCGAAAACCCGGAAATTACAGTTGAACTACTCAATTGTAGGCCCTGTATAGCCTGTTCTGAACCTAAACATGAACCTGAACCTGAATCTAAACAGTGTTGAAATCACAGCTCGCTGAGCAACAACCGAACAACAAACCCTGCACATATACATGTATATATTACATTTGTATATAGCGAAATCACGTCAGACGCGTGTTATTTACTCTACGATTATACATATACGTTGCATGTATAGGAACGTCGGAACAGAACGCCAGGTTGTTTGTTCCAGTTGGTGCTAAATTCGCATGTGGCAATTTCGGTCTAACCACCCTACGAATTTCCACCTCTGCACGCATGGAGGAAATTTGAAATTTGGTCAGCGTTGGACGTGGGAAATGAAAAAAAGAATCGAAGAAATTGATATTGCAACGAAAGAGGCAAAAGAAAATCACTAAAATTATCTAGAGGAAAATGTTAATTCTATGCTCGACGGTCCGACCAGATGTTTGAATTTTAATTCGTCTGTGTATCGTTACCTATATACATTATACCTACATGTTATACATATATGGTGTAATTATTAATTATAGGGATGAATTACGTGAGGGCGATTATGGAACAGCTTTGCATTTCCATCGCGCACATATATTAGGACGTATAATAATAGCCTCCGCGTGATGTCCGTTGGCATAACTATTATACGCGTTCGCACGCGTGCAGGCTATACGAGACAACCACCGTGAGTTATATCCACCTTATATCACCGCCATACGCTTAGATGTTTAATAGATTTAATACGAAATCAGGCAAAACCATATTACGCGTCGTATCCAACAACTAAAATCGGGATTATCGGTATCAGGAGACGCTCAATGCACCAAAGAAAATGTCGGAAAAATGAATTACTTCGGACTAAATCTTATCCCGAAATCCAATTTTTCATCTACATTTTAGTTCGTCGGAGAAATATTCCTCCGAGTAATTTTTGAAAATTTCATCCCCTCCGCCTGACCCTGGAGAAAAAAAAATCTATCGTTACTCACCCTCTGAATAAGAAAATAACTGTAGCTGAAAAATTCGTATATTACCCGCTAGTTTCAGCGTGATAAAATTCAGTCTCCAGAGATACACTAGCCTCGTTGCACGGAAGATCCTGCGAATGCGAAAATAATATTTTCATAATTAATCAAACGCTTCTCCAATGTATAATCAATATGCTGAGAGAATTTTTAAGTTTATTCTTCCCCGTGGTTTTTTTTTGTTCCTTTTTTTCTCTCTTTATTTTCATCAACGTGCGGGATGGGGGGGAGGGTTAGGAGATAGGGGATGGGAACAGTGAATTCGAATTGAACGAAGAACGGTTTTCAGAGTCTCGGGAAGTGTTAAAGCACATTTTAGAAACAGTATGTAGGGTGGAAGTGGTTTGAGGTGGTGAGCTCCGCATACTTATAGCCAACTTTAGAAAGAAGAAATATGAAAGTTCCAGGAAAGGGAAGAGCGAAAACGATGACGGCGTGCGTACGTACTCACGTGTACGTACCGACATATACTTTTGGATGTAATATAAGTCGATCCTCCTATATCCTTTATTCCTTTTTCTTCCCTTCACTTTCTCCCGTCCCGCAGACTGCAGGTGCGTGCCGATGGAGCAACTGATCGTTCCTTATTTTCCCTCCCTTATTTCTTGGCCCACTTTCACCGACAGTAAGACGTTTCCCTCAACGCTACGAAATGAAATGAAGGAGGGGGGTGGAATAAAACTATATAAGGAAATAAATAAAGTAAAAATATATAAATATGATTTTTAATCAAAAATATCGATGTCTTTTTTTTTTTTTTTGTTTCTTATAAACTTTTTCTCCGTCTTCTCTTTTATACTTCCGTACGTATGATGACCTTTTTTTTTTTTTTTTTTCTAGAAATAAGAGCCGGTAACTAGGGGAGAGTTAGTGAAAATTTATCGCAAAGTCTATGTATACTGCTGCTTTTGCTGCTATAACGCGAACGCGTTGCAAGCGGGAGGATTTAAGTTAGAAGTAGTTGAATCACAGCTGCTAGCAGCTGTATGTGTAACGAAAGATTGAATAGCTGACTACGTGTACAGTAAGTATGTACATAGAATATACCTATATGCAGTACGTACGTACATTTATAGTGCCACCTATTTTGTGTGTGAAATTAATTAAGACACCCTCAACTCTTACCCCCTTTACTACTTCCAACCCCGTAACACGCGATGTGCGCCTTGGTATTCACTATTTTATAAAATATATTAGCGGAGCGTACAACTATTTACACATAGATATATGTCTGGAAACATGTGAATAGGTACACACGATAATTCTTTGAAAAGGTTACGAGGATATATTCCTACGAAAGTTAAGGGTCGTCGTCAACTTCCTAATATTACTCGCGATATTAACCTACATGTGCGGAACATGATTACGTATAATATATTATTATAATATTGTTAAAATTTATATTCGCACAAAAATTAGATATTATATAATTTAATTATAATTCCGTGTACGGATATTATGTGGTATTATCGAAAAATGTTGTACCAATTATCTGAAAATAGTTAACTTTTTTCTGCTTTTTTTTTTTTGCTCATTGTTTTCTACGTGGGCTTAAAACCGAACCCTTTGCGGAAAGAATGTTCAATTTTGCAAACTTTTATTTTTTCATTCTATTTCTGCTTCATCATGGTAGTTATTATAAAATCGATTTTAGATATTATTTCATACCTATACAGATAGTATCAAATCTTCTTAACTTAAAATTCTCTGCAAGTCATCTATAGGTTATAAAAATACACGATAATATCACCGTATTATCAAAAAGACGTTTCGGTTAAAATATGGTGAATGTAAAAAAAAATCATTATGAAATTTTGTCCCTAATACCTTATATTGTAAGGTTGTCGAGTATTGGTGATACTTTTAATTTTTCAATATGGAAAATTAGGGAGGCTTTTGGCAGAAATTGGTCGGGATGAGGGAAAGGGATTTCTTCTTCGTTCTGCAGTTTCCAAGGTCAGAGTTTTTCCGCATGTTAAATATTCGCGCGATGTAAATCTTTTCCTGTTTTCGCCGCGCGTGCGTGGAAATAAACCTCCATGGAATATTCCCTGAACCGGACATTATAAGCTGGACTATATCTAAAATCCCTTGCATCCCTCAATCCTGTTCTGGGAAAGGGTATATATGCATAGCTTTTCTCCTGCTCTTCGGGAAGTTAGTAGCCCGGTAGTTTCGGATTTAGCTATGGTATTGGTCGACGATGGTAGTGAAAAGAGGAGCGGTGTAGGAGGAAAAAGAGGAAGGGAACGGAGAGAGGGATGAGATGAAAGGGGTGGGTTTACGTCAAGCCTAAGCCCAGGTAATTATTCATCGCCCCTAGGCGAGGGCAACGCAAAGCTTCGGAGCACGGGGGCGTTTTCATAAAGAGGGAGGGAGGGAGGGAGGGAAGAAGCAAACGGGTTTGGTAGTAGTAGGGTTGCAGACACCTGCTACCCCTTTCATCCGTCAACGTTTTATTATACCGATCGCAAATCTAGGATCGTCGTGCGCGTTGCAAATGCTCAAACCTACCGCTCTATACGTTTCAACTGTGCGAATCCTCCGGATAAGGATTAACATGAACGATTAATGCGGATACCCTATTTACCAAAAGGACTACCAACGCGGGGGAACGAGAAATCATCGAGCATAATTTAGAGGTAGGGATCGAATAGGAGGGAAAATATACTAGGCATTATATTTCTTCTCAATAAATTTCATACCACTAAATTACATGCACTCTATACATCTCCCGACAATCTATTTCTGTCCGGCATTTTTGGTCGATTCGAAAAATTTTTAATACCCTAACCCTGGGCTGCGATGTGGTGTTTCAGGTTCTCCTTAATCATTCGAATTTTTTCTTTCAACTTTTTCTTTTTTTCTTCCTCCCTCTAATCTCTGTACCTCCTGAATTTGCGTCTATCCATGTAGCTATTTATCTGTAACTGGTATATGGTATATTATATATATATATATATATTTTCTGCTGTCACTCACAATGGAGGCTAATAAAGTTACGAGTTCGAAACATCACTCTGTATATACGTTGGGTTAGGTTGGGATATACGTGGCTGAAATTCGAAGCGTGTATAAGATACGTGCTGTCAGCATTCGAGTATACATACACGATATACATTATATTTTGATCACATATATAAATATTACATAGGTTTGGCACAGATGAAGAAGGCCGTAAAATGATGAGAAAGTGGTCGTTAAAAGAGGGCCGAATCTACACCCATTTACATACACTACTTTCCTCCGATGTCTATCCGAACCTAAGGTCACAAAATACGAGAACGAAAACTTCCAGTAGAAAAAAAAATATATATATTTTACGGCGTGATAAAATAAAACGTGAGATTTTGAATCTTGTCATTCTGATTTTATTTAATTTTATTTTTTTTTCGATTTTCGGGTGAAAATTGGGGCGAGTTATTGCTAATTTGTCGTTCTGGAAGGTTGAAAAATTTAGATATCTCGATAGGTTTTATTCGTAATTTAATTTAGTCTGATGATTCGTATTTTCGAGGTCGAAACACACAAGGAATACGGTCGCCCATACGTTTCATAGGGAAAAACGAGGTACGTGCCGCCCGTGCGCATATCTTTTTCCTTTTCTTTTTTCCCTTCAGTCTCCCAATGATCAATCCTTGTTTTCTGTCATTTCCGTTCGTCTCGTTCAGCTCTGAATCGTCGCGTACGTACTGTAATATCGTAGTGTACGTGTGTATAGCATATCTCCGTGTATATCCGGCGTCGATTGACATCCTGAAAAATACTATACGACGTCAAACGCGTCGATGATATCCGTATATCATTTCGCGCAGAACTACCCTTGTTGCCTACACTTGCGTTCATATACGAAGAGATACGAAAAGCATACGTATGTATACGGGTTGATATAACACGCATATATTTATGAAAATCTTTGGATTTATTAACGTCTGTAGAAACGACATTTTTCATGCGAACGTACACGAGTATCAGAGTGCGTAGGTATCTGTATGATTTCAACAATTTCTACCATCCCACAGATCATGTGGAAACCTCCGGCGTTTTGTCTTTTTCACAAAGCTATTCCTGTATACATTTCGCACGATCGTATCGCTTCTTTGAATCTCCAATCAGCCATCACGCTATATACTGCATGTAATTTTTTCCTAGCTCTTCTTTCTTTCATGTTATCCTGTTTTTTTTTACTATTTTTTTGTTTATTAGATTTTGCAAAATCATGTATTCCTTACAAGCGCATCTAACTTCTGGTAATCGTAGATCAAAATAATTTCAAAGATGGAAGAGTATTGGGAAAATTAAGGGAAGTCTGTTTGCTGATATAACGCTTCGGGGGTTTGTTTTTCAAATATTATTTTCTTTAATTTTTGAATTTGTTTTTTCTTTTTGTAAATTTGTTACTTCATCTTGAGCTTTTCCGCACCTCGATTCGCAGGGGGATTTTCATGGATCGAAAAACAAAGAGGACAACCTGCGATAAATTTAAAAGTCGGTTGGTCCCGTTGGAACCTCTGGACCGTATATCGACGCGGAGGAGTGATTCGTTCGAGTTTTCGGTTTGTTAGTTTCCATGTATGGTAACTGTACATATACATGTACCAACCTGCCTACCTACCTATATACCTGTATCTACTCTGCACCGACCTTCTTGAAAAAAAAGGGGTGATTTTTCGTCTGCGGATGGAGTGAGAGAGAAAGAGGAAGAGAAACAAAAAATAAAAAATAATAATCAAATTGAAAAAAAAAAAGAAAAAAAACAGGTAGCTAGGGGGAGAAAAGATGGTCGGAGAAAGGGGTTGGGGTTGAAATGTTTCTGTAGATAAATTTTCCTCTAAAGTATTGCGAATTTTCAAGGTCGATGGAACGGCGAAATTTGCTCCTACTTTCCTGCACCCTACATACTTTTTTATGTTAATTGGGCGGGGGTTGGAGGGAAAGGGGGAAAAGAAAAAAATAGCAGCAACGAAAGGAAGAGAAGACGAAAAAAGCACTAATACTTGCCTCTTTCTTATCGTTGTATATATATATATGTGTATATATGTGAAGGAATGACGAGAGGAAAGAGCCCTTTAAATTTCAATTTTCTTCTTCCTCTTCCTTTGCCATGCAGTTGAGGATGTGGAAGCAAAGTTGACGGTACGACGACGAAGACCTTTATCGCACCCCCGTCTGTTGATAAAAAAATAAAAGATAAAATAAAAATAAAAAATAAAAAAATAAGAAATACTTGGCGCGATAAAATTGTTATTCGTCACTCTGTACACCGGTCGTTTCTCATACCTCCGAACTTGTGAGATGTGCGAAAGATAATTGGAACACATAACGGACCGAATAACTTTTCCATCTATATACATGACCTGATATGCGCGTTACGCTCATTTATATACTTTCCTCTTCATCCCTTACATTCATAGAATTAATGTACGCATACGAAATTTTCATTCGATCTCTTGATGCGATTCGGTTGAAAAAGCTGAGCTTTTGTTTCATTTATTCAATCAAAGGGGTTTTCACTTTTTTAATTACAATTTGGGGTGGATTTGATTTTCAAAAAAAAAAATTTGTTTACTCATCCATATACCGTGAAAATAAAATAAAAATCAAATGAAAAACAATACAAACAAACGAATGAACTCGGTCAAGCAGCAGAACCAGCAGTAGCTATATCCTGCGGTTGCGCGAACGGAGAGTTTCTTTTTTTTTTCTTCTCTTTTTCTCTTTTTTTCTGCGGGGGGGGGGGGGGGGGGTGAAAGATCGTCGAAGCATTGGTAAATCTAATAATTTGGGGTTGTAGGAAACGATGGGGATGGGAACGGGGTTAACGGGATACATCTATAGGTATACATTTTTTTGGTCAGAGGAATAACGCATCCGTGTACAAAAGTTGGTAACCGGTGAACGTTGTATTTGTATTTCCTCGGAGGTGGTTTTTGTACGCGTGTTTACGGAGGATTCTCCCACGGGGAAGGAGAAAAGGGTGAAAAAGGAGATAAGTAAAAGAAAAAAAAAAAAGAAAAAGAATAAATAAAAAAGAAGTCAGAATCGTTCGCCCTGCAGCTCGAACTCTCCTTCTCTCCTTTTCTCTCTGTTCACGCACAATTTCACCCACTAGATTTTATTTGCAAGGAAACTCGCACCCAATTGCGTATCAGGAATCGCCGTTGCGGGATCGCCTAAAGTTATTTCTATCCCCTAAACGACGCGAGGCGTCGCGTAACGCCCGAAGGACGGCGGCGAGGGGGGAAGAATAAGAAAAAAAGAATACACGAAAATTGAGTACCTACAGTGGTCCGAAAATCTTGCACGGGGGTTGAATAAGAAGAAGAAAGAAGACATGGGGTGAATGAAATGATTCGATATATGTTAGAATAATCTCGGAGATTTAAAGCAAAGAAAATAAGCGAAACGAGAAGAAAGGAAGTATAGGTATAGTGTATCGTATTTCTGTATGTATATTTGGTTCGGAAGTTAAGGGGTTGTCGTCGGAATTGAATGAGGATCTGCGCAGAAACTCGGTAGATATTGAAACTTGATATGACGCTGTTTAAATTAACTGCGCGGAGCTTTTCCATCACGGTATCATATACATCGTATACACGTGTATACGTATATATATATATAGATGTGTAATATCCACGTAGGGATTCTTGTACTTGTATATAATTAAAGTAATTTCGAGTATAATATACAAGTT
The DNA here is from genome assembly GCA_963932425.1 of Athalia cordata. Taxonomy (NCBI): domain Eukaryota; kingdom Metazoa; phylum Arthropoda; class Insecta; order Hymenoptera; family Athaliidae; genus Athalia; species Athalia cordata. The sequence continues at coordinate 32,183,486 of OZ010626.1, forward strand.
GAATCCGCTCGTCCCCGGTCGTTAATCATTTAGCAGGGAGCTTGCAAGGTCAACTGAGAATATAGCGCCAGGCTTTAGGGGTTGAAGTATGTTTCGGTCGACTTTACAGGTAGGACTATACCATACGAGACACTATACGTGACCCTAGAATATACATTATAACATACACGACCCTTAATCATACCATAAAACATGTACTTACACCTTACCTGAAAATATTCCCTCCCACTTGATTCAAAGACGTAAAATAATTTTAAAGCGATTTTAAAGTCAGATTTCTTTCCCTTGCTCTCAATCTTTCTCTTCTCTCTCTCTCTTCCTCCTCGGTTCTTTCCTTTCTTCGTTTTTTTCTTCTTCTTTTTCTTTTTCTTCTTATTTTATATTTTACAAGTGCAGGATAATAATTTTTTTACTCTAAGTATGTACTATACGAAAAAAGTAAATAATAAGGAGGAAACGAAATTTTCTTCCTACAAGCTTGCGTTACGGTAATTGTTTATTCTTTTTTCTTCATTTACTTCTCTTTTTGGTTTGTTTTCTCTTGGCTACTTTTTTCTTTTTTTTTTTTTTACGAGTTCATAAAATATTCCCCAACTTTTACACCCTTCTCCTTTACCATCTCAGGTACGCAACGACGTGCGCGCGAGCTTGCGATTGAAAATGAAAAAGAAACTTATTTTTTTGGTCTTTTTTTTCCGTTCATTGCTTTCTTCGTTTTTATATTTTCCGATTTTTTAATGCATTATTATTAACGATAATCACTCGATAAATTTTCTGCATTTATAATATTTAAGATTTAAAATTAAAAAATTAAAAAGAAAACAAATTAAAAAGAGGGTAGTAAAATGTTAAATATAAAGTGCGATTCAACGATAAAGAATTACGACGGTGAAGCGAATAATAAAGATTAAGAAAAAGAAAAAAACATGAGAATGAAAATAAATAAATAACGAAATAAAAGTCATGTCTGGTTGATGTATTTTTTTTTTCCAATTTTCCCCACTTGTTTTTCTTTTCATTTTTTTGTTTCTTTTTTTTTTCTTATGCCCTTGACAGTGTTCTCAGAGAATCTTGAAGAATCTTTTTAAGCTGTGTGACCCCGGGAACCACTTCCATCCCTAGCGTATCTCCCTTATACTATTCTTCGCGCAACCTCCTCTGAGTTTGAGTACCTCCCTTTCCCTATCCTCCCCTACCCCCTGCACTTCTCGTACAGGTATCCCTCTATTATACTGTGCGCGCCCCTGTTTCGTATACATAGAGAGCATACTGTCTTCATCCCCCGAGCTTTCACTCTCTTTCCATCTCTCTCTTTCTTTGGCACCTTTTATTCACCACTGTATACTCCTCTCCTTTCTTCTTTTCTCTTCTCTTCTTTTCTCTCGTGAGATACATGAGACCAGAGAACACCGAGGTATAAGGGATTGAAGGTGGAAGGTATAGAAGGCATAAGGTAGAAGGTAGGAGTTAGGTGTTTTAAGTAGCGTTGCTAAGAGTTTTGCTCTCCAACAACCCCCTCCGAAATCCTTGGCACGATGTACACCTTATACCCTCTCTAGTTCCCAAACCACCTTTCCGCTGCCTTCCACGAACTACCTTTTTTCACCCACTTCTTCTCCCCCACTCGCGCTTTCTCTACCCTTTACTACCCTTTTTCTCCCCCCTTCCTTCTTCCTATAGTACACCAAACGGGTTAAAAGGAGTGATAAAGTTCCTCGTAACCACTAGGAAGTGTTAATGCACCTACCTCGCTCGGACACCCCCAAAAAGCTCTCCGATCTCACCCCATTCTAAGCACGCAACTTTTAATTCTTACGAAGAACTATTAGCGATATGTATTTTTCCATTTGCATACACTTTTCTTCATTCATCTAGTTCTGTGGCTCTCGTTTTTTCTTCCAAGAACACCAATTTATTCATTTTTGGAATTCAATTCTTTTTCATTTCTCTTTCATCTTTTGTTTCGTCAAGTACGAAAAAAAAAAGGGAGAGAGAGCGAGAGAGAGAGAGCGATAGAGTGAGAATAACAAATTTGTAGCCCTCAACGGAACGTGGGGGTGTTTTTTTTTCCAAAGTATTTTTTCCATTTTTTTTTGTGTTTTTTTTTTCCGTTTTGTTTTGTAGGGTTTGGTATAAGGTAGAAACTAAAGAGAATGTATGAAGCGTGAGGGCTTTCAAGAGCACCTTTGTCGCTGGTCGATAACTGTGTATATCGAGGGGATCGATTCTATACTTTATACCCAGCAGGAGATTAAAAAAAAGAAAAAAAAGAAAGAAAAGAAAAACCAAAACGAATATAAAAAAGGAATGTGGGTGCGGTGTACGTGTATGTATACGTGTGTTTTACCCTTATGGAAAATCAAACTCCCTTCAAAACTTACGAACCGAATTCGTGGAAAAAACGAACAATTGGTAGCAACCCTCTATATATCTTTGTCATAATCTCCAGATTCAATATTTGCGTGAACCGGCTCTCTTAACAACCCTCGTAAAACATGTATTTATGGGTATATTTATTTCCAATGTACATTATCATTCTCGTACATCAATCTGGGATTTTCATTCATAACATATCATATTAATCTATTTAGTCCGGTGGAATTTAGAATTTTTTTTTTTTTTATTTTCTTTATAAAAGTGCAGACGCGATATTACGGGGGTAAACTAGTGGAGGAATGAAAAACTAAAATAAAATAGAATACAATAAAATAATATAAAATAAAATAAAAGGGTGGTACAGGGTACGGCGCTACAGCGGCTGTGGCATAAATTAGTGGTGAAAAGTTAATTGGGGCGGACACTGGAGGCTTGCTGCACGTGGTACAAGTTTACCGCCGCCACCACCGCCACCGTTACTACCCTTCCCCCCTCCCTTGTCACACTACTCAGTCAGAGTACCACCCGCACAGTGGAAACCGGAACGTTGCAATCCTAAATTATTAGTAGGTGCCTAGCCGTTGCTCGCTAGATAGATACGTACCCTCTAGTTTCGTGTAGTTGCTAGTTGCCGGTGCTAACTAATGTTGGATTTTGGATATGCGAGAAGCGAATTTATTTGCGCAAATATTCATTATCGCTTATGTGATATACGCGCTATCGTACGCGATGTTCACATCGTACATACTTCGTACGATTCGAATTTAAGCTCTGGTCTCAAGCTTCCCGGTCGACGTTATTACGCAAGTTCTCGATCAAATTTTTTGAATTACTTACAGCCATTTTGTCGAAGCTTTTCATCTTTTTATTTATTCATATTGGTTTTTCCGCCGAGAAATTAATTGAAAATTATATAGTTACATCACGTGGCGGAGAGGGGATGATTTGATCGCCGCGACGCGTGCGTGGTCGTTAACTTTTTGTTCAGAAAAATATAGCCCCGGCTACGACGGGAAAGCTCGAGTACCAAAGTGCCGCGGAATACGGAGAGAGAAAAAAAAGAAAAGATAGGAGTTTACGACTGACCGTGACATACCTATCGGGTAGTGTCGCCCCATATACCGCCGTTATACCAAAATCCCCGTAGGCTCAGCTTTTGTAAGACTAAAACCGAAAGTATGGGACTCTAGATAAAGATAACCAACGATAAAGAAAAGAAACTGTGTCGGGTATAGCTTTACTTTGACCGGAAAAAACAAGTCCGGAAAACAAACTCCCGAATACCTACCTTTATTTCTTTTTTTCTTTCTTCCTTTTTTTTCTGCTCTCAAATGCACGTGAACCCAGAATCAAAGATTTTTCTCCGTTTCAATGGCAAGAGAAAAGAGAGCAATAAAGGAGGAAAAAAAATTGCTATCGAAAAACAAATTGCAATGTTTAAAAAACAAAAAAAACAAAAAAAAAAGCGACGGGTAGAAGAGAAAGAGACAAAGAGGGGGTGTAACGGCAGCTCGATTGAGAGAGATAAGAAATTTGCTTTTTTTACACGTTCTTCCCTTTTTGGGGGGTCAGACAGAGAGAGAGAGAAAGAGGGGTTTCCCTCAGGACCCTCTAAAGCGCGCGAGCTGGAGGTAGAATTTCTGAAAGGGGAGACTTCAATGCCGAAGTACGTACGTTTGTTTATGTCCCTTATTTTGGTGTATAACCTACGGGAGGACAAAAGCCTATCGCACGGGGCTCCCAGTCGGTTTTAGAGAGGAGAATCTGAGGAGAGATAGCGCGTGAAGGTACCGAACGAATGAACGAAAAGCTCAAAGCTCTTATTCTACCTTTAACGTGTTCACTTTCTCGCTCCCTCCATCTCTTTTTTCTGCTGCCTTCTCATTCTCATTCTCATTCTCGTTTTCATTCTCGTTCTCCCGCCCTTGTGCGGAGGCAACAAACGAACATATTTTACGATGGGGTGACGTGAAGGGCACCGAGGCAACTAGGTATTCTCGTTTTAACGAGATTATTAAAATACAACAACCCGGGGTTATGGGGTTTGTTAAACAAAATAAAAATGAATGAATAAATGAATAACAATAAAAAAACGAACAAAGGAAATAGATAATAGAAAAGATAGTCGCTCGAGAAAAAAAATACAACAACCCTATCGCGTACTCTGAACAATTTTCTTCTTCTTCTTTCCGTTTCTTCTTCTTTTTTTTTTCTTTTATCGCAAGATATTTTTCAGCTACGTTCGCCATATACTTAGATACGTAGACGTATATAAAAGTAGTTTCTGTAGATGCAGAAACATAGATTTTACGTTATAATGTGTTATAGTTAAAAAAGTCTACATATATACACTGCGTCAGTTGGAAAATGTACGATCAACTTTTAGCTTCCTTCCTGTTTAACAAACTCATCGCGTGCTGTTTTGTTTGGTAACGATGAACAAATCTGTAGGTACACCTATACCTATAACTATAACTATGTCTATGCAATTCTAGGCATCAAGTTTTGCTCAACTATTACACACGTATTTCCATGTATTCATGCAGTCTACGTTATACACACAACGAAAAGAAAAAAGGTCGTAAAACCTGAACCGTTGAAGTTGAAGAAGGTAGAAAAAAGAAAGTAAGAGAAAAAAACCAAAAAAAAAAAAATGTTTTAAACTATCAAACAAAATATAATGTAATATTGGCAAGGTGTAGCATGAAAGTCTTACGTGACGAGCGTCGTTATAAATCCTTCACTCCAACTATACATATACATAGCTATGATAATGTTGTAAAGAATGATAAAATAACTAAATAATAAATATCATTATTTTATTCATGCAACGTATTTTTAATCGTGATCTAAAGAAATATAAGGAAAATATATAACAGGTAATTTCGTACCGCTTCAAAAAAGATAAAAAAAAAAAGAAAAGTAAAAAAGAATTATCTAACAGGAAATAAAAAAAAAACCATATCTGTACAATACTTCGACTATAATATATAGTAGCCTCATACTTTGCCCTGCACAGATTTAAGCAGGCTATACCGGAAACCCCGAGCTTTTACTCATTCATCGTGCCGAGACGCAAGCAGAGCTTCTCTAATTTTATTCTCAAGCTTTTCAGAGTTTTTTTTTTATTTTTTTTTATTTTTTGTTTTCCTCTTTTACTCGTTACTCATCGTTATAATACTCAACGCAGATTTAGTTCGCTTTTTTTTTCTTTTTTTTTTTACCTTCTACTTCCATCGACGATTCTCCTATTGAAAAGAAGATTCAAGTATGCATGCATAATATTATATGGACTGCAAGGTAGGTATATGAAAAATCTTGTCAGCAATTTTTAAGGATGTGAATAGAAATTGGTTACAACTTTTCTGAGAAAAAAAGATAGAGAAGAAACAAATCAAATAATGAAATTCTCGAGATAGGAATAAATGTACTTTTTTTTCGGATGTATAGTTTTCGATATCGCTTGAAATTGATGAGAAATTCCGAATAGTACCCTGTAGAAATTTGAGCGCTTAAAATTTTTTTTTCTTTCCCATTTTAAGAAGATCCGCAGATTCTGGGCAGATAGTTTATACACGGAATAATGTTTTAGGGTAGGTATCTTTGATAAAGGTTTATCGTTAATTAAAGTGCTGCGGGGTTGGACGAATGACTCGTTTATATACCTTATATTATACCGCGTCTCATCTAAGTCTCTCTATAATGTAACGTCTGTGATTGATATCGTGAACTTATAGTACTCGTCCTATCCCCTTCTTCTTCTTCTTCTTCCCTTCCTTTTACTCCCCGTCATTCCCACAATCTTATCTAGTCCCGCGGTATTAACTTCACTAAAAAGATTTTATTACCCATCTCTATTATTATACCGTCACTTTTCTTCTTCTCTTCTAATCCTCTTCTTCTTTCTTTTCTCTTTCTATTTTATAGACCCACCCCGCGGTATTACATTCCGAAAAAAAATTACTCGTGTTCCAAAATTTTCTTTATTTTTTATCCTCACTCGAAGTATTTTCAAGGCAATTACTTTTTTTTGAAAGAAAGAAGAGTGAGTAGCGAGACCCAAATTTGGTGATTTTAGAGTCGATGGGTGGGATTTGAAAGATCGTTCGTTGGTCGAAAAATCAATTGAAATATAAATATAAATGAATGTTGTAGCTAGTAACGTATTTATTATTCGAATACGAGATCGTGTACACCGGTCAGACATGGAGGTACACTTGTGTCCTATTAATATGCATGCTCCACGATTTCATCCTGCCCACTCGCTCGCTCCATCGGGTATCGTCGGGCCAGAGGGAAGAGGTAGGCAGTCAGATAGCATCAACAGGGAATAGGGAAGGGTTGAAACACCCTCTCGCGTTTACGACTCTCTTATACATTCGCAATGTCTATACGTACGCCTATTTGTATCGTCATACGTGTTTGTACGCCCGTTTGCTGCTACCTGTGCAACGGCAGCAGCGACAGAATCGCGGCTAACGGTTACTCCGTATAAAGTGCGTGGCGTGTACTGGTTGTCCAAATAAATCGCTGCGCGAACCGTTAGAAGGACAGAGGGCGATAGAGAGAGAAAGAGAGGAAGAGAAAGATGGATAGGGATACCAACGTGTCCTCAACGTGTTCTCATGTACAACAATGTACAAGAAATTCGAATGAACAACTCTCCGCTCGTCGCTGTTGCAACTCTAACAATTGTTTTAGAGAACTCTGAAACAGTTGCTCTTGATTGGAATCTTGTTCACAGCAACACTGATTGATCGATCGATCGATCGACTGATTTATAGCTGAGATTATTTATTTAAGCTCATGCTGCATCGAGGATCTATTTTAATATTACCGAACGCTCGGACGGAATAGAGCTCACTTCATTCACTTTGGATTCTGGGGGTTTTAACGACACGCGTTGACGGTTCAAATTCCCCCGTGAGTATTCACCCTCGAGAATTCATGTCTTCATAGGAGGGAGTCGGTTTAAGATTTAGCTATCGCCGCTTTTCATCCCCTAGTAGCTTTCTAGCTAACAGAGCTTGATTTATCAGTAGACTAAATTGTTTTCTCGATAGATTCGGCGACAGTCGCAGCTGGTGGTGTTTTCAGTCAATCACATACGAGTTACAAAGAGATAATCCTATCAATTCGGCTCCGAATTCGGAAAATCAATAACAGATTTCAATGTTGCGAATAAAATAATGCATATGCCGAAAGTCGTGACGATATAAGTCGGATTCTGATCAGTCGATGGATTCGACTAATCAATTTATCCAGCTCTCCTTATTATAATTCCCTCTGATTATATCCGGTCGGAATTAATCCCGCTAATTCCATTCAATTTCATATTCTATTTGGCAAAATTGGCTAGGTTGCTACAGCGCGGATATCTGGCAATCATCGAGTCATGTTTCTCTATAGCTATGTACGTGTCCAGGTCGCAGGTAATTCACCTATCCATATCGCGCCTGATGTAATTCGTTCGCATGTTAATCGCGCCTAGTGGTCAAGAGGGGAATGTTGGTTGTTTCGGAGTCCCTATCTCTTCACCTTAAACCAACATCACTTGATCATATCATATCTAACGTTAAGCCATCTAAAACCTCAATTTTTCAATCTCTCATGATCCCTAAAAAAAAAAAACGACTACCATCTGCAGCGTCTTAACAAGATTTACCGTCGCGAATTTATCGTCATCGCTACTCCTCCTGATGGACTCACATCGAAATATGACACGTGCAGAGTAGTTCGTTGGCGTCGCGACGCCCTCCTATTGCCTGAGGTTAACGATATTCCATCAGTTTTCGTTCCATTTACGCGTCTTTTGTTAAAAAAAAAAGTAGAAAGAAAGCAAAACAATGCAAAAAAATGAATAGGGGAATAATAATAAAGGAACGAAAAGAGCCGTGAAGGATTACCATCAGGAATATCAGCGGGGATAATATTTGTTAGCAAAATGACTGACTGCGGTTTAGTGACCGCTATTATCTTTCGGGTTATATGGAAGCCAGCAGAAGCCGAGTGAGTTTCGCGGAGAAATTCGCTAGGTGGTTTTGTTCACAGCACAAAAAACTCGCAAGGACAAGAGCGGGGTTAATCGGCCGACACGGTCCGTTCGGTCTCGTGATCTATTGATATATGAAGTAAAAAGCTGACGCGAAGCTTTTACGCCCAGACGTAACCTCCTTCACCACCCACCCCCCACGTGACCCTGCATCTCCACACCACCTCCGACTCATTTCTTATAGCAAATGGAACCGGCAAACCAGAACCAGAATCAGAATCACAACCAGAACCACCCACTCGAAAGGGGTCAGATGGGAAACGAGTCACGAGCTTAAAACTTGTGGGGAAATTCGACTCCTTGGACGAATAATAAAAAATAAATAAAATCAGATAAAATAATCACTGAAGAAAATCGTTGACGTGTTTTTTTTTTTTTTTTTATTTTCCAAGAATTATTATGTCCAAAGTTCAAATATCGTCTTTCTTCTTCTTCTTCTTCTTTTTTTTTACTCTTCACTTTTCGGAGGGTGAGAAGCCTCGAGAATGCTTCGTGTATAGCTTCGGCAAATATACCTCTAGAATTACAACGGCGTTGTGAATAAAGGCGCGAAAAAAAATTGAAGCATCTTTTAACGCTTTTTGAAATCATGGTTGTAGGTAAACCTATGCGTGTATTTGTTAAGTATTGTACGGGTGAATAATGCGAGTGTGTGAAAAGAGAGTAGAGAATAAATAGAATGAAATTTATTTATACATGACAGGAGTATGAAAAATTATGACTCTTCAATATTGTATGTACACACCTTTGTTAATCGCGAATACAATTCATATACATGGTAAGATACTAGATATACGAACTCCAGCGGTGCGATAGAAGAATCGAGCGCGAGGAATCGGGACAAAGATTTAAAATAAAATAATAGAATAAAATAAAGTAGTAGAATTCGAAGGTAGAATTTTAACACCAGCCCCAATAGTTTTTTTTTTTTGTTTTGTTTCTTTTTTTTTTTTAGTTCAGCAGTGAAAACCGTGGACACCGGAACGGGGGTAGATAGAAGAGGTCGGTTTATCGGGAAGTGATATAAAGTTAGGGTCAGACTGAATGTGACAATGCCAACCCCCTTGCCTCGCGAACTTCGCATTGTCAAATCTATACACCTATGTATTCGAATTTATATTATACGATTTTTCTGTCGCGCTGTTATTCCGTATTATCTGTACGAGACTGTAAGGGAAGGATGCGAATAACGGATGGCATGGAGAAATTCGTAGGAGTAACGAAAAAGAAGATAAAAACCAAAAAAAAAAAAACTTATACACCGATCCGGTCATGTTATTCTTTTTTTTTTTTAACTTCTGCAGATATTTTTCGTCTTTCGGGTTGTTTTCTGAGTTGAACCAACAACCACCTTCTTTTCTTGGTGCTGATGCTGCTTTTCTTTTCCGACAGCAGTGGCAATGCTACTAGAAACGTTATCTATACCCACGAGTTTTATTTTATTCAAAGCTTCTTATATTCCCGACTTAGAGGCGTCACCATGCTTTCGAATCCTCCATTTCTGGTTCTCCCGATTCTGCTTCCTCCTTCGTTGCTCCTGCTGCTGCTATTTCTGCGTCCACTTTTGCTCACATTATACGCAGTGCAGAGTCTGCAGAGAAGGCTTGAACAAAACGAGATATTGAAATAAAAATTTTAATCAGGATATCAAGAATGTCTATGAAATTACCGATCGATCGATCAGAATCGATATTTTTTGTGATTTTTTTAAATAATTCTTTCTTCTTCTTTACCTTAACTGCTGAATTCTTGCTATGAAATTCGTTCGACATTTATGTGCATTCAATAACGTCAACTTCGTTTAGTAGTACACAAGTTGCTGGATATTGATTCGTGAAAGTTGAGGTAGTTTCAGAAATGTGAAGTCAAAGTATGCGATTTATAGTTACCGATTCGTCGATCTCTTGAAAATTTTCAAATGACTGACGCCTCGGTGATGCGATTTCAGATTATATCACGCGCCGAAATGGATGAATCAAATGTCGAGTAGGCATAAATCTACCAAAGTAGTTGACGTACCGAGCTTAATTCTCAATTTTACGAACAAGACAATTCGAGCTCTGACAATAAAAATCATTTTCACTCTATCAAAAGGGCTCTGCCGAATTGAACAATGAATTTATGTGAAGTGACGCGCTGCGTCGTGCCCTTATAATGAACTAACAAAGTAAACGCCCTTTCATCTACTTTATGTATGTAAAACCTGCTATGTGTATACATACTAACCTAATTACCCGGAATACCATAGTCGAAACTTTGAATCCTAAGGGTAACTCGTCTAACAAAAGATTCTGGTACGCGGTTTACTAGAATAAAATCGAAATTAGGCATTTCGTTTTTCTCATTCTCCGGATAATTTATCTCACGTAGTCGGTCAAGGGGGAAAAAAAACAAGAAATAAATAATACGATCATTAATTATATCGGCAGTGATAAACCTCGATATGGTTCATATCGCAAATACTGGTTTTAATATCGTCGGGATAAATCGATTTTTCAAGGGCTTCGTCATTACATCTCCTCTTTTTTTTTTTTCTCTGCTGCGCCACGAAAAATTCACTGCGGAAAACTTTTTCAATCTTCACCCTTGTACCTCTGATCTTTAGTCCGCGCCTAAACTCCGGAGCTAAAATACCAGTTTTTTTAAATTTTCGTATTAGTTTCATAGAACAAAAAAAATAAACTGATAACTCAAGAATGCTAGCTCGTCGAAGAAATTGTCAAATTCATATCAATGTTATACAGGAACAGAATTGAATGAATTTCTCGAGGTTCTCAGTTTTTCGAAAAATCTGTGCGTGAAGAAAAGTGTAAAAATGTGAAATGGGAAGGTCTTTACACTAGGAGGGCATGGTTAAAGACGAGAGATGGTTATGGGGCCCTCGATAAGCCTGGGGTATGATTTTTTTTTTCTTTATTTTTCGTAGAAAATGTCCCATAGATGGAGAGGGGTGTGCGTAGAGGGTTGAAGTATAAAATCCCCTAGTAGCTACGAACCTTCCTCCTGTAGCTTTCAGGACCTTCTCTCGGTCCTAACCACGTCTTATATAATGCGTCTTATAGCGGGTCCTGCCCTGGAAGAGGAAGTAAGGGGGAAGGATATAGGGGCGCATTTGCGGGTACCGGGACACAACCTGCAGGAGTGTATCTTTATCTGTCAGCGACAGGCGTCGAACTCCGCCGTTTTTACCCAAGGGGGTTTCAAAGGAGGGGAGGAGTGAAGGAGGATGGAAAAAGAGAAAAAGGGATGAGAAATATAACGCGTAAGGTTCCCGCGGGGGTCGACGAAGCGTTGAGGAAATCCTGCGAGATCGTGGGGGGGAGGGAGGGAGGAAGGGAGGGGAAAGGGAAGGAGTGGTTCCAACCTAGGGGATGAGATTCTACCGGGGAAGGGGTTCAACTGGAAGCCAAAATTGCCGCTTAAACATGACGCGCACACCCCGTCGAATCGAACTCGTGGCGAGATTGCGTTTCAACCCCCTCGCGTCACTACCACCTCCCTCTACCCTCTCTTCGATAATATTGGATATCACCCCCGAAATCTCTCATCCATTTTTATTTCTCGCCCTGTGAAAGGAGAACCGAAAATTCACAGAGACACGAATTAATTTTCCAGTCTAACTGTGTAATTATTTTAAGTTCAGTGGCATAAAAAGAATGGAATAAATAAATTTGAACGAAAAAAGAAAAACGAAAAACCACAAGGAAAGCCAAGGTCATTTTTTTACAGACTTTGCGCGGTGAGACAGCGGTCGTTGGAAATCAGATCGAGTTGTTACGTTGTGAAGAATTTTTCCCGAGAATTTTCCGAGAAAGAAATACAGACGGTAGTATCGTAGGTAATCGTCGTTGTCTCGTGGCAGAAAACGAGCGTCGCCGAAGGGGAGGAAAAAAAAAAGAAGAAAATGAAAGCGAGTGGACAGAACTATAGGAACGAAAGCGACAGTCGGAGATCGAGAATATCAGGGGGTGAGGGAATGATGCCCTCTGCAGAATCCCCGTGGATCTGAGAAAAGTTGGTACTCGATTTCTGCAGAATTTCATTCGTATTACGTGCCAACGATCAATGAAATTTCTACTATGGCACAAAATAGATCGCTATGAAAAAAATCAAAATGGAAGTGTAAAAATATCCGCAGCAAATTGACTGGTTAGAGAAAAGAGAAGAAAGAAAAAAAAAAATAAAAAGTTCATGACATTTCTAGGATATCAATCATATGCGAAATAAACGAGCAGCTGACTCTATTCACACAGACGCGCGAATACCAATTAGCAAACAGGAAGTACGACCATTTTCCAATCTCGTACACGGGATCGCGACTCATCCCACTTTCGTTCGCTTCACTCATATCCTTCCTGCTTTCGTTTGTATTCCGTTTTTTTTTTTCTTTTTTTTTTGTTTTTTTCTGTTACCCCTCTAAAAAAGTCCTTTTAAAGCCAGCCAATAAATATTACTTAGTTAGCGTCTCACCGTGATCATAATCATTATCATCGCCATTATAATCGCGTAATCGTGGTGATGATTATTATCATTATTGTCATTGTTTTTCCGGCGTTCGTATGCGAATAGCTACCCGAGACCACGACCAGTGAGAACTCTGAGGGCTTAGCCGAGGGCTTCGCGAACCCCCCGCAGGAGACATCGTAACTGGCTTAACATGCCCTCCATAACGCTAGGAGGGTTGCGCTAAGTACCAGCTATCCGCTCTCCAGTGAAATGGATGCGACGAGAAAAAAAAAAATCAAAAAAAAAATCTAGGCAATATGATAAATAAAATATCAAGCGATTAATAAAAAAACTTTGCACTTGCTAGCAAGGGTTGCAGAAAAATTCGCCGATTCATTCATGATTCAGCATCGCGTTTTTTTTATAATTTTGGGTATTAAAAGAATGAGAGATACATTTTTTTTTCTGCAATCTCATTGGGAATTCTTAGGGTGAAAATAACCTTTCATAGCTGTTTTGCACACAAGTTGGGGGGATAATCTCTGCCGCGGAATCGCGTGGGAAAGAATGCTTTTTATTTATTTATTTCTATTTTTTTTCTCGATCCAAAACTGGGTCTAACGGGAAGCTTCGGAGAAGGGTGGGGATTATTTTTTCTTTTTTGTTTTGTTTCCGGATCGGAGTGAAGGTGAACCGTTAAAGTGCAGGGGAAGGTTGTACCTACCGTGCTGAGGGGGAATGTTATTAATGATGTGGTCAGATTAACGGTTTTCGTCGCTGCCTTCGACGAGGAGGAAAAGGAGAAGGTTGACATCTTACCGTGGCGTTTGAAGGTAGAGGACGGGGAGTATAAAAGGGAGGAGAAATTTTGGAGGAAAACCCCTAACACTCTTAGCAGGAGTCCGCGGAGTCCTCTAGATCCTTAGATGTACGAAATGGTCGGGTGAGTGGCGACCACCAGCTACCAGAAACTCGACTTCAACTCGAACTGTTGCGAAAAAAACAAGCTAACCTGACTTAACTTGACCTAACCTCACCTATCCCACCCCTATACGCTCTTTGCTGTATATACCTATCTGACAATCCCCTACGCGGGAGAGAACTTTCTAGAGTGCCTCAGCTGATTAACGCTCTCGTCCTTCTCCGAATATCTCTCTTTCTCCTTCCATTTCCCTTTACCTTTCTCTTTCTCTTTCTATTTCTATTTTTCTTTCTCTTTCTACCACCACAAACAGGCAACATACACCCTTGTACCCTCCTACTTCTCCAGGCTTTCTTGACAGCAAAAACGCGAACGTTGGAGACTGATTCGTGGAAAGGTTAGGTTGTTAATTTAGCCTTCGTTTTTCTTTCCAAGGAAAACCAAACCGACCTTCTTACCGCCCCTTGTACTATATATACACGCATATATGTGGTATATGGTACACACCGTATACCTTCTACGGTTTTTCACCCTTATACTCCCACAACTCCTCTGACCCTTGATGGTGTTTGTCACCCTCGAATTATTTCCCACAGAGGGAAGAGAAGGCTTTTTTTTTTTTTCTTTACTTACCTTCTTTCTTACTTCCTTATTTTTTCTCTCTTCTTTCTTATCTTCCTCGGTTTGCTGTATATTTATAGAACCGAAAATTTCATTCGATTTTCAAATGTTGTACCATTATTTTCAATCCTTCTATTTTTTTTTTTTTCCAAAACTTTATCTTTACGAAATATCTATATTGTTTGAAAATGAGAGACGATAATTATTTACGTTCTTTGATTCGTTTCTGCGATTAAAATTTATAGCTGCATTTTGATGGATGAAAGATTGAGTAGAATTTGATTTCATTAAATGGACGGCTTTCCTTTTAACGTTTCATTTAATTGCGGTGTTGAAAAAGTTTAACTTGCATGGTATGTACGACTTCCCGAGAAGTTGGACGAACAGAATACATACGATGGATGATATACGTAAACACCTACCTACGTGTGGGTAAAGTATACCAAAGTTTATCCCTTTGAAATCGTGCAGTTTGATAGACACGCGTTTGTGAAATTAGCTAGTTGGTTTCGTTATTATATCTATACTCATAGTTTGTACCGCTAATTTCTGGTAACGAGTAAAAGCTCCGCTAACGATACGCGGACAGGTGTTTTACAAGCTGCTTATCAAAAAGTGCTGATCAATTTGAGGGTTGAGTTTGATTTTTTTTTTATATTTCGAAACAAGCCATCGTGGCGCGGGGGGAATTATATAATCTATCGGAATTCTCTTCATTTCTTTTCTTTCTCTCTAACTCAATAATTTTTCTGAAACTCTTTTCAGATTCTTACGCAAATACATTTTTTTCATTTCGAGATTATGATAATACCACATATTACTCACTCATTTCACACACAAAGTCGAAACCTCCGTAGCTGACTCTACGTGCCTCAAAGATCTGGGAAACTCAGACTCAGCAAATCAATGCAAAGTTTTGCCGAAACTTTCCGACGAAGTTTTCGTTTTTTTGATTTCCCTCTTTTTATTTTTCTTACCTTTTTTTTCTTATTCTCACTATGCCAGTAGAATGAATTGCACCGACTACCTACTATCTCAAATTCACGTTGATTTTTATAAGAAAAATTAAAAAGTCAAAATGACTATACAACAATAAATGAATTTAAGGAGCGTATTTCTTTGTCACGCAGTTTTATCCTTTTGTAGAGGTAAAGAGAAAAAGAATAGAAGAAAAATTGAAATATTTCATGGGAAGTTGGAATATGAATTAACGAAGTTTCTTTTTTCTTTTTTTTTTTTCTCTTTTACTCCTTTTTTTGCCCTATTCTTATTTAATCGCCGCACAAAACACTCTGTGGTACAACACAATTACAGCGACAATTACGTATACCTATAGAAACGGTATTTTTAATACGTACATACGTAATACAGTAGAGACGATCGACGCAAGAGAGCGGTTGAGTAGAGAGTGTGCGGTGGTGTAAAACGATGAATATACAACGACATTAGCAAGTGAAATGACACGAGGGCAAAGGTGAGGAGGGTATAAAGTATGGGAGAGAATTGAAGCTGCCTTCCAACTCAGTGCTGGTTGCAAAGGTGAGAAAGAGAGAGAGAGAGACAGATAGATAGATAGAGAGAGAGAGAGAGAGAATAGCGACACGTCGATGTCGGAGAAAACAACGAGTAGTAGGTGGTGAAGCTGTTAAAGCTTGAAAATTGACGTTGAATTTACTACGGAATTCAACACGGTATGGTACATCTATTTTTCGTATTCTCGTTCATTTTTTACTTATATTCGCCTGAATTGTTTCTCCCGATCGAAATACGATTGTTTTATTGTTTTTTCTCTTGTTCTTTGATTTTATTTTTTATCGAATTGCGTTCATCAGAAGAGTTAAAAATACGTCAGAATATTTTTTTGTTTACCCCATACAATCTGAACAGTTATCTCAATCAGTATAAATATTAGAACTAAACTAAAAACAAAAAAAATCGAACGAAAAGAATAAATAATAAAATTGTTACAACGTTCTATAAAGTTTTTTTTTTTTTTTTTTTATCCAGAACGCCGGTCGCCGTAGATCGGCGATTTATCCTGAAAATATTTACTCACATATAGAAACACCTATATTATATATATATTTTTTTTTTTTTTTTTTGCCTGAACTCCCCGAACCTCCAGGAGTCTAAGTATCGCGACGGTGAAACGAGGGAAACGGATACCAAATTTATCGTGGTCGCAACACAGTTTCATGCAAGCAAACAGAAATGAAATAAAAGAATGGGTATGTGGGCACGCGTAACAAACCTATACTCCGCGAACGATATTTTGGTTGTGAGTTTCGAAATCCGTTATACCATTGGGTGCAGACCGGCAGCTATATTACTCAGTTAACCAGCAACGAGCTCACTTCACTTGCGAATATCGATAGTATATTACAGTACGTTAGCTATAAGCATTATAACTATATAGACATAGTGAATTTTTGTGCCACGGCGCGATTGTTCGACTGACAGCTGAGCGGAAAATATCCTTTTTATTTTCAGGGGGGCGAACTAGCCTTTTTTCTTTTTCTACCCTCTACACGCCTTCGCACGTGGTATACGTACGTACGTACGTACACAGATATACCCGAGCGCGTAATTTCGATATTTGTGGGTTCGTGCGGTTTTTTGCCTTTTTTTTTTTTGTTTTTTTTTTTTTCGTGGGAGGATCGCGAGGAGAAAAAGGGGTGCCCATAGTTGGAGTCTGTTGACGTAATGAAGTCATGTTTTCGAAAGTAAACATTTACAAAGCGCCACCGTTTCGCGGTGCTGCAGGACCACCCGATCCTCGCGCGCTATATAGCTGGATGAACAAACGAGGCCGAATCCTTGTAGGTGTGTATTATACATGCTCGGATAGGTTATGAATATAAAATCACTGCTCACTCCACACACTGTTTTTCAGAATTCTATACCGACTTGTTTTTTTTTCTTTTTCTTTTTTTTTCTTCTTTTAATCACCTTTTTGCGCGGCGACATGCAGCGGATAAAAAAAATTATACACAATATATGAAGCGTGGAGAAATTTGTTCGAATAATAATTGTCGACCGTGAAATGAGTTTCAATTTTTCAATTATAGTCTTCGCGTACATCTCGCACCGTTACGAATGAAAAACATGTATGTGCCTAGTCTGATATATATATTTGGGTATACATAGGTATGATAACATAACTGACAGAAATCACGAGACGAGGTATATACATAATATTTGTTTCATACATATGTACATATTTACGTATTATATATAGGTATATAAAGTTTGATATACTAATGCCTGTTTCGTGCTCCCGCAATTCAACGTGAGAAATTATTGCTCCGGTGTCAGAACACTATTAACAATAAAATCTGGACTAGTTTTCTTATCGCGTTCACCCGAATTACTATACGTATAGCTACGTCCCTTCGATACCCTTTTCGCCCCCCCCCCCCCCTTCCCCCGTTCCCCGAGGGTGAATTCTTTATAAAAGGACAAAAAATCGTCATTTTACGTCTGAATTAAATCTTCGATAAAATTTGATCGGAGCGAATCGAGCAACGTGCGATGATTATAGTTCGGTGATTACGCATACGTATAGTTTTTGTACATTGTATAATTTTCCTCTTATATCGTTTTTATTTTCTTTTAATTTGATTTTCGTTTTTTTTTCTTTTTTTCGTATGAAATAACCCCGTAATCAAAGATACGATCGCGGTGTTATAGAATTAACGCTTTTACCCGTGTCGCTGCCATGTCTTTTGGCCCCCTACCACCTTCTTCCCCCTTTAATTCCACCAATAAAACATAACCACTCGGTGTAGTCGTGCTTTAAATAACAGGTTCAAACGCAAATCTCGTAATTTCAGGTTGTAGCAGCTATTAATAAAACATTGAATTCTGCACCTGGGATTTAAATTTACATTCACATTCACGTGTCGTGTTGGTGTATTCATCTTTCACTCGCGAATACTTCGTAGATTCTTTTCCTTTTCCGCCTTTATTCTCGCGGGGGGAGATAGTTCGAAAAGAGATAAATAAATAAAAAATATCACGCTATTTTACGTAGTTCTTAGAAACTTCGGATAAACGTATGATTATTTTCAGTCAGTAATCAGCGGGTCAATCAGAATTTAATCAATTAATTGATCGATTAAAATTGAGACGCGTCACATCGACGCACCTTTTTTTTTTATCGTAGCGAATAATACAGTGTAAATATATTTGTACATATATATGCGTTGGATGTAGCGTTCAAGAAATCAATTTAAATTTAGGTGATCCAGAGTTATGGTTTAGGGGTTGGGTTTGGCACCGACTAGTGATATACCTTAGCCTGACATGCAATTAGTAAAGGTGGCGTGACCCTGGTCGACCTCGGCCTCTGTATAGCTTTATATATTTTACTATTTATATATATATGGATCTTTACAGCATGATATCGTTCTTTTACACAACTACATTGATACACACCTATGTACCAACTTTTAAACTATACAACACTATTATGTTGGTACTAAAATTCTACCTAGTTTTGGCAAACCTTTACATGTACGTACAATTTCGCCTCGCCTTAGCTCGCGAACGGTTTTATATTTTATTTTTAATAGTTTATTTTCAATTTCATTGTCACATTTTGATTTTGTTCTTTGGTTTCTTCTTTTGAAAAATTTCATAATCATTCCGAACGCCTCGCCAATCTTGACTGTACTGTATTCTAACTCTGGGAACGAATTTTTGTTGAATTTTTTTTTGGTTTTACACTTGGAAATTGTATAAAAAAAATGTATACCCAGTTGAGCTTTTAAAGCTCTCCTATGAATATTTGTAAACTAACATTCAAGGTGGAATTAATTACGTCGAATGAATATTTCTCCACTATTAATTAGAAGTGAGAAACCGTTTATAATTAATTACACATATGTATACATACATAAGGTAAAGCCCATAATAATTGTCCCCTGTATTATAACTCGATTTATTCATATCTATTCAACTAACGTTGTACGTAAAGCAATACTTATCGAACCCATTAGTTATGAATAGCTAAATTAAACTATGGAACGTATCTAATTTTTGGATCCGAACGTAAATACGATTAAAATAATTACTCATAATATTTGTTCTAATTATCATCAGTTGGTATTTTCTCAATTATAAAGAGGAGAACAAACCGAGTCGTGTATTACGTGGGTATAAATTGGGGGTGAAAATTATGAAGAGGGGTAGAAGTAGGGTGACATATTATGCATGTATAATATATATATGTGCACGTATGTATAAGTGTGTAATACATAACATAACGTAATAGCCCAGAAACACCGTGCGTTTTGTAACGAGATACCAAACAGCAGAGAAAATATGGAGGGCCATTAAAAGCTAACGATTAATTAAACACGAAATAAATATTTACCCAACAAATTACGGTGATATTAATCTCCGTTTTGCGTGTGTCTGTTCACGTCCCTCACACAATCTTGCGTTTATATAAAATACATGTGGATATACCCTCGCGAATTTTTCACCCCACCCCCTCGCCCCCCCAGTTCTACTCTGATTTTCTTCTTTTTTTTTTGTTTGTTTCTCATACCTCTGTCATTTCAAGTCTTTCCGTAATTCAAACATCAGTATTTTATCCTCACTTTACCTTTTATTTATGTACCTTTTTTTTGGTCCTTCTCTAAAAAATTCACGTAGGTACATTTTCCTACCGCGTAAAGGTTTGTGAATCGAGAATAATTCGAAGGATTTCTTGCCAATCAGTTGGTATGAGTAAAATTCGATATACTATATAGATGTGGAGGAAATATAATACTCAATGACAAACGACTGATAATTTCACTGTGAATATGTCGTGACTCTTGTGTAAGGGAGAGTTAAAGAGAAAGACGGAGAGGGTGAAATGGGGGGAGATGAATTTGAGTTTGAGGTTCGGGGGTGGTTGCTCGTAATTACTGCACTTTGGCGCATGAGCATCGTGACAAAATCTTCTCCGGTGTCATCAAAACGCCATTTGTTTCCGCTACCCAAGGGCCGGAGCTCGCTCGGTAAACTATTGACTGAATCACTTAGGTTCATGAATATAAACGGTGCACGGCGGTATCAACCCCTACGGTCGCCAATCATTCCTAATACCAGTTATTACTCTGGCTACGACCGTTGGACACATACCTATACATACATCTATTTCTATATTTATCAGAAATATACTTCTTCAAACGGAGTAAAAAATGAAAATTTAGCCAATACCAGAAGGAAACACAAAACGAAGAATATCCTAATATTTCATAGTATCTGTTGTACTATTCGAAAAATATATAACGGTGATCTGTTCATTCCCAAGAAACAATGAGAAAAAAAAAATGAAAAAAAGCTCAAGTTAACCCTTAGAAGATTATAATTTAATCTTCTTGTTATTAACGACCTGATTATTTTTCTGTTTTCAGGTGAGTCGATCTAAACAATCCCCCATATCCACTCCTTCAGGATTAACAACATTACTCGTTCGGTAAGTGAAGATTTTTTTTTAATTTTTTTATTTCAATTCTGTTTCGATGGGATGCGGATGAATAATAGCGGTGGTTACGAAACGTATTTTGAAATATTTATTTTGCATGAAAAATCACTCTCATTGCTTAACGGAAAGAACAACCCCGTGAAAGTAAACTTTAAGTGTATTTTATATTATATAAGATTTATTTTCTAACAAAGTCTTTATTCTTCCGCTATGGGTGGGGTGGTAGTGGAATGGTCGGGGGAGGATTACCTCGTGCGTGACGTCATAACAGCCATCCAGCTTGATTCCCAACGTCGTCGCTTCGTAGTCGTCCGAGAGCTGAAGGATTTAGAATTTAAGTCTCACATTAAGAGCGGAAGCAGAGTTTCCCTTCCGTGGGTGGATTGTTGGGCCAAAAGAAGAAGATAAAAATTTAAAAAAAAAAAAGAAATTATCAGGTGCGAAATATAATAGACCCACTTAACATTCATATATGCACCTATACATCTCTGCAGACGGGAAAACCCCTAAATCCATCGCTGATGGCAAGAAATTCAAAATTTTAACACCGCAAATATTAGACTTTGCCGTAATCCAACTGTTTTCTCATACAAATACAGCGTCGAACTCACTCGTATTTTAATGCTTATGAATTCATCGCGATGATCGCTGAATTTTTTTTCTTTTCCATTTCCATTTTTTTAATATGGTTTTTCTTTTTGTTTTTTTTTTCAATTCATTCATTTTGCCTTTCCCGGCGCTTCATGAAACGTTTTTAAAAAATATTTGTAGAAATTTTTCCTCCGCGTTTGACAGCCCCTCACGATTAGCATATATCAGTTGAAAAAAAAGAAAAAAAAAAGAGACAGAAAGTGCGGGGGGATTATTTGACCTGATTGCAAAACGAACGAGAAAAACCAACGACGATGAGAAGGAATATTAAAAAATTATTTAATATTGCAAGTAAGGTGACGCCTTTGAAGCCGAAGGGAAATTAAGAATTCAAATTTCTCACCCCTCTCTCACTCGCTCTTCCTTCATCTTCTCTTCACCGTTACTCTCCTCTTCTCACCTTCGCGCACCCTCGATTTTAACAAAATGACGTGAGTAGCTATAATTAACCTAAAACGTGAAGTTGCAATGCAAATTCCTCATTTTAATTCTACTGCTTCTTCCCTCTTCCCTCCTTTCATCACCACCCTCAAATCGGGGTAGGAATAATCAGTTTGAAACGTTCAACGACACTCTGATTTCCTGTGCTTCGCACTTGTGATAGCTATATAAAAATACCAAAATGAAGCAACGATTTTATTCCTCTTTTTTCTGTTCTTTTTCTATAGTGGATGAAAATGCGATAGAGGTATCATAAAAATTTTTTTTCGAAGGCAAAATCTTGAGCTGATTCTAGTTCCATCTCCCATTAATTCTGGATCTTTAGCCCGGAGGGAAGGTTCATGTTATAATTCGAATGACTCGACACGCACCTGCAGATCTCTCGAGCTTTCCACCCTTCAACATTGCCAACCCTTTCTCCCTTCTATCGTCCACTTATCCCCCACTCGCGTTCCTTCGACTAGGAGCGTCGGATCGGGCAGATAAGATCTCGCGGAGGCGGGTCGGATCTCTGATGAGGGACGAAGGGCGAAGGGTTTTAGATCGTGGGGAGTGGGCGAGTGTTTCTACCAGGTATAACGGCATTCATCCGAATAGATAACATCGCTTGTTAAATCCGCTGCCTCTCCGTTCTCCGTTCTCCGTTCTCCTTCTTCTTCTTCTTCTTCTTCCCTCACTTCTGCAACCCCCGCGGTGGTTTGGTGTCTATATACGCGTATATAGCTTCTGTATTTACCTGGAGGCGATACTACCGACGTTACCTAACTCCACATATCTATATACCCAGGTTATACCTACCACCATTGCGCTACTATTGCTAAATGTGGGTATAAGATAGTAGCGCAGTTTTGGTTCTACATATAACCTTGCTCTCTCAGCGCCTATACCTCGATCATTTATACGAACTACCAAAACCTCCACTTGCTTCCTCCCCGTCCCGTCTCGTCTCGCCCCGTCTTCTCTTTTACCTTCAAACCTTACCACCTTCCTTCCGTATAGTTACCATCTTTTATACCTTTCAACCTTCCATTTGATATGCTGTGTTACTGCTACGGGGTAATCCCACCTGCTGCAATCTGGTCTTGGCAGAACGAGATAACGCCCGGGCTAACTATCGCGTCTCAATTATTTGGACGTGGCCCCCCCCTCAACGTTATAATATATGTATATTTATATATACTTGTATAACTCTATAGACACAAACCGCCACTACCGACATCATCGGTTAAAACCTCAGATTTATACGATGTATATATTATGCGAGATTACCCTCATCCCTAAGGAATCTACCTACTTCTATCTGCGTCGACCTCGTCGTCAGCATTCCAACCCTTTTGCCATTATACAAATGTCTTGATCTAACCTATACCTTACATATTATCGTTACGGTGCAAATGATCGTCTGAAAAAAGTGTAATTCGAATTCGCCGAAGACAACTTCTGTAATTTCATCTTCTCCATTTTCTTCTACCCTTCCGAACGGGATGATTTTTGGTCATAGTTTTTCGGAATCAACAAACGATGTCAATAATGAGAAAAAAAGAACGGAAATTCTTAGCGATTTTGAAAAAAGAAAAACATTTTAATCCAAGAAAGAACTTGCCTACCAAAACCTATGCGAGTGGAACCAAGGTTGGTTAGTTAGTTGGTTGGCTGGGTTGGTTGGTTGGTTCCCTTTGATGCCGTGTATACGGTGTTATAAATTATTACGATGAAAATTGTAGAGCGAAGGTTTCTCTGTTGGCGTGCATGGCATCGTGGAATTATATTCCCGTTATATTCCAGTTCACTCACTGCCTGAAATATAACCCTCGAAACTCGATATTTACAACGGTTCTGATGTTGCCTGTATACTGTAATGTAGACGTACACATATATATGTATTATTCACATAACATATATCGTGATATTCGGACGCAGTCGCATATACCATATACGTATGTCCACATACACGTTTATTCGAGGGTTTGGATTTCCAAATGATTTTATTTCATTTTATCCGATTTTTGCCTTTTTTTCTTTTCTTCTTTTCTTCAATACTGTTTTCGCGTACGTTGTATGTGATACGTAAAAATGATAATTGAAAAAATTCTGTAAAAACAACAGAAAATTTAATCGTTTGTGGTTAAATTTTGATCATCGCAGCAATATTGATCGAAATTTTTTTTTTCGAATCATATCGTAAGGGCGTAGAATTATTTTTGAAGTGCAATTATTATGTAAAAAAATTCTAAGTTGGTTTACCACCGGTATGAGTATGAGAAAAAAAAAGAACAGAAATCATTTTTTTCAGAATCGTAGGAAGCTTTTTTAGCGGTTAAGTACATATTTCTTTATATATATTTTTTTTCTTTTTCTAAACAATTAGCGCGTGGCTTATATTTCTGTAGCATATGAATCGCTTGATGTGAAAAGAAAAGTTCATGGTTTTCGTATAAAAACGATGTTTTTTTTTTTATCTCAACCGCAGCTGCATATGAATAGGTACACATATTTTCATATACATTATATATATTAGCCCCATCATTATATACAGATGTACGCTGAAGGGTTCATTAAATCCGTATTATATGCGGTGCACGTCATTTCAACGCATGCCGCTGAAAAAATTATCTGTTTTTTTTTTTTATTAATTTTACTTCTACTTTTATTCATCCATTTTGTGATAATAAAATCATGAAAGAAGTTAAGAAGTGAAAAGAAATTTCCCTTCAAATTATGTAAGTATGTATAAGCGAGTGTAAAAGAGAGACCGAATATTTCCGCTATCATATATATATATATATGTATAAGCACATAACGAATAACTATTAGGTATGTATATATGTATATATATATATGTATATATATATATGTATATATATATATATATGACGTTCCCTCGCGAGAGGTATAATTTTCGTAGTTTTAGAAGTTTTCTTTGCTTCTCTCATTTATTTTCTTTTATTCCTAGCTTAAGTTTCACAGCATAAGGTTTTCTCTTATAGGTGTTAGCATATCGTTGTCAGTTTGCGAGGAACAATGAAAGGGGATGAAAAAAAAGAAAAAAAAAAAAGAAATAATGAAAAAGAAAAAGAAACGTGGGAAAAAGAGGGAAAAGATATTAAAGGTACAGAAGAAATGAAGAATGAAAGAGAAAAAGCTTCGAGAAATATATGTATATACGTTATATTTTCTATTCTATTTATTTATTATTTTTTTTTTCTTATCAACTGCCTCGAATGAGAAAAAGAATTCGAGAATTCAGGGTGGCAGGGCGGAGAAGGAGATTGGTGTTAAAAAATTTTCATCCTTCGTTTTATTTATTTTAGTCTTTTTTCTGGAGGTTTCTTTTTTTCCTTCTCCACGCCTAACACGTAACCGCGAGACTGAAAGTATTACAACGAGAAAGTTCACAAAGGTCGTTGAGAAAACGTTACGTAAGGTTTGTAGGTAAAGCGAGCGAAGCTCGTACCTACTTTTGTGGTTATTCTCCCAAAGGCTGAACAATTGAGGGAGAAGCAAAAAATGAAGCGCATTTCCTCCTGCACATCTTACGATTCGTTAATGAATATACATATATATTTTTTTTTTTGTCTTGCTACATCGAAGATTTTTACTTGAAAATTATTGTGCAACGCATCTTAATTGTTATCCCTCTTGACAACGATCGGTTTTGATTATCGTGTAGCTATAGGATATTATATGGGAAAAGCAGCGGCAGCAGCAACTTCGGTTAAACGTTAACTCTTACGTGACCTACTATAGGTAGGTACATGAGAAATAACGCCCTTTGAACATGCGACTTTATTATATAAGTATATAAGAAAGTTCGATTATCCAAACTAGCGAACTGGGTTTATAAATTTTATTTTGTAAACGACCAACCCCCTTTTCGGAGAGAAAGAAAAAATAACAGGGAGAAAGAGAGAGCGAGAGAGAAATAATAAATAGAAGAAAAAACTTTATTTTCTTCCGCATGTTCTTTATTATTATTATGATAATTATTTTTATCTCATTTTGCCTAATGTATAGGTCTTCTATTTTGTCTACGGCCCAATTTCCTTCTTCGTAGCAACTGTCTTAGATCGAACTACGAAGACCCACCGGGTCTAAACGGCTCGAGATTAGTCGAGACACATAGGTATGTACGTATGTCTATATGTATCTGAAAAAAAAAGAAATAAGTATAGAATGAAGAGAGGGTGTGTCTGAGAAATCCAATAAGGTATATAAGACGGTGATTTTGATTGGCTTGGAAAAACAAAACACGGCAGTTTCTCAGCTCTTATATGGTTTGGGGTATCCTTCTTGGAGTTTCAGGGTAAGAGGCGCGGGGTACCCTTTACTTTCTTTTCGTTGCCTCGCCTCTACCCTTGGCGAAAAAACAATCGGTCTCTAATAGCTGTAATTTGTCGGGGCAGACCCCCCCCCATCCCTCCCTCCTCCGTTCTTTCTTTTCTTCCCTAGTCCTCATCCTCGAGTACCTCGGCGCGCGGCGTTGAGAAAAGGAGGAGGTGCTATGTTAGGGAGTTTGTTGGTCCTGCAGGATATCAGCAGCTGGAACGTGGGGTGAAACCGGTCGAGGGACTAGGGAGGTATTAGGGCCGTTTAAGGACCGACTGCGAAAAACCCGCGCGAAAAAGAAAAATAAAGAGAGAGAGAGAGAGAAAAGAAAAGGGGGAAAAAAGAAGAAATTGCGAAAAATGGTGGAAAAATAAATAACGAAAGCGTGGAGGTGCTGAACGGTGTCCCGAATAAACCGGATTCTGTCGATAAAAAATTGCGAGGTTTTCCACCACCATCCTATGACCCTATATACTCCATGTATAACAGGTCTCAAAAACGAACTGAACTCATATCGCCATTTTCAGACTGAAACCGTTTGTCATTTTTTCAACCCTTATTTTGTCTTGTCCTAGACACTCGGGTTACCCCATGTTTTACGTCTTATATAAAAAATGCCAGTTCCAGGTTTTCCCAATTTCAAGGTTATGTCTGCAGCTGGGTGAGCTAGGGAAAATAATACAGACTACCGAAGAGAAAAACAAACGACGATATTTTCTTCCTTCTACACTTATTTGAAATCGCGGTTTTCGACGAGTAGATATTTTGCCTCCGGGTGGCATCCTGCGATATATTGGATATCAATATCCACGAATGTGCGGGGACAAAAGAAAATTATAATTGTGAAAATCTTTTGACTGCCCTTTTATTCCATCTCTCTTCATCCTGCGGGTGAGTTTTTCTTTTTTTTTTTCTTTCGCTTTTTTTTTCGCATTTCCGGGATATAACGTCCTGTATAAGAATAGCTATCAAAGAAGGGAGAGGTCTGGTCAAGAAGAATCGTCGACTCAAAGCCCGTCCTTCGAGCTTTTTGACAAGAATACAGCTACCGACGATCCTGCCACGAACAAAGCTTGGGAAAGCTTTTAGAAAATATACGAGGATCAGCTGAAGTCAGCTACGGATTTTAGTAGTTTCAGATTCTAAGGACACACACACAATGTAAGAAAATAAGGGCGCGATTGATGCAGTTTTTTAATCATTTTATTAATTTGATCTTCCTTTTTTCCATCTCAGAACGCGAGCTTTCATGTAATTTTCCTCCGCTTCAAAGGATCGAGAATAAAAAAAGGTAAAAATGAACGATGAATAACAAGCGGAAAAGGTACAACGAGGAAGTAGAATCTTGACTGGAATTCAAGCTGTGGATTTTTAGTTTTCAAAAGTAGAAGCTACTCTTTGTTTTTAGCAACTGTGACCTCTAGCTTCAGAGAAAACAGAAGAAGTCTAACAATATGAGAGAAGTATAGGAGAATAAAGAAGAAGAAGACGAAGAAGTCCTTTGATCCTCGTACGCTGTAAGGGTGACTCATAACATAGGGATGAGGATCTTAAGAAGTTCCATCCTGAATCTTCCTCAGCAGGATTTCAGGACAGTGGTGAACGAAAAGTAGAATGAGAGGTGAAGTGGAAAAGAAAAAGAAAAAGAAAAAGTACAAAGAAAAAGGGAAGGCAACGAATGCTTAAAAAAATAAATAAATAAATAAAAACTTTGGGGAAAGTGACAGGAGATATCCTCCACGGAGGAAAAAAAAAAAAAAAATTCAGAAAAAAGACGAGCACCTCACGACCTAACTTAGATAACAGGTTCCCGGTTGACATCCCGGTAACATTTTTTATACAACCGGTTATTTTTTTTTTGTTTTGTCTTACTTTTTTTCGTTTGTTATTCACTTTTTTTCTCTCTATTTTATTTATTTATTTATTTTTTATTCTCGCCACCGCACGAACAAAATATTTTAGCGCGCAAGAGATACAAACTTTTTCCGCCTAAGCTCGACTCGAACACTTTCTTGCATTTTCCTGTATCATACAGTATGGCTTATGTATGTATAAAGCATCGGTATTGTGGCCAAAGGATTATGTATCCTGTGTGTAACTTTGAAACGTTGAAAAGACGAGCAACTACACTGACAGTGACAAAGCATGTGAGATTTGTTGTTGTTTCTAGCTTTGCGTAAAGAACAGAACGTATACTATCTGGTGACTTGGAGGGGGAAAAATATATGTCAGGTCCTAATCTACGTTATAATTGATGAATTTTGACTTCAGATTTTTTTAGTTTTTTTTTTTTTTCATTTTCCTACCTCATATTCGCATCGTGTCATTCGAACAACGCTATATTTTCTAAGTACTTACGTACGTACATTCCTACCTTAGTTCGCCTAAATTGCGTATACGCGCGTATGTAACTTCAGAGGGAAAATTGATTAGAGATTGAATTGCAGCGCGCCCTTTGATCGTTGGAGATGTGGAAGCCTTTAATAATACCTTAACGATGATTGTGAGCTTTGAAGCATGGAAGTTACAATTACACGACTACGACGACTACAACGTAATCTCGGAGTATTTATACAGGTACTATCGTTCGTTACGCGGTTACAGAATCTTATAAACTCCTCCGCAAAAAAAAGAAGAAAAAAATTAAAATAAATAAATAACGAAGAGAACTTTTCACCCCATTCGTGATTACGAAAATTCAGAATCACATAAATTAGATGATATTCTTTATTTGATCCACTCGAATAACTCATACAAACCCCATAATTAAAGAAAAGCTCTCCGTCAGCCATTTTGTTTCTGATTTTCGTACCAGCGATGTTTTAGAGTACCAACTTGATGTTTATATAAAAAATATCCACATATTCTGATTATGCTACGTAATTAATTGAGAAATAAATAAATAAATTATTGTAATGTGATACCTGCTTATCTTATGTAGTACCTACTATATTATTTCCACGAATAATCGGAATTCTAATGTTTTATTCATAATTTACAACCTACCTACTTGAATTTCCTTATCATATTCTTTGTTCTCTTTCGTTCATTATCGTATGCAGGGTATGAACAAATAAGAAAAGAAAACAAAAAAAAAAAAGAATTGAAGGAAGAAGGAAAAAGTTTATGGATTTATAAAACCGAATATGTAATACATAATGTATATTTATTGGCTTTATCATATAATCTCGGAGACTGACAAACGGAAGACAAGTGCAGCTTCAGAAAAATCCTCCCTCTTCCCCCTACCAGCGCTTCCTCATAATTGAGAATGTTATATATGTAGTAGAAGTGG
Organism: Athalia cordata; assembly: GCA_963932425.1. Taxonomy (NCBI): domain Eukaryota; kingdom Metazoa; phylum Arthropoda; class Insecta; order Hymenoptera; family Athaliidae; genus Athalia; species Athalia cordata. Next base: position 32,213,097 of record OZ010626.1, read on the forward strand.
TTGTTCTTTGTGCTCTCTCCGCATCGTAATTCTTAGCTAATCAATAACCACCCCCAATGATATTGACCACAGGTTATATACGTAGAATAAAATAATCAAATTGAAACGACACAAGAACGATGATCCCCTCCATTATTACCATTTAAGAGAAAGAAGAGAATGAAGAATTATCACTTCCCAAATGCATGCAGATTTTTAGATGATTTTTTTTTGTTCCTTCGCTTTCTTCCTTCTCTCCTATATCCTCGCAACTTCGTGATCGAGATAAAATTCTTTCTGCCCTATATTCGTACAAAAATATTTACAGAGATATAAATCAAGGTGTGTGACAAATATACGATCCATATATCCAAATCCCTCATTGTCGGTGTATAATACCTACATACCTATATTTACAAATATATATACAGGAAAACTTGGGAGTTCCGCACATGTCGTCACATCTATGGTAAAAAGAATCTTTTTTTCTCTCCTACTTTTTTTCTCTTCTTTTTTCCTCTCATTTTCCTGTTTCCACATGCCCATGAGACAAACGTGTCGCCAGCGGACCTCCCCTCTTTCCATCCGCTCCCCCCCCCCCCCCCCCCCCCCCGATATCACAAAAGCTTCGATATAAATTTATTAGGGCTTATCCTACCCCGATTGGTTTTCATTTCGTCTCGTGTCTTATCCTAATATATATATCTATAGCTGACTGGTACCTGTACTCCTTTCTCTTTCATTTCGATTTTATTCCGGAATTCATGTTCGTTTTTTTTTTGTTCGTTCTTTTTTCTGTCTTCTTACGGGCCGGGAATGTTCCCTGGAAAAACGTGTCAACGTTAGGGACGAAATTTTTCTTCGATCACCATTTATATTGTTTTTTTTTTAACAACAATTAACCTTCGGTTTTAATCATTATTCGTATATATAAAAAAAAAAGGTTTTGTGAAAAGCTTGCAGTATGATATAAGAGATGAGTCGAGAGCTTTTTAAAAAAGAAAAATTTCCTCATGGGTCGAGTTTTCTGAAAATGTAGAGTAAAAGCTCAGAGGTCACCTCGTCTTGGTACATTGTCACCGATTACCCGCTAGGGAATTCACCTAAAGGAAATGGATAGAAAAAGAAAGAAACAACAGAAAATCCTGGAAACCCGCGCCGATGAAATCCCTGTGGAATTTTTCTCATCCCTTTGTACTCCCCTAGTTTTTAACCCTCTCCCTGGTCACCTGCGACCGATATATTCTCTTTTCGTTATCCTTCGGGATCTAGGAAAATAAAAAAGAAAAAAAAGGAGTGAAAAATGAATAAATAAATAAATAAATAAAAAATGAATTTGGGCAGAATGAAGCGACCCGGCCGTCTAGTCCGCACATGCCTACCTTCTCAAAGTAGGAGGAACGATATTGGACCGTAAACGTAAAGTAAAACCTTCGCCTTTGCATTATCTACACCCCGTGCCTCCGAACGCACCCCTCGTTACTCTGCAGCTGGCCACCCTTACGATCAGTTATTGCCACCCCTACTTTCCCAACGTGTAAAGACACTGATTTTCTTCTATAATGGCCCTCAATTTTTCCTCTTTACATCTTTTCGATAAAAGAACTTCTGTTTGTATTTTCCTCATTCTCAAATTTTCGAAGAGATTCATAGCAATTGTTATATATAGTTTATCGAACGAAAAGTTTATACAAATACAGTCGGTGAGAAAATTCTGATACATCTGAGAAGAAGGAGAAAAATGGTTCGTTGAAGGGAAAAAAAAAATGAAAAATTAAGGAATATAAGAAGAGGCGATAGCGGCAGCTTTACTACGTAATACGTATACTATGTGAGACGCGTTGTATAGTTTCCGTATAGCCTGTAGTAGATAGCCAAGCCTAGCCTAGCTTCCGAACAGGAAAACTTAGCCGCAACTCGTTTCACTAAGTTAAACTTAACTTTGATCAGATTTTGTTTACATCCTGGAGGTTCTGCTAGTGCAGCACCAGCACCAGGAGAAGCAGCACTATAATATAGAAAACTGGGATGAGGAAAACCGGGAAAACCGCAACGCGATACTATCTCTGCCTCTTCTAGTTTACCTCCTCCCTCCTCCTTGTTTTGCTCTTCCTTCTATTTACTTTTCTGCGGCAGGTTCGTTCGTAATTATAGTTTAACAATCTATAGATATATAATACGTACATGTATATCACCGATAATATTTTTATCATATTTTCTTCAACGTCATATTTTACATCCAGAAACATCCCTCAAAGGGAATAATCACTACGACGTATATTACATCACACTTTTATGAACAACATAACTTATAATTGTTTTATGAAGCATAATTGCTTTTTTTTATTTTTTTTCCATTCTCTCCATTATCGCTTTCTTTTATCTTTTTCTTTTTTTTTTTTAATCCGTTTTCCATGTTTAGTTAAAACTTTTTACGTGTATACTATGTGTATACGTATAACGGTTCTAGTTTTATTGACGTATGTATAATTATGTATACGTATATCGATCTTGATGAGATCGGTTTATAATATAAGTCCGGTATAATAATTATGAGAAGTTAAAGGGCGATTAATACAACGTAGTGAATATAATTCTTTACCCATACACCGTATCTGCAGGTACATATAAATATATGTATACATGTAATTACACATATATCCGACCCTGTTATATGTACGCGTTCGCGTGATGTTAATTATTAAGAATCGAGCAGAATCGCTTCTAAGAATAAAGAATGAACGGAATAGAAAAAAAACGAGGAAATTAACGGAAGGAAAAAAAAAGGTAGAAAGCTCGAGGGCGTGGCGGTTCGGACTTCAACGATATATCAAAGTAAGATCTATATATTGTAAAGTTTATATTATTTATTAAACATATCTACACAATATACACAACCCTTTATGTGTGTACTCAAGCGATTAGATGAAGTAGATTGCTGTGACGTGATAATTAGTCATTGTGAAAGAAAGAAGAGAAAAGGAAAGAACAAGAGCAGCGATATGTATACGGGAAAAAAAAAACGAAATAATCTTTAAAAAGCAAAAGTTTGTTTAACAAACTACTTTGCCCTTTTTTCCATGTAAGTTAATTTTTTTATTTTCATTTATTCCTCGAACATGGGATTCGTTAAAATTAGTGGTTATATGTAACAAAAGATGAAAAGGAGAGGAAAGTTTTTTGGGTTAAAAATAAATTTGGCATGTATACGATACATAAATCTTTACATTCATATTAATTTTAATTTTTTTTTCGTTTATTTCCAAATGCGGAGGATTCGAATAATGATTTTCTCATTTCATTATTATCGCACATTTATTGTTTCATTGCTTGTGTCGTTATACGATAATTGTATAAATTCGAATTTTACGATGAGGGGAAGAAGAAAAAAATAAATAAATGAAAAATTAATCAAGTGGATCAGATGTACAAACAATATGTATAATCGCATGGAAATATAATGAATTATGTAAAAACGTTATACCGTATTAAATGAAATGGAATGAAAATTCTCTTTGATCACCACTGATAAGGCGAGTGCATCAGGTGCCGCTCGTACCGCTATATAGCTTTCAAATTATTTGTACGATATAAAAATATAATCCGCAAAAAAAGAGAACAAAAAAAAAAAAAAAAACCAAAGGAAATGAAAGGAAAAATAAAGAGAAATCGATGAAAAAAATAAAAATATTCGTTATAATATTTATATAAAAAGTATAAAATATCTCAATATACGTACATACGTAGACAGATACATATTATGTGCACGTATATATATAATATAATATAGATTTTTCAAGCTTTTCTGATGCATAAACGTATAGATATATGTATATATATTTATATATCTATGGTATAAATATTATAATATGCTTTTCTTTTCCAATGCAAACGAATTCCTTGTTGCACCCCTCCAACCTCTGAATCCATCCCCATCACCCCCCGCAAAGAAACAAGATGATACTCAACGTGAATTATTATTATATTTATTCCCTGCGGGGTGCCTGCTCCAGAGGAGTAGATACAGAACATTCCAGACAAAGGCAATATACGTATGTGTATAAAAATTCAACTTTTAATAATTGCGATTCGAATACGTGTACATATACATATATATCGATTGTCTTCCGTTAGCTTATACTCTGATATTTTTTCATTTTTCTATCATGTATTCCCTTCATCAATTTCGATAATTTCATTGTATAACATTTGCCTGTTTTTTCTTTTTTCTTTTTTAACGTATTTGTACGTTCTTGCTTTTACGGGGGTGATTTTTTTGGTTTTTTAATTTTTTTTCTTCAAGCCGCGAATGAACGGACAAACAAACGAATATAAATATGTGAGTGTGCGGGAGAGGGTGTTCTCGTAATCTGCTCCAAGGGTTAAACCTTTTTTCTTTTACTCTTTTGCTTTTTAACCTCACATGTATAATGTATCGTTCTTCATATTAGGGTTTTACCGGGACGATGCGGAACGGGCCAAAAAGTCAGTGCAAAAATTTCGCATGTATAATACCGAAGGTGTTTCCAAAGGTAAAACCTTAATCAGAATCTTTCACGTGCTATTTTAATAATATAAGCGTGTTATGCCCTTTTCAACTCGTACACGCACCTCTTTTGTGTTACCTACGTATTAAACAAAAGAAAAACAGAAAAAAGAAACAGAAAAAGTTTTTCACGGTGTACAAAAATGCGGAAATACTTTATATGTACCTGTGTACGTACGTACATAGCAAAAAGTTGCGATGAAAAAAATTTTATTTTTTTCTTTGGCCTCTCTAAAAGGATCGTTGCCCTTTATGAATTGGGGATGAAATTTGCGATGCTAAATTTACTGGGGGGGGAGGATTGAAATGAAAATTATTCTACTTCGGGGGTTTGTATCGTTGTGTATATGTATACCGATGCCAGGTATCTAATGTTGAATAGCTATAGATATAGGAGAAATTTTGGTATGGGGTAGTTCGTGATGTTAAAACATTTGTAGTTACGAACTTAACTCTAGAAACTTGACACTCGCGACGAGTTCTGGATAAGACTTCACTACTGGCCTTTAATTAATGTCTTAAGAGATACGTGTATCTGATAAGAAAATGAGATCGGACACGAAAGCTAACTGTTATATATATATGTGTATTTATGTACATATAACGCGCTGGGAAATGACCTAATGCAAATGTTTACCGATCGTCGAACTAATTAACTATGGAACGATTTATGGTATGGTTTTAAAAGCTGCGTATAAAGGTCCGAGAAAATTGATAAAAAAAAAACTATGAAACAGATAAAGGAGGTGTCAGTTACCATGCCGTGAGGGTTTTCTCAGAATTACTTTTTTTTTCTCTTTTGTTTCACGAGTCGAGCTTGCGATTCTTTTTCGATTAATCATTGACGTCAGCGGACCGAGTGAGTATGCGATGTGGAATTTAAATGTATACGTAATCCCGTATAATACGAAAAATAGTCTAATCTCACGTACGAATCCAGTGAATGTTCACCGAGGTGAACAAAATTCAGCTTAAAGGCCTTGTCCACTACGTTGGATTAACACAAACAGGATTAAAAGAACTTTTTTCTACCAGTGGCAGATACGTAGTTTATCTTATTTCATTACTGACGTCAACGTCACGACTATGTATAATGTATACCTATATGCCTATGGAGGTAAATGACCACTCATGGTAATAGGTATGATGTACATTATGCAGTGTTCAATGATCGGACAATGTCGATTTCAATCAAATGAATGTTCACCATTCTCAGAGGGATTTATCGATCGGTGGGAAAAAGAGGCATGAATAAATTGTGTTATCGGCATTCAAATATTGTCATTTATATATCTACTCCGTACATATCAACGAATACAAACAAATCCGGGTCTGTATGAACATCGCGAAAACCATCCGAATCCCAAACCGTTCGTACCACAAATGTGACATCTGGTTTTTCGATCGGTTCAACTTTTTTAACCGGTTGATTTACACCCTCCCAAATTAGCTCGGATGTCGAGGACACTTGAGCGGGTTTTCAATAAATTTTTGCTTTATGAGGTCGTTTACTTCATCTTGTTTTGTTCGTAATTCGCGATGGGGGTAATTCGGTCATACACACCGCGGTATATAATGTCAGCGGCGTCATGGAGATAAGTAGACTTGTGTCGATGGGTGGTTGTAGCGGTGGTCGTAATCAGCGTTGGTCGTGGTGGTGGTGCAGGTTGTTGAGAAGGAGGGTAGCTGGAATGATCCAATTGCCCAGTGATAATGCAATTTCGGATGCCCTTCGCGTAGGACAAACGCGAGTGCCCCTACTGTAATCCAGTGAGTGATCAAAGTTTAACCCATAGGCAGTACCGATCTGTCTCGTTTAGTTGAACATTTTGAACACGTACGGTGTCAGCCTAATTGTCCACGCCTTCCCGGTACTCATAACTACACCCGAAAACCTATACGTATAGAGGTGAGTGCAGGGGGGATAAATTCGATAAAACGGAGGTATTCACGGATGAAGCCTTGAAGCAATATTTTTTCTATTTTTACATTCTTCAAAAATATTCTTCGACCAACACAGTTGAAATGCTTTGGTATCCAGTTGCGTGAAATATTATCTTTTAACCAATACCGATTCGTTGTTGAATTAAAAACCGGCTTGTAGGGTACAACTTATTGTTCAACGAAATGAAATGGGTGTGATTGAAAATATTCAACGTCTGACGATGAGTCGACTAAATCAGGCTCATAAAAAAACAAGAAAAAAAGGAAAATCAACCCCCATCGATTTTGTGTAGCTGTTAGGAAGAACAACTAGATGAAATATATCAGAGTACTGAATATTTCGTTCTGCTTGTCCGCGGTTTTGTTGAGCAAAAATAGAAATTCAAGATACATTCCGGGTGTCTGTCTAGGGTTAATACTAAATGATAAACGAAGAACCAGACAACTTGTGATCTCGACGGTTTTGTGTAGCTATAGTTAGCACTTGCGTTTATTGAATCTGTTGAATCAGCTACTCTTTGCTACTTCTCTCGGGCTAAATTCTATATACAAAGGTAAAGGTTGGAAGTTTATTTCATTTCGTTTAGAGTTACTCTTCACAGCTTCTAGTGCTACTACAATTACGTTTGTATTTTCGTTCTCCCGTACCAAAGTGGCAATTATATTCTTCTCTTTTGAAATAAATTGTACAGTTCGAATATAATATTAAAGAAGAGAAATAAAAAGAAATGAATCAAATAAAATAAAATCAAATCAAATGAAAATAAAACATACAAATCAATCCTTCAATTTATTCGCGGAAACTCTTCGATATATTTTCATCGCTTTCGTCTGTACTTCGTTCTTGTTTTTCTTTTTTTTTTTGCCTCTTCTTTTTCAGACGTGTGTCTGAAAAAAAAGTGAATAAATAAATAAGACCAAGCAAACGAAGAAACGAGGAAAACAAAATGAAATTATTTTACGAAAAAAAGTAAACGGTGAGAACACAGACAGCTAGACATTTTGACCTCACCAAACCCATCGTACTATTACGTATAAGATCGATATCCAGCAGGACTTTTGGTGGCGTGATTATTCCTCTAATGGCACGCGATAATACTTTGAGGAATTCTCTTCGAACCTCGCACGCCTTTTATATGGGCCTGAATATCGACCTTGTACAAACTCACGTCGCTGAAAAGCCTTCGGAATTCATTTACCTTTTACGAACTCCGTGAAATCGCTCATTTTTTGGTTCGTTAGGAAATTGATGGAAAAAGAGCATTCGAGATTGTGAAGAAAAATCGATACCCAATTGCACGGACGTAGATCGAAACGTTTTCTTTTTTTTTTTCTTTTTTATATATTTTTTCACCGCTCTTTTATTCACAATTTTTTTTTTCTTTCTCTCTCTTCCGTTATATACGTTTGATTTCCTCATTCCAGTCGAGCCAAATCGACCTTACAAATTGCCCGTGATGTGCAAACACTAGATACCGAGTACCGATATACATTAACCCCGCTAATGTTAAAGGTTGGACGCAGATAGCCGCCACTCTACTGTACAAACACACGAAAAATAATTCTGCAAATTTGATCTCGATCGCTCACGCTCAGTCGTAATAACCGATTTTTTTCGTGTCTCTTTTCTTTTTATACCTCATATCGTCCGCACCATCACTCGCAACGTTGGTTCGTAGGGGAAACAAAAAAAAAAAAAAAAACGAAAATTTCACCTCTGAATCAAAACCAGCGATATTCGATCCGATGCTCGGCTATATTCATAATTATCACAGCAGACACGTTCGAATAAAATAATGCAGAATTTCTTCGCTCGACGATTTCTTGGATTCATATTTCACGATCTCAACTCTCATACGCCAACAGTTCAAAGTCAGACTTGTACATTTTCTAGCACCTGTTGCGTTTATATCATAGTCACGATTATAGGTCTGTGTATATTAAATAAAATACAGAAACGATAGATCTTCAGGATAACTCGATCGGCCCGATGGGTGGATCAATTCAGCTCGATTCGAGCTCAAAATCTATGAGAGCACGTGAACGTTCTGCGCGAAAATCCATTGACAAAATCATTGAATTCTGATAATTTGTTTATGACTGGTATCAACGTTTGTAGCTAGATTTTTGTTTCTCGCGATTCACTTTCACGGTTCCTTAAAAATTTCGATTATAATTTTTCTCCGTACAAATCGTCATGAATTCGTATGTAGTTTTTGAAAAAAATCAGGCATCGATGAAGTAATTTTGGAAAATGTTTATTTCCAGCTTATGTGTAAATGTATTTAATGTATAGTAGTTTTATTTGAATAACGAATTAGGTATGCAGAACGCAGAGCTGTTCTGTCAGTTTTCCAGGTAAACATAGTCGGTAGGTACCCACTAATATATATGTATGTACAATAGGTATGTGTTAAAAGCGGAAATGAAATTGATGATGTAATAATAATCATAGGCCGCACCTGAAAACACAATCAACGATTTGTATTAATTTCGCGTATTATGTATACAATATTACATGCATTATAATATAGATACATAAATGTGTATATTATATATAGATATACTCATATTTATATAGTGGAAATTGCAGGTCAGCAATCAAGAGAATATAACGTAACATAATATAATCATGCAAACTAAATGATATATATTCTACAAGTTACATATACATATGAGCATTACGTTGTGGTAGTTCATCAGTTCTAGTTACCAACTCTGTAATTATTATGATTTTGTTTAGCTTTGGTAAATATCAAGGTATTGCTCTGATGTTAACAGCAAACCTCGCAACTCCCCGAAGCTCACAATTGAAAAACGATATATCGTAATTACCGAGTTATACGAATGCTGATAAACGTATAAAATCATCATCATTAATTTATCTATTTATTCAATGACATTATATTCATACAACTGTTTTTTTTTTTCGCCTCCCCTAATTTACTGACTCTGGGTTAATATTAAACTTATACTCTAAATTTAATAGCGTGCCACCGAGCAATACTGATTTTTATCTCGATGCATAAAAATTATTGTACATACCTCCCCCTTCCCGCCCCCTCTCCACCATATCTATACAACAGCTGTTAGAAACGACAAAAATCTTTTACCACCTTACACAACTTCCACTTCCTAAGTTAGACCTAGTCACGTGATGATAGGAAAAAGAGAAGATTCATTTTTCTTTTTTTCTTTTCCTCTCATTTTCTCGCATTTTTCACAAGAGATTATATCAATCTGAATTTGAATTTTCAGAGGAGATTTTTCTGTACTACAAATGTATTCGTCTAGAATTTACCTTGTGTGAGTAATAAACGTATATGTCGAGATAGTTTGTGTAGCGTTTGTAATAATATTAGTGTGAAGTTGAAGTTGAAGTTGACGTTGGAAAGTGAAGGAGTCTCGCATATATGTATATCGATTCGAGTCGGTTAAGATGAAATTTACGTCGATCGTTATGAAAAGCGTCTTACATACTGTACTAGACGTTCTGGAGAAAGCGGTAGGCGACGTTCGTTCGATTTTCTCATGAACTAGAGAAGGTACTAGCTAGTTTCTAGCTGCGGTAGTTTCTTAGCTTATATTCTTTATCCTCTTCGATCGATGGGACACGTCGTCGTTGTGCGGAGGTTGTAGGTAAAAGGAAAACCTTCCACGAAAGTCGTTAGAATTTTCCATCTATATCTATACGTACGTATAACACACACATATGTATTTATGTATATACATAGATATAATACATATGTATTGGGAAAACCAGTAGGAACTTTATAAGCGTAGCTCTGCACAAGCGGAAACGTGATTTTCATATCAACGCACCATATCCCTATACTTTTACAGGTCCCGAAGTCGATCATGTGCAGTGGCACTTCTTCGGCGAACTTCTTTTTTCTTTTTTTCTTTTCTTTTTTTTTTTTTTATTATTTCTACAAACTGACAAAACTATTGGAATATTTATAGATATTTATATCCGTCAGAATAGAATCACGTAAGTGTAGGTGCAAACTGAAACTTTTCCACCCTCTCCCCCACCCCCATGGCACGTGACATAGATACGCGTATGTTATGTACCATGTATGTTCATTTTCCATGTGTTTTCCATGTTTTCTCGGCTGAAACCAGATGCACTTCCGAAATTCCCTTGAGTCTACAGGAAAGAACACTCTACTCACACGTTATATTTATATACTACATAAAAAAAATATTTATATACATATATATATAACCCGTACTGTAACTTTGAAAACTTTGAATCAAGCAAATAACTTTATAAAAAAAATGAAAAAAATAGGAGAGATAAATAAAAAAGAAAAAAAATGAAAAAAAAAGAGGAAGAAGACGGTCAATTGATCTGTGGAGTTGTGTTATCCTTCGTACGGGTTAGTTTGGCTTGTGAGAAAGCTTTTTAAGCTTGCGAAAATCTGTTTTCAAGTTGGAATTAAAGCTCTCTCTCTTTGGTATATCTGCAGGCTTCGATTTTATACGATTTTCAATTCGGTTGGTCGATAGGTAGCTTACAACACTTACTCAATTGTGTAGAAATAGTTTTGTACCAAGTTTTTGTTTTTTTAGTTTAGAGCTGGTTTTTTTTTCGACATTTTTCTTACCTCAATTTTTTTTCTACAGATGAAATTTTCCGCTCGATTCAAGTTACGTTTACGAAAGAAAATCGGTCATTCGAAAAAGGAGATATGTTGGCATTTTTTTTTGGTTAAAAAGTTAAAACTTGAAGGCTAATTTAGTGATTCGAAAATCTATTTTCCCTACATCTCTGTTAGCTATATTGACATACATAGGCTTGATAGTAGAAAAGCTCTTGTTAAATGTATTTCGTTTGACCCTCATGATTTGTTTGTTGCTTTAGATGTGATGTAACGCTAGTCAAAGGGATATATCTCGAGTCGTTGATAGATCCCGGATAGTCGAAGCTAGTCATTGAATGGAACGAAGGTCCTGCAGTCTAAACAGGTCCATAGGCTGCACTAACCACCAACCGATATACGCGTAATAGATCCATGTTGAAAGGAAGGAATGTTGTGAGTAATTCTGAAGGGAGTAGAGAGAGGGCAACGAGTTGGCCCTAGAGGGTAAATTTTGCACTTGGCGATACGATATGATGGCAATGGCGATGGCGATGGCGATGGCGATGGTGGCTGTTGGAGGATCGGCAGTCAATTTCCCGCTATTTCGTGACTGAATATGCAATTACTAGGGAGTACGTTTGATGGGTTTAAACCAAACGGGTGGTACTACATACCCTACTCTGCTATAGTATATACGGAACAGGTATACCAGCTGCACATGTTTACCGATAGACGCAGATACCAACGTAGAAGTGAACGCCATCCGTTTCAGATATCCATATTCTCTGTAAGCACACTTCATTCCTCTATGTTAACCACATCCCGGTTTCATATTCAAATTTCAAATTCGCGGAATTCATCAACGTGGTATCGTTCCACGTATAAAATTCGCAGCTTATATTTTAATGAAAAATAAAAAATAAAAAACAAATATACTGAACCTCGTTTATTTCAATTATCCAGATAAATTAATAATTCGGGAAGACAAAATATAAAATAAAAAAAAAGTAAAATTCTGACCATATGAGTAAATTCATGCCTTTTGACTTTTTTTTTTCGTTATTTTACATTTTTTTAATTACATATATACGTAGAGGGAACGTAAAATAAATGGAGATGATAAAATTCCATTTCATATTATTCGATATTCATGCACGTACGATATACCTATACATATTTCTTGGTTATTAGATTCGCTCCAGGGGAGGTGCAGTAGATTTTCCATAAAATAATGTCCTTATGTACGTATTACACATATCTATACATGATCCAGTCTCTTGTTCACGTCTTTCCACGATTTTCTCTTCTTCATTTTATTTTTACTCTTCGCTTTGAGGAGGGCAAAGAATTTCCAATGAAAATCTCTGCAGCTAGTTAGAATATTAGGAAAAACTAAAATTCATGTCAATTTCTTTTTCCTTTTTACCCCCGATGGCTGGTGTAAGAATATGTAGAGAATGAACTGGCCCGAAGCTAGGAAAAAAAAAAAAAATTCAACAAAATGTCAACTTAAAATAAATATAACATAAAACTTTGATATGCTGACGCTCAATGAACCGCGTCGCGGTCAGTTTCAAATTTTTTCATTACTACATTTTTTCCTTTTACATTCCAAAATTTTTTCTAAAGTCTCATGGCAAATTTTTACCGGCTTTCACGGCACTGCCGCATATATGTGTAACGCGTAACGAAGATCAAAAGCCTACTCGCGTTCGTCCAGGTAAGCTCCTTTAAACGAACGTCCCTTGAAAAAAAAAAAAAATAAATAAATTTTTGTTAAAATGAATAAAAAGTATGAAGAGAAAAAAACGAAGATCAAAGAAACTTTTTTTTTTTATGAAAAAAAAAAAAAATAAAAAAAATACAAAGCAATGTCCACATCAATCCACTTTGCCTTGACCGTAGAATTATCATTATATTGTGGACAGATCTATTTTTTCTTCGGGATGATTCTGACAATTGAAACGGAAATGTTTGGAATCCAAGTTTTTACTTGCCTTTTCTAAAGAACCTGAAGGAATGTTTTATCGCACATAGGTATGGGTAACATAAGATGATAAATTGTTTGAAAATAACACGGTTTTCAACTGTCGTTGAGGTCACCCATCGGGTTGCGGTTGCGTCTGCACTTGTTGAGTCACTTAATGGAGCGCGAACCATGGCAAAAGTTGTTTGAGTAATTTTTCACTCGGATAAGTCGCGCGCGGTGCTGACGCCGCGCCGCGCCGCGCCGCCCATCCGCGTCCGTGTCCGCCAGCCCGGCGAAAGTTGAGATGCGAAGTTTACTGCGTATATAGGTATATTACTTATATATACACTCGTTTCCAGATTGCCGGTTTGTTTGCGGGAAAGTTGTACTACTTACTTACATATATTTCGCAAATTTGAAACGGATTACACATTTTTTCATCCCGATATTCTTATCGGATAGAAAATAAACGCGGTTGACGATGATTAATATCGCTACAGGTGATCAACGATGGCCGTTTCAGCAGCGTTTTTTTTTTTTCTTTTTTTATTGTTGTCTTTTTTCTATTCTCGTCGATCGTTTTATCGGGGGGATGAAATTAGGCGTAAATTCGAGCCTGCAGCACCGTCAGCTGAGACTGGAAAACTTAATGGGGTGGGAAAAGGGTGACGAAATATATCAGAAAGCTTCTCTTATAAGCTGCTTCATTTATCAGAAGAGAAATTATTCAAAACTGTGAAAAGTCAAGTACAGAAATTAGAAACTATCATTCCAGACTTATATTAACGTTCTCTTTATATAACATAATTCCTAATGCAGACGGTTTTGCACTCGCTCACCATCTGCCACTGCTGCTCCTGCTGCTGCAGTTGAAAGCAAAAAATCTCAAATTTTTTCTCCAACACTTTTGTTATTTTTCTTTATCATCGTTAGTACGTTAGGAAGAGAATGCCCTTCTTTAGTCGGCTCCTGATTTTTTCACTCCGACATAAACTGAAACGAGATTCGATAATGGTATATTCCGTAAATAAATTTGATATTTTGATACCTTCGTTCCTATAATTATTTTGAGGTTAATGATAACGGTTAAATAGTTATGTTGTACACATGTAACGTATACCAATGGTATAATAATTCCCGAGGTATAATCAGGGTGCCCGAAATTTCTGTTCTAACCATGCAAATTAAAATTAATTCTGTATCGGACTGATGAAATGGTTGGTGAAAATGTACACCGTAATATTATTCTCATCAATCTTCTTGATAAATTTAGAACGGCGTTTGTTTGAAAATAGAGTTCAGATAAGAGGAGAGCTATTATATACATGTATAGTTTCTTCAATTACATAAGTATGTGATTGCAATCTCTGAAGTGCAGTTCAAGTTGTAAGAGAAAACACAGCCATTACGAGAGCGCCGGAGGCAATAGACTGACAATGAGTATTTACTGGCACCTGCGATGAATTGAAACAAGTGAACCTACTAGGTAACTCACATTTTAATTTGGAGAGATGAGATTATATGTGGCTAAAGTTACAAGTGGTAACTGATAAGCGCATAGCTCGTTATCTTCTAACTACGCAGACGACTCAGTTAATCAAATGATGGAAAACAAATCACGAAATAAAACAACTATTCCGTTTAGTGATAATGTTACTTAAACCGATTACGTTCAGTACTTGACCGGAACTCGAAGAGACACGACATCGAAGTCCTTCGCTAAAATAATAATAATATATCGGTTTCATGATGTGGGAAAGTTGGACGATTATTTTGGCTTTTGTGATCGGAGCTCTCACGATCTGGTACTATGCGTTTCGAGACTTGAATTATTTCAAAAAACGAGGAATTCCGTACGTTCCGCCACTTCCTCTTGTCGGAAATATGGGTAGAGCGGTAATCAGGAAGAGATCATTCGCGGAGACGATTCAAGAAGCCTATGAATTTAACCGTGAAGCGAAGTACATTGGATTTTTTGACTTTGGCAGTCCTGTAGTAATCATCAGAGACCCCGAGCTGATCAAAACAATCACAATAAAGTCATTCGATAATTTTCCCGATCATAAAATGTTCTCTGAAGAAATTTCGGATAAATTGTTTAAGCAAAATCTTTTCGGGTTGAACGGACAACGATGGAGAGAAATGAGGGCTCTTCTTAGTCCCACTTTTACCTCTAGCAAAATGAAAACCCTCTTCAAACTCATGAAGGATTGTACTTCAAACTTTATTGATCATTTGAAGACCAGAAGTGTGAAATCAAGCGAATTCGGAATGCGCGACGCTCTTACGAGGTACACGAACGACGTGATAATGACGTCAGCTTTTGGCATAAGTGTGAATTCGTTGGAGGACGTCAACAACGATTTTTACATCACCGGTCAAGAGGCGACAGATTTTTCCGGCGCAAGATCATTGAAGCTTTTTTTCCTCCGGACATTTCCCACGCTTTCCAAAGTTTTGGATGTTAAACTGTGGAATGACAAAATTGTAAACTTTTACGAGAACATTGTGAAGACAACAATCGCTGTAAGGGACGCTAAGGGAATCGTTCGTCCCGATATGCTACAGCTGATGATGCAAGCTAGAGATAAAAGTGAAACGCTGAAACTCACCGACGACGACATGGCCGCAAACGCGTTTACATTTTATTTCGGAGGTTTCGACTCTGTTTCTTTTGTAATGTGCTGTGCAGTCCATGAGATTGCCGTTCATCCTGATGTCCATGACAAACTTCAGGCAGAGGTCGACCAAGTTTTGGAAGAATGTGGAGGTGACGTTAGTTACGAAGCTCTTCACGCCATGTCGTATCTCGACAATGTCGTTAACGAGGCCTTCAGATTATATTCGCCAGCTACAGCAACCGATAGACTTTGTAGACAGAGCTTTGAACTGCCGCCCGCCCTGCCTGGATTAAAACCGTTTTTAGTTGAACCTGGAGTTAGTCTTTGGCTGCCGTTCGGTGCCCTCCACAGGGATGCGAAGTACTACGAAAACCCGGACAAATTCGATCCCGATAGATTTAGTGAGGATAGAACACCGAAAGTCGATCCTGCGACCTTCTTGCCCTTCGGATCTGGACCAAGACTATGTATAGGAAATCGATTCGCACTCATGGAAACTAAACTCGTCATATTTGAACTGCTCGCGAACTTCGATATCACCTCATGCAGCAAAACTATTAATCCGATTGCACTGAGCAGATCGAGCTTTGTCCCCAAAATCGAAGGAGGTGTTTGGCTCAAACTTGAGCGTAGAAATCAACGGGAATTTGAATAATCAACTCGATTTTTTTTTTCTAGCTCTGTATTTCATTAAAGCATTATTTTACATATCACATACAAGTGTTTCCCTACCCGCAGATATGATTCTCATGACAAAAAAACTTTGTCAAGTAAAAAACAGAGATTAGATCCCAGGTAACTATATTTTTTTTTTGTTTATAATTGCCGATCTTGTAAGAAAAAAAAAAAATCATGATAAGATATACGAAATTTCTATACGCATCTATACGGGTACAAAATAATTTTCGAGGATTTTGATCCATCGTGTCATTTAGCAGTTCGGCTCTAACAATTCTGAATCATGACGAACTAACGCAATGGTGAAAGAGAAGAAAAGAGGAAGAGGACGAAGAGAGGTATAAGAGATGAGGTGTTCCCGTAGTTTGTTAATCGGTCGTAACACGCGAATTCTCAATTCCCACCGACACATACCCGAAATTCCTGTTCTAACCATGCAAATTAACGGTCTATGTAATACATAATTCTCTCTCCTTTTTTTCATGTATAATATATTTATCGATTACTTTCACGTGTGACTGATATAATTGTCAAAATAAAAACAAATTAGTCAGGAGAAAGGGATCTTCTTGCAGCTGGAGTATAATTAATCAATCAGCTTTTCTTTTTTGTCTTTTTTTTTGTTTTTTCGTTTTTTTTTCTTTTTCTCTTTCAACTTTTTCTACAATTCGTGTGAAACGAAATTCGTTATAATCGCTCTGCAGGGCACCTGAATTATATTTCGGAGGAAGAATAATGGGGTAGGGTGGGTTGAGGACGGATGAAAAGGGAGAGGAGGATTAAAAGGGACATCTGGAGTTCACGCGTTTTAAATATTGACAAATTTCGATTATACTTTCAAAGGTTGTTTGAGATACCTGTAGCAATTCGTTAAATTTTATCACGATACATACGTATAATACTTTGAAATTTTACCCACCCCCTTCCCTCTGCCCCGGGATTATTGATTAATTTATTCTCACTCTTCTCGTATCGATATTTTTTTTTTTGGCTTCATCAAAATTGATGCTAAATATTGTACAGAATTACCAAAATATGATGTGCGTACCGAGCGGTTCATTTCTTTCAATTTTTTTATTTTTGTATAGGAATCGGGTCGAATCTCATGGTTAGGAATGCTTGCTGAAAAATGAGAAGAAAACAAAATTGAAAAAGCAAAAGAAAAAAAAAACAATAATTACAAAAAGGAAAATAAAATAACATGACCCTTATGCTTTTTGGAATATTAATGTACGGGTTTTTGTAGACTGACGTATACCCATGTAAAATATTTGTGTATTTTGGGAGTGGAGATCAGGCCATATGAAGCACCGCTGGTGCTGCGTGAGAGAAATTGATGGAAGCAGATGGATTTCAGAGGGGTGAATTTTGAGGGATGGACGATGGTTGGGTATGTGGGTATATCCGAAGGGGGGGTTGGTAGTGATATTGAAGGGCATTTTGAAATATTCATATTTCCGCGGATAACTTTCTATTAATATAAACCGGTCAGTATTAATCAAGATGTTATCTGGTCTAATGGAATCAATTAGTTCGAGTACCAGATAGGCAATTATTCATCGTTTTAATTAGTACAGTCCATATCGAAACGCCCGCGTATATTTCATTAACCTGCAGATGCAAGATCTCCTATAGGCACTTACACATCGTGCCTGACTACACATATTCGAACCTTCTTCAAATTCAAATACCTACCATTCCATGTATGGACATACGATGCAGGATCATTATTACTTGCTCTGAAGACAAGATTAATGGAATAAAGTAGAATAAAAATCATAAAAAAAAAAATAAAAGTCTCCCCACATGCATCTGATATAGTTTTTCCATTTTTTCGGGCATGAATAATTTGATTTCTTATTTTCATTGTTCAAGAAAAATTTGTCGATTTGTAATTATTGAGTTCTATTCCCAAACGTACTTGGTGTGCAACGTGCCTCTTGAAGAAAGTAGAAAGAAAAATTAGTGGAAAAAGAAATGAAAAATGACACAGAAAAAGCTGAACTGCTGTTCGGCCCCTTAGAATTCCCGTTTCCGGTGATTCTAGACTTTTATAACGGCTGTGGGGATGTTTGACCTTATAGAGAGGTTGCAGTCGAGAGAAGTTCAAAGTTCAGTTTCCTTTTTCCCCTCCCTCCAATTTTCCTTTTACCTCTTTTTTTCCCCCCGCACTTCTTATTCTCCTCATTTTACCCTCCTACCTACTTTTTGAACCAGCGAAAATTCAATCCCGAGTTGAATCGTTGTAACGTTTACCCCCCCGAGGGGTTAGAAATCCTTGTACTTTAAGGGTCGTAAAACGGTTCTTAATATAGCTCTGATTAAGCCGTGCTTGTTTTATAATCACGTAGGACACGGGTAACGAATGAACGAACTTTTGCTTTTATATGTATACATATATATCTGTACATTAAATTTTGGAAAACCAAGGGGGATGTAAAAGATCTCCAGATAAAAGATGACGCGTACGCACGAATAGCCGTTTCCAACCTAAAAACCAAAAGAATAAAATTAAAAAAAAAAAAAAAAAAGCGAAAAAGTACGTAAAATTACGAATTATTATTCAACCTACGTTAAATTTTTGTTCCCTCTTTTTGTTTTCTTTTAATTACCTGTACATATATGCGTTACGTAACTACAGAGAATTATTATTATTATTATTATTATTTTGTTTTTTATTTTTTTTGCTCGGTCCTCGTGACTCGTTACGCAAGGGTTTGAATAAAAATTTGTTAACGATCACGGTAGTTGCGAGGTATCGGTGAATAATTTTAGCATCCGCAGTTTTGGTGATCAAAGTATAATTTAGACGTGTATAAATAAGGTTAGAGAATATTCTTCTTTCTCTTCCTTTATTAACAAAATTTGAAGGACTTGTACGAGAAGAAGAAGAAGTAGAAGTGAGAATGTTGTGAAAAAGAGAATGAGAGTTGGATTTTTAGTGAAAGGGGAAGCTAAAAACGGTTATTGAAGTGGGAGGGAAAAAATATATATAAAGGCAGGAAGTATAAATTCACCTTTCTTTGGATTAGTTATCCGGGAGTTTGTAATTGTTGTTTAAAACTCTCAGGCTTCAAGTTTCATGTTGCTGATGGTAGGAACTCCTTTTCTTCCTTTGCGATTAATTTCATTCTCCCCTCAGCATTTTCTTACCCTACTCGCGTTTTATGGACGTGTATATATATAAATATTTAAAAAACCCCATATTACGTATCGCGAGATTCAATCTAAAATATTTTACAACGCATAACCTTTGGCGTATATAAGTTACCTATCGAAAAACTAACTTAGGGCGGACGTAAGAATATATTTTATTTCTATCGAGCAATCAATTTTACCTACGTTTCCCTGACCGCTGTACATGATATCCTTTATGCTATTTTGTCTATAATAAACCTATCGAAATTTCTCTGGAGCCAAGGTTCAAAATATCCGGGTAAGACGCCCGAGGCTGTAACCTGCACCTTTCCAGTTATCTAATTCTGGCGATAACGTGTCCTCCCGGTCTCCTGTGGGAAACTATATAAGGGAGAGTTTGAGAAGGGCCTTAACTAGTTATATGGCAGAAGCAGTAGCAGTAGCAGCATCTCCTGCAGGCACCCTTGCCCCATTGTGACCCATTGTACGCGAACTGTATTACAACCGGAAGTGGCTATGTCCTTGGTTCCGTTTTCCGTAACTCACTGTCGCGCCGAAAACACAATACCCACGTCCCCCTCCCTCCCCTTTTCCCTCCTCTTGGAATCCCCATAACCACCCCTATATCTAAATACTAAATATTATACGACCTTCAACTCCGAAACTATACGAAACTATAACACTTTTTTTAACGAGATAGTTCACGAACGAAGAACCCATTTTTCTTTTTTCTCTTTATCTCTTTTCATTTCCTTTCTTGTAAAATCTTACCACTGAATATAAGAAACGACGTGTAATTGGCGCCGCAGAATTTATGGTATGGTAGAGAAACGAGCGTCGTTTTCTTCGTTCGTTTTATAATTCTTTTCGATCCTTTTTTTTCACTATTTTCTACCGCGGTTCATAAATTTTATAAAAACGTCGTTGCACATTATTGTGTGATAAGGTGGTTGATTTTTTTTTTCTTCTATTTTCTTCACTTTTCGTATTAACAAGTTGGGTATTTATCGTTGCAATTAATTTCTTCCGACTCGCGGTAGAATTCGGTTCAAAGTATTGAATAGGAGAAGACTTTAGCTAATTTTTGGTATTTTTTTAATCAAGCCATACGATCCGCTGATTCAATCGCACCATCGATATATTTTTGGAAAAAATTCTAGCGTATAGGAAAAACCAAAAAAGGTGAAAAATAGAAAAATACTTTTAACAACTCGCTTGAGTTTATCTGCAGGTGGCATGAGTAGGTTGGGTCGGTCGTTGTAGAGTTGGTGATTTTTGAAAATTATTTACCAGGTCCCCAGGGGGAAGGTGGGTGGGGAAAAGTTTTTGATGAGGGAACGTTAAACCGACGAGGAGGACTCTGAGCGTTTCCCACTTTCCTCTCATCTCCTCTCTTTTCCGCATTCGACTCTCTCGCCAGAAAGTTAGTTTTACGAGCCAATTGAAAGTAGGTAGGTAGGTAGGTTGGTAGGTAGAAAAGGTACCTTATACTACCGTCCAAACTGCATTGTACGTTTCTAAATGTTTTAATTAATCTTACATGCCAGAGCTCAAGTTTATTACACCCCATATAACTGCACAACGCCGGCAACAAACTTGACCTAAAGTTAAGTCGTATGACTGCAGCTTCAAGAGTGGCGAAAAAAAATCACCCATCAAACCTCTTTCTCAGACACATTTTATTGCACACCGTGAAAACGAGACCGAAAAAAAAAGAGAAAAAAAAATTCATAACAAAATACTAATTCAGATCTATAGTAGCTTATATTCACGATAAAAGTTCTAACATATAGTATATTATGTACATAGTCGCTGATCCATAAAAATCTTTCTGTCTCGAATTGAGCCCGCAGGCGGTATGGGAAAGGAGGGTGAGTGTTGGGGGTGTCGGTAAGGGAGTTGTGAGGAAAAGCTCCCTTGGCGGATGCAAAAAGCGTATGAGAAAGAATTCGCGAAAGAAGAAAAAACTAAATGGACAAAGAGTAAGGGAGAAAATGACAGATGACGGAAACCCGATGGTGAGTTTTGTCCCGGTTGAGTTTAACCGTATGAAACATAGCGCATCGCGGTACAGTGCGGGGGGGGGGGGGGGGGGTAAAAGAAGCAGAGGAAGAAGAAGAATACGAGGAAACAGAAGAAAAAAATATGCAGGGGGGGAGTGTCTTACAAGAGAACAGGCAGCTGAACCGAGTAGCTAATATTCTTCCGCACCACTTCACATTTTCATTAACTTTTCCCACAGTACATGTAATACCGGCATAGTATGTAAGTACGTATATTCTACTGTAAAACATCGAAGAACCGACGTTAGATCAAGAATATAAAACCGTAGACCGTGTTCAGCCCTCCCAATGCCCTATGGCAAAAGTGCATTTTTATATATTCTACCTACCAGCTACTTCTTCCGAGGTTGCAATGCACCTTACCAACTTCTTTTGCGTTCAAGCAAAGCGTGCAGTATGTTTATGCACACCAAACATGTGTACTAGAAATGCTTCCGCTATCTCAAGACCTCCTCGTTCACCGATAAACCCTCGTTATCTCAGAGGTCATCTCGAAGACCTCGAACAAATTTCATCCGAGTTTATTTCTCCCCCCCCCCCCCCTCACCCATATTTCTAGATTCCTATAAATAATCGTTACATTTCCAAAAATCTTTTCATTGCCTCGGGACCAAAATGCGCTCGATACATTCATGACGATCATAAGTAGACAGTTTATGTAAAGTTTATCTGCTGATACCTGAGAAGGCTGTTCTAATTTGCAAATTATAATTGTGGGACTGATAAGACGGTTGAAAAGTGGGTGTAGCGTATTTAATTCTTTTCTTCTTTTTCTATCTTTTGTTCTTTTCCTAATAAGTTAAGACTGGCAGTCGAGCTGGCAGCTGTTTAAAAATAGACAACGAAGAAGAAGAGAGAGATTGTCCAAGCGTATATTGTACGTATAGGTGTATATATATATTTTAATTACATAAGTATGTGATGGCAATCTCTTAAGTGCAGCTCAAGTTGTTAGAGAAAACGCAGCCAGCCAGCAAGCGCCAGTGGCAGTAGACTGACAATGTTCCGATACCTGCGATGAATTAAAATAAATGAACTGCGATGAGACGAGTACCTAGTTGAGGAGATGGGATTTTGTTGCTGAATTTATAATTCATGGCTGATAATGATTATTTTTCAACTGGCAAAAGACTCGGTTAAACCGTGTGATAAAGAACAAGTAACAAAGAGCAAATTATTCCATGCAGTGCATTCACCTGGTTTATCTTTCAAATTTAGTTGAATGATTTTTGAGTTCGTTGACCGTATGCGAAGAAGAGCAAGCATTGTCGCAGTTGTTTTCGCGCTGCACTTTGAGCAAGGTTATCGAGAATGTGAACAGCTGCAATATCAGAAACTCCGGAGTAACGAGACGAGATAAAATATAAATTCGTGTGACGTGTACGTTTGCCATGCAAACAAACTCGCGTATATATTTTTTCCTTGGCGAGCGTTTACAAAGGTAGATTTGATAAGCCAGAATTCCTTTACGACTGAAATGAGTTGAGATCGGACAGCGAAGTTCAGTGGGTGATTAATTTCTGAGTGAAGCGGTGCGTTGGATATAGAAAAGAAAATAATAAAATATCGTAAGACGAAACAATGGAATTTTTCACGGTTATTTCTACGCTGGTTGTTGGCGCCCTGGCGTTTTACCATTACGCATATCGTAATTTTGATTACTTCAAAAAAAGAGGAGTACCGTTTGTTCCACCGATTTCTTGGTTCGGCAACGTCGGTCTGTCCGTTCTCGGAATAAAACCGTTCGATAAAGTTGTGGCAGACATTTATAACTACAAACTTGAAGCTAAATACATAGGATTCTTCGACTTTAGTAACCCAATTATAATGATACGAGATCCGGAATTGATAAGAATGGTGAAAATATCAAACTTCGACAAGTTTTCCGATCACTTGGGGCTGCCCGAAGGATCTAAGGACTTTTTTTTGACACGTAATCTACTTGGGATTCAAGGACAACGTTGGAAAGACAGCAGGGCGTTGCTGAGCCCAATTTTTACTCGAAGTAAAATGAAGATTACTTTTAATCTTGTGAAAGAACGTGCACAAACTTTTGTCAATGATTTCGAAAAAATATTAGCCACGGACGAGACCAAAGTATTCGACATGATTGATGTTTTCGGAAAATTCACAAACGATGCTACAGTCCTGTCAGCATATGGTATAAAAGTCGATTCTCTCAAGGACCCAGAAAACGATTTTTTCGTTATCGGGAGGGAGGCAATCGACTTTGGAGGATCTTTAGCCTTTCCTCTTTACCTGTTCAACACGTTTCCCCGAATCGCTAAGCTTTTTAATATCAGATTATTCAGCAACAGAATCGACAATTTCTTCAGAGGTATCGTAAGGTCGGTCCTAGCTGCAAAAGACACCGAGGGAATTGCCGTTTCCGACATGTTTCAACTGCTGACTCAAACGAACGAAAAAACTAAAGAGTTAAATTTGACCGAAGATGACATGGCAGCTTTTGCCTTCGAATATTACCTCGGTGGTGTAGCAGCCTCGAGATATGTGGCCAGCAACGTTGCTCACAAGATAGCGGTGAATCCTGAAGTCCAGGAGGAAATTCACCGCGAGATCGACACCGTGCTTGACCAATGTGAAGGTGAAATTACTTACGACGCTCTTCACGGGATGGAATACCTAGATGCAGTCATCAAGGAAACGCTCCGTTTACATCCCCCAGTTCACGTAACCGACAGGATTTGTAAACAGGAGTTTGAACTTCCTCCAGCTGAACCTGGATTTGAACCTTTTAAAGTGGAACCTGGTACCCAGCTATGGATGCCGGCTGGCTGTATACAAAGTGACGTCAAGTATTATTCCAATCCAGATAAATTCGAGCCTGAACGATTTTCTAATGCTAATAAAAACACCGTTGATCCTGCGACCTTTTTTCCCTTCGGAATGGGTCCCAGAGTTTGTACCGGATACGTATACGCCTTGATGCAGATCAAGATGATCTTGTTCCAACTTATGACCAATTTTAAATTCGTAACGTGTCCCAAAACTAAAAATCCTTTAAAAATTTTCCATTCAGGGATTCTTGCTACTGTACCAGACGGCGTTTGGCTTAAAATAGAACCTCGAACTCATCAGTGAGGCATTCTGAAAATAAACATCATAATTTATCATTGGATCTCATTTGATCTATTTTTATTTTTACAACCCCCTTTCTTTTTTCACCGAATCCCATTTTTCAGCACTTTATCAATATTTCAGAGCGATTAAAAATGTATATGAAAGTTGGGTGATTACAGTCAGTTTGTAAAAAAAAAAAAGAAAAAAATAACGCGACATGATGTCCGTTAAATTAATATATGTGCATAACTACACTGTTAATGGGTGGCAGAAACCCTCCCTCGATAAACTCAGTTCCCATCAAACGTTGCTACAAAGTGTTTTACGCAGCGATCATCGCGTCACGTCCACCTCACTTCTATTCAACATCATTGAAATTGATACGCGAAAGGAAAGCGATAACGATAATAATAAAAAATAGTAATCATATATTGACACCCGAACGATAAAATAGACGCTATCGAGTATCTCTCTTCATTTATTTAATTTTTTTTGTCATTTAATTTGTTCTAATTTTGTCATCAAGCTTATCAGGCGTATGATGTTTTCGGCGATTTTCGGGGATCACTGTTCCCAGTCGTTCTTCCTTCGCCTCTTTTTTCGTTTGTTTCGCGTCAATCGCGTGAAGTTGGATGGCTTTTAGACGAGAGTAAATGCATCGTTTGGGTTTAATCAACGCCTGCTTTTCCGGAGCACCGGTAGACCAGGTCATCTCTCTCTTCCCTTCTTCGTATCCTTCTCTCTTGTTTTCTGGTCGTCGTCCACGTATACCCGCATGAATATGTGTATGTGAAATGAATTAGCTGACGGTGTGCTACCGGCCACTGGCATTCTGGCACTCGGTCCTATTACTGGGAGACAGGTAACACACCAGTTCGTTGTTTAGGGGTAGTTAAGTGCTCCGCGCACCGCTAACTATGCCTCTTAAACTTGGTTAAGTGTTTGCCGGACCAACTATTTATCCGACCACCTACCTGTACTGCCCCGTTTCCCAGCAGTAAATGCATGCAACCGGGTTTCCTATATGCGACAAACTCCCTGCCCTCTCCTCATACTCTTCGTCCTTCTCTTCATTCTCTATACATACCTATAACCGTGCATTTCATATCTACCTAGAAAGCTACCCCCATTAATAATTCCAATGCTGTTATATGCGCCCATTCAGGTTATACACCTCTCATGCTTTTGCTGCTTCTACTGCCGCTCTGTTACTGCTGCTGCTGGTTCTGCACATCCACTTCCACTTACACTCGATAGAGAAAAAGTTATAAAAAATTGGCGAAGATCGTTCGTTTCGAAAATTACTTTTTCTTCGATCCCCTCTCAACTTACTGTTTTCATTTTTCATTTCTCTTATTCCAATGATTTTGACGAATGGTTATCATATGCAATCTAATTACAATCTATTATTTTTTTATTAAATTTCTCGAGTGGAAAAAAATTTAAATTTGCCTAATGCAATTACGAAATGCATGCTGGTTGGTTAGCTGTGTAGTTCTTTATTTTTTTTCCATCTTTTTTTTTTTTTTTTTTTTTATAAAAAGTTGTAACAATTATTATTTTTCACGAGCTTTTTCTTAATGAGAGAGAGTGTGAGAGATAGGGCAAGATAGGGAAATAGGAGAAGAACGGTTCTTGAATTTAATATAAGAATACGCGATTACGTGAACCTGGAGAGGAAGAATTATATTTCTCACTGCAATAATTTTAAAGATCGAGTGCATTATTTTATTTTAATTTATTATAATTTTTGTCTTTCTAATTTCCTGTTTCTGTTTTTATTTCTTTTTACTTTAATTTCTTTTTTTTTTTTTGTTCGAAAGTACTTAAAACCTAACAGCTATTTAGTTATAAACGTTATATAGTACTTGGGGTCGCAGGGAGTAGGAGCAATTCTCGTATACGTATTACCGTATAGGTATATATATGTGTGTAGGTAAAAATGAAGAGAATAGAGAAGGGAAAAGAGAAGAGAAGGAAATGTGTGGCGTGTTTTGAGTTTGCTAAGCCCATTAGACCGTGGAAAAACAGGGATTCAAATGAGCACCATTAGGAGCTGCCTCTCCTCTCCTCTCTCTCCTTCGACCTCCGCGTTTATATGATAAAGAGGGACGCTTAAATATTATTTATATGTTCCGGCGAGGAGGGGGGTAAAGGTGATGGGGAAAAGCTCCCGCAATAAATACTGAGTGTATGCTAATTTTTATGCCAACGATACGCCAACGCCAACGCCAACGCCGCTTAGTTCACTTAGCGAAAAGTTAGTACCCACCCCATACTCTATGTATGCGTATACGGCCAAAGCCAACCCTAACCTACGCTAACCACCAGCGTCGGGTAGAGGAAACAAGTAAAAGAAATTATTAAATTTTTCTAAACTTGTCAAGTCATTAATGGTGCGGTTTAGAATATTTAAATTTCGGCAAATCGCTCGATTAATTTTTCCAGCCTTTCTTTTTTGGCGATTTTTATCAACCCCGAAAGTACATATTTTGGGTATACGTAGGATATAAATGTGTATCGATTTCCGTGCGCAGATCGGACTTGTGCGAGAAAGAAAAATGAAGGGGTCGAAGAGAAATGAAAAAAAAAAAGAAAATTATAGGGTGTATTTAATTGGGAACGAATGATGCCGGAGTTGATAAATGAATATCGCCCCGTAGCCATTCAGTTTCGCAATCTGCTGCTACTGCCGCTGCTGCTATTGCTATTGGTGATCCTGTTGCTGTTGGGTGTGCTGAGAGCACCTGTTGGCAGTTACTGTCAGGCCGATATATATCCGTTCCTTGCGGTCAAGATGGATTTGCCGGTGCTTCTGCAGCAGGAAAAGGGACGAGGAGGGGCAGAAAGAGGAAACTGTAATTAATTGGTATAATAATCAATTGCCCGTACAGGAAATCGATCTGTCAACCGACGCAACGCTTCCGAAACCAGCCACTACAACCCCTGTCAAAATTCCCTCTTTGACCTATACGCACAGATCTAGATATATGTATACGTAAACGTGGAATTCGTTGTACATATATACCTTATACTCAATTTCCAAGTGATATGCGGTTCAATGGTTATCATACAAACCATACCTAAACCTCAATGACACCCCAATTTCACTTAATTTCACTTAGGAATCTACATCGTACACCATTTGCCGTAATTGCACTCATCATAATAATGACAATAATTATTATTATTCGTATCATTATTATTATCATAATCAATATCATTCCAGAAGTTGATTACCTGATTAATCACCTGTTCAGAATATATACGACGAAGTAACAAAGCGAAAAAAAATACAAAATTGTTGCTCTTGTACAAACTTCGCTTATACTGGTTCCGCGATAAGCTCTGTCTCAATTTTTCTGTTGCGCATGAAATTTCCACACAGATGAAAAAAGAAAAATCACTAATGTAATGAAAGGCTCTAAGAAATATATTAACCTGCGTCTGTACTGATATGGGAAAAAATTGCGATCGATAATGTTATTAACGTCATAATGCCTGATGGTTGATTGGGGTCTCTTATCATATATCAACCCAGGTATAGATTAAATGAATTTTTGTTTATTAATTTATCTATTTGGTTGTTTTTTATATTTTGATTTCGTCTCGGCAGTGAAGGTTTTGAAAAGTTTGTATCTTCGTGGAAACGTGCCGTTCGATTTCCCAGCATTTCCAGTTCTCAATTTTTTTTTTTCCTCTTTACTTTTATTTTATTTTATTTTATTTTCTACATTCTATCTTTTTCTAATACGCGGGGATTCCGTACATTTAGACGGTCCGTTGGAGCCGTATCTCCGCGATTTAGAATCGCCGTTGTCGTATATAGCATTGAGTTCCTGGTGCCACGGCGTTGCTGCCGTTTCCGTTGTTGGAGAAGCTCGAATCGAACCTAGCTCGTTCTTTTGAATTGCCTACCGGAATTTGCGAAGAAATTGGACTTCCTGAGCGGCCTAACGGCTACCCCCCCTTGCTCTTCTTTCTACCCCGGGGTCGTTTCACCCCGTAACCTCCCTTCCCCTTCCCTTTACCCCGCCTCAAACCCCTCTCGAATCCTCCTACGAGTCCTTTTGAGTCCTTTTCAGTCTTTTGAGTCCCTACGCGCGAGAGTCCTCTTCCTTCTCCCGCAGGCACCGCCCGCGCCACCGCCAATTCTCATACTTTCTTCCTCACCAGCTATGCCCATCTCTTATACCTTTTTCCCTCAACCCCTCTTTTTTTCTATCCTTCTCCTCACTTACCTATACCCACCGCGTAGTCGTCTCTCTCCATTATTTGCTTATTTCAAAGTAGGTTGGTAGGTAGGCAAGTACCAAGCTCCAAAAGCTCCACCCGCCCAACCTTCAACGATCCTTATACGCTGCCAAAGTTATTGCTGCACTTTTTTATTCCTCTTCTTTTACATATTTTTTTCTTCCTTATTCTTACTCTCCCTCTTTTCTGGTACGTGTAAGGGTGCTGATCCCTTCCAGTACCTTCACCTTTTCACTATTCAACTTCCGGTTCGCACCAAATCTTCGCATCGCTCTCTTTCTCTATTTTTTTTTTCACATTCTTTCTTCGAAATCGAACGAACTATCAACAGAGAAGAACAGGTGGATGCTCAAGGGATCCGCATTTATCCATAACATAATTAGCTATTTCAATAAAATCCATTCGTGATGATTAATGGAAAATATTGGAAATCCGCACAAATGGATTTCTTTTATTCTCCTCATTCTGGCGGTGTGCATGCACACCGGATGGAGATCGGTAAGGTATCCAACCTTTCACCAAATTTTTTTCTCTCCTCTTTTTTTGTTTCGTTACTTTTTCGTTCTCTAATGGCATTCCTGATGAGAACGGTGTAATTTTTTTTCAATTATTATTATTTTTCTCTTCTTTTCATTCAGCCTCGTTTCGGTATAATATGGATAAATACCTACGATACACGTATAAACATTTTGATCTAAAACCACCCAACGTTATTTTCTTTGTAGAATTTGCTGAATTTTATTTTTCGATCAGGCAGATTATCATCAACACCCGTATATCCCTAGGGATATAGGTATGTATTTTTTCTCTCTTCTTTTACTGCCGATATCATTCCACAGCGTGTGTTCGCCGTTACCATTATCATTATTGTTATTAATATTTTTTTTTATTCTTCTTCTTGTTTTCAATACGCACTACAGCTGTGTGCGATACACAATACATATGTTACAGGTACGTACGTACGTACGTTGAAATGTGCAGCGGATAAAGCATCGTATTTCTATTTTATTTTATTTTTGAATTTTATTTTATTCTATTTTTTTTCATCTTCAATTTCACGATTGATAATTCATTTCGCAACGATACGCTCCTCCAATTGTACGGCATTGATCATACGTTACTTTCATCAGAATTTTTTTAATCACATACCAATGCGTATCGCGCGTTTTTTTCATCGCACTGTGAGAATATCCCGTTGCGGAGAATTGCCTGGAAATCAATTATTCCTTTAGGTATATCGAATATGTGTAGACGTTATACATTTATACTTATTACGTATGTACACAACTATTCACGGAAACCATACACATATTATTATTACCTTCGGTACCTGGATAAAGCACTGCTGGCGCTGATGCTTTTGATGTGAAATACTGAAAATATGATGGAACCAATACCCTTGCACCGTATAATGCACCCGACGAAAATTTTCGACCTCCGGTACTCGGCACGCTTTCATCGCATGTATAATACATGCATATAGCAGGTATCTAATAACCTCTGCAACATACACCATTTAATTGATCGTACAAAGTTCGATGTTATAATAAATATACATACAAACAATATTTTACAGTGTAAATTTTACGCGCAACGTTATAATTTGACGTCGTTTCACATTTCACGCACATACGTTATATTTGATTTTTATAATTTATTTGAATTTTATTTTTATTTATTTATTTTATTTTTTTTCAAATTATAACGAACGAACGATAATTGAAAGAAGATATCCTTATGACGACGATGTGAAATCGGATTTAGGATAATTACGTATTGTTGTTGGTAGAATGAAAAATTAATCGGATCGCATATAATTATCCTTGTGATAAAGGAATTAAAAAAAAAAAAAAAAAAAAAAAGAAATAAAGAAGACCGAGTACACGTGATTGAAAAATAATCTTTTTTTTCCTCTTGTCTCATGTGTTTCAGTTCCTCTGGTCGACGTGACGAGTGTTGAAGGACAAAACGTCGAATTATCCTGCGACATAACGCCGCCTAGACACGACAAACTTCACATGGTACTCTGGTATAAAAACGACGACGGAGTTCCGATTTACACGTGAGTAATTTTCGCTTAATTTTTATCTTGAAAAAAAAACCAACCCTCACCAATCTTCGTAGCTTCGGTATTTACATATGTACATAACTTTTGTCCAGAAACTTCCGGACGGCATTTGTACATTATTACGAAACCTAATTTGCGGTCCTCCCTGGAATACGCTCACGATTTTTAGGGGGTTTAAACTTATAAGTTATGCGAACCGTGAGCGGCAGACATTCACCTCTCCTCCCTTCAATCAGGGCTAATTATAGCTCTGAACTAATGAAAGGGAACTTTTCCCCTCCCACCTCTACTACCCCTTTATATACTCAATACCTATGTATACATACCCGATACCCTGCATGCGTATGTAAAGAGAAGGCATACATACATACTCATGCCACCGTCATCTGAGAGGAATGAAACAACGTCTTCTTTCCGATATGTGTGTCAAAAAACAAATTATCAGAAGTAAATTTTGATGAACACATACAGAGAAAAAAAAAAGAATCCCGCGATGATTTTCTGATTGTAAGATAACAATTGTTTTTTTCATCAAGCTTTAGTATTTATACTGGTTTTTTTCTTTCCGTTTTTTACACCCGTTTATATATATATTTATTTACGAGGCTCGTATACGAGGAGGGATATATTCGTTTAGTCTCATGGAAGGTAGTTAAGGGTCGCGATGATTATGGGGGTAGGGGTTGTGTAAGAATCGCTATGGAAAAGCTCGTCGGAATACAGGTAGTAAAACCTACGGAGGACTGAAGAGAGACAGAGAGAGCCGCGGCACCGCGCATTTCAAAGATCGCAATCTCCCTCGTATACCACTTTCCGAAGCTATACCAAACCAACCCCCTTTTAAATGAGGCTACCAAAACTAGGAATAACCGTTTCAAGGGTTATTTTTCACTCCCGCGTTATTGCTATGTAACGTTTCCGCCCACCTTCCTCCCCCCACTCTTTCCACCCCTAATTCTCCGCCCAAGTTTATATTACTTTACGATTATTACCACGTACGCTCAAATTTTAGACTCGACAAATCGTTACTACCGAACGTGAACTAGATTTAGAAAAAAAAAAAAGAAAAAAAAATAACATAAGCAGAAAATCAAAAAACTATTCTCATTTTACGTTTTCACTTCCTCGTTTCACCCGTACCTGTTTGAAAAAAAAAAACAAAAACAAAAGCTGCTTCACGGTGATTATTGTTACAATTATTTCTGACGAGTATTTTTTCGCGTATAACATAAAAAATTACAGAAGATTTCTTTTTCGAAGCAAAAAAAAGATTTTTACCTCATTCCACCACTTTTTTTCTATCTCTCCAAGGGGTAGTTTTCGCGTTTCGTACACATTTTATTTATTTTGCGTTGTTGTTTTTCTGTTGCTTCTCTTTTTTCTACGAAACCTCGAACTACATCGTGAAAGAACCACGTTATTCGTGGATTGAAATGTCGGCGATTAAAAAAAAAAAAAGTAAAAAAAAAATTCCCAGCCTCTCTCGACAGCTACAACGTATTTACCTACTCTAATATGAACAGACCCCCGTAGCAATGAAGATCTATATGTTCATTAAAGAGAACGCGTTACACTTACTGAAAAACTGCTCGGTGTTAGAGAAAGATAAAAAAATGAAACAGAAAGATAAAAAAAAAAAGCTTTAATAAAATAATTATAGACTCCACCCATGTATAATATACTCAGCTGCGCGACGCGCGACGTCCGTTTCTGCTCCTGCATTGCACTACGTAATTATGAAGCGGGTGAAAAAAATGTGAAGCAAAAAGACATAAAAAAAAAAGAAAGAAAGAAAAGTAAAACAAGAAAAGAAAAGAAAAAGAAATAAATAAAAAATAAAATGAAAAAAAATATTATAAGCTTGTGCAGCACGTCGGGAATTGTCCTAATTATTTGGATTAACATCGACTAACACATAAACCGTTTGTAATTATTATCATCATTGTTGTTGTTGTTATTATTATTATTATTACAATACATTCATACAACTGGAATTAAAGTTTGTGTGTACGGAAAGAGAAAGAAGAAAGAACGAAAGAACAAGAAAAAAAAAAAAAAAAAAACAATGCGAAGAGAAAGAGAAAACGTTGAGGGAGAGAGAGAATGAATTGGGGGTGTGGCGGGTATATAGCTTACAATCAGTTATATCTAACTACACTAATTATTACCCAACGCACGCCAAGCGCTTGGGTATTTTAGGTATTTCGGACTGCTTCATAGCGATTACTGTGTATGTACTACAGGGCGAGATACAGGTATGGGTAGGTTAGGTACGTACGCGTAACACAAATCGAGTTACTCACGTCTTATCGAAATTCATGTACACTTTAGATACGCTGTATAAATTTAACGAAGATTCGCTGCACGGTTCGTTAATCCGATACAGTCATAATCGCTGTGAAAATTATTCGATTGACGTCATTTTGAAAGATGAAGAGAATTTTAGTAATTTCCAAAATTACACCGTTCAGTCTAGGTGAAATTTTTTTCATTTCCCTAGAACGTTTTATGTGGTTTTAATTATGCAACTGGCGAGGTTATTTTTTTGTTTTGTTTCTTTTCTTTTTTTTTTCTTTTTGCAAAATTTCTAGACCGCATGTCAAGTAAAGAAATCGTCGTTTGGAAATGGTGGGAATAAACGAGGTGAATCGTCGTTGAGAAGTAGGTATAAGAGTATGGGAAAAGCGACGTAGGAAAGGGGTGTACATAAGGGAAACGACGAGTGGCGTTACGAATCGAATCGAATCGAAACGAATCGAATTGGCTGAAACAGATGAACCAGATAAAACTCGATGAATACCCCTTTGAAATATTTACAATGTCGTTTGTCGCAAAATTGTCTTCGATAACCACCGACAGTAGTAACGGGGAAGTAACGGTGTTTTCGCTGGCCCTACAGAAGACGGTTCCTGAATATTAAAAGGTTATAATGCCAACATCGCCGAGTTATCGTACATGTATACACGTGTATACATACACATAGATATTCTGACGGAAAACCACGTCGACGTAGACGTCAAATACATACGTATAAAAACACCCGTCTCTTTTGACTCACGTCGCGGTTTCAACCCTCCGTTTTCACATTTTCAGAGTCTAACGGTACCTGTACGTACACATGCGATGACACGAAATAAAAAACACTCATCTTTATTTTCTCAAAGTCTCTATATATGTGCGAATAAAAAAAAAATCTTGAAATGAAAAAAAAAAAAGAAAAAAGAAGGAGAAAAAAGAAAACTTGCGTGGAGGTTCATAACGGTGGAGCAAATTCGCAAGTATTTTACCCGTTTCTACAGGTAAAATATTTATTCAGCACGCCGTGGTTATTATAATTATACGTATAACCATAGTACACCTGGTATGATAATATCTGGGCGATGATTAACACGTGCCTTTATACATAGAAGGTTCATGTATATATATATATACATATGTTACATATATAAATAAGGGTTTGTAGATACGGCTTAATTTTCTACTCGTAAAATGCTACCTATACCTATACCTAGGCGGAGATAAACCTGTGACGGACTCAAATAAGCCTAGAGAAAAGGGGTGAAATTTTACGGAATGTATAGGGTTAAATTATGGGGTTTGTATTATACGATGTGATGTATCGTAGTGTAACGGGTGTGACGTTAAAAAAAATAAAAAGGGGAAAAAAAATAATACATAGGAGGTAAGAAAAAGAGGAGGGCTTTATGTAGATCGATAAGTATAACGGCGGAAAGGAGAAGGAAAACCATCCCGCGCTTTTCTACCCTTATAACTCAGGCACAGGTATATTAAAGTTCAGGCTTTAGGTTAATCGCTCCAAAGTTCGCAGCGTATCGTCAAAAAATTGAGTCTACTCGGATCGTTCGAATGTGCAGTATGACATTAGAATGAAAATGGACAAAAAAAAAACGAAGAAATTAAAAGGAAAAATAATAATTAAATTATTCTGAAGGGTGGAAAAAGTACTTATCTTTTTGGTAGCACACAATGCTTTGAAAACGGGCAGAAAAAAAAGAAAAAAAAAACGAAATCCTTTTACTCGGAGTTCAAACGCAGACTTTCTTTTATACATCTTATATATAGGTGTGTGATCCTTTTTTTAAACTCTGAAAGTATTCCGTCTAGACGCGATGCCGCCGAATTGGTCGGAGCACCTAATTAGGAATTAAAAAGCACCTTCTCATTTCGTGACGCGCGAAATTTTGGTCCTCGTTTGCTGATAATGAGACGGAAGAGGTCTCGAGAATCGTTGATATCGAGGTAACCTTGGGAAAAATTACATCCAACAATCCGTGGATGAAAATCTTGGAAAATTGACGAAGTGTGACGTTGAACGAGAGAGTACCTCGGTATTGTGCAATCGATTTTGGATCAGTTCAGTTTAAGCTTCTGGTACCTCTCATTCTTCGCTGACAACAAATGTTCATATTTTTCTCGCATGTCTTCTTCGAGATATACTTATTCATGTTCCCCGGTTTTGGTATCTTCTTATAATCTCCACCTTGAGATTCGCGGTGGTGTGCCGAGCTCGGTGTTCGGCGTTCGGTTTTCTTCATATACGTTTGACAGGTGGTTGATTTACGGTGCGTAAACACCGCCGCACATTTTTGTACACTCGAACGATTCGCTCCTGTTAACGCGCGTCGGCCGTGAGGTTCGGGATGAAATAAGTCTGGGAAAGAAGGGAGGGAATTGTACGAATTCTGTAGGCCGGTTCGGTATACTTTATAATGCGATGTGAAACGTCGCGCTCCATCGCGAAGAAGGCCGTGGTGCACGGGCTATATAGGTAATACATTAGATTTTTAACGTCCCCCATAAATTCTACCATGAAGCTGCGGTTAATTCAAACCATAACTCAACCAATCTACCATCTTTACGTCGCAACGCCATTTCGTTACCACCGCAAAACCTTCCACCCGAGTTTCTCCAACCGCGAGAAGTTGCTGCTTATTTGTATTATTGTCCAGCGATGACGTCTGATCGATAAAATAACTCAACTGTTTTCACGTACAAAACACCAACCATCAAAGCTTTCATGAGATACCGGATGGACTCGACGAAAAAACAAAAAAAAGGATCATTCTAAAACGGGAGTAATAGCTAAAAGCGTTGGAGAATCTTGGAAACTTTTTTTGTGCTGCGGTGGAGTGAGAAATTAAAAAAAAAGAACGTCTCAGTTCCTCATTAATTAAAAGCCTATCTATCCG
Organism: Athalia cordata; assembly: GCA_963932425.1. Lineage (NCBI taxonomy): Eukaryota > Metazoa > Arthropoda > Insecta > Hymenoptera > Athaliidae > Athalia > Athalia cordata. Next base: position 32,249,234 of record OZ010626.1, read on the forward strand.
TATAGTTTTTGTTTTTATCGGTGAGGAAATTCTGTCCACAAAAGAAAAAGCCAACGAACTTAAGTTCAAACTATCCTTCTTTCATTTGGTTCTGTCTCATCCAGAAAATTTTTTTCCTCATTTTTTTTTTTCTTCTTTCGTGAAGGATCTTTCCGCGTAGTTCGTAATGGATGACCCGTTGATCTCCGTGACCTCCGGGCGCAAGCAATCTAAAAATCTTTGAGAAGGATCTGCGACTCTTGGTTCGTTCGGTGCGCTTTTCTTCTCACCTATACAATCAGGCTGATTGTGTGGTGAGATTTCCCCTTCGAAGTGCCAACTAACTTTATACATATAGCCAGTTCTCTAGGCTTAGAAAACGTCGTATTATAGATGATTGATGGTGCCACCAAGTGTAGAGCTTGCAACGAGCCAACCTCAATTAAGACGTCTCCCCTATAGCGACATATAAAGGACGCGACACATCGAGAATAGTTGTCGAGTACGATCGAAGTCAAGTTGGAGAAAAAATAGAAGAACAATAATAATAAAACTAAACCAAATAAATGAAAAAATAGACGCTTGTTTTTCCCTCCTCTTTTTCTCTTCCCGTTGTAAAATCGATGGAATTACTTCGTTATTCCGGAATTATATTATAATTCCTCGGAAGAACGATATTCGCTGGCGTTTGCGGTGGTGTTTAGGGGGTTGAATGTGGGGCATGTGTCCTTAGGGTTAGGGAGGAATGGGGGTGGACGGGAGGAAGGAACCTATAGGATACGGTATAAAGCGCGAAACGTCAGCAAAGGTTATGGGCGCTCTGAAAAGCGTTTTCTAGCGCTAGTAGAAGTCGCAATAAACCGTTTACGAGCCGGCCTACAAAATGTAACTCTTCCACCTTCCACCTTTCACCTTAAACTGGCGGAAAAGAGAAGAGGAGGGAAGGGAAAAGGAGGGAAGGCGTGGCCGAGAGAAGATACTCGCGGGGAAATAATGCAATTTCCCTGACACTGGGGCTTCAGTTTCGCGCGCTTTCAAACTACCATAAATTGGCAAATCGAATCCATCCATCCCTCGCTCTACCACTGGGTATATATATACCTTACTACCACTATACCTCTATAATATCTAGATTCTACACCCGTGTAACTCTCATAAGATTCCAAAAGTCGCGAGTCTCTCGAGGCTGAAATTTCAAAGCTATCTTTTATTTTTCTAACAGGCTATATCCCAACTTCGATTTTAATCTTACAAACCGAAACGTTTTTCACCCACCTATATATTTTTCCATACCTATATGCTCGAATAATAGCCATCACCCTCACCGAAGATTCAATTTATAGGGTTACGTGTCGATCTTGAGTCCTAAAGTTATTTTTTCGTTTTTTTCCATTTTTTCCTTTTTTTTTCTTCTCTCATTTCATCAAACAGTTCCTTCAATTTCGCACCTCGTATTATCGTCTGATCTCAAAACTATTTTTAGCTCCTGCAAGTGTTCACGTTCGTAAAAATGACAAAAAATGACAAAAAAAAAAAAGAAATAATATCATTAAAAAATTCAATTCGTTTTCTGCAGGTATAGGTACATATGTTCTTTATCATTAATCTGCAGTTGATTAAACATATGAAATTTTTAGATCACATAATCGTTATTGTATGTGTGAGTAAATAAATAGTACAAAACGGGGAGCGGGGGGATGTTAATAGAAAAAAAAAAAAGCTTGAAACGCGAAGCTTCTTGACACAATTTTTTCAATAAGCAGTATATAGCGATAGTATATAATATGGCGCAAAACTTGTTCTACATATTTGTATGTCTCTTATTTAATTTTATTTATTTATACACCCTCGTTACCCCACAAGTTCAATCATTATTTAGATGAAATTTTTCTTTTTCTCTTCTTTATTAAAATTGTTATTATCATAAGCAATGTAAGACACTGAGTCGATGACCAATTATAACGTTCTTCAAATGTCAATAACATTAAGTGGGTTACACACCACTTATGGTAAAAAATAAATTTGAAGAAAAAAAAGAAAGAAAGAAGAAATTAACAGCGATATAGGTCTTCATGCTCCCTCCGTATCAACCCCTTACCACTTATACCTCAGTTTTCTTATAGTTTCCAACCGCACGTATCGCACATAACGATATACTTGTATGGGCACATACATAATACACGTATATTTTCTACATAGAACGCAACGGGTTAAAATTTTACCTCTCGCACGCCACTATCGTAGTAACGGCGCATGCAATTCGAAATATTCTTGATGGTGGTCGACGCGGTGCAGCTTTATATACATGTATATTTGTAATACGACGTAAGTTGTCGTTTACCGGTTTGTTCTCATAGCGAAATTTGCCTCCCGTGCATGTGAAAGTCCCGGTCCCGTACCGACCTTCCCTCTCTCCTACCACCTTCTATTCACTAATGAGGCTCTCTCCAGGGCGATTACACGTGCTGATTTCTCGCCTCACACACCCTTGTACACATTATAGGTAAAGCTATATGTGTTTATATGTATACCTCATATGTATGGCCAACTCCCCACCCCCTTCACCCCCATCCCCATCCCCTTTTAGATATACATGCATGCATGCATACCAATATCGTCCCACGAACTACAGAAAACGAGGGTCGGTCGAACCCGTAATATCACGCTCCCTTGGGAATCCGTATATACATGTATACATGTCGTCCGTATATATTACATACCTATTAATATTTGTATACATATATTTATGTATCAAATAAACGTGTATGTATAATACTTATACGTATAGGTAGAGGGAATAAACCGCCCACGCGCCAGCACCAAAAACCGCAATAGCAAAACCCGAAAAGCTGATTTAAATTAACAACCATTATTTAAAGCTTGAGCAAAAGCTTAGGGATGTAACAAAATTAACGAGTACGTCTATTAACTTGTTATACGTTTATACCTATACGTACGTACCTATATATATCATTACTTGCGTGTACTGGAAGGGCTTTTTTCTTTTTACTTGTATCATTCGCCGATTCGCCGATTCGATAAAATTGCATGTATTTTATTATATTAAATATTTTCACTCGATAAAATTGGATGAAAGTAAGCGATGAAAAGACAGAGGTATATTTGCGGTGGTAAAAAGGAGTGGAGTTTGAGACCCGTATACCGCATCTATTTTACCCTTTTATACTGCACTTGGTCAAGTATAAAGTCGCGTTTGAAGTCGAGTGCCTTTTTACAGTCGGGGCCGTTAGTTATATAGCTACTGGTTCTGGTTCTGGTTCTGCTTTTGCTTTTGCTTTTGCTGAACTGCGAGTCCGTTTCGCTTTTCCTCATACTGTACCTAACCTGTACCTTATACCGACCTATCCATATATCCAACCCTATCTACTGCTTTTGCTTCTGCAGTTATACCGGTTTCATCTACACAGCGGTTGAAAATTCAACTGACTATAGCCGCAAGCGACGACCCTTTGAAGAAGTTTTCTACATTTTGTACATAGATAACACTATACCTCTCGACATCTTCCATCTTCCAGTTTTTTTTTTTCAATTTTATCGTTATAAGAAAAATTAGTAAAAACCAGTTCTCACCTAAGAGATAATAAAGAAAAAATAGAAAATTATCCTATGAGGATAGCGATGTATGGAACTTTTTTTTTTGTTTCTCTCTTCTTGTTTTTCGGAGGGGGTGGATCATGAGTGTAACTTCAAATGTTAACGAGGGTGATTACACTCTTAGCTTGAGCTAAAGCGATCCTTGAAAACGTGTCGACGACACTTTTACTTTTACATGTATGGTATATACGTACACCATAATGGTACGTACGATGTGTGCTCCGAACGGAAAAAAGTTGCAAAGAAAAAAAGAAATAAACAAATAAATGAAAAGCAAAAAAAAAAAAAAATCGGGTGACTCTTAAATACTACAATACGGAAGGTCGCGCCGAGAGGAGTCATTTCGCAGAGGACATGTATATAAAGGGGGAGGTAGAGTTTAAGAATTTTTTCCCTACCGCCGGAAGTTGAGAACGATTCGAATAGTCGAATAAAAGGGCTAACAGGGTAACTTAAACGTGAGGTGCAGGAAGCGAAGAAGAGGGACGTCTGTAGAAATGAGGGATATAAAGTTGTGGGGGAAGACGAAAAAGAAAAAAAGAAGAAAATAAATAAAAATATGGCAGATGTGAAATTTGAAGGTAAAAAATATAAAACCGGGAAGAAAGAAATGAGGAAGGAAGCAGGTACTTCTACCTACCTTCCTACCTACTACTCTCACTGGTATACAAAGACGACGACTGCGACGATGACGACGACAAAGAACAGAAGCCTGGCTCTTAATATTAAAACAATTGCTGTACAGGAGGGCACCAATTTCCTTTGAGATTAACGCGCGCGAAAGGGCGATTTCACGACACCCACCCCTCATCCCCTATTCATCCTTCTCTTCTTTTCGTATCTTCCGGTTATCCAGAAACTCAACTTCTGTATAATACATATATATACAATGATACAGCCACGTTTTATTCAACGACTTCTTTCGTTTTTTACAACCATCTACGATATGCAGACCTTATAATTGGGGAAAGATTGCTGATTACTCCGTGATTGGCCTCAACCTTTTTTTTTTTCTTTCTCTTCTCAATTTTTTTTTATTTTTTTCAATTTTCTTTTTACTCATTATACTGACCTTTGATTTTCTCAATCTTCCATCGGTTGTATTTGATTAATTAATTATTCTATTTCTTTCTTTACTTCTTTCTTTTTTTTTTCTTCAATTTTCCGTTCATCGCATTATTGTTAGAGAAATCGAAAAGCTTTTTGGTTGTAATTAATTAATCAGTTACTCAATCATCCGTCTATACATGGAATCGGTTTGAGGATCTTCTTCATTCTCTCATATTTTGCAAGAATTTTCTTCTTCGGAGGTTCTGAACCGTACGGAAGACTCGAGGAACGAAAAAAACAAAAAAAAAAGAAATACAAAAAAAACAAACTGAAAAAAGTAAACTAAACAAATAGCCAAATAAATAATAAAAAAAGCCAAACAATGTCAATAATAATGATGATAATAAAAGTCGAGCTTGCAGGGCGCTACGTCAAGGACGACGTGATATATGCAAGCCTCGGGCGGTACCAGATGCAGGAATGCTCGGTACCGATGCTTGCGTAGAGTTGCAAAACGGGTGGAGTTTTCTGTAGTGGAATAAAAATCTCAAGGTAAAAATACCGTCACGTATACTACCGATTCACGTGTTAGATCAAAGGTTGACGATCCGAAAGCGTAGTCGTACCGTTGCAGCGCACAGTATGTGTTATATATACGAATAGAAAGAGGAAGAGACGCGGAAATAAACGTGCAGCAGGAGACGAAGGCTACAGATTCAACATGAGCTTTTTCCTCTGAGGAGAAATGATTCTTCGAGTGAGTTCAGAGGGGGAAAAGAGAAAAAAAGCGAGGAAGAGAGAAAAATACGCAAAGAAAAAGTAAGTAAAAAATAAAAAACAAGAGAGAATGAAAGAAATTTTTCCGATGCAAAAGGATTGCGGAAGATTCAAGTATACAGCGAGTAACGCGTCCTACTCATGCACTGTGTGCGGTCGTTCCTAACCGTACTCTTGAAAATCGTGGTATGTCGTACGTGTATGACTTGAGTCAAGAAGACCCTTGAACTTCCTGTAAAAGTGGAGCTTTAGGGTGGAATGAATTTTTCAAAATTTACACCGTCTTTGTTCCTATTTTATTCAGCATCTTCTCAGCCGAACGACTTGCTGTTCTCTGACATAAATTTTGTATGGATATGAAAAAAGAATTTCCTTTTTTTTTTTTTTATTCTTTCTCTTCTTCTTTCTCTTCTAGTCCAGTGCCAAGAGTAAGTCTTCGATAAACCGTCGAGGTAACTGCACCTCTTGCAGAAGAGAAAAAAAAGGGAGGAAAAAAAAAACGCTACTTCGTTCTGCGGGCTCAGCAGCGATAAAAAACATTTGTTAGAAACCCACGACTGTTTGAACTTTTTTTCCCCCCCTCCCTAAAGTCCTTCCTTTTTTTTTGAGAACATCGATTTTTCAACCTTTTAACATCCATACCCTCATCACTTAGTTTTTTAGTCAACGATTCACATCTAATGGCGTCTGAGGTCAACCTGAAACGATTAAAATTCCGTCCTTGAAATCAGTAGGCAGTTTTTTTTTTTTTCAGTTTTTAATCGACGGTTTTTTAAAGTCTCCAATTTTTAGACGATATGAGTATTTTTTTTCTCTCTCTTTACCGATGGTTATAATAATATTATACAATAATAATACTTATATGGGGTGTCTTCGATTTAACTAATTGAACTGCTCCCAGGACACCTGGCTTTGGACCGTGAAACGAAAGCTCCGAGGTAAATATTAGACCCCGAAACGACCCTTTCTCATATTCCCAACCACTCAACGTTATATCATATACATACCTGTCCGACCCACCCTCAAAATAATTTTCTAACACTGTTCACATAATGTAACTTCGCAAGCTCTCGTATCACTTGACTTTTGTCGTTTAGCTTTAAATGAAGTAAATTTCTCATTCAAATTGTAACTTTTAGTCGCAATTTATAAGCTGTATAAATATGAGGGTGCCTTTTCATCTCGCACACACTCGCACGCGCATATGTGCAGACGTGAAAAAAGAAAAGAAAACATAAAAAAAAAGAAAGAGATGCATCACCATGTTTTTTAGAACTCTTCCAAAATTGTCAACCCTGGCACATACTGCATGTAATAATAACTTTCGCTTATTTCTCACTGTTGAAAAATACATTTTCGTTTCTTTTTCTTTTTTTTTATTCCCATCATGGGTGTCCCGTGTATGAAAATCGACGAGTTATAAGCGGTCCAGTGATCACGTAGGGGATTCCCTTGGACCTTATGTTACAGACCAAACAGAAAGGGTAGTGGGTATATAAAGGGGGAGGAAAGAGAGAGATGAGAGGAAAAGCTGGACAAGTCTTGCGAGCACAATTCTGTTGGAGCCGTTCGTTCGGGTGTGTTCCCATTTTGAACAGTGTTGCAGAGGTATAAGGGCGTCATGAGAAGGAAGTATGAAGGAGGGAACGAACGAACCGCCCTTCAGTTCCTTCCCCTTTTTCTCTTCTCCTTTAACCTCTACCGCTTTTCCTTTTCCTTCTGCTCCCCTTGGGGCTCCAACGAACCACTCGCTTTGATGTTAATTTCATAGAGCGAAAGGGTCAAGAGGATTTTCGAAATGAGAAAATATCATTCGCCTCTAACGCTTAGACGGTAGGTACTAACAACACGTAGCTGCGCCATGTGATCATCATATTATTTATGTATATCCTAGCGCCAACAAACGTGCTCTCTCTTTGCGTTAACTCCATACATTTGATGCAACAATAATTTTAGTGACGGCTTAACGAGAAGGATCCTGAAAATTAGGGCTGCAATTAAATGAGTCAAATTTCATTCTACCCCAAACCAGCATCAATGTACGAAAAAATAGATAAGGAACCGGAACACGTAACGTCACGTCGAGGGTTTTTAGTTTTATAAGATTTTTTCAAATCACCCAAATTTTTCGTGGGTTCGACTAACGATAGAAACATTAGAAATTTTTTTCTTCTACCTGACTCGTATTAGATTTCGATTTGGTTTTCGATTTACTTTATTATCGGTATATCGTTACTCCGTAGTTGAATGGGCGTATATTTCAGTGATATATAGTATATGGGGTTGTATCGTGAATTTGACGTGAAAATTTGAAAAAAAAAAGAACCTGCATTTGATCGGAGCGGAGCTGCAGTTGTATGTATGTATACGAGGAGTTGATATGCAGTTGAAGCTTCAGTCACCATCGAACGTCATCTATATATATATGTATACAGATATAATGCATACGCATATATATATTTATACATATCCGGACGTTTGAAAATCGCGTCACGTGAACGCATGTATATTATGGTTTTTCCATATTCGGATATGAATCGAGTTATAAACCTGCACATGGTACGTATGTACTACGTATACGTACGGGGTACCTGCCTACCTTCAGTTACCGCTGCCACACTACGACCTGTGCCAAAAGGGACTATATATAATAGACGTATATTTATACGTACGTACGAAGCTGAAGAGCGAAAGGTAAAAGAACGAGGAAAATGGCGAGCGAGTGAGAGAAAGGGGTGGAGATAGAGAGAGAGAAGTAGAAAGCGGAAAAGAGAGAGAGAGAGAGAGAAAGAGAGGAAAAAAGGGGTGGCGCAAAGCGGAATGCATTACACCCCTCTGCATAATTAAGGGAAAAAGCCCAAGCGATGTATATACGTATATAGGTCGGTGTATAAGCTGTAATATAGTCCCATGCAGCTAGGTAGGTTCTCCGTATTCCCTTATATAGTGTGAAATTTTAAAAAAAATTTCAAACCACCCTCTTTGACTCAAACCACCACACACGCACCCCCCGTCAATCACTCGCACGTCCTGTCGATTCAATGGAAATTTCATGCTCCTTCATTCCCCCCACATCCTTTTTTTTCTATTTTTTTCTTTTTTTTTCACTCTCTGCATTCTCTCTCTTCTTTTTCTTCGTACAACAGGTATATATCCATCCCCAGATACTACGTGCACGTATGAAAAAATATAAAATCACTCTCAATTTATCATCGGTAAGTATATGTAATTTCTTTCTTTTTTTTCCTCCATGCGAAACATTCACAATGAATTTCATCGAATAATTTACATATGGTCGTACTAAAGGATGCGGAAATATGTACTGAATTTTAGCTCTCTCGAAAACAGGAGGAGTTTTATGAGAAATTATGAAAAGAGATCGATCAGGGGAAAAGGATTTTGTTTTTAATTCATTCCGCACGTCAATCACAGGCGTCGGGTTCGTTGAATGGAATTATACGAACTTTTCTGGGCAGATTCAATACGCGGCGGAAAATTTTGTGCAGTGCGGTGCAACATCGGGAGATGATTTTGTATGAAAAAAGGCAAAAAGAAATGATAAAGAGATGAAAAAATAAAATTACAAAAAAGGCTATTGATGCTGCAGATGGAGCGAGGCGAGAAAATTGCAAGAATTAGTTTTCCGGCTGATCGATACGAGTTGAATAAGATAATGACAGAAATAATAAAAATTAGGTATATTCGACTTGTCATCCGCAGAAATAAGAGAGAAAGATGAGCAGAATGGTGTGGTGGAGATAAAGAATGTAAAAATAAAGTAAGAAAAGCAGAAGAAGAAGAAGGAGGAGAAGAGAACCTGGAGAAAAGGAATTATGGTAATTGCTAATTAATAGAATTCTGCAGAGGTTAATTAATTAGGCGTGCTGCATAATTAGCTAAACCCATCCTACCCTACTACTCCCCCCCCCTTCCCTACTTCCCTCCACTACCAAATTAACCACCCATCGTCCGATCTTTTTTGATGTCAGGCATTTATACATATATATAATTCCGTTAAACTTTGAAAATTGAACACATAAATTAATAAACATCGTGTCATGGAAGCTGAAATGAAAGATTTAAAACGGGGTGGTTTTTTTGATTTGGTTTGAATTTTTTTTGAAAGCATGATAAATAATACATCGCAGTTTAGTTTCACGGTGGAAATTAGGATTGAGTTTTTTTGAGTTTTTATTTTCGTTTGATTTTTTTTTTTGTTGCAGCTACCATAAACAGCTGTTGGCATCAATTAGAGAACGTCATACCCAAATCGTTACGCGGTCTGGCTTGATTTTAGAGGCTAGACAGCTTTTGACCCCCTTATATTGCAGCTCGGAAACAAAAACACTTGTTATATACCCGATGCTTTACATTACAGAATTTCTGTGCGGCACACAGAACCTTGAAAGCCTTTTATTTTCGCTCGAAGAGAAGAGAAAATAAGAGACAAAAAAGGAAAAAGGAAAAAGAAAAGAATTTCTTTTTCGTCTTGAAAATGTTATGAACTTGAAAATCCGCAAACGTACGGATCTAAAAAGCGCCGTATAGTTATATATATTTTTTATATAATCTATATAACCTCACCTAAATGAACGTTACAACGGTTTAAACACAGCCGCTGGCCGAACCATTCCGTCTTTAAGTAGTTAAAATAAAAACTCACTTTCATTCAGAATAATTAGTGTAAAAGCACAGCGGTTTTTTTTTCTATCTATCTCTCTCTCGCTCTTCCCTCCTGCTGGTTTTTTCCCCCCCTTTCCGTCAGCGCACTCTATTTTAGGCTATAAGTATGTATGCTTATATACCATACAGATTCGTGGGCTTTAAGCTAATTCCTCTTTTTCACATCTTTCCGCACAATGAAATAACAACAGAAAAAATCATCGGAACCAACAGAGAAAACGTTATAAAGGATAACGAAGTAAAAAAAATTAATTAATGTACAATTCACCTGCGCTATACTTACGGTACTAGCAAAGTACAACGTGATAGTATAGGTATGTACTATATAACTTATGTGCGAATTTATACAGCTGTATGTACACATATATGTGTATAAATTTTGTTTAGTCGCAACAGCTATTTATTTAATAAATTTTAATCAAATTATCGATCAATCAAATGAACGTGTATACCTACATATGTGATTAAATACGAGCCCCGGAGCCGAATGTACCGCTTTTTTATTAATTTTTTTTTTCGCCCTATGCTTTTTTTTTCTTTTTCCATTTTTAGCCACTTTAGCTGCAGAAAATATTTGCACGATATTCAATACTCTGACCTATATTTCTTCGAAAAAAATTAAAAAAAAATATACGTATGGGGTATTCCACGCGAAACCGACAGGCCCGTGAACTTCGACCTCTTCGATTTGACTCATTATTTTTTCCTACGTAATACGACCAAAAAAAACTTACACGTATCTCGTACTCTTTCGATTCTACTCTTGGTTTCAGGAATACAGAATTTTTAAATTTTCACTTCTTTTTCAGCAATACCTCACCAACCGTTAGCTCGAAAATTATTGGTCCTATTGTCGGAAAGTATAGAACAAAATTTATTGATAATTGAATTACCTTTTTGAGGGTTATTTTTTCAAAATCTTTCAGTCATCCCAAACCCGTTTTTTATGCAAATAAACATCAAAAATCCGTTTTTCCACAAAAAGGCCGCTCTCGATTGATTTGAAGAAAATCAAAAAAAATACCTTGAGGAGAGACAAAAATTTTGAAGCCAAAACGAAAATGGTTCGACGATTAGTTCAGAAGTTACAATCATTTGAAGATCAGGATCCGCCGAAAAGCATTTTTTCACTTTCCACACTAATGACGAGAGTAAATTGAAGAATTTTTTCACTTTCCACACTAGTGACGAAAGTAAAAAAATGATTTTTTTCACTTTCTACACTAGTGACGAAAGTAAAACTTTACTTTCCACACTAGTGACGAAAGTGGAAAAGTGCATTTTTTCACTTTCCACACTAGTGACGAAAGTAAAATTTTTCTTTCCACACTAGTGACGAAAGTAAAACTTTACTTTCCACACTAGTGACGAAAGTGGAAAAGTGCATTTTTTTCACTTTCCACACTAGTGACGAGAGTGAAAAAATGCTGTTCAGCGGATCCTGATCTTCAAATGACTGTAACTTCTGAACTAGTCGTCAAACCATCTTCGTTTTGGTCTCAAAATTTTTGTCTGTTTTCAAGAAATTTTTGTGGTTTTTTCGAATCAATCGAGAGCGGCTTATTTGTGGAAAAATGGATTATTGGTGTTTATCCGCATAAATAACGGGTTCGGGATGACTGAAAAATTTTGAAAAAATAATCCTCAAATAGGCCATTCAATTATCAATAAATTTTGTTTCATACTTTCTGACGATAGGACCGATAATTTTCGAGCTGTGAAAAAGAAAAAGTGAAAATTTCAAAATTCTGTCTTCTTGAAATCAAGAGTAGAATCGGGAAAAGTACGAGATACGTGTAAGTTTTTTTTGGTCGTATTACGTAGGAAAAAATAATGAGTCAAATCGAAGAGGTCGAAGTTCACGGGCCTGTCGGTTTCGCGTGGAATACCCCACATACACCCATTGGTGCGGAGTATATAAAAATAAATGATAAATATATAAATATTTGTTTGTTGCATCGTTTATGCGCACACCGATGAACGTATCGTGGTGGTTGGTGGTTATTCTCTCTTCGGAGCAGCGAAGCAAAGAAAAAAAAAAAAGGAGGATTAATCACAAGAACAGTTTTGATGAATGAAAATTGGAAGGAAAAAGAGAGAAAAGGAAAAAATCGGAGCAGCAGAACGGATGCGGCGTACCTTGTAACCATTATAATATACGGGACATAGATATACCTTATATACCATACCTACCGAATTACGGAAATTGAAACAATATCACAAAAGATCAGGGGGGAAAAAAAAGGAAGCCAAAAATAAAATTCAAAAAAAAAATCGTCATTTCCGTCTCTGCCTCCTACTCTTATTTTACTTCTATAATACCTTCCGTGTACAGGTATGTATGTAACTATAGAGTCAACGACGACGACGCGGACGAGGACGGCGACGTATAGATTCGCAAGTTTTAGTTAGCGCAGTTCTGCTACGTTGTCGTGCGCGGAGCTTTTATACTGTGCGAAAAGCAGCTCCGCAGTCTCCCTTCCCCTTTCACCTCCTCTTCTTCCCTTTATGCCGTCCGAGTTTTCCTGAACCAGTACAGAGAGGGAAAAGGGGTTTGAAGGTTGGGGTTGGGGTTGGGGGCTGGTGCGTTTCGAAACATGGCTAACAGATCCACGTAGGTATACAACATACCTATACCTGTGTTCGTATTGTGTATGGAATATATATTTGTATCTTCCACTTCCTCGTTTTCCCCTTCTCCTATTTTCAAACTCCTCTCCGCGTTTCGCCTCTCGTCACAATGGCACGACCGTGTGTAACGTTAAAGTTCCGCACCACCCTCGCCTTCCCACTTTGCTAATTGGAAAATCACCCCTCGATATCCACCTTCATACTTCCATGTATAAAATATATATATACCTATATACACAACTATCCATATACGTTACATACCAATACTGCAGTACGAAATATCCACACGCTATATGCTGCTGAACTTTCCCCACTTTTTCCCCCTCTACTTTTCCCCCCGCCTCGCGGTAATCAGGAAAGCTCGCGTGTTTATCAAACCAGATTTCAAGATAGTACATGATTTGGCGGAATTTCATTTCTTTCCTTTTTTTCTCCATCAAAAATCACGACGTACAAATTTTTCTACAAATTAGATGATATAATTTCCCCTCCCCCCCCATTCTTGCACTGTTCGAAAATCAGGCGAGATAGAAAATGGGTAACGAAAAAACAAATTCGATATAGTGGGATTTTATGCGAAAGCTTTTTTACTTATTTTCTTTGATTTTTTTTTTTTTTTTTTTGGCGCACCCTCTGGAATAACGGGTCACTCTGACTCCAGATCATTCGTGGTTAATGGAAGATTGATTAATCTTCCGAAGAAGAAAGTTTCTTTCCTCATCTCCCTCGATTCTTCTTCTATTTTTTTTCTTCTTCTTCCCACTTATACCTACCCGCGTCGTCTTTACTTGAGTAGAAAATTGTCGAGGAGAATTCGTCGTGCAAAAAACAAAAAAAAAAAAATCATCATTTGACATATTTGCCAGTAGATGCTGTTTTTTGTTTTTTTGTGTTCCTTATAAAATATATCACGATTAACGCGGTATCGCCTTTTAGCTTAGATCATCTTATACTGTTGCTCAGCGTATATTCGTATCATTATTTTGCTGTAATGTTGAAAAAATTCATGAACCTTTATTCCCTATGGTTCGGGGAAAAAGATCTAGGTCATAAGGATAGTAACGACGGAAGTTGAGTTATGAAATTTCTATTGGAATTATTATTCTTCAGCGGCAGTAGCAGAGCAGCTAGTTGCTCGAAAGTATAAATAAAACCGTGGAAGGAGTTCCCGGAAAAATCCTATATTACACCTTACGTATACTTTATGTACAGTGTACGTGTACTATACATGACCGGATCTCCAGGAGTCGTCGTAATAGTGGTGAAAGTTTCATTAAACATCAACGGGACTCCCTAGAGATGTCGCAGATCAAACTACTTTTTTTCGAGTACAGAATACACGAACGACACGATGTGTTTTATTTCTCGTTACTGAGAAAACAAATAATTTTTTTTTCTGTCTCTCTAAAGTCAACGTTTTCGATCTTTTGATCATCGATTGTACCAAATCAACGAATAAATGAATGACGAAAATATAAATCGGAAGATTTTTGGGATCTGTAGATGTTCTTAGGATCTTTGGGTAGCTTTATCCCAAGATATAAGGAGTTCAGATTTTTCCTTGACTTAGGGGACGATATATAATATCCGGATTTTCATATTTCGGTTCATACAGGTAAAAGTTAGCACATAAATTTTAGCTGCACATACACAAAGCTCGTATCTATATATATGTATATATTTAGTACATATATACATGCGATGGTTACGTATGTGTAGAACTGAACAGGCGTGCGCGAGTTCAACGGTATACTTCGTAGCAGTATGTATGCACGTTACGTGTGAAAATAATGTAGAGTTTCGTAGAAATAAAACTTGCAAAATTTTCATACATGTATTATATATGTATATGTATACAGTTATCACACTATTTCAGCCCACATACACCCGACCCAACCTTTCCCCCCTTTTTTTTATCACCTACTCGCTAACACTTTTGATAAAAAAACGGAAAAAAAAGGATTCTCTCTTTTTCAACACATTTTCAAGCTAAGGCTTTAAACTATCCTCTATTCATCTTTCCGAAAGCTCTGAGTCAGAACAGATAATATATTACCGACCCAGACATGTTGATAAAAAAAAAAAAAAAAAGGGCCGAAACTTGCACCGCAAATTTAATCGAAAGAACATAGGGGATGTTTTCAAATCTGCTTTTTTTTTTTCTCTCTCTCATATTATCGTGTCTACAGTTCGTATATAATAATCGGCTAAATGGCAAAGCTTGTTCATACAAGTTACGGAGAGTACTCTGCATCTATCGCGGAGGTTCTCAAAGTCACCGCACTTCTCTCTCAATAAACCAAATGAACCTTCAACCGGAGACTCGAACCACCTCCCTCTGCTCACTTTCCCTTATACTCTTCAGCCTCTCGTTGGGAGAGAGAGAAATTCACCGTACATGCATGTAGATATGTACAATATATGTGTGTATTGATATATGTAGACAAATAGTAGTATGCATATACATGCATATAAATACGTTTCTATATACCATTGTTCTAAGTTTCATCTACTCCATTGTCTTCAAAGTTCACCACACACAGACCGATCCGCATTGTTGAAAGCCCTGAAACGTCGTATATATAATTATGTTCAGAGGGATCACGTGCCGGATGGCTTCCAGCGTTGATGCGGTGAGGTCTTCGAATATATTTGTTTAATTGAGGACATGATGAAAAAAAACAAGAAAGAATAGGAGACGGAGATATAAAAGGGTGTTGAAATAAGCACCGTTCATACATCTTATTACGTCTGAAATCACGAATAGGTGAGCTCGCTTACCGTGCGATTGTAGGTTTTGTCTAAATGAAGTCCTGAAACGGGAAAAAATAAAAAAAAGTAATAAAATAGGTAAAAAAAGTAAAGAAAAGAAAATGTGGAAAAACTAAGTGTAAACTAGAAACAAAGAAGGGAATCACAAACGTTGCAGCAACAGCAACGCCCTCGCTACTTTACTCGGTTCACGAACAAAGAAACAGTATCCCTGGGGGTGACAGTTATTATGAAAACGCTACCGATACCAACCCCTTATTTTTCCACTTTCTTTTTATTTTATTTTCCTCTTGTTCTTTCTTTTGAATTTGTTTTTTTTTTTCTTCATTCTCCTTCTACTTTCCCGTTATATTCTACGGTTTATTTTCTCTGCATTCTCACTCACCGTGTCATCTACGAATTTACCGATTTTTTATTCGTTCAATTTATTTTGAAAAATCAAACGAGATGAGGCTGGGATTTCCCCGAATAATCGTACAGTGTCAAAAGTAGAATGAAATCGAAAGCCGGAAAGTTTTTTAAACTATAGAATATCGATTCCAACAGTTTTCCAGAATTCCGAACTAAAGATAACCCAGTAGTCCTTGCTGCAAAATTCAGGTAACGGTTGGTCCGGAGCTAATATAGACTGCGCTTGTTGTCGGGCAGGTCGTGATTTCGCTACTTACGGCTGACCCATTTCGAATCCGTACTACTTGCTGTTCGGCCGAAACGCTTCCTCCCCAAATTCTATGTTACTATTTGTGGTCAGAATAGAATCTAGGAAGGGCAGTGGAAAGAGGGAAAAGGAAGGAGAGCTACGATAGCCACTGCGGCGCTGTTCGAAGGCGGCAGAACTAGGGATTTTAGGAAATAGCGCGGCGTCGTGGGGGGGGGGGGGGGGGGGGGGAAGGGTGGGTCGGGAATTGGGGTGAAAATGGGGGGAAGTGGGCCACCCACGGATGACCGGATGCCGGATTATATCCGGACCAATTCTACTGAAATATATATTGGGGTTATAACGGTGAAGTTATTCCCGTGGTTTCAAATTTACCAGTTTTCCCTCATAAATGCTTCTTGCCAACGCTATATAATACCATACCTTATACTCATGTACCGCATCTCAACCTATAACCCCCCACACACACATGTACGTACTTACACTACTTATATACTTACCTACGTACCTTTCAAAGTAGCCGCAAAGTACTTTAAAACGGATGTACGGTTTATACGAAGTACCAACCTAATTTCTATGACTTACCAAATTTTTTTTTTTTCCCTGTTTCAATTTCAACGATGTGTAGATATTTATATATATATACATGTGTACAAAAATTTGGGGTTTTTGTTTCTCGATCGTTTGATTCCCGCGACGATAATACGTTTGGAACTTGTTACGATTCTTTTTTTTTTTTTTTCTTCGTTCACCATGGATACCTGTGTATAAATTTTATTCGATTGAATAAAAGAATTTTCAATTAATTTCCAATCAAACGCGTATACCTATAATAGCCCATGTATTCTATATCGCCTGTACGCAATTTGCATATATAGGTATATACGCACGCGTAGGTATAGAGATAAATGTCCATACCTCGTGCAGGTACTCACCCTATCAACGATTGCTGCAGGAATTAAAGTTCGAATATTGGATTGCCGGCGTTGATTGAAATGTCGAGTGCCAGTTACTCATACATTTTATCTTCCATACTAGCGTACTACGCGTACATCTATGTGTTTTATCACTTTTAGTAGCTTTCAAGATAATTGATGTAAATAGGTGAAACAACTAATCGGAATTTCACTGCACAATCCTTCAAATAATTCGAACTACAGGAATTCGCAATTTCTCCATATTAAATTAAACACCCCATCCAAGGTCAAAGAAGATGAAGAAACCCACGCAACGTATTTAGTCGGGTATCTTCGTAATTATCTCGGTACATATCGTATTGTACACGATTATTAATATTATTAAAACTTTTTTATTTCATATATATTTTTTCTCTTGGAACTTCTGTCTTTGAATATTTTCAAAAAATTGGCTCGGAAAAACAGTGTCCCGGATCGCCTTGGGGTAGCAACAAAACAGCTTGGTGGAAATTTTTTTTTTTCTTTCCCTGTTTTTATTTTTATTTTTTTTTTTGTTTCGTTTTATTTTTTTTATTTTCAAACCACAACGCGTTTGCCGCAAAAATAACCATTATGCTGTAGGGAATATTTAAAATACGCCGATATACCTCCGTTTCGTGTGCGTAGGTATGTGGGATGTTGTATATAATATATATGTAAGTACTGAGCATCGGGCATTCGATTCAATATAGAAAGTAATATACGTATAATATACCTATATACACGTATGTGTATATGGGGGAAAATTGTAGGCGTGCAGAAGCCGTGCTTGTGGTGGTCCGAAAAAGTTGAGGGTGAGGAACCAATAAGAGATAAAGCACGCCCATGTAATATGGTATATAGGTATGTTTATACATAGGCACCCCATACAGTACATACGTATGTATGTATATATATACGTTGAAGAATTTACGTATGTAGAGCGATGAACATATAGAGAAATCCCATGCATCATTCTCTCCAACAATACAGCCGACCACCACCGACCGACTAAATCTCTCTCTCTCTCGCTATGTTATTCGATGGGAAACCTTCGCGTTTCGTTCTCGCTGCTTACCCCATCTATACATACCCTGTATTTTATTTATATATACCCTATATACTCCAAACTACCCTACCACAACCAATACTTTGTTCGAAAGTTATTTATTACCCATACAATTGATAATACCGCACCTCCATTATTATATGTAGGATATATAAATAATATATATCCATAGAGTTTTACATAATTTGATTTTATTATATTCTTGAATCGATCTATTTTTTTTTTTTTTTTTTTTTTTTTTTTTACACAACGTGCGTAAGGACCGATGACGAGATAATTGTTTTTTTTTTAATTTTTTTCTGGGATTTAAGTTCGTGCGAATATTCCGAAAGTTTCGAGTTTACTTTCTTTTCTTCTCGTCTGTTTTTTTCTTTATTTAATATACGTCTGGTGAAATAAGCTCCGGGAAGGGTAGGTGAGGTGAAAAGTTGTCGAGCTTCCTTTTTTTTTTTTTTTTTCTTTTCAGGCATCCGTAACGTATTTGAAAATGAGTAATTTTTTACTGCAAGAAGAAGGGAAAGAGGAAAGGGAAATGGAGGAAACGGAGAAAGAGGAAAGTTGACTATTTACTTATACAGATATACGTATTATGCACATAAGAGTAAGAGAGAGAAGAAAACTCGTCGTCGTCGGCGAGCTCTATACTCGAAATATAAACTCACTTACTTTAAACTTTCTAACATAAACACTGCGATTTCGATTCGAGGGCATTCAGCGAAAGATTGAGCTTTCGAATTTTGAAGGAGAGACGAGAACGCCGACGTTGCGTCATCGTCGTCGTCGTCGTCGTCGTCGTCGTCGGTTCGTTCGAACGTTATATTTGAGTTCACTTATTTTTAATTGAGAATATTAATTACCAATCTCTTCATCGCCTTTATCTCTCTTTCCACTTGCATAGTCGCCATTTTTATTTTATGTACAGATTCCGTTCGGGTTCTCGAGCAAGAAACTTGTGTCTCTTAATTTCTTTTTTTTTTCTCATTAAATTCCAATTACAAATTGAGCAGATATTATATCTCATATCGAACGTACATAATTCGTACGGGGTAAAAGAATCCAACCAAACTTTTTTAAAACCCGAAATAATTTTCTTCATAGAATTCGAATAGTGAAAAAAAATTCTTCCGAATTTCTATTTACTTCCGTACATCGAAAAGGAAGAAGACATTTTTTTACCATCTCCAAAAGTAAGAAGAACTAAAAAAAAATGAATCAAATTAATGACACAGCTTCCTCGGACGCATGAATTTTCATTACACATATTTTATTCTCGATTTTCTTTTTTCTTCCTCCAATTTCAGTCTTACATTTTCCACTTATCCTCGTTCTCGTTTAAAATGTTTTTTTACTTTCCTTTTTTGTTCATTTTTTATTTTTAGTTTCGTATTCTCTTAAGACGCGTCTTGAGAAATTTAATCTCGGAAGCTTTATTTTCTAGTGCTCCTCGTACAGCATCTGGAAAGAGACTGTAGTATACGGTAGGTTGTAGGTGAATGTACATAGGTATGTAGTACGTACATACGTATACCTAATATTATATTGGGCCAGCGTTTACTGAAAAGATTTTAAAAAATTACGTAAGCGTTGAAAGAGAAGAGAAGCATGGCCAGTAGTAGCAGCGGTGGCAGCAGCAGACGGCGGTTAGACTTAATCTCGGATTAAGCTCGGGTTAAGCTTCATTAAGCCAGAACTAAACGGCGCTTGAATCTGCTGGTCCACGATGCATATATATACGCACACCTATACACCTATTTACATACGTATATTTTGTACATACCTTTCTGCTACTCTTTTTAAAATTGACCTTCAACCCATCTTATTTTCTACCATCCCCGACGTATTATAGTGGGCGCAGGTAAAATATAATTTTTTTCTGAATGAAAATTGCGTATGTGCAGGGGCGTGGTAGGTATATACGTATAGATATGTTTATTGCACACATGCCATGTATTATACATAGAGTTACCTTTGGGGATCTACACGCTATTGAAATTTTAATACTTGCACTACTGGTATATAATCGGCGTGGCGATCTTAACGGTAATTATCCTGTTATAGGTACCCATTTTACCATAGATATATAGGTACGTGCATAACTGACTACCCGTAATGCGTTCGTTCATGTAAACCTACGACCATTTTACCCCCTAAATATTTATATCACTAACCAGTGGGCCTCCGAAATTGAGCTTGCAAAATTTCCAAGCTACTGCAACTCGGCGATTACACGGTTACAAAATTGTAGTTATACAGCAAATCTTAACATTTTTCAAAATCGAACCGCAGGTCGATAGATTTTGGTAATAACTGATCGAAATTTTTGATTCATGTACGAAAATAAGGATGGTCGTGGAAAGGAACAGGGGGCATCGAGTGTTCGACGTTTGCATTCGTCCTGTATTATAGGTTTAAAATATACAAGAAAAAAGACATGAAATGTTTCTCGAACCGTTGAATTTTTGTATGTATCTCACGACATGTACATGAAACATCGTTATTATGTACTCTATGTATAAGTGTAAGAACCCCCCGAATACCACGAATCTCTTCGAAACATACCGCAAGAATAAAAACTTTATACAAGCCTCGTCACAATTTGTGGATGGAAAATTCTCGCAAATTTTCTTTCTTCGATGGTAGATCGTGGAGAAAAAGATAGAGGGAGAGAAAAACCGAAGGGGAAAAAATCATTCAGATGAGAACGTGCGTCGGTATAAGAGAAGAAAAACTATAATGATGAATAAAATAAATAGAAAAAGGATTGTAATGTTGTTAGAGTTGTCGAAACATAGTAACGATATACGTACGAATAAGTCGATGAAGTCAAACCGATAAACCACGACTAACTTGAAATCCTGAGTTATTCCGGCCAACGTTTATATTATACTAGAAACTTACTTACCTTGTGTATACCTATACTTGGATATATTATTTAAGTAGGTTACTATAATCCAATGGGTAGCCAACCACCCCATTTATGTACTCAGACAACGGTCCGTGGGTACATACCTGAAAACCACCATCTTGTTTTTGGACAGTTGGTCGAACCGTGTCAATAGATGCTCTAAAGTAAGCAAAACTATGATTGCATACCGAATTAACGTTATACGACGTTGTAGGTACTAACCGTCTAGCTTACTGTGCAGATAGTATTATGGTAGGGGATGAAACAAGACTTTCATAGTGATTTGAATATAGTATCATCCCTTTAAACTTTTCGAGGTATAGATACACGTGGGTTGTATATCATCTTTGATTCAGCAAAGGTGAAAATCTGCGAACGTTCTACCGCGTGCAATTCATCGTTATATAATTTTTCATTTCTCTTATGTTTTATTTCGGAGAATTCACGGATTCCCTCTTTCAATTCTTGTCTTTCAAGTCAAGGGTTTGTACTGTTTAATACACGAGTCACGAAACACTCAATTTTCAGGATATAAGTACACGCGCTGCAAGGAAAGAGAGCTTTCGACAAATTTCATATACGTGTAGCGTAAAGGCGGAGGTAGCAGCGGCCATCACTCGAATGTATACGACAACTGGAAACACTGTTACCTACTATTCAAGTCTGGAAAGTTGTTTG
Organism: Athalia cordata; assembly: GCA_963932425.1. Classification (NCBI taxonomy): domain Eukaryota; kingdom Metazoa; phylum Arthropoda; class Insecta; order Hymenoptera; family Athaliidae; genus Athalia; species Athalia cordata. The sequence goes on from OZ010626.1 coordinate 32,270,986, forward strand.
TTGAGATAAACTAAATTATTCAACTGTAAAAACATGCGCCACGCGCCGTGCGAGTTGGAAAACTAAAAAATTTTACCTACGCCAATACCAGCCGAACTTATATTCGATTTTGTAAAGGCCGTGAAAAAGCTTCGGGGGATGATGAAAAATCGGCTCCTATTTTGAAAAAAAAATTTGACGATACGGTGACTTGCTTTTTACATCTTTTCATGCCAGCCTCTTATTCTCACATTTGCGTTACGTTAAATTTATTGTAGTACCACCAGCAGTAACAGGAGCTAACCTATCCATTCTTTACTATCTTATTCGCTCTCATTACGGCCCACTATACTTTGCTCAAGTATTTGCCTCGGCGTCGCAACCTCCTAACGTCGACGCCCCGACGCCTCGACTCGACGTTCCGACGCTCCGACGCGCAACGCCGACGCCGACGCGCTTAAAACAGAGTCTTAGACTCGTTGATGCATCGCTGCGGCATCCGTCCCCTGAATTCTAACACATTCAACTACAAAATTTCTCTTCACAGGGTTAGTTCAGCTCCAGCCCTCGAAATGTTCATTGAAAAAATTCGCGTTGTCGTCTATTCTAAATCAATGTAACGAACAAAATCGATAACAAAAAAAAGAAAAAACAATCGGGTCACACTTATTATACGCAGAGACGTACAAAGAATTAGAAAAATAATAAAAAAAATGAATAAATAAAAAAGTATAAATCGCATTCGCGTCTGATGCAATATAGCAATGGGAGGTATGGAAGTTGGCAGCAGTAGAAATTGCAGTAGTCAACAATTATTCTTCTAGTTCACTCGCGTAGAATTACGGCATAATTTTAAAGAGTCTCACAAAGTTGTAGTATAAGTATTGGTAGTAGTAGCCGGAAAGTAGTATCTACGTATTCGTTATGCATATATATAAAACACGCACACACAGACACACATAACTCTCGTTTCTTTCCATCCCGTCACTGCGAACTACCCTTAAATCCAAGCTTGCGAGAATTTCCAAGCTCCCAAGTTTCCACGTTTTCTAACCGGTAGAGAGAGACTCTTCTCTTCTCATGAATGGACCGAGCAGAAGGAAAAAAAAAATGAAACATATAGAATATTATAGAAGAAAAAATGAATAACTAAAAATAAGTCATCTTTCTCTTCGTTCGTCCATTTTTTCTTTTTTTTTTTTCTGAATACAAACTTCCAGATATGTGTATATAGAATAAAAAAATATTTGGTTACTACTCAATTGGGGGATTTGGAAAAAAACAAAGAAAAATTTCTAACGTCTGCATTCCAATGCTCATCGTTCGGTGATTTTTTTGAATTGTGTTTGGATATTTTAATATCGATAAAATAGGAGAATCAGGAATTTGAGTTGACTACACGTGATATAGGTGTGCGTATTATAGGTAGTTATACTTCTCGTGTTTGGTCATACCAGTTTTCTTGCGGATTCTCACATATCCCAACGGTTCCACCCCGTAACCACCCCTTATAGTACCTCCACTGCTTTATACTATACGCCCTCCATACTATCCGTCGACGACAGCAACGTGTACTACCATAACGCTCGTAGTCGTCGTCGTTGTCGTTTGTTCTATACATACGACTACACGAATTTCTCTGCAGTCGCAGCACGCTCCGGCGTATACTATACCTATACATACGTATACCTACCGTACAGGAACTAGAACCGAGAACACAACCATTCTCTTCCATCTAGCTAGATGTCCTCTTATATTCCCTAATATATATATATCTATACTTGTTTTTTGTTTTTTTTTTTTAATTTTTTTATTATTTATATATATATATATATATAAAGCGATATATATATATATATATATATATATCGCTTGTTTGTACACGTTTTACTTTGCGGCGGTGAAAACCTGCTGTGCACATAGTTTCTACGGACATAAAATTCGGTAGCTGGTAGGTACTTCTGATTTAAAATTTAATATCGTATTTCATCGAATTTTTTCTATTTTACTTTTATCTTCATTCTTTGGGACGACTATCGCGTAATGTACGTGGAATTTTACGCTTAGACACGACACGAGATTACCTACCCTCAAAAAATAAACGAGTGGTAATGTGTGTAACGATATTTCGAGTTCTGTACGCGGCGTGAAAAATATAATATCGTGTCTACCGTTCTCTTCTTTTTTTTTTTCGTTTTCGCCCTTGAAGTTTCACCGTATCTGCCAGCTCTTTCGTCTCGACGGTTTTACAATTTCGTTTAGTAGTTTTCTTTTGTTTTTTTCTGTTTGAGGTTTTTTTTTTCTCTCCTAAACGTTACGTGGAATACACGTGTACAAGCTAGAACACAATACTTTTCGAATTAACGAAGAAATGTACGAATTTCATCCCTCATAGTCTGGAAACTGGAAAACAACCCTTCTTCTTTTCTCGTATATTATACTCAACTCGTTTCTTCTCCTCCTTCAATTTTCTTGCACGTAAAACGTATGTATGTACGTTTCGAGTGTGTGTATTTGTACGCATTTTTGCTCGAACGTCGAGAGTTTTCATTACCTTTATTTTTTTTATTTCAAAATTTTTTCTTCCTACTTTTATTTTTCAAGCGCTCTTAACGTCTCCGAGACGAGACTGCACCCCCTAACTTTCCTTTTTTCTTTTTCATCTATACATCCAGTTTCTTCTCTCTTTCTGTTTAATTGCAAATTAAGGTTTTAATCAGGAAAGTTCCGGGACCGGTGTAGCATATGAGACTATATACCCATATTTCTATGTCAGGTTAAAGGCAGACGTTAGTACCTATGTAATATTATCGTCGAGCTCGGTAAGGAAGGCGTTGCTGCTGCTGCTGCTGCTGCTGCTGCAAACCTTCACGTTAGCTCGCGTACTGCAACTTTCAACGATCTATGCGACTATCTTATACACCTAGTTGAGCTAAAAAGCTTTATTCGACAAACTTACCTTCGGCCTGACTCACCAACCTCTTTTTTCTTTTTTTTTTCATTCACCCGACACAATCACGACGTATGTTGAAGATGTAGATTAGAAAAAAAAAATGATAGTAGAATAACTTGAGAATCAAAAATATTTTTTTAGAAATTTCTTTTTCAAATCGATCCTGATTTGATTTTAATTTCAGTGCTTAATTTCCTATCGCGAATTATTCTGCGTCACCGGGTTAACGTACAGTGGAGTAAATTTTTTTGAATATTATACTTCGGCACATGTGACTATTTGAAACTTGATATAATACGTACATGTATTTGCCGGTAGGGAAACCTTGCGTGACATTTGCTAAATAATTCAGAATCCGACCCACTAGCAACCCCTAAATTTATACTTGGGTATAGCGTAGTGTATACATACCGGAAGTCAATCCCACTTCATCTCCCACCGGGGGTGTGAAACGGTAAAGTTTATTCGATGCCGCGCGGCGCTAACTCTGCACCTGCAAAAAGGATTCTCAAATATCTGTACGCATACGAAAGGAATTTTTTTCTTTTCCCCAGTTTTCTTTTTTTCTATTTTTCGGTCCGAAACCCGATGGATGAGGAGAAAGGCTTAGTCCATTTTCCGTTTCTTGTATGTTTTTTTGTTTTCAATTTTCATTTTTGTGATCATTAACCGGTTTTCAAATTATCATGGATGGGGTAATTCCGGATCGACTTAATTTATCGTTAATAATTATGGTTCGTTCATAATTTCCTCGCGTGAGTTCTGTTTCGAGCACCTAGGAATTCAATTAATAATCCTCAACACGCAAATTTAGGAACCCCGCACCCGATTATAGTTCTCCGATGTACCAGTACCTGTAATATATATATACACCTATATAAATAGGTTCTCCGACCAACTATCCCAATTATAGATTTGGATTAGAATTATAATGGAAATATCGTTGACTATATTGGAACATTTCCCATACCTCATACCATAGCTCTAGAAATTTGTTGGCCGAATCCTCAGAGAGCGAGATAGAGGGATAAAAAAATTTCTGTGGAAATCGAAGTCTTCGATTTTCTTTTTTCTATGCTCTAGTTTTTTTTTTCAATACTTATTTACACGTTCAAAGTTGCATCGTAAAAAAACGTGAGTTTCCGAAAGAAATTAAAAAAAATTAAGCCATCGTTTGATTTTTACTTATCGATGAAGAAATTGTTTTTTTTTTTAATTTTCCATCGTCTTGGTAACAAATTGAGACTTCTTTCATTCAAGATTCTTAAGGTTTCTTAGAAGAAACCGAAAGAATAAAATAAATAAATAATAAATAATTGACTAAAAATATCTGTCTAGATTCATTTAAGCGCTCTGCTTTTGTTCGGGGTTTAAAAAAGGCTGGCTTTATTTGGCACCCTCTAAATTTGTAAGAAACTATCCGGTAATACCTGCTTTATACCGTTTAATTGGTTCACGTGTCAGGTCTAACTCAAGTCTTGACGTAAGTTAACTTCTGCAAGTAGGTATAGAAAGAGGAAGGTTGAAAGGTATGGGATGGGATGGGACGGGATGGAAAGGGGGAACACACCCTACAGGGGTGCCTCCGGTCGACCCACTAAATTCCGAAGGTGCAGAGCTAACCGTTTACGAACCTCCCAATTCGCCTTCTCACTCTAACCCGCACCTCCTCCTGATCTTTCTTCCTCTTCTTCTTCTCCTATAACCCACCTGCACCCAACGACCTACTAAATATCTTAGTCTCAACTATTAAGCCTCTCTGAAATACGACGATTCCACTGCAGCGCAGCAGGGTGCAATGCATGTAGGGTACGCCACGTGCACCAAGATCAACATATCAGTCTGTGGTTTCCTAATTGCGGAATAACGAGAGAATTAATCACTGTTTTTTTTTTCCCTCTCTATTTTTTCTTCCTTATTCGTTTGTTAAACTTTTTCAAACTGCAGCTTGAGTTTTCTCGTCCATGGGGGTCGAATTCACGGGTGAAAATCTGTGCAGGTATTATTATGGATTTACTCGAGCTGATAAGAATGTCCTGCGAGATGTTATCTCCGCACATATAGTTGACGTTGAATTTCTAGTTTGAACTTAGGTTTTGGCCAGGTTCACATGCAGGTCTTCGGGGTCTGGTTTCCAGTATGTCCCTAATCGCCAACTCGTAGTAATGAACTATTAAAGCCAACTAGAATCCCTGAGGGATCAAGCGATGTTCCTTATTTCAAAGGCAAAGCCTTACCCAGAACTCACAGGCCAACCGACCGACCACTCTCTCTCTCTCTTTCGCTCTACTTCTCTACTCTACCTCTCATCTCCAAATCTCCGCTGGCATAATTGGATCTGAATTTCCGTTATACGTACCTGCTAGGTAGGGTAAGGTACACGGTGTAGCCCATAGATAGGCGGAGCTATAACTACCCGTTTTACATGTCTGACCTAGGATATAGGGATTTCTATCTCTATTTAACACTTCCCCAACCCCAAACCCAGCCCCCGAAACTCCATCTTCATCCCCTTTATTCCTACCCCTTTATCAAATTCTCTCTATTAAATATTTATAACCGTAAACCATATATATTTATGCATACTACCTGTTCTATATGCATCCCTTGTACCTATACGCGCGGCAGCAATTTGGTCAGAACTGAAATTCAAAATTTTTACTTTTATTTCTCTCCATCGTCTCTTTTCCGAAATTTCAAATACGAGACTCGCGATTCAAACGGCGTAAACTCCGACGGACAAACTCTTTGAAAAATTCACAAACGTCATTCCAAATACCACAGAAACATTGTATAATTGATTCTATTTTCCGAAAACGCGTCTACGTCATTTCTCTTCTTTCTTTTTGCATCTCCTATCAGGATAATAAATATTTATCGAGGCACATGGTTTTAGTATATCGCCTCGTATACATATGTGCAAGTATATATTTGATGTATAGCCTTCGGTAACCTCTGGAGAAGTCTTGAGTTTCACATTTACGATAAGAATAATATCCATAATACATGTGCAAACGCACAAGAGAGAAAGAGAAAGCGCAAAATTTTAACCGAGATGTACGAAAAGGAGATAACAAAAAAAAAAGAAGAAAAGAAGCTGATCGTTTCTTCGAAAGAATACACACATGATAGCATCGGGTGAAAAAGGAAAAAAGAAAAAAAAAATGTAAAAAAAAAGAGAGAGAGATACAGACGAGTGCAAGCTCCAAAGGATGAATCGTAAATCAAAGGTCTGACGGACAGATGGGTGAAGGTTTGAGAGGATGGAGTTGGAGGATTCGAGAGAGAAGAAGAAAGAGAGAGAAGAGAAGATAAAAAAAAAGAAAAAAGGTAATCGTGCCACGAAAGGGCGAGAGCTTCTGACGTGCTCCATTCTTGTTGAATTTATCGTTTTATTTAAAGCCTACAAAGTAACGCGAACTGACATACCTACCCCCTCATACCGGTTTACCCTGTTTCTTTTATTTTTTTCATTTATTTTTTTTCCCCATCTTATCATCCCACCCGGTTTAATTTTTCTGAGTAAAAATTTAGTATCTGCGTGCGAACAAAGCTCAGACTTCTTTTCTACTTGAAAAACGTTTGGTCTCGGTTTCTATAAGGTTTTTTTTACTTTTATTTTGTTTTTTGTCCCCCTTTTTTCATATTACATCTTTTTAATCGGGATATTTGATTTTATTCATGAATTATTTTTATCGTCGGTAGTCTTACAATTAGTAAAGAAATATAAAAACTTGGCGGATTATCGGAAGGAGATGACTGACGCTGCTGATACTTTTGGTAAAAATAAATCGGTTGGAATGGGTCAATGGGTGTTACCAGGTTCAAGTTTTGTTTGTGTTACCTGCAGCTTTGTACATTATATATATATATATATGTACCTATAAAAGCTAGCAACGAAGGAAAAGTTTTGTTGTAACTTTATATATATCTGTACTAACATTCTACCGGGTACGTATGTGTATACATTTATACGTATACCACGTGATTTCACTCGTACAAGACCTCGTATCCGCTCGCACGTACCGCCATCGCATCGTAGCAATAATCCGTTAATTTAACAACCGCACCAATTAACTTAGCTATAAACAAACAATTTAAAGGGTTATATAATTCGGAGTCGTACATATATACCGTTGTTGTAATCGGATGGTATACAGGTACCTAACGTTAAATTATATACAACGAATTCAAAAAGAAATCTGAAAACGATTCTCATCCCCTTTTCCCCTTTTCTCCATTTCTTCTTTATTTTCTTATTACACCCCCTGTGGTTCGTACCACCTAACAAAATACCACTTCAAATGGTTATATTAGCAAGCTATGTGGGGAATCGTTAAATTAAACTTGATTAGATTGCTCCTAATCTAAAAAACAGAAAAAAAGCGAAACTCGCTCCGGGATCCCCAGGGTGCAGGGAAGAAAGGAAGAAAAAAAAAAAAAAAAAATAGAACAAGAAAGAAGAAAAGAAAATACCTTAAACTAATGTATTTCAACAGAGTAGTAGGTATATAGCGTGAGAAACATGAGATAACAAAATGGCGGTGATTTAATAAAAATATACTGAAATTATATCGCAATTGACAAACGTGGAGAGAGAAGGAGGGAGCGAGAGAACGAAGAATGAAAAAGAAGAAGAAAAATAATAAAGTGGAGAGGAACAAGAAAATTAGGGCGGTGAAGTACTACGGAGGTATCTATCACTCAAAGACAAAGAGATTCCTGGGAGTTGGATCTTTGTCCCAATAAGTAAAGGGAAGTTGGGTATTTGATTGTATGACGCGACGCGGGGTTTTAGTACCGAGAGGCAACGCTAACGACAAGGAAGACCTCCTCACCGCTTCTCGACCCCACTTTTACCCCCCCCCCCCCCCCCCTTTTCCTCATCCCTCGGGCTTTGCAAGCTCCCGCCGCTTAACTGCTGGCAATTAAAACCAAACACTGAGACACACTTTCTGAGACCAAAACCGAGAGGGTATAATAAGTAACAAAATTTCGCAGTAGATGGGTAGGAAAACCTTCTGTCTGAAAACAAACACCCCCGTCAGATTTCCAAACCCCCCAAAATTGCGCTTTTTGTTTTCAACTTCGTATCGCCTGATTTTGAAATCGGCTAATGACTGCAGATTAGAGATTTACGTTATAATAGAGGAGAAAAAGGGTGACTTGCCAAAAAACTTGTAATTAGTTTAATTAAGGTAAAGGGTTGCTGCGGGGAAGGATTTGGACCGAAGATGACGGAGGTTTGACGTGGTTGAGGTTTACCTTATACATACATTTTATATATGTCGGTCATAACTTGAATTGAGCTTATTTTTTTCTTAATGTGCAGCTGGTTTCCCACCAACAACGTTCAATAAGGGTTGTTAAATGTTCCGTAACCCTTTCTATGGTATGAGGGTGGTTAGAAATGCGACAGAAAATGTAGGAATAAGAAAAAGGGTGTAATCCTGTGTTCAAATGAATTCCGAAGCTATCTCTTTTCTTCCAAAAACCAATTATCTCTCGATTTCCCGATGCAAAGCAGTATTCTTATTCTCATTTTACACGCCTCCCCAAAAAGTCTTCTAATTATTTAACTTTCAACCCCCAGGCTGGTGTTATTATTATTACTACTTTCCTTTTTTTTTTCATCCCAAATACAAATTTACTCCTTCAATGTAAACGAAAAAAGTTTTATAACCGCTTGAAATTATAAAATTCATATTAGCGTATTCATTATGACAACATTCTTCTTTACCGACCATAAGTAGTACGAGTCAACTTGTGTCCGACATACGTCGTGAAAAGAATTCACTTAATTTTGGGAAGTTTTGAGCGAAGAAAGTTGAATAAAAAAAAAAAATCTGACAAATTAAATGCATAAAATATGGTATTTTATCTGAGTTAGCATTGCAATCATTTAGGATTATTAATTAACGGTAACCGTAGTTTTAATTTACTTTGAAAAAATAAAATGAAAACTCTTTCACGCTTTCTTACTTCTTGTTTTTTACTATTAGTTGTTCTCATCTTGCATGAGACTGATACTTTCGCTAGGAGTCGTATATATATGTGTATATTTTTTTTTCAAGTTTTATTCCACTTTTTTCAAAGTCGCTGACTTCAAGTTTTGGGAATTACTTGGAAACTTTGATAAACTTTTACGAGTGTTATAATATTATATGTAACCACCCCTACCTGGTATACTTCATGGATTTCTGTACGTAGCTAATTTTCTTCAGTGAAATTTCCTAGTCATATAACTATAATATCTCATTAGTTAATTAATTAGTAACTCTACCGCCGCTAGTAACTTTCTTTTTTTTCATTCTACTCTTTTTCTTTCTATACTAATTCAAGTCCATCATCAGCTGCTTCGTTAAACTCGTTACAGCCGCCGGAAAACAGAAAATAAAAAGTTAAAAAAAAAAAAAAAAAAAAAACGAAAAAAATTAAAACATTATAATAAAAAATTAACGCAAAAAAATATTTTCACACCTGTTTATTAATTTTCAATGCATTTTCACGTCCAATGTTCGCATTAACTTTTGATAACTACTCTACTTAACCCTTTCAACCTTCGTCTGAATTATTTTGACAAAGTTACATGGTTCGTAAACGAAGTCAAAATTATTATTTTACGATCGTTTAAATATTTAAAACAATTAGCACGCAAACCACTTTGATCACGCACCATAACTTTCCGTATTATAACGTTTATCATTATTCTTGGGGGTTTTGGATTTGAATAACCTACTGAAATTGAAATTTTAAAATTCAGTGCATGTCATTTTTTTCTGGTCTCTTTTTTTCTTTTCGTTTTCAATATTTACCACGAACATAATTTAATTTTGAGTTGATTGAAACTGTAATAATACTTTGAACTTTTCGGTTTTATTATCATTGCGGAAATAAAGTAAAAAAGAAAGAAGAAAAGAGCGAAAACCAAGAAAGTAAGAAAGTAACGCTATATATAGCGCATTAGGAAACTAACTCGCTGCTCCTTGTTCTTTACTACTTCTTACAGCTGTAGTCTGACCAAAAGTCCTTGTAATACCACTTAGACGTAAGTTATCGTACCTCATCTGCGCCCTACTCCCTTCTTTAATTTTTTTTTTTTTCTACTTTTTCGTCTCCCATTTTTCCCTGCTGCTTTTTTTTTTTATCTTCTCCTTCTTTCACCTTCTACGTTATTATACCAGCTCCTACTCTTCATTTCCTGCAACTTTACCTTCCCTGAGTGCGGGTTTTACTAATAAAAATATTGGTAGCTACCTTATACCCTTTTAAGTCATCCCAGAATATAGGCTACTAGACCCACAAGGTCTTTGAGCGGAACGTGACTTTCTTCAATTTCAAGGAATTGTTATACCTCGCTTCTCGTTAGACGAAACTTCTTTATATTACAGGGCACGCATTTTTTAAAAGCTTATGACCAGATCTAACCTTTTTCTAACGTTATTCTCAACCCTGCCCTTAGAAATTTGACCCCTGGTTTTTGAAGTACAAGAAAAAAATTTCTCACACATTTGGAAGTCTCCTTTTTTTCTCTGATTTCTTCAGTTCTTCATTTGCTTTTTTTTTTCACTTTGTAGCTCATGTTAATTTATTCGAGTATTCAATGTTTTATTTTTTTCCATACCAACCCTTGGAGCCTCATCTCAGCTTCGGTATCTCACCATTTTCTTCCTGTCTTTCTTTCTCAGGATGAACTTATTATTTCATCACCTGTCTGCTTTTTTCCACTTCTTTTTATTTCCCCCGTCCTCTTCTTCTGCCTAACGATATTATAATAAATTTAAACTTGATGAATTTCAGGCGTAATTGCAGAGCGAGTTGTTCGCCTGAATTTAGAATACCTTCTATACTATATAAATGTATATAATTTTATGGGAATCAAAAACAGTCGTATTCAATTGCGACTTGACTCTGCAGCTTCTCTGACCTCCGACCATGCACCCTCTCTCCCTTTTTTTTATTCTTTTATCCAACAAACTCACAAAATGAAATTAAAGTAAAACCAATCAGAATCTACGTGTAATTGAACATTCTTTCGCGCTGGGATTCAAAGCTCCTCCCCGTGTAAAAACGTGTCAAAAGATCCCCTGATGATTTTCTTTTACTTTATCAGTATAATTATAATTATTATGATTATTGTTATTATTATTATTCTTATTATTATCATCACTATTATTAATTTGAATTCACCCACCCTCCCTAATAATTCCCTTATCTTTCCCTCGTTCCATCCAACTCCCCGTGAGTCGTTTCGACTTTTCGGAATTTATTTTCGCCACCGTCGAACGCTTAATTATGCACGCTGACTTACAGATTTTTTTCTGTTACAAAATAATGTAATTATTATTATTTTTATCACAGTCATTATCATCATTTTATTGTTATGGAAAACGTGGATCTGGGGCGCGAGTTTTGGCAACTGTGAAAATTGGACCGTTACACATTAGGAAATTTTTTTTTTTGTGTTTTTTTTTTCGATCCAATTTTTTAACGTACATGTACGCACAGTTTTTTCGATGTTTAATATTCAACCAGAGTGCGGGTATATAATACGCGTGGGCTTTTAGTATTATGATATTGATTTATTTCGCTAATGTTTTTAATTAATTTCAACCCTTTCACACAGTACACCAATGTACCATTTTTTTTTTTTTACTTTTTTTTTTTTGCCTCGTTAATATGGATATTATTGAAGATAAATTCGAATTCCCTTTGCCTTTTTGGTTTTCATAAGTTTTTATTGTAGGTATGTTTCGTATCTTTGCAGGCGTAAATTTCCAGAGGCCACTCTAGCTTTTATTATTATCTCTTTTTTTCCAACCCCTTTCCTTCATCTCCTTATCTCTATATGTTTCGTACTCCTTTGACCCACGTCTTCGTGATACTGTTAACTCAACCTTAAATAACCCTCACATTATGTCCCAACCTATTCCAATAACCGAAAATATCTCCTCGAGTAAATCGAACCCTCATTTTCAACCCACCTCGTAGTATGTGACGTATGATAATTTAATGCGTGAAAAATAATTTCTTCTATACCGAATTGAGAAGAATTTGAATCCGTAAAAAAATCATGCGACGGTTATTATCTGTAACACACTGTGCCGCATGTCTGTACCGTGAAATAAAAAAAAATAGGGGCAGAAGGGTGGCCGTAAAAAAGTAAGAGAAATATGACTAATGAAGAAAAAAATGAAAAAATATTATAACCGTTGGTTATATCGTTTCTTCTTGCCATTTTATGTAAAAACCAACCATATATACACAGACACATACATACGATACGCCATATTATACTAAAGTGAAGCAAATAACGCAAATGCAGGTTAAAACTATACGTATATGTACCGTTTTTAACGATGAGATTAATAATTCCGTACCCCACACCGCACTTTTAAACCGGCTACAGTACTAATATGTGAGCACCACGTACTTGTTAATAATATTTTCATGCGTAGAATATTTATACGTATAATATACGGTGTACGAGCTACACGTGTGCGTTGAAAAAAAAAAAAAATGTATAAATGTATTTAAAAACGAACATTTCGTCACGTATGTAATTTGTTCTTTTTTTTTAATTTATTTATTTTTTTCTTTCGAACTCAGATGCGTGTATTTATTTAACGGAGATTACGGACGACCATTTAATTAGGTAAACACGCACATTTTCGCTGCCACTGTCGTGTTGACTCTAACGAGACTCGAACATTCGTTACAACGATTTCGTGACGCACGCGTTTATCCTTTCCGTATTGCGTTTTTTTTTTTTTTTTCTTCCTTTCTTTTTTTTTTCGCACGATTTATATACATTTTATCAACCAGTAATCGGAATTTTTTGAACCGACTTAATTAGCCTGGTTGTAAATCTTTGTCGAATTTTTTTTCCGTTTTTCTTTTTTCCTTTTGCTTCGAATATTGGCAAGGTTAATTTTTATATCACGGTGCATTAACTGATACGTTATAGGTATATATGATATTATATTTATTCTAGTCGCGCTTCGATCGATATATAGTCAACTGTTTATAGGTACAGCCGCAGGTTACGAGTAGGCGATACAATTTCAATCGAGCAGTTCTAATTAGCCAAGAGAATCTGTTTCGGGCTCACCCTATTTGATTAGATTTCAAGCCAGCCATTCCGTTCGTTAATGAAATTATATACCTCTCCATTCTGGATAGCCAGATCACTGTAACCCTCCGTATAACCTTGACCTATCTCAATACCCCAACGTCATCTACTTACTTCGATATCGATAGAAATTGTCCCACGTCAATTATATGTCTAGTGTTCTACCGAAGGTATATTTCTCATCTACGGATCGATTCGTACATGTATAGGTATACGTAAATGTGCTGTGTAATGACGAAAAAAAAACAAAAAAAACAATTGTAAAAAATAAAGTACGGAACAAAATTGCGAAATGAATGCGACAATCCATTCGAAGCTGACCAATTTAACGCTTTAATTGGCGAGAAGTGATTAGTGCTCGTCGTGCAGGAGACTCTTTTCATGATTTCTTTTTTTTGTTCTTTTTTTTTTTCGGCACTTTTAATTGGCAAAGCAGTCGGTATACGTATGTGTATATTTTTGTACGTACATCTACCCCCAGTTTTATATCATGTGCAGTACCAGCCGTAAAGGATATTAATACAAACGGTGTGAAATAAATATTGTAATAACTGAAACTGCAGTAAATGTGAAGAACATTTGTCAACTCCGGGCGAAGGAACGTTTAGAAGTACTTGCGACCCCATCTTAACCCTGCTTCTTCATCTTTTTCTTTCCTTTCTATTTTTTTTCTACTTTCTTTTTTTTGTGTTCGTGTATACCCAGATATCCTTGTTTTGCTCCCGCGTTTATCTTCACCCCTTCCACCCCGCTTCTTGTAAAACTCTCTGGAAAGCAAAGTGAAGTAAAGCAAAGCAAAAGCGTGACTTGGAGTTTCTAAGCGACACCAGCTTACAGTGTGTCATTTAAAACAGCGGGCTTAACCAGTCCACTTATTTGTTCACCTCGAGTGATCTTTCATTTTTCTATTTCACTTATCACTTCTTAATTCATCGTGATCGCGGCGAAGAGAGAAACGGACGTCCGTTAGATGGGGGGCTATTTTTCGGTGACGATATCGTAAAAAAAGGGGTTGTTTTCTTCCGGTTGAATTATTTGACAAGTATGGGAACTGACCGACCAGCTTCCATACAAGCGAACGGAGAGAAGTCCATAAAATCCGGGTATTATCATGTGCTGCTGCAGAATAGAATGTGCCGGACGGAAATTGCAGCCAATTTCTGTTAGCGGGGAAACCAGGGAAACCGAGAGAATGAGAGGAGGGAGAGAGATGGAGGAAACGAAGGGAGGTCGCGGTGAGCCACACTTATACATATATACGTATTTTCCGTGTAAGCTGCTATCGCTCCCTCTCTCTCTCTCTCTCTCTCTCTCTGGCTACACAAACTAAGCAACAAAACTCCACCCACCTACAGCAGTCCTCTGCACCGTTCGCTACCTTAACAGACGTTATTTATGCCTCATTAGTGACAGTAGTTACGTCAGACCGAACCCTTAACCACCAAAACTAAACAGCCATCTCGTATAGTGACACCTGAGGACCCGAAGAAAGGGAGAAAACTTTATGAGAGTTTATTCGTTCGCTCGGACACGACGATTTGTCTGTTTCTCCTTTATTCAGGGGTTAGGTAGCGGGGATATCGAAGGTGACGGAGTATCGGAGAATGATTTGTGAGAATTCGGTCGAGCTATAATTTGATACGCGTTCTGAGTCATACCATATGAATTATTTATGTATATAGGGTGGGCTGCCGGCGTTACGATACTACGAGTTATAATTACCGTTTAGTCAGATGATAATATACATCGTTCAATGCAGATGGTCGTTCCCAGGACTAATTATGCAAATGTTATTTTATACATAGCTATGCGAATCCCATTTGATTATTTCATTGCTCTCTGAATTATTGGACAGGTGGAGGTAAGCAAAATGTTTTTTTTTTCAATTGTTTTGAAAAATTAGATGCCACGTTTTCGTCGCTTCTGCGCGAACTTTTTGGCACCGTTGAACAAGGCAAACATTCCCATTTACCGGTCGCAATTGGTCGGACGTTAATGACGTTGGATCGGATGACAATGGGACTCCTTACAGTACAGGATTCGCCAAGAGGATTTTCCCTTGAATGGCATCGTCTTGTTTACAATAAGATCAACTTGTAACCTATACGAAGAGATTTGTTCTTGAACTAAACACGATCCTTGTCTCCACACCCCTCAGCGACCATTAAGACATCCATTGACTCATTGTTGGACTCAACCATTGTTCCGACACAGTATCAATTACTTAATAACAGCGATCCAAGCAAAGCAGTTGATAGAATTATCTGATCGGAGGTCTACGGAATAAAAAATAAACTTCAAATTAATAAAGTAGATTTATTATCCCCGCAGATGTTCTCGGTGCGAAGAAAATGTCACGAGTGACTTAGAATAATTATTATACTTCCGTTTTTTCCTATTTTTTTTTTATTTTTACTTTTTTCAAACTCCACTGCAGTTTCTGTACCAACGCATTTGATATTCTCAGGAGAGAAGGGTTTATGTCCCGCGCTGAAAAAGTCGGTGAAGTTAAAATAGGGTGCAGGTTTCTACGGTACGCGATGAGATGAACGAGCAGTGAAATTTTTAACAATGAATACTCTCCTCGTCTGACGATGAATAATCGCGAAGCGAGAATAACTCTTTCCCTCAAGAGGATGATTTAGTTTATATAGTTTTACTTCATGGCTCTCCCGCCCACGCCCCCCTCATTCCCTCCCTCCCTCCCACCCCACTTTTATATGCACGTCGAACATTATATGCTCGTAAGTGAAGTTACAGTTATCAATTATCATTATCTGCACGTGAAATTTTACACTACTGCAATATTCATGAAACGAATAAAATTACATCCCCCGTATCTACATACGTTACTGTAAAGGTCACCGGATCAAATTATACCTACTCTCTGGACACAAATTATCTACAAATTGTAACTTTACTTTTACCGGATGAACCGAATGCAAGTTCGATGTAACGCAAACCGGATTTATTTTATTTTTTTATCACAATGTACGTATATATATTATTGTTACTGTTGCTGTTTTTGTGCACGTTGCAGATTGAATTTAACAGGGGAAAAATGGTTCGTCCCTTTGTCTTTTAATTTGGATCATCCCTTTGTATTTTTTTTTTGTCTCTTTTTTTCCAACTGTTTTGTAAAAGCTTTTTCTACTAATATATTACACACCGGTTGCAGTTCGGAGTAGAATAACTACTGCATTGAAAAATGAATACAACATCACAGTGAGTTCCGGTCCTATTTCATTTTCTTCTTCTTCTTCTCCTTTTTTCGCTTTGGGTAGCTCTCTCGCACGATCGAGTGCTATTAAAAGTTAAGGCAATCACTAAAAGCTCTCTAGAAATAACGTGAGCAGAGAGTAAGTCTAGCTTCTGTGCGTCTGTATGTACCTTCGCGTACTTGTGTTGAAAAAGCTCCGTATACGACACGGCGAAACTAGTGCGAGGAAGATGGCGGGCAGTGGGGTGAAGTGAGTCGTAATAGGTGTTGTCCCGTGAATGGGATACAAGTGACAAAGACCCTTCAGGAAAGTCGTATTATATACGGTTAGGAGAGTCGGTCTCCGTAGACTTCATCTAGTCCACCATCACCTGTACTATTTCCACGGACTAACTGCAATTTAGAATCACCAACCAAGCTACGATGTTATCGTCAAGGTATACGACGGTACGAAAGTACCATTGTATGTGTCTGTAAAGATTTTTCTTTTACTTCATTTCCGAAAAACTTGGTAAGCTTCGAGATACGATTATCGATTGAAATGACACTGCGGCTGTAACAGGTATTTAAAATTACTGATAAAACTCGATAGATTTTACTTGAAAAAAATGAAAACGTTGTCCTCGTCGTAGACAATTCGTTTTCAAAGTGAATGACCAAGAGAATTTCGCTTCTGGAAGAACTGACGTGAAGACACTTCGTCTGCGAAATCTGATCTACGATTGAAATGAAAAATAGACGGTATTTTTTTTTTCTTTCATTTTTTTTCTGCAGTAATTCGGACGCGCTTACATCGTAGGGTTGGAGATGAACCTGGTGTTCCGAGTCCTGATTGCGCGACCATTTCAGTAGAACGTGATCTGACGAGTGACATGGTGATTTTGTTACCAGCGTTTTCACCCTTTCCTTCCTTCCTTCCTTCCTTCCTTCCTCGCTTTCTTTCTCCTCTTTTTTCCTTCGAATCCTTTCGTTCTTTTTATTTTCACGAGCTTCCAACTTCCGGGGGTTGTCTAGGAGGAGGAGTAACCCATCTACTACACGGGAATCAATTTTCTCTCTCTAGTCGTGTTTTGTTTTACCACGCCTGTCCTCGACTGGAGTTTGTAGGTATCTGGGAACTGGACCCGGGAATCCTGTACGAGTATAGCGCACCCGGAAAACCCGATCATCTCCACCCCACGGTTGACCTCCTAAACCCACTCCCCTTCAACCCTCGGGACTTTTCCCATACCACAAGGTGTATATATGTATAGAGACCAGGCTACTTGATCTTGCCTACAATCCTGGTCTCAGAGACACACGGGTCACTGGGGATTCCCTAGGGCAATTTCTGGCTCAAGGGGTTTCCCAGAATAACTGATCTAAATAAATGATGGAAAGGGATTCTTTAACCCTTATTTTCTTATCACACTGATTCAAACCAACCTCAGAAAAAAATAAGAATAAACTAAATAGATTATATATTTTAAATCCTGCCCAAAATTTTTCACTCGGGAGAAAATATCCTCAGTAATTTTTTAGTTACTTTTCTCTTAGAAACAAAAAAAAAAAAAGGCAAAATGAAAAAATAGCTAGTGTATGAGTTTGAAGGGTGTGATGGAATGACTAGGTGTCACTAAAATCTGCGAATCACGTGCACAGGTTTTAATACGGTCTAGCAATTCTAGAGAAAGATTTTTCCTAGGTAACCTGGACGGTGTCCAGCCACTTGGACGTTTCAAGGCGCTAGATGGAAACGTGCTCCCTCGTAATTCAAGTGGATAAATGTCCGCCAGGTCTGAGAGGGTACTAAAAGTGCGAGTAGAAGCGAAAAAAAAAAAAAAAATTACATATAGTGTGGTAAGGAGAGAGAGAGGGTGCGATGTGAGGGAGAAGAAATGCGATCTTCTGTTTCCGTTAAAATAAAAATACAAAAAAAGGTTTTCGAAAAGAACAAATTAAATAAAATAACTAAACAGACAAATGAAAAATTCTCGCAAATTATGTGTGATGTAAAAATTCTTGAATCCGGCGTTGAGTTTTCAAGAAGCGAAAGGCGTAACGGTATAAGGTTACTGCATCGTGTATACCACGCGATGTTATTAGATACGGGTAGGTTGGTTGAGGTTCGTAAAGTGGAAGGGGTGGAAAAGTACGTCGCGTGTGTTGCTAGCGCATGCAGTTCCTCGACGGTTCTTCCTGCATACAACCATCTCGTTTTTTCATTCCATTTTTTTTGTTGTTATTTTTCGTTCCCCCCCCCCCCCCCCCCCCTTCTTGCCTCGTCACTCGGGTATTCTCTCACTTTGCATTCTCTTCGGAACTCGGATATATCTTCTTGCATTTTCTTACATCGTTTGCTGCTGGTGCTGCAGTACACGTGCGCATACCTTAAACAACTCGACGACTGACGATCTTTCTTTCTTTTTTTTTTCCCTCTCTAATATCATTCATTCTTTTTATTTTATCATATTCTTCTTATTCTTTATTTTTTATTCTCACTTCAAAAACCGTTGCAAGATTTTAATGGAAAACGAGAATTATGAGTCGCTCGCTAATTTTAATTAATGCGAATGAAATGCGTGCTGCAGCGAAGTAAACGGTGAAAACAAAATATGGTAAACTTAACAAAACATGTCCGCTTCAGTTTATGTTTGAAGCAAAGAGGACGTTGAGCTTCAATAGCTGCAGTTGCGTGGTTACCTACCCGCCAGCTACTGTACTACGTGCGTACTATTTCCAAGTGTTGCAGCGCCGGGTTGATAATGATATTCGAATCACGGATGGTCGTTCCAGTACATAGCGTGGTCAACAAAATTTGAATATCGTACAGTTGGATTAGTAGATAATAGGTTTGACGGTGAGTCAGTAATCTGACGGGGCGTCAATCAGTCCCAATCAGGTAATGCATTCCAACGGCAACTGCAGCAATAGCATCAGCAGTACTCCCAACGTTGAACGCGATTTCCAACGCTTATACCTCTGCGTATATATGCACATGTATATATATGCATATTCCACACACATACACATCGTTATATACATCAGAGAAAGGGGAGAATTGGGGAAGGGTTAAAACGGGAGTAGGTTTGGTAAGGGCGAGAAACCGTGAGCGATAGGGGGTGCGAATCTATATCTACATGCGTCTGAGCCGGGTTACAGGGCTCAACATGTCCGATATACATATACATCTATGTATATTATATATACACATATATATCTGACATGTTCGTGGATATATAGTCGAAACTAGAAGCATGAGCACACCTACGTTGTAGATACATACACACCAGTTATCTACTCCACTCTGTAACTTGTAGATAAATAGGTGTACATATGGATACCTCATACCCCCGTATCTATTATAGACATAATGGAGATGAGGATAACCTGTAGACGGGGTATTTGGTCACCATAGTAACCGTTGGGGAATGGAATGTTGTC
The DNA here is from genome assembly GCA_963932425.1 of Athalia cordata. Classification (NCBI taxonomy): domain Eukaryota; kingdom Metazoa; phylum Arthropoda; class Insecta; order Hymenoptera; family Athaliidae; genus Athalia; species Athalia cordata. The sequence goes on from OZ010626.1 coordinate 32,290,693, forward strand.
TTCATTAGTCGAAGACCTCCGCAGTCGAATACCGTGCGCCGTATACGCTTTAAACATGTACAAAGTGAGGTTGGATTCCTTCTTTTTTTTTTCACACACACACCGACATCATTCCACGTATATATACGTAAAAGGCTATAAATTTGATGAACACAAAAAAAAAAAAAAAATAGAAAAGAAATCAAAGAAAAATTCCGATCGAAGAAAGAACGGGTCGCTGATACGATTCTTTTTTCTTCTTGTTTGATTTTTTTGTCTCGTTGAAATGGCGTCGCAACGACTCTGTTATTTCCATTGAGTAGCGGCAACAGCTGTCACTAACGGACTGACAAACTGGGGAGATGTGTTTTTAGCGAGTTGTCGTGGAATGTCGAGGATAGGTTCGTGCTCTATCTTTAATTTACGTATTAATAAGCCGGATGGTTGGCTGGCTGTTGCTGTTGCTGCTGCTGTCGAGTATCGCGTGCAGCAAAGAGAAACCGTTGACAGGTATTCGCGACATCGTTTATCCGTCTAACTCCCCCGACTCACATCCCATCCACTAACATTTACCTCTTCCTTTTGAGCACTTCGTGAAGTTCTCTGGCTGTCGTGTTCATATACGTACGAAATTTCATCAATTACCTATTTATTATTCCATTCATCTTTAGTTTTACAGATTTTAAAAACCGCTTGTTATTTATTATACACCCCTTAAATTGGATCGTTCGACCATGATTGTTGGAAAAATAAAAAATGTGAAAAAAAAATTTGAACAATTGCAACTTTTACAGCACCTCGTTACCTCGCGTTAAATGTTTCAATATAAACTCTCAGGACGAGCCGGTTTACATGTATCCTTCCAAACATCTGAGAAATGTAGAAGGTTACATAACACCCTCCGTAATACACTGTTGGGAGTAATTTTGAACGTTTAACCTCTGAGTTTTAGACCGGGTTAGACGATCTCAAGATCCCAAAAGATCTCTCCCGGGTATCCTATGTCTTACTTAAACACTAATAGGTTTGGCTGGTTGGAACACCGGCGCTACTATTCCTGATACGTAACTTTGAACGATAAAGATTGGCTTACCAAAAAGATAACTAACTAAAATTGAAATCAAAATATTAGACATGTTGCAACTCTGCTTTCTCTCTTCAACTAGTTTTATGCGCGTGCTTCTGATCACTCAAAATCTTCTTCTTTTCTTTTTTTCTTTTTTGTTCATTTTTTAAAGGTGTACTGCTCGGTAATGTCTTCGGTCTAATCACATGTAATATGTATCACACGCCTTATGTCCCAGAGAAACGACGATGCGCGGGTCATTAATAAAAGCCTTTCACCTCTCGTCGTTTTTTTTTTTTTTTTTTTTTTTTTTTTGAGAACGTTGACAAAGCGTTCGGGGGAAAAGAAACGATGAAAAAAAAGTGAAAATAAAAACGAGCGTGCATGGTAGCAGAGTAATCTGAATTTTGTAATAAATTTTTGCCAGAGATTGATTCGTGATATAAATTTGATTGAGGTTGTTCATTGAATTGTATAACGTTGAATTAAATTCATGTGCGGTGAGTTTTAGAAAAGTTTTTAGTTTCAACTCGTAGCGAGGTACCACTAGGGGGAGGTTTTACGGTACCAACCCACCTCGTAGCCCTCAAAGACCGGCATTAACAGTAATTTACACTCCCTTTGAATGCGGCGTGTTTTATGACCGCGTAATGCTCGTAATTCGCTCTAGAGGGTGGTACCCATACAGCCACGAAACGGCGGCATCAGAACCCCTCATTTTCCGTAATTCCATCGATAAAGAAATTCAATATTTCTGCTGTAATAAAAAAATAAAATAAAATAGAGAAAAAGAAAAAATCTGAATCGCTGCTGCTCATATTTATGGGGTTAACCTACCTAACTACACGAAAATAATCGGAAACATAAAGAGAAAAAAAGCATATTGCCGGTCTGATTCCGTCCCGATAACCGAACTGAATTTGTAGAAGAAAAAATTCACAAAACTGCTTGCATTCTTCTGGGTTTGCATCGGTTTACTTTTTCGTCGGGGAAAAACCTTCGTTACGCGGGGTGCGTGTTTTTTCTTCCGAAATTTTTCTTGTTTTTCATATTAATTTTCTCTTTTTCTTTCGAGGCATTGTTCGAACCCGTATTATATGACGACTCTCTCGACATATTCTTATGCAGATAGGTTTAAAGTTATATAACGCGAACCAGACAGCATTGTTGTGTTGAACCTACAGAGCCACCTCCGAACGGTGCTACGCGGGGTCACCATTCTTATGATAATTTTTGGGATTATTTTTCGTAATTTCTACCGAATGCCAACGTTGCTTATAACTTCGGCGCTGCAATTACCAACCGCTCGATTTAAATATTAGAAAAGCAAAAGAGATAAAAAAAAATAAAGAAAAATAAATAAATAACTGGAAATGAAAATGAAAATTTTCTACCAACGCCGCCACTCCCACCCTTGTATATTTTCACATTTTTCTCACCCTCGATCTCGTCGTAAATAATCATAAGAATTTCGTAACATCCACTAATTTTCATCCTCTTAAGTGCTCAGACAATCTTTTTCCTTCACATGGCAAAGTAATTAATGGCATTTCGTTAATTTTTAAATCATTTGTTTCAATGAAAATACAATAGATTCGGATTATTTCGTGCGTAACGACGTCAGTTCGCAGTATTTATTCATGGCGAAACTGAAACCACAGTTAACTATAATATATATGTGGTACATGGAGAAACTTTCCCGCCGTATTGTTGTCTGATGAATGATGATATTTCTAAGCGCTGCAGCGCAGGGTTTAGTCGGAGTGACCAACTGCTGTTGGATGAATTAACGACGCTTTGGACGTAACGGGTATAAACCGTTGGATGAACTGGTTAAACTAGAAGTACCTGCTGCTGCTGCTGCTGCTGTTGCTGTTGCTACATTGCATTCGCCGGAGTCCGGTATAGTCGCTTTGCGAAAATCGTTTTCAGAGTTGCTCTCGAAACCCCCGCCCACCGTACTGTACTGCAGCAGCTAACCAGTATACCTAGTACTACTTCCTATGAAATTGCCAGTCGATTTATCCACCTCCCAGCTCACCCCGGTAAGCCCTTTCTCATACTGCGCTATACGTACAAACTCCGAAGAAGTACTCTCCCGCTATCGGAGCTGAGTCAACAATTAATCCTCAGTATTGTGGAAATTGATTAACAAAATACATCTATCCGCGAATTGAACTCAAATGCCTTTCAAGCTCGTGATAAGTTGACACTTTCGGAGCTAAAAATCGAATCCCGACGACAACGGGGTTGTAATTAATTCTCATACGCTCGGCATAGCTACCCAGAATTTGTCTTTTTTGTACAGACTTTTTTTCCTCCTCCAACGGATGGGAGGAGTTTTGTGAAAAATTTTTCGAGGGGCACGGGGCGGGAGGATCTGGATATATATGCATCATTCTTTACGATCTAGATCGACGAGCTGAGGGGTTGAATTGCCATCGGATATATTTCTGCCCCGAAGGTATGGGTATGTGAGGTAGAACAGGACTATAACAGAGGGAGAGAATGCCCAAGGATAAACCGTTTCATAAAACATACATCGATTTCGTATCACCCGGTATGGGTCCGCTTCCTTCCATTGATCCCTCCCACATTTCACCCTTCCCACCCTCATTCTCTTATTCTTTTTCTTTTTATTTTACTTAATATTTCTCTTCTTGCGATCAGGGGAAAACTGTCAGGTGGATATGAGATGCCGCAAGGCAAAGCGAGGAGCTCTTGATCCTCGGTATTCTTATTCCACGAATCGTCTTAAATTGCCATCCCTTGCACCGACCCAACCCACATTGAACCGCGCTCGTATATCACGGTAAAAAATAATGTCGCGACCACCAGATTATTCCACAACCACCAAATAATACGCCTGTCATCGGCCATTATTATTAGATTTCTACTTTCAAAAACGATAATTATTTCGCCACCAAACATACTTATAGGTAAAATTTAATGACAAATGAATTCTTCCGTCGACGACGCGGCGGGGGGTTTTCTTGAATGAAATTGGGATGATTTTATCGGCGTAATTTTCGAGAACGGATCAAAAAATCGAGGGGTGAGAAAAGCTCGTTGAGAGTAATATCGCTCCAGAAGCGAAAGCTGAGTATTTTTTTTCTTTCTTTCTTTTCTTTTTTTTTTTTTTTTTATTTTTTCTTTTGCGCTGGGGTGCCAACGATACTTCTACGTTGTTTGCAATTTTTTAATCCTCTCACGACACGACCACCAGCTCTGCCTCATCAATCTCTACTTTTCTCGCGAGGCCGCTGCTGCTACTGCTGCTACCTTTTCTCTCTTAGCTGATCGTTTACCCGAGACCACCCCTAGAATTACCACTATAAAAGCTATGCTAGCATTTTTATCCCCAGAGAACGATTTTTCAATTTTTTTTTCGAAATTATGAATTATATTTCCTTTGTACATTTCAATTATTTTTTAGATCGACCGAACTTACTTTTTCTCTTATTTATAACATTATTATATACATTATTTTATTTCTCTTACGTAACTAAAAATGAATAAATAAATGAGACGGATGGAAATTGATGATGATTACGTTACTTTGTGATAATATTGTTATTTTGTTTTCTTTCTTTATTATTGCAGGTTTGACGTGCGCGGAAAGTCCCTCGAACACGCACAGCACAAGTCGGAAATTTTTGGTAGTCGTGCCTACTTTAGGACGACGGTTCAACAGCCAGCTGTTCTCGTTATCAAACAGATAAAACGTCACGACGCAGCTTCCTACAGATGTCGAGTCGATTTCCGGCTCGCCCAAACCAGGAGTTTCCGGTACAATCTGACCGTCGTTGGTGAGTTTTTTTAAAAATTACTAAACAGACGAATTGGGTGGAAAAGGAATTTCGCATCGTGAACGATGGAGTAGCACGTTATTACATACCCTAGATCGATATGAATTGATAGATCGATTGGAATTACTTCAAATATAAAGTGGTATACGTAATGTCAGTCGAATTTCTAAATAATTCGTAATATCAGTCACCACCTAATACGCCTTTGAGTGAAGCTTCCATTACCAAAATGGCGTTGTACTGTATATACAAGTACGTTTACTACCTGTAAGTATCTCGTGTCTTTCATGGAATGTAGATACTTGCATTATTCATAGAGCCAAAAGTTCACCTGGTATACGTACCCACTTCACGATAGTAGTCACGAATCTATAGCACAGGAATTCCAGAACTGTACGATCGACATTTCAGTACGGAGTAGGTAATGGGTGTAACTAAAAGCAGAAGCTTTCCACTTTTACCTATAATAATTGAAACTTGTAGAAGGATGCGGTGACGACCTGTAATAAAAATTGATCGCTAAATTTTTTATTCGTTGAGAAAATTTCAGAGCCCCGAAATTAATTCGAAGCAGCGTTCCGCGCTGCATTTTTCTGCTCCGAAAATATTTAGAATTCGCAAAAGAGAATTCTTGTCGAAAAATCTGAACGAAAAGGCTTTCCACTTTTGGTTACGTCCTCAAATTTCGGGTCTATTCCGAAATCTGGATAACCTACAGTTGCACCGAGTATTATACTATATCTAGTACCGCGACTGCGATTAGCTCATGAATTTTTCAACAGTCGTCATTTGTTTGATCAGAACCTGCACCCCATCCCCTTTAGCTTTTTCAGCCCCTAGTGCTGCGCCACTATCGCTAGTTTCACTCATTCCGTTCAGCACACACATACGGTGTTTTTCGACCTACTGATTTTATTTCACCTGAAAACTACGATAAAAATGAAAAAAAAAAAAAGAAAAAGTTCTTTATCAAAACTTGCAACGTTTCAGAAACATTGTTTTATAAGTGATCGAAAAAAAGTCACGAATATTTCGTAAAAAATCGACTATACATTCGTCAAAGATTTTTCTTTTGTCTTTTTTGTATTTATACACGGTACTTGAGATTTTTCTCAACCACTTCAGGAAACACAGAACTTACTTTTTCCCCGTACTTCCCCTATCGGTTATAAAGGCCATGATAAAAAATGTAGGTACCTTCTCATCGACCCGTAAATTGATTTTCAGGGACTTCGGGGCCAAAGCTTTATTCAGGTCAGCATCGCACGGCGCTTAGAGTTCAGCGTCTCCAGAATAATTCCAAATATTTTTCGTTTAATTTTTCATCGCAATTAATTTCGTTTTATCTTCGAGCTTAATTAGAACGGTAAAAACAAAAAAAAAAAAATGGTCAAATTCTACGGTGCAAATGTTGATGAAAATAATTTACTCCGGTATTACAACAATTTGATAACAAACAAAGAACGAAAACAAAAAGAAAAAAAAACAGAAAAGAACGGAAAGAAAAAAGTCAATGGCTATGTTCTCTACGTTGGATATGTAGAAAGAAATGGTCCTACGCACGTACCCACAGCGATGAGCTTAACGATGAAAATGTCAGGGAGCAGAAATGCGTACTTACGTAGGAACCCTGTACGGCAACGGCCCTCTGATAAAAACCTAATAACGCGAAACACAAAGCGTGTACCCGCCACAATTTCCGCAGCTACAGGAGAAAAAAAAAAGAAGAAAATGAACAAGATAAAGCTAGAATGGAAAATTGGTAAATGTAATACGAGCAAGAGTATATTACACCCTGTCCTGTGTAAGAAGGTAGAAAGAAGAAATAAAAATGTCGATCGGGTAATTTTGTAACTTAATTTTTTCGTTCGCTCTTTCTTTTTGCTCTTCACGATCGAAACCCTGAGATATCCCAGTTGGTATAATTGTGATCACTCTTGGTTTGTCGAGGGGTGAAAAGAAGGTGAGGTTCAAGGGTGCGGTCTAGTCGTAGGATGAGATTTGTTCGTGCGGTTGAAATCGAACAAAGAGTTCGTCTTGCATAGTGACTGGTTGTTGGTTGCTACGATTTGCGGGATTTCCAGACTGGGTGGAAACACGTTTGCGGTTTTTCGAAAGAAGAGAGAGATTGGGGTGTATAGGTAACCGACCCCTAGATGAGGACGGTATTTTCATCAGACGAGATTGGGTCCCTAGACTCTCTAGATTACATCCCTAGCATGCCTATATATAGCTATACAGACCCCTCTGCGAGTACCAACGCCCCTATTTTCTTTGCACCCCTCTTTTTTTTTCACGCGCTTCTTTTCTCCTCCACTTCTTCTTTTTTTTCTCCGCTTCCGATTTTCTCTTTTCTTCTGTTGGAATGACACGTGGGAAGTGACCTACGGCCTCTGTTTTCGATACCTGCTACTCCATTCCCACCCTCATCTTGTTTTTCTCGTATTTATATTTGAAACGTTGATAGTTTTCTAAGAGGATAGATTTTGTGAGAAATCTTTTACTTTTCATCACCTGCAACTAGCATATACAGCGTTCGGATATCCCTATAAATCAACTCCAGGAATCGAAAAAATCCACTTCGTGTAAATTATAATTTTTATTTCTGATTTATTCGGTGATGATATTTCTTTCGATTATTCCTTTCATTATTATTATTGTTATTATTGTTATTATTGTTATCTTTTTTCATCTCCTGCAGAGGGTGACACAGATATTTATTCCAGTGAATTTATGATATGGAGAACTGAAAGAATTGGAAGAATATTGCGATAGAAGTATATACATATATATAATATATATATTTATATCTCGTTCGTGAACAATTTCCGGATAAAAATTCCGTTCACAATTTCTAGAGTATTTGAAAAAAAAAAAAGAAAAAAAGAAATAAAAATAGAAATAAAACTAAACGAAAAACGAAAAGTATGAATAAATGAAATGCTGGAGGGTGAGTTGTAAGATTCCGCTGATCCGTATATATAATTTATTGTCAGCTAACAATGCAGAGATCTAAGATTCGCTAAAGGGGTGGGTGCTGGACTGCGCTACCTGCATATTATAACTGCAGTTTGGAATGAGTGGTATAAAAATAATTGAACAAAGGTTGAAAAATAAGATAGCAATAATTGAAACGAAGAAGACGCGGTGCCGGGAATGGAGCTTGAAGCGCCTCCGCCCCTCGCTATTTCTCTCCCATCCTTCTTTTCCTTCTCCTTCTCCTTCTCCTCCTGCTGCTGCCGCTGCTGCTTTTTCTAGGAAAGAAGAAATATCGAGGATGAGAGGCGACGCCCTCGTTAAGGAAATAATGCGCTGGCTTAATTAAATACAACGCAATTAGTCTGCATCCCTGCGCAACTCTAAGGCGGGGGTAATGCACGGACGGGGATGTGGATTATTCAGCCGATGCGATGCGATGCGATGTGATGTCACGTCATGTTCCTCTTCCCTCTCAGTGAACGGGATGAAAAAAAAGGAGCGACAAAAAATAAAATAAAATTAGAAAAAACAACACACATACACACACACACACCCCTGAGTGAAAAATCGTGAATTTTATGCGACAAGAACGGGCTTGATTCCTAATTCATTCTACGATCGCGTAAGAATTATTTTTTTCCTTTTTTTCTCATCCCCCCATTTCGAAAATGAAAATATATAGTCAATTACTATCCACGTTTTCCACCGGTTACAATATAACAGCTGGAGAGTCGAGTTTAACTGAAAGTCCCCTAAAATTAATAAAAATTCTTGCCGAGCAGCCTGCAGCTCGAAACCATCCCTCTCATTCCTCACGCATTGCAGCATAATAGCACAATTAATTCAAGTAAAATTTCAGTAATTTCCTCATTAGAAACGCAAGAGGAGAAAAAAAAAAAAAAAAAAAAAACACGACAAAAAGAAACTGACAGGCGGAAGTAAAGATTCCTTTTCTTCCATCCCCTATTTTTCGTTTCAATTTTTCTCACCGTAAAGTACAAGAATAAAAAAAAAAAAGAAAAGAAAATAATAATTGTACGAAAATTAGCGAAAAGAAAAAAAAAAAACGAAATATTATTACATCGTCGCAGGTACGTCGCTATGAAATAAGGGGATGAAATCCTACAAGGTTAGTAGTTCTTAGCGTCGCCTATACTTTTTTTTCCGAATTTATGTGGCAATAAATTCATACGATTCTCTTCTGCAGCAGCAGGTCGTTTTCGGATCTTTTTCCTTACGGTCAGTTTCCCCACTTAGCCACGTATATATATAGGTATATATATACATATAGGATATACAGCAACTGAGTGAGCCAGAGAGAACGGGAAAAAGAGTAGAATTCTTTTCACGCTGTTTAACTATTGGCCCCGATATAGTGGAAAAACTCACCCCCCGCATAGCCAGAGGCTGACCAACGGACATAACTTATCGGGTTCACAGTCGCTTGCTTCTGTGACGAGCGAGTCCCGCCGGGGGGGCTAAAGAGGAACGAAAAGGGGTAGAAAAGTTAAGGGTTGGAGGCATACTACGGGACTACGGCTTGTTGACCAATCCAAGCGCACAGCACCCAACTCTCTTCCTACTCATACAGGAGGAGGAGAGCTTTCACCCCGTCCCTCCCTTGATTCTTTTTCTTTTTTTATACAGCATCTGAGTATTTTTTTCCCATTTTTTTGTTTTTTCTTTTTCACCTTTTCATCCCTTTTTTTTTTCTTTTCGTGTATTTTGTTTATTTACTTTTATTTTTCATACCTTTCCCCAGGTACATAGCTCGGAAATATTTCTCTCTCTCTCTCTCTCTCTCTCTCCTGGTAGACCGCAGAAAAGTGAAGGACCCTTATCAACATCATTATGATTATTATTATCATTTTATCATCGTTATTATGATTAGCATTTGGTTAATAAACACGACAGAAAAGTGAAAAAAAATAAATGAAAAAAGTCCTAATAATCAAATAGAACGTAAATATGCTTGATTAGATAATTAATAAGCGATTAACTATAATGGTTTTCTTTTTCGAAAGGTTGTGAAAGGTTTGAATGAGACGGAGGTAAAAAGAAAAAAAAAAGGAAAGTAAGAAAAGTTGTGGCACGGATTAATTAGTGAGATCTCATCCGCGACGGGTGCAGCGGGCGTTCAATTTGTTCGTCTCTTAATTCTGATCGTGTATAAATTGTCGACGTTATTTCGGCGTCCTGCGATTACGTATGTGCGACGCCTTGAGTCAGCGTCGCGTCGCGGTATAGCGTGATCATCTAGCTCGTCCCCAACCGACCTACCGACCGACCGGTTTGCAATTTCAACTTTGTTCCCAAAGATTCCTCGGCACTTCAGTTTACTGCTGGGGTCAGGACCCGAAAGTTTTTACCTCCAGAGTGACTCTCAAACTTCTCCCTCGTTCCCTGTTTCAATTCTTGAACAAGCCACCTTATTTTCTCTTATTCTACTCCAGCTTCTCCGTTTCTCCACCTTCTTCCTCTCCTTGCTCTCTGCTATCTGTCTGCCGTATCAAAGTAATCCCTTCTTTTTGGTGAATGTACAAGGCTGAGCTTGACTGCATGACTAAATTCTTCGAGGAAACTCTCGTGGGGGGAAAAAAAATCCAGACGCACCAACGAAATTCTTTCGCCAAAAGATGCGATTCTGCGATGTGTTTTTACTCATTTAAAGGGTGAAGGTATGAAAAAGTAACGGACAAAATTTCATGAATCTTCCTTCTTCTGCACCAAAATTTCAACGTAAGCAAATTTTTAGCTTGTACCGTTTAATTCTTGGCCTGGAAATTTGCTCCAAGACGAATTCAGGTGTAATACAATGCAGCAAGTAGTAGTTAGTGGTACCAGTTTATCAAGTAGAAGACAACCGCGTGACCAACTTGGAGACGGGGTAGAATAGTTCGTATAGCTTCAACCCGGTGCTGCTGCTTCTGCCGTGCTTCTCAGACCCACTAGAATTGTGGTCTAGCAGTATTATACCAGCTATGTATTATGTACAACCAGAGCTGCCTTTACATATACATATAGATATGTACATTTACGCGTTATATGTATACCGCCGTTACGTTCACTGGATGTGCATGAACGCAGCAAAAAAAAAAGAAAGAAAACGAAACAAAAAACAAAAAATCAACGTATTTTGAAACGTGAGAAAATACGCGGTTGAAGAAAATTCATTTCGAAAAAAAATAATTCTCCACACGAAAATCAAGCAGTTTTGAAACCCTTTTAATTCGAGTTGTATTTAATGTTTGGTGAGTAAAGCAAATATTGGTTGAATTCACTAAGGTACTTCGCTAGAAACTGCTTATAAGATACACAGAAACAATTTTAGCACACCCATAACGTACGTGACTGTAATTTCTTCGGCTAACTTCAGATACTGCTACGTCGATGTCTGCGAATTTCAGTGACTCGGAGTTGAGGAGTGAAATAGGAAAATCGTGGTATAATTAGCGAAAGGAAAAACAAAAAGATTGAAATTCGGTTCGTTGATCAGCGATTCGCGATTTCATGCCCCCCCGCGATATATTCGAAATTTTTCTAATACGTATCTGATGTAACAAGTTTCTTATTTTCCATATCTATCATGAATTTCTTTCTCTATTTTGCCTCCGCTTTTCCCGATCACAATTGTTAGAAGGAATCTGGGTGGAAACGAAGATCGGGAAGGGGGGAAAAAGGCGAAAGGGGCTCGAAAAGGGTGGGGAATATATCCACCAACGTAGTAACCTTGCCCCAACCTAACCTGATCTCACTCGACCCGCAGCCGTTTGGCAAAGCCAACTCAACTCAACTCGATTCAACTCTACTGCCAGCTTTTGGCCCAACCCTTCCTTCTTCTTTCGGTAGGGAGCAGATTTTAATATTTCCAGCCATATCTCAACCGGGCAAACTTGCCCCCCCCCCTTTCCCTCCCTCCCTCCACCCCCGTCTTCCCAACGCGGCTCGAGGACGCGCACAGGTTCACTTAAAATCACTTTATTGGGATCGAAGACGGTTTTTCATCCAAATATACTTCCCTTACGTAATAACGCAGACAGTGCATTTCCGTTGATAGCTAGATAAAATATCGAACTTCATAAAGCATCGTAAGAATTTTGAAAAACAATATACTGATTTTTATTATCTACAGTTTCATTTCTAAAAAACGTGCTCCAACGTTCGAGAGAGGAATTTGAAGTTTTTCGGGGTTGAGAACTGTGAAAAAATTTGGACAAAACATGTATTTGTTTTGTTTTTTGTTTCATTTTGTAATTTTTTTTTTTTCTGCAATTCTACCGGTGGTTTGATACGTCAAAGTTAGAACGTATACTGCAGCTTAGTAAACTCGAAAGTTAAAGATAAGCTCGAAATACCTAAACCTCCAGTTCAAATGCGATGCTAAATTTTGCACATATTGAAGTCTGCGTCGCAACCACAAATTAAAACTTTTCAGACCCTAAAATTGAAGCTCAAAGAGTATTAGCAAATAATAATGATAATAACAACAACAACAACAGAAAACAGCGTCCATAATGAAGTGGAATAAAAAAAGCTGTGGTATTCAAAAAGTATTCGGTAAACGTGGAAAAAAGAAGCAGAAAAATCTAAATCCTGAAGCCTGCAGGGTCCTGAATCCGATGTTAATTGTAACCCTATAAGCTCGATCCTATATATCGACAAAATAAAAACCAAAAGCACATTATAGGTTTCGGAGTTGCCCGCAGAGCTTTAGAAAGTCGTGCGCGCAATTTCGTTGCCCGAAAATTACTCCAGTTTTAGGAGTGAGCCGAGGGGGTGCGGGGGTTGGGGTTAACTTTGGTATTAATCGTGAACTAAAGTTTGAATCGATGTTTTTCGACTCGGGGGCAAACGCTTGGGTTCGTCTCTAGCTGCTTTTTCGTTTATATTATATAGCTTAATGCTCGAATAAAAAAGCTCGTAAGTTAAGAGAAGAAGCGACGCCTACGTTCCTGTTTTCTTTTCTTTTCTTCTCTCTTTCGCCTTTAACATGGCGGCTAAAGACTAGAAAGAATTTTGATAATAAAAATATTTTCACGATGCATTTATCGATTGCATAAATGTGTTTAGAAAGTTTGATATCCCCGCGCTGTATAAGATATGGTCGTTTTTTTCTTTGCGAATAACTTTACTACTACTTTAATTCTATCACCGCAAAAAAAGCTAGTCGATATAATTTTTAATATCACTCAGGAAACTCCACACCGCTATTTTGATCAAAATTATATGATCTTCCATCTAGTTTATTGGACTGTCCGCCAACAGCCCAGGGTGTAATAAAACAGTGAAAATTTTATGGCTAGGAATTTTTTTTCACCATCCTTATATTTATTATAATGGATCATTGAATATATATATATGTATATGTATATATATATACCCTAATGTATCCACGCACATAGAATTTCAACAACTAAATTATATTTTATGATCCCTAATATTTTTTCATTCGTTAAATTCCTGTTACAGTTTCTTTTTTTTTTCTTTTTTTTTTATCTTTATTTTTTTTATATTTTTCATTTTTATCCCGCTCTAAATTAATTACGTTTTATTATGATTAATTTTTCATCGATTTGAAAAAAAAGAAAAAAAAAACAATTCTGTCCATGGTTTTCAATTTTACAAGTTTAAGAGACGCGCAGCGGTGAAAAAACTGTGTTATTTTATTGTGTTATAGCTTTAATTTATTTTTTTTCTTCTTCTTATCCTCTTTCTTATATAGAAATGAAAAATACCGGTCGTAGGGGCAGAGTCGAGTTCCGCCTGAGCGACGGAATTAAGTTGGCAATTTTTCACCCGCACCTCCATCCACTTAGTTGGTCCTCTCGATTTATTGCACGATACACCTCATGACCTTACCACCGTGACCTTGGTGTCTTGAGGTCGAATGTTGACGCGATTTTCACAAAAAACGAAGTTCTGGAAGTTCAAATATTATTAATTTGTTTTATTTTTTTACGGATGGAATGGTAGGATCATAAACCGGAATCAAAACCTAATTTCCGAAAGAAATTCAACAGAATTTCTTGTAACAGAATAAAAGCGAAAGAAAAATAAAAGAAACATTCCCATCGACATCCCGGAATTGAAAATAATTGCCGAAATGGAGTCGGTGGAATTTTTATTTCAGTGCTGATAGAATATAATATGAATACATATTTTCTTGCGGTATATATTCGTGCAGGAAAGTAGAAATAAAAATCATGAAAAATAATCTGGAGGAAATTCTGAAATTAGTCGCGATTGATTACCGGCGGGGAAACGTTCACTTTAATTGAGATGGAATTTATAAATTTATAACTGAATTTTATTGTATTTTTTTTCGCCCGGTTTTTATTCAACTTTCAACCTGTTTATTCTTTTCTTTTTTTTTTCAACTGAAACTTCGTTCTTGTTCACAGAATTAATTAGCCTTTTACCACAACCGTGGCCACGTACCGAACTCGGTTTCATAACAAACTCTGAATAATCTTCTTTTTTTTTTTTCTCTCTTATTTATTCTAATTCTTCATCCTCTTTTCCAAATTCATATAAAAGTTGAAGTTTGAGTATAAAATGAATAAAAAATTATGAAAGTCGAGCCAATTCGCGCACGACATCTTTTTCTTTCTGTTCAATAATTCAATAATTTCATTTTTCTTTTTCCAATGTGATCAGAAATTTGAGAAGGGAGAAGAAAAAAGTAGAAATAAATGAACGAGGTTTTTGAAGAAAAAGAAAAAACAGAAGACGAAAACATTTATTTCATCGAGTTCAAATTTTCGTACCGAAAATGCGACCATTCCGTTTTTGTTTCACTCGTCGGTCGATTATATGGGGATGTAGATCAAATTGTTGATAATTTTCAGTGATGCGAGAACGGCATTGAATTTGCGGTGTGAATTGAAAGCGAGAATTTAATGTTAGAAATTATAACGAGCGACGTGCATGTAAAGTTTGTAATAAACTTTTGTTACGTACTATCTCTCATTACCGAGTAGAGGTCGGCGTTGCAACCCTTGTCGGCTAATGGTGTTTTAGCAAAGTAACAAACGCGTGTTAACAAAGTACGTAGAGTTTATGTCCCGCATATCTTCCTCGAATCTCTTCACTTTTCTCGTCATATGGTACACCGTGATATATAAATTTCAGTTCACTCCAGATCCTGGAAAATCAGTTATGAGTATCTACCGTATCGTATTCAAGGTACACCCACTCTACGCTCGAAGCGTCACGCGATGCGGTTATCGTTCATTAATATGGCCGCTAAATTGATTAGGGTAAGACACGATGCTCCGTCACCTGCCTTGTTAACATATTATCGATTGTGAAATCGAAATTCCGTTGAGATAAAATCATCATACGATATACCGATCAATTGAGAGGATTACAGATCTGAAGAAAAAAGAAAACAGGTAAAGATAAAGGGGGGGAAAAAATCTCATCTAGGTGTTAGAGAAAGAGAGAAGAAAGTCCTGAGGGTAGTGAAAAGAAAAGCGGGAGTTTGAATGGCGGTGGTGCAGAGCGTGGATAGGGGTGATTTGAGGAGGGTCACTGATTACTTAAGCTCCTTGAATTAAAGATGGAGGATGGATCTCAACGCTCCGATTCGAACCAGCAGCTTCCTCTTATTCTTCTCCTTCTTCTTCTTCTTGTTCTTCTTCTCTTTCTAGTTTTCTCATTCTTCCCTCCGGATAGATTCCTATACTAACGAATTCTAAAGACGTTCAATTTCTTATCATCTTTCTCCACCTCACCAATCTCTCATTAAGAATTCACCTGTACACGCTTGTAAATTATATTATTTATCGCGTTGAATGTGCGCGCCCCATCCGGCACGATAATACGTTATGTAGATACGTATCTTGGGGTGGTAGTCACCCCCTTCCTATATTTCAACCCCCAAGCCCATCGAAATGAGGTAATTTCTTCCGGGAGGCTGAGCGACTACGAAGGCGTCCAACAATCTCGACCGTTTTCGTCGTTAGTCCCGGATCCTGACCGAATTCAGGTCAGCTTATCGGCGCCCCCGTCAAATCCGTGAGTCCAATTTGGCCCCGAAACTCTCGCATGCTTTTCTAGGATCGACAGCCGCGCACCAGGCAAAATCGAGAACGGAAAGAGCTCGGAGAGGGAAACCCCCTAAATAGCCCCACATCCCTCTAAACCTTTTCAACCTTTTCCAACGCCTCATCATATTGCTGAAATTGAGTACATCCCGAACACAACTCCTACAAGGACGCCATTCTCTGACCCAGGCATTTTTAATCCCAAGTATCGAAAAATTTAAATGACCTCGGGAAAAAAAAAAAATTACGTTTCTTCGATCAGCGATCGATATTATTTCTCTTCGCCTCACCAGGAGTTATAACTTTTTGAACGGCACTCGAAATATCGCTACCAATTAATGAACGGAAAAACCTAAGGAGAAGATTTAACGAAATTGAATCAGGTCGGAATTATGGTGATTTATGAATGAATTTCAGCGCAGAGTAAATTTGTCAGTAGATGACTGAGAATAATATTAGTGCACGTCACATTATAGCTATCTCGGATTTGGAATGTCAGAGATGTTGAAATTTCTCCATACATATATAAACGGGCATATCCAACACGTGAGGAGACGGTTAAATTCGTGATTTCGTGGCTTGTGGTTCTCTTGGTGTGTTCGAGACGTTGCATGATTGAATAATTACATCGGCAAATACCCCACGCCACCGTGCGCGACACGTCAAAGCGTTCGTATTACGTACCTATATCTGTACGAACAATATATATCTATGTATTTATGCACATATATGCATACGTAGATATATGTCCACACATACATTTGGGCGGTACATAATACAGGTTGCGGAACCAACTAAGAGGTGGTTGAACCGGTAGCGAGGTGCCAACCAACCGAAACACCAGTTCGCATGCTACCTCATCCATTTCGAACTCCATCTCAAACCCACCCTCAGAATCGTAATTAATCTTTCGAACCCCCTTCCATCCCTTCTCCAACTTCAATCCGACGATTCAACTACCGAATAAAGCGAAGCTCTCAATTATATCCCCCAAAAACAACCACCGACGCCACCTTTTTCAATTTTCATCCCTTCGCATTTCTATGATCATCTCCGATTCTATTTATTTGTCCAGGTCGCTTCCAGAAAAAAAAAAAAACAAACAATGGTGTCCCTGGTCCGATTTGAGTACCGCCCTCAGATTTCGAAAAATAAAAACTCAAAAAAAAATCATCCCCAGTGATTTCGTCGCGTCCTGAACACACGCGATCTCCGTACAGTATAATACGATCGAGATAGCCTGAGGTATTGACGGGCGTTTTTTGAATCCTGCACATCACGGGTTCGACCTTTACGGTTCGCAGATTATCGTATCCCGAGGAGGTGGGGGGAGAACGGAGAAAAAGGAAGGGATTCGATGGGTAGAACGGAGTTTAAATTTAACTCGATTAAAATTGCGGTTTAGAGATTTGCCGGAAATAATCGACGTGGTCTGTACAAGGCCCATTGATTACCGCAGGTAATTGCCGCTGCGGCTCCAATCCCCGTACTCATCCACCCACTCTCCCCCTCCCCCCTTACCCTTTTCCCATCCCCCCCACCCCATTTTCCTGATGCTGCATCCCTCGCGTGATCCAAAGCCAACTACTTCAAACACAGCTGCAATTGCTTTTCCACAGTGGCAATATATAGCCTAACCCCTTGATGTTTGCTTGCATTTATTTTCCTCCCCTTATTCCCTCTTTTCTCTACTCTTCTCCATTTTCATCCTTCGCTATCCTCTCCGCAATCCTCACCCCAACTGTATTTGCCTATACTCTTCCCATTTTTCCTTCTAACCAATCACTGTATATCTCGTTATGTTCACTACGTGTATAAAATTCCTATCGATTTATCCGACCGGAAGTTGTTAAATGTATACCTCATAGTTTATGTACGGAACTTCGTTTAGGAAATTGGAAATATTTGTGGATATCCATTAATTTTTATTATTATTACTTTTTTTTATCTTTCTCAGCATGTACATGATACATGGAATTTTGGGATCCTGGAGTCAGAAAAAAAAAAATTAAGAAAAAAATAGGTTAGGGAAGAGAATGAAATCGACGTGGCTTTCGTTAAATGAAATTGAATTCCTTTGGGTTTAGACGTACAAAGAATAGAGACAGTAGATTTTGGAGGGAGCGGATGGCGGGCGTTGTTCTGCAGAAATTAGAGGAAAGTGGCCGAGCCATTATTCCCAGAGAGTTCAACTTTGACCCTTTGTTCTGACATTCTTGACCCCCGTAGGACAGAGTGAAAGATAGAATGAGACACCGATATAGATAGAGAGTGTTCGTGTCGGAACACAAAGACACTCGACCACTCCATACCACGTTTCCACCTCCTGAAGGACAATGGGGAAATGGTATTTCTTGCTTCAGAAGCTCTCCTCGTATATTATCATACCTATACCCGTACCATGTACCAAACTGCGTTGTGCGTTACAATCGCTCGCCTCTTTACCGGCGAAACAAACTCTTTCGAAACAAGCCAAGCCAACTAAAATCTCTCTGTTTCAGTTACCCCTGAACAACCAACCATCTTGGACAAACGCGGTCGCGTCCTAAACGTCACAGTCGGTCCTTATGAGGAGGGTGACGAATTGCTACTCAACTGCCGTGTCATTGGTGGTAAGTTATTTCATCCCTTACAGCATGTACCGAATTGAAGAAAGAAAAAAAAATAAGAAGAAAAAACTATCTGCTCTTTTTCAATCCAATAAAATCCTCCACCTCCAACCACGCTGCATCTATGAATTATTTTTCTAATTTTTTGCTCGTGTCAAATAGTCGTTGGCTCTTCTCGTGCTTTTCTCTGTGGGATGAACGAAGAAAAGAAAATGGAAGAAGAGAGACAGAGAAAAATAAATTTTAAGTGTTTTATCACCCCCTATGGATGGTCGTAAATATTCGTTTATTTATTTGTTTATTTTTGAGATAAAATATAAGGAAGGTGATAATTTTGGTCTTTGGAATGAAAAAATATGTATAAACGAGGATTAGGTATACTACATGGTTTCACGTTATTCTGACGGATAAGTTACCTGCAGGCTGCTTTAAATCTTGAATAAGGTTGTCTTAAACCTGCGGGAGACGGCGGGGTGGTGCAGTAAAAAGGGGTAGTTCATGTTACGGTGCCGCGCGCACATGGGTCTTGGAAAGTAGAAATTTACTTCTCTTCCACCCAACCCAGGTGTGTACTAGAATCTGTTTAAACCCGATATGCATATACCGCTGATGTGTGGAGAGGAGGTAAAGTACATTATTACGACTATAGGGAAACGTGATGCTTTTTTATTAAAATAATCAAATTCACCTTCGCTAACTTCACCGTCTAAATTTTAACTAATCTCCGGTGCAGCGCGGGTTATCCCACGGATAACGATCCTCGCTTACAGTTTGACACTTGTCAAAGTATTAATTGGACGTATTGTCTGAGCATATATTTTCTATAGACATATACATGAGGGTATTATCTGTTACACGTCCATTTGAAATAACGCTCGACGACAAAACTTGCGTACCAGACGGTGCTAACTAGTGGGTACGCGTTAGTGTCCACAGCTCAACGTACTTTAAAGACATTTGTTATAGAAACTACGGTTTCTCCGAGTTGGAAACGCAACTGGCTTCACTTGAACTAAAACTTATGCCACGTGTTTCACTTGTTACGTACACTTTTGCACGTACATGAAAGTAACTCGATCCCAAACACACGTGGTACGCCTCGGTATTATAATTCAGTTTTAAAATCCACGCGCGGTGAATTTAACGAACCACTGATCGTAAGTAACGTTTTAAAACTTGTTACATATCAGGCAGTTTTGTCCGAAAAAAAAATTTTTCACGCTCATACAGAATGAAACAAAATTAACAAACGAATAAATGAATCGTTACCGTCCACGCGGCGTGAAAAGACAACCCTGAAAAAAGAAAAAGGAAAAATTTACTTTTAGCTTCGACTCGGAATTATTACACCCCTTTTGTATCGGTTTCATTTTTTCCTTTTTCAATTCTTTATTCACTTTGTTCGACACGATTTTTAGATTTATATTCGTTTTGTTTTTTTGATAACCTGTAAATTTGCCGTATTCGTCCCGTACAATATCCAGGGAACATAGAATATGGATATATTCCCGAGTAGGTATCTGGTTGGCGGTAAGGTAGGCCTGAAGGCTAAATGGACTTGTCATGTATCACGCCACGAAGAAGAAGCCTGAAACTTCGTCACGCACATAACCCCTAAAAGAACAATAAGACACGCCGGTGGAAAAACTCTTCCGTGAATCATCACCACCCCATGCTCCTACTAAAAGTACGTCTCGCGTACACGTCATACAAGAATAAAAAAAATGAAGGACATCGAATGTATATTAACTTTGAATTATTGGGTTGTAAAAATGGCAAAACTATCCTTTTTTAGTCCACCGTATACATATATTCAATTCGTTTTTATTGTATAATATTTTGTGAGAAGTGATTATATCTATGGTATACATTATAATATAGTTTGGGGCTCGATAGTGTTGGCTAAGTATGTAAATTTGGGGGGTTTTAGTTTAGGGGTGGCGAATTTAAAGGTAAAGGACTTTTGGCTAATGCGGCTTATGTATTATTACGTATACCATATAGCTTGTAGATACGTATTCTGGATAGTTCGGTGTTAGTTTTATGTTGCTGTTACCGCTGCTGCGGTGTGAAGAAACGCTTTAAATACCTAATACTATATAACGTATGCATCGGTAGAAGCTATGGCGAATTTTAGAGCTCTAAGGGATTGGGGGCGATAAAAACAAGAGGAAAAAAAAGGAGGGGGGAAAAAACAGGAAAAGAGGAAGAAGTTATAGGGGAGGTATAAAGGGGTGAAAAAAGTATAGCGGGGTTGGAGGTAGTGTCGCCGGTTATTAGATCAGGTAACTTTTTATCGGCAACTAAACCTAAGTGAAAAGTTTCACGTTCGGTTAGGCGATTCTGGCCGGGTGACAGCGAACGTACCAAACCTCCCTCCACCGTCCCCATCCTCTTTTCCTATACCAGAAGGGGTAGTTCGACGCTCTTCATACTCTTATCCCGTTTCCTGCTGCTCTTGCTGCTGCTGCTGCCGCTGCTGCTGCTGCTTACTTTGGCAACTGGATCTAAATTCCTGTTTATAACCGTAGGCACAACTTCGCGGACGTGGCCCACTCCGAATTCCCGCACTCTCCTCACTTCGTGTTTTTTGTTTCTTTTGTTTTTCTTATCATTCATTTTCTTTTCTGTTCCGCAATCTAAGTACGCTCTGATTCGGTGTCATAAAAACTGAAATTAAGCAAAAATAATTCTATCTCTGGAGAAGAAAGTTACAGAAATGATTTTGAGATTGATTCTTCCGCTTTTATTTTTGTTTTTTTTGTTTTTTGTTTTTTGTTTTTTCACGGTTGAGTTCAGAATCCGCTGATCCTTGGAGGGAAGAAAATTAATGTTATTCTTGGCTCGCAGTTAACCTTTGACCCGTTTAGGGGTGGTAGGGGGTGGTAGAGCTTTATTAGAACACGGATTCTAATCGGGATTAAAGCCTTCCAGCGATGATTCCATGCCTTCAGTTCCTGTAGGATCAGTACGTGCCACGGGAGGGTTTTCGCCTTTCAATTCACATCACGAAATATCCTGCGAACCTCTCTCTTCTCATGCCCTCCCTTCGTAAGGTCTCGGAGGGTCGGTCTCGCCCCTTAGGTCTCCAAAGGTCTTCCTACACCCCACGACCTTGTCTCCACCTATCTCGTCACGAATAAATTCTACCACTTTACGATGCCCCTTCGAATTCTCACCATATTCACCTCCCCGAAACACCCCTCTGTCCTTCTCTTTCCTTTTATTATACCACCACGACTACTATAACCTGTTAATCTTCTGGACTCGAACCTCCAAAGAGGAAAAACCCTAGGCGGGAATTAGTTCGCTAAAGCAATTAACTATTGGAGAATTGGCCGCTGTCCATCAAACCCTTAGACGATTACTCCGTTATTACCTACCTCACCTATAACTTTCCCTTTATATCTGATACCCACTCCGGGTCAAGGGCTTTGAATTTAACTTATTGTTACTGTACTTAAACCGACCCCTGGTAGATGGTGGAAAATCGTTTCAAATTGAACTTCTGGTAGCTTCATTATGTATATAGCTCGGTATATAGGTATAGGTTATGTTACTGGTAAACCATTCCAAGGGTAGTTACTATTCTAGTTACATACAATAGCGCGCAATCAACGTGCAAAAGTTACATTAGACACGATTATCACCTTCGACCTTCAAGTTCGCGGGCTTTTCGGTCGATATACATGATGCACAGTGATTACCTTGACCTGAAAAATAAAATTTCTAAAAGAACCGAGAATCTACTTTTTTCTGCAACAAGGGGGTTGATTTTTGGGTCATGGAATTCTCGAAAAGGGAGTTTAGTTTCGAAGAGGAGGGAAGGAAGATGAAATGCGCATGGGAATTTTGGTATTGCGTCTACAGTAGAAGGCACTCGCGCTAAGCCACCCATCCGCGTCTAACAAGACCCGAAATGAGGGTGTTGTTTTTGTGGTTAAGGGTCACGTGATTGCTACTTAAGGTGAACTTAATAGGGGTGAAGGGATCCTGCGGGAACGCGACCTACGCAGGAGCCATTTCTGGTATATGTATAGAAAAGCTCATCCTCGAAAGCTTTTCAAGGTCCACAATTCTCTACCACGATGCAGACTGCAACAAAAGTATCTAATTTCAAGGTTCATTAAGATAGAACAGAAAAAAACTGCAACCCCCTAGGGATGACGAAATTTCCAAAATGAAAACAACCCTTATTTTTTCTGGACGAGTATACAAACTGAATAACTTCCTTCGTTTGTTCAGCAAGACCCTCCAAATAGTTGGATTTATAAATGGAATACACCGTTGATAAATTTAGGGAGAAAAGCTCCCTTAGGTTAGGGATATATGCTAAGAAGAAGAAGTAGGAGGAGAAGAAGAAGAAGAAGAAGAAGAAGAAGAAGAAGAAGAAGAAGAAGAAGAAGAAGAAGAAGAAGAAGAAGAAGTAGCTAGGAGCGAGAAGCCTGCTTAATTCGTAATCTCGAATGGTCGTTTACGTTGGTGCTTAGCGCCGGGTCTGGCTTCGTTCGCAAGCTCTAGAGCGCGTTGACTTTAACTGCGACCGGGAACTCCGACGTCTACGTCGCGACGCCCTTCTCGCTACAGTATAGTACAGTATACTGTAAGGTACCAACCTATACCTACCCACGTCTAGGTCTCATTCGCTAAGGTCTGTACATACAGCTAGACCGGGGATTTTAATCCACGGATAGGTACCGCCCTTCGCCCCCGATATCTTCCTGGATTAACTTAGCGAACCCCGCATGGGTTATATGGAGCTTTCCAAACTAGAGCTTCTCCCCGACCGTACGTCTTTCCGGTAGATCATCGCTCGAATGAAAAATGAAGAACATTCTCTTTACTTCCAGTCTTTTTTTTTTTGCGTTTCCATTATCACTTTTGGTTTGTAGCGCTGGATATAAGTTACGTTCGGGTTCGGTTTGATACGCTGTAATATTACACAGTGCTTTTTAAAAAGCTTCTATCAGTTTTTCGGTGTAAAATTCACCACGTATCTCGGATCTCGGATCTCGAGAAAAAAAATATGACAGGAAAAAAAGTCGCGAGACGAAAAAAAAAAAACACCCGTCTCGTTTTTCAATATCGATATCACTTTTTAAAGGGGATGGAAAAGATCCGTCATACGTGTGTCAGTTGAATCTTTTTGAAATGCAAAATATTCTAGTCGAGCTTTAAATACTTGAATTTCTGTATACATTCTACAGTATCTATATAGGATAGGGTTATATACGTCGCCCATTAATTTTGTATAATGAAACGAGTTTCAATTTATCTTCTCGTTAAATTAAACTGCCCCTATAGCTTTTCTACCTTATCCGTTTGCTGACCACTGCACTGATTTCTACTACCCTTAAGTTTAGGAGGTTATATACCGTTTATATACCAGCTACCCTTATATACAATGTGAGTCGTTCGGGGTGTACTCTGTAGGCAAAAAAAAAGTTGGCTTATAGTTATTTTTATGTCGAAAATTTTCGCTCCTTTTTCTCAAGATCATTCGAAGGGCATCGTAGCCCGGATTTCCGCAGTTCAACGGGATCGTAAAAATGAAGAGTTTTAGGTTTTAGACCCATAAAATAATACCTTTTAACATTTTATGGAGCTTCGTAATTTTTGTTCTCTCTTCTAGCTCCCCGTTATTATTACCAAGAGGTTTTTAATTATCAATTAAAATCGAAGAAGAGAGAGAAAGTGAAAGGGAGAAAAAAAAAAGATTTAATAACTCTTATCATTTTACTCGACCGGTTTATTTCCTGTATAATATCATCGATTAGTTTATTATAACAAAATCCGGAAACAATCTTTCAATTTCCGATTTCTACCGGCAGCAGGTTGGCCTGGAAGGGGATGAGATGAGTTATTATTAATTTATGCCTCACGTTCTCCCTGGACTACCTAGAGACTGGTGGTTGACGGTTTTAGTTCCGAACTCCCAACCATCGACTAATTTAAAAGTTGTTCCAACCTCATCTCTCATTTAAGGCGATCTCCTCCCCTCGCAGCATCTCTTCCTTTTTTTTATTTCTTCTTTTACTTCTTTTTTTTCCTATTTGCAAAAACTTCTTTTACTTTTACATGGACCCTCGGTATAGTATCTCATTTTTCATCCGTTGAATCTTTTATACACCGTGCTTGTTGAGGCCTCCCTTTTTATAAAGAAGACACTATTCCGCCCTACCCCTAATTTCTTAATTTTGGGATAATTTTATAGTGTCTAATTAGATAATCAACCTCGGTTCACCTGATCCCCGCTAATCACCATTGCCATCTTGAGAATGAAAAAGAAAAGAAAGTTTTTCAAGATTTTTATCGGAAATTTTTTTTTCCTACGCTTCTTTAACTTTTAAAATTTATGCATCGATTTCAACGCAACTTATTCATCTTAATCTATATGATTTCAGGAAAACCACCGCCATTAGTGAGATGGTTAATTAATGGCTCAATTAGAGATCAAGATTCTGAAATCCAGGTCGGAGATGTGATCGAAAATAGGTGAGTTTCATATTGGATAAGAATAAGGCTTAGGTAGTGCTTTAATAATTTGTCCTCAACAGTCACAATCTCGATAATGGAATTGAATCGATTAATTTTAAGCGATTGGAATTTCATCGATTGAAGATTTTCACCAGTTTTTTGTATCAAAATTATCGTATTCCTCCCTATAATACTATTACACATAATTATAATCCATTCGTGTCGAGTGCCTACGTACCAATCACACATTATCTGAATTTCGCCGAAGCAAAAATTTTTTTTCCTCCCCCTACCCAATGCGCCATTCTGTCCTCTGCACAGTCCAATGTAGGGAGATGAATTCAACTTTGACGTATTACACGGTAGATTTGATAGCGCGTTTCATGCCGCCACACGTCATTGATTGATGTTGACAACCGGGTATATCGCAACTCATCTCCATACCTTCGATTTTTATTCGATTTTTCTTTTTTTTTTGTTTTATCGTTCTCCACTTTTATTCCATCAATCGCAATGCCCGCATATCGTACGTTCTGGCTCGTTGTAGAAAAAAAAAAAATCCTATTCTCATCGACTATGTAAGTTCGATCGCCTCGAGTACCGTTGTGCGTGAACTACGTTATAGAATCGATGAAGAAAATAATTTTTCAAAAATCATATACAGCGATGTGAAATTAATTTAAATTTATACGTAATTTTGTTGTTTTTCTTCCACGTTGCACAGGTTGACTTTAGCATCGATCAGCCGCGGTGACCTCGGCACCAGATTTACATGTCAGGCGTTGAACACGAAGCTGGTTGAACCAAAAGAGGCTTCGCTTGTGCTGGACTTGAATTGTAAGTAACGATGTTTAATTAAACTTGTTATTAAAATGGAAGAACGTTTTACGAAGAATTATTGCCGACCACGCGCGTTATGGAAATGGAAACACGACCGAAAGCGGTTTTCCTCTCCATCTCCTTCTCTCTTTCTCTCGTGGCAACTCACTCTGCATATATAACTTCGGTATGTACATACCTACGTGTACTTTTTTTTTATTTATTTAATTTTATTTATAACCATAGATAAAATAATGTATATATGTGTACATAGTCTGCAGTTACCGCGTGTCCATATATTTATAGAGATAAAACAATCGATTCTCGAGGTATCCGGTATGATAAATACCTACAAGTTTAAAAAATTTCTGAAAAGAATTAAAAATCAATAAATGAATGGAAGAACTAAAAATATGATGGTAAAAAAATTAATATCCGCGCAATTTACATATACGTACGTATGCGCTGTTGTCCGTGATAAGATTTATTTCTACGGCTAACAAAAATCCGAAAAATCAATACCAACGTAATAGAGAAAGAAACAAAAAAAAAATGAAAAAGAAATCAGATATTATATTTCATCTCCTGCTACATGATATGATACGTACACGCATTTTTACAATTGCGAATCCCAGAGGAGATAAAAAAATATATATATTAATGCTATACGTAATAAATAAATGAATAAAGCGAGAAAAAAACGATCGTTCTAAATCGTGTAATAATTTAACTTAAAATGAAATCTCAACCACGGCGGGAACAAGTTACCCCATCAGTTTCCTCCCATCCCGTACTTCTATTTATTTATTTTTTTTTTCTTCCTTTTCTTTTTTTTCCGGAGGGTAAAAAGCTCGAATGAATGAAATAGAAGAGCGGGAGGAAATAAGAATGGAAAGAAGAACGAGAAAAAGGAACAGAAAAAAAAAGGTGTACAAATTCTTATCGGGAGCTTAACAAATCAGACGTGGGGGGTTGGAAAAAAAAGGAGTTTCGTTCTCTCTCGCGATTCTTGCCTCGGCCTTACATCAACGATAAAAATCTATGAGACACTAGGAGCGTCAAACGCAGCCCCCATTTTCTTTCATTTTGTTCACTTCTCATTCCACAGCTTCTTTTCTTCGTCTCCTTTATTTATTTATTTGTTTGTTTGTTTTTTTTTTATTCTTTTCTTTTTCTTTATACCATACACATAAGAGCCTCTTTCCCTATTTTGCGACGCGCCTCCCCCCGCCTCCGCACGCCTCCGCACGCCTTGGGTTGGAAAACTGCTACCATGTTACTACATGATTATTTTTCTCCCTCTTCGCTTTTACCTGCACCCTCCATATCTCCATTTCCTTTTTTTAAACTTTTCTTTCTCTCCTTATATTCTCATTCTTTTCAGCTGTATCGTCCTTTCTCCTTTTTCGTTGCTGGTTTTTTTCCAACTTCTGTTCTTTCTCCTTCTTCTTCCTCTCATTTTCTTCTCCTACGTTTTATACCTCGTATAAATATAGCGCAGGTAAAGAGGAAGGAGAGAGGGAGCCGGCCCGAGACGAGATAAGGAAAGAAATACATTAAATCGTACCCATCCCACATACCCTGCTGCTGTTCCTGCTGCACCCTCGGGCAGCCCTAAAAACGCCTCGACTTGAAAAATTAACATTTTTCTTTTACCGACCTAACTGCCTCTTGGCGTAGCGAAAAAAGAGAACCAAAAAATAAAAAATGCCAGAAAAGTAGCAGAAAAAAAAATTGTTTAAAATAAAAGCTAAAATGAAAAAAAGCAAAAAAAAAAATGAACGGAGAAGGGAAGACACACGCATATATATAAATGAAGAAAAATAAGAGACAACCCAACATTACATTTTCAAGTTTACCATATTTTATACATAAAACTACCCCCTACCCATTTCTTCGTGTCCTTGTCCATGCCACACACCTATACAGCGACTCACTTCCTTTTGTTCTGTTCCGTGACGTGAATTTTTTGAAAAAAAATAAAACAAAATAATGATAATAAAATTTATATTTATATAGTACGGCTACTGTACATATATGTATATGTACAGTATATTGCAGTATATGTACGGCATATAATGTGTGCAGTGTTATATTTGTATAACAATGGTCGTAACAAATGGTATAAATTTGTTTTTTCATCTTTCTTTTTTTGTAATTTTTTTTTTTTTTATGTCACGTACGTTTTTTTAATTTAATTTTTCTTTCTTTTTTTTTTTTTTTTGTTTTTCAATTTATAACATCCTCCCGGCGTATTGCGATTCGTATATTATCGCCACGGTCATCGTTATTATTGTTATCGTCATTAACGTTATTATGATTATTATCATCATTATGATTTTATTCTAACGCACGCGTCTGCACACATTCGGTACAGGGCGGCGCGGGCGGGAAAGGGGAAGCGAGAGGACGGGGTGAAAATATGAAATTCTATTTGTTTTATGTATCCCTGCATTTCATACGATACGTGTGATATAACCTGTGTCGAACATGAGCCCTATTTTGAATATAATGTTTCTATTCGATATATATTATATAAATACATATACGTATGTAGCTATAGGTATGTATACGCGTGTAATATGTACACACAACTATATACGCTCCCAACAAGTTGTTTTATTGTAAATCTATGGCGGTTGATCGTTCGAGCTGCATTAAGCGAATAAAATATCATAGCGAGGCGATGAAAATCGAATGTCGAATAAACATACGAAGATATCAACTTACACGTTATATCCGCGCTCTGGATTAATTTTGATTAAAAGTATATAGATATTCTCCGAATATTTATCGTCATCGCATTTACCATTCGATTTGTTACGTTCCAATTGGGTCTTTTTTTTTTTAACTATTGCTAGTTTCGTTTATTTTATTGAACCCTATACACACTTCGCCGTTACGGAGTTTCTTTCGATTTTTACACTATACCTTAACGTGACCGGTTCTAAATTTTGGATAAAAAAATTCGCGGGTAATCTACATACATTATAATGAATAATTTTTCATTATTCATTTTTCTTCGTCTCTCGTTAATCCCGATAAAGACGTGTGGTCTAACGTTTTTTACCACGACAGATAATTTAACCGGTTACGTAAAAACCCCGTCCACCTCGAATATGATGAATTAAACCGGACGCGAATCGGATGTAAAATTACGCACCGACGCATACGGAATCGAATTAAACAAAGAACGATTATCGCATGTGCGTACGATGTAATCTGCTCTCTGTTACATTTGCATATGTTTGTTCGAAAGTTCATAAAAAAATATTGTGTTTGTCGGTTCGTTATTTTCATTTTAAATGTATTTTATTTATTTTCAGTTGTTATTTTATTAGGTATTCCCATTTTTTATTTCCTGTTATTTCCTTTGCCAGGATTTTCCGGGTTTTATGTGTAGGTACATCATGTTCTCTACGTTTCACTGGACGCAATGCACATCGCGTAGAAAGGACTAATTAAAACTACTCTCGTTATTTATAACACACAATTATTCGTTTCAACAAACTCAACAGCTGCAGTGTATAAACATATAAACATCTGTATAGGTATACACACCGAACTTTATTTTATTTCATTTATTTTTTTAATTTTCTGTTTCTTTTTTTTTTTTTCTTTTTTTACCCACACATCAAACATTAGATTATTTTGCTCATTTTGTTCGTTTGTTTTTTGTTGTTATTTTTTCGTTTCAACAAAAAAAAATTGACAAAATTCGTTGAATCGAAGAGTCGTTCGTTATTCAATTTAGTCACGAGGTAGCGAGTTTCTAATTAATCAGTTAAATGGTCCAGGTGAAATAATAATAATGGAATTTATACGTACGTATATTATACATATAGTTTTCAATACATAATCATATCTACCTAGGTAAAATATAATGTGTATGCACATATGTATATACATGTATAGCGTAATTTGAAGCGATTTCTACAAATCGATGGCTGTAGATATTTTACGCATGGATTGATGATCACGTTAGCTTCGTATCTATCCGGTAAATAATACTGTTGCAGTATATAATAATAAACCGATCTGTGCAGGACAATGAAATTCGAGATATTTATCACATATTGTCGCTTCGTAAAGTTAAAAAATATACAAATTTATATACAACGCAATCACCCATTGAAATATTCTCATCGGATTTATGTTCGTGAAATATTTGAAGAGATTATTGTTTTTCAAACGATTAAAACTGAAAAAATCGACGAACTCGTGCAGTTTTGCAATTCAAAAGAAAAAAAAAAAAAAATTTTTAACATCGAGTCAATTCGTTTTTTCATTTATTCATTTTTTTGTTGTTGTTGTTCAAACTACTCTTCGTATATGATGAGTCGCGTCGAGCACTTCTTATTTTTGTTAAGATTTTTCCCGCCCTTTTTTTTTTCCACTCCACGCGAACATATGTTTCGTAATATGGAGTGCAGGATTCAAGTTTAAGTAGTGCGAGTCAACGTGTCGTCCGTCGAACAAACTCTCTCTGAGATTATTCGTATCTGTCGGGGTAAATTTTTTATATTTTTTGACGAACGATGGTTGAAAATTTTCGTAACGAATCGTCGACTATATGTTACGATTAGGATGTTTGAGAAGAAAAAATTACACTTTTTGTAGCCGTCCCGTGATTCTACTGCGACGAAATAAATTTTATTGATATCGTACGAATGAGCGATGAAAATATGTTGGGTGAAAAAAAAATCATATCCATATAAATCTGATTAAAACTGCGCGCCATCGATCGTACAATCGTTGATTAATTATCTCCATAAATAATCCGTTTTATATATTTACAGTGAAGCCATTAACGGTGGTGATAAAAAAGCCGGTTTCTACAACAAACGGAAATGGAGTTAGCGATGCTCTCAGAGCTGACAAACTCTACAAAGTTGCCTGTGAGACAACTGGATCCAGGCCTCCGGCGATCATTACTTGGTACGAAGGACAAAAGCTCCTGATGGGTGACAAGGTAGGAAACGATTTAATTACCAAATTAATTTACCCCCCACCCCCACCCCCACCCCTTTACCCCAACGACGCCTACTCAGCTTCTTTTTCCCCTTGCCGCTATTTCCTATAGGTATACAAGTTCTCGATCGATATACCAAAACTTGAATAGTTTCGTAGCAAAACCGAAGAAAGCAATATACGTAATACCTATAGTACATATATGTGTTCGTCAAATTTTAGCATTGATTTTTCGAAATTCATTCGTTATACTCGTGGTTTCGATTTTCACTCGAATTTTTAAAACGATTAATCGTACAGGCATTGAACGACGATGGGAGGGTGCAGGGCTGACTTTCGCGAAGCGATGAAAATTACTATTATTGTTCGAATCGTCCGGTAAATTGAATAGCTGAACGCTCGCGGCGCAGTTTTGGTTCGTAGTACGAATATGCCATAAATTGTTTGCGTGGAGTTTCGAATACTGGATAGATAGATAGATGTGTATATGTAATCCATGATATTTGGCAACCATTGAAAAAATACGACAACCGGCTATTAGGGTCGTAATATTTTAAACCTTTTTTTTTTCTTTTTTTTTTTCATCTTCAAAATCGTGATGTATACAGACCATTCTGGAAATAGTAATTATATCTTCCATAATCTACGGAGAACGGTGCGCAAAATGTTCGCCACTATGCGAGCGAATGTAAAATTGTCTCTCTCAAGTTTGTCGCGTATGATAAATAATGGAATAGCAATTTTTGGATCAGGTGCCCTCGACCTTGTTACGGTAATATCCATGGTGGTACGATATTATTCATAGGGTGTATCCGATCCCATAACGCTCTTCTGACCTATAATGTTACATAATATATGTCCACTGCAAGTGGAATATCCATGCAACGTTACTACAACAATAATGCATGCCACCTAACAGGACATTAGTGTTACCAGGTTACCCAATAGGAGAACGCGCCATAGATAGGTAGCAACAGGGATGGACGAACCTGAATTTTTGACTCTGAATTTCTGAAATTTCACATAAAATCGTTGGAACAAAAAAAGAAATGCTTCAATTTATCAGACCTCTGTGAGGAAATTGATTCTCCTAATTCGTCCGATTTTGAGAACGCTGAATTTCTGAGTTTGTTTCATTTTTTCTGCCTTCGGATTGTGATACCTCCGAGAGATGTTGGTTGGGTTCTGTAGTTGGTCGAACCCTTCGCTGTATTGAAGTTGCAGCAATAGCTGCCGGTAGCACGGTGTAGTTCAGACTTGAATAGCGATAGTTAGGTGGGTGTTCCCTAGGGATGTAGCATTATCGATAACCCAGAATCATGGTTGTAGCTTGTCCGCATATACATATATGTATATATAATGCTTCAGGTATATAACATATACATACTGTACCTACTATACATACATACATACGTCTGAAGGGCTGACATATATAACCCAAATACCTACGGTTTACGGGGATTACAAGTGATTTGCGAAACAGACACAAGGGAATTTTCGAAAAGCTCTACTGCCATACGATTAGAGGGAAGGAAAATTCACAAATTTTTTCCCTAAACGTTAATTTATGCCTAATTCCAGATTTTTAAAATTCAGAAATTAATCACACGACGACCGTGTGCGCAGTTTTCACACAAAGACAATAGATAATTTTATTTTTTTTATTCATTTTTATTTTAAGCGATGAAAAGTTTCGCGTTCAACTCAACCGAATGAATATAAGATTTTCATTTCCGTCCGTTATAAAAATTCTTCAGCGAAAATACGAAACCACCTGTTCTCAGATTCGAATAATACGACGGCTAAAGTTTTCGCATGTATAGTTAGTAAAAATCTTCTCACAATTTTTACGTACACGATATTATTTATTTTTTTTTTATCCGATGTGCGCGTAGAATAAATCTCGAAAATTTTTGCTCATCTTGTAGGATATCCGGCGTTTTGAGTTTAGAACGTACGTAGAACACATAATATTATAATCTACCCAGTAGAAATCCGACTAGCAAACTACTCTGGATCAGTTTTAGGTCGCTCGGAGTTTTGAGGGTTGAGGAGAAACTCCTGGTCGAGGACAGATATTAACATAAACAGATCCTGTAGGTAGCGAATCACGTAGGGTACTTCCAGCACATTACCATCCTGATTATCCCCCTTTCCACTTTTCCTCATCCCCTTAAAGACCCGATCCTTCCTCATCCTGCAACGGGACGCCGCCCGCGTCGCGGAGCTTTTCAAGGAGATCTTTTTCGCCTTCCTCTTTTTAGCGCCTCGAGTATCGCTCCCCCCATTTCCGGTTAGGTGTACAACCTTCTTTGTGACCAGACTTCGGAATTGACGAGAAAAAAAGAAATTTTTGAAAAAAGAAAAACAATTAGAAACACCAATTTTTTCCGCATTTCAAAAGCTTATTTTATCGCCATCTACATGCACACATATGCACGTATGTATGTACGGAATTTCGGATTAAGACGTCGAACGATTTTTTTTTTCTATACTTTCCTTTCCTCCCTTTTTTCCTATCGGTCCAACGATTGAACGTCCACGTTCCGCACCCTATGTCTCTTTTATTGACCAGTAAAAATCGCGCCTCGTACAGTCGTTAAATTCTAGATAGAAGTTTTATACGCTACTCTGAAATTTGACGTTGCGCAGCTAGAAATCGTTCGGTAGACATATGTATGTGTATAACATGTATATGTGTGTAGCATGTACTATATTCACATTCACACGGTTACATTTACACCACATATATATATTCAACCAATGGGGAACTCGAAATCTTAGAAGCTTTCTGCGAGAAAACGAAATTGTGGAATGACGAGTTGAGAATTAAATAAAACACCATGGTAGACTGTAATGAAAATGACGAGGAAAAAACAAAATAAAAATATTTCGAATTCCGTGAACGTTGGCGATGAATTCGAGGAAGTTATGCTCTTTCTAATTGTATAGATATATACCTATATTATACACGCTTTTGGAATAGCGGTGAATAAGTTTGTTTATTTTCGCAATTTGTAACGGTTTCTCTTACACAAATGATGTAATATATACTAAGCAATTGTTTCTTCTTCGTTAATTATCAACATAAAATACACAGAGAGAAAACGGCGAACTTATGGTGTGTTATAACGATCATAGAGAGAACACCGTATATTTTACATATATTACTAAACTTGCTGGTTTAATTTGAAGTTCAGAGCGCTTATAACATCACAAAACCAGCGAAACTCCCTTTCGCATCATTCCGCCCTGATCGTCCCGTTATTTTGTAACCGTATACTACCATCTGTTCTTGCAAAATCTTTCCAAGTTTACACACCGCAGAGATCCGTTCCGAACGACGACGAAGACGATGATGATGATGATGATGATGATGGAGCATAGGTGTACGCAGAAATGTTATTTTTTTATCAACTTTCTATTTACCTCAGTTTCACTTGCTTCTTTTTTTTTTTTGTTCTTCTTTTCTTCTGCTTTTTCTTTTTTTTCTGCGCGTACGGCGAGCGGAGTGAGTGATGGTTAGTTAAATATTTTCTTACCTCATGCCCCGCGTTTTATTGGTTCCAGAAAAAACCTTGGGAAGAAGAAACTCGAGAGAATCGAACCATCAGTTTGCTCAGCTTCCAACCGAGGGTCGAAGACAATGGAAA
The DNA here is from genome assembly GCA_963932425.1 of Athalia cordata. Taxonomy (NCBI): domain Eukaryota; kingdom Metazoa; phylum Arthropoda; class Insecta; order Hymenoptera; family Athaliidae; genus Athalia; species Athalia cordata. Next base: position 32,325,103 of record OZ010626.1, read on the forward strand.
AACGATCACCTGCAGAGCGGAGAATCGAAACGTAACGGGACTTCACCTGGAGACGTCCTGGACGATAAACGTTGAGTGTAAGTATAATAAAACATACGTTTAACAAGCGTTGAAGAGAAACAAACAGAAATAATAATAATGATAAAAGCAAATGCTCGTAAAAACGCGAGAGTGGGAGAGAAATAGATCGCTTCATACTTTTTCTCTACACGTATCTACGGTAATAATCATTATACGATGAGGAATACGAAGCGAGAGGTATGAAATAAATGGAATATAAAAATTCCTCGAATTTTCCGCCGTTCGATTTTTCCGCAACAGGATCGCGCTTCGTCACACGAAGTTGAACACCTTATACTCTCGACCCCCTTATACCAACATTTTTGCAATCTTTGTACGTACGCCGCTCGTATTTTCAGCGAATTGGGACTGTAAATCAACTCTCCTGTTCTCCTCCCACCCTCATCCTATCGTATATATCCTCATTCACCCCCTCTCACCCACGCACTGCAGAAAAAACATTCGTGTCATACCGCGTTGTAAGAGATAAGCTACCGTCTATGACACTTTGGAATCCTTTTTTTCTTCTTTTTTATTCCTTCTTTCTCTTTGGTACATTTTTTTTCTTTCTCTTCTTCTTTATCTTTTCTTATCCAGCCTTTCATCATACCCCCGATTCGAGAAAGTCTTGTTTCTACGATGGATTTTATTTATATACATAGAAAAGTACACCATACATTTTTCGATAAAACCATTTTTCTTGATTTCGATCTGCAGAGATTTTGATTTTTTGGTTGCGTCAACCTTTCCGACGAATTCAGTCCCACTTCGAATTTTATCGATATGCAGATTTATTTTATCGCTCGATAAATTTTCACGACAATAATAATCAGAGTGAACTATATAGTTAATTTATCTTGCCGATAGTCCGATTCAAGATTCTTTTGTTTCTCCGTTTTATTTGGCTCCATTATTTATTCACATCTTTATTTATTACGTGTATGAAATTTTTCATGTATACCCGTTTAATTACATTATCCGAAAGGACAACGAAAATCGTCGCCTTCGTTCGGTTACGGGAATAGAAAGACAGAAATGTAGAGAAACGGATGTGAGAAGGGGTTGGTGCGAAGCGAAGAAAGATCCTGAGGGATGAAATTTAAGGGTGGTTCAATTTTGGTCCCGCTGCTGCGGGTGCCGCTGCCATTGGATGTTTTAAGATGATGGTTTGGATATGGTATATAGCGTGGTGCGGGGGTCATACATATCCTATACCATATACCCACCCCGTATAAGGTTTATTGAGCGGATAAATTTATCACGAAATTACATTCATCTCACCTCGTAAACTTTAACCCGATGCGGGAGGATGACAACGTCGTCGTTTTATAAACGTGGGTATATCTATATCTGTATTATACACGTCCTCTGTAGCGTTGAGACGACGACGCGACAAAAGTGAATAAATATATTATATACATATATCGCGTATACGATACCACCTACGACCGGCACGTCTGACGTCTTCACAAAAAGTATGTGAATAAAAACGAAAATTTCCTCTCGTTCTTCTATTCACCATTTTTTATTTCTTTTACATACCACATATTCTATTAATCCAACAAAAAAAACTACCCTGATTCTTGGTCCCAAATTTGAAACAAAAAAAAAAATAAAAAAAAAACCACCGCCATAGGCTTTGAAAAATCTCAAAAATTATCAACTTTTTTACATAACCATCCAATTAAAAAATTTCATTTTAACAGCTACTTTTCATACATAAGCCGAAGGATATAAATGAAAAACAAAAAGAAACACGGTGAACCCGTATTTTTTTTAAGATATTGTATTTGTATTCGTCAATTTTTTTTTTTATCTTCACGTGCATCTCTACCTTTTTTTTTATTCCGTATCGCGGTTCATCTTTATTCTCATTCCCTCCCCCTCCCCCTCCTCCCCTTTTCTTCCTCCCTTATACCTTAAAAGGAAAAACCAATCTCGTCTCAGACTCGTCTCCGGGATAAAGATAAGTAAAGTAAAAAGGAGAAAAGAAAAAAAAAAAAAAGAAAAAGAAAATCAAAATGAATACAAAGGCTGATCTCTAATAACGCGCTGGATGTAAAGGTAGATCAAGGTTATTATCCATATGAGATTCGTCTGTACATGAATTTTCAATATGAATGTAATTTCGGTAAATCCACTCACAACGCAGTTCGGATAGTTTTTTTTTTTGTGTTTCCTTTTTTCATTCAGTTCAGTTCAGTTTTTTGTTTTTATTCGGTGAACGAAACAAAGTACGTGATGATGATGATCGAGTGGTGTGCATACACTGCAGCTGCACTGCTGGTTCTGCAAGCTTCACGGTAGGAGGAATTACGTCGAGACGTAAAGTATTTATACGTTATAGAGCCCCTTGACGGTAGGGTCGGTCGAAGGTGGAAGGTGGAAGGTGGAAGAGAAACGTGGACAGGGAAGGGGGGGTTAAAAGCCTCTGGAGTACTGCGAGATGACGTCACGGCACGTATTCAATTACGTTGACCGTCGCGCAGGAGATCCTTCAAATTACACCCTTTTGAAACTCAACACCTTATACATATATACGTGTGTATGTATATATATATATATATATATATATATATATAATATATACGTTCCTATGTATAGCTGCTATAAGTATACCTGTAGGTATGTATAGCGAGCGAATAGCTTTACCCGCGTATATGTATAGTAACAGCAACAGCATCGCTTCGTCGCGTAGCTCGTATAGGGAGAGAAGACGAGAAAGCGAGGGGAAGGAAGAAGATCGTTGAGGGATGAAAATCTAGGAAAGTATAAGATTGAGGAAGAATCCACGGGGCTGAGTTCAGTGTGGAAATAGAAGTGGAAACGAACATTCAGAAATTGTAGGGAACTAACTCTCATCTGTTATAGGATGAGCCCTCTTTTTTACCGTACAAAAAAAATTAAATACGTTCAATTTATGAGTAAAAACGGGAAATTACACTACAGCTTATAGATTTACTCGAAAAGTAATGAGAAAAAAGAGAAAAATTAACGGACGAAGAGGAAAGGAGAGAAAAAAAAATTCTCTAATGTATGGAGCGTATAAGGAATATTTGGTTTTTTTTTTTTTCGTTTTGGCAACTTCATCTCCATTTTGCTCTTTTACTTTTCACATATCAGCTGCCGTATTATGTTCATTCTCATTTTGCTCATTCAAAAACCGTCTGAATTAAATTTTCAACATTATTAACGATTTGTTATCGGAACAAAGGACCATGCGATGAGCCGACGGTGTGTATGGGTAAAAATAAATTGAAAATTTCTGAGCAAATTTTCAATCCGGTCAGATAATTCTATCACGTCTTTCTCATATTTCGATTCATTCATTTTTATTTATTAAGTTTTTTGTTCCGAATTCTTTATACATAAAGTATACGTGCGTAGTTCGGATCCTTAAAGGTATGCAGTGTAATCTTCGTTATTATATTTTCGACTACCACGAGATGCGACGTCGACGTCTTCGGCTTCTGCAACACGCTCGGCTTGAATCTTGAATCTCAAATTTAGAATCTTGAATCTTAAATTCTTGAATCTTGAATCCTGAATTCTGAATCGTTGAATTCCACGCCATGGTATTTAACGTCTCTTCGAAAACCTGCTCCTCCGTACCTCTTGATATATATCTACTATATATATCCAGTTCAAAAACCCCCTAACCCTCAAATGGGGGTGCGGTAGTTGCTACATCTATACTTACAACGCGAAAATATCTACATCGGCGTGACGCAACGTACCTCATTTTAACAGAATTTGAATCTATCGCTATTTGATTTTTCTTCGAAACGAACTCAGTTTCTCAAACGCACACATACTTTACTTTAGAAATTTATTCAAACAGGTCACATCGGATCGGCGTCACTGTTTTCGGATTAGTCAAATTCTTCGGTATGCTATAGGAAAAACTTAATCACTGACTCGATTTTTCATATTTCCTGTTTCCGATTTTGAGAGATGATAAAAATTCCGTCTACAATGATCACGGTAACGATACCTATGTGGTATACTCATATATACGATATACCTTACAGGTACGTACATATGTATGAATATATAGACGATATATATATGTATGTCTTTGGTTTACAGATCCTCCAATTGTTTCGCTGAGTTTAGGATTAACGTTAAGCCAGGAGGACATCAAGGAAGGGGTAGACGTCTACTTCGAGTGTCACGTCAAGGCGAATCCACCCTGGAGGAAGTTAACCTGGTTCCACAACGTGAGTCGATCTAGAATTGCTTTGCTTTTGTACCTATGTACAAGTATTATTTATATATACATGAACATATATATATACGTATATATACGTATATATATATATATATGTATTCATTCCTTTCCCAATCTCTCACTCTTTCAAATCCCTTGTTGGATTATTTAGTAGGGTTTTCCACCGGGACAACTTTTCCTCCATCAGCTTTATTATACCACCCTCATCACCACCTCCGGATAATCAAAGCTCTAATTATAAATGCTGTATAGAAAATCCTAATTGACGTCATGACATTATTATAATTACTGAACATTCAAGCACTGATTTGGAACAGCCGAAAAAAAAAAAAAAAAAAAAAAAAAAACAAGAAAAGAAAAGAAAAACAACTAGGATCTGAATAAAACACTAATGACACTGTGTTCGATGAATATTTTACCAAAAAATTTCCGCAACCGTAAAATTTTCTTATAATTTTTTTTTTCCTTTCAATTACCGTTCGTCTCGAGCGACTGCCATTACATAGAATTTTTTCGGCGATGATGCAAGGACGGTGGCGAATTAGGGAGGGAGGGAGGGAGGGAAATATGAAGGTTGTTATTACTGGTTACTTTATACCGCCCGCGAGAAGGAATACGTTTTAGAGGTTAAAGGTATATATATGCATGCACATATATATTATATGTATACATATATACATGTTATATAGGGATAGGTATGGGATGGATATAAAGAAGCTCTGAATTCTGGGAGCAGTAGTTATATAGGTATAGCGGTAGACGCGCAAGAGCTGGCATCTCAGAACCAGCAGCAGATGCTGCTAAAGAGATTGGTGGCGAAATTGCATCTTAAAAATATGATCCGACTTCATTCTACCAAACTCTCAGCTATCTCGTTCCGCCTCCTCCCTTCTGCAACCCATCCAACCTTCACGAACGCGAAACGCGCCATGATCCTAACCCAACTTATACCACCCCCTTCCAAGCTTATACCCTTTGAGGTTCTTCCAACTACCCCAATAGATTTCTACGGAAAATACTTACTGATCTTCCCATCCACCCTCTGTCCCCCCCACCTCCCCCCTTGCCCCCTAGAGTTGAGAAGCTCAATTTGGATTTACCTAACCCACCGGCCCGTACCCCCCCCCTATTCCCCGAAGCTTTAAAACCGGAAAAGCACATATCCCAAGTATGATAAACTAAACGAAAGTGTACTTCAAAGGACATACTAATTTTTTTCATATTTCATTTTTATACCTTAAAGGAATAGTATATTACGACCCAAGGCCAGGAAGTTGGATTTCTTGGCGTATGTGATGTAAAGGCCGAGGCCGTATACTATTCTTCTTCATCCTTAGCCGAAAGTACGTTCAATAATTAATTAATAAAATAGCGTAGCTAATCAGAGCGCGCGTTAGTTCGAGCAGGCCGCAAAAGCCACTGTTCCTGGAGCGAAATGCGGCCGGGAAGACCGTACTTTCGGCTGGGGATGGAGAAATTAGTTTTGTTCTTTTTCTTGTTCCATTCTTTCTTCGCGATCTCGATGGATAAATTTTTCAAATTTTATCGGTACAGTTTTTTTTTACTATTAAATTCAGTGGCCGTAATTTCTTCGGAGAATCGAGCTTTCGCGGATCATCCGGAGAAGAGAAGGGAAGAGTGATATAAGAAAATGAAATAAAATAAAACAAAAAAAAAAAAAACAAGGAAAAAGAAGAAGAAAAAAAATATTTCTTCTTCATTTTTCTTCAGATAATTACCCTCCTAGTAGTCCTCGAGCGTTCTTTCGTAAAACGAACTTCCGCTCGCGGTTATCCTTTGCGCCTATTGCACCAAAGCTTCAGGAGGTATTCTTAATTATTTTTATCATCAACGTCTGTATCGTTGTTATTATTATTATTATTATTATTATTATTATTGTTGTTGTTGTTGTTGTTGTTGTTGTTTTTATCATGTCGCGATAAATCTTTTTAGTTCTCCTTTTTTCTTTTTTTTTTCGTTAGATACGACGTGTATGATATTTTTTGAAATTTTTTATTTCCTTGTTTTTTTATAATTTTATTTATTTTCCGTGGAAGAATGTCAAGTGTCCTTCTGTAATGGAAATATCAGCTTCGTGTATTATAGAGATATGATATCAATCCTTTATTCGAGGCATAACTTTTGCATCGATATTCCAAGTATTCGAAGTGTGACGTACATATATACAGAGCCTGATGTTTGTGTTCGATAAAATCGTATAATATACGACACAATATTAAAGAGGGAAGAGGAAAGTAAGAGCGCTGGGGTTGAAACTTGAAGCTTGCGATGGGGTGCAATACGAGTAGAAAAGTCGATGCGACCACTTCCACTTCCAGTTGTGCTTGTATAGAACGTAACCCAACAAATAACCCAAGATTTCCTTTCATATTTTCTGTTCTTCAATTTGATTTATTCATTGGTTTGATTTTCTGTTATTTCGAAAATTTCTTAAAAACACAGAAATTCTTGCGGCGAATGAGAACAATAATAGTCGACGGGATATCGAGAGACAATAATATTTTTCGAAAACTTATTACATATTATTTAAGAAAATAACATCCGAAAGGTCATTACATATAGCGTCAACTTTTTAGTGTATACCTACTCAACTTACACTGATTTTCTTTGATTCTTTTTTTTTTTTTTTTTTGCGAAAATTCTCAACGTTTCAATTTTAACTCACCGCGATTTTTCTCTGCGGGGGGTGATGTTCCTTCTTTCCATTAATTTTTATTTTTTTCCTCACGATTTTTTATGGCTTTTTACGGTTCTTCCCCGTACAACAACGGGGTGTATGCGCTACGGGTACTTGGCACGGGATTGGACGATTCTCTTTTCTTTTTTTCTTTTTTTTTTATTTTCTGTTCTTTTTTTTTATACATACGTATACATCTTGTGCAATGGGCAGCGCGAATACTCTCTCATTGTTAGTGTAGAAAAAGTGTCACAGCTCCATTTCTACATGTACTATACGTACGATATAACTTTTGAGGTAGTAAAACTAGACGATGCAATGCACCACTGCATGTAGTTCGCTTAGGATGCAGATATATAACATTTAAGATCTTAATATACGCAGATACGTGACTTCATTGTGCGCGTATAAGTGCGGTAGAAATTCCTTTTCTTCTTTTTCTTTTTTCTAATAATTCTTTTTTTTTTTCGCTCTTAAAACAACCCGAAAACCCACCGTTATACACAGTCGAATGTCAGCTATAAGAAAAATCTTTTATGTACGAGCTGTGAAACTAGAAAATCAGATTTGCTCTAGTTTTAACTTCTACTTTAATCAGCGACATCAAAGGGTCGGTTGGATATCTAGTACCACGCGTCATCCGGTCTAGAAAACGTTTCGCAAGTTTTTTTCATTTTTTCTTCACGTTTTTATTTCATCTTTTTTTGCTTTGGCTTTTCACACTCGTTTCGTTCCTGTTCTCTTTCTCTCTCCTCTCTCAGATCCACGAATTTTCCGAACTGAGATTCTCTTATCAAGAAAAAGCCAAAAAAGAAAAGACAAGGAAAAGAAAAATACTATTTGGAGAAAAAAGTGCTTTAAAAACTTACTTAGATTTTCTTTTTTTTCCCCTCAAATAATGTGCGTATACTTTTTTTCGAAATCTTTCGGAATTAGAAGAAAAAAAAAACAAGAAAAAATAACAGTAGAGAGGTACAGAAAAAGAAATGGGTAAAAAGCTCGTACGTGTGATCGAAGTTTTTTCCTGATTTTATTATTTCATAGAATCCGCCCACTCGATTTCCGTGGATCGCCGAGTTTATGGGGTTCTAATATATGCGTGTGCAACGTTAGTTGTGCAGGGAATACGAACGTGGGCGAGCTAGGGCTTCTGCAGGTAGAGTATGCAATTTTGAGCGTTGCTTCTCTCCTATTCGCATATAGTAGCTGTACGTATACCTAACTACGGTTAGGTGCACGCAAACAGCTGCCACGCGAAGCAATAAACCGGTGGGCAATGGAGATCCTGAGGGGGCCAGGCAGCAACCCTGTTCATAGTACCGACACTAGAATCTAGAAATAAAGAAGGATTTACACCGGGTGCTTTTTAGTCGAGGCTCTCTCTACCTGCAGTAGCTAGTGGCAAACTCAGAGGCCAGTTTACGACGCGGTTTCGAGTGGATGAGCTTTACATATCCATGCATATACATACGTATATATATGTATAATACATATCCACACGTACATGCATTTATATACATACTTCTTTCTTCGCGTCTCGCGATATATGCGCGAATTCATGCCTGCTGTGTTCCACCGTAGGGCCTTAAAGTTCGCGGATTTTTTGAACACCAAAGCGCAAAGCTCGTTAACCAGCCGTACATAATTTTCAGAGCTTTCGCAAAACCTCGAGCTCCAGTTAACCGCCGCGCCGACTACCCATGCTCACCGTCGTTCGGAGCCGCACCGAGATTTTTACCAACACCTTTTCTTTTTTTTTTTTCTTTATCTTTTTTTCGTTAGTTTTTTCTATCTACCTTTCCACCAACCGCAGTCGATGAACTTTGAAAGCTTTCCCCACGAGGAGCCGAACATTTCATTCCTTAGAAATTTGAAGAATTTCAATAATTTCTTTTTTTTTTTTCTCGTACTTTCGAAAAATCTTGGAACGTCTTCTTTATATTTCTTTTTATACTCACCCTACGAAAATTTGCAGGAGAAACGGCACTGCGGAGCTTAATTAGGAGTTAACCACACCCTGATGCCTCGTCACATAGAAACTCACGTCGGTTAAGTAAACCCTCACGTTCCTATTTAATGTACACATACCTATATGTGTGCGAAATATATTCCCTTGGGAATTGTTATCGCGAGGGTGATAATATTATGCATATATATATATATATATATATATAAGTCTATAATTTTACAAAGGAAACCGACCGCTTTTATATTCGCGCGGCGAAAGAAGAAAAAGAAAAAAAAAAAGAAAAAGAGAGCGAGAGCGAGAGAAATTTTCTCATATCATTTATTCTTTCTCTATGTGTATTCGTTATAATTTTTATCATAACTCCGGGTAGGTATGTATCAAACGATATAGATTCGAATAATGCTATTTTCCTATCGTACACACAGGCGACCGGCGTTTTGTTTATATCGAGAGAAAATTTTTATCGAATAAAACAGTACTTCCGTTATAAAATAACGAGCTTTGAATACAGAGAGAAAAAAAAAGAATGAAAATAGTAATAATAATAAAAAAAATGGCATAAATAAATAAATAAATAAAAAATTAAATAAATAGCAAAGAATTATTGGCTATAAAATAGCCGAATCAATTGATGGTGGTGGGCTGCTGCTGCACGTTTCGGTATAAAAGCCAGAGGCAGGAAGTTGTGCGTGGCTCAGGTGGACCAGCAGATTGAAACAGGATATAGAGCGCTAGATTCGAACTGCAATGTTCCAGAAGAGGGAAAATCCCGTACTGAGAGGTCGAGGCAAAGTTTAAACTATCCTTCCGAAAGTTCATTCATCCCTTAAATTATATTTATTTTTCGTTATCGTGTTTCGATTTTGTTTTAATTTTTTTTTTCTGTTTCTGTTTTTGTTTTTACAACCGATCGGATTGGTTTTTTGTCGAAGAGAAGAGAAAAAAAAAAAAAGGAAAAAATTAGTGCGACGTAATTTTTCACCCCGTGAATACGGAATAAGGGGGAAAGTAGGGAGGGAGTTGTGCAAACTGTAGAGGAGGAAACTGGGGCGTTTCGGAAAAGCGGGATATGTTCTGGTCCAACGTTTGATCATTCGACCACAAAGAAACCGCTAGCAGTTTCATGGCGCACTTCGTACTACCTAGCTACTATAGAGGAGTCTGCAGTATTTCTAGCAATTAACGGGGTAACTCAATTAAACTAGATTGTAATCTACGTACGTTTCAACGCGGTCTGAGCGACCGAGGTCTGCAGGGTGGGAGTCGCCGCGCCAACTGAAAGGACAACCTAGATGAGCCGAATCGGAGGTTGCCTCGCTTAGCATAGGTTAAGCCTCGAGGTTTATCCAGGTTAAATCCCACCAAGGGGAATACTCGGGGAACCGAACTGGATACGCTACCTATACCGTAGCGTTTTCTTCGAACTCTACTCTTCCCTTTCTCTCGCGTTCTATCCGGAAATACTCGTGGAAAAATTCGTTCAAAAAATTAGTATCAAAAAAATAGAACAAAAAACAATCCTCTTTTTTCTTCTTTTCTCAGTCGATTTTGCATTTCTTTTTTTTTTTCTTACTTAACTCACCTGCGCACCGGTAAACGACTGCCGAACTCGCACGAATTTTACTACCGCACCACCTTTCCGACTAGAGTGACGCTGACGTTTCGCTTGCATACTTATATTATGAATTATCCCTGCTATACAGGACGTTCCGCGATGGGTTCAACTATACGATGAAAGGAGATTCAATTCTAAGCAGGTTGAATGAGATGTCACGAGCATAACCGTGCGGCTGGTATATATAAGTATGAGAAGCTTCTCATCGCTGGTGCAGCAAATTCCTCGGCGTATATATACACCTATAGATAGTTGCGGGTAGATGATATTACGCACACACGTGTACACAATATCATGTTGTAATATAAAAATCCTAGCGAAAATCCTCGACGCGAAGTAGGTAGCGCAGACTTTATAACGACGGAGCTTCTTATACACGTTGCACGGTAGTACGTAGTGCTGAAGATTTGAAAAATGAGATATCGTACGCGGACGGACCAATCGGGGCAAAGCGACGCGCGACAAAGGGAGCTTTTCATTATTTAAACATGTAAATTTGATTTTTTGACTACGCGTTATGCGTTTATGTACGCGTATATATGACAGGTTGTCAAAATTTGATATTCGCTTTATATTCCCGATAAACTTTTTGTTCAAAAACCATTCGCGTTAATTTTTTTTCCCCACCCCCCGCCCTGCGCGTACGATGAATTTATATAGCCGTGTGATCGTTGCATACAAAGCTGGATCGTTTCGGCTAGTTCATGATAGAAATGTCAATAATATAAGGATCGACAGTTGGTCGATGAGTTACCAGCATCAATTTTGGAGAGGTTACCTATGTACAATTGCACGTGCACGGGGGATATGTAATTTTGCAAAATTTTCGGATGGTAATTGATTGGATTAATTAATATTGAATAAAATTTTGTTAAACAATGAAATTCTACCGTGTGATCGTTGGAATCCGACATGAAATTGACAGAATCGTTTCCTGTTATAACTCAAACGTGAAAATACCGTATTAATTATTATTAACATTGTAGTAATTATTAAAGCTTTGTTATAAAACCCGGAAACACCATCGCCCCGCAGACGTCACACACCGCTATAATAATACTGATAAATAACGTGAACGAATTGATTTTCGTGATATAAATAAAATTAGGGATCTGATTCCAATTGAGTTAAAGTTCGCGACGCAATTAGGATAGGCGGTGAGATTGAGAACTCTGGTCCTCCAGGTATACCTGTATGTATATAGAAATCTGGGAGGAAAAGGGGAATTAGTTAACCCTTATTTAGGCCGAAAACCCCTGAAATCTGATTACCCAAGACGTGCCTGACGTTGTTTAAACTCAAAAACAGATCTCTAAAAGCCGTACCCTAAAAATTACACTCCTACAGTGGAAAAAAATGAAAGGAAAAAAGAATTGAAAAATAAAAATCTACGCTATAATTTCGTATTTATTTCATCACATGCACCGCTGCATTTTATTTCTATTTCTATTTTTTCCTTTTTTTGTTCTCTTTTTTATTTTTATACGAAACCAGGATCATGGGTGTAGATATAGTAATATCGGTACCTATACAGGAAAAGGAGATTAAAAAACAATTTCATAAATCCCGTCGAAGATCCAAGCGACCCGCAGTTTTCTCTCGGATTCAAATGGCCTCGTTTTAAATCGATTTAGAATTGTCTTCTCGCTAGAACTGGTACAGGTACCATCTGAGAGAAGAAGGGGGATCGTAATGGGAAGTTCGGTGGCGAAGAGGTAAAGGGTAGAAAAAAAAAGAATTAAAAAAAAAAAAGAGAAACGAAGAAAAAGCGAAAAGCGACCCGGTGCAGAAACTACCCATCGTTTCGAAAGACAAAGAGTCAACGAAAACTCGCCAGTTTCATGCCCTGTCTGATCTCTCGTTGGTCGTCCTGCAACTCGCGGCAAAGGAGCTACCGGCAAAGTCAGCCATCTTCTTATTCTTTTTCCTCTACTTTGCTTTTTTTCCACTTTGGCTAAAAGACGTTAAAGAAAACCGAGAGAAAAATTCACAGCGTTATACGCGAAATACATTTATAGTCCGATCGTTTGATACATAATCTCATAAAAATTATTATCCCCATTATTTAATGATCATTAAAGAAAAATTACCTCATAGAAATCATGAAAAACTTTTTATATCCCATCTAATCCACGACGTACTACGCGTGGAGTTTGGAGAAAATGGTAAAAATGAATCTGGGTCGAACAAAAATGAATAGATGAAAAAAAAAAAAATTCACATCACTCCGAACCGCGCCCGTTATTATAAATATTAAAACAAAAACAAAAAAACAACAACAGAGTGATACAAAACTGTGATTGGCAATTTTTATTTTTGTCTTATTTTCACATATCTTTGAATCGGTAGTAGGTATTTTTTTTTCTCGTCTTTTTTTTTTTCCTTCCGAATCTTTTGATCAGCACGTCGTTATTCGTCAAATTTGGTAAAACAACGAGGATAAAAAATTTAGTGATATGTATCACCGAGTTTATGCTTTATAGCTGTGACCATTCAAATCCGCAAAATGCATGAACCGGAAGTGATCACAGTTGGAATTGCGATAGAACGTCGACGATGCACGTACATACATCATAAATGTTCGGTTCTCTATTTCTTTTTTTCTTCTCTTTTGATATTCCGAACTAATCCGAATTTTTTCATTTATTCATATCCATTGATTATTGTTTTCTATTTTTTCTGTTTCTTTCATTGTTGTTTGTTTTAGGATGAAATGTTGGTGCACAATTCGTCGGCAAAAATAATAATATCAAACCAAAGTCTCGCCCTACAAACTGTGACCAGAAGCAGCGCGGGTTTCTATGTTTGTGCGGCCAGCAACGCCCTGGGCGAAACACGAAGCGAACCGCTGCCCTTCAGAGTAAAATGTAAGTACAAAGACCAACCCTCTCCGCACTCTCTCTTCCTCTCTCTCCCTTTCTCTCTCGCTCATCACCAACGTCGGCAAAGGACACTAACAGTGGCACTGGAAACAGCAAACAACAATTACACGCTCTGTCCCCAGATGCGCAGTGGTTATTGCGGTTCAACGTACAGTTTAATTTAAGTCCTGCTTTTTTTTGCCGCCGTAATGTTTCTATCCTTATGAAACACTCCGTATCAACGTCCCAGCCTCAACTGTTGGAAAAATTGTCACTGATCGACATTCACACACTTGAGTTTAAATATTTGATTCGCTGCTTTGGTTCGGACATAAATTTATCGCGGATGCCACGTCATCGTGCCAGTCGTAGTTTTTTCGAGCGATCGTTATACGGTTCATCGGATAATTATTCAAGCCGAATTTTTAACTCTTTCGAGATTCAATCCGCGTTCGTTAATAAATTTAATCCGCATTAAATAGTCATGCTTTTTAGCAACCGGATTTCATGCAGGTTATTCTTCGTTCACGGGTGTGAAATTTTTTTCGTTTTATTCAAGGATTGCTCTTCCCGTTTATCCTATCGAGTAACCACGCCTGAAATTTATTTCCACCGACTCTTCATAATATTACTCGCTACTGTACGCGTACCTATACTTCACCTGCTCATAAACGGTCTTAAAAACAAAAAAAAAGGAGAAGAATTTTCCTCGACATCCAGATTAAAGACGAAAATTGAAATAAAAACTGAGCGAAGAATTTCGTTTGATTGAATTCCACTTTGTAAGAGGAGGGTTTATTTTTCTGCCAATTCATATTACCTACATTGGCGAGTAAGTAATGAAAACGAAACAAAGTAGATGTTAATATTGGAAAAATTTTTGTACGTTGCATGATGCAGCACATATACAATACTGAATATTTTAGGGATACTTAGAAGCGCGTACATTTTTTATATCCAATTTCCAGTTACCAGGTATTGCACGGGGGGCTAAAAGACATTTGAGGGGGAGGTAAAAGAAACTGAAAAAAAAGAAAAACAGAGAAAAAAAAAAAAAACGAGTCCGCGAAAAGTAACAAGGCCAAATTTAGGGCGCATATCCGGGCTGAATAAATTTCTGACTTTTATGGCCATACCGTGCCGTGTTTCCGTATACCTGCTGCAAAAGTCGCTATCTCCTTGCTTGTGGCAACCGACATAGAAACGGGGGAGTTGGGTGGGTGACGACGCACCTTCAAATTCTACAACCAACTCCCCCTATTTTCATGTCGAATGTCGCCGCGAATTTCGTCAATTTTTTATAAAGTTATATTCGTATTATACCTGCAGCAGTGCTGCGGGATCACTGCTGTAAGTCGTAATATCGTAACACGTAAATTTAAAATTCCTGGAATCAAACTGTTCAGCCAATCCCTAAATTACGAAGAATCCTTTTTTATTTTCATCCCTCAACTGTCTTCGGCGTGTAGAAAATGATTATTCAATTTTTTCTTTTGTTACTTTTGTTCGTTTTACCTGGATTACCAAGGCAAGGAACTCTGAAACCAGCTAAGAGCTAAAAACCCTTTCGACTAAAGGCATTAGTTAAACATCCCTAATCGGAGTGTTTTTCTGGGGTGGTTACGGATGAACGTGAAAGGGGGTTGAATATCACCTAACTTTTGGCGAAACTTCGAAAACGTGGTTCCCTCTTTCCTCCTCGTTTTACTTCCCTCCTTTTCGCTTTGAGAAATATCAACTTATTTCGGAGGTAAGATTTTTGGAAAATTAAGTAGGGGGGTAGCTATATACATATTCCCCCTCATATACATACACACCTCAACAGATCCTTGAGTAGCTCTGCCTACCGCATAGAGCCGCAAAGTTTATATCGAACGTTATTTAAGGTAACTTGCTAAATCTCTTGGAATTTCTCCAAATTATATCCTCCCGCGGGTTTAACTAACTTTTCAAGGGTATAGGTAACGTATAGTAAGTCTCGAGTTACGTTACGGACTGAGTTTGAACGGCTTTTCACCGGAATTTTTCAACCCCTCTTAAACATGTCCAAAATTCTATTAGCTTCGTGGTATGTTTTTCTTTTTCTTTCTTTTTTTGCTAGTTTTTTACATTCAATTCCGAGGGTAGTTTGCTTGTTTTTTTTTTTGTGGGCAATGATAATAATTTCGGAGTATACCTGACCGCCGGAGCTTTTATTCTAAATTTTCTGCTTGACGTGTATTATAGAGCGGGAAACAGTGTTCGAGTTGGTGAAACACGCTGGGGAATCCTCACCTGTTACACTTTGTCTCGCTAAAAATATACCTAAACAACTACATAGGTATATATGCAATAATAATGTACGTGTGAAATGTGGTATGGTGTTAAACAACAACTCGGAGTACCTACCATCCAACTATTATTGTACGAAACAATTGGTAACAGTGGTGAAATTACCGTCGGACAAGAACACCTCTTCACGTTTACTAAGCGCGTAATTGCGGAACAGATACGATGCTTGAACTTGAGAGTGAGAAGAGAAAAAGAAAAAAGCTGGGAAGGGAACGATTCATCTACTTCTCTCTTTTAATCACGTTCTCCGTTTCATTTCAGTTGCTCCGATTTGTAAAGAGGATCGAATAGTTGTCGTCGGTGCTTCGAAAGGTGAATCTTTGGACGTAGTCTGCAGAGTGGACGCTCATCCTCCGGCTCATAGTTTTAGATGGAAATTCAACAACAGCGGAGAAACACTCGAAGTTGTTTCCGGTACACATTCCGTTGATTCTAACGGAGTTAGCACGCTGAGGTATACCTTGGCGAAAGAAAGGGATTACGGAACACTTAGTTGCTGGGCAGACAATGCAGTCGGATCACAAACTAAACCGTGCTCATTTCAACTTGTGGCAGCTGGTGAGTTGTTTTTTTCCCTCTCTCTTATTTATTCTCTATTTTATCAAAATAAGTTACACTCTTTTGCTCCGTTCGTAGCATGGTAAAAATGGATTTTTTTCTTATAACGTACAACCCATACTATAACCAGCCGGGGAAATCGAATGTCAATTATTTTCTGCACGGGTAAAGAAAGGTTTTCCAATGAACCGTATGATTCGAAAGGGTCACCGAGGATCTCCTGAGATAATAATAAACCAATCTGATCTTAGATCGAGCTTATGATCACGCTTTTCTAACGGGATTTGAATCGACGTGTACTTCACGTATAGACACACGACTCGCTCGGCTGTTAATCCATATTTTGAGTTTCCTCCACACGTTCTTGGAATCTCCGTCAATTTGGTTCCGCACATCCTCCCCAAATCTGAGTGTGTGCACGTGCCTGTTAAACAGGAGGAAGTATGTACAGAAAGGTGGGTAGATAGTTGGTGGAACAAATCGACGGATTTCCCGGTGCCTGTTCCCTTTCTAATTTCCGTTTCCGTTTCGCTATACACATACTCGTACGTACACAGGTTACGAATATGTATAGAGAGATGTACATACCTTATACCATCGAAATTTTCAACACAATTCGCCAGTCGACACCCGACTTCATCGCGACAAGTTTGATAAATTGTTGGACAGAGTTTGTCAGTTTCTTCATCCCCCTTGTTTAAACCTCTCTCTTTATACTTATCCATCCCTCATCCTCGGGCGACTCATTGTTCGAAATAACTCAAGATATTAAAGCTGATGAAGCAGCGATCCAATGGAAACATCAGCTGACGAACGTTCTCTTCTTCACTCAGATGTACACTGTAGCTCCGACAGTTTTTAGTAAAAAGTCGATGGAGTCTGAATTCGAGGTGAAAGGACTCAAAAATGAATTCTAAAATTTTCGGATTTTTTACCATGAAAATTAGGATTCGGAGTATAAAATTGATTCGGTTTTCAAGAAAGTGACTCGGTGCTAACCCAGATAAGTTATCTCCGACTTTATGGCTGAATTAAAAAAAAAAACTTTCGGATGCTGAAGTGTTTACAAGTGCGTTTTCCTCGAAGTTTTGAAAACGAATAAATTCGCTAGTCGACAGCCGACTTCATCACGGCAAGTTTGATAAATTGTTGGGCAGAGTTTGTCAGTTTCTTCATCCCCTTATTTAAGCTTCTCTCTTTATCTTCATCTATCGCTCATCCCGGGGCGACTCATTGTTCGAAGTAACCTAAGATATTTGGCTGACGTAGCCACAAACCCAAAACCGCTAGTTTACACGGATAAATTTCTGCCATACTCACCCTCAAACAAACCCCCCTGAATAACGTCACGGGAATGATTGGCGTCTTTCGAAACGTAACTTCGAGTTAATAAACCATGCGCAGTAGTTAGAGAGCTGATACTCTAATTTAAAAATCTTTCACCCCGGAACTCGATTTTCTAGAAGAGTTTTTTTAGTTTCCATAAATTCAGTCAATTCCCTGAAAGGCCATTTTGTTTTTTTTATTTGGTTCGTCTGCCCGATCCCCGAATAATCTGTGTCACATCGAATCGACGTGCTTTCCCGGCGGCTCGGTAGACAGTGAAGAGTGAAAATAGCTGGGAAATTGAGGATTGTGGTTGTCTTTGGTGGGTTCTGCAACATGACACACTGACGTGATATGCTTTTTTCCTGTTTTTCACCTTCAACCCTTTGCGCGTTTCACGCTTCCATTATAATACAACCCGTATATTAAACACGAAACGTTCACGATGTCGACTCACCCTTCTTCGCCACTTTACAACCCCTTTACTCTCTTCCCTCCCTTAGGATACACACGCATACAGTCATGCCTGAGCAACAAAAAAACGAACGCTTTTTGTTCTTTTTTTTCATTTTATTCTTATTTTCTCGCTATCAATCAACCCGATTTCCAGATATTGTATATTTATATCACGTTATATACTTTATGGCATAATCAGTTTACGCAAATCGATGGATATTCCGAGGCTCCGTGTTTAATCTGATTTTCTCGATTTCTAAAAAAAATTTTCATTCAACGAAGTTCCCTTCGATGGTGGTGTAAAATATTTCTAAAGAGCGTAGTAAAATACAATTCATAAATCCACGTTGCACATATTTAAATATTAATAACACTTCGCGCGCTTTCAAGCTCTCTCTCGTCCAAAATCTCTTGGAATAAAAATAAGAAATAAAATAATTATGTCCCTATTTTTCATAATTTTCAGGAAAGCCATCACCGGTACGGAACTGTTCGTTGGCAAATCAGACTTACACAAGCGTGGAAGTTCGTTGTATTCCTGGTTACGACGGTGGTCTACCGCAGCGTTTTGTACTCGAAGTATTCCACGGTGACGTTGATTTCCTCGCTAGTACCCAACCGTTGTACAACGTATCGTCGATCGAAGAGCCAGTTTTTTCACTAGCCGGTATCGAAGCCACAGTTGACGCCGGTGTTCACGTTGCAGTTTACGCTGTAAACGCCAAAGGCAGAAGTTCCGCCGTCATTCTCAGCGAGGTCACATTCAGGGATGCCGAAAAAAGAACGGGTGAGTTTGCCTTGCCTTATTATCGAGTGTTTTCTTTTCTTTCTCTTTCTCCTTATCAAGTGATATTCGTTACCGAATGTATATGACTTTTGCGATCGCGAGTGAAAACACATCACGCGGACAATCTTCTTGATTGTTCAGGGTGCAGTGAGTTCGGTTTAGTTCCTCCGTGGCTGTTTTATGGGCGGAAGAGCGGCGTATAGTGAAATAAGTTAGGAGGGGGGGTTGGTTTAGATCTTGAAGATCGAAAGGCGCGTTCGAGGGTGGTTTTGTCGGAGGTGGTGTCAGCGGTGGGTGACTCGTAAGTAAGACGAATCACCTTCGAAAAGGTAGACAACACCCTTCGCACGAAATGTATACGCGTATACGAGCGACCGAACTGACATTAAACGTTGGAGAAAAACAAAAATGAAAAAAACATTATCACCGTTTCAACGTGTCGGCACGACCCCTTTCGATTCGGCAAAAGATCTGAGCGTAAGATCGAATGAATTTTTGGAATTTTCATGCGAAAGGTATCTCGATAATCCGTTTAATTTTTTCTCATGTTTCACCGCACTTATTTTACCCCGCGAATCGTTGGAAACCGATGATTCGAGTTGGTTTATAATTCGAAGTTGTAAATTTTTCGATCTGGTAGATATGCATGTTCGCCAGAGTATACTTTCCACTTTCCTGCAGTATAACGGCCATCCGAGTTAAGCCTCGGAGTCCTGAAACTCGACACTTTATTCATTCATGTTATTCAATTATTCCGTATTTGTTATGCATTATCATAACACTTTGCATATCAAGGTATGTGTATAAGGATATTTTATAGGATTTTGCGCTTTACTTCCACGAATATATCCTCCTCCTCTCCCAGCTCCCCTCGTCCCAAAATTGAAAACTACCCCGCGGTTCGAAGCTTATATGGGCAGGTACCACATATCGCTATCTAAAATTTTGCCAAAATTTTCTCGACGTGTTGCAATATAATTAATAATGACAGCTCGAAATTCGCCTAGTCTGAAGTTCGCGCATCAATCAAGAACAAAGTCCCCATATATATATCTAACGTGGTATATGACGTTTGACTGGCTCTGGTAATTTTCGAGGAACAAGTAGCAACAACAAGAACAACAACACATCTTGCATCTCGACGCGCTGCACCTGCTGATATCGTGATCGCGCGTGTGCGCTAATGTTGCAGTTTCTCGCAACTTTCGCGGTTATATATGTTAGTTAGTATTACGACTAAGAAATCTATATATCTATATACGATATAGCTGAGTGAGTGAACTTGGGGAGAAGGAAGGAAGGAAGGAAACTTGGGGTAACATTACATAATTAAATTACTTTAATAACACCCTTAGAACGTGCGTAAATCCACTTTACGAAGCGTGACTCTCGCGGAATAAAGCGCGATGCATGAATTAGCGCACGTAATATATATATATACATATATATCTATAGACATATATGTATACATGTATTTATGTATTATGTTCATATAACGGGTGGATCATGTATATCTATACTCTGTTTAAAACAATAATAATTATAGACGGTGTAAAACACAGGCACCAAAATTTTCTATCTCTCTTCCTTCCATTATATTTAAACTTCTTCTTCGAGTTTTCACGGTTGTTTTCTTCTCTCTACTTTGCGCAAAGACAAATACAGAGATTTCTATGTACTCTGCATGTATAGAAGGAAGTAGTGAATGTCAACAATTTGAGATCTAGATGCGCGGTGGTTTTCAATTCTACGAATCAAATTATTCCACCCCCCGCCCCCTCCTCCCTTACCTCTTTTCACTCCCTTCCGCCTTATTTTCTTCCTCTGTATATATGTATATCTTCATTGAACAAGGATAAGGGTCTAACATTAATAATTCAGGAAACCCTCAGGCTAAAACTTTTAATTAGTGATCCTCTAAGATAATTGAAATATCATAAACCTGCTGCAGGAAGGAATGAAGAGAATGAACGGAAAACGTTATACCTACCCGGTACAAAAGTTTTACCTCGTCCCTGAGCCATGTCGGACACGTTTCTACCACCAATCATCGTTTTCATCCATACCGAGATGTATATTTAACAATCAAAAACAACCCCGCCTTTAACAACCACACGGCGAAAAACCGATTATACCTCGCTAATTAAGGGGCACGAAAACCCTCCGTAGCGGCACTGCCGCTAATGCTGCATTTAAATTTCTATGAGAAATAAAAAACGAACAATCATATAGATTGAAAAAAATGTTTTTCGTCACGAAAAATTTTAACGATCTCATTTCTTTCATAGAATCATTAGACTATATATTCTGAATTGAATATTTATACGTTTGTCGGAAAGAAAAAAAAAAAAGCACGAGAAAAAGAAAATGGAATGAAAAGAAAAGAAAGGAAAATAGGTCAATTTAGATCGTTTTCAAATCCATTAGCGAATCACCATAGCGAGACTGAAGTTTCAGGTATTTCCAGTTATTTAATACATATACCGCGGCACACTCGAGGGGGTTGAGACTTGAGATAACGAAACTATTTGATTGGGAAGAAATCAAATACATTTGTTCCATCAATGTGATTCGAATTGATGCAGGCGCGGCCGAGAAGTTTCGACCTTTCTCGGTCACTTTTCGTTCTCCTTCTTCTTTTTCCTCCGTTTTTTCTTCTTCTTCTTCCTCTTCTTCTCTTTCTTATTTTGTTTCTGCCTCTATCGCCGATGAGATACCAGACTCGAGACGAAACGAAAGAAAAGTTCAATCAGTCGTAGTGCTGCTGCTGTAGATGCCGTCGTTCGTTTTCCTCATTCCATGGTATCGACAAAGAATCACATATAGGGTGTTCCAAAATCGTCGACATTCATCGACTCTTTTATAGACATTCGAGAAAAAAAAACGAACACACATACCTCTACTTTTAGTCGATTTTATTTTAACAATAAGAAATTACTCCAAACGACCTCCGACCTCTGGTAAAAAAGTCTTTTCGCGACAAAAACCTTTTCATATACGTTCCACGGACTACAACTTTCTTCAATCATTACTCTCCTACTGAATGAAATCCATTTCGAAATCGCTGTACGCACGTACGAAAAGAAAGTAAAAAACCAAAACAATAAAAAAAAAAAGAAAAACTCTTGCCAACGGTATAAAATTCGGTCTGTATAAGGTCGAAAATTGATATGTTTACAAAAAAAAAAAATAAGCGAAGTAAAAATCGTCAAGCGCCGTTAAGGGTAAAGAGGGTATAGGCTGCAGGTGAAACTGTGACAAAAAATTACGGTCTCCCAATAAATCGGCGAAGTTTACGATCCGCTGCACTGTCTCTTACATTAAACCCGAACCCCAGTAGTCGAGCGTAATAATAAAAATTTGAGTGACACGATCCACCGGGCGTTTACCGTTGACACTCTATACACGTGTTAAAAGACCCTGCGTGTCAACATAAATTATCCCCATTTTTGGCGCGACACGCCATCAGCAAAAAAAAGACGAGACGACGTTCAGTTACCATTCATTTTTCAGACGATTCGAATCCGTTTCAAGGTATTCGAAATAAAGAAGGTTGATTTTTCGTCGAGGATCCTATTCTTCCTTTTTTTTTTCTCTCAAAGGCTGAAAATCGTGTAATTGAATTATCACTGGCTTCGCAAAATCGAAGGTTTACACAGGTTAAAATATGGCGATAATTTCATTCGTCACATGGGCATTTAATTCATGTGGGTACGAAGACAACTATACATATGTACACATACCTAGAACACACATGGTATAGTGCAGTGTGGCTTGAACGCATTGTTAAGGGATTTCGTAGCGAAGCTTAGTCCCTGAAGTTCCCCACTTCAAACTCCTTTACTTTCCTACCTTATATGATCCTCTTCACATGCTCCCAAAAACAACCCTTTGTCTTCGTAATACCGCTAATGCCTCCTCTCGCCACTCTTTCGCGACTACATATACATATCTCCACATACATATGTACCTACATAACTTTAGATTTTGCTGCAGGGGGCTTTTATTCAGCTGCCCTTGCACATAACCGTACAATACAGAATATTATCTTCGCCACAGTATTACCTTGTCTCTTAAATCATACCTCATCTAATATCTGAAATCTGCATAACCCTTGTTGTAATAAGCGATGTATGGTGTGAAGTTAACACCGACTGCAAAATTATACCTCCTCATCCAATCGGCGCGATACTTTCGGGAAAGATTTGAAAAGTCGGGGGCTTTAATACTTTACATTTATTCATTTATCATTTTTCATTTCCGATTTTCATCCTCTTTTCTAATATACATCATCCAGATCACATCGCTCGCATCCGAGTCGTCTGACAAATATTCGCGATAAAAATTCAGCTGCCCCCTATTTTTGAGTGAGCCTCAAACGCAGAGTTTCGCGTACATAACGTGAAGTTCGCTCCGTATTTTTGCTGCACCAAAAGCATGAGAAGCAGAGGCATGTCTTCGACCCAAGGCGTATTTTCCGCTCTAGATGTGAGCGATAGAATACTTAAGGAGAAAACCTTACAGCCTCGGGATTTCTGAACCTCACGATTCAATTTATTTTCGGTATACCTACAGCATCGCATGCAACGATGCAGGTCGTTTCCCCTTCATATACCCCGAAGCACGTATACCGCGTCTACTCTTTTCCCTTCTTTTTCTTTTTTTTTTCTATTATTTTTTTTCCCCTCCTCCGTATAATACTTAGGTATATATCGAGAAAAATTTGAAAGTCTACAGCTAAATCGTTTCCGGGTTTCGATTCACGGTATATGTATTGAGACTAAAATCTGTTTTTTTTGTGTGTGCGTTTTTTTTTTATTCAAAAAATATAACGAATCTACCGCACGTCGTTCGTCATTTTTATTTATTAATAATATACATAATATAAAGCGAACTTGAAGTATATCGGAGGGATTATATCAGTATATACATGAAAAGTATATAAGCAGTATATTCGGGAATATATGCGATATCGTAGCAGCCCCCGGGGCACAGGAAACGGAAGGGAGCTTTAACCCATCGTGAAAAATAAACTGGGGCGAAGATAAATCGTATCGTTTTCTTTGATTATTATTATTGCAGATATACATAAGTAAATCTATCGACTATATTTTCTATTATGGTCTGTCAGAATCCAGATCATCTATACACAAAGAATTCTTATTCTATACAATACCTAGCTGGTATATATCGAATGAATTTCAATTTTTTTTTTTCTTAAATCCGATCATCTGTGATCTAAATTTTTCATTTGGCTTTTTTCCACTTTTCTCTTTGACTTATAAGATATTTAGAACTGGTAATCTTTTTAGGCATTATAAAAACGCGGATGATTCAGAAGTTCGTAGAAAATTTCGATGTTCTCTTCAAGGTCGAAGGTATGAGAAGAAGGTGATGAGGGGAGGAGGAGGGGGTAGTTTTGGGTTGAGGGTTGAATAATTTGGGTAACGGTGCCCCGCGGAAACTCGAATTAAGGTAAATGACGTCATGAAGGAAACGAGATAACGGAATGAGTCGGTGTAATAGAGATAGAAGATGAAACGCGAGGAGCATTTCAAAGAAGGAGAAGTACATAGGATAAGGTAGGGAGAGAGAGAGAAAGAAAGGAGCCGAGAAAAAATTAGGACGGGAGGAGGTGAAGGTACGAAAGCTGTCGTCCTGGCGGTAAACTGTGAGATTTTACCCCCTCAGAAATACCCATAGCCGCAGCGGCGAGAGAATCGTAGATTCGACGTCGCGACGCTTTCGTCTCTCTATCCCCCCGTATTCCTACCCCTTCGCCTTTTCCCCCCCTCGAATCGGTTATACCCGCAGGAACCTCCTCTTCCTACTCCACCCACATTTACTGCGGTAATAGCGCCAGTCCAACCATTTTACCGCGAGACAATTGGCCAATTTCTGATAAGCGCTTGTTACTGTGAACACAGACGAGGTTAAAGCTGCAAAATCTACACTACACACCTACGTATACGGATGACATTACCATCTGCAATTTCGTTAAAACCAGATATTACGTTATACTGACCGATAATAACACTTGAATATCTGATTTTTACATAAATGAGGAACTTCATTTCCATAGAAATTTTGGAACACCCCAAATCGGTTTGCTTGAGCTGGATTTGGTTTGTCATCCACTGAATCAAGGATAAACTGTCCACTGCTAAGGTTAGTTTCTAATGATTAGGGTCACAGGATTAATCCAGGTGAGGTGACACCGAGTCGCCTTATGGGGATCAACTACTAAGCCTCCGTCTCTCGCCCGTACTTAAAGCGTTCGCCAAATAAAATTTGCGACAATTTTTCAACGTGGATTTTCTTTCTTTTTCTACTTCTTTTTATTCTACTCAAGTTAGAAAATTTCGAAAATTTACGTTTCTTTTCGATTCTTAATCATCGTTATCACAATCAATTTGAACTTTTTTCAAAGAGAACAAAAAACAAAAAAAAAAACGTAGAGAGCTTTTTTTTTTTCGTACGGGAAAAGAAAGCGGAAAGAAACTGCGGAGCGACGTCGCGGGACGTATAGGTGGTGGTTGGGAAGTTGGCCTTTCTGACTGAATTAACCAAGATATTTATCTTGGGTTACAATTACGGAAGACCTAGGAGGCACGTCCTGTGAATCTAAATCAGGGTACCGCACCCTCTCCAATTCCTTCGAGTTGCTTGTTGGCTTGTTCCCACCCTTGTAAAGAAGCAGAAGAAGAAGCCAAGCTTACGCTGTTATTCTCGTTGAAGATTTCGACTTCAATTCCCTACGTTTATTTATTTAACCCTTACATAGCGCTATAGACACAATTAGGGTCCTGTGATTTGATTCCACTCTCACTTGCAAATTGTATTTTCTTCGCGAAAAACCATATCTTTACTCGTGCAACTTGAAACTCGAAATTCAAATCGTCTCGCTTACCCAAGATATATATTTACCATCAGTTATTCCACTTATTATACGTCAAATAATATTATACGTATATCATTTTATTTTCAACCAGATTTTATCGGTTCTCAATTAATCATCAAATTACAATTCAATAAAGCTCTTTTTACAAGCTATTTCTCAAACTTATCAAGTTTTAAAAAATCATGTAAACTTGTTTCTCGATCATCGGGTATGATTTAGCTGAATTAAGGATGCGAATATGAGTCCCTTTGGTACAGTAATATTTCCCATAAAACTAGACGATGCCTAAAACCTTGCGATGAGAATCGCGTCCAATTTCATGGGTTGGCAATGATGATAATAACAATAATAATAATAATAATACTCGTCAAAAGAAAGAATTTTATTAGACGAAAACCACCTTGGATTTGGAAGAAGATCGTTACACGCGAAGGGCCTTTTATTAAACGCTGCAGCACCAGGAAGAAATTCCCAGCTTCTATAATAATGGCTCAAATACGCTAGCAGCACATCATATCTGTCAAAAATAAGAAATTGTTCCTCAAATGGGATATGCGGACACCCCAATTCAAAGGTTATTCGCTTCCCTCACTATGGCCCTTCCGTAAAAGGAGAAATAAAAAAAGATCAGCCGAAAAAGTCGGAAAGAAAAATACCAGCTGAGCGAATTGTTAGTCGGCCTTTTTTTCGTAGTAAAAAAAATTTAATTTTCCAAAATGATATCGGACAAAACTGAAGTTTTCAAAATAATGCTGTAACATGGAAAGAAAAAAGACGTCGTTTCCGCATGAAGCGCATGAATTTCAGGACCTTTAGGTTTTTGAAGAAAACAAGTAACTCGAAAATTTTTATGTACGTATTTTTATTTTCTCATATTTTCCAGGTCAGCATTCGGGAATGGCGATGTCTCCCCTGATCGGTGTCGCAGTTGGAGCGGCAGTGACTTTGGGTTCGGTGGTTTTAGTAGTTCTGATACGAGCACGTCGTGAGAGAGTGACAAAACCACGTCATGAAAAACCATCCGGTGAGATGAGCGACGTACCAAATTCCCAACAACAATATCCCATGCAGAATATCCAACCAACGATCGAAACCGATCCGGACGTCATACCGAACAAATTCGGTAAGTTTATCAATCGTGATCAAATATTTTGAAAGCTTTTCGTTCTTTTGAAAAAAAAAAAAAAGTTGAAGAATCTTTCAACCATTCTCACACATTATATCTGATTTGTAAATCCCTCCCCGAGAAAGCTAGAGAGAGCGAGAGAAAAATGTAAAGAAAAGGAAAAAAAACAAAAACTATTTTTCAGAGGGCAATCTCGTGGAAGTGAGTCCTCCGAGTTACCAAAATTGTCCAGTCGGTTATCCACCAGGTCAATGGGTAACACCAGGTCCAACGCCTAGCATAGACGAACTGTGTAGAAAATTTTCCGGCCGGCCAACGGAACTTAGGCTACCTTCAAGAAGTACAATACCCTGTATGCCGGGTACAGGTGTAGTCGTATGTGCAGGTCAAGGTGTAATCGTAGCCGGTGAATGTCTCGACGGTGAGGCAATAAAAAGACGTTTAATGGCAAACAGACTTCCTGAAAGTTGTGTCTAAAAAAAAACACAAGAAAACACACACAAAAAAAGCATCACTATAATAATGAGTTTAATTAAATAACCAACCCCCTTCGACCCAACTATTTACACACACAACAATATACATTCGACATCAAATTGTTATAAAAATATCATGCAGGACCAGGTGAATTGAAACAAAAGAAAAAAAAAAATAAAGAATCAATTAACTTATCAAATCACGCGTTAATTAACTATTGTGATCACATAAAAGTGCAAAAATTTGTCGTTTTTTTTTTCTTCAATTTTTGACATTCTCATTCGTTTGTATATTATTTCCCTATGTAGAAGTCTTGCGTTCTGATGGAAATATTATACATAAATGAAATTTTCATATTATTATGTATATTATTACACACATTATACATATAACGACGCGTTTCTCTGCTCAATTAAAAATCGTCACTCGCTCATTTATTGGAATGACAATTACACACATGCTATATATAAAACGTATACACATATATATGATTATAAATGTTAAGGGGCGATGTTTGGAAAAGAAATGAAAATTTGAAAACTTATATTAAAAAATAATTACATGTGTGAAAATCTGTGTATGTATGTGCAGTGTGTGTGCGTATATATGATGGGAATTTATAGAATCGTAAAATAAACAAAAATAAATCATAACTAACACGAACGCTAAAGAAAATAAATACGGTGACTATAATGATATGAATTAAAAAATAAAAAGAAAGAATAATAAATAACAATAATAGCAATAATGATAATAATAACATTAATTGTAACAATAATACTAATAATAATAACAACAACAACAACAACAACATTGACATTAATGAAGTGTGGTGACGACTGTTTCTCCCTCCATGAAAAAAAAAAGTAAAAAAAATTTTTAATTTATAAATATTCTACTTCAAGAAAAAATTATAATTATATAATGGAAATTCGGTGTGTTCTATAGCTACTATGATATATATTTATGACGATGTCAGTGAAGATGTGCATGAATGAAAAAAAAAAAAACCAATGAAATACCGTGAACTAAAAAAAAAAAAAAACGATGAGGAACAAAGTACGAATAGAAAGTGAAGAAAAATGAAGAGGAAAGGAAAAAAAATTATTTAACGAAAGAGAGGGTGAATATTTTTGACTTTAAAAGTGCTAAAAAAATTTTGAGTGAATGGAGTATGTGGGCCTCCCTCCCCCTCAGACACAACTGACTATATCAACGTGATGATTATGGTGATCGGATTAACTTTTTAGTGTCCCAGTTTTGTAAGGAGGAAAATAAATTTTCATTCGAAGTGAAACCTTTGGATCTTCGGCTGATCAGGGGGTGTGTGTGTTTTTTTTTATTTATTCTCATATACAACTCTGACGAAATGAACGAAAGAAAAAACAAGGTAAAGGAGTGGAAGTTGAAGTAGAAGAAGATCAGAGGATACGTGTAGGAATCTCAAGGGATGACCGGAAAAAAAACTTTATCATCCGCAAGGTTTGTCAACTTTTTTTCTTTACTTTTCTTTTTTTTTTTTATTCAATTAATTTGATTCAATTGCGTTGAATCATTTTTAATAATAACCCGGCCAAATTTACGTACAAGAAGCACAATATACATTATACATAGTACCTAAATACGAACTATCCCTCGATAAAAGTAGACCGAAAATTTAAAACAAAAATGCAAAAGGAGCAGTATCCGAAAACTTGAACAATTGTAAAAATAACAATCTTAACAATTTTGAAAATCCTTACGTACGTTGTCGATGATAATTAACGATTAAAATGTCAGATGAGAGAACAAGGAGGAGAAAAACTAAACGTAAAATTTGCGATAAATTATCTGATGTGAGTGTATAGGGTAAAAAAAAAAAAAAAAAACAACTAAAAACAAAAACAATTATTTACGGAGTGAAAAACGAAGTTCTTTTTTAAAGATAATAGTAATTATAATAATAATGGATAACATCAAACATAAAAAAACATAAATAAAGGGTCGTTATTTGTTAGTTGATTAATATTGTATTACTGTATATAATTGTTATAAATCTTTACAGCTATATAATGTCAGAGAGGAGTAAGGAGAAAAAATTAAGAGTAAAGTACGGAAGAAAAATTAATAATAATAACATAGAAATAAAAAATATTATTTATACAGCATGAAACGTTGATATTATTTATTTAAATGACGTTTCGAGCATACATATTATATATATATATATACATATAGATATATAGAAAGTATGGAATGAAATTTGTAAATATATCGTAATATAATTGAAACGGAAGATGATGGTAACGATATCGTCATTATCGATATCATAAATATATACATATATATATATATATATATATGCATATATATATATATACATATATATATATATACATAAAAAAATAAGAGAGAAAGAGATAACGATAATAAATTAATTAATTCATAAATATGAATGAAAATTGGAGAGAAAAAAACGAAAAAAAAAAGAACCTAATTCATCACGTCAATTTGATTAATCGAGAGACTTATGCTTTTTGATTGAATCGTTATAATAATAATAGTAATAATTATTATTATTGTAACAAAAACTGCAGTGTGGTAAGACAGCCATGTACTACTATATACTTGTTTGGTTTATATGTTACATAAAAATTGGGAGAAAAAAATTTAACAGAAAAAAAAAGGTGAAAAAAAAATGGATGAATAAATGAATAAAATAAATATGATCATTGTATAATAGCTGCGACGATTCCATATCCTATTACCATATCACCCGTATATATGAAACGATCATCATTATTATATATACATACATATGTAAATAATATTAATAATAAATATTAATGATAATATTAAGGATAATGATAATATATACGGAATCTACTGAATTTCAATAAAACTGTTTAACTGTCAAATTTCAGGATACGAAATAAAGGCCTAATTCGTTACCCACCATCCTATAATCTGCCTATTATCCGGTCCAAAAAAATTGTACAAGGCGATTAACTTTTTCAATCTAATATAACAGCTGGCGACATTTGCAGTTGCGTCTTAAGAAGAGAAAGAAAAGGTAAGATTGAAAAATAATTTCACGCTATCCAGATACAGTATTTGACCCTTCGAGTCTCTCTGCACAGGACATTCATCTTGATAATTCATTTCTAAGATTCTTTTTTTTTTTGTTTAATTTTCCAAAGTCCCAAAATAAGTAATCATTTTAATACGCCGTACATAGGTGTGTACGTACCTACATAGGGGCTGAAAAAAAAATTGTCCAATCTAGGAATGGAAACTGGGTTATACACAAGTAATGGGTAAACCTTTACCTCGAGTTTCAGCTGTTTTCCCACAATTTTACCACCCTCTGCAGCACCCGCCCGTGCATGCAATCTCTTTTTCTTTTTAACCTCCCCCCCCCCCCCGCCATGTTTTCTCCCTTCCTGCAAAATTTCGCTTTGCTCTACGAAGCTTTCGCGGCTATACATCTTTCTCTCTTACACTCTCTCCATACCACTTCGTGCGGCCTAGCTCGGTGAGCACTATACCACTATCCGTATTGTGACCTGCCCAAGACGACTGACGCTTGATAAATGAAGGGTGCGAGACAAAAAGGCGTGGGGGTGTTGTGACAAACGACAAACGACAAGTACGACAAACGGCAAACGACACGAACCAACCCCCTGAATAAAATATAAAAACGAAATAAATAAAAAAAAAACAAAACAAACAAAAACTACCTATTCGCAAAGTAAAAGAGAAAAAAAGAGAATTATCGAAAAAGAAACCGAAAAACTGATCGAATAAAAATGGAAAAACTGACGATAAAAACGTTATGTATAGGGAACACATGTGTCGTACCGAGAAGCATCTTATATTTGAAACGAAAAGAATACGTGTTAGAGGAAACACTTTGGACGCAGGTGATCGTCTTTGACCTCTTATGTTTTTGCGTTGGCGTTCCGTAGTTGCCGATATACTTTCGCACATATAAATATGTAAACAGTATTCTGAGCTCGACTCTGATTACGAGTCTATCATTCCTCAGTTCTCCGTTAGAATCCGAGCAGAGTGGTTGCGCGATGTGCCGAATCCAGGTAATTGGAGTGAAAAAATTATTATCGATATCGATTATTTTGCGCAGTGCGAAAAAAAAGGTGTCGATTGTTCGGACGGCGGAGGGCAGCGTCCTGCACGAACGTCGAAGCGGACTCTGGAAGATCGAGACGAAACGCGGTGATGAGGTAACTGTTATTTTAAGTGTATGAGTTGTAAAATTTATTTAACAATTAATTATCGACCGAGTAGGTACGTGAACCTTGCACACTTCGCTGATATTTTAATACGTCCTTTCCAACACGGCACTCTGTGTAATATGACAGGAAAAAAATTCACAGAAAATAAGAAGAAAAAAAAAAATTAAAGAAAAATCGCAACGGCGATTTGACTTTTGCCCAGGCATATCAACGTCTCTACGTATATCCAGACGTTAACGACATCAAACGGAACTCGAGTACCTGCGATGACGGTTTTTATGTTCAAAAAAATTTCAGAATATTTTTCTGTTTCTTTTTCTTTTTTTATTAAATGAATTATGCGACATTTAATCTTCTCTGGAACGTATATTATATCCTATTCACGTATTATATTTATTTCATCAGGGTGTTTTGTATTTAAATTTCATATTTCGACGAATAAAACTAGAGACAATTATAATTGATCGATAACTCGAACACGTATTTCACCGTTTATACTTTACATTTGCATGATTTATTTAAGAAGCTGTTTCGCTGTGAATAATATACCATGCATCGTGTAGCTTGTATTATCTGTATTACGGTACGTGATCAGGACCTCGGGGACCAGTCCAGAATATGCGGGGGGGGGGGGGGGGGGGAATTTCATACTCGAAGAACTTCGATCTTCGTCCCTTTTTCCTTCCACAGCCAAGTTAATTAGGCATTCCAAAGTTGCAACTTCCAAAGGTTCACCGAGGCGCGATCCGGTACCATTCAAACACGAAACAAAAAAAAGTACCAAAAAATTAAAAAACCAGCATTGAAGAATAAATATAAAAAAATAGGGTTGTATACAAGCTACCTTTATGGATATATTTTCTCGGCAGCTTCTGTTTTATCAGTCATGTATTGGAAATTCGTGAAAATCTGGAGACGTCGCGAATTTAAAAATTCATTCCGTTCTGGGGCGGGGGGGGGGGGGGGGGGGGCGGTAGAAGAATCTGCTTACTTTTCAAGCATATATACAATACATAAGCATACCTATCTACGTACTACGTATGTACATAAAGGCTATATGGTACCTGTTAAGGTCGGCGGTCGGGATCAGGTCGGACGTGAAAGAAGACGCGGGTATCATAAAGATTACTTAAGATGCAGCCTTCGGGTCTCCCTTGAGGGCCCTCATGCCCCGAGTTGCAAAAAATGAATGAAACTTCCACAGAATCCTAATCCCCCCCTTCCCCTCCCCCTCCTTCTTTTTCTCTCTCTAACTTTTCTGTATGTATAAATTCCAGTCGCTCTGTTATAGGTATACAACAATTCCATTGCCCTTTTTTTTTTCTTATATTCCATAAGCGCTGAATTTTTTTTGACCTTTCGAGGTTAACTTCATCGAACATAATTTCTCACAAATTTTTTCTGTATCAAATTAATGTTACTTGCACAGTATCATTTTCACGTCTATATTATACTGATTGTGAGGCGACGCATTAACGGTCTGAAAATAGTTGAGGGTTAGGGAAAAAGATCGATGAGAAATCGATGTGTATTCTATTCTCGATAAATTAAGGGAACTGCGGTAATGGTTACGTGTATACGTTGCCCTACTGGTATATCGCAACTACGACGACATCGTTTAAATACATAGCTAATTTACAGCCGCACCTGCTCGAGTATAACGTTATAATTGTTATTACATAGGGACGGGACTCGCGGAATAAAGTGTGAATTTATTTCAAGAATATAGATACCTATACGTACCCTATGCTTATGACGGGTTTATTCAGGTTTTCATCGGTTGAATAATTTTCACGTCAATAAGATTCCTATGATTTATTCTATCTAAATCTACTACGCAATCTATGATTTATTTGGCGGAAAAAAAAAATTCTGTCGGAGGTACCGATAATTCGAATCTCAACGATTCTGTTCGAGTGTTTTGTTTTTTTACTTATTATATTTTATTTTATTATTTATTCATCTCTTGGTTTTATCAGAATGTGCGGTGCCCCCGTATGTCCGTATAGTGCAGTCGATGAAATTCTACAAATACGTATGTTACACCGTAATGTGGATAAAAATTCGTTCGGATTATTCCCGGCAATCTAGAAAACTAGCTTTCAAAGTGCTGATTACTTTTTAATTATATTGAAACGTTGTGCAGTACCTGGGTTATCTATATTTATATCTACCGTGCACTTGATTCGTCGAAATGCCGCTGCTGCTGCTGCTGCTGCTGCAGGTTCATATATTCATGTATATTTTGTTCTATTATTTCACGCATATATATTTACGTATATGGATACACGTATATATGTGTATCCGTATATAACTATAGGCGGCTTAATTGTCGTTGAACAACTTTGAATAAATTAGTTTCTATTAATGGGGGTTAAAGTTGAACAGCCTTCGAGTTCTGAAATTAAATTACTTGCCCACGTTTTCAACTATTACAATTCATATTCATTTCTATGGACGTGTACATATACTAATTGTATTGATATATATATGTACATACATTTATATAATATATTCACATAGGTATTCAATCAAAATTTTACACACATATCAAAGAATTGTAATTGATTGATTAACCTTTTTCGATTCTATATTTTATCAACTCTTATTTTTTGATTGTTTCTTTTTTTTCATCCACTTCCGGATTCTTCACCTCTTTGTTTTCGAAGATATCCGAAATTTTATCTCCCAACATTATCGGTAGACTAATTACGAAACCGATGAGACCAAACACGGTTCTATTGTAACCGTCGAGTAATTTGTATTTTATATTTTCTAAATGCGGAATCTGTTTCGCCTGCGTAACTCCCGGGGGGAAAAAAAAATTCTTGGTTCAACAGAGAGAGAAGAAGAAAAACAATAAATGTGCGAAGAAATAATTGGAGATACTTTCTACCTCCCGTAAATCGACGACCTCTTCAAAAGCGGGTGCGACGGTGGTGATAATTCGTTCGTAAAGATCTTCGGCGTCTTTTCCGTCGCCCCAAAATCCTTCGGTGGAAGTCCAGTAAACTAAACCAGTTGCTATCGCACCCTTCAACAGGAATTTCAACAACCTGCGAATTTTTTTCACGACGGTATCCTCTTGCAAATTTTGGGGGCAGTAGCTAACCTAAGTTATTCAAAGATGAAATTTTTTCGGGGAGAATTTCCGAAAGATTATTCAAAGGATACAAAGTTGGTAACACGTACTTTGGGCAGAAGAGTCCTTCCGACGTCTTTTCGTGTGCAGATTCTGATCGCCACTGGTCTTGGACTTTTATAAGATCCAGAAGATGATCCAGACGAGGGGCAAGGATTAAAAACGTCCGCACTGATCAGTTTTTGAACAGGTTGATTCGGCTGTGAACAAGATTTTGATCTGGATAAAATAATGTTCAGCCCGATGCGTTTGATCGCGCGATATTTTTTCAAAAAATTCATCATAATTATTCGATATCATCACAGAAATTTGACATCGTCGCCATGTTTGAATCATCTAATCGAAAAAAATGTGATCCGGAAATATCTCGAAGTAACTTCGAGAAAAATGTTCACTCCTTGTATTTTTCCAGTTGAAATAAAATGGGTGGAACAGTCGTCTATAAGTAAAATAAAGGGTAATTTAATTCCTTATATAACGCTGTAAGGGAGCTCGCCGTATGTATACATATATACCATTATTTGAAAGTGCGCACGTTTCGTATATCGGTCACAGTCTACTGCACCTAGTCTGGTATATTAGTCAACCTTACTTGGTTTATAGATTCTCTCGAATAGGTAGCGAAAGATAAGAATATAACGTAGTTGCCTACGTGAATTTATCTTTTTGAAAAATTCCACGCGATCTAAATGCAAAGATAAATGCCTCAACGGTGAACCGGTTAAGGGATGATTTTTTACGTCAGATATGATTTTTCTTTTTTGTCCCCCTTAATCCACCGCTCCGTTAGGGGTTGATTTTCGAATTTTTGTTTCGAGACTGTTTCGCTTCGAGAGATGAATAAACCCTCTCCTAGGAAGTAAGGTACGAAATGTCAAGAAAGCACTACCCTGGTATATAGGGATTGGGATATACATCACTTTTATCGCAAAGCTACACTGCAGCTTGTATAGTCCGATGTATATGCTTATTAATACACGCCCTTGCCAACCTTCTAAAACCATCCATCCATTCAATGTTCACATATATAAGCCCTCCCTGTACGTATACATTTTATGTATCAACCATAAAACACTGTAAGAATAATACCAAAACGGCTCAAAATACTATTCTGTAGATAAAACTTCAGCTATCGAATCCGATGCAAATTTGTCTTTTTTTTTTCTTCTTTTTTTTTTTTAATACTCCAATCTTCGATACTTTGTTTATCATCACCTATTCACGAGATGCGTTGCAATTATTTCATAAAACGTTTAAACATCTTGGATATTTTTCGGTAACGAGAGATAAAGAAAATAAAAGTAAAAATAAAATTAGAATTATAAAATTCGAAATAAAAAGTGAGAAACTGTGTAACCATCAACGATCTCTTTTGCATGGTGTTCTACTCTAATATGAAAATTAATTATTCATCCACTAGAAACATCAGCGCGGAAAATATATTCAAGTTTTCATAATAAAACGTTCTGTGCTCAACGTGCTTATAATTCTCATTATCATTAATATAATATATATATGTATACATATACATATACATAACAGACGCGCGGGTTGTATCGTACGATATTATTTTTCATTTTATTACCTGCAGTAGAATTTGTAAGAAAAAGAAAAAAGAAAAAAGAACAAAACACAAAACGAAACAAACGAATAGAAAAAGAAACGTGAGAGAAGAAGCCTCTTTGTACGAGAGAAACGCGAAGGTGTTACCTGGGGTTAGTTAAAACGATATATAGGAAACTAATTTTCGCGATATTGGTTTTACGAAATTGGTTATTAATGTTCTTTTGCTGGAGCGCCGGTGGTTAATATAATGGGTATAATAGTCTAAGGTGCAGACTGATTATCTCTTGCGCGCAGCTTCTTATTAGAAATCCATTTTTCTTTTCATTGGTTTTTCTTCTCTTTTACTTCATCCTTTTTTTTTTTATCTGATCATTGATTTCCTCTAGGTCTGACTTTTTTTTTTGATTCCGGACAATGAATTAGAATTGTTATCATGAGTTTTATTTCGATTTTGAGTACTGAGAAATATTATTTTTCGTTAATATTATTCCATGTTAGATGGCGTTTTGCAACCGTACAAATTCTGTATTTTAAAAATCTCACGTTTCTCCCGTTCTTTCCGTTTCATTTTCTTCTTTTATACCTACACACACTCACACATTCTTCTCTCTTTACCACTTTCTTCCATTTCGCCATAATATTCCTCGCGTCTTTTTATATATATATATGTATAAATGTTTTTTTTTTCTCTTTCTTCGCAAAGTCGAAAACTTGGATATACCGCGTTCGGTGCAGGGACAATTGACAAATATTTCACGTGGCTTGTCTCTTTCGTTCTTCCCACCCCCCGCCATTCCAAACCCTGTTTTCTTTTCCGTTTTTTTTTCTTTTCTCTCTTCTGTTTCTTTCTTCTCGCCCGTTCGCCGTCGTATTTCCCTTCCGCGGTCCGCTGCGCGTTGGATTCGTTTCATACTATATGGAATAGTTGGCCTTCTGGCGACCGTCCAAACCCTTTTCGCCTTTCCGAACCTGGAAACCTGCAGCAGTAGTATTTTCGAATATACGAATCTCCTAACGGAGCGAACGGTACATGGGAAAACTGCATTCGTGGATTCGTTTTGTAGTCGTCAGTTGCGTTGCAAGGACGTCCGGATTTGATTCAAGAGTCTCGCACGCGCTCGGAACTGGGCGGCATGTTCATTTTGGTTCATTTTATTTGACTTTCTTTCAAAGTCCAGCAAAGAAAAATGATCACCGAATAAATTAGTAAGAGTGAAAAACAAGCAATGTTACCAGGATCGCGAGGTGAAAAATTGTCCTGTCATTTATTCGATGACATTTTATTGATTTTCGAATTTCTTATTTCTGCTTTCATCCCCTAGTTAATTGTCGATAGTTTTCGAGGCCACGAATGACAGCTCTCATCACGGGACAAATACGAGGGTAGTTCATGCGACGTATTTCATACGGGATAAACCGAATCTGAAAGTTTGGTAATAATTAATTCAACGGTGACTGAAAGGGTGATCGAGGGTGGTATAAAACGACTATTTATAATATATACGTTGTTGTCCAAGAGAAAGCGATCGGAAGAGCTTCAAGTTTATCAACTATAACACATACCATTGGGCTAAGGAGGACAAGGCTACCAGCTGTAATACACCACAATAATAATCCCCCATTGAGTAACGTTTATATGTAATGGGAAACGAGAACTAACTTCACAGGTATATACCAAGTGTCCCAGCGTTTACACTACAGTATGTCTGGTTGCCTGCCGCCAGACGCTCGGTTACGGAGTTGACGGATCCGGCAAAGCAGAGCGACCCTATGTTGGCTCGCCGTAACCGGTTATGCCAAGCGCCTAGCGGCAGGCAACCAGGCATACCGTGGTGTAAACGCTGGGACACATGGTATGTATGTGTATCGTGGGTGAATTATAGAATATAATTTGCAGAAGGATGTCGGTGCTTCTAGAAGGACGTAACCCCCAAAAAATGCTAAACATTCCAGCAGCAGAGTGAGGGATCGAATTGGAAAGAATTTTTCGTAAAAATTGAATATTTTTGTACGACCGGAAAAATATGGGTCAGGTAATTTTGTTTATCGCGGTGAATATTTCCCTGCTTGTCTATAATATCGTAATGATAGAACGTCGTTCACGGTGAATCTATGATAATTTATCTCAGAAATAGGGTAAGGAGGTGGAGGTTGTTAGGTGAACGATATGATTTGTAGTCGACTCGTAAATCAGGATTAGACGACAATTTCGTAGTTCAGTTCTGGCGTAATCTAAGTTAGGTCTAAGTCCACGTCTGCGGCTGACTACTGGAGAAATTGCAGCAGCACCCCCTTGTCTCGTTTTGGTAGGTTCGAGTACCAATTCCTGGTACTTCTAGTCCTACTTCTAGTCCCGGTCCTCTTCCTTCTCCTCCTTCTCTTCAGGTTCCCTTTCTCGTTCGTCCTGAATTCGAACGCTTTACATAGTCCATGTAATGGTATGTACACGTAACCATGTATATATAGTCTTATTTGTTATATACATCTACATAGGTATTCGCATGTACAGCGAAGTCTCCCGCGGGCCGATTAGAATTTCGTGCCACTACGTTGACGGGAGTAACCCAATACCGAATCAGGAAGTACAGGAGAAACCGGGAGCCTCCTGTTCCTCCTTTTCGAATCGCTAGGTATAGAACGTTATTCATGGGTCGATTGCGTCCTGGGGATTGACGGTTCGGGATCAACAAAAGCAGGACTGGCAACCGACACATCTCTTGGGGGCAGCTGCCTCAGCCTTAGACTTCGACTTCGCATTAAATCGTGATGTTTAGCTCGGGTTGCGTTAGGTTACGTATAGGATTAGGTCGCGTGTATCCAACACCGCGGTACACGAATGTGTTGAAGTCTTCGCTTATAGCTTTCATCCCTCTCTTTTACTTTACCCTTGAACCTTCAATCTTCACTTCGCTCCTCTTTTCGCGGTCCTCTTCACCCACTTTCTTCTCGATCTTTATATATATATTTCTATTTCGGTGTTAGTCAACTATCTAGTATACATGTACATATATATGTATACTACCCGCTGCCTATATATTGCACCAGCAAAAGCACCCTTCTCAAATTCTGATATACGAATTTAATTCGTTGTGAAATCCAAGGGGAACGAGATCCTACGAGATCCACGTAACCTATGTTGAACTGGGATGAGGGAAAAGTGAGAATAAAATTCCACGCCATCAAGGTTGATCTTACGAGAATCACATTTGGAAAAAAAAAAACCACAAAAGAAAAAAAAAAAATTGTATAACAATTTCAAAGAATGCGAATCGAGTTATGACTGACGTCGGAATCAAAAATCCCTGGCACCGTGATGAAAAAAAGAAAAAAAAAAAGAAAGTTTTTCGTTTTTTTTTATTCTTCATGAGAATCTTTTATATTTTTTGTCGGTAGATTCCGATCATGTCCGCATTATTGAAGTAACCAAATTTCCGATTCAAAATAGTTTAGCCGAAAGATTTTCGATCGAGAGGGTGCGGTGTGATGCTTACATAATGTTTACCATATATTTATATTATATTATGTGGGGTCGTTATCAGTATTCGGTTGTATGGGCGTAATACATGATTTTGGAAATATGTGTGTGTGGTGTGTCTGCATACGTATGTACATAGATCAGTGGCAGTAGCATAGGCAGTATATCATCCTTTCGAAAGACTTTAAATCAGGATAGAGGGTGAATAACCAGCGGAGCTGGTCCCGGGGGCACAGCCTCTCCGGAATTCTGAACGAATTCGTGGTTCTCAACCCGCGAACGGAGTTGCATTTCCGCGATCATATATCTATACCTAACTACATTTAAAAAGACACGGAAATTTTCAAAACACCACCGTCGAATTCAAAGATGTCCAGTTTCTTCGATCTCCAACTTTTTTGTTTTTTTTTCCCATCTCAAATCGTATCAGTGCGAACGAAGAGATATAAAAGATTAATAAAAATTCTGGTGATCGGAAGTTGGAAAAAAAAATCTCTGATTTTAAAACCGTGTCTTTAAACGAATTGTTTTTTGTTAATTTTTTTTGCAAATAAGTTTTCCGAGCATCGTCTGTGTGACGACGACTGACAACGAGACGAATGAAAAAACAGAGTGTGATGCGATTCAACGCTGAAAGGTTTCCTCCCTGTTCTCCGCTTCATCGACCTCCTCCTCCCTCCCCCCGCCCCACCAACCCCAGTGACTTTTTCAAATTACCCCTTGATTTATATTGGCGCGTAAGAGCCTCTAAATTACCACCAACAGCTCCGAACCACCCCCTAGAGGGTGGTGCTCTTGTCGCTACGAATTTTCCTAATTACAGATCGCAGCAATGTATAAAGCATATTATATTACAATCATTCTCGGAAAGAAAAATGAGAAAGAAAATCTCTGAGGAAAGTCAATTCCATACCGAACGTATAATATTTCTCGAGAGTAAAAATAACCTGACCTTGAATACGAAAAGGAAAATCAAAATTTCTGTAGGACGTATACCGATCGAAGTCGTAGTATTAGCCGTGGGATTGGTTGTCGGTTATAAGGGTGTTGAGGAGGGAATCCAACGTGAAGAGAAAAGAGGGGGAGGGGGGTGTGAAAACAGGGAGGCGTCGGGCTTAAAAATATGATTTTAATACCAGTGCTCCGGGTCGCCGTATATCACGCTTTTGTCCGCCTACTATTGTCTCTGGCAGCAGGACCACCGAACCCCCGACCAGACCAACCCTCCCCCTCCCTTCATTCCCTTCCACTTCCTCCTCTCCCGACGCGGCATCCCCAGGAACCCCCTCGCCGACTCGACGCCATCGGACCCCCCCGTTTCTCCTAGCCGCCCCATTCGCGGTCCCGTGGTTTCTACTATATTAAGGTATACATACCACACATATATATTTGTAATATATATGCCTATGTACACGTATATAGTATCACCTCCCACCCCCGATTTTCCTACTGACATTCGTATAACCGAAAATGTTCGTAATTGAAATTTTTTTCTGTTTTTTTTTTATCTTTCACGAATCCTTCGTATACGTATATACGAAAGTTTTTACAAACGATATTATTAATCGTACACCCCCACACCCTTCACGCGGTTCAAAGTTGGAAAAAGAATATATCAAAAATTGGTATGAAAGCCAACCCCTCTACCCACTCTGCAGCCCCATTCTTGTCATTTTACATATGTAACGTGTACAACGTGGTATAAATACGTTTGGAAA
The DNA here is from genome assembly GCA_963932425.1 of Athalia cordata. Taxonomy (NCBI): domain Eukaryota; kingdom Metazoa; phylum Arthropoda; class Insecta; order Hymenoptera; family Athaliidae; genus Athalia; species Athalia cordata. Next base: position 32,366,635 of record OZ010626.1, read on the forward strand.
GGTTTTGAATACGAAAAATTCGAAAAAAAGAGAAGCTCGAAGAGAAAGAATTATTTGAGTGAAAAAACTTTGATATATACGAATTTGGAAAATTCAATTCGGCAAGGGTTGATTGAGACCGGATTTTATGTTATACAATGGGATTTTTTAAGGATTTCATTTTCGCGCTACTTGACGTGGTACTGTAATAAAATATGTGAGGTTATACGGGTGTGTAATAATGTATTACGTATAATTGAGGGCTGCTAAATTTTTGGGTTATCGAATAAAGCGAATCGCCACCGGAACCCCCTTCCAAGGGATGCGGAAAAATGGTGAAATGGGCATGGTTACGGTGGTGGTAATTTGTTAATTTCATTATAATGGATTTTCCTGTTTTCCATTATTTAGACCGGCCCCCAATACGACCACGGATTTTCCATCTCTCTTTTACTCTTTTTCTCTGCGCCCACCCCTCAACCCCTCAACCCCTCAACCCCTCCTTCCCTTCCTCCATCCAGGAAAGTAGAAACGTGCAATAAATAATATCGAATACACAACGCGTGTCACAAAGCCGATTTCATTTTATTCGTATTAATTACCCACCAATTACTATATTATTTGCCCAAACCCGAATGAATTCCATTCATTTTCTCCACAAAACCTGCGTATACATATCCGATACCACCACCTCCAGCTACCCGCCGCTGTACCAAACCACCACCGTTTCGTTCAATCGTTTATCACATTTTCACTAAATTCATTAAACACTTATAGTATATGGAAAACGATAAATCCAAAGTTTTTGGTGCGTAACCAACACTCTATTTCATATACACGTACACGTATATATTTATATACATATTATTTACGATCCTATGTTGGTATAATAATTTTCTCCAAAACATCTGATATTCTATGCGCTCCACGGTAAATAAAAGAAAATTTGAAAAAAATGACGGTCACCTCATTAATAAATTATAACTTGATTATCAACGCTGCAACCACAAAAAAAAAACAGAAAAAAAAAAATCACACTAGTTATAATAATGTTATTAATAATAATAACAACAATAATGATAATAATAACAGTGACATGTGTACGGGATCATGTCAAGCGTGTTATACGCACACGTATCGTGTTTGTGCGTTTTAGAGGGTTTGTTCGAAGAGGACGGAGAAAAGCGAAGGGGATGGGGTTGTCAGAGGGGAAGGGGAAGGGTAAGCGATGATCAAAGGAACGGACATGCTCGTCTGCACAACCGAAACACATACACAGAACGAAATCTCTATGTATGCTGTGGCAAAACCCACCCCTCGGTATTTTCACCACATGCAACACCGCAGGAACCTCCAAAACTTGGGCTATGCAGCATGATCATATGATCATGATGATAATGATGATGAGATGGGAAGAGAGAGAGAGGGAGAGAGAAAGAGAGGGTTAAATTATAGAGAGACGCGAGAAACTATAGTAATTATATCGAGTCAGCGAGGTTCAGTGATGCAGAAAAGAAACACGTATTTTCTATTCTTTTTTTTTTTCATCGTTTTGTTTTTGAAAAATATACCGGACAGTTGAGAGGAAAAATAATAAATATACACCAGTAAAGTTGGCGGATGAATAAGCGGAGTGGGAAAGAGAATGGTCAAGCGACATCTGCCGGTAATAAAAGCGAATCTCCGTTGATATGGCACAACTTACTCGATTCCATAAACGAGAACGTGGATATAACAACGGCTACGACGTGCCAGTGGTACCAGGGGGTGCAGTCGGTATCAACCGGGTCACAGACAAACCATATAAATAATATATATATGTACATATACACGTATATATGTACCTATGTATCTCGCTGGTCTCGTCTGTGTACCCAAGGCTATGACCGTATCTCAAGTAAAGACCTTGCGAACATTTTCGCTATGATTTCCAATCTTCAAAGTTGATCTTTAGGCCTTACAGGGATTTTCTACTCTTAACAATTTATATCTACGACTACAGAAACGCGCGCTACTACTCAGATTATAGTTTGTGATCACGTGAATATACCGTCCACCCATATTTTCTAGGTATATAAAATATATATCGTATATATTCGTCCAGAAAATAGACTCACCGAATTAATAAAAATAAAAAAATCACGCATCCCCTTTTACATTTTCTTTTTTCTTGTCGTTTTTTTTTTTCACATATAGGTATATATATTTTCTGTTAATTCTTAATTTTTTTGTCCACTACTTTTCTTCTTTTTTTTGTACGTTTTTGTCGCGGTTTGTGGGTGTGGTCGGCCATTATTATCGGTGGTCGTTCGGTGGCGTTGTGTAAGTTATACATACCTATATACCTATATTATACATATAATAAGTTATAATAGTTGGTCTCGGGAGACGGTCTAAGTGTGTTCAAAGTGTCCACCGTAGGTCGGTGGTCATTCGTGGTCGTTTTATACCGCGAAAAGTCAGTCAACCTGAAATTTATTACGAAGATAAGATTCTCGAAGCGAATATCGACGATGTGGTCGCCATTCGGAAGGATAAAAATCTTCCTCCTATAACTATTATATTGCCGATGCTAGATATAGATTGTAACCGAACACAGATATATATACATATATATATTGATATAAGTATCTATATATATTTATACAGGTAATAATCATTATTCTATACGATTCCGCAGTGTAAAAACAAAAAACTACCCCTAGAAATTATAACAGACTATATCCGTGGATGCACGGAGTAAAAAAGTGGAATTTCATTCGTTTCTTTTTTTTTCTTCCGTCTCCCGTACGGAACAAAATTGAGGGTGGTCGATGATTGACTGATGGTTTTGATTCCACTTTCATCCCCTGTATGGTAAAAATGAAAAAAACAAAAAAACAGAAAAAAAAAATTGGAAATAAAATATAGGAAAAGTGGAGAGATGGAAGGAAAAATAAATTCAGAGCTAGTTCGAGTTTATAAAGTTCACACCGTGGAATGCAATCAATGAGCAATCACACAGAACGTTGGGTTTCACACGATATTATCCATAGTCGTCATCCTGATCCTTTCCAAAGGTAGGTATGCATATGTATACATTACCTATGTGTACATATAGATTCATGGTGCGTTGCGAATTCGATTTTGAATATGATATTATATAGATATGGTTTAACGATTCCGCGGTGCTATTTTTTCGGTTCTCTATCTTTTTTTTCATCCTTGTTTTTCGAATGATTTTTAAAATTCCTCAACGGTCAGCGTGACCGGTTCGATATCGTGAATTCTACTCTGTTTTAAAAATTGAAAAAAATTTGTGCAACGATGGAACGCAAAATTTTCCCATTACTTTTAGAAAAAATATTTTGTCAATCCAATAAACGTGTCGCGTAATACGTGCGACACTATTACTCGCTATCCCGGTTTCGAACCTCTGCAGGTTTAGAACCTTGAAATCGTTGAATGCGTGCGTACAACAGAAAGCTACCCCCGCGTTTGAAAACGAACCCCCTCTACGCTACACGCATGTATGATTTTACTGTACCACATTTTACCGTGCCGCTGCTTCTCACACACGTGTTCTCGCATACACGTACATATGTAATGGCTGAGTGTGTACATATATACGGAGAGGTATGTATGTATACAAAGTTTGGGTGGGGAAGAGATGGCGAGATGCGTTGGGCCGTGAACTCACCGATAACACAGAGTTATGACCAAAAACTCACCCTTACCGTCAAAATCCCTGCGCGAACCTGAACCACCCTTTTCACCCTCCAAATCTCCGCATCCTTATATTGACTACCCCCGCAATTTTACTAACCCCCCTAATCACGTGGCGCACGCAACGATAATTATCAGGTATTTCGTATACGGTATAGTTATAGGTAATATTATTAATGATAATAATGACAACGATCGTTATAAATAATTACCCTTAAAAACTTCTCTTTATGTACTCTTCGATTCTATGACGGTTTCTTGAATCGCGTATAATATGATTCGACTATTGTAGACTGCATAATTTAATACTTCGCGTCGAGACGCACAAAGAATGAGAGAGGAAAAAAGGGTATTAATTAACGAATGAATGAGAGTGAAAGAAGATTAAATAATGAAAGAAAAGACGAAACGTATGGTATATATCTGCAGCGTCTGAGAGCAGAATAGAAAGAAGAAAAAAAAAAACAAAAAACTAAGGGATGAAAAAAAAAAGAAAGAAAACGCGTCAGAGGTCGGTAACGAGTTGAGGGGTCGGCGTAACATTCCTTCAGGGCTCTTGGGTCCAGTTAAGGAGTTGGGATCCAATAGCTCCAGAGGGTAAAGTGAAAACAACAAAATGATCGTTCGCGAAAACGGTTCTTAAAGCCAACAACTTTCTCTTTAAGTATATATATATCTACAGTAAATATATAGCTTCCCGATGGTACATAAGATATATTTTCTCGATCCACTACGCAGGTCAGGGATTTCTATTATTTCCCCGACGTACGATAGGTAATAGTTATATCTGTGAAAAAAAAAAAAACTAGAGGGTTGATAATAAAAAAATATCCACCTCGATCCGAAAATCTAATTGAAAATGTAGTTAGGATTGATTATTTATTGCTCTAATCGATCAATCAATTGCACGATCATATCATAATCCCATCGCAGCTACATTACATAATAATAGAGAAACGAGGTAGGGGGGGGGGAGTCTAATCTGGGATAGAAATGATTTAAGGGTTGTTATCGCTAACCCATGAAGCGATCTGGTTTCCAATCCTAATTCTCTTTCTCTTTCCGCTACGCGTGGCCAGATTCGTGCTGCAGAGAAATAGAGAGAGAGGGGGGAAGAGAAACAGAAAGTGGGAGCCCGTGGGGGTTGGAAGAGGGCCACCCTGATGTGCGATCGCGCGAATTATACGGCAACGTCAGCAAGACTATACCTATTTCGCCGCCCCCTCCCCCCCCCCCCCCCCCATATCAATTCGCACGGGGTAGTTAGAGAGAGATAGAAATATAGAGTAAGCGAAAGGAAAACTGGGGGTTGAGTAGAAAGGGGGTCGTGTGCAGCAGACTGAGGGGGTAACCAGACACATACCGTGGCAGATTTTGCGATTCCTGCACCACCACCACCACCACCACCATCACTATCATCATCGACGAGGTATAGCAAAACCAGTGGTACCAGAGACTGATGTATCGACTATCTAGTTAAGTTCACGGGCGATTGGCCCCGGGAACCAATGGCGGGTGATGAATTGGTGATTAAGATGAGCCGGACCTCCTACTAGAGTATTACTCGTCGTACCGCGGACTACATATGTATCGCTAAAATATCTATACATAACATCGGAAACGATGCACTTTGAAGCCGATATAACTATGTAGGTACCTGCAGATAATCCGCGAGAACGTCCTCGAATGATTTATTAGTGAAATTTGATTTATTTGTTTTTTTCCATCATCTTTTTCGTACGCCTTTTTTTATTTTTTCCTCCTAATACCGTGAAGTGTTTAAAATAAGAATTTTCCAATACCTCTACTATATTCCATCGTCGCCACGTAATGTATGTGATTTTGCTGCAGTATATGTATAATATTTTCCAGGTAGAAGAGAAATTCTTATTCATACGTACGTATATATATGTATGAAATTTATATATATCTAATATACATATACACATATATGTATAGCAATGACTGCCACATCCGGTTCGCTGGATTTTATACCTCAGTGGAAATACCTGCGCTGAAGAGGTAATTTTACGAACATCATGTATACTACCTTATAACCTTTTATAAAGTATCTCATATTGCTCATATCCCTGCATTGAAATTATTTTTGAGAAACCGCCGCGCGTTCAGTCAATATTTCGTTTCTTTTCATATTCGATTTTTTTTCTTCTCTTTTTTCTCTCTTTTCTTTCGGTATAGGTATTTAGAATTTTAGCGAGAAATTTCTTCGATACCGTAACAAGCGCGGTATGTATACGGACAGGTTACAATATTGAAAGAAGAAAAAAAATTACTTTTATTTTTTGTTAGAGTGTAATATATATGTATGTATAGGTGGTTGTGGATGAAATGAAGGTTCGGTGTCGCGGGGGACGAGGTACCAGGGCGCAGTGATAACATTGTCCATATTAATGACCATAAAAAGTTTGGAAGGTAAAAGAGGTGGGATAAAGGGAGGAGAAGAGAGCAAGGAAGAACCGGGCGAAAGAACGAAAACAGCGAACGTATAATTTATAACCTAGCGGTAGGGGATATGCGGGAGGGGGAGGGAGGGAGGGATGAGAGCGATAAAATCCGCGTTTTATAAGGTGAAACAAAAGAGAAGCTACTAACGCCGACACCGAGGAACGACCTCCACCCCTTTAATTCTGACCATCGGGGAGAAAGGGGGACATAGGGGTTAAGGGTGGGTGGTAGCTTGCAACCGCAAAACTGATGCTGAAAAAGGATTTTGCCGTTTTTCTAGTTTTATATTATCATAATACTTGCTGTACTACGCGCCATCCAGAGGTATTGTTGATAAAATAAATGTGCAGAAAGAACGCGGAGGAAAAAGAAATAAAATAAAATAAAATGGATTCCATATTTTTACTACACATTCTAGTATAGCGATCATATAATTCGAAAATATCTCTCTTTTTGATAATGATTAATGAGGAATTAATTGAAAATCGATGTGATACGTTGAATATCTGTGTAGATATATATGTATATATATACGTAAATTATTCTCAATTCTGTTAGAGTGAGAAGAAAAAAAGAAAAAAAAAATCAACAAAAACGTTAATAAATAACCGATAGATTTTTTTATTTGCCTCTCTTATTTCTCAATATCATTAATTTTATATATTATGTATTGTATACATATATTTATGCGTTACCCTATAAATTCTTTTAAATAATACAGTGATCAACTCCCACACAGCTGCGGCGGAGGGGTCAAAATGGTGTGAATCAAAATACGAAAGAAAGAAGTGGTTTTTTTCCTCTTCATTTTGATATTCTTATATTCCTATATTCTCACCCTAATGGACCTCCACATCGCGTGTCCCTTGCCTTTTCTCTTCATCGTGGTACAGTTTCGAGAAAGTGAAAACTCATTTTATTACACTTAGGGTAATACGAGGAAAAAGTATGCAGGTGAGGTCGTTATTACAAATGCGTGAAAAAAAATATATTATACATGTACTTTAATCGCGAAAAATATCAAGCGGTTATTCGTACATTTTATTTCATTCAATTTCTTTTTTTTTGCAAATGATATTATCAGAGAACACGACTGTACCAGACGAACAATAATATTGATAATAATTAAAAGAATGAAATTGACGATGTGGTGTGGATTGCAAAACCAAAGAAAATATATGTATACATATAAATGTATTCACTTAGGTATATCTACGTAAAATATATAGATATAGTTTTATAGCATCGCGGAATTAGCAGTTTACTTTGGGATTGAATAAATTTTCATTTAAATAGAAAACGGGCGTTACGAATGCGTGCATAGGGTGGATAAGCTGTCGTTGCAATATAACTATATACACGACACTGCATGTATAGTTATAGATATATATAGTACTCGGTGAGATGCATGCTAATGACACGGTAAAAAAAGGTAATAGAAAAAGGTAATTACTGTTGGATTTTCGCTAGCTCTAAATAAACACAATTTGCGGATACATGTATAGGTATATAAGTTTATTCTACTCTCTGTAAAGTGGTCCCCCTGCTACCTAGTCCGCTGCAATTATTTAAGCACAACTCACAACGTATGTGAGTTGTTTTTTTTTTTACATTTATAGAATTTCATGGTACAAATTTTTTTTTAGTACACACATCATATAAATATATGCTAAAAGTGTTCGCGTAAAATATTTCAACAAAAATATCAAGCGAATTTTCTCAGAATTCTTAGTTATTAGATTATACTAAACAAACATATGCATATATGTAGACAGAAAAATATTTCTCTTCAATTATTACATTTTAATACTTACATTTCTTAAAATAATAGAAAAGAAGAACAACTTCGACGTTATAATTCTCTGTATCGTGTTTATACTATTCGAGAGAATTTATTTATCTGGATGTGCTACAGAGAACGCAAGTACCAAAGTCAGGTATGAAGTAAATTTGGGAAATTTTCAGTTATACTCTTTATAATTGAAATTTTTTTTTTTTAATCCGCTCGAAACCCCGCCTGGTTCGAATTATTTGAAAAAAGGTACGTACCTGGAACTTGTACATCATATAGTCACTTTCACATATGTACGTTATACGTACGTGTAATACGTATGTTACCGGTAATAATAATAATTATAATAATAAAAAAGCAGGTCAATTCACCTCGCGGGTTTTCACGGTATTTGTGCGCTGCTGCAACACTTGATCTATCGGAGTAAAAAATCTGCATCTATATTACAGCTACTACTACGACTACTGCATTTGCCAATCCCTCAGGAAAATAACTGCAATCAAAACCGAAGGGCTATATGCGAAAGGGCGTATGACTTTTATTATTGCTATTCAGTTTTTGTTTTTTGATTTTTTTTTTTGGTTTTCAATCAACTCCACAATATCGTGATTAATATATGTAGAAATATTTTGCACATCCGTCGATGAAAAATATTCATTGTTATTCAATATCAATCATAATTAATCTTTATCAGTATCATCATTATAGTTTACACGAAGGAATGCGTGTATACGCAATTATGTTAATTATAATGTGTGACGTACGAGTATATGAAATTCGTATTTTTCTAGTTCATTTTAATATACGTACAAAGTAGGTACGTACGTACGTACATATACTGGAAAAAATATAGTCATAACGCAATGTCGTCCTGTGTACTGCACGAGCTTCGGGGGTAGAAAAATGTGATAAATAATTCCGGTACCTTTTGTTTAAACCCGCGGGGGTCTCGACTTTTTAACTCTCTATGCAATATACGACAGGTGAAAAAAATAATAAGATAGACATTTGAAAATAAAGAATAAATAAAAATAAAGTATATGGTATGTACTGGATATATTGTTCTACTTTGCAACTGAAATCTACGATATACATATAAACGTGTACTTTGTACCGGGAATTAAAAAATGTTATTCACAATAGTTGGGAAAAAAAATAATATTATAGTCAGGTATATAATTTGTGTTATCAGAAACTTTCATATCTGTTCTGAAAGTCAACCATACACAGCTGTGTTACAAAAGGGCATTGCACAGGATTAAAGATTACCAGTTTTGAAGTTATACAAACATAATGTTATGAGGGTATAAAAATGTGAGAATTTTGATGAATTTCTTCAACATTATTATCATTGTGACAAGAAGCTTATCATTTGTATTTTCTTTTATTTTTATTCTCTTCTCTTCCATCATTATAGACGTACAGGTTTTGCAACTTCAGGGTATAATAATGTACCACATAATCTCTTCGAGAGATGATGAGCTCGATGAATAACCTCCAGAATTATAAAATGTATAATTCTGTAATATGATTCCTTCTTCGTAAATTGTGAGGAAAAAAGAAATTCGTCATTAATTTCGGAAAAGGATATAAAGCGTGGAGCTTACGACTTTGTGTAAATACTTCTACATTGTGGCATCGCACATACATTGAAGTTACGAGTTACTTGATATTCATACAAGTAATAAATTCTAATTGAATGAAACGAAAGCGTTGATGAAAGTAATCGTCCTAATTAGTCAGGATTATGGCAGAGGATCTGTTCCGAGAAAATTTTGAAATAAATATTGGTTAGATTATTAAAATTGGCCTGCGTTTGAATTAAAGATGTGAAGAATTTGTTTTTTTGATTGCAAAAGAGCTGAATGCAATATAGTTCGAAAGTGCGCTTTTTGGAATTATTCGCATTTTCGCGATTGCGGCAAAGATGGTTTGAATATTGGTCGCTTGTAGCAAACGGCGCTCGAGCACCGGCCGCTACATCCAAACCTCCATAGTCAAAATGCTGTAAACAAGTGCGGCGTGTGTGATCTGATTTCTTGAGTGTAATTGAGTGAAAATAATACAATTACAGTGTAGAATATCAAAATATGAACCCAACTGAACCGACCAGCAGCGAAACTTTAAGGTAAATATTTCTCGAACTTACGCTTGTCACTGTTGCCGAGTCGTCAGACTACCGTTGAAACCAAAATCAATACCTAACCTAGATCCTGCTTAACCCCAACAACTTCTCTGACTCCAGCTCCAAAATGAAGGATGTTATAGACGTTCTCGCGATGCAGCGAGAAAAGAGAAATACTTTACAAAAAAGTATAACTGTTGATTACACAGCAGCCAGTGACAGTTTCACCGCCTCAAGATTCATCTTCGAATGCGGTATGCTTTCTATGAATCAAAACTCTTGGTTTACTTTAGTTATCCATATTTTTGGAGGAATCATTGGAAATATTACCAAATTGTCATCCAGGTTTCAAACTAGAAGCTCATCCTCTGACAACGGCAACCGCTGCAACTCTATATCACAGATTTTTTAAAGAGGCTGATCAGGAGGGCTACGATTGCTACGTGAGTAAATACTAACGCTGACTTACAATTAATTGCTAATACATTTAATAACTTGAAGCATATAGAACTTTTCTTCTGCAGCTTATAGCGGCAACGTGTTTGTATCTTGCTGGGAAGGTTAAAGATAATCCTCTCAAAATTCGAGATGTGATGAACGTGGCGCACAATACCTTACACAGAGGATCTCAACCTCTAGAGTTAGGCGATCAATATTGGAGCATGAGAGATGCCATAGTTCAAGCGGAATTACTCATCATGCGAATGCTTAAATTCCAAGTTATACCTGAACACCCGCACAGGGTGAGTTTTATTGTTATTTTCTTCTTATCTCTTCTGAAGATTAGATTAGGGAGAACTCTGCATTCTTCTCTACAGTACATGCTGCACTATCTGAGATCACTGCAGGCCTGGTTTGGCGAAGAAGAATGGTCCAAGTATCCAGTAGCTAGAACAAGCATGGCGTTACTTCAGGATTTCCATCATTCTACAGCCATACTTGACTATGCTCCAAACCTCATAGCTATTGCCTGTATCAATTTAACACTGCAAATATATGGTGTTGTTGTCCCTTTGATGGATGAGTGCGATCAGCAGCCTTGGTTTAATGTAAGTAAAAAAAAAGGAGAAGATAGCATGCTATGTTTTTTCCATTGCGTTAAAATTAAAATTGATTTCTTGTGTGGCTAGGTTTTCTGCAAGGATCTTACTAGAGAAAAACTTTGGGAAATAATGGAGAAGATAATGGCGGCGTACGACGATGAACCAGAAACTAGAGATAATTGACAATTAATAAATGACGAGGAGAGCCAAGTAGTTAATCCATGAGTATTGTGAGAAATGAAGGGCAAAGGTTCTTTGAATTTTCCGCACACCAGCGGACAGTAGAAAACCTAATGATGCCAAAACTATGGATAACCAAATGAAGAGTACTGGATTGAGGGAGAATTTGAATACAATAAAATTACGATGGCTAATTTTAATCCTAGTAATTATTTGATATATCGCTAAACAATAAAAGACCAACAAAATTCTTGAATTTATTATGGTAACGAGTTACTTCTGACTATTGTCTCACAAATTAATTTCAAATTTGCAGTGCATATTCGTCATGCCTGCGAAACACGCCATCTGTCACTTGGCGTGCGCTATTCACATTTCACTTCCCAATCCCTCCTGCCTGGCTGTCAGAGGCACTTATAACCTAAATCTAAGAGAAAACTACCTCGAGTTTCCTCACAATTATAAGATTATTTGAAAGAAATACAAGTTACCGCTCGAGAACCAAAATTGATCAGTTTTTTAAATTCTGTGAAGTGAAATTTCAGTGTTTTGGCGTGACAGATTTCCTAACCACAATTTTTAACCTACAACAAAGTAAATAAATGAATGAATGGATAAACTTCTCGTGTCGCTGTTGATGAATCGTTTGGAAACGTAGTGCAATGAAATAAAAACAATCGAATGTAATGTTACGTAAAAATATAGAAAATTTAAAAAATTCAAAAGATCCCATGACCCACTCAGAGTTTGAAAACGTGAGCGAAAAAAAAACTATGAAGTCAATACGCGACTGGAGGCAAGCGCTCCGTACACCTCATGTCTACAGGGTAGGCAATAGCACATTCCGTATCCAAAGCCACTTCTTTGCTATTGTTGTAACCATATTAGTATTGATGGTTATATTCTACACGTATCCTCCGATACACAACATCCTACCTGCCCGTCTAACTTCTTCATCTGACGATTCTCTGGCTCCATCTTGCCACTATTACAAATACAACAAGACATACCCAATTACAACACCTGTGAAAACCAAGACAGGGATATCTTATAGGATAGCAATAATCAGTGACTTGGACTTGGACTCAAAAAGTACTGAAGCCCATAATAGCTGGTTTAGCATTATGAAGAAAGGCTCAATTTTATGGATGCCCCAAAAGAATTTTCTATCAGTCTCTTGGGACGATGGACACGTCGTACTGTCTTCTTCTTTAAGCATGAAAGGTAGGGGAATGGAACTCTCAGAACTTGTTACCTTTGATGGAAAATTACTCACCATGGATGATAGAACAGGGATGGTTTACTCAATAGAAGGTGATATGGTCTATCCATGGGTCATTCTGATGGATGGAAATGGAAAGAATGCCAAGGGTGAGGAAGAGGAAGAATTTTCATTTATCAAAGTATGAGAAGCAGAAACATTGGATTTTCTCTTCACCCTCATCTATAATTTTGTAGGTTTCAAATCTGAGTGGGCAACGGTGAAAGATGAACAGCTCTATGTTGGCAGCATGGGAAAAGAGTGGACAACTAGTGTCGGAGAATTTGTCAATAACAATCCCCAATGGGTTAAAACTATTTCCGTACTTGGAGAAACTCATTCCCTTAACTGGGTCTCAAATTACAAACGACTGCGACAGGCGATCAACATTGAATTTCCTGGTACAGTTTTTTGCATTCAAAGTTCTGAATCCACTTCATTACATTTCCTTCTTTTCCTAAAGGTTACATGATACACGAATCCGGAGTCTGGAGCGACATTCATAAGAACTGGTTTTTCCTACCCAGAAGGTGTTCCGAGGAGCAATATAACGAAAGCAAAGATGAAAGCATGGGCTGCAATGTCTTGCTCATGGCAGACGAGAACTTTTTGAATATCAAGGTAGCTTTTCACAAAGTTATTATTCTATCCGAATTAATAATTATTAGTCACATTTATTTTCCAGGTAACAAAAGTCGGAAACTTGGTCCCTATACGAGGATTTGCTAGTTTTAAATTCCTTCCTGGGTCAAAAGACCAAATTATAGTTGCCCTTAAAACTGAGGAGAACCAGGGTCACACGGCGACGTACATAACGGCATTCACTATTGAAGGTGTAGTACTGATGCCTGAAATTAGGGTATCGGATAAAAAATTCGAGGGGCTAGAATTTATATGATGCTCGATAAAAAATACAGTGGGAAAAAAAAAAAAAAAATTAGTAAAGTTCCTCCGTTGTATTATACAATAACAATAATTTGTACATAAATATATATATTATACGTATTGTTTATTATATGTGACGTTATGCAATTATGGTACAATCGATTCTGAGATAGAAACAGGGTACAAAGCACAGGAACGGGAATTATAATTTGCATTTATATTTTTTCTACCCCTCATCCATCAGCTTCTTTGTACATAGGTATATTAAAGGAAGAAAAAACTTAATTCACTGACTTCCTCATAAGAGATGATTTTTTTTTTTTTAGCTCTTGCAAATAATATACATATGTGTACATTGTATATACATACATATCTGGATGAAATACCCGCAGTATTATCACAAATCGTGTTTGGAAATAAAATGTTATTGATTAACGATTACTGATTATTGACTAATCGAAATCGAATTACGATGATCGAGGCAGTCCGCAAGAGCAGAGGGCGAAGCGGGGAGAGAAAAAAAAACGTTCTTAAGAATTTCCCCTCATTTCTTTACCCTCAAATCAACTCGAGAGATCTCATCAATCAACTCCTCAAAGAATTTTCAATTCTCGCGTCTTTTCACTTCAACTTTCCTTCCCCTCTATCTTCAAAGATCTTTCAATTCCTATTCCGGCGAACTTTATCTTTAAAAATAAATTGAGAAAGAGCACAAAAAAAAAATTTATACATCTCTTCACATATCGTTGCATCGGTCAGACATCGTTCATCGACATTTCTGCGTTTACTTACGCGGTACAAAATTATAATTTTCTATCGACTTTTCCATCGTATCAGCTGGGTCGGTTTGCTGCAGCCATTCGCTAGACATTCACTACTTCACCCTCACTCTTTATAATCCACCCTACCCGCTTCTACCGCGTGTACAAATCCCACTAGAATATTATATTCCCCCCCCCCCCCCCCCCCTATATACAGCACGAACAAAGTAACATGAGCGGCTGAATTAGTCTTAAGAAATTTCATTCATCTCAATCTGCTTTGTTCATGAATCTTCGTAGCGCTGAAGTTTGTTAAAATAAAGTCTAGATCAGAGATTTCAATGCCTGGGTATTGATTCGATCTACCATAGATATATTGTATGACATTTTCCTTGTAAATCTCGCGGGTTTCTGAAAAAAAAAAGAAAGATTTTTCTTGTTTCGCATGTCACGTACAATCACAATTTGCGGGCTATGATTCAAAGTGGTTATACATTAGCACACGATATAACAGCAACTACTGCAATATACTGAAGATACTCACTCTCGTATTGATTTTAACTTAAATGGTAAGCCAAGCGATGCTCACATTTTCATCGCTTTTAAATCTACTGCAATTTGCCGCACTGCATTTCCAAATCACGAGAATATGAATATAACGCGAGAGTTTAACCCTCCCGTATAAGTGACAACAAACAAAGAAAGTTTAATTATTGATCTGCGAGATAAATCTCATCAGTTTAATGATTACAATGTGATCCTAGTTTACAAATGTCTTTGTATAATATTATCAGTTTCCATACACCTATATGTACCTGCACACGGTATAAATAGCGATCATTTCCGCGTTTAACTGTCCAAGTGACTTTAAAACTACCCCCAGCTCATAAGTGGATACGATATCTATATCGGAACCATTCTCCAAAGCCATAACACAATAACAGTCAGCTTCTATACAGTTCTAATATAGTGACCTGAAATCTAATTCCGAGATAATAATATATAATAGTAATCTAGATAGACTATATCTACACTGCGATTTGTTCTTGAAATAGTATCGCTATAAGTATCCATAAAAAAATGAGTAAAAATAATAATTAGTTTGTGGTTAAAAAATTAATTATGTCGGACGCATGGTGAATCGAAATTTCTTCTTTACGTCCAGAAAAATATTTTTTAAACTTTAAAAAACTAATACACCCCGAATGAGCTGCCTTCAGAATTTCGTTCGATTGAAAAGTAAGCCGATGAAAATATTCGATTCATCATGAATCCAAACATTATTTATCAACCGTACAAATAAACGGTTCTCTGATCTATGCCAGGTACCTAATGCTTGAGTTCCACTTTGTCGAAGTTTAAAGAAAATTGCGCGTCGTTGCTGAAACAGAAAAAAAAGAACTTATAATTCGTGATACTCCTAATATAATGCTCCGATGATTCTGAAGTTCGTTACCACGATGAGTGAAACATATAATAAACCAGAGAAGCACGGTAGAAAAACTTGCGTCGCGACGCGTCTCGTCTCGGTCCGTTGAGGGTGGAGGTTCGGGTTTGAAGAAGGGTGAATACGGTGGAGAGTAAGGGGGCGCGTACATAAGCGCAGGGTAGGATGGATCTAGCGAATGCGGAATGGAAAGGAATGGAAGGGATGTTGAGGGTTAGATAGCGAGGGGTTGCAGTCCGCGGGGGGTGCAGCACGTCCACCCGCACATTCTAACCACCCTTGTGCCGCACAAATACAAGTATGAAACAAGAATATATATATGTATATAATATGTATGTACACTGCAGCAATAATGCGCGTTCGTTGGCGCGGGGGCGTCTGGGGCGTCGCGTCGCGTCGCTATCACGACCCCTAGCTCTCAGCTAGTAAGCCGGCATCAGTGTCGCGACGTCTCTTGTGTAAGTTCGATGTACCTGCTAGCTCTTGGAAAAAGTTTTATTATTTTCTATTGTTACTGTAACTGGGAAAAAAAATGTATATAATAACATTAAAATATAATTATGAACGTAGAAACAATTCGCAATTGTGAAAATAAAATGATAACTATACATCGGTTTTAATGTGTAATTAATATCGCACGTACGTTACTTTTGTCCGATTGAAATTCTTTTATCAAAACGTCACAGCGACCACGTGGCTTTCTGCAAGCTCTTAGAAATTTATACCTATATACACCTATATGTATACAGACGTCCTACGCGCAGCATGAACTTTCGCGATTTTGCGCAATGTCAAATCGCGAATGAGATTTAACCTTCCCCCTCTATATACTAACCTTACCATCACCTCCTCTTAGACCCTCTGGCACTTCATACCACGTGCAAACTCCTTTTTTGTTTGATTTTAGTTTTTCTTTTTCTCTTTTACTTGTATCTATTTTGTAACGTGGATATTTGTTAACTATAAAGAGTGAAGTTGTTTCAATAATTATCAAGATATGGTGCAGTGCGCGAAAAATTTGGAGTTTTTATTCTACAAGGATGTTCAATTCTTCTATTTCGACTCTACAAGTGAGTTAAAAATATTTGAAACAGTGCACATTTTTATTGTATGTTTTTTTTTTTCAATCACCAGCTTGGGAGCAGTTTTCATCCCTTAATTTCGAATTAAATGCAAAGAACGCAGGAATATAAGATTCAACCCTTTAAAATTATTTTCTAACTCTCTTAAAAATACAATCTTGAATTGATCCTCATTTCATCTGTAATAATTACATTTTGAATCGGCTATAGATACTATAAATGTGTAAAAAGCTCTGTAGTTTTTTCGTGTATAAAACGTATAGAATATAATATGACGCGGAATGGTTGCAACTACTCGATGGTTCCCGCCATGCCGCAGGCACACTAAACCGTTGTCATGACGACCCCGTGCAGGGCCAAGGGTTCGCGATACATTTAGGAGAGTGTACACTATGTACTATATAGCGTATACTATGTATATCACAACACCCACCGAATATCTTGCTGTAATATCAACCCCCTGAGCCACGATGCAATTCTCCCTAAATTTATAACTTTGATGAAATATTCCTCACGAATTGAATCAGAATTTATAGAAGCTATACATGATACAGAAACATAAATTGGTCGCTGCTGCAAACTTTCAATTTTTCACTATCATCATCATAAAAATTGTTGCACAGGTTTTAATAGGACACGTACAGACCAACTCAGAGTCCAAGTTCGCGCGACTGCCAAAGTCTTGCCAAAAATATAATTAAAGGGATTTTGGGCACGGACATCAAATATTCTAATTTTGAATATCGCGGCTTACATATTAGCTAGATGCCTTTGAAGTGATCGTGCAGGCGAGCGGTTATTGATCACTTTTATGTTGGGCTGTACATATTATGCTTGAAGTCATGGTAAACCGCAAAATTGAATGAATAGGCCTTCTTACTAAAGAGAATATTGCTCTTATTTTTCAGGGGAAGTAAACCCATTGTCATGCCCCTCTTGGGCGATTAATTATAATCGCCCTCATTGTTCGAAACGTTATTTCATTAATTTCTTTTTTTCTAATTTTTGCTATTCTAATTGTAAGTCGAACACGCACTCATAGGGGTCAATGGGAATGAAAACTAATGTACAGTAAAGGTCATTAGGTATAAAAATAGGGATAAAAACTAGGTAAAAAAAATTAAAAGAATTATAAATATAATGATAAGAATAAATTTATTATAGAAAATTAAAGGAGAGATGGAAAAATTGCAAAGTGACTTTCTATGTATATATGTATACCTACGTTCATATACTTTTCTCTCATAGTTGCGTAACTCACAATTAGTTGACTAAAAGTCGGACGCACCTTGGGGAGCCTTATTTGCCCCTTATAAATACCACTTAGCGTCCCGCCACTTCGCGTTTCTACTCTTCATGAGAACGCCTCTGCGGTTGCCGCTCCGCAGCACAGTTTTGAATTCAAAACTTGAGCTGACGCACTACCAGCTCCTGCACCTTTGTAAATTAGTAGTAGCTTCTGCTGCAGGGGTTATAATAATAATTGTTATCATAATTATTATTGTTGTCGTTATCATTATTGTTACCCTTATTACGGTGTGTACATAAGTACTAACTACGTCACAAGCATGAGAAAGATTTTGAAATTCTCAGTACTACATTTCTAATCCCCATCCAACGAATGAATGGGTGGAAAATCCCCCTGGGAAATTTCGCAGTTTCAAACAGCGAGAAAAACCCTTTTTATTTGAAGTTTTCATAGCGAAGCAGAGATTTTCAAAATGCTATGGGAAATATGAAACTTGACCGAATTAGTGTTACCTTCAATGATCGATGTATAAAAAAAAAAATAGCCTCTTATCGTCGTATACCTGTCGACTTCCGCCTATATATATATTTACGGGAGATCGGGTTGCCTTAAGAACTCCTGTTACCCTCCAGATCCAACGGCTTGTGGGCTTCCTATTGCATTTTTAAGGGCTCTATATCTTCCTTTCCTATATTCATTACCCTTTTCATTTATTTTTTTATTATACTCGGATTATTTTATGCGCACTGCAGTTCGAGTCTCTATGCAAATATAATATGTGAAACTGAATATAAATATCGTTGTATTTTTCTGTTTTCAGGGTAGAGACGATGAGGAGGTCGATGGAAAAGTGCAGGTGTGAACTGACGCACCTCTAGAAAAAAAGGAGAGGCGTGATTGCTTTTTTTAATTGGGATATTTTTGAGAATGCTTCTGGCGAGCGGTCCGTCAATACCGACGATCGCTGCTGCCGTCGAAGAACAAGACGAGGAATATGCTCACAGTGAAACACACAGCGGACACTATGACGGCGATGGATACGTCACCGATCATACCGATCTCGCGTCCGAAATCGATATCGATGAGTCAGAATTTCGGAGAGAATTTCTTAAGGACGTAAGTATATAATAGGTAAAATATTGATAAAATCTAATAGGTATATGTTCATCATTTATTTATTCATTTGTTTCAGAGATGGCGAATGCTCTTCGATAAGGTGAGTACAGATTTTTGAGGGAGCGAAAAATAATTTTTTAATTACAATTGAAACCCGATTTTTGTATGAAGCTAGCAATCACAATACTTCATTGTGGGGTTACTTCAGCTTCATTTATCGTCAATTTTTTTTGCTTATATATTTTGAAGAATTTCCTGAATAACTGAATAAATTCAACTACCTATCTGAAAGGGAAACACCTTTATTTTTTTCGATTTTGGAGTCGAAGATCTAAATTTCGTTTTTCATTTCTTTTTTTTTAATGTATTTCAAGCTCTCAGAATCACTTCTTTTTTAAGATAGGACTTGTCGATTTTTTTTTATTTCGTTAATTTGTTTTAGTACGATCCCGAAGGTTTCGGGGAGATTCCACTCGAAGATTTTCTCAATGCACTTGAGAGTCAAGAGTGGAAAGACGAAATCCCAGCGAACAAACGCGACATCCTCAGGGTTCGAGTCAAGGAATCATCCGTCCACGCCATCACCTTCCAGGACTTCGTCAACGTGGTGAGTTTTCATTGATTAAATCACTCATTTATCTGAAGTTGGTTCTACAAAATATTTCTCCTGCACCCTCCTAAACGTCTGTGAAGTTGACACTACATTTCGCTGAATTAAAGGAGACCGATCGTGGGAGTTCTGATAGCATTTCGATGAGTTCTACAGTTCCTGATAGTTTCCAGCAATACTTACTTCCGCTCATCCGAGTCAAAAAAACGCGACCGCAAGAAATGGCATGCTAACTTCTCGTACAGCACGCCAAGTGTATCCAAATTTGATTTATTTTTTTTTTTGAATCGATCGTTCTCGCGTAGTACCAGAGTTCTCACTAAGCAAAAAATATAGTTCTGTTAATCTGTGGAAGTTATGAATAATGTAAACATTCTTTTTATCGGCACAAGCACGCCATCGCGGAATCGGTGGCGTGCTGCACCGTCCAGGACTTTCTCTTGAGGTTTTGCATATTCAACCGCGATAGCGCGGAACCATTGCTGGCGACCATCAGGAACTGTAAACTCTTTGAGGTGCTATCGCAGAACTCCCACGATTGGTTTCGTTTCAGCGAAATATCGTGCTAACTTCACAGGCGTTCCTCCTAAGGGTTGATTATAGTCGCGTTTGTGCCGCCATCTGAACACCGACAATCAGACCCTTGGTACGTTAATACCCCTAAGAAGTGGGAAACTTGGTCGGTGTATTTATCCTGAATTCAGGACCAAACTTGTTGGATTTTCTTATTTCATTGTCCCCATAGATTTTTCTCGTACCTTCAAACCCAAAAGAAATTCCTTTCGGGTTATGGTCAAGCTCGGAGGGAGTGAGAAAAAAAAATGCGATGGAACTCTAAGAAATCGAGTAAAAAAAAGAATAATACATATAAACCGAGGTCAACCATAAGTAACCGACTTAAACTAAGTCGTAAGTAAGTAACGGTAAATGCGGAAAATCTGCTTTATTATGTCTCTGTCCTTTATATCCTGTGGGATAAGTATAATGTGTAGTTGTTGAGTGCATAATGATGATCCGCGCCCCTTCTTGTATGTTTTTATTTTCATTTTTTTTCGCTCTCCTTACTAATTTACTTCTTTCTAGAAGAAGAAGAAAAAAAAACACAACAAAAAATAAAGAAGAAAAAAGTTTCTTGCACTAGTTTTTATAATTCGTTCGCTTATACGATTATGCCTTGTCCAACTGGTCGTTATTGGATTTTGGGTCATTCTTTGAGGGGATATTCTTTTCATGCACCATTAAACTTCACCGTTTGACCAACAGTAAGCTAAAGAGTACGACTGTGCACAATGAGATTTTTTCGGTGTATTATATACCATATAAAAGTATTGTAATAAAACGTAAAGCAGAAAAACGTTAGTTTTCTGCGTTGAGAAGTTCGTGTGCACGTATAGGGTCACTAAAATTCAAAGATTTACAATATTTTTGAAAAATTGGAATAGAAAAAGAGAAATCTTACTACCTCTTCAACGTTACGACCTCATAATAACGAAATGTTTGAACGACACGCGTTTTACCGCCGGAGGGGTGAGCGCTAAATTTAACCCCCATTTTAGTTCCCAAAATCCCCGTCAGATGACGACGCCTATCGCCATTCTGACTTACACGTCACGCAAGCTGCTTTGCAGTCGCGGCCGTTTTATGACCCGCGAATTTCCGACACCCAAAAAAACCTTCGAAAAATATTCTATGAATAATTATTATTCTTGCTAGAGGGAAAAAAGAGGCGTGACTCTGGACAAAAAAAAATTATTTGTCGATCCTTGTATTTTCTGAAAGGTTGTAGGTGCAGAAAGAACAAGCTGTTCTCTTCGTTCTTTCAATATCCTTCACTTGATTTCTCTAACGATCTTGGGAATCGTTACGCCGGTTATTGGTGGTACTGAAATTAGTGTCCGCGAAAGGTAATAATTAGCAATTAGCAGCTATATGGGGACTAACCTTTGCCGCTAATATGCACTGCGCCGGCGTTGATGTTTGCACAGGCATCATCGCGTCAGTATATAGCCCTAAGAACCGGTGATTAGCAAAGGGGGAGGGTAGAAAAAAAAAAGTCCAGTTAAAACTGCAAGGATTCTTAGTATATCTATAGATATAGATTTGTAGAAAATTATTACGGGGTGGTTAGGAAGCTACGTGACGTTTAGGTAGATAAAGTCAGTCCCTCGACTTGGGGGGCGTCTTTGGTCGTTGTAACACTCGGTGGTCCTTTTCTCGAGGACTTTTGGAGGTCCCTTTAGCGCCAAAATCGGTATCGTAAGGACTCACCTCCTTACATCGGGAACGCGCGTTTGCAAAAGATCTCATTTAGACCGTCTTTGTTCTTCTTCCGAAACAAGCACGAAATTGCTGCCGTTACTGCGGTTGTTCTGCCGCTACGCCGCTGCTGTTGGTACTGCAAAGAAAAAAAAATGAAGAGAAGAAGAGAAAATTAATAACCCAAGAAGCCGCGAATGTTGAGGTCCTTCAAGAACACACTTTGACCCTACAAAAAGGAGAGACTTTATAAGTGCTCACCGTTCTTCCCAAATATCAATTATCACCAAAAAACCGCCCTGTAATGATCGAACCGCGCGCGTTACTCTGCTCGTCCTTTTATATATGTATCTTCTGTAGCTAGCTCGCTCACCTTGTATAGGTACTCGCTGAGGTTCAGCGTCTGATATTCTCTCCTAAAGTTCTAGTCTTCTTTTGCCACGGGATAAAAAAAAAATTCATAATGATAATAAAAATATACCACATGAATTTTTCAAACATGATATATAATCCTTCAAAGGACACCGGGTGCATTGGCTAATCATTTATGGAGTGTAGTTTATTCATTCATTTGTTTATTTATTTATTACGTTCAGTTAAGAGAGCTGGAAAAATTCTTGAATACTCAAAAGTATTGCACATTTAATCGCACGGATCTTTTTATTTGAAAATAAAATGGCGGATAACATAATGAATAAGATATACATTTCAAGGTGCACTCTGCAGCGCAACTCATCTCGCATAATATACTTCAAAGATATATATGTATAGTTTCTAATTATCCAAAGTAGACGCGATTCAAAGATGCAATTATCCCATTGAAAAGTCTAATGCGTAGTTAATGTTGTATAGCTAATCTATAATAACATACATAAATTGAACCTAAGATATTATTCAATCTCGATTTTTCTTTTTTTGGATTTAAATTCCTAAAAAATAAATAGCAAACTTATTACTTGATTTAGAATTGTGAAGATATATATAGGTATATAGCTATGTGAATCATCTTATCCCACTCTTAAAAATTCCATTTCTATTCTCCATCTGCAGACTTGGAGAAAAAGAAAAAAGTATTTATAATATACGCTTCTAACTGCAATAAATCTTAATAGATTTGAACAGTTTCGGTTGTATCATTTACTTTAAATACCTGCAAGCACGTCGATCGATCGATATAATAGATAAGTTTCGGTATAGGTATTCAAGAATGCTTTTAGCAGGGTTAGTCGGTTTTTTTTCCTTTTCTTTTTTTGGATACCGACGACGTCCGTCGCGGAGTTCCTGCTGCTAATAGGGGACAGCGTTGAGGTCCCACTTCAGGCGTCCCGACGCCCCCGCGTGCTTTTTTTTTACGTACCGTCTCAACGCTTCTACCTATACATATACGCATAAATAGTTCCCGGAGTGACAAATACGGGTCCCTAAAAACAAAGTATCCCGATTATATATCGGGTATATACGACTATAGGTATACCATCCCAAAGTCTGGAACAGACTTCGAAAATTCAAGTCTCGATCTCTCTGTGCTGCTACCTTATGGAACAGAAGAGAAAGAAAAAAAAAACTCAACAAAACCGCGTCATAGTTGGAGTGTGTAAAAACTAATTAGGTATAATATATATATACCTGTATGAAATTTTACCACAAAGACAAAAATATAATGTAGCTTCGTATTGTATAAAAAAGCTCGAAAAGCCTGCGGCAAAATAATTCCGTACTGTACACGGCGTGCTCGCTGTGCATTTCTCTTTTTTGTTTCTTTTTTCTTTTTTGCGCATTCTTTTTTAGTTTCTCATATACCTTGTCGCCATGTATAATCTCGTCTTCTTTTTTTTTTTTCCTAAAAATTTTTTTTTCAATAGTGTGAGACGTTAGTGGGGTAATATTTTTCTCCACGCATCACGCGATGCAGCTAACAACGGCGTCAGCAAAATTGCGGTTGTATATATGTATAGATTATACATGTAGGTATAGGTACCTATATATTCGAATTCCGGAAAGAGAAAAGAAAGATGAAAAAAAAAGAATTGAAAAAAAATCAAATTAACTATTTTCGAGTGGTGCAACGTCACCTGAAAGGATGAAGAGGACGACACGATCGCGAGATATAATGTAGGTACCGACTTAACATCTAGCTTAAAGTTTTGAAGATCCTTTTTTTTTTTTTAATTTTATTTTTCTCTTCACTTTTTGAACCTCAATTCATTAAGCGCCTGTCTAAACGGCATCTAATTAGGAGACAATAGATACAAAACATGCCCGATCTCCAAACACTTAAGATAAGAAATAGTATAACCGTGCCCTTTGGTTCTTTTTTTACGAACCCTCGAAGCGGAATCGCCCCAAACCATAACGGGAGACACCCTAACCAGCATACCTTAGAAATATACACCTAATATAGCGTACGGATATTCCTATAGCACGATTTGGAGAATAAAACTAAAAATAAAATTCAACTGAAAGATAAAAAAACTAAAATTACCGTTCAGGATTGGATTATTTGCGATTTGGAATGTGTGTTAAATATGAGATCCTGATAAAGTTCATCAAATTTTACAAGAATTTTTTTATCGGACGTTAAAAATCTTCACGAAATACATTAAATATATGGGGTATTCCACGCGAAACCGACAAGCCCGTGAACTTTGACCTCTTCGATTTGACTCATTATTTTTTCCTACATAATACGACCAAAAAAAAATTAAACGTATCTCATACTTTTCCGATTTTACTCTTGATTTGGAAAATACAGAACATCAAAAATCCGTTTTTCCACAAAAAGGCCGCTTTCGATTAATTTAAAAAAAAAATCACAAAAATACCTTGAAGACAGACAAAAATTTTGAGACCAAAACGAAGATGGTTTGACGATTAGTTCAGAAGTTACAGTCATTTGAAGATCAGGATCCGCCGAAACTTGGCCAAAAGAAATGTCGAGCAAATAAGGGAAAGGGATATGGAAAAACAATGACCATGTTTTGAAAACTTTGAATTTTTTTTTCACATTTCGACGCGGAGAATAAATATCATATATGAATACCGGCTAATTCGTTTGGAAAGACGGTGAGATATTTTTTTCGACACGTGCATGAAATCGGCCCTTTTTCTCGCATGTAAAGTGGATTGCTCATTTCTCGCGTGGACTTCATTACCTCCCTAGGGCAATAATGGGTTTTACCTCCCTGGGCGGAAAAGGATATTACCTCCCTAGGGCAAAAATGGCTTTTCCCTTCCTTCCCTATCTATCTTTTTGGTCATGAAGTGCGGAAAAAGATTTTACCTGGAAAAGGATATTACCACCCTAGGAAGGGAAAATCCTTTTCCTCACTACTGAGGGAAAATACTTTTCCACACTAGTGACGAAAGTAAAGTAAAGCATTTTTTCACTTTCGTCACTAGTGTGGAAAGTAAAATTTTACTTTCGTCACTAGTGTGGAAAGTGAAAAAATGCACTTTTCCACTTTCGTCACTAGTGTGGAAAGTAAAATTTTACTTTCGTCACTAGTGTGGAAAGTGAAAAAATGCACTTTTCCACTTTCGTCACTAGTGTGGAAAGTGAAGTTTTACTTTCGTCACTAGAGTGGAAAGTGAAAAAAATCATTTTTTTACTTTCGTCACTGGTGTGGAAGTGAAAAAATGCTTTACTTCACTTTCGTCACTAGTGTGGAAAGGTATCTTCCCTCAGTAGTGCGGAAAAGGATTTTCCCTTCCTAGGGTGGTAATATCCTTTTCCAGGTAAAATCTTTTTCCGAACTTCATGACGAAAAAGATAGATTTTTTTGGTCGTATTATGTAGGAAAAAATAATGAGTCAAATCGAAGAGGTCAAAGTTCACGGGCTTGTCGGTTTCGCGTGGAATACCCCATATATTTAATGTATTTCGTGAAGATTTTCAACGTCCGATAAAAAAATTCTTGTCAAATTTGATGAACTCTATCAGGATCTCATATCTAGTTTGTTAGCTCGGTTCTGCACTTGGGAAGTTATCGGAGTCATGAACTTGAAGGTATATGTAAGCATACGGGTATACGTATAATACGAGAAACCTTATCCCCGCATAGTTTGCGATACGCGGTACTGTTTCAAAGTTTTCATATTATTATTGTAGGTTAATGTATAGTAACCGAAATTCAGATAATCATCTGCAACAGTTAGACCGGAGAAGACGCTTCTTGGACGAACTATTACTATTATCATCATCATCATCATCATCATCATCAGTTTGCCTTGCGGATATTTCCTCTTGCAGGACGTCCCGAGCGCATCTATAGAGGTATGCCTCTTTCCGTTACATATCTATAGTCGGATACGTAAGTGTTAAATTAGGGTACACAACATCAAAGTTCGGTATAAACGCTACCCGAAGTTCAGATAAGATTATCTCAAACTTGGTTGAAAGAAAAGGACAAGAGAAAATACGTGAAAAAAAATAAAATAGAAAGCTATAATCTAATCCGTATCCACTGGTCGCACGAGTCGTTTATCGGTGATTGAGGTTTTCCATTTAATTTTTCTCTCTCAAATGGAAACACCTTTGCTGTATTTTCCTCAGGTTTTGTAACGAGGGTATGAACCGTTCTCGATATTCCCCTCGTGGATTCCTCAGGCTGTAATTAATTAAATACCATCATTAATACACGTCTACCTTACACTCCTGCACTAAACCCTTCGCTTCAATTTGATACTGAGATTGTCGCAAATCTAGCTGCGATCTACATACTATAGTGAGTGATTTTTACTACCCCTCTATCTATTCTCTCCTGCTCTATATACTCAATTGCTTGTGTAGATTCTAAAGAGAAGAAAAAAGAAATTAGAATCAATTAATAAGTTTGGCTCAGGTTAACTCACGACGTAATTGAGGGTCGATCGAGAGGATCAGCTGTGGGTCGATTGAAATGTATCCTGCGAATTTTTAACCCTTTTAATTTCACACGCATGGCGGCCATGTAAAACAGTTAAGTATGGTACATGAGATCTAACAGATCCAGGACATTGCTGCGGGAATTTGTTCGACATCCTTTTTTTTCCGTCTTTCTTTACCATCTATAATAAGTATATGGGAGCTGCGGAGAGCACGTACGTATTCCTACCCACAGGGGGTAAATAATTTTGGTACCCCTATACATAAAAGGACATTATATATATGTATGGTTCATTATACGTATATACAGAGAATGAACGAAGTAGGTACAGCCGAATTTTGCGGAGGGCGGTCTGTTTGACGGTGAAAACGAGGTGTGCAATAGCTGCGTTTATGGGGTGAAATATACATTTCCGTAATTCTCTGCTCACGGACGTTTTCATCTTCTCTTAGAATTCGAAACGTTCGCTTTTTTGCTTTGTCGGAAAATCAGACGACGATCTGCAGGGAGGTCCAGTAGTCCGGGAACCGTAACCAGGACCCCCAGGTTTATAGGAAAAAAAAAAAAAACGTAGAAATGAAAGAGGAAGAGAAAGAAAAAAAACGGGGAATGAAGAATAAAGTATTCCTGTGACTTCCGTGCTCCTGCAAAAATTAGGGATATCTTTTTTTCTTCCTTCTTTAGGTATGGGGAGGTGAAGGACAAAGATTATATCGTCGCTGGTGGCCGCGCCGTGCGGTTGTGAACTAACGATTTCACGAAGTGAGAGGATTATCAAAAATATCTAGAGAATCATTTCTATTTGGACAATTTTTTGAAAATGGCGATACGGAAAAAGAAGGAATGAAAACTAAGCGAATTAAATGCAACGAAAATAGAAAAGGGAGTGACCGAGTGGGTCCAGGGAGAATAAAGAGAGCTGTCAAACCGCGTTTATTTCATCTACTATTACTATAGTATAAGTATATAGAAAAATTGTGTTGAAAACTATTTCTGTATAAACGTATAATAATGGCGACTGCAGGCTGCCCTTTGGCCATCGAGGACGATCAAGACCAGGTAGATGACGTTTAACAATGACAGGAAAAAACCTTTGTATACGCGACTATACTACTTAGACCGGTCAAAAACTACTCACTGATCCATGCAAGGAAATAAGAAAAAAAAATTTACCGGACATACATCGTGCAGACGGTACTCGAAAAGAAACTAGATATTTTGATTTTTGATTTTAAAATTGGTTCGATTCCGACCCAGTGGTAATTTCCTATCTCCAGTATCTATGATTTTTTTTGTTCGTTTCTCTGCTCGAATTTTCGTACCTATAGGAAAAGTAAATGTATTGTTGGAAACAGATTGTCCTAGTCGTAGTTCTCTCTGTAGGTACAGGTATGTATGTGTGGGTATATGGCTAGATGATGAAAATGATATTTTTTTGGCTCCATTTGACGCAATTTTCGACTCAATTTTTCCCACTCTGGTGGGACGCTCTCTCACTCCCTATTATAGTAATACCCCACAGTAGTTTCTAAAAACGAAGGTCCTGGTGAGTCACTATTACAAAGGATATAATCCTCTTCGAGATTTTGCTTCTGCTTCTGCGTCCTGCGGAGATGATCTTTCTCTGTAATCGGCGGCCTTGCGATCCTCAGCGACCAGCGACCCACTCGAAGTATGCACGTATATGTATACATATATATATGTATTGTAGTAGCAACTTTACCGCCAATAGAAACGTATTAACAAAGTAATGGGGACCTACAAACTCACCCAAAATTATGTCGTTATATCCAACCTCGCATTCACTCTGCAATTTTCCACAGTCGCCCCTCTTCCATAAAAAAAAAAAAGCAGACGAGGGGAGAAAAAAAAAATTAAGTAACCAAAATGAAAAAAACAAGTCATCGTTATACCGAGACTACCGTATTTTTGGACCTTTTTTTTCATCAATTGCGTTAATTAAGTTATCAGGAATTTGGACATTTTATATACTATATTCTTATGACATATAGTCTCAGGAATAATTACTGCGATTTGATACAGTTTTTTTTTTTCTATCTTTTGTTTTTTATTCAAAATGATACCATGCTCGGGAATATAATCAGTATACGTTGAAAACGCGAAAGAATGAATGAGAAAAATGAAAAAATAAAATAGTCTGGAAGGAAAAAAAGGAAATGGACAACAACGATTCGGAATATTATAATAATATTTTGTACGTGACGAAAAATAAGGAATCCTGGATAATCTATCCGAACAGTTTGTATAAATCCACCCTTAGCCTAACTTTCCCTTTTATTCTTAATTCCATAGTTATGTAAAGCAGCTTATAGGGTATATACACTTTGGGTATATATATATATTTATATAATGCAATAAATACGTTGTGCTGCACCCGCGGGTGCGTGTTTGCTGGTCTTCGTAAATACTTTGAAATAAGAAGAAAAAAAAGAAAAAAGAGAGAAAAGAAAAAAAAAACTGAAAAGAAAGAAGGAAGAAAAATTTTTACGTTCAGATACAGATATATATGTATTTCTACACTTTTCAAACACGATCCCGCAGGGTCGCTTCTCTCAGATCTCCGCAAAGGATCCCGAAGCTCTGAAAAATAGCGAAGGAAAAATTTTTCTTCCCGTATATAAACGTTGTTATATACATTATACATATACTGTACGTATATATGTATAGTATACGAAAAGCCGCTTTATGTGCCGCAACTTCACACCGTTCAACCATTACATTCTTTTTCATATATACACAGCTATGGTACCTGTGTATTTTCATGTATATTGTATATAACCACCTGACAGTTTTTCTAACAAACTAACAATTACCATTATATGGTATGTATAAGATTTTAAATCAGTTTAACTTATTCCAAATCACGAATTAGCCATTATATTACAAGGTTTACTAAGGGTGCTTTTTCCCACCCTCGCATTATTCTTTTACAAAAATAATTCTTTCTATCCGGCGGCTCGCAGGAGTTGCAATACTATGGTATACAGGGTATAACTGTAGCGGGTAGAGTTCGACCGTCAGTTATTGTAAATTATTTACTAACTGAATATCGTGCGATTCGGTAGTTTCTAAACCCTCCGTACATACACACAGGACCTCCGAGACTTCACCCCGTGTAAATTGGTTTATTATAACCTGCTGCGAAAAATTATCATAATTCCTTTGTTGTACCTGCAGAAGTAGCAGTAACACCCACCGGGCTTAGGATATAAGAATTATAAAAGTGAAAAGAAAATAGATATACATATATATATATATAAATATATACATACGCACGCGGGAACAACACCTGACTCAATACTTGCGGCTGCGTAACCAAGATTTAGGATATTTTAGGGGGGGTGGATGAATTTTCACGGGGGACACGGAGGGGGTGAACTACGAGCGTGCCTCCGACGCGACGACCCGGATTACTCCGGGGGAACAGTGACTGCTGCACTAGCTGTATAGGTGTAAATATATATACGTATATAGGTACCTATATATATGTATACGCGTACATGGGAAAAGGGGATGGCGAAAACCCGACAGGGGGCTTGTTGCTCCTGCTGCTGTTGCTGCACGGGACACCCACGCCGTTATAGTTGGCAACCCCCAATCTATTCGCTGCTGAATGTTTTATTCGTTCGTTTATTTATTGCCATACCTAACAGCTATCCCGCGGACGGCCATTGTGTCGACAACCCTGCGCTGCAATAATATATATATACATATACGTATATATGCACACGCATATAAATACATACGTGTACATGTACATAGGAGGCTGAAAAACGTAAGGGCCCAACTCTCGAAAAAAAAGAACAAACAAACAGTTGGAACGGTCTGAAATATTTAATTCTTTAACCAGGTATTCACGTTTCACCCATGCTTTTTACATCTTCGTTATTTTGTATTTTCAGTTATTTGTTGGTTTTTTACTATCCAAAAGACAGAAAAATGTTGACTCGCGAGTACAGGATTTACATTGCGTTTTACAAGAAAAAAAAAAAAAAAATGATCAGAATAAAGGGTGGGAAAGACGAAGTGATGAAAAGAAAAAAGAAGAAAAATAATAGTCGTTGAATCTAAACTCTGCACCCCTAATGCGTACACTATATTATACGTCATTATCGGAAGCAATTAGTTCGTTAATTGCGTCACAGAGTCAGAGTTTAACCTTTGTCGGTATTAGCAGGGGGTTCAAAAAGGTCGCCATAAGAACTCCACAGGGGGTGATTTTAACATCAGGGGTTCTCCCGATCGTTCCTGCAGAAAACTCGAACGCTTCTCTAAGGATATTATACTTATTATGTTATACATTTTTTTTCGTTCTGTTCAGTTTTTTTTTTTTTGCATTCTACTAACGGAGACGAGACTAGCTGAGAAAAAAAAAGAACAAAACACAGAAAGAAAAAACAGCGTATGAAATAATGGAATTGGGGCATCGAAAGAATCGAGCTATATGGGTGAGAGAAAAAAAAAATTAATAGAGAAATAGAAGAATTAGAAAACTTGAAAGAAATAAAAGTCGGGGGGTTCGAACTGAATTAGAGATTTTGCACCCCCATATAGAGAACTGCAGATGGGAAACCGTATCTTTGAAAAACTGAATAGCGGTTCATCCTCTTTTAAAAAAATATGTTTTTCTCATCTTAGCTTTTTCGGTTTTTATTTTGAAAACTGAGATCAACTAATTATGTCATATATATAGATATACATTACATGAGATAAAAAATTTACGGCACGCACAACTGCCGAATTCATTCTCGTGGTTTTTTTCTTATTTTTTATGAGTTTTGCTATAGGTATAGCTTCGTACCAGACTTTTTGCGCACAACCTGCAGATTTCGTTTTATACATGAGAATCGGACCGGGTGAAGAGAAGCTGGTAGAAATTAAAATGGGGTTGGGGGATGAACAGAGTACATATAAGGTGGAAGATTATGTTGACGACGGACATCTGCGTGGCGCATACCATACGTCACATATATATATATGCATACTCCCATAGGTGTACATAAGCATGTATGTATATAAGCCATTCAAAACGCGGGTTCCGACTTCCGGGCACGTGCTCGGCCTTTCAGCAACTCTCGCGCGGTCTGCATCTGCCCAACTATGTATTTTATATATCTATACACATTGTACATATACATGCCGCCGCTGCATCCACCCCCAACTCATGCATATGTGTGTCTATATTAAATATCAAGTTTCAAGTTTCATGGAAAAAAAATTGAAAAAAAAAAAAAAAATAATGAAAATAGCTAAACGGCATCTCATACATGATCGCTGACACGAGCCGACGCGCCTCGGAATTATAAAATATGCGAGAAGATAAAAAATGAAGAAAAAAAGACTGTAATACGAGAAAAGAAAGAGGATCGCGAAATTTTTGTAGAATACGACGTATTAGGCGGAACTGAAAGATCATGAAATTGATGAGGACGGTATTTAAGCAAGGAAGGTTACTTGATGTAATTTGTATTGCAAGAAATACGTTATTTCGGTAATACATATGTAAAAGTATACATTAATTTTGTATAAAACACCCCCGTCTTTTGTATATATGAGATTATTTCACAGCCGGAAACTGTGAGAAGTGGAGGAGGAGGGGGTAGCGGTATTGTATGTATAATATAAATTGTATGTATAATATAAATTGTATGTACCAGTCGGGATAGACGCGAGTAGACAACCGGGTTTATCTAACCTAACTACACTTAAAATAATCCAACCTATTAAATGGCAAGAGAAATACAAACCCGAACTGCTTTACGCCATGATATGCCACTATATAGACTTCTGTTTCTGCTACTCCAGAGGAATTTGTGGCATGTTTCACGTCGTGCTCCAACGACCAGGTTTACTTAAACTATGTATATGTATAAATGGATGTATATATATACAATGCATAGGAAGGTGGTGGTGCGGGGGGGTTCAACTACGAAGTACATAACCGTAGTCGTAGATAAATAATAATGGTAAGTATATATGTGATTATATCGCGATTTTGAAATCTCTTTTTTTCCGTTTCCCTAATTTTTCTTTTTCTTTTCTTCTATATATTTTGCAGAAAGCGTAAACCGAATCTGAATTTTTCTTCGATCTTTCAAAAATATATATTTTCTTTGAATCCGAAAGGGTACAGCTATAGTATAGTCACGGTGTATCTCTAATCCTAATCTGGATTTGGTAGAAGCACACAAGAAAAAAACTGAAAGAAATAAAAAAAGAAAACAAACTGAAAAAGAAAAGTGAAAATAGCTAAAAGTATATACATAAAGAAGGAAAGACAGTTGTAGTTATATTTCGTGGGTTTTTCGTAAACAAGATACTACAATACCAGAATATATGTATACATTCGATGTCTTTTGAGTAGCTACGGATTCAAAGAGAAGAGCTGGTTATGGTCCTCTTTGCCCATACTGATCCCGAAGTTTCTAACCTCAGGAACAAAATATCAGGTTCACATTTTTCACCAATATAGACATTGGACTAACTTCGGTCACAAAGAAACAGCTGTCTGTAACCACTGTAAGATTATAAACTACGAGGCACGTCGATTGTTGAGAATTTTGTTTTTTTTTCTCTTTTTCATTTTTCAAGTGCCCACTACTTTTACATATTTTCTATAAATTCTCGAAGAAATTTATTTTTAACCCCATTTTTTAATTGCATCGATGTTAAACGCTCATTCGAAATACCGCAGAGATTGGATATTCAGGAAAAAAAAGAACTCTCTCTCGATTTTCCGAATTAATTTTCTCACCCCATATATAATGACGTAGCTCGGAATTCGTCCCGTGCATTTATGAAAAGAAATTCACATCTGCCATCCTCTAGTTTTTCTGGTTAAAGGATCGATATTTTATATGAATGCATATTCGCATCGTTGCATGCCTACGTTATTGGCATGTTATTGGCAAGGTATAATACGTACTATTATAATACACGTATTATATCGTCCCATATGTATAAATACCTTTCATCGTTCGGTTTCTGCATATATTTCTGATTTACGTATATGATTTAAAAAAAAATTATATGTCATGTACCATTGAAATTGACAAGTATTAAAAAGAAGGAGTGGGAAGAAAAAAACCAAAAAATAGATCTAGTCTCTCATGTATTGTATATTACTTGTATTTTCTCGAGGGAGGAAAATCTCGTCAACAAGGATTGTCCGGATTATTATTATTATTATTATTATTATTATTAAATGTTTATATCTACTACTCGTTGAATTAACTTGAGAGAATCTTGAGGTCGCGGGTAAAATTGAAACTTTGTTATACGTGTATGTATATTGCGAAAAGCAACATCAGGATGATTAGTCGAGCTGGCTTATTCTCCCTTTTTAGGTCATGTAATATTAGGCCAAAGGGGTCTCCTTGATGTACCATGTGAATTCGGGTCTCAATTCTGCAGTCCTTGATATTCTAGATCATATATAAGTTATAATTATAGGTGTATAATGCCGGGTTTTGAATAGGTCGCCCAAGTGCGATGCAGGTAGGATATTACGAGGACATTCGATATTATTACGATATCCCCTCCTCCTTTGAACTGGTGGCGCAATCGTAGATTAGTTTGGGGTGAAAATTAGAGTTAGTTAAATACCCTTAGGTCAGGAACTGATATCCACAAGGTGGTGCACGCTAAATGCCATTAGATTTAATGGGATATTAGGGTCACGTGTATACGAGTAGAGTTGGTTCTGGAAAACAGATTTTTATCACGTCGAAAGATCATCGATTATTAAATTTTGAAAACTTAGGTTTTTCTAATTTAAAAAAAAAATAAAATTTCCGAACATATCGTTTGCGAGCGTTATTATACTCCTCCCCGTCGATATATTTGATTTTCTCCTTAGATACACAACCCTTATAAGTATGGAAAGGACGACCAGGTGGGTTTTTGGTAATATTGGTAACTAGATCCGAACCTGCCCACAACCCCCTGCGCGCCTGTACCAGATGTTCCTTTACCCCTTATACTCTCTCTTTCCATCTCATTTTTTTTTTTACTTTCTTTCTTTTTTCATTCTTCCTTTTTCTTTCTTTCTTATTTTTTTTTTACTTTTATTCTTTTTTCATTTTCCTCGCGTGCCACCCTGCCAGGGTTTTTCGAGTCGACCTGCGGCCTAAGTTTGAAGTAGTACCATTCGCGGGTATCCACATCCCAAACAAATGCAACCACTGCGGGCGCCTCGTGTGTCTTTTTTTTTCTTTTACGGGTTAAAAAGATTCGACGATGCCGTCAAAAATCGGTTAGAATACAACCTATAACGTACGGTACCTATCGTACATTTCAACACAACTTTCGATTTCAACGTTTTCATTTCGTATAATTGTTTTTTTTTTATTATTAGTATAAAATAAAAATTCAACCACCGCTGCAGATTTTTCGATGGGAATTTTAGAATGAAAATGAAGTGAAAATTTTCCCATCGCTCATGCAGATCGCAGATTTGTTCGATATATGCATACGAATAGATTTGCAAATATTTTACTTTGTTTGCCTCAGTGAAATTTTCTCTCCAAAATTCACAGGGGGTTTGAAATAAAAATTGAGATAGGGAGAGAGAGACGGAGAGAGTGAGAGAGAGAGAGAGAATATAAAAAGATAATAATAAAAACTAATGAGAAACGTGATTGATGATGGAGCTTGGGGGTTAATTAATCGGCACCAATCGTGAATATAAACGATGAGTGATTTTTTTTGTTTTTTTTTCTCCATAAAGATACGTATATAAAAATATACGAGAAAATATATATGTATGTAGACGTATATAACGTGATGATCACAGCGAATTGAAGTTTGTTTTTAATCTACTTTTTTTTTTTTTTATATATTTCCATTTGATTTTTATTTTCCTTCAATATTTGTCGAAACAAAATCGTATCGCGTTATGGCAGAGAGACTCGTCGTCGGTTTATGGCTGTATAGATGTGATAAAAATTTATCGTATATACTTGTGTGTTGTATACAAATTTAAAGCGTGGCGTCAAAAGCTTCGAAAAGCCCTTAAAAATGTTGCTGCTGTTTCAACAAACGAGTCAAAGAGAACCAGATGGTGCACAATTACATTCGAGTGTATGTATAATCATTCTTTTTTTTTTTTTTTTTATACATATACACCATCTTTATACAATAATGTACGTACGTACACGTAGGTAATGACGACGAATTTACGCAGCTTAAAAAAAAATGTATGTACACGTGTTTTCGCGTGTGCGTCCGTGTGTATACGTGTTGATATCTATTGGAATAACGAAATCCAAATAAAATATATACTGCCTAGGTAAATAAATAAATAAACAAATAAATAAATAAATATACAAATGAATCGGGAAGTGAAAGTCAGGCTACAGAATTATTTTTTGTCCCCATTTTTTTTTCTCTCATTCGTTATCTCTCATTCCAATTATTTCACCCTTGTTTAACTTTTCGATCACTTTCAACTTTCAACATTCACGTGAACATCGGATAATATAAAGTAGATATCACATGCTGCGTTTAGAGAACTTTTTTCTTTTTCTTTTTTTTTTCTCTCTTCTCTCCACTAATTTCAATTTCATTTACAATCGGGGAAAAGAATCAAAGAACTTCTCGCGGGAATCGATAAAAAAAAAATTACATCATGGCTACTTTGTCATTTTTTTTTCTAGTTCTTTTTCTCTATATTCACGTCTAGTACACGCGATGTACTACGTACCTACGCCATGTCCATAATTGGGAGAAAAAAAATGAATAAATAAATAAATAAATTACAAGAAAAAAGAAAAAAAGGAAAAAGATGAAGAAGCGGCAGTGGTAGTAGTAGATTTTATATACCTACACGTAGTGGAGTGGAAGGAAGTGAAAACGTTGAATAGGAAGTGGGAGGAAGCGTTATATACATATAGGTACCGAATAAAACACCGAACAAACAATGCGCGGCTTCCCAGATGCATCCGGTCTCTTATTTCATCAACCGGGAACTTCGAGGCACCCCTCGCCTCCCTTCATCCTACAAATTCGCCCCTTTCTACTCTCGTCCACACTATCGTACATTTTATAAAAAAAAAAAAACACTTTATGTACATTACGTACATAAGTATACGTGTACCTACATTTACGTGTTCTTTTTTTTCTGTCTTGTTTTTTATATACCTGCAGGGCGCGTGCCCCGCAACGAGTCTCTGATTACAGATCCAGTTTTATCTACCGATCCTGATCCCCTCTCCTGCAGGTTTTTTACATTTCGTGTCCTTTTTATTCTTCCTCTACACACATAGCTACATATCACGCGCCCACATTTATATATTTTTGCACGTATGAGTATATGAATTTCTTTTCTTTTCTTTCGTTTTGTTTTTCTTACCTCAATGTGTACCGTATATGACAGGAAACAGCTGAGCTGTATAATAATATGATCGTTGGGACGGTCGCGTGCGATGTCATTTTTTCTTTTTTCCTCCTTCATCTTAATGCAACCATAGTCTGTACCGCCTCTTGGAGATATCACCCTGTGGACGTGCACGGTAAATACTTGAATAAGAAATGCATTTATTGTATAATCTGTACTACATATTTAACGTGCAATCTGCAGATAACCCCTGCCTATATATGCAAATCTGAGTTGTTTTTTTGGCGCTGCAGGGCAGTAATTTTTGAAACCCTGTAAAAAAAAAGGGCGGGTCGCGATGTAGAAATGGGGAGAGGAAAGAAGTGGTCCTTGAGTGCTGCAGTTGGGTTAGGATATATACTTCCCTTTACTCCCGCAACTCCCTACCGCGCTATATACTTTTCTTCTGGTAACGGGATAGCGACATGCGGCACGCTCCTGCCATCAGCAACAGCACACTTTTTATACACAGAATTTTATGGGGTGGGATATAACATGCGAACCTGTGTGTGTACAGGCATTGTAAATGTGTGTGTACAACGCGCGCATGTACGACTTTCTTAAATACCAGGTGTGCCGATCCTTACCCCCCGTCCTCTTTATATGCGTTGAGAGAACGCAGATTGAAGGACAACGGATCAAACACCCTTAAGGGGAAGTTTACGTATCCGACCGAGGTCAAGGACTCGGTTTAATAAAAGAACATAGCATGGGCGATTTCAATAATGACATTTTTGAACGACGAAAATGCGATCGAAATTTCGGGTTGCGGATACCGGCGTCTTTTTTTTTCCACGTCCCTTATTAGGAATGTACATAATAATTCTTCCCATGTTGGAAAACTACGTACTATAAATTGAAAATCGAAGTACACACACGCACACTGTACGCATTTTGTACATATTTATTGTGTTTATGTAAATATCTCATGTGTATAAGGTATATATTGTGATTCTGATTTGGCACCATGCCAGGAGACAACAAATTTTCGTTTTATACCTGCAATTACGTTATAGCGTATATTTCTTCGCGTGATTGCGTCGAATGTGTTTTGTACATATGTAAGATTTTCATACCTATATACACACGATCTGTACGTAAGAATTATCGATCAGAAAAGTACATAAAAATCAGAAGAACGAGGTTTTAAAAATCAGCTACGATTTCGGATTTGTTATCGTATATAAAGTCTGATTACCTACGTTTGTTGAATTAATATGTATACGTGTAGGTGTTTGGAAAAGGGTAGTTTGTTCGGTGCGCATTTGTTTCGCATCGATTAGTTTTCTTTTTGATTCAATTTTTTTTGTTTTTTTCTTTTCCATTTCTTCTCTAGAAGTCTATGATAATACGACTTCGCGATGGCGAATTCAATCGTTCTTAGTAAATATGATTGAATGAATGAAACGTTATCTGCGACAGGTGTTCCAGTGACGTTCGTTCGAAACAAGAATAAGAAAATAATGATGATAATAATATCATCATTATCATTTTAATGAAACTGGTCTTCTCCGGCAGTTGAGCACAATTGATTCGTTGTCACAAAGAAATTGGCTTTCGATTCCGCACTATGTTCAATTTTCTTCGCACACTTGTATATTCGCGGGTTTTCATATCGAACAAATAATACGATGAAAAACACGACTTCCCATTCACCCATTCGTATTCGAGGATCTCGGGTGAAATGAACGGTAATTCTATCCTGCAACTTTGTGTTATTTTAATCCGCCAAAGTATAATTGATTTCTTCACGTTGAAAAATGAAACTTACCAATCATTCTAAAAGCGTACAGCTTGACGCGGACGCATAAGTTCCATCGGTTCGTGTCCAGCGATGAATTTTTAGTCCTGTGAAGAAGAGAAATCGAGAACAATAAGGAAAGTTGAGGAAATGAAAGAAAGAACATTTTTTCGGTTAATCGGAGTTTACATGCGAAACCACTCGCGATCGATAGTTGATTTATCTCGGATCCCATGAGATAAAGTGGAAGAGCACACATCTGTTCCCGTTTTGTACCTCATACCAGGCACGCTCTGATTGTAATTGTTAGAATTCGGTTCCCGCGAGGGCCGCACGGGAAATGGGACTCTAACTGATAAGCCTCATCCCTTGATTAATGAAACACGTGAAGACCTGTCACTGATCCAGAAACCAGCCGACAGAATCCACGGCTCCCGTAATTCCTTTAGGAAATATATGGGAAAGTAAATACATGCTGAGAGATAAAGGACTATTTGAAAAGGAGAAAAAAATAAATGAAACAAAATAAAAATTACGAATACATCTGCCGTTCGAATTCGATCCGTGCCACGCGCCGTTATGAAGAAGAAAAAGAAAGACGACGACGACGAAGACCATGATGATGATGATGATGATCGCAGGAGTGCAACAGGAACGGCGACATGTTGCATACGGTGCCTTTAAATTAGGGATGGTGAAGAGAGCACGTGCAGAGGATTTTAGCCACGATCTTCTTCGTTCTTTTTTTTCCTCCTTCTCTTTCACCTTTTCCTTTTTCACCGTATAAGTTAGCAGCGCGCCCCCGCAACATACCGTGTTCTCGGAATGTCCGTATCTTCAAGGTGCAGCGTTGTTTTTAATATACCTATATAGATGCACAATAAGGGAGGATTTAGGGAGTGAGAAGGTTAGGGGTCGGGGAGATGGTAGGAGTTTGGAAAAAAAATTTTTTGAACGGTCAGAAACGGTGTCCCGTTACGAACACCCTGTTGCATATAGAAACCGTGACGACAGCGTTGTAACTTACTTTTACCGCAGATCGAACGGCAACAGATGCCACGCGACCAACACCCGCTCCTGAGGGACTCGCAGAGTATTCCAATAAAACAGAAAAAAAAACAGAAATGAAAAAAAAAAAATGAGAGGAGAATGGAACGAAAAAAAGAATAAGGTCTTCGCCACGATAACCTGTTTTTCCCTTCCTTTTCTTCTTGTTTATCGATTGATTGAAAAATCATCCCTCAATTATATATTTTTGGAGCGGATCGGGATCAAGTGGGGTTCCTCGAATTAGTCCTGCATAAGTAGATTTAATGGAAGTACTTACCTACCCATACTACAAAAGCTGAATTGAGTCTGGGAGTCTGAAGTCCCGATCCTATATAGAGCCGTATACTTGAAGAGGAACCAGCTGACGCGTCTGGGAGTTGAAGAGTTTTGCCATCGGTGACTACGATTATGAACGTCCTCAATGTATTTGCATAACAATTTTCACGTTAATTTTTTTCTTCAAAATTCTTTCTTCCAATCTCCGTATAATCTCTTATCGCGGATTTAAAAAGATGAATAAAACAGCCTCCGGCGAATCGGTTTTAACGAATTCCAATCGGACCCGATTGTTATTTATCGTAACAATTTTAGGCTTTCTGGGAGTTCTCGTAGCTTGGGCATGATCAATAATGCATTCTGAGTACGCGATTCTCAGCCCGCTGTCCTCCAGGACCTCCTTCTAGAATATATCGATCCGCCTTTACGTTTGTGTTGTGCAAAGTACATAGTCCCTTCTTCGGGGGGGTACATATGTACCTACCGCGTGTATGACTCGAGGTGGAGGACCTCCGGTATATATATAAGATGACGCGTTCAGTTTCGAAGTCCGCTGTCAAGTCGTCTTCCTCTACCCCCTTATAAATGTTAGGCCATTTCCACAACCGAGACCCTATCGCGTTATCACTTCATTATTTAAACGTTCTTAAAACATTCAAACCCTTAAGGGTATACAAAAATTTATCGGTGTAATTTCAGGATATACACGAACACAAAGCGATCTGGAAACAATGAAACTCACCTGCAACTACAACTTTCGAATTCATATTTCGCGAAGAGTGGCTAGCTTTTTTTTTTTTGCTCATGCCTTTCTTTTTTTATTCAACAGGATCATCCGTTCCTCAAACTAAAAAAGAAATTTAGACTCCGCTTCTCGAAAGTCTTCGGAGCTTCTGATATCGATCTGCAATACGTTGAGCAGAACGACGTTAAAACGCGTTACCTATACATATATGAAGTGTGTGTCTTTGTTTTAGCTTCAAATTTTTTTTTTCTTATTTTTTATTTTTTTTTGTTATTCTGTGGTTCCTTTATTTTTTTGAATAAAGAATTACGGTCGACACGTGCAGTGTGCGCATATATCGTCGTTACAAGGTGTTGCCGGTGTCACGTTTTGCCGCAGAACGCGTTGTTGTGCTATGTTCTCGACTACGAGATGAATCTAAATAAGCGTCTTTGCATTTTTCTAACTTGTAATATACATAAATGACCGGCTAGAGAAGCCGGACCATTTCTTAGAAGAAAAGGAAAAAAAATAAAAAAATCTTGAACGGTTATCGTGTCCACCGTATATAAGATTGTTTGGGAAACTCAAGAGTCTAAAATAAGTTTAGACCTATCGGAGATAGAAGAAACAAGTAAAAAAAAAAGAACAAAAAAAAAAGGAATAGAAATGAAAACTGGCCAAAGTTGACGTCTCTCTTACCGACCGACCCATCCGTCCTATCGCCGACCATCATCTATGTCACCATAGACCATAACCAGAACCCTCCAAATTTTTGTATGAAAAGCACGGTTCGCGTTACCAACAAATCAGAAAGAAACTACGAAAATGTCGACATTCATTTTTTCCGTTAGTTCAACTTCAGATAATCTGGATAGCGATAGATTAGACGAAATTATAATTCTGGCCGAAAAACTTTGAATTATTTTCATCTCCAACGTCAACAAGGTCGTAAACTGATCCTGCGGAGGAGATGTGCAGCGAGATCTGCAGCCAATATGAAATTTTTTGGCTTTTCGCATTTCCATTTCGTTTTACTCGATGAATAGGGGGAAGTTTTTTTTTTTCCATTCAATTTCATCTTTTGGGTTTTAGGTTAGGGTAAGAGTAGGTCGAACTAAAAATTCTTATAAGATGTGGCGTAGATTTCGAAGTAAATAATGCAGAGTAGGTACGGTACGATGAACCCGTTGTCCGAAAGCCTGTA
This sequence comes from Athalia cordata, assembly GCA_963932425.1. Lineage (NCBI taxonomy): Eukaryota > Metazoa > Arthropoda > Insecta > Hymenoptera > Athaliidae > Athalia > Athalia cordata. The sequence continues at coordinate 32,408,851 of OZ010626.1, forward strand.
ATTTGCACGTCTGCACAGGTGTCTATTCCATTCCTGAATTATTATTCGTGGAATAAGTAGTTAGAGGAGTCCATCTGGGTCTATTTCGTTCCCTTTTCTCTTTCCCGTCTTTCGCAGTCCTGGAGAGAAGCACAGCAGCACGTCTTTCTTTGCGGCACGGCGCCATGTGCTCGACGAACTCACGCGAGCTAAAAAACCTTCTTTTTATACATCGTTGTACGGCTCACGCCGAAATAAATAACAACAATTATATACCTCTGATCCACCATCAAGACCGTCTGTTCCGTTTTTGATCGACTCACGATCCTCCACAGGATTCGCACATGCACCGAACTCCGTATTTTTCCTCGAGGGAATAATAAACGATTGAACAAATAAACGTATGATGTTATAAAAAAAAAAAAAAAAAATATATCCACCCTCGATAATAATCGGCTTAAAACCCTAGCCTCATTGCACCTGGTGTATTTGAACTCAACGCTCCTGTGGGATCGATAATATGTAATTCCAGTTTCCTCAATTTTTTTTTTTTTTGTTTTAATTTCTTTGGTATTTCATACGATTTCGACATATGTTTTGACGGTTAATTTTTACCAGGCATCACGTGAAGTGTATACGAAGTTCACATGAGATGTTTTTCATTTTTCTTTTCTTCTTCTTCTTCTTCTTCTTATTCTCAGACCTATCCCGTTGCCGTATCCCAACCCTTATTAAGATTTATGTTTATTCCCTGAATAATGTCGTTCTTAATCTCGCGCCACGAATCGAGTGTGTCTGATTACCTACCTCAGCTACTTTGGTCCAAAGTGTATCCTCCCGCTCTACGCCCTTTTTACTCCCTGATGAGGTCCTGGACCCTCCAGAAGAAGTCGCGACGGGGTTCTCTGACCGGGTCGATTTCTGGTTCAGTTATCCCCAAGGAAATCGTCGTGAAGATTCCATGTGGTGTTTTTTATTTTTCATAATCTTCGATATCTTCCCATGAAGTGTTTCTTTTTTCTTTCTTTTTTTTCTAACCACGATCAAAATTAAGGAAGAAGAAGAAGGACATCTTTGTTGAGTTTAATCTCGCGTACGCGTACACTTTTCATGTCGCGATGGGTGTGGAAGATGAGGTAGTCTCGCACCGTGAGGGGTGAGATGAGATCTTGATAATTCTTAACTTGAAAAGTGGAAGGAATCCCGAATTCAAATCCCGAAGGGTATCACCCACACCTGCATTATCCAATACCACTTTATACACACCTTTGGACGCGGCTCTTCCAGGGCGCCGGCGTGTGTGGTCAGGTCCCTCAATGTATATCCACTCTTTCGTCGTAGTCAGCGCCGCGCGCGCAAAGAAAAAGGAATATTATGCCCACGGGAATAAAGGGGAGAAGTATAAAAAAAAGGGCGAGTTTCCAGTCGTCTTCTTTGTCCCTCTAAGTGGTCCATTCTTACGCCAAGCTCCTTACCTCGACTACCCGGATTAGTACAAAGTTTATATGTATACTTCATGATGGCATGACCATTCCACTTGTTAGTATGGACGCGATGACGTCTTACTAAAGTAATCCCGACGCCGAAGAGTCCTCCAGGAATTATTTTCCAATGGGATCAATTGCCGATATTTTTTTTATTACTTTTTTCTTATCCGAATTGTTAACGACTACGCTCTGCACGTGTGCAGTCTGGAACCGATCGGTGCGACCTTGAAGAGGACCTTGATTTCAAAAAGAGTGGTTAGGTGGCGGGGAAAGAGGTGATGAAGAACAAGAATAAGGTGGAGATCCTCGAATACAAGACCCGCGATCTGACGCGAATATAATGAGCCTTCCTTGCAATTTTGGGACCTCTGAAGAGCTGCGGAGGCCGCGTGCAGAGCGCTCGATCGGTGCGGCGCAACAGAAGCTGTAGTGGTAGTGCCTCGTGCTGTGGAAGCGACGTTCGTTTCGGACCACCGTGTCGGTGATTATCTTCGTAGGAACCGGCTGACTACCGAGAGAAGAAGAAGCAGCAGCAACAGCAGCAGAAGAAGAAGAAGAAGAAGAAGAGGAAGATCAGAGATCTGGTCTATGCAGCGGTGGCCGTCCCCGTCGGGTTTTTTGAGGGACGCGTGCTCACGTCAGAGAGAGACGAAAGAAGCCATCAGAATTAAAGAAAAGAAGAGGAAAAAAACAAAAAAAAATTGGGCGCAGGGGGGAGGGGGTAGAAATAAGAAGATTTTTTTCGGGAGAGGAAGATTTCGACTTCGCGGTGGTCGACGCGGTCCCTGACTCCCTGCACGGTTTCTCTTCGTCTTTTATCTCGTTTTAAAGTTAGTCTTCTTCTTCTTCTTCTTCCTCATCATCATCGTTGCGGGATCCACATGATCTAGGTGTGGCCCTCATCCCCATCCGATTCTCCTGCATCATTCCCGCAACCCCCGAACGATCCAGACACTCGTTTATAATGCTTACCGTTGCTAACAAACACAAAGAGAACCTTTGTGCCCCCACATATTGGTTCACGGTATCTCTTTTCTTGGGTTTCTTCACCTGAATTACATATATAGTATATAATATATATTCCGCGGAGCTATACCTATTCAAAGATCAATTTTCATCTACATATAAGACACGATGAAAAAAAAAAAATGAAGGCCTTGTCTTACGAAAACCCAATTTTGCTCATACTCCGAAATCGCCGGTTGAAAAAGGCTATGCGAGTTGGTTTTTTTATTCGGGGTAGAAAGACCACCTTCGGTTGAATTTATGAAAAACGATCAAACGGAAAGATATGCGAAGAAAAAAATACATATCAATCTATAAAATAAAAATGCACGCGCAGCGCTACGTGTTCGGGTGAAGTTAAACGATAGACAGTCGAGCACTGGACACTATTTTGAGAGCACCGATAAAAAATATATACTTTTCATAATATGTTTCTTTTATTTACGATCGAAGCGTCGCTTCGGATCTGCGGGAGGGTTTTTGAGTAGGTTGAAGAGCTGACGAATCATGCATACATATTTTATTTATTTTCTTCCCCCCCTTGCTCTTTTAAATCGAACAGGCGGTACTTTTACTACCCAGTTGCGTGCATAATATGAGATAAACATCAGAAATTATACGACGAGATGTCCTCTCTCGGTAATAAAAAATGGTCAAAAGAAAACCATCGCGCGCTACCCCCTCGGTTTACATATCTAATTCGCCTTTCAGACCGCGATTCCGGCTATCGAATTTTTTTCTTCCACGTTTTCCAAGTCCCATAAGAATTACGTATTTGGATTACCTTTCAATTTTTTTTTCCTCACATCAGAAGTGGAAAAAAAAGTAATTTTCAGACGTCCACATTCAGTTTGTCGCGTTTTTTTGAAAATTTTCGAAAGAGGAATTAAACATATGGGAGAAATGAAACTGGGATAAAAGACCGGGATAAATTAGAACCTCTTTTAAATTCGAAATTCCCAAGAGCAGACGCGACACGTACGTACGTACATATGTGTATATATATTTATATACTATATACGTATATAAATACCATACGCGTATATACATATACTGCAGAAGCAGCAGAAAACGGACGATAAATATTCTTCTCGTTCTTGGGACTTAAAAGGTTGGGACTGTTACATAATTCACGATCCTGCAGGACGTCCGGGACTATGAAACGACGAACCGAACGGTGCTCCTACTGCTGTTACTGTTGCACAGGAATAGGGCTGGTGATGAAAAGGGAAAAACGGGAACGGTATTAAAGAAGGAAGAGTAGAGTAAAACGAAGACAAGGGCTAAAGTTGATCGCGTAGACGTCATTTTACATTTTCTGAAAAGGAAAAAAAAAAACAAGAATAAATAAAAATCATTTTTACAAATCATACCATGTGCATCGGAGACAATTCTTTCTGTGAACCGATTCGTTCTCAGACGTATAGATAGTTTTATCTAGTTATATATATACGTATGTAATGCGGGTTCCGCTGATGTGGTGTCGGAAACGTAAAATTGCTACGTTGGCACGTTAAAAATACGCGGGCGAAATCCGATAAAAACGCTTTAGGAAAAACCAAATGAAAATAATACAAAAAATAAAAAGAAACTACCTGCAGCACAATATAATGCACGCGATCCTTGAATTTTCACTACGCCGTGGTATTAGCATACCTCGTCTATTTTCAGTCGAAAAAAATAATTACTCATATAGGGGCGGAGAGATAATATTCTGATAGATGCGGCGTGCGCCTTAAATTATTACCAGACAATGGGAACAAAATATATGTAGGGGGGGTCGTCAGTCTAACTCGTCCAGCATCCGATTCTCATGGTTTTTCCTGCTCATTTTCGATTGTCGAAAATTTTTGACGATCTTAGATAAAGTATTTAGAAAAAAAGTTCGTGTAGAGATACCAAGAAAAATTTCTACACACATGACTAACGCGATTCTCTGTATATGTAGCGGGGAATTATTGCAAATCGTATTTTAATTGGATAACAAGTTTTTTGAATGTACATAAAGTATATAAGTGTTACATGAGGTCATCGGATCGTCAGATTTAATATTGTACTCGTAATCATCTGCATGTGCAGTTAAATTAGACAATTTAACGTTCCCTTTCGTTTCGTTCCCGGTACAGACGTCCCTGACATAAAACACGTATGAACTACATACGTGAAGAAAAAAAAAAAACTTATGTACGCCTACTAATACGCGTAGATTGTCACACTACTCGAGGCGCCACGTAACACGTCATCTAATTGAGCGAAGAGAGGGCGATATCATTATAGCGTAATTTTCTTCATGTATCATATAATCGTTTCGTTTGTAGTCTTTAAAGCTTTTATCATTATTATTCTTCTGAAAATTTTTACTCTGTCGTTGTTTTTGAGGTCCGGTAAATTGAAGACCTGCACTCTTATATTCTCTGTACTTTGCGTGAGTGAAAAATAGAGGGAATTAAAAAAATGAATAGATAACCGTAAACGCGTCGCAACGGTATCGACCGCACCGTGTGGGCAATTAATTTATTATGGTGATTAAGGGGAAAAGTGGTCGCCGTTTTTCCTTCCCTTTTCGCTTACCCCATTATCGCGTAGGTATTCCCGTTTACGTTGTTCTCGCTTATAGAGCTCTTCCTTATGCGATGCATACTGTTGTATACAGGTATATCTGGTACGACTACTATAATACTACGATAGTCTGTAGTCCAGGTGAGGGGCGCGTGCTGCAGACAGGTGGCGAGCGGCCAACACTCTCCATCCTTCTCTTTTATACCCTCTCCGACCCCCTCAGCTCTTAGGTAAGCTTAGCTTAGCTTAGCTTAACTCAACTCAAAACCATGGGGCCCAAATATATATACATATATACACATACAGGGACTAAACTAGTCGGCACTCCTCGTATCGGGACTAATTTATCTTCGATGATGCGCCGCGCAAGCAGCTACGCGATGCGGCAAGTTAGGGAAAAATGAGAAGGAAAAAAAAAAATTCACTCCTGCAACGGTCTTTCTTTTTTCTTTTTTTTTTAATTTTGTTTCTGGTTTTTGATATGCATTGTTTCACTATTTTTCGAAAAATGGAAAACATATGTCGCAGAATTTTTGGTAACGCGATCATTTTCTAGGATGTAATAAGAAACTACGTGATTGTATATTTTGTTTATTCATTTATTTATTCATTTTTGTAGACACACCTATTCAAACACCTTGTGCTTTTTTTCCTCTTAACCGCAGGTCTATTCGATGCGCGCGGTTAAGGTAAATCCGTATATATACTTACTTTTATTTTATAAGATATTTTTCTGGCGTCTCGGCAGGTGGTATAAAGAGACCGGTGTTCGCGATGGTTAGATGCTATTAAGTCAGTAAGAAGAGAAAAGGAAGAAGAAAAAAAAAGAACAAATTGTAAAATAGTGGGGGTAAACGGAGGTGGTCTCGTTAAAAAACATCTGTCGACGTTTGTTGTCCAACATGGCGTATATGCTATGTGCGGTGGAAAAATATACTCCTATGTTTATTGTACAAACTCGATTTTTCAAAAGTCAATAACGTATCAAAGTTCACCTGCACGGATGCGAAGAGGGGAAAAAATAATTTCGCGAGATTTTGGAAGACCTCAGGTGCAAAGAAAAGATTAAAATAAATCAGGTGTGAGTTTATGAAAAAATCGGAAGAATCGTACGATTATCGTTTCTTCTCATTTATAAAAGAAAGATTTTTTTTCCCCCCAATCGCTACTCAATTTTTTTGAGTCTCCCTTCAATTACTTTTTGATATTTCTTGAGTTTTCGCATGTATGTATAAATTTTTATTTGCGACAGCAAGAAATTCCTTCGTCTTCCACGGTTGTTAAATCCGTTCGGCTTTATGCGACAGGTGCTCGAGAACTTGATCAAGTATGAAAACAATTATTCTTTTCAGTTACAGCTACACCTATATACTTATTTCTAACAGGCCACTTTTTTATGTTTTTTTTTATTTTTTTATTTTTCTCTCATCCCTGCAGGAGCGCGCAATTTGTCGGTAAAGTTTTATCGTTTCTCAGGGAGGTATATATGTATACGTAGAGTACATAGCTTGTGGTACATAAGAGAGAAAGAACCATGTACACTTATATATACGGCGATCTTCGGCAGTTCTTTACATAAAATCTACCAATGAGCTGCCGACGTCGGAGCCAACGAACTAATCTCAAGCCGCCACGCTGCAGGAGGGCCTCTTTTCTGTTACGCGTCTAATTAACGTTCGTAAAGAACCAAAGAAATGAACCAAAACGACGCCTGACGTCGCCGCGTCGTGTCCCTGTACAAAGCGTGGGCGGCTCAATCACAACTTAAATACTTACATTATTACTCTCAGTCGATATATTAGATCGGACCTCATCATCGTTCGTTCTAAATCCAGGTTACGATCATCCTTTGTCTTCTTTTTTTTCTCTTTATTTTATTTTAGTTTTTTTTTTTTTGATAATGACAAAGTAGGCAAGTCGCGGAAAAGAGTTGCGCACCTGCTTCGGTACAGGGCCAAAGAGAAAGAAAAAGAGGGTACGTAGAAAAAAAAAGTTGATGAAGAAAAGCTGGGGGGTGGATGGAGGGGAAATGTCAGTAGAAGAGTTCCTTCGACGCGGTGAGAAGTCCAAGAGGAAAAGAAGGCGGAGGATGAGGAAGAAGAACAACGTGGGTGGTGTGACGCTCGTCTTTCTCTTCCTCCCCCTGGTTCCGCCCTTATTTTCCCTATTTTTACTCCCTTTTTCAAACAACCTGCACACAAAAGACCTCGGCAACAGCAGCACCCCCCTCGAATTCCGATGACGCACTCATGCGATCAGTCGTGCGGATGCAGAGGATTGTATAGGTAGAATAAGCATTTTTACCTGTATACCTGCAGGCCACGACAAAATTGTCCAAATTCATAGGATAAAGAGACATTCTTTATAATACTTTACGAAAAATCTTCTTACCATCAGTTTTACTATAATAGCATATAAATATTCCTATATGACAGTCGTCATACCTGCGGGGGGGAGAGGATCTTTTTTTTTTTTGCCTTCAAGCGAGACAAAAAACTAAATTGAAATAATTATAATCGTTTATTCTATCCGTGTTTTTTTCCTTCCTTTTTTTTTTGATTCGGATATTCAAAAATTGAAACCATATCAAGAGACGATCCGTTTACTATTGTGTCCAGTCTTTTTCTCTCTTCTAGTTTCTGTTTTCTTTTTTCTTTTTCCTTTTTTTTTCTTCACTTTTCATTCTATCCTTATATATACCTTTTCGATCTATATCCATGATCGCCTCGGTTCGGGTTGGTATAATTAAAAAATAATGAGGATGCGATCCTAAAACGTAAATATAGCTAACCTAGCTGCTGCTGCTTCTGTGGTTTTTGGGACTTACATATATATACCAACAGTCGCGCGCTTCTTATGTGCAGCACGGTCTGATTTTGGGCCTGACAAATTTGCCGCATCATCGTCCCGTGGGATATGGCTGGCAGTGTATTATTCTTCCGAGGTGTTAGTCGGCGGCGGGAACCTTCTTATTTTTCATGCTTCTTCTTCTCCTCTAGTCTTTTAAGAACTGGAATATAGATTACCTTCGAAGGGGAAAATAAAGGGATAGTATGGGAATTCTCGACCGTATAAGGAATAGCTGCTGCTGCTGCTGGAGTGAGAGAGTCAAAAATATATCCTGAGGTTTTTCGGGAGACTCGGGATAACCTGTCGGGATATACTATACAAGCTTTTCAAACTCCGCCACTAACAAAGGCAAAAAGGTACAGAACTCCTTCTCTGTTTGTGTTTGGCTGACATTAATTGCCAATTTAGGGGCGCGTCCGCAACACCTTCCCTGACACCCCGCCATGTCTATATATATTTTATATATAGTGTATGTGTAAATTTCATACACAAACCCTTGGGGAATTATATCAAATATACATATACAAATTTAAGATATCTTTACCCGCGTATTCGGGATGGGCGGTTTTTTTCTCCTTCCTTTTTCTCTTCCGTAATAATTGCCAAGGATATTCATGGAAAAATCCACAATCCCCTTTCTTTTTTTGTCAACTTGTTTTTCTAGGTACTTTGAATTTTCACGGGAACGATTCTCGTATGCAAATACACATGTTCTTATCTCCCGATGTAATTCGGTGAGTCGTACGACGTCATTGTATTTAATCACTTCATTCCCGCATATGTGTGGGATGTTTCCTTCTGTTCTCGTAACACACGCCATACGCAGCTTCGCACCCCCTTAGCCCGCGGGAGGCGCGGTACTAAATAACGAGAACCCTTTATTCATTAACCGCCTACCCCGCCGCGGGGCACGTCCAAAACTAGAAGGACGAAAATTAGAACGAGAGCGAATACCGACGCCCCTTTAACGCCCCCGCAGCGCAGGTACACGACCACATCGCGCGTTAAGACTTATTATAAGAAATATTTGGAGAGAAATATTAATGAAAATTAAGTTAAGAACAAAAAATACATTTGTACGTGTTTGTCACGTACGTGGCAACCATCATATATATTTAAATTTGATCTGTGCGGCATCGATATCCGTGTAGGTTTTGTTATGTGGGGAAGAAGACAATCGAATTTCCAACAATGTTAACAGCTGAGCGGATCGCCGCACGTTTTGAATGTAGATATATAATACGAAAGTGTATATGTATATTCTTTAGGTATGCGTATGCAGGTGCATTCCCCCCAGCAGCTCCGATCGAAAGTGGAAGTGACGTTGTTATATTCCATATGAATCGGCGTGATGTGAAAGAAAAGTGAGAAACGGCGCATAGGTACATTTTATACATTACCACACCGGAAGCTAAAAGTCCCCCGTTATATCCGTTCGATATTGTTCATTCTTTTTTTTCCAACGACTTCTTTTTTCTCCAATTTTATTTCCATACGAATGAAGGTATAATTACATACGTATGCGATGCATCGATCATCGTGACGACGTTTTCTCAATCCACTAATTCTTTTCCAATCGATTTGTCGTCCCATCGCGAATTGGGAATCGAATAAGGTCGCGAGTTATTCCATTTTTCAGTTTGGTTCTTAGATTTTTTTAGGAGAAAAACGAAAGACGATACTCACAATTCTACGGCACGCGATGAAATTGTTTATTTGTTTATTTTTTTTTTTTCTCATTTTTTTATTCGGGATGCGCTCACCGGACATCCGGCAGTTCCGACCTGTGTAACGACTCAAGTTCCGGCCTATTCATTCATTCATGTTCATTCGCTCATTCATTCAGTCAGTCAGTCACTTGCGTCGTTCATTCATTCTTTCGTTCGGTTATTTATTAGCCCCCCCACACACACACACCGCGGTAGACACTTTGTAAATGATAAAAACAAATTAAAAAAAAAATCTTTCTTTTTTTTATATACTTACACATTGTTACAACAATTCACGGAATCCTCTCTTCCGCGTATTCCCCGCGTAGTTTGTCTCTCATTTCCGGTTGGTATCCTGGATACGACAAAAGTCTTTCTTTTTCTCGTTACTTTTTTTTCGCTTTTTGTTTTTTGATTGAAAAAAAATTTTTGTCTCTCAAAGGAAACACACAGGGTAGTGGTAGTGTCGAGTATATGACGATATCTGGCTAGGGGATTCGATTTCCGACGTTTCATTTCCTGATTAAATCAACTACACACTGACCGGATTGCTTACAAGGATTATCGCCCACGTATCGCGTTAGCGCGTGTCCTTGATTTTCCCCTTTTTCTTCTCACCCGCGAATTTTTTACTCTATTTTATTTTCCTTCTTTCTTTATTTTTTCTTGAACTTTTTTCTCTCATTTCTCCGATCTGAAAGCGAAAGCTAAAAGCTAAAAGTACCGACCACATGATTATTATATACTTTTTGCAACAATGGGACCTCGCGCAGTTATACAGCTTTTTCGTGCCACGTTTTCAAGGATTTCAATCCAGCCGAAAAGTCTTCGGGGATTCTGTACACGAAAACTTTTAGGATTCGAAAGAAAAAAAGATGAAAATTGTTGTAGCGAAGAAAAAAAAGTATGATGAAGAAAATAGAAAAATTGAAACGGTGTGGTATTTGACACTTATTGGTACCTGACACAGCTACCGTTTTCACTTTCCATTTTCTTTCTTTTTTTTGTTATCCCTTTTCTCCATTTTTCGAGTATGAGTACATACGGCTGCGTCTGTACACGTGTAGATGAAAGGTGTTCTTACCGGGGGGGAGGGGAATTTTATCCTGTCAAAAATGTAGGAAGTGTTGAAAAGTGGGTGGATAGAGACTCGGTAAGACGTTGAGACTCGCTGGACTCCCTTTTTGTCCACTGTCCAAAAAAAAGTCATCCCCCTTTTCCCGTAACGCGTTCTAGACGTCGTCAGTTTATCCTGGTGTACATATATATGTATATATTCTGTATGTGCTATGTATGTATAGTAACTACGATACATACATATAGTATATGCCACGTGATATCCAACGGGATTCAAGTCACGCGGTCCCGACGACGGGATCCTCCTCGTCCTGTACGCCCTTCTTCAGTTTTCTTTCTCTTCTTTTTCTTATCTGTTTTTTTTTTCACCTTGTTTCCTTCCTTCCTTCCTTCCTGTCCTTCTTCTCCCTCCCTCTCCGTCTCTCTCTTCTGAAGAGTCTCGGAATCTTGCAGTCTGCACGTTTGTATACATATACATGCATCGTGAAATCCTGAGGGACTCACGCCAGGATCTCGTGGGATACTTTCCGCAGACTCTTTTATACGTGTATGTGTAACTATAACTGCTGCATATAAAAGTCACCTCAAAAATAACATACGCACCTATATAACTGTCGAATTGATGAAAAATATTTTTTGGCCCCTCGGTTTGATCCATATAGTATGTCTTAAAATTGATACTATGACTGCAGGTTCTGCTCGAGTCCTTGATACATTTTTTTATTTTTCAAATTTTTTTATCCGCTCGATCAAACGAGGAATAAAAATTTTACGTTTATATTCTTTCAGTTTGTTTGTTTTCTGCTTTACGACAAAGTGTTATTGAAAAAAAGGGAACAGCAGAAAAAAACGGATTATTCGACTGAAAGAAGATCGTGAAAAGTACTAATAAAATTCGGTGTACATTGATTGATTTATTGAATTTATTCATTTGTTTTTTTTTTTATTGCAACAAGCTGTGATAATTTATATCAGTTGGAAATTTATATCTCTGTCGTTGAAAAAAATAAATAAAAGTTCAAAATAAAAAAAATTATACTCTACGACTAATTCGGTTGTATTTATAATACAATATCACAGTTTATGAAAAATAAGAAATTAACATCTTCGTAAGCATATTGTTTAACCGAAGTTACAAGGCACCGCACGCGATGTGTGCAAGTTGGATTAAAACGTGCACCGTAAAATGTACTAACTATAGGATGACGTTTATGGACGTGAGTATTATGGTATAGGCTTCGTGGGGTTCGTGATCAATAGATGGTTGTCAAGTTTTTTCAAATGTCTGTGTCTAGGATATCATGATTGACGTGCACGCTTCTTGTTCCCGCTGGTTAAATTTTAACCATGTGGACTTGTAGCGTATCCAGACACTTTGTTTAGAGTAAATATGTTGCCTTTTCACTCGGTTTATAAACACGTCATTTATAACGAGTTTGCTATGGGGGGGTTGGGAAAGTTTTGCAAGAAATTCTTTTACCACTGTAACGAGGAACGGGGCGTAGAAAGAGACGTACTAGGGTGAAGCGAGAAAGTGAGAAAAGAAAAAGAATAAAAAAGAAATGAATAAATGAAAAAAAGTAAAGAAACTATAGGAAGGGAAAACTGGCTTTCAACATCAGATGCTAAAACGTCGCGTCGTATAAGAGCTGCTTGCCAAGAGAGTTGAGGACTTGGAAAAAGTACCCTTGAAGAGAAGAGAAGCTCCCGCAGGATGAGGATGCTGCCGCTGCTGCAGGGGATGACGGTGGCGGCGGCGGTTTATAACGCTATAGAAAGTGAGCAACTTTTGGAAGACTGTCAGCGATGAGAGGGAGGGCATCGAATCGGCAAGGGGGGGCGAGGGGGCATAGCCGTCAGCGTTAATTAATGAGCGAGCTATTATGTCAGTAATTAGAATTCAGATTTGAGATCCGTTCAATGGCTTGCGAAACGTGAATGTGCCACTGCCGGGCGATCTGGTATAGCAACGCGGAAACATGAAACGTACACGTACGTTGTATACGTATACCAGCTACCCGTTCCCGAGCAGATATGCACCACGGAATACGGATCTAGACGCGTCGCTTCGAAACGCACAGGGAAGATATGGTGTTTACCCCTTTAGCGCCAGTAATGCACCTGGAACACCATCATCTCCTCCGTACATGTGAATACACGACTCTCACCGACTCATGAATTAGATCGTCGTTACCGTCATCGTTGCTTTATCATAATCAAGATTATGGTGCGTGAAAACGATCGTCGCATTTAATTATATACTCATCGATCTTCGACGATCATTATACCTACACACGCTTTGTCCATACGCAGTATATACTCCGGGGTATTATGGCACAGGATTTCCATTGTCTTTACACTATAAACACAATGAATTCTGAGAGGAAGGGCGACACGAATCGTCAAGTACATTGTGCACCAGACACCCCCTGTAGGTACCTATTTACCTCGTAATACCACGACGTCACACCTATGTGCTGAATTTCACGTATGTATTATGCATGCATGGTGCACGTCATCACTATATACGTTTCAAACAGAATAATTGAATCGTTTCATGCTATATATCGCTCTCCCATATATTCTATGAGGTATGGCGGGAAGATAGCCCCTCTGATAAGGGTCGTAATCTTCGAATTCTAATCCTTCCGTTAGCCGAAATATCTGAAAATCGTTTCTTCTTTTCCTTCAGATCCGACTGCGAAATCCCTTGAGACTGACTCGATTCTGAACGTTACCTCAAAGCCTCTCGATTCTCACACTTGAATATCATCGGCACAATTTTTGCCACTTTGATGTTGATTCTGTTTTTTTTTTTTTTTTTTCATTCAACTATTGAGCCAGCAATTTTTAAAATTGGTGCGAATTTCTCTTACGTGAAAATTGTACACTCATAAACCCGCAAGGTTATGAAAAAAAAAAAGTGTCTGGTGAAAATGACGAGTGCGTGAAACGGAACTATAATATAATTGCCTTGTTTGTGACCTCCACAATCTTCCTCCTACATTCGTTCGTTCCTTGGGGAAATATCCCCTAAAAGCACGTCGCAATGCGCGACGTTTAATATATGTGTCGTGAATCATGAGATCCAAGTACATTATGGATTGATCGAGCTCTTTAATCAGGATGAGTAGGGAAACGAGCAGATAGCAGTAATAACCGTAGCATAAACGGTAACCATGGTAATAGAAAGAGGAAAAAACAAAAAACGAAAAAAAAAAGAAAGTTAAATGTAAAGGAAAAATGAATTCAATCGTCACGTGGTTTGAAAATTCTCGAGTATCATCGGCTACTAGAGTCCGAATCATCATCGGCTTTTGTTTTCACGCCCGCCCTCTAGTTACGCTACAAACTGCCATCTTATAGGTTTAATACTCAATTTCGTCGTTATCACCATCTTCATCATGATCATAATTCAAAACTACCCGTCGGTCAGTCTTTCGCAAACCTCGGCGAGAGCAACTTCTATCTATACGGTTCGGTACGATTTCACGTTGAATAAAGAAATAAATCCGTTAGTGTTTTTCTTACAGTGCAAATTCCAATGTTACCAATAACTCAGTGCGCAGTTATCGTTCTTTCGTTTCACATAGGATTCTAAAAACTATGGACCGATAAAACGACAAAAAAAAACAAAGCTAAAAATAATTTGTTCAATTTCTTCACGTTATTACCGCAGTGCAGTCAATTTTTTCTTTTCTCCAAAGTTATAATTATTATGTGCAGTTAATTTCGATGTGCATCGTCCAAATTTGAATCGATGAGGATGTTCTCGAGAATTCTGCAGGATTCAGCTGCTGCGCTGCACATCGAAAGAATGAAGAAGAATCGACCATAGGTCAGAGATTTATTTTGGATTTCTTTGGTATTTTTTATGAAATTAACTGGGAATTGGTGATGGTGAGGGAAAAAATTTTGCATGGTACGTATACGGACACTAAGACGGGGTATTCGAAATAGGCGAATTCCTTTGTGGCCGTCCAATTTCGTGGTATTTAAATTAAACTCCTGCAGGAATTGGTGCAACGCTAGCGCAGAGAAAGCTAGGTGATAGGGGGTGGGTTTTCGTGTGTTTTAAGAGCTGATGGTCTGTTTGCGGACATGATCCCGCAAACTGGCGACATTTTGGGTCTCGCTTGATTTACCTTTTCAATATACATGCCTATACGTGCGCCCTGGTTTGAAGTTCAAAGTTATTCTCTCTCTCCTTCTATCCGCATATAGTAGCTCCGCTACCGAACTATTACCCAAACTAGGGATCAGCCAAACGCAAACAAATTGATTGTAAACAACCAATCTATATTGCCATTTATTCTTCACTCAATTTCTATCACGATAAACGTTTTATAACTGAAATAAATAATAATGCACTGCAGGGCACGTCACATCGGAGGTATAATAGAATTACGATACCCGTAAATTGAGGTTTATTATTTTCTTTCTACTTTTTCACATCAAACGTTGGAAATATTTTAATATTCCATCAGTTTGTACATCACATTCGTAGGTTTGATCAAAGCTCGATGACATTACCTACCTATTTTTTTTTTTTTTCCATTCTTTTGTTTTTCAACTCGATTTCATTTGGATTTCTACTTTCAAAATTTGTCAAACGTTATACGAATTGTAGTAATTTTCATTCATTTATTATTTTTTCATTTCATATCTCGTGTATCTAGATTGTGTTTTTATGATATAGAGATGGAAAATTGGCCGCCATCTACCTACCCCCACCCCTCACCACCCCCCTTAAAACTTTCAAGGGTAGTTCGCTCTTATTCAATTCGTAGATAGTTTTCATCCCTCTCTCTTCCTCCATCTTCTCCATACCCCCCCAGGAACTTTACCTCTGCCAATCTTTGCTTTAAACTTAGTGAAGTTTACGGGACCAGCCAGCTTCGAACTTGATATTGCCAGAGGGGGTCGGTACATACCTAGCTAGCCTAGACGCGGTTAGTTTAGTTTCGTAAATAACCGCATCGTGCGGTTCCGCAGGTCGCAAAAACTTTGATTTAGCATGGAAACGATGGTATGCTCATTACGTGTATTTGTATTAACTTCACCATAACTTATTGAATGGATGAAATAATATCTAACGAAACCAAAAAAAAAAATACTATAATTAAAAAGATTCTCCGTACACACGCGAGTTTTTTTGATCTGACAGAAACGAAAGATTAAAGAAAAAAGAAAATTCTCCGTAAAATCTGGTTGATTTTTCATTGGCAGATAAAAAAAAAAGGAAAGCAAATTTTCGATAGCTCTAGGGTGGTTTGGTTGGATTTTCTTTGGCTTTTTGCAGCTAAAAGTATACGCACGGTACGAGGGGTCGTTTGATGGCTTGGGTTTTCTGGAGGGTTTGGGGGTTGGATCGTCCAAAACACTAATTTCATTAGGCTCCCCGCTCACGTTTAGAGGTTCTAATTGGTACGGGGTGGCAGGGGAAGGGGAAGGGGAGGGGGAGGGGGGAGTGAAGGGAATATAACCCCGAGACCACGACATAATATACTTTTTCTAATATCCACGCTATAATATTATGTAGTACCTATATCTACTGCACCTGTACGAGGTAATATTGTAGATTTTTTTTTTTTTTTTCTCCGTACTTTAACAAACTTATGGGTATATCGGGTAATACGCACGTTGTAATAACAGACGTAAATTCACAACCCCCCCCCTTAAAATTGTTATCATTATAATTATCGTTAGCATCATTGTTATCATTATTATATTGTTACTATTATCAGGGGCGAGATATTTCTAATTTTTAATTGAAAGTAACAGAAGAGAAACAAAAAACCCTTGCCGAATAATATAACCAGACAGAACAAGAACAAAAATAACCTGTCGGAGCTACAGGTACTTCGAGTATGGTATTCATATTATCCTTTTTTTTTCAATTTTTTTTTTCTAACAATAATTATCACCTCCCTGCTATCGGGGGTTGCTCCGAGGAGTCTCGACGTCGGTTAAAATATACCCTCGGTTCGTTTTAAGCTTTTAAGTTTATTACAAAAACGAGACTGGAATACATACATATACATATACATGTATACTCAGGACCTATATATTTATGAGAAACTAGGGGCGCACTATTATAATTACCTACGGGGGTTACACGGTTATAATTCTTTTCGATGATAATTCTCGCTTATCATAGTTTTTTTCTCTTTTTTTTTTGTTCTCTCTCTCTCTTTGTTTCTTTTTTTCTTCGGTGAATTTATTATTCATACAAATAACCATAACTACTAGATTATTTTTGGACCAGTGCAGCACGTTAGCAGTTTGTGTTTCATCATACCATATTCGTATTTTAAATTAATCTTTTTTTAATGGGTAAAAATATATACTTATAGATAATGGCATGATATACATTTATAGAAATTTAATATGACTATAAGCGGTAGACAGACGGACGGACAGAGAATGAGGAGAGGAAAGTAAAAGGTAGAAATAAACAGCGGTGAAAAAGAAGAGAACAAAAAATATTCCAAAAACCTGAGCATGCTGGGAGCGAAAAAGGGGTGGTTCATAAATTCATTGGATTAAACTGGCACTCCATATACCATATAATAAACGGCGAGGGGGGATGAAAAATTGCCGGATGAATATGCCCCTGAATTCGCAGCAGCCTACTTTACTTCCTTTTTATATCTCTTTTTTTCTTTTTTTTTTTGTTTGAATTTTGCATCGTGCAATAGCAGAGACACGATTTTATCATCATTCGTCAATGCGTATGAAATTTTTGAAAACGAACAAAAAAAACAGAGCTTTGGTTTGTTTGTTGTTTTTTTTTCAATTTTTTTCACCGATTTCCGGAATTTCAATACCGAAAATTTCGAGATAGTGTCCCTGAGATGAATAATAGCGCGCTTTTGGATGTGGAAGTTATTTTAATATTGAGTACAAAAATAGCTCAACATTTTTCTACATAATTTATACGTAGTTATAGTATGATATGATGTGGTAAGTGAACCGAGTGAGAATCCTATGTATATATATATACGTATATATCTGAATCTGAAGCAAGGCGAGTAGCTGGAATAAAATATCGATAAATTTGCATTTAACGATAAATTTGGATTTGTCTCTGTACTCGAATTATTATTGCAGCTGCAGTAACTCGCAATTCAAGTATAATTTTATCACTCTTTCCTAGAATTTTAAACATCCGTATCACTTGAAATTTCGAAAAAATAAAAATAAAAATAAACTAAAAGATTATATTCCCTTCATCCGATTAAAAATACAATTAGAATTAAACACATTTATACGGAAATTAATTTCAATAAACTTGGATAATATATTGAAATTTCTCGGAAGGGTTGAATTATACGTCAGTGTATGGTATGTGCATGCGTAAATAATCATTTGATTTAATTATTTTTTTTTTTTTCTCCAAAAGGGAAAAAGGGATGTATGGAAATTCAGGAATTCATTCACGAATTTATGGAATGGCATAAGTTTAAATAATGAGATTTTTGAACGCTCGACACTCGAGCTAAATAACTGAATGAATAAATTAAGTCGGCACATATTTTTAATTAATCAACTTGGAGTAACATGTGAGGAGAGTTATTTCCGAAACGTGTCAACGTCAAACTCGCAAAGTACATATATTATGTATAACTGTTAAATCCGAGTAATTAGTCACTCTCGTATTATAAGTGTGTAATATATTTTGGGCATTACATAAAGACAGAGGTATTACATAACGCGGGACGCGTAATACATGAAATATATACACACATGTAACGTTGACAAAAACCATGTGATAAAATGTTGAGAATAGGAGAGGGAAAGTTTATTTTTTTTTCTTATTTTCTCAAAAAATCGACGCGTGATATTTCAGAAAAATAATGATGCAGGGGAAAGAGAAACGATTTCTTTGCCTCCGACTCGAGTTCCTTGATTCATTTGGATTTAACTTCCAGTGGCGTGTTCCGCGCGATTATGGCTACGTACCTATATATACCTGTATAACGTGTATGGGGTAGAAAATATCGATCGTTAAATTACAGACACGAAACCGAGCACAGGTGCGTTGAGGGAATTCTCTCCCCTTCTCTTCCTTTCCCATGCTTTTCTTTGCATTCCTTTCCTTTCCTTTCGTTCCTTCCTCATCCCCTTATACCTGTAGTTCCACGTTCAATTCCCTCTTTACCCATTACTACACTGTAGCTAAGTGCCTACAGAGTACAATTGCCCGATAGGGGATTCCCCCCCCCCCCCCCCTCCCCCTCTATTCGTATTCGACAAGCTTTTCTCCTTCTCTTTTACATTAGCTTTAATTCGAGTGGTGCTGCAGTCGTACGCATGGAAAAAAAAGAGAGGAAGAAAAAAATTAAAGAAAAAATAAGAGAAAAAAAAACATCTTTAACGTATAAAGTTATCGCAAGATGCGTGAAGAAGTAAATCATACGTTTCATTCATTCATTTGTCAAGTATTATTTATGCGAAACTTTAGAAAAAGTTATTACGAGAATCTGTAACGGAACTGAAGCGGTGCAGAATTTTTTGTTTTTTTTTATTTCCATTCTTTGAAAAATATTAAAACATAACACGGTAACGTATATAGTAAAGATTGATAAATTATAAATTTGCAAGACTAGGTATATATATGTTATTATTTTCTTTTTACCGATATCGTGTTTGCGCAAGCTCGTTAACCCGTCGTGTCGCGTCGCGTCGCGTCGGGTTGTTCCATTTATCTTTCAAAACTTCGATCGCCGGCGATTGATTAACATTTTAATTAAAACACAACTTCCTTATTATACCTACCTACAAGTCACTCCGTATAGGTATACCTATAGGAAACACATACCTGTTTATCGCACATATCTACTTAACCATCCATTACTTGTATTATCCAACAATCATTATTTTCCATAAAATGAGAAGCTCGCTCTAATCATTTTCATCGAACTGAGAATACCTGATGTAGAACAAAAACAGGGCGTCATAAAGACGCACAAAATATTTCGTTATTCTGTAAAGAAGTCGTGAATTAAGTCATGAATTTTCGAAAGGGTGAATGAAGAAAAACGAAAAAAGGAAAATGGAGAGCAAAAAAAAAAGGAAATGCTACATCCGCTAAATTGGGCATTTGTTTAGACCGTAAACCTGGTATAGCATAATAACCTGGTGTGAGAAGCTTTTTGTTAAAAGCGATAAAGCTTTTTCAACGGTGGCCGGCCGCTTCACGAACTGGCGATTTACAATTTTCACCATCAAACCCAAAACTCCCCCAGTATAACAGCAGCTGATATATATCCGTATTGTGTTTTGTCAAGCTCTGCGGGTTATAATCGGATATGTGTTAGAGTTGTTGGCGGAATCCAGGGGGGTGGAGGGCGGGGGTTTAGGGTGTTGAATATGTGCGGTGAAAGTTGTACGTATACATTATTGGCGTCCCACAACCCCATGGGATCGTATCATATCCCTGCACATCCGATGCGAGGGTAACGAACACAAAATTGTCTACCTACGACGGGAATCCATGAGCTTTTTTTTTTTTTCTTTTTTCATTTGCGTTTGTACGGGATTTGTTACATGTGACTTTGCGACGACTTTAGTACCACGTATACACAAAGTACAGCGTGTTCATCTCTGTGGCTGTATGATACATAAAAGCACTCCGAAGGGGTGGTAGAAACAGACACCTTATCGTTCTTCACGGTCTATTGCATCAAGGCGCACTTCGTCTTCGTCAAGGGGGTTGGTTGGTTCTTTTTCTCTTTTTCTTTTTCTGTGTTTTTTTTTTACATTTCACGCCGTTTTTGGGAGTGAAGAATATAAGAGAAGGGAAAAGAGAGAGAATCGTTAAATTGTTAAACGGATAATGGAAAAGAGTGGAAATACCGCAAGTGCAAGTAGGAAATAGTCGGTATTTCATTTTGTTTCGTTCTATTTTCTTTTGTTTTTGGAATCGATGTGCACTTTTGAACGACATACGTATTACCATCTTTCCGAAACCATAGTATCTGCGGAGGGGAAATAGAAAAGGAAAGGTTTAGGGTCGATCAGTGCTGGGAAAGGAGATTGAATTTTCTTATTTGCGATTTATTCATGAATGAAAAACGTTTGTGCTCCACCAATATGGATTGACATATTGGCATGGAAACGAAAATGTCACTCACGATCAGCCCCTTGGCAACAGCGTGCAATACCATTGGCATTGGCATGTATGCTTTTACATAGATGGTTGGTTTGCGTTTTTAAACGTATTGTATTTACTTACATGTATACGTCTGCTGCAGTAGTCACGACGACGGTCTTTTGTACCGTACGTACGTTCGAGAGAACTCGTTTGGTAGGGAGATCTGAAGAGAGGAACTGGTGTGCGCACGTACGATAATGTGAATTCTAAAACAAACGGAAAACGGAAAAGATAAAAAATAAAAAACTAAGTGATCGATAACCACCGCCGCGGTTCTGAAGACAAGACAGAATTAATTTCGTTCCGTTAACATTGAAAACGACTTTATACCATGTTTCTAGAATTCTCGATGAGGTGTGACGAAGCGATCCAAAAATCGTCGAGCTCTTCGAACGTAGTCCGAGACATACATTGAATCATTATGCGATAACGTAGGGTATTTTTTTCTCTTTTCTCTATTCTTTTTGTTTTTTTTCATCAAGAAAAATAGGATAACACCTGTCAATGAATTGGAAAACCTTCAGAAGCATTTACCGACTTATATATACTATGTATCTTCTCTAGTCACGCAGTTCGCTTTCGCCCTCCGATCAGAGAACAGCAACGCGTTAGACTTCCATCTAACAAACCCTGCAGCAGTAGTATGTCCAATAAATTAATCGAATCGATCAATTGTATCGCGTGTCGACGCCGCCCTCCCTTATACACGTATGTACCGTGTACATATACACGAACACATACATACAATACATAAGCCCGTGTCTGCTGTCAGTCCTAATATCCAACGTCTAGCTGAACGTCCTGCACGTTCGTTTCTCCGTATTTACGGTAGATTTGATCTAATCGTCTACGAAAACGACGTCGACGACGTAAATCGTTTGATTTCAAACTAAACCTCCAACTCCGAGTTCAAATTGCTATACTCTTCACCTAACCCCCGGGGGGAATATTCCCCATCGTATAATCTGCGGTAATTATCCTGATAATTTATTATTTCCATATTATATTTGGCGAAATGTTTTTATTATTTTACCGTTCAAAAATTTACCTACTTCACCACACTGCCATGGAAAATATTTAGAGAATACATAAAAACAAAAGGATAGAAAAACAAAAAAAAATAAAAATATCAGATCAGCAAAAATAGCTGAAGCATTCCAACCGTGCAAAAATTCTCCAACCTACTGAAACGATAATTTTCAAAAGTATGCGTGTAATGCGCGTGTTTTGCATTTTTTCGTATAAAATATATGTGGACGAAAATATGGTATGGTGGTTCACACGTCATGTATAAGTATGTATAAATTTGAAGTATATACCCCGAGGCGTGTAGGTAAATGTAGTAGGTACTTATGTGTTTATATGCGTGAGAAACACGTGTACATACTACATAAAGGTACATACTTGTCGTTACATCTATTCCTCTGAAGTTCCGCCCACGTATTATTATTTGGTACGTAGACAGGATTTTGTACACCTACAAGGTGGCGCGAAATATTTCGAAAATTTGCATAATACCCGCAGTTCTGTATTTCGTACTTTGACGTTGAACGCGTACGTACGTACACATGTCGCCCCCGCGAAGCGTCTAAATTTAAAAAAACACCTCTTTGAGATCTGCTCAAAATTTTCAACTAGAATATTTTTTTTTCAATTTTTCTACTTTTCTTCTTCTATCATGTTGAGCATTTTTTTTTGTTTTTTCTCTTTTCAACTTGCTAGAGAATATTTTTACAAAGTATATATATATACATACACCAACTATATATGTACAGGCTCACATAGATATCGTGTGGGAGGTATAATTAATAAATACTGCAGGTACATAATATCCTGTGCGATTTTATAGGCAGATATGATCCTCGTGTGTAAAGCACATATGCCGTTCATTATATGTACATATATATATAGTTTGAATACATACATATGCACATAGGTATGCGCACATACATTCAGTGGGCGGGCATACGTGTATATCTTGATAAAGAAAGGGATAAGAAGAAGATTGCTCATGAGGTCGGGTGGATGGGGGGCGAACGCAGGCGCCGGAAGTGGGCGAAGCGAAGAGCGAGAATATACATGTTTGTAAGTGTTGGGGAGAGAGGTATGTGTATACGTATACACGTGAGATACACGTACATTTCACATACGTGTGCGTATATACATTGGAAATGTATTGGTATTTGTAATGTAGATCCGTTACATGCATAGATAGTTATTACCTACGATTCGGAAGCAACCGCATTCCGCCCGCATACCTCGGTGGTCGCGATTCCCAATCTCTGTTCCCTCATCCTCTTCTGCCCGGTATCTCTTCCTCTCTTACCCCTTTGACCCCTTGCTTCCCTCATCTCTCTTTCTTTCTCTCTCTTTCTATTCTGCTTTCAACCGAGGACCCCCTCTTCCGGTGTTTCCTGCATGCTGCTGCTGCTGTTACACAACTCGTTAGCCTATTTATGTTTGTAATTATAAAAGGTTGTAGTCGCGAATTCGTTTCATTCGTGTTTTCAACAAACCTCGGCCTACCTCCTGTTTTTTCGAAATCTTTTATTTATATTTTCTTTTGTTTCTTTTTTTTGCGTTTTTTTTTTTTTTTTTGTTCTTTCGTTATACTAACCACCCCCTTCTTCTTTTACCTCGTACCCGCCGCAGCAGTAGCAATAGCTAGGCTTTTGACTCGTTTCCCATTTTATTTCCCTCTTTCCTTCAACCCCCTTAACTCCAAAGGGCTCCGAAGCTTCGTTCGCCCGCAACCGGATTCTTTATTAAATTCCACAGAGGTTCAAAGCCGCTTCTATATGTATATGTATATCTCACCTCTTCTCTTCTCTTCCTACTCCCTGATACAACGATATATATTACATATATATATTTTATTATATACTGTATGCCAGGATATGCTTAAACATCAACTCAATTTGATTATCGTAGACCGTACTTTTCTCCTCTACATTTTTTACTAGATATCTTTCGAAAAGGAAGTAATCAATTGATCGTTTTTATAAATTTGAAATCTAAGATTTACGCGTAAAGGGCGACAATTATTGCGCTGTTTTTTTTTCTTACTCTCCTTTTTTATTTATCAATTTATTTATGTATTTATTTTGTTTGAAAATCAAAAACGAAGACGAATTGATGTACTATTCATTTCTAGGGTTAAGCTTGGTTTATTCCCGAAAGCAGAACCAACTTTCTAATATGATTTCATATCTGGGGAATTCTCGACTGGAATAGATAGCTTTATATATATATATATATTTCTAGTTGGCTAGGAAAACGTGACTGCGTTTTCAAACAGGGATTTCCCCTTCCGTTGTGATGTAATATTTCTTTTTTTTTTTTCTCTCTCCTTTTATCTCTCCTGTCTTTCTATGTATATAAATGGGAGAAACGGAAGTGAAAATATTCTCATCGTTGCAGACGTGCTGTCACGATAATACAATAACAGGATTTGGAAAACCCTCTTGATCCTGGCAATGGTTTTTTTCTTTTTTTTCTTTTAATCAATCTTCTTCTCTATTCAGTTTGTAAATTTTGCATCGCGATAATCGAGCGTACCACACGTTGTGTTATCGAAATTTTGCACGGGGATTGTGTAGTTGTGCGGAAGTTTC
The DNA here is from genome assembly GCA_963932425.1 of Athalia cordata. Classification (NCBI taxonomy): domain Eukaryota; kingdom Metazoa; phylum Arthropoda; class Insecta; order Hymenoptera; family Athaliidae; genus Athalia; species Athalia cordata. The sequence goes on from OZ010626.1 coordinate 32,433,290, forward strand.
TCGATCGTCGGTACTCGTATACCTATGTAGGATATAATCAATGACGATAATCCTAATCACGCTCCGCAATCTTCTTCTAAACTCCCCTCTCACTTATCCCAGTTATCCTAATTTTCCTCATTCTATCCTGTGAAATACGAAACCGGACGATGCCGGAAGAATAGAACGTAGAAGGGGAGATGACACCCTTTGAACTGCATGGGGTTATCGTCCATGGGTCGTTGAAACTTCGATTAAGGATATGCTATTATCATTTTATAATGTTTGAAGAGGAAGAGTTTTTTAATTAAAAAAATACATATGTACATGTATTATGCATATGATAATGTAACTTTTTAAGTAAATACATACGAGAGGCATATTTTGCACTTTGAAATCCTTCATTTCTGATTTACTTACTCCTGTTCATCTATTTATTTTCTCGCTATTCCATAGCCCTCTGGAGTGCAACCGGAAATTAGATTCACCGTTAGAACGCGCATCGTATCATCCCTGCGTTACAGGATAGCTTTGCCCATTACACCAGCTTCGTATTTTTTCGATGTACATATACGTGAAGAACGTATACCTATACCTGGATAGGTATCCCCAATTCTAGGTATATATAATTCTTTATAAAACCCTTTTTACAACTTCGCTTTGCCTGCAGCGTGAATTTCCTTGAATAAGAATCACCCGTAAAAAAAACGAAACTATAGATGCGATAATAGATTAAAGGATCAACGTATCCTGGGGATTTGTAGATAGCTGGTTTTTTTCTTCTCTCTTTATTTTGATCGTTAAATGAATAGGGACTGTAAAAGTAGAAAAAAAAAGGAAGGCAGGGATTTTATTCGCAATTAAAGAGATCAAATATTCTAATACGGATACTACTTTTAAGTGCAGTTAATCATTACGTTGAAGAAAGAAATAAAGGATCGAATCCTTAAACTTATTTTTTATGCTATGGCTGACTGAAATCGTAGCCTGAATATTAAAAAAATTTTACATGTTCGAACGACCGGTTCTTATAGTATTTTGACAAACTGTTTCAATTTCCAGTTCAAGAATCGAAAAAAATTAAAAGCCACAGTCTTTGAAAAATTGTTTGTTCAGTACTAGTCATCTTTTTATTTGTTTTTTTCTTTCTCCTTTGAGATTCTCCCCCACTTTGCCTTACTGAAATTATTGCTTGCGGTTGTTGTTTCGGTACATATTATATGCAGGGAATATGTTCTTTGTGTCTTCGTGAATGATATTATACATATATATGGAACAATTCTCTCTCTCTTTTTACTGGGACTGGCTGGTTAAAATAACACCTTCCCTTACAAGGGGTGGAGCGCCACCCATAAATTGGAAAGGCGGGTTGCGTCGGGGCCACCCGTACGCTCCTAGTTCGGAGCCCGGAGGACCCAAAGGAACGGTCTAACCTAACCTTACCCAACCTCTCAGGTATATCGGTACACGCCCTGGGAAAGGACACGCGCGATGCTGAAAGTGCTGCCATAGCATGTAGGCACCTTAAATATATATAGTGATCGTGGTCGCGTCCCAGCGACTCACTTCGGGATTCTTATATCTATACGGGGTGAGTCCTTGCAAACCTCGAGAATGGGAGGAACGTTATTTCGAAGGTAATCGGCTTTCTCACACGTCCAGTACGCTACTCTTGAGTCCGCTTTCACCGCTTTTCCAATTTTTCGTTTCCGACCTCAGCGCGTTGAAAAAATAAAAAGGTCGGATCGGGCTCCTCCCAATTTCGGCATTTCGTGTGACTCACCCTGTATAATATACCGAGAGAAACGAAATGAGACGACGAACTCTTGTAAGAGTCGAAATTGTCTGGAGTCTGGAGGAGCAACGCGTAGTCCGACGAGAGGCTCCAGTCTGGACCTCTTGGTAGAGACCTACGCCCACGCGACTGCATACCGCGACTGGACAATGGACCCGCTAAACACATAACACCTTCATCCGACGAAAACACCGAAACCGGGTGCCACCCAAGATTCTAATCAACTCGATAAAAGCATCGCCCGGGCCTGGGAACCTCACCCACGCCACCAAAAATCCCACTCTCCTGTTTTTCTCTACATCCATCTCTTTTACTTCTTTTCTCTTTCGCGTTTCATTTATTTAGTTTTTTTTTCATTTTTTTTTTTTCACCTTCCCATTTTTAGAGGCGGAAATTTTGTCGGAATCGTATAGATCAGGCGAAGAGGATAATCATCCCGATATTTTGACATAATTTTTTGTTACTTCTATCAAAATCCTTGCGATAGTCCCTTTAATACCTGTATCCCGGGAGAGCGGGATTTCGAGACATGGGCGATGATGATCCCAAAGCGTAATGTGCGAAAAACCATGAGATGTTATAGTCCTTATATCTTTCTGTAAGGATATAACTCTGTAGAACTCAGGGGATTCATGGTTTATGTGTAATATTCGCGCCTTCCAATGATCGCGGAGTGATGTCCTTACGCACAAATATAAGGACGAATCTTAAGATCCATAGATATATGTATAAAAAAAACACGTATTCCGTAAGGGCGCTTTTTCGATATACAAGGGATATAAAAGACGGCCTTTTTTCTTTTCCTTTTTTTTTTATTTTTGCGTCTTTCGTTGACGTTACCCTCCGATCTCTGATCTCGAAACTCGTTCGCGGCTTCCACATTTATCTCCCTTGTAAAAATTCATAGATTACCAGAAAAGTGTAGAGAATTTTTTTTCGAAAACAGTCGGGAATTAAATACATATATGGATCTAACTTTTTTCGTTTGGTCCATCATTCCTATTTCATTCATTTATTCATTAAAATAATCAATTAATTAATTTATTTATTTAGTTGTAGTTTCTTTCACTAATTGTAAAAACTATTTAAGAGCTACACTGCACGCGATGATCCTTTAGGGCGAATTATCTCTTTAAAATAATGTTCCTTCGGGTGAAAAGTATTGGCGTGTGTATTCGGATCGATGAAAAGCTTCCTCCAGGTCTAACCCTCGGGGTCCTTAGGGGTGAAATTAAAACCCTCTTGGGGTAGGGGGACAAAACCTTGTCAGCAGCAAAGCAGCAACGACTAGCTTTGAAAACTTTCGAGTTTCGTCCTGTCGCACCCCGTTTGTAACGTCTTCGGTGTGTAACGCGCACATGGAAAGGGGGAGGAAAAAAAGCCCGACACTTGTTCTTTTTTTTCCCTTCCTCGTTCCTTTTTTTTTTAACGGCTAAATTTAATTTAAGAATTCATTTACATCTAGACCGCCGTCCGGATTATGTATACATATATATACGTGCCTGGGAAAATTACACCTTTATATACGGCGACATAAAAAAAAAAAAAAAAAACAAAAAGAAAAACACAAACGACGTAATACACCAGCGCTTGGATTTATTCGGCAAATTTTTAACACCGATTATTTTATCCTTCGCTTGGAACTTTTGGGATCGGGATTGACTGGCGGTGTATATCGATTTTATGCATCGTGTAAAATACAAGTCCGATTCCGATTGACCAGCAAAGTTCGAATTGCTGAAGCTAACGGCAATTCTTTGTCCTTGGAGATTCTTGACGATATATTGTAAAACTGGCTACATTTTCTCCTTGAACGTAGCGCTTGTTATAAAACCAGCTTGAAGTCCGTAGAAGATTCAAGCTTCAACAATTTCAAGCCTGAATAACTGTAAAGTGAAAAAGTTTTTCCACTTGGACTAACATAACTGCAACGATTCCTGCATCATGAGACAAAGAGAAAAATGAGAAAAAAAAAAACAGGACTCTAACGATGTTGCGATTGCAAAAAGAATTTTTAGAAATCCTTTCCGTGAATTTTCGAGTCTCGGTAACTGAAAATCAGAGCTGTCAAACTTGATACGTGAAAAAAATCATATAAAATTGGGACGGCCGTGGAATGGAATAAAGGACTTTCCTGATTGAGCACGTATGTGCAGGCAGAAACCTGCAGCGGGTGAGTCGGTTTAAGATCGGCAGACTTAACTCGGGACTCTGGGCCCCCTTAAAGAGGATTGCGGGGTCCAATGGGAGGAGGGGGAATACGGCACACGGCAGACGCGTGGCTCCCACGGGTCCGTGGCGATCCAATCCGCTCCGCTCCGCTCTGTCGACTGACCACACGCCGGTCAGGAGTGAGGCACGCGCATTCCTCGTCTCTAGGGAACGAACCGACCGACGAGACGCGTATACGCGTCGAGATATTCGACCGAACCAGCTTCTTCTTCCTCTTCTTCTTCCACTTCTTCTTCCTCCTCTTCCTCTTAGTCTTCTTATTTGCCACCTCGCCCACCGCTCGCAGTTACGTAAAGTCCACGTGTCAACGATCGTCCTTGACCTCTGACCCGAAAGAATTACCGCGCCACCAGGAGACGGTCCAATAATTTGAAAGTATAAAGAACGGTGGAAGTAAACGCCCGGAAAATTGATGATTGTTTTTTCCCTTCATAAAGTCCTGCGGGATTTGTAACATCTTTAAACGGTACGCAGTTCGATTTCATGAATCGCGATCGCCACAGATCTTATCAGATCAAGTCCGTTGATCCCAGATTTCAGGATCTTGAAACTTTATCAGTAGAAGTTCAGATCTTCGGATTTTTTACCAACTTGAAAAATGACTTCGAATCGATCAAGATGTAAACCGATCGCCAGCGCGTGTGCGTTCCGTGGATCTTTCCGTCTTTGACCAAAAAGAATACGGAAAGATGTTGGAATAAAAAAAAATCGTAAGATACTGATAGATGATACCCAAGAATATATACGAATATAAGAGGTACGTGTGGGCGAGTAGACCTCGCGTAGGTGGCACACGGGCACGATCATGGGCGTAAGTTTTAAAAGTTGATTCCTATAATATCAAGCTACATAGGCAGCTATATACCGGCAAAGAGAAAGGCTATAACCAAAGGAGAATAGATAGATAGATATATTCAGAAATTCAACTCTTGAGAATGGAAGAAGACAAATAAGAAAACTAAGGAAAAGGGGGAGGACTTCTTACACTTAAGGTAGTCTGTCAGGACACTATAGGCGCCGGGGCGTCGCTCCGGCACAAGCAAACCTTAAGGATTGAAGAAAGGTCCTTTTATCCTACAAGGGAAGACCAAGAGACGCGCCTACAGAAAATACAACACTCGTAATTATACGCTATTATAACCTATCTCTCTTTCTCTCATCCTCATTATACATACACATAACATGTCGGAGGTGGAGTTCATACTGCAATCTCTAGAGTCCTTTCCTCCGTACAAGAGTCCGGAGCTATGAAAAGTAATTTTTTCACTTTGCGAAAGGTGTAGTTAAAAAAATAAATAACTTCGAGTCCTTCCGTTTATTTATCGGTTCTTTTTGCGCGTGAAATTCGTTGGAGAGTTTCTAGTATATTTTGAGAATGTCATCAACATCGTATGCAGTATCGTGAATTCCAGCCGTGATTCTGTGCGGCAGATAAACTGGGAATTGCAGTTTCAACGCAGCAATTAAAGCCGATTGCATTAAGACCAGACGCGAGGTTCGTTGCAGGCTAGAAGGTCGTTGGCTCTAATGGCTTTCATCTAGCTGCTGCTGCCGCGCCAGAATAATTGTGACGATGTTAGTTCGCTATGAAGAAGGATACGAAGAAGGTCTAGTTGACGCTACATAGGGTTCCTCATTCCAGCACCTCCCATTTCTGCTGCGTGTTGCTTTTGCCGTTCCGCAAGATATAGGACAGGACTTGGCCCCGGGTACATGACGAACTCGCGAATATATAACCATTCTCACATTTCTAGTACTACGATCAACGATGTTCTAATTAGTTTATTTCGTCATCTTATCGCTCATCTTTCTGTTTCTATCTCACGTTGATAAGGAATTGCCAGTTCTAGATTTCTATATACTCAGGAATTCTAACTATCCCATAAAGCGATCCTGCAAATCTCGTTTATATAAATTTATACTGTCCCATCTTCTTGAGGATGAAATGAAGGGTTTTTTTCTGTTTTTTTTATCTTTTTAGTCTTTATCGATGCAATTGCGAATAAAAAAATTCAGAAGGAAGCAAAATGTAGTTAGAGTCTCGCACCGATAAATAAACACCCTCATGGATCGTTATGTCTTTTCCAGATTGACAGGTAATTAACTACCCCACCATCTGCGGGATCTAATCATCAACCCTCCGTAGAGTTGATATAATTTCGATCGCTGGGATACCTAACCCAACCTATAACTCAAATCGAGATCAGGTAGACACTGGTTCTTTCCAATAACATCATCATCATCTCATACTTGATTCTCTGGTCGAGAACGTCTCGTTATTAATGTTAACACTGAACGAGAGAGAAAAAAAAGAAAGAAGAAGAAAGAAAAGAGACTCCATAACGACAGGGGGATTGACTTTTTCATTCTTTGCTAAACTGCGTTTTACGAGTCGGCAAACCGACAAACCCAACCTCGGCTTCGGCCACCCACCAGGTAGTAATTTTGCCTAAACCAGAGCTCGTTCTCGACCGTGAATTATAAGCCCATAAATAGTAGCAAATCGTGAAACAATTGTGAGAACCTAGACTGCGGTATAAAATCACCTGGTCGATTGGCCGGACGTAATAGAAACATCAAAGAAGGCGGCTTACGTGGTATAAAGTTGATGTCGAGGAAAAATTCTGACGATTTTGTAATTGAAGGGGATAGAAGAGGAGAATGAAGAGAAAAAAAAAAATTACGGAAAGAAATTGGCCCCCTCGGTATATCCATCGTGACGCAAAAAAAAAAAAAAAAAAAATTATTCCCCGAATTTTTTTCATAGGATATTTATATTTATTTATTTATCCTTTAATCTCATGTACGTATAACGTTATACGTTGGAAAGCGATGAGTTTAGAGAGTGTGACTGGCGGTTTTTTTTAATAAGAGAGTTCTTCGGTATGAACTGAACGCAGAGGTCATCTTCCAAGAGTCTTTATGTCTTATCTTATCTCTCGGTTAGATGCTTTCACTTACTTAGTAACTTCCAGCTTGACTTCTTTCACCTGACGGGTCATTAAACCTGATCCTCCACATCCAACCGATCGTTCTTTTTCCCTCTTTTTTCTCTCCGATTTAGTCTGTATTTCTTGCACCAGAATACTTTTGACTCGTTTATTTGTTACTATTCTGTAATACTGAAACTGACGAAAATCAATCGGAAATTACAAATTCACGAAGGATTCTTTATTTCTTTTTATTTTCTTCTTTTATTTTGCGGTACAAAGTGATCACCGAAGCATAAGGAAACATGCAGCATGTTGTAATAATACACTGCTGAGAATATACTGTAAGGTACATGTGTATAACTAGTGCGGGATAGTCGGTAGTAATTAGCCAAAGCGAATATAGAAGGTAGAGAGGAAAGAGGAACCACCTTGCACACCGGGTCTCTTTATTATTCCCACGGCTAAGGAGCAAACCGTAAAGCCAGGTACCTACTTCCTTTCCTTACTTTAACTCTCGTTACTTAAATCCCGTATATACACCGAACGATGTACGTATCTATACACCTTATAATACCTCCCGCAATCGGAGTGGGAATCAAAACCATCGAGGTACATATATTACAACGAAGTCACACGTACAATGGGCGAAAATAATGAAGTTAGATTTTTATTAGGTTCTCCAAATTTATAGCTCTCGAATTTTTAACTCGTAATTTTCATTCGGCGTTAGGATTTAGATTACAGAATAATAGAGCGTCTGATATTATCCTCGCAAAAGGCGACAGCCACTCGATTCTTGAAACTCCGTACAGGAATTTTTAGTTCCCTACTTACTAAATACTGTAGCCAAGCCAGCTACCCACCTTGAAAATGATACTTGACGCTGGGCCACGTCGAGGGGCGTTTCAAAGAGCTGCTGCCTAGGGATGTAAAAGGAAAAGGATAGGAAGAGAAAGGAGAGCAGTATATGCTAGGATACCTAGAGGTAACCGGCACGTGCCAGACTAACACGGGCTTCTTCTTCGTATCCGATTTCCCCGAAGGGTGTCGTCCTATAACTTTCTTCTCCTTTTACCAACTGATATGTGCTTATGGCAAAAAGGATGCCGGGAATATTTGCACCGAAATAAAACAAGATAAGTCAAATAAGCAAATAAGATCTAATATAATACAGAAAACATTATGTATCCCGCGGGATAAAATCAGAGCGTATATTTCTATAGAGTACAATATAATTGTCCACATTATTCCCAATCTTCCTTCAGAAAGGAAGATAGCTCCGATGTACGTATACACGTACAAAGATGATGATTAATCGTGTTCTGGGAGTTCAAAAAAATGCCAAGTATTTTATAGCGAGGGGGAAGAAATAAAAGTAAAAGAAAAAACAAACGGAAGAAAAAGAAGAGAAAAAAATAAGAAAAGATCCTGGAGGATCTCTGCATGTGAGAGCGAGAGGTGGAAATATTATGTCGGAGAATCCGCTTTGGTTTTAAATTTGACGCGATGATGCCCATCATGGTGATTATTTCGCACGGATGGATGGACCGCTCCGTCATCGCCCTGTCGGCTCCCGACTGCCGCGGTTGGAGAGGTTCCTGTGGGTTTCTTCTTCCCCCTTCATTTTTTTTCATTCCATTTTTTGTTTTTCTTTCTTTCCTTCTTTTTTCCTAACTTTTTTTTTCACTCCCTTTTTCCACTTTCTTCGTCCTTATTTACGAACGTAGAACGAAGTGCGGCGGTGTCTCTCTGAAGTCCACATCACCATCACCATCACCATCACCCAACAACCATAATCACCTTCTATACTGTAGCACAACCTTCTGAAAATCTTGTCCCAAATAATCATCGTCGGTATCCTGAACCTGAATCTCAACCTGAATATGATTCTCATGTAGTTCCTTCCTTTGGCAACGACCTCGTCTCCTTTCAGGCAAGGTCATACCTTCGGGCTATCCCATCGTCAGAACTCGTCTTGTAATACGTTAATATCTCTTTTGACAGACTACACATACCTATACGGAACATTCCGTGCTAAATCACTCTTCGCCCGTGATCCTAATCATTTTACTTACATTTTTTAAATCCGTTTCTACATCACGAGATGAAAGAAAGAAATTTCATTTTGTGAAACACCATTGCTTAGTATTTTCAAAAAAAATTTCTCGATAAGAAGAAGAAGAAGAAGAATTTCAAAATCGAGCCGTCAAGGGGATTTCAATTTAATTTTTATCAGATTTTTTGTTACACCAGATGAATTCAAGTTCTTAGTCTCAATGATTTCAAAGCATAGGTAATTAGATATCAAAAATAGACAAGCCGTCCTTGGGTCGAACAGTACTTCATCTTTTTCTCCTACTGCTCTACTTCTCTTCTTCTTAAGGAGGAGGATGGATATATTTTTGCGATTCCTATAGTCTGTAGGGAAACAGGAATTAAGGGAAACTGTAGGATGAATTGATCTCGCTAACGAGTGTCTCTATGGAACGTGTATATAAATATATGTGTATATATATATTATCTGGATGCACATATACCTATAGATGCTCCTGTATATTCCCATCATTTCATTATATGTGAATCGTATAGTCAGTCGATTTCCTGACGTACTAATAATGCCAACTTTGATTGCCAATCAACGAAATAACTCACACTTCGAAACTCGATATCTACACCTATATATATCCTTAATCAACGTGTATATCGATTTTTCCCCCTCCCTTTTCTCAATTTCGCAGATCATCGAAAATAACTTTTCCCTCTTTCTATTTCTTGCTCCTTTGATTTTTGAACTATCCCTTTCGAAATATAGTACTCGAAGTAAATAGGAAAAAAATAAAATAGGGACCACGTTTTCAAAATGGTCGCGTCCCTTCGCATTATTTTCGACTTATATGGGTGTAATATATAGACTGTCACCGACAGCCTCTCGATCTTAAAAAGAAGACCTACCCTTCCGGAGTTTTCTGACCCTCGCATTCATCCTTGCAATAATAATGCTAAAAATAACAATAATAATTTATTTTCACTTTAGCTCGCCGTTTTGTTTGATTTTTTTCATATTTTTTGTTTTTGTTGTTCTTCTTTTTCAATTTTTTTTTAGTTATATACTATGTATATTTATAGAGCTTTCATTCTTCGAATTCACAATATATTTTATATTTGCGGGTTCTTTCAAATCAAATTTTCAGTTCTCGCACGGCGACCGATAATATCGTGAAAAACGATATTGACATTCACCTCTTACACCATTGTCCGGGGTTTGGAAATTCGGACCACAAAAAGAGAGAGAAATAAAAACGGCAAAAAAAAATATCGAAGAACGTGCCCCAGGTTCACGAACATATAAATTTATATCTGTTTTCTCAGAATATAATTTTCCTCCCTTAGGAATGATTTGAAAAAATATCCCATCACATTTTTCTAAATTTCAATTACGTCGATTTTAACTTTCCTGCGATTTTGCTGATATTTTTCGAAAGATATGTGATTATCTCCGATTCACCATGGATTCCATCCCTTTCTTTTGGTTCTCGGCCGTCAGAATAGTTGACTTTTAAACTTGCGGGCGTATAAAAATTCCAACAATCTCATTTGTGGTGATCGTCAACTATAAGGCCGCTGTATATACATAGTATGCATAGCTATGGCACTTATTCGTTCTCAGGCAAACCATTAAACCATGTCGTCCTGGAAGTGAAGGAATCAGGGGGGCTATTCCCCCCTCCTCTCCTTCTCTTTTCCCTTTCCCACCATCTTCCGATCTCCCAGGAGAAGCAGCAACAGCTCTCATCGAGTATAAAACGCGTCTATTCGGTCAGTCCTCCTTTTAACATCCTTTTTTTCCCTTCATTTATTTATCCCCTTTCTCTCTTTATCGTTCTCTCTTTCGCTCCTTCTCTTTATCTTTTTCTCTCGTTCCCGGTTATATTATTCGGCGCCCGTGTGATTTTTCATTCCGTCGCCTGGTGGGACCCAGCGCGCGTTGTCTTTTTTTCTTCATTCTTTTTCTTCATCTTCATTTTCTTGTTCTTCTTCTTTTCTATTTATTATCTCTTTTTATCTGATGTTCCTCGGCATCGTATACTCTGGGTTCCCAGTTCCCACAACGTTTAAACCTTCGGCTATATCTGAAAACCATGAGAATTAAAGAGGATATAGCTGCTGCAGTGAGAAGAAGACTATAATAAAAGAGAAGAAAGAAAAAGGAACGAAATATATATAGAGGGGGCAAATACGAAACCACCCGCGCAGTGATTGGGCAAAAAATGCAAACTATTAACCGTCGAGTAGCTATATACATTTTATACATACATATATACATACACCAGAGCAGGAAACGAGCGGAAAGAAGGAAGGAGGGAATTAAGTACCTGTATATATATATACGTATAATAAAATGGAGGAAAAACCGAGAAGATCAAACTGGACCCGCTGCCCGGGGGGGCCCTGGACTCAAATTTTCTCTTTACTTATAGTACTTGTAACGCTTGCATACCGCGACGTGATCCAGCGAAGATCCATATAGATCCCTCGATGTTCACGTGGATAGCGAACACTGCAGCAGAACTGAATTTAACTGCTACTAGATATATAAAGTGAGAGACTGACTTTTACAACTACCGTAATCAGGTGGTTGCCTCTTATATTACATATACCTATATACCTATGTATAATTGCTTCGCGCGAAGGGTCTTCACGGTTATAAAGCACCTGTACGTAGGTATACGTATAATAATGACGCACGGATTTTAACCTTCTGGCCTCCGTTGTTTTTTTTTTCCTCCTTTTTTTTCATCTTCCCTCATCGTCTTCATCTTTAATTCATCTTCTCTTATTTTTACTCCGGGAGAGTTTTTGAAAAAATATTTAACCTCGATACCCGCATTTTACGAATTTATTCTAAAAAAATATTTCCGAAATATTTGGACTTTCAGAACTGCAGTGAAAATCATTTCATTTCACTCGCACGACCTTCAATTGATTGGGATGAATCTTCGGATGCTTTCTGGCTGCGGAACCGGGTTGAAAAATAAAAAAATTATGACAATAATAAAAAAGATCAGATTCTTCGTTGTTTATGTGGGGAGGGGAAGAAGAGAAAGAAATCTACTTTTTGACCAAAATTAGGGTCTTCTTTCGCGGCGCCCTTGTGTTCAACTAGAAACGGTTCTCACAGTTTTTTTTTTCCACTATTTTTTGCCTCTCGGTTTTTTTTAAACGTCAAACCAGATCTACCACTATACGAATATACCGTAAAAGCCAACCCTTAAATATGTTGAACAAAAAATTCATGAAACTATTACTATACGTTTTTTCATAGAGACGTTCATTCCACCCTATATAGTAATGGTTTTCGGATTTCAGGAAAAGGCTGAGAACGATACTAAAAACCACAAAAAAAAAAATTCTGTTCCAGTACGTTCCAAAATAAATTACACGCTAGTATGAATATCGTAAAAGTGAATGTAATTATTATTTTTTTTTCTTCTTACTTCACATGAAAATTACTGACGATGAGTGTGATTTTGATGGTCTCTGTACTGCCTCATAAAAGCTCATCAAATGCCCTTCACTTTCACTCTTCGCGTTATTCGTCTTTCACGGTCGTTTCGCAGGTATTACACCACCGAATTTGCTCCACCACAAGGGAGGATACATAAGGGATGCAAAAAGAAATAAAATGAAATAAAATAAAGAGAAAAATGAAAGAACCGCCGGGATAAAATAGCCGAAGTGAGTTGGCCAGGGAGCGCGCCACACGCTGACGTATAGCCGGTAGCATTATCGCTGTTTTAGAGCAGGAGGAGAGGCAAGAGAGCAAAAAAAAATTATGTCCCTCTTTTTTTGTCTCCTTTCTTACGAATCTCTCGACTGTTTCAAAACTGAGCTTGCTTGCACAGGGTATCACATGCATGTGAAGTCTCAGCTGTAATCCTTGCGATCGTCTTCTCCATGATTTTTTTTTTCTCTCATTTTCCAATAGCTTCTTTGCTCGCTTTCTGTTTCTTCTCTCGGTGTTTTAACGGTAGAACAATGGCGACCTCTCTCCATTACACTTTCGCGTAAACAGAGCGTGGTATTACTTTTCGGTCCTCTTTCAGTCAGTACTTCGCGAAATATATAATACGCGTACACCGCGCCGCGCCGTGCCTCCCGTATCGCGAAATCTGCAGGTTCTTCATCTTTAGAATATTTTATCTGTACGATGCACGGTATACGTATATATATTTCAACCGCTGATATATCCACGCGGGTTGTATGTACGTACATGTACATATATGTATACGGCGCCCTTATTTTCACGGCATCATGAGCTTCCTTTAAACTATTCGCTTTCATGTCCGAATTTTTAATATCTACATCGCATGCGCCGTATCATGGTTCGATGAATTTTCGGAACAATAATTACCCATCCCGTATTTTTCATTTTTTTTGTTTTTGTTTTTTTCGTATCACATAGGTCTATACCGTGCACACGTTGCGGTTTTTTATCAACGCGGACATTTTGTTCCAAAAATATTTTATCCATTTTTTATATATATGGTATAATAATATAATATATAAATAAAATATTTGAGTCCGATGTCTGTGTGGATAATAGAATTCTTACGCGTTCGTATTATGTATACATATATGTATTATGTATGACACGTACGTACATATACATGAATGCTGTTTCATGCAGCGGTGTAATTTGCAAAACCTCTCGCCCCGCTTTTCAGTAAGTTACAGCAGAAGGGAAAATTCTACGGAGCGAAGAGAAGCGCGCTAAGGAAGGCACGGGTCGGTAATTACGGGTTTATTAAAATGTTACGCGTTCTAATTTCTATCTCTTTTATTATATTTTTATATACACATATATATATATATACATAAAGATATATGTATCTGTAATATGTACATACGTAACTATGTACCATGTGCATTTATACTCTTAGCTCCTGCACGTGCAGTACGTCGAAATGAGAAAGAAATTTGAAAATAAAAAAGACGAAAGGAACAAAAAAAGTTATAAGTTTAGACGCGGAAAGAAAAAAATTGTACGTACAAGTACGAAGGCCTGAGCAAATCGAACGTCGACGAACTTCGGCTTGTTAAACGTTATTATGAGGGATGAAAATTTTGCAATCGTTCGATACGCGGATTTTGAATTGACGAACTGATTATTGTTCTTTCTTTTCTCTTTTTCCTACTTTGTCTAATAAATTGTTCACTCGAAAAATGATTTGAAAAAAAAAAAAAAAACAGTCAAATAGAAAAAGAGAAATTAGTTGATAAATGTATAAATGGATAAAAGTTCGAACACCGGCTTTATGCCTCACGAGATCCTACTTGTTATAACATTTACAATGTGTCTGTATATTATATGTATATATATATATATATTTTTTTTTCATCTATTTTCTCACTGACTTACTTTACTTTTTCTTTTTTTTTCTTCATTTTCTCAATTCACGCTCAACTCACTCGGTTATGCTCTACTGGTGTAAAACTTGAACGTGTATAACTACGATGATCACGTATCTCCGCACGTGCACTTATATATATGTATAAGTAATATCGTAGTTTTTATCCTATTATCTCTATATGTTCATCGTATATTATATTCATTTATATGTGCGTATACGATATTATCCGTAGGTATATTCATTTATCATATTCATTTATAACCTCGTAGTATAATTAGTATAATAATTTTTTCCTTTTTTTTTTTTGAATCTTTTTTTTTTATCTATACATATGTACGTAGTCGCATGAGCGTAATCGCGGAACCACAATTATGCTGCAATTCTTTTCTTTTTTCTTTTGAAAGTTTTTTTTTTTCTCATATATACACGTATACCTACATACATACCGCCGCAGCGCGCTCTTCACTTCTCGCGATATAATTCACTCGAATTTTTTATTTTTGACTTTTCATCCCCTTTTCCCTTTTTCCTCGCTTTCTCTCTCTCTACCTCTCTCTCACTCTTTCTCTTTACGTGCAGCACCGGAGGGCTATTGTTTTCGACCCTGTGTGTATAGATAAAGAGACGACGAGTCGCGGGTATACCACCGACCAAAAGTAAAAATGAATATTCAAAAGCCGCTGATATTTACGAGCGGACAACGCGTCCCGTGCTAGTATATATATGCATATACATATGTACGTATATATATATATAGATAGGTATGTAAACGCATACGTGTATATGGGATAGGTATAGGTATGTATTATACATAGATGTTGGTTATACCGCGTGGATCGCTCTTTTTCACTTTTTATCTTCTACATTTTTCCATCCCCTTTCTTCCTTCCCTCTTTTTTGCCTTTTACATTTTTTTTCTTTTTTTTTTTGGCCGTTGTTGACCGCTTCGTTTTCGCCTATATAGGTACGTTCATTTGTACGTGTTCACTTTCTTTAATTTTGCTTTTTTTTTTTTTTTCTAATTCCCTTGACACATGGCGTGAAGCGTACAGAGCTTTTCTCTATGGGGTTTTTGGTACGTAGGATTTTATGATATTGTGCGAAAATTTTTAATAAGTAATTTTAATGAATATGAAAGCTGAATCTAAATATTTCAGAACGGGTGGTACTATTCATGTACATTAGGGGTCGTACAACATTTATTTATTTAAAAAATAAAAATTCTATATACTTTACAGTACCTATAATAATTTGAGTACATAACCCGTGAAGAAGCGGTTTTAGTATTAGTACCGGATTTATTTCTGTTACCGGAAACCCCTTCGCTCGTTTCACCCGCTGTGGTGTGAAACTCGACGAAAGTAAAAAAAAAAGTTTACGAAATAAGCGGAAAAAAAAGCGCGGAAAGAAAATTACGAACGCGCTTTTTTAAACTATCCCCACGTAAAATCTGGAAAAATTAGATTGAGAGACGATTATTAGTTATATTTAATGTTTTTCACACTCGTGTTCCTATCATATGAGTATTCCTTGTTTTTTTGTTCCAATTTGTTTGGTCTGGTATACTAGAAACTCAGATCGGGAAAACATTTTTTATGAGGTTTTTGTAAATCTGTCAAAACGTTCTCTGATTTTTATTAAATATGCGCCTGCGGCTGCAGCATGCTACAGCGAGAAATAAGCCGGAAATGCTGGATGCTTATTTCTGTTCTTTCCTCTGATGCCAGATTGTCTTTTTTCCATTCGTTTTTATCTTGTTTTATTTTATTTTCTCATTTTCTCGACTAATTTACTCCGGTTCTAGCGTATAGTCTAAGTCGAGCTTCGGTTTTTAGTCGCTTCCTATTATTATTTGTTTTATTTTTCGAAAATTTCCAAGTGGAAATCTAAAGAACTTCATTATACGATACTCACCGGCGCATCTTTAAGGAGACGATCTAAAAATAAAAATATCTATACAGTTTCTCCGCGGTCTCCTTTTTCATCTGGTTATATATGTATACATAGTCAAACTCTCTCTCGAATATACACTATGAACTTATATATTTATAATTACCACCCCGCATTTTATTTTCCAAGAATTAGATGACGGAAATTTATATATAATTTTAATGTATAAATTTTCATTTACATATTCAAATTCTTATTATACATATCAACTTGGTTGTTCAATTTATTCCATTCAATTCTTATTATAATTGTCACATCGCCACAGATCCGAAGAAACATTATGAAATAAATTTCTTCTTTCTTTTTTTTTTTTTATTCTTATGGGGGTTGGAGATGAGTATCGAGCCTTTTTTCATACAACACTCCATACATCGTAACGACTACGAATAAACGGGAGGAAGAAAAGGAAAAAAAAAAATTTCCTTTTTATTAAATCCCAAAAAATAGGGTGCAGTCCCATGGGATGAAGGAGTTGCTCTCGTATACCTTTACATGAAAAAATAAGCCAGCCACTCGACATGTATAGGATAGTAGCGATGATGAGAGACTGTCAAATTTTTTCCATAAGACTCGTTTTTTGTTTTTTTTTTGGTTTTATTTTTCATCTCCAAATCGTCATCTTCACGTTCTGAAGAGAGAGAGAGAAACAGAAAAGGACGAAAGTAAAAATGAAAATGTAAAACGCGAATGAAATGAAATGAAATGAAATAAATATACATAATGAAAAAAAAAAAAAAAAAATTGGTGGATGAAAGTAAAAGGATACCGCAAATGGAGAGGGGTGGAAGTAACACGACAAATTTTTATGGGATGAAAATTTATTATACACGGATGACTTCGACCGAAAATTTTGGTGAAAGAAAAAAAAAAAAAAAAAACAGTCAACAGTGACGGTGTAGTGCTTTTTCAATTCTGCGAATCATCCCCTAAATTCCCTTCCTCGTGGAATAGCACGTCGCAGTTTGTCTTCCCCAATTTTTTTTTTTTCTTTTTTTTGCCGTTCTCTTGTACAGTCTCCACTTCTTTGAGTTGTTATTATCATTGATATTTTATCATTCCGATTGTTACTACTCTTGTTTTTTCATCCCCCGTCACCTTTACCCCGCTTATTTTTGATATGCGAGGTATAAATTTTTAATCATTACGCAATTTTTCCGCGTCACTCTGCCGCCAGCCCGAGCTATTCTGCAGCAGCGGCAACATTGCGGGGGCGGTCGAAAAGTGGGAATACGGGGAAGAAGAGAACGAAGAGGAGCAGGAGGAGGAGGAGGAATGGTACAGGACAGTAGTCCCGAGGGAAATATGTGTGTTTGGAAAAGTTATACGAGAATACATTAAAGTATGGCGGTGAACCAGTCCTCCTCCTGCAACAGCTCTCGCCCTCGCTCCGCAGCTACTTCAACTTATCCTACAGGTTTTCTATACTATACATTGCGTCGGTGTGTTGCACAAGAGTGACAAACGCCCCTGAATTATTTTAACACTACCCCCTCCCTCGGAGTTCATTTTTCTCTTTTTTTTTCTCTCTCTCTCTTTCTTTCCCCTTTTTTCATCTTTTTGAGATTTGTTACCGTAGATCTATATACCTATATGTGTACGTACAACGCTCATGTATTTATGTGGAGAAAATTTTCATCCCTCTATACATTCCTCGTTCTATCCTCCTCACTTTTTCCCAGCTCTCTTTTCACCGTATGTATGTGTATGAAAACCACCCCTTCTTCTACCTGTCTACCCAGGCGGACGGTTTTAGTTTGGGGAAAGATTAGGGTGATGCATCACCAGATATATTTTACGGCTCTGTACGCCCGGTGGCGTTCTAAGCACAGAAAATGAACAGCTAAACCACCTACAGATATTTATATAGATACTTATGCATAGAAATATATGCGTGAACTTACCTTATACCGTTTTATACTAAACCACAAAATATTCACAAAGTACGAACCCCCTCCCACCCCCAAGATTCTCTTTGCGAACTGTACAATAACAATTTCGACGAAAAATTTCTCTGCGGAGAAAATCAACTTTTAAAACCACTTGAAAGTGATAAACAAATTCACCTGTTGAATTACCCTTTGCACTCGCTTTATTTTACCGCTCGAATCAAAGTACGTATTCAATTCTTTTATTGTCTCATATTTATTCCTTATTAATTCGATTGATTTAATTAATTTTTGGAAATTCAACAGATAAAGATGATCTGAAAAGAAATACTAACGATGAGTAAAAGGATTGAAAAAAAAAAGAAAATTCATTTAAATACAAAAAAGTTTCTGGAGATCGTCCCGTTCACACTTTATGTACATATTATCTAACTTCCCTTTTGCTGTAAACTGAAGAAATTCAAGGGGTAAAAGGCGGGGAGGATGATGGAGTATATGGGGTGAAAAGCGAGCAGATCCTCCTTCAAAATTTCTCTTCATATGTGTGTTACACACGTACATAGATATATATGTATATATTTTATGCCTATCTCCATACCTCCCTTAACGTCGATTTATATATATGCGGTGAAGTTTTTTTAAGAGAAGGAGATAGACACGTGATGTATAATAGGCATGTTACATGTTCCGTAACATACGCCTAGATACAAGTAAATAACTACTGTGTGGATGCATACGCGTATATATGTGTGTACATAAAAAAAATATACATATAAATGCGGTATACAGTGTTTATCGTAACCTACCACATCACACGTCGTTAACCTTTTCAACGCACGAAATGCGCCCCCCGAATCTTATACGCGATGTGTCGTTCCTTCGGATAGTCTTCGGGATAGTCGAACGTGTATCCGAATTTTTTGTTTTTTTGTTTTTTTGCTTCTAAAAAAGACGTGGTCATGCGTAACCCCGATTGATTTATTTTTACGATGCATTTCAACGTGTGCGTTTGAATTTTATCGAATAAAACTCGAAGGCGTTAATGGAACGGAAAATGGAAAGCAAAAAAGAAAATATGTGTATATATACGGACAATTTTGGAATTATGGGTATCGATATGGTTTTTGTTTTTTTCGTTTACAAACTTTCTAACATTTGTACAACGTATCGTGTGATGAATTGCAATAATTTTTTGGTTTTTTCCCTTCATACACTCAACGGTGTAAATTCCATCCCTTATGGGGTATTATCCCAAGCCATTATATACACAAAACACGTACATATTGCTGCTTCCCACAAGATTGCGTGCAATTTTCACACATCCGTGGTGTCTGATGTATTATAGACCTATTTCGTCTCTCTCTCTCATCTCTCCCTAATAGTCTAATTGCTGACTGTGGAGAATTTAGAGGAGATTAGAACATGGTGGTTTTGAACGTTCTGGAAATACGCGGCGTAACGTAGTCTCATATGTTTACGAATTTCGGCCTGTTCATATAGACTGTTACGAAAACCACACCCCTATATACCATCTTTAAACACAAAGGTGTATATCGTCACCTTATAGTCACCCGCTACATATCTCATCCTCGGGTCTAGTTTCCCTTCTTATAAGGTAAGGGAAAGGGTTGAATTTGCGGTAAAATAAACTCTGGTAATATTGTTGTAAAATGACGGTGGTATTGCACGTAAATTTCACTTAACAACCACAGTAGAGTTAACAAAAAATGAAGCGAACAATTTTGAAGACGTCTTAAAAACGACCGTCTTTTTTTATTTTTTATTTTGGTGCACCACGTGGGTGAAAAAAATGAATTTATATATTTGTTTACACGTGTAACTATACATATCGCGTGAATTTTCACTACATGGCTGGGTGGTATACGTCATGTACCGTCGCATCGGCCTTCGCGCATACGTGGGGGTTGGTTTTATAGGTCGTTGGCTGGTATGGCACGCACTACACCTTCTATGGGACAGAAGCCAGCGGTCTATGGCTCACCAAATGGCAGAAGCACGTTTCCAATTTATGCCAGAGATCGTAAATCTGGTTCATCGGGTAACCCTTTACCGCTAGAATCAACCCCCGCCCTTTTCTTCCTCCCCCTTCTGTTCCTATTCCTACATACCTACCCTCACGCCCTTTACTCATGCCCTGCGTTGATCTGAAAACCACCCCCATAATTCCGATATCCCATATATATATATATATATATATATATATTCATTTATACACCCTCGATGGGGATTATCCCTTCACAAAAGGTGAGAGAAAGGCCACGCGGCACCCCCATCATCGTTATCGATAGTATATGTGACCTACTATAACCTGCGTGTACGACCTTATTTAACCCTTTCGGATCAACGTCCAGTTGTCTTCTTTTTTCTGATTAAAAGAAAAATTATTCCTCGCGACGATCTTCGCTCGCTGTAGTTGAGGTCTTGCAGGTTCGGTAGGTGTTACAAAATTTTTCGAATTCAGTCAAACGTCGTGCGGACTTGAAAATTTCACATTCGCTACCTGCATATACGATGTGTAAAGTGAAAATTTCTCTTGATAGTAGTTGAGATCACTCATCTAATCATCACTGATTCCGAGTGAGATTGAGTGATTTTAACATTTTCCACCCTTTCTAGATAGCAGAAGCGAGCAGCTGTCATCATCCTTCTACGTCAGTCTTGTTATGTGTAAACGTCATGTTTACCTACAGTGATTGCTGTTTGATCTCCTCCACCTACAAAATACATAGTCACGCATATGTACATGATTATACCTATGTATGTTGTATTTTACATGCAAACCATCAACGTCTGCAGGGATGATTTTCTACCGTCTCCTACATCACCCCCAATTCATTTACAACAAATACGAGTCAACAATATCAAACAACACCGAAAATATCGTAGCAAGATTTTCGCTCGTTTCCGTCGTGTCTCACTCTTAGTTCTTGGAAAAAATAAATAAATAAATAAAAATTTTCTCGTTCATCGAAAATGATATTTCACATACTAAGATCATAAGTAGATATATTTTGAATCTCCGCGCTGCTTCTGCAGATGGGCTGGCGAACCGGGGAACGACGGTCGAAAAAAATAAATAAAAGCGAGCGAAAAGAAAGAAAAAACATGTCACGTCAAAGCGTCAAGGGATGAAACGGAGGAAGGCGGGGGGGGGGGGGGGGGGGGGGGGGGGGTACGACGGGCCACGGATGATGCCAGAGGGAAAATCCCCACCCCATAAACTTGTAGGTGAAGGAAACGCCCAGTCCACGCCGCTCTGAATATTATATCGAGATCTGTCTGAAACGGAATATCCTTACCCTGTCTTGTCCTGTCGCGCCCTGTCCTCTGCATCCTTATCCTGGACACGCGATCCTTGAGGATTCGTTTTTTTTTGTGCCCGTTTTTCTTTTTTTTCATTTATTTATTTTTCGTCATTTCCTTTTTCTTTTTTCTCCCCGAGGACCCTTTGCTCCCGGCAGATTTTACTTATTTATTTCTTGACCGAAACTTTATACCGGTATATATGTATAAGTATATGAGATATAGGTATATAAAAGGGAGAAAAAAATGAACAACAAAAAAAACAAAGAGAGAGAATGGTATTATATACAAAGACAACTTTATGTTATATCGAAATGACAACGTTGACAGTTTCGTATAAATTTTTTATTTCTTTGTCACACACACACACACACGGTTACTATAGATTATACGATTGAAAAATTTGACAGCATGATTTTGGGACGTCCTGTTTTTCACGTGATTTATTTTAACTTATTTTTTTGAAGCTCCTTCGTTTTCTAGTTGACTTTAGGATGTCCATTGCGTTGCTACTTCGGCTTCGTGTGTTGTTGGAAGTGTGACGATGTTTCGTTTAAATGTTTAAGGAATTTTTCGAATCTGCTAATTAAATTTTGAGAGTTTGCGAGATTTTCCAGTATCGATTGGTCATGAACTTTATACTTATAGGGATTACAATAAATTTATAAGTTCTGAGTTTATGTAATTTCAAAGCAAAAAAACTCGATCGATTTTCATTATTCCAAGTGTCTTTCTTCTCTCAATTTTTCTAAACATATATTTTGTTACGTGTGTTCTGGTTTTTTTTCCTCTTTCTTTTTCCAAATGATGTTAGGCAAACTTCGTAGATATATAGTATCGAGAAAGTTAAGTTTCTTCTTCTTCTTCTTCTTCTTCATCGTTTCCCGCGATACATTTATTCATTTATTTATTTATTTATTTTTCTTACTTTTCTCTTTTCTCCCATTCACCTTCAATTTATGCCATTATATATGTATATGTTGCTGTAATTTCACTCGGAAACTTTTCAGAAGCTTCTTCCATACGTTCTTTATGTGCAGCTGTACCTACTTCACCGGCGACGATTTTATTCCATCACTTCCTCGAACATCTCTAAATCCATATATCAAAATTTTCTAGAAAAAGAAAGACAAACGAAGAGAGAAATGTTAGAAAACAAAAAAGGATCAATTCTTAAGATTTCTATTTGAAATTTACCATGCTCGATGTATTTTCAAACAAAGTCCTTGATTTTTATGTTTCAGGTGAGTCTTACAGAAAAAAAATCAGGAAGCGGTTCCCATCAATTAAGATCGATGTCTCCATTTTCCCCAATTAGTTTTTGATCGTACGTGCAACGATCGGTGAGTCGTAAAAAAAAAACTACATAGAACTAAAAATGAGATTCTCAAAATTTTTTTTTTTCATTCTTCAAATACATGCGATATCGAAAGAAAAAAACGGAAAAACTGTATAAAATATAAAAGCAGATCACACACGTATCATAGATCAGGTTTGGATATTAGGAAAAAAGAAATTAAAAAAATGATTAAATGAATGAAGGGGGCAGAAGATGAACGAAAAAACATTCCCGATCTTCTGGGGGAAAACGGAAGAAAATTCAAGGATTAATCCAGATCTCAAGCCTCGCAATCCTCCTCCGTCTCCTCTTTCTGCTCCTTCTTTTACTCGGTCTCTTTTTTTCTTTTCGTTTTTTCTTTTCCTTTTATTTTTAACACATAGATCCGCGCGGGAAAACCGCGGGCGTTCGAAGGATTAATGGACAGATAGATAGACGGGAATGGTTCGACTCCTGTAGACTGACAGATATTGTTCCCGGGAAAGAATAGAAACTCGTGGCCATACGTATACATACAGCGTGTGTGTATCTCGGCATATAATATATAGATTTGCAGGCATAGTTAGATATCATATAGAAAAAAAAACGTGACACAGGTATATAACCATGTATATAAAATATATCGTCTGATATCGAAACGAAAATGTGAAGATGAATAACGCCGCTGCAGTGAAGCGTTGCCTTTCGATAGAAACGGGGAAAAAAAATAAATAAATAAAAAATTCAAGTTGAATAAGATAAGAAAAATTTTGCATCCTTTGGGATAACTGCTCGAGTAGGAGCGAAGTCGATGAGTCAAAAAAATAACTATATACATACAATAATAATAATAGTAATAGCAATCAATCGTTCTTCGTGTAAAGTTCGGCCAAATGTTTTTTTCTACCGTTTTTCTAAGTTTTTTTTCGCTTTTCTCATAATCTGATAATTTTTCACGTTGTACGAGAACTTGTTGGACGTTAAGTTGTGTGTATGTACGTACGTACATGTAGTTATTCCGAAAGATTGCAGACATGAAAAGAGTGCAAAAAAAAAACGAAGTGAAAAAAAAAAAGGAAAAAAGACCGTGACAGTCGCAGACAGAGTTGTATTAATAGACTGGAAGCGCCTAATTTTTGCATCGAGAAAACCGCGTTTGCAAATGCGTTTAAAATTCAACGAACCTGAAGTTGAAGTTGTAGCCCCGCTTCAGCAGCTGCAGCAATGTGTAGTACTTATACGTATGCGCGTACCTACACATCATGCATGTAAAGTATTCGGATGTATATACATAAATATATGCATATGCATAGATATAGATATGTACTCTAGGTATACGTGTACCGTGGTCAGTTAGTTTAGTCGCGTAGCGTTTGCTGTACGCGTCTGCATTTATAGTTGTGTGCATTCTGTCCGTCTGTACGGTGATTCCATGGGCATTGCAGCGGGAATTGGTCGTATAAATTTAGTCTGAGAAAACCACTAGGTATCAATGAACGCTCAATGAAATTTGGACAATACATTGTCAGCCGTGCCAACTTACTCTTCTCTTTACCCTTCTTTCTCTCTCTCGCTACAAATACACACATATTACTTATATCCATGTATAAATATATACATATATATTTATTTTACATATGTATGATGATGTATGTCGTATGTGGTACATAGACGGTTATTTAAAACGATCATTATATCGACGCGCGTGTGTGGTTGGTTTTTAACGCGCGGCGCGAGCGCGAGCGCATTGCTCGATCTTTATCGGTGTGCATTTGTTTCGTGTACGTACAAACAAATATATGATGCACGTATCTGTATATAGTACTTCAAATGTATATATGTATGTATATTCACAATTCCATAAGTGTAGTAGTATAGGCGCGCGTTAGAAACGTGCTCTCTTCGGTAGAGTATGACTCATATTATGACTGGAAAAATCTTGACTGCATAGGCGACTCCCGATGAGACTCGAATGATGAAGCGATTCTTTCTATATGTACATATATGTATACATACATATGTATATTTTTAACAATACATATCACAGAATTGTATGTACATGTATTCACTTCGTCTTTCTCTCTCTCTCTCTTTTTTTTTAAGTCACGTACAGAGACGTTTGATGGGTATGTACTTACATACATTATACGGTACATACCACGTACAATGTACGATGAAATGCAACGAGTTTAAATACCACCTCATGTAGGATGCGTACACTTTGTCACATCGATTCTGGTACATTCAATTTTTTCTTCTTTCTTCTTATATTTTTTATCGTACGCAATTTAATGGGCCAGCATCCGATCTCGAATTCGACCGTTTGAAATTTCTTGAATAACATTCATCCAAAAAATAATTCAAACATGTGAAACGCCCTTGATATTCCTATTGGTTATCATGTGACGGAAATGAAAATTTATTCGGGGCTAGAAATAACGTTGCTGCGAAAAGGATCTCCCATTTTTTTTTTCAAGGGATCGGGTAATCTAGCTCAAAATATCCCTGCATAGTGTACAACATCGAAGATCAGGAGTGTACGGTCAGTAACTTAAGTTTACCATTTCCGGAGAACTCATTAAATAGGAAGTCGCGTAGGTTGAATATTTTCAGATGTGTATAATAATAGGAGGGAGGGAGGAGATGGTAGCCAATTTATGTACACGATGCAGGTTTCAGACACTCTAAATTTTTGTGTCGTCATTTTCCGTCTTGTGTCTTTTGTTTTTTTAAATTTATTATTATTCTTTTTTTTCTTTCCTTATTACAACTTCAACATATTTTATTCCATATACAATTCGTTAAATCTCCTCGTTTTTGTACCGTCGGGCGAAAAACTGTTTATGCATTTTTAATACATAAATGTACAATGTACGTACTGTATATGTGTAGTCCAGAAATTACAGCCAAAGGGCGTGGCATGAAATGTTTTTTGCTTTGCTTTTTTAAGCCAAATTTTACTTGTTTCTGGTCCCACCTTTTCTGCATCGTAACGATATTTATCCTACCGATTTTTTTGGCTTTGTTTTACATAACCTCTATTTATAAAACACCCTATACTTCGGCAACCATTTTGGCTTTCGCATTTCCACCATTTTCTTTGTACATAAATTTAACAATATTTGACACGATAAATCGCGTCGCTTAGTTGTGTCGATATACTACAGGTGTATATACCGATGTATGTATACCTATAGAGTTATACCGATCGCAAATAATTTATATACTATACATATGTAATACAGGTGTAACATCATATACCGCATATATTGTATGTACTCGTTTATGTACCGAAAATACCTGCACTACTACCTGCTATACCTCGGAAGCTCGGTTAATTTCAACCAGCTATAAATAGTAATTAGTTTAAAACCAAGACGGGAAGTTGAACAGCAGTAAAATTGGTGTTCCTGATGGAACCAGGACCTGAACTTGCGGGGCTGGAGGTCGAGGTACCGGTGGTATATACGTTTCAGAGCTGGAGGAAAGAGAACCAACGTAAATCTTCATTTAGAAGATTGGAACAAAGGGGGTCAAAACCTACGTGTGTTTCTACAATTCGCGCTCGCCTTATACTCTCACCTTTTCGTAGGCATAAAACGGTTCGCGGGTATCGCGAGAATTCCCTTCTCCCTTTTCTACTATTCTCCTTTTCACTCCGAGTTTATTAATATAACTCCTTGAGATAGGACGAAAGTTTTTTTTTTAAATATTTTTTGACCTTTTTCTTTTCAATCGAACAAACTATTTATCAAGAAGATTGAATTTCTAGACTGCACTTTTGAGCTTCTGGAAATCTCTAATTAAACAGGATGTCTTACTACACTGCTACCGCCGTTGCTGCAGTACTCCGTACTTAAGATTAAACTAAACCGGCAATTGTTTCAGAGGGTTTTCGTCTCAGACTATTCTGTAATCTACCTTATATACACTCTGTTTTATCTTACTCACATCTCCTCATCTCCCGCGGGAGGATCTTGTCTTCTAATTTTATTTCTCTCTTTGTTTCTTCTTGCCTCTCTTTCTTCCCCTCTCAAACATCGAAAATCAAAATGTCGAAACACAGAGAAATTCGTCATGCTTCGAAATTCCATTGAAAATATTTTTTTTAATCATATTATATAGTGCTGATGAATTATTTCTATAAGGATCCTCGGTATTGTACGAGAGATGAATTGATAATTAAGGATGTCGATTGAATATCCATGTTCAAATTTTATATGTGGAGAACTCCATAAGTAAACGAGAAAGAAAAAAGAAAAGATACCGCGAGTTGTATGGAGTTCGAGGCACGTGCGTGAATTTGGTATATTACATGGACGCTGTTACGCATTCGTGTGTCAAATGCCAGATACTGATTTTTGAGAAAATCATCATGAATTTGAAGAAAAAATGTCAAAGTATCAAAAATTATCATCAATCAAAAATTGTAAAAACAATTTTCAGCTTTTTTTGAAAATATTGCTATAGTATTTGAAAAAATATTCCATGTTCAACTCGAATTTTAGATTTTTTGGCGCTTGGCAGACGAATGCGTAACGGCGTCCACATATGGTATGTACGGCGGCGGGTTCGTTCATTCCTCATACAGGACACGATCACTTCCATTTGGTTTCATTCAGTAATATTATATTAGTTTGAATGCAGTAGGTGAGTATCGTGAGTAGGAAGGCGGCTATCCTCCTCTCGGCAGTATAACGTCAAATAGAATTATGCGTGGTAGACGAGAACACAGGACACACCTACGCACTTCCGGTTATCGCGCGACATACCTCGTCGTCCTCTGCAGCTGCCGTACAAATGATCGCTATGATAATCGTGATAGTCGGCGCTTCTTTCCATCTCTGCATTCTTTTTTCGTGCAATTGAAAAAAAAAAAGAAAAATGAAAAAAATATATGCACATTAGTCGGAGCTTTTTCCAATTGCACTGATTTTTGAGGAGACTTGAAAAAAAAAAATGAGAGGGAAAATTCGAAGAACGATCATATTTCTATCCGAAGGATCGATGGGTGTTGAAACATGTTTTTTTTATTGATCGTTTTTTTTGCTTTCTACTTAGATTTTTAAAGTACTTTTTATATTGAAACTTATTGAAACGGAAGTAGGAAGTTTTATACCTTCTAAGGCATAGTAAAGTGGTCTCTTCGGATAGTCGGGTTACATATTATAACATCAGCTAGAAGCTATGTGACCTTCGACAAGGCTACTTCGGTAGAATGTCGATGTTGAGGAAGAGATAAAATAAAAAGAAAATCGCGCGGAATGAATTTGCATAAAACCGGTAGATAGATACACTGCGAAAATGTACACATACCTATACTCGGTATCCACGTACACGTAATGTATAACGCACACAAAAGTTGAGTTATGAATATTTTATGCACTGATGATATTTTTCTTAAGCTCCTTCTTATTACCTAGCTCGCCTTTTATTTTCCTCCTAGGAAACCCCATTTGGAAAATTATTACCGTAATATCTTACAATTTACTCTCTAAAAACCAGTACAAACAGCAACGATGAAAAAAAAAAAATAAGAACGAAAAAAAAGTAACAACGCGACTTTGCATTTATTTTATTTATTTTTGTCGTTTTCTCTTTCTTTTCTTGAAAATTAATTATCGTAATATCATTCGCAACTCCTTCGCCTTCTTTTCTCTCCCCCCTCTGCGAAAGCTGCATGTCGAGTTTCATCGCTTGATTTTCGCTTTAGTTCCTGAATGGGTATAATATAGGTACCTTAAGCGTGGCCTAGAACAGAAGGATTTCATTGGAACTAGTATAGTATGAGTTCATCCCGGGGCTCAAGACGCCGTGAAATTAGACCAAGGGATCTCTGTCTAGTTGTTCTCCGATACTTTTCGCGCTGAAGATCAAACAAGGTTCTTGCCTCTCTTCCCTACTGTTTTCTATTTTATTTCTTCTTTTTTCTTGTCTTTCTTTTCTCTTTTCTTTTTATCCTTCCTTCACGGAAAGGAAGAAGCAGAGTGGAAGGGATGATCTCTCTCAAAGCTTCTATGTCAACCTCTTACACCCCCTGCTTTCCGTCTCACACAGAGATAAGCATGAGAAAATCCTTCGAGGATCAAGTCCTTATTCCGAAATACACATTTATTCTATAAATTTATTTATAAAAAAAAAAAGAAAATGAGAATAGGTACTATATCTATAAAGAATGATTTCTTTTGATTCCTTTATGATTTTTTCTAGTAATTAAAAACCTGATGATCTTGAAATTTTTTAATTCGCACATATGTATTTCATTACAAATATATTTAATGGGTAATAAGTTATGTGGGATGATATAATGGGTCTTATATACCAACGGCGAATAAATCACGTACATAAATGTATGTAATGTACATAGGTGGGTATAGATACACGTATATAATTATTATATACATTCGTATATACGTGGTATCGGATGGCGAGAAACGGCGAGGCAGACCGTGGGAGTAGTAAAACTAACGGAACAAGACGATGAACGAAGTAGCAAAATACCGAATGAACCAGCCAACCACCTCGCTTTTCACTGACTCAACATTCAACTCTCCATTCCCCCATTCAAACTTTATACCTACTACACGCACGCTCATTGACCACAACGCGTTCAACTTCCAAATATATACATAAGGTATACCCATATTCACCTACCGTACATACGAAGTACACGCTGAATGTTATTTTTCAAATTTTCAGTATAAAAAAACACACGTGAACATATCGCTTGTAATTATTGCCGTCATTTTTTACCACTGTGCAAGGTTACGTAATTTTTTTTATTTTTTTTTATAGGCTTTCGGTGGTCGTTAAAATTTTGAAAATCTTACTCGTGCAGCTGGTTCCTCGTTACTTCCTATGGTTTTCTTTTTCGTTTTTTTTTTTTTTTTTTTTGAGATAGAAGACAAAGAACCTTTCGAACTATATAGTCACATGATTACAGTGTAGTTGCACACAAAAATCCCCAAATGTCGCTCGAGTAAAAAGTGCATAGCTGTTGCGACCGTACCGGCTAAAATCTCACTCAAAAATAGCGAGCTGTTCCGAAACAAAGCGCAAACGAAGCTCGAAAGCCCCGACGAAATTACAGATTATATACGTAAGGTCGCCAACGTACGAAAAATTAATCGGACGTTCAGAATTTATACAATAAAAATTAGACAAAAAAAAGAAAAAGAGGCGCCAAAGAGAAATGCGAGAAGGAACGTTTATCAAATATCTGTATTAATTAAATCCAATAATTATTGCAAATATTGGAAACTCGGACTCGTTTCCTTTTTTTGTTTTTTTCTCATTTCATAACGTACATATTCCGAGGTGAAGAATTTTTCGGAGCAGCGATTTTGAGATGGCTCGACAAAATCAGTCAAAAGATTTACGAGGCTCGTGACGCGCCGTCTGAGAAATACACGATATTTATAGGTACATATTTATATGTGGATATCTATATACCTATATATATATAATACCTATATATTATCGATTGCGCAAACGAAAGTAGGTGAAAGATTTTAATATCGTCGTTATACTTTGATATATAATATCGTTATATATAGCTGCAGTAAATAGGGGAAAAATTAACGATTTATGTATAAATATACATGTATATAACCGCCTATGAACTAATTATACAAAACTGAAAACTTTATAAAGTATGTAGACGAAAAACTAAAACGCAAAGTTTTTTTTTGTTTCTTTTTTTGCTCGAAAGACGATCTCGCTCTCCAGTATCGCGTGCGGCGACGTGTTTTAAGCGAGGAAGACAAAGTCTATAAGATCAAAGAAAACCAGCTGGCAAGCTCGACAAATAATTCTTCTTCCACTTCTTTTCTGTTTCTTTAATTTTATTTATTTTATATTTTTTTTCTTTCTTTCCTTCTTTCTTTTTTCTCGTTCTTGCTCCTCTTCCGGGAATAATTAGCCTCTCAAATAATTAGCAACGACGTCATGAAGATTTGATTAATTAGTCTAGCTCTGCTATCGTGGAGTATACATACGATTTATGCAATAATTATTTTGTGACGTAATATCTTAGTCATAAAAAGCAGTGAAACAAAAGAAAAAAGAATGAAATTCTTTTATCTTCCTACTTTTTTTCCTCGAATTAATTTTCACGAAATCGTTAACCGAAATTCCTTACTAATAGTGTGAGAGTGAAAATCGTTGTACTTTTTATTCTTCGAGTGGAAAAAACGGGCTTGGAAAAAAAAGCATAAAAAAAGCTGTACAGTGGCCTATTGACCTCGGGGGGGTCGGAGACATCGTCGTTAAATATTTTGGCTCAGGCTATACGAGAGCTTTTTTTCAACACATTTTCAAAGCTCTGTATCATGCGGCGGTACTCCCCACTTTTTATACGTAGGTATACGCGGTGCGTATAAACATATATACATATACCTATGTGAGAATTTCGATGAACGCAAAAAGTTTTTATTTTCTTTTTCCATGAACTTGCAGAAGCATTTTCAGGGTGGCGGAGGGTAAATAAAACTATTATAGATCTCGCGATGTTTCCCCCGGAGTGAATTTCTTTTTAATTCTCGCCTCAGCTGAACGACGACGACGCGGACGCCGTGCGTCGCGGCGCGGCGCGGCGCTTTTCTGCATGCAGCGGCAGAAGCAACGTCGTCGCAACGTACGTGTCGCGACGGTCTAGACCGATAAATAGATCCCCCCTTTTTCCCCACCTACTTTTTATTTATTTATTTACTTCATGTTTTTTTTTTCTTCGTTTTTTTCTTTTCCTTTCGTCTTCTGCATCGTTCCATTTTTTTCACTTCTCCGCGAGATTTATATACTCGCCGTTTTTAGTTTATGGACTTTTTGTTAATTTTTTTCTGATTTTTAATATACCAACACGTTATGGGTTCCGTACGTGCACAACCACCACCGACAAACTCTTCGATCGAAACAGATGTTCGAAATCTTTGCGGAGTCAGAACTTCTGAGTCGAGTTAAGAGAGGAAAAAAATAGACGAAGAATGAGAGGGTGAACGTCTAGCTAATAATAATTCTGTACCTGCAACAGTAAGATAAGAATTAATTTTCACGACATTCTCTAGGAGAAATATGTACGTCAGGTACGTGTATACGTATGTATACGGTTTTATGTGCGTGTTTCAGCTGTGGTGGGTATGTACTAAATTCTATATAGAGGGTTGTTTCTCCCCTTATTTCGATTATACCAAAAACTTACCCTTCTTGAATATACATATACAGAAAGTTTGTAGCCTTCCCCTGTTTTGCAGCAACAGAAAGTAAGTTTTCACCTTTCTACTTAACCTAACCCAACCTGAGCTTGCACCCCCTAAACGTGTAAATATAACTACGGTATTCCCGTGATTTATCATGAACAGGTTAGGTGGGTACGAAGGTATGTAGGTATATATATTATTTATAAGGAAAAAGTTACGTAATTAGCAAAATTCAATATTTACGCTTTTTACTTCTGCCGCGCGCGGTGGTTCGCGATACCGTCGTACACCCTTTCCACCCCCACCCCTACCTCTTTTTCTTTCTCTTTTTTCGCGAAAACGAAAACAAAATTATTATAATAAACCAAAAGAGCGAAATGAATAACGAAAGAAAAAAATAAAAAAAAAAACAAACTACGGTCACCCTCGACAACACCGTGAACAATTTTTTCCTTTCTTTTATTTTATTTTTTTTCTTTCCTTCACGGGGGACCAAAAGGAATTCCGCAACAGGGAAGGGTGAAACGAAAAATTCTGAAGTCACCGATAACATAATATACGTATATGTATATACACTTCACACACCGTTCTCGCTGATAGCCATGATATCCCATGTAAAACTCTACATAGTATATAATATTCTTTACATACCCCATCGAATCTCTGAGGTATCGTAAAAACTACCTCTTTTCATATACATATATACCCGCAACCCTTTCTGCGGATATTCCCCCTCCCCCCCCACTCTTCATTATTTCTACACCGCTGTAATAACAATTTTCTATAAATAGAAGAAAAAAAAAGAAAAGATCACCCCTTGCCGATACGTAGATACAAAATTTTTATGTGATTTCGCTCCTATATATTGATACAAATAATTGTAGAATCGTCGAATGAAAATTGATAAACTATATACGATGAACCGAATAGATAATAATTGCTTGAATGCGAGACTGATAAAAAAAAAAAAAATGGTAAAAAAAAGTAGTATCGACCGAACGAGCTTTACACATATATATATGTATAGATATATTGTATCAAGGTATGTGTGAAGTGTACATATGTATTGATCGTTATAAATAGTGCGTTATAACGGTTTGGAAGGCGGCGGATCGTCGGATGTATTTTTTCGTGGACTCGTCTCTCGTTTACAAAAAAACAAAAAATCTTTCCACCCTTTTACCCCGTTCCCTATAGCCTGTAAGCTTATCCTTTTATAGTATGCTATTAATATTACTTTCTGCAAATCTTTCTCATCTTTCTATCACCATTTTATCTTATATACATACGTACTTTGCCTATCGTACATATGCCCACCCCCTCGGTTCTCTCGTCCTTCATGATGAATAGAAAAAAAACAAAAAAAAATTACAACCGAGAAAGAATTGTGTATTGTAAGAAATAAAAATGAGAAAAAAAAAAAAATTTTCGTTACACGAAAAGACAGAGATAAAGGAAAATGAAAAATAAGAATAATATAATGAACACTAAATAGGGTGTACATACTGCAGAGGAAAACTCTTTATATTATATACTTTTTAAAAGAGACCCTTTATATTATATAGCTGGCGCTTAATCACCCTTTTGAAAAATGATTTATATACCCACCTCACGTCTCGGATCGTAGCCTTTTCTTATTCTTTTTTTTTTTGTTGCTCTTTTTGTTTCTCATTTTTTGCATTTATATTTGAGGTTCTTATGAAATGTTATACTCGGTTTTTTGTTCAATTGTAAATGGGGTTACAAAACATGTCCATATACCGATAGTTTGTAACGTCTATGTTATGTACTTTACGTTTAATGTTTCGAGTGTTAATTACTACACAGCAATTAAAACGTTGAAAATAGGAACGAGATTACAAAAGTAAACTTTGCCAATATCAGTTTTCCAATCAATTTCTTCGATCGTTATGTTCAGAGGGTGGCCACCATTTCTATACTTCGCCATTATTTCCTTCTCATTCGACATATAATGTGATATAATACTCGCAGTTTAAAGGTCTCCAATGATTTTTATATTTTTTATTAGGATCCGGGTAGCTGTGAGACTTCGGCATTGAAATTTTACCCTTTTCTACTTCTTTTTCTCAATTCTTTTGAGAAATTTGGAAAAGCGAGCGCAAATTCTGCGAAACGTTTTATATAGATGTAGTATTTTTTCACAAGTACATACGTCATTCCGGTATAAGGAATCCATTTATTCCCTATCCCGTTATACATATTTGCTTGAGAAATAAAATAACGTACATATATGTATCTTCCAAACACATATTATATATCCACAGCGTAATGATCCCACGTGCTATATGCGCGGTGCGCTAACCACCACGTCGCTGCGGAGCATCAGGAGATAAGGACTATTAATTAGCCGCGAGATTAAATCCGCAAGTAATTAACGAGGACAAGAAACGATCGGTGCTGTTATACCTACCTATATACCAGTCGGTTTTGCCCCCGCTAGGGCCGGTTCGATTGTGCGCTTATAGGTATGCGTCCATATATACGTAGGTATATAGATATAGTAGCAGGGCGAAGAACGAATGTGCACATCTATGTGCGTTTGTGTGCGTGCAGGAGTTCGTATGTGTATGCCTACTACGTAATTCGCTGCAAATCGAAAAAGCGATTTAACGATTTGAACGCCCCTATATGTATATCTACGTTGCACGAAATCGTGTAGATAATAGAAGCCGTATGAGACGTTGTACGAATCTTCTCCGCAGGCGATTATTTCTACCCTCAGAAATATATTTCACTCGTATATATTTACGTGTATAAATAATGCGGAAAAATTCACGGTCGAAATACAACCCTGAAAAATAGGTATCGGAGCGACCCCCGACTTCTGCAGCACGAAAACGCGCTCGATTTTCAAACGCTCATAACTTTTTGAAAAATGCACTCGGACGAACGAAATTCAAACGAACTTTTTCAAAAAGTTACGAGCGTTTGGAAACGGTGTAGGTGACGCATTATTTCTTAATTTTTTCTTGCATCTCCCCCTCCGCCCCGGAACCGAAATTTTCAGATGAACTGAGAGGGGAGGGGGGAGAGGGTTGTGGGGGAAAAAAGGAAAAACGAAAGAGAGAAAATGAAGCTGCGGAATATCGCGAGGTACCAACGCGGGGGTCGTAAATGTGACATCTGCTCGTTGCCCCACCATTGTCAAGGACCTTTACAGTCGGGACGACGACGACGTGCTGCAGGAAAATATCCTCTCTATACATATGTATATAGGGTTATACACCTAGAATTGACAATTTCTACGTGACACTTTTTGCCGATAGGTTTTTAGAAAAAAAAAATAAAACCAGAAGAATAGAACCAGAAAAAAATTTCGAGGAAAGAAAAAAAATGCGAACAAAAAACAAAGTGGTAGAATGATTTTTACTTTTTATTTAGTTTTTTTTGCACACTTTTGCGATCGTCCGGTTGAATACAACTCCCTCTGGGCCTACGATGTGGATGTCCTTAAATTTTGGAAAAAAGGTTCTATTATTTCTTCGAACCACAGAGGTAATTATTGAAAAATCAGTCTAGCTACATGCGTTTTATACCTATGTACACAATATATATGTGTGTATGAAAGTCTGAAATCCGGCGTCTGCAGGGATTTATCCCTATGATCCTGATATCCTTAGATTAATTGCATCGATACGGTTTTACTAAAATAAGAAAAAGAGAAAGAAACAAGAAATAGAAGCAGAAAACTCTAGTAGCTATGGTATGGTATGGGTATAAGTAAGCTGAATTTTCTGAAACTGCACAGAAGCTTTTTCGCACAGTAGTGAGTTTCGTTAAAACGATCCCTCGGGAATCCTTATAGGTAGATATATACTGTATATACATGTACACCCTATAAAAGGAGTCCCTGAGTCTCTCTGAAAACGGGGCAAACGTAACGCTTACATACTATAGGTATATAATCCAGAAAATAAAAAGAGTAGAATCTAACAGAATCGCCGAACCCATAGCCGCCTGCCCTCCACAGTATATCGGACGGTACTCCTTGCCCAAAAAAGGTGTAGATAATTTATCCTAACATATCCCTAAAAGTGATCCGATCAAATCGATCCTCAAGAACAGGAAGAGTTTATGTGGAAGAACGTCAAACGGAAATGATCATTTTTATTTTTTTTCTCTCTCCCCGAACGCGATCATACGCAATAGATTCGAGAAGTGCGTCCCAAATTCGATAGGAAAAAACAATCAATCGCTCAATTTTATATTTTGTTGTTTTTCTTTTAATTTTTTTTGATAGAACATTTTTTTTTTTAAATTCAACTATAAATACATTTAATTGGAGTACGGACGCTACTGCAGAGTCAGCGAAGGTTAGTTAATCATAAAAAAACATACATACCGAATACAGCCTGTGCAATAACTTTTTGGAAAATATTTTCGAAACAACGGTGTGCGCGAACGGGAATATACATGTGTATAACGATGAAGCTAGCGGTTAACCGAAATTTGGTGCAGACATGGATCATCAAGGGTTATATAATGCGAGGGGCAAACTGAGTTGAAATATGAAAATTAATCACCGCTTATTACACGCATATATGTATACATAGGTGTGAACAATTCTTCATACCATGTACGCGGGCCTAATGAGAAAAAAAAAAAAATAAAACACACACCTTCCTCTCACGTAACCTTCGTCGCACATTTGAAATAAAAATTTTCCTTCATTTTCTCTGGAAAGTTAGAGAAGAGAAAAATTGTCACATGCGTGGGTTTCTGCAGTACAACCGAGGAAAAAGAAATATAGTTGTAAAGGGTGAAGATATTCGTTCTTCCATATTATCAGATCGGGAGAAAAAAATGGGAAAAAAAATGGAAGGAGATTTCCCAGGACATTTTTAATCGTTAACGTGACGCGGTATCGCGTTCATTTCTAGTTTGATCATTGAATATTCCTGTTTCTTAGATATAGAAATGGGTGAGTAAAGGGTTGTAGTCGCAATGAGGGTGTAGTTTGCGAGGAAAAGGGGCAGGGAGCAGGAGGTAGCTACTCTCTATGAGCATCCGGTTGAATTTCCACGTGACCGAACGTTGCAGAAGCAAAAGCAGCAGAAGCACCGTCGCTTGGTTATCGGCTGTCGTCGTTCTCGAGACAACCAGTTCGCATGAGCGCGTATATTTCTATCCTATCTACATGCATAACATATATACAACATACGTACATATACATATGTATATGGTATATACCTGATACCTAGCGTATGTATTTCTCTACTTCGTCTGACACGCGTCGCGCCTCCCTTTGCTATCCCTCTTATATTTCTCGATTCTATTTCGCCCCCATGTATCAAAAAAAAAATATATATATGGGGTATTCCACTCGAAACCGACAGGCCCGTCAACTTTGACCTCTTCGATTTGACTCATTATTTTTTCCTACGTAATACGACCAAAAAAAACTTACACGTATCTCGTACTCTTTCGATTCTACTCTTGATTTTGAGAATACAGAATTTTGAAATTTTCACTTTTTCGTCTGCAGCAATATTTCACCAACCGTTAGCTCAAAAATTATCGGTCCTATCGTCAGAAAGTATTGAACAAAATTTATTGACGATTGAATGGCCTTTTTGAGAGTTATTTTCTCAAAAATTTTCAGTCATCCCGAACTCGTTTTTTATGCGAATGATCATCAAAAATTCGTTTTTCCACAAAAAGGCCGCTCTCGATTAATTTGAAAAAAAATCAAAAAAATACCTTGAAAACAGACCAAAATTTTGAGACCAAAAGGAAGATGGTTCGACGATTAATTCAGAAGTTACAGTCATTTGAAGATCAGGATCCGCCGAAACTTGGCCAAAAGAAATGTCGAGTAAACAAGGGAAAGGGTTATGAAAAAACAATGACCATGTTTTAAAAACTTTGAATTCTTTTTCACATTTCGACGCGGAGAATAAATATCATATATGAATACCGGTTAATTCGTTTGGAAAGACGGTGAGATATTTTTTTCAACACGTGCATGAAATCGGCCCTTTTTCTCGCATGTAAAGTGGATGGGAAATTGCTAATTTCTCGCGTGGACTTCATTACTTCCCTAGGGCAAAAATGGATTTCACCTCCCTAGCGCAAAAATGGATTTTTCCTTCCTTCCCTATCTGTCTCATTGGTAATGAAGTGCGGAAAAAGATTTTACCTGGAAAAGGATATTACCTCCCTAGGAAGGGAAAATCCTTTTCCGCACTACTGAGGAAAGATACTTTTCCACACTAGTGACGAAAGTGGAAAAGTGCATTTTTTCACTTTCCACACTAGTGACGAAAGTAAAATTTTACTTTCCACACTAGTGACGAAAGTGGAAAAGTGCATTTTTTCACTTTCCACACTAGTGACGAAAGTGAAAAAATGCACTTTTCCACTTTCGTCACTAGTGTGGAAAGTAAAGTTTTACTTTCGTCGCTGGTGTGGAAAGCATTTTCCCTCACTACTTTACTTTTGTCACTGGTGTGAAAAGCATTTTCCCTAACTACTTTACTTTCGTCACTAGTATGGAAAATATTTTTCCGCACTTCATTACCAAATAGATAGATAGGGAAAGAAGGGAAAATCCATTTTTGCCCTGGGAAGGTAATATTATCTCCCTAGGGAGGTAATGAAGTCTACGCGAGAAATTAGCAATTTCCCATCCACTTTACATGCGAGAAAAAGGGCCGATTTCATGCACGTTTGAAAAAAATATCTCACCGTCTTTCCAAACGAATTAACCGGTATTCATATATGATATTTATTCTCCGCGTCGAAATGTGAAAAAGAATTCAAAGTTTTTAAAACATGGTCATTGTTTTTCCATAACCCTTTCCCTTGTTTACTCGACATTTCTTTTGGCCAAGTTTCGGCGGATCCTGATCTTCAAATGACTGTAACTTCTGAATTAATCGTCGAACCATCTTCCTTTTGGTCTCAAAATTTTGGTCTGTTTTCAAGGTATTTTTTTGATTTTTTTCAAATTAATCGAGAGCGGCCTTTTTGTGGAAAAACGAATTTTTGATGATTATTCGCATAAAAAACGAGTTCGGGATGACTGAAAATTTTTGAGAAAATAACTCTCAAAAAGGCCATTCAATCGTCAATAAATTTTGTTCGATACTTTCTGACGATAGGACCGATAATTTTTGAGCTAACGGTTGGTGAAATATTGCTGCAGACGAAAAAGTGAAAATTTCAAAATTCTGTATTCTCAAAATCAAGAGTAGAATCGAAAGAGTACGAGATACGTGTAAGTTTTTTTTGGTCGTATTACGTAGGAAAAAATAATGAGTCAAATCGAAGAGGTCAAAGTTCACGGGCTTGTCGGTTTCGCGTGGATTACCCTATATGCACATGTACGCTATGTATCGATAGGATAAATATATATCGTACATCTATGTAGATTCTACGTGTGCATCCACTTCCCCACTTCCTCTCTTATTCTTGTTCACGATATGCTGCACCTTTATACACGCGAACGAACATCGCGTATCTTGTAGAGGGTTTCTCTGTGTCCCATTCAACCACCCTTGGAGTCTGACGTCCTTTTGACTTCCGTATTCTCAGACTGTGACAAAAAAATTTGATACATCGCTAACGATACGGATGGTATAAAAATCGATTAGAAATTATAACGTAAGTGGGCACCTATTTTGGGGTGAAAATATTTCGAATTTCTATTTTTAGTCGTATATCGAATCGAAAAAATTTCTGAAAAGATTCTAACAGAATGAAACAAAAACAAAAGAACAGTAGCAAATTTTTTCGATGTTGAAGATTGCCGGGGACGTTGGGGTAAATTGTTTATGCTAAATTTGTTTTATGCTCTTGACGTTATTGAAACTTCTTTTACAAGAGGGATGAGGTAGCAGAGATTACCCGGCGGGAGTTGAGAGAGAAAAGGGGAATAAACCTATATACTTATTTACGTACATATGTAATATATATGTATATATGTACTTGAGAAGGGACTTTTTAGGTCAAAAGTAAAACACAATATCCTTTCCCTTATATTTATCACAATTTTGCTGTCTGTCCAGTGGCTGAAAACTTTCCCGTGTCAATTTTTTCTTGATTAATTCTGTCCCGAAAAAGTCTCTTGTCAAATTTCGTAAAACCGTTACCCTGTGTCCCTTTTTATCATCCGCTAATTGGCACGATTTTCTTCTTGTTTTTTTTCTTTTTCAACGCGGAAGTTTTTGCTTTTTTTCAATCATCCGAACCCACGTGCGGTCACATGCACGTTTGGCATAAAAATTTCGTGTATTTTACATCTCGCGAATCGAATAGTTCCTGGAATTTTTTGTTTCTTTCAACCATTATGACCTCTCATTTTTTCTTCTTTCGAGTTTTCATCAACGTGATTCCTATCAAATTATATCCTGCCGGATTAAACATTACGCGTATAATTTGCGAGCAACTAATTTTCATCCCTCCCTGTAAGGTAT
The DNA here is from genome assembly GCA_963932425.1 of Athalia cordata. Taxonomy (NCBI): domain Eukaryota; kingdom Metazoa; phylum Arthropoda; class Insecta; order Hymenoptera; family Athaliidae; genus Athalia; species Athalia cordata. Next base: position 32,473,751 of record OZ010626.1, read on the forward strand.
TAAAAACGTCCCTCATTTTTTTTTTTCTCTTTTCTCTATTTTCCTTGGCAACTATATATATATACGTATATACCTACCTATGTCCCCTACTTTTGGCATAAGTCAGCAAAACGTTTACGCGGCAATTCGTTCTGTGCGATGTAATTTATATTCTTTCATATTCAACCTGCAGCCTCTTCCTTTTCCTTTTCCTTTTCCAACCCGAATACCGGGATCACGGGATCCTTCGGGACACGGCTATACGGTGCCTCATACATACAGGGGATGTTCCTATGGAAGACTAAAACCTGCAGGAGGAACCTACCCAGAAATTTATGTTCCAAGGATTCTGGAATTCCCCTTCGACCGAATACGGTGAAATCCAAGAACTTGCACTCCCAAAAAGTCCGGCCAGCCGGTTGGTCCCGAAAATTCCATTCGCGCGTTTTTTTTAAATCTTATTATTTTCATCCCATCGGGAGATCGTGGAAAAATAGGAAAGATTCCTCGGAATGAGGGGGACGGAAAAAAGAAAACTATAAGAAGATTATGGTAAAAATAAAATGGAACTTTTTCATCCCCTATATGGTCGTTACATTGATATCGGATAAGGGGATAATATGGTCGCGACTTACATGCATACCCCGCCGCTTTCTACTACAAGGAACGGTCTTATCATCCCTCGGGTTTAATTCCCAGCTATATAATACGTCCTACCGCAACGTTTTCGCTGTTTGAACCAGAGATCGTGGATTTTAGATCGGATCTTTCGCTCTCCACTATCAAGTAAAACCTAATACGTGATCTCGGCGTATAATACCGAAACAGGAGATCGCCAGTTGCGTTTTATACACCGGTAGAAATCCCTCGAATTATCCCTGGACTCTACGGGACTTTCCATTCTTACGTTCAGGGGGTGGAACAGTTATATGTACAGAAAAGACGCTGCGGGTGGAAGCCAAAAGGAAACTAATCGATTAGCTTTACCAGCCAACTTCTGTATATAGGTGTACCAAAATTTCTATGTATACATATATATATATATCGAGGAAGAGGTCACCGAGGACGTGAACCCTTCCAATAAAATCGGGAACACTACCCATTGTGCAAGGAAATATCCAGACCCGATTGCTGACAGGGAAAAACGACGGGACCAAAAAGGGGAATATCGTCGAGTCTTTACCACACTAGCGTCTTCTTCTTTCTTCCCTTTTCCTTCTTCAGGACTTCAATTACTGAACGATATAAATTCGGTGACTCCTGTGGGATATCATCGGTATATCTACGTGCATACCTACATCTTTAGATAGATAGAATAGAGAAAAAAAAAAAAAGGAATACCGATCGTGAGGAGGGTGGAAAATTCTATCGTCACAACGGGATCATTCGATATCGATATCCATAACTCGGGGAAGTAGGAATAAATTTCTACCAGCATTTCATTCTTTCTTTTTTCTTTTTTTTTCTGGATTCCTCAATTTTTAATCACGTGACAAGAGTGGCGTTCGATTTATACGTATGTAATAAAACTACATATATATTTCTGCGGGACATAGTTCTCGATCGGAATAAATATATAGAGCGAGAGCAAGTTTAATATATAAATAATTCAATCAAAATTCAGATATTCTCATATACACTATGTTCTACTTTACTAGATAAATTATTCACCTTAGTATAAATAATTCCTATTCGAGACCCTTGTATCCCAATTCTCCATTTGTCACGAGTTTGTCCTGTACAGGACTTCGGCGACCCCCGACATAGTATCGAAAGAAAAAAAAGAGAAAAGTAAGAAAAAATTCCCTACGATGACGACTGAATTTTGGAAAACTTAGCTTTTTTGAAAAGGTGATGTTCATCTTCTGGATTTAGAAACTAAAAACTCATCACGTCCTTGATGGGGAGGATGACAAAAAAATCGTACGAATTTTAACCCGAATCGACAGTCAGTCGTCGTTCGGTCGCAAGGCATGATGTATTCAATTTTGTAAAGTGCACTTTCGACTAATATAGTATGTATAATGTATATACCAACGAAAAATGAGATAAGGATAGCGGTACGGAGGTGTAGGTATGTATATATTTACGTACATAGGTGGGTATCTAATATAAGCAAGGTCGTATATCATTTCTTGGATGAACCCTACTTAGACGCAGCTGTACCACGCCGATATATTCGGTTTTCGAGGGGAGGGAGAGACGTCGGGCGTCGGGTTTCGCTTATATCGGCGTCGCGACGCCTAGTCCCCCACTCCTTCTCGCCCCCCTAAAATCTCACCCTTTTATTCCCTTTCCGTTCATTCCTTTTCCTCTGCACATCCTATATAGTATCGGAATACATAGACATACGAAATACTTAAAATTCCTAAATCATCCTTCAACAACTTCCGAATATCTTCCTCCGAGTGGATACCTTTTTTTTTTTTTTTTCTCAATTTTCCAATAAATTCCTTCGTTTTTCAGTTTTGTAGCGGTAGATATAGTTAAAGTTAGTTGTTTGGTAGAGTGCAGGGGAAAGAAAAGAAACAAGTGCGATGTGTGTATAAGTTTTTTATTTTCATTTTCATATTTTCGAAACTAATAAATAAAAAACGGGTGTCCCTCGCGGATATCACGCCCGCCGGTTTTTGAAGTCATTTTCAGTGGTCCTTTGACAAAATGTATATAAATTTTCTACCTCGTAACAAGTGGCGGTCGCGTTTGGTGGCAAGGGCCGGGCGGCGATGTTGATTAAATTTAAAAAATGAAGAGAAAAAGAGAGGAGAAGAAAAAAAGAAAAATATTTTCGTAAATTAAAATACATGCGCAACGTGAACGCGGCACGAGACCCCGCAAGCTTTTAATTTGCTTTTTTTTTTTTTACTTTTTAACGAAAAATTTTGTCGTTTACTCCGACGGCGACATGATGGCGGTTTTTGTGGGTTGCGCCCTTATGCTTCTCATTTCTCGATATTACATCGTACATCAGAGTTGTCCATCCGTCGTAATCGACTTTGTTAGCCAATCAAGGTTGATATTGAAAATTAGCGAGAAACTGAAGCTGTTGTATATATATGGAGGTAGGTACGAGACGGGAAAACGGGAACGTGCGGGACGTGAACGTGAACGTGAACGTTATAGAGTCGATACCTATGTGTATAATGTGTACATACATACGTACCCGCACTAGAGTAACCGGGATCTTGTTACCAAGCGTTCTCTCGCGCGTTGCTGCAAATTCTCATATGGTGGCTGTTCCAAATATCCCCCTTTGTCCGAGGAAACCTTCCTCGCGCGCGAGAGGTATATAAATCATTATATGGATCTACACATATACACCTATTATATATATATGTATACGTACACACATAGCAATATGTGCAAGAGGGTGAAACGCGACATCGTACAACGTATTTGTTATATATGTATTATTATATTACATATATATTTTGATTACATATACTTCCGCGGAATGGAAAACGATGTTCAACCACATACGTATATAATATATTTACCCGCGACGTACAAATTCCTTTGAAATTTATTCATTGTTTTTTGTTGTGTTTTTTTTTTTCATTATATATTTTGCACGAATAAAGAAATTCATGGTAAAAAAAAAAAAAAAAAAAAATGAATAAAAATAAAATAAAAATAAATAAACAAAGGACGAATGAATAAACGGATGAAGAAGAAATTTAGGGGACGTTTTTTGAATTGTTAAATTTTTCAAATTTTTGATATACGTATAATACGAACTTTGTAGAAAAGTATAACATGAATATAGACACTCTGCAATGTACACGCGAGTTGCGGTAGACCGCGGAAATGGAGTTTATATATGAAATGGTTATTTTTGATCACCTTTTTTTTGTTCCTATATATACTTTTTCCCCGATGACAATAATACCTATCGTCCTGTTCAACCGACTGCGATATTTCCCTTATCTCTGTACGTGAATTTCTATGCCTATATATACATGTGTGGTATGTATACATACGTGCACATAGCGAGATGCGGTAATTAGTGGGGATGATATTGAGAAACGAAGGGGCGCGGGGGGGGGGGGGGGGGGGGGGAGCGTCGAGGGTGGATTGATTGTGCAGCTGAGATTGAAATTGAGGTCGCTGGCTTTCATCACGCGGTAACACACCCCCATATATGTATATGTATCCATCCCTATACTACTTCTATACTCGATCGGTTTCGCATCATGCACCCGCACGATGTTCACCTTTTCACGTGATGATATATATATATACACGTATTACACAAAGATATATGTATACATAAATATATATAGAGTATATATGTATCCGTATCACCCTAACTGTATTCTCCAGATATTCAGGTATACCCATATGATCCGTGCTACAATTCACGATCATCCCTGTGCAACCCCTACAGATCGTCGTCCCGCGCCGCTGATCATTACTCATTGTACCAAATATATCGAGATATACGTATATCGATTACAGTTTCGATATACTATAGATGCTCGTGGGTTGAGGGCGAATTATATACCTGATGTACCTATATGAGAAACCGCTCTGAACGTGATCTTTTTTTTTTTCTTCATTCAAATTTATGCAAATAGATTTGCAAAATTAATTCGATTTTTTTTTGTTTTTTAATCGATTTGTTGATATCATATATATATATATATTTTTTTATTTCAAGTTTCGGCGAAAAAGTAACGCATAAAAGTATAGGTACGCGTCTACCGTATTAAACGTATAACTCGTCTGACTCACGAGGTCGACGCGCGTCGACGCTGTTTCTATTTCTGTAAGACGTCGACGTCGCGGGACCCCCACGAACCCGAATCCCATGTATATATTAGATATATATATATATGATATAGGGTAATAATAATAACAATAAAAACAGAAAAATTATGGCGAAACTTTTCAACCGTATAAAAAGAAAAAAGAACGTCTAGCTCCATCATTTGTTGGAGAATTAGTTGACTCGGGATGTGATGACTTGAAAGAAACATAAAGAACAGAAAAAAACGAACAAATAAGGAAATGAATTTAAAAAACGATCGGATAGATTTAAAAAATATATTTTTGGTGACCTTATCAAATATTTTAATAATATAATGCCTGCGAAAATTATTACTATGCAGAATCTCGTGCAGACGCCATGCGTCGTTTTTAATATAGGGGAGGAAAAAAAGGCGCAAAAATCGCGCTCGAGAGGGTACTCGGAAAATGTTCTTGATTAGCTTTTGAACCAATTTAGTTTTGATTTATACCATTCGACGACGTTATATACCCATATATATTTGTATATATGTACACACCGAACATGGTTTGCGGTTCACTCGCCGCACGAGAAGTATACGTACAAATATAACCTGCCAAAAAAACGATAGAAAAAAACGAAAACAATTTGAAGAAAAAAAAAAAAAAAATACCCAAATAAAATAAAATTTGAAACGCGAAAAAAAAAAAGAAGAATGGGTGCAATAACATGCACTCGAACAAAAAGATGAAAATAAAATACAATTTAGACATAAATAATAAGAGGAATAATATTTTTGCTCATATCTACATGGGCATGTGTACGTACGTACACGAACGTACATAGGGTTGATTCTTTTTTACGCACGCATATGGTAGGTATTCATGTATTTATAACCCAATCGTTTAAAAAGGCGTTACCCACACGTCGATCGCGGTGAGCCGCGATATGTTATTGTGGAAAATTAATTTTGTGGGCGCGGTTTGAAACGATTGTGAGAAATCTTCTTTTTCAATACATCGAATCGCATATGTAACGTATACCTGCGCGATGATTTTAGAATGAGTTTAGCTCTCTCCAAGTTTTACTACCGCCATGAAGTTCTATACGTACACGTATATATGGATATAGATGTTTGACTAACCCACTTCTGAATCAAAAATAACCCTCCACTCGAAACTCTACGCATATATTATTGTATGGGTACATCTATCCCCGTACATATGCATGTACCTACAACAAACTTTTGACGTTCGTTAACGTTCGAAACGCATATCTATTCCTCTTATTTCTTCCTTTTTTTTTTTAACATTTTTTCCCGTTTTTTTATTTCTTTATTTTATTTTTTTCAGTTCAGGTTTTCAGTTTTTTTTTTTGCTTTTTTGCTTTTTTTCCCCTCGTTCTTGTTATATATTTTTCACCATTAAAAAATCCGAGACGACGTTTCTCGCGTCTCTCAACGCACTGCATGGGTTATAAGTCCGAACGACATCCGTCTGAAGTGAAGTAAGTCGTTTTCTTTCTCTTTTTCACTTTTCTTTCATTTTTTTTTTCTTCATTTTTTCCGTACCCCCTAAGTGTACGCTTCTATTCCAAAAATACATATTTCCAAATTAAAACCATACATACGTGTGTATATATGTATTTATATATATTTTATATGTATCTGTACATATGTAGATTTCATCCACTCTCGAGGAGGAAATATATAGAGATCTTATAATAAACTGAAGACAGAATTTTGTACACAAAATATCTGTTTCGATGCACTTCCGCGTTTAAGAGAGTAAAAAAAAAGAATAGAAGAAAAAATAATTCGAAAAATTGAGAAAATAAAACTTTAGATATATACCTACCTATTACACGCACCTCTTTCGTTAAGTGTATACATAGATATGTGCATAATAAATTTATATACATACATGTATTCGTATAATTCATGTTATTATGTCTCAAAATTCTAAACAAACACACAAGAAAGAGAAAAGTGGAAAATATAATCAAAGTGAATGAGCTGTTGACCATTTTGTTTTACAAAATTTTGACACTTTTAATTCAGTCACTATAATCTAATTTGATTCAATTTTATGCTGGTGTATTTTTTCTTTTTCTTCTCTTTCTAGTCTGTGAGGTAAAAGAGTTTGATGATCTTCGATCGCTCTTCAGATTAAACGTCATTTTATTATATGGAAAACTTTGTCGTCGAGCTTTTTTGTTTCTTTCTTCCTTTTGTTTTTTCGTTTTACTTTGTCTCCTCGGAAAATAGGGTGAAATGAGTCGCCTTTATCAGTCGCGTTGTATGTGTTAATAAATATAAAGTATATAGAATAAGGGTGGCTCAATTCTTGAAGGCACTTCATTCCGTAGTGGTACCCGTTAGACGCGTTTAATCTGGATAAACGATCTTTTTCGGAGGTGCTATAGATTGTAGGGTTACCAGCTACTTTCAGCTGATAACGAAAAGCGTTCGAGTTTTGACACAGACGGAGCAGTTCTTCGCTTTATGTATCGTCTCATCCCTTTAGCGATGTCAATTGACGCTAAGTAACTTTTACCCCTTCGTGGAACGAAAATACATAGGAGAGAAAAAGAGAATCGCAGAACATAACCTAGACACAGATGTGCATCTGGTATATCTGGGTACAAAAAATAAGAAGAAAGGAAAGGATTAATTAGCGAAAAACATTTATATAGATTTCTTTTTTCTCTTTCGTCATTACACGATGAACCTGTAAAGCTTCTTGCTACTTCCTTTCTCGAACAACTCCCCGTCGAAATCCTTTCAACTCTAATTTTTGAGATCGTCTTTTGTCTGAAACAAATCTACTTTATTTATAACTATATATACGTAGATCTATAGGTTAGGTACGAAGTCGTCGTTAGGACGATTGGAGAAACGATTTTCTGCCGCTGAAATACAACGGCGGAATACTTTTTCAATTGCTACGGATGTATGTACGTGAAGAAGCATTTTTTTTTTGGTTTTTTTTTTGTAAGTATTTTTTTTTTTTCTAGTACTCGCAATGGACATTAACGAACCATGACAATTTACTCGAAGACCATCTGAACACTGGACTACAAATTTTTCCTCCGGGTTTTCAATTAGATTAGGTTAAGTTAGGTCAGACAATTGATGTACTTTTGTTTTTTCCTTCGGAATCGTTAAAGCGGGTTTTAAAAGATTGCGGCGAAGCATTTTGAGCTCCTGGAGGATTTGTTGATTTCCTTTAACGAATTTTCATTCACTGCAGAGCTTTTGCAAGTTTGGATTTATGGTCCGACAATGAGTTGCGGAAGAACGGTTGACGCGAATGATTTAAGTAATTTTCTTACCCGAGAGGGTTGTTTTTAAATTGGCAAAAAAAAAAATACAAAAAAAAAAAGATGAAATAAAATGTCAACTACGATACGGGTGAAATTTTTCTTTTCTGTTCCCAGAAAAATTTACTTAAATTTATCCACAAGACAGATTTTTGAAAAACGTCTGCATGCAAAGAGAAAAGAAATAATCCATCTGTGTCAAATCGAGCATCTCATCATCGTTGTCCTTCAGAACCTCATATCACACAACTTTTGTCTGAAATTTTCGTTTCTTGCGTTAAATTTTTTTCTTCTTTTCCGTTTTTTCTTTTTTTTTTTTTTTTTAACCTCGGTATAATTTCGAGAAACCTGCCCGAGGGCAATTAAAATGAATCGTCCTGGTATAGAAAATAATAATTAGCCGCCTGTCCTTTATTCTCATTATTAAACACCGACAAAGAAATTTAATCAAGATTAATCACGAACAACAATACCTGCAAGAAAATGGCGGGGGTAGGAAAGTTAGTAGAGAAAAGATTTTCCAGAATTACGCGCCTTTTTTTCTTTTCAATTTTCTCTTCTCTAGTTTTTTTCAAACCCACAGTCCTTACTGTTCTTTCTAATTCCTACTGATATCTAGCGCAGGTCATGCTCTTTCTGAAACCGAAAAAAGTTACGTAGTTAATTTTTTTTTTCAGGGTCAGGGACGTAGTACGTAGCCAGCTACAACCAAAATATGACTTGTACACTTATTTTAGGGTCTTAAATTGTTCGGAAAAGCTAAAATGAAGGCGATACTTTGGAAGAGATCTATATATATATATACGTAAAGTACTCTGGAATTACGGTCCCTAACTACCTACTATTTCTTCGATAAGATCAAACCCGAGTGATACTAAGGGACACGTTATACCCATTGGAAAAGGGTCTTCGTTTCAGACGTAGGTATGTTTATATCTATCGCGATCTTTAAGTGCTGAGCATAAATAATAAAACAACTTTCGCTCTGACGCGTGCACAAAAAATAAAAAAATAAAATAGAGAAACCAAAAAAATAAACACGGACATGAACGTTCGAAGAGACAGCGCAAAGAGTAAAATTCGGAGATGATATACTTATGTTTAAGAATTTTATTTTCAACTAGTTAATTTTCTCTGCAGAAATCGAACACTATAATTAACTTCAAAAAAGCAGATTGATATGTATAGTTTGGAAAAAAATTTAAAACAGAGACTTTTTCTTCGTTCATTTAAATATCTGAAATTTTCATTGAAATAATATACGGGTAGAATTTTTTTTTCCACCCTTCACCCTGCGGCAGCGACGCGTTACTCTGCGATAATTTACAAAAGGGGAAAAAAAAATGAATAAAAAAAGTTTTATAGATTTCCGATTCCGATATTGTATAGATAGTTATCTCAAACCTCTAATTGACACTTTGCAACTCTCTTACTACCATCATTTATATAAGTACACCGCTTTGTTCTTCTACCTACACAGTAAAATCTCGAAAATATCCATATAGTTATAAATACCTGAAGATACAACTGCAACGCGAAGCTCATCGGTTCGTTATCCCGGGCGAATAATAACAATAATAATAATAACAACAATAATGATGATTAAGTTAAAAAAGAGAAGAAAAATAGAATGTAAAAAAAAAAAAAAAAAATAAACGTGGAGGTGCACCGATCTGAAGAATATTGATACCTCAACGCTATATGCACTTGTTCAATAGCCGGTGCAGCAGAAAACCGGAGAACAACACCTCTGAGGGCTTTTTAATTTTTTTTTTTCTACCGTCGGATTCTTTTTCCCTTCATTTTGTATTTTATTTTTCTGTCTCTTTTTATTGCTTTTTTTTTTATCTTCTTATTGCTGCAACAGCGAATACAAAGTATAATCGAAGCCCTCGGGGACCTCGATTCCTTTTTCAACATCCTTTTGCGTTGCCGATATTCCACGATGTATTGTGTATATGTACATTTTATATATGTATATAATATAGGTATATATATATACGTATACCGTGGAACCCATACCGCAATTAATTCTACGCGGTATACTCGTGGTAATTTTCTGAAATCATTTTACATATACGTAAAGGGAACATTGTACACATTTTGTAAGGTACAATAAAAAAAAAAAGAAAGAAGAAGTTTTTTCTTTCTATTCCGTCCATTCAACATCGCGTTTTTCTTTCGATCACGCGGTGTAGTAGTTATGATATTTATATGTGTGTAATATACAGTAAATATATAGTTACTGCAGGAATACCATAAAGAACATTGAATATTTAGCCGAACGCTTTTTTTGGTTTTTTCTTGTTTTTTTTTTTTTTTTTTATACACATTTACACGTGGTTGCAATAATTGTTTAGTCTCAACGTCCCTTTGAGTCGTTCAGTGATATACCAAACTTCAAAGTAAAAAAGCTCCTCTCCGAATTAACATCCGACCTTGCGATGAAAAAAAAAAACATAAAAAACAAAAAAGAAAATAAAAATGGACAAAAAAAAACAAAATCGTAAACCTTTGAATTCATACGATTGAAAGTATTTTTTTTGTTTTTTTGTTTTTACAATATCGTTCGAACACCTGAGCACATGGTGCAGGATTTCGAAATTAAAAAAAAAATAATTGAATTGAATAAAATTAAATTAAAAAATCTAAACGTCGAAATTCGCACGTGTTTCGTGATAGGTATATTATTTTTTATTTTTATGATTTTTTTTTTTGTTCTAACTAAATCCTGGCGCCTTTGTTGGACGATAATCATCAACGTGATCATCATTATCTACATTATTGCGAGAGAGAAGGTCGTCGACGCATATGCCAAGTCAGCTGCGCTGCTATAGGCATACCTTGTATATGTAGAGTGCTGCGTGCTGCAGGAGCAAAAATGAATAAAATAAAATGACAAGAGATTGGTTCTTTTTTTTTTTTCTTTTTTCTGTTTTCTGTGTTATACTAGGTTATGCTAGACGGTCGGTTAGAGTCGGTCAGTGCATTTAGCGACATTGCAGACACATAGTCAGACGGTAACTCGCCTATTAATAGCTTCTACTGGCGGCGACAATTTAAATCCTCCTGCAACTCCGTGCGAAAAAACCGCCCCACTATTTTTATATGTTACAGAGGTGCAATACGTGGTGGTATGACCAACGAGAAACAGAAGCACATCTTATCAATTAACCCGTAGAAAGAGAGAAAAAAAAACCACGAGTCTACCGAGAAACTCACATTTGTTAAAAGAAAGACATCTCGAAATTTAACATTCATCCCTCATTTGCGGGGCAAAAAAAATAAATCAAAAAACAAAAAAACGAAACAATGCCGAACAATTACGAATCATTGCGTTGTAAAAAAAAGAGTGAAGAGAAAAGAAAAACGAAGATAAAAAAAGATGACCGAAAATGATTAGGTGTAAAAAAAAGACCACTCATATACCTATACGCACACGTACACAAGAAGAACGAGAAAAAAAAGCCAGCGTTCCGTTAAAAATTCCTGCTAGTTGATTCACGACCTGCAGCAGCACCAGCATTTTCGTTGTTGGGGCTACCTACGTGTACCTATACATATATACCTGTATGTATGTATGTGTACCTACCCTCCGCAGATTTATTACACCCCCTCGCAATTCGCTGCATACGAACAAAAAACCAGCCGCGTATATTCGCGCATGGTTTGAAAACCGCGTTTTCGCTCAATCCTGTAAAGAGAAAGGGGGTTTGGCGTCAGGGGGTAGGGGGTAGGGAATTTTAAACTCATGGGTCATTAATAGCGCATATATACGTACACCCATGTGTACATACTATACCTATAGATACACATCGTGCGAAAATTATTGCTCGCGCGATCACGAGCAGCAGCAATTTTGGAGTTCTCGCAGCTGTATATTTTGAATTTTTGAATTATATCCTTCTTCACGTTATACCAATAAATTTCAGTTTATGAGGGTCAATATACCGAACACTAATATCACTCGGGATCATATGCGGGAAATTTTGATACGGTGAAAAAAAAAAAAACTAATAAAATAAAAACTAAAAAATCATTCGTCATCCCCGTAACATCTACGTATCCTGCATGCACTGCATACAGCTAAAAACACTTCCCCGCGATTTATGGAGATGTTTTTTTTTTTTTTTGTTTTTTTTTCTGTTTTTTTCTTCTAATTCCTTTTTCCTTTTTCTCTCGCAAAATTTCTTCGCGAGACACGGCGAAGATTGTAATTACATTTGCCGTTTGAACTCGCAGAAATGAAATAACTCGAGAGTGAAATTGAAAATAATATATGTAAACGAAGAAACATAAGTTCTAGCGAGTAATTTTTTTTTTTTCATTTTCAGTTTTCTCTTTCTTTTTTCTCTTGACGTATTTTTGTTTTTTTGTTTTTTTCTCGCAACAAGTCTGAAGGAATTATAACCGATTACGTCGGTTTTTGTTCCTTGGCTTGCAGTGATGTGTTTAACTAGAGGGCAACACACTTAATACGTATATATATATATGTAATATATGTAATATATATACGTATATATTGTATATAGTTTGAGTTGTAATTTATGCGCGCAATTAAGGGGCAGTAAAGTTTGTAAATTAATTGGTAAGATGGTAGTAAAAGTTAATTTGGTTGGTGAGTCGTTCGGCTCAGGTGGCGTGCTTCGGTTCTCGCGGGTGGCACTGGCTGCTGGTCTGCACAGCAGCGGCAGCAGCAGCAACGTTTCCTTCCCTCGTTCCCTTCTCTCCAACGGGGTAATCCTGATCTCGCTTTTGGCGAGCGCCCCCGGGAGTAGCTTCTCAAAGTCGCGAGCAGGGGGGAAAGCCAGTCGAGGTCGAGGACGTGGAATATCTGGGTCTCTGTCAGAAACTACGCTACTTATATACCGTCTTATATATATACATATATACACACACGACAAGCTGGGGTACACATATGTATATAACATATATATTTTTGTAAACTAGATAAAATGAATTTTTTTGTTTTTTCTAACATCGTTGGATAAATTATGATGTTATAATATTTTACACGGGTATATGAATATATTTCCGCAGGTGATGGTTAAATTTAAAACATGCAGGCGCCGACCAGAGATCATTGTAATTTAAGGTGGTGACTAACAAAAGAAGGGGAAGAATGTCATGTCACCTGGACCTGGGCCACTAACTGGTGCAGATCCCTATTACTGGTAATTTTGGACAGTGGCGAGGTATTTATGAAGTTCGTGTTTCACATTTTATGAGTCACACAATGCTTGCGGAATGAGATGATGATCTCATCGGGGAACGGATTTTTAGAAAAATTTTCAGTTATAGATATGCCACCGTCGCTTTGAGACACTTTTAACGAAGGATAGAATCATGTGGATGTAGATTGAGAGGGAGGAGATAATCGAATTTTATAAAATCGGACGTACCTTTCATTTTTGGAAAAAAGCTCACCGCGTCTGATTTTCAAAAAATTTGACACTGCTGTATGACCTATGCATTTTTTTCAACTATCCAGGGAACGAGATCCGATGAAAAAAGATGCGATCGAACTCCCGAAATTTTAGTTAATCGTCCTCGCGTCGTATCGTTTCGGTCGTCACCTTTACGGCGAGATCGATACTCAACGTAAATTCCTTGATAAATATATTCACCCTCATGTGACAGGAATGTTTCGGTATATAGGCGATTTATACATACCTATTTATATACCTACTTAACTAATTAATGTGCAATTGTAACCGTAAGACCCGAGCCCACAAACCTATCCTTAAATGTCAGGATCTCTGAGACGTCTATTTTCTCTCTCTCTCTCTCTTCCTCTTTCTCTATAAAACTTCTATGTGTAGCGAAACCCTCAGAATTACTTAGGGAATTAATCGAGAAACAGCAGCTCGATATCTTCAATCAAGATCGTCACGTCTGTGTAGCGATCAAACTGCACAAAGATAATTAATGTACATGAGGTAATGGCACGATGCGTATATAGGTATATAAATTCATCAAAAAAGCTCCCCGCAAGCTTTCTCCTTATTCACTCCATAAGTTTTCTATATCAGCCGATTTTATTCCGCCAAGGTTACCGAAAATCAAAACTCCAAGAAACCAGCTTGTATAACTTATCGATTTAAAACAAATTTTTAATTCGTGCAAACTTCCGAATTTTCAATTTCTTTCTCACTAGCGGATCGCAGATGTGGCAGACGATGACCGAGTATCATCATCGTATAAAAAATATATGAAACAAAAATCCATATATACACATGTACATATACGTAGATGAATATATAGTCGTCGGGGTTATATATCCGGTAATTTTTCATTGGAGGGCGACGACTTTGGCGAAGTTTATGAGACGTCGCGGCGCCAAGGCTTGCGCTCCGTAAATCTTAAGAGGACTTCTTCGGCGTTTTTTTTCTCTCTTTTTCTTTTTTCTTTTCCACCATGATCTTCTCTGTCCTCGTTTCTCTGTCCTCTGTCCTTGTTTTTTTTTTTTCTTTTTTTCTATTTCATTTCTTCCTTCTCATTTTCTTTTCCCTCATGCACAGACCAACGTCTTGGCCTTGATGCTCGAATAGTCGGAGAAAAAAAAAAAAATCAGAGAGCTGGATAATAAAATCTACAGAATTATCGATGCCGAAGCGAAAAAAATAAAACTGAAAAGTATTATGTACATAGTCATCCAGATAATTATTTCCGATATTCCCATCAAAGAAATCAAAAAAAAAAACAAGAAAAAAGGACGTCATTCTTTTATCAACATTTACTCGATTTATTTTTTTAAATATATATTACGCGATACGTTTATAATTGAAAATAAATTTTTCGCTCGCCCTTCTCCGTGCGAGGTTTGAATTTTTTAATGGGATGAGAGAAATTGAGGAAAGGAAATCAAAAAATTTATTCTTCGTTGTATAGGTATCTACGTTGTATGTATATTATTATATACCTATGTACATAAAATATATAGGATATAAGGAGGGTCGTAAGATATTAGCGATGTAATCTGACGACTGGTTCCCCTCTTCCTCATTATATAACTTCACGCTGGGGTCGCGCCGGGATGATCTTCGCCTTATATAAAGACCCTTTCCCCTCTCGCCCTGCAATCCAAAAAACCGTAAAATTCAATTAATATCGACGATCATTCATTGCGATTTAGCGGTACGATGACTAATTGTAGGTGTGACAAAATTTCTAAGCGCAGACATAGACGTAGGATAAAAAGTGAATAAATCTATTTACCATATAAAATTACCTCATGATATATACATGTATAACTGATCTATAAATTTATTACCTAACCTAACTTATATTATCGTATGCGGGGTAATAGATTAATTCGTTAATTAATTTTTTTTTCTTTCCTGTTCTTTTTTTTCTATTCAAAGAAAGATTGACGATGGTCGAAAGCGCACGTCAGAGAATAGAATATTAATATAATAATAAGTTACGGGGCGATTTAACGCCCAGCATATCACCGGCAGAGCTTTTCCCGAGTTTTTGAGATGAGAAGGGGAAAATGGGGTAGGTATATGGTTAAAAGTTAAAACTATTGAAAAACAGGCTTCGGGGTAAGTTTGAACTTTTACCATGCATACAAAGGTGTATATAGGTATATGTATGTATGGAAAAGCTCTCTTATATGTGAACTGCGGGATTTGAATAGCCGAATATGTGGGAAGATAATAAATTATCGTAGAGCGAATATTATATAAGATCATTCTTTTTCCACTTTTCACCGTTCCAGTTGGATCTTTTTTCTTTTTTTTCTCTACTTTCTTTTCACTCTTTCTTATAGACATATTATTCCACCCTCGTATTTTCCATTGATCCTTTTTCTTGCAGGGGATGTATAGAAGCGATTTCATACGATGATAATGACAATCAAAAATCACCGTACAATTTCTGCTGCCGTCCTGCACGGTTTTTCAAAAAAAAAAAAAAATTCTGTGATGTACAAAATGAAAGAAAAAAAAAAGAAAAAAATTAGTCAGCGCGCGATCGTTTTCAAAAGCAATAGAAAATTGTTTACCACGATCGACTCGAAGACAAAATATTTGATTGGCTGATAATCATTATTGACTGATCCGCAGGAAATCGAATAATAATATGTAACAACTTAAATGGGAATTCTATTTGCGTAGCTTCTAATTTGTAGATTTATTTCCGGTTTTCATCGACCCGCCGTAAATTCCCGGCCCGAATCTCCTCTCGATTCACTAACCCATCTTCAGCTAAACTAACTATCCGCGGGTACACGGGGTGACAGAATGATAATACGGAAAAAATAATTTCGAAAAATAGCACCGCGGCAATTTATTTATATTTTCTCTTTTATCCTCGAAATTTCTCACTCCTCTTTCATCCCATATTAAATACACCTTATAGCGCCGCCCGGGTTATTCCTTGCCACAAAATAAAGCAATGTAGAGTAACTGGATATAGTAATGTAGTAAAGTAGTAGTCGTTTAAATTAATCAGCTAAACGCTTCCGTTCTCAAACACCGCGACGCACGGCGGCGGTGAAAAAAGAAAAAGCTCCCTCAAAGCTCCTAGCGGTAACAAACATGGCGGCGGCCCACGTATTTAATCTATCTACACACGTATTATATATATGACTCAAATAATTGAGTACTTACGTCGTGTTATGGGATATAATATAATATAATCCGTACGTCTCGGATCTAATTAACTTTATTAACAAGCATATACGTATGTATATATAGGAATACAAGTATATATATACACAAACTATACGGAGTAATCACATCGGGTTAAAGTATCGTTATTATTATTCATTGTTATTATTATTCGAAAAATATTTTACGTCATATTGTTATCTGCGCGGGTGATTTTCATTCGAAGTATAAAATTATGTATCTACTCCATGCGGTATGTATATTATTAACTCATATACTCTCATTTCTTTTTTTTAATCTTTCTCTTTGTTTTATCGCGTTATACTCGAACCGAACAAAAAACTTAATCATCAACGATACGGACGATTAAAAAATTGTGTTGAAAAAAAAATGGAAAAGGTGAAACTTTTAATGCAGATATATTATATCATTGAAATATCACTTCATTTACTTTGCTATTTTACGGCAAAATAAAAATAATAATAACTATAATAATATTGATAATAATAATAATAATAATGATACGTCAAATGGACGATATCGTGCCAGATATTTATCTAGCCGATGCACCTGTGAATCCCAATTTGAAATTTATGGTATCAATTTCAATATCGTTTGTAGGTATAATAGCAATATTAATAACAATAATCATAATGGAAAAAAGGTATTATTATTATTTTGATTTTTTATTTTCAACGATATCACCTATATATTTATCATACTATCAAATTTTGTTTTGGAATTCTATAAAAAACAATTTTCCGAGCAACAAACGTGCGTAGATAGGTTATATACTTGTATCTATCTATAATGTTCTATATAGATTCGTTGATATGTATACATAGATTTTTATGTATATAATATTCATGTATGTATCTAAATATACTGAAGCGCTAATTAATATTTTGCCGTGGAGCAGCTCCGATAATCATGTCCGGTCCGGGCAGAGGATATTAATGGGTAAAATTATGTAATTTAATAACTTACTATACGAACCATCCGACGAACCTCCAATTACGAGTACATAATACATGATATATACGTATATAGATCTCGTATAAAATTCTATACACCGTGCCCGGTCCGCTTAGGTGCGTATATGTATTTATACATTATATTATAAACACATAGCATGCAGAGAGGTAAATTATTTATTAGATGTATAGCAATTACATGTAATTCAGCCGGACTTATATACGTCATTGTGTAATGTATAATCAATAAATTAGTCCTAATATACATAATAGATCGAAGCAGGTATTATATATCTATTTGAAAAAGAGAGAAAAAAAAAGAAAAAAATTTCGCAATATGTACGTTGATATGGATACGTACTTGTGACATTTATTATTATTATCGGATAAATGAAATGTTCATTTTCTCTTAATTTAATTTATATATATGCCATAAAAATGATAACTGCCGCGCCAGAATGCTCGCGTTCTCCGCTCGATATTTTTGACACCTCCGGATCTCTCGCCTCCCGCCTTTTTTATATATTAGAAGATGAATTTTTCCTTATTACATTTTTCATCAAGCGTTGATTGGTGAAAATCAAATTTCATCCGACTGCAGATCAGATTTTTCGAATGTTTTTCTCGCAGTATTTTTTTTCATATATCCTACAAAGGTCCGAAAAATGCATGTAACCTACCACGATTCCAGGGATGTAATTAATCGGAGCTTGCGAGCCTTTTCGCGAAAAATGGTGTGTATTTATAAATACATATGTAATGTGTACGGGTTCATTTATAAAATATATCAATCTATGTAGAACTCTGAAACACGCAACGTTGGGTCATTAATTAATTTATGTAATTGACTTCCGCTTGTAAACCTGCATGTACGATAACTGCTCGAGGAACATCGCGAGCTAATATATTTTGAAAATCATTCTCACATCGGCTCGAACCTGCATACCTATAAGTACGAAAGAATCGTCTGAATATTCTCTCTCAAATTATGAAAATTATCAATATTCAAATAAATGGATGGAGGTCACCGAGTTTAAATGAGAAACACAAGTTTCTTTCTTCGCGTATCAACGCCCGTCCGATTATATTCTGAAAAGTAAAGAATAAGGGAAAGACAAAGCTGTCATATAATATTATGTACATATATTTATACAGGTATATATATATATATATACCAAGTCCCGATGCAGATTTGCTTCAGTAAAGTTTTCAACAACTTCCCCAATATTTCCCTCCGTCTCCCCGTACGTAGGTATACCTCCTCACTCGACCCGTGTACTTTGAATTTAGCAATAATTACAAGTCCAGGAAATTAACTCGAAAAGCTCTCTGTGCTCTGCGCGACTACACTGCATAGGTATATAGGCATAATAACGAGAGGTAATAAAGTTTGATCCGTACATAAACGAAAAGGAGATGATTAAAAGGGAGGAAGATAGAATGGCTGAAGAAAAAGAAAAGAAATATAGAGCAAAAGACGATCAACAATTACACAGTTACGTTATACGGAGGGCCGCACGTTACTTGGAAATTTGTAAAACAAGAAAACAAAAGAGAAAATTTGATAAATTCAAAGGAGAAGAGAAAAGTATCAAGTTATATTATATATGTATATAGAATCGAATAATTGTACGGTTGCGTGTACATCGAATGTATGTGTATATACTTGGAGATATTTATTTATTTGTGTAGTTAGCGTATATCTATGTACCTATACCTATGTAATGAGGAATAGAATGGAGGTACACACCTGGTTCAATAACCCCTGTTAAAACTGCTGTGTTATGCAAATTTAATACATATATATACCTCGTGTTCCGTACAGCAATGCCCAAGACCGACTTCCGGTGCGTATATATATGTACATAACCTATGTACTGGCTATGTACTAATGCCTTCTACTTCTTCTTTCTCCCCGTTCTTTTCTTCTCGCGGAGGCGATCGTTGCCACGATTAGACTACCCCCGTTTTATCAGAAATATATCCATTTTTTTTTTGCCCCCTTACTATTTTCAATATCCATACATATGTGATATCGATAAACTACTGTTCATGATGGAAACTTAAAGCAAAAAAAAGAAATCAAACACTTTTTACAGCTTTTCAAAATTGCAGAAAATAAACAATCGGACATTATACATTATATCCGCGCGCACGGAGTTGAAATTTTAGAAAATAATAAATGAAATAATGATTTGAAAATTTGAGGGCAGATTAACCTTTTTGGTTTTTTTTTTCAAACTGCAGTCGCAGTATTTAATAATAAGTTACATATATCGAGTATGTGGCGTCTGGTGTTCTACTTACATATTAATTCTATTTGACTAGACGTCTGAGTGACTTTTATCCAACATCTACAGAATTTTTTTTCAAAATCTTGTTGTGGAAACTAAAGTTTGTCGGAAAATTTCTGTCTATACGCTCAGGGTGAAGAAGAATATAATAAAGTACTTGCAGTTTTAAAAAGAATGTAAAAAAACGTCAACTTTCTTATTACATATCAAAGTATGTTTGAATGTACATTTTATATTCCGACTCTCCCACCCTTATTTCTATCTTCTGGCTACGGCGATATCGAATATTGTTAAAATAGAAAAAAAATAAAATGAAAAGATTTTCGCATGCAGAAACTGGGTCAGTTAAATCAACTCCATTTGCGATTTTATATGTATCAGGTATGTAGATACACGTAATTACATACCTTACATCAAACGAGATTTGTCGTTGGAGTTATAGTCACTGAATTTCTTCGTTAATTGAAAGTTTGCGTGCAAAAATTTAGAAAACAAAACTGTCTGTGTAATAAAACTAAGATAACTCAACTTAACTTCTTTTTTTTCTTTTTTTTTTTTTCTTACCACATAGTATAATAAAAAATTCGTATAGTTCCACATAGTACGGTATACATATATATTGCATAATGACGGCTACCGAAATAACTTCTGCTGCACCATGCTTCGGTTTGCCTGTATTTATAAAGACATTTGGAGTAGGGAAAAAAAAAATAAAAAATAAAAAAGTAAGAAACTAAAAGCAAAAGCGGTGCTAGTTTCACGGCCACTATATAGTATAGGATGTATAATTCAAGAAGACTATTCACTAATAGGCTACAAATTTTGGCATTGAAAAAACTTTTGAAAAAAGAAAAAGGAAAAAAACTAGGCGCATTTTGCGGTGATTAGGCGAGGAGGAAGAGGATGAGGGAGGAGGTCAATGGGGTCAGAGGCATGCAGGAATTAGGGGGAGTGCAAAGTAACTATATAATTTGACTATAAGGTAGGTATACCTTTAACTTTGGCAAAAACCCAAGTCAACTATACGAGAGAGCAGCTGATAGGGGTCGTCGCTTCGATGGTCAAAAAGCCAGACGACCACCTAATGGGATAGCGACCGGAATAGCGGGGATTATTTTTGTCCTTTCTTCCCCTTTTCCTCACGACATACTACCGCTATGTGCGGTAGTCGAGCAATATCTTCCAAATTCAAGGTCAACGAACGTCCCCCGCAACCTATTTAGATAAATATGTAGTATATAAATTTTTTCTCCAACAATTTTTTTCGCAAGTATAAGAAAACAAAATTGAAAAGAAACGAAATAAAAAAAAAAAAAAAAACAACTACAAGTTTCAACGTCATCATTTTTTGCTCGATGATAATTCAGACGATCTCACTTATATATTTTCGGTTGTACGGTAAACGGTCAGTTTCCATGGTCATGTTACATAGTGATTGAAGATTCAAAAGTCGGGAGATTGTGTTCGTTCGAAACGGTGTCGGTGAGCGAAGAAACACCTGCTCGTCATTTAGAGTTCCTCTTCGTTTCTTTCCTCTCTCTCTCTTTTTCTCTCTCTATCCCGTTCCTTCTCACGCTTCAAGAAATATCCTCACACTGCACCGCTGCACTCCTCCTTTCTTTCAACCTTCTTCTCTTTTCCCTCCCCCTCGCCCCCTATAGCTTGTATTCACAGTATTCGCGGCTCTCTTTGTCTCGATCCGGTAGATGATCCAGTTAATAATGATTGCACCTTTACCCGCTACCTACCTATGCACCGCAGAAACGGCGAGCACCACCGGTGCCGGTAGAATATTGCTTCGCTAAATCGAACAACGAATATAACGTAAAAATTGACGGGAAAAACTGGCTGCAAAATCATCGTCCTTATATTATACATATACACGTACGTAAAGGGGACCCAAAAATTACCTCGTGTAATATATATGGCAAATAAAAATTATGAAAAGAAAGAAAAAAACAACTAAATCGATTCATTTTTGTTGTTTTATTTTATTTATTTTTATTTTTGGTTGCAACAAAATTTTATACATTACAAGGTACAAAGCGGGAGAGAGAGAAATTGAAGAAAAAAGAATAAAAAATAAATAAATAAATAAATGAATAAGATTGGCTTTGGTAGCGTGCGGATAGTTTGACGAACGATTTGAAAGAATAGAAACCGGAAGTTGGCATAGATAAAGTGGTCGGGTTTATGTATAGCTATGTAGGATACGGTTGACCACCTATTGTCCTTGTTTTAAATCATCTCCTCGGGTCATAGAGCACAGATATTGGGCCGGCGCTCTCAAGCCTGAAAATCAATTTACACTTACAGTCGTTTTGTATGAAAACTACTTTAACTTTGATCTCCGAGAACGAGTCAGTATTTTAATACCGACCAAAGTCGTCGCTCTGCTCGATGAGTCTTAACTTACGAGTCACTCCGCGGTCATGAGATAATCGGTCGAGTATCAAATTGAAAATTTTTGGCCCATCCGAATGGGCAGACTTAAACGTCCAGAGTTTTCGGTCGCCATGTATAACGCACGAAATAAAAAAAAAAAGATTGCGGTGGTTGAAAATGATTTTTGGTTTACCTATAGTATACGCACGTTGTATTTGTCTTGCCATAATTAACGCGTACAACGTAAATCCTTGTTATTATATCCACCATAAGTTGAATTTAGATATGGTGGTAGAAGATGATGATAATGATAATTATATACGTGAATATTACCTACAATGTGTACGTACTGTATGGTTACATAAGATTTTTACAAACAGATTAAGATTGTCTCACTAATTATAGTTGGTGTAATTAAAACGAAATTTGGTGGTTCTCGCGAGGGCTTGAAATTGTTAAAAGACACGAAATATTGTTTGTTTTTTTTTCAGCAAATGTACGCGATTATAAGGTGTGCACGTATTTTACTATATCGATATTTTATTTTATGTAATGTTCACATACCTAACTACCTACCCTACCCACCTAACCACACCTACCCCTTTCAACGTTTTCTCACTTTGAACTACAACTCGATACATTGTGTAGCCCAGCTTCTCTAGATTGCTGCACATGTAAGAGAGGTATACCTATGTGCATGAAGAGTAGCTGCAGCTCTCTGGTGTTTATAATTAATTAATACAACGGGGTATTAATTACAAAGCTTTGCAGTCGCGGGACCTTTATCACCTTAAAGTCAAAATGTATGTATTTATGTAAGGTGCCATGTAATATAGGTACTGTAATTATTATATGTGCTTGTAAATGCATCTACAGAGTGTTCGAGTTGAAATTTTTCATTCGTCCAATGGGGGTTGAAAAATAAAGAACAAAATCCTCTTTTCAATTACATATAAAACGTGGCTTTATACGTCATATTTTTACTTCGTCAGGATTTTGATGCAGCGGATTCTAAGATTTTAACTTCGTTTGTCATTTTCTTTACGAGAGAAAAAAAATTCCATTGCAATTGTGTAAAAAATTATTTTCTATCTTTTATAAGTTTTATTCTTTTGCATTCCGTTACGCATTATCTTATAGACGGATAAATGGGACACGGGGTACATGTGACATGAAAGGCGGAGTTACGTAGTACGTTATAACATAACGTATATTATATTACACACTTTGTCATACTTGCGTTACATGTATATGAAATATCCAACCCACCACCCCTTTTTTTTTACCATTTTTTTTCATTTTTATTTTTATTTTCTTTTCACCCTCCGTATGATTATGTATAAACCGAGCACGCTTACGTGATGCTTTGGATTATAGGCTATGTGGCACGCAAAAGTGCTCCCTTTGGTAAACCCGTTTAACGGTGGAGTAGGCGGGAAATTTGAAAATTAACCCCTGCAGCACGGTTGAGGGTGGAAATTTATGTAACGGTGAAAGAAAAAGATTATTAAATAAAATTTTCAAATAACAAGAAACAACCTGGCGGATGCACCACAGGGATGAAACATTCATTCGAATTTCACTATTTTTTACCGATGTCGTGAAATATACAAAAAAAAAAAAGAAACTGAATATTACTCGACTTTCTTGGTCGAAGAAATAAAAAACAAACAAATGAATAAAAGTAAAATCGGGTACGATGAAAAAGTGAAAAAAAAAGGGGGAACACAGGTGTTTTTCCGAAAATTGTCTAATTATTATTTTGTTAGCTTTTGCATTTTGCCTTTGGTTTTTGAGTTCCGAGGGATAAGGAAGAACCCGGTGCCCGAGGGACTGTGGAGCTGGAATGGGTGGTTCGGGAAGTATCGTTTCGTTTGGTTGCGTGGCGCAGGCCACTCTGTTAAATGTGCTCTGGGATTTCTAAATAATAAATAACATCGAACGGGGTTGATGGGTGTTGGGGCATCGGCCATGCCGCAGAGAGCATGTTACGCGTACACATACAGCTGCTCACATTCAACGTATCTCATACCCATATACATACATGTATAGAAGAGAAAACACAGGGCGAGCTTTTTGGTGGTGTTGCATGAGAAACC
Organism: Athalia cordata; assembly: GCA_963932425.1. Taxonomy (NCBI): domain Eukaryota; kingdom Metazoa; phylum Arthropoda; class Insecta; order Hymenoptera; family Athaliidae; genus Athalia; species Athalia cordata. The sequence continues at coordinate 32,498,147 of OZ010626.1, forward strand.
GCGGGGTAATGGCCAATGCTAAATTGACCGTAGCTGCTGCTGCTGCTGCTGCTTTCGGCTGTGTGTTACGTACACACGTACGTATATGTACATGCCCACTTCACACAAATATGCACATTCGTAACGTACACATATTCATATACACACATCCATAAACCCTCGGAGTGCCACGCAGGTTTTACCTTCCCTTGTTGCCCGCGCCATGCTGCAGCTCGCGCGGAACCGCAATTCAATGATCATACGGCAATTTAATTAATCCCACGTTACACGCACCCTTTTATATACAATAAAATATATGTACGGTACGTGCATGCATATAGTACATATAATAATCTATAGTGTATTACAGCCTGTATACCTTGACCTGATATATATATTATATTATATTGAATATTCAGATAAGAACATTTATCAATGTACATATTTTATATATACCTACGCGAAAAAAATCGAGTAACATCAAATAACTATAATATGTTGGTATCGATTATCGATTTATGCCATGTATTAATTTTTGATGAGAAAATTGAGATTTTTCTGTTTTTTTTTTCTATACCATTTATATCCCGATTATCAATTATCTACTCTAGATTCTTGATATTCATATTATGGTTACATCATGATGTAATTTCACAGCAAATCCCTCTCAGAGGATTATGTACCTATACATATAGATATATACCTTTGTGGGATATTAAGTCCGATTGAATATAGTGCAAGCTTTATATAATTACGCGAAAACGTTTTTCCTATTTGGTAAATGAAGTCACCATATTCGCGTTTCGTGTCAACTGAACTTCCCAGATCGGGAGTAAGCAGCATAGAATGAAGCACCTGTTTCCTACGTGGAGAGAAGAAAAATTTATTAGAGAAAAACATAAGGACATTTTTAATTGAAAAACCCACAAGCGTCGAATCGCGACTCTATCGTATAAATGGGGAAAATCGAAGTTAATTTTTTCGATCGTGCTATAAAATACCTACCGATATAATAGACCGCGCGTCAGCTAATTTTTCCGTTCGATTGCCGAGGAAAAGAATAAAAAATGAAAAAAGGAAAAACGAAATTTCATCGCAAAGCCTTCTGATGATAAAAATTGCTGAACGTTGGAAGGATGTTGGTATAGTGCACGAACGGTGAAAATATATATTGCGCAGAGATTGCTCATTTAGCAAAGGTAATTTCACGATATTTGTTTTAAATATACCTCAATATATCGATTATCGATATTCCAATATACAATCGACCCTATACTATAAGCTTTAACTCGCCCTTTATGTAACCTATATAGATTCTTCCACAACAGCTTAAGTCGAGCTGCATTATAACCGCCCTAATAGAGCCGAGTGAAAAGGATATTGAATATGGTTGCTGCCGCCGTCCCCCATTTTTATTTTTACCTTTTTTCCTGGATATTTTATTATTTTTTTTTCTTCCCTGTCGCAGCGAGGATTACCTGCATATATATACATATATAGAGAAAACTAATTACCAGTATTACACGTATATTCATATTATTTATTTAATAATTTGTTTCTTTTTTTTCCTTTTTCAGATGAGCGGAAAACGTAGCCGAAGTTTCAAATGCGCTGTTCATCACAGAGACAGGGAAGTCTGTTCGGAAAACGATTTTCATCTACTCGTTCAAGAACCACCGTTGTTTCGAAGGTGAGTAGACAAGTAATTTTCGAAGAAAAAAAATAAAAAGAAGGAAGAAGGCAGGGCATGCTTAGAATTTTGAATAAACTCTGCACAATCTTCACCCTCTCCCTCGCCTACGTAGATACTATACATGAGGGATGGAAAAAAGTTTATAGAAATTAGTGAAAAGTAAAAAAAGATTGATAAAATTAAAAGGAGTCAGAAAAAATTAAAAGGAGTCAGAAAAAAATTCTACCCTTATTTTTAACAATAAAACGTCGTAGGCGGTTACATAGACAGGTATAATATATAGGTATGTCGTACGTAATACAGAAATAGCGGAGAAAATGATAAGAATAGAAGAAAAAAAAAGAAAAAAAATAATGGAGAAGTAGATGTATATTATATAGAACGAGAAAAGTCAGCGGAAAACCGGAAACAGGTAGACGCGGGGATGTTGCCCGACTTATATGTAAATTTGAAAAGTAGCTCAAGAAAATTTACCTACCATATAAAGGTGTGTGTATTGTATAATACCTACCCGTCCTCGGAGATTTTTCTCTACAGCCCTTCAACCTCAGCATGGTACATCTATGTGTGTATATTATATGTATAACAGTTTGTATAGATATGTATATACCTAAACTGTAATGCACGTATAAACGCGTAGTTTGAAAAATTCGTCGCAACGTATAATATATATGTAGAGACGACAGTTTATAGAAAATTATACTGCAGTCGACAACCGACAGACTGATAAGTAAATCCTGACAAATTTTAACGGGCGTCGTGAGCGAAGAAAATAAAATATGAAAAACGCAATTCAGAACTGTAATATAAGCGTAGATTCTGTTATTCATTCGGCCATTTTTTTTTTTTTTTCGGTTTTTTGTACATAGATACATCAGCCGCAGTAATTGAGATGGAGTTATACATTTGTTTTTTGTTTTTTTTCTTGTTACAAAAATCCCAGTTTTCGGAGAGGAATGGAAAGGGAAAGAAGATAGAGACACGGGAGATGGAAAACGGGGGATGGGAAAGCTGGAGTCGCGAATACCGAGCGGAAAGCCATCGCATATTTTATTCATATTTTCAGCGGTTGGTTTTCCATACATCGTTGCTGTAACGGGACATAAGAAGCAATACTCGTGCAGCATGCTGCAGTCGCGCGTATTACGGCTCCAATCCGCATTCATCCCCATTGCATATAATATGTAGGGTATGCGGATACGTGGTGCAGATTTTACAGTTGATATGATAAAAACCAGACGATGACGACGACGACGACGCGATGATGATGATGATGATGATGATGATGATGATGGCGGTGGCATCGCGAGTATGCAAACTATACATATAATACTATTATAATTCAGAATCCATTTTTATGGTGGTCATATTTACCACATATCTACACTGTTTCTGTACATATGTATTAACAATGTTTTGTACATAACACTATAATTTCAATCTGCGGTTACACCCGTTAGATTTTTTACCCCTGACACATATTGTATTATGTACTTAGAGTTATATTCATAGAAAAACAAATGCATAAGAATTGCATATGAATATATTATTGCGAATGTCATGCATACTGGTTAGATAAATTGTTAAGAAACTAAAGGGGGAAAAAGAAAGAAAAAAAAAACGGAAATGGAAAAGATAGAGATATAGTATAACTGCAATAGGTAGAGAATTTCCTAGATTTCTATTTTACGCTGTTACATATATTTACTGCACCTTATATTATACGCTATCAATTATGCATGGGATTTAAAAAAAAAAAAATTTTTGCATGCAATTTGGCACTTTTTATGAAACATATTCTACACGGGGTATAGGGTCAAAATGATCACTCCAAAAAATTGGTATAGTTGGAAGGATAGTTTTTTTTTTTTCTTGAAAATTTATTTTGATGTACATAAATAACATCGAATTGACAGATCGACAAAAAAAAAAAAATATTCACTTACATAGTATAATCAGGATATGTATAAATGATTTATTATAATCACTGAATTTAAACCACGTGAGAAACTACAATGTTTATATCGTCGCACCCGTAGCACTTTATCGAAGGTAAATTCATCGCAACGATCGATGAAGAGTCAAATTCTGAAAATCTCTGTGACACGAAGAATTTTTAAATCCATGTTTCGCTTCGATCACCGCACTTTTCAATCTTCACCTCGTAATATTTGAACACACGTTAGAAGAGACGAGAAAAACGAAAAAGGAGTCCAATGCAAGACCGACGGATGATAACTTCGATGAGAAAGTATCGGATGACCTGTTAACGTCAAAAATGAAGAACGTGAATGATTGGAAAAAAATAAAAAAAAATAAAAAAATGCACGGTACTCCAAAACTTAAAGAACTCGCTCGCCTGACGGCTCGCGGCGAAGTGTCAGAGGAGCTTTAAAAGCGATTGAGGTAGCGCCGGTCGGTATCTGTGTGTTTTCTTATTGGCGGATGATTTCCCCCACTCAACTGTGGAGCGTCACTCGTCCAATGAACGAACGATTCTTCATCCCCTCTTCGACGTAACCGCGTGCTCACCCACGCCCGCCGGCTCGTGGCACTCGCCCTGTGAAACTAGAACTACTCAGTTAGTCACTCACTCAGTCAGACCCGTGGCGTCCTCCGAATAGGGACGTTGATCAATTTTCTCTATCGTCTTATATGTGTCCTCAAATTATATTACATTAGACAAAAACAAAATAGGGGGTAAACAAATACCACGATGATAACAATACATGATAAATAAATTACTGTGTCTCGTGTCTCGATAATATATTATTATTTATTAACAAACAAATAAACAAAAATATATGTACATATAAACACACGTATTTATTAAATAATTATCGTATATGATTCCTTCTTTCTTTTTTTATTTTGTTCTTTGTTTTAACGCACAGAAAAGTTAGTCATTTTTGAAATTAATAAAATTCTTTCGTTTCATTATTTCGAGTCGTAATCAAATGATCGATCGATTACTCGAAGAGTGTTATCTATGTGTGTGTGTGTGAAAATTATTGTTTGAAAAAAATAAATCAAATAAACGAATGTATAAATAAATAAACAAATTTGATTCGATAAAATATCGATGGAACTAATAGGCATAAAAATAAATAAGCGAATCAAAAATGATTAGGAATTATTGAGTGTGAAATTAGTTTGCAAAAAAAAGAAATAAATAGAAAATAAATAGAAAAAAAATCGATATCCAACGATGATTGATTCGATCGTCTTCGAATATTAGTGTAATAAAAATAACAACAGCTACAAAGAACCAATAATGTGTGTTACGACGCCTTTAAGTGCTACAAAAATATTAAAGGATACGCAATCACCGCCAAGGACTATAACTACCACTAGTACACAAGTGCTCCCCGGATTACCTGGCGGTAATGGTAATGGTAATGGGAATGGTTACGGGAATGGGGGAGACCCCAACAGACCGCAGCATACGTCGATCATGTAAATATCATACCACATATACATACAGCGTATGCAATTTGAATATCATCAGAATTTTTCTGCTCTACTTTTTCCTCCTACCACGATACGTATTTAAACAGAAAGAAATTTACAAAAAAAAAAAACAATCAATCGCTAATTTTTTGGAGCAGAAAAATTCTTGAATACAATTTTTGGTATAAAATTCCTGTCTATGGTTCCGAAAAAATTTTGACAAGTGTACGAAAACGTACGCCTTGCCATCGTCATATTTACTTTGAAAGCAGCAACGAAAAAGAAGAAACTAAACAGTTTATCTCTAGTGACTTTTGACGGTCATTGCGGTGGTCATCCGACTTGTGAATCGTATAGGAATCCTATTGAATCTACCTACTTGTATCTCGACGTCGTTGCAAACGTACGTGAAAATTGCAAAGATTGTAGACGACTTCTTCTTATTTTTCTTTCGTTTTTTATATTTTTCTTCTTTTCTTTTTTTTTTATATATCTACGTATTTGTATAGTCGCGATAGCTGCGTACAATACCGAGTATAGGTTTACCATGTAATCTCTATATTCTCACTTCTGAATCACCAAACTTGACTATCGGATTTAGTTAGTCAGTCAGTTCCTTACGTTTCTTTTTCCGCTTAATAATATAACCCACATATGATGATTCCTGCACGAGTCATGTATTGTTACGTGATTATCATCACCCACCGCATCCGTCACATCCGGAAATTCCTTAACGCCGATCATATTTTCCGTTGTGGCAGTGAAAGTACATTTTTTATTCAACCGTATTCGTATATACGAGTGTACGCACATACCTATAATTTTATAATCAGAAAGTCCTAACGTGTATGTATAAGTATTTTCGTATAAGTTTCTTGCATAACTCGATGTAACAGGTGTGTAACACACGTGATATAAATTAGTCATTTGAACAAAAAAAAGAAATAGTTTTTTCATATAAAATTTTGTTTTCCGTTCATCGTTATACTTATTTGTGAATCGATATATAAAAAAAAAAAGAAAAGTAAAAATGAATTATGTAAATCTCTCGAACGTGTAATCGAGAGCATTAATAATATGGTCTTTGATTGAACAAAAACTATATTTAATTTTTAAGTACATTGTTTGACTCTAACTTTGACATGTGATTTGAAAAGATTTGGGCAGGTTTGTGTTTTTCTTTTTTCTTTTTCAATTTTCTTCCGTAATATACACATAGTTCTCATATACATAATCCTTGAATTACTACTTCTCATTTAAGTTTGTCCGTTAACGACCCTTGCGGGGGGTTTAGAAAAAGTTCATTGTTGTACGAACGTCAACTATGCCCGTAATTACCTTCTGTATGTATACGAAGGGACCTCAGCTGTTTATGGGATATGTATAGGGATGGAAAATACATACCTATTTAATGGTATAATGCCTATAATGTATAACGTATACGTACACATATATCACGCGGGAATTATCGGCGCCGTTGTAACCCACGGGATAAACAGCAGCAGCAGGGGTAGTAACGACGCAAAATCTATAACCTTACCTGACTTATATTATATTCCGTGTATACCCGTAACCGTGTGTGATCTTGAGAACGACCTTATATTTAAGAAAGCGAGACGAACAATGGATTTATGTTATGTAGGTATTGTTTTTTTTTTTTTTTTTTTTGTTTATCGAATCGGAACAATTAAGTTTATTGAAAGAGATGAAACAAAACCAACCCCATAAACGAGCGAGAGAAACGTATTGAAGAAGAAAAAATAGAACGTACAAAACTCACTCGATAGTATGAGGTGATCATTTATATAGATCATGTATAAAAAAAATAAAAATGACGATTCAAAAAGCATAGACTCCGATCGATGTGTTAAAAAATTTCTATGAATGATTAATTAATTAATTTCTTTAGTCTTAATTGAGGCTTGTTTTCTCGGGATATCTGTTCAGTTTTTCATCAAGACAAAAATAAACGGAATCGTTAATTGCGTACGCACGTGTATAATTACCTCTCTTATACCCGTATCAAATGAAAATGTACAATGAAAAAGGTAGAAAAAAGTATCGGTGCGGGGTTGACAGCCCTCAACGTGCGCGTATGGTATATTTAGGTCACGGGATTAAGTTTGTCTGGGAATAATATACATACGTTTATCGAGTATATGGACACATTTTAACTATATAAAATACATACGTGTGTGAGTATATTACACTTTGATTACAATGATGCATGTATTTCACCCCATAGCCATATACGTATTATGGCGAGGGCATGTGTCGAGTCGAAGTCACGCTACTAGCGAAATAAATAGCGTATATGGGGCATTCCTCCCCTAAATCATTAGACTATACTTTTTCCTTTTTTTCCAATCTGTATCTACAGTCAAACAATTAGATCGAATGTTAGAGAAAAAAAAAACTCCTGCAGTATAGCATTGTCGAAATTTTTTTTTTTCATTTTAAATATTTCTTTTTTCTCAGTACCAGAAAACGCCCGCAGCTTGTCGGAAATTTTGAAAAATTACGGAGGAAAAACGATGGGTAGTAAATTTGGAAGATAAAAAAAATTTGTCGGGGGGATCGGGGTTTGCTTGGAATGCCCTATATATTTAAATGGGGGATTTGAAAGTGCGTCACGAGGGTAGGGGAGGTCGTGGCGAACGCTTTTCCACCCGGTAGGCCGCAGACTGTGACCAGTGGTCGCCACCCTCTTTCTCTTTCTCTTCTCTTCTCTTTCCTTCCCTTCCTTTTACTGCACTCTGAACCCCCTGTACGGTGATGTATGACGACGTTGGTCTGCCCGATTGTATGTGTACGTGTATGTGCAGTGTGTATATGGATGGTAAATGGTATATATGTGTTAATTTGGATGTATATGTTTATATATAAGGTAAACCGCGCACGCGGACCGCACGAAGTAATCCATACTAATTGCCAACGCGCGACGTTATTATACCAAACCATGATTCCGTATAGGACAAACCCCGAACGAAACTAACTACGTGCAAAAGATTGACGATCCTCAAAGATTTTTTAAGAAGAAAAACACGCCCTTCATTTTAATTGCAACATTCCCATATGATCGAACAAGAATAAAAAATTAAATATACAGATGACCGGCGACTTAGTATGGATCATTGAAAAACTTTCTGATTATTTCGCTAGTATATTTGTCAAGTTGACTTTATATAAACCGTTCTTTCGGGCTAGCCATTCTTGGCTGTAAAGCCTTCTATACTTTTATCGACCTTTAGCCATGATATGGAAAGAGTGCGAAACTCGAAGGTCGGCAGACTCGAAATTATCCGTTTTTGATAGATTGACCCCATCAGAATTTTCAATGAAGTAAGAAAAGGGATGAAATGGTCGGGGCAAGGATGTCTCGCGTGATCGAGAACGGATCGAAGTCAGAAAAAAAAAGTAAAAAGAAAGAAAGAAAGAAGATCTTTACAATGTCCATTCACTCCAGATTCGAACGATCTTCAGGAGTTTATTTTCTAAGGGAGTTATCGCAAGAAAGGGTCGAGAAAAATTGTTAGGTGTCATCGATACGAAAACGCCCGTATATACACCGAAGGCGTTTGTTGTATCCACATCGTGTATTACACCGTAATATACCTGCAGTGTTCACCTGATCGTGGTTTAAAAACAAAAAACAAAAAAAAAACAAGAAAAATTTAAAGAAAGAGGAGCAAGAAAGAAAAAAGAAAAGACTTTCTGGTAGCGGAATAGTAGTGGGGGGTAAAAAGAGTATAAGAAAAGAGAGAGAAGGTCGTACAATAAAAGAAGACAGAAAAGATCCGGCCGATGTTATTTCCGTTGCAGTCACGGCGCGCTCAGACACAGGAAGAGCACATATAGAATTCTGTGCCCTCCATACAGATTACCACGCGCCGTGTGAGTAGGTATCCCGAACTCGCTCTCCTGTTCTTCCTACTGCTACTGCTACCGCTGCACAGTCCCAACTGTACTTCGACTTTTCGTTCATACGCCGAGTGCTTCAGCTTTAGCTTCTTCTTTCCAATATCCACTTGAGTCTTCTATCTTCTTCTTCCTTATTTTGTCGGTACGTGAGAGACACTCGTAGCCAAGATTAGGATGAACTCAGCTAAAGGTATAGTTCTTCCTGCAGTTCTTGAAAAAGTGGTACTGTTTAAATGATCAGTCAGTTCCTTCAGGAGCTATTCGGTTGAGCTGTTTGTCTGCAGAGAGAAAAAAAAAGGAGGAAGAAGCAGTAGGAGGTTTGAAATTCAGGAAAGTCCAACACGAAAATACAAAGGAACCAAACAAAAATTGGAACTAAAAATTTATTTGCCATCCCGGTATATCCCGTATTCTTTCCGAGTCCTGCACAGATGCGACTCGCGACGCGGTCGCAGTGCGGGACCGTCCATACTTTGGGTGGCCTACGTCGATTGTTTTATCGATTTTTATAAGTTACTTTCTTTTACGATCGGTCTATCGTGTGACGTACGAAAGGCACTGTGCCAGCAGACCTAGACGCCCAATATGTCCATTCTTCGGGATAACGCTATATGCTATACTGCAACGATTATACAGAATAAGGGGATGGGATTTAATGATGATCCGACCGGACCGCCTGACTGCTAGGACAAGTTGAATCTACGGGGTTTCATTTGCTCGTCCAGGATTATTATTTGAATCGTAGTTTGCGGAGTTGAAATTGTCATGTACGAAGTTGATTCTCTGATATAAACTGGTAAACTACATATTCCTACGGGGATGCAGTGCGTTATAATATCTACCAACTGCAGCAACAACTGACAACAGTAGCTTTCAGTTTGAAGACCATCGCGTAAGCTACCTTCGTAATAAATTGTTAAAATATTCATCAATCGCTGTTGTCGTTCTACAGTTTTTAATTGTTCTTTTAACTACTTCGAGAAAGCTCGAATAGTAGCTGAAAAGCTAATTTTATTTTTCTACATTCTAAAACCGCTGTAGCAACAGTAGTAACTTGGTGTATCACGTCATAAAGAAGAGAAAAAAAAAAACATTACTGCCGATGTTTAGTGGATAGTAAATTTATATCGTATATAAAACCGGAAGTCTAAGAGAGACCAAGCAATGAATATCAATCGGATCTTCTTTCAAAGAGACAAAAGCGACACGCGTTCCATCAATTTTATGTTCTTTCGAACGTTCGTGCACTCAACCTCTGCACAAAATCCGGATTTTCTATTTTTCCACCGCTCTTTTATAACCCCTTTTTTCATCTCTTGTTTTCAGGATGGTCCGCATGATCGGCGACGAGTTCCTCACCGAGGAAAGGGATCGAAAATATTACGCAGATCATTACACATGCTGCCCACCACCCCTTTTCATCATCCTAATAACCCTAGTCGAGGTAAGTACATGTTGAAATGTCTTCATTTTTTTTTAGTTTTTCAAATTTTCTAGGATGTGTTTATCGAATGTATACATATACGGTGCGCAAATATTTCACTCGGGTAGGACTATCAGCAGTATAATAACGGTTGCGCATGGTCATGTAAAGCCCGGTATAATTTTAACTGTCATCGGTTATTAGCCATTATGGTAATGCGTGATTCATGGGGCGTTGAAATTGTCACATTTGGTGTCCCGATTTCGATAATAATTCACCCCCATCTCTGCACTATTACTCTAGTATAGGTATTATATCACGTCGCTTTCGCGGCCCTTTATTACTTACGCCAACCTACACTAACCGGCCAACGTTTATATGTATATTCACACTTACACGCCCTAAATATCTGCCTACCTACCATCCGCACCATAGGGATGATAATGACCGTGATTTAGGTACTTTTTAACTACCTAGTTGTACCCCTGTTATTCATGCGCCGTTATACGTATACCACTCTCCACTATAACTCGGAAACTTTGCTACAATTAATGCGTCCGCTGCTTAGCTGCTTACGATATCGCTGCCCTTGAAGACGTGCTACCAATTTTTGAATTCGTACAAAAATTTTCGATCCCATGGATTACAAACTATAGCGAATCGTATTCCGACGGTAATTAACGTGGGATAAATAAAAGAGAAGAAAAAGATTTCTAGTCGCCGTCCACCGGCAATTTTAACCCCCTTCCCAACCCAACCTGACTTCTGTTCGCCGATATTTTCAACCCCTATACGGTTATCTCGTCGTTCTCCATATTTTTGGGCAAGAGATATCCACACCGAATATATATATGCGAGTGTGTTGTGTTTATTGGTGAATATTTATTGCCGGCTTAACATCGTTTAAATTTAGAGTTGTTGTTGCCACCGCAGGGGATGAAATAAAAAAAGTATACCCCCTACCGTGTATGGAACGGTTTTCACGATCGTTCTTTTTTCTTTATTTGTTTTTATCATTATTTTTTTCTCTTCTTCTTGTTTTCTCTAAAAATGGAATGAAAATGCTGAGGCTTTTTTAAGTGTAATCGTAAGGGGTGGTGGCTTTCGTAATCGTTGCGCTGCATCTAGACGAGTTTTTGGGGACCACCCCCGTGCACCGACGATTCTAAAGAGAAAACGTGTCCGTGGGTAAGAGAGTTTTGGGGTGTGGGTGTGTGTGTGAGTAAACTATATAAGGGTGAGTCTTTGTCGTCGTCGTCGTCGTCTGCTGCGATAAGCACGCGAGACGTGGTTCCTCGCCGGATATTATACGCGAAGACGGTAGTGCTGCTGGTAGCTACTGCGGACGTGTCTCTTACTCAACCCCCCCATCGTAAAATTTCACATAGCGTCTAACTACTTGCTGACTAAACTAACCTCGTTACATGCATGTTATGTAATGTAATGTTCAAATGTTACGAGGAACCGATATCAGGGTAGATATAGAAATTTTACTCACCAACTGTTCTTATTTCTCAAGTGATATACGAAGTTCGTATATGAAACCATAAAGCTCTCTTCCATATAGCCTCGGTGACCTTTGATTATTGATATTCCAAACGGAATTGATTATTATTAAATTATTGTTAGCCGCCCTCCACCTTACGTACCCTCACGTGCAGGTGACCGTTGGCGATAAGTTCTATGGGAAAGTGAGGTGATCTAAAAGGGTGTTGTGGGTGGGAAGAGGAGGAGATAAGACTGGTCATTAGGGTGCACAGAAGCTAGAGTGTCGTGCGGAGGGGTCGGTTTGGGGGTAGTTCTGAGGGTTTCAGGGGGACAAAGAGAGAGGCGGGGGACATCGGCGTCCGTCGTTTGCAGGGGGTAAGGCAGGATGGGAAGCAATTTCGGGTGGAAAATGACTCGCAGCTGCGACGAAGGACGCCAACTCCTCGTGACCTGCAACCCCTGACAGTTTTATTAGCATCCGAGGGACGATGCGAGCGACGCGGACGTGGAAGAGGAGGAGGAAGAGTGGGTGGTATAGAGGTGGAGGATAGGCGGGGTGATAGCCTTCGATCAGGGGATTATACAAGTCATTCTTTATCCCCCTTACTTACCGCTGACAGCTGTCACCCGTCACTTAGTCAAATTATCTACTTTATATACGGCCTGGACCAGAATTTAGAACCACTGCCACTAGCAGTAACCGCAAACGCGCCCATAGACCACCCCCCTCGAATCTCTCTTTGGAAAACCCAAACCTGAGCTGCACTCAATGCGCGAATCGACAGCTAGAAAAGTTATTCTACTCAGCGAACAGCTAGACCCCCCCTCCGAATAAAACGGGGCCTATTATATCCCCATCTCTCTGGATTTACTTTATTCAATTTCTTCGATCACAGATGGAATTCGAAACCGGGAAATATATAATGGTACATATATACAGGCACGAGGTTCAATCGGCTTTGAACGACTTGGAAATGTTACACGTTCCAAACGCCATTGTACATACCCATCTAAATGCATGTAAGAAAATACATTCGTATAATATGACGTGTCAATGTTTTTCACCGGGACATTTTTTTCCCATGAGATTCTCATTGATGTGTTTGTTCGACTGGCGCCAGTCGCGGTTATATGAGAACCATGGTGGTTTTCTTCACAATTCACTTGTTCATCCACCGATACACGACCACGTCACACCGCACGGTAAAATTTTATGAAAATTTTTCCAACAATGCCATCAACACTGGGTACACTATCACCATTTCACATATGGATACACTGCGCACTGTAATCCACTTGAACAAACAACTATATCAATAGATACCCAAGTTCTCATCATCTTATACTATATGTGTTTCGACACTGACTCACTTTAAACTCAGGTCAAATATATAAGTAATCCCACTTTTTTCATAACGCGCAACTACTTTTTTGACTGTACAGCTTGCTCTTATTTTTCTTTTCTTTTTTTATTCATCGGTAGAAATCCTTGGGATGTGATTTTCGACAACATAAAACGGTACAGGTTCCGTTTAGTTTGTTTTTTCAATTTTTGGAGTATCAGAATATTGACGAGAAATAGTTTGAAATTTGAAAAGTTTATCTTTTTGATAAATAATTCGCGGATTCCACGAGCGCCGTCTCGTACCCTTCAATTTACTTTTCAGTTCGAATTGACTGAGCTTTTTTTTGGCTCACCTTACAAGAGAAAAGATCACGGCGCCAAGCTTTTTGTCCTTTTTTTTTAGTTTTGTTTGGTAGGTCTTTACCGGAAATGGACTCTAGAGTATAGAAAGCTGGCTGGTGGTGGTAAGTAGCTGAGGAAACTGGAAAGTGCCGAAATTAACTTGGTCGTACCGCCGTATAATTGAGTGCGAGTTGAAGAACCAGCGGTAGTACCTATGTAAGGTATACTTATACCAATGTCGTTCTACAGAACCTGTAACGCGTGCTGGCGCGTGCTTGCGGGAACAACTTACCAGAGTGGAAGAGAGAAGGAGAGAGAAAGAGAAAGGAAGAAAAAGGGAGCGGAAGGGAAAAAGACAGAGATGGAGAATCGGAGTGAAATGAACACGTGCCCTCCCTACCATCTATATATGTCTATCCGAGGCGTGAGTCGTCCAAGTGGCAACAAAGTAAAGTGGTTGGCTCTGAAATGTCCCCTTCTAGTTTCTTCCTCTCTTCTCTTTCCTTCTCTAATTTTTGCTCGTGTTACTTCAAACATCATTCACGGTTCGTGCAGACTGCCGGTAGTTCGAATCAAAATTTTCCAATCCTGACTATGATCGTTCGAATATCCCTATTCGAATTTCATTGCTCCCATGGACTGAAATCATCATTAAGAAGAACAATCTATAAAACATTCGCAGAATATAAGCTCTTGGCGATCCTTTCACATCGGGGAGAAAGAAGATTAATTCATTGAAAGTCAGAATCTAACCGATGGGATATCAAAATCCGAATATGACCCAATGAGGGAACAGCCTAATGCATATCTGCATCGGTTCAAACCACATACTATGACCTACACTGAACGTGGCAGCAGCAACAGCAACAGTAGCAGTAGTGGTGGTAGTAACAGCGGCAGCTGTCCCGGACGCATGTTGTCAGAGGGTGGCTAGTGGCCAGTGGCTAGTGGCTACTGGTGGCCAGCTAGAACAAGCTGACCCCTTAGGGGAAGAGGGATAGGAGGAGAGTCCAGACATGTTCGGTGATCCTGCAGCACTGCCGTCAATTCCGTCCTGCAGTAGTGATTCCAAACCGAAATTAATTTGCGGTTACAATCACGTCCAGATTTTGAATGGAATGATTCACGAGTATAATTTCATCATTCTACCTCTGGGTACTTCCTCACAGATTACGCGTTCCCAATAATGTAACAAATCTGAAAACCTACTTAACCCCATGTTACTTGGAAGAGTAAAAAAAAAACTAAACGAGCACGGTACACGTTCCTGCTTGTTTCTTTTTCTTTCCATTACCACGATCTCTTTGTGATGTTCCTCAAATTTTTTTTCTTTCGCTTTTTCTTCATATTTCTGCCCTCGCTGCACCTACTCCCCTGGGCCCACTAGATTTTCGGGGCTTTTCCCCTCGCCACGCCGACTGCCCTAACAGTCTTAGAAGTTCAGTCCATGAACTTCTAAGATAGCTTCGGATGGCTTAGAAGAAGCTGCCAAGCTGGAGTAGTTATAGTGCAAAGGATAGTTACCTCTCTCATCCTCAGCATATCACAGTAGGACGAGATATTTCCTGGTTTCAGAGAAAACATAGCTTGGCAGTAAATTCACGAAAGCTCAAGGGATGAAGAGGGTGAGACACGCGCATGGTGCCGGGCGTCCGGAACATACTGCAGAAGTCGGAGGCCGATGGGGGGGCGGGAGATGGGGGGCAAACAGACAGACGGACAGACAGACAGACAGACGGAAAGAGAAGAGAAGAGAAGAGAAGAGAAGAGAAAAGCGAGAAATCCTTCAGGAAGTAGAAGAGAATTCGCTCTCCAGCTCACGTTCATTATGCAATGGTATTAGGAACAGCATCAAGAATTACCCAAGGGCTAACTTCTTGATGGTCCGTCTCCGATCAAACACACAAACGTTTGTGGTATTATACGATAATTGGATTGATTTCCTACCCCTATCGTGTACGATAACTTTCAGGTTAACTGCAGTGTTTACCAAAGTTTTTAATTGCATCAATTTTTTAGTTCCGGTTTCTCTATTTTTGTCGTGAAACTATACATGGAACCGTAGAAACGAAGCATGCCGAGCGTGCGGTCTGTTTTCGGATGCACGGAAATGACTTCCCCATAGCAGCAGCAGCAGCAGCAGTCTATCTTTTCTTATTTTCTTTTTCATTTTTTCCCCTTTTTTAAAAATCCTAAATTAGGGAAGCCCGGGACATGTAGGAGCACGTGTGAGGCCCTTTCTCCCGGAGGGCATAAATCCTCTTTTCTGCCCTCCACCTCCCGAAAAAAAGATAAAACAAAAAAAAACCGGCTTGTCTCAGCACGCCGGGCCATACGCGCCTTGTAGTCCTATATACGTTACGTTGGGATATTCGGGATATCGCGTTCTGGGACCGGGAAACGGCACGCGTCTGCTTTTACGCTCAAATTAGCCCAAAAAGTAACGCGCTTCGCTTCGTTATTATCATCTTGATTTTTTTTTCTCTCTCCTCCCCTTTCTCGCCACCGCTAGAAGGCAACGAAATTTAGGGGCGAAAGAGATAGAAAAAAATTGTTCTTCGTTACTAATTCCAATGAGCTGTGGGCTGCAGGGGTGCCTTTTATTCCATAAAGAGTTTGGTTTAGTTTTTATTTTTCATCTGATTTTTGTTTTCCTTCCTATTTTCAACATAATAATTTGAAACATGAGAATAACGTGCGGTTATATTTGTCGCCTGTGTGTCCATGTCCGCGTGTCGAGTGGAAAATAGGGGATGAAAAGAAAACGGACAAATAAAACAGCGAAATAACGGAATAAATATAAATCTGATTTTCCGTTTAGATACACGTTGCAGGGAATCTGGAAGCCCCGTATACATATATCTTTGCATCCCTTGTATTCCCATTGCCCAGGGTTGTGGCCCCGGCGTCGTTCTTCTCCCTTATATCGGGCCTAATCTCTTGGAAAAAAAAGGTTTCGCGATAAATTTGCAAATTTACACGTTTCGCTGAACGGGAAATTAGGGTTGTTGTTCCTTTACTTTACTTTATACTTTACTTCACTCCCGTTTCGCATTTCGTTTAGGTTTAGTTTCATTCCGTTTCGTTTTTCGCAAATCACTATATCGCGTTATATACGCGCTCAGTGGTGGCTTTTATTTCGCGCGTCCACGGCGCGAGACAAAGGATATATTATATCCTCTTCAAAAAAAGAGAAGAAGAAAAAAAAAGAAAGCTCATTCCTCGGGGATTCTATCCCGAACAACGCGCGATATCATATCATATGGGGCATTCATCAGACCGCGTTTCCAAGAATCCTAGCTTGAAAAATATCAATATTATTCTTTCTCACAAAGTTAATTTCTAAAAATTGATTTTGCCGTAAAACTATAACACAAGGAATGTCGTCACCACTGTCACCCGGGACAATGCTCTATTTTTTGAAAGGGATGTACAGATGCTAGAACGGAAACCGAAGAGTAAGAGAAGAAGTAGTGGAGAAGGATGAAAATGAGGATGAGGATGAGGATGAGGATGAAGCGGGCCGCCACCACCACGTCGCTAACTTTGCGGACGTATCCAGTTTTCCGTCTCGTCGCACGCGGGTACCACCAACCCCTCTAGCTCTCGTCCTCAGAGTCGTCGCGACGCGACGGCCAAGTTTCAGACCTGCAGCGGTACGAAAGGTACAGGGCGGGAGTAAAATTGAGGGGGTGGTAGCTGGTGACTGCAAAGCAATAGGAAGAACTAACCTATATACCTAATGTATGTTCGTACATACACATATATATGTGTATATAGCCATACAAAATTAACAAGAATTCACGGAAGAACGAACTAGCAGAAGCTGTCTCAACATTGTCGCACTTTCCCGCTCTGATCCTGTTGTACAATGTGCAACGGCGGTGAAAGGGTGGTAGTAGCTGGTATTATAGCACCGAAGGGGTGTCTGTTATTCGAATAAGAGACTCCGTGGAAATTCCATTACCAAGAAAAAAGAGAAACGAGAATAGACGATGAAAAAAAACATTCTCAAAATCTCAACGTTATAGCTTGGATACACCGTTGCGACGATCATCGCCAAATTAATTAATTCGAAAATCGGGGCCGAGTGGGGAGGAGGGGAGGTAGATAGGGGTAGGTGTAGGTAATACGTGAACGTGCTGTGCAGAAATTAGGGCGGGTCAACCGTTCAAGGGTAGAGCTTTAAATTTCGTTTAATTATTCGCACACTCACTAACGTGCACCCGGTTGGTCGATTTACACCATCTCCTATTTCTCATCCCCTATTCGTTTGTTTTCACCCTGTTTCGCTCTCAGCGTGCGTTCCACGTTCTCTGAACCGCCGTACGAATTTTCTTCCCCTACCTCCACGTCTTCCCTCTTTCTCTCTCTCTCTCTTTCTCTTTCTTTACTATATTGATTCTGCGTCAAGTGAGTGAAATTTGTTTGCGCTACGAGAAATAATGTCCCATTTAACAAGAGTAATGATAATAATTTGGTAAGCCCTACCGCGGTATTAGGAAGTACCATCGCGTGCCATGCTAAAGATAACACGAAAATACGCGATGGGAGGTAGGGAAAAGTATGCATAAAGGTATATAAGAAGGAATATGAGACGGAAGAACCAACACCAAAAACTCCACCCAACGCCAGACACGTTTCCCTAGATAGTCGAAAAATTAGTTATGGTACTGTATATTGCACGGGGGAAAATGCGCGGGAACATAAATGCCTACGGATTACCATCTTTCTCGCTCTTCTACTTCTACTTTTTCTTCTTCATCTTATATATTCTTCGGAATTCCGATGATAGAGAAACAAGGAAATGGGTGCCTTTTTCCCCACTCACTCGGGAGGGGTCTAGGTACGAATTATAAAAGTATCGACGAGAAACACGCAATAATTGAACTTCGCGAACTAAACTCACCTCTCATCCCCCTCTTACCACCCCCTTTTATACCCCTGCAGTTGAACAGCTTTAGCTGCTTCGAACGCTTTCACAATCGTGAAACGATTCGTATATAGGGGGTTGAATCGATCAGGGACTACTACACAAACTTTCCTTTCATTTTTCTTCTTCTTTTTTCCTTAATTCTTCAGTAGTTATTTTTTACTATTATAAGTTCGTGTACAAGTAAATATCGCTGTGTACTTCTATTTTTTTTTTTTTTTTTTTTTCATTCAATTTGTGAACGAACCAGAAAAAAAAAGTGTAATGGGAAAATAATTTTTTTAGCTCTCATCTTTTTTCTTTCTCTTCTCTTATTTTTACATTTATACATAGAACGAAAATACCATCATAGGTATATCTCTTTGATGTGTCTTTGGAATTGTAGTATTTTTTTTGTTTTTTTTCCTTCTTGATGATGGAATGAATTCTAAAGTTGTTGGAAAATCGATCCCTCCGCGTACCTATATAACATTCTTTCGTCGTTTTCTACCCCCTTTTTTTTTTTGTTTCTTTCTATTTTTTTAAACGTACTACACGGTTTTTATATCTTTGCTAGGTGGTGCAGTCTTTTTCATATAGTTTACCACGTCCACAGCCGACGCCTTGATACTATGGAGTATAGAGCACGTCTTCTTCGCTCCTTCGCTTTCAGTAATAAAACAGCGCACTCCAGAACGTTCCGTCGTAGAAAAGAAGAAGAACGAGATATAGCTGTTTCCATCTTTTCTTAATTTC
Organism: Athalia cordata; assembly: GCA_963932425.1. Lineage (NCBI taxonomy): Eukaryota > Metazoa > Arthropoda > Insecta > Hymenoptera > Athaliidae > Athalia > Athalia cordata. The sequence continues at coordinate 32,517,456 of OZ010626.1, forward strand.
AACACCCAGCTTAATATCCTTTTTTTTAGTCCCCCCCCCCCCCCCCCCCTCCGCAATTGCTTTGTCTTTCTCTTTTTTTTTCTTACTTACTTTCCTTTTATTTTATACCACTAAGCTTTTTTCATTCGCACGGAATGTATGAGAAAAAGCAATTGTGAGGTGTTTTCTTCATTTAGATGATGAGTAGTGATGACGACTTTTTTTTTTAGAATGCTGCACAGATGATGCGGGAAATGTAGTTTCATCAGATGCAGTATTTATAGTCGGACGCTATCCTTTTTTTTAAACTTTTACTATTTCTATGAAAATCATAGCGTTATTTCTATCCATACGATTCTTATAGCTATTTGCATAAATAGGGGTTGAAATTATTCACAATAAGAGAAAGAAAAGCGAAAAAATTCTTTCCAGGAATCTTCGAAAAGAGTATACAGACATACCTATGTTGTACGTTGTGCACGGTACAGTAATAATAAGGTTCTTCAGTCGTCGCCCCTCGTTGATCTTCCCATAGAAATGGATATATACGTAGAAAATGTGAAAATATGGGGGAAAAAATTGAGAAAAGCGAACGGAAAAATATCAAACTTTGTATACGCTCATCTTATCTGCTAGATCATGTATACCATCCCGCATTTTATCCGGCAAGATACCGAAGAAGGGTCCTGCAGATATGCAGGTCCTTCTCATCTCGGTGCGATCAGTCGATTCTTCCACGAATTCCTGTATAAAATAAAAAATAGAAGAAAAAAAAACAAGATAAGTTGAAGGTAAATCGTTCAAAGATTTTATACCGCATCTATATCGCTCGAAAAAAGAAAATTGCGAACGCTCCTGCACTTATATGGCGGTCTGAATTTCATAACCCAAAAGGGATGATCGTAGTGTATTACAATAATAACAATATCGGGTATAAAAATTCCCTTTTTTAAGATTAGTCAAGAGCAAGATGAAAAAATGAAAAAAAAAACTCAAAATCCATAGAAAATTATTCTTGCAATTCCATTTCCGTATACAGTGTATATATTTTTTATTTTTTCTCTTCACCATTATTATTTTTCATTTCTCTTATGTACTTTTAGACCGAATTTTAGACGGCCGTTTTGGAGCGTAGCAGGTGTCGGCATAAGAGGAAAACGAGGAGGAAAATAACTACTTCGTTTTATATAATATACTCCCTTGTAGTGCAGTGTGTGAATTTTCTTCGTTCTTTCGTTCGTCACGCGAATACGAGTTCGCAAAAAAAAAATTAGAGAAAAAAATAAAAAAAATAAGAAAACCTCCGAGTATTCATAAATTCGGATTAAACTCGTGCGGCACGTTCATATTATATAAAAGCGAATTCGCGGGTTCAAGTTATGTGAATGGAATAAGTGGGCAAAAATTCACCCTCTCTTTTCCTACCTTTTTTTTTTTTCTCTCACTATAATATAGGGTAATCGAGGTATGACGTATAAATAGACCCATTTACCTATATACCATTCGAAACGATGATAAAAAAATAAATACGTATACGTGCAGCGAAAAGAAAAAATATTAAAAATCATGGAAATCATTATCTGCAGGGTAGGTACCTACTGTACCTATATTTTTTTTTTCTTTCTTGTAAAACTATATATCAGGGTATTTCTAGGGATTAGGTTAGTCGACTGGTATATCATATACATTTACCTTATTGTACATGGTATCATCATATTACACCTATTGCGATACGGGATACGCGATGTATATATAGGGAGACCCTGGAGGAATTTGTTAATTAAATTGCGGAGCGACAAACATAACTGTGAAAACAACGAGGTGTGCATGGTGAGGGTGGCTTCTAACGATGTATAATATAGGGCGGTATACGAAAGTGGTGCGGGTACGGAACCTGCACACCCTGGCTGTATCCGGTTGTCCCTTTTATACTAAACATATACCACATTCAGAATTCGTATTATCGCGGAGTTCTCCACATTGTTTTATACAGAAACTAATTTATATAGATAATACCTCACACATTCGTGGTAAAAGATGACAAGTATATCGATAAGGAGAAAAACAAAAAAAAAAAGACAAAAAGGATAAGAGCTAGAAACTGCTCTGCTTTCTTTTTGAACATGGTGAAATTTTTGTCATTTAAAAGTACCTATATACCACTGACTATATATAAATTCTCATTCATTGATTGATGAAAAAATTTGTTTCAGCTCGGTTTTTTCACCTACTACACGGTAGCGATGGGTGAAGTAAATCCCTCGGGACCAGTTCCAATCGACAGTGTCTTCATTTACAGACCGGACAAACGATTGGAATTATGGAGGTTCGCCTTCTACATGTTCCTTCACGCTGGGTAAGCTTCGATCTTTTCTTTTAACTATTTTTCCGCCTTGTTTTTCCTCCACATCTACGCAAAAGAAAAAATAAAGAGAGATTTTGGAAATGCTAATGAAGCGAGCTAACTTGAGTTGCAGATTTTTCGATGTATTCTTATCCCATTTATGTAGGGAAATTTTCTTTTTTGCCTTTTATATACATACACCTATGTATATATATGAATATATTATACGTGTAATAAATACATGGAGAATCCTTGCGGAGAGTTGAGAGAACTTTGGTCATTGCAGGGGAGCAAAGTGCAGGGTGCGTATACTCGGAACTTTTTGGCTCGTGTAATTATTTGAATAGCTTATTAAGTTACGAAAGCTCTGCCACGTAGTATATACTACATACTATATATGTACTCACGTACATATACGAATCTCAAAACCACGACCACGACGTAACTTTGAAACGGTTTAACTTTACACGATTTCACCAATTATTAAGAACTCAAACTCTCTCGTCTTTATATTTATTCGTACCTGCATATATTTATACGACACGTGATACCCGAAGAAAGTAAATCCGAACTAAAAAAAGCAGAACTATCCGCAAGGATTCTAAGGACTTTACATTCGTACGATCACGATTTTTCAATCAATAATGATCGGAATCAAAATACTTGTAGCTCTACATACATATATATATATTTACATAATTTTTATGTATAATGTTTAATATAATATACATGGCGTATATGTTACATATGTACATTATATGTATATAGTTTACCTTAGGGTTCGGCGTCCCGTTGACGAGGGTTATAGTACGGTGAGTTCGGGTTGGTGTACCACTTCACTTTCCATGCATAAGCTTAATTGGATTATCTTGATAATTATTAATCAACGCGGCAGGACCTTAGGGTCCTTCATGTACTTGTACATACATATATACCATGTACACATTATACATGTATAGTCGCGAAGCTTCTCTCCCGATAATTCGCCACGCAGGTATTCCAACGAAGGATCTAAATTCTATAAATTACTATGAATAGTGTGTCGTTATCGCATCATTGGAAAATATTCATTCAAAATCCACAATCTGCACCGATTAGAAGAAAAACCCCTTTTTTCACATTCGTTTCATAATTCTACTTTTTACTTTTTTCCTTTTGTTTCTCGTCTCTTGCTCTTTTTGCATCGACTTCAAAATTGTACAACGTATGCACTACCATGTAGTATAGTACAAGTGCAGGGTACATATTATATTTGAACATGAATCATATATACGCATACATACGTAACTATATGTCTTATCTTTTCTTCAACCTACTCGAGCACAAAAGTCAAAGGGTAAAACTTTAATGAGATGTTTCTAATTAAAGTAAGGACGACGACTCTGTACTTCTCTTTCTACATTTCTTATCCTCAGCTTTATAAATCCTCATTTTCTCGAGGATCTCCTACTCAGAGAAACTATACATATAAGACAATCATGTTGTAGAGAAGAAAAAAATTATTTCTTGTTCCTCGATTTATAATCGTCAACTTATTCTGCTTTTCGAATTTTTTTTTTTTTCTACATAATTTTAATAACGTGTATACTTTTTGAAAAAATTTTTTGTACACGATCTTTGAAAATCATTGCACAGCGCAATATATATACATGACGTCGACCGCGGTCCCGTTTTATCTTAATTTTTCCTTATTTTTTCTTTAATTTAATTTTTACCTTTTTGCTTTTTATTTTTCAGGTGGCTTCACCTGCTCTTCAACCTCGGGGTACAGGTGGTCGTAGGGCTTCCTTTAGAGATGGTACACGGAAGTTTAAGGATCGCCGCTGTATACATGGCCGGTGTATTAGCAGGTAAGCTTGAAAAATAAAAAATTGAACAAAAATTAAAACAAAAATTTCCATTTTATTTTATACAATGATACATTTCTATGAAAAAAAAAAAGAAGAAATTTATCAAATTCGTTAGGCGATCGTATAATAATTGAGTGTATTATAGATACACGCAAAATAGTTCGAGTGCAGGTGTTTGTATAATAGTATAAGAAGGTGAGAAGAAATTAGTATAAATTTGAGGAGAAAGATCAGCGAGAGGAGGAGGGTTCTTATGATGTTCGGGATAAACGCATGCACGCCGATGTTGGTATACCTTTTGGTATAATATTCGCTACGAAGGCGCACCGCCTTTAGTCCTACAAAGGACAACCTTGCCCGAGCTAATTTAACTTTAAGACCCACGTGTTGTCGACTATAATATATTCTATATAGCGTATTAATATATCTACGTAGAGCCGGTATACCCGGGTGAGGGGGGTGGGGGGATCAAATTTGTATGAAAATTCGAAGGCGCCCAAGTGTCTATGTCGTCCAACCAGGCGCACCACCACCCTATTTACTTAATATACTATATATACATGTATACACAGTTTCGCAATTATAATAAAATCAAACCAAGTTTCTCCAACTTCAAACGTATATATTATGTTACGTCGTATATACATGATATACGTATGTATATATACATACCATGTACACGTTATAGGTATACATAAACAACAAGTTTCTCCACAAGTTGTTTTAACATCGTCAACACAACAATCTTTCAAAGTTTGAATTGCTTTTTTTTCCTTTTTTTTTGGTCGTCTAGTTATTATTTATTTATTAATTCATATTCACGTATATATCTTCATTGAAAATCTGTCTGAAAAAATTGTTCATTGCTCGACGAAAAAAAAAAAAAAACAGCCTAATAAATTCTTTTCCTTTTTAATCTTTTTTCTACCGAAATTTCTCCGGGCAATAATTCGTGAAAATATTTCGAGAGGTCTGTTATAAATATTCTTGTATCACGATGGAAAAATTAAAGTTTATAACATTCGAGTCCATCGCGGGTAATCTACGTTACTGCTGTATCGGTGTCGGCGAAAGAAACAAAAAAAAAAAGAGAATGAAAAAAAAAAGTTGTCCACGTAGCGAACGTTGTCATCGTGTGTCGTCTGGCGGGCGTCGGGACGTCGCGCGACGACGTCGCCGTGAGATTACTTCGTATGCATTGCACCCGAGTGACTGTAATCCCCGGTAATCAGAAATTCATCCCTTCGTGTCTGCGCTCTAGGTGGCTTCAAGAGGGGGTTAAATAGGGGTGCGGGGGGTGGTTGTAGGCACGCCGGTTGCGGTGTAACGATGACAACGACGATGGTGTGTATATTTGCTACAGGTCACAGAGGGATAAAATCATCCCTCCGGGGAAGGGACGGCGCTGCAGAAAAAACTGTGACAAAAAATGAAACGACAAAAAAAACGACGAAAAAAAAGAACAAAATAGAGAAATTTGAAAAAAATACATCTAAACAGAGAGAAATGAACGTGCGAAAAGAAGTAAAAAGTAGCGGTGGGGAAACAGAAAAACAAAAAGCAAAAGGAAAGAAAGTCCCGCCGCGGATCGCGTGACGTACCGAAGACGTCAACCCGGACAATCCCATCCCTTCAAGTGCCAGTTATCGTTATCAAACTTTCTTTCGACTCCCACCAGGACCAAAAACGAGGTAGAAATAGAAAAAATAGTATAAAAGAAGAAAGCTGCGGAGGCGTAGAAAGAATATAGATAAAATATATATCAAAGATTAAAGCACTGCCGATATAACAGGCAACTGCTGCTGCTGCAATCCTTGAAAAGAAATTTGTGCATCTGTGATGAAAAAAAAAAATTATCTCGTGCGCAAAAGTTATTTGAAAAAAAAAAAAAAAACGTGCCGCAATATAATTATTATATTGCACTTTAAATCATGTAACGTACGAATTTAACACGCGTAATTATTTTTGCAATCTTTTGATCATCCTTCTTTTTTTTTTTTGTCTCAATTATTTGAGTAGAGAAAAAATTTTTTTGTAAAGTTATGTACAATTATACAATACCACAATGCTGCAATAATTTATTGCATTCACATACCTATGTGCACAAACACTCGATGCACGACGTCGTTGGGTAAGAGAGTTGCAAACGTTTTGATATGTAACAAACTAGTAAAGGTATATATATAACCATATGTACAGCAATTTTCTCCCTATGTATACATAACTATGTATATCGTAATCTTCTATACGTATATTTTAATAAGCATGTGTATATATATATCTGTAACTAACTCTGTATAATAACAGTACGATCTTCACTTCCGTGCTATTTTTGCTGCATTTGCCGCAACTATGCAATTGTCTTTTATACATAACAATGTAAAAGTATATAGGTATGCAGATAGATATACCATATAGTACGTATATATACCTGCGTTTAAACGGTGAATGAGAGCGGTAAGAAAAAAGAAGAAGAAAATTTATAAAACTCCCAACTCTCACGTTTGAAAACCAAAAAAAAAAAAAAGAATGAAAGAATGAAAGAAAATCGCAACGCTCAACGCGCGTAATTGATGTTCAATTTATTTTAAAATATCATAATATACGTATAGTTCAATGTCAAAAGAAAAAATACGTACAACATATATTTGAGGGTATAAAGAAAATGGATAGAAAAAAAAAGAAAGAAAACGTTGCAGATGGCGAATGATTTAATTGCAGCATTGTAAAGTCGAGATAGAAATTCAAATTGCTACAACTAAAATATGTATAGCGCGCGTGAAATCGACGATTACCGTTCAATTGAAATTAATTATGATAATAGCGATGACGATGATCGTTCGTTATAATTATAACGAGGACGTGTACGATGATTATTATTAGAACAACGGTAACAACAACAATATAACGATAATAATAATTCTGATAATAATTATTATCATGTAGAAACGGTGAACGGTGGTGCAGAGTGGTTGATTCAACCCCCCTCACTCCCTCTCTCTCTCTCTCCCTTTATTTGTGGGAAATGAGGTAAAAGAGGGTGCGAGTTAGAATTCCAACCTGTGTATGTATAATGTGTATATACACATATAATATTATAACCTATATGTATGTACTTACAATTATATGCACCTATTATACTAATACTAAACTATAGGATATAAACCTATATAAACTGTAGTGCAGTGCACTGCGCTCTGCGAATTAATCCTTTTTCAAAATACTGCACATAGTTCACCATGCACTAGTAACAAAACAACATCCACTAACACGACTCGCACGTACGTATTATATATAGGTGTATAAATATATATTTATATATGTTTGTTGTACATACTCCTATACGTATACCCCGGGCTCCTGCAGGAACGACAATACCTATACAATTAATTGTCCGACGAGTTTAATCACCGAAACTCGCTCTTTATATACATAAAATATATATATACACATGTTTATTTATATATATGTATATTCGAATATGCGAAACAACGAGAGCGAATGCAGCAGCCAGCAGCAGCAGCAGCAGCAGCAGCAAGAACAACGCACTGCATTGCAACCCCCGCGAGTGAATTTAATTGAATTGAATCGCGTCGTGCTGCAGCGAGTCATTCTTCTTTTTCAAAGATTTTCTTTTTTTTTTTCTATTTTCCCCGCTTTTTCACGACACTTTTCCCTGCAGGGATGTGCGGAGGACGCGGAAGAGAAAAACGTAGAAAAATACGTATAGAAATACGTAAAAACAAACAAAAAAATTAAATAACAGAAAGGAAAAAAAGAAAGGAATTTGTCTTCGAAAACATTAATATTTCAAAACCTACGCGCGTTATCGATACATAATTATTATACCTACATATTCACATAAGTATATATATGCGAGTATAATATACGTGTATTTGTACCTCTCGTTTATTCGCCCCTTTCAAATGAATGAATCGTTTCGCTTTGTTGGTTCGTTCGTATCGCTATTATAGGAGTTCCTACGATCAGAAACGCACGCGGGTTTCTCGTGGGAATAAAAATTCCTGCATCGTTTTAAAAAAAAAAAAACTGAAACAAAAAACTGTATACATATATACTATATACGCGAGAGAAAGAAAAATTGAGGGGGAAAACAAAAATACACAATAATTTTTTTTTTTCTTTTCTCTTTCAATTTAAATTTCTATAAATGAAAATGGAGGTCGTTGGTGATTTTTGTTTCCCACCTCTATTTATACAGTAGGTATACATGCAACGAATAAATGAGATATCGATCGAACGGAATCGAAAGTTAGATTAAAAATAATTGAAAGAAATTGATTATCTGTATGAAATTTCACCCTTAATTACGATGTCACTCGCTTGATCCGCACGATCCTCATATAGGGTTGATATCTAAGTATATATATATATACGTATAATCGATCGTTATTTCTCTACATATAATAGCTGTGTATATATACATGAAAAAAGAAAAAAAAAAATATTAAACGACAAGCTTAAACCGATTAACCAGATCTGGTTTTTGAAGGCCCATTATTATAATTCCATGATCTCCGACCTGCAAACCATCCGCGGCAGGTGTCTAAAATAAAAAGAAATTAACATATAAGAGAGAGAGAAAAAAAAAGGCTCCGAAACTCCCTCGGGAGGGCACGCTATGGATACGAACCTCGTATAACATGCAGGATATTACGTATGTTACACATGTACGTATTCAAATTTTAAATCAACGAAAATTGTACTTGTCGTATTATTTTTAAAATATAAAATCTTTACCGCACCATATATACCTACGCATATATGTCGGTACATATGTATAGGTTTGGTTTATATTACAAACGTTTTTCGCTGTTTCATCCCTGCATTTCATAATAATAATAATAATAACAACAGCATCAATTTTAAAACCATATCCGTTTTCAAAATTATACATGTAACATATACATCTATACCTATGTATGCCCCTGTTTGTATATAGGTATACATTAAATGTATGTGCATTATAATATACATGTTGGTATATAGGGAAGTGCAGGAAAAGAGCAGTGGATATCCGGTATGATACAAGAAAAAGAAAAAAAAAGGTATAAAAGTTGAAATTTTTTTCTTTTTTTTTTTGTATATACATCGAGTCAATAAGCGGGTTAGGTATTTTCAGAATTAATGCCGTTGTTATTACATGGGTATACATATAATATATGAACGTAATACGCGATGTGTATAACTTCATTGTGATACCTGCTGTCATGGTGTTTTTTTTACAAAAGTTTTTTTACGTTTGACTTACGGGCATATAATATTACGTACGTGAGGTTTATAATATTCGTATATGTATAACGAATTAGGGGATGAAGAAGACCCGTTACTACATGTATAACATGCCACGCTAATCAGTAATTAATAAGCGGTTTTGAACGTCGGCTATATACTAATATTATATATGTACAGTTCGGTAACAACTTCCGCCATCGAATTAAACGCCCTCCTCCTCCCGCCCTCTTTATGTATCATGTTTTTTTTTTTGTTTTTTTCTGCCTGTGCAACAGCGTTACATTTAGTTATATCTTGTAAATTTATATAATACACGTTACACACGTACAATAATAATATATAAGTATATATTTAAATATGTACAATCTATTTTTCGCCGTTGCAGTTTCGATGCAAAACACAATATCAACGAAACCGCGTGCTGTTCTGTCCTAAAAATTTTAGCAAAATAAATTAGATATTGAATCAAATTGAATTTAATTCAATGATTTTTACATTCGGGTTAAATAAAACTAGGGTGCGAATTAACGAAAGATAAAATAAAAATGTACGGAACATCCGATATCCTCTGGAGCACCGTCTAATACCTAATCAGGAATTAGTGTGGAAAGATTCTCTTCGTTTCAGTTATTTCTCTTGATTTTTTTTTCCTCCTTTCCGTTTATCTTTCATCTCATTGTCTATAGATCGATTTTCACCGCGTGTATATAATTCCGTTAGAAATTATATTATTTGCGGAATGGAATGCGCGCAGCCTCCTTAATTCTTGAAACAGGTTAACGGGAGTCCTCGGTGTATTCCCACAGTATAATTGTACATTTCTTAAAGTTCTTTTTTTTTTATTCAATTCGGTTCTTTTTTTCTTCTTCTTGTTTTACTTTAGTTTTCTTTTTTCTTATGTCTAAGTACTTGTCCGTATATATATATAGATGGCATATATATATATAGATATGTATATACCGCGATCTTCTGTGCAGCGGCTCGTCGCTTCACGCGGTATTATACCAGTGACAAGGAAAACATAAAAGAAACAAGAGAAGATAGAAGTGGAAGTAGAAGTAAGGTTCTTGAATTGTTCGTGGGATCAGGTGGTTTCGTTTCGTAATCTTCTTACTTTCTTACATACCTAATACTTATTGCGTTAACGGGTATGTACGTACACATACACACATATAATTAAAAAAAAACGTATCAGATAATTGGAACAAAAAAAAAAGTCAAAATCATTTTTCTGTTCTTTTTTCGATGCAAAATTGTTGGACGAAACAAAAAAAAATTATTATACTCGTTATACTTTCGTATAGAATTCAATATAGCGTGCAAGAATTCAATCAGGTATATATGTGATAATTGAAAAAAAAATAAAAAAGCGAAGATTAAATTTTTTCATTAATTTTGTTTCAGGTTCTTTGGGTACGTCCGTATTCGACACGGATGTTTATCTAGTTGGAGCAAGCGGAGGTGTCTACGCACTTTTGGCGGCGCATCTTGCGAATGTACTTTTAAATTATAATAACATGGAATTCGGGATCGTCAGGTTAATTGGAATATTCATTATAGGTGAGTAATCAATCAATCTATCAATCAATCAATTGATTAATTAATTATAATCATTATACGAGTTTATTCAAATTTTCAACCGATCGACCGATTCAATATTTGAACAGAACGAGTGATGAAGTGAATTTTATACGCTATGGGTCTGCGTACATATGTATATATACATGTACATATGTATTGGTACGGAATGCTGACAATTATATCAGACGCGAATTGTTTGAGAACAATGGAGCAAATCTATCACACTAACCGAATGAATATACCTATCAGCTGACTTTTGTGCTAGTTCCAACGAAAAGTTTTTAATCAAAAAATACACGTAACGATGGTTACCCCGTAATTTGGCGACGTTTCGTTTCGTTTCGTTTTTTTTTTTTTTTTTTTGGTCCCATTCTACGACAGATAAAATCATACCGTTTTCGCTTACTTCGCAGTTTAGACCAACCGACTATTACATACACACATATGTATGTGTATAAATATAGAATCAGCTATACCTAAAACCGTTTGGATTAACCAATTTTTTCATTTTTTTTTTTTTTTGTATAATCTGGAAAAATTGTACGATTTTTTTTTTTCAATTTTATTAATTTCTTATTTCCACACACTTCGTGTATCGTAAAAATACACCCTGGACGCTGTACATAAATCGCTGAAATGTGTCAACCTGGGATGTCCGGCTTGTAATGGAAAAAGATACGATCTAAGCTCAACTTGAGGGGTGGAGGGAGGGTGAAAAAACTGGAGAAAAGAGGAGGGAGAAGGTTACCAGGGTGTAAATTGCACACGCGGAGATGTATGCGTATCTATGTGTGTATGGAAAAAATATGTGGCGATAAGAAAACTGTATAGGATGTACTACAGAAGACGCGATACGAGAGATAACTATACCCGCATACATATGACCTATACAACTATCACAGATGTATAGATATATACATATAGAGAGAGCTTTGCTATTCATAAAGTTGCCCGCAAGTCAGAGCTTCCTTCACTTTTTTATTTCTTTTTATTTATCTTTTTTTTTTACACAGATATACACAAACTCAAACTTATATACCATCCTATACATACGTGTAGAGTACTTCGGAGGTTTCCTCCTTATTTCTCGACTAGATGTGCTAAGAATTTTTGCGTTATATACACCACCCCTGGGGTACGATATGTAATATGTAATTTACTCGATAAAAATATTTAAACAGAATTAGAAAAAATATACTTAAATAATAAAAATTAGCTGGAGAAATTTTCTACAGTATACGTGGATTTGAAATAGTTCATATATAGACGGGGTATTTCTTTTCTTCTATCGGCTGATTTTTTTTTTTCTAGATTTTTTGGGTAGGAATTTTAGCGGAGCACACAGTACGGCGGTAGCTGTTTGTATAGATTGTTCGTTTTAGGGATTTGTGTACGCTCTGGGGTAAGTTAAGGTGGGGTGTTTTCTTGAATATCCACGTCGATCAAGCCGGGCGCACTCGTGGGGAATTTGGCACTTCGTAAGCTGTTACTGTCGGTGGTGCTTTTTCGGTAATTGGATACTTTTCGCACTTGCGCGCGCGCGAACTGCGAGAAAAAAAATCCCCTTTTTCTTTTTCCTTATTCTTCTTCATCTTATTTTACTTCTACTCTCATCCGACGCGTTTTCCAACACCACAGGTCGCCCCGTTTTAACCACTTTCCCACTCCCAGTTTATACGTATATTATTTTTTTTTCTTTCTTTCTATTCGTTTTTTTTTCCTTTTTTTTTTCATTCCACTCCTGATGCGGGAAGCTAGCTACCACCTATTTTGGCGAACTATGTGGGAGAGGGGTTGTTCACGCGCTGCATCATCGTCAACTATACGTTCCTGAAAAAAAAATGAAAGAAAGAAAAAAAAAATACAGCTAGAATGGAAGAAAGTAAAGAGCTGCTCTCAAAGTGTCCCGGTACCTGTATTATATAAGTCGCTAGGGAATTCTCCGCAAGCTCCTTCTTCCTTCTTCTCTCTCTTTCTTTCTGAGTCGACAATTCGAATCGGCCGTGACTCGATTTTGGACTAGTTTCCGGTACCCGCACGTAATACCCACAGGACCCTACCGGTATATACTATAAAGTTCGAGTGCGCGATTACAATTCAGCAGCTAATTTTGTTTGGTGCAAAGAATGTTGAAAAAAAAAATAAGAAAAAATTCCTATTGATCTTATTTAAATTTGCGGGAGCAGTACTTTCTTGGGTTTTTTTTTTTTCTCTTTTTCTCTATACAATACGATCGAACAATTATACAGATGTATAGCTGAATAAACGGAAAATTGAATTCTGAGGGTAGATATAATGAGTTATAGAAAAGAAGAACTAGTGTTCTGTTTTTCTTTCTTCTTTTTTTTTTAAGTCGGAAGATTCTATAGTCCCTTGATATATTTCATATACACTCAGAGAACCGCGACTCGGAAACGTCGTTACGTCACAAGTACCAATATTATCAAGTGTACTTTCCTTCTTGTGTACCTAAAGTATAATTTCTTTGTACTTTTTCGTCACTTTATTTTATTTCATTCTAGTACAGTTATAATAAAATACGGCAAGCTATTCAGTGTCTATAACTAGACAAATTTGAATATATTTTCATAGGTATAATTGATTTATGTCGTGTTAGATTTGTAATATTATGTATACCATGTTTCCCAGCGTTTACACCGCAGTATGTCTGGTTGCCTGCCGCTAGGCGCTCGATATAACCGGTCGCAAGAAGCTGACGGATCCGGCAAAGCAGAGCGTGCCCCATTTGTTGGCTTGCCGTAATCGGTTATGCCGAACGCCTAGCGGCAGGCAACCAGACATACTGCGGTGTAAACGCTGGGACATATTGTATACCCTTTACGGTACTTTCTCTGCGGGATAGTTTGTTTTCTTCTCGTTTTTTTGGCTCCAAATTTTGGACACCCAGTGCATGTGGCAAAAAACATCTCCACGGTAATAGAAGTATAGCAAGCACATGGATGAAAACCGAAGGACGAGTTAGAGCTTGCAGGACTTGCGGGCAACCACTAGCGTAATTGGATTTTCATCTTTGTATATGTATTGTATGTAAGAATATAGATCGCTTTAAGCATCTGTATATATACATATGTACTTACATACCTATCCATACGTACATACACGTACGTTAAAATGGTCGAAAACTGATTCCTTAGATAGAGTAGAGAAAATTTGAACGCGATTGCGCGAAGCTCAGGGAAGAGAAGGAAGAAGACGAAGAAGAAGCAGTGGTAGGAATAGTAGTAGTAGTGGTAGAATATTGGGGCAGGGGACGGGGGGGTTATGAGCTCGTATAACGTCTAATCGGTTCGGGTTCGATCCTCCTCCATTTCTTGGGTCGTTTTATGACCACCTATAGATATATGTTGCACGGAAGACCTCGGACAAGGAAACGAAAGGAGGACGGAGAAGGGAAAAAAAAGAAACAGATGATGAACGGAAGTAAAAAGAACAAAATAAAAGTGTATATCACGTGCACCTGCCAATTCGGTCTCTGATATAAAAAATCATTAATTCATCGGAGATTCGATAGAAATATAATATGCCATTGAATCCGTTGGTTAAATTTTGACGGGTTGATCAATCGGACCTAATTTTTTTGTTTTTCGTTTTTGACAGAATTCGAAGAATGCAGCTGTGTCATTCATTACGTCTTTGAAAATCTAAGATCACTCTTTTAGTTGTAAAGACGTGAGGGTTTGAAAAACGAGCTTTGCTGTGGTAAAAACTTGAAAGCTCTTTGCCGAAACTTTAATATTTGTAAAAGCGAAAGAGATGTCTTTTATTTCAAAAAAGCAAATAAAAGTTAGATTCTTCTAATTTTGACAACCAAAAAAACAACAAAATGTTCAATTTTGATGCATGTTTCAACGCCTACCAAGTTTTTTTGTACGTAGGCTTTGTTTGTTTTTTGTTTTTTCTTCTCTCTCTCAATTTACCACCCACAAAGGTTAATCCGAGCGTCTCGCAGACAGCCCCTTCAGTTTTTATCGACCTACCCTAACCTGACGTGATCTAAGTTCAATTTCACACAGACATGTCTCCCCGGTAAAAAAAAGCCATACAAGTGCAGTATAATATTATAATAATGTGTCTTTCGATCCAGCTTTTTTTCTTCAAATTTAAAACAAATTCCCCGCACCGAATATCTTTTCTCGGGATTAGAGTAGTATGTGTCTTTTATATCAACAGCTGATATAACTTTTTTTTATCTAAATTTTTTCTCTTCTGTTTTCAGCGAGCGCTGACGTGGGTTTTGCGATCTACGACAGGTACGCGGCGGAGCAAATGGGTCCTCCAGTTTCTTACGTCGCTCATCTGACGGGTGCGTTAGCCGGTCTTACGATCGGTTTATTGGTGTTGAAAAATTTCGAACAGCGTTTACACGAGCAATTGTTGTGGTGGGTTGCCCTTGGAGTCTACGCCGCCTGCACGATATTTGCAGTTATGTATAATCTTATGCATCCTGATTATCCCTGACGTGAGGTAAGCTTCGCTTACGGTCCTCGTACCACCACGTAACGCGAAGCTTTTTCAACGAACTACGACGTAGTACTTGAAAAATATGATAATCCTGATATTGGAAACGGAGGAACTGATGATGGTAAAAAATATGAATCGGAAGAAGAAGAGGATGGAAATGAAAAAAGAAATACTGCCGTTCTTGCTGTTGATAATTACGAAAATGATTGCAGTTATTATTATTCGAAGTTACTCAAGGCTTTGATTGAGCCAAGTCACAGCTTGCAATTACCGACGAAATTTTCAACGATTAATAACAATTATTCATCGTCCGACGATATGATGAGATTGAAAAGATGCGATAGCAGATGCCTCGTGAAAAAGGTAAAATGCAAAAATCAATATTATTGCAAAAAGTTCAACAGGCGAAAAAGAAGGAAAAGAAAAAAATGCAGAAGATGGTGCGACAATATGCATAATGATTATTTTAAGATAACCAACGACAATGAAAAAACACACAACTCTAAAAACGATAAAAATTATTGCAAAAATAACCAAAAAATTGGGCAATTCAAATATACCAATTTATCATAATATACATACGTATAAACTACCCGTTATTATACATACGTTACTCATACGTCGCTGCAACACATTGAAACAAATATTATTACTACTACCATTATTATTATTATCATTATTATTGTTATTATTACGATACCTTGGTCGAAGATAATTAAACCAAAGAATTAATTCTATCGAACGTTATTTTGTACAAGGTCAGTTGAAAATTTTGCTTCAGGGAATTTATTAAAACCCCCGACTGTGTATAAAGAAACAATATAATGTAAGGGCGAAAAAGATAATGAAAGAAAGAAGAAAGCTTCGGAATATTAGTCGCGATTATTTTATTCTATTTTATTTCATTGTTTCCTTTTTTTTCGCAACTTGATTAATTATTATTATATTGTCCGTCGCCACGACATAAATAATAATGATAATAATAACAAATAATTTTTTCCAAACGAGACTATATATATTATCCAGTTCTTAGTTTATTAATAATAATGATAATAATAACAATAATCGTGATGATAAAAAAACATGATAGTTATATCGTCCTTCTCTAAAATCTTAGAAGTTCATTCGTTATCATTGTTATAAGTATTATCATTATTATTAGAATTTTTCAATAGGTTATACGTGTTTATCACCTTTCTCCCGCTACTCATGCTTCAAAACTGCATATACAACGATGCAGAATATGCTAAAAGACTGACTCAAATCATATGAAAGAAAAGAGGGAGAAAAAAAAAAAATTAAAAAGAAAAAAACTAATTCAAAAATCCTATCTTTCGTGCCGAGGTAGGTATGAAAATCGTACAGGTATATATACTGTATAATGTATCATTAACTTTCGCGCCAAAAAAAAAAATTAAAACAAATAATCAAGGTATAGAAATAAAATAATAAAAACATCGTTATACTTATCCTTTATACAAATTTAAGGTACGCTATTTCAGAGTGAAAAATAAAAAATGAAATGGATACTCGTGATTTTTCTATACACGTTGTTCGACTCTTTCGATAAAAATGAAGTACTAAAATCATTAATTATTTTAATTTTTGTCGTTGTTATTTCTATAAAAATTATTATTGTTATTGTTGAAAGACAAAATCGTTGCATAATGATAATAATGATGATAATTTTTACCGTAATAACAATAGGCCAATAATAGTGATAATCATTGGAGTAAAGATGAATGTGTATAGAAAATAGGAATATAAAAATGAAAAAAAAAAAAAAAGAAAATGGTATTATATGTATCGATACACCTAATTGCGATTGTAAAAAAAAGTCGTAAATTAAATATAGATCGATAGACACTACCCATATTAATATTCAGTATATATGTATACTATATTGTAAATATGATGTATAGTTAGATGAGAATAATTAATGTAATTAATATAAAAATAGCGTGTAAATGTGTAATGTATAATAGAGTTATGTGTATAGATGTAAAATTTCTACATAACATCATCAACTAATAATCATATTACAGAGAGCGAGAGAAAAAAAAGAAAGAAAAGAAAACTAGAAAAAAAAAAGTATTACATTGAAAATATTTCGAAAATGAATAATTTACTTTGATCGTAAAAATTCAACTAATACGTTTTGCGAGCGCAGTAAAATCCTAGGCATCAATATATACGATTATAAAATACATACACACATATAATATACATACACATATGTATACTTTGCAAACTTACGTTCGTATCCTTGTAGGTATGACACGGCGTGGAAGAGGTAAAAATTCAATTATGATTTTGAACGGCCAAATTTTTTCGTCTTTACCAAATGCAATTCAACTCCTGTCCGGTTGATTTCAGCTGACAATGAATCAAATCATGTAAAATACTGTGTTTTTTATTTATTTATTTTCGTGATCAGCTGTTGTTCGTTTCGTTTTTCTATGCGAAGTTTCGTTCGCCGCCATAAGTTATCGATAATATTTTTACCACGGGTGTATAATTTATAAAAAATCGAATTGTATGTGTATGAATATGTACGTGTGTATGTGTAATAATTTTTTTGTTTTTAGCTCGTTCCGAAAAAATTCAGCAAAGATTATTATTGGTATGATTTTCTGTGCGGAGAAAAAATTTAAAAACAAGGAAAAAACTAACTGAATAACTATGGAGAAAGAAGGAAAAGTGAAACGAGAGTGATACGAACGATGCTAGTCAATTAAATAAATAATACTAATGATGATAATAATAATAAATACATACCCTTACTTACCTGCTTTTATCAGCAGTAAAGTTTATACCGTAAACTCCGTTGATACTTATACTTTAGATACGAATGCGGACAAAAACATACATAACGACACTAATCACCTTATGAGCTATGTAACATTCTACGTAGATTTAAAAGAAAATAAATGAATAAATTAAAACCCGATACAAAAGGATAGGTAAATTGTAATCGAATGAACAGTAACTGCACTATAATACCGCGAACTCATACTTATATGTATATCATGTACTACATTACACTGAAACAGCAAAATCTAAAATAGAATAGGGTTGAAAAGAAAAAGTAACAGATTGAGATGACTCAGTAATTCAAGTAATGAAACGGCATTTATCTTTATATTCTCAATCATTCAACGTGTTTTCCCTTGTATTACTTAGTATTTATTATTATATTCATATCATTATATTATATATAGTCTACTCGTGTCAGTCCACAAGCCAAAGAAGTGGAGCTAGTAAAGTTCTGATAACTAATTATTATCATTATTATTATTATTATTATCATTATTATAATTAGTACTGTCATCATTATTTATTTTATTTTGTATTTTCTACGTTATAAAATTATTTATTTATTACACAAGTGATTATTATTTATCAAAGTAATAATAATTATACCGGTATGTGTGTATATTGCGTTTATTGAAAATAAATATATATATATATATATATATATATATGTGTATAGTAACAATAATATAAACGTAATGATATGATGATAATGATAATGATGATGATAATACAGAAAAGTAGTGTTTAATCCATTTTTTTTTTTTATTTTTATTTTCAACCTCGCTACAAATATACATGATTATTCATTACTTGTAAAATAAATTATAATAATTGAAATTATAAAGAGATGAAAAATGAAAGAAAAAAAAATTTATACGGAACCATTATGTGTATAATCATAAATATAATGAACGAAAAGAAAAATCTGGAAAACTAAAAATTAATATAAATACATATATACATATATAACGATTAGATAATTATACGTATAATAGAATACATATATTATGTATATATTTATTTATTTAAATATATATGTACACATATATTAAAGGGGCGTCTGAATCAAACTAAAGATACTGTGTCCTTTTTCTCGTCGGTCTGTTTAATTTATTTATTATTTATTGTCTAAACGTGTATTAGATATTAATTGAAAACAAAACGAGAAATGTATGTATTCTTCATCTAGTTTATGAATTATATTATTATTACTATTGTTATTAATATTATAATTTTCATTGTGTCACCAAATATGTTTTCTAATTTATTATTATCATTATTGATATTATGATTCTTAGAGAAATTAGTCAGCAGTCCGCAGAGGTGAGGTTATATACTTATGTACATAACGATATCTCAAGATCGATGTTGTATGTTTATTTAAAATGTAACGAAAAAAAAAATGATGATTAAAATGCAATCATATTATAAATTTTATGTCACGAATATTATAATGACAGCTCTGCACTGCCAATTATAGAGATAATGATTTCAAATTTGGAGCAAAGAAACAAAAATGTGAAAGCGAAGAAGATGCAAAGAAATGCAACACAATGTACGTGGAAAATAGAATAAAAGAAAAAAGAACGATACACTAGTAAAAAGAAAAAACTATTATTATTTATCAGCTGCGAAAATATGATTATCAATTTGTATCAATATTATTTTTATTATGTATTCTATATTGTATAAATCGTTCATATAAATATCAAATAAATATATATATGTATGTATGTGTGTATACATTCATATAAATTTATAAACATATGCATACATACATATAATATAGCATAATATATATTATGTGAAGAAATTTGTCAAAGTATGAAACATAAAAAAAGGATCATCGAAAGATATAAATTACAATTATAAAATAACATGATGAAAAGCAAAGAAATGTGCCAAAATTATTTTAAACCTTTTTTCCACTAAATAGAGCAATTTTCGTTACTTAAAAACGTTTCTTCATGTCGATATCTGGATTTGGTGCATTCAATTGAGCAAACCCCAGTCGTATCTGCAGTAAATTCATGTATTAATTTATTCAACTTGCCATCCTTTTGATTGATCGATTCATACACGAAACAGAATTCGTACATAGAATATTGACACCTATAGTTTAAATAATACTGACAGAAATTAATGAAAAAATCAACAAGACGAAGGATCCCTTGAATCTAAATTGGAGAAAATCAATTGAAAAACTTTTGCAATTCAACTAATTCTATCTGTATACGACATTCTAGTCTGTACAAATAGAGATGGAAAACTCTCAACAATTCTCTAACTACTAAATAGCGTTTGCGAAAAGTTTGTGTACCGGAGATTATGTGTCGACTACAGTCGACCAGCTTAAAACTTTTTCTTCATATTGCCCATCTGCTTTTCTTCTTATTGCTCCTCATATTATTACACGAAATTCAAATGGAACATTATGACGTAGGCGCTCTTTTTGGTTCGGTGCTATTTACTATGGAGCGCTAGTGAGCATTGAAAGTTCGTCATCGTCTGTCGTCGGCCTTGCAACTGTCAAAGCTTGGAGGTTATTAGCTTGCACATTGAATAAAATAAAACCGCGGATAATTAGTTTAAAAAATATTCTCTAATGAAAGATAATATTGTGAGGACCCTAAGGAGGTAAGTTACAAATGATTTTAGCATTGTCAGTCGATCGTAACGTGAACCTTGAAAATTATGATGAAATCTAACCTTACTTGTCAAAATAGGCATGTGAGTGGAAGATAATTATGTAAAATCTTCAAATAAAATTGACGAATTGAACTCATATAATATATGAATAATTTGACAGATTTTACGGACTGAAATTCCCCAACAGAGCACACTTGGAGCAACGATCAAATGGGATAACATATAGTTTAGTTATATCGAGATGTAAGAGTCACATTGCGATGCTTGATGAGGAAAAATACACTGAGGTGGAGACACTCTCTCAAGAAACGACCAACCTCTCTTGGCTTCAAAAGGTGGCACCAGGATTTCCGGCAGATGGTTCTAAGGTTTGTTAATATCTTTCAATTCCTCTTAATGACAGAAAAAAAAATGATTATTATTAACGATTTCCCCAGATTACAATCATCTATAAACCGAGTGAATTCTACTCTCTTCTGGTCAAGAAATGCAGAACAGCCCGATTTAGGATCACCTTGGCATCCCTGTACTTGGGGACAGGACAACTTGAAACTGACCTGGTCAGGAACAATCACCTAATTCTAGTGCTCTTATGTTCAATTCAATTTTTGTCATTCCAATTTTTTTTCGTGTTTTCCCACAGGTAGAAGCCATAAGAAGTAACCTGCAGAACACAAGCGATGGAACTTTGAAAGTCAAGATCCTTCTGGACTACATGCGAGGATCTCGAGGGCAACATAATTCCCGTACCATGCTTAAGCCACTTTTGAATACACAATGGGCAGATTTCTGTAGCATATCCCTTTACCACACACCAAAACTTCGTGGTTTTTTGAAGGCCATTATACCTCAGCGTTTCAACGAGTTGATCGGGCTTCAGCACATGAAACTCTACATATTTGATGATACCTTGATTATAAGCGGGTGAGATTGAATTTTTCATTGAAATTAGAGCAGAATTGTATAGTTATATTTTTTTTTCATTATCCAGTGCTAACCTAAGCAATGATTACTTCACCAATCGTCAGGATCGTTATGTGGTCATAGAAGACTGTAAAGACCTCTGCGATTTCTACTCGAAAATTGTAGACAGAGTTTGCGAGTTCAGTTTTCGTCTTTTGCCTGACGGCAGTGAAACTTTCGACTCAGATATCAGCAAACATCCATTCAAAGGTAGAAGGAAAGACTTCACTAATGCTGTGGCAGCAAGAATAAAGTCCTTGTTTGAAAATGAGATGAAAAAAAGATCGGAGATAACTAAACAAGGTAAGGAAATAAGAAAATCTGGAATTTTTTCTGTTAATCATTCAAGTCTCCCTTTTGAATCAACAGATTCGGTCTCTGAAGCCGACACCTGGATATTTCCTCTCATAGAAATGGGCCAACTGAACATAAAACACGACAGCGTGGTCACACTTAGACTCATACAGAGTGCACCAGCAGGCGCTACCCTCAGACTGGCTACAGGATATTTTAATTTAATTCCAGCTTATAGAAAAGCGTTACTAAATAATAGCAGAGCAAACTTTCAACTACTCACTGCACATCCCACGGCCAATGGCTTTTTCGGTGAGTTTTATGCCGGAATTTTGCGCACAGTTTATTAACTTTTTATTTTCTATTTATTTTTTTCACTTTCTTTCAGGTGCAAAGGGAGTGGCGGGCAGTATACCTGCAGCTTATACCAAAATAGAAGAATCTTTTTGTAAAGCCTGCGAGGCAGTTGGTCAGCAAAACAGAGTAACGTTATGGGAATTTTCGCGTACAGGCTGGACCTACCACGCAAAGGGGCTCTGGTATACACTACCTGGCCACCAAAAGCCGTGTCTAACTCTCATCGGCTCTCCAAATTTTGGTAAGTATACTAAATTATATTTTTATTTATCGTCCGTTATGATCTACAATGTGTCTGTTCCTTCCCAGGATACCGATCCGTGAGCAAAGATTTAGAAACTCAGGTGGCATTGGTAACGAGAAACGAAGGTCTTCAAGACGCGTTGCAGAATGAACAAACCAGGCTGTTTTCGAGTGCTTCTCCTGTGAATAGTAAATCTTTCACTGGACAAGATCGTGCGGTGCCAACATGGGTCTGCGCCGCAGTCGTTCTTTTCCGATACTTCTTTTGAATCACTGAAAAAAAAATCCTCGTCAAAGTATTATGAATCGCACACTTAGTGAAAAAAAAATAATTTATGTACCCATAAAACTAGAATAATTATATAAATAAAAATGCTTCTCTTATTTCAAGTAGAGACCACTCAGGTAACTGTCGTAAATAGATTGTAATCATATTGTCAATTAATTATTATATTTATTTGAAGCAACATGGGATTTAATAAGAAATTAATTTACAAAGTAAAGCACAAGTTTTATTACACACTAGAACAATCCGTGCATCTGCGGCGCGCGTCTATTCAAACAATTCCTTGTCAACACGATAACTTTTTTGTTTTAATTCCCCATACCATGTTTCCCAGCGTTTACACCGCAGTATGTCTAGTTGCTTGCCGCTAGGCGCTCGGCACAACCGGTTACGGGGAGCCAACAAAGGGGGCACGCTCTGCTTTGCCGGATCCGTCAGCTTTATTAGTTTCATAGATAGGTCAGTTGAGATTCCAGATTTGGATTCCTGGACTCCAGGAATTTATATGAATCGTTTGAAAAAATAGTCGATTTTCGGCCCAAATTTTGAATAAAACTAAGGCTATAGGCTTAGGATTTTCTCGATTTTGAGGCCAAAAATGAAGTATTTTTAAAATTGATTGTCGGACGCTTTTATGATGTATTTTCGCGTCAGGAACATGAATGCCTCGAGTAAATAAAGCCAGAGCCAATACTCATCGAGATATCTTCTTTTTTTCTCAGTGCTGGCAGGACATACAACGGTCCAGGAAGTCAGCAGTCGCACGGACTCGTCAAAGAGGACTACTGCCAAAATAATGACGTCGCACTCACTGACGAGCATCTCCTTACCTTCAACAGAAAGTGTATTCACGTCCGCCGGTCTTCAATTCGGAAATTAATTATTGTACATGTAGAGCGGATAATCATTAACGTATGAACAAGTTATAATGTCTTTATGTCATGTATTCATTAGAATTAATGGAGCAATATTATATTGATGAAATTAACATACATCTTGTGAATGATGTTGAAACGTTTCTAATATAGTAATAAATATTTCAATCATGTAATTATTAAATGTATCCTACCCGCGTAACTTATCAATAAACGAACAGCTCTTTTTAAATTGATGACTTGATTCTTATTGATTACATCCCTGCACTCATCACTCATTAACATCCTTTATAAGCAACACATCACGATATCAGGCCCTGACTCGGATCGCCTCGTCACATGCACATGATAAGGCATGCATGCATGCACATGATGTCTTGATGTTTCGAACTGGCTCCTCGCCTGTCCTGTTCTCCTGATACCAAAATTCAAATTTTTGGCCGAAATGTGCCTCGAATTGTCAGGGCCGGTATTGTAGCGATCTACATTATCACTTCCGGTTGAGATAAAGCATGATACAGTACACATAGATGCACATGACGTGGCCTGCACGCAGTAGCATACGATCTATCAACGATTCGGTAGATGAGTATGATGCGATACACATATGCATACACATGATGAGGCCTGTATTGATACGCATATGATCTATTGATCATTCGACAGCCGAGAATGATGCGATACACATGCATACACATGCATGCACATGATGGCTTGATGTTTCGAACTGGCTCCTCGCCTGTCCTGTTCTCCTGATACCAAAATTCAAATTTTTGGCCGAAATGTGCCTTGAATTGTCAGGGCCGGTATTGTGGAAATCTACTTTATCACTTCCGGTTGAGATAAAGCATGATACAATACACATAGATGCACATGACGTGGCCTGCACGCAGTCGCATACGATCTATCAACGATTCGGTAGATGAGTATGATGCGATACACATATGCATACACATGATGAGGCCTGTATTGATACGCATATGATCTATTGATCATTCGACAGCCGAGAATGATGCGATACACATGCATACACATGCATGCACATGATGGCTTGATGTTTCGAACTGGCTCCTCGCCTGTCCTGTTCTCCTGATACCAAAATTCAAATTTTTGGCCGAAATGTGCCTTGAATTGTCAGGGCCGGTATTGTGGAAATCTACTTTATCACTTCCGGTTGAGATAAAGCATGATACAATACACATAGATGCACATGACGTGGCCTGCACGCAGTCGCATACGATCTATCAACGATTCGGTAGATGAGTATGATGCGATACACATATGCATACACATGATGAGGCCTGTATTGATACGCATATGATCTATTGATCATTCGACAGCCGAGAATGATGCGATACACATGCATACACATGCATGCACATGATGGCTTGATGTTTCGGACTGGCTCCTCACCTGTCCTGTTCTCCTGATACCAAAATCAATTTTCGGCCAAAATGTGCCTTATATTTTCAGGGCCGGTATTGTAGGAATCTACCTTATCACTTCCGGTTGAGATAAAGTATGATACGATACACATGCATGCACATGATAGGGCCTGCACGCATTCGCATATGATCTGTTAATGATTTGGCACAAGAGCACGATGCGATACACATGCATACACATGCATGCACATGATGGCTCGATGTTTCGGACTGGCTCCTCGCCTGTCCTGTTCTCCTGATACCAAAATAAATTTTCGGCCAAAATATGCCTTGCATTTTCAGCGCCGGTATTGTAGGACTCTGAATTATCACTTCCGGTTTGGAAAATTTGGCCCCATGTTGCCTATGTGTGCGTGTGATCATGTATTCCATCATGCATGTCACCATATACCACGTAGATGATAAGGCCTACATGCATGCATGCATGCTTGCATGTGATGATGCATGATATCGTAGATGATAAGATGGTATGCATTTGTATGCCTGTATGCATGCATGTGATGATGTATGATCTGATATACGCATACATATGTTACTGATTATAAATATTAATGAATTAGGCGTGCAGGGATTTAATCAATAATAATTGAACAATTGATGTATCGATATAAATAAAATTTTATTAATAAATCAAGTATCAGGAATATTCATGTTAAGACATTGTAATGTACAGTATAGATTCATTTTGATAGATAAGTGTATTCTTATAATAAATTCGTTACAGTAATATGGACAATACTTTTATTTCAATAAACATTGAGTTATTTATAGTATAATAACTTGATTCTACACAATTATTTATTCGGAACATATATGATGATTGGCTTTGTAGATACACCGAGGGTAGTCTTGTATCTCCGATGTGGAGCCATGTTGCTTCAAGGGCTGCTCATTGCTTTCCTGAAAAATAAGAATGAGAAAGAGGTGAAAAAGTGATAAAACCCAATCGCAGCTTCGAAAAAATTAAGATATTTCAAAAATTTCAAAAAATTTCAAAAAATATTGCTTCTAGACTAGTTTAGTCGACGGATACCTAGAGGTGAACGGATTTTTGACCCCAAAATTGTCAAGAAGAATTTTTTTTGCAAAGATATGAAATAGACACGTTGAAAATTGTGCTTCGTAGGATTGTCAATTTGAAACTTCACACCACCCAGTTTTATAGGCACGTAGTAACCCTTTACAAATAGCTATCATAAAACTGACTTTGAAGCAATTATCTTATGGTAAGTCACGGAAATGCACAACTTCCAGGTGTCGTGGGGGATCATTTATTAAACAAGTATTACCTTACCACCGGACAACTATTCTCATATTGATTCAATTCAGAAATAATTATTTGTATCTAGTCTGATAACACTCTATCAGTCTTTTGCAAACTTTTTTTTCGCTCGACCTTACCACAACATGTAACAATTGAATTCCGAAAATCTCACCGAACTTTCTAATCGCAATGCATTAGTTTGAATAAAAATTTGATGCCACCTCATATCAAATAACGAAACACCTTAGGAGATATTTTAATGACCTTGAAATTTATTTGTCCAAATAACAGCAAAATATAGAATTGCAAAACTTCGATGCTACTTTATAACAAATTAAATGCTTACAGTTTGGTTTCGGTACTTGATAACCATGAAGAATAGAACAGTTTTTAGGTTCATTAGTAATGATGTAAGACTTGGCGCCATTGTGTTAAGATCTGGTGTTTAGTTCGAACGAGTAAACATGCGTAATACCTTCTATTGGTAGTTTTACCTGAGCCAATCAGAATCGAGGGAATTCTCGGGTTATTTATGAATTAATCCATCAGTAAATCGGCTATAAAATATCTTCCACGTAGATTCTACCCTTCGTGAGTGACGATAGGCAGTTTATTTCACATCGAAGCTCTAAATAGTCCCGTTGGACCTCATCCTGATTACCGATGAAGTTGAAAATAACGCTCGAGTCCGCTTTGACGGTCACAAAATATGGCCTCACACCAATTCTCTGTTGGCCATTACCACGAGGCTCCAGCACGAGGGTAATATTTCGGCATAATTTCATCTGGACGATTGCGGTGCTCCAATTGATATTAACAATTTCGGCAGCTTGCTTCACAGTCTACGACAACAGACACAATTTTAGCCATGCAGTAAAAGTTATGACTGAGATAGGTGCCTTATCTTCAATAGTCGCGAAAATGGTGATTTGTAAAATTGAAGGACCTCGTATTCAGGTGAGAGGAAAAAAAGCAAGACCGAATAATCGCCAGTGGTTGAAAATGTAATTTGCTCACCTTTGGAAAATAAACCGGAACAGGCACTCTTGGCTGAATTGAAAGAGTTCTTAAGTCGAGCAGATCAGGATGAAAAGGACCTTCTTCAACGTTACGTCGATAACTGCCTGTACCCCCATCTGCTAATTTTTGGCAGTGCGATTTTTGGTCCAGCAGCGTTCATCGTTGGGCCATCGATGACCTTGGAGCCGCTCCCATCGGACACGAGGTACCCTTTTTCGATTGAGGTCACTTGGATCTGGGTGTGCTTGTACATATCACAGAGCATATGTATTATCCAAGTCGGATGTATGGTCATCGTTGATATTCTATTCGCCATCCTGCTGTGGTACGTGAGCGCAAGGTTCGAAATGTTGTCCATCGAATTTGAAAGAGCAAATACAGTCGACGAATTGAATCGGTGTGCCCAAAAACATCAAGAATTGATAAGGTTAAGAGATTTTTTTTTTATTCTAAACATGGAGTTCTATCATATCGTAATAATTTTGATTAGTGTAATTGTAATCGAAGGCCGATATTTTTACAGAATCGTTAGCGAACTAAAAGTTATTACACGCATTATTGCTGTTGAAGTCAGCGTAATTGCCTTGTACGCGGTAACAACCGGCGGCTTTGTACTTATGCGGGTAAAGTAATGCGTTTTTGATTAATTTGCTAGTTTTTTTTTTTTTTTTTGAGAGAGAAAAGAATTGAAGGTAAAAATTATCGTACTTCTTTTTACCTGCACACGGAAATGCAGCATCCATCACTTTACGAATTATCGAAGTATATATTATTCGAGATCGGATCAGCGATGGAGCTTTTTGTGTTCGCCTGGCCAGCAGGCAATCTAATAGACGTTGTAAGTATTTAGAATTTTATTGGGAAAGTGTCTAAATTGAAATTGTCATCTTATGTTATTTCGATCGATATACGCGTAAGCCTGAGGTTGCAGGTCAAATAATATTGACGTGGAAATCTAGCACAGATTCTTTTAATGTCCCATTTTGTTTCAAATATTCGACATTTTTGTCGATCGCTTACTGATTGCAGAGCGAGAAAATTGGTGACGCTGCTTTCAGCTGCGGTTGGATCGAAAAATCGTCATCGATGCATCGAAACGTAATGATAGTCATGCAACGATCTCGGGACCCGATGATCATCTCTGTAAATGGCGTGCTTCCAACGTTGTCGCTTGAATATTTTGGATCAGTACGTACGCTTCGATCCATTAAACTCCACCCCGTCGTAGACAGCCTGCAATTTTTCAACTCACGTCTGATTAACTTTCCATATTATATTCGATTCCAGACAATGGCGGCTGCATTTTCGTATCTGACATCTTTGCGAGCGATAGCCGGGGACTAGAAAAAACAGGATCGGCTTTAAGTTTCGTAAAGAAAATTCTGCAATACAATCGCATCTCAAAATTTCCTGATGATTCTACGCAATTATTTACACCTGGCTAATCGATATGTAAATTATCTAATTAACACCTGCACTAATTTATTTTCAAATTATCGCCTATAGGATGGTTGTTCTGATGAATACTTTATTGAAATAAAAAACAAACACTGATGACAGAGAAAAACATGAAATATGAGCGAAATATTAACTCCAAATTATTTTTGTTCTTATCAATATGCCGGATATGGTAATAATGAGAAGCGATCTTGTTCCTTAGCTACCTTAGCTATTGTTAGTGGATATTATAAAAACCGATCAAAGGTAAGTAACTATTGGATCTGCCGACGGTCGTGGTCTAACGAACAAGTTACAGTATCGATTATTTAAGCCGCTGACAATCTGACCTATGGCCGACATTACTACAGGAAATATTAATTTTTGCAGAATACTTTACAGAAATTTATGATTTTTATTCTCAAACCATTTGCCGTATCTTTCAGACATGAAATCCTTTGACATCCAAAATTCAATTTTTGCCTTGATAATGTATCGATTTTTCAAGTGAATCTGAAGGATCATTTCGAAGAAACTAAGTACGAATCGCATTTTCGAAACTCTCATATAGCATCTCCAATAGCGACCGATTAACGTTAAATTGTAAACTGCAACTTATCGGAGTAACTTTGCGGTTCAAGTAGCGATGAAAGTAATTTGCGCAATTTTACCGCCTAGCTCGTTGACGTGGCCTCAGCGAAGTATAATTTATACTTATACCTGAATTATCGTCTATTAAACTTGTAAGTACATACGATATGATGCGCAGTGAAAATTGCTCATAGAATAAAGAAAATCGTCGATTCTGACATAGCGACACGTTCAAATTCAAGATGTCATTTTAAATCGGAATTTCGTTGACGACAGTAACCAACCGTCGGGCTTGACTAGAAAAGTTTTTTTCAAGTAGAAAACAAATTCAGATAAAAAGTACATCGATAATGGTACTAATTGGAAAAATTCCATTCGACAGTGTGATTCGTTTTAGTAGTCATGCGATTCGAATGACCGCATGTTTGCAACCTACGCACGATGTAGATGAGCGACAAAAAATTCGTTTCAAATTATATCGGACTTTTTGCACTATTTTTACACTCTCATGGACCATTCATCTCTTCTATGGCGTCTACGTTTATGGTCATGATCTGGAAAGCGTTCTTGTTTGCCTCTGCGATCTTACTCCGCAATTTGCCGGAACTGTAACATTGTTCCTTTGCACGTACAACCAACAAAAATTCCAGGTCATATAAAAGTTGACAAAATATAAATAAGAATAAGATCCAACCGACGTTGGCTACGATTGTTTTTTTGTTTTTTTTTCTTCTTTTAGTAATTTTGATTCAATCCACAGTATTGCGTTGAGGATTTGGAAAATTTTCTGAAAAAAGCGAAGCCCAGGGAGCTGGAGTTCCTTCAAGAATGGACCGACAATCACATCGGACCTTACCTCCTTTTATTATTCGTATCTGTGACTTGCGGAATTGGATATTGTTTTTCTCCTTTATATTTCGATCAGCCATTACCGGGACGTACTCCATATCCATTCGAAGTAACGGGAATACGCAGATGTATCCTATGGGGTTTACAAATAGTAGCTGTTTTACAGTCGACGCTACTCGTTCAGGTCGATTACGAATTTGCAGTTTTTCTATGGGTTACTACGGTTAGATTTTTACTTCTTTCTGAAGAGTTAGAGAGTATCGATAATCTTGAACAGCTTCAAGTATGGCTCAGAAAACATCAGAAATTACTAGAGTAAGTTGATTGATGATTTTTTCCTACGAGTTCGATAAATATTTTATAAATCTTTCAGAGTTGCGGATGAGGTGGTATCGATAACTCGTTTAATTTGCGTTGCTTGCGTACTAAATTATACCGCAGGATTGGTATGTGCCGCTCTTCAAATATTGAGGGTGAATTTTGCCGTTCATTTTTTCCGTAAGTAAAAATTTGTACAATGCAATTAACGGACTGTTCTTATTTTTTGTTTTCGCAGATATCGAGCATTTTATCCGCAATCCGGTACGTCATTTACGCGATGGTCGTCCTGCTGCAATTATTTCTTTTTTCTTGGCCGGCTGAAAGTCTAATGCACGCTGTGGGTTGATATGAATGCATTGTAAATTCTTAACTGTGAATTCAATTGTATCAGTAATTATTACGGTTGCAGAGCGAAGTCATTGGCTATGCAGCCTACGGTTCAAATTGGATTGGAAAATCGCGGGAAATAACTACCCTGTTATTGATAGTCATGCAAAGAGCAACAAAACCGGTCATTGTTTCAGTCGGTATATTTATCCCCGCTCTAAGTTTGGCTTATTACGCATCGGTAAGTGCATTGAAAAATTTCTTATTTTTTCCTTGCGATGAAATTTCAAATGATTTTATTCATTGGAACTAAATTTTTTGTTTTCTATACAGTTCCTGTCGATGTCCTTTTCATTCTTCACTACACTTCGAGCAACTACTGATACCAGCACCTGATCTCAGTCAGAAAACTGATAAATTTATGTATAGTAAGCTTTAGTAGTTGTAATCGATGAAAATATTAGTTGCATTCGTATAGTTTCAAATATGAATAATATGAAGTGTTCGTCGATATAAAAAACAAGATTCATTGGACCTAAATGGATATAAAAAAAATTACGAGATGCACCATATGCAACCTCAACAAGTATACCGATTCTAAGGCCTCTCTAAGTCCTTATAAAGTCTAAAACAAAACGTTTGAATTCTATACTACCTATAGACATATATGGGTATAGGTGGCCATTAAATGCTGCAATTTTCATTTAATCGTCGGGCAATCATCTAACGGTGAGATATGATTTATGCACATGCGTGGTGCCGTTGGCTAGCCTGAGTACATAATTTATTAACACACAGGTTGTCGTAGACATCTGGCTCACTCGTCAAAACTTAAAAACAAAAAGAATCTTCAGTATTTTTTAGTAACGGTGATCAAACGACACCAATCGACCAGCATCGGAGCTTCACCGATCTCGAAATCGTCCTACAATGATTTTTTTCCAGCTGTAGAAAATAATTAGGGAGCACAGCTCACGCTGCAATCTAGCACGCTCTAATCTATTTTTCAAATGCCGGCTCGGATTAATTTGCAAAAATTTTCTATCATGAAATTATCGGTAATTCGAACAGGACCGCTGCACTCTGATCCATCTACATTTGAGACCTAGTTGCCCGATGCTCTCAGAGTGTTCAAATTAATTTCTACCAAAGTATTAATCTATGGGAATCCACAATCTGTGGCCATTGGAGAAATCTAACTTACCTATAAGTACAACTACGATAAAATTTCAACCGAGGGTCCTTTTCATCCGGACATACCTAATTATCTCTGTAATAACATCGACGTAATCTCGTAGTGTCCTGGAATAGGACACTGGATTTTCTAACAAGTAACACAAAACGCGCCCAAGATACTTTTGTAAAAATTATGTTTCCATATTGGAACCGAGCACAAGGTGTCTGTTTTTTGTTAGCTCATTTTTCTGCAATCAACATTGACATCCCGTGAGATTATAAAGGACCAAATTAATTGTCTTCTATAATTTTTCAACATGCAAGGTTGGGCAAACCTATCGTACCAGAGGTCAAAATTGTATGTAAATAGAATGTACACTTGCCAGTTTTCTTCCATTGTGGGAAAGCAAGAACGTCTGTTGAGAACGGTTGCTAAACTAATCACTGACTTCAGCAAAAGCATAAATATACCTTTGCACCATCTTGGAAAATGGAGTAACGCTGCGTTTACGTAACACCGAAGTGTTTTCGAACAAGTGACAATTTCTTTGCATATGTATAGTTAAAAGTAAGAAGTAGGTAATTTTCTACAGGACATCCTCAGCCAATCGGAATCGAGGATTTTTTTAATAAACAGTTATAGACTTACTGCATATCGACTTCAACCTGTCGAAGAGCAAGAACCATCGTCACTCTCCATCAAACCTTGGAATAGTCAGATAAAAACTTTGGACTACCGGAGTACAGCGATTTCAGGAAGGGTCAGTTTGGGACAGTCGCCACAAACGGAAGGCCAACCGATTTCGATTGAAAGAAATTTTGTTCAATATTCTAAGCAAAGGTTCGGTAAACTTTATCAGTGAATTGTTCTGAAAAAACGTTTTGTTGGTGGCACGCGAAGAGATGTCGAAAAAACACCGCTGGACTCTAGAGGAACTTATTACTATACTTAAATATTCAGTCGCTCCAATCGCTAGCTGGCCATTGTCGATCGACGAGAAACCGTCGATTGTATTAATGACAAAAATTTGGTGGTGGGTGGCAACTATACATCTGTCAGTTTCTATTTTCGCTTGGTTTTATAACATTTACCAAAACAGATGCGATATCGACGTTGTCATAAGAATTACATCGGAGCTATTAGGAGTTGGGTCCGTTATCGTTAAAATGTTAATAACCACAGTAGAGAAGACTCGCCTTCAGGTGAGTAATCGACGAATACTCCCGCATAAAAATCACGGACATTAAATATCAAATTCTGAAATTCTGAGTCAGGGTTTGGTAGGTGAGATGCATGCATTTCTGAGAACTGGGACTTCGAAAGAACTGGATCTGATCCAACGCTACGTCGATGAACGTTTGGTGTCTCATGCTACCATTTTTATTTGCACCGTTGTCGGTCCACTCGCATTTATCGTCGGACCCGCGGTGGTCGCACAACCACTTCCGCTAGACGCCGCGTACCCGTTTTCTATGGAAACGACTTGGATCTGGGCTACCATATATTTTTCGCAAACTATAATAGCCATACAAATCGGATGTATGGCGCAACTGGACTTCTTGTACACGGTTCTACTCTGGTTCACCGGTGCAAGGTTCGAAATGTTATCAACGGAGTACCTGAACGCAGTAGATGAGGAAGATTTCAAACGCTGCATTCGGAAGCACCAGATACTGATCGAGTAAAACGATTCTCATGCCACCATGAACGATCAAATTTTAGCTTGATATTAAGTTAATTTATATTTTCAGATACTTTCACAGAGTGAAGGGGACCACGCGTAGCATCGCCACACACGTTTTCTCTATAGCCATATTCGCGGTCACCTGCGGCGGTTTCATTATAGTGCGCGTGAGTAACAATGATATTTGGTCCGTTCAAAAAATTAATAATCGCAGTTGAAATTGGTACTGATACCACCTTCTTTCTGACGATACGAACACGCAGAATCCACCGCTATACGTGGCAGCAAAGTACATTTTATTTGTAGCCATTGCTGGAATGCAGCTTTTTTTGTTCACCTGGCCAGCGGACAACCTGACGGTCATGGTAATCAATGAAATTTATTGTACTCATTGACACATCAAACAACGCATTTCAGCTAATTCGTCATATTACGTGCAGGGCAACAGAGTGGGGGATTCAGCTTACGGTTGTGCGTGGGTGGGCAAACCCCAAAGGATGCTCAAAGATCTAATGATCGTTTTGGGACGATGTAAAAACCCGTTGATAATCTCTGTCAGTGGAGTTTTTCCCGCTTTATCACTTGAAGTATTCGGAGGAGTAAGTTACTGAATGAATCCCACGAGTCTACGAAACAAAAAAAAAAAAAAAACAGCCACCCTCATCGGTCAATTCTACCATTCCAGGCTGTGGCGGCTAGTTTCTCATACCTGACAACATTACGAGCGCTGGCTGAAGGCTTATAGGAATGATGAGCAGCAGATTTTCATGATAAACCAAATAATTTTATAGCCTCGATAAAAGAGACATTAATAAATGATTACATGCAAGGTCATAGTATTTCAGAACCATTTTCCTACCTCTGAATTTATGAGAGAAAAAAAAAATTCAACTTCTGGGGAACTAGATATGTCGTATGACGTTTATCAAAAGATCAATGAACTCAACTAGAAAAGAAAAAAAAAGAAGGAATCATGAAGAAAATACTTGTTAAATGTCTAGATAGTATTGATGCTCGTAAATCTCACATCATGCAGCAGTGACTGCTGGTTACCGGTACAATTTCAGTAGTATAACCATTAGTGAAGTACGGTACTCGATTTTTCCTTAGCCTGTACCTTCTGCGGCGTGACGCGACTTTGATTTGAACATGTTGACAAAAATGAAGCAACATTTTTTTCCCCGCTTAGCGTGATTATTAGCAGATGAAGGTCTTTACTACTGATCTCACGATAAAATCCTGTGCAATACGATGTAAGGGAATAGGAGCCATTATAGGCTGCAATATCTCAGGTAATAGCAGAGTGATTATCACTAGGATAGAGAGCTCTATGTGCGCAGTACAATTGAAGCACATACACGTCTGATTTATTAAGCAAGTCGCACCTTGGAGGTTGTTACGGGTTAAGATCGTTTTTTTATTCACGGACAATCCTGACCTTCTTATAATCACTCATTTCCCATATTTGGATAAAACAAAGATGGATATTTTTACCAATTTCTCGAACCACGCATGCTGGTCCCATTAGAGGACACTGGGCCCATTCAAGGACACCAGCGTCTGGAACTCAGTTCTCCGACTGCGGACTGTGCGACTTCCCGAAATAGAAGACATCGACAAAATTTGCCTTTGGCTACAGGTTCATCTCGTTCAGGCTGATTCCGTTTTCATATGAAACATGAATCATTAAATGTATGTTTTTCAGTTGTAGGACGCTCTACCACTTGTGGTAGCGATGAGCTTTCTGTGCAGGACTCACACTTTGGATGATTTCCGTTTATACTTCATGGTGATTTAGGGTGTCAGCATGTGTGGCTGGTAAATCTACTGGACGTCCCGATCAGCAGTGGTCTACGACACTTATGGTGGAAGCCTCGACCGTCCGTCATTTCAAAGAGTGCGCCGAAGAGAATTTTGTGCAGATCGTTAATTTTCCAGATTGTCACGACACTGACAAGGCATTCGAATTCGCACGGGTGAGAACTCACAGATGAGGTAATGACCTCTGGCAAAGCAATGAAACATTCATCATCCCTCGAGCTGGGTGATCCTAATCGAAGGAATCTTCACAAGCCATAGATGTATGATTTTAATGGTTTCAAGCAAATAATCACTTCCTGGCAGGTCAATGTACCTGGGGACAAAGTTGGAGCCATACGTAACCTGGTGCGAGGTGAAATACTGCATATGAAGTCTACTTCAATGTAAAATTACGAAAGTGTTTGTGAGTAATACCCTGCTAATTGTTCTCGTCATCCACAGTTGATAAGGTGGTTATTATATGTATGGAGTTCCGGATACGTCGTAAGACAATATTTTCAAAACACGTGCAACACCTACATGGTCTTCCGTGTTGGATGTCACACACGTGTCTGAAAGTAAATTATAAGAATTCCCCTACCGTATGCTACCTTTGACCAATCGAAAGCAAGGAATCCTCCGACTATTCGTGGTCTGATTCATCATGGAGGTCGTGCATATGTACTGCGCCCTCAACAAGAGCTCTTGCATTCACGCTCGACCAACGCTGGTCGAAAGAGCCCGTGAAGTTGCTTTGTCGTTCAATGTCCTGTGGCTGTTATCGAGGACTTTGCGTAGGATAAAATCAAACCATCTGTGAGGTCCACCCTTCTTTGGTCCACTGTAATAGACATCGTCGAAAGTTAAGCAGAGTGAGAAAAATGCCGCCGAAACGCCGTTTAACGTTGGAACAATGTATCGTTTTAATCAGGTATTCGGTCGTACCGATCGCTTGCTGGCCGTTGCCGGTAGGAGCTAGTGCTTCGGAAATCAGGCTACGCAATATTTGGTGGTGGGTAGCACTTACCCATATATCAGTAGCTTCTTTGGGGTGGGTATGGGGCTTGTACTCGAACTTCAATGACTTCGACTTTTCCATCAAAGTTTCAGCAGAATTATGTGTCATCTTCTGTGTGATCTGGAAAATGTTGATCTGTAAAAAAGAAGCACCTCGTCTTCAGGTGATTGTCAAGTACCCTGGATAGTTCTAATAAACTTCCAGTCAATGGGGTACCACTTTAATCCACTTCCTTATGGTCACTTGGTTATGCATTTCACATTTACTCACAGCATCCGAGTTCCAATCTCGCTCACTTGCACAAACCTTTACCTGCACGCTGTACGACATCGTGTTCGATTGTGTCTGTCTGTATCGTCTTATTGAAAAGCAGAATTCAACGAAACGATTATGCACCATGCCGTAACATTGAAATTATTTTAAATACAGGGCTTGATAGACGAAATGGAGATGGTTCTGAAGACTGGTACTCCTGAAGAATTGGATTGGATTTATCGGTACTTCGATCAACGGTTTTCTTCTCACGCCATCATGTTTGTTGGAACCATTATAGCTCCTCTGGTATTTATTTGTGGACCTGCGGTGTTGTCACAGCCCCTGCCAGGGACAAGCGCATTTCCGTTCTCCATAGAGCCGACTTGGATCTGGGCAAGCTTATACATCTTTCAAACCGCAGCAATCGTGCAAGTTGGAAGTATGGCTACGGTTGATTTCATGTATACAGTTTTGCTTTGGTTCATCGGTGCAAGATTCGAACTCTTATCCACCGAGTTTCTCAATGCACGTAACGAGGATGACTTCAGACGGTGCAGTCTGAAGCATCAAATATTAATCGAGTAAGATTGATTTGAAGACATCGATTTATTTATTCAGGCTTAATTCCACGCAAATAAATCAAATTTACTACCATTCTTTGTTCAGTTACTTCAATAGACTGAGTCTTACTACAGCTCCTATGGTCGGACTTCTATTTTTCGTAATCACGTTCAACGTCAGCACTGGAGGGCTTGTACTTGTTCGTGTGAGTTCGATTTTCAAATTATTCCTAAATGTATATTTTACCAATAATAAAGTCTTATGCCGAACGATCTTTTTACTTCTTGCGAACGGAACGGCTATACAGAATCCACCATTTTTTGTGGCGGCAAAGTTTGTTCTTTTCGTCGTTATTTCGGCAGTGCAACTTTTCATATTTGCCTGGCCAGCAGACAACCTAATTGATTTGGTAATTGATACGATCTATTTGGTTCATCATCAAATTTCACCCCATACATCGCATAGACATAGATAAAATTTCGTCGCCGAGTAAAGACATATGTCATTAACATCGCACCTCAAAAATTTAATAATATTGTATTCACCGTCACGACTACTTGTTGTAAAAGATTTATTATTTTATTACAGAGTGGTAAACTGAAAAATTCAGCCTACGGAAGTGCCTGGATTGGCAATTCCCGAACAATGATCAGAGATTTGATCATTGTTTTGCAAAGATCACAGCGTCCATTGATAATCACCATGGGCGGTATCGTTCCCATACTGTCGCTTGAATTCTTCGGAGGCGTAAGTTTCTTTGGACTTCTTACGCATGAAAGAATTTCTAATGAAATACTCCTGATCATAATTTTTCTCTTCGAATTTCGGTGTTCCAGACTATTGCAGCCAGTTTCTCATACCTGACGACGTTGCGTGCTATGGCCGATAAATTGTAATATGATTGGATTGGAAGCACGATGAGCCGATTTTCAGTGGCATTTTCGACTTCAACTACTTCCACACTTCGGCCGTATCAATTTTCAACGAGACTTGGGTTTTCGCACGTATCTCATAATCAATCCATCTTCGACACAAAATATTGACAAGAACAGTGCCTATATGGATGTATTTTATCCTATCCTATCTCATACTATCTTACATCTATTACAATCCACAAATTGTAGCAACAAATTTTTGTCACCATTATAATAAAACATTCATGTCTAAAAAACTTGTAATTTTTCACTACCTGATTCGTTAGATTATTTTCTACCCTAAGAATGAAGACGAGAGTCTTTTCGATACGAAAACCACGCTCCGCCATGGTGCTCCGATAAGAAATTTAAAAACTGAGCCTCGCGTAGAAGATCGTTGAAAAAAGAATGTCAGTATAGTTTAGTTCGCAATCTAATTACCGGCAGTTGCTGTTAGGAATGAGAAAATTACTTGCCACCCTTGCAGGGCGCTGATAGAGAAGGTGCCTGATATCAACTTTGGTTAGTTGTTACCGACATAGCTAGGTAAGACTTTTTACCTATAAGCACTGGAGGAAGCGGATGGATCATGGACAGCGGAACCGTTCCCAAGGGTTTAGAAAAGTATGAAAATAGCTGCCGCGATACCAAATGATTTTATCAGCAGCAAAATTATTATGGCTGCCTCGTTCCTCGATGAACTTAGGTACCGATATGTGCTTAGCTAGCTAGTCTTTATTTCATATCACGAGTAAACGCTATTCTGCGAATAGATTAGGATAAATTATTAAGAGTCATGTTGTATGACTCCCTGCTATGATGTGTGAGCTAAGACAATTACGTATTTCCGAAGTGGAACAAAATTTAACTACTCGATAGTCGTCATTGTCTGATCTGTGATAAATTCCAATTGAAAATTGAGCGAGAAATGAGAAAAATATATATGGCAAAATTGAATCAATTGGATCATATGATTCGTCGACGTATACATCACGTACAATAGTCTTGGAATAATTTTTATACTCGCATAAATTATCATTATTCATTCACTGATAATAACGAAATGATGAATTTCTGAAATTCTTAGAATATCGTGCATGGAAATAGACGGCCACTATATGCCACAATCTTTAGAGTAATGGCAGAGTGATTACTGGAGTAAGGAATATGATAAATTAATGTGCGCAGTGCTAACGGAGCACCGTGGTAGTTAATTTATCAACCAAGCGTTGTGTTGGAGACTGCCACGAATTTTTTTTATTTCTTTTAGTTCATAAATGAATTCGCCGAATCAAATTTTTGATGGTCTCAACCGAAATTCGATTACGACCGTAATAAGATAGCTAGCATAAACCCCTATAACTCGAGTTCATAACATTGTTAATTGAGTTGCCTAAAGTTAGGCGCGCAATCAACGCCCAAGATCGTGAAATTAAACACCTCTGAAATCTGAGATTGAATTATCCTACTAGTACGACAAAAGGGTAAACATGCAGAAAGCACTGTTCAATAGGAAAAGAGCACCAGATTCCATTTTGGTTTCGAAACAATTTTCAAAATACATCGAAAGATTGATAGGTATATTTAAGAATATCAGTTCATGAACGTACGGAATGTCTCAATCAATGAAATTTACCTCTGGAACCACCGAGATATTCCAATTGTTAGACATGTCCGTTATTTATATGGTTGTGAAGCTTCCGCGGAGGAAGCACACTTTGACTGGCTTGGAATTTTTTTGCACGTCATGGCAACTACTAGAAGCGAACTAGTATACGTGGGCCACTACAAATTGGAAGGGACGCCGATGAACTCACTGATTTTAGTGATTCGATGTCGGCCTTCAGATCAAGAGTGGTTTGCCAGCTGCGAGACTACAATGGGTAGCTGACCACTCTGATATTTTGGAGAGACAATTACCCTGGTAAAAGTGACAAAAATTACGAA
Source organism: Athalia cordata (assembly GCA_963932425.1). Taxonomy (NCBI): domain Eukaryota; kingdom Metazoa; phylum Arthropoda; class Insecta; order Hymenoptera; family Athaliidae; genus Athalia; species Athalia cordata. Next base: position 32,558,042 of record OZ010626.1, read on the forward strand.
CAAAAACCGTACAAAAACGGATAGAACTCATCCTCTCTGTCATTGCATTTGTCGGTCTCCGTACGTATCTTTCCGTGATTTTTACCAAAAAAATCGGATTCGGCACGAATCACGAATTAGCTCGTTTGGCATGACACTGGACAGGAGTGTAAAATCGTACGAACAATGTCGTAGTGGTTTGATAGAGAAGGCAATAACCTTTGACACAGCGGCAGAAAATTTATTGCCGTTCAGGACATGCAATCTCAATTGGAAAAATCTTTGCAGATAATGGATCCTTGTAATTTGAATCGTTTTAAACCGATAGTCTGTATTCCTGAAGGGTCAATGTACCTGGGGACAAAGTTGGGGCCATATATATGCCTGTGGTGAGGTAAAATGTGTGTAAGACTCTGTTCGAGTGTGACATCGGAAAGGTATTTGTGAGTGTTACCTGACTAATCGTTCGCTTCATGACCAATATATAAGTACTAATTGTGGAGTTCCGTATACGTCAGACACAAGCCTTTTCAAAACACGTGAAACGCCCACATTATTTTCTACGTTGGGTTCTGCACACGTAGTTGAAAGACCCACACCCCTACCATAAACTGCCTTTGACCAATCGGAAGCAAGGAATCCTTTGACTATTTGTGGTCTGAATCGTTATGGAGATAGTGCATATCGACTACACCTCATAACAGAACTCATCCAGTCACTCCCAATCCAAGCTTGGAAGGGCCAGTAAAATCGGTTCCCGCTTCGAGTTTTGCAGTTTCTGTCGAGAGCTCGGCGAAGAACAGCGTCAAAGTTATCGCGAGGGCATCTTTTCGTTGTTCCGAAGTCGTGGAACCATTTAAGTAAGCGTTTAGCTGAGAAAATGCCGACGAAACGCCGATACACTTTGGAGCAATCTATGCTCATACTCAGATATACAGTTGCTCCGATAGCATGTTGGCCATTGCCGGCGGAAGCTAGTGCTTCGGATGTTCGGTTGCGTAATATTTGGTGGTGGTTCGTATTCATTCATTCAACTGTATCTACCGGTGGTTGGTTCTGGAATATTTACCTGCACTTAGACAACTTCGATATTGCCATGAAATCTGTTTCGGAAATGTGCCCTCTAACCGCTGTGTTCATGAAAATGGTTGTCTGCAGAATAGAAGCATCTCGACTTCAGGTAAGCGATAATGTATAATTTCTTCAACAAACCGCGAACGCCATTTACAGCGGAAATTAGGCCTCTTGTAAATAAATATGTCCAATCAGGGTTTGCTGGCCGATATGGACTTGTTTCTGAAAAACGCTACAGCGGAAGAATGGGAACTGGTGATGCGGTACTACGACAAATACTTCACATCACATTCGATCATATTTGTCGTCACGGTTTTCACACCATTGTGCTACGTATTTGAACCCGCGATGAAGCCAAACCAGCCCTTTCCAGGGGCGGTCGCATATCCATTTTCGGTAGAGCCCTTTTGGATTTGGGCAACTTTATACCTTTCGCATATCCTTCTTGCAGCGCAAATTGGAAGTATGTTATTGATAGACCTCATGTATGCCACTTTACTCTGGTTCACCGGTGCCAGATTCGAATTGTTAGCGAACGAATTTTTGAATGCAACCAACGAGGATGAATTCAGACGTTGCGTTAAGAAACATCAAGAACTGATAGAGTAAGATTATTCACGGGACGTAACTTCATTGTTAATAAAATACGGCTTCAGGAAACTTATCCAACTTGTTTCGTTCTCAGGTTCTTCCTGAGATTAAGGATCACCATACGCAGAATGGCCGTGATAGTGTTCTCTCTGGCCATGTTTGCTGTTTCCACCGGAGGCTTTATATTGGTTCGCGTAAGTTTGTGTTCTCCGTAACCCGCTCGTCATTTAAAATGCAAGCAAGGAATAAAAATGAGACCGATATTTTTCCTCTGTTTCATGGATGCGATGGAATTCCAGAAACCGCCGTTGTATGAATTGGCAAAGTATGTTTTCTTCGAATTTCTCGGTGGGATGCAGCTTTTTCTATTCGCCTGGCCGTCGGACAATATATTGGACATGGTAATGCACTGCACCCATTCGAGAGAAAGGCAATAATCTCCCCTAATCTTTAGGCAATACTTTTTTGCAGCCTTGTTATAAATTGCGTCGTTGTCCGTGCCTTCCGCAGGTACTCCGATTTTTTACAAGTTCCGCGCTGCTCATTTTCTTGCAATAGTTGAAGACGTGTCCCAGAAAAAAAATTAAATGAAATTCAATATCCTTATAAGCAGGATGTCCGATCCATATTCCGTCTATTCACAGGGTGAAAGAGTACGCCATTCAGTCTACAACTGCGTATGGGTAGGCCAATCGCCAAGAATGCTCAAAGACCTGATTATCGTTTTGCAAAGATCGAAGAGTCCATTGATAATCGGCGTTGATGGTGTTTTTCCCGGTTTGTCGCTCGAATTCTTCGGAAGTGTAAGCTACATCCAAGTCTCCGAAATTAAGTGTATCAAATTCCGAGTCTGTATAATTCATGAATTTTTTTTCCCCAGTCCGTAGCGGCCAGCTTCTCATATATCGCAACGTTACGAGCTGTTGCTGAAGACTGAAGACAACGTGATTCATATAATTGCAAAAGATATTTCATGGTGCCCTTCAGCACACCCAGATTGAATAGCAGTAATAACAAAATCAAGTCACACTTACCACATATACTAGAACGTCTGTGAAACTTGTTAATTTTCACAATCACCACCATGTATCTTTTGTGTAGTAAAAATTATGTTCATATTATATCGACTTCACACTCCCCTGGCTTCGGTATCGCTTACTACCCGATGTGGTATTCCTAATGCCAATCACAATTCACTGAACATTTCTCTCGACACAATCCTCAACACTGTTCATAATGTCGCCTCAGGTGAAGTCGAATTGGTGACGGCAATTCTGAAATAATTATAATATCAAGAACTGTAGTACACGCACCTTTATCTTGGAAAAGCTTTGCAGTTGTTTCTCCAATCGGATACCGAAAAATCGTATGACTCGCGTTTCTGCTCTGGAACAGATCATCCCTCCGAGTAAATGCGTTGTACGGAGTGACGTTTGTGGGGGAGTGTAAAAGTGGTGCGTGAAGAAGAAATTGACACGCGCTATCGGTTTCATAGTAAAATGCGAGTAGACGCAAATGGATCATTGCCAACAGACAGTACCTGAAATCAGGTGCACCTGAAACCGCGACAGATTGTTACCGACGCTTATGGAAAAATCAATAAAAGCACCCGTAGGTACAACCACATATTGCAAAAACATCGAAATCGATTTTCAATAATTACCGTATTGTTCCGAATATAAGTCGAGGTTTTTTTACCTAATCAGGACCTCCAAAAATCTAACTCGACTTATACGCGGGGTCGACTTATTTTCGGGATATATTTTCCATATGCCACGAGTTGCTCTTCGCAATCGTTTGGCAAACGTTGAGCCAGGTGAAATAAGGAACCATTTTTCCTTATGAAGAAGACTTCGACGACAACTGATTGGTCTTAAGTACTGACTCATATTTATATCACTTATTTCTCATTATTTCTCGCGTTTCTGTTGTACTTGTATGAAACATGTTGATATTCTAGCTTTCAATATCAATCATCCCGTTGTCAATTTCATGAAAAACTGGAATAATTTGATGAAAAATTCATCCGATATGAATTCGTCTTGTATTCGGTGTTCCTGAAAAATTCCTCGAATCTAGCCTTAAAAATGGGACTCGACTTATACTCGGGGTCGTCTTATATTCGGAACAATACGGTAATACCTTTCATTTACACTAAATCTTTCGAAGGTGATACCTCTCGCGATGATTGGAAGGTACCCGGATACATTTTTGTAGCAAAAATACACCATTTTTTGTGCATCAAAATATTCGAATGAATAATTCTTTACGGCTTGAAGATGTGTTCGGCCTAGTAACGATTGAACAGATATATGCGTTTGTCATCACGTATTATGTAAGAAAATAGAAATACTCTACACATTGCAACTCTCATGTATCTTGGAGTAATTATTTAAGAGTAGAGTTCATGAATTACGCATAAAGATAATGCTTTCGGAACACCCAGTCTTCTTATTTATTAATAAGCTGTCGTGTGAAGAGTTTACTTTCGACTTCACTGTTTAGGACGCTCAAGATGTCACGACACTGACATCAAAGTTTTTGCACAGAATTTTTTCAGAGCTGGGCTGACTGTAATTCTGAAGACATGGCAGCTGTGTACATCCTGACGTCCATTATATCCATCACCGCTATCTATCTATGATTTAATTCAAGATGAGCTTTCCTATGGCCTTTATCTAACACAGGACTCTGAGAACATGGGGCAAAGCACAAAAATATTTTACATCAATTGCTCACTCGGATTGTCAGAAAAGTCTCGCGATGGTGTTCGAAGTTCGATCCATAAAGCATAACATGGTAAAGGAGACATACAGGTTTATTTGAGCGTGGGAAATTATGGGTGTTTGTAATGAGTTATTTACCAGCTTGCTCATCTCATTAAAATGATACAATATTATACGTACGTTTACGATAACTTGGTGTCTAGAATAATATATTGTACAATGTGTTGCTTCTATTGGCCAGGATCGACCAATCAGACGTGAGGGTTTATCGCACTGTTTGTGGGCTGAATCATTACTGCTTTTAGATCGCATATCAATGAGAGATGATGCATACCGACTGCATCTTCTTTGAGGGTCAGTGTGTGGTCAATTCTGGTCAGAGCATCGAGGGTATAGTGAAATTCGTGGTGCGCCTGAAGTCCTAAAATTACTCGACAGATCTGACTGTAAATGGAACAGAACATGAGTTCTTCAAGTGAACATCCTGAAAACGAAACGCCTACCAAAAAAAGTTTCACATTCCAGAATGTCATTTTTGTTATCAAATATTCAATATTTCCCATCGGTTGCTGGCCGTTACCGGCAAATGCAAGTGACAAAGCTGTCCAAAGGTACAAAATTTGGTGGTGGTTCACGATAGTCCATATATCGGTGGGTTCCCTTGGTTGGTTGTACAGCATTTACGTGAACAGAGGAACCCTCGATGATGCGATCAGAATCACAACGGAAACGACCGCAGTTGTGATGGTACCTGTGAAAATGATGATCTGTAAGATGGAAGCACCTCGTCTTCAGGTTGGGCATTTAAATAAAGCAAGCTGAATCGATTTCTCGAATGAATTTTTCAAATTGGTGATCATGTATTCATTTATTCTCTTTCCCATCAGGGTCTGATCGATGAGATGGAATCGTTCTTGAGGACTGCCGCACCCAAGGAATTGGAGTTGCTTCAACAATACGTCAAGAGATACATGTTTTCTCACGCAATTATATATGCCTTTACGGTCATCGGTCCGATCGCATTCATATGTGGACCAACCGTAACGGCGCAGCCTCTCCCAGGCGAAACTGCATACCCATTTTCGATAGAGACCCCATGGGTTTTCATAAGCTTATACGTCTCGCATTTCATCATCGTAACCCAGATCGGTTGTACTCTGGTTCTCAGCTTCATGTACACCATATTACTATGGTACAACGGTGCCAGGTTCGAAATGTTATGCACCGAGTTTCGAAATGCAACGACTGAAGCCGACCTAAAACGCTGCATTAGGAAGCATCATGAACTATTAGAGTAAGAATATTTCTACCGATTACCATCAGTGTGCGTAATGATGAAAAATCAATCACCGGATGTGCACCGTTTAATTAATTGTTATTCGCACAGTTACTTCCACAGATTGAGGGCCACGACACGTATAATGGCTCTGCTGGTTTTTACCCTCGCCATTTTCGGCACTACTACCGGCGGATTCGTGTTGACTCGCGTAAGTTCAACGCACGCAAGGTATTGAAACCTCTTCAAAATGAGAAAAAGATATCCGAATTAACAAATACGATCAATTTTTTTACTCATTTCCATTCGCAATGGAAATTTAGCATCCCCCACCATTCATAGTGGCTAAATTTGTCATCTACGAGTTCCATGCGGTGATGCAGCTCTTTCGTTACACTTGGCCGGCGGATAATATCATCGAAATGGTAGATGGAAAATCGCTGTACTCTTTTCAGTCTGGATATTTTTTTAGTCATCGTTTTTCCTCAGAGCCATAATATTGGGACTTCGGCGTACAACGGCCCATGGATTGGAAAGTCTCCGAGAATGCTTAAGAGCATTCTCCTTGTTCTGGAAAGGAGTAAGACTCCTCTGACGATCTCTGTGAATGGGATACTTCCTGCTTTGTCTCTCGAACTTTCTGGAGCAGTGAGTTATCAGCGAATCCCAGCGCCAATCCGTCCGAAAAATATGTGTCCTTATTTCTCATTACTTCTCATTCTAGGCATTGGCGGCTAGTTTTTCTTACCTCACGACCCTACGAGCTATGGCTGAGAGTGAGAGCTAGAAAGATCTTAATCATGAACAAGCATCCGATGTACATCACTTACTTTCACGGTTCAAATAATCGATTTTAAACTTTTTGCATTCAAGAAATGACTAATGTATGTTATGAGCAATAAACATGATATGTATCAATAAACTAAATTTACTACTATCGATTTACTGACCCGACTACTTGCCACTAGGCTGTATCTGCAATTGGTTGTTGCTGGAATTTTGATTGTCATAAAATGACCAGAAAAACATTTTAGCATTCAAAATTCATCATTCCAATAAAAGTGAAAAGTTTACTGAATTCTCGTAAATTTAATAATGCACACGGAGGACCAAATGTATTCCTTCTTTCGAATCAGGTATGAAAATAGAAAGACGTACACATTGCAACTCCCATGTATCCTGGGGTAATTATCTAACGATAAAGTTTATGAACTATGCATGTAGGTGATGCCTTCGGAACACCCAGTCTGCTTATTTATTCATCCACTCTTATGGTGGAGTTTACGTTGGACCTCTCGACATTTATATTGATTTCGATCGAACGAATCTATACCTACGTGCCTGGTTGTCTCATTTTGGTGAAAACTTAACTCATATGTTTTCGAAGGCTGCCTAAGATACCGCGTCACTGACGTAATCAGCTTTGCAAAGAATTTTCATAGAACAGGGCGGGGAATTCTGGAAAAATGTCAACTCATCACTAGTCCTTATACTGTCTACAAAATTATACAAAATAACAATGCCCTTGCAAAGCCCTCTTCAAGATTTATATAGAAATGAATTTTCGGGTGCTGTAGTTTAGACTGATTTAATTTGTATTGGGCAATTGCCCAAATACGTTTCACTTACGTCACTGAACACGCGTAATATTTTCAAATCATTTGCATCTATCGATTTCCTAAACCATCCGAACGGGCAATGTAGATGCCTGTGCAAACAGACAATGAATCCGAGTACTAGCTTCTTCAACAGGTATCTACATCACCATTAGCATGAAGTAAGGTAGTCAGAGGGGTTGACAAAGATCTGTTATTTGCCAACAATGGTTAACATTAGGGAGAAGAATCATTGTTGGCGGTACGATATCAACTTCCTTCGATGGACGAGTCGAACGCAGGAGCTGAAAGTGGTATCCAGCGATGTTGATAAGTTAAACACTCAAAAAGGGCATCCGATATTTTTTCCTGAATTTTTGATTCGGGAATAAAATCTAGGATGAGTGCTGCAGGGTTTTAAAATGAATATTCATTGTTGAACATTTTTTTTCAGCATAATTTTTGATGGGGCCAGACCAATTGATGATGAAATTTCCTTAACTAATTGTGGAAATAGAAACCAATCTTCAGTTTGTGTAATTTCATCGTAAATGCTGGGCAATTATCTTACAGTATGGAGTGAATTATGCATAAGTTAGGAGCCTTATTGAAACTCCTTCTTCTGAGTTAATAACAAAGCGTCACACACTCGAATATATTTCTATGTAGAAAGGATCCTAAAAGGAGCGGGATTTTAAATACCCAAATACATTGGACACCATGATATGATGACGAAATGAAAAAACACAAAAAATTTAACGTAGTCGACGATCGGCAAATCGACTTCGCCCTACTTTGATTCGATTATCAATTGCCAAGTCACTTGAAATGTGCTTTATAAAAGTAAAGTTGAATCGCGTTAGGATTAGTCGAAGTATATCTTTTTTAATAGCAAAAACTTGCATGACAATTGTAGACCACATCCTAGGCAGTTATCACACACTGCGTTGGTCCGAATTTTTCTCCACCAGTTAGCTGTAGCAGAAAATTCGATGAGATCATACCGCACATTTGTTTTTAGCAATGCTGTGGTTATCCTTGTGATGAAGTCAGAAGATTATTGCATTTTGTTGACTAGAGCATCAGGAATATAGCACAGAGGATTTCATGAAGTCAGAAGATCGAGAAGTTCGACGGACGGAATACCGTGAAGTCTTCTCGGGACTTGACGGTATTCGTTATTCTGAGTCTTTGAGACATCTTCAGTGAACTATTCACAAGATATTGATAGAAAGTTGACAATGGACCACTGCAGAAATCGAATGCACTTCTGGCCGTCGAACTGTTCAAGTCCACAGAGTTCCGATGATGGGAAAATTGGTTTTGAAGACTTCAAAAAATCCAACACAACTTTCCCAGGTGTGGAAATAGCACATATACGTGCTTGAAATTGAACGAATGACAAATAGAATACCTCCCTTCCTAAGACCAGCTTCATCCAATTGGAAGCAAGAAATCCCTCGGACCATTCCTAGGCGAATCATTAGGTTGTCAACTACAAACCTTCCTGTATATCGATTGCACCTCCCATGAAAGGCAACGCAGTCATTCCTTCTCGAGGTTCAAACAGTCAGTGAAATTCATCGCGCACCAGAAGTACCCAGAGTCTTTTTCGACACTGGGCAAAAGTGAGGAGAGTATTCGTTCACCGGTTGCGCCCGGTCGGAAGGAGTTCGAAGAGTCATAAGAAACGTTATTTCAAACAAAAATTATTCGATGAAGCCTCGAAGAGTGCAAACTATTATTACCATTTTAAAAATTGGGGTCTTCCCGATGGCTGCCTGGCCCCTACCACCGAATGCGAGTTTTCGGACTGTCGTATTACATAATACTTGTCGCTGGTTTACATTGGTAAACGGAACATTAGCGTCGTTTGGATGGTTCTACAAAACATATGAGAGTTTCAATGAACTTGAAACCCTTATAAGAGTTTTGTTAGAGTTGTTCGCCGTAATAGCAACGGTGTCGAAAGCAGTTATATGCAGTGTAAATGCACGCCGTCTCCAGGTAAGAGATAAAAGCAAGATATAAAAGTGTAACGGTTTTGCTTTCGATAGAGTTTTTCTTTTCCCCTTTTTTCGGAAATACAAATTATTGTCAAAATATCGCTAATTGAGACCGAATGACCTGGATCGTTTTCCGGTTTTTAAACCGTCATTCTCACGAAGAATATTAATAGTCAATGCCCAATATCAGCCGTTGCGATGGAACCACACTTTCAAGGAATTCATATCCATATCATACAGAGTCTGATAGAAGAAATGGAAACATTTCTCGAGGAGATAAACCCCGAGGAAGAGGAAATAATCAACCGCTATATCGATAGATGTCAAATCATCAATGGGCTATTCTGGATCGGTGCCTTTTTTGGTCCAGCGATGTTCTTAACCGGAGTCTCAATGTCCTCTCAGATTTTTCCTGGCGAAACTTCGTATCCGTTTTCTGTAGAACCTTATTGGATTTGGGCAACGATATATACTATTCAGAGTATTTTCATCCTTGAAGTCGTATGCATAGGGTCCCTGGATTGCATGTACGCCCTTCTACTCTGGTGTGCAGGTGCGAGATTTGAATTGTTGGCTAACAAACTCCGAAGCGCTACCACCTACGAGGACGTCAAACTCTGCATTCGGAGGCACCAAACAGCGCTTGAGTGAGAATCTAATTTCGCTGATTTTGCACCGTTCATCAACGGTGAACCAAACTGCTAATCGATCATCGTATCATATTTCGATTTTTTCAGGTACATGGCTGAATTGAAAATCGTGATAGCTGTCCAAGCTTCGACAGTGCTCTTCAGTACCGTATTCTGCATCGCCGCAGGAGGCTTCGTGCTTATTCGGGTGAGTCAACGATTCGATGTTCCGCTATTTCATTAAGTATTTTTTCGAATCTATGTAATTTGATCGTTGTATACTTACACATTTTGTTTTTCAAATATAGAATCCGCCGTTATACGTAGTGATAAAGTACGCTTCCTTGGAGTTGTGCTCCATATCAGAGTTATTCATTTACAGCCAGCCTGCTGACCACATACTTGAGATGGTAGCTATGAAACTATGCGGACAATAATTTGAATAATTATTTCATGAACAGTTGAATCACGAGATCAAATATCTTTTTCCCCCCTTCAGGCGGAGAGGGTAGGAAGTGCAGCCTATTCCTGTGATTGGGTTGGAAAATCTCGTGAAATGCGAAAGGATCTATTGATGATTGCGCAGAGGTCTAGTAAACCATTGATCATCTCCATCGATGGACTTTATCCCGCCTTATCGTTGCAATTCTACGGAAGTGTAAGTGCTTTTAAATTTTCTACATCTCTCAAAAAATAATTTTATGTTTCACAGATTTCATTAAATTTTTTATTCTGCCACTATGTCACAGGCTATGTCGGCCAGTTTTTCGTACCTTACAACCCTACGGGCTATGTTTGCCGACGATTGAAGTTCACCGCAACCACTTCACAGCTCGATACCGGACCAGCATAATTACCAGTATTTTATCTCCAACGAAGACGCAATGCCAACATGACTTAGGCTAGCGAATTATTATCAAACTTACCGATCACATCTATTAATCGAATAAAATTTCACACGAATTATTCCTCTACAATCAGTCTGAAAACATTAACTGATCCTCGTTTATGATCATTTACAGGAGATTTTAGAATGAAATTTATCGCTGCCAAAAATCGAAAAACACTTTCGAATTATCTTGAAAACGTATTCTCAAAAAAGTGTAAGAAGATCGATCAGATTCGAAATGCTTTATCTTGTTTCTCTTCCAGAATTTTTGTTCGTAAAGATGGGCCCATTCTATTTGTGGTCGCAATGTAATTTTATTATGCAAGTTAGGACTCAACGATGAACACTCACTAAATGCACCAGTGTGGTGCTCGGTGATCAATCAGATGAATGATTTTGCAGGCGTATTGCAGATGGATCGGATAAGTTCGTCATTGACAGCTGACGAACAAGACGGTCTTAGTCTTTTCACACGAAATTGGCCCAGAATCGATTCTGCGTTGTAGAAAACTGCATATCATCTTTTTACGGAAAGTTCTTTCGACGGTCAGTTATCTGTCGTCCAGCGGAGTCTTCGTGTCGTATTACCGCAGAGCGTCGAAGGGTCACAGAAACCGTTTCGCTGAGACAGTCCGATTTTTTATCTATCAATTTTAGTTCCTCTCATTACTGAAACAGGTGGAAAAGTCAAAAAAGTTCGTAAAAACTCAGAGGATATACAAATTAGCGATGCAGTTCACAGTGTCCATGGAGGCCGTGATATGTTCTATGGCATTCGTTGTGAGGTTTGTCCATTGCCTGTCGTTTTGGGTGAACGAAAAAAAAGCGAGTCGAATGATTTTGAGCATAATACGCTTTACATCTGTATTTGACCTGTTGTGCGAGATAGTCGATTTGCTCATAAGTGCATATCAAGCCGGATGTGATCCGGTTAAGTTGACCAAAATCCTATCGGACTTGGTACTCAAGTTCAATTTGATAATGAAGATCTCCGGGCTTCAGAGAACACAGACCCAGGTAATGGATTATTTTTTTCAATGGAATGATTCATGTTATATTAAAAGCAAGAAAAAAAATTAGCGCTTTCAAGAGTGTACGGATTGTTAAGTTGGACCAAATCGTCGAGCCGCGGTAGCAGGCAGCGTTTTTTATTTTGAGCAATCATTAAACATGTACTCCATGGAGGAAAGATAGTTCGACAATAATTGAAAGCTATTTATTCTTTTTTTTCATCGTAAAAACGAATATCGGAGAATCAGTAGATCAACGTCCGCGGTTATCACATTATTCTTGGTAGCCGCGAAATTCGAAAGAGTTTTTTTTCTTCACAACGTATGATTTTCTACCCGTAATTCCCAATAATTTCAACATTATTCCGTCAATTTACTACCACCGATCGTTCATCCATAAGTGGTACAATTTTATTTCTCTTACGATTTGTTAGAACGATGGGGAATATTCGCAAAAATCGTCCTATCGTCGAACACCTATACCAAGCATATTGGCCATTTGCACATTTCTCATAATGTCATAGATTTTTTTTCTTTTTTTTACAGGATGGAAGAATCGCTTGTCGATAAAAATTGAGTAGCAAAAAATGCGGGTATGATATTCAAGGATGTTCAAGGACCTTAACTTCAGAGACGAATTTTTAATAGTTGAAATAACAGATTTCAACAAATGAAGGTCTCTCTATCGGTAGTTCAAAATTATCCGGCTTCTGCAACATTTTGGGATACTCGAGAAAGTGTTTCTTTGGAAACTTTCAACTTCGAAGAACCTGCGATGAAGAAATGAACACAGAGTAGTTTGATCTCAACCAATTTCATATGTTAAAGTCACGCAGAAATTATTTGTCACATTTTAGACTTTTAATAAACTGAAAATCGTGCATATTTTACTTTCGATTTATAATATTTAATTGCTTATGGTTTTCCTGTATTCCTGATCGATGCATTACTCGTTACCACGTTACTTTTTCTCACGCAAACGGTAATTGGACGCTGGAAATAATAATAAAAAAAAAAACGAAGAAGAAAAAAGGTGAGGAAAAAAGAGCGTCGATAGCTTCACACAACAAGCGTACCTTCGAATTGACTCTGCAGTTCAACCGATTATTTATTAATCGTTAAACGTTGCAATTATTATCATTTGAAAAATTAATACCACCGAGAAAAAAGTGTGGTACAGGTGTCGGAGTTTTCTGTTTCGATTTCATTTGGGGAGTGACGCCTTCGCCGCGTTTTTTCTCCCTCTTTTCTCTGCACGTTACATGGGGTAACAACAATCGTTCAAACATTGTTGTCCGGTAGTTCACGTGCGACTCGTGCAGTAAAGATTGCAGACAGAAGTGAAATACAAATAATTACCGATGAAGACCAAGCCGACCATTCATGAGGTATTGTGGTGCACACGACTCAGCGTAGCGACAATTTTATGCTGGCCACCGCCATTGGGTTCCGAAGATTCGGTGATGCGAAGGCACAACCTGTGCTGGTGGATAGTATTTTGCGCGGTATCTACCAATATTTCAACCTTCATTTATGGCATCATGGATAACCTCGACGATATAGTATTCGCAATTAAACTCTACACCGAAATGTGCGCTATGACATCTGTGCTAGTGAAAATGGCAATTTGCCGAAAGTACCTGACGACTATTCAGGTGCGAGTTTGAAACTTTTTGTAGATCGAGCGAGTATCAGATTCGTAATAATGACCTACCTATGTGTAATAATTTTCTTATAGATTTTGTTCGCAGATTTGGAAAAATTTCTTAAAGAAGCTACCTCGAAAGAGAACGAAATAATTCAGAGTTACGTAGACAAATGTCTCGTCATTCACGCGAGCACTCTCGTATGTGGTATCTTTGGATTCACGTTTTTCGTAATTGCACCGTTTGTAACTTCTCAGAATTTACCTGGCGACACAACATTCCCATTTGAGATAAATTCGTTCTGGTTATGGGGCGGGTTATACATTTTGCAAAGTTTCAGCACTTTCGCAGTTATCTGTATGGTAAATGTTGACTTGATGTTTGCCATTCTACTCTGGTACTCCGGCGCTAGAATGGATATGCTTTCACAGATATTGGAGAACGCACTTAACGCCGAAAACATAAAATACTGCGTAGAGAAACACCATAAATTAACAGAGTGAGATGCAATTCCCATGCCAATAAATTTCGTTGTTTCGAACGACTGTAACATTTTTCATTTCAGGTATGTCGAACTGCTGAAAAATCCGGTCCGTCATTCAGCTGTGTGTGTGAATTTTATGGCTTTATCCGTAGCCATAACCGGAGGTTTCGTACTGATTCGTGTAAGTTGAATAAACATTTACAAATAATCAAATCAACCATGGCCATATTTTTCCTATCCATCGCATTCGATGTCTCATAAATGTAATCTGATCTGGTAAGCACCCGGCGATGTTAGAACTACCGAAATTTGGTTTGCTCGTCGGAGTAGCGGCGACAGAATTATATCTATACGCTTGGCCCGCGGATCATTTGGCAGAGATGGTGAGTCTATTTTATCATTTTGTTTTATTTCTTTGTAGACATGTTGAAAAATCGATCGAATTTCTCTTTCATTTTCACCGATTCAAATCAGTGCAAAAAATTTGGGGACGCGGCCTACCATTGTGGCTGGATAGGCAATTCATTTGGAATGTCCCAAGACGTGCGAATCATAATTCACAGATCGCAAAACCCGTTCATTATAAATGTTGACGGCATCCTTCCGCCTCTGTCACTTCAGTATTACGGAGCTGTGCGTATATTTGAGTACACCGAAAAACTTTATTTTCCGTCCTCTCTTTTCGTAATAAATTTAACTTTGGTCAAACCTATTTTCCAGTCTATATCGGCTGCGGTTTCTTACTTCACAACACTGCGAGCCGTGGCAGCTGAAGATGACTAGACGTGATTACCGAATAAACTACCTAATTGAATCCAATTTCGAATTACAGATACTGCATGCATATGCAACGATATGACACTGTCTTTCTTCTATAAGATTAAATACAACACATTTTTTAAGCGATATTCAACTTTGACATGCCACCTAATTCAATCCACATACGGTTTTTAATCTCTGTCCACAAAACGGAAACGCAACGGTCTGTCTGGTACATTGACCATCATGTACTTGCTGCTGATGTCGGCGTAATCGTACTCGATTCTGAATTCTCGGATTAGCTGTAGATGGTGAAAGGAAAAAGAAATAAAATGGAAAACATTGAATTGTTAGTACGTGTATAAATTGGTTTATCATTGCGAGTCACCTTTGCCGTTAACAAGGCCATCTCCGTCTCAGCCATTTCTTTTCCGAGACATGAACGGACGCCGTGGCCAAATGGAAGGCAACTAAACTGTTGGTGACGATCGAATTCGACATTATTCGCCTGCAGCCACCTCTCCGGTTTGAACTTTTCTGGATCCTCGAAATTCTCCTCGCGAAGCGACGATATCTGATTCGCCATTATCACGTAAGTCTGGAGAAAAAGAGCAGCGAAAACTTGAAGATCAGAAATCTGCTTCGCTGTGAGCACGAAATTAATTGACGAAGAAACTTACTCCCTTTGGAATTGTGTAACCGTGCAAGGTGACCGGTTTTGGAAGAGCCCTCGTAATGAAGGGAAACGCTGGTCGTAATCTTCGGCGTGAAAAAGGGACGCGTTAAATATTTTTCCTTAATTGCCATACAGCTCGACGAACAGATGAACGATTACCGACTCACCTGTGACATTCGTTCATGCAAGCACGCAGGTATTTCATTCCCTTCAAATCCTGCTGCGTCAAGGAAGATTCTCTGCTGGGCATAGCGGCGCAAACTTCTTCGTAAACACGGCGTTGAACTCTCGGATTTCTCGCGAGGTAGTACAGAAGAAAAGCCTCGCTATTCGTCGTCTGTCGACGTAAATTCGTTGATTTATTTTCACAAAATTATCACCGATTACCTCAACTTACCGCTTGAACTCCTAGAATGATCATGTCCATGATGAGAGTCGATATATCGTCCGGTTGCATTCCCTGACTTAAAAGTAGCTTTTCGATCAATGGAGAGGAATTATCTTCAACAGAGTCGCTCAGATTTTCATCTCCCGATAGTGTTCCTAATTTATTCTGTGCTTGCCGGATGTATTTTCCAATAACACTGTAGATAAAACGTCAAAGATTTCTTCGCTGACTGAACGTGAAACTTTTATAATAAAAAATGTGAACACTCTACCCGTCGATGACGTCGCAAGCTGCGAATAGTTTTTTTGCAAACGGCGTATCGAAAAATCGCCAAAACTGAAATCCAGTTTCGCATCGACTGAGATAGTGATGGGCAAGAGTCAACGCTTCGATTATTCTGCTCGGTTCAGAAGTTCCATCGAGTCCTGACGGTTCCAAAAATCCCAATCGCTTGTTAAGCATCAGTACTGAAAAGGATTCCATACCCCATCGAGAAAGATCCTGACCGAAGTCATCCGGAACCTTTTTTTAGGAAAGTTCGACGTGCAGTTTTCACCGTGACAAGAGATCGAATTGAATTACAAAGTACCTCGTACTGTCTGTTACGAATTTTTCTTATTCTTTGCACGACTTCGTCGCAAGTAATTTCGAGTTTTTCAAAGTACTGGCTAACTTGATCAGCGAATGGTTTCTCTAATTTTTCTTTCAACCGCGTCCATTCCGGTCCTTGCCTGAATATTGTGACGGAGATACGATTTTTTAAATACTGAATTGCTGTTCATGAGAGTCGTGCTATTACATGTTGAACGGTCCTGGCAGTCTATATTTTTTGTGGTGTAGACGATAATGTTGAAGAACATCGATACCACTTCGAACGGGTGCTTCTCCTTCCTGCTTGAAAACTTCAGCGATGTGTTCGGGTCTGGAACAAAAAAAAAAAAAGAACAAAAAATAGAAAAGGAAGAAACGGGAAACGTCGATCAACCGATGAAAAAATCAATCGATCGATTTTCACCTGTGAATCATGACGACGTCACCGGAAATAGGTCCATGTATGCGAACGATCGGTCCGTATTCGTTGAAAAGATATTTTAATGGAATTATATTACGATTCCAGCTTAACTGGCCTGCAAGATAATCATATTTGTCTAGAATGTAGCGTTTTGAGTATCAAATAAATCATACCCAGGGTAACCTTGTTGATGAGGAGGGTGCAAATTAATTGCGTACCGAAAATCGGTACATATCTCCAATACTTTTCCAAAATCTTTAAAACGGCTGGTCCCGGTATGTCCTCGAAGGGTAAGGGCGCCTTGTCACTGGTAGTTTCCGGTTTCACGCTCACTTCCGGTATTTCGAATACACTGGGAGAATCCAACAGAGAAATCGGCGGGGGTTGCGAAGCTTCATTTTGCGATCGCGTAATGGTTGTGCCTGAAAATTATGATTATGTAAATAAAATAACTGATAGATCACGAATGAAAATTCTCAAATGATGCTTACGGATTAGATCATTTTGCGCATCACGGAGCTTTTCTTGTCTCTCAATCGCTGCAAGTGGTAGAGATTTTGTTACCAATAACCTTCGAATCGACGCAGTGCCAGCTATTGTTTTATGATTGACGTAACCGCAGCGCTGAAAAACTAAACGGTGCATAGCGTAGATAACAAACAACAAATGTACGTTAGCTCGAGAAAAGTTAATCTGCACGTTAATAAAATAATTAGGTTGAAATTTAGGCTAAACTTCAGTTTTATATTTCACTAAAGTTCGACGTTATTCACTTTTACAGACAACAAACTCGTTGCTTAGCAGTGCTAATGAAACAATAAAAATTTCTACCATTAACTATACAAACTAACAGCGAATGAAAAATTATTATGAGTTAAACGTATTTATATTCATTTAGGATTTATTTACATATATTACACGCTCTTCCAAGGAATTACTATAAAAATTCAACAAAAAAAAATGCCAGTTTTTTTTGTTTAGTTCGTTTCAAATGGGATTCGTTGAATTTTCTACAGCCGGATTAAAAATAGTTCAAACGTCCACTTCGATTTCAACATCCTCTTCGTCGATATCCGTCTTATTATTACGTTTCCCCGAAAAGTTTTTCGACTTTCCAAAGTCTTTGCCTTGCTGTAAGTTTCGGTGTGATGATGCTGCAGGTTCTTGTTGCGTAGAATCCGGACCAACCGGAGAAGCGATATCACCTTCTTTCGTATGACGCCATTTCATACGGCGATTTTGAAACCAAACTTTGACCTAATAACAATGGATAAAAAAAAATGAAGGAAACAAAATTTACACTCAATGGACTTTGATAGAAATTTTCGATTTAAATTATTCATTGCGTGTCTCACTTGAGCATCCGTAAGTCCCAAAGTGGCAGCGAGTTGTCTTCTATCGGGTTTGGTGATATATTTTTGGAGCGAAAATCTTCTTTCCAATCCTTTTCTTTGTAACGAACTAAATACCGCTCTAGACCACGATCTTTTTCTTCGTGAATTATTTTCCGGACTACTCGAAATAACGGCAACCGTTGGAGCAACTGGAACTTGGTGATGAAAAAAAAAAAAGATCAATTTCTCTACCCAGCTGATTTGCGGCAATTTTTTAATTTTGCTATCCTGTTAACGAGTTGTATTTTACACCGTTCAAGTTTGACGAGTAACACCCGGTTCGTAATCTTTCATAGTTTTTTCAGTACTCTAGGTATATGTAAATCTTAAAGTAAACAATTTTATATGGGTAATAATCGGTAGCCCTAAAGACCCTATAACTACTATCCGTGTATAAACAATTAGTATACGATATAACCAAATAAGTGTAAAACCAGAAGCTCTGCAAAGACCAAAGTGTAGTTAACTATATTGTATACAACACATTTTAAACGGACATCACGGGGGCTGCCATGCGACTGGTTTAAACTTCCCCAATCATCCCCTCGCCTCCCTCGACCGTTTTCTAAAGATGTGGAGCACTTCGAGGTGATTTAGTGCGCCAGTAAAGTACACAACATATGTACGAATCTAAACACTGCGGCCGCAGGGACGTTCCAAACGATCTCGTAGAACGAAATTATACAAATTGTCAGTATATAGGGTCCCTAATCTGTATTATAATCCGCCTAAGAAAACTCTGCTGCTCGTTAATTTCATTCTCCATTTTATCGCGCTTTGCACCAGAATAATATTTCAAACGATGAGTTTTATCAGTTTGTCATTTTATCCGACAATCATCAAAACTAATGCAATTGTAAATCTGATCAGTTCAACCCCTCTCGAATTTTCGAAAAAATTTGATTTTTTTAATTTGTTCTAATTTTTTTGGATAGATGATATCTGGAGAACGGATCAACGAGTTTTTCGGTACACTCGTCAATATCCCAATTTCAATCTGATCTTTATGATCGATCATAAAATATTTTGGGCACAAAATCATGTTAATTATAAATCTATGTGCAATGAGATGAAAAGTAAAAAACAAAAAAAAAAAAGCCACGATCGTTTACTGGTTATGTAAACTACGTAGGTACACGGTACTTATGGATGTCGTTTAAACACAGACAGGAAACACGAGAATACTCCGGGTTGGAGTGTAAATATTTTTCCCTTTAGAAAGAGAGTTTAGCCTGGAGCAGCAGGAGCATTAAAATCACGGTGGGTCGCTTACCCCCGAATATAAGCGCAGCTATAGGTTGACGAAATATTTTGCTGTCGAATAATTTATAACAAATAATAATTTGTCGGTACCTCTGGCGATCGGGCGTACAAGAGGAGCTCTGTATCCGTTGTCGTTGTTGTTGCTACCGTTGTAACCATCGAATAAATTGTTGTAATTAGCATGTGCGATTATTGCCGGAATCGTTGATTGTGAAATCAAAGGTGGCATCGAAGACGCGGAACAATTTCTAGCAGCTTCACAACTCGCACAACTTCCAGGACAAGGGCAACAAGAAATTGAGGAAGCGTACAACATCGGTAAAGGCCTCGAAACGGGAATATCTAAAAAAGGAAAGTTCCCTTTTTTGTGACTTTTAAAAATAAAGACGTCAATTATTTAGACTCCTGAGTTTTCTTCTTCTTCGTGCCGTTAACTCATACAAATAATTACGAATTGCCTTCTTACCGGTTTTTCTTGCAAATATTTCATCGGACAGTATCCTGTCCATTCCAAATTTTAATTCTTTTGTCGGACTTTCGGATCCTGCAGCAGGAACTCGCGTCTTTGTATCCTCCATTTTTAAAAAGTAATTAACAATTGTCATTTAAAAGCACTGTATCAAAAAAAGAATATCAAAAAAAAAAAGCAATTAATCGATACTTCGAATATCCTTGATTTTTTAAATTAAAAAATAACTACGAATTTGTTGCACACTGCACTGATATGGTTAAATAATAATAATAATTTAAATAATTGTCACTGCAACACCGGGTCACAAAATAAAAATTTATTATAGTTTTTGTTTTTCCATTTTTTTCTCATTCTACATCAGCTCTCTCGTTAATTTATTTTTACGTGATTGCTTCCAAAGAATGAAATTCATGAAAATTTCAACAAATGGATTATTGTCACCATCTCAGCGTGATGATAATTCGAAATACGTAACGTGAATTTAAAGAGCGACTAACTACTGGCAGACAAAACGAGTATCTCTGATCATCGTTCAGGAGATTCGTTGTTTCCAAAAATCTTCATCGTGCTTATAGTTGAGATCCGTTATTCATTGGCTGATCGGAACACGGAGGGCGTGGCTCGTTAAGTTTTATACTCTAACCGATGTCTGCGTGTATTAGCTATGTAAGTTTTGGGCACACATATGTCCGTGTATCCCATGCATATGTGTAACGAGTATAATCTCGACACCGCGTTGGCGATGCTGCGAAAATAAGCAACCGCAGCACATTGTTTCAAAAGATGGAACAAAAATCTTCGTTATTCCTAAATCAACTCGATCTCACAGTACGTTATTTTATTATTGTTGGCCCGCTCGGTTTTTCTGTTTTTTTTTAATTTTTCTTTTCTATCATTCACCTCCTCTTTCTTCTCCCCGAAAAACAATGATCGTATCAGTGTATAAGCTGATACTATAATTTTTTTTTTTTATCCTAGAATTATCAGGTGCGGTGTCTAAATGTATTTTATGATAATACAAATATCGAATTTCATAATCCATACGCAGCTACTTTGCATGATCGATCACAGAGAGAATATTTAATTACATTATTACGAATGAGGAATTTCTCCAATAATATCTGAAGAAAAACAAAATGAAATTAAAATTCTTCTTTCCGCCTGACAACTTCTACACATTCTCAGTTTTTCTATGCACATTAAAACCTACACCCATTCTATACTTGATTACATCGTCATAATTGAAGATGAAAATAAAAATATATTATATGTATCTCGTCGCATGATACATGTGATATGAGTATCTAATAAATTATTCAAAAATTTTCATATACTACGACGAATTCAATAACGTTTAGCCATCGGGAGTAGAATATAACGAGTCGTTAAAAAAATTAAAATTGCATACGCGCACGTTCGTATTTTAAAAAAAAATTTTTATTTATTCTTTTCGATAAAAATTCTCAAGATATTTTCCATTCATAAAACATAATATGACTTATGAAATAACGATTAACGACGTGGAATCTAAATTATTGGGAGAAACGAAAAGGAAAAAAAAAAGAAAGAAAGGGAAAATTCGAAAAGGGGAAAAAAAGGGATATTAACAAAAATAAATTGAATAAAAAGAAAAAAAAAAAAAGATTAAAGAAAAATACCAAGTATGAGAGACGAGGATTACGTCTCTTAAAAGCCATATGGTTATCTTTGTATATATATACGCGGTATGCTATAGGTTTGGGTATATACATGTGTACGTACATAAATATATGTTTAAGTATGTAGTACACAGTGACTTGGATGTTTATTTGGACAGCCATGTTTAAAACGACCTCCTCCATCCCCACGCTACTCCGCGCGATATTCTTATAAAATTATAATTATATAGACAACCTCATACATATCTATTCGATTTTATTAGCTTTTCAAATTTTCGATACTTATACATTATACATACCCACCCACCCCATAAAAGTAGATATCCCTATACCCTATCATTAACACATCCGAATATCGACGCTGCAGGAAAGGGTAAGAGATTCAATTTCGTTCTCTGCTTTTTTTTTTCAAAATCTTTGTATATGAGAAAAAAAAACAATTACACAAGCGGAAGTGCATCCATACATATAATTTGAGTTCCATCGACAAGTGTTGCCACATTGAAGGAATTGAAAAAAAAAATAAAGAAAAGAATAAATAGGAAATAAATGAAGATAAAAAGAAAAAAAAAAAGAAAAATGTCTAAACCTCTGTATTTATTAATTAAATATGAATTCCTGAACGCGTTGGACCACCAGTCGCGCACTACGGGGAGTCTCCATCCTCAATTTGGAACCAGGTGTAGAACGCGTATAATACAAACGCGTACAGATATCTACACGATATTTTATAGTCTAAACTATTACAATCCTATCTATTTATTAGATGGAAGAAATGAAGTGAAAAAATATAATCCACGATTCTCGCCCTTATTATTTTTGAATTTGTATATAATTATGCTGCGATTACATGGTACATAGAAAATTATTCATGGGAATTTTTTTTTCTTCTCTTTTTTTCTTCGGAATAAATTGTTAAAATAAAATATATCGGGTGAAACGTCGATGATATAAATGTATCGTGTAAGTTTTACTTTCAATTGTACAAAGCGTAACCTTCCGACAGCATGATCATTCCCTTGTACAATTTTTCCGTATCAAAATCGTTCTCCATTGGATCGAGCGTCGATCGTTTTGGTCGTTTTATCGACTGCAGACCCTGTGAAAATCGTTTGTAAAAGACAATGGACCAAAAAATTATTGGAAAGCTCCATCAAATTGAACGTGGAATGATGATGTTATTTTTACTCCTTATTCTGCTACGGCTCACCTGTAAAAAAATTACATTTCCGGTACCTGCGGCAGCCGCCGTATTGTTTCTTCTTATAGACGCTATTATGAGAGTAAGAAGATATCCACCGAAAGCAAAAAACGAAAGTGCTGTTATCGTCAACTGGAATATCTTCGATATTTTCGAACTTTTACTTTTCTCCTCCCACCAGTAATCGTCGTAACGTCTTGCGGGTTTCGAATTCGGACGTCTTCTCCTCAGGGGCAAAGCGAGCGGAAAATTCGGCGAAATATTTTCACCGTAATCAGGATCAGCAGTCGCGTTATCGACTCCCTGGATCTCCGGATCTTAAATAATGAATAAAAAAATCAGCAATGGTTGACAGCAACAACGGAAGAGTGTTTTTTCCCCTCTTCCATTCGGGGGTGTTCGAACCTTGGAAATCGGAAAACGTTGATTTTATACTGATGAGTTTGTCCATCGGCAGTTCACTCAGACTTTGAATCTCACTCGAAAATATATCGGAGTCATCATCCGATTTTACAAAATTCACACCCCATGAGACACGCGTAAAGTAATACAGCAATGTTATAAAAAATAATTTCATAATCGACATTGTATTTATCAGCTGCAGGTGATTGATTAAATAAAATTATTTTTGTATAGATTTTAAATAAACAAAAAAAAAAAGGAAAAATCGATAAGAGTTGGAAAATACAAGCTCACTGTAACTCGCGATGTATTTCTTTATAGTAACTTTACTTTTCGTCAATCGCAAGTACGTTCGAAACGTATTTTTGAACACTACTTTTCCGGACAGTTGTCTACTCGCAACTGCGGTACGAGCTGTTTGAAAATTTAAACAGTTATTAAAATTTGAACTGCGTTGACTGCATCATGCTTGGCAAAGCACGAAGAAAAAAGTCAAAGGAAGTAAGCGAGGAAAAAAATTAAATACAAGAAAAAAAGAATAGTTAATTATGAAAAAGACCTGTTGCAGTTCAGATGCGATGATTATTTATAACAACGTAATGTCACGACTTGATTCCGTTAAAAATGGAGGTCTAGCTTGCAGTTTACTAGAATTCGCCGACTTGTGAGGATATCATGCTGCCGACCTATATGAATTTACTGAAACTCGGATTTTTCCTCATATTTTCAACGCGCCTGTTAACGGTGTCGAGTCAAAGTTCCGCAGGTAAAATCTTTGAGAAAATTTCAACGTTTGTAAACTCCGATAAGATTCTGAATAATTTTTTTGTTGATGTTTTCAGGTGTTTTGGATAAGATAAAAACGGGATTAGAATACGCGAGCAGTTATATAGAAACTGCTAGAGAAATAGCTGATCTGGTTTCGGAAAGCTTGGGACAAAAGAATCAAAAACGTGGTGACAACGGTTCACCCGATTTCGAGAAGGTTTTTAAGAATAAAAAGCAACCATCGTTATCTCAGGGTTTGGCGAGCGCATTTTTCAGACTTTTGGGATTGGATTCACCAAAAATAAACGCCATAGCTGTAAACAGCGCGATATTTCTCGCTCAAATGGTTTGCAGATTTTTTCAAACACACATCAGAATTTTATGTGATCGATATAATCGTGATTCAATTTTCAGATAAGCACCGCTTTTAATTTGAAACCAGTGAAAGTTGAGAAATCCCGAAGCATGGATTCCGATTCAGAATCATCTGCAAATACAGAAACGGATGAGGAAAATGGGAAATGGGCGCAAGGTCCCATTCGACTTATTCTTGGCTCTAAAAACGATCGGGTAAGCAAACGTGTTAAAAAACTACAATTCAAACCTTCTACGATCGATCTATTTTAGTAACAAAAAACCGTGTTTCGCATCACTCGCGGTTCAAAAAAAAAGAAAGTATTCCATTTAAAAAAAAAGAAAATTATCCACTACACCAAATGTATTCCACAAGATGAAATTTTTTCAGATTCAACACCTCGTAAAAGAAGCTCATGATTCGAATCTACCAAATAATTTAATGAATCGTCTGGACGGATTGGACACGGAATGTATTCGTCTTTTAGTCTGTAAAGCATCTCCGATTATTTGGGCCGCACAACGTACTCTGGGTAACAATAATGATGGTGAAAATATTAATAACAACACAACTACCGGACGCGCGAAATGGGATATGACGTCGTGGTTACCGACCGTGAATGAATTCCAGGAAAACGGAGACAAGTGCGAAGAAAATCACAACGGTTGTTTGTTATTTAAATAATATTAGAGATTTCAATCCAACGACCGAACTATTTATACGTGTAAAATTAACCTTCTAGCTTGAAAAAAATATCCGAAAATTGTTATTTCACGATTTTAATAATATTATCTTAATACTATTCGGCATGTGAATGTACAATTAAATTTTTCCTCATCTTCTTTCTTCTTTCTCTCAATTTGTTAATGGTATGACTTATACTACGAATAAAATTACACATAATTTTTATATGATTTTAACATAATTCAAATATACGCCGTTCTCAGCTAATAATTATTTTATTTTCAACTGTATTTCGAAAAATATAGTTTCATCAGGGTAGGATCGAAATACGCCGTGGAAGAATTCATATTTTATGATAATATAATATACATAACATTTTTCCAATAACTCGATGCATTACACAAGGACGGTGCTATGGTTAATAATTACATCGTAATTAATATATGCTCTTTTTTCTTCAATCGCTGCAAACAAATTTTTCCCTTACAATTTTCCGTTTCTGATTCAATCAACTTACAGTTATTTAAATCCAATCGAAAAAAAAAATGAAGAAACAATAATGAATGATGAATAATTAAACAAGCAAGTGGAACAACATTTTTGTTTTTTATCTTTCAATTATACCGATGTGAATCTACATATCATAATTCTCATCATCATTATCAGTATTATTATATAAGTACTATCACGACTATTATTATCCTTAATTTCTTTCGCGTATACGTTTTATTTTATTTTATTTTCTGTCGCATTTTTTCTTTTTTTTTTTTATTGCAAATTTCGTGAAACTTTGGCATTTTTCATTGTACGTATGTAATATGCATATATTATATATATAAATTTATATATGTATAACTTACAATTAGACTAATATATTACACATATGGAATTTCCAAATATATATGTATCTAATAATTCAATTCAACAGTACCTATTAAATTTTCGAATATTATAGTCTCAAGGTTATGTGGTACATCTGAATAATTATAATTAGTTTGTAACATATAATTGCATACCCTATATATAGTACGTATATTATTAATTATTTGGCATATTTCGATTGGTTTTTTTTTTCTTTTTAATATAATAACGAGTTCACAATGATAATATCCTGTAACAGACGATTACAATGTACGTCAACTCAAAGTTAAAATTTATATAGAATTTTTAATATTATTATTTGCTATTCGTTATGATTTCTTTACTTTTTTTAAAAGTTTTCATTTTAATCGTAACGTCTCGTGTTAAATTTCCGGAATATTTGCACGGCGAAGAGATATAATATATACCGTATGTATATACCTATCTATCTATTTGTCAATCAATATACATAGAATAAAAAATAAATAAAAAAATTCTCCACCTTTCAGTTCTTCTTTTTTTCGCTTTCAATCTTTTCTCTTCTCTTCTATACTTATCATGATTAAAATTTGAAAAAACATTTTATGTGCAACTACATACTCAGTTCATATATATGTATAGTACAGATCGTTTGGCAAACCAAAAGGCACTTTTTGTTCCCGGTAAAAAACGTCCGATTTTCATTTCTTTGTTTGTTTTTTTTGTTTCTCATTTTTACTTTTGCTTTTTCTTTCTAACTTTCATGTAACCATAAAATCGTTTCGCGTTTACCACGTTGCCCCCGTTCTTCTCTTTCTCATCTTTCTCCTTTCTCCTTATCATATTGTTCCGAAAATTAATCACGGTACGTGTACGTGTATTATTATTATTAGTATAATCATTATTATAATTTTTGTGTACACGTGTATAAATATACGGCTTTATATCATATACTTTTATATAAACATGCATTCTAGTAAATATATACCTATAGATTAAACATACGAGAAGAAAAGATGAAGATATAAATCAATTATTATTATTATTATTTTTTTAGTTTGTTTGTTTAAATGCGATATAAATATGCAAGGTATAAATATGAATGGTTATTAATCGGAATGAGATGGATAATATTAACAATAATTAGAATTGAAAGAGAAAAAAAAGATTACACTAATGAATATAAAAATACAATTACGTTCGAATAACTTGTAATGTATACGTATGATGTATTAGAATTTTTTCTATTTTATACAGTTCAGTATTGTTTGTAGAATGAAACAAAAAATTCAAAATTAATAAATCACATACAACAAATTATACTCGATGACAGAATTATTAAATTTGTATTAATATACCTGGATGAGGTATGCATACTAGCAACTATACATATTTTTAAATAAACTAGATATACATTCAAAGTATACACCATAATTACATATTACGTAGTCGGAATAATTATTTACAAGGAATATATTTTATTTTAATTTTCAATTTTCAATTCTCAATACTTTTTTTTCTCTTTTTTTTTTTTTTATATTTTCACGATTAAATTTTGTGGACTACGGCGTTTGTCGATGGTATTTTATTTTTTTTGGCTCAACTATTAATCATTAATATTATATGTACTAATTTATTAAAAGGAATTGCGCGCGTTCAGATTTTCTGTAGAAATATACTCGATAATTTTACACTGCGAATCATCCGATTAATTAAAATGTTTTTTTATTTTTTCTGTCACTCATTTTTCAGTATAGGTAATTGTAGGAATATCATTAGTATAAGTTCGCGGTGAATAATTTTGTTTCTGATGCAGCTTAATCAAAAAATCATTAACATATATACTCCGTAAAGCATTAATTGTTATACATAAATAGTCTTGTATTTCATTAATATATGTATATAGTTTTAATATGTATATATTATGTTTCTTGGAGTTTTAATTTGCAACAAAGCAATGAAGAGGTAGGTGAAGGGAAGTAGTGCTGAAATATTCTCGCTCGCATTGGTTGTTGTTAACAAGTTCTTCTTTCTTTTTTTTTTGCCTTTGTTTTTTATCAACTTTAAAAAAAAAAAATATACAATTCTTCTAAGAAATATTATAATCGTGACGAAATGGCGCCACTTTATCGATTGTGCGTCGATATTTATATATATATAGGTATATATCGTAGGAATTGAGGCGTTTTTTGAATTTTCATTTTTGATTATCAATTATTTTTTTTTTTGTTTTTTTTGTTTTTTTTTTGTTCTATCATAAATGCCTATGGAAGTATAATCACATCGACGACGGTGCGCTCATTTCAGACACCCGGCGATTATTATTTCATTTTTTTTTTTTCATATGAATGTATACCATACATTATACCTACACACGGTGATTTTCGCCATGTCATGCCGACAACGTTCAGATCCTATAAAAAATCTTCAACTTAATTGGCAATTGTATATCAAGATTTTACTTTCGGTTTAATTCGTGATGAAATCGATTATAGGTATACGCATTTAGTTTGTCAAATTGTCATGCAAATTCTATCTCCTGATTATGTACTCACACATTTTCAGCACTCCAAGGTAAATATCATCATATGTTTTTTCATAATCACCGGATCGAAATGATTCCGATCTATAGGGTGGCTTGGCCGGGGCTAACGAGATCGGAACTCTCGACACGCGCCTGTCTTAGCCAATCTCTTAGATTTCTTGTCCTTTCCATAAGATTTGACGTCGTCCTCTCGACGTTTCCAACGCTGGTCGTGTAACCACTCGTTGGTCCATATTGTGAAATTATATTCTGCGTTGTCGTTGTCGGTGGATGAGCTCCGGTCAATTGAGATAGTATATTCGACTGGATGTTCGGGGTACCAAAAGCTGGAGGTAGAAAAAGGAAAAACTATAAAGAAAGAAAAGTAGAGACACGAGCGTATAACAGTTTGAAAATCGTAAATCATTCAACACCGCCAATCAACTATGACAATGAATTAGTACATGTGCTTGAATATTAACATTCTGTTATCGAATGAAATTTTGATGTTGGATAAGAAAAAAAAGAGGAAAAAAATATTGCCTCGCTTATCTAGTTCTAGGAGTACCTTGAACGTTGTTAGCCGGTGTGGACAACTGCTGATAAGGTGGTAGCCATCGTAAGTCTGAGTACATCAATGTTGGAGGTGGGGGTACGCTGTTGTCTTGTCGTTTGTTCAGAACACCCCATATTTCACGAATCTCCGAATTTAGATTCTCAAGGCTCGCTATTATCTCCGTTGATTCTTGGTAGTGTTCAGACTTGCCTGTTTTTTAAGAAGTTTAGAAGAAATGAATTACGGCGATGGAAAGTAGAGTCAATATTTCTCAGGGTTTTGAGTTTGCTTTACTTACCGATAAAAGTATCGGTTTCAAGATCGGTTGAACTGAAGCCACTACTCGCGCTGGAAATATCGCTCAATGTCAACTCGTCGCTCTTCGCTGTTTGCTCATTTTTATTTCTCTTCGCATTCGCAACCCTTTCGAGAGATCGTTCTAGGTGACGTAAGTGAATCACTTTTTCACCCAACAGACTCCTTGTTCGGTGCAAACTTACTTCCATGTCAGAAAGTTCGCGCTCTTCCTGCAATCAGAGATTTTAATTCTATGGGGTCACTTGGTACAGTTCGACCTGCACGTAAAATTTTTCTGATTTTCATACCTGGACTAGTTGCTCCAACGTTGCTCTCACGCTTCGCTGTTTCCAAGCCCTTTGTCTACCCTGGAAGACATTGCGCTGTTGGTGCAACGCTTCTCTTGCTCTTCTTACCGAATCTCTTTCAACGTGGATTCGATGCCGGAAAAACTCGATGTCTGACGATGCGTTTGCCGGCGCTGTAAAAATGCCGTTGAATTGATAGGCTTGCGATCGGTGATTATTAATACGATTAGATAGACCAGCGATCAAGAAATCAATCGATATCTGTATAAATTGTAAGTAAAATAGCAAAGAACAAAGAAGAAAACTTACTCGGAGGCAGACCAAGTAGAAGGTGAGGATTTTCAGTCGAAAATTTTTTTTAGGCAGAGTGCAGGAAAGCGGATATGAACTAATCAAAGTAAAGTCTATAGAATCCTAAAAATATTAGAATATAAAAGACTATCTGGTGGTGGGAATAAAATTAAAACACACATATTTCATTACCAGGTGCAAAGGAGCAACAAAAAAAAAAATACCTTTATCCTGGAAGGGATATCTCAAAGTGTAGGCTGTCTCATTGCTCGGCAATTGGTCCCCCAAGTCCTCCAGTTTTTCCAATTGTTTTCGGATGTTTTCGACGGGATTTTCAACGTTGTTATTCAATTTTGATGTACTAGCCGCCTTCTTAGTAAATATCTTTTTCTTTTTTAAAAGATTTGAATTTTGTTCGCTCGCTGTCGTCGTGTCGTCCGATTCTAATTTATTCTGAACGTTTTTCTGTACGCCAGAAATTTTCGGAAACCCCGGTATCTTTTGACATGATGCACCTTCCGTTATTTCCTCCGCGGCGCCATTTTCATTTTGATTTATATTTTCCGAGAGCTTTGAGAACGATTGCGTCTTTTTCAGCGGAGCTCTGCAACGTCGGGTTAAGGCCTATAGCCAGATATTAGGGCGAATGGCATGGAGATGAATGAGAAAGTATAAAATAATAATATTTACTGAATATAACATGGTGGTGCAGAAAAGAAAGAAAATTAATCGAAACAATTTGGATAAGCAGTTCGCGAATTCGAATTTCTGGACTCAAAATACGCATCACAAACCAGTCGTGCGGACGACTCCATAGAATTTTCGATTTTCAGTTGCAATCAGGAAAAGTTCATTTTTCCCTAACGTATTTTGACCTCAGAAATACGAATCCGTCGATTAAATTAAGCTACGAACAAAACATATGAATGAATAATTGTAATATAAATGACAATAAACGAAGCCAAAGTAAAGATACAATGAAGTGCAGCGTGGAATCTCAGACATTCATAGAATAGATCGATAAACGTTGAACAGAAAATGAAAAAAGAAAAAACTGCAGTCATCGAAAAGTACTTACTTTTGATCCGTGGATTCCGTGCGTTCTGTTTTTGTTCTGGCGGATGTCGATCTTTCGGTTTCCGATGCGGTCGCGTTGGCCTCTTTCCTTCTACTTCTGGACTCCACCGCCAATCGTACGTCGTTTTTTAATTTCAGGTACTTTTCTTTGAGCGTTTTGTATTTGTCCTCCACCAATCGTTTTTCGCAGCGTATTTTTTCAAAATCAACCGAGTCCGGTCTGACTAGACGTTCGCTTTGTTTCTTCATTTCTTTCTCGATATCTCGAGAAAACGAAGCTCGCATTTCTTCAAGCCGTTGCTTGTACTCCTTCCGCGCAAGATCTTCCTGAAAAATTCAGGAAAAGAAACGCATTGCTCTTGTGACAATTATTTTTTGAACACTGAAATTAAGGATTGAATATAAAACGAACAGGACTCACTTCGGTCCTAAAGTCTCGCAATATTTCAGCAAGACAGATCTCATGATCCTCGGTGACTTTTGAAATCTTTTCCCTCTGCTGCATTCGGAGTTCTAAAACAGTTTCTTCAAATTCTTTCTCCAATTTTATTTTCAACGCTTCAATTTTTCCTCCGTGCTCCTTGCCCAGGTCAAGTTCAGTAATTTTGAAACTTTTTTCTTCGTCGAGTGACTTTTTATACTCGCATTTCAGCTTCTCAATCTCCTGTGTCCTGTGCTCTAGCAGTTCCTTCTTTTTTTGCTCGAGTTCGATCTTTAAGTTTTCTAGAATCTCCTGCTTCTCCTTTTCGTAACAAGTTTCGAGCTCGCTTTTAAGCTTGTTCAATTCCTCGACTCTTATCTTGTCCATCTCAGCCACCAGGTTCCGAATCTCATTTTTCTCTCGTTCACTCATCTTTTCCCTGAGTTCTTCGAGTCTTTCCTTTAAATTTTCCTCGAGATAACCTTTTTCATCGTCAAACATGGCTTCGAACTCATTTTTAGTGTCCTCGTATCTGATCTGGAAATCGTCTTTGAGATCCTGCAACTCTTTTTCGCGTTCCCTTCTTACATTGGATTTCACAGCCTCAAAATTCGTCGCCGATTGCGATCTGACTTTCGACTTTTCGCGCTCGCTCCTAGCGGCCTCAAGGTCGTGTTTAATCTTCATCAGATGATAAGTTTCGTCCTTTTCCTTCTGAAGATCGTTCATGACCCGAATATCGGACTTTTTCATATTCTCCATCATAATTTCCTTGCTCTTCCGGATCTCATCAAGGATGCTAGATCTCGACTCGCTACTCTTCACGGTATTGCTGCTTTCGTTGTCACTTTTCGAGAGTAAATCGATATTTTTAACGTTCTCAAATTTTTTCGGTATATAATCCCCACCACCGTCCGTATCGCTTGATTTGTCCCTAGATATTTGATGGAAGTGTTCATTCTCCGTAACATTTTCAACAAAAAATCTCTTCGCCACAACCGTATGCTGTTTCACGGCCACCGGTAATTTTTCCTTCGGATAATCCTTTTTCGGTTGCTCAGGAACATCGCGTTCGTCATTTTTTGAGGAGTCCAAAATTTCACGCCCCAAGGTCAAGGGAGGTTGCCTGTTCATGGGTGAGTCGAAGTTTTTGTTGGTCACGGTAGCTGAGATTCCGATGTTCGGTTCGTCCGATTCCGTGTCCCACTCGTCCTCCGATCCAGAATAAGTGAATTTAATGTCAACTTCTTTTTCTAAATCGAAACGAACACTCTTACGTTCCTCTTCAACGTGCCTGTCATCTGTAAGCGGATTTTCGATGGAGAATAGTGGAGATTCCTGCCTTATAAATTACAACTAAATGCGATGACTAATGTGCGTAATTTAATAACTAGGGTACATTAACGCAATATTTGAAACTCACCGTCCTCCGACGTTTTTTCACGAAGAATTGATTTTGGCCGGTCACCAGCAACTGGGGATGGATTTTTATCATCCGCCGGTGGCAGCCCGAAGAAATCCTTTTGCATTTCTTCATCGAGACTAGGAGTGACATCTTTACTCCTGTTACTCTTCAGGAACATCGAGCCACCACCGCTGAGCGTCAATTCTTTGAGGTGACTCGACCGTCTCGGGTTCGTTTCGTGGTTTAATTTATCCAAAAGTTTATCAGATTTAGTAAGCGAATTGATGCTAAGTTTATCTATATCGATAATATTTTCCTCGGAGCCAAATTTGCTCGAAAGTTGTTCCCACTCTTGTTCATATCTTGGACTGAGTGTTTCCGATCTTTTAAAAACTTCCTGTAGATCTAGTTCCTTCTTCCACGTTTTCGACTGGTCCAGTTCATCGTCCTTAGCTGCATCCAGTAGTTTTGGACTTTCATAAAAATTAGGATCTTGGAATCGAAGATTCGTGTAATCTCTGCTCGCTCTGTCACTTGCTGAGCTGAATGAGTTGTCAAATTTTGAGTCATTGTCTTTTTTTATAGTTACAATCTTCTCGACTCTAAACTCCTTTTTCCTCGCGCCAAGTATATCATTCTTTGACTTTTTCAATGGCATTAATTTAGCCGGAAGTTTTTGCGGAGGTATAACGGGCTTTATCGGTTCTTTCGGAAGAGTAGCCTCTTCGTGAGACTCGAGATCTTTGGTCGTCGTTTTCGAATCATCTTCTAAAAATCAATTACAGCTCTGTTACCTTCCGAACTTAATTTTCTACGGGAAGAGAAAACTTCCCAAAAACATCCCAGCAGCTCCTCAAGAACTTACCGATACTTTGTTGCCGATTTCCAGTTCTCGCATTTTCTACCAGCTCCTTGTAGACCGAATCCAGGGGGTGTTCCCAGGTGGTCGTTCCTGTTGCACCCTGATAATAATACCAGGCGCCTGTGGCCTCGTGAAAACATGGGGACCATCCCTTGGGCAAGGCAGCCATAAGACCGTCCTTGGCAAGGCCCAAAAGGTGGGGCTCGGCCTCCGGGTCGATTCCGAGTCGGGTGGCATAGTCGAGAACCTCTACATAGGGTAGATTTTAACCAATGTTTGTATAGGTAACGTAACGTAAGATAGTAAAAAGACTGGGCATAAGAAGAATATCCAGTTGAGAAAAAAAAAAAAGAAAAAAAATAGCAATTTCATGTTGAAAGACGCGATTAAAAATTCTATCAAGACTGTTTTGACAGGTGAACGAGCTCAGGGGGTGGTTGACGGTGGTGTGCGTGTCCGGCCGCCGCCAGCTGTCAGTCCGGGAGAAGTTTTAATCAATCGTTTCGTATGATATATGCGTAGTAATATTCTTTCATAAATTGAAAACCCTTTAGAAATTATACCGGATCAATGATCGAGCTATTCCCTCAGCGGGGTGGTCTTTGAATAACAAAATTTCACTGTAAATCGAAGAGATATATTCGATAGAAGTGCCGAGCTGGCGACAGAATTTTCCCTGCAGTGCGGCCCTCTATTGATTTTCCTCGCTTCCGAACCGTACGCCGTATTCATCAGGCTCACTTGGAGTAAATAAACAATAACTTACATGTATGATATAATCGTACAGCTCACTAAATTTTACGACGATAATATAATATTTTTAGACTTTTTATACTCTGCGTACAATTACAGCGCTCTTACCACGTGCCTTTTTCGAAATCAAACAACTACGCAATCAATAATATTTTCAGATTAGATAAGCGATGACCGGTATTAACAAAATCGAGGGATTGAATCACCCGTTCAAACGTAAAACATGAATTCTTTTCACCGAAATTGTGTTTGCTCAAATATGTTTTTTAAAAACACACGTCGTATAGATGAAATTTTTTTTCTCCGATAGGTAATAAATGAAAGGTAAATGAAGTGAAAGAAAAATATAGGATCATGTGTCACCTACCTTCGTGCGAAGGATGCGAAGATTCGTCAAATACTTCCCTGCAGACAATAGTAGTCGCACTCTCCTGGGAGACACTCATTTTCAAAAACGGATTACATCACAGCAGCAATATTTGACTCGATATTGGATGAAAAATAAAAAAATTTCACAAAAAATTCAAGAAAAATTGACATTTTTCTAACGCTGGATCTTTGCTGTGCGACCTCCAATGTTGAATTCAACTTGAATTTACTCCGAGGAGACTATCAGAGGCGACCGTGTCGCGACTATTCGCTTCACGATCGACCAACAAACTAGTAGCTTGAAATTGATTTTTTTTCTTTTTTTTTTCCTTTACATAGATAACACCACATTGCACCCCGGTCGGACAAACCCCGAACACCTGCATCCAGTAACCACGACTCCTGGTAGGTCTCCAAGGTGGGAATAAAGGACAGGTGTTACCCTACTATTTTATCATGTTCCAGCCAACCCCGTTACGATCCAACGCACTCCAGGAGGGGATATACGGGCTCGAGAGGGATCGATACGATTTTACCAACAGGTAAAATAACCGATCGTCAATAACTGTACCGACGAAATCATCTATCATTTTTTTCAACCCTCGTCGCGATCCTTGAAAAAAAAATTCAATCGGTTGATCGGATTTTCTATTTGCAACAGTCATTCGATTTTTTTTTTTTTTTTTAATTTCAAAATATCGTTACTCGGTCGGAAAAAATCGTCTTCCATAGTTTCCCCATTTCGTATCAAGAGGGCGGCATACAACGGTCTTTTACACCCTTAGCGATGTCGGTCGGTAATGATTACGGATTATCATATTTAATTTTCAAATTAATTGCATAATTCATGTGCCACGAGTAATAATGATTTAATTATTTCGAATAATTACTAGAAATTTAGGGAACAAACGTTCTTAATTTTGACAAGAAGTATTCGTAAAACGTCAATCAGTAACAGTTGTACCCCTGTCCTAAATGAAATTCTAATGACGATGGGGGGTAGCGGGTTGATTCTGAAGAAATTTTTTGATAATGAAAAATTGAAAGAAGAGGAAAAAGAAACGAAAATGAAACAAAGTAAATTCAACGCATTAGGGAATAAATCTCGTTGCTTCGTTATACGCGAAAAGCGCGTTATATAATATTCGATATTATAGGAATTAAATGACTGGAAGAAATTTCGCTGCAGGTAGAATTGAATGATAACGATATATGCGTCCTCTGCAAGAAAACGCCTCGCAGCATGATTTACTAGGTATAAGTACATGCGAAGATTATTTAAATTCGAAAATTTATTCAACTGTTGGTTTATTTAATGGTCACGAAAGAAAAATAAATAAAAATACTCGCGATTTGTATGTATAGCAATAAATTTGTGGATCGTTGATCGTGAGGAATCAGGGGTATGGCATACACGGGATATTATGCATCGCGCATGAATTGCGAAATGAAAAAGTATTGTCGTATAGCGTTACGTAGGAACCGCGGGGCGCCATTTTGTTTGACGATATCAAAATAATACGCACTGTAGAATATCGAAGACTACATATTATTAATGAGGTGCATTATATTTATTTTCGACGATAGGTAGGATATTATTATTGTCAAATTCACGATCTCATTATTTTTTATAATACCCGCTATACATCCAACCATGACGCGCGCCGGTGATCGCGGGTTTGCATTCAGAATTTTTATATTTTTATTTCTCATTTATTTATTTATTCATTCTTTTTTTTTTCATTCGTATTCAGAATCCGTACGATACAAATATACCGCGATTTATCGAAAAAACGTTACATTATAGTCGTTCGATCGCGAATTGATTTGAGAAAATAAAATATAAAGTACACATCGATAACTTTATACGATTCGCTTTTCAAATATATTTTTAACCCGTGTATGGTACGATACATTTCTTCAAGTTACGTTTAACCACAGTCAGCATAGGCAAATTCCGTATTTTTTGTCTCTGATTCGTCCAAAATTGTCGAACACGCTTCTTTTGTTGTACGGTAGCGCAGATATTATATAAAAACTTTTGTAAAATGCGTTTAGGTTCGTAGAATAACACAAGCATATTAATTACAAGATATTTTGATACAAGCGTCTCAACGAATCGTCAAGATCTGCTGATCATCAAACGTATTTTGATCACTCTTTATTTCGATGATACTCAGGTATTCACGTACACAATTTGTGTACAGCAAAAAAGTGTACTATCTGCCTAAATCTTCGATCGGAATGACGTCAACGAATCAACAGATCTATAGTAATTTGCACCCCTCTACTCTTCTGAATTATGACACATCATCTGCTCATCTTCAGATTTTTGATTGATCATTTTCCAAACTAAACACCAGCGGGAAAGTACACCCCATATATATCGTGCGACAAGATTTTCTGTATTCTAATTGAACAATTTTTTTTTGTTCTTTGGAAAAGAAATAATTTGGGGCGAATATGAGTAACCCAACCCCCGTGTTCCATGGGCCATGTTGTAAGGTTTCAAATTCACACGCTGCAACATCAGCATCAGCATCCCTCGTTTTTCTCTCCTCTATAAGGTCGCAACTATAACCTTATGTAACAAGGTTACACTACAGAGGGTTATCTTGTTGAATAAATGTCAGGCACGTGACATGGCGGTTCCTACATATATTAAAAGGTGAGAATTTAAGGGCGTTCCAGTGTCCATGTGCATGGGGTGGATACCGAACGAATTATATAC
The DNA here is from genome assembly GCA_963932425.1 of Athalia cordata. NCBI lineage: Eukaryota > Metazoa > Arthropoda > Insecta > Hymenoptera > Athaliidae > Athalia > Athalia cordata. Next base: position 32,595,413 of record OZ010626.1, read on the forward strand.
AATGTTAGAAATTCAGTTCACAAAAAACCCCATGTACGAACGAACATATCTGCGCCGAACCAACGCCCATATTGGACCCCCATTCTTCCAAGGACGCAAAAACTGGGCCAATATTTTGCGTAAATCAAAATGGCGGTCGTACATATCAAGTCAAACATGATATTTTTAAAATTTCCAAGCCGTTTGTGGTGAATCGCAAAGATTGTAGTCAAATATATTTCAGCACGTAAAAATCAGCTCCCGTTTTGATGTTTCATATCTAGCCACAGCGGTGGTAAGATTACACGGAAAATCTCTCTTCGCATCGATGGACATATGATCATGTGATCATCTTTTACATTATACTTGGTACGCTGTGTGGAGTAATTAAAAAAATGTATAGGTTATACGAACAAGAAGATAAATAATCTACAGAGCTATGACGATTGAAAAATACATATATTTCGCCCCTAAGAAAATCAAGCGAAGATGAAAATATGTGGGAAGAATATAGATATACGAAAAAAAATTCGGAGCAAAAGTATAATTTGCGCTTCAAAAGTGCAATGAAAGAAATTTCGTGATATTTTACGGGATGTCTATAATAAATATGAAGCAAACAATTTATATGTGTATAGGTATACATGTATTTATATACATCAAGTCGTGTAATAATCATTCTTTGTAGTAGAATATAATCTATAGAAGATTATAAGTTGACGCGCGTGAAGAAAGAAAGATAATATATAATAATACCGGGTGTAAATATATGTGTTATATATATCTACATGCCTTTGGTGGTTGTCCGCCATTTTTAATAAAGTCTCGCCCACAATAACTACCCCGCTACCAGTAGCGTGCAGTAGCACCCCTCTGGTTATATAGAACTCATTTTTAGCCGAGTCATTATTGAGAAACAGGGAATTTTGGTTTACACCGCGACGGCGTCGCGAAAAAGCATCTGCAGTGTCCTTAAATATATATATACCTACACATATATACACACCTACATGTACATTACGCAACAAAATGGCATGAAATATACTCAAAGAGCATTGGTAAAAGTGAGAAGTAAGAAAAAAGAAAGGAAATATTTTTTTTCCTTTTTTAAATAAAATAAAATAAAATGAAATTTCAAGTGTCGCCGAGTGCGCGGACACCAGGCCTAAAACCGCGCAGAAGGGTGGGGAACGAGGATGAAAAAAAACTAACAAAATAAAATAAGATGAAAAAAGTTTAAGAATAATAACAAAAGAAAAAAAAATATATCAAAATAAATACGTAAAATGAAGTAAAGAAATTTTCCAAGAGCGCCATTGCGACGGCAAGACGTCCCCGACGTCCGACGACGACGACGACGACGACTTATACTTCCCTCCTCGCGTGGGTATATCGTTATGTATACTTTACGTTAACGTCATATTTTTTGACGTTTTATTATAATTTCGAGTGTCAAAATGTCAGATTGTTATACATGTAAAAAGAGATCCGACGTACTCGACTATAAATTCTACCTGCAGAGTGCAACGTAAAGAGTGTAAGAATTATAGAAAAGAGAAATGAAAAAAGCTAAACAGTTGAACGCGATGAAAGCTATTTTTCATGATATTTTAAATGTCGTTACGATCATCTGCAGACATCATCGTAATCTTCGGTGATTTATTCTCCGTGTAATTTCAATAATTATTTTATTATCGGCAGATTATAGACGCGGAGGTATGGCGAAAAAAGACAAAACGGACTTATTTCCACACTCTATTCCACGCATGATCTAGGGCGCAGAACGATCGAGAAAATTTGAGAAGATTTAAAAAGCTTCCGACAAATTACTTTTGCATGCATGAAAAGTGAGAAAAGAAATGTTGTATCGGTCGATCTCTTTCACGACCAAAATAATCTTTTTTGGCGTTTTTCAATCGACCGAAATTGCACCTTCAAAATGACTAAAAAATCAATGAACGAATGAATAAATAAATGAACGACAAAAAACATGTGTACATGTAGCCTGCTTGAATCGCCATGCGTATATCAGGAGCGTGCAAATTTTCAGGTAAAATCTATGCATGCACACATTATGAAACAGGTGCCTACAGCTTTTTGGGTCGCCTGAAAATTTTTCAAAGAAACCCAGGAAATATGCATCAGGTGAGATGATATTTTCAACCAATGGACACATTTCTGGACAGTGACGAACGAATTTTTGAGGGATGATCATCAGATCAGTTACATTTCAGTTGTCTCATCCGTTTGGCAATTTTCATTTACTTATTTATTCTCTTCACCCAAACCTCTTTCTCGAATTGCTAAAATGATTTTGTTCAGAACAAGATGGCGTACAAGAATCCGAAAAGCTACACATCACAAATTATCTTTTCTTGTACATTTTTGCTCGATAATTTTTCAAGCCTATACACAGCTTATATATAACGGCGGCAAAAAGTACTGGTAATTTTGTTTTCATAAAATTCAGGTGAAAAAAAAACTAAAATATTTAAGAAATAAATGGACATGCGTCCTTTTCGAAAATAAAATGATCGTAGTATATCCGAAAGAAAACGATTTTCCTTTTCCCGATTAGATCTACATCGAAGATCGAAAATGACACTTATGTACTGACATCCGTTTTATGAATCATATACAAAACGTAATATGTTTTTCTTTTTCATTTTCATTTTCATTTTCACGTCGCCCATCACGCATCGCAGGATGTTAGAAAGATCCGAATCTAAAACGAGGTATAACAGTTCCATTCACATGTAATAATCACACTTCCATCGTATAGTTATAACAGCTTTTAACAGATGTTTATTCCCACAACCCGCCAACAACTCCAGCGATTTAGATTTTTATCTAAATCCCTTGTTAGGCGGTTTTTACAGCATCCTCTATAGCGTTATTCCCGCGGCTTTGGAGTGGTGAAAACGTTAGGGTTGTTCGAAATTCAAGTGTACGGCATTTTCGGTTCGTTATGATTCTTTTAGTTTTTATTATTTCAGAGGATAATCAGAAGTACCTGCTCTAATTTTAATTCCTAAAAAAAAAAAAAAATAGGAAAAATTCATCTCTTTGAAAAATATTAAGATCGAGCTTTTCCATACGGATCATCAAGTTTAACATCGAAACTCATTTTCGCATGTGGAGATAAATCCGCCCGCGTGTATTTAAAATAACTTTTTTTAAATTTCCACTATCGAAACTTCAATTTTTTGGAGCTTCAAAACGGTGGTTATAAAAATTTCTGGTCTATAATTTTACTTCGAAGTTTTTACACAAAAATTTGCAGTACAGCTACTTTAGCCACCGTTTTTGGTACGCATACAATATACATGTGCATATACACACGAAGGAATGAAATCTCCAACTTCTTGTAGAAATATATAAACGCACTTATTCTTATGCTTAGAATTATGAATATTTCTAACCCACACCGTGGCGACGCGCGCGCGGTTTTCGTTTGCTTTTACGTGCAATTTTTTCATCACATATCACAACACGTTAGTATAATGCACATTGCAGTTGAAGAAAAATGTAGTAACACGCCCAGTGAAATTACGTGAAACTATACATAAAAAAAAAAATACAAAATTATAAAAAATATATATTTTCCGAGCAACAATCTACAAGGCATGCCTATGTACGTATAGGTGTATGTATATACATGTATATACATATATAATATGTGCATGAGGAAAATAATTGCAAGTTCTGTTGGCGAATGCTTGAAAAGTTTTATTTTTATTTTTCATTTCTTTTACTTTTTTTTTCTGATTATTTTATTTTTTTCTGTTTTGCCGCGCGAGACAAGGAGGGCCCATACCGCGAGGCGGTTTATATACCTCATGCTATATGGGTACATAGATATGTATATATGTGTGTGTTCTGTATATGTATATAAGTTCGTTTCTCGAATGCGACTGAGTTCCGCCATATAAGTGAGAGTGAGACAAACGTATCCAATTAAAAAATATTACACATTACCTACCTACCGACGTTAAAATGTATTTACTGTTTAAAAGCAGAAAGCGAGGGCCTCCAGGGGTGGGTTTGGTTTCCCGTTCTCGCAAGCACATATATAGCAACGTATATTGTGAGGGGTCCTGGGCGAACCCATTCAAACGCTATGGAACGAACATTAATTATTAAATTCGTAATTAATCGCTAAAAAAAAAAATATAGATATATGGAATGTACACATCTTACGTGGCTGTCCTCGCAAATTCTGCATCCACAATTTTTCCAATTGTTCGTTCTATTTTGTTAATTTGAAAAAAAAGAGAAACTTTTTTTTTCACCTTCGAATAATTAAGCGAAGAAAAAAAAAATTCCTCAACGAATAAAATAAAATAGAATAATGATGTTGTAAGTTGTACGATTTTCAGTGTGCAACGCGCTTCGCGAATCACATTTCGACGTATTAAGATCTTTTTTTTTTTCATTATACTTTTTATTTCGTTTCGTTTTTTCATTCAATTTTTGTTTCCGTTTTTTTCTTCTTCTTCTTGTTCTATTCATTTTTTTATATTTTTATTTTCGCCCAGGTATATGTATATAGGATAATGTTATACGTATCTCTGAAATTTCTGTTAATAAAATTTTAAAAGCTTTTTTCTATATAGAGTATAGATAAAAGTGATGCTTTGTTGCCGGCGCAGTGCAGAGTTGAGTAAAACAGCATTTTATATAGTTGAACGATTCTCAGTCAGTAAGCTCGTGTATATTACAAGCTGTAATATATAAGAGCATGTACGGTAGGTATGTGCAGATATGAATCTACTTTTTCATGCGAGAAGAAAATAAATAATTGCGAAAGATACGGTATTATACGTGTATTAAAATTTATATTATAATTAAAAGTTATATATTCATATATCATATTCTCATCGCTCCACATATAACGGCACCCCACCTACTATTACATGCGGGGCATAATTTTATATTAACGTTTTTTAAAAATATACAATAAATTTTGGAAATCATCTCTATATATGCGTTATGTAAAATATTTCAGTCTTATTAAAAGTTTTTTTTCATCTCCTCTTCTTTTTTTTCTACGTACCCGATGATGTGACGTAGATATAATGTAAGATTCTATAGGAAAAACGCGTTGTGCACGTACATGTAATATTTGGGAGAAGAAAAAAATCAGACGCTTTTTTTTTTACAAGAAATGGGATATTTTTTGGCAAACCATCGGTACGAGGAATAAAAAACGGAAGAATAGAAAAGTATATTAACCCGCTGCAGATTTGGGAGCGACGTTATGTGCGGGGAAGGAATAAAAAATCTATACACACGTGACACGTCCATTTCCCTGGATGAAATGTAAAGAAAAAGTTTCTTCCTTACATTTGTACATACGTGCGCTGCGCCGGAAGTGGAGATTTTTCGGTCTTGTACTCCGAAAGGGTAGAAGAGAAGGATAATAAAAAAAAATAGGAAAAAAAAGCGAAATAGTGGAGGAGAAAAACTTGTAAGTTATATGCGCACGTGAAATGGTTCGCGAAGTATTATGGCTGTAATTTTAAACGGCGTAGGAGATCGATTGCTGAAGAGACCGATATTGGAAGTGACATGTTTTGAGCGACGAATCCATTTGAGCTTCTTTTTGGGGTACCCCTTTTATATTCCCACTTTTTGATTTCTATGCGTTTATTTACCGCCGTGGTTTATTCCCACGTGCTGTTTAGGGTCCATCTCGTATTACCACCCCCGCTCTATATGCACGTATATATGCCCGTGAAACATCAACATCGCCTATACATATGTATAATATACATAACCTTTTTAACATAGGTAGGTTTTAGGTACCACATATATTATCGCCATTCTGTTCTCTATACTCTGCATCTCAACGTTCTTCTACCGGAAGATATTTTGACCGCTGACTCAAGAAATAAAATATGTATACGTACATATATACACTGGTATATGTATGTGCATATATGTACCTCATGTACCTAAAAGTAATGCACATGCGTACAGATTCTCCTTTTTTTTTTTTGCTAAGGAAAAATTTCACTTCAGATTCACACCACGATGCGCAGGTATTTCATATTTTTCTTTTCTATAATCCATCCCTAATTTTCTTTTCTTTCAAATTTTTTACTTTCTTTTTTTTTTCTTCAACTCCACTTTATCTATCTTACAGCGAAAGCATCCCAATTTTTTTCATTTCGATTTTCGAACGGTGGAAGAAGAAGAAAACAAAAAAATCACACGAGCAAGAGGATGAGCTCGTTTTTACAATAGTGTGCGGAAGGTTTTTCGGTCATTTTTTTTTTTTGCGATCGAATAGACATGGGTATTATTTACCGTATATTTTTATAACACTCGTACGAAAGATCATCGTCGCAAATATCGTGTTAAATTTCTTCCGCCTGCTGCAGCTGATTTAATTATATTCTCACGATTTTCTTTTGGTTATTTTTTTTTTTTTTATTACACGAGCACTGCTTTCTCATGTCTTTTCACCTGCATCTGTAGGATTACGAGTATATTCGTGGAAAATGCAGAACAGAGATCGACGATCGAAAGATGAGAGAAAAGAATGAGAAAAAATAGAAGAAGAAGACGTTTCCACCCGAAATCGCAGGGAGGATAATGCAGCGATGAGAGGAGTAAAAAGTTCATTTTCGAACCCCAGCGAATATGATAACCGTGATCGGTTTTTGAGATTACCAGAAATCAGTTGTAATGAAAATTTCCCTGTTAAAGGATTGAGCATATATTTCTGTGTATATATGTGAGAGACGACATTAGATCCCCAGCCTTTCCTTGAGGGTATGAATGAGTTAATTAGAACAGGTAGAGAGGGTTTGCTTTCTGTTTGTCCAAAACAAAGACTGACTACCTTGTCAAAACGGAACCAAAATAAAAACCATTCAAACATATCGCGCCCTCTCACACCGTACCATACATATACACCATATACTGTATATACGCATGTACCATACATAATATAAAATATATATAGCGTGCGATGAAACCAATATTTTATTTGTCCTCATCCTCAATTTTTTTAAGAAAAAAAAAAAAAATAGAAGAAGAAAAAAACAGAACAGAAAATAAAGAGAAAAAAAAAAGCCAAATGAGAAGATGAAAAATCAACGGAAAAAAAACCTATACTTAAACGCGGTATAACTTTCGACAGCCATGAGATAAAATTGACATCTGCACTCTGTGTTTTCAGAAAAATGGAAATCGATCCCTGTTTACACCAAAGGTAAAATAGTACATGGGAATAGGTGTACGAGAAACACGATTTTCTAGGTATATCTGGATGTAAAGAAGAAGAAACACTAGAAGAAAAAAATGGTTCCGATTGATCATCCCTGCACGCTATAGATCCTTCGAAAATTTCGTCAATGATATTCGATACACCGAAGATGCTCGTGGAGATAATTTTTTTTGTTTGTTTGGCCATTTTGATCGTGCAAAATATGAGGTGAACGTAATTTAGTAATTTTCGAATTTGTTAATTTTTTTATTGGTACATTTTAAGACTCGCATATTGTAATATATGGTCGGTAACGCGCGCCACTAGAATTTCTGTAGTCTAGATTGTGCTCTTTCATTTGTAGAATACAGCTCCTAGTGACGTTTCCGTTTTTCTTTTTCGTTTTTTACGATTCTTTTTTTCCTCCCTTCTCTACGTACTCCTTCTAGGTTCTGTGAAGTTTTCCCGCTCGTTTTCCTCTTTCTCTTTCGCTTTTTTATTTTTTTTTTTTACTTTTCTCGTTTTTCTCTTTCTCTCTGTACCGCAATGAAGTATTCTTTTTCCCTTTCTCCTTTAGCTTCCCGTCTTCTTCTACGTTAATTGAAAAAGACGATATGACGACGTCGACGAGAACGACGACGAAGTCATACAATAGTCAGACATCAAAGGGAGCTATACTTATATATATTTCACACGCAAATAGTCCTATCGTCACGAAAACTAGATAATAACGTACATAGGTATACATAAAACCAGATGAGAACAAAAAATATATATCCAAAAGACGTATTAATTTATGCATAAAAGAATTTTCAAATTACAAACTAGAGTACCTCGAACAAAAATTTCGTGAAATAATCTGGCAAAGGTTTTTTTTTTTGATCGAAATTTTAATCCATCACGGTCACAATTTAGAAGGAAAAGGAAATTGAAGAACGATAACAAAAGCTTCAAAATTACCCGAATCTCAATTAATTCGCAGGGAAACAATTAATCGACAACGAATAATCTCAAGCTTGGTATGAAAAAAGTTAAACTAGTTTTCGTTCCGCTATAGGAATAAGGACATCAGATCATCCTGAGACTAATCTAAATGGTTTCGTTCATAATTCGAATTTTCCAGAACAACAAAAATCGGAGACGCAGCCAATTTCAAGACAGAGAATCAGAATCTTTGGTCCAGCCCGCCGTTAATTAAAAAAGCGTATTAAAAATCCGAAGCAATAATTCAAATAAAATGAAAGCGTATTTGATTTTCGGCAAAAATATTGTAGAAATATGGTCTGATACTTCACCTGTACACGGATCACGTTGTACGCGCGAAAATTGTAAAAATTTTTGCTCCGAATGTTTGAGTAAAAAGTTAATAAATGCTGTTACATATATAATTCTCTTAGTGTGCGTCGTACATGTCCATGTATGGAGGTAGTATATATGTATGTATAAAGGTACGTCGCGGATGTATATTTGGACGTGTCGTTGCATACATTATCTCCCTGCGGGCACCCATGCACAGTTAAACCCAGGCGAGAACCGCGGTGGTATATAGAAAAGAAAACGAAGAAATGATAAAAAAAACGCAACAAAAAACAAAAACAAAAAAAAAACGAAACAAAAACGAAAAAAATGCAACAACAAAAAAAGAGGCATAAAAATAAAAAATAGAAAAACGAAGGGGGGAAAAAAAAGGCGCGAAATAAAAGGAAAAATTTTTTCTTTGCCCTCTGATTGGCGGTTGCCTTGGCAACACCCAGCCTCGTCTTTAATTATTTCCAGACACTGAGAATCGAACGAGGTGCTGCTGGAATAGCCACAGCTTGTACACACACACATATATATTCATTTTACGCCGAAGGGGGATTTTATATATTGTGATAGCTGCTGCCGCTGCGCTGATACAGCTGATGTGCAGGTAGACGACGTAAAAAAAAAGAAACAAAAGAATAAACGAAAAATAAGAAACAACGGGAGAAAATTAAAATCCAAAATTCAAATCAACGTAAATCAAACGATTGGGATTTACAGCGCACGACTTTTAACGTTGTTGTTCTTAAATTAAGAGCTTAAAAGCACAATGATAAGTATTTTCCTTCGATCCTAACGATTCCGGAACTCCGATAGCTTAGGAAATGGAGAACAAAAATTTCTGATTCGCAGACAATTGTTTTAACTGCATATGAGGTTCTTACTTCGAAAAGATCAGCACCTTTACTTTTGTTCTCAATGAATCGTTGTTATAAGTCAGAGTCAGAACTACACGTAAGCTCACATTATGTGGGTAGATAAATGGTATGTATACTGCAATGAAAGAATCTTTATGTAGAAGAGAAACTAAAAAAAATTCCAAAGACAATCGAGAAGACATTTTGTTCGTGTCATCGTGCGAAAAGAAAAAAAAAAAGAATTTCATCCATTGTACACGTGACAACGGAAAAACCTTGATCCTTAGATATAATGACCATTTTGAATAGCCATAGAAAATAGTTGAAAGTGCCATAAGTTGCGCATCGCAATGTCTACGGATCTTCTCTTAACAGTAAAAAGTGAGGTGAATTGCTTGAAAATTTTCTCTACGCACATATGACATCGTAGGTTCATTGTCATTTTTGTGTATCTTTTTTCTTTTTCCCTTTTTTTTTTTTTTCAAATACCGCAAGTTTTCATTATGAAGATACACGTTGCAGTTGTACCTTTTTCGTTATCCCTTTCACGAAAACCATCGTGTGCAACATTTCACAAACTTTTGCTATTTTTTTTCTAAATGTTTCGTTTTGGTTTTTCATTCTCTTCTCTTTCTTTTCTATTTTCTTTTTCTTTCTGCAACGAGAGATTATACGCATGCCGTATAGCAATACTCGAAGAAATCTAAAACTACACTTCAAGGGATTCAGTGCGAAAAAAGGTTTCGATGTAGAATGGTTTGTCAAAAAAAAAAAAAAAATTTTAAAAAAAGAGCGGTCAGATTTCAAAATATCTGGTAAACACTTGATTTGGATGAATAAAGGAAATGGAAAAAAGAAAATGAAAAAATTTTCTACCGCACGACCCGACGTTAGATGCAATTGACGTGAAAAGGTAGACGAGTACATAATGCGCGTGACCGTACGTGTGGCTTGACCCTTATGGTTCGATCTTTTTTTCCCGCAAAACTTTTTTCTCTTCTCTCTTCTCTTTTTACAGAATTTTCGCTCAAATTTCATCACGCTGCAATACGTCGAAAATAATTAACTGACAAACATAGACGTGTGAAAAGCGAGCAAATGGAATTATATAAACGTTATTCTTATGTCTGGTAAAAAAAATTTCAATTTTTTTTTTTTGTTTCATCGTACGAATAATCGAAAGAAAAATATCAAAGAGATGAATCTATGTTATACGTATATGGGATAATTTAGATAGAAAATTGAAAAAATTTATATTGTAAAATATAAAGTTGACAAAATGAAATTTGTATTACCTAATTTTAGTGTATATTTTGATATTCAATTTCAGAGAAGCTGAAGAAAAGCTCGAGAGTTATATTCTGGCACGCGGGTGATGAAAATCTAAACCGGCGCTTGACGTCGCCTGACGTCGTCGTCGTCGTCGTCGTCTGGCGTGTTGAGACGAGAAAATTGAAAAATTGGTTTTCAACGACTGACACCGTTAGAAGGATACTGCCAATTTGACTTTTATATAAGAAAATCTTATTTTTCAAGGCAGAAAAACTTCGTGCCTTCGAATCAATTTCCCTCCAACAAATCTCCTCATATATTTCTTCGCCTATCTATTCCCCGAAAAAAATTGAAGAAATAAATCCAAATATATTCAAATAATCGAAAGTTCCAGCACAATAAATCATCTCATATCATGCAGATGAAGAAGATCGATTCACACAAATTAACCATATCATATGAGCAAAATTTTTTGTCGATGTAATCGAAGCTTATTTTAATTCAACTTTGGAAAAGCCCCTATGCTCGGATTATATATCTATGGTAAAACAACACCGTGATCTGTTGTACAATAATTAATATGATCAAAATATAATCCCAAACACTTGTCGTCCAAATTACTAATGATGAGAGAGATGCTCCGATAATTAGACGGTATTAAATGTCATCGCTTTGCTCGTCCCAAACCAATTTATGTGTCGCGTTTCCTTCGTACATCCCGAAGTAAAAGTGATTCGATGCGATATAAATCGCGATTAAATATTCACTTTTATGATTTGATTTTCAAAAATTTCATCACTCGACTGTCGAAAGATACGTAAATCCGATCGTCACGATAAATTTTTCACCTCAATCGAAATTATTGGTAAAATTTCACCTTCTTCACAGGGCGTTTTTTAAACTCTGATTTATACTGGGGCGGTTAGGCCTACGATCCGGCGGCCGGCGAGTTTGTCGCCCGCGCGTTACCGTCGCCTGGAAATCTTTCCCGGGACGAAATCTCTGCAGTATTTAAGCCTTTCGATACGTTTTTACAGCCACGAGCTTTTCGGACAGAAATTATAAACAGAAAACTACGATTATCCGACGAGGACGATCCTGACCAACATTTATACCTTAATTTTGGATATTCGAATCCAGACGATTTTGAGAACAGGACGAGATACGGCGACGCAAAGAATATCATATTCGTACTGAACATAAATTTTATTTTCTTCTATTTTGGAAATTATGTTTTTAATACGATTAACTTTCGAGAGGTATCTGGACATTTGTGTAGAATTCTTTTTTTTTTCGTTGTAATACGATTACTGCAGAATAAACGTACATAAGAAACCAAAAAAAATCAAAATGCGGTATACTTTTCAAAGACCTCAAGATTTACACGCGGTGTGGTGCGGTTTGTATCGTGACAAAAAATTTCGCCTGTTCACTTTTGTGTTATTTCAAGTTATACGGTGAAAATTTTTCTCAATATTTTCACATTCATCCTATACACGTTTACATTCCTATAACACGTCCATTATTATGTCTGGAGTAAGGTCCTGCCAGGGGTTGGTATACGTACGTTGTACATTTGGCATTTAAATTTTGCTGGACAAAAGTTATGTCGCTCTTCGTGTCCAAACATTGTCAAGCGCAGATGTCTCTGTTGTGGTTATAGGGTCTTCTCGCGACGAGTCGAGAAAAAGTTCTTCTTTCAAAATCATATTTGAAAAAAGGAAAAAGAGAACCAAAAAATAGAATAAAATAAAATAAAATAGAGAAAAAGAAGAAACATCTCCTGCAGGTAAATCAGAATATTTTCTAGTATTGAAAATCCATGTTTAGGTATACGTGAAATATGAATAAATATATATAGGTATATTGACGTGAAAAATATATTTACAAAATAAAATAAAAAAAAACTACTTGTACAATGTATGAAAAATATATTTATTAGATTTTGACGGTACCGAAGTGAAAAAAAAAATGAAATAAAAATAAGGAAAGGAAAAAATAAAAGAGAACAAAAAAGAGCGATGATTTGCGAACTCTCAAATAAAACACGTGCGGGCATATACCGCGGAGCGTTGTATATATTCAAAGTTCTTTGAATCTTGATTGAATTTTATAACGACGAAGAAATTGAAATTGCGTGTTTAAAAAAAAGAAAAAAATTTATTACATGAAAATCTGATGTATACTTTATATACTATACATATATATATTTTTTTTTTTTACACTGGATATAAATTCAAGTGGGCACTGGTTAATTACCGTAAAAAATTGTGAAATTGAACACACGCAGAATTTTTCTGTCAACCGGTTTTTCCCTTTTTTTTTTTTAATTTCAAATTAAAAATTTTTTTTTTTTCCTAATCAACCACGTCGTTTTCACCGCGTATTATTATATTACATAAAAATATATACACGAATAAACTGTGAATTTCGAGAGATGTCGTTGAAGAAAGAACAAAAGAAAATTATGAACATTTGAAAGAAAAATTAATTCGTCAAAAAAATTTTGCGACCGTATAGTTTTTGTAAATATTACGTATCGTGTTCCGAATAAGATTGATGACGATAACAACGAGAAATAAATAATAACGAAGAAAAAAAAGAAGTCACAAAGTCAATTAACGGTGTAATATCTATTATGGTGGAAATCCCTTTCGATTATGCAAATTCGTCTGTACGAACCGTTTTATGTATGTACATATAAATCAGATCTCCTGCAATTATTCTATGATCAATTATAATATAACGAAGTCTATCAAATTTGTATACTTCTAGCAACGACAACGAAACAAAAAAGAAACAAAAAAAACAAAACAAGAAGTAAAAAAGCGACTCAATTACGTGAAACATCGGTTATTATCAAGCTCGCGTTCTATGCATATGTACACGTACATTAATTAACGAATTCGTGTTTTCGCCAGAAAAAAAAATCTACAAAACGTAAAAAGAAAGAGAGAAATTTACGAAAGCGTAAAAACAAATCGTGCGTATCGGACTGCAGCACATTATACACGTACTTATGTCACATAAATATGTATACCAGTTTACGATAATTATTCCACATATAATACACACTTGAATTATCTGCATCGTCATCATCTGGTATACATATATGTTATGATATATCTTGAATAAAAGATAAAATAAAACGAAATGATTAAAAAAACGTACCAATAAATAGCGATCTGCATCGATACCTATGTATATATAATATATACCGCGGGTTCTGCAGCTGCAACTTTTATAAGAGATAAAATATACAGAGATAATAGTTATTAACAGTGAAAAAATAGAAAAAAATAGAAAAAAGGGAAAAGAAACAATTGAGAAGAAAATTAAAAAGATGATGATACGGAGTATATAGGAAGTAAAAAGAATAGAAACGAAGGTAGGTATATGTGATAAAGAAAATGGGGAAAAAAAAAGGTAGCGTGCAGCAGTAGCAACAGCAGCAGCAGCAGCAGCAGCAGCGGCAGCAACGACTAGATTAACGTAACCTGACGCTCTGGGCAAAAAGTAAAAACTAAAGGCGTCTTGCACGTCCTTTCGTCCCAACTATAAATCTAAAAACTACTACGAGAGTAGGTACGTCATGGCCCTATGGGCGAGGAATGGCCCCGGCCAGTAGTAGGTATCGGTATATTATTCCCTAGGATAATATAGCCATGAATAAATGAATGTGTATGGTGAGTTGAGAGAGACGTGTGTTTGGGTTGGGTATGAAGGAGAAATCATTAAAAAATCCAAAAACAAAAGAGGGAGGCGTTCCCGCATTCAAGATGGCCGCGAGGCTGGAAGCCGGAGGCTGGCGCTTTTAATTAATGCAAAAAAAAAAAAATATATAAAAGGAAAAAGAAGAAAAGAAGAGAAAAAAAAAAACGTATAAAAAGGAAACCTCTCTCCGACAGAAACGCCTGGCACGCACGCGCTCGCATCTGCGGTAATATATTTTGATTTGATTTTCTCTTCCTTTCTTTCTTTTTTTTTTTTTTTCTATATTCCTCTTACGATGTAAAAAAAAAAAAATAAATAAATAAATGAAAAATACATGGCATAGTTTTTGAAAAATTTTTAATTACCCCCGATAAACCCAAACGCTTCGATTTGTGATGAGGTGATTTATTTTTCTTTTTATCGCACACTCAAAATGGAAAAGACAACAAAAAAAAAACGGAGGAATGTAAAAAATGGAAAAAGGAAAAAAGAAAAAGTAACCCCGACATTTCGACTAGCTTTTGAAAGAGGTGGTACCGTAATGGGGTAGATGTGTGCTTTGTGTGTTCCAGCCCTTCAGGGGTGTTTTATAGGGTGGGGATATCAAAACTGGTGGTGGGGACATTCGTAATAACTCAGGCTATACCCCGAACGTACGAACAACACCGAAGACTCGAGTGAAAAATTGGAGAAAGAAGCTCGACTTTCTAGGCAAGAAGAAAGAAGTAGGAGAAAAATAAGATGGCGTCTCGTGTTTGAAAAAAAAAGAATTAATAGACTAATAGGTTCAGACATATATTTGTAAAAGTGAAATTGAAAATTTATTTTCTGTGTTCACCCGTTATTTGTTCAGACTATACCGCAACCACCGGGGCGCGTTTGAGCAAAAATCAACATGGCAGAGTCGCGCAGAGATGGCGGCCACACCGGTGGCGTTCAACGAAAATATGATTATATTGGAATTTAAATATCAAATCGTGGGGCGTTGCAAATTCTTAAGCACGAAGGAAAACTATAAGCTATAGCGCTCCGTGAATTGGAACTAAATATAACAAACTAACGAATTAAATTACGCAAATTTTCTCTAACAATTTACATAAATAGAGATGATATAATACATTTGCATCCTGCAGCAATATGTATAATAATAAAGCGCGGGGGTGGGCTTTTGGTGGCGCAATATGCGGCTCCCCCAGGGCGTAATTCTAGTACATTTCTCCACTATGTTAACAGTTCAAGATCAAACCAAGCGGTATTTCATTATTTATTCATAATTTAGAGCTTTTTGCCAATCGTTTCGAGTATTTAAGACCCCTATTAACTTCGTTACCATCAGCAGCAGCAATTCCTGTATAAGCGTTCATCATTTTACTTCGGTCACGAACCAATTCTATTATATATTATATTTTATACATTTACACTTGTATATAACCGTCCAGATATTACAATAAATTTCAATCTATCACAACGAATTTTCCAATCACATAAACATGCGATTTATTTTATAATTACCATCTGAACAAAATTATTCACCATTTTTCCCCCTGAAATATTAATATTTCACCCGTATAGTATTATTCGGGACAATTATACCGTAAAACTCCTTCGCTGCAAAAAAATTCAAACGATCCAAAAGAGGAGTGGGAAAAAAAAGAAGAGCGCGAAACAATTTTTAAGGAACGTTAAACTCTTGAGAAATGCATACATACACATTGGTGTACATGGAGAACCCCATCAGGAGAAAAATGTTTTCTAAAGGGTTCTCCTTCGAGTGGTACCGGCATCGCAACCCTTTTTAGGGTACAAAATGACGATGTGGGGTGCAGTCGCGATTTATTTACCTAATACATGATTCTGGTACCGATATGTAAGTACATACTCCATACATACAATAAGGGTGTATTACTTGAATGTGGTTGTAAAAGATTCGAAGCAATTAAAGGCTTTTGGTTTGAAATCGGTTAAACCGTAACATCCCCTCATACACGTAATAACAAATGGCGTCTGCAGGTACAATTATATTACGTATGAAATTAAGAGAATTTATCGTCTTCGGAATATCGACGATATGACCGTGGTCATCCAGATGAAGAAAGAAAAAAAAATGTCCACCCCCGCGCGTACCTATATACATAATTATAAGGAACATAAAATGGCCGACGATCCCCGATCTCCGTACGCATAAGATTCCCAACAAAAGAAAACTGCAGAAGCTATCGCGACGTGATAAATATGAAAATATTTTAATGGAGATAATATATAGTTTTTTAGATTTTTTCTGTTTTGGCCCTATGTAATTATATATAAGTATATACGGGGTGTAGAGTATAAGAATAAAAATAAGCAAACATAACTAATTAAAAAGAAGAAATTAGAAAAATAGAAGAAAGAATTATGAAAAGAGAAAAAAACATGAAAATTATTCGGTGCATGCTCATTATTGTTATCTGTAAGGAAATAATAATAACGATGACAATAATCATAGGTACACGTGAACCATGCTAAACATATGTGCATAAATCCATTATGAAAATATAGCCTTTGTATGGTGCAATCCACTGTACATGGTATATATGCAATGCCCACATCACAGACGGCGACATTTTTAATTCTGCAGCATCCCCTATATAGTATGAGGCGGCGTACATATGGAGGACTGGAGAACGCCGGGATCAACTGGCGTTAGAAAGAAAATGTATGACAAAAAAATAGAACCATTCGTATATCGCGTATATATTATATCCACATGTGGCGCGAATATGTGAAATTTGATCTTTTATCAATTTCACTGTACAGATAAATAAAA
The DNA here is from genome assembly GCA_963932425.1 of Athalia cordata. Classification (NCBI taxonomy): domain Eukaryota; kingdom Metazoa; phylum Arthropoda; class Insecta; order Hymenoptera; family Athaliidae; genus Athalia; species Athalia cordata. Next base: position 32,612,562 of record OZ010626.1, read on the forward strand.
ATCAAAGAGATACACATTTTTCTCGCTGCACATGTGTACGCAATTTATGAATTAATTATTTTATCACATATTGCGTATAGCTAGAATTGGGAATTTTTTAAGGCAGCACAAAAATTATTGATCGGTTTTTCGAACAACAATAACTGAAAAGATGGTTTGTTCTTGATTGTGGTGAAGAAAAAAAGAAGTAAAAATAATAATGATGATAAATGAAACATGTACATAAATATTTTTATATATATAGCAAATGGTATATGGGCGTGACGTGGTATATATTTATATCAATGATAAGTAAAAAGTGAGAAAAGATAAGTATCCTCTTTTCCAAAAAGTAACCAAAGCGTGAAGAAGATATTCTTGCAGCGCGACGCGACTTAATGTGAAACAGGGGAGGAGTCGTCGTCAATCTCGCTATTATTATAAAGTATATATACAATGACTTCAGAATTGAACAACAAAAAAAAGAAAGAAGAAGGAATTTATCTATATATATAGACGTAAATACAAAGGAAATGAATAATGATAAAATAAAATGAAAAAGAATCTCGTATAATACACGAAACAATCTACACGAAACCAAATAATTATATCTAGAGAACATTATACATTACAGTGGAAAAAAAATCAGGATTATCCTCGAGAAATAATTAGAAAAGGGAACAAAAACCAAATGAAAAAGTAAATAAATAAAAATTTGAAGGATCCTGTAGCTTCAATGGGTCGCCCTTCGATACCCTTCTATTAATGATATATTATATATTATTTCTCAAGATTCTTCGTGTAGAAATAATTGTCACTCTCCTTCTTTCGCATTCTATTCAATGAATATTTCACAATTGTTATATGATTATTTTATTTTTTTTATCAAAGGTCGCAGCGAAAGCTTCCCCCATCGAGAAAGATCGAGAAGTGGGTTGCAACACGCTCTAGGTGTCCGGGCACGCCGCTCGCGCCGCGTGTGGAGAGAAAAAGACACCAAGTGCGGCCCAGTGGAAATACAACCGCAATTATTAAGTTTGCTATCGAATCTGAGGATCGGATGATCAGAATTCAACGGTCATCATTCGGTGGTCTGATATAAATGTGGTACACTGCGAGGGTGCAGCCGATGCTTTCAAACACGAATAACTTGGCGCTAGAAAATTTCAGGATAGTGAAGAAAAAACGATTTTGAAAACAAGGATTCGAGCTTTCGAAAAATTCTCACGATTTTGTTGATCTACAGCTACATATTTTCAACTGTTGTTTAATTTTTTTTTATTTCTTTCCCGCGTTGATCTCGCCAAAGATCCTCTATACCAGGAGTAATTGAGGGTGAATAAATTGATGAACAAATGAATCGTATAATATTAATATACATGTATATAAAAACGTGGGAGGAATTTTTACATCAAGTATATACGTTATTATATAACGGTGGGAGTTATCTCTCGTGTATAATATTTACGAATACGATCGCGAGAATTTTATACATAAAAAGAGAGGGTCGCGCGATTCAAAATGGCGATTTACATACCCGTGCAGTACAGATATAGTTACGTACGTGTACAAATGGTGCGCATGGAAGATCCATTTCTCGCACGCACAAGAAAATATACATATTTATTTATATAATTATGTGCAAAATATATATATATAAAGACATTTTTTTTTTTCCTTTCCATTGTCAAATATAATGGAGTTTCCTTCACGTGTTCGAATGTATTAAATAAATACATGTACATATATATATACATCGATAAAGTGTGCAACACAATTTTGCTTCGACGACCACCATATACTGCAGCAAAGGTTACAATAGATATATCTTCTGTTACTGACAGGCATTCAGTATAGAAGCCCCTCGAATAAGAGAGGAACGAGAGAGGGATATGAGGAAGGGTAGCAAAAAAAGGAAGAAAGAAAGAAAAAGAAAAGACGAAGAAAAATAAATACATCTATCTATACTATACACTCTATAGCTATGTAAGAGAAGGAGATAAAGAAAAATTTCTCATTGGCAAGGAAAAAAAAATAAAAAAAAAAATAAATAAAAAGAAGATTCGACTGTCGAACGTCGAACATGGTAGTTGAGTTCGGGAGATTCCAAGTCCACCGTAACAATGGTTGAAATGATTTCCTGCACCGGACCTTTGCCTTCATCTATATAGAAAAAAAAAAGGGTAAAATAAGACGAGATAAGAAAAGAAAAAAAAGAAATAGGTCTCCGATTTTCTGCGGATTGATAGAAATAGAATTGGTGATAGGGATTTTAGTAATTTTCCAAATGGATTTCTTTTCGAGGAAATACTCTGACGAGTCAATTTGAATGGATCGCTTTTATACCCCGCGCATAGGATATAAAATAGAAGTGACTCGGTTGATTTTCATTTTATTTTTTCAGGGGCTGCGGGAAACCACTAGGGTTGCGGGTAATCCACAGAAATCAGCGGATACCGCTCTAAGGGTGTATCCAAAATAAATGAACAGAATTGAAGAATTAAAAAAAAAAAAAACCATCAAGTTTACGGGTATTTTCTGATCACTTATCGATTTCGTGATTTTTTATCTCTTCTATATGCTTCGACACGATGGCCAAAAATTTATTGAAAGTCGAACAAGGGATGACGTCTTCAGATTTATACGAGGATTTAAAACTTTTAATAATTCACTCAGATATTTTCCATGGAAACCTATGTGATGCCGTGATTTTTGAAGTAACATAGGACACAATATGCAAATATTCGTATACATATACGTATGTAATGATATTTTTCCCCGATTTATTTTTCGTGCCCGCGGCCTCAAATTTATTCTCATTTTATAATTTCGTTCCTGCAGCACTATACTATTATATACGGTGGCTGATATCCTCCTTCTTACTCCCGTGGCGGAAGCAAATTCAAAAAAAAAAAAAAACGAAAAAAAAAAAAGTAAAACCATAATGGCTCCGCCGTTTGCAGTCGACGAAGCATACAGCCATTTTCCATTGAGAGTTTAGCTCGTTAGCGTTAAATATAATTGCATTACGTCTAACTGCTATAGCCCCAAGGGGCGAACTGCCTTACAGAATCGTGTGAGTCACTTTGATTGGATCTAGAAATTAAGGGTGACAAAATGGCGACGAGTATAAATGCGTTTGTAAAATGCAACGGCCGGCCCTCCTGTACATATGAAAGCTGTTCTGTACATGTGTAGGTACGTATATATTATAATAATTCAAAACCGTATACATACATACGAATCGTATACATATACACAATATAGCGGCGGATGAAAAAGAAAAAAGAATAGAAAATTCGTACCCAGGTGTTGTACAAAAGCGTATACCTACAACTTATTATTCAACGCAAAATCAAGTCGTCGGATAGTGTGTAAAAATTATTCTCGCCAATTATTACATTATGTACAACACCCATTATATTCTATCTTATAAAACGAATCAATTACGATCGAGTCGCAGCTTTTGTATCGGTAAAAAGAAAAGAATTTCATTACAGCCAAATAAATTAATCAAATTCAACGATACACGTTACGTATACATCAGCGCTGTATAAATTATACTTTTAGCTCTCGGTTATAAATTTATTGATTCCTAATCTGAATAAAAAAAAAATGAAAAAATTATTAAACGATGTTATTAATTAGGAACAAAAATTTCTTGGCAATTATTTTAGCCCAGCAAAAATTGAATGTAAAATAATGTGAGCTCGTTGACTAACTTAACTCCTTGTTTAGTAAAAAATCGTGGAATTTATTCTTCCTCCCCGCTATCTTTTTACCCCATCACCCCTTTTTTTCGGAGAGATATATTTTAAGCCAAATTTCACGATTTCACATTAAAAAGTTTTGACGAATTTTCGAAAACCTTTTGATGAAGCTTGAAATATTTTAGTGTCCTCGGTTAGAAGTTACTATCGAGAATGTTCTTACATTTTTTTTCTGGTAATTAAAGGTTTTTTTTTTCGGATCGTGCGTAATGGTATTAAAAAATGTGTAGATGGGTACTCTAATATATAAGTACATGTGTAAGTATGTACGCCCCATATAAACCATATACATGTATATATATGTATAAAATTGCGGTACTTTGTCAGATGAAATTATGCGGACTGGCGCCATTATCGAATTTATTATCAATTTTGGGTGAACGGCAATTTTCCTTCACCCTCGCCCCGAAGTCAGAGACTCCATTTCTATCTCCAACCGACCGGAAGTCTCGCGCGAATGGCTGCTCAGCCATTTCCGCCCCCGAGAAGAAATCAAATGAACGAGTGATAGAAAAGAAGGGCGCGGAAGGGGGTCTTCTCCATCGATGTGTTCGGAGCTCATACTGCAGGGAGCTTGGAACTCCCAACTTTGTACAGATTTATATATCTATACGTATATAGCTGGGGATGAAAAATCCTGAGTGCACTCACGGAGAAATAAAACGACTCGGATATAACTCGAAAAATATCTAACTCCAATTTTTTTTTTTTTTTAAACCACAATTTTTAATGCACGTTACTATGAACGTTGTCACAATCGTGAGAAAAAAAGAAATTATAAAAAATTAGTCGGTTCGATAACCGTGTATAAAGCGGAGTCGCGAAAATTAATTCGACAAAAGACATCATAATTCTGGTTACAATTCACGTATACCTATAAGCGATTTATTATAGTTCGATAAGCTCGAATGAACTTCAATCCAGGAAATACTTTTTTTCATAGGTGAATCAAAATTTTTTATTCAATTAGCAACTCGAATTTACCACACGCTGCAGGCGGTTATTACGTGACAATTATATTGTTCCTGATCCTAGAAAAGCTCTGCATTTTTGAAAACAAGGATAAGAAGGATGTTAAATAAAAAGGTCTATTTTCTGACCGGATACAAATTATGATAAACGAAAACGGGAGCGAGTAAAATACGACTGCGATTTTTTGCGCGCAAATCGTCGAGTGATTTTCTTACTTCTTACATTATTTTCTTACTTATGAAACTATTTGATTATCGCTTTCAAATTGTAGTTTCAACAACCCGAACATGAAAGATTGAATAATACCACGTGAAAACGAACCCCGAAACGAGCCTATAAATTTTTATAGAGTCAAAACCAAGCGAAAAAAAATTCACAAGCCACAAAGATTCGCATTTTGGAAAGTGCGGTAATTTGCGACAACGATCTCGTAAAAAATTTCGGATTCAAAAAAATCGTGCGCATGATAGAAAAATATCTGCATGGAATTCCGATAATTTCAACACAATAATTCTTACACCGCGAAAAAAAAAAAAATCGTTTCACTTGTATTGTCTTGAACAAAAAAAATCAATCCAACAAAATTCAGCAAATTCGAATACTGCACGTCACAGAAAAAATAAAAATTTGTTTAAAAAAAACCCGATGTGTATATACCGCATCTTCTATCTTTTTTTTTTCTCTTCTCTTGTTTTCGAGTATACCACAACGTTTCATATTTATACATCTAATGTATAACGGGTATATAAATGAACAATTAAATAATTTGGAATAAATAAATAAATTTGACGATAGGCGAATTTCTGGTTACTTTATACGCGACATCATCAGCGCGGTAGCCTGAAATTATAAATCCGCAGCATTCGTTTCCGGTCGCCGGGGGAGGGGGCAGGGGAGGGGCAGGGGGGGTAAGGGGATAGAGGAGCTATAAGCGAGAACTCGGGGAAGTCTCGGTACCCGCCCGTACATAATAAAAAAAACAAAAAAAAAAGATAAAAAAAAAAGTGACAATGCACCAAGGGTTGCGATCTGAATGCACTTCGTTGGGATTGGTCGAGGGTTGGGGCGAGAAGGCGTGGTTTTGAGCTTTATGATTTTATATGTAGCCTCTTGAGGGGCTCACAGCCCCCACGGCGCCCATTCGAATGCATAAAATATATACCTGAGAGTGCGAGGGATGGCCCTCTTTATCTCCACATTCATCTCGAAAAGCCAAATATACATATATCTATACACCTCTCATCTCCACATTTATCTCCATCTCAAAACTCCGCGGATTTCTATCCTCTGTACTTCGCTCCTCTGCAGCCTAGAAGGCGCGGCGCGGTTACAAAAACGCGACTATATATCTGCGTACATAATTCGAACGGTATTATATACCATGTAACGCGCATGTACAAATATACATATGTACACACGCCACACATGCCTCGAGTAATAAAACCTCGTTTATATATGTAATATATATACGCGCGTATGATAACGTATAATGCCCCCGCAACTGCAGCGGTATACGTTTTCATGTCAAGAAAAACGATGGGATTCACGGTATGTATTCCTCATAACAATTATATTTCCACGTACTGTTTTCAGACATCTCTACTATGTACACATATTAATGCATATACAATATATATTTTTTTAACGGGCAGACGCCGTACGATATATTACGGATCTTTTGTGTATCGGATTCGTATGAGAAACTGCACAAAGTTATATACATAATAATACAATACCGATGGAAATCATATCATCATTATATTTTACTACGATATTTTTCATTTCTTCAGTTATACTTTTATAGAATGTTATCTAGATTTCCATGTGCACATACCACGTGCGATACGTGCAGTGTTTCTTTTTTTTAAGGTTTTTCTTTTTTCTTAATTTTAATTAATTCATCCGTCGCGGTGTGAGATAAATATTTTTTTCTACTCACGCGTAGGAATCTATACATCGATAATAGGAAGCTATAAAGAGAAGAAAAAAAATTCAAAATTCTATGGGGTAAAACGACTATATGTAATCTTTTCCACCCCTTTTTCTCCGGTTTATAACTCGCCTAGTTGCTCTTGTTTTTATTTTTGTGATAATAATGTTTTAAGATAAAAAATCCACGGGATATTTAGCTGTTTTATGCAAATTTTATCATATTACATTGTACACATAGAAAGAGGATATTTCTATATCGCGAACGCGAAGAGCTCCGGCTCCTCGCCCTGCAGAAACTCTTAATATGTATGTACTGCAGCTCCACGAGCGCGCGTCTTGCGTTTAGCAGTCTCAGCACATTAATATTCATTTATTATTCATTCTACACAGCTATATTATGTATACATATACACGTATACGGTACAGTGGTTTTGTCTATAGGACGTCGCGTCGTCGGGACAACCCCGAAACTTCAACTTTATGTATTTACGATGTGCAATCGCGACGTGCAGTCCGTTGATGCATCTCTCGAATTTCCAGCCAACCAATGTTCGTCGGAATATTACATGCGTTTTCCAAATTTTTTTCTTTCATTTTTCCACCTACATCGACGTACTCAAAATTTCATATTCTACCTTCCCCCCGCATCTGCGGGTTGCAAGATTATTGCATCAACGTCAGCATGCAACGTATTTTTTTATTTTTTTCATATGCACTTTGCATTTCATTATACCTGTATATCGACGAGTTTTTTCAATTTATACAAAAAGCAATTTACCATATTTATTTTACAACCCTCATCATAATATCACATCGACAACACTCGATCATTTCGCCGGCGTGTTATATGTATATCATAATAACGTCTTGAAATTTTCATTGACAAAACAGGGAATAATTTTTTTTTTTTTTGGTCAAATTCGCGATTCTAATTATTCCGTACAAAGATTTCCCGTATACAGAGCGATTATAATATTATGTCTAGATATAATGTCTGATAAACGATTCTGAACAACGGCAGTACGTGTGAAGTATTAATTTGCACACCCTCGCCGTGTGAGTTTGTTGTTGTTTTTTCTTCTTTTTTTTTTCTTCTCTCTCCGTAAAAAGAACAATATAAAAAAAGAAAGAAAGAGTGGAAAAAAAAAAAAAAAAAAATCGCTCGAGGCGGTTTCTCGCGCGGGGAGAGTTTTTTCAAGTTTCCATAATGTGCAAGCTATAGGGTTCCAAAAGCTCTAAAGTTGTAGTGTATAGCTTATACGTACACACATAGGTATATACGTATATATTCACGTACGTAGTTCGCGTTATAATATATAGAAGAACCGTTATAACTAGCATTCTTTTTCTTGTATGACACTACAAGCCGGCGTACCTCCGCAACGCGATGTGTCGAGGCCACTAGAGACCAAGTACCGGAATGTCAGAACCTCCCGCGCTCTAGTCGTGCGGGCGAGTCGAAGAAGAAGTGGCTTGTTGCTTCTCTCCACTAGCCTCAAGGCTACTACCACCGCATAGTAAAGTAGGTATTACTGCATGCACGCGCCTAAAATACCCCAAGTAAATCTTCTTTTTTTCCTTTTCCTTTAGTTTCCTCATTTCCTTCGACCCCATAACATTGTTTCGACACATCCAATCCCGATAACGTGAATCTAGAGATCGTCGGATCGAGCGATCTGCACGATCGTTAAAATCACGACGGAATTATAACGCCCGAACTTTTGATCCACGGTGTATTTGATGAGAAAATTTTAAACGTCTAACTTATATAGAGGTCCTCCGCTTCAGGGGGTCGTATTATTGCGCGATGATGTCATAGTTCAATTGTTGAAACGATATTGGCTTTATTTATCGGTCACGTCAAATTTCGGTGTAGAATCACGTCTTCGCATTGGCCGTGACTGATACGATCATTTCTGTCACGCGTACGTCCGTTCGCGTTTGTCCCAATTATGGGGGGTGAATCGCTACGGATACTACCGGTAGACTATACCTATATAGGTTATACATGCAATACGGCAACAGTCGCGAATCGTCGTCTCTGTATGAAATTGGCTCTATTCGTAGACAACGCGTACCTTGCCTCGGGGCTTCTGCACGGGACTCCCATGGAGCGAAATACAACAATAATGATAATAACGGCGTAAGGTCGTCGTGCATGAAAATAGCTCCCATGTGTATTTATAGCTGAATTTCTCTTTCGGACAAATAATTTCGGCCGAAAGGAATCACGTGCGAATTTGCCGGATCACATAAAATATGCTTGCGTGTATTATACCTGCACACCTAGTGTATACATATATACGCGGGTGCAGATGTGAAACGCGATCGTTTTTCGAGGCGACGACGAATCGCAAGCTCGAAAGCTCCGATAATTTTCGATTTCCGACCAGGATGAGGACATAATTGGCGATCGCTATCGCGAGTTTCCGTTTTACAGTTTGAATCTCCAACGAAATTATAGAGCCGGTTTGCTACACGGTGATGGTGGTGGGTTTGGGGAAAAAGGTGGGGTGTGGTACGTTGCCTTTTCACCTGGTGGCCCTGGCATTGCACACAAATTAGTGGGAATTAACGATCCCCGCCTATATTCAGCCCGCCGATATTCCGCAACGTATACGTATACCGAATCGTGGTTAAACCAATCGCAGAATCACAAATGATATTATTTTACGAGTACTTCGTCGCCACCACCATTTTAAAACACTTATGTATTACATATATATTATACATTATTTATAAGTAAAATATATATATACATGTGTATACAATTCAATTCACCCCTCCCTGTACATAACAACCACGCCTATTACGTATACCTGAACTTTGTAAATAGGGGCTAAAAAGGCGACGAATTATTATGGCGGCTTGTACACTTGTATATATATATATATATATATATTTGACCAGGTGCAAAAATTACTGTAGATTCTTTTTCACAATCCGAATCACGATATATAATATATAAAAGTTTTAAAAAGTTAGAACCGAAAAAAAGGAAAGAACAAAAAACAAATCATAGAATATCAGGTGCTAAAAACTATAGATTACTGTTCGTATAATTATTGCTAATATGGAAGTATAAATTCTTCGATGATATGCTTCATGGGATTTTGCGAAAAGTATAACACCGTTGAATAACATCCGCATCAGATGGACTGAAAAAAACCGACAAAAAAAACGACAAATTGAAAAAATAAAAAGGGGGGAAAAGAAAAAATGGTGGAGCTATACGGGGTGCAAGATTTCAAAGTATAATAATAAATCACGGCGTTGTAACTTGTACAGTAGTATAGATCTGGTTATTATTGGCGTAATCTCGGCGATGTCTCGTTTTCCAAGATCACACCCCCATCCCAAGGGTTGGGGGAGGTGGGTCGTTACGAAGAGTAAAGAATAAAGAATATCCATCTCGTCGTTGAAGACGCAACGCGGCGGGCTGGTGGTGTTTAAAGTTTGATATTTAACGAGAGCCACCGGAAAACCATCCCCCATCCCCCACCCCCCGACCTCCCCCCCGTACCACCTACCACCACACCCCTGTCAAAGATACGGCCAAAGTTAAGTATAATGTAATCTCTTTTGAAGTCGTATAGCTTACGCCATTATAAAACATTGTCGTTTTATGTATACATATATATAATATTATGTGTATATATGTGTGCGGGATAATGTGCCGATAGAGGCCCCGTTGATCCTTGGATAAATTTCAAATTAATTTTTCACCGTTGCGGGTACCTAAATTTTTTCTTTTTTTTTTGTCTCACTCATTTCTTTTCTCATCTTTTCACTTTCTTTTCTTTCAAGATCGTGTTACGTCTACAAAATACGTAAATATATGAAAAAGAAAAAGGAAGCATCCTTTGCTGATCACCTTGGATTTTGATATTTTTTCTTTCTTTCCTTCTCTCCATCTCTCTTTATCTCTTTCCGTTCACGACGATCTTATAAAAAAATCTGTCGGATACTTGGAGATAAAAAATTTGAATTTAGATCAAAGAAAAAAAAAAGAAAAGATAAAAAAACACAATTTTTAACATCAAGTTAGTGAAAAAAATTTTTTGACAACGATCATGATCGTTAAATTATGATAGGTAAATTATGGAATTCGATGAAATTCCTACTTCGCGAGCTTTTGTCTGGGAACAGAATCCAGCTGAGGAGTTTCGCAGGGGATTACGAATCTGAAAATTTTGGTGGATGACAAAATATTGACAAACACAGGGTAGTTCAGTTCAGTTCGAAGGCGCGGACGGCAGCACTTCTAGAATTACCGACTGGGTCGCGTGGCTCCATCTCTGCTAAACTCCGTGAACTCCGCAGGGGATGAATTATTACAACCCTTTTAATCCCATTCATTATGCTTCGGATAATTATATATACATATATATGTATACATCGTTGGCATTAAAAAAAAAACCAGACGTTAGAAAAAAAAAGGAACAAAAAAGCCTTTCACCGAATAATAGTAACAGATAAACAAATGCCTGCAACACCTAGCTGCAAACTTTTGTATACATCGGTTCAATTAATTAGGAAGAGATTAATGAACTATTTTTTTTCTTGGCTCAATTGTTTCGACCCTAGCAGAATCATATGATTATATCAATCGGTTTTAGATTCCTCGAATCAACTTTTCGCTCTACTATACGGTAGGCTATTGTATATCGATCGAGAAAGGGGTGATACATTATATGAAAGAGTGAAATAAATAAATGAATAAAAGAAAATGAGAATGAAAATGAAAAAATTCTTTAGCGCTGAACACGCGTGTATTGTATAAAAGATCTGAAGTAGTTATACGTAGTTCGGCCAAAGACGTACATTTAAGAGCTTATGCAGAGAATTAAAAGAAAGACTACCAGTTAGAACCGATGACTAAGTCGATTTTTCAAGAGAGCGAAAGAGAGAAAGAAAACACGAAAAATTATCTTGTCAAGTCTTTGACGTGCTCTGGGTGGTCCAACAGGTCAATGGAGGATACGTATAGGATTTATAAAAAAGAGACAGAAGATTGATAGATAAAAAAAAAAAGAACAGAAACCGAGATGCATTTTACACGTATAAAATTTTTCGAACCGATAACTATTGATAAAAAGAGGAGAAAAAAAACGGTTGTACGTCTACAAATTAGTGCGCTATTGGGTCTTCGCTGCGATGGTTGTTGTTTATTTTTTGATTTTTGTACAATAGTTTCTCCGGAAAAAGAGATGATGAGTTGGTATCTAATAATTGTGATTGATTTGATGTTTCCGGTCGGACCGGAAATCATCGATCACAAAAGTTTTCAATGCAATTAAATTCCGTCGCTGTTCTTTCGTCCTTTTTTTTCGGTACCCAATCCGACTTTTGATAATGACGAAGTCAGAGAAAAAGTAAAATCAGAATTAAGAAAAATAAGAAACGCGTAGGTACGTAGGGAGTATCAAAAGCAGTTTGGGTAACTTAAAGGATGAGCCAAAATCAACGATACTTTGAAATTGCTTAAGAGTCAGTACGGGCGGATGAAAAGGAGGGGAAGTAAAAAAGAGAAAAGACAAACGAAAGAGACAGAGAGAAAGAGAGAGAGAGAGATCCAGAGATACTTAGGATTAATCAACGATGGTGTAATTGAATTTAACATCTGAATTGAGTATTTTCGCTTACAAAGAGCCTTGATAATTGGAAAAGCTTTGGATTAACAATTTTGCAAGCCTCGGCTAAAATCCTAGCCGATCACTCGGGCTCGCGGTCTTCGTCTGTTTCCCGTATCTGTAGCAGTTCAGCAATCGTTTATACGTTATACACATTTCAAGGGACGTTCAATCACTCGCTTACTAAAAAGTATAATAATATTCCGTTCGCGACGCGCTTATCAATATTCGAATCATTTTGCTTGGTTAAATTCGACTCAAGATATTAATTTCACAAAATATAGAGACAACCATCTTCCACGGTGCAGCTGTATAAAGCAACCTATATACAGATATTATAGCTGCGGTATAACACGACGCGCGCCCGCTCGAAAATTGAGAAGCCTTATATACAGCGAGGAAAAGCTAAATTAATCTTCACCATACCCTCAGAGAATATCCTTACTATCTATATTCTATATACACGTACACTTTGGGTGTAGTTTAAATTTCACAACCAATTTTCTAGAAATTTCAAACAAATTTAGCACCGCAGAATCTTCGAGATCAAAAAACCGGCTCTAACATGCGACTCGCATGGTCAGACGTTCGTTTGTTTTTACTACTGGAAAAGAAGAAAATAAAAGAACATGGAGTAGAGTTATTTCTGTGATGGTAGTAGGTACGTAATTTTGTGGAACCGGTGAAAAAAAAAAAAATTCATCCAGTCATTGGATTTTTGTTTAACTGATTACTTTTACATGTATGCCTATCTAGTTTATTTTCATCTTTCTAAAGAAAATTTTAACTAATTTTGTGAGTTGAAATTTTCTTATTTCACCTACGTAACTACCGGATGTCTTGTTATCAAGTTCCGTTATTAAATTTCAACACCTATGAACCGCGTTTGTGTATCTAGTTCACTTATAAAATCTGTCCCAATTAGAAGAATTACATCAGATTATACTTATTCCAATTTTATCTTCAAGAACTTCAAATTTTCTCTCAGTTTAGAAAAACTTTACGAGTCATTCAACGATTCGTCTGTAAAATTTCAGATCGGAATAGTTTACAAGTGCATATTGAATTTCGAAATTGTTTTGTGAGAACAAAAATAATTTAAGTCGTCATTTTTAAGTTTAAACTTTTCCTTGTTCATTCAACCAGCTCGTATAAGTGCTGTAATAATTTTTCATTGGATTTGATTCCATTTATAGATGAAAAAAAAAAAAAAATCTATCTTACTCATGAAATAAGAACCTCACAAGCTTATCATTCTCATTTTAAAATTCTGTTTTCACTTTTACACCACAGTATTTAGATGCAAGTTTTATGACAGGATCTATTAGGCGTTATTTGCATATCAATGATAACGAGAGATAGAATCTTAATCCAAACTCTAGTTTCAAATCTGATGATAGATTTTTCAGAATCTAGATGACCGTTGATAGTTTAATGAAAAACGAAGGCAGACAGAAAAGAAGAAAAAATGATGAAAATGTTAGCGACCAACGAATTCCGAATTTCTCTTATCACGAACGACACGTTATAGTAATAATTTTTTATTTCATTTCATTTTTTTCTCACCCACGTATTATACGCGTGTACCTATGTATGTATATCATATTCCCCGCGGTGTTATAGCTGTACCGACGACGATGATGAGCATGGTGTGAAGTTAAATAATAGTTAAGATATTTCTGAATCATCTCATTCCCTAAGCGACTTCAGTTCGTATAGCCGCAGTAGACGATGGTTAAAATACTGCGTAATGTCTCCCGTACTTTCCGAGAATATAATGGTACTTGTCATGGATTACAAATATATGGGTATAATACTTCGAGTGCAATCCGCTGCAATCTCTTTTCATTTTTTTCCTCATTTTTCTTTTTTTTGTATCATACTTTTGACTGTAATTTGTAGCTGCTCTGTATTGGTATGTTTTTTTTTGATCTCCAAAAACATGTTCCGAAAAGTAAAAAAAAATCAATTTTTTTTTTTCCAATCGTTGTCACGGGTTATTTTTTTTTATTGCACAAATTATGTGATGTGTGTAAATTTTTTATTTTTTTTTCTTAGTGGCAAAGTCACATTACCTTGTAAAAAATGGAACATGCAACGATGATGAAAATTTTCTTCCAATTCCTTCACAGGTATTCTGTTGTATACATTTTTTGTTAGGTATAATTTTGATACAGTTATTTGAACAATGATTGCGTTATAATTTTTGACGTATCAGTTAATGGGTAATTAAATTTTTTCCTTAGTTTACCGCAAAAGTAAAAAAACGAGGATATAGGCGAGAGAGTACAGAATTTTACCCCACCACTGAGAATTGGCGCTATAGAATACCTTAACTTTGGGAAGATGATCCTTAAGTCCAAACGTTGCAAGGGTGATATTCGCAGGGGATGATCCGTGGGGTAAGTTATAAATCGATTTACGCTACGGCCAATCAGGGTTGAAAGTGGCGGATCCTGATTGGCTGACGCCTAGGCCACTCCCACATCGTTAATAAAAGCTCAGAGCGAAAGCCCGACTTACACTGCTCTAATATTGAAATACCGAATCCGTAAGATTCTATTAAATCCTCTAACTATTTCCGAAATCGGATCAAAAATTTCAAATAAATCAACACCGACCGCGTTCCATATAATTTGTTATAAATATTTCGCGCCTAAATTTGGCAAAAATTTTCATGAAAGATATAATATTCTTTGATTCGAGTAAATTTTTAAAAATTTTTTTATTTCGATCAATGGGGATTGAATGAAATTTTTTTTAAATAAATAGGTGGGATAAAAGGGCAGGATGAATTATTCGATTCGATTAAACCTTACCGTGTGAGTTGATCTTGGTTGGGTTTTTGATAGAGGAAAGAAATGAATAAGAAAAAAGAATTGAAGAAAAAAAAAAGAAATGAGAGAAAAAAGTATCGTCGTGTGATTCGGGCCTTAGAGGCGTTCTCCGCGAGGCGTGTCCCGTTTAAAATCCCTCCTTCCGGTTTAACTAGGGCTATGTCTGCCCGGATGCCCGGCTCAAAAAACCGACCAATCCGCGATGCGAGACGGCCACTGTTGTGCGTAAAATACGGGGGCTTTATCCCCTCAAATGTAGGAGTAAGAGTGTACGAGAGCGGCAGCGAATCTGCCCGGAAAGAACCTTATGGAGTGAGAGAAGCGGGGTTTGTTCCTACAACGGGCACCCCCGTCTGGAGCTCAGTTGCTCACCGCCGCGACGCCAATTCGGTCAGGGTTCAAACTCCGTCGCAACCCTCGCCGGGTTATCTCAATTTCTCGCTTATATAGATTCGTTACGTAAGACGTTTTTATTTACACCGGTCCACCGATGTAATATGTAACGATTTATTATCAATAGAACACAAATAAAAAAAAAAAAATTTTTGTTAATCAAATTCACTATCAAAACCATCACGTATTAATCGCGACAAACGTAAGCGATCAACGTGTTCGTCGCAGCAGTGCAATAAATAAATGAACATGAATAAATAAAAAAGTTATGTTACGAAGAAAGGAGATACAACCGGAAATCAAGCGAAGATCACGTTCAGCATCGACGAAGACGCGCCGATAGTTATCGGAAAAATGCTATTCAAGTTCTATAGTTGAATAATCTGAAGATACAGAATCGTGAAGATCAGTGCTATAATTTTCAAGGATACAGAAAAAAAACCAATTTTTCCCATGAAGAATAACGCCCATCCGTGATCCTCCTGATCGGCGAAGCTTGTGACGATAACGTATAGTGTTGAAAATAATATTATAATGGATTTGGTATAAGGAAAAAAAATAAATAAAATAGAGGGAAAAAACGCCCGCAGAGAAACAATTTGAATAAAATATTTTGAATACCCAGTGTGTGTGTGTGTTGCGGGTAAAATTCCGTATGGTTTGTTAAATTTTTTTTCCCGTTCGTTTTCATTGAAAGTGATTACATCCATATTACGGTGGTTCCTGATTTTTTGGAGTTGAACTGCTATGAGGGTAAAGTAGCCGCATAGTTGCTCTATGTACTTAAGTGTAGTTTTCAATTTCCGAATACAATAGAATTCAATTAAAATATAAAAGAAAACGGAATAGGAAATGAAAATCAAATTAGGACCGTCGCTCTAGAACAACGAGGGATAATACAAACACATTATATACTTGTACCTGAACACAACGATTCTGAAAGCAACGACTATATAGAATTGTTGGCTCGAACTAAAAGAATAAGTAGAATAAAGACACGGAAAACAAAAAAACCCCATTAAATAAGATGAAACTGGAACTGCTTGACTTAATTTAATAAATCTCGTTATATGAGAAACTTGAGATTGCCACCGAATTTGTCTTCGGTTATTGTCTAATCAACCCTCGCATTGTACCGTCGCTCCGCGTCGCGGTGAGAACTCAAGTTCGTACAACTTTACTCCTAGTTGTGCAGCAAAGTTTTAAAGAACACAATCGAACAAAATCTTTAAAGAAACCCCAAAAACGTGACGTTTGAAAAACAACTCACAACAATTCTATGTGAAAAATCAACGATACCGAGATGTACGAATATACGTAGGACCCGAAATGGTCCAAACTTAATGAGCGAGATGAGGAATGACAATTTCTGACAATCAAAATTGACCTCGTGAAAATAATCAGCTGAGAATTATTTAAAAATAAATAAACAAACTGTGAATGAAAAATCGCGTTAGCGTTGAACACGAATATTATTGTAAAAGGCCAGAAAGTCAAACGGCCACTCCGTCCGACGGCTACGAAAATATTCCACAGACCAAGCAAGCCCCGACGGACCCTGTTGTAGTGATATCCGTGGTTCGAATTGGAACGCTGTGAAAATCGTTATAGACAAAATATATAAGGTCCTTTCGATCAGGATCTTGAGGGATTTTTCAAGTGGCGAAAGGAGAAGGGACTTCAATTTCCACAGAGTGATGATAATTTGATTCACCACGATTCAACCAAAGGACCTTAAAATGCCGCAGCGATCGCCCTTCGCGATCCAGGAGCTTCTGGGCCTTAATGGTACCGGTAATGCTAACGGATCGGATCGGGGATCGCCCCACGGTTCGCCACCAGCGGGAGTATCGGCTGTTTCTTACGCGCCAACGGCACCCCATCATAAATTATGGGACTACATGCCATCCCTGACAAACCACCTTGGTAACCTAGGAAATTTAGGTAACCTTGGTAATCTCACCGCATCAAGAATGGCCTATTTGAATGCACAAGCAGCGGTAGCAGCGGCATTTTTACCACCGCCACATCCACACCCCGCGCATCATGTTGCGCATCACCAGGTCCACCAACCCGGACAACTTCCTTCGTCACCTGGTGGCAACCTACATCCGGCTGCACATGCGCAACATGTTCTGCCTGGTACAGCGGTGGGTGCCAATCACCACCAACATAGTCCAAACCAACATACACCCCCTCACGGTAAGTTGGAAACAATATCCAATATGATACAGTTTTCTTTTTTTTTCTCTCTCTCTTTGTTTCTCATTTTCCAAAGCTGACCGTTCAGAAAAGCTCCTGGCATGGCGTGCTGATTACATTCCATGCATTTCAATTTTACATGGATACAAGATTCAGCTGGCACGGTATGAGTTGAAAGGGTGTGAAGGATTGTTGTGCAATTCTGCGAACCGAACGGTCGAAGAACAATCCAAATGTGTTGGCCGGTCATTTTTCTTTCAATTTTCAACGCTAGATTCCATTAGAATATGAAAACTGATGGCGGATTCTTTGAAATATAACATATTTCCACGCTGCCAATATTTGATTACTTTCGCACCGCCAGTGACCATGAGAAAAAAAAAAGAAAAGGACTCCGAGCGTGGGTGATGGCGTCTCTTTTTTTACTATAACGATGCGCCAACATTTTATCAGAGCATGAAAATTCCCGTCACGACGTATCATACTAAACGTTGCCATAATCAATCCTGTGTGTCTAGGATCGTCCAAGTGTGAAACAGGCACTTAACTATATACTTGCTTAGCTATCACTTAACTCGACGCCACTTAAGATTGAATTACCGAAATTCGATACACTTTTGTTGCACCCTGCAGCACCTACATAAGTATCCATTGTGGTGCCAAAGATTCAATAGACTTTTGTCATGAGAAGCTAGCAGCCGATGAAGAAATTGCAGCTGCTTACAACTGCCGTTGCTCTTTCCATACAAACTTTATAAAATATAAAATAAACCGCCCCGTTCAAATATTATATACCATATAAATTTATATATAAAGTATATTACTATCGTGTACATAGAATTTTATAGATTGATATTTAAATTTAGTAGATATAAAAATTTATCATTTTTTTTTTTCTCGGAGAATTTGATCCTACGCACCACTATAGCGTATACGTACATATGGTGAATAATTCTTAGCGTTATAAATAATTAGTGGTATAATGAGTTGAGTGTTGAGTAGACCTGCAATGTCTCACCAGAGTACAATGAGCCTGTACAAAACGTAAAAATGGCTGTTGACAGAAACGTTGTTCTCAACCACGTATAACGATTCAAATATATTCTACCCTGTATCCCTATATAACCTTGTATAAATAACGAATTATTTTATCAACGAATAAAAATATATTTATTTAAAAATTAAGAACCAAAAAAAAAAGAAAACTCCGGCGACCACTCTGGGTAATAATTTCGAGTGTAGAGAAAGAGAGAGAAAAATAAATAAAGAAAAAAGAAGAAAAAAAAACCTACCAAAGAAAATGAAAGAAAAATGAAAGAAGAAGAAAGAATACCGATCTTCAATGTCGTAATTTTACAAATCAATCTCCCGATCCTCCGTATAAAAGACATCAATTAGGGTCTCGCAGAATAATTAGATTCTCATTGTATACACTCAACAAGAATATACGAATAATTTCGAGTCTGATCAAGGCGGAGTTTGAGGGCGGGGTATATAAAATTTCAAGTGATCTTGTCTTATTCGAACGAAAGAATCCACTCTACATACCAACGCAATATTTTTTAAACACGAATCAAAAGTAAAAATAAAAATCAAATATAAATACCCCGAATGAAAAATTAGAAATATCGGTTGAATCGCGCGGTCGCGGACCGCGTGCTGCACGTGTAAGCGTAAAGCGTGTTTTTTATTTTTCAAATTAAAAAATAAATATATGTTTTTATTTTTTTTTATAATCACATAATTAGGCAGTTACTTAACAAGTCCCGGGTTGTGTGTGTATAGAAAGATTTCTTTCATTAGCGTAATTAACGTGGACTGAGTGAAAATTTTTTTCTTTCTGTCGATCCCGCAGTACCGCACTGTACATCATACGCTGTACCTACACCATATATTGCTCGTATACCGAGTAGGCATACCTACCTACGTACGTACACATAAGTTTGGCTTGCTCCGTAAATTTTGAGAACGATTTTCGGGTGTCAGGTTTCTCTCTGAGCAGAACAAAAGATTTCTGCCCTTCCATTGAAACGTCGCTCTAGCACCTCGTCTTATATATATACATATATTAATGTGTATATACATGCTGTAGTTCGCTGTACATATATATACGCGTTCATTTCACGTATATTTCATTCGTTCGCCTTCCCTCTTTATCGTTTTCTTTTTTCGTTTTTCGTTTTTTGTTTTTTACTTGTTTGTTTGTCTCAAATCGTAAGCAGACTTAAAGACGAAGGCACGATCCGCGTTAAAAATATATTATGCATATTACGAAGATACCGTATATCGTATCTTGGAAAAGTGAAAGAAAATGTGAAAAATTCTGTCCGCGAAAAATAAAAAATTAAAATTAAATAAAAGTAAGTACAGAAAATTTGAAAAATCTTCGGTTCCGATTGATTTCACTTTCTCGAAAAAAAGAAGAAGAAAGAAAAACTGGTAAACTTCCGACTCTTAGTAACTGAAACTTTTTTTTTCCACGGTTTTTAGATTTTACCGCGGAGTCTCAGCACTGCAAAATGTAATGGTACCTATACAACGTTAAATATGAATCGATTGATTTTGAGTATAAGCGACGAATGAATCGACCGTTATTGAGTGAAATATTCGGGATATATAGGAAGGAAAGAGGAAAAAGGTTTATAAAAAAAATTGTTAACAAAAAAAAGCGCCGTTACGGGGTGATGCAGAGAGTTATAACGAAAAAGAAAGGTAAGAGAAGAAGAAAAAGACGTAGAAATGAAAAAGTAAAAATGGAAAAAAAAATAAAAACAAAAAACAAAAAAGTAAAAAGCAGCGCGTGGCGCGCGAAAGCTGCAGATGACGCGGGTACTGGTGTTGGTGCAGATATGCTGCAAACATCGAGGGGGGGTGTTGGGGGTTGGGGGGTTGGGGGTTGAAGCGATTGTGCTCCGTTTTGCGAGAAGCGTTTTCTGGAAGGAAAGTGCTTCTTGGGCGTTCTACTACGTCGCTGATAGGCAATCTAGTTGATTGCCAACTTCAAACGAAGCGGGACTACCCGAAGCACCACGCGATCGCCTGGAGAACGCTCCAAGGTCTGAAACAATGCCGACCTCCTCCTCACCGGTCTCCTACGAACTCTCTCTAACGTTAGCCATCCCCATTCCCTCTTATACGGTAAGCTACAACCAACAGAAGAAGAAAAAAGAAAAAGAAAAGAAGAAAAGAAAAAAAACTGCTAGCTTACTTTTTTCTTTTTTATTTCTATAAAACCCATGACTATATAATACACCGACGCTATAAAACACACCGAAACGCATCTTACTCCCGTGTAATCCAGGCATACATTTGTTACATTCGCAGTCAAGACACAATCGCCCTGCAAAGAGGGTTACTGACCCTTTTTCAGTCTAAATACATTTCTGATTCATTTACAAAAGGCTTTCACAAAACGGATTGCTGCAGGGTGCAAACTTATTTGTAAATTCGAGAGGCTCTCGCGAGAAAACCGCGGGTATGTGAAATGGAATTATGAAACTTGTCAGATATATGTAACTCATCGGTCGGAAATATTATTTGAGAAAAAAAAAAAGAAAAGTGTAACGTTAAATTTTAATTGTAATATCATATCGCACAAATCATAAATATACATA
Source organism: Athalia cordata (assembly GCA_963932425.1). Classification (NCBI taxonomy): domain Eukaryota; kingdom Metazoa; phylum Arthropoda; class Insecta; order Hymenoptera; family Athaliidae; genus Athalia; species Athalia cordata. The sequence goes on from OZ010626.1 coordinate 32,633,894, forward strand.
GGATATAGTTCCTTTTTTTTACTGCACAAGACCAGCGTATCGGGTGTACGCGCACATTATATACTGCACGTATAGGTATAGTTATGTATACGTACGGTACATACTGCAGGTCGATACTGATTAGTACTTCAAAGCGACTCCTACCAGTCCCCGTTGCCGTGGATTCACGACAAAGAACACTACTCGAGTAAAAAATCTTGAACAAATTAGCGAATTAATAATTCGCTTTGCTTTGTTCCCCAGTATACCGAGGAAGTACTTAGCTGGTGCGCGTTACCCTGTGTTGGTTTTTTTCGTATACATGTGAAGTATACGTATAAAAAAGAAAGAGAAAGAAAGAGAGAGAGAAAAAAAAAGAAAGAAAAGTAAAGAAAAGAAAAAACATCAGTACGCGCCGGTACAGAAATTAGCTCGTTCTTTGATCAGAAACCCCGTTGGTATTATAAACCCATATCGCGATATGGTTGTTATACGTATATATGCGGCTGGTATTATTGAGTAGCAAAAAACGTTTTCGAAACTGTTGATATCGTAAGTTTTTCTTGTTGTATTTCTTTTTATCTGTTTTTTTTTTTTCTATATGAGAATTAGTTGAGGTAGGTTAGAAGGTTGGCTCGTAATTTTTTACCTCATCCTTCCTACAGCCCTTTTTGGGGGGGAGGGGGTTCCTCTGACTCCTTCCAACTTATTCACCCCTCCCTCCTCCTCCTCCTTTTTGCATCCTGCGCTCCTGCCTGGGGCAGTTCGTATAATTGTGAATGCAAATTAAACGAAATTAAACAGTTAATTAAACCCTGGTATCCGCGTGAGTTAATTGAGATTCTTGGGAGATTTGTCGCTTGGAATGTCTTAATTTAGTCCTTTAAGCGTCCTAACTCGCCTTAACAACTTTGAATAATTGGGCAATGCTATCTACGTATAGGTATATGTATATGTATATGTATACGTATACATTTTATGAAAGGAGAAATTTCACCTACGCGAAGACCTGAAAGACTAGATTCTAAATGAGGTTTGAACTAGGTGTGCACACGTGCATAGATTATATAGGTAAAAAGTAAAACAACGACAATTTATTCCTTCGAAAATCATTGGAGCAAATTGATTTTGATTTCGATGTTTTTCTGCCGAGTTGACTATACCTGTGACAACGTAATTGGTTTGTCCAGTTTATTAGAAATTATGGCACCGTGTTGATGGTCTCTAATATTCGCGTTCGAGATTGTATTAGATTATCTTTTATTAGATTCACTATGGAGCTTTGTCAATCACTTGACCCTCGACACACAGTAGCTTGGGGACTTAGTGAACCGGACTAGAACCTAATCGTTTAATCTTTTCTGACAAATCAATGATCATCCCCAACCGATAATATAATGCAGCGACGATATATCTCCACCACCATCAGCATTAACACTCTAACCGCACAAAGGGACACGTTATAATTTCCCGAGTTCAGAATGCCTTGGAATACATCGATAAAAACTACTTTGATTTTTTCTCCCGGCATCGAAATATTTTTTTCAATCTTTTATGGATTTTGACAATGCTACAGTAGATTTAATTCGTACCACGATAACTCGTTCTTTCTATATTTGGTACAAATAAATAAATATATATATTTTTTTTTGATCAATTCTTTCACCCTTTGACAAACACCTAATACTTGCCCTGTAGCTAGTTTCACCCCTCGCCACATTTCCCTCTCTTTTGCCATCATCATTCGGAACCCTCGAGAACCGCGTTAATGAAATAACGCGGAGATTAGTCTTGGACATTACCGGCAAACTATGTCCATTACGTTACCCCCATAGAGTACAGTGACGTGCAAAAGTTCACGTATATTCTCGTCTCACGTGACTTTTGAAAATTAGAAAGAAAAGCATCCCTCAATTATTTTCACCTTTGACGATTAACCGACCGATTCAAATTGCAGAAAAGTCAAATCGATATAATCCGATGCTTTTGCCATACGACTAATTATATGCACGGAAACGGAAAATAAAATAGAAGAAAATAGAAACGACATAAGATCAAGGGGCAAATAATATGGTTCTTGTATCGACATAAAAATAGACTTTAAATGATAGTTTTGGTCACCTGACCTGCAGTTACACGGTATATTTCTCACAGTGTTAAGAATTCCCTCGGGTTTATATCCTGTTGCGAGATCCCTTCCATCATCGCTACTCGATTCGCTAGGGTGCACCAGGGTGCGCTGGGGGTGCGTAAAAACCGTGTGCGTTGTATGCGAACGTAAGTATAAACGGGGGTGTTTGACACGAATCCACCAAGTAAATGGACCGACGTCGAAGTACCGTAAAAAACTGCACGTATGTTTTGAGCTGCAGATACATGCGACGCACCTATACTCATGTTCTTGTCGGTACATAAGCAAAAAGGTTTAATCAGACGAATTTCATTTATATCCCGAAAACCTCCTTGAACACGATCATTTAAAATATTATACGCGGATCATATCGGTTTAATTCCTCCGAAAAAAAAAATATTCTAACAATTTTTTTTTTTTCCACCTTTGTCAAGTACATAGATATAAGTGTACCAACCGCGGGAACGAAATGATGAAAGAATTGACATAATAATGGGATAAAAAAAAAAAAACAGAAAAAAAAAAAAAGTTGTGAAAAACGTCGAGGGTCGTAAAACGAGGCGTAAGTTTCGTGTGCTTCATGCTCTTGTGTATAGGTAGGTGGGTAGTTATATATATTCGCGACTTATTCCGTTTTGCGAGTACATATAAAACGCGTTGCAGTATATAAATATATATATAGCGTAGATGGAAGTGCAGTCGTATATAACCAGTCGTAACACCCGGGACTCGGAGGGCTCATCTACGCGCTTTCATGACGCGACGAGTTGTACAAGTCGGTGAAATTGGTATAGATTTCCAGTCCAACACCTCAATTGTCCCATGTTGAGAGTCCTTGGCGTTTCATACATGCAATTCACACCTCGAACACACCGACATCGCGACACCGTGCCAATGCCAATGCCGATCCTCGTATTCGCACACGTATGCATATAGAGACATAGAAAATTAATATATATATATGCTACATACATAAATACAATTTCAGTATATGTAGTACATAAATGCGTGATACATATATTTTCGTTGATGCACACGTGATACGCGCATCAGACGCTTCACAAGCCATGATATTACCCATATATAAATACATACATACTTCCTGCAATTTCTGCTGCTGCTGTGCCGCCCGATTCTCGATTACGTTTCTACTCAATTGCAACATGTTACACGTGTGTACGTATTCCCCGTTAATTGCTTCTGCGATGTAAGTAGCAGACAATTATTCGTAACATTTGGAATACTGTTAATACTGCGCTGGACTTTAGCAACGATGTAACCACGTCCATAATCAGGCGTTAAACCTAATTCTCCAATCGTTCTATGTACACCCGGTTAAGTTGATCGCGAATCGCTTCGTGGCCAAGCGCGCGTTTGGACAACTTTTTCGTGTAGTTGGGCCGGCTACGAAAAGTTGTCCAAACGCGCACTTGGCCGCAGAGCGATTCACGATCAAGTTAACCGGGTGTACATTGAATATACATGATTATTTAATTTACACATATTATAGAAGATAGTCGATCGATGCGCGGATGACGTTGCAATTCTATGTGTACATATAAAGACGGATATTATATACTTTTATTATGTGTATAGGTATATCGAGGTAGTAGCGTGAAAAAGTATATAAATACATATATTGGGACCCGTGACCAGCAGCACGCCTCTTTTCCTCGAGTAGAAACCTTTTCAAGAAATAACCGCAAATCCTGGTATAATACTAATAGGGTCATAATAGGTTCAATAGGGCTAAGCCCCCCTCGACAATAAGATCTTGTCAAAATACTCCCTTGCAGCAGCAACAGCATTAAAGTAGTAACCCGAGAACTAGGAAGTGGTAAATTTCTCAATGGGAAATATACGTGTCTTTCATGTAGTTTTTTTTTTTTTCTAAAATTTTTTCGAACACTATACCCATCCCGCTCTAATTCAGGTTTAAATTTCAACGTTCGTAGATCGTATGACCGCATCGCATACCTACACCTATACGTCAGAGGGTAGAAAATTTTCACCCCAAAGTAGATAAATCCAAAAAAGAAAAAAAGAAAAAAAAAGAAACACCCCGAACAAAATGAACAATTCTATTTTATATATGTAATATATATATATATTTACCGGAAATCAGATCTACTGTATAAGTACAATATACTTCCTTCCTAAAAATTTTTCATCAAGTTTTGGGAATTCTACCTATTTTTTGTTTTCTTCCTTCTTTTTTTTTTTGTATCGGAATAAAAAGAATCCAATCGATAATTATATCAGTGAAGAGACTGAAGAATATAATCGTTATATATAATACCACGATACGGTGCACATCGTATATAGAGAATCGTACATTTTGTATTTGATTTTATTTTATTTGATTTTATATTATTTTATTTTTCTTTTATTTTCAAATAACTCCCCAAGTTCGAGCGAGCCCTTTTATATCCAGTCTTTCTTTAAATTGAATGGTGAAACCAGTGCCTGAGTATTAAGACGTTTTAGCACGGCCATTTTCTAATAAAGTCGTAGCGTTCCGTGAGCTGCAGAAGTAGGAAGGAAGAGAGAAGAGGGTGAAAGAAGAAGAGGAAGAAAAAGCGTGGAAGGGGGATGGAAAAGCCAGAGAAAAACAGGGGTTGGAAAAGATTCCTTGGCTTCTAAGAAAGTTTGACTATATATATATACATATACATATAATGCGCGGGGGGCTAAAGAGAGAAGGAATTGGGAGAGGGGAGAAGAAAAAGGATGGACGTACGGGAGCGGGTAGTGAGATAAAGGGAGAAAGAGCGGGTTGGCTGAAGGACGAGGGAGAGAGTAACTCCAAGGGGAAGTACGGGGTGAAGGACGCCCACCCCAAAACGACTTTAACGAGCCCGTATCTTAAAATGGGGCTGCAGCTTGCCGCCGCTACCGCGTACCTACTATATAAGCTCGTGTTTCTACTAAACCCCCAGCAGCACAGGCTCTCTCAGTCCTGCAGACTTTTACATTGTTTTTCACATAAATTAACCGTTGCCGAATCAAAAAATCAAAAATAATTTAATGAAACAAAACTAACATCAATTTCTTTCACCTATTATACACGCAGCATCTGATAATTGTCTGACAATTTCGAAGAAACAAGAGAAAAAAAAAAAAGGTGGAAGGCTGTGAGAATATGGAAATTAAATATAATTGGCAACATTTAAATATCGAATGATCTATGCGCTGTATATAACGTGTGTAATATTGTATAACGATAAAATGTTAATTCACATTTCTAATTATTTTCATTTATCATATTTCTGTTTCTAGGATTCTCGCAATTGAAGAACACATTCTCTAACACGAGTCCTGGTGAGCCAATTTTACACTATACATATGTATTAAGTATATCTTGTAAATATATTTTTTATTTTTTCAATAAAAAATTACTCAATTTCGTATCTAATAAAAATTAATGTACACCAAATACATGCGTATTTTGGAAGGATCACTCATGCAATTATATTCAGAGAGGGGCGGGGAGAAGCAGAGGGGGTGGGGGGATAGAAAATAATGACGTCATAGTAGCTGACGGTACCGCGGACTCATTTGATATTCATATACGAAGGAGAGAAAAGCAGCGAGTGGCAATGACTTCGATGTTTCCAAACCATTAAGTTCTTTTTCGCCACCCCGCAAGTTACGTTGTTTCAAATATCAGCTGACAGGTTCGAAATTATTACTATGATGATCGGGTGAGCAAGTTACCCCTACACTCTATATGACCAGGTTACAAATTCATGTGTTTTTCTGTAGGGTGATAATCACGGTCACTGGAATTATAGGACCAGTTCATGTAGATCGATGAGGTCTGTTCGCTCTTTCGTCATTTACAAATCGCATCTGCCCAAACTGATTTAAATTTTTTTTCTATTTCTTTACTATTCTAATGTTCGTTCAAATGTAAGAATTTACTTTCGTCTGCTGAATAAAAATTTTCTGATCACCAGACGCGAACGATATAAATTATACAGCGAAATTATTTAACAATGCTTATTTTTTTGGTACCTACATTAGGTATTCGAATAATGAATTTCTTGTCAAAACATTTCCTGAAGTAAAAATCTACCAGCTACTACCGCCTCGTACAGGACATACCGCATCTCCTGATCCTTAGCTATACCTCATTGAAACGCTAATCGGTAACTGGAGATTCCTAGGGAAACCTGAGCCTATTTTTCGTTTGAAAAAGCACGCTTAGAAACGGCCTATTAAGCTCTAATCGGTCGTAGCCACCTCCAACATCCATTCGAATAGCTCGCGCGACGTTCCGTTTCTTTGAGAAAAAAAAAGAAGAAAAGAAAAGAAGAGAAAAAAAAAGACGAATAAGAAGAAAACCCCGTGTATACTACAGGGTAGGTATAGGTATAATCATCGCTGAATCCTCTTGCTGCGTGAAAAAAAAAAGAACAGGGAAATTTCAAACTATACGTATAGGAAATAAACTGCGGGTCGAATGAATTTGTCGCGTGAATTATAATTGTCACTCTTGATTTAACTCGTCGCGCAACGAAAAATGTCACAAAATCTTTTTATCGCCGTACAACCAAATTCGTGCTTCGATTATCTAAAATATCAAAAAGGACCGTGTACACTCCCAACCTATTTGACGCCGTGATAAAAAAAATTACCCGCAGTCAATGATCATATACGATTTTTGGCATATTGTGTTCCGGGTCAATTTAAATCCATTTATGAGTCTGAAGCTGAAGGGTGAAGATTAAAAGATGGAAAAAAAAGAAAAAGGATAAGAGGCAGGATGAAAGAAAAAAACGGAAGATGGTAGAGCAGCCCGTTAGCAGATTGTCCTTGATCCCTTTTGCTGTCTTAGACGTTTCTCCTCAAGACCGGGAATTTGATCGGCAGTGAAATCGATAGGCTGCAGGGAAACGAGATGATTGGATTTAAGGTAGATGGTTAGGTTGGAAGGTAGGTAGGTAGGTAGGTAAGTAGAAGTTAGATAGGTAGGTAGAGCGTCTACTGGCGTTAGAAAATCAAGCGCAGCTATAGTCCTTCGATTTTCTCAAGTTCTAGAGTCAGGCGTCTGAAGACAGAGGTATGAAATTACGTGTCATCGACAACGCGTGTCCAAAAGTTTGCCGTACAAAATTTCACCACAAAGTGTTTCCGTTTCGATAACGTGGCGCTCGTTAACCAACGTATAGAATTTTGCAAAATGTTATAATTGGTAAACGCGTATAGGTTCTGCCTCTGACGTTATACCTGCGCGCAATTTACATCATCGAACATACATAATCTGATCCAACGCGTCATATCCAAATTTCGAGTAACTTTCGAGGAAATAAAAATGAAGAAGAGGTCCTGTGCCTCGAAGTAGTCCTCATCGTCATCTCTTCGAGTACGTTTATACCAATACGTACCTATGTATTTTACGTATCACTTTCTAACATTTTTTATATAAAACGCCCTTAACAAGATATGTATTTCCAAGAGAATTGGTTGTTTTAACAACTTCAGACACATACAGATACATACCTGTACACCTATATTATATACTTGAAGCGAGGATATAACTCGATAGAAGATATCCGTTATAGCTCAATATATAATATAACCTCTCTTTCAATTTTTTTTAGACAGTCCACCGCCCCGTCTAACGATCCAATTTTCAATGTTGAAAGAAAAATCCACCCTCGTCCTTGAAAAAGAAAATAAAAAAAAGAGAAACACGGAATAAAAAAGAAGAAAATATTTATACATATAATACATATAATATACCATATCGACGATTGTCGCGTTCGGAATTATAGTCATTCCGCGTAAACCTTAAAGGCTCGTTTCTGCATTAACAACAGCATCGGCATCAGTAGAATTTTATACACATTACTCTGGACCCTCCCCATCGCGCATGGGGTAGGTACGAAGTTCTTCGACGATGCGGAAGCGCGTTCTTGGAATAATTACGAAGGGCGATTAGTTGGGGTGGTCCAGGTGGGAGGTTGCCGCATAACGGAGAGCTAGAAGGCGGCTTTTAGAGTTTCGGGACCGGGAAATAAGGAAGGCAAGGATGAAGGCACGCTGCACGAGGCATGAGGAGGAGGCAGCAGGCAGGCAGGCAGGCAGGCAGGCAGCCATCCAGTCGTCGTCTGCGTAGACGGAGTGGCTCAATACGGACTAATTAGAGCATGGTATATAAAAAAGAAAATCCACAAAGCTTTTAAAAAAAAAGATAATAATAATAACAAAATAAAAGTCATGTAATGGACGCGAATCTACTGATTTTACATGCGTATCATTTTACTTAATTGAGTTGTTTAATCGCCGTGCAAGGTGGGGAGGGGGAAGAGGAGGGTGGCGGTTAGGAGACAGGGTGGGTCGGAGGAAAAACGGGTCCGGCCGAGGAGTATCCGACTACGAGAAAAAAAAAAATTAAATAAAACAAAAAAATAAAGAAAATAATAATAATTATATTACCACTAGAGTTAAAGCCGGAAACGTTTTTGCCCGGAGAAGAACACTCCATGAATTTCAATTTAACATCTTTGTTGTAAACCGCTACATTATGTATTATATAATATATATATAATATGAAATGAAACCTGTAGATGATTCTTCTCTTTTTTTCTTTTTCCTTTTTCTTCTTTTTTTTTCTCTAATTTCACTCATTTATTTTCATTCTTTCATTCATCTCACATACATATACCTATATTATAGGTACTTGATATTTTTAATTTTTTTTTTTTTTTTCATGTACGAAGAATCTCTTCATACATTTACCAGATGGTTTCTTTTTCTTTTCTTTTTTTTTCTTCTCTCGAAAAAACCTCGCAGTTGTAATTCTTTCGACGCGAATAATAGAAAATTAACTAATTCTGACCGACAGCTATCGTCATATCCTATATGAATATACACAGTATAGTTAGCATAGGTAGATATGTATTAAAAAATCAATGCATGCGTACGACCATATATTACCTATATTGAAATTGAGAAAAAAAAAATTTAAATAGAAAAAATTAAAAAAAAAAGAAAATTGTACCATAGGTATACGTGAGCAGATTTGTGAAATGATGATTAATTAATTATCACCAGGTACAAATTAAATGACATTATATTTGTATATATACATATAGCATAACGTGACCGGCAGTATAAGTCAACCCGCGGCGCGCAGATTTAATTTGACATTTATTTATTTTATTTTTTTCATTATTTTTTTTTTGTAATTTTTTCCTTTTACCACGTATCCATAATTCGAGTGGTTATAGATGCGAAGGAGGGTGAAGAAGCGAGGTGGGGATGTGATGAGATGTGACGGAGTATATGTTTGTACATACATATATAAAAATACATATACAAGTACATAAACAACATGCACACGTGTAGTAAACATATATATACATTTCTTTTTTTATTTACGTATATTAAAAAAGCGTGGCGGGGTAGGAGAGGATGCAGGTTGCGGGAGGTGGAGGGCGGAGGGTAGGTAGTTACCGGAGGAGGTGACAAAGATATTAATTAAGAATTAACACGCGTACTGAAGCCACCCTTAATTAGTAACAGTGAGTGCCCGGAGCAGCGGTTTGAGAGCGACACGAACCAACCAACACGACGCTTTAGTGGCGTCTGCTTCAACACCCGGAATGCCGGCATGGTGCCTGCCTGCCTACATGCGGGGGCGACTAAAAAACAGAAGAACATAAAAAAACGAAACGTAACAAAAACAAATTATTAAATAAATAAATAACAACAAAAAAATTAAATTAAATACGCCCTCCCCCCGCAAGCCGATAATACAATATCAAATCTATTTTTCCACGTGGATGTTATATGTATAGTACCTACATAGGAAATTGAGTGCATTTTTTTTTTAGATACCAAAGAGTATAAAAGAAAGAGAGCGTGATTTTGGAAAAAGTCAGAAAAAATCAGGCGGAAAAAGTTGGGAAGAATCGACAGTGGGAACGACAGGCCTATAATGACCTTATTTTATCGTCGACACCCATAGATGCGATAATAATGTATGTTTTAAACATTCAACCTCGACATTTGGAGTATAATATATCTTATGTACACGTACACGTAAAGATGGTATGTAAACCCAAAACTCAGACGCAAGTAATTAACATTCCATGATAAAGTCGTTTTTATATACGTTGAATACGCCAGAATTATAATACATCGCCATCGCATAATTCGCACTTTATACAAAAAATAAATCTGCAGAGTACATATAAGCTATATACTATACATATATATATATATATATATATATATATATATATATATATATATATATATATATATATATATATATACTACCGTCTGATAAGAGAACTTTTTTTATACAAAAAAAAAAATATATTAATATTTTTTTACATCACCGTCGAATTAACGCGAGGCGATTTATTATATTAATTAATATATAGCATCGCGGTGATTGGGGCAAAAGAATTTGAAATAAATGATTTAATTAATGTCCGCATCAAACGTCGCGCCAACATAAAATTCTTTGGATAAATCTTCAAATGAATAATTTAGATAAATACCCCATAGTGCAGTAAAGTGAAAAAAAAAAAATAACCAAAACCAAAAACAAATTGCTGATAAAATAATAAAATTAATGAATGAAAAAAAACAAAAAAAAAAGAAGAAGAAAATAATATAAAAATCTAGTGAACATTAACGAGCTTCGTTATTAGGTGGCGTCAATTGGCAATTTTATATGAATGCATAATTTAATTCAAGTGTCACTTGTCTAGGTGCTCGTACCGCTCGCGGTGCGTCGCGACGCTGCTGCTGCTACCACCACGGCTACATTAATACATATAAGGTATACCATATGTACCCACCATTATATACATACATACTCTACATATGTAGCAAATACGTGTGTGAGGAATATTAAAAAATCCATTTACACATGAGATATATATATACGTGTAAATCCAACGAGTGCAAAATTCATGACGACTTAGAACCAGCAACCAAAAAAAAAAATAAACAATTTCACAATTTTCGTACACCGTGTATATGTATCGATACACATACTATATGTGTGTGTGTAGACCCTAAAATCGATGTGTTTTATATATACGAAACGACGGACTGAAACAAAAACTTTTTCAAAACGTTATCGCATACTGATGCAGCAATGTATAGAAGAATGAAAAAGAGAGGGAAAAAAAGCGTAGTTATAAATGAGCTAAAAATTGCGATTGACGTTTCAATCAAGGTGCAGGAGGGTAAAATAAAATATTTTTTAAAACAATTCCGCGAGCGAATACGGAGGGATTTAGAAGCGCGTGTTGCGAAATTATACGAACTACACTATGCGGTGATGGTGCGAGCAGTTTGACGGAAATTCTTTGACACATACTCAACTTTACATGAAAATTCTATTCCATTTTCGACTCTAGAATCAACTGTTGAAAATATGTAGGTATCTATGTACATGTATGTACCGTAAATACATGTACGTTACGTATATACCATACATACAACCCTTGCAAGGGTGTCCCATGCTTTCCGTGACGTCAGAGGGCGGCCATTTTGACTCAGCTGGTCACAACAATAGCCCTGAAAGGCGCGTACGCCATATCGAGTCCTGAGTGTACAATACATTGAACAATGAAAAATCTCATGTATAGTAGTACAGCTATTCTATATAGATCTATTATAACTACATAAGCGCAAAAAAGAAAGAGAGAGAGAGAAACAAAAAAAAAAAAGGAATTTTTTTCTCTTTTCTCCAACCCTTTTCTTCAAACTCCAGGGCACAACCCTTTTACGAAATATTTTGACATCGTGGGCGTGGCTCACCCCATCAAAATTTAGGTATGGTAGGTAGGTAGGTACTTTACGCGAACCTTATATAGGTACCGGTACATAGGTGTGACCTATACCCGAGGTGCAATAAGCTGGGAGGTAAATTTTTCGGTTTTGAATTTCGGGTCGCCCGGTTAAAGCGATATTCTGTCGCTTTCAGCATAGCTGTTGAGTGACGTGAGAGTTCTCAACGCGACGATCGGGCGCGCGAGATCAGAAAAAGGGTATACTATATGTACACGCCATATTATATAGATATAAAAACCTTCGGGACGGGCGCCGGGATTCGCGACGTTTATCCTTATATTGTGTGGGTTTAGAGGCATTGTCGTGCATTGTGGGTATTGTCACCTTTTGAGGGTCGGGAGGATTCACACCTTTTCAAAGGGATTTTCCCGCGCCTCTTCTATTCAGCGGAAGAGGGCATCTCGAAACCCGCGCGGTGTGAAATAAATAAAAAAAACAAAAAAAAAAAGAAATTGAATAAAATGAAAATAAACTGTGAAAAAAGGATTAACCTGTGTGTCGTATGCGAAAAAAGTTGAAAAACAGAAAAAAAAAGGAATTGTTATAATGATAAATAAAATGGATTAAACAAAAAAGAAAAAGTTCAAAAAAATTAAAACGCGTGAAAATTCTGCTGCACTTTTGCATACAATTTTTATAGCGTTTATACCTCGACGTATAGGTATATACAACTACGTTGAGTTTCCGCTGTTTTCCAATGTATATGTCGCGCGGTTATATTGTACGTAATCCCAACTTGCATCGGTATTATAACCTATCCCTATATACATATTTTATATATTGTCAGTGTGCACAGTTATAGTCTCTGCAGCGATGTGCAGTATTTTTTAACTGAAAACTGTCACTCGTCACTTATACAGCGACGACGCGGCTCTTCCGCTCTAAAAGGTTGTTACCGATTTCTCTCTCTCTCTCTCTCTCTCTGTTTTTTTTTTTGTTCCTTTCGTTTCTTTCCCCCTTTTTATTTTTCACCAAAAGAATTCTTTGGAAGTTAAATTTCATATACATTCGTATAACAAAAAAGAAAAAAAAAGAAGAAGGAAAAAACCGACAATTCCGTATACGTGTTTTAGTATCGCATATAACGTGTATATTATTACATATAAGAAATGAGGATTCGAAATACCATGTAAATGACTAACTGGCTATTATAACAGCGCGTGTATCATATGATAATTTGCAGATCAGATGAGTGCGCGACCCTGTTTTATTTTTTTTTTATTCTTTACTTTGAATTTGGTTCTTTTTCCCCTTTTTTTTTTTATTCATTCATTTCGTTATTAAGCGTTCTCTTCCTCTCCGCAAGCTTACGGAGCGAGTTGCGAATCGTTAGGTATGGATATCTTATGGAGATTTAATCTAATTTATTCAAAATAGCAAACCGCGCTCGTCGAGCCCCGCAGTACAAGCGCTGGTATAGCAGAATTATTATTTATTTCGTTTGTTTATTTATTTTTATCAATCCGTTTTTTGTTTCCTTCATTAATTGCTCTCATCTTCCGCAACCGAAATATCATATCGGTTCGGTACTTTAAACTCGTAAAAATTTTTCTTATCCATGGGTAATTTTTGAAACGAAACGACGGTATAAACGTAGAGAGAAAAGAGAAACGAGAAAAAATGTAAGAAAAAAAGAAAGAAGAAAATTGGGTGGTAAGAAAATCTTTGCAATATAATACGAATTAAGTGAACTATGCAGTGTACAGTTAAAACCGCTGGGCGGCAAGGTTGAAAAAATATTTATTCTATTCCTTTTCTCAGTACAGATACGTTAAAAACCACGTGGTTCCATTCAGGAAGGTGTTGACACGTAGGGTGTTTACTAAGTAACTTAATATTTCTGTACCAGCACTTCGCGACTAGCTTAGTTGGCGCCAGATAGAATTACCTTTAACACATGCAACCAGCTACAACGCTCTAGCTGCTACCGCGCGGATGACTAAGTATAGATCATTACGAAGTTATGTATATATTGTAAATTAGTTAAGAAAAATTTAAAGTGAATTTTATAATTTTTTCTTCAGCGATGGGACAATAACGTATACGATTGCAATTTTATTAGTGGAAACTCATGCGATATCGATTGAAAATTTTTCCGAACGTTTTACGTTTGCTATATTATTTTCTAACGAAATTTATCGCGTCGGTGTAAAGTAGGTACGTGTAACGTATAAATGCAAACGTTGGAATCGTCTCACGTATGAGATAACCATGTGCATTTACTAGACGTACATATGTATAACATAAAATATGTACATACGCACGTATTATTATAACGCAGCTTATATACCGCGAGTCTAATAAGTAATAATCCCGAAAGGGGTGCTCGAGGAATCAGCAAGTTTTGCACGAACAAGGATCGTACGTAGGAAAACGCATATAATATTAACGCAGTGCGAGTGCGGATGAGACGGACGGACGGACACAAATTCTCCACAGGGATGTGTAGTGCACGTGTGTGCGTGCGACATAACTAACCCTTACGGTTGGGCAGCGGAGGTGCGAGTGAGGAATTTCTGGTATGTCGAATATTGTGCGGAGCACGTCGGTTATAAGCTATAGTCAGTGGTGTTGGCTACCCTGACTATGGGGCATGGTATGGCATGCACAGCCATTTACTTCATTATGTCATTAAGCTTAATGGCCCTGGCCCTAACACGCCCATAGGCTATAGCGCCATGCTCTGGCCCTATTAACTTCTCTCCGGAGGCATTAAGGGCACGTATTATATAGAAGAACTTCCGTGGGTGTCAAGACTCGAACGGAATCGAGAGCGATCCTACCATATGATATACGTGTGATGTATGAAATTATACAAACTGCAACGTTATAGTCAAATTATTATTTTTCAAACAAACAAACAAAAATCAAATCACATCTTCATAAAAACCGACGGTGTCAGCGATGCAGATAAAATAGGGGACGACGATTTTTTACAGATTTTGTACAAGCGGAGAGCTTTTCACATCGAGTAATTTTTTCTCTCTATATAACTGGAACATGAATTTTGCATCGCAACATGGATATATTTTTTAAGCTGAGAAAATTAAAGATTTTCTATCAAGGAAAGAAGTGAAAAGAAAAATCGAATTTCCTTCGCGACGGTTTGTAATTTTTAAATTTCGTTCGGCTCAATCGCGTGTTGTGCTCTACCCTGCGTGCATTAAGGTTTACCTAAACCTATACCTATATAATATATAGGAGAAGGTCTAATGCACCTGAATAACGGGCAAGGACATCTAAAGACAAAGTCCAAATTGAGGTGCGGATTGTTGAAAAAAAAAAAAGAAGAGAAAAAAAGGAAAACTTGTTTTCAGGCAATCAACACTTCCCTCATTGTCCTCGGATGACATTTGAATACGTGGCCATCATAATATTCACACCATTTCTACCGGGATTCAGGTTTCAACATGGCTTCTCCATAGCTGAGTGAGAAAACCAGCAGGTCTTAAGAAAGACCTAATATTTTCTTCTTTTATTTTAAGAGGTGTGAAATCGGGAACAAAAACGGGAGCAAATAAAAAAAAAAATTGAAGGGAAAAAAAACAAACAAGCAAACAAACCAATTAAGTATATACCACAGCAACAGCACAGCTATGATTTTTCTACGCGTTCCGTTCTTTTTTTTTCACACCTAACGTGTTGGTATAGAATAAATGGTAAAGAAGGTAGAACAAAAAAAAAAGAACATTAGAAATTAAATTAAAATAAAATAAATAGAAAGGACAAAAAGATCTAGCGGTAAATTGAAAAATACTCGAGGACTTCCGGTTTAGAAATCTGTGGAATAGAAAGGTAAAATAAGTGAATAAAAATCATTATCACCGTCGTCGTCGTCGTCGTCGTTGTCGTTATCGTCTTCTTCGCCCCTAATTTCTGTAAAGTTTGAACAAGGGTGGGAGTGAATCAAGTAAATTAATTTCACCCTAAAAACATGAGCGAAACATTAGCAGTTTACCCTATAAGCTTGTGCTGGTCTGTTACAAGTGTTTTACACGATGTTGCCGGTCGGGTGGTGGAGTTAGAGATGCCGGAGGGAAATGGTTGGGGGGTCCCTAATCTAGCGAAACATCCCTAGGGACAAAGTCGCGGGGGCTACGTCCATAGGCAATTCGCGCTAATACCATGAAGTGGCGATACCCATAAGCTGACTTTCTCTCCACTCTCGCGCGAATCCATTATATATCGAATGTAACGTGCGACGCTGAACGAAAAATATATTTCCAAAATTTCGATTTTCACTAAAATAATCATGCGTTGTAGTACATCAATTTTTGCTACACACATAACATATACGATGACGCAACGTCATAATTAAAAATTAGCTACGTACCCTGCGTGTCGAATGAAGAAAATTTTCACGCCTGTTTCAAATAGCGAGCGCAAGGGTTAGGTCATCTTTTAACCAGGATTATTTCCCTTTACCCTCAACCCATGAAAGTTACCCCTTTACCCGTGTTTATAATTTTGTATGAATCAATTTTTTCTGTTTTTCTTTTTTTTTTTACAGGCGTTTGAAGATGTTATAATTTAATATATCGAAGCAATTGATACATGTGTACCGTGCAGCGTATATCCGTTGTGGTTTATTGTGTCGTCGGAGTATATTGATGAGTTAAATTTTCAATTACCCTCGACAAAGACTCAATTTCCAAGTTTAAAACATCTCAAGCGTTTCCCGTTGGAAGGGTATAGTAACTGCGGGGTGGTTTATGCGCGGGTATATATGTATAGGTAGATATAGGCTAGCAGGGTTTCGAATCCCGCGATGAAAAGATTTCCAAATTAAATTTCTGGATTAGTACCCGTTTAATGTGGACAAGTGGTGCCAAGACATCCCAAGGGAGTACTCTTCGTACACCGGTATATATCCTTCGAGGTTCTCTTCTCTTTTTTTTTTTCTCGTTTTTTTTTCTTCTTTCATTACCCCTCAAGTTCATCCCACGGGACAAGCTATATTCGAATAGTCTTTGAACCCCTCGTGAACAGATCGCAGTATCGTCATCGCCGACCGTATCTGCACCACCACCACCACCACCATCATCGTCACCATTTACAACCCTCGACTAGGCTAAACATAACCTAAATTATATACTTCGCACGTTTCTGTTTGCCAAAAGCAAATTTCACACGGATTTATTATTTATTCACAACACCCGACGTACCCACGCGGTTCCCCTTCTGCACCCCTATCCGACGTTCATAAGAGTTTCGAAACCTTATAGATAAAATACACGAAACGAATGGAAGTTGGACACGAAAAAGAAAAAAAAACTATTTTGTTATTCTATACTCGAATATCTATACGTATTATAGTTTTATCTAAACTCGTTATGGCGAGAACGACAATCACGAGTCAAAGTAAATTTCGATCAATTATTGGAAGACTCGATGAGGCGAGAGAAAACCATGGGATAAAATGGGGTGGGTAGGATTTAATGAAGAAAGTAAGTAAAAAAGGAATAAGAAAAACGAAATAAAGGGCGGAAAGAAGGGAGGGAGGAAGGAAGGAAGGAAGAGATCATGAAACTCGAATCGAGACATATTAGCGGGACAAAGAAAATCCTGATATCTGAAGGGGAGTGTTGATCCAAAGATTCGGTGTTTTTCGGTGCGTGTTTTAATTCGCATATTTTTAAGACGATGCGGCGTATAGTTAGTATAAGGTATAATACGTACCTTACGTACGATTATACGTACGGTATACCTATACATTATGTAAAAAATGAGGGATGATCAAAAGAAAGAATCTTCGATTGAAATCGATACTAGCCGTACTGATTTTTTTTTCTTTTTCTCTTCTTCCTTTCTCTTTCTCTTTCACTTTTTTTCACTTTTTCACCGGCGTCATTGACTCGCGTCGCGTAACCTATAGAAGCTGGGGGTCTCTCTTTAGCGGGTGCGATATAAAAGGGAGTGCGGGGGATGTTCCAATCCTCCTTGCACCCCACGTTGTTCCACTTCCAGGATTGCTGCACCGATACGTATACATATATAAAAAAAAAGAAGAAGAAATAAAAAAAAAAGAAACGAAGAAAAGTATGTATATACATATACATTTCCGCTTATATACTTCACTTCTTGGTTATACATATATACTGCAAGTATATATATCGGCGAGCTTTTATAAGCCTCGAGAGAGGAGCCTATAGTTGATTATTATACGAAACTCGGAGACTCCCAAGTTCGAAGAGCTACAGAACCACCACTACCACCACTAACATCCGTAGTAGCAGCAGCAGCAGCAGCAGCAAATCAGACGACAGTTATCACGCCTCGGCGTTTTCAATCAGTAGGAGACGAGAGAAATGCGCGTAGGGTATATAAGACGCGAGAGGAAGAGATGAAACGAGACTCGCGACTCGGTCTGGTTATATCCATATTGCGTGTATATACACGTCGCGACATATATATCCAAAAAATATATATAGAAACATACATATGTACGTACGTATATAGGTATGATATATAACCTACACCAAACACACGTGTTCTACACCCTCTCGTCTCAGCTTAGATTCCCTGATCCTTTTTCTTCTTCTTCTTCTTCTAATTTCTTCTTTTTATTTCTTCTCATCGCCGCAAACTACCCCTTTTGCTATATATTTAACACATTTCATCGCTACACGGTATATTGTATGAGACGTCTACACCTAAACCACGTTTTATATAAATTCAAACTCGAGAGAGCTAGCTCTCCTCCTCTCTGTGTGTAAATTGTATACGCATGTTAGGGGTGTATACAGACTTTTGCGAAGAGAATTTTCGCCCGCTGGATGTTCGCGGCAAAACGAGAAGAAAAAACGATAAAAACAACCAAAAACAAAAAAAAGAATGACATTTAAAATATTTAGTTTTTCCTAGCCGCACACTGAGACACATATACCTACATTCCGCGTATATATACCTAAGTTCGTACCGCCTTAAGATGCACGTACGTTACTCTTAAGGAAATAAAAAGAAGAAGCTAAGAAGAAAAAAAAAGGAAAAGCCGCGGGTGCAGCTTCTGCAAAGTTTATCCCGAGTATATACGTTATATGTATAGTGCAGAGGGTGTTCTAAGATATAGAAAAGTGTTCGTTCTTGGGTGGTACGTACGAATAGTAGTGAGGGTTTTGGCACGCTACTAGAGGAACATAACACACCCTCGTCGGTTGAAAACAGGGGTAGTTTGAAGGCAGTGAATGTACCCCTGGAACATAAGGTATATACGTATATACACGTGGAGGGAGAGAGAGAGAGATATGTAGATAGATATATGGGTGGGTATGTGTTGGTGGTGTCGGTTGCCTGGCAACGGACGATAAAGGAGCCCTGGATAGCCAATGGCGGCCCTCAACACCCCCTTCGCCTAACACGGCTTGTTTTCCGTGCTTAAGAGCGAGACAGAATTTTCCAGAGGTATACGAGGCTGCCTGCTGGCTTTGCTTTAGTAGCTGTTAAGGTTTTAAACCCACTGCATCTCGCGGAAAGCACACTAGTCCCTCAAGCGCGGGATAATTAATATTCTAATCCACGAAAACTTGAGTGTTTGAGTTAACGAGCTACCACCTCAGACGAGTCTGTTCGTTGACCCGCACGTATTATATATTGTACCGTACTGTCACATATTATATACGCCGTAATATCCGCCACTTGCGATCCTAGTCGTAAAACTGATCGATTTTTGAAATTACCAAAAACAAAAAAGAAACAAAAAAATTATTACAATTAGAAGAAGAAAAAAAGCTCCACATTTCGCCGACGTCTCAAATCGGATGAGCGTATACCACTATACTGTACAGTGGATACTCGAGACGTAATCGATCGATGCTTTTGATTAAATTATTCCATTCAAACAATTATAATTTATAGAGATGAATTATTAATCCTTCGATCTCCGTTATTTTACTACTATAGATACGTATGTCATTGGCATAATATGCGGCATTAACCAACCGTTGAAAATAGTAGTAGGGAAGTAGAGAAAAGAATGAAAAAACAAAGGTCGCCATCTTGGCCGTCTGATTTTCTCAGTTTTGTTCCTTTTTTCAATTAGCTTTATACACATTTATAAACCCTACCTATTCCCATTATGTATTGATGTATATAATAATGAATGAATCTCTGTCCAATAATCTCATTCGAAGGCAGCATCGGTCTTTGGAATACATATTATAAATCAGGCATCGATTTACCCCCGGGGAATGGTCTAATTAGATACCAAATACTCCAACCGGAAGTTGCAAGGGGACCGGAATATATATTACCTATACATCTTCAGACGTACATGGGTATACAGATACATAGATACCAGCTATGCAGTGTACATACTTTTATGTACAATACATATATACCTAACCAACGATATCGAAGGATATAAGAATATATACTCACAAATTTTCTGGAAGGAAATATTTACTCCGATGTTACAGCACCACCTCCCTCTTACCTATAACTCCATTCGACTTCCTGAAATATTTTATACATACACATATATAACGCACATACCCTATGTACATAAAATCTATACAACCCGTCCTGTATTATATCCACTTTGCAGGTTGATCAATTTATTTATTCTACTTAATTTTTTATTTCTCACTATTTCCAGTACTTTTTTCAGCATAACGAAATATTTCAGTCGATTACGAATTATATATGCGTCTAGATTGGTGTTTTTTTCTAAGAACTGTTTTTCAAAAATACCTCACGGTTCACCAATCCAATTATCAATTGACGTATATCAAGTTGTTTTGGGGTGCTAAGTGCTTCTAATCGTTAACGCGAGATTAGATTAATGATCGACCGAAGCGACAGCGGCACATGCAAAAAGAAAATCTGCATCCAAGTGCGAAAGTAATTCTAAAACAAAAGTATAATATACATCTATTATACTAAACGCAGCTAGTGTTCTTATGTAATTCAGGAACTATAGTCATCATAATCAATTTGACAATTGCGGCTGATTCAGAGATGACTTAATTACAAAAAAAAAACGTTATTATTGATCCTCGTTTTGATAGTTAATTTATACATATGCTAATTGAATTAACGATACATTTTTGCCTCTGACAAAAGGGGTTAATGCGACCGCAACCAACAGCTAGCCAAAACTTTTGGTGGGTGGTTAAAAAAAAAAATGAGAGAAAAAAACGAAAAAAAGAAGCATGACTCGGCTATACGAGCCGTTCAATTTGAAAAATAACAATATTCACGAACTGAGGAGAGCGTCGCGGTTGTGTGAAACGTAGAAGTGCAGCATATAGCAGCTACATTATAGGCTTGTTATTTTAAGCCATATGGCAAGCGTTCCATTGAAGGATTTGTCGGCCCAACCTTGCAGGATATCAGCGTAGAAAGTTTCTCGCTAGAATAAAATAAAAGTTAAAAAGAAAAAGACAAAAAAACGTGGAAAAAAAAATAAGAAATAGAAAATTAACACAAAAAACAATAAAAACGAAAAAGAAAAACAAACACCTATGTATACTTTGCGTTTGGTATATATGTATGTACCGTACATACCCATGTATAATAAATGTGTTCGTATATAACGTGTATTTTAAACTGTCTCCCTTTTACGCGCCTTTCATCCGTGTGACTACCCGGGAAACTAATTCTATAGTGACGTCAGCAATGTTTCATAGTCCAATTAGTTGGGGGATATATAATTAGAATTAAGCTCTTAATTAATAGTTAGTTAGCTACCACCACGCCACAACGTCAGGGCGGGCTTCCTCTGGTGCCTCGTGCCTACAGAACCTGCATTGGGTGCCTCATTCCCGAAGCTGCTGCTGCTGCCGCTGCTGCTGCTGCCGTTTCTGGCTCTATAACGCCTGCAGTTCTGCACCTCGCGTATAAGGGTTGGGGGTTTCATTGTACAGAGTTGTACCGCGAGCTTTTCTCTCATTAATTTCAAAATTAATTTATAATTGATAATTATTTTCGGGGACACGCAGTTATACATGTAAAGTATACAAGGTCGTAGATATATATATGTAACGCAAAGTAGGTATAGTCCCGGGTGCTAAAATAATCCGTACAATATATACAATAGTTTATACATTAATCTAGTTCGTACTGAAATTGTTTTTTTTTTTGTTCTACCATTTTTCGGGGTTTTTTTCTTTTTTCCTTTTTTCCCGATGCACGTTACTAACGAAACACGTATAGGTTATAAAAAGCTTAAATATCATTTACTACGAGAATCGATGTGGCTTTAACAACAATATATGGTGAATATAATATAATGGGTAATCTGATACGGTATACTATATACATTAATACTTTACGTATACGTTTATACATAGTGTATATAAGAGTATGTGTATCTGGTGTATATATCGGTATGATAATATTATTATATTATTATACATTATACATAGATATTCGGGTTTTACAGTCGTTGATGGATAATTATGCCGAGAGCGAAGCAAACTATAAAATACCTAATGAGGTGGGGGATTCAATTAAGCATTACCTCCAACTCGCCGCTCGAGTTAGGGAGGGTATGTAGGATGATGTTAATTTAATTAAATTTTCAATAGCTCGGTTCGAACCTGATGTACAAACGGAACGAAATATATATATATAATATGTATAATACATAGATATAACTTGTTCACATGGGTGACGTATGTAAATTTTATTAACAAAAAAAATATATATATATTTCAACTGTACCACGCACGGTAATTGGGTACCTAATTATAAGAAGAGTAGATGAAAAATAGAAAAGAATTAAACAAAAAAGATAAGCAAAATTTAACGAACTGTAAAATTCGATACATATTATTTAATTGATTAGAAAAACTGTGTGACGATGAGGTGATGAAAACAAAAAGAAGGGAAAAAAATTTCAGATGATTGATATTTTTAAAATAATTAATCGATTTTTTCATGTTTATCAATTGTTTCAGGTATCGGCCACAGTATCGAAACGGGAAAAGATTTCACCGTCGATGGTCTGTCAGGTTTCAGCAAAAAAAAGAAAAAGAAACGTCGTCATAGGTGAGTCTCTGCTCTTATCGAAGCAATTACCAATGTCAATTAATTATAAATAGATTATTTAATTATAGAAATAATATAGGTGCTCTTATGGAGACATTGTGGATCGACGCCATTTTTACCGAATTTGTATCTCCTGGTTCGCGATCTCGAAACACATATTATAATTATATGATCGGAAAATTGGAAATTAAACGAAAAAAAAGAAACGGAAAAAGTTATTCAAATTCGCTGGTACGACGTAACTGGGCCCAATTCATATATGCCTGTATAGCAACTTACATGCCCTAACGAGATAATCATGGGGTTGTTTTTTTTTTTTTGAATGACTTTGAATTTCGAAGAATTCATTCTAAGGCATGAAAGTTGTTGCCTCGCCTTTACGACGGTATTCAACCCTCCGACCGATATTTTCGACCTTTGCTCAAATCATCCCCACGTATATACCTACCCACGGTGTCTATTATTTACTCATTTATATAATATATATAGTGAGCTAGTCCATCCGTCCATTCACGTCTGTCAAAAATTATCTCTAATTGGACATCTTGCTGACAAATTGGATCTCGTTGCACCGTTACAATGCAATTATATCGGTTCAGTCCGGGGATGATTATTACGATGAAATTAGCCGCTGGTATTATCTTCGAATATTATAATATTTCAAATATGCAGATGTACGTACAATAGGGGCGGGTAGATATCGCAATTATTGGCGAGATTGAACCGTGAAAAATGTGGTCATAATTTTCATTTTAGACTTTCATATTTTCAAGCTCAGCTAAATATATCCTAGATAATTCGACAAAACTCGTTTTTTCCTTTTCTCTTTTCTCTTTTTCAGTAAGATTGACATTTTTTCAAATCTTGCCATGTAAAGATGTACATCGCTGCAGATACCGCACATACCTATACTAAATTAATTGTATCATGTATACGTGCAAGATAGTTATTAAATATTGTCTTTCGATATCGAATATCATCCGCGAGTGGGGCAATTTTTCATTATAAATGTTTCATTATTTATAAAAAAATAATTGAAGTGGATGTAAAATTAATATCTGCATCAGTGTAACGTGCCGATTCGCGTTCACTTCAATTATTTTACCATTATTACAAATCTACCGATCTAAACAATTTCTTTGCAGCGTCGCAACAGGCGCGATACATTTCACGCCCGCCATTTTTTTATTTTTTCCATAATTTTTCGTTTCTCATTCTACGCACAACGATATACGGTGACTCCGATTAGAAATATAGAGACTCCATATAAGATATAAATTAATAAAATTCATCATCTATAATTCCAAATCAGGATTACATACATAAATGAAAAAATTCGTCCTGTAGCACAGAAATTACCCAGAAATTTGAGGTGATAAAACGGGATCGAACAAGGCGATCGCATCACTCGCGCAAAGTATAATTAAGTGACAAGTTGTAATGGCATATAACTAGGTTCATATGGTTGTTGCTCCAGGACGATCTTCACGTCGCAGCAGCTGGAGGAGCTAGAAGCTGCATTTAAGGAGGCACATTACCCAGACGTTTACGCTCGCGAGATGTTAAGTCTACGAACAGATCTCCCCGAAGACCGAATACAGGTGAGTAACGTACAATGACGATACGTACGATATCTACTTCGAATGCATGAATGGTAATTCGATGAAAAAAAAATTACTGCAGACTCGTCTAAATTTCTACTTACATCGGTATTATATATCGGCGTACATATGTGTATAATTAAGTTAGGTAGTGTAGTAAACAAAAAAAAGGAACGACAAAAAAAACAAAAATTAAACAATAAAAAAAACACTGCACACTTTATGTTGGTATACCTAATAGTTAAAAGGTACTTTTGTCGAGCAATAAACTTTCACGCTACTTTATTGTACATACTATACATACGTTTAAAAAACAAACAAAACTTACGTACACGTATACGTAAATACGTGTATAACGTGCACATATATCACCCTACCTCAAGAATTAAAAGACGCGGACGATTGTGTTGCGCGCCCGACTTGCGGCAACTCAAAAACTGCACAAGAACTAAGAACATAAGAATACGAGCACGAGCACATGCGAGCGCGAGGACCATATCCGTATACTTACATGTACACATGTTATACGACGGGGGTGAAACTAAAAACAATATAAACTCCACCGAGAGGATCAGGAGAATAAGAAAATACAAAAACGAAAGAAAAAAAAAAAAACAACGTCATTTTCTCCTCTTATATACACGATGTGTGTACATAAGTATAATAATTTATATACACACGTGTATAATGTACTCACATATTACGAGGTGTGGGTTGGTTATTTATACGGGTGCACAGTTTCACGATTTCCGCATGGGAAGTTGCGAACAAGGTACATAGTTGACTCCTTATATTCTTCGCCGTGCGTGCCATTGCGATTGCCATTGGCATTATCGTATAAGTAAAAACTATGTGCGATCCCAAGTTTGAGTCTCCTGTTTCTAATGATACGAAAAATTGAATTTTGGAAAAACAAAACGAAAACCAGAAGCAAAAAGAAAAATTATAATACCTACCCTTATAAACACACAAGGGACTCGGGTTGGGTGTTCGAGGGGGGCGTGTAGTTCTCGTTACAATGTGAACGTGAAAATAGACGGAGAGATGATTTAAAAATTATGAGGGATCGGGTGTCTAATTATAAATGGAAAAAATTAATGATCTCGTATATATAATAAAATAAGAGCTGGCAGACATGTAACTTGTACTCCCACGTAGATAATTCTGGTTCGTGAGTCTCGACGTTCGCTGTTCCGTTGCAGATCACGGGGTTCCTGCACGCATTATAGTTCCAAAAAACGAGGAAATCTGCAATACGATCGATACGCAAACAACGGTCATTAATTTACCATTAGATATACATTATACAAGAATGATAGGCTCGTTATAGCGTCTAATTTCGTCCTTGTACGGGACAATTAAATATATATTATAGATGGCGAGGTGAGCCGATCCCTATTATGTTAATTCGATGACGAAATTTTTTTTTTTTTTCGCACCCTCATACATAGCAGACGATGAATAATAAGGAGAGAGTAATTATATATTTTTTCTGCAATTTATTAATAACACGGAGGCGTTATGGAAGGAAAGAAAAAAAAAAAAAGAGGAAAAAGAAAAAAGGAAAAAGCAGGAACTTTTCGCCGATTAATGCTTTGCAGCACGTCGGCGCCATCATAATGTACACCCATATAATTTAATATTGGAACCTGCTGCAATGGGAAACACTATATGGAAAACTCAGTGTGCAGCGCGCGGTACTGTGACTGACCCTATACCGAGCTACCTATAAGCAAAGTAGTGACCACCCGCGGTTTATGGCCTTATAGATATATACGTGAATGTACATAGATATGTATATAGATATGTACAAGTTATGTATATATGTACATCCATGTATGTATATACTTACCAGCACGGTTGCAGGCGAGAGAACAGTCGTAGAGAGACCGTGGTATACCAACAAAGCGGCCATTGCAGGGTGGGTGCGGTCGCGCGGGCCAATCAGCGCCTGAGGCCGTGGGACGTGGGCCAATCAGGGCTCAGCTTCATCGTCTTTTGTTTCTAAGTTACGCGCGGGACACAATAACGAGCCTGCAGAGAGGGGTTGATAATCGTTAACGGGATATTTTCCTACGGAGTAACGCTTTCTCTCCCTCTCTAAAAATTCTTTTTTCTCTCTTCTTCTTCTTCCTCTCTTTCTCTCTCCCTCTTTCTCTCTCCCTTTCTCTTTCCTCAACATTCTCTCGTTCCACTCCCCTTTTAATCTCTATACCTCCTCCCTCCGTCTCTCCCCTCTTTTTTTTTCACTCTTTTTCTCTTATACCCACTAAATCCTGCACCTATATACTATATCTACGCTTTTACTTATACAACCGCGAATCCAATCGCGGTCATTTTTCTTTTTCTTTTTCCTTTTTCTTTTTTTTTTTCTTCTTTTCATTTTAAGATGGTCACCGTGAATTATAAGTACAACTTATATATTCTTGCAGACGAAGAAACCCTCGGCGAAAGTATGAGCCGACTATTCGTAAGATCAAAATTTTCGGGTTGATATATCTAACTTGTGAGTAAAATAAATTCACGTATCACCCTGTAATTGATTATGCAAATGTCCATTTCATGTGTATATGATGAAGCTATAGCCGAATGATCGGCGTTAACAAGCTACAGTCCATATACATATACTTATGTAAAAAATGAAGAATTTAATCACATTACATGATGGTTTAGGTATATGTAACTACCTAATAATTTAATAATTTAATCAAGTATAATAACACGTTACGCCGTCCTCACGGCTAACAAGGTTGGATTGCTGTCAGATTGAACTTAGTCAGTATTAACAGCCGAATATCCAAAGGAATCATCTTATATATTATTAATATATTAAAATTCCTTTTTGGTTTCTTTGACGCCGTATAAATTAAGTTTTTCAATTTCAAAGACAGTTTAACGATTTCCTGTAATTTTAACGTTTAAACTTTAGCAACGACGTATATAATATTAACTGCACGGTTCGTAAACACCATCGTTTTGATGATAAAAACCGTCTCGCTTATGGTTTTTTTCTTTTTTTTTCAATTTGCGGTATACATTTTCACCGTTGCCTGCATGGTTTTGAATTCTTATTTTTTTTTTTTTCTTTTCCTCTTCACATTCTGTCTCGTAATATTTTATATATACCGTACGGTCGGTTCTGCATGATGGATTCAAGTTCCGATTGTTAGAGCAACTGGAAGACGAAGTTCCCATTGTCTACGGTCAAGACAGAGTGCGTCCAGTTTGACTCGCGCGCTATACAGTCCAGTCATCGGACGGACGGACAAATTACGCTGTCTGACCGCCTACCCACGTTACCCTCGAAGATGAAGACTTGTCAGCTATTTATATACTTACTATACACATATGTAGGTACATGAATTGTACATAACACGGTTTCTTTACACCTTTCAACTATATAGATAATGACGTTCTAATCATGTCTGGTGTGCGTCTTACTTACGTATTATAAGTATACTCAACGCGCAGGGTGCGTGAAGGAAATAAAAGAATTTTCTTTTTTCTTCTGACGCAGTTGGAAACTCGAAAAAATTTCTTGCCATTCGTTGTACTATACGCATCTACTTGATCTACGCCATAATTATAACATAACTCACGCGCTATACAGTTCAGATTTTGATGCAGATCGTCGCGATTCGTAGAATTCATCTTCTCTTTTTCATTATATACTGCAGTACGGCGACACTGCACTTCATTCACACATGATGATGATATTGTGAACCGAAGTTACATGTATAAAAGACTTATTTCGACCCCCCATGGGTCGCTTAATCGAAATGTCCTCGGCAGATTTCCGGGCGACGTATACGTTATACACCTACAATGCGGTATGGGTATAGCAATCTTGTGAAACTCTTCGAAAGGTAAAAGTTCGCCAAATATAATACACGCTATGTCCATAAGTATTTCGAATCGATCGTTACAGAGGGTGGGCATCGATATTACGTACGTCTCGAAATAATCAGTATATAGTTCAGTCCGAATGAGCTTAGAAACAAAAAAATATTATCTGCAGACGAATATAATAAGGATTATATATGAAGGAATTGAATAACTACCGGTTATATGCAGTTGAACGGTAGGAATCGTTCAATTTCTGAATTAAATATAATATAATGTATATAGGGTGAGAAATAAGTTGTGTACTGTGAATGTAGTGTAATATAATTGCTTTTGATCGCAGATTTCCGAACAAAGTATAAGTAATTTCGTACAAATCTTCTTGTGGGGTGCCAAAATTATAGGGTACTCACGTGCATTATATACTACGTATATGTATAACGTATATAGTACATAAACGCAGCGCGCGCGCGGGCGCGAAACGTGCGGTTAGGATTAATCAGGGGTTGCCCCGAACACCCACGATCTAATGTTATGTATATACGAACACATACAATCGGCAATTTTATACAGATGATAAATTATTGCCACATTATACGCGTACTACATACAGTACAGTCGACGCACTAAATTTCACGGCACATTATGTTATTATATACGTAAAACGTCACCGGTTGTATAAAAAGGTGGATTTTCGGGACGTCAGCGTAACGTTAAGTCGATCTTCCCTATGTCGATTTGATCCTTGTTAGAAGTAGAAAAGGTATAGGTATACGAGTACATAGCTCGAAATATCGGAGGGTAGATGTAATACGGTAAACCATGTTCCACGACACGTTTAATCCTATAGGATTAAAGAATCAAAAGTACCAGCCCTCCGTAAATGTGTAGTTGTCGGAATATGTTCCACCTATCGTATACGTTCCTTGGATTTTTCCATAATAAAATTACAACCAATCGCGTATCAGGTTTTTCCGAGAATTCTTCATACAGGGTTTACAAATCCAGCTCGACAAATTATGGAGGCTTGTTGGATGCGTGGGAGAAAATACATCCTCGCTGTTCCAAAGATTTCATCCCCCCTTTGTCATGAGTTACCGATCACGTGATTACATAAAAAACAATAAGAATCAATATGGGAATTTTTTCGAAAGATGGAAGGCGCGTCGAATGAAAAAGAAATTATTAAAACTTCGGGACTGCTGCAGCCGTGTATACCAAGAGCCCCCGCGCGATGACTTGTAATATGAAAGAGCCTATATATATACATATAATATATAATAGCTGCATCTACTTCATGTGGATTATATGTATACATAGATATTTTTTTTTTTCATTTCTTTTTCACCTGCACCGCGTCATCCTGCAGACTCGAGGAGCAGATATGCGTTTGTTCACGTAGTGCCCTCTGCACTCTTTCTCTTTCAACTGAGACTGCAATCATGTAATACAAAATGGCGGCGGACTAACAGGTTTTAATAACTTGAATCAAGATTCACGCGAAATAAAATTACAAATAACAACCCCTTGTAGCTCCAGTTACGCGAATAGTTCACCGTAGGAACATACCTATGCGTATAATGCGTTAAACCTGTGCAGGGTCAACCATAGATTACAAATAACCTCAAAATTATGCGAACAAACTTTACATGTAAAATAATTCTGGTATCTTTGATTAAAAAAGTTAAGTCTAGAATATTATCGTAAAACTCTGATTTCGACGTACCTATCGGAATAAAAGTTATTCGCTCGCGTATCATTTTCCTTCGTAAGGAAGTAGGATACGTACAGACCCTTGAGTTTTCTCTTTTCTTTTTTGTTTTTTTGGGAATAAAAGTCGGAAGTCCCGTCGCCAAGGAAGAGACGCCAAAACCTTACTTAGCTTCTATTGGCGAAGACGACGACGCGACTATATACTGCGATTCGCGTATATATGGTATAAACTAGCGCGCGGTATATGTATATACGATCTGCAAGTTAATGGTTTGGAACGGCTCAAATGACCCGCGAATTCAGCTCAAGATTCTCTGTTTATGTTTGGTATACACCCGCCTAGGCATTCCGCGCGTCATATAAGTCGGAGAAAATTATACGACAATATTACCATTTTCACGGTAAATTTATGGTAATTTTCAATAACGTTATATAAATATCATTTCCTCTATACTTATATAGTACCTATGCGTATATACAGAGTACGCGTATCGCGCATCATATTCTTCGGGCATTATATTTTATCACATATTTGCATACCGGGAAAAAATTGAAAAAAAGAAGAAATACAAATATTAGACATAAACGTGCTTTGCAAGATGATTATAAACTTTCGAAGAAAGTTTCACATTTTTCGCATCCTGATAACTTTTTGAATTCGATTTTTTGTTTTACCTGCATACGTCCTTCTTGTCGTCAGCCCTAGACGTCGAGGGCTCTTTATTCTCTTAGTATGAATATAATTATCTGAAGGGTTCATCGGGGGAAAAAAAAACTAAAATAAATAAAAAAATAGAATATATAGTTGCAACGTAACCATGTTGAGATGGCAGGTTTTTTTTTTTTTATCTTCTAGACGAATAGCTAACACTGTGTAAACGACTGAAACTAGTGAACAAATTGGCCATCCTATACAGCACCTTATATACCTTAGCCATATTAGGAGAGGTAAAATAAATATTTTCGTATTTGACCATCGTTAACAGATTATGAAATTTCTTCTTTTTGTTTTTTTTTTTTTTTTATTTCTAGGATCGTACCATTGGCTTTGTTAACCTCGATGAGTTGCAGCTTGTATTCTATATTTCTCGAAGAACGAATCTCTGGAAAGCAAACTTATAATACCTAAGCCCGATTCTGAAAGGAACGCAACTTCTTTCTCTCTTTTTCTCTCTTTCTTTTTCTCTTTTTCCTACGTTTCAACGGGTACATAAAAAAAATCGTCATGTAATACCTACGGTATAGGTATAACATCTACCATTCAGTGAGTGAAATTCGATCGCGTTAGATCATCAATTGTTCAAATCCTTAACAAACGGTGTGCAGTTGTCGAGAAAATTATATATATAATAATAAAAATCCGCACGTACATTTTACGAGTCCCAATGAAAAGCTGTTGTAAAGGAAAAAAAAATGAATGTCAGATCAAGAAAAAAAAGGTTCACATATCGTTTGACTTCTGGATCGATCCCTATATATAAATATTACACACTGCATCACGTCACGTCAAGATTAACAATTGAATGAACAAATTTTTCTCCAAACTTCACCTGCACCGCATTTTTAGCAGGATTTTATGGTTTCCTCAAGATTTAGGAATGAAAAAACTTCTTCCAAAAATCCGAAAAAATGACAAAGATCTTGTCTAATTTTTTCCTTGTTTTTTCTATAATCGATTCAGACAAATTACAGATGATCATATAAAAACCAATAAAATTCTCAATCTTCTCGACCCCGGTACGTGATATAAAATTCTTTGAATAGCCGCATTACTAATATTAATAACTATGATGATTTACTCGAGGATCTACTGGTAACTTTTGTTATGTAGTTCGTGGCTCGGAATAATAATTCTGAATGGTAACCGGGTATTAGTCACTGCGAATTTATCGATTTTGTCTTTCCGGTTAGTACGAATATGCGCGGTATGTGCAGCATAGGGTCTCATCGTTTATAACCGAGCCGCATATGTCCACCGCTTCGTGAAATAGATAAAAGTAAAAGATTTGAAAATTGAAAAAAAAAAAATTAAAAATTTATGTCCAATATTCGAAAAGCCGAACACGCGATTCGTATAACCAACTAAATCGATACTTTATCTGGACACCCTATATCTATACGTGTATAAAATGGTAGAAATTTTTTTACAAAAGCGAAATGCAGGGTTGAATTTTATTATTATATATTCGGCCCGGACTTTGTCGTAATTTTTACGATCTTTTTTTTCTATCACTAGGAGTGGCGGTTTTTTTCAGTTTTAGCGGAGATTATGTGGTCACGCAGGGGTGAGGGCAATTTACCATATTATAGGAGATGAAAAAAAAAGAAGAAGAATACATTCCGGAGATGACTAGACGCCATTTAACGTTGGAGATTCAAATTAAAATCGAATTAAAATATATGTCTTATACATAATAGAAGTGATTCAGCGATTTGCCCCGGACTTTTTCATCCCCATTGAAATAGTGTATAGTACGAGACACCCTTATAAGCATCGCGGCAGGTTCGTAAAAGTTAGTGGGACTGGTGCACATCATCCCAAATAAATATGTGTGTATAAGTTACGATTAGTGTGTACATGTAGATAGAATATGGGCGAGTAAAAGCGGCTGGACAAAATGTGCAGGGATATATGTGTAAGGGGGGACCTGCAGCAGCAGCAGCAGCAGCAGCAGTCGAAATAACGGCCTATATAAGGGATGCTTCTGTTCTCATGAATTTTATATATCACTTGTCGAAATGATTAAATGATTTGACGCCAAGGGTGGTTTGACACGGGATGGGCTTTTGACTTGTATAGTACATAGCACCGAATATATACCCGACATATAGGGGAACTTTCTGCACCCGATTCCCACCCGCAATGAACGTGAGACACCGTATTCAATTATTCATACTAATAGGACCCCGTGTATATAATTTGGGGAGTTTGGGGCTTAAGTCTATTCGAAGTGAGAAAAGAAAAAGTTTAAAACGAATTGATACAAGAAAACTGCGTGCACCAATTATTATATACCTGATACTGATACTTTTTTTCGTTTATCAATCTTCGTAATTCCACATTCATTCATTCGGATGCGCACAGGTTTTATCATCAGGAAAAATTGTCTACAACCCTCGTTCACATGATCATTGAAATTGCGGACAAACAAAGTGCAGATCGTATATTCCAGATGGACGATTTTCACCCCCCGAAAAATTGACCAATAATGCACATCGAATTTCTTAGATATATATATATATACAGATCTATATGTACGTTATACAGTGTATATGGGGATGTAATTTATATATTCTACCGAGCAAAACAACACGCGGTTTAGCTTTCTGGTACGTCCATTTCTAGGGGGTAGAAAATAAATAAGGGTAAAATCTGAGAAAATAATAGCAAAGAATTTTGTACATGTATTCGGGTATGTATACGTATACATAAAGTTTCCATATATACGTGCGGAGCATTCTCCGTTACACAAACTACACAAGGATTATCGACCAATTTGGGCGTTACGAAACTGTCAGCGAAACTGCTTATAAATTCTAATAAAGCTCTTATTCGCGGTCGGCTACCGGTCGCTGAGGTAAGCTAAACCAAGTTAACGACCGCGAGCAAGCAGATAAATTTCACCTAACCAAATTACGTTACAAGTATATGTACGAGCTCAAATCTCCAGCCACGCCCTTGAAAGCTCGGAGGGCGATCTAATGACGAACAACTCGCAACGTGCAATTTATTATACATATATATATAACCACACAACCTGCACACCCTTCGCTATTATTTTGCGCGAAAACTGCGCGGAGAAATCCAAAATTACAATCAAATTTATAAGTAATAAGGCAGAGAAAAAAGAAAAAACGTGCTCGCTTAATACCTATCACAAGTCAATAATTTTAACACAAAAAAAAAGAAAATATTTTATCTGAAAGTTGGTAATATTTTGTGAGCTTCGTTAATTTTTCAAACACTCTTTTTTTTCTCCACTAACTCGTTAACCCAAAAATCAGTGCTTAATTAGAACGGAAAAGATCGTAAGGGAAGTTCAATTAAAATATTCATCATGCGGCGTGGTGGTGATACTTGATCAAGTTATACATGTGTGATATAAGGTGTTCGAAATTTGAATAATTTTTCCAAAAATTTAGTTTGCGAAATTTTTTAATTATAGTAATTTATTTCTTTTCACCCATCTGCAGATGATAATGAGGTGTATGATAATAATTAGATCGACCGAATGAAATCGGAGCTTAAAAAAAGGAAAAAATTTAACCAAATTTTTGCAAAATCTAATTCGAAATAGCAGAGAAAAGCCTGAGCCATCTCATCGAGTCGTCCGATTTATATTTGCGTCGAGCAAGTGTCTGTCCCTCGGATATAATGAGGCGTCGCGGCGCGTGCCGCACGCGGACGCTACGGGGCGTCGGGACGCGTCCAGCTAACTATTTACCAGTAACAACTACTAACTGCCCTACATGGCCACATGCTACATGTGAACGAGAATTCTTGAGTACATTATGTGTACGGTGTACATCGTATACATATGTATATAATTTGCAGGGTTGAATGTAAGAAACGTGCTTCAGAGCGAGTTAAAAACCAACCAAACCCGATTTTGGGTTTGACGTGGGCCACGTATTCACGTATCTACATGCTTATATGTATTTTTGTACGTGTAAATTCGCACCGCACCAGTATAATTATGGACTTATTATATACCTAGGAGGATTCATTAATTGGCTTAGTGGGATAGTTCTGTGGGAATCTACTCAACTAGTTCACTAATAGATGTATATAAACCACCCTATATACCTCCGTAGCTAGAGGAGGGGGTGTCCAAATTATGTACGGATTGAAAACTTGATATACACTGCAGAAGCCCCCGCAGACTGCACCCCAAATTATTTTTTTCGTTCTACAGAAATTAACTAGATATAAAAATGATTAATTATAGATCTACTGAAATTTCAATGGCGCGCGGTAATTAAATGTTAGATTCCAAATTTTCTTCTTTCTCCACATTTCGTCTATATTTGACTTGTTTTTGTGCATTTTTTTTTTTCTCGTGATAAAAAATATTAGTGTTCCGGATTATTTCGCCATCCACTCTTGTGCAGTTTATATCATCGTCGCTCCTTCAT
Organism: Athalia cordata; assembly: GCA_963932425.1. Lineage (NCBI taxonomy): Eukaryota > Metazoa > Arthropoda > Insecta > Hymenoptera > Athaliidae > Athalia > Athalia cordata. The sequence continues at coordinate 32,669,111 of OZ010626.1, forward strand.
TCGATCTTTATATACATATACGTATATACATAAAGTACATATATACTTGGCCAACCTCGCTCTGTTGTTCTCGCCCAATAGTCTGTCCCCGCACTGATCAATGATACGCCAACAGTGTACTGCGCATGACGGACTTATTATATATAGGTATATGTATGGTACTTGAACATGTACATATATTTCTATGTACACAACCTCCCTTAAAACACATTGACAAATAAACTGGCCATTCCCGCCATGGCTACGTTAAAATTTCGAAATTGAACTGACGGAGCGATGCGGGTTGGAAAAACAATATTTTTTTTTCAAAATCGTTGCACGAATTTTCCCAGCCACCTTTTTTGTTTCGGTATAGACGCCGACCTAATCCTTTTTTCACCAAGGATGATTTTCTTCAAAGTTCAACGGGTTGCCCTTTACAGTTCTTCAACGTCGATAAATTATTTTAATTTTTTTCATCTCATCGAACTGAAAATTAAGATTTTCGAATCAGGACACATAAGGATCGATCTAATCCAATGCAGATATCGGAAATATGCTATAGGTACTTAGAACTTTAAATAAAATAGATAAAAATCTTTTTCGTTTATATAAAAATAAATTGATATAAGGTGTAATAGCTATCGGATGCAAGGACGTTAACTCATAGAAAGAGATAATTTTAGGGTGTTGCGAGTTTCAAATTGACACGACCCGGGGAACAGGCGCCATTTCAATTCATTCAAATTACGTTCCAATTCTGCTTGTGACTTTGGTATTGTTGGCACGAATTGGTACCCGCCCATAATAGTGCTACCCTATGTACGGACCCGACGGTTATATCAGAACTGAGGGTGTACAAATGTTTTAGGATTATATACGCCACGATAAGTTGGCGCTCTAAATTCACTGCGAAAATAACCCGATAAAAACTCCGAACTATTCGAAAATCATTTCTCCGCATGGAAAACACTCGTTTATAATGCTCGAAAAATCCCTGATATACGCTACAAGTTCGACTCGAATTTTCGATTATCGAACATTAATTATATACCTTGAATTTGATCGATCGGCTTAATCTTTTTCCATACCGATCCGCAGTGCTCGAATCGGTAGAAACTATTATATAGTTCGTCGTTATCTTGAAGATGCTGAAAAAAAAGAGAAGAAAAGGATACTCATTCGACCATCCATTTTCTCACACATGCACAACTAAAATTTTGGTTAGTTGTATACATATTAGTGGAGAGGAGAAGAAGAAAAAAAAAGAACCGATTTAGACACGCGTCAGCACGGTTGGTGGTCCACTGATCAGTGGCGACTAACTATGGCCTTATACAAACTACAGTATCAATTATCCACCCCCTTCATAAAAAAAAAACACAAAAAAAATAACTAGATCCAAATTGGAAGCAAAAAAGAATTGTTACAGCAAAGATGTGTACAGTTTACATAAATGATAGAAAAAAAAGGAGGTATCGTTATCGAAAATAAAAAGAATGACGGCGTGCGAAATGAGAATTGTGTATTATAGTCTAAAACAGAACAATTCTCGTTGTACTATACATGTTCCGGATTTGGCAGCTGCATTTCGGTATAGCCTCCGGTGCAGCGGTGCACGGTTTGTGCATTATTATCTGTATACCTACGTATAGGTATAGATTGGGATTGGGAATCGAGAACCTATACAGAAGCAACACATTTCCGCATTGTATAGGTATCTGGCAGAATTATAGATACCGTATACGCGAATGTAACGGAATATCTGTACAGCGTATAAAATGGCGCCGACGCACGGTATCTTTTACAGAATATTATCCATAACGCAATATGAAGTAGATAAATATTACACGAAACTTTTTGGCATAGAAACTCACCAGATATACATTTAACCTGTGATCCTGATGACGATGATCGTTTCCAAATATTATATTTTTCTTTGAAAAACTTACGTTTTCATTCGTTTGTTTCAGGTCTGGTTCCAGAACAGAAGGGCCAAGTGGCGTAAGACTGAAAAATGTTGGGGACGCAGTACCATAATGGCGGAATACGGTCTCTATGGTGCAATGGTTCGCCATTCGTTACCTCTTCCAGAAACTATTTTGAAAAGTGCCAAAGAGAACGAAGCTGTCGCGCCGTGGTTACTCGGTATGCGTGCATTGATGAACATTATATTATTATTGATCTGCAGAACTTACAATTTATTCGGGCCTGATGACAGCAGATATTGATTTGATTTTCCTTCTCTTGTGTTTCCCTTCTTCTATCGGTGAAGAGTGTTCACGATTTCAAAACGGGGTGACTGAAAAGACAGTAGCAAAATTTCCAAAAATTATGAGACAGATATATTATATTGGGAATATATACGAGATCGGGATTGAGGTTGATAGGAATGATATCCCTAAAAAGCTGAAAGAATTAAAATTCACATTAAGAAAATTTTTCTGTCCGTTTCCATCAGCGCAATCGTCTAAGTCGAGCAGCTTTAATCAAGATTTCGAAAATAATCAAGATCTGATTGACTGTGGGTCTGTAGGGATGCACCGGAAGTCGATCGAGGCAGCGGAACATCTTAAGGCTGGCGGTGATGACAGCGGAAACGACCATACCGGAAGTGGAAGTAGCCCACACCATAATCACCATCAAGGTGGACCGGCGAGCTCGGAGAGTGGACAGGAAAGCCAGGACGGTATGGGGCCATCTTCTTCCTCCGGTGGCGACTTCAAAGGTACGTAATAAAAATCCTAGAAATCTAACGCTTTACAACGTATAATCTATAAAACGCTGCAATTCAGCAGGGGACCGTATATCTCTTCTATACGAACATCTTGGAATTTTAACAAGTGAACATTTTTATTCTTATAATTTTTTTTTTACCTTTTTTCCTACTTATTTTCCAGGTGTCCAAGATACCGAGCAACTTCGAAACGAGAGCATCGCTTGTTTAAGAGCCAAAGCTCAGCAACACCAATTGCAGCTAAGTCTTCAGCCCTCTACGGCCCCCGGAACGACGCCATATCCGGCCGCGCCACAAACGAGTACTTTACACGCCTGAGAAAATTAGGAATGGACGCGGTATTGAATTCCTGCAATAGAAAACGAAAGAAACAAAAAAATAAAAACATTAAAAAATAATAATAAAAAAAGAATACCCGGTACCGGAAGCGAATCGAAATACTTTATCTCTCTTCGCGCCAATATATATATATATATATATATATATATATATATAAATGAGAAAACATATAAAATCGTGATTGCGGATATCAATTGTAATAATAGCTATATAATAATAATATCCTCGCCATCCAACCAACAAATTTAACATTAATTATATTTATATTACCATTACACCCCGTAAATGGGATTTAAATCGTATGTACATCGAGTTTCTTATATCTGCATCAATAACATACATATATGAAAGTTATCATTTTTCATCATAAAGTACCTTAAAAAAAATAAAAAAATATATTAATGTCAAATTTAACATGAAGGGAATTTCAGCAATATATAAATATATATATATATATCTATATATATTTTCAAAAATTAAGAAAACAAAGGAAAAACAAGAGACACGTAAAAAACTTTCAACGACGATTAATTTTGAAAAGAATTTGTAAGATGCAGCATAATTAATGAACATAAAAAAAATTAAAACTTGAATAAATCACAATTCATACATTATAAATGGGGCCTACTAAACACATGGGCCTATATAAGTACAGCCGATATTAATTTACGTGATATTTGCAGAAAAAAAAAATTTATTAACAAAAAAAAAAAAAACTACTCATGTTACAAAAAGACCCAGAACTTCGTAAAATAGGAGAAGATAAAATGCTGAAAAAAAAATAAAAAAACAGATCGATAAACAGGATATAAAATCTGCAAGAAAGATTTATATGGAAATGCCTGACTTATACAATGAACAAAAGTACTTAACATAACGAAACATAATAAGCGATTTTTGAAAAATAAAAAAAATTAAATAAAATAGAAAATAAAAGCATTATCTATTAGAATCAAACGAACAAAAAACAAAATGAAAGGAAATATATTAGAATAAATTAAAGTATCTGTTTGAAAAAAAGAAAAAAAACAAACGAATGTATAGTTGGCTTTGATATATATTATAGAAGAACAAACAGAATAAGAAGCAATAAAGAGATGAGGAAAAAAAAAAACTACTAATTACGAAAGAAAAAGTCGATAAAAATAATTAAAAGAGAACAAAAAAAAACGAACATTTCGCCTTTTCACTGATGTAATAACCGCGCTGTATATCTAATTATATGTCACAATATTAAACCGCAACGAAAGTTAATTAAATAAATGATATTACATCGAACATTAATTTTTCCGTATATACACGAAAAATGAAAGAAATAAGGATAAAATAAAATGAAAAGAAAAAAAAAAAAACGAAACAAAAATCATTGTGACCTTTAAATAATAATATGGTCGTGAAAAATACGAGCAAATTAAAAAACTCATAATATACACACACACACATACACATATATACAAGTATATAATAATATTATACATATATATACGTGAATATATATATATATATATATATAAATATGAATGAAAAGAAAAAATTATCAGATACAGATGCAAAAAAAGGTAAAAACAACTTTGAGGAACATACCTATACGAACAAAAAAAAGAAGAAAAACGGAAAAAAGTTAGCGGACACTTCCTAATATACTTATCTCCATATATATATGTATATATATAACAGGGTGGTTGTTAACAGGGTTGTTTCCGGATTTTGTTGAAGAAAAAAAAAAAAAACACTGAAAATGTGAGTTCTTGATATTAACTCTAAGATAGTCCGCATTGCCACCGAAGTTTCTTACGGAAATAACATGGGAAAAACTTTTTTTGTTCCTCGAAATTTTATAAGTCGTTTAATGTATCGAAAATTAATATAAAAAATTATGGGGGCATTAAAATTCGAAAACACCCCGGTTAATGACCACCCCAATATATTATATATATATACATAAATAAATGAATGAATAAAGAAATAATTATGTACTTAAGGTCTTAAAAACGTAATTGTTGTCAAATGTGCAATATATATTATGTAAGTTTTAGCTCGCGTAAGACATATGATATACTTTAATGATGATAATATTAATAAAAAAAAAAATAATAACAATAATAATAATAATGATGATTATTATAACGATAATATTAATAATAATTATAATAATAATTATAATAATAAATAATAACAATAATAACGATAATGAGAACATACTCCGGTCGTCATGCGTTAAGTAGGGCGAATTTGTGTAAATTATTTAATCGAATTGATTAATTATATACCATTGGTATGTACGCTACGTACGTGCGTATATATTAATTATATAAATTATTGTAATATTTGGAATTCATATATAATATAGTAAAACGTGCGATGAAAAAAATAATATATTATCGTACACGATTTTAAGAGAAAGAATGAAGAAAAAAAAAAGGTCACTTAAATTATGATACACATAGAAAGTATACATATATAATAATATGTACTATACCTGTAGTCGCACGAGCATACTAAGAGGTTTTTTTTTCTTCCCCCTTTTGTTTCACGTCTCAATCGAAATTATAAGTATTGAGAAAGTCGAGGAACGAGTGATGAAAAATGAGAATAAACAAATTTTTATTGTTAGAATATTATATTGTAATATTATATGAAGAAAAAAAAAATAAAATAAAGAAAAAAATTCGAAAATTCGGCCGTCTTAACGCGAAACAGACTTTATAATTCCATATAGAATACTATGTACACGTAATATACGCAGTATTTTAAAACACAAAAGATATACATACCTAATTACGAACAAAAATTAATCTCGTATGTTCTCCAGATGCGAAAAAAAGGTAAAAAAAAAAGAAGAAAAAACCAAAAAAAAAAAAACAAATAAGGATAAATGAAATTACATAAAATAATTTAAAAAAACACAGCTATCATTGTATAAAATAAAATAAAACAAAGAAAGAAAGAAAATACTAACAACAAAACAAAACAAATCGGGCAGTTTGGATTAAATATGAAAAGAGAAAGAAAAAAGAATATACTTATCCCGCTGCCCGATATATGCCCTGCAAACGCATGCAAAAGTAGTCGGCTAGTGTACGTGAAAAATAAAAATTTCTGAACAAAATACTTTCAGTGAGAGTTTTCGATTACCCTTATGTATTTCAAATCCTACACGTCTGAAATTCCCTATTCATTATTTTACGAAACTATATACCTTCCGTTGACTCTCGTTAGCTTGATAATATTATTCCGATGCTTTGTAATTATTAAAATTCAACTCAGATTTGGATTCCTGGGCTCAAAATACATGAGAATACCTGAATATTATACAAACAATCTGTTAACCCGATCCCCAAATCAGAGCAGAGGATTAGCTCGTAACTGTTATGGCGTAGCAAAGGAAAAATAAGTATTTGGGTAACAATCGTGTGACGCATTGATGCAAAGATGATATTTATCATTGAGGAAGACAGTAATTTACCTTGTGCTGTAGGCCCGGTCAGGAAAAACATCGTCAGTTTGAAATTGGAACATGTGGGTCTACCGTCAGATCGTAGATCGGATGGAGAATACATGTCGAGGTCATCATTTGTTTTGTTCTTTTTGTTTTGCAAATTCCAGCTTGCATTTAACTTGTATGTCTTAGCTATACAGCATTGTCATTTCTAGCGATCTAGTTTGATGTTTGGTAGCTTTCCAAAGATTAATTATACGTTCAAATCCGCGTGTTGCAGTTTAATGTTAAATTTGTTTACCCCCAATACTCGGTAATTAAATTGTCCATTCGTCTCGTTGTTTCGGTGGTTATTGTCCGTCAGTCACGATTAGAATTGTTTAATGTGAGTAGAGCAAAAAATTTAGATCAAAATCAGCTCGAGGTAATAAAGGGTAATTAATTCTTATGGAACACGTCGCACGGAGCGACCTATACGGTACCAAGGCGCTCGGCCTAATGGCGGCTGTGTGGCGAACGCCGTTGTGCAGAAGGCATAACGTCAGGCGTTACGTTCGGCTTTCGAATCTGCGAGAAGCAGAAGAATTAATGCTCCGGAATAGATCAGAGAATTCTTTTTCTGTTTGATATATATTTATTTTGTTTCGTATATATATATATATTTATGTATATATATATTTTCATATATATATTAATAAAGTTATGTTGATGATAATTATATAATTATATGCATGGATTCTTTTTTTTTTCTTTTTTTTTTGATGTATATATACTATATATATATATATTTATATTAATCGGACAACTTTATAAGACTTTCGTATTGTAATGAGACATCGATGATATACATAATATATTATTATAATAAAATATTTACAAAAGTACAAAAGCTTATAAAACATCGACCCTAAACATCGATCGTTCGATATTTTACTACTACACATTCGGAGCTGACTCCAATATCGAGAATATTAAATACTTTTTCCAAAGGCTGTTAATTTTTGTATAATCTTCTTTGCCTTTTTTCTCTCTATCTGGATTATTTCATTCACCTGCAAAATTTATTTCGGTATTGTTTAAAAAATTTGTGGCTCATTTTCGAAGGTTGCTAAAACATTTTATAATGGTTCAGATATCTGTAAGACAAAAATGAATAATAAATAAATAAATAAATAAAACTCTATTCACTTATGATGTACGTCTTCGATACCTGATTACGTTGGTACATTTTTTTTGTATTATATTTTTAGGTATGGAATTTAGATCTAACTATATAGGTACGTTTGTGTCTTTTTTTTTTTCTTTAAACAAAAGGAGCAGTTCCATTGAATGAAGATCTGGCCCGAGTGAAATTGGTCCGATTAGTACGTACATTAATTTTTAATGAATCGTATGTTTAACTACGTATTTATTTTAAGGTCTTGAATATTTTTATCAATATTCTTTTTTCAACCATTGTTAACCTTCGGTAAGGATGTACTATATTTATTGTGTATTATCGTATATGTATAAACGGATGAAGTCGATAACATCTAAGAAAAATTAATAATAATGAACGGATGAATGTAATGACTATATATTATACTTACAACTTAAAATATCACGCATACTGTCTTTCTGACTATAATTCAATCGATTATATTCGTTCCGAAATATGTAATTTATAAATATACGATGGTAAATTTGGAGCGATATATTTCATGTATGGAAAGAAATGATCGATTGAAATTATCTTGGCACTCTGAAATATGTTTTTCCCAGTCTTCGATTAAACCCAACTCGATGTATGAGGAGCACGTCACGCAAACTTGATTCTTTCTTTCTTGAAGAAAGAGAAAATTGAAAAAGAAAGAAAAAAATTTAGAAAAAAAAAACAAACAAAAAAACAACGACGTTGAGTATTTATAAAGCGTGACAAGACCTCGAAAGAAAAATACCGAAGTCAACGACCTTACAAACTATAGCTAATGCCTTTCTCTGGAATCTTCTCTGTGAGCACTGTGTCTTCTCGTTTCTTGACCACTCGGTGTGACAGGTCGACGTTTCGACCTTTTAAATTTCGCAATATCTTCTCCGAAGACATCACCGGTACGAAGAGCGGAAATGAGGTCGTCAAATTCACCCTTGTTGTCACCTGGTCCGTTTGCATTATTTTGGGTCTTGTTACCCAGAGATATACTGTTCAGAATACCTTCACGGGAGTTTTTACGTTCCATCGTTCGTTTTCGTAACTGAAAATATTATTCGTTTATGATATCAGATCAGTTTTGTTGAATAAATTTTATAGAGCACAAGAGAAAGGAAAAATTTTAATATTGTTATCGTACCTCCTGTTCTTGCTTTACTCTACGTTCTTCTTCTTCAACTTTTCTTCTCATGTTTTCAACGTCCTGCCTCGCCTCGGCCAAAGCTTGCAAAAAATTTTCAAATATGCCAAAAAATTCGTCAGGTTGAACGCCCGCAGAATCTTCACCGAACAATCTTACGGCTCTGTCGAACTGCAAGGCACAAAATAGAAATATTAAAGAATAAGAAAATAAGAACATAAAAAAACAAGGTGAACGATGCACGATGACAATTAATTACCCTGGTCTTCATGTCTTGGAATAGATCTTCCGCTTCCGCAAGTCTGCACGTTGCTTGAGCTTGAAATTCTCGCATAGCTGGTAAAAACATGTCGCCTTGAAGCACCTGAGATTGACCTCTGTGGAACTCTGAATAAATTTTGAACAAAAAATGATTAGAAAAATCATAAGTATTGGTTCAAATTATTTTTATCTATACCGGTACGAATCTCACCGATCTCGCGTTGTACGTCCGACAAGCCGTTCTTTAAATTCGCAACTTCTTTCTGTAAATCCGCCATGCTGACTCTGGCAGCTGTTCTGACATGGGGCATGTCCTCTTCGATATCAAGTACCTCTCTAAATCTTGACTCGAGCATTTGTACTAAATAGTGTAAAAGCGTCGTGCCCTTAGCGCAAGAGGATTTTGTGTCGACCAATCGATTTAAAGAGGCGAGTCTAAAACCTGCTGCATTTCCTCTCGCGTTTCCTCTGTTCACGTAATTACCAAGCGCCAGGACAAGTTCTAAAAGTTTTCTCAACCTTCGGGACCGAGCGACTTGACGACTCGCTTCCAAAACGGATCTCATTCTTGGTGTCAGCTCGGCGATGCTGGCAGCAAACTTTTTTTTGTAGTGCAATGATCTCAACCTCTGCTCGTAATGAGGAACTCTGAAACAAGTGTTTCAAAAATTAGATCAATAAGGTTTTGGGGGCGGAACAATTTGTGGGAAGAAAAATGTAAAAGAGAAACTTACTTTGATATTTGATACAGAAAGCAGTCCGCTCGACTTTGAAGGTCCTTTTGATGGAGATCGAGCAGCGCAGATTCTTCGGAAGAGGGTATATACTTCAGTAATTGTTCGACCATGTCTATGTGGAGTATATTTTGTTGATCCATCGACAAAATGGCCCTAGTGATGTCGTTGTCTGACATTTTAAGTTTTGACAAAAGTATCGTACAATTTTGAGCTCTTCTAGAATCAATGACTGACATGGTTTTCTTGTTCTTTCCAAGATTACGGAGATCCTCTATGGAACCTTCGGTCGGGACTCCGTTTTTCTGATAAGCGCAAAATATTTTATCTATAGATTCGAGGTCCATGACGTTGTACAATTTCGTATCGTCAAGCTCCGACCATATCGTTCCCTGCAACTTTTGTTCGGGTATTTTCGACCAGTTAAACGATTTCAAGGGGTTTCCAGGCTGGGGGACATTTTTTATTATCTCAACTTTCATCGGAGGTGGTGCAGCTGGCATTAAACAAGGTGGTGGCGGAGGAGCGAGGGGTGGAGGTGGAGGCGGAGGTGGCGTCGGCTTAGCTTCAACCTCTGCAATTTCATCGTCTACCATTTTTATCGTCGCTTTAGCGTCGTCCGGTAGGCTTCCAGAAGCCACGAGCTGCTCCAAACGTTTCCTTTCAGATTTTTCGTTGTTAACTTGACGAGAAAGTGTTTCGACGTTATCCTGGAGCTCTGATATTCGCTGCTTCGTTTCTATGTGCAACGAAGTTTCTTTTTCCAATCGCTCTTTTATCCTTGACAAACTGGCCTCCATGTCTTCCTGAAATTTTACATAATATTAAGCTTAATTTTAGATTATTGAGATCGATTAAAAAAAAACTCAGATCCAAAACGTTGTACACACTTTTTCCTGCGTTCTCAAGTCAAGCTCTTGTTCCTTTTTGGCTAACCTCGATGACATGTCCGAGTTTTCTTTTTCCAGTTCCTCTGCTTTTTTCTTAGCTGCAACCAGCTCCTCTTCCTTGGCCAGAAGATGAACGATCTCTTTGACATTGATATCGATCGGCGCAACGTCTGGGTTTCTTGCTGGGGTAGTTTCCGTTCCTTCAGACTGCAGGACTATCTGTTGAACGATCCGGTCAAAGAGCAACCAGTGTTGAGGATGCGATCCGTAATCGACTGAAACAATCAGAGTTCAAATATTTCGAAGTTCTGAAAGTGAAAACCGAAGCGATAAAAAAAAAATAGGAAACAATTTATCTCGCACTTACGAGGAAGTAAAAGACAGTGTTCGAGGAGGCTGAGTAGGTGGGGATATGCAGCGGTGTGGCTGAGCTTTCTTCTGAGTAATTCGAACATGGCGGTAGCACTTTTGGTGTCTACGTGCTCCTTTTCAAACTTTCTCGCCAATTCTTTTTCGTCCTCATTTCTGACCATTTCAAAAAAATCCAAATGCCTATCGAGCGTCTCGTTTTCATATTTTCTAAGTTTTTCAATTATCGGTTGAATTCCGAGCATCAGTAGCTCGTACCTAAGATGCAGTCTGAACTCTAGAGTCACTTGTCCAGGTCCGTAATTTAATACCGCGTTTATGAACGACATTATCGCAGTTTTCAATGACAAGTTGTCCTTGTAAATTCCAAAGTTTTTATCCAAATCGTTTATTATACTCTGAAATCTTGTCCTTTCAGAATGATATTGCTGAAAATGTAGCATCGCTTCGAGGACCTTCCGATGACCACCTGGAACCAGACACACCGCCCCAAGAATTTCCAGCACCGATATTTTAGTTTTTATATTTTCCGTTGCCAGGGATTGCGATATCGTATTTATGGCCGTTGGATGCGCTAGGACGTGAGCTCTGCCGTTCTAAAAAGGATGAAAAATATGAAAATGCAAATAACTGCCGTTTAAATCGTACGACAAATGCTTACCGAATTGTTCATCATGGCTTTCAAACATCCAATCACACTGGTGTGCAGATTACTATTCGCAGCATCCGTATCCATGGTTCCAAGAACTTGAAGAAGTGCGTTTAATCCATCGAGTTCTATAAATCTTAAAACAAAACTATGCGGTTGAGTTCGGAGTGCCGTTTTCAAGGCCTCGACTTGTCGCTCTTGGTTGGAAACTTCTTCTCCTTCTTCCGGAAACGGGGTCTAAAAAAACGAGCAAAAATTTGGAACGAAATTCGGGATGGTTTCACGGCGATCAAAATCTTCAAAATTTTCATGCTCACACTGGCGATAGTTTTAACCCTGTTTATATAGTCCTCAGGGTCGCCGCTTAAGTCCGTAGTTCTCAATCCACCGTTTTCCAAAGTCCCATTTCCCTTTCGCGAGCAATATATCTGCCATTTTTTGTTCGCCGGCAATGCTAAAACCGCTTGTCTATTTGTCTGAGTCAAATCCAACTCTTCGACTAGTTCGAGGAACATTTTATTGAGCTCCTCTTCTGCTGGCATAGGTAACGTCGGCGTCATAGCTTGCAATGTAAGAGTTCCCGTGTGCTCGACGACGCAGTAGGTAATCTCGGGTGGCTCGTCATCCTGAGAAATAAAAAAAAAAACGTAAATAAATAAATAAATAAATATAAAGATGTAATATATGTTCCATTTCGAAAGGGTATTAGAATGATAATTAGGCACTTTGGGTACCTAAGTAAGATTTAAATCCGACGCAACGCGTGTAACGCCGCTTATACAGGTATTCGTAGCCAGCTCAAAGTTAAATTCCAGAATCGGTAAATGAGATTATTTCTAAAGGATGCCGCCCAGAGACCTCGTCGTATACATACGCTAATTATATTCGATATAATATCCATACTTATGTATCGTGTATATGATACGGGCAAATATGGCAATAAGGCATTAACTACCACAAAGGTCATACGACGCGGTCGACTCGTACGCTGGATTCCTGAGGTTCTTTAACACATTGCGTACTTCAGATCGTAAAGTAACGTCATAACGCAAGGTTGAGAGTATCAACTTTGTCGAAAATTTATTCCTCCTATTATCCCGACATTTTTTCTTTGTCTTATCGTCGAATAGAATTCTTTTTTTTTTTTTGATATACATAATAATGCAACGTTAATTAATAATCTCGAGTATACAACGCGAGTGAATTGTCTCAAGAATGTTATTTCAATAATTATACACGAGCCATTGTATTATATTTTCCACTATGTCCTAATTAATTCATGGTATTCCAAATGCGGAGGCGTCTAGAGGTATAATATTAACATATTATCGTCATTTTTATTAATATTATTATCATTATAACATGCGACACGTGCGAATAGGATCCGCTTACCTGCAGGCAACCGCAGAATGACTTCTTCACCCTCGACGGCATTGTCTGGCAACGACCCACGAACTCCTTTAAAGGTGCAGGTGGTTTTTTTATCGGACAAGTCGGAATTCTCTATGACAAAAAAACGACAAAAAATCAAGGACATGGAATAAAGTATTTAAACAGACATAAACTCAAGAGGCACTTTATTTGATTGATAAAAGTGTATAAACAAAATAAAAAAAAGAATAAGAAATTAAACTACTTGTTGTAATTTAATGTTATGCATCGTGAGATCTACGTGTATTACCTAATCTCTATAATTTTTAACTATCGTAATTTCTTGCCGCAATTTATTTTTCCATTGTATAAACCGCAAAACAATTTATTACCATACCGTACATCTATGTATACATATATATAGAGTACGAAGCAGCACGCTTTAAATATATACCTAAACAAGTATATTTTTAAATGTCGTTTTAAGAGACGTATAGTTAACAATTGAGAATTAATCCTCGGTAATTATGTAGGTATAATTACGTAAGTACATTTAATTATTCCTAATTTGCACGATTCCATGAACGTAAAAAATAATATTATATACACCACGCAACCACACACGTGATATCGTAGTTAGAAAGAATTTTTGCAGGACACGCGAATGAGATGATTTTTTGTTTTTTTGTTTTTTTTTGTTCGAGTACTGCAGAGCATTAAGGAGCGTTGAAATTTTATGAAAATGATATTTTCACGTTCACCGAGCTGAATTCTTATCTCTCTTTCGTAATACATAACAACCCACGCAAAATAATTCGTACGCCACATTATTCGCTGTACGTATGAATAATAATTTATAATCAATAAATTGAAATTCCTTACGGTGATATGGAAAAAGAAAAAAAAAAAATTGATAAAGAAATAAGAATAAAACAATATTGCCAGTAAATTTTTCAATTGCGCACGACCGATATATATGATTACACAATTTGAAAACCTCATTTGACAGAAAAAAAAAAATATCATATCCAATAAACAAGATATAGGTGGGTTATATACATATATCGAAAGTGCAACCAGTCTGATATTATACATTTTATAAAGGACATACTTATTGCTTTTGTATAGTTTAAAGAGGCCTTTACCATACCCGCAGGCATATGTGAACTTTCGACTCAACATACCCGTACAAAATATAACGTACATATATGCCACATGGTATATGCTCACGTATAACGTGCGTTGCTGCATTTTATGTATTCCGTAACCATTTTTTTTCTCTTCTTTTAATTGATTTTTTTCCGTCCCGTAATTTCTAGAACGTGATCGTCGCGAACGACGCTTGATCGTTTCGTTTCTGTTGCGGATAAAAAAACTGAAGAAAAAATTAAAAAAAAAAATCGAGCACGTTCATTAAGTTCATCAATTATCAATTAATCCTCTGTGGGGTAATGATATCAAAGTATTCACGTGCAGTACATATAACGTGTGTATGAAATCGACCTAATATAATTTATACCCACGGTGGTAATGTAATTGCTTAATTAGTTATCGCTTTTGTTACGCTGCACCAACGTACGTATCACAGATTATACAATGGGGGAGAAATTAGATAAAGCGAGAGAAAGAGTGAAGGAAAAAAAAATTTATGTATAAGTATAACAAAATGAATAATGAGAGTAAAAAAAAAAAATAATCAAACGTTGCCTAAACATGACAATAGAGACTTGCAAACGTGTACATAAAAGTTTCACTTTTTAAATATCTTTGGTGAGAGCGCGTTAAAACTATTTGCAACATAAAGAAAGAGAGAGAAAAAAATTTGCAAAAAAAAAAAAATTAACTCGAACAAAAATTGAGATGAAATGAATGAAATAAATTTGCTAAAGAAATTAAATAAACAAATAATCGAAAATGAGCGCGCACGTGTTCGCTGATTCCATCAATTTTTTTTTCGATTTTTTTTTCGCATAATTTGCATACATGTATATAATTACGGACAAGTTTTTTTCGTTTCTTTTTTTTTCGTTTTTTGCATTTTAAAACGAATCCATATAGGTATATATGTATACGGTGAACCGCAAATTATGACTTTGGAATGCGCCATACATATACATAGTGCGTAAGAATTTATTATTATACCTACTTATATATCGATATAATAATATTGTGATTGTTATATCGTTATATCGATGCAAATTGATTTGAATATTTGAAATTCAATTACAGATAATTCAATCGTCGCGTCATGACGTCGTGTGCTATATGCCGGACGCAAAACTTTGGAGGATCGTATAACGAAATAATTACATCTATATAGTTTTGAAAGTTTTGAAAGTGTGCGATTGTACAGTGGTTGGAAAATCATTAATATTATATCCATTACATTTGTACGATACCCGGTAATATACGAATTCGAAAGGATCGCGATAGAATAAAGATTATAATAAAAAAATAAGAAATTTCATTCTTTTTTTTATTTTTTCTCTATTAACGAATGAATAAAAAATATTCCTTAATTACCAGATTCAATTTCCCCATCTTTTCTATCACGGTGTCCATGACGATGAAGTTATATCGTTATTAATATTGTTGTTGTATTTATTTAATTTTCTCGATCACGAAAATACAATCGGAATCTTTGATTTTAGATTTGTTTTTTTGTTTAGTTATTTTAACGACTCACTAAATGAAAAAGCTGCACGTCACATAATGTACGATAAGTACATACCGTGTACACGTCGTAATAGGTTTTATTTAATAAAAATGACACTGAAAAATTGAACTCGCAAAATGTACAGCGTGTATTTTCAAAGATATGTTATTATTTCTTACGCCTTTTAAACGTATGTAATTTTTTTATGTTTTTTTTTTTTTTCTTTTTATTTGATTTTTAATTTTATTGTTCTTTTCAAAGACAAGGGTGCAGGGTAGGGGGGAGAAGTGGAAGAGAGAGAAAAAAGAATAAGGACGAATAGGAACTCGGAACGAAGTGGCTTTTAAATATGAGTAAAATGGTGGGAAACGAGATGAATGCAGCAGAAGGTGACGTTTAAAATTGACGATGACATCAAAGGATCATGATATTCGCATCACCGGAGCAACGTCGACGACGAATGAAAATATTTTTAACAAAGAAATATTTTAAAGGGTTCTTGTTCACAGGTTCCTCGGATGTTTTTAATTTCATTGTCTGTTAAAAACCCGGTCGCTTTTGTCGCGAGCAATTTTCAAACCACCCCCTTGCAATTCGTCTGCATCAGAATATTCGTGTGTAGGTATAATATCATCAAACAGGGGTGCGCCTCGAATCCGGATACACGTTTGAAAAAAAAAACCAATTAAACAAAAAAAAAGTCTCTTTTGAGAAAATGATGTACAAAAAACGCAATCAGAGCGTTCGTACGATCGTCACTGTTCTCACAAACCGCTGCACTGTCACAAGATTCCTACGAATGTCTTTTGTATTTAAAATTGACGAAACAATTTTTCTTCATAATTATGATTGTCATAAATCACGCACATCACATCGATGTATCCCCCTTATTACGAGAGGGAAAAATTACAACGGAGAATATCTGGAAATTTTATTTCGTAAAATATAATTCTGCGAGTAACGCGCGACGACGGATCCGCAGATGTTCGAGCACGCGAGAAACGACCGACGGATAAAAAGATGGACCCGAAAAAGAAAGAGTGAAAAAAAAAAAAAAAAAGGAACAAGAAGTAGGAAATTCTTTTGATATCGGCAAGAGCGAGTTATGCCGGAGCGGTCCGCGGTGCCAGCTATAAGGGACCCACTTCTTCGTTTAAGGTTCAGCATTCGACTGGCAGGTGAAAACACGACGGGACAACCTGTGCACGCTGAAGGCCCAGAGGAGAGTTGGTAAGGCCCCGTTTCTACAGGAGAAATGGGAACTGGGGACTCATCGACTTTATACACTACTTGTGAAGGGGCAAAGAATGAGAGAGGAGAAGAAGAGTGAGGAGCAAGAAAAATTATAAGGCAGCTGCTACTCCTGCTGCTGCCGCTGCCGCTGCCGCTGATCCTATCTGCCATGCTGTTCCTCGTACCGCTGCAAATCTTCATCTGACTGATCGTTCGGGATACCGGAAGAATCGAATCGAAACGAAGCGTATACTAATATGTAATCGTTATGATGTCTTCCCGCCAACGGTTGAACGAATCGTCATGAGCGTTCAATCTGTCCCTGGATGAGATGTAATAGCGGAACCCACATGCTCGTATTATAACGCACGTCATGCGGTGTGCGCATTTTTGAATTACATTTTTATTTTCGAAAATTATTTTTTTCTGCAATTACGTAGTAAGCCGAACGGAAAAAGGGCATTCCTTATACGAGTACGCGGGTATAAGAATTCTTTATCCAATTAGAAGAGAGAAAGAAAAAAAAGAAAGAAAAACTGCATCGAAAAATGTTAGACATTCGTGAGTTACGTTATCGGCATCCATTAGCAATGTGTGGCTTGAAAACGACGATCAACGCGCGTTGATGATCCTATTATCCGCGTGTACATGTATCGTAAAATCGTTTAGCATAAATGTTTAACTGCAAATGTTCGAAACGTTTTGGTACGAAGATGACTTATGTTAGCCGTAGCGTTTCTTTTATGCTAATTAAGCCGCGCTTGTAAAAACCAAATTTACCGGCTGTACCGTATAGTACGCATCGGGCTTATCTTAATCGACGTAAAGAGAAAACGCGCGTTGAGTGCAATTCGCAGTTGACCGTTTTTTTATCGATAATATTACTACACCTTCCGTATAGATCGTCGAAATATATCGGATAATTATGTAATTATCCGGATATGCTTTTCCAAACCTCACGACACGCGATGATGACAATAGTTTTTCGAGCCTTCGTGCAAATCCTCAAATTCTTTCAAACCATTTTTTTTTTTGTTTTTTTTTTCTCAGTAATTCCTAACGTGACATTGGCGTGATAGTTTAGAAAGAGACGACCTCAACGACAGTAGGTCACCGCGAAAGGTGGGACGAATTTTTGCCAGACGGCCACGCCTGTCTGTCTCTTTGATGTGGAGTTGAGAAACATGAGAAACCCACATGTTTCTCGATGAAAATCGTAGGTGGAATGTGGAGCTTTTTATCGTTGAATATTTTATCTGTATGTTTCTCTCTTTTCATCGTTGAAATCGAACTGTTAGATATTATCATGCAGTCCTTGAGTGCTCGGACTGTTCCGGGATTTGTAACAGATGAGGAAAATATTGTACATGTGGATTGGAAACGAGGCTTTGAGAAGTCCGGTATTGCAAATAACGTCGAAGACAATGAGAGATTGTAATTAGGATCAGTAGCACGACATGCCATAGAAAATACCTTCCTTCAACGGAGACGACCATAGACCACCCATAAAGGTATTTAAAGGTTAATTCATGCGTTTTTCTCCACGTACCAATCGGTGTCAACTGCTGGACGCATCGACCTACTCGCTACAGATCCCCGTTATATTCTATCTCTAGCTCCCAGCATTTCGACCAACACTTACACGATCTTCTTACACTAGAGTCTCGGATTCAATACGTTAAACGGTTTATTCAACGTCACGTAGGACTACAATACACCGAAGACTCTAGTCATACACGGTTACCTATTTTTACGTGGGCGGGTTTACTATACATTTAGTAACGCGTCGCGTGGGCTCATTCATGAATTATTTTCAACTACCTGCTGCTGTTTCTCCTGCTGCTATCGCCGATGCATATATTTATTTTTTATCGAGGCCAGCTTGCGATGTTCATATATTTATATTCGAGAACCTTCTGCCTTCCATCAAACGTGACCTTACGATAATAATGAGGATATGTATTATTATTTCAAATTGTATAAGCACTCAGGCCCAATCGCCATTGATGCGACGATATGAGGTATGGCCCATGATGTATCGATTGCATGCCAAGTGGAAGGTTGAAACATTATGAAGATAAAAATATCGGTATAGCTGTACTTAAAAAACGATCTACGATTTTCGCACCTGTTATATTTCTCAGAAATGCCAATTTTCCACATTTTTTATTATCCAACGTGAATTAAATTCGTGAGCCAAAATTGATCGATAAGATTTTGGAAAAAAAAAAACAACGAATCAGGTAAATTTTGATATTCTTTTGACGATATTCTCCACACAGCGAACAAACCACGTATCAACGAACGATAAATGTTCCAATTAGCAGCTAATTCAGAGTATTTTCAAACCGGATCGTTTTTTTTTGTTTTTTGTCGCTAGTGTTAATTTCTGATTTCTCATACAGCTTGACTAAAAAGTGATACAGTTAAATTACGATTCTCGATAGTTGATCGGTGGTCAGTGATCACTGATCAGTGGTCAGTATTATGTACCTACATATATATATATACATGTATACGTAAAGTATACAGACTCGTCGTTAACGCGCCCACTCGCGCATAAAACCGCCGTTGGCCAAGCGTAACGCGTTGGTCTCCGAGAGACCTGGGCTTTGAGAATGTAATAAAAGTACCAAAAAAAATTTATTCCTAGTCTCTGAGCGCCGATAAAACTTCTCGCCATGGCACACTGACCCAGTCACTATTTAGAATAACTCTACACTAAATTAAAAATGGAACTGACCCGCTATCGGACTTGCATTTTAATACACACACTTCGATGAGACATAACGATACCGATAGAATCTAGACGACAAGAAGAAGACGAAAAAAAAAAAAAGAAAACAAAATCACGCCTACCTTATAAATATAGGTGCCCCGTAACCCGTTCTAAAAAACAATGAATTTCGTTAACAACTCACGTCCGTGCGTCCTGTTGTCGTACAGTTGTCATATGGATTGTCGTACGTTCGACCAATACCTTAAGACATTGATATTCTTTGAGTAACGTGTACGGTTTCGACGGCGTTCGGTTCCGTGTTGAACCCTAACTGTCCATAATTTTCTGCAGTTGCATATATTCGTTCGTCTCCGATGATTTTTGCTCTTTACTTTTCGACGCTATCAGCCCATAGCCATATACCTAACTCTGTACACAACCCTGTTATGGGTTTTATGCGTCAGCCTTCTCTAGCCGTAGTTTTTCTCTCGGACAAGCGTTTCTCCTATGAATCACGCGTGCGTAAATATGAAATGATGAAAAGTTTTCGGTCGTTGTCCTTACGGTTCGAGGGGTGTAATCAAGACATTCTATGGGGTTCAACGTCTAGGGCGAACACCGTTGTCCAGACGAAATCAATAGTTGTTATTCTCCTACCTTCTCTACAGCTGCTGCTCTCTTCACTTTGGTCAAAGTAGAATGGCTTCTTTACGAGAAAATAAAAGAAAAAAGTACTCCGAAGAACAGCTGATGATTACTTAACATCGGAAGTAAACAACCCTTAGAAATTGTAATGCGTAACAAGAGTTAAAAAATTTTGCCGATCAAGACTAATATTGAGATGTACTTTCGTTCCAGCATAATTGCAAATTTTATGGTTTCCATATGGAAAAAAATGAAAAAAAAATTGGGAACGAGATAAGTGATGAAGACGGTAATTTATTCTAATCTATTTCAAGGTCGTTGACATTTAGAAATTTGTAGAAAAAATTTCGCGACTTATATACATGAGTCGTTTAGATTCTAGAGAATTCATATCATCGTATCAAGTTTTGTTTTTTAAGTTCACGAAGTCGATAAACTCATCTGATTCTTGGCAAAGTTTCAAATGTTCGTTATTCAGTCCATGGCTCATATATGCGAATAAAGCGAACGTGACGGTCGAAGCCAAAATTAAAGGATAATGTATTTCACTGCAGCTCTCACGAGCTCACATTTATATCCAAATGAAAATCACACGCTGCGAAATTTTGTGCTATACCTCGTGGGAGGAAAGAAAAAATAATTCTTAAGCATAATAAACTTGTAACTGTTTTTCGCGCGCTGCGCTGCAGCAGCGTGAGGAGGTTATCGTATACCACCTATACATATAGGTATATGAGAGTATCGATAGTTTTTTATAAATTCGTAATGCGATGAAAAGAAAATAAAAGAAAAGAAAGAAAAAAAGAAAAAATTTTGTTCGAGAGTTTGCAGCGTGCAGAAGCTGTACGGTTATAAATCACTCCATAGGAAACGAGTTTCTAACTTCCGATATAACAGCTAATATTGTAACCTACCTATATAATCGAATGCTGGCGGTTTTCAATTTACCGTCTACGGTCCGAACGGAGTCAACGACTTTCATTTTCACTCACGTATAGATATATAGAAACATATATAAACTTATAAATATGCTGCATACCAGTATATATACGCGCGGTATAATTATCATCAAATTTCTAACTTTGTTCCGATGACGACGACGATGCTCACCAGCGGCACAGTGAAAATTTATTCAACGCGCCTGCATATAATCTTTTTTCCGGTTTAAATTTCCCATGATATAATGAATGAATAAATAAAATTTGTAAAAAAAAAAAAGAAAGAAAAAAATGTTACGTCTCGACGACGATCGCGATCTATTACCTATAATATATATTAAGTATAAATGCTGCAACGTCTGGGAAATGAATATTCAATTATTTATAACCATAAGTGTTACGTCCTCACACCGGATCGGGTGATGCGTAAGAAAATTTAATATAATGATAATCAAAAAACCACATAGAAAAGAAAAAAAAAACTGGTTATTATAATACCTACTAGGAAGAAAATTTATTCCGGTAAAAATGCAAATATACAATCACAGTTCACTCGCACCCACTTTTCTATAGTAATTAACGATCGATGATCAATTTCACGTAATTTATTACAAAGATTATATACATAATCCGGAAACGCACGTTTTTCGGTTTTAATCCTTGACTTAAATCTGGAGCAATTTCTATCGCACACTTTAACGCGATTTAATAATAAAACCGAACGAAACGAAAGAGGTGCATGACCTACGATGTTTTAATCGCCTAGCTCGTATCGGAATAGATCGCGATTAATATTTGAATGAAAATTAACGATGGAATTGTAATCGAACATCGCGAATTCTGGATCACATCTCGTTTCGGTATGGATACTATGGGAAAAAAAATTCTCTCGGCAACGGCAGCTCTTGGCGATAGAATAAAGCTGAATGAGAGCCATGGGGTAGTTTCGTAGTTGGTGGGACGGCACCCCATGAAGAACTGCAGCTAACCTAAGCCCTAGCGCGTGGACCAAACATCTGTCCAAATCCCCACCATACAAACATACCAAAAACTTTTTTTTAATATATATATGTGCACATTGGTATACATATATATTATACTTACACAAGTCCATAACCCTCCTCACCATACTTACTCACGCCGCTCCGCTCCGCTTCTCGAGCATGTGTGCAGATGCGTGCAGCGCGCGTGTCCCCATAAAGTATAATATCACATGGGTGTATACCTATATAGAGCATTCAAGTTCACCAGTTTTATTTGCTTATATATTTTATTTTTTTGATTTTTAAACATGTTTTTTTTTTTGTTTTCTCGTGCCGCAGATCTAAGGGGTGCTCAAAAAATTATCCAAATCGGTAAACGCCCGCGCATATAATATATGCCGTAAGGATCTTTCGTTTTGTTAATTTTTTTGCTCTTTTTAAACGGTTTGAGATTGTCGCAGGCTTATTTCGAGACGACCGTTCGCGGTGAGGAAAGAAATAAATTCTTATGGGGTGTTTTTTTTTTCTTTTTTTCCTTTTACCAAAAATAAATTTGCCGAGATCATGACTCGAGTTCCGTACTTATAAAGTAGTGGGTATGTAGTTATGACTATTTTCGTACTCGCACACAATATATACACACATTCACGACGCAACCGCGAAACCGCTCCGAATTATTCCAAGGTTACAAAGCCCGCGGATATAAGTTTCGCCAGTATCGCGAATATAAGAGGAGAATCTTTCGCTCTCTCGATATATCGCGTGCACCGCGATATCAAAAACCCGCGAGGACATTCCGATGATCAACGGCGAAAGTCCCGTGAAATTTTTTTTTAACTTCCCTACTCTACGTTACTTCATGGGGATAACAAGGATCTCTTCTTCTAATAAATTATCGAGATCGATTGTCTCGGTTACCTTTTTTTTTTCCTTTTTTTTTTTCATCAACGTCGAATAATTTTCTATACCATATATGTACACCCGGTGAGATTGATTCTGACTCATTTTTCTATATAAAAGAGAAGGACGAGTTTGAGACAGAATCAACCTCGCCTGCAGGCGTACATCGCTTATCAAAAATGATGAGCACCAAATTTGTCATTTCTAAAATTATTTAACGTTCTGTCATCCAGTTCCTCATCGGGAATATATAAAAGAGATTATTGTTGTTTTCTTTGTGTAATATATGTAATTATATTCTTCGCATCGGTTAAACATCCAGCGTTATAGCTGTATATACGGTGTGTTGGTGGGACATTTTCAACTGACATTTCCAAATGCCGCTGATGCCGTATAGCTATGGAAGTTTCGCAATGCGCTTTGTACATCGTTTAAACTTACAATATCTAGTATAGAGAATAGACCTTTTAGAAATTGAGACTATAAGAATCTGACTGATTCCAGGTGTCGGATTATTCTTATACCACCCGCAAGTACAAAGGTCAATTCTGCCGGTGCCTCTGCGTGTAGATGAATCTTTTATCTCTTACATACAACGACATCGCCGATATCTGTACAACGCAATGATTTTTTATCATTGCATTTTTCTTTCGATTACATTATATTTTTTTCTTATCAATTAGATTATCACACTAGCTATATGAAAAAAAAAACTCCGCAAATTTGTGTGAAAGTCGGTGAGGAAATGTCGTTTTTATACGCGCTTTTATCTAAGTGAACTTTATAAATGAGAAAAGAAAAATATAATTCTACTACATGATTTTCAAAAATTATTCACCGCACTAAAACGGAGAAAAAAAAAAAAATCATGCACGATATGATAAGAATTAATTACTTCCTAGTGATAATAGGTGGAGGATGGCGAGTGGGAAAAAAACTAACGGATATAACGATAACGTATACGCAATAGTTGAAGGAAAAAAAAAAATTAATAACATTTCTTTAAACCATAAAGATTGAAAGAAAAAAATTCTCTAGTTGATTACGGTTGGGATAGGTCGTTTATATATACTAACGACTCACTGTGTATCGAATGAAACGTGAAATTCCCTTGCAGTTTTAACAGTCTGCAGATCAATACATCAGCGGGCGGCCCAGAGAATAGAGTTTCCACACGAGTCGCCCATTGAACCGCACAAGAACCATGAGTAACATTGAACGTTAGTTTTCAATTTAAAAATTTGAATCGAGTGCGTGGAAAGCGGAGAACGAAAACTTGGTGAAAATAAAATTAGAATTAAAAGTAACCACGTATATCGTGGAACGTAGAGTTCTAGAAAGAAACGGGAGACGAATATGAGGGGAAAAAAACGCGTGCAAATGCTCGGAAACGTCGTTTAACTGACGACCGAGAACGTCAGGACGTTTGACGGTTCTCTGCGCCGGTCCGCCGCCGGCGTAACCATGGAAACGTATGACCTGTACTCTTATCGATTACTCGAATTATTCGGCGAAACGAGATATCGAACTCACAACAATGAACCCTCGAGATCGATCGAGTATAACAATGAATAAAAAATTCCCGCCTCGTTTGCCAGACGCGTATAACGCGAGATATTTTTCAACACCTCCCGCAGAACCACCTTCGATCTCGAGCCTTCGGTCTGGACACTAAAGTGGTCCGCCCTTTACTGAGATTTTTCAACAACCTCGGCGTCGCGACATCCCCTTGCCGTTGAAACTTGTTCTTCGATCAAAAGAGACGTGCTCGAGGGCACCTGACTCCCTACGCTTTCCCTTGTTTCGTTGCGGAGCCTGCAGCACCTGATTTTCTTCTCCTAACTGAGATCAAAAGAGTTATCGTACTTTTTTCGATTCAGGAGATCAATCAACTCTGAGGTGCGCCGGTGATCCGCATTCGCAAATTTTTGAAAATTTTCGATCCTGTGAAGAATTTTCCCAGGATTTTTTCTTTCGTATACCTAGAGCTGCGCCTGATGGTACGTGACTCAAGTTGCAGGTTCGATTGCGGTAAAGAGATGAAAAAATTGAATAATTTTTCCGAATCTCTATACTCCTGGATTCCCGAAAATATTTTCTAGAAAATTTTTCACCCTCGGAAAATAAATTGAGAACAGTGAAGAAAAAGAGAGAATTTTTCTTTTTCTAAACCGAGGACCAGCTGCGCAAACTAGGAATTAAAAATGAAAAACTTTCGTACGAAAGAGGGTGCAATGGCATGGAAAAAGCAGACGACAATTGAAGGCAAAATATGAAAAGTATCTGGATATTTGGTTGAAACTCTATACACGCATAACTACATTTTTTTTTCTTTTTGTCCACGCGTAAAATCCGGGTAAATTTCAAGCAGAATGGTTAAAAACGATATAAAAGTATTTGCACGGCTGAAGCCGGAAGCGAAAGAAAAAAATATTGTGGTAGGTTTTTAAATATGAAAATAATAATCGACGGCGATGAATCAGCGCCGGTTCGTTTATAACCTAAGTAATTAATTACTTTTGTCAGACCTACCAGATACATCGTCGACCAAAAAAAAACGTCGAGGAAGATTATTTGGTTTTAACTGGTCATCAAAAATCTACAAACGAGTACATCAATAATCGACCCGAGTCTTGGAACTTTGCGTGAGTCGATAAGTTAACCAAAAAAAAACAAATGTATGACAAAATATATCCTTTTTCATCCAGGTTTCACAAAATTTTCGATGTCGACGTCAAGCAGGATGATATTTTTGAAAAAGTTGCCCGACCGATCGTTCAGAGGTGTAAAATTAAAAAGCTCCACCACGATCTGCAGCTGTATAATTAACGATCAACTGCGTTGGCAATATTAACACCCAATTAATTTATTCGTATGATTAAAAAATTTTCAGTGTTCTCAACGGATACAACGCAACGATATTCGCATACGGTCAGGTGCGAATTTGGTTAAAGGGAAAAAAAGATTATCACGTTAACGATGGACTTCATGCCTGAACTTTAATAGCGCATCGAATTCTTTTTTCTTTTTTCTTTTCGATTTTTAGACTGGTAGCGGTAAAACATTTTCGATAACGGGTGACACGGAACTTTATGACGAACGAGGTGTTTTGCCAAGAACGATTCAGTACCTTTTCCAGACGATTAAAAAGGTTATCACATAATTAGAAATTTAATGATATGTGTATAAGTATGTAAGGATCCAACTTTCTATGCAAAAACCTTTCCTTTTTTTTCACTCCAATTTATAGAATCCAGACAACTTGTACTCGGTAGAAATCGCTTATCTCGAAATATACAACGAAAATGGTTACGACCTATTAGATCCGAAACACGAGGTCGTCGCGAAACTGGAAGACCTACCGTGAGTCTCACCCGCATTTATTTTATCCAATTATAATCGGCACATAGCTTAAGGCCAATATGGTATTCGCACCTGTCGCAAAATTTAGGCCAATATAGAAACAAAAATTCAACACCAATGGAAATTAGATCGACTAAAAAACATTTGCATTTGCATTTCGTATCGTGAAATTGAACGATTTTTTTTTTCCTCTGTTAAATTTGCACATGATTCCACTTAACCTGGCTTATATGCTCGATGCTTTTTCTCGTATATTTGTTAATTAGCTTTGACCAATTTTTACCGAATGGTTTGTCCGCGATTCTCTTCTTTTTTCCTTCGTTGAATAAACTTTGGAGTAAAAAATTAAAAGTGTGTTGGTAGCGAAGTTTCTCATGCAGCTGTACATCGGCCATCAGAAAAAGAATAGAGAGAAAAAACGAAGGGAAAAGGAAAAATAAGAAAGACTAAAACTTAAAACAGGAATTGCATTCCTAGTCTCGTTACGGTTTGGTCTCTGGAGACTATAAAATGCCTGAAGTTGCAGCGGCAGCTGTAAAGACGCAACTGGTTACGATTGCTTATATAAGGAAAAGCGAACTGTCTGTTCACTACAGTGGCAGTTTCTGACTTCTTGTTTCGTGATTATTTTGATTTTTTTTTCTCATTTACCAAGTTTTTGCTCGTGATCAATGAAAACACGAATGTCCATACTGTTTCAGTCGCGTAACTATACAGGAGGACGAAACCGGTAGACTTCATTTAAAAAATCTCAGCTTTCGGAGTGTTGAAAACGAAAAAGACGCACTGGATTTACTATTTTTGGGTGATACGAACAGGTTAATTAGAACCATTTTTTAATCAATTATTTTGAAAAATTTTATTCAAACTAGTTTTAAGAGTTACCGACTGTACTTGTATAAATCAAGTTAAAATAGATACGCACCTTTTAATTTTTTGTTTTTTCCAAATAGCCTGGTTATCGTACGTTCGATTAATTATTATCTTTTTCCAGAGCTATATCTGAGACGCCGATGAACCCGCAATCGTCAAGATCACATTGTATATTTACGATTGCCGTATCTGTCAAACAATCCGGAGCTCAACACCTCAGCAAAGCAAAAATGCATCTGGTTGATCTCGCCGGGTAATTGTGAAGCCCGGTGTTTTAATTAATTTGAAAACTCAAGCCGATCAAAAGCAATTTTTCCAAGGTGTGAAATCGGTGAAATTCTTATCGTAGATCCGAACGAGTCTACAAATGCTGTATTTCCGGCAGCATTTTGACCGAAGCTAAGCATATAAACTTGAGTTTACACTACCTGGAACAAGTGATCGTGTGTCTTGGTCAGCAGAATGTGAACCACATACCTTACAGGTAATGGAAATCGTCAGGGAAGAAGTTATGTAACGATCATCGTTCGGCGTAGAAGGCGCGATTCAATCTAACGCGATAACTATACGTTCGTAGTAAATACCTAATCCCTAAATGCTTTCAGAAATTCCCTACTAACAGCTATCCTAAGGGATAGTCTTGGCGGTAACTGCCTTACCACTATGCTTGCTACGTTGAGCCTAAATACGTCGAATTTAGAGGTGATATATTATACTCGCTGGTTATACGTACTTTCAAAACGTTATTTACTCGCGATAGCTTTTTACGCTAATTGTGAACTTGTACGGTACGGTACGACTTGTTTTTTTTTTTTCGTTTTTCTTTTTTTTGTTCTTTCACTTTTTATGCTTTTTATGTCCATAGGAAACTATTTCAACGTGTAGATTTTCCCAGAGAGTTGCGCTTATTAAAAACGACGTAAATCTTATACTCGAAAAGAACCCGGAAGACGAGAATAAATTTTTAAAAATTGAACTTCAAAGACTCAAGAACCAGATCGCCCAGCTAACAAAACAGCCGGTGAAAATTCTGTGAACGGATATTTTCAATATGATCGATGTGACCACTTTATTTTTATAGCTTTTTTTTCACTTTTTTTTTATGCATAGATGAGCGAAGAACTCACGCAGGCGGAAAAGCAGGATTTGGATTTACAGGTCCTAAATTTTGTAAAATCAGGAGAACCGATTCAATTGGTTAGTGACGATAATAGAAAAATGAAATATTGTCTAGAAATTTTACAAGATAAATTCAAAACTCGAAACGGTGAAGAACATGTTCCCATCGAAAATATTAAGGATTTGAATTATTATCGAAATTTAATCGTTCAACGAGACAAAGAAATTTGTATCCTTTCATCGATGTTGTTTTTTAATACGATCCCGCAGCGTCTGCATTAAACTTATCGACGGGTCCTTAATTATTTAAAATATAACAAAGCCGTTCTGATCGAAATGCTGAAAGTAGCGAGAAAAAATTTGTCGAAGAAATCAAAAGACGAACAAGAATCTCGTTCTTCTGAAAACTCCGGCGATCAGGATAAGGAGAAAATTAGCCCAAGGATATCCTTAATCGCAAAACGGATGCGTCTCAGAGAAATAATGACGAAGGCGAGGTCGATCGCAGATTTGATAAGGAAGGGCAAGGCCTCGATTGGTGAGAATAAAAATAATATAGACTTGTAAAGGATGAGGAAAAAAAAAATCTATCAAAGATTTATTTGAGAAGAACAGATTTTCTATTCTCTGTTTCACCAGCTCTCGATCTTGTCTCGACATTTTGAAGCAAAAGACACGCTACCGCGGTTCGCGTTTGGTTGCAGGCGATCTAAGAACGCGGATTAGCGAGGGTGCGCTGCCATTAACTGGAGTCGATCTTCAATTGCTGCGTGAAAATTTACGCGACGAACAATCAAGATTAGCTAATAATCTCGCTCTCCTTAAGATTCTAAAATCAGAAGCGATGGAATTGAAAAATGAACTGTCAAAAGAGGGATCGAGAAATTTTCCGGATGTCGGGATCAAGAGCCATGAAACTCCACAGAATATTCCGGACGGTTCTCTCGCAGCAAATGTACCAAATGCCGAAGTTGAATTCGCAAATCCTGCGAGCACTTCGTCACCTGTGGCAGACAAAAATTGTAGTCTGCAGTTGTCAGAATCGAACCAAGCAGTTCTTCCGAAGGAGATTAATCCTGAAACTCGTCGTCGTATAAATTTCGGCGATTCGCAAACGGGAGAAAATTTCACGGGCGAGATCATCGCCGAATTCAAAACTCCTCTTGGTGGAGAAAGTAGCAAATGTAGCTCCGGGGCCTCAACGTTCGTGAAAGACGCGCGCCCGACGATGATCGGTAAAATAAATGTCGAAAAAAAATCAGACAATTTTAACAGCGATCGGCTAAAAGAGTCGGCATTGGTTGTTCCGGACGAGAATCAACGATCAAATAAAACCGGGGGAAGTCAACATGCGGTTGATGAAGATGATGAGTTCATAAAATCCTTACCGCTGACGGGTGACCCGGAAATAGACGAAGAAATCATCGCCTTTTACCGGGCAAAGAGGTCCGGCGGAACTTATTAAACTTGTTCCTTTTTATTTGTTTATCTAATTTATTATTTTTTTCTTCAAGTTTTTACAATCATTCATTTCATGTCCGACTTATACGTAATATGACGTTATTATTACAATGCGACTATAATAAATCTGTTGAAATGAGTTTATGAGTATTCGATTTTAAATTTTAAACATTTTATGCAGGTAACGATATCAATAACAATAATAATTATACGCACTGACATTTACACATATATGTAAACCGATGTAACAACACTATACGGTTTTAGGTAGAATTACTAAATATATTAAATTATATTATAAATAAATTATCGACACATACATTACAAGATGGGCCGAAAGCGTTTGTGTTCGGTTTCAATTTTCACAAATTAAATGATCTACATCCAATTTTTCGCCGTACATTTTTGCTTCCAATATATTTAGTGTATTTTGATGAATCGTGCCGATGAAATTTGTTTTTAACAATCCAGAGCGTTTCCTCAATTTAAAACCGAACGTTCTATCGATTTGCATTTTTATGCTTTCTCTGTAGACGAAACCCTCGATACCTGCGTGCGAGAAGTACATTTAACAAAAGTCATTAGGAATATTTGAAAATTAATTAGCTTCGGATACTTACCCTTGTATTCGAAAATTTCTAAACTTCGACCATTTTTAACAAACGTTATGAACGTTTCAATAAAACCGTAGAAATTTATAACGTAAAACGAGTTTGGATTATGAGTCGGTATAGACTGGCGGATCTTTCTATCCCTTAATCCATCGAGTATCTAAAATCAAAAGGGATAATCAACAGTTACAAAAAAAAAAAAAAAAAATTGAGTCGTATAACTCACAAATGCGTTATCTTCGCTGACTTCTTTGTCGTAATACAAAAACATTTCCGTCCTAAATATTCCAGCGCGCAAACTCAAAATTACACCGTTTCCAAACAGATTGATCGAAGTGGTGTAATTTAAATATCGAGGATCGAATTCATGGATATAATTGCCATCGTGGATCAATACACTGTCAGCTTCGGGAATAAACCGCATGAGTTTGTTCGTTTTGAAAGACGTCTTCAAGTTTTCGTGACCTTCGATCGACCACTTTTCTAATTTATCCTCAGAAATAACGAGGAAAGTGTAATCGCCGATTTTTTTTACGTCGATGACATCTCCGAGATCCAAAATATGCTAAAAATATGAATTGATTCGGAAATGATACTAGTTGAAGATATCAAGATTTTTTTCATTTTACGATCGATATAGGGATGATCGTTTCGGTATTGGTATTCGGTCGTACTTACGGTCAGCTTTGTTCCGTGAA
The DNA here is from genome assembly GCA_963932425.1 of Athalia cordata. NCBI lineage: Eukaryota > Metazoa > Arthropoda > Insecta > Hymenoptera > Athaliidae > Athalia > Athalia cordata. The sequence goes on from OZ010626.1 coordinate 32,700,405, forward strand.
ATTTCCATAAATTTCCAAAACTCTTGCCACAATTTCCGCTTCCAATAGTTAGAAGGTAAATCTGTTCCATGTACTCCAAGGTAATCCATCTTTCAACTGCGTCAAAATTTGGTATACTCGAAAGTATGCTCATTCCAGATCCGTTGAAAATCAAGATGTTTAAATCGCACTGATCAAAATTGATTAGCAAAAATTGATCATTGTCCGTTTCCACATGATGAGCACTTTTGATGGGCAAATTAAATTCCATGACTTGAAAATACTCGAAAAATTTAAATCTATACACCTGATTCTTAGCCAACGATTGCAATGGTCTTAAATCCTGGCAAGTGCTTTCTAGATCCATCTGTTCATGAAAAAAAATGAACATTGTATACGAATATTTTTGAAACACTTGTAAAGTTTGATAAAAAAAAAAGCGATTGCTACTGATTAATTGGTATACCTTAACGCTGGTCACAATGGAGTTTATCATAAAATTTCTCTTTTCCAATTCATCTGCTAATTTTCGAACGTTAATATCATTGAGGTATCCACCCCCGCTAACATTTTTTTCGAAAGTGACATTTCCTTCAATGATCCAGTTACCTGAGACAAATTGTTTTTGGGGAAATTTTTTGTAAACTGCTTCACTTTCCCAGGTGACGAGATCGATGCCGTTAACGGTTCCAAACAGTCGAAGGTTTCCCAATAAATTCAAAGTGCTCATAAATTGAAAATTACCTTGAACATCGGATTAATTAAAAACTCAAAATAAAATGATTAAAAAATCAAATCGAAAGGATATTGAAGTATTATTTGTTACCGATCAAAGTTTCGCTGTCCAATGAAAGCATCTGTGATCTGTCGACGCCATTTAATAACCTTGGATTGAAATCGCTCTCAATTTTGACCGCCCCGTGGAATACCAAGTTGCCGGTGATAGTCTGGTTGCTGGAAAGCTAGCAAAAATTAAATAAAAAAAAAAAATCAATCGTGCCAATCCGGTAAGAACGAAAACAGAAATATCCGTCTCTAAAAGGAAGTTCAGTTACCGTGAAAGTGTTGTCAAATATTTGGTCTAGTCTGTGTCCATTTACGGTCCCCGTTATGTTCAGGACATCGATTGCCACGTTGACGAATGTCAGCGGCTTGGAAATTAAACCGTCTTCTTTTAACGATATCACATCTTTCAAGTCGATGTCGTTCAAGTAATCAACTTTAATATCGGACTCGAATATCGCGTTCGTAAATGTTAAGGTCCCTGAAAAAATTAATTTCATTATCATCAGCCGTGCTACTTTGGGCGAATCTTTTTTGAATTTTTGAGAAGAGGTGGCCCGCAGAGGAATTGTTGCCTGAGAAATATTACCTTCAACGTACGAACTCCTGTCCAAAAATATCGCACTGGATTTCAACTCCTCTATATTAACACGTGCGATACTTCTCGCGTACAGTTTGTCGAGGACTTTCAAATCTCCTGCGAGCGTTAAATTATCCTTAAATACAACCATGCAATCGATATAGACGTCGTTATCGACACGAATGGCTCCTTGATTGAAAGCGGCGAGATCGACTGAGTTGTACTCGTTGACAATGGTGAAGTTTTGCTTAAACGTGACGGAATTTCGGAAGGTCTTTGTGCCGGAAATGTGAATATCATCGCCACGGAAAACAACGTTTCCTAAGAAGCTGTAGAAATCAATGCCTTGCACGGAGCCGATGATTTTTAAATTTTTTATCGTAACTTTATCAGAAATTTTGAAATCTCCTTTCAGCTTGATAGTTTCACCGTCTGTTTTCCAAATTCGTTCCATCAGCTCCGTGTAAACAACATCGTTTATTTTTCCATCAACAACGAAAGACTCCGTCACCGTGACATTTCCTCTTACAATTATCGGCCCACTCAAAATCTGATTATATTTCGAATGAAGGATATCCTCAACCGGATTCCCATTCACGAATTCGACTCTAAGGACCTGGCAGTTTAAAATGTTGAAACTTTTTTCGCCGGCTATAACAATGTGATCCTGCGTTCTGTGGACGGAATCTAAAACGTAGTCGGTGAAATTTAACCCGTTAATTGAGCCGTGGACTACTAAATTTTTTACGTGAACTCCGTCGTCAACGATGATATTTCTCAGATCATTGCGCGCGAATAGTATGTCAGATAACAATTGACCGTTGATTTTATTAGTCAGGACTCTGCCTGTGACGATGAAAGTGTCGATTGTCATTTTTCCGTTCCATATTCGATCAAATAAGTGGTCGAAATCAGCTCTGAATTTTTCGAGCTCATTTAACGACATGCCGTTGATGTACCTCGTTTTTAACACACGAGATTTCAGATTTTTCACGGTAAAATTTCCCCACAGAACTTGCGGACTTGAAATTGAAATTCTGCGATTTTCGAAGTCAGAAAAATTCACGCCGTTGATGAAGTCCGGCTTCACCGTGCCCGCGTACACGACGTTAGCTTCCAAATTTTCGAAACTCAAAAATTTTAAGACATTCGAATACTTTGCATTGAAATCTGAGAACGTTAAGTAATTGTTCAACGTATCAAAACTGATGCTTCCTAAGACGGGGGGCACCATGAAGATCAATTTTTTAGTCGAACACTTTCCGTACTTCTTATCGCTGAGCAGTTGACTGAAATAATGTTCCAAATCTGTCAACTGTTTGTAGTTTATTTCTCCAAAGGTAACCGGTGTCGATATTTTCTTGAGATCTGGAATTTTTTTTTTTTTTGGCGAATCAAAGTTAATTATAATCGATTAATTTCCCCTTCTCTTTTTTTCATGGGTTGAAAATCGACGGAAAAATATACTCACTATGAAATATTTGTTCACCGTCCGAGGTAGCGATTTCATCGATCGGATGTCCGTTGAATTTTTTTGACACAACATTCAAATGTGTATCGATCGCGATGTTACCAAGAAAAGTTTTATGCCCAGTAATCACGGCCGTTTTATCGCTTTTGAGAACTATAGCGTCAAAGTCGGCTTTCGTTTTGCCGTTCAATGAATTTTCGACAAATAAATTTCCTTTCACATACAAATTGGCAAAAATCGTATCCTCTGTGATTACATTGGTATCACTTAAAGTCAATCGGTTTATTTCAGGATCTACTTCTATCCCGATTATACGTCCATCGATCTAAAAAAAAAGGTATTTGTAAAAATTCAACGCGATTAAAAAAAATCAAGCCATCGAAAAAAATTCCGAACAATTATACCCTCAAATTTTCCTCCACTCTAAGATTTTCGAAGGTTATTTTATTCGGTAAATTTTGTTCCGTATTCAAAGTTACAAAATCCTCGAATGGTATCCCATTTATTCTCTTGATCCCCTTCAAGTTCGTGACTTTAAGATCGGCAAAGGTTTTCATCCCGGTGATTTCCGCGGGTCTTTTACCGTTTTGCAGAACATAATCTTCCGGATATTTGAGTCCATTTAATTTCGGAGAGTAAATACTTTCGGCGATGATTTCCTGTCAGAAAATATCCAGATAGAATGATAAATTATTTTGAAAAGTGATAAGTCACCCGTTTTTACATACTCCGTGAACTACTGTAGATCCAGGAATTTCTCTTGGACGATTTTTCCAGACGATTTCGTCCATTAATTCCTTCCAATCGAATCCGTTGATGCTCAAAAAGTGCAAACTTCCGTTTACCACTAACTGATTCAAGTTCTCAAAGTCCAGGGATTCGTAATTCACGCTTTCAGTGTTGAATATTATTTTCTCCTTAGGAACCCCGTTAATTTTAACGATGTTAACGCGATCCGCCTCGATGGAAGGGAAGGACTTGAGGCCCTTTATGAGAGCCATTTCGTCATATTTGACAAAATCTTTGGATATATCCGCGACGGTAAAACCATTCAACGAATTCAATGTCAAGTTCTTCACGTGGAGTGTTCCAAGTATTTCTATACCACCGTCCAATTCGATCCCATTTTTTAAATGAACCTCTTCTGAATCGACGGGCAAAGCGTTGCTTAAAATCAGTCTGATCATTGCGATTTTATCATCAAATTTTTGCAACTGTTCATCAAGTACGGTCAAGTTTGACAACTGATCAGCGGCTGTGAACAATTTAGAACCCACTGTGACCGAACTGACCGAAACTTCGGGTAGTATTTTTGCAGAGTTTGTGACAACATCGGACAAGTTCCAGGTTCCGGTAATCGTTGGATTTTTGTAATAACTATTTTGTATTTTTCTTTCCGTTTCTACTATGATAATTTCCTGCTTGAAAAAGTTCTCCTGAAAAATGAATTTCACGGTAGTTTATTGAAATATCGAGTAGATTGCGGTATTTTTAAGAAGTTCAATAGAAAATGTAAATCAATTTCGTACCTCCAATAAATTTTTCAATCCCATCATTTTTTCGAATTCAAGGTATTCGGGCTGCCCCAAGTCTCGTAGTACAGTTTGGATTCGGACGATTTTGTTTTCGTAGAGAAATCCATATTTCGGTAAAGGTGTTACATTTGATAATTGAAAGCCACTGATATTCATAGTAGGAAAAGTTGCAACTTTGAATAATTCCCCCTGCCACGATAATCCAACGATCATTAGATTTTTCAACTGGATTAAAAGAAGGCATTCTTCTCTGTATGTATCAACTGGCAAACATTCTGCCCAGATGGTTTGACCAAGTTGTAAATCTGGTTCAGAGTTAATCAAGTTTTTAGTCAAACGTATGGAGAATCAGGGATAATGAAATACGATATTCACCATTAAATAATTTGGCTGTTCTCGCGTCGTAGATAAATTCATTTTCTTCGAAATAAAACATCGCCGGTTCTTGACCTGAGATTATCAAGTACTCCGAATATCCGTTTTCGAAGCACATTGAACTTTTTAGACCATTTGATTGTATGGTTTGAGATAATCTAAATAATCCTTGATTAGTTTCTTTCTTTATGAATTCGTAGAATGAGATTTTGTCCTCTGTTTGAACGCTGAGAAAAGTGCTTTCATGTATCGAGCAAATTTGCAATCTAGACACTATGGGCAACCACATCCTTTGGCAGAGCCTGTGATCGAAGACAACGTATTTCGTAGAAATAATATAATTTGTCATCTTGATTGAAAAATTTTATGAAAAAAAAAAGAAGATAATAACCACTTACCAAATATCGAAGGTATTACCTACGAATTTAAATTCATAGACTTCTACGACAGAATAAGTTTCGCGATTGTATTCGGACGGTTCATTTAATATCAATAATTTATTCTGATAATTGTCTTGAAATAATTCCAACTTTTCGACGTTTTTTACGACCTGTGTAGTCCACTTCAATTCAAGCTTATTTTCAAAATCAAAATACCAAAGTAAATTTGTTTCCGATCCGTCTTTAACGTACAAAATCGCGACGATAACCTCTCGAAGGTTACTCGTCGAGTCCACCATCGTAAGACTTGCTATTTTAAAGTCCAAAATTGTGCCGGTGATCGTCAGGAAAGAATCATTCACAACGCTACCATCCTGATTACGATGTAGACGAACAATGATGGTGGAATCGTCTATTAAACCAGACGAGATTCCGTATTGAGATCCAGGAGAATATTTCCATTTTATTACTCCACCTTTTTTAATAATCGATTCATCTTCAACAATTTTTATATCCGTGATGATCAATTCTGAAACCGGGATCGAAAAAATTCGAGTCTACAGTTTAAAATTAGGGGAAAAAAATTTCTGTCTGAATTCTGGATCTTTAATTACGTTGACCGTCCTTTTCAGTGACTTCGGAAATTGATATTCGATGAATGAAACCGAAATGAAAAAATAGTTTAAGTTTTTAAAAACTTCAAACTTTTCTGGTTACCTTCGCGATTACCGGCTCCAGTTCCAAATTCGTACTCCTGCCATTTTTGTGAGTCGTCAATAGCCTTCCGGAGATATGTTTCGGTGTTAAAATTTGTCGCTAACATTTCATCCAATCTGCCGATCGCCTCTTCGTTCATACTGATATGATTACATTGTGCCCGTAATGAAATAATTAACAATATTAACACTTTACAAAATGAGTACGACGGCGATACGAACATTTTCTACAAACTTTTGACCTCCTACTAAACGTGTTACTATCACGTTGCTCATTCGATGGGCTGGTGATTGACTTGTACTAATCCGGATTTGGTCAGCAGTTGCCGTACACAACTTCGGAATTAGCTGCTCAATATTTGCTTTTACATAGAATTTCATTCCGCATGTTTAGCAGGACACGACACAAAATATTTTTCAATCTTTCAGCAATTCCATAATTCCCGCAAGAATGGCACCTGTAAGCCTCGCTGAGCGTACGGTAAAGCCATCTGTACGGAAAATTAAACCAAAAATCGCAGAAGGAAAAAGAAAAAAAAAACTTTTTGTCGTGAATTCTGCCAACGCCGTTGCACCTTCGGTCGATGCCGCGGAGTTACTTTCATCAAGGGCAACCAGCCGACCGACGATATTCTCTGCGCGGGTTATATCCGGTTCCGATCAATAGCTGGTTTCTTATCAGACGTAGTTTCTGAAGATTTCAACTGAACTCTGGTAAGTCAGGGAATGAGCAAATTTTTCCTTGGAGTGTACAACGGTATCAGGAGTATCACGTTTCATATCGCTAGACGGTAAATCAGCCTGAAACTTGGAGTAAGATGAATATTATAATTTTTTTTCTCTGACGATGGAGTTGAAATGAAAATTCACAATTATTTTTCAGTTCTATCGAGGTAAAAGTTTTCCGCGGATTAGTTTAATGAAAAGATAAAAGTGAATTGCAAGAATAGTCTGATCCTGTAGGATCAATTCGAATCAGCGGCGCACGTGGCGCGCGAATAAATTTTTCTTCCCAGAAATACCTGAAGGCGTTTCGTGAGCGACGAACCTTGACGAAGAACAGAAGCAGGTATACGTAATCCTCAAGATTTTGTATCTGGATTATTACCAGATATGACTCTGTAAAAATTATCTACCTGTAGTATTACGAGGGATTAGAAAACTGGTCAGTATGGACGGAGCAGGACAATAAATATAATGTAGTTAATCGGGAACAGATGCAGCAAAGGTACAAGCTTGCAGATTAAAAAATAATTAACGCTCTGTACTGCATAAATTACGTACGATTCACAAATCTAAATTTAAGCTTTATGTAATTATTAAACGTACTACAGAGTTTATAAAATAAATGAATTTTACTTCACGGTCGGACCAGCCAATCTATAAATTATTTTATACAACAAATATAATCTTATAATTTCATAGCGTCGTGATAAATTTACTCAAAAGTTAAGCTTCTTTCTCTGTCTTTTTTCTCCGATGTGCATGATGTGATCACGTGAAGGCTAACATATTTTTTTTATTTCATGTGTAATTAGGAAAATAAAATAGAATAAATAACAAAATGAAAGTTCTTTGGCTTTCTTCTCGCTGTTTTTAGAGACACTTCAAAACGACCGAGTCGTGTGAAATTTTCAAATAATTTAGTACGACCAAAACCCAATTACCATCATCATTACAATGAATAATATATTCTCACTTAATGGTTCGCTGGCTCTCTCCTATTTTTGCAGGTATTCCAATAGTTATTTCACTACCAAATTTCTCTTGCGTCGTTCCGCTCTCCTGGGACTAGGGGTTTGATTTTTGGAGGTCTGGCCAACGCCTATTCTGGAATTGTAACCAGATTCCAGTCTCACGTGACAACAGCAACTGGAAGGTAATCTAAACATATCACGAATTACCGTTCCATTTGGACTGATCGCGGTCAGCTGTCGAAGAATATATTTTTGTTTGCACGTAGATCTGTACCCGAAAGCCCACTCGCTTATCATCGTGCATTCTCCCTCGTTCGATCTGAAATTTGTGAAGAAAATCATGATTAATATAATAGCCTCTACCTCGTCAGGGGGCCAGAAAAATAATAATCTACTCTTTCTCCATACTCACTGGCAAGTTTCCACTCGAACACCCTGCCTAAATCCTTCCTGGTTTACCACGAACAACCATTTATTGGCTCTGTTTTGAGCAGCTGTTGGATAAACGAGATGCTCCTGAATAATCAAATCACAAAAATTGATTAAATAATTTTTATTCTTTCGATTTCATTTTGCTTTTCTTTTTTTTCTGGTATATGAATAAGTGGAAATACTCACTTCCGCCGTGCAGAGAGGCGTGCTATCGTCTACGTCGATTCTGTGGGCAATATCATCGACCTGTGAACAAAAGTTTGCAACAAATTAAACGAATTCGTAGAAAGAGAAGAGATAAAAAAAATTATTGACAAATATTATCAAGCATGATCCTTACCGCGTCGATAACAGCGAGCATTTTGAGATCGTCGTGCTGTTTTATCACAGTGCTCACGTAGTTTTCTGGATAAAAAGCAACTTTTTCGCAGTACGTTTTAGTCCGGCATTCCGGGGCTGGTCCCGGAGTAAAAAATTTCGGGGTCTGAAGATCGCCTTCATCGTTTGGAAAGACGATGTCACCCGTTGAATCCGTATCCTTTCCTGAAGATTGGAAATTACCTTTCTGAACTTATAGTGTCTCTAGATTTTTTACTTCGAAGCATTAGAATAGAGAAATGAATAAATTTTAGTTCGCTTACCAGAATCGTGATTCAAAATTTTTTCGTTACTCTTAGCGATGCGCCAAGGATTTTTGTACTCGGAAAATACAATATCATCGCCTTTGACAACGGACCTTCTCCTGAGTCTTGAGGGCATTGATGTGGTCTCCTGAACTACCTAAAATTTTTGAGATCAATGCTTTGGTGAAATGGGAAGAATTTATACAGTTAAAAACTATGCCCAATGACGATCCGAATGAAAGCGATGAGATTATCTAATTAATTGTCACTTATAAAGGACCTTTCGACTTTATCCACATCACTCAAAAATTACACTTATAAATAAGCTTTGGGACGACATTAAATATGTTGACATTAAAAATCTAGGAGCGGAATCCTGATAAAATATAATTATTTTACTCACCATTATAGTAAAAAATAATCCAATGATGAAGACTTTCGTGAACGTCATGATAAGCAATGATGTGCCACTCAACAATCCACTTTCCACATACACAAGAAACCGAAAATAAATAAATAAATAATCAGGCAATAGTTGCCAATCACCGCATATCGTTCATAGATAATAATCACACTTCATCACTGGAACCCGATCACCTCAGAATATCATTAGGAACAACAAAATTTCAATAACAAACTGATGAACATTTCCCGAAGATAGACGCTCAGCGATGACCGGCAGCTGATGTCGTTCGTTTAGCAGGTTGCACCTGATTGACCTGCACTGACCCTTTTTCGTCTTATTTATGTGAGACACTGTTACTCGCCATTGTAATTCGGAAGGGGTAAGGGGTCTGGTCGTAGGGGCTGGAGTAAAAGTAGCAAAAGATGGCCTCCAAAACTCACCTCACACGTTCGACGCCAGGATCAAAGAAAGCGCGACACTTTCTCACTATTGAAATTTTCCCAGGCTCTGTATAAGATCTTCGTTAGTTTTAAGTTCGAACGTAATTCGTGCACCAATTCAATTCCATGGCTGAATCGTTTAGTATGCCACTAAAATTGCATACTGGACTCACCTAATCGAAAGGAAAAAGTACTTGTGGAGTTCCTTGGAAAGAAAAAGAATTTTGTGAACACTTTATTTGATAAAATTCTAATCAAAACTATTAATTATCACATGCCTTCGGATCACCTGTTTCCATGGATTGTATTTGTCTGGGACGCTGAAAATTTCATAAGTAAATTACCATTATGTCGAATATCGCGTCTTAATACTACTGTGAGTATTGGGGTCGATTCTTCCTTCACGAAGAGGATTAACCAATTATATCTATAGTTAATCCCTTCGAGACACCGCTTTAGCCAGGTGCTCGTAGGACACCCTTTTTCAAAGAATTTCATCGCGCGTCTAGCGAAAAAAGTACCTGCTGATTTCCGGGAAGGTGTTCGCCACCCGCCTTCGCCAAGGTCTTTACAAATAGATCAGATCGAAATAATAATAATTTAAAAAAGCGATTTGAAGCCCAAAATTTATTGATACTGTCGATTTACTTATTCAAATTTCGAAATAAATTTTTCGCAGAAAAGGTATCGAACATCTAATTTTTGGGTATGGCACCTGATTAACATCTGATTAGCACCCAACTCCGACATTGATTTTGTTTTTATTTTGCTGGCTCGACTTACGTGAGCTTCGAATAACCTTTGAGGAAAAAGGTTTGCAGACAAGAGATTATGATAGAATAATGATAATTACCACAAGCTTGATAAAAACTCGTGGTATCCACTGACCGTAAGAGGAAGCGGCGTTGCGGCGTGAACCGATGGCACGCTTCCGCGAGATGCACAACGTGGATGCGATAAAGTATACTTCTGCGACTAACCAACATTTGATGGAGTGAAAAACCAAGTGAAACGTCAGGAATAAAATGTTTATTGTATTCAGTTATCAGTGTCAATAACGAGGGAGCATAGTGTGTATCAAAAAATATTAGTAGATCCATCTTGTAATAATGATGGAACGAATTATCAGTGATTTAGAAGTAGGAGTAGACGTCCATAAGTTTGATCTAAAAAGGAAGCCTCAGAAAACAAAGCTATTTCTCTCCAGAGACACAAACCAGATTATCTGGTTTAAAAGTTCTTCTATCTATCACTATGAAAGCGCTAGTGAGAATCATTCTTAATATCTTTTTCTTAGAATCTAGTTTATAACGAAAATGAAATTAATTTCTTTACAATCTTCCTACGCCAGTTGACCTATGCGATGTTAAAGATATTAAAATCGGCATAGATTCAAAGGATTTGGAACGATGGCCGAAAACTGCCAAAAAGTTCAAGGCCAATAGGGGCTTTGTCATCTATCATGGTTCCGAATTTTGCTTAAAAACTGTGTACCTTTTTGGTAAGTAGGATGGGCAATTATTCATTACCATTCGTCTTTTTCATCCAGCTTTTGGTTTGGGAAATGGATTTTTTTAACGATGATAAACCAATTAAAAAGTTAACAGTTCTGCGTAATTATACTTGTATAACAGCAAACTATCGGATTCTGTACTTCTCCGCATATCTGAAATATTCAAATTAAAACCGACCATATTCGACTTATAACAAAACATTTAGGGATCAAATTAGCCCACATTCAAAGCTTAATTTAAATTATGTGAATTCAGCATCAAGCGAAATGGATTGTCAACGCTGGATACAAGGCTTAAATTATTTGGTCCAAGATGCCATCAACGCACCGTATCCCGTACAAGTTAAAAGTTGGCTAAAAAAACACTATTATTCGATGTCGGATGCGCAAGGGATGTGAGTAAAAACAAAATACTCTACTATCCAAATGTTATTCTCTCAGTTTCTTGATCAGTGAGATTGAAAATTTTCGGGAATAATTGTGATTGTGAGACTTTAAATCACATCGCTGTGTGGAATTAGTAGATTGATCAGAAAGGACGTAAAACAATTGACGCAAAAAAAACAAAATTGGGGAAACGGTCGAAAGACGTCATCAATTCCTGATAGATTTTCTCATGTATTTGTTTGTCTCAACACGTCCCAAAATCGATTAGACAAATTATGATTAGATCGTGCGTTCTTTGAGCCGGTAATCAGAACCCTAAAAGAAAAATTGATTGGACTTCAGCATCGAAGCTAAAGCCGCGAGACGCGCAGAAACAATAAAGAAAAATATATTCAATTGAAACGTCCATTAATTTATTTATGTTTTTTCATATTTTCTCCAAAGCTTATTGCTATTTTTTTTGTTTTTCCTTCGACAGGGTAACTTTGAAAACTGTTAAGCATTTTCTGTCAAAGGCAAATTATAAGATCCCAACCGACAAACTGACGATGGCTTTCCATTTTTTTGAAATTAGAAAAACAGATGAGTTGAGCTTCGATAAATTTGTAACTCTGTTCGAGAATGTTATGTTTGATGGAAAAGTAAGTATCATTTATGTTTTGATAAATTAATGTGAAAGTCTTCGAAAATGTAATTCTTATCATTTTTAAGGACATCACACCCTGGAAACACCTACTCGGATACTCGAACGATGGCCGGATAATCACTCGGCAAGAATTTCATAATTTTTTAGTTTCGGAACAGCAAGATTTTTTGAATTCCGATATAGCGGAGGTATCTCAATATATGAGGAAATACTTGCAAGATTCTCAAAGAGAATTATCGAGCCCTTACTTCACTTTGTCAGAGTTTATCAGCTACCTCCATTCAAAACATAACGAAATTTGGGATCGCAGCAACGACCAGGTTACGCAAAACATGAACAAACCCTTATCCCACTATTGGATCGCATCTTCTCATAATACGTAAGTGAATCTGTTTTATAGTTTGTAGAATTTTCTCATACGAAAAACTATCTATTATACAAGATTAAATAAACCTATACGTACTCCAATTTTACCGATAGGTATTTGAACGGTCATCAATGGTACGGGCAAAGTAGTTGTCGGGCATACGCCAGAGTACTAAAAGCTGGCTGCAGGTGTATCGAACTAGACTGTTGGGATGGGCCGGATGGAAGGCCCATTATTTACCACGGAAATTCAATAACAAAAAAAATCGAATTTTTCGACGTGATAAAGACTATCAAAGAATATGGATTTGTTGCTTCGGAGTAAGTGTGATAATTTAACAGGGTAATGACGTAGATTTCTTACTTCGGGTTAAAATTTTTCCTCACTTTACAGTTACCCGCTAATTCTCTCGATAGAAGATCACTGCACGGTGGCTCAGCAACGAGTTATGGCTGCGATCATGAAAGATGTTTTCGGCGACAGCCTTCTGAGCAAGTGCGTTAACGAACAAGAAACATCTCTCCCATCTCCTGAAGCATTGCGCGGTAAAATTCTACTGAAACAAGCTAAGCTTCCGGAGAAGGAGGATGGAATTATTTTAGCCCCACAAAATCACGATCGTGATGAAGAAATTGATTTTAAAGGCGTGATAAAAAGCGGAATTCTACACCTCGAAGATCCTGTTTCTAAAGTTTGGAGACCATATTTCTTTAACTTGACAGATAGAAAGCTGTACTATACGGATATATACTCACATACGATGGCGATACACCAGGAAAAAGAAGAAGAGTCTACGTTGGACGATGTACCGGAAGTAAGTGAAATTTTCACAAGATAATTCGATTGGAATCAGCTGGATAGTTTGCTCGGAAATACTTCAACTTTGTTCTGCTTCCTAGAATATGCCACAGGAAGAGTTGCACTATGGAGAAAAATGGTTTCACGGAACTCTTGAAAATGAGAGAGATGGAGCCGATGAGCTGCTTCATCGTTATTCACATCTTGGAGACGGCACATTTTTAGTTAGACAAAGTCAAAGCCACCCTGGGGATTTCGGGCTTTCGTTATGGTGTAATGGAAAGCCTAACCACTGCCACATTCGATCTAAAACAGAAGATGGCCGAACAAAGTTTTTCCTCCACGAATCTTACTGTTTTGATAGTCTGTATGATTTAATTTCATATTATCGTTGCCATCCGATCATGACTCAGGTAATTTTATTCCGCTTTTCTCCAAATTCAAATATATTCGTTCGAGATTAATTTGATTAATTCTAACGAATTTTTTTTTTTTGGTGGGGGCGGGTAGCAATTTGCTATCACATTACAAAATCCGGTTCCTCAGCCGAGCACGCACGTAGAACAAAATTGGTGGCATGCGGAGTGTACCCGAACAAAAGCCGAAGAGTTACTAAGTGGAGCTTATCCTAATGGTGCTTTTTTGGTGAGGCCTAGTGAGATGGAAATTGGAGCATATGCAATTTCTTTGACGTAAATATTTGTCAATCGTTTCGTAGAAAATAACATCAGATTCTAATATGGATAACGTTACAATGATTAAAAAAAAAATAATTAATGAAATATAATTTTCTTATTTTTTTTTTACACAGGGCAGATGGTGAGATCAAACATTGTAGAATAAAGTTGGAGGGTCGACTTTGTACGGTTGGATCATATCAGTTTGAAAATTTAGTTGGCCTTATTAACTACTTCGAACGTCATCCCCTCTACAAAAAAGTGAAGCTGATTTATCCTATCACATGTAATCGATACGAGGTAAGTTAGCAGGTTTCAGTAAGTTTCAAAAATTTGATTAGTTCTTCAGATTTATTTTTCTGAATGTTAAGGTCCGTTTGCATAATTCTTGACGAGAAAAAACAAAAATCATACACATTTCATTATTGATCGAAAAGTTTTATGTTACGATTCCCCTAGAAATATTCTGATCTTAGATTGCAGAACCAGAAGATGAACTGATAAAAAATGTGAATCAGAGAGAAGCAAAAACGAGATCATGGCAGGAAGATTGTGGGGAGAAAAGTCAGCATGAAATTAATCCTCTTGTCGGAGTAACTGACTCGGAAAAGGATGACAGTGAAGTATAACTAGCTATACAGTCACTTACGATGAGGATAATCGAAGCTCGATACGAACATCCGGGTATCGAAAATTCTAACTTTGTTGTATTGCAGACTGATAATCTACGGAGGTCATTTGATATACAAGGGGCAAACGTGGACTTAATAAAATCCTCGCGACCTGGAATACAATTTGTATTGATGGTAAAGAATCCGGATGTACAATCTAAGTGTATTAAAATAAATGCACCTTCGATGGGATGTGCCATGGAATGGAAGGAAAGCATATCTAAAGCTGCGAGAAATACGAGCACGGAGGTATGATGTGTTTTAAAAAACAAAAGCTTACATTTCTACCGAGTCTGTACACGTTATTGATACCATAACACTGGCCTACACACATTTTGATGCCTAAGATTTCAGACCTAATTTTTAGTATGTCTTATAAGGTCATATAAAAAATGCTGCTAATTTTTTTATATCAGCTCTAGTTTATAAGATAGAGAAAAAATGCATTTTTATAAAAATATCGGTTCATTCTGTCATTATACATCAAGAAATTGTCTTTTGAGTGATTTTCTTGAGTGAAATAATAATATATAATTCTTGATGTATAGAGACAGAATTACCGGAGCAGTGCCGGGTTCTCAAACAGGACCGGAAAAAATTCGAGTAATAATGACTAATATCAATATACTCCATACTACCTTTTTCATCTACCAAAGATGCAAACAGAGCTGCACCAAAACGATTTTTTTTTTTTTCGTAGGCCTGTGTAATTCATCTACGACAGCAAAAGCAAAATGAAAAAATGGAAGCAGAGTGGCGAATAGCGAAAGAATTATCCGATCTTATAGTGTACTGTCGTACGGTTCATTTCGATATTGACAGAATTCGAAAAAGAGGTTTTACATTTTACGAGATCAGCAGTTTCGATGATACCAAAGCTAAGAGACTCATGTCCCATCAAGAGACTAAATTCTTTCTAGAATATCATCAGGTAAAAAATTTCATCTCTATCAGCATTGCAAAGAAATAGAATAAAATAAAAGATTTATCAGAAATCTACACGGAAAGTTAAGAAGAACATTTTTTATGCCGACAAAATTTAATTTTCAATTCTATATTCAATCAGTTCCAGTTGAGTAGAGTATATCCATCACCGATACTCCATAGAGATTCATCAAATTTTAATCCCGTGCCAATGTGGAATTCTGGCAGTCAAATGATAGCTTTGAATTATCAAACTGGCGACAAACCGATGCAGCTGAACCAGGCAAAGTTCAGAGAAAATGGCCGCTGCGGATACGTATTAAAACCAGAATTCATGTTCGTCGAAGATTTTAATCCACACGACAGAAGTGCGCTGTGGAAAATGGAAATGATGTACGTCGATTTAAAAATCATCAGCGCCAGGCACCTCAGCAAAGTAGGCAAAAACGTCGCTAGTCCTTCGGTCGAAGTTGAAATAATTGGCGCAGACTTTGATTCCGAAATAAAATTAACTACCAAAACTATCAGTAAGTTGCATAAATAATTTATCGTCAGATTCGTAGACGTACGAATCAATTTCCTTGCGATAACAAAAACTTTTTCTATCTTTTTTTTTTTTTTATTCCAACAGTGAAATTAACTCGATCACTTCTGTTCCAGGGGACAATGGATTGAATCCAATATGGAATGAGAGTTGCAGATTTCAAATACTAAATCCACATTTCGCTATGTTACGATTCCTAGTACAAGACGAGGATGCATTTGGTGATAAAGATTTCATCGGCCAAGCTACATTCCCGGTAAAAATTATCTAAAAATTTGAAAGTCAGATGAGAAATAATTTTTAATTAATCGCAAAGCTTGAGCTTCTTCAAAAGTCAAATTTTCTCTTCGTATTTAATTTAATAAATCGATTCAACTTTTCTTGCAAAAAATCGGATACGAAGATCGTTCTAAATTTCAGAACTTGAAGTATGCTTGAAAACATTGAATTGAAATTTTTTATTAAAATCTGTTTTTGTTTTACTATTTTTTAGATCCGAACCATAAGGACAGGCTACAGAAGCGTGCCTCTACAGAATAATTTCAGCGAAGATATACATCTCGCCTCTCTGCTAGTTCACGTAAAAATAAAATATTCACCGGTAAGACTGCAGGAAAATAAATTATCCGTAAATATGACATAATAATAATAATTGTCACTAATTAATGATGATAGAAAATCATGCATCTGAGAACAGCCTCTTTCTCGAATCTTGTATCTCAAAGTAGTACAAATATGGAAGACGAGAAGAAGAAACAAGCGGTTCGGCCAAAAAGCTCCGGTTTTTTGGGTGAGCCAAAAATATTTTAAATCGAAGATATAAGAAATAATATTTGTATTTGTTACTTGCGTTTGAAATTCCGCTGAATTTTCACTGGAAATTCAACGGATATTAGACATTTCTTTTTTCGTTTAATGCATGTTGGCTGGTTATGACGTACATCAAAACCATTGATTTTCCATTTGCATGTAAGCTGCACGAGGACTACGACCATGATACGGATAATCAACTTTTTATTTATCTTTTTTCTACTTTTGCACAATTGTAACGTATGTATAATTTTATTTACATAGGACTTTGGTAACTGACCAGAAGCCTGCCTGAATCAACTCACGAAGCAGAGTAACTGTCAGAAAATGATCATTTATCGCCGTAATTTCACCCTCGATAATATTTCAATATCTGGTACCGCAAAAAGGCTAAAAAAAAGAATTAAATAAACACATTTCTTTCTCATTGGAAAACTTGAGGTACTCCAACTCCGTTGAATTTCATCGCCTCTTATAATATCGGGGTGATACTTTACCGTATACGATATCAAATTTCTATCGTTCGTAGAAGAGTTTCGAAAAACTTCTGTAGATTATCGCCGATTGTTTAGAAAAAAATATAATTCCTCCTATAATCGGTGCACATGTTCGTTGCAGCTGTGAAAAAGTTGCAATTTGCACAAAATTACTCCGGCTGGGTAAATTATCGAGCGGTATACTAGATAACTAACAACTAGAAAATTGGATCGTAAACTGAGGCCATAAAAAAATTGATGTAAAAAAGTAAATGGGACGTTGTTCCGAGTGACGTTATACGGAAAACCGTAGCGACGAGGAAGTTTGAAGGGTGAACGTAGTCGGAGTGAGGTAGCTGGTGTATGAAGCTTCGCATGAACTTTGCGCAAATAGTAATAAAATAAGATAAAATAAAATAAAATAAATAAGTAAATCAAGCTATGCGCGTTTTTATTCTCATGACGATTATATTACTGGTGATTATTCATCATCGGTGTGCGATAGCCTCCAATGATTCCGCTTTGATGAGAAAAGTTGTTTCAAAAAATGAGAACATATTGGAACAATTGTATATTCAAATGAAACAGCAACTATTCCACTACTGCTCTCACGTTATTTTCATTGGAGGTTCGAGTGACCAGCTGCTCACGGCAAAACCACTGATGGAGAACTATCCTTATTTTGTTGGTAAAAATTTGCAAAGTATCATGGCTGAAAAGTTCCAGGTCGGCGCAAGGGGTCTTATCTTATTTTTTCTAAAAAGCATAGACGATGAGTACGTAAAAAATATATCGAAGGATGTTTGGAACTGTACAACAATCAACTTCTATTTCATATACGAAGGAAATGCGACGAAGAATGAAATCGATGCGATTCTTAGCACTTCAACTGAAATCGATAGAAATATTCCAAAACTGGTGAGACCCCGAATGTTTGTACACCACGACGCGGGGGTGGTAAAAGTTTATAAAAAACAATTCTCGGTCAACTGTAAAATGGAAACCGTCATGATCAGCAACTTTTCAAAAGAACGCAATTTGAGAAAGCTCCGTAGGCATTACGCAAATGACTTAAATAACAAAGGCTGCCCTGGTATGATCGTCACTCGGCATTTTCCTCCACGAATGATACTAAGAAAGCAGCCTAACGGTAGATTGAAAATCATTGGTGGATACGAAGGAAATATGGTAATGGAATTAGCCAAATTGTGGAACTTTTCACCCTTTATTGTGCCGCTCGACGTCTATGATACGGATCAACTCAATAATGCCAGTCATTATCAGCACCAAACTTCATCAGCATTCATAATGATCGTCGACCAAATCCGAAATTCATTGCATATGAGCGAATATTATGATTTCTCCATTACGTACGGTCGACAATGTGCTATTTGGTGCGTTCCAAGAATTACAAAGTGGAGATACATCATTGTCGCAGGACAATTTTCAACCGGCACTTGGGCCTTATTCGCGACGATCTTTACCCTCCTCACCGCAGTTTTTGGCCTCATCAGAATCCGATATTCTACTGAAAGAGGTACAGTTATCCGCTCGCAGTCGAGGCCTAATTAATATTTTTCCATTAAACTTCTGGATTTCTATGTACTCGTGTGCGTTTTGTTTTATTTTCAGGTGCGATCAGCAAGACGTCACATTTTTGCGCGGCACTTTTTTACATCTATTCCCTCAGTCTCGGGAATTCCTTGTCCCATCGATCAATATCCGTTAATTTCAGGATTTTTTTATTAATGTGTCTTCTTTACTCGGTGATAACAAATACGGCTTACAAAAGTTCTTTGGCCTCAATATTGTCCGCGGACAATGACAAGTCAGCGATCACCGATACGGAGGGAATTTTGGAGGCAAATTTATCCATAGGTGGTGATTGGGCGGGATTTGAACTTCTGAAGGAACAATCTGAAGAAAATGCCACTATACGAGAATTAATAAAAAGATACGTCGTCTACAACGACACTCTAGCCGCCCTTCGGAGAGTATCATTCGATAAAGACTTCGCCCTACTCATCCCGGGTCGAGATTTGCGCTACCACGTCGACAAATTTCATGAACTTCATGACACCCGTTTGACATATGGCGTAATCGACAGCTGCGTACTGTCTTACAATACTGCTATTGCCCTGCCAAAGGGATCTGGATCAACTCGATGGATCGATGATGCCTTATACTATTTCATACGATCTGGGCTTATGGAACATTGGTGGAACGAAAGAGATATCAAGAAACAAGTTGGGACGGTAAACAATCCGAGAGGCAAAGGAATTGGACGTGAAAATTTCTACCAAATTTTGATAGTCTGCGCCATTCCTTTAATCGCTTCTATTTTAGTGTTCTTCGGTGAACTTACTTATTATAAATTTCAGTTACGGGGTAAAATAGTTAAAAGTCTAGTTAAATAACTATATTGTAAAAAATAATTGAAAATTTTATCGGAAGCTTGCGGTGGCAGCTTTTAATGTATTTTGGAATTGGACAGCACCCGCGTGTGATTTTTACTTCATTTTTCTGCTGTTGCTTATCTAATTGTTAAAGATCTATAGCAAGTACATATTCAACTCGGTCATCGAATGATTGATCAACTGATCGATAACCGAAATTATAAATAAAATTATCAATCGGAAATTTTAATTGAAATCGATCGGTTATCGATGATTATCTTCATTAATATTGCGATGCTCGATGTGCAACAAAAAAAAGCTCTCATTCTTTTCAAATGGAGGTTGGTTTCCACCAGCCGTCGTCAAATTTACCCTGCACCCGGTGGGATATGAATGTCGGTAAGTAATTCACGAACGACAAGATGACGACTAGCAATAAACTTGGCGGGGATGTTCTGCATCCGGTAAATATTTGTCTAACACGAGTGACCATTCGTCGTTTTTAAATTCGATGTAATTCGATTGTCAATTAATAGTTAATCGGACGATCGATGCGTGAGAATAAAAAACAACTCTTCTTTATCATCGTGTAATTTTATTGAGTTTTAATACTTGGATCTCCTCGATATTACCATACGCAATAATGACATATCCGCTGATTCTACGTCGCACGAATTTTAGAATTCTAAAATCAGTCGAGTTCGATATGGAAATGATTAACTATACATACCACATACCTATAAACCATCAAATACGATTTCAACCGGCGTGTCTAGACGGAATCGACGCTTTCTCATTTACATATTGCATCCTCCTCCTCCGAGTACGAATACTCGTATAAGATATGGTCATGGTGTGTCGATGATTTGTTTTGTTCCATGGGGAAATTACCTGTCTTTATGATACGTGCAGGAATGTACACCACATGATCTACAAATACTTACACATCCCTCTACGTACCAACTACCGGATAGTCACCACGTTTGTCATTTCGTAAAATATTTCCACCACATACATATAGAAATCCGTGATTGCAACCGCGATGTGGTCATCTATATCGAGTCAACATAGAGTAGATGGTTATTCCAATCGTTTCTATATATTATTCAAAATAATTTCATCAGAAGCCAAAGCTACGAGATTAGAAATTACGTAACGAAGAAAAAATAGCTCCAATCTCATTCAAAACCTGCGATTTTCATATATTCCATAAGAATATTTTTCAGAAGATAAAAGAATTTGAGAGGAGGAAAAAAATAGAAAAAAAATTAAGGGGACATCATTTATGGGCCGGCGATACGTCAAGAGTAGTAAAAAAGGTTGTCTGCACACTCTGCAGACTTGTTTACCGAAAGTAAGTTCAAGGATATAGCCTCTTTAAAATTCGAGTCAACGTCGGGCTTTTAAATGAATTTTGTTGCTATAATTTTTTTTTATTTTTTTTATTTTTTCCTCTTTACGATGTTATCGTGATAAACTTATATTCACGACTATGGGTGAATATAAACGGTAAAAGATCATCATCGCTGCGACTCGGAGTTATCAAAGCTAAAATAAGTTTAATCTATAGAAACAAAATGAATGAACTTGATCTAATTTAGTTAAAAAATAATCCGATCATTTTCTGGTTTACATGTAACGCGATAACCGTAGTAGTGCTTCGAACGTGTAAAATCGTGTGCAATTAGTGTACAAACATTTATTTTGAGTGGCTTTTATTTTATCGTGACAAATTCTGTGCGAGGATCAAAAATAATATACATATATCGGTAGTACAACTACTTCGAATTAACGATTTGAACAACGTTTTAATTGATAAAATAAACGGTTCTGATTGTACTATACATTATCACGTGTCGAAATTTAACATCGCAGAAAATTATCGTGTATAAATAAGAGCAATTGAACTATGCAAACAAATTACACAGATAGTTTAAATATTATAATAGGATCGTGTAATAATGAACCCGATGACCGAAACAGCTCTGTACGTAAACGTAGCTGGTACGTTAATATAAAAATGATGAACTTTTCATTCAAATACTGTACATACCACATTGTATAGTTCGATGATTATCCTATTTATTCGCGGTGAAATGAATAATGTTCGATTGTTTGAATAATAACAGGAGTTTGCTAAATTCGAAAATGTTGAAAATTACCCGCGAATATATTCGCGCGAAACCACGAGCATGTGACTGATTTTACCACTTGTCACACAATTTTGGCGTTAATGAAATTTACGATTTAATTTTATTTATTCATTCATTTTTTTTCTCTCATTTTTCATCTAATTTTTTGTCACATTCAGACGTAAAAAATTTCGCCAAGTTTTTCTACGTTAAATAAACGATTTCGCACCTCGTGAAACTCGTCGGAAGGGGGTGAAGGGGAAGGAGAAAAGGGAAAAGGGGGTCTTACACGACTGTCGGGACCAACAACAAGAAGAGAGATGAAACTCGGATCGAGGCGTGAATTTTGCCTAATTGCGCCTGCGGTGATCAGGACTTTGTGGTACCCCTATAATGCTTTTCAGCGCACTTTGCTCTCCCCGCTTACCGAAGTATGCACGTTCAAAAGTGTTAGGTAAGTATAAGATTAGAAACCCTTCCGAGCCGTTTGAGAGACCGCGAACCCGCCAAAGCTTACTTTAATATCTTATTCGAGTAAATTCTCATGCATATATAATACTCAAGGGCGAAAAGCGAGTGGAGGAAGCTTTTTTAGGCAACGAACTAACGCGGGTTAACTCTGATCTCATGTGATCTTGGGACCTTCTTGTGACCTTTGAATCTCTTTTGTTCCTTAAGGTATTCGATAGTACGAACTGATATTTCTTTAAGTACCGCATCGGTCCAAATATCGGCAAATCTTAATCGCCCCATAACTTTCGAACGGGTTTCGAATCAGATCTTTCATAGATACTGCAGACGGGCGATTGTTATTCTTTTGAAAACAAAAAGAATAATAAAGAAAAAGAATCCTTCGTTTTTTGAGTGAAAACAGTATTCTATTTTGTGAAATCTTTCCAACGAGAAATTAGAATTAAATTTTTCTAGTTCTTACGACTTTTTTTATACGTTTTCATTTTTTTTGTTTTCTTTTTCCTCACAGATTCCACATCGTGTAACATTACCGCGTATACGAAATCGGTTGTCTTTAATTATTTAACAAAAAAATATATATGTATATTAAGGTTTTTTCAACGAACCGTTGCGGTTGATCAATTTTTTCTTTAATGTCTTTTATCTCGTATTCATTATATCCAATTTCCATCCTCCAATTTTTTTTCCCCAGATTTTCTTCCGTTCTGTAAAACGATAACGATTTCCGAAAGGTATACGAATAAGGTACTTTCCTTTGATGTTTATCAAGCATAAAAAACAAAAAAAAAATGAAAAATGAAAAAAAACGATGTGCCAACACGAACGTATTTCAGAGAAATTCAAATTTTATTTATAAATTTCAGTACATCCATAAATTGAAAAACTGACGGGGCGCGACGCAACGACGCAATTAAGTAACTCTTGTATACATGCAGTGAAGTTCAGTTCTTTCAACTTCCGACGACCTGAAACAAAAGGATTTTTCATTATTTCGCAGGTTGGTGAACACGGATAAGTATGAGCGCATGTAGGTGTATGTGGTTATAAACTGGATGATTTATAAACTCGTGGAAAACTTCTTAAGCAAGACATCATAAAAAGCTGAGAAACGTACATTCCGATTTTATGAGAAAAACGGAGCGTATGTCTATGTATATCGCGTAACACGTCGGGTGTGATTCACACCTCTTGTCATTTTCGATATGGGACGAAGTTGGCGAAGAGAGAGAGAGAAAAAAGAATTATCATGTTTTTTCAGCGACAATGAGAAGTCAAACTGTAAGTCCGTGTTTAGTACGTCGGAAGATAGTAGGTGAGAAACTGTGAAATTGTGAACTGGGCGCCAGAATATGGGAATCTCCGGGGAGGCCTGCCGGGTTCTCGTTAAATCCCCGGGGCGTTGTAGTGACTCGAAACGTTGCTATGTTTTACGAGGTGGCGAGCTGTGCCAACTGTGTCGCGTTATATTGGATTTCACTCGAAGGTTCCGCAGCTAGACGCTGCATAAATTTGTTAAACCAATAAAAAGCTAATAAAATTCTTAGACCATATCACGTTAATATTCTGAATATAATATTTTTATGTCCATAAACAGAAACATATCACTGCGACAACCTGCACGTCGAATGTTCGACTATAAGCTGCTTCTTTTTGCTTTTTTTTTTTTCTTTCATTTTGTTAAAAGAAAATTAAGTCGATCGGAATTTTCTCATTACGATCGATAACGAAACCGCACAATATGCTGTGCGACATGTGGAATCCGACAATGCGTTGGATCGTACATGCCATTTTATACGGCTAATTGAAACACGAGTTCGCGGAAGCCGACCAAATTGAAAATTATATGGAAATGAATGCGCGGAGGAAGAGAAGCTGCATTGTTCAAACTCTGGGTCGAACATGAAAAAGAAAAAGAGATATTACAAATTAGCAACGTAGCAGGTGCGATCGAAAATGTGAAAACTGTGGCTAGTTCGAAATCCACTTTTTCAGCATAGTTTCAAACCTGAAAATTGACCGATCTCTTCCATGATAGAAACTGCGATCTACAACTGCTTCCATTTTTATCTCATCAGAGTCAAATTCAATAAAGCAAAATCCAAAGACCCAAAATTTTCATCTAAAAAATTCAATATACGAAATTTCTTTTCGGAGCATGAAGTTGGCGCCTGTTGGTAACAAGCTTTTCTCAACTGTACGATGTTGAGGGTTGAGGGTTAAGGGTGAGCTTTGCTTCAGCCACTTATGAGCAAATTACAGGGAAACTTCACAATTTAGAGTACTTTTTAAATCCTATAAATACAACACGGTCTCTATACTATATATTCTGTATAAAATAAAAATGACCCTATAAATTACGACGTAAGGTTCGTGCGCGGAGCAACTACCATTAATGCCATCTTTGTTCTTCAGTTCTTTACGTATAACGACCTGCAGTTAGCAGCTTGTAACGTACTTGGATCATTTCAGTGATTCTCAGCCATTTTTCCTCGTTGAAGTGAAAATTAATTTTTTTCTTTTTTTTTTCACATCGCTCCTCATTCTTTTTCCCCTGCAAATTTATTCACGTAGTAGAGAAATAAAGAAGAGAAAAAAGACCAAATATTTTACGGCAATCGTGACGGTCCAGAATTGTCGAAAATTCGAATTTAATCAATCACGATTAAATAATTTAATATCTCATTCGTCGAGTTAGTTAGTCGGACGATATTGAGCCAAAGTTTCGACTTTAATTTCATGGGATTTCAGCCGTATTGTGTCAAAAAATTTCGTTACCCAATGAATTTTATTATCCAATTATTAATGTGCCGAATAACTGGTTGGGAGTCAATGGATTAGATATTGGAATTTGTGAACTCCCGGAACTGAATAGCTCTTGATAATTATAGTAGACACTTTGCACGGAAGTTGGTGCGAGAGGCAAGTTATTGTCTTATCGCAATGATCATTATCCGATTGGGATAATCGTGTTCAATTTATAAACGGACAAGTTTCACGTTTGCCGTTGATGGCTTATAATAAATTTCCCTATTGATCGCAGCTGAGGAGGGAGAATATCACATGTAATATAATACCGTAGATCCTGATCCGTTAATTATCTCCCGGCAATAAATGATTTAATTTTTTCTTTTTTTCTTTCGTTTTAATTGTTTTTCTTTTTTCTCCAGTTTTTCTTTTTTTTTTTTTTTGCTGTCAGATGCAATTAACGAACGTCAAAGAGCTGAGCCTCCATTTTGTGGTTAGGTGGTTTCAATTATCCGTTCACAAAGGCCTTATATCTTTACCAGCAGATATCTCCGGGTTCATTATTCATTTTTCTTATTAACCAGGCTTCACAGATGGTGGGTAATATATAATAACGGTACAGCTAAAAATGGGAGAGGAACAAAAAAAACGGGTTGAAGGTAAAAAAAAATAAAATAAAAAATAAAATAAATTTACGCCCTTTCATTAGGGCTTCAGTCTTCGGATTTCATTAGCGCGTTAAAATTTGAATATACCTTTCAGATCTTGGTGTACTTTTCCAACCGCGAGCCCTTTAGCGACTCTGATTTATCGCATAATAATTATTATTGTCAGTTATTACGTTTTAGTGCGCTCTATCAGCTTGCAAAATAATTTGTTAGTTTTTAGTTTCAGAGATTTTTC
Organism: Athalia cordata; assembly: GCA_963932425.1. Taxonomy (NCBI): domain Eukaryota; kingdom Metazoa; phylum Arthropoda; class Insecta; order Hymenoptera; family Athaliidae; genus Athalia; species Athalia cordata. Next base: position 32,726,285 of record OZ010626.1, read on the forward strand.
TCCAAAGTATCGCATCATTTTTTATTTATCACTGCAATTAGCAGGCATAGAATACAAATCTAGTGAACTGGATTTTTTTTTTTTTTAAATTATAGATTTTTCAACCGGATGAAAACGAGGGAGAATTTTATATCTCAAACTCAATCAGCAGAATCTTTTCTTATTAGACCTTCCGCCTCTCGCTTCTACAAAAGAAAAAAAAAAAAAAAAATTAAATAAACCTTTTTAGAATCCCTACGGGATTTATTCTTTAAGGACATTTTGGGACCGAGTAAATAGGATCTACTTTGCTATTCAACGCGTTTCGAATACAGTATACTCTGATTTGGTTGTTTTTTTTGCTTTTCTGCTTTTTTTCTGCCCGATAATCGAAACACTACATTCATGAGGTAGAGCTAGGTGAAAGCTAAATTTTTCATTATTCTCCCATAAATAAAGAAGAAAACAAAAAACGGCACAAAAAAGGGAAAAAAAATGAATGGCGAACCGCAATTTCTAGCCTTCTCGCCTCACCTAGCTCCTTTAGTTTTCACGCTTGCTTTCAAAATTAAGACCTAGTGGTGAATACGAACCAATATACGTTTCCTATAAGGGGTGGATTCTAGTGGATGAGAATGCTTTCCCGCTCCAGAAACTCCGTTTCCTATAAATGACCGACAATATTGATTTCAGGGGTCACCACAGTGGCAGACGCCAATCTCTCAATTCGAAAAAAAGAAAGGAAGAAAAAAAAGATAAATAAAAATAATTTGGGATCAATGTCCTCAGTCTCTCACCCTAATCTGATACGACGTTTATTTTATCGTGAGAACGTTTCGCTAAACCGATGACGACTTTTCTACTTTCTATACAACGTCGCCCTTGAACCCATGTGATAATAATCGATGATTTTCATCCATCATACGATATTCGATTGTTAATTATTAAAAAAAAATTATTTATGTAATTCATGACGTACGGTCTTCTTGCAGAAAAATTGATCAGATTTTTTTGATATTTTTTTGTGCTACTTTTTCCGGGCATAAATAATTTAAAAACTTTTCGGGTTAATTCGCTTTCATGGTAAGCGCGAATTTTCCACAAAGTTTTCTCTGCCTCTGATTGAATATTTTCCGCTGCATTACGCGACCATCCAACAAACACGTATGGATGTATACGTGGATGTAAGTAACGCAAGGTTCTATTTGAACGAGATCGAGTTACGTGTGCCTTCGTCACGTACGTGGAACCCTTGGAACGATCTGAAACGACGCGGCGTAGTTAAACGACCCGAATTACCGACCCTGCCAACCTTACTTATCGCAATATCTCTATGACTCGACAATATCGACGAGTTGGGGGGATGAAGTCGATTCACTAAACGTGCGAATTTTTCGTTAGAAATTATCGTTACAAAATTTTTCAACATCAAGTCGAAACGTACCGGAATACTTCAGTTTTTCTTCATCATCCTGCAAATTCCAGGACCTGTTTTGAACGAAAGAAAGATATGAAAATAGAACAAAACAATGAGAGCAGCTTTCAGGATCTGAATGGTAAATTTTATGGGAGAAATTCTTTTTAAGAACATTTGTGGAGAAGAAAAGAAATTCTGCATTTTTATCGCAAGGTATAATACGTACCAGAATCTGGACGGATGAATAAATTTTAAAATGAAAATGTGTGTGTGTGTGTTTGTTCCCCACCCTTATTTTTTAACCGGTCTAATAACGGTAATATGAAAGGAAATTTTCTCTTAGATCCAAAAAGAACGTGGCTCATCCGTCATCGGTGTGCCAACCTTTTGTACCTATAAATGTGATTTTAGGCGCGTTAGTTTGACAAATACGCCCAGCGGGCCTACGAAGGGTATGAAAATGAGACCCGTCCTGGAGGCTAACACCCAAGCAATTCAAGACCGACGATGGGGTCCCAGATTAGCAGGGCGCGCCGTCGTGCAATGCGGACTGGTGGCTAAAGATAAAGTGATTACTTTCAGCGCCCGCTCTCATTCAGATCCTTTCTTTCAATTTAGCCACTTCTTTTAGAACAACCCCTGCGGCAAAAGCGATGACAAAATTAAACTTTGCAAAAAAATTCATACGACAATCTATGGGTGAAGGTATACCATGTATATCTATACGTTTCTAAATCTTGCGCTGATAATTTCTTGTCTTTTAAAAGTATTTCGTTTGTTTCAGTTCTTTTTATTTTCTCGTTTTATTGAAATTGTTGTTTTTCCTTACGTTACAAAGTTTCCGAAACCTTCGTCAGTTTGGGACACGTGAGTTAAGGGACGTTCCGTTTTTTACTACACCAGCTAGATACCTACTTTTAAATTGCTGTGGAGATCAACGATCCTTTTGAACTTTTTGCTCCTCGTACGGCAATCGACTTTCAAGCTTTTTCTACCACCACCCTATACTGCACGACCACCGTATTCCTTCCATGGTTTGAGGGGGTTCAAAATATACAAGCTATAGCTCTGGAGATTGCTACGGAAAATTACTCCGATGTCGCGTGTTCATCGAACTTTTTCTGCCTCCTTTTTTGTTTGTTTGTTTTTTTCATTATTTTTATTCTTGTTTTTATATCTATATACGGATGCCTATACATATGTAGATGACTCAACGATAACATAGTTTTACAATGCGAATCGGTGTTTGTTTAAAAAATAAGTTTCTTTCGCCCGCAGCAGAGTTAATTAAAAATATTTAATCCGCTGAATTCGGTATGATACAACGGTAGTGTTGATCGTGAAATGAATATCAAATATTTCTATGATATTACTCGTTGAAATTATATCCGTTCACTGCAAAGCAAATTTGCTCTCTAATAAACTCGAAAAAAAAAGAAAAAGCAAAAAAAAAAAAGTCGCGCTCTACATCCGAGCGCTATTGTAAAATTATACAAACTTTATTGCGGGAATTCTTAACGGTCTATGAAATCGGATTTCTTTTTTTCAACCTCGATCTCGTCGCAAAAAAATTATCCTTAATTGTTGGATTGAAACGCTGTACATCGGGAACAAGGAAATTCCGAACGCTCCATGCATTAATTTTTTATTTTGAATTCCGTCTTCCGTGAGTAAAATTTTCACGTTTCGAATTCATTTCGACGACTCTATTATCCGAATATCATTCGATGAAAAAATGGCGCTGGATCGATGTACGCCTGTTATGGTATAATGAGATTTATTTTATAATTCTGATGTATTCGTGTAAAAAAAACTTTTTTCTCTTCCACAGTGAAGTTCTTTTTTCATAAAAGAAATGAATTCTCTCTTCAAGGTATGGTTTACGATATGCAAATGCACTGGAGATTTAACGTATAATAAAAAAAAAGTTCAATTTTGTTTTTTTTTCATCTTCTTTTTTTTCACAAGGACCGACGACAGCTGACGCCGTTGTCTTATTTATTCGGAATAACGTGACCCTATATTAAAAGACCCGACAATCAGATCATCTCATGCCACACAGTTATCATCTATAATTTCGACCCCTCGATCGATTGTCACCTCATTAAATCAAAAAATTTACTTTTCATGAGTTTCGACCCTTTGGAGGCAAAAACCTTCAGCACTGTATCATAAATATGGAAATATGGAAAAATTGAACTCTCGTTTATTTTCATAAAAATACGACTGATTCTTTTTTTTTTTTTTTTCATTATTTCCGGAGAAAGGTGTAACCGAAAAATTTATTCATTCAGATTTTCGAACCACAGAGTTTCCGATCGAATAATAATTAATCGGTGGTATTAGGTGGATCATTTCGAGCAAAACTCATCGAAATCTGGAATTTAATTTACCAAAATTGTTTCCGAATCGTGCATCGGTCGTTTGGATCACAGTCGACTGGCTTCGCCGATTGTTTTGTCCTAATTTACTTTTATTTTTTCTTCCATTTCATGGATGAAAAGTTTCAACATTTTTGAGGAAAGAGGCATAACTGATTTCAACATTTTCGGCTTTAACTTAGCTAGGAGGTTTTGCTCAGAAGTATAAGTCGTAAATTATGACGAAATATAGTCAACCGCGAAAATTCTTCGGCCCCTTTTCTTCGCCCTATATTCATATCCTATATATAGATTTCATTCGAACTGTTACACAACGAAACAGGAGGAAAAAACTTTTACTCTATAGCCCCTGAAGAGATATACGTACCTGATACAACGTCTCGATGTTTTCGCGAACCATTCGAATGGGATATTTCCGATCTTTTAAATACGTTTTCGTAAGCCAAGTTTACAGAATTTATTTTGATCGCATCGACTCAAAAGTTTCAATTCCTTATATTCGTTCTATGGGTGCTACTCTTATGTATTTTCGGCCCAGGAATCCGAATCTGCTAACTAAATTGATCCATCTATAAAAGTGATCGAGTTATAATCGATTTAATCGCTCCAAAAACTGAAAAAATTTAAATATCTCGATGGGATTTATTCCTAGCTTAATTTATTTGACGGAATTATCGAACCTTATGAAAAAAAAAACTCCAATTTTAACCTCAAGATCGAAAATATTTAATTGCAAATATATTTTTCTTACAAATTTCAACCGACTCGGCAACGGGCATTATTTCTTTCCCCAGCTACCCCCAAAGTCTCCCATCGCACCTTCGTGTTTAGAAACCCAACCTTTTCAACAATACTGATCTACAAAGAAAGGTGGTCTGCGGCCATACCCCTTGGTAGTAATATATTATACCAAATTCTTAATTCAAGGGGTTTTGCATAATGAAATAAGCAGCTCGACTTCGAAGCCTACAACTGTAATTCAGGTTATGTATAGGAGTTGAGAATTTATTTTCTCTGTTTTATTAAAAAAAAAAAAAAAAAGAAGAAATCAAATCAAATTGCAAAAAAACATTCAAAAGAAAAAACATAAGGAAATGCGAGAAGAATAAAAAGAAGACAAAAACAGAAAAGAAAAAACAAAATCTTACAAATGAAAAAATTATTTTGCAGTACATGAGTTCCGAAAAATTGTAGGGGAGGGGGGGGGGCAAAGTGGGCCCCCTGAAAAAAAAATTGGGGGGCAACGTGGGCCCCTCAAAAAAAGAAAAAAACGAGTCAAAAAAAGTAAAGACCATTTTTTGCTTTTGGGGCCCACTTTGCCCCCCCCTCCCTTCGTGCAGGTGAAAAAAGTTTCTATCGAAAGTATCCGCATATCTGCTGAATATAAAATACAGATAACTTTGGAATTTTACTATAGCGATATTCGCGGTATATTTTATAAGGATAAATTAGTAGGGGTATTTTAATTACATAAAATTCTTCGCTAATCTCAATTCCCATCTACACCTCGTTATACTACTTCTAATTGCAAATGGAATCGATATATACCCATAGATATATATGTACTTACCTACGTATATATGTATAATAAAAGAAGGGGGTTCGGAGGGGTAAGTTTTTTATTCCGGTATAGTGTCGAAGGGTGGCTCTGCATAGCGTTTGTTTTTGCGTTCGTTGCTTTGAAATTAAACAATACGTCTTCAGCTGGGCTCCACGTAAATTGTTTACTCGAAAAGGATTACGTAAGCTCCCAAATCCGCCTGCGCCCAGAACTGCCTCGGGAATTTCGTACCTCTTGAATATATTCATGATTTTCCCTCTATTCCGTTCACTTCCACCAACCCCCTTTACCATCGACTACCCCCCCTCCCTCCCTCCCGCGCTGCCACCTCCCAAAAGATCCACCCCGTGCTTTAAAATCGAATTGAGACGGCGCTCCAGCTGGAACGGATATTATGTGCTCGTTTCACGTACGCTGGACAATCGCTCCTGTAAGAAAAGTATTTTGAGAAAAGAGAGAAAAAAAACAAAAAAAAAAGGAAGAAGAAATAGAGTATAAGTTAGAATTGTAATATTTTTAATCATTGGAATATATTCAAAGATTTTCAAACGAACGTTATATTCGATTTTATTTTTTTTGTTTTGTTTTCAGCGTGTCTCCTTACCTAAACAGCTTTTGTTGAACTGAATCTTTAAACTCCCTTCGAGTTTAATTTAACCAGAGAAATTGGCTAGTGGAAATTTTAGGAATTCAGCACGCGGCGGGTAGAGTAAAATTTATGAATCTAAGAGTACGGGAACAAGAATAAGATCAGATAAAAATAAAAATACGTGCTTACAGAACTCAATCACAAAAGTTCATGTAATCTCGAGAGTCCGTTTCCGAAAATCACGCTAGCGGACGGAAAAACGAAGAATATAAAATTGAGTCACCGTGAAAAGCTGTTTAGAAATATTTATACTTATTCAACCCCCGTGCAGATTCGTTTGCACCTTCATCGATATTTGTGGGGAAAAAAAATTTTTTACGCTAGCCCTGGAAATAAGTAAATAAATAAATTGTCAACGAATGACCGAATGAACGAATCTAAAGAAGGATCAGACCGAAGATTATTCCATACCGATACCTCAGCTCCTGCTTTCAGAGAAGAGAGTGTTTAATTACGCCAACGTTACAAACAAAGGCGAATTAAATACCTCCAGATTGTGTACCGTGAACAAGGAATACTCAGACAATGATATTTTGAATAGAAACAATTCCGCCGCCATTGGTGGTATGTACCCGAAATGAATTCCCTCGTTATATTCCAATACGCAAATATACTCGGCAGTTGGTATTGATGTAATAAAATTAAAAAAGAAAAAATCTGAACGAATTGAATAAAACGTCGACGCTCTCTCGTTCGATTACGTCGATTCTATTACATCGATTAATCGCTAATGGTCATAGAAAGAGAGAAAGAAAAAAATCTATCAAAGTCAGGTGGGCGCAGAGTATTTTTTTGCCGTTATAAACCTTCATCGGGTGTATTATTAATTATTATATTTTCATCGTTAAGAAAAAAGAATAAGAACCACAAAGCTTTTCTCTAATGGCAATGTGGTACGAAAACGAATGGCAAAGTTCCCCGTTGAATGGAGCAAACATCGATTCTTGTTGACAGTGATGAAAGGCGGTTAAAGGTGGGTCGAGATGCGGTTCGAAGTGAGGAAGAAGATCGGATCGGAGAATGGAATTGTCTGCTCGGTTTGATCTCGGAGATATTCAGAGACCTTACCCCCCAGATCCTCGGTATATATATTGAGCATAATGCTCGATGAACCAGGCGTATAAATCTCCATGATTTTTTGGCCATATAATGTCGCTCTATTGCTGTGAGATTTTTTTTCTTCCCGGTTTCCTATTCATTTTTCCACCAAAAAAGTGATGCAAGAAAAACGGGGAAAACGAGTTTTGAATTTGTTGAATACTCCGATCATTACGAAACATTACATTATTAATTCCTTATGCAAAATAGGGGCTGCCACGGATATATATATAGCAAAGTGAAAAATATTCCGAGTTTGTTTAGCATAAATGAATAATGTGACCATAATTTCACCCGTGGGTCACCATAAGGGTTGGAATAAGGTCTGTTTTGTTTTATGAAATAGCCACCTCCTGCCTTGGTGTACCTATATAGAAGGTGACCTACTCGTGACGAGTGGTTTCTGTTTGCGATGGTGAAATTCTCGAGGTGAATTTAAAACCCGCACGCTTCCTTCTGGCATTTTCTAGAATATAACCGAATAAACACGCGAAAATCGTGTCCAAACATAAAAATATTGGAAATCAAATCTCTGAATATACAGTTATGTATGTTACACGTATAGGTATATGTAGGGACAGAAACAGCTAGAGGCGCGTTGCATCTTATGAAAATTTATGAAATTATAAATCGCAAATTCTTGGCACGACGTTCATGTTTGCCCCGAATTATTTTTACCACTTGTATTATATACATATATATGTATCAGATTGAGTGATTGCAGATTTTGCTACCGCCTGACACAAAAAAAAAAAAGAAAAAGAAAAACTTTCGTTCAAAATGGAGATTTATAAGCATGGACCATTTCTACTGTAACATTTCATTCAATTATGTATTTAACAAACGTCTTCCAGTCAATGCGATTATCGAAGATATTTACACTGCTGGGTAGTTCTCATTCTCGTAAGTAAGAGAAATATATATATATATATATACACATATCTCACTGACGCAATAAGAGTGATCTGTTTTGTGGTTAAGGGTGGGAAATTATGCGTTCAATTTAGCAGAGTGGTTTCGCTTATATGGAGGAATCGTAAATTACACAGCGGTGGAAAAACAAATGCTGGTCAATTCCAATTCTTGTATGCTATGGTACGTACGCTTGCACAGAGAAAGAAATAAGCAAAGAAACTAAAAAGGGAAGATTAGGAAAGAAGAGAATCGGGGGCCCGAAACCACGTCACGTGATCCGTGGAAACTCTATACACTGTAAACTTAACAACCCCAACGGACTGAACTTTGCGCAGGTCGTCGTTCCGGCGGTTATCCTCTTGTTCCGATCGTATATCATACGATATAGTAAATCAATCACGAAAAAACACAGCATCCCAAATAAGGTATTACGTTTTTGTTTTTTTTTCTTGTCTAAACCAAAAGATTTTTCATTTTATTGCCAGCTGGTGATCGTTTTTGAGAAAACGTGCGAGACTTCCTACTGAAAAAAAAAAGAAATCGATCGATTGATTGATTGATGATTTTTCTCCAGCGTTGCGCGACTGATTATTTTTACACGAAATGGATGACGGGTAATTACGTGCGTCGAATCAAAAGTTATATGTACGATTTTTACAGCATTCGCATAAATACTAGACAATTTTCTTCGGCCGTTTCTAAATTTCTTCAGCTTTCTTTTAGTCTAATTTCTAATTAAACCTGCAGTTTTCAGGTCGATGATTATTGGCTTCTCCGTTATCGGTTTTTCTTTTCATACACTCAGCAGAGCTCTTGCGGGAATTAACTTTAATTCCGCTTTACGATTCACCCGTTTTTCGAGGGCTTCTTCATTCACCGCCATATCTCCTGAGCACCGGAAATTGTCTTTTTTTAACATTTTTTGTTTTTGATCTTCCCTTTTTCTTCACCTTAACCTCCTGATTCTTTATTTTCGAAGCGAAAATTATAAAAACTTCTAAACGCTGAGCAAAAATTCAAATACGAACACCAACCATTCGCTTCCATTATTTTCATGTAAAAAGTTGAGAGTTTGAAGAAAAAAATTAAACTAATGTTTTTTTTTTTTTTCTTTTGTGTTAACGTACGTATTGTTGAATTTTATATAACTGTAGTTAAAATAAGAGTTTTTTTTTTTTTTTGCAAGTTATCCTCTGCAGCACGAGTAGGTACACATCATAAAATGTTGCAAACCCCTAAGCTAGCTGGCTGAGATTAAAACTTTGAAGCCCTTCTATGGTCATTAAAAGTTTTCCGTAAGATCTTAACACATATAAATGGATCCTTGCGAAGGATCTTAATAACGAGTAAGTCATTTATATAAGTCAGAGTTCCCCTTCTAGACTCTGCGAATTTAATAGCTCTGCAACAGCCCAACAACTTTGCGGTCGTATAATATACCTATACGTATATATATATTATAAATAATACTTTCTATTGAAGCAGGTCGGATTCGTCGTTGAGAAAACACAAGACAAAAAAAAAATTAAAATACGAACCAACCCCGTGCGATGTACACATTATTTTACACCCGTGACAAAATATTGCATATGGGGTATTCCACGCGAAACCGACAAGCCCGTGAACTTTGACCTTTTCCATTTGACTCATTATTTTTTCCTACGTAATACGACCAAAAAAAACTCACACGTATCTCGTACTTTTCCGATTCTACTCTTGATTTTGAGAATACAGAATTTTGAAATTTTCACTTTTTCGTTTGCAGCAATATTTCACCAACCGTTAGCTCGGAAATTATCGGTCCTATCGTTAGAAAGTATCAAACAAAATTTATTGATAATTAAATGGCCTTTTTGAGGGTTATTTTTTCAACATTTTTCAGTCATCCCGAACCCGTTTTTTATGCGAATAAACATCAAAAATCCGTTTTTCCACAAAAAAGCCGCTCTCGATTAATTTGAAAAAAATCACAAAAATACCTTGCGAACAGACAAAAATTTTGAGACCAAAACAAAGATGGTTCGACAATTAGTTCGGAAGTTAAAGTCATTTGAAGATCAGAATCCGCCGAAACTTGGCCAAAAAAAATGGCAAAACAATGACCATGTTTTAAAAACTTTTAATTTTTTTTTCACATTTTGACGTGGAGAATGAATATCATATACGAATACCGGCTAATTCATTTGTAAAGACGGTGAGATATTTTTTTCAACACGTGCATGAAATCGGCCTTTTTTCTCGCATGTAAAGTGGATTGCTCATTTTTTGCGTGGACTTCATTACCTCCCTAGGGCAAAAATGGGTTTGACCTCCCTGGGCGGAAAAGGATATTACCTCCCTAGGGCAAAAATGGATTTTCCCTTCCTTCCCTATCTATCTTTTTGGTAATGAAGTGCGGAAAAAGATTTTACCTGGAAAAGGATATTACCCCCCTAGGAAGGGAAAATCCTTTTCCGCACTACTGAGGGAAGATACTTTTCCATACTAGTGACGAAAGTAAAAACATGATTTTTTTCACTTTCCACACTAGTGACGAAAGTAAAACTTTACTTTCCACACTAGTGACGAAAGTGAAAAAGTGCATTTTTTCACTTTCCACACTAGTGACGAAAGTGGGAAAGTGCATTTTTTCACTTTCCACACTAGTGACGAAAGTAAAACTTTACTTTCCACACTAGTGACGAAAGTGGAAAAGTGCATTTTTTCACTTTCCACACTAGTGACGAAAGTAAAACTTTACTTTCCACACTAGTGACGAAAGTGGGAAAGTGCATTTTTTCACTTTCCACACTAGTGACGAAAGTAAAACTTTACTTTCCACACTAGTGACGAAAGTGGAAAAGTGCATTTTTTCACTTTCCACACTAGTGACGAAAGTAAAACTTTACTTTCCACACTAGTGACGAAAGTGGAAAAGTGCATTTTTTCACTTTCCACACTAGTGACGAAAGTAAAATTTTGCTTTCCACACTAGTGACGAAAGTGGGAAAGTGCATTTTTTCACTTTCCACACTAGTGACGAAAGTGGAAAAGTGCATTTTTTTACTTTCCACACTAGTGACGAAAGTGGAAAAATGCTTTACTTTACTTTCGTCACTAGTGTGGAAAAGTATCTTCCCTCAGTAGCGCAGAAAAGTATTTTCCCTTCCTAGGGAGGTAATATCCTTTTCCAGGTAAAATCTTTTTCCGCACTTCATTACCAAAAAGATAAATAGGGAAGGAAGGGAAAATCCATTTTTGCCCTAGGGAGGTAATATTATCTCCCTAGAGAGGTAATGAAGTCCACGCGAGAAATGAGCAATTTCCCATCCAAAAAGGGCCGATTTCATGCACGTGTTGAAAAAGATATCTCACCGTCTTTCCAAATGAATTAGCCGGTATTCATACATGATATTTATCCTCTGCGTCGAAACGGGACAAAAAATTCAAAGTTTTTACAACATGGTCATTGTTTTTCCATTACCCTTTCCCTTGTTTACTCGACATTTTTTTTGGCCAAGTTTCGGCGGATTCTGATCTTCAAATGACTTTAACTTCCGAACTAATTGTCGAACCATCTTCGTTTTGGTCTCAAAATTTTTGTCTGTTCGCAAGGTATTTTTGTGATTTTTTTCAAATTAATCGAGAGCGGCTTTTTTGTGGAAAAACGGATTTTTGATGTTTATTCGCATAAAAAACGGGTTCGGGATGACTGAAAAATGTTGAAAAAATAACCCTCAAAAAGGCCATTTAATTATCAATAAATTTTGTTTGATACTTTCTAACGATAGGACCGATAATTTCCGAGCTAACGGTTGGTGAAATATTGCTGCAAACGAAAAAGTGAAAATTTCAAAATTCTGTATTCTCAAAATCAAGAGTAGAATCGGAAAAGTACGAGATACGTGTGAGTTTTTTTTGGTCGTATTACGTAGGAAAAAATAATGAGTCAAATCAAAGAGGTCAAAGTTCACGGGCCTGTCGGTTTCGCGTGGAATACCCCATATATAAATATATTGGAAAATAAAATATGTGTAACCATCATCTTTTTTTTTTAAATTAAAGCTTCAATGGACGATGGGCTGAATCGAAAGATTTCGCCAATATAGCCATTGCATAAAACTGAGATAAATTTTCTGTGTGTGTTTGTTTTTTCTTCATCACCGCGCGTTGATCCCAAGGATCGCTGGTGCAGAGATCTTGAAGAGTCAGTATAGTTAAACTCTTGGGACGATGGGACGGGTGCAGATTTCATTTAAAAAGTACTTATAAAATCAGCCACGCGAAAACCCTTACTGCCCTTGAAGGTCTACGTCCATAGAGAAGGGTGAGTTTGAGTTATAGCCCGACGCGGTGTATTTATAAAGCGAACCTCCACACCGATATGTACGAGTAGTCTGCTACCGACAGCTAAGGGGTTTCCAAATTCTATTGGTCACCAAATTTGACACGACAATCTCTTCTGTATGTGTATAATAGTCGATTTTACGCAATGAAGCTGATGCGGCAAAGGACGAGTCGAACGGAAAAATCACCTCGGTTCGATCCTTCTGAAAAATTCATTTCGAAACTACAACAATTAAAAAATGATTTTCTTTTCATTTTTTTCATATTGATAGACTAATTGCACATCGTTAGTTAAAACCTATGCTTATATAATCAGTAATAAATTCCAATCGCTGTAATATCCTTATTTTTATTTTTCTACTATTAGAGATTAGGTTAGTATTCGGTACGATTTCAATGTACCCATTAGAGCAGCGTCGAGGAAACGAGTTTCTCCGATAGTTTTTCATGTATATAATTTCCTAAGTCGTTTCTTCCTCTCGAAGAAGAAGAAGAGCCAACTAATACCTATGGGGATATAGTGAAAGAACTTTGAGATCGGAAGGGCAGCGAATTCGCGTTTATCTCGACGACCCCACATACCCTGTACCAAAATCTTCATCTCATTCTATACGCGGTGTTTCTTTTTTTTTCGTATACTCTACCTTTTTTCATTTCTTTTTCTTTCACCTCTAAATCAAAAAGCCGTTCATCGTATCATTAACAAAAACCTGTATAATACAGATTAATCTCCTCGTCAGTCGGTGTAAGGAAAAAGAAAAAAGAAAAAAAAAAAAAAAAACTCCAAAGCATTTCACCTCATAAAAATATAAACTCTTGACAGACAACAAGGGTTACGCGATACGAACGTACTTATTATATATATTCAGCATTAAAATTCTTGGGCCGGCTTCACGGGGCGAAGAAGTTTTTTCATTTCTACGCGTTGTTCAAAATACATAAGGGTTGAAATCTCACCGCTTCAAAAGAAAAAAACAAAAAACAAAAAAAAAAACAAAAGATTAAATAAATATCACCACACATTATGTAATATGCAGGTTTCCGTCCTTTTCCTTTTTTTTTGTTTTTTGTTTGCCGCACTAGTCTTTTTTGTTTCTTCCTTTTTTCTGTGTAGCTGTGAAAAAGCGGAACGTGACTTCTCTGACAAAGGGATTGTCTCTGCAGAAATTTCTACTCCCAGGAGTATTTCAATTAAAACGTTCGCGGCAAAATTATAATTTATATGACAAAGCGGTTGCGCCGTAGATGGTATGCTAAACTGACGTGCAGGAGGATCGACGCTGCGAAGGTATTATACCTATAGATATGTATGCGTGGAGTATGAGATGAAACAAAATGGCGCCCCAGAGTCTTCGTTTTATATTTATTTTATTTTATTTTATTTCATTCTATATTTTTTCTTTTTTCTTGTTCTTTTCCCTTATTTTGTACGAATCTTGCTGTATAGGTATGTAGGTTGTACACCCCCCACACCTTACATAAGGGTTACAAAGGTCTGAAGAGTTCTGGCATCATTTCTGCGAAAAAAATCATCTTCCTTCTTATCGCTCCTATTCGAAAGAACAAGAGGAAAGAAAAAATAAAAGTAGGGTGAAAACAAAAAAGAAAAAGAAGAAAAACAGAAAGAAAGCGAGAGAAAAGCAGAAGAAAAAAAAAAAAAAGAAGAAGAAATGATAAAGAAAAACTCGTTTAAAATTTCGCTGAAATGCACGGATGAAAAACTCCTTGTTTGCTCAAAGTAATCTGCAGTGAATTTTTCGTTGGTAAAATAATATGTATGTAATACATAGATATGTAGATACATACGATATACCAAAACTCGGTCGTTTATTATGCAGACAATTCGAGCACCCGATATATATATTTTAGATGTTAATTTGCATCTCTTAAAGCAATAACTCTTTCACGGTCGTCATATTTATTATCTTTGCCACGAATCAAGTCAAGATACAAATAAATAAAAATTTTCTCTATAAAAACGTTGCCAAGCCAAACTTCCAACCCACGGATCCCTCGAAAGCTGGAAAATTAATGACAAAGATACAGTTTATATACGTATATATATATTCCTACATTCCGTAAAAACAACTAGAAAAAAAAATTAATAATCTCATGAGTAATAACGTGGAAAAAAGTTCACTGAATTAATACAAAAATTTGGTATTTGAATTTTCCGTTATTATACATTATTTAGTTTCTCATTTTCGCTTTATAGAATATCGATACCATAGGTTCGGGCGATTCGGTATTAAAATTTCATACCTCATCGGGTGCCTCTGAATCGGCCTTGATACAAATTTCTACATCTAGTTCAGAAATTATATAATTCAAGTAGACCTTCGTCTGGGCTTTGCCCAGCACGGAACCCCATATACCGTCCGATACTGCGAACCCAAATCTCTGCCTACCACTTGTTTATGGGATATAATAATTTAATATAATCTAACAGGTGAGTTGGGCAAAATTCAAGTTTCAAGTGCTATTACATTATAGCAGTACGAAAATTAGACCAGCAAGGATAGTGGGTACTTACATCTACTCGCCGACCTTCGCCCCCTTTCCCCCCCTTTCCAAAGTACAGTCAATATACAACCTTGCGACGATACCTAATTCTTTCTTCGTGTATTTCGAAGTAAATTTTTTTCGCCGAGTGAAAAAGAATTGAAAAAAAAACAAAGGAAAAAAGAATACGTTTCACACCTATAAAAATTAAAATAAATTCGAGGGTTGGACCCTGAAGACATCAAGTCTAATCACAGCCCCCTCCCCAAGGGAAACCAAGTTTTGCCAGAGATTAAGAACTTTTTACAGGGTCCCGCAAGTAAAATTGAAAAAAAAAAAAAGACATCATCGCCCCTAGTAGAATAAAAAAGATTAGATATTTCTTGTTTAGCTCCATGAAAGAAAAGAAAAAAAAAAAAAGGAATTCAAACGCATACACCGGAGTACAGCTTGATTCCGTTTGCGGAGCTTGCCAATAAAATGTGTAAATTTTTTTTCTTTTTTTTTTTTTGTGCTCGATGTTCGCATTGTTTGTTGAAAATGAAGCAAAAAAAAACTGGGGGGGGGGGGCGGAAGAAAATCAAAAAACAAAAACTGGTGGATTTTCTTCGGCGCAAAGGAGGCTCTCTAGGGAGAGTGCCAGGAATGTTGAGGAATGGATAAAAGATACTTATACCCGTCAATGGAAAGGCATTTATTTAATA
This sequence comes from Athalia cordata, assembly GCA_963932425.1. NCBI lineage: Eukaryota > Metazoa > Arthropoda > Insecta > Hymenoptera > Athaliidae > Athalia > Athalia cordata. Next base: position 32,741,817 of record OZ010626.1, read on the forward strand.
CAATTTGCCAATAAATCGCAGTTTCCGGCTTATCCCAGTAGAGAGTATCGTCTCCAAAAGATGGATGGAGCACGAAATTCTCAATCGATTATTCGAAGAACGGATGGCCTCGTTTTATTAGAAAGGGCAGAGAACGAATAAACGCGGCACTTCTTTTTCTTCACCCCATATACACGTACAGGTGTAGGTATATATACCTCATATATATACGGGTAAATCGACACGCAATCCAGTTCCCCGGGAAAACTAATGACAAAAGGTTCGAGCTTATAATCGGCCTTCAGAGGATACTCTCAGACCCTCCTCACCATCTTAGATTCGATCAGCAATTTTTTTTCCAATCATATTGTTCAAACTACGAAACGTTATTTCCGTATAATTTCTTTCAATTCGATTCTTTCTCTATATATGGTTTACACGGAACAGTTTTTCTCTCTTGGTCTTTGGATGATAATTCTTATGAAAAAAAGCAAAGACCACAATGTGAAGTAAAACCGACGTCGGGCATTTGTGTTAGATCTGCATCGAAACGGTTGTATCTCGAAGGATAATTAGTTGGTGAGGCAAATTCTCCGTATTCTGATTCGCGGATCGGAATCAACGAAGTGAGATTAGAGGAACTTTGTGAGGTATTGATCTCGTTCTCTTGTCGCCAGCCATATCCCATTTTCACGCACGCGTTAGCTTGCGGCGGTGTCAGACGTTTGCTAGAAAGGGTTACCTATATACATCGGTATCTATCTATACATTCCTCGACCTTCCTAGTTTCTGAGTGTCGCAATTTCTGTGTAGCGAGTTCCACGCAGCGACTCCGACATATCGACGCCGTTTAAATTCACCAAAATTGTTTCAAAGGGTTGTCGAAGCTCCCTTCGCTTCACCAGTTCGAATCGGGTATTCAACGACGTTTCTACGAAATTTCACTCACTCCTACCGCAATTATATTCAAATTATCTAAAATCATCGAATGTATACCATATTCAATTATTATACATACTGCACGTATCGGTACAGAAACTCTTTGATCAATATAGATCTTCACTTTTCATCACTTGTAAACTTGTCAACTATTTATCTATCTTTTTTTTTTTTTCTATTACCATTCGTCCTAGCCGTAAAACTCTAATGGTATAGCGAACTATATAGAGAGCAGATTACAGTCGTAGTTTCAGATTATTGTTTCTGGGTTTATCTAAATTAATTAGTACGTACCTATACACGAGCAACAAACATATTAGAAACTTGGTGAGTTCGATCAACCGGTTACGTATGCTTGGTTTATTATACCGAAATAGGTCAAGCAAATAATAGTCGTTCAGCGTCTAGTTTTAACTTATTTGCAAGGAATTGTTTAAGAATAAAAAATCACTCGAGCAAATTAGAAGGAATTGAAGCAATTAAATTTTGGTTATTCATCAAATTCACTGCAGACTGCAATTTTCGTTTACTTATTCATTTATTTGTTCACAATTTTTTTTTTTGTTATAAGAAAAACTAAAACCTAGGGTATAATATTTCTTGATGAGGAACGGTATTTCATGCGTTGTTATATCGAAGCGTGCCCAAGAAGCTCTCCTTCCGGCATTTTAGTTATGGGATCGTGTCACGTGGCGGCGTAACGAGTCCCAAAGAAAATATAAGGACAGATCCTTTAGCTACAATACTTTTGTCCTCAGCCCACCCCTTCCAGTTATCTTGAATTATTATTTTCAGAGTTAGAGTCGCCGCAAGTATTTCGGGGAAATTGGCTTTCTTTGGCTTAGCAACAAATGAAAAAACAGAAAAAAAAAAAAAATGACAAAAAGAGGAAAAGAGGAAGAATAAAAAACCTTTCTCGTTCCTCCCCCGCACGTGGCAGAGTATTATATACATGTACCACTCGGACGATAACCTGATACAATAATTTAACCTGCCCATCGTTGATCTGCACATGTTTTCGTTATTTTCCACATTAATCTACGTCTACTTTTTTACCCACCCATTATTGTACGGCCGTCAATTTTCCCATAGAAAATTTTTCAACGACATTAAATTCAATTGACTATACATTTAGTGTCCCAATTTTCAGCTGCATAGCTGGAATTTTATTCAGTAATTTGCGTCGCCGATTATCCGCGTTTAAAATGTAGTACTTTTGAATTTTATATTCCACATTCTGAAAGTAAAACGGTGTAATACTAAATTTCGTAAAACGGTCGTTTATACGAGGATAAAAATGTAATAACTGCTCTGTTGAAACAAGAAAGAAAAGAAGATTTTGCTTCTTTTTTCTTTTTTTTTTCATTTATTTTCATTCATATTCGATGGCAATTTTCGCCACTTTTCTCCGTTCGCTCCCGGGCATTTGATGACAGGTTTAATTAAACCGTTTCCGCACTCATTGCTTCATTTTCATTTCCATCCTGATCTCTCTCGCTTGCGTCACTCACACGTAACATTATGATGAACGCTCAGAGAGAAAAAAAAAAAACAAAAAAAGGAAAAAATTTTTCAACGCAATTTTCACTCATGTTAATTTCTAGTCATTCATACATGTACAGTACTATACCTATACATATGTACATTTCTCTCACAAGCGAATCTCTCCCAAGCCCCGAGGCATCATTTATGCGCGTATAATACGTCGATCAAAAGTTTAAACAGCGAATCAAAAATTTTTAATCATAACATGACGATGGATTATATATTAAATTGAAATTTGATGATTTGCAAATTACGATCTCGAACCACGTCAATCCTCAATTTTGGCGTACAGTCACGGATTCATTTATTCATTTCGTCAAATTTAGCATTAAACTCGCTCTATTTAACTTTTTCGATATAATCGGATGGCATTTGATAGAAAGAAAAACAACGAAAAGAGAAAAAAATAAATAAATAGAGTGAAAAAAACAACAAAAAAAACCTACTAAGATACGGACAGAGATGTACGATCGCAAGTAAGTTATACGAGAAATAAAAACTTCCAAAAAAAGAAAAGATACTGCAAGAGCAAAAAAAAAGAATCGTAAAGTTACGTGAAGTTTGACGATTACTGGCAAGCTGTACACGATTCGAACATTGAGAAGTTTTCCGTGAAAACTTTATAGCGTCAGTTTTATTTATAGTTAACTATCATGCATGTATATATGATATACATATGTGTGTACATATACACGCATATACATATATTTACTGCATAATAGAACGTACTACGTACTTTTCCTCGTTTAATGGCAATTATAAAATTTTATTCTCGTTGAATAAATATGAAGAAAAAAAAAAAAAAACTTGGAATAAAATTAGAAAAAAAAAATGAAAGAAAAGAAAAGGATGAAATTAAAAAAAAATTGCCCGAGGGATATTTCTACATAAATAACACATTAAACTTGCACCTCGTTGTTTTAGCGCAAATGAATGAAAAAAAAATGAAAAAAAAGAAAAGAAAAGAAGAAAAAGTAAAAGAATAAAAAAATGTTGGTATAATTCCCACGGGTTTGTTTTCGACGCGCAAGGTTCTTTATTTATTTTTCAACCATTTTTCTCGTAATGTTCTATATATTTACGGTATTGAGGGTGGGTGGATGGGGAGGAGGAGTGAATATACTATATATAAAATGGAATAATGGACAGGTATCGCGTTTGTCTTCGGAGCTAACCGGCCTTCGTAAATCCAATTGAGGAAATGGCGACCCTCGAGTCCATCCCCTTTCGAACATCGTCCCCGATAAATTGACTTCTCCAAGAGGCGTTAACCTTTCTATATAGAATTTAAAGCTTAAGAATGAACAATCGAAAGAATGTTTATTCTTTTTCTTTCATTCTTTTTTTTTCTATATCCAACCGGGTCGACTATACATATCCGTGATACAGATCAAATTCTCTATCGCGCTGCAGTTTTATTTCTCCAAATGGAATTTTCAACTTTTCAATCTGATTCGGGAATTATTCCCCATAGTTTGTTTTTTCTTCAATTTTTAAACTCATTATTTTTTTGTTTCAATAAAACGTAATTAATAAATGAAAGAAATTTAAAAAAAAAAAAGGTAATTATATACGAATACAGAAAAAAAAAATTTAACCAACAATGAAGATTAAATAGAACAAACTAATATCGTGAACGGCGGGGAAAAATCAATCTTGTAGCGAAAACAAAGTGAATCGTAACGCGGGGGATGAGGTAGCTATGTAGTTTGGCTATCCAATCATTCGGATTTCATCCCCTCGCCGAATATTCGCGGACTTGGTGGATTAGTTTGTATAGAGGTATACATATGGGTGGTACGTATAAGAGAAAATTCACCGATCTCTCGCGATATACATACCAGCAATCGTATATATATAATATTAGGAAAATAATTGGATGGATCTTGTAATACTCAAAGCTTCCGAATTTGTATTGTGTTATATTTCTTCGAAAATATCCGCAGAACTCCATCATTATATTGTGTTCATATTCTGTTAAAAGACCCGAAGCGTACAGACCCCATTTCCAAGTTGAACTCTACCTCGCCATTACTATAGTCGAGTTAAGCTGTTTATAGCATTTAGCAGCAGATGCTGCAGCATGCTCGTAACAGGTTGAGAATGATAGCGATATACATGTTATGCAAGGTTAGTACCCGACGGCACGAATTTTGAGAAAATCTTTTTACATGTAGCACGTATACCAATTTAAATTAAGGTCACGAAATTTTTTCTTCTCTTCTGTTTTTTTTATTCTTTTGATTGATATTAATTCTCATCGATTCGTCTTTCTCGCATACCTGGTAAATTGATTGAAATTCCTCAACTCGATCGATCCCGATCAGATTGTTATTTATCATACCGCAGGATTTACTCGTGCACCTGAAAATGCATGGATGATCTACTTTTGAAGGGGGTAAATTCTTGATCGCATTAATGTACTGCATATATCAGATGGTAACTTTGAGATGAGTTTCGTACCTTGTACATGGGTGTAATTGCATGAATTATTTAATCCAAGTTACGAAGAGGATGACTTAATTTCCCTAACTTTCGCATGCCTAGTTACTGTACGTACAGGTACCTCACAGCTGAGGATCCCGAAGGACCGGAACTTCACACTTTCGCTGCGTCGAACTGGTATGAACGGAAAAATTTCGAATCTCTTTCTTCTTCTTCTTCTTCTTGAAAAAAAAAACAACGATAATGCAATTTGATAAACTCTACCCAGATGGATCGACTTAGTTAGCAGATTCGGGAAATCCTTCGACGAAAAATCTTTGAACATAACTGAGAATAAACGCAGCCAAAGTAACGACACAACGAAGTGCAGCGCGCCACGCCATCATAAAGTTTTGTTCCGCGTTAAGTTTCACGATGAACGAACGAGCGGTATGGGGTTGAGAAAAATATGCTGCTTATTTTCACGTTAGTAAAATTCATGCAAGCTGCGGTTTTCCTTTAGATCTGCTTTTAAAACGTCCCTCGTAATAAATGCATTAACCCACCGAAAGCTGTGCGGTAACACGAGACGGTGCATAAAACAATGCAGCTAATGTCTCCGTATACTTCTTCTATATGTTTCGCTAGAAAATTTTATCCATATGATAATGATTTTCGAAGCATTTTTATTGTCATACGAAAACAGCGGTTATAAATATCAGATAATTTCACTCACGGACTCGCGAGCTAACCGAAATTGAAGTAATAAAAAAATTGTCAAAAAAAGACAAGGCATTCCATCACATCAATTAGCTTTTCCAACGTCTCAGAATAATAAATCTACAGGAGTAATAACATGACGTAACATAATAATAATAAATTGTCGCGAAGTGAGAGCTAAGTTTTATGGTTGAAAATCTTAAAAGAAAATTGTGTATATATACCTATATATGTATTACATATACTACGACATTTTAAACTTAATATAATTCATTACTAACGAGATATTACTTACCGCCGCACGCTATAAAACGTTTCACGGGGAGAACACCGAGTGGGTGATTAAATTCATAACGAGCCAATTATTAATATTCCACCATATAATATAGTTGGAATGTATACATGTATACCATACCGTACATATGTATACTTATGAAACGAAGCATATGACGAGGTAACGAAGTTATACAATAGTTTCGCATACATATATTTATAATATACATAATATATAAACGCAGTTCTCGTTAATAAATCGTAAGATTTTTTTTTACAAAAATTATAACAATGTTAACAATGAGAATAACAATAATGATGATAATAATATGAGCCTCTTCAGCTCGTCGAGAGCTTTTATATGTACGTTTCCAACGTAAACGGAATTGAAGATTAGTTTTCATGTACGTTACGGTTTGTTTTGGTTATGATCGTATATCGTACGTACGTAACGTTTTTTTTTTTTTTTTTTTTTTTTTTAATTTCTTTATACACTTTTTTTTACGCGTAGTCTAGATATATAATTTTGTTTTACATTCGGATATACCCAGGTACAGCAGAAACTGGCTGAATGGCCAGATTCAAATAATGGAATCAGAAAGTTACACGACGTGGATATAATTGAGTTTTGAACTCATTCGAGGAAGCTGAAAACTGATATCGCACGGCGTAGGATAGGTATACCGGTGAGCTGTATAACGGTGAACTGCCAATAACCACATTTTCATGATATCGACTTGTTGAAATATTTCCATTTACTGTATCTTAATGAACGTAAATGTCAGCGGTGACGATTTCTTGCGATATATAATCATAATATACTCCACCCCCAGCAGATGAGTATTCGTTATCACCCTCGTGAATTCTACAATGAAACTTCGAAAATCGATGCAGCTAACTCTTCTATGAAAAAAAAAAAAACAAAAAAAAAATGAATAAAGTAATTTTTCGAAAATAATCAACGCAAAATCTAAATCGTCTTCAACTATTCCACGAAATGAAGCAAAATTTCTTTAATGACACGTGGAAATCGAAAAGTATTTTTGCGAGGAAGACGATATATTTTATACTTTCTTGATGCGGTCGGTTGGTACTTTCTGCGCGACTTGTACCACCATCAACCCGAGTGGTGATATATTTTCAAATGCCGCACGCCGAGGTCGTGTTGTCGGTTCGTTGCGGACAGTGGATGGCCTAAAGTTTCCTCGAGGAAATTTACCGTACAGACTGATTTGTAGCTTTAGCGATGCTTCTCAAAACAATGGTAGTAGGGCGTTCAAGGGATTTTGGAAGACCTCTTCCAACCCCCAACCATTCCATTATCGTAGTTATCTTGATTCTGTAACAACGTTTTCACGTCGCTTGTTAATTACCGACACTAGTCGACCGGTTTAATCTCATGCACCTTTGTATTACATGCAAAATAGTTTTGCATCAAATTCACGATGTATATTGAAATCTGATAATTGAAAAAAAATAAAAATAAAAAAAAAGAGTAAGAAAAGACGGTGGCCAAATGGTTATCGAACGAGGTTTATATTTATGGTGTGAAATCCGGAGATCGATTATTAACTAGAAGCTAAATTTATTCAAGTAAAATGGAAAAATTAAATAGGTGAGAATTTTCGGAATGGTTAATTATGGAGTACACGGAGCTTCGGTAGTCACTTAATTTGCACCAAAACTTTAGCTGAGTATTTTAATAAGTCAACTTCATGTACCTATACATATATACCGTGGAATTAGTTACGTGAACACTGAGTAGGTAAATTACAAGCCAAGCTAGTCCATAACTTTCCAATAATCCGCGCGGCTGATGTGGGGTGTATTACACTCTGCATGTAAACCTCGTTGTTTAATCCTCAAGCCCCTGATAATATAGATCAAAAACTTACGCTGTTAGATACACGACATTTAACACGTCTAATTATGTCCGCTTTTATGATTTTAAAAATTATTTACCGCCGTATAAACGAATTCACTCGAACAAAAAAAAAATAAAAAATAAAAAATTCAAGCTACTTCACCGATCAGAAATTCAAATGTTCATCGAGTAAGAAAATTCGTCCATATTATAAGAATGACATTGAATTTGAGAAAAGTTTTTGTTTTTCAGAATCATCGAGAGAGGTCTTCAAATTTTTATGGACTCTTCAATGAGGAAGGTGAAACGAGCTGAAATTGGAGCAAGAGAGAGAGAGTTCCAAAAGCAAATAGGAAGGGAAACTACGGAAAATTGTAAATGGACGAACGAAGGGCAGCAGGTTTGGGGTGAACTGGGATTTGGACGAAGAAACGTCGGCATTCGGTGGTATATTACCCCGAGGGCTAGCCCCATGCCGGTTGTTTGGATAAGATTTTCGGAGGAAATGGTCAAGGGGGTTTCTGCCAGCGCCGCAATTGCTGATATTGCAATAGTTTTCGAACAATTTTAAACCGTTCAACCTTTCCGACTGATTATGTGGGTCAAGTAAAATCACATGAGAATAAACGCGCGTGTATATCCCATGCATTATATAACTTTTACGGTTTTCATCGGTGGCTTGGATGACCAGACAATTATGGTCGACCATTTTTACATCGAAACTATACCCCGGTCAGCATCGACCGTGACTTCCGAACGTGCATTGTTTTCACGGTTCATTTATTTCTCGTATAACCTACTCGCATAAAATACAATAGTTCCCATAGCTTTGGGTCGGTATTTTCCGCCCTTGGTTCAGATATATACGGTTCGAACTATAACGAGAGAAAACAAGTAAAATCATTCGAAAACTTTTGTAAAATCCTACGTTGTTTTTTCGGAATAATTCGAGAAGTCGAAAGATCGCACCTTCCAGCGTTGAAAATTTTTCAAAATTAACACGTTGCAGTCCGAGAGAGACAGAAAAAAAAATAAAAAAACAAAATAAAAAAAATAGCGTGAACTGGCAGATTCCAATATTGTTTGCAGTTCAAAGCAATCGGTAGTTTGGTACAAAGTACCTCTTCGTGCCAAGTCAATCAAGAACATCCATAGTAGAATGGGATGGTACGGTAGTTGCATGTAGAAGTTTCGTTCACTGTGAGTACGCTTGCATTGCGCGGGGGAGTTTCTGAAATTGCATTTTTATTTCCGCACCTTGTCTTCATACGAGTCAAGTCGAAATGGAGAAGCAGCACATGCGGACGTCCTACAGACCCCGGGGTTTGGATATGTTATACTTTGTATTATTTATAATCCCATTTTCACGTAGCACCAAAATAAGGTTACAAAGAAAAAAAGAATGCTAAACAAAAAGGGGAAAAAAAAAAGAAAATTGAACAACGAAAAGCTTCGTTGCGAATCCTAAGATTGCTTTTGAGCTTTTTGTCAACGGTTCGCGTTCAGCGTCGACCAGAAGAGAGAAAAGTGAAAAAAATAGAATGAAAAAAAAAAACTAAGTTATCGTGCCCCGAATGAAAAAGTCGACCCTTTTTACTCTGTTATGACGTTACAGTTCTCGGCGGGTGATGTAAAGCACTTTGTGTTTTTGAAAATTTGTGTCTTGAGAATTTCTGATTTACTAAAAGCTGTACGATAAATAATACTTGTAACTTGAGAACCCATATTATCATTGTCTGAAAAGGTGGTAGCCAATAAGGCTCACGAAAGTTGAAACCCTCAAGAACAGCTGCCTCCAGATTCAAGGATGCTCGATATCTTCACCTAGCTCTCCTTTATTCAATCCCCCCTATCCTCGGGACGCTTAAAACGACACCGCGAAAAGTGGTTAGAGAGCAAATGGATCATATACCGATGTTATTTCAAACTGAAGATATATATTTCAGATGAAAATGTAGCTCTTTTGTATGAAAATAATATCGAATTTTTGCCGTTCTAATTTTATTTCCAACTTTTTTTTAACACGTGAATTTTTCTTCCGTGTACAAGTATACGTATACGTACGTACGGTTTTCCGACGATGTAAAAGCTGACCAGCGGTCCACAGATCAGAATAAACGAGGCGAATTAAACCACTGCAGCGGGAAATATTTCTTGAACGAGTTTCGTGATGGATCGAATCTCCGTATTAACCTTGCACGAGTTGGTTGAGCAAATTCACAGACCCAAGACGTATAACCGTCAACCTATATAACTATACGTACGCGAAGGAAGTGGAAAAACCTCAAGAATAAATCACGGTATCTCGGAGATGGAATGGATATGAAATCCCTCGACAAATATTATATCGGATAACAACTCGCGACTCGAGATTAAAGTCGATGCAGGAAAGTTGAGTTTTTAGGGCAGATGATCGATCAGAACAGTCGAATGGAAAGCTGACTCGGTTTATTAATAGATCTTTCCAACTACCTAAGACCTCGAATTAATTCATCGCGGTATTTCGATCGACCGAACGATCCGCACCGCCGCGATTCACATCGTTTTAGTTTTCAGATCCCTCGTTATCTCGTCGTAAATTTTTAGCGCAAAAATTCAACGATTAATTTCACGGAACACGTATTATACAGTAAGTATAACGAGACCCGAGATACGACTCATTTAATAAAATTACTACGACAACGTCGGATTACATTTGGTATTGAGTTAAGAAATTACTAAACCAAACCATAGAACAGCTACAAACCCCCCTACGTTAATAGAAACATTACTCTGGTAAACAACGTTTATACAGAGATTGATAATGCGAGGTAAAGTAACAATGACATCAACGATAGGGGAGAATCAACCGGTTGTTCAATAACGAAGCTTTAATGCGAGGGTGACGATAGAATTGGTATGGGATCCGCGAATAAGGGTGGCGGTAGCGTAGAAATTGTCCCTGTAACGGTGTACCTCGTATACACATTTCTGTAATGATCTTTTACACCGCTAACTTTCATGCTCGTTAAATTTACGATCCGTAGTTTCGTCCATTCTCTAAAAATCTTTTAACGTTTCATATACGTAAGGTAAAAATTTTTCGCGAAAACTTCCTTGCGAATTTATATACGTATACAGTCATTCGTATATATTTCCATTTAAACAAAATCTGACGGCAGAGTTGCTTTTCAGATTTATTAAAGTAGAATACTATATATAATAACAAAAGTTAGATTATACACCGTGTAATTTCATACGTCAGGGTCAAGAATAAATTATATTTTCCCCTTGGCATGACCAAATTTTTGATGAAATTTCTCTGGCAAATTTAAATTTACACAACTTTCAAGCTCCGCACGCGTACATATCTTTTGTACTAATAATAATTCAGACGGATGTTAAAATTGAAAACAAAGTTATTTTTCGCGTACACCTTTTTTAAATAACAAAAGAAAAAAGTAGATGAAATAAGATAACCAAATTGAATGATAATATGATTTTATATTAAGAGTTCTTTTTTATTTACTTTTATTTTCAGATAGTTTTAACCATAAAGTGGGATATAGGAAGGGACTGCGCTAGGTGAAACGTGTTCTGGGTCCGAAGTTAGACAACCGGTTGCCAAAGTTGAGAGGATTTTGTCCCCTGAAACGAGGGACAGGATCTGCTCTCGTTTGTTTATTGAGTAAACCTCGAGATTCTCGCAAATCAACTGCAGCAGTCAGACAAGAATGTACTAACAATGAGACGAAGAGTAAGATTTTTGAGAAGATTCGACGTGGAATAAGAAAAAAGAAAAAAGAAAACAATAGTGCAGGAAAATACATATGAGGTATTCCACGTGAAACTGACAGGCCCGTGAACTTTGACCTCTTCGATTTGACTCATTAGTTTTTCCTACGTAATACGACCGAAAAAAACTTACACGTATACCGTTACCGATTTTACTCTTGATTTTGGGAATACAGAATTTTGAAATTTTCACTTTTTTTTTTTTTTAGAAATATTTCACCAACCGTTAGCTCGAAAATTATCGGTCCTATCGTCAGAAATTATCAAACAAAATTTATTGATAATTAAATGGCTTTTTTGAGCGTTATTCTTTCAAAATTTTTCAGTCATCCCGAACCTGTTTTTCATGCGAATAAACATCAAAAATCCTTTTTTCCACAAAAAGGCCGCTCTCGATTAATTTGGAAAAAATCACAAAAATACCTTGAGAACAGACAAAAATTTTGAGACCAAAACGAAGATGGTTTGACGATTAGTTCAGAAGTTACAGTCATTTGAGGATCAGGATCCACCGAAACTTGGCCAAAAAAAATGGAAAAACAATGACCATGTTTTAAATACTTTGAATTTTTTTTCACATTTCGACGCGGAGAATGAATATCATATATGAATACCGGCTGATTCATTTGGAAAGACGGTGAGATATTTTTTTCAACACGTGCATGAAATCGGCCCTTTTTCTCGCATGTAAAGTGGATTGCTCATTTCTCGCGTGGACTTCATTACCTCCCTAGGGCAAAAATGGGTTTGACCTCCCTGGGCGGAAAAGGATATTACCTCCCTAGGGCAAAAATGGATTTTCCCTTCCTTCCCTATCTATCTTTTTGGTAATGAAGTGCGGAAAAGATTTTACCTGGAAAAGGATATTACCTCCCTAGGAAGGGAAAATCCTTTTCCGCACTACTGAGGGAAGATACTTTTTCACACTAATGACGAAAGTAAAGTAAAGCATTTTTTCACTTTCGTCACCAGTGTAGAAAGTGAAAGAATGCACTTTTCCACTTTCGTCACTAGTGTGGAAAGTGAAAAAATGCTTTACTTTACTTTCGTCACTAGTGTGGAAAGTAAAGTTTAACTTTCGTCACTAGTGTGGAAAGTGAAAAAATGCTTTACTTTACTTTCGTCACTAGTGTGGAAAGTAAAGTTTTACTTTCGTCACTAGTGTGGAAAGTGAAAAAATGCACTTTTGCACTTTCGTCACTAGTGTGGAAAGAGAAGTTTTACTTTCGTCACTAGTGTGGAAAGTGAAAAAATGCTTTACTTTACTTTCGTCATTAGTGTGAAAAAGTATCTTCCCTCAGTAGTGCGGAAAAGGATTTTCCCTTCCTAGGGAGGTAATATCCTTTTCCAGGTAAAATCTTTTCCGCACTTCATTACCATAAAGATAGATAGGGAAGGAAGGGAAAATCCATTTTTGCCCTAGGGAGGTAATATCTTTTTCCGCCCAGGGAGGTCAAACCCATTTTTGCCCTAGGGATGTAATGAAGTCCACGCGAGAAATGAGCAATCCACTTTACATGCGAGAAAAAGGGCCGATTTCATGCACGTGTTGAAAAAAATATCTCACCGTCTTTCCAAATGAATTAGCCAGTATTCATATATGATATTCATTCTCCGCGTCGAAATGTGAAAAAAAATTCAAAGTTTTTACAACATGGTCATTGTTTTTCCATTTTTTTTTGTCAAGTTTCGGTGGATCCTGATCTTCAAATGACTGTAACTTCTGAACTAATCGTCAAACCATCTTCGTTTTGGTCTCAAAATTTTTGTCTGTTCTCAAGGTATTCTTGTGATTTTTTTCAAATCAATCGAGAGCGGCCTTTTTGTGGAAAAAAGGATTTTTGATGTTTATTCGCATGAAAAACAGGTTCGGGATGACTGAAAAATTTTGAAAGAATAACTCTCAAGAAAGCCATTCAATTATCAATAAATTTTGTTTGATAATTTCTGACGATAGGACCGATAATTTTCGAGCTAACGGTTGGTGAAATATTGCTGAAAAAGAAAAAGTGAAAATTTCAAAATTCTGTGTTCCCAAAATCAAGAGTAGAATCGGAAAAGTACGAGATACGTGTAAGTTTTTTTTGGACGTATTACGTAGGAAGAAATAATGAGTCAAATCGAAGAGGTCAAAGTTCACGGGCTTATCGGTTTCGCGTGGAATACCCCATATGCCGGTACGTACCGCACATACGAGAAGAATTTTCACGTTAATCCGAGATTAATAATTGCGTTCTTCTTCCTTCTGTTTTTCCCCTCATCTCGCCGATCCATTGGAAATATGTTTTTTTTTTTATTTTTTGTCCATTTTTACTCATTCGCTCCGCTACAATCGGACGTGATTACAAATTAACTTTTTACGCGGTCCTGGAGGGCGGTAAAAATTATATAGATGGACAGTTATATAGTCCGTAAAAACAAGATATCCTCAAAAATGAAAATTCGACAAAAAACGGCGCAGTTTGTACACATAAAACAAAAAAACGGAAAGAAATAAAGCTAATTTCAAAATGAAAATAATCCTGCAACAAATGTAATTGATATTCATTGTTGATTAAAGCATAATTGGTTCTAAAATGTGAATGAAATATTCTCGATCGAAAGAAAAAGAAAACGAAAAAAAGCCAATTCCAAGCTCGCTTTTTTGGGGCCAAAAAATATACCATAATATATTCATGTATTTTATAACCCTTTTGAAGCATGGTGGCTGTCGCATCTTTCCGGCCAGATGAAATTCTCGTTGCCTCTTTTACACTTCCAAGTTCATTTACATAAACATCGGAATTTATGTATCCGCTATACATGTGCCGCGCTACTTTTACTTGTGAGAATGCAATTGGCACGTTCTATGTGCAGTAACAAGATTTCCGATGTTTCTCATCTAGTATACCATTTTACCTGAAAAATCGATTCGCGAATTTACGACGTTAATCCTACTAGCCGCAGGCCTAATCTTAATAAATTTCATAACTTTTTACTGCTATGGGAAATACTTTTTCAAACCCATATACAAAACAACGTTAGTTTCGACAGATTCATGGGGAAAAAAAGGATTTAAATTACCGGAATTTTCTACATAAATTTCATTTATATAGCAGGTACCAGCACGAATTATTAATATTCAAGTTAGCACCCGAATATATAGTGCCAAATTTTTGAAATTGTTTTTTTTCTTTCCTTTTTTCTGCCGCGTTAAAACAATGATATATAACACCGCTGTGATTTATAACGTGCGTTCGCGATTATTTTTTTACATAAAAACTAATGATAGTATCGATCTTGTACAGTGTGTTGAAAAAGCAGAGGAAAAAAGTAAAGTTAAAACTCGAATATAAGTCGCAAAGTAAATCGATGATTAATAATTTAAATAAATAATTAAAAAACGCAGCGAGTAGATCCTTTTTTTAACGAGACTGAAACAGCCTCTTTTTAGATTTGACGGATGAGATTCGAGATGTCCCGGAAGTTTTTCCGCAGACACTTGATAGGATCCATATTTTTTGAAATACAGGTACTTGCAGCGGTCCACTTACAACGAAATGAGAAGAGATGAAGTTCACGATGAAAGATATTCTTACGAGATATTCCAGACGAAGTACTTGAAGAAAAAAAAAAGAAGGTAAAGAAAGTAAAAGAGTTGCTATAAATCTGGACGGCAAGGATGCCAGGAAGGAATTTTCTATCTGATTCGGAAATCGAGAACTCGACCCGGAACTCTTATGCCAAGCGGCTTCCGCCTTTCGTTACCATGACGATAAATCCTCCCGCTGGACTGGATGTTGCCTGGTTATATTTTTCTATTTTTCCTAGATCGGTTCACCGCGTTACCCATTACTTGACCACGCCTATCGATCTGACTCCACAATTTTTAACGCCTTTGGTAACGACCATGAAAATCTGAATTTACGTCGCCTCCTTTTTACTTTCCTTACTTTTTTTCCACCCTTACCTCCCCTGTAATTGAAACTTGTGAACAAGAAATAAAAACCCCAAGAACCATCGAAGCCGTAGAATCGGTGCGGCAAATTAAATTTCATATCCTGTCAAACCACCCTCAATGTTGGCGGAAAAATGCCAATGCATAATTGTTAACTTTTGTAAAATTTTCTTTCAGACTTACGTAGACAGATAGTCGGATGATCTTTTGAATCGAGAAGAGGTATGAAGATTCTTGTGGATTTGAAAAGCTTCTCCTATTCCCCCTGGTTTGAGTCAGTCGTTTCCCCTTATCGATTTCCTGCGAATACTTGTGAAGGAGTATACATACCCTACCTATCTTGTGTAACATTTCCCGCGCAGAATTTTTGATGGGACATTTGCATGTCTCTCGGTATAGAAAACCTCCGCTTGCAGCCTGCCCACGCCGTTTGACACAAATTTAGAATCGCATATCCTTTCATCCAGATGTTGCATCCTTCGATCTGAAATTTAAAACTCACTCAACCAGATGTTACCATAAACAGGAAAGTCCGTGTCAAATTTCTAATGCTTCCGTATGAAAGGGGTGAGATTTCGTCCTTGCTCGCGTTACGTTACCTTTGGCGTCATATAGAATAATGAAAATTATGCAACTCCCGTCCACCACGAAAATACTTTACTTTCACTTTTTAATGCCATCAATAATCAAACGCCAGGATCTGGAAAAACGGGATAATAAAATCACCTTTATTAACCCACGAAACCTCCTTAACAATACTCTCACGTAGAAGGCAAGTGTTCCCATCAGTCACACTAATTTATCATTCTTTATTAATTTATTTTGTTAATAATTTACAACGGTATAAATAACTGTGTAATTTCCTTAAAGTACATTGCGAAAATCCTTCGAAAAAAAAAATGCGAGATGTGCAAGTTTTTATTTTTATGCAGTGGGTCGAACGAATTCTAACCTGACCGATACGAAATTTGCAATTGATATTGACGAGTCTAAAAATCGATCGGCCAAAAAAACTTTTTTTTTCTCACCGATTTGCTCAGCTTTTAAAATTTTGTACGTCGGAAAGTGTGTGACGACGTGATAATGCGTAGTACCTACACCGCGTCTAGTATATGTAAATTTACGACTCTAGAACGATAACTCTAACATCAGATCTTTCACTTCCGCTTACCCGTGATTTTCCAAGATGTCTCGCATCAGTGAACGGACATCAATGCAGTAGAGTGCTTCTTAGATGAGAATCTGATGGATAATCCATTGTTTGCGTTACGTGTCTTTGCTGGCGTCGCGTTTGTTCGACATCTCTCCCCAGAGGTAAGTATGTGTTTGCCATGTTCTACCGCTGCACATCTTCAGCTTGTCGATAAGAAAATATTTATTTATTTTTTCCCGTCTTTCTCCTTGCCACAGACACCGTAAACACCACCGGGAATAAAAAATACCTATCTCAACCTCCGACCTTACGCGATGCGCGCCATAATTGATTTGACACTGACCTTGTATCCGTCGTCAAATGTTGACTCGAAGTACTGGAAATATATTTCTTTGAAAACAAAACACACGCGGATAGGGAGAGCAAGGCGAGTATTCCGGTGAAACGGAATCGCGATAGAATCGTACATCGGTTAACTACCTTCCTGACTATTGACAGACAAGCAACTCACCCAGCAGACTAACTATAATCTCACTTTATTGTAATACTCGAGAGTTGAAACACGGTATCTGTTGTCTTTAGAGAATATAGTCTTTGAATTCATACAACTACGGCGTATCAATCCCGAGCTAAGATTGATGATTAGATTCTGCCCTGGAGGCGGAAATTGGAAACCAAAACTCAAGAACAGCAACATAGTCAGCTGAGACTAAACCGCGGAGTAAACACTTGAAATTTCTACCCGAAATAGTAATATAGTTCCGCTATACGCGCTGCGGGTATAATCTCTAGTAAATATTACGTCGGAATAAACGAATATTTTGAACAAAAGAATGGAATAAGATTCGCTCATTCGTAGCTCAACTTTCGTACCAAGAGGATCTAAATTCTCCGTCCAGTTCGGTGGCGCGGGCGTTGGGAATAAATTTTTGGGGTATCTATTATGAGATTGGAAACAAGTTTTAGGTAGGTAGTCGGTAAACTTTCCGTAGTAGAATAAAAGAAAAACTAAAAACGTATATCGTCGGTGCAATGATAGTTTATGAGATGAAATTATTCTCCAAGTCTTGAGAGATGTGAATCCTCAGCAAGAAATATACGGAAAAATGATGTACTTCGTATTCATCGAAGTGTTGATGAGTCCAAGTGCAGTGGTGGTTGTATTACGTCATCGTATCTGTTAACTCAACCAGAATGGTTTTGGTATCTGGGAGCACTCGAGCAGACATTTAAAGTGAGGTCGTCCGAAGCTTTACAAATCTTGAGAATCGAGTTAGAACGGATATTCCATATAGTTTGTAAAAATGTTCAAGCACCGTTAGACAGCGTTCGTTTTTCAATATTTTTTTTCATCCCGTTATCCCTGGATAACTTTTAAGAAAATTTAGAAGTCGGTAAATAAGTCGCTTGGTCGAGAGCCCGGGGCGAATCGGTACGAATTTGATGGGAAACTAATCGAACCACATCAACATTAGCCGATTAGTCACTCAAACACCACCAAATACGTGCGCGGTTTGTGGATGTGATTTTCGAGGGCGTTCACCAATCGGTGACGTTTCATTGCCATTGAGCTTATAAGATTGTTCGTTAGCTGTGTACCGATTATAATCCAAAGTACATATATTTGTGTATAACTATATATACCGGCAAAGTGATTCCAGCGCCTCGACGTGTTTGGCAACCGCATCAGTCTTTCCGCCCATCCCTTTGACTACCCGCAAACACCCCGCGGTTCCAAAGCCCTTCAACCTTATGACCCTGGAATCTTCAGCCTTCAGCTTTCAGCCCTTTTACTCCACCTGTTTGGCATATTCTGCCCTCGGTTGGGTTCGTACATGTTAGTTTTGACTTGTCCCGAATACGTAACACCATTTACGGAGAGGGTGAACTTCAGATACCGTTTGAATTTATAGTATACACGGAACTCGACGTAAAGATAAAATTTTACTCGCTATATAAACGGAGAAAGCGATGATAATAAAACAGACTTTCTGTCTGCTCCAATGACAAACCCATTCCGCACGAATAGGGTAGATACAACTTGAATCGCCATTTTTTTCGATCCTAGTTCTCGCCATTATATTCAAAAAAATAATTTCCACCGATAGGATATTGGCGGAGAAGGAGGGGGGGGGGTCGAAAATTTTCTGTCTTCAAAACTGATCCACCGCGCGTACATCCGACGGTATGAGAGGTACGAGTATTACCATTAAATGTAAAATATTGGCAATTCGAGTGACCTGGGCAACAAAAAGGTTGTAAATCTTCTCGGACATATCCGATTATTGCTGGATGTAAGGGTGGTATGTTTACGTGCCGTTGCTATTTGCTGTCCAATACACCTTGATATAAGGTCTTCTTGGTCGGGATTTATGAAGCAATACTCAATTTGGCGTTGGCCCAGCAAGCAAAAAGAGTATCGCATGTCGTTCTGCGGATAAAACAATAGGATGCCGAAGAAATAGTAATATAAGAATTAAGAGAATCGTTGGTATTTTGTCGCCAAGTACGAGTGAAAAAATAAAAATTGAACCAACCAAGAAAAACAAAAAAAGCCGCCAACTTCATAAGCCGAGTGGCGATAGGATGACGTTGAATCTTTTCCTTTGATTGTGATAATACATTTATTTGAAAAATGACGAACTTATATTTCAAAGAATGCAGAAGTGAGGAGTAAGCAAATATCAGAGAGTGTTTCCTTCGGATTGTGTACAGAAATACCAGTTCGAGGAAAAATTTCTATATAATATTGTGAAGAATAACGGAAGAATTCTCGCCTTTCGTAAACACGTCGTCTCTTCTCAAAACGCGTCTTTTGTAACATACCTTATCCGGTGAAAAGTGACTTTCAGAAATAAAATTGTGCACAGCAAATTCTGGCCTGCAGTCTCTACTACATCCAACAGAATTCAATTGAAAACTCCAACGGTGAATACCGGAAACAGGAAACCACGTCCAGCAAAATATTTCCGCTTTCAAGGATCGCCACTTCTCCATGTATAGGTATACCTCGATTCCTCGTGCTCAATGCCCCATGCATCTTCGATCAAGACACCTATCGACGCTGCAGCGCCCTCGGACAAGAAAACTTCAAAATAACCCTGCGGCACGACGTGACTATTTTCAAGGTACGCGAAACATCTTTCTGCCATTTTTTTTTGTTTTTTTTGTTTTTTTTCTCACCCTTATTTTCTTCGTATCAACGAGTCTTGAAAATTTTTATAACTCATGATTGTTAGTTATTTAATAGTTATAAAAAAAAAAAAAAAAACAGCGATGGCATATCTACGCGAGTCTTTGACTTCATGGAGCGTATTGATTTGTTTCACCATCCATATGCCTATATGGAGTAGGAAAAAAAAAAGAAGGAAAGAAAAAAAAAAGAGAAGTATTTGTTCGGTTTCTTTTTGGACTGAAATAATTTTCACGATTTCGTTATGCGCACATGAAATTTAAATTTCGATTCGAACACCACCCTCGCAGCCCGAGGGCGAACACTGATTAAGAAAAAAAATTGAATAAATTGTTCGCGCCAGTCATATATTGGAATTATTAATGTACCACCTGTACAACCGAATTTTATTCTTCTCAATTGAATAGAATGTTTTTTTCTCTCTTCTTCCTTTTTTTCCAAATAGCTACCTATACCTTTTCTAATTAAGGATATAATTGAGACTCGAAAAATGAAACAGATCGAATGAATATGTTTTGATGGTAAATGATCAGGCATTCTGAAAATACTTGAGTCACATCGTTCGATTATTATTATTGGTGTTTGATGCGATGTGGATCCAAATTGCGTTTTTCGATTTTGTTTTTCTCCCTTAACTCGTATGACACAAATTTTTCATTGAAAACAAAAAAAAAAGGAAAAGAATTGCCAGTCATCGCCACCCCTACGCGTCATGCGGGGGATTTTTTACTTTGTGTAAAAATACAAAAGCGTCTAAGTGCTGCGTCATGTAATTTATTTATTTATTGTACGTTTTTTTTCTCTCTAAAAAAATGTCTTGTCACATTACACGAAGCATAAGGTACGTCGATGCCTCCCTGCCGCATTGGCTGTAGCGACTTC
Organism: Athalia cordata; assembly: GCA_963932425.1. NCBI lineage: Eukaryota > Metazoa > Arthropoda > Insecta > Hymenoptera > Athaliidae > Athalia > Athalia cordata. The sequence goes on from OZ010626.1 coordinate 32,762,500, forward strand.
GTAAAAATAAAAAAGACCAAAAAAAAAGCTCGAGATAAAGTAAATTTTCAGGATAAATCTAAAAATCATGCATTGAGCGAAGAACTGACAGAGTGACATCATTTTTATCCCTTAATTTTCAATTCGACAATTTTAATGCATTATGAAGCAACTGATGACGATAATCGTGACTGATAAGCCGTCAACTTTTTGAAAGTAAAATTTCAATTTTCATATAACCTAAACCTTGTTTCGATGAAAATCGTATTACGAAAGTTGGATTTTGTCAATTGGAATACTATCACAATTCCGATGCTCATACTGCGTATATTAACACAAGATTAAAATCATTGAACCGTGAAGGGTATTCGCCGGGAATACCAATGGTACAAAATTATACGTCAATACGTGATTTTCGCACAAATAACTGCGCTTGATGGCACCCGCTTACCTATAGGAGTGGCTCTGATATGTGTTCCGGGTAAATTAATTTCCACTGTTTGAACGAATCCGACATGTTCAAATTGAAAATGAAAAAGCGTTCGCTAATTCCACATGCCCTCTAGACCATCGTAACTTTGCATTGTCATGATAACAAATCGAAATAACAAAAAAAAATCGTGTTTGAAATTTTCAAAAATTATGTCGATTGCGAAAATCCAGGCCTTGAAGCACTTACAATTATGGGATGGAAAATCATTAGCTCTGTTGGAAAATAAAACACATTTACGAACGCGTGACTCAGTTCATGCCTCGACGCAGAATAACAATTTTGATCAGAAGAAGAGAGAGATAAAATTAAAAGAACAAAAAAGAATGAACTTATTCGATTCAAACCTCACGAACCGGGTCAGAAGAGAAAAACTAGAATAATGAGAGAATCGAGGAACTCACTATTGTTAGAAAAGTTGCGTCGTTAGAAGACCTTGCGTTAATGGTTTCGCATTTTGTATCCGCTCTCTTATGGCGTAGACAGAAAATTGGATTCTAGATTCGATTACGAGATTTTGAAAAAAAAGGTAAGAAAAAGAAAAAGAAAAAACCTCAGGTAACGTCTTCAATATCTTCATTTGATCGATGACTTAATTAACAAATTCGATAACTTTTTATCCTCAGTGATTAGAAACTCACACTGATTACGAATACTTGGGGTTGTTTCTTTGGCGAAGAAATTTGCGGTATTTTGTCGTCATCGTATAATATTTTGGAAGAACCTTTTCATCCATCCTAAATGTTTAATAGAAATTTCGGGAATTTCACGACAAAAGAATTTCGTGTTTTCCTTAGCTAAGCTCCTCCACAGAATCCCGGCTGAATAACGAACCTACTAAAGCTGCCAGCTCCTATAGGTCAGCAAAAATTGGTAAACCCTCACCGTGATAAAAATACGACGCGCCTTTTGATTTTTTTTTTTTTTTAATGTTTTTTTGTAACTTTTTTTCTATTTTCTAATCAATTCTCCAGTATCAGCAGCGGTCGTGGAGGTAAAAGGGTTCAAAGACAACAACCGTAGTTGATTACTGTAATGCAATACTCACCTATAGGTATAACCTGTACATAACGTAGATACCTTTTGTAGCATGTTTCACGTTGCTTCGTTAAAATCAACGTTGGGTATCGTGAGCATCCGGCTGTGATGTTTTTGCAAACAGGTTTTGTAGCTTGTTAATTTCATGCGAGGCATTTATGCGTAAAAAAAACGATATCACAATTACCTGAATTTCTTCTATTTATTTCACACAACGTGGTACATAGAAAAATCGAATTAAATCTTAATCCAGACTTGCAAAAAATCAAAAAAAAACTATGGATCCTCGGACCATACGTAAAAGCATATTTCGCAGAATTTCTTTCGGATTGTAATTTTGGAGTACTCGATATTTTCATTACATCACCCCTGGCATTAAGTATTATTTTTAATAGATGTTGACTGTACTTAATTCGGAAACATGCGGCACGAGATAGAGAAATCTTAATAACGTTAGCGGAGTTTAAGGGAAAATGGGGTGCGATAGGAGAAGACTATGGTGGTAATGTAAACAGTGATGGTTTCGACGAAGGGTTCGGTGTGAAGTTGGGTAGATATAGAATAAAGGTAGCGGCGTCTGCGGATGAGGTGAAATAGAATAAGGGAGGGAAGATGTAAGTGGAGAAAATCGTATAGAAGATTGTTAAGCCAGGGTGGATATTGGATCTGATAATGGGGCAGCCTTGCAAAAGGCTCATTATTTCGAGTTGTTAAAATTTGTTCATTCCTGTATACCTGTGCGCGCATTATTCTCTCGACATCTTGATGGGATGTGTATTTATACACCTCATGCTCAACGAAAGACTGGCAAAAAATTTTTTTGTCTTTTTTTGTTTCCGAAATCCCGAGATGCATTTTCCAAAGTTTCAAGCAACACGTTCTTCTCGATGAAAAGTTGATGGGAAAAAAATATTACGTAGATCGATAGCTGTTCGATTTTTTTCCCTCGCAAGTTTTGTAAGTCGAAGATATGCAGAAACTAAAAATGACCTTTATACCATAGATTTATATTCTGCATATTTCTGCACTTCCTTCAGCACGACATCTATATTTATAGACATAGCCCTATACCTATATACCTACACACGCTTTCACTGAAAAGCAAAATTGAAGTACCCACTACTTAAATTTTCAGAGAAAAGTTTACCAAAAGTTTACGAGTTTAGTTCACAAAACTTCAAACCCACGGTTAGCTATACATAGCTACCTGTGAAAAATCGTCAAAAGCTTTTTTGCCGTTCAGTCTAGCCCAATTTTTCTTGTGCTTATGGGTTTTACAGAAGAAGAAAAAAAAGACAAGAAAAATCAATGTGAATTATCGAAAAATATCACAATATAGGTACATTCATAGGAATTCTCAATCGTCTGCAGAACATTTTTTTTTTCATATTTGAAATAAAAAATTGAACTTATCGTTTGAAAATTATACCGAATTATTAGTATTTCGATTCTCACAGTATACTAGTAACGTAACACGTTCGTATACTTAACCAGATGATTTCCCCAATGCATACCTATAAACGTACATGGGACTTTCCGTCTAAAACATAACTCAGTTTCTGGTCGATTATATGTTAATATCCCCCTCATTTGTATAATGCTGCAAAATGACATCTACAGATTCTGTATGTATAGGGGTAGTTTGGAATATCGACCGTAACCGGAGGTAACATGATATACGTTTATTATAGGTATACGACCACAGCCGCGGTTTATCAGCTATCAGGAGTTATAACGTTTGTCGTATTTTGATCGTCAAGCACAACCCGAGGGTTGCGTTTCAAATAAACCGATCAGCATAGAAATTCAAAGGAAATTACAACACCGCCATCATCGTCGCTACACAGAGATAAAAAAAAGGAAAACAAAAAAAAGCAAAAAAACATCAATCAGTCGCAAGTTTCTCTGTAACTTTCTTATAAGAATTTCAACAAATAATTGTCTTGCGTGCGTATAAATTTTTCGACTACAGTTCCGCGACTACACGGTATGAAAAAAAGACAAAAAAAAAATCGGAATCAGAATCAGAAGATTGCTACCGCCGCGTTATACGTTAGTTTGTTGACTACAGCTGAAGAAGAATTTTGCGGATGCGATGCGGGAGTGATAAAACGAGAATGAAAACGAGGGTGGAGTTATCTCGGCTTTGTTTTCGTCCAAAATCTGTGAAAGTTTTTTGCACAAAAAAAAAAAAAAAAAGAGTGAGAAACGGAAAAAAAAAACAAAAAAAAAAAAGGAAGAAGAAAAAAAGCATAAAATGCGTTAGACGCGTGAAACGCGCCGAAGCGTGGGTTACGCGCGTAAATATTTGGGCGTTACCTCGCGAGTTTCGAGGCGATAAACTTTCCGAAGGGGAAAATCTCAAGAAACCACGACTAAGGGTATATAAGGAATTTAAGCTACAAAGATCTCTCGTAAAATTGACAGTTTTAGTATCCAGGATTATCAAGCTTTCATATAACCCGATGGATTCAACCCTCCTGTACAACTTATATACCTATACACAGCATCAGTCTGTTGTTATCTACCGGAGTAGTCGATAAATTATGCTTCGGAAAATCATCTGTATATCATGATGTACAACGTGATCGATATATCGGAAAGTTTCGATTTTATTTATTCATTTTTTGTTTTATAAATCAGATGGAAGGATAAAATCGTGGAAGAACCGAACGTTGCTCGCAGTAGCTTGTATATACGTATGTGCAGAAAATTGAAGTACATAGAAGAGACGTGTACGTAAATACATATGTGTATATATACGGGTTTGGTAGAAACAGTATTTTGAAGTAAATAAGTAGATAAATAAGTTTAATATCGTAAGACACTTCGAAGGCTGCAGCGGCAGCAGCGGCGGCACTGCGGCACGGATATATAAACGGGTAAAAATAAGATAGCGCACGAAGTGTCCGAAGTTACGGTTGTGCTGCAGGAGATGCAATAAAATCGAACGATAAATTCAACTTTTATCGGTGTGTGAATTATAAAATGAAGGTTGATCGTTGAATAAAAGCTCGACGCGTACGATCGGGACGGGGTATCTAAAATTTTAACGTGTGCGATACCTACACCGGAAATCCGCGGTGATCGTGCAGAAATGTATACAGTCGAGGGTCGTAGTGAGAAATCGAAACAGAACGAAACGGTGGGAAATTGTGAATAAATGAATAATTTTGTCTTTCGATAAAACCCTATATACTATAGATATCAATCTCTTTATTGTAAATCTCATGGCATTCGATAACTTCGACGGCAAGCTCCCACGTATATATGCTGTGGTCATCGTATAGGAAATCATTCAAAAAGCCATTCGAGATATTTGATCTTCAAATCCGTTTTATTCCTTCTCAAATCCTGCGGGAATGTTTGAATATGGTAATATTCTACGGTATTGTGAATTAATTGAATTTTTATTAAGAAATATGTTTTTTTGTCATAAAGAATTGATTTTGCTCGGAATCGAGCGTATTTTTTTTGTTTTTCTCATAATAGGTGTTGCTCGAATAAATGGGAGGAAAAAAAGAAATGAAAAATTCAAAGTAAAAGCTATTAGGCCGGAGACCAATGAGGCGGCCCTTTAGGTCGAACGTGGAACAATCTCCTGAAACCCAGCCGACTAATCTCTAATTACACTAATTGCTCGAATTACTCGAGGTCTAGTTTTCAACGTTGCGCACATCGTTGCAGCCACAGGAAGTAAATAGTTTGGAGATGTTGATTTCGGACATATGCCTGTATTATACCTATATCTAATAACCTATAGCTGTAAGTTTACGGTTGGTACCTGAGCGGCTAATTCAAACTCTCGCTATTCTAATTAAGTAGAAAGTAATTTGCAGAGTCCAAAACTTTGCGCCGATGGGTATGTATTCAGAGCGAACGCATTGCTTTTCCTTCCTCCTCATTTTCCGGCTTCATTCGACGCTCGTCCAAAAAGTTAACCGGCTCGCTCGTTCGCCAAGCATAAATGCAACGAACATTCGCTAACGTACTGCCCTCCTTGTTATACCAGACGATGAAAATATAGCCTTGTTTCATTTAATCAAGGTGAAGCTTCTCTGAAATTAAAGTTTTCAAAGTAGAAAATATTAACGGGAACAAATTATCTGAAGATTAAATAACCGGAAGACTACACGCAGACTTGATTTTATTCCGGAACACTTCAAACTACAAATACAACTAGACAGACGAGGCGATGGATCATTTTTCACGCTTTTCTTCTCGGAAATTAAAGCGACTGCAATTTTCATTTATTTTCAACCACAAGTTTTCTCATTTTATAATATTGAAAAAAAATGTTTATACGTATTACGTTCTATCGAAGAATTTCAAACATACCTACCCATAATGAACAAATCACAGAATTTCTGTTTCAAGCGCAGAAAATATCCGTTCAATTTTTTTGGAAGAAAAAATTAAAAAAAAAAAAGAGTTGAAAGTAAAATTCAGTTTGTAACGTGAAACGCGAAAAAAGTTTTCGACGCTCAATAAAAGAGAGCGAGAAAAAAAATAAATAAAAAAAAAGGTAACTCCAAGGAAAAGTTCGATTCGGTTTTCAATTATGGAGACAGTAAGTAAAGTGAAAAGAAGAAGAAAAAGAAAAAATCAAAACAGTAAAAGCAAAAAAAAAAAGAAAAGAAAAATGAAAGAGTATCGTCTGGTTTCTGAGATACAGAACCTGTTAAATCGAATCTCCGTTACAAATTTATAAAAGAGAAATGTGAAATGCTCATATTTTAATCCGCAAATCTGTACGAAGCGATCGATTCAAAGATTATCCTTCATAAATCCTAGTTCGTCCTTTTTTTTCCTTCTTCTTCTTCTTCTTGTTTGGGACTTAGTTCCGAGTCAGTGATTTCTGCCGAGTGGAAACGACGTCACGCAATTTTTCTTTCTTCGAAAATAGTCACTCGCGTGAAGTGTCAAGTTATCGAACTGATTGTGAGTTACACTCAGGACTTACACCAACAAGTTTTCAAGCACATACTCCAAAAGAAACCACAATTCTTCGTGGCGCCTTGGGTACTAAAAGTGAGAAAGTAGATATTTTCTGTCTGAAAAATTTTATCGCGTCATCCATTTTTTCTCAAGTATGTAATTTAAAAAGTTGAAATAAATAATAAGAATAGAAATCAGAAAATCGCCTCGTTTTCTATCATCGAAAAATTATTTTTCAATCGGCTATGAATTATTCCGATGAAAAATTTGTTTTTCAATTAAAAATTTTTTAAAAACTAATTCCGTTGGATCGAGTAAGATTTACATGGTGTAATTGGAAAGTAATTGATTTCTTTTTTTATTTTATTCTTTTTGTTCGCAAGTTTCAATTATCGTTCTTTGAATTACTTACTTTGTTTCTAAACTATGTATTGCGTGGAAAGATACATGTATATTGAAATGCGTTTGTTAACGAATTTTATTATTAACAATTTACATCAAAAGATAACATGTTCAAAAGTAACTGTATATTGTTCGTGTATCAATACATGACATGTGAGTCGAATAAAAATGATCCACCTATCTACACCATTTATAGTAACATACACAACTGGAAGCCCTAGCTACTTAGGTTGACACGGACGACGCGATGAGGTCGGAGGTGACGACGTCCTCCGAATTGAGGAGCTACCTGCTCCAGGATCTTGCTATTACCAGACATAGCGAGAGCACACCAATTTCCGAAAAAATCTTTACCCCGGAACCGCTTGATTCTGAAAAAAGAAGATCAAATTCGTTCGTCATTTTAGGATTTCGGTAAGTATATGGTGCCTAAGTTTCACATTTCTTCGATGATGCATATGCTCGAAGATAATCGTATGGGCTTTTATCCAAATGTTAGACATTTTTTGGGGCTTCGTTGTCTTGAAAATTTTCGAACACTACTTGATTTTAGACCAACGATTTGCGGTGTCTGTATAAAAACTTTCGTCAAATTGAAGCTTGTTAGGGTCATATTACATAAGAAATGTTTTGAATTGATGAAGTTTTAGTGTATGAAAACTACAATATCCTTAAGGAATCAAGTTCAAACAACATTGCAGTTAGTTCCAATTCGCTAAAAGCCTTTACCCGTGAACATTTGGCGTCTCATATAACCCCTTTGGATAACAAGAAAATAAAGTTTTCATTCTATAAGGAAGTTTACGACGTAATATCCGGTCTAGAATCGCTCTCGTTTAACAAAACTGCCAACTTTTGCAAAGTTCGCAATTTTTCTAGTCGAAGAACCACATAAAGGTATACCTCTGATATATACATTCGCCAAAATTCAACATACCATCAATTTGCTTCCGATCATCCAATTTCTTTTCTTTTTTTTTTCCTTTTTTTTTTATTTTCTCCCAAAAAATTTAACATTTAGACACTTTCATCAAACTCAATGACGATACCCATAAAACGACATTACGGTCGACCATTCGATTGAAGAAGGAAAAAAGAAAAGAAGAATTTTGCACGAGGACTGAAAGAAGGAAAAATATTATCTACGTCGTCGGAGAAGCTTTAAATTCCTTCAAATCCTTTCATTTCTTGAGGTTATTACCCAGACGGTATGGAGGGCTTTGCGGTGGGATCGCTTATGCAACAGACTTCATTCCACCTTTTTTTGTCCCCCTTTGGCTGATGTCGCAGGAAGCAAAAAATAGGGAGCCAAAGGAAAAGACTGTAAAAACTGAGGGGGAAAAAAGCACGGAAAAAAAAAAATGGAAAATAGATGTAAGTAAAAATGATTCATACAAATTCGAGTTAACTCACGATGTAGGTGAGGCGAAGCGTCGCCACTGATTGATGCATGGAGAGGCGTATCTTCGGTGACAACCAACTCAGCTGAGGCTGTATAGACTGTAGATATTGCAGCGAAACAACGTAAAATGAGTTTTCCATGTCTGAAAAAATCGGCGGACGTTTTCAATTCCAGAGTTGACTGAGTTGCTTGATGTTCACCCTGTCCCAAAACACGGGTTCGCGTTTTGTACGAAAAAATTGTGTGGTTCAACTGTAACAGACATGAATAAGGTGATCAAATTTTTTTCGAAAATATCACGACTCTGTCGGGGATCGAATTTTCCCGTCCCCACGAATCCAAAGAGGATTTTATTCGAACAATTTTTCGTCTTTCTTTTTTCACCTCAAAACCAATTTCAATAACATGTCAAGGATGTGATACCGATGGTTCAACGAGGTACCGATAATATAACGATCACTTTACATTCCTGTTTTCTTTATTTTTTTCATTCTCTTTTATTTGATTCCTTTTTTTATTTTTTTCATTCGCAGATAACTACGTGCGTACCCAACCAGGTGTGTTACATGGTATGTATATCTAAATTGGAATGTTCGTTTCGTTTCAATTGAAGTAACATGTTTTCAACTATGATTTATTTCGTTTTTATCGTACATCAAATAACACGTAACTGTTCACACAGCGGTTTTGATCTCTGTTGTTAACTCGCTTTTATTCTTTAATTGAATTGTGTTTTTTTTTTGTTTTTTGTTTTATGTTTTTTTTTTTCATTCAGAAATTCAGTCTACAAAAAGCTCGAATGTAATCTCGATCTGTGTGTTCAGACACGGGTATTCGTATACATTGAACCGAGTGAATGTTAGCGTAAAGCTAGTAACCACCGAACGTCGATATTCTCATATAATATTTTCTGTTCATGAAAGAACGAGACTTCAAAGTAAAATCTTACATATCATACCGTCGCGAACTTGAAAAGAGGAGGAAAAATTTCATCTTCCAATAGGAAAGCAAGTTAATCTTGATATCTGACGGATATCTGAGGAACGAGATAAGCCTCCGCGAGCAAAAACAAGAACAAGAAAAAAAATATCAATCTGCATGTAATTTTCACATTTCTTTTTTCACCTTGAAAAAAAAAATTCTGCGGTTACAATTCGGTAATAATCTAAAAGTGGAATGCAAACTTTGTAATATCACCGTAACGGATAGCAGAAAAATCGGCGTTGAAGTTAAACATGAAAAGTGAAAAAATCATAAAGCAAATATTTTCGCAGGTATGCAAGGAACTCCAAGATTAACCCCGAGACTTTTTCTTTTATTACTTTCTTCTTTTTTTTTTTTCTTCTTTCATTTCTCTCCGACAGATAAAAATATAATACGACCGATGTTATAAAATTGTTTACGCACGGAAAAAAAAAAACACGTATTGAAGGAAAAAAAAATAACAATTAAAAACAAATGTAGTCACGATACCGCGGAAAAATTCGGATTACATTTTTCGATATTACGTCACCGCACCTACATACTCATAAGATCGAGTGTATAAGCAGCGAATCTTTAAGCAAACTGCGGTATACCTTCTGTAGTTTATGACGTAATTAATTCGGTCGACTCAACCTGCATATAATTATAATTGCGAGTGGAGAGACAAAGCATTTTGATATTAAAGACATCACAATGGTTTCCCTGTATTATGCAGTGAAACGTAAGAAAGTCGGGCATTTTTCTCCATCATATTACTGCAGATGGCAGAGTTAGACGTACATGTATGCAGGTATGCAGTTTCAAACGGGGGAAGGTTGAGGGCGGAGGGTTTGAATAAAATGAAAAAAAACTAAAAAAAAAAGAAAAAATTGAGAAAAACTTGAAAAATTTCACGGCGTAATGATTTCATCTAAAAGTAAACTGCGCTCTAGCTTTGCCGGCGAATAGCTGGCTCGAATGGAATTTACATTTTTCGATAGACTATAACATAGACCACCGCAAGCCGTACCTGATCCCGTTTTATTTATGGTATCGGTAAAAATGAAATAAAATTACAATAAAAGGGGGTAAACCGAGTGTCCGAAAACTATTATCTCCCGCTTCCACCGATCTCTGTGTAAGTATACCACATCCTCTTCGTTTCATATGGAATTGCTGAATCATTCGTCGATACATATGCTTGCAGTGTTGTTTTTTTAGTCCGAAACAATTCTGACAAAATACCCGAGTGATGTGTCAAGATATAAATAAATAAATAAAAAAAATGAATAAAATTTCTATAAAAGATAAACTTCCGTAAAGGCTGCAAAATGATTGTCTTTTGTATCGGTCCCGGTGGCCGATCTATAAATTTTAAAAGAGCAAGGAAAAGAAGTACACAACTCCCATGTGACTTTGAACGCTAAGGTAACGCATAAATTGTCCCCTGGGATCTCGACCCGTTCTCCTCTTTTCATTTTTTTTTATCCTTTTTCTTTTTTCTTTTTTTATTTTTTTGCTTAGTTTTCAACGTTCTTGGGATTGCAGACTTGCTTCCTTGGGTCGCCATCTCTGCAGGGCCCTCTGGTATCTCGACAGTTTTTTTTTTTTTTCTTGTTGTTTTTTTTCGATCTCCTCTAGACCGTACGCTCTTGTTTTTATTTTTATCCATAGTGAGGTGAACTTTCGGGGTCTCTATTACTTTCAGCTTTTGTTTCTACGACGGTCTGGTCTGGTCTGCACGTGATTCATGTCTTGAGGCGGAAAAGGTTTTTGGAAGGTGTTTTGTTTATACGAAAAGTCATAAAGTGTACGAGGTGAGTGCTCTCTTAAATCCAGTCAAGGTTTTCGTCGGAATCAACTCCAGTTTGACCTTCTTATCGTTATTTTTTTTTTTTCTTCATCATCTTACCGACGATGAGAACAATTTTTGAACAAACTACTTTTTTTTTTTTTTTAGAGAGAGCTTCAAAATTTACGATGTTTCGTATGTAATTTACATGAAATAACGTTCGGGGGTGGAGTAAAATGAAGTTGTAAAAATAGTTTACGATAAGTACAACGGCGAGGTACATTGTTAAAGAATCGATCGATCGATCGTAGAAAAAAACTAGTCCGTCGGCACGTCGAACAGTCGGAGAAATCGAAGCACAAATAGGTCCAGATACCCCAAGGGCATAAAGTCGGTGCGGTACGTTCTGCTGCTTCTCTATGTCTACGAACTTTAATCGTCAAGTAAGGTCACGTAGGATACTTACGGGGTCGCCGTTCAGGGCCCACGTAATAGTGGGGGCGGGATTCGAGGCACCTGATGTGCAGTTGGCTCGAAGAGTTTCACCCTCCTGTAGGCGTTGCCTTTCCGGTTCGATGGAAGGATCCGTTTCTGGGACATCTATTAATTACGGATGCAATGAAACGATTAAGGCCGATTTCGGCAAGTCGACGAACTAGCTAGGAATATAAACTATGATGAAAAAAGGGACAGTCATCGGTACGGTTGAACATTTTTAATTAACACTTACCCACAACCACCATGGGCGCTGATTTTATCACGGTATGAAACGAGGGAGCATCAGCTGAAATCTCGCATCTGTATCTTCCGGTTAATTTTTTAGAAACGTCAACCAACGTCACGTCCCTCGTATTCGAATGCTGGCTCTGTGGGGATTCGAATAAAATATTTAAACCTTTTTGAGTGGCACCGCAAAAAATCGCGCGATATTCATTAATATTTTTCATCGGTGGCTCGGTGCTGAGAGAAAAATTTACGAAACAGTAACGGTGCTAAAAATTCAAATGTATGGCAAGTTCTATTTTTTGTCGAACTTTATTTGGAAGGGAAAAAAATCAAAAAAAAACACGTGAAACTAAAAACAATTATTCTTCGCAACTTACGTACGTCTATCTGGATGTCACGAACGGGGAAGATCGCTTGAGGAGGTGCTTCTTTCGGTACGAAACGATAGAATTCTTCCTCCTCGTGGTACCATCTTATGGAATAAAGATCAGCACCTTCCAAATCATAATCGCAAGTGAGAAGCGCCGAATCTCTTGACCGAACCATAGGTGGCACGGTAATTCGTACATCTCGGAGTCCGGTGGCCCCTGAAAAATGAAATCGTTCGAAGTCTTTGAAAAATGATAATAAATTTTTTACTTCTCAGGAAATAATATGCGAAACCATCGCTCTACGTTCCTACGTATGTTAAATTGAATTGTCTCTAAAACGCAACGTTGTGACGAAAGTCGAGAAAAGAATTAAAAAAAAAATTTATTAAGAAACAGAAATTTTCTCGCGATTCATAACGTTCGCGGGTAACTGAAAGAACTAAAATTTCATGAAAAATTCATTAAAAACATAAAACAGAGAAAAGTGAACTTGAGATAAAAATTTTTTACACATGGAAAACATTATAATATAGTAAATGTTGACTGTATAGTTGAATGATAAACACATAAACATTTTCCAGAATTTGTTACACATGAGAAACTCTATATCCTCTATTCAAATTGCCCAAGGATGAGCTACTCGTATTTCAATTAAGCTGGATACAGAGCGAATCAAAAGCGCAAATCATGAGTTTAATGAGAAATTCCTCGAAGCCGTTGGTAGATAACGATTATATATTTGCAAAACATTTAGCAATTAAATCGAAGTTCTTGTTAATAAATAAATCGATTGAAGAATTCAAAGAATCTAAAAGAAAAAGAATAGAAAGAAAGAAGAAGAAAAAAAAACCAGATGTTTCCGGCACAGTTAACAATCGTCGTTTATAACACCCGATGCTAAGAATTATGGGGTAGGTTAAATTGCCCGCCATAAAACGCAGAAACGCTGTGCAGAGAGAAACGTTTGTGGTTTGTTTATTACATTTTAGGGTCTGCAAACGACGTCTTACCGCGTCTGTTGGAACGCCGCACTTCAACGTTAAAGACAAAGGGCTAAGCTGCCCCTCACTCGAATAAAACAAAAAAATAAAATCAAAAGTAAAAAATAAATTACAGACCAACCGAAATCTCTTTTGATGGGTACAATGTACGGAGTTTATGCGTAATTAATGCTCTTTTGCTTAACTTCCTGTCGCTTATTTAAGTACCCTTACCGAACGTATATAGGGTATGGCATGGGGTGAAATGAGCGTGGAATTAAAAGGAAAATTGTAAAACTTCAGATTTTATAGTCTCTTTGAAATTACATGTCAGCAGGGTTACGATGATGAAGTATGAATTTTGGAGAGAAATCTTGAAAATATAGAACGCGTGTTATTGCGTGGTTTCGCGTACCTATAACATTATATAACGGTGAAAAGTAAAAGGAAGAATGAAAAAAAAACTGAATGGTAACACCATATGCAGTTTGAGAATAGGAAATTTTACATTCTGAAATGAATAAAATAAAAGTATGGTGTATACATGATACGACTCGGTGTACTTTCAAATCTATGGGGAATGGAATCCTCAAGCGGAATTCAGTTTCCTTGAAATGCACTATGAGACGAATGCGCAACGAAACCAAATCTATTGCAAACATACGTATGTATACATGTGTTTTATATTCACGTAACAAGTATATGCAGTACGCGTTTTATCAACTCGAATGCACCGATGCACCGATGCACCTTTTCGCATAGAGTCGTCGTCTGCTCAGCTAGCTGCTGCTGTGGGACACAAGGGAGTCATGACAATTGAATTTCGACTTTCATGTTTCGTATTAGAGAAGCTATTCCAAGTAAAACTATGGAGCAATGTATTTTACAAATCCCAAGACGACCGAGTTCGTTTTTAGTATTGCAAGTAGCGAACACGTAGGTAGGGTAAGTCAAAAGGGTAATTATGTTAGCAGCTCGGCTCTTTCAGGGACGCGAGCTTTCACCGGAAGAAAGGAAAGCTTCTCATCCGCATCCAGCTGCAGAAACGAGCGATGAATAGCTGATTAACGTGTTTCAAATTTCCAGAGAATAAAATCATGGAAATATCATCAACGCGGTATAATTGAATACTAATAACAGTCGCGCATGGTATCACGAAATCTAATTGTTATACGGCGATTATTTGCAATGGGCTTAAATCAAACAGGTGTATTTATTCGCGTATATGCATAGGTAATATCGGACGATTGATTTTGCTTTGTACAGTCGGTATGCATACGCAGCAAACGTGGAATCGAAGGATATTGAGAATAGCGAACGATTCGATCACCGAGGGTTGGTAATTTCAAAAAACATTCCATTTCCGAAATCCGAAATACGAAATTCCGGGACCCGCGTTGTAATCGAATTCGCAAAAATATTTTCAAGAGAATTTTCGATTCTAGGAGGCGGGGATCGCGTTCGTTACATGGAGGGTTATTGGCAAGAAAATCGAAATAAATTCTACTTTTTTTCCAGACAGCGATGAAACTCCGCGGGCAACCCCGGAAACACATCTCTGCGATTTTCGCGCGAATATCAATAATAGTGATAACAATGATAACGATAATGATAAAACTAGGAATAATAATATTCTGATATAACAGCCGAACTCAGCACCCCTGTACACGGTGGACGTATACCTATAGCACGAGAGAAAGATAAAAGCAGATAGCAGTACGGGAAACTCAATCCAGTTGAAAGAGGAGAAACAATATTGCTCGAATTCGCTGGTCCCTTCCGTACATGTGTATACATATGTGTCCGCCCGCGTGTGTGTGTGTAGAGCAACTATGCTAATTAACTAGAACTCTGGTGAACTACAACCGGCGTAACTTCATAACCAACTGTAGGTTTAACTGGCATCACTATAATTCTCCTAGAAATAACCGGAGAGAGGAACTCGTATTACAGTTGCATTTACTATATAGTTTTAACGAGACGTCGAGAAGTAACGATAATTATTAACACGCGGCAGAAGCACCTATACCGGTTAGTTGGACAGGTGCTTCTCGTTGCACCGTCGAGATAAACGAAGGACAATTAATGTCTAACTAAAGCGTAGTGCTCGTTCCACTTCTTTTAATTCTTATTCCATCTATTTTTCATTTTACTTGCGAACGCCGACTCCGCCGCTGCTGCTTTCGACATAAATTTTTTTTTTTCCTCTCTCTCTCTCTCTTTTACTTTAGCTTTGTTAACGTTCAATTCGTTCGAATAAAAATCAACTTGATAGACACGTTCCTGGATTTATTGAAGTGATTTTTATTCGACCATTTTAATAGTTATCCTCGAAGCTTTCGCGTTAACAAACACCGACGAGGAGGAATCTTTTCTATAATTCGTGTTAATGTTATTTGGATATATGTATATGTATGTATATATGTAAAATACATGTACTTGATATTTTAACGAAGTCATTATTTCGGAGCAATTGAAATTTAAATGAGTTACGGAATTTCAAATTAATATACTCATAAATTTTTCATGTAGAAATATATAGGTATTTTAGAAGTAGAAAAAAAAGAAATGAAAACTTTTCATCAAATATATTATCTAGTATTGGTTTACCGGTTGACAATCAGTTGTGCAAACGTAATTTAGGAAGATGATGATAAAGGGTCCTTTTCACCGAGGATATAAAGCCTTACAATTCAGGCAATTCAATTTCTTTTGAAAATTCGACGATTTAAGAACCTGAATTAATATTTTACCAAGAGAGAGATAGGGAGGAACTGAAAGAGAAGTTTTTCAAGGACCATTCTTATCATCTTAATTCTTCTTTTTTTTCTTTTTAATACTCTAAATCTCATTGTTCCTCTGATCAAATTTTCTGTATATTCATGACTTTTTATCCCACACCGATTATGATTGTGATTCATTTGTTGGTTTTTTTTTTTTCTTTCTTGGCTAAACGTGGGTGTCAATTCCACGATAATAACCCTGATACAGGAAAAATTGCGCACCTTTATCAAAAAAAAGGAAAAGTTTTTCAACTCGTTAATCAACAACCTGTCTTACCCAGGGTTAGTTTAGAGTTTTCTCCAAGACAACTTTTTCATTTTTTTTTTTTTGGTGAGGAAAATGGAAAAATGATTCAATCCATTTATGTAGGATTCTGGTGCAAACTTCCCGTGAAGTTCTTCATCAGAAACGATTGTTTTGATTAATCGCAGTTTGGTAGAGAATTCCTGGGCGTATAGCGTAACTTTTACATTTATACTTATTGAAAATTTGTAGCAAAAGTTACGTCGTGATGGAGGTACTCATGGGATGAAAGGTCAGATTGATTGTACGCCTTTTCTCCCTCGACTTATAAATTTATTGATGCGATCAACCAGGTATGAATAAATCAGATACAAGAAGTATGAAAACGAGGAATATTTCACAATAACAACAGAAATTATAAACTAGTGAGGAATGAGCAGGAGTATACGGAGAAGATACGCCAAAGATTGTTGATTTTGCACAGGCGAGTTCGGAGTGAAAAAAAAAATTAAAAAATAAAAGGTCAGTCAATTTTCAAAGTAAGCGAGAGAAGAATTTAATTTCCTGCACACATACCGACATCATCGACAACACGTTTCAATCTCATCGCAATCTGATATGCGACTGCAATAATATTTTTCCACGCGGTATTTTTCATGCGTGAATTTGATCGGTTTATCGAGCCAAAGATCGCATCATTTCATACCATATAACGACTGCTCTCCCCATGAAAGTGATGGTTCTGAAATTTCGTACACATTGAATGTTCATCTGCTAACAATAAGAAGCTTACCTCAACCCACGACAAAATCCCATGCAAAAATTCCATATCGTTAATATTTGGAATTTCTTGAGGAAAAAAATTAATTTTTTTTGTTTTTACAGCGATCACGTACTTCACGCCATCGAACCTACGATGATTCAATAAAATGAGATTTTCGTAATTTATTTGATTAAACACAAAAAAAAAAGTTGTCAATTCGACGGGATTCCCTCTGGTAAAATTTGAGGTGGTGTGGGAAACCGTTCGTTAATTGTCTGGAGCTGACCGTTGACCCGAACCCTATATAGCGAGTGGATTCCGGATCCCCGAGAGACGTGAAGATCCTTATTTTATTTTACTTAATTTTTTTCCTTTTCTTTTTTTGCCAATTTTCTAGGGCATCCAATATTCATTTGGAGGATTGCACGTTCGGTAATAAGAAGTGTGCTGATGATGCGCGAATTTCATTCGAGAGAATTGACGATAAGCTGGTTGCGATTTCATCGGAAAACCCTTCGGTGACCTTCGTCTTCAAAGTTTGAAACGTCTATCGCCTCAAGGATCACGGGACAAAGTAAACCAAAGATGAGCTTAGAACTGGTCCGGATTTAGGGTAAGGATAATATTATCCTTCAAACAAGGACTAAACCGTTTAGGTAATTTATTAATGAACAAACAAAAAAAAAAAAACAACAGCAAACAAAAAATACAAAGTTCATCACGTACACGATGGTAATTGTATTATAGTCCTTGAATAATAATAATCTGATGACATTCGTTGCTGAAATCTTACCGCAAGTTTGACGCATCCTGCCGCGTCGCTTTGGAGAGTCAAACTTTTGGCAAGTAAAAGTATAAGTACGTATAGCGGTGTGTTATAAAGTTCAGAAACACATGCAGTTGGCAAAGTTTTAACAATGTATAAGGATCAGTCTTATTGTTAGAAAAAAAAAAGAAGACAAAAACAATAAAGGTAAAGTATTCTCTTAAAACTTTCGAAAAATATAAACTTACCACCGGTGAGAAGAAAAAGGACGAAAAAAATGACCCGTCTAAGGCTCCTGTTTTTATTGCTAATATCCATTGCACTGTAATATAACATCGAATATTAACCCACACACAAACACTTGTGTTTTAGAAATAATAACGTGTTACGTCATGTCAATTGGAAAAAACATTTCCGAATCAAATAAAATTTAGTTCGATCACATTTGACGGAGAAAAAGTCCACGTCGCTTGATAGGGTATTGTATTATCAGTATTCAACTGCAAAATATCATGGGCATATACGACCCTCCGATCTGCACAATTTTCAAAATTGCAGCGGAAGAGAAAAGTCGGTTCTTCACGCGGACGCGACTTTGCCACTATTTCTGACTCGCGACTGACGGGGATGCTGCATGAAAGCTTTTGCAAACCGCGCGCCCGCGCAGATCAAAATCCCCCATAGCCACCGCATACATACAAACTTCTCTCCTCTTTTTCCACTCCCTTCAAGTCGGTTCCTCGTCTCCCTTTTTTTCACCCTTACTCACCCCTTCTCACTGTCCTCTGTCTTCTGGTTGCCGTTACATTTTTTTTTACCCGTCCCATCCAACCACCCCCAGCTCCTTTTCCTCCCTCACGTTCTTTCAGCGGCTGTATCTAAAACACTAAAGAGTTTCTTAGAAAATTGAATTGAATTTCCTCAACTGATTGTTCCGTTAAACGGCACTTTATATGTAAACAGAACGAATTTGCTAAAAGTCATGCATACCTTTAACCAATAATTCATTTCTGCGGACTAACTTATTTTAATGAGTTAAAATCCATGAATGGCATGGGGAATTTTTTTTTTTTCTTCTCCTCCTTTTTTCAAAATTTATCGATAATTTCATCCCTGTATGATATCATACCCGTATAATTCTGGAGCAGATGGGATGTATTCCTATTTTATTATTATTTTTTTTTTTTCACATTACAAATAAAATTCCGTATTACCCGGAAATGAATTAGAATTCGAAACATTTTCGAGATTAAACATGGTTTTTTTCTTTTTTTTCCTTTGGAAGGGGTTTTTTCACTTTTTTTTTTTTTTAATTCCATTTCACCATGGCCGGCAATAATTCCCATTACCCATACGCGGTGTACGGGACGAGCTTTGACGTCGTTAAACGTTCCACTTTGCGTCCCGTAAATCTTCTTTTTTTTTCTACGTCTACTCTGTTATCAAATCCCAGTTATTATTAGCTTTTGAAACTGATGGCTGGTGACGCGATGCTTTAAATCGATATTTCGATCAAGTGGACGATAATTATTAGCACCACTTGTAATCTGATTTTTCTCTTTTGAATCGACTATCATTTTTTAAAATCAAATTGATGTTGAGGTAAAAAAGATTTTCGCTAGCGAATGTACTTTGCTATTAAACCATGATTTTGAAGAGCTTCGCCTCGCCGCGTTCTATCTCTAAATAATGTAGATAAAACTTTTTTTCACAACTTTTGGCAGACTTTTCACCTGATCAATTATTTTTACCACGCTCAGTACAGCCGACAAGGGTTTTAACTTCTGTTTGCAATTTTTTTTTTTTTTTTCTTTCTCATCTTCATTCACATCGAATTTAACGTCGAAAAAAACGAAGAAAAGTTTCAATGCCATCAGAAGCGGCGTTAAAATACTTTAACGGAGAATAAATTGGTAATAAAAAATGACAATTTTCACGAACCATATTCTTACGTGCAAAAAGAAAAAAAAAGGCTTGGGATTTTCAAGATATTAAAATAAAAAAGAAGAAAAGTTCCAAAGATGAAAAAAAAGAAATTCGTCTATTTCGTAATTTCCGAGGTGCTTTCATACGACCAACAATCTTTCATTTAAGGACGAAGCTTCTGTCCGGTTGATGACCATCGGTTTAACCCTGACATCAATTGGGTGACTGAAAATCAGTTTAATTTCCTTCTAGTAAGAATAATAGAGTAGGTGCAATAAGGGGATGTAAAATGATGCGAACGGTGTGTAGTTTGGGAAATGTAGGAAAGTGAGCGTGGTAAGGTAATCGGTAAAGCAAGGTAACCAAGTCGTTTAAACGTGACAGAAATAATATAGTGTGTCGGTGTTTGACTCGATCTGTATAGCTGCCTTCGCGGGATAAGCAAGACAGATGAGGTCCTAACCCTCAGCAGTTCACCGTTTCCTGCCTGCCCACTCTGTTCTCCTATCAAGACAAGTTAATCAGCAGAAATTGCGAAAAGCGAAGTGAACCTGCAGTGCCGAGAGAACGGAAACGGAGATGAGGTGATGACAGGCACATGACTTACAATGAGATGATTTACAGACATAATTTGCGTACAAAGGTATTAATGTTCCAGAATAATATCATCATATTCTTGAAAGGTGCCGAAAGATATCATCCGACATAATGAAATCAGAAACCACATTTCATCGGTCCACAACTTATTGTTATGAATTTTTAGCTTTACCTCGAATTCGCGATTGCTAAACCAAGATTAAAAAATAATTATATTTCATCTCTTCCTCGCTTGCGTCTTTTCAGTTTTAAAAGTAATAAATATTATAATAATCCTCCCGTATTTATTTTTCAATTTCCTTCTTTTTTACCGCGGCTCAGTTTCTTTGAACCTCTTTTTTTTTTTTACTTTTCTTTTTTTGTTCTCTTTTCGTGATTAATAATATTATATCGTCCGGTTTCACTTTGGCGCATCAACACTTATTTGCCTTTCCACATTTTCGTTTTCGTTTTTTTTTTTTTTATTTTATTTTTTTTTGTCGGGTTTCCCTTTTTCTATTCTTTTTGTTCATTCTGGGCAGGTATATACGTATGCGGTAATCGTGTTTTCGAAGCTCTCTTAAGAATTCCACCTGATTCAGGGCTCAATTCTCTCACCGGGTCCCGGTAACGCGTGCGGCTGCAGGGTATAGGTATATACGAAGCTAAGTGAGTTACGTGTGGCTCACCAAGGCTTAATAGTGGCTGCCTGGGCTGGAGCCTTGGGCAATACCATGCAAAGTGGATATTTAGGCAGAGAGCCTTAGGGACGAGGAAAAGGGCGAACTGAACCGCGGGTTGGGGATTTCCTGGGGATTTACATCCGCAACGACTGAATCCATCGCGTATTTCAACGGAAAGACAAAAGAATAGCAAAGGAAGTCCACGTCCGTTTCTCAAGGTGAAGGACTAAATTCCAGCAGTTATAGGGCCGTTACTTTTCTACGTTGAAATACTTCCATACCAACGTCAGGTGATCGGTCAATCCGACCAATTTCTAGCTCGTGTTAAAAATGTGCATAATTTTTACGCGAAAAGCTGTTACTCCTTCTTTTTTTTTTCATTTTTTCGCAACACTTCAACTTGACAATGCACAACTGCGGAAAGGTGAAAATCTGTTATTCCTCTCCGCCCCCTACTCCCCCAACGGTCAAATTTGAATGCTTTCTCTTTTCTTTTTTCTTTTTTTTTTTATTATTTTATGTATATTTATTTTATCTTTTTTCTTTATTTAATATGATTTTTTCGTTCGGAACGAGGGTGAGCACCACAGCATAGCGAGGTGGGTGGGCGAAAATCCGGGCTGAAAGCTCTCCTCTTCGGAACGGCCAGTTGAGGGGGAGAGTGGTGCTCGTGGAATCGTGGAAATTGTGTTATTAATTTCAACTCGGTAACAAAAATGCCCATCGCAATGCCAGCGGCAGTAATTTTGCGCCACCCTCGTCCGCTCCAACTCTGCTTTTCGCGATTGAACTTATTAAACAGAGGCTGAAGGACAACACTTCTTCTACCGCTGGCTGCTGCACGCGCGCAGGGTTTCAACTTTTGTTTGTTTCCCCACAATGCGAGAATGATATTAAAACCACCTACTGGGAGAAATGTCTACGACGATATACCCAAAACCTGAAAACTTATTATCCTCCTCGTCGTGGTAAAAAAAAGATACAGCCAAAAAAAAGTCTTCTTCGTCGCGGTATTTTATAGGTTTTTCGATGAAAACTTTTTACGGAAAAAAGATACTGAGAAAGAAACGAAAGAAAAAAATTTCCCATTCAGAAAATTCTATAACAAGATTGAATGTACACGTATGACGTCGAAAAATTGTTGTTTTTACCGATTAATTTTATTTGAATATTTTATTTTTAATAAAATACCACCAATTACATCATATATTTCACAACCAATCTGAATTAGAGGATCCGCTCACCTCTCCGCAATCCGTCAACGACATATCGTGAAAAATATTCGTCGGTCGTAACTGTTTTATTCCCATTTTTCTTTTATTTCTCTTCTTTTTTTTTAATCCCATACAGCGTTACTTTTTGCCACGTCAACCTCACCCTCCGCGATCCCTTTTTCCCTCGTTTCGACCCTTCTGTTAAAAAACAACTTCGTTACAAGGTTGGTAATTGCAGATTTAAAGACTCGCCGCAGTAATGAACTTTTTATCTTTTTATACTTTGTGTTCTTCTCTTATTCGCGAGCTTTTTTACAACACACCTTTTCGAGGCGAATGATTTTGAATTTTTATTACCCCGCTCGCGCTAGGCCCCTGCAGATGTGCTTATTTTACGTCCTTGATTTCAATTACTAACCCTGAATTTTTTTGGACTAATATAGTTGTGAGAAAAATGACCATATGGTCAGTATCCGTTTGAATCACCGGCTCATCATTTTTGTTTGAAAAGAGATAATGTGAAGAGAAAAAAATAAATTATTTTGTTTTCGAAGACTGAGTGAATTTTTAATCCGTTATAGAATCAGTTTTTTAATCCTAATTGCCTAATTCTCTTCTCACAGATAAAGTCGTATCATCACCGCGCGAAAAGTTGTGAACGTTATTAGCTTAAATCCGCTCTTTCTAAAGAGTTGACGAAGCTGTTTTGAAAGTATAATTAATCATTTCTCACCCGTAACAAAACGACTAAAATTTGTAAGCGCTCTTTATAAAAGTCGCTTTGCTTCAATAGCTGATGCAGACAATAAAAGTAAAAAAAAATTAAAATAAAGAGAAAAAGAACATTATGAAATGTGATGTCCACAATTTGGTGGATGGTATGTATCACTCGGGCACCGTCTCTTGCTAAAGAGCATTCGCGTACCACTTCGGCCAAAAAAAAATAATTAAAAAAACTACATAATGAAAAATGCTTTGGAATTGAAAAATGGAAAAACTATGGTATATTTTTTATCTGACTTTTTCAATCGCTTATAAATTAATAAAGTCAAGAGAATCGTTTTCATCCAAATTTCTCGGAGGGATTTTTGGTAATTTTGGTAAAATACAGACCGAGTAAGTTAACAGTTTGGATTATCACGAACCCAATTTCGTGTAGGTAAAAGTACAACGTACACGTTATTTTGCTCCGCAGACACATCAGTGTTTCAGAAACTTTTAGCAACTCATACATCGTATACTTATACCTATACCACACCGCGGGAGTTTCTTTCACTTAAGAAAGTCGGCCATTTCAAATCCCTAGAGATCTAATATTCACTTCCAGAGTAAAACCAATTGAGATACTATTTCATTTTTTCTTCTCTGTAAAATGAAAAATTACTCGATCATTTCGATAGATAGATCGATTTAATTAGAGGAGTAATATTCCCGAAATCGAATACTTACGAATGAAACAAAAATTACATTTTTTGCTAATCGTTTCAGCGACTCTGTTCCCTTATGGATTTTGATCTCAACAATTTAATGCGCCGCGCGCGAAGCTCGCGCGTGGAATTCTCGTAGTTGCATAATTTTAATTCGGAAGCATAAATCTAATTTTCTATAGGTGGCGACACTAATCGGACGTCGCTTCGTTCGAGGAGAACAATTAGCTTTTTTCGGAGAGAGGTAAAAAACGATTTGTTGATAGACGTCGTTAGGACTCAATTCGAAGGATAATTTATTTAGGAAAAATTCAATCTGGATCTTCTTGGCCGAATAAAGGACAAGAATTCTTACAGTAAGAAGAGATGAAGAAATTAACGGAAACAACAAAAAAGTGAAGAAAGAGAAAAGGTAATCGATGAGCGATACCTCCAAGTTGCCGTGATTGATTCTGTGCGTGTGAATATCTGAATTTCACAATGTCATTCATTTTTTTAAAATCTCTCTGAATTTCGAACCTTGATTCTTGTAAAATTCGAAGTATTGATTGTATCTAGACATACCTACGTATATATAACAATTATATACTCGCCTCTAACGTATCTACCTAAAGAAAGAAGAGGAATTAATTTCTAGGAATAAAAAAAATTCATTCACCGTCCTCATTAAGGTATGTTGACGAGCAACCTGGCGAAAACCGCAACCAACGCGCGTATTAATTTCTCCCCGAAAGGATGCTGAAAAGAAAATACTTTTTCTTCCCAACGCCCAAGACGCGCGCTGTGTAGACAATTGGTTGACGGAAGCGGAATTTATTTCTTTTTTTTATTCTTTTTTTTCACGCGAAGCAATTCTTTTCACCCTGTTTTTTCTAAAGACTTGTTGGTCCACTCTTCTTCTATACACGCGGGGAATGTCCTATTTTTGTGTTTTTCCTTTCATTTCTCATTTCCTTCTCTGTTTTATTTATTTATTTTCTCCGTTCGTCTTCTAAATGGAGTTTACAGCGATCCATGAATAATTGAACAATTTTCTTGTATAATTATATCGATATTAATTCACTTCTCTTCGATAACTTCCAACAGTCTTTTATACGGATAAAATTTCGATTTCGATTTTCATTTAAAAATGAAGAGGAGGACCGTTCAAATAAAGTGTGATTTCCGACCCATGTACCGATGGAAGAGAATTAAAGTCATCGAGATCGACAAACTTCGCAGCGTCTCTCCATCATTTCCAGTTTCTGAGAATATTCATTGAAACGATAAATACATAAGGGAAAGAAGAGTTTACCTGTAACGATTAATATTTGTATCAAATTTCGAAGTTTATTAACGCCCGTATCGGATATTAAGTCGATTTTAAGCAATAAAAATATTTTTAAATATATTTCTTCTAATTCCATTCCGCGAAGTCAAAAATGTAAGATTAGATATGTGTAGTTATGTATACTTGAACTATTTCCGAACATCGAAACCACAACGATCTCTGCAACTTCTAGTATAGTATAAAACTCGTAGACCGTTCCCATCTGCGAAAGTACTTCTCGTTCCCAACCCAAATATCTGCGAACGCATCCCTCGGGATTGCTACCCACAGAAACTAAAACCACATTCTTTTAAATTACAAGCCATTTCATGTAAATTAACTAACCCTTACCCTAATAACAGAACTAATCAACGCAAATTGACAGTCTTACCCTAACTGGGAAGAAAAAAGGCAAAAAACGACACTGGATCATTTTCATGAAACAGAAACAGTCACACTCCATTCGAGAATTATTTAATTTTTGTTTTTTTTTTGCGAAGAGAAAAAATAATACCGAACTTTCGGTTATGTTATACACCTACTATACATATAAGGTATAAATGAAAATCCTATGTAGGAGGATAGTGTGAATAAAATGGTCTAGCCGGAAAAGGACAGGAAGAATCCTTGGCAATGATATAGGTGATTGGAAGCCACACGTTTCCTGGTTATTCAGGGACCTCTGAAATAATTAATCGCTTTGGGCTAATTGACCAACCGGTCCCTTGCCATTTCGTGGCCTCCCTTTTAGTTCAAGTTACGCCTCGGAAATTTGGTCGTATCGCAAATATATCAGAATATTAAATACCTATGCCTACGTATAAGACTACTGATCCAAAAAATTGATGCTTGATCGCAAACGCAACAAAAAAAAAAAAATTCGAGCAAATATAAACGTTGAAAATTTTTGAAGAAAAATTCATAAATCTTTGGTCGTTATGCCACATGATTTATTTAGCCATGTATGTATGGTTATAAAATCCTTTGTAAAATTCATGTAATTTTTCATCTTCAAATTCGTTGAATTTTCCTTAGCTCTTCCGTTGACGCTGGACTGGACGATTGCATTGTAGTCGTCCCAATTTTGAGTTTCACATAGGGAAGCCGTTCATCGAGCTGCAGCATTCCCACGACGCATCAAACATGTCCATCTATATACACGGTATATATCTTTGGTATTTGTATAACCGCAACCAGCAATCAAATATTCTATTGTGTCCTATATACATATATTTATACATAGCTCACGTAACGTGCATTTTATGCATGTATAGTAGAAATGCACGTATGTAATCTAGGATATACTGCAGATATCATACGAACGTTACGGCTTATTCCAATCATTCAAAAATATTTCATAACAACACCGTGCGGAAAAATCGTCCTGCGGTGCACATATACATATGTATAGTTATGTGTATGTAGTAGATACATACAGATGAGTCGGTATGTAGGTATACGACTAGCTATAGTCACTTCCAATTTAATGTAGGATTTGTGGAAGAGGAAAGGATGTAAAGGATGGATAGGATACGATTCGCTTGCGTTTTTTTCTCTGTGTGTTTTCACGTGTTCTTGTATAATAATAGAGATAGCTTCGCTGCGCTTGCTGGAAGTATAGTATGTATAGTATAGGGAAAAGAACGGATAGCTGGAACACTATACAAAATTGGATTTGTGCTATAAACTATATCCATCCGGTGAATCCCACCCGCAATTGATTTTATGCTGAACAACCAAGTTTACATTCGAAAAAGAATGTTCTACATATCCACCTTAACCAGTGTATGATATCGAATCGCGGATCGAACTCCCTGTGTTCCATATACGTATATAAACACACATATATATATTTACAAGAATTTATCCTACCTCCATGTCTATTTCTACATAAACTGAGGGGTTCCTGAGTAAATATACACACCCTATAGCATTATGTACACCTATATTTATTCAAATACATAAAGGTATACGTATACGTGTGTATATGCAGAGTAGCCTTAGCCCGCCATGTACTGCACGATATGCGAAATCAAATTGTGTGCACAGCGAAATGTTCAGTCCTGGCTACTGGAAACTACCCCTGTACCTAGATATACCGATGATTTTAAACCGAGCCGTTCAACGAATTTTGATAACCCTTGAAATTGAATTCACTTTCATGATTTTAACCACTATCAGATTTTACGCAAAATTAATTTCAAACTTTAATTTTTAGAGTACCGGAAAGACACTAGAAGTGACTTAAAATTTTTTTAATTTTCCAAGCAATGTAAAAGCACATAACTATACATTAATCTTTACTTATGAATATGCAAGTACTAAAACCCTTGAGAAAACACACACACGCATACATATACACAGGCACAAATGAGTATTTTACTAGAAATTGGGGGGTCACGGAAAAATTCGGCCAACAGCAATGAGTTCACCGCATTAAAATCCGTCGAAAATGATACGTCTGAACAAGCCTGAGAATAAATAAAGTTTTTCTAAATCTTTAAACTGTTCTCTGGCGGCTCTACGAATAACGCCAAACTTTTCTGATCTTTATGTGAGCATCGAATTTTCTTATAATAATGATCATTTTGAGTTTCCGTTACGGAACGAATGATAAATTCGCTGCAGTGAAATGTGCGACAAAAAGTACAAAGTAAAGACTATTACAAAACGTCTAAAAACAAAAAGGTGCGAAGAGAACCTGGAACAGAGGGGAACATCCTTAGGTCGTCAGCATAATTTAATCCAAAGACAAAAGCAGGTCGACATTAAGTAACCGGACGAGAATTCCCCCGACGTTGATGAACGTTAAAAACGAAAATTTGATCTGTAGAGAGGAGAGCTCGGAGGAGAGTAAAGAGGAACATAAAGTACGATGACGATACGTAAACATAAAAAAAAAGAGAAGAGAAAAAAGTGGAATAAAAATAAAAAAATTTTAGAGCGAATTCGCTTGGTTTCACTGAAAGAAACACCGTGAGTAAAAAATGAGAGTGAGGCAGAAAACGATTTTCTGTCTAAACTAGCAACTGTTCGCTGTTCGAGAAAAGCTCGAGGGGGAACAACCCTCTATAATGCGAAACTTGCTTTGAGCTTTCCCTGAGTGTTGTTGACGTCAAGAGGACGAGGCGGCTTTCCAGATGCTTGGATGTCCACTGGAAATGCTGGCTTAACATCCGATGAGACACCGGGTAAGAGCTAAGAGCCCTCTCACTTCGTATTACGGAGCCCCTGTTAAAGTCGGATGTTGAGCAACGAGCGAATTAAACCACTCGCTAACGATACCAAACAACCCAACGCGATGTTCCAAATTAACGTTAACACACTTGATCTCAATCCTCCTCTAAACATTCATTCGGATTGATTCAAATGTAATAAACTGCGACAGCCTGAAAACGCAAGTTCCTTCTCTGCATCCCATCTGAAACATTTATCAAATCAAATAAGAAAATTCATCGTTCATCATTGGCGATGTTACAAATTGATGTTAACAAACACTTGAGCTTAATTATCTTTTGAACATTCATTCGGATCGATTCAAAAAATTCAGTACGAAATGGGTTGAGTTTACGATGTTGCGCTAGGTGGTAGCACCTATAAGGGGATGATATGTAGCTTTTGGCTGACCTGCTAGCTTTACCGATTTTCACCCGCTCGAGAATGGATGTTATAAAAATTTCACTGAAATTCTATTGAGACTTTTGCGAAATGAAATTAAAATAGAGAAAAAATACTCGATTTTGTCTTCTGGATACCTAATGAATTAAACACGAGAATTTCGAATTACCGATTCAAATAGTTTACCGGGATACTCAATATTTTTAAATCCGCAAATTGTTCGGTTTGGTGTACTCTTGATTGCAGTCGAGTTTCGAGTAGTTTGTCCATAAATCCAAATAAAATGATTATAAATTTTGAATAATCACACAGAAGATAATAAATGTGAATGCAATGTGATCAACTATGATTATCCCCGCCGAATCACTTTTTTCTTGTGGTACACAATTTGAATCACCCTCATCATCGTCCGATGGCGACGCTAGGCGGTTGTGTTTAGAGTTGTCTTCAGTGATCGACGGGGTTGCAGTTACCATCTTCAAGGTGACCGATTGACGGCACCTGTAGAAAACAATTGAACAAGTTCGGATTACTTCTAAATAATTCGGTGTGGCAGCGTTGTTTTCCACAGCAGACAGCAACAATTTTGTGACCATAACAAACGAATTCAGACGTAACGATAACGTATCGTGCTATAAAATCAGACTCGGTCTCACTGATTCTATTGCCGGTTATTAGTTTTATTAGTCATACAGTTGACGAAAAAAACTCTAATTTTGATAATAGTTTGACAAACGGTTATGGTTATAGCTTAATGTGATGCTCGTCACTCTGTGAAGGCATCGTTAATAAATTTTTTCCCCCTAGCATGATTTTTCGGCCCCGTAATGATGGTCATGATCTCTTATTTCCTGAAATCCTCCAAGTTGACTCGGATCAGCGGGATTCACCCTGATAAACGCGTGAAGTCAGATTTTCCTCCTCAGTCCTTAGCTCGTCGTTATCTTCACGACCCTGCGCCGCGTACGGCTGGTTCTACGCTCCAGTAATTCAGTTATTTACTACTCCGCTCATAATTTTAATTATTTATCGCTGTATAAAGGGTGCTATGAGGTCTCCCTATGGTTATCTATCCTCGCCTTGCGACAACCGAGTTAGGCGTTCACGTAATCACCTCCACTTCTCGGTCAGAGACAGTTGCGCGTGGTCTCTTCCGGATAACAGTCGCTCAATTCCAATCTCCCTTGAACTTGGTGTACGGAGTCCTTGAAGTGTTCAAGATTTCAAATTTACTCTCTCCATACGCTATCACGCAACGACCTTGCTCGCTGTCACATTTCCGAAGTGCTACAAGATTTTTACGGAGTATTTTAACCTCTTTTGACGTTTTCGCGCAGACAACTCGTTAATAATGACGGACAAGGAAGCGCCGCAAAAACCGGTCACGCACTGTATATTTGACATGGATGGCTTATTGCTTGGTAACCAAATTTAAAAATATATACATTACTGCCCTCTCCAACTATCTATCCTTACACATCAAAATTACGATCACCATCATTTTCCGTTAACTCCTAGTTCCGGTTCACCATTGACCCTCAAATCTGACCAAGGTCATAAAGTATTGGAAAGTTCCTATTCATTGTTGGAATGTACATCCAATCCATACAGTATTCATTAGGATAAATTTCGAATTCATTACACAATATTTGTAGTTGATAAGCCAGGTGACGCAACATCTTATGAGACATTTCATCACACTTGTTCCATTAAAATCCAAACAAATTTTTTCCCACAGATACGGAGACACTCTATACTGAAGTATTCAGCAGAATTGTAAGTCCTTATGGAATGAAGTATACCTGGGAACACAAGGCGCGTATAATGGGTTTCAGGACCCCAGAAGTCGCTGCAGGAATAATCAAAATGCTGAACCTACCAATGACACCTGCAGAATTTGAAGCGCAGGCAAAAGTTTTGTATGCCGAACTTTTCCCACGCACACAAGTGATGCCTGGTAACATTCCACCTTTTTTTTCATGATAATCATTTATCAGATTAGCTGATAGATCAATGATACAATCTACATCTTGACTCGAGACTTTTGAGCAAAAAACAACATTCCGTGGACCTCCAATAATAGTTCTGTTATCCAAACAGGTGCAGAAAGATTACTTCGCCATCTAAAGACCCACAATGTGCCAATAGCTTTGGCTACAAGTTCCAGTGCGGAAAGTTACAACCTGAAGACTAAGAACTATCAGCACATTTTTGACCTATTCGATCATCAAGTTCTGGGTGGTTCGGATCCTGAAGTAAGGAGAGGGAAACCATGCCCTGATATTTTCATAGTTGCAGCAGCAAGATTTCCCGATAAGCCGGATCCCTCCAAGGTCTGTATAATTATACTTCACTAGAATGATCGTAAGATGTATGATAAATGACAAATCAATTAACGCTTTTTTTTTAGTGTCTCGTATTTGAAGATGCCCCTAATGGGGTTCAAGCAGCTTGCGCAGCAGGTATGCGATCTGTGATGGTGCCAGACCCCAATCTGCCAAAAAGTTTACAGGGTGACGCAACGATTGTTTTCAACAGCCTAAATGACTTTAAACCAGAATTGTTTGGTTTACCACCATTTGAAGACTAGTTCATTTATAGATAATAGTACTAAAAAAAATCAACCAGCAAATTTATTATATTTTATTCAAACGATCACCCAAACTATGTACCCAGCAGACATAATACTTACGTACTTATATACGTAGGTATCATTTAGGGTACACACTTAAACTGTGGAGAATGTGCTGTATGATTACCAATGGTTTACGCTCATGGTATAATTCACACTCACAAGCATGTAAGAAGGTTACATGTCTCCTAATAAAATGCTATATTTTATGTCTAGTTAAGCCAGGCATTGCTATTAAATCAAAACCAAGTTCAAGCCTTCAACGTCCTCTGGATATAAAATCACACTTCCCCTAATAAACACAGCAAAAGCCTCTGAGTATTTTGTAGATAATTTAATGACCCTAGATTAGATACAGACTCACTGTTGGTTTTCTAAATATAATATACATCGCTCGACTCCTTCCTACGACTTTGCTGCCAGCTTTTGTACCTGGCTCAGGATTTCGTCTGACTTGAGATTAGATAGTGGCACATTACACTCTATGCCATATTCTGAAAAATAAAGATATTCATATTAAAGTTGTACCGGGCTGTAAGTAACCAGAGCAAAAAGTGCGTTAGAGTAAAGTAGCAAGTACAGGTGTGGATCACAATGGATCTCCCTTATTACACAACTGGAAGATTATGGAACTAATTTGAAGGGACGGATGGTCAAAAGAAAATATTTTCAAACGTTTATGACGTAACAGTTGTGTAGTGTCGATTACCTACCATAGCGTGCGTAGAGCTTAGGCTCTATCATGGAGCATTCTCGTATAAGGACTGGGAAAGTTGGATTATTCTGTTTTATCTTGACATACTGTTGCTCGACAAAGTCTCTGTGATAACAAAAAAAGTCGATCAGAGATCACATTACACCTTATGACCCATAGAGCGTTTAAAACACAGCTCAGATAACCATACTCTCAAGGAGGGTATTCGACTCTTTCTTAAATACTACCTAATTTAATCAAAATTAATTTATAAATGTGTGACTAGGAATCCTGGATTAACAGCTATCGAACTCACCGCGCCCCTTGACTGGACTTCGACGTTTGGCACAACAAAATCCTTACTTCTTTAATACGTGATCCAAACTTGACCGCCGCCATATTGGAAATCTGGAGAACGTCGTCTGCTGCGTAGAGTCTGCTAGGAGCTTGCGCGTTTTTTTGAGGTAACAATCATTTTATCAACGTCTATTCGTTGATTTCATCGATACAAGGCGGGACGCACTTCAGCTTTCAAACTTGACACTTGGAACGCAATGACTTTGGCATGAAAAAGAAATTCAGTTTTCGGCCGATCCGGCAAAAATGAATCTAAATTCGATCGAAAATGCACTCTCGGCCTAAAATTACGTGTAGAAAATCGAGGCGATAAGCAAAGTTCTAGCATCGAAAGGTCATGAATCTTCCTCCGCTGTTCAGCCGCGAATTTCCCTCCTACGAAAGAGAATGTTATGACAACCGCGTGGACGTGCTATGGTACCAACCAGCCTTCTCCCAGAGCCAATATCCACCAGGACAGGAGGGTGATGTATCAGTTGTTATATCTGCAGAAAAATGGTTGATGTATGAGCTTATAGAAAAATGAAGAGATCATAGCAAAGTAGGAGTGTATGCACACTTGATAGCTATGTGATGACGTAGAAAATCTTTTAACAGGGAGCGAAGCGTGCACCCTAATATGCTTGCTAGTGGCACAGGGTATATCCCAAAACGAGATAAACTTGTGGGATGTCGACGACTGCTGGGATCTTAGCGTGGTCATTGCCCAAGCCATAGCTGAAGGAAATAGGACTCACGCATGGATAATGAGACAAGGACTTGTTGCTTACGCTTACCTGAACACTGAAGAAGCATTAAAATATGGTGGTAATTCGCTAAAGTTACTCAGAGAATGGGTGAGCATCTCTTACATCTGTCGTTGCGGTATTTAATTTTACCTAAAAATAATGAAAGTTTTTTTGCCGGTCAAACTTTACTTTCCCAGACTTTTCACGTTTATCACGAAGATATAAGGGAAAGACTATTCCAAAATATACAGTTCCATCTGAGGAACTGGTACGAGCAGCCAAAAAGTGAAAACCTATTCATGTTACTGATAGCCAGTGGACGTACCATTTTATTTACCTTTCAAGAAAAGACGTTTAAGGTTTAATTTGCTTCAGAGAAAACAACGGTCAATCATAAAATAGGTGTTCATCTTCATTCCATTTCTTTATCATTGTTCGGCAGGTAACGCTGTTCGATTCGCACACACACAATGCAAGCGGACTGCCACCTCGAGGCCTGGTAGTTGCTCAGGTATCGTTTGCAAGCCGTGTTGCCTCTCTCTGACCACTTTGCCGACCTTCCTTTTCCTATATTTCCCTCTCACAACGTGCAATATTTTGTCTCCTGCCAGACAAGTTTTGACCATTTACGGTCTCTCTGCGAATGGTATGTACGACACGTATTAACAAACTGCTACAAGATACGTCCAGCTCAGTATGAGCTCGCTTTTGTGTACCATGTTAAATCTAATGGCCGCCGATACCAGACCTCCCAGTGCAGTTGCCAGAGGTGTTGAATGACTGAAAATTGATCTAACCATTGAACAGGGAAGGAGGTTCTGGACTTTTCAATCCAGAGAAAAAAAAATAGGACCATTGTAAAACTATGAAAATAAACCCAGACGAATGCAATACCTCCGCCGTTTACCATTCTTTAATCTAACGGCTGGCAGCTTCACTATAAACCAAAAACTTTTTTGAAAGATAAATTGATACCCAATGGCAGAAAAATTGATCCGGAATGATCTTTCGGATGTACACAAGTTGGCAGCCGTTGCTTAAGATTTTTATTGAACCAATCAAATTACAAACTAATTAATAGATATTAATATTATGACATGTTTTGTCTTATTTACATTATGTACAAACCCTCTTTTTCTCTCAACAAATATTTCCTATTTTATTAATGTAATACCGTGACTGATGTATCCTGATTTCACCACACTTTTGTCTCACTTCTCCGCTTTTACCTATGAGCTGTTCAACTTACTCCTATTTAAAATTAGAATTTTCAAGCTAGCAAAACAAGATGAAAAAAATTTGAGGAGTGTGACAAGAAAGACACGACTGCAAAACGTAAATTTGTAATTGTATAGCTGAGAGAAATTCGACGAGGGAACCGAGTCTCGAGATGTTACAGAGATTGACGAACACGAGGTTGGGCCCATTCCACAAAATCGTCTATCAATACCGGCCAGGCACCTTCTTCATCGTAATTACTCATATCTGGGTTTATCATGAGAGCAAAATCTAAGAGCAAATTCCACGTATCCTTTGGTATAGATCGTTTGTGATGCTCCTGAAATACATGCCATTGTAAGCAGTCTTGGAAATCTCAAAGACCATATCCCTACTTCATATCAGAGATAAGCGATTATTAAAAGGTATGCTCACCTGCAAGAATTGACACCAGAGCTGGAGGAACCTAAATTTATCATCCAAGACTATATTCCAATAGGCAATTGCCATGTCCAGGTCCAAACCCTTTTGGCCAGGATTTTTAGCGTAGTTGAATGTGAATTGATAAAAATCCTTAAATTTTTGAGCATCCCATAGCTCTGATTCCAAACTGCTCAGGCGTACTTTCAATTTATCTATGCTGTCAACTCTAAAAAAAGACACAATTTTCATGAAATATACTGCATGAACATATTCAGAGGACTGTTGAAACGACATGAAATCGTCAATTACCCAAGATCCATCATGCCATTCATGAACTCATCCTTGGTAAACTCGCACTGTGTTTCCGCCCTGAATTTCCATGCTATTATCAGAACTAATTTACTCTCTGGACTGAGGCCTAAGTCATCAAGAAATTTCATTATTCCATCAGCAGTGATCTTGTCCTGCTCATTCAGGTCTAGGGGGAGAAATGAGAACAAGGTGGGTAATTTGAAATTGTGAACTCTCTCTTAATGCGACTACTCAATTCTATCATCGTAGTTGCTGGTTACCTTGATACCTGCTGAATAGAACTTCAAGTTTTTTCTTATCCACGGAAATTTTTGGTTCCTTATAATAGGCCTCAGGATTTTGAAAATAATTATCACTGGCCAAATCGAGCTTCCAATCGTTTTGTGTAAGGCAGTAGATGGCTGTTTGCTCGCCGGTTTGAGTAAACGCTATAAATTTTTTTACTTTATCTCGCTGTGAAAATTTCAGCTTATACTGGAAAATTGAAAAATTAAAGAAATCATTATTATTATTTATCAGACTACACAACAGACATGTTTCCATTGACGCTCCAGTAAGAATTCGTCGGTTATGCTTTGGGATACCTTCATATTGAATATAATGGGAAAAGGATCCAGGAGGACGGTGAAAAATACAAGATTAAGTATTTATTGAGATGTGGAAGAGAACAGTGTTTGAGTTGTAGTGATGGGCAATGATGGGAGAAATGTCTAATTCACGCAACAGAAGGCATAAATTGAGTTAGGATCGGTGATACTTTTGTCGTAAACATGGTATAGGTTATTAGCAAGTAGTGTCAGTGAATGGCAAGTGGATGAATCGTAAATCCGAGGAAAGATGATTGACGGTGTGAGGATAGGAATGTTATTACTAACACGTGGCTTACAATAAAATGCTTGTTTGTTATCCGTACCATTTTAAAAATTTTAGGCCCCCGAAGGCCAAAATATTATTTCACTCACACTACACTTGACATGAATATGCGCATGTTCCATCCAAATATTAGTGGAATGATCGAAATGATGCAAAATGCAAATACCCATTGCCAGTTTCGTTGAGCAACAAACCGCTGGGGCAGCACAATATTTAGAATTAAGTAGAGACCTCTTATAGTGCATTCTGTAAATAAATAACAGCGGGATACTCAAAGTTTCGCAAATTCTGAAAATTATTCTGATACGTACATTTTCCAGTAATATGCGATGCAATAACCTTGTCAAAAATATTTTTAACTCATAATAATTTAGTGCTGAAGTCTTTTTCTGAGCCTCACACGATTTCGCAGAGTCTAAACAAATCGTGTTAATTGACTAAAAGCTGTGTACAATGTTTACCGGAATATAAAAGAAGCTAGCCATCATAAATCAATATTAAATTAGTCATGATTACGTTTTTGTTACTTGCTTCGAATTTCCTATTCCGAGAACGTTGACCGAAGATTAAGGTTCAGTCAACGACGAGAACGGTCAATCAACTCGGAGAAAACCAAAGACGAATTTTCATTCTATTCCTTGTTCATCTGAAAATCATGATATGATGTGATATTCATGCGGAATTTGTTACTTTTTTCCAAAATAACATACTCGTAGAGACTCATAAACCGAAGAAGTGGTCAATAAATTCGTAATTTCCGCGGTTCATACTGTGCCGCTCTCTGTCAACCGGCAGTAGACGCGTAGCCCACCGCCAAGTATTTCTGGCAATTGCTGTAGCCTTCACAGCTGTCAGGTGCCTGTTGTGCTGCTAGCTTTCCGTTGAAATCTCCTCGCCGCGTTGAATAGATTGCAAACTGAGTTTTCAGTAGGTTATCTTATAATGTGCTGGATGTGCTAATTCGTGATCTTTGTGGCAACGGTGACAGTTCAAATGTAAAAATTTTGCGTCATCACATTTGCGGTAGGCAGCAATAGTTTATCTTAAACAATAATTAAAATGGCGACAAGTTTCACGACATTGTCGTTGTTCCTATGCACATTATGCGCAATAACCAACTCAGATGGATTTTACTTACCTGGTTTGGCACCGGTTAATTACTGCAAGGCTGAAGAGGCCTCTGATACCTGCAAGGTACGTATGATTCATCGGCGAGTCAATTATCCTCGTGGTGGAAACCTCCCTTTGAAACGATTGATGAGTAATTTTTATCACTGCAAGAATGTACTGCCACGTTTACTCATCTATAAGATTTAATCTAAACTATCAATTCGTCATAAAATATCAAATTTCCTTGGTTCCACAAACTGTCATATCCAATCTTTTACGATTATCAAAGACTGCTCTCTATTGTAGTCCGACATCAAATTGTACGTCAACCGGCTGAATACAGAGGAGTCTGTAATCCCCTACGAATACAACCAGTGAGTAAGCAACGATTGTAAAATCGTGTTCATTCATAAGTAGTTCTCTGACTTGTATTAAAAGAATGATTTTTCCATTCCAGTTTTGATTTCTGCACCGATGACACTGACCAATCTCCTGCAGAAAATCTGGGGCAGGTCGTGTTTGGCGAGCGTATAAGACCTTCACCCTACAAGGTGAGATTATGAAAGATTGTCTAATACTACCGGTATAATATCAGATAACATAAAGTGATATAAAATTATTTGGATGTTACAGATCGAATTCTTGAAATCAGAAATATGTAGTACAACTTGCACCAAGACATACAAGGGTGGAGATGAAGCTTCAGAAAAAAAGTTAAAACTCTTGAAAAAAGGCATGGCATTGAATTATCAACATCATTGGATAGTGGGTGAGTTTTGGTATCCCAATGCTGAAGCAGATAATTTAGTAGATAAACAATGGCGCGAGTAGGAAATGTTTGCTGCCTCTAAAATAATTGATTACGAAATACGATTACAACGTATGATTGACTTCCTGTTTCAGATAACATGCCAGTGACTTGGTGTTTCATGCTTGAGAACTCGCGTCAATATTGTAGCACAGGATTTCCTATGGGTTGTTTTGTCAAAGAAACTCGTTCGCAGCCAGACACGTGTATTATTGATGTAAGTAAAGCTACTCATTGTCACGTGGAGAACTTAAAAGCTATGTGTAATTATTGTGAGTAAACATATAACGGGTTACATTAATTATTCATATTTCAACAATTGCACAGCCTGCCTACAACAAGCCCAAGACTTACTACCTATTTAATCACGTCGACCTGACCATAACTTACCACAGTGGAGTTAAGGAAGAATGGGGTTCGGGATTCAAAGAAAATGGAGGAAGAATAATATGTGAGTCCATAGTAGTTGGTGAAAAAGTGGAATTTCAAGGTCTGATGTTTTCAAAGCTGTATGAATTATCTTATTGCATTTTTTGTAGCTGTAAAGGTGGAGCCTCGCAGCATCAACCACACCATGCATCCTCCTAATTGTGGTAGTAAAGCCCCATTGGAAATTCCTTTTGATGACCTACCCAAGGGTAAAACACTCGATGTGATCTACTCCTACAGCGTTGCATTCACGGTCAGTAGACATTAATTAGATATCTAGAGTAAATCTGTTTAAAATTTGCAGGAATATTAAGTAAACTTTTATCGTTTACAGGAAAATCATACGACAAAATGGTCGTCGAGGTGGGATTATATCCTTGAGTCAATGCCGCAGACGAACATCCAGTGGTTTAGCATATTAAATTCCCTTGTGATTGTTCTCTTTCTTTCCGGGATGGTCGCTATGATAATGCTGCGTACCCTTCATAAAGATATAGCTCGATACAACCAGGTATGTTGCCACAGTAGTAACATTTTTTGGAACACTTTGGAAGCATTCCTCACTATTTCTATTGTCTATACAAAGGTAAAGGTTTGTTGTTCTATTAACATTGAATTTCGAACGTTCTTCTATTTCGATTCTATCGGTGAAGCGATTAACAAACATCTGCAGAACTTCAGGGTACCAACTCTTCCATACAGGGCTCGAATTATATTGGTGCTTCAAACCTCACGTTATAAAATAGTGATTGGTCATTGTCTGTGTTGCGATAACGCAGGCTTACTTTCAGATAGAATCAGGTGAAGATGCGCAGGAAGAATTTGGCTGGAAGCTAGTACACGGAGACGTATTTCGACCCCCACGTAAAGGAATGCTACTTTCGGTGCTTCTCGGTTCCGGGATTCAAGTATTTTTCATGACGCTGATAACCTTAGGTGAGTTTATTTGACAACAACTCCCACTTGTAATTTTCCGCATCGCCGTTTATTCTTCTTTCAGCGTTTGCTTGTCTCGGTTTTCTATCACCGGCAAATCGTGGAGCTTTGATGACTTGTGCAATGGTATTGTACGTTTGTCTTGGTACCCCAGCTGGGTACGTTTCGGCTCGTGTTTACAAGAGTTTCGGTGGAGAAAAGTGGAAGTCAAACGTCCTCCTCACCTCTATGCTGAGCCCCGGGGTTGTTTTCAGCTTATTCTTTGTTATGAACCTGATATTCTGGATCAATGGAAGTTCCGCTGCAGTTCCTTTCAGCACGCTTGTCGCACTCCTTGCGCTATGGTTCGGCGTCTCTGTACCACTGACATTTGTTGGAGCATACTTTGGTTTCAGAAAAAGGGTGAACTTTCCTCCTATTACTAGTAACGATGTTACTTGGGTTACGAGGGTATTTAAAGCTAACTACCATTTATTTTCAGCCACTTGAACACCCTGTTAGGACGAATCAAATCCCTCGTCAGATACCTGAACAAAGTTTCTACACTCAAGCGATTCCTGGAGTTGTGATGGGAGGTGTCTTACCTTTCGGTTGTATATTCATCCAGCTGTTTTTCCTGCTTAATTCCTTGTGGTATGAGAAAAATCTTCATTTGTTCGTCAGAGGACACCTCAGAACAGATAAAAAAAATATTACCTTCGTTTCAGGTCGAGCCAGGTCTACTACATGTTTGGATTTTTGTTCTTGGTATTTCTAATCCTTGTCATAACGTGTTCTGAGACGACAATCCTGCTCTGCTACTTCCACCTCTGCGCTGAGGTAATTACCATGGAATTTTAGGAATTGGATATAAATTAATGTTACCTTTTTCCTCTCTTTTAGGACTATCACTGGTGGTGGCGTAGTTTCCTGACATCTGGTTTCACGGCGTTTTACCTTCTAGTTTATTGCATACACTACTTTGCCACCAAACTTAACATTGAGGATATGACGTCTACTTTCCTATATTTTGGATATACTTTGATTATGGTCTTCTTGTTCTTCCTATTAACAGGTAAGTCGTCATCAAATATGCAAATCTGTATCCCGATGCGGATGCTAGTGGACCAGATTCAATACGCGTATTATTTCACAGGGTCAATTGGATTCTTTGCCTGCTTTTGGTTTGTGCGCAAGATTTACAGTGTGGTGAAAGTCGATTAAGATATTATCACCTCCGACTGAACTCTTACTGGGCTTGGATCAGTGATCTAAAATTAAGCAGTGCGAGACAAAGTAAATCCCCTCCTCTTGTCGTTGGGCACAAAACGACCTGGGCGTATCTCGCCTTGTAAATGTTTAAAACAAACACAAACGTGAGTACTCGACTTGAATTCGAGAAACATACATTTGAAACAAGATTTCAAAACTATTGGATAATAACGATACTAATTATAGTGATAACGATAACGGTAATATTAGAGTTAAATGTTGCGTCTTGAGAAAAACAAAACACTTGTACAAATCGGCCATTATGTTAAGCGATTATTGTGTTAATTCGGCTTTCAATTACTATTAAATCTGAGATGATTTTGCCCTCAATTTCATTACAAATAATGAGATAGAACGGTAGGAAGGAAAGAAAAAAGAAAGAGAGGTCATCGTGCGTGTGTAGCATAAATCTCTGTTGTGTTCAGATCAATAAAGAGAATGCGTCGACTAAATTCCACCTTTACTTTTTTATTCATAAACTACCAAGTAGATTTTTCTACATATCTTTTAATTATTCGAAAAGGGCGTGTATCCCATTAAGAGGGATGAGAGCTAGCGTATTTTATATTTTCTTTCATTTCTTAGAATTCATTTTTATTCTCATTGATAATTTAATACGTCACATTTGGGAATACCATGTATAATATATACAATATCGTTTCGAATGGCGATGCGGCCACATTGAATGTCGCGATCTTTTCTTTCGTTCTTATATCGCCGGACGACCCCAGCTATCCCTACCCGATTCATCTCAGGTTTGTAAAATTGTTTCACAGAACGTAGCGTTGATTTGGGTCTTTCGTTGATACGCTTAGGTATTCTAAACGCGGCTAATTTCTTACGACCAATAATCATCTATTAATAATGCTAAAATTTTATTCGGCAATGCGGTAGTTTTTAGACTCCCTCTTTTCACGTGCATTATATGTAAAATAAAAAACGCGTGAAATATAATTATTTGGCGCATTTCCAGCGTCCCGTCTGATGCGGTGATGTGCTTAGCACTTTAATCATTTCAAACGTAGATCGATTGACATTATCCCGAACGGTTTATCTTTTCTATTCCCACGACGTGGCCCCTACCTCTCGCCGAGGTCGAGGGCGAATTCTCACTATCGAGGCAGAGGAGCCTGGTGCAATATCCAAAACAATAGAGATTTATGTATCTGTTGGTGACGATCCCTGCGCAAATATTTAATGCAATTGACCAACGGTACTAACGGTAGCAGTTGACCTGTAAGAAACATGGTTTAATGCTGAAATTGTGGAAAAAAGGACCAGGACTAGGTATGGACTCGAATGCGTCAGTACTTTACGTAACTATGAACAGTAACTGGATTTGTAGTCATGAACGTACGTGAATCACTAGAAAAAGCAAAATGAAATACAAGAAATCGCGACTTCGAAACCCACTGAATGGAAAAGCTAAACAGAACTTAAAAAAAAAAAAGAAAAAAAAAAGAAACAACGAGAAAGACGGGGATAAAGTCCTACGTCATTAAAAACTGACTATTCGCAATAAGTATTGATTTTTTTAGTTTGGTAGACTATTTGTGTATAGATTTTTGCTTTTGTATTTGATTGCCAGTCTTTGACTGTCTAATCGTCAGTCATCTTCGGTTGTTTTGGGAGGGTAATGGTATGAGCGAGTACATTAGAGTCTATTTCCTTGGACTGCGACGTCGACGTGTTGCTGGATCTCTGCTACGTTCCGCACGCTTCATCTCCTCAAGTCTACGCGCATGCTCTGCCATATGCTGCCGTCGCATCTCCTCCTTCACCACGATCTATGGAATAATAAAATACCTCTCATTGAATCGTCTGGAATATTTGAAGAAAATAATTGATCGATCGATCGAGTAGTCTCACCTGCTCGTTGGTGAGAGGTAACCAGTATATACATGGCATCGCTTTTGTTTTCTTGAATAAATCGTCCAGAAGTTTAGCTGGCGGTGGCTCATCTTCTTTTTTCTTGAACTTGCGCGCAGGCGGCGGTAAGTGGGGTTCCATGGGTGGACTGCGACTTCTCTGTCTCCTCTTCTTATCCAAATCTTTTTTATCCCGTTCCTTTTCCTTCATTTGGTGACCATCTTCCTTTCCCAGGTCCCATTCTCGGACTGTAGTTACCTGAAGAATGATCAAATTTGTTTTAGCCAACCCTGATCCTATTTGCAGACAACTAATCTGTTATTGAAATATTTATTTTGTTCAACTACCTTAACTCCAACGTTTTGTTTATCGTCACGAGCCCACACTTGCTGCCAAGTATCGCTGCCAAGAAGTGGCTCTGTTTTGCGTAGGATAGGCTGATCCTTGGACAATTCACGAGCAAGTTCCATGTCCTCTTTAGTCCCATATTCAACTTGAAGACGTTTGGGATTTGACACTGGCCAAGAAATTCCATGCAGAGCCTGTCGGGTTTCAAATGCCTGATCCTCGTTGGAATACTATCGATAATATCAAAAAAAAGTTAGTCATAGCCACCATTTTGCATTCATGATAATCGGATGAATCAAATACAAACCGCGACGTAGCACTTAGACTTTATTCCATCGATCCAAAAACCGTTTTCCACTATAGTGCCCGTTCGAGAAAGAAGTTCTTTGATTTGGTTCAAAGTGAATGGTCGTACAAGGTTTTTAATGAGGAGTACATTGGTTGGCTTAGCCAGTGGCGGACTTAATGATTGCACATGTGGAGCTTCTTTGAGAATGGATATCTTCCGCTTTGCCCCTGTAAAATTTGTTGTCCAATTGAAACCAGAAAAGAACAAAATATGAAGAGGACAATTTGAATTTCACCATAGCCAGGCAATCGATTCTCTGTGATTCATAGGTAAAAAGATATGAGACTCACCAATGTGATTTTCGTGTTTGAGATCTCCTTTTTTCAAACTTTCATTCTTTACGACTGTACCCTCCTCTTTTACTTTGCGTTCTCC
Organism: Athalia cordata; assembly: GCA_963932425.1. Classification (NCBI taxonomy): domain Eukaryota; kingdom Metazoa; phylum Arthropoda; class Insecta; order Hymenoptera; family Athaliidae; genus Athalia; species Athalia cordata. The sequence continues at coordinate 32,805,602 of OZ010626.1, forward strand.
AGTGTCATCACTGACTGAGTGCCTCTTCTCGCGCTCCTTATTGCGCCGTTCCTTTTCCTCGTCATCATCTTTGGAAAGCTTTACTTCCGTTATCGACAGTGGTTTTGCACCAGGTACTAAAGCCTGCGAGGGTAAACGGGTGCATAGAAAAATTTATATTAGAAATCGTTTCAAATGTTGAAATGTAAATATAGTATGATTTCAGATCTTATGACGTTACCTTCAAAGATTCGGTCGATACTGTGAAGGCTGGAGTAACTTCTGCCGTAACAGTAGTTCCCCAGCGACGTCTTCGCGGCAAATTTTTTATATCTGTTTCCTCAGCTACCCCATGATTCTCCTAGCAGGCAAAAGAGAAAAGACAGTTAAAACGTTTTGAAGAAGTCGAGAATAATTTGGTCACAAGTCAATCTAAGTTGTAAGCTATTAACTATTACCTTGACGTGAGAAGGTGCAGTTTCACTATCTTCGTTTTTCTCAATGTCCTCTTTTTTTGCAGTATCCTCACCCTCTCCTAGTCTTGCCGAGCTGTAAAATGCAAAAAAATTCATTTGGTAAGAGAATTTTAATTAATCACAATCAGTTTGTGCTGGAAAGTAGCTGACATGATTATATAAATTTCAAGTTTAAGTTCAAGCAATTCACTTACAATGATCTTTTCAAATTGACTTTGGCAGGTTTGTATTCAACGGGGCGAGAATTGACAGTAATTTCGTCCTGGGGTTTATCGTCGCTGAAGTTATTCATCCGTTCTTCATCCTCACCATTGTTCATAATTTTAGACTCAGTTATATCACCAGCAGAGAAACTGAGCCTAGTCTCAGGGGATGGCGACTTACTTTTGGATTTTTCTGGTTCTTTGGCTTCCTCATGGGAAACAGAGTCATCAATTTTTTTTTCAGAAGGCTCGTCTTCAGAATCTGGGGTATCAGAGTCTGAAGATTCGTGATATTTAGTTCGATGCTTTCTCCTAGTAGAACGCTGTGAACGGAGTTCTGGCCGGCTTGTCTGCGCTTTTGGCTCAATAGTCGGCTCCGGATTCTGCTTTTTACGTCTTTCATCGTCACTGCTCGACTCTTGGGGCCCTGCGCTAGCATCTGGCTCTATTTTTTGACCCTCTACAGGCTTTTCACTAGCCTCAATTGTGTCCTTTTCTTCTACCTCTGTTTTCACCTCGACCTTTGCCTTCACCTCTGCCTCTACTTCTTCCTTTACTTCCATTTTTACCTCGACCTCCTCAACCTTCCTTCCTTCTCCTAGATCTTTCAAAGAATCCTCTGAAGCATCCCGCTCGGTAGCGGGAGCTTCGCTATTGTTGCAATCATTTCCATTAGAATTGGTATCCCCATGTCTGTCGTTGGTCTCTGGGGACTTCTGGACAGGACAGTTTTGGTCGTAACGAATAGCCTGGTCGGCGTTGTCGGCTAGCCGATCTACGTTTTGTTTATCGTCAGACAAGAAGTTGGCTGAAGTGGTTCTGGGCAGGATCTCCCTACAATGACTTACCTCTTCCTTGGAGTCCTGACCAGGGTTCGAAGAGGAGGGATCGTCCTGCGATGCGCCGCCGACGTCTCTCTTCCGTAACCTCGGTAGCTCTTCCGCGGAGTCACCCTCCTCCCCGTCACCCTCACCACTTTCATACGATTTGTGAGATTTTTTCCTAGACGAAGAACTGTCTGATGCTTCGGATGGGTTACGTTGCCTGCACAATTTGAGCTTCTGAATTTCCCCCGGAGAGGCGTCAGCCCTAGCTACCTTCCAAACAGAGGCGCCTTCACCTCCTTCCTGAGTTTTTTCTGCTCCAGTTGTAGATTCTGCCGCGACTGGGACAACAGCCTTCAAAGGTACTTCCTCTTCGACTATAGTTTTAATCTCTTTAATCTTTAGCCTGGTTGTTGGCTGCGGTGTAGGTTCTTTGCCAACTTTTTCCTGAGTCTTAGTAACATCTGTAGATTTTCCTTCTCCATCTTCCCGCTCAGGGGATGAAGATGTCGCTCTTTTTCCCCTCTTTCTCGTTGATTTACGTGTAGCTTTTTCCACTTTTTTCTCAGGGGATCCCTTGGATTTGTTTCTTTCGCTTTTGCGCCTCATTCCTGTAGAAAAACATGTTTGCTATAGAATAAAATCAATCCTTGGACAGAAATCTGAAATTCTATTTCAAAACTGTCGTGTATTTTGAGTTAACATCTTTGCAATCTTCCATGCTTCGTTATATTTTTTAAATGAAAGTCTCAAGTGATCATCGGTATTCGGCTTTCCAAACTGTACTTCGATTAAGTTGTGGTTATGGTAGTAATAGCGTTAGGCTAGGTTGAAGGGTATGAAAAGTTGGTCGATAAAATATTAATTCGTGCATAGGCAAAGATTGACAATTTGTGGTTACACGACGCGGATAAGCATTTAAGCACCGTGTATAATATTCAGGACCGCGGTCTCTAGGCGGGGGGAGGGTAAAAACTTACCGTACAAAATCTGTGCAAAACTGACAATGAATTCTCACGGTAACGCTTTCACTCAACAGCGGTTTGATAAATGTCCAGCGGTCTAATTTTAATTATAATAAATATCGTCGATTGTTAAGAAAAAACAAGTATGTCCGATGACGCCACTACAAGGGAGCTGCTCTGCTGCTGCTGCTGCCAGTGGTGCCTCTAGCGGTGTTAATTTTTTGACCGATGACAATTCAAACGCAAGATTAGAACCAAGATCCGATCCGGAAACCAAAAATGCCAAAAACCAACCGCCGTTGCTTCAAAAATTCGTCGCCGGCAGCCGGCAGTTTCAAATCTACTGGAATCTGTATTCTACGCGCTCAGGTTGGGCTAGGATTCAAAATAGATCGGCCAATTATTCGGCATTTGTTGTCATAAAACAAAGGCCGATCGTATTCATTAACAATTATTTCTTTAATTGTTTAACACACTCATTCTTTAATTCTGACCTTGAATCAAGAGTTCCTGATGGCCTTCGCGAATTTCGCGGGATATTAGTTGACGAAATTAAACGATGTAAAGTGTCAGTTTGTTTCTTATCATCTTTTCTGGGCGAGTATTCCTTCGAGAAATTTAATAAGGTTTTGATAAATGTTATTTTGTAACATTTTTGAACCAGGATATTCCCCGAAGAGTGAAGAACAATTAGGCATTTGACCCCCCAATTATCTGCTGGGAATTCCGATGATTACCCCCACGATGTTGAACGAATAACGGCCGTAGATAGAAAAGTGGGGAACCAGCCACGCTAGGTAAAGACTCAAGGTGGGACGAAAGGAAAAGAGAAAAGGCTGAAAAAGCCCCGCTACCTTGACTGGTACGGTACTAGCCTGGCACCAAACAACCGCTCTTCCTCTTCAGAACCAAACCAGTTCCACAGCGCATCGCATACCATCGAATCTGATCGCAATACGCCTTTTTATTCATCCGATATTTCGGTGGTACCTGTCAAACTGTTTGTCTCATAATACAGTCCTAATCGGATATCCTTGTATCCATTTCACCGCAAAATTCTCTCCTGATCGCATCATCATAAAAATCGGCGAAAGTCGCGTCAGCGGAATTTAGAAGATCAGATATCAAAATTGGTCCCCCTACTCCAGGTGAGTTAACGTCGATATTGACGAAAATTTTTTTTAAATATTTGTAAGCAGTAAGCTATGACTTCACCTATAGCCGGTTTCCTAGAATCATCTCAGATTTACATCATGATTGCATCTTGTCAGACATCCTACAGCTCCTTCTACGGCAATATTCAGATTCATAACAACAATCATATCAATAATAATAAATCACTTTTTAAATTTTCAGTACTCAATAGGATAATGGACTGGTTATGGCCTCCGTTATTGTTAATGCTGCTAACAATTGGTTCCGGGACATCGTCTCCGTATGTATATTTCCATTACAAAAAAAAAAATATCCATCCATAAGAAGTATTTGAAAACAATCCACGCAATCATTATACTATGTGATATCATCATTGGTTATGCAATAATAGCAGGGAATACCCATTTACTGAAGGATAGATTGATGTATTAGCATGGACATTTTTGATCTATGATCGTATGACATGCACCTCTTTACAAATTAATTTCTGACCAACTGCCTCTATTAATTAATGATGAATTATTATTATTTCCTTTCCTTCTTTTTCGTGTAGCTATTATACTGTGGTAGGTCCCAAAGTTGTGAGACCCAACTCCGAATACCACGTGGCTATAAGCACCACTGCAATATCAGCACCTTCCGTCATTCATGTTGAATTGAATGGTGAATTGGATTCCGGAGATTTGTTCAATGTCTCCCAGACTGTAACTGTCGAACCTTATCAGAATAGGATCATCAAACTGGAGGTTTTGAATTTTGTGGAGAAAAACGATAATATTATGTACGCAAATCCAATCTTATACAGATTTAATAATTCGGAACTTTTCACAGATCGGAGATACAAGAGATGGTAAATATACGCTAATAGCACAGGGTATCTCCGGAATAATATTCTACAACTCCACGGAACTGCGATATATTCACAAGAGTTACTCGGTCTTTATCCAGACTGACAGAGCTGTCTACAAGCCAGGCAGTAAGGTTCTCTTTCGCACGATTGTCTTGGACTCGAGATTGCGTCCAACAATAAGCAACGCTGAACTGGATACGTACATAACGGTGATCAATTCGGAATTCTCAATACGATGTTTAGAAAACTAGTATTTCAATAATTGAATGAGAATATATTTATCAAATAGGATGGCCAAGGTAATAGAGTCAAACAATGGAAACAGCGTATGGATAGCAAGGGAGTTTTTGCTGGAGAACTGCAACTTTCTGACTCTCCTGTGCTAGGGGACTGGAAAATATTCGTAAATATATTTGACCAGACGGTTGAAAAACAGTTTCAAGTTGCCGAATATGTTCTGCCCAAGTTTGAGGTGACCATTGACGTCCCAAAGCACTCCACTTTCAAAGCCTCAACCATCAGTGCTACCATTCGAGCAAAGTAAGTAGGCACAAACTACTTTTTATTTGCTGAAAAGTTCGCTACCGTTATGTGCGGAGAAGCCTAAGGTGTGTAGATAAGTGACTCGCAATGAGAAGATTAAGATAGGATTAGTAAATTTATGGAAACCGTTTTAGTCTGTTTCATCGATCACATAAACGTTTACAGGTACACTTATGGCAAACCTGTAAAAGGAGAAGCTACGATTACTGCATATCCAGATATATTTTCCGGCGTAATACAACCAATATTTCAATCTCCTGCTCGCAAAGTTATTCCCATTGACGGAAAAGCAGTTGTTGATTTTGACATTGTCTCGGAACTAAGGTGATTTTAATTTTTCTTATTTCAACCAACCCAACTAAGAGATTTAAGTTTTTGAAAGGCTTTGAGATTTGATGTATTTGTTTAAACATTTCCAGGCTCACAGATGAATCTCAAAGGTCTATAGAATTGGAAGTTACAGTGGAAGAGGCGCTCACTGGACGTAGGCAAAATACTTCGGTGCAGGTGACCTTGCATAAGCATAAATACACAATGGAACTCATCAAAACAGCGGAAAGTTATAAGCCCGGTTTAAAATACACAGCGTTTGTGAGTACGAAATTTTGTCCGCGGTATGCAAAACATAGAGAAATGAAAACGTGAAGTTACAGTGAACTTTTGATTTTGTAGCTTAAACTAGCGTACCACGATGGCTCACCTGTTCAGGACCAAATCAATCCGGTGAATATTGCGTACGGCTTCACTTACGATCAAGCAAACTACACAAACATTACAAGAAAACTAGATGAGCATGGGATGATACAGTTAGATTTTTACCCTCCGCTAAATGACGAGGAATCGTTAGCTCCATTAAACATCGAGGTAAATTAAAACGACTATTATATGTAGGCAGGTCAATGTCTACGTTTATACTGACTTTGAAATTACGATTATATCTACAGGCGCAGTACTTGAACCTGCATGAATGGTTTTTAGCGACGCATCGCGCCATTTCTCCTAGTGGAACCTACATACAAGCTATCCTAAAGACGGAGAAGCCTCAGGTATGTAGATAAGTTACTCGCTATGAGAAGATTAAGATAGGAGCTCGCAGTTAGAGGTGATGGTCATGGGTCTAACATTGTGGAACATTTGTTTCCAGGTCAATAGCGATGTTGTTATACAGGTAAATTCGACCGCCCCCTTAAAATATTTAAGCTACGAAATCATAGGCCGTGGAGATATCTTGAATGCAGATTCATTTCAAGTGACCGGATCCTTTGCTGAGTTTAGGTGAGAATCATGTCTCTTCTGCGGTAATTTCAGGATCAGTTAGTTTTACAAAACTAATCTTTGCTTTCTCTTCCAGATTTCTCGCAACTTATGTAATGGCTCCGACAGCTCATGTTGTGGTTTACTACATGCGGGATGATGGTGAGGTTGTTGCTGATGCTCTAGATGTTCATCTAGATGGAACCCTTCAAAACTTCGTACGTAATAATCGCTGTAATTTTGCAGTGTGTGGGTGTCATAGGGATAGTGAAATCTATGATTTCTTATTGGAGCTAGTAAAATTATAGCAATAAAAGGACCGAATTCCACAAATCAGTGATTGAATTCAACTTCTTTTTTTAGGTCGATGTAACGACTATTCCAGAGGAAACTAAACCAGGGGGAAGCGTTGATTTAATTATATCGTCAAAGCCCAATTCCTACATCGGACTTCTTGGTGTAGATCAAAGTTCCATACTTCTTAAAACTGGAAACGATATTTCTCACGTCAGTCTCTATGAATATACTGATAATGATGTCGAATACTTTGAGGTCAGGTTAATTGAAGTGATTGATTATAATTTACAGGAACAAGTAATGAATGAACTTAAATCATATGATACGGACAGTGAATTTTCATCGGATGACTCAGGTTTCGGTCGCATGTTGTGGAGCCCCGGCTCATCTTCCGCTTACGAAGTTTTCGATGTAAGTATAAAACTCTGAAGAAATAATGTTTCTGCAAAGACTAGAGTATTGAAATTGGTTTAATGCGTGAATAACCTGATTTCAGAAAAGCGGAGTTGTTGTTCTAACAAATGGCTATGTTCACGAGAATTTTCCAATGAGTAAGTTTGTTCTAGAACCTGCTAATAAGCTTTCCGTAATGGATGCATTAATTAATAGCTGAACCTACATAATATGTATACTAGGTTCTTTCACCCTTACCCCCTATTTGAATCGTTTCTCAAATCAGCACAGATAGCCTGAGACGACTCATGACATTGCATGTCGAGTATGCATATTACTAGCTGCAACTACCAAGCAATAGAATAACTTGAAAAACTTTGACTTTGTAATCGTTGTCTAACATAGCTCGTATTGCTTAGTATACTACAGATCTGATATCGACTCAGTGATGTTTCCAATGGCTGGAGCAAGTTTTAGTCTACCTAGCCTGGCATCAGTCCAACCGGAGAAGCCGAAAGTGCGCAAGAACTTCCCTGAAACCTGGCTTTGGCAAATGCTTGATGCTGGGTATGCCACTACCGATTGATTACTCTATAATTTCGAGGTCTTGCATCACATCTTTCCGATCCTACAGATACTATTCTTATCTCATCACGTATAATCCGTGTTTCGTCCAATTTGATGGAAAAAAGGATCAGTTTACCGACGCTAAAATCTTGCAACAAGAGAAAATTTAGAGGAAAGCAATGCTTACGGTTATGGAAAACACTTGGCTAACAGCTTAATAACTTTCAACTACCAATAACAATTAGCTTAATTGATAACAATAGCGTGTATTTGGGAGAAGGACTATTGTTATTATTATTATTATTGGGGTGTCGGTCTGCGCATGGAGTAATGGAATATTACCAAGATACATCGTTGGAGTTGGATTGCAGGGCGGCCAGGAATACTTGGTGGTAGAATAGAGGGGTTCCACCCTGGTGCATCTACGCTAAGGCCAGACCTCGGCCCACCGGTAACGTACAGAATAGCGACCAGACCACCATTGGCAGGTCCCTACGCCTTCTCTCGCATCCCAACTCCTGTATGGAACAAGCCCCGTGTTTTCCCAATGCATGACATCTCAAACACCTGGCTTTTCGCAAATTTTTCTTCAGGGTATTTATTCAATACTTTTCCTTCTTGCACGCTTACGTACGTATTAACATACCGTCGATACGTACCCATGAATATTATGTTCTTTACAATTCATAAAATCATCTACCAATAAATTTTATTCGTCATTAATCAGACAAAATTTAAAATCGACTTTTCTAATAACAGGCCTGATGGAAAAACTGTTCTACGACGATCCGTTCCTGACACAATCACTTCTTGGGTTCTCACAGCATTTTCTGTTGACTCAGTTTATGGGCTCGGACTCATCGATGCTCCTAGAAAGGTTCGCATCACCGATCCTGCGACTGGCAGCTGAATCGAAGTAAAAACTGAAATTTTCTTTATCGTGTTTCAGTTGAAAGTCTTCCAACCATTTTTCATATCTCTGAATCTACCGTACTCTATTATACGTGGGGAGATAGTCGCGGTACCAATCGTAGTCTTTAACTATTTAGACAAGGATGTAACCGCAGAGGTAGTGTTAGAAAATGCTGGACAGTTCGAATTTGCTGAAATATCTAACGAGGTCCATGATACCCCGAGTAAGTATCGATTAAAAATTCATTCAATTTAAATATTTAAAAATTTAAATTAAAAAATTAATAAATTTAATTTAAAAATTCAGTAAGTGCAGCTGGTTAATACCGGAAAAAATTCAACATTTGATTTTAATTAGAACTGGAGCTCTACCGGAAAAAGAGAATTGAGGTCAAGGCAAATTCTGGATCGTCGATTTCTTTCATGATTATTCCCAGAGACCTGGGGTACATAATCATCAAAGCTACTGCAACCAGTCCTTTAGCCGGAGATAGTATAGAAGACAGGCTATTAGTCAAGGTGAGATAATCATTGACATTCAAATCGTATTAAATAGAAAGGATTTGTAGGATGATGTGATTTTCAGGCCGAAGGGGAAATCCAGTACAGAAATAAAGCAATATTCGTTGATTTGCGAAATTCAAAGTCGTTTGACACAAACTTCACGGTGGACATACCAAAGAATGCTGTGGTGGGATCGGAGCACATCGAAGTTTCTGCAGTTGGTAAGAAATCATTGTGCATATTGAGATGATGTGGCCCGACAAATACTGTACTCAATTAATTATTTTAGGGGATATTTTGGGACCAAGCATACCCAATCTCGCTAATTTAATTAAGATGCCATTTGGATGTGGTGAGCAAAACATGCTCAACTTTGTGCCCAACATAGTAGTCATCAACTATCTCAAGGTAGGTTTACAACGCCCCATGTCTTAATAATGATCTATTGAAAAAAACCTCTTGCTCTTTTGACAGAGTACCAACCAATTAACGCAAGCAGTCCAGAGCAAGGCGCTTAAATATCTAGAAATTGGCTACCAGCAGGAATTGACTTATCGCCACGGAGACGGCTCTTTCAGCGCGTTTGGTACATCCGATGCTAGCGGAAGTACATGGTGGGTTAAATTACAAACCTGAAGGGTATTCCGTCATGTTCATCAATTATGGATTCACAATTATAATAAATATACTTATTGCAGGCTGACCGCATTCGTGGCCAAGTCCTTTGGACAGGCTAGTGAGCACATAACGATCGAAGATCGGATAATAAAAGAGGCACTGATGTGGCTCGCCGCTAACCAAGCACCCAATGGCAGTTTTCCAGAAGTTGGAAAAGTGAGCCATCGTGATATGCAGGGTGGAGCTGCAAAAGGCCTCGCTCTTACCGCTTTCACTCTGATTGCCTTCCTAGAAAATCAGGTAGGCAAATTAAAATCTTAGGTGAAAGAATAAGAACATCCAAAGTCCTGAGTTGATACTATGCGCTTCATTCCTAGGGTTACGTCGAGGAATATCGAAACACTATCAACAAAGGCGTGGATTACATATCTCGCAATTTGGAGGGCTTGGATGACGTCTACTCACTGAGTATCTGTGCCTACGTATTAAATTTAGCCAAGCATCCGGATGAAGATAAAGCTTTCAGTGCATTAGAATCAAAGGCTATGCAGAGCGATGATTACAAATGGTGGAGCAAACCGGTTCCGACCGATAACAAAAACCCTTGGTATTCCCTACCTAGCTCTGTCAATGTGGAAATGACATCTTACGCAATGCTGACATACCTCAGGAAAAATATGGCAGCTGACGCATTACCGATCATGAAGTGGCTTGTCAGTCAGAGAAATTCAGATGGCGGATTTGCCTCCACCCAGGTTTGTAGATTCAACAAGTTGAGTACACTAAATTCTCTACCCTGCAGCAGTAGTGTTTTATATAAATCGATATTCATTGTCAGGACACAGTAATCGGAATCTACGCCTTGGCGAAATTAGGTGAGAGACTTTCATCGAAAGACAACGACTTTTCAATTTCTTTCACCTACGAAGGAGGAGGACAGAGCACTATGAATATCAATTCTGGGAACAATATGATTCTCCAAAAACATATGGTGAGTATTAATGGCTCGAATTGTTAAGAGAAATCCTTATTTTTTCTCTCACCGAAATATTCTTTTTGATCAGCTACCCAGGAAAACTCGTCAAGTTAATGTACACGCCACTGGAACTGGGTTTGCGATAATTCAGGTTTCCTTCAACTACAATCTTAATGTCACAGGTGCTTGGCCACTTTTCACCCTAGATCCCCAGGTGGATAAAAACTCTAACGAAAATCACTTGCAGCTTTCAATCTGCTCTGGGTAGGGAATAATTCATATTTAATCCACTGGACTACTTGGCTCTTCGATTAAGATGGTACCTAATTAGTCTGAATTATGTCCCGCTCTTAGATTTGTACCAACGAAAGACGCAAACGAGAGCAACATGGCTGTAATGGAAGTTAGTTTACCGTCAGGTTTCACAGTCGATGTAGACTCTTTGCCGAGCTTGGAAATATCACAGCATGTTAAACGCGTGGAAACTAAAAATGGAGACACCATGGTTGTTTTATATTTTGATAAGGTAAGTTTCTGATGAATTTATTCGAAACAATTGATCTACCGTTACTGTAATAATAATTCGAACGCACATTTTAGATGGTTAGAGAAGAATACTGCCCAACAGTTTCCGCTTTCAGAACGCACAAGGTTGCTAAGCAAAAGCCAGTCCCGGTTTCAATTTACGATTATTACGATTCGAGTAAGTATTCTCTACCTCAAAATATGTTGTAGCACTTTTGAATCTCATTACTCGGATTTTAGCAATGTTTATTTGAAATTCCAGGCAGAAGAGCGAGAGTTTTTTATGAACCAAGAGTAGCCACACTGTGTGACATTTGCGAGGGTGAAGACTGCGAAAATGTCTGTGAAGGAGCAATTGGAAATCGAAAGAACGGCAGTGACGGATCGGCACCTGGTGGCAGCACGCAATTCAGGCTATCGTTTGTCGCGGCGTTGTTTTCTATAATTTTGATCAATATTTTTCCAACTATTTATTAAATTTGAGGTATACGACGGGGTACCATCCGTTATGAAAATCTCAGAGTTATGGTATATTACGATTAAAAATAACCAAAGTGCTTAGTAGCTATAATAACCTCTTCGTCGTGATTAAGGCACTCGATATTAACATTTTTATCCGTCCTTTTTAGATAATAATAAACAAATATATTATAAACGGAGTGGTTTAACAATAAAGTTTAATTACATGTTAAGATCTCCATTGCATTTTGATCTTCCGCGAGACAGGACTATGAGGAATATCTAGCAATGAACGAATTATAATAGCTATGGGAATGTTCTTAGAAAGAAAGAGCTCCGAGTACTAAACATTGAACTGTAGATGGATTTTATTCGGTCTTTTTTTTAAAGATTTTCTCTCTGATGTACGACATCAGTTTGTTCTTTTTTAAGGGCTTGAGAACCAGCCTTTTGGTTGTGATATTGTGAAGAGGCCCGAACGCTAAGGCCACCGCTGTACATGCCAGGCAAATAACGTTGTAAGGCATACTAAAGTCCGGCGTAGGTAAGCTGACTAGTAAAATTTCAGTGCGCAACTGCACCAGGTAACCGTCTCTGGAGGCGTTGAAGCTACAGTTGAAAGAAATATATTATTTCACAAATTAAAATGAAGACAACTGTTAAACCAGGACGACTCCAAATAAATTATAGACACACCTTGAGGTAATAGTGCTTCCGTCCTGGGGCAAGGCGGTATAATTCCTGGCAGCAGGTAACATAGAAGTGATGATCGCGGGGCCCATGTAGAAACCATGATTTGCATCAGGAGGATATTCCTGCCATTTTAAAAACAGGTAATCTAATTCTATAGAGAACTCTGTTACAGAACGAGCCGGCAAACGAAGGACTAGCTCCAGATAGTAAGGACGTTTACGTTCTTTGCCAGGCACATAGCGCCTGATGACTAAATTGAAGAAGAATTTGATTAGCGACGTCCTTAAACAAATAAAAAATAAAAATCGGTTTCACTTACGAGGCTGCAATAGTTTTCCTTGGCACTTAATTTTTATAGTGTGAATATAGACGGGGATGAACCAGGGAATATTTTCCAGAAGGACGACATCCAGTGGCTTCCAATAGTTGTTGTGGAGTTTTGTAACGAGCCCACCTCTTTCTTGGCCATATCCTATAAAAGTTGAGGGTGACTCCATAATTTATGGAAACAAATACTTAGTTACCAATTCAACATAAAGTCATCTCAGCTTTTCCAAGGACTCACCGACTATATATCTGTTGGCAAAGAGCATCGGCGGAACTTGCACCCCGTAAACTTTGTCCTTTGTGTGAACAACTGCAACATTGAACATCCCAGTAGCTGAGTGAGACCTCACATCGTACATAGCCATCTTATTTTCCTGCCCCCCTCGCAGGCTGATCATAGTTTCTGTTGGTGGAGGGACTAGCTGATAAGAATGAGATGTTTCGTTGCTCGTCACATCCACATAGATACGACTCAAGCTCGCCAACGGACACGCACCTCTCAGCCCCAGGCCAAATAGTTTCCGTATGGACCAGTCCTGATGGTGAATTGTCAACAAATATTATTGACACAGGGGCTTGAATCAATTTTTTTCTCTCTAGCACAAGCACCATGCAAAACTCTATGTAGTTAATGAATACCTGCGAATCAGTAGTCATGGTGTCATAGACGAGTGAAATTGTTTGTTGAAGCTCTATGGATGGTTTGGTACAAGCAGCATTCCCACATATCGGTCTAACGTGCACTCCAATGGAATGGTAGTTGGTGTTGTGGATATACGCGGAATTCAGAAGAGTCGCTAGACCTTTCTGATGAATGAAAGAATCCTCAGTTAGATGGGAATTTCGTTCAATGGAGGGATTGAAAGTTTGATATAACATTGTAATATAAAACCTTGGAGTCACAAGGGAGCAACTTTTTGAAAGGAGTCAAATTTTCCGTGCAGACTATTTCTCTTGGTAAAGAGGAATAACGAAGCAGACTGGAGTTCACTGTTTGACGGACAACGCCGTCCGGTCGAAATGTAAACTCAGGCATAAGGCTATTTGATATGGTCACAAAATTCAAGGAGGCACATAGCAAGCCTGCGAGCGCATTGGTAAGACTTTTCCAATTTTCATCAATCCTGAAGCAAAGATGTGAACCACTCTTTAGCTTTCTATAAAACAATGCACAAACGTGACTTTTTACTCAATTATGAATCTTACTTTACATCGTTGTTGAACCATGCATAAACTTCTGCGCCAGAACCTGCGTCATGAAAAGGATATCCCCATTTTTCGTAACGCCATAATCCTTCTGTTAAACTGACATGAAGCTCTCTGACATTGTGACGTCCAATTATTTCACCCAGACCACGGGGAAACAGATGTGCATGCTGGACTGTGGAAAGAAATAATGTTCATAGATTCAATTAAGTAATACCTAATAATCAACCGGATGACAGGTCCCAAGTGATCAGTGCTTCTAACAATAAATTGGTGAACGTTCGATAATTCCTGTAGAGTAAATAGCATAAAGATGAATGAAAAATTTTACATGATTCATGTTCGATGTCAGCTTCCCAAATAGTTGTAAATTGAAAATGAGCGTAAACGTGTCCGCTGGGGAGCGGTTTAAGCATTAGTTCCTCATTGAACTCGTCTTTTATGGAGTTGGGAATGCATTGAACGAAACTTATCACCCCAAAAACTGTTGATATCAAGCCGTACAAAAAGTGCATTCTTAACGAAGTTCGCGAAACCACGCGCAACACTTCGGAAATTTTTTTTTCAGTCTTTCAGATTAAATGCCAGTTTTTCATCGGTGTTACCGAAGCTCATAGAACTTTAAAAACACTGTTTAAAAAGCTCTGTGCCGATGCTACTAAAACTCGCCCGCTCCCCTTGACACTCATAACTTTATTTTGTAGTGGTCAAGCCCGTCAAGACATCTTGTGGCTCCACGCAACAATTTGCGTTCGAAATTCGAAACTCCCTCGACGTTGGGGTCGGGCAGTCCCGTGGCCGCTTCGCGCTACGTTGGTCGATTTTTCTGGTTTGTTGTGGCCGCGTCCGTAGGTAAGTATTACGACTTTTTCGCGTGTGCTTTATATAAACACTAGAGAAGAAAACGGCCGGCTGTGAATATCAAGTGGTGAAGCTGTTGAATATTCTCTTGTAAAATGAATGCCGAAGAGGAAGTACTGAGAATTCAGAAGAAGCTGAATAAAATGTCGAGCGGCGACGGGACGGTGAGTCTGCAGTGAGTAAATTCCAGACGAAGCTTTCCTTGTGATCCCGATTCCTCCGATTCTAACCGCTTTTCGAGGGGTTCCTCCCGTTTCGTAACTGGATACCCTCCCATTCAAAATTTGGCCGATATTTCTTCGAGATCGGTGATATACTCATCCATTGAGCTGTATCGTCCAGGCTGAATCCGCGGTTGTCACTCGCATGTTCGATCTCTGTTATCCCCGGCCCGAAAATATGCGCGGGTAGTTCTTTCCGCTCTAGAGCTGCGTCTTCGTCGGTCTTTCATTTCTGGCGTGTCTCATACATAGCTCAAAAATTCACATTTATCAACTACATTTACAGGGGCAAGAGCAGGCCTTGGAACTTTTGAACGTACTGCAAAAGCTGCAAGTAAACTTGGAGCTATTGACTAAGACAAGAATAGGTATGACGGTGAATGCACTGAGAAAATCCAGCAAGGACGATGAAGTTATTGCCCTGTCAAAAACACTGATCAAAAAGTGGAAGAGGTTCTTATCTGGTAAGCAGAATGCTAAAATTAATGATCACTCAATTTTTGAATAAGTATATTTTGTGATAACATACTTGCTTCCTAAGGGCCCAACAAAGATGGCAAGGAATCAAGTTCATCTAGCAGCTCTAAAAAGAAGGACGAAAAAGTGGACAAGGTAAAAGAAGAAGGGGATCAGAAAAAGGAGAAACCGGACATCACTGATGGTGGAGATTCAAAGTCACGGGAAGATAAAAGTGGTAGCAAGGATTCACAGAGGAAGCAAGCATCCTTTCCAGCGGCAACCACTACAGATGCAGTTAGATTAAAGTGTAGAGAATTATTGGCTGCTGCACTGCGGGTTGATGGAGGTGCAATCGAAGGGTGTGCTACGCCTGAGGAGCTTGCCGAAGAATTGGAGGAGGCGATCTATGCGGAGTTCAGAAATACTGATAACAGATACAAGAACCGAGTGAGGCATTTTCTAATTTATGTGTTATTTGTGGTTAAAGCAATACTGTGGTGAGAGCAATAATGTTTTGTTGAATAGTAGTTGCTGACGTGTTGTTCTGATCCTACAGATACGCAGTAGAGTTGCAAATTTGAGGGATGCAAAAAATCCGACTTTGAGAACGAATTTCTTGGTCGGTGCAATCACGCCTGGTCGTCTAGCCGTAATGACAGCAGAAGAGATGGCAAGCGACGAGATAAAGCAGTTGAGGGAGCAATTCAAGAAAGAGGCTATAAATGATGCGCAGCTAGCCACTGTCCAGGGAACTAAGACAAGCCTGTTGAAGTGTGGAAAATGCAAGAAACGCAATTGTACCTACAATCAAGTACAGACAAGATCGGCTGATGAACCTATGACCACATTTGTCCTCTGTAACGAATGCGGAAACAGATGGAAGTTCTGCTGAAATAATTCGGTACTGCGTCGCCACTTTTATCTTTTTAACAAATATATTTTCCAAGAAACTTTCAGCTTATCAGAAAGTGGCATGTTAGAATTATGGTTGCTGAATATCAGCAGCATTTGCCACTTGCGAATAACCAGTTCTACAATTTATTTATCCGCAAACGGCATTGATTTTCTGGTTATGCACGTTTCCATAAATCGAGGGCAATAATGCGAAGAATTTGTAAAATTTCCGCGTATCCCCAATTATTTTTTTGTGTTCGCCTTCAGGCCGACTCACAGTTTCTTTTTGAAACTAATCGTAATCATGTTTTTCGATTTGTTGAGCAATCATGATATATTGTTTGTGTGCAATATAGCAGGCGAGTGCTGAAGCACAGAGAACGAGGAAACTGTGTTTTTTGAATCGCTGTGAATGTATTCTGAACTGCCAGGTGGTTAATGTATCTATATCAGCGTCTATCAGCTTGAAAGGAATAAAAATTCACGCCCTGGCTATTGTACCGATCGATTATGCAGCAGTAAGTAAGATACAAAAACTGTCTCTACTCCTAAGCATCTCTGAATAAGAATAATACTATCTAAATAAACCTGACTGATCAACTAAAACGGTTTCTGAAGTTTGTTCGCATAAGAGCTTGACTTTTGGAGTTTTCTGAGCACAGTTATTAAAGGTGCAAGTTTATCCATTTGCAAGTTTTAAAATAAATAAAAATGTAGCACAGAAATAATTTAATGCGTAGTGCATTTATTTGCAAATATGTACACGTTTGTTTTCACACTTCTGATTCACCAGAGGCTAGTTTGAATGATCAGGTTCACTTCTGCATATCACAGATATTCTACGACATCTGGGGATCTTCTTTCCTTGGAACACTGATTCCTCAGAGCCTAATACTTCATGGTTGTAGTTATACCTCGCCGTGCCACTGAGATCAAGTTTTTATTAAAATTTTGCGTCTTACTTTTGCCCTTTGGGATATGTGATTATTCAAGAATACAGGTGATACCTCATTATGTATAGTGACCTCTGAGGGAGCAGAAAATCTTTGACGCATTCATTGTCTTGTCCACACATTCTAAGACGCATAACGCTATCACTGAGGAGGCTCAGTCCAGCTATTGTATCCCCGCAAAACTGGAAATTTGAACAATAAATAATTTCGCCACCAAATAAAAAAAAAAGGTTCATTTTTCCAGCAATCTAGCAGCAAGCACACCAATTTAAGACATACACGACCATCACGATTCTGCGACTCCTACCCTGATGCTATCCACATGGGGTTTTATTTTTCCCTCAGCTGCAAGGTCCAGAACATGAACATGCCCTAGAAGTGAGGCTCCTGGAGGAAAAGCTTTCACTTGTATTTTGGCTATGATCGATGAATTTTCCTTGTTCCATACGGATTTTTCTGTCTCTCTGTACCCATGGATAGCCTAGACAGGAGTAGAAATAATTGGGAGACAATAGCTAGAGGTATTAATAAGACGAAAAAATTCGGAAAAGTCAAGAGTCTTACATCATCCCAATGTGAAAACTCGTATCTCAGCCTCTTCATGTATGGTTCTATCTCTTGTAGCAGCGATTCCTCCTCTTCTGGAGTTATGAAGTCTGGAAAGACCTTCATAGTCGCGGCTAGCTCTGCGGCCCAGTCTTTTGGGAAATTAGATGCCGATTTGGAAGACGCTGAGAGCGAGGTTAATCTTTGAAAGGAACTTGTAATTCGAGGTACGCTTCCCCTCAGTACTGTCATTAATCCCCCCAGCATTTTCCTTCTCTTTGTTATATCCCTGTTCGAATACTCCGTGGAAAAAACGTACCTCCTTATTCCTTGAGGAGTATACAGTAACGAATTCAGACCTTCCTGATCCTCCTGTCGTGATTCGTGACGAACGACAGGCTACGTCCTTATCGAAATCCGCGACGTCCCCGGTTTAGGGGTGAAATTCGAAATGGAACCCTGCAATCGCAGAAAATGAGAATTTTGTTCTTTGATCTACAACTTTTGACAAGTTGCCGAATTCACGTTAGCAAGAAATGACGGCTTTCAATGTCCTAGTAGTACATCGCACGTTGAGGATTTGTTTATTCCGACCACGGCCGCAAGTTGTGCGTTTCACGTGAGTACGATAACCTAAAATCGTAAACATCTCATATTTCCGCACTATCCTGAGATCCAAGGATATCGTATTTCGTTCATATCAACCAGCTCCTCCTCAGAGAAAAGATCAATGGATACTAAGCCCCTTGAGGATTCTCAACCTGTGGAGAATAAACCAGATGTTGTTAGGGAAGGAAAAGCAGAAATATTAGTTGACGGTACCAAAGTGTTCTACAACCCGGTGCAAGAGTTCAACAGAGACATTAGGTATTTATCTATTTTACATATCTTTGTTGCTTAAATTGCATCACGTGCAGTCTTCATTTACAGCATTGCCGTTCTTTCACTGTTCGCAAAGGAAAAACATGAAGCTGATCTGAAGAATGCAGATCAGCATGGATTGCCAGCAAAAAGAGCTCTCGAAGAAGCAATCATTGGAGCTGGTGTCAATAATGGTATCTCAATTTTGGAGGCTCTTTCTGCCACAGGATTACGCAGCATAAGATATGCCAAGGAGATTCCTTATGTGAGACAAATCATTGCCAATGATATATCGGCAACAGCAGTAGAAAGTATAAAGAAAAATGTTCTACACAATAATATCGGGGACATTGTGACAACCAGCCATGATGATGCAACGTAAGATTTCTATTATTACGCTCAACAACTGGATTGAATAGGACGGTTATACCATTGATACTTTGCAGGATGGTAATGTACTCTCACAGGAGGGTTCGATTTGATGCCGTTGACTTGGATCCCTATGGTTGCCCATCCATTTTTCTTGACGCAGCTGTGCAGTGCGTTTCCGAAGGCGGTTTGCTACTCGTCACAGCAACAGACATGGCAGTTCTAGCAGGGAACTCGCCAGAAACCTGTCATGTTAAATACGGTGCTATTTCATTAAAGTCGAAGTCGTGTCACGAAATAGTAAGTTTTTTGTAGTATTTTCATCTCACCAAGTAAGTGACAGAAATAAATTTGACCTTTTCCATCTCACCATTAATTTTCAGGCACTGAGAATATTGCTGCAGCACATTTCGGCTCATGCCGGACGTTATGGTCGCTATATAGAACCAGTACTATCGCTTAGCGTAGATTTTTACATCAGGGTAGTTGTAAGGGTTTATACTGGACAGATTGTCTGCAAGGGAGTCGCGACTAAGCTTGGGATGGTTTATCAGTGCGTCGGATGTGAAAGTGTAACAATTCAACCTCTGAGTATAACAAAGTCCAACAAAAAGTACGCCCTACCAACTGGACCACCAGTTGATAAACTCTGCAAGCATTGTCATCATAAACACCATGTAAGCAAAGATAATTGTGGGTAATCCATTCAATCTTACGGATCATTAGATTGTAACTCATCAAAACTCTTCCGTCATCTAGATCGGCGGCCCAATTTGGCTTGGCCCACTTCACCATCAGCCCTTTGTGTCTGATTTACTTTCCACTATCGACAACATGGAACTTGGAACTAGAAAGAGAATCGAAGGTGTGCTCAATGTGATTCACGAAGAACTGGAGACGCCGTTGTACTATGTACTTGATCGTCTGGTAATAGGATGCACATTAGAGCTGTTTTGAAAAGTTAAGATCCGTTGATGATCGAATTAATCCTTAATTCTTTGTCCCGCATTTAGATGTCCATTGTGAGGTGCGAAACCCCCTCGATGGTGAGTTTTAGATCGGCATTGTTGAATGCTGGTTATAAAGTCTCGATTTCCCACGCTCATAAAACTTCAGTGAAAACCGATGCCCCGAACGAGGTGATATGGGATGTAGTACGGGCATGGGAAAAGGTGGGTTTAATCGCTGTTCAGATATAATGTGGAAATCTCGCCATTCGTGACTGGCTTGTTCATGTTACAGCTGCACCCTGCAAAAAAAGAACGGTTTGAACTCGACAGCCCCGCACTCGCTATTTTAAATGCGGAATCCACAAGGGAGATATCTTTCGCACCGCATCCGCTTGCCAATCCAGTCTCCAGGCAGAAGGGATTGTCAAGGTTTCAAGAAAATCCTACAGCGTATTGGGGGCCTGGTACAAAGTCTACAACAATGTATGTGAAAAGGTCTTCGAAGACGATATCAGTTTTGCAGTTTCAAAAATTTCTTTACTAATACGATAGGAATAACTTTTCCAGGGTGCAAACGAAGGATTCAATATTGAAAAAGAAAAAGAATCAGAATAAGCACTCCAAAAAAAGACAGTCCAATCCATCCACAAATGAAGCTGAACACGTTCAACCCATTGACCTACAGGATAAAGGTGTCTTAGTCTCAGAAGATGATTTGACGACACCATCCCCGCAGAAACAGTTAAAAAGAGACTAATTGCATGTTCAAGAGCGTATTATTAAGATTACCAAGAAATCCAGCCTGTACATAATAGATCGAATATTTTTCACGAGCTGTGAATAAAGTTTTTAAAAAAAAATAAAAAAAATACAACATAGATATTCTTGAGTAAAACCGCGCTTTTGTCTTCGTCGCAACTTGCGAATTCAAATGCGTGAACTCCGCGATATCTAATAGGGCATTTCTGCAGTGATCACCACTGTGCCTAATAGACGATCGCCTGTAGGGAAAATTGTGCTGGCTGACCACCGTCGCCATGGTAACGCGATCACAACAGAGAATGATCCAGTTGTTCTTGCTATCCATAGTGCAACGTAACGTCAAAAATGAGTGAAGACATTAAATTCATCACAACCGAGCTGAACAAAGTTTTAAATAGAAATTACAATTTGATTTCTTTTGACGCTCTGACCTCTCAGGATTTATTGCAGGTGTAATATCTTATTATTGTAAGTTACATGTTAAAGTACCTGAATTAATGTGTGCAAGGTTTTCAAATTTTTACTAGGTTCTTAGCGATGTTCTGGCGGAAATTCAGCAGGATGGGCCGCCGCATGATATTAGAATTGAGACACCAGAGCAGAGTTCTATCCGCATCTTTTCAGCGCTCAGAGTTCTAAAATATCAACCACAGGGTGATCCTACATTGTTTAGGTAATTCATTGAACTATTTGGGATAAATCAATCACAAGAAGGAGTATCGATGGTTAGTAACCTTATATTACTCCACAGGCAAGGATTGGTGAAAGGCGAGCCACAAGCTATTCACGAAGTCCTAAAATGGCTGTTGTCGAACATGGATATTGTGAGACAAAGAGCATACCTTGCTCGGTTTC
This sequence comes from Athalia cordata, assembly GCA_963932425.1. Taxonomy (NCBI): domain Eukaryota; kingdom Metazoa; phylum Arthropoda; class Insecta; order Hymenoptera; family Athaliidae; genus Athalia; species Athalia cordata. Next base: position 32,827,059 of record OZ010626.1, read on the forward strand.
TTGTGAAGGTTGTCAAAAAGTCATCCACGTTTGTTCTCCTTTATAAATACTGCTCTATGCCCAGAATTTTGTTAATTGATTCTTGCTGACTGCTATGACACAAATACACATATAATGACTGTGCTTGCAGGTGGAGATACCTGCGGAGTACATGAGTGATCCCGAATTGTCAGGATTGTATGAGCAGTATGGCAGACTAGTCGAAGAGTTCAAAGTCATTCACAAAGAGCGGGAATCTGGAAAAAAGGTAGAATTCTAACGATTTTGATTACAGTTTTGTTGATTGAGAATAACATCTTTACAAAAGGGCGGAGAGGCTGCTGCTGAGCTGAAGACAGACCTGGAAGCAATGGAAAAAGAGCGGGAGGTGATACTTGGCAGGGTTGAGAAGATGAGGGTGAGAGCAGAGAGTGCACCGCAGCTCCTCCAAGTTGCAAGGAAGCTGAGAGTCGAAAGGGACAGGGAGCGCGAATTAGCATTGCAAAAACTCCAACAGCAAGAATCGATCGCTGCGCTACAGGTGAGATTCACATCTGTAGTCCTCGATTTTTCTTTAATATTGATTCTGTTTCAATAATTTCCATGCTACTAGTCTTCCATCCAAAGGGCTGAACGCGAGCTCCACAATCTGAAGGAAGCTGGGGCAACACTTACCCCTGCAAAATTGATACAACGCTTGTCCGAGGAAGTAACTGTGCAGATGGCTATGGCAAGGGAAAGATTGCCTGCGGAAATAGCTGATAAGAAAGCTCATGTTAACGCACTGAAGTTGGTCACCAGGTCGCCACAATTAGGACCCGACGATATACTTGCATACAGAAATCGGCTGGATGCTGCTGCTCGAGAAGTACAAACTCTAGTTGAAAAAAAGGTATTCGAGAAAAATGAATTTCCCAGAGTAAAAACATAATACGATGATTTAACAAACTGGCTTCTTTTCCATCTTGAAGGCTACCGGAGGCACAGATAAGATGGCACCATTCAGGCAACAGGCGGCAGCTGTTGCTGGAATGAAGCGAACTGTGTTAGACAAGCTTAAACGATCGGAAGAGACCCTAGATGAGTTGAGCGTCCGTGTGACCGAGAAAAGGGAGGAAGCAAGGCAATTGGCCGAGGAGCCAGCACCCAGGGGTGACGACCTAAAACGGTACGTTGCTCATCTCAGAGCTAGGAGTGCTCTTTACAAACAGCGGAGAACAGAACTGGCTGGTCTCAGAGCAGAAAGTGGGGTGCTCAATCGCACCCTACGTATATTGGAGACAAAGGTGAGACTTTGCGGTTTACAATAAGTTTTGGTCTATGGATTTATTTTTGTAGAATCTGAACAAAAATCAGAACTCACTTTCATGCAATGCCAAAAAAATTTTCACAATAACTAGCTAGGTCACGCCAAGTCTGATGTCAACCCAGCGACGACCAAAGCAGTGAAGACTCTACCAGATGGATTCACAACTGAAAATGCTACTGCTGCTAATTCAGAATTAGCACGGCACATTTCCGCATTGAGGGCACGGCTTGTACCACTTCTCAATGGTGCGTCATACAGTTGTCAACAATCCGCTTCCAATACTGACAATTTACGATCTCATTTTAAAAAAATCTGTTCCACAGAATTAAGACCACTGAGGCAGAGAGCCCAGGAGTTGGATGAGCAGCATAGCAGAGCAGAGAAGAGTCATCGTTCAATAGAAGCCAACTTAGAAAATTCTATTGCTACGTTATCCTCAGAATTGAATTTTTTACGTAATAAAATCGAAGCGGTAATTTTTCTAGTGGCTAGAAATTTTATAAAAATCTTTTCATCAATACTTTTATTGCTCTATCGCTTGATACCGTAGGAGGTGGCAGAGACTAAGCAGCTACATACAGACGTCTCAAAATTGAAGATAGATCAAGAGAAGATTCAGCATGAAATGAGAGCAAGTAGTTTTATCCTGATTCTGTTACAGCTCATTTCAAAACTGTGTAATAAAATGTCGACGTTATTGTTAAACAGCGCTATGCAAGTCCTGGCGGTGGACCGACTTTAAGAGACGAGCTAAATGAAGCTATTCAGACAGAGGAGAAAAAACTTAACATTATTAAGAACGAAGACGAAAAAATCAAGCAGCAGGCAATTACGAGCGAAGCCCAGATGCGTCTGTGGAATGACTTGATATCGTAAGAAAGTACTTGGAATGAGATGTAACGTTCTTGACTAGCAATCCTGACCAACTCTGTTTCAGAATTTATGAGTGCAAGCTGCAATCCGCTGAAGATAACAAACGAAGAGACGGTGTTGTGGTGCGGGGACAGGGCGCTGAGACTCTTATTTTGCAGTGATAGAACCGGATTTTTCATTTGGTAATTAAATCAGCCCTTTTAAACCTTGCGACGGTTTATTTTTTATTCAAAAATTATAAAATACTGAGAAATCTACGATATTATACATACTTCTTCAATACTAAACAGGCCATAAATGCCACACCACTAAATGCAGCAAACTGTAAGTAACGAGCTGGGCTCTTGGAGGTAGTTTCACTCTGAAAAAAAAAAAATGGCACATTTACCATTGGGATATTTACCTGCATTACTCTAGTTTTTCATTTAGTGTATCGCAAAGATCTCCATACCATTAGAAATAGTTCCAGATTTTTCAGAGCTGATCTGGCATCGTGGATTTCACAAATGGTGGCCTCAATGGCCATTTCTAAGGCCTGGCTGCTGCGCAAGTTTTTATCAAGTTCTATAAATGAGTCTATGCGTTCCTTTTCCATCCGTAGTCTAGCATAGGTAATGAAAGCGTGTATCAGAGAAAGATGCCTGTTGCCGTTTACAAGAGCATTGGAAAGCTCATCTAATCTGTGGATGAAACAGAACTGAAAGTGTGCTGACATTATCTTTCCTTCCTTCATTAGTGCGCTAACTAATGACTGATTCCGAATACCTTTTCTGGGATGTTATGGTAGGACGACTCAACCGTTTTGCTAGGGGAGATATTTGTTTGCACATATGATCTGCAAGCTCGGGGGTAGCACCTGCGACAGAAGTTAGTTAAATCGATTGGCGCATACCTAAAATTGTAGTCATAAACAAATGTGAGGCTACCGAGTAGTTTCAGGTCAGCGATTGTCAAGTCGGCAAGAACTTCTGTCGATATATTCTTGTCTCTCATTTTTGGAAGAAGATCCTTGGCGCCCATCCCGCATAATAAAATTGCGGTTTGGTTAGTGAGCCCTAAAGGATCTTCGTCGTTAATTCTGTCCTCCGTTAGATCCAAAACGCCGAGATTCGACATAACGCTATAGGTATTTGCACGTTGACTGAAGATTGGTATCGGTCAACGATTCGCAAATAAGTTCCTCCGTTGTCACCGCAAACATGCGTTTTGCGCGTTATTTTGCTTCAAATAATCTAGATGTAGAGTGTTGCCATGAGATGGCGTATGGAGTACTAGAGATAAAGATGTAGCTCTGTTCGTTGCTAAAGATCAACATAGAGCAAGATTGCCCAAACAGAAACCCAAACAGAACTCAACGTGAAAACGAATGAAAAGTGAAGAAATGATCATTGTTGTGTTGGAATTGTAATGGCTACAATAAAAGTAACCGAACAAAAAGTGATACTATGTGGAGAGTACGGTGTTGGGAAGACCTCGATATTCCGGCGATACGCAAACAACACATTTGTCGCTAACAGTGACAGGAAATCAACTTTAGGACTTGACAATATCAACAAACAATACATCATAGACGAAAAAACTATTCGTGTAAGATTACAAATAATCGATGAGAAAAGTGACGAGCAGCAGCCTCTCAAAACACTTGGTCATTCCCACTTATGTCTCTGTCTACTCTACTAAATTGAAACCCATTTTGGCTCTTACAGCTGCAGCTATGGGATACCGGGGGCATGGAAAGAGTGGCCTCAATCACATCGAGTTACTACAAATTTGCAGAGGCTGCGATTCTTGTCTTCTCATTGGACAATCCTACCTCTTTTCATCTACTGTCACAGCATCTCCTTGATATAGTAACTTACGCAGAGAACGCCAAGATCTTTTTATGTGGAAATAAGAGTGATCTAGAAAGTGTTGCACCACAGGTCACAGATGCAGAAATGGAGCAGTTTTGGTGAGACAAAAACTGCAAGATTGGAAGAGTTGACCATCTCTTCAACTAATTATTATTTGCTAACCTCCCACAGTGAACAATGTCATAATCTAATCTCAGCAACATACAAAACTTCGTGTAAAACTGGGAAAGGAATTGACGAAATGTTTGAGGACATTGCTCATCATCTTGTAGAGGCAAACAGGTCGCGTATGGAATTACATGATATTGACGAGGAGCACTTCAAGATTACTCATACGGACGATTCCACCGATCCCTCTTGCTTGTGTTAAATCTACTTGTTGAAAAGGATCAATTATAGGATTGAGATAGCTCAAAGAGAGCAGGAAGATGGATGGGGATGGCGTTTCTCTAGTCAAGGTGGCAAGTAGCCAAATTTACTTTGAAAGTGTATTATACCAAACGTAAATAACATGGTTCGTTTGCTGAAGGGAAAATACGACGCGGTTTCATAAATTTTCAAAATAAAAATTTATTCATTTACCTATCTCTAGTGCTTATACTACATGCCAATGTCAATTTCAATATCTTTAAACTTAAAAGTTGACTATACAAGTGATAAATTATTAGGTATCCTATTACAAGTAACTCTTCAAGCTTCCTTCAGACCCAACATTCAGTGCTGCGTCCATTTTATAGACGTTATATCGATTCCTTCTTGCACCATTTCCCATAAAGGACTGAAAATTAACAAGTAGATTAATGTAAGCGCATTCTTAGAAATTTTTATTTCAATCAGAAAATTGAAATCGTAATACCTCATCTCTCTAAGTCTTTTGACATGTCGTATAATATTATCAGCGGTGTAGTCGATTTCTTCGATAGTAGTGAATCGTCCAATTCCAAACCTGTAAGGCGAAGTAGTCGAATGTTATGAATGCTGGTATCTTAATTGGCTTCAGAAAAAATATAACAGACCTTATGCTGGAATGAGCTAGATCCTCTGCAGCACCAATAGCCCGTAAGACATAGCTTGGCTCTAGACTAGCGCTAGTGCAAGCAGAACCGCTGCTCAGTGCCACGTCTTTTAAAGCCATTAGCAAGGATTCCCCTTCCACAAAGGCAAAGGAAAGATTTACACATCCGGGATACCACGAGACTGAATCACCGTTTCGTACTACATTCGTTAAATTGCTCATTATCTTCTCAATCAGATGGTCCGACAGGCCTTCAATGTAGTGATGGTCGTACTGCAAATAATTAGAGTATATAAATCATCCGCCAATATCCATCTTCTCTGAATAATTTTAATATTATGTAACATTTACCGCCATTTCCCGTTGTGCCAGTGAACATGCTGCTCCGAGTCCTACTACTAAAGGTGCTGGTAGAGTGCCGCTTCTCATTCCTCTCTCCTGACCCCCGCCGCTCTGCAAAGCTTCAACGCGAACTCTTGGCCTGCGTCTCACATACAGAGCTCCGATACCTAAAAATTTAGGTACGTAAGTTGAGATATATTTTCAGACAAAGTTTCGAAAACTGGTAAACATTTATCAACCAAACTTCACCTTTAGGGCCATAGAGCTTGTGGCCACTGATAGATAATAGATCTATGTTCATCTCATTCACATCGATTGGGATCTTGCCGACAGCCTGTGCCGCATCTGTATGAAAGAATACTTTTTTTCTCCTGTAAAAATAGAAGTAGAAACACATTACTTGATATGCTACATTGATGTCGGAATCTTTATAGGAAAAGAAATAGCGACAGCAACCTGCATAGGGCTCCGATCTCACTGACGGGTTGCTGAACACCGATCTCGTTGTTGACCGTCATTATTGAAACGAGCGACGTATCAGGTCTCATGGCTGCTTCGAGTTCTTCCAGATCTATCAAGCCGTTAGGTTTTACCGGCAGGTACGTAACATCGAATCCTTCAGCTTGCAGTGCTCTGCAAGAGTCAAGAACGCATTTGTGTTCCTAAAAATAGAATTCACATAATTGTTCAATGACGAAAATCTTTTCGATAAATGCTGGATAAACTGACTCACAGTCTGTGTCGTGATAACGTGCTTTTTCTTCTGTTTGTAAAATCTTGCCACACCTTTGACAGATATATTGTTGCACTCGGTTGCGCCAGAGGTAAAAATGATTTCCTTGGGATCAGCTCCAATTAGATCTGCTACTTCCTGTGTGGAAAATATGTGAATGAAATTGAAGAAACCCAAAGTAGAAGAGACGTTCAATAAGAAAGCCTATAAACCTTGCGAGCGTGTTCAACCGCTGCCTCTGTTTCCCAGCCGTACATGTGTGTCCTGGAGTGTGGATTTCCATACTGAGTTGTCAAGAACGGCATCATCTGATCTAATACTCTGGGATCCTGAAAAAGATAGATAAACTTACTGGATGAAGGATTTTAGGCTATGCTGATTTATTAATATTTCAGGAATGATCAATGATTACCATGGGAGTTGTAGCCTGGGCATCCATATAAAGTGAACGTCCTTCTATAGGGCCTTTTTTGTATTCATCACTGATCGGAGCTGAAAAAATAGAAGGATGAATGCAGATGTATTGCAAGATTGGTGGAATGTTGCGTCAATCGTGATTTATTTATTTATAGTTAATTACTCAACCTACATTCGAATTCTTTGACAGCTGCATAGTGCCGTTTTTGCGAAGATATTGCTTCGCTGATGTTATTATTCCTCGCGAGGGGTGTTAGACGCTTCCATAAGCGAAACATCTTTCAACTCCAGATCACCGTCAATTTCCCGTCATCTACTGCACCTCGACGCGTGGAAATTGTACCGCGCAGAAAGCAACGATACAGAAGGATTCCTTTTTCTCAACAAGTAGAGGTTAGATAAACGCGTAAAAAATGTAATAGATTGATGTCCCAAATTCTGGGTGTATTGATAATCGAGCTAAAATTTTACCCCATAGAAGACGGCAAATACTCGTTTGACATATTATGAGCTTCGAGAGATTTCAAACACTAGCAAACCTGCTACTTTTCACAACTCTTCACGACCGGCTGATCATGGTGTGATTATCATATCGATACTCGGCTATTGGCTAGCTTCATTGACTTAACGGTATACGCGCGTCGGAGGTGGGAGCTAGGTTCATGTCTGGCATGATTTGTAAACAGCAGACATAACCCTGTAGATTTAAATTCACAAATCTATGTTTGATCCTGTTCTATAATCATTTGTAAATTCGGAAATTATATAATGAATGATAGTGAGTCGATTTACGGGACTACCCTGTCTCAGGAGTCCATGAAAGTTATAGCAGAGAGTATAGGTGTTGGAAATTTACCTGATGAAGCTGCCAAGGATCTTGCTGAGGATGTCAGTTACAGACTCAAGGAAATCATTCAAGTAAATACATTATATTACAGACTATTTCTTTCCCTAGTTGCTATCCACTCAGTTAATAATTCTCTTAGTCCTTCATTATCTTCATTTATGTTATTTGATTCATTCAATTAAGTGTCATATAATTATATCTTTTCCATTGACAGGATGCAGCAAAATTTATGCATCATGGCAAGCGCCAGAGGATGACCACACATGATATAGACCATGCCTTGAAGATAAAGAATGTCGAGCCAACGTATGGCTTTTTTGCTAGGGAAAACGTTCCATTTAGATTTGCCTCCGGGGGTGGGCGAGAGCTGCATTTTGTAGAAGAAAGAGAGATTGACCTGAACGATGCAATTTCTAACAGCCAATCCTGGCCTAAATTGCCTCTTGAAATAACTCTTAGAGCTCACTGGCTCTGCATAGACGGCGTACAGCCAACAATTCCAGAAAATCCTCCCCCTGTTTCGAAAGGTATAAAATCATAGTTCAGATTAACAAATAACAACTTTGCTGTTGATCTTGTAGTTGAAACGCTTCCTAAATTTATTTCAGATGCCCAAAAAGTAGAAAGCGTCGATCCAACCAGCAAGCTCAGTGCCAAAGGACAAGGTGTTGGCGTTGGTAAACCAGGGGGTGGGGGCAAAGGGCAGAAATTACGAAATGTTGAAACAGTTCATGTCAAGCAACTAGCTACTCATGAGCTGAGCGTAGAACAGCAGCTCTACTACAAGGAAATTACAGAGGCTTGTGTTGGTTCTGATGAAGCCCGAAGAGCAGAAGCACTACAATCGTTGTCCGCTGATCCTGGACTACATGAAATGCTAGCTAGAATGTGTACCTTTATTGCGGAAGGTGTGCGGGTTAATGTCGTTCAAAACAACCTTGCTCTTCTAATATATCTAATGAGAATGGTCAAGGCGCTCTTGGACAACCCTAGCCTTTACTTGGAGAAATATGTTAGTATCTTATTATGAACCGATGGTATTATTTTTTTTTCATCTGTATTACATCTATGTTTATTTATGCATAGTTGCATGAACTGATTCCGTCAGTAGCAACTTGCATAGTTTCTCGACAGCTCTGCATGAGGCCAGAAATGGACAATCACTGGGCACTCAGGGATTTTGCATCCCGATTGATGGCTCAGATATGTAAAAATTTTAATACTTCTACTAACAACGTTCAGACGAGAGTTACACGAATGTTTAGTCAAGCACTGACAAAAAACAGTCAGGTAATTAAAGGCCCATGCTTTTCTGGATCCCTATCGGCTCTTGAACTCGTCATTTATGTAATTCTATTCATCCGCAGACTCCTTTGGCTTCACTATATGGAGCGATAGATGGTCTCTCAGAACTTGGACCTGAAGTTGTGAAGGCGCTAGTTATCCCCAAGATAAAGTCTATCTCAGAACGTATTGAGAGTTGCATCGAGGGACCAGTACTTTCCAGCGTAGATAAAAATGGCGCCGGACACATTAAAACACTGCTAGTGGTAAGACGTCGATAGGCTTGATTTCTGAAGAATTAAGCCCAGGTTTTTTACTGCTATTCTTATATTTTGGCCTCCTTCTTGAATCATGAAACAGAAAGTCGTTGCACCTGTGCTCAAAGGAATGCGTCCAGCTCCAGATTATGTGGAAGAGTATAAACAGGACTTTGGATATGTGGGACCGGCGCTTTGCGCCGCCGTTGCCAAGGCCCGCACACAGCCAGCAGTCCTTACGCCTTCCTCGTCGACAGCTACCACCTTGACTGCCAACCAGCAACAAGGACCAACCACAACAGCGACAAAACCCATCGTACAGTCAGGTAAACTTAATTTAGTTAGTTTTTGTCGAAATGATGAATCATCCCACCGCTCTCGATTGATATCAGTGGCGGCAAGCAGCCCTGGACAGCCACCTGCTGGTCGAACTATAATGCTGGGTTCGGGGAGAGGAGCAACAACACCAACAGGGAGTGGTCAAAAGTTTGTAATATTACAGTCGAGATCGCAGACACCAACAACACCGAATGTTAATGTAAACCATAATGTGAGCCAGAATCCCACCCAGCAACAAAATCAGCAGGTTTGAAAATAGTAGAACGAATGACGATTTAATTTTTATATAAAAAATAATCCACTTACAATTTTTTTTTCTTACAGTCGGGTCTGACTACAAAAACTCAGACTGTGTTCGTGACGCAGCAAAGTGTTGAGAGATCTCTAAGTCCCACGGATGACCACGGATTCCAATAAATTGCAATGATGGATTGATTAACCGATCAAACACTTGATCGATTAATCAACCTATAGCTTACTGTACCTAAATAATATACTATTATACTTTAGTTATGAATAAACGTGAAAATCACCTCGGCGAACACTGTAGGATATTCGACCAAAGGTCAAATGCAGCAGACCCCAATATGGTAAAAAATTTATCAATGAATATTCAGGTAACGCAAAACAACTAGTCATTTATATAAATTCTCTTATACAGTTTATTTACAGTTGTATTAACGAAAACAATCGATGCTTTGCGCAAATTTTATATCACAAGTAACGGCGACCTTCAGATTATATCGTCGATTATTGATATGAAATTATTCACCCCTGCCACTAACCAGTAGAGGTTCAAAACGACAATAATCCTTAGATACCGTGACATTGATCTATCCGAGGAGATGCCGTGACATTAATCTATCAGGGGGAGACATTCCTCAGACAACTCATCGCGATCATAAATATGTTGTGTCGTCGCTTGTCGGACTTGTAGCCCCGCTTTCTTCCGAATTATTCTGCAATGCGTATTTTTCCTCATAGGCCACCCTCGCAATATCTGCCAATTTTTCTGCGCTGTCTTTTCCAGTTTGTTGCAGCATCTCTGAGAAATGTCCCTTAGGATTTTGCAGGAGTTCGTGAGGGTTTCCGAATTCCTGGATGATTGATGATTGGATAATTAAAATCTGATCATATACAGGCGGGAATTAAATATTTAGGTGATACTTACCAATACCTGTCCTGCTGCCATCACTAAGACTCTATCACTATCCATAATCGTATTCAAACGATGAGCTATCGTAAGTACTGTACAATCGGCGAATCTACGCCTTATAGTATCCTGAATTAGCGAATCGGTTCTGTGGAATGATAATAATCGAGTTACTCAAGAAGATTCGAAAAGAATTGGAAGTTATGAACGGAAAACACTTTCAGTTCACTCACCGTCTATCGACATTTGCAGTGGCTTCATCGAGTACAAGTAGCCGATTATTTCTCAAAATTGCCCTGGCAAGGCATACGAGCTGTCTTTGTCCCACGCTGAAATTAGCGCCACCTCCGGCTACTCTGAAGTCCAGAGAAGGAACGGCATCTCCGAGTTCAACTTCGCGAAGAGCGTCCCATAATTGAGCGTCAGTGTATTGTACGAAGGGATCTAAATTGTATCGAATACTCGCTGAGAAGAGGATTGGCTCCTGAGGAATTATAGAAATTTTTGGTCGCAGCTCGTGCAGGCCTATTGATTTTGTATCGATTCCATCAATCTCTATCTGTCCCTCGAGTCCGTCTCCGGTCAAACAGAAAAGTGCCGAAATCAGGGAGGATTTACCAGCTCCTGTTCTTCCCACAATCCCTATTTTCCAGCCTGGCTCAATCTGTAGATTCATATCCTGCGAATAGCGGAAATAATTAAGATAATGTTGCATAATTCATAGATTCAGGAGAGATGATGAAGTCAGTAGAAAATTAATTTACCTTTAATACCGGTGGCTTATGATCTGCATACTTCATCGTTACATTTCTGAAAATTAAGCGACCTTTTTCAGGCCAGGTAACAGGTGGTGGATTCTTCGTTGTGAAAGGTCCTTCTTGGGGTAAGGCTGTGTACTGGAGAACTCTCTCTACCGATGTCATCTGCGATATGACCTCAGCACTTTGTCTGATACCATACTGTACCATACCCGTTAATATGAGAGACTGCGATATCGCCAGTCCCACATTAGCACCCGGTGTGTTTCCTGAAAAAGTGATGATTTATTGGAAGATTGAAAAAGATATTGACAGATAGGAAAGACACGTATTGTCATGAGATATAATTACCGGCATCCATGAGGATGAAGGAATAGCATACACAGGTGGTGAAACAGCAGGAAACAAAGTCGAGTGTGCATCCAAATGCAGTAGCGGTCGCGAGAGTGAGGTACCAGGCGCTGCTGTGGGTGTCTTGAAGATGGTCAAATTCTTTTCGTAAAAGCTCCTCAACTGCGGGCCCCCTGCTTCTTATGGTTGTTAAACCGTCAAGAGTCGAACTTACATGAGAGAAGACGGGACTTTTTGCTGCAAAAAATTTCATAGAGAGAAGAGAGGAAAAAGGGTAGGCAAGTTTAATATTTGTCTCAGAAACCTACCAACTCCTTCTAGTCTTTTTATATTCTGAGCTGTTTTTAAGTAGTAGACCCTCACAGTGTAAAAAATACTGGCCATTACAACTATTGGGATTGCCATCCAGTGATTAACTACGACGACCATTGTAAGAATTCCTATCATTACGGAGAGAATTTGAAGAGTTTCGAGCATGACTTTTGGCAGTGCTTCATCTATTGCACCGATATCCTTCGAAAATCGGTTTAAGATCCTTCCTGATCAACAATCAGTGAAAAGTTACTATCATGATATCTGCAAGTAACTTTGGGTTGTTCTTAATAATGAATATTAAAAATTTCAAACCTGTTGGATTAGTATTGAAGAATCGCATTGTGGCTTTCAGGAGATTTGCGAACATCGCATTGTGGATATTTCTGCTGGCACTCATACAGATACGGATAAAAACCATACTACGAAGAGTGACCAGCAAGATACACATCATCATGCAGAATGTGTAAATGTACATAGCAGAATGTCGACGAAAGAGTCCCAGGTCATCGAACCAGAATGACGAATTCTGTGATTCAGTTTGGTTCAACCCATCGCTCAGATCCATTTCGAACGATGAGTTTGAATTGGCAGACTGGTTGAGTTTCCAACTCTCCCTGAGGACTTCCTGATTCGTCCAATACGTCAACCAGTAATCGGTACCACTGGAGGACAACTGCGCCGTGATATAAACCAAGACAACGAATAAAAGAGAGCAGATGTTACCACCAGCTTTAAAATACTCGATGTAGACCTTGGCCGACATCGAACCTTTTTCCACAGTCTCATCAGTATTGTCTGCGACTTCTGGATTACTCGGTTCAGTTATTGGTTGACTAAGTTTGGTCTTTTCGTCTTTGATATCATCTGCACCTTTGGGATCTTCTGTCGAATCGTCAACCACTGACTCCTCAGATTCGTTAACTTGTATATCAGTGTCTGCAATTTCTTTGTAAGTTCCTTGACGTTCCACTGTACCCTGGAGTTGTAAAAATACTATTACTAATCTGAGGTGAAAGCTACTGATGTGATTGAGTTGATTTGTAAGTCACACATCTTAAAAATTACTTACGCGATTCAGAACTACGATTTTGTCAACTTGTGGTAGGTACTGTAACTGGTGAGTAACTAAGATACGAGTTTTTCCCTTGAGATAACCATTTATGCATTCTTCGAATAACTGACGGCTAACTCGGGGGTCAACTGCGCTCAGGGGATCGTCCAGAAGATACAAATCAGCATCTTTGTAAACAGCTCGTGCCAGATTCACCCGAGCTTTTTGACCCCCAGATAAAGACGAACCTCTCTCGCCCACAGAAGTCAAGTCACCTTGAGGGAGTTGTTGAAAATCACTGTGAAGAGCGCAAACCCTCGTAACCTGGGATTTTGATACGTGGAAGTTTACTATAAATGTCGAATTTGATCAGATGTAGAATCTATGAAACTGAATGGGCAAACATTACCTCTTGGTATCTCTCCTTATCATAGGGTTCACCGAACAGAATGTTGTCTTTGATGGATCCTGAAAATAGCCAGGGATCTTGGCAGGCGTATGATATTTTAATATCCTTTCGGCATAAGATACTTCCAGTGTGGATTTTGCCAGCAGTGTTATACAATGTCACTCTTCCAGCACCAACCGTAAGTTCTCCAAGCAAAATATGGAGAATGGATGATTTTCCAGCTCCTACAGAACCAACAAGAGCGCACAGAGATCCACTCTGAACATCCATTGTCAGTTCACAAAGGGTCGGTGGGAGCTGGCCGTGGACCCAATTGGCAGCCACTTTCACCATCTCGATTGCAACACCTTCTAGCTGGCTGGCATTTTTTGCAGTAGGGGGTTGAGATTTCTGCGTATCACTATTTCTGGGACTTGGCGATGCGGAACAAAATTTGTCTGAAGTTTTTACCTCATCAAGCAATAGGAAATCCTAGTAAAGATTAGAAAAATTTATGATCATCAACCAATCCAGTTTTCAATTTTGTACTTAGAGTCAGGGTATATCATGATGTATACGTACCGTTATTCTATTAAGAGAGATGCTGGCTTCACCAGCAATTATCAAAGCTTGTGGGAAACAGATAGCGCTTGTGAATTGTAAAATATTGAACAGGCTGGCCATAACGAAAGTGATCTCTGGTGCTAATGGGTTTCCCAGTAGAACGAAACAAATTAGCGTCAAAAACAAGGTAACTCTTTCGCAGAATACCATTATGCTAAGGTAAAAACCACGCAGGTAAGATGTTTGGCTGATCAGTTTTATCTCCATTGCTCGAATCTTCTCCACAATATATTCGAACGGTTTTTCCCATGAGTACATCTTCACCACCTGACATCCAGATATGAGTTCGCTCATAAGTTGAACTCTGTCATCCGTTTTGACAGCAATTTTCGAACGAAGCTTTGCACTGAGACTGCTGAGATATCCTTGTATGGGTATGGTCTGCATCAGCATTGCTCCAATCCCAACTAGTGCGGATATACCAACAGATTGCCACATGATATAACCGATCAATATGGTCTGTAATTGCAAAAGAATAATGAGGATTAAAAAATTTATATTATAATCATCATAAAGTTGAAAGTATAGAAATTCATACCTGCATCGGCATAAGCCAGAGGTAGTGGAGGTACATGAAGATGAAGTCGAAGCGTGCTACATCGTTGCTCATTATATTAGCAACTTGTCCCGCGGCGGTGTTGCTTACAGCAGCTTGATTCAGCCTGAGCACCTGAAATAGCCGGGAAAATTATGGATAATTTAATGACAACGTTTATGCGATTATTCAAGTACCGCGCCTATGATATCCCTACCTTACGATAAATGAGCGAACTGCATGCGACCTTGACTTGCATTCCGGTCTGTTGGTTCCTGAGGGTCGTATGGTGAAGAAATAACGCCGCTGTAAATGTGACCACGATGAGGAGCGCAGCGTAAAAAAGAACCTGTGTCTGAGTCGTATGGGTTTGAAATGGTGAAAAGTACTCGATTATCCATCCTTGTACAATAGGCTGAGCAGTCTGCAATACCAAACTGTGGCAGAGAAGCAAAAGACCCCTCAACATGTAGGTTGTTCGGAAAACTCGAATTAGCGCCCATGTCAGACTCGGTTCTTTTGCTCGTCGTTTAGTCCCGTCCTCCTCGAGAATGATTTCCTCGTCTGCTTTCCGTAACTCCTTTTGCCATTCTCTTAAAATTGTTATTACAACATAGTAGGAAATAGTATAATTAGGTATTAAACCTAGAAATAAATCATTCCTATGCAAATACCGTTATAGCGTCTACTATTTATTCAATCAGAGTCGAGTACGAGTAAGTGTGATGATAACGTGTAATTATTAACATCTTACCGCAACTTCATAAGTTATGTCATTAATTATCTTTTAATTATAGCGTGGGCTTATGATTTGTATACATAAATATTCCATCAAGTATATAATAACTTATACGCTTCGAACGATAAATAATTTATACGAACTTATATGAATGGGGAATTTAATGCGTACCGGATAAAATTAGCGCGTGACAAAGCATTCTTTTTAACTTATCATTGTCTATTCATTAATTAGAAAAATTGATTAATTGTGTATTTGTATCACCTTTCTAGGCGGTCACCTAGATGATCGGATTCATCGGATCTCAATGGATCGTACAAATCTGACATCTGCAAGTCCCGCTTCGCCCCTTTGATGAAAATCGGCCATGTCCATCTGAAATCCACGACGATAAATCAATAATCAGTACGCACAGGTGAAATATAATTTTCTTTAGTATCTTTATAAATTATGAAAATTTACCCGAAAACAAGTTTTGTAAGAAAATTTGTTTTCTCTTCGAGATTATTCCGTTTGTGTTTGATCCGACCAGAATCCATATTGAATGCTCAAAATGCAAGCGACACCGTCCCCTTTGAAGATGAAAAAAGAATAAAAAATTAAATTAATTATTCATTTATAATTTCATCAGTCGGAAGAAGAAAAAAAGTAAACGAGCGATGTTAAAGTATCCAAATTTAGAAAAATTTGAAGACGATATGGGATTTCGACGTATTGTGAAACATTTTTCGTTTCTTCTTCTTTACTTTTTGATCGTGCTCTAGAAGATGATAAATTCTTATGGCAAACATAACGTCTGCACATAGGAGAACGATGTAGAGCAATAAATTTCACCAATTCTTATCGCATCTACAATACATCACATGATATGTATCTACGTACATATCACATGAAACACCGGAGATCGTACAGAAATAGAAGTAGACTCCCAAAAATTGAGTGACGCGCGAATTATGAGATTTGATTTTTATAATTATACTTCATTATATTTATGACCGTTTATTTCTTGTAGTTAAACATAACGCGTAATATCCGTGTAAAGTATATAACGCGTCCTGCAGTCTATAAATCATACCTGATGAATATTTCACCTAATATATTTTTATTTCCTCAATTATATGTTAACGGCTGCAGCGCCGGCGAATCGACGAATACGGAATTCAGGCTGCGTAAATACCTATTTAATTCAAGGGTAGCTGGAAGGGAGGTAAACTAAATTATTTTCATTTTGATTACAATATTCTGTTCATAGTTATTATATTATATTTTTTTTTTTTCACTTTTCTCTTTTTACTCGTACGTACAACGTTCTTCGTATTGAAAAATTTTCGGAATTTTTATCATCGCAACAGTATTGCGAGAGATCTTCTTGCAAAGATACGTATACCTAATACCTGAATGACAATAGAATTGAATGAATATATAAATCATCATTTTGAAATTTTACAAAACAATTACTATAAATTGTATCAGGAAGCACAATAGAATGTTTGTCAGGCTGATTGAATGTTTCATTCTTTAAATTTATTGATTCACTTCATCTGCACCACTTTAAAATACTCACATGTATCGATAGTCACTCAATTGAAATTTATTGGACAATTTAGTAGGTGTATATAGGTTGTATATGATTTATACATAGTGTGTAGCGAGATAATTTTTCCGGACAAAAAAAATTAGCAATTGTGTATGGCTCCGATAATATTTTTTTCCTGTCCCATTCATCATGCCACTATAGATATAGTACGCAAAAAATACCAAATAATTGTCAGACTTTTTTTCGACCCTTTCTTAATTCTTTGTTTTCCTTATAATTATCAGCTGTGTATACATGAATATATTATGCATACGTAAGTCAACTATTCTGCGGTGAACTTGTCCAGTTCGTTATCGAATGATGTATGCATAAAGTAGTATGTCTCTTTCAAGTATCACATAAAATTAAATATTGACCAATGAAAAAAAAAAACCAAAAACTGTAGCATTTGACTCTCCTTATCTCACTTTTTTTATGTGTATTTGGGTAGTAATTCTTTGCCCCCTTTTTTTATCCTGCTCTTTATGAGCAAAATGTTACCTACTCTCGCTATCGCGGACAGGACGTCGCGTCGTGCCGACATACCGATACTATATTAAATATATCAATATGTATATATTTGCTGATACTGAAGTATCATGAAATCGAAACAATTACACACGACATTTAATTTTCTTCTTTCACTTCTAAATGTATTTTGTATCATGATTAATACCTGAATAAAGTCGAGAGAAAAGAAAATGCGTAAATGAAATTTACAAACTAAATATATGCGAACTGCTAGAGTCAGAGTTAATTGGTAATATAAGATGAACTTAGTGTGAGAATAACCGCGACAATAACATATTTTATTATTACTAGGGTCGCGTAAATATGACATCTGTATTTTCTACCTGAAATAATAAGTGTTCATCGATCTGTATCGTATGTAATATATTTAACTTCAGAGAGTAAATAAATACATTACAAGTTCAAATAACTTAAGAGTATATGGATTAAAAATATAAGAGAGAAGCAACGGAATAACGAAAAGCTCGTCTAATTTGTACGATTATGATTAGAAAAAGAAACGAAAGACACAGACAAAATGAATAAATTTAAAAAGATTCAGTTCAAAAAAAACTCACCGTAATTTATTATAGCCGATTTGCACCGTCAATAAGTATTGTAACTGGCTGGTTTTATATGACGATAATTGATATTAGAAATAGTTTTTAATATTTCTTCGCAAAAAGTTCTTCACCTTCTTGATATTAATAATGAATATAAATGGTTTTTACAAAGAAACGGGTCATAATTTTTTCAGTTCTTATTTGATGCGCTCTCGTTAAGAGCCGACAACTGTCTGTAAGTATGAGAGATTCAGACCACTAAATATTTCCTCGCTGGCGATGTGGTGTTCGTAATATAATGTAATGTTTACGCGTGAGTTGATAATATGATATGTATGCAATCCACCTTGCTACACGTTATAATACATTTCCATTATCATTATTTGTATAACTCCATGAGACGTGCGGTGAGACATAGGGTGGGCGAATGGAGGATAAATATAGATCGATAGATAAACAAATACCCGGACAATTTATGGCGCGATTTATGGTATTCATAATTATAATAAATACACGTTGGTGCACAGAGAGTGCCCAATAGATAAATCATGACATATGTGCACCCCTACCACCAATTTGCTTATCGAACTCCAATCAACCCCGTACCTCTTCCGGTTTCTAATACACTATCGGAAATCTTCCAAGAATCTTTCGTTGATTATAAATCATAATAGCTGCTCAATACCTTTGCCTATTTAAAAAAAAAGCTTTACTTACTTGTTGCCGAATCATGATTTTTTTTCTCGCAATTTACGTCAACGTAAACTCAATGATCAAGTGTCGTAATATTATCATCCCTTCTTCTTACGCATTAAACTTTATTTGAGCCAAAGCTAACAATTTACTTTAGTAAATTTCATCATACAATTTACTAAAGTAAATTTCATCATTGTAGCAAAGCTAGTTAATTCCGCATATGTTATTTACCTAAGTTTTTCTGTATTTTTGGTGTTTCGGTTTTTTCTTATCTTAAACAGAAGATATCATGACTCTTGGTATTGTAATGTGAAAGAGCTTTGTCAAAAGTATAATACGGCACGTTAATGTTCAAATTCAAATTGAACGTGACTCGGATATGTTAGTTCTAGATTTTGTCGATGTATTGAGTGCATACGAATCTTAAAATACGAATCATGCCCTCAAGCTACCCTATAGAGAGTAGAGGTACCTTCAAGCACGATAATATGATGACGCCATCTTAAATCTTTGAGGTGAGCTGTTATTATAATAATTGAATTACATTTGAATAAAATAATTTATTTTTCAATAAAAAAAGAAAACTTTGAAAAGAGAATTCAAATATCATACATGATTAACATTAATGTTTCGTAGTGAAAAATGTTAACAGTCAAAAAATGTTTTCACAAAGATAATTTTTTTTTTTTTTTCATCTTTATTTAGTGTTTATTTTTGCTATTATTCATCATCATCATAATTATTACTTATTACATGCCAGGTAAAACTGCACAGCAGTCGCCACTATTGGCATTCCAGCGTGCTTGTTTCGTTTCACCTGATAGAAATCTTTCTTAAATAAATACATTACTTCTTCTTCAGTTTTAATTCTATTTTTACTTTTCACGGGGAAAAAAAAAAAAAATAATAAAAATCATCTAGAGCGCAAATAAAGCGATAGCTCATTTAGTTAATTTGATGCTGCACACTTGAATTTTTGCATGCGACTCTCGATTTCAGGTCTGAAATGTCGGATTAAACCCTGAACAGGCCACGCAGCACCATCTCCCAAAGCACAGATTGTATGCAGCTCGATCTGCTTGCTGATCTCCCATAACATGTCAATCTCGTGCTCCTCTGCATTTCCCTCGACAAATCTAGAACATCAAACATGATGTATCAATAAGGAATTGACAAAGGTATTTCTTTTTTTTATTTCAAGTTCTTAATTTTTTCTCACCTCCACATTATTTTGTGCATCCAGTTGATACCCTCTCTACATGGTGTGCACTGTCCGCATGACTCGTGTTTGTAAAAGCTTATTAAACGAGCTATGGCCTTGATAACATCTGTCTGTTTGTTCATTACAATAACGGCGGCGGTGCCGAAAGAACTTTGTACCCTTACTAGATCGTCGAAATCCATGAGGACCTCGTCGCAGACCCTGGTAATGAAATTTGCGTATAAAATTAACCAGCCATGAGGTTTTTTAAAATAACAACCGCGACTTTCTTACGTCTTGGGTATGATCGGCGTTGACGATCCCCCTGGAATGACACCCAACAGATTATCCCATCCTCCGATTACTCCCCCTGCATGTTTTTCTATCAGCTCTTTAAGCGGCACAGACATTTCTTCCTCAACCGTACAAGGCTTATTTACATGTCCAGATATGTTGTACAATTTTGTACCGCTGTTACGTGGACGACCAAAAGATGCAAACCATGTTCCACCTCGACGACAGATGGTCTACGATAGTATACAGTTTGATGTCAGGCTACATTTTAAGATCTTGTATTTAACCTTGAGCTTACCGGTGAGACAGCTACAGTTTCAACGTTGGTGACTGTCGTGGGGCATCCAAAGAGTCCTACATCAGCAGGAAAAGGAGGCTTGAGTCTGGGCTTTCCTTGCTTTCCTTCAATAGATTCGATCAATGCAGTTTCCTCTCCGCAGATGTAGGCACCAGCTCCTCGTTGCACAAAAATATCAAAATCATAGCCCGATCCACAGGCGTTTTTCCCAATGAGTCCACCTTGGTATGCTTCAGCAATCGCGACTTGAAGGTTTGACGCCTCGTTGTAAAACTCTCCCCTGATGTAAATATATGCTGCACAAGCACCCATGGCTCTGCCAGCTATCAAACATCCTTCTACTAGCTTGTGGGGATCATGGCGGAGAATTTCTCGGTCCTTACATGTCCCTGGTTCTCCTTCGTCTGCATTTACCACTAGATATTTTGGCCTTCCATCAGAGGGCTTGTTCATGAATGACCATTTCATTCCCGAGGGAAAACCTGCACCTCCACGACCCCGCAAACCTGATACTTTGATCTCATTTATTATCCAGTCTGCACCCTTGTCCAAAATTTCTTTTGTCTTGTACCAATCACCACGCTGTAATGATCCCTTCAATCTCCAGTCATGTCGACCGTAGAGGTTGGTGAAAATCCTATCCTCGTCTGACAGATTGCCTCCGACTTTCTGATGACAAAACAAATCATGCGTGAGTATTGGATTTAAGTTACTGGCAACGGAGCCAAATATTTGTACTACCTTTCCTTCTGGCACAGCATTGGTATAGTTCTTCTGTTGTTGATTAGTAAGAGCTGCTCCTAGGAGACCTGCAAGAGAGATGAATTTAAAACTTGTGATTGCATATCCACTCTTCTTCGGGTGTCAATACGACTGAGATCGATCAATTTTGTTAATTATATAACCCTACTGCGTTGCGCGATATGTCGCGATGTTGCGTTTATTATTTCGTAATTTCATGGTATTAGTAAAAAATAAAATTTTAACCAGATGATTGAACAACTAAATCGATGAATTTTTCCCACTGGGATTGGCATGACCAAAATATTGAGATATTTTTTGTAATTACCTAATTGTCTCCTTGGGATTTGAGTGCATCTAGCGATAACACCCGCCATGTTTCCCTTGAAGCTACTAACAAAAAACGGGACTTTCCTTTCACTGCAAAACTGTTAAGTTAGTTGATCGAGTATCCACGGAGGTCACTACATTGTTCAGTTAGTAAAGATTATTCAACTTTTATCGTGCGCTGAATCGCACCAACGAGTGCGCGTGCCACTGACGTTTGGCGCTATGACGGTGACAGTTCTGTAGTAATTGTAAATATGATGATAATCCCTACGTGGGGTGTGCTCGCAAATAGCATTTAACTCAAACTTAACCTAAACTCGAGCTAACCTAATCAAACGAGACGTTTTTTGAATCTTCAGGTGCCTTTTCTGAGTTGCATTTCAGAACATATTTTAACCTAAAAAATGACTGTGCACAACTTATATATATTCTCTCGGAATGGGACTTTGCTCTACTATGCCGAATGGAACAGGTTAAATAAATCTGGAATAACCAAGGAAGAGGAGGCAAAACTGATGTACGGTATGCTCTTCTCGATAAAGTCATTCATAAACAAGATATCGCCATTGGATCCAAAGGATGGATTTCTCCATTACAAGACCAGCAAATATACTCTTAACTATCTGGAGACACCCTCAGGTCTCAAATTTGTACTGAATACCGATAATTCAGCACAAAATGTCAGGAATCTTCTTCAGCAACTTTATGGTCAAGTGTACATTGAATTTGTCGTGAAGAACCCACTGTGTAAATTAAATGAACCTATTCAAAGTGAATTATTCAAAAGTAAACTTGACGAGCTTGTTAAATCATCCCCCTACTTCTGATTGTGAGTTTACGAATTAATAACAATAATTTATTATATTAGCAAAGTGTTGATACACTGGAGAAATGAGGAGCATTATCTTATAATCCCATCAGAGACCACATTCCTCATTTGTAAAAAACTAATATTGTTTACAAGATTGTTATCAAATTCATAACTTAAGATTTAATTCCGATCAAAAGTTCTCTTTTTTTCAAATGTACTGTAATAAACTAATTATCATTGTGTATATATGTTTTTCATCATCCGAGTCATCGAACGATGAATAAAAATCCATAAAACAAAAATCACACTTATCCACGCGTTCAAATCTCCGCGACAATTCCCCGAATTTCCGTATTAAAAAGTCCGGAGTACAAAGGTATTATAAATACAGAATGTGAATATAAAATCAAAATAGGCAAATATCCATGTAAAGTATTTTAATTAGACAATGATGTACATGTCAGTGATTCTTTTTATCAATTCCAGGCGTTTAAAATCCCCCGTGCACCCGCAAACTTGTTGACGTCATTGAACTCGGTAGCGCATACCTATACGTAAATATTGACATACAAATCATGAAATATTGTTATATTTGGTATCCAGAACGTGTGTATATAATTCGGTACGTGGGGAGGCGTTCCTGAATAAAGCGACCAGCTGCTCTTCTACTCGCCTGATCCGTTGCTTCATCCTCACATTCGTCTTCGTCTTTAGTTGCGAACTTATGTTCTGACGATCCGCTAACTGGTCGCAGTTATCGAAAATACGTGGCTGCATTTCCCTCATATCCCGTTGTGGAAGTCTGTTAACATTTTTTTTGTTATTCTTTGTTTATCAGCATACCCACCAATACGCGTAGGTATGAGTTTTACAAAATTGAAGGGGACTTGATAAGGACTAAAAAAAAATCAAAATTACTGAAAAGAACCACTGCCGTCATCTGCGATGGTACCGTTGTTAAACCTACCTACCTACCTACCTACCTACCAACACATCTTATCCTTAGCACCAACTTCTCTCGCTCGTCACGTCGTCGTCGTCTCGTCTTTCGTCTTTCTTTAGTTTTTCGTTAGGAACTACTTATGCTGCTGCATACGTCAGTTGTATTCTAGTAACTCCAGTCAAACTGCTGTAGCTGCTGAAGCAGTGGTGCTGTAATAACATTCTCATGCGTTCTGCAGCTGTCTTGATAGACTTACAGTTATAATTTATAGAAAGTTTACTATTGACAGTGTATTAAACAAGAAAAAGCGTGAGAGTGCGTTTGTAATTGTGTGTCTGCGGTGATGGTTTTTTAATTCGACACTGTTTTCCATTTCTTTTTTCTCTTAGAAAAGCAGGTATAGAGTTGTGTGTATCTATAATATAACGAAGACATTCGTGTGCATGTGATGTTTGAAGTTTTTTTTATATTCTTCTATAATTGTTCCGTCTACAATTATCTCAATGTATGACCTATAATTATTCGAAATGAGAATCCAAGAAATAGTACGTATAATAAAAATAATTCAAAAATATTAAGTGACACCATTTCTAAGACAGTATTTTTGAGATGCATATTTTCCTTTGATAAAATTGAAAGAGTGATATTTGGAGAAGATCATGATGTAACTGAACTTCGACTTCTGGCTGTGGCATAGACGAGCGTTTTTCGAAAGTGCCAAAAATATCTCTATACCTATCAGCATAATATTTTGGTAGCTAAATATCTGCAACCGCAGCATACTACCAAACACAGGAGGAGGCAGAAGTATAGAACTACTTTATCAAACGTCATTGAAAACCTTTTTTGAAATGGTACGATTTCGTCGTAAAGAACATCCGGACGATAAGCGACTTCTGGAAAGCATGGACGCAGTCAACGCTGGCTTAAAAAATCATGAAAATCTTGACAACGGTACGGAAATTGTTTCCCAGTATAATATTATAAACAAAGTAAAGAAATAAATATGCGCATTTGAGGGGGCATGTGGACATAATGATGATCTATATTTTAACAAAAAAAATAATTCAATATAACAATTTTGGTATTTAAAAATTGACAATTTCAAAAATATATTTCATCGGGGCTGAAACGTCTGCAACCCTTCGCGAATCGATCGGACTTCATCAGAATCCTAAATTCAAACAAAGTAATGATTTTAAATAATCATAGATTTGGGGGTAGAAACTAAAGGCGTAACTCCGGGACCTGTTGAATCTTTCATGTATGCACATAAGGTTGTATTGATCCCGAGTGCTTGGAAGGGTGATACCTTATAGTGTACCTATATATTTTATACATATTTTTCTCGTGGGTGCCACACCCGGTTGGCTCTCAGGGCGCAGGTTTTTGAGGGCGACGCCGTAGCATCCCCTGCATTCGTTAGCCTGAAGCTCGATTTTCAGTAATGGAGAATTCTGTTCCAGCCGCATTCATGCATGTCCGTGAGAACATTGAGGAACTAGGTAAAGTCGCCGACGATACGGACCTACTTTTTCTTAAAGGGTTACTCGACAGCCCTGTCGTTACTTCTTTAATAAAGGTAAATATTTTTCTGAACATATTATGTACTCGTGTAATACCCGTAGTATACTCACTAAGTAACAATATTCCACCCCCATCGATTTGTTTACCTTGATTGTCGGTAGATTCCTTGATAATTATATTGATATAACATGGGACCAAGTTATACAAATAGGAAACCTATAGAATTATATAGGGAATTACATAGGACCGATCACTTGTCCCTATAAGATTCTCCTTTGTAAGGGTTTAAATCTGACGAGATTAAAGGGTTAATTACCCGATCCGGGATCATCTGAGGGCAAACTTTAAAAAGTTCAAAGTTCAAAGGTTAGATTATAACGTGAAGCACGCGTTATCCGGTCAATTGACAATTAGTATGAATCATTGTCTCTTGTGTTGGTGATGACTGCAGCTACTGCGACTTGACTCAGAAGTTAGATCTGGGTGGGAGGCTTCTGTAATAAAGAATAAAATAATGAAATAATAAAATTCGTCGTGTTGGTATTATTCACAGCAAGATTTTTAAACTTCGTAGAAACTTCAGCAGGGTCCTTATAGCTGTCTATAATAACATAAAATTCGATACACAATACCCAGTGTAATTAATCGTGCAGTTATTGGATTGGTTTTGGTATAGGATTTCCCGTGTTCGATTGACGGATAAGGCTTCAAATATTCAACCACATAACGATCTCTAACCGTTTTTCAAAACCGTTCGTGGTCGCAACTTTCCCCTTTTCGGTGTCCAGTTATTATATCAGGGTATATAAGTTAAACGACTCTGCATGTTTGGCAATTAAAATTACAGCTATATTGTACACGTTGTCATATGCTTAATTGACAATCAAAGAAAAAAAAATTATCGTTTGTTCTCTAATACAGCGCATGGTCTTGCGTAATCCGATATTTTGAATTGGCCTCTTTATTTATACAGTGGCTGAATGAGAATCGCTGTTCCTGGAGAAAAAAAAAGAGTTTGTAAAGAAAAAAAAGATATAGTATTTCTATTCAACACGGTATAGTATTTTATAACGTATATCGCATACCAGCCGGTGGGTTCATGCAGCGATGTGGCTTTCGGGCCCCCCACCTGTTATTTCAAACCGTTCAGTTCTCTTCGCTCTCTGCTCCTCAGTCCTCTCCTCCCTGCATGCTCCTCTCTTCGTGAGGCCCCAGAAGGCGCGTTTGTAAAGGTGAGTATTATAATAGTGAACGCGACTTGACTCTTTACATTCACATTCACGTTTATAATATCGTTTGTGTAAGTCACTGCAGATGCCTTAGGCGCGGCCACTCGGCGTTCATTATTGCCAGTCCCAGTTCTCACTTTCCAGTACTAACTGAGGAAAAAGAATTCACGGCTTTCGCCGTTCAAGTTAATCGCATATATTTTACATGGATTTATCGTAATTCTTTATAACGCAGTGGTTATTCTATCCTCTGAAATCGTGGTCATCGTTCAATAGATTCGTCAAAGTGAAATCTACCGATCTTAAAAAGATTTTTGAAGAAGTGCTTCTTTGTGATTTATTACATCGAAACTGATAAATATAACTAATACATAGGTAAGCGTAAAAGTGACGTGATGTGAAAACAGAAAACAAAAATCTGAGAGTCTGTCACACCAAATACATATACTTTATTGTTATTGCACGTGGATCTAATTATCATTGATTAGGAATCGCCATTTTGTTCTTATCACCTCCCTACGTGAACTGCGAGTTGAGGCTCTGCAGGCTTTCGGGGTTCATTATTCAAAATTTCATATCGGGGATTGTGAAATTATATATATATTTATATTTTTTTTGTTTTTACGAATATACGGGTTTTAAAAAATGGCGTCCCACCATAAACTGTGACGCGCCATTTGCGCGAACAACGATTCATTCTCCCATAAGTTCACGACGAATTTTTCAATTTTATGACATCACGCGATATGGGAAGGAATTTCTGTAAACCCAATTAATGAGGAATGGTCAATGGATTATTGTCCAATATAAATAAACTATTTTAAACTGCCGAAACAAGTACGCTTGCAACTATTATATTACGTCGTTTTCTTTCCGTTTTCAATTATTTATGGGGCGTTTCCCGAATCCTCAAATATATCATGATACAAAATTACACTTGCAATTCAAAGCACGCGTGATAATAAATAACAATGTTTCGTTATTGTTAATGAAATTCTTTCAAGAGTATAACGAAAACAAAATTTATATTATAATCATAAACTCGTGCGGCAGGGGTCCAACAGCGTAAACAATAAATGAGTACATTATTATAGCAGCTTTGAAGAATACTTTTCTTGTGTATAATATAATTAACGTGGCTATTTAGAAGATCAATTGAAATTTAAGCGTTAGACGATTGATTTTGATTGAAGCGCGTGGGCGACGTGAGAGACTGAAATATATACAAGTACATATATACATAGGCCTGTAAGATGTAAAGTTTCACCCATGGTTTTAGTCTACCTAGTGATATATTGTTGCGTGAAAACGATAATACAGTAAAACGGGTCAATCGGTAATCGGTCTAAAATCAAATTGCGGACGTAAACCTTGATTTATGATATACATTACATCGCTCGCATAGTTCGATAGCGCTTGGACCTAATACACGATCGTGCAGGAATTGCAAATATTGAATTTAAAACTACCGTAATTACCCAGATCTTCAACGCATATAGGCGATCGTTTGACGTAAATTTAAACGAATTTGTTGATATAAAGCGCCTGAGTTTAATTTGAGAAAGAGGCAGTGAGAAATTATATATAAGAGTAGCAAAAGCAGAAGCTGCAGGCGATGGTTCAAATAAACAATTGCGATAGAATGTATAGATAAGCCATTTATTTATTTTTCCAGGTTCAAGACCGCCTCGAAGATTCCCCCGGCGCAACTGCGACCCCCGTTTGTCAGGTTTGTGACATCGCGGACGAGGTTGTTCACGGACTTAGCTCGTCACCTGATCAAAACGCGGAGGAATTGACGAAGCTTCTTAAAAAACCACATCTTAAAGCATTACTTGAAACACACGACGCTGTTGCCGAACGTCACGACGCCGCCTCTACACCTGATCAATCGTTTCTCACGATGCCAGCCGACGAAAGGGCGGACGCTGTAAGGGTCGTCGGACTCAGGAGGAACCCGGATGAGCCATTGGTACTTTGAAATCTTTTCATTCCTGTAGTATCTAATCAAGACTTTGTATAGTTTTTCTGTAAAATAATTTTGGCTTTCCAATGATTTCCAGGGGTTGACAGTTCAGGTGGACGATGTTGGCAATCTAATAATAGCGAGGATA
Organism: Athalia cordata; assembly: GCA_963932425.1. Lineage (NCBI taxonomy): Eukaryota > Metazoa > Arthropoda > Insecta > Hymenoptera > Athaliidae > Athalia > Athalia cordata. The sequence continues at coordinate 32,855,054 of OZ010626.1, forward strand.
TTGGGCGGCGGTACTGCAGCACGTCAGGGGCTTCTACGAATCGGAGAAATTGTCCTGGAAGTCAACGGAAAAGACGTCCATACTCCTGACGAGTTACAACAAGCTATACAGGAGGCTAAGGATAATCTTACTCTAAAACTGGGCCCGGGACTTGCCAACGATGGATCCAGACCCCTCAAGTCAACTGTAAGTTAATTGTAAATGGTTCTCGTCTACACCACTATATCAATAATCACAATTACAGTGTTACATGAGGGCACTTTTTGACTACGATCCTTCTGAGGATACTCTCGTACCTTGCCGGGAGATCGGTCTACCTTTCCAGAAGGGTGATATCCTTCAGATAGTCGATCAGGCTGATCCAAACTGGTGGCAGGCTCGTCGTGTGGAGGGCGATGGTCTCGGTGCTCCTGGTTTGATTCCATCTCTGGAGTTAGAGGAACGTAGAAAGGCCTTCGTACCACCTGAGGCTGATTTTGTCCATAAAATAAGCATATGCGGTACTAGGATATCGAAGAAAAAAAGGCGTAAGATGTACCAGTCTAAATCAAACGGGGAATTTGACGCCGCTGAGCTCCTACTTTACGAGGAAGTCGCTAGGATGCCACCGTTCAGACGCAAGACTCTCGCTCTTGTTGGACCACGGGGTGTCGGTAGAAGAACTTTGAAAAACCGACTAATAAACAGTGACCCAGACAAATTCGGGACCATTGTTCCATGTGAGTTTATTTCCCCGCTGACTTTATTTAATTTTTTACAATACGCCTGGCTTTTTATTGTCCGCTGTATAACACCGAACTTTCTTTCAGATACTTCACGGCCCCCGAGAGTCTTGGAAGAAGATGGTCGCAGCTATTGGTTTACAGAACGTGAGTCAATGGAGACTGATATCCTGGAACATCGTTATCTCGAGCACGGAGAGCACGGTGGGCATTTGTACGGAACACGGCTCGAGTCTGTTCGGGAATTAATAAGGGCAGGAAAGATGTGTGTGTTGGATTGCAGCCCTGCTGCCCTCAAGATACTCCATAACAGTACAGAGTTTATGCCGTATGTCATATTCATTGCGGCACCTGGGATGGAACAGCTCAAGTCGCTTTATGATCTTGGAAGATCCACGGGAGCAAGCAACAGAAATTTATCGGTGAGAATTCTTTTCTTTTGGTATGGATTGTAAAATTCATTATTGTTATGCGATGATAATGAGCTGTTTGTATTGATATGCTCGATCAATTCATATCCATCCCCCAAAATCCAAAGTATAATGCAGATCGTCTGTACAAATTATAGGTATACCCTCGCAGTAGCTATTTTGTACAAATCCTTAAAGTACTACTAATTCGTTGTTGTTGTTACGATTATTATTATTATTTATTATTACTATTTGTAGTTAATTTACAAGTCACCAGTCCTTATTATTATTGTAATTGTTTATCATTTTAAATATTTGAAAGCAGCAACAGCTGAGTGAGGAGAAGAAACTTTATAAATTATCATTTGTGAATGCCTAATTGACTGACTTTTCTTTTGTATTTGATGTTGGCTTTGCTAGTTTGACCGTCAGAGTTCCATCAGGTTTAGCTCAAGGCGAGCTCGTACCCTGGAGTCCCTTGCATCCCTATACGAGGTTTGTATTTATGTTTATATGTTCACAATTTTCTGAAATCGGGCATGAAAAACTGATTCGCGGTGTTATAGTATTATAGTAAAAACTAGAACAAAAAAAAACATTGATAGTCAAGAAAATAACTTGACTCCTATTTATTTACCAACTATGTTTCTCAGGAGGATGACCTGAGATCGACTCTGGAGGAATCAGCAGCACTGCAAAGAGCGTATGAAAAGTACATAGATCTGGTAATAGTTAACGAAGATTTCGACCAGACTTTTAGACAAGTCGTAGCTGCTATGGAAGCTCTCGCAACTGAACATCAGTGGGTTCCGGTAAACTGGATATACTGAGGATAATTTTGCAGTACCTGGAAAGATATTACTATCTTAGTCGTTGTTGAGTCATACAACAAGGCCACCTAATTCACATAAGCATCATATTTTATAATGTAGTACAATATATGTCCGTGTGCAGTATAATAGTGATAAAGATTCGAACACAATAACATTAATCAGATAGTTACACTTATGTGTTACACAAACTATACGTTATATGTTTATTAATATTTAAGCATTTAGATTGCCGTCCAATATTTTTAAGATCCGTACTCACTAAGCTTATACATACTAAAATAGTAAAATACTTATATTCATTGGAAACACGTACTTTACACACACACGAATCTACTTATCAATTAAGCTATAGTATTGTCGAAAGGTACAATAATTACAAACAAATAAATATAAATTAAGGGTAATTCACTAACAATGCAGATATCAACCCACGGAAACGGGGATTATAATTATACATGCATAGTGTCGATATAATATATGATAGAGATTTATTTTATTTTTAGTATCAGAAGTTGTATTTTTTTCACCCTATTTCCACCTGCTCAAACTCAAACTCGCGTCTGCGTAATAACTAATCGGTGTGGACCTTGAGGGCAGCACCGAGTAATCGCCAATCGCCAATCGTAGCGTGGCGTCAAGTTAGCGGCTTTTTTGTTCCTTTTATCATGGTGTGAAGCAGAAGTATGTAGCGACTAGTGAGAATCGCGATTAGATCGGTAGTAGTACGTGAGACATCGAGGCAGCCAGCCGTCAAATTAGGCTAGGTTTTCGGCCGATAAACAGTATTTTTGGTTAGGACGTCTGAAAGATTAATGTTGTTAATTCGTTGTCAAATAGAATCGTTAATTGGGTTTAGCCTAGAAAAACTTTGGGATGAAGGTTACAGATAAATTGCGTCAATTTGACGCTTATCCAAAGACGATGGAAGACTTTCACGTTAAAACATTTGGTGGAGGCATCGGTACTTATGAAAAAATAAACACTACATTTAAAATATGTTTGCAGAATAATTTCTAGCCTAATATTTGAGTTCTAAACAAATTGAAGGGTTGTAATGATTTTAAGTGACACCTGTCAAACACCGACACGTCTTCGCTGGATATCGTCTGCTATTTGTGTAGCATGTGTCGTGTAATTTATCACTTTTTCTCGGTTTTACCTCATTGACAGTTTGCCAAAATAATGTGTGGAAAATTCGTTGTATATAACTTTCGGATATCCAAGAGATCAATCTGCCAATGTGCAGCTTCTAGATACCTTACCTCGAATCGTTGTACTGTATCAAACATCGTACGAACTTCAAATTTATTTCTTGTTCATGTGGTAAATTATATCTGTTGATATTCTTCGATAAAATTTTCAGTTACCATAATAAGCGCGCTTATTATCCTGGCGCTATTTATCTCTGAAGTGAGCGACTACTTGACACCTAGCATGAGCGAAGAGTTATTTGTTGATACTTCAAGGGGGTCCAAACTTAGAATAAATTTGGACTTGATTGTCCCCACGATATCGTGCGATTGTAAGTGCAAATTTTTGTATGATGTGAAACATCAATTATATTCTAAATCGTACTTCTTGTTACAGTATTATCATTAGATGCAATGGATACGACGGGGGAGCAGCACTTTCAAATAGATCACAATGTATTTAAACGAAGGCTCGATCTCAATGGAAAGCCGATAGAAGATCCTCAGAAAACAGGTTTATAAAATAATTTACTCAATGTGAATGCTACTTGAAATATTCTGTTCTTTTGCACAAATCACATGAATTTTGTTGTCATGCTTCAGATATTGCAAACACCAAGTCACCAGAGAAGGCTACTGAGCAGGTGAGACATGATGGTAGTACACAATTAAATTCCAATGAATGCTTCATCACTCTATTAATCTGAATTTGTTTTTTAAAATCCAAGCCAGCTGAGAATACTACAGCGGTAGAAGCTTGTGGCGATTGTTATGGAGCAGCAAGCGAAGCAATTGGCATAAAGTGAGTATGGATAGATCCTTATTATTAGTTCAACCTGGTCTGGCTGGTGCAATGATATAATTGCAGGTGTTGTAACACATGCGAAGATGTTCGAGAGGCATACAGAATGCGGAAGTGGGCGTTTCCCGATCCTTCAACAATAAAACAATGCCAGAATGACAAATCTGTTGAAAAATTGAAGCGGGCATTTACAGAAGGGTGCCAGATATATGGATACATGGAAGTGAACCGTGTCGGCGGTAGTTTTCACATAGCACCTGGGGAGAGCTTCTCTGTTAACCATGTGCACGGTAGTTATCATTATTGCTCACAAGAATTGTTCATCATTACATTTTGTCATAAATCTTTTCCGTATTCTTTAAATTCACGCCATTTTTCAGTACATGATGTGCAGCCTTATGCCTCTACCCAGTTCAATATGACGCATAAAATTCGACACTTGAGCTTTGGACATAACATACCTGGAAAAACGAACCCAATGGATGATACGCTGGTTGTGGCTGCAGATGGTATGCATGCATTTATTATTTATAGCTTACCTGTATGCATTAGTTTTTTGTTCACATCATTTTATTGACCATGATAAGAAGTTTCAATACATCTTTATTACTCCTCAGTGATATAAACAAGAAACGCAAAACATTGTCTATGCAGTTGCCATTGGTCTTATACCGATTTGTTGTACAGCGTTATTTGATTATTATTACATGTGGTATAATTTTTGTAGCTGGTTCATGATAGATTCTAAAATACGTAAATAGTATCACTATTTTGAGTCACTAGCATCTTATCCCGGTTCCAATTGCCATAAATGTTCCAAATGTTCCACCACCCTGAATCATCACTTTTCCAACGTTATTCACCAGCTCTCTACCCCGCATTCCGTACCTGTATTAGAATAAATTGGTACATATCACTATCTAAAGGGTAAGGTTACGTAACTTTTTACATCATTGCTCATGATGTATTTGCCGCACCTAGTGTTTCGACAATCTTTTTTAATACCTTAACGCCGAGACGCCACCAAATAGAGCACCCGACGCTATGCCAACGCAGAATCCAAGCGTGAATCCCATTTTCATTTTATCCCAGCAAGAGGGTCCCCCCTGTTGGTATGCTCCTCCGGGTACTACAGGCATTCTGAATAATGCTTACCTAAGTAAATACAGAAACAATCCGTCATGGTGAATAGAAATCATAATTTTAAAATGTAAGAGTTCATCAGTGAATCTTTTTTTTAATATGTTTTCTCAGCCTCACAATCAAACTTTATAGCAGGTTTTCTTTTTTGATGGTTATGTCTATGTTTTCCGCGATTCCTCACGGCTGTTCTACGGCATTCGGATGAGCTTTTTTTTGGCAGATTACGGACGGAACTGTTTTTGTACTCACTGGTTTTAAATGCTTATCAACCCTCTTGCTTCGCTCAGTCTTACTCTGGGTTTCGTGCCCGCTTAGACAACTTGTTTTATTCGACACTCGCCATCACCGCAATACGGAGAGCCGCGTATATAACGCGAATTTGCGCACGCGCGAAAAAATTAACGAACGATAAAATAAGCTCCGGTTTTTGAATATCCTTTCAAATCAAATATAGGTAATATTTGTAATTCAATCATATTATGATATACATTCGATACGTATTACACTCAACTTCACTACGTTCATTACTTTTTTCAGGTGCCACCATGTTCCAACACTACATAAAAATCGTCCCAACGACTTACGTTCGATTAGATGGTTCGACGTTACTGACTAATCAATTTTCCGTAACCAGACATTTTCGACAAATGTCTCTGTTTAAAGGGGATTCAGGCATGCCTGGTATATTTTTCAGCTATGAACTTAGTCCTTTGATGGTCAAATACACCGAGAAGGAAAAATCTTTTGGTCATTTTGCAACAAATCTTTGCGCCATTGTGGGTGGTGTATTTACTGTAGCAGGTCTAATAGATGCTGCTTTATACCATTCGGTTAGAGCTATACAGCGAAAAGTTGAACTCGGTAAATTCAACTAGGAGATTAATTTATAACATTTTATCAAGTTAAGAGAGGAAGGAAAAGCTGAATAAAAAATGAATATTATAAAAATGCTGTAAGATATTCTTCAATTTTGGAAACAAACTTTCATCTATAATAATAGTAATCATCGCATGATTACTATTTTTGTTACTACTCGTATTTATAATTATAATGTGAATGTCCTTATTCTTATCATGACTATGGGTTGCCATTTTCCATTTATAAACCACCTCTGACAAAGTTTTTTTTTCTCTTCAAAAATAACTTGCTGAATATTTCATCAGAGGATTATGATTATATATATACAACGTCTGAACTATTATTTAAGATTGCATTGACGATTAAATCGTTTGTCCGATACTACTTATATCACAATCAAGCTATTATATTTGCTAATTAAATAAATTTATTTATTCATAAGTAATTACATAAATATTAATTAAAGCGTTTTTAAGAACATGTTAAAAATCTCTACTGTCGTTTTGGCAACATCGATACTGAACTCTGCATCAGATTTGCTGACCAGAGCTTCTAGCGAGACGTACATTGGTTTTTCAGGGTCGTACTGCGCCCTGCCTTGTGTGACGAGGAACATGTGTCTCTGTTTGACCCTGTGTAATCTGCAGGTGAGAATATGTGGCTGTTTTGCTATAATATTGTGTGGAAGCTTCATTGTGTTGTGTGCATAGTCAAACAACTCGACAATGTCCGATCGCCCTGAAAATGAGTAATGATTAACACATTTGGGTAGTCCTAATGAAACTAACTCAGAAAATTTCATCCTTACTTTTCATGAAAATCCGAGGTTTTCCCAAAAGAATTTGCCGCTTTTCATCCTTAGTGAATCCCATCTCTTCTGTAACGGCAAATATATTCTCTCGAACAGCAGCTATACTGTAAGTAATAAGTCTCGCTTGTTTTGTTGCCAATGTTCTAACGTCGCGACCACTGAGTGCAAAGTTTCTCTGAAAATATCCAAGTCTGGCATCAATCCGTTTTGTACTAAACATGAGCCAGTACGGATTTTGAACAACAATTCTGCTTATCATTTCCGGTGTGAATTTATGTGCTCGGAGATATCGAATCCGAGTGTGAAGGTCGTCTAAATCCTCCTTAAAAATGAGTGGATTTTTAGTAAGAAAATATCCCAGTTGATCCGCAGAGACTCCGCAATCATTTAAGAATCTTAGGTGCAACTTCATGTCTTTTTCAAAGTCCAGGGGTAGGAGAAACTTCATAATACCCTTCCGTCGTTCCAGTTGTGAAAAGTCTACACCTAACTGTACGAGTTTTTGAATCATCGGAGACTTGTTGGCATAACCAGCAAAGTTAAAAGATGGGGGAAAATCTGGAGTGAGGTAAGACAAATCTTCTGTACATTCTTCCAGCGGTCCAAGTTTTGGTTCTTTTACATCGACCAAATAATTCAGGTCTTGAAAATTCTGGTCCAGGGTTTCAAATTGCAACTGGGATAAGGTAGTTGGCAAAATGGTATCGTTGCTGGAGTCTGGAGAAATATCTGGTGCTTTGCTCCAATTTGATACTGTCCAACTGAAATACCTAAGCTGGGTTTGAGGAGTTGACTTGGAAAATAATAATCCTTTAAAATCTGCTATCCCCGCTGTTGCATTCTGCAATTGAGCGTACAGAGAATTCGAACACCGACGCACAACATGATAGTGTCGTGAAAGGGACATTTTAAACGTCAAATAGAATATTTCCGTGCAATTTATAGGGTTGGAATAGGCTTCGAAGGCCAAAAACTGTGTAAATAACTTTTTCAGCTGTAGAGCTATCTTTGTAGGTCTTATGGAAAAGTAGGCTTGGATAACCCCAAAAGCTACTACAGTATTCACAAGCGACTGGCGCAAGAAACATACTAGTGGAATGCAGGTTTGGGCGGAATGAGAGACGCGCGGACGCACATGTGACACGGCCGTGGACAGAGCGCGACGTGCACTTCAGGCGCCTTGAAAAGTTTAAAGTTATGTGTCCCTACAAAGTTGCTACAATTTATCAGCAAAGCATTGATGCAGGGATCATCAAATATATAATGTTTTGATTCAGAATACTTACTTGCCTGTCATGTTCCCCTCATAAAGACGTTTTGAAGATTATGCTAAATGTTGGCAACAGGTTCTCAGTTTTGCGGTCAAAAATCAATATGTTTTTCTTAGTATTTTGATGTATTCCTAGATAATTTGATCCCGGAAACACGAATCTGTCGAGTAAATTAAGCTAGAAGCAATATTCTTCGAGATAACTCAATTTTTCCGCAGCTGCAATTCACTTTCATCATGTATACTCACCTCTGTTCCATTTTTTTGTTTTTCAGAAGACAAACAGGCAGCCTCTTGTATGGCCCCTCAACAAGACTACATCCTCGGTGCATCTACGAAACCAATCAGGATGTGTTAGGAGTAGATAATTTGTATGAATAAGTTGTGATACATATAATGGTCCAGTATACATTTTATTTTTTTGTTAAGAACTATCAAATTGATAATCTAATGTTAATCGAAATAGAAGTATCGTCCTGCACTATTGTAACTCGTTATAATCATATGAGAATGAATGTATCTGTAAAAATGAATCCATTATAGGCATTAAGATGTCCTCATATGTATTTGTGACCGTTAATTTATCAATAAACATTAACTCCTATCGATACCCGATTGTTCAACTATTATTGATCACACCCCTGCACACCTCATTCACTAATATTCGTTGTTCGTAGAACACATAGATCATATCGTACATGATATCATACATCATCACATGCATGTGCATGCATGCATGTATGCCTTATCATCTACGTGGTACATGGTAGCATACATGATGGAATACATGATCACACACACCCATAGGCACGCCCTGTCTCGGAACACCTCCTCGCCTGTCCTGTTCTCCTGATACTTTTTCGATTTTGGGCCAAATTTTCCAAACCGGAAGTGATAATTCAGAGTCCTATCCTTATCATGTGCATGCATGTGTATGCATGTGTATCGCATCATTCTCGGCTGTCGAATGATCAATAGATCATATGCGTATCAATACAGGCCTCATCATGTGCATGCATGTGTATCGTACCATACTTTATCTCAACCGGAAGTGATAATGTAGATCGCTACAATACCGGCCCTGACAATTCAAGGCACATTTCGGCCGAAAATTTGAATTTTGGTATCAGGAGAACAGGACAGGCGAGGAGCCAGTTCGAAACATCAAGACATCATGTGCATGCATGTGTATGCATGTGTATCGCATCATTCTCGGCTGTCGAATGATCAATAGATCATATGCGTATCAATACAGGCCTCATCATGTGTATGCATGTGTATCGCATCATACTCATCTACCGAATCGTTGATAGATCGTATGCGACTGCGTGCAGGCCACGTCATGTGCATGCATGTGTATCGTACCATACTTTATCTCAACCGGAAGTGATAATGTAGATCGCTACAATACCGGCCCTGACAATTCAAGGCACATTTCGGCCGAAAATTTGAATTTTGGTATCAGGAGAACAGGACAGGCGAGGAGCCAGTTCGAAACATCAAGACATCATGTGCATGCATGTGTATGCATGTCTATCGCATCATTCTCGGCTGTCGAATGATCAATAGATCATATGCGTATCAATACAGGCCTCATCATGTGTATGCATGTGTATCGCATCATACTCATCTACCGAATCGTTGATAGATCGTATGCGACTGCGTGCAGGCCACGTCATGTGCATCTATGTGTATCGTACCATACTTTATCTCAACCGGAAGTGATAATGTAGATCGCTACAATACCGGCCCTGACAATTCAAGGCACATTTCGGCCGAAAATTTGAATTTTGGTATCAGGAGAACAGGACAGGCGAGGAGCCAGTTCGAAACATCAAGACATCATGTGCATGCATGTGTATGCATGTGTATCGCATCATTCTCGGCTGTCGAATGATCAATAGATCATATGCGTATCAATACAGGCCTCATCATGTGTATGCATGTGTATCGCATCATACTCATCTACCGAATCGTTGATAGATCGTATGCGACTGCGTGCAGGCCACGTCATGTGCATGCATGTGTATCGTACCATACTTTATCTCAACCGGAAGTGATAATGTAGATCGCTACAATACCGGCCCTGACAATTCAAGGCACATTTCGGCCGAAAATTTGAATTTTGGTATCAGGAGAACAGGACAGGCGAGGAGCCAGTTCGAAACATCAAGACATCATGTGCATGCATGTGTATGCATGTGTATCGCATCATTCTCGGCTGTCGAATGATCAATAGATCATATGCGTATCAATACAGGCCTCATCATGTGTATGCATGTGTATCGCATCATACTCATCTACCGAATCGTTGATAGATCGTATGCGACTGCGTGCAGGCCACGTCATGTGCATCTATCTGTATTATATCATGCTTTATCTCAACCGGAAGTGATAATGTAGATCGCTACAATACCGGCCCTGACAATTCAAGGCACATTTCGGCCGAAAATTTGAATTTTGGTATCAGGAGAACAGGACAGGCGAGGAGCCAGTTCGAAACATCAAGACATCATGTGCATGCATGTGTATGCATGTGTATCGCATCATTCTCGGCTGTCGAATGATCAATAGATCATATGCGTATCAATACAGGCCTCATCATGTGTATGCATGTGTATCGCATCATACTCATCTACCGAATCGTTGATAGATCATATGCGACTGCATGCATGCCTTATCATGTGCATGCGACGAGGCGATCCGAGTCAGGGCCTGATAACGTGATGTGTTGCTTATAAAGGATGTTAATGAGTGATGAGTGCAGGGATGTAATCAATAAGAATCAAGTCATCAATTTAAAAAGAGCTGTTCGTTTATTGATAAGTTACGCGGGTAGGATACATTTAATAATTACATGATTGAAATATTTATTACTATATTAGAAACGTTTCAACATCATTCACAAGATGTATGTTAATTTCATCAATATAATATTGCTCCGTTAATTCTAATGAATACATGACATAAAGACATTATAACTTTTTCATACGTTAATGATTATCCGCTCTGCATGTACAATAATTAATTTCCGAATTGAAGACCGGCGGACGTGAATACACTTTCTGTTGAAGGTAAGGAGATGCTCGTCAGTGAGTGCGACGTCATTATTTTGGCACTGGTCCTCTTTGACGAGTCCATGCGACTGCTGACTTCCTGGACCGTTGTATGCCCTGCCAGTACTGAAAAAAAAAAGATAGCTCGATCAGTATTGGCTCTGGCTTTATTTACTCGACGCATTCATGTTCCTTACGCAAAAATACATCAGCAAAGCGTCCTACAATCGATTTTAAAAATACTTCAATTTCGGCCCCAAAATCGTGAAAATCCTGAGCCTATAGCCTTTGTTTTTTTCAAAATTTGGGCCAAAAATCAACTATGTTTTTAATGGTTTTTATGACGTATTCCTACGTATTTTGAGCCCAGGAGTCCGAATCTGCAAGTGAAATTGATCTACCTATCGAATTGATCAAGTTATGGCCAATTTATCTCTCTGAAAAGTGAAAAATCAAGGATATCTCGAAGGGATTTATCTCTAGCCTAATCAAATCAACGTGTTCGTGTTCCTGACGCAAAAATACATCAGAAAAGCGTCCAACAATCAATTTTAAAAATACTTAATTTTTGGCTCCAAAATCGAGCAAGTCCTAAGCCTATAGCCTTTGATTTTTTTAAAAAATTTGCGCCAAAAATCAATATAAAATTCAGGCAACCCGGGAGCATTGACAGGAGTGTAATGCGGAGTTGCATCTAATCAGGCGTTAGCAAGGGAGGTGAAATATCAACACAGCGAACGCAGAGGCATACTTATATACATATATATGTTTAAAGGTTTTTATTCTATAATATTCCATAATAATAATGATAATAATAATAATAATAGCTATCGTTTTAATGTTAATAATATTCATTCAAGATTGGTATAATTTTTTCTTTCAATAATTTTCCGCAACAAATAGATACCTACCTATGTAAAATGTACAATATTATATAATCTTTCCTTGTGTGTAAATTACATTTATCAAACTGAGTAGAGTTCAAAAGTAATAATGATAATTAATTAAAAACACACTAGTCCTAACTTGACAAAATTATGACTGACCTGTGTTTACATTTCTTGTACATTTATCTATGTATAATGTATTTTTTCCCACACTTTTTTTTCTAATTGAGTGTTTTTCTTCCTCCCCAAATATTTATGAATACCGTGGACGATCATTATTTATCCATGTAATATCTACGAAATACATTTTTTCCAGAACTAATTGGTAATGCAATAAAAAATCAAAAAGGAAAGAAGTCCTTCCGAAAGTTGTTGCAATGAAATCAATAATAGTAATAGTAGTAGTAGTGATAATAATAATAATAGTAAAAATCATAATAATAATAACAACAACAACAATAATAATGATAAAATCATGATTGTAGCAATGATAATGACGTCAACAACAAGGAACAATAATAATGATTATAACAATAATCTTGATGCACGATAATTGAAGAAGACAAATGAAGAACTATCAATTAGTTATGATTATTACATAATGATGACGATTGTGATGATGACGTTGTAATGATTAAAATATACCTAATAGTGATTTATAATAAGTCTGTGTATGTATGTATATAGCTATGAGCTATGAATTATAAATCTCTATGTATATGTATTAGTGTAATATTTAGAATATGTATTAAGAGACGTAATGAATTGAGTTTCATGGTATGAGAGGAGTACACGGCGTATATAGGATAAAACACTGGCCTTAAATTCTAAACTTGTTTTTTTTCGTCATACCCAACTCCATGTTCAAATCATAGTTCAATCGTATCTTTTCCAACTTGTTTTTTCTTTTTTTTTTTTCTTCATATAATTTTTTTCGTACACACTTGCTACGAAAAAGTTTCAAATATGAAATAAAAAGGTGAAACCATTGTATGTTCTTTTTTCCCCATCACATCAATCGATGTAAGGTAGTTAACAGCCCATCTTCATATTATTATTTTAATAACTAATAATAATAATAAATAATAATAATAACAATAATAACAATAATAATAATAACAACAATAAAAATGATAATAATATCAATAAAAAAATATTTATAATATTGCGACTTAATTTTATTGTTCGTTTAATATACCTATCTGTTCACCCCTGTTCAAAAGTTTCTGGATAAAAATATACGTAATCATGGAAATAAGCAAACCAAAAAAAATTGCTAGGTATTCCACCGAAATGAAACTGATTTGATTGATTACAAAAACTCACCACAATAACGAAATTCTTAATTTTGCATTTGGTCAACTGATACCGAAGATGTGTCCGGAAACTTTTGGATGACAGTGTTATATATGTTTCCCTACGTACATATGTCTATATTATGTATATAACAGATTCGTAAGTTGAGATTTGTATCGTTCAGGATGCATATAATAATCCTTATTATTATTATATGATCACCATTATCGTATTCATTATCCTCATTAATCGTATCAACTATCGTTCGCTTATCAATACTATTATTATCATCATAATTATTGTTATTATCATTATCAATATTTAATACTCTAATTTTCTACTGTACAACATTTTTACAATTGAAAATTATGTCGTTTGTTTTGGGTTTGGTTTGATACATTTCATTTATTTAATGTGTGTTTGTATTGTTTAACTAATTAATTAATTAAATAATTAATTATTGTATGCTAATTCTTTATACGAGACTATCGCAGTGTCATGAGATTCCCCTATCATTTTCTCTTACTAGTTTCTATCTATTGTCTTTTGCTACGGAATTACTATTAATTTTTGTTAAGTTTTTCCGCTGTCTTGAATGTAATTTTTTGCCTTTCTTTTTTATCTCGTACCTGAACCTATTTAATACATGAATAAGTATAGACAGGTTAATATATTATGATGTGTTTCAGTTAATTCATCTTTTTTGTTGACATTTGTTTTCTTGTTACGGCTGTTTCTTCCATTCTTCCTCGTTTTTAGTATTACAAACTTACAACAATTATAAGTCCTACAATTTTCCGAACGCTCTCATTCCTCTTCTTTTATATACCTATATTCATTATACATGTATGTATATATACATAGATTATCAATTTATTATTCATCAATCATTTATGATTTATTACTAATGCTATCATTATTATTGTGATTATTATCATTATTATTATTATTATTATTAATATTATTATCGTGATTGATATTATTTTTCTTATTGTTAATGTTCACATCATCATCATCATCATCATCATCATCAATTAAATAATAACTATTATTATAATTCTTATTACTATTACTATTATTGTGATTTGTTAACTACATTTATCATCATCATCATATTTATAATTATTGACGTTATTCAACTATAATAGATAGGTAGGTCAAGTCGACGACAGAATATCCCGTTAATTTTTTTGTTTTTTCTGTTTGTTTTATTTTATTTTATTTATTTTTTTTTTTCATTTTTATGTAGTCAAATTTTATACACGGGGTTCATCATTTATATGCATGTACATATAGTCGTGATATGAATTAATATGAAAGTAATAGCGAAGAGTCGATGAATGATAAAAATAAGAGAAAAAAAAGAAGGCTGACTAAAGGATAAAATAAATCATAAAATGTAAGACAGACTTGTTTAATCTTTTGTAATACCCTTAGTTTTGAAGATGCGAATATTTTATAGGTTGTATAGGTATCATTATACCTATACATTTATCGATCACTACTACTACTACTACTGCTATTACTACTACTACTACTACTACTACTACAACTATTATTCCTACTATTATTATGATTATTATTATTATTATTGTTGTTGTTGTTATTATTACTATTACTAATAATGTTATCGTTATTACTTTTAGTAGCATTATATTCATTTTTACCTATACGGAAAACGTAGAGCTTATGTACGTGTAAAATTTAATGTTTGTTGAGAATTTCGAATCTTATATTACAGAGAGAAATTTTCGAAGTATATAATATTTCATAGGTATAGGTATGTACATATATAGAGAGACGTGTTTTCTTTTTCCACCTATTTACTTTTATATCTTTTGTTTCGACTTTACAGTGTCCGGAGAGGAATTTTGCAACGTTGGTTCGTTTATTTGTTTGAAATTTTTCTTTTTTCATGATTTTTACGGGAAAATTTATTGAATACATCTTTGAATGACTAGAAGATTGTAGCAAAGACTTTATATTAAAACAATATTTAGTTAAAGGTTTTATAAGTTGAAAAACAAAGCAATTAATGCTACATATAAACTCTCGATGACATCGCACTCTTGATGTCTGGAAACAAAAAACGCAAAAACGAAACAAGCGAAATAAAACACTGAAAAGTAGAAACCGACATAAACGAGCTACAACTCTCAGTCTCTCGATTGGTTCTGCAAACTTGTGTAGAAAAAAAAAAAAAAATTATAGAAAAAAATAGAAATAACTCCGCGTCCATTCATCTTTCTTTCTTTACTATTCTTCCCTTGTTTTTAAAATCCATTAATTTCATTAGTTTATGTGAAAATTTAAAGTACGGAAGCTTCGCTCCTGTTAGTAGGTGCAGCATTGGCAGAATTAACAGGAGTACTCGGAGCACTAGAATTTGTTGTAGGGTGATCAACATGGCTACTAGAATTGTTGTTATTATTGCTTGCTTCTCCCGCATGACTTGAGCAATAAAATTTCTTGTGTGCAATAAAAGTACTCAAATAGGTGAAACTTATGTCACAAGAATGGCAATATCTTGGTCCTGTTTTTGTAGGGTCTAAACTCTCTTCGGGCGGTGGCGTATCTTCTCTTTCCTGTTTAACACCTACGTGAGGAATAATATTATTTGGTATCACAACGGATGGTGTGTTTGACGTCGTACTTGTTGATGTTGTTAATATTGCTGGTTTTGCTGTCGTTGCGCCGCTTTGTGAAAGCTGTGGACTTTTTTGAATTACTTCCGACGAATTTCCGTTCACTGATGAAGTACTGTGAAGAATCACTTGATCCCCTGGAATTTCATCCGGCGTAGTGGCGGCTACTGGTTCAGGTGTCGGAGCAGCCGGGATGGTTTCATCGTCGAGAACACAAGTTATGTAATTTTCTTCCTGTTGCAACAATGCGCAAAAAATTAGAGAATGAAAGGTCGAATAGATAATTTAGAAATGCTGACCCAATTATTAATATGTAATTCTCACCTGTAAGTCTGTACCACGTTTCTCGAAATGCATTCTAATGTGTGTTCTCATACCGCGGAGAGTATTCCCTTTGTAACGACATATCGTGCACCGAAATGCTTTAACACCCTGATGCGCATCCATGTGCCTTTGGGCTGCGCCGGCAGTTGGACTAACAGATCCGCAAACTGGACATCGCCAACCTCCCGTGGGTCCAATTGTACAAGTGTGCGTCGTTCCTGGTTCTATCGTTGCCTGTAAAAAGAATTCACACTGCTCATATATTTTCTTCGAAAAATCATGTTAATATGAATATTTGATAAACGACGTAGTTTACCTTGCATTTGGAACACCTTGCCTGATGTTTTAAAGGCTCGGATCTCTTTTCGCAATAGAATGCCTGGTGCGCCGCTAAGTTGTCAAGGGATGCGAATTTTATGCCACATGCAGCACATATTAGTTGATAAAGAGGAGGTGAAGGTGTTCCAGAAGGAGGTGGACTGCTTACTGGGTTTTCTCTGGCCTGACAATAATGCTTTTTGTGAGCAACGAAGTTCTCGTGCCGACAGAATACGATATTACATTCCTTACACCTGTAAACATGGTAATTTAGTCCCGGATCTAGGAACATTTGAAAAAAAATAATAAATAAATGAACTTACCTAGAGACTCCCTGCTTGACGAGAACTCCGGGTACAGGAGGCGGCGGTAGTTCAGCTAATCTTAAAGCTAATTCAGTAGGTGGTGGAGGTGCTGGACTGATTTGTCCTGTGGGAAGAGACCTAGTTCTCGGACTACTACCTCTAGACCTAGGGCTCCCTGGCGTCGGTAACGAGGGAACCGGTGAGACTCTATTCTCCTTTTCGTCCTGAGGGACGAGGGATCTTCTTACGCTAAGATCCAGCGGTGCGGAGGCCATCGACGATAAATTAACATTCGAATTATTGCCTCCAGAATTTGGCGTTGCGGGTTTATTAGCTGCTCTTAATACCGTCGGAGCATCAGTCGTAGTCTGTGGAGCCGTAAGGCCTCTTGTCATTGGCTGAAGAGCTCCATTAGGAAGTAAAAAGCAGGCTGTATCTGGAGTAGGAAGTGCTGGAGCGGCTAGTACACTTGCTCCTCTGAATAAGGAATATGGTACGATTAGAATAGGATTAGTAGGTAGTGCAAGGCAAGGTTGAGGGGGTGGCGAATCTCCAGGACTCGAACTAGCTGGAGGTGAACCTTTCAGTGACGTCGGTTGTAGAAGGTCTTTAACGACGTGCCTCGTGCTGCAATAGTGCGTTTTATGAGCCCTGTAAGTTTTCAGAGAGCTAAACCTTATGTCACAATTTCTGCAGTATCTTTCAGCCTCTTCATTAACAATCGAACCGTTCGACGGACTTCCAGGTGTCGTGCATGGAGGCTGAGGAATCGACGGTGGTGCTACGGGAGAAGCTGCGTGCATCCGCATGTGCCTGTTGAGCGAAACTTTCTTGTCCGCACTGTAAGAACAGTGAGGACAAGCGTATGCTTTACGGACTTCAAATTTAGATCCTGATGTTTTCTCCTGATCATCATCATCGTTTGCACTTTCCTCATCTGCTCGAGGACGGTGAGCGCAGTAGAACGTTCTATGAGCTTCTAAAGTACTCGCCGAACTAAAACGGATACCACAGGGGGGACAGATCAGGGGAACAGGTCTACCTGTTTCCTCTTTACCATCGTTTGGCAGAATAAAAAGACGACCGGATGTTATGGCTGAAAATCGAAAGAAAATTATGTATTTCTTGTGACTGAAATTGCCGGTGTTCAAATGAATTTCACTAACCGTTCTGGAGAACCGCCGGGAGTGGTGGTGGGGTTGAATTTGTGTTTGACTTGTTATCCTGTTGTTGGATAGTTAAAGCAGCAACAGCGGCAGGTCGTAGGGCAGGGTCAGTTGCCAGACTAGCATTCAGTCTCAATTTTGGAGTGTTGTTGTCGTCTTCAAGTTTGATTTTTTTCGTTTGAATAGGTGAAGATGCTTCTTCCAGCCTCCTCGTATCCCCGATAGTCCTACGAGCATCTTTTCTTCTCGCTGAATTATATGACGGGGAAGTCCTTTTAGTCGAGTCATTAGCGACTTTGACACACTCAATAGGATCATCGTCGTCATCCTTAATTTTTATATTATCCTTCGGGCTCAGGTCACCGGGCGTCCGTAATGTCGGGCCTCTTTCTTGTTGGAATTTTCTCGCACATGTGATATTATCAATGTCCTCTGTTTTACTGTTCGAAAACCTTTTTCTACCATCTTCAGCGCTATGAACGTTCTGCAATCTCAAACAAGGTCTTGTCTCTTCGGAATTTAATCGTGGAGGTGGTGGAAGGCTGGATTCTTCCTCGCCAGGATGTGCAGCCGCAGGACTAGACACTCCAGATCCTCCGCCTTCGACACCACTGCTTACTGATGGGGTCTTTTCCGAGTCACTCCACTCTTCATCTTCCCCTGTAACAAAAGTATTCCAATACTTAAACTCAAACTTAAACTGAAAAATAAAACGAAGAATAGCAAAAACAATGGCAATTAATGCTCTTTATGCATAAAATCGAATATATCCTGCACCAGGGTAGTATTCTATAAGAAATTTTCACCCTACAGGATACTCATACTCTGCAAACCCGATGTATGTATATCTTGGAATGGGGAACACGGTCGCTATTAACATATCGCCGACCCGATAAACCTTTCTCAGAAACGATACCGTGCAGCACCACGCTCAGAAAGGTATATGGTATGGTATGGTATGGTAGGCAGGCGATGATTACGAGTGTATAATGTGTATCGGTGTTTAATGTTTGAGTGTATTTTTCACTCGCAGTATATATAACTTGACCCTTGTCTGGTCATTGGCATGACTTTTAACAGTGATTTTAGTCGATGTATGATTGTAGAAGAGAATTCAAAAATATGTTATGAATCTTGAGGTATCGATTTCTGCGGGTAAGTTTTGTTCCCTGCAGGACTCAATTGTCAGATCCGATCGTCTTTTGTCGTTGGTATGCAAATTCATTTGGTAACCTGCACAGGAGTATACGAACTCGACATGCTAAGTTAAAGAAGGACGTTCGTCGCCTGACCTCACCTGCATGTTGGTTGAATTTCTCCCCTCTACCATCCTCTACCTTTCTATCAGTTTAAACAGGAGACATTTCCGTCTCCCTTCATTCCCGCGGGAGTGAGCCCTCAACGATCACTGTTGTTAGAGGTATGGGGCACAGATATAAACTCTTCGTTCGTTCAACCACCAGCAGCGCAACTTCATACCCTAGGTAGCAACCACCACTTGTGCGCCAAAGCTCTTTTTTCTACACGTTAATCGGAGATATGCTAATGTGGCATCCTGATCGTGACAGTGTGGTTGCTGTTAAGTGAGAGCTCAAGATGTACCTGTGCACCACCATGCACCAACAACACGCCGCCTTATTCATTCTCGGACCGCAAACGCCTTATCCCTCTCTTCTAGCTATGCACCTTAAAATAATTGTCTCTCAGTTCCCGGTAATAAACTCCTTACTACTCCTGCTCTTTTACCTCCACCTTCAACTTCCTTTTTTTTTTTCTTCTTTTCTTTTTTCTTCTTCTACCTCGACTTTAATTCTAAGAACTAAAACACCGCCGATGGTCGCAAGTCAGTTGGTTTTTCTTTTTCTTTTCTTTTCTTTTTTTTTCCTGTACCTCGCGCACGCTCTTCGTACTTTTCAACGATCATGAATTACCTATCTCCCTTACACTCTGTATTATTCATCGGTAAACGAGTGATGGGAATAAGAAATATAAGTTTTTTAGTTCAGCACTCAGATTGCAATTTGATTCTTTCTTGAGCTGTAGCCATGAGATAACCCTATTATAAATCTGCACTCAATATTGCGAACTATATAAGGGAGTGGATTTCAAGGAAGTGCAGATATTTCAGCGGTATTTAAATCATATTTCACGAGCACACGAATATTTCAATTAATTTCTAAACGTTTAATTAATTTTCGCTGAAATTTCATGGTATTTTGAGGATTTCGAAGACTTTTAATTAATTCAGAATCAATCCATAGACCAGATTTTAAAATCGTTTCAACCGTCCGTACCGGAACTAACTAACTCACTGGTCATCATCCCACATCACATGACATGACATCACATTACACCACGATATACCTATCTCAAAATAAGTTGCCTCAGCCGCCAGACTGACCAGATGTCCCCAACTATGAGATACCGGGAGTATGTCACCAGGAACCGTCTGGAACAGACTTGAAATCTGAGTGTCATTCACCTCCGTTACTATATACCTATAAATCCATCGACTTTCTTTCGACAGCTAATCACTTTTTATCAATTTCTCGTCTGTCTAGCGTCTGGTACATCCCAAACACCAGACATCAGTTTATTAAATGTGTACAATAAGTTTTTACCCACGAATTGTTCCATCTTCTTTTTTTCCCCCTACAAAATATGATAGAAATTCATTTACATAATATAATAATGGTGATCCCACGCTCGGTTATATGGTATACCTATCTACGTATGTAAGTAAAAAAAAAGAATACGTTGAATTTACTTCCCAGAAAATCAAACCAAGTTTTTTTTTGTTCAGATTAAAATAGCGCATGGAATGGTTTATGGGGGGGGATTATTTTATTTTTATTTTTTCGAATTTATTTATTGATTGATTTTTTTTTTTAATTTTTTTGTTTTCTCATTTGCCTTGCCTTTCGGAGTAAAACTAAGTTGAGCTTCTGATATCCCTTTCCTAACTGAGTGTTCTCTGATTGCCATTTTATCTATAGTAATAAAAATGAATTGAAATAAAGCAAAAAACTAAAAAGATAGTTTCATGCAGAGTAGTTTGGCACGTTGTGCATGGTTTTGCCGGTGGTGTGTGATTTTTCATACTGTCTTGTTTCGTTTCACCTTCGCTGGTATCTTCGAAGGCATCTGTCACGCGGCTCACATGAACGACCGAAGAAAGAGTAGCCAAGCCACCGGTAGAAGGCAGCTTACTAACAACTGCACTTATGTGTGTGTGTCTCTTAAAAACTCCATCTTAACCGCTGCTGCTACTCCGCGCGCGAACGAGGACGCGTTGAATATGCAGAAGCAAGATGGTTTATACGTGTTGTCGATTAAGTCTGAGACGAGGCGGTCATTAAGAGATATCGAGTAGGGCGTCGTCGTCGTCTTCTTCTTCTTCTTCTTCTTCTTCTTGTTCTTCTTCTTCTTCGTCCTGGACGAAGATGAGAGCTCCCAGCGAGAGAACCAAATTGACTATGATTTTACAACCGATTTCTTTAATTTCATCATTAACTATTTCTGGTACCAGGTCACGATCTACGTGTAAATTAAGAAAAGAATCGGAACGATTTACCCAAAAAAAAAAGAAGAAGAAGACAAATCTTTAAAAAAGTAACACAAGTATGTGGACGGTGATCGGTGAAGAGAAAATAGGACTTTGAACCAAAGTATTACGCGTTCTAAAAGTTAGATTTCTAGTTCATGTTCGCGTCAGTTGCGCGCGGACTCGAGACTGACTACTACCAGGGTGGTGATCTAATCTCGCATTCCCTCGCCGTGTGCCTAATTAAAGATCGATATCTATCCGATATTATTGCACCCCCCCTCCCCCCGTACCCACCTCCCCCTTTTGCCCTGCTACGTCAGGTTATTAAATTCCGGTATCTCAAGATCTGGCCAGACCGGGCCCAAGAGTCCTCTTCTATATCTGATCGCGCCGGGCCCAAGATCTCCTTCGGCTTAACTCCCCTTACCCTCCTTTCTTTTTTACTTCTACCTTCTATTTCTTTCCTCTTCTTCTTCTTCGTCCCGTCACGCCCCTCGCGAGGACGACGTCCTTGGGGATCAGATCATCACCGCAACGTTCGTTATAGTTTATTATAGAGATAATTCTTTTTTCTTTCTTTTTTTTTTTCATTCCGTTTCTCATTCTCTTTCTCTCTCACCTATATTTTATTTGACCGATTTACCATACGGTTCTATAGAAATCGTATAAATAATCTGTAATTTATTTATCGAGTTTTTGTTTTTTTTCTTCTTTTTTTTCCCCTCAAGTTTTATCGATCATCGGATGAAATTTTTGGTTCACAATTTCAAAGGTTCAGATTAATAATTTCAAACCATCGCAGGATGATATTTTCAATATACTAATATAGCTACATCTATACCCTCGCAGCATCTTTCTTCAGACATAATAAATCAAAAAATACCTGTTCAACGTTTTTACGATCTACAACCCTTGGAGATGTTAAAACTGCAGTTAACCTTATATAGAAGGGATGTTCAAACATTGCAAAATATATTGCGGATTTATTATATTGCCGTTCCGTGACTTCGAGACGTTATGCGATTCCTGACCGGTGCAATACCCCCCCCCCCCCCCCCCCGTTCCCCCCTTCCCCACCATCAGCCCCATCAACTTGGTGCAGCGTTCTTAAAAATTTTATAATTTATTTACCGTAGTACTTTATTATATTAACACCAGTACGGAAATGTATTATTCATAACTCCGAAGTATGCAATTTTTAAAAATCCCATCAACATTTGATCAGGAATCAAATCGATCATGACGATCGTATCGCGGGTTGAACTACTTCTTGTAGTTTATATAATTAGTTTTCTTTCTTCGTTTATCTTAATTTTTGTTTTTTTTAAGTGATTGCAGTTATGTATAGGCGTGAAGAATATAAGGGATACCGCGTCGACTCCTTCAGGATGATATGCGGGGGAGTTTATTCCGAGGGTGTTGTACGATATCGTCTCAGAGAACTTTGTCGTCCAGGACTTGAGCAAGCTGTCCATTAGACGAACGAATGGTCGCGATTGTGGGAGCGGATAATGGCGGTTCGGATGGTGCATAATTCTTACGGGGCGGTAAGATTTCAGTATATATATTTTCAACGCATCCAGTACGTAAGTGTTGAGTGTACACGTATACCTACATACACACACGTACCCATAATATATATGGGTGTTATGGAAAGTGTTATAAGTCGCACACGCATTCGGCTAAAGGAATAAGGTGTTAGCTTAGCTTGCTCCGCCGCAGCTGCCGTTGATGCTGCAATGTAGCAAATTCTGAAGGCAAATGTTTTCGAGGGGGTGCGATACCGAGAGTCGAGAAAAAAAAAAAAAAATCCTCCTCTTTTCCACGTACATATACGTTAATACCTATATCGGGAATAATTACTTCAGGTCAAATTCGTTGTCTCGTATCTTCTGGAATTTTTTTGTTTTTTTTTTAATTCTAATCTACTTTCTGCACTGGATTATTAAGCGAGAAAATATATCTGCACGGCATGACTCTGAGAAATCTGAAAAGAATGATTGTGGGTTTTTTTGTTTTTTTTCATTTCTTTTTTTTAAAGTAAATTTTATTGTTGCTTATCCGAAAACCTGTGCAGGCGTTGGACTTGGTCGTTGAAAATCCATTGGCCCTGATCCTTTTTGCGGTTCGGGATGTTGAGAGAGAGAGGGAGAGAGAGAAAGAGAGAGGTAAAGTATGTGTGGTGTATACGTGGTGTGTATGAGTCAGAGGGAGAGGGGGTGAGAGAGATGGAGAGAATAATGTTGGGATAGCAGCGGGAATACGGAGGTAGGGAACCTGGACGTTTCGCTATCGGTCTGGAAAGCCTTATCAGCTGCATGCAGTGCCTCCCCCTGCCACCTCATCCCGTTCTCCTTTCACTCCTACTCCTGCTCTTGCTACTCCGTCCTCCATCATCCCTCTTTCCTCTTCCCTCTTCCCTCTTCCCGTCGGGAACTCCTCCCCCTCACTTCTATATACTAGGCGATGTTAAACCTATCTTGACTGGAGATGGGTGTACAGTGAATGTAGCGATAACGGCTCAACTAGAATATAATATCTGCTCCAGAGTATAAGACGCTATCCCTTGGTATGTATATATTCCATATAGGGCGAGTATATATGTATACATGTATTCCAAAGATTTCGGAGATATTATTGTTTCCGTGTATAATAGTCATTGCAATCATTCATCTCTGGCTATAGAAAATTATCTTCAAGGTAAATATACGATTTTTCTCTGATTTATAGTTTCTAGATTCTTCGTACCGATTTTTATTTCTATTGTCTTTTTCTTTTTCTTTTTATTTTTTCTCTAATTAGTTTCCAATGGAACGTATATATAGTGGGGAAAATTAGGCATATGATCACGGTGGTTTTAAATATTTAAAATGAAGAAAAAAATGTATATATAAAGAAAAGTGAGAAAGAACAAGAATAAAGTTTAACGAATATCTGCATGACCAAAATGCACCGTTGATTGAAACTCGCACTCTACTCACAAGTCCTACGGGATATCGCATGACCTGTGTTATGTATGTACGAAGAAGTATAAAGATAGTCTGCAAAGTGGGGATAATCAGATACGAAGTCAGTCCTTCCTCCCGCACGACGACGAGGACGACGACGACGACGACGACGACGACGACGACGACGACTAAGAAGAAGAAGGAGAAGGTGTAGACGAAGAAGAAGAAGCAGCAGCAGCAGCAGCAGCAGCTGAGGTGTTACGGCTCTGAGGCTGGACCTCTTTATCGTGATCCCGTCCACTCGCAGCTCACCGCTCCTCATTAGCCTGGTTGGTCATCAATCACAGTTCCGAAGCGAAGAGCGTTGCGTTCCCCCCTTTTAACGTCTCCTTCCTCCCTTCCTTTTTATTTCTCTTCTTTCCTCACCTCTTCATCTCGATCTTTTTTCCTCCTCACCTTTTTCAGGTGTACCTATACATATAGGTGTAACGTCTTCCAACGACGGGGACCCGATCGAAGATCGCGTCGCATCCCGTCGCACCTCCACGAAAGTCAACACTGTCCCAATATTTGGACCAGGTTATACCGACCAACCAACCATCCAACCAGCCAACCAACCAAACCAACGAGAACGGTCAGCTCCGCATATAGCAGTTTCTTTTCTTGTCTCTTGAACGGATCGAAAAGCTCGCCCCGCGCGAACCAGTTCGCAAGTTTTTATTTATTCATTTTTTGTTTTACTGCGGTATCTGTACAAAAATAAAAAATAAAAAAAGGGATAAAACGGAGAAGAAAAAGGAAGAAGATGAGCCGGAGTTCATTCCCGTATAACAGATCAGGAATTTTGTGTAAATATATGTAACTCAAGTTACCTGCACCGCAACCTGCACTATACGTATATCCATCTTCATCTATCCTTTGGAAATGTGAATTAAATTTGAAATTTGATAACGAGGGATATGGTCGGCAGGTACTTTTCTTCTTCGGATGTTATATAGGCTTTCTAAGAATTAGGAGATCGAACGTTACGATCATCCAATATAGTAGTGGGGTTGAAATTATACCGAGGTTATAATAATGTCGGAGTCCTCCAGAGGGACCTCGAGATCGTCGCCCACGGGTCCCTCTGCCTCCCCCTATCCTCTATAACCGCCGCACCTCCTGAAGGAGGAGGAAAGTTCGCGAATCTTTTTGATCTGGAAGAGGAAAGAAGGAGGATGAATACACGAAAAAAAACAAGAAACGAAAAAAGAAAGAGGGTACGTGAATGTGTGTATAAAGAAAGAGGCGAAGTCACGTGGAATCGGCACACCTGGCCGCCATCTTAGCGTCCCAATCTCCCGACGCGTTCTTCAGGGTTCCTCTTCTCCCTTTCTTCACTTCGTTTCCCGCTCAACTATTTCTTTTTCTTCTTCTTCTTCTGCTTCTTCTTCGGGTTCAGGATGTCCTTTCCAGGCGCATCTATCCCCCGCATCTCGTCGTATAATACGTACCACTTGTGTATGTATATAATATATATAAAGGTATATACGAATGCCTATGGAGCCTGCCAGAAAGAAGGTAGAGATTGTCGTTTGTTTAGGTCGCGATATTGCTATTTTATTCTTTTTTTGTTTTCCTCTCATCATGGGTATATAGGGAATAGTGCGGTGAACAATCTTCTTCCAGTCGCGACATATCCTGACATCCAGATTATTGTTTAAAAGCACATATACATAGATGTTCGTTATTACGTTTATGGTATAGAGGAAATTTCGAATTAGCATACGCCTCAATCTGCATCGATTAAATTCACCCCTAATATACCGAACCATAGCAGCAATGGTGATTCCCCATATCATATATAATATATACCTCTATATATAGACGACAAAATGCGTATACCATCATATATAAAGAGAGCTATACTGTATGTACACGCTGCGGCTATTAATTTCATCATTTATGATGTCCTCGACGCGGCGCAACAGGTATACTATCTATATATAAATCCCGTACCATCCCTGCTAGCTTTGAAGGGTGAATACGAAAAATAAACCACAAAAAATACCATCAGCTACCGTGCAGTAAATGTTTGAAAATAAACCAGGAGTTCGGGTTGAATGGTGACGTAATATTTTTTTCTAAATTGACCATAAAATACATAGATGTATAATTTTTGCAGCTAAAAAAAAAAAAAAAAAATTTGGTCGAAATAAAGTTCTCGATGAAATTTGAATGACTAATTTGAAATTTTTTTTTTTTTTTTTCAAATTCCATTAAAATATTTTTGTTATTTCCTCATGGATTAATTGAAAGCGCTTTCGTAATCCCTTCAATATCTTTAAACCCCCGTGCGCCTTTTTCCTCTTCCCTTGTACCGTTATAAATTTTTATTGTAATTCCAACACCCCATGAAATTGTCGAACATTTGAACGCTCCGCAAAAAAAAAGAGAGAAAGAGAAAAAGAAAAAAAAAAAAGAAAGAACTAAATACACGCGGTCTCTACAGAAAATTTCATACATCGAGTATAATAGGTAGGTATCACATATGATGCCCCAGTCCATAAATCTCAACTTCTTCTTCTTCGTCTTCTTCCTTTTCTTATTCTTTTTCTTATTATTTCTCTTCGCCCCGTTCTTCCTGCGGGAGGTCGGCGGCTGACGTCTGGCTACCGGGCCATTGAGCCTCATCGTTGGTCAGTGATGGTCTTATAATAACACATCTTGACCAAGAAGAGCTCCAGGGGGCGTCAAAAGGCGCATATAGTCATAATACAGGCGTTAACCGTTTCATTATATGGTTATCCGAAGACGACGTGATCTCAACGTAATGATCCCCCTCTCTTCATCATCCTCTTCGCGGTATAGACTTCCACCGTTACAATAACACCAGAGAGAAAAAAAAAAAAAAAACGCGCAATGAAATAATTCGAAGAAAATCTATCGTCACCCGCAAATTTTCAGCTTTTCACGCTTGATTATTATCGATTATTATTATTATTTCTGATAATGACTTTGAAAATCTATTTCAAAATTAGACTCGTTACACCATCAGAACTATGCATTATCGTAAGCAAAAAAACTAAACATACGAGATAAAGAAACAAAAAAAAAGAAGGAAAAAAATTCAAATCAAAATCAAACGATTCTCCGTGATGATCGCGTCACTGGAAGTGAGACGACAAGTGAGCATCAAACGAACGAGCAATGGTAGCGAGCATCAGCATGAGCAGTAAAGGTGTGGAGTAGTGTTAACGTCTTGGAGAATCGTGGAGCGGACAAATTGCCGCCAATTAAAATTCTCCCTGGGATATCCTCATGGTGTAGGTCTGTAAAGCAGCAACAGCAACAGCAGCAGGAGCACAAGCAGCAGCCTTTCTATAAAGGATTCCTCTCCGTGGACCGCGTGCGCGTCGTACAGGTGAGATACACGAGGTATATATAGGTATACAAGGTACCGTGTCTCTTCCTTTCTTTCATTCTGTCATTCTTTTTTTTTTCCCCACCGACCATAAAGAGTGAGGAAGAGAGAGAGAGAGAGAAAAAGAACGAAGTTAAAAGGAAAGGAGTGCGTTGTATACGTCAAGAAAAACAAAAAAAATAATACAAGAAACAGAAAATAAAAAAGGCTCTGGGAAATCCGAGAGGTGGAGAGATCAGGCTGTTTGGTCGGTTGTAACGCGAAGACCAGTTTCACCCAATTAAGTTGTACCTTGTACATTATAGTCGTACCTACACCCGTCGAGTGGAGTTTTAATTTTAACACTCAGAGGATCAGAGAAAGGTATATATGGTCATATTGACCCCCAGCCTTCTCTTTTCTTCTTCTCTTATCTTTCTGTCATAACTTCCGCATTTTTTTTCTCTTTCTTTCTTTCTTTTTCTTTTCTTTTCTTCTTTTGTTTTTGCGTATAAGTATATATACAGCGCAGCGATCCGAGTTAAACCGTATATGATAATCTTGAATGAAAATCCTGCAGGATGAATCCCATGAAATGAATTTGATGGACATCATCCATAAGTTTTCATCGAAAGAATTTCTCGGGGCAAAAAATTTCGATTAGTCAATATTAAACGTCGAGGTGTTAAGGTGTTCACGTGTACATAAGGATGAGAAGGAAACCAGCCCGTCGCCGTTTGCCACGAAAGGGTGTTTTTGAGGGTGGCAGCAAAAGGGGTGCGGGGGGGAGGGAGGAGGAGGAGGATGTGCTTATCTTTGACTCGCAGACGCGTCGCAATCGATATATCTCACGAAGGTTCCTCTTCTGGATAGGTGCAGAGAGAGGAAGAGAAAGGATGAGATAGAGAGGGAAAGAGAGAGAGAGAGAGAACGGGGTGGGCTCATCCTCCTCGCCCGTTCTTCTCTATTCCCCTTTTCTCGTATCTCCCGTTTCTCTGCCTGGACCCGCGGAACTCTCCCCCCCCACCACCACCCCTCCACCTACCCCGGCCGCAGATTTCTACCTCTTTACTCCCCCTGAATTCCAGCAGCCCGCCTTCAGCGACTGCAGAAAAGATCAATTTTAGATTCCATGCGATTTATAACTTCCTCTAATATGACGATGATAACATCGGCTACTCGCGAGTAGAACGATCGGGATAGACCTTTTTACACCGTGATGCCTGCAGATATGGATTTATTATGTATGTATGTGTGCGTGAATATTTAAGAGAGATTTTTATGCTTTTATACGAAGCCGATTTTTTTAATTTAATTTCTCTTTCTTTTTTTTTACCTGATCCAATATATTACCACGTATAATTTTCATTCGTGAATTATAATTAGGTGTACCTATTATTTTATCAAATTACATATATTGATATAGTTATTAAAGACACGAAAAATTGGGAAACCGAATAAAAAAGAAGAAGCTTTCATCGTATCGGTGTAAAAATTTTCTCTATGAACAGAAACAAGTTCTAAAAAAAAAAGAAAAAAGAATACGATGAATGAAATAAAATCAATGAAAAAAATCTCGTATTAAATATTAGGTGTATATGGTATATAACTTGATCTTCAGTCACGATCGTCTCAACCGACACGAACCCCAATCGACATAAAATCCTACATACATATAACGTATATTTTACAGGCGGTTAAACACTAAACAGGCCATTAACATGGCTATCAACACGCTCTGGCCATTACCTGATGCAACTGCACCACCCTGAACCGAGACGCGAGTCGCTTTTAGTACAGCTACATGATTTTCGGCTTCTAAATCTCCTGCGGGTCAACTCGATTCTAGGAGCTAAGAATTCTTGTATTACCTATTCTTCTTTTTCTTTTTTATTTTTTTTTATTATTCTCTTAGTCGGCACGCCCGCACTCTAATTGGCGGTGTGAACTGATCGGGGTAATTTGAAAAAGAAAAAAAACAAAAATACCGCAGCACATAGAGAACCAAAGAAATGGAAAGTGCGAAATGTTATAAGTTTGGAGATAATATGAGATTCGTCAAAAGTTTTCAAGACCATAATTATAGGTAAAAACTGTGTGAGAGAACACGAGGAATATCGAAGAAGTAAAATAAATAATTTTCGGTTCTCGCAAAGGACTAACGGAACGGTCCGCCGCTATACCGTGATCAGACGACTGGTGGTGTGGCTGGAGGGCGCCGATAAGCGGCGCCCAACATTGATGAATATAAATAAGATGGCAGTCTGCAGGCAAACGTTATCAAGTGGCCGCATGCCTCATGCCTCATGCCTCATGCCTCCTGCCTCCTACTAGGCTGCCCCTCTAACTCCCCATTCGTAAGGAGAAGGAGGTGAAGGAGAGGAGGAGGAGGTATTTAGATATTCTAATGGATCCCGATAAGGAGACACTGCGGCTCCGATAAAGACGGCGCTGCGTGCCGCTGATAACGAAAACTTCCATACCCATCCCTACACACTACCTTAGAGAGGTTGATAGGTATATACATAAGGTACACGTTATAATGTTACACTCACTTGTTTATACCCACCAAACTTTGCTATTTTAGTAACGATCAGTCCTCGATATGACTTACAAGATTATCAATCGTAGCTATAACTAAACTGTTTATTAGCTTACCAACAAAAAAAAATTAAGGTCAATGTCCGCCGTGCAATGCACTCGTCATACGATCCCCATAGGGATTCAAATTAATCTCTAAAATCATTCCTCGATGAAACGCTTCCCCCTCTCCGCCCCTACAAATTTTGGAACTACAAAAAAAACGACCCAATAAATAAAAAAAAAGAAAGAATTCCTAACGGAAAATGTTGAGAATATTAAAAAAAGTGATATCTTATTTCTTTTTTTTTAGGTTATCCCTTGGGACGTATATAGTCGGATTACACCTGATAGACGAATCTCTCCTGGGTCCAACTTTGTATCTATATATATTATTATACTCTCCTCTATATATAACATATATATAATCTTGCGGAGAGTTCGTCTGCAGGGGGCGTCGCGCACGTGGTGAGTTTTGTGGGGAAGGGTTGCAGAATTCCGGAAGGTCGCGTCGTCTGGTTAAGGGAGATAAGCAAAAGAGAAGGAAGGAGAAACGAGGACCTTGGCGGAGACGAAGAAGAGTTTTGTTTCCCTGGGACATTCCTCAAGGATCGTCCCACATCCCGGACTCTATATCTCTATATCACATCGTATAAATGTATCCTCGTTTTCATCTGTCTAGAAATTCACTCGGAATTTCAATAATTATAATAGACCCCTCACATATAGCAGCTCTAATTAAATTGTTGAATTATAATTTTTTTCTATTACTTTTCACGCACCTCTCCTCAAAATCTCTCGCATGCTTAAACACGTATAAATCACGGATAAAAAAAAAATTCTCTGATTCAACTGTATTATGTATACGGGTATATAATATATGATTCAACGAAGTGCTGATGCAGGATTTTAATCACATTTTAACGCCTATATAATCTATATGTATACGTACAGTACGTACATATCTCTATATGTAATTTATACATATATACCCAATCGCGGTGGAATGGTGGCGTTTTATAAATCAGTGGAACGATCTTAATAAATGCGTCATGAGGGGAAAGAGTAGTGAAGTAAAGAAGAGCGGTGCGGGGAGGGTGGGGGGGGGGGGGGGCAGCAGCTAATATCCTCTCGGTCGCTATCCCCTTGGCTCATCTCAATAAATTCAATATACTTGTGTAAATCAGTTCTCCACGAGCGGGTTCGAGCTCGCGCGCGCGCGCGCCTGATCAGAAATATGTATATATCCTTCTCTCTCGTTCATTCCTTTTTTATTTGGGGGAAAAGGGGAAAAAAAAAAAACACCAACTCGCGAAGCTTTCCTGTGGGATAAATATATGGGAGGATGAGGAGGAGATGAGCTCTCCCCCCCTCCCCCCTTCCCTTATACCATAATAACTAGACCTATCCCTGTCAGCGATAATTTATAATTTATTATCGGTAAATTGATTATGTATGTATTTTTAGAATCAATATATTTAGAGATTTTTCATACGAGATATATTATATGTATACCATATCATGCGAATGAAGGGATTTCCGTGCAACGTATAATAGACGAGAGAGAAAAAAAAAACGAACTCGCTAGTATAAGATAGAAATTATATACAAATTTTGAGTTTCCGAAAAATTGTAACTGCAGCGATGGAAAAACTAGAAAAAGTAAGCGTGTGGTCCCCATAGGTACCTAATCGGTTACCTTACCTCGAACTATATGGTACCTATACATATGTATAGTGTGGTAATAAATCGTAGTGTAATTTTTTAGCAATCAAGGTGAAAATTTAAGGTAGAAAAGTAGGTATAGGTATATGTATGAAAAAAAAAGCGCAAAGAACGACATTTGGTCCGTTGCAACGTAGCGCAGGGGGTTCACTATCTCGAATTGCGGGGGATGGGGGGGGTGAATATGGTGAAACTTTCCGCGATAATGATGAGGTTTTCATCGAGTCATTAGGTGGTGTTCGTCGGTTGGGTATAGGAAACCTGCAATTCTCTTCACGTTCTTTTTCATTCTTCTTTCTCTTTTTCCAATTCTTTTTTTTTTTTTTTTCTTCTCCTACTTATACGGACCTCTCTATCAAGTCGTCGGCAATTTATATATAGATTTAATACGTCTACCACCAAAAACCTATAGTATACCCTACCGATTCGCTAATGTGTCCCCCGTCCCCCGTCCCCCATGCGCCATTTCATTTATTTTTGCTGCTGCACCGTTTTGCAAGCGAAAAAAAGGTTGGTGAAAAATTAAACTCGGATATACCGCACTGCGAGTTGAAATTATTTTTTTTTCTCGTTTCTTTTTCTCGTTTTTTTTTTTGTAACGATCTTTGATTTTCGGTGTTGGAAATTATTCTATCTTCGCCCTACTTCGTCGCATAGATGTATCCCGTACGTACACGGCACCTACTGTATGTATAGTAGAAGGTGATGGAGGAAAGAAGAAGTAAAAGAAGAGAATAAAAGAAGAAAAAAGAAAAAAAAAAGAAGCATCAGCATCAGCAGCAGCAGGAACAGCAGCTAACCGATGATGTTGGGTGAGTGGGTGGGTTTCGCGTTCATGCGGTAGAATCGCGATAAAAATAATAAATCATTGCAGCGGCGTTCTCCGTTCTCCGTTCTCCCCTTTCCCTTTTTCCCTTCCTTTACTCGATCCCGTACGATCCCTCTTTCCCTCTATTTCTCTCTTATACTCCCATCATCCCCTCACCCTTCTCGCCCTTCTCTTTACCAATGGGAACGAATTACTATAATCACATGTAATGTAACAACCTTATACACCTTGTGTATGTTACCTACTATCCATACATAGGTATATGTACACCCGGTTAGGTTGATTCTGAATCGCTACGCGACCGAGCGCGCGTTTGGACAACTTTTTGTGTAGCTGGGCCGGCTGAGAAAAGTTGTCCAAACGCGCGCTTGGCCGCCAAGCGATTCAGAATCAACCTGAACGGGTGTACGTAAAAATACATACGGAATGGTTCGGTGATTCTGCTTTACCTCGTGTGGCATACTGTGCGTTTTATGTATATATATGTATTGGTACATAGTTTGTTCGCACGGTATACGCGATGCCCAATGCGCGATTATACCGCGATTGCAAGGGGCGCTGCTCTCTTTTGCCGAGACATGCAGCATTGCTGATTTTCCCCCTTCCCTATTTCCTTTCCCTTTTCCTTTTCTTCCCGTTCGGTATATCGATAGGTACCTATATATAAGGTATGCGCTGATACGGAAATGGGTACGCTTCGCGAAGGTTGTACCCGATGTTGGGTGTTCGAGTTCCTCTACCGCCGCGTCCTCCCCTTCTTCTCCACCTCCCAGCCTTCATCTTCTTCTTCTTCATCTTCTCCTTCTGCTTCT
Organism: Athalia cordata; assembly: GCA_963932425.1. NCBI lineage: Eukaryota > Metazoa > Arthropoda > Insecta > Hymenoptera > Athaliidae > Athalia > Athalia cordata. The sequence goes on from OZ010626.1 coordinate 32,888,913, forward strand.
CCTTCTCTCTCACGATATCTTGAATGCCAAACGGCGATTAATAACGAGGAGTCGTTACCGGTAGATAAGGAAGTACCCGCGCATTTCGTCTCTCTACAAGTTTCTTTTTTCTTTTTCTTTCATTTTTTTTTTTTTTTTTGTATTTTATTTTTTTATTCCACCATACTTTTCCTCTGTTTGTTACCGTCCTTTTTTCACCACTCTTCTCTCTTCTTCCTCTTCTTTCTTCCCCTTTTTCCTATCGCTTTTGCTTCACTGTTCGGAGCACACGAAACTACATACGAAAAAGAAAAACAGAAAAAAAAAGAGGAAGAAAAAAACCCTCGCAACGATCTTTATCTCATGGAAACTCTTCGAAGAGAGAAAGGGTGCGCTAGCAAAATATTTTACTCGTATTAGACTCGAATTGATAAACAATTATTTCAAGGGGATCCATTTTACCGGAGAGACAAAAGAAAGAAAGAAAGAAGGAAAAGAAAAGGAAAGAAAATTAAACGAAGAAAACCAGAGAACTGAATTTAAAAAAGGGTGGGGGGAGAACCAATAAAATAAGGAAAGAAAATAACATTTCAATGTACAATGTATGTATATTGTGATATATACCATATATAAGGATAACATCCGGGGGTTAGGTTAAAATGAGGTAAGGTTGGGTTATGAAGGATAGGGTATATCCCGATTAACACGTTGTTTGTACAGGGCATGGGATGTAATAACAGGTTGGCGTTTATAGGGCCCTCCCTCTCCCTCACCCTTACCCTATACGTATATAATATACATGTATTTCTATGTATATGTACACAAATATCTGATCTATAGGAGGAAATCTTCTCTCCTGCATCCCACATAGGTGTAGCGAGCATAAGCTTCAGTTTCTCAATAGTTTCATTGCACAAAGTCGTTTTTTTTCAATCGCCTAATGTCGTTACCATTTTTGTTTCATATTCAAACCAAACGGATATACAATAGAGAATAAGATCGAATCTATGAAAGTCTCGTGGATGCAGTGAAAAAAAAAAGAAATAATAAATCGGTATATACAGAATTTCTTTACGTAAATGGGCAAATACATATAGGTAAATATGTAGGTATTACCGATCTATAAAACGCTTTACATACAGTGTGAAATTATAAGCAAATGCGTGAAAGAAAGAAGTGAACATATACAACCCCCCAAAATATTAGAAAGAAAGAAAGATGATTTTGTGGGGGCGCTCGAAGTTCTTTACATTATATATATTTATGATTTTTATTTTTCAAGGTTTATTTTATTTTATTCACTTTTTGTTATTTTTATTTTTTTCATTTTTCATCTCCCCTTAATCTGCTTCGGTGTATATTATACGGTATATACACATAAAATATATATTATATATGTACTCTTATGCACACACCTATATATTCTCTGATTTGTTTACTCAGATTGCTCTCGATGCGAGTTTTACACGCCCACAGCTGTGCGATGCAGCAACGCGGAGATCGAACTTTGAACCCAGGGCTAATTGTTGTTGGCTCTAGATCGGAGATATCGGGCCTGGTTATGGCCGGCATAAGGTACTTTATATATACGTTGGTTATACCTGATATCCTCGAGAAGAAATAAAACGAAAGAGAATAGAAGGAGTAAAATAACAAAATGAAAAAAAAAAATTGAAACAGAAAAAACGGGGGAAAAAAACTGAAAGAAAAAAAAAATTTGTAAAAGAAGAGAAAAAAATATGCGTGCGTATAGTACCTATACATATAATTCCGAGAGGAGGAGGGAGCGGAAAACGAGCGATCGTATACAGACACGCGGGTTTATAAACCGGCGCGGAAACGCCCCGCGGTCAACTTCTCCCGCCTCTCGACAAATTAATACAGGCAATCGTTATTTATTTGAAGACGCGATTTGAAGCCGGTTTATGCGCAACTGATATCCTTGTATGCCGATATAGCTGCGGTGTAACTAAAATGTATACCTATATGAGAAGGGGATATTATCTGCCGATAGCTACGCAATAATTTAACTATACAATATTCATTCGCAATCGCCGATTAGTTTATTTCACTCAAAATCATCGATAAATTCGTAAGAAACCGAAAAAGAAAAAAAAAAAAGAAAAAAACTCGGTACGTTTCAAATCCTCATTATTTGCAACCGGCCGTGATGTGCAATAAGAACTCGGAGCAATTTTTGAGACTCGCACAACATCTACTTTCCGATTCTTTCATCGGTTTGGCGCGCGCATATCACATTTGATTGCTTGGTTAAAAACGTGTTTTCATCACGCGGTAAAACCCCGTGCAGGTTATAATTCAGCAGAAATGTATGCGTCGTACCTAATATAATCACAGCGAACAAACGAACCGCGTTTTTGGTAGGTTTCTCGTCATCGGACGGTATAGATATAACCCAGGAAAAAGCGGCGATAAGAAGCAGAACCGACCGACCGACCGACCGACCGCCATCGCCGCAATGCAGGAAGAAGGCCAAACATTTGTCTCAGATAAGATCTGCTATCTCCTGAGAACTTTCTCCTGTTTTTACGCCCGCTCTTGTCAGACTCAGAATATCACTACCTCTCCTTTTTTATCTACATTTCTCTCTCACTTCGTTCTTTTTACTTTTTTGTTTTTTGTTCTTTTCTTTTTACTCCCTGCACGTCATCTCGACTGTTGCCTGAGCATGAGATAGTATACGGTTTTATAGAAATACAGAGAGTACTTGTTTTTTTTTCTCCTAAATTAAACGGTTAAACCATCAGCGATTTTTAATCGGCAATTTTTCGAGTAAATCGTTGATCATTTTTTAAGTTCATATTTTACGCGAATAGTTTCAATCAATTTGCAAACATTAACATTTATCTCAAAAGAAACCGATGTCAAAACGTAATCGTCGAAAGAAAAAAATCGAGACAAAAAAATCACCGATTATTATCAGCCGATAAGATAGACATTTAGAGATTCATATAAAAAGAGAAAAAAAAATTATTCATGTCCAGACGGAATATTTGCATTGGGAGAAGCGACGGCTGCAGCTAAAATATACGAACGAAGATGGTAATCGTAAAATATATCGATCGATAACGGGTACGGCGAGATCGTTATCGCGTTAGATATAAATAACATCGTGAATTATACCGCTGGCGATGTTGATATGGATAATATCGGATCGATAAAATAAGATGGGATACCGATTACGTATATTACCAATCAGTAAAACAAAGTCCATGCTATAACCGATAGGACAAAATCGATAATATTAGAAATGTTTCGATAATAATCAGAACGTTTGTACCAGGCATGACGAGACGAAAATCCCGTGTGAAAATTTTTAATGGAAAAATAAAAGTCACTTTTTTTTTCTCTAAACCGCAATAAAATAAAATCATGTTATATCCTAACTTACGAGACGTGTCGGATTGCAGAGTTCGAAGATTTGCTCTCGATCTTTGTCTCCAAAGTATAAGGACCGCACTCATAATGTTTTTTTTTCTTCTAAATTTAATAATTTATTTATTATTATTTTTCACTCCGTTAATATATATGAGAAAAATAAAATTATTCTATCGGCCGCTTTGTTTTTTGTTTTTTTTCGTTTTTCACTCACTGATTTATCGTTATAAAAATACACGGAGGAGACATATTTAATCATTTCTCGATTATATCCACACACAACTTTGACGAACACACTGCTGAGAACTGCACACTGCACAGTGAATCGGAATATCGGAAAACGAAAAAAAAATCAAAAAAAAGAAGAAGTAAGAAAACAAAAAATCTTACACACCGCACTGATCACCGACCGATTCCTCCGCCGATTCACTGTATATGAGGATCGTGTTAACTTGTTGTAAGACAATAATAATAATCGTTCGCTTTTAAAATTCCAGAAACTTTCGAAAAGAGGTAAACGCGTCCATGACGAGAGAAACACAAGCACTGAATGATCCTGATCGTGGTCTACGAGTATATTACCTGTTATCAGTCGGTCGACTCTGCTGCACCTCCTACTACTTTCCTCACACACAATCTACCATTATGTCTATATCAGAGGCTGTGTAAACTTTGGTTTAGTTTTTTATTTTTCATTTTTTTTTTTTTTTTTTCAAAGTTCTTACTTACGTATTTATTTATTTGACTTTTTTTCTTTTTTTTTCTTCAGATATGTATCTATATATAGTTTAGTATAAATATCTAATTCTCTCGCTTTCTCGTTTATCCTATATTCCAGGTCTAATTCCATGGTTATCGGAAATAAAGTAGGTAGTTTTTCGGTATCTATCAGCACTTTATCAGTCCCACTATCTCCAGTTATCAGTCCCCTACCGTCCGTTCGGTCTCCCTCTCAACATTATCTGAAGGCGAGTTTGTCTGGATCCAAAGATTATACGGGTATAAGTATATAGGATAATTTGTTTCATTTTCTTTTTGCCTTTTTCCTTTTTTTTTTTTTTTTTCATTTTCTTTCTACCGTTTTTGATACTTAGAAAAATTCTCCAGGGATCATTGTGGCATGATGAAGATAATCCTCGAAAAATAATGAAAATAAAAATAATATATATATATATATATATTATATACGTGTATAGTTATGGTTGCTAACGCGCCAGTTGCTATATTGGAGACGGTTGAAAAGTCGAGTCGTATACTGACTGGGTGAGTCAAATAGTGTGTGTATAAGAAAGCTTATGGGGCACGTGAGAGCATCGAAACAGTAAGATCACTGTTACACTCTTTTCATCCTCTTCTATCTTTTCCGTAACTCAATATCGCGGGTATATTCATCCTTTTTCATTTTCCCTCTTTACTTCTCCACCGTTTATTCCCTGGGTTCCAACTCCGTCCCGCCTGCAAGCCGGGAGAATCTTGACGAATAAGATAACACGGCGCCAAAGCGCTCTCAAGGACCAGCCGCTGGAATGCCCAACGCCTATCAACGGCCGTCTATATAATGCGAAGAGAAGAGAGTAAAAGAAAAAACTAAGAAAAAAAAGAAAACCAAAAAAAAAGTGTTTCTCTCTCTTTCAATCCAAACACTTTGGTTATTATTTTTCTTTTTTCACCAATTCTCTCATTTTTCTAAAATCATAGTTTCATCCATTTAATATTTATTCTATACTCGTTTTCTTTGATCCAGATGTCGATCACCTATATAGTATATCATACGTCATGGACATTGCCGCAATAAAATTGTTACAACTCGTAAAATCAAAATAAAAATAAAAAATGAAACGGTATACGTATTAATCCATCGGACGAGAAACTGTTGTTTCGGTATAAAGGAGGGGAGGGGTGAAAGGTATGTAGGACGGAGGAGATGATCGGGGGTTGAACGGAGATTGAAGGGATGGGGTTTGTGGTCGCGGTTGGTTTAGACCAAGCGGTTGCGGAGGAGATTAAGCAAATGAGAAATGACCTCGACGTACCCAACCTGGAGGCTATATCAAGAATTTCTCTTCCACACGAACACGACGACGGTTGTGCGAGATGCGGGGTGACAGTCATGACCATACTTTTTACTCCCCTGCCCTGCCCCCCTCCCCCCCCTCCTCAAAGCTCGAATATTATATGACAATTACCTCATGTTGCTGAAGAAAAAAAAAATATATATATATGATAGTCGTTCAAGAAAAGTAATCAAAAGAACAAAAAAAAATATTATCATCGTATAACGTTTTAGCAATTTTTCAATGTAAAAAAAAAAGAAAAAGGAAAACAAAAAAGACAAAGATGGATTCTAATCGTTCTTCGCGTTTCCTCTTCAATTCGTGCAAATTCTCCGTGTCCTCATATATCTATATAGTTAGAATGGTTACGGTACCTGTACATAAATTTCTGTAATATAAATGTGGAAATAGCTGGAGGATGAGCTGGTGGTTTAGGTTTTCTCGGTTGATGCGATGGACTTTGACAAATCGGGTCGCGAACAGTGATAACTCAGATCCTTCTAGTTGTCCTCCCTCCTAGGTATATATAGGTATATACACGTATAACAGCTAACCTATACAGGCCGTCTTGTCTGCTGCAGGCAGGCAGGCAGGCAGGCAGGCAGGGTGTGATACCAGCAGGAGCTACTCTATAACTCGAAAAGGAGTTTTTGTCATATCGCCCAGAGATTTGTCCGCGTCGAAATCGCCGCAAACTCCCTCTTTCCCTTCTATACCTATTTTCTTCTCCTCCCCCAAGTCCGAACGGATTTATTAAGTGAGTCTCGGGGTGAGTTTCTCGATGTTCCTATTCTATCCGACTCTCTCTCCTTCTCTCTCTCTCTCTCTCTCTCTCTCTCTCTCTCAATTTTTTTCTTTTCATAAATTCCTCTCTTTTTTTTCTCTCTCTCTTCAGCCTCTCACAGCGAAAAGAGTGCCGTCCGTCGTCCTTGGCATTTGCGAATAAATGGATCCCTCTGTCTGACGTGTATAACGTTCGTTGCAGGATGGCATATCCCTGAAACCGAACCTCCTCCTCCTCCTCCTCCTCCAACTCCTCTTCCTCCTTCTCTTCTTTCTTCTCCTGAGGGGCGCGCGCGGCGAGTGTTTCCAACCGATAAGATAAGCGACTATCGAGAGAAGAGAAGAGACCACTTTGCGTCTTGGGTATAAAAGGCGCGCTTCTCCCTCGTCTCCTCTTCTTTTTCTTTTTTCTTTTCCTTCCCTCCGCCGCACTGCACTCTCTCCTACTTCTCTTCCTTCGTCTTTTTTTTTCTATCATTTTTTTCTCCTTTTTTTTTTTTCTTTACTCATCCATCCGTACGCATCGATATATGTGTACGACATATAATTCCTCTGAAAAGTCACTCGCTCTCTGGTGATCACCTCAGTTTTTCCCCTAACATCCGGAAGTCTGTACATAACGTGTTATAAAAATCATTATCATATTATACAGATGTGTATTTCTTTATCATCGTCATTTTCTTTTCTCTTTCTTATGATGTTTTTTTTTTCGTTTTCTTTTTTTTTTTATAGAACGCGCGCCGGAAGTAGTTGCGGGTGGTTTCGTTATGTATATATAGTTTGCCACTTGTTGAAGACAAGAGGGCGAGGGTTGATCGTCTTACGTACCTATATGATGACCTGATATGTAGCGGATCAATCCTTTGTCTTTATGGTATTCGCTTCTTCTTCTCCTTCGTCTTTTTTTTTTCTTTGCTTTGTTCTTTTTTCTTTTATGGTGTCTTTCGAACACGTGCTAGTAAAGACGTCTATAGTCTCCATACTTATAGAAGAAGTTGTAAAAAGAAACCGTAGCACAGGCAACATCTTGTATCTATATAGGGAGAAATTTACACGCGACACTTCCGGTTTTACTTCCGGTTTTTCAAAAAATTTTAATATCGTATTAACTTAATAAAGAACACTTGAGAAACTTTATACCTCAACGTATTTTATAACGGCTCATCCGCGCACGTGTCTAATTTAATTATTATATAGAGAAGAAAAAGAAAATTCATGTATAGCTGAAAATATACCTATTATCTGATTGATGATTTATGACATGGAAAAGGAGATCGAGACGTGGATCGAAATTTGATAAAACATACAATATTCTTACACATATGCTTTTTGTTGCAGAGATATTTTTGTCAGATATGCATGTATACGTATAAAATATATCCGTATAGACAGTCATTATTATAGTGTGGCAGGAGGAGGTTAAGAAGCGAAGCGAAGCGAAGGGGCCGTCGGGAAGAGGGAAGAGTAGAGAGGAGATAAAGAGAGGGCCGAAGAGCAGAGATTAGCGCTAATGCACCATCTCGCAGTTGGCGCGCGGGCGTCCAGCGGGAGAAAAAGAGAGAAGAGAAGCTTAAAAAAAAAGAAAAAAGAAAAAAGAAAAAAAAAGGTGGAAGAGATCAAGGGATGGATTCCCGGTCGTATCTTTCATATTTCAACCCTCATAGTTCTGTCCTTCATTTTTCTGTTGTTTTTTTTTTTAAACCCGAAAAAAAAGACAGTCATTGATATCCGTTTCTCACTCTCTCTCTCTCTTTCGCTCGTATACTTACGCAGTATCTGAACAACAAAGTTAAAAATACGATTTGCTCCGCAGATAAAACAAGATAATAATAAATACCTACACATATATATATAATTTTCAACTGTTCAAAAAATACAGCTATTTTTAAATACCGTATAAAAGTAATAACCATTATCAGCGATTAGAGAACTTTCGGTTTAAATTTCGACAACCGATAATCGTCGAGATGGAATAGATGAAATCTCGAGTGCGTTTGCCCAGTAATAAAATTTAAATGTTGACGAAATGCAAAAACTTATAGATCTCTTCTTACGTTTCAAACTATTGAGCTATTCTATATTTAGAGAAAAAAAATGCAAAAATTATTCAAAAATCGAATCCAGATGATGCTTACGATTGTTTACAACGTCTATTTTACTTCTTTTTTTTTTTCAGTTGGAAAATGAAAAATATATTTAAAAAAAAAAAAAAAATACGCGTTACCACCTGGCGCACAATCATACGAAGACTTGCGGGATGGATCAAAAATGGTGCCAACAAATTAAATCACCACCTCTTATCTCCATACAGCAGCGATCTTCCTTCCATATAAAATTTCATATATAACCGTATACACATAGGTATGTACATTTCTATGTACCCCAAAAAATTGTATACAACAAAAAAATCCGAAATGCGAAGTCCGTCCACTTCACTTTTCATGGGGGTTGCTTTTTTTCTTTTTTTTTTTATTAGTGTGTTAATTTTTTTTGGTTTCGTAATTTTTTTCCTCTCCTTTTTTTTCGGTTGGTTATAGAGGGATGGATGTGTGTATATAGGTGTGCTATACCGTACGATACATCGTTACACCACCATAGCAAAGCATGGGATACCAAGAGCCAGTTTTCGCGTACAACACTACGGTGTTGTAGTAGAGTTTGACAGATCTTCATAAAAGCACACACAACTGTGCGGCGATGATAAGGGAATCGGCCCGGGGCATCTCTCTCTCGTACCTACCTACCTACCTACCACTCCCACCTTTCCCTCTTCCCTCTTCCCTCTTTTCGACCCCTCCCCCCCCCCTTTCCCCGACTGTTCCCGAGGGCACTCAGTCAGTGCGCCGCTATCATTTTTCCACACGAGTGGGCGGCGGGTCGGTCGCACCAACGCGCTCCGCTGCTGTCGCTGCACCAAGATAGGTGGTTTGGTTATAGGTAGGGACTCCGGGAATCGGGAAGGTCTTTCTTCCACCTCTCTCACTCTCCCTTCCTACCTACCTACCCCTGCCTACCCTCCTTCCTTCTCCTTCCCTCTTTTCTCTCTGACGTCCTATTCCCGCATCCCTTCGGAACTCGCCCCATCATCCCACCTCATCCCCTGCAGATTTTCGCCGTTTCCCATCTCCTGTCGGGGTACTTGTCAAAGTGACACATGGCGACGCCGAGACTAACCGCGAATGGATATTGGATAGAGTGGCAATCAATTATTATTTCAAATACGATATTCCCTAGTAAAGTCCGCTTTTGACGGCTGCGGTTACACGATGAGTAGTTATGTGGAAAAATATATCTACATATATATCTATGATCTTTTTTCCACGAATCTTCGATCTATTTTTACATTTCAACAAACCCCTTTTAAAGAAACGGACGATTGAACGAAAAGAATTTTGATGATCGTATGATTGAAATTTTCTAGACGAAAAATTAGAAAATTCGACATATCGTGCATAACAGAGATCGGAAGAGTTTTGCGATTCCGCTGGTTTTACAGACTGAGTAAGTCTGTCTGAATGGCTGAAACTTATGGCGGTTGCGGTAGGAGGGTTGGGGGTTTGGAAAGCTGTTAGCGCGGAATTTAGCGCAGGTATTACGGTATACGTACTACCGTTATCGGTATTTCAGATTCATTGATTCTCCTCGGTTTATACGTAAGGGACAAGAAGGATGAGTAGCGAACGACGTTCGCATAAGTTTCAACTAGTGCGATGTGGTTATCTTTAAACTTGTGGTATGGTGTGTAACGTTTTCAATGAAAACACGAGTGCACCAGCTGTGCAAGAATAAATGAGAAATGAGAAATGAGAGAAGAGAAATGTGAAATCGAATTCAGGGGAAATCTCGTCACGATTCATACCTAACCACCATATTATCGCTTAACCACGCATCCCTGACTCGCGACAAACTTTGAAAATTATTATCATCATTATCATTATCATTATCACTGTTACAACCCTATACCAAGTGCAGAACTTTCGCATGTCCAAATGTAAAGGGCATAACAATATGTACGACGCGAGCATAGAAAATCAAAAATTCATACCTCCTCATCGATGCAGGATTAAATTTCCTCGTTTCGAAGAATTAAGATTCAGTAATTGAAGTAGCAGGTACTTACCTGAAAACAGAAAAACATAACGAAGAAAATTAATATGATTATTTAATTTTACGAAGAATTGTTTTTTTTTTCTTCTTTCACCTCCTCAATTTTTGTATACCATATCTGATGTAATTCGTATTCAACGATCACAAAAAAACACAATACCCGTGACGTGAGATAAATCTGAAAAAAAAGTTACATTTTTTTTTCTCAATTTTCTCATTTATAATTCGGAGCGAATTTATTTTTTATGGTATGTTAAGAAATAAAATACTCCAGACATTTTAGATCGACTAAACTAACTCTAAACAATTTTTCATCTCGATGATGACGATGGGGATTATTAGACTACATAGGGATATATATATATACGTGTTATGTTGCTAGTCCCGTAATACTGCAGGTATAGAGAAACACATAGATTGTCCTTCTTCGCATTCGAGGCACGCTTCGCATCGGAAATTAGCACCACGTCATCCACAGGGATAAAGTACAGCCCCCCTGACGTCATGAATAAATATGGGAGTGTCACTTCACTCATTGCCTCCCGTTGCACGTGCTCCCCGGTCCTCATCCCTCCATATAATATCCGAAAACTAAAAGGAGGATTTTGACGAGCGAGAGAAGTCCAGGAAAAACGAAGAGGGGATGGAAACATCGCGACGCAATTTTTATAATCCAAGAAAGATTCTTCCAGTTCGAAAGAAAAAAGGAATATAGAAAAAAAAGTGCTGAGGGAAAAAAAAGAAGAGTCTAATGGATTTTGGAGCGGACTTGCTTTCGTAGTGTTCGGAATGTGGAAATATAGTTATATAACATCACGTATAGAATTGTTCGTTTTGATTATAGGATGGTGGGCACCTGACTCCTCTCTCCTCATCATGGTTACCTCATTCCTCCGTTAAAGAAGACAAAAGGAGCAACGCGCCACCCCTGCAACCGTAGAACATGGCGTATCTACATCCCCATTCAGAGTATTTCTCTCGTTTTCTCCCTTTCCACTGCTTAGTAGTACCGGTTATATGTATACCAGTAACACAGTAGGTATGGAGTGAAGCTAACTGTGATTACTGATACATCCTCCTCCACTTCTCTAGAGCCTTTTCATTTCGTTACTACTTCTCCACGTACCGACGACGACTCTCTCGTTCCCTACAGAGATTACAATTTACAAAAGCAGCCTAGCACCGGCACCACCTCCTCTCCTCTCGTTGGTCGGTGTGGTTGATTGGTTGCTTGCTTCGATGCTTGCTATGCAGGTAACATTATCTCATTTCTCTTTCCTGCAGCCACAGTACGTAATATTTCAGAATTTATACAGAAAATTCTCTCATCGAACTGATGTTAGTTTATAACAAAAGTTGGGTTTTTTTTTTTTTTTTCACGTCGTTCGGATCACGCTGTTAATTTTATATACCTTCGATGCGTATTCAAAAGATCGCCATATTGTGCCTTATACTGAACCATTCGATAGTATTCGAAGAACCGACGTTAAGATCCAGAATTTCAAAAAGTCGTATAAAGTATCCACCGGTGAATGTTGTACCGTATATGGACAGATGCGAGCCTGATCAATTACACGTAAGATGAATGGCGGAAAAGAAAAAGACAAAGGAAGGGAAGCAGATGACGAAGATACCGTGGCGGTTTTATATCCTCTAATTCCTTACGAAGGTAAGTTGAAGAGGGGGTGTCGGATGTTGGATCAAGTTGATCAACCACCCTATCCCCTTTCTCCCTTTTTATCCCGAACCCCCCGCTGCCCTTCTTCCCTGTTTCCTTTACTTCTTCTCCTGATCCCAAGAGTACTCCCTGGGGGATGTTAACGTCCCGTTTCAAGTTGTCAAAATGACTTTAGAAAAACTTTTATAAAGATGACAAATTAGTCTGGTACGGGACTTCCTCCACCTCCACCTCCACCTATTCTTTTCCCCCACAATCCACCATCTTGAAACTTCCCCCGCGCGTTGTATTAACTTCTTTTCTTTTTCCATTTACTTAACTTCTTCCTTCTTTTTTCTCTTCAATATTTTATTTTCTTTTCTTTTCATTTTTTTTTTTAGTTTATAACCCAACTTTCGACCTAACCTCGAAGCTGATTAATTTCAACGTATATGAGATTAACTTACATATATACATACGGTATGTGTACATCGCATTATGCACGCTGTGCATCTTCGAGTCGTCGTCGTCGTCGTCATCGTCATTCACAAACTTGTCGCGATAATGGGTCTCTGCTAAGTGCTTTATAGCGACAAAAGCGCGAAGATCAAGAATATAATTTTCTCCCACACTTTTACACGTAATAAGTATAGATAGCAAGTATAACTATATACTACATACAAACTCTGCAGGTATCGAAAATGTGTGGTTTTTTTTCTTCTTTTTTTAATTATTCGCAAATTATACACCAAGTGATCATTTTTCATGTAAAATAATGCAAGACAAAAAACTTCGCATTTCAGAGGGTGCGAAAGTCAAGATGGAAAAAGATGCGAGATGAGCTGATGCTCTCGCAAGTGAGTAGCGATTTATAAAAATAACCATGATAATGACGATGAGGATGATGATAGCAACAATAATTAGCGATGAGAAACAGCGTTACTTTGTACGTAACAAAGTAGATGACTTGCAAAGACAAAGAAACAAACAAATACACGGAGTTGACATTTGTTGCTATCGTCGTTGTTGGTTGTTGTTGTTGTTTCCGGGATTTCTTGTAAGGAATGTAACGGATGCAGCGGATACATCTATACCTATATAGGTTTGTACGGATAGATGGTGTACATAAGGGGTAGGTATGTACATAAGCATTACATTGCAGATGTAACAACCGAGGAGTTGGCGTAGAAATCCATTATGAGTTTAGATTCATTAGGGGTGATAATAATTAAATGAACGGCTGCTATATACCCACTGCGCTTTTACCGTAAAGTTAGGTCCCAAGGATTATACATACCCAACCTATATCTAAGTTAAAACGGGACATCGCTACATAAGGAGAAATTAACCGAAATTTGTTGCACATAATACCAAACTCCGCAGATCATAAGAATTTTTATCCAGGGTGTTTTCCGAACCAGTTTCTTACTTATAATCATCGAATCTCAGAAGGACGATGCCGATAATCAGGGCGATTAAATCAGGACGAAAAAACCAGTGGGCAATATCTTATACATTTTTGCATCGTACATCGAGACTGAGAATGGGGGTAGTACTAGAGGGAGTGTGTTGTACGGGGGTGGATATTTGTGTGGGTGTTATAAAGCTGGAAAACGAAGTCGGAGGTGTGCGCGTCGGGTAGCGTCGGCGTCGGCGTCGGCGTCGGCGTCGGCGTCGGTGGTTCCCTGACTATCGGTGTAGAGATAGGGGAGAGAAAAACACTCATTTTTATACCGTCAAAACGTGTTATCTTGAGCGCGCGCCCGGCCAGGCCAGGCAGAGAGGCCGACCACCCGGGGGCGGAATTAACTCGCTACCAGATATCCACTCAACCCCCAACCCCCGTGCGCTACTACCTCTACATTTATATTATATATATTTATACATAACTACAATATCATTCGCCATACTCTCCCGTAATACTCTCACCTGATCTCTTTGTTTCTGTGCATAACAAGAAACAAAAAAAAACAAATTACAAATAAAAAAAATCTACCGTTACAAAAATAATCGAACGATCAAAATATGATGGCGATCATCAAATTGACAAACGTAAAAAAAAAAAAAAAAAAAAGAATCAAGACCCCGTTTTTATAATTGATATATAGAAAAATTTTTAAAAATACTTTCTCCGATTCAATTTTGATTTTAAAACAGTTTTTTTACTTCCGATAAAATGGATTGATTGTTAACAAAGAAATAAAATAATGATCGATCGATTTGACGTATTATTTATTATTTCCCCATAGAGATCATGCATGTGATGTAAAATTTCCAGGCTAGTTGTGCCGTCCCTGCAATACGGGGGACGGCCCTGTTGGGTGGGAACACCAGATAGAATCGGTAGCTGGAGCTAGTTAGGTGATAGCATCGGCGGTGCCGCGTAGCGCAGCTCGCGAAGGGGTAAAGGGGAATGGGGGCTGATGGGGGAGAGGTTGCGACGGGGGGGTCGGGGGGAGGCGGCGATCGCCGATAAGACCCGCGGCGCGGCCGATAACGCCGTCTTATCTACGTCCACTGGCGCCGACACTCGAAGGTTTCCACCAACCGCGGGGCGCGATTCTTGGTTACATGTATAGGTCATATACATATGTATGCGGTACATATGTATACATGTGCAACCCATCTACCTATAGCTAACTATATCGGTATACATACCCGTGTCGCTGATATCGCGCGTAGCAATTTTATTATTCACGGTAAAATAAACCAAACATATATATATATTGTATATACCTAAGTAATACGAAATTCATATCGAAATCCGCGTATAGAATTATATCGTGTATCCTGATATAAAAGAATTCTTAATTTCCTATCCACGGAAAAAAAAAAGAGAAAAACTTACATCAATTCAAAAAGGCGATAATTCGTATTATCACAAGAAAAATGTCATCGCGTATTATATAGCCTGCAGTTGAAAATACAGTTTGTGACAATTTTTTTAGTGATGACTTATTGCAGCAGTTCGATAGTTTTTTTTTCGTTTTTCATTAAGATAAGATTCTTGTTAGAGAAATCAAGACGGTATATTCGTCCGATGTATATATGCATGCATATCTATATGTATGTGTATACATACCGGGAAAAAGATAAAGATGGAGATAAAAAGAGGAGGTGAGGATGGAGGGGAACAGAGATCGAGGATACCGATGGCGAGATAGAATGATAGATCCCTGAACGCGATGAGATGTGAGTGAGCGATAAAAACCGGCGCGGCAGCAGAAGCAGCAGCAGAAGCAGAAGAAGAAGAAGAAGAAGAAGAACCAGCAGCTCAGTGTGGCTCTGGCGTTCTCTTCAACAAATTACCAAGCTCACCCTCTACCCCCTTCTTCTTTTTCCCCCCCTTTATCCTCTCTTACCAACGAACATCATCCGACCAAAACCTTCTCTGCACTCTCGTCAGACCTACCATCTCGATCTCGACATCTACCTTTACTTCTATCTTTAGTTCCTTCTATCACTATCGGAGCAGTGATCCAAAATTTTTTTTTTTCTCTTCTCTTTGATTCTGTTTTTTGTTTTTTTCTTTTTCTTTCATTTTCCAGTGCCTCCTTTCGCAGCTGGAAGAGTCGTGACGATATGTCATTGTATACACGTGCGTTAGTTTTTCTTTAATTTAAGTTTTTTTTCTCTTTTAATTTCTCAATTCGTCAATTATTGTAAATAAATATAATAATCTCGAAGTAGTTCATCAGGTTCAACAATATGTATAATACAATCTGATGTGATCGTATTACATTTAACCTGACCTAACCCAACCAAACCAAACCTGACCGCATTGCAGTATACCTAGTTATCATCTTACCGCACGTCAAAACGCTTGGGTGGTGTACAAAGTTGGTAACCAGTTAAAGCATTACTGTGGTTCATATCTATAAAGTAGGTTATGTGATATACTATATATTATAATATGCAGAACAGCGGCGCACTTTAGTTTTACCATATACCAGATACCGTCGCGGTTTCAATGTCATGAGATAACGATGCAAAATTATAAAATCTGAATCAGAGGCAGAAACAGATGTAGATGCGGAATCGCTCTGGTAGTTCTTTTTTTTTTTTTCAAAAGCGCACAACGAACAAATTCACTCTTATATATAAATTACAACAATCATTGTGATCGACAGGTATTTGGATAAAATATATATCCGATTACTAATCATAAACGAGTATATGAAGCGTTCGCCTCGCCGTTTACGTGACCGTATGTATAATGAGAAAGTTAAACAAAAACGGTCCTCGTCGAAGGAGAAGAAAAAAAAAAGAAACAAGAAGAAGAAGAAAGAGAGAGAAAGAGAGTAAGACGGGGTGAAGAAGAAATAGAAAAGAATGAATACGTGCATACCTATCGTATAACTAAATCGTCACCGCCGCTTATAATACCGCGTTCGCGGTATTGCTTTTAGCGACTCTTGTCGGATCATTGAGGCTTGAAGATAACCGCGATACACAGAGAGAATACACGTACGACGAAATGGGGAAAAATAGCATCGCGAAACTCTTGTGGTGAGAGTAGAAAATATCGGCTAAGTATACGTACACATACACATATAATAAAAATACTTATACAAAGAGTAAGTTTCAACTTATACAAAGGAATATATATCATCGGTATTCCATTAGTCAGTCAGTCATTCATTCGGTCATTGAAAGACCTGTATAATATACTGTATGCGCGAACGCGATGCCAATAAAGAATAATAAAAAAAAAAAAACAGAAGAATAATAATAATCATAACAATATTAATAACAATACGAACACGATGATAAACGAATTACTTAACCACGTCACGCCTCGCGAACCACTCGAGCACACCTCTGTGCAGTCGCTACTCCTCACTTGCACGGGTCATCGTCGTCGTCGTCGTCGTCGTCGTCGTCACGTCAAGTCGCGATTTATTCAGTTGCCACATCCGAATATAATCACGATATCAAACTGTACACTGTTACACACCGACGAATTATAATCCACATTCTATACCTGACATCGGGCTTGATTCAGTTTTATCCCAAGTAAATTTGAGTAGAAAAAATCTTTTCATTCCACGTATAACATTCTAATTAAATTCTTCCCTAACCTAACGCAATGTGTATATAGATATACGTCATTCTAACGTGACGTCATCGGCGATGATAATTCAAACAAATACATAATATGATTAACGATTGTATGAGCTTATTTTTTTTTGGACTCCGAATGAATAGTAAAAATTGAATCAGAGTGAAGGAAAAAAAAAAAAAAAAAAAAGAAAGAAAATTTCTGTCACACGTGACTAATAATAATTTAATATATAATGTAGCGGTTAAATTTGGTATACATGTTTCTCAAGTGGATCGTATGTGCCCTACGATATACATATAATAACCTCCGTTAGTAGATTGAACGTTGAGCTCGCGAGTTATGCTGGTGTGTCGGAGTTAGAGAAAGCATTCAGGACGGGCAGTATGCGTATCCGGCCATACCGATAAGCGATCTCTGACCAATAGTGGTGGTCACTGATAACATCTGATTACTTAGTCCTGCCCGCGCGCCCGGCACATTCTCACTCATTATACACACCATATATGTGTATCTATATCTATATCTATATAGGAACCTTATACTACGTATATTCAACTACCCTTTCAAATTCTCCCATACACGTACACTTGGCAAGATCATAACTGAAGTAGTTAGACACTACGCGATGAGCTGTAGGTTGGCGTAAAATATTCCTAGTTTAGGCAGCAAACGGGGGCTTGAGTTTTCGCAAATATCTCGAGAACTGATTGAGATTTTCGAAATTTTAAAAAAGATTCGAAAAGAGGAGGAAATGTCCTCAAAAAAGTCTCGACTCCCGGAACTAGAGGACCATTATTTATAATCTTTCTAAAAGCGTGAAAATACGGCCGAAAACAGCTAGTCTGGCTTGCGCGCGTCATGCAATGAACTACTACTGAACTAGACTAGCTGTTTTCGGCCGTATTTTCACGCTTTTAGAAAGATTATAAATAATGGTCCTCTAGTTCCGGGAGTCGAGACTTTTTTGAGGACATTTCCTCCTCTTTTCGAATCTTTTTTAAAATTTCGAAAATCTCAATCAGTTCTCGAGATATTTGCGAAAACTCAAGCCTCCGTTTGCTGCCTAAACTAGGGATATTTTACGCCAACCTACAGCTCATCGCGTAGTGTCTAACTACTTCAGTTATGATCTCGCCAAGTGTACCTACGTACTGCACGTTTATTATTTTTATCCCCATAGATTTTTCATTGAATTTGTTCAAATTATTTTTTTTTCCCCCCAAATTTTTATTCCACTATCTCTTTCTACCTGTTATCCTTTTTCCGCTCAAGTTTTTGCACATACTTATATCTCCTATTTCCTCCTACCCAATAATACCTCGTGCAAATTTTTCCAATATTTTTTTTTTAACTTTTTACTTAAATACAAAGAAATTTTTCATTTTTTCATTTTTAAAATTAAAAAATGCTAGGGTATCGATAAAAAAATTTCTAACGATTTTCACCAACAGTTTCATAATTCACGTTTGAAATGTTATACACATTGCATATATACGATTTGAAGAGAAGAGAGAAAAAAAATAGATTAAATTCATACAAAAAAAAAAGAATGGGGTTAAAATCCTATGGAGATTTTTTTTATTTTTCCCCATTTCGTGTTTGAGGGGAGGGGGACAAGGGGGAAGGGGTTGTTGAGCTCGTATCACGCGACGTTTCACGTTGTATAAGCGAACCCGCGTTGCAGGCCGCGGCGCATTGGGCGAGGGGTGAAGGGGGGGGGGGGGGGGGGGGGTCGAGGGGGGAAAGAATCGATCGACTATTGTTTTGGTTGCCCTGGGTCAGCACTGATACGCACCTCCGTTGGTTGTGCAGCGCACTGCACTTGATCAGTGTCTCCCTATCGTGATTGAGATTTTATCGCGACAACCATACTACAAATATCAACGCGTTCGAAAATCTCTACATCGCGCCGTTATCGTCGTCATTATCATCCCACATAACTGACATTTCAATTTTTTCTTTTTTTCTTTTTTTTTTTTTACCACCATTTTTTTCATAATCAATTTTTTTTCGTCTGTTTCTTTTTTTCTACCCGAGTACCTGTTTTTTTTTTTCGCAAAATGCCAAGGTAAACGAAAAAAAAATTAATAACAATTAAACAAAGAACGGAAAATTTTGTGAAAAAAATTCAACAAAATGTAACTTGCAAATTATTATAATTGTTGTAGCAGAAAAATGTTGAAAAGCAAAAAAATTCAAAGATTTAAACTGCATCGATTGGTTCGGTTTGATTTCGATCATTATAATGAAATTCTGTACATCGCTGCAGATATTATGAATATTATACGTTTGTTTCATACCGTGAACACGTGTGTATAAAATATGTCGTGGACGTCAAGTCCGGCAGGCAGGCAGGCAGGCAAGCAAGCGAGCAAGCAAGCCAAGCAAAAGCGAACGGAGAACCGTCCACATGCGTGCTATCAGTCATTTTCATTTCTTGATAACTGTTTCTGCGCTTATCTCTCCAGCACACCATATATACTTGTACGTAGATATGCAGATATATAGATATACGTACACATAGACACTTACGTATACATGTAGATATGTATATATTTAGAGAATGGAGGCGAGTGGCGCGGTTGTCTCGCTTTTCGAACCCTCCCTCTTCCTCGCTCTCACTCCTTCCCTCTTTATTCCCCCCCCCCCGTTTCCCTCCCGCCCTCCCTCTATCCGGTAATAATTCGGGCTATCGCCTTCATTGATCTCGGTATCGCTGTTTTATCTTACTACATGTATACACATACTACTTATACATCATATATACCCACAGTGGCGTAGAAATCGGGGGATATCGAAATGACGAAAAAATTTGAAAAAAAGAATATTAAAACGAATCAAGAAAAAAAGAAAATAATGTAGAAAAGAATAATAGCGATAGGCAAGATTATACTTATATAATAAATTTTACCTCGCTATATAATAAGATTCTTTCCTCTCTCTCTCTTTCTATTTGTTTTTCGTTATTTATTCATCTATCAATCTTTATCTTACTTTATTTGTCTTCATTTTTGTTGTTTTTACTATCCGTTTTTTTTTTTTCAGTTTTCTCATTGTGGTTAATTTTTTTTTTTGTTGTACATTATACAGTAACGATATGCGATGATCGCGTATCGCAAAGAATCTGGTTTATAAAAACTGGTTTTGTACCTCGTGGATTTTTTTTTTTTCCTAATGTGAAACGATCTCCATAAGATATTAAGAAATGTGTCTCGCGCGTTGTTTCAATTCTTTTCTTATCCTCGTTTTTCATTCTGTTCTAATTTGTCTTGTCTTTTTTTTTCTGTTCGATACGTCAAAACGACAGAAAAAAATTTGAGAGAAAAAAAAAATAAACTATTCGTATACAGAAAGTATTGTATATAGAGGGAGATTTGTTATATACCTACGTGTACCTATATAAGGCAACAGGTGTTACAAGCCTGACGAACGGCGCGTGATATGTATAGAAGATATATTTTATGCCATTTGAAAATATGTTTGAAAATTTGACGCCCGGTACGTGCTAATACCGTCACTGATATTATCAGGTATACAGTACATAAAAATGTGGAATTTGTACAATTCTTGTTTCTTGTCTTTTTTTTTTTCCCCCATGATATTCTCATTACACATTTTTCACCTGACAATCTGAATCGTGCGGGAAAAAAAGGTAAGGAAAGGATCAAAGAAAGAAAAATTGGAAGAGAGAGAAAAGAAAGAATGTGATCGTTAGCCAACAATATTCGAGCATAGATCAGACATATATTATATATTACCTAATATATATAAGAAAATGCAAACGCCAATTGGGTATGTCCGATATACAGTGTAATGTATAACATATATTGTTGTATAGGTATGTACGTAAGTAAGTACGTCGTGTACCTACATACCTCGGGTCGTTTACGTTGCGATTCTCTCCGGCACACGGTGTGTTATATCGTTTCTCTCCTCGTCACGGTTACGCAATTTCAAAGATTTATAGCCAAAGATTACCGTTCGGACGCCGCGGCGATAATCGAACTGAGAGAAAATCGCGTGGGTATCGTCTATATATATGTATATATATATATATATATATATATATATACGTAAACGCATATGTATATGTAGATGATGGCTGATACAGAAATTACATCATCCGTAATAATAAGAATAAATAAAAAAAAAAAAAACAACTAAATAATAACAATGATAATAACGATATAAATGATAATGATGATATAATATAAATTAATCCGTGCACAGATATGCAATGTATCAAGAACGATCTGATAAATCATCGATATATGATCGTCTCCGCGCGACGTTCTTCGCCTTGGTTTCTTTGTCATTTATTTATTTTTTTCTTTTCAAATTCCTCAACCATTTTCGTTTATCGTCCTTATTGTTTTTAGGTGTATATCGCGCGCACCGCCGCCATATTCGGTGCTCCATATGTGTATAATAAAAAGTATTTTCTACACGACGATACGCGATAGTATGGGATGATTATCGGGGGATCTGGGGGCGTTGAAAGTTATCGGTATAAAGTGTAGATAAGATGATGGTGGAAGCAGCAGCAACCAGCAGCCAATACGCCGCCTGTAACATCGCTCCGTCGTACGCGCACCGCAGATACGGAGATCTATACAGAAAATTTCGTCAAATTCCAATAAGCGGAGGCTTTGCATGCAACGTTATACCTCTGCGTTATGATACCAATATATATAATAATAATCGTAACGATAATAACGATAGTCATTTCAACTATCGCCACTTTATTTACCAATCCGTCCAAAGTTTCTTCTTTATATATAATATAAATTTAACTTTACTTTTATAATAACGATTATTGAACCGATAACACAACGATCTTGTCTAATCTACATTTCGTCCGCATGCATGTTGTGTATGCCCCAGCTGTATTTTTTTTTTCGCTTCCAATTTTATTTTTACACATTCATATCTGTTAACACGATTTATATTTTTATCTTACAATAATTGAAGATGAACTCATTTAAATATTATAATATGTGTGTATGTATGTATAAGCGTCGATTGCGATACGGGGATCTTAACGAGTTCGGTGGTTATATTATCAAAACTATATAACGATAAGAAAAAATATATCGTATATAAAGATAAACTCCTATATATATATCTCATAGTTAAATATAATTTTTCCTCTCACAAAATGTCTGACTTCGAATCAAAGATTGATTTATTTTGTTCATTTATTTCTTGGTGGTTTTTTCTTTTCTTATTATTTTTTTGTTTTTTTTTCGTTCGGATGGATCGCAAAAATTCTGCGGCGTTTAAAGATCTCACGATCGGATCTATATGTAGATTAGATCGATAATATGAATTAGGGTGGATAATCGGAAAAAGAAGTGTTTCTTTTTTTTACTTTCATTACTTAAACTTTCTACACTCTACGCTCTAAATTTGATCTTGAGAAAAAAAAAGAAATCTAGTAGAGAGAAAAAAAGACAAGAGCAGAATTCATCCCTGATCGTTAACACTTCGTTATGTCGTACACACGTTATTGTGATACAGAAATGTTATCCAAAGTTATGGTATACGTTAGGTTAGACAGCTGTCAGTAGTTATTATCGATCAGTATATACGATATATATAATATTCATAATGATCAAGAATATCGCGCAACCGATTATAAAAAGATCGAGATAACTCGGTCGAGCTAAATTGACCCCGTTTTCGGTTTTTCTTTTTCTTTCGTTTTTTTTCTTTTCATTCGTAATTTGTTTTTTTCTTTTTCTATTCTATTCTCTCTTTATTATTATTACTTTCATTATCATTATATTATATGTATACATAAGTAAGTGAACGCGATCGAGATTTATATTATAAAAAAAAAAAAAAAAAAATTGTGAATGAAAAAGAAACAAGAAAAGGATCGAAGTAAATATTAAAAAAAAAAAAGATAATTTTCACTATAAAATCACGCGATAATAAATATTCATCTAGGTACGTCGTAGATAAGTAATTTTTTGTTAATATAATATGTATAAAAGAAAAGTAAAGTTCCCTACTTATACGTCGATTATTTTCAAGTATATAACGTGTTACCATACATATATATAGGTATACATATGGGTGTACCAATTAGCTTTAAATCGATAAGTACTTATAATACATATTGGTTACCAGTTGTTACATACTCTCTATGGTGTATCGGGTATACGGTATGTATAAGTACCCATGTATTCAGCTGTTCGAAGAGGTATATAGGTATGCGTATATAGATATATATGTGAGTGTAGATACATATAAGATAGGAATCTCCATCATTACGGATGCTGCTGCTGCTGCTGCTGCTGCCGCTGTTGCATAGCGAGGTAAAGATCCCGAATCGTATATATATATAGTATGTATAGTAAATATACAGATATATATAACCTGACTATAGATATAGCTATATAAACCGAAAAGATATCGTCCCGCAGCAGCTCGCAGGACAACAGAAAATGTTAGTAGTGGCGTGTATGTGTGTACGGGGTACGGGTCTTATCCTAACAATAAGATATGGATCACCGGCATTTCATCGTATATATGTACATTATACATACCTACATATGTACATATATATAAAATATAGCGATAAACTAAAGATCTCAAAAATCTGCAGCGATTCATCTCATACGCGGACGGCGAGATATGAGATATGAGCTGCAACGATCGACCGCGAAATTTCTCGCGGATTGTTATAGGTCAGTTTCTTTTGGTTTATTCGATTACACCGTCAATACTGGACGCGATCAATGATTTTAAGATCGAGAAAAAAAATTCATAGATTTTTCGTTGTAGAATTTTTGAAAATTCAAATTACAGCGTAATTCGTATTTGTACCGTATACTGCAGGACTTACGTGTGATTTTGTCGGGACCGCCTGCCGGCCCGTATTATACATATATGTATATATATTATATGCTTCGCAGTACCACATAACGTATTATACATATATATTAGAAGTGATAAGACCTGCGCGGTGGCAGGAGAACTTCATCACGATCACTGTGCGGCCACGTTTTACGATAATGATAACAAACTGTAACTTCAACTAACGCACAGTCGATGCTTTTACTCTACTATTTACTTATACACATACCATCTATATACCGCACTTCAAACACTATAGTTTACCAGATTTCATTTTACGACCATCTGATTTACATGTGTATCTGTATACTGCTCATCCTGATCGATCGAATACTATGTACAGTCTCGATCGAACGTACACTCGATTAATTCGGATCAGGAATCCGAATCTGATAGGGATCTTTTTTACCCACATAGGTATAACGTGTGTTAAAAGAAAAAAAATTTGATTTCTCACGTACATCGCATTATATAAAAATTTAGTATTAACATTGAAAAATTGAATACTATACATTATATATGTATGTAGGTGAAAAAATTTTAATTTGTAAAGCATCGATGTACGTGATGTACATAGAATTTGATATATAGATGGTATATGAGTTATAAGGTTGTGCCTATAACACACGATATAAGTATACATAGGTATAATAACGGGGCGATCGCCGTGCAGGTTTGGTGGCGATGTGGTTGAAGAGGGTGAAGAGACGGAGGGGCAGGAGGGGCGTGGGCGACCACGGGAAATCAACCGTGAGGAGATACCGGCTGACTGATGTGCGCCTTTCTCTGTTGTAAAATGATAAAGGCACCGCGACGGCGGCGTCGGTGGTGATGGTGGTGGCGGTGGTGGTGGTGGTGGCGTCGGCAGCATCGGTCGCGCGTTGCTTTCGCGAATCTGCGGAGCGTCGGGGATTTGGGATCGAGGGTTGGAGAAAAAGAGAGAGCGACGAAAGAAAAGAAAGAGAGAGAGAGAGAGAGAGAGAGAGAGAGAGAGAGAGAAAGTTGGCGATGAGGGGGCTGAAAAGGGAGGGATTTTCCCGATAGTCGCGCGTTCGCCGGTTACGTTTTACATGCGAGAAACCGCATGTAAAATCAGATGATGCAGATGATGAAAATGCATATTAGGAGAGAAGTGTGAAAGAGCCAAGAGAGAGAGAAATTTCTACTTTACCGATAACTATGTAATCTGCAGCGGCGTTACTTTCCGAAATTCCCATTAATATTACCTATGTATTATACTGTACATCATGTAAAAAAAAACTATTTATCGATACATATATTTGTGCCTTACGTATATATGAAACGCACTTTTCTAGGCCTTTACATTTTTCTCATCCTATGTATACAAATATATAATATAAAGTTAGACATATATATACATGGTATATACCCTCCTATACCCACTATTAGATTTCGGACATCGAATAAAGAGATTCTTTAGCGTTGGCGGTTTTTGGGTTTCGCAGGTTTTTGGACCCGAATCTATACGCCTATTATTACATAACATTATATACGTGCAAACGATGTGTAGATATAAATATACCTACATAACGTCCCACCTATATATAAGGTATGGTATATGAATACAGCGAGTGAATATTCATTTCATTTATAGTCGCGCGTCGTTTTAACCCATTATACTTATATACTTATATACTAATACATCCATGTATTTGGCTATATAAAATCCACGTAAATATACTTATACATACACATAAAAATATATATTTACATACATAGAAGGTTGGCAGCGATAAGAACGTCGCGGTCACCACGCTGAAAGAATCCCCCGAAGGTCCCACGTTTTATCTGAATCTTTTAACCCCCCAACCCCAACCCCATTCCACCCCCACCCCCTCCTCGTATGTATACGACGACGACGACGGCGACGTCCCGACGCCTGGTACCGCGAGGTTTGGGTGCCTCCCTTCATCCCCCGCACCCCTCTCTGCACCTTCCTTTTCCACCCCCACCCCCCGTGCAAAAATTTTCACCGCCTATATACGTATACGTATGATAAATATAGATATATAGATGATGCCGCCGACGCGACAGCGCAAGCGGCATCAAATGATCCATCATATAAGCCAGCGTCTTTTATATCTATATATCAGATATTCTCTTCTTTTTTCAGTTCTTTTTTTCACCGATGTAATGCAGGTAATAAGTATATGGTAGTTAACGGGGTATAGTAATTATTTGAATTATGAAATAGGTATAATGATAAAATTAATATATACACAAGTTATGATTTCGATAATCGATTGATAATACCAGGTTTGGGATAAAAAATGTGGTTTAAGGACGAGGAATAACGAGGCTGAAGAGTGAAGGAGGGGGAAGGGGGGAGGGGGGGAGGGGTTGATGGTAGTTAAAATGACGATGATAATATAAATTAAGATAGGAAAGAAGGATAATAATAATCGTTTTCTCGTATCGCTTTTTTGTGCTCGCACGTTATCAAAAGTTTATCAGGTACGTCCGGTCGAAAGAGGGAGAGAGAAAGAGCGAGAGATAAAGATATAGAGAAAGAACTGTTCTGTATCTGGTATCTATGCAAATCGAGCTAATTATATTTAATTAGATTCCATTCCCTCTCGTTCCCACCACGATTGTCGTCGCTATAGTCGTCGTCGTCGTAGTCGTTGTTGTCGTGGACAACAACAACAACAACAACAACAATATGAACAACCGTATACACGATTATAGTATATCGTTTTACTTTTCACCTCCCCATCGCACTATCATATAGGTATGTATATATACGTATAATACATATGTATACATTCGATAATTATTCAATACTATTTATCAATATATTACAATCATTTTTTTCTTCACCCCTCTTCTTTCCCTCCTAAGTATCGCTTAGATACATAAAATAAAATAAGAGTAACCAGAATTCGAAAAAAAAAACAAAAACAATTTATCATGTCGGTACATATGTATCTATATATATATTATATGCCATGATATTGATGCAATCCGCGCAGATATCTCCAAAAACACATATATATATATACATTATACATAACTTCTATGTACACATAACGTCGTGTCTCCGTAGCAGTGGGTCGTGGAAAGGGGTGAATGGGTGACGGAAAGGGGGGAGGGGGGCGAGGGTGAGAAGAGAAAGGAGAAAAGCTGGGTATGTGGTGTACGTATGTATACATATACATACATTATAAAGGTAACACGTCTTTATCTATTCGTGCGTCATTACCCCTATGGGTTGCATGATCGCGTTGCATGGACCGCGAGGATGAAAATCGTATGAATTTTGGAGCGTTAGAGGGAGGGAGAGGGGATTGGGATCGAGGCGGTGATCTACGACCAGAACTTACGGTTGTGTCGGTGCCTCGTGTTATACACATATATACATATACGTTTCTGCAACGCGGATCAGAGAGGTACGTACGTCGAGTTGGAATAGAAAAAAAATGAAGAATGAAGAAAAATGAAAAACATCTCAACCCTCGTAATATTTTCGTATTTTAAATTTTATGCATATTATAACATGAGGAACGTATATTACGGCGCGATGGTTATTAGAAGAAAAAAAAGAAAGAAAAAAAAAGGAAAGAAAAAACCTATACGAGATACGTAGTACATACACGATCCGTGTATAGTACGTATTGTACGTACCATATACCTGCATGGGATATAAATCCATATTCATCGGTGGTATGCAGCAGCAGCAGCAACAGCAGCAGCGGAATAAAATTACGATATAAGTCGAACGCGGGCGTGTGCCCGACGCATTTACGTAAAAGTCCACTATATACATATGTGTATATGTATATAATGTACACAGAGAGATAGTTAGAGTAAATATGTACAGACGCAGGTATAATCGTTTACACATGTACAGAAAAGAACGATTCTCTATTTTATTTTTTGTTTGATTTTCTTTTTTTTTTTTTTTATCTTTTCCCAAATTTCATTTCTTTCGAATAACCTATATTATTCTAATACGTTACAAACGCTCGCTTATACTTATGTTGCCGTGTGCTATTTTTCCTTGCGATTTTTTTTTTTTTTTTTTTTTTTTTCAAACCTTTCTTTTAATTTTTTTTTTTCCCCTATATACACTCTGTGTGTTTTTGTGGTATTATGTATAATCGCGGCAAAAGCAGCAGGAGCAGCAGCAGCAGCAGCAGCAGCAAAAGCAAAAGCAAAAGCAAAAGCGACGAGGACGCGGTATAGATGGTAAGTAAGGATAAGGAGAGGAGAGGAGAAGAGAGGAGTGTAGTAGTAGTAAGGCTGGGGAGGATAGCGTTATTGGCAAGGAGCATGCGATACCTGTCAGACATGCATAAATGCATAACCACCGTCGACCAGATGGGCATTGATAGCGACCGAGATTCCCGGGTTAGATAAAAGCTGCGGAGCGCGGGCCTGTGCAGAAAGAGCGCGGATGCTCTGAGTTTTGCCGTCAAGAATAACAGGGGGGAGGATCAGGATGAGGATGAGGATGCGGATGCGGAGAGGGAGGTGGAGCAGAAAGAGGTGGAGCAGGATCAACATGAGGGGGAGGAACAAACAACAAAAACAAGAAAAAAAAAAAAACCTTTTTTTTTCAACAAAATCTTAAATTAGGATCCGCCATTTGACGTTATACATATAACTTATTATACCTACGTCATCTGCACGTGCGAAATAATTGATAATTTATGATTTTATAAATTACGGTAGTATAATATAAAATTGGGGTATAGATATATTATACATCTTCATACATGTATCTTCGTGTCCAGCTTCCCCCTCCCCTTGCCCATCGCAGTTGCAACAGGAAAAGGAAAGGGATGAGTTAGAGGGTGTGCAGTATATATGAGACGCGATATAATTCGCGATGATCGTCGTCGTCGACGTTGTCGTTGTCGTTGTCGTCGGGGTGTATAAAAGAGCGAGTGCAGAAAGAGAGAGAGAGAGAGAGAGAGAGAGAGAAGGAGAGTTGGATAGAAAACGTTTTGTGTAACGGATGACCGCTGTATCTCATTGTTTTCATTTCCTTTAGGGTGTAAAAGGGAAGGAGGTGGGAAATTTCCGCACCGCACTACCGCCGTAAGATGCGGAAATGAAGGTCGTGTCGCGTTGTCTTCTCCACCTCCTCCTCCTCCTCTTGTATTCCTATACCTCATGCGGAACGACGCGTGTATTAAACTTCGCTCGCTATACCTTATAAACCCTGCTTCCTCTAAACTGTATATATATATAAATGCTCACACTATATACATATACATATCCCCATGAGAAAGCGTTCCTCTCGGGAGTCGCGTCCTGCATGACAACTAGGATCGGGATGATGAGAATAATAAGGATGAGTTTAAACGATAAATATATAGGAAATCGAGGGATGAAAGTCATACATCATATCTACCGTGTGCCTACCATAATTACCTATACCGTCCATATTTATCGACGTATACCGAAAAACCCCATCACGTGCAGCGGACAATTTTCGACCACACCCCCCCTAAAATAATACTTCGTCATATCATATATTAGTATCACGATAAAATCGATATTGATTTTGATTCAGCTGATTTCAACGATAATCGATTTAATTGTAATAATTTACACGAGACACACGTTATATGGCGAAATTTTTTTTTTTCTTTTAATTATTCAATTACGTTTATTTCTGTTCTTTTTCTTCTCTCAACCAACATCGGTAACGTTAATCAATTTTCCCAATTAACAAGAACAGCATCGAAATACCTCCTATACACATGATGTAAAATCATCAAAAACTTTCGATCATTCGTAGAAATTGATAGGATGGTGTGATTTTTATAGTATAACAAGAATTTGGTGGAAGGAGGCGAAGTGAAGTTATAAGGGGAAGGTGGATCTTCCTATAGGGCTTCTATTCTACGTGCTCTGTGTTTCTGATTTTATAATTTCCGCAAGGGCCGGTCGCATGCGGCACCCGGTAACTTCAACGTTGTTATTATTATTATTATTATTATTATAACAATCACGATCGTGATCACGATAAGAATATTAATGACGATAATGATAATGATAATAAACAGCAACAAATGCCATTGAAAAAACAAAAAAAAAACAGAAAAAACAGAAAATATTTTAAATGCGATTTTGAAACGATTGAAAAAATTGGAAAAATTCGAAAAAAAGAAAAAGAAACCGGAAACACGGGAAACGAACAATGAAAATGGCAAATCGCTAGAGTTCTTTGTCAGTAAAGCTATATAGTATAATAAACGCTATACATAAAGCAACAGCGGCGGCGGCGGTACCCGCGTGTGCAAAACGATAAGATTATGTCGGGTGTATGTATAATAATACATACCTAATACCATTGTACATATGTATTACACGCATATGTGCAACGTATAGTCGAACGATTATATTACCTTTTTCGATATCTCACGCGGCAAAAAAGTAACAACTTATACTGCAATGATATAGCAGCCAGCAGGGTAGAGCGGCGGGAACGGGAGAAACAAAAGTAACAACAACTTTGCAATTCTCTGCAGGTAGGGCGAAAGAGGTCACCACAATCGACTAGTACTATCGGGGCATAGGGGTCCTCCCCTCTATTTCCACTTCCCTCATCGTCATAGTTAAAAAAAAATGTATTTCCTACCATACGCACCGTCAAGACGACACATCGTTACCTACCACTACCACTACTACTACTACTACTGCTAAGGACACTATCGTCATCGCTATCGCGAAAACGTAACTTAATTCGTTATCGCCCATACAACATATCCATATCCTGCGCACAAACTATTCGAAAAAATGAAGAAAAAATAAAAAATTCTAGGTAAAAGTTATATCTTTCGCTCAATCCATATACATATGTATATAATGTATATATAGTAAAACAAAGACAACTTTTACGCATTAGTCTTTAACAACGTTTTTTCTTGTTTTTTTTGTTTAAATTTACTTTTTCTTTGTTTCACTCTGCATATATTATGTATATATAATATACATTGTGTATGTATAAGGATTATGTATATCCTAATGTGCACATGTGCAGGGACAGGTGCAGCGCTATAGTTGACAATCGGAAGTACGCACATGCGTGAAGTTTTCTTATCTCTCACGATATACCCACATGTATCAATGTACATGTAACGTACATATCTCTGTACTTAAATATATTTAGCTGTAAATAAGTTACATCTTGTACATACGTACGTTACACATACATAGGTGAGGATATGCATCGCATGTACGTAGTCGAGTTCGATCACGGATAAGGTTTGAGTAAAATTTGAGTTAGATGAGATCGATTCAGATTGTAACAAACTTGAGTCAGATCAAATTCACGTTAGGTAAGGTCAGGGTGAGTCACTTCCTTTTTTTTTTCTGATTTCCTAACGATTATCTATCGACATACGGTGACGCAGAGATTATTTTAATCGGGGGGGGTCTGGGGGGGAGGGGGGGGGGAGTTGAAAGACGAGTGAAAAATGAAATTATATGAGAAAAAAGAAAGAAGAAAAGAAAACAGAAAACAATCGCATGGCATAGCATATATATATCGTATGTTCATCTCTACGTGTATATGTATATGTATACCGATACTCTAATACATATGATAGGCCGCATACCTTTTGTACACGTATGCCGTATACGTACACAGGTATATTAGTATATAGGAACGTATAGTTCGAAGATTATCGAGTAAAGTTACGGGACATTTGTCCCATAAATTGAGGCTGCGTGATTTCCAGCTGTCATTTTGCCCTATCTAATCGCTAACGAACGCGCAGCGGTGGCGGTGTGCCGGCACACGGTGCGAGAGGCTTAACGCTGCTGTGCCGTTGTTGCTTGCCTGCTCTTGTGCCTGCTGCAGTATTGCAAACGCGACGAAGTCGGTATCGGTTCAGCAGCAGCAGCAGCAGCAGCAGCAGCAACATCAACGTTAGCGCTAGAATTGCACTGCGATGCAGTCCGATGAGATTCGAGCTTTGCTGCTTTCATGCAACTATTTTATACTATATACATACACACACCCGTTGGTAATCGGAAACAAACTGTTACAATGCTTACCCATATATATATAGATAGACTTCAATAATATACCACCAGGTATACATATACCTATATACCATGCAGCCGATCCTACGTTATATACAAAATTCATTTCTTTCCGCATTTCACGGAAAATTCACGATCGTTATAGGTATATCGAGCCGACAAACATTGAAGATTATACTTTTAAAAAATTTTAAAATAGGCGAGGAGGAGGGGGGGGGGGGGGGATAAAAAAATTGAAATATACGAATTGATGTAAGAAAAAAAAAAAAAAAAAAAAAAAAAACTTTTCTATGCTACCGTATACGTATAAACATGGGGATATTTTTTGAGGTACCGTTCGAAATGGGGGTTGACGTTGTTCGTAGGCCATGAGAGCGCGGTTTCGATCAGCGTACGTATAATACGTATAGCAGACTATAGGAATGAACCAACCTGTTGACACACCCGGTGCGGGGAAACAGCAACGTGAGCATCACTTGGTATACAACATGCCTATATGGTATGTGACGAAGGATGCACCTACACATAGATATACATATACGGTGGTAAAAACGCGTATCGTTATGTATTAAGGGGTGGAAAGTAGAGGGAGAGTATAAGAAAGTGAAAAATAATTTTTTTCAAAATTTCATAAAACGTTACAAAGAAAGAGAGAAAGATTATAACTAATGGTATACGTGGAATGTATAACAGAAGCGATGTATACATAGTGTAACGATGATAATTAATACGCGAGAGTATGAGATACCGATTCGTGGAGATACGAGATGAAAGAAAAAAAAAAAGCAAAAATTATACACATAAATAAATAAATAACACATAAATTAATAATATTGTTTTTCAGCATGATCGTTAATCGTTAATCGTTAATGGTAATGTGTATAGATGTGTGCGAGATACATATAATGTGTATAATATATGGATATAATTGGTGTTTTTAAAATACAACGTCTTCGTCCGCGTCGCGACAAACGACTTTGCTGCTTATTCTCTCCGCATCACACTGCATCGCACTATACCATCCATATCGTCGAGGTAATAGCGTTTATTATAGTCTCGATAAGGGCTCTAAGAACGATACGCGTTATCGATGATGCAGCGCTGCAGTCTCGTCGCGGTTATATACAGTTAAGATTCTTTTAATTATTTTCTTCACTTTTTCCTACAATCATTTCGTTATTTTTTCTCCATCGATATTATTTTTCCTCTATACGACTTTTTACGTGTTGAAGTCCACTGCATCGCGATTATATATCCGCACCGTAGATACAATACATGGGGTGCATCGCTAGTGATGTAAGGAAACGAAAAGAATAAATTGAAAAAAAAACAAACAAGAAAATTGGCAGGGAAAAAATCGAAGGATAAAAAAAAGGGATGTAACCCGGCGCGCTCTGCATATGAGCATCGGGAGCAGCCGCGGTATCCAGCATCCATAGAGCGGCAGCGGCAGTAACAGCAGGTTTGGCTTTCTGGTATCCTCTTTTCTCCTCTTTTTCTTCTCTTCTCTTCTCTTCTCTTCTCTTCTCTCCTTTTCTTTCTCTCTCACTTTTTTTTCTCCTCTCGCCGCACGTTGCGCGTTGCCGCTCGCTTGCATATCTCTTGGTCCGATAGCCTCGCGGTGATCTCCGGGACAAGACAACAATGCAATCGCTACTCCCGGCGCGGGACCAATCACCGTATATACAAAACAGCCGTGCCAGTGCAGTTATCTCTGCTCCCTGATTCTGTATAAGCTGCTGCTGTGTAGCTCTCACACGTACGCATACCACCTACCCAAAGTTATACGTATAACCGATGATGGTGGTGATGTCGATGGTCACCGTGGTGGTGGTGCAGACGAGATGAAAATATATCCATCCGTTAGCGATTATATTCAAGATCCACTCGACGTACGCAGCTTCACAAAAAAATCTTCCTTATATTCACTTTTATCCTCTCCACATTTAATAATAATAACTACATATGTCTGCACCAATTTTGTCTGAACTTTTCGAACTTATCTCACTTTTTTTTTTTTTTCTTATTTCCTAGTATATTCGATGATGATATACATATACGTACTTTTATTATGCATTGTCAAAGTTTATAGGAAAAAAAGAAAAAGTAGGAAAAAACATACGCGCCTAATCGTGGGTAAATGTAGGTATACACGTAACTCGATACATAAGTGTATATAGTATACAAAATGCATATTTGTAGCACTGCACCTAACGTCCTATTACATTTCTCTCACGTTCCTCCACATGACGCTATCATCCTGAAATGCCGCGTACATACCTATGTGTAACACACATACTTATCTATCAGTTGCAAATGTTGCAGCAGCAGCAGCAGCATCTACGGCTACCACTGTGTAACAACACCCGGTGTGGTAGGTAGGTAGGTAGGTAGGTAGGTTACAATATATAGGTACTATAAACGGCGTGTGGCATGCCGCGGCACATGTGTCCAACAACCAATAGTAATACGTGTTCGCGTTTCACTTCAATGTAAGAAGTTTGTTTGTCGTATGTGTGTATAAACCAGTAGAGATTTCATACACCGAAACGTATATATATATATATATATGTAAGTATGTATCGTTATGTGAATGTGGTCGAACAGGTAGGTAGGTGGTTGGCATGGATGGTTAGAGGTTGCTGTGGGTTAAGTTAGGTGGAGGACACGTCGTCGATTGGTACACCCATGTGTATAAAAGCACGCGTGCGGTCTGATCTGTTCGTTGCCACATGGACGAAGAAGATATGGTATTTATATGTACGTGTGTATATGGTACCCGTGACTATACAGGTATATGTATAACTTCAGATCTTTGTATTTTCGTAGGCCTTATTGAGGTACACTTCTCAGTGACGACGGTATCGTAAGAAGATCGTCTGCGCGTCGAGCAAAAGCAAAAGCAAAATCGAAAGAAAAGAAGAGAAAAACAAAGAAAAACAACAAAAAAAAAGGTACGAGAGGATAAACTGCAGTCTCTCGCGGATAGTATAAAAGAAGAGAAGGAATAACGCGAGAAGAAGAAGAGGAAGAAGAAGAAGA
The DNA here is from genome assembly GCA_963932425.1 of Athalia cordata. NCBI lineage: Eukaryota > Metazoa > Arthropoda > Insecta > Hymenoptera > Athaliidae > Athalia > Athalia cordata. The sequence continues at coordinate 32,923,885 of OZ010626.1, forward strand.
GTAGTTGGATGGCTCGTTTGCCTTATGGGCAACGAGCGCTGTACACTTTGCACGTTTCCAACTTCACAATGCTGATATGCCCTTTCCTTTCCTCGACTTTTCACTCGTCCTCTCAGTTTCCTGTCCTCTATTTTTTACCTGTAGAAAATTCTCGAGGGCGATGCGATGGCGCTTTGGGTGCCACCACTTAAAAGACATATAGCAAAGTGTAGAGAAACTGGATGAGAGAAAAGAAGGAAAGAGATACCCGACCGCAGTGATTGGACAGGACGAATCGCGGGATGGAATGAAGAATCGTTGGATCGTTGTTCACATATTCTACCCTGTGCATAACATGCACATAAGTATATATGTGCGTTTCTGCAGAAACGGCAGTTCCTGGTTTTTAATTTTCTTTTTAATTTTTTCTTTCTAGGTAATTGCCTACATCGGTGACAGTTTGTCTTAATACGATGCATACGTGAGCTAGTAAGTCTTTTTTTTTTTTTTTTCAATTAGGAGTGAAAATGTGAAATTTATTCGGCAGTTCTTATAATTCTATTTCACCTTTGACTTCTTTCTTTCGTTTTCTTTTTTTTCTTTTTTGGTTCATGCGTGACTTGAATTATGCAGGTATCCGATAACTATAGAACAAGTATCACTCGATCACGACGAGCCTGATTTTCTTTTTCTTCTTTTCTTTTTTTTTGCACCTAACGCACGTGTATTTTTTAATTAGCAGAAAACATCATCCGCCCTCACCTTTCAATATAAACTCTCTATGTGGTCTTCTAATCTGATATGACCTGTTCCACCAACATCTTAAATGTTACTTTGCTTATAGTCATCTTGAAAAGAGATCGATCAGCGTTAACAAAATAAAAATAACAAATAAAAAAATGAACAAGTAAAGAAAAAAGAAAGGAAAAAAAAACAACAACAACGGCAAGATACCTTATTGTTATTCTCACAAATCATTATAATCTATACATCGATTAAATATCATACACCTTACACTCTCGTACCAACAATAATTCTCACTAAGGTGTTTATAGGTAACACCGCTCTTAGCAATGACTTGTGATATTTAAGGTTAAAAAACTCCTCTTCTTATTGAAAAAACAAAACAAAAAAAAGAAGAAATTATCCATTTTCTTTTTTTATTGCCATGTACTGACTGCATTAACGTTGTATAATAATAAAAGTTTATTAAAATCAACCGTTCATTCGGCACGTCATCATTTTATACACAGTCGAACAGAAAAAGAAAACATGAGAGAGAGAAAGAAGGAACAATCTGTGACACGTGACGAAAACGTGGTAAAAATAAATGAAGAAAATAATAAAAATTAGAAAACCTATTCAAGGTGCATAGCTAAATTTTTCGATCGATTTTAACGTGAGATAAAAATTAGTAAAAAAAAAAACATCAAAACTCATAATCAACGAGTCACATAAATATATGTATACATGTGCCTATATACTTATCTATATAGAATTATTTTTCGATTGCTGGAAAAAAACGAAAGGTGGTCTTTATGATTTTCGTATGTATAACCGTACGTGAATAATTTTTTTCGAAAGTCATTTAAAAATTAAAAAAAATATTCTGAGTCGTACGATAACGATGATAAATAATGACGATGAAGATGATGATGATGATGATCGAAGCTATAGCCGGGGACGGAAACCGAAAGAAAAAGAAAAAAAAAACAGAAAAAAAATGTAATATAAAAATAAAAGTGTTGAGTGGATGGGTACAAGGATTAAGGATCAGACCTTGGATTATTGTAGAGTGTATATAGATATATATTTTGTATATATGTATATAGTGTGTAGACGTTTATCTCATGGTAAAAGAGTAACCTCCCACATTATATCATCGCGTCCCGATCGCGAGACCGCGAGAAAGAATGAAAGAAAGAAAGAAAGAAAGAAAGAAAGAAAGAACGAAAGAAAGGAAAGCAAGTGAAGAAGTAGAAGAAGAAGAAGAAGGTAGATATGTATATAGTATGGCGTCGAAGCAGCAAATACTTATAGGCAAAGATCGAGTTAAGCCGATCATGATCGCGGACAAAGGAATAAAAGAGAAGAATTGGGAGAAGGATGATGCAAAAATAAAAGTAAATGAAAAAAACCGAAAAAAAATAAAAATAAAGAAGAACCCACATGCACACACAGAAAATCGTTAACGGAAATAAAGAAGACTCTATACTATACCTATTCGACAAAAAAGATAAATAAAAAATAAAATAAATAAATAAAAATAAAAAAGAAACACTTTAGAAAAGTATCCCAAAATACCGAAGACATACGAGGTTGGGTATAAGGTATATGGGTGTACCCATGCTGCATACATACATGTGTACACTACATGTGTTATAATCTTGAGGTAAAATTCCTGTTAAAATAGTCATGGCGCCGCGGTTAGCGAGGGTTATCTTTAGGCCTAAGATAACCCGCATCGTTAACCATCGACCGTTTATTCGAACCGAACCGAAACGGTTTGAAAATTATCCATCCCGCATATTGTTGCATTCCGTTCTACTCTAAAGTTGACGGTTAATTGTGCAGCGTCGCGAATATGAAACACTTACACAGATTTTCGGTGTCCGATACTAATTGTAAAATAGAAAAGCTGTTCACTCGAAACTAGCGAAATTCGCATTCGCGGTTGTAATAATATAAGGTCATCGAGCTCAAGCATATCTCTCATTTGTTGCCCTTTAGAAATCAAAAAATTAGCGATTACTCGATCATTTTAACAGACGGATCAATTTAATCGGCAGATTCGGATTCCTAAGGTCGAAATGCATAGGAAGACATAAAAATATACTGCGAAACGAATATTTTGCTTCTTAATCTCGAGATCGAAAAAATCTAAGGTATTACCTACCCCTTTAGATTTTTACGAATTTTGGGACAAAATTCAAAAAAAAATTCCGGGCTCAGCAACACGAATCCGTTGATTAAATTGGACTACGACTAAAACCGATCGATGTATCTAGATCTTTTCGATCGAAGAGTCAAAAGAATCGAGATTTTTGAGTTTATTAATTTTTCGATATACACCAACCTGTTGAATCCGTGAAAATGTTGATTTTTTTCAACGAGAATGAACGCTACACGGATATTAGAATGAAATTTCACGTATCCCTGATGATAAGTATATATAATGTACAGGTATACGAAACTACATACTCCTTGATCAGAAAGAACGATGGTAGGATGGGCGCGCGACGAGAACTTTCAACGTTCTTCTTCCATGGCCGGCTATCTTCCGAATGGATCTCGCCTAGTTAGGAGTGAACTGAACGAAGAAACCGCGCGTTCAGATCTCAAGTTGTGCATTTGTTGGTTGTGCCCAAGTACCGGGGTGTACCACCGTTCGCTGATTTTATACCCGCAACGAATATCCGATAGAAGAAGAAGAAGGAGGAGAAGAAGAAGAAAAAGGAGAAGAACAAAAATAAAAAGAAATACATGTAGTACCTATATAGAGGGAACCAAAAGGTAGAAAATGAAACAAAGTCAAGAACGTCGAGAAAGGTGGACGAATAAGAAGAAGAAGAAGAAGAAGAAGAAGAAGACGAAGAAGAAGGGGAGCCGCGAGGCTGTTGGAAAGAAGAAGGCCGGGCTACAAATTGCTACACCGCATTGTAGTGTCACTCTGAAGTTGTTCCATACGACGCGAGGCGCAACACGTGCGCACGCAGTACATATATACTCCATTACATATTATATACATATATACACATAGGATATCTCCCATCCTATAGTACAGTATCATGAAATGGTGTCCGTCGTCGGCGTCTGTACGACGTTACATTATAGTCGTTTTGTTACACCCTCCTCCACTATTTCTGTATCTACTTCTATGCATGTATGTTATATACTTTTACTCCTACTAGGATGGTAAATACATATGTGTATACATGTATACCTATACTTTACATATGTACATATCGACATATATCGCGGCTGGTGAGACGAGTATGGTGAGCTGTCCCCGAGCATAAATCGCCCATAACCCGACCCAACCCAATCCGATTAATCAATCCTCAAAACGCGCGCTTTCAAACTCCTCGCGGCATTAAGAGGTTCTTGATCATCACCGTCATTATCATTATCATTATTATTTCATATCACTAATTCTATTTTTCGTTATCTCTTTTTTTTTCTCTCCTTCTATGTATCTACTATTTCATACATATAACGATTATATCGTCGATCGATATGTATCTCGGTTAAATGATTAAACAAGCAAAGTTAAACATAAGCTATGTATACATAAGATTAAATTACACATTACGATACATAAGATTTTGTGTGGAGGCGAAAGACCGGTACATAAATTGATGCTGTTATTGTTATCATTATTATCGTTGATTAAAATTCAGGAATATTTTTATGACATTCTAGGTATATATAGATATTACATATATCTGTACAGTATTTTTTACTGTTATCAAAATCCAAAAACGGTATATATAAGTATACACATACCAAATAATTGAAACCGCTCGTTATTTTTTCTAGAATAATTGCAGATAAATTTTCTTACATTTTTTTTCTTCGTATTGCCAGTATTTTGATGAAAGCTTTTTTTTTGTTCTTCAATGAAGATGAAACAAAAAAGGTTTGTTCGAAATTTCAACTGACCTTGCGATGGCATAATTCAGACAATGCAACGGCATAATTCAGAATTTTCGAATGACGCAAGTAAATTTCTACGGAGTCGACTCTATCGTGATGTGGAATTTTCGGTGTTTCCCGTTTTACGAATTAGTCAAGGAATTTAGAGGGCGGAAGGATGAATGGGGAGGAGAAAAGAGAAGAGAGGGGGGAATGGGGTGGAGACGTCGAGCCTCAGAGAAGGGCGGGAATTCCGAGGGGGACACGTGTTCGGATGAAGATCGCCGGGCATTTAAATTTTAAAGTTCTTTCTTCGCTATGATAAAATAAAATAAAGAAGGGGGAGGGGCGAATATCCATTCATATCTACCTAGCTATATTCATGGATAAACGTATAAAACGAAATTCTTTTACTTTCTTTGATTAAGCAACTTTTTTTTTTCTATTCAAAATCCATTTCCCTTGCAACAATTACTATAACCGGACATAAATACCTAACATGAAATACATATCACACAATACACACTGCAGCACACAAATTTATGGAAAAAACTTGTACGATATGAGAAAAAAAAAGAAAAAAATCGAAAAACTACGTCCATTAAAAACATGGGACTTACTAATATGATATTTTTAATAAGCTTCAACGAGCGAAACACTCACGCTTTATTGGTTTTGGGTTGCTCTGCTTGCGGCGTGACATCCTCTTCGCTCTCTGCCATTACCAAATAAGCGGCAACATTTTTCGCGGTTATAGTTTCTTTTTTCTTTTTTCTTATTTTCAAATTACGTTTTGTTCTCTCTATATTATGATTTATCTTGTTGATGTTGCTGATTTTGTTTTTTTTTTTTAATTTTCGTCTCGCTTGTTAATTTTTGGTTTATAGAATTTTTACGGAAAAAATACACGTAAACTATAAGATGAGAGTAATAGGGCAAAAAAAATTAGAAAAAAATTTAACAAATCGTAGAAAAGAAAATAAAAACCGAACCGAACAGTGATCACATGTAGCTGTACAACAAGGTTTTGTAAAAGCTGGGGTTACGTAGTTTAAAACAATTTTTTTGTTCTTTTTTAGTTTTGGTTTTTGTTTGTTTTTGATAAAACAACTCGATGCACAGAAACGAAACAGAAACGATGATTATTTATAATAGATTTAAAAATAGCATCCAATTATAATATTCACACAATAAGCCCATAAATAATGTACAAATATTTATTTTCAGCAGCACGACGAATAGCAAGTTGTAAATATAATGATAATGATAACGGTGATGATGATGACGATGATATTTTTATATAAAAAAATATTATTAATTCGTTATTAATAAACAGATGATAAAGGAGATTCGATATTTTGTTGTTTCTTTTTTCTTTTATTTCTTCTTCTTCACTCTTTAGATACGTCGAACAAATTTTCTGCGCGTCTTATTCAATGACTTCCTTGGAATTTCGAAAATTTAACGAAAAAAAAAAAAATCAAATAAAAAATAAACAAGTAATGAAAACACTAGAGAACATAAAACGAGACAACAATACACACTCTTAAAAAATATAACCGCTACTCTGATTGTTCGTTTATTTATTCATTTATTATTATTATTACTTTTTTTTCTTCTTTTTACCACATATTCATGTGTACGATATGCAAATTTCCTAATTCTTATTCAAATAAATCGCTGCCGGTTATCTCAAATTCAAATGACAATTACCTCTTCAGATCTGTTGTTTTGTTTCATTCATGTTTAGATCGATTTAATTACATTTATTTCCTTTCTTTGTTTTCTTTGCTATTTTTGCTCTTTTTTTTTTCTTCTCTACGAATATATAACTTTCCACACACTGCGTTTTTTCCGTTTTGTGTTCTACGGTTGTAATAGTTTTGTTTTATTTTATTTATTTATTTTAATTTCAATTGAGTTTTATTGTTGAACAGATCTTTTATAAGTTTGTTTTAAAAGTCCCTCAGCGCCTGATTTGGTTGTGATGTTATAATAATATTAATTATTGTTTCGTGTTGTTATTTGTATATAATATTAAATTATAATATTATATGTGTTTGGAATATAACAATAATTTAAATAATCGGTCGTGTTTTTATTGGACGGACGGCGATACCCCGGGACCGCCGCATTTAAAACACACGCGAACCGTAACGTACGACGTATACTCGGCCGCTGTCAGCGGGCAACTAAACAAACTCGTAGCTAAACAATCCCCCCCCGCTATCCCTACTACTACCTCATTCTAGAATCTGCGTGACTTCATCAGCTACGAATTGTAGGGGAAAACCGAACGGCCGTTTCGTAGTGGGGGGGCGGGGCGAGAAAGGGGAGGGTTGAATTAAATGACGGCGCGACGGACAACTTCTCTGACGGTAAAACAGTGTACAAGAATTTCGATTAATAATAAGTTTTTCATGTATAGCGTTCTTCGATACCGACTAAAAAAGAAATAAATGAACAAATGAATAGATTAAGAAAATATCAACAGCAATAAAAGAGAACTGCCGTATCGTTAGAGTTAATATTGCACAATAAATTACCAACAAATTCGACTAATTGCCGATAGATAACCTTGTATTGTTGACCTATCAAAGTCAAAGTGGAGGGAATCGGTAATGCAGCGATTAAACATTTGAAATAAAAATAATAATAATAACAATGATAATAATAATTGTTTTGCATTATCAAAGAATTCCGCCTACTGTTATCGACCTTCGAAATTAATTATTACTTTTTTAGTATTCTTAACATCGATTTTTTTATTTTTTTTTATTTTCATGAATGAAATTTATTTTTAGACAAGATGTTGACGATAAAAAAATTTTTACTCGTGTTTAAATATCAATAACCAGATAACGTTATCTGAAACTAACGAACAAGAGTGAAATAAAATGAAGAAAAAAAAAAATACTTTTTTTTTTCATCATTCCTGGTGCTGATATTTCTTTTATTTTTAAACTGCTGTTCCGATGATTCGAATCATTAGCACATTTTTATATCAAAACTGGACTAATTTACTTCGTTTATAACTTTTCATATTTTAATCGTATTAATTTCATCTACAAAACCAACTGCATCCACGAAACAGTAAGGATCCCACCGATATCTCGCCAGACGCTACAATCGCAAGACCGTTTCAGACAAAAATCCGCACCATGTGACCGACTTTTTCTACCGAGATGATTATTTCAAGTAACAACAAGTGTACGGCAAAAATAACAACGAATAAATGATTCAAATCACGCACAAATATTATGCCATCGTCTTCGAATTATAAATCTATATGGGTCGTTGTTATCCAAATGAAAGTAAAAAAAGGACGAAAAAAAAAACAAAAAATACAAATTTAACAAATTTCAAAATGTAACCTTTGGTAATTCGTTATCCCGGTCTGGATTTCTGTCCCTTTATTGAGGGAGGAAATAAAAAACTAACAAATAAATGAAAAAAAAAAAATGTGATGCTGCGGATAGAGATTATATTTATATATACTTTGTGTGGTCCATCGCGGCGAGTGGCAAGTGCCGTGTTGACCACATGGAGACCCGCGTGTTCGTTGCGGAGTCTGAGTCTGATTCTGAGTCTGTAAGTCACGTTAGGATGCGATAAGATCGCATGTCAAATACGAAACAGCTGATATCTGTCACCCATGACTAACGTATACAAAAAATTATATGGATAATATACAATATGATTCATTTCAATTAGGCCGCAGAGTGCGGAAAACTTGCGGTTATAGTGAAAAAAATATATAATTAAAAAAGGGTTGGAAAGGAGGTAATTCTCATGTTGGCTGCAATGTAGAATTTATTCGCAATCGAGTCGTGAATTAACGTGAACGTTATTAAGTGTGATATAAATTGAATTATTTTTTTTATTTTTCTTCAATCGCAAAGCGCGGAAAATTATATCCATAATCAATGATCGATCGGAGAATGATCTCGTGGGTAATTTATCAATCCTGATTATATCATATCCGAGAAAGGGTAATCTGGTATAATCGAAGGTCTACACCTGATACTTGGAGTCATTTAGGTCAGACCAAAGGTTGCGCACTATTTTTTTCATGATAACTGTTTTGACTTCCATTTTCGCATCCTGAAAAATATCCACCCAACGTAATTCAAAATTTATTGTTTGAATATCGAAAAAACCAAGGTCATAAAATTAGAAAATGAAAAAAAAAAAAAATTATGCGAATCATATAGTAGCGACTGCACCTGTACGTTTGTCGGAAAAAATTCCCGCTAACTGAAATCAGGTTCAACGATCTGCCGGAATTAGACCTCACAAGACAACACATCCTTGAATATTAACGTGGTTTTTTTTTTCTTCTTCCACTAGTTAATTTTATTCCGATTCCAATAAATAATTAAATTCGAAAAATTTTCCATCTCCATGACGTTATCAAAACAGCTTTGTCAAAATTAAAATATATATAGACATAGCTGTAGATGATGCGATAGCAGACAGGGGAACAATTTCAATATTAGGTACATTATAAATGTGTAAGTGCAAAAGCAGCCAGCTGCGATATGCTGTGCATTCGATGATCGAAAATAAAAGCCACACCCGTATCGAAAGAGTTGAATGATCGTCGCAAAATTAGCCATACAGATATAGTGATAAATAAATTGAATTTGGGTGGAAAAAAATAAAAAAAGAAGGAAAAAAAATAAAGAAATCATGGGATTTGAACGAATTGAAGGAGATATACCTATACCGTATAATATTATCATCATGCCTATTTTTAAATCATCGAAAACAAAATTGATAAATAAATAAATATAACATCGAATAAAAATTATAATTTTTTACAATAAAAGAAACTAGGTATATATTTATGCCAATTATCGTTTATATTATACATAAATTTATAAATAGTATATTAAAGATACAAATTCTAGTAATATAAACTTTATAATTTTAATTTTATACATATACTTATATCTTATCGCGGAAGTTGCAGTCGGATGATATACAGTCTGGCTTTATGAGTGGAGCAGCATGTATATAAGTATATATTCGCAATATAATTTTATCGCAACGTACATGCTGCAAAAATCAGTCAGCAATATAATCGTAACGGAATAAGGAATTTCAGAAGGCTAATTTAATTACGCATCATTTATACTACTGCAATTGTTCGAATTTTTTGAAAATAAAAAACAAAAAAGAAAGAAAGAAACTAATCAAAACCGATGCTATATCATACCTATAATGTTTCATGGGGAAAAAAATTAAAATTTTGTAATCAGGAAAATTTTCAATCGATTCCGTATAGAATGTACGAATGATCGACTGGTAAGGTACACGCGGTCACTTTGGAACCAGAACGCAGATGGTGACTGTTGATTATCATTTTCAGGAGTAGAGTTGGGTCTTTTAAAAAATATCAGACTTTGAAATCGACCAATTCCCTCATGAAGAAAAAAACAAAAAGAAACAACTAACATCAGGCAACCCTTGAAAAAAATATCTCAAAATTCAAGAGGGATGCCTGCACGTACACGAAATTATATATTTGTGGAAGACGATAATACAAACAAAAAAAAAAAAAAAAAAAAAAAAAACTTGCGAAAACGTGAAGCGCGACCCACTGCATGAGAAAAATATATCGATCGCACGATTTTTCTAAAAACGTTTGTTAGGACGTTATTGCTTAATAGGATCCATATGAAATACGGTCTACAAAAATGTTCGGCTAGTGATCATCAATGGGCTCGACGTGAGACCGAGAAAACCGACGTGTTCCGATCGCGCACGTGCATCGTCGTGATCACGATGATGAGATCGTGAACGGGGTGTTTATAATAAAACGTTGAATTATTCTATGACCACGATTTTATTTTCCTTTTATTTTCTTAATACTAATTTTGTTTTTTCTCTGCGGTGTTCGATCGCAACCCCTATATGATTGGATGCAACGTAACGCCTTCCAATTTATTGTAATAATCGGTACAGTAATGAGAAATACGTCGTGTAGTTTAACTATATATATACGTGAGTATATGTTGCATGACGCGCGGGGTGTGCGCCATGACGTATCGACCCGTACGGCACGCGTTATGACGTCACGATCACGACCTCAGTCAGCCTTTGAACACGTGAACAGCACGCTGGTGATCACGCGGTGAACAACTGTCTAGTGACTTCTTATTGGCCGAATAAGAGACGAGCCCCTATTACCCATTGGCCGATCGACCGCACGCTGCATGATCGGCGCACACACCCGACAACAACACGTCTTGCAGGGCTACTAGACGACGTGAGAGAGCCTCATTACAGATCAGAACGTTCGTTATTCGAGGCGGGACATTTCGTCGCTTGTTAAACGCTAGTTTGAAGAATAAAAAAATAAAAACTATATATACATATTTATAAAATTAAACAACAATTAAACAAAGGAGTCAATTTTAAACATATATGTAATTGTTTTGTATGAAAATACCGTTAAATAATATCGTATTGTGAATGTATTATATATATGGAATTTTATAAAACACACGAATACCGCCGCGGTGCAGCAGATTGATATTTGAATAATTTTTGAAATTAATCAAAAAAACTTGAATAAAAAAAAAAATTAAAAATTAAAAAAATTATTAATATATAATAATAACAATAATAATAACAACAACAAACACCGCAAGGGACATAAGAATCTGATTGCATAAATTATTGTGAAAAGAAGAAAATGGATATTTTACCAACACCTTTATCACCACCAGCGTCACCCAGTCTTAAACAAAATCATCATGTAAGTCGAAATTTTGTATACCGAAGAATTATTTTGAGATTACAAAGTCGTATGTAGGTATAATAGAAACCACTTGAGAATTTTCGGTTTAAAATAAAAATCGACATTTCATTTTTTTTACAATTTATCAGGCACTTTGTTCGCAATTCAACATTCGATCGTTTGAAATTTTTTTTTTTTTTTTAAACTATTTCTTTTTTTCCAAATTATTTAATAATGAAATTGATCTAAATTAAATTAATGATTGATTCCACATAATTCCAAAATTTCCATTTATAATTTTGTTCATCTTTTTCCTTTGTTCAACAGATAGAACCCATATCAGTTCCCGGATCGGGAGGAGGTTTGCAGTTATCATTTAGCGTCGCGGCACTTCTGGGAGATAAAATATTTCCGAAGGATTGCAATCAGAACGTTAATACAACGAATGCAGTATCAAACGGGATAAATATGTTAAACAAAATAACAAAAAATGGAGCTGATATTCATCCCGAATTACCACCTACTCCACAACCTTCCGATTGCGAGGACGATGAACCACCCAATAAACGAAGGTGTCTCGAAAGATGCGAACTTGCCAAGGTGAGACAAAGAACAAATTAAAAAAAAACAAAAACAACAACAACAACAAAAATTAGACATGTTAATTATTGCTATCATTTACTCTTTTTTTCTTTCTCGATGAATTATGTTTCAAACTATATTTCGTTCTAAACTTTTTGGATATAAAAATCTTGTTCCGGATCAATTTCGAAATATTGTGATAAGAATGAACGAGGTCCAAAAGATATATATTTTTGTTGAAAATACGGTTTTAATTTGTTTTTCAGCTTTTGATGGGAACTCCGCCCGCCAGTCCGGAACCATTGGCGCAAAGAGGATCGGTAATAATGCGGGCGTATCGAGACGGTACCATTTCGCCAGTTACATGTATTCCCGAAGAATCGTCAACGATAATTCCCGAGGTAACGAATTTGAAGAGGAAATTATCAGGGAAGACGATAGGCGCTGAGGGGCATTTGAATTTTGAGGAAAAAAATGGCAGTAAGGCAGGCGGGGCAGATGAATCACAAAAATCTGATACCAATTATTCGGTCAGTTGCGCCCCGACCGAGAACATATTGAAAAGTATAAAATTTAAAATGAGCAACAGAAAGGAGGAGATATTTATAAACAGTAAAAATACGGACCGAGAGATTGTACAACAGAACGTAAACTCAGGAATTCATCAATCAAAGTTACAATTATTAGCACCGAAACCAGCCCCATCATCTGCAGTTTGCACAATGCAACTAGCCGGTTTGATAAGTTCACCTTTAGTCCTCCCACATCAGACGCCACTTTTACTGGTGACAACAACAACGACGACAACGACAACGGCAGGAACAAAATCAAGTGGAAATCAACAATGTTTAACCGGTTCTATAATCGATGGTACAAAATCTTTGACAGCTGAATCATCGTCAAATAATTTATCGGCACAATCGTCATCCGCATTGTTAAGGCGTAGAGTTTGGGAATGCGAGCATCCGGGATGTGGTAAAAATTATTTTAAATCATCGCATTTAAAAGCTCATACGCGAACGCATACGGGGGAACGTCCGTTTCCATGTCCTTACGAGGAATGCGGCAGAAGATTTTCAAGAAGCGATGAATTATCACGTCACAAACGCACTCATACCGGTGAAAAAAAATTCGCATGTCCAGTTTGTCAAAGAAGATTCATGCGAAGTGATCATCTAGCGAAACACGTTAAAAGGCATTCTAGAGACAGAATTCAAACTGTACAATTACAACCGAATAATAATTCCGGTAATAATACAAATTCTGCACCGCAATTACATCAGGCTACAACTGCTCTACGACTAAGTTTATTACCGGTTAATATCGCACCTCGATCTGCGGCTGTTGCGATCTAATGATAAAATCAAGTTTTTTTTTTCTTAATTTGCTTTTTGATTTTTCCTCGCGATGTTTTACATGATAAACGCAGTGAAACGCGAATACACAATGATACCGTCCCCCAAAATTTCAGCAGAGATAAATTATTATTATTTTCTTTCTTTCGATTTTCTTATTTTCTACATGTAAATTTTTACTTTGTATATCATTTTTTTTTTATTAACTATAGACATACTGCAGTATGGGGATTCCACAAGAAAAATTAATAGACCTCTGATGAAAGAAACTAAAATATTTTGAATCGTTAATTCTTTTATATATCTATATATACAAGAAAATATTAAATTATCATTTTTTCGCATTACAAAATTTACGATTTAATGAAGTCACGAAATTAAGAAAGAAAATCTAATCAAAGACAAAATGGCGGTGTCACAGAGGCTGATTAGTGTTTTTTGATGGAATGACCTATATACATAAGGTTGTTTACCTTGATGCAAGGGTGTGACTGTGATTTGTATGTACATGTATAATTCGATAGGTATGAACAAAAATAATTTGTATATAAAGAGAGAAAGAGATATATAGAGAAGATGAGTGAGAAAGAACACAGAACAATGACTGAATGAGCGCGCATGCCGAGTAAATATAAAAATTAATGCGACATTTATCAGCGATTCATATAGATAAAACGATATTTAATTATTATTAATAATAATATATTATTATTGTTGTATTGTAAATAGATAATTCGAATTTTAAAAATAAGACTTATTAAGAATAATGTAACTAGGTATATATTAAGCGTTTCTTCTTTGTTTTTTTTTTATACCTTTATGTCTATAAAGAATATAGATATATGTAATAATATTTCGAGCATGCGGTGCAATAAGAAGACTAATTGAAGAAGACTTGAACACTTTCGTAAAAAAAAAGAATATAAAACAAAAATAATAAAAAAAAAAATGCCTCGATTTATTTTTCTTCGAAACCCTGAACCTGTGAAAATCCTTGATCGTTTCACGTACAGTACTCGTGCATGCACAAGATTATTTCTGTAATTTTTTTTCCTCTCTGCAGTATTGCGTATATTTGCAAATCGACAAAAATAATTAAAAGTACTGTGAATGATTGTATTAAATAAATAGTAAACAACAATCGGAGTTTTGTATATCATATTTTAGGAATTGTAAAAATGAGATTTGATCTCTATTTGTAAAATAGACTCAGACTAACGCGTTTTTTTCCCCCGTAATCGCAATGTATAGAAGTTGAAATTTATAAAACAAATCCCGCGAAGAGAAATCTCGGTCGAATATTCAATTCTATGAATATATATCTACAAATACTCAGCGGCGTATATCGATTGTATAAATTGAATTGATTTAACACATAATATATACGCGATTATATAAATTTATCTATAATAAATGCGAGTTGATGACGAATATTTTGTATATTCATAATACAAAAAATCACGTATTATACGTGGAGCATCTCACGAAAGAACGCGGGCATCTTGCATCAGACGAACATGCCCAGCCCCCCTTTTTTTTTAATCAGTTTTTTTATTTTCTCACATCCTTATTTGTTGCAATTAAATGACACATAGGTAACGCGGGACAGTCGTATTTTGATTATTATACGCAGGGCTGCGCGGGGCAAGTTGATGGCAATGAAGTTGAAAAATTCCTAGATCGGCGTAGTATGCAAATCATACTGATTTTAGTATTTGATAGTATTATAATAAACTCGCATTTATTTATTACACCACTTGGAGGGGGAGAAAAGAAAAAAAGAAAAAACACGAAAACGAAAGAAAAAAATGGGATCGTCAAACGTGAGAACGGTCATGGTCGCACGTGCTGTAAGAAGAAATTCTTAAGGAAAATTACTAGAAGAATATCGACACGTGAAAAAATGTTGTATGTGATATTGAATATCTAAAAAGTTGTTCATCTGTCTACTCATAGTATTCCGTCACGCATCCTTTTCTTTTTGTTTAGCAATTTTCAAGTTGAAAAGTTTCATATTCCAGATTTTAGTCAGAATATATTTGAATATCTTGCAAAATTCAAAGATCAGTATATGCACTCCCTACTGACAAAAGAAGGAAAAGACTCACCGGACGCTGCGTGCAGACATCTTCGGGTGTTTGTGGGGTTGCGGATTGTAGGCGGCGTGAAGACGTCTGCAGGTATTTGTCGGGTTGCGGATTGTAAGCGGCGTGAAGACACGTAGAATTATGATCGAGGATGTTAAAAGGAATTATTGAGGATCTGGAAACAAATGGAGGAATCGTAGTGAAAAGTTTGTGACAGAAAAAGATTTTTTGGATTACAGATTATTAGGATACGGGCCAAAGTTTCGTCGATCTTTTTTTTTTTTTTTTGTCACCAGTGAACCGAGTAACAAAAAAGAGTGAAAAAAAAAATACGACGAATTTAGTGTTGCATCATTTAATATTAGAGTAGATAATTTATTAAACATCATCATCATAATAAATGCTTTCACTATTATCATGAGTAACGCACAACATCGGTCAAAAAATATACTTGCTATACTTATAGTAGAATTGTATATTATTATCGATGTTTAAATTGTACACAACAGACTTGTAATAATTTGAGAAAAAATAGAATATATATATCTATATCTATATCATCAGTAATATTCTCAGTAGTTTGGTGCAAAGCGCAATCGGGTTTAATTTTCGCCCATTTTTCAGACTCATTAAGTTTTTGAATTGTTTTAAAAAAATTGCTTGGTTATGGGCTACATCCGATTACTCACACGATTTTATTCTTTACCTTTTTGTTTCCAAAATTAGCGACTTATGTCTGATGAAATTTCTTCGAAGAATCAGCTGCCATGTCTAAGAGGGTTTGCGATGGTTTGAAAGCGTCACCATAATGGCTTTGGAACTCAGTCATTTTTGTTACGAGATTTTTAGCGCCATATTGATCTACCCAGCGGAATGGACCGCCAGTGAATGGGGGAAATCCTAAGCCAAATACTGCGCCTATGTCTCCTTCGAGCTGAGTGAACGGAAAGACAGGAATGTTAGTATTTCAATTGTCATTTGAAAAAATGAATTATTGATTAAACAGTTGAATCATTGAAACTCACTGGACTTGCTAGAATGCCCTCTTCTAAGCATAGGATAGCCTCGTTTACAAAACGAGAAACTAATCGTAGCTGTCGGTCCTCTGGTTCCACGCTACCTTTTGGTTCCAAAGAGTAATTCTTGAGTATCGCCAGAGCTCCAGGGTTCACGTCTCTGTGTTTCGAATGTGCCTCATACACGAAAATACCTTTGCCAGATTTCCGACCTGGAAATTTCGTGATAATAAGAAATGAAGTCGTTCAAATACAGCGATGACAAGGTAATGCGCGATCAAAGATAGGGTATCTCTCACCGAGGAATCCAGCCTTGACCATGTCGCCCATAATGTTGACATTTCCACCCTGGAATCTTTCTCCGAGAGCTTTGTTCAGGTCTACACTAATGTGCGAACCTACATCTATTCCGACTTCATCGGCTAAAGTGGCACCTCCGACCGGGAATCCAAAGGTTTTGGTTAGCGTATCAAGGTCAGTGGGATCAACACCCTCCTGAATGTTCAAAACAAATGAGCAAAAATTTTCAGGGAATAGCAAACAATGACGGAACAAGGGCTGAAAAACTGACCTGCATTAATCTGATTGCCTCAGACAACATGGCGCTAAGAATTCTTGTTGTATAGAATCCAGGTCCATCACCAACAGTGATAACGACTTTTCCCTGTTTAAGACCAAGGTCGACGGCAGTTTTTATCGTCTCTTGGGAAGTCCCTTTATGAGTGATTATTTCCAAAAGTTGCATTTTGTCTACGGGTGAAAAGTAGTGCATTCCGATGAGCTGAAAATTATTAAAGAAATTATTCAATTGGTGAGCACTTGAAAGATAAGTTTGTAAATCAAAGAAGTGATGAAAACTAACCTTGTCAGGTCTTCCGCTGCCAGCGGCAATTTTACCAATAGGAATTGCAGAGGTATTGGTGGCGACAATGCAATGCTCTGGAGTATTTGCTTCGATTTCCTTAATGACACGGTGTTTAATAGCGATGTCTTCAAACACCGCTTCTATTACTACGTCAGCTTTTTTAAAAGCGTCGTAGCTCAAGGTCTCGTACAGTTTTGACAGAAACATGTCTCTTTGTATGCTAAAAAAAAAGCATCAGGACTTACTAATTTTTTCCAATGAAAATTAAATTTAACTTTCTAATCGGACTGTTTCAAGAACTTACGCAGAGAACCGTTTCCTTTTAACGGCTTTGTCAAAGCCGGACTGGATCTGACCAACACCTCTGTAAAGTCCCGCTTCGTTTGTGTCCTTCAAAATGACGTTGTAACCCTTGTCGACAGTAACGTGCGCGATGCCTGCTCCCATAAGACCAGCTCCAACAACTGCTACAGTCCTGATAACGAATCAAAAGTATTTTATATCACTGAAAAATGAGGAAAGGATTGAAAGAACTTACTTGATCGCGCTTTTTGGTGTTCCAAATCGATTCTTCTTGCATGCAGTTTGTCCAAAGAAGAGACTAATGAGCCCTTTGCTTTGTGGGGTTACGCCGAGCTGTGCAAATCCCTTAGCTTCAGCCTCGTAGCCAGCGATTGGCCCCTTGTCAATTCCGACGCGAATTACTTCGAGAATCTTTAAAGGTGCAGGATATAGGCCTCCGGTAGCCTTCATGACCTGAGCTCTTGCCTTCTTAAATACTTGGTCTTTGACTAGGTCGAGTGTGAATAATTTATTCATTATTTTTTGCACAAGGGACTTGGGAGCTCGGTCTATTTTTAACTTTCCATTCGCTATATCCCTTGCAGCCTGGATTGCAGTTTCTTCAAGAAATCGAGCCGTACTATTCAACAAATTTAAAATTTGTAAATATTCAATTGCCAGGAGGCTAAATTATTGCTGTTTTTTATTTTTCATTCTTCGTTTTCTACTCACTTTTCTTCTGCGGTGGCTATACCAGGCCCAAGAGGATCTACTACAAGATCAACGAGTCCAAGTTTTCTTGCTTTGTCTGCTTTAACTGTTTTGCCCGTGAGTGTAAGGTCCAGAGCGTCGGGAAGAGAAATCAACCGCGGCAATCTTTGCGTTCCACCACCACCTGGTAGAAGCCCCAACATAACTTCTGGCACAGCAAGAGCAGTTTTGCTATCTTTTACAGCTATGCGGTAATGACAAGCTAGGGCAACCTGAAAAAAGAATTGTGATTATGAAGACATTTGATTAATCAATGAAAAGTTTTGAATTTTTATGCAATGTTACTCACTTCTAAGCCGCCACCTAAACAGGAGCCTTGAATGGCGGCTATAACAGGCTTTTGGCTCTGTTCGATGCCCCCTAGAATTCTTTGACCATCTCTTGATAGTCTGTAGATGCTTTCCTCATCTTTCAGAGACTGCAGCATACTTATGTCTGCCCCAGCGATAAAACATCCTGGCTTACCACTGATAAGAACAGCAGATTTTACAGCAGGGTTAGCTGCAATTTCTTTCAACAAGCCATCCATCTCGTTGATAACTTCTTGGTTCAAGGAATTCACCTGAAAAAAAAGATCGATTGTCATTGTTGAACTTGATACTATATGAATGCTGAAAACCAGAAAATACCTTGACGCCAGGTGAGTCGAGTGTGATAACGGCGACTTCTTGTACAATCTTGCATTTTGCGTGTTTTTTGTTAGATAGTGTAGTAGAGAAACATCTGAGGGGTTGATAGAGTGCTGAAATAATAGAAGACATCAGAAATCTCAAAGACAATCTTAATATATAATCGCTCGCAACAGCTTAATTGGATCCATTAGGGGGTCTGACCAAAGGGCATTAGCCGTTCAAGGTTCGAAAACAGCGAAACAGGCTTTCATAAACGAGCGAGAATAAAAATCAGATCGTTGTGAAACAAAACTAATTTCACTCACCTGATCTATTTACGGCGGTTGTTTGTATTCTTGAAAACCGGGTGAGGGCACCGAACAATCTGCAACTCGCCATGTTTCAAGTATTTTTTTTTCGGAGTTGTGTGATGCAGCTGGACTGCGACTATGCATGGATCAGAATCACTGGGAATCGAAGTGGCCGTTACTCGTAAATTTTAATCGTGGCTCACTTCACTTATCGCTTTTGAAAATACAATACTAAATTCATTTGTTTTCGGACTTAAGACTGGAAATAAAACTATGGTCACTTGAGGCTCTATTTCGACTAATCACTTAATAAACTGATACTATTCACTTTAGTTCTCGTATTATCACTATCGGAATCACATGAATAAATATTCATTAAAAATAAGCACACGGTCGTTCGATTCGGTCTTTGCTCGTCGACTCCGCTGTTAATCGACGACCTATTCAGCATTGACTATTGAGCAATTTATGCAATGATGTCTCTTACACATACAAACACATTCTAGCATCCCGCTTTTGCCCCGCCTAATAAGTACTTTAACCCTACACGTGGACGATCGAATACCCCGACATTTGCCGGCAGACTGTTGCATTCGATCCCACCGTGGTTCGATCTCAAGCGGGTTACCCCAACCATGACGTGAACCTAGAATTTGCGAGATGACTCAAATGACGCGGGCAGAGAGGGGAAAATGAACGGATAGAGACTGATAGAAAATTGAAAACCATATTTTTAATATTTTGTGCTAGCTGCTCGTGGACAGCGTAGTCATATTTTAATGTTGATAAATATTAGAATTTTTATAGTTCATCGTTGAAAATAATTGGACCTCACCTCGGAAGCCGTTTATAATAATAATTCTCTCAAGAGGTACATGTGATAAAAAAATCTTGGATTATCTAATTTACCTAATAAAAACACTTATACTCTATAAGGCGATTTGATATTCCGCCCTCTATTATTACAAAACAGTTCAACTGCTAATTACCATAATTAAAATAAAAAAAGACAGGTACAGAATTAATCTATCGAGTCTGGCCCATGACAAATTATTGTCCACTTAAAAGTACTCTGTCGGTGTGACTTTAACCTATCGTTGTTAGCCGATATCTTCTTCATAGCACTAAGAATGCAGCGAAACTTCGTTCTTCCCTAATGTCAACATTTGTGCAGCATATGCGGGTAATGGTATTTGTACAACTCGTCGCTGCACGAGATCCTTCATCATACGGGGAATGTTATTGCTGCGAAATTCCATGCTGCGATGGAATAAAGACAATAGTAGAATATAGTTATTAAATCATTGGCATTGACGTTTTTCTACACTTACTGAATGTCCACTGTATCTTCTTCCAAACCTGCCACTAAATCTGAACATCGCCATTTCTGATCAACAACACCAACAACAAGAGATTCAGTTCTTGGTGGTTCAGAGCCATAAAGTTTGTCAATGTATGCTCTCCGCTGTTCGGCCTCTGTGAAGTCTATCCCTGCACTCCTGCAATGTAAGAAAAAGGTGATAAGGTACCGAAATTCATCGAATCTTATTACTATGAATAATTACCTTACAATGGGAGATGGCACCTCATAAACTGGAGTCTGTGAAAGGCCAAGATCATTGACAGTTCCTTGCTGTTTAGCCCTGAGCAATTGGATTAGCGATTTTAAGTGCCTTCCAGACAGTTTAACTCGCTTGCATACATCGTAATCAAGGCAACGCGTAACGATCAGCATGGTATTATGATCGACAGTTTTGGGGGATACGAACAAGTATCTTTCTCCCTTGAAAAGAGCAATGTAGGTGGAAGTGAACCTGTTCCTGGTGCTGGATTTTTTTTTCACAGTTTCTTGCACTGATATGAATGTTATATTGTTGTGCGACACCACCCGCACTTGCACATTCACAAGTCCGCTGGTAAACTCCTTGGATAATTTTTCTTGCAGGTATCGATCAGACTGAAATTGTTGAGGATCGTGATGCTTACCTTCTAGTCTGTAGGTCCACCAGTTTCGCCGCATTGAATGTCGGCTTATATCTGAAGAAAAATAAGGGGATTTCAGAAAAATGTAATCACGATTCTCAATCACTCTTTGGCACTGTCACTTACCTATTAATTGTAAAGTACACAACCGATTATCCATCTCACGTTTAGTTATCTTTGCTGCCTGTAATAACATAAGTTTGAATAAAATTGCTTTGACTAATGCTTGTTCGCTCATTTTACCTTAATTTCCTGCTCTAAGACTTTGAGGAATGCTCGGGTGGTAAAATCCTGGCGGTTTTTTACAAGTGTTTGTTTGATATCTTGCCATTTTACCTCTGGGAAGGTGGGTAACACCGCTGTCTCGATTTCTTTAAATTTGAACCGTGCTATCACTGACCTTAGTCTAGGGGTGACTTGCTCCAGCTCTGAAAATGGTTAACCAGACTAATGAAAGTAAGAACGACGAATTAGAAGTTTTACTAGAACAGAAAATCGTGCATGATCAAATGGATATTTTTTCTCGCTAAATCAGTATTGAACTCAACTCAAACTTGTCATAACCTAAATCTTCAATGTAGTATGTTTATTGATGGATAAAATTTAATTCACCTGTAGTCATTTTGCTTGGTTATAGTTTATACTCCTATCCAAAAATGATCATCACACACAGATTCACAGCAATTGATCGAAAGCGGGTCAAAATGATTTGACGGTTGATTCAAACCTCAAATTTTGTTACAAATATCCCCACAAGGAATTTTTCACGATGACATTAACGTTCAAAGCGTTTGAAACTAAAATTCAAATGGCGCGTAATTTGTTAAAAACTTGACCCTGGTTGACTTGAAAAACTCAAGTCAACGACGCGACGATGACGCCATATTGATCGGAGTGTACTTCAATTTTCACTCGTCTTGAAACCATCAGAAAATGAAAGTGGAATGCTATTGGGATGCTGTCGTGGAACTAGACTAGAGAAAAATGCGGGAATTATTCAGAGCTTCTTTATTCGCCTTTTTCCCCCGTCACTGCACCATTGATAATTCTTTGCTTTACAGTTAATTAACAATTAATTAAACTGAGATCCCTTTCTTGAACCTGACGTCAATGATTACTGACCAGCTGTTACCTTCTCATTATTGTGACAGACCTTCAGCTTCAAGTCACTGTAACAGGATTACTGAAATAAGATTCAGCAGACTGAATCATCAGAACAGAAGATGAGTGATAGTTTGAAAAATAGAAATGAAGAAAAAAAATCGACAATAATCAACTATATGTGTTCAGATTTTTGATCATCAGTTGAGCTCTGTACACTCCACTGCAATTATCAATGAAAATTTATTCAGTCAACAATAAAAAATTACTTCAACTGATTTAAATTTTGCATAATCCCTCACGAAAATATTATTAGATAAATAATAAGGTTGTTAAAGGAAATGGAAAATAAATTTAAATTACAGAATGATAAAAATAATACCTATTAATATTTTTCTCGAGTATCGCAGATATAAGATTTATTATTTTCGTAAATAATTAGAAAATATAATTAAGCCGAGCTAAATAAATGATGTTTTATGTCTTTGTGAAACAATTCACATAAACACGTATAGGTGTAATAATAGTTTTAAGATAATAAGATTACAGTAGTTCGGAAGTTGTCTTGTTCTTGTTTATATTAATAGAAATAGCTGGGTCTTCGTTTTTCTCCACTAGTGTATGTTGTTGGGTTTTTAAAATCAGTTTTGTTTTTTCCTGCGAAACTCCTTACGGTGAAAACAGTGCTGCATCAGCCATTTGGATAGAAGAAATAATCGGCTGGTAAAGAAGCATGGGGCGACCGTCATCTTCGTCTCAGTTATGAAGGTTCTTGAATTTTTAGAGACAGAAGTATAATTTGGAGGCGGTTTTTCTGCCACCATCTGCTGTTGCCTCTTATAGGCATCATACGTGACTGTAGTAGCTAGTTATTTCTTCTTCTGTGCCTTCTCGGCGGCCTTGGTAACCTTGCCAGAGGCATCCTTGAAGTTGACAGCCTTAATGACACCAACAGCAACTGTTTGACGCATGTCACGAACTGCGAAACGTCCAAGAGGTGGGAATTCCTGGAAAGCCTCAACACACATTGGCTTGCTGGGCACCAGGTTGACGATAGCAGCATCTCCAGATTTAATTGCCTTGGGATTCTCCTCAGTTGTTTTACCCGTACGTCTGTCGCACTTCTCCTTAATCTGTGCAAACTTGCAAGCGATGTGAGCCGTGTGGCAATCCAACACAGGCGTGTATCCGTTGCTAATCTGACCGGGGTGGTTCAGCACGATAACCTGAAAATGAGAACAATATTACAACTAAGACCCTTGAATGTTAAAATCTTTTTTGACCTAAAAATTCATCTAATAGACACTCAGACGCTTCTACCATCACCAAACTGTTAAGTTTTCCGGTGGAAACCGCGAATGAAGTTGAGATTGTATCATCACTGTGTCGTCGAGATATAATAAAAAGAAACCATGTGAATGAAGATATTAATTTACCTGAGCAGTGAAGTCAGCGGCTCCCTTGGGTGGGTTGTTCTTCGTATCACCAGCAACGTATCCACGTCGAAGTTCCTTGACGGAGACGTTCTTCACGTTGAAACCAACATTGTCACCGGGAACGGCTTCAAGGAGAGCTTCGTGGTGCATTTCGACGGACTTGACTTCAGTTGTAAGTCCAGCTGGGGCAAAGGTGACGACAGTACCTGGCTTGAGGACACCAGTTTCAACACGACCGACTGGTACCGTTCCAATACCACCAATCTTGTAAACATCCTGTAGAAAAAAAACAAAGATTTTCTCGTGTTAGTCTGATCATCACAAAGAGTTCAATGGAAAATAGTTGACAAAATCAATCAGACGCTTCAGGCCGTCAGCGGACTCTCAAAATATCCTCAGGTGGAAACCACGAATGAATTAAAATTTGTATCATCATGTGAAATTGGTAGAATAACAAAAATTGTGATCAATTTTTTTTTTTTTTCACCTGAAGAGGAAGACGGAGAGCCTTGTCAGTGGGTCTGCTGGGTGGCAGGATGGCGTCAAGAGCTTCAATGAGGCACTTGCCATCAGCCTTGCCTTCCTTACGCTCGACAGCCCATCCCTTGAACCACGGCATTTTGCTGGATGGCTCAAGCATGTTGTCTCCATGCCATCCAGAGATTGGTACGAATGCTACAGCAGCTGGGTTGTAACCGATCTTTTTGATGTAGGAAGAAACTTCCTTCTTGATTTCCTCGAAACGTGATTCAGAGAATGGTGGTTCGGTCGAGTCCATTTTGTTGACTCCTACGATGAGCTGCTTGACACCAAGAGTGAAGGCAAGGAGTGCATGCTCACGGGTTTGTCCACTCTTGGAAATACCAGCCTCGAATTCTCCAGTACCAGCAGCAACGATCAGCACTGCACAATCGGCCTGCGACGTACCAGTGATCATGTTCTTGATGAAATCTCTGTGTCCGGGCGCATCAATGATTGTTACATAGTATCTAGAAGTCTCAAACTTCCACAGAGCAATATCGATCGTGATACCACGTTCACGCTCTGCCTTCAGCTTGTCCAAAACCCACGCATACTTGAAGGAACCTTTTCCCATCTAAAGAAAAAATTCAAAATTATTAATGATGGGAAACACATTGATCCACTGAATTTGTAGAAATCCAAATGACACTCAGACGCTTCGACCATCAACAGACTAGTGAGTCTTCCGGTGGAAACCGCGAATGAAGTTAAACTTGTATCATCACTGTGCCAATTTTACTGTTTTGTAACAGTGATTGAGAGAAAAAAAAAAAAAAAAATGTTGATGGAAACGATTCCGTGCCGAGTTTGTGTATTCAATATGTCAGGGCTCACCTCCTGGGCTTCCTTCTCGAACTTTTCAATGGTACGCTTGTCGATACCACCACATTTGTAGATGAGATGTCCTGTGGTTGTTGACTTGCCAGAGTCGACGTGCCCAATGACGACGATGTTAATGTGGACCTTTTCCTTTCCCATGTTTAAGCTGTGCTGTTACCCTTGTCAGAGCTGAAAAAGGAGACGAATATTATTAGTTGTATCAATTTGTAGAAAGTTGATACAAAATGTGACTGGTAAAATGACCGTCGTCACCACGTGGCACGCGGCAGCGCCGGAATCGAACGGTATTTCGACAATGGGAAGTGAAGTGAAGTGAAGTAAAGTGAAAGAAGTAGTCTGATCAGCGCGAATGATCGGAGCCGCCATTTTGATATTCAATTCCGCTATCCCGTAGACTCCTCGTGGATTTTTATCAACGAATTCAACCAGGTTGCTCAATTCGACGCAACTCATGAAGTCATTATTGACGATATCCTATTAACAATGACTCCAAAATGTCGAAGTTCTTTCTACTCCGATAATCCCGGTACACGATAGAAAGGTTGTGGTCAACTATATTCTTCGAAATTGTCGCAAGAAAAAGCGCCGCTGCCCTTGCCCTTTGTGTCTAAGGCGATTCCACGATTCCGGCCCATCACCATGACATGTCACACCGTCGCCATTACGTGAGAGATGAATAAGAGTAAAAATTTAAAGATTGGAATTCTTGAGGAGAGGAGCCAAAGTTCTGCACCAGAAGTGTCTAGAAATTACTGTAAGCGAATTCAGATAGCAATTTCGTTGGAAAACCGAACTTTCGAAGCGAGCAATATTGCGGCAATATTTCTTTCAACGCCGACTCACGTTAAAGTATACTAGTTGGCCAACACTACCTATTAAATAACGAACGAGTAAAAGCGATTGTTGACAATAATCGGTCGAGCAATAATCCCTGAAAAATTAGGATTGATGAATTGAAAATAATAAATTGAAGTTGGTTGGCATGCGGTTGCGAATTTGGAGCAGCCGGCTACCCTCAGACACGGTTCATTGCGGCAGAGAACCATTCAGTTTAGGTTGCTTTTTAACTGTAATCCCAACGATCCTGTCACGAGATATAGTCCAAAATTATTCCTCGGGAATCGTAAAATACACCATGACGGTTCATTATTTAGCCAAATAAAATCCCGATGGCAACTATTTGGTTATAAATTTGTCGGATTTTAGCTTAGCACGGAAACCACGCACAACCACTCACCTCAAGATGCCACGACAGAAAGAGATCGTCGCAAGTAAGTGACATGCGCACACGGCTTCTTCAACGTACTCTCCAACCCAAAGTATCCTGGTATCGATCCCTCGGGTATGTTTCTGGTTTACCTAATTCTCGGGATGAGAGAATCAGTTAAAATATCAATTTTTCATGTCTAACGAGGTTGAATAGATTATTGTGATATTAATCAAATTGATTTAGCTCAATATCCGGGGGAAAAATTACAGGAACAGTTGATTTCAAATTCAATATGGTGTTCGGCTTCGAGGCTTCGATATTCGAGTTTTCTGAACGATAGACGTAGTGCATGAAGGAGAGAATCCCGCATCAGCCAGTTTTTTTTTTTCAAGCGGAATGCACTGAAATCGGTGTACCTTTGGTTGCCTACCATCCAGCGTAAATTGGCAATTGCTTATCCCACCTGCCGAAAAAATTGTTTGCCGCATATTTCTAGGAGCTGTTTTCGGTTTCCCATAAATTTTTTTGAACGGACCCAAGACCCTTTGAAAATTACTGCCGATCTTACGTCCGACAATTCATAAATATCCAGAGATACGTTGGATGAAGTCCTATAGAATTACATGAAATAAGAAGCATATATTTTACGAGTACTTCTCAATATTAATGAGCCCGCGACGATAATTTCTTCTTGTTCGTCACACATCCTTGCAGGCTTTCATCCGTCTAGCCTTCTGGAATTATATGGATCTGTGGGTAAAAAATGCGTTTTCAATCATGCAAAAAATAAGTCATAAAGTAAAAAAACATTGGATGAGGGTAGAGAAATGTTGTATAAATTAATCTCTTGTACTTTGTGTTTTTTCTATTTGTTATTCTTTTCTTCTCTGGTAATAGGTATGAACATTACATATAGCATTTTTTTTTCTCATTAAAATTATATTCATGTAGATATCAATGTTGTGATTAGTAATCACTTTCAACAAAAATTAGTTTCGTCTTATCGATTCATTCATTCGCCTACGTTGTATGATAATATGCTAATAATAATAGTAGTAATAATAACAATAATAATAATATCAATAATACCTAATAATAATAGGTAATTATTATTAATCTAATAATTACTATTATCACCATCATAATAATATTGATATTTATTTAATACATAATAATTGAGTAATTGTCTCCACGGGCAACTATCTGCACATGCATGTATTGAAATGGTATTGAAGATTTAAAAATTTCGCAACTTATTGATTCATTTATTTATTTATTCATTCGCTTATTTATCGTTCACTTTCACTGCATTCCGCGCGCTGTTTCGGAAATATGTGAATATTATCATGTGTTATATGCTATACATCTATCGTAATAATAATTAATATATGTATTCATATAATCTACCTATGTATTTCATGTACCTATTATATATATGTATATATATATATATATATATATTATATTATTTATAAACAAATTCTATAACTGTCACACTTTAACAACAATAATAATAATAATATCAATAAGAAATTCTCTCGCTTATATATGGCAGTATAGTATATAAATTACTTAATTTGATATAGGTATAACTATATTATGATTTTATAATTTTCGTAACAATTATACAATTAATCAATTAATATTTCATTTTATATTTATGGTAATCAAAAACATGGAAAAACGTGTATGTTCTATAAGCTAGTTCTAATTCATATAAATATCAATACATACAGTAATATACTATAGTAGTGAGAATTTTATTTTCGATGCAATTATTCTGTCTATGTATAGATAGTTTTTTTACATTCAAGTCCGGCATTTCTAATTCGCTGCGTAGTGTACCCAAATTTTCGAAATAATATTAATAAAAACGATAATGATAATAATAATAAGAATAATAATAATTATTATAATAATCGGAAGAATAACAATGGTAATAGTTTTAATAATACTAATAATGATGATGAGAATAATAATAACAATCAATCAAAAATATATTTGTAAATAAGTAAAACTTTAATCAATTAAAGTGATGACCGGAAGCAGTAGATGTCAGATGATGACATTTTATTTTATTTTTCGTTTGTTATTTTATTATTATTATTTTCTTTAATAGGTTGGTCCCGAACAGTAAGTGGAATTTTAACTTGTTGTTGCTGTCGTTGATGTTTTCATTATTTTTTTTTCTCAATTTTCCTCATTTTAACGTCTCTTGTTATTTCACAATGTTTTCCTTTTTCCTCTCTTGGAAGTATTAATGATTATTCCCTGTTGTAATTGGTGCAGCGGAATGGCCGTTCAATTATTATGTTGTAAAAAGATGATTATTATTATTTATTACACGTGTATCTACGTATCATATAAAATATTAGGTGGAGAGAATTATTATATAATTTATAAAAAAGCAATACCCAATATAGGATCATCAATTTTTTTTCCATTTTCTTTATTCATTTGTTTATTTATTTTTTCAGTTATTTGTATACACCCCGCTATACATATGGGTATATCTGTACGAAATATTGATCAAAGTAATGAACTATGACTATAAATATATTGGTAGTATTATTATTGTTGGCATTATTATTATTGTTGTTGTTGTTGTTGTTATAATTGTTCATTGAATTATTATTTACTATTACCCGCGTGAAGACATTTCCTTTTGGAAATTATAATTGGTATCTACATACATGTGTATTATGATTCATCCATTATGTACAAGGAATTGTATTGTAATGTAAATAATGAAAGAACGTCGATTCGATTAATTACTTTTCGAAGTAAAATAGCGTTAAAGCATTAATGGGGTATAGTTGACGTGTATATGTCGTTGATGATGGATTCAAATCAATCGTTCATTTTCAGTACGATTGTGAATAATGATAATAATAATAATATAGCAATATTTCAAGATGGTAGCAATTATAGATAAGCTGCAGCAAATGTCGACTTTTTGCTTTGGATTATTATAAATATATTATTTACAAAATAAGTACAATCATGTAATTTAAATATCTAGTCTTTGCAGTACCGTTTAATTTTTTACTGTCATCATTATCATCGTCGTTATGCTGTATTAAGTTCGATTTGACCTCGTCTAAAGTAACCAAACAATCGATGACTTCCGTGTACGATTTTTCATCCGCAGTAGATTCCTTACTATGTATGCTGTAGGATAATTTCTCATTTATTTCGTCTGAATCAACCTCGATTACGTTGTTACTATTGACTTTTATTTGAACAACGGCATTTACAGGATAATTCGAAGAAGATGAGGAGGTATCAACTTTTTTGAATAAATTTTCTGTCAATTTTTCGCCTCCTTCAATCCGTTCGATTTGATCCTCGGTGTCTAAAGGCGTGGATCCAATTTTCTCAAATATTTTACTGTTGCAATATTCACATTGTGGACATAATTTTGGTGTATGACAGTTGAAACATATGAGATCGCGTTCCATGTTTAAAGATTGATGGTGTAATAATTGCGAATCAATAACTTCTTCGATGTATCTTGCAGAAGGAAAACGGACCCCACCACCTTGAATTATGTTTTTGCAGCATCTCGATCTAACTTCGCAGCATTCACGGCATAATAATAAATTTGACTTACTTCCTGGCTGTGAATTATTGTATCCGTTACACGTACCGGAATGTCTGACATCACCGTGATCACGATCATCATCATCGTCATTATCATCGCTTTCGAATAATCTTTGACTGATACTACCAATTGATTTTGTTTCACTGTGAGCCAAGGAAGTTGAAGCGCTAAATTCTCCTATGCCACTAGCTTCTTCAACGTAACGACGTACGCGTTCCATATTCCTATTGTTGCCGCGCTCCCGCGGCCATGTTTCTCGTTAAATAATGCTTTCCCTGTTTCTCTCATTGTCTTCAAGACTAGACGACGAACTAGCACCGCATATTTGCATTTCGATTTCCGCCAATCTATGTTCAACTTCCCATTGTTGTTGATTTAACTTAACACTCATCGCAGCGTTTTCTGTTTCCAACGTAACTAAACGTTCTCTGAGACGTTTGATTTCGGCCAAAAGTGCCTCGTGCGAACCCAACAATGGCGTCGTACCCTCACTTTGAACAAGAGGTGTTATGCTGTTGCATGTTGTACCTATAAAATCAAAAAAAAATTATGAGATTATCTCTATCATCGACTTATAGAATATTAGAATTCAAATTACGCTCTAGGTTATATTTAGTCATTTTTAAATTATATCAATTGTAAAACGTACAGGTTCGACTCATTTTTAAAAAAGGAACAAAACTAATAACAAAAAAGAACAAACAAAGAAAAAATTCAAAAAGGAGTCACAAAATGCAGAAAGGATTTTCACAAATATTCGTTTTCTACTATTCTTCCTACTCCAGGGCGGGAGGCTGGGAATTTATCCCACTTTCGAAAAAGGGAACTTACCAGAATGTGTAGATTGTTTTCCTCCAAATCCCTGTTGCGATCCCGCACCAGAAGTTGGTTGCCTAGAAGCCTGATCTTCGCTACTATGTCCACTGCTCGTAGCACTCATAGGACTCTCCATACTTTTAGTTATGTTGTTATTATTGTTATTATTATTATTGTTGTTATTGTTATTGTTATTATTATTATTGTTGTTGTTCAGGACATTCGTAGCGTTGCTGTGGCTGCTCTGCATATTTAGATTACGTGAATTAACGGGGCTTGTTGACGGGGAAAAAATTGAATGGGTTGTCGCGAATGGCGCCGGATTACTCGTCTCCAATGAAGATACCCACATCTCTTCCAGGGGGACCTGACCCCGTGATTCCACTAGACCAGGAGTACTCTGACATCTACCCATGGCCGCTGAAGGATAATTTTTAATCATTATAAGTCTTACCCAACCCATTCAAAAAATAGAATCTCAGAACAAATCTATCGTATCAATCTAAGAGAATAATAATAAAAAATCAACTGTAGGAAAAAAAAAGAAAGAACTACACGCCTATAGAGATGGTTACCCTAAACACGTTGCACAATGTAGGTCAGATTTTGTACACGGTTTTCCTTTTTTTTTCTTTCATTTTTGTATTCTTATTCGCTTTCTACATTTTGTGAATATCATGAAATATCAAAATAGGTGTATAAACAACGATGAACTTATTCTACATTCGACTGGAACGAAACAAAAAAAAGAAAAAAATGAGTAGAACCTTGATTGCAAATCTTTGTTGTTCTTTTTTATTTATTCATTCAATTTTTTTTCTCATCGTGAATGATTCTATTCGTATCATTAATTTGTTTCAAGTTTGTTTCATAAGGTTTCAATATTTTTTTTTCTTTCTTCCAATTATTGATAGTAGAAATTCTTACCTTTTTCCAAAGGAGCCCTTTTATATTTCTCAAGTCTCTTCACGGCGATGGCTTCTAGTCGTACTCTAGCCGCTGGATATTCTTTGAGGACATCCCACATGTCCTTTTTACTGAGGACAAATAGGTCCGAGTATCCTACCGATCGTACGCTGGCTGTTCTCCGGTTACCTGCGTCGTTATAGCCAGTTATTTATTATCGGATAGTTCCAAGCTCCCCGCCACATCCGTCGGAAATACTCTTTTTCTTTATTTGGTTTTTAATTTTTAATTTCAAATTTAATTGTTGTTAAAGTATTTT
Organism: Athalia cordata; assembly: GCA_963932425.1. Classification (NCBI taxonomy): domain Eukaryota; kingdom Metazoa; phylum Arthropoda; class Insecta; order Hymenoptera; family Athaliidae; genus Athalia; species Athalia cordata. The sequence continues at coordinate 32,955,864 of OZ010626.1, forward strand.
CTTTTAATTCTTTCTCGTTAAATTTGTCATTTTAAAATTCATTTTTTTTTTTCATACTCCATTATTATATACGTACTACATACAAACGTCTCGGTTGCCTGGTCTAATTATATAATAAGATTTATATTCATTATGAACGGTCATTTGAATTAATTTTTTTTTTTTTTTTAGTGGATCAAATTCTACTGAACAATGCAATATATGTATACAAAGAAATTGATAGATTAATACGAGAAAAAAAAATGAATAAATAAATAAATAAAATGATTTGTGTTTCTATTATACGATCAATAATAATTACAGTAAATTGTGTATATATACAATAAAGTTGATAAAACACATTCTACGATTAGGTATGATAAATTCAATGTGGACAAAAATCCTAAATACGTGGGCATAGGTAATAAAAATAATGATAATCAGAGATACCAAAATAGCGTGGGCGAAACTCCGTGATAACATTAATCAATTATATTATCCGTATTTTTTGGAATTCTAATTTTGTTCTCAGACAGAATTTTTTAGGCTCGAAATATACCTCGTAATATTCAACTGGTGGAGTTTTGCCCTTTTTTATTACTGTAATAATTAATGTGCAGATATATAAATACATTATGTATGTACTTATAGAGATATATATTTAATAATAAAAATAGAGGGAGATTTTTATAGCAGAAAATTTAGCATGTACTAATAATGATAAAACAGCACCGATGCGGATTATGCTGATTTTGAATATACCTATATAAATATTATACCATATAGGCATATAGTAATATAATTGTGACTACTTGTGGTGATCGTGGATTTCTACTATACAGCAGGGACGATTGAAGAGCTCAAAAAATAATTATATATACCACCGATTTTATAGATACAATAATTATATATGCGAGAGAAAGAAAAATGAATCATAATTTTAGAATAAAATATGTGGGATAAAAATTTTTAGACTGCGTATGCGTAGGTGAGATTAAAAAGAGACAGGGTGGCTATATATCTAAGTTATACAGAGGATGATCAATCTCGAGAGATACGTAACCTGGGTGTGGATTTGAATAGAATTTTTTACGTCCAAATTCTCCGGTTTTAGCATATAAAATTTCTTGAAGGTTTTAGGAAGTAAAACGACGCCTCTGATCGGCCCATGCTGTACGGATAATCGATTTTATTATTACAACGGTGACAAGAAGAAAAGGAAAAAAAATCGTTCATGGAATGTCAATTAATTTTACTCGTCTTGAGAGTTTTAGGGAGTAAAACGACGCCTGTGATCGGCCCATGTTGAACGGATAATCGATTTTATTATTACACTGGTGACAAGAAAAAAAAGAAAGTAAAATCGTTCATGGTATGTCAATTAATTCTATGCATTGATATTCATGGATCTAAGAGATTTATGAGATTTTATAGAATATCGTAAATGATTTTTATTGATTCGTAACGAATTCACAGAATAATTCTTAGATTGTAGAATTGATGACCAACAAAAAACAATTATAAGATAAAATAAATATATTATGTGTATTTATGGAATTTCCCAAGATGTCATGGAATTTGAGAAAAAAAATGTATAGGAGATATGAAAGTGGTGGGAATAATTTTGAGTGATTGATTGCATTATTGGTGTCTTGGGCCGATCTGAAGGGTAATTTTTGTTCTAAGATGCTTAACAATATTTGCATCTGCAATAGACACTTCTACTTATGGTCATTGAGAAGGGATATACGCAGTTCTTTTCAATGGGAAAATATTTTAATCTATCTAGGTTTATACCCTTACAATGAAAAACAACAATGAAGACAAAGAAAGAAATGGGTTACGTATCCCCGATATCTAAACCAATAATCCATTCCAAGATAATTTGGGTACAGACTATCAGCTCATACCAGCTAGCTGCTGCAAATTGCGATGCATATTGAGGATGAGCGAATATGAAGATATATAGCTGTCAGTTCTGCTGATTGAAACGCAGCATAAAGGATCGATCAACGTACTAAACATGATAGACTGAGACAGTATGGGGACACCCTGAGTCCACGGGCTGGTTGGAATATTTACCGCACTCTTTACCTGCAGTCCCCATATTGAGGATGCTGATTTCCCCGAAGTATGATCCAGCCTTTAAGGTCGCCAGGACTGTTTTTCCGTTGTCAGCAACCACCTGAAGACGACCTCTGTTTACTATGTACATCTCCTTTCCCACCTCACCTGAATAGTGTAATTTGAAATTATCATAATTATGTATACGAGACATAATTTTGAATAGTTTTGAATATAATTCATTATAACACAATTGAGCAGCGCGAACATGAAGATTGAGTCAACAACTGTGTTTAGGGTCTCAAAACGAATTATACAAGACAGACGTGTATACGTATAATAAAATTTCATCAAAAGGTAGGTGTAAATCTAATTTGATAGAAAAAATGACAAGATCGTAACGCGTGAGTTCATTAAAAATTGAGTCGAGGCTGAGGATTATCACCTTTTCTGCATATGTAGTCGCCGGGTGAGAAAAGAACGGGTCTTAATCTCAGGACGAGTTCGCAGAGAAAACCAGCTTCAGTGTTCTGGAATATTTCGACCCTTTTGAGAGTGTCAAGGTGGACGTTGATTGCCATCTCAGCTTTCAGTTTGTCTGAAAGATAATAAAAAATATTTTGGCTTATGATGGAGAGAATGATTTGAATACTTAGAAGTTTAATTGAACGAAATATGGAAAGTGGTACGATATTCTATAAGAATTCATCGGAATTCTGGATAGATCCAACTATTAGAATCAATTCGGGAGCTACGACAGATCTGATATAGTTCAACGGTACTCTGTACTGACCTGGAAGACAACTGACAGCTTTCTCTTCGTCCGAACATTTTTGCGTGAGCCAAAGGTAATCGAACCACTTGATAACCTTAACTTGAAGGTGGTTCGGAACTCTTCGCATACGCATGTATGTTTTGACACCGTCTAGTTTGGCTAGAACACATAATCCATCAATGTGGTTTAAATTACGAGACTATTGGAATGTCTGGAGTATTAGCAAAGGAAGAAAATTGGTACTCGATGGGAAGAATAAAAAACAGCCCATATCAGCTTGCAAATATATGTTTATATTGTTACAATCGAACAAGTAGTTGTATATATATATATATTTATACAGGAATGCATATTTAAATCCATCATATGCACAATTTCCCTAATTCTAATTATTACATTGTATGATATTCTGTAATCGTTGTACTAAAAGTTAGTTGAATAAAGATAATTAGTCAGTTTGGTATTGAGGCGAGATTATCCAAAGAATGAGAGTCCAATTTATCGAACGAATTGTAATAAAAATGATATGAGATAATTTTGATCTGCTGTTAATTGAAAGTATCGCCAGTATCCGTTACAACATTCGTTGGAGGAATGACAATGTTATCAGTATGAAAATTAAACTGCTTTGCAGTCCCAGATTATAATTGGACCGATTCAATTTCCTCGAAATATAGAAAAGATGGAATAATTCTCCAGGTTAAAAATATCGGGTAGTTATCCAATTGGACGAGTCGAAACAATGGTTAAATTTTACTAGTAACCATGACCAGAGTGTGACGGGCGTCTAGAATGGTAACCAGAATCCTTTCCGTGATTGGTGTGTTTGGAGTGGGGTACCGGTTTTTGATGGGATCTTGGAAGGTGATGACCGTGGCTTGCGTGATCATAGAGTTCACCACAACCATCGTCAGGAGATATGATAAGCGAGGAAACTCCACTGTGATGAGGTTTTGCCTGACGACGCCATTTCTGTTCTTGTGCAAGTTGTTTCTTCAACTTATCATCAGTACCTTTGCCACTGGACTGACCTTTTGCGTTACTCTTGTGGGAATCGGAATCGCTTCCGTAAGCAGAATCATGACCATCTGAACTATCAGAATTTGAATCGGACCAAGAACTAGACCAAGATCCGGATTCGGACTCACTACTTGAGCAAGACTCTGAAGATGATGACGAAGTGCTCCATGATCCAGATGAGGAAGTACTGGTGGAAGATGATTCCGACGCGGATTGGGAGTTACTCCAGGATCCAGAAGTAGATGAGCTGGTGGAAGAAGATTCAGAGTTGGATGCTGATTCACTCCATGATCCTGATGCCGACGAGCTGGTAGAAGAAGACTCAGAATTGGAGTTCGAGCCGCTCCATGATCCAGAGTTAGATGAACTTGTAGAAGAAGATTCGGAGTTGGATGCTGATTCACTCCATGATCCAGATGAGGACCAACTGGAAGATTGTGATTCTGAATTCGAGTTCGAGCTGCTCCATGATCCAGAGTTAGATGAACTGGTAGAAGAAGATTCGGAGTTGGATGCTGATTCACTCCATGATCCAGATGAGGACCAACTGGAAGATCCTGATTCTGAATTCGAGTTCGAGCTACTCCATGATCCAGAGTTAGATGAACTGGTAGAAGAAGATTCCGAATTTGATGCTGATTCGCTCCATGATCCAGATGAGGACCAACTGGAAGATTGTGATTCTGAATTCGAGTTCGAGCTGCTCCATGATCCAGAGTTAGATGAACTGGTAGAAGAAGATTCGGAGTTGGATGCTGATTCACTCCATGATCCAGATGAGGACCAACTGGAAGATTGTGATTCTGAATTCAAGTTCGAGCTGCTCCATGATCCAGAGTTAGATGAACTGGTAGAAGAAGATTCCGAATTTGATGCTGATTCGCTCCATGATCCAGATGAGGACCAACTGGAAGATTGTGATTCTGAATTCGAGTTCGAGCCGCTCCATGATCCAGAGTTAGATGAACTGGTAGAAGAAGATTCGGAGTTGGATGCTGATTCACTCCATGATCCAGATGACGACCAACTGGAAGATCCTGATTCTGAATTCGAGTTCGAGCTACTCCATGATCCAGAGGCAGATGAACTGGTCGATGAAGATTCTGAATTTGAGCTCGAGCTGCTCCACGATCCAGAGTTAGATGAACTTGTAGAAGAAGATTCGGAGTTGGATGCTGATGTGCTCCATGAGCCGGATTCGGAATTGCTGGTCGAGCAAGACTCTGAATTAGATCCTGAAGTGCTCCATGATCCAGAGTTAGATGAACTGGTAGAAGAAGATTCCGAATTTGATGCTGATTCGCTCCATGATCCAGATGCAGACCAACTGGAAGATTGTGATTCTGAATTCGAGTTCGAGCTGCTCCATGATCCAGAGTTAGATGAACTGGTAGAAGAAGATTCGGAGTTGGATGCTGATTCACTCCATGATCCAGATGAGGACCAACTGGAAGATTGTGATTCTGAATTCGAGTTCGAGCTACTCCATGATCCAGAGGCAGATGAACTGGTAGAAGAAGATTCGGAGTTGGATGCTGATTCACTCCATGATCCAGATGAGGACCAACTGGAAGATCCTGATTCTGAATTCGAGTTCGAGCTACTCCATGATCCAGAGTTAGATGAACTGGTAGAAGAAGATTCCGAATTTGATGCTGATTCGCTCCATGATCCAGATGAGGACCAACTGGAAGATTGTGATTCTGAATTCGAGTTCGAGCTGCTCCATGATCCAGAGTTAGATGAACTGGTAGAAGAAGATTCGGAGTTGGATGCTGATTCACTCCATGATCCAGATGAGGACCAACTGGAAGATTGTGATTCTGAATTCGAGTTCGAGCTGCTCCATGATCCAGAGTTAGATGAACTGGTAGAAGAAGATTCCGAATTTGATGCTGATTCGCTCCATGATCCAGATGAGGACCAACTGGAAGATTGTGATTCTGAATTCGAGTTCGAGCTGCTCCATGATCCAGAGTTAGATGAACTGGTAGAAGAAGATTCGGAGTTGGATGCTGATTCACTCCATGATCCAGATGAGGACCAACTGGAAGATCCTGATTCTGAATTCGAGTTCGAGCTACTCCATGATCCAGAGTTAGATGAACTGGTAGAAGAAGATTCCGAATTTGATGCTGATTCGCTCCATGATCCAGATGAGGACCAACTGGAAGATTGTGATTCTGAATTCGAGTTCGAGCTGCTCCATGATCCAGAGTTAGATGAACTGGTAGAAGAAGATTCGGAGTTGGATGCTGATTCACTCCATGATCCAGATGAGGACCAACTGGAAGATTGTGATTCTGAATTCGAGTTCGAGCTACTCCATGATCCAGAGGCAGATGAACTGGTCGATGAAGATTCTGAATTCGAGTTCGAGCTGCTCCATGATCCAGAGTTAGATGAACTGGTAGAAGAAGATTCGGAGTTGGATGCTGATTCACTCCATGATCCAGATGAGGACCAACTGGAAGATCCTGATTCTGAATTCGAGTTCGAGCTACTCCATGATCCAGAGTTAGATGAACTGGTAGAAGAAGATTCCGAATTTGATGCTGATTCGCTCCATGATCCAGATGAGGACCAACTGGAAGATTGTGATTCTGAATTCGAGTTCGAGCTGCTCCATGATCCAGAGTAAGATGAACTGGTAGAAGAAGATTCGGAGTTGGATGCTGATTCACTCCATGATCCAGATGAGGACCAACTGGAAGATTGTGATTCTGAATTCGAGTTCGAGCTGCTCCATGATCCAGAGTTAGATGAACTGGTAGAAGAAGATTCGGAGTTGGATGCTGATTCACTCCATGATCCAGATGAGGACCAACTGGAAGATCCTGATTCTGAATTCGAGTTCGAGCTACTCCATGATCCAGAGTTAGATGAACTGGTAGAAGAAGATTCCGAATTTGATGCTGATTCGCTCCATGATCCAGATGCAGACCAACTGGAAGATTGTGATTCTGAATTCGAGTTCGAGCTGCTCCATGATCCAGAGTTAGATGAACTGGTAGAAGAAGATTCGGAGTTGGATGCTGATTCACTCCATGATCCAGATGAGGACCAACTGGAAGATTGTGATTCTGAATTCGAGTTCGAGCTACTGCATGATCCAGAGTTAGATGAACTGGTAGAAGAAGATTCGGAGTTGGATGCTGATTCGCTCCATGATCCAGATGAGGACCAACTGGAAGATTGTGATTCTGAATTCGAGTTCGAGCTGCTCCATGATCCAGAGTTAAATGAACTGGTAGAAGAAGATTCGGAGTTGGATGCTGATTCACTCCATGATCCAGATGAGGACCAACTGGAAGATCCTGATTCTGAATTCGAGTTCGAGCTACTCCATGATCCAGAGTTAGATGAACTGGTAGAAGAAGATTCCGAATTTGATGCTGATTCGCTCCATGATCCAGATGCAGACCAACTGGAAGATTGTGATTCTGAATTCGAGTTCGAGCTGCTCCATGATCCAGAGTTAGATGAACTGGTAGAAGAAGATTCGGAGTTGGATGCTGATTCACTCCATGAACCAGATGAGGACCAACTGGAAGATTGTGATTCTGAATTCGAGTTCGAGCTGCTCCATGATCCAGAGTTAGATGAACTGGTAGAAGAAGATTCGGAGTTGGATGCTGATTCACTCCATGATCCAGATGAGGACCAACTGGAAGATCCTGATTCTGAATTCGAGTTCGAGCTACTCCATGATCCAGAGTTAGATGAACTGGTAGAAGAAGATTCCGAATTTGATGCTGATTCGCTCCATGATCCAGATGAGGACCAACTGGAAGATTGTGATTCTGAATTCGAGTTCGAGCTGCTCCATGATCCAGAGTTAGATGAACTGGTAGAAGAAGATTCGGAGTTGGATGCTGATTCACTCCATGATCCAGATGAGGACCAACTGGAAGATTGTGATTCTGAATTCGAGTTCGAGCTGCTCCATGATCCAGAGTTAGATGAACTGGTAGAAGAAGATTCCGAATTTGATGCTGATTCGCTCCATGATCCAGATGAGGACCAACTGGAAGATTGTGATTCTGAATTCGAGTTCGAGCTGCTCCATGATCCAGAGTTAGATGAACTGGTAGAAGAAGATTCGGAGTTGGATGCTGATTCACTCCATGATCCAGATGAGGACCAACTGGAAGATTGTGATTCTGAATTCGAGTTCGAGCTACTCCATGATCCAGAGGCAGATGAACTGGTCGATGAAGATTCTGAATTCGAGTTCGAGCTGCTCCATGATCCAGAGTTAGATGAACTGGTAGAAGAAGATTCGGAGTTGGATGCTGATTCACTCCATGATCCAGATGAGGACCAACTGGAAGATTGTGATTCTGAATTCGAGTTCGAGCTGCTCCATGATCCAGAGTTAGATGAACTGGTAGAAGAAGATTCGGAGTTGGATGCTGATTCACTCCATGATCCAGATGAGGACCAACTGGAAGATCCTGATTCTGAATTCGAGTTCGAGCTACTCCATGATCCAGAGTTAGATGAACTGGTAGAAGAAGATTCCGAATTTGATGCTGATTCGCTCCATGATCCAGATGAGGACCAACTGGAAGATTGTGATTCTGAATTCGAGTTCGAGCTGCTCCATGATCCAGAGTTAGATGAACTGGTAGAAGAAGATTCGGAGTTGGATGCTGATTCACTCCATGATCCAGATGAGGACCAACTGGAAGATTGTGATTCTGAATTCGAGTTCGAGCTGCTCCATGATCCAGAGTTAGATGAACTGGTAGAAGAAGATTCCGAATTTGATGCTGATTCGCTCCATGATCCAGATGAGGACCAACTGGAAGATTGTGATTCTGAATTCGAGTTCGAGCTGCTCCATGATCCAGAGTTAGATGAACTGGTAGAAGAAGATTCGGAGTTGGATGCTGATTCACTCCATGATCCAGATGAGGACCAACTGGAAGATCCTGATTCTGAATTCGAGTTCGAGCTACTCCATGATCCAGAGTTAGATGAACTGGTAGAAGAAGATTCCGAATTTGATGCTGATTCGCTCCATGATCCAGATGAGGACCAACTGGAAGATTGTGATTCTGAATTCGAGTTCGAGCTGCTCCATGATCCAGAGTTAGATGAACTGGTAGAAGAAGATTCGGAGTTGGATGCTGATTCACTCCATGATCCAGATGAGGACCAACTGGAAGATTGTGATTCTGAATTCGAGTTCGAGCTACTCCATGATCCAGAGGCAGATGAACTGGTCGATGAAGATTCTGAATTCGAGTTCGAGCTGCTCCATGATCCAGAGTTAGATGAACTGGTAGAAGAAGATTCGGAGTTGGATGCTGATTCACTCCATGATCCAGATGAGGACCAACTGGAAGATCCTGATTCTGAATTCGAGTTCGAGCTACTCCATGATCCAGAGTTAGATGAACTGGTAGAAGAAGATTCCGAATTTGATGCTGATTCGCTCCATGATCCAGATGAGGACCAACTGGAAGATTGTGATTCTGAATTCGAGTTCGAGCTGCTCCATGATCCAGAGTAAGATGAACTGGTAGAAGAAGATTCGGAGTTGGATGCTGATTCACTCCATGATCCAGATGAGGACCAACTGGAAGATTGTGATTCTGAATTCGAGTTCGAGCTGCTCCATGATCCAGAGTTAGATGAACTGGTAGAAGAAGATTCGGAGTTGGATGCTGATTCACTCCATGATCCAGATGAGGACCAACTGGAAGATCCTGATTCTGAATTCGAGTTCGAGCTACTCCATGATCCAGAGTTAGATGAACTGGTAGAAGAAGATTCCGAATTTGATGCTGATTCGCTCCATGATCCAGATGCAGACCAACTGGAAGATTGTGATTCTGAATTCGAGTTCGAGCTGCTCCATGATCCAGAGTTAGATGAACTGGTAGAAGAAGATTCGGAGTTGGATGCTGATTCACTCCATGATCCAGATGAGGACCAACTGGAAGATTGTGATTCTGAATTCGAGTTCGAGCTACTCCATGATCCAGAGTTAGATGAACTGGTAGAAGAAGATTCGGAGTTGGATGCTGATTCGCTCCATGATCCAGATGAGGACCAACTGGAAGATTGTGATTCTGAATTCGAGTTCGAGCTGCTCCATGATCCAGAGTTAGATGAACTGGTAGAAGAAGATTCGGAGTTGGATGCTGATTCACTCCATGATCCAGATGAGGACCAACTGGAAGATCCTGATTCTGAATTCGAGTTCGAGCTACTCCATGATCCAGAGTTAGATGAACTGGTAGAAGAAGATTCCGAATTTGATGCTGATTCGCTCCATGATCCAGATGCAGACCAACTGGAAGATTGTGATTCTGAATTCGAGTTCGAGCTGCTCCATGATCCAGAGTTAGATGAACTGGTAGAAGAAGATTCGGAGTTGGATGCTGATTCACTCCATGAACCAGATGAGGACCAACTGGAAGATTGTGATTCTGAATTCGAGTTCGAGCTGCTCCATGATCCAGAGTTAGATGAACTGGTAGAAGAAGATTCGGAGTTGGATGCTGATTCACTCCATGATCCAGATGAGGACCAACTGGAAGATCCTGATTCTGAATTCGAGTTCGAGCTACTCCATGATCCAGAGTTAGATGAACTGGTAGAAGAAGATTCCGAATTTGATGCTGATTCGCTCCATGATCCAGATGAGGACCAACTGGAAGATTGTGATTCTGAATTCGAGTTCGAGCTGCTCCATGATCCAGAGTTAGATGAACTGGTAGAAGAAGATTCGGAGTTGGATGCTGATTCACTCCATGATCCAGATGAGGACCAACTGGAAGATTGTGATTCTGAATTCGAGTTCGAGCTGCTCCATGATCCAGAGTTAGATGAACTGGTAGAAGAAGATTCCGAATTTGATGCTGATTCGCTCCATGATCCAGATGAGGACCAACTGGAAGATTGTGATTCTGAATTCGAGTTCGAGCTGCTCCATGATCCAGAGTTAGATGAACTGGTAGAAGAAGATTCGGAGTTGGATGCTGATTCACTCCATGATCCAGATGAGGACCAACTGGAAGATTGTGATTCTGAATTCGAGTTCGAGCTACTCCATGATCCAGAGGCAGATGAACTGGTCGATGAAGATTCTGAATTCGAGTTCGAGCTGCTCCATGATCCAGAGTTAGATGAACTGGTAGAAGAAGATTCGGAGTTGGATGCTGATTCACTCCATGATCCAGATGAGGACCAACTGGAAGATTGTGATTCTGAATTCGAGTTCGAGCTGCTCCATGATCCAGAGTTAGATGAACTGGTAGAAGAAGATTCGGAGTTGGATGCTGATTCACTCCATGATCCAGATGAGGACCAACTGGAAGATCCTGATTCTGAATTCGAGTTCGAGCTACTCCATGATCCAGAGTTAGATGAACTGGTAGAAGAAGATTCCGAATTTGATGCTGATTCGCTCCATGATCCAGATGAGGACCAACTGGAAGATTGTGATTCTGAATTCGAGTTCGAGCTGCTCCATGATCCAGATGCGGATGAACTAGTGGAAGAAGATTCGGAGTTGGATGCTGATTCACTCCATGATCCAGATGAGGACCAACTGGAAGATTGTGATTCTGAATTCGAGTTCGAGCTGCTCCATGACCCAGAGTTAGATGAACTGGTAGAAGAAGATTCGGAGTTGGATGCTGATTCGCTCCATGATCCAGATGAGGACCAACTGGAAGATTGTGATTCTGAATTCGAGTTCGAGCTGCTCCATGACCCAGAGTTAGATGAACTGGTAGAAGAAGATTCCGAATTTGATGCTGATTCGCTCCATGATCCAGATGAGGACCAACTGGAAGATTGTGATTCTGAATTCGAGTTTGAGCTGCTCCATGATCCAGAGTTAGATGAACTTGTAGAAGAAGATTCGGAGTTGGATGCTGATTCGCTCCATGATCCAGATGCGGACCAACTAGAAGATTGTGATTCTGAATTCGAGTTCGAGCTGCTCCATGATCCAGAGTTAGATGAACTAGTAGAGGACGATTCCGAATTTGATGCCGATGTGCTCCATGAGCCGGATTCGGAATTGCTGGTCGAGCAAGACTCTGAATTAGATCCTGAAGTGCTCCATGATCCAGAGTTAGATGAACTGGTGGAAGAAGATTCGGAGTTAGATGCTGATTCACTCCATGATCCAGACGAGGACCAACTGGAAGATTGTGATTCTGAATTCGAGTTCGAGCTGCTCCATGATCCAGAGTTAGATGAACTGGTAGAAGAAGATTCGGAGTTGGATGCTGATTCACTCCATGATCCAGATGAGGACCAACTGGAAGATTGTGATTCTGAATTCGAGTTCGAGCTGCTCCATGACCCAGAGTTAGATGAACTGGTAGAAGAAGATTCCGAATTTGATGCTGATTCGCTCCATGATCCAGATGAGGACCAACTGGAAGATTGTGATTCTGAATTCGAGTTTGAGCTGCTCCATGATCCGGAGTTAGATGAACTTGTAGAAGAAGATTCGGAGTTGGATGCTGATTCGCTCCATGATCCAGATGCGGACCAACTAGAAGATTGTGATTCTGAATTCGAGTTCGAGCTGCTCCATGATCCAGAGTTAGATGAACTTGTAGAAGAAGATTCGGAGTTGGATGCTGATTCGCTCCATGATCCAGATGCGGACCAACTAGAAGATTGTGATTCTGAATTCGAGTTCGAGCTGCTCCATGATCCAGAGTTAGATGAACTAGTAGAGGACGATTCCGAATTTGATGCCGATGTGCTCCATGAGCCAGATTCGGAATTGCTGGTCGAGCAAGACTCTGAATTAGATCCTGAAGTGCTCCATGATCCAGAGTTAGATGAACTGGTAGAAGAAGATTCCGAATTTGATGCTGATTCGCTCCATGATCCAGATGCAGACCAACTGGAAGATTGTGATTCTGAATTCGAGTTCGAGCTGCTCCATGATCCAGAGTTAGATGAACTGGTAGAAGAAGATTCCGAATTAGATGCTGATTCGCTCCATGATCCAGATGCAGACCAACTGGAAGATTGTGATTCTGAATTCGAGTTCGAGCTGCTCCATGATCCAGAGTTAGATGAACTGGTAGAAGAAGATTCCGAATTTGATGCTGATTCGCTCCATGATCCAGATGCAGACCAACTGGAAGATTGTGATTCTGAATTCGAGTTCGAGCTGCTCCATGATCCAGAGTTAGATGAACTGGTAGAAGAAGATTCCGAATTAGATGCTGATTCGCTCCATGATCCAGATGCAGACCAACTGGAAGATTGTGATTCTGAATTCGAGTTCGAGCTGCTCCATGATCCAGAGTTAGATGAACTGGTAGAAGAAGATTCCGAATTTGATGCTGATTCGCTCCATGATCCAGATGCAGACCAACTGGAAGATTGTGATTCTGAATTCGAGTTCGAGCTGCTCCATGATCCAGAGTTAGATGAACTGGTAGAAGAAGATTCCGAATTAGATGCTGATTCGCTCCATGATCCAGATGCAGACCAACTGGAAGATTGTGATTCTGAATTCGAGTTCGAGCTGCTCCATGATCCAGAGTTAGATGAACTGGTAGAAGAAGATTCGGAGTTGGATGCTGATTCGCTCCATGATCCAGATGAGGACCAACTGGAAGATCCTGATTCTGAATTCGAGTTTGAGCTGCTCCATGATCCAGAGTTAGATGAACTGGTAGAAGAAGATTCCGAATTTGATGCTGATTCGCTCCATGATCCAGATGCGGACCAACTAGAAGATTGTGATTCTGAATTCGAGTTCGAGCTGCTCCATGATCCAGAGTTAGATGAACTAGTAGAGGACGATTCCGAATTTGATGCCGATGTGCTCCATGAGCCAGATTCGGAATTGCTGGTCGAGCAAGACTCTGAATTAGATCCTGAAGTGCTCCATGATCCAGAGTTAGATGAACTGGTAGAAGAAGATTCCGAATTTGATGCTGATTCGCTCCATGATCCAGATGCAGACCAACTGGAAGATTGTGATTCTGAATTCGAGTTCGAGCTGCTCCATGATCCAGAGTTAGATGAACTGGTAGAAGAAGATTCCGAATTAGATGCTGATTCGCTCCATGATCCAGATGCAGACCAACTGGAAGATTGTGATTCTGAATTCGAGTTCGAGCTGCTCCATGATCCAGAGTTAGATGAACTGGTAGAAGAAGATTCCGAATTTGATGCTGATTCGCTCCATGATCCAGATGCAGACCAACTGGAAGATTGTGATTCTGAATTCGAGTTCGAGCTGCTCCATGATCCAGAGTTAGATGAACTGGTAGAAGAAGATTCCGAATTAGATGCTGATTCGCTCCATGATCCAGATGCAGACCAACTGGAAGATTGTGATTCTGAATTCGAGTTCGAGCTGCTCCATGATCCAGAGTTAGATGAACTGGTAGAAGAAGATTCCGAATTTGATGCTGATTCGCTCCATGATCCAGATGCAGACCAACTGGAAGATTGTGATTCTGAATTCGAGTTCGAGCTGCTCCATGATCCAGAGTTAGATGAACTGGTAGAAGAAGATTCCGAATTAGATGCTGATTCGCTCCATGATCCAGATGCAGACCAACTGGAAGATTGTGATTCTGAATTCGAGTTCGAGCTGCTCCATGATCCAGAGTTAGATGAACTGGTAGAAGAAGATTCGGAGTTGGATGCTGATTCGCTCCATGATCCAGATGAGGACCAACTGGAAGATCCTGATTCTGAATTCGAGTTTGAGCTGCTCCATGATCCAGAGTTAGATGAACTGGTAGAAGAAGATTCCGAATTTGATGCTGATTCGCTCCATGATCCAGATGCAGACCAACTGGAAGATTGTGATTCTGAATTCGAGTTCGAGCTGCTCCATGATCCAGAGTTAGATGAACTGGTAGAAGAAGATTCGGAGTTGGATGCTGATTCGCTCCATGATCCAGATGCAGACCAACTGGAAGATTGTGATTCTGAATTCGAGTTCGAGCTGCTCCATGATCCAGAGTTAGATGAACTGGTAGAAGAAGATTCCGAATTAGATGCTGATTCGCTCCATGATCCAGATGCAGACCAACTGGAAGATTGTGATTCTGAATTCGAGTTCGAGCTGCTCCATGATCCAGAGTTAGATGAACTGGTAGAAGAAGATTCCGAATTTGATGCTGATTCGCTCCATGATCCAGATGCAGACCAACTGGAAGATTGTGATTCTGAATTCGAGTTCGAGCTGCTCCATGATCCAGAGTTAGATGAACTGGTAGAAGAAGATTCCGAATTTGATGCTGATTCGCTCCATGATCCAGATGCAGACCAACTGGAAGATTGTGATTCTGAATTCGAGTTCGAGCTGCTCCATGATCCAGAGTTAGATGAACTGGTAGAAGAAGATTCGGAGTTGGATGCTGATTCGCTCCATGATCCAGATGCAGACCAACTGGAAGATTGTGATTCTGAATTCGAGTTCGAGCTGCTCCATGATCCAGAGTTAGATGAACTGGTAGAAGAAGATTCCGAATTAGATGCTGATTCGCTCCATGATCCAGATGCAGACCAACTGGAAGATTGTGATTCTGAATTCGAGTTCGAGCTGCTCCATGATCCAGAGTTAGATGAACTGGTAGAAGAAGATTCGGAGTTGGATGCTGATTCGCTCCATGATCCAGATGAGGACCAACTGGAAGATCCTGATTCTGAATTCGAGTTTGAGCTGCTCCATGATCCAGAGTTAGATGAACTGGTAGAAGAAGATTCCGAATTTGATGCTGATTCGCTCCATGATCCAGATGCAGACCAACTGGAAGATTGTGATTCTGAATTCGAGTTCGAGCTGCTCCATGATCCAGAGTTAGATGAACTGGTAGAAGAAGATTCGGAGTTGGATGCTGATTCGCTCCATGATCCAGATGCAGACCAACTGGAAGATTGTGATTCTGAATTCGAGTTCGAGCTGCTCCATGATCCAGAGTTAGATGAACTAGTAGAAGAAGATTCGGAGTTGGATGCTGATTCGCTCCATGATCCAGATGAGGACCAACTGGAAGATTGTGATTCTGAATTCGAGTTCGAGCTACTCCATGATCCAGAGTTAGATGAACTGGTAGAAGAAGATTCGGAGTTGGATGCCGATTCACTCCATGATCCTGATGCCGACGAGCTGGTAGAAGAAGATTCGGAGTTGGATGCTGATTCACTCCATGATCCAGATGAGGACCAACTGGAAGATCCTGATTCTGAATTCGAGTTCGAGCTACTCCATGATCCAGAGTTAGATGAACTGGTAGAAGAAGATTCCGAATTTGATGCTGATTCGCTCCATGATCCAGATGAGGACCAACTGGAAGATTGTGATTCTGAATTCGAGTTCGAGCTGCTCCATGATCCAGAGTTAGATGAACTGGTAGAAGAAGATTCGGAGTTGGATGCTGATTCACTCCATGATCCAGATGAGGACCAACTGGAAGATTGTGATTCTGAATTCGAGTTCGAGCTGCTCCATGATCCAGAGTTAGATGAACTGGTAGAAGAAGATTCCGAATTTGATGCTGATTCGCTCCATGATCCAGATGAGGACCAACTGGAAGATTGTGATTCTGAATTCGAGTTCGAGCTGCTCCATGATCCAGAGTTAGATGAACTGGTAGAAGAAGATTCGGAGTTGGATGCTGATTCGCTCCATGATCCAGATGAGGACCAACTGGAAGATTGTGATTCTGAATTCGAATTCGAGCTGCTCCATGATCCAGAGTTAGATGAACTGGTAGAAGAAGATTCGGAGTTAGATGCCGATTCACTCCATGATCCTGATGCCGACCAACTGGAAGATTGTGATTCTGAATTCGAGTTCGAGCTGCTCCATGATCCAGAGTTAGATGAACTGGTAGAAGAAGATTCCGAATTTGATGCTGATTCGCTCCATGATCCAGATGCAGACCAACTGGAAGATTGTGATTCTGAATTCGAGTTCGAGCTGCTCCATGATCCAGAGTTAGATGAACTGGTAGAAGAAGATTCGGAGTTGGATGCTGATTCGCTCCATGATCCAGATGAGGACCAACTGGAAGATCCTGATTCTGAATTCGAGTTTGAGCTGCTCCATGATCCAGAGTTAGATGAACTGGTAGAAGAAGATTCCGAATTTGATGCTGATTCGCTCCATGATCCAGATGCAGACCAACTGGAAGATTGTGATTCTGAATTCGAGTTCGAGCTGCTCCATGATCCAGAGTTAGATGAACTGGTAGAAGAAGATTCGGAGTTGGATGCTGATTCGCTCCATGATCCAGATGCAGACCAACTGGAAGATTGTGATTCTGAATTCGAGTTCGAGCTGCTCCATGATCCAGAGTTAGATGAACTAGTAGAAGAAGATTCGGAGTTGGATGCTGATTCGCTCCATGATCCAGATGAGGACCAACTGGAAGATTGTGATTCTGAATTCGAGTTCGAGCTACTCCATGATCCAGAGTTAGATGAACTGGTAGAAGAAGATTCGGAGTTGGATGCCGATTCACTCCATGATCCTGATGCCGACGAGCTGGTAGAAGAAGATTCGGAGTTGGATGCTGATTCACTCCATGATCCAGATGAGGACCAACTGGAAGATTGTGATTCTGAATTCGAGTTCGAGCTGCTCCATGATCCAGAGTTAGATGAACTGGTAGAAGAAGATTCCGAATCAGATGCTGATTCGCTCCATGATCCAGATGCAGACCAACTGGAAGATTGTGATTCTGAATTCGAGTTTGAGCTGCTCCATGATCCAGAGTTAGATGAACTAGTAGAGGACGATTCCGAATTTGATGCCGATGTGCTCCATGAGCCAGATTCGGAATTGCTGGTCGAGCAAGACTCTGAATTAGATCCTGAAGTGCTCCATGATCCAGAGTTAGATGAACTGGTAGAAGAAGATTCCGAATTTGATGCTGATTCGCTCCATGATCCAGATGCAGACCAACTGGAAGATTGTGATTCTGAATTCGAGTTCGAGCTGCTCCATGATCCAGAGTTAGATGAACTGGTAGAAGAAGATTCCGAATTAGATGCTGATTCGCTCCATGATCCAGATGCAGACCAACTGGAAGATTGTGATTCTGAATTCGAGTTCGAGCTGCTCCATGATCCAGAGTTAGATGAACTGGTAGAAGAAGATTCCGAATTTGATGCTGATTCGCTCCATGATCCAGATGCAGACCAACTGGAAGATTGTGATTCTGAATTCGAGTTCGAGCTGCTCCATGATCCAGAGTTAGATGAACTGGTAGAAGAAGATTCGGAGTTGGATGCTGATTCGCTCCATGATCCAGATGAGGACCAACTGGAAGATCCTGATTCTGAATTCGAGTTTGAGCTGCTCCATGATCCAGAGTTAGATGAACTGGTAGAAGAAGATTCCGAATTTGATGCTGATTCGCTCCATGATCCAGATGCAGACCAACTGGAAGATTGTGATTCTGAATTCGAGTTCGAGCTGCTCCATGATCCAGAGTTAGATGAACTGGTAGAAGAAGATTCGGAGTTGGATGCTGATTCGCTCCATGATCCAGATGCAGACCAACTGGAAGATTGTGATTCTGAATTCGAGTTCGAGCTGCTCCATGATCCAGAGTTAGATGAACTGGTAGAAGAAGATTCGGAGTTGGATGCTGATTCACTCCATGATCCAGATGAGGACCAACTGGAAGATCCTGATTCTGAATTCGAGTTCGAGCTACTCCATGATCCAGAGTTAGATGAACTGGTAGAAGAAGATTCGGAGTTGGATGCTGATTCACTCCATGATCCAGATGAGGACCAACTGGAAGATTGTGATTCTGAATTCGAGTTCGAGCTGCTCCATGATCCAGAGTTAGATGAACTGGTAGAAGAAGATTCGGAGTTGGATGCTGATTCGCTCCATGATCCAGATGAGGACCAACTGGAAGATTGTGATTCTGAATTCGAATTCGAGCTGCTCCATGATCCAGAGTTAGATGAACTGGTAGAAGAAGATTCGGAGTTAGATGCCGATTCACTCCATGATCCTGATGCCGACCAACTGGAAGATTGTGATTCTGAATTCGAGTTCGAGCTGCTCCATGATCCAGAGTTAGATGAACTGGTAGAAGAAGATTCCGAATTTGATGCTGATTCGCTCCATGATCCAGATGCAGACCAACTGGAAGATTGTGATTCTGAATTCGAGTTCGAGCTGCTCCATGATCCAGAGTTAGATGAACTGGTAGAAGAAGATTCGGAGTTGGATGCTGATTCGCTCCATGATCCAGATGAGGACCAACTGGAAGATCCTGATTCTGAATTCGAGTTTGAGCTGCTCCATGATCCAGAGTTAGATGAACTGGTAGAAGAAGATTCCGAATTTGATGCTGATTCGCTCCATGATCCAGATGCAGACCAACTGGAAGATTGTGATTCTGAATTCGAGTTCGAGCTGCTCCATGATCCAGAGTTAGATGAACTGGTAGAAGAAGATTCGGAGTTGGATGCTGATTCGCTCCATGATCCAGATGCAGACCAACTGGAAGATTGTGATTCTGAATTCGAGTTCGAGCTGCTCCATGATCCAGAGTTAGATGAACTAGTAGAAGAAGATTCGGAGTTGGATGCTGATTCGCTCCATGATCCAGATGAGGACCAACTGGAAGATTGTGATTCTGAATTCGAGTTCGAGCTACTCCATGATCCAGAGTTAGATGAACTGGTAGAAGAAGATTCGGAGTTGGATGCCGATTCACTCCATGATCCTGATGCCGACGAGCTGGTAGAAGAAGATTCGGAGTTGGATGCTGATTCACTCCATGATCCAGATGAGGACCAACTGGAAGATCCTGATTCTGAATTCGAGTTCGAGCTACTCCATGATCCAGAGTTAGATGAACTGGTAGAAGAAGATTCCGAATTTGATGCTGATTCGCTCCATGATCCAGATGAGGACCAACTGGAAGATTGTGATTCTGAATTCGAGTTCGAGCTGCTCCATGATCCAGAGTTAGATGAACTGGTAGAAGAAGATTCGGAGTTGGATGCTGATTCACTCCATGATCCAGATGAGGACCAACTGGAAGATTGTGATTCTGAATTCGAGTTCGAGCTGCTCCATGATCCAGAGTTAGATGAACTGGTAGAAGAAGATTCCGAATTTGATGCTGATTCGCTCCATGATCCAGATGAAGACCAACTGGAAGATTGTGATTCTGAATTCGAGTTCGAGCTGCTCCATGATCCAGAGTTAGATGAACTGGTAGAAGAAGATTCCGAATTTGATGCTGATTCACTCCATGATCCTGATGCCGACGAGCTGGTAGAAGAAGACTCAGAATTTGAATTCGAGCTGCTCCATGATCCAGAGTTAGATGAACTAGTAGAGGACGATTCCGAATTTGATGCCGATGTGCTCCATGAGCCGGATTCGGAATTGCTGGTCGAGCAAGACTCTGAATTAGATCCTGAAGTGCTCCATGATCCAGAGTTAGATGAACTGGTAGAAGAAGATTCGGAGTTGGATGCTGATTCGCTCCATGATCCAGATGAGGACCAACTGGAAGATTGTGATTCTGAATTCGAGTTCGAGCTGCTCCATGATCCAGAGTTAGATGAACTAGTAGAAGAAGATTCGGAGTTGGATGCTGATTCGCTCCATGATCCAGATGAGGACCAACTGGAAGATTCTGATTCTGAATTCGAGTTCGAGCTGCTCCATGATCCAGAGTTAGATGAACTGGTAGAAGAAGATTCGGAGTTGGATGCCGATTCACTCCATGATCCTGATGCCGACGAGCTGGTAGAAGAAGACTCAGAATTGGAGTTCGAGCCGCTCCATGATCCAGAGTTAGATGAACTTGTAGAAGAAGATTCGGAGTTGGATGCTGATTCACTCCATGATCCTGATGCCGACGAGCTGGTAGAAGAAGACTCAGAATTGGAGTTCGAGCCGCTCCATGATCCAGAGTTAGATGAACTTGTAGAAGAAGATTCGGAGTTGGATGCTGATTCACTCCATGATCCAGATGAGGACCAACTGGAAGATTGTGATTCTGAATTCGAGTTCGAGCTGCTCCAAGATCCAGATTCAGATGAACTAGTAGAAGAAGATTCGGAGTTGGATGCTGATTCGCTCCATGATCCAGATGAGGACCAACTGGAAGATTGTGATTCTGAATTCGAGTTCGAGCTGCTCCATGATCCAGATGCGGACGAACTAGTCGATGAAGATTCTGATTCCGAGTTTGAGCTGCTCCATGACCCAGAGGCAGATGAACTGGTCGATGAAGATTCTGAATTCGAGTTCGAGCTGCTCCATGATCCAGAGTTAGATGAACTGGTAGAAGAAGATTCGGAGTTGGATGCTGATTCGCTCCATGATCCAGATGAGGACCAACTGGAAGATTGTGATTCTGAATTCGAGTTCGAGCTGCTCCATGATCCAGAGTTAGATGAACTGGTAGAAGAAGATCCGGATTCGGATGCTGATTCGCTCCATGATCCTGATGCCGACGAGCTGGTAGAAGTAGACTCAGAATTGGAGTTCGAGCCGCTCCATGATCCAGAAGCAGAGGAACTGGTCGAGGACGATTCTGAATTCGATGCTGAAGCGCTCCATGATCCTGATGCCGACGAGCTGGTAGAAGAAGACTCAGAATTGGAGTTCGAGCTGCTCCACGATCCAGACCCAGACGAACTGGTAGATGAGGATTCTGATTTGGATTCTGAGCCGCTCACTGACGCAGATGTTGATCCGCTTTCTGATCCAGATCCAGAGTTGCTCCCTGATTCGGATATGGAGCACGATGATGACTCACTTTCATAGATGGACCCTGAATATTCTTCAGATTCAGCTTCCGAGTAAGATCGAGATTCACTCAGAGATGTCGATCCTGAACAATCCCATGTCTTCTCTAAATGCTCCTTCTTCCCTGAAGCTTCGCTCGTAGCACTACCTTGCTGCTGTTCATACGCGGACCTCTGGTAATTTCCATCTTTATCCTTTGTCCAGGATTCAGTTTGAACACCGTTGTCTTTCGTCTCCTGTTTACTTTGCGTTGTAGTCTTATCTTCAGTGTACGATCCTTTTCCATCTGAACTTTGGTAAGATGTCGCACTATTCGTACTGGATTCGTCAGCTGCATCATGGGCTGAATTCGATTTTTGTGACGAAAAAGTTTCCACTCCGTCGGAATTCGTGTGAACAGACGACGATGAATGACTACTTTGATGTTCATTATGACTTTCATGGGTATTACTTATAGTTTTTATGTTTTCGGAATGTTTGGGACTCTCTATTACCCACGTGTGCTTCGGTGATTCGTCATCGAATTTGAATGGGGGTCTACTACCTAGATTTGGTCTCGCGTAAACAACTGCTGCGATTACCAGCAGTTGTATGACAAATTTAGCGAACCTCATTCTGCAAGGAACTCTCAGAAGCCCGTGTCAACTGGTGCATCATCTATTCGCGCACCATATATATACACGTGGTTTCAAACGCTGTCCATTTGTCACAATATTTGATCCACACGCCTTCCATAAACATCTATTCCACCTGTTACTCTCTCCGAGCATCGAGTAAACGTTCTATTTGTTAACTTGTTTTTCACAACATAGCATATGCTTGTTTATAATATTTTGAGTCCAGTAGGTTGAAAATATCTTCCAGTTGTCCTCGTATCTTCTTTTTTCTTCTAGTTTATAACCTAACCCTTATCGCTGGCTCATCAGCTGGGCTTCTTGATTATCAGGAATCACTGCAATTGGTCATACCCTAGAATCATCCCTCATCATCTTCAAAAATACGATATCTATCAAAATATCAACACATAGGCTGACAGAAGTCATTTGACGTTTTTTCCACACGCACATCGTCCGCCAATCATAACAAATATGCAAGTCCGATGTATTCAAACAGAAAATAAGACTTTATCACAGCAGAATTATTTTCGTTAAACAGTTCCAGCCTCGTACTGTCTATTATTACCAAAATCTTTCGCTAATATTTCTTGGCTTCATCAACGATGGAACCTCGACCATTAGGCGCATAAATAGCATACCCTGTTGTACTGTACTGCAAATTTATGGTTAATGTTGATCTCCTACCATTTTCAAGAATCGGAGACTGATTTGTTGTTCAGCCAAGCTCGTATCGTTTTCGTTTTATTACTACTCTTCCAATATTTGCAATGCCGTATCAACGATTCAAAAACGAATGATCTCATCATCGTCGTGTTATTGACCTTATTGAATCGAATCACAATTCGTTGGCGGATTCAATACGTGGCCTCAATTCTTTGGGGTTTAAATTGCTTGCGACAGGCCAATATCGAGAATGCCATCATTCTTCGGCCCACCTTCTTTACTGCACATCTAGATGAAGAATCTTTCTCGTGTTTAATACATCATTTGGTCTCCTGCATCAGGTGGCAAGTAAAACGTGGATGTCTTCATACCTGACGACATTCTTATATTGTTCTCTAACAATGAGTAGCCAATCGAAATGAATTCTCATTTATAATTTCAATTTGCGCATAAAACTGAGAAAAAAGAAACTTGTAATTTATCGAAAATCACCGTGAGAATCGGTATGACTAACAAATCAATCCGGATAGTTAGAGGAAGGATGGTAAATCTGTATCAGATTAGAGTCGGGCTGCAACAGAGTTTGGAAATAAAAAGTAAAGCAGGGACTCTCTTCGTGGATCAGGGGATAAATGGGGAATTCGTTAGCCAATCTCATTTGTTCCATCAATTATTCAGCATCACTTCCCCAAACCATCACGTATGTGGTTGTGTTTCTGAATTTTGTCACCCCGTGGGCTTTAGCGAAAGAAAGTCCACACAACTAGGTGTATATTTGGTACTAAATGTATAAGTTGTATAAATTTCACTTTTCACTTGTCAATATACAGGTTACCCTTTCTCGCGCAATAAAACATTCCACGCGCTCTCAACATTATCTACAATAAACACGACGTCATAATGTTGGCAATAAAAATAGTAGACCATGATTATTATTGTAATTTTTGTATAAGTACATGATTTGTTCATACATATGGGGACAAATGTCCAGCATCGTGAGTTGCTGAAACGTTTTTACTTTACAGCTGATCACCATATAAGTTCCTTTCCGGTACTAGGGCCGTGAAAAAGTGACCGCGACTTTTGACGTCATTTCTGTCAATCGTGGAACTTCAGGTACTTGTATCCAAATTCAAACGTCCTAATGTCGTACAGGTTCAATTTCCAGTATACCCGTCGGCAATCATGAGATAATTGTCATTTCGTATACCATACCCCCTATTCGTATATAGCGAGATTCATGCCACCAATCAAGAGAAGGTGGAAAAAAAATTCATTTCGGTGACGTGAATGGTTTTTCTATCTGCAGTCGACGATTGAGCTAGCGTTTGCATACAATACACGCAAGTATAAGAATAATTTTCATTACATATTGTACATTTTGTTTGTATTCACAATAGGTGTTTTGCTTGCAAAAGATGTTTTTTTTTATACATATATACGACATTAAGTGTATACGGCAATAAGTGGAAAAATTTCCAATGAATTACGTACGTATACGAGAGATGTGCGTACCTCATAAAATTTCGCAAGACAACATACATTTTCGCTTTACAGTCTGAACGTTTTGCTTTCTTTTTTCTTCAATTTCTGTATCTACGTACCGTATTTCGTATAAAATTTTGTATGTAGGGGCAGAGTACATTTATAAAATTTGAATTTTGAGCGATTTTAGCAGCTGGTATAAGCAGCTAGTCGGGAAATAAATTTTTTGGTCCTTCGCTCGAGGCTCGCAGTTGGTGGTAAAAATTAATTAAAAGTACCGCGGAGTGTTGTTGACACGGTTATGTCAGGGTAACATTCAAACGGCAAAGAAAAGGTCATGCCGTACTATGAGCGCCAACTCTCCCAGGAATTATACTTTATAGCTTCAGAGCTGCAACACAAGACCTTGTAGTACTACTACACTTTAGCGCTCTTATCGCATCTAAGAGTTTTAACAATAGGAGTCACTGTAAGTTATGTAAAATTGTTACAATTTGGAGTGAATTATTCTGGGTCACCGACCATCATCGAAAAGAAAACCATAAATCAAATTTGATTATGAATCTGTGCGCGCTATCAGTAATTGAAAATCTTCGGAATTCGTAGAGAACGTAGTTAAAGTCGGTGGGGCTTTTAGAGCCATTTCCAACAAATAGGTACATATTTCCCTTCCGTCTAAAATCCAACTTCAAAATCAATCCCCCCTCTAGTTGGCTAATGCAGACATCTGTAAGTAGCTAGACAGATTCCCTCCCCCGATCTAAGACGTTTAGTAATTTCATATCATGTCATTTATCGAATATCATGTGCGCCATTCGATGACGAATGAGGTTTAGGCTCAAACAAGCTGCATCATGGTGGTTGTAAATCACTCCTAGGTCTGACCAATTTGTCGTGGCAATAAATTACCCCTTCCCTTCTTATACCTTCCTCACCAAGCGCACCACGTCTCTCGTTATTATACCTATAAATACGACACCCTGCAGACGAGAACCATCCCATCCCAATCCCCGTTACTCTCCTCCACCTATCCCATCGTTGGTATAGGTATACAATATACAAAGTATACATGAGTATGTATTCCCTACGGAGTAAGCTACCATGGCAGTTGTAACAGCGACTGCTAGTTGTTTGGATTAAGCACGAGCAGACCGTAAATTGATGTGCAAAAGGGTAAAATAAAATAGAAAAGAGAAGTAAAAATAAAAAATTAAAATATAAAAAAAAGTAGAAAATTAATGCAGCAGCTCTACCCAGAGCAAAAGCGTCGCGGTAATTACTGCACAAGGTTCACCTGCGGCGAGCTATCCATATTTCTCCTTTACTGGGTAGAAGAAAATAGTTGGAGCAGAAAAAGAAAAGAAAATTTTCAACGAAAATCGCGAAAAAAAGGTGCTCAATGGTACAACCCGCTCCCGATATCACTCGCGAGCTATTGAAGTGGAAAAGGATAGATAGCTGGTTGTGCACTGATGACTGATATGACAGCTGAGAGTAGGGATGACGTATTACGTTTCAAGATTACCACTCAGAAACACCCCTTGGATTAGGCTTTATTTCAATTTCTTACATTTCACGATCTACCCCATTTTCTGGCGTATATATCAAGTCATCATACCTTATGATATATTTACGATATCACTCGCGTTTTCCGAAACTATATCTACAAATTTCAAACGGTTTTTATTTAATGAATGTTTAAATTTTCGATTAGCCTTCTTTATTCGAATGATTTGATTTATTTTTATTTTTCACATTTACGTTGACGGCGGGCTGCTTAAGTACCACACAAATATTCCGGCAATAGTAACGACGCAAATGATCGCTGCACCTGTGAAAACTGCCTCATCAAATTCATCAGTCGTCGATCCATTTTCCGATTCATTCGTATTTCGATGGTCATCTAATTTTTCGAAATCTAAATACACAAGATATTAATATCCTGTTTTATCGTATAATTAGGAAAAAAGAAAAGTTATATTCACACGCTTGTTAACCAACCTCTTGACATTTCCTCGATAGTTTTACTTTTATCTTCACTCATATTATCTTCTTCGAGAATATATATAAATATATATACCTATATATACACACACAAAAGTGTACGAAGATATATTCGATTTATCGTTTATTGGCACTATGATTTATTCCCACTCTCTTCTTTCGGTAAATTTTCATCAACCGTAGTCGTTACTTCGGAAACTTTTGTATCCAATTGTCGTTTACCAGATTTTTCTACAGAAATTTTGAATATATGTGTCAAGAGTTTTTTTTAAATGACTATGCTACCGGTTGTCTTGCGTTTTTTAAGACAAAATCATATCAATAATTTTTAAATCATTTACCGGGTTGAGTATTGTTTTTGTTTGAAGCCGAATCAGCAGCAGCATCTGCAGCAGCTGTTTTCAATTTCAATAGTCTATCTTTCTTGCAATTATTTTCCGGTGTGCATCCCTTACCGAATCCAGACATTTTTTTTTTTTAATTTCTATTATGTGTGTATAGAGGTAGGAATTTTTCTTTTTACTTTTCTGACGGAAAACTTAAGAAAATGAACTATGAAGAGTATGAAAAATTGTCTTCTACAATTTCGAGTGCAGATTTCTTGGAATCACCGAATGATACTGATGAAAAACATTAGACATAAGTCAGCCACAAAAGGAAGGACACAAAAAACTGTCTTTGATTTTGCAGTTTGAATTTTTGGTATTTCCTGTATTAGGACTATGCTGATCTTGTTGCGGAGCTCGATATACCTGATGATGAGTTTATAAAAACTAGCAATTATTCTACATTCACTTGTATGTCCGTTGAACGTACAATAATTAACAGAGTGCCATCCGTTTCCGTCGCATCTGGATTCGGGGCAAAATTATTAATGCGGAATAAATCGCATCTACTATTTTTCTAAGGATCAGCCGACACTTTAGTTACGGATTTGTTTCATTTTGTTCGTTGTCCAATTTCACTTTTCGATACATTTTTTTTTTTCGTTTTTTATTGTTAACTTTTGAAGATTATCCCCATTTTTCACTAACGCAAGGAATCGCTAAGTTGTTTTTTATAAATCTGCAGTATAATGAATTTTCAATTACCTGATTTTGAAATAAATTTATTGGTTAATTTTATGTAACTGAAATAACATATTTCATATATTAAAATAATTGAATATCGGTTTGCTATGCCGACCGCGTTATGACTGTAAGGGTAGTCAGCGAATTGTAATATAGGACGAGTTTCTTTTTGCTTTTTTCTTTTTTCAAGTACGATAAATCGCAATTCCAATAATACATTCATGCAGATATGGAGAGACAACGACTGGCATAAAGACCAAAAGAGAACAAAAATCAGTAGATAAATATAACATACTATAGAAAAGTAGGTAGGTATGTATTTAATGACTGCGGCGCGAATTTCCCGTAGAGTGTCGCAGCGTTACGGCGTTATTTCCACTGCGGGTCTATATTTTATTCAGAGGTCTGTACATGCCAGCTTTCCACAGACTTTTTCTCACTTTATAGACTTTATGTTTTTCACAAACACAAAAAACAAATGTAACAGTGATTGAAAAGCTAGAGAAGAGTAAAGAAAATGAATAAAAAAAAAAACTGTATTATAAATTAGAAAGAATTTTACGAAAAAGTTGAATTCTCGTTGAAGCGATTATATCCACGATTTCTATTAATTTTATAAAATAAATTACACACATAAACGAGAGATTGTGGTGCTCTAGCCGCGCAATAGATACTTATGAGTAGTATATAAACAATTATTCATTTTGCGGAGTAAATGAAACAAAATCAAGGCCTTCGAAACATAGGTACATATAGGTCTGAAAATCCAATTACCCTGAGTAATCTCAGAGGCCACTTTGCTCTGCCCTCACAACAGTTGACTAATTTATTGCAAAAGGGGCGAATTTAGAGCGCAGGTTGTATAGCGATTGGGTAGGTACCCTTATACTCCCGTACGGTGTGAGTTGTAAGCTAAAATTGTCTCAGAATCTGAATCAACGACGGTATACCTGTACGGTATACGTATGCATACATGCACGTGTATTTTATGTATAGATATAACATAAACACATATGGTACAAGGTCGATGAACGCGTTAAATATCAATGTGCGTATCTCGAACAATACATATCGTAAATTTTCATAAATAATATTTATTTCACACACGATAGAGATATATGTTTTTTTTCAAGGTTTATTATCTAACAACAAATTTCTGGTGTCGATAACCGGCACAGTTATTGCAAATAACTGCAAGCGAGTATTATTTTTTCCTTGTTTTATCTTCAATGAATGAAAATCACCTCAAAAACTCCACGTGTATCCAGTTTGATTCTGTTTTATTATTTTTAAGATCGATGACTTATTCATGCGGACATTAGGTAATTGAATCAGGTATGAAAACAATCGATTGCAGCGATTGAACGCGCAAAGATTAGCACACGGGATAAATTCATCAATGGCCTTCGAAAACCAATGAAACGAAATAATATTGTTGAAAAAATATTGGAAGTGAAACTCACCCTGGAACTCCTTACGTGCGGCACTGACGGATGTGACGATATTAGCGACGTGACCTAAAACGGTTGCGAAGAGGAGCAACCCGAAGAGTAATTGACCAATGACGAAGAGGTACTCGCCTTTGCTCCTGGGCCTGCAAATAACACAAAAATTTTTTCATGGGTGAAAATTGCTCTGTTTTTGAATTTTTAGGGTTTCGATTAACTGAAACCTTGATTTCTCTTATTACGATTATAATTCTCACCTTGGTAGATCACCGATTGTTGTTAACGCTAATGTACACCAGTAGTAGCTTTGGAGATACTGTTTGACAACATCAGCAGTTTCCGAATCACCAAAAACCCAGTTTTTGCTACCGAATCCATTGTTCTTGCATATTAAATGGTAGAGACAAGCGTTCCAATGAAATATCACCAGCAAATAGTGTATCAGTGACGTAGAACGAAACAGATTCGGGTAGTTCGTGTGCCTTTCCGTTCGGTCCATAAAAGCCCAAAATCTACGAATTGAAATGAAAAAAATTGAATAAAAAAGAATAATTGAATCAGTCAGCGACCAAAGTCAATAAATATGAATCTAATAATCTCATAATCACCGGTATATCTTAACGAGCCTGAAGCTCCTTAGTATTGAGTTGAACCCGATTGATAGATACAAAAAATCTAGAGGCAACAGGCATAGGCAGTCAATGTAGAACGTGGTACTGTT
Organism: Athalia cordata; assembly: GCA_963932425.1. Lineage (NCBI taxonomy): Eukaryota > Metazoa > Arthropoda > Insecta > Hymenoptera > Athaliidae > Athalia > Athalia cordata. The sequence goes on from OZ010626.1 coordinate 32,985,468, forward strand.
CATGTAATGGTGTCTGAGTTTAGTGGCGTCAGTTTGAAGAACACCATCTTCAAGATACCCCGTCCTGAAGTGGAAGACGATGTCAACGAGGTAAAGAAGGTCCGATAAGTAATCCAGACAGAACCAAACTACCAGAGTTTCCCCTAAAACAAAATCAAGTGTTTTTCGATTCTGAGGCGGAAATTGGAATAGTTTTTTTTTCGCAGTATCTTGACGCTGTCTCATGTATTCGGAGCTCAGAAATTCGAATCTGCTAACTGAATTGATCTATATCTATCCAAGTGATCAATTTATCGCCAATTATTCGCTCTGGAAAGCAAAAAAATTGAGATTTGGATGAGTTTACAATCGCGAATGCGAGTTTCGAGCAAATGCCTCTTTTTCAATATAGGATCAACTCCTATGCATCATTATTATTCGTCGTTTATCATCTTTTATCTTTTATTTTGAAAATGAACTCTACCTACCGTTTATTTCCTGAAAGGCGAACCTGTAGATGATGACCCAAAAATTGTAAAGAAAGGCAAGTGATACGACCATCGACCAGTAATAGCAGAGTCTTCCCGCGGGATCAAAAACGAAAGACCAATTCGGTGCGCCTGTTCTAAAACCCCGGGTTCCAGGCTGTCCAGGAAATCCCCTGCTTCCTCTTTGCTGTTGCTGCTGCTGAGCTGTATATCTCCTTAAAAGAATTCAGCGCTCTTAAAAAAGGCTCAAAACTGATGAGGGTATCGGCACGATTCGAATAAGGGTATAAATTGACTGAAAACTGTTCTCTAGTGGGGGCTCCAGCTGGATTTCGGAAAATTTTGAAAAGTGGCTTGGAAAAGTTCTATAAGGAGTTCTTGCGTCAATTTTCAGTGTTTGGGTAGCTAACTTAGATTTTGTAAAAACACAACGAGTATTGACTCACGTTTCAGTTCCGTTACAGCTGTTGGCACTATTGAGGTGATTTGTTGATTGATTATGAAGATGAGCACCAGCGTCTCTGGAAGATGATAGAGTAATGGCGTTTGGTATTTTAAGTCTTCCTCTGAGGTCCCTTCTCCTAGTTTTCCTGCTAAGATCTAGTTCGCTAGCAGCCGAGCTTACGGCAGCTGCCCTGTTTACATACGCCGCCGACAGTGAGTCCCGCGATGATGAAAAGTATCGCTGCGACACAGAGTAAACCTGCAGGACACGCCGGTCTAACATTTTAGAGGGGGACATCAGGGAAATATAGGGATGACTACGGAGAGTATAAACCCCACTTTTCATTTTTAGTCTTACATTAAAGAAAAAATTATTGAATAGTCTCTAATTTACGAACCGCCATTTTTTGCGTAGTTAAACGGCTAACCTGTTGTTGTTGTTGTTGATGATAATAATGATGACTGGGCGTGTGTCTTCCCATAAGCTTGCAGCTAACAAGGTCGATTAAACTCTGCCTAGAATTATTACCACCTCTAGAAACGCTTTCCATACTTTTGCTAGAGTCATCGCCCCTCATTCTAGAAGAATTTTCTCTCATCTTATCACTGCATCCCAAAATTGAAGCCGAGTCACCCAATCGGTCACCAACGGCGCCTGGACCAGCAGAAGTTATGATGCCTGAAACCAGAATAAAATAAATAAAAAGAAACAAGAAGTCAATAAAAAAGATATAATAATATAGAATATAGATAAAAAGAAAGTATAAAGGGGTCAAACGTTGTGACGTCATCGCAGTAGGGTTGATATTGATCGTTTGGTATGACGCCGATTGGGTATTGCCATCTCACTTGATCAATTATCGCTTAGTGAGTGAAGAAAAGGGAAATGATTAAGGTGCAGAACGATAGTAACCAATATTGACTCCATTAGAAGGATAATTCATTTCATCCAATACTGCTAGTTGCAGCAAAAGTTACTCGACTACTTCTTTAATTGGTGGGAGGAAAAAAAACAAGTAAATAAAATAAAAATGATCACCCGAAATGCGTGGTCACAATTCCAGTGCGGAATTCTGTGCAGGTTTTTTTTCAGTAAAGATCTAATCATACGTACGGTATTCCAAAATTTTGGAATTTCCAATTGGAAGGATGACAATTGTACATATAAAATTGATCCATATACATCATCCATAAATATGTACACATAAATTCGAGTTTCACGATAGAAAATTTACATTAAAATTTTCAAAAATATAACATAGTATACCAAGAATGAATCGAAACTTTCACCCTATTTACACCGATACCGATCATAAATCCTGCAACATAACAAAATACTCGCGTCAATTTTCGTCTTGGCATTTCTAAATCCAGTGGGTAGAGCTTCTATAGTAATTGGCACCGAACCAACTAACTTTATTCCTACTGCAAACGTATTTTATAATGTGTATATACAGTACATGGATGTAGTCCTGTCACTAATGCAGGGTACATTTTGGCAACAATCCAGAATGTTCCTGGATTTCTGCCCGGCACCATCATCAACGATTCCGTCTATCTCTATATCTGTATACATGAAACGGGTTCACTCGGTCGTACAACCGCAGAGACAAACTGGCCAACACCCTGCGCAAAAAAAAAAATGGTTTTTCCGTTTTGAGGGTAAAAACAAAAAATAAAAAAAAACCGACCAAAACAGAGGGATACTATGGGGCACAGTATAAACGTTTGGTAAATTCGTTTTCTTTTCTTTTTTTTTTTTCACATCATCTTTGCAGGGCCAATATCAGTTGCCTCCGTATTGGTTTTCTTTTTTTCTCTTTCTTTTATTCTCTCTTCTCTATCGATTTACGATCAAGCCTTAGATTACTTTTTTTCATCGTACATAATATTGTTTATCTAATAAAAAAAAATGTTGCGGATGTTGTTAATAACGTTATATATACCATATAATATAGGAAGTACGTGAAAATCAAACTGAGATATACGATCCTCGCATTTATGAGCAGTCTATATCATTTATATGGACCCTTAATCTCGTATCCCTTAACGATCTATACGTATCTTTTAATCTGTATTTTTTATTTTTCAATTTACTATTTTGATCCTCCTGTAAAAAGAAGAAAGAAAGAAAAAACAACAAAAAATCAGATAAAATAAAAGGTATCGAAGCAAAATGAAAATGGCGCAATAATGTTATTGTTAAAATTATTAATCAACGTACCAGGTACACATCTGGGCGCTGGTGCAGCGGGTGCAGGAGGTACAGATGTAGCAACGCTGTAAAGTGTCTGTCCACTTCCGTATTTGCAATGGCATGGTGTAGTCGGTGTGACACTTTCCCCGCTTCTTGTTCCAACGCCAACGACAGAAATTTCGTCAAGTTCATGACCGCTGTCATAGTGGCATAACCTGGTAGCGCTTGTCGTCGCTGCACCACCACTTCCGGACCCGCCAACGCCGCAACTTCCGCTTCCGGTAATACCATCGCCGGAATCACTTCGTCCTCCTCTACCGCCACCGCCGCCGGTACTTCGCCCTCTCAGCGACAGCACCAGCCGTTTGGCGCTCGACGACATTCCTCGAAGGTGATCCAGCTTCTGACCAATTATTTTAACTCTCCGATTGGTAAATTATGCAAATTTGTTTTTCTCTTCTTTCTCTCTTTTTCTTCGATGACTGGTAGGTAAGCGATTACCTGCGCCACCGTTATTTTGGTATTGATATATATATTATATATAAAGGGAAAGATTAATCTCTGGTTATATAATTATTATAGGAAAATGGTTGATAAAAATACAAGGAGAAATAGGGATGAGCATCCCGAAGACCTTTGAAGCCCGCTAAGCGAGAAATCACTGACGTCACCGCACCCCCATAATCGGCATTATGGTCTTAATTCCCGTAGGAACCTCTTCTTCTTAACAAACCTCCACGATAATCGTGAATTGCATGTAAACGATATCGAGTCGAGATTGGATGTCTCCGAAAAATATCCTATCCACATCTGAGTGACGTAGAGATTTTCCAATCGCTTTGCACTCTGTAAAGAAAGAAAATAAATAAAATACAATTAAATTAATAAATCAATAAAAACAAATAAAGAAATTAAGACAATAAAGTAAATTGGTGATTTTTTCTTAGATTATCAATTTGATAAGGAAAGGGAAATGAGATCTTATGTTTATTATTTTTTCTTCTGTTTTTCAGTCAGTCCCACGTAATCGTAATTTCCCCTTTTGTATGTGCGGCTCTTAAATAAGTAAAGTAAAATCTGTTAGCGGGGTAAGTTCGCCCAGAGGTTGATATGTGTTAGCAAAACTCCAGCTGTGCATATATGTACAGGTATAGGTACGTAGTAGTTTGTGTAGCAGAAAAGCAATTACCCGGAATGTAGAGTCCGTTCCAGAGCAACATGTGGTTCAAGAAACCATCAGCTGCGCAAACTCAACGCTCGCTACTAGCTACTAATATTGCTGTTGCTGATGAGGTACGCACGCTGTGATAGCAAGAATCGCTAACACAAGCATAATAAACGGCGAATCAACAAACTAGAGGAAAACAAATATAAATCGCGAGGGAATTAGAACAAATAAGAGAAAGGAAAAAAAAACAAAATCATGGCAAACTGTTTTCATAACTTCAATTAGTTATACTTTTTGCACAGATTTAATTTGTTTCCACCCCTCACGCACGATTATATATACCAGGTCGAGTGCGTCGTTCATGTTGTTTCAAATTTTTTCATCTACACGGGGGCCTGTGGAATGAAAAAAACTCTACGTTTTGATACCTTTTTTTTCACTGACAATGAATCCTGTTCGAATCGCGTGGTGAGCTTTGTTATGTTCTTATCTATGTCTTTATTCATTTATTTGCATTTTTCATTAATTCTATTGCTTCCGTATATCTAAAAGAAGGGCATCAACTTTCCATCGGTGATTGGATATTTAGAAATTCCGTATATCCGGGATATTGAAAAAAAGAAAACAATGAAAAACGAAAGATTTTTATATTCACGTACACGACTACCGTGTCAGAAAATCACTTGGTTTCGTTCGCATTGTTTGTGAAAACAATACGAGGGAAGTGTTGAATCCTAGAGAACAATCATTATAGGTACTATACGATGATAAGCCTTCGTATGCCTATAAACCCGTTGCCATGATGTCAGAGGAATTATGGGCAAGGGGGTCGGTGCGGGATCGTCGGTTTCCATGACAACCGTACGAGAGACACGCGAGCCTCTCATGCGCGTTACATTATAAGAGGGGTTCTGCGAACGTGTTCGCGATTCGCGAAAATGGGGTTGGCAGAAAGGAGCGAATGGTTCGCGGTTTCAGTTGGGGGTGTTTTTAGCAGTGGCCCGAGGCGGAAGAACTGCGAGGACCGAAACGACGATACATAATTCGACAGAATTCAATTCTGCTGACTCGATAAAATGAAATAAATTTATTATTTTCAATTTATGAAGAAAAAAACATAATAAAAATTGATAGATCGAACCATTTTTTTTTTCTCCTCCACATACATATGCATATAGTTATGAATTCGTGAATTATACATCAGACTTATATAGTATATTATATTTTTTTTACTAAACGAACGCGGAAATATACATATATAATTATGTGCTTACTATTTATTGGATTTATTTATTGTTTTTCTTCTTTTTCATTTTACCGGTGACAATAATATTTCACCTCTTATACATTCAGATGAAAATATGAGCTGATTGTGAGGCGTGATATTCTCACCCTAGCAGGTAGTCGGGGTAAGGAAAATGGGAAGGTGTCTAATATAGCGAAATTGTGCGAAGTGGCTTTACGGTAATTCCGTTGAATTAAGGCCGTCGGTTCCCGAGTATTTTCGCAGACTGCTTAACGCGCGGGAGGAAAACTTCCCCTTCGCGTCCCTTTTCCTTCCACCACCTCCACCTCCACCCCACTTACCCTCCCCCCCTCCCCCCACCCAATTCTCTGATTTTTTTTTCTTTCTCTTTTTATTCCATCCCACCCGTACCATCGCACTTCCTCCATTTCCGCTATTTTTACCGTTTTAACAGTCCGGAAGTAACGCGCTTGGCACGTCGCACCCGAGGATACTTTTTTTCGATTTCATTTTTTTTTCTCTTTTTCCTACTGATTTTTGTACGGAAAATTCAACCCTGCGGTACATATATGTGTACGTATATGGGCAAAATTTTATTTTAGCTACTTTCGTAAGCTTTTGTTTCTCATTCAGGATTTTTTCTTCTTTTTTCAAAGAGAGAGGAAAAATTGGGGGAAATTTAACAAGTACAGGTAAAGTGTGTTTGACGGGCTGACAGGAGAAGCAAAATTTGAACGTTGAGACTCCAGATATACTCACGGGATTCCGATTAAGTGGTGGTGAACTTGTGAAAATCTGGACGTTTGTCACTTGCTTCACAAAACGAAAGAAAATGAAAGAAAAAAGAGAATCGTAAGAGAAAGAAGAATTCAAAGAGATACCGATGAAACACTTGCCCCAAGTAGTGATTTGAACACTGACAAAATATATTGTAATTGATGAGCACACGCGGCACTGGTTATAATTACAATTTGACGTCTGAATTATTTAATTTAGCACAGTCTTTTGATACGAATATTCACTTCCACATATGTAAGCGTGTGCGACGTCCTCTTTCAACCCTTTACAATATCCTGCTCATAATTTTACAACGTGAATGTTATATGACGAACTCTTTGAAGTCAGACGTTGACACCTCGTGAAACATTAATAAGATGTGAAATTCACACTGGTCGAGTACAGCTAGTAGAAATTCCAAGTGTTGAATTTGTAATGAAATCGAGACCCTATAATCCTGGGATTCCCCTAGGATATTATTTTTTCGTTATGTTATAATTTACTGGATTTCAGATCATCTCCACTTAAGAATCAAACTCCGGATGAAGTAATCGACTGATTTAAAGTAGTGATATATAAGGTGTTCTTGCATTTCGATGACCTTGTAAATGAATCCTATTCACCGATGGTGATAACCTTTCCCTAGAGGGATCGTTGAATTCATTTAAGGTTATAAAATATCGTGTTAGTTTTGTCGTAACAGAGAGAAAAGCTGACTGGCTGCTGCTGCTGCAACCGTCGATCGATCAACCGAACCACTCGCGCGGGTAACGCAGCTGGTGACATACAAAGCAGCTACTGCAGGTTTTTCTTCTTCATTTTTTTGGTGTTTTATTGTTTTTACTTTTTACACTGTTCCGAGATATTGTTAATCATCGACAACCAGGGCAACGATATTGACTGTTTGAAAATTGACCGCCATCTTCAGTCAATTAATTCTCCCGTTTTTCCGTCTGGACGGTTTTAAAATCCCGTCCATATCGATCAGCCAGCATTTGATCATGACGAAGAGGACCTTATTATAGACAGTCTCCAAAGACTAAAAGTCATCCTTAGGGAATGGAAAAAATTTTTCTGTTTCCCAAGGTTTACGATAACCTCTTATATGACATGACCTTGTCCCGCCACTTCGATTCGCTTTTATCTTTTCTCAATGAACATGATGCTATGTAGTTCACGGTGATGTCCCGCGGTTTATCATACCGAAAACTCAAAATTTATTGAAATTAATTAGCGTTCCGACCTCGTTTTTCTTTTCTTTTTTGAGGAAAACTGCCAGAGTTAAGCACAGGATTATTAAACGATCCTTTTTCACTGTAACACCTCATGAGCATTACTGTGTCATACGGTGTGAAGATTACGATGATTCTAGTTTATTTAATGAAAAGCCATTTTTAAGGTTTTCAAAATCGCAACTATCCACCTGCGTTGGTATTATCTATCTTCGCATCAACAACACAGTGTAAAATTCCATATTCTTATCGGGCGAATCAAAAATCCATGGTACTTGAAGGAAATAATGAAAATTTTGAAAAAACAAATATATGTATACAGTGATAACGGGGATAATGGCCTTTCGAAACCGACGTTCTGGAGGAGCGGCTATGGCGGCAGCCTAGCTCTCACTACTGGGTTTTGCAGGCAGGGTATTCTCGGGTGCGTCGGGAACTAAAGAGGGTTGCGGGGTTTCCAGAGGGATGCGGAGTACCGGTATATTCCAGCATCCAAACGCGCAGGAGCAGGCCGTATCAAACCACGAGATGATGGAGGGTCGCGCTCTACGTACACCAAGGATTTCAAGGGGATGGGGTGTTTGGGAAAGAGGAGTGTGAGGATGAGGAGAAGAGACAGTGGAACGAGGATCTACTTTACCGGCGGAACTTGTGTGAGAACATATTCGCCGTACCTCAAGACTGTTCGTGTCAAAGGACCAGGAGGTTCATTATCGCAGAGTTGATTCATGTCGCTCTCTTTTATTTCATGTTTCTTCTTTTTTTTTTTATATACATAATTGTTCAAATCCAAGTCTGCATTTTAAAGGATGTACAATTATTCAACTGTCATATTATGTCAAATTAAAGTCACTGTAAAAATTTATATACCGTATAGTGGTCGTTATATATTAAACCACATATTACAGGGGGTACTATATCGAAATAAATACTAAAAAATATAAGTGCAGATAACGAGGGTTATTGATGGAGAAAAAAATTCTTTGGTCTACAGCACAATTTGAATCTTTGCAAACTGTATGATATACACACTGTGATGCAGATCCTTATAATATTATTCATGGGAGATATATTTTTCTTTATTTTTCCTTTTACTCTCAGTCTCTCGCGTTTCATCGGGTGAGTGGCAGATCGATGTCAAATCTCACGAAGGTTTTTCAGCATACTAATCGTATTCACAAAAGGCGAGGGGATACAAGAAAAAGAGGATTCCTTACTATCTCCTCGTCTTATTATACATACAGCATCCGCCGATATCTGGAGAAAAATGTTGAGTTCGACAATCGCGCGGTAACAATTTCGATGTAAAAATTTAAATCAATTCAAATTTGCACACTGAAAAATTTATCTTACCTACAATTCAATCATCTCCATTGAATACAGGTACATACATACATAAATTTTGAATCGTGTATATCCTGCGTACAAGAAAATCTTTCACCTCATCCCTTATTTTCATCCCCCCCCCCCCCCCTCCCTCCTGCCCCGCCGATCCACGAGCATCATTCCCGAGGCAAAATACAGCTTATCCTAAGTCGAAGCGGATGAAGCTAACCGCTGTCCCTTGGGATGGCACAGTAATAGTCCTTAAATCAGTGTAAACCTTGCACGCCAGGGTATGAATACAGTCTAGTGAAGTCGGGTATGGTTTTGGAGTAAAGAGGAAGGCTGGAGGAAGAAGAGAAGGAGAATTTGGTCCCCTGTCTTTTGCAACAGGATCAACGCGCTTGCATGTGTATAAGAATTATATGTATAACCAACGTCAACGTGATGTGTACACAGGTACCTACTCTACGTTGTATGTACACATAGAATTCGGGATAAACGTGTTCACAGGAGTATGTGGCTTGTGACTAGGGAGATATCCAGGAGAACATGAGGAAAAGGAGGATGAGGAGGAGGAGGAGCTGGTAGTGGTGTAAGTTGTTTGTCACCCTTACAGAGACAGGAATCAGAAGCGAGTCGGGGAACCCGTAAATTAATTACCCTATTTAAATCATATGCACGGTATACCGAATATGATTATTTTTTTAAATTCCGTGTAGAAAATGAATGAATATTTCAAGGTAGTTTTAATTTACCTATAGAATTAGTTACTATGTACATAGATATATAAGGTACGTAAATTGCTCGATGGAAGTGAAGATTTAGACCCTATCAGCGTTATATAACCTGAACATAAAACCGCCAAGGCCATTTGCCATTCAGACGTACGATTAACTTGATTAGACAGCTATAACTGTGTAAATCGACCATTAAATTAATAGGGAATTCATTAATTATAATCAAGCGATTATCCCATCTCAAACTTTCGATCCAAAGCCAAACGATTTCCGAATGAAATTTTTTTCCTATGCTTTTTTCATTACATTTTTTTTTTGTTAATTAATCGAGTCTGAAGGGCAGAATTCGATATAGATAGGTTTCTTTCGATATCCAGTTGCCGCAGGTGAAAATCTTTAATTACCGAATTACAATTAAATCTGATATCTATAGTATATATTATACGTGTATCATATGATATAATTTTATGAAATACGCTGATGCGGTTATCTACACAATTTTTAAAGACAAAATTGCCTTATATGAAAAGCGGGGCAATGGGAATAATAACTGGAATGTTAAAACCTCTGGGGTATCGGATGGGGTACGTCCATAACGTGATGTCGCGTTTTAGCCCGCGAAAGTAAAATTTGTTTTACGACTCAAGGCGAAGCGATGCCGTAACGGCAGCGGTTTAACGATGTCGAAGTTATGACACCTTGTATATGCTAGCTATACGTATCTACATACCCATACAGACATATAAAAATGTATATAGGTACTTCATATAACGTCATATAAGGTAGATATTCCCACACTTGGCCAATTTTAATTTCAATGTAAAAACGATACAGGGTAGGTCATGGTAACAGTGACGTAGAGTGATGTTCAATGATGAGAAATATATTTAAATTATCTTCGAATTACTGATAATAAGAGAATCGTGATTGCAGATTGCGGTACACGTTATTACATGACCGGTATAAGGTTGAACTAGAACCTTCAGGATAAAAAAATCCAGTATATCTAATTTTAAAATGAATTGCTGTCGAGCAATGATTACAATTTTCCTAAACGTATAATTTTTTGATTCGAACAGTTTTGAGGTAAAAAATTAACAAATAGAAGTCAAATTCCACGATCAACTCACTCATGTCTCGGGATTACGATAAGGAATAAATTTTGGTTGATTTAAGAATGTGCAATTAGAATTTTTTTTTTTTTCTCTTCCGTCTGTTTCAGGTTTTTAAACGTTGTCGCAGTGGAAAATCCAGTGTATAAGCATCAGCGCCACCAGCAGCAGCAGAAGCAGCAGCTCACATTGATTTTCGAGGGGGCTAAGGAACGCAGGGACGTTACTGCCGACGGATGGAACCCTGCTACCTTAAAATTTCCATGATATTATACTATAACTATGTATATTCGCATAGATACTATACCCGTATGTATACGTATACACACCTATGTCCTCACCGAACGCGTTTTTTGAGAAAAAGAAAGAAAATTGAATACATATAGCATATTGCACCCTTCCAAAGCCTGCAATCGTGCAATATGGGCTGATTTTAGAAAATTAAGTGTAAAATGATACTTTTTATCCATAGCTAATGCTTAAGGGGACGTTAAAAGAGGTAGAAGAAAAAAATGAATAAATAAGAAACTGTAAAAAAAGCAAAGGAATAAAAATTATTTGGCAATTATTCGGGGAAGGAGAAAGGGGAGGGGGGCTTTAAACGACGTCGTAAATATACCCTGAATTCGTTTTGCAGGGGTGGGTTGGTTGGCTGGTTCGAGCTAATGCTCGTGCTTAAAAAGTAAAAATACCGAATCTCTGTCTCAAACTCCTAAAGAAACAACCCTGCAAACCTCTTTATCTTAAACTCTGCACGGGAGCCAGCCTCTTTTTCGAAGAATTAAAACTTTGAGAATACAATTATCGCTGTTCCCATTAAAACGGTATAGCTATGAGGTGTATAAAATAAAAATAACTAAATAACTAAAAAATGTTAATTATGTGCATGTAGTAAGAGAATTTTTATAGAGATAATTATATGGGGTAAATAATAATAACAACGTACAAAAACTAATTCTAAGACTGGAGATATTTTCTGCAAAAAGTTTTTGGCAGTAGTTGTGACCGGGACTTATGATATACACGTTCGTTTACTGCAGCAGTTTAAATGCGTGTATGAAAAGAAAACGTCGTAGCCAGCAGCAGTAGTAGCTCTCTAGAGATGGACCAGGCGGTCGATGAGAGCATGAAGAATGCAGAAGTCAGCTACCCCCGTATATCCCAAATTCCCCGACCGCCAAACTCCCCGTGAACTTTGTATTATTTATTGTTGTGCAATTTCGCTGGTTGGTATTTTTCAAAATATAGTCTACCTCGAATACAGCAACATAATTACGTGAAGGTGAATTAGATCGAAAGTTGATTCGTACTATCTGTATTTGTATTTCTATATTTCCTGGACACTCCAAGTCCAGTTTGTTATTTATAGGTGATTCATTATAGATGTCTATCTTCCTCAAAAAGATCTTAAAAGCACCAAGCGACTATACGCCTCTATGAATGTTGGCATATATCTGCCTCAATCCTTCAGTACCTCTTGGACAAAAGTTGGAGGGCTCCAAGAACTAAATTTTGAGCCCGATGACGTCGTTCAGGGTCAAGAAAACTTTTTTTCCACTTACGGAATACCGACGATGTACATCTTGGGAGAAGGTTGTGGACTCCCTAATGATACCATTTTTATCACTTGCACGCGCCACAAACACTCAGCAATTTCATCACGAGATCCGGAGAACATTCTATAGACGAAATAATTTGCAAAATTCACACAAACAAAAATTCATTTATCACCTTCACTCAACCCTTATATAGGACCGACTATTCATAAAGATACCGGCTCGGAAGATTTATCATGTTTTTGGTTATCATGTAATCGAGAGCACATAAAATTCACTTGACTACCAACGGAAATTCGTTCAAAATAGAAGGCGCGTGGTGAAATGCCGCCGAAACCAACCCCTGAATACTGCACGACTCCATGAACAACTCTGCCAGTCGTCATTTGAAATTCGTATTTTTTAGTTACTGTGAGTTGGAAAACTTGTCTGTAATTCGAGAACCAATTTTCGATGATTTTAATAACAATTTCGTATTGTACAAACAATAAATCTTTGTTCGGAAACTGACGCGACGTTAAGGGTGCTACACGGATTTGAATATTTGAATTCGAGAGTTCGATCGGTTCGAGAGTGGCGAGCGTGTTTTCTTTGATTAGTTGAATTAAGGACTGAAGAGGACGCTTCGTTCGTTGAGGCTTCTTCTGCTTTCGGCTGCTGGTTATCCTCTTCCGGTTACCCGGCGTCCATTTTACCCGCGCATAGTTGTGCCGTCGTTGCGCCCCAAATCACTGCTGACATAATTCCGTCATAACACTACAGAGACGTGAGTTACGCTTGTAAATATAAGATAAATTAAACTTATGATCATATAGAACGGTAGTGAAGCTAAACCGCTGTGTATTTTAGTCAATTTTAATCCAATTCACATCCTCAAAATAACCCTGTGTCTCTGTCTCATGGCGTCTATGGCGACAGTGGTGTTAGTGGCTTGATGCCGAAACGCGTCGTTCGGAGATGCCGCTTTTCTAAGGACTAATTTTTTATTAGAATTTGAATATACAACTCTAAGTGCTCACAAATTTTTACAGACTTTTCCCGCGTGTCGGTTTTCTCAAAATGGACGGTCCACCAACCGGGAGAGGCGGATTTCGGGGTCGTGGCGGTCCAGGAGGACCCCCGATCCGAGGCCGAGGTGGTTTTGGAGACAGAGGACGGTGAGATTTAACAAATATTTTACGAAAAAATAAACAATCTTTGCTCCGGATTTCAAAGCGTCGTAAGCTATGATATAGTTTGCCGAGAATACCTTGCGACGGTTCCGTGTTAGAGCGAAAGAGCAACAGAGACGAAATTTACTAAATGGAGTCTGCATTCAAGTTTATTTATGAACAGGGGTGGCCCACCTAGAGGTGGAGGAATGATGCGAGGCGGACGAGGCTGCGGACCTGGAGGACCTGGTGGAATGAGAGGCGGACCTCCTGGAATGCGAGGTAGAGGTGGACCGCCAGGAAGAGGAGGACGAGGCGGACACTTCCCTCCCGGGTAAGATTCCATAATTTCATTGATTCTTAGATGATGGAAGAATTTTCCAAAGAGCATGCTAACCCAAAATTAATTTCCAATGCAGAGGTCCCCCGGATGTGGGAATGGTTGCCGGTCCAGGTGGTGGCCCACCTCCTCCAGGAATGGCTGGTCCACCAAGAGGAGGACGAGGAAGTGGTGGTGTCGGCGGTTTCAGAGGTAGAGGTCGAGGAGACTTTGGTAGAGGCGATATGAGAGGTGGAGGTGGTGGCTTTAGAGGAAGAGGAGGTGGTATGGATCGTGGAGGCGGCAGAGGAGGTGGTCGAGGGTAAATAATGAATCAAATACTCTAATCCACTCTCACTAAATAACAGATAGTTCACCGGAACTTTTTAACATTGATAATTAATACCAAATTGTTATTTCAAGGGCTGGAGGGTTACCGAGAGGTGGACCAGGTGGCAGAGGTGGTTTTGGAGATCGAGTCGGCAGAGGTGGCGGTGGCCTCGGAGGCGGTGGCGGTAGAGGAGGTGCGATAAAACGAGGAGCTGGTCCACCAGGACCTGGTGGTCCAGCAAAGAGACCGAGATTTGATCAGGTTCCCCTCCAGAATTCCAATGGCTATTCTGCACCACAAAATAAGTGAGTACATGCATTTCCCTTTTTTCCGACTTCGAATTAACTCTTGCTTATGACTCGGTTTTTCTTATTTTATTCTATAAAACAACAGCCAGGGATATGGCGGTGGTGGAGGCTCGTCAGGCAATGGATACGGTGGCCCTCCTCCTCCACAGCAACAGCAGCAACAGCAACAACAACAACAGCCCGGAGGTGGCGGATACGGAGGCTACGCAGCCCCTCAAGGACCCTATGTTCAGCCCTACTCGGGGTACGAGAGCTATCAACAAGCTCCTGAATATGCACAACCCACAGTAAGTGATACTAGATGTCAACAAGTCTACGTACTTCAGCAGTTTGCCAAAGTGATGAGTGACGTTGCTTAACATGAAAATATTACTTTCTTTCGCATAGGGATACGCAGCACCAGCCATGACGGACGGAAGGTATGGCGGTGCTCCAACCGTCCCACCTGCAGCTTCCTATAACTCGGCGGATCCTTACAACTATGGTAAACCGTCAGGAACAGGTGAGCCACGTGTTTCATAAATCATTGAATCTTAGATTTCACAGTATGAGTAGTTATCACCGCGGTTTATATTGGCCACAGTTGGTTCATTACATTCCATTTGTTATCCTCTGATACGCGTGTTCGAGTATGTGTCTTTGTCCTCATTGCCATTACACTACGCATGTTTAAAAGTAGAAAAAATTGTGTCATGTTTTTACGGGTCAACTCAGTGAGTGTTCATATATCTTGGCTTTGTGATGAAATCGCGACAATCTAAATTTTATTCCTTTAAAACTTTTCATCTCTGTAAATTAATGAGGTATGAATAATTGCCAATACAAATGAATGTTAGGCATTAAATGAAATGTGATATATGTAACACCAGGTGACCCGTATGCAGCCGGTTACCAGCAAGGAGCTGCAGCCGCTGCAGCAGCTGGGGGTGGCGGTTATACCCCTGCCAACCCCTACGATGACAGATCCTCTAACGCCACCACCGCAACTACCGGGGGTGGCTACTCTACGCAATCCTACGGTTAGTCATTTCCTATGCTTCCGAGCATTCAATGAGACAATTTTTTATATCGCGAAAGTTACATCTGAATTATATACCTAACCTGTATTCATCGACTATTCTACCGCCAAGATATCGACATTTGTAAACCTATACATAAGTGTGTAGATTCATTTTATTTTCATCGATCCGTAGCGGTTGTGGTGAATAGGGGTTGAAAGAAATGAGTCGTAGGTCCACAAAAACGAATCGATATCGATATTCTTTGCCCTAACCTAGAGGTTGTTTGATTTCAGATTATCCGAGTCAAGACAGCGGGTATGGGAAGCAGGATTATGGTAAGTGGCAATACTGATACTTGAAATGTTCTGTTTAGACCTTAAAAAGATCGTTTAGAATACGCCTAAACATATTGCCGAATGAATAGACCAAAAAAGAAAAAGGATTAAAGTTCCGAAATCTCCGTAACTTATAAGGCTTGATCTATGGATCAATAATACGTATGTGTATATTGTACCCATAAATTGAACACCACGCAATGAAATATCTCTCTATTATAGTATATTGACCAAGAGGCGGAACACGCGCAGCTTTGAAAATCCACAAACTATAATAATTATTATTATTATTATTATTATTACCATTACTATTATAAACTAGTAATGACAAAAAGAAATATCAGTGTCCAACTAGTATCTGTTTTTAAAGTTGAATGACTAATAATAGATGAATAGATTACAGATATGGAAAATTCATTAATTGTAGATAGATATATCGTTAAACAAACAAACAAATAAAATGAGAAAACCGCGTTGTACTACAGCGAGTTGATAATACGATGCAAAGAATCAATTAAAAAGCACGAAAGATTGGTTAAGTAAATGGATATGGCATTTAGAAATATACTCAGGTGCATCCAGATTACTAAAAACTCGCTCGTCTCTCACAGACAGCGTAACAGAAATATGAAATGGTGGTAAATTTTTTTTTCTTCTTAATATAATACAATATTTAATAACATTGCTTAAGTTAACAAATGTATAGAAAAAAAAATTTCAATAACTCAAAATACAGATGAAATATTTTTCAAAGTTATATTGAACGGAGGAGGTATGGTTGTTTGCAGGTGGCAGTGCTGGTTACCAAAACGCCCAGTCTCAGCGACGCTATTAAATTATTATTATTATTATTATGATTGAAGGAAAAGAAAATCCTACAAAAAATGATAGAAAAACAAAAGAGGAAAAAGAAACTAAACAAAAATAATGATAACTGAACTATTTAATTGTAAATGTTAGATAATGACTTTTTTATTTCTTCTTTATAATTATATTCTTCTAAACTCAGATATCAGTCCCTTGACTCCCCCCAGCAATGCGTTGAGTCGATACATTGAAACGTAGAGCGAATACAAAGTCTTTTAAAATTGAGACGGATTTAAGCTTCTTAATTATCACCCTGGCATTTCTTATGTTATCGTCAAACCCTTGTACTAAATATTTTTTTCATCCATTTGATGGTTAGGTGACAAGGAACAATATGAACGTTGTTCTGTTGAATTTTTTATCTCACAATTACTCATTTTTCTCGAACGCATGAACCTAACGACTTCATTAGTTCTGTTTTCATGCGTAAGAAGACGGAAGAAAGACATAAAACTACGCAAATGATTGTCCTCATACTTCATAGCTTATTATCACCTTATTCTTTCTTAGGTTATTTATTTATTTTTTATTTTGTTTCATCTTCCAAGCTGCATGTATAGGATACATGGTTGCAACTGATGACGATCGTCAGTGTTTGAAACGCTTGGAATTAGATGAGTTAATATCCAAATGATATAAGTAAAGAGAATGAAGAAATCAGCTCTTTTCGATTTCTTTCTGTTTATTTCGTCATCTCATGAAAAATGATTGAATCCCTCTTTCTGAGATGAATGTATAAATGGGTAATATACGAGCCAAAAATTAGGCGACGGTGACGATGATGATTGTGAGAAAACGGAAATAAATTTAATCCACAAAAGGTTACTACTTCAATTAAATGTCCAAACAAGTTAGTATAATAGGTACAATAATGGAGCCGCTAGGAGTCTATTTAAATCTAATAATAGATACAAATAATAATAATAATAATTAACTGAACTCGAAACAGAATAACTCATTTTCGATTAAAAATCATTTCATCAGTACTTATTTCAGATTTTCATCTTCCATTTCATCGATTCTTCTTAATTTCATTTCCTTGCTTCTCACTATTGAATCTTGAAAGTCTTATCAATCAAATTACACATTAGGATAAGAGTATTCTGAATATCGATTCAAAAATAACAAATATTCAACACACAGGCGCAATACTGTATTGGCTAACGAAGGGAAAACATGATAACACACAATGATTGAAAATGCCAGGGGATATTTTTATAAAAGTCATATCGTTGGTAATCATAACTCTGAAAAAGAAATTCAAACAATTTTAATTGATTCACACTGCAAAATGGGATGCAAACAGAAACGAGGAAAATAATCAAACAAAAATACACATTAATTTAGGTCTACGTATGGATGAATGAGTTCCGTTTTTTTCTTATCGTTTCCAACATGCGTTTGGGGAAAAATCGGGGGAGTCTTCTGTAAGATTGTGTATATTTAATAAATATCGACGAATAATTTAACGTATATAATAAATAACAATAATATTAATGAGTAACGATGATAATGATAATAGAGAGAAATGGTTTCGACGATGATGACAATTTAATTACTGAATTACTATTACTTATTATTACTATACATATACATATTGTGTGTTGAGATTTATTATATATTAATAATAATAATGATGATAATAATATAAAGAAAGAAATGAAATTAAAGCAACAAAAAAGAATTATATATCGAATGAATTATTATTTAATCATTTGATATACATCCTATGTTAAGATATTTACACAAATAAATAATAATAATAATAATAATTAATTAAATAATGATACACGTTTTAGGTATTAATAAAAGAGAAAAAAAAAGTACAACACATGTAGAATTGAATATAATATTGTCGTCTGTAGTCTTTTTCTATTTTAATTTTCTATTTTTTTTTTTCTGATTTTGTTAGTTTCCTTCTATCTTTCAATACAATGTTTTTCTTTTTTCGATATATCGTATTCGTGAAGTAGATGTAGCCTACACGACATTAGAATAGTATATGATGAGAGAAAAAAGGTTTTTTTCCATTCTTCTTAACAAATTATGATATCATCAATAATGTGTAAGCTATAGAAGGAAGAAAGATTTAAAGAAGAATATGACAAGAAGGAAGAAGAAGAAAGACAAATTGATATGACAGGATAGATAAAGAAAATTTTGAAACTAAGAACATGAGAAAAAAAAAATAAGATGAACGAAACAATTTAATACTTCTTATATTTATTATATAACCGAACCACCTCATACCTTTTTCTATCAATATTCATAATCTCATACCGCACACAAGTTGAAAAACTTTTATATATTCAATGAATATATGAACCAGAAGTATAATATGTTTAAGGCGATCAAGGATAATTTTCAAATAACCAGCAACTGCCTTAGGATAAAAAAATAATAAAAGAAAAAAAAAATGAAAAACTAGCACAACCAATTTTATTTGAAAAAAGAAAAAGAAATGTGGAAAATTATATATTCGAGTCGTTTCTATTTCTCTTTTTGCTAATAATTTATATCGACATTTCTATTTTTTTAAACGACAAAAAAAGGAAGAAACTACCAAAGATAGTGGAGAGAGCCACGAATCGTGGATATATTTTTTATACTGAATTTTTTAACTTCTTTTCATTTCCTCAAATTGAAACAGAAAGTGACTGATACAAAAGGTAAAGAAATTTTTTACTTATACAAAAACTTGGTAAACGTGAATAATCATTTTCACGTTAATATTTTTATCTTCAGTTTTCTTTTATTTCTTTTATTTTTGACAAACTATGATATGCAAGAAAAACAAAAAATTTGAACGTTTGAAAAAGTTTATTCCACAGGCGTGTATTATCTACCTCTAGAGAGCAAGCGACCACCTGAGAAACTGAAAAACAAGTAAAAGCGAAACGAAAAAGTAAATGAATGTGGAGAGAGAGCGAGGGAAAAAGTTGAGTTCACTCCGAAAATCAACCTTGCCGAAAGTAATATACATATATTATGAACTATCGGATACCAGAGAGAAAAAACAACCAAATTTAGTTGATTAGTATTTTGTTGCATCAATTAAATTCATAAAAATCATATACAGTACTAAGAAACAATTTCTCTTTCATTTTATAGTGGAAAAAAATTGTTAAAAGTTTCGTATTGATATTATTGAAGAAAAAAAGATGAAAAGAAAAGTGGATCACAAACTGAGCAATATCAAAAGTAAAACGATTACAGAATGGAATCAGGTTATTTCAAGATCTATCTCGCAACTTCAACTTACTTGCGATATAGGTGCTTTAATAACAGAACAAAAATTAATTCCTATTTTAACAATGCAGATTTAAAATAAAATAAAAATATTAAATACAGTTTATTGAGCTGCAGAGAGAACACTGCGATGCTATTCTAATGCAGATTTGAATTAAAACAAAATCGATATTTGAAGTAAAACACATATCAAATTTTGAAATCAGAATGATGATTCAATTGGGCGGAGACTATACAAGAAAAAAAAAAGAGAGATAAATATACATACCTAAATATATATATATAAGAATAAAAAATGAAAGGAAGTGAAAATATGAACAAGGGTACAAATCACAAGCAACGAAAAAAACCAAATATATATATAATAATAATGATAATTAATAAAATATAAATAAAAATAAAAACAAAATAAAATAGGAATTCAAATAGAAGGACACGATGAGACGACGTACGAATGCAGTCGTGAAAATGTCATATACCTATACGTAGGATATATTTATTTATAATATACCTACGTCTCCGAGTGCGATCGATACACATGTTGTACACCTATACCTACTTACCTTTATAAGTAAAAAAAAAAAAAGAAAAAGAAAAGAAAAAAGAAATACATATAAAAAAGCAAACGAAAGCCTCGAGTAGGTATATACCTAAAAGTACCACACTCACAAATCAGCGAAAGCTCAGCAGGTGAGTAATATCAAAAAAATATATTTTATCTATATATTCATTAAATTAAATTAAATTTCATATACTATACTATATTCGTTTGCCAACAGTTGCATACATATATGAGTAATTAATATATTATACACATATTATTAATGTACAAGTCAAGTTCATTGACGCTTAATCTGATAACACGTCAATTTGAATGCGTTTGCGTTTATTATTATTTATTTTCATTCATTTTTATTACATCTGTTTTTTTTTTTTTTTTTTTTTTCTTCTACATAAAATTGCGGATTTTTCGAGTCATGTATTGAGCAAATAGTAAATAGTATATTTCTACATTACTAAATCATACAATGATGATGACGATATACGAATGAACGATAAACATAAAGAGAAGAGAAAAATTTAGAACAGAAACGAACGTACCAATGTACGTATATAAAAAGTAAACGGTATGTAACGTAACTGTTCATTGGAATATCAAAACAATTACGTTCGAATAAATGAATAAATTTGAAAAAACGAAAAAGAAATTGTAAAAAATTATAATACTTAGGTATCGATCCTTGACACCAATGCGGAGGGCGATAATAATAATTAACAATTATTATTTATCGTTGTTATAGTACGGCATAAATAAATAAAAAAAAAGAGTCAAGTTTATTGAAAATATAATTTAAGAAAATAGAGCTACGCTAATTAGAGAAAAAAAAAGAAATGAAAACCACCTACTGAGGCAATTGAAATATAATTATATTAATAATGTTATACATCTGCAAAGACAATATTCATTTATCATACTAGCAGTAACTAAATGATCTATATTGATAGGATTAAATATAGTTTTATAAAGTAATATTAATTCAATTAGGTTTAATGATAGATAATATATGAATCGTATTTTTCTTCACCCGTATGTATATCAATCTGTATATCTCTCTCTTTCTATAAATAATATATCTTTAGGATAAAACAAGGAACGTTGGGAATTACGATCAGCGCCATCATCGAAGCCATCCTTCTCAGGAGCAGTTGATTACTGATCCTGTTTTCGAACTTGGTGGTGCCGATCAGCTTTACCTGGAAAAGAATAAGAAATATCGGAGCGGCCGATTAAATCGATCTAAAGGATGATTTCGATGTTAGACTTCAAGGATGACCCAAAGTACGGAGAGGCGAAGAAATTATGAAAAACCGAGAGGTGAGCTACGAATTGTGATATTCTGTGCGAAAATCACTAGATTTAGGTTTTAACATACTAAAAAAATTAGAATCTTTTTATTTCAGGCGGTCGAGAACCACCGTTCATCTGTCCTTGTTGCATGAATGAAAATGATTCAAATCGTATAAGTCAGATAGTTATGATTTCAGTCAAGCAAACTGATGAACTTGATGAAATTTTGTACGGTTTTTTTTCTTTCTTTCTTTCTTTTCCTGTTCTAAAAACTTTTGACACCGCGTCCATGCTCAATGTTACATCAGGATTGCAATTATTTCATGAGATGGAAGGAGTACTGCGGATTGCGCCTGTTTCTCCCACTCTCCCTTTTTCCGGTTTCCTGGTCGCCGAGGTTCCCCTAGATATTATACAATTTTAATTAGACAAAGCCATTCCACCGCAGTCAGCCGTACGATACAAACCTATATTGTAAATTCGTGGGTACCAAGGCCCCGTATGTCCATGACATTTAAAGAATAGTTGGAAATTCGTTCATTTCAGCCGCAGTGACGTGATTCTTTCCTGTTATTTTTTTCCCCTCAACATCTTCACCGCGTGGTTATGTCTCGTCATTTTAAACGGCGCACGCGCTGCGTTAAAAGCGAATAGCGTCGTTTCATTTGGAAACCAAGGGGAACAACTGGGGCTGTGTACCTGGGATTTGTTTTGTCGATATAAAACCCGTTGCCGTAGTCCCTAACTATTACGTATTTCATACGCATTTGCAGCTACTTACTCGATTCTATTATACCAACATATTCACTCGAAAAGGGGTGGAGATAATAAATCAAGGTTTTGCGCTCCTTTCGGTTTATATGCAGATCCCCCTCTCTTTGACTATTTTCTGGCCCCACTTGAAACTCGAAGGATCCGCAGAAACCGTTTGCATACCGACCAGAAACGACGAGCTCTGTGTTCTCATAGGTCTTTTCTTCCGTAAAAATAAGAATATAAGGTGCTGCCGACCAAAATAAAAATAATCTATGTTTTTTTTTTTTTTTTTGTTTTGTTGAATAGTTTGCAATATCGTGTATTCTTATAATTATTTTTTTTTTTCATGTTTTTTTGCCAAGTCTAATTTTGGTTTTTTTATAATTTCAGGAAATATCTGTCGTTGCGAGAATGACGATCGACAAGGAATTGTGGAGCGAGCCTGAGGGACTTTTGGAAAAATTTGATGCTAATAAAGACGGTCTGATTGATTTTGACGAGTTTAGAACAATGTGCGTCGATTTGTTCGGTAATGAGGAAGTAGAAAAACACGAGTACAGAGTTCGCGACATATTCGATATCCTCGATTCCGACGAGGATGGTACTCTCAATCAGGAAGAATGGGAAAGGTAGTTACATGTTATTACAACACAGAAGAGAAAAACAAATAAGATATACAAACGCTGATGATCATGTTTCTAAAAGGTGCTGCAAGGAGTGGACGAGCGTAGTCGTCAATCCTGTGAACATTTTCTTGATAGTTGACGTTCAGAATGACTTTATAGAAGGAACTTTGGCTCTGAGGGATTGCGGTAAGGGACAAGACGGCGCGGAGGTTGTAGCGCCTATAAATCGATTATTGGCAGAGTTGCGGTGGGATAAGGTTGTGTACTCGCTTGATTGGCACCCGGAAAATCATATCGGATTTTATGAAAATCTTGGACTACGTGAACTCCACGCCGAATCAAAGGTGACATGAATTTTATTGTTCGTCTGTTGGTATTTGGTTTATTTTATTTTTTCCCAATTTGAAACACGCCTAAATTCGATTATTCAATCATTATCATTGTGACAGATCGGCAAACAGGAAGCCAAGCCTTTTGATACGGTCGTTTTCCTTGACCCCCACCTCGAACAACGCTTATGGCCTAAACATTGCGTCATTGATTCATGGGGTGCCCAACTTCACAAAGATTTAGTCATCGTACCTGGTTCCGATCAGGTGAGATAATTTAAATATGAATTCATTTTTTTTTACATATTTATGAATTTTTCTTTTCTAGTTACGTAAAGGTAAGCATCCGGACATGGAGGCATATTCCGTATTTGCCGATAATAACCGAGAAAATTCTCGTGAACTCTTAAACATTCTCGAGGGCGTCGGTGCCACAGATTTATATGTTTGTGGCCTGGCCTATGACGTATGTGTGAGGGCGACTTGCCTAGACGGTCTACGTCTGGGTTATAGACTCGCCGTTATTGAAGATTGTTGCCGTGGTGTAGACCCTACGGATATCCAAGAAACTAGGAGGACAATCGAAGACAATGGTGGGCTTCTCACAGACTCTGACAGTACTCGGAGACTCGTCGAAGGTCAAAATCGTAGCATTGTAATGGCTCTACAACTCGCCAAGTCTCTTGGATCAAAAATATCGGGTGATAAGAATCCCGAGGTAGATGAATAAAACAAGGGGGTTCTAGGAGTTGATCTTAAAACAAAAGATTACGATGCACTGTCGTCACGCTTAGAAAATATTTTTGGTCTTTCGATTATCACTGGATAATGTCATTTACATTTTTCTCATTTCGCTATTCTGTTTTTCCTATTACTGTAATCGGTCTCTGGTAATTTCGTTTCGGATTATTATATTGTATCACCGCCGCATAAAGTATCAAATAGTATATTACCTATCAAGTACTTGTACAGCTACGTTGTAACGGATATAGTTTGCATATAAATTATAATTTATTATTAATATTACTATTGTTATTGTTGGAAACCGAAATAAAAAAATTGAATAAATAATAAAATATAAATAGTGTTGACTGGTATGATAGTATATACATTTTATATATTCAATTGCCCTTAGATTTCAGCGCCCGCGCCGTCCTCTCCAGCTTATTAGCAGCCTCGTCATCCTTCGATAATTCGCAAATATACCTGTGCCGAGTCCCACAATCCTCACCTCTGTACGAATAGACTCTCGATGCAGGATTGAACTGGAGGTTCAAGCACCTGAAAATAATTGCAATCAGAAAATGTAGACCAGAAAACGTCAACAATCCTAAAACTCTCTACCTTCCATCTCCTAATACCGTCTGCTTGGTATCCTGATGAACCGGCCTGGCACTAGCAGACCAAATCCAGAGGAGTCCAGGGTTTAATCCACCGGTCCAAAAACTTTTACCCCTAACTTTTTTGTCAGTTTGAAGATGTGCTACTAGATCTTGATTTTCTTCCACGGATTCAAGCTCCACCAAAGCACCACCAAGACCTCGACAAAGACTCGCCGATGACTTCCAGTCGAATTCGCGAACGCTGAAGTGGTAACAGCCCTTTCCAACGCGCGTATAATTGCTCGGACATGGATCTGGGAAATTTTGAATAACATTGATAATAACCCTATATTCAAAGATCCGAGTTTGTTTTTTTTTGGTTTTACTGTAATTCATACCCTTTTCACGATTGTTTCCAGATATGACGTAGTATAGAAGCTCCTCGGCGCGCCTCAATCTTTTTTCCATGAAATCGACTCTATAAACGAGCTTTTCTATTGCTCCTGAGAAAAAAAAAAAAAAAACCGAACAGGATTTTCAGTTACAGTTTTTATAACCAGTAGAAAAAAATTTGAAGACTAACAAAGTTTTGGCGCGCGACGTACCGAGAAGATAGAGATCGGTCTCCGAAACATCCCTTTTGTTTGGTGAATTTCCTGACGAAGAAACGGTGACAGCATTGTTGTCCCCAAGTTTCATGACTCTTGAAGTTCGCGATGACAAATCTGACGTCAAAACCCAATCCTCTAAAACTCCGCTCCATGGACCTGGAATTGTTTCAGAGCTGCAAGAGTATCCTGAGTTTTCATCTTCTGCGTACGAATTCGACCTCGTTAGATTGGACGGTAGGTATATAGCTGGAATAATAATATTAACGAATTATTAAATTTGATTAAATTTTGTTTTCGTACTTATAAAAGTTGGCTCCGTAAGCCGGATTTACGTACCGTTGCAAGGTTTAATTGTTGCCAGAGTTGAAATCCCCAGTACAAGGAAGGTCAGCGCACCGTGTGGATGCAGCGTCATAGTTGATCTCGTAGAAACTTTTGACTGCAGAAAATGAATTGAAGGCAAGCGATTAAAAATTATTAGCGCGGTAGTTTTAGATTTCAGAAATTTTTATTCGCGGAATCGAAATTGCGGTTTCGTTCGAGATGATACGAATATTCTGTGTTAAAATAAACTTTCTCCCGGAATTTCCATCCGTATCACCTGAACCACAACTTTTGTTGTATTAGCTTGAATGTAATTTGCATGTGCACGATGTTAATTACCATTATAAAAATTATTAAATCAAATAACGCCGAATACGATTAATATTATTCTCACCGCGTGCAGAAGACCGAATTTAGAAATTATTGTAACTCTGACGTAAAAACAGAATATACCTAATTGATGATCCCGGTATTGTATTGCAAATGTTTCAAATCGTACGCATGAAACTGCAGCTTCCCTCGTTAATCCGTACCCGGACAGTGTTTATTTCTGACTAATCCAGGAGAGGATCCGTCTCCGGGTTGCGGTGTTTCTACACCTGAATAACATGGCCATGCCACACTTTCTCCCCACCGTTAAAATCGTCTCGTAAGTTGTACCGTGGCACTTTCTTTATTTTCGCTTCTATAGGTATACCTATAAGCATTGAGCAGCTCTTGGAATTGAGATAAGCAATGCGAAATTCGTTACACACACGTATACGTATGATATGCGGGTATATCTGTATCATGCGAATAACTATAATAGTGTATAGACAAAACAGAAACAAATAAAAGAAATCACAATAAGAACTTCGAGGCTTTAATTCGACATGTTCTACTTACCTGCGACGCTTTCCTGCTGAGATTTAATCTAATAATATAATTAGTTATACAGAAAATACTTGTTTTACGGAATTAATTAATTATGCTCAATTCATTTAAGAATATAATAATTGTATTATACAGTTTTTATACGTCTCATTATTACATATAATAGTATTTCTTTTATTTTACAATGCATGTGATATAAATTTTCCCGAATTCAGAAATATACGGTCAGATTGAGTTGATCATTTATTCCTGTGGGATTCTGGGGGCCGAAATTTCCTCTTCGCACGTCGGCCGATACGTCGACACTTTCAACAACCTGCAAAAGGTCAAAATAATGATAACAACAAAAATCGACACACGTACTTCAGAAATTAGTGTCTTCGAGATCTGGTACAGCTATAAATAAAACTAGGTCATATAATGTAACCAAAGACGGAAAATTGCGACGAATTTAGACACCTTATCTCCGCTACCCCCGATTTCGTCGTCGTCATCCGCCGGCCTGAGGTCGTCAACATCATCGTCATCGTCGTCCCAAGATAGTTTTTTTACTCTTCTAGAGACTGAATCCTGAGGCCAGGCGGAACCTGGGGGCTGTAAGGAGTCTGGAGGGTCTACAGAGTCGTTTGAAGAATCGATAACATGTCTTCCCATCCCGATTCCTCCTCCTCGTTGGAGTCCACCGCTTAAATTGTTTATATTCTGGACCAAACCACCCAGATTTGGGATATGGCTTGTCGCTGATAACGTCGGAGCAGCTGGAGGCACAACTAAAGGTACTACCTTGTGTCTTCCGCACAATATTTGCTGCTGAAGTGGCATTTGTCGTGCTGAAGTTACGCCTGAAAAAATTAACGCAGAAATGATTAATTGTCCAATTTGGATTATAATAACGTATCGGTATCTTCAATTCTCAATACTACAATCAATTAAAATGGCGAAGAAGACAAAGAATTTAACGATTATAAACGTTATATTCGGAAAACATTTTGTCCAATAATTGATACATTAATATTCATACTTTTAATCGTCGCTGTGTTGTAAGCGCTTTCATTGTCGTCACCAAATACTGGATTGTCGACGTCGTTCATGAGTTTGGGAATTCTGACGTCCCGACGATCGTCCGTAGAATTTTCTCCCCTGAGAGGACTCGCCCCCAGGACTCTCGGAGTCGGACTCAGCGCTGAAGGGATCGGAGATTTATCCCTGTATCCGGTACTCGATGAACTGACCGATCCGCTACTCTTCGGCCGTTTGCTAAACGATAAAAAGTAAAAAAAAAAGAAAAATATCCGTTATTTCATAATGAACAATTGTATTTGCATTCGATCGATCGTTTTTTACTCACTGTTTGTATATGTACAAAATTAGGACGAGGATGACGACACCGAGGAGTCCCAAAACGGCCCCAAAAACTGCAACGAGAAGAACACTGCTGCCCAGCCAGGCAGGCGCAGCTCTGGCAGCGATGGGTAGAGACCCACCGTTCGGGAGATGGACGATCACTGGCACCATGCTGGATCTAAATAAACAATCGTCGATCGTTACAGAGGGATAATTGATCGATTGATTGACAAAACCCACCTCGGCGGTCGTCCAGAGTCAGCTGCAATCGCAACCAGCCTCGCCATGGTCCCGTTGAAAGGCCCTGGAGAAGTAAGTATCAATTCTCCGTTATCCCGGATCTCAAACGACCTGAAAAATAGATAGCAAAAAAAATTGGATTTGACTAGTTTCAGCTGATTCTAAACAATATGATCATGAGCGTCGGAATCTAGTTTTTGGGACTCACCTGGCATCTGGCCCCCTCAAAGACAATGATACTCTGTCGCCTCTGTCACCATCAGCAGCCTCGAGTCTTCCTGAAAAAATCAAATCACGATTCGAAAAGGTTGTCTGAAGTAGTCCAGGTATTTATTTATTACTCTAATCGTTATTCTGCTTACCAACAATCGACCCCTGACGGAGGGTTCTCGCGTGTAGTTCGTAACGTGGATGACGAAATCGTGGTTCCCATTCGTTGACGTCTTCAACGGAAACGTTTACCCTTGAAGTATCATTCTGAAAAAACGTAAGGAACAAACAGGATCGTCCATAAATTAGCGTTTCAATATAGCGGAGAAGCACATAAATAATAAACTCGTCCTTACGTGGTGTCCGTCGCTCACGTGAACTAGAAAACTGTGCTGAATTCGTCTTTCATAATCAAGAGTACCCTTGAGAATTAATTCCCCGGATCTCGTTACCGCAAATCTCTCCAGATCCTCGACAGCTCCGACGAGCCAAAATCTCAAATTCTAAGGACAAATCATATCAAATAATTATCATTTCATGGACGTTCGTCGACTATCGTCATTCTTCATACTTACAGGGTCGATTTTGTTCACCCCAGCAGTGAGCAGAATGCTGCCAGGTGGTGTATTTTCTGGTACACTAGCCTGGTAGTCCTTCAGAACAAATCGTACCGGAAGTCGACCGCCTTTGGGATGAAAATTTTCAAAAATCAACGAATTTCTCCCATTGCCATTCAGCATTTGAATCGGCAATAAATTTTTCATTTATTCTGTCATAATCGGATTGGCTGTTATTTTCAAATTTGAATAACTCACCAGCGGTTGGTCCTGCACCAAGTCCGCCGTCTCTGGACACAACAACTGTCGCCAAGGCGTATCTATCCGGATTATCGATCTGCGTTGCCTTGATCACTAGAGTAGCTGGTGCAAGGAGTTCATGATCCTTCGGGATCCTCGATAGCACAACATCCCCCGTTCCCGGATTTAAACTAAGGAATGAAACGGCGCCTCCAGCTGCGCCTTGAAGCGAATAGCGAACCGGTGAATTTATTCCAGTGTCCTGATCAACCGCGCGGATCGGAGCGGGAGAAACAGACAGCACCGTTCCCTGTGGGAATTATTATGTGATTGACCCTGATTTTGATCTTGCTAATTAATTAACGATCGTTACTACAAAGGCGACTTTTCTTACAGTTTTTGCCAAGTTTGGAATTATTATTTTGTACTGATCGGTGAGAAACGCTGGATTCTGATCGTCGGCGTCGATCACGTTCACCATTAACACCGTATCCGATGACTGAGGGGGATTTCCCTGGTCCTGAGGAATCGAAAAACGAAAAAAACATAGTATTAATGGATAATGAGTATAATCTTAAGATTTTCACGAGCACACGTATTTTATGATCCTTATATACAAACCTGAGCGTGAATCCCCACCGAAAAATTACTCAGAGTCTCATAATCCAGAGGTTTTCTAAGCACCAAAGTTCCCTCCAATGCGTTTACAAAAACGAAGTAATCCTGTCGGGATAGTTTTATTAATCTATTTATTTGTTTCATTCCTTTTTCGTCATTTGCGTTCGTTAATTTTAAGTTTTATAGTTTGATAAATTGAAAACCTTTCAATTTATTCGTGTATTCTATGTACCTGCAGCATAAGTCGTTCCCCGTGGACGAAAACGGCTGGCTGCAGGACAAATTTTGATAGTCGAGGAGGTTTTTCGAAATCACTGCAGATAACATATCATCTTTTTCGATAACAAAATAGTGTCGATACTTACAGCATGTGGTCCGGGCAGCACAGAATATTCTACCGTGGAATATGGTCCAGGTTGATCGGCGTCGACAGCTCGAACACCCTGAAGGACGCGCGTCCCGACTACTGTGACCTGAAATTAGTATAGAAAAAAAAGTAAATTTTGAGCTGATTTTGAGGTACCTAAATGTAGATGGTTTTTACCTCGGAAATGTTCAGGACGTATGGCGCGTTGATAAATTGCGGAGCGTTGTCGTTTGCGTCAGTGACCCGGATGTTTACAGGGATTACGAAACCCTGCAGGATATAAGAAATTTAATGGTGATGGAGATTTAGTGACGGTAAATAAAATTCCGTTCGGTCATACTCAATTTAATTGAGTAACGAGAAATTAGATAAAAATAAATGATTACCGGATCGTGCGTATGTCTTCGCTCACATATGACGTTAACGTATACACTGGCGGGTCCTTCGACGCCCTCCTTATCGAGCGGCCTCGTTAAAGTGAGATTTTTCGATCCAGGATAAATCGCGACGGGGCTATCCCGCTCTTTTAGTCTCAACTCGATGTCCCCCTGAGTCCCGGATTCGCCTGGGGATACGGGATCCCCGATCACACCGATCACTCCCACGACTCCACCTACCTCCACTTCCTCCCCAACGAATAGGTGCGCCGCCGTTGCACCGTTTTCCAAAAAACATCGCGTGTCCCGAATCACTGTTGTAAAAATTCATCAGTTTTTTCTCTCTCTCTCTCTCTCTTTTTCTGATTCAACTTAAGATATTGCGGAAATAGGAATTTCCGTAGGTTTAGCTGACACGCATTCGGAAATCGAATTTAAAAAAATGCCATATATATATAGGCCATTAATTATTTCGCATAGGATATAACTGAAATATTTGACATTTTTTCGCGTACTTCCCAAATAGAAAAATCAGACTATTGTATGTTCTCTAGCGCATGATGGAAAGAAAACCAAAAAAAAAAAGAAGAAACTGCTGAAACGTGAAAATATAATCGTGCGAAATACATAAATTGGCTGTTACAGCTGTAATAAAGCCATATTCAGCTATATATATATTCCACGAAACAATAAACGCATCAAAGATCCTTTCACATACGGTGAAATTGAACGTATATAATATATACATAGATTTATATATCACACACAGATATATGTACATACATTTCAGTACATTCGTCGAACGAAAGCTACAGAGCGAGTCGATGGTAAAGGTATTTATTCACCTGTACATACCTAAGCAAGCACATATCCTATTGGTATGTGTATATATTTACCATATACTATATACATATAGGTATATAATAATATGATCACGTTTAGCTTCCAAGTAGGGTATATAAATATAAGCATGTACGACGTGCATATCTTATAGCTGCAGAGAATTATTATTATTTTTATTATTTTTTTATTTTTCATTTTTAAAAAAATTTTCTTCAGTTCCTATATGTATATATGAAAGAATGTATAATGCACATACGTCTCTGTGTAATGTATATCAAATCCATCTATATATGTATATACGTATGTATTGCATTCGCGGTTCCTTGGAGCGAACTTCCGGCCAAGGCTCGCTGCCTATATAGCTGTATAAAAGCCGGTATAGGTAATTTCTTATATATGGCGATGCTTATAATTTTGCATTCAAATATCTACACCGAAAAAACAAAATTTACTTATCCGTTCCAATGAATGACGATAACGATAACTTCAAATTTTCATTTTGTCTATGAGTCAGTTTGAATAGAAATCCCCGATAGACGTATAAGATCGAGAAATAATACAATCAAAAATGTACTGAAGTAAAAAATAAGGAAACTATTATTTTTGTTTCTTCAAATGATGGAAAATAAAAAGCAAAAAACCAACAAAAAACGAAAAACTTACGTTGAGCGTCGGCGTAAATGTTATCTGTCGGTCCGGTGACCAGTCGGGTTTGAATAATTAGTAGCTGCGTAATTATGATTTTAATTATAATTTCTATCTCCATATTATTATCTTAATATATATTCGATCAACTTCATCTGCAGATGATTTCCTCCTTTTTCTGCATCGATAGGCTGCACCGCCGAATAACACCTTTCCTCATTCATCTGCGCACTCAAAAATAAAACCATGTCATTTTTAATTACCATACAATTGAATATATTCAATCGAAAACAAATGTAATGAAAAGAAAAGAGTGAAAAAACCGAGGCAAAAAAAAACAACAAACTAACCAACTAACCAACTAAAGGAAACGAAAACAATCGCGGATATTTGTGTGTGTCATTATACATATGTATGTTATAAGTAGTATATACTTTTCAGTATGTATAATATGGCGGTATAGATACTTATAAGACGCGTGGGTAGAAAGCATGCTAGAGAAACTTTTGTTACCTGCATGCACAAATTAAATACGTATAAGGTGTAGAACGGTGTAGATCTGTATCGAATCTTTGTATTGCGGGAAATGCTCGATAAATTAAAAAAGTAAAAGAAAAAAAATTAATTTTTTTATTTTTACTGTTCACGATCTGCAGAAAGAAACAAAGAAAAATATTATTTCCAACTAATAAAAATTATTCAACCGATCTATTGTATCGGCATATAAAAAACAAAACTGTTTCTCGGCTCACTGAATTTTACAATCGATATCATCTCAGAATGAAAAAAAATAAAAAATAATAATTTGCACTCATTTCTTCTTTCTTTATTTTCCTTTCAATACTCACTACGTCAAAATGCGGGTGAAGGTTTTTGAATTCCCGATAACATCCATGTGTAGAAAAAAGTTTTAAAAAATTCACTCATATCGTCATTATTGTATACAGTCGTAAATCAATTGATCGATTAATTGCGATATTGATTGATTTATTAATTTTCTGTTTTTATTCACCATATAAAAACTGCACAATTACAATTATCCATTCACATTTTTATAATTTTATCATACACAGCGTTATATGGATAGCACTTTAATTTTATACAGGTATATTTGAATCCGTGTTTATTTTTTTTTTTTGAGAAACAAAACTAAATTATTCAATTTAATTGAAATTAATTTGTGATTCAGTGATTAACTTTTTTCGTTTGTTTTATGACTTCTTGTGCGGCTGGACGACGGCTAACTCATCGTGGCGATCGCGATGGTTATAGTTTTGTAAAACAATATTATAACGGGAGAGACTGCAGCACGGAGCGGAGGGATATTATATCCTATATAGCCATAGTAGAAATAAATGTGTAACGTTAAGTGCAGCGGGTAGTCACACCAGGCGTTTGTAAAAGCTGTAAACCTGCTGCAGGAGGAGGTAAAATATCGAAAGGGGGAGAACTATATACGAAACGAAACGAACCAACGAAACTCCGAAACGTAACACCAGCTCAGGAATATTCAGGAGACAGGAAGTCGTACCTGCGATCTACTACAAACCAGCTCCCATAATACAAACGACGACAGGTGTGCGGCATGGTCATGTCGTTCGAAATTATCAAGAAGAGGGCCCAGAAAATTATCGTTATTGTTATTATTAACATTATTGTTATTATTTTCACTACACGTCATACTCGTCGTTCGTACATATAGTACGATGTGACGCACATTTCGGTAATCATATAATGTATAATTTTTTTTTTATTAATTATAACTTAGCTAGGTTGTTTCTCGAATTTCTTGGTACTTGAAAAACGCAATTTATATTTTCGTATCTCAAAAAACCGTATAGCGATTTTAAAATATCGATCGCATCGCGTATATTAATTCCTCATTTTCATTTTTCGATCCTTGAACTCTGGACTTATTTTTTTCACTCTTTATTTCTCTAATTAATATAACGTTCGCGCCTCGGACAACTGGACAGGTGTATTTTATTTCTTTCTCACGGTGTGCAAAGGTCGGTTTAACTTGTATAGCGGTTTGAAAAAAAAAGGGAAGTAAAGAAAGAAAGAGAGAAAAAAAAAGAACAAATATATTTAAGATCAGGAAAGAGGAAACGGATCAATCGTTTTCTTTCATTATTCTACGGTTCGATGATTGTTCTTCAACGATTTATCTTGTACATGATCGTTTATACCTATACGTACACAGAACGCAGATCGGTTGCCCGAAGTTAAGAGATCAGAGTAAAATCACGAGATCGAAAATAGTATAGAAAAAATCAACCATGGCAAGAATAAATCTAATTTCTAACGCGCGAATTTTATAGAATAAACGAATTAACCCGATTCCCATGACCCTGGAGGATGATCCTCTTATTATCGTTGCTGTTATTATTAATATTATTATTATTATTGTTGCTGTTGTTATTATTATTATCATTGTGCGTGTTAATTTAAACGCTATTTATATAAAAGATAAAATAAGAAGAAAAAAAAATAACAAACTATATAGACAGTGAGTCACTTGAGCAGGTGGGGTACACCATTACTAATATAGTAATTGTTGCCGCGTGTTCAAGTTGAAGTTGGCTACGTTTTATTTCTATAAACGCATCTAGCGGTTTATATGATTAAAAAATTAGGTTTTGTCTAGAAGTTCTGTACGTATATAGGTATATGTATATATTTAGATTACAATTGTTATGTGGGACACACGGATAAAATTTATGATAGTCATAGAAGAGGACCTAATTAAATCGTCTGTCTACTTAAAGACCATCTTCTTGAAGAATCTTGCGAATACGCCTCGAAGCTCGTATGGTATTTTCTTCATTAATCCATGTCTATGTAGTTTTACATGCAACTGTTATAATTACACACATATTATACGCTGGCAGACACGTAGCTCGAGGTATGAAATCTTCTTTCGAATATATCGCTCTCATTGCCATCAGTTATGTGCATTTACTTGTATACATACAACTTTCCACATTTTCTCATCAAATATGGATCAATTGTTTCTTTCAAAGACAACTACAATGCGTATCCATAAAATTAAAAAGGGAATTATGTATATATTGTACATGGTAGAAAATATTGGATGAAAAGAAAGTGACGATCATCATCTATACTTAGATGTGTAATGTATTTTCGAACATTTACGTTACATAAAATTCTGATCATGGTGATAATAATGATGATAATAATGACGATGATAATAACTATGTACGTCAGTGTTATGGGTGGATCGTGTTTAGCGGGTTTATGTGTACTAGATTGGAATAGCGTGACGTTCGGACGTTTCTGGAACGCGAAATACAAGGATCTAAGATTTAGTTTACACTCTAGCTGATATAACGATCGGGGAAATGTTCTATGCAAAGGTATGTTAGGGTTTGTCTGTATTATCAAGTTACGAGAATAATATATAGCCGATTACAATCTTCCTGATAAAATAATCTATCATTTTCCCCATTTAAAAATTTTCAATCAATCGGAGGATAAAAAATAAATAAATAGTAATCAAAATAGTAAAATAGTCAGGTGTAAAAGATTGTTTTTTTTCTAATCACGTGATAATAGGTATAACAATTATTTATTGATATAATAATCGCCAGTATACATGAAATATAGCGGTATTAATATATGCAATATTAATTAAAGCGTATATACGGTTCATAATCACGAGTCTACATTAAATATACCTACATTTTTAATATATTATGTATATTCTATAAAATTATATAAACAACATTAACATTATTATTATATTATTATTTTTATCATTAATATAACAACAACAATATTATTCAACAGATCATCTATACACGGTTATTATATTGTGACACATATAGTTTACACACTAGTTTGATTATTTCTTCATTTTTTTTTTTTTTGGGGTGAAATGTGTTTTTTTGTTTCCGTTTCAATATGTATAGTTACAATACCGGTGTTCCATTCCACTGGATCTGAGCGTCTTGCCACCTGAGAATATAATTAGCATTATTCATTAATTTGTTAATTTACAGTACGGTCAAAGAATGAAATGAAATTACTTAGTGTGGATGAGTTTTTCCAGAGGGGTAGTTGCCACGTCGACGATCTGCTCTTGCATATCCCTAGGGACTCCGTTATCCGGTAAATTGTTGGCTCCAGCTGATGCGATGTCACGTGAATTAACCGCTCGAGTATCGACAGTCAAGGTAACGTTGCTACCACTAGTTGTGTAGTAATGAATTTCAAATCTGCAGTTCAAAAAACAAAATGATACCAAATGATAATAAGTAATTAGAATTAGAGAGTAGATGAAATCTATACCATAGGATAATATACATATTCACCTTCTTTCCGCATGGTAGTTACGAAGGAGTTCACGGTTCGTGTTGAAGAGAACTCCATAATGACCTTGGCAAAGGGTCACCCAAATTGGAAGGCTTGGCGTTTTCAATCTCGATCCAGGCTGCCTACTTACTCCTGCGGAAACTTCACCGTCGTGTACCAAAATACCAACTTCACTCCTCGTCAAAACTCCCCATCGAGGAATCGCCTGAAATTTGTATCTTAAATAAGGTTTGTTTGAAGTTATAACTTAATTTATAATATGATATCGTACGTAGGTGTTTTCATCGCCAACATGAAGTACGCCGTTATGAAGATGAGGAGAGCAGCGTCCTGTGAGTAAAAGAATGACTATGCTTATGGGTCCTTCTTCAGGACATCCGGGAAGGATCGAAGTACGTGGATCTTCGAGGTCATTTCGTATTCTGAAAAAGTAAGATGTAGTTTTCTTTTATAACTTCGTTATTTTTCTTTCTTTCTCATGTTACTCGTTGAAAAATAACTCATCATATAAAGTTATTTTTTTGACTATTCATTTTCGTTTTTACCGGACCATCCCTCTCGAAAGAACCGCGCTGTATAACAGGATAATCGCACCTGGCCCCCCTTCGTCCTGGAACTGAAAATTAAGTGAGGACTTTTGGTATCCTGTAGATATATTTAAAATATCAATGGAATTATACGTGTGAAAATAATTATTTTGATTGAATTTATTTTACCAAGTAAAGATACCGCTTGACGAATATTTGCAGGTCATCGAGATTCGAAAACTCGAAAATGTGGAGCTGCAGGTTCAGAAGACAAAAGAAATGAGAAACCAATCGTTAATATCAGCGTCCAATTTCCCGGAGGATCGAACAAAATATTGAAAAATACCGTTTCCGTTATGCCGTCCTGGAAGTACTGAGTACTATGCTGAACGTAAGGAATATCCTGCGGGAGAACGACAATCGCTTTTGGCAACGATATCCCAAAGTTGGCCGGATCCCCTTGGGAACTATTGATGGTGGCGTCGGCAGACCCGCATCTCCATATAACTTCGGCGATCGAAAGGCTCAGAACTTCGACTTGCCGTTCATGATTTGGTTTTAATAACCTGCAGAATATTATTCGTACTTTGAATCAACTGATTTGGTTTCCATCAACGATATCGTCGATGGATCAATCACGTGATACTGAAATTTATCCCATCTAAACTTACGTCTCGGCGGGCGTAAGTACAGATGAATTTCCGGCGCCGATTGCCCCGCCAGTTATCACTCGCTTTATCGACGGAGTGCTCTTGAAGAGAAAATGTTTTAACATAACCGCTTGAACCGCAGTCACAAGACTTCTCGTTGAATTTCTAGCCGCTCTTAATCCAAATGCCATTGCTTGACCTCCAGCCCTCAAGGTCAAACCTGTTCGGGACCATTCGCCTCTCGGAGGATTAGCGCAGGATCCGAAAACCACCTGCCTTAGTGCCTGTTTGAAGATTTTAAGGTCAGATCGAAGGTCACGAGCTTATTTTTGAAGGTGAATAACGTCGCTCGAACTGATATCATTACCATGCACATTTCTTCGTCGATGGGCGTACCACCGGTTACCGGAACCTTTGCCAGAGTCCTGTTGCTTCTCGGGTACAGGACCCGCTCTTGAAATCGGTAATTAAATAAAATTTCAAATTTATAATACATAATTATCATTATGATATATGGGTGATAAATATTTTTCCTCAATTTTCAAAAACCATATGACCTATCTAATGAGATCGATCTTGAATTTTTATATTATTCTTACTCGGCACTCCGGTAGATAATTGTAGTCGCTCCAGCCCGATCTCACCTTAACACCTCGGAATGATTCTCCTTAATTACGTAATCATATGAACGGTATGACAAAAAAAATTAACCATCCAAGTTAATATTTGATAACAAAAAAAAACTTTTTCTGGGAAGAAATTATGTGTGAAGTTTTGACGATATGAGAAAGTCGTGATTTGTTGAAAACTGGAAAGTGAAAAATGAGAGAGAAAACAAAAATTTGTCTGAGTCAAAATTTTGTCGATTTTTACAAACACACCTCTGTTCTTTGGAAGTTAATGAGTAGCTCGAGTAACAATCCGTTCCAAGTGATGATATCGGGCCGATTGTAATCACGAGAAACGAAAACCGCGGTTTTATATACCCAATTCCAAGCTATAGTGTACATGTAGATCTATGTAAAACTAACAGTGCATATATTTTGTACCTATAATTTCTACACGTAGTACAAATCAGAATCAATAAACGAATTGATGATGATGAACGATATTCACACGACGATCTTCCTTGTATTGGTTATAAAACATTAAACCGTATATTGAAATAAATTCTACCGCTGCAGCAACTGAACCAATCAGGACCGTGTGAAATTCACCTTATGCACCACAACGTGTAACGTTATTATCTGTTAACCCGTAAGTTTCGACGTATGACCTAGTAAAGTCTTGAAATATGATAGGATCATTTAATTAGGATTCCTCCTCGTATATCGGCAGAGCCTTGCACCACCTCATAATCTACCAAACACCAATTTCAAAAGGTTTGCAACGGCTAATTTTTATACTACAAATATTATGGCTGATTTTATTTATCAATCAATCGGCGTGAATTTTATATACCTATTTGAAAATTAAATTTCGCGTTAGAAAAATTTCGACAAAAGGGTTACAGGTAATTTACAATTTACAATGTATAATATAGCGTGTTTCTGAGCAATAACATACCTACACTCTGTACGACACAATGTGTCTGAAATCCCACGTGCGAATCATGATTATTGTAAGAAAAAAGAATAGATAAATAAAAAAAAAGGGTGAATAAGAGAAAAGATATATACACATCAAACAATGTGAAAGATTTAAAAATATTTCGCGCGTGATCGCGTGTTGAAATTATTTTTCTCCACCTTAAATACCGAGCGAACAATTTATAGTCTTGGAAACTTGAATTATTTATACGTACAACTGTAAAAAAAAGTAAAAAAAAAAAAAACTTGACGTCGACCCTGATATAGTTACGACAATGTAATGCAATTGTCGAGCAATTGTGTTAATAAATTATGTAGTCTTAAAAAAAAAAAACAGAACGAATTTTTCAAACTTCTCTGCGGATGATAATTTTGATATTTTATTATACATTACGTACCTCTGTCTCTGGGATAAGTTGGTTTATCTCGCGTTGATTCACGCTGCAAAATTTGCTGCTTCATAGAATTATTTCCTCCGGGTTTAGAGGGTAGAGGAATCGCAGCCCTGATCTGATCGCTAGTCTCCGTTGTTCGATCAACGCTCATTTTTATTTTGGATCGTTTGTTGAAATTATTTGAAATTAATTGTAGAACGTGTGGAGAATACAATCGATCGCTGTTGAAAAATAATGGATTTCTATAATCATGTGAATAGTTTTAGTAAGATTTATACATCTATACTGCGACGTATATATTGAAAAGAGGATAAAGATAATGTTATGTAGTTAAAATCTTCAGATGAATTAAATAGATGAAATTCTAACATAGATTTTAATAGGATTTATAATTATTAGAAGTTGTCAAAAGTCGTATACGGCTGCACTATTACCAATTACATTTATACATAAGGCGCGGCGGATTATGAGGAGAACCCGCCGACTTCCAGGGCGCGGAATTCTTGACTGACAGGCCCGCCCAAACCACGCGGCTTCGATATACGTATAGAATATAGGGGTAGCAATTACCAAGGCTTTCCAACCCCTAACATATAAGTTCAGAAACTCTCGCAGCTGTGAGGGTGTAAAGTATTGTACATTTGCGTAGTGGTTCGTGAAAAGATTTCTTCGTTTTATTTATTTTTTTGTGTTGTTTTTTTTTGTCTTCGTTTTCTTTTTTTGTAGGCACTTTTTCAAGGTCGGTACTAAAATAGCGATGCGATGGATCGGATTTTAAAAATCATTCAACGACTGCAGATTCGTTACATGGAAAATCGGAATTTTAAGAAAGTATTAATTTTCTTTTTCCCAGAGATGAATCCTCAATCAAAATTTCTGAAACTGAATATGAAACTGATCTGAAGCCTTATAATT
Source organism: Athalia cordata (assembly GCA_963932425.1). NCBI lineage: Eukaryota > Metazoa > Arthropoda > Insecta > Hymenoptera > Athaliidae > Athalia > Athalia cordata. The sequence goes on from OZ010626.1 coordinate 33,025,833, forward strand.
GGCAGAGGAAATGAGGAACTTTCATCGTCTTTTAACGATAAGTTCAGATTATCAGTAAGGTATCTATACATGCAGGCAATCAGATGTATCTACTCCATGTAAACTTCGGATCGGTAACACACGTCTGTATACTTATAGATATCTACTTTTTGCTACTTCTCGTCACGCAATCCTGGGAGTTTAGTGCATCGCGAACTTAACATCGCCATCGCCATCACTTTATATACCATAGGGTATTATAATGTACATACATAGGTATATATAAGTATACGTATCATACGTAGGTATAATATATAATATATTTCATATATATGTACGTATCTAACTATGTAAGAGAGCTGTTAATAGAGAGGGAATTCTAGTGCCAGGTGCGAACTACAATAGCTTCCCTGATATTGGTTCACCTGTGCCAAACCCTCTTCCCCCTGAAATTAAAACTCCGTGTTACATAGATGATCGATTACGCCCACGCCTCTTTGATCGAGCGGTTAATTACGTCGCAAAACTGGGAATTTCAGAAGCAGATACAGAACGTGTTCAAAAATAGGTAGTAGGATATGCACGTGTATCATTCCGATGTGAAAAAAATATTCAAATTTACCATCACACACGAGTATTTTTTATGTGAAACAAAAAAGACAAACAAACAAACAAAGTAAATTTTTTGAAATCGTTTAGGAGTAATTATTTTTATTTTCTGATTGAGTTTCATTTTCCTTTAATTTAACCAATAGTTTGTTTTTCGAAACGTTGTCGCCCGATGAGCAGAAAACTTCTTCTATTAAACCGTCACACGATGCTCTGATAGAGTGCTGAAAATAAGATAACATTTTTCCGATTAATATCAAGGCAGGTGAGTTGCGGTTGGGTTGGATAATTTACCTCCATTTTCATGGCAACGATGACGAGAAGCAGGTCGCCCTTTTTAACGGAGTCACCTGGTTTCACAAGAACCTTGTCAACGACGCCTGGCATCGGACTGACAGCTGAACCGATATTACCTAATTTGGCAGCAGCAGATTTTGACGCCAAGAATTTAGGGGGTGGTATTGTTAGCTGCCATTTTCGTTCCTTGGAATTGATAAAAGAAATATACGTATGATAAACGATTAGGTAGGTCATGGTCGATTATTATATAAGAAATAAATCCTATCGATCTTATCGATAAATCGATTGTTAATCTCCTAAACTTACGTTTGTGAACAAATATAACTCTCCACTGTGGTTAACGACCCTGGCATTGGTTTTCAGGCCCTCGATATCGGAGCGCAGTTCAAGGACGTTGTTATTTCTGATCAGGTGACCTCCGACGGATTTCCAAGGTCCTTGGGAGTTGACCTTCATAAAAAATCGGTCATTTCCGACGTACTTTACGTCGACGATTGATTCCTTCCCATTGGCAACGAATTTCAACCTCCGTTCAAGGTCGTGGTTAAGTCGTAGGCCTCTGAAGGATGCGAAAGGTGTAAAATTAACACCTTCGTTAATCGGTGGGGGTTGGTCACCCTCTAAAATTACAGCGAGAGCACCTTGTATTAGGATGTCATCGCGGATTTCGATTTTTTTAAATAACGAATCTCTGTTGTCCTCTATAAATCCAGTGTGAACGTCACCACTTTGAAATTTTGGATGAGAAGCTATGCTTCTTATAAAATCAACATTCGTTTGCAGCCCAACGATCTGTAAAAAAATTTGAACGTTTCTCATTCATTTCAACTTTCTATGCTAAAAGATAAGAAAAAAATAATTGATTACGTTGTACTGAGACAATTTAGCTTCGATCTTTCCCAGCGCTTCGCTTCTATCTTTTCCCCAAACTACCAATTTCGCTATCATGGGGTCGTAGTGAACAGAAACTTCGTCTCCCTGTCTGACTCCCGTTTCAACTCTAACGTCCTCCGAAGGTTCGGGGGTCTTCAGGTACACGAGGTTTCCTGCGCCTGGAAGAAATCCGTTCTCAGGATCCTATGAAAGTAAAAAAAATACATTTTCTTCTCGAATGCTCCAAAAAAGAAATTCATTTTTCAATATCTCTCGTTTTACCTCAGCGTATATTCTGGCCTCAAAAGCGTGACCTGATAGCGAAATTTGGTCTTGTGTTAGAGGAAGTTTATCACCAGCTGCTATTCTGAGCTGCCATTCAACCAGGTCGGTCCCCGTAATCGCTTCGGTGACCGGATGTTCGACTTGAAGTCGAGTATTCATTTCCATAAAATGAAAACTGTGCGTGTGTCTGTCAAGAATAAACTCAACTGTACCGGCGCCTACGTAACCAACCGCTTTAGCTGCCCTGACAGCAGCAGCCCCTAATTCTCTTCTAAGTTCTTCGGAAATTCCGGGCTTGAAATATTGAAAAAGAAAAAAACAAAAAATCGATCAAATTATGAGCTCCAAAAAAATCTGATGGACAATTTTTTTCTTTCTACCAACCGCAGGCGCTTCTTCGATGACCTTTTGATGTCTCCTCTGAACTGAGCAATCCCTTTCGAACAAATGAACGGCATTTCCGTGCTTGTCAGCAAAAACTTGGACTTCGACATGTCTTGGTTCGGCGACAAAACGTTCCAAAAGAACAGCAGCGTCTCCGAAAGATTTTGAGGACTCAGTACGAGCTGCATTCAAGGCCTCTAAAAATTCGGATTCTTTAAGGGCGATCCTCATTCCCTTTCCGCCTCCACCTCGTACCGCTTTTATCATTAATGGAAACCCGATTGATCGGGCCTCGGATATCAAACGAGCATCTGATTGGTCGTCTCCGTGGTATCCTGAATTTTGAGTAGAGAAGAAAGAGAAATGATTTTTTTCTCATCAAAACTTGAATACATATTATTTTGATTTCCAAACCTTGTATTATTGGGACCCCTGCCGCGGCCATGATGGCCTTTGATGTACTTTTTATGCCCATATCTCTGATGGCGTTTGCCGGGGGTCCGATGAATGTAATTCCTTCTTTTTCGCATAGTTCAGCGAACTCCGTATTTTCCGATAAAAACCCGTAACCCGGATGAACTGCTTGGGATCCCGAACGCTTAGCAACTTCGATAATCACATCCTTCTTCAAATAACTTTCTGTCGATGACGCTGGTCCAATTCTGTAAGCCTCATCTGCCACCTCTACGTGCATAGAATCGCGATCTGCATCGCTGTAAACCGCCACTGTTTTTACACCAAGTTTTTTAGCCGTTCTTACTATACGGCACGCTATTTCACCACGATTTGCTATCAGAATCTGTGAAATTGGTTTTTCTTTTATTCACTTTTGATTCTGATCCAACCCTGCGATCTCGAATCGTATATTTCCATTTGTTTTTTTATTTCTCATCATTTGTCTACATACCTTATCTAGTCTTTTGCCTGAATTTTCTCCATGTCTCGTTGCGGTCGTCGAAAATTCAGCACATTCACGATTAATAAACGCGTTACATCGTGAATGATATCTGCAACGATAAAATAACAAATTTTCAATAAAAATTCCCAAAATTTATGCACGGTGTTTTGTTCTTGTTGTTTTTTTTTTTCCTTTATTTAAAACAACCACTAACGTTTTCAAAATCGTTAACCGTGACTGTAAAATTTTCTTGTACATTTTTCCTTCCTTTCTTTTTTTTTTTTTCTTAATAATAAATAAAAACGCCCCGGTTAATGATTCTAAATACACTGCTTCAAATTTTGACTCCGCAAACTCAACTGTGTTATCACATGTTCTGTTACTCAATATAAACGCTGACGCATTGCTATTGCCGCATGAATATTGAAGAGATAAGATATAAATTATGTAAACAAGACAGCGTGTATTCCAATTCTTATACTAGTTTATTTCTATATTATATCTACTTTTTTTTTCTCTTTATTATTTCTCCGAATTAAGTATGAATACAGATTAATGTGATCATTGATTAATTCCAGTCTTTATGTCCTTACCAAAGTCCTTTCGAAATCGGCTGAAAGATTTAGGATTCCAATATGTAGACCGGGGAATCAATAATCCGGCGCGCCTTACGCCTCACGACACGCAACTTGCGTCACGTACGACTTTTTGCCTACTCTAAGGGGCGACGCACCCTTCGCGTCTTAGATTTACCGGATCTAACAGTTTTCTAAAATATAGCGAGGTAGGAGAAAAAAAAATAGTGTTCCTTTCTTGTTTCAGTTCAAAGAATTTTTTCAAAGTACCAAACTTGTTTAATAATCCAAGTAATTGAGAAAATGTGGACAATCTTAATTACGTGTTGTGGTTTCAGTAAATTGTTTCGCTGCAGTTTTATTGTAGCTTATCGTACATTTGAAAAATAAAAAGAAAACGAATTTTAATCATTATTGCTGAGGGTATAATTTGCGATTCGTGTAGCTGTAGTTTTCTTCTTTGTTTTTTATACTGAGAAATTTTTTTCAGTTGTAATTATTATTATACGACGGTTGGTTTGTATCTCCTGAAGAAGAGGAAGATGATGATGACGAACTGGATAAAGTGTAGCTTCCGTTCGCACCGGTGAAACTTTCCGATTTAGAGTCAGAAGTTGATTTTACAGATCCGCCATCTCCGGTGGCTGAACTTTCTGCGTTACTGAAACCGCTGGAACCTGGAACGTTATGATAGAAATTATAGATCGCATTCCACATCATCCTGAAATCCTTTTCATTCGCTTGCGATTCTTGTTTGTTTTTATATATTTTTTTGGTATCTTTCTGTTTTTATACACATACCTCCATGGTGGCCCTGACCTTCAGCGCGACTTCCTGCATTGCTCGAAGCCTCGCTACTCCCACCATGATTTATCGCAACGGGGTGATATTGATCTGTAATAATTACGAATATGATTTTTTTTATAGACAAATAATTAGGTTTTTTTTTCTTCCTCTTTTCAATTAGTTACAATAAGACACAGCAGATGAAATTTGGTTAGTTGATTCGATGGTTAATAATATTTATTCATCTGTTTAATAATTTTTGTTTGGAAAGTAGGCTGAGATATGGAGTGAAAAAATTTCTCACCTCGCACAGGCGGATTGAAAGCAAGGTCCCTTTTCTCTCTCACTATACGAATGGATGGAAAAATATAAAATGTAGATATTAATCGAATTTAAATCTATTTATAATTGTAAATGGACCATGAAATTTTCTTACGATGAATAGAAGCAGCGTCGACCAAGGAGATAACTGAAATCACCAACAGAAATCCAACGACAAGGTTGCAAAAGTTCGTCTTCATTTTGCACGTTTAAAAATTTGAAATCTCTTCAAATCTTCTTTTACTTTATCGATCCTTATGCCGCACAGTGCGTTCTAATAACTCTTCGGAAACAACCACGGAATATATAGCAAAACCTGACCCGTCCCCCTCCGAAATTAACGACGAGCAAAATGAGTGATAAATGGACCCGCAGGCGGACAACATGAACTTCAATTCGAGGACTATTTGCAAGGTCAGAGTGACCGCTATACGATTTGCATATCATTTTTTATCCCCACTCTCTCGAAATTAAAAGGGGATTCCCTAGAGTTGCACATTAATTCGTCTGAACTGCAGAGGGATAAAAAACGAGGAACAAAAAGTTGCGATATTCCAAATCTGCATGGAATTCTGGTTTTGAATTACGGCGAATGAATTTTTTCCTTTCTTTTATTTTATTTCATTTATTCTCATTCTCATTAAATAATTATCGTTATATTGTTATGCAGTTTGCCCAATTCTGCTAAAATGGGAGGCCATAGCAAAGCAACTTTCATTGTCCAGTCGTTACCTTGAATTACAGTAAATACGCGGGTTACTATAATATGACATTTATTCCTACTAATTGTAGAAAATGGAAAAAAAAAACTTCCGCAGATTTTTATTCATTATGCTGAATCGTGACTGGAGAAATGAATTTATCAGAAAATAGTTGTCCTGGTTGCGATATAGATAATTGAAGTTCAAAGAATCTTGAGAGACGATAATTCTATGAAAGATGAAGTTTATTTTTTTCTTCTTTTTTGACTTACCAAGTATCACAACTTGCGTTGAAAATTTATTTCTACCATGTACAGAGCAAATATTAGTCGTTAGGTTATACGCGCTCGTAAAGGGGATTCCATCATTTATGCTAATTGATCGAGTAAATATAAATAAATCAATCTTTAAGTATATTTTCTATAATCGGCAGCTGCATATGCCGACTATATATCTGACAATTTGTTTGAAGAATTTTCAGGGTCTTCTTCTCTCTGTAAATCTCCTTGAACCTTATATGCTGTGATCTCTCTGAGTTTATCACGCTATCAGAAATGATTTTTTTTCAATAATTGTTAATTTTTTTTATCGAAAATCGCCGTACCCAAAAATTATGATATTCAAAAAAATCCTGTGTAAAAACAACACATCCGATTGTCGTTAATAATACAATGAAATTTTTCAATACACCTAGTAAAAATTAACAAGGTAATAAATTACGCTAAATTGTTGATTAAATTTTTTTTTTTTACTTCATTGCAGCTCATTAACATAATATTATACTCGTACAAAAAGATTATATGATACTATAATTTATTACATTTATACACATAATTGTAATATATAAATTTTGTGCATCGAAGATTTATGTTTCTTAAGTTTTTTTTCCAAAGAAAAAAAAAAAATAAGTACTCAGGTAATTACAAAGGGTATGAGTTATGCATACGTTGGGGATGAATTTTCGCAAAGATGCGAGTAAACAATCGTTATTACAGATATAGATGGCGACAAAATGTTTGTAAATTAGTGTAATTAATATCTATAATGAAATTTCTGTATCGTTGTGAGCATAATTTTGCCTCAGGGAATGCGTCCGGATGAAATTCGGGTGTATGTAGTTTCTGACATGTCCTTTGAGAATCCTAGTAGACGTATCTGTGGATGAAAAATATTATAAATGTTGTAAAAGGAAACAAATTAGGAAAAAAAAAATTATCTAAGCTCGATATGAATATCGAAAAAATGATCTCACCCTCCGTTTCCTGCGTTGCCTGTACTCCAACCCGAAGAGGATGCTTGTGCGCTTGCTTGACTTGAAGAAATTCCTGCAGATATGGGCCCTAGATTACCACCGGCATTCCAACTGTTCGATTGACTGTTGGCGTAGGAATTTGAATTATATCCATTGCCGTATCCGGTGTACAAACCGTTTCCATTCGAATTCGCGTTCGCGTTCGCATTTGCGTTGCTCCATCCATTGTTTGCAATTCCTGCAGAGGGTGCTCCGTAATTGCTGTTGTAACTCGGGGTTTCGTGTAGGTAGACAGTTTTTTCAACGTAAACTGGTTTCGCTACGTAGACCGGCTTTGGTACGTACACAGGCTTTTCGTAGTAAACTGGTCTATCGACGTATTGCACCGTGGATACCGCAGGACGACTTTGATAAGCTGGCGCACTGTTGTAATAATTGTTGTAACCAGAACCCCCGTAACCACCGCCGTAGCCTCCACCGCTGTGATAACCACCCCCACGACCTCCGTAACCGCCACCGAGACCGCCGAGTGCGTATCTAAAGAGAAGAAACAAAAAATCAGAAACTTCAAAATTCAGATATTTGATGATTTATCGATGGAATATTTCAATCATTATCTCGTTATCATGCACCCACCCTTTGATCGCTCCAACACCAAATCCAACACCAAGACCCAGAGCGCCTAATCCAAGTAATTTCTTTTTCAGCAAAAGCGTTCTTTTCGGTCTTTCGAGGCTGGAAGATTGGTCAATTATGTCGGCCTGATGACTGTTTGTTTCCTCGAGGTCCTCAAGGGTGATAAGTTCTTGCTGATTCACCTCATCCTCCACAGCGGCAACAAAACTCAATGAATTAGCAACTAGAACGACGGATAAGATGACGAAAAATTTATTAAACCGCATGATGATAGTTTTTTTCTTCTTTTTTTTTCCTAAATGGCGGATTACAATTATGGTAATTACTATTATTAATTAGAAAAAATTTATTTTTTCTCTAACTCTAAACCTTTTAAGAAGGTTCTGAGCTACCGTTGCACCGTGTAAAGATCTGTTACACGAGCTTATATATACTTCTCGAGTCTCACGTGGAGAAAAAAAAAGAAGAAAAATAAATATGTGTGTATAAATCCCACCACTTTAAAATCCGGCTTCGTAAGCGTGAATGGGTAACGAATTTAACGTGTATGGTACTATTAGTACTGGGGAGTACGCCCCTCTTCTGTGATAGAATATTTCTATGTGTTTGTAAATCTTTTTTTTCTTCCTATATACTCATATGGAATGAAACACCGTGCGTACAGTTCAGTATGGGTGGTATTACAATATTATATACGTGTACCTGAAAAGTTAAACGCCATTACGTCACTTTACTCTTCACATTATTAAACATATCTTATGTGAAAAGGTTATTCCGTAAGAAATATATAATATACCTTATGTACAAAGTTATATACTTTTACACTGTCTGACATATGTATATCTAATGTAACCATGTATTCGTTTATTGGACTTTCCGAGGATGAGACAGAAGTGTTGCATGATATTTTCAACCTTGTCCAACAGTTAGATAGGTATATCCGGAATGCTAAATCGAATCGTCGGATGGAAATGAATCGTTGTTACACGTTTTTGGTTTTTACGAATCCATTATAATACTACACCCGTATACCTACTGGTGTATATAAGTCTTCAAAATGACCTTCGATTCAACTAGTGGTTAATTATGTATCTACCAACAAGTGCGAAATTTTTTTGGTGGACACATCTTATACCAACAATGATAATTGGTAAACGGTTCGGGTCGATGGCCTTCTTCTTTTTTAAAATCTTCATTCGTCCCAAAAACGAAAAAAACTATACATGTATTCCAATGTACTTTGTCTGTTGGAAATGGTTTTATTTTTTTATGGTGTAGTTGTAAATGATATAAATATCAGGTAATATAAGTCAAACCATTTTCTTGTAATGTAAAAAAACAGAATGAACGTATGGGGATATAATTGCGATCGAAAAAATCAAATTCGATATATCATTTAGAAAATTCATTCCTAATTCAGACACGAAACTGCAGGGTATACAGATGACCTCATCGTTCAAGAACTATCGGCAATGAATTAATTCAACATTATTATGTCGTCCGATGATCGGTGTACGATTAATATTGTATGTACCTATGATAATAATCGTTGAAGAGACGGACTTATACCAATGGAAAAACCGATGGCATAAAATTGAATGAGTAGAATCTTTAATTTTATGTACCTTTCATCGTAGTAATATCATAGGTATGTGTATTATGAGGAATACCTATTTCGTTACGAATTCAAACAATCGTCAAAAAAGGTTGCCTTCATTTTTTTAATTCTTTAATTTGTTAAATTCTTTAATTACCTATGCAAACAGATGAACATATGTATGAAAAATCTGGCTAAAAGTAAAAGTAAATCGTGGAGCGAGTAGCTGACTGCAAATTAGGAATTTCATACATATTAATAACGTATTCGAATTTTGAAGCCATATTTTGACACTGGTATATAAAGGGAGTGTTCATTTTTATGGAAATACGAAATGTATGTGCCTCTTTGTGGGTTCAGAGATCTCATGTGAATACGTAATTTAATATTATATGCTTTACTCGAACTTATGGCGAAATATTGCAGGTAATTGATTCTTTATTTTACAAGTTTATGAAAGGAAGGAAAGGAGAGCAGTGTGAAAATTCTGATGAAAATCTGTACGATTTTGTTCATTCAATTTCATTCTTAGCACGATATTGACACATAAATCGTTAAAAATCTGAAGACTATAATAGCTAATTGAGATATCTCAATTTTTTGCGCCCAAAAAGCGGAAGGTTGGCGATAACTTAATCATTCAATAACGCTGCAATTCATTTGTTCATGATTTTTAACTTCCTTTGCTTCTATTACAGGAGAAAATTGGCTGCCTCAAATCAACTTCGCCCTACATCCAGAATACAAGACCCGTCGGTGCATGTGCACTATATATTTACAAACCGAATAGGAATAGATACATTATATGTCATATATAGCCATAGATCATGTATTCCCAGGAATAATTAAATATGAATCTTATTGTAAGAACCTCTGTCAATTTAATTGTAACACATTTATTGTAAAAATGTATTTCTTTGAATGAATAAATTCATAATATACTAAATAATTTGTCAACATTCATTTTATATCGTTGGTTTATCAATAAATGAAGAGCCTCCTCGATTGGATTGTTTAATCAACATTGAATACACACCTGCATCTATCATTCATCAAAACCGGAAGTAATAAGGTAGATTCCTATAATACCGGCCCTGAAAATGTAAGGCACATTTTGGCCAAAAATTTATTTTGGTATCAGGAGAACAGGACAGCCGAGGAGCCAGTCCGAAACATCTAGCCATCATGTGCATGCATGTGTATGCATGTGTATCGCATCGTACTCTTGTGCCGAATCGTTGATAGATCATATGCGTATCCAAGCAGGCCTTATCATGTGCATGCATGTGTATCGTATCATACTTCATCTCAACCGGAAGTGATAAGGTAGATTCCTACAATACCGGCCCTGAAAATGTAAGGCACATTTTGGCCGAAAATTTATTTTGGTATCAGGAGAACAGGACAGGCGAGGAGCCAGTCCGAAACATCAAGACATCATGTGCATGCATGCATGCCTTATCATGTGCATGCGACGAGGCGATCCGAGTCAGGGCCTGATATCGTGATGTGTTGCTTATAAAGGATGTTAATGAGTGATGAGTGCAGGGATGTAATCAATAAGAATCAAGTCATCAATTTAAAAAGAGCTGTTCGTTTATTGATAAGTTACGCGGGTAGGATACATTTAATAGTTACATGATTGAAATATGTATTACTATATTAGAAACGTTTCAACATCATTCACAAGATGTATGTTAATTTCATCAATATAATATTGCTCCATTAATTCTAATGAATACATGACATAAAGACATTATAGCTTGTCCATACGTTCATGAATATCCGCTCTGCATGTACAATAATTAATTTCCGAATTGAAGACCGGTGGACGTGTATAAACTTTCTGTTGAAGGTAAGGAGATGCTCGTCAGTGAGTGCGACGTCATTATTTTGGCACTGGTCCTCTTTGACGGGTCCGTGCAACTGCTAACTTCCTGGACCGTTGTATGTCCTGCCAGTGCTGAAAAGAAAAAGATATCTCGATGAGTATTAGCTCTGGCTTTATTTACTCGACGCATTCATGTTCCTTACGCAAAAATACATCCGAAAAGCGTCCTACAATCGATTTTAAAAATACTTCAATTTCGGCCCCAAAATCGTGAAAATCCTAAGCTTATAGCCTTTGATTTTTCTCAAAGTTTGGGCCGAGAATCAAATATTTTTTTATAGTTCCATATGATATTCTCATGTATTTTGACCTCAGGAATTCAAATCCCCAAGCTAAATTGATCTATCTATAAAATTGAAAAAGTTATCGCCAATTTATCGCGCCAAAAAGTGAAAAATAAGGATATCTCGATCAGGCGCAGCTTTATATCCTTAAAAACGGTGAAGGTGAAAAAATATGGAATCTCAGAAACGCATCCATCGTGAACTTGCTCTCGGGGCGACCATTTTAATTTTCCATAAGGACTACCCACCTTTCTTGAGAACCATCGCTATTGGACATTCGTCTTCCTTGGTATCCTATGTTTAGGGTGCATCATGCCCCCCTTGAACAGGTGACACGTATCACAGTGCTGAATGCCGTCGTATGTTAGCTTCAGAAGTACAGTGGCAGGGGGTCGATGATCCGAAAATATTTCATCAAGAGTCCATTCAGGAGCGCTAGGGTCTGCACCCCCAAATTTTATTAGATGTTTTATTTGGGTTGAGCGCCTAAATTCAGGCAACGCGGAGGTGTTGACATGCGTGTAATGCAGGATTGCAAATAACCAGGCGCTACTACTAGCTGGGGAAGATGTGGTAATCCGCCGAATATAAATTAAAATTAAAGAAAAACTAATTCAAAGAAATTCGAAAAAATCAAAAGCGAGGATGGACATGGTATACAGAAATACAGAGATGAAGATATTTTCAAGCTTAATAAATAAATAACAAACCAATACTGACAAGATACAAAATCATAAGTATCACATAACTAAGTTTATTCTCAAATTATCAGTAAGCGCAAAACGACGACGTAAATTTAAACGAAATTTGAAAAAAATATTACTAGTAATAATAAAAATAAAGCGTGTATAGATATACATATAAATAGAACTGTTTAACGTTGTAAGTTTTTCATAAATTTCATTCGATAATAGGTATAAACAATTAAATTTCGATTCAATTACTTCAAAACTTCCATTGATTAGGTAATGTAATATCAAGGCAATTGTATTCTCTCCTAACATCTTCGCTGACATACCAACATGAGCGAAGAAACATAGGTCCTTCATCAGGACAGGCTCTCCAGGTGGCTATTTCTTTTATTTTCTGTGATAAACTCATCTTAGATATTTGTCTATCATCAGTCTTATTTTTTTCCCAGAAGGCTTGGAACTCCCTTATCAACGATATTCTTCCATTATTATTACCATGCACCAGTCTTATAAGATTCGGTATCATTTCTTCCGGTACACGTTTTTTTCTTGGACCGTGAGCAGTCGTTGATGGGCTTCCACAATCCGCTATTATCGAATTATCCACAACTGGAGCCGCGCCAAGAACAACAGGAACATTGTAAACCCATGCTTGCCGGGCAGAAAAGAACTGCAGGACGTGAGGAGCGACTGAAATTATGAAAAATAATATCAATAATCTGTTTCCTTTCTTTTTACATTTTCAAATCAATTTTTTTCTAGCTGCAAGTCTAAAATCATTCATACAAGCGCAAGCTTATATGACGTGTGAAGTACGTGATGACTCACTGTTTTCCGGATAACAATTGTCACGCGATCCTTGCCAGATACATCCGATAACCCTGGGTTTGATTTTCGAAGTTTTAGTTTTCCTCTCTGCCTCAAACTGATCGTTCATCAATTTTAACTTCAATTTTTGTGATTCCGGCGACTGCAAGCAAAGATAAAACCAAAAAAAATGTATTAGTTAGATCAAGATTAAGATGATGATCACTCTGTTCGGTCTGATTGATGAAATTTCAATACAATTAATTCAATCACGTTCTTTTTGAGAGAAAAAAAAAAGTATGCGCAACTCTGACCGAAGAAAGTTGAATTTTTCGTTCAAAGAAGTTTAGTGAGTAAATTTTTTTTTATCATTCTCACCAAGTCTTCGCCGTCCTCTTCGTCAGCCTTAGCCTCTTCGTCCGAAAGATATCTGGAAGGAAGAGTACGCATTATCTATTTGTACACATGTGGCAGAGGGAAAGAACAAGATAAAAAAGAAACGAATTAAATTAAATAAAACAAAATAACGAAACTTGTATTGTTACAGGAATGAACTTACCCATGAGGGACCATGAAATCGTTATCGACATCGTACTCGTTCTCTTCGGGTGCTAATTCTTCGTCACGTTCGTCATCTGAGCCTCGAATAGATTCACCGGGTTCCTCTTCTTCCCATTCATCGTCGGAATCGATCTCGTAATCGAACCATTTCTGAAAAAACATGGAAACAGAGGAACGACCCAAGATTAGATTTGTGTGAAATTCATACAAAAAACAAAATATATACATATAAATAAATAATAAAATAAAATGAAATATCAAATAAACAAAGATAAGATATATTTTCAGATCACATTACACAATTTTCGTAAATAATAATAAAATAATTCTATTCGAAAACTATTCGAACGTTATTTGATTCGATGGGGCCTACATGTAAAAATTATATAATATCGTTATGAATAAATTTTTTGTTCTTCTCTTTCGTTTTTCTCTAAACTGCTCGTCTCGTTCTTAAATTTTCCTCATTTATGTGAATATTAAATTTAAATCCATCATCTACAGTCTACAGACGACGAGGACATCGCCAACCGCATTTGCTATATAGTGATTGAGTCGCAGGACGTTCATATCAGTGGCACTTCCTCAACGTTCGACAAATCGTACGATAAAACTTGGCTAGCCACCATCGCGAGCCAGCCGGGCTATACGTGCGTGAGGAATCGGAGAAAAAAAGAAAACGAGAAAAAAAAAAAGGAATGAAAAAAAAAATCAGAGAGAAAAAAATTCCGGAGTGCGTAATAAATTTCAGCCGTATATATATAGGAATAAAAATTACGGTGATAATAAATATACATATATCAACCTAGTATACTATTTCGGTAAAGAGAAAAAAAAAGAAAACAAACAAACAAATAAAACGACAAAACACTTCTGTAAATTAATTATTGTGAATCTATAACGTATTATAGATGAAACTGATTGTGAGATCGGACATTTTTTGGAGTAAAAATCGGGATAGCCGTTATAACTTTTGTCCGCAGTGTGAGTTAGTATTATAGGTATATAAGTTATAAAGTCGTGAAAATTATAAATATTAAAATTACGCGACGCGGATATATTATTTGCAAAGGTTTGTACCCTGAGATTTATTTTATTTTATTTGATGTTATATTTTTTATTTATATTTTTTCAATTCTTGAAATCCGGGACGATAAGATATTATATGTACACGAATACCATAATAACCTCAGCGTTTAGTCGTTTTAATAAAAAACCGCGGTATTCCTCATTGGTACACCACAAAGAATTAGAAAAAAAATAATTTATGTATATAAACACGTGTTATTTACAAGTACATAACATCATTTCGTTCCGTATACCATGTACATTATGTTTTTTAAGTATTTTTCTTTGTTATTTCATTTTATATTATCTAATAATTTTTACCCCTCTTTATTCACACATATACTATAATATGTACATGTATTGGTATATATTTATTATATACATTATAGTACATTAACACAAATTAGTACATATTTCTTAAAACGAATATTCAATGATTTTATTATAAAATAGAAAAAAAACAGACAAAGAATTTGAGTAATGATAAAACAGGAATGAAATGACAATGATTTCACTCGTGTAATACATTTTTTTTTTTTTTTTACGTTTCATATATACTATACATAATACGTCACAATTGATATTGATACGCGAAATGATATAACGAAATCAGTCGAATTCGCACATTTCGCGATTCAAATTCACGTATAGGTATGTATTATCATCCAAACAGTATACCGTATATACAGATGTGTAAAGTAAATAATAATATTAATAATAATAACAATGATAATAATGATAAATAAAAAATATAACGAATTAATGATGGACCGTGTCCTGTAAACACATAATTGTCACAATCAATTATTATACTGTTTATCAAAAATTATCTCATTAACAAAACCAATTTTCAAATTCGACACTGTTATTGTTCAATCCTATGTTATCGAGGTCTTTATGGCGATATCTAATTGAAAATTTATAAAATTTATGGGGAAGTATCAAAAAAAAAAAGAGAAGAAACTAAACACGACAAAAAAAAAATTGACGGCCTCTAAAACATTTATTTTCATTATCACGATCATCATCATCATTATTACTATTATTATCATTATGTTCTGACTGATGGTCACGTGAAACTTTTTCTTCACTTAAATAAATGATGATTCACATTTTGTCATAAATATATATAAAATATATATATATGTATAGACTGCTGCAACTTCAGCTGAAACAATGCTAGAAAACAAGAGCACGCGAAGTTGACGTTTCGAATCATCACTGTCATTGTCATTATCGTCGTCATCATCATCATCATCATCATCATCATTACCGCGTGATAAGTATACCATGATACGTTATAACTTGATAGGAAAACGAAAAAAAAAACTAGTAACTTATCAATAAATTTACAACTAAACAGATTCGGAGCTGTAATCTGAATGATGAAAGGTATAATTAAGTATATACAACGTATAATGTACTTGCACATCGCATCGGTAAGATTATAGTGAAAATATGACAGACTGACAAATGAGGGTTGATATGACGCGATGGGCGAGAGAAAAGTAAGGCGCATGGTATAAGTATATTATATGGGGTTGGGAGATTTAAATTCCGATCAAAAACTCTTTCTCTATCATTTATTTTATTTTATTTTGTTTTCACTTCTTTTTTTTTCTCTTTTTTTTTCTTTTCTCTCCGTCTATCGAGTGCAGCGTATACGAACATGTAAATTATATAGGCGTTGTCAACCCGCCGAAGGGCCATCTGTAATGGCTGTTTTATACCTCGTAAAAGAGATTAAACGGTTGCCCTTAGATTATAGATCATAATAATTAACACGGTGGTATGATTGATTAATCCAAAAACTTGATACGAGGGAATAAAAAGAGAATGAATAAAAAAAGAACACAACTCATTCTACTCGAAGAGCAACCAAATTTTAAGTGACGAATTATAAGAAAAACACGAGCCGATCACTTCTGTATGGAGTGAGAAAAGAAAGTTGAAAAAAAAAAAAAAAAAAGAAATGGGGGAAAAAAAAAATCTTGCGGATGATGCGGTCCTGGAAATCATGTCGCGTAAGTTTGGTAAATGAAGAGAGATATAGAGCTTTGCTCGTCATGATTTATCTCCCATGGCGAGATATCGAGCTCTGGAATATCGTTTTACATGAAACCAGCGCGGGTACCGAGCACCGTCTGGTTTGAAACAACACTAAAAACCGACGTACAAATAGATTAATAAATAAAATGCGTGAAATTATCGGCTCGATGTATTGTATACGTTATATAGGCCGGCTGGAGTTACATATATGGACTGAATTTTCTGCTCTTTCGAGGACGAGAAAGATTATTCCGAGCGCGTGATAATAGAAGATGCGTTCTTTTTCCTTGTTTCTCATTTATTCAAGGAAAATTTACGAATTGTTTATAACAATAAAATTGAATCTGATAAATCGATCAGTTATATTATAGTATATACACACAATGTGGAGCTAAACGCGATAACGATTTCTGCACGATTATTTGTACATAAATCGAGCAGCAGCGTACTTTATAATCGCGAAAAATTATCCAATTAGCAGCAGCCTAGTGACCGTGCCATGCGTCTGGACGTTTTTAAATGGCAGAAAGAACAGCGCCAGGAACTCCCTCGGGATTGGCGGGGACGGCCCCGAGTGGCACAAACCGCGATAATCGCGCTTCAGCGACGTCGTCGTCGCCGTCGTTTCTGTGTTTCAGTGTCGCTTCACACTGTCGTCGTCCTCGTCGGTCATATAAGATAGATATTCTTTTACATTATGTTGCTGCTCTGTCAGTTTTTAACCGGCGACAAGACAATCAACATGTGCAGCGTTAAACTGCGCGCTTTTACGAATCTTCGCTTACTAATTAACTAATTATTTATTAATTAATTAACATGTGAACATACCAAAAACAATTTATAAAATAGTTAATCTAATTTAAAGTTGAATTTCAAATCTCCGCGCCAAGTTTGAATATTAAGTGGATTTTTTTTTTTCACCACTGCAAGCTAGCGGATTGTGCAATATATAATACTAACAATAAGTTTAACGATAATACGAATAATCGTTACCGTGCAAATTAATTTTTCAAATTTGTGCTGTAAAAAAAAAAAAAAAAATACAATTAACGTTGGCGATTGCGTGTACGATAATGATGCGGATTAATCTTTGAGCTCTTAATGCAGTGTGAAACACATGGTGTACAAATTTCCAGAGTTGTCAAGATTTTAATGAGAGACAAATTGAAAATAATTCATCATCATCGTCTTTGTGATACGAGATAATGGTAGCCGATACATCGATCTTCGACGTAAGTGTTTTTACATCTTTTTGTCTTCAGTTTTTTACGAATCGCAAAATATATTCGAACATTCAACTTTCGCCGGTAAAAGTTTTTATCAATCTGAAAAGCAAAACAAAAACCACAATTAAAAATTAAGAAAAATAACGTGGCAACGAATAACAAGAATTATTATAAAATTTGTATACATACAACTACCATATTTCGTTTAATGAGAAAAGCTGAAAAAGTCGGAACAGATGAACGTGATTTGAGGTTTTCAGAAGATAAGAAAAAAATATTCCAAAGTGATACAAATTGATATGAAAATGAGTTAGTACAACCCTTACCTTCTCAAAGTGACGAATTTGAATTTATGTACACTTTTATACTTGGCACTGTGTATAGCACACAAGATTCTATGAAGAAATGCGATTTCAAAAATTCATTAATTTATGATTTTTGATTTTTGATTTTCTCTATTTTTTCTCATTTTTCAATAACCAGATGACGGACGAATTGCTCTTCTCAGCATTGGGTCTCCAGATAGAGCCGACCTCCGATAATCCTCACCAACAGTTGGCCGGTTCGCCAACCTTGACAACACTGTCGTACAACTACGAAACACCATGTACAACACCATTGAGCGAAACATCGGATCCTTCCGATGATTACAATTTAACTCCTCTAAGAGAGACATCTGAATACTATGCAAATTATTCCTCATCTCCGGAAATACTTTGGAACGAATGGCCTTGTACGAACGGCTCCAAGTCCTCATCCGGTACATCATTTAAAATTTCCATCTCGCGACGTATAGATGTAGCGATAAGTAAACTCTTATCAAGAATATTCGATGGAAAATCGATGAACTTCTTTTACTGATTCAGGGTGCCTCAGTGAATTGAGTGAGCTCAGCGAACTCGACTCGGAGTTAGAATGGTGCCTGGATCGCAGCTGGAACACAGGTCTCCCAGAGAGAACACCTTTGTGTACACCTGGTTGCGAAGGATTTTTGCATCTTCCATTACCACCGCAGCGTCAGGTTCAGCAGCCGCATTTTCAGCACGACGAGCCATTGCTGGTTTTGGGAATTGATCTTCGAGCACTAGAAGATACTTTGGGCACAGGTAATCAAACGAACGATGACATTTATTCTACAAGTTGAATTACAATTTCTTACCATGTGCTTATTTTCAGATCACAACAACAATCAAATCGATGAAAATCTACTTGGACAATCCGCAGCTAATGCAGCTCTAGCAACCCATGATTATACGAACAGAAACCTTGCTAATGCTGCTGAAGATCGTTGTTTTCCATGCACATATCAAGGATGTGCTAAGGTAACTAAAAACTTAAAAAACTGGTAATTCTTTCTAAAAAAAAAAGAAACTCAACTCAAATTCCATATTAATACTTACCTTCAATAGATGTACGCCAAGGCGTCTCACCTAAAGGCTCATCTTCGTCGTCATACTGGTGAAAAACCATTTGCCTGTACGTGGGCAGGATGTGGTTGGCGTTTTAGTAGATCCGACGAACTAGCACGACACCGTAGATCGCACTCTGGCATAAAGCCATACCCCTGTGAAATGTGTACCAAGAGATTCGCGCGAAGTGATCACCTTGCCAAGCATCGTAAGGTGCACAGAAAAAACTCTTTTCCGATATTTCCAGGGGGTCCAGGTAAAAGTTTTCGGTCATCAAAAATGAACCAAGTTACAACGGAAATGTAACTGCTATTTATTAGATACGCGTTCTTGTCAGCGGCAGCTGGGCTAAATAATGATAATTCCTCAGCGTTTTTAATAAACGGGCATTAATTTGCGGCGCGTTGATTGCGTCAAATTGCCAAAAGTATTATACGTAAGAAAATAATTTTTTTTCGAGTTTTTTTTTTTCATTACGTCAGGACAAAACTGCTGTGAACAGATGTATACATATGTAAGCCAAAGAAGATATGCCAAATGTACTTTTTGAACTCTCACGATAGTTTGAAACGACAGTTACGAAGAATATAAATCAAAGAATTTATAATAAAGCTTGTTATTTAAAAACAATTGAACGTCTGAACTTGAAATGACAAAGATATACGTTATAATAAATTATAAACAATACTCCGTACGTTATAATTTTAGATTAATGAACTATTCTGTAAGTTAATTAATTAATTAATCAATTAATTGGCAAGTTTATATTGAATAATCGCAGGAATAAATCTGTGCAGATAAAGAAAAGTTGATTTTCAATTAGCTGACGTTGCATAAAAACTTGATATAGTTATGCTGGAGATAAATTAAATTTACTTTACAGTTACTTTGTATGTATGTTATTTAGGTATGGATTCATCTATCATGTGATGAACCAAGTGGACGACAATAATTATTTTAAAACGCGTTGTAGCTATATCTGCGGCAGTTAATACTTAGTTATTTCTTTTTTAATCAGCTATTTCCATGACATTTGAAAGAATAATAATAAATACAATTATCAATACTGTTTGTCTGTACATTTTTCATCTGTTTTATGCTCAACGAACCACCGCATCATATTGTTACAACATGTCGAGGTAGAGTACGTATACCTCGTATTCCTCGTATTCCTAGTATACCTTGTATACTTATACAAGGTAAGTGACGAAGTTAGCAGTCCAATTTCTTTGCTCCCTAACTGCTGTGCTAATATTTTTCCAGTACGACAATGTTTATAAGAAACGTTATCGCGTACTCGAAGTATCCGATTGAAACGTTGATGATGGAAAACGTTGTTTTCCAAAGTAAGAATTCGTGGCGTTATGGCTACCCGTTTTTTTATTATTTATACGCGGCGTAATTTTATGGAGTATGGTGTGAATCTATTTAAATGTAATTTTTTCTCAACACATGGCGTGTTCTAGAGATTTTTACGGGGTCTCTGTATCGCTGTAATGATAGCTGTGGTATCACCTTAAGTACAAAACAAGAAGAATACCTTCTTATCTTTCACTGATTTGTAACTATTTATAATTGCGAACAATGTTTAGCACGTCCGTAACATGCGGTGAGTTATCTCAACGGATAGATAAAAGGTGAATTTTCGCACAGATAAATGTGAAATAATTGATTGACAAAACACTCACCGAATCCTTTGCGAAAGGTCTTCGCGGAGTTATGTGATCGCTTTTTTTTCTCCATGTGCCCCAAAACGGTGGTCGACGATTTTCAACAAACATGAACAATTTTGGATGATGTTTTTCGGAATCAGGAGCGCTTCTTGGGTCCACCGTATCTGAGGAACCGTCGTCGTCATCTAAACAGACGAGATAAAATTTATTACGCATAAAATAAAGCGGTGGAAGTTAAGAACAGGAAGAGATAAAAATTAGCTAATTATTTTTAATTACCGACTACGATGACGGTGTCTTTGGCTTCGTACGGCCACGTTTTTTGAGATCTTCCAACGTTGGTGGGATTTTGTTTAAGTTCATTGATATATAATTTATCTTTAGGAATTCCTTTGTTTAACAGCTCATCGAATGTCAACTTATCAGTATCATCGAGATTTCTTCTGGTTAAAGGAGCAACCCTCATGTCTGCTTTAACTTCAAATGGCATAAATAGTTGATCTTTAACAACCACGTCTTCGTCAACAATTTTCGCATCTGGTTTCTTCGGGACAAAGAAATTGGCAAAGTTAACTGCAGCCTTTTGCTTTTTGCGTTCTGCCTCCAGTTTTTCTTCCTCCTTTTTTCTGCGCTCGTCTTCTTTAGCCTCTTTTTCTTTTTGCTTCAGCCTGTAAGCAATATTAATCAATAACCTTATGCAGACAAGTAAAATTAGTTACATTTCATAGGCTAAATCTAATGCTTAATTACTACGTACTCGATCTCCATTTGCCTCTTTTGTTCCTTCATTTCCTTCTCCTGGCGCTTTACTTTTCGTCTTTCTTCTTTTTCCTTCCTCCGGATTTCACGCTCTTTCTCAATCTTCTTCTCCCTTTCCTATAACATTAACGGTGATAAAAAAAAATTAATCACGAATTGCAGGTCCAATAATGGATTGAAAAAATATTAATGCCACACACCATTTTCACCTTGCGCTGTTCTTCACGTTTTTTAGCGCTCAAAAGACGTCTTTCGATCTGTTTTGGCGTGAGCTTTTTATTCCTGGATGGAGTGGACTTTTCATTATGGGGTGTTTTGCTACCTTCACTTTCGTTCAGTGTCTTATTTTTGTCTCCGTTCTCATTACTGGATTTGTCAAAGTCATCATTCCCATCATCGTCTGATGATGAAATACCAATGTCTGAATCTGAGTCATCATTTTTAGCATTGTTATCATCTGACACCGTACTCTCTCTTTTTTGATCAGTCAAATCAACGTATGAACTTTTTATTTTAAAATGCTCGATCTTTGTATTTTCATCATTGGTTGTCTGCTCTATACCTTGACCTGACTGTGTATCCTTCGACAGATTATCATTAGTCGAAGTAGCATTAACTTCGTTCACCATTTTTACTTCATTCAAATCTTTACAGCTCTGTTCAAAACTTTCGTCGACACTTTTGTCGGACATTTCTTTAAGAGTTTTTGTCACAGTTTCTTCTGAAGTATCCATTGCAGTTTCTTCCAAAATAACATTAGCATTTTGTTCCGAAGATGCAATCACACTAGGTTGAATAATGTCCATTACTATTTCTTTAGTAACTACCTCAGTACTTTGTTCCTTTGCACTTTCAGATTCAATTTTATTTTTGAGAGAAACCTCACTGTCTTTGCTATTGCCACTATCATAATCACTTATTGTTAGTAAAACAATATCATCATCACCTTCTTGACTCTTTGCTTTCTTCAAAAACTTATTCAACGCCCCATAATCTTTCTGCTTTTTCACTCCTTCTTTGTTATCTATTTTAATTTGTTTTTCACTATTCACGATCGCTTCTGAATTCAATGTTTCACTGTCATTATCCTTGTATGCAATTTTTTTACTATTTTCATCCTCACCCGCATTTTCTTCATCCTCTGTGTTCTCTAGCACAATGACCTCAACATCACTTGATTTTGCCTTCTTTGCCACATTTTGTTTGTTCGCTGTTTTGAAACATCCAGGACTTTTGCTTCTTACCGGAGATGGGGATTCCAATTTTCTTTTCTTATTGGAAATCGCATTGGACGAACTCAAGGGACTGATCATTTGAAACGGTAGCTGAGCTGCAAATAGAAGTATGAACATTTCTTAATTGAAGTAACTATTCTTTGGGTAAATCTAAGAGGAAATAATTTGATGAAAAATAATTACCTTGTTTCATTTTTTTTCTAGTGGGTGTAACAGATTCGATGGTAGTATTTTTCTGTTCAACTGAGACCTCCATAATTTTCATTAGTGTATTTTCAATGGAAATTAGAAATCTGAGTAGAGGACCTTAATAAATCCTTCACAATTTAGCAAAACGTCTGCTTCACGATTCTCTTCGAATCCGACAGCGATGGATGAATGAAATAAGCAATGTTAACAATGCCGATCACCGCTGCTCTTCGGCATTGTTATAACCTACTAATTCAGCCACACAAAGCCAAATTCATAAATTAAAATTTCCCGGATATTACTGGACTTTTCTTTCTTAAAAATATAAGGATTTGATCAGGGATCACAACAACTTTGATTATGTCAATTCTCTATTGACCGACCATTTGACAATTAATAAATAACACAACACTTTTCCACTTTATGCGAAATCGCGCGGGAACTAATCAGCATTTCACTTGTTCTTCCCTCTGTCCTCAACGAGAACAACAACTTAGAGAAATTTCACTCCCTAGACGATCACCTATTTCAGATTTTTACGGACTTATTATAGAATTATGTGAAGTGCCCGTAGCTGTAATAAACCTTAATAATGCGGTCTGGCTATCTATGTAACTTCTCCAATGAATAAGGTTACTTAATAAATGATCAAGACAAAAAAAGCCGTGAGTGATTTCAGTTCACGCAGGTGGTACCGGAAAAATCGCGCGCAAAGCAGCTGTCTGCTGCAGTCTGCTCTGAGCCCGTGGACGCTAACTGTCAAATATGGGTGAAGAAGTGAAAAAAATATCTTTTGGCTTTTCTAAGTCCGTGAAAAAGCCGGCTTTGAAGGGTACAGTTTCCCAGGAGGCAAAAAAGGTCGATTACATCGAATGTCTTGATGAAAAAAGTATAAAAGTTATCGGGTACGATTTAGATCCCTCAAACGTATCGCAACGTATATTAATCATAACCCTAACATGGACGCTTTATTTTTACAGTATTGAAGAAAAGAAAGAGAATGAGCCTCTGATAATACCACTGCGAGGATCAAAGACTTGGCATGATAGAATAGTTAATAAAATTGACGCTGACATATTTGAACCCAAGCCCCTCACTAAGAATGGAGATACAGCAACCATCGAAGTTAAGAAAGAACCAGCCGAAGAACCAATGGAAACTGAAGAAACACTTTCCACCGAACACCCAGAATCTGTAACGGTAGAAATACCAGAAGACAAGGATAACGAGCCTCCTAAAACATTGGAAGAACAAGCAGCGCAAGAAATATTGCGTGATCTAAATAGTGTCGAGACAAATGGAGATAAACCCAATCTATTTACTCTACCAATAAATGAAAGCTCTTCTCTAGTAGGCGAAAAAGAGGTTAGTTCTGAGAGAAAAAACTCATAAGCTCCTTCAACTAATTCAAATTGTAGCGAATACTTTATCTGATAAATTATTTCAGGCAACACTGGAAGACTACGAAAATATTCCAATAGATTTGTATGGAATAGCAATGCTCAGAGGCATGGGATGGAAGCCGGGTAAAGGAATTGGTAAAAATGAGAAGTATGAATATTTAAAAATTTCTCTGTAAGTCACCTAGAGGGTGGGCTTGCTATCTTTGTTAGTATAATGGATGCCAAAAATGCTCATTCTAGCTTCAGTAGCGCGGAAATTACACGCTGTGTTTTTCCAGGTTGGTCGAGGCATCTATACCTTCATTGAGGCCGAAAGGAATGGGCCTAGGCGCAGACAAAGTAACAATGCAGAAGGCAAATGGTAAACCGAGGACAAAGGAAGAGGAGGATCTCAAACTCATTACTGGGGCATACATCAAAATAATTGCTGGGAAGCAAAAAGATACTTATGGGCAGATTGAAGGACTAGATGATGACGCGGGCAGATTTATAGTGAAAATGGCATTGGGAGGAAATGTTGTTTCCCTGAACGAATCAGTTGTCCAAGCAGTTACTAAAGAAGATTATCTTAAAAATAGCAAAGTTCTGAGTGAGTTAAAGTTACTTGATTTCCTTGACAAATTTTTTAGAGATGGAGTAGATTGAAACTCAGAGATTTAGTTTTTAATATCTTGTTGAATTGAATTCCAGACTCTACAAAGTATCAAGAATATAAGGCCAGGGCAGAAGCTAAGGAGTCTTTGGATAGTGAGCAAGAAGAGATAAAAACAGAGAAGAAAGAATCTAACAGCAGTAGTAGGAAAAAATTAAAGAAACAGAGAAATCATTCGAGCAGCGATGACAATAGTCCCGATCAAAAGTCAAGGAAAAGAAAAAGTTCTGAGAGTAGCGAGGTGGAGAAAAAGTCAAAGAAATCAAAAAAGTCGAAAAAACACAAAAGTCGTGACAGTTCGGCAGAACGTTCCAGTAGAAAAAATCGAAAGAAGGACAAAGAACGTGAAAGGAGAAAGGATAGAAGGTGTTCCGAATCACCAGAAAGGAGAAAGCAGAAAAAACATAAGAGGTCTAGATCCAGGTCGCCCAGAAGATGATTTACCATCACTAATAACTGATGAAATTCAATGTCCGTCGTGCACGTGCAATTGTATTTATTAATTTTTCATAATAAAATTGCGTATTTTTTATCTCTGTTGGTTCTACTTCTACGGTTTATGTGTCACTATTAGCCTGATGTTCAATATCCCTCTCTTTATCAGTACATTTAAACGCGGTACACAACCGAGCCGGTCTGCAGTGTACAAACATGTATCAAGAACGTGTGATAGTTAGGTAGTTAGGTAGTCAGCTGACATAACCTAACCTAACGTTGAATTGATCTTTGACCATGGCATTGGGTAATCTCGCTCGACAGTCCAGTAAAACAATGACAAGTACGTTTGCGGTTTGTATACTATTTTCCTCGAATCTATTCTCACTAAAATGAATTTTATTTAAGCCCTTCGACTGGCCCTAGTACAGCTCTCCGTGAGCGATGACAAGACGGCAAACATTTCAAGAGCCGTTTCATTTGTCGAACAAGCAAAACAGCGGGGCGCCGACATTGTAGCACTCCCAGAATGCTTCAACTCACCGTATGGAACGGGTAAAACTTCCAACAATTATTCCAACTGAAGTAAATGATTAAAATTCAGGCTCCCCAGCTCTAAAAAAATTAAATATTATGAGATACAATTCTAAGTATTTATTAGGAATTTTATTAATCCTCTTTCAATTTTATCATGCGTCTAAAGAGAGCATACCGCCCAAAATAATTCTCATTCAAACGCTATGCGTAACTCCAGCATAATTAAGGTTCATCGTCTTCTTCGCGGAATAAATTTTACATAGTAAATTAACCAATTGTGTTACAGGTCATCGTATTCCTGTACAGCATATTATGCGATTGTAATTAATTGACCCACACTAAATAATTACAGGGCACTTTCCAAACTACGCGGAGAACATTCCCGCGGGTGAAACGAGCCTGGCATTATCTGCTGCAGCGAAGAACAATGGAATTTGTATAGTCGGTGGATCGATCCCAGAACGAGATGGCAACAAATTATTCAACACTTGTACGGTGTGGGATCCCGAGGGCAAATTAGTAGGGAAGTACAGGAAGGTGGGTGTATTTTGATATGCCTAAAATAGTTATAATGAAGCATTGCTGATCATTCAGAACTTAATAATACACAGATGCATCTATTTGACATTGATGTGAAAGGAAAAATTACTTTCAAAGAAAGTGACACCCTCACCGCTGGCAATGGCTTGTTAACTTTCAAAGTCAAAGACTTTCAAATCGGTGTGGGCATCTGCTACGATATTCGGTTTGAAGAGTTAGCTCGACTTTACCGAAACCTAGGTGAGTTGCATCAATTAGAAGGATTGCCAATGAAAAATCATGCGCATGGAACACAAACCTGTTGAACAGTATGTATTCTATTATGTGCCCTCACATTATAGGGTGCCACTTGTTGCTTTACCCTGGTGCTTTCAACATGACGACAGGACCTCTGCATTGGTCTCTTTTGCAGCGTGCCAGGGCTAACGACAACCAGATTTATGTTGCTGCAATATCTCCAGCCCAAGGAACTGGGACTGGATATATAGCTTGGGGTCACACGCAGCTCACTGATCCATGGGGAAAAGTACTTAATGAATTAGAGTTTGCGGAAGACTTAATTGTGGCTGATATAGGTATGAATTACATATAAAAACTATAATGCAAAAAAAATTTAATTCAGTAGACAATAATATTCTGAAACATAATATACGCTATTTGGTTTCTTCAAAGAAAATTATTAATTTTTTTATAGATAGTATTTTTCGTCATAATATGTGATTCTTTTTGCTGCAGACCTGGGAGTTGTCGAGGAGGTCAGAGCTCAGATACCAGTTTTTGGACAGCGTCGTACTGACTTGTATGAAACTGTTTGGAAGAAAATTTGAACTAATTGTTAATAATATAAAATACTCGACCATGTGGCAAATATTTAGGTGATGGAAGAATTATGTCTGAGGAATATTAATTGAAATATAATAACTTATTCAATTTATTGATAAATTTTTCATCTTTGCACAATGACAATGTTAATTTTCTTTATATATTTCATCTTAACTATCTACCTAGTGGTTGTCGGAGAGGTCACAGCTCAAATGACAGTTTTGAATAGCGTCGTAGTGACGACTTGTACAAAACCAAATGACAGAAAAATTTAAGCAATCAATAAAGAATATGTGAAGTTAATTATCTCGGCCCAACATTGAAAGAAATTTTTTTTCCATTGCCGGTATCTATATTATACTTGTGCTGAAAATTATCCATAAATAATTATTCGGCACGCTTAATTATAATTAAGAATCAATAAACATGTATATATACTTTGTATATTCATATAATACAATGAAAATTTGGAATAAATATATATTTATACATAAAAAGGCCCCTTGTTATATGATTCCTCAATAAACATTTCAATTAGAACTTAACAGATTTCACTTAACAATAATATATTATTTAATTATTATCTCGCAATTATTTACATTAATTAATAGAAGGATTATTAGATTTTCTGTCTTTCACCTGTTGTCGAAAACATCATTTTTGAAATTCAAGCTATCAGTTGGGATTTTCTTGGTCAATTAATTTCATGATTTCAGTGAAATAGATGCAGAAATGAAATTTTCTTAGCAGTAAAAATCGATATAAGTGATACTCGAAATTTAAATCTTTATCTAAATTGCTTTGCAAATAGCGTAAAAGTACCCACAGCTTAGATCTACATTACTATATAATAAAAATGTTATTGTTTCTGTCTCTTTTATTTCCATGGAATGATATGTGATTAAAGAGATAAATTTATTTCGTTATCCGAATGGATGGATTTTAATTGCGAATGGCTCTATAGAAATTATCTATAAATCAATATGTCATCTGATCGATTATCTCCTAGTTTGATTTCTTGTTGTTTTTTTCTATTAATTTTAATTTCTTTTACACCCTGTATAGAAAAGCCGAATATATTGTACTTGATTCTCATGTAGGCTGCGCATTTGCAAAACTGCGTTGCAAGAACTGGAGAAGACAAAAAATGAAGAAATTCTTTGACAGCTGAAAAATAAAGCACATATGTGTCATAACGGATGTGGATGTATGAAATTAGGAAACACTCTTACAATATAGACGGAATATCGCCAAAATTCAGAAAAAAATAAATAGATAAAAGCAAAGAAAAGAATAATGGCGATTAGAATTCACGTATTTTGTCCAAGCAGATAATAAATATATAAATAGATACAAATGTACAAGATTCCGAAAACTTCCCATACGATGAAGAAAAAAATCATTAAATACTCATGAATAGGACCAGTTACTGCAATTACTCGAATTAATAATTGCAAATTTACTATCGCATATCATAATACAGTAAAATAATTTCAAACAAAAGTAACCAATTTTTTGTTTCTCAATCTCTTTTTCCATCAAGTGTCTGAATATTCTTGATATATATACAAATCCAAGCATATAGCATTGCGTTCAATACTTTGATTAATTTTTAAGTTTATCGTAAGCATGCCCAACTGCAGATATGGATTTTCAAATGCATTTATTCTTATTTCTTTTCTGTCTTCATCTCCAAGGGTTTTTTCAGCAGTAAAAACTGTAGAGGTCAGATAAATATCTGGCTAATTGTAATTGAGTTTGCCATCGAATTATTCATGCTATTGCATTATATTGTATAATCTGGCGAAGTGCCGTCAGCCATAAAATATTTTATCATGATTTCTAACATACTTAAATACATCCCAACCCACAAGCGTATATATATATGATTACGTATATATATTATCTGTATAATAATAAAATTTGTATATAATTTAATTTATTTATGTATATAAAAAATGGTATCACATATTAGATAATAATTTTAACGTTATATATGTATTTCACTTACCACAGAAAATATTAATTTTTGTAAGATTTGATAATTATTCATTTTCTACCATTTTATCTATAATACCTGCACCCAATAATATATGTCATATTGTATACGGGGAATTAATGCGGAACATTAATTTTGAGCGTTCATTTGATTAAATCTTACGTAAAGAATATCGTCGCAGAATTATTCATCCCCAAATACATGAAAAATCTCCGCGCTCTTTGCAGAATGTGAAAACAGACATAAAAAAATGACAACAATAATGATAATAATAATTAATAAGAAAACCAAAGAAGTCTCTTCAATAATTTACTTTTTCTTGCTAAGGAGCCACCAATGCGGCAACAAGCGTTGCAACAAAAAGCGATATTCTTTGATCGAGGCTAGAAGTACCAGCTGCGATAATTAGGTCAGGTCCACTCCAATCCGCATCAGTTCCATCCAAGCATTCAAATTCACAACATCTTTCCCCTACGCGAAACCGTTTACACTTCTGCTGAAACAAATTTACTATTATTAGAATTATTATTAATGTTAAGTTTTTCATATTATCCTTCCCACCAATCGCCAAGGTTATCATATAATTATACAAAGCTGTTGCGTGAACGGAGTTGACATATAGGTAGACAAAAAAAATGAATGAAAAAAGAAATAATAATCTCACCCCATGAAACTAGATACGAGGAATAAAAGTTTAAATACTTCAATTGTATATTTTTGTTTTTTCTTTTCCCCTTTTTTTTCATCAGAAATAATATACGTTTGCAAAACATGTCAACGCGTGTAGAGTATTATATTACAATTGAATTAAGTACACATAAGACACAACATGCGACGTACAGAGAATTGTGCACTTCCGGATGAAGGAAAAAAAAACATAATCAGATTAAACGAATGAATATGTAGAATAATGTAAGCCAATTTGTATTTTGCATTTCATCGACATAATATCTTGGGATCACAAGTCTGTAAGACTGAAAATATTATTATAGTTATGTTTTATAGAGAGAAAAAAAATTGGGTGAAATATTGAGAAAAATTTGAATTGAATTTTCTAGACATAATTCGTGATTTCATGATATAAATAAATTCTGTTAAAGATTTGAGGATAATTATATTCATTTTATAACCATGTTCTACAAAAACTGGATATTATACCTATAAAGGAGCAATTTGAGGCGTCAAAGGCTGGTCGTTAACGAAGCGAAAATAACGTGACACCGTAAAACAAATATGATATTATTACGTGGGACGCGAGGTGAAATTTTTAACTAAGTGTAACCTAACCGTGCATTAAAAGAGGGATGATTCCAAAATTAGAACCAAAAAAAAAACAAAAAATTTAAGATACACACGTGTATACATTCGATCGTTCATGAGGAAAGCCGATTATTCCTTATTTCGCTTTTGATATTGTAATTAAGTATACTTTTAACTTACGTAAGGTGGTGTGCAGTAAATAGCTTTGCACCACATCGGTTCTGAGTGATAACAAACGCATAAGCTACAAACAGCGGGTCCCGGAACGTAAAGAAGTCCGTGCGTTACGGTCCCACCTTGAAAATCGGTGCAATTTTCTTCAAGCGCATCTGAAACAAGAAGAGCTAAATGAATAACAAAATAACAATACAGATATCCGTTGGAGCAATAATTCAAAACCGTCCCGTGTACGCATAATTATGTTCTAGCTTCAAAAATGAAAAATGAAAAACTGAAAAAAAAAAAGCAAAATTAAGGAATTTCTCTTTTTACTAGAAAATAATTTTACACGCTGGACGTTCAGAAATTACCTTATATCATGCATATAAGAATCGCCCTGCCCTTGACGTGTTAAACATTTCATATATAATATACATATATACGGTACAAAAAAAACAAGTTCTTTGGGGATTTCAATTAGATTCGTATCTATGCAGGAATGAGAGAACGCCATTTCGCGTGCGAATTGCGAGCGGACAAAAAGGAAAAAAAAAATGAATAAATAAAAACGCGATATCGCGTCAAAACTTCGTTTACTTCGTCGCATGTACACATTGTTAATACCATTGTTATAAATATAAGTATTTTTTGCGGCTATTCTGAAAAAAAAAAAACAAAAAGAAAAAATCAAACGTGTATGAAAATGTTAAAACGTAGGTATGTATGTATGAGGTATACATTTTATTTCTACGTTCGATACGAATACGTTATGAGTTATGACTATATGTATATAGATTTTCAGAACGTGACAGTCGGTTGGCAACATACCCTGAAAAAGGTACCCTTAATCCAGAATAAAAAACTTTTCCTTTTTCTTTCTCTTTCTCTATCCGCAGAATTGTATTATACACATACTATATATACCTATATCAATGGATATCCGCAGCTTGGGGATGAAAATATATTTCCTGCGCAAGATAACTTTGGCCGGTATACGAATAGAAAAAATAAAGATAGAGAGAGTGAGTGAAAAAAAATTGTATAAAAACTTGGAAGACTTTCAAATGAGTCGTGCGATGTGCCAGTTGTGCAACACAAATATGAAAAGAGAAAAAAGAAAAAATGAAAATGAAAATTCAAAAGAAAAACGTATAGGTGATCTTACTTTGATTGGTTTTTTTTTTTTTTCTATTCTTTCAAATTTTCTTATAGCGCTCACCTATTTTTGGTACGAAGAATGCGGCTATGATGCAGATAAGAAGCGCTAAAATTCCCAGAGGAATTTTAAATCCCTTGTCACACTTCATGTTATAAAAGGATGCAGGTATATCGCTTTATTATATATCTTGATCGCAGCGAATTAGATAGTGGTTTGAAGAACGGAGAAAGTAATTGAAAAAAGAAAAAGGAAACAAAATCAAAAATGTTGGCAAAGTTTGAATTTCAAGTCCCAACAGATTCTGCGCTTGATGTTATAATAGATAAAATATGATGATCTCTTCGAATTATCAGCGTTTCAGCTAATTGGGATGGAACCAAAACCGTTTTTCTTTCTTTTATCTTCTTCAGATGTTTCAGGTTCTTCAATTTTCAAACAGTGTTCTTATCTTGAAACGAACTGGAGGCAGGATTTGCTGCTGTAGCATCGTCTCTCCTAATAAATAATGATAACATTATAATGATTGTCATATAGAATGCGTTTGTCATCGTTAGTATATTATTCTAGAAAATATGCGTGGGTATTTTATTATTGCAGTAGCAAATTGGGTAATGGCATTGAAATATATACAGCGTGATATAAACTTGAATTAAAGATATCTACATTAAACAGATCGCAAATTAAATCATCAAATAATTATAAACCCATTTTATAATCCCACGAAACGTCTGATCATGATGTGCATATAATTATCGTGTATGTGGACGTGAATAACAGAGAATCACAATAACAGTAACTGCGATAATAAAACTGATAATTCCACGCTTTGAAAAAAAATCTAGAAAAAAATCAAAATCATTTATAAATTCTTACCTTCAAAAATCATTTTTCATGTACGAAATATTTTAGTTTAACATTTGAAAACGCTTCAAAAATCAGTTCTCGTTACAATTCATTGTAACATTGTTGAACGTGATTGTGCGATATTGTATAGGAGCCGGTTTTGAAAAAAAAAAAAAAAAAAAACCTGTTACCACATACTGTCACGTGGTTCACTATAAAATAGGCACCATTTCACTGATGATATAATTTTATAGGGGGGAAAAAATAGCAAGGGCAATAGATAATCCCGACCTTGAAAATTCGTGACCCACTCGGTTACTCACTTTGTATCCACAGGGTCACCTGTGCCAAGTGTATTACGATAATTGATCTAATCTATTTCAATAATCGGACGATATCTGGTTCTTTTGATTTTTCAGTTTTTCACTGCGGTTGTGCAGACTGCAGTTATAGAATTGCGGAAAAATTGTGGAAATATTAATTGTAAGGAGATTTTTGAAATATATTTCTTTTACATCGGGGTGATATTTATTTCAGGGTAAAATAAATGGATGAAAATTTGCAACTTCCACACGATGTGGTTCGCTACTAAATACAGACTGCTGACGACTGTCGCATTGAGCGCAGCACCGAGCACGCGTTGCTCTGCGTTTAACGAGCGGGTCGATCGAACGCCAACTGTGGAAGAAACGACGCAAAGCGTCGTTCGCTATCCGCGTCGTCTCAACGGGAAAACTACCCCCAACCCTTAAATTTTCATCCACTGATAAGGGAGAAAATAAACGACATCTACGTGTCCAGTATTTAACTGTATGGGGCTAGATCAGTCAGATGGATTTTCGAAATGATTTCAAATTTTTTTTCTCAATCAAGATTTCTCAGGATAATTATTACCGACTTGGAACAAAAATTTTGTACACTGATATGGCAGAATTCTGACAAAAATGAACTTTTTTCAAAAATTAAACCAATCAGATTTGATTTATTTATTATTTTTTTTGCGATGAGATGAGAACTAGAGTTCCTACGAGCTAAAAGAAATCTAAAATTTGAGCTATTCTTTTAAAACGGTTTGATAAAAAATTTCAAGGGTAATTTTGATAAAATTTCAAATCATGTGTAGCGGGAGCAGCGTACGTTCGTCCGATCGAAACATTATTGGTCGGGGGCCCCCTGCCGCGGCATAGTCACTATGGAAACGAAAACAAATTTATTATATTATTCTAATAACATTTCTGGTAAACAAGAGTTTTGTTTTTCCTCTTCCTTCACATTGAAGGATCAGGTCTTTGCACCTTATGACCAATGAAATAACTTCCGCTTGAAAAAATCAGTTCGATAATTTTTATCTATAAAATATCTGTGATCGCAAAATAATTATATCCTGAAAAGGTCCTTTGAGATGGCGGATTTTTTATCCTCCTACACGAACAGAAAAATATCCCAACTGGCCAGAGAAAAGGTATGCAAATATTCTTAAGGTTATATAAAATCAATTTTTCAGAACCCTAAAAAATTGGAAAACCATTTTTACTATTCACGAAGGAAGAAAAACGAGCGCAGGAAAGACGAAGAAGTCTCATGTACTTGATGGCGGATTTCCTACGTGAGCAAGGGTAGATATTGTCAAGTTTTTTTTGTTTTTTTTTATACCTTACGTAAAATTAATACTAAAAAACGTATAACTTCGTATGAAATACATATGTTTGACAAATACACATCCGTATAACACATTTTTAATCAAGCTTTGAACGCTCGTTGAAAAATTAATTACACGAAAAAACTGTGTTCATTAAAACTTGCATTCTGCTCACCGTCGCGTTCTAATTAATTTTCTATAAAATGTATACATGCATGCTTTTTTCTTCAAGTTTTTATTTCTTTTTATTCTACATAACATACATGCCAGAAAAGGTATTTAATAAATTACACGACTGTGAGAAAAAATTCTAAAAAAATCGTATCAAGTTACGCTGCAAATTATCATAAGTGTAAGAATCGTATACACAACCGGGAGTGATTCTTTTTTTCTCTGTTTAAGTTATTTTATTCATTTTTAAGGTGTACCGAAACGGTAGAGTCGCTTGTAAAAGAAGCTCAACTTTCTGGTGAGTATCAAGTCTGTGATAACATCGATTTGGATACCGTCCTTGTTGAATTTTCCGACTACTATTACGCAAAGTACAATAAATACCCGAAAATCTGCAAAAAAATTGATACAATTTCTACGAACTCCAACAACAACAGCAACACGTGAGTACCTGTATGAAAAAAAAAAAGTATAACCTTACCACCTCGTTTCTAGTGTGTTTTTTTTTTCTTTCTTCTTTTTCTCGTGTTAGATTCAAATTAACTTCTTTTTAATATTTATGAATGTCGTGCAATCTGGAATGAATTCTCATTATAATTATGCCCTAGTTGAGTAAATTCTGTCGTTTTATACTGCTGTATAATGCGCATTATCGAACGGTCCTGTAAAAGTTGTTATAAAATTTTATCGTTAGTATTTTCTGTACACAAAATAATCTGAGATCTATTCGGCTGTCTAAAAATTTTACAGGATACGAAAGGAAAAGAATCAGAAAAATAACTGCCGAAGAATTCTTCAAGAATCGTCGCAATTACCTGTGGTGTCGGAATTACCTTCTATGAAATCAAAAAAATTAAACAATTCTCAGTCACCCCTTGAAGAAAATTTTGGCATGACCGTTACGCCGATTTTTCAGTGTTCCGGAAACTCTGAAAATATACACGTTTCAGTTAATCATCAAAACGAAGATCAGGAGACGATTTTTTCAGGAGAAAAAATTCTGAAACCCATAGGAGATTTGTATCAACCGGGAACAGATTGGAGAGAAATGGCGGAAATGATATCAAGGGTGAATTATAATTTTCTGAAACCGGAAGTAGAAAGTTTTTCGTTTTATTACTTGTGCTGTTCTGGATTTTATTTATTTTTCTTTTTTCAATTTAAGTTTGCTCGTATTTTAATAGGAGATCGTTACGACGGATTTGAACGTCCATTGGAAGGATATAGAGGGTTTGGAAGAGTGCAAAAGGCTACTGAAGGAAGCCACGGTCTATCCAATGAAATATCCAGAACTTTTCGGAGGAAAATTATCCCCTTGGCAAGGGATACTTTTATACGGTCCTCCGGGAACTGGTAGCGCAATTATGAAATTATCGTCTGCTAGTTCGACTGCACCACCTGAAGTTGGGGACGTCCCTAAAATTATGCACACAAAATATGACATTCGAAATAGAATTGTTTCAAGTAATTCGTCGCGTCGAAAAAATATTTATCCGCCATCTCTAAACCTCGGTCATCAGTCCTGAAAAATTCCTAAGTAAATTATTCGAGTGTATTTTAAATTCGGTCTCACCATCCCGGCTTGTTGAAAAAAAAAAAGAGATCTGTAAGAGAGACTATTTATTTCAATCGTAAAATTTCATCTATTGTTTTTTTCATTTGGCACAGGTAAGACCATGTTGGCTAAAGCTGTAGCAACGGAATGCAAGACGACATTTTTCAACATTTCATCAAGTTCCATAATCAGCAAATGGAGAGGAGACTCGGAGAAGCTGATTCGGGTACGGACGCCATTTTAATTTTCAATTAAAATTAAGTTGAAAATGATTGAAAAATACCTGTGATACACAGGTCCTTTTTGAACTGGCGAGACATCATTCTCCGGCTGTTATTTTCGTCGACGAGGCCGATTGGACGTCAGGATCGGGTCAAGGGGATTTTAAATCCTCGAGTGCGGAACCAGCAAAACGCTTCAGAGCAGAACTGCTAGCTAGAATGGATGGCCTCGTTTCCAGTGATAATCAAATCCTGCTTTTAGCCGCCTCGAATTTACCCTGGTAAGTAGATTAGTCGATTTCCGATTAATTAATCTAACCATCCAGAACTACGTGGTAATCCGGTGAAATATAATGAGATAAATATACAAATATTTCTAATATTTTGTTCCAGGGAATTAGACGTGGCTCTTCTTCGGCGTTTAGAAAAGCGTATTTTAGTCGATTTACCAAACGCAAAAACTCGTTTCGAGTTTCTCAGGACATACGTTAACGCTGACCTCTTGCAGGATAAAGAATTTTTCGAAATTGTACAGAATACCGAAGGTTATTCATGCGCCGATATAAAATTAATATGCAAGGAGGCCTGGATGATGCAATTGAGACCGATCTGGCAAATGTTGGAGGAGAATAAAATCGTGAGAAGTGAAATTGGAAAAATAAATCACGGTACGATAAGCGAATTGAGTTACTTAAAGGCGGCACTTGATGGAATTAAACCGACGGCTAAGCACGTTGCGGAAATGTACAAGCAATGGAAGGAAAAATTTGGCGCCTCTTAAAGGCGATGTGCCTGCACAGGTAGAAGAATAAAAATAAATACATTTCAAAATTTATTCTATGTATGATTATTTGTGAAGAAAAATTTCATACGAAATAGAGAAAAACCAAAAATATTATGATTGCACTTATAATTTAATATCCCCCTCGACTGCGCCTGATTATAGGCAACTCAAGTCACAGTGTGAATTTAGTCAGATCGTTTTTCTCAATCAAACGAGAGTACAATCTACTGTAAATGAATTAATATTAAAAGGCTTTTTCGCAATCACATATTTTTATTTTCTTGCAAGGCATTTTATTCTCCATACATAAAATGAAAAACAAAATAAGAAGAAACCGAAAGTTTCCGGTCCATTTACCGGACCACTTTTCCATTATTCTAAACTCTTTTTTTTTTCTCTGTAATATAATCAAAAGTGGGTCAGGACGACGTTAATGGTTAACCATAATGCGAATAACGTCATTAAACGGGACGCAGCCTTTTACAGCCACATAATAATTGTGGAGCTAACCGCAATTGTATTTAGTAAAAAAAAGAATATCATAATTGTAAAAGAGAATAAATCCGGATGATTGTTATTTATCATACGAACGAATTCTTCATCTAACTCCTAAATAAATTTCGAACGAAAATGAAAAATTAAGTATAATAATAGAATAATATATCCCATAGATCTTCAATATTTGAATGAAAATTACTCGTTCTCGTCAAAAACTTCAACGGTTGCCGATCCTGTGACGTCTACAAGTTGTTTGGACGTGAAAGTTGCGATAATTTGTTGCTTCCCAACTTTTTGCGGTTCAAATTGATGCTCAACTCTGACTAATTCACCTGGTCCAACGTCTCTGAACGGCAGAGTTTTGTTTCTGGTTAACCCGGGACCAGCGTAATTGAATGTACATCGGGTTAAAATTTTGTTCAACGGATTTGTGAAGCTCAGAGAAATGGCCGCGGGTTGTCCGACGATAAGTTCTCCGTCAATCTGTAATGTTGATGTTGATTGTCAATAATTTTTCAGCGTAAAATAAAACAACAATAATAATAATTCCAGTTCCATTACCTTCACGGTTATAGGCGGCTTTAAAACTTGGAAATCGTCTTCTTCAGCCCATGTTTGATTGGTTTCCTTCACAGTTGCTATAGCGTAGAGTTTCATTATTGAATATTCAACCAATTTTTCAAGATAATCATCAACTTTTACGGCCAATCGGAGCTGTTCGGCTGAAAAACATTTTAACAATAGATTTATTTCAAGTTTTTCTACCATCGGTAGAATTTTCGAGTGTGAACAAACAAATCACTCACTGCCTCCAGGATGAACGGTGAACTGTCCGGTCGCTCTTTTTACCAAATTGGCTTTAACTCCAGTGTAATAAACACTTCCTGCCGACAATATCGCCTGAATATTTCTCGGTTCATTTGATTTATTCTTTACACGGACTGTCACGGCGAATGGTTGTCCAATTTTTACTCTGTCCAAATCGACCAGTTCAAACTCAACGTCTTCTTTCGCCGCATCTGGAACTGCATAAAACTTCTTTGCTCTTTCCGAACCTCGCACACCTCTGAGTAAAGTCAAACGTTCCGCTTCCGTGCCTGAGAAAAAATATGCACAAATCAAATCGTGTTAGTTAAATGTTTTTAAAACAGCTTTGATGAAATCTTGGAATAAAAAAATTATAATTCATGTTATTCACCTTCTTTGGATTTGTACAAGGCAGTGATGTCTTCTTTATCACGATCGCCATTAGGATCGAAAATAAATGGAATTTTGGTCAAAATCATTCTACCAATACTGTGCGGAAGAGAAATGAAAATTATGATTAAGTTCACTTATTAATATCTTTGTGGAACGGACGATGAAAAAGAAAATAGTATACTAACTGGTATTTGTTGCAGTCTATTTTGCTCCATCCAAAATCGCTGGTTGGATCTTCTTTCCATCTCATAAGATCGGCGTTAACGGAAGCCAACATAAAAGGTACGTCGTAATTGTAACCGACTGCACCTTCTTTTATTGCTTCGAGAGAAGTTGGACCGCATTGGTACATCCCGTCCGAAGTTTCTTGAGGAGTTGCATCGATCGCTTGCCATCCACCGTAACCTTTTGGAAGATCCGGTCTCGACATCCAAACGTCATTCCATACATGATAGTTCCAAATTGAGTCTTCACCCATCGGATTTTCAGGGTCATATTCCAACTCTTCGTTATCAGTATTGTAGTAACGATCAACGGATAAAGAGGCGTTAGCGTCGTGGGCTGATACCAAATTGGAAACAACTCTGGATGGTATTCCTAAAGCTCTGCAAATCGTTGTTGTTACGCCAGCGAATACCCAACATTGACCGTAACTAACTTCTTCTTTAGTTTCTAAAAATTGTTCGAGGATTGGAACGCTTCCTGTCCAAGCGGATGGAGCCGTGCCGTCTGAATATTCGCCATCCCAACGACCGGTCAGAACACCCCTGTCGTCGTTTGAATTTACCTGAAGATCGGAGAGTTATTGGAATTTGAAAATGAAAAAATACTAGCTGGAAAAATGAGTAACTTACAATTCTTGAAATTGCCCTTGACATTTTAATGGGATCTCCACGAGACACGGCTTTGATTCCAGATCTTTCTAATAAAAGTTGACACGCAGGAAGAACACAGGCGTCAAATTGCCCGAAGACCCATTCCCTACCTCTACAACTTCCCAAAGCGCCGACCCAAATCTTTCCAGTATCATTACCAACGTACTCGTCGAGGAGTCCCTGGTCTTCCATGTAAACTGAGTCCTCTGCAAACGAAAGAATGAAAAATAAATGAATCAAAGATAAATTTCTTCGAAAGAACCGAACACCTTGTTTTGGAAGGCTCTTCCATTTCACGTACCTTTTAGCCACGGGTTAAACAGCAAATAAATATCCTTATCCAGGTGATAAGTATTTGGCGGTTGTCTACTTCCAGCCGTAGTAGTTTCCACATTCAATTGCCAAATACCGACTGGACTATCAACTGGGCTCCTAACTTCGACCGAAAGATCTTCACCATTAATACCAACCATTCTGATTCCCCATGCTTCCAAATCGGTGAGATAAGTATCTCTCAGTGTAACCTTGTTTACTCCACTGGTTCCTCTCATAGGCATCGGATTCGGACCGAAACTGAACAACAACCGTACGATATCCGTATCATCGACATAAGGGCGATTGAAACGTACAGCCAAATTAAATGGCTGACCACGACGAAGAACTGGAGTAGGTGGTTCCAAATGAACAACTTCAAATTTACACGTATGATGATCAGTTGCGTTTTCCTTCTCATAGAGATAAACCGCCTCAACAACCAACGCTTCCGACGCCATTCTAAATGAAGAAATTTCAATGAAAAATTAAATCGCATCTTGTATTTTCACAATCTATTATAATCTTCGATAGAAAAGGTGAAAAGAAAAGAAAAGAAAAACCGTTGAACGATCGTTGCACATTACGAAGATATGATCTACGGGTTACGGCCATATTATATGTACTTATATTGTACATACTTAAAGTGAACGATTGCAATTTGCTTTGCAATTATATTATTGTAGTATAAGTAATATTCTTTGAAGTGTTAATCGTTAGTCTTCCGCATCTGCAATGGCAGCCGCAGTTGCAGATAATATAAAGAAAAAAAAAACAAATAACAATAATAATAATAGTAATAAAACAAACTGCATTGTGTACACAGTATACCAGGATGCAAATGAAAATCTTAAGAAATTTAAAGATGCAATATTGTTCAACCGATTCTTGTATGTACTCGAGTCTTCCAATGTCAATATTCTCAAGGAGCAAAATTATCAAGGTAAAAGGAGAAAAAAGATTAAACAAAAAAATCGTTAAGAAAAATCTGATGAAGCGCAGCTGTTGTTCCATGCCCATATCGGCAGCGATGTATGAAATTTTTATCAATTAATAATAAAATCCGAAACGGATGAATTCTATGTATAACGTAACGCGCGGATTATTATGTATTGCGAAACGTGTTTTATATCCGCGTTTGATTCACCCGTTTTAACATCAATATTATTTACCCATTTATAAATTACAACACAAGTACATTGTACATGAAGTACCTATATAGCTTAAGTAAACATGTACTATATATAATTGCGTAATTTATTACACGTACCTACCGCATTCAATTTATAATTGTCAAAGCCGGAAAAAATTCCTGTAAAGCCTAATAGAGCCTATGCAACTTTATACTGCAAATTCATTGCAAGTCGATTTACGGATCGAGTGAAAAGTATTTATGTATATAGAAATTTTCAGAGCAAAGTCAACGTTTTTCACATTCCTGCATTTTCACTGAACCTAAACGTACATACCTACGTATGAAATACCGGGTGATTCATTTCATCTGTTCGTACATAGGATAGAATTATGTGCATTGAATAAGAAAGTACAGTTTCGTACCGATCTTTTGAAAGAAAATTAATAAAAACAGGAAGCGAAAAAAAATTTGAAAAGAAAAGAAAAAAAATGACCTCCGTCTCTCCTAGGGGTGACGCAACCTGCATCAAATTGGGCGCCGCTCTTTTAGTTCTTTTGTCTTTTCGCTTTGAATCTTAAAAAAGTTTACCTTGGGCAAATTGAATGAAAACACAACAGGTATATGATTCTGTATATTACACCTAAATTCAAGGAGCAAAATAAACGTTGTTCTCGCATGCATTGCATCGCTAACTAAATATATGCCAATATATAAATTCACTTATATCGTAAGTGCATACATGTCACGTTGTAACAGGTGATTCAAATAAAATTCCCCGTACTT
This sequence comes from Athalia cordata, assembly GCA_963932425.1. NCBI lineage: Eukaryota > Metazoa > Arthropoda > Insecta > Hymenoptera > Athaliidae > Athalia > Athalia cordata. The sequence goes on from OZ010626.1 coordinate 33,067,854, forward strand.
CTAAGGCTGCTTCAATTATTGTTTCACCTTTCTAACAAATTCAATTATAGAATTGAAATTGAGTCACCTCAACTAGAGCTGCAGATCGAATTCTAATAAACTCGCGGTATTACTTGAATTTTTCAATATTGAATTATCCTTTCATTTACCTGCATATGATGCAGTTAAGTGAAAAAAAAAATTATTGACACCTTATTCAGGTTGTAAGATTGCGAAAAAAAAAAATACAAATTGATTGGAAATTAATAATAACTTTATATACTCCCTCATTTTTTTTGATATATAGAATTTTTCCAGATAGAATGTGCAAAATTAAAATTATCATGATTTTTTTTTTCTTCTGTTCTTTTTTTTTTATTCGCTTTAAATTAATTCGTTTTAAAACATAAGAAAAATAAAGAGAAAAGAAAATAAAACGTTTACGTATAGAATTATATGTAATAATAAAAATCTGTTTTACTGACCTTGTATAATGTTTTATTGAGAAAAAAAATCTTCAGAATGGATGTCCGAAAGAAAAAAGGAATCGCGCAGGTAACAATTTGTGACGAATGAAAAGATTTTTACTCAATGAGAATTTCGTCTTTCTTTTTTTTCTTTCTTTAATCTCATTCGATCCAATATGAGTTAATTTTATAACCGCATCAATCGGCAACAATCTGATTTATACTGTCGTCTAAGGATTACGTGAACAGCCTTTTATATACAAGTCACAGCTTCCTTTCAAACGACCACAAAATCCCCACCTATTGAGTATTAATATGGGTATATAACACATAACAACGCACAATCTGCTAAATATCCTGCATTAATCTTTACGTTTCCCATAATAAAGTTATTTAGTTATTTAATTTATTACTAATTTGTGGTGAATTAAGGTCGAAACGATAAAGGGACGAAAAATTCAAATACAGGCGCGCCGGAAATCCCCCCCCCCCCCGCCCCCTGGCGCCGTCCCAAATAAATGTATAAATAAATAAATAAATGAATCAATTTAAAAAGATAACAATTTTCATCATGTGATAGTATTTGAGAAACAAAAAACCTTTTTTCATCTCCCATAACGGACGAAGGAGTACATATGTATATATATATAAAATAAATAGATGAATGATGAATAAAGAAATTATTAATCGCAAGAATCGGCGATATTTTCGAACCGGAAACGGCTGAGCTTTGTTCGGTGTAATAATTTCACCGATTATAGCTTATCAACCAGACATGGTTGCTAATTAAAACTAACCGCATATCCCATACGTGCGAACTTTATTGTGGGGGTGGCGAGTTGCGATATGCTTAATACATCCGGAATCCAGCATCATATAATACAGTGCAAACTGCAATTTCACAATTAATAATAATTCATAATAAACATTGCGCAGTTATGTTTTATTCACCGTAACAATCTTAACGTACGCTCAATTATAAATTCAATTCAAACCAAATATTATATGAAAAAACAAACAAAAATAAACGACACCAAAAATACAAAACATCAGTCCTCTGGACCAAATTCAACTCTTCTTTCGAATTAACCTTTTTTTGGATGTTAACAAACGTGGTTATGGAAAAAAAAAAAAAAAACAAACAACCTGAATATAATAAATCATTATGGTTTTTTTAAAAATACATATGAATACTTTTTTCATAATATTTTTTTTTTTATTCTGTTTTCTGCGTCTTATTAGTGTAACTGTAATTGTTTTAAAATGTGTATCGCGTGTAATTAACCATACACAAATTTTTCATACGTGATAATAATAATAATATTACATTATAATAATTATTGGTCTGTCACTAGTATAATTTTTTTTTCTTTTAAATTTTCTCCCATCCCCTGCCCCCCCCCCCCCCATCCCCCAATTATTACAGGACTCAGCAGTTCATCTAAGCGTGTACGTTATGATTATATCAATATAATAATTAGGTATACTTCGTGTTACTGTACAATAATAATTAATAATAATGTAACTCGCATCAATCGTATAAATTAAATCATCGTCATTATATTATTATTATTATATTATAATTATTATTAATACTATTTTTATTATCATCTTTGACATTTGGGTGTAATTTCTTTGTTATATTAATCATTTTTTTTTTTTTGTTTTTTTGGCTGTTCAGTTTTTATAACGGGAAAGATTTCGATTAACTGCAGGTCTTAGAATGGCTAGGCAATCGATTTCCTTAGAATCTTTCATGACGTTGAGTCATTAAAAAAATGTAAAAAAAAAACAAAAAACAAACAAACAGCTAAACCTACTAATACCATTGTTTTGTAGTTTCTTTCTAAATTCAATTCATCAATTTATCTGTTATAATCAAAAATTCTTAAGTAATGTGCAGTACAGTTGAAAATCCCCATTAGATACAGGTGAATTTTTTTTTTCAATTTTAGGATATGCAGTATAATATGTAATATCATACCACGATGAAAAAAATAACCAAACTAATAATAATAACAACAACAACAACAATAATAATAATAATAATAATAACAATAATAATAATATATCCTATAAGAAAAAATGGACCATATATTGAGCACCTTTCTAAAAAGTCTATAGAAAAAATCATTATTACTGTAAGGCAAGTATATTTAGTAAGTATTCGTAATTATTATTTGTTGAACAAGAACAAAGAATTATTATGTATAATACTATGGCAATACATTAATAATTTCAATTTGATTTTATTTTGTTATTTTTTTATTTTTTTATTTTATTTGTTTTTCCCCGTTTTCGTTACTTTATTCTTTTGTTCGAATTCTTTAAGTTAATTTAATTTAATTTGTTATTTATTTTTATTAAATTTTTTTCTCTCCGTCAACTTGCGCGGATGCGATGCACCTAATAATTCTATAATTATGAATATAATTATGTGTATATCTATACGTAATTTACTAAGTAAAAAAAAGAAAGAGAAAGGGAAAGGGAAAAATTATAACTTAACAAAAATTTGAAGGGGGATGGAAATTGTATTAAAAAAAAAACGAAATCTTTTGCCACAAAATTATTCTGTCACCTATTCATACCCCGATGTAGTTACGTACATACAGGTATATGCTTCAGGGTAAAATAAATAAATATAAATCGTTATCTACAAATAAGTCTGCTGCAGTTATTATCAATAGTTTATCATAGTTTTTTTTCTGTTTTTCTTTTTTTTTGATTTTTTTTCTTCAGTTGTTTCTTCGCTCATTTTTTTGTTATTACCTTATTACTCTAGTAATTAGATGGGGTAATTCTTCCTTCTATTTTCTTTCATTTTTTTTTTTTCTTTTCAAACCATATGGCACGTTTAATTTGGAGGTGGGGACATATGCGTCAATTTTATCGCCCTTATTTTTCTTGGCATTGAAGAATTTACACGTTACTAATTGAAATTGATGTCCGCAGATATTCGGGTATGCTATATTCGACGTTTGTTTTTTTTTTCTTTTTTTTTTTTTTACCACCTAGCTGTGTATTGTCACATCATACACTAGAGCTCGAATAGTAATACTATGCATAATAATGTTAGTTAGATAATCAATTTTTGAAATAGTAAATAAAATGAGGTCATTCATGTGAGCAAAAAAGATGAAGGTATTATCATAAACAGAAACATCAGCTAGGTTGTGTAAAGTTTAATTAAATTATCATTATTATAATATACTATTGATAAAAGTATATCACATATATATGTATGATGATGGGTATTATAATCTTCTGTAAAGGAATGTCTATTTTTTGTTGATTTGTTTTATTTTTATTAATTAATTGGTTGTTTTTTTTCCTGTTAATCGGATTTTATTCCTACAACAAAATCGAATGACTTTGTCATCAGCTGGGAATGAATGAGTGGAGAGAAAGGAAAAAAAAAGTTTACAAAACGAAGAAACGAAAAATGTAAGAAAATCTGTTCTATTTTGATATAAGTTTTTTGTTTTTTTGTTTTTTCAATTTTCGTTGTTCTCCTCCTGTATGTATTACTAACTCGTGAGTTTTGTAGGTTCAAAAATTGCGAATGTTTCAGTAATACCAGTCGTCAGGTAAAGCTATTGTATCTTTAGATAATAGGTGATAATAGAGATCTTTGATATTTTATTATCTCCTCAATTGTGGTGTAATAGTGACCAATTTTTTTCATACCACAATCATAAGTTATGCTATATTACATTATCGTAGTATATACATGTACCTATATCTCCGTACCGAAATATTACATAGAATATATAATAATTAGGTATTATTTGAACCTCCATATCGATCACTTTTTACAGCGATCATTATATTTTTCAATTTACCCTAGAGTTCACATTTTTCCTAAATATAAACTGAAAAATTACATGAAAACAATTATTTCATATTCACAATAATAATCATAATCATAATCGTAATAAATAATCATAAAGTAGATATGATGGTACAATTGTAATTATTGTAGTATCTTTGGTTTCTACATTAATGATGTATCAATGATAATAGTAGCTGTTCATCAATGTAATTTATAATAGTTATTGTTTTTTTTCTTCTTTTTATTATCATTATTATTATACCATTTCTATATCAAATTCTGCGGACATCAATTCAATTATAATGATATAATAGTTATCAAATATTAATTAACAAGATCCCATGTCGTAATGAATAAAAATTACTCGAGAATAATTCGTCTGTCATTATTATCATTATAGTCATTATGATTTTTATCATAATCATTTAAAATAATAACAGTATAGTAACAAATTAAATAATTAACCGATATTCAATAATACATAACGATATAATCGCAATGATGAAAACTGAAAATATAATCTATCAAATACAATAACAAACATAATCATTATATTAATAATATAACATAAAAAAAGAACATAGTATTTATGCTACTATTTAAATTTCTATACATGTATGATTATACGTAATTAGTTAATTAATAATTAATGTTTATAACAGCACTTCTCATAGATTCCCTGTTATAATATGCTACTCGAATAAAGCCATAGTTTAGCTGCGTTTATACCGAAGATAGATTTCGCGAATAAATTCTACATATAATAATTATGTAGTATATGATCAATGCTATTCCGAAAAATGGCAAGCTTCGATAGGCAATATTGACGTTTTCGTGATAGGTGAAGAATTGATCATGAATTTGAAAATCTCTAAATTTGAAAACCAGAATCTGATGTGATTATAATTTTAATAAGAAATTGAATTATCTTTATTATGAACGCATTAAACGGATAACTTTAATCGAGATTATCATTCCCAATTTTAATTATCACAGTCAACCTCCTATAACTTTGTTTTGTTTTTTCGTTTTTTTTTTTTTGCATATCCCATTAAAGATTTGCAATTTGTATTTTCAATTATATTTATATAATATTATATTATCATTCCATGTCTTTTTTTCTCATATTCTTTCTCTTTTCCTTGCCCGCTGTTTTCACTGCAGATTATATAATATATTTCACTGCAGCGCAGACTTTTACGGTGAAAATGTTGAAAAAATTCAACCGTAATCTACGAATCATATCATTCAACACGACTTATTCTGTAATCATCATTACTAGTATTATTATCATTATTATAGTCGAACGGAGAAGAAAGGAGAAAAATCGGCTATATCCGTAAGTATCTTTCTTTTTTTTTTCCTTTTTTTTTTCTTTAAATTTTTATCATGTTTCTCTATTTAAAGATGACAACTAAAAATAAGCGGATAGTTTGTTACTGAAAACAAACCCTATAGAGCTGCAGATATCCCGTGTTAAATTTCATTTATATTTTATCATCATGAACTGGTATGTAATATAATAATATGTATTTTATGTGTTTCACACATACATAATTGTGTAATATGTTTAACGATGGCCGACTAGTAGCAAATTGCTATATAAATATGCAATGTTGTATGTCTGTGTATGTGTGTATGTGTTTGTTTATTTGTCGTATGATTTTATCAGCTAGTAATATTCCTTTGTTTCATTTTTATTTCATTCGTCATTATCATCATTATTACTGACAGGGTAGGTACGACTTTTTCTGACTAGTTAATTATGTACGAACAAGGTTTATTAGGTATACTAATATTCATACCGCTCAATTGTTGATGGCAGTTGAATTATTACAAGGAAAAAAATTTACATCGCACCGGATAAAGAAAATACCTATTTTTCTTTCTTTTCGTTTTCTTTTTTTGTTTTTGTTTTGTTTTTTTTTTTTGATTTTTTTGATTTTTTTCTTTTTGTTTTCTTTTTTGTTTATTCAGAAAAAAGAAATAGCAGAATCAATCCAAAATCCAAATAATACTATTATATTATTTGATACAACGACATAATAAATTTTTATCGAGATAATTTATTACGCCAGCGCTCTTTGAACATACTAGTGTTATTAGTTCAATTTTCTAATTTATTCATTTTGTTTTTTTTTCTTATTTTGAATTAATTTCTTAATTTCTGTTTTTTTTTACTCTGATGCTAGTTAGGAAACGAAACGATTCTACCAGCGAATTTCAAGTCACTGATTGACTGAAAAATTGACCTGCAATACTAGAATTCTGCGTTGTATACACATATCTATATGTATGCATTTTTTTTTCTTTCCTTTTTTGTTTTTTTAATGCGTACCTATGAGTGTAATTCATGCGACGGATAATTATACCGCTGTCTTTTTCTAACTTGCCTTACTTCGAATTAATAGATAATTTGAAGTCTAGGAGCTATAAACAATGTCTGGATCTTTACGAATAATCACTTGCTTTTGTCTTCCATCTTCGAAAGATAACTCCAATCTATTATCTTCGCTACTTTATAAACAGGTGGGTCGGATCAATCGTTTATCAACTGCATAAAACGTTGCCGCCTTGACGATCGTAGCTACCTCTTTTAATTATAGATTGTTTTTTTGTTTCTCTGTATATTCATTTGTTTACTTGGTTTTTTTTTTTTTTTTTTGTATTACCCAACGCTCGCCGACGCGTCGTGACGTTTCATGCGCGAACGATACGGTGGGAGCGAGTCGTGTCATTAATTAATAAAATTACTTTACTCTTTATCCTCGGGGGCTAACTCGGGGCGTCTTCAGGGTCGATTACTCCACCAGACATGGAACCACCATCCGCCTCTTCCGTCATCGTTACAAACTGCTGAGATAACGTCTGGAGACTTTGACGCACCTGGGAGCATAAAAATTAAAAATCAAATTAAAAAATTTGAAATCGATTGCTTGATTCTTATCATTTGATTGCTGTGAATTTGTATGTAAGCTGTTATTACCTTGACTATCTGATCCAGATTAGAATTTAGATACTGTAAAAGTCTATCTTGGGTAAATCTTTCGGGCGATGCTAGTGGATGATTTAAATAGGCAGCGTGTAAACGATCTATCCTCATCATCATTAACGCAGCAGATACGTAAAGCGCGGCCAATAATGCCACTAAAATTGCGATTATGGTTCCAGGCCTAAAGCCACCCCAAAAAGTGGAGGATTGTGGCAAGGGCTTAACTGCAACGGCCTGCAAATTCACCGACTTCGCAGGCACCACAGATTCTAATCTGCAATGATACATGAAACAGATATGTAATACATGATTTGATAGGTATTTAATTTGGAGTATATTAATAAAAGAAAACAAACGAAGATTCTCACGCGATATACTGACCTAGTAGTTGTGGAAATCGATCTCGGGATACTAGCAGCAAATCCATCTGTGTCTGTGCATACTGTAGGCGGTCTCGACGTTCTGTCTGTCCCACTTTCTGACATGCTAGAATCGTCTTCCTCTAAATTAGCTTCCGAATCATCAACGATAAGAGCCGCAGGAGCAAGAAGTTTCCCGGCAACTGGCAAGCTGGGGACATCCGCAGCTGGAATGGGTTCTCTGGCAGCGTCCCACACCTGTTTCATAAGCTTGAAGGTCGAATCTCTCGACAGAAGAGAGCAAAAAACGTGTCTGTCCTCTTCTGTAGCAATGGCAACTGCATTTGGAATGATTCTAGCAGTTTTTTCTTTGCTAATCCTTAAAACCGATGCCGTTGGTATAAGCAATTTTGTAACGTAACCAAATACGTTGCTGTAGAAACCGAAGTAGTTTGGAGTGATGTACAAATGCCCTTGCAGAAGTATATCCGCCACCAACGCACAACTGTAGTAATTTAACACGCGTTCATCAGCCGGTACCTAAACGTCCAAAATTTTTATCATATATTCGAATATCTAGAGTTCCAGACAGATTCAATAAAACCTTTGTACAGCTACTTATATATTCAGATAAGAAATGATCTCTTTGTGTCAAGGCTCCGCCATATCTCCTCGTAGGACATTGACACAGATTGACACATTTTGGGTAAATCTTGAACCCAGATAATTTGGTGCAAGAGAGGGTGAAGGGGGGAATGATATTCGAGAAAAAATTCTTACCTGAGTAAAATGACGATGAAATTTTTTCTGACGAGCACTGCTCGTGGACGATGACGACCTCGTTGACGATCTTGTTGGAACTGCTACGGTTTGAATGCCAGCTGCCATCGATGGCGTACTTCTACTTAAGGGTTTCGATAATTGGCTGTAATCGGAAAAGAAAAGTTCCAAGTTTTTCAACCACGATAACGAGAAGAACAGAAAAATTAAAGGTGAGTTAATGTGTCCCGTGCTTAGTAAACCGAAGACTTGAAAAATTTAAGTTATTGAAAAATGTAATCGAATATCATTTCGACAATTACAGATCAATAGTTGTTAAATTTACGACATCCGTGATGCGGTATAAGATAAGGTGAATTTATCCAAGATAAACGTTTCCTTTTTTTTCAACGTGTAACACTAGACGGCAAAACGTACGGATTTGTGAATCTGTGTCAACACATATACTGAATTATTTTTTTTCATCTATTCTCAAAGTTTGCTCGAGCCAATCAGTAACAATTTACATGAACTATCATTGTTATATTGTGAATTTCGATAGTGATTTGCGGTGAAAGTATTAAAGTATGCAAAGCGATAAGATTCATTGAGGAGTGGATCTGCGTGGGGAAGCCCAAGCCACATTCATTCATACATTGATCATAACAATCGGATTTCTATTATCGTACACATGAGATGAATCATCAGTAGATATTTGGGATGAAGAGATAAAAATTTTAAATTCATTTTCTCACAAACTACTGCGACCGTGGGCCAAAATTTCTACGGCACAATATTCGGCATATCTTGTACAACGCGGTAAAAGTTTTTGTTTTAAAAAAATGCAAAATGGCGGAGGCTAATCAACGCCATTTTATTTATCAAACTTGATACAAAAATGTTTATATCACACACACTTTGATGATAAACTATAGATGACCTACCCGTTGACTTGCACAGTTACACGTGAGATCAATTCCCCCGTTAAAAACATCGAAGAAAATATATACCTGTATACGTATTATGTATACTGTGAAAATAAATAAAATGATACAAACAAAAGATGAACCACAAAATTTATTACAATTCACCAAAGGTATCCATCACATGCACATATATACATATGTATATAAAACAGCTATTTTGCCTGCACGTCTGCCTTAAACTGACAATAAGCAGCTGGTACGCCTGCGTTTTAGTCTTCGTTATCTCAGTTTTTCGTATGCTTCACACACAACTCTCACCGGTCTTTCCTACACCGATAAATGACCACACGGTTTTATGATAAAATATATCATCAGGTGCTACATGAATCATAAGCTACACTATCCAATATTTATCCAAAAAAAAAATCAAATAAACCCCTTTGGATTAAACTAGAAAACGCGTGCACGAATTTAAACATCTCTATTATCACACTCGCAACACCTCAACTTCTGCGCGAAAGTGATCGATTTTCAAACGCTCATAACTTTCGAACAAATGGCGGTATATGGATGAATCTTGAATGAAATCGCAGCTTGAACTTTCCTCTTCCAGGTCCTCTTCATCGACATTATTTTCGGCGTCTTCTCTCTCCGGCGCAAGGCCTCAAAACGATTGAGGCGAAAATTCACTTTTTGAGATCAACTTTAGAGCAACACACGGGGCCGACGGATTTTTATTTTCTGAATCGGTTTCGAGTGCGAGTTAGGAAATTTTATCAGCTTTGAAATACTTCCTTTTTTTTTGTTTTGCCCCAGATTTTTTTTTCGCATTGCCACGCCTATTTGAAACAAAAAACTCTGATTCACCTTCAAATCGCTGTAACTTCTATAAACAAATCATCGGACACGTCGCATTCGGATCGACATTGATCCTGGGTAGCGTCGAAAGCGGGAAGCCGTCACCATACACGGATGGGAAAAAACAAAATCCAGAACGAGGAAAGAATAAAGATGTAAAAAAAAAACAAAAAACAAAGTCTCCCGGATGCATTTTCGAAGCGTCATCATATTTTGCAGAGAAGAGCGTTCTCCTCTAACTCTGTAAGAATTGACTGCGATTTGGAAACTTTTCGCAATGGGTTCTTTCAAAGCGGCGTAACTCCACAAAAAATGATCGTAATGTGATCGGTAAAAAAGTAATTACGCGCAGAAGTCGAGGTGTTGATCGTTTACATAGTCTATTTGGGAAAAGCTTCTTCTCCGTGCTTCGAAAGTCTCGTGCGAATAAGTAATGAAATAATTTTAAGGTACAAAGAGTACATATATGTATATCTGATTGACTCGAACGGCATTACAGTTTTTTTTTAAATCCACATCTTCCTTCCCCCCAGCTCTATATTCCAACGTGGGTTTAACGTCAAACGAATCATTTATTTAATCATTGGAAACACCTGCGCGCAGGTGATAAAAATAAGAATTCTTGACACGTATATAAGTTACAATCTTGTACGGTGTGTACAATATGATATTATGACTATTTCAATCATACATAAATCGTCTCCAAGCGTAACCAAGGCTGAGATTATCGAAGAAAAAGAAATAAACAAAAGATAAGAAAGAAGCAGGAAGCTAGAAAGGAATGAAAAATCACTCGATCTCCACCTTTCGCTACATTTTAGCGCAGCGTGACTGGGACTCCTTGGAGGTGGAATTTGTTGATTGGATCCTGAAACGGCAAGCTGTCCTGTAGTAGGTTGTCCTGCCTGCAGGACGACGCTTTGAAGTGGTGTACTCGGTGCCGATCGCGCGCCTAAAGATCCCGCCGACCTAAAATCAAAAATTGAAAAAAATAAATAAATATATTATATCAATACATTCATCAAATTGAAGAAGCGTGTCTTATGAGGCTTTTGATATTTTCGCAGATCGTGGGAAAGAAATAAATATAACATGTATATAATATATACCCAAAGAAAACTATTCGGACACGTGATGTGCAGTTCGTTTGCGTTAATAAAACGTGTTATTCTGGTTTCTCAGTATAATAATCATGATAAGTCAGATAAGGTTTTCTGAGTTAACACCTAAGGCAGCATGTATTCGATAAGGTAGAACAAATTTGAACAGTTATAATGCGCGCAACTTCTTCGCCTATGGATTTTAAACGGAAAAGAAGGAAAAAAAAGAAAAAGAAAAAACATACGCGTGTCGCTTTTAGTACTTTTTTTATTCACTTCACCTATGTATATATAGTTTAATCATATTCAACGGACGACGAAATTCGATGTTGAGTGTTATATTAATAGAAACAAGAAGAGCGTAGTCCACAAAATAAATGAGAACGCTGCCGCATAAAGTACAGTAATTTTCTTGATTCTTTTTTCAAAATAAATTTTCTCTAGATTCTTTTACGAAATAAGTTGCATATATGCATTTATTATACATGCATACCTTGTTCTCGTGACCGCGCCGTTCGACAGGCCAATTTTAAATAATGCTTTTGTTTGTAATTCCATATTTCCGGTGCAGGTATCGGTCAGCGGAAATAATCTCATGTTGAAATTGTTTTTCTTTTTTCTTTTCATTTAATTTAATTTAATTTAATTAACGATTAATTCCGAATGCTTATAAAACGGGTTATAATATGTAATGAATTCAACCTCAAATCCGATCTTATAATTTTCGCCTTTTCACCGTAACAATTGCTCGCTTTGATCTTCGCCATTTATCTCTGAACGAGATCATGGCAAGATGCACCAAAAAACCAAAACTCATTTTGAAATAAAAAAAAAACAAACAAAGCCTTCTTCTTTTCTCTGTAGTTTTTTTTTTTTTTTCAATTTCTATACTCAAATCGGCACAAAAGTCTTCCGATAATATGTCAAATTTCTATTATCGGGTCTTTCTCCGATGAAATTCAAAGACAGACTGAAAGAAAGTCCGATATCTAATCGTCTCGCAAGTCCTTCGATATAATAGCATGGGTACCTCATACCTATTATAACAACCGACCATCTGATCGTAAATTTTTTATAAGGGATTTAACCTCCAAGTCCAGGGCATATTATTCAACTATGCATAATAGGTATCCATTAGACATTCGTGAAATTACCGTCTACTTTATTTTTTTTTGTTTTTTTTTCATTCCTTTTTTTATTCGTTCTCTCTTATCTGTTTCGCCTGACCAGTTGATTCCAAAATTTCATTTCAACTTGATAAAGTAGATGTGTGGCGATTTTTCATTTTGATATTGTATCGGAGTAGATATATCACTGTATACCTGTAATCTAGGGTCAAAGGTCAAGGTCACGATCGATGAAGACTACAGCTACACATATACCTAGAAGTCAGGTACGGAGGTTCAAATGCAATAATAAATTCTTGCACTTGTCTGTTTGCTGGTGGATGTTTTTTTTCCTTTTTTTCTTTTTTTTTTTTTTTGTTTCTGTCATTATTCATTATCCAGAATACACGTAGCGGTCAGGGTCTCATGAAACTTAAAATAAACCGTGTAACTTCAACTTCATATCGGTAATTTTCCGTAAAACGTCAGCTGTACCTTTAGCTACGTATATACATGTAATGACTTCAAATGTATATATAAGTACAGTGAAGACGGTCTTACAGAAAAAGAAAAGAGTAAAAAAAAAAAAAAACAACTCTGTGCAATAATCTATAAAATACTCAGGTGGGTTTTTAACATTTTTTACAGCTAGAATGCTAAAACCGAAAAAAGAACAAAAAATCAGAGGCTGCGGTCTTCGGATCTCTGTGATTTTGGGCCCAGAAATTGAATATTCTCGAAATCGTTTCAGCAGCTGTTCCCTAGTGTGGAATCCATTTTACAGCGCTGTTGTCTGCACCCCCAAAAAATTATTCTAGATGTTAAATTTTTTTTTTTTTTTTTTTTTTTTTTTCTAGCGCCCAATTTCAGGCAACCCGCATAGATGTTGGCACGCGTGTAATGCGGATTAGCAGATAATAGCGCGCCGATCGAAGAAACATTTTTGTAAAAAACCGTAAAACGTAAAAAAAAATGTTCTTCAGCCTTATTCTAATGTGTTTTTACATCAGGTATACACGAATCCGTCGACTAGATCAAACAACGAATAAAACTGATCAAGATACCCTAATTTTCTCTGCGTAAAATATACAATGTGTAGTCGATATATGCTATGTTTGAGTTAAAAGTCAACGTTTAAAATTTGACTTGCATTAATCCCACCGGATACGATTTAATTTCATATATGTAACACACAATCCGATCGATCTCGCAGCTCCGCATATCTTTTTCTCTGATCTTATTATTTTCTATTATTTCTTGAAATTTTCTATATTCATTCGTTGTCTTAATACATACCTCCATTTAAATCACCGTCTTATTCTTATTATCAGATCGAATATGAAATCGTATTGAAATTTCCTTTTGCATATACTATGCAAAAGCGTATGTAACATTTGGAAAACTAAAAATACATGTGTCGATATGTATCAATATCGTTACACGTATAATCGAATTATTTGAAATTCTGATAGAAAAAAGCAAAAAAAAATAGAAACGATCTTTGACAGGTCACATATAGGGGGTAACACCGATATCTTCATCTTGCATTTTCAATCGAAATGTTTTCAAACTTGCTTGGGTAAAACAACAAAAAATAATGTACATTCGAAATCGGAATTTTCAACCGTTTATTTTTATCATTCCTCGCCATCGCCTCCGTCTGTATATTATAAAAGTCTGATATTATACTTCTGGATCGGGATAAATGAGAGTAAAATTAAACAAAAAAAACAACAAAAACAGATGAGATATAAGAAAAAACTTGATTCTCGTCGTCCTTCCATACGTTTACAGGTATAAACAACCTTGTTTTTCATTACAGGTATAATAATAGCGTACAAAAAAAGATGATTATAATGATAATATAAAAAAAAACAAAAAAAAAACCTTATATATATCAAGTAAAAAGAATACCTGATCTTCACGTTTCATTTATTCCATCAAAACTCGACGATACAATATAAAATGAGATACCTAATATTAATGAAAAAAAAAAAACATAATGTGTATATCGTTTCGCGATTAACAATTAGAGAGAAAATATACACGGATAAATTTGAACGTGTATGAACATATGTAACGTTAAAATTGGAATAGCAAGGAAAATGAAAGAAAAAAAAACTCGAAACAATTGAAAAACAAAAAAAAAACAAGAAAATGTTAACATCTTGAAACAATATATAGGTACGCATGTACATACATCAATTGATATAACCGTTTATGTTATTGCTGCACAACGAAAATTATTTGCGACTAGACTAACTCGTGATTTATTTAATAAAAACACGGGTCAGAGTTCGAACGCTATATAGTTATAGGTATGGGACTTATAGTCCAAAGTTCGAACGAACGTTTGAGCTCGGCGAACTTGAACGTCGTTGACTGAATGAACGATTTAAAAAAAAAAAAAAAAAAATTAAAATCGTACATACATCGATACGCACCGATATATAAGGGTAGCAAGGTGGGGTTCAAGTCTCACTTCATATTTCGAATAGAATAAAATGAAGAAATAAAAAGAAAAATTATAAACCGTTGTCCGCGTACATAGAAAATTCTTTAGAAAAATCAGAATTTTTTTTAACGAGAAACTATAAAGAAGAGACAAGTGAGAGAAAGAGAAAGCAAAGAAAACAAAATAATAATAATAATAAAATGAAATAAAAAGTACTCTTCTTCTCGTCATCCTCATCGTCGAAAGTTGAGTAGGAATTCAAAGTCAAAGTGCACGGACTTGATTCAGTACGACTACAAAGTCTCTTCTTTTTACACAAG
This sequence comes from Athalia cordata, assembly GCA_963932425.1. Taxonomy (NCBI): domain Eukaryota; kingdom Metazoa; phylum Arthropoda; class Insecta; order Hymenoptera; family Athaliidae; genus Athalia; species Athalia cordata. The sequence continues at coordinate 33,083,010 of OZ010626.1, forward strand.
TGAATTTTTATAATACGTATCTATACACCTATGTACTATATATAGATGTGTATATATATATATCTTGAGGTGAGAGACAAACAAAAAAAAAAAAAATTGCTTTCAAGTGTAAAAGAAAATCGATTCCAAAAAGGTACTTTGAAAACTAGGTCAACTGGAGTAGACCTTGCTATATATGTACGTCTGTATGACAATATGTACTATCTATATACTGTACACGTGAATTTCACACTTATATATTTTTTAACTAACCTTTTATCGCATAATACAATACAGAATTTAAATTCCTACGGTACACGTTTAAATTCAGGGAGTAGGTAATTCGGTAATTAGAAGAAATAAATAAATAAATTAATTAAAAAAAACAACCTTAGAATAACAAAATTATAAAACAAAATGAATTCAACGTATAAAGTAGGAACGCCGCATAAACCCAAAATTGACAATTTTTTTTTTTTCTCGTCTAATTTTCTAGTCAAGCCGTAGAGAAACTGTATAAGTATGTATGCATCCTACGTCGAACTGCACGAGAAGTATCGCGTAACTTTATAGATTATAACTGCCACAGAGAAGTGGTCATTATCATTTACTTCCTGCCTCTGCTCACACTAACAATAAGCGAACATCGTCGTCATCATCATCATCATCACCATCATCACTGTCGCGTCATAGTCATTATTATTATTGTTATTATTATTATTACGATCATTTATGAAATCGTCAGTATCATTGTGTCTCTCGATGTATCCTAATATAATCTACATTATAAACCTTGGCAAGTGGATATCAAGATAAATATAATACCCATTTATAAATAAAATTTCATACACATATGTATGTATAGGTATACGCGACATCGATTCCCGCAGTTAGGTAACTTTATGCGTTTACACGTACCACACGCATATGTGTGCATGACATAAAAAAAAAGAATAGAAAAAAGAATTAAAAGAAAGAAAAAAAAAGTGAAAGGGCCTGTGACGAAATAATTTCAGTGCGTGTCGACTGATTATTCACTCTTTGGATTGCATTTGCGGTTTTTCCCTTTATTTTTTTTTCTTTCTTTTCTTCTATACTTATATTACCACACGTATGTGTCAGAGAAATTTCATACGAATTATTGTTATTATTATTATTTTTTATTCCTTCTTTTTTTTGATTGATAATTGTAATGAGAAGTGGAGCGGCAAAAAAAAAGAAAAGAAAAAAAAATTATCAAAATTCAATAGGAATTTCGTAACGAAGACATTTTTATCGTTGAATTGGGTGATGCTTTTACAATTAGTTTTTTTTCGTTTATGACAGTAGTTCGGAATTGAAAAAAATAACGATAAATTTTTTTTCAAAGATAAACTTGTACGAATTTTTGAAGTTTGTACTACGTACGGTAAGCGTTGAAAGTATAATTATTAACGTGTTCAATTTGCATATTATGTCGATAGGAATATTGTATATCGACCGCGTATTATATATATGTATAGATACATTGGACGCAGCAGAAATAGCTTATATATAGTATGTATATTCCGCTTTCAGCACCGCCACTCTGAGAAAGAGGAAACTATGTACATTCAATACATGGTACATAGAACTATATATAAGTATAAGTGTATGTACGGAAAGGCGTCTCAATTTGGCGGTTATATGCGTTTGTGTTGAATTGAATACAAACGCAAAACGGTAACAATTAGATTATCAATTATTGCGATTATCTCCAAAGAATTGTCTTAGTTATTTTTTTTTTCTTCTTCCCCCTATCGATTTTAAATTATTCTTTAATTTTTACTTGTTCTTCTCTCCGACGCAATTGATCGAAATAAGACAGTGCTGTTACAAGGGTGTATAGGTGGTTGCTTCCTGCACGAGCCCGCGCCATCGATCCATTTTCTAAAATATTCGGCGATGTTATTTCGAGGTATGAAAAATGTCGATTGATCACCGATTGTTGTTAGATCAATGACGGAAGGAATATAATATGTAGCTAACAAGGATAAATAAATAAAGAGATAATAAAGTTTGTTTGTCACCTGCGACATCGTATAAATAATTGATCAACAGTGTACAAGTATTTGCCTGCATAGTTATATACCTATACATATGTTTTAGCTGTAGATGTACACAACAGTTGACAAATGTCATTCACCGACCGTATCTGATTCGATTCAATTTGACCAATCACCTTTAATTCCGAGTGAGGCACGCTTGTGGGTCAATTTGTGGTGTGTGTATGTACGTGCATACAAGTACATAGATAACGTCATCTCATACCAAAACTATCCATCCAACTAAACGTGTATCATAAATAAAAAGTTATTACAAATGTACTCTAGATAAAATAATAACAATAACAATAATAATAATAATAACGTAGAATCAACGCTCGGAACGTATATACATGTACGTACAGCATGCGTGCGTCTATGTTCACATATGTATATAGATAGTCGCGGATCAACGGCACGAAGTGTCTGAAAACGTAAATACATCATCATCGTCATTATAATACGTGAACGTGAACCGTTGACGAAGAAGAAAATTATTCTGCTAAAAAGTTACTCACGAACAAACATAACCTCATTGCCAATATTTGTTTCTCTTCCTGGAACGGATGTATACGTTGAATTTTGTCGTTTTACAACCTTGAAAGCGTTAAATACTCTCTCGCGGTTTGCCTTCCTTTGATTTTTTTTTCTTGTTCTTTCATGAGAATGATGATTAAGCGGGAGGCCTACCCACCGTGCGCGGTCATGTCCCAATTCTTTTGTTACCGAGTATTTTGCGAGCTTGAAAAAAGATAGATAAATTAATAGGAATTACCTTTTGGATCTTCGAATTTTTGATTCATCTCGAGCGTTCAGCCCTTGAACAAAACATAGCATAATGGCTTCTCTTGGTGGGGAGGTTGCCTCCCCCATACAATCCGAGTATTGAAAATCTTCTGTTTCTTGAATTTTTATAGTTTCAGGTTTTACAACAATGTCCGAACGCACCGTCGTCGTAGTTTTCGTTGTAGTCGTCGTTGTGGTCACTTTATCTCTCGTGTGTATTAATTTTCTTAAAAATAATTTTGCACGTGTACCAATAAACAAATTAACCTCATTGTCAGATGTTGTCGATGATCTTTTCTTATTATTTGCCAGTTCAATTATTTTTTGTCAGTTCAAAATGTTGATTATACTCAAAATCACAATCCCGAAATACGCTATTCGATTTACTAGATTTCTAAATCTGAACTTCCACTTGAATCGTAGACAGAACTAGCCGCCAAAATACCTCGAAATTTATACTCGTCAGTTTTGAGTCAGTTTAATCTGACTAAGAAGAAAATTCAGTCGCAATTACTACACATATGAAATAAATACACGTGATCTGATTTTCTGGCTATGACATTATTTTCGTCCCACATAATCAGCAGCTGTTAGAATAATTTATTGCCAGAAAGTTGTCAGCTTCTCTTCTTTTTTTTCCATCTACACTTTCTATGGATGTAGTACACTATTTTTCATTTTATAGTCCCTGATACGGTCTTTTCTTTGTTTTTATTCGTTATTGGGTTTTAATCTAAATATAAAATCAATTTACTCAGCAGTTCTAGCAAAATTTTCATTTAAAAATCTCAATAAAAAAATTTACGTAGGTACTCGGTTCTCCGATCTAACGAACTTTCAAAAAATTTCACAGGAATATATACTATATTTATGCACAATCTACACAATTACGTAGTTCAAAAACTTTGATTTTCTAAGGCACGACCTGGACCACTTATTTATTTATTTATGTATGTATTTTGGTTTTCTCTCATTGATGAATTTGTTTGATCAACACTTTTGTTCTTTTTTCACCACTCAACATAACTATTTTTGTATCGCAATAAATTTACCCGTAAGCAAAAATCAAACGAAACGTTCACGTTGTTTCACCGAAGCATCAAATACCGCAGACGCGATCTTCGAGGCGTAAGTATGTAAAGTTAAAATAAAAAGTAATAAAATGAAAAATGTTGACAGAATTAACTACTGAATTCTAACGGCAACTACAGTCTCGCGTAAGATGCCCTTTTTTTTCTGCACATTCGAGGCCGTTGAAGAAGAACAAGACGACGACGACGACGATGATGATAAACTGCACTGTACACTTCTTGTATATCTTCACGTTTAAATTCCAACAATTTAACGATCTTCATTTACACATCCAGCGAGATAATAAACGAACACATCGTGTTTTGGCATGGCGGATATTTTTCCCTTCCTTCTTTATTTCTTTTGTTTAAAGAAAAAAAATAAATAAATAAGGCCGACGCGCTTAAACCTCACCGCGAACGGATCAGATCGGCGTGCCCGGCCCGTGTCCGTCTCATACTGGCAACTGCCACTGGTCTGACTCTTCCTACATTCAGATACCCCAACCAAACCAAACCAACTCCCGACTCCGCTCGATACTCGTTCGCTTGCCTTGCTTGCTTCACTCCATATCCCATTCGCCATAACTCCCAACTCGATTCTCCACCTCCCCCTTCATCTTCGCCATCTCTCCGAGGCTCCGCGCCTCCAGGTTTACGTCTTCAACGTTTTTTTTCTCCCTTCAGCATCTTCTCCCTCATCTCGTGAATTTTTTTCCTTTCCGTTTCTTTTCTCTTTTCTCGTATACATCAATTATAACCGCAATGTGGTGACCCGAAAGGGAAAAAAGAATAAAAGCGAAACGGGGGGGGAAAAAAAATCATTTTATGAATACAACAAATCGGATGACATCGACGCGCGATGATGTCTTTTAAAATTTCTAACGAGTTGATTGACCTTCTTCAGATAACCTTTTATCGGTATCGGTAGAGAGCGGAGTTATCGTCGCTCTCAATTACAAATAATACAAAAAAGATAAATACTTAAATAAACAAATAAATGAGTAAAGAGATTCGAAAAAAAAAAAATTCTAGCTAAGAAAACTCTCTCTCTCTCTCTCTCTGAGACGAGATGAGGTTATCGCACATAACGCGGAGCAGCACTCGTCAGCGTTTCGCGTTATAACTATAAATAATATGAGTTAGTATTATACGTGCATAGGTGTACGAGAGCACGATACATATAGATGAATGAAGAAGAATCTTGAAGATGAAAATTTGAAGAGAAGAAGAATAAGAGGAAAAAAAAATGAACTTCCATACGTTGAGCCACTTTGCCACGATCTCAAGTTTAACTATCGAGTTCCTGCAGAATATATGCACAATTTATACAGCTATACAAAGTATATCGTATCGTTTATAATTACGTAAGTGAAATTAATTTTCACCTGCAAAAAAAATGTATCCCTTACCACGTCGATAAGCTAGTAACCCAATTTTTTTGTTTGTTTGTTTTTTTGTTATTCTATATCTATTTGTTCTTCGTCGACAAATTAAACATTCGTTCACGAAATATATACCTATGTGTAATGATAAAATTCGAAGTAGGTATATTCGAACGGTACCACGAAATCGGATATTATAGTGCGGTATTAATAAATTAACCGTTATCATTTTGCTATTTGGTACCCAAGACACACGCATGTCCGAAGAACTTCGAGTCCGCATCGCGGAGAACCTGCCTTCCTGTATATTTATTTATTTGTTAATTTTTTTTTTTTTCACTCGATTGATTCTCTGGGCTTTATGATGATCCTGCGCGCACCTCTGCATAGGTATTTAGGTGTACCGTACAGGGTACGGAAATTGTACAGTTTTTCCTTTTCTTTTTTTTTTCTAGTCAAGTTTAGGTCAGGTTAGATAAAACTACACTATACGTCCCCGTATACATGTATAAAAGGTATGCGATACCGGAATTGATTAATCTGACAGATAACGAGAATCAGAAGAAGCCAATTTTGTCGTACGGAAGGGATTTGCGTCAGAGTAAAATTGGCTTTCAATTTGATTTTCTTCCTTATTCCGTTCTTTCTATAGACCTACTTACCTGTAACAATCTTCGATCTATTTCTAGATCTCATATACCTATATTACGAATATAAAGTCACCATAATTTATCGAAAGCTTTGAAAGACCAGAGGGACATAAAGTATTTAATCTGACAGAAAAACTGTAGATCCGCGAAAAAGTTCCCGACGTTTGCAAAAATTCGATTTCCTTTTTCCCCATGTTTCCTCGATTCTCTTTTTCACTTTTCAAGGACACACCCTTGCATGGATTCGTTATACCCATTTCCCTAAATTTCGATCTCCTGATTCGTGGCCCGCGTTGTCATGCAGATGACGTAATATACGTTATAATCCAGTGTTTAAATATTTGATGAGAAAATTTGAAAATCCTCTGCTCGGCTGTATATATAAGCGCCCCAATTAATAATGCTTATTTTACTTCCATTGCTTATTTTTCTTCTTTTTTCTTCTATTTTTTTCATTTTTTTTGTCTAGCTTCGGGAACGCGTGTTTCCTGCGACGACGTTGTGCAGATATGTATGTATACCTATATTTCCATATACCTATAGGAATCTACATACATAAGACGCCCGCGCACCGGGGCACCCGGTATATTTAGCCTACCGTAGGGACCACAAACCCATGTACACCGTTCGTCGTCTCCGACAGAACACGAGAAGCTGGAGTTTGTCGGAAGGGATATATACACAATACCAGTAGTAGTAGTGCTCCGGAGAATTGAGGTTAATAGATTTGAATGGGCGTTTGAAAATTAGAGCCGGTTAGCACGGATCGAGTATAACCCTTTCCCCCTTCTTTCTCCCCCTCTCAACCTCCCCCCCTACCCCCCAGTATTTATAGAAGTAGCAACGCCCGCTGCATCCATGCGATTATTGGTATATATGGTCCACGCATGGTCACGTGATAGTAATTTCAGAAACTGTCATTTTTCCATTTTTTTTTTCTAATTTAATTTTTAATTTCTATATCATTTCATTCATCTTTTTTTTTCGGTCTCCTTTCAACCGGCGGATCCGACGGCAGACGACGTAAAATTTGAAGAAAAAAAAAATCACATTTTGGTAAAGTTCTAAACTTGGGTACATTTTTACATACGACGGCGCTAATGAATCTTTGAGCACAGTTGAGGTGTTGATTAGTCGGAATTAGCGCGATGCGACATACGATAATAAAAATCGTAAATAATAATTTTGAATTATCATCGATCGGTTCGTATAGCAAAAATGCGTATAATATAAGTAGACACATGTGCGATATGAAAATTCAAAAGTAGATTAACCCCATTTTTATCTGTATAGTACAAGGCTGAAGGCCTTCGCGGGTGTTGAAGCCATATGAAAATAAAAAAAAAATCGTTGTTTCACCTTATTCGTTTGAAAAAAAGAAAGCAAAAAAGAAAAAAAGAAAAAACAAGAAGAAAATAAATATATAAATAAAATACAATGCGGATGACCCAGTTCAGCAATCGATGACATTTTTATACAACCTAGGGTGTATAGGTACGTGATTAACACCACATCAGGTCATAGCCCATTAGGAACATCTATTTATTTGTTTATTTATTTATTTTCTTTATTTTAAATTTTTAAAATTTTTTTTTCATATCCTTTTTCTTCTCACATTTCGCGGAAGATCGTATGTATAATGGTGGACGCCTTCGAATTTTTTATCTTTTTTCCTTCTTTTAACGTTGGAACCGGCGAATGTAATTTGGGTTGCCTGCGCTCCGGCGCCAAACTCGCACAGATTTTTCGCCGCGGAAGGGTGAGTATTTTTTTTTTCTATTTTTTCTATTTCATCTGTCAGCTGACGCATCGAGCCATCGAATAATAACGTTTAATGGTTGGTCTGCCAATTCATTATCAACACGTATAAGGTAAAATTTTTATGGTTTTGCGAAAATAGAGAGAGCAAAAAAGAATCAGGAAAAAAAAAAAAAACAACCCGCAAGATAAGATATTAACCACTGCGTAATTTTTACTAACGTTGCGAAATAAGATAAATATATTTTATTCAAATAACATACATCTCAAAGTTGTAGGAAAAAAATCTGCAAAAAAAAATCTGTAAAAAAATAAAAAGAAAGAAAATTTTATCGCAGGATGTTAAACCACGGAATTAATTATTTATACACGTTGTTACACGTGTAGCGTATCAAGCGCACGATGATGATGATTTACATTTTTTCCTGTGTCGCAATTTTGAAAATTAATATACCTAAAACTTTTTTTTTTTTTTTTCATTAAAAAAATATTTCTCATCAAAAGAAGTGGGTCTAATTTTCAGTTGGATAGAAAACAACGAGTTCGTCGATAACGAATATATTAATAACGTGATAATCGATCAATTAATAATTCCGTATCGCGATCGATCGAACGATAAAATTAAGTGCAATCTTCGGGTCATAACAGAGATATGATTTGGCGATAACAAAAAAAACAATAATAATACGACGACGCTGAACGACGTATAATTTATTTTCGGATCGAATATAATTTCGCCAATTAATTTTACGAACGGCATCACGATCGTCGCCGCCATTACGAAAAGTATTCGAACGTTATTTAATTTTATTATGATATATCTGAGACGAAACAAAAATAAAAATATTTTATGTTATCGATGTTATCTAAGTATATGTATTTCACAATCGCACGTAGATGTACATAATTTGTTAAATATCAACTTATTATACACTCATTATCTTAAACAGTCGTATAATTATTTAATTATTTTTATACGGATATAAAAAAACATTTAGAGAAAATCATAAAATATTACTCGAATTTGATTTCTATTTAATCGAACCGTTTGAGAATCGTAGAGAAATTTACGCGTGAAAAATTTGAAATTCCTGTTTCATATTTATATAAATAAATACAGTGCACACCTTGTGTACACGTCGAAACAGATACCAAAAATTTTTTTTTGCAACATCACGACTCGGTAGATCGGAAAAATATGAAAGAAAAAAACTCACCATGATTTATTGCGAGGTTTGCGCAAAAAACGCGGTGAAAAAGCTTGTAAAGAAAGACGTCGTAATGCATCTTCGGGATAAATTGTACCAACGCCCTCGAATCTAAGCCAGTCCATCATTCTGTGCCGACTCCTTTTTCTGCCCTTCAACTTCCCGTTATCCTTATTATCTTTATTTTTATTCTTATCCTCATTCCTGTCCTTTTTTAATAATATTTCTTGACGGTTTTTAAATCTCTCTTTTTTCTCACCACCGTGTATAATTTTCTTTTTCAAATTAACCAACTTCTCATAAAACACCATACGTCCGACGTGTCTACGGCTGTATATTTTTTAATCGCGAAAACCAAATTTGAAAATAGAAAGAAAAAAAAAAAAAACCACCACCACAATATTCGATTCACTGCACACAACGACGATCCGTACCAATAATACTACCCTGTATAGGTTATGATATACATTTTTTACGTAGAAAAAAAAAAGGATAAAAGTCAAAGACTATCACTTGAAATTAACCGTTTATTATAATTTCGTAATATTAACAAAATTACGAAAACAATAGATATTCATTTGATATAATTGTACGTTGATAATTCCGCTCGACGATGATAATGACCTGCACCGCGCTGCAGTAAAATTGATATCTATATTGCTTCCGTGTTTGTATAAGTGAAAAGAAAGAAAGAAAGGGGGAAGAAGGAAAAAAGAATTCCGACGTCAAAACTTTTTTTTTCCTCAACGATTAAATGAAATGAAATTAACGAGAGGGAAAAAAAAAATTCCGCGAGCGCGTACCGCGTAGGATCGAATCTCACTAACATCGACTGTCTGCTAATATAAACTTCGATTAAAATTGCTACGAATTCTTGTTATCAAGGTAATAACGATATAAACCAGCGGAGGAGGATTCCTATACGCCATTATAAATTTGTGTTGGTATGTACAATCGTTATCTTTCAGTTCTGTTGTTTTTAACGTTAAACGCATATGATTGTATAGAAATACATGTAATATCCGCGGCCGTGGGCGTTATCTTTACGTATATTAACGTCTAAAAATAATTTAACACATGTTTAACGCCACAATATGCAGAAACTCCGACAACAAAGCCTATAAGTGTATTTAAATATACGTACATACAGAAATGTGTAGATAATATACGCACAAATATATCAAATACCAAAAAGCAAAAATGGTCCGTAGAAAATTGTCCGAGAAAAGGCCGAAATTTTCGTTGGTCTTCGGTAGACATTTTTTTTTATCTTTATACAGCTACAGATAATTACTTTACGTTACTAGGTCAATATTTCCCCGCATGTTATACTCGGATTTCAGTTCTTAGTCCGCAAGTTTGTTTTAAGTCACGATTACAATTACTCACCCATTGAGAGTCGACGAGGATTCCATGGGATTTGAGGGCCCGGATATGTGGACTTTCGGTAATCCAATTCCGTCAACTTGTCCGTGACTATATGCATGATGATGATGATGATTATTATGTGTTGCCAAAGAATCATCGCTGTCACTGCTTGGCAAATGCTCCGACCCCACTCCTCCACGAGGCCTATAATATTAAAAAAAAAAAAAAAAACCAATTAAAATTAATTTTCTATTTTTTTTTCATTTTTCTTACTTCTTCTTATTCATTGTCTGATCGATCAGGAATAAAAGAAAAAAAAAAAAGACAGAGAGAGAGAGGAGAGAGATAAAGGGAAAACGACGATAATTTATGAACAAGTACATAGAGCAACGATTTTTAAATTTCATAACACATCATCATGCTTACGTAATATACATATAATACATGGTTTACGAGTCACTATACATATCATACCAATCATATACAAAAATTATTTAGAAGACACCTGTTTTCTTCTTATTATTATTATTATATATTTTTTTTTTCTTTTCTATTGTTTATCCCCCAGGTCGGACACGCACGATGGCAATTAATTGTTCGAGGGTATTATTTATTCATTTGATTAATTATTTATTTGTTCATTCGGTTATTTTATTATCATTATTATTATTGTTATTTCAATTCGCGGACCATTTCTCGTTACATTCGCGAAACATGCGGTTGTAATTAATTGATATACATTCGATTAGATATACGTTAAAACATAGTTTTACTGAAAAATCAATCGACTTATGTATCGTTTGAAAATTAGGTACATTCATGTATATACCTGCGATGCGTCATGCAATTTTATATGCATACAGGGTGTCTCAGAACTAATTATAAGGTGAAATATAGCGCTTACCAAATCTAAGAATTTCAAATGAAAAATTTTGATTACAAACATAACATTGCCAACTGCGATACAAGCTGTGTTCGAAAACAGCACATTGTATTCCGTGAGTTTCATGGGTTGCCTGCATTTTGGCGCCCCCTAGATATTTTTGCGCTTAGTTCTGAGACACCCTGTACGTAGGTATAAATTAATTGTGACAGTAAATTAATTAAATCAATCTGCATCTCTACCGCAAGCACGTTCAAGTACACATATACCTATTACATACATTATATATTTACGTATAGGGTGTTCAATAAATAAAGAATAATTGAGAGAAATAAAAAAAGAAAGAAAATTAATTGAAAAAAAAAACGTAATATATATAAATAAATAAACAAGCGAAGGTCTATAATATTTCTATACCTTCTAAATGCGTCCTTGCCCGAGGGTAAATCCGAACGCCAATTGGTAGACATCTTTCTTTTTTTTTTTGTTAATTGAATTAAATTCTTATTTTTTCTTTTTTTGTTTAATTAATTTCTTTCGTTTCGATGATCGTGGTTCGCAGTCATATATCATGAGATTTCGATACGTCGTTTTATTTTTTATAAATTCGATAGGAGAATGTCATTTTTTTTTCTTTTTTTTTTCTTTTTTTTGTTCTGTTTTCCGTACACCGGTAACATTTATAATTGCAGATCGTTGAGTCTCACTTGTTAGGGGGGAAAACGAACAAATGGATGAAATAAAATTAATATCAAACAATTGAGCTGAGTTTGAGTGAAAAAAAACAAAAAAACAATACGTACACTTTTTTCTTTTTCCCTTAAACTCAACTACGTATTTTTTTTTTTTTGAAAATAGAATCGCATTTCCTAATTTCAGTTACCCCCACGTGACGGCAGTACTGTCTGGTAAGTAACCCCTACAAGGTCGTAACAGGATTGCGAAAATTACGTAACAAAAGAAGGGATCAATCTTTTTTAACGAATTTCAAATAGATACTAGCTTCGAAAAAAACATAACACAGAGATAAAGAGAATGTATGTGTATCTAAAATTATAGAACAAATATACATTTGGCTTTAATCATAAAGTTGAGGTCAAGTTTTCGATTTTAAAAAACAAATTCGTAAAGAATTATTACATAGTTTTCCCACCCTCACAACTATACATATAGGTATTATACAATTTATGTGTATATGTATATGTATACACATCAAAAATTAGGAAATTACTTTCTGAAGCGTAAGCACCGATAATTTAATTTTACTCACGTTACATTCGCGTCTAATTTTGTACAAGGTGAAAGAAATGAATGTAAGAAAGGGAAGAAAAAGGAAATAAAAAAAAAAGTGGGACAATAAACTAATTCAGAAATAGAGGGGAAAAAAAAGAGAAATAAAACGTCAATAATTGATCTATCGCGAAACGGATAATTTCAAAGGAATTTCAGGTCGAACTACTGGTACGTTTTTATATACATAATACGTATAATTATACGCATTATGAAAATTGCAGCAATAAAATAAGATAAATGAAAATAAAAAAAAAAATCACTTGTCTGCAATCAGGCGCAAGCAAGCCAAATAAAATCTATGATAATATTAATAATTTAATCACTTCTAATGAAAAAAAAACAATATGTAATTATTATTTTCTTTCTATGTAAAAATTATTTAAAAAAAAAAATCAAAAAAGAAAATTTAATCAAATTGCACCTGTGGCGAGTAGTGTCGTAGCTTGCCGTCCAGTAAAGTGGCGCCACTGTCCTGAGCTTTTTCGGCGATAAGGATATAAATAATTATTAAATAAATCCAAAATAGGTTGTCGTTATTAACGATATTATTATTAGCATTATCGCAATATGACCGGAATATGTAATATGATTTGAAAATTCTTCTGCTATATTTTTAATTATTATTATTTCATTACTATTTTATTATTCATCCATTTTCTTTTATTTTTAATTCTAACAATACACGTTCACTTTATATTGGCACATGTTATTAAGGATAATAAAAACGAACAATATACTAGAGTTAATAATTAAAAACACGCGCGAATTAGTAGGCTTTCATTATTGTCTTGTGATCGTATAGGGAGTTTAATCAATCAGTTTATTATTAGATTAAACGATTTCAGAAAAACAATTTCTTTTTTCTTTCTTTTTTTTTTTTTTAATCTTCACTCTATTGATGACAAAGCTTTCAGAAGCATATATAATCAAAAGAAATAAAAAGCTTATCGCGAACCGGTTAATATGATTTTTTTTAAATAATTCATCCTCAATCCTACATCCATATTCTTGGGAAATGATTAATTATAATTGAGAATTACGTACATTATTAATTAATCCATGAAATAATGCTTGAAAAATTAATGCGGTTGAGCTATTTTTTTTATTTATTGTTTTTTCTCCATTTGTATGGGGAGGCAGGGCTGATGGGAAAGACGTATGTTATGATTAATTAGCGATGAAATGTTTGTTAATTGATGGTTTCTGCCGTCTTTTAGTGATGTACTTTTATAAATTAAGGCCTTCTTACTTTCATTCCTAACACTGCAACCATATCAACTTTATAACTCATTTAAAGGCAAAACTATAAATAGGAATATGTACAATTCCAATGTGACAGTAGTAATTATGTTATCTGGTTAATTATTATTGAAAAATCAATACATATAATAACGAAGAAATATACAGTGAATGTTACACATATTAATATTATGAAGGTTTTTTTTGTTCGGTTTTTTGAATTCCCTTCTCTTGAACGGTTGTTATATGATTATTTATATAATAAATAAAACGTACGTTACAGATTGGTATGCGTATTTTTTTGTTTTCCAATTTTTTCGTTAATAAACATTTTTGAAAACGATATATAACATCATACCACGTTGACGTTTGTGACTGACGATATTGTTAATATTGAAAACGATATTAGTAACGAGAATGATGATTATGGTGATGATGATGTTGATAGTGATGATGATGATGATGATGATGGTGAAAATGATGATGATGATGATGATGACGAGAAATGTTTTGTGAATCAAACGTAAACGATCTTAATATACGGCAATGCGGTAAATCGAAAACGTGCAGCGAACCTGCACTCATGCACTTTCTGATTCACATCACATCACAACTTCACATTTCACATAATATTGTGGAGAGAAGAGAAACATGTACAGACAAACCTATACTCGGCACAAATACAATCTTACTTTGAAAACCTCATCCGCAGGTGCGTCTGCGCAACTAAGGCCACCTATTGACCGAGTGTTGTATACAGCTTGTATAGATATATAAAGCAAAAACCTATCTATACATATTAACGGGAAAATATCGATAAATTGTTTATAATTTTTCGATAAAAAAATTGACGAATGAATCCTTATTTCCATAGAGAATATAAAAATATCCATCTCTTAATTCACCATCAAGATTTTTTTCACGAATACGTCTCTAAATAATTTTTAACATTGGATGAATTTATTTCACCCCTATTTGGGGGTACGGAAGAACTTCGTCGGTAACTTACCGACTTACCGATCAAGCTTTCTTGTTCGAAGGTATTAGACCGTCACTTTTTTTCACGCTCAATTTTATTCAATTCAAATATTTTTTATTAATGCATTTAGGAAAATACGCTGTGTAACGTTCTTTATTTTACCTTACGGGGAAAAAATAAAATAAAATAATTGATCCCACAGCGCGTCGTTGTTGTAATTGGCATTTATATACCATGATGCATCACTTCCAAGAGTTTTAATCACGGGTTATTAAGAAGTCTGACCCACTACGCAATCGTGTCAATTTTATAAAGAATTTATATTATGTATATTCATCCACGGTTGGCGATAGAAGGGAACAGTTATGAGATACAGCCTATACGAAGGTCGTGGAAAAAATAATTCACAAGGAAAAAACAATAAAATGAAATAGGTAATAAAATTCTCGTTCACCGAACTAGCAAGTAGTACGTCTGTTAAACCGACCCTGCAAAAATCATTCGCTGTATGTAAATGTTCCGTATTTTGTCTGTATGAAATTTGTAAAAAAAAAGCTAAAAATCATAGAAAATTTTTCAACTTACTGGGGTATAGAGACTACCGGACATCCGAGTTGCAGGAGACTTCGTGCTAAGAATTCTGGAGCATGTTCGGATATGGAAGGTGCAGATTTTCTCGTGGGCCTGGCGGGTCGGCTGGTATTTTCTTCAACATCCGTACCGGAGCTGGTATTCGGTACTTTCAACGACGAAACTGCAGGATAATCCGTTGTTTTCTTTAGCCTCAGTGATCCTCCACGTTTTAACTGCGTACCAATTTCACCCTCTGAAAATTGAATGGGGAAAAGAAGTATTTGGGCTTTAAATTATAAAGATGAAATTCTTTTTTTTTTCTTTTCTTTTCTTTTTCTCCTAACACAGAATCTACCCACTCCAACTTTCCGGAGCACGTTGAAGACGCCACTAAAAACACGTGTTTCAAACTCCCTTTACTATTATGAACTGTGTCAAAAGCGTGAAACGTTTAATTTCCATTCTTCAAATTATAATGCAACTTAAATGCATCGCAGGTATACTATACGTACACGTAAGCATTCAAATTTCAACATGCAAGGCCGATTTATCACGCACATTAGGCATAGTATATGTATACCATATACACCATATTAATTTATATAAATTAATACAGCAGACGATAGATAATTAACTCAATTACACGTGCATATATATATCTATACACGCATATATGTTTGCTTTATAAATTACTAATTTATACAAAAATTAGCGAAGTCTTATTCAATTATCTTTTTTTCCCCCCTCTTTTTATATATTCCACGGGAAGTAGGTAATTCCAGCAAACTGCAGTGTATTTTATAGGTAATCACACAGCTCAACATGTGGTAAAAAAAAACACAATGGAAAGAAAAACAAGTTTTCAAATACACGCGTATCAGTGTGGTGCACTATATCGCATATAAAAATGTGTGGTTTAAACAAAAAATAAATATATTTAAAAAAAATAAAGAATTATCTAAGTATGATTGTGTACCGATTTTTTCTTATCATATTATAATATATACCTCTTATTTGAAATACTCTCAAAGCCATTTAATATATGGTATACAAAATGACAATCGGATTCTGTAGAGTAAAATTTATTATAAAAATATGTATACAGAAATTTAACGTGTAGTATATATCTTTTATTGACAACGATGTAATCAGCAGTGACGAATGGATTAAAAGAAGAAAAAAAAAAAAATAGAAAAAAAAAACTAGTACTTTATTGTAATTATATTGCGAAGAAGCTCGATAAGTAGGGTCACAAAACCGGTGACAAAAGTACGATAGGTTACATGTATAGTTTAGTAGCTTCTTTCCCACTGAATGCGGACTTTAAAACTACAGTAGATACGAGTAGCTACTTTATACTTATATATATTTTTCAACTAGGTAAGTATAATGACGCGAAAACGTCTCTCCGGAGCTTTTGGCATCCCGCCGCGCACCTAATACCATGAAAATATAATATAGGTATATAGAGACTACCTTACGTACAACATATGTACGTATATACATACAGATATATATATCTATAGCGTATTTAGTTTACCCGGAAATTAAAGTTCGCGCTAAAATTCTATAGGTCATATGAATTTTTCGGAATTTCCGCAACTTATACCCCGCCTGTATTATACATCGTACAGATATACCTACGATATGACACTTCGGATTATTTCAGCTGAGCGCTCTAATATTACTACGTTTTTTTTTTTTTCTTCAAATTCGTGCATGACAAAAATTTTCATCATATCTGCTTGATCATCTTTCGCAGATATCTCGATATAAACTGCAAGTGTTCCATTGCAGGTATACCACTAATACCCAACTATAACTGTTCTCTCTGCAGGTATACACACGAGACGAAGAAGAATAAGAAGAATCAATAGAATTGCGGTGACCTTTTCAAGGATGGCATTGAAACTTGCAACGCTATATATTTTGAAAAAAATTTATAATCAACTATAGTTCTACTTTCTAGGATATCTATTTTTTATTATTTCGAGTTCTTTTTTTTTCTTCCTTCAACGACTGAACATGACGATAATTCGAATATTTATTATCTAACATGCGGGAACATACAGCCGAATTAAAGCTCCGTCGGGTTATTCGGTTATTATTATTATCACTATTATTGGGTCATAGATATTTACGCGGGCTTTTAGGGTTCGGAGGGGTCGTAAATGCTTAAGTATGATGCACGAGAATTTAGGGCTTGCCTCTATCAACGCCCAATATTATTAATAACCTTTCAAATAATTATGGTACGTTTACATAGCTGTATACCTATACATATGTACGTACCTTTCACATACACGTCATATAGACAGGATACGCACGCGATTTTGTAAAGAGTGAACGTTAAAAATAGATGCAAATCGATAGGATGTGCCAAAACGTTCATCTCAAACCCTATAGGCCGTCTCGTAATATCCGGACGTGGGTTGAGCGGGAAAAAAGTAGACAGAATAAAAGAAAAGAAAAAATTTACGGACAAAAAAAAAAAGAAACAACATTTTAATGTCAGAAAAAAACAGAAGGACAGAACCTACACATCTGGACGTTAAAATACCAGAAGGCAATATTTCAAACATATAAATAAATTAATTTGAAAAAAATAAATAAATATAATACAGGTGCAAGCAATTTCTGATGATCTATGAAAAATCTATAATATAGAATCTCAAAGTATATTCTACACGCGTAATCGTCGCTATATACATTTCGAAATTGATGTAAATTTTTTTCTTCTTATTTTTCTTAATTGATTCGCACGAGGCGCGATATATTGCGTGCGTTTGTTTTCTTTTACTTTTAAATTTAGATAATCATTAATGTATAATTATACGGAGGTTATACGAGACGCATCACCCATTATGACGCAGAATTTGATCAAACACATGCTACGCAAATAGAAAAATAATGAAAGAAACAAAAAGAAACAAAAAAAAAATAAACTTAATTATCATTAAGAAAGATAATTCAGAGCAAATTAGTCGAATTTAGAGACGCGCGTGTATAACGCGTTCGAGTCGTAATTTCGGCAAAGTCTCGAGACCGAAGTAAAACAAGAGGGCAGACAAAAAAAGCACACATAAACGTATAGAAATGGATTGAAAAAAAAAAAAAAGAAAGAGCGAGTGAGATAGATTAACAAAAACTACGTATTGCGATGGTCTTTTATTATACATACGAGAATTATATTAAATAACGTCAAACAAATTGCTTGTTTTTAATTAATCCGCATGTGAATATTCGTTAATTGAAAAAAACGAAAAAAAATCAGTTTCTTAAACATTTTAAATCACCTTTGTTATCCGAAGATGATGATGGTAACCGCAGACTGTGAACCCGACGTAGAGTTACGGGATCAATTTCCAGATTGTGATCGAGATCGTGTAGATCGTCTTTTGGAGTAATCATTTTTTGGTAGAAGTTTATTAAAATAAAACCAAATAATTAAAAAACGTAGGATCAGAACTTTGACGTCCGATGATGAGGTATTATTTCTTAATTCTTTTAGACTCCGCACTAGTTGATAATTATTAATTTAAAAAAAAAAAATAATAAATTTAAAAAAAAAACAGAAAAAAAATGAATAAATAAAAACACTATCCTTCCAGCTGACCCGCCACTGCCACACGTCGGTCCTTATTCGATGACCAGCGACCACTTCGAATTGTTACTAACGACTATCGACTATCCCGCGTTACGTTTCACTGGATATTAAGTATAGGTACGTCTACTATACATACGAATATCTGATTGTGAATAAGTGACTCGAATGTCCAATAGAAATATAGGAAAAATACCACGTGATATTTAAACTACACACGTTGATAATAATCTCTCGCCAATGCCACGCGGTCCTGGTGATCTGCAACCGTTGCAGAGTTTTTCTTCTATTTTTATTTTTTATTTCTTAGTGAATTTTATTATTATAATTTTTTTTTTTTTTTTTTATATCATAACGTGCTCAATAATTATTATTTGTTGTAATAATTTTCGCTGAACACTGTCTGGAATAACACTTGATATATACAAAAAACGATAACTGAATGCAACTGAAGTTAGTATAAGAACAATTGTAGTTTAATAGTCATCATTCTATTTTCATCTTTAATCCTGAAGGTCATCGATCAGAGAGATAATCATTATTTTCTGTATTTCTCTTGTGTATTCTTATTTTTTTGTTTTCGCAATTCGACTCGCTGTTGCCGCAGTCCGCGGTTTATAAATTAATGAACACTTCTTTCTTGAGAAACAGCTGCAGTTTTTGCTGGCACTACTGCGTTCGATATTTTCATAGTTATGAATTTATTCGTGTAATACCTTCTTGTTCTAGAATCCATAGAAATGTAAGACTATGGATTCGGGTTTCGAGTTAAGTAAACGAAGATATAAACTGCACCTGATGGCGCAACAAGAAAATGTTTAAACAATTTTCATCATACTCTGATGCTCATGCTTTTCATACTAGTCTGCATCAACTCCTGTTATACTTTTAAGGCAGTTGCACTGTATAATAACGATATATATCATATGAAATCGATGTTGTGTAGATTCTAGACGAGCTCCAAGTTCAGTTCCTCATCACTATAATATACTGTAGCGACACGTGACCGAGATACCTACAGAGATTGATTATTATAAACACAAAACTGTTGTTACATGCGACATATAATTTCCATTAAACCCGAACTGTAATAAAACGTACTCTACACGGTAATTTGTTTTTTTCTTTTTCTTCACATATCATCCGTGACGTGTGTTACGTGTTTCGAAACTATGACGTCACCTTGGCAGCGACGAATCGTTTATTATTAATGAAATAAAAATCACCGAGAACTTTACATTTCGTTTAATTTTTTGTAACGAAATAACTGCGCGGATTTCTTCAATGACGTTGAGAAAGGTTTCCTTTGAAATCTGACGGATAACAAACCTCTTCTTCTATTTCGTTAATTTTAAACAGACGGCTCCTCCTCAGTTATTTTTACACACACTCGTATGTTTTGAACGTCTATTTTCGCATCATCACGATATGCACCTGTTGCTCTTTTATTACGCGAAAGTAGTCTTCTTCCTCATTCTTCTTTCCTATGATATACAACACAAATGCACTCCATCCACGTCACGCACACACAATATAATTTACGATATTATAATTATTAATATACGATGAAAATTTCACAATTTTTATACAATTTTAATTGTACCGTAAGAAAATACAAAACTATTTTTATCAATTTTCTCAAAAATCGACTAACTCAATTCACTAAAATTTCAACACTTTTCTTTTTTTACACTGTAAAACGAACACATACATATACTGAATCAGCTCCCAAAAATCATTGTCACAATTACTTAGTCGTTTTTCGTTTTTGTTTTTGAAGCTTGATTAAATGGCACGCGAACTCATTCCCGCGGCCGATTGCCGACTGACCGTCGACGGAATTGTGTATGTACTCCTACTGCGGCTATATGTATATAGGATTGCGGAGTTATTTTCACGCCGCATATATTCTACTACTTCAAATAGCTGGTACAATATGTACATTACTTATGCCTATAGGTATATATACAGCATACATATACATATGTATTAATCGACCGGCACAATCAGTGCGTGAAAAATGTTTTCGTTTTTCTACGGCTGATAGCGCTCTGATTTGGCAATGCAACGTAATTACTGTCCGTATATTACACGTAGAGGAAAAATTTAGTATCACCTACTTTTCTGCAACGAGTTATAGTAATTAAATGAATATTTTTTTAATGAATTTCAGAGTCCAAGCCGGATAATAGCGCCACTCTAATTAACTAAAAACTTTATCAGCACATGCGAGTATCGATTTTTTAAGATACATGCCTCATTAACTTATAATTTCAAATTGTATTCATAAATTTGCTGAAAAAAAACTCATATTTCTTCTTCTTTTTTATCAAAGACATGCGATGAATTAGTGCAATAGAAAAGGCGTAATGATAAATAGAGTGTAATACACTAACTTATATTCCATGATTGAATTTTTCTTTTTCATATAGAAATTTGAACTGTTTTATTTAAAATATACAACTTTAATAACTACAACCTATTTTATAATATATAGGTATATATAAATATTTATATGTATATTATGTGTATATAGGTATAGTATTTGCGTATTAAGTCGTGAGTAATCTCGTTTACATTACCAGTCACAAAACCGCGATGTGTCATATATTTGGCCACTATATACATATATATAAAGTATACCTACAATAATGGCCTATATATTAGATTTATATAGATACATATTTTGGTAAACGGCATTCGATAGACTGTGTATTATATTAACGTTATGATGATAACAACAAAATTCGTCGTTATTTTAGTATCTTATATGAATTGGACGAATTGAGTATGAAAATTGTCATCTCATTGTTTTTTTTTTTTTTTTTAATTATTATTTTTGTTCTTTAGTCTAGTTATAAGATAATCATAGTGCAATAATATCCACATTCACTCTCTAACGGAAATAAATATGCTATGTATATCTCTGAGACAAAAGTTAATTGAATAATTCTTTTTTTTTTTTCCTCCAAAATACCCGATGGTGATCTTGAAATTAATTCATCATATCACACAAGTCACGTATACAGAATTCTTTCAATAAAATTTCTGCAGTTGTTGAAAACAAATCCATTAAATTCTTCTAATACACTAACACCAAATACATAAACATTATATTCAGGTGTAGTATTGCGAGTATCAATACTATAATTTATTTTAATATTCAATTTGATTTTCATAGAGAATCATGTAATTATTCAATTATATTCACACTTCTAATCCTCTCCCAGATAAAAATTTAGAAAATCTTTCACCCATAACGTTTTGATGACCGCCAATTTTTCCGGCTTTGTCAATTATGTCGGAATTACGTCTACTGTAAGCCGTTTCCAAAGGACTCGGTGAATACTTTGAACGGAAATTAACCCCTCTAGTTTCGATAACGTCTTTTGAACATAGTCTGGGTATTTTTTGGTCGATTAGCTCAGTTTTATAAACGGAATATCTTTCGTAAGATATAGTTAAAACGATTAGGAGATGAGAAAGAAACCTTCTGTGATACCAAAAGGCCTCGTGACCCGGGTAAAGATTGAGCAATTCCTCATTGAATAAACACTCTTCGGCCCAGTATGAAAGTCCGACTAATATAGCTGGATAATTAACATCGTGACGAGGAAGAATTCCGGAAGTTGAATGAAGATAATTTAAGACCTCGTGACTCGGCGCGTCCATTAGAGAGGGAGTTTCGAGATTTAAAAAATTCGTGAGAATTTCTCTGCAGGTTATTTCCGGTCTAGTTGGTTGTCCCGGATTGCCGTTGATTTGTAGAAGTTTTCTTATAAGAAATTGACGGTAGGCGAATCCGCTGTAGTCGGAAATATGAAGGCTACACCATTCACCTGAACTCAGCCATTCTGATTTGAGAAATTCAATGTAATTCTGAGGTGAATAATTTTGGAATGTTGTTACAATGTACTCTCGGTGATTCCAAGCGTGATAATTATTGGCATATCTATCAGCCGATATCGTGGCGATGTTTATTTCTTTCTCGAGTATTGTTTCTACGTTCGACGTATGAGAATTTCCGATCAACATAAATTGAAGAAGCCAACGTCTGTATGCGAAAGCTTCGAAACATTTTGCTTTGTAGTATAAAACTATAGCAACGAAATGTAATTCCCCTTTCGATTCCAATCTTCCGTTTTTAACGAGCTCTCGACGCATATTCCAAAACGTTGTCACGTCTGGATTCAATAGAAGCGCACCTAGTAGCCATCGTGAAATTGTACTAGGATCTTCTCTTTTATGACGATTCTGACGTAATTCGAGCAGCCGGTTGTAAGCGTAACGGTACAACGGTTTCACGCTCCACGACGCTAAACCCAATGAATTTTCGGCGTGCAATACCGGCGATTTATTCTCGTTGTCCAAAGCCGGTATTATTTCGAATCCAATTCTGTAAATTATTATAAATTCATTATCTACAATTATATAATACTTATAACGCTGTATTAAAAATTACTTATCGCTTGCATGGGATAGTAAAATTACATGAATAAAGAGACCAAAAAAAAAAAATGATTGATATCGTGTGAACATGCTATAAATAGCGGGAGCTAAAGTCCAGGCCAAGTATATAAATAATGTGGCATTGTTTGAATATCTTTTCATATAATTAACTGTTATAGAAAATAAGTCATTGTCCCGATACAATAGTGAAGATATTTAAAAACCCCGCCCTTGCTGCACCCAACACTTACAGATTTGGATTCTTCTTGAGTACATTTTCGATGTCAGAAAGTATTTTTTCAGCAGCCGGAAAAAAGTCCTCTTGCATTTTTGTAGCGGTAAATAATAACGTTACATTTCTTTAAATAATCAATTCCTTCAAAGAGCACGATATAATTTCTTGTATTTTGTGCACTGCACCATCCAATGCGGACGCTGTGGAGGTTTTTTTTTCTTGCGGAAGTTGTTGAAAACTGTCTGAAGTTGGCATGATGCGTGCTCGCTCGGTACTGAAGCTATCAAAAAATATCGAAGCTATTCGCCGGGGAATTGACACCAAGGTACAGGCAGAGTCGGCGATAATAGTTCGTTTTACGGCACGTATTATTTCACCTGGGTTAGAACCGAATAGAAATCTATTCAACGGTCACTTTGACCGATCGAATTATTGTCATTGACTCATCAATTTTCAGGAGAATCCATTTTTAAAGTATCACATGTTTTAACACCACCATCGTGAAGTAGGTCGTACCCCTTCGAACGATCAGAAAAATAATTTGGTTCGATTTCTCGATAGCCAGTTTCAATTGTTCGACACGTTCACCACGTTGTGTCAGTTGAGTCAACCATCGGTCATCTGAATAACCTCTAAATTCGCGTTTTACAATTCATCGTACCTTATAAGGCGAAAAATTTCAATAATTTGGGTGCTTAGGTAGTAGATCCAGAGATCTGAGGGTAAATCCGAAAAGTTTTTCGCTACGATGTCAGACCCGCGAATCCGTACCTTGAAAATAAAAACTGGAGTAGTTAAGCGGCTAGCGAAAGAAAAAGTTACTTACGAAAAAGAGGCTGCCCAGCAGCGTGACAGGATACAAAAATTTAAGGATCAGGGTGAGAGTATTTCAATAAATGTTCGAATGCATCGTCACTCTAACGTCTGCTTCTGGAAAGAATGGAGAAAATGCTTTTCCAATACTTGGCCGAATGTGAAAAATTTACCCTCAACATTTTTTTTTTTTCACAGGAAAAGATGAATATGACATAAGAAAACAAGAAGAGGTCCTGCAAGAATCGTTGATGATGGTTCCTGACTGTCAACGACGTTTGGTGAAGGCTTTTGACGAATTGAAGAAGATCTTGGAAACTGAGCAAGACTTGAAAGAAGTGGAAGCTTATGTTGAAGCTGAAAAAGTGATTGTAGATGCGCAACTCCAGCTACCTCAACAAGGAGAAGCGTGTTAAATTGTTCAATTTGTTGTAAAGCTATTTGACACACATTTAAACATTCATAAACAATTTATTGCATTTAAAAAGTGATTCCCATAGATGGATGAGCTACTGTAGGTTAGATTTTGAAAATTATGTTTTACGGAATTTTTTAAGAATTTTTTTTTTTCAAATCCAATTATTAGATTATCATTTTTAAAAGACAAGATGTATACAAATCAGGATTTTTCACAAGCGCCACCTTACAATTACAACAACCAGAATTCGAATTATATTCCAAATTGCGAAATGCAAAGTCAAATTGATTATAATTATCCATCAAGTTTAAGTACTACTTCTGCTAATATGAACTTCACTAATTTTAACCCACTATCTAATAACACTGATGAAGAAAAATCGGCTATAGTGATGCTGATGAAAATGCGAGAACAAGATGAAAAAATGATTGAAGATTTTTTGAAAGAAAACGAGCAGAAACATGAGGAAAAAAAGGAAAACAGTTTGGACAAAAGTTCAAGGATATCTGAAGCTCGATGCACTTTGGTATCGATTTGTCGATTGAATAAAGAGTTGGAAAAATTGAGAGATGAACTTAAAGAAAATCCAGATATGCCGGAGGCGGATTGGTGTGAAAAAATGAAAGCTACTGTGGATAAAAGAGATGAAATTAATGGACATCTCATCAAGTTAGAGGATGATGAGTACGTGAGCAAAGTGAAACTGTGTATAGAAAAACGAAAAAAGAAGAGATTACGAGAGAAAAAACAAAGAGCTTCACGAAAAATTGTAAAACAAGCTGCCAATGAAAGGAGAATAAAACTTCATTCCGAGGTAGATGCTTGGATAAAAGATAAACAAGATATAATCGAAAGAGAGAAACGCGACTTCAACATGAGAAAAGATGCTGATATTGTACTCGCAGAGGTCCGGGAAAGGAGGAGCGACGCTAGAAAGTTCTTAGCCATGTTGCAAGAATTGCGAAATTTGAGAAAAATTCGAGTGACTGTTGCCAGGGCAAGAGGCGAGCACTTGTCCGCCGCAGCTGACCAGGCATTTGCAAATATTATTGGTAATTAAGTGAATCCCCCCGCCCGACCCCCGGTGACAAAAAAATAGTATATATTACCTAATTCTTCTTATTATGTCACAGATAAACTGGTAGAGCAGTGGTCAGCGATGGACAGAGAATACTCGATAGAAGAACAGGGTCTGAAACTGATGTTGAAAACGGAAAATGAAGAGAAAATTAAAAAGCAGAAGAAAACCATTTTCGACGATTGGGAAAATGTACTCTTTGGTAGAAAACTTCCGGCCGTAGATTCATTCCAACGTAACATAAATGCATTTGTGGCCATAAGGTACGTATCACGTTCGACGAAGCATTACCAACAACTTCACTCGATAGTCAGCTTGGTTCGATCACACTTTTTTCAATTTTACAGAGCTGCGTGGGACAAATACATCAATAATGATGGGCTTGGTTCTCCCATACCAATAGGTTGGGTGATGCCTGCTCCACCTTCATCTGAACCTTGGCAGAAATTCCTGAAGAAAGAATGAGCTTTTTGTCACGACTAATGTAAAGTTAATCATACTAATTTTGCTAAATTAAACTCGATACCATTTCCATATTCTTGTTTTTTTTTTTTATTATGAACTGTACATTTGTTGATGGGTCAGCATCATCCTATACTGAAAATGAGACTCTTTTGGTGGTGAGCTGCACTCGATGGTTCTAGCGGTACTTGATCTTTGATGGCTACTGATCCCACGGTTTCTGCACCGGTCACCAACATTTGCAAGGCACCTTGTAGTTCTAGTAGAGATTTGGTTAAATCTTCCTCTTCTTCTAGTTTTTTTGCTAATATATTGAACATTGAACGTACTTCATCGTTCAATTCATCCAAGCTTTCTTCATAAATATCTGCAGTGAAAAACAGAATTTAATTTATTATTGTCCAGATGACAGGGGAATAGAGATTTCAAAATCAAATTCTAGTACAAACCCATTAAAACGCTAGTAACGTGTAGCAAAACTCGTCCAAATCGAACATCACCGATATATCTTGCCAGAAATCGAAGAATGTTTAACAGCGACTTTCCGTCTCTCCCTGCTAGGGCCTGCTTTAATCCTTGACGTCTGATGAGTTCTTGCATTAAAGCAACGGTGACATGGGGTGTTCTTTTTACAACATAAGCCAATAACACACTGTCGAGGGCTTTGGAATACTGAAATTTTCTCAAAAAGATATCTTGCTTGCTAAGGATTTGTTTAGTCTCCTCTTGAACAACTATATCTGTGGATGTGATGCGAGAATGGGAATCTGCGTATCTGTAGGAAACTTTTTTACGCTGTGCCTTAGTTTCTTTCACCTCTGTGTCTCTTCTTCTTACGGATATTAGGCCGTCGACCATACCAGCTACCACCGTTTCATCGTCAGGCTACAGGAATTGGAAGAGAGTCAATTAATCATCATATGGGTAACAGAACGAATCAAATACAGGAACAAATACCCACGCTAATTCCAACACTAAGTACTGCATTTGGATAATCCAAAGTATGGACAACTTTGTATGTGCCAGCATCATAGATTTTTACATGTCTATCCAAGGATCCAGATACTATTCTCTGACCTTTTGATGCTAGTTTAAGACACGTTATTGTTTTATGGTGCTGCGATATTTTTGCCAGTAATTTTCCTCCAGCTAATGCATCCCATACTCTTATTTCAGTACCACCTTTAAAAAATTGGTATTCATTATTTATAATAGACATTGCAGAACAGCGTAAGATCACCGAATACTAAAGAACGTTTAATTTTTGCCGTACCAGCCGATAAAAATATTCCACCAGATGGGAGAAACAGTAAGCTTTCAACAGGAGCCTCATGGTCCACAGTCAAAACTGTCTTATCAGTTCTAGTGTCATACATTTTAACAACTTTGTCATAGCCTCCAGATAAAAATATATCAGGTGATACGGGACTAACGGCTCCAGCTCTGACATAGTCTTCATGTTCTTTAAAAGTAGTAAGCTGTTTTTCGCTGGGTATATCCCAAAGAGCGACTGTTTTGTCATCGGAAAATGAAGCGATACGTATGCTGTCCCTGGTAAAAAGCGTTCTATGTACCGCAGCTTGATGCCCTTTGAATAACCGCAGTAGGCTCTTTGTGTTGATATCGAATAATCTTACACAAGGTTCCTCTCCTCCGGCACAAAGCAGTTTTCCATCGCTCCGAAAACATCCTCCGTAAGCAGCCTCGCGAAACCGACTTAAATTGGTTGTAACTAGTTTAGTTATAGGGTTGTAAACTTGTACTCTCACCGAACATGTTACGGCAAAGTAATGCGGTTCGATCGGTGAAAAATCAATGTAGTCGATCGGTCCAAATTCCTTGACGAAGACCGGGGGCTGAAATCGAAGGAGACATTCATTTTCTGTTTCAACATGTCAAATGTACTAGGTTAGGCACAGCAACACGTGGTATTGATGACAGGCAAAATAATTGGTATTAAGCTATTTTTGATCCACGTAGATTGTGAAAACTGTCAATTTAAACTCACCGTAAATTTTTTCCAGTATATATTATCAGGGGTTAATTCTGGTCCCGCTTTTGCGAACACTTTTGTGTTCGTCTTCCTAAATGAAGCCATGTTAGTTTGGAACAGTGGTTTGAACTATTAATGGAGGGCGCGGGGTTCGAGGTCAGGAATTTAAATACCCAGGCATTCGGGGAGCAATAAGAAGTTTACCAAACAAAAAACCAACCAGCCCTAGCTTATCATAAATTAATCCGCTAATCAATATCAGCAACACATTTCGCATATTATTTAATAAACGATAAATTAGCGGAAAGCGTTTTTGAAATTCAAGAATGAATATGACAGTAAAATATAAACTAAACTGAGTACTAATTGTTCACCCAGTGTCTGGCTGGGTTGTCCAAGATGGCGACGGTTACTTTTATGCAGTGAAGGTTCTGCTGGTTTATCATGTATTTTTCAAACTTATCTTATGTTTTCTCAGATTTAATAACTGTAATCGGTTCACGGAATTTAAATTTTTTATAAATAGCCACCAGTATTTTATCCAGTGTGAATGTAGGTGGTAAAAAAGTGGTTTTAAGTTGTTCGGACGACAGTTCGACCTCGTACAGAAAAGCTCAATAAAATTCGTTAATCCTCTTAAAAAATTATCGTTATCAAAACTCGTAGTTTTAGTAGTTAATTAAACAAACGGGGAACTTGCGGCTTCGTGAGGAAAGTAAATAAACTCGTTTCGTTTCAAATAAATAGTTCTCTTAATTATGGCTGAGACACAAAGAATGCCAGTCTATGGTCGACATCCTCCTTGTGCAACTGGCTCCCGTTTAGAAGAACGTAGAGCTCGAAGGTAAATAATTTCCTGTCGGTGACCACAATCGAAATTTATTTATTTGCTGATAAATAGACGTGAAATTTCCCTTCCAAAGAGAAGAAATTTCGCATTCACTATCAGCCAGTGTAGCTAAGTAGAGTTTTAAATCAAAGAATGATATTGTAGAGTTCAAAGATCAATTTTAAATTGACAAGAAGTGATTGGCTGAAGCTCTATTACCCACTAAAGTGATGACCAAAATGCTCCAGACGTTTTAAACTATTTACATTTTTTTTTCAGACTTGCACTACGACTTGAAAAAAATCGGAAGCCAGAGAAACCAGAGGACTTTGTGTGCTACGAGTCTAGCGACGAAGATGAGGAAACTGTGACAGAAGGAAAACAATATTTAAGAACTTCGTTTAATTTTGTTGATTATGTACGTGCCAGAGAAATGGATTTGAAAGAAGTGAGAAAAATCAATCAGGAGTATGGCTCGCGCCACATCCTCACCCATGACCTATTTAAAGAATATTCAGTTAGTTTAAATAATATGAACAAGGTATTTTGTTCGCAATGGTTGAGCGACAGACAAGTTGTATTTGGAACCAAATGCAATAAATTAATGGTCTACGACGTGGCAACCCAAAAACTCGATCAAATACCATCGCTACATGGTAGACAAACAAATCCAGCTGGTGCCGCTATTCCTGAACAACAATGTGGCATTCATTCCGTACAAATAAATCCCTCGAGGTAAGTTATCCAACGTAATATTATTATTATTGATGTCATTGTTATTATTGTCATTTTTTCCTCTTGCTATTGTAAAAATAATTGCGATAACTTTGTAATCGATCTCCGTTTACATTCAGAACATTATTATCTACGGGAGCAAGAAACAGCAATGAAATAGCAATATATAGACTACCTACTTTAGATCCTGTTTGCGTTGGGGAAGGTGGTCACAGAGACTGGGTATTTGATATGTGTTGGTTAGACGATGAATTCCTAGTTTCTGGATCAAGGGACACTAAAATGTCACTATGGCGTATCGATAGTGATTTAGCGGATGCCCCAGATAAGGCCGATGTCCCAACTCATAGGTAAATATGTTGTATGTGGATAAAATCTTGAATTATGAAAATAAAATCAATTCCATCAAATTTTAAGCGTTCTCATCTGTTCCGCAGATTAATTCAACCTGTATGTGTTAAAGAATGTCGATCGGCTCAGAAAGTAAGAGCTTTGGCATTCAATAAAGCGTATAAAGAAATAGCTGCGCTTTCTCTAAACAGTTTCATACACATTTGGTCCGCTGAAACGTTTAAACAAAAAATATCAAGAAAACTGCCAGCTTGCCAAGAAAATGTTTGCTTGGCAGTTCAAGATGACGGAGTTTACGCAGTTGGATGTCGTTCATATACACTGTTATTGGATGCAAGAACGTTACAACCAATTAAAAAAATACCATCCAGGCCAGTCATTAATTTATGTATAATTTATGTACAACAACTTAGTAAATTTATCGAATCAAATCTGTTATTGTTTTAATTCATTTGCCAACAGGTACAGCGGCTGTGGTATAAGATCAGCTAGTTTTCAAGGATCGGTATTAACAATTGGAACAGGCCTTGGCATGTTAATGTTCTATGACGTCAGAGCACAAAAGTATCTGGAATCTTCTATAAATTCGAATAGGACTGTAGTTTTAAAGGCTTCAAAGGGTTACGTAGTGAGTAAATTAATTCTTCTGACCATTACCTAAAATTCTATTGAGTCATTATCCATTACTGATAACGTTATTTTACATAATCCAAATCAGTTTCCCGATGAAGAATACGTAGACGGTTTTCAAAACGTCAAATACACACCAGCAATATACACGCACTGTTACGACGCATCTGGAACGCGTCTATTCACTGCTGGTGGTCCTCTTCCTGCAAATCTTTATGGAAATTACGCCGGACTATGGCAATGAGCCGAGTCATATTAATTAGAATTCTTGTTTTTATCCTTCTCCCTTCAATTTTCTTAGATAAAACAAATTATCTTATTTAAAACTTACCGATGTTAAAACGTCGAGGCTTCACTACTATCCGTAGACTTAAAAACTGTTGGTACGTTATCAGAATAATTAGTAAATTCAAACAACAAATACATACACACACAATTCTACAATTGTAAGAATGATTTCCAGAATGTATTGAATCGTGGATTTTGGTAGTGAAGTATCATATGTAAGGAAGGACTCGGTAGACCTGGTCAAAACATCCACAAACCTCGCCAAGCATGAGACGCAAAGTCATTTCCATACTTCATTCAATTTTTTATACTATTTATATTAGACAATGAAGTCGTAAGAAAAAGAAAAAAAAAATCATACCTATAGTAATTATAACGAGCATTGTCAGAATCGACTCCGCTTAAAAAAAAAAAAAAAATGCTCAAACTTGTAAATTACGTGCAATTTTTTTTTTTCTTTTTTTTTTTAACTTTTCTTTTTAGTCTTATGACGTTTATCTCCAGATAAAAAAAAAAAAAAAACAAATCGAGGAGAAGAAATGAAACGAAAGAATAACTTGATTATGTTTCTTTTATTCAGAGAAGCAAAAACTATAATGTACTGAAATATTGATTCATACTCACCTGAATATAGGACCAGCTGAACTCTGCTAAGTCTTTGGTTACATTGGATCACACGCAATTGACTGTCTGTGCTATTATTTATAAGTTAGAATAATATTTTTTAAGCATATAAAAACACACTATCATTATCCTCATATGCCTAAGGATTGTGAACAAAAAAATAAATAAATTATTAATAATGAGAATAATGATAACAACAACAAAAAATAAGAATAATAATAATAATAATAATAGTAAAACCGACAAGCTAAAGTATAGTTAGAAATCAATAATTACTAGTAAGCAACCGTTCATTTTTTTTTCTCACAGTCTCATACAAAAAAAATAAATAAGACGATGAATTCCAATATGTTACGAAGAATCAAGAACAGAATATCGAAATTCAAAATGAAAAAAAAAGATTAAAATTTTGACAGCATGCGTTATACCGTAGATAAGAGCCTATTAACGATGATAGTAAGTTATTATGTGAAAGAATTCGAAGAAACTCGAGGAGTTATGAACTAAAATCCGTAATAATAATCATAACAATAAATTACATGAAGAAATAAATAATGTATGAAAAAGCAAAAAAAAAAAAAAAATAACAATAATAAATAAAGAAAATAACGTAACAAGTGTCGAAAGTGCATAAAAAGAAAAAGAAAACAGAAGAAATGGTGTGGCGAGGTGTGAGATGTGAGATGTGAGATGTGAGTGATTGAAGTTTATCACGTTACACAAAGGTATAATATATTATTTTCCTTCCGTGGCATTAGAATAGAAAAAAAACCACCGATTTTACGTTTTTCTGTTTTTAAACAAAGACGAATAGATAGCCGATAATACGAGACTAGGATCTGAAGCGAACCTATTTTCGGTGTACATATTAAAATTATTATCATCACACATATGTATAGTTGTACATAAAAAATTTTATTTCGTTTTAATTTCTTCAATGTTTTTATCATGGTTTTTAATGTATCTGTTTTTTTTTTTGTTCAAGTATCGTATCACGACAATCTAGAAAACCTCGCATTAGCGTTATTATTATTTATGTTATTATCAATGTGACGAACTGTCGCGCAATTTCAACCAGACGAAAGATAAAAATTAAGAATGGAGAACAAAAAAAAAGAAGACAATGCAAATATATTTCGACTTCTAATTCATACGATGATTCAAAGCCACGATTTATCGAATTGTCAACATACAATATCTCTTACCTTCCATCCAATAAACTATTGACGATTGCTATCATCACTTCAATCATAAGGATTGATCATATTTTTTATTAGAATAAAAAATTAAATAAATGAATCCAACACTGCCAATCTTATGTGTACGTGTACAGTATATATGATATATACATATATGTCTACATACAATATAGGTATGTACATTGTACATATATATTAATTGCTTCTCAATGTAATGTCTTACAAATAATTTATTCATGGCATATTTCATATACAACCCTTTTTTTTCTGTTTAATCATAACGTTAATTATTATAATTGTCATACATTATTATTATTATTATTATTATTATTATTATTATTATTATTATTATTATTATTATTATTATTATTATTATTATTATTGGAATTCTTATTTTACTTAAATTCAGTTAACTTGTATAAGTGGGTGTATATTATGTATAAAATTTTTCGTTCTTCTTTTCTTGTTTTTTTTTTCTTATTATAAGTTTTTGAGTGAAAAGAAAAGCAAGAAAGGATTCTTATTATTAGATTTGAAAAGTGTAAATATATTATGTGTATGAGATTGATGATGGGTTATACCCGTTATTTATAATAACAATAATGTCGAAAGCCATTTCAATATATTACGAAGATATGTGATTGTTTCCGTTTTTAAAGATTTTTTTCATTTTTTTTCTTGTTAATTTTCGAGTGTTACAAAATGACTGAGAAATTACACGCGAGTTACATGGCAATGTAACGGAATATATGGTATGTATCTAAAGGTATGTATATTGCATAATATTATTATTATGTATTCTGTACAAAAATTTACACATAAAAATTACGCATTTTTGTATTTTTTTTGCTTTGTCTTTTTTTTTCATACTATTATTATAACGATATAATGACGTGCGCAGCTGACTGATATGTTCCTTAGTTTACATATACATATATATATATTCATGTATGTATTTCATTATTATTATTTACCATCTAAAGTGACTTGCTAATAATAATTATTATTATTCAATTTGAATATAGAGAAAGAATAAATAATTCAAAGAATATTTTTGCTAATAGCTATATGTATATAGCTATAAGATTAATGATAACAATGATTATGTGTCTGTCGCGTCGGAGAGACCTGAACTGAATTTCGGAATAATAAGAAAAATTCAATTTCTATTCTTCACAGAGAAATATTTTATTCTTATTACTTTTTTTTCTTTTTGGTCTTTCTGTAATTGGTATTGTTCGAGCGCAGCACCGTTGCGCATATTAAGAAATATAATAATTGAGTTAATCAAACTTGCTTCATTATTCAAAAGAAAAAGTGAAGAAAGAAATAAACAAAAAAAATCCAATCATGAATATATTAAGGTAAATATCATCAATGGTATAAAATGAATGATAAATTAATGGTATAACTTGATAATAATAATTATAATGATAATAGTTTTTTAATATATTAAATGGAGTATTTAATATTTATTGCGTACAAGTTTTTCTTTTCTTTTTTGTTTTTGTTATCTTTTACTATAGCGTTTGAAATTTTTTTGTTGCTTAAATAATGAGTGTGACCATAACTGCTTGAATAATTATGCACTATGCAAATTATTATCATCTGCTGGGTATATTTTAAGCAAATTTTTCAAATTTTTGGAGCAAACATTAAAAGCAACCCCTCCAATTTTTTTTTTACCCAAAAGTTTCAATTACTTTTTTACGGAATCTGTACAGGGTTCTATTTCATTATTTTTGGTCTTTGTCGGTTTTCTTCTTAATAATAACCTATGCTCGTTAAATCTTGGAACATTTTTAAATAAATGAGGGGTGGGAAAAAAAAAAAAAAAAAAAACGTACCGACTAATTAAAACTTATTAATATCTTAAAATCAAAGATGGCCAGCATCGAGAGCTTTGTTGATGTCATTGACTAGAAGTCCTAGAGTAGGTCTGAGTTCTGAATTTTGACCAAAAACTGCTTCCAAAAATTCCGGATGAGTCACAAAATCGAAAACCTGATGGCAACGATCTTGAGATTTATCCGTTAGGTGAGAACCTATCAATGATTGTATCGCAGTTCTACACCTCTCCAATGATCTTGTCAAATATAACTTATCGAAACTAAATTCTAACTCGTAAAATGAAACAACCGCCATCGCTGCGGCTCGCAGAGACGATCTAATTTCAACGATTTTAGGCTCGTCGGCAACTCCCAATTGCTGATTACGCTGCAAAAGTCCAATCTGAAATAGATGAGAAAAAGATTCGAATCTTCTATTAAAAAAAATAAAAGAAATTCATCGCAAAACCGATAGACCTGTTCCTCGTATGCATAAAACTTGAATGTCCCGTTACAAGAGAAAAAAAAACAAATCTATAAACTTTCAAATACATTATCAATATTTGAGACTCGCACCACATACCTATATTCATACATAGTATATAACAATAATAATTGAATTTTGAAATTTGAATCGCTTACCTTAATCGATAATTTGACGATATTTTTTAAAACTTTTTCCGGTTGTTTTTTATCTAATCCCGGATTTTTTTTCACAGCTTTTTCGGCCAGTCTGTAAAGATTGTCGAGTAATGAAGTTGTCGCGTCGTCTATCAACAGAGATCTTCCTGCTCCCGTTGAAATAACACGTCCGAGAATTTTTTTCTGCGCTCTAAGTCCCAAATCACGTGCTCTACTGCCGCTGCTACTTCCACCCGGAAATACTCCTCCTCCGGTAGCTGCGGACTGCATCACTTGAGAAAAAAGATAATAACACATACAATTTCGATTTCGTGTACGAAGAGAAGAAAATAAAACCAAATTCCGATCAGAACACGTATGAAAATTAAGCCAAGGAAATGAAAATCTTTATCAAATATCACTAAACACTTAAGATCATTATACCTTGACTATCTGACGACCAAATGCCGTCTGCAACGCGATATGTTAACGTACATCGGAGTTGCAGTGTTAAAATAATAATAACATTACATTTAATTTACTCACCATCAAACATTGGTAGACCGCGGTTTCCTCTTGATAACGTATAAGATATTATACATCCAAACCGATGACGATTCAACGTTTAAAACGTAAAAATGCGTGTTGATAAAACTCAGGATAAATTAATCAACCAAAGGAACTCAATTGACGTAGTGTGTATGTCATGTGTAACGTGTGGCTGCTCAAGCTTCGTAGAAATGATAAAAGAGAAAAAAGTGAACAAAAAATTGTTAACGATAAAAATGTGACGGACATGTGGTCGGGTGGTAAATTAATACATAAATAAATAGAACAGAATTTTTTTCGAATCAAAAAAAAAAAAAAAAGAATTAAAAAAAAAATAATAATTTTAACAATAATTTTTGGGGGGGCAGAATTTGACACGTAAAATTACCTTGATTACAGTCATTGACCGCTACCAGATGATAAAGTAGCCAGCTTTGCAACTCCATTACTGCTGTTCCCCACGCCAGCTGATAATTGAACAAAAATTTATCA
The DNA here is from genome assembly GCA_963932425.1 of Athalia cordata. NCBI lineage: Eukaryota > Metazoa > Arthropoda > Insecta > Hymenoptera > Athaliidae > Athalia > Athalia cordata. The sequence continues at coordinate 33,119,443 of OZ010626.1, forward strand.
GACCCATAATAAAAAATATGTCACAAAAATCGAACAAAGTATACATGTACAATAAATATTAAATATACTTCAGATATATTAGATTAAATTTTCTACCGCGGGCCAAATTGTGTAATTTATCTATCGGGAGGAGACTGAATGTCGGTGGTTACACATATCAAGTCTCTTGTAAATTAATCAACTAAATTAGCGAATAAATATAAATTATGATTAAGAGAGAAAGACGGACACCCCGATGATGATTTGCTGCGACCGAAGAAATTGTATCAACTCTGCAGGCTCCTTCTCAATGGGATTATAGGTATATTATAGGTACTATAACTATGTATTATATTTTGTATATATGTACGTGTACACGGTAAATCTATCTATATAATACATATATATATATATATTATTACATCGACTGTACAAGATTCCTCCGCACGTATTCACAAATTGATACGGCACGACCTCGTCATCATCAATTTTGTAAGAACGTTCTCTTACAATATACACTACATGTAAGCCTATATGTACTCGTATACCGATATCCGATCAGTTCTTTTCAACATAAGAAGCTATTCTTCGAACTTGAAAAAGAAAAAGAAAAAAAAAACAGAATTCTGCAAGTGCACTTATTTTCAGAAAATTTATAACGATGTAATAACATTTTGAAATTATTAGTCCAATCGAACTTGAAATATCTTTACATACATATACGTATATATAATCTAATTATTACAGACACGTGTAACTAAATTATAAAAATATACGCATATATGTACATGTGTATAATATAATATACCTGTATGTATACATATACCATGTAACGCCTTGCTTTATTCCTAGGTCTAAAAATCAATACTACACGCAACACTGCCTATATAATATTATTGTTGTTATTATACACGAAGGTGCACAAAAGTTTAAGTATTGAGTGAAAGAAAAACATACGTGATGTATACGATAATTTATGTAAAGAAAAGAGAAAAAAAAAATGATTTTTTTTTTAATTTTTAATTTTGAAAAAATCTAGAATTGAAAAAAATATCTGGGTCAATATATGTACTTCATAAGCAGGCAGCAGAAATATGAGTAAAAAATTTTTTTCATTCATATTTGAAAATTTTATCGTCATGCGCTCCCTTCCTAGAGATTCGATAAGACGATTCGATGTATACATATATATAATATATATGTATGTAAGTAGAGTACGGTACTATTATATTTTATAGTATAAGTAGACATATTAAGTAGGACACTTCAATAGCGAACGGCTATAATGACACGAATATTATACAGAAGCTTAAACTGTACGCGACTAATTACGTGCCTTCCGTACAATAATTGATTGGTATATCCATATAGGTATAAAGTTGTAATGACGACAACTAAATTCCTGTTTTTTTTTTCTATTGAATGATTACATATTATATCTGTATGAAATGTGTTGTAACTATACGAAGTGTAAGTGGATCAGAATAATTGAAGTGTAAGAAATTTAACATTTAGATCCTTTTATAAAATGTAAGTTAAGAAAAAGAAAAAAAAAAGACAGGGGCGACGGAACAAGCGCAGCTGTTCATTGTGTTGCACGTTGTGTGAGAATACGAATACGACTACAGATAATTTATAAGAAGCGGCAGCAGATGCAGCAGCTGTTGAACAATTTTCAAAAGACGTACTTATGTCTGTATGTGCGTGAAACGGAAACGTTGATATTCCTGCACCCTAAAACAGCCTGCGCATCACCTGGCAAACCAGCTATCATCCAATAATTTTGCAAAATGGAGGACATTTTGAAATATCAATCGTTATTCAATTGTTTCATTCATTGATCAATTATAACAATCCGATAGGTAGTTGTAGTTGGGCTGCGTGAGATTGTTTTCGATATTTTCACTTGATATGTAATTTGTTTTTTTTTCATATCTCTACGGTATAAGGACTTTTTCGCGCCACGGTATACCGTATTGTTCCGAATATAAGACGACCTCGAGTATAAGTCGAGTCCCATTTTTAAGGCTAGATTCGAGGAATTTTTCAGGAACACCGAATACAAGACGAATTCATATCGGATGAATTTTTCATCAAATTATTCCAGTTTTTCATGAAATTGACAACGGGATGATTGATATTGAAAGCTAGAATATCAACATGTTTCATACAAGTACAACAGAAACGCGAGAAATAATGAGAAATAAGTGATATAAATATGAGTCAGTACTTAAGACCAATCAGTTGTCGTCGAAGTCTTCTTCATAAGGAAAAATGGTTCCTTATTTCACCTGGCTCAACGTTTGCCAAACGATTGCGAAGAGCAACTCGTGGCATATGGAAAATATATCCCGAAAATAAGTCGACCCCGCGTATAAGTCGAGTTAGATTTTTGGAGGTCCTGATTAGGTAAAAAAACCTCGACTTATATTCGGAACAATACGGTATATAAAACAGGAAAAAAATATCGCATAGGGAAAAAAAAGAATTAAAAACAAAAAACCCACATGTGATTAATACAAGCTCATCAACATAGTCGACTCAATAAATACGTAATTTCAATGAAATTGAACATAAATTTTCATGAAAAGATGACTAATACAGTCTTTGCATAATAATTATAAATATCTGGGTATATGGATCATGTTAAAATTAAATTACGGTAAATTTTTTTCAATGCTGTAGAAATTTAAAACGCTCGATGACGTATTACGTACACATATCTATATATATATAATGTAGGTATGTACATTTTGCATCATGTAATACCGCACGTAAAATATGATAATAATAGTGTTAATTGAATAATTAATTCAACCTTGAAACAAAATTTTCTCTTCTTTTTTCTTTCTTCAATTCAATATAGTTTCAATGCACACGTGCTATTGTTAATGTATTACAATTTCAATCGAATTGATATAAAAGGGGGGGAGAAAAAATTTAAATAACTATTTTAATCAGCGTGTTCTATGCAGGAATATATAAAATATTATTATACAGGGTATACAAGGAGGTAAATTGCGAGAATTTTTCTTTTTTTTTTTTTAGAAATTTAAAACTCGCTTAGTATTCACGAGGATAACGACATACAACAGTTTTCTTTGTTAAACATTAAATACATGTATATATCTAGTCTGAACGGTAGCAGTAGAGCAGACAACAACGATGTGGTTATTATATTAGTGAAAGTTATAAATAAAAAATGTATGTCGTGTTTTATTTTACTTTTTTTTTCAATTGTCTTAATTATGCACATGTGCAGTTCTGGGAATGTAGAAGAAATCATGAATGGGGTTTATAAAATATACTTTCAAGAATTTCTGAAACAATTTCTTTTCGCAATTCAACGCGTTCTTATATTGAAAATTTTGTTCACTAGTTTCTAATGTGATAACAATTGGCAACAAATTTTTGAAAATTATAAAATTATCGTATACTACTAACCTCTGCTGTTATTTTAGTCGCAATTAGCGACAGCTATCTCCGAGGTAAGAAAAAGAAAAAGAAAAAAAAGATGAACAAATTCCAGTTCCTTCTCCAATCGAATTCCCGCGTAGAAACAACGAATTGTTGAAGGCTAATATGCACGTTGTAAAACGAAAGAAAAACAAACAGGTCACGGACCGATGAATTATTTGAAAAATAAAAAAAATCCACTATCACAATTCTTATGTTTTATATCACTGATCAATTTAATTAATTAACTAGTTTCTGTGTTATTAATTAATTTGAACTAACGTTCTATCGGTAATAAAATATATACTAATTTCAATTTTTAGTCACTGCTGTCGTCGTCAAGCGTCGTCAGATCTTCCTCGACTGATGTTGTGATGAACCGCCCTCCCGGTTACCATGGAATCCAGTGTAGGAATATAGAAGGTATTATGTAGTGGGGGTAAAAATATTACGTCACGGAAGTTAAATTAACTAATTTTTGTTTAAGCTGCGTCGGTAATTTGGATATAACGCTTTCTGACCGACGGTATGACGTAATTATCAAATTTCAAATTTTTCAAAATTCATATTTATCGCCATTTTACTCTTGCAAAATTACTTGCTGAACCTTGATTTTTTATTCCTCATTTAAAATGAACAACCTTCGTAAGTAGGATTGTAGGATTAGGATAGATGACGTTGTTCAAAAGATACAAAATCAATTTGTTTTTCGATCCTTTTTTTGCGTTTTTTTTTTCTTTTTTTGTTCTTTTTTTCCAGCTCTATTTTAATACGTACATTCATCTGGCAATATAGTTTATGCTATAATGTTATGTTAAATGCTATAATGACGTATTGAGAAAAAAACATAACAATATGTGGAGTAAAAATAATCACAAATTCTAAAGCGAAAAAAAAGAAAGAAAACACTGATTGGCTTGACAATGAAGTACATAACTAATAAAAATATAGGAATATTGCGTATAATAATAATAATAGGCATAATAATATTAATAATAATAAGTGTATGCATAAGTAAAATAAAATAAACTATCTCCCATGTGCCAAATATGAATAATTTCTAATTTTTTTGATAGTAAATTCGTTATCGCATAATTTTTTATTTTCTTTCTATCTATTTTTGAACACTAGAAAATCTGCTACAGGTATAATACATGCCTGAACTCATGATCGATGAATTAAAGTAGAGTATCATCATATACATGTTTTTTTTTTTTTGTTTCACACATAAGTTTTGCGAGGGAATTTTAATCTCTCTGAAAAAATTGTCGCATTCAGCAATTTAAAGATTATTGGAGCGGTGAAATCTAATCAAACAATCCAAGCGAACAGCCAACAAGAACAGCCATTTACGCCTGTATCACAATAAGATTTCTGTCGAAAGATTTTTTAGGATGACGTGGAAGATAAAACGGCTAAAGGCCAGCAATCGGTTTATCATATTGACCAATTGTGTTCTATTCGTTTCTATTCGTTGTAATTATTAAATTACCTAGGATTCAAAGAGTCCGACCATAAGAATCGTCAGGATGTCTTTATAGATCCGTTCGATAGACTTTCTAACATATTTTTTTGTTTAGTTTTTTTTTTGTATTTCATTCAACCTGGTTATCTACGTTATCAATAACGAATTTTAATCAACCAGATTGATAATAATAACACAATAAAATGCATGACGATTAAAATATAGCTATTTAACTTTAAGTTTTCTGGATACGAATTGAAAATTGTTTTTTTTTTTTTTTCTTTTTTCGTTTTATACTTTTATTTTCTCTTTCTTTAGTCTACTTATCTTAATTAGCCTAATCTTTTTTTTCTGTTTTCTCTTTTTTGTTTGTGTGCCTGTGTGAAAAAAGATCTTTTTCGTTAAACATTAGTTTTATAGTACATAATGAGTCAAACCAAGAAGCAAAAGAGAAACTTTTAAGCACTATAATTATTATTATTATTTTTTCTTTACTTGTTTTTAAATAGTTTTGTAATTTTTTTTTTTTACTTTCTCGCTATAAAAACATAAACACAGCACGCTTTTTTTTTTTTTTTTTTGTTTTACTTAATATATATTACAGAAACTGTTGTTGTTGGTAATTTCGCGTTTCACGTAACCTTATCCTTCCATATCCTGTCCATTATTATCCATTCATTCGTTTCATTTGTACGACACGGTAGCTATAATGCAACATCTAACATTTTCTGGCTAAAATGACAGATTGTGGCGGATGGCGAACTCTGGGCATCTCGTTGGGCCTGTTCTTGGCTTCTGTCTGCTGTAATCGATATTAGGGAAGGCCCTTACGACGATTTAGCAGAAACCCCTGTCGGCGCACTAACCGAAGTAGGTTTGAAACCTGGGACAAACTCAGCAGCGTCTGGATTCAATGTACTCTGAAATAGCGTGACTTTTGAACTAATAGCACAGAGTACTAGAAATAATTTTCAATTGCTTGTTTCAATGAATTGTTTTACTTCCTGACCTAGATTGGGCATCAAACATGCTAATCGATCCACAGAAAGTGACAGATAAAGGTCATCTTTGATTAATGTTACCTGTTTTGCAAGGTCATCGTGAACTCGAAGGCCGATAAGCTGTTGACACAGATCGGCGCCATTGTTTTCTAAGGTGCTAGTGGCTGTAGACCAGGCAGCAGAATTTTGATTTCTCTGGTGCTGCCTTTCTTCTTCTAACATTGCTTCTAGACATTCTTCCATTAATTCTTCCTCTTCGAGCTGCTGAAGTACCTAGAATAGAAGTATTCCTTCTTTTATAGCAACGGCTAAGCGATACATGATCAATTTTTCAGCTTGAGGTAATTTATTTACTTGTTTGTCAAACTCCTCTTCATTTTCCATCCACATGTATTCTGAGAAGTCTCCATCTCCACCTCCTTGTACATCGTTTTCGGCCTCGACGCTATCCAAAAAAGAAATAACGTCGCTTTCGTGGCCATAATAGCCATTCCCTGAAGTCACAGTTGGAATCTTCATTTTCATGCCAGTTTTATTCTCAACACTATAACACATGATTGGATAGGGGTAAAAATAACTATTACTTATCAAACAGAACTTTGAAAAAGGTGGATTACAGATATGCAGCTATACAGTAGATGGAATGGATTCGACTGAATCGTGACACAGAATCAACTGGTACTCATTTGTATTTTGTGTGGCAATATTAGAAACCGTAAGTAAAGGAGGGGCAACGGAGCTGAAACACTCGTCTATTTGTATTCTCAATGCTGCAAAAATACGAACGAAAACGACAATGAGACTGTAAGGACGGCCGTGTAAGAATTTTCGAAAGGTTGCTGACCAATTCCGACCTTGAGTATAATAATTTCACCTCGATTTCAGCCAGCATTTGGTCTGACGATGAAAATTACTATTATTAATTGCAGAGTGTAAACATTAAAATATGAGTGACGGACGATCATTATGATAATTATAAATGTAATATGCATATGGGAATATTTCTGATAAACATTGAAAAATTTCTAAGAATATATTTTACCTGCAATTTATTGCCAAAATGGAATGGTTACTAGAAAATTTAGTACCGTTACATCTACCGATTCATATTAAAAATAAAAACCAAACTAAAATCGCCTGACAGCTCGATCTAAGAGCAACCATTTTTCACTGTCGTGACTCGCAGCGATCGCAGAGCTAGAAAATTTTTGTTATTCCACCAACGATTCCCACTTCAATACTGGCTATTATTCTCAAACCAAATGATAAATTTTACGTCAAATATTTCAACTAATAAATTATTACTCACCTTCTAATCCAAATGTTGAAACGGTTTCCCGTATAAAGATTACAATTTACGCAGTTGTATTAACTAAAATACGTGTCATAAAACACGAATTAGCGCTTTTTCTAAAGCTCTCCTCGTACGGTGCTGCCACCTGAACGATGCACAAATCCTCCGATGAATAATCTCGGCAGGTAAATTTAGGTCAAAACAATTCTCAGAATAATGTTTTAAATCGATCAATGATCATTTTCTTCGATTCTCCCATTTCCTAAATTTCATCTTCTATCTAAATCATTGCGCGGTAGTTGAGAACGTTTGAAAAATCACCGCCTTATCCTCCAATAAAATAGAACCCCATCCGAAGAGCGTAGTATATTTATGTTGGAAGGAGTTCTCCGATTGGTTAAGCTCAATCTGACGTCTCTCTGTTGACATTTTATCAAAACAAAGAACGTTCTCTGGTCTTTAGGTTCCCTCCCACTGGTGGCATTTTAACGCAGGAATTCGCGGCGCAAGCAAGTGTGTCGTAGTTATAAAAAAGTCATCGTCATCGTCTCCGGTTTATAAATTAGTGTTGGTGCTGTTTTCTTTTTAATTCCCTATCCTTTCAGTATAAAAAAAATCTATTAGTATACGATTTTAAAAAAAAAACATTCTTGCCGTCAACAAGTTACTGGGCATATAACAATTTCGTACGCATCCGAGGATGTCGTCCACGGCAAAATTTACCTCCGACGAATTGCTGGGTGGTGAGTAAAGCAAGCTTATCTATTAATTTTCTTAAGAATTTAATGCGATGGGAAATAAGAAAAATAAAATATAAATAAACAAATAATAAGATAACCTGGTAAACAAGAAGCAGCTGTCAGTGCGATGTGAGAAATTCAGCAGCCATTTCGCGTGGGTACGTACCGCACGTAAACAAAACAAGGTACTTGAAATCGTCAAGATTTATTGTTTCTACATTTGCCTCGCATCATTAATTAACGGATAATTCTTTCAATTCCTTTTGCTACTTGAAGCAGCCATTTTCCAGTATTTTATCTAGTTATTTTTCCAAAGTTGAGTTGAAACCGATCGATATTTCGTGGTACACACTCGATATTCTTTTCCCATTACGTTGCGTCTCAAAATATGAGGAAAAATCATAAAATAATGATCTCATGAAACAACATCGTGTCCATAATCGCAGAATATTTTCTGTTTACCTTGAAAATGCAAACCTTATCAACGTCAACACTCCAATTAAAATGTGGTAAACTCCGCCTACTTTGAATTCAACTGTATTTATATTTATTATTTTGCGATGTTAAAACTCCATGCCAAATTTATGCACACGTACAGATACATAGGTTTGTTTATCGGTTAGATGTTGCCCACGGCAAAATTAAAGAACATCAAATATAATAAGATAAATTTCACCCGTCCGACGGCAAAATTTAAATTCAACCGCTTCGTCGTTAATTACGTCGTCGAAAATTTCGAAATTTTGCGCCGAAATCGCGGGCGGGAAATGTGAGTAAAAAAAAAACAAATAAAAAAATACAAATGTGCTTCTGCTTTTCGATTTTAATATCCGTTCTCTTATGAACGGGCATAAATTAAATCATTATAATGCAAATTATCTTAACCCAGCCTATGTATATTCTAATCGCATTGTTTTAATATCGAGGGCCTTGAAATGAAATATATCTACGAATTAATGTCGCGTGATATAATGTTTCATTATATTTTTTTCAAATCGTTGCTTGAGCGCTTTTCAATTCATTTGATTGACTCGTATTTCAATTCGCGTTTATTTTATTTATACTGAAAGTTGAGCGTGAAATCGTGTTTCACATTACAACGTTCGTGTTAGTTTTGTGAAAACGGAGCTTTATATGGAATCGATAAACCAGCCGTAGCTTTTCTCTCTCTCTCTCTCTCTCTCTCTGTTTTTTCTATCTTTTTTTTTCAATTTCCTTTTGTTGTTCCTCTGACCCTGAATTAAAGGGGTACAAAATGAAGATTTTTCTATCGTGCCAACAATAATAATAACCACACGATTAAAACTATTGATCAGAAATTATTGCGCCGCGTGTGACTGTTTGAATTTATGAGCTCATTGCAATCTGCCAGCAATCCTTGTTGCGGACTACTGCGCTCGCTATTATTGAAGCTTATCAACATCGCAGTTTTAAAACCGTAACCAAGATGAACTTGTGAGAAAATTACATTCGGCACGACATACATATACGTATACACACATTTGTATATATTAGATTAGAAAAAACTCCATCGACTTCCTCACACTATTAACCGATAAGATATTAAACATTGACACGCAGTTTATCTCGCTCAAAAATTATATCTAGTTTTCATTTCTCACGACTCATAGTCAGCTGATATTTTTTTTCGAAAACTTTTGTTCATGTTGTTGCGGGGGCGGAAAAACGCCTCGTTTAAAGTATTTCACAGTAACTAGTTTTAAGAAGGACATCGCTTTATTCCTATCTATATTTCTAGAGACAATCGTCGACATGACTATCTATGTATAACAATAGTTTTTGCAGCTAACTTTACAGCTGTCTTCCGACACGTGTACAACTTCCTTCATTACTTTATACAATGGTTGTTTTCGTTCTTAAATAAGCTGTCCCTCTTATTACTGAGAGAAATTTTAATGTTAATTTATTACTACTACCCATACACGGTTGGATAAATCTGACGTTTTAATGTTGACATTTGAAGTCGCCATCTGACACAGCGTGTATATGATAAAATTTGAATAATATTAATAAAATCGTATCCCCCGTGAAGTATCGTACGCCACGATGTTTGTAAAATAGATTAAATGTCGTATCAGATTACCCTCGGTTTGTATTGTTGTAATTTTTATTTTATTTGATAATTTTCTTTTCTTTTTTTTTTCCAAAGATAAAACCGCAGAAATTTGATTTCATTATACCAATTAAAAAAAGGAAATGTAGTAGAGTCGGAATTCATATTATTCTCAGCTTTTCATACTAATATAAAAACCCATATGGATTCCATTAATTGGTTTTTCTCTTTTTCCCCCCCTTATTTTCTACTGCCAAATACCCTTTCAATAGGGCGCGAATTTATAGCTCGCGGTGTATAGAATAAGCATTCTTCACCTGTTGCTGAAATCGGTTGCCCTAGACCTTATTTTAGCCCCTCGTAAGTCCTGCGAGGTTTTACCTCGGAGACAGTATCGAATTTCTTTCCACGTCTAAGTCTCAGATAGAAGGTCTTCAACCATAAAACTAGTTAACTCGATGCATAACGAATATTGTAATTGAACCGGATTAGTGTCAGATTTCCTATAAAAGATAAACTTTGTTTACAAGAATAGGTCAACCATCGTAATTTTCTATATCTGTGTATAATACACTACGAATAAAACGCGATAGCATTTTTATATAATCGATATGATAGTAGATTTTTTTTTTCGTATAACATAAATTATCATACCGATAGTTCTCATCTGTTCAAAAATGTTTTTTTTTATTTTTCGTTATCTTCTATGGATCGATGAGGAGAATACAAAGAAAACGTGTACGACGATAAAGTCTTTAATTGGTTTTATTTGATTTAAAAAAATTTTGATTCATCATCGCTGTTTCTGGTGTTGCAATAGCAGTGTGGGTGAAACGATTTGTTGAAATTAATTTTTGATCTTCTGACGATATTGTCTCTGTGATGTTTTCGTTGTTTAATATCAAATTCGACTAACTCACGTAATTGTTTCATGTTTACTTTAACCTGTTCACGTGTATAAATTACTTCACATTTTTCAATGTCCGAAATATTTGTTATCGTATCATATTGTGGTTTATAATCCACGTTTCCTGTAACACATTTTTTTATATCAAAGCAGGTTATTAAATTACTCCGGCTCATTTCATTTATATAATTATGATTTTCCTTTTAAACGTTTCGCGGCCGCAACTGTGTCATGAAGTTTTGTCGCGTCGAAGAACAAATTAAAAGCATTTTTATGATTCGTTTGATTTTTTTCCCCTATTTAACGTGTAACGCATTAATTTAGCTGATTTCTGCTAGTGCAGGCTTACAATCGGCTTTACGGGTTCAATGACTCCATGCAGGTTGTGTAATCTTAGACCGGTTCCAGCAATTGCTCAAATTTCCGATTCTGATGGTCTTTGATATTTTCGAATCTTGTTACAAAAAGGAATAAATCCTCTTTTTCTAACTCTCGCCAAAGGTCGGGGTACTTGATCAATTTGCAAAAAGCTAAATTTCTGGAATTAAAAATATTTGTTTATCGCAGTCTTTTTTATTATGTTGTGACGAACCTGAAGTTTTCGCAAAATCTCGAGAAGAATGCGATATTCTTCTGACGAAGATTATCTATTTTCTCGCGACAAGATTTATCAAATTATTGAAGAACTAAAAAGATAGGTAATGTGGGCATTATTTTTAATTTTCTTTATTTTTCTTTTTCTTTCAAACCTGACCGAACGTAAAATCAGTTTGTTCTGTATAACATGGTGTTCCAATCGATTGACTTTTGACTAATTATTCCATCCGGTTGCAGCAGCGGCACTTGAATAATTCACAGCTCTTTTTTTATCTCAATTTACATAGTTTATGCATATACGTGCCTTGAAGTTGGTTACAAATAAAGGATTCATTGTGCGTGTGTGTGTCTTTTTTTGTGTGGGAAGAGTGAATCGAAAGATCGCCAAACAAGGCAATCTTTAATGTTTTAACAAGCTGCGTGACCTGCTTTTCTAAGATTATCGCTCTACCCAGGCGGATCCGCAGTCATGAGATGCCCATGCAGAACGTTAGGGGTCCAGAAATTAGATATCAAATTTATCACCGTATGCGACTAAACATAAGTTTGTATTATGGCTCCAAGTGATAAATGCGCAACAATTTAACACACGACTCTTTTTTTTTTTTTATTTCCTTATTAAGAGAATTGGAGATGAAAACATTTGATTGTCAAGGTAACAGCATCTTACATCTGCCCGGCTAGCTCAGTCGGTAGAGCATGAGACTCTTAATCTCAGGGTCGTGGGTTCGAGCCCCACGTTGGGCGATTTAATTTTTACTTTGTTTTCTAGTATTTTTTACGAGGTATAGATTCTGAAAAAATTTCATTGAATTGCGTTCTTTCTTTCACGCTCAAATTGAATTACAACAATTAGAAGCCCTGATATGCGAAATTCTGCAATAAGATATACACAAGTTTTCTACGCATCAAGTTATATTATAGAGAATTCTTTGTTCCTTTTGTGATCATCACTTTTACAGTGTCCAAAATATAATCGAATGTATTCTCATAAATTTTAACCGATATAGTACACGCGGTACTATTATTAACATTCAATCACTCTCGTCTGGTATGGCCCGTCATTGACCTCATACATGTACAACGCAGAGATATATTCGTCCTTGAACTTGACTCATCGTTGAATAACATATAAAATAACGCCGCTTTGTATCAAACTGTATTCATACGAATAGTTTTTCGCTTATTTCTTGAGGTGCAGAGTCGTGGGTCGAGCTCAATCCGGTACCTGCGGATAGAGTAACTCCGTTACCATTCAGCAGCAGTGGTGGAGGCAGCGAAGAATATCTTCGACTACTAAGGGAAGCACAAAGAGACTCGACACAATCATCTGCGAGGCATTCCTTGGCATCTTCCAGGAGGGATACTCCCAGGGATAGGTGAGTGATTTCATTTTCTGCTAGAACAAAGATCGGTGTCATGAAATTTCTCAAGTTAATTCTTTGTCCCTACGTGTTTTTCTGTTTTCTTCAGCCCGAAGAGTCCGCCGAACAGTCCAAATACAGAATTATCAACCGAAGACGAATTTAAAGGAGTTTATATCAACTATAGTTGTAACAAGGTAGGACATATATGTACTGGTGAAATAGGATTAATTTCGATATGTAATTCATTAAGATTACACAAAGAAGTTCAATTCTCTTAATTACTCCGGCGCTCTGATGTTCGACGAACGCTTACGAGCTGCAATGTCGAGAACGAATGGAAGGAAACAGAAAAAAAAAATCGTCACAGTTCATTCGCTTGACGGGTTTAACAAATTTGAAAGATTGCCCATGTACTTCTAGGTATATACAGCTGACTTTTAGACCAACTCATAGGTAGATAAGTGGATGGTTCAGCAGTTCTTCCTTTGTAGTATGAGCGTAAATAATGTCGCATTTTGAATACGCGTGTGCTCTTCAGAATTTACACATGTACGATGGTTACACACTTGAAGATCTTAACCATGTGTCTACCCATATATATTACATGACGTTCAACTCCGTGGTAACGGGCACGTATCAAGGCCGCCAAGAGAGTCTGGTTAGCGAGTGGCAATCTCTCCTTGGCAACTCGAATCTTCTTTATAAGAATATATCAGTTAAATAATACATCTCGTGAAATTTCAGAAATTTACGTTACTCGTATCAATGCGAAATTTCAATAAACGCCGAAAAATCAGACGTCAAAAAATACGCTTCAGAAGATGTATACGTTTGTTTTTGCGCCCTCTTTTCTCTCTCTTTTTTTTCTTTTCTTTGCCTGTACGTTTTTGTTTTCTACTAAAAAAAAAAAGGAGTAAAAAACGCGGCAACAAATGCAGAGGCTTGAATTAAAGATGAAAATTCGTTTAGCAGCAAAGCAACTTCGTCACCTCAAATATATTTGTATAAGCTGAACGTTTTAATGACTCAGTTCACACATTTATATCAACAAAAGATTGAACAGCGGCCAACAGTGCAAGGGATCCGAAAGCGTTTTAAAAATGTGTCAAAAAAATGATTTGCAAATTCTTACTGCAGACAAAACTGATGACTGATATGAACTCTTAATCGCGGAGACAACTTATGTGTGGAAAACAAGAAGACAATGAGACAGAAAGAGATATAATTGCAACAGATAAACGAGCAGTTGTTGCAGTTTTTTGACGAGTGAGATATCCGTTAATATCAGACAACTGAAGATGTCCTCGCGACCTATGACTAAGGGGGAATTATATGATTGGATATTTTCATTTTCTTTATTATCTACTTTTTGTTGTTGTTTTTTTTTTTCTATTTGTTTTGGTCTTTGTATTTTTAAGCTGCGGAAATGTTCGTTTCAACGTTAAACCGACTGATTCCCTTAATTCGTTGGAATATATTTTCAAAATCTTGCAACACCGAATTTCAACAGCTGATTTATGGAGCCTGATATTTATAGAAACGGACGTTACAATTTCCGCTTTTTATACCTAGTATTCGTGTAGGATGATTCTGGATTCAAAATATAACAGAAATAACGCTAGATATCTGGAACCAATTTGTAAACAACCGGGGTTAAAAATCTCAACATGTATTCTACCAAGTACATACATCCAATACAATTATTAATAGCATCGCTGCAGATCCAATTCAAGTTTCGATTCTGCGTAGAATTAATTGTATATCATCTTTGTCTTTGACGATTCATATTCCTCCTCTGGTCTCCATTTTCCTCCTTTGAAGAGATAAAAATACAATTTTTTATCATCGTGCAGCGTCACAAATTATCAACTTCTAACTATGTATTGTAGGATCTAAATATAATTTCATATATCTTATACGATTTGCAACAAATCAACGATGCAAATTGTCAATGAACTTTAGGACGATCTCCGTTTATTTTTTGTTCTTCCGATTGATGAATAGGTTTTTGTCCTTTTCGTTTCGCAATGTTGTCATCTAAACGATCGATGCTGCGTCATCGATTGGCCGCGTGATTCATGTTTGATCCCAGCTCTGACACGTTTAAGAAAAACAACAACAACAACAACAACAATGACAACAATAGAAAATAACTAACCACAGAATCTACCTGTATCTTATGTAATTCAGATAAATAATTTATCCGGAGACCAATATAAATACAGAGAATACAAGAAAATAAGGGGGGAAAAAATAAAGAATGAAAAAAAAAACCGCAAGTACGTGGTGCGCCCGTTATTTTTAATTCTCCTACAGGTTACAAAGAAGTGTTGAAATGCACACACGTATACTAACACTTCGATAAAAATACTCATCAGCAGACATCGCTTTGTAATGATTCAACATTGTTTTTTACTGCGTCGCGAAAAGGAGAGTAACTCCTTATCGTTCTATTCGAATTCGGTTGTTTCGATTGCTTCGATTTGGTTCTGAACTTTCGTTTTTATTTATTTTTCAGGATGGAGAACTGACAGACAAAAGTAGCGATTGGATTTATGAATGGAGTTCCCGCCCTGACCAGGCACCACCAAAGTAAGAATTCGAAATTGATATACTCTGGGCGCGCAAAATCATTGAAACAAGATAGAAACGAGGGTGACTAACATTTCTTTGTTCGCAGGGACTGGAAATTCAGGCACCCTCTTGGAGTGACAAAGAGGAAAACGTACAGCATCCGAACAGCTAAAGTTGGAAAAAATGGGCTTTTCTCTAAAGAAGTTCTCTACACATTATTTCTGACTAATTTCTTGTCATTGCTCATCGGCACTGGGTTCGGGTAAGAAACTAATTTATCGATTGATTATTGAAGATCGTAGATTGCTGTGTAATTATTTTATTATTATATTTTTTTCTTTATTATTAATCTAATACCGAAATTTCACAAACTTGTTTCATGTTAGTGTGTGGCTGACGAGACGAGGACTGATGGTGCCCCGCATAACGATTGAGTGAAGCGTTACAAAAAGCTTGAATAATAAAATGATGGGAAAGGTATCGATAGTTTACAATGAGTACTGCGATATAAATATTGTTAGTTTGAATTTTTTCGGAAGGAAACTTTTAAAAAGCTGGAAAATGGGACGCAAGAAAGACTGATACGCTGGGAGGCAATACTATGCCTAAACACACAAAAAACGAAAGATTAAAAAAACAAAAAAAAATTATAGTTATTCAATAAACAAACTATTCGCATTATATTAATTATAATTAATACTGCAGTTTAAAGAAAAAAAAAAATAACTAATAATCATATAATTTTATAATTCTTTTCAATAATATCTATAAAATATAACAAATTGTTAGCAAATTCGTTTTAGAAGTAAAAAAAAAAGGTCGAAAAAACATCACACATAGTACTTGTAGACTATAATAGTTGTGGAGAGAAAAATGAAAGAAAAAAAAAACCTGTCCATTTTATACAATTTCTAATATGTTTCTATCTACTGTAGATTATAGAAAAAAAAAGAAAGAAAAACAGTAGCTTTGAATAGTATTTATAACTTACTAAATATTAAAATAAGTATTAGGGGCTCGTACATTTATTTAGTATAGGTATATTCCATGTGAGCTTAGTAGAGAATTATGGAAAAATGTAAAAAAAAATAAGACTAAACTATGTCATATCGTGCTGTCAGTAAAAGGATACAAATGCTGTAAAGGTATCAAAATTTGATCTAATTATTTTTTCGGTTTCTTGGAGATAAGTAAATTTTGATCATTTTTGAAATAGCAATGGGTATATTTCTTGCTCACATGGGGATCAAGTGAGGTGTTTTGGAAATAGAAATTTATTATAGGGAATTGATGAATTATTATTAGCAATTGCGATTGACTCATTATCAAGTAATCGTAGAGATTATTTGATCGCGAGTCTTCGGGTTACTACAAATTTTCAGAGGATTTGTAAAAGTCTTTGGACGTTTTTTTTTTCTTCTTTTTTTCTCTTTCCTTCGGAAGTACATATTTCCGAAGAAATTTCAATGATACCGTTTCGATGTAACTTGAAACGGAGACGCGTTATCTTTAGATTATAAATAAATTGAAAGATAACGGAGACTGTTCGTTCTGCATCACAGGACGGTATTTGAGTTTTATAGAGAATCCTCGTTTGCAGGAAAATTATGATAATATTTATCCTCTATTCCGAAATAATAAGTATCTATTCCACTTACTATGGTCAATAATTCCGGATTGTACGCGCATGGTTATTTATTTATTTCTACTTTCTCTGGTTCACTGAAATGTTTGGAATTGTCGTAATAATAATCATTTAATTCAGTTGTATTTTCTTCCTTCTTTTTTTTTTTCTCCCTTTCATGATGTTGAAAAATTAATATACATTGTACATTTATTTACGAAACGTTAGGATCATTTCAATACATGTTCCAATTAATATGATTGAAAAGAAATATATGTTTAATTGTTTGTAATGGCTACGAAATAAATTTTTGTAAATTCTTGAAAAATTATCCCGACTTCTCTTTACAACTTATAATTTCAAATTTGGAGCGATCGTCCTGTGACAATTAGCTTGTATCCAACATCCAATCAATTCAGACGTATAAATGTCAATTCACTTGCGTCGAATCGCCGCGGAAAACCAGCGTTGAGGTCACCTGGTCTACCCCCACCATCGCCTGACGCTCCCGCGGCAACGCAAAGAAGTTCGAATATTCCAACTTCTAAACTATTCCTCCGTGCGTCAACGCAGGGATTGCACTATCAATTGTGCAGCCGGCGTAGCCATTTTGGTTTTCTACTCCAACTACTCTTAACGGCAGCGAACGCGCGTCAATTCGACGCAAGTGAAAAGTACCTACTCGGAATGGATTAAAACCTTATTAAAACCATTAAAATGGCAAACAGCCATTAGGGGCTGAAAAGTTTCGCCACCTGTGAAAACGGAACTCTCTAAAAATAAGGTGTCAGTTGGTAGACACTAAGCCCACTAAGCACACCATTTTCACTTCATGCCATGTACGAAACCATGGAAACTGATCCCGCTACTCTTGCACGAAGACAAAAAGATATAGACTATGGCAAGAATACCATAGCATACGATAGATACATCCAAATGGTACCCAAGTGAGTGAATTTGATCGATCAATGTGAGCTCTATAGTCTACCAAATTTCTTTAACCTAATCCTGAAATACGCTTTTCCTTTTATTTCAGAAAAGAACGCACCAAAGAGCATCCCACTACGCCACCAAAGGACGTTAAATATAGCAGAAGAGGATGGGATGGGATGGTGAGGTTGTGGCGAAAGCAACTTCATGCTTGGGACCCCGTTGATGAGAGTAGCACCAGTACTGTTGAAGAAAGTGGTGCATCTGCTAAGTAATAAACTTGTTCCTCGCTGTACACGTTCAGCAAAAATCAATCTTTTTTTTTCTTCGATCGTCAGTTGGCTTAGGACAAACATGTACTGCCGATACCTTGAGACAACTTGTTGCATCTGTTATTTAGTTAATTGAATAAACAAACAGTGAATTTGTTTTCTTATGCGTAAGAACTCATTTATTTTTTTATTTTCGTGTAAAAAAAAGTTTTTCTTATTGCAAATACTTAAGTTTTACAATACGTACATGATAAGTATGTGCGATTGTGAGGTCTAAGCTATGAAGACTATTAGAGGCAAAATAAAACAGTAAAGATAACTATTATTAATATTTGCCAGAATTGTGGATTGGTATGTCATATTAAGTATTATTTATCATTAAGTAATCTAATAATGTTGTCCAGTTTTTCGTTGGTTTTAGAACTTATTGCATCTATCTTTTGGGTCAATCTTTTTTCCATATCTGCCAATCTATCATCGATGTAGTTCTTAAAATCAAATCTATGAATATCCTTGGAAACCCCAATATTATCGCAATCGTCGTTTCGAGGTGTTTGATGTTTTTTCCTAGTTGGTAACTGTTGATCTTTTGTCGAGTCTATATTCATAGACATAAAGTTTTGAAGGAATGAGTCCAAATCTGGTTTCTCACAATCTCCCGAGGGTACAGCTTTTTCCATAACTTTTTTTGCCCAATTTGATGGTTTTTCGATCGGCATAGTTTTACTTTGTAGCATCTCTCCTATCGCATGATAATCAAACTGTTCCCTCTTATTTATTGGTACTGGTTGAGCAAGACACAGTCTTATTCCATACAGCCACATAGCTGATCCTGGACTTTTCAACCTGGCAAACTGCAACACAGTATAAATAAATGTTAAATGTATAACGTTAATTAAATTAATTTTTCCGAATGAAATAATGCAAAATTACATTACCTTAATACCCACTTCAGGCGTGGGAGGTATAAAAGATATGTCGGCAAAGTACACAGCACTATTTTCAAACTCGTCAATGAATTCTGGATGTGAGGTGCTAACGTACTCCCCAAACTGTTTATAAAATTCAATAAGAGATGCTTCTGATACAATGGCAATTCTTGCAATCTTCTGACCATCCTTCAGCTTGATATCGATAGTGCACGGTTCCTTTTTTTCATTGGTTCCTCCCTCCAGTCTAATGCACGTTTCCAAGGATACGACATCCTCAAGATTTGCCCTGTAAGAATTATATGACCTCGATATATTTAGTTGTTACTTTAAAAAGTAGAAGTTCAATCAATGAGTAGTTACCTTTTAGGCGAAGTATTAATGTCAGATGTAGAAATAGTATTATGGAGTAATCTGTCATTTACAATTTTCCAATTTGTAACAATTTCTATGTCTTCGGTCCTGACATCATCATACTCTCCAGAGTCAGAATGAGGTTCACTTTTGACAGTGGAGACTGCCATTATTGGTAAAAAAAAATTAGAAGCTATCTATTATCGATACACGTTTTTTGACACAAGATTGAGAACATGGGTCTCTGGTTCAGTCCAGTCAGATTTTCACCTAGCAATACTTTGATTGGTGGTTGTACAGATTATGGTTATGTACGACTCAACAGCTGCGTATAAATGATGAATACGAAGAAATAAATATACAATAAGAAATTAGCCCTCCTCTTTGTCAACCCACGTGATTAATGACATATCACATGCTGCATTTTGGAACGTACCGGTTAGGTTAGGCTATATAGTACGGGAGCTGGCGTCAAATTTTTATGGGTGATTTGATCATGATCACTTTTTGTTTTAGTAGGTAGTTGTCGCTACACAAACATCTATAGCAGGTGTCAGCTGACACGACCGTGGTACGTACAGGCGTGGGAGGTTACGGAAGTCGTAAAAAAAAAGGCATCGTCGTACTATTTGATCAAAGCTACAAATTTGCTAATTGTTTTATAATAATATTTTAAGTAAGAAAAAAAATGTCAGCTGCATGCAGCAGGTGGATAACTTTGTTAGCTGACCGTATATAGATGTACGAAAAAAAAAGAAAATCGGACCACTTGATTATGGTTCAAATTTTGATATACCTTAATTTGTTATTTGAATTTTGGTAAAATTCATGTCAGCTGGCGTTACAACGTGACTAAATATGTTAGCTGGGCTTTTAAAGTGTACCGTCGCGCTCAAGCGCGCGCGCCTTGGCTATTGTAGGATTAAGTTTTAACAATCTCCTATTGTCAATTGGCAATATATTATTTATTTGCATAGTTTGCAAATAAATAGAAGAAATAAATCATTTCAAAATAATGTTCATCCATCTGATCATCATAATCGAATTCAATTTTGAGGATCATGTTTTTATATAGTATAGTATACGACATCTCCTCAGATTTTTTGGAGTAAAATTCGCATTATTCAGATGGTTACTACCTAGACCCTCTCCCCTACCGCTATAGAGAAACATCTGCCCGAGACGGTACTTCGAGTCATTGTATCCTAGTTTGTACGTAACTGTCTTATAGTGCGGTCGTTTTGTGCCTATACGAAATATTTTTTCCACGATTTTTTATAATACAACGTGTGAAAATGTCAGCACCGTATTGTGTAATTTGTGATAAGAAATCGCAACCATTGACACCACTCACAGACACAACTTTTTCAAAATGTCAAAGTGTTTTGGAAGTTCGAAAAAAATTCGACTTGGTGTACAACAATATTGTGCTACCAAACATAAGAGCGGAAAATCATATGTACCATCGATCATGCTATCAAAAGTTTACTGCTCTGCCTCCGAAATGCCGATCATCTTTAGTCTCGACTTCTTCAAGGTCGTCAGTTGAAACTCCCGAATCTACGGCTCAAGGCACATCAAGGTTATTACAATTTCAAACTATATCATGATGTATAATTTCTTTTATGTGTGTAATCAACATTGAGTGATAGAGATTTCATGCAACTTACACTGCAAAAACAAATTTTAGAGAGCGAACAACTTTACTAGTTCAAGTCACTAACATCTATATTTTTATCCATGAAAATAATTTTGTCGTAATCAACTCAATATTTCTAGAATTTAAAAAGTCACTCAACTATAGAATATCCAAAATTGCCATTCTATCTTCGTCGAAGCATAAAATTATCTGAAACAATGTGTGTAAACGATGAGAAAGTCAGCTGATTAGATAATTAATTTAGTTTACTGTACGATTTTTTTCTTGAAAAAGAGTCGAAATAATGAGATAAATTATTTCCAAAAAATAGTACTGCTTCACCACAACAAGGAACATCTGAAGTTTTGTCAAATTCTCCAAAGTCTCCTCTTGAAACTATAGAATTGACGATGCCAGGCACATCATGGTAAATTTCATTTTATTAAATTAAAATCTTTCTACATTATGATGTCTGAACTTTTTTGTTTCTATGTAATCAGATCGTGTGATTTGTATGTAAATATTAATTGTAGAGTACTGTTTGAATTTTCCATTGAAAAAGATTCTAAATAACGAGATAAATTATTTTCAACAAATAGTACTGCTTCGCAACAACAAAGAACATCTGAAATTTTGTCCAATTCTCCAAGGTCATCTGTTGAAACTATAGAATCTACGATGCCAGGCCCGTCAAGGTAAATGATATTCTAAACCCTGTTCATATTATGATGTCTAATTATTCGCAGGAAGATTCGATAATTATTGTACTCCTCAAATTAATATTCATTTCTTACATTTATTATGCAAAATATGGTACGATTCAAAATCGAATTATAATATCATATAACTTGATAGTTTTGGAAATATATTCGAAATGTTTGGTACAGGAATTCAAATGCATTGACAAAATTAATCGCGAATTTCGAAAATAGATTCATTTGTATTCCAATCAATGAAGCACAATGAATCGAGATTCATCTGAATCAATAAAAAACGATTCAATGCAATTTCTCTTCGTAAATATCTCTCATTTCAATTGAATCCTATCAGAATCGCGGTCTTACGATTCGTTATTTTTCACATGAATAAGTAATAATGAACTCTTCGTCTGATTCATAATTCTATTGGAATTTTCAGTGTGAATCCAAGTTCAGATGATGATGAACTTCATATATTACATGAAGACAGTACAGCAACGAAAGATGACACTAGTATATGCATTTTTTGTTTGAAAAATCGCAAGAGAATAAAAGGACGCTTTCAATCATTGCATGTATGCAAAGCAGATGCAATTAAGTTATTCAAAACTTATGCATTACAGACCGGAAATATTGATTTGCTGAATAGACTCACTGACTGCGAAAATCAAAATGTTACTGTTTTTTACCATCATTATTGCAAGCTAGATATGGCAAACCGCATCCGGAAGGAATCACTAATTATTGGACCAAAAACAGAATGGCACCATAAAAGAAATGTACATCAAAGTGCATTCCAATTAATTGTAGACTTTGTTTCTGAAAACGTTGTGCAGCTTGGAAAGTGTTGTTTTTTGTCGTTTCTTAGAGATGTGTACGTTAAACACGTAAAAGCAAAGCTGCCAGATTTTGATGGAGTGACTGAACTTCGCGATCTTGAAGATCGATTATTGACAAACTTTCCCAGAAAAATTGCAGTCGTGACGCTAAAGAAGAAAAAAATCGTGAAGCCGTTTAAAGGAGTGCTTTTAGAAAATAATTTGGATGATATCGAGCAAACAGATATTTTGAATCGCGCAGCAATCATTTTGAGAAATGAAGTAGATAAAATCAAACGCAATCAGTTACCTGAAAAATTAACTGCAAGTAACTTGATTGCGGGAGAATGTGAGGTTCCAGATATGATCCAAGGTTTCTATGCCAATTTAATTTCCACAAGTTCTCGGCGACAAAAAGGTGAAAATAAGCAAAGATTGGCTAAATCTTTCTCCGAAGATTTAATTTATGCTGTTTCAAATGGTGTAATTAAAACATCTAAGCACATAACTTTAGGAATGACCCTAAAAAGTCTAACGAACAGCAAACAGGTTATAAATATTCTAAACAGATTAGGTCATTGTTGTAGTTACACTGTGCTGGAAGAACTTGAAACAGAAGCTACGTTTGCATCAGTCACTGACGATTCTATTTGTCCAGAAGATATTATACGCCTGCCAAATCTAAATACTGGGCTGGCATTTAATAACTTCGACCGTTATGTCGATACCTTAAGTGGCAAGGATACTCTCCACGATACAGTCGGTATAATTTTTCAAAATGTACTCGATGTTACGGTTGAATCTAACAGGGAAGATAACAGCACTAGTAATATCGAAGAAGTGAACACCAGCAATCATGAAGAAAATGTCACTCATGGGCCGAAAAGAAAAAGGCAGCGGTCTTTAGATTTTATCTCGTCAGAAATGATGCCGTACAATAAGAAACCGAAATATCAGGAAAAATTGATGCCTGGAGATTGTTCCTTAAGATCATTCGATGAAAACTTCACGAAATCGTTAAGTACGATTAATCATGCTTGGGTTCTATGTCATTTGTGCAAAATACAAGACATGCCATCCTGGATAGGATTCAATAGTTTAATTCACGAGGATAGGAGCTGTAAACAAAAAGTTTCTTACTTAACGACGATCAATTCTTCTCCAACGCAAAATGCGGTTGTTCATGAAACAATGAAGCAGGCACTGAGAGCAGCGTCAGAATGTGGAATGGATTCTATAGAAGTTACTTACGACTTGGCTATTGCGAAAGTTGCTTTGCAAATACAAAGTCTAGAGAAACCGCTTTTCAATCAATTGTTTATACATGTTGGATCATTTCACATTATGATGGCTTACTTCAAAGCAGTTGGAAAATTTATAGATGGTTCTGGAATTACAAATGTCATGGTAAACAGTGAAATCTTAGCAAGCGGATCTGTCAACACTTTTCTCTCCGGAAAACACTTTAATCGTTGCAAGAGATTACATCCAACAATCTCATTGGCTCTCCAAATATTACATTTCGAGTTTTTCTTGAAGGTTCGTAACATTGACATTTCGGAAGAATTGAAAACGGAATTGATAAATTTCAAGAATTCCAAGTCGCCAAATCCAACGATTGAAAGTGCCAATTTATTGGATATTCTCAATAAATACTATTTATTCAGAGAAGAAACTGTACGTGGAGAACATGGGAAGACAAGTAGATATTTCATGATATATATTGATTTGATTGAAAATTATTTAACTTTGAACTATAGCATCCGAGTCGGTAACCTTGAAATGTTCAAGAACATTTTACCTCGATTAACAAATATATTCTTCATGTTCAATCAGCAGAATTATGCACGTTACCTAGTTTTATATCACGAAAAACTACTACAAATTCCCAACTCACATCCGAATTTACATGTTCAATTGAATCAAGGATCCTTTGGTGTCAAAAGAACTAACAAAGGTTTTTCCAGGCAACCCATTGATTTGACGCTTGAACAAACAATCAACGCTGACGCTGCCAATAAGCTAACAGGAATAAGTTATTTGACAAATTCCATCGCAGCTCGTCAACGTTGGTGTAAAAGCCATAGTATACGGTCATCTATAATAAGCCATGTTATGGATAGAGCTGGACTTCGCAAATGTCAAGATATTACTGCTGACTTAGAAAAAAGTAGAATTAAAAAACATCACGCACAAGTGCAATCTTTCATGAGCCATATACAACAAAATATGAATCCGTTTTCAGAAGATCTGGATCGTGATTGTTTATTCAATATCTCGACGGGTCAAGCAGCTACTGAGAACATTGAGAATTTTCTTCTTAATGCACAGATTTTAGGACAACAGCAAAAAGAACAGTTCATCAAAGAATGTTCTGAGGATGAAAGTAGATTTGAGCGAGCAATTAAAAAGAATAAAACTCACACATTTGTTGATGCTGTTGCTAAAAAAAAAATGTCGGTCAACGGTAAACTTGTAGAAGTTAAAATGCAACGTGATCTGTTTGGAAAATTATTACGACTCTCACTTGAGAATTCCTTGAATATAGATGCAGTTTTATCATATCCATTGACGCCAATTCCTTTATCTATGTGCCATGTCGAAGGAGTCATATGCAAGACAGATAAATCTGTTTTATTCAAAATTTTAGAACAAGAAATTGACAACAATGATGTGAATACATCTGACAGCTGTGACTACATTATTTATGATGGATTCTTCATCGTACACCAGCTGAAAGATGTTCCTTCGACTTTTGGCAACATCTCAAAAAAATTATTACAGTTATTCACCATGAACGAAGCACGTACAGTAATTATTGTATTTGATCGTTATTTCTCCCCGTCGATCAAAGATAATGAGCATGTATTAAGAGGACGAGTGCTAGGTAATAGATACAATATCAATGGTCCAGAACAGAAACGTCCTCCCAATTTCGGCAATGAATTGAAGAATATATATTTCAAAGAAGCCCTGGTGAATTTCCTTTGCAATGATTGGGCGCAAAACTATATGGCACCATTTTTCTCAGGTAAAACTGTTTTCGTCAATTATGATTCCTGCTATAAGTTCGAAGTCAGCAACTCTGAAGTTTTGAAAACCATAGACAGAAATTTATCGTGTCCTTCACACGAAGAAGCAGATACGAAAATGGTTTTTCATGTATCGAAATTAGATGAAAATGCTCGTGTAATTATACGATGTTCGGATACAGACGTCTTGATAATCTTATTAGGAAACATGCCACTGATACAAAATGAGTTAGAAATAAGAATTCTCGCTGGTACCGGTAATCATCGCAGATATGTTGACATCAACAAAATTTACGATAAACTCGGTGAAAAATTATGTTTGGCACTACCAGCTTTCCATGCGCTGACAGGGTGTGACTACAATCCAGCGTTTTTCAGAAAAGGGAAGAAAAAACCACTTACGATTCTACGTAAATTCCCTAAATATGTTGAAGCTTTCAGTAGGATTTCGAGCCTGTCTGTTGATAACTTGGAAGAAGAAAATTTCGTTATTCTAGAAGAATTTGTTTGTCGTGTGTATGGACATAACAAAATAAACGACATCAATTTGGTACGAGTGGCTACTTTTCTGAAGGCTTACAAAGTTACTGAGAAAGAGGAAATACTGAAAATTAATCAGAATCTAGAAGGTTCGATGTTACCTCCATGTAAGTCTGAACTGAGACAGCATTTCTTGCGTACTTCATATATAGCCCAATGGTGGAGTAATGCCTATCTTACTACTCCAACTATATCGAAACCAACCGATTTTGGATGGGACGAAGTTGATGGAAGATATACTTTCAAGTGGTTTGAAGGAGAGCAGTTACCAAAACTGGATAGCATCACCAATGATAATGATAGCGAAGAAATTACAGGTATTCTATTCTTATATCGTTTAACAATGAGTTGAAATCTGATTCATCAACTCTTATTATCTTAATTCTTACAGGTATTTTTGAGCATATGCGAGAAAATGATGAGCGAGAAGTTGAAAAAGAACCAAATATTGATGACGATTCCGCCAGCAGCTCTGATGATGATTATGAAAGCTCGTCTGAAAGTGACGAGGACTAACAGTAATTTAATATTTTTCCGAGCAATAAAATATATTTTTTATCTAATTGATAATTTATTTTTATAATCGTACCTGATTCATGTAATCGAATATATATTAGAAAATGGATATTTCATTGTCAACTGCCCAGAAAACGTGGAAAATACGTTATATTACCTGAGTCACCGTCGCAGCGCGCGCCTGAGCGCTACGGTACACTTCAAAAGCTCAGCTAACATATTTAGTCACGTTGTAACGCCAGCTGACATGAATTTTTCCAAAATTCTAATAACAGAGTAAGGTATATCAAAATTTAAACCATAATCAAGTGGTCCGATTTTCTTTTTTTTTCGTACATCTATATACGGTCAGCTAACAAAGTTATCCACCAACTGCATGCAGCTGACATTTTTTTTCTTACTTAAAATATTATTATAAAACAATTAGCAAATTTGTAGCTTTGATCAAATAGTACGACGATGCCTTTTTTTTAACGACTTCCGTAACCTCCCACGCCTGAACGCCCCGCCACTGGACCAGCTGACACTCATTTTGTTGTAGTTTAATAAACTTACTAATCATATACGAAAAATCAGCTTTGATCAAATTCTCCGGTAAAATTTGACGCCAGCTCCCGTACTAATAGCAGTACTCGCACCTGCATCAACCATGTTATACCAGAATTGACTGACGCCACGAAATTTTGACAGCAACTCTTTTATACGCCTTCAACTACATCATATCGTTCCGTCAGAGGTACCGTTCACCTCGTCATCAGATGAATGATTTAACATTTTTTGAAATGACTTGACAATTTTTTCACTGAACTTATTCGATACGTCATCAATCCGTGGCGATTAAAGTGTGCGGGAATTGAGAGGGGGATAATCTTCTCTTAAAAAAAGAGATAGTATTTGGCGTGTCAAATTGTACAACCATGACGTAGTAGAATGCCGGCCTAGTTGCACTGGTGCTTGGAAAAATACTAGAAGAAAAAATCATGTTTAAGGAATCCAATGCATCAATCCCCAAAGAATTTACACTGTCAAGAAAAAGCAGGTTTAAACTGTAACGATAAAAATTAGAATTAGTTTTCGATAAAATTTCAGTCTAGCGCTTCATTTACAATCAATGACGTTTTGGAGGGTGGGCAGACTAGTACGCCCTCTAATCCCAGTGAGTCGATTTTTCCCTCACTTTTTTCCTTCGACCCTCCGCTCGTGGAGGTGGAACATCAGCGAGATCAGTTCGCCGAGTGATCTTGACTTGTTTGGACCAACTTTGACGTTTTGTTACTCTTCAACCTCTGCTAACACCATGGCAAAGTACAGGATTGTTATGGTTCGCCATGGCGAAAGCGAATGGAATCAACTCAATCTATTCTGTGGATGGTTTGACGCCGGTCTTTCTGAAAAAGGTGAGTCAAGTTTGTTATTACAACAATTGAAACTAGAATTCCGGCTTATGATGCAATGGCGGGCGAGTTTAGCGATCCCAAGGGCAAAAGGTCGTTCTCTGGTTTCATTTGTCAACTACTTTCTGCATCTAATATCCCCATGACTTGAATTGATATATTTCCTCTGCTGGTTTCAATTCCCATAAAATTTAATGTGGTTGTTAGAAACTGTTACAATTATTTTATTGATTATTATTCATCAAGAACTTACACTGTCCATGTGTGATGTGACATAATACAATGTCAACCAACGTTATGTCACAAATATTTCACCTGTGCCATTGATTTTGTAGACGACTCGATAAGCTCCAAGATAAAATATTTCTCATCCATACAAATTTAGGGAAGAGCGAAGCACTAGCAGCAGGAAAAGCTCTGAAGAATGAGGGTTACACTTTCGATGTAGCGCATACGTCGATGTTAACACGAGCGCAAACGACGCTCCAAACTATATTGAAAGAAATTGGTCAGGAAAATTTGCCGACTGAAAAAACATGGCGTTTGAACGAACGCCATTACGGAGGACTAACCGGGATGAACAAGGCTGAAACTGCTGCAAAGTATGGAGAGGAACAAGTTCAAATTTGGAGAAGATCTTTTGACACACCTCCACCACCGATGGAAACTGATCACAAGTATTACGACACCATTGTGAAGGACCCGAGGTATGCGACAGAACCAAAGCCAGAGGAGTTCCCGAAATTTGAGTCCCTAAAACTCACAATTGCAAGGACCCTTCCTTACTGGAACAATGTTATCATTCCTCAGCTGAAAGAAGGCAAAAAAATCATCATCGCTGCCCACGGAAACAGCCTCCGTGGAATCGTCAAGCATCTTGATGGTAAATTCTGTTGCTGAATTTGTATCTTTTTATTCATTGAACAATTACTAATTTTTTTCAAAAACCTTGTTTCACAGATCTTAGCAATGACCAAATAATGGGCCTCAACTTGCCGACGGGTATTCCTTTTGTTTACGAGTTGGATGAGAACTTCAAGCCCGTAGTATCTATGAAGTTCCTCGGCGATGAGGAAACTGTGAAGGCAGCAATAGCTGCAGTGGCTGCTCAGGGCAAAGCAAAATAATTGGCAGGAGTATGGCATCTCATCAGAGTGAGAATTGTGTATTATTGTTACTAGTATATTTCTTCCTGAATCTATTTATGAAGCAGCGTTAACCAGTGCGTTGTATAAATTATTCGTATACTATCTGTTGTACTAGTCTGGGAACGTATCCGCGAACGAATGTTAAAAATAAAACGACTTTTAAATATAATGAATAGTTATGCTGGTTCGAGCTAACTTTTATTTCCAAAATTTCCACTGCATCCACATAATTATCTCCACGTGACTTTATTTATTGCCTATTTGGATAGTGGTATCTGAATCTTCGAGCGGTTTGCTGCCGTTAGCTTATCTGATTTTCTTATACAAATGTTACGCTGTTAGAAGCGTCTGAAAAAGGGCCCTTGGATTGAGCGGGGAGTCAAACCAAATTCAACGATCGATGAGATTGATTACAAAATTTATTTATAGACGTATAATCTGGAAGGTTTTTGAGAAACTCAACTATATTTCAAAAAGATACATTAATAGTAGTTATTAATAATAGCCATAACAATAACAGTGGCGTTGAACCATGGGAATACTGATTTGAGTGATGTTAAATCGTACATATTCAGCTTAATATTCTGTAGTGAATTTATACAGAAAATAAAGATATGATTTGACTATGGGAATTGCTCCCAATATGTCAGATACCAGGCCAGTATGTAAGAAAATATATTATGTACAAAGTTACTTGGTCAATGTCACAGGGGAACGCCAAAATTTGGTAAAGTCGAAAATATCACAAGCCATTACATTCAAGTTTAAGTTAAATTGAAGTTTGGGCAAATATTGGTTCTGTGCAACCCTGGCTCGAAGCCATAATGAGCTGCGCATCGATGATTCGAGACAGACAATCATATATAGTGAACAGTTCACATCATACAGTCTTTAACTTCATAGTTAACTTCACTCTATTAACCCAGAGGACAGCAATGAGACCCTTTGGCTTCTTTTGTCAGGCTGATGGTCTCCTCCAAGGATCGTAAGTTATTCGGATTGGAGATATAGTCTTTGGATATTTCATGGAATAATTCCGCTGTCAGTGTAAACAATCAAGTTGTTAGATTTCCAATCGATTGAATCTTTTTCAATTCTATATATTACGACTCACCGATATTTTCTCCATTCTTGCTGGATGTCAAATAAAATTTAGATTGAATACCATTTGCGTATCTTTTAACGATGTCAATTTCAGGATTCGCTACCTCTCCTCCATCGATGAGATCTTTTTTTGTCCCGCAAATATAAACTATGCATTCTTCTTCAACACTTCTGAGCTCTCTGACCCAGAACCTTGCTCTGTTCCAGGAATTTGCATTCGTTACGTCGTAACAGACAATCGCAGCTTTAGCGCCACGGTAATATATCTTGCTCATAGCTTCGTATCTATGAGATACAAAGAAATAGATACGTCAAATACAGTTTCAAATTAACTGACATGATGTTAAACTGTGTCTATTGTTTACCTTTCACTGCCAGCGGTATCCCATACCCCAAGAACGAATTTTGCATCATCTACGCAAACTTCTTTAGCAGCAAAAGCAGCTCCTATCGTCTGACAACAAAAAGACAATGAAGAATGAATCTTTGTAGAGAGGTATACTTTTTTTTGATGAAATTCCTGTTCAATCCACTCACGTTTTGGTGTGGCAAGTTTTCATTAAATCTATCACTAATGAATCTTTGTAACAGGCTGGTTTTACCAACATCTTCACTACCGAGTAAAACAATTTTCAAATCTACTCTGTTCATTTTGGTTAGTGACTAAAAATGAACTACGCAGACTATGATTTTTCCTAATGTGTTTATCATTGAACTGGCGATCTCATGTTACTCCGATAGAATGATCCTTCGTCCTTGAGTGATGACTAATTAAAATACATGGAGGCAGTAACCACGAGGGACGTTAATGAGAATACAATCAAATTTAATTCAGACGAGAGATAATGGTTCATAAAAAACACATGCTGTGCGTTTGCTGTGTCACGAAGTGCACCATTCACTGTCGGTCCAGTCGATCATGAAACAATCTCTTACTTCGACTAGTTTTATGTTTGAAATGTTTAAAAAATTATTCGTTAGATGGCAACATTTTACCAGCAAAGCCTGAATCCAACCAGAAATTGATGACAGACGGCGCGCCGTCTCAACGGGGATAGGGTGGTGTTGAAGGATATTCTCGGGTACATAAATTCGATCTATTATTTTGTCTCGTTGTAAAAATCAAACAGTTTGTGACAGTTTGAAAACTAACAAGATGATTATATCATCCCAGGGAGATTACAAGACGCGGTAACAGTAATGCGTAAGTAAAATACATTGTCATTTTATATTTAAAAGATATTTCCTCACGAAAATGAAACGGGGCGAACTTTAGCTCTCACCATGTATCCGACACCCTCCCGGCGGTTTTTCACCACACATACACACGATCTGCATAAAAGCTTGCTAAAATCGAACGTCGTTCTTTTACCCTCTATTTTATTATTCAACATGCATTATGCATCGGAATTCATCTATCTCTATGCACTTTTAAAACACCTTTAATATTTTTATTCACCTCAATTTCCGACCGACGAATGGGCTTCACTATTTTAGCTTTCGGGTGGGGTTTCAACCCTTTCAATTTTCGTTCTTATTAAATTTATTTATTTATTTATTTATTTTATTACCCATCTTAGAATTTCGCCCGTTGTTTATAACATCGTGAACAAATTGACGTCGAATTTCCAGGCGCCGAGCGTTTTTTAATTTAATTTTTTTAATTTCCAAATTACGTATAACCGTGAGAACTGCGTGTTTAGCAATTAGTTTCATCATTATGATTATGTGCAAAAATGCTTTCATACCCAACCCTCGTTGAAACAACAACGATAGTTCTGATGTGGAATTCAAAAAACGTTTTAGTTTTGTAGAAATATTCGTATGTGATAATAATAGACATTAGGCATAGATGTGTCTATATGTGCGTCAGCTTTAACTCGTTAATTTATCAACAAAAAAGCTTTACAGTCAGAAATATCCGATGTATAAGATTATATCATTAATAACGATGTAGCTGATGTTTGTTAACAAGAAAAAGCCGCACGCATAAAAATTTAGGGAAATTTACCTTTCGTTTTATCCAACTGTTAGATCAGCAAACTCGGGTAATTAAACGACATAATTGATATACGTACTGCTAGATATTTGTTATATACTATAACAGCGTGGTACGTAACAATTAAGAGGTTAATTTCATTACGTTTTATTTACTTGGCAATAAATGTATTATGTACTTATCATATATTATTTTTAAAATTGTCAAATAAACACCACTATTATTTGCAAGAAAAATTAAACGTTGTAGTTTAGAGATTGTGTAAATACGTATAGTTGATAACAAAAATTGATCCTAGTTTTTAATCGGTTGTACAAAAATTGCAGTATTTTATTATCATAATTCATATCGATACTCAATACGTATATGTTGTTCAAAAGCCATAAAGGTTGAAGAAAAACTATATATTTCCTTCCACGATTTTGAGGTAGCTAAAAAATCTCTTTTTTGTTCTACTCAATTTTCCATAAAAAGAGCAATGATAAGGATATGTGAGTATATAGAAATCTAATAGGGATTTTCCTGGTATTTCTCCAAATTTTTAATGAATGTAAAGAAAGAAAAATTTGAAAGAATATTTGGAGTCGAAACGGAATGCTTTTCATATACAGATGTTTATGGTAAATAATTAATGATAAATGATAAATATGTAAATGGCAAAACGTACATGTGTTAAAATCAGTGTTCGCAACACTATGGAGAATAGCTTAGGATGCCTTATAAGCGTCGTCGTCTATCTACTGCAGTTATTTAGGTCTCTTCGTGACACATAAAAGTATATGTCTATATATAAAATACCACAAAAGGTATTTACGCGGTATTTACTGGAAAAAAAAATAGAATATGCATACTAAATGTAAAGATATTTACAGTCACGTATAGAATAGCCGATGAAATAACGTGAAACGTACGAAATTGATTCGTTTTTCATTTTTCTATCTTTTACGAATATCCTTTGCAACATCTGCAGCGAAGAATATAACGAAAAAAAAAAATATAATAATATTTACCTTCGAATATTATTATTATTATTATATACCTGACATTTATTATACTAATTGGTAAACAAGAAACCTTTTCTTTTTTTCATTTGCTTTTTTTCCCAAGCGTTAATCGAATCGCATGTACTCGCTAAAACGATTTGCTATTTCTATCTCGGTCTGGCTTATTTTTTTTTTTTCTTCTTTTGATTTTCTCTTTTAGCTTCTTTTCAAATGTGCAATGTTTTACGTGAGAAATTTGTTTATCGTAAAATTAAACAAATGTACAAGTTCTGTATATGAACAGTTTTTTTATTCATTTATTTTTTTCAAACCGACACATTTTTCCCCCATTTTTAAATTATGCGATTCGTACGAAGACCGTTATGGTTATTGTTAGCGGTCTGGTTTGTGTTGTTAATATTTTTTTTTTCTCGTTTCTTTGAAAATTCTTCAACATTAGAATCGGTATGTCTACGCGTCGCTCGATCACTCGCGGGTTATAATTCAAATTTTAGAGTCGAGACGACTCGACTTTTACGAATTGTTCTTCACCGCAGGTACAATACATCTATATGTTTATAAATAAAATGGATGAATATACAACCAGTTGTACGTAAACTAAAGCGAAAGAAGGTCGAGGTTAAGTAGACATGTATACGTACACCTATTGCCCATGTGTTAAAACGTACATTTGTACAACATGAAATATAGACGAATACCTACTCTCGCTTTTGTGTATTTTTTTTGCCTAACAAAAGAACAATATATATAGATATATGTAATTTGGATGCGGCGCCGTTGAATTCATGCAGTTTACCAGTTGAAATATTAATCGTATGGATTCAGGAAAATTATATCGATCGGTTTATTTGAAAAACAATTTCTGCGCCCCACGTACGTTATATAATTGAAAACTAGATGAATAAAATTGAAATAAAAACAGAAAATTAATTGAGTGCGAAGTGGGCGCGCGGTGCAATAAATTTTTATATTAATATTATGGGAACAGTTTTTCTATTATACCTATTATTTCGTTCCTGTTTTTGGTTAACTTTATTACACGTATGTTCCCACTTCATATACAAGGTCTATAAACCGCCCTCGTTTCACAGATATATTGGGTCGATATAACCATATACCAAGGTATATGTATACAAATATACCATGTAAGCAAAAGATGTATATATGTACGTAACTAGATGGCAATCTTACGTGCATATACATACATATATGTATGTACATAAGTACAATAAAACCTATTCAGTAAATTTATATTGTTGCTGTTAGTTTTTTTAGTTTTTTCTTTCTTGAATGCAAATATACATAACGCATTATATAGCATGCCGCTCTGATGTTCTTTGCGATAATTTAAATGGGTATATATGTACGTACTAATATAATATATCATGTGTGTGAATTAGCATTTCGATACTCATAATTATATCTATGTGGTCATTTTGATAAATTTCATTAAACAAGGAAAGTTCTTATGATAAATGTCGAAATTGCGATCGTGAGCGATGGCAGTCGAGTTATGAGTACATATGTACATACGTATAAAATACATCGCGTGTCGTGTTAAAAAATTAAATCAATTACAGTGATTATACTATACTAAAAATAAAGACGTTCGTTTAGAAAAAATTTAGTTACATATACAGAGTTTAGTATTGTGCAATAGTTTGTCTGTCTTATTTTTTGTTTTCTTTAGTTTTATTTGTTTTTATTTTTTCTTCTTTTTTTTTAGGTCTAATCCATTTTTAATGACGACGGTTTTGGTGGTATGTCATGTATATAGCCTACAGGCAATGTAATTTCAATAATTGTTCGAACTTTTGTTTTTTTGTTTCTACATTATTCGCTTATCACGCATAGGTGTAAATTAGTTCGACTAAAACCGCAAATAGCGATAAGTTTCAAATAAAATACCTAGACGCGTTATATGGTGAAAATAATTACTTTAGTTATATCATGTAGATAGGGACTAATGTCGTTCATACGTATGTATTGCATACATGTATAACTTTCAAGGATATGTGGTGTCTTCTACAATTAGAAAAAAATAAATTTACAGTAAATATAATACTTTAAATTAAAGTAGTGAGTAAGTATTATACGCACCCATATAATTCGAACGTTACATACTAATTTTTGATGTTGCTCTAATTTGAGTGGACAGGAAAAGCTTTTTTTAAACCACGAAATCTATTTTCGTTCAAGTATGTTGTAACTATATATAGATATTAAGTATATATGCGTACGTAAACGTGTGGTAGTTTTCGAAACGTGTAAGTTAATTCTAAAATTATTCAACCTCTGTATTTACATATGAAAAATCATCGAGCGACACAAAGTTTGAAATTAGATGATATTTTCATTAAAATCCACTTTGCTACGGAATGATAGATTCACCCTTCGTGAGATGGGAGTACATCTAAATTCGTGTATTTCGGTATACCGACGATTTTAATTTTTAGTCCAAAAATGGGAGAACATCAAAGGTATTTACATCGTTTTAGATTTTTGCGATTATTGGGCGTAAAATTAAAAATTTTTGTTCCCCAGTATTTTGATGTATTCTGGTCTGGTCTGGTACAATGCTAGTCACGTATAAAAATGAAGGATATTACTTAAAAAATTCTCAAAATAACTTTAGAGACAAATACGAATAGAATCGGTTTAATTGATGCTGTAAAAAAAAAGAATTGATGAAAAGCTGACTTCAGAAAAAACGGGGGTGGCGGCGCGGGCGGTGCGAGAGCATCTGATGAAATGAAGAGATACCAGTACGTAGTGACAGCGAAGAATTGAGTAGAGTTGCGAGTCGAGTCAAGCGACCCTTAGAAGAGTGCTCCAGAAGGACCCTCGTTTCGTAAACTTTATAATATAAGTGTATACCTGGAGCTGGCGGGGAGGGCAAAAGATCGGATAAAGAAAGGGGAAGAAATAAAAACAGAGAGAAACAGTATAAATTAATAACAATTATATCACGGTTATACAAACGAACATTCGATCAGCAGCGATTATTATTTATTTTATTTTTTCTTTCCAATATTATCGCAACCAGGATAGCGATTCTGCAGGTTTTTTTGATGCGGCGAAATGATATTAGATCTCGAAGCAAAATCGGGGTGCAAGAACAAAATATAGTATATATTTTAGGACGTGTCAAAAGACTATAAAAAAAAAGTGCAACTTGGCAGCAGCAGCAGTCACTTATTAGGTGACCTAGATAAAAAAAGACCGGTGCAGGGCGAATATCGCTCTACTCGATATCCGCTTCTAGAAAAATGATGAATTAAAAAACAAAAACAACAAAAAGTAATGAAGACAAAATATACGTCATCTATGTAATATATAGAAAAGGAACACTCGTGTTTATTGGAACATGATAGGCGGCACTTTCGCTTTGACTGTCTTTTTCTTTCTTCGCTGTTCGGCCTGCTGCTTCTTCATTGATCGGCTTTGAGGAGTTTTATCTGGTGGTATAGTATGTATGAATGTGTACAGCTAAAAGGTGTAAATCAAATATCATTTTTTATTGATGACAACACTTGCGTTGTAATCAACTTTTTGAGTGATTAATTTATCGGTAAAGATCGCATTAGCAAAGTTTTCAGAATTTTTCTGCTGTTCTTGAATATTTAAGATTGTACCTAATGGTAAGAATAACGAAAATGTACATAAAAAAGAAATGAAAATAAATGAACGTTTATCATCGTTGCAGATTCGATAAAAATGGAGGAGGGTTGTCACTCCCCGTTTCCATCATTACTGTCGAGGTGAGTTTGCTCAATATTTCAAATAATCTGCGAACTTAGAAAAAAATTCTAGTGAGAAATGGTGAAACGTAAAACGATCATTTCCTATCTGTCACTGTAAGTTTGTTTATCAATTCAGAAAATAGAAGATTAATATACATAATAAATTTAATTTTTCATATTTACATCTGCAGCTGAAGTACGTATACCATTTAATGTACTTCAGACTATGCGCGGCTGTTTTTTTTTCTCTGTTAATTTATATGCAGCAAATGGAAGACAAACTAGTTAGTATCGACTACTTGTCTACCAGTTTATACATTATCTGTACTCCACATTAATTTAACAATCATCCAGCTGTATGTAGGTAGATAAAAGTAACTTATTGCCGGTTGTAACAAGTTTTTAAATCGATTGCACCAACGTAGAATTCTGTCCTTGACATTCTATAATATAAATAATATATGCATACCTAATATGAGATAGAAATGATGATAACATATCTTTACGGGGGATCAGTTCGAGACAAATTTTATTGATAGAAAAATAAGTTTTTCTCGAATCTCGGGAGTAATTGGGGTATGATTTCATCGGCATGATATCTAAAAAGTTTACTAGTATTTCTGAGATCAGACTTCGTACTGAGCAGTTCTGCTGATCCTCACCTTTAAGTAGACCGTATGTCACATGACGTTCGTAATTATGATAAATTATTCGTTAGTTTACATTTATTTCTTCAATTCTTTTCTAGGAACGTCACTTAGTGGACGCCACGCAATGAGAGGTGAGTTTTTTTTTTTGGTTTTTAATATACAAATATAGATATTTTTTTAACAAACTTCTATAGAGAGTACCGTAAATATGGTGTGGTATTATATCACACTATTACAGACACTAGCGATAGCATCTTTTTTTAAATATTATTTGTTTTTTTTCTCTCAACAGTTTCAGCGGTAGCTGTTGTTGGTGGTGGTCGAAACAGTCGTGGAACATTGGTGAGAACCCTTGCTCTAGTATTCCTGGCGACATTTCTATGGTTACAATTCCACGTAGCAAGTTTGACGAGTCGTTACGGTAGTTCAACATCCGCGAACGAGAGTCTACTGAATCTGGTACCTCAAGAATTGCACAGGTGAGAAATGTTTAATTAACTGTTTTGTTCAAAATATTATTCTGGATTGAATTTTTTTCCATAGGTTCTTAAAGGACAGACGGAATGCTACAAACGGAACCAACATCACTGCTGGAACAATGGCCAATATCACCATATCCGATCTTCGGCGGTACATAGAAAAGGCTAATTTGGAGCAACGAGTTTATAATGAAGAAATTTTTGGACCTCTTGCACCGGATGCTCCAGTTATCGTGGTCCAAGTTCACACGAGGCTAACTTATTTGAGACATTTAATCGTCTCTTTAGCTCAAGCTAAAGGGATCGAACAAACTCTTCTCGTATTCAGCCACGACGTTTGGGATCCTGACATAAATTACCTTGTAAAAAGCGTTGATTTTTGCAGAGTTATGCAAATTTTTTATCCATACAGTATACAAACACATCCAAACACATTCCCTGGAGAGGATCCAAACGATTGTCCACGTAACATTAAAAAGGATAGGTCAGTAGTTTTCTTATATTAGAATATCGTTTGAACAATTCCACGACACCTCTATGTGAATAAATTTTTGTTTTTCGTGGATTGCAGTGCATTGATAAAAAAATGCATAAACGCGGAACATCCCGATCTGTACGGGCACTACAGAGAGGCAAAATTTACGCAGACCAAACATCACTGGTGGTGGAAAGCTAATCAAGTTTTTGACCAGCTTACCGTTACGAACAATCACGTCGGTATGGTACTTTTTCTCGAGGAGGATCACTATGTCGCGGAAGATTTTCTTCACGTATTAAGGCTTATGGAAAGAACGTGCAAGCATAGCTGTGGACGTTGCAACATTTTATCGCTCGGTACTTACCTCAAGACGTATAATTATTATGCCGATAGTAACAAGAAGGTAAGATTATAATTATTGGGACTACATATCACCCTCATTTCTGTGTCAAACACACCAATTTGTTACGTCAGTCACAGCTTCTATGCAAGTTACACGAATTTATATACCTATGTATATCTACATTATACATCTCACGATAAACAATTATGCTTAAATGACAACAGTTTTATAAATCATATTTTGAAATTAAGAAATACTTTTTTAATTATCATCGCTTTACCGATTTATGAACGATATTTCACGCCTAGTTTCTTGGTGTCAATGGTGTACTGCAAAAGGAAATACTTCGCGGATTAAAGAGACACAATGCAGGACTCGTTCAGGGTGGCTTTTCCACCTATCAGGGTTCGCAAATGGCGCAAGTTGCCCCTGCTTGGGCATTTCAACTTTTGCCCAACCTCTACAATCATTATCAGAAGGTTAAATTTTACACCCACCATCTTCCTTGTACCTAATCCTCCTAGCCATTATTCATTTATTTAAACATGCACGAATATTTTCCTCTTGAATATCCACCTCACATGCTAATTGACTCCTGATATCTTGCATGATTACTAGAACAGAGATTGCATGAAGTGTATTTTCATCATTTTTTTCGAAGGGTTCTGTACCAATGAGGAAGAAAAGTAAAAAAAAGAAAATCCAACACACTTGACTAGGGGCTAAAAACATCAAATTTCCAGAATAAAATTAACGTAGCCTTCAAGTGTTAATTACATTACCTTCTGGTACGGAACCTATGGCTTAACATAAGCTTCGCTCATTTTTTTTTATCAATTAATTTTCGTTCACTGTATCATGTAGTAATCCATACCTGTATTATCTATGATGAATTAATTATGTCTACTTAAAATTTCTCAATAACTAAATGCCTAAAATTATTTTAACAATAATGATGACCTCGATATACTTTTATAATGTAGTAGCTAATCGACTTTTATTCACCTCTAAGATTAGGCATAGTTAGCGATACCATAAATTTCATTCTACAAAAAAGTAATAAGTATTGAAATAATTTCAGGCTGAAGTTACGCCTTGGATATCAAGTAAACACAACATGGGAATGGCGTTTAATCGCGTTACTTGGAACGAGTTGAGAAAATGCGCGGAGAAATTTTGTTCCTACGATGATTACAACTGGGATTGGAGTCTTCAACATGTTGCTCAGGGTTGCATACCTCCTAGTAAAGGTTCCGGAGGGATTCCTCACGTACAATCTGGTCTCATAGCGATGGTGATGAAGGCACCAAGGGTATTCCACATCGGAGAATGGTAAGCAATCACCATTCATC
This sequence comes from Athalia cordata, assembly GCA_963932425.1. Classification (NCBI taxonomy): domain Eukaryota; kingdom Metazoa; phylum Arthropoda; class Insecta; order Hymenoptera; family Athaliidae; genus Athalia; species Athalia cordata. Next base: position 33,159,943 of record OZ010626.1, read on the forward strand.
TAATCAGAAATTTTCTAATTCTGCATGGGTCGTTTCTGAACGCGGAGTACAACAGTTTCTCTTTTATTATTAGCGGTGTTCATCACAAAAAAAATAACTGCGAATCCATGGCCGTTATTGCAAAGGTACAAAGTGTTTTAAAAACTGCAAAAAAGCACCTGTTTCCGTCACAATTGACGTTGGTAAATGCTGCCGTTGCTAAGAAAACAAAATTAAGAAAAGGTAACGGGGGATGGGGTGATATAAGGGACCATCAGCTGTGTTTAAATATCACCGTTAATCCTGAATTGAGATTAGCATAATTATCAGGTAAATAATCGATGTAGTCGATTAGAGTTTTTCTCAGTTATACGAGTAAACACACGTTACACTCGTTATGTACAGAAGATGCGTCGGTCGTACGCCAAAAAACTTCTATGACAAGACTCGCGATTTACTAGATAAACAATTTCGCGACGTCGTATGATAATTACCTACATGAAAAAGACTTCGGTTCTATTGTGGACTCAGAATCTCTGGAGGGTGCTGATATAGCGTTAATAATATTGTTACGTCAAAATTAGGTCCACTAATTTATAAAAAAAAAACGAATGAAAAAAAAAAAACACGTTGTACTATAGTAGTTATATATCGACTGTATGGAATTGTAAATTATAACTATTGGACAGTATAATTGAGATATATAAACATTGCAAGTAGTTGTGTGCTGAGCCTAATGTTATAGTTATGACGAATTAATTGAATCTTTGAGAAACTAATCGCTGGGCGATTATTATAATTAATAAGAGATCACAATGTGCTAGCTGATGCGCCAAAGGAAAAGACATATTTGCTACTAAAAAAAAAAAAAAAAGGAGGATATTAATATAGAGAGAATCATAACTAATATAAATGTTTTAATATAATCGATTAAATATGCTCAAAATAACGATATCGAATATATTACTAACTAATTAATCTTCTCATTGTTTTAGTCAACAATGAAAATGTTCCATCTGAACAATTTAAACGATAAATAATAATTGTTTGGATTGGCTATACCATAGGTACGCTCAAGTTGTAAAGTTTATAAATTCCAGTGACCTCAAAAGAAAAAGTTAGTAATAAGAATAGTAGTGATGGCGATGATGATGATACAAACGTAGTTAGATTACGTGAATAAAGTAGAATCCGCAGATATTACTTATTTGTATAATAATTAGTACACTCGCGTGTTTTTTAATTATTATCATTATTGTTACTACCTGTAGGTATAATTATCGTATAAGGAGGTTTGTTCTGGTACTGCAAAAGCAAACAGAATCAGGCACTAAATTCAGTTAACAAAATGGACATAAGTGTAGAATAATACATGCGAGCGATATACATGTAATGCAACTGACTTTTATAAAGCTAGATTTTTATTACGAAGAACACGAATGTTTATAGCGTACCTATACCATTAACGTTGGATAACATTCGACTTATTTATTCATCATTTTATTATTATTATTTATTTCCTTTTAGCGCTGTGATGTTTTTTTCAGGACATCCATATATAGGACTAGAAGTCATTCGACATTACAATTTTTATTATTATTTCTTGATTCGATAAAATTGCATGACGATAAGATGTTTGTACTTACTATAAATTAATTACATAATATAATTTCTTTAATATTTTTAATATGAGGACTTGTCCAACTTAATCAAGTGTAGTTGATCGATCCTCACCCTATAATTGCCACACTAGAAATTCTGATTAGTTTGAAATATGTTCTTCTTTCACTCGAAGACAAAATTATTGATTAACGTAGGAAATTGAAGGTGATTAAATTATACTTCAGGATGTAGTTAGTAACGCCCAATATATACATGTAATATATTTATTTATATTTTTCGGTTTGAAGCTTAATTCATTCATAGTCTTTCTTTTTCTTACTACATATTAGCCCTTCGAAACCGATTCACGTTCATTCATCTTGCAAAAACACCCGTTCGCCCTGCCCAATCACACCCGTGTCTTTCATCTCTACCTCCAATCGTATCCCTCTTTCTCATTCTTTCTCTCTCGTTCATGACGCTTACATTTATTTATTTATTTACTTTTTTATACACTTGACAATATATGGTAAACGATCGCTGTTTACTCTTAAATAAAAAATGAAAGAATAAAAACGCACATTGTATAACTCTAGTCATTGTTATAAAAATATTATGTATTGTAATAATATTTGATATTGGAATACAACATATATACATATATGTATATTACACAAATAATCCACTGGAGCTTTTAAAAAACCGGTATGAATTATATTTAAAATATTTAATTTACCGCTGAATAAATGATGTTTTAAGCTGCATAATTATAATTATTATAAAATTTAATTTATTGTGCTTGATTGCGGATAAAAATTTCGACGAACATCTGAGAACAACAACAAGTGAGAATTGTGAAATGTGAAATACAGTATTTGATATTACGAAATTAAAATAAAAAAAATTGAACCATAAGAATTGAGTCCCAAAGAATTGAAATATTGAATATCACATGATAAAGACGGTGATGGATTTGATTAATAATTACCTTATTGTAATTAAGTTGACACAGCTGAATCAAGTCAAATTTTCAGTTTATTACGAGAAAAATAGGTCAACAAACTACATGTATGGTATGTCACATATTATAGGTACACACTTAAATTACTTTTGTCGGTGTTAAGGGCATTAAAAAAAACCAAGCTGTCTGTGAACTGTTGGTACGTAATCATCGTATTGTGCTCTGAAATAATTCCCTGCAATAGGACCCTCCAAGTTATACTTTTCGGCGAATTTCCGAATGGAGAAACGTCTTCTCTTCGCTCCGTCCCTATGAAAAAAGATTAAAAAATGGCACACAGAGACATTTGAATATCATTGACCTACTTAAATTGCACATACCTTGAGCTCAAACGTCTTTCATCAAATGTAATAGCTCCCTGATTTTGTTTGTAAAGAAGAAAAACGTAGCGATGCAATCCGCTGCCTTTTGGAGGTCCTGATCCAACGTAGGCACTCAAAACTTCACCTTTGGCAACTGAATCCTCTGGGATATTCCCGACAAGCCAATGCTGGAACTCACGGTTATATCCACGAGTATTAGGTACATCAGGGTCTGGAAGAAGACGAGGTATGGAAAGTCAAAGCACTAATTATTCAGGTGACAACAGCTAATGTATAGAAACTGGTTCTCTATACTATGCTGTACAAGGTGAAAGTTTGAGTGCACAAATGTCTGCAGGCAATGCCATCACATGAGAGTAAGTCAATTTAGGGTCATTCTGACACACTGGGAAAACAAAATTTAAGACCATACCTGTAAGTACAAGGGTGTAAAGAACGCCACCTTCGTGTTCATAATGAATTTCTGGAACGCCCTTGACCTCAGTCGGGGTCAATTCGTCTCCTGGACTTACGGATTTGTCTCCATATTTTACCTGAATTCATGTACATAGCAATTATTAACTACTTATTATAGGTAACAAACATCGTTCGTAATTACCGTAATCAACGATTTCGGTGCGTCTTCGATGATATCAGGTTTGATTTTAGCAGCTACAAATTCGCTTGCCACATCTGCAGCCACGAATCCAATTATACATAGAAAAATCACTGCAAAATATACAGAAAAGAATTATATCCATGATGAAGATATAGATGTTATCTCTTTTTGCTTCTATTCGTTCGAATATATGGTATCTGCTTGTCATTATACCTGAATGCAGGACCTTCATTTTCTCTGTCTCGTTGCCACTCACAACCCAACAGGTTTAGAGAAACTGTGCGGTATGACGACCTCAGTCAAAACTTTCCAGCATTTATCTGACCCCCCTACTTTATACCACTTCACCTGTAACTACATTCCCCACTACTGTAAACGTTAATGACGAATAATTAATTCTCCACGTACAGAGATGAATTAGATAAATCCTGTGGATAAGTATCTTGTCAATTTACCATTAGAAGTTCTGGGGTTGTCAAACAGATCAAATAGATTGCATACAAACTTCTGAAGCCATTTTCATTATGATGAAATTTGCACATCATTAAATTATTATGTCACATTTTTACTCCACCTGGACTATTAGGCTGATTAAATGTTACAGTGGCATTTCCAAGTTCTTTGACTGCAATGTAAAATGGCGGGAATAAGAGCTGACTTTCTTGTATTCACACCGTTTCTATGATTGCACGGGCACCTGTCAATGGTAACTGAAAAATCCTTCATTTTCCAGAATGCAACAAAACAAGAAAAAAAAATACGCCAACAGCCTAGCGTTGCGAAAAGTTAAAAAAAAACATAAGCTCATCCATTCATGACCTATCAACGTCAGTAAAAAAGCTCAATGCCAACTTCGGTATAATCGTGGAACTTTTGTAAAATGTCATGCCCAGTAAATCACACAGTCTTAGGTCAAACTGATAACACTGCATATCTTACTAATGATTAATGAATATATGTTTTGCCTATCTTTCATTATGCCATTGCAGCTTATGTAACATCTAATTTTGTGATCATTTTCAATAATAGTTGATCAGTATCGTGATAATGAGTTAACATCTGAGGAGCCGGAAGAGGTACTCGGTCACAGCTTGTTAGTCTGATCTCTGACTGATTCGATTCAAGATGCCTCATTAAACTAAAAATTATCCTGCTAGCATTGGAAAATGATCTGAAAAAAGTTATATAATGTCTGCATACATATTTGTATAAATTTTTATTTGAAGATACATTTTACTTCATACAATGTGATTGAAGAGCTGCGTTACATCGAATAAAATAATAGTAATTATGCTTAACGCAAATAAACTTTCAAATGCAACATTGAAGTGAGTAATTGGAAATTATTCTCCAAGCTGCTTATACAGCAGAGGCACGTAATCGTCCCACTTAGCTTGGTACATATTTCCGGCAATAGGATCTCCTAGATTATATTTAGTAGCAAACTTTTTGATGGAAAATAGTCCACGGTTATCTCCACTTCTGTTAGTCAAACGTGGCTCGTCAAAGTTGATTTTACCATTTTGTTTGTAGACCAAGAAAACATAGCGATGAAGTCCAGTGTCTTTTGGCGGGCCAGATCCAATGTACTCTGAAAGAACCTCTCCCTTTGAAACATCGTCACCAGGAATGTTTCCTACCAACCAATGGTGCCATTCTTTGAACGTTGGAGTCTCGCGACTAGGTGCATCTGGATCTTTAATGATAAGGAAAATTTAGTGAAGTAGTAGTCAGTGTTACTTTAGATCAGATGCAATCAAATAATACAATACCAGTCATGACCAGAGTGTAGAAAGTAGCTGGGTCCGCATTCCATTTGACAGCCGGTTGATCCTTCACCTGTGTCGGGGTAAATTCCTGCCCAATTTTCACGCTCAGATTCCCCGGGTACGTGACGTCGACTAAAGAAGCAGGTATTTTGTCGATCACATCAGGGATGACGGCGTGTTGTTTCAATGCTTCGGTCATTGTTGAAGAGAAGATTCTGGGTGTGTGCTTGAAAGTTCTCGCAGAAAGTAGTGATGCTGCAAAGTGTAAGAAGTTTGATAACGAACAAGTTAAGCTTGGCTTATCGCTCTAGACTGGATAGAGTATCAAGCGTGAACTGGCGGCATAACCTTGAGCCGGCTATTAAGCGAGCAAATGCAAATCTATTAAGTCATTAGGTATACTGTTGCAAAATTAATACGTCTCCGGCCTAAGTATCGATCGATTTTCAATGACGTTTTATATTTACTTGCTCTAAGTAAGACCCTTGACATGATGTTTTGAAAGTATGATGTTTAAAAAGTAATTAATTAAATAATAAAGTGCTGAATCCTGTTACCGGTGCGCAATGACGTTGGGGTTATTCACTATGTAATCGAACGTCCATAATTAAAAATGGCGGGTTGAATGTTTCCTCTTAATTTTAAATAGGTGACTGAAGAAAACCATTTCGGAATAAAGTCCCACTGTATAATTATTCGACAGCATTTTCATTTCCCGTACAAGATCGCGGGAATGAAAGATATTGTTTGTCAACATGTTTCTGTCAGTCGAACAAAATGACATTTGACAATTGAATCTCGATCACTCGGTCAGCCAAAAATATGGCGCTTCGACCTGCGCAGTTGCGGAATTCAGTTCATTCTCCATATTGCGGTGTGGAGGTAGAGTTTCCCCACTTTGAGCACGTAAGTTAAAAAACTTGTGGTGTATGTGGTGGTAAAAAGTGTCGGTAAAAATCTGGCAACAAGGCGGAATCCCCTCGTAATTTGAAATGAGCGCTAGTTTTTGTTCCTATCCTTTCCGATCATAATTTCACCACGCCGTGTTTGTGCGGGATTCCTGTTTTCTGGGATCTTCCAGGTTCGTTTATTTCTATTTTATCTAAGAATTTATCTGTTTTCAAAGCTACAATATTAGCAGAATCATTAGTCCAAATAAACGAGGACCGCGCTGAGTTGAAATATTATGCAATTGACATGTTGATTTTTTAACCATCAAAATTTCGGTTCAATGACAAAATGATAATAATGAGAACAACGATAATAATTTAGCTGTATAGCCAGATTTGATAAGTAAAGTTAGTTTGAATGAGAGCGGTAAGTATTTTCGACTTGTACATTGCACTCGTTGACGTTTCGATGCAACTGCAGTACCGGTTGAAAACGTTGTATCGGCCAAACAAACAGGTGACTGCAGTACTTTCAAATTTTTAGTTTATAAACAATCCGTTAGATGGAGTTTGCAATCTGCTGTTATTGTTAAAAACATATACATTCTGTTAATTTCAAACCTTGTGAGTACTCCGATTTAATTTATCAAGTATTTAAATATGAATTGAATTACTTGTGTACTTGAATGGCGGTTACTTCAAATCGTGCGGAAAAAACAGAGTGCAACGGAAAATTTTCAGCAGCGTAAAGATTTATCGTTCATTCTGGCGTCAGGTAAAAGAAATGTTTTCTTTTCCAAGTTCCGTAACAACGCGAGCGTTCATTAATCCGATGACGCAATAACACAAATTGACTGTTAAATTTTAAGCGTCAGCTGAAATAACCGGCAATTAAATTGATGGTGTTCATTATGCATACATATGTGACTTAAATTCTACTTCTATTTCTTGAATGGGAATCAAGTTTTCGAAAACTAGATCTGAATTATGAGTCGACTATCGTTTTTCTCTTTCCAATCTATGATAATCTGCTAGTAAAAATAGCGAAACAATTTGTAAGTATTAACAGAATACTAAAAGTGATTTATTAGAAAAAAAAACAAAAACGGCGGCACGGGTCAACCGCCTTCTAGCCGTTAATAAACGTCGGTCGCTATCCGAATGACCGTTGAAAAAAAGAATTTAAAGAGAACGTCAGAGTTTTAAAAGCAATAGCGATAGCAGGCAGGGAGAAGAGAATTGTGAAGGAAGGAGTAGAAGTGGTAGGAGAAAATTAAAGAAGTATATATACATGTATAAATTACATATGTATATTCAAAGTTCTCTTCCCCCACGCGTGTAGTTTCGACCGACCGGGGAGACATCATCCAGAAAACGCCCGCGCGCGATTCCCGACGGTCTCATCTTTCTCTTTTTACTCTTTCTTTCTCCCATAGCTTCTCCCTTGTGAATATTTCCAAGGACTAAATTGACGGTTGGTCCAAACGCGAAACAGACTCAGAGTCAACTCGGCGACCACCTCGATTCTCTTCCCTCTTCGTCATTATTTCTGCTAATGGTTTCATCATTCTCACAAACCATTCAGTTTAGTTCAGATCGTACAGCCATGCGGTTTGGCGAGTGTTGACGTCCGTCTAACCCATTAAATCATCATCATCATCACCACCACCATCATCATCATCATCATCATTACTACCATGTTTATCACCTTCATTTTCCATGTACATTTAATCAAGTGTTGATAGATAATTATTACGGTGAGGATTTAATTTTTTCTTTCCACAAAGTAATCCAATTTAACCTTAACAACAGTGTGATATTATTCCGTCTCTTGTCCCTCAGGATGCGGTGTATCAAATTCTCTTTTCAATTCCCTTTCTCTCTCTATCTCTCTGATATTATAACACGTGAGTTTACACCGTTGAAACCGTTACGAGATTTGATATTTTATACACTAGTTGCTCTCACTCTATCAAAGCTGCTGTTATCCGCAACAGTTCCGTTTCACGTTTTTTTTTCTCTACCTTTTTTTCTTTTATCGCTTTTAGACGCCCGTAGGATAACATAATACGTTATAACTTTACATTGTACATCTCGAAACTTAATAGCTTATATTTCATTTTAGATAAAGCTATTAAAACAATAACACCAACAACAACCACACGACAAATTAATCAATTAATCGTTTCTTTCTGACTTTTCATTTGTTGCAGTTCAACGTTAACGCCGTACTACAAATACTAACCCTATCGCTATTTCGTTGAATAATTATTTTTATTCGTCTAAAATTTGATTTTTTTTTCGTTACTTCCTTCTATTAACGACGACGACAGGGGATATCCCCCGCGGAAGTTTTGTTCTAAAAAGTATCTAATTTTCGAAATTCAGTGTTCGGAGTTATGTCGCGTTGGAATAAAGGTTTATTTTTATCAAAAATCGGAAGTGACGATGGTGAAGTTACCGAAGAAAAGAAGAAAGAAATAATCAACGGGAACGAGAATGATTCGTCTGATCGACACCGAAATGTTGAAGCATCACCGATTACTAGGATTTCAAATGCCCTCGGTAAATCAACACTATCAAACGGGGACACTCCGAAACGTTTTCGACGTAATCCAAACATCGCCAACGACGTGATCGACGAACTGTCGCAAAAATTGGGTAAGTCAAAAATGTTGATTTTATTCATTTTTTCCCCATTCACCGCGACATGAAAATTATTCGAAAATAATTTACATTTTCGGATCGCCAATTTCGTCCGGCCAGGAACAATAAAAAAAAGAATAAAATCGGATGATCGCTCGGCGTATTTGATGTGGAGAAAAAAATAAAAAAAAAATAAAATAAAATAAAAAACCGAAAGTAATACGAAACCAGATTAGAATCGAGCGAATCTACTCGTAGGCATTTTAAAAGTCCAGACGATATGAACTCTTAGCGAGCTAAAAAGACGTACGTAATATACGTACGGTAAGACGGGAAGAGAAAGAGGATAAATATCATCGTGTGAGAATGGGATGAGGCGAGAGGGATTCCCCGGCCTTGAAGGGGGCCCGATGACGTCTGGGCTACGGGCCCTCCACGGGCCACACGTTTAAAAATGGCCAGTAGCTCTCAAACAATTCAATCAAAGTTCCTTCGCGATCTAGTAAAAAAGAAAAAAAATCAAATGAACACGAAGAGCGGAACACTCCTTTCCAAAATCTTACCATCTCTTCGTCACGATATCTCCATGTATTTTTGAATTTCGAAATTAAATCAACTTTTTTTTTCGCTTTATTAATAATAGAAAAAGGGTTACACGAGTTAACCGGCGATGTGTGCTCGTGGCACAGATTAGTAAAATAACAAAAGAAAATTCCCTCTGGTCCAGGGAAAAAAAAAGAAAGGGTTTTCTTCCAGTTAATACAAATGTATTCCATCAATCAGACTTTTCCCCTGCACTCTCCCTCGTATAGAAGAATTGAAGAAAACTAAATAAAAAAAGGAAAAAAAAAGCGTCAAATTTGCGTTGAGGAGTTGAGAACCCCGTAGGGATTTAGGGAAACAAGTAGTTGGTGCCCCACCTCTACCAGGTGCTCACCTGCCTCCAATACACCTAGAAATATCCGCGTGCCCGTGTTCTCCACTCCCTTTATATGTGTGTGTATGTGTGTGTATATTATACTTTATCTTTAACACATAGAAACACACGAACGAACACACACAAACATCATATGTACCTGAAACTTGGGGGTTCGGCGCTTGGCGCCCCGTTTTGCCAAGGTGCGCCACCACCTTTTTCGCTCTTCTCCCCCCCGCCCTCCCCACAGTCCTAAACGAAGTCTCGACTAACGTCCCTCAAATACCCCCCTGGGCTTCCCCCGGGGGTAAAATTTTACCGGGGCACTGACCTACCACCCGTAAGACCGTTATACTTCCTAACCAATCAGCTGTTCCCGTTTTCGCGAAAATTATCACCTATACCTGCACTATACCGACGACTACACCGCGAATCGAAAGGGCGTAATTCTTGGTCAGGTTTTGATTGCGCGGCAGTTGGTTTCGTCGTAAAGTCGTATCCCACAAAATTGACCAAAAGCAAAAAAAGAAAAAAAAAAAAGAAAATTGTTCGATAATTCGATTTTTGCAGATCTTGTTACCTTTACATATAGGACACATATATCGTACGTTCTATTTTATTTTTGATCCATTTTTTGAAAGCAAAAAAAATTTCAGATGATTTGGGAAAAAAAGTTAAATTATTACAAGCGAGATTATAACAAGTAGGTATTACAGATTTGTTGAATAAAATTGGAAAAACTATAGATAGAAAAAAAAAAATACTCAAAATACTCCCATTCTTGGAACGGGGATTTAATTTCAAACGTATATACATACATATACATATATCTGTACGTGAAATCTTTCATCGCGAAATTTAAAGGGACAAACTGCAGATGGATCTTTAAAATTTAAATGTCCAAAAACTTGGGGCCCGTCCCTCGGGATACAGACAAGTCCCGGCGCATTGGCTTATGTGTTAGAGGTATATACATAGGGCCCAAGTAAGTATATAAGTAGACTACTGATTTTATGTATATGCCATTCAGTCTAGAACCGAAACGGTTGCAGAAAAAGGTCACAGACTCGATGCGAAAATAAAAAGAAAAAAAAAAAAAAACGGAAGGAAAAAAAAAAGGAAAAAGACAGGAAAAAAAAAAGGAAAAAGACAGGAAAAAAAAAATACCGCGGCAGTTCAACGTCCGTTGCATCGAAGATTTTTTTTATTTTTTCTCTCATTTCTATACGGATTATACGAACGTGTTATCTGAAGCGGATTTTACGGGTGCCGAAGTATATATGATATAATATTCGTTGTGTGAAAATGTGAAGTTTTATTTCAGGGCGTTTTTTAAGCATTACATAAAATAGAAGCGGTACCGCGAGTTTTGTTCATCTACTGAACGGCGAAGTCTATAGGGTAACGACTTATTAGGTATGACGTTAGGAAAGAAGAGAAAGAGAGGAACAGAGAGAACCGGGAGCCACATGTCGCGCCTCGTTCTTGTTCGCTGCCCCCATAGTACGTTGCGTTTTACGCGTTTCGATCCGACGCGTTTTTCGTACATGTATATTCTACATACATATTTACTGTGTGGGTATATATATCCTTCCTATTAACCATTTCACTGACCGTTTCTAAGTAGTTCAAACCAACAAACAGGCCGTTTTCTCTGAGTTTACTATTTTTTTTCTTCTTTTTTTTTTCTTTTTCATATTCATTTGCGCGATATAGAAACTCGTTCGGATTTTTCTCTTTTTCATCCTAATTTTTTCGAAACGCATGAGAACGCCCCGAAGAAAAAAAAGAAAAAAGGAAGAATATGAAAATTTGGTGAATTCCGAAGATGAATGAAAAAAAAGATAGTTTCGATGTGCTGCGGTTGACAAAATTCGGGAAAAATCAATTGGAATAAAAATTGATTGCGTACTATAACGTATAAAATAAATTAGGGTATGCGGCGAAGATGACAAACTTATGGTCGGGGTTTGACACGGTTGAATTTTTACTGGAGTTCAAGTCGTGAACCAGGAGGCCGTCGCACTCCCTGTATACATCAACGACGCCACCGGCCTTTACTCCCCCTTTTGCTATTATTTTTTTCCTTCCTACCATCTCGTGAAGGGAAAATAAGGAAAGAAGGAAAGAACGACGACGGGCAGAAGGGAATGAAACTTACGCAGGGTTTCGCCCCGGTGAATTCTTATGGTATTATACTTACGTAATACGTGTGTGTGTATGTCATGTACAATAGTAGCTCGTGCGCCACTTATACATATAAACTAAACTTATACGCACACGTATATAGGTTTTATATATGCATATGACCAACGGAAAATTTGGACACCAGGACGATTATTATTACGCAAGGTGGAATGATATGCTGGTTAGTTTTTGATATTATACGCTGATCTATACGTTGCGCACTATAACCGCGGTCTGTTTGACAAACGCAAATACACCTGCACCGTTGCTGGTTGTTATCGAAATAATTATTAGAATTGAATTTGTTTTTCTTTTCCTTTTTTTTTTCTATATACAATTTGTAAATTCAAAATCATTACATTATATATACCGATAGGCTTGATGATAATAATTTGCAATTTTAGAATTTGAATAAAAAAAAAATTTAATTCGAATTTAAATATATATATTCGACAAATCGTCATAAATGAAAAATGATATGCCCCATATATGTATGGTTTATTTATTATTAATTTCTTCTTCTGTTTTTTTTGTTCTCGTTATAAGATCGTTAGAAAAAATTTTTTTTTTTATCAATTAAAAGTCGCGTTGCATTGAATTTAAAAATCTTACGTACCTATGCGTGCTATGGTTGTATGTATACGTATAGATTCGTGTATATTGAGAAGTTTAGAATAAAAGAAACTCGACTGTCCTCCCCTTATATAGTTATTAACCCTGTAAGTACCCAACCTAACTTCCGGGGCATAAGGCACTTCTTTATATGTACTCGATTTCTATATAATATATTATATTAAACCCTCGTTTCAAGACTTCTACAGTCTATTGTTTTTAAAGGTTTTTGATTTTTCTCAAGTCAAAAAGATGCCTGACTATGCCTATATGTGCGTGTACCTATTTACTGTACATACCCATGTACAACGCGCGTTCAACAAATCTGGTGTTAAAACAAAAGCTTCTGCGATCGCGTTGAAAACAAAAAAATAGAATTAAAAAAAAACCGTACGCGTGAATTTCTTTTTTTTTTTACCCTCTTTACAAGCGTAACAGAAAATTATTAAAATGAGAACAAGAAAAAATAATATTCCACTTATTCGATAAACAATTTTCATTTCATTAATTTTTATACCGGAATAACAGTCGAGGGGAAATTATAATATACCGCGAAATCCAGTTTTACTTCTCTGACTTGTTCTTGTTTTTTTTTTCTTCTGGTTTTCATTTTCTATTTTCATTTTTCACTCTTTTATCTTTTTACTTTTTCAACCCCCCACGAAGTTGTTGGTTGCGTCTGCATCTGCTGGGCACGAGACTAGAATATAGCTATGTGTGTGTGTACATACTGTATACATATATATGCATTTATATACATGTGTATACTTAAACTTATAATTATTTATAAGGAACTTTTGAATATCTTCCGACATCACGTAGGACGCGTGTCACATATGGTGTAGATATACATTTATAATAAGTAGATGCGCTGACCACGAGCCAAGGAATTAAAAAAAAAAAACAGAAAAGGGAAAGGAAAAATTTGTAAATGGTTTTAAGAAAGAGAGAGAGGAAGAGTTAAGAAAAACCATTTTTCTCCCTCCTGGGGGAAAGAATTTTCTCCAAATTTTGAACTTTTTTATCGCGGGCGGAAATTATAATGAATAACAATAATTATTATTTTTCTGCAATTGTTGTAAAAAAAAAAGGAAGAAAAAAATTATAGACAGTTACAGAGAGTAAAGGATGTATAAATAATAATCATGTTGACAATATGGATCTCCTTGTATGGTACACATATGTGACTTTTAAAAGCTAAAGAACCAGTTTCTAATTATTGCCATTCTCGTTTTATTATTGGCGGCTATAATTTGAAACTCGCAAGAGCACAATATCCCCCTAATTAGTACAACGAACCTATACGTGTAAATGCAGCTGCAGATAATTTTCTTCTTCTTTTTTTTTTGTTTTCTTATTCTATTTTCCAATCAGAGCATATCCGCGGTTTACCTATAATACGTATACGTAAAAGAATTGAGGAAAATCAAATCGAAAAATGAGAAAATGAAAAAAAAACTTTAAAAAGATGAGAAGCAAAATTGTTTCGCGGTAAATTGCACGCGCGGGGATGAGGATTTAAAATTTAAATGTCCCGTACGTAGAGTCTGCTATAGAAATTTTTAAGGATGGGTCTTTTAAGGACCTTCTTTACCTATATGTATATACCTATATGTATATTATATCTTATACGATGCGACGGTGAGTTTAAAAAACAGGGGGCGGTGACGGGTTTTCGGTATACATATATATGTATACTCGTAACCTGGTATAGAAACTTCTTCCTTCGTACGTACATTTAAAGTACGTATAGACTTATAAACGTAGAAGTAAAAGCTCATCACCATATCCTGTACTGCCGGTAAGGCAAGTCCCGCAATGTAACAACATTTTCGGGAGACCTGAATTTTTACCAAACCCCATAGCTGCTCCTATCCTATACCTATACCGTATTATATTATGTACACATATAAGGATGCACTTTGGCAACCTTTAACGGTCGCTCAACGAATTAGTAATCAACTTTTTCGGCTCTTGAATTTTTTTTTTTTCTTTTACCTTCACTTTATTTTTCATCTTTGGTTTTTTTGTCGTTTTTTGTTTAGTATTCCACTTCTACATTTTCCATACAGAAAGGATATACGTATACTTATATTATAGTAATCGTACGATTTATTTATTTATCAACACAAAGATTTGATTTATGATTTTTTTTTTCCAAGTACGTTTATGAATTTTTTGAAAAAAAATTGCGAATATTATGATACAGAAAGAGAGAGAGAAGTGGGTGGCGGGGGACTGTATACACAGTCCGTTTCGGAAAATGGGTTTTTGTGATTCTTGCAATTTTTTTTTTTACCTTTTTTAAATCAAAAATTGAACATTTTCTACGCGAGTACGAAGAAGACGAATACCGCGCGGTAGAAGTGGGAGCAAAAATGAAAAAGCAAATAAAAGAAAAAGAAAACGAAGAGAAAGAAAAATCAAGTTCCTATCCCGGTTCGAGGACCCTTAGAGAGAACCCTTGGGTTTTAGGTGTATAACATACACCAACCAGCTACTCGGATATCCGTTGGGTGAAAAATTCGTTGGGCACGTGCCGGCTGCGCCTTGCATTTTGCTCCCCTAAAGTTGCAGCAGGAGCAGCAGCAGCAGCAGCAGGAACAACCAGCAGTGGCAGCAGTTCTTCAGTATTATCGCTCCCCCAGGACCCTATGGGGTTCCCCATACGGCCTATATACATCCACATCCACACACACACGCACACCTATACTATTTTTGGTCCCGCTCGCGGAACGAACCAACGAAAGAACTATAAAAACCCCCTCCCGATGGTGCGGTTCCCCGTACCTATAATACTCGGGGAGAAAAAAGAGAGAGAGAGAGAGAGAGAGAGAGAGGGAGAGAAAGATGAGGTGAAATTCAATGTATGAACGTGTACAATATAAGGCACCATAACTCCTCTTACATTACACGTACATATATACGTATAGGTATATATATGGGTTTTAATTTTTCACTCGGTGTGTGCGCACCTTTGGTGCAGCCGACAAGGTGTCACCATACATATATATATATTCTATATAAAGCGCCGCACATGCTGATTGCAGGCCTTAGAGATTTTTGACAGTGAAAATTACCCTCTTCCAAAAGAAAGAAATAAATAAAAAGGTGCATATATGCACACCGTACGTATATATACTTATGTGTATTACATTATATACACTAATATCCGTACAGAGATTATTAATTTTTTTTTTTCTTACCATTCATTTCAAAATTATACATTTAGGCGAGTTTTAATTGCGATTAGAGACAATAGAAAATAAAGAAAAATGCACCATCGATTTTTTTTCTCTATATTTTTCTCGGGGATAAAAAATAGAAGACATGCAGAGATAAATTAAACTTAATCTCAGTAATTATATATATATATTCTTGTGAGATAGGCGCAGGTTTTTTTTTCTGTGGATTACACCTTTCTTGCTGCTACCCGCCCTCCTCAAATATCGCATATAATAAACTATTATAAGTTTACCGCGCACGAGCACAGATCGGAAGGGCATCATATTATACAGTGCGATAGAAGGTGCCAGGACGTTCTTCTTCCTGTGGGAGGTGCTTCCGCACGTGCCAAAGGATCAAAACTTTATTGTACATCCTTTTGGATGAGGTTCAAAGCACTTTGCATATCGTCACCGTCTCTTGCGCGATGCTTCGGGTGTCATGGTGATATTATTATTATTATATGAAAAGGTTTTTCATCTTCGGAAAAAAAAATCAAGAAGAAGAAGAAGAATTCAGGCGTGAGTTGGATAATTTCATAGTTAGGTAAAGACTGCACGTGAAAAACGAGTGAAATTTCGTATTTAGTTTGTATAATTATATATAAGAGATGTATATCGAAATTGCGGTGATCGATTTATTTTTTTGAATTTTTTTTTTTTTTCCTTATAACGAACGGGTTTGGCGGTATACATGGTTTAAAAAATTTTCACTACCTGCAAAGAATCGTCTGTATATAGCACATGGAGTTTTTTTTTTATATAATATTATACATACTTATTACATAAGAAGGCGTTTCATCCGTTACCGTGGGGGTTTATATATATATAGAAAATAAGGATATATCTTGATTTTGTAAGGAAGGGTGATTTTATGGAACCCCCTATACCTATATATAGTATCATACATATATGTATCTGCAGGTAAAATACCTGCTTTTTTAAGACCTTTCATCCCTCCGCATATAGGTATACTGCTGCAAAAATCCAACGGTAACCGACATATTTATTTGTATGTATTGTACACAGATATATGTATACTTGGGCATCTGAAACGGTTTTAAAAAAAATTTGTTCGCCCTATTTACTGCAGATACATAATTAAACAACAATTTTTTTGCCAAGAATTATATCCGATCTCAAAAGATCTCTAAAAATTTTTACTCTGTACGAAAATTTGATTTGATACTAAAGGTATATATGGAAATTTGTAGAAATTGTCGCGTTCGGAGTTTGATTTTTTTTTTTTTTTTTTTCTGAAACAGGGACACGCAGATGCGTTACATCATACGGGAGCAAAAATATCTGATATGTGATCGGAGTGAATCATCTTTCTAATCGGAATGTGCCGTCCGTTCGTTTAGGGATTCGTTTCGTGCATGCTCTTTCCCCCCGATTTATTCTCCCTTCGTCGATATCAAACACGACCGTTATAATTCTCTATGTACTTACTTACATACGTGGGCATGTACATATACCTACCTACATCTCTCTACCCACTATATCGCACACCCCATTCAATTCCGATGATGGTTATACACGTGGGAGTCTGTCCACATGTGGCAAATGTCGTTACACATACGTATAGATATGGTATATGATCTACACTCTGCAAATGAGCCCGCCCATATTGCCACGTCGTACACTTGGCACGAACGAGCCACGTACGAATTTTCATCTCTGATGAGAAAAAAAAAATTAAAAAAGTTCTCACTTTCTTTCTCTCTCTTTCTCATGATCTAACGTGTATATAAGGTATTAATATATGTATAATGTTAAGGGTATATTCATTACTTTTTTAAGGTTTGAATTTTCAATTTAATTCAATTTTTTTTTCTTTTTTCCCTTCACCTATTTTATGGTTTCGTTGGCGGAATATTATTATTAATTTTAATTATATTTTTTTGGAAACGTATCGTAAGTATTCCCTATATATGATAGGTAGATGATATTATGTATGAGAAGTTATATTATGTATACCTTTTCCGCGTACATATGTAAGGGTTCATTTTTAATCACTCGACGCGGTGTTAATTACCCCCGCGGTTGAAAAAAAAAATTATTCAAAATTTGTTGGCGCTTCTTTTTTTCTCTTTCTTCAATTTCTTTTTATTTCACTGCAGACATGGAACACATATGGTATCCTTATTATACATTATACACCTTCCCGTAGAAAGTCATGGTCGGATTACTCCGGAACCTGTAGGTTATACACCATATCCTATACGCGGTATGTATATCCTCATACTTTTATCCCTTTTTCCTCATGTATATTTAATTTAATTTAATTTGAGTTTTTTTTTTTCTTGTTTTTTTTTTTAATTCTCGCTTAATTTTTTATCCTCATATTCTTCTGCGGTTTCGCGTTCATGTTCCTTACCACGTGGATGTATTCATATACTATTGTAATATAAAGTACGATTCTCGATCGCTTCGTTCTTAATTTTTAAACGCGATTAAATAGAGGAAAGAAACAAAAAGGAGAGAGAAAGAAGGAGACGAACGTCGTCGCGTGGTTAATTTGCTCCTGCTGACGGAGTCACGAAAGCGTAACCAGGAACCTCATACCAGGTCACGAATACAACGCCCCCTTGATCGGACGAACGAATCCTTGGAACATTTTCTAAACACGTGTAATATTCGGCCACTGACCGATCCATTTTTTCCATTCATTTGTTTAAATGTAAAATATTCGTCTCTCTTTTTCCATGTCCCTCACTTTTCTTTTTCTGTTTTCGCAATTTTCGTACGATAATACACCTTATTGTATATTAGCGCGGAGAACGTCGGCGCGGCGCGTGTCACGTGTCAAAAAAAAAAAAAATTCCACGCGCGTGCCCTTAAATTTTAAATGTCCAGTATTAATATACACATGTATATAATGTATACGTACATGCCATACATATACTATATGTGCAGTTTAGATATAGGGTCGTTATATTATGTATATATATATATATATATTCACTTTATACATACTGCGGGTGGGGCTGACACACCATGTATATATATAGGTATACAGGGTGTCCCAGAATTCGCGCCAACTAAGTACGTAGCGTTGTTCCTCGTAGAAAACTAAAATCGGGAAGTCGAGGTGAAAATGTTCTAGGTCTGACAGGTAAAAAGTTACAAGGTGCCAAAGTTCCGCTAATCGGCGTGCACCGCTGACTGAAATAACGTCGGTGTGCCACCAACACACCGCTACGCCCGGCGTATTGATGGCACACCGACGTGACGGTGCACGCCGATTGGCGGAACTTTGGCACCTTATAACTTTTTACCTGTCAGACCTAGAACATTTTCACCTCGACTTCCCTATTTTAGTTTTCTACGAGGAACAACGCTACGTACTTAGTTGGCGCGAATTCTGGGACACCCTGTATATCAATACCCACCTACCCTGTGCAATGCACTTTGTAACGGCAGCTTGCAGTCCGTTGAACACTTAAACTCCCTCTAGTTTTATCCTTTTTCTCTCTCTTTCCACGTCGCCGAACCCTTCGTCTAATCATAATCAAAAATTATCAAACGTATTTGGAATTCCGCGAGATTTTGACGTGAAAACAAAAAAAAAGAAAGAAGATGAAATTCCATAATTTATACACTGCACGTGATTCTTTTTTTACCCCCCAACGTTATATCATACTTGAAATTTCAAATCTGTTGACGTTTTTGGATGGAAAAACACATAGCTAATTTCGTCGTGTGATAAAAATGGAAGAGAGGAGGTGAAGGAAAATGGAATAAGGAATTGGGAAAATGTAAAAAGGAAGAAAAAGAGAAGGTGGAGGTTGCAGCGTTAAGTCCCCGCGTAGCTTCCGAACCACCTGGCACAGTTCGATATACGCCTGTAAGGCACCCCTATATACGTATGGATGTAGAATAAATGAAACGACGGTGTGCACCGTACATACATATGTGTGCTTTCTCATACGCGTTCTGTACGGCCCAGCTTATGTGGAGGGTAATACCTTAGAAACGTCGTCACCCTAACCCCTCGAAATATGCGAGGCTCGTGCCACGATGACATTGTCGTAGACCACGTCATATCGCCGCGATTCGAAATACGCCATTGATTCTCTAAAAATATTCATCGGTCATGTTAGTCAAAGCCATGTGAAAACGAAAAGAAAAAGAAATGAAAATTTTTGTATCTATTTAGGTAAATTATCGTCTCATACATTAGCCGGCGCAGCTACGCGAAAAAAGTTGTCCAAACGCGCGCTTGGCCGCGAAGCGATCCAGAATCAACCTAACCAGGTGTACAATATGAGACGATCATTTAAATATAGATACAAAACTTCAGATTTCTATTTCTTTTTGTTTGTTTCTTTTCAAATTTGTTTATCGATGAGTTCTGATTACGCCATTGTTTCTGACCACGTATGGCGGTATGTGTGTCTAGATTATAGGTACGTATCTAAATACATACGAACCATCAGGAGTCAACGAACATATTTTTCTGCTCCCTAATTTTTTTCTATTCGCACGACACGCACGCTCCCATGCTGCAGTTATGGTTAAGTATATATCGATTATTTATATCCGTTCGCTTCCGCCTCGGCCTCCGCCCACCCCTAACCCTGTTCCCTGAGAGAAGGGTTTTAATTTCAAGGGTCAAGAACCAGAAGGGCGTAACCCACAAAAAGCGGCGAATCCTTCATCGACATCGGGGCTCTCATCGTTCATAGACATATAGTTGACGTGCGGGCGGTTTGATATATCCAGCTATCCCTATTTAAGCATCATAATAATAGCTACATAGCCTGCATATTTTTGCCATATAAAATATCTGTGTATGTACACAGTATACATAAATATAATGTATACTATACTACATGATATCGTGATACTGCACGTGAAAGTGAATAATATGGGCACATTCAATAACGGAGTCAACGGATTTCAAGGTTTATCGATCATGAAATATCTATGCAGTAGAAAAATTCGCGTCGAAGGAAAATTTTTTCATAATTCTATAGGTATATATGGTCGAAGAAAAAAAAAAAAAAAAAAATGAAATACAAAAAACTTGTGCAGTCTTCAGTTCTTTTTTTGCCTAACCCGAGACGAGGAACAAATTTCAACTTCTTCCATAGGGAAGATATTATTATTCATCCCTACGGGAGTCTCAAATATATGCGTCTGCAGTTCTATTTTTGTATCTATACTCTTCCTGGGGGAGGATTTTAAAAATCATCATTATTTTTGGCTCGTACATAACACGAATGCAGCATTATATTGGGTCGGTATGAACCAAAAATTTGTCGAGGGGGAGTGCCATGCAAGAAAAAGAACAAGAAAAATTGAATTACCTAACTTTCAAAATTAAAGAACTGACCTGTATTTGAGAAAAAAAAAAAAAAATTATTTGTTTATCATTTTTAGTTTTAATTTTAATTTTAATTTAAATCTTATTTTCTTATACGGAAACGGAAGTAAATTTCTTCCACCTATTTGTATCAGCATGCATATATTTATTTACGTATGTATGTATATAATGTATGTAAGTGCAAGTATATATATATGTATAAAAATGTTCAAGTATAATGTAAGAAACAGGATGAAGAGAAACGTTATACTCGAAAGGAAGGAATCACAGCTGAAAGCGTTTCCTTCATGCCACTTTCCGATGCTCAATTATTTTGCGCCCTTTTTTCTCTCTCTCTCTCTCTCTGTTTCTTTTTCGTTCTTATTACTTTCTTTGCCATTCATTTATTCGCGTACTCGAATTGGTTTTTCTTTTTCTTTTTTTTTTTATATTATAACTTCGAATTCAGGTATCGTAAACGATGAAGTATTAGATTGTTTCTCTCTTTTGGTTCAATTTTTTTTTCCTTTTCTTTTTCTTTTTTCTTCTTCAGTAACTGACGTTCGTTCCTTTTTCTTTGTAAACGCGCACGTATAAAAATATTGAATCGAATTTTCTGTAATACGTATATAGGATTACCCATGCACATCTCGAGTTCATCGACCCGAAATTTTATCGATCATTGCAGCACTTTTTATCTCTAGCTTATCAAAAAAATGTCTTTCTTTTTTTTTCGGTATACATACAATAATGTATAACATATTCTATATTATATATATCACATTTACCTAATATTTACCTCTAGTTTCATCGTCACGAAAAAAAAAAAAAATAAATAATCAATTTTTTATATTCCTTCTGTTTAATATTTGAATCAAAGGGAACGAAAAGAACGAAATGGACAGAGAGAGGAATGAATTTATATCAATATTAGAAAAAAAAAAAAAAAATTGAATATGATAATAATAATAATAATGATAACAATTTATTATTAATACCATACGCAGTGTTATAGGGGGATCAAGAAGCCCCCGCAGTATATAAACTGAGCGAGTGCGATAACTTCCTCCGGATGTCGTCGTCGTCGTCGTCGTCGTCGTATAAAAGTCGTGTTACAGTTTTTGGTTTGGGGCGGGGGAAACGTTGAAAACGCGGGAGTGCCATGTGCGGTTTATTGTATGTAAGAAATTTATTTTTCTCCGGTAGAAATTTTCTCGCATCAAAAACTATATCGTATATATGTAGACTTCTTGTT
This sequence comes from Athalia cordata, assembly GCA_963932425.1. Classification (NCBI taxonomy): domain Eukaryota; kingdom Metazoa; phylum Arthropoda; class Insecta; order Hymenoptera; family Athaliidae; genus Athalia; species Athalia cordata. The sequence continues at coordinate 33,182,276 of OZ010626.1, forward strand.
TCTATGAATTACGGTTATATATATGTGTGGGTCGTTGACTATTTTTAGAAAATTTAAATCACACGTCAAGACTCCGCCGCAGACCCCCGTTTTGAAAATTTCAACACGCGTCTCACCAAAGATCTTTTTTTTTTCTTCTTCCCATTTCCCCCTTTTTAAATATGTTCAACGTAATTTCAGCTGCAGCCGTTTCCTTATAAGCTATTTTTGAATATACGCGTTATACACATGAGCTCGACGACGATTCATAGGTAACCCTATTAGCATGTGCTAGCAAATTCAGATCTTTTCTATTCCTTTTTCTTTCTTTTTTTTTCTTCTTCTCTTTCCTCTTCTTTCATTTGATCGTTTTATTTTATTTTTCTTTTCTTTTCAATTCTTTTGGTTAAATCGCAACTTCATTAACTAGTTTACCTCTTCAGATAATTTTCGACCGACCTCGATATCTGTACGAAATTATAGACTAAAATTTTCTGATTTTCTTTCGCGAAAGAGAGAAAAAAATTCTCAACCATTCAGCTGTGGTGGTTGATTCTATCGGCTGTTGCAATAAGAAAAATACCGGTCAGAAGTTCTTCGGGGTGTTTTCTACAACACGCGACTTTTTCCTCCCTCTGATTCTCGTTCCGTGCGGACGTCGAGATTTTTTTTCACTTTCTCGGTCGGTAAAATATACCGTAGAGAAAACTGAAAATCTTCTTCAAAACTTAACTTCTGCTGTCGCCGGAGCCGGTCAGTTATTTTTATTATCAACACTCATCGGCTGAGCAATCTTTTCTTTTTTTTTTCTTCTCTCTATATATCTTGTTTTTTTTTTATTTCTAATTTTTCTAAAGCTTTTCACATCCGAAGGAGGCCGCCCGGGCAGCGTCGGGTTTTGAGAAAAAAAAGCGCGGGAAATTTGTAGCGAAAGAAAGATTGAAAAAAAAACATGACAAAAATACGCGCTAAATTTTTCAGTGTCACGAAGAATGGGGAAAAAATTAATAATTAAACAAGTTAAAAAAAGAACGAAGATAAAAAAAAGAAAAAACGACAAACAAAAAAATCTTGGTATGGATATTTTTCGTTGCGGGAGATATTTTCGGCATGTGCATGCCACGTGGACATGAAATTTAGTGAAAGCCACCCACCATCACTAACACTATTATAGTAAAAGTGCACCCCTATCGACTGGGGGTTATTTTTCTATTTTAGCTAGGGGTGATATGGCTAGGGGGGTTCTCTAATACTAATTCTTTTGTACTCCAGCATCGGAAAATTTACGTTGCTTCGCTTCAACGATACTGCAGGGATATGCGTATGGATGAATTAAATAAATCTATATACATATAAAGCATTATTGTTATATAAGAGGACATATTGCCAGATCCCGCGCGCGCTACCAATTTTTATTTTACCCCCCGTCAACCCGCTACCACCATATATAAATAAGTGTACGGTGATTCTCTCTTGTACAGGTATAATAATAAAATAGAATGATCCCGCACCGATTTTTCTTTTCCTTTTTTTTTTCTTTTTTTTTTTTCTCTCGGTTTCTACTTTTCGCATTCATATAGGCATGCAAAATTGATTGACTGTGATGAATTTTTTTTTTTCGCGTATAATAAGGAGGTTTTAAATGAAAGTTGAACTTTGGAGAATAATTTATTTTTTTTGTCGATCCAATAATCGAAATAATTTTGGATAAAATTACTTCGAAGAATTAAAATTCACAGCAACGATGAATAATAATTTTCGTTCAATAATTTTTATCTTAAAAAAAAATTAATTTTGATTTTCACGTGCGTGAAATAAATAGGAATGATGCAGCAGCAGCTTTTGTATACAACGTGGAGGAGGATAGGTTAGGGTTATATTTTTGGAAAGGATGCGTTAAAATTAATAAGGACGCGTGCGTCACACGCGGCGTTAAACTGCCACCGCACAGCAGTGCGGAGTAAGTCAGCTTATGTGTATGTATGGTATATACCATTGAAAATGTGCTGCGGCACGATGATAGCGTGTTGGAACGCGTTTTTCGAAATATATAGTTCGTCGAGGGGTTGGTTACGTGCCTTCAACGTTTGGCTGTTGGAGAAACTCCGTACGTACGTAGGGTGAAATTAGGGTGGCCCTCTGATAGGGGAGATATACCTACGCGACAGCAGCTGTTCACAAAATGATTCATATGTACTCTGTATCAGTACAACCACCAACACCTAGATAAACTCTAAACTTTCAACCAAACCTTAGGTACTTACTTATATCTACTCGCACGTGCCGCAAACGTCTAATTTCACGCGTGTTTGCAGTATACCTATAACCTTATCACAATTGGAAAATCCCAATTTACCGCTGCAATTAATTTCTTTTTTTTTTTCTTCTTGAAACATTTATATCCACACCATTTATAAGTATGTATAATATATTTGAGAAAATTAATTAACGAGATTCAATATACCTAATAATTAATTCATTTTTTTTTTATCGGACGACTTTTGCTCACTTGCCTATAGGTATAGGTATAGCGATTTTGATAGTCGCTGCACTAGATATTGTGCGGTCTGAAGTTAGTCACCCTCTATACCATAGGTACTGCATATGGGGGTATTATAGATTATATAAACGAAAGCCGGGGTCACATATGGGGGCGCACATATGTGAGATGGGGTCATCAAGATTCTATTGTGCTTGGCAACGATTTTTTCTTTATCTTTTTTTTTTTTTGCTTCCATTTTTTCCCCGTGATATTTAAATCACTATGGATGACGATGCCCCCCTTCTTATAATTATATACACCAACCACCGTTCGATGCTCCTCACGTAACGTAACGGAGAGAAGAAATAAAGAGAGAAAAAGAAGAAAAAAAAAGAGATTGAAAAATTTTAACCATTTCAAATTTCTCTCACTTTTCAGATTTCTCGGACTCGCACGTTCCACCGCCTGGGTCATCGGCTTCCGTTACGGCAAAAAACAACCAAAAGTGAGTAAAAGAAATTCGAACGATTTTAGTTTTTTTCTCAACTGCCAGTATAAAGTATGCATACGTGTATGATGTAATGATCCATAGATCCTCATAGATCAAGGATAAGGATTTGGAAAAAAAAAAAATTTCTCATGAAATACCTAGGATTTTCATATGGGTATGGGAAGAGAAATTTGAAAAATTTTATCTCCCACGCCGTACACGTGATTCCTCGAATTTTTCATCGGCGCCTTTAATTTACCCGATGTATAGGCGCCCGCGCGCACATTTTTTTTTTTTTCTTAAAGATCTTTTTCCGATTTCCCCCCCCATACATTGCTGTATTAAGAAATTTTGGGAATATTTTCTACCGGGTTATATAGAATGAAGACTTCCAAGAAAGTTTCCTTTTCTTTTTTTGTTCCTCTTCTCTTTCCTTCCTATTTTCTTTGAAAAAATCGTTTGTAATAACGCGACCGCCATTATGCAGCCTGCAATACATGCGAAAAATACTCCTCCTTCTTCTGTGTTATGTGGAAGCAAAAAAAAAAAAAGAAATATCAAGGAAGAGGAGAAAAGAAGGACAATGTGATTTTTCCTCCATAAGGAGTTCCCATGAGTCTAAATTCAAAAGTTTACAAATCATCGGGACAATGAAATTCTTATGTATCGTCGAACCTCACATAACAGGTTGCAGTAAATAGTGTAACATGCGCGTGGGAGGATCAAGGAGGTAGGTGAAGCAGGTACGATTCTTTTTTTTTTTTTTTGTATCACTATTACTATATGTTTTTACAAAAAGGATCTCTGAAAAGAATTCCATTCTTCGATTTAAAAATAAACAAATAAATAAATGAAACAAATTTCATCAACTTTATTATTAATACATAAGCTTTGGTATATAAAAATCTGTGATTTCTTGCGGTTTTTTAATGGACCAGATTCTCGTTTGTTTTTTGATTTTTTTTTTCATTCACCGTTTTCCGACGATAGAAATCGTTTATATACAAATTATAATATACATGTATAAGGGCGTGTTTTCCGAAAACTGCATATATGTATGTATATAGGCATAGAACGCGGGCGTATCACAATGGGGTATGTTTTGTAAGAATGAAAATTTGAAGGATGCCGCGCGGTGTTCGTCGCCCGCCGTTAGTTACAGGCTACTCTGGTCTCTTTGGCGTGCTTCACGCATCCATTGTAATTTATTCACGCATTGTTGTGGTAATCTCAAATTCTTGGGAGGAGTGAAGTTCCCTTTTTTTTTTCCCTTTTTCGGGGTTAAAAGCGGGATTATTACTATACCTACCTATGTTACTACACACACGTATATTAATATACATGAAATAGCAGTAGAATGAAAAAAAAAAAAGGAAGAAAAACCTACCCCAAACTTCGAGTATAAGACCATTCAAATTTCGCACCTCAAAGGGTCAAAACGTTATTAACCCCCACCCCCCACCCGCTTCAAGTATGACCGTAAATTTGCACGTGCTCATGACGTTATTAGCAAGAAAGAAGAAAGAATAATTTTTTTTTTAAATTTATTACACGACAACGGATGCGTAAAATTAACGAAACAGAAAACTGAAGAACATAAAAAAGGATAATCATGATAATGATATTGTAAAAAAAAAAAAAGGTTTATGAACCGAATAATGTATCGGTTCTCAAAAACCGCACCACATCCGCACGGCTTGCAGTTAAAAAGGATACGGCGCGTGAAGTCCCGAAATGCCGGAGAGTATCGCGATTCAGAAAATCTGTTTTTTCTTTCATTTTTTTTGTATCACGATTATTTTTCAACATCAAGTAAATCAATATTCTACGTGTGAAAATCTCCACTGCAGCGTGTGCACTCGAGCTCCGAATATTACGTATTATATATTATAGGTATAGTACGCTTCATTACCTGCTCATCTGCAGCTCGATGATTTTCAATCGATCGAGAAGAAAATATCCTAAGAGAAGATGAAGAAAAAAAAAAAATAACAATCAATCAATCAATAATAATTAGAAATATTAAAGAAAGAGAGAAACGAAAGTTGGTTAGTTTTCGTTATGGTTTTTGGACTTTGTTATAATTGTTTATTTACTTATTTTTTTTTTCTCTTGTTTTCCAAGTCAAACAAAATCGAAAATCGAGAGTATTTTCTATATTAATCGACGAGAGCGATTGTCCTTCGTTCCTTTTTTTTTCAATTTTTTTATACAGCATTTTAGGTTTAAGCCCTAGAAGTACATTTCCCATAGTTTTATATACTGCAGGGTAGATAGGTGTATGAATATTAGGTGTGCGCATAGGAAGTTCGGAATTTTATTATAACCGGAAGTAGAGTAGAGAAACCCTTTGATCACGATACAGTATCTGTACATCCCCATAACCTATGCAGGTATCCACTTGTCATGTTATTTGGAAGCCCACCAAGAAGCGCGGGTTATACCTATAATAATAATAAATAGGTGGATCGTTTTTGGAAAGATCTTTAAATTTTCTTCAGAAAAAATTTTAAACTCAACGTTAGACTGCGCGCTGTCAAAAGGGACGAGAAATAATTGATGCTCTTTCTTTTTTTTGCACGCAAAAGAATTTTACACTTTCCAACCACATCAAATATCGATGAATCTTAGGTAGGTATATGTATGTATATTCTTAACCCTATAATGTGGTATATTGTGGAAAAAGGAAAAGGAAAAATTACTACAAAAAAAAAGAAAAAAGAAAGAAAATGAGACGTAGAAAAAGAAAGAAAGAAAAAAAAATTGTACAAAACGATCGGGGAGGTCTCTTTTATATATTCTTATGATATTCAATGGGGCTTTTTACTGTTATATACCATATAATGGATATTTTTCATTCATTAAAAACGTGTTGGGTGGTGACGCCGGCGTTTATAAGGGCAAACAAGAGAAGAAATGTGGAGAGACAAACAGAAAAAAAATAACAAAAACAGAAAAACACTCATCAATGAATTAGAGTTTTATAGAAACTTTTTCATTCTTTTTTTTTTTATTTATTTATTTTTCACTATTTTCTGAATGATCCTCGATGAAAAAACAAACAAAAACAGAAAAAAAACACTCATCAATGAATTAGAGTTTTATAGAAACTTTTTCATTTTATTTTATTTTCTTTATGAAAAATTTTCCAGGCATTCTTTCATTTATCCATAATCATAACTCACGAGGTAAATTTGGTATGGAAGCGTAAAAGAAACCGTAACGAATTGATTCATTAGATGAATATTTTTCTACGCTTAATTCTATGGATATAAAATTGTTATGTACAATATTACGGTTATACATGCATATATTTATTGTATATACGTATACTACAGTAATTTGAAATAGATACTATTTAACGCGAAAGGTTTTCTTATTAGTAATAGTCACGCGATTCCATTATAGAAAAAGATAAAGAAAAAGTACATGGTCGAGGAATAGCTATAGAGAAAATAGAATGAGAAAAAACTAACTCTCCTACTTCCTCTTTCTCTCTCTTCTTGAGGTTTTAGTTTCCATTGAGATCAAAAAATTTGTTGTACTTGTTGTGTACGTTTTAAGGGTAGTTTCACGTTCGACTAAACCACCATAAATGCCACCGCCGCCTACTCCCTATGATGTACAACACGATGGTAAATGTGTGTATTTGCACATAGTTATCCTGAAGGAAAAAAAAAAACATATATATATATATATAAATATAATTCTTACCCCGAGGGATAATTCCAAGGATTTCGTACACTTGTACACGTACCTCTCGTAGTGTAGTATTTTTTTTTTTTTTTTTCTTTTTTTTTTCTCTTTTTCTCCGCCAGTAACCTACAAGGTAGTTTTCATTCAGTAAAATATGAGAACGTTCATTCATTCATTCATAAACTCACAAGGAGTCCGTGTGGAGTGCAATTGCTTCTTTTTACACTAGAAACTTATTCTCCGTACTCCTCATCGTCTTTTACACGTGTCTGTGTGAAGGTTATATATATGTATGTATTTTTCGATATGTATATGTACAAACGGACTTTTCACTGTCCCACGCGCTTACTTTTTTAATCCGCATATTTAACCTCATTGATGCTATTCGGTGTATTTCGGATTTTGGCGGAAAATGGCCTCGTTTATTTCCCATAACATAAACTCGCATGGCATTTCGAAAAAGGACTTGTATACCTATAGGTATTATATGTATTTCTGAGGAAATCGTTAACGGGAACGATTTTTCTGCTTCAACTGTAATACGCGATTGCACGGTCGTTGGACCGTCGAGTACCGGAAAAAAAGACAAAAAAAAAAAAAGAAAAAAAAGAAAAGAAGAAGGATATTGTGGTTTAATACAGGACATATATCATTTGAATTTTGAGACGTGTGTTGTGTGACGTAATTTTGTCGTTGTGTGTATCTGATGAGAAATTAAAAAAAAAAAAAAGAAGAAATTAAAAAACGAAGGAGGAGTAGAAGGTGGAAAGAAAAAAATGGGGCGAAGGATGTGAAAAGATGCTGACCGGATATACGAGGCACCTTTCAATATTTTTGTACCGCCTACCCTCCTCACCTCATTCTTTTATTCAAGATGCGGTAGTTTGGGTTGCGGCGGTTTTTCTCTTTTTCTTTATTTTTTTCTTTTTTCGCGAACGAACAGGTTCAACCTTATATACATACATATATTATTCGAAGGATCCTTTGTTTGGTTGAAAAATCGAAAATTTATAAACGTGTTAAAAAAAATTATTTCGCCATTTGTAGACGAGTAGTTGAGAAAAGTTATGCGGAAAATAGCCGGGGTGAATCTTTTTATATCGTCGATTAGAATCACCCCCTTCGGATATCGCCGCGTATATTATTGCGGAGAGGAACAATTGAGAAGAATGAAAAATAATAATAATAAAAAGAAAGGAAAGAACTTCGAAAAGAGTTCGCGTCGCGGTCGTCGCGGGACTTGGGAAGCTGTTGCTACGCGCGGTTTGGTTTAAAGATCGTTACCCAAATTCCGAGAACTCTTAGGGACTCTTTCTCTTCATCTTCTGCTTCTTCTTCTTCTTCTTCTTCGTCTTTTACGTCGTCTTCATTTTATTTTATTCATTTTTTCTTCCTTTATTATATAGTTATGCAAGATCCCTCCCTATGCGCGGGGATTGTTGTTTGCACTCTTCTTATTTTTTTATTATTATTGTTATCATTCATTTTTTGCATTTTGTCTTTTCTGCTTCCTTCTTTACTCCTTTACCTTGTTTCTTCGTACTTTTTCGTCTTCTTCTTCTTCGATATTCCCTTATCTTTTCTGTTCAAACTTATAATCATCGGTACGAACATATTTTATGGGACAATTATCGTCGATACGATAAAATCGATTAATTGCTTTGTTTTACATTCGTTCGTTGTAATTCACGTCTCTTCTCTTTTTCTTTCTATTCTCGTTTCGGTCTTCCTATAATTCTTCACCTCTTATCCAGTTATATCTATACCTATAATATACTTGGTCTGATTTTCAGTTTTGTTGTTGTTTTTTATTCTGTATAGGTATGGCATTTATATTTACCGAAATTTTTATCTTCCTCATCTTCTTTCTTCTTCTTCTTCTTCTTTCATTTTCTTCTTTCTCAAACCGCATATAAACCCTCGTCTCGCCTTATAGCTGTGCTCGCGTTTGACTTTGGCGCTCATTTGAATTTATAATTTACAACATACCGCCTTCTATCTATACATCCCCTTCTCATCCTTCCCCCTCCTTCCCTCCCGAATTTTTTTCTTACATCCTTCCTGCAGCAAACAGTGCCGAACAGTTAAGTAAATGCGATATATATATATATTCCCCCCCCCATTGAACGTAGAAATAATTTTTTTTCTTCTTTTCCTTCATCTATATAATTCGCAGTTTTGAAAATAAAACAAAAAAAAAATAAAATAAAGAAAGAATTGCTATAAAAATAACGAGCTTCTGACTCGAGCCGTGCGATTCGGAAAAAATAAGAAAAAAATTTATTGCCTCTAAAATCTAACCGTTGAAATTAGTATTTTTTTTTTCTTTAAAAATTTTTTTATATAGTAGATTTGTACGTTTTTATGCAGATTTTTGATTTCTTCCTTATCGTCGTTGTATCGGCGACTGTTTTTTTTTTTCTTTCAATTTTGGCGTTGGCGATCATTTATTTTTTTTATCGATGTACATGATATTTGAGTACCGCTGCGACGCGGGAACCACCAGATACATAACGTACGGATATACATATAGCGATGTGTAGAGAAGAAGAGTGAGAGAGATGAAAAAATACTTGTTGGTTTATTTGTATCGCTGTGGGTTCTTTCATCTCTTAACGATCCTTTTACTTCTTTCCACTCCCTTCAGGGAGACCTCCGTCTCCTTCTCCTCTTCTTCTTCTTCTTCTTCTTCTTCTTCTTCTTCTCTTCCCTCTCCTTTTTCTCCATCTCTCCTCAGCCTCTCTCTAATCTTTTTCAACTCTCCAGAAGTTTCCTCTCGCACTCTCTCCGTAACGTCGCGTTTCTCTCGCGCTCGTCGCGACGCCGCCGCCGCCGCCGCCGCCGCCGCGACCGTTAAAAAATCGAGCAAAACGAAACTGTGCCCCCGTATCCCCTTCCCTTCCCCTCCCTCTTTTCTACTCCCCCATAACCACCACCAGGAATTACGCCCACCTAGGAATACACTTCGCCGCTCCATGACGTGCCCATACACAAATCAGGCCCGGTTATGGGAGGACGTATTTTTATTTTTATTTTTTTTTTCACTTCTTTTTATTCATTCATTCATTTTTATTTCCAAAAAAAAACAAGCAAACAAATTTTTCTTATATCATTCAATCTGGAGCGATTTTCAAAAATTATAGTAAATTTTTGTGACATCGAATTATAAATTGAAAAACATAACGGATAAATAGAAATAAGAAAAAAACACCTGTACCTGCTGTTTTGCATGGATAAACTTTTACCAGATTGTTGGTGACTTGTTTTTTTTCTCTTTCTTTTTTTTCTACTTCTCATTTATCATCGTTTCTGCGGGATAATGGTATAATGGGAATTCACCGTAACCGATTGTCGCGTATAAGACGGTTCGAAAAATCGTCGTGCATAACCGATTAGATTCTTGATCATCGGAGAGGAAAGTTTTAACGTTTCATAGATTTTTTTAACAATATATAGTTTCTGTGGTAAAAATTGTTAATTATTTCACATACTTACCCATATAGTCGTTGAAATATAACAGGAAGAAAAATTAGAAAAAAAATATAACTGCATGTGACCTGATATACATTAGACACATTATACCGTACAGTATTATTATACGTGTTATTACCCCTTACACATCTCACGGGGTATTTTTCTTTTATTTTCTCTTCTTTTTTACGTTTTTATTTATTTTTATTATAGTTTTTTTTTTTTTCCCCTCTCCTCGAGACAGGATGTGGGTGGTTGGCTTATATTCCTTAATGTTATACACCCAATACCGCATGCTTCTTCTTCTTCTTCTTCTTCTTCTTATGTGGGCTCCTATCATCGCGACATACGTGCTTTTTAAAAACCCCCTTTCAACTAGGCCCGGGCACTTCCCGTCCACCTATTTATGAATGGAGAGGAAAAAAACTAGTCGTAAATCGCAATGATTTTATTCGCAAGTTGAAGAAATTCCTTTTTTCTTCTATAACTTCCGTCAACGATTTAAAGAAAAATAAACAAAGTCACGATTCAATTAATGATTGTTGTTACCGCTGAAAATTGTCATGATCTTTTTTTAAAAACCCGTGAAGTCTTTCGATTTCGTTTTCGTTTTTTTTTTCCTTACACTTTAAATTTGAGAGAGAGATGTATATAAGGTATGTATGTATATAGATAGGCATTTTTTTTTTTTCTTCGGATGGACCGTGACGAGGATGGACCGTGGCGCCGATAGAGAGTAAGGGCCAAAGGCACGAATGGCTAGAAGGAGACTTGAAAAAGCCCCGAAGGAGAAACCTGAAAGCATCCAGAATCCTTAGGGTCCACGGGGCTCTTTCTCAAAGAGCCCCGAAGGACGCCAATTAATGCAGTCCCACGCTCGTTTTAGACCAATCACTTCGGATAGGATCCAATGGATTAACCAGATTCCCTTAGATTATATTCCAATACGAGGATTTATTCGTCCAAGAAATTGAAATCTGCATTTTTGAAAAAGAAGAAGAAGAAAAGGAAGAAAGAAGAAAAACTTTGTAGTCCCACAGGATTTTTGTCTTACAATTAGGGAAGAAATACTTAATCGTAATCGCGATTCTCGCATTAATTGCATCGATACAAACCACCCCCTCGATCGGCCGAAGGATATAAGGATTTTTTTCCCCATCTATACGTGTAACGGAGTAAAAAGTGAAATCGGAACATGGTAGAAAAAATATTAGTAGTTGGAATTCGTATCGTCATCTCGGTAAAACTCGCTCGAGAGAGATCAGATGAGCGTGTACTTCTAAAGGTCCGTAGAGAACGAGATAAAAAAAACATGAATAAAAAGAAGTAGAAGAAGAAGAAGAAGAAGAAGATGGTATAGTGGAGAAAAAAATAAGAGATGAAGTGACTTTGACTTCTTTACAAAGAGAGGAAAAAAAGAAAAAATAAAATATAATGAAAAAAAAGAGAAAGAAAAAAACATGGACACTTTTCGGTCAACTTATACTCCCGCGCAAGAATAACCCTCTATTATACCATATGAAATCTTATTCTTTTTTCAATTTCAAGTTTTTATATTTGTTCATTTTATTTATACGTTTTTTTTTTTTTTGGACGGCCAAGTTCACGTTGTTAATGATATTTCATCGTCGAGTTTTGCCTTGGAGAGAAAGAAAAAGGGTAGAGAAAATAAAAAATTAAATGACCGACGACAAAAAAAAAATGATAGAATGTGTAAAAAAAAGATCAACTTTATAAGGGGTGTGAAAATTCCGAAAAATAGAAAAAAAGAAACTCACGATTATTTTCTTCTTCTCTTTCTTTCATTATACGTGCGCGCTGGTTGAAAAATAGAAAACAAAAGTCTGTGGACCAAGAAAAATGTTCGATTTTTCTTCTTTTTTTTTCCAACCGTTCTCCACCGTATCGAGAACAGGAAGTTGCAAGTGAAACTTTTGAAAATAAATAATAGGTACCCCTACCCCTGTGTACCAGGAATGAAACAAGAGAAACTGCAACGGCAACAGAAACTTCTGTTTCCTTTATATAGCGCGCCACTGCGACGATTTTTGTTTCTCTTTTTTTTCTACTTCGTTTTTGACTTTTCGTGTGCAATTTTTGGTTTTTATTCTTTTCTGAACCAGTCAAATTATGCGACTCGACTTATATGCGGCGGAAATTTTCGTCTCTTCTTTTTTCTTTTCGAATCGTGAGGGGTAGGGGATCTTTCATCTCGTCACGATTGACATCACATGTTATGGAAGAGGCTGGCAGCGCAGATGATCTGGACCGTTGATGAATTCATGAGAGAGAAAAAAATCCATTCTTCCTCTATAATTCACGAGGAACTGCAGCAGCCTGGGCTAAAAAAGTACGGGGCAGGGAAGATAGTAGAGAGAAAACGTAACGACGTTTTTGATATTATATCCCTGAGAATTAGAGATGGAAATTTAAAACGTTAAAATTTTTCACCCAGTCATGCTGCTGCTGCTGGGAAAGATAATAAATGATGTGTTTGAACTACGACGAGTCCCTCGGGACGTATCTCCTAGTTGTAATCAACGTTATCACTATCATCGTCGTATTACGTGTGCGCAATATGTGCTCGTGACAAATAGAAAAGATCACATTAAGATAAATGGTCCTTTAAATATGAGGAGGAATTTTTGATAATCCTCATTTCTCTTTTTTTGTTTGTTTTTTTCTCTCTTCAAATTCTGTCAATGAATGAAGTTTTTTTTTTTTTTTCATTAGGTAATCCTAATTGAAAAAATAAATGAATAATTTATTCAAGAATAAAAGTGAAAATCGATGTCCCAACGACCACGCCTGTTTGCTGATTGGCCCGAAATTTTCCCGCCAACAAATAATACGCTGGAGGCTATGGGTCTTCTTCTCTCAGCTGATCTCAGCTCCGGTGTGTTGCGTGTCTGGCCCAACGTCTGTGTAGATTGTTGTTTTTTTTACTTCTTCTCTTTCACTTCTCTTTTTTGCCTCAAGATTCCGTCTGCGGTCCGAGCTTAAGTTTCTCCCGCCAGATTTTTTTTTCTCCTTCTCCTTCTTCTTCTTCTTTGTTTCACTTCTCTCGAGGCGCCAAAAAGTTTAACCATGATTTTCGCGCCAAGATTAAAAGTTGAAAAAAATGAAGAAGAAGAAGAAGGAGAAAGAAAAAGCAACAACTTCGGGGTGTATGACTTGTAGAAAAATTTTGAAATTCGAACGAAGGAAACAAAAGTCGAAAGTTTAATCCACCGAAGAAGGTGTGGCTCGGGTTACCAAAGGCTAACCTTGTAGCGGAGGCTCCTTTTTTTTTAAAGGTTTACATACCTATGAGGGTATTTTTCTATCGGTGAAGAAGATGGAAAAACGGCAAAAGATCCTCTAAAAGGATCTTTCAATAAATCTATATAACGTGTGTTATATATTTTGTGTACACCACGCATGCGGAGACGATTCCATTTTCTCCTCATCTCTATCTAACCACCTTATACCGATGTTTGCGTACGAAGTTCACGAAGGCGGTGATGTGTTGGATCTCCTCGGATACGGCTGATCTCAATCAGAATTATATTTTCAACTGAACTTTTCGAACGGTGCACGTCGACGGCGGGAGTACGGGGTGCAGGTAGGTGTGGGAAGATGTTGGCCACTTTGAGTGGTACCTGCGCCTGCGAACCAAAAGCGGTAAAAATACCTCATAGTATATTTCGCTCGATGGCTTACGTGTGTTGTGTTTTCTTGTTGTGTTTTGTACCTGCAGTGCACCGGCTACGAGCAACACCAACATTCAGCGACCAACAGCCCAGTCTTTTGGAATTGGAGAACCTGCGCCAACAGCCATTCTTTTCATCTTTTATACTATTCATTTCCATCCTAAGATATTTCTATGGGACCTGTTACGGAATCTTGTGTTGGTGAAACCGTCAAAGTGAATGATAGATTGCTTTTTTATTTATTTATTTTTTATTTTTCATTTTTTTCTTCAATTTTTTCTTCAATTTTTTAAAGAACGCTTTTACACCGCTATACGAATCGTTAAAGCGTTATACGCGACTACTTAACTAACCACCGATCGATTAATACGGACTTGGAGCATAAAAGAAAAAAAGAAATTTAAAGGGTCATCCGATCTTTAACAATATCCGACTGACTTATATTTTTATTTTCGTTTCTTTTCCTCATTCAACTATACGGATGGATATAAATTCCTTGGGGAATTCTGCCACTCCCCATTTCGTGCTATATTCACATGTCCCCTTTTTTAAGTCATATAGGTATACACATATATCTGTAATATAATGAAATGATTTTGATTTCAAAAGGAATGGACAGAGACGGAAATATTTACCGACTTTCAAACCCGCATGTATACATGTGCGGGGGTGATGTGGGACGGGGTTATTCCAAAATATTATATATCCTGGGAAAAGGGAAGAGAAAAAAAGAAAAAAAAATCTCCAAGGGTCTTAAAAAATGTCCAGTTAACCATTACATATATGAAAACAGGTTGACTGCAACATATACTCGACTAAAATAATAAGAAATGTTTTTTTTTTTTTTTTTTTGCCGGGAATCAATAATCTTCTGGATATATTTCGTCGTAGGTGGAAGATAAATTTTTATGTAAAGAAGAGTCCTGTAATCAGGTTGACATTTTCAACGGTTTTTTTTTTTTTTTTTTTTTTTTTTTTTTTTTTTTTTTTCCGGTATCTGTGCAAACAAAACCTTATACTTCCTGTATATTATAGGATTATGTAAGTTTTTGGCGGGAATTAAATAGCACTTGAATGAGTATTCCAGAAAATTCTACACACTTCGAAGTAAGACGTCGGTTTGGGATTCTTTTTCTTAATTCTTGTTCCTTTTTTTTCTCTACTTTTTAATGTTAGTGCTGTCAAGTGAACGTGTGATGGTATTCCACTATTCCGAGTTGTACACATGGGCATGAAGGACACTACGAATCTGAGAAATCCAGACCCATCCCATCGAAGACCATATCCAGAGAGAGAAAGAGAAAGAGAAAGAGGAGTCCTTTTTTTACTCCCGTCTCCTTTCAACTAATATCGTAAAATTGTGCCGTCTCACTTTAGGGCTTGAGTGTGGGACCGCGGCAGCGCGAGAGATGAAGTTTTTATGGTACCCAAACCGAGCCCCGGTGGCCCTGGCCCTTTTCTTATGGAAGGAAGTTAGCTAG
Source organism: Athalia cordata (assembly GCA_963932425.1). Classification (NCBI taxonomy): domain Eukaryota; kingdom Metazoa; phylum Arthropoda; class Insecta; order Hymenoptera; family Athaliidae; genus Athalia; species Athalia cordata. Next base: position 33,197,567 of record OZ010626.1, read on the forward strand.
CCTCAGAATCCCGGGGGTTCTTTGGGGGGGATAACAGGGAGAACAACCTCAGAGAAAAAGATACGCCGAACCGACGAGACGGCGGCTTCGACGAGGCCTTTTAAATCACTGAAGAAGAGGGATTTAAAAATGGACGTCACTAAACTAAACCAAACCCCCTACGCTACCAACACAGCTGAGAGAGGATACTAACGCTATATCTATAGGTACAGTATATCCCGGCGGATAGTCAGCTGGGAAGATTTTTTGGAGGGAAAAATAGAATTTCTACAAATTTTTTATTTCTTCTTCTTCTCCTTTTCTTCTACAATTTGGGAATAGGAATTTCTATAAGTGAACGATTTTTAGTTCGCCAATCGTCGATTGAGAAAAAAATGCGTCGTTTCTTTTTCTTCTTGTTTTTGAAAAATTTTTAATCGTTACTTAAACAGCTGAATAATCGATTATTTTTTTAATCAGATATTCTTACCTAAGATTCATGCGAGGCGAAAAGAATCTTCGGATAAAATCTCCGAACGGTCCTCAGTAACTCTCAACCTGATTTGAATGGATAAATTTCTATAGATAACTCCTCGGTTTGATTCCCGCCAAAACAATTCGTCTCGATTTTCCTTTTTCCGATTATATAATTTTCATTAAATAACCTCGAGTAACGTGAACTCATGTTATACACGACATGGTTAAGTCGCTGCTAACGATAGTGATTAACGGTCAGACTTTTAAAGGTCGAAGAAAATCTTCTCATTTTCTTCTCCTTTTTTTTTTTTTTTTCTCCTTTCAAAAATGGAACACCTCCCTTCGTTACGCTTAGCCCCTTATTAGCCGCTCTGTATTGTGAAGTTTCAAACTCTAGAAATAATATAATAGTCCTAAAGGCATAGCAAAATGTGTTAGAGGGCTCGAGACAATTTTTGGTAATTTATTCCTGAAGGACTTTTTGAAAACCGCTCATGTTCTCGAGTGGCATATATGTATGCATTAGGTATACGCTGATTGAAAGAAGAAGACAACAAAAAAAAACTTGTAGAATAATTATGGTATCCTGGTTTTCCAGTCTTTTCCTTTTCGTCTCGCTCTTTTTCTCTTTGGTTTTTCAATAATCATGGGAACCATAGTTTCTGGATAATTCTTTACCAGATTACCAATTTGGAAAGTCAAGAAATCACGGAAATTATTCGAGTAGAATATTTTCAATTTCGGTCCTGTGGGAATTGGAAAAAATAAAACTGCGGAGTAATTTTCTAAACTGATCGGTGGTACGAAAAAATGCACAAATTATTCTCTCGACTAACCAAAAAAAAAAAGTAAGAAATAAAGAAAACGGAAAAGCTGGAGGTTTAATTCGTTCAAAAAAATGTCTTCACGTGCATCTGCAATTCTCTACGATGCATACGAAAATGTATAGTAAATATAGGTGAAAAGTTAATTCGGTTGTATACAGTAATTAAGGAAATACGTCCGACGTGATACAGAGAATGAATTTTCATCGATGATAATTTTGTAAACTAATTTCTCTTTTTTCTTTTATTTTATTTTGTTTCATTTCATTTCATTTTTTCGCCGAGAAATTGACCACTTCCTGCCTCAACCTGCAGCCCCAGCATCACGTAAAGAGAGAAAAAGTAAGAGAAGAAAAAAAAAAGAAAAAGAAAGAGAAGAAAATCGTTCTCTCTTTTAAGAATAGGTTTAATATTTCAAGAGGCAAAACCGACACGGTGCTTTCGTACGCTATATATGGTCAGTCGAAAAAGGCGGCGGCAGCTTATCTCTCTTTGTCCGGTCTGTTTGTGTCTTCAATGACCAGATGAGCAGATCAGACCAGATACTTAACTTACTCAGATTAGGATCTAGAGAAAAAAAGAGAAAACAAAAAACCAAAACAAAAAAGGAAGAAGAATCGAGGGGAGAAAGAATCCAGATATCGATTAACCGAAATTTATTTATTCTCTTACATTAGACAAAAAAGTGCAAAGAAAACGAAAGAAAAAAATGCAGAAATCGTATACAAATAGAAATATCTGTGCAGTGTCTGGAATTTGTTAAGATGCAGAAAATCTTGCGAAAGGCTTCCGAGCTTTGGGACCGCTCAACAAAAGACGTCCTCACTCCTCCGTGCGGGGAAAGCCGTTGGAATTTTAAAGAGAAAAACGTTTTTCGTTAGGTTTTCAAAATCAGCTGATTTCCCATGAGGTCCGTCCGAAAGGTCTGGGACCGGACCGCCGCCGCCGCCGCTGCAGTGTAGCTAAGGAGACGACCCAAGGCATTTAAAAATGTCCGACAAACGCTCCTATGTATTCGAGCCTCTCTTCTTTTCCCCATAATACAAATCACGTACGTGTACCACCCCGTTCCAAATTTACTGCGGCGCTTCAATCAATGACACGGTCATTCATTTTTTATCTTCTAATTTCTTTTGTTTCTTATCATTTTTCATTTCTACATGCAACACGTGTACAGAATTTTAATTTACCATATTAACGGGCACGTAATTCCTGCAGGAATAAATATTTCCTGCGGACGATAAAATTAAATTTTTTTTCAATTCACGACGTTTAAATTGTACCGCAAATTTTTGATCATTTATTTGATTATTTGATTGTTTTTCGTTTTTCCTCCGTACATCGTCGGCGATAATCTCACTTTTTTTTCGTACATCATCGCGTGTTTTGTTTAATTTTTTTTTTCTTTCTAGACACGAATTCTAGTCAGCGTATGAGATTGTTAAAAAATCTTCGATGTTATACGCACGTGATTTAAGATTGAAAAGAAAACAGATGCGCATCAGCTGACGATTGAATTGCAAAAAAAGAAAATGAAAAAAGCGAATAGAAATAAGGCAGTAATGCTCGTAAAATAAAATAGGTGCGGTTCGATCGAGTAAAAGATGAAAGAAGGAAGCCCGTTTTTTGTTGTACAAATACGTACGTAATAACATCACGCATTACCGTCCCGGCTATTGTGCGCGAAAGAAGTGAAACTGACTTTTTACGTGCCAAGAAAAACGAGAAGTAAAGTACGTAAAAAAAGAGAGAAATGAAAGAGAAAGATGAAAAAAATGAATGTTAAATCTTTATTTGAAAAGTGCCTTAAGGGGTTTACGGAGTATTTCTGCAGCAGCAGATTTGGCAGCAGTTGCAGCGATGGCGATGGTGGTTAAAAATTGCTGACTATCTTCAGACCACCAAAGATCCATCGAGTGTTCAACAAACGTGTTCCTTTTAATATTGCCCGAGGGATAGGAGAGGCAGGTTCACGTGTTTCCTGGAAGGTTTCTTGCGATGTCTATACGATGGAGAACACTTGACAGGGTCGGTCCTGTGAAAAACTTGGAACGCCTTCGATTTATCTTTCACTGTGTTGTGGGAGAGAATTTATTTTTTCTTCTCGTCAAAGAAAATCGGGAGGGAAAAGAAAGAACTTGTTGGATGAAAAAGGCGGGAAAATCACTCCCGCGTTAGCAGCGAATCATTCAAGTTCATAATTGAAATTTCCACATTTGATTCTCGGAGAATTTGTTGTCTCTTTTTTTTTCCTCTTCTCTTTTTCAAAGTGTGTTGGAAATTCTTTACATCTGTGTAATTGTCACGTTCCGTCGTCATATTCGAAAGTGAATTTAAATAATGGTCAGCTTAGTACGGAGACAAAAGAACAAAACGAAGGCATATTATAATGATAAAGTTGTAACGTATTAAATTTAGCATTTAAATAGAATCTGCATTTGGAACGCGTGAAGTTTCACATAGGTCCGCAGGTTGGTTAGTATGTGTGTTCTCCTTTTGTGTATGGTTGAAAAATTTCTAGTGACCAAGCTCACTTTAGTTTAGTTCAGTTTGGCCTGCGTGTCACGAAGGCATTTGATAGAAATATGAACAACGGGGTTCTAACCCGTAAACCTTTGGACTTCAAAGGACCGAAAAAAGGGTTTCGATTTTAAAAGCAACGGAAGTAGAACAATGAAATTTTTCTACAAAACCCTCAAACTATATTACAGGATAACTAGGTGCGTAGGTGGTACGTATAATACTACACCAGCTTTAGGGGCACATTTGATTGTTTTTCTTCTTCTTCTTTTTTTTCTCTCTCTCTCTCTCTCTTTCTCCCCTTTCTTTTCTTCAAAAGAAAAATTGGGTCGTTAGTATATATCACCGGAATTATAGATCGTCCTCTATTCTTTTGGTCAAATAAGAAAATTTAAAATCAATAATTAATAAATTCAGAATAACATTAATTGGAAATGACGTTGAATTTCTTTTGATTTTATTTCATTTTTTCTTTAATTGTAACCAAAATTCCATCGGACATTCTTGTGCAGGCCACCGATAATTATACAAGTATATATAAAGTTTTTGCCCGATTCTTTCAGATGTAACTGTAAACATTATTTATATGGTCAGAACAAGAATTTAATTGGACATTCGGAATGACATGTCGCGAAATTTCGGAACCTGTAATAACGGAAATTTTTTTATCCCTTCAATTTGCGAGGACAAAAATTATTCGTCCGCGCGTAGAATTTTTCCTTTGAATCGGCTGTTTGAAAATAAGAAAATGCAAATAAAAGAAAAAACATCCCGATTGGAATATAAATTGCGTTATTTATAATTTAATCTTTTATGCAGAGTGCGTTTAGACGTTTCTAACACGACGTCCGTTCTAAGAAAGTCTATTATAGCCAGTACGCGGCGTAAGCCGATCGTATAATTTTAACGGACATTTTATATTCGGTAAAGGGTTAAATGAACAATTTCGTCATATATGGTGTCGCCGGCGCTTGTTTTTTTCACGAAAAATTAAAACGTCAGTTGTTCTATAGGACGAAATTTTGTTTTCTTCCTTTTTTCTTTTCAGCGATGCAAACTTCGTTGGTGGTTTTTGAGCAGAAATTTGAGTCTATATATATACAATAACCTACCGAATATCCTCTTTCTCAAGGGTTCTTTGATGCGCGAAACTCAACCAAACGCGACGACGACGTCTCAATTCCGTTACATAGTCGAGAAAACCTGGACACCATAATGTAACTCACAAAATTCACTCGAACTCAACTAATTTTTCTCATTCGCTTTCAAATATTTGAAATATATCGAAAATTTATGTCGCACGAAGACAGGGTTTGGTCGGTCAAGGTTCAATGCGTTTAGATTTTCTTTATACATATTTAACTATACCGTTTTTACTTCCGTAGTAATATTTCCGTGCAATTACACCTGTAAGATATAGTGGGTCCCATATGTTGTTGTTTACGGAGTAGGTTAGGTCTCTCTTTTTCTTGCCCCTCGGGTGAGCGGACGATGTCTTTTTTCTTTCATTTATTACTCTTCAGTTAAACTCCCCATATAAGGTGGTGGTATTGCGGAGTGCGTTTACCTCGGATATAAAGAGTTATAAGTATGGTCGAAAGAGGTTTTTACCTCTGTAACTTCCTGAGCTTGTTACTTCAACCGAGTTTCCTTCCTAAACGTCAAACGATATCGCGTTACGCGAGGTGAAACGGTTTGTCTCATCTACCGAGAAACTTGTCACTATATAATAGAAGCGAACGAAATCGAAAGACGAAGGAGAAAATCTGCCGAAGAAATAGGTAATCAAAATTCTGCAAAATTCTATCCAGTCTCGCGCTTTCAACGGGCAGTAATCGGGGTTGCCGTTACGCAGGCGCAACCAACGACAAGTGTATGAGGACATAAATTTGCACTCGTTTAGTTAACAGAGGAATTACATCTGTATCATCGGTAGCGATCTTATCGGTTTACTACTAATTACCAATTGGCAACGGTTGAGAAAAGAACGAACCATGAGATCGAACCGTACTTAAAGAATGATTTTATATCCCTATCAAACAAAAACCTTTACCCTTCGTACCCGCATTTAATGCTCCAAGTGATCGGTAACCTTATGATTATAAGATGTTATTCGGAACGGATATCCATGTAATTCGTGTTCATGTTCTACTCCACAGTATCACGTACGATACAAAAATTTCATACTTTACGCACGACTACTCATACACGTGTCCGATAAAAATTACTCACATATATCCGGACGTGGTTAAAAAGTTGAAAAACTAAATAAAAAAAAAAAGAACAACATGTGTGTATTGTATATGCCCAAGACATAATCTCTACCATTGCCTACTAGACACGATGTTACGAAGGTGTACGTGAGGCAAAAGTTATGGAAGAAGAAGAAGGCGAAGAAGAAGGAAAAAAAGGAAATATATAAATAAAAAATTAGTAGTTTTCAGTGTGTAAAATTCCCCATAAACCGAAGTAAGTGAGTCTGCATGGGAGTCCAAACGTGTGGTAGCGGTAATATAACCGTCTCTTCTGGCTAGCCTCTCTCCGGTTCATTCTCCACTGTTATTTCATTCCACCAGCATTACCACTACGAAGTTGCCCACCACCATCTCTCGACATCGCCAACGCCAAAGAGAGAAGGAATAAAAATGGAAGAAAGAAAAAAAAAAAAGCGAAGACGAAGGAAGTAAAAAAATGAAAATAAAGGGTGGGAGAGACTTGGAAGAAGCGAGATGAACGGCGATGTATATAGCTTGGGGATTCCTTCAACGAACGAACATGCGTGCACCGACTTCACCATGGCTCTCCCATAGCAACAACAACATCACCACCATGCGCGAGGTCGAGACTCCGCAGACTCCCGGCTCTCTCCAACCTATTGGATTATTCTTTTACGTTTTTTAAACTCCTTTCTTTTACCCTTTGTTTTTCTTTCTTTCCTTTTTCTTTTTTTTTTTTTTATATTTTCAACAAGGGTTTATACCGCCAAGTATAAAGACGCTCTCTATGGGGCGGATCCAGGGAATTGCTGATGATAACAAAAACGTAACCCCATAAATGCCCCCTGACTTCGTAAGGATCATCGAATGCTGGGTACAATTATTTTCACCCCCATAACAACAACAACAAGCTATATAGGAATAATAATGTGGAAGGCCTTGTAAACCATGATGAAGGTATATAGTTTTCTTTTTTTTTTTACGTTCCACTTGATTTTGCGTCGTGGCAAATTCGGTGCAATTTGTTGCTCATGTGATACGATTTGAAAAGATTTTGACATCTCGCAAGTCCTGGAGATAGCTGAAATTCGAAAGCACGTGTGTGTGTGTTTTCTTTTTTCCCGCCCATTTCGATCTATATAGCCTCTCATATTTCCGATGCATCCCTCAGGACCCTGGACACACCGTATCTAGCAGGTATACATATATAACTATATATAGACGGGATATCGTGTTGCTACAGCCTGTGTATATATATTGATTTGGCGGGAAAAGTTATTTTGGCTAGAAGAAAAGGCGGGAAACTAAAACGATCCTCGAGAACTTTAGTAGCTGCGACGCGTTCTTCGCCCACGAACTAAACTAACCATTTCCCGCCTTCGTTACGTACGTTATTATACACTCCCCACTTCAGACGTCGGGGTCCCGAAGGCTATCATTCCGACTCTATAATATCAAGTATGGCGGGGTGGCCCTTTAACTGGGACCGTTGGGGGGCCCCGTGATGCGATGTAATGTTGCTTTGACTCCATCCAATAAAAGCCGGACGTTTCTTCTTCCTCTGAAGAGAAGAGAGGAGAAGACAAGAGATGAGAAGAGGGAGAGGAAAGAGAGAAATGAGGAGGCACGTCCCGAAGGAATTTTTAAGCCGTTGAGAAAACATCATCATGCAATGCGCGCATGCAGGCCATTCGTTTATTTTATTATTATTACTATTTTATTCATTTTTTTTTTCTTCTCTTTCTTTTTCCTGCTTTTCAAGGGTTACCGAACTCTTGACAACTGACAATCGAGGACGTTTCTTATCGACGATATCATTCGTTTTTTATTTATTTGATTTATTTATTTTCTTTCATTTCGTTTTATCGTGTCAAAGGTATAACGGTTCTCATTAATCGCGATTCCCCGGAGCATACACGGTGTAGTTAAAAATATTTCGATTCGATATAATTAAAGTTCGTTATTGATCAACTGCAGCGATTAGCAAAATAGCTCAATTTTTTTCTCCAAGTTTGCGTGTTTCTCTAATTTTTTTTTTTTAAACACCAACCCCCTCCGACTAAAAAAAAGCCCCGAAGAGACCCTAGTTCTAAGAATTTTTCTTGTTATACGACCTGCACCAGAGTACCGAACTATACCTAAACAACACCTACATCCACCAAAAACACGTGACTGTCGGTGGAGTTTTAAACCTGCGGCCATTTTGAAACGTAAAAATTTTGTAAATTGAAACCAGCCATCTCTGCAACGTTGAAGTTTTTCTTATTTTTTTTTTTTTAGTTTTTTTATTACGTTCTTCTCCACCTCGACTACAGACGTGCTTTATACCATTGCTTTTGTTTTTAGGCGGGAAGAATTTAAAGGTCAGAAGGCCCCTCCGCGGAGACCCAACGTTGTTGTTGGAGTCTGGCCCACGTGTTGGGCGGGGTCCTTTTAAGTCGTGCCCCAAAATTCACAAAAGCTTTCAACTCCGAAATCACATCCGAGTTTATTTTCAACCTTTAATCTCGAACTGCTCGTAATTACACCTCGTTGAAACTTTCAACGGTCAGAAAAATTCTCTTTCGCAATTATTAAAATAATATTAATAATAATAAAAAAAATAATTAATCATTCAACTCAGCGCATGTGTCGCTAATAAAATTGACCAACTGCTGCTGCGGACATCCGTCTTTCATCGCATCTTGCGAATTAACGCTGGTTAAAAAGCAAGAAAAGAAAAAAAAAAAAATTTACTCCAACCGTTCTTAAATGGGGTTCCTCGTACCGATCCGGTCCACATCTTTGAAAGCAGATAGTTGAAAAAAAAAGAAAATTAAACTGATGGAGAGAAAAAAAAATTTTAGAGCATAAAATTCTCCAACCGTTTTTGAATGATATTTTTAGAAGGAAAAAAAGAAAGAAAAGAGCAAGAAACAAGTCAAACGTGAGACTCGATAACGAAGAACTTTTGGACAAAAAAATTTTGTAGAATCAGAATTTTCACTTTTGATATAATAATTCGTTATTTAAACGAATTTCTCGGAAGATTATTATACACCTTATTACATACCTACCGTCAAGATTACGTGTAGCTATATACACGTACGTATAAATTGCCGTGAAGAAGGATGGTTTTTTTTTTTTCTCTCTGTTCTTTTTCTCTCCTTTTTTTAGATTCTTTTATTTTGATCCCCTACTGATTACAGGGTCTTTCAGACCGCCTTTCAAATGCCTTATTTTAGTTATTCTTCTGCGTCGCGTCGCCGCTCCGCAACTCGCCTTGATTAATCGAGAACTGCATTGATTTAATGATGGGAAGTATTCGAGTATATATATATAATAAATTATTGAAAAACGAACGCTCTTTGATAATTGAAGAAAGAAATTCATTCTGGGAATCTACATTGTATAGATTTTACTATTTATGTTTACATTAAAAACTTTATCTTCAAGTTCCACTTAAATACATATTACGAATTGAAAATGTTTACGTGTTCGCATCGATACATTTCAAGAGAATAATTTATAACCCTGGGAATCATACGGATGCCTGTTCGAGTCAAAAAAAAAAAAATTTTGTAATAAAAAAATACAAATAAAAAAAGGGAGAGAGAGATCGATGCCCTAAAACTATAAAATGACGTGGACTACTGAGGGCCGACTATTTTCTCCTTTTTTTCTTTTTTTCCTTCAACTTCTCCCTTTTTCTTCTATGGATTCAGAAATAGAAATTTTTTTTTCTTTATTATAAATGTGAGAGGTTATTTTCAGTCTCAATTTTCCGTATGGATGGATATAATTTTAACGAGGGGGGGTCAAGGTCATCGCAGAAGACATATATACATATATGTATGTATATTAGCTTGTAAACGAACGAAGATCATTGATTAGTGTGTATATATATATATATATGTAGCTGGGTGTAACCTGACCGCGGGGGTAAAACGCGGAAGGAACAGGATAAAAGAAGAATGAAAAAGAAAAAAGAAAACGAAAAAAGAAAAAGAAAAGGAAGAAGAAGAAGCGCGGGAAAACAAGAACCGCGCGAGGAGGCGACTAACCGCGCGAAGAAGAAGCTATCGGGAGTCAAATGAGAAGGAGAGAAAAGTCGCGACGCGGTTTCTCCTTGGCAACAAAACGCGACATGTACCCAACTATTTCTCTCTCTTCCTCCACTTCGTCTTTCTCCTTCTTTTTCTCTTTGAGTTTAAATTCCGCGAGTCTGAACCGCGCGCACCGCCCAAGGAAGCAGAAGCAGAAGAAGAAGAAGAAGAAGAAGAAGAAGAAGAAGAAGAAGAAGAAGAAAAGGAAGAAGGTAGTATACATGTGGAGTTGGAGATCTACGGTTCAAGGAACATATCTTGTGTTTCTGTTTACAAACATTAAATTCCATCCCTCTCAATATCCCGTCTTCCTTATCTCTCCCTCTCTATCCGTCTCCGCAGGTTTTTCTTTTTTCTTTTTCCTTTTTTTTTTTCCTCTATTTATTTTCTTATTTTTTTTTTCCTTCCTCCCCCCACCATAACAACTCGCCAACGACGGTTAAGATTTAAATTCCAAACTGGAGGAGGAGAATGAAGAGGTAGGAGGAAGAAGAGGAGGAGGAGGATGGGATGAGAGAGAACTCGAACTATACGTCTGGATCGCGCAGTGCGCCCAGTTCCGAAGCCTGGGAACAAGAGAACTAACATAACGAAGTAGGTATGAAATGGAAGTACTTATAACGTTTGAAAAAGAAAGAAAAAAGAAAGAAAAAGAAAGAGAAAAGGATAAAAATGAATGAGATGAAAAGATCCAGTTCAAAGACCAACTAATTGTGAGACTGTATTCTTAATCGCTAACCGCGGTGTGCGACCGCGAAGAAATAACTAGTCTTGAACGACGATACGATGATCGAATCAACCGTTGATGAGATGAAACCGTGAAGCGAGCTGCAGATCAATCTGTTCAAATTTAAACCACTTGGTATATCGCCCGTTATAATTTAACAGATATCATCGACTAATTATCACCGATAATCAAACTGTATGTCCTTTAACGATACAGTGAGAACATTTTAATCAAAAATATTTCATCAAGATTTATAAACATCGCATATTCATAAAAATTCACTTTCTGGACCGGCGATTTTCCTTTCACATGTTCTCGATTTACGCGGGTGTTCGAATCTCGGAATAGATCGATCGACGTCTTTTCGAGCGTCAATCGGTCAAGGTCACGGAGAAGAATTTCTTTATTTATTTATTTATTTGTTTGATTTGTCTTCTGTTTTTTTCGTTTTCCATTCTTTATTTTTCGTACGAAGAGATCGCTGAGCATTTAAACGTTACGACATCAATCGGGGAAACTCCGTCGCGGAGATTTAAAGCGACTAATTAACCTGACTATTTATATTACCCTTATTCCCGTGGGATAAGAACGGACAAGCAAAAAAAAAAAAAATGAAGAAAGATGAAGAAAAAAAAGGGAAGTAAAAGGGGATGGAAGAGAGTGGGATCATCGCGATCGCAGGAGAAGTTTGGAATGCGGTTTGGCCGCCCAGTCAGAGAGAATTTTCTCGCTCCCACCCGTTGAGAGGGATACAGATATACATATATGTATAAAGGTATACATATACACCTAGCCATCGGAACTTTTATATATTCTCCTTCAATTCTCATTCGCCGTTGCACGGTTCTTCTTCTTCTTCTTCTTCGTCTTCGTCTTCTTCTTCTTCTTCTCCTTTAAAAAAGAAGTAAAAAGAAAAAGAAGAATTAGGTGTTCACGATGCTTACACCCATCATTCATAAAACTTCGGACCTCCTTTCGGTCTACCGAAACGGACAGGTTCCACTTATTATATACATTATTCTCCCTGAGTCCTGGCAACAAAAGGTATAAGAAATAAAAAAGTTGAAAGTAAGAAAGAAAGAAAAAAAGAAGAAAAATATCCCGAAGGACCCACAGTCAGCTGATTAATTAATTCAACGTCTTACGTAGACGTTCTATTTTTCAATTCGATTTAATGGGAATTTCACTCGATTCATTTTCGCTGTAAAAATTTGTGCGGAAATTTGACAAGTTTTTTTGTACGGACGTACAAATGGCGTGAAATCGCAACAGCTTAATGTTCGTTTTCCCTCCTTTTCTTTTCCGTTTTTTTTTCCAAGAAGAAATAAATAGTGTGAAAATACCGGTGAATCTGATGATCGAATATTGCAGTGTCGTTGTGTATCCCGTGGGACGTGAGGTTTAAAAGAAAATTCCTGAATTTCAGACGGTCAAATAAGTCCATTCTATGTAGTTCAAATAGCTCGTTCGGTACGAGACTGACATCTTCCAGACTATCGAACAGTCACGTCCTTGTGCATTTCGTATACATACATGTATATTTTATTTCCTTCGAAGGAATCGTAATAAGGAGATTACGTCGAATCAAATTTTTTCCGAAATTACTTCACGCCTTGCACATTTGTTGTAACATTTCTAGCCAGGGAAAATAAGGAAATAATAAAAAAACAAAAGATGCGAATAATGAGATAGAGAAAAAAAACGAAAATAGAAAAATTAAATTGCTCGAATGTTGAACACCCTGTTTTGCTCGAAGACCGCGCCCCCGATTATACAAAAGGAATTCCTAAGAGTCGTCGACGTCGTCGTATATAGTCGAGGGGAAATGGATCCTCCGAAAAGGATTGGAAAGAAACTTTAAAAGGACTTTTCTCGAAGGGTGTCCCATGCTTAAGTTCCAAAGTTTATTTTCCTTTTCCTTTTTCTTTTTCTTTTCATTTTACTTTTCTTCGTCGGAACTTTATTCTCATCCCCCCCCCCCCCCTTTCCTCGTGGAACAGTACAAAAATTAACCGCAACTATTAAAAACACTCCTTAGATTTTCTGACAGGAAAACTTTCATTTTTACTCTAGTTTGGACAATATTTAACAATTGATTTTTGAATGAAAAAATCTAACGGTAAAAATCTGATTCCTTTTCGTTATTTTTTTTTTTTTGTTTCTAATTATTTTTTGTTCAAAATACATGAAATTTGAAAATAGAACTCAGAATATCGCTGCGTCTGTATTATTCGATGAAAAATAGCTACTCTATCCGTCGATGATCAGTGTCAAATATTATAATATTATCAACCAATGGGGATCTTACGACTGGATTTTAAATCAAATAAAGGAAACGACAAACTAATACCATCTCACAAAAATGGTATAAGAATGTATATTGTTCCTTTCTAATTTTCTATACACACCTGTCTTCCCGAGGAAGTTCTACATGTATGCACAGTGAAATATTTCTTATCTGACAAAATTTAGTGAGAAAAAAAAGAAAGAAAAAAGACAATTCAAAATATCTAATGAAATTCACGTATGCAAATTTTGTTGTCTTTTTTTCTCCTCACACCGCACAAATCACGGCTTTATATCCGAATAGATAACCGTTACGAAGAAGAAAAAAAAATTTCATTTCGCGATTAGCATATCTCAACGTTCACTTATTTTTATTTTTATTTTTAGTTTTTTTTCCCCTCGGTATGGATTTAATTAATTTATCAAATCGATTCATCGGCGGAAGTGTGGAACCTTTTTTTTGGTTTTCGTAACCGATACATGGCGGATAAAACCTGCAAACATAGACGCTGTTTGATTTATTCGTATTAGAATTTAGAAAAAGATCTAAAAAATAGGACCTTATTCCAATATCCACTCGATTGTGAAAATAAAAATTTTGATTTCAACAGAACGAGTAGATAAAAAAAAGAAGTAAAATACGAATTAAATAGGAATCACCTAGTTTTCAAATTGCGAGCCACTGTTTTAACGTCAATCGTCCTGCACCGCATAGGTATTGTTATGTGTACATGAGGGCCCATCTGTCCTGTCGGTCCCAGAAATCGATATCGTCCGCCATATTTATCAGACAGTCTGTGCCGTAAAAGGGTTGAAAAGATTTCTTTCGATTTGAAAAATAAGTCAAACACATACCGATCGAAAATACATTAACAAAGCGATGTACGGAACCGGAAGGTTCTAACCCACATAAATAATAATTAAAAAAAGAAATTTCATTTTTCTGGCAGTGGTTTTCTTTTATATTTTCGTTGTTTTCTTTTTTTTTCCACTTTCCGCAACGGACATTCGCTAAGCGATAAGTCGAAAAAAAAAATGGTGTGTTTTTTTTTCGTTTTGTTTTTTTTTTTTCTTTTTTCTTCGGTTCAATATGTAATTAGGGAAGTGGTTAAGTGTGACGGACGGATAACGCATGTCGATTGGTTAACCGCGGGTAAAAGAAAACCAGAAATCCTTCTCTGATATAGAACAAATCTCGTTTAGGTCGTTTATAATTAGAACAACCAGAAGAGAGAGAAAAAGAGATAGAAATATGAGTAAGAAATCAATTTCATATTTACTGTCTCTAACGTATTTCATCACATAATATATGTTAAAAGCTCTGCAGGTGTCGAATTCGTTCAAATTTCCAAGGAGATAATTTTAAACTATTTCTGAGATCGCTAATTCTGGTTTTATGATCATAGGTCAGAGCTGCATACAGAGAAACAATGAGGTCAAGATATACGTATAGGGGCGGGTTTAGGGCGGAAAATGTAAAACGTAAGTCAGGTTATATAGATTCGGTTAGCCCCGTGCATAGAATCCACGGGATTTCCACCTCTAAAACCCAAATAACAATGTCTAACAAATTTTTGAACGTTCTTTTATATTCGAACCGTCGGCCCTTCCGCGGGGTCTCTTCCTTGTAACGATATACATATAGAAACTGCGGTATAGATACACGAATATTTAATTGTGTTGAATATAAAGTTCCGCCGCGGGGCTAAATAGTTGCGGAAAATTGGATCGTATACGTATACAATATAATATAATTCATCCGAGAATTATAATTTTGTCAAGAACAATGGGCATAATAATAAAAATTAAAATCCATACAAACCCCTACCCCCCCTACCCCCCCAATTTCTATAGGTATTTAAACATTTCCACGCCCATAGAAGATTATTACACAGACGGATTGCGAATAGTCGCGAGAATTTTGGTTCCTTTCAAACTTTTCTTGCTCTCTCTTCTCTTTCTATTTCATTCGCCATTTTTGATCGACCCCCCGCACTAAAGGATTAGAAAGATATACACATTGTACTATAAGTATATACTCTACATTTGAAAATGAGCTTATGTACATGCGTATACATAATATCTTCATATACAAGTATATAATAAACCTCAATATCGCACATGCAGTATAGTTTTACAGAAATATTAAACAATAAGGATAATCCACGCTAAACAAACCATTGTTCATTAAGGATTATCCTTTAGGTTAACCAAACCCACACAATAAACCCTTTTTGAACGCGAGGTATGTAAGGTAGGGAAAAACCGCGAGTGCACCCTGCTAAATTTTTAAATGGATTTCACCGTCGCCATTTTGTCTATTCAAATGCAATTTAGGTATATACATACCTGTAATAGCCTTTTATATATAAATATTTACTGACTTCTATGTACCTATAGATACATAGATACGTATTATAATTATTTTACAATTTTAGCGTGGGAAATTTATCATCAATTTTAATTTTATTCTTTTTTATGTTTTTTTTTTTTCTTCTTTTCTAGCTGCCTCTTAAATTCCGTGTTACGGATGAAATTTTTCACGATTCAATTTTTTTTGTCGCAAGTAATTTTTGAGAAAAAAAAAATGAAAATAATTTAAAAAAGAAGGGCAACTTCCGAACAGTCGCAAATCCGATGCTCCTTTTTCCCAGGGGCAAATTTTTCTAACCCACCACCTTCCCTTTTTTATATACTTTTCTTCCTGTCTCCCTGCCCTCCTTATCTTTTTCGGGTTCGCCATTGGCTCTTAATTTCATCTTCCTCTCCTTCTGTTCAACTATCGTTATTATCATAGGGACACCTAAGTGTAAATTCGATTCCACGAATATTTTTAAGCGTCAGGGTGACCACAATTTTTTGATAACTAGAATTATATTTCGTCGTGCAGGTTAAAAGAATTATTTTTGAACGGATAGAAAAAATAAATAAATGAATATAGATTTTAGATTTTATAAATCTATGGTATAATTAACTATATAACTTAAGAACGTTATTGTGTAATATTTTTTTAAGCGTTACAATCGTTTTCCATATCTTATTATATATATGATGTATAATATCATAGAAATAAATGCGATTGCGGTTGCGGTTGCAACGTTTCGACCGATTTTAAATGCGGTTTCCATCTTACATTAAATCCATGTATGTATAAAGCGTACATACGTATAGTTATGTATTAATAAATAATATGTGTACATTAAAATCGATTGTACGTTATATATCAAGATCTACATACGCAACGGTATATAACTACAGCACCTATATATATATACCTATATGTATAATGCATAAAAGACGGACATTCAATAAAACATTAGAATAGCAACTATATGAAACTATATATATATATATATATAGGTAGACATGTATGTATGTAAAAGCAACGGTACATCGGTCTGGGTCTTAATGATATACGAATATAAACAAATTGAATTTTCTTTATTTATATTCATACATTTTTGTAATCCATTTTAATTAGCTGCAGTAATTACCTCGGATTTATTGGATTTCCAAGTTTTTATGAAAATCTGAAGAATTCTCATGTACGAAATAGTTTCACGTCATACCTGTACCTACGTTCCGTACGTACACAGCATCTGTCCCAATTTCACGTGCGTCTTCCCACAGGATTTCCGTGTGTGATCCGGTGATCCGGTGACCTTTAACGTAAAGACTGCAGCCGCGCGCGGCGTATACCTACCTATAACTATGACGTGAAAAAGGAGAGAGAAAGAAAAGAGGGAAAGAATTGGATCAATTTTTTTCTTCCTTCTCTTTCTCTTTCTCTTCTTCTTCTTCTTATTCCTTTATTTCACATTGCAGATTTTTTTTTTCTCCGTCTTCTGACGTACCTCGTCATACGTAATAACGTGTGTGTGTACGTACGTGTGTATCGTATATTACCTTATATGCATCTGCACAGGACGGGTGTGTCTAGGAGAATGGGAAGTTATAAGGGTGGTATCCCTAAGGAACAGATGATCCCGTTTAGGAAGCTGCAAAGGTGCCCCATTCGTCTGCGGAGACGTTCGTTATATTTTCTGGGGGTCATCATTGCACCCCAATCGTGCCGTACATGTCGACAGTGATTCTCAATTTTTGATTTTTACCTTTTTTTCCAATAGTACCGCAGAAAACGGAGTAGGTTAATAATAAAAAAAAAAAAAGAAAAAAGAAAGGCGCGATTCGGCGTCGATCAAAATGGCGACGATTTTTTAATCATCATGCTTACATTTATTAGAGACGAGCGAAAAAATCGCCGGCGGCAAATAGCGGTAGAATTTTGATTTTCATTTTGATACGTCATCGTATTATATAATCGGGGAAAATATGTCCGCGAAATTTGAGAACCGCACGAATAAGGGTAGCAGGTATATGGGGAGCATCCGAGAGAGTAGACATTGCATAAGCGTTACCTTTTATTTCTCTCCTCTTTCCCCCTTGAAATTTTCGTCCTATACCTCCCTATAAAATGTAGGGACAGTATATACGACTGCAGCAGACACCCGGGAGGGATATCTTATACAGACGATGAGAATTAGAATGGGAAGGGAAAAGAATAAGTAAAGGAAAAAAGTAAAAGTAAAAGTAAAGGAAGGAAGAAGGAACCAGGAACCAGGAACTAGGAAGGAAAGATATAAATAAAGAATGAAAAGGCAAAGGAAAAAGGAACGTATGGGGTGCATCAGAAAAATTCCCCCCTTAATACCCCAGATGCCTATATAGGTATACAAAACCCACAACGTTACACACCATGCGCGGAGTTATGGTTCGTAACCATCGACACGACGTGGCACGCGCCAATAATATAACAATAGAGAAAATCTTGGTGCATCTGTTATGTGGGCATACCGTACGTAAGTGAACCTATACAAGTATATTCTATGAAGAAATATACCCCACGGTTTGAAAATTTTTCAAAAACTTCAATCCATGTAAGCGCGTCAATAGACTCGTTATGCCATATAGATTATATTTCTTATGTATCGTATATACCTATACATAGGAACTTTGAGAAGAAATTTTTCTCGCCACAAAATCTATGGAGATGTAACGAATTTATTTATTCATTTAGTTTTTCCAATCTCTGCTGGCTTTGACCAGAAAAATTCGAGTATATGGAAGAGAAAAAAATTGAAAAAATCAATAAATTAATTAACCGTATAAATTAGAGTGAAAAAATTATCAACGATTAATCTGATTGTACGCGAGTCGAAGAAAATTGGAAAACCTGTCGGTAATGAAGAAAAATAAAAAATGAATGAATGAAATATCGGAAAATTGATAGGATAAAACAGCGATTTGATTGGTCATGTGTATTGGGCAAAAGATAAGTAGCGATAATAGTGCAAAAGAGGTATATAGGTATAGATATTGTGTATGTATATAGTTTTCCACATGGCAGCAGCTGTTTAAGGGGTCTCCGACCCCTGACGTAGTCCTAGGCGCAACGTAACTCGCCGTCGCGGTCGTCTCGTGCAGACTTTCTTAGTATAAACTATAATATCTTATAACGTATATTGCATACATAGTTATACGTAGAATGTTGTAGAATATACAGCTATACATAAACGCCAGCTGAGAGATTTCATTCGCGTATTAGACATAGACCTATATACCTATGTACACATCCGTGCATATATTTTATGTATACATACAAAATTTATATCATACATTGATAAAACGCATGGTATTTATACGGTATTTAAAATTTCGTGAAGTGATTTTCGTCGCCAACGTTGCAGGCCATAGACCGATATAAAAAAACGAAAAAAAAAATAAGTTTCTTCTACGAGGTCACGTGACCTTTATATACACTCGCATGTATGTGTAGTATAGAGGATATAAAAATAAGAAAAAAAAAAGTCAAAAAAACGACTTCGTATAACATTGTCGTTATTTGTAGGAGGAGAAGGAGGTACCGAGCAATACAAGGAACAATTGTACTTCGAGAAATATACGTATGTATGTGTGTTATACACCATATGTATAAGCTGCGCCTTCTCTAGTTTGACGCGGGTCGTCGCGCACGGGGCTAAAAGAAACGGAACGTTTTATATAAGTCAAAAACGACAGCTGATTTTGAAAAACCCCCCTCTTAAGATATTGTGTATTGTACATATATAGTATGTATACGCATACTACGTATATGTATAATACTATATATTTGTAATGGCGGAAATTTAACGCAAGAGAATTGAGAACGTGTGTGACTTCTATTGTATATGGGGGTACTTTATGGTAACTCGAAAAGTTTTTTTTTTTTTTTTCATCATTCTTCATAATTATAACTATATTTTCAAAACGTCTGTAAGAAATTATTTTTTTCAAACTTAAAAATTACACCTACTCCCCCTGCGTGTTAAGGCGACGCCATTTTTATTTATTTATTTATTATTATTTACTGTTTTTTCTGATAACGTAACTCAGAAGCGAAAGAAACTTCTTTTTTCTTAGTATAGATTTATATTCGTTGATGAGAAAAAAAAAAGAATAAAATAACAATTACTTAGAAGACAGATGCGGAAATACGTTACAGGTATATGTAGACCCGGATAAGTTTTACTTTTATTTCACGTATGGTGAGCGTGATGTAATTGTTCGGTACGTAATTCATGTGGGTAGGTAAAATTTGTAATATTATAATCAATGAAATTCGATTTGGTTGTTAATTTTGAAGATGGAATAGAAATTTTGTACCGTTAACGCCGTTCGATTGTTTTTGGATAATTAGCTCCGCCCAGTTTCTCCCGAGTCCTTTATATCGTTATACATTCATGTATATAAATCTATTATTCGCATGATATATTGTTCGAGTTTTATGGACGGGGTAGGTAGGTACCTATCATAAGTCAAAGTTGAAGTGAAAGAAGTAGGTACTTTAAATTTTGACAATTTGAATGAACGCACGCTGGTGAAACTAGAGACAATCGCGTTAATAACTCATTGATCGTTTCAATAGATTTCACTGATCGCGATTCCATTGTCTTTATTTGACTAAATTTGTGTCGCTGGGCAAAACCGATCCGCAATATTCTTTTCAAAAATTTTGTCAACCACCACCTGCTCCGGAAACTTGTATGGCATTTAAACCGTATAGGTTTTATCATGTGTCCATACAATATGAATAAATTATACTAATTGTTTAGACTCGTTTAACGTCGTTGCCAAAATTTTTAAACAATTAATATTCAACAGTCCGGGGTATTTCCAGATATATTTATAATACGCGTTAAAGTCGAGTACAAAACTATCGCATTGTATCAGTTTGGCGAACATTATTATTTTCCAGGTAAGAAAATTCACTCGGGAATGAAGGAATGAATTTTTCTCCCCTTGAAGTAAGAAAACGGGATCGTTAAATTCCTTCACACGCTCAACTTCGGAATAAGCTGTACACATACCTTTATAGGTAAGGGAGAAAGAAATCCTGTAGGAAAGGTGGTACTGCGATATCTCCACATTCCCTTGTAGAATCGTTCTCATTGGTCGTAGGTAATATAAAAGATCATTTTCATTGGCTCCCTGAGACCCCCTTCCCCCCGTCCCACAAAAAAAAAAGACCCGAAATGGGACCCCAAAGATTCACACGCGCGAGAACGAACTTACGGGACCTCAACTATTGCGTTCCCATAGGAGACAGAGAGCAGATGATCGTCAAAGAATATCTTAAATTTGACCTCAACTTGTCGCAGGACTCTGGGACTCATAACATATCCCGCGGGATCTGCAGTTGTGTTCTATTAAACTCCTCGGGAACCTGAAATAAATATTATATTTATTATAAATATTCGTAATACTTTTTTTATTAATTTGGAGTAAATGAGAGTATGTAATTATTTTTCAGGTTTTAATCAAATTTTACCTGCACAGTTATATCCTACGGGATTTCAAGAAGATTCTGGAAACTGGTGGTATTAGCAGGTGGTTGCACCCGGCATAGTTCTTACGTAGGTATTTAAAACAATGAGAAATATCGATCGCTGAAATTACGTATATACCTATAGGTATATATCGCGGTTAATTTACGGTTCGTTGATCACGTCATCGTCTATGCCGTCATCCAGGTATAATAAATGCGGGTTCCTCAGGGAGAAAATGTGAGGAACCTTTTCACAACCCTTGTACCCATACGAAGTTCGGGAAGAGCAGAATTATTAACATATGTAGAAAAAAAAAAACAACATCCCTTGCTTCTTATAATTAGCCGAAGAAATAATTCCCCCAATTCCTAACAATTATCACTGATTAGCTGAAAAGAAATTAGAAAAGAAAAATTTTTAGTAAATTTACACAATTATAAATTATTCTGTTTTCTGATATCATGTATGGTTGAGGTTAAAAAGTCATGACCGGAGAGTGTGTCTCACCTATATACAATTCAAAACATTAATGCATTGACCAGGAGAAAAAAAAAAATTGAAAAAAAAAGTAACTTACATATTCAAGATAAAACTCCATCGGTATTCCACTTGTTGTATGTATAAAATGACGTGAATAAACGATGTTTTATTTATAAAATTCTTTTCGCCCACACCAGAACATAATATATAGTATACACGTCGGTATTATAGATACTGAGAAAGATTTTCTGTGATTGTTTTTTCGTCTGTTTTTTTTCGATAATTTTTCCGAATAATTTCTAACCCGCACCTCGAAGAGATCTCCCTTCTTATTTATTTCAACCCCCTGGTCCCGTAAGGACACCCCGTAGAGAAATGAGACGAAACAAAAGATTGAATTAAAATAGAAAAAAACAAAAGGGGTTACCAAAAGTTGACGCCCGGATGTTAATGTACGGAAGTTAGTACCTACGTTTAGACCGTTAGCGCCGTCTGTCAAAAATCTTGCACCATGTAAGAAAAACAAAAAAAGAAAAAAACCGATGAAAAAACAATTATAGAATATAAACGAGCTATAGCGGGGATTTTCGGTGAGCTTCTTCCTTTTATTCTTCGTACCTCAGACCAATTTGCATACCCCATGG
The DNA here is from genome assembly GCA_963932425.1 of Athalia cordata. Classification (NCBI taxonomy): domain Eukaryota; kingdom Metazoa; phylum Arthropoda; class Insecta; order Hymenoptera; family Athaliidae; genus Athalia; species Athalia cordata. The sequence goes on from OZ010626.1 coordinate 33,219,670, forward strand.
ATCATCATGTGATTCCTCCGAAAAAGATGGCCATATCAGATTTTGTTGCGTGTATAGGCAGCTGCTGCTATTATTGCCCCTGATGTGACGTTGTTTAGAAACGATTCGTTATCTGGAATTGGAAAAATTTCATGTTTAAAAAAGAAATATCGATAATAAGATCGGATGAAAATTAATAATATGATAGTACTATTGATCGATTAGAATCGATTATCATTCACAAGCCATGGGAAGAAGCCTGCTGCCTTGAATTTTCTTGTTTTTTTATTTTATGCCAAGCGCAAGAAAAGAAAATCGTTTTTCGAATTGTATGCGCGGTAATTTCTAGAGAGCGTAAATAAAGGAAAAGGATCTTTGAGGAGTAAAAAAAAATTTTGCCCTTTTCCTTTTCAAATCCTAAACTGCACAATCAGTACAAAAAGGAGGTTAGCCAGAAGAAGGGTTGCTCTAAATTTTTCTCTACGATATCTACCCACATGGTTTTTACCTATATGTTTTCACGTATACCTGATATTAGAATTCACACGAGTACCCGAAAGGGTTCCGATGGGAAATGATTTTAAAAAGCTATCCAATACTCCAATTTCACTTTCAACCCGTAGGAAGTAATTGCTCTCCGTCGCGTCGTGTAGCTATGGAAATTTTTCCATATTTCTTCGCAGATATCAGCTTCGGAGAATTTGATCAGAGAATATTCTTACTCCAGAAGGTTTCTCTGTCTATCAGGAATCTCTTTTTTTACTTCGAATTGCTTTCCTTAGATGTGGTGTGTGAAAAAGGTACCTGTCGTGTGAAAATCCGAAAAGAATGTGAGGGTGGTCCCGAAGATCAGGTGAAGCATTGTGATCGTATAATAGAAGAAGAAGAGGAAAAAAAAAACGAGCCGACTCGCGTACCTGCAGCCGTATCCTTACGGATTTTTCAGTTATATTATACCTTCGGGAATCCCCTTCTTCTTCTTCCCTCTTTTATCCCCGCCCACACATTCCCTGTTATGTATTATGGTCTTGCAGGCCACACAATCCTCAGCAGGAAATTCGCGCCCTGTAAAGTTTTCTGTCCTCTATTTTTCTTCTTCTAATTCTCGACTTCTCTTCATCTTGGGGGGTGAAAAAAATCAAAAAATAAATAAATAACAATGATAATAAATAATAATTTTTCAGACCCAAAGGGTGAAAATGTATGTTGTTCGAGTTAGATCGTCTTTGATTTTTCTATCAATATCTATTCGGTAAATTTAGTTAAGATACGATGTAGAGAGAGGGTTTGAAATTGATTGTTGTTCTTATCATTCAAGTCAGCAGCAGAACAAGACCAAGAAGAAGTCGACGGGCGGGCCCCCCCAGAGCGTCCGAAGGGAGTTGCGACTGTCGGAACTTCGTTTGTGTTGTGTCTCATTTCCTTCCATATTCCCGAAGCCGTGCCCCGCATGCATCAAAGAGAGATCGAGATAGATAGTGCGGAGAGAGAGAGAGAAAGAGAGAAAAGGGAAAAGGTTTAGGCGGGACCCGAACCGTCTCCTTATTGGTCGCCCTTATCCCCACTTTTGCTATCGGACTGTCTATAAATGCTCTCCGTTTCCGTTCAGCGAGCATCATTCGAGCCCCGGTGTTCGCACTGAGCTGCTGGACGCCTGGTGGAGCAAAGAGAATTACAAATTTTTAGTCATTTCTGTGCGGTATTTTCAAATTTATTGTCGATTTCGTCATAAATCAGACAAAACAATAGTTGGAATGAGACATACGATTCGTTTATCAGAAGATAAAATATAAAAAGAATATTCCGTTGATTTTAATAATACAAAAAAAAAAAATACACACCGATCTGTTTTATTAAAGTTCCGATAAATAATATTGTCAAAATGCTTTGGGAAAGTTTAACCGAGTCTTGTGAAGTGTGTCAATGCACAAGGTATTATTATTTCTAACGATATTAGAAAAAGTAAAATTGATAATAATAAATGTTCAATAATTTGAAACATATTGAAAATTTTTATAAGTGGCGTTTAAATGTGACGTTTTTAAAAGTGCAGTGGTTTTTTTTTTTTTTTTTCAACAAAATCCAGTTAGAAATATATCCCTCTCTCATTTATTTGTACTGGTTTTATTTTGCGTAGCTTGAATCACTTGCAAATTTTGGTTACACGGCTATGATGAGAAAATATAGCAAAACGCCAATAATTTGAATAAAGTTGTAGAAACTGAGAGAATTTATAAAGAAAAAAACCACAGTAGTTGAAATTAAAACAATCAATGAAATTTAATTTTTAGTTTTACCGCGCTATTGCCACTAGTGTCTATCCTTCTCTAGAAGTGTCGTCGTCGTTTTTTCCCCCTCCCATTTTTATTCTATGCGAACTCCAAAAAAAGTTTCGTGGGGGTTTCATGTAGTTTCTGTTCAGTTCCCCGGGGACCTTTGGGGAAGAGGGAGTGTGTCTAAAACGGAAAACGGAAAATTCTATGTTGTGTCTTTCAGTTTAATCGAGAGGATTATATAAAACAGATACAGAAAATAAAGAATGAATAAATAATTCCAGTATCGGTACGACTTATTATCAGTTTTTTTTTCTACAAGTATATTAGATGTTTCGTAGACAGCAGAAAAAAATCGACACGTAGATAGAGAAAATCTGATTGGTTTCAATCGTATTTTTCTATTGTTTTTTACATGCACAAATTTTTCTTCTATCGGCACTATGTAGCTATTTTTAAACTATTAGTTTCTTGGAATTCCTCTAACTTTGATATTGTGGATTTATCATCTCATTTTCCGTGCGGTGTGTTTAGCGCGCTTTTTATTTAAGGTTATGTGGGATTAGTTGTTTGACATTCTAGATATGGATTTTGTACGATTTTTCTTGACTTTTTTAAGTAAAGGATTCTTTTTTTAAACCATCTGTTTTCATTTTTTGATTACAGACTTTTCAAAAATGCCTTCAAATTCACAAACGGAACACCTGAATCGAACGTGAGACAACGACCACTGTCCCGCCGTCTGGTTGGCATGGCGTCGCGACGCCTTTCCAGTCCTGAAAATGTGCTTCTGCCTTCTACGGATAAGGAGAACGGTGTTGTTTCCAGCCCAATCAGCTTCAACACGAGTCCTCAAAAGGTACGAAAAAAATAAAGAAATAAAAAATTATTCGTCTTTTTTTTTTCTCATTAAACGCAGATAGAATCTTGAGATCTTGGTCGGTTAACGTGGCCGCTGGTTTTTTTTTCATTTCCTTTTTTCTTTTTTATAACCATTTTCCGCTGAAATATCGTCGAAATTTATTTTATCAGTGATTATTACGATCCTGTATCGAAATAAAAATCTGAATAATGTATTCATGGTCAATTAGAGCCGGTCGATCGTAAAATGAAAAAGAAATAATGATAATAAATGAAAATGAAAATCAAGTTAGTAAATCTGGGAAGGCGCGTGTCGAAATTTTAACAGCTGCATTTGGGTATAATTTGAAACGGTAACTCGCTAGGAGGGTGACTTTTATAGATAAGGTAAACAAATATACCTTTGATTTGCATCCCACCAGAGATTGGGAAACTGATATACGCTTCATTCGAGCCGATCAGAAAGATCTACCTACGACGCGTGGATCGAGCGTGATTTTCGATAATTTATTCAGCAGCTTGCATTCGCTACTAAATTCACTTCCGTCTGTATAAATAGCGTTTTTTCGAGGCATTTTTATTCCTCAATATTAGATCTCGATTCTAACAACGATTTTATACCGGATGTTCTAATTGCGATGATTTTCGAACTTTTAGTCTAATTATTCTATAATTATTTTACAGTTCTCTACTTTGAGGTCAATGAAATCTCGTGTACCGCTCGAAGACTGCGATCCGAACAGCCAGGATAGTGGATACGGTGCTAGCTACCCCGACAAAGATGATGTCAAGTGTCAAGATCCGTTTAGGTTCGCAGAGCCTCTGGGAGTTGCTCCTAGACGTCTCTCCGTTGAATCGCGCAGCCCTCTACGATCACCCCTCAGATCCCCGGTCCGGAGTAATAGACCACCTTTATTCCGGAGCTTGTCCTCAGGCTCTGAAAGCATGGACGATGGTTTTACAGAGCTTATCGACATGGACACTCTGGATGACAATACGCAGCTACCGAGTGGCTTGTCTTCGCTACTGTCAGGACAGATTGTGTCAAATAAGTCTATGGAGTGCGAGCCAACAACACCAGAAACTAGACCCAAGCCATCGTTCAGACGTTCTCTGTCACTACAAAACGAGAATATTACACCACAGAGTTCGAGGGTCAGATCTTGCTTGTTTAGATCACCTAACGCAGTTTCATCAACGTCTAGATTATCATATAACGACAGTCCACGCTTAGTGTCGTCACCAGTATCTCCGCCACCAAAATCATTCAAAAGACCAGAACCACCTTCGGATGCAAGTCCAGTGTTAGTGAAAAGATGCAGAAAGTCGAATAGCCTACAGGATATATGTGAACAAACCAGCCCAAAGAAACCAATTTTACAAAGATGTTTTTCCGAGACCGAAGCACATGCTCACATAAAATCTGCGATACACAGAAGTACGACCGATGCAGATTTAACAGGTGATTTCAGCAAACAGTGTGTTCTACCGTTAGCTGAAGGGCAACATGAAGATTTGAAGTCGATATCTGCTAGCACATTGGCTGCATTGATTCGAGGTGAGTTCAACGACCGCGTAAGATCTTACAAAATAGTCGACTGCAGATATCCGTACGAATTTGAAGGCGGCCATGTAAACGGAGCGTTGAATCTATTCAACAAAGACATGATCGAGCAAGAACTTTTGGCGCCATTGAAAAATGTTCCCGAAATATATTCGGACAACGAAAAACGCGATATCATTGTTTTCCATTGTGAATTCTCATGGGAAAGGGGACCCAATCTATCGCGCTTTTTACGTAACATTGACAGACAAAGAAACAAGGAACATTATCCAGCCTTGCATTATCCTGAGGTATACCTCCTCCATGGAGGATACCAGCAGTTTTATCATGAAGAACAATCTCTCTGCTCGCCACGTGGGTACAGGCCTATGCGACATCCGGATCACGAAGCAGACTTACGTCAGTTTCGAAGCAAGAGCAAAAGCTGGCAAGGTGACAAATCTCGATTAAACGGTTTTACTGCCCGCGCTAATTTGAAGCGACTTGGATTATAGACTGCCATGCTGTGCTAGTTGCTCAGTTAAATCGATACGTATGTATATATATATATACGCATATTTGTATATATATAAATGTGTGTGTATATATATACATACCTATTTTTGATCTCACGTATGAATGTGTGAGAAAGAGAGAAAGGAAACTAAACTTAAAAAAAAAAGAGAGAAGAAAAATTATCGACAAGTAGATTTGATTTTCAAACCTTGGTGAGATTAGTTTTTATTTGATTGATTGATGATTTCAACAATTGATTCGAGAAAATACCTGTTTCTGTACATAATAAATTTTAAGTTCTTTATTTACAGAAAATAATAATAAATAAATAAGTATCAAGCAAGTACAACGAAAGCAACATGAAACGCTTAAGAAGAGATCATAGATTCAGTCATGTTTTTTTTTTTTTGTATATTTCTTTTTATTTTTTTTATTCAGATGAAATAGTCAAAACTTGCCGTTTAATGATTCAGATGATTATTATTATTATGTAAATGAAATGATGTATAATTTTTTTTTTTTTTTTATTTTGTTTTCCCCCCAATTCTATCCATTAATCTTGTATATAAGATTTATTACCTGCCTGAAAATAATTAGATACGCAAGGCAAAAGCAATAAGCCCTGTTTAAAATATAGTATGATGATGGCAAAAGCAATACAAAGCTGTACATAGGTTACGAGAAGGAAAAAATGAAAGAAGAAAAAGTGTCTCAAATTCTAATGCTTTTATTATTTCAAATTGGGCAGGCATCCCACTGTATAGACATGACACAAAATAATAATGGAAAAAATAATAGTAATAATAAGAACGAAAGGAGACAACCGGATGCAGCTACATTTTCTAAGTTTTTGAAATGATTTAATTGTTAACAAAAATACAGAAAACAAAAACAAAAAACTGATAAATTAAAATACAAAAGAATAACTTAATAAATAGACAAAATTGAAGAAATTATGAGTTCGCAAATCTTGACACTTGGCGTAGCGGTCAAAAAAAAAAATAAAAAAAAAAAACAAGAAAAAGCATTCAAAGTGTGAGCGTAGAAATCAGTGGCGTACAAATTATTAATTAAACATTGTCAAAATAAAAAATCAATACAACAAAATGGAAATGTGGTACTGTATGGGTGCGTGTATATGAATGAATGATATATTATTTGATAAGTATAAATAAGAAAAAATAATGGTGGAATTACATAATCTGTTACAGAATCCGAACATAAAATTGAAAACTTATGAAAGAACAACAAAAAAATTGATCATATTTTTTCGTTTTTTTTCAATACGGTTACCTTATAATTGATAGTTAAAAAAAACAACCACATCCTATATTTTATTCGATATAATATAATAATTCCTCATGCTAAGAAAACATTGGTATTTTTATTTTTTTTCCCCTCACCTTGCAATTATGGCCTCATATCCTATTTCATTGATAATTCAAAATGCTGGAGGAAATAACCTCGTCAACCACGTTAATATAAAACCAAAAAAGACGCGAACTTTTTAGCGGTAAAATTAGTTCGACGATTCTTCACTTTTTGGCGCCACCCTCTGGGCGCATTTATTGTTGCGCGTCACTGACCACAGACACACCAGCTGTCATCAATAGCGAAACTGAATGTGCAGGTCAGTGACCTCGTGACTCCGTACGAGAACGTGTTTCTCTGCAGTTAGCGAATTTATTTTAACAGAATGGGAAGCAATAACCGATATATTAATGACTCTTTGACACTGCATTGCTTTGTAATCGGTCCAGCGCACGATTTTACAAACATGTGAAAAAATAGAAAGCAAATTTAATACAAGTTCAAAGTTCAGATGTAATTCTGCAGATAGTAATCTTGAATGACAAAAAATACTTTCAATCACGATCCAACATCCAAAAGAACAGCATATCTCTATCAAAATTAACAGTATTCTAAATTTACCCTGGAAAGAGAATTGTTCAGTTAAAAATATAGAAGTCTTCTCTGCACGTGGGCCGCGCTAACAAATAGGAGCGCCGTCTTTCGGAAAAGGTATCAGCTAACTTTGCCGTAAACCGCGCGCACCAGGTATTCAAAATTTCCAATTGAATTATTCAATGATTTTTTTGTTCTTACACAGAAAAAATCAATAATTAGGAACATCTAGCAGTTTCATGCAAACGGGGTTACATTGTTACATATCAGTTTTAAAAAACTAACTTAAATGACTTAAAAGTCACAACTTATTTAATAATTACCCACAATTATCTAAGGGAACTTGAAATCAATTGTTACGTATGTAAAAACATTTATGCATTTTTATTAACATTTTTTTACATTTTTTGTTCTTTTTTTTTCTTTTTCCTCTTTTTAAATAGTTACATTACAATTTCATTTATTTTCTTTTTTTGTAACGCATCTTTTTATACAAAGTTAGACATCGTAGGGTAGACAGCAATATGTGTACAATGCGTTCGCAGAATTATCATTATTATGATTAATATTAATATTATTACTATTATTAGTGTGGACTCCAAATCTGGAATTTTAATTCCATTATAAGATCATGGTTTTATTATTTTTCATACACTATAATTGTATGAATATCGTACCCCTTTATCACTTGTAATCATTTAGTTATTCTGAAAATTTCATCTACTTCTTCTGTTCGTTATTCTTTTGAATTTGGTTTTCATGATCATTTTTTTCAGCTTTTGTTTTTATTTTTGGTGCAAGAATTTATAAATAATAACTGAATTCAGTTTGAGTACGATCTTTAGTTACGGCATTGGATTTTATCGGAATTTGTTGTTGACTTCATGTTGAAGAGAAGAAAAAATGTCTAAATTGAAGAGGAATTCTGTTACTTCGAATTCGACATCAGATTTTCAAAGTCATTCGATAGTTTTTCAGATTGCACACGGTGGTGATGTTCTAATGTTTTGAAAAATAATTCGTGGGAACGTTGATTTGGTTTGGTTGTTTTTTTTTCAATTCCAAGCAATTGAATTGCAACCTCATTGTTATTCGCTTAATGTGATATAATATATGACGAGGAATTTCCAACCTGTCCACTGTTGGTGTCGAGCGTAAACACTTAATCTCGCTGCTGACTGCACTCCATAATAATTCTGCAGTTTTGTAAGTTCCTATCGGCACAGAATTTATGGTAAAATTTCATCTCAGCCAGAGTTTCAACCGAAGAGCATCTACACCGTTTAAATAATATCTGAACAGTCGTTTATCTCGAACAAATCCTAAATTTTCATACAGTCGAAGCGCCGGACGATTTGTGATTTCTGTTTCTAGTACCACTTCATCTGCATCGTCAGCCACCATTGCTTGTATCGCTCGTCTGACAAGGTTAGAGCCTATTTTACGCTTACGATATTTAACGTCAACTGCCAACATCGCTATATATCCACGTTTTATAACTTTTCTATGTATATCCAACTTGCAAACTATCGCCCCGACGCACTCCTCCTCATGCATTGCCTAAAGAGAAACATATTGAAATAATCTGTTATATTGTGTAGAGAACTTTTTAAACTGATTATATTTTGTTCCAAAACTTTGTTTCAATACTTACCAAAAAACATAATTTTGGCCAATTGTGTATAAAATACCTATAGGTATATATTGAGTAAGGTTCGCTCAGGTCTTTTTGAATTAATTTCATAATATCTGGCATTTGAAGTTCACTCGTGTAGCTGACATATCTAATATCGCTGTTTTTACTTTCTGTAGACTCTGTTCCCGGATTGTCTGCAAAAATATAATATATTAAATAAATTTCTCATCAGAGTTATTGTATAAAAAAAACCTACAACACTACAATCATCTCCTTTGATTGCATCAAAAAATTTTGTCAGCCCGTTGTTTTTACTACAAAATTATAAATAAAAACTATATAGTGTAAACTTGAAAGGTGTCTAAATCTGACCGATGAAAAGCTAGATTTCGGTTGATCAATAAATCTAAATAATATCTGTAATTTAATATCTGTTAGTTCAAGGCACATGGGGATCTCGATAATGTGTTCTTTACTGTAATACAAATAAGTTAGCATAGGTAGAATCTTACCAGGCTGATTTTTATGACTAGAAGCAACGCTCTGGGGTTCTGCTGCAACGTTGGACGTTTCGCAGTATTTCTTTATCGAATCTAATACTCCATTAACCTGATGTAGACCATTAGCTTGTCGCTCTTCGGTTGAACTCTCCGCATTCAATGTGAGTCGTAACAACTCGACTTCTTGATCTACAGAGTCTATTGTCATGTTATCTTTTTTAATTTTGACGTTGCCTTTTTGTGATTCACAGTTCATTATTTCCATATTATGTCCATCCACATCCGTTCTGTTCATAGTTTGTCTACTTTATTATTTTTCCAGAAAAGATAATCAGATGTACATACAGAGATATACACGATGACCTAGCTACTGCCTCTGACACTATTTTTAACACCCTCAAGTCCAGAATATTAACGTCCCATAGTTATTTTTACCTACAACACGGCGGTTTCAATCGAATTTTCATAGTTACCACCGATAATAAACTTCCTTTAGATGAATTTTTCAACAAAATACGGACGTCCAACATACATCACCAAACCACAACCACCATATTGAATTTTCTGCAACCACGACGAATAAGGGGTGGGGAAAATGTCGTGACATTTTTTTTCTGCTGCACAGCGAAAGTCAAAATCAATTTCTACAGAAAAATTTTTCAAACATTTTCTCTATTCATACACATCCGTATTTTGATACTTCTATAATTTTTTATCTTCAATATTTTCAACCCCAACATTTGCCTTCATCACCTGATCTGAAAAACCTGCGCGATGTAAGTAGTAAACTTCTATGTATTTAAAAAACGAGAAATTGGTAATTGTTAACTACATATTTCTTATTTATTGTTAAAAACAGAGTGTCATCGCTTGTTACATAATTTTCTGTGACATATTTATCCTCTGTTATCGCACATCAATTACCGGTTTTGCCCATGCAAGACCTAACCTGGTATAATTATCAACAATTTCTTCATCTCTCATCGCTACTTCATCTCTGAACTTTTTCTATTCCACATGATTATCTTACTGCAGAATTTCGATGACCTGTTATTTGGCTTATAAAATTATTGTTATTTCAACAAAATATTTCTAACCCTTGATATCAGTATCAACAAAAATGTACTGAGTTGATGTTATGCAATCAAAAATTATTTCAGGACCATTTCCAAAGATGATTCTATTCTCGTATAGCTAAGTATAGTCTCTGGGTAACTGGCTCAACTCAAATTCACACTATGATTTTTATCGCACATGATCTTGCCACTATTTGCATTTTCAATATACACTGATCTTTTACTTTCGATGGATGCGTCGCATTCATTCAATTATAATGTACAATGAATCATTATCAATGAGAAGAATTCCAGACTTGCATTCATCCAGCTTTGTTTGCTAGTATTATATTTTATTCTCGTTAGTTATTGAGTCTGCTTCAATAAACGACAGCTCAAAATAGATGAAAGCTTCTTGGCCATTCATGCAGAGCTGTTTCGTTGACAGATTGGAAATTTCTCGCCTAATAATAACTCGAGGTTGTGTGGGTGTCTGAGGAGCCTTTCATTCGTTCAAATTCTCGTGCGACATAAAATTATTTGTATTAAATCTGTTGTATGGCTTTTCTTATGTATAAATAAAGTTTTAGTCCATGTTCACTATTCGTCTGAACTAGTTCGATAAACAGAGACATTGTTAAGAATTATACGTTCTTGCTTATCACATACTCTGTAATTTTAATTGATTTTTCATCGTTCTATTCATCGTCTCTACAATTATGTGCATTTGAGTTACTTATTTTTTCACAACCATCCAGTGATCGTGCCATAGTTTTGATATAATTTTTTTAGGATAGGTAAGTAAGTATTTGACAAACGTGAAATAGAATTGCATCGAATTTTAACAAATTTAAGACTAATTCTTCTGTTTGACAAATGGGTTTCATGCTCTTGCGACATTTACAAACAGCCTAGAGAACGATTTATGGAACTATTTGAGAACATCAAAGCTTAGCCCGAGTCAAATGTTTGTACGCTGCTGCTTTTTTACAAGCAAATTTCACAAAATTACTTCTTTTTAATGCATTCCACTATATTTCAGAATGTCTTTTCCAAACAAGGAAGACCGATTGGCTTGCTGGGGACATCGTGACGAGTACTGGCAATGTCTTGATCGATCACAATCTGATTCAGATTGTAAAAAGCTTCGAGAACAATATGAGAAATTTTGCCCTGCTCAGTGGGTACGTTACACAGATGACAATTTTTCTCATCTTTTTTCAAAGTGACCGAGTTATTTTTGTATTTATTCCCATCAACATAATTTTTAATTCTATTGATTTCAGGTGAAACATTTCGATCGCAAAAGAAATTATCTGAAATTCAAAGAGCAAATTGAAAAAGAGGGGTACGTCTCTTCCGCGCCAAATTCAGAGAATGAAAAATAATTTTTATTAGTTCGTTTATCGCATACTAATATTGAATTGAAGTATTGTGTATAAAAAATTGATGCTATTTAACAATGTTAATAAAAAAATTTGTTTTCAAATTGGAGTTGGATTCTAACTTGTTCAAAAATAAGATCTACACGATCACCTAAAAACAATTGGAGTGCAGCCCTAACAAGTACGACAAACATTTTACCGCTAAAACTGATTGGTAATACTTTAAATCTGTATCATGGGACGAGTAAATATTTAGTTCCTTCCCTTTTTGCAGGATTCAAAATTCAGGGCAAAAAGTTTTTCCAAGTAAGTCTGAAGCCGATGGTGAGATAGGAACATAAAATCGAGAAATACTTTCGCCTCACCAAATGTGTTAGGATCTAAATTTATTCATTGCACAGCTAAGAAAAGGGCAAAAATAGCGACTATATTAAATAACATACCTCATTTCAGATTCAATCGTATAGCCCGATATGGAAGTAGAAGAAATCTTACTGGAATTGGAGAAGAGCGGAAGAGACGGAAGTCTACAAATTTTTAGAGTTAGTATCAACACATGTCTGAATCTGAATTATTGTTGTTTTTGATCACACGTTATTATGGTCTCATCAAGGTAACATTTGGATTGTATTTATTGAGTCTGTACCACATAAATTTATTTATGATTTTATTTTTATAGTGTATATAACATTTATTTTTTATTTATTTATTTTTTGTTCTGCAATTTAAATCAAGGAGTATTACCGAAGAAAGTCTAGCTCATGTATATATTATTTATAATTTGTATATTATGCAATATTATTTTAACATTACTTGCCACTGTTGAATCGTCAGATAATCGATTTGAATCAATTATGATTACTTATTTAAGTAATAAATGTTTCTAAATAATGAGAAATCTTAATTCATTCATTTTCACTTCCGTTATTAACACCGATTGTTTCGTAGTTTTTTTTTTCTCTGAATTTTGAGTTTCTCTAATTATCCCCTAGATAAAAAATTAAAGAAATGTAATTAATTTCTTACAGAAAATGATAACTTGCGGAGCAATTCCATGTTGTCGAGTGGAAACTGCAGGAATAGCCACGGGAGAAAAAACCACATGGGAAGCAGTTTTAAAAAAATTGTTGGAAATTTTAACTAACTGTCGAGATTATGGGAAAGAGCAAATTTTGCTTATTCCACATGCATTTCTAGTGCTACTATTTAAACAATATGAGTTGAATCCATTTATGAATATCTTGAAAAGTTACTTATTTTTGGACAATAATTACTTACGTTCTTTCGATACGGATTATCAAATCAATGATATCAATTTCTTCAAGTTGCTGATTACTCATGGCTATTTACAAGTTAATCGCAAAGAGATTTATGTCGAAGAAATATTGGAATTAACTTTCGAAGTTTTGTATGACAACTGCATACGATACACGAGATATACCTATCTTGCTTATAAGGTTTTGGAAAAGTGGCTTAAGCGAACATGTGAAACTAATTTTTGGGACGGTGATCATCCTAACGTGGAGAAACAATTAGAGGTAATTATTTACTCGAACTGGGACAACTCTATCAAAGAAGTGAGCAAACAGAATTCAACGACGATTTTCAATCAATATCTGAGAATCATGAACAGAAAGTATCAAGGTTTCATTGAATTTGTATTCAATGATTGTCTCCGAAACACGTCTTGGTCAAATGAGACAAAATATGTCATATTATCCGAGATTTGTGACGTATGGGAAAATGTTGAAGTTATAATGGAAACGAAATTTATTCAATCCCTGTTCACGAGCTTGACAAAAAATTATTTACGCTGTTCGGGAACTAAATTGTACAACGCAATAACGAATAAGCTTAGCGATGATCAGTGGAAAAATGCATTTGGATACCCCATTAGTATTATGGTTCTACAATGGGGATCTGGACCTCAGTAAGTTTACAAAATATTTTATTCTAATACTGCAATTCAAATTGCAATCAAGTTCAGTTTTTTTAATTAAAATTTACTTTTTTAGAAAGGATAGCCAAGCGCTCCAACTTCTCTGTACTCAGTGGCTAGAACCAACAGTAAAAAAACGTCGCTCTCTTTTAAAGTTCCTGTGGGAACTGAACGAAGACGTACCTGATGTTTTATTTCGTTCACATCTGGAAAGAATCGCTTCGGAAACAGGGATTATTTTGGAATCCGGTTCGCTTCAAACTCTCTTAGACCATTGCGATGAAAATTTAAGATTGAACAGCTTTGCTGCGCACTGCCAAAAAAATATCTCTACTCACAATAACGATCTAAAGAATCATTTTCAAATTGTGAAGCATTTTTTGTTCTATAATGCAAACTCTAGTTCAACATTTTTGAGACGCGGTATTATAAAATACTTCAAACTTTTCCTTGTCAATTTATTAAAATTGTGTAATATAAAAGAATATCTCGATGAGGAAGTGTTTTGTATTTTCGATTGGTTGCACAATTTTTTCATTGATTCTTTTGAAATTGGTTCATGTTATCAAAGAAAAGTGTTGGGTCTAAAATTGTACGAATTGATCTTATTTTATACTAATGAACGAGTACTAAATATCGAACTGAAGAATGACCCTCGATGTAGAGAAGATTTATGTAACGGATTTAAGACAAAACGAAAGTTGGAAAAATCTGGAAAATGGATGTTCACAAGCAAACAGAGTTTGCTCTGGTTACTGAAATTGATTTTGGATCCGTCGATTGACATCAGGGAAATTTCAACGGAAATTATTTTAGAGCATTTTCAAGAAAATTCATTAGAAGCGACTGAAAAAAAGGTACTAACATTTATCATCCTTGCACTTATGCTTACGGCAATACACTAACAATTAATATTTCAACAGATTTTATTCGATATAGCAATATCGAAGTGTAGTTCAGCCAAATTCTATGAAACAGAAAGCGGATCAATGTTCCTGAGAATATTTTCGAAATGGCTTCCATTCAGGGAATTGACTGCAATGCAAGAAAACGAAGATTCCTCTGATCTCTACAAATCTATAAAGATGCACACTGAATACACGGAATATCTTTTGCACAAAGCCAAAAATCAGCTGCGCCATTTGAGGCAGGATATTTTGAAAGCAGCTGCGCAAAATTCACCATTCCATGGCGTTTTGACTGCGCTATTGAATGTTGGTTTTCGAAACAATTTAGGCAAAGAATTAATCGATGAGAAATTTGTGAAACATTTATTAGATCTGTTGGAGGAAGCGGTTCATTTTTTACTGTCATTATTGTCTTCAAAATCGACCTCCTGCGGTGAGTGTTTGATAATGGTTTAGCTTGGCTTAATTTCGGAAATCTTAAATTCAGGAAATTTATGTCGATTTGCTCAACATTTTTTCTATAGAATTATCATCGTCTTTCGCTGAAGTTGGTCTGGCGATCAATGAGACTGTACAAGACAGTGAAATTTGTGATGATTATGACGACGTTGTATTATCACCGGCACATCAAGTAGTTATTACTTGCATTTGGATATCTTTGAAGGTAATCTATAGGAGATCTTCCCAATTTTCAGCCTTGTTCAACACCCGCCTATTTTCTACACCTATGAATTTTACCACATTCAGGTTTCATGTGAATTATCAAGCGAAATTGGAATGCTTGCGATTTCACCTGAAACGGTAGAACGTTCTGCAAATCTAATAACTTCCGTCCTGATGAAATGTCGTCATAAAGGTGCCATTGAAGCCGCTGGAGTAGCAATCGGTCTCCTAACAAGGTAAGTAGATGACGCCTATATAATCAATGTCGTAATTGAATCGAATAAATAATGTTTTCAGAAAATTGGTAAACGTCATGGAATACAAGAATTTTCCAGAAGGATGGTTGAATGATTTAATTTCAAACAACAAGAAGACCCCAAATTTGACTCGACGAAGTGCAGGATTATCAATTATGTTTCATCGAATTGTCGCTAATGATAACAGACACGGAAGACCATTTGTACATATCGCAGTCAGAAATCTACTTGACTTGCTAGATAATAACGAAGAAACGTCGATCGAAGATGAATCTTACCAAGATTTGCCACGTGCTACACACTTGCATTTTCTTCAGAGGCTAGTTGCAGACAGCGATTTACATGCCCAAGT
Source organism: Athalia cordata (assembly GCA_963932425.1). Classification (NCBI taxonomy): domain Eukaryota; kingdom Metazoa; phylum Arthropoda; class Insecta; order Hymenoptera; family Athaliidae; genus Athalia; species Athalia cordata. Next base: position 33,235,442 of record OZ010626.1, read on the forward strand.
GGTTCCTTATCTGGAAAGAATTACAATGACATGTTTCAAAAACCTCGAATCAGAAATTTGGACTGTACGGTGAGCGCATTGATATTATTATTTTTAACTGCTTCACAATGGAAAAAAAATATGAAATAAATTTTAACCATATTGCAGCAATGCGAGTCTTCAATTATTCGGGGTGATAGTTCCAAGAATAACTGGCCAGCACAGAGGTGGGCAAACATTGGAATTCGGGAATGGCTATTCCGTCGAACATTTCATAACTCATTACAAAGAATTAGCGAATCATATATTCTCGGAATTAAAAACTGCTGCATTCTGGAACAACAATTTAGATACAACTTTGAAAATCCATTCAGCAGTTGTGCCGAGTTTAATTCTTTTCTCTAGGATGTCTACAGGTGGATCAGATCTGATAGATTACTCTTCAAAGACGTACGTAATCGAGGTAAAACATTACCTGAAAATTTTATTCGCCAGTTCAATTGGAAACGTGAGATTATTAGCTGCAAAAGCTTATGCTGCGTTGGTAACATTCCCTTCGATGACTCAGGAACTCGATAATCTAAAACAGGATCTCCAAAAAATAAATCATCCCAATATCGCACATGGTTACAGATGTGCAATAAAATATCTCTGCGAAAGATTAAAAGTAGAAAACAACGTTAATTTTATTTCATTGTCATCTGATGACGTTCCTCGGGAAAGCTTCCTCGATGAAATTGTTACTAACATTATGATAGAAAAAGGTAAATCAATGGCAGAAATATTGGGATACTTTTACGTTAAAGCACTCGATGATGATGAGGTTGTTCGTATGTCGGCAGCGGAATGCTTGGTATATTTATCAATGAATTTTGGCGAAATTGAAAATGTAAATAAATTAAAAATCCTCAGGATATGTTTGTTGCTATTGAAGGACGAAGCATCAGACATAAGAGAATTGACTCGGACGAGTCTCGTTAAAATTTTGAAGCATGACAAAAATGCTGTTCCATTATTAGGTGAGATTCTATATTATAGAATCTTGGGTGACGTAATAATGAATGAAGCCGACTATGCTAATTATTCAAATATCGAGGTGGTTCAGTTTTTTTTAGACTGCATAGATTCCATAAATTGTCAAAAAGAAAGTACGAATTTGGTAGAGAGCCCGTTTGATCACGAAGCAGACGCAACATCTGCCGAAGAAACAAAGCTTTTGAACATCATATTTTACGGTATGTCAATTGTGAAAGACAACAAAGCACTAAAAACTCATCCATTACACGATCCAAACTCAACTTCAATTGATTTTAATTGTCTCATGCAAAGTAATATCGAATTTCACTCAAAAACTAGCATAGATTTTACCGATTTGAAGACAATCTTAGATCTGAGTTACAACGATTACATGACGATTAAAAAAAATGTTGCTCTCCAATTATGCAAGACAATTTCATCTAGATGATCACGTGTGGTAGTTTAGATAAAAAATTATATCAATTCCAACGACATAAACAGCGTGCGGTACCCTATTTATTTTTGAACTACGTTGAACAAAATGTAGAAATAAAAAGTAAAAAAAAAAAAAACGAAAAAAAAAACAGATAATTTAAATGCGACATTGTTACAAGTATCTATAAAATATGTTTATTTTATCATAAATATAAAAACAGGACCCATATAAATAATTTGATATCTGTTATACAAATTAGTTAAATTCAAACTGCATCGATGAAATGAAAAAAAAATATTTAAACATTAAAGTCAGCATTTTACAATTCACTATTGAAATGTAAAGAGAAAAAAAAAATACCTGAACATTTTTTCGTAAGTTGGTTTGAGAGGAAAGACGAAAAAAAAGAATGTAAAAAAAAAAATTAAATCACATAGGATAGTCCTGAGCATAATTATAAAATATATAGTAACTTAGGTGAAGGTGAAACTGATAGAAATGTACAATTATGTTAAAGATTATGTTTCTTCATCTTTTTTTTCTTTTATAACTTATCATCATCTTTTATAAATAAAATGCATATTTTCTTTTATTTTTCTCGTTTTTTCTTGTTTTTTCTTTCAATTTTATACAACGATGCATTTTTGCACATTCAGTATGCTCTGCAAATCAAGAAAAAAGAAAAATTTACTAACTAGCGTATGTGTAGTCATAACGATTACGAAATACAGAGTTTACGTTACTTAAATTATTATAGATATCATTGTTTTTTTTGTTTTTTTTTCTAATATTTTTTCTTGTTCGCTTTATTTAGAGTAACCCTTCTAAACTAAAGTGACTTGACGTCAAGTCCTAAAGTTAAAAATTGCTGTTCTATATACTAGTACAGAGTGGTATTATTTATCGATCAATAATAATTTATATACCTATAATGTAAGATGATGAAAAACTGCATATTTTCCAATTGATATTCAATAAATAGCTCGAGAATGAAGAATATAGTGAAATCAATGAAAAGCATTCGATCACTCTGTACATGTATATTTTTTTATAATTACCTATAATTATATTGGCTGGATCAATATAGCCTATCCTACTTAATACAAATGATATTAGAAATGATAATGCGTGATTTAAGGATTATTTATAATAGGGTGCGTTAATAATAATTTTCGTATGATTTTTTGTTTCCGTCTAGCACTAAATAATATAAATCATATAGATTGTGTCAACCCGACTATCCTAGGTGGCAAATTCCTTTATTTTATGTTCGGACAGAAGAGCTAGAAACCATTACGGTTGATTATTTTTCGTTTTTTTCTTGACCTTTTCTTTACTAACGTTTCATTTTTTTCTTCATTATAACGATTGTGACCATTCTACCTTTATATTACAATTGGTCCTACTAGATTTATGTATATATATATATGGCATATATATATATACATATATATATATATATAGTGATACTTATATATTTGTTCTTCAATAGTCGTAACTAAGCTGTCCAAAAAAGAAGGAACGACAAATCCTACGACTGTCGGGTCATGAAATGATTTGATATACAATAATATTCCTTCAATATGACAATTATCCAAACTTGCATTATTAGATTAATTTAATATTTTGCAATTGTGTTAATTATTTTATTGTTACTTTTTTTGTTTTGTTTATCTCAGTGCTTGTTTGTTATTTAGTCGTTTGACCCGGCGTAACAGAAGCTTTTGCTTTTTGAGAAGTCTCGGCACTTTCACTATTCTGTACTTGATCGACCTCCATCTGAATAATGAAAATGAAGAATATTTTGTCATTAGAACATTGAAAATAGGTATGAATATCTTTAGGTGAGAAAAAAAATAATTATTATTTCAAACACGAACCTTCTCTTCTTTTTCGTCGTCAATTAGGATGGGCCCATTCTCAGCCTCGTATTCTTTAAGGACTGCGTCAAGGTTATATCTTCGTCGATAATTAACGAAGAACGATCTTAGGTGGGCTTCCGTCTTTGTACCGATAACATCGGCGATAGCAGAAAAGTCTTTTCCATATTTTCTAACTCCTTGTACAGCTAGTAATAATTCGTCATTTGTCCAACGGGCATTTATGCGGCTAGATACTTCTGGCGGTCGTAAATCATCGATACCATCACTCGTCTTTCGCTTCAATGCACTCACTTGTTGTTTGTTAGATTGTATCTAATTGGAAAGAAAAAAAAGAAAACGTTTCATAGGATCAGTTTCGAATCCTTTAGGCTGCAAAATTTGACTATATATAATATTAAGGAAACTCTCATCACACACCGTGAAACAATTTTAAACTTACTGGGATTAGCATGACACTAAAGATAAAAACATCACATTGATAATCGCATGCGGTATAAAAGGACACAATGATAATGCTTGGTACCTAAACCTAAAACTGACAGGGGACACTTTTCCGTATAATAAGTGTTCGAAATCTGTAGCAATCTCCCGAATTGAATTTTAACTAGGAAATTACTTACTGGATGAGGAAATAGGGTGTTGGATGGCGAAAAATCTATCGATTATTTGAAAAATCACGATTATTTGTTTAATAATACACATGCGGCGAGCAAATTTTACCATGTCATGTCTTTCGCAGTCAAAGAAAAAAGAAACACATACATAAGGAAGGAAAGGTGGTTGATTTAACATACTTTAAAGCGATACAGAGGTATTAATCAAGAAGAAAGAAATATGGTTAAAGAGAAAGCCTATAAAAATGTATCCACACGACGAAGGGTGAGGGGGGTTTCTGGTTTCATTGATTATTTCTTCTTTTTGTTTGTTATTTCATAACGTACTTGTCGTTTCAGGCTAACAATTTCGGTGTCAATGGCTTGTAGACTGTTGTTTGCATGATTTGGCTGTCCAGCTAACGCTGCTAGATCGTCGTGATTGACGACCAATCCTCGCGGTGGCTTTCTTTTGTTCGACCGACCTGGCACAGAGCTCAATGGCCTGACGACTCCAGTACGCCTAGACGATGGAGAAATATAACCATTGTACGCCAAGTAAGATTTTATTCAACTGCACGACCACAAAAACTACTGGCCATAATGTGATGATATCGATATTGTGGGAAAAAAAAGAAAATGTCAGAATTAAAAGGTGAACGATCGTGCTATCCGAAACAAACGTTATTTGTCAATTGTTGCACGCGATATACACAGCAAGAAACATCTAGTTTTTCCTCCTCTTTTTTTCTCCATTAATATTTTGTATAATTATTTTACTTTTGGATTCACTGACCTCCAGTGCAGATAGCAGCTATGACACGCGTGTCCCTTGGGCGTTGTACGAACGCTATGACAAGCGACACCGCAGTTGCTACACGCCCCCTACAAAATACAATAACCCTTTTTAACACAAATTTGGAACAGTTTCCCATCCTAAAAATTCTATTATTCATAAATTGATAATGAAGCTGGATAGAAAAACATGTATAAAAGTACAATAATTTTTTATACCGACTCAAAAAGAAGCGCGATGACAACTACTTGTACTTATATTTTACCTTACAAAACTTTACTTTTTAAGCAGAAAATTCTAACAAATTTAAGATAATTGTATCCGTTATCTGTTCCAACTTTGACATGATTGATGATTGATTCTTCAATTAAAAGTGATCTAGAGGATAATTATTCACTCGCTGTGGTGGGACGAGGCCAGTAATTGATAAAGTGCAAACTATAGAATGTATATTACATATACATAGGGTATGGTGTCAGTAGATCTACAGCGAAATATGCGAAGCAGGCTAGCCTATTCAAGTGGGGTAAGGCTAGGTTGGGTACCTGAACCTGGGGCATGTTTTCCGAGTCGGACGAGGCCTTGGCATCACCGCCTTGGCTTCCCTGCACAGCTTGGTTTTTTCCACGACGTATTCCGCGGTGGATCGTCCACTTCTAGAACGTTCCAACTCACGTTCATACACTATAGCCTAGCCTTAAAATTAATTCCTACAAAGCTAAACAATGGCCTGCGTTTCGATTAAATTGTTGAAATCTCACAAAATGGAAGAAAAAAAGGATCAAGCAGATGCCATATTTAAGCTCAAATAAATCATTTTTCAAACATTGTTCTAAACCATTCAAACTTGCTTTTTTTTTTTTTTGTAGGTAGGTAACTAATTTCTTGCTCATTACTTTGAAAATGCTATCGTGTGGTGGATACATTTTTATTATCATTAAAAATAATAAGTTAGTATTGAAGCCAACTAGTATGAACTTTTTGGTAGTGCAATGAAATAAATAATAATAAAAAAAAACTGAACGAAATATCAGATAATTGAAGGAAATGTGAAATGAAGTTGAAAAAATAAAATAATAATTTGTACCTAAATAGTATCGTCAGGTGGACACTGTTAATATTTATAATACGAGATAATTCTGTACTTATCACACATGCAAAAGTACTTGTGAATTTATGAGAATTACAGTACAGGCAACTTACTTTTTCCTCTGATTCACTGTCTGTGTTTGAACCAAGTTCACTCCCGTTCTCACTACCATTTTCACCTTCTTTTCCCCCGCTGGTCAACTTTCGAGCCTGTCTGTCCATCAGCGATGTTCTGGTCCTCGTCTTCTTCCAACTGTAGTAATATTTGACAAGACTCGCGATTGATTTGTCGGGGAGCTAATGAAAAATAAATTTGTCGGATAAATTATGCCAAAGCACTTTCAAGTTACTAGCACAACTTAGTACATACCATTTGACGTATACGATGAAAACTTTTCCCGTGAAACTGGAAAGCCTGTTCAAACAAAACTTTATCTTCGACGGTCCATTCGTCGGGGAAGGGTGTGAAGTTGGCCAAATCCAAAACAGCTCGTTCCAAATTGTGTTTGTGCCAAAAAAGCATTCCCAGTGCCTGTTCTCCATTGTATCCATACTTTTCTTTTGCCAATATGATATACTCATCTACTGCAAAGGTAATTCGAAGTCAGAAATGTTATAGAATCTGATATATTTTCATGCTGTATTATTTTCAATCTCAATAACTTACGTTTTTGATCTGGTATATCGGTGGTTGGTGACCATACGAGCAGTGCTCTATCTGGGCATTGATCTAGGCGACGTTCTGGAAAAGAAAATCACTCCGTCAGCTTCAAATTGTATACAATCCAAGTACACGCATATTGAAAACAAATTATTACTTACCATTGAGGGGAACAAACTCCGGTACTATGACCTGATAGTCTCGGCCAACTCGTATTTTCTCCGCTGGAACTTTTAAAATTTAATTGATTACTATTGATAGAATGAATATAAGTTACACTAGATGAATCATTCGACCGAATTTGTTACAGCATTTGGATGAATGGTCTATTGTGTGACTAATTAAAATTGAATCTCTCTCATGCCTGTAATTTTTTGTAGATTATCGTCGGCTATAAATTCTTGCCAAGTATGTGGTATTATGGTAAGGACTTTATTACTTTTCTACGATAAACAAAAATCAATAACTAGAGAAACTTTGACGAAAATTTAATAAAAAAAAGAATAATGAAAAATTGCTCTCAATCCCTTACAAAAGTTTAAACAATAACCAGCAGATGGCTGGGTGATTTCAAGTAGTTGTAAACTAAAACTAATGATTATTAATAGTCCGAATAAAGATAAAATGGAATAAAGAGAATTTTTACACATTCGAATAATACTTATCTGTCTATAGAATCGTAAAAATCGATTAATAAAAAGTATAACATGGCATTGAACAGAGCATTGCTTGGTGAGTATGTAAACCTGATATACCTGTTCGATTGTATTTCTTTCCAGCCTCATCATACGTACAGCTATTGAGCATTGTACCAGTATACGTGTCAGAACAATAATCTGACTTATATTATTAACAATTCTGAATAATTATTTGAAATAATCTCGCCTGGCTATTTAGCATTGTAATATTGCAAAGACAGGGCGCGCTGTTTGAAGATTCTGCATGAGAATTTTTATTATCGATCGGGTTAAGCAAGCAGACGATAAAATTTAAGTATAAAAGTTTGATTAATTAATATATTATTTCGAAATAATTTGAATAAATTTCTGGATTGATAAACTATATTGATATGATTAATCAAAACTTGTACCTCCGTCTTCTTCGCTCGATGACTCTGTCTGCCCATTAGGGCTGGGACCTCGGGATCTTCGTCCGTTTCTAACATTTTCGGTATTTCTCTCCGCCAAAACCATTTTTTACACGTTTTTATTTAAAAAAAATAACTATATAATAAGCAAAGTTAATAAAATATAATAAACTATCGCGAAGTTATTGAATATTTAGACCCAAAACTGGATCAAAATCGCAGCTTGACGAGCATACGACAATCCTTGGCTATTCGTTGATTAAAATGCTCCGGATAGCCGTAGGGAAAGTAAAATGGCCGACGATAACTCGAAATTCTATTGGATGTAGAATAATTAATTGATAATGATAATGTTTTTTCTTATTCTAATTCTATTTGTTTAGTTTAATATAGATAGAAACGCGAAGACAATTCTGTTGTTTTATTATTCACAGCAAAGGGTAAATCGAAGAGACAACTACTTTTCGCTTTAAAAGCATCCCTTAAATCTAAAACAACCTACGATTTCAAAACTTGTGGCCATTTATATACCAATCGACCAATCAAATCGTGGTCCATTTCTCGGACACTTTGCGATTTCACACAGTTTATCATTCGACCCTATATTTATTCGGACATTCATAAAAACCTGAGGCGTACAAACGCTAGCGATTTGTCATTAACCGATTTACATTTTGGAAACGAACAATTTGAACATTGCAACATTGTTAAATGTTCTAAAAGTTTGCTAGGGTGACGTCATATGCTACGGTAAACTGAGATTCACCTGTGGATCTGTCGCAACATTTGAGATCCCTTAAATTACTTTTTCTAATTAGGCCAGAAAAATAATAAAACGAACAACTGAGATTATTAAAAAATGTTCATTATTACAGGAAATAAAATTAGTCGGGATTAGATGTTAAAAAAATGCTGAAATATTTTTAAAACTAACCCCTTTTGGGAGAGTTCAATAATTCTAGCGCAGATGGCGACAGATCAGAAAATTTTTGCAGTTGCTGATGGCTGACGGACTTCGCCGTACCCAGTGGGATTCTTAGTGAATTTTAATGTAAATATCGAATTTATTAACAATATAGCGTTATATTATGTTATTTTATTATCAGAATTATGTATTACGTAATTGAGGTTTTTATAGAGTGGTCGACATTACGTAGATTTGTATATTTTTACCATCGGCAATAACCAACAAATTGTGACTATCGTATCCAAGTATTCTCCGCAATATGTTTGAATATTGATAGTATTTTGTGAAATTGCTCAAATATTTTATCATGCTGTATAATTATTGTCTATGTTATTTTAGCGTTGATCCTCATTAACGGATATTAAACTACGGCGTAGTTAAAAATCATTAATAATTGTCAAGTGGAGGTCTATTTGTTCGTTTATGACCAACAATAAACAGTGTACAATATTCTCGTTCTATCGCAATAATGACGATAACGAATATCTACTGGTACAACTTATCTGCTGTATTGATATAATGATCCTTATTTTTTTTAAATTTGTAACGCAGATGATTGCCTGAAAAGAGATCTAAAAGCCAACGGATTCCCTCCGCCGTATGATAGCTTGGTGTGGGATAATATAAAATAACAATCTTGACCAAGAATCTCAACAACAATGAGGGTCGTAGCGTTAATCAGTGGAGGAAAAGACTCGTGTTTCAATATGATGCAGTGTATAGCTGCAGGCCACGATATTGTTGCATTGGCTAATTTATACCCTCTTGAAAAAGGTAACGTACTATTCTAATTATAGCTCAATCTAACAAGAAATTACTAAAAGCCACTAATCGCTTTTTACTTATTCTTTTCAATTCTCTGTACACTTAGCATATTCAATGCACTCTGAACAACACAGATACACGTTTTGAGATCATATATTATAATGTTAGCTAGTAGTCTGTTAAGGTTATTTATAAATCTTAGTAACTTACCCGGTCGGTTCTTTTCATTCCTTTATTTCCTAAAATATGGACACAGGATTAACTAAAATTATTTGAATTCCAATAGATGAGTTAGATTCTTTCATGTTCCAAACGGTTGGTCACCAAGGTGTAGAATATCTAGGTGAAGCTATTGGATTGCCGTTATATCGTGAATCAACTTTTGGGAAATCAAAAATGTTGGAAAAAAATTATTCACCCACAGACGACGACGACGAAGTTGAAGACTTATATAGATTGCTAGTGAAAGTGAAGGTAAGACGGTGCATTCTTACCAACTAATTGTTATTAATCATCCTTACTTTCATCCATAACACATATATATCTAAGCCATCAAAAGTTTCAAATGAAACAATGTTTTTAGGAGCGGGAAAATGTAGAAGCAGTTGCCTCCGGTGCAATTCTGAGCGACTATCAGCGCATTCGCGTCGAAAATGTGTAACTATATAATCGATCATTTAAATAATCTAAGAAAAATATCAGATCAACTGATGGATCGTATAAAATAACATAAGACGAAGAGCTTGTGCTGTTTAAAATTAGAATGCCAAGCTGATAAACAAATATCTAGACCCGAGAGGTCTATTATTGATTCAGGCTGAATGCTAATCTTTGGCATGTTACTCATTCACCTGACCTAACAATATAATCATTGAGGGGGAATAAAAAAAAAAGCTTCAATGCTCGACATTTATTATTGGCACCAGTTGTTTGCACCAATTTATGTTTTTAAAATGTTTGGATATTCAATTATTTCTCAAGGTCAAATTCAAGAACTTATGATCAAAATTATCGGAAGTAAAAAAAAAGTTTACTCAGCATTACTACTCAGCCAATTATACTCCGATAGTAAATAGCTAGAAAAAACTATAATGGGTGTTTCACAGAAAGTAAAAACGTATCTCGTGTTATAGATGTAGCCGCTTAGGACTTGTTTCCTTGTCCTATTTGTGGCGAAGAGATCAAGAAGATCTACTCCGAGAAATGATCGAGTGTTCGGTAAACGCAGTTCTGATAAAGGTCGCTGCACTGGGTCTGGAACCCCGACACTTAGGGAAATCTATCGCAGAGATGCAATCGCACCTTGCAAAAATGGTGAGTCAACATTTTAATCTGTTATCAAGTTATGTAGTTACTTTTTGCAATAAGGCTGATAAATTTTTTTATTTATTTATTTTTTTTAATTTCTGTTTACGTTCGATAGATTATGTTGAGATTCTTATAGTTCTGTGGTCGGTATTAAATACTTGCCGTAATTGTGAAATTCAAGTGTGCTATTTTGAAGTTAGTAGATTTAGCTTTGTCTAGGAAACAAAAGTTACAGTTAGATGTATAGTTTGACAACACACTCCGCATGTATTTTTGGAATGAGAGATCAGTATGGACATAGTCAGGTTGTGTAATTTCTTACATAATCTCACAAGGTCCAATGTCATGTCTTTATTTGAAAATCGAATTTTCTTTGATCGAATTCAGTCTTATTTCTATTCTAAACTCACGATTGATCTTGATATTTAATTTTCTGAACGCAATTTTCATTACAGAAAGAAAAATATGGCCTCAATGTATGTGGGGAGGGAGGGGAGTACGAGACTTTTACCCTAGACTGTCCGCTGTTTATCAAAAGCGTTGTGATGTAAGTCAAAGTTATAATAATATTAGAAAATTCAATCAATAGCACAACACATTTCTATATTTTCAGAGACGAGTATGAAAGCGTTGTTCACTCTAACGACGAGATAGCTCCTGTCGGATACCTGAATTTTAAAAAGATCCATTTACAAAATAAGAATGTAAGTGGAATCAAAATTGTTCCGTCGAGCATTAATTGTAGCATATAATTTATAGTGCGATGATATCAACGCTGCAAATTGATAATAGGAGCTATGTATTTTTTTTTTGTTTTTTTTTTTTTTGTTCCTTAACCAAAAGTTTTGGTACTTCAATTTCAATGACTAAATGACAAAAGGTGGAGAGAAAAAAATTTCATATTCGTTCGATGTTTACTAATAATAATAATATGTTCTATCACGCTCGTGTCCTCGACAGGTTTTCTGTAATATCTGATATTTGTTTAATTCGTGAATACTGATAAAATTATTTTAGGACCTTTCTATTTCTACTCGTTAGGGGATAGTGAGATAATTATTACTGACAAATTTTATTGGTACAAAAAAAAAAAAAAAGCAAAGACTAACCAACGTTTCGTCGCAGCATGTAATTAATTGATAAATAACATTACAGAATGGTATAGAGGCTTTATCGTTGCAAGAAAGGTTACAGTTGGTATCTGTCAAAGCCCCTTCTGACTATATTGTTGAAATTGTGAGGCCAGAGTTGCAAGATGGCTGTAATTTATCAGATGATGAAAACGAGGAGTCCGAATGCGACAACAAAAGCCTAAAGACATCAAACTCTGGTATAACGTTGTTTTATAATATATTCTATGAAGTATGTTCGAAACGTCGGTGTTTGAATTTTGCACTTACCGTCTCTTAGGTCAATTTAATCCACCGAGCCCAATGGAAATAATGTACGACGATGAGGATTATCCAGATGTACCTGTTTCTAACAAAAATCAAACCGGCTGGTTCTGGTTTGGTGGTGTTGTTGGAAAAAATTCTGATCCAAAACTTGCTACAGAGGAAGCTTTGGATAAATTAAGCAGTAGGTAAAATTTAATATTTCCTGTATATTTGAAAATTTTCGACACATATTTGCTAATAGTCGCTGCACCTAACGCTATTCGTCGCAGTCGCAGGAATAATAAACTTGACAAAAAAATATTCACACTTTTTCCAGATCTAGTCGAAAGTGAAAAGCTCAAGATTTCAGACATCGTTGCTGTAACATTGTATATAAAAAATATGTCAGACTATTTATCGATTAACGAAGTTTATATATCAAGGTTGAGTACCGTCAACCCACCTGTACGGGTATGCGTCGAGTGTCCATTAAACATACCCATTGTATTAGATGCTATAGCGTACAAAGAGATTCCACAAATAGGTGACAACAAAATTCATAAGAGGCACACGATGCATGTACAGAGCATAAGTAATTGGGCACCCGCTAACATCGGACCATATTCCCAAGCGATTCGAGTAAGTAATTATTTTCATAAAATTGAAAGATCCATTTGGAGAATATTATGAAGATTGAATTTTTCATTGAACAGATAGGAGATATTATTTCTGTAGCTGGTCAAATTCCCTTAGTTCCTGGCAGTATGACGATGCTAGATTTAAACATTAAAAGGCAGTGTCGATTAACGCTGAGGCATATCAACCGGATCGTTAAAGCCATGGATGCTAATACGCAGCTCAGAGATATCGTACAGGTATATAATTACGTGAGAAAACTAACATTTTCAAAATAACCGATTAATCTTTTCCCATCTATTATTTCAGGGTATTTGTTTTTTAACGCATCCTAGTTATATTCCCGACGCACGTAGGGAATGGGAGAAACGAACAAACAATGCAATCGTAGATTACGTCGTAGTACCAAACTTACCACGAGGTGCACAAGTTGAGTGGTGCGTCTGGGCGCATCGGGATAATAACAGATTTGAATGTAAGAAGAAAATAAATGAAATCATGGTCTTTTGTAGCCTCGATCTAATAACGTTCAGAATTATTAACGTTTACAGATGAGGAAACTGGAAAATGTGTTGGTAACTTCAAGGTCGCTATAAGGCGTCGCTGGAACTATGAAAATAACGTGTCCGCCATTGTGTGTTACCTTTCGACCGGTGAGTCGGTTTTACTAATTTTAATAATATTTTTGGTATTGTAAGTACAAAGAAAAAAAAACTCTACTTTTTCGTGGTAACTCTCAGGATCTTCGAATTCAATGGGCAACCTAGCTGTGGACACGAGTCTAAGTTTCGCCGATCTCAACGCAGCCGAATTAACCGAAGCATTTGAATATCTTTTATGTAAGTTAACTAAAGGTTCGCAAAGCGTAAATCCTATTTGTAATTTGCGAATATTTTATAAAGTTGGAAGTTCACCAGGACCAAATTTTATTCAAAGCGTTTTGTCAAGTTTTGAAAGCCGGAATATAGTCACAACAATAATACCAACGACTCACCTTCATAACTACAGCACTTTTTTATCCATTTGTGGTATCAGGCACGAATAGTAACTTTGTTGCTTCTAATAACTTCGTCAATTATTTATATGAAATTCTGAAACGCTTGATATCGTACCCATCAATAAAGAAAGCCAATGCCCAAAATGATGTATTTTCCTTTTTTTTTTTCATTTTTTTTTGTTATGAATAGAAAATTACGAGTTGAGATTATTTTTTATTCTTTTTTAATACTTAGGTATAAAGTTTTTTTTTTTTTTTGGAGTTAGTTTCTTCGTAATTGTTTAATATCTCACCAGACACGCCTATTTTCCATTCTATCAAGTAGAATTTAATACTATGCATGATTTTTTTTTTTTTTTCGGTTCCTGAGCGCGAATTTTTTTATTCTCAACTTTCCTCATATGTATAATAATATCAAAGATGTAAAGGCGATTTTGTATATTTTCTTATTTTTCAAAAAATGTCCAATGCTGCTCAAACTCCATCGGTTTGAGAATTTTTCACTTAGGAACAAAGAGAAAACAACCACTTCTGATCAGGAGCATTGGCTGTCTACCCAATTTACATATTTTTACTTCGTAGTCGATATCATCTTCGTGTACCGGCTAATTGATAAATTCTAGTTCTTAATTTATTGTCCTAATTAATGCGCTCTAATTTTGCTCAATATATTATTATTTTCCTCGTGCCACATTTTACTGCGAGCTTTTTCATGCGCTGAAACTGGCCGTTTCGAATTCATGTTAATATATCACGTTCAAAAACTTGGAATTTTTCGAAACGGTCAGTTTCACTGGAAATCAGCTCGTTATGTGCGGAGTGTTTAGGCGTGTGTGTTCCTTCTGTATGGTTAGTACACGCTGTTATTTATTCATGGTTTCACATTGAAGAATAATATCTGGACGTACTTATAATGTGTAAAATCAAATGCGGTGAAACAAAAAAAAGAAGAATTTTCTATGTAATTACTACGAGTAATCAAATTTCTTTCATATTTCGTTGTAAAATATTCTATCGATTCAACCATACGAAATGGACGTTCGAATGTTTTTTCGAAACCAAGAATGATGGAAGATATCTTTATTACTTTTGTGCTCAAGTGGAGTTAATGAATTTTAGTTGAAATGAATTGAATGAAGTATACCCATAATCAAAAAAATTCGTCTGAGTGAAAAAACGTGGCAAAAAAAAAAAAAACGAAAAAAATTATTGTTGATTTCGTCCTACTTGATTTTTGTAGATAATAATATTAATTTATAATTGAATGAAATGAAAAGAAAAGAAAAAAACTCAATAAGACTTGAAAATTAATTTCGGACTCGAATTCATATTATATTTGAGTCCGCATAGTGAACGGCTACTGTCTTAAATTATAAATATGTAAAAAGCCCAAAACTGAGGTTTATCCTAAACGAAGAATAAAGAAAATGGTATATATTTTTAAGAAATCATTATTCTATTCAAATCTCTAATTTTATTATTTGGATAAAAAAAATATCAAGAAAAGCAAAAGTCAAAACTCCAATTCACTAGAGGTTAGGCTATAAATTCTTCATAGATTATTCTTAGTCTTTATTTAATTAATCCTAACAAAAAAAAAAATCTCTTGATTTCAATTATTAAATGTTAATAGAATGTTCGTAATATTAATTATACGTTGATATTCATGACTTTAACATGCTCAAATGTTGAAAGTAATTTTAATAAATGATATAATAGTGAATTTGACATGATTTTGTATAATTAAAAGAAAAAAGAATTACCATAATTAATCACCATTATTCATCACGATATTTTTTATTAAACAAAAAAATATTCGTACGCCTACGTATTTACATTTTCGTTAAAACAGATGAAATCGTAAAATATTGTTATTTTATTCGCTGGGAAATGTTTTGGGTTTTTCTTTTTACAGATTTAACCAACGCGCTCAATTCTGCGTCGAGCTTCTGATTTGTTTTGACCTTCTTTTCCGTATCCTGGAAAAATATATTAAAGTTTTGTTACATACATTTCAGTTTGTTATGGACAGTTTGTAGGTAAACCAAAGATAAATCATCATCATTCATGACGCTAATTACCTGTTTTAATTCGCCATCAGCTCTTCTTTTCAATTTTTCTTTGACCAGAGCTTCCGTTCCTTTAGTCTTTCTGTAATGTGAATCTGCCGGATCGATATTGAAGTGATGAGATGAGAATAAAGCTCCGAATCGCTTGTCATTAACGTTAACTTCGAAGTCATCTATAATCTCATCCTTGGTCGAGCGCTTCTTTAATTTTTTCTGACGTTTTTTCTTAGACTTAGAGAGGGATTCATTATCCTCAATTTTTTTCATATCAAAATGATTCCGTCCCTCATCTTCCGTTTTGTCCATCAACAATAATTCTAGCTCAGCATTCTGCTGTTCCTGGTCGGCTGAAACTTCCGCAGTCTGATCTTTCGAGGTTTTCTTCTTTGATTTAGGTTTGCTGTTTTTGAATTCTTCTGCAAAGTATGGATCGTTCATGTCGATATCAGATGGAATGCTATCTTCACTATCACTTTCCAATTCACTTCCTTCTTTATTTTTCAGTTTTTGTCTCTCAGCCTTCTTTGCCTTCTTTTTTGCTCGGCGTTTTTCAAGATATTGTTCGAATGGTGTCAATGCTTCATCATTCTTTAGTTTATCTGCTACTAATTTTTCAGACTTAATCTTGCTGCCTAATCCCCAAGTAATTTCCATTTCTATTCCCTTTTTCTTCTTCTCCTCTTGCTGTTCCTCGATACCACGTAATAGTGATTTATATTTCCCTATCGGATCTTGGTCATCTCCAGACCCTGAATCTCCTTGCTCAGAGTTATATTCTGATTCATCTGGGTTTGGAAAGAAGAAAAGGACACATAATAGAGAGCGATTTTTAAGATGTTTCGAAAGTTTAATTCTCGGTAAAACTATCGGATTCAGAATCCTTACCTTCCTCATCGCTAGAACCGCTAGCTAAATATGCCTGAATATCGTTTGGATCGACGTCATCAATTTTTCCAGAGCTTATTTTTTCTGCAACCTCCTGTCGCTGTGGATTAGTTTCATCCCAAGTAAGTTCTACTTTAACCTGCTGTAAGGCAGTGGTAGTAAATTGTCTTGGTTGGTACTTGGACAACTCTGGGATTTTGTCGCAAACTTCTCTTGGTTCCTAAATACAACATTTCATATCAATATTTCGATTTGCAGACAAACTCGACAACTTGAGCTATACGATAATAAAAATCAAAACTGAAACCAAAGGCAGCCATACTTGGTCAAAAGTTGTATCGTCAGGAATGAACCTCAGATCCATTTTTGTTGCTGTAGATTCATATTCAATGCCGTCACACTCAGTATAAATCTTATTGGCTGTTTGTGGTGAATCACATACTACTACGGCATAATAATATTTCAAACGATTTAACTGATACTGCCGTAATTTTTCCATGTGATATTTCGAACCTTCTTCATTCTAAAAGAAACAAATGCAACTTCGAATCTCTATCTTGCTTCCCATGACACATCTATCGATTGGTGAAATATTATTTGGCTACATAATAATGATATTACCTCATCTTCATTTTCCATTGCCTCAATCTTGTTCTTTGAATCAACTAGCTCTATGGGACCTCGTACTTCCTCTTCTTTCATACGCTGGAGGCCAAATTCTGATGGGTAAATCTGTGATCAGATAGTAGAAAGTTTGACGGAAAGGTTTAGACTTTTCTAATCAATATGGATATTTGAAGCTGGTCAGTTGGAATTTCATATTACCGTAACAGAGTGGATGACGCCATTACTCGGTACAAACGAGTTGAATAGAACCAATAAATCGACAGCTCGAATCCTGTCCCAATCCAAATTACAAGCAGCTAATCTGTTTGTTATTTCATCTGTAGTTTCAGCTTCTTTATCTAGTTCACCCCAGTCATGAGCAATCTCATCTTCATCATCTGAAAGATGTAATAAAAAATTAGATTTCGAGTAATTGGATTCAAACTGTTCGAATAAATTTATTCAAATTCCATCTCACCATAATCATCTGAGCTCTCTTCCTCTGATGAACTTTCTGTGAGCAATTCGCCTTCTCCTCGAGCATAATCTACACTCAAGTCTCTAAGTTTCTTCTTTATGTTAGCATCGATTTTTGCTTCCGATTTATCAATTTTCAACAACTGATCGCCGCTCTCTGATCCAAGTTCAGATTCTGATTCTGAATTAGACTTTTCGTCAGAGTCGGAAGTATTCTTTGCTTCTTGCTCATTATCAGATTCCGAGTCACTTTCAACTTTTGATTTAATACGTAACAATTCACCACTGCCTAATAATGAGGATCTCTTTTTTTTAGAATGCTTTTTGTCTTTGATAGATTCCTCAGGTCCATCGTCATTGTGACTTAATGAGATTTCTTTGGTCTTCTTACCCTTTTGCTTTTTCAAATTTTTTTTGACAGCGCCAGGATCTATAGTCTCGTCCTCAGAATTCGTTTCTTGGTCGTCATCGCTAGACAACTCGTAATATCTTTTTAAGTTTTCAGTCGACGTCTGGTTACTCGGTCTACCCCTTTTATCGATAGAATATTTGACTGTGAACTTTTTATCACTAAACATAGACTGAAATCTCTTGTCAATTTTCACCTTGCGCTCTGACTTCGGAATCCTTCTGAATCTAGGATCTTTTGCAATGTGTGCAAAGCGCGAATCTTCCAATATATTATCCATTGTTATTTCGCAGGAATCTGAGGGTGTTAAAATATGCTGAAAAAATACCGTGATATAACCTGCCTTGACGTTTTGGTTTAACGATGCACGTGCTCCTGGGCCATAGTAGTTTCGAAAATTCATCAATCGGTGGCGCGAAGCTGTGTTGTTATTATTATTATTATGGGTCTAAAACGACGGTGGTCTACAGCGTTGTGAATTGGCCTTCGGGCGTAGACCGATGACTCTACCCCCACCAATTGACAGACTTGCAATGACGTCATGAATGAGAGGTGTGTGATAAATCGAGGTGACATCAAGCTTCTCGTAGTAAAACTTGATCGAATTGACAAATAGTTTCTAATACTAGTGATTAAAATAATAGATAAAGTCGGTGTTGTGCATCGTGAGAGTAGTGGATTTCAATATTTCATATCATATGAAGGTCAGTACATTGATAGAGTCGTTATTCCCCTCATTGTTTGTAAAATTCACATTCCACAGTTTGAAGCATTTTCCAACGATGAGTCAAGATGCATTCCCGGAACGTGTATCAATTCTGACTATTTTCCATTTCACATCCATCTGTGTGTAAATCTCATTAATTTGTTGGAAGTTTGGATATTAGTTCAAAAACGTAGGACGGACTGGTGGCATTCAACATAATCTTTTCCAGAGTTTACTACCTGCAGAAATTTCGTTGTCCACTCAATTACCTCTGTAACAGCCATAACATAATTTGATTTGCCAATTGTTTGAGATTGATAAATATACTTTGCCAACAATTTGAAATCCACTGTCTTAGTCACTGAAGCTTGGTTGTATATTAATCGATCATTTTGTTCTGTGGTATTTGACAGACCGATAATTGTAACTTTAATTTTTACTTTTCAGAGCAGTGTTTGTGTTTGATAAAAATTGACAATGTCGGATCACTTTGGACCAATAGCGTTAAAATGGGATCCCAAAAATTTGGAGATTCGTACAATGTCGGTGGAAAAGACTTTAGAACCGTTAGTTCTGCAAGTCACTACACTGGTCAACACCAAAGGGCCGAGCAAAAAAAAGAAGGGTAAATCTAAGCGAGCCAGTGCCTTGGTCGGCACAGTTGAAAAGGCCACAACTAACTTCATAGAGAAAGGGGAACAAATTGCATATGAGAATCCTGATATCACTGCTGAAATGCTCAGTGCTGTTGAAGAAGTAAGGAAAACAGGAGCCGCAATGAGTATTGCTGCTCGGTAAGTTCCACGTTGGTTCAAATTATGTGTATTGATTTTTCTCAATATGAACTCGTCTCAAACTATCAAAATTTTTTTCATTCTTCAGAGAGTTTTCAGAAGATCCTTGTTCCTCGCTGAAGCGAGGTAACATGGTACGTGCAGCAAGGAATCTTCTGTCTGCTGTAACACGTCTACTGATTTTGGCAGATATGGTCGATGTACATTTGCTTTTGAAATCACTACACGTAGTTGAAGATGACTTGGAAAAGTTGAAAAATGCTTCCTCACAAGGGGAGCTGTTGGAGAACATAAAACAATTCGGTAGAAATGCTTCAGAGCTTATGAATCAGGCCGCGAAACGTCAGCAAGAACTAAAAGATCCACAGCTTCGTGATGACCTGGCAGCTGCCAGAGCCGTACTCAAAAAACATTCAACAATGTTATTAACAGCATCTAAAGTGTACGTCCGTCACCCGGAGCTGGCTGCGGCTAAAGCGAATAGAGATTACGTATTGAAACAAGTCTGCGAAGCCGTTAATACTATAAACGACGTCGCACAGGGAAAAACACCAACTGACGGTCAGCATCCTTACGACGGACCCGGAGAATTAGCAGCTGCTCTAGATGATTTTGATGAAAGAATGGTGATGTCACCGCTAGCTTATAACGAAGTTCGCACCCGTCCTAGTCTGGAGGAACGATTGGAAAGTATTATTAGTGGAGCAGCTCTTATGGCCGATTCATCTTGTACCAGAGATGAACGTAGGGAACGCATCGTGGCTGAATGCAACGCCGTCAGACAAGCATTGCAAGACCTGCTCAGCGAATATATGAACAACGTAAGCATTAAAAGATTTTTTATCTCTAAATAATCATGAAAGTTTTAACCAAAGGTAGAATAGAAAAATTTTCTATTAATTTTTTTTTATTTTTTTCTACCATGATTCGGACATTTTGAGATTCTAGATGACCCGTGGAGCCAAGATTTAACTGTTGATTGCATTTTTAATTATAGTTTGTATTCGCAGCAGCAGATACTCAGTTCAAGTGATGAAAATCACTGCTCCGAGTATCTTAACTATCGTTAAATTTATTATATTGATTTGTTTTTTTTTCTTTCTGGCGATCTCAGTTACAGCTCGCTCGGGGTGGGAAACGGGTAAATATTCAGCCTACCCTGTTTGTCTCCCGCATTTGTAACACATAAAATTTTTTTTGTTTTATACCTTACTATACCTAAAATATTTGACATGATTTTCTGGGTGTTTAAACAGTCAGATGTACTACCTATAATCACTAATCATCAATTGCATTTCTAGCTCTAAATTTCAATCGTTTGACATTTGACTAATTTTAATGTGTTTATTTTGCGACTTGCACTAATTTCAAAATAATTATTTACTATTTGTGTATATGTGTGTGTTTTACTAGGTGCCTCAATTCAGTTATTAATTCACCATTGGCAATTGCCAATTCAATCTAAATACAAATATAGTATCATAAAATGAAAAGTATAAATGATCAACTCACGCCTCAGCTAACATTTATGAAAGTATTTTATCATTTTTTTTTTATTCTTTTTATAGCGAACACGCATTCACAACGATGCTGATAATTTTTTTTTTATTAATTAATATACAGCTAATGAATTTTCACTATTATAATTATCCTGTAACAATCATAGATGTTACATGTCTTTACACCCTCACGAATAGCTAATCCAAATTTTCGAAATTATGTGAATGAAAAATTATTAAAAAAAACTGATGCTTCTACAGATGGGTGTGAAAGAACAAACTGAAGGATTGGAACGAGCGATCGATCACATGTGCAGAAAGACCCGCGACTTACGCAGACAGCTACGTAAAGCTGTCGTCGATCACGTTTCGGACAGTTTTCTTGAAACGAGCGTTCCATTACTAGTGCTTATCGAAGCAGCTCGAAACGGCAGAGACAAAGAGGTCGAAGAGTACGCATTGGTTTTTACAGAGCACGCAAATAAGCTTGTTGAGGTAAGATTGCACTAAGTGATGATCTTTTTTTTGAACTCTTGTACTTTATGCCAGATCATTTAAACGGGTATTTGTCCCAGGTCGCTAACTTGGTCTGCAGCATGTCAGGGAATGAAGATGGCGTGAAAATGGTTCGTTATGCAGCAGCGCA
This sequence comes from Athalia cordata, assembly GCA_963932425.1. NCBI lineage: Eukaryota > Metazoa > Arthropoda > Insecta > Hymenoptera > Athaliidae > Athalia > Athalia cordata. The sequence goes on from OZ010626.1 coordinate 33,257,123, forward strand.
AATTGAAAATCTTTGCCCACAAGTAATTAATGCGGCACGAGTACTCGCCGCTCGTCCTCGTTCCAAAGTAGCTCTCGATAATATGGAGGTGTTCCGACAAGCTTGGGAAAATCAAGTCCGAGTATTGACAGAAGCGGTCGACGACATCACGACTATCGATGACTTTTTGGCAGTTTCTGAAAACCATATTCTAGAAGATGTAAATAAATGCGTACTCGCTCTGCAAGAAGGAGATGCAGATACTCTGGACAGAACGGCAGGAGCCATCAGAGGAAGATCTGCTAGAGTATGTAACGTGGTTCAAGCAGAAATGGATAACTATGAACCTTGCATTTATACAAAGAGAGTTCTCGAAGCGGTTAAAGTTTTGCGAGAACAAGTTATGCCAAAGTTTGCACAAAGAGTGGAAGTAGCAGTCGATGCTCTCGGAAGTAATCCAGCTAAGGACGTTGACGAGAACGATTTTATCGATGCTTCTAGACTTGTTTACGATGGTGTCAGGGAAATCAGACGTGCTGTACTGATGAATCGAGTGAGTAAAAGTGTCAAGATCTTTCGAGTACCTCTTTTACCATTTGACTAATACTTCTTGTTGTAAAACATTTTTTCTTCAAGGCTGACGAAGATCTTGATCCAGAAGACGTGGAGCTCGATGAACATTATACATTGGAAACCCGCAGCAAATCGAGTGCTCAGACAGGTGAACACGGAGTGGACGAATACCCTGATATCAGTGGAATCACAACGGCCCGTGAAGCTATGCGTAAAATGACAGAAGAAGATAAACAGAAGATTCTTCAGCAAGTAGAATTCTTCAAGAGCGAGAAATTAAAGTTCGACAGAGAAGTTGCCAAGTGGGACGATGCTGGTAACGATATAATCGTTCTAGCGAAACATATGTGCATGATTATGATGGAAATGACAGATTTCACCCGCGGACGTGGCCCGTTGAAAACAACAATGGACGTAATAAACGCAGCGAAAAAAATATCTGAGGCAGGAACCAAACTGGATAAATTAACCAGACAGATCGCTGATCAGTGCCCTGAAAGTTCAACTAAAAAGGATTTGCTCGCCTATTTACAACGTATCGCTCTTTACTGTCATCAAATGAATATCACAAGCAAAGTAAAAGCTGATGTACAGAATATCAGCGGGGAACTTATCGTTTCTGGATTGGACAGCGCCACTTCACTCATTCAGGCTGCCAAGAATTTAATGAACGCTGTTGTACTCACCGTAAAAGCGTCTTACGTCGCATCCACCAAATATCCTCGACAATCGACCGTCACGGTAAGAGTTACGCGACATGCCATAAAAGAAAATATATCTAGTTTACTTTTACACGTTGCTAGAATTAAATGCTTAATATGGAACACGTTGCTAATAGAGGGCTTTATTTGTTGTTTACTAACTATTGTGGATTTTATAGTATGTAAGTATGATACACATTGTTATTATAAGCAATTAATATTATGAAAAATCCTAACATAAAATCAAGCTTGACTTCCATTCCGCATTAATAAGTATTCGAGGTTGCTTGTCCTGTTTCGTACCGGAACGATTAGTCGCGATAATTTCACTTCATTTACTTGATAAACACTGTTATCATATTTTTATTTTTCTCCAACAGTCTCCAATCGTCGTTTGGAAGATGAAAGCACCGGAGAAGAAGCCGCTCGTTCGTCCCGAGAGACCGGAAGAAGTCAGAGCGAAGGTCAGAAAAGGTTCTCAAAAGAAAGTTCAGAACCCTATTCACGCTCTTTCCGAATTCCAGAGCCCAACAGAAAGTGTTTAGTTTATACAAAAAGGTAAGAAATAAAGCATAACCAAGCGATCAGGGTTGAGGATGACAGTAAATACGTGAGAATTAACTCGGGAGTATTTAGACGTCAATTGATCCTGATCGAAAGTATATTAAAATTATTAATAATATACATTTTTTAACTTATGTCGAGGAAGGCGAAAAAAAAGAAAAGAGAAGAAAGAAAGAAAAAAATATACTATATTAGTTTAACGGAACGGATATGATGTACGGTTGGTTTGTATAACCTAAGAAACACATAACATGTATTGAACTCTTTGACGCTCTTACAATACTTCTTATCAAAATCTTTTTTACGTAATTAGTGGGGAAAAGAAACATGTGATGATTTTCGAAAACAATCAATTTTTCCTGTATAAAATATTTTACAGACATAAAGTAACTTATTTAAATAATCAACGTACATTTTATCACAAAAATAGTAATTAGTATTATACATACTATGAATAACTATACTCAGAATTGTATAGTTATTTTTTGAATATGACGTTTTGAAACTTTATTACACTATACATATAATAATTACTATTCACAGCTGCGGCTAGAATTTTTCTTTAAAAAAAATAAATGAAAACAAACAAAAAACAAAAAAAGTTGCATAAGGAAGAAACTGGTGAATGGTGAAGATGGCTTTTCAATTCTAAGACCAATGTCACACGGGATTTTCGTTGGATTTTCATACATATCTCTGTAATAGAATAGACTCAATAATTAGTATTTCCAGGTGGTAATAAATGCAAAATCTGTGAGAATGCTGGAGTATTCCATAAGTTGATTCAATTTTTTCTATCGCTGATACTTCTTTGCTCGTTCATTTTCGTTTTTTATTTTTCCTAGTTGTTTGGAAAGAGAAGACCAATAAGAGTTATCATTATTTATAGCAAAATAATATCTGTATGATATTTTCAGATAGTTTCTGTTGCCTCAGTTTCGTTGGTCATACAATAATAACGGTATCGTGTGTGTAGACTATATTCAAACAATATAATAAAATATAGTGATTCAAAAAAATTCGTTCTATTTCATTGCATAACATTCCAGATCTATATTTTGCTCTTGGACTGTTTTTTTTGTCTTTCAAATGACTCCTGCCAAACTAATCCCAAGTGTCCAGATCCATCCAATTGCATCTCTGAATTTGAACTAAGATCTGTTCTGGCCTTTGATATCTTTGGATTCTTAGGAATGAAAATAAAAAACATAAAATCTTGGAAAAGATTGTAAAAGTTCCGTTTTCGAATTCCCCGCAATTTATCCAAATAGCAATAATATAGTACAGCGCTGCACCTCGGATATACTATCCAACTTCCATTTGAACACAGCCACCAGAGTGATTCTTGGCGGTATTGCCGGCAATTAGGTTAGATCCAGCAAGTTCAAGGATGACAGCCAACGGTTAAAGACGTATGTAATACAGTGACTGATCTGCAGCGTAGTATTTACAATAAACCATTGTACTACAAAGAACAATGGTTAGAAGTGTTATCAATTCACTGATAGATACGCAGTGAAGATGCCAAGGTTTGAGCAAGCATTTCGTGAGATCTGCTCATTAGCAGATTCAAAAAAAATATCAGACAGAAAGGTACGTATCGAATTTTCATTGCACGTAATCCATTGTGAAAATATTTATATCTTTTAGCGATCTATTGTAAAGTTGAGAGAGTTATACGAGAGCAATGCAGCTATCGAAGAACTTTGCGATAACTCTAGGGACAGAGATAGTGAGGGCACCGATTGGAAAGCAATTCTGCATTCTGTGCATAATGTGTTGTTACACGTGGGTATTTAGTTTCTTTCTAAATTCGTTTAATACTTTCATCAATGTTTTACAATTATTCATATTTGATTCCGTGCCACAGGAGGCGGAGAGATCAGGTTCCGGGGATCTAAATCGTTCATTCCTTTCAACATCTAAATTGACAGCTGATAAGGAAACAAAAGTCAAGAACGACTATGCCATGACTATGGTGGAGACAGTTAATAGAGCTAATAGTTCTGAGATTCACCTGGACTGTAATACTTTGCTGCCATTAGTGCTTCAAATTTTTTCTGACCAGCTGTACATCCATTATCAGAGATCATATCTCACCATTCTGGTCAAACATGTACTTTGCGCTGAACATTATAAAACTAATATATCACCTGTTAATTGGAAGGAATTATTGAAACTCACTCTTAAAATGTATGAAGTGGAACATCCTTACATTGACAAATATTTCATTTTGAAAGCAATCTGCCAAATAATAGAAAAAGGCTCCACGCAATCGCATCTTGCGCTCAAAGTGAAGAAGATATTTCCATTTTTAGGTACTTCCATCAATTAATATTCGATATTCATCAGTTTCATAAATTCATCTTTTTCACGTAACTTCAATTTTCAGTCAAAGTCTTCAGTGATGCCAAGTCTGATCCCAGAAAGCTTTCCGATGTTACTTTCAAGTTAGCAAATATTGTTTGTCGACGAGTCGGGGCAGAAAGTAGAATTGCTCTCTGTGACTTTGGAGAGACTGTTCTCCCATGTGCGATTAATCTGAATGGTAGCTATGAAAAATACGATTGGATGCTTCTCATGGTCCAGGCCCATCATCCCGGCGGCGTGACGAAATACGATAATGGAGCATACGCCTTCGACTCTGAAAAATGGAACGAGATATTGCCTCTGATTTATTGTATGGTTCTGAAAAATAGCACAATGGAATTTGCATCCGACAGTTTTGTTCAACTGGCATCCGAAGGTATTTATAGTAATAAGTTGAGATTTTGTTAGAATAGTGTGAGTTGACATTTCACATATTATATTGTTCATGTGAATTTGACTCGATAGTATTATGGCAGCTGAAAGATGATTGTACTTATGTCGATGGCGATGGACCATCCGATGATGTGGATTATGCGCACCCTTCCAAACGCAGGCGTACTGTAATCGGAATTCAAGGCATGATTGATACCTTAACGACCGTTCCACTTGAAGAGTCATTAATATCAATAGAGATTTTGATTGCACTAATGACTCGTCGTCCAGATTCGATGAAAATAAGTCATGTTTTACCTTTGATGGAATTCCTCATCACCCACCTGAGCACGTGCCAGAACGAAAACGTATTAAATCGGTTGTGGGAACTAGCGAGAGCATTGGTAGAACTTGAGAGCAAATTCGCAAACGATTTGACTGAAAACGATGCCATCAAATCTGGCTGGGATAAAATATGGAGTATAGCGTTGACGTAAATATAAATAATTTTCATTCATCAGATTCACATAGTTGAATGCCAGGAAATGCGAATTTGTCATATTGTTTATTTCTGTTTCAGGTCGGCAAGTACAAATAAGCATGAGGAGCGAGTCCATGGACTCCTGCAGTCTTTTATCAGCCACAGAAAATCAGTCGATCCAAATGCCATTTTAAATTTATATCTTAAGAATAACTGCACATGGTCAAAGGCCAGTATTCGTACTTTGCTGGTCTTTTGTAAGCACAATATAATACAAAATGACGCTGGGCCATATACCAATGACAATTGCCCAACATCGAGCAATAATTTACCTGTGAAAGTCCGTCTTTTAGAGTGGATTCTGGCTGTTCCGCCAGGATTATGGAATGCTCGGATTCCGATTGAAGATGTTTGTGAGTTACTAGTTGGTTTAACACTGAGATCATGGTATGATATCGATCGCAAAGATGTGACAAACATTTGTCAACAATCAAAGGTGGAAACACAAGATATGAAAGATACTACAGGTAAAGGATGCAATGTCATAAGTTTCGAAGATGCTTGCTTGATGACAGCTTTCAAAGGCAGTTTAGGTAATAAAACTGACACCAAGAATATTCCACCCTGCAAACAGACCGGAGGTTGCGTGTTGCACATAAACGAGAATATCGATTTCTTGATTAAAAATTTGGTTGAGAAAAATGCAGCTATTAGTGACAAGGAACCAGCAGACAGTCTCATAGTCCAGACTGCAGTTGTTGCTAGAATATTTTCAAACTTCATGTATCTAAAAATATCACATGATAAGGTTGAAAACTTGCTCGGTCATATCATCGAGCAATCTTTGAAAGAAATATCACTTTCCGTTGAGGAAATTGTCCAATCGAAAAAGAAACGAAAAAGAAATCATTTAATGAACGTGCTGGAAGCTCTTCATTTGCTGTACAATGGACCATATGACTACCATGTCGTAGATTTAATTCGGAGGTCAACTGGGACGGATATGTTGAAGCATATTCTGTTACTGACCAATGTTGATAATCTTCATAACATAGATGGCGAATTGAGGAACAATGATGGTAGCACGAGTATTACATACATCAAAAATATAAACCATTTATCTCATACGCGTGGGATCTCGAAACAAAGCGAAGAATTCCAGAAAGCAGACACCTTGTCGGACGTCGATACGATAAGACTCAAAGCTAGCGCAGTACTTGCTGCGTTCTGTGGTATGCTAAGTGGCGAAGAAATATCTCGTGTGCAAGAAAATTTACTCATAACCATCCTGAATCCAAATACTTATGACCTATCGGAAATATCCGACTTCAAAATGGCCGTTACAATCTTAGAATCGTTGATGGAACGCAAGTTTTCCTCTTTTTCCGAAAAAGTTATCAGCGATGCATTGAAAATGTTGCAACAGCTATGCCGTTATTGGCATAAAAACAACGAAGCTGCAAGAATTATTATAAATATTTTGTCAAAACTACTTCCAGTCGTTGGACATGCTGGTACCCCCATACAGAAACAAAATATCATACGGATTTTGAGCCAGTTCCACAAATTACTCCAAGATAATGAATATGCACCAACGACATACGTTGCTTTTATCCAGTGTCTTGAAACGATACCGGAAATTGATCCTTCTTTTGCTTGGACCAAGTGGAAGGCTGATGACGCTGCAATACCAGTTATGAACGAGCTTTTGGTATATGTCAAAAGTCCCTTTCACGTAGTTCGTTTGAAAGCCATAGACTGTTTGCGGATATTATTTTCCTCGGAAGATGTCAGTCTCGAATGGTTGAAAGAATTCTTCGATAAACTACGCACCGCGATTACTGAATTATTCAAAATCGAGGGAGAAGTGAAAGAAAGAGTTAAAGAAGATGAAAGAACAAATCGAATCTCGAGTGCCTTGCACGTGATGGTTACTGTGATTTCTTGCAGTGCTATATTCCGTAGTAGAGCTTTGCTCTCTGTGTTTCAACTTACCGTGGATAAAAATATCAACCCTGAGATTGTGAAAAAGGCTCTTGAGAGGGTGAGTGCATCCTTACAAATTGAGGATATCAATTGCCTCGTTGAAAATAATTTAAACTATCTCTTAACGCACTGGTTAGAAGATGGATATTCTATAGAAAAATTCCCTATTATTTTAATGGGCTGCAAATCCGAGCAGGAATTTTACAATAAGTATATGGATATTATCGCGTTCGTTGTTATTCAAAGGGGAGACGTAGAGGAAATTTCTGAACTTTGTACCAAATTTGGAACGTCGTTCAAAAACGTAATTGAAAATTGCTTTCCACGTCTCATATCGTGGTTATTACCACATATTTCTGCAGATCAATCGTTACCAAATAATTTTATTACTGCCGCAACTATTCAACGTGCGAATTCTGTTTACGATCAATTGAATAACAACTCGAAACAGTTCAAGACTGTTGAAAAAGTATCTGTATTAGTGAAAAATAATCTAGAGAGTGTTATAGTCACCATGATAACACGCCTCCATGACGAAGAACATTCCATGCAGTTTTTGAACATTCCAATTAATTATCCATCTGACGATCCACCAGAATTTAAGCACTGTGATGTCCAGCGAAGTTTCAAATTTCTCGAAGATAATATCATAGGTACTAAAATTTCGTTGCTGCATTTTCTCGCCACAGAAAAACCAGAAGTATTACAAAAAGTATTGATGAAATTAAAATGTCGTATGCACGAAGGAAAATCAGTTGAGCTTAAATTGAAGGCTCTTCATCATTACGTGTATTTTGCCATGATGATAATGGAGGAAATCAACAATAATTATTTCGACGATATGTCGGCATACGTCGTTAGGGATATTTGCCATACTCTAATGAACCTTCTCAAGGGGAGTTCACTTCCCATATCTAAAGCAGCTTGTGACTACTTTCATCATCTCCTGATGCACATGTTGCCCAAGAGGTGTGCAGAAGTTAAACAAAATTTAAGATTGATAGTGTCGAGTATGATACCAATTGTAAAGGCTGGTAAAACGAGGCATGCGATTGACATAATAACATTCCTTATTGTCGAACAAAGTGACTTACTTGCCGAAGCTATCGAAAGGTTGGATTCGTTTCCTCCGGATGAGGTATTCCGACAAGTGCGTGAAAAACATTTTAGATTGAGGAATAAAAACCGGCAAAGACAAACTTTGGATGATGAAGTTCGACATTTCTTAAGTACGCGACGTGAAAATATGGAAAACTGTAGTATCACGGAACTTGACCATTTGAAAGAACAATTATCTACAAGGAAAGAAGAATTGCAAGAGATGTATCGAAGCCTTGGCTTGATGAAGAGGTTTTCTGAAGATTGCGCCTCAAGCGTATTGCATCAATTGACTTGTGCTCTAGTTAAGTTGACGATATCTTCCGATGCTGATATTTCACTGAGAGCAGCAAAATGCCTGGGTGAATTAGGACCAGCTGATTTAACAACAATGATTTTGCAGCCTGAAAAAGAACACTCGAAACAGTTTTCGGATCCTATGCAGACCTTCACTTATAGAATTCTCGTTCTCCTTTCAAACCTCCTAATTCATCCGGATGTTCGTGTTTTCACCTCAACTTCCGACGCGTTGTACATTATAGCGGCATCATTCTGGGGCACGCAAATAGTCTCCGACAAAAAACTTAGAGATCTGAAAACACATATCGAATCATCCGAAGAATGTCTGAGAATCGAATATATCAAACCATTTGTGGGAAAGTCCAGCCAACAAAAAAATGTCAACACGATTAATGTGAAAAAGTTTAAAGAATCCGTCAATGATAACGAAGATCTGTGGATTGGCAAGGCAAACGACTCTCACAGCGATTGGATAACGAATATGGTGTGTCAGATTTTAGATTGCTTCAACGGCTCGTACATGAAACACTTGATTCCAGTCTGTAGAGCAAACGTATCATTTTGTGAAAAAATTTTACCATGGATCATCTATTTGGTAATTCATATCGAGGAAAAATTGGATGTCATGATATATGCGAGCATAAATCTATTCTTCAAATGCCACTATGCTTCAGTGGAGAAGAATAAAAACAATTCACAGTCGGGTGGCGAGCATAGAAATATATGCTTCAATCACAAGTCCGTTCAGTGCATGCTGAATGTTGTGGAATTTATAAGATCACAGTCTGTAGAAAAGTATAAGATGGAACTAGAATATTTACATATAGCGAAAGCTGCTCAGTATTGTTCAGCTTATTTTACTTCGGTACTATATGCAGAACTGTGGTGTGAATGTTTCCATAGAATGTGTCCAACCAGCGACCATTTGTTATCCATTGACCACATCTGTGAAACGAATGATGAGCTTGGTAAAGCGTTGCAAGAGATTCTTAGAGAGGCCTTCATAAAAATTGGAGATCCTGACGCCATTTACGGATGTGGAGCCTCATATTATCAGGACCCCTCCGAAAGAATACAACATTATGTTCAACTTCGGAAGTGGGATAAGGTGCTACTTGCTCATGACATTGAAATGTCGCTTGGCAATAAAACCGCTGGTAAAGGTAAGGGGGTAACTCATTATATCAGATGAACGAAACTTATGATTTATTAAAACATTGTTGATCTCTAGGTTTGCTCGATGCGCTCTATCAATCTGGTCTCCAATATTTGTTGGGCGCATTTGTGAGGACAATTGACAAAACAGAAGACGAGAAAGATGACACTTATCGATATGAATGTGCTTGGCGTTTGTCAGATTGGAATATACCAGATACTCAGCAAATGATGAATTGGAAAGATGGCGACCGTGTAGACTTCCAAACCATACTCAGCGCAGACCATCCTCTATTTCACTATCGAGCTCTCAAGTTTTACCATGAATCCGATACCGACAGATTGAAGACCGCTTTGGATAGTGCGCGAATTAGTGTTATCAAAACTCTGCGCAATATTAGCTTAGGTAAATAAGTACAAAGTTGAGATTGATGCATACGAGAACAGAAGCAAGTACACAGTTTTACAATTTGAAATTTTCATTTTTTCAGAAAGCTGCAAGGCTGTTTATCCCGCCTTATCTCAACTTCAAATGTTACGTGAAATCGAAGAAGTGTATTTTGCAGAACCCGATACATACAACTCTATGATTGAAAAATGGAAGTATCAGGACGCTATCGGGGTCAATGATTTTGAATACATCGAACCAGTTCTTTCACAGCGTGCGATATTGTTACAAGCCAAAGGAAAAGTTGAAAGTAAAGTTATTAAGAGCGCTCTTGTTGATACGTACTTACAATTAACAGAGTTATCAAAGAAATATGGCTATTTTCAAATGGCTGCAAGGGCACTGGGTAAGTAAAATCTGAGACGTCTGTTCTCCATTGATTTATGATACGTTTGCAATATATGGTACATCGGTTGATTCAAAGTATACTTGAATTTATTTGTGCTGTACAGGCAGCTTAGCAAAACAAGTCGGAACATTGACAGATGAAGAAAGAAACAACTTGCAATATCAAGAAGCAAAACTGGCTTGGGTACGTGGGGATCATGAACTAGGTCGCCATCTTTTACGTAACTTAATAGTCAACGGCACTTCGGAGTTTATTCATTCAGAGGCGCTTACCACTTATGGGAATTGGATGGCTGAAACAAAATCTGAAAACCCACAGGTACAAAATTCATCGATGTTTCGTTTCAAATTTTATAAGAAGATTTTATTTGCAGCAATATGATGAAAACTAATGAATATTATCCTTTGTATCCTTTGCAGAAGATTATCGATAAATATTATCGCTTTGCTCTGGGGACCATTGAATCTAAAGAAAATCCAACTGAGAGAGAGAGGCAGAACTTTGTCTATACCCAAGCTGTTTTAGCCCAATTTGCTGATGTTCAATTCCAGCAAATACTGACTTACATGAAGTCCCCGCAATTCGAAAGCTTCAGGGCATGTGTCGCTTACTCGGAGCGGACTGCTGATAATCTTTCTGCCTACTCAAAAGATGCTGATGAGAAACGAGCCAAGTTCTTGAATCAAAAACAATGTAACAATGATATGGCGGAGCTGCAAAATATCGAAAAAGAAAAGAATATGTACCTGCTATTGGCACTGGAGTAAGTTATCTTTCCTAATTCTGCAATTTGGACATTTTCACATCGTTAGATTCTTATTTCAAGTTTTTCTTTAGGAATTACATGCGCACATTGGAACAAAGCGAGGATCACAATCTACTGGTGTTCAGACTGGTGTCTTTATGGCTAGATAACAAACGCGATTACAACTTGAACGAACTGATGCAAGCGAACTTGCACAAACTTCCATCCTATAAGTTCGTTTTACTCGTGCCACAACTAGCACCACATATATCAGATACAGATGATGAATTCTCAACAAAAATTTTCAATCTACTGGAAAGATGTGCGATTGAACATCCGCATCATACGATTCCAGTATTACTGGCACTGATGAATTCGCACAAAGATCATGATTTCCAGAATAGTCAACGAAAGTCAACTGTGAAACCTGAACCTCGGGTTCTTGGTGCAACGAAACTAGTTCAACGGCTCATGACCACTTCGATCAAGCCCCTTATCGAAGAAATGGATAAGCTGGCAAATTCGCTAATCATGTTAGCCAACCTCGAACCTCCAAAAACGAAATCTCAAAGTAAGTGAAAGATTTTAGTTCGAACCAATCTGCAATATTTATAGGATAAGGCAAGATGTGTACAACACTATTTTGTTACTCATCAGGACTTCCATATTTTTTGTACGACAGTAATGGACTACCTCGTAAACGATCGATTAAAAATAGATCAGACTGTAGTATATGCAGTCAATGAAAGAATCTCTTCATTTATCGCACTATTTGTCTTCTTTTAGGAATTCCTGTGCCAAACAAGCCACTTTCCATTACAAAGATGAGAAATTTTCAACACACTCTGGTGCCAACGATGTCCATCGATATAAAACCAAACAAAGATTACAATGGAATCGTGAGCATAATAAAATACGATGATAGTTATGAACTTGTTGGCGGCATAAATGCTCCCAAAAAAATAACGTGCCTTTGTACCGATGGACAAAGGAAAAATCAATTAGTAAAGGTAATAACGGTTTCCCTGCCCGCTACATCCACTGCAAAATGCAGATATTTACAATAATCTTTTTTTTCGCTCTTATTGTTTAGGGTAAAGATGACTTGAGACAGGATGCTGTTATGCAACAGGTTTTTACCGTGATGAATATGCTTCTCAGGACAAGCAAAGAAGCCAACAAACGTAAACTCAATGTCCGCACTTACAAGGTACCAAAATATATTATCAAAGCACTTTTTGCTCTCTCAAGTGTTTGAACATGTAAATCAATGTATCTGACCTTTTTATTTCATTAGGTGGTACCACTTACTCAGAGATCTGGAGTTCTGGAATGGTGCGACGAAACAACGCCTATCTTTGAAATTCTAGGAGGTTCTAGTAATAAGATGGGTCTTCACGAGAAATATTATCCCAAAGATTACTCCATCAAACAATGCAGAGAAATGATGGCGGTAAATAGTATAAAATAACAAAGAATTTCTTATGTCATCATATAAAAATCATGCAAGCTCACATCTCACATCGAGAGCTCATCAATTTCCATAAACCTATATTTACAGGCAATGGCAAAAACGTCAAACGTGCAGAAACTTACGAGATATAATCAGTGCTGTGAACATCTTCACCCCGTGTTTCACTACTTTTTCCTGGAAAACTTTTTGTCGCCAGAGATTTGGTTCGAACGAAGATTATCGTATGTGCACAGGTACTGGGAAAAATATTCAAACTTTTGGTGTGTGAATTTTTCAATTTCGCAATCCGTTACATGACATAGATTTGATTTTTCAGCGTGGCGACTACTTCCATAATAGGATATATCCTAGGATTGGGTGACAGACATTTGAACAATATTCTGATCGACAAAACGACGGCTGAAGTTATTCACATCGACTTTGGTATAAAATACCTAACCTAATTTTGGTAAAATTTCTCATTTCTACCCACATCGTTATATCATGCTTTGAATATTGTGTCAGGTATCGCATTCGAACAAGGAAAAATTCTACCGACCCCCGAAACCGTGCCATTCAGACTAACTAGAGACATGGAAGTTGCGATGGGAGTATCCGGTGCCGAGGGTGTTCTGAGGCGAAGTTGCGAGGAGACTATGACCGTACTTCGCGATAACAGAAGTGTCATTATAACACTTATTCAAGTTCTTTCTTACGATCCCCTTTTTTCCTGGTCAATTACGCCAGCCAAAGCATTCAGTCTTCAGCAGGGTAGTACGCAGGGATCTTCCGAAGGTTCAGAAGGTACGTGAATAATTCAATGACATATATTTTACATTTCTCTATCTATACGATATTATTTATTTCTTAATAATAATGAACATTCTCCAGCCTCTGGAACTAAAAACAAACTCGCTGAAAGAGCTCTTTTACGATTGGACCAAAAACTTCGTGGAACAGAGGAGGGTTCCGCATCGAGTGTTGCTGGTCAGGTAGAAAAATTGATCCAGGAAGCTCGGGATCCGATCAATTTGTCCCGTTTATTTTGCGGATGGCAAGCCTATCTGTAATTTGTAACTCGATGCGAGTATAGGCATTATCATTATCATTCATATTATCATCATTATTATTGTTATTTTTATGCCATTTTATCCGTTATTTTGATGTATTATCGTTACCCGGTGTTCAGTGAACTCGCTACAAATTTTAAACAGTCATTGTGATACTCTTAACTCATGTGATATACCTGATTAAATATGGATAGTTTTTTTTTTATTATTGGTAAGCTGTTCCAATCACTCGTTGGATGAAGTATCCGATTGAAAACGATTATTCGAGATATTTAAATTTTATTAATGAGAATCAGGTGTGCGATTTTAGGCTAGGCGATTTTATAGTTTTACAATTTCGTGACGGGATTTTATATTAAGAAAGTTGTTCCTCAACATCAGTGGTAGCTTTGTTGGTACGCTTGTACCGCAACATCGTTATTCGTTAGAGATCACATGCCATTATATAATTAGTGATAACATAACTATAGATTATTTTTTACGATATATTTTGTAATAAATAAAAAAAAAAAAACATATATTGTATCAAAGAATTGCACTTCGATACGGTTTGTTAATAAGATGTTGAGATGTACTTAACTACATGTATTTATATGACCAAAGAGAGTTTGATTTGATAAATTGATTTTACATTTTAAAAATTTTATTCAGGTATAAAGGGTGACTGATCGTGTTACCCCGTATCAGCTAATTCCGGCTGAAAACGGAAAGATATAAAGCTGGCCACACTAGCCGCTCTGATAAATGTTTTTTTTTTTTCTTAACATATGCTATGTGGATTGAATTTATCAAACGGTCAGCTGATTTGAATAAATATAAAAAGGCGATGTATACCAGAAATAATAGCAAGAGAATCGATACCATATACTAATTGTGTGTCAAACGTACCAAGTGGAGGCGACACTTTACATAAATATGGGTAAATAATCAAGATTTAAATAAACATGCACGTTCGAGTACATCAGGAAAAATAAATGAGCATTGGCACATCGCAAGAACTCTGCAAATCTGCTTGGGTAGCTAATGGGCAATTTTGAAGTAACGGGGGTGCGATGTGGTATCGAAGTAAACACATATGATAGATATATAGATAAGGAATTGTTGAGGATCCATCAGCGTAGAATTTTGCTAGAACTTAACCGCAGTGGCAACAAAGGCACTTAGAGAATCACATCGTTTGTAAGGTATTTACCTTATTCAAACTCGGAAATGACGTTCCAAAAATTAGCGAGTACTCGGAGCAAATTCACGGGGTTATCAGCGCAACAATTTTGGAAGCCACTTATCCTTTGTACTTCATGTGGTATCCGAACGTTACTTATGCCCGAGTGAAAGTGACCGACATGAATGACAATTATTTAAAATTATACCGCGGCAAAGGACTCAATCAAACATTATCTGAAGATTATACCGATTTATTGTGAATTTCAACGTTGCTATCGCCTCCCAAAAACATCGTAATATTGATTTATGAGTTGATTATATTTGTGCACAGAATTTAAACATTCGTATGCAAATCACTGATCTCAAATAGATAAATCATTTTCGATTATTAGCTGGTATTATAAATACGTCAGCTTCTAGTATTTTCTTTCGCTTTCGCTCAAAGCGTAGTTCAGTTGAAACGTGGTGGACAGGACGGAAATTATTTCGGTTAGACTAGAGTAGGTTTTTAATGTGCGGATATGAAAAATAGTCTACCACATTTTTGCGATGAGTCTTTTTATCATTTATATGACAATTATTCTGATTGTTTTTTATCGGAGTACGATTGCGTCCAATATTTCGGTATTGCGGGACAAAGTTATTGTAAAAGAAAGTAATTTGCTGCAAAAATTTTTCGAAAAAGCTACAGATCAATTGGCAGACCACGAATCGAATCATATAACGTTATTGGGAGACTCTGTGGATGACGTACTCATGTTAAAACCTCTGATAGAAAAATGTCCTTGCTTTATCGGAACCGACGCGCGGGAGATCACAAGATCTCGAGAATTCGCCGCGCAGAGTTGGGTTTTTTATTTCATCACCAGAGTAGATAAACATTATATGAGAAATGTACACGACGGTCTGTGGAACTGCAACAGAACCAAGTTCTGCTTTGTATACGAGAATAATGTTACAGAAAAAGAAATGGAAATTACTTTGATGGATACCTATAGGCAAACCATCGGTGCGGTCATGTTTGCCCACCACTATAAAGAGACTTTAAAATTTTATGTGACAGCAATGACGGACGACTGCAGCATCCAACTTCGAACTGTCCTGGATTGGTCACCTGGAATCCCAATGTCAAGTCTAACAGATTTTTATATCGGAGTCCAATCTTTTCAAGGGTGTCCAATGGTCTTGGGAACGCGTCACTCTCCCCCGCAAATGTTACTCGAAGAGGGCGATGACGGTAGAAAAAGAATCGTCGGTGGATCGGAGGGTAAAATGATGCTGGCTGTCAGTAAAAAGTTGAACTTTGAACTCGAACTAAAAGATTTCGAATTCTCCGGTCAGCGAAACGGCTCCTACAAACGTAACGTCGTCAGTGAATTTTATGACGCGAATCTTACAATACTCGTCAATCAGATTCGAGCAAGTACTCAGTTTGAAATTTTCTTCGAATTGTCCGACATGTACAGCTCACAGTGCGCTGTATGGTGCGTTCCAAGAATCGGAAGAAAATGGAGATTCGAAATTATCTTCGGTGAATTTTCAAACGGAACTTGGTTTTTGATTGGAACAACATTTGCCATGCTATTAACACTCACTGGCGTAGTTCAGCACCAGTTTTTTTCGAAGAGACGTGAGTAGATGGATGTAACAATTGTCTTCGGCATGTACATGTGATTGACTACAGAAATTGCCTTTCTTTTCAGTTGGATTCGAAAAAAATAAATCACAGATCGTAACGATGATTATGGAGATTTTTTCAATGAGTCTCCGTAACGCGATATCCTGGCGACCAACTTCGGATCGGTTGAGAATTTTTCTTGCGATGTGCTTGTGCTATTTTTTGGTAACAACTACGGCGTACAAAAGTTCCTTGGCTTCAATATTATCAGCGGAAGACCATAAGCCTTCGATCGTTGATGCTGAGGGAATCATACGCGCAAATTTATCAACAGGTGGTGACGCTGCGAGTCTTTATCTCCTACGAGATCAAATCGAGGGCAGTAAAATTACAGAGGAACTCATACGACGATACATTATTATAAACGACAGCTTGGCTGCCCTCCGCAGAGTGTCGAACGTCAAGGATATCGCGTATCTAATTTCAAAAGCGGATTTACGATACAGTGAGGAAATGTTGAGGATAAATAATGAAGGACCATTGTCAATTGATATCATTGACGAATGCGTGCTCACTTATAATACCGCTATCGTGACGCAAAAGGGATCTCGATTACTCAGATCGATAAATGCAGTCCTTAGGCGACTCGGGGAAGCAGGACTTTTACTGCGATGGCAGTTAGAAGATATCAATATTAGCACAGAATTTAAAACTGGTTCAAGAAATACAAATGATCGAATGTCAT
Organism: Athalia cordata; assembly: GCA_963932425.1. Taxonomy (NCBI): domain Eukaryota; kingdom Metazoa; phylum Arthropoda; class Insecta; order Hymenoptera; family Athaliidae; genus Athalia; species Athalia cordata. The sequence goes on from OZ010626.1 coordinate 33,274,294, forward strand.
GGCAAAATTTTTACCAAATACTTGTCCTCTGCATTGTACCCTTGAGCATTTCTCTTCTCACTTTCATCGGGGAAATTATTTTTCACTGGTTTTCTTCTCGGGATTCTAATGCAATGATGGCAATTAACGTCCAATCGGCGATTGCGTCCGCAACGTATCAGTAAAAGTAACATTGAATGATTATTGTGTGTACCGTGTGTTTATGTAGATTCGCTATGACGTTATTAGCCGTATTGCAATCACCGCGTCTCTGTCAAGTACGAAATAGCTATTAATTGCATGAATATGTGCAGCAATTTGCAATTTCTTGTGCAAATATATCAGTATAAATATTCATAGCAACTAACATTTCCTATTGATAATTGAATCAATATCCTTGACGCTACTCGCTACCAAGATGGATGCGAAAATCTTGCTTCCGAGTTCAATGTATAAAGTCTTTGTAGTACCTAGTAACGATTCATAGGCATCTCACTCGAGATCACTAGTTTATCTACGCTACATATTACTTCCAAACTTCGACGACCGCTCATCAACTAGGTGCAGGAATACATCGATAAGGTAAAAAGAAAAATATCATTCCCAGGTACCGATTGAAAGTGTAGACTTCATCGAGTCTTCTAAAAAAATAATGAAGGAAATGCTACAGGTTCGATATCAATCAATTTTGTCAATAAAGGGAGACTTTACATAATTTTCCTTGATCCATCGAATTATGTAAACAGCAAAATCTATTTGTTGTCGGGATGAATCGATAATTTTTGTTTTTTTCATGAACCTTCAGCCAGCCCTTGATTTGTCATTTATATTGATTTTCTCGCCTCTGAAACAATTATTCTGATTCAAATCAGTGAAAAAAACAAAACAATTCAATATCACTAATTTAGGATGGACATTTTCGACATCGGTCGTAATATCGTCGCCACCGGTATTCTTATCGGGATTATCATCCTGTTAGTGTTTCACCTGAGACGACTAGGTATGTATAAACATGCGTCGAAATTCCATGGACCAAAACTTGTACCGTTTGTGGGGAACGCTCTACTTTTCCTCGGAAGTGCTTGTGGTAAGCTATCGTGAAAGTGATAACTGAGAAGAACGGTGTTTTTCATTATATCATTTTATAGATTTGCTGAAAAAATTCGAGAACCTTTCAATTTTATACCCATCTTCACCGGTGCGATTTTGGCTTGGAACAGAATTCATGGTGATTTGTTTCGACCCCGAGCAAATAAAGGTACGATAAAATTGAGCCTTTTTATTTAACTAGATACTATTGCAAGTGAATTCATGGACCCAAAAATTTGTTTTCAGCAAGTATTAACGGATGCAAAGTTGGTTGACAAATCGAAGCCTTACGATTTCGTCAAACTATGTATCGGAAATGGTTTAGTCACTGCACCTTGTAAGCCATTTTTATTTCGCTTCCGTTTTCGGAAAATTTTTTAATTTCGTCAGTCTGATATTTATTAATTTATTATCCGTTATTACAGCACCAATATGGCGTGTGCATCGAAAACTGATACGACCGTCTTTGAATTTGAAAATTCTCGAGTCATTCGTTGATATATTTGCTGCTAAATCAAAGAGGATGCTGAAAAGAATGGAGAAGGAAGTGGACGGCGAAGAATTTGAACTAGATAATTACATGTCGATGTGCGCATTCGAAATTATTTGCGGTACGTCCACAATCAGAGCAAACGCTGATAATTCATCTTGAAGAATCAAAAAAAAAAAAAGTGGCGTGTCATTGTTTCAGAAACTGTGATGGACGTATCTATAGAAGAACCGAGCGACGCTGATCGCAATTACATACATGCTCTTGAGAGGTAAATTATCCCCTTTTTTTGAACTTCGAATTTCGCTGTTGGAAATGACGAGTTTGAAAAGCTGAGTGTTAATTAAATTTCCATAAATTTACTGCAGGGCAGCGGAGATCGGATACCAGAGACTTTTTAAACCATGGTTTTATTCGGATAAAATATTCTATCGATCTGCACTTGGCAAGGAATTTATGCAGTGTGCCAAGGCTCTGCATGATTTGAGTAACGAGGTAAGAATCGTGGGATCAACTCGAACTTATTTCCAATCAATTATTTAAAAAAAGCAGGAATAAAAAACACAAAGTATGAAAATATAATGTTTATTCAGGCGATAGAGAGACGGAAGGAAAAGTTTTTTAATAAGTCCCATCATGCCGCTGCAACAGATTCGACCAGCGACACGCGTAAGTTGATCAGAATTTCACTTTCATCCTGCAGATCTGCGATATTAATATTAAAAGCAAAATTTTATTGCTAAAAATAACACACATTTTTATTTCAGGCAGTCCGTTATCCGAGAAGAAAGTAATCCTGGATTATCTGATCGAATTATCACTCGATGGAAACAAATTTTCAGCGTCAGACGCACGTGACGAACTGAACACATTGCTTATAGCCGTAGGTATTCGAACAATTGGTTTCAAATATCAGGCCGACTTTATTTTGTGAAAAACAAACAAATTCGTTCTAGGGATACGAAACGACGTGCATCGCAATGTCAAACGTACTCTACATGCTGGCAAACAATCCAGACGTACAGGTCAATATAATTTCTCTTTTTACCGCACTGTATTTAATGCGATATTCCTGTTGCTAACGTTTTTTACTCGTACTCCTTTAAGGAAAAGGTTCATAGGGAGCTTATCGATATTTACGGAGACGATGACCTTGACATACGTGACGTCAAATACGAAGACTTGCCAAGGATGGAGTATTTGGATCGAGTTATCAAGGAAACGTTGAGATTGTTTCCTTCCATACCTTACATCTCTCGTTTGATAACCGAGGACTTAGAAATGGGTAGGCGCATCTGATCGATTCACAATTTTAGTTTTTTGCTTCAAATATTGGTAACTCCATTATATCTATGGTGAAATTTTATTAACCATGTTCCAGGAGAATACACCTTGCCGAAAGGATGTTTGTACGTGGCGTATATTTACGGACTTCATAGGAGCGAAGAGTACTGGGAAAATCCGTTAACTTTTGATCCAGATAGATTTACTCCCGAGGAAATTGCAAAACGCCATTCCCACTGTTACATTCCCTTCAACGTGGGGCCGCGAAATTGTATCGGTAAGTGATTGGTGTATTTTATTTTTTAACCGTCAAAATTTATACAAGCGAACTGCCAGCGTTCTAATTATCGACGATTCGTATCCATTTTGAAACTCGCAATTCGCTTTATAGGTATTAGATATGCTATGATGGAAATGAAGACGGTCCTCGCAACTATTCTCCGAAAATATTTAATGAAAGTCGATAAAATTGTACCGATCAGCGAAATCAATATGAAAGCAAATGTGCTTTTAAAGCCCCTGAATCCACTAAAAATTCGTATAAAGAGACGCGTAACAGATCAAGTTACGCGCCACAAGGTGTGACCTATGTGAAAATCATAGGTTTTTCAGGCTCGAAATTTCCTATGATTAAAATGAAAACAATTCTAGCGATCATTCTTCGGAAATATGTAATTAAGAAACTTCACGTCAGAACCTGTTATGACACCGATGCGTCCGATAACATTGCGAATAGAAAGACGCCAGTAACGTTTGGTATGTTACAACACATTCAGGATCCAAGTATACTTAGATACAATATATTAAATCATTTATTCATGACATATACATTGATGCCCTATATATCTAAATAACGTAAAAAAAAAAAATACACCTTTTTCCTATTTTTTTCTATCGTTCCTTTCTTTTTGTTCTTAATTAAAAATTATATCGGAGGTAACACGGTCGATTTAATAACAGAAGTTTACTTAGAGAAGACTGCCAAACAAATGGGAGATGCAGAAATCCGATACAATGAAAATAGACATGAGAGATGATAAGGAGATCGGCAAATATTGAAGTACGTCGATTATCTTTGAATTAACATCGCAGGATGTGCAATTGTGAGATTCAGTCAGATATTCAGATGCATTCAGTTTTTTTCAGATTCTTTGTATTGTGTCTCATATTTCTAGAACATCAGATTCATTTCACTATTTTCAACGGACAGAATGTTTTCTTTTTTATTGTTTTTTTTTTTGTTTTTTTTTTACATTTGCGTTGACGGATACAAAACAAGCACATTTTTTTTTCTTCATTCAATCATCCATTAGTCACCTCGCAAATAAATTTCTGATATAAAATAAACTTCGAATTTAAAATTAAAAAACATAGTCATGATATCCATAGTATCCAAAAACAGTTTTTCACACTACTAATTGTAAGATGAAAATAGAGTTTGTGTTCAACCTGGTTTGTGTCATTTAAGTGTTACATTAATAATATTGCTCACCGCAAACCGATCTTCGAAGCTATATTACATCTTGTTTTTTTAATTTATGTACATCTTATAGATAATACTAGGTTCAGTGAATAAAACCCCTACATTTACCCGTTGTAGTAACTGAAAATATGTACAAACGTGAAAGTTGGCTTACTACAAAAAATGTTTTTTTTCACAGTACGAATATATAGTTATCGTAGCCGCTTAAAAAAAAAAAAGAAGAAGATATATTAACATCAATATTAATATTTGAATCAGTACTTCTTTTATATTATAGAGATTACGACTGCGCTGCAACCTTATTCCAAATATCACAAACATGTTTAGTCTCTTTGCCAAGAGACGTAACGAAGAAACTTGATCAATCTTTTTGTCAATATTCAGTGATCGCCAAATCAAATGGTTCGTGGGTTAAACATTATCGTGATAGATTCGAGTGATTCTGTTTACACGGTACCATGCAATTCTGTACGAAAAATAGAATAAGCATAATGAAATAATTTCACATCGATCATTCTTTGATGCGAAATAATGTGTAAGAAAAAACGTTGTTTTGTTTTTCTTATTCAACCGATTCACTTTAGGAGGGTATGAAAATTTTACAACATCAACTTTCCGTTATTAGATGCACGAATTTGCGCAACTTGGTCAGTTGTCAGAATCAGTTTACTTCCATTGGGTAATGACAGAGCGTAATGACTCCCGGTTTCATTGACCACGACTACCAGTTGGGGGTTAGAGTTCTGAAACGCTTGGGTCTGCTGCGCTCTTATCGGAGTAATAGAAATACCACCCTGCGACATTCGCTGCATAATTTGGGGTGGTAAACCATTGGCTGGTGTTACGGTAACCTGCGAGGTGACAATGGGACTTTGGGTAGTTTGTACGTTAACATTGTTATGAGAAGAAACATTAGCAGCGGTAGGTGCTCCCTGTGCGGGCTTCTTTTTCTCCGTTATAATCATTTCTATTTCGTCGTCGCTGTCGCTCAAGACTATCAACGACGTGGTATTTGTTGAATTTGTACTAACGTTTGGCGCCCCTTTATTTCGTTTCTTATCTTTGCCGTGATTAGGACCAGGCTTATGCGGTGTTGGAGTCTTCTGAGGCACATTCATCGATCTCGATTTACTTCTCTGACTGAAATTTCCCCTCGGTGGAACATTACTGCGAATTACTGCGCCATGTGGAAACGGAGCGTTGTTTCCGTTAAATGGCGGCCTTTTCCTAAAGTTAGCTTGATTGGGCTGTCGTATATTTTGGCCAGGAATCAAAGTCTGTCTTATGCCTGAATTGACGGCGAAATCTCTTGGTGCAGGTGGTTGTATAGGCGGCGGAACAGAGGGGGAGTGAATAACATATCCCGGCATTTGTACGTAATTTTGGGTAACGCCCTGTTGGTTTTGCTGTAGCGGTTGAGCTGGAAGATAGTTTGATTGATGAGGAGCCTGTATGATATAATTATGCCCTGCCTGTACATAGTAGCTCTGCTGCACTTGTGGTACTATATTATTTGTCATTATTGTACTCTGTTGCATCATGCTAGGCACGGCATTGTTTTGGGGCATTAAATAATAGTTTGGAAGTGGACCTCGTTCGGTTTCTACGACCACGTAACCCGATGGTTGCATGTTTAAATTGTAGTTATTTGAATTCTGTTGTTGATCGACGATTGGCGTTGGGACTTCATCTTTTATGTCTATTTCCGAATGCACACTAGTGATTTTACATATAGGACTTGAAGGCACTGCTTGACTATATTTTACATTACTTGCCCTTCTAGGTTTCACGTTCGAATCACTACTCCAACAATTAACATTTACATGCTTTCGGCCTGCTTTATTGCAATCCTTTGAACGGTCCGTCCAATCTGCAGACTTTCCATCACCTGTACATTTCGTTGCGGAGACATTCGCTGCTTCTCCGATTTCTCCGTTCATGTGTAATAGTTTCTGTTGGAGTGTCCTTAAGTTCCGCGCTGCTGTAACAGAAATTTTTGATCTTTAATTGAACAGCTCTCAAATTCAAGTATTGCGATTAACGTTGACACTTTTATTCAAATAAGCTCAATGTCACGGGCTAATTTCCTTACCTGAACGTCTATTTTTCCTCTTGCGAGAGCTTGGTAAAATCCAATCTTGGTCAGAGTCCTCCGACTTCCTGGTCTCGCTCTGTCCGGTTGTCGATGCATTATGGTCGGATAGTGCGTTTGGCGATGCACAGGTGGGCGCATACTTTGCCTCAATTTCGGTCCACCCTTCCAGCTCCTCCTTTCCGATTTCGTCATCATCGGAGCTAAATACTTGTTCTGTGTATGAGGAAACGCCCCGAGTCCGCAACACTCTTCTACTGATGAGTTTTTCTTCTGAAAAATGAACAAAACTTTGAATGGGAAATCAGAAATAATAATGATAAAATCCATGTCCGAAATTAAGGCTTTTCAAGTTCAATATGACGAAAAATTTCGAAAAATTCACCTTGATTTTCTTCGTTGGTTTCTTTGCCGCACGTGCTTGTTTGTCGGGTCTGCCTTTGCTGACTTTTTTTGTCGGTTGTGGCATCTTTTGTTGTTTCTCCCCTACTATCTGCACCTTCTTCTCCTCTACTCTGGTGCCGTTTATCATTATCTTCTTGATTTTCCTCATGTTCCTTCTGTTCTTGTTTAGGGTCATCGGGGGAATGGGGCTGATGGTGGGTGCCAGGTGGGGGTAAGGTAGGTTGCGATAACGGCGAAACCAATGCGTCGCTTGTGGGTGGCAGTGGGTGGCAGCCCTGTGATCCAACAACCCACCAATTAGACCCGAGGCCAACGCTACCTTCACTCGGCCAGTCCTGATCCTCCACAACGCTACAACACACAGTAGCTGCTGTGCCATACACACTCGACAACAACAACAACGACGAAGGCCAAAGAGTTTATAGTAACAATAGAACAACCCTAGTGTTTCCTTGGCGACACTGAATGGGATCCTCTCACTGTAAAGGTGATGGTAGTGAAAGGTATTACTGTGAGAGGGAGTCAAAATCAAATACAGGTTTTCACCGCACAGTCTGCCTACCCCTCATTTGGAAACTTTTCAACGCTCAATAGAAATCTGGGAAAATCCATTATCAGGTTTTTCACTGCCACTGGCTGCAGCTGTGACAATAAGACAGTAGGGAGCCTGATCATACAATGAAACGATTCCAGGTAATGGGACAAAAAAACTCATCACTACATGTAATTCGTTTGATGCTATGAAAATCACCAATTATACACGTCAACTTCTGGAATTCAAGTACGGTATATTGAGAGAACATAAAAACATAATTTGGGTTGAGAACGAAAGGATGGAAAGAAGAATGACACAGTATAACAGCAAATATTGAACTCCATGCAATTAAAGAGAAACGTGAATCAAATCCCCAGGAAATTTTAGACGAAAAGGATGAGAGTTCAGGTCTTTGAAAAAAATAACACATAAATTATCCGAAATTACAGATGTTAGATGAATGCCACGGTGTAAAAATTCCTGTTTACGGGAAAGCTTGTGATTTTGAGGAGCCAAATGAATATGAAGTAGAGACACAGATTCATACTATTATCGTGAAACACACTTACTCTTTTGGCATGCATTTCATATTAGCTATAACGTTATTGAGGATTGAGATGACTCGTAAAACTTTACGTGGACCAAAAATTCACACTACCATACCACTCTATTGGTTATTTGCTGAATGCAGAACAAAAACTTCCCCTAACTTGCATTGAATATTACGAAAGCTGAGAATAGGGCACGTGTCCCAAAATATATAATCAAGATCTGTAGAAGCAAATAACTTATTGTTAGTGCCCAAAGATATAACAGTACTGGTCGTTGTGAAGCCGGCAACGTTATTTTCTTTCTATAATTCACGCGGCCGTCCGATATTGGTCTAGTCTGGACAAAAGTTGTAATCGAAAGGTCCTCCAGCTAACTAATGATCTACTTCTAGATAATTAGTCAAAACGAATGTCAATGCATACCCTGCTTTGAAGTTTGTCCATTCTTTGCGCAATTTGGCTCGTGCTTTTCTGGTCACATCGGAGAACACGGCTTCCTTTTCTTTCAATTCAATGATCAATGCTTTGATTTTCTGTATTAATTTCATTTCACACTGCGGATTGCAATAGTTCTGGAAAAAAAAATCAAACAATGAGTAATCTCTAGGCTATATTAGAGTTCTTCAAAATTCTTTGAATCAGTTTACAGAAAACTAAAGTGTATTTCTCACCCGAATAGTGACACCATTTATTTGATGAGAATCAATGGGTGGGATATTTGTTGAGACCAATTCTTGCAGAGTTTCAATGCTGTCTGCAACAAGCTCGAATGCAGAAACACTGAGGTCCCCGAGCATTTCATGAAAATTTTCGACTCTTTCCTCAGCTGTTTCTTCTTTCTTGATTATCCTCGGTTTTCGTAAGTTATATCTTTCCCAGACAGGAATATTCGCATCAGAATTCGTAGTTAAATTATCTTTACTTTCGCTCAATAATCTATCCTGCAACATGCTCAAGGTGGGCTCTTCCTCGCTTTCAGATTCCGACATATCCTGTTCTAATAATTTCAGCATTTTGTACGTTGATCTTACAGTCCTCCGCGGCATATTAATTCTGTCTTCTGTGACTTCGGTAGATTTGTTTTTCGCTCTAGATCTCGTCATGGTTCGTGCACTAAAGGTTTTTTCTGTAACGACTTTTTCGATATCATTGTCCAAGTGCCTGGTAGGCTTAGTTGTAATATTCGTTTCATTGCTCGACTCGTCCACAAGTGATTTTTCACTAGAAAACGATGCGACTAGTTTGTCCAAGGCCAAATCCTCATCAATTGCGCCATCATCACTTGCCGAGTCACCTACTTTGACCGCATCTTTCAACTTAGTTTCGATTGATTTTTCATCATCGGACTTGGACAGTGATAATATTTTCTCTATATTTACATCATTCGTTGAGTTTTTCACTTTTTCGATCACGATTTTATCAGCAATTATTGGACTAGTTACAACACTTGACAATTTATCAGATGCCTCAGTTACTGACATTATTTCGTCCAGTTTTTCGTCATCTGTTTTTGAGCTATTAGACAAATCATCCATTTGTAATATCGTAGTTTCTGGTAACAATTTTTCCTTATCGCTCGATGCACTCTTCAAACCGACCGCAATTGATTCAACACATTTCGAAGATTGCAGTTTATCGCAATTATCATCAACATTACCAACTGACTCCAACACCTTTGAATGGCTATTGTTATCCTTGTCATTTGCACTTGTATCATTCGAATTGGGTTTCTTCAATGTTTTGTTTATATTGTCTTCAGATTCCTTTGTCTCATTTGTTAACGATGCAGTCTCCAAATTTTCTGTAACACGTCCAACTTTATCGTGGTTATCAATTGATTGATTTTCTTTTATCAACGAATCATCAATTTTATTATCCTTTTTTAATGAATTCACTGTAGAGTCACAAGTATTTTTTGAGATGCTCTGGAATTTTCTTCCAAATGAGGCTCCGTCATTTGACTTAGCATCGCTAAAAGAAGTGTTGGTATCGTAACCACTGGATTTCCTATGGATTTCACTGGATTTTGTTTGATTTGAGATTACGCTCGCTTCAGAATTTTTGGAGGAACTTCTAGATCTCTTAGAATTCTCTTCTTCCAAATCGTTGTGGTTGTTATTACTACACATACTGATTGTGCTCAAATTCGTATCTTCGCTACCCATAGACTCCGAAGGGCCTTCTGCGACGTAGTCACAGTTTGAGATTTCATCCCGTTTTCTGCAACGTTTTCTGAGTTTGAGCGGCAGCGCTCCGTTTCTCCACCGTGCTCTTCTTGATTTTTTTATCTTATTGGTCTTAGACATATCGACTTTTTGATTTTCTGCTTTCTGATCCGAAACATTCGACTTGACTTCAGCTTTGACTCTGGGAGCCTGTAACGTAAATCACATATGATAGTTACTAGATCAATTTCATGAAATGTTTTCTAAATAATTTTCCTACCTTGACTGTCGATAGTATTTTATTGTCTAAGCAGTGCCTGTAAACTCGAATATCGTTCTCCATGATTTGTGGAAAGTATATGTACCTAGCACCATATCTATCCGTTCCAAGTAGAGTTTCGAATGGTTCTTCCGTCAGGTGTTTGGTCATTTCTTCGTGAACAGTTTTTCTCGTGTGCTAATAAGCAAATATAGCAACAGCAATTAAGAACTGCCTAGCTGTAGAGATTTTTATCAAAGATTATTTGTCTTACAATTATTGAATCGCAAAGTGTTTTGAGAAGCCATGCTCTCTGCCTGAATGATAATTCCTCAAAGTCTTTTGCCTCAATTTCCGAAATGTCGGGAAATATTTGCCAGAATGCTGGTTCGACTCCCGTATTTTCCAGTATCTATTGGTGGGGATAAAAATTAGTTAAGCAGCTTATCGGCGGATCTATTCAGTCGAAGAAGGACATTATAATTGCGATACGAACCTTAACAGTATCCCCATGTTTGGCATGATAAACTTTGAACCAACTTTTAATCTTATGCATTAAAATATTCGTCCAAAATTCATATGGCATAGGTGGCATCCTACGTAATTTCGATTTGCATACCAATGGACTGAAACAATTTAGAAATTCCTTAGTTCCAAGAGTTCAAAGTCATCTTGAAAATCCTAGTATAGCATATTCTCATACCTGAGAAGACAAGTCATTATATGAGACAACTGTTTAGATGCTCTCGGCATTAGCAGCATTCTTTCCATCTCATAAATTGACAATGGTCCGATATTCAACGCATCTTTAGTCAGGTGAAGGAATTGGTAGATCTGTGGAATCTGAAAATTATAAATTATACCCTATTATTAAGGGCTCAAAGGTCGAAAGACTGACCTAATAATTACCTCCCACATCGTTTTCATCTCGTCATGCAGTTCGTCTGGCATAATGTGTTCCTTTTCCCAATCGTCTAGGGCGACCTCATCACCATCCAACTTCCGCTTTCTACTCTTCTTCGACATTTTGATTTCCTTCCGACAAAAACCGGCTGCCTGTAAACAACGATACAAAACGATCAATTATTATTCGGCGAATACGACTTTTTTTTGTATCAGTCTTTTCGAGACCTCAGGTATTACAATCCAAACTGAACTCTGTTATATTTTGTACCGAAAAAAAGAAAATTTACAACAAGTTTAGTATAAATAAAAAGATCTTCGATATAATCAGAACCGGGAGGTTCCAGGACTATAAAAACTCTAAATATCTAAACGACAATCTGCTGTAGGCTAACGTTATATTATCATTTCAAGCAAACCATGATACATTCATATTTTTATAGGCTTGTTAGTACGTGGATAGTGAAAAACCTGAAGGGAATAATTTCCTTTTTCAGATCGGTTGGAAAGGAAAGAAGTAGAAATTTGAACTCTGAGCGATAACTTTTTTGGTCTAAGCACATTATGTAAGGCCAGGATATAACTCGACTTTGGGAGTAGTTATGTACTCGAAGTAGCCATCAATTTTATTCATTTTTTTCCTCTATTTCTCTGTGACCTTCCATTCATTAATCATCATGATCTTAAGGTCCAATTTCATCAAGGTCGACTACACACCATGAGACACTCCCATAACATCGGCATAAGGTTGGGGAAAGAAAGTTACCATCTTGATAAGTAAAACGTGGATGTTTGTTGAGTAATTAGAAGAATGCGATGTGAACTCGTGCGCACGACCCTTACGGCACCATCTGCGCTTGGTCTACATACAGGGTGAGAACTTGAGCGGAAAAAAAAACACGTTAGACATAATTGTCTTCTCCTGTAAAAACGCTTTTTTTTTATCGATGATTAAGATAATGACACGGGCATTTGATTGGGAAAAGGGGTTACGATTTGTACAGTGACATGAAGTGGGTATAATTGCAACGAAACTTTTGCTCGCAACAAGATCCTGACACCCGGTTGTTAGAATAGAAAATTCTGTACATCCCATACGCTTTTCATTGCCAGTGTTTTCATAAGTTCGTTGATAATTGACTTCTTGTCATTCAGATTGCGAAGTTTAGATAATGGATTGTTATATTTGTTATCAGATTACGTATACAACTAATATAGTTATAAATACAGTTCGTATAGAAATATATATACGTCTTTATAAACAAAAGGAAACTTAATGTGAGTTATAATTGTCGGATAACGATTATTTGAAGGGTACGACTAATAATTACCGACGTTAACGTTGACAGGTCATTACCGTGCAGGTATACCGCTGCATATGATGCCTGCACGATTAATTTTGTATCTGTATAGATAATTTTCTAGGAAATTTAATCACCACTGTGATAAAAAAAAAACGAAAAGAAAAGAAAATTGTCAAAATCACACGCCTTCCGTGAAGAGTTGGAAAACACAAAAAATTATATATCAGATTAATAGCTGTCGTTGTAATTTTGTCGTCATGATTGAACATCGTTTTAGAATGCTGCGACCAGACAGTGTCTGGTGACTAAATTATACTGATAAGACCCGATGTCATTTTTTAGGAAAAAAGATGGTCTCCCGATTTGGTGCAACGATTTCAGTATAAGTATATACACAGAAGCCTAGAAATCGCTTTCTGAAATTTTTTGTTTCAAATGATTAAAGAAATAGAAAAAATAAATTTTTCGATGCATCTACGTACGTTTGTCTGAACGCAGAAAGATACGTAACAGTGTTGGTCGCATGAACGAAACATTATAAGATAGGGTAGAAAACGTAGTTCGATGTAAACCAAAGATTAAAAAAGATACAACTATACACGGAGTTGTGGTGTCTGAGTTAAATAACCTTGAACAACTGTTATTTACGACACGAATATCGATGCTCTTTTACCCTGTAGTAGAAATGATCTTCGGATAATGGTAGTAAAACGAAGACCGCCAAAATTTTCGTAAATCATTAAACAAACATTATCTGTCAAGATATGTACAATAAATAATCATGTGCGCCAAATCGGAGAGCACGTAGCAGAAGAAAAAAAACAATAATTAATGTGCCTCGATAAATTTTCAGGCGAACTGCAGTACAGGTCTACGGATCGTCTGAAGAAAATGTCAATCAATCGGTTGAACGTGACGAGAAAAAACAGATGGTAGTTATTTCAGAAGAAGTCTGATAATGAGGCACGAGGGAGTTAAATGACGTCCACGTAAAACCGCTCTTTAATATAGCAGCACTGGTGCTTACAGATGGTTGAAAAAGATACAGAATGCATATTAGTGCATCGAATCGATCTAGTTGGTAAATATTGCTTCTAGGTCGTGTCAAGTTGTGCAAGATCCGAGAATAGATGATAATTATTATTAATTGTCAATTTCCAAGACCGAGGATTCGCCTCTGCAGGTATATCGAAACGAATTCTCTGGGACCCAGACGAATCATCGTTCAATTATTATGCATAGCTGTACGAATTTCACTTTCTTTGACTCATAAGATTTTGGCACGTGTCTAAAAACCCTAAATTTCTTACAGCACTCAACCCCATTCCAAATGTAAGAGCGTACGAGACTTCGATGCTCCGTCTTTGTCACGCATCTGCGTGTGCCATTGCCGGATGATGTCCATTTAGATACGATTCGCCATGTTCTATTCATGCGATTACATATCAAGCCTTATCACCTGTCGCCTATTAACGCATTTAGGTATGTATTTATTATTGTATACCTACGCATAACTGTGCGAAGGGATGCGAAAACATTAAAAAGTCAAACGGGAAATGTCAATCGCCCAATGACATCATCAACAGATACTTCAAGGACGAATATAAATGGAACTTAAGAAATTAATGAAACTATATATTTTTTTTTCAGTTGATTCCAGATTATGACAAAAATAAAACACTAATAGCAGTTTTTTTTAAATAATTAACGCAATTATTTCGAATGTTTGAACGAAAAATTCAATCAAACAAAATTGAAGTTGCCACTAACCACGAGGAAATCAATCTCCTGAACCCGCACGCAATTCAGGTGATTGAAATTCCTATGGCCAAGAAATTAACGAACGGTGCAAATCGCTAATCAATCACAGGAGAGGTATACCTATTGGAGTTTTAGCGAATAATTGAAAGACATAAAGATCAGCCACTGAAATGCTAAATCGACCTCGCAGAGTTTTTTTGAATTCCACGAAGGCACAATGTTAGCACAATCTTCGTTCTGTAAATTCTGAAAAATTTTGTGTTTTGGTCAATCATCGGATGGCCCCAGTTTCGAATTTAAGTCGTTAGTTGTTATTTATGATCAAAATGGCGTAATAAATTGCTGGGCGTATTTTTCACTATCTTGTATAAAACGATAAAATTGACCCAGACATTATTGGCTGCGTGAATTAACATCGTGAACGAAGGTAGCGCAAAGTGAAGTCAAGGGGCGGAGTCAAAACAAAAGCATAGCGCCGTATATACCCCTGCGAACTTCGTGGTGTAACACAGTCAGGTGTCGACCATCGACAGAATCATTTTTGACATAGCTCCGTGAAGATGTGAACAATAATTACGTCACGATCTCGCGGGCAAGCTCTGATTAGCAAGAGATGCTTAGGTGCAGTTGAAAATAAAATTTATGAAGATGCAGACGAAGATATAGAACAAAATAGAATCACGGTGATAAGAGAATGTTTATCAAATGGACAACTTAGCACCACCGCCACCGTATAGATCTCAGGACGGTACACCCCAGATATTAGACATTCAAAACCATTTACAATCTCTGCTCCACACTGCGGTGCCCTTGTACTGTGGTGATTTGGCTTCTGAGCCAAAGAGAAAAGCTCCGCTGCAACAGCAGGTGGGAGATTTTGATATGAGAAGAAAGTCGTATCTGAACGTGGTGAGGAATCTACGGGGTACGATTGATTCGGAAAACCGTAATGAAGATACAAACGCCGCAGAGCTGCAAGAGGCCCAAACTTACAAAAGCACCGATCCTTCGACTCTGGAATACCTGAATTCAACAAACTCCTACATTCCGTATTCGATTAACACCGTCCATCTTCAGAATCCGTACAAGCAAGTACAAACACTGGAAGGATACGCGCCTAGACGAGCGGGATTAAAGGCATGTACCAAATTAGGTATTTATCATATTTCTTTAGGTTTATTCTCTCTGGTGAATACAAACGTTGAATATTATTGGTCAGAACATGTATCGCGCTAAGGAGTCCAACGTGAGACCGAGACGTAACAACTTTGCGGCGCGACAAAGAGAAGAAAATGTTCCAGCATCCGTCGACATCGGTTACGTCAAGGATAACGATAAACTTGAAAGGTATGGAATATTCGGAGAACTATAATTCTTTGGAATTTCGTTAGGCGATCAAAATTTCTCTAAACTTTTATCAGATCTCGAACCCAGAGGAACGAGTGTCGTTTTTGCTTGAAGAAAAATGAAGTCGGTTTAGCCGCGCAGCAATACTGTTTGTCCAGCACTCTCCACGGTCTGAGATACGTTGGTGACGCGAGCTTATCAATCCTCGAAAGGTGATTCGAACCTACAATTTAATAAAAATTTTAATACTAATCGATTCAGAAAACATTTAACTCTGTGCATTCAGGCTCTTCTGGGTAGTTTCAGTTATATTAGCCTTCGTGGCGTCGGTTTATTACATTTGGAATTTATACCAAAGATGGACAGACTCTCCGTTGATTATATCTTTGAGTCCCGAATCCATGCCACTGGTGGAGATCCCGTTTCCATCTATAACCGTCTGCAATATGAATAATGCTAAGAAAACCGAAGCTGATCGTATCAATCAAGGGTGGGTATTAATTACGGTTCAAGTAACAGCACAGTTTCAACCGATTGATCAGATAAAATACTGTAAACTTTAATTTTCAGCCGAGAAAATCTGGAGAAACTTTTACTAAACGACATTTGCAATTTTGAAAACGGTTCGTTGACCAGCGAACAACTTGATTCAGAATCAGGAAAGTGGAGTAACGTCCAACGCTTCATGATAAACGTAAGCTATCGTTTACCGATAAATATCGTCGTTTCTTTCTAATTTTAATTACATTTAATTACTACGAAATACAAGGATATGGTGTGCACGGTTTTATTTTTTAATCAGGTCACGCAGCCGTGTACCGACATGTTGTACCTGTGTCGATGGCACGAGAACACGACAGACTGTGAGAAAATTTTCAACCCTACATTAACGGACGAAGGAATATGCTGCAACTTCAACGCCGTGCATAGGAAACATCTATTTTATAATCCGTAAATATCTTCGATCTGACGTATCATTTTGCTATGATTGAAAAAAAAAAAAACTAAAACAAAAACAAAGAAAACGGTGAGCAGCGTGATCGGAATTTTCATCGCCTATATTATCTGACCGTAGACGTGACATGTCAGACCTCAATGTGACCTTTCCATTTACGAGCGTTGATTGGACCCCCGAAAAAGGATATCCTCCAAAAACACCCACGGATTCTATACCCTGGAGGCCGTACGGAGCAGGAAGACATCTCGGCCTCACCTTAGTTTTGGACGCCGAAGTTCACGAGTATTACTGTTCTTCGGCAGCGAGCGTTGGTTTTAAGGTATTCGCAAGGGGGGAAAAAACAAATAGATAGAGTGCTTCTCGCTCTTCATGTAATTTTTTTTGGTTTTTGTTTAATACAGATGCTGTTGCACAACCCGGTAGAAACGCCAAAGATAGCAGATTTTGCATTTTCTATAACACCCGGCGAGGAGACGAGAATCGTGATCCGACCAACCATCACTTCCGCTAGTAGATCGATAATCAGAGTACCGAGAAAGAAGCGACGGTGTTTTTTTACATCCGAAAGATCGCTAAGATACTACAGAACATATACGCAAAGGAACTGCATATTGGAATGTGAAGCTAATTTTACACAACAAATCTGCAACTGCGTTCAACATTATATGCCAAGTGAGATGAAACGATCACGACGAATATCGATTTTTTTTACGATACACTTATCATAAAATAACGATGTTTTTTTTTCTTCAATTTTTGTTTTTATCTCATCAGAATCAGCACGCACCAAAATATGCGGGAAAAAGGATGACAAATGTGCTAACCAGGCCAGACTTGCAATGGAATTAAAGTTATACGATGATGAAAACACTACCAGTTTACTTAACGTGAGCCAAACGTAAGTTTCATTTTTTTGGTTTTTATTTTGTCCACCGATATAATTCTAATCACTGTCATTACATTAACAAAAAACGAACGAAAGTCGACGCTTCATAGACTCCGGAAAAAAAAAATCATAATGAAAAGTTAGACGAATTGAATTGGACTGCGATGTGGCAAATAATGTTTTACACATTTTTAAAGATCGATTAATCTAGGTATTTTATTTGAAACGTAGGCCTAGCTGTAATTGTTGGCCAGGTTGTTTCGAAATCAATTACAACTCCGAACTCTCGCAGAGCAAATTGGTCCGTACTTTTGATGTGAATTCAGATTACGTGAAGAGGAATGTCGACTACTACGTGTAAGTGAATTCTTTATTTTTCATCAGGTGCAGTTCAAATACAGCGCAATATGAATATGTGTATTTGAAAATTTGAAAGATTTTTGCAAAATTTTACAAGCTTTTGGAAAATTTCAGAGAAAATATTGCTGTGGTACATCTTTACTTCGTTGACTCCCAATTCACTGCGTACGTGAAAAATGAACTGTTTGGATTCACTGAGCTGCTGTGTAAGTATCTTATTTTATCAAGCATCATAGAACTCGACACCGTAAACTTCTCGGAAGAAACAGAAAGAATACGTATACATATGTATGCATATTTATCTCGAATGAGGGGAAAAAGAATATACAATAAAAATGAATTAATTTCATTTTTAGCGAACACCGGTGGCCTGTTGGGACTTTTTATGGGCTTCAGCTTCTTGTCATTAGTAGAAATAATCTACTTCGTGACTCTTAGGCTTTGGTGCCGAATGTACAGACAAAATACATCCCCAACTCATACTCTCCTTCGGGTTGGGCCTGCCGCTCATCAAAACGCGATCGTTTACCCATTTGCTCAATAGACGGTTCATTCTCGATTGCATAGAAAAAAATCTGCACGCGCTTTCGAGCATCAAACTAATGAAAATTAATGTGTCGTATGTGTATAGTTGCTTTTTTTTTTGTCCAAGAATATCGAGTGTCGTGATAGATAATACAACGCTTACATTGTGAAATACGTATCTCGAGATATTTATAGCTATCGCGTGTTTAGAAAAGTCGTACTTTTCTATTTTCCATTTGAAACCACGTTAACTGAATTTTTGAGCACATCACATACCTATGTTCGTGTGAAACTTTTTTAAAATCGAATATCTTTTCGCGATATCTTTCTGCTTTTATTTTCATTTTATATTTCTATACAGACACGGCACGTGTAAGCGCATTGAAGAATAAAACTAAATGTCATGTATACACCTCTAGATCCGTTCAGAAAGCGTAATCTAATGAGAAATCCAAATTATGATTTTTTCAGAATAAAATTTTCTATAGTTCTACGATTATTTTTCTCCATAACAGTCGCAACTGTTTTTTAAGGGGAAGGAGGAGGACTACATCTGCCCTAAATTTTTTGTGATAAGCTAATAATGAAATCAAGCATCGATCAACATGGATAACTTATGACATCGTTCACTTGATTTCATAATTTCCCTACGACTGTTTACTATATGCACACACAAATTTTTCAGATGAAGATGTTTTCATGTGATGTGAGAATTGGAATTCCTTTAATTTACACATCAATTGCAATTGTACGATGATATGCCATTTACACTGCACTCTAATCTGATTGAACACCTGTGTTGCGTGAAGTATAAAATTACAACATTAGCTTAAGGTTACAGCAATTGTTTAACTCTAGTTCAAGTAACTAATTGTGATCGTTATCATGAACGATACAGGCATTATCTTAGATAGTTGAACTATTGAACAAGAAAAAATAAATTGCGAGCAAACTACAGTTTTTAGAAAACAACCTGTCTTGTATACGTGTGGCGCTTACGACACAACTAGACGACCATTTATCGCTTTTAATGATTGACGTTGGAACTGGTATACTTTTCGGAAATTATTGAATCGAAAGTTCCGACCAGGGCTGAAGCGGATGTTCGCGGTGAGGCAATCAATCATCATCGTTGATAATCCACCCACTCGTTGAAAAATATTTCGCTTCCTAGGACAGGTATCCGGCGAAACGTATACATCGAGATGTTCAGTATTCGTGACGATTTGTTCATAAAACTGCGCATTAAAATGCGAATGACTTACCGATTATTCGATAATTTTTCCTCCTATTGATGTAAGATGATTACGGTACGTTTCTATCCATAAATAGCCACTTTTTAACGCACATTGATGAAATTTTAACGGCATAAAACGCCATACGAAACAACTCTTCGAAAGGCTCACATTTTCTTCGACGCCATGACAGCTACTGCTTATTACTGCAGCCAGGTTTGTGCTGCACTCGGTAGTCAGCGTAGTGTACTTTGTGAAAAAAAACCAACAATACAAGGCCACGGCTACGTTCACCTCGGTAATCAAGCCAAATAGTAATTTAAAAGTTGGCTAATACTGCTGAAACCTGATAAATGTCGAGTGCTGTGTAAAAGAATTATCTTTCCCATAATAAACACAAACTACTAGTAACAGTCATCGGGACCTGATTATCAATTTTGATTTTGACAAATCTTGTTTGAACGTCAAGTGAATTGTCTCACATCTTTTAACATTGTCCGAGTAGATTGCAGCTTAAGTATGTAGATTTGTCTGAGAGTGTCGCGAGATCATCGTCGTACGCATTAATCCAACCAAATAACTCTGGCATTTTATTATCGTTTGTAGAGTTGATCCAATTTCGTTGGATCAATTATATTAATTCAAATGCGGTTGCCAAACGGTCCGTTCGCTGATTGGACGCGGGAATAGCGCGCGAGACAAACGACGTTCGGCGATCATCATCTTCGTGGACGCTCTGGAAGTCTGTTGGTAACAACATCGCTCCGACTTATTTACAGTTTTATTGTTCAAATATTTAGCGACAGATATTGAACAGTGATGAATTGTTGTTCTAAAGCTGCTACTTATCGAATTGTGATAAGTGCAGGTCTGCTAGCAATGTCGAGTGAGTTAAATTTCGAAGTGCGTGATATCTGTGATTGTCGTTGGTCGGCTGCTATGCAAGGAGAACGCCGTATCTGTTGTGTAAGAGAATTTTCGTGGTAAATTAACAATCTAGGCATCAGGTTTGGGTTTTGTTCAGAATATTGGGGTAAGTACAAGTACAGAATTTATCATTTAGCTGAGTGTTGATCGGTTGCTAGTGATGACAGGAGAAATAACAGGAAAAATCTTACAGCGCGCCCTGTAAGCGATTATCGCAGTTCATTTCACCTTGGGACTTTCTAGAGATTCCGCACTTCTTTTGTTAACTCTATTTGCATACCGTTCGTCGCGGAAATGGGTTTTAAGTAGAGGTTCGGAATACCGATAATGTGTTCGGTAGACTAAATTTAAACAGTGAATTTCTATAAAAATAGTTCAACAATTTTGTGGATTTGGTGTTTAAAAATCCTAGACAGAAATAACCCTAAGCATAAATCAAGCGACTTTTGACGCAGGCAAGTAGCGCAGCGCCACAGGCATGTCTGCTGGAAGTCTGACGTTGGTAGGTAAATTGAAGTTTGACAGTTGGGCAATGTATCGCGTCCCGATAATAATCGTTGATTAATAAACATAGTTGTTATAATAATAATAAATATAATAAAGATGTCTAGTACGCGTGGAGCAAGAGATAAGGATGATTAACGCCAAGCGAGAATCGTCGTCGGTTATAATCGAGGGCGTTAAAAAAAGTGGGTTGGAAATAGCGACGATCATCCGTCAACAGTAAACATCAAGGAAAATATATTTCTCAATAGCTTTTTAACAAATATGGCGGAGACTCCGACCGAAGAACCTTATCCACTCCACAAATGCGTTTTTAACGGGGATTTCAAGGAGCTAAGCTACTTAATAAAAACCCACGATATAGCCGAAAAGGACAAGCAAGGTTTGACTCTTTCAATCATTTGATTGCCACCCCAAAAAACCTAACATAATCATAACCTTAAATTGTAAATTTTATCTATGTATAGTTGACGCACGCGACGTCACTATAATTGATCCAAATCCATATTTGGATATAACTACCAGCAGGATTTACAGCAAAAGGATATCTCCTTTTTATCCAGCGTCAATCTTGCTTTATTGAATCAGATGACTTTTATAAATCTCATTGATCAAATTTTATAACAATAAACAATGCTGCTACGTCATCCGCTATTTTTAATTGCAAATGCCTTTTAGAAACACGAAGGATTTGACCTTCTAATACTTTTTTTTTCAAATCATAGCCTTCTAAATTTTAGAAAAAGATATCCTATCTCTTTTACCCTGCAGTCATAAAATTGCCAAGGGTTACAATGGCTTATATATATTGCTGTGAAATTTTCAATTATTCGGTTATTTATTCATTTGCTCCTGAGATTGAGAACACCTATAGTTCTCACACTCTAGAATCAAGTTTATGGAATTTTTCCCACGACGTAGTGGCGCGTTTCTAATTGTTCCCAATCTTTTCTTTCCTTTGCCCATTTCCTTTTTGCTCTAATTACAATAAACTAACACCGCTTTTGGTCAAGCCTCATAATTTTATGCTAATGTTAATAATTTTTCAGGAAATACTCCATTGCATCTAGCTGTTATGTTAGGAAGAAAAGGTGACTGAAATATTTTTTTGGAATTAGTTCGAACCCAATTGCAATTGTGGATTTTTCAATTCTTGTATTCCTCTGCAGAATGTATTCATATACTTCTTGGTCATGGAGCACCGATAAAAGTAAAGAATCTCGCTGGGTGGAGCCCACTAGCAGAAGCTATCAGTTTTGGGGATAGAGAAACTAGTGAGTTTGTGTGAAACACTTTAAAGTAAGAGGGTAAAAATATATGAGCAAAGTTTAAGGAGAAGCTTAATTTTTGTCTTACAGTATCATTGCTCGTTACAATACTCAAATTTCAAGTAAGAGAACAGATGGAAGCGAGGAGACCAAAACTTATCGAGGCTCTGAGAGACATGGGAAATTTCTATATGGAACTTAAATGGGATTTTCAGAGCTGGCGTAAGCAGAATTGTTTCAAAGTTTTCTTAAGATCTAGCGCTATCTCTTCATTTTCTGTATGAAAAAGCTTATGAATCGTGTTTCCTCTTCTCAGTTCCTCTTGTGTCGAGAATACTCCCATCCGACATATGTAAAATACATAAATGTGGGGCTTCGATCAGAATGGATACAACAGTAGTGGATTTTAACGATACAAGGTGGGAAAGGGGTGATATATCTTTCATCTTTAATGGCTATAAAAAACCAAGCAAATCTCTGACCGTTCTCGACAACAAAGCAAAAGTATATCAGAGAGTGAGATACGAGGTTCGTATGACTTTTGTCTTGTATTTTTTATCGAATTCATGGAAAATATTGTCCGTCAAAAAAGGACTGCGATTAAAAGTACGTGATTTTAACTGCATCCAGGAAACTGAAGAAGAAATAGAGGACGAAGTAGACGTTCTAATGTCTAGCGACATTATGGCTGTGCAAATGTCTACTAAAGGAATCTCATTTTCTCGAGCCCAAACTGGCTGGATATTCCGAGAAGACAAAACGGTCGGTACATCATCTTGTCTTGTCTTGTGACATAAATTTCTATCTATTGAATTTTCCCCCTCAGGAAATGGTGGGGCCTTTCCATGCTGACTTTTATCAAATAAATGGCATGGTACTCGAGAGCAGAAAAAGGCGAGAACATCTAAGCGAGGAAGATCTTCAGAAAAATAAAGCCATAATGGAATCGCTCACCAAGGGAAGTTTCCAAGGCTTTGCAAATGGGGGGGTAAGTATCATTTTTATTTTCTTATTCTATTCTTCTGCATTCCTAGAAAGTCTAACTTGGCCATCTTTATACCGCGCAACTTTCCACACCGGACTGTATCCACCTACTTACTCATTCCCATGAGTAATTATAAGCATTTTCGCAGCCGCCATTGAGGAGACCCTCGTTAAATCCGCCTCCGGAGCCACACGTCACCTGGGAAGACTATTTGTCGGCAGAGCCTGGACAGTGTCCACCTTTAGGACGAACCCCTGCTTACAAAGAGAGTACCAAAGCATTCAAGGCCACGGTAGCAATGAGCCCAGATTTTCCATTGACTGTTAATATGCTCCTCGACGTACTGGAGGTCATAGCAACTTTCAAGCACTTTAGTAAACTCAGGCGCTTTGTGCTGATGAAACTGCCTCCTGGATTCCCCGTGAAAATTGATATCCCTATTCTACCAACAGTCACGGCGAAAATCACGTTCCAGGAATTTGTATTTAGGAATGATATTCAACCGGAACTGTTCCAAGTTCCATCGGACTATGTCGAAGACCCCATGAGGTGAGTTTTATTCAGGTCATAAAAAATTTTCCAAGACTTTGTAACTTGCAAAATGATTATTAGGTTGGATCTGGAGAAACATTTTTTTAAACGTATTTTTGCTCCCATTATACCCGGCAAAGAGCGTTGTGTGTTTACAAAAATACCGTAGCTTCGTTGCACGTATTACAATCTAAGGTGACATGAGAAAATAACTTCATTTGTTTCGTCACAATCCGTCGATCGGTGGAATTTATCTTCTTTATACGGCTCTCTGTTACGCGTGAATTGTGAAATGCAATAGCAGTGACGTAATTATTGGTTTCATATTTTCCCAGTTATACCTATAGTGGCAAATTATGCGTCTGTTACGTTTTTTTTTCTTTTTATGCGTAGTTTTAACAGTGGAATAATTTGACGGTTGAAGGTAAAAACAAAGAAAAAAAACGTTTGCAGATAAAAATCATAAAATAACAAATTTCAGGGGCTATGGGGCGTATTTGACGATGATGATGGTTCTGCACACAGCATCCTGTGTCTGAAGATAAGAATATCAACAGATTCTTAAATTGACTAAGATCTGAATTAAATTTAATAACTTCAGTCTATAGAAAATATTAACATTTTAGATCTTATTCTATTTTTTATAAAACTAATTCCTCGAAAGCAGTGCCTTATCAAAAGCATCCACGCATCAGAATGTGCCAATCAATGATTCCGAGAAATTAAATTGTTTATATACTTTCCATTCGGCGTCATATATTATTTATTTGCCGCGGGGTCTGTAGTAGATATCGTATAATGTTTCCTTCTAATCTGCATTTTTTCAGAAAGGTGTAAACAAATCCACTTATTTTGGCTACTCAAATGTGTTTTGCCCATGGAAACCAATTGAGGAATGTACGTTTTTTATAACATTTTGGCACAATTTGGACTTTGTCTGGGGGTATTATAGTTGTGAAATCTCCTCTGAGAAAGGTGATTTTTTTTTTCAAATTTTTTTTTTTTGTTTTGCATTTTTCAAGTATTCTGGTATCTGATTACAAATTTTTGTAGAGGCCTGTTAATATTATTATTAGGTATTATTTTTTTTTAAGCTCTAGTATCAAAAATCAAATTCTAACAGTAGCTACAATTTTTTTTTATTTTTTTCGTGTTTATTTTCAACTCAATTTTTTCATATTCATTTGCTCATTCCTTTGTCATAGCGTGCAATATATTTCCACGATAAACAGACGAGAACTATACAGTGGTTATTGCTATTTTTCCTTACTTAGAAAAAAAGGTAGAGAGAGAGATAGAAAAAAAAAGTCACAGAGGTGAACTAAAATCAACTAATAATCTAACACGCGGGATACCTAAATATTAATAATTTGGAGATTTGAATTATGCATAAAAGAAAAAAAGCTCTATGCGTCGCA
Source organism: Athalia cordata (assembly GCA_963932425.1). Lineage (NCBI taxonomy): Eukaryota > Metazoa > Arthropoda > Insecta > Hymenoptera > Athaliidae > Athalia > Athalia cordata. Next base: position 33,299,538 of record OZ010626.1, read on the forward strand.
TATTTACTATCATTAACTATTTAATATTGTCATTGCATTTCTCAATTTGCTGTACTAACCTCCCAGTAATACGGAGTTTCATCGCAAGTCATTTCCGCTGTTACTCATACGGTTAAAATTTTCTCATTTCATACGAAATACTTTTGTTAATTATCAGTTATGTGTTTGTAACGAATACAAAGTCTTCCCCTGTTATTTTGTCATATTATATTTAGATTTTTATATTTTTTGGTAATATTGATCTCGATCATTATATCGTTTATTTATTTTAAACGTTTGAAGCATGATTCGCATTCGAATGACTTTGCACAAATGGAGGAAGAAATAGAAAATTATTTCGATAGCCTCAGTTGAAATTCTTCTAGAGAAATTAATTCTTTTGTTTTCTATCATCCATAGAAGCGGCGTAACACAACAAACATTCATCTGTTATTTGACGATGCTGATGAGTTTCTAGAAACATTAAAAAAAAACATAAATCAATAATCAAAAAGAAATTATGTTTACGCTGAGCATGATTTACAATAACATTTGCATCGGTCATGCTCCACATAGATACAGACATTCTTCTAACAAATTTCCTTCGATAATTCCAGGTTCCCAGACTTATGACGCCTCGAATTATCAACTTTGTTTAAGAGGTTTTACTCGGGCAGCTCGCAGTTGCGATCGAAGTTTGGGGATTTCTTCGGAGTAGGCTTGATGGCAGCTATTTCACTCACATTGTCGTATTTATCAAGTACCTAGCCCTCATCACCTGCACCACTAAAGAAACTAGTGCGAGCTTATGATATTAACTGCAAAAAAAAAAGAAGAATTTGGATACCGAACTCGCTGGTAATATTTGCAGATTGAATTCCATGCTCCGTCGCAGCAAAGGTTGACACTCTAATATTCGGCACTCTCTCTATACTTGATGTAATAATATTCTTGAAAATTATTTATTCACCCTATGTCGTAGAGTGGCCAATTTCTACTCACCTTAGTTATTAAGCTATTTGAATTAACCTCAAGTTCCAGGGTCCTATCTCTTGGGAGCTCCGAGAAAGAGAAAAAAAAAAGAAAAATAATCAATAACGTAACGATATTAACTGGCAAGCTCGGACAACTAGTTGCTAATGAAAATTAATCACAATTTTAAGTACATCAAATTCAAGAGCGATCACGACAATTATTCGATAAATTCTCTCTATTTATGTGTCTCTCCTCCCCTTTATCGCTTTTCTTTTTCACCAAATTCTTTCTAATTTTTGTTGGATTTGTTTAAAAAATACGAAAAAAAAAGGTACCGACTCTCTATTACAGGTCTCCTATCCAAATGAAAATGCTCTCCTAAACGACCTGATGACAATAATTTTTTTTTTTTTTTTTCTAATCCAACTTTAATTCGTTTTAACCATTCGAGATACACACTAAGTGTTGAGCGTTATGTAAAAGAGCTTGCATACGTTTGATTAGTTAAAACAGTGCGTATGGATTATTGAGTCATCCGATATAAATCAGTATTACATTACTATACTAATTTAACAATGAGACACGCCAGTTATACTCCGTTATATGGTTGAAAATAAATAAAAGTACGGATTAAGTTTGGTTTTTTTGTTTTTTGTTTCAAAAAAGATATTTGAGAAATAACTCTTCTTTTATTTTTATTAAGTTTTCATACATATATTTTTTTTCTGTTAAAATAATCTTTTTCGAATCTCATGACATCTCCGGTTGGGCTAGTGCCCACTACTTTTTATCAACACCAATAGCGTATGCGTATTTTTGGACTTCAATGTGACGAAGAACATAAATCTTTGATGTACTCTACGTAATGGAAACCGCAGTGAACTTAATTTTTGTTTTCTCTCTGACTGACTATGATGTATGTATAATAGGAAATAAATGATTAGCTTAAAAAGAAGAAAAAGAAAAAAAAAAAAAAATTAGAATCGTATCGTGACGTATTCATGGAATCAATCCAAAGTGTGGAAATTCCTTGAAATTCTTCACGCATATTGTGCAGTTTTCTTTTTATTTGTTTTGTTTTGTTTTCCTTCCAACAACACAATCAGAGCTTATTTCTGATATCTCCAAAAATTTGGCATCATTTCCATAGCCCATAGTGATATTTATAATCGTTATATCGAAGTCCTCGTTTACTAGCTTTTACACCGTTGTAACAATTGCAAATTTTCAGAATTTTGTCAAATAGTCGCTTATCACGACTTGTGAATGTAAAAGAATACACTTGTTTACACGAACCATACCAGCTTCCCACAAAATAGTTACCAGTTATATAATTCTCGTGACATTTTTTCTTCCCTAATAGAAAATTCGAAGTGCTCCTTATAATATCCGGCTAATTTCATTTCTCAATCAATTTCTATATGCACACGAACTTTGTGCCTTTGATTTTTAAAACAAACAAACAAACAAATAGTAATAAGCATAATCCGGAGGACGTACGCTAAGGCATTTTGGCAAATATTTTTGCTCTAGTTTCGATTATTATTCTTCATATGAAATTTCACAAATTCGCCTTGAAATAAAATAGGTATATCACATATTGATATACTCGAGCAAAAACCCCTACCGCATAAGTGGAATATAATAATCCATAGAGATTCACAAAAAAAAAAAAAAAGAATATTTTTTCATTGAGATGTATTTGAATGATTCTCGCTACTTCCACAGTCGTCCTTGCAAACGTTGTTCTTTCTTATTAGGTATTTTTTTATTTATTATTTTTATTTGTCGATAAATTGAGCTGCTCAAATAATCATATATGCGATCGATGCGCAGCTAATAAAAGTAAGTTAGTAACAATAAAACTTGTATTCACTATAGTACTATAAGTTCAGACATTGAATGTTCAACAATTATTTGGTCGAGTCATGGAACATGTACGAAGAAGAAGAGTACGGTTTGGATTCATTTGTATTCAGAGACTAAGAGATGGGTCGTTGCCTCGTTGATAAATGCAGATGCATGATTATTACCTTACAATCTCAATTGACGAGTGATAAATTACGACGGGTCGTTCAACGATACGTAATATTTATGTACCTCATTGTTTATAGAAGAAACGAAGTTCATTTGTTTTATTTATTGAGTCATTTGTTATTCTTTCCCTTTACTTACAAAGAGCGGGACCGTATCATCGATAAAAAAAAATTATACGTCGACCATCGTGGAAAATATACTCCAAATTTCAATCCGAGTCTTTCTTATTTCTACGTTTCTACTTATTTTTTCCGTTACTCTTCATATTCAAAAAATATATTCAAGAATTGACTTTGCAAAAACGACTTCAATTTCCATCTGTACCCTTTTTGTTTTTTAATATTCATATAATTGCGATGAAATCATAAACATAATGTTCAATAGAGAGGAAAAGAAAAAAGTCTCCAATAATATTTGATAAATTTATCCGAGGTATATTTATTGACATTTTATGAGATTGAAAAAATCGATATATGTATACTATTTTTAGAAATTGCTCAGGTGACAAATTTAAAAAAATAACGAGCAAGCATAAAAAGAAAAAAAAAAGAAGAAAATACAAAACAACAACGTAATTCGGAAAACTCACGAATTCAAATGACTGATGAACAAAAGAAATGAAGTAAATAAATTTAAATAATCGAAAGATCTTTATAATAACACACCCCCTTACTACAATACGATATAAAAAAATTAAACACTAATTTTGAATACCTATATTATTCCATATAATAATTAAGAAGTAAAATTCGAACTTTTGCGATATAGAAACCAAATGAAAAAACAAAAAATGAAAAAAAAAAAAAAAACATGAATAAATAAAATAAATAAAATAAATCTCTATTTATCTACAATTTTCCCAACTCATTTTATACGCTATACGTATTATACTTGTATAAGTATTAATTTATCAATTAATCGTTAGTAAAGTTTAAATGTAAGGTGGAGTAATCGTATGTGCGTATTAAATTTGATAATTTTACTTTGGAGAATGAATAATCATTTATTACTACTTATAGGTATATGTAAAGGGACTCATTCTATCAAGAAAGAGAAAAGAAAAAAAATGTAGCATCCTAATTTCTAATCAATTCTACTTAACATACCTTTATACATACGCATTATATGCTTCTCCTAAATCAATTTGACTAGAATTTTCATTCGTTTTCTTCCTCGTTATCTTTTCTAGAGCTGCAGCTGTTTTCTTTTTTTAAAGAAACGAAATTTCTCAATTTATCATTAGGAATATAAATTTCTACGTAATCCTAACAGTAAAAATATAACTATTGTAATACGATAATGATAATAATAGTAGTAATCATAATAATAATAATAATGAATGTCAGGGTATACGTAAACAAAAAAAAAAAAGAAAGAAAAAATAGTCGTAATTCTAATTAATTCATAAATAAATGTTTTAACATCGATTGGAAAATTAATTCTTCGATTACACATTTGGGCATAAGTACGAAATTTGCAAAACATTTGAAAAAAAAAAAAAAAGAAAAATGCAGTACAAGTATATTTGGTAAAGATTATTATGACAAAACAAACAAAGTTTATTTCAAGAAATGAATAACCGATAAAAATGACATATTTGTAAGAAAAAAATCTAAACAATAATCGCCGTGCACCCCAATTATAGGAAAAATATTAACAATAGTGATAGAAAAAAAAGCTTTGACCGTAAAAACAGTAACCTATCGAATAATTAATTAATTACTTTGATTAATTAATTAGTGTTTCGAATAACTTGGATCAGATCATGCCGATTCATGCGTACGAAAATTTGAATTTCGAGTAGGAAAATAGGAGGAAAAGGCGCGAAGAATATAATTTATCAATAAAGAAATGAATGAGTGAATGAATAAATAAATAAAATATCACTCAACTATGGAGTCAATAATATATTACGTACTCGTAAAATTTATTCCAATCACTTATGTTTAATGTACACGTATATATGGTATATCAAAATTAATGGCACATAATATCCGTAACGAATATTGTAAATTATCCTATGGTCTGAGGCACCAAAAATGTACTGATTATCTAAATTGATCTAAGCGTATGGAACGCTCGTTACCATCTTTCTGTATTAATTGATTATGGATAATTATGATTATTATTAACTTATCCACTAGATATATATACATATTGTATATATATTATAGAACCGATTGTAGAATACTGCATATTACCAAAAAATATTACGATAGAACGTTTTTCTGTTATTTTATTTTGTTTTTTCTTCTTTTTTCTTCGCTGCTTATTAGTAATTTTAATTAATATAATATCTAGCGTTGTCAGCATCGATAATAATTATTTTCTAGAACCGCAGCAACAGTTTATCGATAAATAAGTTGGAAAGAATTGAAGATTGAATCGCTATACTTTCAGGTCACCACGATTAAAAATTAATAATGGCCGACCAGAGTATTTGATGATTACTATTTTATTTTAATTTTTTTTGCATTATTTTCAATTATTATTCAATTGATCATCGATGAAGTTATAATGTGCACTGATTCCAGTTGATTAAGTTCAGATATATACATCATACATAGATAATAATTTATTGGCGATTGTGCAATAATAATAATAATATAAAACAAAAAGAAGACGTCGTTAATTTGATTGAAAAAATAATGTTTCATCGAGTAACTATAGAAAGGGAAAAAAAACGTTCGATTGTTGGTATAGTAGGTAATAAAAGAATGTAAAATCTGCAGGTCGAGGGAAATTTCAAAATCTTATACGAAATTATATTGCAGCTTATTATTGTACGTTTGAATGAATTATAATATCATTATAATAATTGAATGCTCAAATCTCAGATCCATATCAACTCTAGAATTGAATGTTATTCGAAATGATACGATTATGTATGTAAAGAAGGTGAGAAAAATGATGATGAATAAATAAATAAAGGGAGCACTTAATCTTTTCCCAAATTATCAAACAATCACGCCCTGATTTTCGTTATTTTTGTTTTATTTTGTTATTTTTCTCTTTTTTCCTGGGGATTTCCGATCTCGAATTCAACCCGCTCCGATTTCTATCATGTCATGCTTATTATACTCACTTTATCACTTAGGTAAACAAGCATTAGAGAAATTAAATTTCTGGCATCGATCCACATGTTTGTTACAAAAACATTATACAGATTTTATTTTTCCTACGTATATATTTGTTTTGTAATTTTACTTATATAGAAAAATGCAAATCACATCTATAACATTATAAGTACAATAGTATTATAACGTGCGAAAATTCATTACGTTTGCATAATGAGATAAAGCGGGCGTTTATATTCAATATCATGATAATCATAACGATGATGGTGATGATGTTATAAAAATTGTCAAATTTTAAATTATCGTGAGAACATAATTTGATATAACTTATATATACTCTATGCATCAATTAACGCATGTAACTGCAGAAATTTTGCAAAAACAAAAAAACAACAAAGTGAATATCGTAAATAAAAATTGCGTCAACCCTTCTCATGTGAATTATTTCGAGAGAAATCGGCCAAACTGGAAAACAAAAAAAAAAAAAAAAGACACGTAGACTTATGAACACGTATAGAAATAGTCGAATAGTAAAAATAACAAAAATTTCCACACGACTTAGATTGAATCGACCCAAAGCGATAGACGTATTATAAGTTTTATGATAACGAAGCATTCCCAGATCTGAAATCCAAGGCGTCTTTGCCCTGTGCCCTCGAACGAAGAGTGGCGATGATCGTTCTAAGAAACCGTCAGAATTAGCGTCGCGGAAATACATGCGTATATGGATTTTATTTTTATTATTGCAACAAATGATCACCTAAACATGCAGATAGAAAAAGAATCAAGATCAAGAAAAATAAAAATTGTCAAATACAGATTACCCATGCACCGCAAATTTTTTGTGCGATCGAGCAGACGAAACAAAACAAAAAAGAAATAATTAAACCTAATAATAAAATCTACCAATTAAATTTGAAACACGATTGTTGTACCCGCGCGGTGAAGAAGACCAGTTACCATATGTTATTTGATACTGCACATGATATAAAGATAACGGGTGTCCTGTTTACGCTTTGATTACAGTAAATTCATTTGGCGTACCCGAAGCTCTTGCCAAAGTTCGCTCTCCTTCCTCGCGAGAAAAATAATGAAAACAAAAAAAAAAAAAACATACTTCCTTGTTATTCTACAATTTTTCGTCTGTCTGCCCGATATGAATATGATAATTATAAAAATGATTTACATTTGTTGTAATATGCCGTTTCAAATTTTCCAAAGTATGTGAAATTTATTCGACGTTTGTTAGTCGTCGTACTTCGTATAATTTATACGGTTACAACTTTTTTGTTACGCGATCATTCCGATTATGTTAATAATTGTTTTAATGCAATTAACGACTTATACGATCGAATATTTAATTTATATAAATATGATTTAATCGAACCACAGCTGCGATTTGAATCTCGTACACACCTATGTGCAGTACCGTGTATTGTTGCACATATTATATATCGCTCTTGCAGTACACGTGATGATCGAGTGGCGCAATTTTGCAATGTCCGATGATAAAAGAAGAAGCTGTAAAAGTTTTACATTTTGCAGACCCGCGACACATAGAAGTATTTCGTTACCTTTCCAATCTCCATCACTCCATAGGTATTTGTTAATCTGTTACCGATAATTGTCAATTTGAAACAAAAAGAAAAAAGAAAAATTATTCAGCCATCTCCAGACGCCAAACGTTTATTTGTGTGTATGTATAAATATTCTAGAATGTTCTCGCTTGTATCGTACCTATACACCGTTGGATCCGGTCGTTGTGACTTTAAATACAATTTCCTCTCTTCTCTCTTACTATACAGCAGCAGCGACAACGGGATAAACTTCGTTTAAAATTGGAACGCTAATTTGTATCTGAAAGAATTGGAAAAAGAAAAAGAAAATAATTCACACTTCGTATAATAAGCAATCTAAGGAGATATGTGTACGTGTCCATGTGGTCTGTATTAGATTTTTTTTCTCCTTGGAAAAAAAGGAGAAATAAAACATCGCACAATTTTCTGTTCAGAAAATATCCGCTGAACTCTGATTAAGATTATTGTTAGAAAGTATTTAAATTTTCTAATGATTAAGTGTACATAACAATTAGGTTATATACTTATGTATCATATGGTATATCTAGTTAGAAACGCCGGGTGTATAAAATTTTTATATTATACAATTTTCAATGACCAATGTCACTTATAATTTATCTATATCTACGGATTACGTGAAGATGGTTTCCGCGTAAAATGAATATATTATCAATGTGATATTACATTTTATCTCCCTTGAAATGGATCACCCGACATTTCGCGGGTGGATTTTTTTTTTTTTTTTTTTCCCGTTTCTTATTTCTCAAATTCACCGAAATTAATGATCACATATACCTAATTACCATTTAATTTTTATTTTGTTCATTTTCTTTTCTTCTTTTTTTTTAACGTCGACCCTATATATCCCGACTTTGTCTATAAAATTAATTGATTTTGCTATAATTAAAAATATGACCGCATATACATATAATTATATAGTTCGTAATTGGTAGACCATTAGAAATAGAGATAAAAATTATAGAAAAGGTGCTTTTTATTCATGTTTTTTTTTTTGTTGCTTTAATAGTGATAATATTAAAGGCAAAAAAGAAAGAAAAAAAATTGCGAAATTTGATATTGGTTGGATTTTATCACATTTGTGACGTGGAGAATTGATTATACACGTTTCGATATGTACATATATACCGAGAATTTTATTTAATCTTTATATATAGTTCTCGTACACAAGATTATGAAAAATGCATCAAATAATTTTTTTTTTTCCCCCTCATAATTAATTTTCTCAACAATAAAAAAAAAAAAGAAAAGAATATGAAAATAAAAGTGCATCTCGCATCTCCCGCGAATTGGCATATACGGAATGTTCATATAGTAAAAAGAAGGAAGTTTTTTTAATGTTTTTTTTTTGTTCTCCAAGAACTCGTTTTAATAATAATCCAACGATCAATGATGCCTGTAATAATTTTCCTTGCTTTCGATTTTTTATTTTTATTCTTATCCTCCATTCTTTTCCATCCACGTTTATGGACGATTTATCGTACATTATACTATAACGTAAAGTTTATCCTGCGATAGGTTACAAGTTGACCATATCTAATCATGGAAGGTCAAAGGTTCTGCACATAATCAAATATACATATTTTGCGTCTACAAGGTAATGTGAAAATATACATATGTGTGTGTGCGTGTGCGTGATATCACAAATCCGTATATCTCGGCAAGCATCGAACTCATCTTCTTTCCTCTATTTTTGAAAAAAAAAAGGAAAAAAAAAAATAAAGATCATACACAAGGTGAAGGAATGACTGACTGGTCGATCGCTGAAACGATAAAAAGAAAAGAAACTAAAAAGGGAAGAAGAAAAGAAAACTAAAAACTTCAAACCGTTCGGTTAAGTTGCAGACGACTTTCGACGCCTATGAAACGCTGGGTAATGATAATCAGGGACTGACAAATGACAATAAAGTATAATAAGGGGTGTGAGTGGGAGGGAGAATGTACGAAGTACGAAGTAACAATATTAGCTCGAGAAGTAACCGGAGCAACAAAACATAAATTCAGACACAGAGAAGATCATACCGAATAATTTAAGGGCGAGGAGCGGCAGGGGGCGGGGGAGGGGGAGGGGGGGATTTAAAAGTTGATGGTACATGTGGACCAAACAAAACTACAGACATGAGCTATATTGAAAGAGAACCGACGACAACCACGAGGGGGTTAACGTTTGGCAAAAGTATAATATTTAATTTGACAGATAAATTGTAGGGTCTCGTCACGTTGTCACGTTAATATTATGTGTATACCTATGTTCATTGTTGAAACATCTGACCAAAGCAAAACAGACTGCATTATATGAAAATTGTCAGATTTGATTTTTCTTTTAATTTTATTTTTTCAGTCATTTCTCTTTGGAGAAGTTTCTCAGGGATGGAAAATAAAAATGACAATAGTAAATCACGAGACTAGATCGATCGATGGTTTATTTGTTTCTCGCTCTTTTGTTCCATTGAATGAATTTGTACAGATCAATAGGTATGTATATTACTTATATCCATATGGGATGTATGATATTTTTAATGAAAATAGTTACCGCAATTGTGGGGGTTTGAAAGTAAGAATAATTTATAGTATATTATAGATAGTGGGCATCGTAAAGTAACGACGACGTTTATAATCTTCTATCTCAGTTCATTCAACCTAATATTATACATATTACGTATTTTAACATTCTCAGTTCATTGTGGAAGTATGCGTGTTTATTTGTCACAAAAATATACGTATATTAAACCATTGTTTAAACGAATCTAGTAACAAAAATGATAAAGAGAAAAAGATTTTTTGTTGTCAAAAAAAATTGTAGAAATCGAAAGAAAATGACAAACGTAAAAGTTATTTGCAAAAAATTCGATGATTTATCTATTTCTTCTGTTCGCATAAACGAACGTTTGTAATTGAATTGATTGATTTAGATTTTAGAATGAAATTAATCAGCAGGTGAAGTCGATGAATGTTTGCAATTGGAATTCCTGGAAATTTACCTACTTTACAAAGAGAAGCTAATGGGGAATTTATTCAACAAAGAAAACTTCGCTGCGATAACCTTCGCTTCATCGACGCCTAACAGTCAGCAGCCTCTTGCATTGCGTACCACATAATACGATGCACTAATATAGGTAATATAAATTCGAAGTATTTTTCCGCGTGTGAAGTATCGTGTGAAAAATTTTCAAAAGTTTAAATGGGGGAAAAATAAATAAAATGACGTAATCTTATCCTTAGATTTTATTTTCAGATACAGAGTTTGATTTTTCATGTTATTTAACTTTATCGGCGTCGTGATTCATTCAAATTGGAGAAAAAATTTATCAAATATTGTAACAAAAAACGAACGAGAAGAAAAAAAAAAACTTTGAGCCAAAAGTTGTGTCCTAGATATTCTGATTTTGCTTTCAAAAAGATATGGATGACTGTATAATATGGACTGTACATACATATCTATATAGACATACTTTCATAGGTATACATAATCTACCTAAATCTTTGCCAAACAAAACATATCCTATAGCGTATACCATATATTTGAAATATTCGATGATCGATGCCTACGAAAGGATATAAGAATTTCTTATAGTTTCTTCCCCTCCTTAATCAATTACCATCTATTTTATTTATTCATTTCGATTAATTTATACTACATTAAACGCGTCATCGAAAAACCGAGGGTAGCAATTTTGCTTCAGACGGAATGGAAAAGAAAAATAGAAAATAGAAAATAAAATAAAATACATAGCATAGAAGTCTGGATGGACGTGTAAAATCAATTATACTATATAAAAGTGTGGGCGATAAGGATACTCGTTATACAATATTATATACGATTAGATCGAGAATAAATAACTTATTATTGTTTACCTATTATACATAATGTAATGTAAAAATGTGTCACAGGTCAAATTATTCAGTCGAACTACTTACTCATACTGTGCAGTAGAATTTCAAATATTTTAATATCACTATCGCATTGGATTAAGCTGATAATTAGCTTACAAAGTTCATATATATACATGTATATATGTATATACACAAATTATAATATAGGTAAATAAAATATATTATATATAATAAAGCGTAGAAAATTTGTCAAAAAATATTTCTGCGTACTCGAATATTATGAGATTATTTCTTTCTTTTGTTTTTGCTTCATAATTATTCATTTCGATTCGACGAAATACGAAATACGAAATCGATAACTTTGTGTGAAAGAAATTATAAAGGAAAAGAAAAGAAATGATAAGAAATTATTTAAAAAAAACGTTTTTATTACGCGAGTAAAAAATAAAGCGAAATCTTAAGAATGACGTCTGCAATAATCCGATGGCCTTGATGGCGGCTGTATTATCCGAAAACGTGAAAAAAAAAATTTGGAAAAAATTTAATTGCCACGTTAAAATAAATTCGGTATAACAGACTTGCGGAGAATTATTATTTATTATATTTCTATATATATTAGTATTTTCTATTTATTTTTTATTCTATTAAATACCGAAGACTGAAAAAGTTCTTTTTTTTTTTTTATATCCAACATTTTTCTTTCCAAAATTTTATCAAAAACCTCATGCAATAAATATACGTACGTTCAACGATACAACTCGAAACAAATTGTAATTAAAAGATTTAATTTCTACAATTTCAGATCTGGTCCAGAAAAGAAAATGGAGTTTTTTTTTTTCTTTCTATCTTGTCATATTCTACGTTGGAAAACCAGAGGCTTATAATAAATGGGGATGGTCCGTTGCTGCACTTGTACCATACAATCCGTTTCAACGTAAAAATCATCAGTTCTTTAATTTGGTACGTAAAAATTTTCGTTTTTTTTTTACAAGTCTCTACGTATCCGTAGTCGATATATTAGTGAAAAAAATAGCCGTCACAAAATATGATAATCACTCGTTCTCACTTGTTCGCAGGGATGAGGAGGATGGTGATGATGATGATGGTGATGATGACAGTGATGATGATGATGATGGTGTTGATGTCGATGACGATGTAGATGACGATAAGGTGGTGGGGGTTGTCGGATAAACGTCCAACGGACAGTCTCGGACTGTGACAAAGCGAGTCCATAAATGCTCAGAGCAAGCTACTCTGCTCGCTGTTTAGTACGAGGATACTCGTTATACGTGTGTTACAATAGTCTCAACTAAACCATGGCCCATCACCCACCGAGGGTCATCCTCGCGGGCCTACTACTGGGATTTCTCCTAATAGTTTCGCCATCGGAAGCCAGTGAGTAACGAAAAAAAGCATATTTTTTTTCTCTTTATTTTCAAAATGTATCTTTCAATTTTCACAATATAAATTAAAATATAGTGCAGCATGTACCGATCGACGCACCATAGAGTGCAAATTGTGAATACTAGATTATTTTTTACCAGATAAATTTTTTTGGTCGTCGAAACGGTCGAAGCACTAAATTTTTTTTTATTTTCCTCATTGCGAATCCGAGTTCAAAATGTGTCGAAGAGAAGAAAGCCGGGGGAATCGAGTGCAGCTGCACTTAACAGCAATCAAGTAGTTTGAATTTTTTGTTTCTTTCCTTCTTCTGTTTTACTATTTTACAAAGAACAGGTATTATTCAAATCTAAACCATAGGTAGATAACTATTGTTACAATTAATATGGAACATTTTCATCAGTTTTCAGTCAGAATTCTTTCTTTTCTTCCCTTTTTGCTTTTAGTTTTCATCCGTACGATCAGTTTTTCACACTGTAATATGAAAAATATTGTACATTAACTTTGGTGTAATTTTCAAAGCTGATAACACTCGCTTTAAATTGTCCAACTATTATCCGAGAGTGACAACGGGGTCGCGTACATATAAGTAGGAGCAAAATGATAGGCCATTGGCCATTCTCCCCTTTTGATATGTACTGAACCGGACATTGAGTGAATTGATCCTCATACCCGCGTACGTTATACTATACATATAATGCATATATGTATATATTTAATTATATTACAACTATATGTACATGAATTTTTTATATATATAACTCGATGATAACAACCAGACTTTACGTTTATTATATAAAATATCCTACCCCCGGTTATCGATAAATTAATCGAAGGTTTTTTTCGCCGTCTCTGATAACTAACTGAGGTAAAAAGAAAAAAAGGAAACCAAAAGACCAAAAAAAAAGACGGAAAAAAATAATAACAATAGAATCATAACAATGAAAAAAAAATGAAAATCACAGTAAGACAATTGAAAGTGATTTGAAAATTTACTTACGCTTACAAACGACCCTTATGTATACGTGCAGATATTTTATTATTAGTTTATTGTGCGTCGCGCGTTGATATCGACTCTCTTATACAATTGTTAGTTTCATAAATTGTTTAATCAAGTAATTACGACGCTTATTGTACACGTATACGACGTATTCCGTTGTTGTACGTACATGTGCAAATTTCAATCTATGTGTAAAAATATAGGAACAGAAATTGAAAAAAAGAAACACGCCGTAAAAAGAGTTTAAATAAATAGATATGTATTAGGCGCGAAATTCGAACTTTTTTTCCTTCGAATTATTATTATTTCACCATTGAGATCTCCATGTTGATTTTTTTTTTTGGTTTTGTTATCTATTATCGTGACGGTTATTTGGCAATTTGTTTTTTTCCTTTCCTTATAGTTTTTCAGCAGACGTCTAGGTCGTTCAACTATTACGTGGTCATACTTGAAACCTATAAGGGGCTGTTTAATTTTGAAATCTTTATCACCAGGTTTTTAGATAAGATTTATATATACGAGGAAAAAGAAAAGAACTAAGTAAATTAAAAAAATAAAGGCTTTAATATTTTTAAATAGTTACATAAGATTGCGACACTTTCTGCGAACGAATTAATAAACGGGTATAATGAATTTACATACACCACAGACACTCCTAATCAGTTATTCCTGCAAGGGGTGGTATTTGATTACGTTATATTGTATAATTAGATGTAATCAGCTTTTTCGTAGCTCCAGCTTTTTCAAAAACGTCCATTTGTCTCTTTTTCTTTACTCGTCGACGCATCGACTTAACAAACTATAGGTATAGATCTAATTTGTTATGCACAACCTTATATATTTCTTTCTGCAGATTAATTTTTCGTGGATAAAAAATTGTTTCAAAACTCAAAGATAAAGATGAAGAAAAAAAGCAGATTATATTTCGAACAATATAATATAAATTTTGAGTTTGGTAAAATTTGTGAATAAAATATATTCCGAGTACATTGTTGTCAGCCGGGTTATAAATGATTCATACAATAGTAGGTATATATATGTATGTATATATAGTTTTTCAAACTTGAACAATTAGTTACAGTATTATCATAATTTCATTATTGAATCTACTCATTTAATTTAGTTGAAATTTATACATATTTGCGGTATGATAAATGCATTTGTTTTGAAAAGATTTGAAAATCTTATTTATTATTTGTACAATGATCTATATGGAGGTGTGTAATATTAGTTTCTATACTTAAAGTTTGATCTTTGAAACTTACTGCCGTTGCAAAGTCAGCTGCATTGTCAAAGGTCGAATAGATTAACAATGCAGCTGTATCTAGATACATACATATACCTATATATAGAGTAAACATATTTTAAGTTGTTAACTGTTGATTAAAGAATTTTAATTATATACATAGAATATACAGAACAGAAACAAATAACATCGTACCAAAATCATGATTCACTATTTATTTTTATTACTACTTATTTAGTATCTGGAAAATTTTACTCTGACAATTTGTTACTACGTGTCATATATACATATATACATATATACCTTTATATATGACAATTTCCGCGTCGCATTATTTTATTTGTTTATTTATCTTTCAGTTGATTTTATTCTCTTCTTTCGATAATATAATACCAATATCGAAGAGAAAGAAATTATTCAAAGTAATAAATTTTGCGCGACTACAATAACGTGAATTATACATATACATAGACATGTTATTATATGCTATAATCTCGACATTGAAATCATTATTATTATCATTATTAGTAATGCTTGAAATGGAGATTGTGAAACCTTGAAACTCCCAATCAATTTTTATTTCATTTTATTCCATTTTATTTTTCACTTATCTAGTTCTCGAACTTTCCATATTTGTATATTTATGCCTTTCTCGTTTACTACATGTTATACGTTACATCTAAATGTTCATATATATTTCTGTGTCTTTGTCGTAATCGTTTGCAATTGTTAATTTCTTTTCTTTTTCTTTTTTTATCGTAGACCATTTCGCTTGTCATTTCCTTACAATTTAACGATAGGTAATACATGAAAATAAAAGGGAAATATAATAGAAGTTTGCTTTATTAAAAATAAGAGTTAATGAAAGAAGTATTCTCGATTATTATTGCTTTATCAGCAACGACCCCACGGTCAGGGTTCAATTTATGTATATCTTATAACGCACAAATATATTTATTCATTTCTTAGTTAATCTGTTTGGAATTAATAACTATATCAGTGAAAACTATATTGCAATGATTATATGTTATACACTTATGTACATGTATATTTTCTGCAAAGTATAATATCGCAATTCTCCTTCGTATCTAATTTTTTTTTTCTTCCCCGTCTCTACTTTTCTTTTTTCGTTCTCTTATACTTTAAAATATCGACTATAAACGTGAACTTTGGTACAAATTTTTTTTCCTTCTTTTTTTTTTCATCATCATCATCATCATCAACATCTTCATCATCACAGATTTTGGCTGAGTAAGCACATTTATTAATTTCCATTTATCAAACGGTTTTATTTTCTGTTACAGATAAATGCCGCAGTGGTTGTCATGGAAGTGAGTAAAGAAAATGATAAAAAAATTATAATTCAGATTCAATTTTTCATCATTCAAAATACAAAAATAGAAATTTTTTTTATTTGGAAATGTAGTAGATCGAAACGCTAACGACAAAGTTTCTTTTTTCACCAGTTCATCCGGATAAAGCATACCAAGAAGGTAGAACTTATACGTATCAGTTGGATGGTGAATCGGTTACATCCGTAAGTGATGCTCAAGGACAAGCGAGTTTGAAGTTGAATGCCATTGTTGAATTGGCCGTAAAACCAGACTGCGTTCGGCAGATCAGGTTGAAGAACGTGCGAATCAATGGAGCTGTAAGTATGAGGGTTGCATTTGTTTGTTGTTGTTGTTTCAGGAAAGAAAAATCAGGAGAAAAATCGATAGAACTTAATTGGATCATTCATTTTCAGCCTGCATCGCATGGAGACATTGAAGCACATGCTCTGCAGTTCAATTACCATAATGGTCACATAGATACCGAAGTTTGTGCTGAACCTGACGACAGTCAAGCTGCGTTGAATGTGAAACGAGCTGTAATCTCGCTCTTCCAAGACGCAGTTGTTGAAAGTGACGGAACGACGACTCATCACGAGGTGATTATTTGCAGATTTTTCAATTAGTTCTTTTTTCTTTCTCATTTCAAGAAACTACGGAAACAGTAATCAGCTTTGTACATCCTTTAATGGCTTTTATTTTCGTCCTTTCTATTACAGACTGACGTGTTCGGCAGATGTACGACAGATTTCACATTCAGTACGAATGGTGAATCACGAACGATAAAGAAATTGCGAAACTTGGAACAATGTTCATTCCGCGAAAGCATAAAACAGGATTTCATAACGGCGACATTCAATCAAAATTCTCAAGTAAAGTCGGCACCACTTTTGGCGGCAGAACAAAAGGTGGAACAGCAATTCACTCGCGGTATTCTTCAAAAAGCTGTTTCGGTAGAAACTTACAACTACAGACCGTTCAGCAATGGAGAATCTGGCACCAAAACGGTAGTAGAAATTGTACTCACTTTCAGAGAAGAAAGAGGAGACAGTCCTGCTGCTCAAGTTTCGGAACCAAAATCAATCGTTTTTGAAGCCCCACATATCGTAGTTAAATCATCGGTCGACGCCATACAAAAAGCACTTCATGCCGCAAGAGACTCGATGCCAGACGCTGTGAACCCAGATGCTGCCAGAAAATTCGCGGAACTTATCAAAGTGCTTCGTCAAAGTAGCAAGAACGATATTCTCACAGTATATTCACGCGTACGAGCTGGTGCTGGTTTCGAAAGAGATTCAGCGAAGAAAGTATTCCTCGATGCACTTTTCAGAACCGGAACTGGTGACGCTGCTGAGGCCGCAGTTGAGCTTATAAAAAAGAAGGAATTCAGCCAGCTAGAAACTATCATCTATTATACCAGTCTCGTTTTCGTAAGACACGCTAGTTTGTCGTCCGTGACAACAGTTGCCAGTCTTTTGGACGAGCACGAAATTCCACGCATCGCTTATCTGGGTATTGGTTCATTGATCGGTAAATACTGCCAGGAACATACCTGCGAAAATGTCGGTGCAGTTAACGCGGCGCTTGGAAAAATATCTTCAAAGTTGCAGGGTAAACCGACGACGAGGAAACAGGAAGATGTCGTGATTTCGGCCCTCAAGGGACTCGGGAATGCGAGGTACCTCGACGACGAAACTTTGATCAAAATCGCGAAGATCGCGACCGATAAGGGACAGCACAATCGCGTCAGGGTCGCTGCACTTGAAGCACTTCCAACCAGGTGCTCCATGAAGTGGAAGGAACCTCTTTTCCACACCTTGGCTGACCGCGTTGAAGATAGTGAAATTAGAATCAAGACTTACCTTGCTTTAGTTGCTTGCCCATGTCCGCATGTCGCGAATCAATTGAAGACGATACTCGATAAGGAGACTGTTATTCAAGTCGGATCTTTCATTACATCCCACTTGAGGAACCTCAGAGCTTCGACGAATCCCGATAAACAGGACGCTAAACATCATTTGGGACAAATCAAACCACGTTCCAAATTCCCTGAAGATTTCAGAAAGTTTTCTTACAACAATGAGCTCTCTTACAGCATCGATGCCTTCGGCGTTGGATCTTCGGCGGAAAGCAATGTGATCTACAGTCAAAACAGTTTCGTTCCACGTTCCGCTAATCTGAATCTTACCACTGAAATTTTTGGCCGAACTTTTAATTTCTTGGAAATTGATACCCGATTTGAGAATTTGGACAGACTACTGGAGGAATGGTTTGGACCGAAAGGAACACTGAGGTCTTCGAAATTGAAGGAAACTGTCCTTGAAGAGCGTCAAACCATCACGAATTTGTGGGAAAAGATCGTGAATCGATTCAATAAGAAAGTTGGAAGACATGCTCGAAATGTTAATCCAAAAGCGATTGAAAATTTCAGCAAAAAGATCCACATGCCGGATACCGAACTTGACGAGAGCGTGGAGTTTGATCTTTCGATGAAATTATTTGGGGCCGAATTTTTATTCCTAAGTTATCAAGGTGGTCGAGATAAACTGAATTCTGACAAGGTGGTTGAACAACTACTCGACCTTCTAGAATCCGGTGTAGACAAGGCGAAGAATTTCAATTTCCACTTCAAGAACCATCTTCACTTTTTGGACGCTGAATTGGTCTACCCCACTGGTCTGGGTTTCCCACTGACCTTGGGCGTTACTGGTACCAGTGCAGTCCACCTTCAAACGAGCGGTAAAGTCGATCTGGTAGCGATCTTCAACGATCCAAAATCATCCGCGATTCAAATTGCTCTTGAACCAAGTGCATCGATCAGTATAGTTGCAAGTTTGGTAGTCGAAGGTTACGGAGTTGAGTCTGGCTTGAAGATAGTTTCCACCCTCCATACCTCAACGGGAACCGACGTGTCGATAAAATTACTGGAAGGAAACGGTGTGGACGTAAACGTAGGAGTTCCGAGAGCGAAACAAGAAATCATAAGCGTAACGAGCGAAGTTCTTCTCAGTTCAGGACCCAAGGGTGACAGTTACGTAGCCCCTAAATTCGGTAGGGGAGTAGACCACGCAGATTGTTTCGACCAGATGTCAAGCTTGATCGGACTCACGGTATGTGGAAAAGTCAGTTATCCTTACGACAGCATCGCCGCGGTTCAGAGAAAGTCGCTTTTCCCACTCAGCGGACCAGCCGCATTTGCAGTGTACTTGGAACACAATGACGTTAAGAGCTACCACTTCAAGGCGTACTACAACTCGGCCAACCCGAAAGCAAGGTCATTAGAAATTCTGCTCGAAACTCCAAACAGCAGAACGAATCGTCGCATATCGCTGAATTTAGAGGCGGCCCTCGAACCCGAAAAGGTCCTGAGGGTGACTTTCGATTCTCCGTTCAAAAAAGCGTCAGCTGAAGCAATCATAAAGAACAATGATAGGGAGATGACTATGGCCGTTTCAGTTCACCATGACAGTATCGAATACTTCATCAGAACTGGAATAGTGATGGCTGGTGGAAATAAATACAAGCCGATATTGGAGTACAAAGTACCAGACCACATCGAAAAACTTGCAGGAACTAAAAACGGAGTTAAAAACAACCAAAGAAACGGTCAACAGTATACCGTTGGAGGTGTGATAGAAATGTCAAAACAAAGTAATGGCAAAAAATACATATTTGATAAAGTTACTCTCGCTTCAAACGGGCAAACTTTAATCGGCCTTGACGGAAACATCCACCTTCTTTCTAACGGTGCTAATGCTGATATGAAGGTCGAATATGGCGGGGATAGTTTGCTACTCAAGGGAAATACGGTGTTCACCAATATTTATACTTACAAAGCCGATCTTTCGGCGGTCTCCAGTACCAACCGTCCGCTTGGATTCAGTGTATCTATTGACCGCAAAGGCGATGCAAATACGTACGATGAAACAGTGGTCATAGTACATGGAGCTGATCTAAACTCTCAAACAAATCGCATATCCTACAGTGGAAAGGGCACTTTCAAATATGTTTCCCCGAAAGAATTCGACATTTCTATAAGCAAAAAACTCACATATCCAGCTGTCGGTCTTCTCCTTCATGGGGAAGGTGCAGTTACTCCAAAATCTCTTTCATACGACTTCGATTTCCACTACAACAAATTCAAGCTTGAATCGGAATTGTCGGGTAAAATCGGTGATAATCCTGGTAATTTTGAGATTGACTTCGAGACAAAATTGCAGGAGAACAGCATCGAGTTTAAAACGAAACGCACCGTTCTCGCCGATCACAAAAGCAAGCTTACAACATCGTTGGAACTCCGTCCTGGCGGAAAATACGAGCTTGATGCAACCATCGATTACGACGTAAAACCGCATGATATTAACGCGCAGATACAAGCAGAACTCAAGGCCAATGATCAGAAGGTCGCCGTAGATGTTGGTCTCATATCTAACACGGACAGACTGAATTCTCGTGCTCTCATAAGCGTTGGAAACGATAAATACGTCGACTTTTTACTGGCAGTACAGTATGGCGGCGCTCCAAATGGACATTTCAAACTGAATCTGAGGGAATACTTGACATCTAGTGGTCAGTTTAAATTCCAGAGGGGAAATTCAGGTGACGGACAATTCGAGATCAACATCCCTAAATTCAATCGCAAGATAACCGGACATGGAGAAGTTTCCGTCGTTGGATCAAAACACGTTGCCAATGTGGAAATTCTCTACGATGCTGGAAGAGACCCGAAGAAGCGGTTGAAATTCTCCTCCGATTCTGATTTTACATCAACGTCAGTCGACTCGAAAAATGTACTCGAAATACTAGATTACAAGACGGCAGTAAATGTTAAAGGTAATTACGAGAAAACTAGCAACATTCCAAACTTTGACGGTGCTGTTGATGTGACCTTGCCAAATGGCAGGTACTTCGTTTGGAAGGGTAGTAGAACTTCTCATATTGAAAACGAGAAACGAGAAGGAAAAATGGACTTCGAATTGGCCGATTATATCAACAAGGGAGGAAAGTGTAGGAAGATCGTCTACCATGGTGAAGTACACGATCTCGATCTGAAGGAAATGACATTCCGATCAAGTCACAATTTGCAATTTGTTAATTTCAACGGTGAAGATGTGAAACTTTCACTCAACGGAAAGTACTTACCGAACGGAGATGATAAGCGAATCAGCGATGGCAAATTCGAAGTGTCAGGATCCAAGATACCCTCACCTTTCACGGTTGAAGTTTCATACGATGGTAAGAAAGATGGTCTTTTCGGAACATTCAAGGTTTACTCTTCCTTGGGAAGCAAGCTAAGCTTCCAAGTAAGCGGAAACACTGTACGCGGAAACAACGAGGACAAGGCATGCACCGCAGATGTTGTAATCGAACTTAAACTGCCGAGTGACAAGCTGAAGAACGTGAAACTTGATATATCTGCCTCTGTATTGACCCCTAAAAAACCGGGTGGCCGTTTTGAATACATTCAAAAGACACAGCTCACCTACAACGACGATAAGAACGCGAAGATTGACTGGCACTTCACCAACTCTGGTATTCCTGATGAACAGAATTTGATCGAAGGAAGCGGAAAAGTTACCTTCAGCATCCACAACAATGCACCGGTCACCACTGGCTACACCTACAAGCACAACCCAGTCAATGAACTAAAGGAATCTGCCGGTTCGATAAACTTCAATTATGGAAACAAACAGACATCCGTTGCTTTCGACAGTACCTATCGCAAAGCCCTCGACGTTCTCAATGTCAACATCAAGGCCAGCACACCGATCGAGAAGATACGCAACGTAGAAATCAAACTTCACCATACGGTAACATTCAGCATACGATTTATATACCAGGGACTCGATTCCATCGGTATTCGGATGATGAATTAATACAAAATTTTTGTCAAAAGGACGAAGATCGCGGCTCAAACTACGTTTGCGGAAAAAGTAAGACTGACTTGACACTGATCGCTGATCAGGCAAAGTACATCTTGACTGAAGAGTACGAATCAACTGCCAAGTCCTTCGACTGCGTTTGGTCCTACACTAGTCCAAAAGGCAAGCAGGAAAGTACCTTGAAGCTCAACAGGCTTGGAGAGAAAGAGATCAAGGGTGAGTGATTACGCTGATTGTTTTTTTCTGCTTAACTTTACTGTGAAATAATATAAATTTTCAACAATTATGCGATCGCTGCAGGTGAATATAAGAGCCATGGTCCTTATGGAACCTACGATGCCGATGCTCATGTAAAAGCCCAGAGTGTTGATGACTTCTTCGTGAATGTTAATTTTGACAGCGATAAGTTGGAGACACGCAAGATCCATGTGGAGATTGAGAACAAGCCAGCTAAGGGCGGAAAGAGGATAGTGATGAGTGTGACTGCCGATGGAAAGAATGTCGTAACTGGAAGGTAAGCAGCATTTTAGTGGAGGTGAAGGTGTTATGTTGGTGAAAACGGAACTGTACCGTTTCGAAAAAATCTATTGATTTCAGTACGAGCTACAAGGAGCGCTCCGAAGGTGGTAAAAGAATCATTGAAGGTAACGGAAGCTTGAAGATTCGAGAGTCTACACAGTCTTCATCGTTCAAATATACACGACAGTTATTCACTGGGGATGTTGATGGTGAAAATGGTGTTGCCAATCTTTTGACCATAAACTTTGGACAATCTAGCATCGTCGGCGAATACAAAGCAACCGAAAAAGAACTGATGTTCCTGAACAGTTACTGCGAACAAAGCGCGGATTGTGCTACAGTGAAGTTACACTACAAGACCACCCCAGGAGGTTTGTTATTTTCAAGCTCCAATTTAATTCATCGTTATCTTTGGCACTCGCTAATCTTTTCAGTTTTATCCTTGCAGCGCTAAAGCGCGCCGACGAGTACACCGCTGAAGTTGACCTTAGAAAGTTCAACGTTCCATTTGAATTTGGTCTAAAGAGTACTCAGACGCTTGATCCCAAGAGTGGATTCGACAATCAGGCAAGTCTCTACCTACACTCTTCTAAGGGAAAGAGCCAGTACAGCTATCACGTCTACATTCATCCCACTGAATCTGGTGCGTAAATATAATCGGTAAATTAATTGTTGTACAATTTCTTCGTCCAATTATTTCACGATTGATCATCGTCTGCAGGTATCGTTTATACTTTGCCGAGTCGCGAGTTGGCGCTCATTGCGGTCTTGGATATTCCAAAGAACAAGCGATCCGGATCATACAAAGTAGACGTCTCAGCTTACCTGGACAGGAAGAACAACCCGAAGGACAAGACCAGTCTGATTTCAACCGTTGATGTTGTGGTAGACAAAGGTACCGCGAGTATCAGTGGTGAGACGAAATTCACCTATCCATCTCAACCGAAAGAATTAAGTGTGAAGGGTAAGATCCACGTCGGAGGTGCTCATCTATTGGACGCTGACTTTGACATTGACGTTTTCGCTAAGAAGAACCAGAAGATTGTCGTGACGGCAAAATTGTACAAGGAATTTTTGAAATCGAGCTACAATGTGACCGGAGTTTTATCGATCGTGAGTCGAGGACAGCAATTGAAAATCGATCTAAACGAACAGTTGTTTATATCTGACGGTGACATTGGCTTTGAATCGATATTGTCTTACACGGACGAACACCAGAAGCCAAAATCTACCGGAATTACGTTCTCATTCGACGTTAAGGAACTTCATCTACTCGTAAAGTCTCCGGACAAGGATCTGATCAGGGTTGACTCAAAGATTCAACTGTCGAAAAATCTGCAAAAGGCTTCCACCGAAGTAAGCATCTTCGGAAAGGACCCAGTGGTCGTCACCTTTGAAGTCAAGGACCTCAATACCTTCTCGTATTCTTCATATGCTAAGAGTAAGTATTCAATTATCACTTTCGGTAATTACTAAATCTAACGACAGAGAAAAATCACATTCAATTTACGTTCCCAGATAAACCGAACGACAAATTGGAAGCCGGTGGTCGCTTAGTTATTGGCGATGTAGCCGAAGCCCGCGCTGATCTTTACAAGGACGGAGCTAAGAAACAACTCTTCCACGTACTCCTGCACCTCGACGAACGCCGTTACCTCAAGCCCGACTTGACATTCAACAAGGACAACATCGCTCAGACCATCGTAAGTATTAATTGATCATTTTTTATCAACGAACGAATCACAAATGAATCGACTAACCGTTCTTTTTCTCAGGACATCTACCGTGCCCGTGTGGTTGAGATAATTACGGCTGGTAGTGAATTCGTGGACGCCGTAGTAAAAGAATTAATTACGGAGATTAAAGACTTACTCGAACACCTGAAGAAGGCCAGTCCAAATTTCAAACCTCTTGTAGACCATTACCAGGCCGAACTTGAGAAGATAAAACAGGAGTTCAACGTTGAAAACGAAAGCCTGAAGCAGGTTCAAGCTAAATTGTAAGTGACGTCAGACTCCACGATTATACGGATATGAGGTGTTATTCATTTGATAATGTTGTATTTATAGTAACGAGGTATTCGGTGGAAGCATAAAAGCGATCGTGGAAGCCCTGAAGAAGGTTTCCGAAAGCATTGACGAGCTTCAGAAGATCTTTGAGGACCTCGCTGAACGGGCAAACACAGCTTTTAAGGCCATTATTCCTGAAATCCAGAAAACTTGGCGTGCGGTTCTCGCCCTGGCGACTGAAACTATCCAAGAAGTTGCTGCACTGTTGGCTACCTATGTCAAGACGATAATCGACATCATCAATACCCACCAGGATGAGTTCAAGCAGATCGCAGTGATCGCCGCAGAACTTGGTCAGGATATCGCGACTATCGTAATCAAGGCGATTGGAAGGATTCAAAACGAAGTAAAGGACTTTTTCACCGTCCTTATCGAGGAACTCAAGGCACTTCCGATTTACGAATTCATTCAGCAAAAGTATCAGGAAGTTTTGAACTTCAAAGCATACGATGGAGTGATCCGAGCTGTAACTGATATCGTACAATACGTGAATAGACTTCTTCCGACCACCGAACTTCAGCAGCTCCTTACCGCCGTTTGGGAATACGTCGTCAAGCACGTCAAGCAGGAAAAGGTTTGAACGAATTTTTTTCCACAGAATCATTTCTCCCCGTTTGAAATATTCTCGTAGATGATTCATTGGTTCTAATTTTTGGATTGTTTCGCAGCTCGATGAGGTACAAGAAATCAAAAAGTTGTACGGACTTATCGTAGACGCTGTTCAGTCCGTGTTCGAACTCGTCAAGTCTCAAGGCTTTGTAAATAAATTCATCAACGTTTTCGAAACCCAAATTCCATGGGATATTACCGCAATCTCTAGACTACCAGGAATCTCATCGCTCAAGCTTTCGGTAATTTCACTCATCCGCAATCGCGAGTGGCCGTCGCCAGCCGAAATTTTCCAAGCGTACAGGTTAGCCAAAGCTAAAAATTATCACACTATTATAAGAAACAAAAAATTATTAGGATCTCACCAATTATTTTCGTTACCACTTTCAGACCAACCTCGAATCCAAGCGACTTGATACCGCCGTTCAGCAAATATGGACTGTTCCTAGATGGAGGTCACTTCTTCACTTTCGATGGCCGCCACCTGACATTGCCTGGTCAATGCAGCTACGTTCTGGCCCGCGATGCTCGCGATGGTAATTTCTCAATTGTCGGTGAATTTGACAACGGAAAATTGACCAGTGTAACAGTCACCGAACCAACTGAAAGCATTACACTCCAATCCGGTGGAACCGTAAGTTTTCGTATTTTTGATACATGCATGTGTGGTTGTTTTGATCGTTGTGAGGCTCTTTTTCAGAAAGAATTAGATAATCCAATTTCCGGTCCGTTTTGTTTTTGCGTTCCTAGGTTCTCGTCAACAACCACCCAGCAGAATTCCCCGCCAGCACCAAAAACCTCCAGGCTTACTTGAAGGAACCCATTGTAATCATCAAGTCCGACTATGGAGTAGAAACTCGCTGCGTCAGAAACGGTCCTCTAGCTTGCAGCGTTCATGTTTCAGGATTCTATCACGGAAAGATCCGCGGAATTCTTGGTAATGGTAATAACGAACCCTGGGATGATTTCACGCTACCATCCGGCAAGGTAAATTAACTCACCTGTGTTGTGTTTTTTTTTTCTTTATGTTTATCACGTCTTCAAAATGATATTAATTCGCTGTGTTTCTTTGTTTATGAATTTTTTATTTTTCTCAGGTTACCGAGAACGAGGGTGAGTTTGGAAATTCCTTCAAGATAAATTCCGGATGCCCGAACGTCCAGACCGTTGATCATCATGCCCATCATCACGATGCTACATGCACAGAATTCTTCACCGGCAGCTCGCCTCTGAGGTGTGTGATAATTTTTTGACAAAATACATTTATCGTTGAAAAAATTTCCTTCAAAATTCGCTCTAAAAATCCCCATGGATCTTTCAGCCCTTGCTTCAACTTGGTAAACCCAGCTCCTTACCGTCAAGCTTGTGACCACGCTTCGTTAGCTGGAGGCAAAAAGGAAGGCACTTGTCTCGTTGCTGAAGCTTACTTCTCCGAATGCCGACAATCTGGTATCAGAACTAAAGTACCAGCCAGTTGTGGTACGTAAAATTGAATACCTTTGTTTTTAAAATAACAGAATGAACTACAAATTTCTCGTATATACTTTGACCGGTTTTTCCCCCCCCATTAGTACACTGCCAAAACGGAAATCAGAAGATAGACGTCGGTACCAGCTTCAGTGTTCAGCACCCCAAGAACCAGGCTGACATGGTCTTTGTCGTTGAACAAGCAAATGAAAACGCAAAGGTCTTCCAGGAACTTGTTACCCCACTCATGGCGGTTCTTAAGACCGAACTCAAGGACCATGGAATCACGTAAGATTGACGAAATATTTATTCATATCCCTTGAAAACTTTGCGAAACTTTGAATAGCGGCCATTTTCTATTTTTTTTTTTCTTGTCCTTTTCTAATACAGCGACGTGCACGTTGGTTTGATCGGTTTCGGTGACCATTTGGAAGACCCGGTCCATTACACGGTAAAAGGAAATCGCAATATCGACGGAGAAGTGAAGAACATGAACTTCGCCGAAAGGAAGCCGTTCTTAACATTAGAGGTATGACAAATTATAGTGACTTTGAGGTGTCAATTGTTCACGTGAACATACTTTTTTTCCTTAACTTTTAGCAAGCTAGGGTTGGCGGCGCCAAAGAAAGGCTGGAATTCTTAGCCCAGAAGGTCGACGTTGAATTGGGAACCTTCAAGATTACTGACGCCTATTCAGAAGCACTTGCCTACGATTTCAGACCAAGCGCTTCGAAGACAATTATTGGAGTACTCGCGACCCCGTGCGAAAAGAGCCCATTGCCAATTTCGGTGAATATCTTTTTAATGTCGAGAATGTTAATTCGGATGAGATTTTAATTTAATTTCTTCCTTAATAATTTTTTTTTCATTTTTTTCAGCTGCAACACCTGAGACTCTTGCTTGGCCAATTGGCTTACAGTAACCTTGGTGCAACTTACCATCAAATAGCAAATCTCGACGATATTCTTTTATCTGGAAAGCCGTCGGAGAAAGTTGTAGGTTATGACGCGGACAGTGTCTATACTTTCGCAGACAGTAAGAAGAATCCAATGGAAGGAAATTCGCAGCTCAGAAAGACAATGTCTCTAACAAACGAAGACGTGTGCGCTAATTTCGCCGTCAACGTTAGTATTTAGAAAAAAATATTCTCTAATTTAATTTTTTTATTCTTTATCAAAAAATTATTATTCACATTACAAATTAAATTCTTTCAGTCTGGAGGAGCTGTCTTCGGCGCTCATAATTTCTTGGAAGCTAAGCCTGGCCAGAAGAAGCAGTTTATCCAGGTGGTAGCAAGACGAATTGCCGCCAGTCTGGCAAGTACAATAATAAGGGAGGAATGCGTTTGCCGACAGCAGGATGACGAGTTATTCCCAAAATCAGAATGCGAAATCGTTTCTAGAAAGGAAAAAGAGCCCACAGCAGTGAGTTTCTCAATTTGATATACAGTTTGTTTTCTTATAATTGAAAATTAAAATAACCAATAGATTTTCATTTGTCTTATTTTTTGTTTTTAATTTATTTTTTTATTTCGTTTCCACAGAGGCACACAAAGACAGGACTCAAGGGTTAAAAATTCGTAGCTTCAGAGTACCGAATGATATCTGCAGCAACGGTTTATTATTACAAAATTAATTAGGAATGTCGTATTTGTTACTTTGTTATAAATATTATATCAGTAAAAATTTTAGATTTAAGCCCCCCCAACCCCTCCCTACACATATTGAAAATTCATACCTGATTTTCATTTTATATTTTTTCCTTCCTTTTCCTATACCCCTTTCCCTTCCCGCACCGTATAAGATTGGATCTTGCGTGCCGTAATTCAGTCATGTTACAAAACAAGTGAAGAAGATAAACAAAAAAGAAGAAGGAGATGAAGAAAACAAGAAAAAAGGAAAAGAAAAATAATTATTTTATAAAAAAAAAAAAATGATCTTTGAATTAATATAGTTATAATATTAATGCGTTGACAACAGCTGTTTGTTCTACATATTATGTGTATGTATGTATATGTAATAATATGTGCAGATTATATAAAACAAGATGGGATGGAGAAGAAGTAAAGACTTTAATTATAAACGTCACCATAAATGGATTCGAATATTTAAGTTATTTAAGAATCCTACATAGAATGATAGTTGAATCAATAATTTGATATCTCTAAAGATTTGAACAATTACTATTAGTTTTCCAACCCCCGTGTACATCTCTTTCTTATAACATTCTCAGTCATAGGTACCCGCTTCCAAATCAATATTGTCATGGCAAACGATTGACGCGGTTGCCGGGAAACGTTTATATACCTATATCGAACAAACCATATGATATTTTTAGTGGATCGTTGACTCCTTTACACTCGATGTCTCAACATGCCTCTGGATAGAACGAATTCTCCACACGAATTCATAACTCCCTGTCAACGGAAAACGTACGAATATCATCGCGCCAGGGTATGTATAATGTGTAATGTGACAATTTATTTATATTTTCTTTAAAAATCTTATGACTATAATATGTGGGATACTCTCTATTATTTTAACATATTCCATAATATGATCCCCGAAGGTTAAGAGTGCTACCTCGGTCGTAGACGTGGAGCCCCCAAAAATCAGGCGTCATATTAAATTCGACGCTAAAAGAAGGCAACTTGACGCAGAACGGCAAGAAAAAATTATAAGGGACAATTTTATACTACTGAAAAGACTCCAGGAAATTATGCATAAGAAAACAAGGAATTATACTTGATATATTCAAGACCTAATTGTAATATATATTCAGTGAATGAACAGATTGAGATGGAACTTTTTTTGTTGTCTTATACTGTAATGATTTGAGTCAAAATGTAATAAAGCGTTTATACTTATATATACATCCAGATTCTTTGATGATTTATTTCTGAACGACGAAAAAGAGTGAATACTTGAGGGCAGTCCTGAAATCGCAAATATCTAAGGATTAATAGCTCTTGATTTTTTCGATTTTGGGATCAAAAATCATTTTTTTTTTTTTGAACGGGTGTGTTCTGATGTACTTTGAACTCAGGAATCCGAATCTGCAAACTAAATTGATCTCTCTCGATCAGTTTTCATCTAAGCACAATTTCATCATCAGATTTGTATTTTTGAGCTCCAAATAGACACGAATACAACATTTCGAATACCTTTCGAATACCAAGTAAGATGAATCTCCAATAGCGACCGTTCTCATGGAAGGTGGGCGGTTCTTATGGAGAATCAAAATGGTCGCCCCGGGAGCGAATCTGGTTGAACGGCGGTACGTGCCCAAATAGTAATACAAGTTCACTCGGACGCGACGCTACTAAGCGAGAGCAGGGTGAGGTGATTATCGAAAAGACCAGCATCTCGTTGATGTGCAATATCCGCTGGATCAACCTTTTTATTTTTTTTCTGTCTTAGCGTCCGAACATGGGGGTCCTCCAATCGGACGTTCGTGGACCAACTTAGAGGAGGAGACTGTCACTATAGGGCCTTTGGAAGACATCTTTATTTGAAAAAGTTACCGCCTAGTTCCGAACTTGAAGATTTTATTGCCGAAAATCAATGTTGACGAATCAACGAACGGAGTTGCCGTTGTTGATATATTTTAATGCTTGAGGTATATGTACGTTTATCTCTGTGGCATTTATTGAACACCCAAAATTTTTTAAAATAACATAAGCGTTGCATTTGCAGATGAATTCTGATGAGAGTGTTCGCTTCCAACTTTGAAAAAGATAGCGGAACGATAATTGCTTTTTGATTCCGGCAGCGTGTTGAAGCTGCGGTCTCTGGTCCAGCTGAAGACTTGACACCATCCACACTACAGAGTGTGTTCTTTTTTACTCAGATTTCGACGAAAATCGAGCGAAAAATAAGCTTGCGCCTAATGATATGCAACCAAGGTTACACCATCATTTAGCTTGCAGATATCAATTTCTGAACTCGAAATAGGTAATGAAGCAATATTATTTGAGATAACTCCACTTTTCCGCAGCTGCAATTTACTTTTATCATGTATACTCACCTCTGTTCCATTTTTTTGTTCTTCAGAAGACAAACAGGCAGCCTCTTGTTTGGCCCCTCAACAAGAATACAAGACTACATCCTCGGTGCATCTACAATACCAATCATCATGTGTTCGGAGTATATAATTTGTATAAATAAGTTGTGATACATATTATGATCGTCCAGTATACATTTTATTTTTTTGTTAAGAACTATCAAATTGATAATCTAATGTTAATCGAAATAGAAGTATCGTCCTGCATACTATTGTGACTCGTTATAATCATATAAGAATGAATGTATCTGTAAAAATGAATCTATAATAGGCATTAAGATGTCCTTATATGTATTTTTGACCGTTAATTTATCAATAAACATTAACTCCTATCGATACACGATTGTTCAACTATTATTGATCACACCCCTGCACACCTCATTCACTAATATTCGTTGTTGGTAGAACCCATAGATCATATCGTACATGATATCATACATCATCACATGCATGTGCATGCATGCATGTATGCCTTATCATCTACGTGGTACATGGTGGCATACATGATGGAATACATGATCACACACACACATAGGCACGCCCTGTCTCGGAACACCTCCTCGCCTGTCCTGTTCTCCTGATACTTTTTCGATTTTGGGCCAAATTTTCCAAACCGGAACTGATAAAGTAGATTCCTACAATACCGGCCCTGAAAGTGTAAGGCACATTTTGGCCAAAAATTTATTTTGGTATCAGGAGAACAGGACAGACGAGGAGCCAGTTCGAAACATCGAGCCATCATGTGCATGCATGTGTATGCATGTGTATCGCATCGTACTCTTGTGCCGAATCATTGATAGATCATATGCGTATCCAAGCAGGCCTTATCATGTGCATGCATGTGTATCGTATCATACTTTATCTCAACCGGAAGTGCTAAAGTAGATTTCTACAATACCGGCCCTGAAAATGTAAGCCACATTTTGGCCAAAAATTTATTTTGGTATCAGGAGAACAGGACAGGCGAGGAGCCAGTTCGAAACATCCAGCCATCATGTGCATGCATGCATGCCTTATCATGTGCATGTGACGAGGCGATCCGAGTCAGGGCCTGATATCGTGATGTGTCGCTTATAAAGGATGTTAATGAGTGATGAGTGCAGGGATGTAATCAATAAGAATCAAGTCATCAATTTAAAAAGAGCTGTTCGTTTATTGATAAGTTACGCGGGTAGGATACATTTAATAATTATATGATTGAAATATTTATTACTATATTAGAAACGTTTCAACATCATTCACAAGATGTATGTCAATTTCACCAATATAATATTGCTCCATTAATTCTAATCAATACATGACATAAAGACATCATAACTTGTTCATACGTTCATGAATATCCGCTCTGCATGTACAATAATTAATTTCCAAATTGAAGACCGGCGGACGTGAATACACTTTCTGTTGAAGGTAAGGAGATGCTCGTCAGTGAGTGCGACGTCATTATTTTGGCACTGGTCCTCTTTGACGAGTCCGTGTGACCGCTGACTTCCTGGACCGTTGTACTGAAAAAAAAAATATATCTCGATGAGTATATTGGCTCTGGCTTTATTTACTCGACGTATTCGCGAATCTGAATCCAAAAATCGCGAACTCGATCTACACTTGATCATCATATACCTACTCATTAACGTTAGCTTCTATTTATCTGTCACGAAAATGATCAAATATTGACCAATGAGTGCAATTTTTCTGGTTTTATCGACCCCTCAACTGTTATCGTATACCTCTAGTAACAGACAAACGTTGCCGCTACAGGTGACATTCATAATTCTTTTTCCCACGAATTATTCATATTCTCGAAATGCAATTAACAAATGAGGACGCGGATATTAATTCTTCGTCAAACACGTACTCTGCAGAGGTGGAGGGTTTCTATGACGAGGCGGAGGAATCCCCGGAGAATGGTAATCCTGATGACGATGATCCTGAGGTTACGAATCCACGTCACCTAAGTTATGACGAAGCTGCACGATGCCTAAGCCTTCTGGGGAAGAACGATTCTGGTCTCAAATATTCTTACCTGATGTTAAACGCCTCGGATAAGCTTCTAACCGATATCAGGATCATTCCGACGTTTAGAAACTTGTTATTCGTTGATGTTAGTGGAAATCTTTTGACGCTTTCTGGAATAGAAATTCTAACATCGATGACGTATCTTCTTATGATAAAAGCAGACCGAAATCGGATCGAAAGCGCTAATTTCCGGTCAAACATGCTCTATTTACAAGTGCTATCTTTAAACCGTAACAAGATTACAGAAACAAAAGGAATTTCCCACCGTCTTTTAGAGTGTTTGGAATTGAGCAACAACTTTATAAAAGTAGTTGATCTTAATCCCGACGAATTGGAAAATTTGAAAGTTTTAGAAATTCGAGGAAATATTTTAACGACGATGAACAGTTTATTCTTTCCAAATCTAACAGCGCTCTACATAGCGGAAAACCGTATCAAAAGGATGGAAGGACTGGAGACGCTTCTGAATTTAGAAATTCTTCACGCCCGAGGAAATCTCATATCCAGTTTTGATGTCTTCTACGAGACTCCGACTATTTGTCCAAAATTAAGTTATCTAAATTTGAGGGATAACAAAATATCGAAGATTTCAGAATTCCGAAAGTTACGAGGTTTAAAGAAGCTGGAAACTCTCGTGACATCGCAGAATCCGTTCGAGAAAAATCACACGGCCGATAATTCTTACAGAATTAATTTGGTAGCAATTTTTCCAGGTTTGAAAAGAATAAATAAAGATCCAGTTCTCGAAGAAGAATTAGACGAGGCTGCAGATAAACTTCGGAAAAAAATTCTTCCGGATGAAAATATCTCCAACCCCAACGACGAGGTCATCGAATAATCTGAATAAAATACAACCCCTGATCCTGCGAAATTTAAAAATCAATTTAATTAATAAACACAAGATATAAATATCGGCGATAATTAATTTGAAAAAAGAAAAAGCTGAATAAAACAACCCGGCTCCCCCTTAGCGCAAAATTCGGATTTTTATTCACGAGATGGTTAATTATTTCAATTTGAATAATTAATCTGTGCAAGAAAGAAAATTCTGATCTAGTTTCTCGTTACACCTTTTAAATATAATCTCTTGCGATCGTCTCCAACTCTTCCTCTGCCAACTTCACGATACGCTTAAGCCGTTCACGTTCCTCTGTTTGTGAAAAAAAGAAGAAAGAAAAATGCATGTTAAAAATGTCAACATTATAGGTTGTCATAAACTATGAGATAAGAGATAATTTATAATGGAAATCTAGACGATTTAAACCCCTCGCAAAGATTCAATGATCGTTCACATTCGTTTAAATTTTTCCAGCCGATATACCTTCTCAATTAGTTTCGCCTTTTAATTATTCCCTTCCGCCTCCTCCTCTGGCGAAGCAGGGTCAACGAAAAGTAACGCCAGATTAGCCATTTCGGCTGTATAGGTATATATAATAACGATAAATATGATGCGAGATAATTGATAGATGTCGTGCCTACTGCAGATTTAATAAATAATATAATTTACCTCTGGCAGCGATAGCTTTTTCCTTAGCAATCATTTCCCGCCTCCGTTCTTTCATTATTCTTTCCCTTTCACGAATTGGAGCGTCAAATATTCTGATTCGCTTCAATTTTTCCGCGCCATGATAAACACCAGCTATCAAAAATACCCATCTGCAGAGCTATACGTAAAATAATTATCAATTGCTAAATAATTTATATCGTTAGAAAATATCTTCCAACTATAAACCTTTATACCCGGATGAACATCGTGAGGGGCAGGAATTAGGGAAGATGTTTCCTTTTTCATCCTGATAAGCAAATATATAATCTTCCGACATTTTGAATTTCTCTATTCCTTATTTCCAATTTTTAACCAAAATTTCACAGCCAACTATGAACTATAATTATTCAACAAAATATTGAAGTGAATAATAATAATAATAATAGATAATAATAATAGATAATAATAATAGATAATAATAATTTAATATTGCCGTGTTTGATTTTATCATTATTATTATTATTACCATATCCTCGTCATAATAACAATAAAGACGGTGTACAATTTTATTTTATTCTCATTTCTTCCTCCGTTCCATTTTCTCTTTTTTTTTTTCATATGTACATATAATGTGTTCATTTATTTATTTATTTATTTCTTCATTTATTCATCATTTATTTATTTGGTTTTAATTATTTTTCGGAAATCATACCCGTAGGATTTTTATCTATATTCCTATTATAGATACACACAACTATACTGTCATTCAATAAATGAAAAGAAAAAAAAAATATATCTATACTGTAAATAATATAATAACTAGTAAATAAGTATAATAATATTGAGTCGTTTGATCGCTGTACATGTTTTTTTCTTTTTATTATAATTATTTAAAATTTTTCTTACTTTTGGCAACATCCACTATAGTTATAAGATTGCAGCGAGATAACCACGCGAGAGGCCCAATTAATTGAGAATTGAATACAAAACCTTAAATCAATAGTAAAATTTAATTCAATTATTATTAATGTTCCTCCAATTTTTGAAATTTATTTTAAAATATCCACGGAGATACGTTTGTACATGGAAGAAAACGAATCTCTTAAAGTAAAACCATTCGAATAATTAACAAACTAGAGAATCCTTTCAATCTTTTTCTTTCTTTTTTTTTGTATTTTAATTATTATTATTTTACTTGAGTTTTCTCAATTCCGAGCACCTGATTTTTTTTTTATTTCATTTACTTTGTTTGTTTGTTTGTTTTTTTTTCTTTTTTTCTTTCTTTTCAACGAGAAATCAGCCTTTCATTCGTATTACATTATATTACACGTATATAAGTTTTCCAAATAAAAATTGCAATGTCTTGTGTCGTTAGGTCATTAATATTAATAACAACAACAATAACAACAATAATGATAATAATAGTAATCATAATCGTGATAATATTGTAATTACAAGATTTCAATTTATATAGAGAAGACCGGAACGATAATGGGTGAAATTTTGCTTTACGTTTCGTTTCTTTCTTTTTTTCTTTCTTTATAGTTTTCTGCCCATTTTCGCGATTCCTATAGCACAATAAATTCAATCAAGCACTATAATATATTCATAAGTTATTTTATACGTAGTTATTCAATTCAACGATATTAATATTGACGATGGAAGAATTAGAGTGTAATTATTTTATTTTATTTTATGTGCTTTGGAGTATTCATATTTTTTTTGCAACGTTTTGAATTTAGCGCTAGTACTCTGAGCTAGCTTCTCCTTTTTGTAATATTGTATTTTGGCTTTTTTTTATTTCATTATTATTATTAATTTTTTTCATTTTAGGTAAAACTAGAATCACAAAAATTTACGGAGATACGCCTGATGCTCGCGTCTTATTTAGTCACATAATTATTTAGGAAGAACATAGATACATCATATTATCATAGATATTATGTGTTATATATATATACCTATATATCGTGTTATTTTACATACAGATTCAAGAATATATTATATTTTATATGTATATATATATATTTATATATATGTATGTATATATGTGTATATATTTTTTTTGTTCTTAATCTTCCCCTAATTCATTCATAATTAATTATATTCTTTTTTGT
This sequence comes from Athalia cordata, assembly GCA_963932425.1. Classification (NCBI taxonomy): domain Eukaryota; kingdom Metazoa; phylum Arthropoda; class Insecta; order Hymenoptera; family Athaliidae; genus Athalia; species Athalia cordata. The sequence continues at coordinate 33,336,240 of OZ010626.1, forward strand.
ATGCATGTTTTTTTTTTGGGTTTTTTATTTTTTAACCGAGTGTACCCAATTCGTGTGCAAGTTTTTAGTTAAATTTTTGTTTTCGTATTCGTAGATTTAGGTATAGGTAATTTTTTTCATTGTATATTATACTTTTACGGAAGTTGGACACTAATGATTAAAATATTTTCAAAAAATGGACAGATTCTCTCTTAATAATTAATTTTTTATAATAATATACAATTGTGTATACTTATGTGTATATCAGGATAAGTATATATGTATGTGTATTATGTATTTAATAATAGTTTGGAAGTAGTAATATGACTAACAATAAGGAACCAACAGAACAAATTAAATAAAATTAAAAAAATAGCGTAAACAACAAAACCAACAACATTTTTGTTTTTTGTTTGTTTGGTTTTAGGATTTTTTTTTTTCTTTTTTTCATACATGGGAAGATTTCTTACACATTTGGCACTGGGGGTTTGTAATAATTTTCTTAAACTAATTTTTAAAACAACTATTAGAATCGTTGGAATCGGATTTGTGTTATTCACATACTTTCGGAGAGTTTTTCAATTCTCCTCATAATATTTACAATATCCTAACAATCATTAACTCTAATTATTACAACCTGCTGACAACAAATGATAACAAATGTTCGCTTTGATTTTTCTTTTTTTTTTCAAAAAATATCGTATTGACGTATAATGTACTTACAATAAAGGTTGCATCGACATGATTTCATTGTTATTGTTGTTTTTGTTGTTTGAAATAATTTCTCTGAACAAAAATATTTTTCTTTCTCTCTCTATAGTACTGCATATTTATATGCATATGCTAAAACAATTCCATCAAATAATGTACATTCGCTTCTTTTTTTTTTTCTCAAATGTCTATTAAAGGCATTTGTTCATAGTTTTAGTTTTTTTTTTCTCTTTTTTTTTTTTTTTGACACAGCTTCGCCGCTAAAACGGCGTGTTTGGAACTTTCGGATTTAATTCACAATATATATATGGAACACAGTTATCGAATCATTTCTGATCTCTTTTTTTGCCTAATTTGATTAAAATTTTTTCGTATATCCTATATGCTCCGGGCAAATACTGCCAGGAGCGTAGTTGTCATCGTCATCATAATCATCGACTGATTGAAATTTGATGCCAGATTGAATCCAACGTTGGATTGACTCGACATTCGATGAATCTTAGCTGTTCATCACTGTCGAACGCCTCGAGTATCCACGCCTTGTAACAGTCTCACCCTGAGCTTCGCACTCTCTTTTGACTCTATCAATTATGTCGGCCACAAGTTTTTCCTCTTTTTCCCTCTGCTGTTCCCAGTCCGGTCCTTTTCCCATCTGCTGTAAGTGAACGGAGAAAAGAGATGAAACAAATTATACATATCTCTGAAAGGGCGATAAGAATAAAGCGATAGATTTAGTAACTCACATCTGACGTCCTCCTAGTCTTTTTGTTTAGGGGTTCCTCTCTGTTCTCGTCGTTTTCGTTGTCGGAATGCCTTGAACTTAGATGTCCGATGTATCCTTTCCTGGATTTGAAGTAAGCGTTGCAGCTATGGCACTTGAATAATGGAGCTGGTTGGGTCACTTGACTAGAGACGTGTAGTTTGTACTTGTGCCTGTACCACCTCGTTCTAGAAGGTAGGACCTCCCCGCACCATTTGCAGACTACGGAACCATCGTTTTGTATGAGGTACTCCAGCAGCTTGTAAAATATATATTCCATTCTGGATATTTATTGTATTGACCCACGTAACAGAATAATAATCGAAACTCTCAAAATCTGATTACTTTTTTATTTTCAATCTCCTCAAAACACCCATCCATAAATCTATACTATATTCAACTTGGTTAGGATGACTGATGTGACTGGTGGTAAGGAGAACAAGAGGATAAAAAAATAATTGGCGATGGTTTCCCTGCAAGATTACAATTCAATTCCAAGGTTCCATCACCAACCTGTTTCCTGACCTCTGGCTCTGTTTCGACGCCTTCAGTCTTCGGTACTATATCCGTCTGCTGTTCTTCTTGATCAGTGAGAAAATGTACCCCGCTGACTATTCTCTCCGCCTTAACGAAAGCTCCTCCGGTATCAGCAAACTCTCTGTTAGCCGGTGATGTGCAAATTTCAAAGGTGATTTCGCTCGGCAAATTTGGTAGACTATCTGTAACGTCATCAGGAGCAAAGGGCTTAGCTTCTTACATAAAAATGAAGATCGGAAGCACAATTATATTAATTTCAAAATCATCATCATCAGAGTTGGATTAAATGGGAATCAACGTAGTTGGACAGGATTTTAGAAAAACCCTATTGTATTATTATTGTAATAAATGGATTTATATATATATATATTTCTTTTTTTGTTTTTTCTTACGAAGGGTGTGCTCAATGATACAGAGAAAAACGTTTGGGGTCCAGTTATAGACTATTGCAATTGTATATCACATAAAAGTTACAAAGAAACTACAATTAGATAAAAACAAATAAAAATACTAATTTCCTTTTCTTTCTTTTTTTTTTTTTTCTGTTAGAATTATTTTGTTCAACTATATTATCAAGTTTTTAGTTTTTTCAGAGTGTTTTTTCTTCTTTTTCCATCTTTTCTTTTTCCACTTCACCGTATCGTCGCCATATTTTTCTTACCTTGAGGGTTGCAGAAGCAAACCTCAGGCAGAGATTATACATAACATATTTATACAATATATTAATCACATCACCATTGCAATTATTATTTCTTTTGTGTTTGATAATAACATACCTTTTTTTCTCTTTATCTTTTATCAAACATCAAAGTATAGACAATGTATGTATAATTGACGAGATAAAAGCTGAATATAAATTAGTACTTTATACGAACAAATTTTCCTTTTCTTTTTTTTCCCCATTATCGTACAACGTGGTTGTGCAGAATTCAATATAAGATACCCAATTCGAATAATCTATCAATCGATCGATCGATTCAATTCGTATTAGTAATAATATTAATAATAATAATCATAATATATTCTTCTTTTTTTGCAACTTTGTGGCTGTGTAAATTAATTATCTTAAAACAAAGTTTTTTTTTTTCGTTATTATTTTTCTTTTTATTTTAACTTCTTAATAACGACCTTTATAAGGATCAGTATAGCGTTCTTTTCCGTTATAAATTGTTAATAATAAGCCAATTATAATAATTACATTTTTTTTGTGTTTTGTTTGTTTAAGGCTAACAAGGATAGAAAAAAAATATTACTTTAATGGATAATATTAATAATAGTAATAATAATAATAATAATATAATTAATATAATAATAGTAATAATAATATTAATATAATAATAGTAATAATAATAATAACTTGTATCAAACTAGTAATACAACTCCTCGGTATATTTACAAAAAGAAAATATTAATCATAATAATAATTAATAATAATAAATTCACGCGATTTCCCCCGCTTTTATGTTTATATACTATAGGTATATATAGTAGAAATATTTTCCTATTATCGCAAATCAGATCTACCTAGTTTGCAAAATTTCAATATAATAATTATCTTTCCTTAATCTTTTACTTTTCATGGAAATAACGTGAATTGTATTATACAACAAAACATTAGACAGTAGAAAGGAAAGATATAAAGAAAGAAAGACAGAAGAAGAATAAAATAGACTGAAGACACGAGAGAGGAAAGAAATTTTCAAAAAAATTAAGGATGTATAAAATAGAAAATAACAAAAAACACGCTTGCCGTTTCGAAATAAAAAAAATCGTTTTTAAAAAATTTTCATCCACTTAAAAGAAAAATGAAAAAATAAAAAACCACGCACGATTGATTTCCAATCAACCCGATGATTCGTTTTCATTCCTTTTTCACTTCTTATCTTTTTCCTAAATTTCATTTCATGAAAACATTTGATATTTCATCGTAACTCTTTCTATTTTTTCAAGTATTCCTTTTTTTTTTTTTTTAGTGAACCTCAGAAACCCTATGAGCGAAAATATTTCAAATAGATAACAGCGAACTGAGAACATAGAAAAACATATATCAGAATTTTCGTGTAACGTCTTCTGGTCGAAAAAAAAAAAAAAACAGCGAAGTTTTCAATATTTAAATTAGGCAATAATATAGTCGAGCTTCGTGTAAATTATTAATTTTTTTTTTTTTCTTCTAACATTAGATAAAGTATTTGCATCGTGAATGTATGTATACATATATATGTATATACATGTATATACTATATAAAGTTTTTCATCTTTCAATTATTTAAACCTAACACGCCTATAGATAATAATAACAATAATAATAGTAATAATAATGTTCTAGCTAGTACCCGATATTACAGTTGATTAAAATTACTAAATAAAGTAATAAATGTTAATTTAATGATAATAATAATAATAATAACAATAATAATAATAATATTAAAAACTAAGATCTAAGAACAGGATAACTAATATATAATTGAAAAAAATAATAATAATAGTAATAATAATAATAACATGTATGGAAAAACCATGTATATAATCAGTTTTTTTTTTTTGTTACGGGAATTCCTTCTTTTTTTTAAATTTATTTCTTTCTTTTTTTTTCACTAAGCGATATAAAATTAGGTAATTTTCATTTGTATTTTTTATCAAATCGTTAATTAATCAATAATATTGTCCCTATATACTTGACCGTTTGGACTGCTATTGTAAAATTGAAGTTGTAAAATGAAAAAAGAAAACTTCCCCCGCATCTCCGTGTTATAAATTTTTGGCGATGGTGGTAAGAAAAAAAGAAAATAATAATATAAATTAAATGAAAACTAAGCAGGGAGAAGGGACAAAAACAAACAAAAGGAGGAAAAGATTTCATAATTTTATAATTTGTTAATATTAGTCGCGCAATGAGACAATTGATTAATTAAAGTATATGAGGAGGAAATCCGAATTTAGCCCGCACATGGAAGACGATTTTATTTTATTTTATTTTATTTTATCTTTTTGTTTTGTTTAATTCTTTATTACGTTATGTGTATAAGGCATTCATTTTCCGTTTTTTTTTTCATCATACGTGTATGTATCCCCCCCCCCCCCTATTTTTTGTTTCGTGCTATTTCGTTATCGTGTTAAATTTTACTATTACAATGGTAAGGGCCTTTCTACGTTATCTATCTAACTATCCAACTATATGTATATTTATATATAATAAATCTATCTCGTTAGTATGTATAATCAACCATTGGAAAGATCGTCACGCGAATGCTAGTTTTTATTAAATTTTTATTACTTTTTTTCCCATTATTTCTCTCACATTTGTTTTTTTCTTTCTTTCTATTTTTTTAGTTTTTCCGATATGTTTCTCCGTTCAATATTTATATTACATACGTTGTCCTTCTGTGGTGGAACCCAAAAAAAAAAAAAAATCAAAATCAAAAACAAACAAACGATTTTTATCCCTCGTATAGGTATTCGAAAATTGAATAAATAAAAATTAGAAAGAAAAAAAAGTAAAGTAAAATAAAATAAAATAAAATAACACCTGACTTTCAATTCTACCGCCTCCCCTCCCCCTTTCACACACAGCTGGTTGTTGTCAAATCGTCTGAATAAACGTCATACTGTTTTAATTTATTTTATATTTGTAGTCTTTAATTTCCAATAATCCGTTATATACCTATATATTTCATCTAATTCAACATGTCCATAATTATTTCGAAAAAAAAAAAAAACACATCATACTCGATAGTATAGCATATATACCATACATACATATACTATGTCCATCGAATATTTATTTGCAATTAAAATATTTATAATCGGTACGTGATAACAACGATATTTGATCTCTTCAAAAGTGTGATTATTAAAAATAAATGAAAATTTGAAACAAAAAAAAAAGGATACGAAAAAAACTTTCCTATATATCTCTAAATCTTCAACCTGTGCGCTTTGTGCCGTTGTGGTGCGTTTTCTATTATTATATGATTTTTATTTTTATTTAGTAATTTTTTTTTTTTTTCATTTCAATTCTTTTTTTTTTTTTCAATATATTTCGTGTCCGTTTTTTACGCGGCGGTGTTCGTGGTGATGAAACGTAATGATTACAAAAATAGTAGTAATAATAACAATAATCATAAAAATAATAATAATAATAATAATAGTGATAATGATAATAATAAAAATAAAAATATTTATGGGGATAATATTTGCATCTTTCTATATAATAGTAATAATAATAATAATAATAATCATAATCATAATAATAACAACAACAAAAATTATATAATGAACTCACGCGAGTGTTGATTTCTTCTGTTTCGCTTTTGTTTCGTGTGATAGCATTGCTTGTTTATAGTTAGAGTTTAGTTAAAAATTAATATAATAATAATAATAATAATAGATAATAGGTGATAGATAATAATTAATGCTTATAGAATGATTAATAATTATTAATATAATATAATACACTTTCCAAAACCTACTACACATTATGCTGCTAGGCAGTATTATTTTTTTTTCTTATTCTTCATTTATTATTATTATTATTAATTTCATCCGCTTCTATACCTCTTTTAAATTCGTCCTTTAACATTATTTTAATTCTATTTATTTTTTCACGAGGTACCGTATTAGGTATTTATTTTATGTTAACTTTGTTTTGTGTTTTGTTTTTTTTCGTCCTCCGCGTCTCGCAACATTATCAATGCAATGAAAGATTGTTATATCGTTGGTTTTCTGTTGGGTATTTATTATCGTTACAGCTGCGTGATTAAATAGTTGAAATTTATGAACGAACATAGGTGTACACGTATATATTATGTTTTTGTGTTTCGAATGAAAATTAAAACCGAAGGAATTCAAAGATTGTCAGTTATAATGTTACTATTATCGTAGTTCTTACTATTATTATTATCATTATCAATATTATCATTATCATCATCATCGTGGAAATAAAGATTATCAAGAGAATAACGTCGCAAATCGGATTCATACAGTATGAGAAAAAGTTATTTTAGTTAAATTTTCTGTTTTTTTTTTCAATTGCATAATTAATAGAAAAAGAAACAAACGAACAAACACCGAACACGATATATACTGCATAGGTATAATGTGTATTAATGTATCATATTCAGTCTGCTCTCTTCCGTAAATATAATATATATAGATATATTTGTTTTTTGTTTTTAATTTTTTTTTTTTTCTTTTTTTCTTTTCTTTAAATATTGCTTCTTTATCGTATACATGCAAATGCATATATGTTTGTGATAATAATTCTATCTGTATATTCTTTGTTATAATAATATAAATTGAATAAAACACAGTCGCTTTATGAAACTAATTTTTCATATACATATACAGGGGTTTTGCAACCAAAAGTTTTGTTTCTTTCGTTTATATATATATATATATATATGTATATATTTTCTTTTCTTTCCACTTTTGTTATTTTTTTTTTCAATATTCGCATTTACCTATCTGTATAAACTAATAAAATTAATAATTTTTTTGAAGTAATTGTTTAATTATTATTAAGTTTTTATTATTTTCTCAATACATGTGATCAATTTGTGTTTGTTTCATCATTCATCAGTATTGTCTATGTATATATATTGTTTGGTTTTGTAAGTTTTTTATTTATCGTTACTTAATTAGTTTTGTTTTTTGTTCCTTCTTTTCTTTGTTTTATCATCATCAACATTTTGGGATTTCACCACGTCGTCCGAATCTGAATGTGTATTTCGTTTCTCGATAGATAGTCAATGATAATTTAAAAAATATATATATACATATACATATATATATATTCCATCAAAATTCGACTAAAAAATCACGCCGGAGGATATCGTTTCGGAACCGGTAGGGGTTTTTTTTTCTTCCTATACATCATATACACAGTTTTCGCAATCAAGAACGATGTACAAAAAAAGATAAGGGAAAGAAAAAGAAAGATTTTCTTTCCCCTTCAATTTTTGTCGTCATCTCTTATCAATTGTCCCAATTTATATTTTTAGAAAATCGCGCGAGCGTTCGGGCAATTTAATTGCCCTACACTTTTTTTTCTTTTATTTAGTTAACGATTAATTTTTACTTATTATTTATCTTTTTTTTTTTTGTCATCCTTTATCGAATTTTTTTTTTTTATTTTTATTTTTTTTTTTACATTTTCTATCATTTATTTTCTTTAATCATTAATCATTTTATCATATACTTAGTACGGATCGCGGTTTCGAATCACAAGAAAAAAAAAAAAGATCCCCCCCACATTGTTTTTTCATCTTTTTCTTTTTAATTTTTATTATTGTTATCATTATTTTTTCGATTTTTTTTTTCTTCTTCTTTTCTTTTTATAGTCGGCCTGCAGCAGCACCTTGTCCCAAAAAACACACATACATATATCATCCGTGATTTTTTATTGTTCTATTTTTCTTTACTTTTCTTCTTTTTTTTTTTTTTTTCCAAACATAGCAAAGACACATATCATGCATCACGATATGCCAGTAGGTATATTTATATGTATAATATACTATATAATAATCTATACATCACATCGAGATTTTAATTTTGTTTCTTTTTTTTATTTTTGTTTTTCAACTTCTTTCTAAATCTGCGCGTATAAAATTAACTATATAACTATATGTATTATATATATATATGTATACTCGAAGAGAGAGGTATAAATTAACTAGTTAAAGAGATACTTGGATCCATTGTGTTTTCTTCATCTTATTCATTTTTTTTTGTTTTTTATATTTTTCACCCGACTTAAAAAATAGATCCTGCACAAAGGTACGGGAGAGCGGAAGAAAAAAAAATTTTGAAGGGGAATTTAGTAGAAATAGGGTTGAATCGAATCCCCAAGATTGTTTTCACATACATATAGTATAATAATATATTTATATATATATATATATTTATATATTTTCTAAAATTATAATTCCCACTTCGATATTTTAAATATAATTGTCGTATCAAAATCTCCGCCTTCCCCCCTCCCCCGTGTTCTCATATATATATACATATATATTTATATATATTATTTCGGAATAATCCCGTTATAGTTTTTGCTCCTTCTCCATCTCCAGGAGGTTCATTTGAAAAAAAAAAAATTTTTTTTTTCCTTCAAATTTCTTTTTGTTTGTTTGCTTTCTTTTGTATGTGTGTATTTTTTCTCTTCCCTTCATACGATATCCTTTGCTAAGGTTGTAGATAAAATCCAAAGGGCACAACGCAATCCTTGGGCATAAAACAATCGTGTACGGTTTTCATATGATTTTTCATTTTGTCGGGTCGGGAGAATTCTTTACCGCACACAGGACATGGGAATACTTTTCTCTGATGTCCTTCGTGGTATAAAAATGCGTGCCGTTGGAAAGAATACTTGTTTTTAAATGTTTTTTGTATATCAAGTTTAGCACATTCGGTGCACTGATATACACCTTCTGATATCGATGCATATCTAAATAAATTTAAACCGCGTACAGACATTTCGGTAAGTTGTTCAGCTGGATCTTGACATTGGGAATTGGCGCGTCTTCGCATTCTACGTTTAGCAACTTGTCTCACAGGTGGTGCGGACATGGTGGTACTCGTTTGACTGACGGGAGTCGTTCCCCCTCCACCGCCACCTCCACCCCCTCCCGTTGCTCCACCACCGCCGCTACCCGTCGTCGGCGTTTCCCATTGGCCACCAGAATTTGGTGTCGATGCCGCCGGACTACTCGCCGTTGCATTCGACGACGACGTTTGTTGTACACCCGATTTATTGTCCTTGGACGTTGAATCACCAGCGTCGGATTTTACCGAAGACGACGTTGACTCTACGGAAAATTAAATATTATTCATTAATTATCAATTGCAACAATCATCAAACGATCTAAATAATTTACATTACGTCTATAATATCTTGTGTCTAGGTTTTTCTTTTGTGTTTACTTTTTTTCTATTTCACTACGAAATTTTATTATCAAATTGCATTATACTTCTTTATGTACGAAAAAAAATCATGTGTACACAAATCCATTCATGCTCGACTAATGAAAAAAGCTACACATGATTATAATTCTAAATAAAAAAAACAACTTATTCAAGGAAATAAACTCAAATTATTGCTAAATTGGAAACATTCTCTGTACGAGGATTCAGTGGATTTCTTCGTTTATTTTTGGAAAAGAAAAATTAGGAAAGGTCAGGTAATCAGTAATATAGCAGGAGGTGTTTCTCTTTTTTTGAAAAAAACGGAATAAAAAGATACTTTTGTAATTTTTTTTTCTTTTTTTTTTTCAAATCAAAACAATTTAAAATCATACCATTCTTTAATAATTATATATAATTATGTGCGATTATATATATATTCTATATACATACACACAACACAAAAATAAAACACACTACATGACATGCGTTTACTATATACGCATATACCTATATATGTGTATATATGCATTTTTATAATAATGACAATAATAATGATAATGATAATTATTAATTACAATAATAATAATAATAATGTGAAAAATACTACAAAATAACAGAAAAAAGTGTCCAACTTAATTAAAGATGGCTACAATTACGCGGGAATATATAGATACAACATACACATGATGGATCAAATTGTCTTGCATTTAATAATAATTAATAATAATGATAATAAATTCCATAACAATGATGATAATAATAATAATAGTAATAATAATGATAATAATAATAATAACAACAACAACGTGCAGTAATCATTTGATATTTATATAGGAGTAATTGAAGATTACTCGCCGAAGAACATAATAATTTGTACTGGCCCTGAATTTATATATAAATGGCTTACGCATGACTTTATTAATTATTAAATAATTAAAAATAAGAATGATCGTAATAATAATAATAATAATAGTGATAAGAAGAAGAAGAAGAATAATAATAATAATAATAATAACGTAAATTGTAATTATTAGCTCATAGCTCTCTGTGTTCTTGTACTATTTAAAATCATATAGATGAATACGCATGATGATAACAATAATAACAATGATAATCATAATAATAATGGATATTGGTAATTACCAAAAAGCAAAAAAACTCCTTTTTTTACTCCTTGGTAATTTTTTTGTTTTTGCTTTTGCAATACAACTGATTTCAAATACATACATATAAGTAATCTGTCCCATAATTCGTGTACCGCACGATGAAAAAAAAAGTTGAAAAGCAAAAAAAAAAATTACGAAAACTCTAAATTTGGTAGTGATAATAATAATGATGATTATGATGATAATGATAGATGACGATTGCGACGATGAACATTTATACATAATTAAAATAATGACGATACCGAAGATTCTAGTTGATATATACCCACAACAATAAAAAGCAAAAGTTGAAAAAGAAAAATTGAAAAAAAAAAACAATTATTGATCATGCATAAAATTTCAAAGTTTTACATACAAGTTTACTATACATATATGTATGTGATTTACAGATATATTAGCTAAACAAAAGAAAGAAAAAAAAGAACTAACTAAATAAAATAATTTTTGGCTAATATATAGTATATATTATCTATATTCATAAATAATATATACTATCATTCGATATAATAATAACTGAATATATGTAATAACAAACAAAACACATGGAAATGAAAGATCGGATTTGATGACGATGATGATCATAGTAATAATAATAATAATGATAATAACGACGATAGTGATAATGATAATGCAAAGAATAAAGGCACAACGCTATAATTTACGATTGTATGTGTCTACCAAAATAATAAAGAGAAGAAAAGAAATAAGAATGATAAAAACAAAAAACAAAAAAAAATGTTACGTTTCTAGTTTTCAACCAATTACGTCTATACAACACAACTGATGAATATACTAATATAGGTGTATAAATATAACATACATATATTCATACTGATATTATCTACGGATTTAATTTTGCAAGAACAGAAAATTGGAAAATAAGATAAAAATAATAATAACTATATTGAAGTAGCATATATATGTATAATAGAATTAATATATTATTAGTAGTAGTTACCTTTCCCTCAGTTCAATCTGATTAGTCCCATTTTAAAAGTGTCCTCGTTAAAACGTATACATATTATAGTAGTATGTATATAGATGATGATCATACGCCGTTAATTTATAAATTTATAATTATATAACAACAATATTTAGTCAATCGATTCGTATATAATTAGGACAACGTGGATGGGTTTTGAAATTATCATTAATTTATCTAGAAAATACACATTTGACATATGTAATTGTACGTATCATTACACAACGCGATTTACCATTTTGTTTGTTCAAATTTTTCCTTTCTTTTCTTTTCTATTGTATTTGATTTTTATTTCCATTTCGTTTCTTTTTTTCTTAATCTGACCATTCGAATAATAAAATCTATCCGTTTTACGTACGTTGTATAACAAGACACACCTCCTCGTGATGAATAAAGAAAATTGAAAAATAAAAACCAAAAAAAATATTAGATACTTCAAAAACAAGAGAGAAAATTAATCATTTTCGAATCATTGTAAGATATTGCTGTATTACAATATGTATATTCTCTATTGAACACTGTTCTCTTTATTATCAATAATAATAAGAATAATAATAAGAATAATAATAATAATAATAGCAATAATAATAATGATAATAATATTAATAACAATGATAATAATATTAATAATAATAATAATAGTATATTTTTTTTGTATTATTTTTATGATATAATTCAAACAATCAGTGCAATAATATTATATAGGTATAGAAAATATACTAAAATCTACCCTGTAGCGTCAGAAAAACAAAAAAACATCCTATAAAAGACATCTTTTTTCTTTCTTATTCTTTTTTTTTTTTTTTTTTTTCTTGCTTTATTCCCTGAACAAATTTTTTGTATTTAAAATTTTTTTTTTCCAATTTTTTTTCTTTTTCTTGTCTCGTTTTCAAATAATTCGTTAAATTAATTATCTTCTACATCTCGATATTAATCATTAATTTATCCATCTTTTTACTTAGTTAAATATTATACATTTATAATGTATTTAAGTTAATTTAATTAATTTTACTTGTTCTTTTTTTTTTTCATTTTTTTTCTTTTTTTTTCATTTAATTTATCATGTATTTGGCACTAGACGGCGATTGAGAACACCCGCACAACCTGCACGTTTCCGTATTTTAACGATATATATGATGAAAGAAAAATCTTTTTTTTTTCTTTTCATTTTTTTTTTTAAGTTAAATTTGAAAAAGGCACCAAATCGTGGATCGCTTGTATACATACGTATAGTATAAGTCTCATATATATAAAGTTATGTAAATATATCGATCCATTTTTTTTTGTTTTTTTTTTTCTTATTCTTTCAATTGAATTATAGAAAATTTTATTTCCGTGTATATATGAATAGTTAGAAAATCTTTTTGATTCTCTTCGTTCTTTCTGCACATCGTTTGGAGAGAGAAAAAAACAAAAGAAGAAATGAACTTTTTGCAATTCGAATTAAATTTCAGAGTACACGTAATAATTGTTTATATACCAAACGTGTGGAAATTTTTTTTTTTTCAATTTCTATACCGCAGTAAAGCCAAAGAAAGAAAAAATTATTTTCAAATAATTGCATCAGTTTTTTTTTTTTTTTTTGTTTTGATTTTGATTTTTTTTTCTTTTGTCTCCCTTTTCACCCGTGTGTAATCGATAGATATTTTCATCACCACTTTCAAATTTGTTTGTTGTAAGTTTTTGTTTGTGTTTTATTTTTATTTTTTTTGTAATTCGTTCCGTTTTTGTATCAGATATTAGTATATAATATGTATCTCTGTACATACATACATATAGTATATATAGAGTATATATAATTGAACATATTTTTCTTTTCTCTTTTTCTGACGCATGTACAAATATTTTATTTTTGTCTATATCGTTTTCTATATTCATATTGGTATAATTATATTTACTTTTTAATTCACTAATTTAATAGTAAAAACTGCAACGACCTTATATATAATATTTAATGATAATAATGATAATGACAATATAATATGTATGTATAGATATAATATATATGTGTATATATATATATATTAATTTTTATAACCAATAATAATAGTACAGTCTGCTTTTTAAGCCTCGTGATACATATATATATATATATATATATATATATATATATATATATATATAATATATATTCTTTTTTCATCTCTTTTTTTCTTTTTTTGTTCCTTTCTTTCATTGTTTATTTCCATCGTCTCTACTTAATTATTCAGTTTCATAAACAATCGATCAATCTTTTCAATCAATTAATTAATTGAATGACTTATTATCAAAAGGTAGGTAATTAAAAAATTGCTGCCATTGCCTCACGGCATGAAGTTGTATGTAAGTATAATTCGGACCTTAATTCCGTTAATGACTCGACGTTCAGTTTTATTTTATATGTATGTAATTTTTATTTTTACTTCGTTTATTTCTTCTCTCGAAAATCATCATCATCGTTATCATCATCGATTACCAGTAACTCGGTATAAAATAATTGTCTATACATACATAACTACATACCCTAAGATATTCATCATCGTGAACAGACCCCATAGAAAAGTTTGACATTTTCTCTTCAATCCTATTTCAGTTTTTTGTAACTCGATTAATTTTCGTTTGTTGTTGCCTCTGATTTCATCTCGAGACATGTGAATAACATTCAATATAATGATTGATATGGACATTTAAAAAAAAAAATAATAATAATGACAACAATAATATTTCATTCAAACATATTATCACCGCCGTCCGCAATTCTAAGCAATGAATTCTGTTCCTTTTTACTTTCTTATTTCTTCAATTTTTCAATCTTTCCTAATCGTATCATATATTTTTTTATAAATTCGTACATAGGTATACATGAATGTATGTATTACAGTCCTACGCAGCACTATTGCGAAAATTCTTTCCCCTTCTGCCCCCTAACCACTTAACATCATCATAAATATTTGGATCAACATAGTACGGTTGTGAAATGCCCAGTTTTCTTTTCTTTTTTGTGTTTTTGTTTGTTTTTTTTTCTTCTTTTCTTTTTTTAATATTATTATAATTATACTATAATATATATATATATATATTTATGTGTATTTATACCTTACTTTACTTTTTAAGTAAATAGTAATATTTATTTATATAATATATACATGTATTGTGTGTGTGTGTGTACGTGTTATTTTTTTTATTTTTATTTTTGTTTTCTTTGTTGCAACCTACGATAATTATTTATAAAGTACCTATTTTTTGTTTCTCTTCTATTTATTAATTTATATTTTTTTTAACTTTTATCTTTATTTATTTTTTTCTTTCCGTTCTTTTCATTTATAAACATGAAAACAGCAGTGTGTTTCATTGGTCAAATCAGAAAAGCGAGAAAAAAAAAAAAAATAGAAGGATAATTAATTATTCGGGTGAATCTATACACATATAATTAATGAAAAAAGCTGAAAACACGAATAAAAAAAAAAGAAAAAAGCACAAATTTTCAACCAATGAAAGCCAACGAACAAACCAGATTAGAAGAACGTCGTATAAGAGCAAGAATGAACAAAAAAATAAAAATAAAAATCATTATTAATTTGCAATACATAATAATTATTTTCACTTCCTTACTTCGCTCCTCCCATCACTTTATTCATTCAGTTCATATTCATTTATTTTTATGGTTTTGTTTCATCTCTTCTAATTTTTTTTTTTATTTCATTGTTTTTTGTTTTTTTTAATTGATTTATTTTTCATTTTTATATAACATGTATAGTCTTATAGCCTCTCAAATGATTATCATCAAATATATGGTACTCGTTTGTTGTTTTTTTTTTTTTTTTTTTTTTTTTTTTTTTTTTGTCTCATAATAATAAGCTGTCGAGCCGCTGCCATATTTCTATTTATTCAATATTTTTATTATTCATTCATTTATTTTATTTTATTTTTATTTATTTATTTGTTGATTGTTATTAAATTTTTTGGAAAAAAAATTAAAAATTTGCATTAATTAATGCTCTTAGTACATATATATTAGTTGCCCTGTGTCAAATATTATTTGAGAAGAAAGAAAAAAAAACAAAAAAAAAACCGGAGAAAACAGAATAAAAAAAAAAAGATAAAAGATAAAACAAATCAACAACAATATTATATATTATATCCTATACTCGCCCGATTTTTCCACTTTCCTTAATCCCCGATATTATAATTGATCTATATAATTATGCCCATTTTACGCAAACAATATGGCGTTCAAATCGCTGTAAAGTTTTTTTTATTTTTTGTTGTTTTTTTCTCTTCAAAACGATCAGCCCTCGTTAAAACAAATGATTGCCTTCAACAATCTTAAACACTAATTATTTAAATTTATTTATTTTCTTTTTAGCCCTTGGGGCAATATTTGTATAACATAGCTTTATTTATTTATTTATAGATTTATTAAGTTTTTTTTATCATACCCCTTTCCATTATTCAATTTCAACATTTTTACCTCATCTCCTCCATCTTTATCTCCATTTATTTCGTTTACTCTTTTATTTTATTAATGCCGCCCTGATGCGCGTAATATAAAACAATTGGTCCTTGTAAAAATTTTTAATTTTTTTGCCTCATGTTCCTTTCTTCGTAGTTTATTCTTACGTATGTATAAGAATTTATAATCGTATTATAATTGACGCGATCTATGTTTTCTTATTTTTTTATTTTCATGCATCGTTCATTCAATGTGGTCGAATGTTGATCTCTTTTTGTTTTTTTGACAATGAAGATTTTTTAAATATAATCACCCTGATTATCATCATTATTTTCATTACTATCATTATTATTTTTATTATCATCATTATCATTATCATCGTCATTATTATTATCATTATTATTATTATTATTATTATTATTATTATTATTGTAGATAATATCCCTACGATTACTATTATTATCATCATTATTAATGTTAATATTATTATTATTATTATTATTGTTATTGTTGTTGTTATTATTACTTTGTATTTCCCTCATTCTCTGGTATAGGTTATATGTATATATGTATATTTATTATTACACATAGCAATAATATATATATATATAATAGCCTCTAGTCACCTACGACATGTATAATACATTATACATGTATAATGATAATAATGCAATATATAATTATAGATTATAATGCGTAATTAGATTCATGTCTATTATTAATGATCCTAATCCCAAACTATGTATTTACTCGGTATGTGCCTATGTAATTGTAATGAAAATTTCTCCTTTCATGGTTTTATGATGTTATATAATATGATAAATGAATCTTGTTTGTTTGTTTGTTTGTTTGGTTCGTATTAGTTTTTTCGTTTGACTTTTCATTCTTTCATCAATTGTCGTACGAATTATACAGTTCCATTTTGTTTCCCCTTGATTTAATTACCTAATTTATTTGTTATCATTTTATTATTTTTCTCAACACTCAACACGCGAACGTTTCCATAAAGATATTAATGCAGGTAATCATCGTCATTGATATAATAATAATAATAATTGTTACTATTATTTCTTATCGTCATCACGGTCGACATTAACATCACCATATATTCCACCGTGCTCGATGTGTAATTATATTATTTATAATTATGATATTTTGAGCTGTTTTGAAAAATCAAATGTATAAATTTTTATCATGATGTATGTATATTTTCTTTTTTCTTTCTCTCTCTCTCTCTTTTCCCTCGATAATTTTTTATAATTTTATTCATTGATTTAGTTTATTTATTTGTTTTTTTTCTTTCTTTCTCTCAGATTTTAATCAATGAAACTTTATGTGTACGATGAAACAAACGACATTTAAATTTAAAACAATAAAAATTTTATAACTAATTCATGATGCGTGTTATATTTATATATAATGTACGATGATATATGTATAATGTATATATTATACATTGATATTTTATCAATATGACTAAAGTGCAAAATAGTTAAAGAGTTTGTTTTTGTTTCTATTGTTTTTTCTCCGTTTATGCCTTTTTTTTAATTCAATTTATCAATTTATTTGTTTTCTTCTCACGTTTTCCTTCTAGTTGAAATTTTCAAACTGTAACTATATACTTCTATTATAATATACGTAATCGTATATTATTAATTATAGTCTCGCGCTTTATATAGCGGGTAGGAGGTTGAGGAGTGGGGGGAGTGGGGGGAGTATATTATATATAATTTTATATTAGAATTTCACGGAGGAAAAGAAGGCCCTATTATTATTTATTACGATGATTATCGTTAGTATCATTAATATTGTTATCATTATCATTATTATTATTATCATCATTATTATTATTATCATTACTGCTACAGCTATAAATATAAGTGTTTATAATAAATCCGCCGTTTTAAAGAGACCCCGAGTATGCTATAAGTCACTAACAAAGTGCCTTCAGTCTATCCAATGTCAGTACTATATGTATCTTGTATTTGGTGTCGTTATTATTATATAATTATAATATATATATTTATATAGCTTTTTTTTTTCTTTCTTTCTTTAACTTTATATATTCTTCAACTTTTTTATATTTTATTTTATTGTATTTTATATTTTTTCTTATATATTTTATTTTCATTTGTTTTATTTTATTTTATCGTATTTTATTTTATTTTATTTTATTTTATACAATAACCGCCCCGTCCATCGTATTAAATAACGCTACAGTCTTTGAAAAATTGCATCTCTTGTTTCGAATTTGTTCCTATCGTATATGTATGTATAATATTATATGTGTGTTACTTTGTGTGTGTATTTTATTATAATGTACGCCCCCATATTATTTTGCCTCGTTTAATAGTCATCGACGACTACCCCGAAATCATTGCATTATTTAATTTAATTTTTTCGTTTATAGGTATCTCTTCTGTTATACTTGCCATTCTCCCCGCCCCCGCCCTTTTCTTTCTCGCATGTACTTTTATCATATTTTTTCAACACCGCGCTGATTATCATATATTTTAATCATCTCATCATTCCCTAGGAACATTTTGAAGGTCCGTATGTATGTGTCTAGGTATGTAGTTGGTTTTTGCTTTGTTTTGTTTTCTTCAACTTTCTTCTTCTACAACGTAATCGTCTCAACATTATTATCATTCGAATCATTTATTTATCGTAAACTGCAAAACGAACGCAGACAAAAACGCGATATTTCTTTCTTTTTTTAGTTTTCGTTTTCGTTTTCTTTTCTTTTTTTGTTTCTTTTTCATAGTTCATCCGGTATAATCGTCATTTGATGTATATAATATATATGTACATATTATTGTATCTATATATTTATCATCATATTGCATTTGCTCAGTCTAAAATGTTACATTATTTTATATATGTATATATACATATGTATGTATATAATGTATGATTTGATTTCATTAGTTTTAGTGTGACTTTTTTTCTTTTTCTTTTTCTTTCTCTTTTTTGTTTCATTCATTTATTCGTAGATATAAAATGCATCGATATTGCACAGTAAAAGCTCAAAATTTATAAAACAACCCCCATAATCAATAAGAAATATCGACATTTAAATGTATTGTGAAAGAAGAAAAATTGATCAGAAGCCGATATTGTGATACGATATAGAATCATACGGAATCATCTTCAAATCAAATCAGTTCGCGATAGGTTTGTTTATCTTTTTTTCTAAATTTTTGTCTGTCTCTTATACATATATATATATATACACATCGGGTTTTTCATTCTCTTCCAACTGATTTTGCTATATTATATATAGATTTTAATAAAACAGCTACCATGTGAAAACGGCATACGTAACAATTTTCTTTTTCTTTTTTTAATTTTTTTTTTACTTTTTTTTGACTTTTTTTTTTAATTATTTTTTCCCTCTACGATTATTATCCATGTTCTTCACTTATTATCACCATCATCATCATCATCATCATCATAATCATCATTATCATTATCATCATTAATGTTATTATTATTATTTTCTATATCTTTTACTCACCCTATATTATATTAAATATGTTTGTATCTGCAACGACTAACAAATATTTTTTTGTTTTTTTTTTACTCTTTCTTTCTTCTACACATAACGTATGTATGCCCATATGCGATGATTTACGACAATGTCCCTATCCCCCACAAAAAAAAAAAAAAAATTTTTATCTTCATGTATCCCAATGTTATTTATTCTATACTATTCTCGATTAAGCTCGTTTTAAATTCTTCCCATTCCTTTTTTTTCTTCATACGTCAAAGAAGTAAAAAAAAATCATTACTATTAATAATTTTTAATAATAATTGTTTTTTTTCTCTGAACGGAATTATTTGTTATAGACTATTCAAATTCCCGTATATAATGTGTGTATACATATATATATACATATATATGTATATAATATTAAATATTATATACATATATCAATTTAATTAAGCCTCTCAAAATATTTCACAAAAACAAAAACACAAAAAAAAAAAATTAACACACACATCTACGCTACAAAGATAATAATCTTGTGTGTATTTATATTTTATAATATATTATCAACTGTTTTTTTTGTTTAATATTATTATTCTTTTTTTTTTCTAAAATTTTTATCTCTCTTTTCTATATATATTTAATAGTATCTATATAGTGTATATTATATAGAATACGAATCGTAAAAGATTTAAAAAAATTTTCGTTCATTTGTTGGGTTTTTGTTTTGTTTTGTTTGTTTTCTTCTTTCTTTCTTTCTTTTTTTTCCAATTTTCATTTTCAAACTCCGCAGTTATTTGAAAAGCGCGATGTGCACCAGCTACAATGTCATATTACCACATTATATAGCATCTACCAAATATACACCCCCTTCAATCGGGTGTATTATTAATAGTAATAATAATCATTTTTTTTTTCTTTCTTTTTTAAACTAATGTATATAATTACTATACATATATGAACACCGGTTTTTTGCATATCATCAGCCTTGTGAATTTTTTCATCACATATATATATATCTGTTGCGTCACCCTATATAGTATATATGTATATAGTAAATATAATATAAGCCTATCGCTTTGACACATTGTTTTGTTTATTTATCACGTTTTCATTATTTCATGTTCATTATATTTGTTGGTTATTTTTTTGTTTTTTATCGTTTTTGTTATTTATTAATTTTGTTTTGTTTTGTTTTTTTCTTTTTCGAAATTATCATAACGCATCCCTCTCTGCCATCGCGAACTTGCCGAGAAAAAGAGAAATCAAAAAAAAAATGAAAGAAAAAGACACAACAGCAATTCGAAAAGAAAAAAAAAGAAGGAAAATTGAAGAAAAACGAGAGGTTTTAACTACTACAGTTCGTTTAAGGTGTGTGATTAGTTTGTTTTTTTTTTTCTTTTTGTATTGATTTACGATATGTTTTTTTTTGCTGCAAAATGGGGGAGGGCGTTGCGATCGTTACCGTTATATTTTTTTCTCTCTACTTCTGTTTTGTTTTCTTGTTTTTTTTTTCGTTTTTGTTTTTGTTTTGTCGTATCGTTAGATGAAGGGGTGATAATCGATGGGGTATATAATATATTTATACGGGTGTCTCTATACGATAATAATGTTCTATCTACCGCTGTTGTCCAGTACCCCCAGAGGTCGTGAGGTTTAATTGTGGTTTGAAACTATGTATAATTTTAACGTGAGCAACCATGTTGTCCTTTCTAGTAAATTCTTTGAAGCATACGGGACAAGGATAATATTTGACGTTCGGTTTGTGCGATGTTACGTAGTGTCTACAGAAGTTACTTATGTGTGTATAGGTCCTATGACATACGGTACATCTGTAAACGTCCCCTTCTTTTACGCAAAAATCACGTACGGAACCCTCCGAACGTTCGCTCTCAACCTTAAATGAACTTTCAAAATCGCTCTGACTTATTTCTGATTCGGCAACTAGGTTGAATATGGCACTGCTGCTGCTGCTTAGCTGATCTTTGGATTGTTTTTGGTGGTCGGATGATTCTGCTCCTGTCGCAGTATCGTAATTATCCGATGAACTTGTGTGTTGCTGCTGTTGCTGCTGTTGTTGACGTTGACTTTCAGACTTTCCGCCACTTATCGTCGCGTCGTATTCCTTACGGAAGCAACGCTCGAAGTCTATACGAATCGATGGTGATTCCGCAGCATTTGAATCGTCACCACCGAATTCTGAAATTCCACAAAACTTATGGGTTTAAAAATAACGAGCTCATCATCTATAACCAAATATACGTTATTCATTAATTTATCTTTTCTTTTCTTTTTCACATATACGTACATATTCCAAACCTGTCTCTATGCGCGGATTTTTCTTTGTTTTTGTTTTTGGTTTTTTTAATCAACAAATGCAAGTCATGTATATATATCTATATCTATATCATGCAAAGGCGAATCAGTGCTGCAATTCGTGCACAAAATTATTACTATTATTATTATTATTGTGATTATTATTCTCATATCTTCAACTATATGATATATATGTATTATACCTGTATATAATTGTTATACACGCATAGAAACAAAATCGGAATACATATTTATATACCTTATTATATTAATAATTATATAACTCATATAATAAATAAATAATGTCATTGACTATATAATTTATTATTTATTTATTTTTTGTTTTTTTTTATTATTATTATTTTTTTTTCTTGTAGTGGGGGGAAGCAAAAGGAAGGGTAGAGCCAGCAAAAGTTACTGTGCTTATCTCTCCACACGTATATATATGTATATATATATTTGTATATATATATATATTCATTTTTTTCTTTTTTTCTTTCAATTTTTATAAATATATACTATGTTTTTTTTAATTCATTCTTTTTATCCCTCTCTGATTTATCATAAAAACCACATTTTTATACGAATTATAAAAAAAAAAGAAGAAGTTCTTTACAAATCCCTATATGTATACATTACTCCTTAGTTATTCGAAGAAAAAAATTTCCCTCTCCTTTGTATTAAAATTCCTCTGTTTAATTATTTAATTTGTGTTTAAGTTTTCTTTTGTTTTTTTTTTAAACGGCTGGCTTCCCTATAGACTTTCGCTTCCCCGCGTACGTAAGTAATTTCAATAAGTAATATTTAAAAAAGGCATCAAAAAAATGTGACTCAATTCTCAACTCACCTGCGCAAGGAAAAGCATGAATATAATAATATAATATTTTGTACAATATCATCATCACTATTATATTGAGAAAAATTCTTCGATCTTCGTTATTTATTATTTTGTACATCACTGTTTTTTTTTGTTTTTTTTATTTTCATCTTATTTTTTTTCCTCTTTTCGTTTTTTTTTTTTTTCTTTTTTTCTTTTTTTCTTTCCAATGAAAAACCGAGAACGAACGAACGGACGAACGAACGAACGAACATACTATACGTTAGTATATAACCGATATAATAAAGATACATGTCGTGTATCGCTTTCGTCGTTATTATACAACGATATGTACATATATATATATCCGTAGTACATATATATATATATATATTTATTTAAATATATGTTCATAATACAATTATGAGAGAAAAAAAAAAGTTATTAATATTAACGAAACGTTGCGAACGAACAAACGTTTACGAACGTTATACGAAGGATTAATCGTATACGTCGAAATTTAACCAGCGTTTAAAAAGTAAGCACCGCTAGCTGGCTCCACCCCCTCCTTTTACCAACAACCAATGACAGAAAAAAGTGTTTTTGGCATAGAGAAAAAGGTTTGCTTTGTTTTATAATAAAAATTTTTGTTGTCGTTTTTTTTTATCTAATTGATTTTTCATTTTCTTCGGTTTTTTTTTTTTTTTTTTTTTTTTCTTCCATCGCATGTATTCTCGATAACTTCACTCTCTCATTTTCTTTTCACTCTCTCTCTCTCTCTCTCTTTCACACACTTTTGATCTTTCTCCTTTCACATCTCATGATTATAATTATTCTTGTTACTGTATTTCAGATTTTGTTATTTTTTTTTTGTCCATTACAGCAAATAAATATATTTTGAAACAATATAGGTACGTATATGTCTACTTTTGTATCATCTTTTTGGACTCGTTGCCAATCAAAATTTTTCATAAAATTGTTGAGATTGTTTTTTATTTTCTTCTACAATAATTATCACTCGTCAATTATCTTTTTTTTAATTAAATCTATACTAACAGAATTTTCATTGCATATGCAAAAATATGTGGGAACAATCTCAATGGGAATTTAGTTTCTCTATTTTTCTTTTGGTTTCATTTCCTTTTCAATTTTAATTGCAACAATTATCGAAAGATGATTAAATATTAAAAGGGTTATTTGGAAGCTACGGCATTCATAAAAGGGGAGCTTAATTATTTGCAATATTGTTAATAGTTGCGCATACAATTTATTATAGTAAATATATATTATATGTATATAAAAGGGTTAATTCTTTTTGTTTGCTTTTATTCTACGTTTATGGGACAAAAAAAAAAAATAATTATAGAATCGAAAAATAGATTTGTCAAGGCCATATACCATATACATATTATACAAATATATAAATATTATTTATATACGTATATAATATAGATAGAAAATTACACTGTTATAATTAATAATCCCCGCGCGCATAATTAATCAATTTTTATTGATTAATTGAATAATTATTTGAATTACTCGTTACATTTTTTTCATGGGTTATGGGGTGTGAAACACCATGCATGTTAATTAATTAATCAATTTAGTGACAGCGAAGTATGATCATGGGATCTGATATTATATAGAGCAAAACAACGCGGTAATTAACATGTTCTGTTTTTTTTGTTCAATTTAATAAAGAAAATTTGAGACAAAAAAAAATTAATAAAAAAAACTTTTCCCTTCTCCATCATTTTTCATTCAAATAAGTAAATGCTGTGGAAATCATCGATCTACCTAAGACATTCTGTATGTATTGTATATTGTATAAATTGTGACGATTGAAGGAAATAATATTTTTTAGACGATAATTCTGTACGCGATAAAAAAAATTACGAGATTTATAAATCAATCATATTACACAAGTGATCGGGTCAATTAATAACTTTGTGTTAATGGTTTAAAATTACATGCACAATATCAGGTGAATAGATTTCTATTGCTCGGAACCGAATTCGACGAATTTATAAAAAAAATAAAAAAAAATATATATATATTTTATTTATGTTGGCAAAGAATGTTTTTTTTTTTTTTCTTTGATCAATGTTTTTCTCTGATAAGTTTGATAGAAATTGAAGCAAAAAATCGAAAAAGTGACGAGCGTTTTTTGTTTCATAGAGCGCTATTTTTTGACAGTTAAATTTGACAAGATAGGTGAACGGTTAGCGTATTAGAAAAACAAAGAACAAACAATAAAAATAGAAGATTCAATGCGAGCTCGTCAATTGTTATTCAATGTACATAAGAATATTTTTTGTAAACACAATATAAAATGCATGGTTATAGAAAACTAGGTATATATGCTGGCATAGGAGAGATGAAAATGACATCGGTTGTCACTTACCTTGCTGAAAACCTTCGCTCCCCTGTCTACTTGGCGGCCTAGCAAACGTCTCGTCTGGGGCTGCGAAAGAAAAAATGAAAATATCCAACGTTAATCGAGTATTTAATTTACATAATTGAACGGAAGAATAGAATCTAATGTTAAGAGAAATACGCGTTCTTCCGATTGCCTACGATAAATTCTGCTCCAACAATGAGAAGTTTTATCAAACTGCAGGATTTTAGGTGGTAAAAAAATCATGGAAAGAAAATTGATGTACTCAAAATTCGAATTTCTAACTCGGAAGAAATTTCGGGTTCATATACGGTGAAGTTTAATCATGGAAAAGATTTTCGCGAATGATCTGTACCTCAATCATTAAACTTTTGAACGTTAGTGTACTCCCGTAACAACCAGTTTGTCCAGTTTTTTTTTTTTCTTGCAGGTATATTTGTTTCTTTTTGTTTTGCATAACAGCATACCTAACACGATATAATCAATCCCCTACGTGACGCTTAGGGTGTTTTCGAGAAAAAATGAGCAATTGTGAAATTGGAAACTTGGAAAAAAAAAGAAAGACTCGGGGATGAAAAATAAACAAATAATTCACCTTGCGCCGATGTGCTGGGCGTCGGTTCCGGTTCCCTTTTGACCTTGGGCGTGTGTGGCTCGGGTGTATCTGTACCATTTTCCGTAGGTTCGCTGTTCCTCGTGCTGTTTGTTTCGCTTTGAAAATCAAGTCCCATTTTCATTTCCATCATTTCAGGTGATCCTTGGACAAGGTCACCCCCTGAGCCTTGTTGATCTCGGTCTATTTTAGCGTCGATCGGAGTATCGGATGATCCGCTGAGTTTCCTTGGTCTTCCCCTTTTTCTTTTTGGCGCCGTCAAAGCGGATCCTAAAAGAGGGTGATTGGACATCTGATGATACCTTTTTTGTACAGCGTGTTGTGAACCGGCTTGATTTATCCTGTGAAGATTTGGAGGCGGCGGTGCTACGGAATTGTGACTTCCGAACAGTGAAGATGTTATACTCGGTAATTCACATTTGTCCTCATTCACTTCCGTAAGTCCCTTGATCCTCAGCGACTCTGCTACCCTTAAAAATGCCGTCAGACGATCTTGATCAACGCTAACTTCACCCCGGTACATGAAATCGAGCAAACTCCTCATGTCGACGTATGGTACGTCCTTCAATATGACTATCGGGTGCTTGTCCGGGTGGCCGACGAACAGAGCCTGAAATACAAAGCGAAAAAAATCAATTAATTAAAAATCAAACTTGGCGATTAAATTTATTTTACATTCAAAGGTTAGAAAAATTTACCTGAAAATAGGGGCTGCACGCGGATAATACCATTTTGTGCGCCCTAAGCAGTTGTCCTTCAACGGCAAGTGTAACGTCGACGAAGGATTCGTCGTGTAATAGCTGATCAAAAACTGACAGCAAATTGCTTTGGTGGTTATTCCATCGTAGACAGAACCTCTGCGACGCCATCGCTTCGCTTCTCAGATCCGCCAAGTTCCCGTTAATGTCAGCTAACATCAGACCCCTAATCTTAATTGTTTTAAGATTGTCCTCTCTCCCACTTCTCCCCAATAATTCCCACAACCCCTCTTTCAAATTTTATCTCTTTTAAGAGGCAGCTTATAATTCGTTTCTTCGTTTCTCTTCTTCCTTTTCTTTTGTGATCTCAGCTGCTCCTTCTTCTCTCTACCTCGGCTACTTCCACGTCCTTGATTATTATAACCTGCAAATAAAAAGACAAAACAAATTAATTTAAAAATTACAAACACGGCTTTTCTATACATCCTCATACTTTGATCTCCCCCCGTAAAGCACATAATTTTCCTACAAAACTTTATAATTGATGATAAAATAGACATGTGTAGATACACACGCGTACGATATGTGTGTAATGAAGAAACAGGGTCGTTGCTAGTTTCCCACGGCATTATTATATTAAAACTTATACATATGTATAAAATATATGCATATATATATATATATAGATATATATTCTCGTAGCCTCCATCCACCACTTTATATCAAACAAAACGAGCTCGCGCGTTCGAAATATTGCGCAACTAGAATAAAAAAAGAAAAAAAGAAACAACCAACAACAACAACAATAATGATATTCTCAGCACCCCGTAAGCATAGTTATTATACACACGCATACAAAAGTATCGCGATACGTATGGTGAATTCCGTGGGTATGCGATGTCATAGAGCTACGTGGGTGGTTGGGTGAATAGTGGCGACCCTGGAATCGTGTTGATCGCGTTCGGAAACATTTTTATAACTAAACGCGTAAGAACGTAGTAGATATTGCATAAATTCTTACCAAATAACTATTGTACGCGTTTCTTTTGAATTCATTTTCCCCCCCCCTAAGTATTTTTTCAAGTGGCTGTTATCACATTCGGAAGAGAGGAAAAGAAAGAAAAAGAAAAAAGTCCAATTATAGGTATGGGGTTTCCTTATTTCCCATACACGCACGCACACTTTACGATTGTTACGTAATTTTTCGACAGAAAAAAAAAAAGAAATCAATGAAAAGCAGACGACGCGGAAATATTATATTTTCTCTATATTCTCTACCCTGTTATACACAATTCCGATGTGTCCTACACGTTCGTATGTGTCGTATAAGGTAGGTGTGTAACACCGCGACATCGGCAGCGAAATCAATAGAATTTTCAACCCAGCTATACGAACGAAATCAATAGTTAGGTAGGAAGGTAGGTAGGTATGGGTACGTATGGTATATTCTACATACATGGTGGGTTGGTCTCTGTTTCGTTGGCAAATATATGTATAAAACATATGAATGTATAGGATATAGAAATAATATGCCAAGGCGATGAGAATCGGAGGAAGCAGAACTCGATAATTCCATATAATATTTTCTGTCAATATAATTGATTCGTTAATGTCATTTTTATTTATTTACTTCTTCTTTTTTTTTATCGTCATTCATAAATTTCTGTCAAATTATCCTGACACGTAATACCATAAATTCGATCGTTAAAAAAAACTTATGCATAATATAGGTGTGTACCAAACGATAACTCGTTCAATGAAAGTCCTTCGTTTTTTTTTTCTTAAATTCAAATTTGCATCAATAAAAATTAAAAATTTCAGATAATTTATGTAATACGAATTTATACCGATTTCAAATTTCAGTCATGTTCCACTCGATTTTTTGATTTTTTTCTAGAAGGAGTTACAGTGCAAACATTTGATTTATAATTTTGATAATTTTTAAGCCGATAAAAAATATGCAAGTGAATAAATTTCTATATAGACATGTAGGTATGTAATATAGGTATAAGTATACCAAATAATATTAAGTTATCACGCGTTGAAAATTATGTAAGGTTCTTCTTTTTTATTTCCATCTAGTTTTTGAATAATTTTTAAATTTATCCTATCCCATCATGAATATTTTATTTTATATATCAGACAGGGTTGTAGAGAAACGGGTATACCCATATTACGTGCATATAACATACGTTACATCGCTGACTCTGCTTTTATTGTATAGGTATATGGCGAGCTGAAATGCTGTACGTATTTCTTTTTTCTCTCTTCATTCCTTTTCTTTTTTTTTTGTTTCATATTATACATGTGTATGAAATTAACTGTAAAACCGTCGCGTCATTCGTGGTCGGTGGGTTGCGCGCTTAGGGTGGCCATGATAATTTTGTATACAAAGATGGTAACCACTTCACCTGACGCCAATAATTAAAATTCAAAATTTAAAATCGAAGGATATCTACGATTTTGGGCCTAGTTTTTTTTTACATGCGATACCGATCAAATTTGGATATCAATTCAACCTAATCAACCCCGATCGTTTTGCAAATTTGACCTGGATGGTAAAAAAAACGCCCTCAAAAATCAATGGTCCAAAAAATCAGCCGAACGCTTTACAGTCGGGATATCAAAGGGTGTAGATAATAAATGTGGAGAGTAGGTACTACGTATAAGATTAAAAACAGCTGAGCCACTCGAGGTATCAAAAGAAAAGGAAAAAAAAAGACAGAGAATAATTAATAAAAAAAGAAAAAAGATAGAGCGATAAGGTGAGGCAGGGGAAGGAGGTAGGAGCGGGAGATCAGTCAGTCCGTTCTGGTCAGTCGACGTCGTCGTCGTCGGCGTCGGCGTCGTTGTCGATGGTGGTAGTGGTGGTGGTGGTGGTGGTGGGAGTCATTCGTTCTTCGTTCGCGAGTCGCACCGCGACGACGACGACGACGACGACGTTGAATTGGAACACATTGAATCATACAGGTGGCATCGGTTGCGGCGCCCGTAGAACAGAGTGAGAGAGAGAGAGAGAAAGAAAGATACAGGATTAGAGAGAGAAAGATACACGGCTGACTATACGTATATATTACGTATCTCAACGTAGGTAGGAGGTGGTACACCCATATTTACATATACATGGGGCATTTCGTGTCAACGACGTTTCTCGATTTTGACTCCAAATTTTTCTTTCTAATATTTTTTCTATCAATTTTCTTTCGGGTCACAGCTAAATCCATTCGTGTAATAAAATCTCGATAGCTAATCTCTCTGAGCTACTCCGGTTCCTTTTGGGGATTAATTGAAGAGAGAGAGATAGAGAGAGAAAAAAAGATAGAAATTATCATCCGAACGAACGAATTAGAGACTCTTCATTTAAATCGGGTGTATCCTAGGGTATCTATCGAATATGAAGTGAAAAATACGAGGCGCGAACAAAAAAAAAAAAGAAACAAAACGAACGAGTTGAGGATCGGTGAAAGAATATTTCGAGTGGAGTTGCAACGCCCCATATATAAACGCTCATAGATATCTCTACATAGAATGAGACCCTACCCTACCCACGTAGCCATCCGCCACCGCATCAGCAGCAGCAGCGCAAAGCAGCAGCTAGAAGGCAAAGGCAAGCAAGAGGCGGCTCACGTCGTCCGTACGCACCACTCACGGCCACGTTGCGTAATCAAATATACAACGCTATAATATACCGCCGCACGGTGTACGTATCGCACGTGTGTATCACGTATACGTACACAATCGGGAATGAGTCGCGCGTGTGTTGCGCCTCTAAAAAGAAGAAAAAAAAAAGAAGAAAAAGAAAAAGAAAAAACACAACATACACACGGGATAAAAAATGTATATATGTGTACCTAGTTACGACTCGCTGCTAGCCCCGCGAGCAGCAAAGGCTGCACCACCACCACCACCACTACTACCAACTACCATTATAGCTACACTGCTAGACCAGCATCGGGCAAAACGGGCAGAAAATGAACGACGAACGTACGAACGAACGAACGATTCAAGGGAGAAGTAGAGAGGGAGAAAAATACCGCTGCTGCCCGCACCTCGCTTTGGGATTCATATGGATACTATAGGTGTGTGTGTGTGTATATATGTATTTGTATAGGGTATATATGTGTCGAACGCCTTTGGCGCGTATAATAATTATTTATCAAAACACCCCGACCTTCGCGAGCGACAAAACCTGACTAGACTGACGTCGCGGTGAATAGAAAAAGAGAGAGAGAGAGAGAGAGTAAAAAAGGAGGAAAAAAAGGGAGACGGAGAGACAGAGAGAAGGATATTAAATTGTTGAAACACGACTTCTCGCGTCTCCGATGCAGAAAAGACTCCGCATCGTGTGTGTGGGGAAAAAAAAACCAAAAAAATACTAGTAGAAGGATGGTATTATAAATATGGGATGATACCACGGGTCGAAAAGAGGGGTAACCGGGTCCGGGGCTGGATTAATTTTGATAATAATTCCGCATATATTATGCAGATATATATATCAAAATATTCACAACACGAGAGTACACGAAGGAAATACACGTATGTATACACGGGGCTAATTAATTGTTGTGTAAATAACACGGAAATCGTTACTCGGAGTGATTAAACGTGCTGCATATCATCATCATTATTCTTCTTCGAGTTACAATATGGAAGAATGCGAAAAATAAATTCTATTTTTTTTTCCTTCATACCGTAGATATGAGAAAAATTAATAACCACAACTTCAATTCTATTGATCGAATGACGATTTTACACAGAAAACGGGAGGATCTCTAAAGAGAGAAGGTGGCGACGGATCACGAGGATGATGATGATGATGATGGTGGTGGTGGTGGTGGTTGTGGTGGTGGCGGTGGCGCAGCACGACGATCGTCGCGTTCGTGGAAAGTTTTTCAAGGAGACGACACGTATATAGGTATAGGTATTGTATATAGGTATAATATGTATTATATATTTGTACATACATATCCCGCCTAAATAATAATAATAATAATAATTATTACCTATTTTATTTTTATTTTTTCTTTCTTTCTCTAAAATATTTCGTACATAAAACTAACACGCGAATCAACGAAATGGATAAATTATGAATGGACACGCGATTACATCTATCTAATCACAACCCCGATAACATCATAAATTAATATACATTGATATAGAGATGATCGATTTGAAAAGGCGATTCGTCAATCGGAGCGAAAAAAAATTATCAGTGATGACTAAAAAAAACTTTGCACCCCACGGATTAATCGATTGAGAAAAAAAAGGGAAAAAAAAAACTTCAGACATCTACGTGTAAGTCTGACGATGTGATACGCGAAATAAGGTGTGTAGAAAATTACCATGCGAACTGTCAAAAATGTACTTTATATGGTTGTTTGAAGGACGTCGCGACGAATTATTCATCCATTCTGTGGTTACCCCTGAACCCCGTGGTTCTTAAAACGAACGAACGACGTGACGACAACGACGACGACGACGACGTCGACCACCACCAAACTGTAGCACAGTCTATAATAGGGGAGTGGCAGGATGTGCCGTGGAAACGAACGTTGGTTCGCATGCATCGCGAGTTAACATAGCTCCGCAGCAGAGCATAGCAAAGCAAAGCAAAGCAAAGCAAAGCAAAGCGAAGCGAAGTTGGTTTGGTTGCTGACTTCATTCTGTGGTAAAGAATCGAGAAAAGTCCAGGCGGGTCGTCAAGTCAAGGGTTTCGCGGGAACGCGAACGAACGCGAAGAGGGGAAGAATAAGGAAAGGAAAAAAAGGATAGGGGGAAGAAAAAGGAGGAAAAGAAAAAAGATTAAGGAAAAACAACGAGTAGAGGGGGAAGCGGAGGGAAGGCTCGGAGAATTCTGTGCTCTTTGCCGCTGCTGTTGCTGCTGCTGCTGCTGCTGCTGCTGCGTCGACGTCGTCGTAGTCGTCTCTGCAATACCAAGCGTGGCCCAGATTTTCGAACGCTAGGGGAACGGCGACGACGTTTTATAGGTGTAAGTATGTCTGTATGTGTATTACATGTACACACCACCGCAGCAGCAGCAGCAGGAGCTCCTGCACCACCACCTTATATTTTATACCTAAACCCGCCTTATATTCCGATATGTATACCTATATACCCATACCTATGTACCTATACTAAAAGTCAGTTCTCTCTGGAATCCGGATAGCTAGAACTAAAACTTATAGAGACGATGGTATTAGATGCTCTGGATTGAACACAACGCGAGATTTCGTCCTAGTCTATCCGTGATTTGAAAAGTTGGTGGAATTACATTTTCCATTTCAACATATCAATTTTATACGAACGTATTTGTTTTGTTTTTTGTTCTCTTTTGATCTAGAAAAAGAAATTTTTACTAACCACCCCTTTTCCTCTGATTTTAGAACGAAGAAACTAAGTCACCTGTATTATATCTTCGATAACAGGAAGAAAAAAAAAAAAACAATAGAAAAATTCAGAAGAGAAACAATTTGAAAAATAAAAAATAAAAAAAATAGGGAAAAAAAGGAAACGAATCCGCGAAATAAGGCGCGTTTAATTTCACGTGTGTGCGTCATCACTCCTCGATCTTTCTGAGGATCAGTTTCTGGCTGCAACGGCGTTCTGCACACGGCAACAAGAATAAGAATATAAAACGAAAAAGAATAAGAAGAAGAAGAAGGAGGAAGAGGAGGAGGAGGAGGTGACTGTTAGCTTGTTCTCCCTTCTCCACAAATTCCCCCCTTGCATCCCTTTGCCATTCGAGAACGGACGCACCTCATGCAGTTGCAGTTTTCACCGTTATCGCACGGGTTTTGTCGAGTCAAATTGACTTGATTAATTATTTATTTATTTGTTCGTTTTTCTTTTTTTTTTCCCATTTGTTTTTTCAATTCATTTCAGAAACCAGCTAACTGCTCGTTAAGAGACACACACATGGCAAGCGGTGAGTTGATACGGACGCACGTGTTTTTTGATTTTCATTTTGATTTTTTTTTTTTTCTTCTCAAATTCTTACACAAATCGAATAAAAAGTGATCGTCGTCGTGTTACTTAAATAATAATAATAATAACAATAATAACAACAACTATAAATACAATGTCGATCCAATTCCAGAAGAGGATATGATTAAAAAAATCGATGACGTTATCGAAGAGGGTTACAGAAACCGGAAAAAAATTCTATATCTAGACATTTGCATTACGAATACGTCAGTTTTTATGGTTATTTAAATTAAAGGTAGATTTCGAGATGGATGTTTAAAAATCGACTTTCGAGTTTGTTTTTTTTTGTCCCCCTCCCTCTAATCTTCAACTTCTGGCAATTACTTGAAATAACAAAAATTCAAAAAATAATAATAATAATAATATTAATAATTCCAGAACAAAAAAAAGGAAAAAAACAGTCTCGAATGGAATAATATTATGCACGTATATACCCTTGACTTATAATAACTGGGATGATAAATTAATATACATATATATGCGCATGGGGCAACCACGTGTTAAATGTCAGCGGAATCGATGCAGAATTAAATAAGAATGAGAAAAAAAAACAAAATGTGGGGATAAAAATATCGAATAAAAGTCACGTTTGGTACAAGATATGAAGAAAAATAAAAGATAAAAGAAAAGTGATTAAATTGAAAATTTTCTACAGTCACTTACGACAATTTTCGAAGAAGTTTGTATTTTTCGTAGCTACTTGTAATAATATGGGGGAGATGGAAAAAGATAAACAAATTAAAAGAAAAAACAAAAAAAACAAGAACCGTATCTTACAGAATAATCTTTCAAATTTTCTATACAACAATCACCGACTTGATTTTATTCGTTTCGTTTTTCTACCAAGTATTAGTTGGCTCTTGAGTTATATAAATTCTATAACAGATTTTCAAAATCTGAATTTGAATTAGCAACAGCAACAGCATCAGTGGTGCAATTTAAATTATCACAAAACCAAACCACACATAGGACACACCAGGTTACACTTTTAGCAGACGGTTAAAATGATTGTAAATTTATAAATAATATCATGGAAAAGCACGTGACATGTCAATGACAATAATTATAATAATAACAGTAATAATAATGATAATAAAAGCAACGAGAGAAAAGAAGGATTTAATTTGTTTCCGTTTTTAATTAATTTAATTCTGTTTTTTTTTTTCTAAACAAATTGTAGATATTCAACACGCACCACTTTTTGACACCCCGTCTACAAACGGTTATATTGAAAACGAATATTAGAAAGAAAGAGAGATAAAAGAAACGAGAGAAGAATCAAAAATGAACGATTATATCACAAACAGCTGATAATTAAATATGAAATTTTTCAAGTGTGATAATAATACCGGAAACAATAAACATATCGCTGGATCTCTGGGTCGCCGTCGCGTCGCTAATTTTCAATGATTATTGTTATTATTAATTCCATACATTTAATTAGTGTCAAAAAAAAGATGATACCTATATTGCACGTTCGGTGATAGAAATTTTTTTTGTTTCGTTTCGTTTTTCTTAATAATTTTGTTCCTCAAAATTTTTTGAAGGTGTTATTATTTATCACAACGACGATGATAATAATCCTTGTTTTTGGCGTCGCACTATAGTAAATTTGTAATGAAAAGAATTACGGTAGTAATAACAATAGTAATTTTTCATGATTTTTATTATCTGATCGACACAGCTGATTCGATTCCGTTCTTTTCGTTTGTTTGTGTTTTTCTTTTTCAAATTTTATTTCATTATATTTTTCGTTATTCCTTCGATTATTTTAATTTGAATATGTCATTGCAAAAAACTAACAACACACACACACACACCCGTAGAACGTACACGTCCGTATTTTTTTTTTTCACATTCGAATACCATTGAAAAAAAAAAAAACCAAATAGAATTCGCGCCGGGGTTGGTCACGCGGCCAAGGCGGCAGTCCCCGCGAAACGGACAGACAAACGGACGGATAAAATAGAGGAAGAAAATAAAAATAAAAATAAAATAAAATAAAAAAAAAAAAATAATAATGGTCGGACGGACGGACGTACGGGACGCTTCGGAGTCGCGGATGGGGACGTGCGGACGTACCGACGGACGGCGGGGGACTGTCGGTCTTTCGAATAGGGGGGGGTTCGACGTCCTTACGCCGCCTTAAGTTTCCCCCCCCTATTTTAGTTCCTACTTTAAAGTGGGTTTCAGGGTTGGTGGCGCTGCATGGGGCTGCGTAACGTTTCACCGTACGACAAAATATTATTTACACTATGTATTGCGTTATATAAAATAAATATTTCTCACTCGGTAGAAATTTTTACAATTTTTATATTTGAAGACGAAGAAAAAATGTAAAAGAAAAAAAATATATGTATATGTACGTCTCCGTGTATACTCGATGAAATTATTTAAGGGACGTGTCGAGAATTGAAACTTGAAGGAAAGAAAAAAAAAAAAAGAGAAATCTACGATTCGGTAAATTAGTCTGCGAAACCCGAGGTCATTTGTTTGTCTTATGTTTTTTTTTTTTCCCAATCCAAGCTAGTTTTCGTGAATTTTATTTGACGTTATCGAACGCTCAAATTAGATTATGGTTAATTACTTGATTCAAGTTTAGAGGCGGGTGTAACGGTGAGTTCGCCATATTGAATTTTCTTACTTAATAGACAAAAATGATGATTTAACGAACGTAGGTGGTGCGCAATTTACGGTGTACT
This sequence comes from Athalia cordata, assembly GCA_963932425.1. NCBI lineage: Eukaryota > Metazoa > Arthropoda > Insecta > Hymenoptera > Athaliidae > Athalia > Athalia cordata. The sequence continues at coordinate 33,372,727 of OZ010626.1, forward strand.
ACTAGTAGGGAAAAAAAACATCATTTCATTTACCTCAAACTAAATAGAATTAAAGTTTGTAAAGAAAAATAAATTAAATAATAATAATAAATAAATAATTTGTTCTAAGTCGTCACAACGTGGGCTAACGAACAGAATGGAGAAAGGAAAAAAAAAAAAAATCAAGGCCTGTAATTGTAAAATAAACAGCCCCCGGAGATAAGCGAAAAAAAATTTATTATGGTCGCGTTTTTAATCGAGAGAAAAATAAACTCGGCGGTGTCAGCGTTGATAATTATGGTAAATTTGGAGAGAAAAAAAAAATAAATCAATTTACGAAAAAAGAAAAAAGAAAAAAAAGAAAATCCTGTAGACTTTCGTGTGTACTCGGACTTTCTCATCGTGGTACGTACGTATATAGAGAGGGTTTTACACTATAAAGTAATACACATAGCATAGCCTTTAACGTTTCTCGTTTCCATGCCGTTATCTGGTTGCTGCCCCGCCCTGCCCCGGCTGGCTCCGAGCCCCGTTCGTGGTCTCTGAACACCGCCGCCACCTCCAGAGAAACGCGCGGCGGCAACCACGACGCCATCTTGATTTTACGTCCCCCGTTATTCCCCTCGAACCCCCGGCGCCCCTACGGGCAACCCCCTGCCGACCCGCGCCCCCGACGCAGCAGACGACGACGACGACGACGACGACGACGACGACGCCCCTCCACAACCAATCAAACGACGCATAGGCGCCTCCTGCTCCAAAAGTATACGTATATACGTATAATATAATTTTTTTTTCCCCCCAAAATTTATCTTTTCTTTAACATTTCGTTGTTTATTTTCTACATTTTAACCACCCGAAATTTCTTTTTTTTGTTTCTCTTTTATTTGTTTTTCTTTTGTTGTTTTGATGTATGTATCGTACGTGAATAAGTATGTATATGAGATGACTCGGCTGATTCGCGATATGAGTAAGCCGAGGAGGCACCTGAATTATTATTTTGTTATTTGGAATATAAAGGTCGTTACATATATATGTAACTATATCATATACGTGTACGTGTATTGTTTCTGTGAATTTTAAAAAGGGATTCTGACCTGGGGGAATGTATATGGAACACAAAAGAGGGAGGACTTCTCTGAGGGTTATAGGGGGATAATGTGGATTAGGTTAGGTTAGGGAAACGGTCTTTGTTCGGCTAACTTGTCTCTCTGTAAAGTGTTGTGTTCTGTCGTGTTGTCGAAAAGGGTCAGTAAAGAGAATTCGAAATTGTTGTGTCTTCGTCACGCGTTTTGTTGTACGTAACAAACAGGGTGACGGTTGAAAATTATCGAGGGTAATAATAATGAGAAATCAAGACGACACGTCACGTCTGCGATGTGCAAGGCAAAGAGAAAAAAGAAAAGTTTGTAAAAAAAAATAAAATAAAATAAGCTTCACCGATCAGGAAACACACGATAAATTCCGATACACAAGGGTGATATTATATCGATGATTCGAACTGCGGTCTATCTATAGTTTTCTAATTGTTAACGAGAGAATTCGATTCGTTTTAATTGAAATTATTAGAATTCCGAAGTGTTAAAATTATGACAGGTGATAAAAAAAACCCGTCGCGTAGTCAGAGTCGTCCTCATGTTTCTTTTCCTTCTTTACTACCTTCTCTCATAGTATGTATGGTTACGTCACGTTTTTCTTGTACATTGTACTGTTTCACATATGCTATGGTATATGGTGTGTATGAATTATACGTATGTATAGGTATGCGCGAGTCAAGTCAAGAGTCGTCGTAGTCGTCGCAACCAACAACCATTGCGACCGCAAATGAAGGGGGAAGAAAAATAAGAAGAGTGAGAAAGATGGAGAGATGACAGCGTCGCGATAAAACACATCAGAGAGGGGAAGGAAAAAGAGGGAGAGAAGAAAAAAAAAATCAACTAGAGAGAGAGAAAATAAGGCCAAGTCAAATGCGAGGAGACCCATCGCCGAGCCACGTGGCACTGGGGAGTACGGGAAAAATGAATCGAAGTTCAACAAAAAAAATAAATAAATATTAAAAGAAAGAAAGAAACCATTCTAAGGTATTCTCTCAATATTTGTCATAGAGTAAATTAATATACGCTAAAAATCAACTATGCATAATTAACATCTATGATTTAAAAAAAAATAATATATATTCATACATCGCATCGAACACGTGGTACGTCATGTCTGCATACTGTTTTTGCGATGTTTATTTTTTTTCTTTCAAATCCTTAAAAATTTTTGCTTATATTGTGAATTATTGTACGTATAGAACGTAAACGAAATGAAGCAAGAAAAAGAATAATTAATGAGACTAACTAAGATTTAACCCGACGTCAGTCACAAGTCGACTTTATAGTATTTCATAGTTTTTTCTAAAAAGAAAAAAGAAACATTTTCTTACAATTTTCAAACAGGTTATCGTAATTAAGAAGTCACACGTGTTCGATTAAATGTCAAAAGGGACGTTGTGTAATGATATCGAATATTTTTCAGGAGCGATAAAAAAAAAGAAAAGAAAAATAGAAGAAGAAAATGAGAAAAATATGTGTGAGAGCAAAAATCATCAACAGCACCCGAGGGATGGGCGCCTATGTAGTGTGAGTTTGTGGGGCTCTGTTCGTTCCTCCTCGCCTGCACCACCACCACAAATATCAGGGTACCACCAACCACACGCACACACAAACGAAATCCTCATAAATATACACACGGGGAAAAATTCTCACACATGAACAAAAATCACGCACGCACACTGTAAAGATGGTTGAATAATACGTACGAACTGAACGCGACGAAGGAACCAACCCAACCAACCAACGAACCAACCAACCAACCAACCAACCAACCAACTAACCAACCAACACAAAGTTATGTATTATAGCTTCGCGGATAGCGAGGCAGCAGCACCAGCAGCACCAGCAGCAGCCAGCGCGGGGAGATATATTTACGCAACCCTTTTTTTTTTTTTTTCTTCTCTACTTTTTTTTTTTTCCTTCTCCTTGTAGTTTCAAGAATCCGTCGCAATTTATACGTTTCTTCGAATCAGCGGGTTTTATTATTATTTAATTTTATTAAATTTTTGCCTTTTTTTTTTCCCTTTTCTTTCCTGTATCGTGGCGTTACGTTAGTTGCTTCTTTTTTTTTTCGTTTTAATTTTATTTATATAACTGCATTGTCATCTACGATCCTGACGTGTGTTTTTTAAAACCGATGTTTACCGTGGGTAATATCGATTCGCGTGTTCTAACCTAATTTTTTCTCTTTTTTTTTTCTTCCTTTGATAACGGCGGTAAATAAACTAATGTAACTTTAACACCCCGTGTCGTACGTGTCCCGGCGTCGAACGAATATTGATTTGGAACACGTCGTGCGCGGGGTTGGAAACGATGGGCAACGACCCTAGAAATGCGTATTTTGAGATCGTGCCCCGCGCATCACCCGTAGGAGTTTTTGGTCCCCCGAACTTATCCGTGGTAGTCGTCGTAGTTCCCGACTATATTCTAAAGTAGTCGGATGATCGTCGTCATCATCGTCATCATAGTCATCGACGTTGGTATCAATCACATAGGCACATGAAGCGGCAGCAGAAGAATCAGAAACAGGAACAACAGCAGCAGCAGCAGCAGCAGCAGCACCGTTCGGGGGGGTTAAGAGAAATCCGGATTCCTCTGAACTCCGTGTGCAGAGGGGTTAGTTGAAAAAGGTCGTGTCACCTCGAAACACCCCGTTTATAATAACCATCGACACTATTTATATATCGTAATATAATTTCACTCCGCGATCACTTGTTTTGTTTTTCATTCGTTGGTTATTTTTTCGTTTTTTTCTTTTTTTTTATATTATACATATATATATTTTAAATGATTTTACGTCGTTTTCCTTTTGATTTTTGATTTTTTTGTCGTCACCACTTGGCAAAACTCACCTTATCATTTTCTCGTATTATCGACTCGATCCGACGGGTCTGATCCTCCAAAGGGGACGTGGGATTTCACCGTGTCCGTACTAGGACGCCATGTCAGCAAGTTGAGCAAGTCTCTAGTCTCGGGTGAGACAACCGTTGAATTCGTGTTCAAATCCGCCCGCCGACTGAACGGAACTAAAGCCTACGCCCGATACCCGACGCTACGTGTGCCGCGGAGTTTCGTTCAACGACCGTTCGCCGCTCCGACGACCCGCGCAGCCCGCCCGTTTCGCGCCCTTGTTCAACAATATCGGAATCCCCCCGGTTCTCTTACGGGTATCGCTAGCCTGGCTAGCTTCTCTACGTTTGCTGCTGTTACTCTCGCCTCTGCCTTTTCCTCGATCCCCCGATCCCTCGTCATCGTCCTAATCACATCATCATCCACCACTGGCTCTCATTAAAAATCAAAACAATTTACATCGAAACTAGACCAGGCGCCGTTCATTCTCGATACTCCCATTATACCGGGGGGTATACCGTAATAACCTTACCGACTTACCTATTATACGGATTTCTTAAATTAGCCAAAAACTACGAACTATCCAAAATTTCTCATTACTTCACCGATTATCCCCTTTTCAACGAACTAACGATCGATCGGGGTGAAAATTATTCTTTCTCTTAAAATTCGATTATTTCTAATACGAAAAAAAAATTGAACGACACACAAGACAATTCGATAATTACTGCAAAAACTTGTTTTTCTTGTTGTCCATTAAATTTTGCTTCTATTTCTCATGAATTATCTCTCTTTTCTTTCCCCATTAATAAATTAAACAAAAACAAAAAACCATCAACAATGACATAACGAGACCGTGACAAACGATCGGACGTATTTTTCATTTCTATATGTATACAATAAATATTACTATGATAATAATAATAACAATAATAATAATAACAACAACGATAATGAAAGGAACTCGAATCACGATGTGTATGTATTATAATACGGGGTGCGATAAGAAAGTTTACGAGTAGAAGTGAATGTTGAGAAAAAAAAACAACATATATATAGTATATAGTTCAAATCTTGAACGTTCCGTCACGAACCGAAATTTCATAGAAAGAAGATTTGGGGGTGGAGGAGAAGGGGGAGAGAGAAAAAAAAGTTTTTTTTTGACCCTCCGGCTGAAAAGAGGGTGGATTTTGATAGCGTTTCGTAGGTGTGCGGTATAATATCGCGATAGGAAGGTGGTAGTGAAGAAGCGGGTTGTACCATAAAGCAATGCCCGTTGAAAATCCCACCGTTGAAATCCCGATACACATATAAAGTACCATAATTTCGACTCCTGTGTATGTACAGAAATTCTAGAGTGTCCTTGGCTTCTTGGACGTGTGTGGTGGTTGTGTGTATAATATTCCAACGCTAGAATTTCTGTTGCCTATAGAGGCTATAGAGTAGTAGTCGGTCGTAGCGTAGCGGTATAACGTAGAAAAGTAGAGAACGAACGAACGAACGAACGAATGACGCGACGGAGAGGAGGCTACTCTCCTAGGTTTCATGCGTGCATGCCTCGCGGGCAGTGCCGTAAAAACGGGGGATTATATTCCAGGCTGATATTATTACACGGTCACCGTGAGTTTCAGGGAGTCAGGGCCGTATTTCCCCACTATTTTCTTACTACGCTACACGCGTTGTATATCCGAAATATACGATTGCATTTTTCAAGAGATTTTCAATTATCCAAGAAAATTTAATAGGACGAAACGAAATCTATCGCTTTATGTGTGGAAGGGTATTCGTTCTGATGCACATGTCGGTAAGTCCACGTGAAACGTACATGGCGAAAAAAAAACAATTTCTGCCGCGAAACTTGCTCCCTTATTACCTCCGAGTATGTGTGCAAAATTTTCAGATTTTTTGAAAACGAATGGGGTTCGATGTACGGCAATTTTCAAAGTTAGCCAAAAACGGGATTTCCCCTAAAATTGCGTTTTTTTGTTTTGGAAAATTGGAATTGAAAACACAATTTTTTCGAAAATTACGTTTTTTGTTATCTTTGTGAGCTGCCGTACATCAAAACGATTCATTTAAAAAAAATCTGAAAATTTTACTCAAAGATTTCGAGATAAACTATTTCGTTCCCATATCTTCTCTTCGATAACGAGATGACTTTTATATGGTATACATGGAATTTTTTAACTGTACAAAAATCAGCGAATCATCCACCTGACCTACATAGAAAAAAAAACAAAAATGACATCCCTCGATTGAAAATTGGATCCAAAGAACGTGAAATCCCGCGCCTATATCGATGATCCTAGAGAAATTGGTACAGATGTTAAATTTGGGTAAAAAATGTTCTCATCTTTTACCGCGGATAGTTTGGTCGTAGTATAGAGAGTAGAGGATATCTCTAGGTATACTCTATTCCATATAAACGATGGTTACAGTGGGAGATGGGGAGTGTTGGGGAGTCTATCTAGGCGTAGGGCCTACGATGCGTGGTACACGGCCGCGGTGCTCGAAGCAAAAGGCATGCCCACCAAGGCTTACGACTCGTAAGGCGTAAGGCGTAAGGCGCAGGCTAGAGAAGTTCTTCTAGTCGTTCTCTATAGGTCGTAGCTACGCGGAAAAAGGGGGAAAGGGGGTAAGGGGGTCCGGCGCAGAGCGCGGGTTCTAAGACGGGGGCTCCACGTGTCGCTTCGTAGCGGGGTGTTGACCCCAAATAGCAGCATTTATTTTTTGTATTTCTTTTTTTTTTTTTATTCTTTCTTTCTTTCTTTCTTTCTTTCTTTCTCTTTCTTTCTTTCCTCGGTATATGGCTACATCCACGTATATCTATATATACGTCTCTTTTTTTTTTCACTAGCTTTTTCTTTCCTTCAAGTGACGTAACTCCTCGAAAGGGTTGAGAAAGAGTCGTCGTCGTCGTCGTCGTCGTCGTCAGCCTCTTCTCAGCGTCGGCGGTGAGCCGAGCGTTACCGAAACTTTGAAACGGCTGAACGCGCTCAAAGTTAAAAGTCTAGGCGGTATACATCGGACTCTCTACTATTTTATGTACTTTGATATAGTTTTACACTTTGAAATATATCTATAGTAGCTACATAGAATCAAGTGAGCCCTTCCTCGTCGCGGTTCATCTCGTCGGTGGGAGGAGAAGAAAAAAAACAAAAAAAAACTTCATATCAAAAACTGGAAAACTAAATTAATTCATTCATTCGTTCGTTAATCAATGAAACAAAACAAAACAAAAAACCAAAAGAAATCAGAAAACCTGAACCACCGAACGTAATAAACATTATATCCTGATATCGTCTGCACGGAGAGTACCTTGCGCGGTTACACCTCGATTTGGAATGGAAGAAAAAAAAAGAAGATATTTTTTTTTTTTTCAATAATTAAAAATTACTAAATGAAAGAAACTTTACGCTGGCGGGGGGGGGGAGGGGGGGGAGGGAGGGCAGTTGCGCGTAGACGCGACCAACATAAAACCGAACGGCTATACGCGATCATCCTTTCATTCGAAACCTACTTCATGGCCTCACATTCGTAACACGCATACCTATACATATACGCACAGAATATAGGTATATGTATAGTTGGAATTGTTGCTCAATTCGCGGCGTTCCTTATATTTCTTTCTTTCATTCTTTAAAAGTTTCATTCGTTTCTTCCCTCCTTTTAAATTTCTATTGTCCCCCGTATGATGACGATGACGTATAGAACAGCGGGATACCAAAAACTAGTCGAAGGACGTGTAAAATATAGTGAAAAAAAAAAAAAAAAACCCTGCCACACGTTGCTCATATTATAGGTACAGGGTATATTTATGTACGTACGTACATGTTTTCGCATTATATGGGCACCGCGTGAAGTGAAAAAAAAATAACTTCGGGGCGTTTCGTTTTTGTATAATTTGTATTTTTATTTCTTTTTTCAAACTCACCCCGTAATATTCTAATTATTTCTCCATTCACACGACACGTGGAGTGTCGCAGGTATTATTGTATCCAACCCCCCTTCCTACCTAACGACACACGTCCCCCTTTACGTTCTACCGTACATTTTTTTTTTTTTTTTTCCAAATCACATCCCTTCGATTCTAAAAAAAAAAAAAAAAAAAAAAAAATGGTCACGTGTCGAAGTATATTATTATTAAGATATGCGACAAAATTGCGGTAGGTATACATATAATTAAATGTATTATAATTATATACAAATTTAGAAAATTTGCTAATTTCTACCCCGAATAAATTATCATTCGTCGTCGTTAATAGAAAGAGAGAGAGAGAGAACGTATACTAAATTAGTATCTAGGTATTAATTTGATGATTATGAGGACGACCGTTAGGTCCGGCGTAAACGATCGATCGTTATACTATAATACCGATTCCCCGATTTCCCCGTACAGTATACGCATAACGCGTACAGGCTAATTAGTCGGTAATTAATACCGTTGCAAATTTTTCAAGTGACGCTACAAATTTTTCATCAATATAGATATAGATATGAGTAAATACCGATTCGTACAACACCCTATCTGTGTTATGTACGGCTGACGTATATCAAAAAGGGGGGGGGGGGGGGGGGGGGGGGGGGGAGGGGGACAAAAAAAAAACACTAACAATACGTACTGCACGTACCGCGCTATAAATAGAATGAAAATAAAAAAATCATATCCAAATTATTATCCAAAGTTATCCTCGTTGCAACGTTAATAAATAAGCCGCGGGTAAAAGAGACTCCAGTTTCGTATAATACGAGGCTTATCTTATCGTTGACGTTCTCGCAGTTATAATTCCGTGCAGCTCTAGCTACACCCCAAAACTAAAACGTTGTAATACACCAACTTTCTTTCTTTCCTCCTTTCTTTTTTTCAGTTTCTTTGACGAATTTAGTTTCGCTTTTTGAAATTTTCAGGAGGGAGTTATATGCCGAAGGGTGTATAAGTATCGATATAGGTATGTATAAGTATCGTATGCGTGGAAATTTCTTGATTACTGGTGACGGTGCAGGGTACGAGTAAATACAATGTTGAAGTTTTCAGTCTTGCCTAAGTAGCGTTGGTCTCGTTTGTACATTCCTTATCAGCTGACCACAGGGGAAATTTGAAACCGCGATTCCTCGGGCATGGTATAATAATTCCTGCGCATTGCGCACGTTCTGTTCTACGCATACGCTGTGTACAGAAATTTTAGGTATACAACGTTTGAAAAAAAACGTATAATGAATCGAATTTATCCAAATCTGATAAAATATAAAAATTTGAAACAAATTTCCCGTAACTTGTTATATGTATTTTGATTTTTTAGATTAAAATCATAAAATCCAAAAAAATCACTAAATATTTTACATCCGCATTCTATTTAAGTAACATACCTATATAACGGGGTGAATAATTGAATAATAATTTTTCATTTCCCATGATATTATTATAGTATAACCCATCGATGGTTATCTGTGTACACTGTACAGTACGGTATGACTAATTTTCATGGTATGTAAACCCCATTTGTTCTATGAACACACTGCAGTAAAATCCGGGCTCAGGGTTTCCCTACGATAAAGATGAATGCGGGTGGACAGACAGGACTTATACTACCGCAGGACAGGAGGGTGGAATACTATAGAAAAAAATAAATACGATATTTGGGGTGCACTGTGGGAAGCCAGATGACCAGCAGTAAACGAAGAGAATGGAGGAGGTCTTGGAAAAGAGAAAAAAAGGAGAAAAAAAAACAAAAAAACGAAGTTGGATAATAATATGCGTATGTATGTATGTATACATATATGTATGTATGTATGTACGTATGCGTATCTAAGGGGATATTTTTTGCTGGATAAACGGTGGTGCGGTGCTCGGTATCGTTGAAAATACATATATATAACGTGTGTAATAGTATAGAACGAACCGAACCGACCATCGTCCACTGTACTATTTATGAAAAGTCCGAGGTACGTACGAGGGTGAACGTTTTTTGATCCCTTTCGACGATCGCGTCAAGACCCGGAATTCCCAGGGTCTCCTGTGTACAGGGATATTCAAATTCAACTTCCTGCCCCCGCGCACATCAGGTACATGTAGGTACACGTGTTAAATACGTTTTTCATTCATATATATCTACCCCAAAAATTTTATTCATCAAAAATTATTTTTCGACCAAATTAATTAATGAAATCATTTGAATGTGTTTTTTTTATTTTTTTATTTTTTCGTCGAGTAGATAAGTATAGGTAGGAAGGACTTTCCGATCGATATTGTGTAAAAAAAAGGGTACTTGAAACAAAAAAAAACAAGAAGAAATAAAAAAACATTTCAGAATTTTATCGAGTACTTCCCATACAGATGCGGGGTTTTTAATTAATAAATTGATTAAAGCATGCGTAATGGGGGATCAGAAAAAGTGGTTAAGGGGGAGTAAAAGGGCCGTTGTAGGGCGGGGGGGAGGGGGGGGGGGAGGGAGAAAGTTGCATGGTAGCTATTAGGACGATAGTGGGGGTCGCGGTTGCTCTCCAATTCCCATGGACTATGGTGCTCCGCGCGCTATGAGGATATTCAAATTTAACTTCCTTCCAGAAATAAAGCCGGAGAGCTTAAACTCTCGGAGGTTGAAATTTTCTAACCGGCATGGGCACAAGAGCGGCAAGCGCGTCAGGAGCAGCCGAGAAACGTAGCGAACGGATCATCATCGGTGTGAAACACATATGCATCGCGCTCCGATGTGAACATAGGGTCAGAGGAATATTCGTCTCTCTCGCAGCCCCTAACAGGTGGTTACTATCTCTGTTTAAAAATAAAAATTCCTCCAACCCCGAATCTTCGTTATACTGTGAGACTAGGCTAGACCGAACTGAACTAACAATAAAACTAAAACCGCTTCTTCTTCTTCTTCTTCTTCTTCTTCTTCTTCTTCTTCTTCTTCTTCTTCTTCTTCTTCTTCTTCTTCTTCTTCTTCTTCTTCTTCTTCTTCTTCTTCTTCTTCTTCTTCTTCTTCTTCTTCTTCTACTTCTTCTACTTCTTCTTCTGCTTTAGGTTGATGTACACGCTGAGAAGGGACGCCGTTCGTCCCGTCGGTTCGTCCGTCCGTCCGTCCGTTTGTACGTCCCCTCCTCGCTCCCCTATAACCAGAAACTACTCGTTTCCCTTCGTTTCCCTTACCTCACCCCGTACGTCTTACGTACCATCCCCCTTTAGGGTTCCTTGAACTCCGATAAAGGACAATGACCTTGCCACTGCGGCAGCAGTTCGAGTTCAGACTTTGAAACTCTTCTTTTTTTTTTTTGTTATCCATAAAGTACTAAATACAAGCTTGGATCGACGATCGAATGACATCTGCAGGATATGAAATTCTTAGATTTTTAATCTATAACAATCTTCTCCATTTCCCGCGCACCTATGTAATAATAAAACCGCGAAACTAGGATTTACATTTTAAAATTCGAATTACTATCTCACGCTTGTTACGATATTCAAATTTCCGATTCTATCTTTTCACTTTCGTTTCAAGTGTTCGTCAATTTATCCAGACCACCCTCTCTCGTACTCATAATCCTTAGTCAACGCAAAATTAGGGTCGAATTTCAGGGGTATTTGAAGCACCCAATTAGCCCTTATCGCACAATTTCTTCAAGTATCAGCGTTAATAAACTCACCCTTACTATAATTTCCATCAATCATTTGCCCCATGCAGGTTTTCCCCCCTTTTCTGCCTTCCAACGCCATGATTTCAATCTGTACCGTCATGGGAGCGGTAATTCGTTTGTCAAAAAAATTGAAAATAAAAAAAGAAAAAAAAAAACTGCCTCGATCGATATTGCAGTATAATTTTTATCAAAATTTACACTAGCGATGTCAGATGAATTAAAAAACAAAAAAAACATTTCGATCCGTTAAATTATTTTTTCTCCTCTTTGTTTGATGTACGCCCTTTATAGCGTCATTTTGAATGAGGATTTTAATGATGCGGTATTTCGATTTTCTCGTTTTCGAAGCGCGACGTGTTGCAGCAGTTGATAAGTAAAGTTACGTAGGTTTAGTTAGTAAGCTGACTAGTCATCGTGCTGCTGCTGCTGCTGCTGCTTTTGCTGCTGTTGCATCGCATAGGGGCGCGTTCAATAACGATTACAGCAAACTCGGCGGAAATGGAAACAATGGAAAAAAAACTAGAAAAGAAAAAAGGAAGAAGATAAATGAAAAATAGTAAAAAAAGAAAAAAAGGCGTCTCGAGGGTTGGTAGAGCTGGGAATATGCAGATCCCCACCTGACTCTACCGCTCGTTCGAAGCTTTTACAACAGTAAGGGATAGTTGTATATTATAATTATTAATAAATCGTGATATCATCACGCGTCCCATGATATCAATCTATACGGGGTGTTCGAAAAGAAGCTCCGTTGTAAATTCTTAAGAAAATTAAAAGAATCAGTGATTAATAATCTCGAAGTTATTTTTCCCTTATACTCTACTTTTCTGATACTTCCCACTTCCTTGATCAAATTCGAAATATTTTGTACCTAATTGACATTTTTGAATTTCCGCAGTTTTATGCGCGATTGGATCGTATCACCCTGTACATATGTATATTTACACGCTGCGGCGTATACGACGTGTGTAGAAGGAAAAAGGAAAAAAAAGAAGATAGAAAAACAATTTTTCTTCCCTCACCTTACCTCGCCCCGTTCACCCCCCCTTATCTTTATCATCATCGTCGTCATCATCGCGATACGATTGGATAAGAAAGACCCGACTTCACGTATAAGCCCACTTAGGAACACGTACTCTTAAACTACGGATATATGCATACATATATTATATAATTGGAGGAAAGAAAAACGGAAAAAACGGACTTGAGGTATCGAAAATTTTTGGAAAGAAAAAAAAATATCGGAGACTGCAGGAGTATGGCGAAGTAACTGTTTGAAAAATTTTGAAGGGTCTTCATGGGGTGAGTTTCAGAAGGAAATTTGGAGCAGAAAAAAAAAAAACGAAAAAAAAACTCTGATCGATGTATGGGAGATTTAGTAAACATTCTACGTTTGTTTAGTTTCTCCTAAACTAGGGTGCGTGTCGAAATAATGTGCGGTGGAGCTTATGTGACTCGACGCGATTTTTCACATGACATACGGAAATTGCTGTACATATTAACTACATATTATTACAATATTGTAGATTGAAAAAGAAATATGTAATTATTCCGATACATAATAGTCATTGAAGGACGCGGTGCGGTGTCTCAAGCCGATCAGGGCCTTGGGCGACGGGTCGAGGTCGTTTTATGAAATAAAAACAAATAAACAAAAACAAATAAAAACAAAAAAAAGTGTATCAGATGACTGGAACTAAAAGCTGATCGGATGCTTGAAAAGTTGAGTTCGAGTTCTAACGCGAGCTCAGAGGGCTTAAAAGTCACCTATACGTCATCGAATATATATCTACGCCCTTTCGATTTTCAGTGCGGTAAACAAAAAACAAAAAAGAAAAAAAAGAATGAAAATTTTTATCTCGTGGACAGATCGAGCTTTTTTCTAATTTTGAAGAAAAAATCATTATCAAAGTTTCCACCCCCCTTATTTTTGTGGAAAAAAATTAAATAAAAATAAACCACGTTTTCCTAAATTCGTTTTTTTGTTTTTTGTGTTTTGTCGTTTTCATTTTCTATTTTCTCGTTTGTATATAAGTGTAGATTATATACCTATGTGACCAGCAGCAGCAGCAGCAGTGGTCATCGCACATAAAATCCCACAGCATTGACTTTTTAAGTGGGGCAGGGGGGTTCTTTGACCGGCGTCGGCGAGACCAAGGAACCGAGAAGTTATAAGAAACTAGGGATGGAGGGAAGGGAATGTGGGGAGGTCTAAAAATCTAACAAAAATCACATGGCCGTAGGGCGACGACCCGCACCGCACCGCGCAGCATTATAGAGAAAAAGATAGAAAAAGGAAAAGAGAGAAGAAAAAAGAAAAAAGGGGAAAAAGATGGACGGAAAGGGGGATGGTAGGGTACGGAGGGATGGACATCGTCACGGGGCACGGTCACCGCTCGGTGGCGCGTAAGCGTTCTTGAACATTGCTATACATATAACCATAGTTGTACATACTTTATACATATATACATGTATACAGGTATGTATACATACCTGCAGATATGTACATCTATTCTATCATAGCTATACGACATGCAGCTATCTTCAGGGTCTACTGCTGCAGTCACGCCGGGGTTACTTTTATTCCACCCCTCGACCGTGATGCGTGACCGGTATACCATTCCGTTCGCACCGCGCGCGTTTGTTACCATCGTCGATGATGATGATGATGATGATGATGGGAAAGCGGAAAGACCGCGGGTAACGACAGCAAAGTAAAAAGAAAAAAGAAACAAGTGAACAAAAACAAAATTTAAATAGAAAATTAAGTGCCATGCTAGATCGGGTTTTAGGATGTTTTAGGATGATTAAAAATCGAAACCTTTTTTTTGCTTTTTACACGCTTCACGAACATATATCCGCATCGAGGGTTATTCTGGCATAAATATACCTAATATATACATATGTGCTATAGAAAATCACGATGGGGAATTACACGATGGAATTATACACCTGCAGCGCTATGATGGAAATAGGGTTGTTACGATTACCATATACGATATTTATCATATATATACGACATTATAACACCGTACACGATGGGTTTATGGTGTCTTTTTTTCTTTTTTTTTCTCTCTCTCTTTGTTGTACGCCTGATATATCATCTTACGTACCCTTCAAAAATCAACCCTTGTTGTATTATACGTACGAAGTCGCACGAGGTTATATAGGTCGACTCGATCAAAAATACTCTTGAAAGGGGACAGACAACTATATCATCGTTAAGTGCGCCACCCAGAAATACGGCAACAGGTTGTTGTGTACATACCATACATACCGTACGTACATATACGTGTAAATATATACCTATACATCCGTATACATGTGTATAAATAGCACAGCCTTTCGCGCCTATATATTCATTATAGATATACGCACGTGTATTTGGTATATATGTACCATTTATGTGTAGCATGCATACGAGGACAAAACCTGCAGTAATGTTGTTGCACGGTGTGGTGCACGGAGGTATATAAACTACTATGGTGGTTATGCCACTGTTATAAGAGAGAGAGAGAGAGAGAAGGGGAACACAGGAGACTGCCGCTGCTGTTGGTGCTGCACGTTCGTTCATTCATTCATGCGGTCTAATATTTGTACAGAATGTTATAAGAGAAGGGAAAAGGGGCGAGGGAGATAGACGAAGGGGGCAAGGTGGGGAGGGGGGAGGGAAGGGAGAGGGATGAAAGTGGGGATAGAGCTTTGTGATTTTAATGAATGCTATTAGGAGAACTGTGCAGGACGATCAGGTGTACGTATAATATAATGTACAACACACCGCACGGGGTCAACTTTTGAAACAGGTAGGTAGACGCACACGCGAATCTGTGTACATGTATAATGTACGTATTTATATACGTACATGTATAACATGACTCGGATATGTAGTACACCTTTATAAAACGCGTGTTATAAATGCGGATGCGCGTGTGCATTTGATATAAGGTCGAATGTATGGGAGAACGATACGTATAGGAATATACCATGTATGCATGCTTGCTTGCTTGCTTGCTTGCTTGCCTGCCTGCCTGCCTGCCTGCCTGCCAAGTGCCAAGGGCTCTCGCACAATACCACTTGACTGCTCGAGAGTTTGAAAGGTGGTGGTGCCGTAACAGAAGCAAAAGCAGCAGCAGCAGCAGCAGCAGCCGCAGCAAAAGCAGCAGCAGAAGCGACAGGGCTGGGCAGGGCTTTGAACAAAGTTACGCGGGTCACCCGCGGATACGTATGTGATGTATCAGTATACGTAGTTACATAGTATTGGTATATTTGCGTATTAATCCCGTTAAACTTTACGACAGGTTTATATATTTGTACAAATGTGTATTATACGCACTCACATATACGTATGCGTGTGTATAGCGATACTACATATATATACCTACTTTCGGAAATAACGAATCGAATTTGCAAAGTGTTAATATATATTTATTATGTATGTAGTACGGATAAAACACGCGGTACTCTATACGTATGTATGGCTGTTTGACTTTAGTTTAGGTTTTGGTTTTGGTTGCTGCTTTTTTTTTTTCTTTTTTTTTTTTTTTCAAATGAGTATATCGTATACGTATATGTGGTGCGTGTACGCACATGTGCACGTATATATACATATCTGAAAACCCACCTACCCGCGCCTACGATTATCGTGGGAGTGGTGAACACAGGTTATATAGTTGCGTGTGTTTCACCTTCATGTGATGTCGAGGGTCAATGACCTAAGGGAAAGAAACTTGGATGATTATACGACGTCATTCTTATACATATATATACATCTCTGTATGTGGATATAGGTATACCTATCTATATTCCTCAGCAGCCACTCAACTCGCGGAATTTCGTCAACCCCGTTGCAGCCGAACGTAGGAATGATACGCACGACGTATGCGTTAACTGCACCATGATATACCGATTTTAATATTGAGCTTGAGAAAAAAATAATGAAATTAATAAAAATCGCGGCTGCAAGCGCACATATTATTTGTATGAGAAAAAAAAAAGAAATCGTCGTAGTTGGGAGAAGAGAATAATTGAAAAAAAATATATATATATGTATAATACCAAAACGTTGGAATAAATCTGCGCGATAACGCAATCAATTATATCGCATTTACATATTATGTAGATAATACATTATACGTACGTACGTATATATTGCGGGAGAAAAAGAAGGAAGCGGGAGACTGTAGCTTACGTTGTAGGTATACGTTATGTACATCATCGTTGCACTTGCGCCCCTCGATTTCCTGTTTCCTCTTTTTCACCCTTCGTATAAAACCGTTTTGCGCTATACACGCATTATATAAATGCAGCCATACAGTGTAGATTCACGTCACGCACGATGATCTTTGAAAAAATGGTCGGTGACTTTTTCACCTGCACCGACCCCTTTTCACTACAGTCCATAAAAAAGGGGATTCTCCCCTGTTGTCGTTACCTGTAAGAATCGTAATCGAGCGATCAAAAAAAAAAATAAAAATAAAAAAAAAAAAACATTCGACACCCTCTTCGAATTTAATTGTCCGTGAAATATATCCAAAATCTTTACGTGGTTAATAAGATTCCTGCAGGGGTAAAAAATGAATGACGTAGTAATAAAGCGATATAAGGAGAGAGAGAAAGAAAAAAAAAAAAAAATCTACATCGGGGCACAATTTGTAACATTTACATATATCGATACGTTATTCCCGCTGCAGATCGAGCAATTGAATAAATCGTAAATCTGTTGAAGGCAAATTGATCTCTATACTACTGGATACTGCGGCATATTGAGGAAAGAAGATGCGCTACGTATAAGGAGGTGTAATTCCTCAGGGAAGATGCCTCTGGTTTCTGCCGGCGCGTTGCTTCGATGGTAGCCGGGTATAATCCATGAAGATAGGTTGCAGCAGCTGCAGCAGCAGCAGCACCACCGTAGGAAGGAAATATAAGGGCTGCATGTATACGCGCGTGATATGCGCGCTAGAAGGGAAGAAAGAAGAACGTAGACGAGACGCGATCGCGTGTGTATGAGGAGGTATATACGTATGTTATAAATATGGTGTACGTATATACGTATATATAAATTGTAGATTTAGTATACGTTAGGTGGAATACGCGACGCGACGCGCCTCGTGTCGCGGTGTTAAAGTGGGTTGGTCGGGTTGGTCGGGTTGCTTGGTACCCCTGCCCGTTCAACGACCCCGTGTACGCGTCCCCCTTTCCCTTCCGCGCCCCTTTCTCCCTCCTTCCCTCCTTCCATCCCTCCCGGACGCCCGAGGGGCATGGGCATCTCCACCTAACGCGGGCCCCGCGGTGTCTCTCCAACTCTCCTCAACTCGCATATAGTCGTCGTCGTCCCTTCACTTCACTTCACTTTACTTTACTTCACTTCCCTTCTCTTCTCTTCCCTTCCCTTCCATTCCCCTCTTTAGCAGCTCGCTCTCCTCTTGCGGCTCTTGGCTTTTTCCCTCTTCCCTCTTTTCCTCTTTTAGAGTCGAGTGAACCTTCTGCGCCACCACCAGAGACTACCCGGGATCTCTCTTATACCGTATTATACGTATGCTATACGTATACGTATACCTATGTACGCGATGATACACGCCAGATATCGCCTTATTTCTCAACCATCCTCATCGACGCGCCGAAATCCATCCCCATTTATTAACTGGCCTTCTTCATTCGCCTAGGAATCCAGTTAAATTCAAGCCTTTGTTGCTTTTTTCTTTCTCTTATTCTTTCTCTCCTGTCTTATGGAAACAAAAATCATTACACGTTAACTTTTCACGAGTAAAACAAAACATATTTTCAAAGAATAAAATTATTAAAAACACAAACACTCAATACTGTTCAGTATTTTTTATTTTTTATTTACGATATACGTAATACGTACCTGTACAAACCTAATAATTTCTTCTATGATCTCCGGATCACTTTTATGGACGTTTCCATCACGTATACCCTTTTGAAAAAAAGGCTGCCTATATAGTTCGCGATCTCCTTCTGCACGTTGATGTTGGTTGTTCGATGATGGCAGATTTATAACGGTCGCGCGGTCACCGATTCCCGCGACCATTTCCTGCAGGGAGGAGATCAAGTTCCGCTTGATATCGCAGAGCTCATAATTTATCTATACAAAATTTAACTGCATAGGTATATATAGGTGTACACCTATACTATATACACCTACTCGACAAAACAGCGCCTCTATTTTGTATTTGTATATATTAATGGGCGGTACGATTCACAAAACCACCTTATAAAACGATGTAAATACCTTCGGAAAAAAAATACATAAAAATATACATATATATGTATACATTTTATAACGGAACGTGCAGAACGTTGCTATTATTCTTCTTCTCAATATATAATCCTGATATTTAATGGTAAAGAAGAAGAAAAAGAAGAAGGAAAAGAAGAGGGGAAAGAACGATGCAATTTTCGCTTTTCGTATTAATACAAGTATTAATAATTCAAAAAATTAAATTTTACTCATATCGTCAGAGCCCGAAGTTCCTCCCGAACGTCGTCGTCGCTTGGCTAGAGAAAGTGGCCCGCCGCGTACACGAGGAATTTCAAATAAATTTAAAACCGTTATTATGCCCTCTCGCAGTCCTCCTCGTCGTCGTGGTGGTCATCGTCGTTACACGGGATGGATAGAATTCGATTCGATTCGATGCCATCGGAGAAAAAAAAAAGAAAAAGAAAAAATACCATGCATATTTCCCATACACAAAGAGACTCATGGAAAACCAAATAATTATACGAACGAATCGATTAATTATATATCCTGTCATTAACGATCCGTAAGGGGGTACGAGGTATTTGAATAGCATAAAAAAAAAGGACACGAAAAAAAAGCAAAGAAAAAAAACAGACAAAATATTATAGGAAGAATCTTTCACACGGTTAGTTTTTCATTTTTTACATTTATTATCTTATTTGTTTTTTTGTTTTTTTTTTCAATTTATTTTATTTTATTTTTTTTGTCAGCGACCAAGATTTCGTAACACTTTTGCCCACAGGGGTCAACAACAGTTATGTGTATATAAATGTGACTAGAACCGTCCTCGATGCGTGTGATATTTTATCGCAGCTTCTGAATAATCAACAGCCCTGTATACAAGTGGGTATATTCACACACTCGTTGTTATGATACAGATAGGTAGGTATATGGTACGTACGGTAGCAATAAAAAAAAAAAAGAGAGAAAAAAAACTAAGTAAATTAAAAAAAGAAAAGAAAAAAATTATGCGGGGTTGCGGCGTTGCAGGAGGAAGAGGAGGAAGAGGAGGAGGAGGAGAAGGTAAAGCAAGTAAGGCAGACAGGAAGTTACGGTATGCCTATAATATATACTATCCTATATAGGATTCGATGAAAATTGAGGAAGTCGTCACTCCCCGAGGTCCTTTGGGTCAGGGGGCACCTTATATATGTATACAGCTACTCGCCCCGAATCCATTCATTTATTATCGTTGTATCTTTTTTATAGTATAGGTACACACCTGAATGTAGGGTATGTTATTTATATGTAGGTACTATTATACATAACAGATTTTGAAAGAAATTTTGCATTCGATTGAGAACCAAATCAAAAAGAAAAAACAATTTAAGCGATCAACAAGTGTTGTAGATTTCTTTTTCTTTTTTATAATTGTTTCTGAAATCGATGAATGTTTTTTCTTTTTTCTTTCAGATGTTTTAGGAAATGAAACACCTGCGCGCACACCCCGATTATAGGTTGAGTAATTTCCTACTAAAATCCGACTGTATTTCTATGTGTACCAAACCCACATTGTTTCAAACGTCTTCCGGTCTGAAGGATCTCCGTTAGAGTCGAACGACCGCGGGATCTTTCTTTTTCTTTTTACTCCCTTCCCCTTACTTACGAGTTTGCCCTCTTTTCATAAAGCGGTATATCTATTTCTCTCGGAATTTTCTTGATACAAAGATATTTTGCCCTATTTCTTCTTATTTTCGTTATTTATCCGTTTCAAATCAGATGCGAAAATCGCTACTGACAATCAGAAAATCCCCTACCGTTTTGAACAGATAAAACTATTTATTTTATTGTTTTTTTCTTCTTGTCTTCGTATTCTTCTTTCTAGTATAACGTTTTGAAGAGAACTTAAATCTCCCCTCAAGAGATAGTGGCGTTCGGAAACTATAAGAGAGTGGTTCGTGTGCTCCTTAAAGTGCATTGCCTTCACTGTCCTGTCCCCGTTACACCCCCGTGCCAGAACGGACCTGATCACCTTATATTACCATGACTTTATATTTCTTTCGCCGATTTTAGTCGCGTCGCACTCGTAAATACAATTTTTTATCTTTCGTTTCTTTCTTTAATAACAGATAAAACACGACGCAAAAAATTGATTCGTACTTTTTAGATAATATCTTCGATCATTTGATTTTATTTCAATATGTTTTTTAGATTCTTTTTTTTTTTTGTAACTCATTCTTCGCCCCGAAGATTTTCCCATAAGCCTGAAAATATTTATTGGTGACAAGGGTCAGAGCAATAGAGACAGAAATGGGAACAGTAAAACCAAAAAAAGAATTCATCCGCCCCTCGCTAACCCCCCAGGGATTATTTAATCGGAAAAAACTACTGCCCGCGTAAAACCGAATGCAGGATTTACTAATTTGATTTTAAGGCTTTTTTGATCGCCAGCGACATCTACCAGGGCGGATATTTGTCGGAACTCCCTATCGCGGTGGGTCCGAGAATTTCAAATGACACTCGCAACAATCGAGACAAAAATATTCTAGATGGCGAGTAAATATATCCATTGTTTCGTCTAATGTAATTGTGTTCTTATTAGAAAAAAAAACTTTACTTACCATATTCTGATGACGGGATGATGAAAATCGATAGTAGCTCCCATTATGCGTTGTATTATGAAAAAGCCGTTGTTGATATCTCCGAAGACGCTGATAAGCAAATCACATATTCGAGGTTATTGATACCCTTCTGAACACCGACAGGATGATAGATGACTGGAATTAAGCACTTTTCGTTGACATTTGTGAATTTTTATAATCGTTTGTTAAACCACGACACCTCAAACTTTTACAACGAACGAATGCGCACCCCTCCGCTTCTCTCAATTCGCCGCCGACAACTGAAGTCCGCATCGATCACGCGCTGACTCGAGAACGATTTGAATTTCGAGATAATCGATCGTGGTATCGCGGTATGTCACGGTAATACGTCTGCTATCTGCTGTCATTGCAATGTTTGTTAGCAGTTTGATTTTTATCACAACCGGGTATTGAATGAGAAATAAATACGACGAAATATTCTAATCGTCGTACGAAAAGAAGTACAAAAATGGTATTGATTGAAGAGGTGCTCACGGAGCTCGGGTGGGACGATGGATTTCGCGTGCCTGTCGCTAATGCGGAAAATAAAAAACTTGAAGAGGAGGTAGGAGCCTTAGAATTTCTGTATTTAACGTTATTCTACTTATTAACCCATTTTGATGGATATTTTACTCATCATAGATTGAGAAGAGAACAAAGTATAGAAGTAGTTTGAGCTTGGAGTTGGAGACAATGACTCGTCGGATTGATTCCATGAAGAATCATGCCGTGACTATTGCCAAGGAGCACGAGCGAAATCAAAAACTGCTTAACGCACACTCCATGCAGCTGGATAGTGAAGATCATTTGTTCAGGCTTTGCAACAGTACCTGTTCAAAACTTGGGCAGGAGGTGCGAGTGTTCGAAAAGGAAAGACGTGATATTGCTCACAGAATCGAGCTAAGAAATGATGAACTCCGCAAACTTGTAGAAAAGATCGAAATTCTCAAACGGGAAGCTAAATTTGACAAGGATCAGTTGCTACAGTGGGAAGAAGCCTTGCAAAGGGGCGAAGAAGACAATAAGATGATCGAGATATACATGAAAACTGACAGTAAGAAGTTCAAGGTAAGATTTTGTTCAATCCGGTGATTGTTGGGGCAGTGTTCAACCCAATGTTCTAACGTTTTTTTGATAAATAGGAACTTGAGTTAAAACGACAAAAGCTACGAGTGCAGGTTGAAGGTTGTCGTACGTCGATTGTTACGGCGGTGAATGCAGTGTTTGAAATGGAAAACGTTCTTGATAAAACTGCCAGGCTCTATAGTAGTGCTTTGAAGGAACGTCAGCAGCTTATCGATCAGTGGACACACAGTGTACTTGTACTTAAGCAGAGAGACAGCGAGATTCACAAGGCTCTGAGGGTCTGTTAGACTGTTCTAAAATACAAAACTTTTTTCACGGAATAGATTGTGTAACTCAGAACTGGCCTTTGTTGTATAGGAGATCGACAAGCTACGCGAACTTGGCAAAGAGAAACTTGAGGTTTTACAAGAGGCAGAAAAATTCCTGGATAATCAAATGAACAACAATAAACAGCTCGAGGAGTATGTGAGCCGGTTAGAAAAAAGACTCGTGACGACTAAAGATGAGCGTTTCAAACTTTTGGAGACGTTCAACGCGTATACAACAGAAGTACGCCTATATTCTGAGTCTTTTTTAACGAAATTAGTGTGTGGGGATTGACGAACAAAAATAAATGATTTTTCCAAAACTTCACAGCTTCACATCTGCAAAAAGACGCTTGCCGACACGGCTCAGCAGGTGCAAAATACAAGAGCGAAACGAAAACGAGTGAAAGAAGAGGTGGAAGACCGAAATGTTAAGTTGGAAGAATGGAGAAAGCAGATAGAAGAGCTGAAGGAAACTTATGAAGATATAAACAATCGGAGAACAAATATTGCGGAGAGAACCAAACAGCTTGAGAATATGATAGAGGTATCGTCTAGTATGCTCTATCTAGGATTCTCTTTTCGCTAGACTTTTCATATAATTTTTACAGCAAGAAGAAAAATTTCAAGGTCTGATCATAAAGGAGGTCAATCGCTTTCAAGGATTAAGTTTACGAAGTACCAGTCGAATAGCAGAGCTGGAGAATGAAATCAAAATATTAGAGGTGCAAATACAGAATGAGCAGAAGAAAATAGAATTACTTATGATTTTTGGCGCAAAAGAAGTGAAAAAATTAAAGGAGAAGACGGAAGCCGTATATCACCATGATTTTGAAATTCAAAAAGCCCATATCAAGCTCAGACATTTGACAGGAGCAGAGCAGGACACGGCCGTTATTGAAAATAAGAAAAAAACAATTGAAGAACTGCAAAAAACTTTGAACGAGAAGACTGATTTACTGAAATTACTTCAATCCCAGATCAACACACTGGAGGTAGACGAATTTATATTCTACAACATCGAAGGTTCTAAGTTGTTGCCGCTTTGTTTTAGCATGACATGAAGAAATTATCAACTCGTATAGCAAACGACGAGGCGCAGCTACAGTTTCTCAGAAATAAAAAACAGGACCAAATGTTACTAATGGAGGGAGGTGTAAAGCAGTTGAATATTGTGAAGCTTCGCAATGAAGAAACTCAAGTCACCGAAAATATTTTAAGGTTGAGGATATCCCAGGCAGAACAAACAATCGCAAACATAGAAAACAAAGTCTATAATCTAGAAAAATACAAGCTGCAAATACAAGCGGTGAGTGACTATTGCCAACTTATTCTTTGCTCTCACAATTCAATATGACGGTGACCATTCTCAGGCTATGCAAGAACGACGAGTGGAAATCAAATCCCTGAAAGAGGCATTGAACATTAAGAAAAGGGTAGCTGCCACTGAGTCTTCGGAATTACGTCTATCGATCGCCGAGCGCAAAAACCGAATACAGCAGCTACAAACTAGGTACGACAATCTCATGTCTTGTTTGGGAACAACGGAAGATGGGACTCCTTTGACAACAACGTATATAAAAATAAAAAGTGCCCAAGAGAAATACGCCTTGCAGGAGCAGGGAGACAAATTAGATGAAACAATAAGGAGAACTGAATATGAAATCCAGAGTATGGAGAATACTTTGCGGATTGTAAATGCATCAAATGATATGTACAAAAAAAGTTTGGGGCTCGTTGACGAGAGCGGCCCGGAGCAATTAGAACAGAAAAAATTGAACGAGGAAATGTATAGTGAGCTCGAGAGAGTCAGGCGGAGCAGGGCTCAGTTGGAACAGGTTAAAGGTGATTTGAAGGTGAGCAAATTAGAGTTTCACAGATATTTATGCTCGGCAGAGTGTTGGGGGTGTTTAATTGATAGAAAATGTCTCTACAACAGATCATGGAAGATAATTACAACCAACTCCTAGCAGACATAGAAAAAGCAAAAGAAGAACAAGCTTGGAAGCGGCGCTGCCTGCAGAATCTGGAAAATCAGATCACCGATCAGCAAGAAAAGCAGCTGAGGGCTGACAAGAGCTTTCGTAAGCTCTACAAAAGTATTCAGAATGCGAGTCTCTGCACTGACAACAATTTACTTTCAATGCAAGAGGTACGTCACCTTGAAATTTTGCCACTCTAACGACATCAAACTGATATTTCATATTTGACAGAAAGACATCGCGATCCGTGAACTCCAAGAGCAAAACGGCCTGGCTCTTCAACACATAACTGAATTGACAGTTCGCCATGCTGAAGCTGAGCCCTATCTACGAAAATTGATGTCAGAGAAAAACATGGTACTGCCCTGCACCAACTATTTAAAGCCATCGCCAAATCCTAGTCGATGTCAGAGTAGCGCAAGCTCCATATCAACGAAAATGGCGATCAAGAAGACAGGGCAGGGATATTCTACTATGTGCCCATCAACCCCAGAAAGCCTCGGCTCTATCCTGAATATAGAAGCACACTTCAGTGGTAAATGCATGTCACATTTATTTTTTCTTTTGTGATTTTATTGAGTAACTTGAATATCCAATGCATATGTTATAGACGAAATTTCACGTGGGGGGTCAAAGAAGTGCACAAAGCCAACTATCCGACCTAAAAAGTCGTCGACGCGGAGCAGCACTTCGTCCTCATCATCAAACAGCAAGTTTAGTCTAGCGAAGAAGAAATAATTCAACCATACTATTCGAAAAATATTTAATAAAATTATTTGTCCAACCCTATCTGAATCATTCTATTTCTCATACTTTGTTGATTTTATCCTATAATAATGTGACCCGCTCGTTTGATTTTGGAATTTCAGTTGAAAATTCTAATCGCTAAGCAATTAGCCAGAAAATAATAGTTTCAGCTCTACTTGGCTTCTAACAGGCAGTAGACTTTGAATAAATGAAAATAATTGCATCAGACGTCGACAAATAAGAAAACATACGCTTTGAAACTAAAAATGTTCACCGCAAATCGGAATAATAATTTATTTGTTGTGGAGCAGTTTGAACGCGTGAACGAATCGGAACGAGTCGAGCCGAAGGCACCCGACCACCATACGGTACAAAATTCCGTTGTAGAAGAATTCAGAAAAATTAATAAATTCACAACTTACCATTAGTTGCATTAGAAAAAGCGAAGATCTGGTACGAATAGATAATCATATGCACTGAATATGCTCTTCAAATCTTCGAATCAACTGCAGAGATTCTCAGGTTATAGCAAGGGCCAAAAATTATTTGTAATAGAGGTACGCGGGGTCCACTGAGTTTGATTAGTCGTATCACCTTTTTTAATTTGTTCAATCAAGCCAAGTTAAACACCCAGTTGAAGTAGAATTTTTCAATTTATAAGACAGCTGATTATCACAAGTTTTAGAATCTGATGTTATAAGATCTGGTTGAAGTAATAACGACTTGTATGAAAAAGAAGTGGACGATTCGAAGTTCGACGAAAGAATGGCGCCGCTGCGCCAGCGCTCTCGGAGAATAGCCGACCACGGCGTATAGGGGCCGGGTAGGGGCGCGCTAGACAGACCGAGTTTGTTTGCGTGTTTTGAGCTCGTACACCTCATGAAAAATATTTTTTTGATAGCTGGCTGTGTTACTGTCTTCCCAATCTTCAGTAAACGTGGATGAACAGTAGCCCTTTACTTCGATAGTCTCCTCGAGCTATTTCTTATTATTTCATGCGTTGACTAAGCATAACCTAAGAAAATGTTGACATTTACACAATGTTGACACCTGAGCAACCAATTATTTTCCGAAATGTCGAAGCGTTGGGGCAGCGATTATGTGGTCGCGGAGCACAGGGATTTACAGGTAAAGCTTCAACGCCGCCTTGACTAATAAATATCTTTCCTGACAACCTAGCTAGGCCTATTTTAACGGCTGTCCAATTGTCAATTTGTCTGAGACCCTAGTAATTCTTTTCAATGAGAATTCTTCCTAATCACAGGCCAACACCATGGCGGTCGATGCCACCGGGAGCCTTGTTCTCTTGGCTGGGTGAGTCAAAAAGAATTTTGAGACAATACTTCGGATTAATCTTTCTGATGCTAATCCTAGTGTTTCACAGGCGAAGATATTTCGCGGTGAAGCAGCTGGATGAAGGGGCTGATACACTGCGCAAGTTTCAACGTCAGAGTAAATATGAAGTTGGATCTGCCGAGTGGAATCCCAATTCCCAGAATTGTCACCTGTGCGCTATATCGGTGAGTGACTATCAACTTTTCATGAATCTACCTTGGAATTTATTACACTGATTTGTTTTGTCTGCTTATTCCAGAGTAACAATCGGGTTGAGGTTCTGAGCTTTCATGGAGGAGATGGCTATGATCTAACAACCACGCACAGCCTGAGAGCCCACACACGTGTTGTGAGTGATTTGAATTGGCATCCTACAGAGCCTGATATTCTCGCTTCATGCAGTATTGATACATTCATACATGTTTGGGACATAAGAGATCAGCGTAGGCCATGCTTGTCACTTTCGGCTGTTGGTAAGTATCGAGCATTTGTTGGTGGCAAGGCAAAGCAATGGTATTTATAATTAGAGGATTCTAATATATTTTTCCAGCGGGAGCCTCACAAGTCAGATGGAATTGTCTTTCAGCACATATTCTGGCTACTGCTCATGATGGTGATATTAAAATATGGGATCAGAGGAAAGGAAATAGTCCAATGCAGTACATAGCTGCTCATTTGACAAAGGCAACTAATTATATTTTTCACTCATGAAATTCCCGATTATCCGGATTAAACGTTGTGTTTTATACTTTTTTACAGATACATGGCCTCGATTGGTGCCCTGTTCAGCAAAATCAATTGGCAACGTCTAGCCAAGATTGTACAGTGAAAATATTCGACGTTAGTAATCCACGAAGAGCTGAAAGCATTCTCACAACTAGTGCTCCTGTTTGGCGAGCCAGATACACAGTATGTTTAGCCTGAATTGTGCGTTTGTGAAGAGCTTTCAAAAATTATCCTGGAATTGGATTTTTATTTATAGCCATTTGGTGAGGGATTGGTGACGATAGTCGTGCCCCAGTTACGTCGTGGGGAAAACAGCTTGCTACTTTGGAATACATCGAATCTGACAGCCCCGATCTACACGTTTATCGGTCACACGGATGTTGTTCTAGAATTTCAATGGCGCCATAAGAAAAAAGGTGCGTGAAAATGTGTTCTCATAGACGTTGAATATTTCTGATTTAAAAAATTATCACGATTGTTCTCTGTTATCAGAACCGAATGACTTCGAACTCATTACTTGGTCCAAAGATCAGTGTCTGCGAATATTTAAAATCGATCCATTTTTACAAAAGGTGCGTTATCCAATGAGCTGTATCCGCTTTGAATTAGCTGACCTAATGACATTATCTTTCAGCTTTGTGGACACGACTTGGACGATGGAACTGTTTATACTCCTTATACCGAAGATAGTAACTTGAGTAAGTTTACAGCGATTCTCTAGTAACTGATGACGTATTTTGATCACCGATATATTCTAGGAACAATACGGACGATGGAACAGCAGATGCAAGATGTACAGAATGACAGGGAAGTGAATTACATGTTATCCAAAATTGAAGATGGGAAAACAAATGTAGAATCGATCGCATATTCCGCGACGGATAAAGAGGTATCCTCACCGACGCAACCAAAAACGCTGCAGCAGGAATTTTCTCTCATCAATATCAATATCCCGAATATTCAGGTGCGTAGCAATGACTATTTTAAGTTTTCTCACAGCCTTTTAATCATGATATTTTCTGTTACAGGTAAATGCCATGGACGCAGAGCAGCGAAGCTGCCGAGTGACTGCAGCCAATAAAAATTACAACGTCATATTAAAAGTAAATTTCCCTGGGAATTATCCATACAATGCCCCGCCGTCATTCCAATTCTGTCCAGGAACAACAATTGACAATACTGCTATGGCTAAACTGTCCAAAGTGTTAAAACAAACTGCTCAACAACGGATCAGAAAAAACCGATCATGCTTAGAACCTTGCCTACGACAGTTGATCACCACTTTGGAACAGGTAAGAATGTCTAATAAGCATAATTTTTTTGATCACTCAGTTGATAAATACCCATTTACCCAGATGTGCGTGAGTGAAGAATCCGAAGGGAAACACTTGGGATATCGAATGCCGCATAGTTCAAATTTCCGAAACCCTACCAGTATATTTCCCAACTATCAAGACACCTATATTCCATTCCCTAGGACATCGGGGGCAAAGTTCTGCTGCGTAGGTATGAAATTTGCGAATCATTTAATTTCCAACACACCGAGTCAGTTCTAGGAGTAAACACCTATTCCCCAGGAACCCTGGTGTGCTTTGGTCGGACCCCATACGCGAGGAGGCCATCCATAAAACCTGAAAGTACAACTCCACGGGCGCTTTCAGCATTGGGTTCAGGCGTCAGTAATAACGGGCATTTTCCACACATATATCCTCCTTATTCCCAGTCAAATGCAACGGATAACATATCTATAAGCTCCTTCTATTTTCAAGAACGCGTAAGTTTTCAACTTCCAACCGTGCAGCTATGGGTGAGAACCTTAATTTATCACTGATTTACTTTTCATCGCTATAAACAGAGAGGGTCGAGACGGAGTCTGCATGGTTCGAGTCGCCAGCATTCTAAAGGTCCGCAAAAAAATAATCCCACAGTTACTATATATGATGCATCAGCATTATTCTTTGTCAATAAAGAATTGGCAGAGAAATATATGTGAGTTTTACGTTTGACCTATGAATAATTAGCATTTCTATGAGATGATATTAAATATGAATTCGAAGTTGCACGTCATTTGTCACAGTATCAACATAACTGACATCCCTGGAATGTGTCAGTACAATGCTGGGGTTGCTGCGACGCTTGAGCGACCAGATCTAGTCCAAGCGTGGTGCTTAGCTGCGCTTGTTATATCGCAGCCACTGTCTAGTCTGTTTTCAAATTACTGCCACTCGTCTGACATCGAGACTCCCTGGCCCCTGCATCCCTTTGGCCAGAATTTGATCCATTCTCTGTAAGTATTTCTCAGCAACGGAGTCCCAGCCAAGTAGATTTATCAATCCCTAATCGATTTTGCAGAATACAACATTACGCAAGCCAGTCAGATATACAGATGGCAGGTATGCTGAGCTGCACTTTCAGTTACCGTTCGGATAATCACGACTCTGCGCAAGGGCGTGCTATCAGCAAATCTGTAAATGTCAGCGTGAGTATAGAAGGAAATCAAGTAAATTATATTTCAGTTGGAGTTTTAATTACTACTCGCTAAGACAGCTGAAAGAAACAATACTGTCCGCAGGTAACAAGCGCGTAGTATTACTGGAACGCATGCGCTGTGCTTGCACTATGAATGATCTATCTGTGTAACCGCTTGTTCTTACTAGAAAATAGTTTATCTTCCACGCAATCGTCGACTTGGCGAAATTTACTTCATGCTTTGCCAAATTTTTTAAATCTCTTTAATTCCCCTGCTTTTCAGCCCTGGTCTTTCTTATGCTTAATTTAATACCATTTTGTCTGCAAGGCATGTTTCGCTTACCCGACTGACATTTTATTATCTCTGTTATAGAGGCTTACCACTGGGAAATGGTGGCAGAAGGTAAGGTAATAATTACACTTGAATAGCGCACTTTCGGTCACAACTGCTTTCGTCGCAATTTTTCGCCTAACTAATTGTAAGAGTTATGATTCCCTTCTATCCGTATATTCCTACTCCAATAAGTTTAGCAAATAAATAATACTCGGCGCTTTTTGTCATTTTCTATTTTCATATTTCGAACTATCAGAAATTTAGAGTTGCAAAATTATATAAAAATTCACATTCGATACGAATTTTTGTCTGGCTATTTTGCAAATGTTGGCGCAGTGGGTGCATCTTTGAATAATAATTTTGCACGTACATTTCCAAATATACAGATACCTTAGCCATTAGATAATGGACCGTGATTGAAAAAACCCTCCAAATAAAGGTATTTTGTTTAGATGATGTTGAGTAATTTATGATCTGCATGCATCAGACATAACTTAGGTTAAACAGCATCTACAAGCTTTTGATTTTCAATTTATTTTCAAAGTGTATTTTTGGCAAATCGATCAAATACATTTGTATTCATCACTGATCCATTCGAATTTTCTCTAATGATCTGCAAAAGTAGAATGAAGAATGATTAATATATTTCAGCCTGGCGGTTCACCATATCATACGATACATCCTGCAGATACAACCCTCGAAGGATGGAATTTTCAAAATCTTAAGCAACACAGGTCTAACTCGTGGTCTGAATCCCTTGACGATCTAAAATTCATCCAAGACTCGTTATGTGAACCGGGAAGAAGCATCAGGTAATTATTTCCCCAGTAAGAAATGACCAAAGATTATAATCCAAGATACATTTTCGTAGGCTTCTAGATGAAAAAAACACGAGCCTATATGACAGTTACAAAAAAGCTTATGCGGAAGTCCTGCACAGATGGAGGCTCCTGGATGCTAGAGCGCAAGTTCTGAAACACGTCAGCGTTCCACCCATCGATTCCCACAAAGCAGTTGATTTTCAAATCGAATGCTATGTGTGTAAAAAATTCAGCCGGGGTCCGCAGTGTGTTAACTGTAGACGATTAGCGTTTCAGTGCGTCATATGCCACATATCGGTCAGAGGTAAATAACGAGAAGAAAAAAAAATTCTGGCTCAGAATGGAGCTAAAAATAAAATCTGGCTCTCAATATCCTTCGATATTACAGGTCCTAGCAACGTCTGCGTAGTTTGTGGACATGGCGGTCACACAGAGCATCTGGCAGCATGGTTCACCACAAAGACCTTGTGCCCAACAGGCTGCGGTTGTAATTGTCTTAATGAAAGCACGACTATGATGAAGAATTGAGTAAGATTGGAAATATTTTGGTGCGATAGGATTAACTAGGTATGATTTTTAGGTGTATGTAAGTAGGTATTATAATTGTAAAATGGGGTGGAATACATCCTCGACTACGACTGAAGCGATACGGTAAAAAAGAATTTTAAAACGTTAGTGAGTTATTATTCTTTACGTATCTTATTAGACAATCAGTTTGATCATACAGGAGAATAAATAATTTTTTTCGAATCCGGCAAGCGTACTACCATCATAAAAAATAATCCTCAACCATGGGAGTTGGCTCAGAAAACGCTGGTTCGTTCTCATCACAGACGCGTTGTTCGGTTGTAGCAGCTGCGTGGGTGGGTGTTAATCAAATGGTTAAAAAAACTCTTATTTACACTACTCTATAGTTTTCATTTTTGTTTATTTATTTATTTTTTACCTTTCGAGAAGGCGCCGCTTCAACTCCGGTGGATAAGCAACGTATATATAGTGATCTGGCACTTCTGCGTTGGCGGAGGGAGGCTCTTGTCCGGGCTCCAATTTTACTCTACCCTCCTTTCGATGATCGATCTTAGAATTGTGCAAAGGTGATGACACCTCCCTGACTCTACCGTGCGAGTGTACATTCTCCGAAACTCCGTCAGCTCTCATTTCGTGCACCGAGCTAAAAATAACTATCTCAGTTTTGTGTACGAAAATTTGATTGATCCTAGCACATGTTATCAATGATATCACTCACTCGAACAATATCCAAATAATGTAGTAACACATAGACATTCCGAGGGACATTAACATCGCTAATATGAACAGCAAATGCCAGGGTATCTGACGCTGCTGTCCTCTAGTATCTTCCCAGTATTTTTCACATGTCAAATACCAGCATACAGCTCGATTGAGTTCACCTAATTTTTTAAAAACGAACAAATTGATCTCATTAAAATGAAAAACAGTTGAATAAAATGGATCGCTTTTACAAATCAACAAGCACCTTCGACTTCTGTGAAATCTTGCACAGATAAATTGACGAGCAGCCCTGCGATGCAGTCACGAACAAGAATCTGAACCAAAAAAAACATACAATCGTAGCAAAGAGTGTGTATCAATGGTGTGGAATATTTAATTGCGATAATCCGTAGCTATACCTCGCATCGTATTTTTAGTTTCAGAAGCTCTTCCGGTTTGCAATTCGACTTTAATTTTTGTAGCTCGAAGAGACGTTGTTGTTTTCTGTCTATAGCCGGCAGAGCAGAGTCCACTAGATGATTACTGTCGCATATGTCTCGTGTCTTATTGTTATCAGACCCTATCATTTTTTGTTTCTGATGATTTATAGTGAAATGATTGTCCGGTGTGTCCCTCCGGTCGCAGTAATGATGCATAGGCTCACCGCTAGCCCCGGATATTTGGAATTTATCATTGAAGATTCTGACGAGGTCGCGAGAGCCCGAGGGAGCAACAGTAGTTTGCTTGGCTGTTGTTTCCCTCCAAACCTCCAGATCCGTGTTCACTGAGCTCGAATCGTCGATAGATGATCCCTCCAGATCCTGAGTTAACAAAACGTCGCACCTCATGATATCACAATAATCGGCTAGGCACACAGCATCTTCGGCCTTGAACAAGAAAAAAAGAAATAAGTAACAGAAATATCCTTTGATCTGAATTTTCTGGAAAATAAGTTAGAATCTAGATGTATACAGACCATGTTGATGTCACTTTTGTGCCTGTTATCGAAGTGCATGTCGAGATGCCTCTCCTCGTAAAAGGATTTCCCGCATAATCCGCAGGTCCATTGTGATGGTCGGTGTTGATACTTGGCCGCCTGCTGTGGGTGAAATATATCCCGAGTTCTATGGAACGGGCAGTCGAGAGGGAGCTCGACTTGGTACTTCTTCAATACGGGGATCCATTTCTAGGCAATCGGTAACAGGTACATGTATGTGAATGAATGAATCAGAAGTAGGAAAACTAGAGTTGATAATTATGCCTCACCTTTTGTACTATTCTTCGTACCACGGAGGCACTGTCTCGAGGGCATGATATTTTGAAAACACTTGGTCCCGGCCATGGGATTTGACACAGGAGCACCACTGCTAAAATCTGTCAACGTAGATGTAATCATTGTAATCATTATTTACAATGTTATATACAAATAATTGTTACGGTTACGTGAATTATAAGGATGAAAATACCCTTGCGCAAGCGAATAAGCCTAACGCAAGAGGGGAAATTGATTTTTTTTAGTCTAGTGATGATGACGCACGTAAGTCTCGGATGCGCGTTAATTTTGTTTAAAATGGTTTATTATACCTCCAAGTAAAAGGATTTGGTCTTCATTCATATCCCATGTACTCCACAAACTCTGGTTGTCGAATTAGAACCACCTGGCGATATGATTAGGATGAGAAAATTTGTACATATTGTGCGACGAATCGAACCACCGGGTGCGCGGAGATAGAATTTTTAGCCCACCCTTCTTCCCTCTTCCTTCCTTCCTTCCTGCCTCCCTTCTTCCCACAGGCGACATGTCGATCAAGATGCGCGAGCACTCCGCATCCGCGCACTGCTTAGATTGCACCGACTGCTTTTTAGAATTAATTTCACCTATAAAACTTTGGGAATCAATTTGACACGATTTCGAGGAAGTTTGCGAGTGATTCTCATGATAAAAAATAAACGAAACATATGGTGAAAGTTACCTTTTGATTACTAGATTAAATAATCGAATATTTTTCAACTGATTTTCATCCAGAGTACTTTAATCGAAAATTGCAACGAGCTACGCAAGCCGAGTTTACGAATATAACATTCCCAAGGGAAATTCGAAATAATTCAACGCGCCATTTGCGGCAAAGTTGGTGCTTTAAGTTGCAACCAGAGGTCCCATTGTGAGTCCCACGATTCCACACGATCCCACGAGAACGAACTTTGGCGCAATAAAGAGCGCGTCGAAATATTTCGAATTTGTTTGTCCCAGAAATCGCGAAAACCTTTGGTTTTGTTGGATTCCAACCCTCTATCGCTAAAAAAATTTGGCCCAGGGTGAACTTTGTTAATCTATCGCACAACGCGCGACTGACATATTTGTCATTTCTCATTTTTTGATTCAATAGAGGATATGGAATGAATATACAGATTAGTCAAATTGGATTTTGAATTATCATGTGACGTCTTTATTTTACACGTTCAGGCGTGGTGACGTGACATACACACACGTACACACACACACGTAGATACACACCCATGTAATCAAAATTTACAATTGATTTCTCCAGCAGCTCTGAAGCTGGTTTTTCCGTTTCTCCAACTAGTATCTGTAGTGGTCAGGTTTGAACGGCCCGTTGACAGGTATATCTAAGTACTTTGACTGATCTGGTGTCAACTTCGTGAGTTTGACGCCAAGGTGATCGAGGTGAAGTGCAGCGACTTCTTCATCAAGCTATTGAAAAATAAAAGTACAGGTTTCTGTGACGCGAACAAGACATCAAACAAGTATCGAATAGTAAAATAACTTACAGTTTTAGGTAGCATGTGAACGCCTACGGAGTACGTGCCAGGCTTCGTCCATAGCTCAATTTGTGCTAAAACTTGATTTGTAAACGAAGCGCTCATGACGAAGCTAGAGTGTCCCGTAGCACAGCCAAGGTTCACCAAACGTCCCTCGGCAAGAAGTATTATGTGCCTGAACATTGGATTTTGTTGTAAGAATAATTTTACAAGATGAATTTTTTCCAGTAGCTAGCTCTACATTCTTCGAAACTCACCTGCCATTAGCTAGTTCATAACGGTCAACCTGGGGCTTGATGTTTATCTTTGACTTGGCATTTTTCTCCAGCCACGCAACCTGGATCTCGCAGTCGAAGTGTCCAATGTTACACACAATGGAATCCTCTGGCATATTGAGAAAATGCTGGCCAAGAATGATGTCTTTGCATCCTGTTGTCGTCACGTAAACCTGACCTTTTTCCGAAGCCTCATCCATTGTTGTCACCTATAAAATAAAATTTCAATAAATAAATTTCAATTTTATTGATGCTATGCTCATTTCATGAAAGTTTCTTGCCTCATAGCCTTCCATAGCTGCTTGGAGGGCATTGATAGGATCGATTTCCGTAATTATCACACGCCCTCCTAATGCCCGGAGACTCTGTGCACATCCTTTCCCTACGTCACCGTACCCAGCGACAACGCAAACTTTTCCAGCAAGCATCACATCAGTAGCTCTCTTGATACCGTCTATAAGCGACTCTCTGCATCCGTACAAGTTATCGAATTTACTCTGTAATTATAAAGCAGCTTCAGAACCCGAAAAATACTTAGAATTGAATTGAAGAGAAATATGGAATAATATTTTCAATTCTTACCTTTGTAACTGAATCATTGACGTTTATGGCAGGGACTTTGAGCTTCCCATCCTTCACCATGCGATAAAGATTGTGTACGCCAGTTGTTGTTTCTTCAGAAATTCCTAGGCAATCTTTCAGGTACTCTGGAAACTTTGTGTGTACCAGATTCGTGAGATCTCCTCCGTCATCCAGAATTAAATTCAAGGGTTTACCGTCCTTGAAAACAAGGGTCTGTTCAATACACCACATATATTCTTCATCAGTTTCCCCCTTCCAGGCATAAACCGGCACACCGGTTTTCGCGATCGCTGCAGCGGCATGGTCCTGAGTACTGAAAATGTTGCACGATGACCATTGTACCTAGAAATTTTCATCACTCTTTATTTTGGGTTATACAACAAACATGTGATATTCATTACACTATATGTCTTGAGTCATGTCCTAAAACAGTTTCGTCACAGTTTGATGATAGGCATTTAGTCTGTCGTAATCTGAGGTCATAGGTACTCAGATAGCAATTTTTTTACATCCTATTTTACACGATAACAATGTGGTATTATTGAAATTCAGATAAGTAGCAAGCTAGCGGGAGGTCGGAATCCTCAGTACGGTAAAAGATCCTCCATTTTACATAATGCTTCCTTGACCTCATGAACCATGACCTTTCTTTAAGTACACTTTTCTTGTTTTTCTTCTTTTTTTTTTTTCCTTTTATTATTATTGAAATGAGAAGTAAGATTTCTATACCTCTGCCCCAAGTTCGGTGAGGGTCTCAATAAGCACTGCAGTCTGAACGGTCATGTGAAGGCATCCCGCAATCCTAGCTCCTTTTAGTACTTTGGATGGTCCGTACTTTCGCCGGATTGCCATCAAACCAGGCATCTCATTCTCCGCTATCATTATTTCCTTTCTGCCCCATTCCGCCAGCGACAGATCAGCTGTAACAAATGTATACCATACTTGTATTTTTTTTCTAAATAGTTAATGTACAACAACAATGTACTACAATGATGGGGATTAAAGTAATGTATCATTATTCGGAGCCGGCCACGTGATGTGGATAACCTAACGGTATAACGCTCAGAAGATAATGATGTATGCATATTTTATGTGAAACGGAAACATATTCTACTTACCAACTTTGTATGCGGGTTTTGTTGCCATTTTTATAAAAGTTTACAAATGTAGTAGCGACTTGTTCGTGCTTATTAGAATCGGCGATTTCAGACCCAACCTCACGCTGCGATCGGCTGTGCAACAGTAGCCGGTGGAATCAAAAAGCAAAGCACAATCGCAGTAAAAAAAATAATTGCGCTTGCGCGGCAAGCGTTTCGATTTTGCCTCGTTCGACGCGCTAGTTGGTGTCTGCTTCGGCCAGCTGATGATAATAATTATTAAAATACGTCACACAACACAGTGTGCTATAAAATTCTGACAACGATTGACTGCGTGGACTTCGTGGAGCGTGGAGTGGTGAAATAAAAAATAATTCATGAGAGGTGGGAATTGGAATCACGGTGAAAAACTCAGTCATGTCAGATGTCTGGGATGGTAAAGTACCAATTGTGCGCGTGTAGCCGCTACCTTCGCCCATAGCAGCCAGATTTCTACTTAAATCTATAAAAATTAATCCAACACTAAACCGATACCGTTTCCAAAAACGCCAAACGTGCGCGCCTGGTGCATAACATTCACTGAATATCACAAAAATTTCTAGACACACAAACGTGTCATCAAATAACTGAATCCCCGGTTTTAATTCGACCCCGTTCTTAGGTGTGATTTGATAACACGTTACAGTTTTATTATGATCAAGAGCTTTGGATATTTGGAGATTACAATCATCGAACGATTCGGTTTTTATCAGCCTAGATTTGTTTCATCTTGATGAGATCGTTATAAACAGTTTTAAACGTCATAATATTCACGGTTATCGGTGCAACCTAAAAACCCGGATACCTAAAGACCCAATTAATGAACCAAAATTTGTGTAGATGTTTATAACAAAAGGTATATAAACGTATAATCACGTCGTTGGCTGGCACAACCAACAATCTAAACAACTAAAATTATTCCAAACGGTTTATTTTCTACCCACGTCAACGTGGTGTGACACCCAGCTGCAGGTATCTATACATATAATCTATCGTACGATACCACGTATAATGGCATGATTATAATTAATCGTCGCTGCAAACTACGTATACACAATCTATGTGTATGTCACATTTATTCGCTATCTTGATTACCGTATGTACTAACTAATGCAACACAGTCCTGCTGTTATGAAGAAAGTATATTATGAAAAAAAAAAAATCAACCCAAACCGGCAAACTGCCTCTTTACCCGGACGGTATAACTATAGCAACTTTTAAAATAACCGGAATTGTGTAACAAATATGTAACTTGTATCACACAGAGAATATTTTTGTGAGATATTACTCATTTTGCTCGTGCATTTTTTTCTCTGTGTATTTCAGTTTGGCTTCCGGACAGGTGACGGACATTATTTTCACCTGATCATTTTGTAAAATGTCAAGAAAGCGAGCCAGGGAAGAGATGATAATGAGCAGTAAAACGTCGCACACTTCCAATGACCATGAGGATAACAACGCAACATGTTCTAGGGAGAACTCGCCAGCTCATCCGGTCCGTTTTTTTTTTTTAAATATTCTAATAAAAAAGTAGGGAGTGGTCTAAAGGTGCAGAATTTTTGCATGGATTTCTTGAGGTTTAGTGGCTCTGGTTTATTTGAAGTTTTATTTCTAATGGGCAGAAGTTCACCGATAGTTTCTCAGTTATTGCTGATAAAGATTCTTCATTTTAAAACAGTTTACCAAGGGTCAAAGTTTATCAAAAAAACTCTACCGCCAGAGAATCTGATTACACGATGTTATTTATAAGGCATGTTCTTTTAAAAACATCTATGCATTTCGATCACATTATAAAACTTTAAAGATTGACCTGAATTTTTTTCATAAATCCCTTGGGTGAACTGTGATTCTACTTAGGACTTTGGAATAAATTTATGAACGTCCAGCATTGTGCTGAAACTACGTTCAATTATTTCTCTCCAACTCTGCACATAACATATAAACTTTGAGAGAAAAATTAATTTCGTTGCAACCTTTGATGGCTAAGGTTCTAAAATTAGACATATCTAGTTAGATAACGTGAGTAACACCTGGCCGATCAGAAGACCAAAGTGATAACTCCGTACTTGCAATTTTTTGCTGATGTTGTAATTACGAGCTTAATACTTACTATATCTATTCTTCTCAATTAGCTGACTCGTAATTCACATCATTGAACTTCCTGTCCTTCGATACTTGTTAGGATACCTGTGTTCAGTGCATTGTTATCATTATTATGCATTTATTCACAAGCATTCATCTCTCTCTGCATGTTCGTTTAATTCATGATAACTGAGATTTGAGCCAAGGGCATTTTTCGCGTCAGTTTTTCGATTGTCCACGGTATTTGAGACCACTATCCTAACATGCGTTATCGAGTAACAGTATCCACAATTTCCAACAGTTAGATAATGTGACCTTCCTCTAGCTTATATGACTGAAATTTGAACAACCCCTCTAACTTTTCATGTATCTAATCGATTTTTGTTCTCCAACATTACAGTCGATATGCAAGGAGGCACCATTTAGCGATGAAATAGAGGCTGGCATTGAACGAGATTCGTGCGACTATTCGATAAGAGTAACAGTGAAGGAAGCAAAAACTGGCAAAGGCATGTACTTCACATAGACCTAAGTATCGTATCTTTCAATTTCCTCTTCCTGTCACCTGTGATTACAACTTCAGAATTTCATTTACGTAGCTCCTAGAAGGCTCAGGGTTTATGCTGATGGAATTTATGATCTGTTTCACCAAGGGCATGCGCGACAGCTCATGCAGGCTAAAAACATCTTTCCAAATGTCTATCTCATAGTTGGAGGTAAGTAGAACTAAAGTTTAGGAAAAATAACTTTCCTTGTTCAATGATTACTAAATATTCTTCAATCTACAGTATGCAGTGATGAACTAACGCACAGTAAAAAAGGCAGGACAGTCATGACCGATTCCGAAAGGTACGACGCAGTCAGGCATTGTCGATATGTCGACGAAGTTGTCAGAGATGCTCCCTGGGCACTGGACGACGATTTTCTCATGAAACACAAGGTTAGAAATGACGAATAAATAGAAAAATTTACACCAACTCATATAATCATAAATTACAGATTGATTTCGTTGCACACGATGACATTCCTTACATTACGGATGATGGATCTGACGTCTATGCATGGCTTAAAGAGAGAGGGATGTTTGTTGCGACAGAAAGAACGGAAGGAGTTTCAACCTCTGATATTGTTGCACGTATAGTCAAAGACTACGATATTTATGTGAGAAGGAATTTAGCCCGGGGTTACAGTGCCAAGGAACTAAATGTCTCGTTTCTCAGCGTATGTTTCACTTATTTGTTTTGCAATAGTAATTTCAGATTGTCATTTTGGACTGGTCATGTAGCATTAGCGGAATCATGATGGTCGTGTTGTTTTTTTTATTCAGGAAAAGAAGTTTCGGCTACAGAATAAAATTGACGATCTAAAAGACAAAGGGAAACGAGTGATGGAAAATATTGGAGAGAAAAGGGTCGACATGATAAGTAAATGGGAAGAAAAATCTCGCGACTTCATCGATGCTTTCTTATTGTTATTCGGAAGGGAAGGCCGCCTGGTGGGTATTTTGACATATCTGATGTACCTCAGACTTTTTTACACCCTCACTTTTTTTATCTTGATTTTACCTTATGTCGAATAAATATTAAACTTTACGTCAAGAAAATATATAGAAAAACGTTTACCTATTTAGATTTTATTGTTTGGTCTGAGCAATGAGCTAAAAATAATCACTAGCCACCTTTAGTTTTTTTTTTTGATGAGAGGCGTCTCTTATTTATTGTTCACAGTCCACGATATGGAACGAAAGTAAAGGTCGTTTGATGCAGGCGCTATCTCCACCCGCGAGTCCCAAAAGAGATGGAAGTCCTAGCAGCAGCAATAGCAGCAACAATGACAACGATGATCAGACAAGGTACATCAATGCGTTTGAGATTATCGATTAATCTCCTACATCTTCACTACTACTACTACTACTACCTACTACTACTACTACTACTACTACATCACTTCACACCACTAACACGCGTCTCTGCTTGTGCGTTAGTATTTGATATATTATATAAAAACGGTACTATTAAAATTTTTCTCATCTCTAACAGCTTCATCGCATTCATTTTCATTTGCGCTTAGAACTATTGGTTATTATTAGAAAATAGTAAGTCTTCATTTTATCTCAGCTTCTGGGAACACAAAATCTAATTTCATTTTCTAGTTTTGATGAACCTGAAGTTAATTATACATAAATTTTCCAGTCCCCCGCCAAAGAAGAGTGGCCGTTATGAATTCGCCTTACAGAATAATCACTACACGAGTGATGATTACAGCGACGACGATGACGAGGAAAAGGCAGAGCGCTCTAAGTAGCTGTGCGAAATTTTGCAATCCAGCAGCGTAGCCAATTAGTCTGTTTTCTTCTTTTTTACAAACCAAATTTGTTACCAACAATTACAAACAATCTTAGGGTTCATGAGGAACCGAATTTCCTTTGCAACTTCCGTTTAACCTTTTTCTTTTTTTCGTTTTTCAACTTTCGTTATTACGCAGAAAATAAATAAAATATCCGATCATTTGCTACCAATATTCAAGCATGTGTTTAGAAAAATGGTATGGAGGAATCCTGGTACAAGCAGAGAATAATACAATCCAAAGCTTCGAAGTAAGGATTTGAATTGTGACCTAAAGCTAACGGTGATAATTATAATTCGAAATAAAAATTGTTGCTATCATCTATTTCATTGAATCATGGTGGTTAAGGGTGCTTTTTTTTCATTGATTCTTTCTCTGCTCTTTGTTGCTCATTTGGTTTCATTCAATTTTGTTCAGTAGCGTGATAAAACAATTGCTTGATCGAATTTAAAATTCTCTAAAAAACGACTTTATAAAATTATATAATAATAATCTGTGCTGCGAGTATTTTATACATGAGAAAAAGCGTTTTCTATAAACAAAAAGAGATGTGTAATTATTGCTATTCTATTATTCTCTACTATCTATTGTAATTGTTAGGTATTTAATATGAATGATATGAAAACTATTTAAAGAAAAAAAAAATTAGGTATAGTTGATACAGGATTTAAATAAATCCATCAACGTATTATTAATTAAAAAAAAAACTACGCTAACTTATGAAATATAGTAGGTAATAACTAAAACAATTTAACGTTTAATTTGTTGCTTAGTAAATTCTGGTTTACCAGCTGTTAAAGAAGTCTAGGCGTTTCTGTACCTACCTTTGGGTATGAACGTTGAGTAATAATAAGTATGACTTTATTATAATAATGAATGATGATTGTTTCATAAGAGTGTGGAACAAAAGTGTGCTATATTTAATTTTTTTTTTTTGTCTTACGGGGTAATAAATAAAAAACACATGTTGATGTTTTAACAATATTGCATTCTTGGCTATTAGGTGTGAAAGTTGGTCATGTAAATTCCCCCACCTTCAAAAATTGGTCTGCATCCATTGTATACAGATTGTATCAAACTACTAGCGCCATCTTACCTCGGCTTGATGCTCAACGATTTGGTTCTTGTAGTGGTCAGTAGCAATTCGAATGGTTAGCCGGTATTTGATGAAAGAAGTGTTCGAGTTTGTTTATTTATTTCGAAAAATGTGTGAGACTACGTGATAATAAATGAGGAGAAGAGTAAAATCAGAAGTTGAAAAAAGCGGTGGCGAGTACGAGTCGTGGATCGTCCGCTGCCCGGTAGTGCCCGAGAGAAGGAAGTAGAGACGCCTGACAGATCAACAATAGAAAGGTAACGTCAGGTGCAAGAAATTCACAATGATGGATGCATCAATGGAAACGGAGGAGATAGTAATAGAAAAGCCCCCGGTCACAGTTCCCGTTGTCAGGGTTCCTGTCAAGCACACGAACCTGGGAATAAGGAGTCACGCCATGTAAGTTTTCTCTTCCCATAATGAAAGTTTTGATACAAATTTCTTCAAAATTTTGCACTAATAACGATCATCATTTGGTCGGTCGTTTTACACTTAGGGATATGAGCACAATGGTCGAACTGACGTCCTTTAGCTCTCTTGGTAAAATTCAACCCTTCCTTGTTACATTGTCGACGACAGCTGCACTTATTGTTGACCTGCATTGTCATCTCAGAGACAAGGAGGTCTGCGGTTATCTGGGGGGACACT
The DNA here is from genome assembly GCA_963932425.1 of Athalia cordata. Taxonomy (NCBI): domain Eukaryota; kingdom Metazoa; phylum Arthropoda; class Insecta; order Hymenoptera; family Athaliidae; genus Athalia; species Athalia cordata. Next base: position 33,416,103 of record OZ010626.1, read on the forward strand.
GGGACATCAATGCCCATAGTAAGTCAATCCTTGAACCTGGGGGCACATAATTATTCTTTTTTATATCTGGTCACATATTGATAAACATTGTGTTCTGATTTCTGAATAGATTTGACAATAAATTATGCCTTTCCCTGTCGATGCCATGGTAAAGATAGAGCTGCAGCTGCAGCAGCTGAAGCAGAGATTGCTAGAGCAATGGAATGGAAGCAATTGACTCTAGTAGGCTGGTATCATTCCCATCCCAGGACCCATGCTTCTCCATCACTGCGAGATGTCGACTCCCAGCTCGATTATCAAATTAAGATGAAGGGCCTAAGCGACAACAGCTACACGCCGTGTGTCGGATTAATCTGCTGTAAGCAATACTATATTATTGGAAATTTGTTGTATTGGCGCAGTTCTGAATCCATTTACTTTTTCCAGCTCCTTATAACACTGACAACAACTGCTACGAGTCGAATTTCAATTTCTTCTGGTCACTACCTCCTCCAGAAAATCGACCCCACGAATACCCCAGACCCATGTTGCTGAGTTACACATTATCACAAGAACAATTTCTCTCCCAAGAAGCCATTGATGAAATTGTGAGTTCTGGATCTATTTTATCCATGTATAAAAAGGTCTAAATGATACTCAGTCAGATTTTTGTTACGTTTTTCCAGAAAAAATGCGTAGAGTATTATAAAAATGAAAACTGCATCGACTTCAAAGCAATCTTTAATGGCAATGTAACGTACCTTGAAAAATTGAAGGTAAGCACAGTGCATGATTATCTCAGAACTAGATATCAATCGTGTAAAATAAATTTTAAGTCTGGAATACTATTTATGTTTTTATTAGAGTTCTTTAGCCTCTAAGCTCCCAAGGAATCAGTCCAACGGATCTTACTGGGATGCCATCAGAGAAATTGTCGCTCCTGGGATGGAGGACCCACCTTCGACGACGCAGCAACCAGTTACTAGCATAGCCAGTGGTTCCGATATGTATTCTAATGCCAAGTTCCCTCTGGTTCCTGATCAAATGGGACGATCTGGATTGAATCCGAACAATCTTTTCCTTGCTCCGGTAAACTTCAAACTTGATTCTACAGTTTCAATATTAAAACCTTTCAACGTCCCGTCAACGTCAAAAGATAAAAACGATGGTAGCGATGTTAGTAAGGCACAGAAGTTTGATCTGCAGATGCCGGACTTAAATTTAAGCACGAAACATAAGTTGCCTGCTGAATTCACATCAGGTGAGCTGACGGTTTCGGTGAAAAACGCAAAACCTGAATATGAATTTTCGACTGCTGATTTTTCAAAAGTTTCGAATCTCCTGGGAAGCGACCTGTCGTCGAACAACCCTAGTAAATCTAGACCCGATTTCCCTTTAGCCGATATATCGCAGCTTAGTAAATTTTCAGATTTATCTAAGCTGGCCAATTTTTCTACCGGTGACCTCGCAAAGCTCTCGGGTTTTTCGATCAATGATATCGCAAAAACTTCACCAGCCTATGCCTGCAATTTGGCAAATCTATTTACACCTTTACAGCAGGCCGGCAAAGGTCAAGACGTTACTTTAATCGACGTTAAAAAACCAACAGACTTTCCCATATCCGATTTTATAACGCCAGAGATTACGTACAAGTCCTCCGAAATTGGCAAGGGACCCATAGCGCTCACTTCAATCTCAGAGCAAAAATCTTCCGGAGAATATTCTGGCGATCAAAAGAAGCTCAATGAGATGAACGAGCCCTCGAAATCCAGATCTGATTACTCAGTGGACGAGGTTTCAATTCCGAACTTCAAGCCCGAATTTGGCATGATAGATATGACAGTACATGGCATGAAACATGCTGCTAAACAGAATGAGTGTCCAGATTCGCTAAACTTATCAAAGGATCACCATTCGGGGAAATGAAAAAGACTTCCGCTATGAATTATTAAAGTAAAAATTTATTCTCAGGACTGAAGGGTGTTTTGATATCGGTAAACGTTAAGAATAAACTAATTTATATGAAAAAAGAGAACCATTGACTAAAAATTTATTCCTATTATTTTCTTTTCAACCTCACTATCGGTCCCCCAAAGATCCAATCCACATAGATATTTCCCAATAAATGCAGAAATAAGGTATAAAATTAGGTGCTTTAAAAGATTTCCTGATCGACCCGACTCTGATTTGAAAAATGAAGAGGGTCAATACTAATAATAATAACAATCCCTTATTTCCCTTAGGATTCTATGTTTGATCGGTGCTGCGGCTGTGCGCGGAGGGTTATCGGTGTATCAATTTATTTCATAAGGTACCCCGATCGGAGCGCGGTCAATCGAACTTTCCGAAGTATGTGACATTTATACGGGTTTAAAATCCCTTCCCCGCTATTTTCTGATATAACAGATCTTCAAGTGACGTCACTCAACCAATCAAATCCCACCTCACCTTCGTGAAAGTATCTGACGGCCCTGCAGCGCGGGATCTATGACCAGTCTCTGGCCAGTGGCCCCCGGCACACATACCCAAAGTATTGCGGTACCTCGCGTTACTTTATATTCGATTCTGCTTTCACAATTTCAGTGATTTCAATATCTAATAGCCATAAAATAGTTGACCAAGGTGTGATATAAACGTCCTCCCTTATTCCACAGTCAAATTTTCCTCATCTTGAAGCCCCGATAAAAAAAAAAAACGTCTCCGAGGAAGCGGAAATTCAAAATTGAAATAAGGGACCAAGTGGTATTCAAGTGCCTCGAAGTTATCGAGATGTGCGACATACCTAAGGTGGTTTCCTGGTGATTGGATAACTGGAGGTTTCCAAATAATAGTTGGTATGTACAATTATTATTCATTATAATAATTAATTTGCTTTCAATTTTTTCTTGGAATCGCAAGAAGCAAGGTAACTTTGTTAGTTACCGTTGATGTTCTCTTTGCATACAATCCATGCCCTAGTCCACTTTCTAACAGACTCCTTTAGCGAACCAAGTTGCTATCAAAGAACGGATGTAGCGTACAGAACGTTGCGGTATCTCCGGGTATTTTAATGCATAGAATCGTGATCGGTGAATAACATTTATTAGCGATGATCCGGCAGGCGTTGACAAACCTTCTGGACGTCCTCGATCGAGAGAAAGAGTCATCGCGATTAATTCGACTGGAATTTCCTTATATTTTGGTGATTTCATCGGGCCAGTTTTGGTCGAGTCACTGAACTGTCAAAACTTCCAAAGAGTTGCAACAGAGTATGATAAATTGCCAGTGGGCATTTTTTCGCAATATTGTAGGATTCTACAAGAAATCTCCAAAGAGTTCATAGAAAACAACGATTTCTATTTGATAAATATCTTTAATTAGTTTCGATCTCTATCTCTTCAGGTAGTACGTCAACAACGTGACTAAACCAGATAAATTTCTCAGAGCCCTTAGAAGCTGATTATCAACGTCGTTGACCTCGCGAAAAATAGAGAAAATTCACCATGTCCATAGGTGAATAGATATGGTATAAATATATACCCATATGTATAACTGTAGTTGAAAGGCGTGGGCGACGTCTTCGTCCTACAAAGTTTAAACTACCAGCATGGCATGGGGTTCCGAATAATTGTCACTCTTGGTAAAACTGACGTGCCTTTGGTCATCCATCCGTCCGCGTCGTATACATATGTGTATTTTTAACGGTAGATTTTATGAATTCTTTCATATCCTTATGCCGTCGTGATCAGCTGCACGCTAAAAGTTATAAGCGCGACATAGCTAGATTGATCCTATTATATCTGAACGATTTTTAAAAAATTGTTCGTCACTATCAGATCGCAAAGTTAGCTTGATTAGGTGTTTTGTTATCGCGGTTTCGTATCTACTTATATCATCTATATTTCACCAATCAGAAGTTCTATATTCCCTAGAGAAAGTCGTCAGCTATTATCATTCATATTACGTTGCTCCCCCTTTCAATCTGCAGGCTCGCGAATGATCCGTTTAATTATTAACAAATAAAATTATTCAATCTCTACCGCGTTTGTATATATCGTATATTTATTTATACTTGCAGTACTCAATCGATCTTCAGAATAAACGTAAAAGAATCCAACAATTTCTTATAGCCGAATTGTAATTCGGGTTGCAACCTATCAGGCGCGCTCTAGGGGTTGAAATGCGAATTTTTATTTTTATTCATTCATTTTCTTTATTTTACCTCCACCGTCATCGATAATTGTTCGATCTGTCCAGATTTATTTCTTAGTTCGAATGATCGATCTGGTAATAATGATAATTATGGTGTTCCGACGGAGTGAAAGCTGTTCAAGCAGCCGTGCACAAAGTGGCATTTTAAAAATAGAGCGATAGAACTATAACGTCACACTAAAACGCGTCTATTTTATATTCGCGGTTAAAAAAAAATTAATTTATATTCATATTTATGTACGTAATTACTATGTAATTGCGAGAATTTATTATGGTATAAATTCAAAGGGATATTATGATATCGCGATCTACATATCACTCGGTATTATGACAATAAAAATACTTATCGGGAATCTGGAACTTTATTTTCTATTTTCATTTCACTGTAAAGTTTCTTCCGGTGTTAATTATTGTTATTCCGTTATGTCAAAGCTATACAAGTATAGCTATAAGGTTCCCCTTCGCTCTAAGATCATGCGGATGAGGAGAACGTTCTTGATCGGTGGGAGTTCTGGCCCAAGGCTGAAATTTATATTTTATTTGGTAAATTGTAGTTTAGGCCGTAAGTTTTATAAACGAAAAGTGTAATTTGCATTAACAACTATTGCGCGATAGAAAATATAAAAAAGAGCTGTACAAATATTTATTCTTCAACAATTCTTATCTGTTTTTAGTAGAATTATTTTATCGTATTGGTATATAGACTCAGATGTCGCAAAAAATTAATTAGCTATATATATATATATATGTGTTGGTTAATGAGTGCTCGTGGTTTCTACAATTTGTCTAGACTCTAGAGAAACAACCTCGATTATCTAAATCGAATCTTCGCTATCCGAATCAAGACTTGCCCAACGTATAGCTTCTTATTTTTAAAAATTTACTTATAGATCTGCAATAGTCGAAAAGATTTTTTTATAATCAGGTATATATCATCATCGTCTCCTCTACATTGATGCCAGTGGCTCTCTCGCAATTGATTCGGATTCATAATCGAGGTTTTATACCGTGTACGAGATAAGATAAATTTTGTGTATCGATTTTGCGTCAACAATAAAAATTCGTATGCATTTTCTTCGCTGTTTTATTTATTTATTTATTTTGAATTATGGAATCCGATAAAGAATTTGAATATTTTTCGCATCCTGCAGGATAATGCGATCATGAGTTGATTCTAAAACAGTCATCGCTGGACCATTGCGAAAACCTAAGCCGGACGCTTTTTTTGCCTGACTCAGTTTTCCACTATGTAGAAAGAACGGGAGGAATTTACCCTGCAATTATATTCCTATATTATATTTATACCATAAAGAATATATTTCGCAACGATTTTCTCATGTCAGGAGCGACACGCTTCCTTCTTCCAATGCCGATTGATATCATCATTAATGTGACTACCGAGACGAATTTATTCGATGAGTAGGTTCTGCGGTAGAAAAACAGAAAGAAAAAGAAAAAAAAACTATTGGAATTTGAACGATCCGACGTATATTTGGACACACCACTTCGGTATGTTCGCTTGAATTACCGTATAATAAAGCGATATCGTTCGATTGCTGACCATCTTTTGTTCTTTTTTTTTATATATACATATATATTTTATTATTGTTTGTCTAATCGACAGATAAGATATATGAATTAAGTTATACGTCACCGCATATGTCTGATTTTTATTTCAACGTCGTCATGCTATCGCAAAGATTATCGCGAGGGTAGAATTATATTAGGAATAAAATGATCGAAACTCAGGTTTGATTTTAAACGCGGACATTATTTTTATTTATTTATTTTTCTTTCATTGTAATACGATAACGAAAGTAATCGTGCATTACGTAGGTGTACTTTCCGCGGATATATGTATACCTATGAGATAAACCCTCTTGAAAGCAAAATTATTTAATTTCGGATTGGAATGTTGTTAAAATTATAATACATTAACAATAAGGCGTAATTACACGTGTGTAGTATAACCGCGCATTATACAAATTTAAATTCTCACAAGACAAATATTGTCGAAATAAAGATTTTCTTTATAGAATATTTATACATTTATGTATCATTGTACAGGTATAACGTTGTTGCAATAACGTTATGAACGTTGACCGCACATAATTTATATACTCCTACAACAATGAATAATAAATTGGTCAGCCAAGCAGATTATTTACAATATATGTAACGATCGAATGTTTTAAAGACAAAGAATATAATACAAACTATAAAAAAAACCCTCGAGATATGCGAGAGGATAAACTATATAGGTACATATAAAACTTTTACCGGTATATATATATTATTATACTAAAACCTGTTTGCTGGAGCGAGTCATGCCGTTGGTATAAGCTATTATAATACCAAAGCGAAAGTGAAAAATGACTTTCGCGAGGGCGAATTTAACAACGGGCAGATAATAGCTGCGGTACCTTAGGAGGTATATCCTACGTCTAAGAATAGTTATGGGAGACTTTAACGCGTGAGGTTGATATATATTTTCCGAGTTATAAAATATGCGGATAGTTTCGTGCGGAATTCGAAGCTTGGATCGTCAAGGCCGTGTTTATTGGATGGTATCATCCCCGCAGAGATCAGCGAAGGTCTCTTTCTATTTGATTCTCCTGCAGTCGGAATCGTTTCTGGGGACGGAACGAAGAGTTTTATTTTAAGGTACTCGAAGGGAGAGCGACGTATTGTGCGTGACCGGGGCGGGTCGTTTCGTTAGGGAACCGCCAACTGGCAAGGCTGCACCCGACGTCCTTGCCGCGTTATCTTGTTCCTTTCACTTTCCACACGCGCCGCACGTTTCGTACAGAGAGAACGAGGAGCCGGACCCAGAACGAGGAGACTTGAGGCGCGGTATAGATCACCGGGCGTTACCCAGGGACAAAGGCGGCAGTAGAAATAAGAAAAAGAGTTAGATAAAATGCGGAACAACTTCGCGTGGGTTAATGTTGATCGGGTTTCAAACAGGATTTTTATATTTCAGCGCCTTATGGTCTTACAGTTGTATCACGTAGCTTCGGATACCAATATTATTTGAGGTACTGCGATCCGACGATTCTTCTCTTCCACCCACAAATGTTTTGTCGCCTTTCTTTGTCCTTCCACAAAATGCAGTCCTGACTCAAGCTTGAGACTCTCAGGGAATGGGAATGACCTCAGGAGTCGCGTTGAGAATAACAAGAGTCTCATTTAGACTTACGAGCGTTTATATTTTCAGTTAACCATCGACCGCAGCAGAATGATGAAAAATCAGAACGGTGGAGTACCTGGGCCGGGTACCGTTGGCCCCGATGATTTCTCAGACGACGAAAGCACCCCTTTGACAGGACAGGAGTACGCGGCTAGGTGAGCGTACAGAAATATCGAATCTGGATATTTGATATATACAGTGGAAAACAATATTAATCCCTCGATGCCACTTTATACAGCCAAAGAACTGTGACGGAGACCAAGGGATGGGATGTCTTCCGCAACCCCCCGCCAAAAATTGATTCGGGATCTATGACGAATCAAAAATGCTTGGAAGTCACCGTACAGATAACGAAAGTAGTCGTCTACCTCTTGGTATTCGTTATTGTTCTTGGTAGCGGAGTTATAGCCAAGGGCACCATACTCCTCATGACCTCACAACTCAGGGCTAGCAAGACTATTTTATACTGCAACAAGCTGCTGGGTGGGTTGAATCTTATCACGAAGAACATGAGAACATCTGAGAACCTTTGATTATTATTTTAATCAACATATTCATAGCCTTTTCTTTAATTATGTGTTACATGGTTTTTAGGGAGGGACAAAACCTTCGTAGTGACGCTACCAGAGGAGGAAAGAATAGCGTGGATATGGTGCATAATAATAGCGTTTTCTGTCCCAGAAATTGGGACATTAATTCGCAGCATCAGAATCTGCTTTTTCAAGTCTATGAAGAAGCCTCCGGTGGGCCACTTTCTGCTCGTCTTTGTTATGGAGACTTTTCATGTCGTAGGACTCGCTCTAATGTTCATGAGCATTTTGCCAGACTTGGACGTCGTGCAGGGTGCCATGTTAACGAATTGCGTTTGCTTTATACCTGGTCTACTCGGTGGGTATCCGAAACATACAAAAAACCATAATAAAGTTATTCAAAAAAATACTGAACAATTTAAAAAACAAAAAAACATTGCAGGGCTTCTTTCGCGGAACAAAAAAAGGGACGAGTCGAGGCGTTTTGTTCTTGTTCTGGTTGACCTTGCTGCCCTGGCTGCTCAGGCGACGGCATTTGTCGTCTGGCCACTTTTGAACAGTTCAAATGCCTCTCTGTGGCTCATCCCCGTCGCTTTAATCTTCGTTTCATGTGGCTGGTGGGAAAACTATGTATCTATTCAAAGCCCAATTGGTAAGTGATTACCGCTATGTATAGGACTGTCAAGTATTCACGAACATGACGAAGTTCTAATTTCCTTTGTTTTTTCAGGGATCATAAAGTCTTTGGGACGCGTTAAAGAAGAGATGAAATTGACCAGATACTTCACCTACAGCTTTGTGGCTTTATGGAAGATCGTGGCATTTTTTATAAGCAGTGTGATAGTTCTGCAGGCAAAGGGCAATACGGTGAGCCACCTATTCACCATGTTTGGTAGCGCTTTTGGTGAGCATACCATCACCATCACCGAGGTACAGTCTACCATCGGCGGAGGAACTATTCCCGATCTCACGGATGTCTTACCCAATGGAGAGACAGAGACGATTATTGCCAATTCTAATACGCCGATTTACGTGCTCCTCATTCAAATATTCTGCGCCTATTTGGCTTATGTTTTTGGTAAGTTGAACACGAGAAGTAAAAACAGAGCGCGTTACATTTGACATCTTGTTACCAAGTGCCTGATTTTTCACAGGAAAATTCGCCTGCAAGATATTGATTCAGGGATTCAGCTACGCCTTCCCCGTCAATCTTACCATCCCTGTTTCTATCTCACTTTTGATCGCTGCCTGTGGTCTTCGTAATGGGGATCCATGCTTCTTCCACGGAAGCATCCCAGATTATCTGTTCTATGAGTCTCCGCCCTTATACTTCCTCAGTGATTTCATATCGAAACAATACGCTTGGGTATGGCTACTTTGGCTCCTCTCCCAAACGTGGATCACCCTTCATATATGGACTCCCAAATGTGAGCGGCTTGCTTCGACAGAAAAACTCTTTGTCGCTCCGATGTACGATGGACTTCTCATCGACCAGTCAATGGGGCTAAATAGGAAACGTGACGACCAACCCGAAGTGACGGTGGAGGTAGGCGATAATTTAACAGAGCTATAAATCTTGTTCATTCCGAGTTACGAGAGTCATGAATTATTCGATTTTTTTTTCCCAGGATCTAGCAGAGATTGAAAAAGAGAAAGGAGATGGAGACTACGAGACAATTTACGAGCAGACGGATGGATCCGCAACTCCGCCTTCGACGGTAAAAAACAGTGACCTGGTGACGAGGATCTATGCCTGCGCGACCATGTGGCACGAGAATAAAGAGGAAATGATAGAATTTTTGAAAAGTATTTTGCGGCTCGACGAAGATCAATGCGCGAGAAGGGTAGCTCAAAAATATCTGAAAGTTGTAGATCCCGACTACTACGAGTTCGAGAGTAAGTACTTTAGTCATAGAATTGACTCGGTAATTTTGTTTTACTCAAATTAAAATCCAAATCTACTGCGCTTTTTCAGCTCACATATTCTTCGACGATGCCTTCGAGATATCAGATCACGATGAAAACGAATCCCAGGTAAATAGATTCGTCAAACTGCTCGTCGACACTCTCGACGAGGCTGCTTCTGACATTCATCAGACGAGAATGCACGTTAGAGCTCCCAAAAAATATCCTACTCCTTACGGAGGGCGGCTGGTCTGGACTCTGCCGGGTAAAACAAAAATGATTGCCCATCTTAAGGATAAGAGCAAGATCCGTCACAGAAAACGTTGGAGTCAGGTAAGAAGAGAGTATAATAAAAAAAAAAAACAGTCCTTGGACTAGCCTCTTTCCAATCTGTGTTCACGTCTCCACTTTTCTTTCACAGGTAATGTACATGTACTATCTTCTCGGCCACCGACTCATGGAACTGCCCATCAGCGTCGACCGGAAAGAAGTTATTGCCGAAAACACGTTCCTTCTGACTCTCGATGGAGATATCGACTTCCAGCCTGCTGCAGTAAAACTTCTGATTGATTTGATGAAAAAGAACAAAAACCTTGGCGCTGCTTGTGGTCGTATTCATCCCGTTGGATCAGGTGAGGATATTTTCATCTTTGAAATTCTCACCAGTGGAATACCGTGACTTTGCTAACGCTATATCTACTCGTAATAGGTCCCATGGTGTGGTACCAGATGTTCGAATACGCGATTGGTCATTGGCTGCAAAAAGCAACAGAGCACATGATCGGTTGCGTTCTTTGTAGTCCTGGATGTTTCTCTCTATTCAGAGGTAAGGCACTCATGGACGATAACGTTATGAAGAAGTATACGACAAGATCCGACGAAGCCCGGCACTACGTTCAGTACGATCAGGGCGAAGATCGATGGCTGTGCACTCTGATTCTTCAAAGAGGATACAGGGTGGGTGGTCTTCTAGCAGATTATGTTGCGGAATACGTTTTGTTACTCCGGATATTGTTGGACTAATAATTTCTTCGATCTGTCACAGGTCGAGTATTCAGCTGCCAGTGATGCTTACACCCACGCGCCGGAAGGATTCAACGAATTCTACAACCAACGTCGTCGGTGGGTGCCCTCCACCATGGCCAATATTATGGATTTGCTAATGGACTCGAAACGGACTATAAAAATAAACGACAACATATCTCTGCCTTATATATTCTACCAAATTCTGCTGATGGGTTAGTAATCGTCTAGAAACGGCTTCTCAGTTTCATTTTGAGCATTTATTGGATATATTTGTGAAAAATTTTTCACCCGCGTTTGACAGGTGGTACGATTCTTGGGCCGGGAACGATATTCCTCATGTTGGTGGGGGCGTTCGTCGCAGCTTTTCGAATCGACAACTGGACAAGCTTCTATTACAACATAATTCCCATTCTACTTTTTATGGTTGTTTGTTTTACATGTAAATCGAACATTCAAGTAAGTTAATCCACTAGCAGATATTCGTCATTTTATGTATAGAATGTTATCATTGTCGACAATCATATGCCTGCTCGTATTCGTAATTGTGTGTCCCTGTTTCTGTGACCTTATTTGCCTTTTCAGCTTTTAGTTGCCCAGATGCTTTCCACAGGGTACGCCATGATTATGATGGCTGTAATTGTTGGTACCGCTCTCCAGCTGGGAGAGGACGGCGTCGGGTCCCCCTCGGCAATTTTCTTGATAGCAATGTCCGGGTCCTTTTTTATAGCCGCCTGTCTACATCCCCAAGAATTTTGGTGCATCGTTCCCGGAATAATCTACCTTCTCTCCATCCCCTCCATGTACCTCCTCCTTATCCTGTATTCTATAATCAACCTCAACGTCGTCACCTGGGGAACTAGAGAAGTTATGGTCAAAAAGACAAAGAAGGTTTGTTTCCCTTTTTCAAACCCCGCTTTCCTAACTCTGCCTTTTGCGTTATATATTCGTAGTTTGTATAATTGTGTAAGCGTACTTGTTGGGTTTGGTGCATTAGTTCTGTAATTGAAAAAATCATTTCACCGCTTTATCATTGTCACACATCTCTCTGTAATTAATTGTTAATCTACATCTCGTGATAAGAAAGTCTAACACGAAATATCTCCCCCCTAACTTTGGCCACTAACAAATTTTCACAGCTTTTCACAGCGGCGGTGATCAGTATAGGGTATGGGCTGGTCATGATAGCGGTCTTAGTGGCTATTCTCTTGCAAGTAAACGACGATGGATGGTCAGCTCCTGGCACTTTATTCATCTTTATCATTGTCGGTCAACTGGTGATAGCAGCACTTATGCACCCTCAAGAATTCGTATGTGTCACTTACGGTTTAATCTACTACGTCACTATACCTTCAATGTACATGTTACTAGTGATTTATTCCATCTCAAATCTTAACAACGTCGCCTGGGGAACCAGAGAAGTAACTGTCAGGAAGACTGCTGCGGTAATTACTTCGAACATTTTAACAATTCAGCTTATGAATTATGCTTTTTTTTTTGCAAGGTAATTTAATTATTTCACAACACACAATTCTATTAATACAACATCATTCTGCCATACCTGGTGGCCTGGGTAGCTAGGAAATGACTAACAACATAGCTTGCGACGATTTACTTGGTGAAAAATTCAATAAAAATTATCCCTCAGGAATTGGAGCAGGAGAAAAAAGAGGCAGAAGAGGCGAAACGCAACGCGAAACAGAAATCACTTCTTGGATTTCTTCAAAATGGCACTGGGAGTAACAACGATGATGAAGGATCTATAGAAATATCACTCGCGGGATTGTTCAAGTGCATGCTGTGCACCCATGGTAAACCTTCGGATGAGAAACAACAGCTTGTCGCCATCGCAGAGTCGTTGGAGCAACTGGGTAAACGGTTGGATACTATAGAAAAGTATGTGTCAATTTTTCCTTATCTGAAGAATTGCTCAAAGCATTTTCATCGTATATTGTCGGTGTTGAAAAATACGATTTTCTTTACCTGTTTTAGAGCCGTCGACCCCCAAGGACATGTATCAGGAAGGAGGCGCCCCTCCTCTAATGGTTCCAGATTTGTCGACCCTATGAATCCTATTGAAGAAAATCCGGTTGACGAGGATCAGGATAGTGATACGGAGACTACCGTCAGTCAGACAACGGAGGCTAATCGCGAACGCACGTTCCTTGTCAGTCCTTATTGGTTGGAGGATGATGGACTAAAGAAAGGAGAAGTTGACTTCCTCTCCCCTCAAGAAGAACAATTTTGGAAAGACTTATTGGAGAAGTATCTATTTCCCATTGACGAGGACAAGGCGGAGAAGGTATAAAATCAGCTATCATCTTCACCAATGGTTTAACGAATTTATTTAACCCTCATCTTTACGATGCTCGTTTTCTTTTCGTTTTTCATAATCTTCTTGTCAGGTTTTCAAAGTATTTTTCTGGTAAATCCTGAGGTTTTGAATTTTTTTAATTAATCGATTTGCTAATTGTGGTAGGCACGTATCGCTGCTGATTTAAAGGACCTTCGCGACAAGAGTGTATTCGCGTTCTTTATGCTCAACGCCCTTTTTGTACTGATCGTCTTCTTGATGCAACTGAACAAAGACGAGCTCCACATTAAATGGCCCTTTGGCATCAAGACCAATATATCCTACGACGAGAGTTCCCAGGAGGTAATTACCGCTCCACGGGATTCGCCGACAAGTTCACGAACCTCCTTCTAAATCAATCGCAAGTAGCGAGCTTCTGCGAACAAAGTCGGTGATCGCCGTGGGGCTTTTTTCTATTACAATAACACTTTGTCTTTTTTATATCCCCCAGGCTCGTATCGCTGCAGACCTGATAGAACTACGGAACAAAAGCGTGTTTGCATTTTTTATGTTCAACGCTCTCTTCATTCTGATTGTATTTTTACTGCAATTGAACAAAGACCAGCTCCACATTGTGTGGCCCCTAGGGGTCAAGACAAACATCACCTACATAGAGGAAACCTCAGAGGTACCGGTGCTCCGGGTGCCTCTCAGCCCGGGACTAACTTCCGGTGTAACTCACTTCTCAGACTTTTTTTTCTCTCAATACTTTTCAAGCCTTTATTTCTGCATGAAGAACTCTAGATATATTTATTTCAACCATGATTTATCGCAAATCTGAGAATGAGTTACACTAGCATGGCTGCTATGTGGTGTTGATTGCACTTGCTCACGCAAATATAATAATCACTTTGAAAATGTTCGTCAATAACATCACTCTTTTATCAAATTCCGTGCGTACTATGTTCACCTGGTCAATAATCAACTTTCAGAGACTCCTCGTGTACTTATAATTCGAAAACATTGGTTCTTCGTCGAACACACAATATTGAAGGAGGAGAAAAACACCAAATACTATAATTGTCTAATCAATAAACTGAGTAACCGTTTCAGAAATAATTTTAATCGAGGAGGATCCGTTGTGTCTAACTTGATACACGTTTATTGCATGTATAATTTTGTTGCATTCGTATGCCAGGATCTTGTGGTCTATGTGTTCCGCACAGATTTGTCTTTAATTAATCGAAAATTAACGCTTATCTTTTTTTCATTCGTTACAGGTACACATAACTAAGGAATATCTGCAGATCGAGCCCATCGGTCTTGTTTTTGTCTTCTTCTTTGCTTTGATTCTCGTCATCCAGTTTACCGCCATGTTGTTCCATCGCTTCGGCACATTCGCTCATATTCTTGCCAGCACAACGCTGGATTGGTATTGCTGCAAAAAGGTTCGAGCACAACTCAGATTCGCTCGTTTATTTGTTATTCTTATTTATTTATTTATTTTTTATCAATAGGCAAAGGACCTTTCCGAAGAAGCCTTGCTGAGCAAGCATGCCGTTGAAATAGTTAGGGATCTTCAACGGTTGGATGGAATGGAAGGTGACTACGACGAGAGTAGTGGAAGCGGCCCAGGTCGAAGAAAAACAATTCGTAACCTTGAGAAGAGCCGGCGGAAAACGCAGGCTATCAACACTTTGGATGTTGCGTTCCGACAGAGATTTTTCAGCATGGCTGAAGGCTCGGGTAAGATATCGATACAATAATTTATTTAATCACTAACCCTTATTCTCTGAAATTTAACAATTGTCAAATATGTACTGCAGGATTGCCACGTAACATGTCTACGAGGAGGTCAACGAAAGCTTTCAAGGCATTTGAGGGCCGTAGAAATAGCATCATGGCAGAACGGAAGAAATCGCAAATGCAGACGTTGGGAGCTAACAATATTTATGGAGTGGCTGGGAATCCCCTCGGCATACAACCAAGGCCTACAAGAAGTAGCCAGATTTCTGTGAAGGAGGTTTTCGAAGGACATCCAGGAATTGTTAATCAAGCTTACGAGCCTGAGGAAAGCCCTAGGAACAGTTTAAGAATGCAGTCTAGAATAACGTGGCGAGACGCTAACTCGAAAGTTTAGGAGTCAACGAAATATTTAGAAGAAAATAAGAGATTAATTGTATTATCATAGGGACCGACGGTAATCTAGACGATCACCTAGGTATATCTAAGTGACTCTTAGTGCAATATGTTGTAGGTTACAGTGCTCTGGAGGAAGAAGCGCAACTAATAAACGTCTACAGGGATGATTGGTATAACAAATCGTCTATTGACGGATGCCAAAAGTTTGTCGAGTGAGTTGGGTTACTGAAATTAACGTAATTTATTGTGTTTACCATTAGATTGAGATAGTTATTAAAAAGAAGGCTTATTACTGCCGTATCGACCTACGCCTTCTCCGATATAAGTTGCTATCCAATATTCCATGCAACTATATTGGAGCAGGAAAAAGAGGAACAACGATCGGTCGTAAACTCTCCAACTTGGAATGCCTAAATTTGGAAGACTAATAATTGTATTTTCCTAATTGCTATTATACGTATATATTTATATATATTATATAGATATTTTTTTATGTGATATTTTAGAGTTTCGACCTACATATCTGTATTACTTATTACTACATACATATACGATAGACAATGTCATAAAATGTCAGAAGGAGAGAGACGAAAGTATAGAACCAATATTTGTGACCGAAGATTTTTTTATAAAGCAATTATGTGGCCCGAAAACATCATCATTGGGAAAATCCTAATTTTGTTTCATAACTAGTTAATTTTATAATTATAATTTGCCATTACGTGTTTATGATGGAATAAATAAGCCGAAATACGAAGGACTCAGAGTTCCGTGGATTACGACCCCTTTGATTCTGAAGACACGTTTGAATTGCGAAATTGGCGCGAGAGGGACGGGGCAAGTATTTCAATTGCTCACATTTCTAGTCACTTCGAATAGAAATTGAGCATTTGAATTATTCGTTTAGTATCCATACGAGTATTATCATGATCATCCTCATAAATTTGGAATAGGAAGATCGTCGGGCGGTGACGAAAGGGTTGTGGCTCTAAAAATAGACACGTGCTTCGACTTCCTGCGGGTAAAGAATTTTTTCATAAAATGGCGCTGTCGAGCTCTCGCTGAAGCCAGACTGATTAGGCCAGTTTTGGGCATCTTTCATTTGACTTTTAATTAACACACTGAGTGTACGATTGAAATGGGAATATCGTCAGTGTCCACGGTGATCTCGGTACCCCGGGATCAAAGAATTCAAGTGTGAATTTAAAAAGAAGACGGGCCTCGCCAGAAAGTCAACAACGATCGCAGAGCATAATCGGATGTCAATAATTTGTTATCGTGACGAGGGTGAGCTCAGTAATTTATCATTGTTTAATTTTAACCCCTGGATGAACTAGAAGGAAAAACAGTCATTAAGAAATACTTCATTTGTTCGTGCATCAACAATGTAACCTCAATCTAGCTATGTCTATATCTATAGTTTATGCAGTTTTATGAATTTCCGTCATATTCTGAGAATAGCTAATTTCGTACCCGCTCCGTATATCCGCATGTGACTTCATCAACTTCAAAATAACAAAGTGGGTTAGCTAGTGTCAAACTATGCACGATAACAAATGATTTCACTTAATCAAAATGTTTTCATTATTTCAAAGCAATTGCACAAATTGTTGAGCAATGTCGAAGGTTGACCATCCAAAGCTTGTGGTAGCGCTGTTCACATTCAAGGGAAAAAACAACGATGAGGTGAGTCATTTATCTAACATGTTCTGTCAACCTCAATTCAAACGCTTTTCTTAAAAAAAATCGTTTCCATTCAGTTATGCTTCAGGAAAGGTGACATAATCACAATAACTCAGATGGATGACGGCGGGTGGTGGGAGGGCACATTGCAGGACAAAACCGGCTGGTTTCCATCAAACTATGTCAAAGACTATAAAATCCCAGGTGAATAATGTCTGTGATTAAACCGCACGCAGTTTGTTGGTAAACTTATTTCTTCCTTTACAGAGAACAGCCACCTTCCGATAAAATTATCGCCTGAAAAAGTGAATCAGGAGTTATTGGTGCAACAGAAAGCAAATCGTGGCGTCGTTCTCACCAACATCATAGAATCGGAAAGAGTAAACGTAGCCGAACTTCAGGGTCTAGTGAACAACTTTTTGCAGCCGCTAGAAACATCTAGTATGTGAGTACAACCGGAGATTGGTCAATGTACAGTTACCCTAAAATGTTTTCTGTACTCTGTAGTCTAACAAGAGATGAGTACAAGCAGCTAATCGGCAACATGCTCGATGTTTTGGAAGTCCATCAGCACCTGCTCACCCTTTTAGAGGCTTCTTCACTACAGAGTCCAGACGCGAGAGTTGGTAATCTTTTTCTAGCTCTTGCTCCGAGGCTACAGTCCGTCCATGCAACTTACTGCTCTTCTCATCCACGGGCAGTTTGCATACTGGATAGATTTAGGTAAGTCTCATGCTTGTCTCGAAAAAAGCTAGGCTTGAAAATTACGTGGATTGTACAATCTTGTCATTCTGTATTTTAGGGATGAATTGAACGAGTTTATGGAACGCAGCGGGGCTGTTTCGCCAGGCATTCTTGTACTAACTACAGGACTCAGCAAGCCGTTCCGCCGGTTGGAAAAATATTCCGCCATGCTGCAGGAGCTTGAAAGACACATGGAGAAAAATCACCCTGACAGAGGAGACACACAGCGCAGTGTTTCAGTTTACAGAGAAATCACAGTGAGCGTCTTTCTTGATCTAATTGAACATCGACTCGTCAACCGCACTGTATGTTGCAATCATGTTACAGGAAAGGTGCAGTGCAATAAGGAAACAAAAGGAGTTGGCGATCACCGTACTTGCTGGGGGAATTAAAGGCTGGGAAGGAGAAGATCTCCACTCACTGGGTGATATAATTTACGTTGGACCCGTTACCTTGGCTACAGGAATCGAACGCAGGGACAGATACTTTGTACTTTTCTCTACGACACTCCTAGTTCTCAGTACCAGCCAGAGGATGAGTTCTTTCATTTATGAGGTATCGTCGTTCTTCTTTTCAAAGAACTTCAACTGTTCACTGGATACAATAAAACTTTTTCCCCCAGGGAAAGCTTCCGTTGACCGGAATCAGCGTGACGAAAATCGAGGACACCGAAGAGATGAAAAACGGTTTTGAAATATCAGGTAAGCGGAGAAATTCTTTACCTTTTGGGCTATCGATCCCTGGGAATTTCTGTTCCGTGTGCGGGGCCTCCTATAGTCTGAACTTTCCTCAGGTCCAATGATTGAAAGCATTCTCGCCGTCTGCCCGAGTCGAGAAGAGCGACAACAGTGGATAGAATATCTGACGCAAGATCAGCACAACGGTGTAACAAAATCTCCGACGACATCGCACGTGAGTTATTCGTCCCTTCCATACGTTCGTCTATCGAGATATTTCGCAAAACTTGTGCGGAGAAAAGTGATTTATACAGAACTTTTAAAAAAATTACTCTATTTCCAATATATCTGTCAACCTGACCTGAGCAATGTCAAAATGCGAAAGTGCACAGTTACTTACACTATTTATCCATCGCGATACGACGGCTGCTCCGACGACGGATCAACGGACAGTAATTCCATTTTTGCCAGACACCAGCCGCGACACAAGTCCAGTTTAAAACTCGACGTAACTTATAAACTATGGGAAAATGAGGACGAGTCTGGCATAGTTAATAACTTTAACGACGTTGCTACGGAGAGCACGTCATCTTTCGTTTGTCATGATTTGAATATACCTGAGCTTGAACAGTTGAGGTTTGAAACCAGTAGAAGTGTGCCCGACTCTATATCTAAATCTGCCTCTCGCAAATCTCCGGTCGGAGGGATATCCGTTATGTCTGAACGACCTTGGAAGCAGGAAAAATACTGCAAAGAACAAAGATGTGATTGCTGGAATTCTAATATGAAGAACTGGAAGAGAACAGAGTTATTTCCGAGAGACAACGAGGTTGAAAACAATTTATGTCCCGAAAAGCGACCTGAGAATAAGGGAGCTTGCGGTAACGACACAGATTGCCAGCCCCTTGGCTTTCGTAGCGCTTCCCCACGTTCTTCGGACTCAGGAATGGCGGATAGCTACCATCTAAACTCTTCAGACTTAAATTCGTTTAGGCACAGTCGTGGTAAAGGTGAAACAGACGTGGCGAGAATGTCCCATAGCGAAAGTGAAAACGACGAAAATAAATTCGAGCATCAATGCATCTGCTCCTCTCCGTTTGGATCGACACCCAGAGAAAGCCTCCGTGATCCCTCCTCCTCTGAAAAACTGAACCCCGACCCGTCCGCCGACCCCGTACCCAAATTAGGTTGTAAAAATAATTGTAGCGTTGAGGGAATCGCCGGCGCAGAATCGAGCGTCGAGCCAAGGAGAAGGTGTGATAAAAATCCGGTGGTTACTTCGGAGCTCGTTATCAGAGCTGTGAATGAAAAACATCTGAGCGAACCTATACCGAGAACACATGAAAATGTCGTGAAGAAATCTCGAAGGGGAAACTTGCATCGGCATCGCAAAGCCGAGGATCAACAACAAGAACAAATTTATACATCTGGATTATACGCACATTGGTGGCTCAAAAAAAAAATCCCAATCTCCGAGAACACAGAACAAGGCAAGCTTCCATGGCATGGCTGTTTTACCATACACACGATCATAACCATTGGGCAGTTATTTAATACTAATTAATTATGACGAATTAAATATCGCTTATTTCACAGCCATGTTGTGTGAAGTATGCTGTTGCTTTGTATTTTATAGTTTTCTACACTAACAAATGCAATACTTGATAGTTTTATTATTTTTTATTCGTTCCACATTACATCGATGATATTCATTAGAACAGCTCCCACACTAGCAAAGATATTATCACCAGACGTATTCCCACACCCGATTGGTGCTGTCCGTTTAACTCTCATTGGGAAAACAAAAAAAAAAACCAACGATGCAATGCTTACCAAATCCAAATGAGTGGTCCGTTTTTAACTATAGAAAATACACTGGCGCGTGTATGCTTACTAAACGAAGTGCTATCACCGTTTTTACCAATAGTCATTAGATTTTTCCCGTTTCCATCCAAACTGCGTTCTTTCGCATCCGATTATTGGTTGTACCTATACGTCAATATTAATGATATTCTTCTGTGTGACAGGTGAGTCCACTTCTGAATGGAAAACAAATACGGATGGGGATGGAGAACTTTCACTCACCAGGGATTAAAGCACCTTGGTCTCTCGCCTCGCTGCGGCCGGCCCCTCCTCTTTATTCCTGCAATAAAAACTTTGGAAAAACTGATTTGTCGGACTCTGCTGGTTCCGTGCGAATTTGTAGTGAGTATCGAGTAAATCGTTGTAACATGCAATTGACGACCCTCCCACTTGACCACTTTTTTTTACCTTTTCTATTTAGATGAGCGCCTCTTCGAGGAAGATGCAATTATATTAAGAGTTATAGAAGGTTACTGTGCCACCGTCAATACTCGACTCACAGTACATTCCGGTAAGTAACCTTATTTTTCAACCATGTTTCTTAAAATGGAGGGTGTGTATTTTTTGAAGAAGTGGAAAACAGAAAATAAGAAAAAAAAAGTAATTGACACGGCTTTCATTAAGGGTGGAAATTTTACTTCTATCACCGATGAATATCTGAACGATGAAAATTCTTGAAAACTGTCCCAAATTGCAGGTCGATATTTCAAGTCGTTCTTAAAATATCCGAGTGATGGAAAGTAGTCGACAAACAGTGCCTGAGCTTGCTGTCTCTAATCTGTAAGTTTGGCATTATTAATAATCTTGTAGTGGTAGCAATTATTTTCAGAATGTTTTATGATTTGACCAGCCTTAGTAATAATTTATTACGTGATATGATACCCACCCTTAATGCAACCTTTTATTTTTCATTATTACAATCCAAACGACAAGGTCCAAATTTATTTCTGGATCATACATTGATTTACTACTTATTGTATCATTCGATCGCAAGCGGTGGTTCTTTGAATAATAATGAAATGTAAATTTCAGCTATGCTAGAATGCGAGGCAGTCCATAAACCTTGCGATAGAATGTCGATAGTGCATAATAGAATTGGAAATTGGGATGCAAATGAAAACAGGTACGTAATCCTGCAATTTGTTAGTTTCTTGATCATATTCCTTTTCGCTTAACCAAAGCTTAACCAAAAACAACGATTTGAACCATCTCTTTCGATCGACTTTTCTTTTCAAGACTCACTCAACGAGGAGTACACAATGCGTAATAAGAATTATGTGAACGTATACGCATCACTTTGCTGAGCGGGCAGCTCTGTTATCCAATTTTCACCAAACTGTTCCATTATTTCTAACTCATATCTGTTTACTTTCTGATTTCAGGACCTTATCAGAGACGGTTAATACTCTGAAAGAGCAAATTATTGACCTGCAATCGCAGATGGTTCTATTAACAAAACAACTTGACGAGGAAAGAAAGTCTCGTCTATCCTTGGCTGCAACTGTTAAACGTAGCATCGCTGTCATGGATAGTTCTGTCTCTTGAAACAGTTCAAACAAAATCTATTTTCTCTTTCGAGTGAAACTGAGAAACTATCTGTATTGTGTACGTTGTAATAACGGTGTGCCATGGGGGTGAACTAACGATCGTCGATATCGCACTAATTATTTACTCGATGTACACACTAAAATGTGCCTCTACAGCTAGAACGATAGGTTGTAAGTTGATCAGCAATGGATGATTATTATATGAAAACACGGCAAAGGGGAAAAATTGAGGTCGCAGGCGCAGCTAGGTGCAAAATCATAATCAAATCGAAGCAATATTAGATAGTAAATAACATGTATAATTAAAATTATATCGCTGCCTCTTCAGCATCTTATGATGCATCAAAAAGATATGTCATTGGTAAGATGAAAAAAATTGGAAATAGAAGAAGCAAGATTAGTGTAAATAAAGCCGAGCTCTGAACTATTTGGATTCTGAAAATCTTACCATTCTCATCTGCATCTCCTCATGAAACTTCTATACGTTTGATGGAACCGAAATTAATTATGGAAAAAATTTGAGGTAAGATCACTGATAATGGTAATTGTTTTCCGCATTTATTGCACCGATCAATATAAAATGCAGGAATTTTTGTTAAAGTTAAATTTAGGAATTAACACCGGACTGTGACAAGGGCTGAAGGGAAATACTAGTTGGTATTTGTTGCTGCTGTTGCTGCTGCTGTTGCTGTTGCTGCTGCGATGATCTGACTACTGTTCTCCCATGCAAATGTTTGTTCTTGATCCTTTCCAACTCATTCACCCTGCTGCGTGCATGTTCCAGCCTATGCCAGGCCATTTGAAGAACCTTCTGACTAGCGTATCCAGATCCCTCGTGGGGTTGCCCTATTTTTTTTGCCAAGAAATGGTGAGTTCTAATCCCAAGTTCAGTTATATATCTCATTAATATTTTTTTCAATTACCTGTGGAGACTTGTGTCAAGTAGTGTATTTGTTCGCTTAACTTTGACTCTACGTGGCCCAGGGTTTTTAGAAATTGATGAGTGTGACCCTCAGCTTGTTTTAAACTTGATTTTTCTTTGCTAAGTTCCATAAATGCTTGGCCTGAAATTGCATGTGATAAATAATTTATCAGACTCCTGCTCATTTTCGCTGAATTGAAAAAGCATGATCACCACGAGTAACAAACTATACATATTTTTAATCGCGAATGTTCAGGATTCTCGGAAGAATCAAGTAATTAACAGCGTACGATTTCAGAGGTTAGAATTATTGTGAGAAGTGTTTCAATTACCAGCACTCTGTAAACAGCTAATTATGTCCTTTTCTATTGATTCTAATATTTGAATTCTTTCCATCGGCGGCGTCATTATGTTATGATAATGCGGAATGTGTGATGAAAATGTTATTTAAATTATCGCTGATAAAACTTCCTGTCAAAGTCAAACAACGGAATTGACACGGACGTCAGCCACACTTTTTCGGAGATACAAAAATGGTTGCCGATATGGAGGCTGAGCGAGCAAAGCAGAGTTTATTAGAGCTTATTAAACTCAGAGATCAACTGGAAAAAGATTTGAGCGGGTTTAAGGAGATCCTTGATTCTGTACGTACCCGTGGTGATGTAATTCACGATATGTTAGTTACCTGAAATTTTTGCGAAGGTTAAAATAAGGAAGAATTAGTCGCAATGACAAGTCCAATTCTTTGGTGGATCCGAGAATTCATTTTTACTCCATTTATTCTCTTATTGTAGAGTCATGTTGGTATGAGCGACCCACTGGTTGACTCCGATGGATTTCCACGTAATGATATCGATGTCTACCAAGTCAGACACGCACGACATAAAATTATATGTAGGTACCCCATATAACTTTCCAATGGTATTGAATATTCCTATTGCTATAAGGTAAATAACTGCACTTCAAGTTTTGTAAGTAAATCCTTTTCAGGTTTGCAAAATGACTACAAAGCTCTGATGAAACAAATCGAGGCTGGGTTACATCAAGTGCATTCCCTGGCTAGCAACAACGCCGAGGAAATCATACACAGTGTGAACAATACACAAGAAATTACATTCTCTGAACCATTTTTGAAAGTCAACTTAGTCTCGAGTGGTTCACCGGCTGAAATTGCGGTGAGCATATCGATCTAATATAATCTTCATATCCTGGAAGAGTCGCGTTGAAATTAAGATATTCGAATAACATTTTTCATAAACATTTTTAGGGCATCGAGGAGGGAGATTTGATCATGGAGTTTGGATCCATCGACTCTCGCAACTTCAAATCTCTGAAAGACGTAGGAGAGTTGGTTGAGCGAAGCAGATACAAGCCGGTATTTGTAAAAGTGAAACGCGGAGCTACCGGCCATGTTCTGACTCTGCTTCCTAAGCCTTGGAGCGGAAAGGGCCTTCTCGGGTGTAATGTAGTACCCCTTGAGTCGGTCGAAAGATAAAAATTATAGTTTAAGCTACTAAGTAATCCTTGAAAAAAGCAGAGGTAAAATTTGTACGTTTCATACGCATACAATTATCTATCTTTATTGTCAGACTACCTGAATCTATGAATACCCTATTTCATGATATTATTAAACTTTGGAACTAAAAATAGTCACAACATTATTTTCAAGTTATGAAGAATGTGTTATTGAAAATTTGTAATTATGTCTGTGGGTCAACGCTCCGTGCGTTAGTTGCTGGATCATACGTGCACCTAAAAAGAGTTGAGAACCATCGAGCACTCTCAACATGCTGTCAACTATGCAACGGCAGAGCTTCTAATCTCTTACTATGGCGAAACTAGGCTGAAGTATTTACTTTAACCCTTTCTCCATGCTCTCAACTCTACCCTTCATACTCTCACAATTGAACTATGCAAGCCACGCCTTTTCATGCGCTCGAAGCGCTATGGAGGCAAAATTCGAAAACGATTGTGATGTGCAAGTCCGTGGTGTCGTGCGTGACAAAGCAAATTACCGGAGCCTCGCGTATCGAGGATATACTTACACGCACACATGCCCACGAGCATCGTGCACATAACAGCACAAAAGATCCAACAAAACTTCATCCGCAGCGCAGGACGCAGAAGGCAACGAAGAGAGCCATTAAGATGGCATGTCCGAGGTTGCTCGTGATTCTCTCGATATCATTGTTCTTAGCTTCGTTTCTGGACTCGTATTATTGTAGCCCAGTTGAAATCGCCCCCGAGAGCGTACCGGACGCCCTGGTAAAAAGTGCAATAGATTCCCTTAATGCCGATTCGCCAACCCAACACACTTACAAGGGCGGGAACCTCATTAACGCGCAAAAACTGGTAATTATAAAAACATACCCATCTACAGTTTTAAAATTCATAATTTCATATCGTTGGATATGACACGAGCACTCTATCAGCACCCCTCGAATGTGCATGCGAATTCATTTTCAGTTGAATCGTCAAATGTCAGATCAATTGTCAACGTCCCCGAATTTATTCATTGACGATCATCAAATAGCGAGTCGAATGCTGACTGTCACAAAAATAATACCAAGAGAAAATAATTGTAATAAGCGCTGCCTATGATTCTCTGACCACTAAATTACCAACAAACTGATTATGTTATTTGCATATTTCTACTACTCTGTTATAAATGTTTACCATGACAGATAATTAAATAGTTATCGGGTTATCATCGCGTGACCCTCATCTGTGTTTCATATTTGATAAAAGAAAAAATTCTCGAACTGTTTTAATATCTCAACGCTATTTAGCTGTTGCCCTACACACGGACGTACAGACGTTGTTTCAAAACTGTCCTGTTTCTGTGCTCACAATTGCGCGTAATTAGTCAATTGATTACTCAGAAGATGTAAATACATCTACTCGATACTTACTTATGCCTATATGTGTATCAACCAATACTGACGTATAGGTAATATACAAGTGCCGGATATTTTTAACTCTTACACACACAAAACTAATCGCAGTTTTCTTTCAATTATAATTATTTCGAATAAGGCGTTACCGATTTATCATCTGATCTCCTTTTGGCTCTAAACTTTCTGGGTCACAATAATTTTTAATTTTTTTTTTTTTCCAGCTCGAACCAAATCGTATTGTGTACAGACTTACTCTCAACTTAGAGCCAATATGCGAAGTTGGCTCCTCAAGCTGCCCCAGAGAGGCGTGTACAATAGCTCTGGAGGTTCGATCGGAGGCAATAGAAGTAGATCGGAATTCGATCCAATGCATGTACCTGTACCCCCAATCCGTAATGGTGGAGGTGGAGAGTATGCAGCAGACCGAAGGTGTAGCTCAAAAGGATCAAGAGTCATCGGTACATGGACCAAATCCTACCTTTGACGATGACAGGGATGATGAAAGCTCTGTTAAGAACAGAGTTGAGCTCGACCACGAGGTGCAAGCTACAGTCGGGAATCAAAGATTGGATGTAGAGTCTGTAGATAATGAACCTTTTATCGCTGTAAGGGCTCCAAATTCCAACTACTGTGCCGGATGCCCTTACGAACTGAATCCCAATTTGCCAGGACTCGCAGCCTTCAACGTGCAGGCTCTTGACATGATGGACAGATTGGGGCAGGGTGAATTCAAGCACAAATTGATTCGTATATTAAAAATAACTAGAGCTGTACCAGCAGGGTCTAATGTTGTGCAGTATAAACTACTCGCAGAGATCGGAGAGTCTAATTGCCTGAAAGCTACGCTTATAGACCGCTCCGAATGTTCCATTCAGAGTAACATACCAACCAGGGTATGTCTTGTGACTTTTGAAGAACGTCCTTGGCAACAAAGCGACCGTCAGGTAACGGGGAATAATTGTACCGTGCCGTCTGATCTCGAAAACGAAATCAATGCGAGCCTGGGAATGGGTTTGGCGGTTGGAAATACAGAGAGGGTTGATTCCGTACAGGAAGTAATTGGAAAAACTGCGCACATCGATCAACTCGCACAGGAAGGAAAGATCGGAACTTACGATAGTCTGCTCGATGAAATACTTGAAAATCCAGTTCACAACACGACCCAAGATACAGCCCCAGCAACTGAAATTCATTTTTTCGAAGGCGTCGTACAAAGCGAAGATAGAAGTCGTAGAACCGAAGGACAATTTCAGCAAGAAAGGGATCCGTCTCGAGAGGCTATTGAAAATAGGCCGGTTGTCACAGAGATCCCTTTTACCAAAGTGGAACTTGAGCGAGATGAAAATCAGGCAGTGGTTCATGGATTTGTAGACAAGATAAAGGAGTTTGACGACTTTTTGTCAGACTTTGATATACCTTTGAAGAGAGATGAAGTTGTCGAAGAAAATGGAAATAACAGGCAGATTGTTACCGAAGAGATTATCAGGCCACAAAGAGTAGATAGAGAGCGGATGGCAGGGCAGGGATCCACATACACGGGTAGCTCCTCTTCGAAGAGTTCGTCTGAGAAATCCGAAGAGAGACAAGGATATGTGGTAGGTACGCAGCGAAGAAAGCGAGGTCTGGTGAGCACGAGGGATTCTGAGATGCTTCTAGTTAAGAATTTAGCAGAAAAGGCTGTGTCTACCTTGGATGACATCGATCAGGACAATGAAAAACGGGTGGTCCTTAACGTAGTGGAGTCAAAGAAGGAAGAGGTCGATGGTTTCTTATACCATCTGATCCTTGAAATCGCTTCAACCGACTGCCAAGAAGAAGGGATGGATGGAAGCGATGATAATTGCCTCGGTCAGATTTCCGGACCAGTTAGGATATGCAAAGTACAAATACACACGGATGACAGAAACCAGTTACTATCTGCAAGGGTCGTAAATTCCGAATGTTGGAGGAGAACGAGGCGCAACAAAAGGAGAACGCGCTCGACCAGTTTTGTGAAAAGTCACAGCAGAAGCTTGCAAAAGCGACAAGCAGTGGGATCTCCAGCTACGATAAGTGTTGATGATCCAGATGTTCAAAACTATGTTGTTTTGGGTCTCCGCGAGTATGCATCCACTTTTAAAGGTCCTAATGAACCTGTTGTGGCTAAAGTCAAAAGTGCAACTATCCAGGTTGTGGCGGGGACTCTCCACAAAATAAGAGTATTGTTTGGGCCAAGTAATTGCGTGAAGGGTACCACGGAGAACTGCCAATTACAGGCTGGTAGCCCAACGAAAGAATGCGAGATCACAGCATGGTCGAGGCCTTGGTTGTCGGAGGATGCTTTGCAGATAACAGTTAATTGCAATCTAAACACCAGGAGGAAACGAATGCTGAAGGGAATGAATTACAGTCAAAAAATGCTGGAGCAATCGTTGCACATGAAGAACGAAAGGTTGTTCAATGAATTTCTGATAAGATACAACAAAAGTTATCCTTCTACTTTGGAGAGAAAATATCGCTTGAAAATATTCGAACAAAACATGATGATGGTCCAGGAACTCCAACGCAATGAACAGGGAACCGCGGTTTACGGAGCATCGATGTTCGCAGACTTGACGACCGAGGAATTCAAGAAGAAATATTTAGGCTTACGACCGGAACTCCGGATTGATAACGAAATACCTATTCCAATGGCGGAGATCCCGAACATCACAATACCCGACGAGTATGATTGGCGTAACTTCAACGTGGTAACTCCAGTCAAAAATCAAGGATCTTGTGGTTCCTGCTGGGCTTTCTCTGTGACGGGAAACGTTGAGGGACAGTATGCTCTGCGACGGGGATCACTGTTGTCTCTTTCCGAGCAGGAGTTAGTGGACTGTGATACCCTAGACGAGGGGTGCAACGGAGGTTTACCGGACAATGCCTACAGAGCAATAGAGAAACTCGGTGGTCTTGAACTGGAAACTGACTATCCGTACGAAGGAGAAGGCGAGACTTGTCGTTTCGATCAAAAAGACGTAAAGGTCAAGGTTGTTTCCGCAGTAAATATAACCACCAACGAGACTCAGATGGCGCAATGGCTTGTACAGAATGGCCCTATCTCCATTGGAATCAATGCCAACGCTATGCAATTTTATATGGGTGGAGTTTCGCACCCCTACAAGTTTCTCTGTAGTCCATCGAACCTCGATCATGGCGTACTAATTGTGGGATACGGAGTGCATAGTGAGTGTAAAACGAAATACAGCAATATTAATACGATAACCTGTCGAGGAACATCATTCCTCGAAACATAGTACAGAAATAACTAATGATAGAAGTCCTTTTACTTAATATCTTCTTTTTTCTTCCATTCTTGCAGCATATCCAATCTTCCACAAAACTCTACCATACTGGACAATAAAGAACAGTTGGGGTCCGCTCTGGGGTGAGCAGGGATATTACAGGGTGTACAGAGGCGATGGAACGTGCGGAGTTAACCAGATGGCATCGAGTGCAGTGGTAGCTTAGTCCGTGGGAAGATAAATTCCAATGCTTCCCACTATTCTATCCATAAATTTATAGGATTGTTCAATCGAATAATAATATGAAATAATAAGAAATTTTGATAAGCTCCAAGTACCGTCTAATCATCCAAAAAGTTAAATATCTCACTTGATTTTAGCTAGATATTCTTTAGTAACAAAGCCATGACGAGAGAACAATGTGCAAAGTATCCGAATATTATTTTTTAGTACATAGAAAACAATCAAGTGTATCAAGTATGAAAAATTTGTTGATTGATTTACATATTAGCGTATTGGTTTTTTTTTTTTTTTTAATGTACTTATACAACGACAGGTTAGTTAATTATATTATGGGTAGAATCTGTAATGTCTAAAATATAAAACATGTTAGAATTTTTCAACTGAATTTCAGTTTTTCTCTCAGTCTGTAGACACAAACTATACCCATGTATACGCATGACATTCTCTATAGTTGCAATAATAATTTTCTGCGATAAAGAATACCACTCGATTGGTCATTACTGTTATTATTATTAATATTATTATTATTATGATTATTATTATTGTTGTTGTTGATGTGTTATTACTTTTATTATTATTATCATCATCCATCAACATTGATATACGTGTGACAAATGTCGATTTATCTGTTTTAGAAACAGTAAATGGAAAATAAAGATTGTGAAATAGAAACGGCTGCTGTGTTATCCGGCAAATGTTTGGTGTCTAGCATTGTGATATTTTCTCAAATATACATTCTTAAAAATATAATTAATAAAGAATTATTGATTATAAACGACATCGAAACACACCTATATTATTCCAAAAATTCTCCCTTCACCCGAACTCCACTCAACTTGGGTAGTTTGGAGTTATAGATAAACAATAGAAATGGAAAGGGAAAATGGAAATGGTTCTTGCAACAAAAAAAGAAGGGCAAGCAAAATGTAAGTATAAGCACGCTGTAAGTATGTAGGGTATGCTGTAATTTGAGATGAGAAATCTTTGTCTGTTTGACCTTGCCTTTCCTGGTTGAAATAGAAAGGTAATAATCATCTTCATTGTTTATCAATTTTATTTATTCGCCACACCTGCTCGTTATACTCTACTTTATTAAACAATATCGTTATCGTCATTCATCGCAGTTGATTAAAATGATTCATTGTCACATGAATAATAAAATTATTTGTTTTTTTTTTCCAAGACCCAATGTTCAATGATTATCATTTCTTTTTTATGTTTTATTATGATGTTTTGTCTTTCAACTTCATAGTTCACTTTGCTCTTCTTCGAAAATTTTTCCAATAATAAACTCTTCCCGAAAGCCATGCTTAAATGTACTTGACTAAAAGACTCAACGTTTTAATCCACGTAATGTGGAGAATATATGCAGAATATATTTCTCACTTTTTAAATCCACTCGACAATTGCGAATACGTGTGCGCGTCGGCTGCTAACTGGAAAATAATGATAATGTTCCTTCGTCTAATTGGCGAATGATCGGAGGCTCTAATATTTATTTTATTGAAAGGATACAAAGTTGAATGATTCATTCACACTTACTATGATAACGTAGATCAGAAAATGCAATATTTATGTATATCCGTTCCAATTCCAATTAACACCTCTGTTCTCTTTCCTGTAAACTAGGAGGGACACGAGACAAAGCACGCCCTTTGGACGAAGAGAAGAGTGAAAAGAGTTCGTCATATGTAAGGTAATGCAGCTAGACTTTAAAGAATGTACAAAGAATGTGAAAACGCGATGGAATGATAAACCCACGCTTCGGTTTTAATAGTAATTGTATGAACCCCATTGGTTGTACGGACCATATGCCTGAGGTCCGCCCTGGCTGTACTGCCAGTTTTGATAGTTGGCATAATTAGGGTCGGATGGAGGTGGGTATTGTTGATATCCCTGTTGATAACTACCCTGCCCGCTGTATTGACCACTCTGGAACGGTTGCTGAGATTGATAAGGCCCGCTGGGACCACTTCCGTATTGATACGATGACTGTGAACCAACCGACGGTGGTGGAGGAACACTCGATTGATCCCCCGCCTTGAGTTTCTTGGGCGGAGACGCCTCGGTGCTGAAAAAAACAAAGTTATTCCGGTCAGAAAATTTGATCAAGTAGGACTTATAGCTTCATAAGATAATAAATCTGGCGTAATTACATCTTGCTGTCCTCGTTCTTGGCTTTTTTTCTTTCTTTGGCTTGTTTTATGCATTTCTGGAACTGTTCGTGGGCTTTCAATACCTGGCGAATATCAGGACTAAAATCTTCCAAAAATTCAACTTTCCGTTGCGCAAATAGCACCCTCTGTTCAAGGTCAGCGTGCTCCCGTTCTATAAACATATCCATGTATCCGATCACCTCTAATGTGTTCACCGGACTACGTTGCAAACCAAGGTCTATCAGTTGGAGGTACAGCCTTGGGTTGTCTTTGTCTTTTTCCGTTGCCTGGAATAATCCATTGTTCGTGAGAAATTAACCTTCAATATTTGAATCTGACAGAAGACAAGAAAAATATTAAGTATCTTACCTTCAGTAGAATTTTCACCGCTTTGTCGATATCATTTTTGACTTTACAAAGGAATCTCGCGTATTTGACGGCAACGTTGTTAGCAATCGTTCGATTTTTGCTGTTGCTTATGTAATTTTCGTAAAGAAGACAAGCCTTGTCCAAGTCTCCTCTTCTGCGTTCCAAATTGACGCGACGATACGCAATTTGTAACATGTTCGGCAACGCTGCATCAATTTTCTCAAGAATATCAGCAGCCTTCTCAAAATTGCCTTGACCTTCCTCGAAAGTCGCCCATTGCAAATGCAAATTTGGTTTCTTCGGATGATGAACTATACACGCTCGAGAGTATACGTCTCTTATTTTCTCTGTGTTTTCATTCTTCTGGGTTTCGAGATAACGTACGAACTGAAATAGAAGTGGAGAGTTTTTCATCAATTTTAACTTCTTAGATTATCTAGAAGTAAAAAGTAGCGATGCTCACCCGCATCCAGAATTCATCGTATAACGCGCATGCGATCAAACATCGTTCAAAGAGAATGACGATTCTGGCTGGATCCTTCTGTTCAATTTCAAAGTCCAGGTACTCCTTCCAATTCTTCAACTGACAACGTTCCAATGGCTTGACGTGGAAATACGGTCTCTTGATCTAAAATTACCAACGAGAAAGGGAAGACCCGATTAAATATCCTATTTGCTAGAGGCGCCAAAAGCTGTTGCGGAATGAAAAAAAAAGAAGGTCATAATTATTACCCCTTCTTCGTAAGACCACCGAGCTGCGACAGCGTTGACATTTGCCTTGTGTAGTTTTCGTCGTGAGCTGATAATTTTTTCTCTTATAGCTCGCGTTTCTTCATCGGTAGGTGGAACCTCGTAAGGTGAGGGTTCTTCGCCAGGTGGCGCATCGTCTGTCGCAGAAACTGGACCGGCAGATTCGTCAGATTTTAGAAGAGCTTTTACCTCGGCACGGAGTGTAAGGAAATCGTCAACGTTAAGTATTTTGTTGGGGGGATTCGAAGAGACGAATTCCTGAAAGGATTCAAAGTGCGAGAGGTAACACAGCGTGGGCGTCGACAGCAGACGGTCGTACAGGGCCGTAACCTGGCTCAAACGTTTTGCCTCCGTTTCCCATTTTATGTAGCTCTCCCACAGACGGTCTGACCTGATGAATGAGAGTACGAATTAGAAGTGTCAAACGCTGGTGTTTTCAAACTCATCACTTTAGGAATTGATTTCCTTACCTGAATTCCAGCCCGCATGCCTCTATGGCTCTCTCGTACTGCTCGCGAAGTTTGTCTTCGTCATGTTCGTAGACGGATTTGCAGTGGTTAATGTAGTGTAGCCATAGATCAACACTGAGTGAGATAGCTTTCAATCCTTGATCAAAGACCTGTTGGATCATCGGACAGAGTTTAGAATTACAATCGAGGTATTGTTGCTATTGCTTTTTTCGGTTCTTTTTTTTTTTTTAATTTTCGTTTTCGGGCCGCGGGATAAACCTATTTCTTAATATTAGCTTTCTTAATATTAAAGGAGAGTTATAACGTTGTCTCATAATAATAGTTACTCACACATACCGTAGGCATACTGTAAATAAATGAATAATAATTAACACAGATTGCAGATCATTGTGCATTCACCTTATAGAACTCAGGGAGACTCCGACATGGACGCCATGGCAAATCTTCACCGCCCTCTCTTTCCGAAGCCCCCTTTCTCTGGCACGTGAGCGTCTCAATAAGTCATAGTCATTGACTTTGTCTCAACACTGAACCCGACCAATTAACGTACGTACGTACTTACTCACTCACTTACTCATTATAATAAGTAGTAGCAGCAGTAGTAGTAGTAGCAGTATTAAGAAACAGCGCAATATCTTTTTCTTATCCCTAATTGTGGTTTTACAATACTTCGTTGTTTTAGATTTTCTTTTTCGTACCAATGATTCTTGGTACTACGCTACGAGTACAAATGACTTATAAACGTAGTATAGGTATGTATGTATGGTATAACAACAACAAACATAGTATTAACGAGGTTAATCGGCAATTACAAGCCGAGACAACGATTCCAAATCTTACTTTACTTACGTAGTAGATATTTTGTAGTATGCGTTATAGTAGAGTACTGATATCATGTTTTTAGAGATAAAGTATTAAGTAATATGTAGTAATAATTTAATTTCTACTAGCATAATAATGATAATTAAATAATGATCAGCTAATTGGTAAACGGAGATAGTCGAATGGGTGCCGCAAGACGTGCTAGGCTGTTGGAAGGGAAAACCATATTTACGTGCGTGCGCACTGCCCAGGCGTCTTCCTAACTCGAGCTAGTTTCATTAGTTTTTAGTTTTTTTTTCATTTTTTTTTTTTTTCAAATTGAAAGGAAATGATATATCATGTATCGTAGTTTAGTGGCAACAGTAATATCATATATCGATAATAATAGTAGTAATAGTGATAATGATGAAAGCTAAGCCAAAAGAGCATAAAATTAACATGTGGAAAAAGTGAACTCACCTTCTGACAGTTTTCAGGGTTTCCTTTTTTCTTTTCATAATCGGCAAACTTCCTCCAGTATCCGTAACAATACGGATAACGCTCCAAGAATTTTGTATAAGCCTCTCGTGCCGCTTCCGCGTCATTCTGCAAGTGAAATATCCGTTGTATTTGAATAATTCCGAATTGAAATTATACGGCAATTGAGAATATACAGCTCAAGAGTTGAACCCACCTCTTGATCGACATACTGAAGGAGGTAAGTCCATCCGGTAAAGTCTGACGGATCTTCGTTTACAGCTTTCCAGTATTTGTCCAGTTCTGGCAATGTCTTTTTTTTTGGAGACGCTGGCTTAGCTTCCGGCTTGTCATCCGCGCCATCGACATCCGAGGAGATCGCTACTTTCTTTGCCGGTGTTTCATCGTTGTTCTCTGATGTTGGAGAACTGGGATCATATTCTCCTTCCGCATTCAACTTACGTTTAGCTGAAACACGAACAATTTAATAAGATACATCGTTCTCACACTTTATATAATCCAATGAATCTGAACTGATTTTTGCAAGGTTCTGGTCCCCATTCAACTTTAATCTTGAAATATTGTAAAAGTTTAGGTAATTTTTACCTCCACCTCCTTCGGGCTTGACTTTTTCACTTTCGGGTAGTTCTTTGTTAGCGGTTTTCGCTTTTTTTTTTTTGTCGCCATCAGGGGGCAGCTCATCTTCGGAGACAGATTCGGTCTCTCCAAGATCCGCAGGTGCCGCAGCTGGCAGTTCTTCATCGGACACTGCTTCGGTTTCGGGTTCCTATCGAAAAGATTTAGAACAAAGCTATCTTAATAGTTTTTACAATATGCTTGATCCCCCAAAGAAAGAAAGAAAAAAAATATATATTGGGTAAAATATCTATAGGAAGGAGGGTCGAAGGATTTTAGAGGATGGGATCTACCTGGATAACTGATTCTGTTGATATAAACTCGTCTTCCGAAATTTCTTCCATCTCATAGTGATCCTGAATGAAATACATTTAAGAAATACGTCAAAATCTAGCAACGAGAAGAGCTAACTACTAGAGCTGGATAATACGTGACACAGCAAAAAATCCATGTAAGGATGTTGGACAGAAAATTAAGGCTAAATAAGAGAGAAAAATTCAAGATCTGTGGGATACTCACCTTGGCAGCTGCTTCTGTTGGTAGTTCATCTTCGGAAACCGCTTCGGTATCAGGTTCGACTTTGTCTTCTTGTTCATCCATGTTCTCATCTCCGTTGTTCAATTTATCCTGATCGACTTCCATTCTCTCGAAACTAAGTAAACTCTGGTGAGCCAGAGGTACTCCTATTAAGTCTTCAGACTCGGTGTTGAAATCTGCCTCAGTGCCTTGCGCAAATGAATTCAGCGCCCCATTTTCAGATGGCTCCCCTTCGTCGTTGAGTACGTGCTCAAAATCTTCCATTACTTCATCGCGCTCCTCGATTACACTTTCATTTTCTGGTTCTGCATCCTCCGCAGTTCCTATGCTGTTTTCTGATAAATCCTACAAAGGACGGATAAAGAGAAAAAAAATATGAACTCTCATTTTTTGAAACTCTAGACTAAAATGTTTAGCGGCAATCATTAAGTACCATGAGTTGAATAGTTTCTTTCACTTTTAAAGTTGACACAATGGAAGCTGTGGGTGTGACTTTGGTGACAATGGGTGGTGGGGGTGCCTCTAGCTCAGGGACACCTTCTTTTTCGTCTCTGTCTCTGTACACGATGTTACTGGTCTCCGGATCGATAACCTGTGTTTCATGGCACGCATCGGCATCCTCGATAAGAACTATGTCCTGTGAGTCCTCCAATTCGAGATGAAACGTCGTGGTTTCTTCCTCAGCTGAAGGTTCGTTGTACGGAGCCCCAAATGACTGCAGCCCATTCTCTGAAGCTTCTTCAATTTCCCCAAAAGTCTCCTCTTCCCCCAGAGATGCCTCTTCCTATAATTTCAAGGCACCCGCAATTGTAGCAGACAATTCATGCACAGAACTCAGAAGACAACTCGTAACATACGAATGGTAACGATTGGAACAATAAGAATATAGCAAATAAACAGTAGTCATAAGATACTCATATATTTGTATTACCTCAGGCTCTGGTTGAAGGTAATCTTCACCTTCGCGTGCTTTCTTCTGCGAACGAGTTGCTCTGGCAAGTAGTTTTTTGGTAGGTGATTTCTTGGCAACAACTAGATTAGC
Source organism: Athalia cordata (assembly GCA_963932425.1). Classification (NCBI taxonomy): domain Eukaryota; kingdom Metazoa; phylum Arthropoda; class Insecta; order Hymenoptera; family Athaliidae; genus Athalia; species Athalia cordata. The sequence continues at coordinate 33,452,436 of OZ010626.1, forward strand.
CACTGCTCGGCCAGACCTAGTTCGCCTAACTGTAAAACAGAGTTCATCGCATGTAACAATTCGTTTGTATTATCGAGGTAAAAGCAAGAATCTCAATCACATGGATTACATCGTATTATTATTATCGTTGGATAATGGCGGTTAGCGCGATGCCTCAAGTTGCCGGAGATTCGGAGCTTGCGTATCCCGTGCAACCCAAAATGTTTGTATACGCGATATGGCTCGAGTTGTACCGCGAATACAAGGCTATTAATTTTGGTCAACAGCAAGTAAGAAATATAGCTTACCTGGTTCAGTTGCGACAATTTCACTATCGTCGCCGCTTAACGACGCCATTTTATCTGTAGTTATTTCTTGAATTTTACCCCACGAACACTGGACGACGCGTAGAATGATCGCAGCACTAATATAATCTCAAGTATCGGTAGATCATAGTAAAAGTAATGACCGCCAGAGTAATCTCTATTTAGGCGTTAACTATAGAGACCTTATAGAGCATAAATTGCTGCAGAGATTATTGCTGCTATACAAGTTGAGGGGGACACCAGTTGAGGGTGCTGCTAGGTGCTGCGAGTTTCGAGATTCGGTATAGCTCGATGGTTGTCGTCATTTTTGGCGTCTTTTCCAAATTTTTGGGGGTGAGCAAAATTACATTTTCAGCTTGCAGGTAGATTTAGTTCTGAAAAAGTTCTGAAAGTCATTAACGAAACAAGCGTCCCCCGTATTAGTGATTTCTCAATTTATATTACGATGCAAGTGTCAACCATTGTCGTAATTTTATTATTGTGAGTACCCAACGATCCATTCATCATGCGGATGATACAAGTTTACAACAATTGTTGTGATATAGTTGTTACGGCAACGAGCAATCATCCTTTTTTCGGGTCGGTACCTGGACAATCTCTGCCCAAATATTTCGAACGATCACAAATACGGTATATCCAAGGTAAAGAGTACACCGCAATCCCATTTAGCCTGATTCTCATAATTTAGGTATAAGAAACGTCGGACGAAAATAAACAATGGGAGAAAAGGATGACAGTGCCTGGGTATTTGACTCACTTGTTGGGTTTTTACAAGGACCAATTTGGTCCGCACCTCTGCTGTCTTTTATAGAAGAAAAATCACTTGGTAAGAAATAACATTATCTAAGTTCTGTATATTTGATTCTTTTTTCAATGATGAATCAACTTTACTCACCATGTACAAGTAATTGACAATTTTGTCAAGTATTTGAAAAGGAAACTGAGGACAGTGAAGAATATCGCCTGGTGTACCAGGAGTACAAAAATCTAGTGGACCTTCTCCTTGGGTGTTACATGGAAGACATAGGAATCTCTCCTGAGCAGTTTGAGCATGCTTGTTCTTTGAACAAAAATACAAAAATGCCCGTTCAATTTCAGCAAGTGAGTCTTGTGCTATCAAGTACCCTAGGGTATGCCTCTACACGTACTCATATACCCAATTCCTGACATATCATCTTACCTTTTGCTACAGAGTCTCTTCGAACAGATCTGGGCCGCCAATGAGTACGGGATATTCAAGAAAATGATGACACAAAAGAATTTAGAGCTGCAGTTGCAGGCTTTAAATTTGATAGAACAAAGGTTTGGACTCACACCTGCATCACTGATGTGTGATACAGAGGGTCTGCAGGACCTAGTGTTGGAGAAATTGCTGCAGTAAGGGAGAAATTTAATGAATATCATCAGAAAAATAAGTATTGCTTAACAATCCATCTATCACTGCAAAATACTTCTCATTTGAAACAGTGAGCCCGTTTTGGAGGACCAGGCAAACAACGATTCAGAATTGGAATCAAACGACAGGATTCACGGAGAGCACGAGCAGTTTTCCTCGCGGTATGAAAGTGAGAAGCAGCTGCTAGATAGAGCCCTTAGAGCACCATTGTCTGATTATTCTACCAGTGGTTCTTCAGAACTCGAAAAAAGCAAGGTTGAACAAGTCATTAATGCAGAGTCCTCGGGATTGCAGCGATCTAGTGTCATGCCGCCGATACTAAAGAAAAAAATTGCAAAAGGAGAAGAAATAATAGAGAAACCGCAGGATGCGAGCATCGACATCGGCCCACAAGTTAGTCCAAAAGTTTCACCAGGTCGAGGGGGAGCTGAGTCCAACGCGGTAAGTGAATACGTAATTTTTTGTTGATCACATTGAGGATATAGTGACTTTTCACTAAAGGCTAGCGAAGAGGAAATTACGAGACGTCACATATACTTGAAGACACAGCGAGACAAGTTGGTGTCGATGAAGAAAGAGGTTCGTAGTCAACGGCTCAAGGCTAATGTGACCGATCGTCCCGGTTCGGCAAGAGTCGCTGCGGAGGCTTCTTTGATGGGGAATCAAGACTTGGAGGCCCCACAACTCTTGGAATCCTCAAAACTACTGGTTCGCAAAGCTCTGGCCGCGCGGCTGAAAGCCGAGGTGGTTCAAAAGTGAGATACATCGGAATGATGTCATTGAATGGTCATCAATCGTTCTTCAGTACAAATCGAAGAGGAAAAATAGCAACACGCATTGATGATACCAATTTAGAATTGGCTAGCCTATCGCTAAGCACAATCAAACACGTATCCATAGTTACATACATTGTATGTATACATAGGTTGTTGTCTTACAGATAATTAAAATTAATGGAACCCAGATTTCTAAACTCACTAGTGTCGCTTTTTTCGTGAAAATCACTTGCGCAGCGTACAAGAATGATTTAGGTAACATTTCATTTCACTGTACCTGGCTGGCATGATAAGAGCCGTAAATTATGCATCATCTTCTTTCCGCAGGATTAAATATGACTGCAGTTTCAGACACCAAAAATTTAGGTCAGGGAAATTTTCGGTGAATTGAAAAGATGTTGTTTACTCTAAGATTTATTCAATTAAATATTCTTTGCTCATTTACAACATTCAGCTCTACATTCATCCATATCTTCACCCTTTATTCTCCGGTACCGCATTGGCCAGGTTGGACAACGATTAGATATAAATTGTTACGAGAGTTGAATCTTCGTTAATCATACATGAAAACCACTGGACTTGTCTTTCAATAATCCGACAGCTAGTTAATCTAAACAACGTTTTTATAATAATTTGACGTATGTCAGATGTATTAAAAAAAGATGTATACGAAGTTTGATTTACCTGAAATAAAGTTATAACTATGTACGAAGGCCGAACCGGCCGTGAACAAAAAACAACATTTTACACGATTTTTGTACTTGCAAAACGTACAACTTCTTTCGATCCAATTATACGAACGTCAGATGGGCCGAAAAATATGAGCTGTTACCAGAGGCGTACGGTGCTATATTGTTTGTAATTTCTCCGTCCCAACTTGAACTTGAACTGAATGATTGAAGGGCGTAAAAACGGCACTACGCATTACGTAATAATATGTAGGAAAATGGTAAATTCGAGGGGGTATTATCTACACTTATGATTAAAATTATTATCTATCCAGCCCGTGGCACATTGTTGTTCGTCCTTTCGTTACTACTAAACACTCCTATTAAGATGTATAGTGCTTCCATTTGATTGATCGTTTGAGTCCTCTTGAGTCAATTGTCACCTGAATTCCGCCATGGAACTCGCCACATACCTATATGGGTATCGTCGTGCCGATGATAGGTGGTAACATTACACTTGTAATCTTTCAGTTTCTTATAAAAACCAAAAAAAAAAAAAGAAACCTCATAGTATTGTTTTCATGTATTTAATTATTTATTTGTTATTATTTTTCTTTTACCGTAGAAGGAAAACTTTCACTCTGTAGTAAAACGCATAATAGACAGATGTGATATTTTATATTGTGTAAACCACCGAGTTGTACAACAGTGCAGTTGTGAACGAAAATCTATTTGTATTTCGAATTGTTTCTTTAACTACAAATAGTTGTCATTATTACTACTGTTGTTATTGTTTTGACGTCATTTTATTCAAAATCATAATCATGATTATTATGATTACCATGATCATCGTATTTTCTGCTTTGTTTTATTCCTCTAACGATAAATAATATTACACTAGTATAGTTGCGCCGATTATTTATATCTCAGATATTATGTTCGTAGCTTGTTTTCGTTCCCTTAATTTCATTTGTACACATTGTCTCAGAATTCATCGTCATTCTATCGATATCTTCAGGGTTTCTATCTTTCGCTGGGTAACAATAATCATATCTAGAGATCAATCTATCATTTGTTTAAAACCAATCGGCAATGCTCCAATCGCTCCTTGATGCTTCGCCTTTTTTTTTTATCCTAGTAAGATAGCGACACATTTTTTTCTTTCAATTTTCTCTCTCACAACTACATTGGAAATTACAATACGAAGACGCCCTTGGTATGCTCACACTTGGGTACTCATTATATTTTGATACAAGCAATAAAGCCCAAAACACTCCGCAGAAAACTTACATTCACCTATTTACATGTGTATACATGTCCAATCGACCCGCAGTAGCACTCTACTGTAGTTTTTGATAAATTTTCTTTACTCACTCTCTTACTTACTCAGTTAGTTACTCAGTTACTTACTTACATAATTATCTAACTTTAACATTACCTGTTTAATTTTTACTTACACTCTTCGTAACCAACATAGTTATCTAATGTTCCGTACGTTCAACTCTAACATGCTTATCCTTAGTACCAAATTGATAAAATATTAATACAGTAAAACACACGGGAAACAACATTACGCGAATGTGTTAAGAGAATCCATTATGTTCAACTAATCGATTAATCATTATTGAATGTTGTTACACTTTCTGTCATCAGTTCGGGCGGCATGGAATTTTCATTTCCAAATATTTATTTACAGCTCAGCTCCTCCGCCTATCAATTTTTGCCAGAATTGTGAGAATAATAATACCATTAAACTGTTTATCAGAGTAGTGATGGTAGTAGTAGGTATGATGACGATAATCAAAATAGGAATACGAATAAGGACAACAGCAACAACAACATCAACAACAACAAGAACAACAATAACAACAACAACAACAACATTAGGAATAATAGAACTACCATTATCTCTGTAAATAAAGATTTAGTCTTCGAATTGATTTTAGAAATTTCTTTAATTTGATGCAGCTGAACATAAACATGAATGAGATGGGAATAACTACAACGCTATTCAGAATTCCTCGGCTGTTAAAGAGGGCAAAAAAAAAAAGAAAAAATTCCGCAGATAAATGAAGCCGGAAGAAAGGGTTTACAAAGTTAAAATGTTAAGGCTCAACTTATCGGTTAATAATGAATTGCGTGGCGGCAAATCGGAACAACGGACTGTGTCGTATGGGCTTTTCGATAAATTTTCATAATTATTTTATTACCCGTTTGACGATGGCTCGACTCACAATTCTTGCCAATATTAAATGGAATAGTAACTACAAATAGTCGAAACACTCTTGCAGTCCACAGAGCAGGCATTTCGGAGCTGTTCGGAGCTGGTATATTATCTTTAGAAGATAAGAATCCAATATGAAGACTTATGTTCATCAATTATGTCATATTCCGTTCTAGTCTTCCTTCCATGGTATAATGTACCGGTCGTACGTGACAAGTGTCATGCTTTGTTGGCCGCATTTGTTTTTTTTCTCAAAATTACCCAGGGTTTAAGACAGAAACGGAACGCGGCATCAAAGTTTAGCGAGCATACGTCATGTACGCTCGCGTAAGCTGCGTTTAAGCATAGAACGGTACCAACCATCAAGTTTGTTTTTGGGATTGACGATCCATACGAAATTAATCCATACGATGAATCGCTAGGCCCGAAACACGTTTTTTCCCTCATAATGTTCGTATTTCTCTTCCTGTTTACAGTAATCTGACGAGAACCGTCGAAAACTAGTCTGGGTAAGGGCGTGGGGGGGGGGGGGGGGGGGGGGGGGGCGACGGCGGTACAGACCTCGGCCACCAGGCCACTAGGCCAGAGGCGTTGATCACTCGGACCTATGGAATGAACAACGTACCTAGTTTCTCTTTCGGGGAACATGTTCTTTCGCACAACACTATGTAAATGGTAAGGCAAAAACGATGACGATGCTATCAAGCACAGATTGTAACATTAGCCTCTGGCGTCATAATTCATGTATAGCACGTGTCGAGTCTAATGGTAAGCTTTTCAGATGCTTTTCTACCTGGCAAACGTTCTTTTTGCTATCATGTAAGTATACTCCTATGCATGTTTTTATTCGTTATTGTTAGCTTATTATAAACTCCACCGCATTGAATGTGATTTTTTTTCATTTTTTTGTTAAATTTTCGTTTTGTTTCACCATGTGAAGTCAGGTATTTTTGTTAGTCAGTTCGACACACGGACGTTCGTTCAAGTGACGTTGAAGCATCTACCACACACCGCGTACTCTTTGAAAAAAAGCATTTCCCTGCCCGTTTTTGTAGTTCATTTCATTTCTTTTCAACCTCCTCACGGAGTGTAGTTGATGGGATTGTAGAATTAATTAGCCACATAGAACTGGTTGTGCTGCCGGTGGTACATGTAGTCATCACAGGAGTTTGAAGTATCGGCGGGTGGGAGGACTTGACAACGCAATTCCTCGTCACGGTGATTGTCCCATGAATTTTACACCGTTCGACTATGATAGTCGCTGCCGTTTTGGGGACGGATTTAGCTCGGAATCTTCCTCTTCTTCGTCCGAATCACCTTCATAGTCAACCAAACCCTGGAAAATATCACCACAATCAATAACAATATCAAATTAAGAATTTCCCCGACAGATATACATTTGATGTTTCAACGAACACGTATGGCTGAGAAAATTTTTCAATCGATTTATGTGATAAAAATCATCATGCCGAATAATCGTCTCACCTTTCTGAATATCGCACAACCAGTTTTTTCTACAGTGACAACGTTTGGACTCGTCGCGCTCTGGATCGGTGGCGATGAGTCACCGGCTGCTTGGATACCGGTAACTTGTGGTTGCTGTGTCGTCGCGTTGTTGTTCAGAATGGTTTGTTGCTGCTGCTGTTGTTGTTGTTGTTGCTGTTGATGTTGTTGTTGCTGCTGGTGCTGATGCTGTTGTTGTTGCTGTTGTTGTTGTTGTTGCTGTTGCTGCTGTTGGCTCTTCGAGTCAGTCGGTGATGAATTTAAAGCTGGATTAGGGGTTGGGGGTTGTTTCTTGGCCGAAGGAGGTGGTGCGAGATCTGCGGCCGCGGCAGGCACAACTGCTTCACCTTCGTCAAAGTCTTCTTCCTCATTAAACCACATCTCCTCCTCCTCGTCAAGTTGGCGCTGGTCCCGGCGGTATCGGCTGTTTCTCAGTATTGACGGGACGCTGGAGAAGAGCCTTGTGTTAGTTAGTGAGTTATCGAATTCCGATTTTCTGGAACGGTATGAACTTGGAGAAAATATCCACAAGACTTTTGTGGGACGAAACAATTATCGAAATGAATTTATGTATTCTTGTTTGGAAACAAATTTTGAACTGTTTAACGGTAGTTTTTTTAATTTAAAAATGAATGTTTATCGAAGATAAACGCTTGGATTACAAATCATTCGAATGAAAAACGGACTACCGATATACGCACCTATCGAGCGCGCCTCTGTCGCGGTCCTTGAGTTTGTCCTGATGCTGTTCATATCTCAACTTCAGCGCCTTGAATGTTTGTACGTAATCGATGGCTTCTAACTCCTTGGAAAAATTCTCCACTACGTGCGAACACAACGATTTTATGTCCTCCTGAAAATAAAAACAGAATCAAATACATTCAGAAATATATAAGAATGACCGAACTTCGATTCCGAACTGATAAAACTATATGATTATGAAATGAAATTTACCAGTTTGATGAACTCGAACATTTCAAGAATGGCAGAGTCCAGTAAGTTGTACCTCCCGTTATTTCTGACAAAAGCGTCGAATACGGGTGCGAATAGATTTCCCTTGATAATGTATCTGTTGTAAAACTCGTCCTTGAGGGCGATGATTTTACGCATAAACCTAAGAGCGCAGAGAACAAGAAAAGTATGCGTAGATTTCATGAGTACAAGTATTCTTCTAAGTAAATCCTTATTTAAAATGCAATTCTTGATATGATAAGTGTGATGCTCGACGCAGAATGAAAGCAGTTCCAATATAAGTCCTAAAAGTTGGACCGTCCTATAATCCTCCCTCGCCGGTCTCTCCCCAATTGTGTTGGCTAATAACGGAGCAATAAGCGTGCAAATACTATTCTTGTAAAAATAGTTTAGAAAGTCAGTTTTTTCAGACTTATTAACAGACGCTAACATATTCTCTGGATCCAATAGTAAGCGCAACACTCCAGCGAGCTGAACGGCACCGCCAAGTTCTGGATCGCCGTCTCCTACGAGCTGAGTAACAACGACGTTAATCAGCATCTGATCTTGCTCGGTGTTATTTATTTGCTGGAGTGTGTAGTCGCGTACTACGCTCGGCGAATATTCGACGATGTAAGTAAGAATATCGATGCTCGCGGTTTTCGTGGAAGCGTCGTTAATGCCGAGAGTGATTTCAAGGGCGGGAAGGATTCCAAGAGCAGTTAAGGTTTTGTAAAAAACTTCTTTCCCCTGCGGTTGAAGGTTCTGTGAGAAATTACAGAACTCTTTTAGAAACAGGACCAGGTCTCGCCTTTTCACATCGGAAGTTGCTTCGTCGGTCAGCTGACTGAATAATTCTGTTAAAAATTTTTCATCGTCTTGGATCAGAGTGACGATTTCAACTTTGTTGAAGAATATGAAACTGCTCAATGTGCTGAGCATGTTGTCCTCGAAGACGCTGGGCGTAGGTAGAACTACATCTTGGATGTACTGCACTCGATAAGTCTGGTGTATTTTAGCGAGCAATTCGGCATTCGTTATTGGAATAGCCTGCTTGAATCTAGCCAACTGTCGTAGGTATTCTCTGTGTCTCTTGGGCTGCTGTAAGGTCGGTTCGTACTCGAGGCATCCGACAACATCGAATATCGTGTCGTCGCCAAACATCACTTCGAAGAGCGCATTTTTGTTTAGTAAAAATATATTTTTGAATATATCGTAGAGATGATGCAATCCTTCAATGTTCTCCAGGTCTTCGCACGTGTGGAATAAGTTTAGCAATTTTTTTATGTAACTTTCGGATTCTAGAGCCATTGCTAATTTTTCTTTTCGTATCGGCGAAGAGAGGCAGTTACCGATTAATTCATTTATATCTTCTAATCGCCCGAGCTCGCAAGGAGGCAGCTCTATGGGGGGAGCCGAATCTGACATATCGTCAAACCTCTCATCTTCAGACTCTTCGACTATGTCTTGCGTTATTTCTACAGATGGGTCCTTTCCTTGAACCTGACATATTTTCTCCCATATCTCATCACAGCCTGCTTTCTCCTGGAAGCTCAACGCCAAATCAAAGTTGTCACCCTCCGACCAAACTATCAGAGTATCCTGGGAATAAGATTAAGCATTTACATCCGTCACCTTGGTATGTACTACAATCTGAGCAATGAGTTATTTTGAAATTAAGATTTCACATTTTTTCTGTACCAAAGAATGCAAAATAAAATTTACCTGTTGTTTTTGATAAGCAGTGTCCGGTTGAATCTTACTCTCCAGTAACAGAGAGCCGTCGCTCTCTGCTCTGACGAGGAGCGAGATTCCCTTAAGTCTGTCAACGTAGGAAGATGAGACATGTCCAGTTCCACGATCATCCCACTGCCGGTCAGCATTGAGCGCGTAGAGTTTGACCCTCCTCCTTGTGTCTGTCATTGTGTTGCAATTTGGAGTACTTTCACTATGTTATGACATATAAAAACAGAATTCCCTTGAAAAAAAAGTATCTTTATCACCAGGAAGCTTGCATCACTGTTTGCAGGTAAATGCATACATATGTCGTTTATCGGTTACTTCTGATATTTCCTCCTTTTTACTACCTTCCAATTACTTTGAAAGAGCAGCTTGTAAAAAGCACGTCACTTTATAGAAGATAGAGATAAAATCTGCATTATATTATTTTATATGGAATTACTTTTGCGGTTAATTCGTCTTTAGCTTAGTTTAGTCACCATGTTTACGCCGCATTTTCACCACTGCATGATGCTGTTCACAGAATAATATATAAGTGTTTGTTAACAAGAGTTGCATAAGAATCTTGTGTCACTCGCCTAGCCTTGTGTTTTGTTGAGTCCGCCAAAATCTAATATCTACCTAGCTTACAATAGGTATAGTAGAGCATGATATGCGTTACGGCGTGGCAATGCGAAATTGCTTCAGTCACTTTCTGTAATGCGATTTTGATTATTATAAAAATACTTCTGGTTTAAAAAAGAAAACAGCAAATACTAATAGTGGTAATAACAATAATAATCATAATGATATTAATAATAATGATAATAATAATAATAATAATGATAATGATAATAATGATGATGATGATGGTAATGGTAATGATAGTAATGGTAAAATAGTGATGATAATAGTAGTGGTAAAAATAATGATAATAATAACAGTAATAACAACAACAACAATAGAAATAATCACAATGAAACAAAAACACTGGCTAACCGTTCCGGCTTTAGGGAGCCTGAAAATATGTATTATAATTGTTCGCCAAGGTCCCCCGCGTAGTGGAGAGACAAATCACCGGTGTAGGTAGGTATACATGGTATAATAATTTGGTGCGATGTCGTACGTAGTGTGTGATGGGTACATGTAGTCATATACCATCGACCAGCACCCACCAAGATCTCCTGATGTAACGCGGATTTGTCGGCAATCGCTTCGTTCGATCTCCCGTATTCCAAAAGTTCTGCACCAAGGACTTGAGATCAGAAAGTTAAGAGTTGGAGGCACAGGAGATTCAGGGCCCAGTAAAGAGGACGTAACGAGTAGGTACGAGGAGATTCTATCCCCTGTATCGGTACAAACGCGGTGGGATATCGTAAATAATTATTAACGGAAGTTATAACGAGGGCACATAGACACCAAACTTCATCGCGATCAACTCCCTGCTGCTCTATATCGCCCTAAGATTGACGTAGACACTCAACAGCCACAACACTACACACTCCGCCATATTAGATCACAACAACGCGCCACGGGGTTCACATCAATGGGATCACGGAACCAACCGCGGCCTTTCAAGATACCGAACAGTTTTGTTTCAATCCCGCCCCGCAATATACTCAATACAATACATTGAGCTCGATTTACGGAAAAATGTCAGTGAACTATCTTTTGACTATCAGTTAGGTCGATAAGGTATTCAATTGGACTCTTTCCGGAGTTGGAAAATTTTCTCCGATAATTTCCAGTTGGAACGAATTCAACATTCGAATCAAATGGAATATCGCTGTGTGCCATAATAATTCCGATCAATAATTCAAAGCGTTGCCCATGTCGACTAGTCGACCTAACGACCTTAGAAGCTGTCAACGACTGTACGCGGTATCGGGCAAGTATTTTCGATATCTTTAATTTCTCCCATTCACCAAACACTGCCAGTGATGAACATTGCATCACTGCTAGGACCACGTCCGGGCGCATCGGTCATACTACAATAGAGCGTAGAGAAAGAGGGTTCTTATGAAAATATTTCGATTTCCCTGAAACGTTCCAATAAAATTCTGAGCTTTCGTACAAACTTTATTTATTCATTCGCCCAAGTAGATGGGTAACTTCCAAAATCATATCGTTCGTAAAATACAGTCACGCTGTCCCACTTGACCACATGTTTTACCTGATCATTGAATTTAATGTACATATTAAGTCGGTAATGATCATTTCGCCGCAGTTTGGGCCGTGAATTTCTGCAACCGTCTTCTTCTGACTATCTCTTGTTCATCGTCAGGTCGTATATTAGCTCCAGAGGTTGATGGAACCGCCAAATCCTCGCTTTCCATCGATGCGCTACCACTAGGCAAAGATTCGCTAGAGCCACTAATTGGCTCCTCACAGTTATCCGAGGTTACATTCTTCTTTGCTGATATTACCTCGTCCGTCACTTTTGCATTTTGCATCTGAGTTGCAGGTCCAACATTTGGCACGGGAATGCTACGGAGTTGAGAAATAATGCCAGAATTTGAGTGACTTGGCATAGGACTTTTAACAATATATATCAGAGTTCAAATTCAAAAACTTTGATACTATTTAACAAATTTTCGCTTTACTTTGCTGTGGTAGCCACGGTCTGATACTGGCTCATCATAGCATTGGCAGCGTCGAGAAGAAGCTGAACTCTCTGTAGCGTTTGAATCCTTGTCTCAACAGCCTGACGCATATTGCCTTCCATTGCCCGAAGCTCCTCGTCGGTAAGAGTAGTCAAATTTGGTGGCGGTGCAGGTACAGGAGGAAGATGTACAATAGAAGGAAAGGGTGGAACGAAAAGTGGAACGCCACCAGGAGGAATGGACTGAAATGGAGGAAGGCCAATGTTGGGAATAATATTTGGCCCCGAAACCTGCGGGGCCCCACCCTGCTGCGGCTGTTGCATACCGGCCCAGAATCCAGCTGGTATTTGAAACGGTTGCTCGGCTTCAAGTGAATCAAATTTGAAAGAATTAAAAATATGCAAGCGAATGGGATTTTACAATGCAATTTTCCAGGTGCGGCTATCGATGACAGAGATGTTAGAATCAATTCATCGAATAGCACGAATTACCTTGCTGGTTAGCGCCTGCTGCCTGCGCCACTTGAGGGGCTTGATGACCCGGCGCTTGCGCTTGATTTTGAGCCCTTGTTCCAGGATGACTAGGTGTGGGCCTGAGAATATTTAATCTGCAAGTCGGACAAGTCTGCTGCCGTTGGAACCATGATCTTAGACATGCGGTGTGAAAAATGTGATTGCATGGCAATTTTTTACTCGCTGTAAACATTTCCTCCCTGGAACCAAATAACGTAGCACATATAACCTAACAGTATTTCAGGAATCATTCCGATGAATTTCAGAGGTGTTTCTCTGACCTGCAAATAATGCAAACATTGTCCGCGGCAGCCAATTCCTCTGACGTTGCATCAGGGTACAAAGTATTCATATTCCTGATTGCTCTCCTGGACATCACAACGTCATGGAACGCCTTTTTGAAATTGCGCATCGTGTAGTACATAGGTCGAAACGCGAACAGAGGCAACGTGTATATCCTGACCATTATCGTCACAAATGCAACGTACAAGATAACCTGAAAAAGATATGACATTTTGTTTGAAACGGAAAATAGCCAACGACTCTGCTCCCACCTTCAGAAGGCCGATTATGAGTTCGGTGTAGAGTAGAAAAACTGCTTTATTGTCCCATGGATTCTCACTTTGTAGGTCGATCGTATGGAGCATATATTTCACAGTAATGTTCAGGACAACGGTAAGCAGTATGGCGTATTCGAACCCAAATACGAGCTGTACAGAGGCACCTTTAGTCAGTGTTGAAACGTAGGCGTACTCAATCATGGTCACGTTTGTTGAAAATAATAGTCCCAATAAACTCAATACTCTCAGATGGAAAAGCCAAGTGATGACCGGACTCCTTTCCATCTGAAATATATACAGGTAGTGGATTATAAATTAAACAGAATTGAACTTCTATTGGCTCAGTGAATTTATCATTCAGTAGTTGCCAAACTTTGCTACTAATCTATTTAACTTGGAACACTGTATTTTTCTTACAAAGTCGACTCTGTCCTCTGCAAGCCAATGAAATGATTTCAGAAACAGCAACAGTGTGAATAAAGCAATGAACTTTGGACTAAAGTCATCTCTGAAAACTGTAAATGCAAGGCAGGTTTCAGTCACCGCATACCACGCTCTCTCGACCAGGTGCTATAAAAAATGAAAGTAATTAACAATTTCCATCTATTATTTTTGCATCGTCGAAAATGCCTTACTCACTCTTGTTATTTTCGGTAACATACCTCGAGTTCAGCCGCACGCAGGTTTCCAAAGAATATTTTGCGGAGGAAAGTGTTCATCATAAAGACCAGTATCAGGCCCTGCACATAGATCACCTGAAATCGAATAAAGGTATTACGTATTTGTGTCATAGCCTCCTCAAACTAACAATAAGAAATTTGAAAGGATGACGATCACTGCAAAAATCACTTTTCTGCCAATCGCAATTTTGGCCAAATCTACATACATAGGTATGTGATTGCCTCAGGTAGGCTGAGGGCAGGGGGAAGTTAGGACAGTCTATATCAGCTTATATACCAGCTTTATATGGTAGAATGAATTGCTTTGCTGAAGTCAAAGAATAGCAATAGAATTTCGAATCAGATGATAACTTACTGCCATACTGGGGTTGGACTTGGTTATGTAGACGACTGATGGATAGAATTGTTTCTTCTGATAATACGCATTTCCAATAACAGCGCAGGTTAAGGCTACGCTGAATAATGTGATCCCTACGGTTCTCATTTTAACGAGATACTTATCGCCTGCCTGGAGGCTTGGTGGCTTCGATAAATGATGTGATACTTTTTACTGGCTATTATTGACAATTATGACACACGTATTAATACTGTTTACGCGTCGTACGTTCGTGCCCACAGACCTTATTGTGTTCGTGTCATTCGCACATACATTTCTATCTACCTTTACGCATGTCACCCCTCGGCGGGTGGCGGCCGGGAAGACTGTGTCAATTGTCATACAACGACAGCTGGCGCTAGAATCGCTATTCGGTCTTCTCTATTCAAGTATGTAGTGTGGCGTGATTGGCCGGTTATGAAACGTTTATTTCAATCGGTCTGTGCTTTCAGTGTTTCCATGATAAAAGCTCTACGATAATTAATTATGGATATAACACCACGAGTATCGGCTCCTTGGTCATACACGTTTAAGTACTCAACGTAGTACTAACATTGAGTATAGATTATCTGTACTCAATGGTACTAACAGTACATATTTACAGATTTCGACCACTGATTTCGAATCCACAATATTGAGCGGGATGTTTGGACGCGGTTCTCACACTTTTGAATGGTTATAAAGATGAGCATCGTAGAACCCGATAGATATTTCCAGAGATACTTCCTGCTATCAATCAGTTTATGTTTTGTTTGTTCTCTCTTGTCGTTTGGTACAGTCGATTAGACCGTATGTTCTCTATTCTTGTCAATAAGTTCTCGAGATAATAAAATTAGAAAATAATAATAATAATAATGATAAGAGCCGCACAACGAGCGAATTGAAATATGAACGGGCAATTAACTGAGGAACGTAAGCAGAGAAACATAATCATTAGATCAGGGAGCTTGGCACCCAGAACAATAAACGTCAGATCTTGGTGTATGGTGTCATTCTTTAAATTAATCGGTATACTCTTTTGTGAATAATCTATCAATCGCTCTACTTATTGTTGATGGTATAGTAGCGAAAGAAATTATTTCACATGAATGAAACATTGCGAAACAATAAGTAAACCTTTGGCTGTACTAATTATACAACTGCTAGTATTATTGTAATTTCGGGTTCTCGATTCAGATGACGAGCTAGATGATTTCCTCGAGGATGATCAGTGCTGTAAGATCGCTGACAAATACCTAATCGCCATGGTCTTCACGTACTTTTTGAGGGCTGGGCTGCAATCGGATGAATACACAAGAGCAAATTTCTTTACCGCCCTGTAATTTCGTTACACATACTTGGTCTTCATATTCAAAAGCAAATAATGCATATAGTTTGATAGTTTGTTGAGCTGAAAAAATTCCTGGTATCTATGCTCTAATTACACTGTTTCCAGGTATTTGGCCCATGATATGGAAGAAGACACAGATGAGTATCGAGTAATGCTTCTTGATTACATAGGGCTAGATGATGCAGGATTCGATCGCACACCGTTATTATTGTTTGAAAGGCGTGATAAACTCTGGGAGAGAATGCAGCATCGTGGCGTAGTTTCCAAATTATGCTGCGACAAGGTGATGGACATGATTCGGCCATATCATAAGATATGGTCCCGCGAAAGACATGTCAACCACTCGGGGGCATCCAGAGTTTCTAACAGGTGTAATTCAGTTCCTTAAACTTTTCCAGAATATTCAACACAAAATTCACAGCACAATGGATCTAAAAACATAAATATGTAATTTTCATTTTTGTCTTGCAACAGAGAAAGTATCTCCTGCCCAAATTGCCCTACGTTGATCGTCCCGCAATACTCAAACTCTTCCACCGAGTTCAGTCCAGAAGTAGTTTTCAATTTGCTAAGACCAAGAACAGTCAACGGTCGGGTATTGAATCCACACTACACCTTTGACTTTGAGTAGACAGAATTCTAATTACCGATAAAATTTATTTTCAAATTTTCATCTTCAATAGATTCAAATAGTCACAGTAACAGTTTAAGTAGGGTATAAAGGTAGAAAATATTATTCGTCAATGTAAAAACTATTGTGACATTATATTTTAGCTGGTACAAAGATATTACTCACTAGTTTGTAGGTTTGTTACAACCTGTTGCTTTATGTTTTTCTTTCACGCTGGCTATGATTCTACAGATATTGGTATCAGGTGAGTTACACATAAATCGTTCATTAATCAATTGTATGAGAAGACAAATCACATGATAGCAAAATAAAGAAAAATCACAATAACGATTATGAAATGGTGAAATATTGAAATGGGGTTTCGTTCATCTATCTGTATACATTTAAACAAATATTGGTCCCACGTCTTGGATGTATAAAATTAAACATTAATTTTATTTCTAACTGACAGACTTAGTTAATTGTCTCGATTTGAACGCGTTTCTAGGACTTTGTCTCTTCGGAGTGGTAAATTGTTCAGAGGTAAAGGCCAATGCCTTCATGGGAGTACGTTTGGAGTCAGTTCCCGGTTTTCTGATTATCGTCTTTCCATCCTTTCGAGTCTTTGAAGTAAGAGTACGTTTGATGTGAGGCGTTTTGCAGGGCGTGTTTTCATCTGATTTTAAGACATTTCGGTTCGATTCTTTCAAGGTGCGAATAATTGGCGATTGAGGTTTTACTGGAGGCAAGGACATCGTGCTCTGGTTTTCGCTCAGACAATAATAATTATTCGTGTTGAATTCCATCAAGTCTACGTAGTCTGTGTCAGTCTTCAAATCGTTCTCCAATGCATCTAAATTCTGTGAATCATACTTTGGAGCTACGCGCCTGATATTTTGCTTTTCAGGCTGCAAATGAGTGTTCTGCTGAGACGGTATTATAGTTAATTTCATTTTCAACTGCGGGGAGAAATCACCAGAGGAATGAAGCACCTTCAATTTAGCATTGCCATTCTTCGGGCTCTTACTGGGCTTTCTACGAGGTGGTACCGATGTTTTTGAGACGTTTAATTCGTCCGAATCTAAGCTTTTGGCCACCCGAGAACGGCCCAATTTTGAAAATTGTCTTCTGGTTATCTCTGCTCTAGTATCGCAGATTAAATTTGGGCAATGAATTTCCCGCTTTGACGTTTCGTCGAAAAGCTTTGCTTTCGCTAATACCATTCCAACATTTTGGGTTCTCAATTTTGCCACTGAGGCCCTTCCAGTCTGTGATGCCGTAGTATTCGTCCCGTGATCAGACTTGAAATAACAGTCTGCATCTTTCCATCTTACAATTCTTTCCGTGGGTGTTCCACACCCTATTTCTTTCAACCCAAAAATAGGCTCGTTGTCCCGACCCACATCTTGCTGGCTGCTAGCCTTTTTTATCTCTTTCGTTTTATTATTTAATTGTCGACAGTTGCCCATGAAATCAGACCCATGAAAAGAGGAAGCCCGACGGACCACCGATTGCATGACAATATCCGAGCTGTTCACTAGCTCCTCTTGGTCATCGAAGAAAGTGTCGTCATCGTTCAGTGAGCCCTTTGTGTGTTCCACGGTGTGCGTTATCAAGGTGTGCAATTGTTTTTGCAGGGAGTCGAGCCTCGCGATCGTTTCATCGCTGCAAATCGTATCGCAACTAGAAAGCGTTCGGGTACCAGGTTGCATCAATCCCGTGTAGACAGTGTTGGGTCTTCCACGTTTCAAGTAGACCTTAGGTGAAGAATTATTCAGTTCTTCTTTGGATTGCTCCAAATTCTGCTGTGTCGAGACGCGCCACGAGACGTGACGGCTATTGCGTTTGCTGTTGACGGAACGCAAGGAGAGATTAAGGGTTTTGAGAAAACATGGGAGGCATTATACGATATCGTAGATAACAATATACATACCAAACAGGTCGTTCTTGAGATCGACGTCTGAGATTCCCAATTTTCCTGGCACTTGGCGACCGTATTATCTTGTGCTCCGCAGATCTTCTTATTTTCAATTCCTTGCCCAAACGTTTGGCAAGATGATCGGCATTCAAGGTGCTGCCAATACTAGCTCCTTCTAGCGTTTTCTCGTAAGCACACTGTACTTTTCTGGCGGAGCACTGAATGAGATCTTGGCTAGTATTGTTTGACTGTGAGATGCATCCAAACTCTTGAGATATCCTGGTTTCTATTGCACAAACTCTACTTTTTATTTCTTCGTATTCACTTTTTGGCACAGTAACGTACTCTTCCTCGTCAGAATTTACATTGCAAAAAAGTCTAGATTGGAAGGCAGCGTCAATTTTTTTAGATCTTTTGTTCGCTAGACCGTTCCGGTAGTCTATCTGATCGTTCTGGCGCTTGCTGTACATCAAATTATCCGATATTTGACCGACTGAGGCGCTATCGTCCGATAAGTTGACATCAGCATCCATGAAAACTTCATCCTGTTCAGAACCATTGACAAAACCCTCGAGTGATTTTGAAGGCGACTTGACTGCGATTAATCCTTCATGCTGTGTTTGTTTTTTATTTAACCATGAGGCACCGCTAACGGAACTCCATCGTCTTTCAATTTTTGGTGAATTTGAAATTCTGCGATCTTCGCTTTGCAGATCTACGACTTTCTGGAAAGAAAATCTAGAAGATAATAAGGGTGCTAACAAATGTTTGCACTGTATGATTTGTAATGATACTTGACCATCAGGCTAGGGAGTCGAAATTACGTCTCATACTTACAAGTTTACTTTTTGAAACAAGCCGATCCAAGCTGAGACGAATCTTCCTGGTTCCCTCAATTTTTTCTTTTACTCTCGACATACGCATGGGGCTTCGATCTTGGCAGGGACTACAAATGTGGGGGGAAAAACCGATGAGGATCAATGCCAAAACCTTACAAGAATACGTAAACGATGGCATTGTAAATAGTTACAAAAATGTAAAGCATGCACTACATACTTTGGGTTTAAAGAAACTACAGCTGTGAAGCGATTTCCCTGGCGTGGACAACCACAGTCAGGTAATACTTGGAGAATTTCTCGTCTGTGATCAAACAATATCCAGAATACGAGGTGCATCAACAAAATAAAGGATATAGGCTGCCTGCAAAACTGGCGAATTTGCTACTCACTTTTTTTTTGCACTCGGAGGGGCCAGAGGTTCGGTAACCTTGCGTTTTTTTCCTGTTCTGATGGAAGGAGTATGTAACGAGTTGAAACTGGTTGGAACAATCTTATTGGTTACGGCGGAGGATTCGTCTGGCGAGTTACTCTTGCTGACCATCTTTTTCAGGCCATTCAACATCCCTACAACAGATTAGAAATTATAATTCCGTTATTTTTCAAGAGAAGTATACACGAGGAGGAGGCTCTGTGTTAGTGAATATGGAAAAAAAAGTTAATACTGTGAAACAATTGAAATCCGTTGTGAGATAACTCTTGATGCTAAAATGTGTGAATTTAACCCAGAAGTATGGACGTACTCAGGTTGATATTGGAGACACTTGGGTGTGGCTTACGTGTAAGGCTTCCGCTGCGACGTTTCTTGTTTTTCAGCTTTGCCCTTGACAAAGAATCCAAAGCATCAGATTCGTTCTCAATACCACTGGTTGTATCGAATACCATGAGTTCCGTTATATTATCTGGCAAAACACCAATGCGGTCAGCATTCTCGATCAAAATCTAAAAAAAATTCGAATCAAAGAACTCAACATCTCACTTCCGATATATCGATCACTATTACCTTGACAATGACAATATGTGTTTCTAATCTAGTTTGAACAGCAGATATAGTAGCTTCCTGAAGTGGCATGATATTTGGTCCCACAACTTTGGCCAGGTTTTCTACACTCATTTTGTTCTGTTTCTCATGTTCAGCTATTCTCTTGAGAAATCCAGCAAAGTACGCTAATGTGTTCAGATGGTAAGGGGGAAGAAGAATGCAGGCCATAAGCAGTGCCTTCACACTGGAATTTTTTAGCAATGCACATCGTACAAATAATTCGTGATAGGACCAAGGTATCAGGGGTACTGGAAGTTCCCTGAAGAATGTTTTAAGGACATTAGCCAGATCTATAACCTGGTGTTTATCTTCTAGGGGAGCACCAGCATCGAGAAGAGATATAATTTCTTTCTGGCGACGATGAGACCCAGCTTTCCTGAACAGACCTTCGTGATTTATACATTTTTCAATGAGGGCACAGGCCTGGCTCACAAATTGAGGTATATGAACGACAGACCCAGAGGAGAGGATAACAATATCTGACGGTAATTGTGTGAGGTGGGTTTTAAAAACTTTATCACATGATTGAACAGAGTGACGATTCTCCTCGTTTTTGTCTATTTTCGATAAGTGAGGCTGCTTCTTCACGCGCCGCTTAACCCCCAAATTTCTCAAGTCACTCGCGATTATTTGATAGACCTTCTCTTTGTTTACAACATCGTATATCAACATTTTAACAGCAGGTTTTCAAAGCGACGCACATTTGCGTAAAGCGTGCGCCCACACGTCCTAGGTGCAGTCAATCAGGCCTCAATGAACTTGTAAACGGAATGTTTGGTACGACTATAGACAACTGGCATTTATCCAGTGGTGTTAGGGACCTCCTAGTCTCCTCACGAACTATATGTATACGTACCGTACGTATGTATGTACGTCGCGCGGTTAGGTTGATTTTGAATCGATTCTCGGCCAAGCGCGCGTTTGGACAACTTTTTCGTGTAGCCCGGCTACGAAAAGTTGTCCAAGCGAGCTTGGCCGCGAAGCGATTCACAATCAACCTAACCGGGCGTATACATACGTAACAATTATTTTACAATCAGTACTCACGAATCTCTAGAGTCCCTAGAATATGAAGGATCTGAATTACGTACTCTCATTGTAAAAGCCTAGGCGTGGGGATAAAAGATAAAAAATTTAACATAACCTGTACTGGTCAATCAATCATACGGCGGCGACTTGATGTGCTTGATCTTTCAAATTGATCACTGAGGGTGCTAGTAGAACATCGGTCTAGAGCTTCTCCTGGTTGACGTATAATACTTGCTGTGTTCCTGAGCAATACCTATTGGTAAAAATGTTCAGCAGGCTGATAAGACAGCTTTACGTCGGTGGTCCGAGATGTATGATTCTCCAATTATCAAAAGCTTGGCCAACACCTGCCACGTTGAACCACCTTTCTCCACAGAGAGTTAGCAGCAACAATTTCTTACCCAGTAAA
Source organism: Athalia cordata (assembly GCA_963932425.1). Classification (NCBI taxonomy): domain Eukaryota; kingdom Metazoa; phylum Arthropoda; class Insecta; order Hymenoptera; family Athaliidae; genus Athalia; species Athalia cordata. The sequence continues at coordinate 33,473,883 of OZ010626.1, forward strand.
TGTTTCTTCTGTTCTTCATCTTCTTCTCCACATGTTGAGGAATCCGACGAGATAGAAACTCCCGAATTACAACTCAATACAATCACTCAGCTCGATGAAGCCGAGCTACAAACTATACTGGATTCTGACCTCACGCTGAATCAAAAATACAAAATATTACAACTAGAACTAGATGTGTTGCGACAGACTGGGAAACAAGTACCAGACAAAATAGGCCCTTCACAATGGATGCAGTTATTCAAATTGACAACCCGATCCGCTAGAAGGTTTATAACGTTATTTTAAATATTATGTACTAGACTCCTCATGCCTTCTGATTTCAACCCTAATTTCTTTTTGCAGAAAGTATCTGAGTTATTTATTCAAAACAGAAAAGAGCAAGGAGAACACACGGGCAAAAAAGGAGTTGGCGAGATTAGCAAGAAAAGCAAGTATGGGAGAAGATACAGAATACAACATGGATGAGTACGGATTATACAGAACAACAATGTTTTTACGTATATATGATACTACGATACACAAATTTCACAACACAAAATTGATGCAAGCTACAATGTTTGGCCCAAAGCTTGTAATAGACTGTGGATACCATGCGCAAATGACGCATCAAGAGAGTACAGATTGCGCAAAACAGCTAACTTATTTATTTGGGGACAATCGTGTCCAACGTGAACCTTTTGATCTCCACTTCTGCAATGTCGACAAATCTTCTCTGGTTATGCAAAAGTTTCATAGGAATGTACCAAAAGCATATGACGAAGATTTCCCGCTGAACGTTACCGAGGCTTCGTATTTGGACATTTTTGATAAAGAAAATTTGATCTACTTGACCCCTCACTGCAACGTCGAGATGGATGAATACCTCCCCGATGCCATTTATATCATAGGTGGTATTGTTGATAAAACCAATACTCAACCTCTCTCTTTGGCTAAAGCAAAGAAAGAGGGACTAAAAATGGCCAAACTACCTCTTGATAAATATTTGTTATGGGGCCCCGGCTCAGGAAAACGACTCCCGCTAAATCACATGGTAAGAATCTTGGGCGATGTCAGGGCTACTGGGGATTGGAAAAAGGCTCTAATGCATGTGTCCAGAAGGAAACTGGAAAAAGGTCTTGACGAACTGAAAGTGGAGGAAGTTCAGGAAGGCCAAGAACCCCAGAAGAATTTCAGGCAGCACAGTCACGATAAATATCATCGTTTCGACGCTAGTGAGCCATCTAAATACAGTAAACATACATACAGTAAACAGGGAACTGAAGTTGCCTCGTTCACCTATCAGGATAGACGAAAGCGACCCTTGTGAATATGTAAAGTGAGCCAATTTGGAGCCTAATAAATAGCTATGTTTATACGAACCCTCCTCCAGGCCTTGTTGGGTAAAAAAATGGAGTAGTCATTCCAACACTTATGTGCCTTGGATCAGATTCTTATGTTTATTGATCAGTAATTCCAACGAAGAAAACTCCACAAGATAGGTTTTTAATTATTGTACAAGAATTGTATAAAAAATGGATTCATCAGGGCAAACAGGTAAGATGTTTACTTCAAGGCTGTGTTCACAAAGTTCACTCTTCAACTTAGAGTTAACTAGTCAACTCACTACCGTTCAAAAATTTAATTAAGCTCACAATAGAGCATTCATAAATTGACCACAAGTAGTTAAAAACGAATAAGACAAAATAAACAGTCCAACCAAAGAAACATTGAATGTTAACAGCATTCATTAGTATCATACCTATATCGTACTCTAAGTATATGCTTGTAATAAATAGCGATGAATGAAGCGATTCACACGCAGTCACAAGATACCGTGGTTATCGAATAAGAAATTCTTTTGTCAGTGTCACGACAGGCTGCGATACTTTCATGGCAGTGTGTGCTTATTCGATATGAGGCTCATCGATCGATTATCACTATTTTATAAGTCAGTGGACCAAAACTTGACAGAATAATAAAAGAACTTATGGAAAATTTGGTCAACTTCCTTGAAAGCTGCGTTTGATAGATACTTGGGGATAAAGCTGTTGCCATTCGTGGATTTTGAAATCATTGATGCCCTCGCAAAAGCTGAGATCGATCATTTCTAATTGAGTACAGCACATTAGGAAACGCAGACATATATCTGGTGTGAGTGATCGCGCTCCAAGTAAATCCAGCTGTTTTAGTTTTGGGCATGCTAGAAAAGGCTCTATGTCACGATCGACCAGACCTCGAAGTGCTGCAAGGAAAACTTTCTCAAGATCATGACAGGATGAGGCCAACGCACGAAGCGATTCACCTGGAGCTCCGATGCCAAGACTGTAGAAGGTAGAATAACGAATGAAAATCATACAAATCATCGAGTAGCTATTTCATTTTCAAATAATACTGACCACCATCCGAAATCAACTTCTCTAAGTTGTCTGCAGCGAGCTAGAGCTCTAACTCCGTGGGGTGTGAGGCTATGACTTTTCCAAAAATCTATACTCTCGAGTCGAGGACAGGAATATGCAACTTGCATGGCGATGTCATCCATGTTGAGAATGTGATCGCAAGCCGCAAGATTTAAATGTCTCATATTTGGATTTCCTTTCAGAATTGCGCAGAGAGACGGAGTCTGTATCACTGTTCTATAAAGCTCTAGTCTTTCCAGCTGCTGCAAGTTTGCCAAGGGCCAAAAACCGTCCTTTGTTATATCCAGGCAATTGCGGAGACATAATTCTAGCATTTCAACAAGTAAACATAAATTAATTACCATTCAACAAATTAGTTTTCCAAATCAATCATGTACCTTTGAGATTCTTGCATACAACCGCAACCTTTAGGATAACTGAGTTGTTAACGAATTGACAGCAGTTTAATCTGAGGTGAGTTAGTTGGGCCCCACTGGAAGTTAGAAAGTCCTGAATATCCTTGGATGTGATTGTATTGTAGTTCCCACACCAGGAAAGATCGATACGTTGCAAGTGCTGACACCTCGAAGACAAAGTACTTAGAGTATTCCCATCCACGCAGTACCAATATGGTTTCATATTTAGACTGGTATAGAGAAGTGCGTCCCGAGCTATGTTGTTGAAATGTCTGTTGACTCTACAGCATCGACACAGCGATTTAAGGTCCAGATTTTTCAGAATCTTGAAGACAGCTTCATCCTAGCGAAACAAGATGAAGGTAAATGTATAACTTGACAAAAAGAACTTTTTTTTTGGCACAGACTTACCGGTAGCATAGAAAAACTGCCGCAACTATGGTTCGATGGCTGAGCTATACCTGTCTTTTTGGCTGCCGCAAGACGAGTCCCAGATGATGATAAATTGATATCCCTCATAAGTTCTGGAAAGTCCTCTTGCAGGAACCTGTGTAAGCTTTGAACAGCTTCTTCGATAGGTGGTATACATTGGAAGTCCGTCCCTAATTTGTCCACGATCATTCCTTTCTGTATTTTTTTCGTTACATTTCTGTGAAAAAAAAAGTCATCAATTAACCCTTATTAATTGGCAGATAAAAACGTAAACACTAACCCATTTGACAATTGGCAGTGTTCGTACAGTGAGTTTTTGAGTTCCCTCAAGTCTCTGTGAGTCTTGAGATAATCTGGTGTTAAATTGTAAATGTCATTACAGCTAGAGGTGCTCTTGTCAAGTAGCTGGAGGAGAGAGCTCAAGTTGGTATTATGAAATTTAAAGTGTGGTTGAATCAACTCCGATGTTCCGATTAAAAGAATCGCATCTAATTCCGTATAATAGTCCAACTTGCTGTGGTTGAATTCCAATCGTAGTATCTTTGTTTTGAATTTACATTCCCATAGAGGAGGAGAAAATATCCTTGGCTTGTGCGAAACTATTTGCGGAGGTCCGCTCCATAGACGCCTCCACTTTCCATTGCTTTCCGCTGCCCATATCCCAACAACACTTCCCGGGTTGTAAGTCTCATAAACCGAGACTCTGATGGGATAAACTTCGTGATCATATGCCACATCTATAAAATACAAACCTTGCGTCATTTTCCAGTAAGAATTCTTGGAAATCATGACCGTTACCAATATAATCCTGACAGACGACGTGCTCATTGTTTTGTGGCATGTAGTCGATTAGCTTCGAAGGTGCTCTATCCCACCAGCAACCGTAAGTTCTCTAAAAGTTTAATCACTCAATAGTTGGTTCCGACAATAACCAATCGATGACGAATCTCACCATGACAAATGCTTGAGGAAAATCGCCATAATCGGGAAATTTGCTAGGATTTCCCGCTACATTGTAAGCAGTGTATGAAATGCTTATGTCACTGCCGTACTGAGAGCTAAAGTGATGTACTTGCTTGACAAATTGCTCAGTGAATATGATCGAAATTTCGTCATCTTTGTTGCCTGCTTTTCCCCTGGCCACAGATATCACCTCCGATTTTGTATCGTCACACGAAATCATACCGTGTATTATATTTATAATAAATAAATAAAAATTGTAGATGCTTCGAAGAGATCAGGTTACGAATGATGATGTTTTTGTTCTGAATCGAATATGACAATTAAATTTATATCTATCGAGGATTACCGAGTTTAAATGACTTTAAACAGAGATGGCGCCCCATACACCGTCGTGCGTGGGCCTACGTAACTTAATTGTATCGTTAAGAGTAGACAGTGATAGATGCTTCAGTTGGGAAGCACCATCTTATAGGGAAGCACCCTGTATCTCCACCGCTTACCAGCGACTAGCCAGTACCACAGAATAAGGACCACTGACCTCTATAGAAACATAGAGATCAGTGATAAGGACCCAGTACATACTGCCATAGTCCAATAGTGTACTCACATACACTAGACCCACTGATATATGTATAATATCAGTGACTAGAGTCATCCACAGTCTTTATTCCGTGATACAGTACGAGGAGTACGGATACAGTACCGCTCACCGCTTTGACAATGAGAGTAGACACTAGACAGTCGCAACGTGTCGATATATATAAATCAGTGATGTCGGCAGCTGCGAGTACCACTGATATTAGTAGTCTATATCACTGGCGAGTACCTTTGACTAGGAAGAGAATACGCACGTGCTTCAGCGACAGTGGAAGTGGAAGTCGGAATAGTTTCGACGCGGGTACAGGGGTGATTGATCAGGTGTCATGTATACATGCAGGATTTAATACTTGACTTCGACAGCCCATGATATCAAGGTATGTTACACATCGAATCGTCATTTACAAAGGGTTAGGCAATCACAGCTGATGGCTATTGGTATATTATTATAACAGATGCGGATGTTGACGTAGACGTAGGACGTAGATGTATTCGGATATAATCGTGAAGCGGTTGTAATCGTCACGAATCGATGACGTGCGAATGTGGATAGCTCAAACGTTTACGTAGGAGGAATCTCGTAGCCATTCGAGTCCTTCGTGGGGTAGACACAGGTGGTTGTAACCGTGGTTGTAGCATTCCTTCCCTATGCTAGTACTACTGCAACCGTGGCACTTGTTGCACTGGCAATCTAAGCTCTCGCCGCACTTACCCCACATGTTATGCCGCCCCCCGCATCGCTGTCCGGGACCCTACAAATCATAATTTGATCGCATCGTGACTTGCAAAAAGGTGATTTTTAGAACTTGGTACTTTGATGGGATGATATTACCTTCCCGCACTCAACGAAGTTGCATTCTTCGGCGAATGTGCTACCCCATATACATTCGTCACACTTGTCCCCGCAACTCTCGCGATTTCTGCACACCCCGGCTGAACGAGCATCGCATCTGTACAATTTTCGAGACGACAAGGAAAGTCAAGGACAAATATTCATCGCTCCCATTATTTGACACATTATCCGAGTAAACGTAAGCAGGTAAACAGCGACAAAGACGACAACGACAACAAAACTATAACTCAACTACACTACATTAAAACTACAACGACAACAACGATGACGACGACGACGACAACTACCAGAACAACAACTGCAACACAACAGATCAAAACAATATGATAAATCTCGGCTTCTTACAAATAATTATCATTCAGCTGTAACGTAAGTTATATCGTTCGGAAATTATCATTGATTCTCCATCATTAATACTTACGTGAAGATAACGCTTGCGAGCATGGTGAAAATAAATGGTGACGAGACAAATTCAGCAGCGTGCATTTTGTCCTGGAGAAGTCGATGTAATTGTATATTATCTGTAATCAAATGAGTCCATGTACCTGGTTGTGTTATGATAATTCATTAGCTCCGCTGGTTATAATAAGTCGACCCATCATGCGGATGCGCTGCGTAAAATCCAAATCGGCATCGGACCGAAATTAATGTTTTCGAAATTTAATTGTCTTACAGATGCATTATGAAAGGATCAACTACCACGAAAAACAGTATACCGTACTCGTATCACGATGTAGAAAGGATGCGAAACGGCACACGTCCACGCAAGCTACGTGAACTTTGACCTAGGCCGGCATGTATTTCCTGTCGTATGTATTCCTACATGTATTTCTATTGCTAATCAGATTTTTTCAGATTCGTATTCCATAGGAAATACGCCTATACCTTACATACATACATATACATATAAGATATGCATGCGGAAGTAGCGAGATAAGCCTTATCAGCATACCTGTACGTGTGCAGTATCAACGTACGTAGTATGCATATGAGGTGTGAGATATACCGCTGGGCGAATGAATGAAAGTCCGATCACCTCCGACGTATCCTATATATGCAAGATACGAAGCAGGATTGTAGCGGGTACGCGCGTACATGGGAATATATGTAGATAATACTGCGCATTCGAACGGTGTTCGTAAATAGTTGGGTGTTTTCGTTGGTATATAGAGTGATCGCATCAGATCGCATGCCAAGTTTGCCAGTTAACCACGGTCTCACGGTCAACGGCCAGTGTCAATCCAACGGTCCAACATTTCGGTCTGCACTTCTGAGCTATCTGGCTTCTCGACCTGTGATTCATATTTCTCGCTACGATTCATAAGTGTATACCTGTTATATCTATTCATCATCCGGAATTAAAAGTACGGCATACCCTTATCAAATCGACGCTTCATCCCGCGGTTCGATAATTCAGCACTGGGATAGTGCAGCGAAACTGCAGTTTTGACTTCCGCGCATCTTTTTATCTTCCGAATAATTTTCGCCCGTGTCCTACGGTCAATTGCGTCGGGTGCAGCAACACCGGATCAAACTTTGAGGTGAGTCGAAGAAAGCGTCGAATAATTTGAATAGCACACGTACCGCAAGCTGATTAATTTATCGGCAAACTCCTCGCTAATCGAACGTTCTTCGCCCTTTCATCTTTGTACATACATACCTATATACCTATGTACTACGTACTACGTGGATACCAATGCTTCGAAATGTATACGTATATGAATATCCTGGGTATATATTTTCTAGACCTCAATAGTTTTCACGTCTAAAATAGGTGGGCGGAAAAAAAAAATAAAAAAAAACAAACAAAACGGTGCAGCTCGTCCTGCTCTCGAAGCGCTTTGGGCTTTGATATCCCTGAACAATGAAAGTATATAATCGTATGTATCCGTAAGATTATATTACCCAGATTTGCCCATGGGGTTGGAACGAGTAAGGCCAAAAACCATATGGTCGGCTGAATTGGTGGATTTTGCGATTTCCCCCACATACTTTTCTCATATTATCGGTACTCATCCGGAGTAATGCATAGGAAAAGTGTTAGACAAGGAGGGTTTTTGAATTTTTCACTATCGCAATAACATTTGCGAAATTTATCAAGATTAAATTCGTATTCAGTGTGACGAAAAATAGAAATCTGATGTTTGATAAAATAAACAAGGAATCATTGAATTATCTGCAGTGATTGAAAAATTAAATGCAAACTTATATTCAGTAAAATCTCCCAAACGGACAAAGCTAGATTCGATGGGTCATATTTTCGGAGAAATATGATAAATTATTGGTCCGGTTGCCGTCGCGTTATTTGGATTATTTGGTTATTTGGTCAACAGTTTTTGAATATCACGGTTAAAAATAACGCCTAAAATAGACGTATTTATACATGTTTTTTTGTTTACCGCGTGAAAACCACCGAGCGCATACTGCATACATGTATTTCAAAGCTATATCCACATATCGTATCCCGTATGTATTATTAATCGTAAAGCTCGAGGATTCGCAGGAATTGATGACAACGCGGTGATTCGTCGATCCACAAACGAAAATACCGCGTGGATAAATATTATAGTTGTACCACGTTATATGTTGTTACATACATATTTGTACGTATTTATCACAATTCGAGCCAGTAAGACGAAAACCAAAATTAAGGCAAATTTCCTAGTATATCTTCGCACAGCGGGGATGACGCTGCATCGTACATGCGGCACGTATACCCAATTCACAGGAATACAATATGTGTGGCTATATTACACGTAACAGGTATACGTGAGTAGGTATATTGTCCCTTTTCACCCTCATACGCACGTATGAACATACATCTGTGTGTATTATTGTTTATCAGTGTATACTACCTATTGCGGACGCTTGACCTGTTTACGTCGCGCTTTTTAAGCGTCATCAACGTCATCGAGGGCGCTAAAAATAATCCAGTGAGTAAGCATGATGTACACGAATGCAACGAATACAGGTGTACGATCCACGTTTGTCGCGGTTGCGGATTATGCATTTATTTTACATGAGGTTTTACACGATATATCCAATATCTATGGTATAAGTATGTATGTGCAATGTAAATTGTATACGCGCGGTTATATATGCGACGTCGTATCTATTTATTTGATCAACGATTCGAATAATGGAGGAAGTTTAATACCGGCGTATAGCTAACTTATAGCGCATGAACCTTTGCTGTATGTTTATCTTTTTTGCAGGAGTTATTAAAGGAGGTTCAATTAGCAATGGGAATGATAAATCGAGTGAGGGGTCGCGTAAGAGCGAATTCTGTGACTGTCGACGAAGAGAGGACAGCCCAGAGCGTTTGCCTTCTAAGCGCAATTCTCCTGCTGCCCTACTGTCCGAGAGGACCATTGCCCCTGCTACCACCTCCGGCCCCAGCACTCTACTCTGCCCTTGTACTGCCATTCGTACTCAGCGCTAACTATCGATATCCGGTATCAGCTCTCAAGACCCTCGTCGAAGCTGCTAAGGGTACTTGCACAATTTTTCATTTACGTTTGTTACGCTTGTATGTATATCTATACCTACCTACCTACCTACCTATCTACCTACCTATACCTACTTACTGTACATGTATTAATTATACGCAAATACCTATGCTTGTCGCACTATCCGGTTAAAAAACCTATGCAGCGCGGATAATCGCAGATCATCGAATTCGGAGATCTCTTACCTTGTAATAACCGTTACGAGTTGTTTTCGGAATTGCGGTGGCTGTCCTTTTATTACAATGACGACGTTGGCCGTACTTGTATTATTTGTTTATTCTTCTTTCTCTCTTCTCTACTTTATTCTCCGCGTGATGGAATCAAGTTTGAGGTTCCTGCGGAATTCGAGTTGCTGGTGGACCGGGTAGACGTTGATGACGTTGTAAACGAAGAAGATTGAATGTATCGAAAAATAATCACGGGCTTCTTTTATAGCCGTTCGCTAGGTAATCAGGTATTCCTAAAGGGCTTATGGGTGGGTTTTCATGCGGCGAAATATGCCACAAAACCGTGCTCCTTTTCTTTTCCCTGCCCCCGTAGCCCCGTTCGAGTAAGTATACGTGTCGTACACCATGCCAACGTTCATTAATATGTAAATTTTTATCACTTGCAAAAAACAAATAAGATTCGCATCGACGGCACCGAACAACGATTATTAATGCCTGATTATCTTCCGCGGAAAAAAAAAAAATAACGAATAAACTATGTTGATCGGTACCTTGATGTCCTGTCAATGTCACGTGAACTTGTATAACTTTGTCCCTTCACTAATTATTTTCGCGGGAATTTGATTATTACGGCGGTTGATTGATTTTGACGTTGAATATTAATTAACTTTAGGATATCTTGGAAATTAAACTCTTACAAATAATCATACGGCAGAAACCAGAAATATCCTACTTCGGCTAATGCCTTGTCTTCGCTTCTGATTACAGGTGGTGTCAAAAAGGCGTGGAAGCCTCTGAGCGGTATCTTCGCACTTCTTTACGCGCCCCTGGACCATGCAGAGAATTTGTTTGTAAAAATGCGCAACATTTCTGTGATGCTGAACCAGATAGTGTTCCTGACATTGACCGACAAGATTCTTGTACCTCGGGAGAGGATGACCTGTCTTTATACTCTGATGTTTTATAATGTGATAGCGTACTGCGTTGGCTATATAAAGGAACTTGCGGAGAAGGAAGACTGGTCGCCGTACGTAACATTGACGGAGAGATCGCAGATTAAACACTTAGCGATGTCTGCGACTAAAATTGTTTTGGAATGGACCAAGGCTATAACCTTTCTGATCACTCTCACGTTCGTGCTACTTGTCTTTGGACTTGAGCAGGGTCTGCAACATTACAAGTAAGTTAAAAACTGTCCCCTACTGTTCGTTATTAGGCCTCTTCCGAAGTTATTTGTCCAGTTCCATTCATTTTATCGGTGTGTTACTTTCAGACCTTCAGCGTTCTACACTATCGTTACTTGGGCATATTACGCGTCTACGGAGAAGGTCTTCGTGGAAATGTTCCCCGGGATTCTGAGTTTCCTAGAGCTCGACGCCCTGGAGAATATTGAGAACCTCTACGCGCCGGTAATCCTGCGTGGTTTCACAATTGCTGTATCTGCATTGTTCACGTTGTTCCTGCTGCCGAGTGCTTCCTGGAAATTTTTGCTGTTCGCCGCTTATCTCAATGTGTTCTTGTGGTCTAAGGACCTCTTGCGAAACTCCATTGCCGTGCTGAGACAGGAACGGGAAATTTTGCGCCGATATAGAAAAGCCACCAAAGAGGATATCGAGAGGTTCGACGACGTATGTGCAGTCTGCTTGTGCGGAATGATAAAGGCTCGCATTACACCTTGTCACCATCTCTTCCATGCAGATTGTTTGAGGCAGTGCTTGAAAAGCAGCGACAAATGCCCCATGTGCAAGAGGGAGCTGAAATTTGATTGACGAGCCTTGCAAACTGATGGACGGGTCATTGATCTTAAATTAGAGTCCAAAGCATTTTATTATAACCGTCGTGTTGATCGGGTCAACTTTGAACGTGTTAGAATGAAGATAGACGGCAGCTATCGAGTAGATAGCTCTCGGTACTATCGACGGCAAAGTAGCAGCTCAATGATTGCGATGATCGGAATCAAATTATTAAATGATCGATGTTTCAAGACGGCCAAGGTGTGCCTAATTAACGTTATAGATAAACTAATTGTGTAGAAACTTCGGTTAATATGAAGCACAGATTCCTTTAGATTAATGTTACTGTGATAATTACTGATGGGTCACTATCCATCCAACTGACCTCAGAACAAGTCGCTTATTTATTATTTCATCTTACCTCGTACTAGTACTTCATTTGTAAAGATATGTTTAGTACATAACAAACTGTTTTATACCAAAGAAATAAAGCTAGTCGTGTCACGATACACACAACTGATTAAATTTCTGTACTAGACTAAAATTGTCGAAGACATTCATTGATGTGCGGAAAGTATGAAAAATAGGGGACAGTGTCTCTGGTTTTCCATTTGTTTCATCATTTTCCTTTTTATTACTTCTAAACTATTTATTCAACACACTACAAATAATATAGGTATTTGTTGTTAGGACAAGATGCTTGCAATGAAATGGGTGCCTTCGAGCAGGTCAATCCCAATTTTTAGAAATGTTTTCATACTCGCCATCTGGGCTCGGATAATTCTTTATCGGAGGTGTGGACACCGGCCCTTTAGTAATGTATGGAAGAAGATCAACATCCGGCTGTAATTGAAAAAATCACAAGCTTAACTACGAAATTAGAGGATGGATGTCAAAAGGCAGGATTCTCTTGATGTCGACATTCCGAAACTCTGGATATTTTCTTCACATATCTTAATACGATTGATTTTATTTACTTGTATTGCTGCCGTGTAGAGTTCTTCGGATTCCATCCTAAGCTCGTCAAGTGCCTTTTGTTGGGATGACAAGACTCTATCTATCATTTGAACAAGAGAAAGTTGCTGGCGATACTTATAAGCAGACCAAGTCTTCTTTAGCAGTTCTCTCTCCTCAATTGCCTTATTACTTATGATGGACTGCTTTCGGATCCGTCCCCTGCAACAAGATAGAACAAATTATTTTTGCCCTCGAGTCCCAGGGCTATTACCGGATGACCATCTACTTACTCTCTTTCATCGATGAGTTTAAGTGGAACCTCGCATTCGTCTATTGGTTTCAACTGTAAGGCAACTTTTTCAAGCTTGCGTATATGTTTCTCCAATTTCTTTCTCCTTTTCTCTTCTCGCTGTTTAATGACAGCTGGATCCACTCGTTTTTTCTTTTTCAATGGCTCCGCTCTACATTCATAATCAACATTAATACCATAGAGATGTCGAGACTGACAGGTAACACGCGTAGATAAAGATTTGTAATAAATACTAACTGAAGTATGTTCGTAGTTTTGAAGAACAGGGGATTTACATTTGTGGATATATATCTAATAGCACTTGAGCCGTTCCCGTTGATGGACAACCTGTAATCATGCAATTTGCAATGAATCTTGTGTGATTACCTGTGGGATAGATGAGGTTAAGTTGAATTAATTTTTGCGTTCGTAAATACCTGGAGACGTGTGACAGAACATATGAGTAGCTCATATTGAAGCAATTCTAAAATAAACACAAAGAATATGCGGTAATTATCGCTTATCGCTTTACATAAAGAAAGAGGATACAGCCACGGTAATCCAAGGAAACTAGAAGCAATCGTCACAGTGAACCATGGTCTTGAGCAAAGAGTATGGAGACCCTTGCAGGAGGGTATATTCGGGTTTATTTCAGTGTGCAAGGTGTTGAACTCCTAAATATATGCTTAAGACTCCTACAAATCCTCATCCAGTTTCCACGAGGGTCAGAATCGGTTTAGGGTCAAGTTTGGGCCAATGAAAAATTATATTTTAGTAGAAGACATCAATTTTAAATTCGACCCTAACCTTGACTCTCACCCTCCGATGGAAACATAAGCCGAGACATAAGTCTCGCGGCTCCCGGTGAGTAAAGTGGTAAAGGGTCTCTAGATCAGAACATATTGCGGCAGTTTGGTGTATGCTACGATCGCGAAGCTGAAGAGTGAAAGCTGTGTTCGTTTGCTGAAATCGTGCTGAAATGAACACTGTACTTGCGGATTTTCGGCGGGACGTAAGTCTTCAGCTATTGGCTTCTGAATTACAAATTAAGTTTTTTTCAATCTGATCCAATGTCTTCCTTTATTTATAGCCGCCCATCAATTCTCCGCCGATTCTTTGTAACTTGGAGAATCTTCTACAAGGGTATATAGAAAGTCCAGAACAACTGCCTATTCACGATGTGCAAAAAGTTCAGTCCTATTGGCCCAGGGATCCAAACATTTTTGCACTCCTTCAGTCAGATGTGGCACCTCTTGGAACAAACATTAAATTCAAAAGGGACACAATAACTGGGCTAGTCGGTGATATGTACGAAGACAACTTACAAAGTGCCGGTGCCACAGCCAGGAACTCGGTGTCCATGCGTCGCACTCCTGGCCCACCTGCCGAAGGCGTGAGAGGTCATATACTGACTAAGATTGCATCAATTTTTCAGTCAAATCCAAACTTTTCCATTACACTGATCTTTATGAAATATCTTTATCCTTATTCAGGTAATGCAAGCAACTTCCTGTTTTGGCCCGGTGGATTTGATGTGCCTGAACCAATGCAAGATGGTCCAAGTGTGGAAATCAATTTTGAGAACAACCTAAGGACATTAGCAAAAGGTTTTAAGTCTGGAATAGAATTTTTGGAAGACAAGTGTTCACCTAAGGATGCTAACAAGGCAAATATCAGCACTTCAGGTTCTCCTCTGCATCAGACAGAGATAAAAACCAGCAGGAAAACCATAAATTTGATGGCAATGGTACACGAGCAGGAGAATTTGATCGGCTATTGGTCCATGGCTCAGCTAAACACATGCAAAGAAGATGTTCCAGTGGAATCGTCTCCCAAAGAATTGCCCGATATAGAAGAAATAGTCGAGAAGCATTCTCCGTTCTCTGATTTGCCCGTTTTAAAAATAACAGAGAAAGCGGACGTTGCAAAGATTTCTACCGAATGGGCTGAAGTATTGGATGTTTCAATTCCAGTTTCAGACTTTGAAAAACGCATCCCAGATCCAGCTATCAAGTACCCATATGAGTTGGACACATTTCAAAAGCAGGCTATCCTGAAGCTTGAAGACAATTGCAATGTTTTTGTAGCTGCCCATACTTCCGCGGGAAAAACTACCGTTGCCGAGTACGCTATTGCTTTGAGCCAGAAGCACATGACCAGGTGATGCTCGCAAGAAGCAATCCTATTCGGTACCTGCATAAAACTGCGGAAGGAAACGAAACGAAGAATTTTGCATCAAAACCTTGCTCACATAATTATTTGGTTGCAGGTCGATTTACACATCTCCTATAAAAGCTTTGTCAAATCAGAAATACCGCGATTTCAAACAGACATTTGAAAGTGTAGGACTAATTACTGGAGATCTACAAATCAATCCAACGGCATCATGCCTCATTATGACAACAGAAATCTTGCAGTCAATGTTGTACTGTGCCTCAGAAGTAGTCAGAGACCTGGAGTATGTGATATTTGATGAAGTTCATTACATAAACAACGAGGACGTAAGATATATCGCATAATTATCCTCTTGTGCAACGAAACTTTCCTCATGCTATTGTGTACTTCTTTTCAGCGTGGCCATGTCTGGGAAGAAGTATTGATCCTTTTACCACCAAATGTGAGCATAGTAATGCTGTCTGCAACTGTTCCCAATACCTTGGAATTTGCAGATTGGGTCGGTAGAACTAAAAAAAGGAAAGTTTACGTTATCAGTACCCTTAAACGTCCGATACCGCTGCAGCATTACTTGTATACCGGCTGCGGTGGTAAAAGCAAGAACGATCGATTTTTGATAGTCGACTCTGACGGAAAGTTTAAGAAGGATGGGTGAGTACAAACAATTCAAATAACTCACCGTATTCCTTGTCATTTTTTTGTTTTTGTTAAATTCAAACAAGGATTTGATTGCAGCTGGGAAAAAGCGGTAGCGACTAAAGCAACAAACACGAAAAATCCAGGTGAAAAGAAGTATCAGTTGAATCCAAATCAGGAAAAAACCTTGTGGATCGGCTTCATAGATCATCTCAAGAGAGAAGTACGCTAAGGATACTTTTTCAGTAAATTGAATCTTTAAACTATTCGTTGAAACTTCTTTTGTTAATTACGAAATCCATCGATGCAATAACAGGAATTTTTAACATCGAATCAGTATATTTTCAGAACAAGTTACCAGTCGTCGCCTTCACTTTATCGAGAAATCGCTGCGACAAAAATGCGGATGCCATGAGATCCGTTGATTTGACAACAGCGACGGAGAAACATCAGATCAGAAAATTTTTTCACCAGTGCATAACTCGATTGAAAGAACCGGACAGAGAATTGCCACAGATAATAAACATGCAACAACTATTGGAGCGAGGGATAGGCGTGCATCATAGCGGAATTTTACCATTCTTGAAAGAAATAGTCGAACTATTATTTCAAAGTGGAGTTGTTAAGGTAGGTAGGGAAGTAAATTCTTAGTGACAATGTAACAGAAACATGTACACAACTCGATGCATCTTCTCCGCAGCTACTATTTGCCACGGAAACTTTTGCAATGGGTGTAAACATGCCTGCGCGCACTGTGGTCTTTGACTCAGTAAGAAAATTTGACGGTACGGAGTCGCGAACTCTCTATCCAGCTGAATATATCCAAATGGCAGGTCGTGCAGGGCGCAGAGGTTTGGATGACACGGGAACAGTGATAATTCTTTGCAAAACAGACGTGCCGGATACACTGATACTGCAAAATATGATGTTGGGTAAGCCGCAGAAGTTGGAGTCTCAATTCAGGATGACGTACGCTATGATATTGAACTTGAGAAGGGTGACCGAGTCCGTAACTATAGAGGGAATGATGCGCCGATCTTTCAAGGAGGTTGCACTCGTTGCACACGAGAAAAAGTATAAGGCCGAACTTGAGGAAGTAGAAAAACAGCTATCCACGTGCGCCGAACTATCAGAGTCCCAAAAGCAACTCGGCAATTTCTACTCGATTGCCACGGAGTATCTAGAAGAATGGTTTAAACTGAGACCCTATCTTTTGGACACGAAGAAGGCTGCCAAATATTTGACACCGGGTAGAATTGTACTCGTATCGCACCGCGAACACTACAATAAACTCGCTATACTCTTGACCACGATATATCGGCGGAACGATACACTCTACAGAGTTCTGTTACTTACTAACATTCGGCAGTCCGATTCTGAACAAGGCGTAAATCCGGAAGCCTCGGCATCGAAAGTTGGAGAAGAAAAGTCGGATAACTGGTACAAGATCATCGGGCTCAGCAAAAACGAACTATTTGTGCCCGAGGGGGTTGCCGGTCACCAGGTTCTCGTCATTTCAGCCTCGGATATTTTAGAAATTACTAAACAAGTAATGAAGATTGATTGTCAACTGATTATAAGCGACTGGGAAAAGAGGCAAATCCCCAGATTCAAGTAAGCAAGCAGGAAAAGCGAACTCGGCGTATCTGGTGTTTCTCTTAATCTTTCCGCAACGCTGGTAATATATTTTTCTTTCTTCTCTTTAAGGAACGATCCCCCGGGCCGCACATCTTTAGCTGCTATCCAAGAGCTGACGACCATATCATTGGACGCGGTCACGAGCCGCGAAACGATTGAGCCTTTCGTAGACTTGAAATTGAATGAACCGTCTTTAGCCCCTAGGATGCAGTACCTAAAAAAATTGAAGGCCAAATTGGATAAAATCACGTGTACGCACATCGCCAATCTCGAAGAACAGTTTGAGGCTGTATTTACTAAAAAAGAATTAGAAGCTAGAAGAGAACGACTCAGCTTCCGCCTCAGCCACGAAAGTCTTTCACTCTACCCAGAATACACAAACAAAGTTGCCGTCCTCAAGGCGTTACGCTATATCGACGATGACGAAAGAGGTAGTCAGTCTGTATAGTTTCGGGATCTTGACAGCGTCGTTTGTTGATCGACATTAACACAAACCCTCGTATTTATTTTAGTTGCACTCAAGGGCCGAGTAGCCCTGGAAATGGGGACACATGAATTGCTCATGACCGAACTAGTCTTCACAAACGCCCTGACAGCACTGCAGCCAGCTGAAATTGCTGCTCTGCTGTCTGCCCTAGTTTTTCAGCAAAAGACTAATGTGGAACCGCAGCTGATCACATCTCTGAAAAACGTATACCAGTCAATTCTCTCAATGAAATTTGATCGAATAACAAAGTTTGATAAACAATTCATTATGGATGTTTTGCCTCTTGCAGGGATGCAAGATCATAGAAGAGGTTCAAAACAGCATTGCATTGGTGGAAAAACAAAACGCGGTCGACTCGGAAGAGCCGTTAAATTTCGGATTGGTGCAAGTTGTCTACGAATGGGCTAGGTCAGAACCGTTCGCTAAAATAATGGAACTGACTGACGTCCAAGAAGGTATAATCGTAAGATGTATACAGCAGTTAAACGAAACCCTGAGATATGTAAAAAACGCTGCTATTATCATCGGCGACCCAGTGCTGAAGGAGAAGATGGACGAAGCGTCTGCTGCTATAAAAAGAGACATAGTTTTTGCTCAATCCTTCTACACCCAAGATTAAATATGCTTAGACCACCAGCAGTAAGTAAATTGCTGTTCTTCCTATTTACTTCGGCGGGTGCATTGTTGTACAATGATTCCGGAATTGTTATTTTCGATTCGAGAAACGATTCGAGCTTTTGCTCAACACTTGTATGAAATTCGGATAGGGTGATAATACACAATAGCTTGGTTGGTAAGTGTATTATAAATGTATGTTACACCATTTTTTATAAAAACAAAGAGGTGCGTCCTATATTTAATTGAAAACAATAATGGTTCTCCTTGCACATAATACATGGTATATTTATTGGTATGAATTAGGGGGTCCGATATGATTTCATCTCTGTTTTAGCCGTTTAATTTACAGCACTCGCTGTTCAGGATTATTGAGGCTCCCCTGTCCCTTATTCAGTTCTGAAATACAGGCCCATTGACCCTCTGAGTTTTCTCGCCACAGAGACACCTTGTTATCCCCCCCGCTGACTGCCAGGATCCCTCCCGTTAAAGACCAACTTAAATTCCATACGACGTCGTCAAAGACATTCAATACCGTAGAAGTCCAACTCGTGCAGTCAGTTGACGTCCAAACTACCACACGACGATCTTGAGAACAGGAAGCTAATGCCGCCCTCGGGGGTCCGACCGCTGGTGCCCAGGCCACATCTCTGACCTAATAATGTTGGCAACATGGAAGATCAGAGAAGAATATCACCAAAGTTTAAGGACTTGAAACAGATCTCACATGTAATTCTATCCCTTGCACTTACCCAATCACTGTGTGCTTCTAGCTTATTCTCTTCTATCCATCTGTCATTTTCCTCTCTCCATACTTTCACCAAATTGTCGCATCCCCCTGTCGCAAGTCTCTTGATTGGTCCACCACGGGGATTCGGTGCAGTAGAATCATAGCCTGGTTCGATAGCAGGGCACCAACTGACCGCATTGCAACCTATCGTATGAGCACTCGGAATTTTCTGGGCATCCCAACTATCTCCGTTGTTTGATAAAATTGAAATACAACCGTCCGAACTACCACAGGCTAGTACCAAGCCAAATTCATGTGGTGCCCACGCCACAGAATTGACTGATGAATCATGACTCGCATGCTCGTAGATCTTTGTCCATTCTCCAAGCTCTTTCCATATTATGACTTTTCTGAGAAAACGAGTGTTTATGTAAGAGTAATTTAAAAATCGAACCCAAACTTTTCTACCTTTCAGTCTGGAAATTACCTGTCATAGCTGCAAGAGGCAATAATATTCCCAAATTTGGGGTGAGCCCAGGTGACCTGCCAGACCGGGCCAACGTGTCCTTTGAGGTCGGCGACGAGAGTTTGCGTCCCGTTTTTAAGATCAAAAATCTTCACGGAATTATCACTCGAACAGGTAGCTAACCTTAATCCGTAATAGTCCATTTCGGCGTCATGTATCATGTCTTCGTGGCCCGTGTCCACGGTATTCAAAACCGACACCATTTCGATAGAATAAAAGTTCTGATATTTTTGTGATTTTATCTGCTGTCAGCAAATAACTATGAGAAAAGCCCCTCTAACTGCCTAAGAACCGTTCCCAGACGTAGGAAGGGAACCCGTACCCGATTACCCGAAAAACAAAACTGACACGTGGATGGCGTGGCGGGAGAGAGGGGCGGACATCACCTTCGCTGAATAACTAGTCTTGCTTGCTTCAAACTTCCGAATCGTACGTACGTAAAGGGCGATTTACGATAGAACGCACGCACCCGTTGAAATTGAAAAATTTTAACTGTCAGCTTCGAAGCTGTCACCTAATCAGAACGCCGAATAATGATATCATTCACGTAAACGTATGCCACAGATGCGACTTGAAGATCCTCCCATGGTTTTAACTTCCACGTAAACGGGAAGGGGGCGTATGCGTCCTTATTGTAGACATTGAGTATAGATGGGTAGTAGACTACTATAGACTACGAGCAGAGATTAATCTCTGCTACTAGACTATTGTACTTGCAGACCAATCTTCCCGCTGTCACATGTGTATACTAACGTTAGTATATATGTATATCGGTGGTAAAACGAGTATTAGGTAATTGTTTTGTTAGCATTGCACTTAACCAAGCACTCGGTGCACATCAGTGCGATCGGTACTCTACGCATTGTCAACGAATTCAGAGCTACATGTACGCTCTTCTTTCAGGGGTACCATTGTAGCAATTTCGGACAATTGTGATCGCATTGGTGTTCGTTTGTAGAGCGCGGGTATGACATTGGCATGAGCCATAGACAGGTGGAAATAATCCATAAAACAATACCATAACTCTTTGTACTACAGGATGATGAAGCGGTAATATCAGAATCTTTGGCACGGACTGAAAAGGTGGTCGATCGTAGAAGAATGATTCAGTCTGTACTGCCGAGGAGCAGGTACTGTCTGGCGATCAAAGAGAAATGTTTCTTCAACGGCACCGTCAAGCTATGGGGACGACAGATCTTCCACGCGGACGCCAAAAACCACAACAAAAATCAGGCATCTGCCAAAGTACAATCCTCACGAACTCCTGTGGTGAAAGTTCTACAACAACGATTGATACGTGACATTCGTCAGACCAAGGAGCGTGTGGAGGAGGTTATTGAGAGAGAGAATATATGGACTGTGCCAAATTTTCTCTGCGTTAGTCGTATAATGACCTCGCCATATTTGGGATATCTGATCATTACACAGGATTACCAGGTAGATTGCATTGTCGTTACGCTCTTTCGATCGCTTATCCATCCATTTCTCAATTTACAATTCCCTCGTTATGCATCACTGTGGCCTATTGTATAAAAAATAACTTCAATCAAGTATGAAATACTAGTATATGCAAGGGACGGTTATCTACATCGCAGGTTGCGTTATGTCTGCTAGCCCTTGCCGGAATCTCAGATCTGGCCGACGGATGGATTGCCCGCACATGGTCCTCTCAAGCTTCCAAGTTGGGAAGTTTTCTTGACCCTGTGGCTGACAAGATGTTGGTGGGAACGCTCTTCCTTACACTTACATGGGTAGAACTAATTCCTGTCCAGCTGACATGCCTCGTTATTTTTCGTGATGTAGCTCTGGTTATCGGAGCGTCTTACATCAGATATCGTTCTCTGCCGAATCCTGTAAGCAAGGCATGCGCCATCTTCCCTGTTTCAACCACACGGATACCACTGCTGCAAATCTGATCATTCTTGTCTCTTTATTCCACTTTCAGAGGACACTGGTGAAGTACTTTGACCCTACTTATGCTTCTGTTCAATTGGCGCCAACATTTGCTAGTAAGCTAAATACAGGGGTACAGCTATGCCTAGTGGGTACTACCTTGGCTGCCCCCGTATTCCATTATGTCGATCATCCTCTTCTGCAGGGTCTGTGCTACTTGACAGCAATTACAACTCTTGCCGGTGGTCTCAGTTACCTTGTATCAAAAGATACCTATAAGTTCCTTCGCAAACCGAGGATTAGTCCACCCTCTTCACCCCCATGAACCTATCATTTAATCGCAAGTGGACGTCATTAGAATAGTTTAAATCATTTGGATGATGAAAATTTGTAATCAAATTGCCTTTGATCCGAGATACCTGTATGCATATAAAATTTGTTTCTTCATAATTAAGATTAATTTTACTTGAGTATTTATGTACCTATGCTTTGGATACAATCTAAAATCTAGTATTCCTTATAATCAAATTACGACATTCCACCCCAGATATTGTGGCTTGGTACAATCGATTGTTGTGAATGGTAAACTTCAATGGGCGGCGATGTATTTCCCAGTTTTGTACATTTCGTAGGCAAACTCCTCCGTATGGTTTGGGTCATATATCAATCCAACATAATCAATTTCCAAGTGGAATGGTCCTGTCACCTTATCAGCAGCAGAAATACCGAAATTAACAACAGAGTCTAGAGATATGGGCTCCTGCTTGTCCTGGACCCTTCCTTTGCTGCCGAGGAAGAATTTGGAAAAGGGGATTTTAACATACTGCCAGTAAGGTCCACCTCTGGTATAGAGCACATAGTGATAAACATCGTGCCATGTCAGGTCGAAGTAACCAGCTGCCGAAATATTCAAGAGATAGGACCTACCGTCCCCTCTCACTCGCATGACAAGATGATTATAGGGTTGCCAGTCATAGTATGCTTCTCGCCTGAAGGATTTGCGAGCTCGCACTGTTTTTATGTTGCAGTATCCTGCTCTTTTCATATCCCCTGTCTTTGGCAGACGTGTGTCCAGATGACCAGAGAACAACCCTCGGCCAGATTTTGTCAACTCCAAGCTTGGAATCAGAATGTTAAATTAAGTATAATAAAACCATTAGATGAATTAGTGACAAGCGGGTATTTTTGCTGGTACAAGATTATATATATTTACCGACAATTCGAATACCCCTCTCCATGGTCGCTGTCAGCAGTTACTATCCAGTCTTTGAGCGAGCTTTTGTCCCCGTCAAAACGCCAGACGACGTCAATCTCGTGCTGTCGATATAAACGCACTGGATCGTACTCAAACCATTCGATGACTTCCCGTTTGAAGAGTCTAAGCTCTTCTCCTAGCAAACTTAGCCCATTGCGGATGTGCCAGAACTCCGTTCGTTTTTCCGATAAAGTCGAGGGGTAACCTCCTCGTCGATCCTTCTCCCAGAATGACATTTGGCGTGCTAACGGCGCAGTAACGTGCTGTCGTTCCAATGTCATGGAGACAACCCGACTGATCTTTGCGTACATTACTATTTGATTAATAATTCGTCTTGTTTAACCCAGGTAAATATGTTCGACTGCCGTTCGTGCAACTATCCCATGATCACGGCATATGACATGGAGCAACAATAGTGGTGAACGACCGAAGTTGGCGCCCGTCCTATACCCCGTCTACTGGGAAAAGTAACCCAACCTCGTACTATTCATATGCCCATGTGGAAAACGTTTTGGCCTAATTTGTGCGCGATTAGCCTCGGAACATCGAAGTTCCGAATTCATCAAAGGTTCGCTGTGAAATCAGTGGCTGTGAAACGAGCGGTACTTTGGAGCGGTATCTTTTGGCGAGCCGTATCACAGAATAAAGACAACCGGTGAACAACCGTTGACGTCTGAATTCCTCGACATATTGGGAGCTATGACGTTTCTATAATGAGCCAGCCCTGACCTCTTTAAACAGGAGGACGGCAATTTGGTTGATCAAACATTGATGAACTGACGAATAGTTGGACCATCCATAGAGATGGCAACGTCTAAAGACAAATGGGTTCGGAGGTTCATTATTACCGATACCTCGCGTCACAAAAAAGGATTTACAATCTACAAGCTAACATCAGTGGTACGATAATCGATTATCCGTTTTTGACAATCAATTTTCATGTCATTCATTAAATGGTAGAATGATTTTGGGACTTATCCCTGTATCCCTACGCGCATTGATTTCATGTAACCGGTATTGTGTACAATTCAACTTTTCACAGCCTACTGCCTCGTTTGTGAATCGACTCCTAGAGAAGTCGGTGATAGTTATCTAGTAGGTGCAAAAAATTCAACTCATTTGCTAAAATTTCTCATTTTGCTTGTCTAGGCTGTTGGATTGTGTTGGTTCTTTTTCTGCTCATGTTCGAAGATACATTGCATGTCCCACTGCGCCATTGCAGTAGTGCTAAGAATCTCTCATCGCTCAGTAGTTAATTAGGTATTTTTATTGCAGATATTTCCAAGGGCAGCCCCAGAAGCGGTTTCACGTGTATCGATTTGGAAGCGTTATAATGACTTCAGGAAACTTCATCGTGAGATGAGTAGACTACATGAAAGTTTAAAAATAAAGGAGTCATTTCCGCAATTGGCAAAACCCAAGTTCTTCGGCCGTTTTGAGGCTGAAGTTATCGAAGAGAGGCGACAATGTGCGATAAAACTATTGGAGTTTGTCGCCAAGTACACCCAACTTTTCACAAGTAATGCGTTTGTCAAATTTTTCGAACCAGGGTATCCTCACAATTATCCAACCAACTGCCAGAACCTCTCAGTTAGCTCGGACACTTCAGAAGATGACTGGAATTTCGAATCTACTGTTAGCGGGACCAATTATCTCTCCACAAGTGTACACGTTGCCAAAAACGTTGAGCCAGTTATTCGGAGCATGAAATCAAGCTCCAATAATGGCCTCGACGAAAAGGAGCTAGAACATAGCAAAAATGTTATCACAGATAATATCGAAATCAACACACCGGCAGAAGGTGAATCATCAATAGACACTTATCGCATCATGGGTATAGAACCGTACAAAGGAATTGATGGAGATGCAAAAAGGATAGAATCCAGTTATGGAGAATTATTGGTGCAGAGGTACAGCAGAATCGACAGTCAGAAGGGAATACAGGTGAATGAGAAAGTTTTGCGAAATCAAACCAATGAGTGCCTGGTGCATGATGATTCTGACTTGCCCAGTGGGCCGAGAGACTCCAGCACCTATATTTTAGTGGCTGCTGCTCACATGAGTGCCGCCTTTCACCATGAATCCTTGACTGAATACAAAGAGGCATTTACACAGTACAAACTTGGGATATCAATTCTCTTGAATGGGGTCCAATCAGACACAAATAACAGTCGGAAAACTAATATCAAAGAAAAGATATTAAAGTATTTGGAAAGGGCTGAGAAACTTCACCTCCAACATTTGAATTGCAATGTATTTCTGCTTAGTAAACCACGAGCTGAACTAGAAAATTACAAAATCTTGGAGATTGTGGGATCTGTCATGCTTGTCAGAGACACATTCCGGGACTGCAATAGAGTTATAAAGGTGAGGCAGGAACAAGCTCCCGAATTTTTTCCAAAACTATTGAATGATTTATCACTTAGACCATCCAGAAGCCAGCAGGGAGTACGGCAAGTTTGAATGAATACATCCTCCGAGACAAAATTCCATACATGGTCCGACTATATTCCTGCATAGAAACAGACGCCACGATATTTCTAGTCTTGGAGTACGCGAGGTAAGGTCCTCTATCTCAGAGTATCCGATTGCCGTATGATCCCAGGATTTGAGATCATTATAATTTTGATTTTTCATTCGACAGCGGTGGAAAGCTTTGGGAGTATATAAAGTCTTACTACAAAGGACGCGATTCGTTTTCCAATTCGTATGATAAAAGCTATATGAGAACAGCAAGTTATGACGCGCTAATTAAGTCTAATCTGAAAAGAAACTTGGACAAAGGAAGACAACAACCGCCTGTGGTATCGGAGACTGCATGTAACCTGAAGGCAAAGACTAGTAACGCCAACGAGAATTTCGACCTGGTGATTGAGCCAACGATAGGGCCAATGGAGTCATTGAAAACGTTGCAGAATGAATTAGGGGGCAACTCCGAAAGCTCTAGAACCCTTCTTACCACACATCTACTTGTCAAAGCTCGAGAACTGCTCACATCCGTCGACGCTACTCTTAAAAAAAGTAATTCAATAGCTGGTAGACTAAACGAATCTGATAGCGTGTTGAAGACGGATCATCTTGCAACATACAATGAACTTAGAATGCAAAGTGAGCAGCAATGTAACCAAAACTTCTCAGAAGACACTATGACAAATAATTTAGATAGTTACCAAAGAAATCTATCCTCAAAAAAGAAATCGGAGCAACAGGGGAGAATGGAAAAATTAGCTCAAGATTCGATGAGTTCTGAACAAAATTCGGTTCAGAAAACTGGACATACCAACACTCTTTACTCAGAATCTACAAAAATTATATTAAATTTGCATTCAGTTCCAGTCAATTGTTCTGAAAAGAATGAGATGAGTGCTGACTTATCGAATAGCTGTGACAGTATAAATGGTGTGTCAAAACTAAAGCAGTACTGTGAAGAAACCGATGGAGTACTAAATTACGATACATCTAAGTCCTTCCCGAACGAAGACAGTGGTATAGAGATGGAGGATGAGCTATGGAAGCTACCTGAAGCAACGATCAGATTCTGGGCTGCCGAACTGCTGCTAACGCTCGATTTTCTTCATCACCAGAACGTGATAGTAGGAAATTTAAGGCCAGATGACATACTGCTTGGAAGCGGAGGACATCTGGCTATGACCTACAAAGTCCCCGGCCGTACTTTTGATTTTTCACAAGTGCAGAAGCCTTACACAGCCCCTGAACTCTGCATGTTTCTTCCAACAATCCCCCCATCTACCGCAGCCGATGTGTGGAGCTATGGAGTATTGCTATACGAACTGTTCACTGGAATTGTAAGTTCGATCAAACCTTACACACCATCGTAGTGAATGACGGGTAATTAATGTTAAAATTTCATTTTCAGAAATTTCAGTCCAAACATTCCGGGTTGTTTAACTCTCACTCAATTCTTAATATGCCTGAAGACTTATCCTCACACGCGAAATCTCTGATATCCAGCGTGAGTATAATTTTTCATTCTACAAGTCGAATAAATATGAAGTTGTTGTACGGTGAAACATTTTAAAACAATTGTCCAGAATTCATATTACTTCTTGGTTTGACGTCTCAGGTGTTGCGGTACAAGCCGGAGGAACGATTGACCATTACCGAGATCAAAGATCACCCATTCTTTGCAAATATTGACTGGTCGAATTTGCTGAAGTCATGTACTCCCGTAAAAATAAATACCCAGTAAATACCATAAGTATAGAACATTTTAATTGTCTGCCGATCTGGCTGTACTGATTCCCACTACATGTATTATTGTTTCATGAATGTCTGTCAAGCAAATTGCGCGTAGAGGAATATCGGATACTTTATAAATCCTACGTCCTACTGATTTTTGACGTAATTTGATCACAGCAATCTGAATCTGATAATGAAATAGATCTTTACCGAATTCATGTTCACCGACGGATTAGCCGTCATAGAAATCGTTCATTGACGAATATCAAGAATCCAATAAACAATTTATTATGTATTTCACATTGCGTGTTGTGCCGCCGATGTATATATAGATATAATAATAATAATAATAATGATAAGTTAGATGGTGTACAGCTCAACAGATGTAGAATTTTTAAAATCTTACGGAAGTCCGGTAAAAAAAAGCGAGCGGTCTATGTTGTGGTACTTTGTCGATCGGATGATCTATTTCATTGACTCAGTGGAGTCCTACCTGTTGGAAGAAAAAAAAATAAATAAACGTCAGCCTCTGCGTCAGCCCATGCGATGCAGCGGAGCGTGTATAGCGATCCCGAATCCAGTTATTACATACATCTTCATTCTTCAGTCAACGCATAAATATAACAAGACAAGACAAGTGCGTACAGTGGTAAAGACCCTCTATCCTTTCGAAAATTGCTCGGCGATTGCCGCTCAGTCGTGATTAATCGCATCGCGTTGTATTGCTTCCGTAGTATTATTATATTTTATTGGCAACGCAAGGTTACGTTCTGGATAGTTATCTGTTTAAAAAGATAAATTACACACAACACTATATAAACATTTCGCGGCAGATTTTGCAGTGGCATAAAATATCGAGCCGTTGACTGAAGATTTGAACGATCGAACCCACCGATATCGTTCACTGTAGTGAAGTAGTCGATGAACGATTGCGAAAGCAGCCATTGCGATATATCGCTCTTGGGCCACTGGTAACTACTGACAATAAAAAGCGGTGGAACGAGTGCCCGGTAAACTGCCAAGTAATATTTATTTGACGCATAGTTTCCCATTAGGTAGACCGAGGTTTATCCAGAGGTGAAACAACCCAGCCACTGATCATCAACAAACGAGAAAATACGGCCGTAAGTCTTTGGTTTCAATTCCGAAATTATGACATGATAATCACCGTTGACTGAAGTACAATCTTCAGTCAACGTAATCACGAACAGTACCCCACTATTGAATTATGGAGGAAGGTCTACCCTCTGTTCCTCCATAGAGAGGTATACCTACTATATTTTTACCCTCACTGCCACTATAGTCAAATCCAGTTGCTACATTTTCCAATTTTCCGTACAGTGACTCTTTATACGTTGTTCATAGCTTAAATATATCGTCGAGCATGGAAAACAATGGGGAAAGTGGGGACGACGGGGGCCCCTTGGGAACTTCAGAATACCTAAGTGGAGGTGGCGTCGGTGCTTCATACATCGGTGTGCAGTCGGATGATTTAGAAGGTTTGTTAAATCTCTAAAGTACGAAGAGAAATTAGTACTCTTGAGGGACTTTTCCTCATATTATCTCATCTCTACTTTGTATTTATCTGGTCATGGAAATGTTGAAATATGTACTGAATTCACTTGTAACAGATGATCCTGAAAATACCGATGATTCGAACCACGGTGGCGGTGATCCCCTCCAAGGACGAGGTGGAGGTTGTCCACTGCGTGAGCAAGATCGTTTTTTACCTATCGCAAATGTTGCCAAGATAATGAAACGTGCAATACCAGAAGCAGGTAAAATAGCCAAAGATGCTAGGGAATGCGTCCAGGAATGTGTATCCGAGTTTATATCGTTCATCACATCGGAGGCTAGTGACAGATGCCATATGGAAAAAAGAAAAACTATAAACGGGGAAGATATACTTTTTGCAATGACCACATTAAGCTTTGACAATTATGTGGAGCCCCTTAAGGTATATCTGCAGAAATATAGAGAAGCTACTAAGGGTGATAACCCGGGAGGAACTGCTGGGGTTGTCGCAGGCCACGGAAAATCTGGGGATCAACAAGGTGCGATATATGAAGACCAGCTTTTTACGATTGCAACTACAACTGAAAACGCTGCTACATCTGAAGCCCCTGTGATATACAGTTACACACCCCCGGATCAGATGCAGTTCCAACTCTCCTGAACCATGAATAATTAGATTTTGAACAATCTTTTGGAGTTTTGTTAGTATGAAATCAGTGAGATCAGCGGCATTGAAACACAAGTGCGAAGGCCGGTCTGATTGTTTTTTTCTTTTTTTTGAAAGATTAATTTATTTAATATCAGTTGTTCTGTCGTTAAAAGATATGTCACACTTCAACCAGTCAATTAATTAAGTAATTAGTTCCATAATTGATCGATCAATCGATCGATCTACACACTCTACTCCTTATGCAATTAATAACGCTTTATTACCATGAACTTGTATCAAGCAAAGGAATTAAGAAAGAAAAATGCTTTTGATTCTTGATTTTCTACATAGATCAAATTCCTACGCTATCATATCTAGGCAGTATAATATTCTGTTTGATTTTATTCGATTTTTCATTTTTTCATTATCTTTCTCTCCGCAAGCACACCAGTCTACTTTTCTTTTTTACATCTATCAACAAGTACGCAACACAGTACGTCATTTTCGTTTTCTTCTTTTATTTGTTTCAATAGTTTGGATTTTTTTTATTAAAAGTTCCAAGGGGCGGGGCACGCTAATAATTATATTGCGTGCCTGAAGCTGATGTATACGTATAATATGTAGGGTCATTTTAAACCTCCCAAATATCTTAAAGTTAGTGATAATCAATGTATATATTTATTATAATGATAATGATAATCGTAAAAACAAGTCCATGGTGTAAAACACTCTTAAACTTTTATAAATGATAACAAGTTGAAGCTCTTTAGATTCCCAGATTCAATAATCTGCCTCATCCTATCATACCGGTCTTGCTTGTCAGTCGTCATATTTCATCATAACAATAGCTTGATAACGATGAAGATGAACATGACGATGATGATGACGATGACGATGACGACGACGACGACAACGACGACACTAATAACATAGGCTGATAATAATGTTGTTCGCAAGGATAAGTGCGACAACAAGAGTGGTATGGTGAATCATTATTCAAGCAGCAAATTAACTGTGATCCAAATATTGTTTGTCGTAATTCTACATTATTTCCCTCTCCGCCCTTGTTGTTTCATCACTCAAAGTTACAACTTATACGACTGACGCTTATTCATCTCTACGGATCATCTACAACACACTAATATTGGATATCGTAGAAAAACTTTCATCAGAGACATCTCAAGGAGAGCTAGTTTAGGGTTCTACTTTGGGCCCGAAGATAATTTATAATCATTCAGAGAGCTGCGCTGCAGATAGAAGTAGCTCTCGTCCCTTATTTGCTGCACTGACTTCGGCTGGTGGGTGCTGCAAATTCGATTGGGAATGCGTTTGCGGCAAAGGCGAGGAAATCGTAGCTCTACTAAGCGGTGGAAGAAGGGAAGCTGTGAGAAGGGGTGGAGCAGAAGGTGGAATATGATTCTGGTCTTTGGATTTTGCCATTTTATCTGAAGCGGGAGGACGCCATCTGCATTTACCGCAGTGACAGAGGCACAGACAGAGAAGAACCCTGAGGAGACAACACAATAGACCTGCGCAGAGTAAAGAAGGACCTACGAGTCTCAATTCGGAACTCTGAAATCCCTTCTCCCCTGTACCTACGAAAGATATTACTAGACCCAACGCAGTTGTACCTAGACCTGCGTATAAAACTGTATTCACCGCCGCGCTTACTTCGCCTCTTCTTCTACCACCCCTGACGAAGTCATGGCCATCTTCTTCCTCCTCGCCACTGCTCCCGTAACAGTAACTCGCATCCCGTATCTGAGGGATTAATGTATGTGAGAAATTACATCGTTATTCTGTTGTTTTTCTATTTTCTTTCATGAGAAGATTTTCATCTAGAACTGCCATTCACCCTGTTTCTTTTCATCCATCGTCGATGAGCTTCGCACTGTTTCGTCTTGTAGTTTAGACCATCACCTGTCCGAGAACCAAGTGGCGAAACTGGCGTCAAGGGGAGAGGTGAGGGCCTGCTGCATCCTTGCCAAGCTGCTTTACCCTGTGCCTGACTCTGGCCGCTACACTGAAATGTGAACATCGTGGTTTTGAAGGTAGCGAATGTTGTTTTTTTCGGGGACTGATAGAAATAGGGAGACCAAAAAAAAAAACTGTAGATGACTGCGATTCTTAATGCTCTCAAAGTTCTTACTCACCCTTCAAATCTATGAAAAATTTAACAACTAAATTCTACGTCGACACAAATCTATATGCGTATACTCGAACGATTTCAAATAAGCTTCGCGTATTACGAGCAATCGTTACCCAGAATTCTTGGGCGAGGATGAGAAACGGGCAAAAATTAAAATACGTTTAAATATTCTTCAATAAGCAGATCCCTGGAACGAGTATGTGTATAATAATTATAATGCGATAGAATGAATAAGTGGTACATGGTATCGTTGGATAATTAATTACGGGCAGCACCTGTATACGTGATTTATGACGGAGACTATCACATGAGGTACTCACCCCGTAAATGTAGGACCTTGGGGGGTAGCGGGGAAGTGGTGGAATTAGACGGGTTGCCAAGTTCGAAGGTAGTTCTCTAAAGTTTACACCACCACCCTTGCCCCCCCTTAGCCGTTGCTTCTCCCTTCTAATTAATAGAGCAGCCTGCATTCCGCTCATTCATTCGCACTTATATTTATTGAATGGATTTCTTTTTATTATATGTTCTCTATATTTATCACCGTCTGTCGAATGGTAGTGATTCCAATATGTATCTGTCTCTCTCTGTGCATACGCCGACCAAAATAATCATTCAATATTCCACGATCGACGTATTTCCATTTTCCTTTTAGTCGGGGGAGGATATATTAGAAAAATTATTTTACGACCTCCTTGAATCATTACGTTAAAGTTTCTTTTCACAACTTTTTCACCCCCAACAGTTTGTATTTTTCCGATTTTTATCAAAAATTCAACCACGTTTCACGGTCAAATAGTTGACAACTTTAGATCATAATTTCATGATAAAATATTATCCTATGTATATATATGTAACAAATTAATCGATTTCATACGATAGATGATTATGCGAATTTGTTTTTTCTTCTTATTTTTAAATCACGTGATTAATCATACGACGTGATAATTATATTCAAACACATTATACCTATAATGCATCAAAAACTGTCGCAGAAACGAAATATACAACGAATAAATAAGATAACAATTAACATTTATCGTCATAAATTGACTCTCTACACACAGATGATAATTTGAAAATACAATAATCGGTAAACGAATAACGAGCATGACTTGAAATTAATAGGAAAAACAATTATACATATTTGAAGACAATTAACACGGATCTTGCGAACATCCATATACAATATACACGAATAAAGATAATAATAATTAAATTTTCCTAATTATCTATGGTATACATCAAAGATACCCCCCTGGTGTAAACACTTAATTCACAATATTTTTATCGTTAATAATATACGATACACTGCAGGCATAAAAATTGATGGTCAATGCAAAGCCACCAGACAGCCAGATATAGCATGTACTTTATTTTCTCCAAATAGTTAATAATAGCAAATAGATAATTAAAGAGGTATAATTAAAAGGTGCACGGTGTCATACACTAATAATAATAATGATGATGATGACGACGACGACGACGACGACGACGATGATGAGGATGACAGTAATAATAATAGCAACGTTTGATTAGGCATAGCAAAATAACTAACTACCAATAAACATGAATATGAATTAAGATATATATAACATACGAGCATTACAGTAGAAATTAAATGACCAACCTGTAAATCTGTAGTAGATGAAAGTCTTAGATCTGGGGGTGGAGGAAATGGAAAGTGGTTAGCCTTTGATACGGGATAATTAGTTAAAGAATTCGAAGAATCTAAGGATATGGAAAGGGGTGGTGGCGAGATAGGAAAGGTAATCGGAGAGACTGGTATCAGTTGCTGCTGCGGCTGCTGCGGATTATGCCGATTGTGACGATTATGATGGTAATGATGAGGCGGACAATTTTGATGTTGTAGCTGCTGCTGTTGTTGCAGCCCTCCGATGACCAAAGGTGGAGGTCTGGAAACTCGACTGGGTCTAGGGAATGGGGCACTCTTTATCCTTCCCTGCTGCTGATGATGCTGGTGGAAATGCTGCCGCGGATAAGGATTTGTACTACCCTGTGGCTCGATGGTCGTTACCGGGACCCCTGCTCCGGCAGGGGCTCCGGCACTACGAACCCCGGTTCCACCACATCCGCCACCTCTTTTGTGCAGTAAAAGCTTTTTCTGCTTTCTTCTACTTGCGATGCTCGCACCACCAGCTGCGGCGTACATTGCCTCGTTAGAAGGCTTGGGATCTAGGAGAATCTGAAGGGATCGGTCTTAAATCCTTCCGCAGAAATGATTACCGCGGCTGGACACCGGAGATGGTGGACTCTGCACCATCGGCATTTAATTTTTATACCGCGGTCCAGAGGAAATTCAAGTTACGATTAGCTGCAGCTGAAGCCAACTATTGCGAACTGGAGGGGTTCGTTATCGTCGTTAGACCAAGGTAAAATTCTTACACCAACTCCCTTGCAACGATCCATGTCAATTCCTGACGAAGTTCTTTTAAATACAGCTTTCACAGGATGGACGGTGGAAAGCATTCTGTAAATTAGATTATAAAGAAAAACAAAACATTTGGAACAAAACTAAAATCAAATACTACGTTCTATGCGTAGGTAAAATAGGTAAGTGATTTTATATCGGATTTTCTAAATTCACTAGTTATCGGACTGATTGTGAGAGAGATTTCAGTGGTTTGTCGAATCATTTGATGAGATTATTCCTCACTTCCCCGTATTTTATAATTAGAGAAGATGGAAGAATGATAAGAAGATGTAGTTAATAAACTGTTCATACGTACCCGTGTCACCACGAAACTAAGATAGCTATATAGTTTGAAATTGATAATGCAAAATCAAAAATTCACTCATCCGTGTGTGAATTTTCAATTATAATTTATTATACGTGACCGCATATGGATGTATTGAATATTCTGTAAAAACTTCTTTCTTTTTTTTTCACCTCGCTTTGGTTAAATCCGAGTTACGAAGCTTAATTGGATTGAACGATTACAATTACGAGTATGCTGCAGCTGATAATTCTATACCCTTCGCACGCACACACACGTTATAAAATTACTTCTGGATGACCTGATTCTGATTGCGGGTAAATACCGGTCATATTCATAATATATATTCTGCAGCTGTCACAACAACGCACATAGTATATCAAATATCTACGATCTGGAAAAATATCTATAGTTATAGTTGAAACGCTACGAAATAAGTAATCAAAAATTCATTTGGTCGTGCAGCCATTGCGGTACCGTATAAATAAATTGCGGGTGGTATCGTGTATACATATAAATATATGACATAAGGGGTGATTGCGATATCTAGTTTACATCTATATAGTAGAATTTTTGCTGTATAAGGTGTATCTTCCTGAAAATCTTTATTTTTTTTTTGTCCTTCCCTTACGAACTTCCTCCTTTATTTTCAGGTGATATTGACGATGGTGATCGTTCACATGCTATGCAAGCCATAGGCACGAGGACTGTGATTTGTGGGTGACTAGGTCGGTGATTGGCGGTTGCAGGGTCGAGGGTCGTTTGTATTGAGCGGGCGAACGTGCGTGCAAGAGGGAAAGCGAGGTGGATCCAGAGGTGGTCGAGGAGGTATTATACGTGGCTATCCTAATAGTACGGCTCTTCCTTGTACGTTTCATTGTATTTTCATTATTTTATCATTTCGATTCATCCGCAAATCTTTTTCCTACCGCCTTTACATGGCGGAAAACCGCCATGCCGCTGGCTGGCTACCTGCGCATTTACCAAATTACGAACGGGCTTTAATTTGTTCATTTTTTATCTAAATTCCATGGCTCTAACTAATTTCAGTAGAATGATATACATGGTATATTCTATTCGTCAAAACTAAGATACGTTCTCAAAGAAAGTTATACCCCAACCCCATACGTTGGAGTGAAAACATACGTACAATATGAAATGATTCTTATCACATACAGGACCTGTCATCGCAATAGTTATTCGTATTCAATTAAGGCTGACTGGTGGCCCTGCAACACATCGTCGCATTTATTAACTACATATTCGGGATCCTTCTGCAACAGCAGTAACAGCAGAGAAGATCGATCGCAATTTATCGAACTTATCACATGTATACGTACGACCGCGATATATTTATGTGAATTTTTCAGACGACGAACAATCGAGTTGTCAGAATTTTAATTTCGAAATCTATTCGTTTTTGATTCATACCACTAATTTCAATCGGCGTTTTCCATTTCTGTTTCGCGGCTTGATAGAAGAACGTTCTTTTTTTGCCTTACAATTAGTAAGAAAACGAAAATTTTCATCATAACAACAGGTGGAGATATTTAGATTCCGATCTTTCCTCTGAACGATAAGTTTTCCAAATCTGCAATTCTTGAACACGCAGTTAATTGAAAATATGCAACAATAATCAATATTCAAAACTATAGGTATAATCGCTATTTATTCGTATACTCCATGTCTAACGTAATCCTTGTTATAATTGTCACAATAATATAATCACACTTCCGATTCGTTATCATATCACGACGTGTAGGACGATTATACCGTATCCGTTTCGGTATTAAAAATAATAAAATTAAGAAATTAAAAATCCAAGTAATAATAACAATAATAATATCAACCAGAAAAATAACAATATCGCATTTACTACCACCCCCATTTTCGACCCCCCGCGGTTATGACGTGCTTCATATTGTCGCACCTATTGTCATTATTATGATTCATGATTTTTTGATTTATTTATTTCATTTTGATTATTAAAACCACTGATCTATTTGATCTTCTTCTCTGTCTCTGTGCTCCTTTGTTTTCCGGTGCACTGCAGCTTTGCGTACACGTTACGATTATACAGTAATAAACAATATAATATTATAAATAGATGTCTTACGTCTTCATAATATAAAATTAATAAATCGATCAACTGGGGATAATATTACTCATGCCTGCACGCGTCACTCATTTATACCGTACGATAGAAAAGTACTCCGCCATATTTAATTTACAATTAGGTTCCATTAATTATATTAATTAATATCATATTAATAATGTGCGTTAGTAATTGAATATTATATGGTTCGATAAATTCATTTATTATTCGTTATTTATTATTCATATAGTTTTTTGTCTTTTTCAGAGCTATACCGAGCTGCGATGGCATTCGCGGACACACTGTGAGGGTAGGATTCTCCCGAGTTGAGGCAGACTACTCCCCAACTCCCTTCGCTACCCTTCTATTCCCACCTCGCGGCACTTTGTCAGCTATAGCTGTGGAACCAGTAGGCTGGCTTACTGGCTGGAGCTTTCAACCGCTATTAGAAAACTGCAAAGAAGGGGAAATATGCACACATACCTATATATTATCATAGAGACATGTTACCGGATCTCTCATTACACTATGTGTGTGTATTTGTAGCCTATCCCGCAAGACCGCAGGTACTTCAACCCCACCCCTAAAACAATACCAGCACCTACAGCTACTCTCATAATTTGGTACACCCTTTTTATTTCTCCAGATATATACAGGTATCAATTTGTCTACGGCACAGCTGATTATATTGTATAATTTCATTCTAACTACATCGCTGTGTTCTATGCTTGAAGTAAACGAAATTTATTTCCACAATTCAATGTTACGAGGCTGATATTCCTTGATGGAAAATTTTGTTTACAATGACAAATACCAGGGGTAGAACGCGAGGCAAGTTACTACCGCGCTAGTCGATCCTTGCCACCTCTATATACCTACGATCTATTTCTACACCTAACAAACCAGTCACTTTTTGTTAGTCTCAGTTAATCCGAACCCCTCATGAAATCAAAATTGTTTCACTGTTTCAGCCACCTAGCCAGCAGACTTTTGGAGGTTGTTTTTTATGTTAGGATCACAGAATTGAATTGATAAGCGATATCGGTTATTTTTCAGTCGATGAGGTGAAGATAAATAAATTTAATGATCAAATAATTAGAGAGGGAGGTGTAGCGCCGAAATCATCGATGATTATTAAGGATGTACGAAGCTGATGTGCGCCACGCTCAATACCAACGATATTATACCCCCTGTATTCGAATCTACACTCATTTTTGATAACGAAAGTATCTTATTATTTTTCGTTTGCGGAAATCGAACCATTTAATTATCTATTTTTTTTTTTTTTCGTTCTATTATATGTAGATTGACACACACTTACCGATCACATGTTTGTATACATGTACTTTTCCTCTATCAGTCGTCTCTGTACGCGATGATAACAACAACGCGCATTCTCCAGTCTATTTGATTTATTTATTTATATTTATTCTCTTTTTTCTTGCGTTCTCTTCCTCTTATTTTTATTATTTCATTAAGGATTCATTTAGCTAAACCCACATTTAGTATTTTTATAACACCGCGCTTGACGTTATACGCGATGCAATAACTTATATAAGGATGCGTCGTGCAGATTTATAAAATGTCAACGGAATATCAAAAATTATCTTTAACCCTGCCACATATTTTTGTAAGTCGAAGTTTATTTTGCCAGTCATGTAATATTTTTCGTTTTGTTGCGATTCCTTTCCATTGGCACGCAAAGACTTTTTACTTATATGATATTATTGTCTCCCAATATCGCGGGATGGTTTTGGATGTCGCGTCATAATTAACAACTGAAACTGACGATGCGTTTTAGTTTTAGTGGTTCTAATTTCGAACTTTTATCCGAAGAAAACAATATTCTATGATACCGGCTTTAAAACACCCTTCGACGATCCTTGTACTCCTTCACACCCTCCATCATACGCATGATCCTCACGGAAAATGCGCCTGCTCCTACCGTTATGTTATAGAGGTACCCTTGACTCGACTTATATCGCGCGCACCTACAATTTTATTTACGCAGCTTCTTGTTCTTAATGTATAAGTATCACGACCTAGACTTTCTAGAGTCGTGAGAATACTTGCGAATTGTTATTGGTGTTTTTCTTCTTTTTTTTTATATTGTTTGTAGCGATAAAATTAAGAGTAACAACCTTGCACCTTTAACCCTTCGACTCACACAATTAAACTAAGCGATATATTATTAGAAGACCTATGGTTTTAGGACTTTTTGTGGTCGCTGAATGCAAATCTGAAGTTAAATTTGCAAAACAAAATGAAATCCAAAATCCACCCCCTCAGCAAGGGTTGTTTGGCGCATAGGGTTCGATTCAAACTTGGTAAATGGTTCGATAGGATTGAGTAGCTGATGAGCGCGTAAAAAAATTTCACCAAACAAATTTTCGAACTTTTTTCTCCCACATACATTTGTAACTTTAAAAAAAAAAAGGTGTGACATGTATATTACGCCATGAGTCACAGGGTTAAGGCATCTTACCTATTCCGATTTTGTTAAAGTATAAAAATTTCGCGAGACCAACTTGGCAGAAACAAAAGGAAAAATTAAACTGCCCACGCAGCGTTTATTCGAACTTTCAGTCACCTGGTATCTCGTTTTAGTGGGAGTTAAGTTCAAGTTCGTTCTCAGTTCGTACGTTCGATGATTTTGAAGCGTAACTTGCAGAGTAAGGAAAATCTTTTGTACATTACAAGAGCTTATTTGAAGCTCGTTATTAAAACTCTTGAGAATATAGCCTTTCTACTTCAATGTCCACTCACCATACGTACCTATTCCGGACCCTTTGAGGTCAGGGGTTCAAGTCAAGAGTTCGATTTTTTCACTTCTTTGTTGCTGGGGTAAGAAAAAATTGGTAGCGGATATTTACTGACAGAAAAGAAAAGTTATTCATTACGATGGTACAAGTTATGGGTAATATGAAATCATAGATTTTAGTTTCTTCAACGTCGTTTTCTGCCACCTACTTTCGTGTGCGGGTCTCTTTTTCCTTTTCCACTCTTCGGCTTTTTAAATCCCTTCTTACCCATTTTCGACTTTTTCCGATGCCTTGATTCACCTT
The DNA here is from genome assembly GCA_963932425.1 of Athalia cordata. Lineage (NCBI taxonomy): Eukaryota > Metazoa > Arthropoda > Insecta > Hymenoptera > Athaliidae > Athalia > Athalia cordata. The sequence goes on from OZ010626.1 coordinate 33,512,537, forward strand.
CACTCTCTCGGCTCTGAACTCTGTAGAAGTGAATAAATATTACCTCCAATCTTCGCTTTGGAACAATTATTTCAGGCATTATTTGAATCCAATTATATTAACAAACTTACTCTGCGGAGGAATTTGAAGATGCCAAAACAATTGCTGGTCTTTTAGATAGAATTTTTTCAACAAATCCAAGGTTTCTCTTTATTTCTTCTCCAGGTTTGAAACTTGGTTGCTTATTTTTCTTGGATCCTGGTACCATTTCCTTAATATTTCTAGCGTCCTTTTCCTTTGGGAGTCTGAAATTATATTCAATTGAATAAAACGATATAATATTCGTAGTGTTCTACCGTTCTTAAAAATCGATGTGAATTTCTATACCTGCTTTGGAATTTTCCTACAGAAGCGGTTGATGATCTTGCAACGGTTACTGCAGTAGCTATCTGACGTGTATCGTGATAATAATCTGAGTTCGGTATTCCAACTCTGGGAACTTTGACATTCTTTGCTCTTGCTAAATTACGCAATCTCTGCAATTCGTTCTTTCCCTGCTTCTCAATTTTTGCAGTCCGCTTAGCTGCTAAGTGATCAATTGTCGGATCTGCATGCTCGCTGACCTCCACCAGCCAATTCTTTTCCGTTTCAGCCTGAGTCCGTTTGTAGCCGTAGTTAGGAATCCATTTCTGATGACAAGAGATGAGCAATGAAACGGGTTAGAGAAACGATTTGAATGAAATATAAGCAAGCTAAAGCTAACTAAATCAAGAGCTTGCCTGCAGTTGTTCGTCCCAGTTGAGCTTAGACTTCCGTTTTTTGTTGCTTTTAATTCCTTTCTCCTTTGCAAACTGCTGCCATTTTGTGAGGGGCTTTGGCTTAGGGATCCTCTGAGCTCTTGGTAGTATAAATTTCGGTTTTGGAAGTGCAGCTACGATGGCTTCCTCGACTCGTTTTGTTGGAAGTACCCATACCTGGTTAATCAATAGCTGAACGTTGTCTCTTGTCAATTGCCGAAGATAATCCTCTTTGTTAGTTCTGAAAATTGGAGATTTAATTATGAGTGGTTTAATTTCCAGTTAAATATCTTGAAAGACAAAAAATACTATAATCATACTTGACTTGTTGCTGATCCAATGAATTGTAATCGACGACAAGGAGAGATCCTTCGTCAATGTCGACCTCCAGGTGTTTTTGAACTTCCGTACTTCTCAACCGGTCTTGATTATTGCTTGTTTCAAGTACCTGCGATACTATATCCATCGTAATTGATGAACGAATTTTAATTTTTCGAGGTACACGTGGTCTCGTTCACCCGTCAATCTAGTTTCTGAGGTTAGATAAACAGGATAACCAATTTTGGTACTCGAATGTTCTGCTAGATAACGTTACTGCAAGCTAACAATCATAACAACCTAGCTAACAAGAACCCGCCAAGTTGCCGCTTGCTTCCAATGAGCGTTGCCGCGCCTGTAGACTTTTTGATTTGCCAGTTGCTCAAGGCAGGCTTCCGTTTGTTATACTTTCGCATCAATTTGATCTACCGACAAAGAGGAAGAAACGTTGGGTATTTAGACCGAATCTATGAGTTAGACCACGTATTAAAACAAACATGGCTCAATCGTTAGAAGACGTATTGAGCGAGCAAGCTAGGAAACTTGTGGAGCTCAGGATGGCATCGAATTTTATATTGAGCATGAGAAGTGAGTGACGTTGGGATATTTCCTCGATCCAACCGTTTTACAGATCGACAGATCTATAAATTAATAATCATCTTCCATGAAATCTGATTTTGAATTATTTTAGGTAATTCAAATATTGCTGAGGAACTGGCGGCGGTGCAGGAAGGAGTATCTTCACTGAAAAATGGATTGGAATTGGCTAGAGCTGATTTGCAAGAGTTACATGGTCAGAATGGCTCATTAAAGGTAGACACATTTGATATTCTTCGGTTGGCTCCATATTCGTCAAACTTTCACACCCGACAATCTTTGTTTGGTGATATTTCAGAAATTATCAATGCTTTTAGAGTCATTGAATGCAAGGATCAGCCATATGGAGAATAATGTACCATCTGACTATCTGCGCAATTTCGGGACTTTGTCAGAAATGACAGATATATGCATAGAGACAAAGAAACAAAGCCAAGAAAGTTTTACCACACGCTCCGCACATACCTTGTCAGCAGTCAAAGAGAATGATGGATACGAGGAACACCACAACTGTAAAATGACATTGTTTAATGAACCTACAACCTGTTATCCAGAGCTGAGCTTAATAACCCAGAAAGAGTTCAACCAATTGCCCAAGTATATGATCGGCAGGCAGACTTTGGAAGCTCTGAATAATTTCTTGGCCACCATTAATGCCATTCTCAAGGCAAAATACAGCCTTTTAGCTCTGGGAAAAAATGGGGCTAAAAAAAAAGGAGAATTCGATTTGTACATGAGCTTCAAAAGCCAAGAAAGCACTGATGCAAAGGAAAAAGGTAACTTCTGTCTCTGTACTCTTAACATTTTGTACCGGTATTAGTATTACTAAGTTTTATCATACTCCTCAGGAAAGGTGTATTTCTTTACTGCTGAGGACTATCACCGGCAGACCAAGACAAAGCTCGATAAGACGAAATTAAATTTATTGACAGTCTTAAGACACTGCAAACGCCTGAGGGAAGTGAGGGCAGCAAAAGCTATACAATATGCAGTTTTCGAGTCGCACTAAACTTGCAAGATAGTTATCATAACTAACCGGTATCTAATTATTGAATGAATTTAATTGCATGTATACAGTGTATATTACAGAAATCTTTTTCTACTGTTTTATAAAGATATTATATCGTACGTATTGTGTGAATTTTCTTACTGAAATATTGAAGTGTTCAAATATTACCCAAAATAGCACCTGCTATATTTTGTTTCTGGTTCGTTTATTCAAAACAAAAGAAGATATCTAGAAACAGTTGTTTCTATGGTAATGTGTTTTTAAAACAAAAGAAAATCAGCGTATTAATGTTGAAGAAGCTGGATCTTGGGAGCACCAGAAATTTCGACTAATGTAATACATTTTCTAAGTTTGCCATGAAAGATCTTTGACACGCTGACTTCTTTTCAAGGATAAGGTAATCTACTCTTACAGTATTCTGAACTTTTCTGACTTGAAAGTTGCATTGAAGCAGAGCATTGGTTATACTTTTCCATGTGTGTGTTATAAGTGTAGTGCTTTTTCATTAGTCGGAATACAACAATGGCAGACAGAAGTAAATTTCAACATCCTAATGGAATTACATTTTCTTCTATATAGATGTTGGAAGTGGAGTCTTTGAGCACGCTGAGTAATGATGGCGATGAGATGGACCTCTTGGATGGCTCAATAATCTGGTCGCAGGAAGATCCGCTCTCATCAAATGAGATGATGGATATCGAAGGAAGTGCACCTATGAGAGGAGATGCTGAGGATTTACTATGTAGACTTTGCGCTGGTAGAGCTGTTGATCCCATTTATATATACTCAGAAATGGGTGAATCAATGAAACTTGCTCACAAAATGAACGTTTGTCTCAGCGTGAAGGTATAAAATTTTTGTCTGAATAACAATATGGCAAAAGTGAGGATAAATTTAAATAAGAATATGACATTAATTTCAGGTCCGTAGAACCGATCCATTGCCTAAACAGCTCTGTCATATTTGCGTAGAGAAAATCATGTACTGCGATGAATTTGATACACAGTGCATGAGGGCCGAAGAGACCTTGCTGACTATGTTGAGAGAGAAGCGTCGTTTCGAGATACCAGAGATCATCACAAACGAAATACTATGCGATGAAAAGTCCTGTCCTCTATGTCTGGATGGACGAATGACGACGGGTCAACCAAAACAGAGTGATCCCAGCTATGCAGAACTGTACGATAGCGACATAGTGCTTCAAAGTAGCGATGAGGAAATAGCGTTTCAGGAACTATCAGCTGATACATATCTTGGGGAAAATTCGATAATGCTCCAATGCCTGGGAAACCGTCAGCATTACCTCAAGTGTAGAGCTTGCATGAATTTATACCATACGAAGGAGACTTTAGATGGTCATAAGTGTAAACCAAACGTACCGAGCACCTCAAAGCCATATAAATGCCCTGTTTGTTCTGTGACATTTACGTTTGAAGAAAGACTGAATTTTCACACGCAATTTCACACCGGTGCAAAGGCCTTGTATTGCGAAATCTGTAAAATAACGTTTGGTAAAGAATTGAAGCTTTTTTATCACTACAAAAGATACCACTGCGAAGACACAACGGTCTCATGTCTTCAGTGTGGCAAATTATTCGAAAATCAAGAACATTTGAGAATTCATGTTTGCATTGATGGTAAAACGAGGCCCCATGTCTGTGACGTTTGCAACAAGGGCTTTTCAGATGGATACACTTTGAAACGACACATCGTTACTCACCTACCAGAGAAACCTTACAAATGTGGTCAATGCTCTAAAAGTTTTACCCAAAAGTCAAGACTCAACAAACACATAGCTGGACACGAAGTTGTCATAGAAGAATCGCAGGTTGTATGGAAATGCGTTCAATGCGGGGAGGCCTTTAGTACCTGCAACGAGGCGGATAACCACTACAAAATACATGACGACAAGATCATTCTGATTGAGGAACTCTCAACGTCTAAAATGTATCAGTGTGAATACTGTAACAGTTTTTTTACCGATCTAGACAGTTTGAAAGTCCACCAGAATCAACACGTGGTGGAAAAACCATACTCTTGTAACGTATGCGCTACTTTTTACAAGTCTTTTGCAGAAGCGGTTTTACATTGGAAGGAACACCCAAGGAGTTTTAGAGTTGCTGTGGCATTTTCATGTACCATGTGTAGCAAGGATATAAAGGAACTATCCCTTCTATATAAACATAGGCAAAAGAGACATCAGTATCTGCCACGAAGATCAGATACAGGCCAGACGAAGTTTCTCTGCGAATTGTGCGGAAGTATCTTTGATAAGATGAAAGATGTACAGGATCATGAAAAACAGCAATGTTCAAAGTTTCCCTGCGATATCTGCGGCAGCCTCTTGCCCACTGCAAATTCTCTCAATGCTCATAAGCGACGCCACAGTGGGCTCAGGCCCTATGTTTGTAATATTTGCGGAAAGAGTTACACCCAATCAAGCCACATGTGGACGCACAAGAGATTTCACATGGGTGTTAAACCCTATGCATGTGAGTACTGCGATCAAAGATTCACGATTAAACCTGACCTTGCCGATCACACAAGGAAGAAGCACACAAGGGAAAGACCCTTCAAATGCGACGTATGCAACAAAGCCTTTCTGACTGGGTCTGTCTTTTATCAGCACCGACTGATCCACAGAGGCGATCGAAGGTACAAATGCCACTACTGTGAAAAAGCTTTCACTAGGACTGAGGCATTGAATAATCATATTAAGATTCATACCGGAGAAAAACCTCACGCTTGTGATGTCTGTGGTAGATGCTTCAGGCAAAAAGGTGACATGCGGAAGCACAGGCGCACCCAACATGTTTCTAAACATGAAATTGTGTGAAACTTTAAGGTTCTACCAAGGCGCCTAGCTAGATGAGTCTATGAAGTCAGGAATCTGTTTAAAAACTGGAATTAAAAATTTTGTCTTTCTGTATTGAATTTTTGCTAAAATAGTGGCTAATATATAAGCTTTGGAATTTAATTATAAGCATAAAAATTCTGTATAAGAAGCCTATCCATACAGTTTATACATGTATCTGAAGATATAAAGTGATGTTTTATGTGCAAACATAGGATAAATTCCTTTGGAAATTTTTAATCCCGACATTTGAATGATTCTGAATTTTGAACTGCGCCGCGAACACCGCAATCAATGACAGATACAAGCACAGAGCAGGTGCCTGCGCATCTATACAAGGGTATCGCGCATGAAACGACAGGTAATCATTTCTGGTGGCACTGAACGTCGCGTCTACAACTATACGTAATAATAGTCTGTAAATCTAATATTGCTTTATCTAATTACACCTAACCACGATTCACGGGATATCAATTATACAGTTGAAAGAACTGAGTAGTCGGTGCTGCATAGTCATCATTGTCGTGCTACGCAATGTCTGTTTTTACGATTATTTAAAACTTTTTAGCTTTGCTTTTCAAGAAATGAATAATAAACAAGGTAAAGTGACGTGCGTGACGTGAGGAGGAAATAATACAGGTAATAAAGGGTACGCCGTCTTCACTAGTCACCTCTCTCCTTTCCACTGTACTCGGCGAACTGCCGTAGTGCACCGTATTGCTACTACCCAGAATTCATTTTTATACAGCACTGAATTGCACTGAAGCACTCAGCTGTCAAGTACTCGGTATGTGATTTGGAGAAACCGATTTTACGTAATCATTGACGTGATTCTATAGATCTTTATTAATCTTCATGAATTCCACGACGAATTATTTTTTGTGCAATATGAACGATTCTTAACTAACTGCGGTCGTTCGCCAGCCCGAAATTTTCATCCGTAACTATAAACGTTCGGAAATCAGATGAAAATTTGATGGATATGTGTCATCATTTAATTTACAGGTAATTGAAAACCCTGAAACAAAACCATGGCATTTCCGCCACTGGTTAGCTGCACTCCGCCGCCCCTTGATAATATTGGCGACGACGACGATGATGAGTTTGGAGATTTCACTGCTGGAGGGATTGATGGTAAGGAAAAAGGGTCAAATATTCTTCTGCTGAACATGGGAACCAATTCATAAAGATTTTTCACTTTGCTCCAGGACTATCGATAGCCTCAGACTCTCCTACAAAGCATCTGACTCCAACCAAGACACCCATATCATCTCAAACGGTTTCTCCAAAGTTATGTGAAATCTCAGAGCACATTATCGGTGAAGATAAGCTTGGTAATTCAGACCCGAACAATTTAGAGCTGCTTTCAGATGATGAGGTTTTAGTGATCAAAGAGTCTGAACAACATGGAATAAGTGGTTTGGAGTTGAGTAACAGTGTTAAGATAAGCGATAAAAAAATAATAGTGGAAAAAGATGCCAGAGATGATGAAATTATAGGTGATTCTAGAGAGAGGAGAGATGCCAGTCCAGAAATCGTTGATAAAAGAGATAAAGATTACACTACCGGGATCGAACTAGACAATAGCTGTGAAAGTAGTTTGGCAGATAGCGGAAAAACGAATAGTGAGAGGGATGATTTTTCAAATAATTTAGAGATCAATGATGACTTTGAACCCCTAAGTCTTGTACTGGATGATCCTAGGTGCTTATCAGATACTCAGATAAACCTTGATGACGATTTCTACGAATATAGAAACTCCAGTGATGCTTTGGGGCTTGAAAACATCCAGAGAAACATTGAGGAAGACACTGAAGAACCTAAGCTCACTTCAGAAAACTGTGAAAATTTAAAAAAAACATTCAAAGTATCGTCTCCGAATGAACCCGTAGAAGAGAGTTCAAAGAGTGATATCGATTTTTCTAATTTTGTTATCTCGCAAGAGGATTTTAGCAAAGACAATGAAGCTGAGCTTGAGTGGGAGCCAAGGTCTGCCCGGTATTCTGTAGACCAAATTGTTGAAAGTAAAAGTGAAACTGTTCAAAGTGAAGCATTGGAAGCAGAAAAAGAACTAGTAGTAGAAGAGCAAGAAACAAGTTTTGAATTCGATTTCAGTAATCACGAGGCAGCTGTCGATGAAAGCAGGGAATGCTCCCAAGTGAGCCGTTCGGAGGCTGATTTAGTTTTGAAAGTGACTAAACCCGACGATGGTTTCCCTGAAATGAAATATGGTGCAAGATCCTTGAAGAAGAGTAAAATCTATGATGAAGTGTCTACACATGCTATGCACTCTAATTTTGAAGATAAAATTTCAATAAGAAAGATCGCCAGTAATCTGGAACTGGACAACCAAGTTTCGCAAATTACAAGTGAAATACAAGATCATGGATCGAGTCGATACGATGCCCCAACATTAGGGGAATCAGAAAACCATGATAACTATTCTCTGGAAGTAACGACAGAACCTAGATCGAACTTGGAGTTTGGCGGTGCTCAGGGAGACGACGATTTCGAAAACTTCGATGATTTTGCAGACTTTTCAAGTGCTTCGGTGCCTGTCACAACCAATTCAAAGTGGAATCTCGAAGAGCCAAAAGTTTGTGGTAAAGACGACCTGGGAGATTATAGTGACTTTGGAGAGTTTGAGTCATCTGTTGAGGTGTCGAGAATTGCTGGTATTGAGTTCAGAGAATCTATGGTCAGAATTGAGAATAAAAATGTGCGTATAACTTCAAGACTGTGTTTCCGATTAACTGGAAGACACCGCCATCGAGAATCCATCTTATCCTTGTTTCGTTTCAGGTGGCCAATAAAATAGAAGATATAATAACTAATATGTTTCCTATTGTACCAAACCTCGAGGAAACGGAGCTGAAGAAACTTGTTGAAAAGTCTGATAGAATTTGGGAGGGAGTTAGGAGTATAGAGGAAACGAATGCCCTGACTTATCACTGGTCAAATAGCGCTAGTAATAATACACTTTTAGGTGCTCTAGGCATTGATTCTCGTAACATTGTAAGTAGATAATAAAAGTAATGTTGAAAATTGGATCAACGCACCTTAACTGACTGTATAATGATTGTTTTTAAGCTTTTTGGACCAAGGTGGAATCACAACATTCCAAGATTCGCTGCAAATTTGGGTTTCACTCCTCTTGAGCCTACAAAAGCTCAGAGTGAATCCCAGCAGCCTGCAGGGGCGAGTAACTCAAAGCTTCAGGGTTCACAGACCTCCGAAGTAAGCAGTTTTGTGAGTTCTTCTAATTTAATAAAGACTCTCTGACAATGCGGTATAGTAAGATTAATCAATATTTATTCTCTATTTCACGTCCATAGGAAGTACCAGCTGCTCAGTTCGACTGGAACAGCTCTGGCCTAGTAAATCCGTTAGACGCAAGTGAGTAAGATTTATGAATCAATTTATTTTGTGACAGATCATCAATCGCTTACTGAGATACTAATGACACATGAACATCTCACGATAGATTATTATTATTGTTATTATCATTATTTATTATTATTATTATTATTATTATTATTATTATTGTTACGATCATCACTGTTTCGTTATGTTTGGTAGTTCCAAAACTTGCGATGTAAGCGATTGTCGTGTATTCTGCTTGTAAATATCTAATTAACACAAGTTTGTTATTGATTTTGCGCCCGTCCTTGCTTCCTTCCACTATTGACATTATCACCGTGTTTTGTTCGTTTTCTCCCCTGTACATAATTTCCCTCGGTTAATTATGTTTATTTAAATGAACATCCACATTAATTTTTGATGCCGTAAAAGGCGGAGGGCTGTCTGCTCTGCTCTCACTGGATTTGTTATGCCCTTTTGATCCCCTCCTCACACCTCATCGTTCAACATCTTCCGAATCCTATCATCATCACGCCGCTTGTGCCAGGAGCTCCGTGTACTACTGTAAGTGTTAAGCTAGAAAACCCTACTGACTACGTTTCCTGGCATGCATTTTTTTTTGCACACACAGCAGGTGACTAAAGTATGCTGAAAAATTCGGAAACCAGAAATCTGATTATTTATTTATAAACGTAAACTTGAAAACCTCTGATTTATAAATTCTTTTGAAATTGATTTATAAATTATATCGAGCTGAATGTACTTGAATCTTCCTTAAACTTTTTTCACAGGTTGAACTATTTTATGGTGTGTTTAATGAAAATTTTTCAATCTTTTATAGATGAAACAGAACAGCGGCTTGCGAAAAACGTTAGTCAACGGTCGGTCGATCCTTTCGACAGCCCTCTGAAACCCTTGAAGTCCATTCAACACGCTAAAATTATTGAACCCCTGCCTGGTCCAAGTCTTGCAGAGTGGAATCAGAGAACTGGGATTGATAACCCTGCGAAAATGAAGCAAGGTCTGCAGAAGCCGAGTAAAACAAGCACTACACAGATGAACTCAAAGCAGATTTCAGGCTCAGGCAGCAGTAGCAGCGGTAGTGAAGTAACCTCGACGATAAGTAAACTAGAAGCTGGAAAAATGGAATTATCAAAAAGTGAAAGTATCAGAAAATCTTCAGTGAATACTAAAAGAGATCATTTAACACAGGAACATATTGTGACAGATAGACTTGGTAGGCCAATGACGGTGAAGCAAGATACTGTAAAAGTGTTAAAGCAGCTACCTGACCTCTCATTTCTAAGTGCAAGAACACTGATGTATAATCCAGAACAAAAGCAAATCGTTCAAGACCTGGGAGCGATGATAAACAGAAAGATGCCTGGCTGAGTAACGTCGGTCTGAACGCTAATTTGAAAGTTACGAAAGAAAGTATATATTAAGATATGTTTAACAAATTGGAACCAACAATGAATTTATTTTAGGAAAATTCTATAATATCAACAAATGAAATTCTAATGCTACCTTTCAAACTTGCGTTCAGACCAACACATGCCCATAACTGGCTCTTTGCTCTTCTGTATTACTATAAATATGTAAACAGCTTTTAAAGTTATAATCACCTACATGTAGAATGTTAATATTCACATCTAAATTCCGACCACCGCACATTGCAATCAATGTACAATTTATTACATTCAGAACATTTCTCCATTGATTTTTATGATCTCAACGGCTACAGTCTGTATTAACTTCCAATTTTTTTAGATATATCGATCCTCCTACATCAAAGTACACTAGACCGTACACCGACTGTTGGGATTTAAAGATTATGTCTGTTAAAGATCCAGTTTCTTTCTCTTTAGTTTATGAAATGTACACAATACATCATTAGTGTCATTTTTAGTCTTTCTAGCTAAACTTTTTATGAAATTAGGTATACATCATACATGGTCATCATTCTCTAGTCTACTCGAATGCTTTCTATCATATAATTTTTTATGTATTGCTGGTGCAGTATAATTTTTACTGTAAGGTATACATATATTGTTGCGATTGTTATTGTTCGATACAAACAAGGAGATAATTACGAGTGATGTCGCGAGCAAATGATGTTAAGTTGAAATCTTATACAGATAAAGTATACACATGCATAGGAACTAGATGCGACAGCCGAATAAATAGTAGGAAATTAAATAATTCAGCCAGTTGTACCGGAGCTTGATTTTATACGAAAGCATAGAGTACGCGTACTTAAAAAGATTTCATAATTCAAAATAAGAAGTGACGACATAGAAAATATCATAACAAAACAAACAGGTTGATCATTGCTGAACTACCAGTTATTATCGAAACCGTTATTTATTAACAATACTGTAATATATTTCATGTAAAAATTGTGGATATGTTATTAATACATTAACTGTCGTTGACGTTATTCAAAGAGTTCAAGATAAATCAAAAAAATGATTTGTGATGTGAAATTTTCCACCATATTTCAAATCATATTTTGTTTCACCATTCCATAATTCCGTGATAATATCCCCATCATGATCCCTTTTTATTTCTATGATGCCCAACGACTGGAATTGAACCAAGCGACGCGCGCATCAACTGCGTCGAAAGTTCGAAGTGGTCTGAAGAAGCAACATAACATCACAGTACACGCACAGTACACGCTGCTTTATGACATCGTTGAAACTTTGTTAGCTGGGCTAGTTGTTCAAGTTTTTGTGACAAATCTTTTGATCTGAGATCGAGATGACTGGAAATAAATTTTTCAAAAGCAAAACGCTGGCCGCTGGTGATTGCTCAACGAATTCTGTGACAAAGGAAACTGTGGCCAAGCAAACAATCGTTAGGAGTTCTAAGAGGATCAAAGAGAAGAAATGTCGGTCGCCTAATTATTCTCCGGTTTTGAGACAGACCAAGCTGTCAGAATCTTTCGTCACGGCTTCAGTACGCACGAGACTGAGACCACGTAACAAGGCTAAGAAATATGACGATCTTTCAATAGTTGATCGAAGTATTTCACCCGATAAGAGAAATAGCATGGTGCTAGTGGAGAGATTAGAGCAACAGAATGCTGGTAAAGCGCCTGTGTACCAGGGTGTTCGGCTTTCAGATAAGTATTCCAAAGACAGGAAGTCCAGTGTCTATGAATTTGAGTTCCAAGATGACGATCCTTGTGAGAAACGGGTCGTAAAGACCAAGAAGAAGCGAGCATCCAAGAAACCTATGACTACTAAGAAGAAGAAGATTACCGTAGCTAAGGCTGTTCCTGCCAAAGAAACCGATCCTATGCCTCCTGACTCAGTGAAAGATCCAAGAGTTCTAGATAATCAAAACGAAGTGACCACTGAGTTGCTCCGAACAAAAGTTGGAAAAGTTAACGATGTGATGGCAGTAATAAGTGAAGAGAGCACAGCGTCAGCCATTGTTTCTCCGCAAGTTAATGCACCTCCAATGACAGGCATAGAAATTAAAAGTCCAGGGCCAAAAATATCTCAAATTCAAGTACTAAGAGGGGCTAAGAAAATAAGTTTCAAGCCTGAGTCAACCTTACCGCATCAACATTCGACCAAATTCAATCCTTTCAGAGCAACCCAGTCGATTTTCAAATCTAGGCCTACAATAGACCAAAGCGACATGATAGAGCACTCACTTCTCAACAAATCCGTGTCTCCGATTAAAACAGATGTCCATCATTTTGACGCTGCCAGCCCGTGGCGACCTTCGGTGCTTGATACTTTCTCAAGTGTCAAGCATTTGGTCCAAAGTACTCCCTGGTCGAAACGAGAGTCCAGCCGTATAGTTAGACGGGCCGGATCTTCTTCTACTCTTGGGCAACCAAGAAAGATTGATAAAAAAGTTCATGAAAATGATGAAAATGCAGTTTCGAACACTTCGGTGAATATAGAGAATAAATCTCCTCTGATAAATCGTGCTAATAAATCTCCTCTGATAAATCGTGCTAATAAAAATCCTCTGGGTGTCCGGAGAACCGATATCGAGAATATATTAGCTGGAAGCTTAAGTTCCAAGGAAATGGCCCCTTCTGTTCTGCAGGAAACCACAAATTTCTCCATCAATCGTTCTTTGGGTCGTGGAGAGAACAGGGATAACTCAAGCTTTGGAGATCGACTATATAAATCCCCGGTGCTGAGCGAGAAGAATGGAGCTAAGGAGGATTATAAAAAAAACTTTTCCCCATCTATATCTCTAGCAGTGCAGAGAAAAGAATGTGTAGATGAGAATTTAGTACCTGAATACGAGCACAGGACACTGCGGCAGTCAAACCTTCACAATTTTTTAAGTCTTGATGAAATGCCAGAGAGTACTAGAATAAATACAAGCCATGGAATATTTGAAGATGCTCATTCAACACCAATAATCAAATCCCAGGCTCGCCAAATCTCAACGACTCTCAATGTTGAAAATTACTTCGGTTTTGATGACGATTATTCTGAAATTCAAGATTCGCCATTGAGGTTTGATAAAAAACAAAAAATACCTGGTAAAAAGATTTCTCAGCAATTGAAACCCAGAGTTTTAGCAGACATTGAGTCTCCAAAAACCGGGCGAATGTATCTCGAGGAAATTAAAAACACTCTCTATCCAAGGAAGGATACAAAATCCAGAGAAGTTCAGAATAAAAAGGTGTTGGCAACAAAAGAGAAAGAGACAATAATGGATTCGAAGCCAGCCATGAAACCAGTGGAAGTTCTTGATGCTCATCAGTTCTCCGACACTTTTGATGTACTTTCTGAATCTCAGCAACTCGGGGATGAATCATCTTTAGGGCCGGAATGCGCATTGTTTACAGATCTAGAGCCCGTTCATTTTACGAAGGTATTTAGCTAGTTGTTACTAAGCTATGGATAATCTTGAGATCTAATATGTTGATTTCTTCTTCGATTATAGCCACCAAGATGGTCGTACACCAAGAAGCGAGGGCGAAACCATAATTATTCTTTTGACGAGGAAGAGAATGATGACGATGATCTTGGAGCACCTGTAATTAAGAAAAAGAAAGTGGCAAGACTCAACAAAAAGGAAGAGAAGAAAATCGATGAGTGGGTGAAGAGCGTTAACGAAACTTTCCAAGAAATCGAGGACTTTGACTTGGTAGTGGAAAATCTGCCGTGAAACGTGCTTTGGAAGTTGCTCGATCTAAGGATAGCGAATCTATGTTAACGACTAACAGTAGAGTTAGATTTATGTCGAAATTAATTTATTATTTCATTTACATGACTTCAGTAAACGCCTGTTGTATATAAAAGTATATTGAGAAATTTTATGTTTTTATGAAGGGGATTATAGAGATAATGGGAGTATAGCATAGCTATGAGGCAGTATCTGAATCATTTAGTTTGATGAAATTTGTCACTGTTTAGACTATATGATCACCGTACCGGTGCGAATATTTTTTTATTATACAGAAAAAATACTGCGATTGATCAGGAATGGTATGCTGCATTAAAAACTAATATTCGCAGACACACATATTGATAACTTCACAAGCGATTGCAAAATGTAGCGCTGCTTATACCGATAAAAAAAAGATTATGGGATCCTGTACAAAAGTGTTCATGTTTTCAAATCCTTCAATTTTTCCATTCAACTAGTGACAGGGTCATAAATAACAAAAATAAAAAAAAGATTTTCTTTAATATGTCGCTATAGTTGGGTCTTTTATGATTTGGGTCTTGAATGATTTTTATTCCTTTAATGTTCGATTTTGTATAATTGTATGAGTTTTACCAGTGTTACGTTAGTGGGTAAAAAAAAAACAAATAATAATCTATGATAAAATAGCCAATGACGTTGTCGATGATAAATTAATACCAAAATTAATTCCTGATACCCACGCTCGCTGACAGTAGCGCTATTGAATGCGAGGTATATGTATATGTATATATATACAGTGGATAAATAGAATGCACAGTGCAGTTCCGTGGTTCAAACTGGTCATTATCCGGGTTCATTCCGCGCCTTGTTCAAAGAGCGGCACGAGTAGGTTAGAATCAAGTTGAGATGTACGGTTTTCTTATGATTATAGATTAAGTTTTCGAGTGATCGTTCATTTGCTCAGATTCTGATACGACCACGATGATATGATGGTTATCAGTGCTTTGATGTCATAAAACGCCGCATTGTTGGGCCGCATTGTCGTTCGAGAAAACCACAGGCTGACGAAATGGAAGATGCGGATTCCGATTCGGTGATCAGCGAGGTAGGTTTGCTATTAACCATCATAGTTTTTTTCAATCTATATCTCTTCATTTCCAGATTCATGATCTTGCTTTGGAACTAATTTTTCAGATCCCAGTTTACCTTTCAAAGACTCTTGCAGAGAAGCTCTTCATTTTTCAGTATCCTATTCGGTCAGCACGCGATGGATATGACAATGTAACTTTCTTGAAAACTTCCATTAAGCCTGAGAACCAAGAGGTGCGACTTGAGGTGTCGGTGGACACTGAAAACGTCAACTATGATCACAGTAAGGGAGAACAGATAGCAATAAATGTCGACGGCTCTCTGAAACAGGATCAAGAAGCTGATAAAGCATTTGACAGGTGAACGCACTTCACTGAAATTAATTTTGAATTTGGTACAATAACTTCAATCCATTTCTCCTACGGTTTCAGTCAGCTTATGGACAAAACGGTGCTTCATTCTATGCGGGCGCTTCCCGATTGCTCCAATTATGCTATTGGAGTATTACAAGATGGGGAATTACACCTCACGTCTTTAAAAGGCATAGTTCAAATGCGTCCTCAATTTAACTATCTTGACAAGAGCGACAAACGCGCCAAAGAAGAGGCTAAAATCATGGGTGAAGGTAGCTGTTATTATTTCACTGTACCCTCAGCTGTTTCCCCACTTTTATTACTTCTTTTTTACCTTACAGAAGTAGAGGATGAGGAGGATAGCGCAAAACAAGTGAATGTAACTTTTGCCAGACAGGAGCCTGAATTTCTAAAAAAAATGAGGGAGCAGTCGTTTCAGCATTATTCCAAAAAGAGCCTAGAAGAACGCTGGGTTCACACCTGTTATGTGCCGGTAAACGCACCCAAGGCAGAGGTGTATATAAATTCTAGCTTTTTTTTCAGATCATTTCATGCAATTCTCTGGAAAACTAGCTTAAGATTTGTTTCACAGCTGGTGCGGATGGAGATGATCTCTTCTTCAAACGAAGATTCTGTCAACAATTTGAACTTGACTAGCGAAAAATATTTGGCACTCTTAGCCCCACCTCATAAGGAAGATGAAGTTACCAAGGCTGCTGTTTTAACCCCGAGTACATCTCTGAAGTACATACGGACACTTCCTCTTCTCGATCAGATCAAAGTTTTTGTCAAGGATGGTAATTATTAATCACTTTGTACTCTCCCTAATACACCAGATCATAGCTAGAAAACGAGGCCAAAGAGATATCTGAGTTTTTAACTTTGCAGCCAAAGTTATCGCTTTTGCTCAGTTGAGAATCCTTCTGTCGCCTGGTCATGATCCTGCTGCGGTGTTGAAATACCTTCAACAAGTAGCTGTATTGGTACAGGGAAACTGGATCGTTAACAGCGAACTTGTCTACCCAAAAGACACAGTTTCTTCTCATAACGGCATCCCTGCAGATTTAATGTGTAGGGCCAGAGATTACGTGGTACGTGTAGCTCAAAAGTTTTTCATCCACCTGATTTTCAGTTCATTGCTTCTTTTCCACTAATAAATAATTCTGATTCTCAAAGCTCTTGGCCTTCACCGAATCTCAGTATGTCGATCGTAAGCTCATTTCATCGGTAATAAAATTACCTTCCGAAGAGGTGACTGAAATATTTACAAACCTTGCCCGGCATCAGCCGAAAAAAGGGTGGACTCTGATTCTGCCTCGTAACCAGGAATTCTTAGACAGGTAAATTATTACCTATTCAATACTTCTGCATGATAAAACAGCCGGTGATCGATCCCCCGATTCTTTCAGGTATCCAGAAATATCTCAGAGACAGGATATGCTATGGGAGGCAAAACGTAAGCATTTACGAGAAGCTATGGAGACATACAACCAGCCACCTCAACGTCAGAGGCGAAAGTCAAACCGAGAATCTATTGGCTCTGAAAATGAGGAGAGGAACATTGGTCGGGGGAAAAAAACATTGAGAGATTCATCTATTTCCGACAACGACAGTACAGCCGAAAACGTCAAGCAGAAAAAACCGACCAGGTCTAGAAAATCTTCTGAGACAACGTGACGGAAGTTGGTAAGTTGAAATCTCGGCTTTTCCTAGATTTGGTTGGGTTGATATAGTAGGCAGATAACAGGGAAGAAACTTTGATCTTTTTACAGTGTGAAATATCATTTATTCGCTATTTTACATTGTTGCCGAGGTATCATGGTTTTTTGAATTGGTTATGAATCTAGAAAACTCATGGTGCATATCTATGATGGTGCGAAGTATCAATATGTTGCTTTTTCAATTCTTAATGGTAATAATTCAATACTATTCAAAACGATATTGACACACTGTGGCGCGAATTTTGAGGTATGGTTGGTTGCTACGTAAATATGAAGTGTTCAGCATTATACCCATTCTGTGGGTGCTATTGCTGCCATGGATAATAAGAAGTAATTAGTAATAATCAATGGCCGAAAAAAGTCAAGGCGGTAAGCGTAAGCGCAATAGTCGCCGTCGGTACAATTAGTACAGAAATTGCAGCATTCGCATAACAGAAACTCGTGTCGCAATTAGACGTGAATTTTTCGAACCTATTTTTTAGGTACTCCCAGTCACAAAGTCCCACATTGCATCCCTCGTACATTACTGGTTTCTCAGCTAAATAAAACATCACCTTGTTCGGAGATCTGCCGTCGTTGCATCTGGTTCAAAGAGTAATTGAAAAACAAATTATCACACCTATTAGGAGTGAGAAATCAGAATTTCTTCATTTTGTTGACTCACTTATAAAATACTGCAGCTATATTAGCAGCGAACGATCCAATTTCCGAAGTTTTCCATTGCCTTCTGCTCACAGCGTTATAATTGCTGGCGAGAAGGGGGTAAGGATCTTTTGCAAAGCCCATCGCTGCCATGAAGGAATGCAGACTCCCAGAGCGACTGATGCTAAATATCCCTTTTGGCTCTTTGGAATAATCTTCGTTTTCCAGTTTTCTGAAAAGAATCATTGTCTAGAAAATTAAAACTCGACCTCATGTTCGATGTCAGATGGGCTGCATTATTCGATTTATACGAGTAACTACTACGCACTTGAAACCATCGAACATCTCCTTCATCAGAGGGCAGCCCAACTTTGTGTTGTATTCATGGCCGTAGCCATGTTTGTAATAATCCTCCAAATCATCCTTGTACTCCAGAATTTTTAATTCTTCTTCGCTGAAAACCGCGCACCATGCGGATAGACTACTTACCCGCCAAGACTTTTCGTAACGACACATATCGTACATGCCAGAAATAGATGCTGCAAAAATTGAATTTCAATGTATACCGGAACTTTGGGTGACGAATCCTTTTCTTATATTTTACAAGTAAATTTACCTTCTGTGAGGTTGTACAAGAAACCAACTCGTCTGCTGACATTGGAGATTAAGTTTTGAAACTCCGGACCCGTTTTGAACTCCGTCCATTCTATCATGTTTCCTGGGTTACTTCCCACCTCAGTTTCCCACTTTGGGCAATTGGTGTTTGACTAAGAAAATAGAGTACATCTATGAATACTAGAAGAAATAGATCTCATTGATACTTGGATGTAATTTGGTTTTCATATCATAAAGGATACGTAAGTACCGCTTTGAATTTGGTTTTAAGAGAATTTTCATTATCGGTAACTAACTGCAAACGATGAGTCATTGAGCGGTGTATGCCAACGTGGGGTCTCTCCTTGGTCAAATATTCCGGACATGAATGCGGTTAAACTATCCGAAGATGGTTGTTCAGGAGCTGCCCGAAACTGAAATGAAATATACAAGTTGGCGATTTAAAATTAGGTCTTTATTCACAGTTTTACTATTAAATTGAATAAATTGAATCAACAAATTAACGGGGTGAATCACATCTGATACCTTATAGTTCTGTGAACTGATGTCATTTAAGAGCGGTGGAAATAGTTGCGGAAAGTTGGTCTTAATACGTCTAGCAAGAAGATTCATATCCTCCACACCCTGTTCCGTAACAATATCAGCTTTTTCAAAACTTAGACCCGGATCCAAACGCCATGACTTCAGATTGTCCAAGTCCGCATCGCACAGATGTCCTTCTATCGGGTTAATTAAGGGGACTTACATATCTAGTTTCATAAAGCCCATATTAAAACATTCACATCGCTCAACTTACGCCCTCGTGTTTCATGATTGTAAATTATTTGATCTCGCAGTTTAGGGACCGCAATAAGCTGCGGAATTATGCGTGCACTTGGGTAACTGGCTCCATGTCTTATTAACATCCATATTTGTATCGGCTTGCAATCTGCGAAGATGGTATATAAGATAAACAATAGCGAGACATTAAAATTACAATATCACCTAGTAGCACAAGTTAGAGTTTCGGTTTCCGAAAATTTTACAAAGAAATTCGCGTGCCGCGAGTTTCTGTCATAGTACCTTTTACTAATTAATAAGTAATTTCATTTAAATGAAAAATCAGACCGTTATTCAAGTCCAGTCAACTATTTGTCTCGCGTACGTTGATTTAGGTGGGAAATTTAATTAGATTATTCTTACAATTAGCCATCTAGCCTACTCGAGTTCTTTTTTTTCTGTTTTTTTTCTTCTTCCCTCTCTGGACAGGATGTTCAATTAGTTTGGGACGAATGATGATATTAAAGAGGAATTCTAAATGACAAAACTCACCCGGTACATCTTGGTATCGCGTTTTTCCACCGTGTACGAAATGGTATGCAGTTTTTCCTCCCATTTTCAAATACGGTCGATCATTGTGGGCATAGCAGTAGTCGGTTTCTCTGGAGATCGCTTGACCAGCAAGAAAAGACCAGAGGACGAGTCCTTGGACGCCGAAAGTAATCAGCATCTCGAAAAAAATTCGGCTCACCTACTAGAGTCTCAGCGATACGGCAAATATTAAGCTAGATAAGAAGCCACGCAGATGCCTGTCGAGAGATCTCTGAATTTTGTGCGTACAGGGGTGGTGACCCTAAACTACGGAAATCGCAGCCTAAGTAATACTTCGAAGCCGATCGGATTAACAATAATATGATTCGGCGGTCACCGTTATTTGATTAGTTGACGCGTTCTCTGCGTATCCAATAGACGCGTGCACCTATTTTATGATGCTTAGTTTACTCGATTAAATACATATTTTACGAAATTTTGATCAGGTTGCAGTAAGACATGAAAGCAAATAGAGGTATGGCGTATACATGAATGAATGTAGAAATGATCAATTGGAGATTATGTCGAAATTCCGCGGGCGTGGCTCCACAATAAACGCACATTTAAGTTTTCAATACCGGAGTAAGTAGTATGTAGTTATTTTTTTGTTTGCTTTCAATTACTTCGATTAACATGAAACTGTTAGCGATCTCATAATTGTATCACGATCGAGTCAAATTACTTCTCACTGTAACGTTGATCGGCCAAGATTTAATTTATTTAAACCTTTATTGTTAGTTTACTTCACACATATTTCTCAGGTGCTATTCATTTACGTGCTGCTACTTCTTGTGTCCGATTACATACATTCGCTCCGTGGGGCGTTGACGGCCGAACAACCGTTAAACTTAACTTGAAGCTTAGCGGCGTAGCTCTACGGACGCGATCTCTACGCTGGATGTATTCTACGAATCATCATCGGCATTGAAGCCAAGAGCTACGTCGGAGTATAGGTCATAATCATGGAAGATCTTTTTCTTTCGCTTTAATTGTGTCATAACGAAATATTAGCAGAATCATGTAGATAGAATCATTTGATGATCAGGTGTGACGAACCCGAAGTAATGATCATTGTAATTTTATTATTTATCTCAGCTATCTATCTAGTAGAAAATCGCGATCGGGCCGTTCTCTCCGTACAGTCTGGTGGGTCACCTGCTCTCAGGAACGACCCTACGAAAACTTGTGGGCATCGATAAATTTGCTTGCGTTTTTGTACGGCAGCGAATGATTCGGGAGTGAGGCGATCCTAAAATAATCAAGAAACAATTCCTCCTTTTCTCTTCATCTTTATTTTTTTACTTTAACGATAAAATTGATTAGGTATCCGTCATCGTCAATGGGCAGAAAAAACCGACATGGCCACCGTGAGCCAAACAGCGGTTGCTGTGGGTAAAATTATCGAGGATGTTGCACCGTTTGAAAAGCAGAAATTTGTTTCGCAGTGGGTCGCAAATTTTTCAAACTTATTTTTCAAATATTCCCAGTCGCAGAGACCTAGGTCGCAACCTTCGTACATGACTGGCTTTTCAGACAGATAGATCATCACTTTGTTCGGAGATCTGCTATCGTTGCATCTAGTTTGAGAAAATATTTTTTTCAACAATCATTACACATTTGGTAGCAGCGAGAAATCAAAGCCTTTTTTTATCACGTTCACTTACTTGTAAAAAACTGCGGCTACGTTGGCGGCAAACGCTCCAATTTCTGAAGTCTTCCATCGCCTGTCGCTCATGGCGTGATAATTGCTGGCTAAAGGAGGCGCGGTATCTTTCGCAAAGCCCATAGCTGTCATGAATAAATGCAGGCTACCGGAGGTACCGACATTGAAAATTCCCTTCGGCTCATCGGAGTAATCTGGGCCTTCCAGTCTTCTAATAATATGGAAACAAAAACCGAGAGAAATGAGGCCTCCTCTCAATCGTTGCAAATCACATACGCCATTCAGTTCGTAGAGGATTAACTTATACCCACTTGAAACTATCGAGCATGTCTTTCATCGGTGGGCAACCCAATTTTGTATTGTATTCGTGGCCGTAGCTACGTTTGTAATAATCTTGCAAATCGTCTTTATACTCCAGAATCTTCAATTCCTCTTCAGTGAATACCGCACACCACGGTGACAGACTGTGTGGCCTCCAAGATTTCTCGTAACGACACATATCGTACATGGCAAAAATGGAAGCTGCGCAATTGAATTTCAATTTTGTGCCGATCGAATGGCTCATTAAGTTTTTGCTCATTTTCAGGTGTCAATTTACCATCTGTGAGGTTGTACAGGAAGCCGAGTCGTCTGCTGACTTGGAATTTCAAATTCTGGATCTCCGGACCTTCACCAAACGTCGTCCATTCTATAATGTTTTTTGGGTTGGCTGCCACATCGGTGACCCAATTTGGACAGCGTTTGTACGACTGAAAAAAAAATCAGGACAATTCATCATGAGATTTAAAATAATCTGTAGCTATCATTCGAAATGCCGTTTTCGGAAAAAGTGAAAATATGGGAAACTAACTGCAAACAATGTATCATCGAGTGGTGTTTGTCGGGGTGGAGATATCCCTTTTTCGTATATTCCTGACATGAATGCCGTTAAACTATCTAAAGTTCGGTCTTTAGATGCCGCACGAAACTGAAATAAAATACAAGGCAGTAATACCAATGAGGAACGTTTGAATAAATTTAAGTTAAATCAAAAACCGAACAGTTTGGGTTGCATGTGATACCTTGTAGTTATGTGAACTGATATTACTTGCAGATAATGATAAAAAGAGTTCTGGGAAGTTGGACTTTATACGCTTAGCAAGGAGTGTCATATCCTCTACTCCCTGCGTGGTAATTGTGTCGGCTGTGTCAAAATTCACACCTGGATCTATGCGCCAATCCTCAAGATTTTTCAAGTCTGCATCGCACAGGTGTCCGTCTGCCGAAATCATAATCCACATAAGTTATGTTCGATGATTTTTTCTATAACCGGTCTCGCAAATTCCCATTGAATTTTTACATTACTTATACACTTACACCCTCGAACTTTATGATTGTAAATTATCTCATCCCGCAGTTTTGGAACTGGGAGGAGTTTTGGAATTGTGCTTAAACTTGGATACCTTGTCCCATGTCTTATGAACATCCATATTTGTATCGACTTACAATCTGCGGAAGAATGTAAAATGTAGCGAGGCGAAGAAATTATATCACCTGGTAGTAATTAATGTTGGAGATTTAGTTGAATTTTAGTTTTCGTAATCGCTCGGGGCCCGAGGGTACAAGAGAGATCGTTAGTGAAAATGCGGGAACTGATCGGAATTCGATCGATGAACCTCGTCGACCAAACAAGCGTGACATTCCTTTTCAGTTAGGAGACAGGCCCGATTACATTTGCAGTTGAAAATAATTCCCTGCTAATTCAGAGAACTTACGATTAGATCGTAATTGAACTCCACTCAGGTGAAGTATTTTTGAAATCTTCGGTAAAAATTAGACAACACTTACATATTTTTGATAAAATAACCGACTGGAACCATCAGTCTCGAGATTTATGATTGTAGTATAAAAAACAATTGTACTTACCCGGTATTTCTTGGTATCGCGTTCTTCCACCGTGAACGAAATGGTATGCAGTTTTTGTTGACATTTTAATGTACGGTCGATCATTGTTGGCATAGCAGTAGTCGATTTTTCTGGAGATCGCAGGATCAACGAGTACAGACAATAGCACGAGTCCTTCGACGATGGAGATGATTCGCATTTTGAAGAATTCGACTCAGCTTGTGGAATCTGAGTACAATAAGAAATTTTATTCTAGTATAAATACGATACGAAATAAACAATAAAAATGCACAGCTCTGGAGATTTCTCAAGGTCGTGAAATGTGGGTTGAGATCGTGATCCCTGAACTCAGACTATCGCGGCGTGCTTAGTGCTTGGTGCTTGAAATCTGACTGATTATAAATTTGCTCCATCATTTTCTGATTGCCGATCGGTACTACCATAGATATATTATGGTACTATAGCCAATCAATTCATCTTTATTTTACTGAGTGATTCTTTCGCTTCTCAACTGATATACATACAAGTGAGGGTGATCATCGAGTAATATCAACAACGATAATCGTGCAGATAATAATGAGGCGATGGATTGTAGGGAAAAAATTTGTTCAAGCTCGAGAACGTTTGTGCGAGGCAATGTAAGTTTTCCAACTTTCCTACACGGCATAATTTTGGAATGTGAAAAACTGAGTAGTGGAACATTTTCAAATAATTTCGTTGTATCGCACTACCCCTTACGTTCTGCAACTCATGTTTCGTGATCGTTTGTCCCATGGCAGTACAAGCAGGTTCGTCGCGAAGTTGGCTCGATCAACGATAAACTGTGCAGCAATCGAGAGTTTTCAGGATGGTCAAAGCTCGATAAACGATATGTCAAAAACGGAAGTTGATATTTGCCACTTTCACCCGGTACAGAGAGGTTTCCAAAATGGCAAAGAAAAGGGAGGCGGATAAAACGCCGCAAAATGAAGACCCCTCTAAAAATGAGGACGATACAAACAACTCCGATGACGAACCGAACTTCAGTGACCCCGAAGGATACGTCGATGACATCGACGATGAAGGTATTCCGCATATTATTCGTAACCAAATCACATCCACTTTCAGCATGGCGTGGCATTGCGTATGCTCATCGTTAACATGGCTGTCCCTTATCATAACCCCTATACATCCCATTTGGCGATGAATTCAATTAAATCTTCCAACATTCTGTACTTTTTGTGCCGATGGTTCTAACAGACTGATGTCGTTTTGTAAAAATATCAGCGCTTCATCTCATTTCGTCGGCCGGCTTATCTTGCTTAAGTCTGTCAGTTGTGTTTTACAACAAATAATACCAAATGGTTTCAAACTATTTCTATTTTGTGTAGAACTACTTGGTGAATTGATCAGGCAGAAGCCATCGGAGACTGATGGCGTAGAGGCTGTTGTTGTTGTGGATGGTGTGCCACAAGTTGGTCCTGAGCGTTTGGAAAAGTTGCAGTCGGTTATAAACAAGCTTTATCGGAAGTTTGGGGATATCGTAAATGAGTGGTACCCCAAGAACGAGGAAGGCTTGACCAAAGGGTATCATAAATTGCTGGATAATCTACTTATCGATCATTGCAAAGTTTTACCAACCTAACCGTCTGCTTATTATCTCTAGATACATATTCCTGGAGTACAAGAGCCCCGTAAATGCGCTAGCGGCTGTTTCATCGACCAACAATTACAAGCTTGACAAGCATCATACTTTCAAAGTAAATCTTTTCACTGATTTTAAGAAGTTTGAAGATATACCCGACGATTGGGAGCCACCACAACCTCAGCCATATACATCCAGTGGAGATCTTCACTATTATCTACTGGATCCCGATGCATACGATCAGTTCTGTGTTCTCTCAGGCAATGGAGCAGCCGTTTCCGTACAAATGTGGCAAAACTCTGCTCCAGACCCAACCCTCTTAGAAGAACGCGCGGTAATATTTACAGAACTTGATCAATGGCGGTTTTTTATCATTATTAAATCGTAACTTGATTTTATTTATTCCAGAGATGGACTGAGACTTACGTAAAGTGGTCTCCGTTGGGTACATACTTGGCAACATTCCATAAGCCTGGCGTCGCATTATGGGGTGGACCGCAGTTCGTGCAGAAAGCAAAGTTTGGCCAACGAGGTGCAGAGTGTGTAGATTTTTCACCATGCGAACGTTACCTGGTATCTTATTCTCCCAGGGCGGATAGTGTTGCCGATCAGAAACGACTCGTTGTTTGGGACATTCTCTCCGGACAAGAGAAACGTTCTTTCCATCCCGATGGCTCCTCTGTTTGGCCCATTTTCCGCTGGTCACACGACGACAAATATCTAGCACGTATGGGCGAGGACGTTCTTAGCATTTACGAGACTCCCGTAAGAATTTTGGAATCCTTTTTTGCTATGCAGATTATCATTTCACTTACTTCATCACCTAATCGTAAGTTTTTTTTGGATCGCATAGTCTTTTGGACTAATGGACAAAAAAAGCATCAGGGTTCCCGGAATAAGAGATTTCAGCTGGTCTCCTACCGATAACATCCTGGCTTATTGGGTACCAGAGGATAAGGATGTTCCGGCAAGAGTGATACTCTTGGAAATTCCCAGGTGAGTCGACCTTTTGCTTTTGTTTCGGAAATCTTTATTTTTACCCATTCATAAAGTCTAATGGATGATGTTTATTCCATAGCCGCGTAGAAATTCGTAGCAAAAATCTTTTCAATGTTGCCGATTGCAAGATACA
Organism: Athalia cordata; assembly: GCA_963932425.1. Classification (NCBI taxonomy): domain Eukaryota; kingdom Metazoa; phylum Arthropoda; class Insecta; order Hymenoptera; family Athaliidae; genus Athalia; species Athalia cordata. The sequence goes on from OZ010626.1 coordinate 33,538,657, forward strand.
CTGGCAGAAATGCGGCGACTATCTATGTGTCAAAGTTGATCGTTTCGCTAAGCGTAAAGAAAAGACCGAGCAGAAGTATACGGTGAGTAACAATTTAATAAATAGCAATTTTCAGGGGAGCCTCTGAAAATTCTTCCTAAAATTCATTTGTCTCTTGCAGGGAATGTCGTACAACTTTGAGATCTTCCACATGCGCGAAAAAGAGATCCCCATAGATAGTGTGGAAATGAAAGAACCAATTCACGCTTTTGCCTGGGAACCTGTAGGTAGCAAGTTTGCGATTATACACGGTGAAATCCCCAGCGTCAACGTGAGTTTCTACGGCGTACGCCCTGGCTTGCATCCAGATCTCCTTAGTAAGCGTTAATTCTCTAGAATTCGGGGCAGTTTAAGTTTTACAAATCAAAGGCTAATGCTTCTTTGTCAATCTCACAGAGAAACTGGAAAAGAAAGCTTGCAACCACTTGTTCTGGTCACCAGCTGGACAGTTCATTGTTCTTGCTGGTCTTACGACCATGGCTGGAGCACTTGAGTTTATAGACACCAACGATTTCACCATTATGAATACCACGGATCATTATCAAACGTCAGATGTTGAGTGGGACCCAACTGGACGGTAAGCGTTGAGATATTGTCGACGAATAAATCATATTCTTCAGCAAAGCAAGTTTAAAACGAAGTTTTCCTCCGAAGATATGTGGTGACTGGAGTGTCGAGCTGGAAAACTAGCGTAGATAATGGCTATTGGATTTGGTCCTTCCAAGGTCGTATTTTGAAAAGAGTCAATTTGACAGCTTTTAATCAGCTACTGTGGCGCCCGAGACCCGCAACGCTTTTGTCCGCCAAGCAGATCAAGGACATACAAAAAAGCCTGAAAAAGTATTCCGCACAGTTTGAAAGCAAGGACCGAATGAGACTTACTCGGGCTTCGAAGGTGTGTTGAGATTATCGTTGGGCAGATGAGGAATACATAAATCCTACTTACAAACATGGTGCACCGACTCATTGCCATTTTCTTTCTTTAGGAATTAATCGAGAAGCGCTGTACGCTGATGAAGGAATTCGAAGAATATCGCTCGAAACGCATCGAGGAATGGATAAGTACAAAGAAGCGCCGTCTTGAGCTGCGGTTCAGTACGTATAATGATTATTATTTCTCGCACGATCTCATCCTCTCTTCCTTTATAACACATGATTTGTTTTTTTCTCACAGATATTGATACGGACGAACTCGCTTCTGACACAAAGAATGTCGAAGAGGAAATTGTCGAGTTTTTCATCAAAGAAGAGACATTCATTATTGATTAGAAGTATCCTAAACGTTCGAAAAACAGCATATTCTCGTCTTGCCGGACTTGGAAACCTCTACGTGAGACCGGTGAACTTCGGATTGATATATAGTGTATTGTGTCTACTAACCGTGAACGGAGGATAAGGCCATAATTGAATCGGCGTTATAATTATATTCAATAAAGTACGATGGTGGTATTTTACTCCTCTGACAGAAACAACAGCAGCAGCAGTAACAATTACGTGCAACTTCTATTTCATCATTTTTGTAATAGCGTTAACAAAATTGTCATTATTACAGTAACTGATTTTGGACCACGTATCCAACTCGGAAAATTTAGTAGTATCAAATTCTATCATTTACCATACAGAATAGCTGGCAGTTTTATTTATCTAATAATATTATCGCATAGTAAAAGTAATAAACCAACAAAACTACAAAATAGAATTTCATGATACAACCGTTGAGTGATTTTTGCCTCGCGACAATTCACCTAATCGTTACGTTGACTGAAAATTTGACAAATCTTCGGTCAACGTCAATTAGAAACCCTTTAACCACAGTATATGTATGTATACTAATATTCTCTCTAGTAGCACGGAGGAATAGTATGAGTATAGTAAGTAACGCGTATGACATGGTCGACTATCGGTCAAAGGAGAGTTATCCAGCAAGTCAGTTCTGTCGGTTAGTGTTAGGAGGTGGATTTGATATTTCAAGAACGTCAAATCATCTGTCATCCGTCAAAATATTTTACAACGATTAACGTACCGTCTATGCTATGGCGCAAACCAAATCTAGTCAACGCACGAAGTGTTCCTTCGATTTGAGCATCGCGGCACGGCGGCGACAGTCGCATCAGGAACTACGTCGGCGTGGAAGCGGCGTGGGAGCTGGTGGAAATACTGCGGTCGCGGAAGTGACGCTGCTGTGACCTGTGTCAAAGAACGTATCAATGGTGGTAAATGGCTGCCAACTCATCGTTGTCGTGATGTTAAAATACCTTCGTGCTGTCTGATGTGTGTTGAGAAATTACAAATCTTAAGAATAAGTTCATCACATTGACCATCGAGGGTGAAATTAGTCGACGCCAATAATCATGGCGGCGAAGACTTTGCTCCTCGTTGCTTTCTTATCACTATTAATAAACGTTAGAGCTATTATGTGGTATTTGGAACCAAACGCCGAAAAGTGTTTGAAAGAAGAGGTCCAAGCAAATGTACTTGTCTCCGGCGAATATGGTGTCTCAGTGGCCCAAGGGCAGTCCGTTAATTATGTTGTAAGTATCGATCCCCGCTGATGATCAGATTTTAACTGACAGCCTTAGAATATACAGTCAGATTATAGGTTATGTAGTTCAACTGTAACTTTCAAGACCTCAATATGTTTCGTGAGTTCTCAAATAAAAACCATCTACATTATTTTGTGACATCTGTTTCTTTAAGGTACGAGACTCCAAGGGTCACATTTTGTCACAGAACGAGGATCTCTCCCGCGGAAAGTTTTCTTTCGTTACCGAAACGTATGATACTTTCCAAATATGCTTCACATCTATCGTTCCGCCTCGTAAGACTTATTTGATTAAAGTTCAATCAAATGCATCCAGATTTCACACACTTTAATTCAATTCATATTCTCACAGATATGCGAGGAACGAAGCAGGAGATCTCGTTAAATCTCAAACGTGGAATCGAAGCCAAAAGCTATGAAGGGGTGAGTCAATAATCATAAAAAATTACAATGTTTGAGCTATTGTAAATCTTTACTCACTTTATTATATTATTTCTTTTATCTATTAATATAATACCTTTTATAATTTCTTTTATCTATATATATATACCAACCGGTATAGATTTGGTGGGTGGACAGGTAGTAAAATGGGAAATAATTTCATTTGACATATTAACTCTATAATTTGTTTTTTAATCAACAATGTTTTTACTCTTCTTGCCAGACTTTGGAATTCAATCACTTGGTCTGATAATGCATGCATGCGTTTTTGGGGTTAGGATTACTTTTTGTACATTTATTGGGTCTTTGTGCAAGATATTAGCCTTCTGTTTAATAATTTTTCCATAGATCGGTGAAGCTGCCCAGCTGAAGCCAATGGAAGTAGAGTTGAAACGCCTCGAGGATTTGTCCGAGGCTATAGTTCAGGACTTTTCAAGAATGCGCAAGAGCGAAGAAGAGATGAGAGATACAAACGGTACAAGAGCTGAGCTATCTTTATTCTATCGTTGCATATCGTCGAATCATTGTTACGAAAAATTTTAACGAACGGGGTTTGCGTATTGTTTCAGAATCGACCAATAGCAGAGTTCTCTACTTCAGCATATTTTCAATGTGCTGTCTCTTAGGCCTGGCCACATGGCAGGTGCTATACTTGAGGAGATTTTTCAAGGCCAAAAAACTCATCGAATAAGCGGAATCATTCAGATATTTATAAATACTGTAGGGACGCACCAATGGAGACCTCAGATATTTGAAAAAAGTGTCTCGTGATCCTATGTATTTATCAGGGAAATGTTGGAAGGTGGAAACGGAGATAATTAATGATGGAAATTGAATCATCAGCACCGCGAAGGCGTCTGATGTCACGCTGACCAAATTTCCCCACATCTTTCGTTATAATATTTTAAGTATAATGTAAACGTGTCTGTTGCCTACAAAGAAGAGAGGAGGAACATGATAATGTAGCACTTGACCATCCTTCATTATATTAACTAACAAAACTTTTTGTATCTCAAAAGGAACCTGGAAGGGTAATTAAATGATAAATGTTTGATGAATAATTCAGTGATCACTTGATTACAGGTCATACCAAAATTATTAGCAGAACAAAGCTGTTTCGTTACAAAAAGCTATGCTCACGGCGAGCATTATTTTGCAACTATTCATTGGTGATGGATAATTTCATGTTGTAACATCGTATGTTGTTATAATAATAGCCCTTTTATCCATTTATCCATAACTGAAGAAAAACTTTGAAAAGTAATTGAATTCTGAGAATTCAGAGCACTATAACAATTTGTTTAAATTATCTACCACAAACTACGGTCAATGCTTCGGTATTTGTCTATTTGATTACGTGGTTTGCTGAAGACGACGCCACTGACTTGTGGTGGGGGCGTGACAAGGCACTGATCCATGGTAGAGTCAAGAGGTAACGATATTACCAGCGGGTCACGTAGAGATCGGTCCAATTAACCAGATAATCCATCAAAAAAGTCGTATTACTCCAACTCGTAGAATAGCAACAAAATTATTTTACCTTGGAACGAAATGTCGAACGATCATTCTAGCGTAATTTTAGGAAGAAATCGAGACTGTTTAGCGTGTAGGTTAATCAGTGGAGGTGGATTGATTGGCGCTGGAGCTTATGTCGCTCATCATTCAAAGAAATTCAGTAGAAATACCGGAAAAACTGTCATGTATACCATAGCGGTTGGTACGTATTGAATATTCATAGATTTTTATTCTGCAATTCTAAAACTTTAATTTTTATACAGCTTTGGCCGGGTTAGGCGCTGCGAGGATTTTCGCCATCGCACCTTTCAACAAGAACTTCGGTCACAATTGAATCATCGGTACCTAATTTTATGAAACCAGATCATTCGAAACGCGTGAACATAATTATTCCTTGTTGAATTGATTATTTATCCTGAATTAAATTAAAAAAATATGTAACTGGCTTTGGTAACTGAAATCAGCCAATTTCAAGGGGCTAGCGTTGGCGCCACCGATGTATTATTGAAATACTAGTGAGTTTCCGTTCTCAAAATTTAATTTCATTGCAGGCCTGCAGGGTATTACTGTAGTTAAAGGCATCAAAGGTATTACCACGTTAAATGTAATGACAGACAAATTTTAATTCATTTGAAAATCTGTGAATCATCCGATGGTGATTTGGCTCCCACTTTCGCCAATATATAGTGACATGCTCCCGAGTAGTGTTGCAATACCGTAGTATTCTTGGTGGGCGAAGGATGTTTCGAGGTGTGAAGTGAATAGGAAAGACAATAGTTGATGGACGTTTTGAAATTGAGGAAGAATGTCATTTTCGTTTTTGCAACAATAAAAAATCACGATTATGGAATTTCCACATCTCGGCGAACATTGCTCAGAGCAAACTTGTAATAGATTGCAATTCCTACCTTTAAAATGTGACGCATGTGATGCAATATTTTGTACTGATCACATATCGTACACTGGCCATAACTGTCCAAGTGCCTATAAAAAGGATGTTCAAGTACCAGTTTGTCCTATGTGCAATACACCAGTGCCTTTTAAGCGATCGGATCCTCCTGATCTAGCAGTCAGTTTGCACATAGATAACGACTGTCAAGCGGATAAAGCTAAAAATCGCCGAAAAGTGTTCACCAATAAGTGCTCGTCTAAGGGTTGCAAAGTCAAGGAAATTGTTGCCGTGCAATGCAGTGAATGTAGTAACAATTTTTGCCTGAAACACAGACATCCCTGCGATCACGCATGTGTTGGTAAAGAGGAAGCAATGCGGCAAAGAAGGCTCGAAGCTCTCAACAAGCAGAGTGGGAATAGACCCAACAATGCACAAGATAACCGCGACGCTGGCTCAAACTTATTGAGAAATTTCCAAGGGACGATCAGCGAGGATGAGGCATTGGCAAGAGCCCTGCAAGCGTCTCTTCAGGACGAGGAAGGAAACAGGACTAGGGAGTTCCATAATCAAGAGGAACAGACAATCGGAAGTAGAGCCAGGTGCAGACTTTCATAATCCATAAAAATTGCTGAACAGGATTTTTGCATCGCCCTATAAGAAGATCGTCAATTTTCTTTGATTCCAATCTCTTGGCTATCCGCCATTGGTTTCTACTCAATAAGAATCGTGTATATTTTTTTATCTATAATTTGTCGTTACTATAGCCTTGACCTTTTACTTGTACCACAATTCGCTATGTATTTCTTATCAATCCACGTTAAGCTCTGTGAAATGCAAAAAACTATGTGTTCAATTGTTTACTATCTACCTTCACTATGATTCGATCTATGCGATTCAAAACTGCAGACTAAATAAACATATCCTTATCTTTTGGACATTAGTATAGGACGGCAGTGTGATCTCGATCCACACGCTATGCACAATATTATATTCAAAAATTGTATGTTTTTAGCGATTTATTATAATTTGCAAAGTAAAGTCTTATGGCTGTTTGGCAACATGGTGCAAATATGTGGATATTATATTAGAATTTATATAAAATTAAGCTACATTGAAATAACACACAGAATGAAAGTTATCAATTATTGAGCAAATGTAAAGTTACATGAGAAAAACAGATATTATTAAGTCCATGTTTAAAAATATTCATACGTCAAGATGAGTTAGATAAAATAGTTTTTTTTCGAGAATTGGTTTTTAAAAACTTTGTCAGGTATATTTGCATATTTTTTAATAATACAACTGAATTCACCTATCACTACTAGCCTTTTCAGCTGCTTGACGTAAATCAGGTGGTGTAATAAACGATACTAATTCTTGACTTCCATCTACATTCATCTTTTATTTCTCATGTTTTTCACATAATAAATATTACATTTACTATGAATGGACTTGTTTTTACTTACAATTAGTTTTTTTTTATAAGTGGTTTTCAATTCACAAGAATTTGCAACTTGAAAAGAAGCTGTGGGTCAAATTCAAAAAAAGGTACCAGTGAATGATTTATTTACGATTATTTGTATTATTGGTAATTTGTTTCATAACGATGACTATGTATCTGTATTATGAGATAATTATCACAGATCTGACAAAACTTACTAGCAATCAATAGCTTGGAAATGTAGAAAATTTGATGAGAATGAACGAATGTTTGACATTTGTTTACTTTCCTACTTGACCAAGTTTTGTATCCGTCTTAGGATTAGCAGTGATATTTTGTATGGAAACAATGGCCTCGTTGATCCTAGTTTGCAGATTTCTGAGGTCCTGAATATAGAGAAGCCGCAATATTTTGGCAGCATTTTCAAGAACGGAATCCCCCATGGTGAAACCAAGCCCTGTTTTCAAAATTGGAAATTCTTTGCCCTTAACAACAACTGAACTTGGATTCAACAATGCATCTGCGTTCAACCTCCTAGTCACAACCTTGCTGCAGGCTTCTAGAGTAACAAGGTGATTCGAGTGAAGAGGAACCCTCAATATTTTTGCTAACGTTTCCACTCCATTTCTGAACTCAGCAGCATGAACTATTGCAAGAAAAAAAACATATGTTTAAGTTCGCGCGATCCTTGATTTGAAAAATTTTTGGTATATTTATATCAATTATAGATATTCCAAGTTTTTAGGGGCTTTTCGAATACTTACAGTTCAAGTTATCTAATGGATTCGAAGACTTGACGCTCGGTTCTGCCTGTTTATTCATTTCCTTCAAATTTACCCCTGTAATTGGTTGATACTTCTTGTCTGTAAATTTAGAAAACAAATTCAAATGGTAACATTGAAATCAATGTCGAGCAACTGATAGCTGAATAATTCGAGGTTTCGATGCTCACAGTTATCTTCAAATTCTAGTTTAACCGCATATCCAATAAGCCATTCTAATCGATCGATAGGTTCTGTGGTTATAGGGCAGGCGACATCATAACAGTATTTCGTAAAAGTTTCTGACCAGTCGTTGGAGTTCATGTTCCTTAGCTCGGTTCTTTCGTTGATTGGATAATGACGGATCTTTTGATCTTCCAGCCATACCACCAATTTGCGGAAGTGTTGCGGATCTGAAACAAAAGTCGCTTGAATTATTATGATTTCAAATAGGTATTTGTCGAATTACCGTTTGCGTTTACTTTGTCCCAGTCCATATATTCCAGCGCTTTGAGCTTTCTTTTGAACATTATGACACGCGAACGATACAACTATATTTATGTCGTGGAAATTGAAAAGTTAATTTAACAGACGATGAATATGGTTATTTGTCAGTCCGTGACTAATTTAAATTCGTCTCCGCTCACGTCGAGCTCGTTATTTCGTCATCAGCGCCTCGAGTGACGGAAAGCAACGGTTTTGAACTTTGAAAATTCAGCAAATCAGAATTAACAGCATCGGGCGGGCTCCGGATAGTAGTCAGTTGTCGTTTTTGTGGTATCGCGTTGTGCGTGGGTAGTAGTAGTGAAAAATAGAGTCCGATATAAAATTAGGAAAAGAGGAACCGCTTCGCTATTAAAAAATAACTTCAAAATATGGTACGGAGAAGAAAGACCAGCGATGAAAGCACCAACCCAACACCCGCGAGACAGACTCGACAAAGTAAGTGTGTATTACCCGACTGAATTCGTGTAGCATAAGAGGATGAAAGATCTAACAACGCCGCAAATGCGTAAATTTCACAGCGGTTTTGGTGTCGGTGGTTTCAGCAGTACGTAATTACTTGATGGATACATAAAGAATACAGAATCAGTACCGGTACGCGTTACCACGTTTTAGGGGGATATTTTGAAGCCCCCCTCCCCGCACTGCTCCTTTTCTCTGAATTTTCCCAGTTAACTCTTACTCTGGATCACAACAAACTTATTCTCTATTCGAATTTTAAGGACGCAATGCTGAGGATGAATCATTAGGTGAAGTGGGAACTCCAGATATATCACAAGTACTTCCATCGACTGGACGCCGAAGACGAAATGGTCAAAAAAGTAATGTTGTCCATCCTCTGTATTTACAGATCAAAATTATGTTCGGCTCTGATAGATTTCCACTTATTTTGTTGCAGAAGAATCTTCTTCACCCAGCAAGGACCTGTCGGTATCGACAAGTAAGATATTTGTAACAGTGCACATAGTCTGATTTTCAATAGTTTTTTCTGATCTCATTAGAAATGAGCTTATAGAAAATGACCGATAACATATTTTTTGTAGGAAGCCGAGGTTTAATTACACGTAAAAGCTCGAGTGATTCTGACATTGAAAATAAGTTGGAACCCCCAAATATGGATACGAGTTACCTGACGAGATTGAGAGCAAAGCGAGCTGCAACCGACTCCTTACAGTCACCTGTTGAAAATGCAGAGGTAGTGACTATGATGGAAACTAAACGTTACACAAAGCTAAAGAGAGTATTAGAAGCCACGTCGAACAATACTTCTCTGGAAAATACTTCCGCATTCAAAACACCTGCCAAAGTAACTCGTTCGCAAGCAAAGATTGTCTCTGCTAAGGTAAACCCAATGTCAGATGATGATGAAATGCCATCAGCTACAAAAGTTGAATACACGGAGAAAATTGATTCTGTTGATGCGAAACCGGCGAGAGATTTAAAAAATATTAGGAGCTTGGCTCTAAAGAGGATCATCGGCACCCCAACAACAGTCTCGCCTCGTCCGCGTATGAAATCTGCTTCAAAAGTAAGCGCCGATACCGTAACACCAGAAAGCAGCCCAATGCTAATCAACCTGACGCCTCACAGGTCGACCAAAACCCCCAAAAAATCACCTAAAAACATCGGATCACCAAAAACACACTCGCAATCTCCTTTGAGGTTGTCTAAGACCCCGAGAAAATTGACTGTGAATGATGAGTCACCGACGATTTCAGATAATTCCAGTATCTCTGCGAAACAGGGTCCACCAAGAGAAATGTCAGAAACTGATTGCGACCCATTTGTTCTTTTAAAAGATTTCAAAAAAGAGGGAATTGACGATAGTAACGGCATTCGTAAATTACCGCTCCAAGACATTAGTTGCACACCCCAACCTCCGATAGCTGGAAGAAGGAAGGCAAAGAAATCTCCAAAGACATCACCGCCAAAGTCAAGTAAGAAAGTATTCAAAAAGTCCCCGGTTCAAAGTTTGCGACGCTCTTCTACGACTCAAGACTCAACCGAGCAAGGCCCCCAAAAAAGTCCCAGAAATTCAGCTGGCAAACGACATGCAACCTTAGGCTCCAAAATTAGAAAGTCGCCGTTAAAGACTCTGCTACCACTTGGCAAAAAATCGGCAAGTCCAAGGCTGGAAACACGAGTTTCTACTCCGACGAAAACCATTCTAAACGCTGTTGGCACTGGAAAATTGGATACCCCGATGAGTCCCAAGCGATCCAGAACGTCCATGGAAAAACGCTCACCAATTACATCTTCCGGAACTCCTTTGCGACCAATTCCTACACCAAAGACCGACACGGTGGTGGAATCTGGGGTGGTACCGATTCCCATGTGTACCGTGTCTGTGAATAACATGAAGATGCTTTTGGAAATGGATCCAATTTCTCCCTCTGCTCTTACTCCTCGAAACAGAGTCAGGAGGTCCTTGAATCTGACACCTGACTTCAGAACGCTTTCTTCCAATTCTACCAGCAGCCCATTACCAATGCCAAAAACTGGCTCAGCAAAAAAAGGCCAATCGTTACTCCTAACTTTGGGAAAGTTAGGGACAGAACCAAGACTGATAAATGACGAGTCACTTGAGTTAATCGACGGTAACGAATTCATGAATTCCAGCACTGACGTGATGGAGAACAGTGGGCCTGTGAAAGATGGAACTTACGACCTGGTCGAAAACACCGAGACAGAGGTGAATAAGAAGGTTGAGAAAAACGGGGGCGATAAAGTAGATGATGACACTTACGAATTGCTGGAACCAAAGACGCCAATTCTTCAAAGAACCACGCGAAAACGGTCCCTTGCAAATGTAGAACCGGACAATTGTACTCCAGAAGCAAAAAAGAGGTGCCGCGTGAGGTTTCTTAGTCCTACCCCAGAAGCACGTGAAAAAGGATCTTCCATGGTTTTGGGTAGGAGAATACCGACTGTAAATACTCCGGCTAAGCAACAACAAACGACCACTAGATCATTAAGAGGCAGCATAGGCAAGACCACACCTAGAAGGTCTAGGTCGTTGACGAAAATTGATGAAAAAATCCCTGTGCAAAGAAGCGGTGTGAAGAAAAGATCAATATCTGCGTCAGAAGTTTCTAAGAAGAGGCCTAATCTCAGTCAGAAGCACCAAATTTCTGTTAACCGTCTTAGCCAAGCAAGAAGGTCCGTTCACTCCGAGGTGAAAACAGGTGAGACTAATAATATAGCGGTGAATTTAAATATTGGAGAAACACTGTAGCAATGTACCCTTCGATGCATTTTCAGAAACGAAGATGCCCTCGGCGAGGAAAGCTCCAAATTTTGCACAAATACATCAAAGAAAATTTGCACAGATGGAGTCTCTTGTCGACGCTAAAAAGAGAGTTGCCAAAAGACACATAGACCTCAGCACGTTGCCTTCGACAATTCCGTCACATCGTTAGTATTGTTGAATAGTCGATTATTAATCTGTTTTATTGTTTGTTTTCTAATTTCTATTCCACAATGATATTATTCCACAGCTGTTGTACCTGAACTTTTGGCGTCGTCGTCTTCTACGACTCCGACGCCAGCCCAAACTACAAATGGTACTTTCAATCGATTCGGCTTCAAGCTGAGAAAAGCCGAAGCTCTGAAAGTTATCACAAAAAACCCGCCTGCAGTCACCAGGTCAGAATAACGAATGCATTTACCAATGCTCCGCTTATTCTTAACAATAAATTGGTTCTCATTTACTTTTCAGAAAAAGGAACCACGAGACCAATAGGAACTTGCTGCAGGGAGTCAGAACAAACCGTAGGTTCGAGTTGCTGATGAAGGCACGCAACATACAGTAGCGAACGAAAAGAAGCAAAACAAAATTTGGAAAAACTAATTTTAAAGTAGATCCCTACCGCATTCATTTCTTCAGCCTATACTTATTGCACGGTATAGTTTAGCTTGTACAGATTTTCATGTATGTATATTATAATTTGTTTACTTTTCATCGTCGGCATTATTGCGCCACCAGCAGTTTATCATTAAACTTAATGCATACCCTGCTGCCGCACGAAACCCACATATTTCATATCATGTATGTGCTACGATGATAAGAATAGTTGAACTACTTTCAAACGGTTCCAAACTACTTTTGTTATTTACGACGCGCTCCGTATGCACAATTGACTTTTGGTTTTGTTTGCTCATTGTTGCATTCGAAATATTGCGTCGTTACATTCGACTGGCTAATTCAACATGTCGACTTGATCGACATTGTTTCGATTTTCTCTTCTATTTACGCAACAGTGCGTAGATCGCACGTGCGCATTATTGATTCGAGTCTGGGAACGCCAACGTGGTGTTTTCTTTAAAGCGCGCCGCACGACGCACCAGTGGAGTGCAGCAAGCCTATTTAACCGTGTTTATACCGGTTTTACCGGAAGTTATTCTGTTGAAACTATTTAATGACGATATTTTTCTGTCGATTATATTGATAGAATTAAAGAAAACATGTTTTATGTGATTGGTTTAGGTCTGGGTGACGCAAAAGATGTGACAGTTAAAGGTTTAGAAATAATACGCAAGTGTGACCGTATTTATTTGGAAGCGTACACCTCGATTTTAACAGTGGGACAGGACGTTCTGGTTTGAAGAATTTCTATTTATCAAATAATGTCAGCTGTTATTCTATATCCCTTTAGCCAGTCGCCTAAAACAAACATAACCCTGTTGTGATTAGTTGTTGCCACATTCAGCTTAACATTCATTTCGATAGATGGCAGTGCTTTGCTACGATCGCTAGAGATCTAGGGTCATCCCTGACGATCGCTAGACGATTACGAATGCACTTACGTACCGCAAACGTACTACATTTGAATTAAAATTTCAAAAATTATGCTCTCAGAAAGAATAAAAAAACTCAAGATGTTCTATTTTCATAATGACTGTATGGATCAACCGATCAATAAACTAAAAAACAATTTAATCCTGTTCTTATAATTCACGTAGGAAGAATTCTACGGACGACCTATAATTGTAGCGGACAGAGAACTGGTTGAAAGCGGTGCGGAAGAAATCCTGGCGGAATCTGAGACAAAGGATGTGGCCTTCTTGGTAGTTGGTGATCCCTTTGGTGCTACGACTCACACGGACTTGGTCCTCAGAGCGAAAGAAAAGGGGATCAAAGTACAAGTAATCCATAATGCATCGATATTAAATGCAGTTGGATCCTGTGGGCTGCAGTTATATTCGTACGGAGAAATTGTCTCCATTCCTTACTGGACAGAAAATTGGGAGCCAGATAGTTTTTACGATAAAATAGCAGCAAATAGAAACAGAGGACTGCATACTCTGTGCCTATTAGATATTAAAGTTAAGGAGCCAACTCTGGAAAGCATATTGAAAAGGAAAAAAGAATACATGCCACCTAAGTTCATGACCACTTCAGAAGGTGCCGATCAGTTGCTAAAAATCATTGACAAAAAGCTTAATGCTGGTCAAACAGATCTTGGTAATCAAATTTAGTAGTCAAGATTTTTAATCGATAACTTCAAGCGACTAAGTTTAGATTAGATATTATAATTTATCTTTCCAGCATTCACAGCGGACAGTTTAGCTGTGGGGTTGGCACGTGTTGGTGCGGATGATCAAAGAATCATTGCCTGCTCATTACGGGAAATGACTGAAACTGATTTGGGGCCACCGTTGCACTGCTTGGTGATACCGAGTCGATTCCTGCATCCGTTAGAAATAGACTACCTTCTACAGTATGCAACTGACAAAGAAAAGTTTAAAGAAATGACCAAGCAAAAGGAGCACGGCCAGTGAAGAACAACTGCAAGAAATGGATTCGTCTAATTGTTCTGAAAATGCAACTATTTTACCATGAATAAAAAAAAAAAAAGATCATTAAACTTAATTCGGAAAATATGTTGATGTAATTTCTAAAGGATGGAGTTAGACCGGACGAGTAACGACGGTGTAGGAATATTCCTCGCCGGAATCGAAGCCGGCGTTGTGAATTCTTTAGCATACTAATTGTGGGATTATTTCCATTGCCCAAAATACCCACGGAGAGTTTTGGATTCGGGGGGTGAGGTGCGTTCTGGGTCGTCGATCGACATCCTAGGGCAATACAGTGTATACCTCATTCCTCCAACCGATCTATACGGGGATGTCGTTCTCTATAAATTATTAGCTATACGTAAACAAGCTACAGATATATTGGGCTTACGTGAGGTATGCTAAAATTTTTTCACGTATATCTCTGGCCCAAAGACCTTTTCCATTTACCCGAAACTTTTTCAGCTTGCATAATATCGAATTTCAATGATTTGGATTTATCACTGAACAGGGCGGAATGTACAAAATATGAATAAAAAATAAATAAAACAATAATTCTTCACTACGCGTTTTGGAGAAAACTGCTCAATTATGTGTTTTAATTTATTATAAAGAAATTTTGTACCTATGTGTATACGCGGATTAAACAACCGGCTGTGGTGGTTAACTCGGCTAGCCGGGAGTCTAATCGATGGAAAACGATCGATCTGCCTCCTCCATCCCCCCAGCACAGGTTGAGGACGCAGGTGAAATAGAGTGGGTGGTAAAATTTGTAGGAACTGCTGCTGGTTTCGCGGTCGTCAGACGGACGAATATCTAAACGTTGCACAGGTCAAACCGCGTCTCTCAGTCAGCGTCTCCAGCAAATCTCTACGCATCCCGTAATATCGTTCATCCTTCACTCACCTGCAGGTACAGTTTTCACCAACTCGTCATAAGTATAAAAATAGATATGATTTGTATTAATTGAAATAAAGTCCCATCGGCGACGTAATTATGAGTTTGCAGATATTTCTTTTTTATTTGTTAAACGCACAGTATTATAGTCTTCGTTTCTCAAACTATACATTTTTCATTTCATTCAATATAACTATAGATCAAAGTTTGGCGAAGTTCGTTACTTATATTACATTGTGAGTAATATCGCCGGGAACAATTTACGGACGTCAATAAATTAAAGGACACTTCAAAAAGTCCGAAAAAATCACTTTATATGTATACTTAATACTAGAGCTATGACCACACAATCTGAGATCAATCGAGTCGTGTGGTTTTAGAAAAACGGTCCGTAATCTTATATTTTTGTTTCTGTTTGAAAAAGAAATTCCAGAATCTATGATAAAATGTTAGTGCCGTTGGACAACAAGGAATCGTTTCAATGCGTTATCGTTCCTGTAAATTTCTCTCTTTAGAATGCAAGGAACGGCGAGGCGGGATTTTCAGGCTCCTTCGGGAGACCTCGTCATAGCTCCTAGAATTCCTCATGGGCTCGCAGCGGCTGTTGAGGGCTTGACGAGAGAAGTTATCCGGCATCGTCCTGAGGATATTTACGTTTTTGCCGCCCAGCATTTTGAGGAACTTCTCAAGCTACGCGACGAGTTTGGAGCGGTTACGAATCTTCCGGGCAAAAGTACCAACACAGCTGCCCTGCGGGAAATGAATCAGTCCTTGAAGAAAAGAGATTGTTCATCGATTCCATCTCCGTTTAATAGAAATAAAAATTCGCCCGGAGAACGAGGTAGCGGATGGTCAATGAATGAGACTGCGAGAGTCCTTGAAAGACATCGAAGCATTTTTGGCGATAAAGGGCGGAAAGTCAGCCCCGAGGAAATCAGGGCATTGCAGGTTAATGAGAAGGAAAACAAATCAAAGACATACACGAAACAACGAAGAAGAGGATCGAATGAGAGATTTGTTCAGAGAAAGCTGTCAAGGGAATTTGAAGATGAGAAACAGAGGGATAAAAATATTTCAAGGAGTGATTCTAACGGAAACCTTAAAATTATATCGCAGATACCGAAATTACCGGGTAGCAACGGTGGAGCTGAACTTCTGGCTAAGGATATTAAGTCGGAATTGAGGAAGAATAGGAATAGTAGCAGGGATGTTCGAGGGTATAAGCAGAAGGCTGAAAAAAGAACCGACAGGTTTGACGGTAGTGCGAAAAAAGCCAGCTTACCCAGAAAATCTGAATTTACAGCAGATAACTCAATCGACCGTGAGGAAAAATTACAAAAAATGAACGAAACTGATAATCAAAAATATGAGACTGATAACAAGAGATCTTTAAGGTTTGTTTCAAATGATTCTCCATTGTATCAAACTTATATCCTAAATAATTGACAGTGCCATTTCAATTTCAAGGTCATTCGCCAAGATTCCAAGGACGCTCAGCATGGACAGGGTTCGGAAATTCGTAGTTGAAAAATTCCGTGCTTCCGAAAGCTGGGAGGAGCTCGGAACGACGGATTACGTTGGTCGCGTTCAGGAGGTGATCGACGGGGCGGCCCCTTCGATCCTGGAAAGGGTGAAAGAGCTAAATTCTACAGCGAGGGTTAAATCAGGGCGTCGTTCAGCCGAACGTGGTGGGGGCTACGAATCCATTGATGAATCAACGAGCACTTCTACAAGATCCGACAAATCTAATCAGACCGATGATGTTAGGAGTAAAAGTGCCATGTCGGTTTCCAGGAGGTCAAGAAGATCGATGAGAAGAACGGAATCTAGATCGAAAATATCCACAACGGAAAGTAGAGGCGCTGATTCACTGGAAGGAATTGAAACTTTAGCATCTGAGACGGAGCAGGTCATGAAGGAATCTAAAAACTCCCATGGGATTATTCAAGGTCCGGCTGCAAACGCCGCGGTGATCGACAGCGTAGGAATAATAAGTGTAATTAAAAAAACGATCAATGGTTTCAACGGGGAATTATTATCCGATCCCGAAGACATTACAGATCCCGTTAAGAAGAGCAGCTCTGGTTCTCCCAGTATTTCTTTACCGGCTGTTAGACCACCTTCTTCAAAAAATAATTCTAGGAGCGTGTCAAGAACTGAGTGTGATGATTTTATACTGCCTCCGATACCTCCGGAGGTTCCAAGGTCCGCGAAACTGAAGGAGGAAATCGTTTTCCCCAATCTTTTACAAGTTTCTGTAGCGGGCAGTGGGAATTGCGACTTGGCGGAACTTGATCTTCCCGATCCCCCCGATGGAGAGATATTCAAAGACAGTTTGAACGTTACACCGGAAATTGGCGGCACCCCCAGACCCGATTCTCTCGAACCTGGAGAGAATATCGCAGAACGCAGGGCCAAATTAAATGAACTTAAAGGGAAAACCGATCCCGAAGAAATTGCAGGGTCAGAAGAAAGACAGCATGGAATTGAGGAGAAGCTCATGAACGTTGTGGAAGACGAAAAAAAAATAGCTGCAATATTGCTAGCTGATGTCGAGGGGATCGTAGAAGGCGATGGTGAAGACGGAACCGTCGCGCCTGTAGTCTCGGTGAAGGAAAAGCTAATCGAAATTCAAGAGGCACAGGTAAGGCTGAACAATATTCTCGATCGTGATGCAGGAAAACAAGAATTGGAGATTCGGGAAACTCTGGAGGACTCGGCTAATCCGGAAATTAAAGAAAAGTTAATCGAGATCCAGGAAAGTGAGAAAAGAATCGAAAAACTATTGCAAGCTGAAAATCGGGAGGTTGAAGAGGATCGCGAACCCGATACTATGATCAAAGAGAAGCTAATGGAAGTTGAGGACACGGCGAAGAGAATTGAAAGGATCCTTGATTTTGAAGCTAAAGAGATCAAAGGGTGCGAACCTGAATCTGGAATCAGCGAGAAATATATCGAAATAGAAGAAGCCCAAAAGAAAATGGACCAAATATTTGAAACAGATATCCAGGAAGTCGAGAAAGTGATCCATGAAAACCAAGATACGGATTCCATTCCGAAGACGCCATTCATTCCTGAAATCCCATGCGAATACGTCACTTCCCCGGGAGAAGAAGAAGTAAGTGAAAATCCGGTCGAGGAACGAGAACCAACTTCCAGCGTTCAAAGTCTCGAAAAATTGTCGGAAAATATCGAGACAGATAAGGAAGAGAAGAACGTCGATGACCTGGAAACACCGGGAGATCGATTGACCGTCGAACGGATTACTTCGGCGGCACCGGATTCCTTAGGGACATCCTATGTTCTTACCGAGGGATCGCCCTATGAAATTCCAGAGTCAGTTACAACAGTGATAATTCCCGAAAGGCAGCTAGAATCGGCTTCATCAGATGTAGTTGAAATCGTTCTCGAAAACGAGCCTACAGATTGTCGGGATTCTCCTTCCGAGTCTCATTATCAAGTGGAAGATGTTTCCTTGAGGAATATTCTAGATAATTTTGGGGAAGTTGTGCACAAGGAACCACTTCCGATATCAAATATCGACGTGGATTTAATTCGTGGGTTGAAAACCCCCGAGGATTTGGCCATCTCTAAAAAGGACCTTGGATTAATTACCGAGGAAGAGGACGATAGGGAGATCGTTGAAACTGAAAATGCGGTCCCGGACGTCGGTGCAGAGCACGCTCAGGAAGATGCTACAACTCTGCAAGAAATAAGAGAGACCGAGGAAGTCGAAGAAATTCCAAATCCCGACGAAACCGAGGAAGTCGAGGAAATTCCAAATCCCGACGAAACCGAACTGGAAGAAACGGATACACTACCGAGAGCCGAAGTGAACGCAACTGATTCCGGCGTGACCGATTCGACGGATGAAGTAAAGGAAACTACGATATCGGACGATGGCGTAAATACCGTAGCTGAATCATCGGTCCAGAGTTCTCAATCCGAAGGCGCAGGAATTTTGTTAGGCGTGAGGAATTCCGAGTCGTCTAATGAGGTGAAGGAGACTACGATCAGCGATCAGCCGGTGGATCAAGGTGGAAAAAACCTCTACGGTTTGGGTCAGCAATGTCATGGAGTCGCACCGAATGTTCCAGAATTAAATTTAGACTCTCTTCAAGATATTACCGTATCCTCTTTCCAGTTGTCCGACGATGCAACCGCTGAAGAAGAGGACAGCGAGGCCCGTCCGGTGAGTGAAAATGAAATTCCGGAACACGATTCAAAGGAAGAAACCCTGGAGTTTCCACACCCGGAGAAAGTTGACGAAGACAGTATTCTAAAGGAACAAGCCCTCGTCGAGGAAGCACCGGACTTGAAGGAAAACCCTCATCCAACTAGACTCGATAATGAAAATTTGGAAAATTCGGAATACACGTCTGAAAAGCTACAAGAAGAAGAGAGGTCTTTGAAATCCGCCGATTCTCAAATGGAAACTGTAAGTCTGAACGACTTCAAGGCATTAGAGGCGAATGTTGCAGCTGAATTCCTCGAAGAGGTAATCCCTGCGGATATTGCAGATGAAAAAGGGGAGGAATCAGAAAAAATTCCAGAGACGACCGATCAGGAACTGAATGAAATACCTCAAATCACATCGAACGAGACTCCAGATTTATCGATCCCCGAAAAAGAACCAGAAGCTCTGGAAGATCCTCCAAAGGCTGAGATCACGAATGATCTCATTGACAACGAAGCGTCTGGCGATAAAATGGAGTATCATATTTACGTACCGGAATTGATAACAGCTAGCGAAGATTTTAGCACAACTACCGAAAGCAGCACTTTCAACTCTGCGGCAACAAAAATTCAAGCTGGTGAGCAGAATATTGTTAATTGACAAGAAAATAGATTAAGAATGGGTATAATTACACCAGAAGAATTAATCAATATTTATTCTTATTTTTTTGGGGGTTTATTCAGGTGTCAGAGGATTTTTAACGCGCAGGCGTCTTCAGAGCGCTCAGAGACGAAGTTCCACCCTCGATAGCGTTCCCTCGATACAAGACAGCCTCGCTGTAAGTGTGGATAAAATTCGAAAATATTTCAATCATCAAACCACAGAATAACAACACAAGTTTTTTTTTGTTTTTTAATTGATATGAGTTTAGTCCCAACCGCCTCTCAGGGTTCAGGAAACCCTCATTGGTAAAATTTAACTATTTTTAGGATGGTCCGTAGCCAAACAATAATTAAAAAATACAATCGAGTCGATGAAGTGAAACGAGAAAACAAATGCTTTATTCAAGCGTCTGTATAGGTATAAATCCATAATAGCTTGGAATATTGGTTAATAGTGGATGCTAAAGAACGTGAGCAACCTCAACCTCCAGTCGTCCGAGTGTTCGTGACTTGGGTGTGCCAAATTAATCATCTATTTCCGGTATCGCGACTGCTACCGTTGCTAACAAACGGTTGAAAATTAAGAACTGTGGCATTGAGGATCTCGCGGCATTGTACGTACGTGTATACGTAATACCTATAGTACCGGCATAATCTGGCCAACGGTACGTGTTCTTGTAATAATCTGCGAACACGTCGAATAATAAGTAACACTGCACGGTTACGCTCGAATATACCTAATACTGATAATGACGATGGTAACGGGGGTGAACATAAGTGTTTCGTTATTTTTCGTATTCCATCTTTTGAAATTGGTGATCAGCGTTTGTTATCGTTTCCCATAACAAAGAACGCTCTTTTATTTATTTATTCGTTCGTGTCTCTATTATGTTTGCTTTCAGCTGACTCGAGTGTGAATTATTTTCGTAGACACAATTATAGTTGTAGCGATTTTAAATGCTGACGCAACGCTTTTACACCCGCCAGGTTACTCGAGCAGCGGGGTAAAGGGTTCAGCTTCGGTGACGTCACCGCGATATATTATTTGCGCGTGCTATTTTCAACCGCAAAGGCCTGACGTTCACGACAACCGAACGAAATAAATTTTTCAATTCAAGTATATTACATGTTCCCTCCTGATTTTTATTTTTGTATTTCCTTCGGCGCACCACATCTATTTCGATACCTCCTTACAGAAAAAGAGAAATCCGCAAATACTTTTAATAATTTTTATCGGCGTAACGTCTGCAATGAAGGGGGTCTCCGAAACAATTAACACGTCCCTCTTAAAACGCGATCTTTGATCGATAAGGTGATCTATACGGGATAGTTGGCGATCGGTTATACACGTGAGTATGTATAACTTACAATTAGTGTATAAGCAACGCGCGGTTTAGATCAGCCGGGACTAATAATAGCACCTGCTTCCTCCATTCACAATTCTAAACGCCATTTAAATTTATTACATCGGCATCTGTTCGGTAGAGTAAGCGAGCAGCATTATATTGAACATTTTATACCCGTGGGAGGAGGTCGCCGCAAAGAAAAAAAGATGAAAACAAAACTCAACTCGTATTTTTTCAGCAAACCGGTTAAATTCAACTCTTTCATCAAACCATAGATACATCGATGAAACTGTGTACCTACTTGTAACGTATACTTAAATACATAAATATCTATCGTTCTCTCATTTTGACAGGTGAACGAAATAGATAAAGCGGATTTCGACGTACGATATTCGAATATCGAAGCAAACTTGGGTTGCGTGAACAATCCGTTTATAATACTTATACCTATACTACTGCGACATAACTAGTCGAGCGATAACTAAAGCTGTTCTTTTTTTTTCTATATGCTTCTGCAATTGCATTATCGCTTTTGCGAGACTTTGACATATGCACCAGAGCAGACTGTACTGATTTTTTTCTCGTTCACATGTTATATCCTTATGTACGCGATACGTTTACATGTCTGTAGATGTTGAACAGATAGCGAAGAATCTTTGGCACGCGTCTTTCAAGTCCATCCAAACGTTGATGGATATCAACCACGACGTGCAAACGCAACGCAGGCATACGTTATACTTATACCTACACTATACACGGTACACTTCTTGACGTACTTTCCTGGGTTATATTTCATGCTAAGAATACAAGTCCGATACCTCGATGTACGTATAACTAACATCTGTTTTTCATTCTTTCTTTTTGCCTAGGTTTTCTTTTACTCATTTATCGCTGTATTGGAAACATAATTAGTTTTGACGCGTGCTTTATCTGGTAATCAACTGACATGAAAATAATGAAAAATAAAATGAGATAAATCGTTGCTTGTTTTTAAGTTTAGACCGCTAACGAAGGTCGAGATTCTTCTATTTTCTTTCACCACTAGAACTGTTACGTGAAAGAAGAACAGATATATTCCAAAGATAGGGGGACTCTGTTCCAAAGTATAATATAGATTCGTTTCGGAAGTGCAGAATTTCACTTCAGATGAGACGCACATCTTGGCTGGTATTTCAAGATAATTGCCGGACCACTATTTATGCGAATAACGTATCCTGTGAGATAAAGATTATAATTCATGTGTAAATTATTGAAGAAGAAAAAAAGGAGGAAATTACGAACGTTCGAAGGGACCAAATATAAATATTTTTCTCTACCTCTACCGATGGTGGGGGGTTGAATTTTTTTACATGTTTCAACGGATGTACGTATAGAACGCCCGTTTATGTTTGGATAATTATAAACACTTTTCGTAATCATCCGACGATTACTCACCCGACGTAGTGCTATTTTTGGATAACCGCTGCCACTATATCTATAGCTGGTATGTAAGTTTGTACTAACATACGCATATACCTATACATTGTGAACTAGATATAACGTGTGATATAGGCAATGATAGGGATGCGATGCATAAAAGACTTATAATCTGCACGATTGATGATATTTGACGATTGATGATATAGAGGTTATGATATTTTTTTACCTTAGTACGAAAACTATTGTAGATTCGTGCCTTTCAACAATTGAAACTGGCTCCACCGGGTTCGAAACTAATACGAATGAAAGATATATAATAGGTATGTCATACAAGCTGCGACATAAGCTCGTGTGTGTTGTTTTTCTCAATCTCAATATGATTAAATTCAAGCAGCTGCAGCAGCGAGAGAGCTCGTATATTATAGCTATAATGTTATTCGTTATTGTTGTTCACGATTCTCTTCTCATGTAGTACCTAATTGTTTATGGAGTTGGTCAGCCTTTATTACTCAATATACTCGTTGACCTTACACGAGTGTCATGGCCTAGATCTGCGATAATATATATTTTCCCAGAACTTCCCGTGACTTGAATTAGTTCAATTTACAGTACAATTCCGCAGTTTTTCTTTTAATCTTAATATCTGTATAATGCATAGCTATATCAAGTAATAGTATGGTGATTTTTTTATAGACCGACGCCACGCATCTGGAACCCATCGTGGAAGTCGGCTTTAGCCAAGCTGCGACTACGATTCAATCCGGATACCGGGGCTACAAGGCACGGCAGAGATTGAGACGTGAAGATGCCGTTCAGAAAACGACTCTCTCGATTGAAAATGTATTCGGAGGTAATGGTCTTCGACATACCGGTGAGTTTCACGACTGTCTACCGCTTCCGGTAGGATCTGACGGTGTTGGAGAAAATTCTATCAACGATGTTATTTCGGATTCCGAGATTCGTGAGGATGAAGAAATGTGTTCGGTTAATAATAGAAGTCGTGAAACCACGGAGCGTCGTCATCGGGACGAGGAAAACCGCATTGGAGAAAACATGGGAATTATCGTCGATTATCCATTAGACGAACGAGGAATGAACTTGGTAACTGTCGTTACTGCATCTGGAAATGAATCAACGCTACAAACACAATATTTAAATTTCATCACCAGCGTAGAGGAAGTACCGAGGGAAATGGAATCTTCTTTGGTATCTGATAAGGTTCTCGACGACACGGATTATACCTACATGAAAAGCACTGTTGGGATAGAAAATCTCCCTATGGATATTTCGGGGGAAAACAGCAGCGTTAGCCTTAGGGAACCTTTGGCGGTTCCCGGAACACCTAATCACGCTTTCATAGAAGAATTATCGAATACCGAGGAGAGGGAAATCGATGTAGAACCGACCGAAGACGTGACTGGGGATGAAATTAAAACCGATACTATCGGAGATTCTCTCGATCTACCCGGACTATCGTTGGACCCAAAAGGTGAGGTTGCGGAAGACGTTCCTCGGGTCGTTTTCGAGGAACAAGTCCATCCCGAAATCGGAGTTGCTTTAGAACCTGCCGACTCACTACCCCCGGACGCAAATTCTCTAGGAACAATGTCGTTGTCTATGAACGTTGACGATATGTTGGGACTGGGAGGCGAAAGCGATCTTCCGTCAAAAATTAAACCAATTCTAGAGGTGACGGTAACTCCGAGGGATCTATTGAAACTCACGAACAGGTCAGAGGGCAGTCTGCAGGCTAGTCGAGATAGAATCGAATCGCCGGTTACTATGATGCAAATTGTGCCTAAAAGTATTGAAGAAAAGAGTGACAGATCCGAAGAAACTGCGGGAGATGAAGAACGAGAAAAGTCGATTAAGAATCCAGAAGACTCTCGTGAAAATTCGACGGAGGACCCGACGAATACAGCGGATGCAAATTTGAAGATCTAACTCTCGTACGACAAAACAAATGAAAATTGGAAATTACAACGTATCGAGAGTGATTCGGAACGTAATCTGATCGTGTTATTGACTCGAGTAGCACGAATTTTAGACAGTTGTTTACACTTGATCGTTGAATCGACTATTTCCGTTTTCCCAGTTTGTCTGTCCGTCCATCTATATCTTTTCGTCTATTTATCCGGTAAATATCTTACGAGGTTCGCGCGTCAGACGGATTCCTGAAGAAACTAACGATCTAAGTTTGCCAAAATTCCAGATTTTAACGGAGACATAGGCTGGCATTCTCCTCAAGGAGTGTTCCAAGTCATTAGCAGTGGTTCACTATTTTTGGCTTACAGGAATTTACGTGCCTCTAGATCATCGTACACCTATAATGCCAGCCGGAAAATATTTTAAACCTACACAGCCTAGCCGTACTGTTTATTTTTGTACAAGTAACTCAGTGAAACGAGATTATTATTCAACCGATGATCCAGAGCCGGAATATAATCCTCTCCCTGTTCCTCATCTCATAATTAGACCTCTACGGCAATTAATCAAAAGTTAAACCGATTGAAATTGCACAGAATGAAAACGAAACGGAATGAAATAACTCCGTGTGACGTGCATCGTATGCCGAGCGACGACCACTGACGCGTCATACGACGAATGACGAACGATGACCTTGGATCGTATATTTTGGGTTCGGCTAGATGCACGTTGTCTCCGTTTTTGTCTTCACTGACGTGAGCACGGACCTGCGACCGATGTCGGTATATTAAGTTCAGTACGAGTGCGTACGATGAGAAGAATATTAATTATCTCACGTTTTACGAGACCTTCTATACCAATCGTAGCGCCCATACGATTTCAAACAGTTTCCTAATTGATATACATACTATAATTTTACGAAGAAAAGCAGCCGCGTGTCAAAGAATTTGACCGATCGTATGTAAACGGCGACGCGATTATCATTATTATTTCTTTCTGAAATCGTTCATTTTTCACCGACTTTTTCATCGCTATTAACAATAACAACAACGATAGCTAAGGCGGAATAAATTGGTTGAATATAAATTCAAATATCAAGTACTAATATTATACGCATACATACCTATATCGAATATCCAAAGGGTAGAATAAAAATCGATCTGTTATATTTTCTACCAACTGGTCGAAGGTATGGTAAACATATTCATCAATCCATACGTCCTTTTCACAATATCAGCTATAATTTGAAGTAAATGTTATATATTATTCATAGTTGTACTCGTTATTTTTACAATAGCAAGGTATATAATATCGATTATATTCTCATCGTCAGCGCTATCTCAACAATCTTTCTATCCTATAAAAATCTGACCCTGGACAAACTTTCTATCCAATTCTATTCACATGGCATCTTGCCGACATTAGGGAGACCTCTGCAGATACCAACGATGACGATTACGATGACGATAACGATGACGATGTCCCACCACAAAAACAAATATCAACTCTCTAACCCACGCGTTGAAATCTCTCACCTGAGTTATACAGTTATATATTTAGATCGCGGATGGGAAACGAAACGATGTACATATTAATTATTATGGTCAGTAGCTTTAATTAATCCGATGATGATTAGTCCTGCTCTGTTAATTCATATATAAGTATATCCAGTAACGCAGGCGTTGAGATAATTACGATGAGCATGGTTCAATGAAAATACCGTTTATGAATTTAGATGAAAGAAAATCGATGCGCAAAAGAACAATCAACGATTCCTATCCTGCAGCTTATAACATGACGTAGCATCTCATACATTTCATTCAGGGGCGGATCGATGGACAAACAGACCGTAAACCTTACTTGCTATTTTTGTTTTTGTTTGCAAAGCTAAAAACCGTCAGATATTTCTACTTCCGTTTTCTCGTTTTATTGTAATTTTATGTCTAATTTATGTTTCATAACCGTTTGTACAAATAGATATTATGCCGACGATATTTATAACACTGTGTATCGTCAGGGATGACAAATATGTTTTTCTGTGCATTCACATATCGTTAGTGTTAAGTCTTGATGAAAATAACCAGATAAGAGCAGTCTGTTGAATTTAGGCGCGTCATCTATTGAATATATCACGTGATATATGATAATTACCTCATAAAATCGATATAGAATTGCGATTTAGTTTTCTACGCGTGATGCGCCTATTTCTTTATTTTATCTCTTTTCCTTTCGCAGCACAATGAATTCGTAAACATATTATATAGACGCGTTATAACTAGCACGTGATGCGTATGTTAATTATCATTTATACACATGTGTAACACGTGTTCAAGTATAGGTATGAAAGTAGTTTCCAGTTTGGCAGAAACGGAAGCGCACGCAGGGAGCGGAGATTCATTGCTTAGTTAACCACCGGTAGAATGTTGTACGTACGTACGTATAGGTACGCGGTAACTAAACTCGGAACAACGTTGATCTCTCGCTTTCAGTCGTCGCGACGTTGTGCGGCTCAACGGTTCGACATACGAGCTAAATTAGACGCTGCTCGCGATTATTGATCAATTTTCAAGAAATCATAGTTGATCGTTTCTATTCTTTGTTTGTTCATTCATTTCGATTGCGAGACTTTCTTGTCAAAGGCTCAAGAAAAGTGCAAAGAGTTGCATTGGAAAAAAAAAAGGAAGAAAGTTCGACGTATTCTTGATTTCAGTTGTGCGCCGTTAGAATTATATACATTCGTCGATAAAGTGGATATAACGATAATCAATTATCGTTTGAACAACGAAAGGAAGTTCTTTCTATACTGCATACAATTTGATAACTCGCTAATCAAGAAACGAAAAAGAATAAAAACGACCTAAGAATACGTTCGTTAATGTCTTTTATCGAGACGGTCAATAGGAAAGACTGCAATTCTTCGAAAGCGCAGCATAAAGAGGAGAATCGGGAATCAGACGTTATGAGGGCTAATGCAGCGGCGACTAAAATCCAAGCGGGTTTTCGTGGCTACCGAGTGAGAAAGCAACTCAAAGAATCTGGAACTGAAAATGATGGTTCTCCCGCTACGTCAGAATCCGAAACTTCTTTCAGTCCACCACCGTTGAAACGACAAGATACGTCAACGAGAATGAAAACACTCGAAGATAAATCAGCGACCAAGATTCAGGCTGGCGTTAGAGGATTTCTTGTACGAAAAAGACAACAAGTCGCGGCTGCAGCAGCTACCAGAATTCAAGCCGGTTTCAGAGGGTTCAGGACAAGAAAACAACTAAAAAAAACTGACCAGTGATTATTAATTATTTATTCTTATAAGATTAGAATTAAAATTAGAATTACAGTTAGAATTTATTATCATTTCTCTTATATCAATGCACATTCTATTAGACTAAATATGATATCGATATTCTATACCTATTAATTATTATGTAGTTTATAAGAATGTTAGTCGTTAAAACACTGACCTCTTGTATAGAGGTCAGTGCGTAGAAAACGCAAACCGAGTAACAAAACAGCGTTTGTCAATTCTTTTTTGAAAGTTCTGTTTTTTCCTTATTATTTTGTGGGACGGATGAAAAATGACACAAGGAAAACAACATCGATGAGATTGAGTCGACTATCTGAAATCAAAACGCAATTGTAAGTAGAATTTAACGACCGGTTCTCGTATTCATTATGGTATTCATCCGTACACACCCACATGCGTGCATATATTGTATACCTACACGATGACCTTTGCCACACTTATTGTACGGACGATCGACCGTGGAATCGTACAATTCTGATAAAAGATTGGAATTTTACCGTCTGATCGAAATACGATTATTGCCGAAGAATTCATTTGTTACTCGAATATGTTATACCATTCTGTTGGATCTACTGTATTCTGTAAAATTTGTAATTATTCTATTTCTCAGTTTCTTTAACTTTTTGTTGTCCTGGGTCCTTCACGAGCCGTGCTTCAGTATACCCAAGATGGAAATGTGTGATATGAAGGAAAATAGTACGAAAAGAGAAAGATGATACTATGCGTTAAATGGTTATTCAGCTGCATGCTCCCGACGGAATCTAAAAAAAGTTTAATTCGAGTCACGGAATGCGAGATGGAGGAGTAGGAGTAGGAGGTAGCATTGACATAGTTTTTAGTGCACCGCGCGTTGATATTATTATACGTAGGTACACGCATGCTGTCACGTCTGTACGTCAAAGCGACGAAATATCGCAGTGAATGAAGACGCCAATTTAATTATATCCGGTCTAATTGTAAGACTTGTGAATAAAATTTAGGTTTTTAGGTTCGTTAAACGCGTCGATAAACAAAAAATCAAAGACTAACCTTCGTTTTCCCATTATTATTATAATTATTGTATCTTATCGCCATACATTTAAAATCAAAGATCTACATAGAGAACACTTTTCTATTATTATACACCTTGCAGAGCACGCTGTCAATAAATATATACGAGTATGATAGTTGATACGCAATATATTATTGAAAGAACAAAATTTAAATAAAAATTTAACACTACACGTACAGAATACGTGCAGGAGTGTATTTATTATGCGTTTATTATTTTTAATGTCCACGGCCAGGTAAAAATCAATTCTTCCGGTAAATATCTGACCAAAAAATCGAACCACCCTGGATTGATTTATCATTTGCTTGTTCCAGATGAGGATCATTATCGGTTGGAGGGTTGATACGTAATGAATATCCTTAGATATATTACTCAAGGAATACTTTTGCCTTGAATTCCATAATGTAATGTGATGAGTGTGAAAAAAATATTTTATTTACTGTTGTACAAATTTATTGTAGTCTACTAAAATGACACAAACTGCACGGTACATCGTGACCTATAAAACAAATTAACTTTCTACACATATTCTTGCTATTTGGAATTCTTCTTGCTATTATCATAGCCCCTGTCAGCGCCTAATGATATGCAACTGAAGTTACACCAGCGGAGATTTTTTATTTTATTTAAAAATGAGCGTCGCTGAACTAGTTGGCATAGATTTTGTCTAGTAGCGCTCGCGTCAGCGAGGAAAGAAGTTGAGCATCGGTAAAATAGTCCACTAAGATTTCGTATGATAACGTTCGCTTTGATAATTAAATTTTTTTTATTTATATTAGATGGTTTTATTTTCCGTGCGCCTAATTTTAGGCAACTTAAAATGGATTACACGGGTGTATTGCGGGTTGCATATAACAAGGCGTCGGCAGTGGAAAAGATGAAAAATGTAAAAAATCGAGAAAAATCTTGCTTGAGCTCGAAATTGAAGAATATCAAAGACTCTAGTCTTTGAAAACTCTCAATTTTAGCTCAGGCTTTGAAATCGATGATTCCGGTGTATCGTAATACGTCATGAACTAAGGAATCTGAATTTCCTCTCCAATCCACCTCAATCACGATTGAAATAATGAGCTACAATTTGCGACCTACAGCCGGAAACATAATATTCACTCGAGACAGTACTTATTGTTAGCTTGTTGTTCCTCGTAATGCTTAATTACTAACAATAAGATTGAGAAAAGAATTGGTAGAAAATGAACAAAAACTCACAATCATAGTCCTCAAAACCATGCGATTTCAGATTTTTTTTTCATTATTCCGAATATATTTTTGAATATTATTTCAGTAATTTCTTAACAAATATAATCAATTAATCTACGTAGATTCGATCATTTACCACGAATATCTGCGAGGAGCAATCTTCAAAGACATCGCGTAGGTTTTTGTACAAAAAAAAAAAAAAAATAATTTCACCAAATATATATCTATCTTGGTATGGTATATGTGCTATAAACTTTAAATATAAATTTGTGAACTAGCCCGAAATTTGAGATGATTAGAATCCACCGGTCTTGTTTGTATCTTTTATTTATTCCATATCATCATGTTCGTATCATATACGTAGGCATATTAGCTAGTTCCAAGTTTTTCATTGGCTAATGACCGATGTATCAAATGGCTCACAAACCATGAACAATAACATGGTATATCATATTGTTAGTTATAGGCATTGAATCATATGTATAGATAATTAGGTAGGTACCGTCGTACGTACAAGAATTCATTTAAAAGTTCGACGGCGTCGTAAACGACCAAGCCAACGTTGTCACGTTTGTTTTCGGGTTACATATCTATTGGGAAAATACTAGGACCGAAAATATCTGTCCATACGTATAATGATGATGATGATGATAATTATAATAACAATAATAATGACAATGATTATAATAATAGTAATGATAATAATAATGATAATTATTACATTAAGCTAGAAAATAGAGGGTAGTGCTCATATTATATACCTAATCGTCACACGTAATACCGAGGTCGAATGTCTTAAACCTCAACGGATTTGACTTCAACGTACTCCATTTTTCTTTCAAACATTGATTGAATATGTTGATCGTGATGACGGAGAAACTAACAATTATGGGGAGACAAATTTCATATAATATTTTATCGGTTACCTTGGATTTAAGAATAATCAAACAATAAGTCAACTAGAAAAGGTTTTTTTATTTATTCCTCGTTCTTCTTATTTTTTCATTCCAACTCCAAATATATGTACGGAGCTGGAAATCCACGATGATGCCGTTGTGACTGTTTTATTTTTTATTTTTGTTTTTCGTTGAGTTTATTTTGGTTTTAGTTTCGTTTCTTTGTAAGTATTTTGTTTCTCGGATTAATTTTTTAAGAGCGTTTTCGGAGGCACTCGCTATCATTGCATGGCCTGATTTATGTTCTCATATCGGTTGATAACCCACCAAAGAGAGCCAGACTGCCAAACTGACGCCGTGCTAAAATCAAACAGAAAATTTTCCAATCTATGTCCCATTGCAATATTTCAATTTCCAGACAAACGAACAACAATTCCACCAGCTTGTGCTATGGATCGAAGAAAATGTGAACTTTTCTATCTAGTATAATCAAATAAATTAATGACGGTGCTAGTATTTCTATTCGATTTGATTTCCGACTCGGATACAGGATCGTTCACGTCGAGTTTTGTTTATTGTAGAAAACAATACTTAGTACATGTAGATAGCATAGTTTCTTTCATTGTTTTTTTTTTTTTATGTTTTTTTTTTTGTTTTTTTTTTCATTCTGTGTTTTCAAGTTAAGTAATACGCATGTTACAATTAATTGGTGATATCGTCAACCTATAAATTCTTGCTAAGACGATAATAATTATATCCGATTTGTAGCCCATCTTGTTAGGTACTTTTCATATATAGATATGATACAGTTGTTTGCACTGACGTCGATTAATCCAGACCTGTACAAAAGAATCATAGAGAAAATCACACCGCGGTAAGTATCCACCGCGGTATTTCTTTTATCACGAAAACCGACATAAAGATAAAATGTGAAAGAGAATTGAACACAAAACGTTGGCTAACCACCTCACCCCATTGAATTTTCATCAAAATTTTTATAGTTGTTCAAAGTAGCAGATAGAGAGTATCTGTGATCTAGGACTCTACCGAATTTGATTTACAAAATGAATTTAAACTTACATTAATTAGCGGTGAGAAAACATGTTTAGATGTTTCAGCAGCACCCAGACTTTGATGTCTCGATCGGGCGTCCCTGATCGATTTTAACTTTGTTGGCGGAATCGGTCGTTGCGCTCGATGGAGGACCTACTCTGGTCTTAATTTCAGCAGCCATGGTAATGAAAGCCTGTTCCACATTCATCGCATTCTTGGCCGATGTTTCTAGGAACGGAATTTGTAGCTGCTCGGCATACTCCTATTACCGAATCGTGAAAACTCTAATTAGATAAGACTCGTCGAACCAGGGTAACACAAAATTTTTTTATTCCTGACTTGCTTACCTTGGCTGTTGTATAGTCGACAACTTTTTTAGTGTGTAAATCGCACTTGTTCCCCACAAGTAGTTTGTTGACATTGTCCGAAGCGTAGCGATCTATTTCCTCTAGCCACTGTTTAACATTGTTGAAAGACTCTTGGTCCGTACAGTCGTAAACCACAATTATACCATGTGCCCCACGATAGTAAGAAGAAGTAATCGTCCTGAATCTCTCCTGGCCCGCTGTATCCCATATTTGCAATTTGATTGTTTTTCCATCGAGATCGATTGTTCTGATTTTAAAATCAACACCGATCGTGCTTATGTAACTCTCGGTATACGTATCATCTGCAAATCGGAGCAACAAGCACGATTTTCCAACACCAGAATCGCCGATCAGGAGAAGTTTAAACAAGTAATCGCTGAAATAAAGGAAAAACAAAAGTCAATTAAAATCAGCTTCAGTTATACGTTTATGATGTGAAAATTGTAGAATCTTTGAGGAACACCTGCTATTTTAAAGCGATACCTATCTGGGAATAGAACACACATTTGATTGATTTCAGTAATAAATCAATGACGGATCATTTTTTTATAACCAATGTTACGATCCTGGTGGATCACGTCTTAGATGATGGATGATTAAGACAACAAAGGAAAATCATTAGAGTGCCAGAGGAGCGAGTTTGAGAGAAAACAATTCTAAAAAACGGTAGGCGCGACAAAATCTGGGCAAATGCTAGAATTGTTGCCTGGCTGCTTAAAATCACCCTATGAACAGAATGAAGAGGAAAAACGAAACGAGAGAGAGGAAAACTTGATGGATGGATAGATACAGGGAGAGGGAGTGAAACGGATGGATGGAAACAACGGGTGTCAGAGCAGGGATGGAGGGGAGTGGAGGGAGGTATCTGTCAGTGTACAAGATTTAACGCGTGATTCAGATTTCGTAGCGCATATGCATGATAGTGGTAAAGGTACACAAAGAGCTCAACTGTGTATAAATTTGTATTATTTTGCAAAAGCAATTACACAGATTAAGGATATCTTGGTCAAACGGAACTTCGTTGTTAGGCTCGGTTTGGCAGATATATTTACAGTGGAGGCGGGGTAGGGTTCGAAAGTGGCACGTCATCTTGAGTGCTGATTTTTTATACAACGACACGACCACGACGGGACGGGACGAGACGGGACGGGACGATGGTACGGTCAGGTATACACAAGATATATAATACAGCTGCGCAGAATTATAATTTGGGTATAGGTAGGCCGTACTTACTACTCGGGATTCATTGTGGACATACTATTTGAACTAAACGCTTTTATCACTGCACTATGATGGCTCGGAAACCTCGCCTAGGATATCGGGGCTTACTGGCACGATAGAACGACTCTTTCTAAAACGACAGACACGATATACGAAGGAGTTGAATTGAAACAATGGCGGTCACGGCACCTCCTACCAAAACGAACGAGCGAGATCTACCATTGACGTAATGCCAAAGTGGCAGACGGAGCTACCTTCACTTCCTCGATCTCCGGTTATGACCAACTACTACTACCGTCACGGAGGGGGCGCGGCTGCGCGCTGTGCAAAACAAATATTAAAATTATGGTAAACGAAACTTTTTAGGGACTTCAGACGTCAAAATTGTTGGCAGCATTGCGATGCTTGTGATCTATTTGAGCATATATTTCTAAAGCCTACGATGGTCAACATCCCATTCTCTTTGGTCAACACCACTGATATATGTAATGTCAACATTGATCATGAGTCTGAAATCGTTGCTCTATAACCATGTCAACGATGTAGTATCCTATAACCAACGAATTCTGTAGCTCTGCAGTGTCAACACCAAAGAATATAGGTCGACACTATCGAACAACAACAGTTAACCAGAACGCTCAACCATCGTTGTGATTTGAATTTACGCACCATTTACTCTTTGGATAAAGTGCCCGACAATAAAATGAAAACAATTCTTCCACCCCGCATGGATGTTTGCCCCAACAAGTAGGCCTGTCAATTTTCCATACTTTATATTTTTCCCAAATTTACTTCTCTTGCTAAATTTAATATATTAATGTAATGCCGTTCAGTTTATATCGACCCTGGCTTCCAAATCCAGCACATCTTCGCAATTTAGCCGGAGACTTGGTAAATGACTTACCCGCACCAGTTTGCTGGGAGTGGGATGTTGACGATGTGGCAAAATGGCTGAGAATAGAAGTTGGCCTCCCGGAATATAAAGTACCTCTGGCAGTTGATAGCTATGTTCGTACTTACTAAAATTTTATCATACCCAGAATTGTTTCATCAAAAATTTCATCAATGGACGCCGTTTGCTCCGCATCGATGCCTCGGTCTGTCCTTTAATAGGAATCCAGGATCTAAGTCACATCAAGGTATCTTATCCGATAAGTTTGTTTGCATTCTGAGTCAAAATTAGTAACAAAACGAGGCTTGGTAATAGCAGGTGTTTCGTTTCAGCGGATCACATCATCCATTCGCAAACTTTTTCACGTGGAGTTGGAGGATCCTGAGAGGAGCATAAGCCTGCCACCTCGTTACCCTCTCACCCAATACCTGCTGTTCAAAATACCGACTGGACCAATCAGAGAGAATACAACACGTGTTGAGCTGTTCAGAAAAATGGGGATACTTGACGCCGAAGAACCATGTCCTTTTGGGCACTGGGAAATGCTAGTACCGACGCAGCCGGACTTTCCCACGAACAAATTCGGCCTGGTTAAAAGAAAAACTGTTTATACTCGTGACGAACATCTCAGGCAACCCAGGGGACACTCGTATCTAAAGAAGTCGAAACTGAAAAGAAATTACTTCCTAAGAGTTGATTTGAAGTAGCATGAGGTTTGTGCGCTTTAAATAATATTTAAGCTTTCGATAAAGATTCATAAATCCCACAGTCCTATAGTTAACCCTAGTACTTTGAATTGTTAAAGGATGGATGTAAAGTAATGAAGTACGTTGATCGGACGTTGAAATCTCCGAGGCTTACGTACGTTTGGTTGCTTGTAATCAGGCGCAAAGTTCTATTTGAGGAGGGATTATTTAATTTGATTCAATTGCTTACATGGACATTCGTTCAAATCGTGTCTAATTCTACGTACAATTTAACATAACTTTTTTTCCTTTTCGATATCAAACAAAAAGAGAGATAAACTCGACAAAACGCTGTACAATCCACGCGATTTAATTACTATTTTACAGAAATAAACACGTAACAATCATAATTGCAGTTGCAGAAGAACTCAAAGTTCAAACGGTGGTTTGATTTAGGATCTGATGAGTCATCTGGAAAGTTTACAATTGCAAGACACATTAGAAGTCACATTAGTATGTAAATATTTTACAAGGTAGATCTGATATTTGGTTATCATATGGTCGGCAGGTGATCAAAGTTCTGTTGCTGCTGCCTCGATGAACTTTTTGGACGGTTGTCACTTTGATTATTGTGCGCATTTTGACCGGCCACTTTCGGAAGCTGGGGTAAAACCATTTGGCTGTAGTTAGCGTTCTGTAAGACAATTATCAGAGATAGAAATATATTTAAACAAAATACTACGACCCATGATGAGATTTAAAAAATGAACCCACTCTGCTTCTGTTACGATACTTCCTCAGCTTCTCAAACTCCTCAAGTTCGCCGTCGGGCATTTTGAAGTAGAAATTATCGAAATATGGGTGCTCCAGAAGCTGATCACAGGTCCATCGTTTATCCGGATCTTTGTCCAAGCATTTTGTCAAGAATTCAATCTTGATAACAAACCCAAGAATAATTTATTTCCACGCCTATTCGTCGTTTATTTTTCGCTGAATCATCATCAGGAGAACATGCTCTTAAATTCTCACCTGCATGGAAATGCTTGGTCTGTCGGGTAGGGCGTCGATCAAGGGAGTGATCGTCTCAGGGGCGGGCAGCGTAACCCCCGCGAAAAATTCGTTCTGTTGAAAAATTGTTATATGTCTGGGGAGAAGATCCCCCAGAGTTTTTCGTATCAAATACAATTGATCGACGTCTGATTTCCCGGGCCACAAAGCCTGTCCTCTAACAAGCTCTGCGAATACGCAACCTATCGCCCATACGTCCACCGGCGTTCCGTACTGCGTATCACCTACCTGGATAAAAAGTTCAAAAAATTAGACTCGTCTTCATTTCTCTCTTTTTTTTCAACGGATCAAACATCGCCTTCCAACTTGCCAGTAACTCCGGAGCCCGATACCATCTCGTGGCTACGTACTCCGTGTAGTTTTCACCTGGGCTGAGCATCCTCGCGAATCCGAAATCGCATAACTTTACAACTCCATCACCCGTGATAAGGATATTCTCGGGTTTGACGTCCCGATGGACGCATCCCAATCGATGACAGTAGGCGACTCCTTGGAGAATCTGCCAGGTCAATTGTCTAGTCGTTGTCTCGGGGCAACCTTTCGGGAATCTTTCCATTTCGTTTAACAGCGTGTGTTCGCAGTATTCGAAAACTAAATGCAATTTTCGCTTTCTTCTGAATACTTCGAGGAGATTCACCAAATTCGGATGTTTCAGATTCTGGATGAGAGTTCAAATTAAGTTCAATCTTAGAACAATATACAATGTATGAAAGTACCGCAGGCATTGACTTTGATTTAAAATTCATTTTTAGCTTTTAAATATCGCACTATATTGTTTGCACATAATAGTAGTAGGTATAGCTTACACCGTACAGGAGAGTTTTGATTACTGTTACGGTATGATAAAACCGTAGCCCGTGCACGAAACTTCCCCACAACACGCCAAGATATCGAACCAGCTCCGTTATTGACCACTGGTCAGCGGCGTTGGCTCACGTGCGGGATAGCAACAATTACATATACTATACCTACCTGTATTATTCTTAAACACATTTTACCGACATTGAATAAGAATTTGCATCGAACCTTGAGTAGACGTATTTCTCGGAGTGCGATTTTTCTGATCAAGGGATCGTCCTCCGTCTGTTGAAATTTCTTCACCGCCACCAATCTTCCGGTCTGCCGATCTCTACACTGGAAAACAACACCGTAACTTCCCTCACCGAGTCTCCCAAGACGCTCGTAACGCTCCATGGCTTTGCTTGGCGCCCGAGACCTGAAGGAACAATAAATAATGCTAGTTCAATCGGTGCTAATTTATATTGCCAAACATTGTCGAAATCGGTTAATAATTATTTCTCTCCGATCGATATTTTTCAACGATCGTAATCACCCACTTCTTGTACTTGGCGAGGCAGGGTAGCGAGAATTGTTGAGCGAATAGCATTTTTCCGCGCTCTTGAGCGAAGGCCGCGTCAGAAACTGAAGCAAGGATACGCCGGCGTTGACCGATGGTCAATGTTCTCTTAAACCTGACCATTATGGTTGAACCATACATACATATAAAACCACAGCGCTTGCGCTGCCCTAGAACTTTCAAGACACTGTTCGATTTACACCCAACGAAAATTTAATTTTCGGTGTTAATTTATAATTTCCCGGCTTTACATCCATATGATCTCACATGCAAACGTGGGCGCGCGCTATTGTTGCAAATCCTTGCGAAATATACCGATGTGGCGGAAAATTTCCAGTGCTTTTTTCGATTACCAATTTCAAGAACAGACAACTTTAATTTCTACAGTGAAATAGGTATAACAACAGCGAAACAGTCTATGAATAAATCGCCGCAAGCTGTTGTCGATGATTATTGATAATCAAATCCATTTATACGTACAGGAATCCGAATATCGCGTTCATTCGATAGCCACGCTATTTTCCCCGTAGAGTTCGACCACGCGATACTGCTGCAGTTTGAAATACAAATAAGTTAGCCGCTGATTTTGGATACGGAGGCAGGTTTGCTTGCGCTCTATTAAACGTCTGGTTAGCTTCCTTCCAATAAAGTTATACCATACTATACGTGTATGTATACCTACACACGACATTCAGCATAGTAAGTAACCATCTACGACCACTTGATTATCCGAAATCAATAATACTTCGATATACCTATTGTATGTAGGTATACGTGATACGTTTCTCAGTCTATTTGTATTTGTATACGCATGTACACACATTGTTAGGCAGGTAAATGTCAAACCTCAACTATACAATAATTGACCGGTCTGTGTAGGTACCAACCTATACTGTCTACATAATTAGACTAGACGGTACATACCTATATGTATGTACGTACATCGTACATATTTATGTATGATACGAATGTCTGTTCTAGGCGCTCCTCAAGTTTCGTAGGAACACGATCAATTGAATTCAACGTCGGAATTACCTAGTTATTATATACGAACGACCTTGAACTTTATCTTGCAATACGCCAGGGATAGGTAAAATTATTCGCTGGCGTGAGTTCTTGGGAGGAACTGATCTTCAAATTCCTCAAGTTTGTTTGCTGCTTACCTCCTCGGCAGCAGAGGCAGCGTACTACCAAAGAGCCAAAGCCTTCTATCTTGAAGCCATTTCTCCATACGACAGCCTCTTCTTTCACGTTTAATTCTGCCGAACCAAAACAGCATATCGCGTCGTAACGTCGATATGGTATTCGTTGAACTTTGATAGAAACATTACTCGTTATTTGCTTCGAACACTTCACCGATGCGGAAGAATTACGCTTGATTATTCAGAAGGTGGTATCCGATCGTATTTCGCTTCGATCCCGACTCAAAGATCGTACCGATCCAAGCATCGCTCGATCAGCGCCGGTTTTTTACAACTTGAAACTCTTTACACCCGATCGCGGAACAATATCACTACGTTCAGAGGGTATAAGAATGCCAAACTGCGTCATGACCCAGCTGGATCTACGTCA
Source organism: Athalia cordata (assembly GCA_963932425.1). Taxonomy (NCBI): domain Eukaryota; kingdom Metazoa; phylum Arthropoda; class Insecta; order Hymenoptera; family Athaliidae; genus Athalia; species Athalia cordata. Next base: position 33,577,683 of record OZ010626.1, read on the forward strand.
CGTTCGATCGATTCAAAATTACACTGTGACAAATTTTGGCGAAACCTACTAATCCTTCGTCACCTTATCGTACTTGTAGAAACTATGGACTCTTGTATCAACGATAACCCACGGCCGACTAATAATACCGCTGCCCTTCCAGAACTTATTTTACTTAAAACGCAGAAGCTGAATCTCCGGCGCAATCGCAAAGCTAGTCTAAATTGAATACGATGAACTCTTGTCGGCTTTCAAGGAATTAATTTTTTATTTTCGCATTTGGATCGGTAAAATTTCCACACTCATATAATTTTGATTATTCGTCGATACATGCCTGGTACACATTGTTTAAGATTGAAAGACAGAAATTATAACTTTGATTCACGCAATGCATTGTCAGACATTTAGTTATTGAAAATATGTTTTTGCACCGCAGAACACGTAATACTCAATACACACATTTATATTTATGGTTCATCTATCTAGCATTTTCTATAACTATGTACACGATATATTTTCAGCAGTCTAAATAACTAGTAGCGAAAAGATTTTCGGTTCTCACTTTTAACAATTGTGCAGTGTGCTATTACATTCGTGCTGCAAAGTAATAGTATACGATACACAACGATTATTGTACGAACGATTGGATTTGTAATGGCAGCTTACATCGTTTATATTCGTGAGTTTGCATTGTTTGAACATCGTTAAAATAGTACATGCAATAAGGAATATCGTTTGCTCAAACACTTTTCGCATTTCTCTGCGTTCCTAGCTGAAAATTATTCTTGGTCTTCTTCCTCCTACCGTGGGCTTCGCCACGAACTGTAAATGTGACAAAGTATTTTTTGCTACGATCGAGTCTTTCCGCAGGTAGCGCTATAACTTGCTTATCTTCGCCGTGTGTTAATTCAACCTACGAGTGAACGTAATTTTTATTAGTTTCGATCTTTCCTTGTATTTTGATATGAATATAAACAAAAACAGTTTACCGTCATTCGCCCTCTCCCTTTGCCCTCGATATTCGGTAAAAAAGTCTCCGCTCGTTCCCCATTAACGCCAACTGAAATTATAGATATCTAAGATAAAGACTGACTCAGGGTTCTTATTCACATTCCTAGATTTGCCTATGATTTGAAAATGGTAGATAAAATTTTTTAACATTAATTACTAATTACAGCTGTCGCTCTCGTTTTTGTTCCCTGCGATTTTGATCACGTACGATATGTGTAGACTGGAAGTGAGGTGTACGCGCTAGTTGCGTGATGACATCGGTGGGTCTTTTGAGTACACTGTTTTGCACCTGTACACCAGTCCGGAGTCGCAGGACGACGTTGGAGACGCCTCAGTTGCTCGTAGAGAAAGGACTCGAAGTGTCTGCATAGAATGAACGAATATCGAATCGGATATGTAGAATGCCTAGGTGAAATAAATCAGATTCTCATGATACCTGAAAGTCAACGGCTGATCGTATTTGGCAACTCCCAAAGTCGGCCCAGTCGTTCCCGCCTTGTGGAACGCCTCCACCTGAAATCCGTACACATAGGTATATATAATCCGTATTTATACAGATTTGCCATAATGCAGGTTGATTATACCGCGGAGATCTGACCTGTCGTTTCACGAGGACTTGTTCATTGGCTCGCCCGTGTCTTATTTGCAGTCTTTTGAGTTCCATTAGCTGAAAGAATATTTTTCTCTCGAGGTGGTATCGTCTCAGACTGATTTGAACGTCTCTTGTCACAGTTTCCATTTGGAGAGCTTGCTGTTTTTCCGTATTGGGATAGCACCTTGACGTTCTCTTGGGTATTTTCGATATCCTTGGACTGGGCTCGATTCCGCTATCACGGCCACCGCTATCCCTTCGATTTCGATCCTGAATTCTTCGCTCCGTGGCTTTTTCTGCCTCTCTTTCGGGGCTTGGGATTCCTTGGAGAATCCGGGGACGGGGTCTCGAAGCGACCTGGAAGAGGATATACAATTTCTTCCTTTCTAGAATGGAAGAAAAAATAATAATAATATCATTCGAGTCAGCACCGTTTCTCACTTGGGAAAGAGCATCGATTCCTGAATTCCTAGAGCGTCGAACAGTCGTCGGCGTAATTTCGTCGTCACTGGTACTCGGCAGTACCCTCATTACCCCAACGCTGTTGTCTTCGGGGTCAGTTTCGATATCTGGATAGTCGCCTATCGCATCTCTGATTTCATTAACAATGGCTTCGTCCTCTTCGTCTTCCTCCCAGTCCGGGCTCTCGATAACAGCGACAATCGCTGTCCGAGGTGGCGAGGACTCTTCATAACTGTCTACTGTACCGTGCTCAGTTGGAAGTTTCGAAAAACTGGCCGAGCCTCGTCCACCTTCACGATGCCGCGCAGTCGAAGGCCGCGATTGAGACCTGCTGCGAGAACCCTGAGAACTGGAATGAGAATGACGAAAAGAAGAGCTACCCAAACTCACGGACTTCATTGTGTCACCGAAATTATCCTCAGGATTTTCTGTTCCGAGTTCTTGTGATTCTTTAAAACGAGATTCAAGCTCGGAATTTAATATTTTAGCAATGGCTGATGATTCTTTCCCCACGTCAAGGTATCCCTTCGATGACTCCTGATCATCTTCAGTTTCGGGATATTGATCAACTGCGGTAGAACTTTGTCCTTGAACATATCAATAATTCATTTACACAACGCGTACAACGTGAATCGAGGGCTGATCGTGAAGCTGGGTTATCGGTGCAAAAATATCCTCATATCACAAAATACCTGCAAGCGATTCAGTAATTGTTTCCTGAGCTTCTTTATCCATGTTATCATGGTCCAGTTCCGATGATTTGCTGGAAGATGTTTTACCGGAATCGGATCTCTTCGAGCCATGTTTTTTTACCCTTTTCTTGTTGATTTCTCTACTTCCAGATTTTCGCTCGGATTCGTCCGGTGACGATTTTTTATCGGGGGAACATTTCCCCTCCGATGCGGTAGGCGGCCTGCTTTTATCAGTCGACGATTTTGGAGGAGTTTTTTCCCTCGATGCATCCGCTGCGCCTCGTTTGTCATCCACGTCCGACACATCCTTGTTTATCTTCGGTTTTTGCTCATCAATTTTAGCTGATTTTTGACTCCCAGAGTTCGCGGCAGCATCTATCGATGATTTTTCCAATCCCGCTGCGATGTCCGGGTTCGGTTCATCCCCGTGACCCTCGGTGTAGTTTTCATGTCCCTGCTCTTCACCGGGAGTACCAGAGGAATTCTGCGATGATGCGTTATCCTCTTCACCTCGAGGAGCCAAGGGCTGATCATTTGTCATCGATATGCTGTCCGCTTCATCACCAGCTGACTCATTAGGAGATAGAGACTCACTGTCCGATTTTAAATGGCATTCCTTTTTGTCGCCGCTGATTTTCTCCTCACTTTGTGATAAGGAATTTTCCGGCTCATTCTCGCCTTCATCTTCTACTCCCGGTTCCGTGATCGGAAATGTGTCGGAAATGTGCTCATTCGTTTCCTCAATCCCTTTTCTTAAATTAGCAGCCTTCTGGATAAGTGCACTTTGCATTTCGTCAGCTCTTTCCAATATGTGATCCATCCTTGTCCTCCCGGAAACAGCTCTAGATCGGCTGGAATTAGGACGGGCAGAACGAGGTCTCGTCTTCTTCCGAGAATCGGTTTCCGGTTGTTGTCGTTTTTGATCCTCCTCGATTTTGCTGGATTGTTCCTTGGTCATCGTTTCCCCCTCTCCGTTCCTCGAAGAACCCTCGATCGACGTCGTCTTCGGGGTATCGGAAAGATGAGCTTTATGCACCAAAGCCGTAACTGTAACTCGCTCGACCGCTTCTTGGCTCGTACTGTCCGCCGTTTCCATTTGGTACCGTGTGTACCGTAAATCACTTTCGTCGGGGTCTTCACCAACGTCATTTTTTGGTAAATTATGCCTGGTTCCAGGCTGTGGATCGGGGCTAGATTTCGAGGAGGAACCACCTTTCGCGGGGGATTCTTCGCCTTTCGGAATCGCTTGTGAGTTGGATTTTTCGATGTTTTTGATCTCGTTACCAACAACTGTAGTTGGATGCTCGTTGGACCTTTTCTTCACGCAGCGCTGACGAGTTTTCGACTTTGTCGATGTAAGCACAGAGCCTTTTTTGCCTTTCGGAGTCTTCGCGAATTTTCTACCGGACATCTGGACTTTCTCGGACGTCTTTTCAACTGACTTCTTAACAATTACTACTTCGAGACTATCGTCGCTTCCACCAGAGGCGTTGCTGCTGCTACTTTTGTAGTATTCAGGCTCGGTGGCTTCTTCCGGTTCACTTCGTGAATCTCGATTGCTGTCAGAGTCCGTTGAAGGCTCGTGTAAATTGTGCTTTCGACTTTTTAACTTTCGTTTTGCGTAACTTTTGCCCCTTTTTCTCGGTTCCTCATCGTCGTAGCGAGCAGATTCGCTCCTTGCTCTTCGCCCCCAACTTCTAGTGGTTTTGATATTCGTCACTCTTGGCTCTTCTTCGCTGAAACTGCGGCTTCCGGTGCGCTCAGATCTTCTCAGACTGCCCCGTCGCCTCGTTCGACGCTCTTCCCATCTCTCTTCGTAGTAAAGATCCGGTCCCCTCGATCCTCTCCGTCTACGACGCCGTCTTTTAACTGATCCGCCATCGTCGCTCTCGGAGCTGGTTTCTTCTCCACACTTGATTCGTAACTTGGCTGCAAACTCTGCAACTCGTTAAAAAACGAATATTCGACGATGCGATTCACCAAAGATTTAAAATGCAAATCTAGTTTGATAATATACCAACCTTTGTGCTTTCCGACTTTTTGCGATCCGATGTGCTGTGCTGTTGTACCGCCGTGCATTTGTATAAGTTTAGCGCAGTCTCTGTGCCCGTGATAAAGAGCAGCGTCCATAGCGGTCATCTGGCTACCCTTCGTGGTCCTGAGAATGGCATTCACCCTTGCACCGTGATCTAAAAGGACCTTGCAAGCGTCGAGGTGGCCGTGGAGAGCGGCAACGTGCAGCGGCGTCTTGCCATCGTGAGTCGCTACGTCGAGAAGTGCCGGACGTTTTTTTCCCAGCCACTTAATTAGTTCCACTCTACCCGACGCCGCCGATTCGTGAGCGACTCCGCTACCGCGCACCGTTCTTGCGTGCAAAGAACCCCCGTGCTGAACCAACAACTTCAATGTTTCGAGCTGCCCCTTCGCAGCCGCGCATAACGCGGGTCTGAAAATTGTACCACGAAGTATAGTGGGCTGTAATAATATGGCCGGATTAATAACATGCATATAAACAATTCTCACGTTCTGCCCTTTCGGTCTTGGCGGTTTGGGTCTGCCTTGAGACGCAGGAGCAACGCCGTCGCATCCGCATGACCCAAAGTTGCAGCATAATGAAGAGCTGAACAACCATTATCATCTACGTGATCAGGCTGAGAACCACAAAGGTTCACCAAAGCTTCGACACACCCGGCATGGCCTCTGGACGCCGCGCAGTGAAGAGCTGTCAAACCATCTTTGTCCGATGCTCCTGCGGCGGCGGATCCTCCGGCCCTGAAAAAATTTTCATGAGAATCAACGAACAAAAAAGTAAAATATTTATGATTCGATACAATTGGTGTGAACGTATTCATAGGACCCAGTGAAAGTGATACTCGTATCATTATGCTCAGGTGTATCTATGAATAGCGGTGATGGGTCGCGTTATCGACCGGATTCTTCCGTGCTAAAACTGACTCGACCTCGTTCGCCTTATGTCTGACTATATCAGGTCAATCAAATTGCAGAACCATACGTCTGACACGTAATTACGATTTGAGCAATCCGATGCGATCCATTTTTGTTTTTCTTACTTTCTTTCAAACATATTATTACTTTTCTCATTCTTTTATCCTATGTTATTCACCTCGCGAGCGCGAGGACTGCTTCAACGCTGCCAGCACTAGCTGCCCACAGAATTGGCTGTCTTCCGTCTTCGTCTTTTGCGTTAAAGTTGGCCCCGTAATCGAGCAAAGACTGCAGTACCTTCAGTCCGACTTTCTTCGGAACCGCGAGCTCTGTAGGAGCTGCAGAACCGCAACATTGCGCTGCATAGTGAAGGGGTGAACCACCCCGCATGTCGGGGGTCGACGGACGCGCTCCTGCAGCCAAAACTAAACGGACGCATTCCACCTCGCCGCATACTGCGAAGAAATTACAAGTTATACGTTACAAGTGCGTAATGTGATGCAGATTTGTATACCTACTTGATAAAAATCTCCACCATTTAAGTTACGATCAAAAGTCAGTCCCTTACAACTGTATAAGGCTCCGTTTGCATAATTACTTTTTCGTATAAGTATGTATAATGGGTGTGTGTACACATATCTATACCCGCCTTACACAGTGTAGCTATAGCTGCATAGTATGAGGTAATAAGACGTTGAGTCAATCTTTGGGGGTGATCCGAGTGTGATTAGGTAGCCAGGTCTCGCGTGAGGAGTCTGATTCTGGGTTAGACCGTATAGTGACGTAATATCCTTTGACCTACTGACCTTATACTGACCGTCAGCCGATTTATAACCACCTTGAGTTGTGCCGCGTGTACCCTACTACTCTCCCCTTAGAAATTGGTCTTGCCTTTTGATCTCGCCGTCAAATCGCGAGACGCGAATGGTGATATCGAAGCGATCAATTTATACCTAATTCTTACAAATTTAATTCAACAAAAACAGTATAAAGCACCAAAGCAAGGTTATTCTACCGATAACGGATCTTAGATAAGGAAATAAAAAGCGTTTCCCTTCACAAATGTCATGTATAGTAATCGTAAGTTGTTAATTTATGAATACCGGTTGCCCAATGAAGGACGCTGTGTCCTTCCAAATCCTTGGCATTAACATCTGCGCCGTTAGCGAGAAGAACGGCGACGAGTTGCGCGTCACCGGCAATCACCGCTAGATGAAGAGGAGCGTGTCCTTCGATATCGGGTGAGTTCACCAGTTCCGGTGCGGCCGAAGCGACTGCACCCCCTGAACCAGCGTCCATGCAATAGTGGAGCGCACTCCTCAGGGTTCTGTCTCTGTATCCTACCGTTTCCTTTTGATCTTTCAGAAGTCTGATCACCCGGTTTCTATCCGCTTGTTGACAAGCGTGCATCAACGAGGTAGCGCCAAAGTGGAGGATCCTGTAGACGACGGTTTATTACTATTTTCAATTATTAACAATGTAGATATTCAGGACAATTGTATATTCGATCTTCCCAGAAGTTTGATCCAAGAACAGTTTTATCCATATTTTTTCGCATCCTCGAGAGATCCGCCGGAAGAGATTAAAACGAATCATCCTGTAGCCATGTGAATAATCCAAAAATTTAACATACCTGTAAGGATGCTCGATTTCCTGGGTATTACGGCCGCTGCCGTATATTATACCGGGGGCAGGGACCGTGCGAGTCCAGGATGAGCCGGGGGTTTTGGGTCTTTGCCGACGGTTTGGAGGCGGCGTCAGAGGCGGAAGAGAGACCTGCTTCGGACGACCGGCGGCTCCGGGTGTTTTGAATTTCGATTTTTCGATATTACGTTGTTTCTGCGGTATCGGCGGTGTCTTAGTGTCCATCACCTGCCGCTACTCCGCAAGAGACCTAGGGGTTCGCCCGCTCCATCATCTGTAGCATCATCGATTAATTATAAATTTTTTTTTTAATTAGTTAATTGATCAATCTATTTACTTTTTCATACAACAAGAACGCGTATTAGCTATTTACACATTAATTGAGTTTCTGGACTGTCCCCACCGATTGTAAAAGCTTTCTATGTGTTCTATAACAGCGAAACTATACCGAATGGCAGACCACATGGGTGGGTTGACCAGGTCAGCGGGTGCCATGGATACGAGGTAACACAACATCTGGGCTCGATAAAGAACTCTAATAGCCAATCTCCACGTCAAGGTCAGCCAGCACGTGTGAAGTAACAGAGAATTTTTGTAACCCCGCAGAATCGAGATTGGCGTTTATTCGACATTATGATTATACATTGTGCGTTAAACATTTCAAACTCAATATTTCTCATACATGGAAAAGAGTTCTAATAGTTGGAGCGCGTTACTATACACGTACGTATGTATATGTATGGACTTTAGTTATATTGAGTTATACCTAAACTTGAGTATATTTATGCGATCAGTTTGAAACTCGACACCCCTGTAACAAATCTTCAGTCAACGACGCCTGTAATAGGTATGTAGTTGATTATACGTTTCGCAATTGATCTAATTATAATAATTATTGGATGGTACCTAAGCGAATTGATTAACAATTATCTGAAATGAAAAATTAAGCTAAAAAATCGATGCTTGGCTATTACGACCTCATTCACATCATTTGTGAATGTCCTGCACGGATATTATCATTGCGATGGCACTTAAAAATATTTCACTGTCAGCCGAATGCCGGCCTCTATGATACACGCTGTCAGTTTGCACACGTAATTTCGGAGAGTTTGAACTCTGATATACATACAGATTAAAAAAGAAATGTTATCGGGATTTTAATATACGATTTTAATCGATCATTTAATACGCATGTTCAATTACAAAGTGCTTAGAACGCAATCATTTCAAAAGTTCACTCAAGTACTTACCTTTCACCTATGCGAGTTCGAGCAACTTATTATTTTAGCAAATAACTCCTTCATTGACACGACTTTGGATTAAAAAATGATCGTGTTATTTGTCTTTTCTTTTTCGTTAATTTGAAAGTTACCCAAGGGTTCTTTGTTTCCTTTTTTTCTCTACCCGAAGGTATGATCTCAATAGATCATTTCTCGATCCATAGAAGCTTGCGAAGAGGGTACCCCGTACTATTGGAAAATTGCGCAGGAACGACGTACCCCTAAGGAGGGTAAAGAGCGCACTGGGCCACTGGCTTTCAAAGTACTGAAAACATAATCGCAACCCCCGATAGCTGTCATCTTTTTTGCTTGCCGGCTGGGGGGGTTGCTTGGTGACCGAATACCCATTCAACCAATTCCACCATCTTCAAAGTGTTATAACGCACCTCTTCCGAACGGGGGTATAGCTCAGTGGTAGAGCATTCGACTGCAGATCGAGAGGTCCCCGGTTCAAACCCGGGTGCCCCCTCACCGATATTTTTTTCACGAGTCGAGCTTAACAAGGAACGGATACGAGATGAAGAGGCGGTAAAATAGCAAGCCATCGATCACGGATGCGTCATTAGATATTACGGTGGATCATATTTCAATAAAATGTTATTGAAAGTAATACTTACGATAAAAAAGGCATCGCATTCTAGAAAGCCGGAAATATCTCGAACTTAAAAAAAAAGCCCGAACCTGGGTCACCTGAAATTTTTTTTTATCGTTCACACGATCACTCACGTCAGGTTTTAGATCTGTTATTGACTGAATACGTTATAAAACGAATATTTATTATTGTTATCCTAATACAGTTCGCTGCAACGTGAAAAAAGTGAACGCACGCGTGAACCGCATGTGATGCTCTGGTAAGGAGTATATTTGGTTCCTTGTCATTTCGCTACAGGTGATTTTTTTTTTGTTTCTCAGTTCCTTATTCCAACTCTGTTAGAGAAAAGTTTCAGCTTGAATATTCTCAATTAACAATTCTTTTATAGTCAAATTCCCTAATTAATCGATGTAGTTAATTATCATATAAATACATAGAGCCATGGAGGACGCTTCTCAATGATAGTCGCAAAGAATCGATCATCAGAGATCGTTCAATCCCAAATATTGTTCAACATGTTTCCCCTTCAATTTTTTTGCCATTCGATTCCTACGCTGCGGTACTAGATGGTACAAAGTGCGAAGACAACCACCACATCAAGACCGGTTGAAGCGCAGCCACAAACAGTATGAAATAAAGTCTCCTTTTATTACCAGTAGCAGAATAGGAGCTGTGACCCTCGGGAATTACCCTGAGCTTCAGAGATCTGACCAAAAAGAATGCTAGAGAAATGCTAAAGTATACAAGAACTATGTAGTATCCAAATCTTTGGAAGGCTAGGGATGTTAAAAGTGCTAGATTTATCCCGACATATTTGTAACCGCAGTAAGCAAGTAGATCCAGAGTCCGAAGACTTGTATCCATGTTCATGACGTAGAGTGTTATCATGTACACTAACAGCTCTATTATTCCCCAAGCCAAAGCTGAGCTCGCCAATATTCCAAGCTGCTCAGGCGTGAATCTTTCTTGGGTTCCCAGAGCCAATCCTGCTACTACGACGTATGTAAGGTATGCCATTGTCGGTATATACATGTCCGGTGCGTTTCTCTCGTACCTTGGCTGAAGTGGAGAATCCTGTTCATATTTGATCGACCAATCCTGTAGAGTAAAATTTACGTCATTATTAAGAGAATCCATAGAACCAGCTTATGGTTATGATTCATGAGCTATTTGTCTGAGTCAAAAACCTTGTGAGTAAAAGGAAAGAAGAGTAAAGCCAATTTAGCCACAACGTAGTCTGTGTCAACAGCAAAATAATATTTCAGAGCTGTGACGGGGACGTATTTTTCTAGCTGTTGCTTTCCTGATCCAACAAGTGCAGAACCATACTGAACAGCCATATTCGTGACCATGGGCTCGGCCAGAAGTTGAGTGGCAAACGGTGGTGGGCTAACATAAGCTTCTTGACGTATTTCATTAGGATTGTTATATCCTGGCTGAAAATTTGAAGGTGGGTTGAATCCATATGCCGGAGGCGGTGGTTCCGCAACATCAAAACCATAATCTGCCTGCGACCCACCATTTACTGGAACCTAAAACCAAGTTAGTTATTCCAAATTGACACTTTCAAAGTGCATGTACTCTCGTATGATCTCACCTGCTGGTTATACATATATGGACTTTGTGACATGGCGGGTGCTGGAGATACGAGTCCAACCGATGGATCCAGCATTCGTTTAGGTTTTCCTTGTGGAATAAAAATAAACCAGAACAAATCACGATACGAATATATCTTGGTTAGCAAGAAGATTAGTTATGCCTCTTAGCTTTTTGCTTAGGATAGTACGCGTGCATGATAGAACATAAATATGCCGACGTTTGTAGGCTCTATGTAAGTGACAATGTGTATCTCAATTCTGAGATTCCAAGCGGACTAATGAAAGCATCTCATGGATCATAGGGTGTTAGGTAGATACAGTTTCGGTAGCATTAATAGCAGTGAGATAAAAGATTTGTCATACAAAGAGTGAATGAAAACAGATATCTTGACACTATACCTCTTCTAGCTCCAGAGTGATTGTAATTCATGATTTTATTTGGTTACAAAATTTAACAATAGGAATTACGAATTTTGATAAGAAATCATTAACGAAATTCGCTTCGGTAGTCACAGTATTTATAACTTTTAGACAAATTGTCAGACCCCTCGCGATTGTTGCAACCTCCCTTGCTGTTTGCAGTACGCTGCAACTTGCAACCGAGAATGATGAGTAGCTCCACGCGTCGCTATGACCCGTAAGGCCATCTCTCTGTTCGTCTAACAAATACTGTAAGCCGGAGAGCACAAAAAGGATTTTAAACATATATGTCACTGATATCACCGTTGAGTGTAGATACCCACCTACACTCAACCATATTACTAATCTTCAGTCAACGATGATGTATGTATACAAATACTGTATGGAGAATTCATTTCCGTGGTGATGCTGGGAAGCTAATAAGCTATGAACTTAGGCTAGGAACTTACGAATCGGTCAGTTTTCTATCGCTGGATCACGCTGGACTATAATGCTCTATAACTATAATCGTTGACTGAAGATTCTTCAGTCAACGCTATAATAAACGCAAAATCGGAATAATCCATCATGAAGTGCCTGTACTCGGCTTTCCTGACATATGTCTTGCATACACTGTTAGCGGTGGCCTAATCTCACGTTTTATTCTCTCTCAAATATGTTCTGCAAAAGTAATCCTTTAGCTCTTATTGTTATCTGTATCAAAGCTTTTTGGGTACATACACAGTATATTTATAAGTAAAGTTGAAAAACGCTGAATCGTTAAATGCAATCACTTAGTGATGACGTGAGTAACAGTGGTTTGAAAACAGGAAGGCACCGGATAAACTAATAAGTAAACAAACAATTCTGAAGTCGAGCTGCCGACAATTGTTGTATTTCTACTACCCGCAATATGTCGCAAGTCGAAACCAACAGAGATAGACAAGAAAACGAGTTAGAAGTTTTAAAGGTCAGTTCATTTTTCAAAATATTGATGTCAGCCAGATTTTAAACAATGCATTCAATCTTGCAGTCAATATTTGCCGAGGAACTACATGATCAAAGAAAGACCAAAGCGAGGAAAAAATGGCAGCCATTAGATCTTTCGATCACCCTGACTCCTCAGAAAGGAATGAGTGGTCCCGCGGAAGTCTATGCACAAATAGACCTCCAGGTTATTTGTGGAGAAGAGTATCCTGAGGAGTAAGCAGGCATTGAGTCAAGTGGATTTTGTTGTGCTCATCTTCCTCAAAGACTATGTTAAGTTTATGAAACTGTTCTGCCTCCATTAGAGTACCTCGTCTCCTTCTCCGCAACAGCCGTGGCTTGTCGAACCAACAAGTAGGAGTCCTTTACTCGGAGCTTGAACAATTGGCTGATCAACTGAAAGGTGAAGTTATGATATACGAGCTCGCGCAGCAAGTTCAGAAATTTCTGCATGAACATAACAAGCCAGGCTATAGCAGCTTTTATGAGGAGATGGTCTCCAGGCAGCAGGAAAAAATACAATGTGAGATACAAAGAAAACAACTGGAAGAGGATAAGGAGCGACAGGTCTGTGTAAAATTTTCATATTTGTATCGACACAGTCAATATTCTAGTAACTAATATCATTTGCAGGTCTTACAAGACGAAATTCTTAAGAGACAAGAAGCTTTGAAAGCTGAACCACGCAATCGGAAAGAACTCTCGTGCTTCCCAATTGGAATAAACTCAGTTTCCCAATCAATACCTTCTTCTCCACCCGAAAGACCAAGAAGGTATTCCAGACGGCGATGTATAAGCACTTCCGAAAGCTCTGAAAGTACGTTTTGTGAGCATAAAGGGACAAAATTGGTTCATTTCAATGATAATCACAGAGGAGAACGTGTTGTATGCCGAGGAAAGTGTTTAGGGCACAGTACTAGAGGATCGGTGGTTTATGTAGGTCTAGACATGACCACAGGTGAGCTATTTGCTATAGTCGAATGGTCTCTGAGATGTGGAACTACGGACGAACTCCAGGAAAGCAACGACGCTTCTAACCTACAGCACTGCATGAAGCAAGTTGCCGTTATAGAACAAGAACTTAATCACCTCACCAAACTGCATCATCCAAATTTGGTGCATTACTCAAACATGAAGTACATATCGGATAAAGACAGCGTGGTTATATATCTTCTGCAAGAGTTTGTCGTAAGCACCAATCTCTTTATCGTCACCTTTGCGAGCTTCTCTTCACGGGACTAAATTGAATTCCAACTTTTAATTTCATCCTAGGTAGGGACAACTTGTGCCTTTTATCTGACTGAAAATATACCTATTGACGTTGATACTCTGAGACATATAGCAACAGGTGTGTTGGCGGCACTGGAATATCTGCATCGAAATAACGTTGTACATAAAGACCTTCGTGACACCAGTATTTACATCGACACTAACGGTTACGTAAAACTGTCAGGATATTCCCTGGACAAAAGACTGTTTGATATTCATTGCTCAAAGGACTTAGCCAAGGCCGAACACGATTTTCCCACGATCCAGAGAAGAGGAGGAAAGAAAAATGATATTTACAGGTTCGGGGTCTTGTTATTATCATTGCTCAAAGGCAGTGTTGTTTCAGACAGCGAAGTTAATCTGGATAACAATTTGCAGGTAGCGTACAAGTTGGATGAATATTTTTCAACGCAAGCATCTTATCATTCGTGATATTATATGGTTCAATTATTTGCAGGCAGATCTGAAAGACTTCTTATCAAAGTGTCTTATCCCAGACGAGAGGATCAGGTGGTCAGCGGAGCAGTTGCAGCAGCATTGTTTCATGAGAACACCGATCGAAAGGGGCCTATCTCCGCCTTGTCCCGACAGAAAAAAAGACCAGAATAGTTCAGAGCCGGAAGAACCATCTTCCGACATCCATTTGTATTTTCCCGCGCTGGCTGGACAATCGCGAATCCAACATGAGTTTGAAGTTTTGAAATGGCTCGGCAAAGGGGCTTTCGGAGATGTGTTGAAAGTAAAAAATAAACTTGATGGCGGAATATATGCCATAAAACGGATCGAGCTGAACCCGAAGAACATACAACTGAATAGAAAAATAACACGGGAAGTCAAATTGCTCTCGAGACTCAACCATGAAAACGTTGTTCGCTATTACAACTCATGGATCGAAAGCGCTACTCTGGATGACCCCTCGAGGCACAGTCGATTCACACCTGCAGCTACACCTTCGACAAGAGTCACGACAGGAGAACACAACCATAGACACGAATTCACAGATGTCAGTTTCTCTCGATATATGTACAGATCATTTTTCCATTCTCATATTTTTTTTCAATTTTTCAATTGTATCAACGATATTTTCCTAATTTTAGCTAGGAAATGAAGAGATCGAAAGACTCGCTCCTCCGATGCACGATGTCGAATGGAATATCTCCTATCAGTCGAAAGCTAGTGCCGTTTTATCGGCGGATAGCGAAGATAGTTCTAGCGATTCTGATAGCGATGAAGATTGGGCTTTCCTGTGAGTTTTCAATGTAGTTTAAAACAAGAACCAAGTCATGAACTGAGTTCTTAAATTTTTCATGGGTTACGATGTCGCGTTAGGACGAGAACAAGAATCGATTCTTCGGACAGTATTGAGTTCGAGAAAAACGATACCTCCGAAACATCAGATTCCGTTCAAGATTCGCAGTCTACGTCAAACCAGCATGTGGAAAATCCGAATAACACGGTCGTCGCCAAGGAAATACAATTCATGTACATTCAGATGGAATTTTGTGAAAAAAGCACGCTCAGGACCGCCATCGACAACGGGCTCTGCGAAGACGAGGAACGACTGTGGAGACTGTTCAGGGAGATCGTTGAGGGTCTGGCGCACATTCACCAACAGGGCATGATTCACAGAGATCTAAAACCCGTGAATATATTTTTGGATAGTAACGATCACGTAAAAATTGGAGATTTTGGACTGGCGACCACCAATATTCTATCTACTTTGGCTCAGGCGGTAGATACGGACAAAGAGCTGCAACTGATGGGTAAACGATGCATGATAAGTTCTCAGAATTTTATCTTTCCAATGAATATCAGATGCAAGTTTGGTTATTTTAGGTACAAGTTATGAAATCGAGGATGTCGGTTCATTGACCGGTCAAGTAGGGACAGCCTTGTACACCGCTCCGGAATTGAGTTCAAAAATTGCCAAGGCAATCTACAATCAAAAAGTGGACATTTACAGCCTTGGCATAATACTATTCGAGATGTGTTACAAGCCTTTGAATACGGGTATGGAAAGGGTGACGCTCCTATTGAATTTGAGATCGAGAGAAATCATTTTACCACCAGAATTTACCGATATCGATACACCGCACCAAGTGCGTCTGCTCAAGTGAGAAAATTGAAATACCTACATACGGTGTCTTTTCTTCTTCTTTTTTTTATTTTTCTCATTGACTCGTCATATTACGCAATGAAATTGTCAGATGGCTGCTGAATCATGACCCGAGCCTCCGCCCGACATCTCAGGAGTTATTAACTTCGGAATATCTACCCCCTCCGCAGCTAGAAGAAGCTGAACTGCAGGAGATGGTGAGACACACTTTGTCCAACAGGCAGAGCAAGGCGTACAAGCATTTGATAGACTGTTGCTTGGCTCAGAAAGTAACTCCAGCCGAGGACATTACCTACGATATGAATTTACCCGCGAGAGGACTCGCGAGTTGCCCTACCTCAAAGGTTCAATTTTTACAAGAAAACGTTAAATCAAAAGTCATAGGAGTCTTCCAGAAACATGGAGGTATTTGCCTAGGCTCTCCACTACTGATGCCAAAGTCCAGCCAATTGTATAATAACAATGATTCCTGCGTCAAACTGATGACTCGTACCGGCAGCGTCGTTTCTTTACCGCACGATCTCAGGGCGCCTTTTGCCAGATACGTTGCATGGAACAATATTATGTATGTTAGGAGATACGCGATCGAACGTGTTTACAGGGAAAAAAAAGTAAGCTGAATTTTCTTCCGAATTCTTTCTATAACACGCGGATTGCTATTTGCACGTTATAATTTTACTAGGTTCACGGGTTTCATCCACGAGAATTATACGAGTGTGCTTTTGACATAATAAGTTCGACACCCGACGATCTGATGGAAGAGGCAGAACTGATTTCAATTGTTGGAGAAATAGCTAACGAGATTCCAGAATTACGAGGACGGAATTTCGTCGTTCGTTTGAACCATACGTCTCTACTCCAAGCGGTATTGTTGTACTGTGGTATAGAAAAGGAAAAGTATCCCGACATATACTCTATACTGCGCAACGCACGGGATGGAAAGTTTTCAAAATTCCAATTACAAACGCACCTTATTAGTCTATGCTTGACGGATCAGGCTATGGAAACTCTATTCAACCTGTTTGAAACGGAAAGTTCCGTAACAAAAATTGCCAGTATATTGAGAACTATCACCAGGAGAAAAGGGAATGCCGCTGTTCTTGCCAAAGAAGGTCTTCGGGAGTTGGAAATTGTCATCGCAAACGCTGAAGCTTTAGGGATCAAAGTAACGCAAACTGTTTCACTTGTTTCAAAAACACTATTTCAATTAGCGTAAGATTTGACATAACTTTTCTTTACTTTCTTTCTCAGTGGCCTATAGTCGTTGTGCCGCTCCTGGTCCACAACATACAGCAACATAGCGGTGTAATATATCAGGTAACTTGCGAGTTGAAGAGGAGACGGAAACGGGGTGGTCAAGATGTCATAGCGGCAGGTGGTCGTTACGACAAAATGTTAACATCCTTCCGTCAGTTCTTGGAGCGAACCGGTATGGCGAGTAAAGAGGTGAAGCAATTTGGAGTAGGCATAAGTATATCTTTGGACAAACTGGTATGCGCGGTGAAAGAAGGCTGCGAAGACATATGTGCCGAGATTAAATGCGGTGTAGATGTCGCAGTTTGCTGTGTAGATGGACTTCCGAGAAGAGAAAAAGAGAAAGCTGAAGTTTTACGTGAGCTCTGGTCCCAGGGTTTAAAAGTAACGTCGTTAGGACTCCACTCGACTGAAGAGATACAAGAATACTGCCGAGAAAATTCCATAAACTACATAGTTCTTCTTAAAAATGGAGAGTTCGGCACTCTCAGAGTCCAATACTGGGAGAAAGACAGGTACCAAGAGAAAAAAGTCAATATTCAAGATATCACAGACTTTCTTCAGCGACAGATCGACAATCCTTTGCACGTATTGAGCAGATCTGACAGCAAAGTTAGTACGGGAAACGAGGTTTCAGTTTCCTCAAACAACCCTGTAAACGTTAATATCAGTTTTGTTCTAATTGAAAGAGAGAAATTCTCGGCGAGTAGCCGTAGGAGTATGAAAAATACTATCCTTGCACAAATGGGATCGGTATCACAAAGGGTTTCTCATAAAATTACAATTGAAGTGGTCGCCTTTTTCCTGGACACAACGGTAATAAAGGCGATGATCAGCTACTTAGAGATTGACGAGAATGAAGTAGAATTTCATAAAAGTATTCAACTGATAATCGAAAAGTGAGTGCATCGGTAGAAATTGGATGAATATTCTCAATGACTGGAGTGTAACCCTATTGTTTTTCTTTTTCAGACACCCGAGGCATAAAAAATACATAACAGATATTTGCGAGGAAATAAGAGAAATCAGGAACGAGAAGCTTCATCCAGTTCTAATTCTGTATAGCCTGATTGACAATAGGTATAAAATTCTCATGTAATAATGAGATTGCATCTGTCATGTTGTACCTGGTTAAAAAAACAAAAAAGAGAATTGTAAAGTCAGTAAACGACTACTCGCGTATTTGGCTGAAAATTTTTTCAGCGTCAGTAATACTAGAGGTATTCAAATAACGTCTTATCTCTAATCAGCAACTTCTGTTCTGATAAAAATTGTTATTACAACTTATTACGACTACTTTTATAGTTTAAATTAAATCTGAAATAATGTACAAACAATTATAAACGATTATATTTTCATCTACTCAATCCTGTAGCTTTATTATTATCCATATTTTCATGACATTCGAAGATCCGCGCGGCAATGTAATAACCTATGCCCGTCAGCAATTCCCCCCCTAGTCATGTAAGCGTGCTAGTCAGATCCAGTCAGATCATGACATGATCCAGCGGCAGATCACGGCAGATTGCTACTGGGTCCCATTGGGGCTAGTCCATGGTACGCACAATCGTCTATGGATACAAAAGTTGACGGATCCGAGTTCTTGGTTGTGTTTCAAACGCGTCGATCATCGGGATAAATAGTGCGTTTTAATTCACTATAAAAGTTAGAATGAAATCCAAGATGATTGTTAGAGGATTAATTCTTATAGTTTTTTTCACAGTGGTAAGTCACTAAGATCTCATGTGAATCATGACCATAACCTAATCGTATTATTTTATGCATCATCAGTAAACGCCAAAAATATCGCTGTTCATGAAATAATGACAAACATTTGTATCGCGCATCTTAATAAAAAAATTGACATTGTGTCCACAGCTGAACGATGTTTCGTCAAAGTTTACCGCAGAAGATTGCAAGACGTTAGGATTCAACAAAGCAAACTTATTGTGCTCTACATGCGACAAGTTTAGCCAATCTAATCTGAATGATATACAGTTAGTTGCATGGAGTTACTTAAGAAATCTCAGCTGAGAAATCATAGCTAGCATTTGCTTTCTATTTGATAAATACTTCACCATCCATTGATTTTCTAGTGCTAAATGCAAGGAATGCTGTCTGAAAGATGACGACGATGAATCAAGTCTGAGGAGATATCCTAAAGCCATACTTGAAGTTTGTACCTGTAAATTTGGAGCATATCCTCAAATTCAAGGTAAAAATGGTTACCTTCCACGTATACACGTATACCATATGATCGATGGAAATGCATTTTTCTGCCATATCTTCAATTTTATGATTAATGACACGTGATTTTTGTAGCATTCATCAAAAGTGATCGACCCAGCAAATACAAGAATTTACAGATCAAGTATGTTCGTGGATTGGATCCGATCATCAAATTACTTGACCTGGATGGAAAAGTGGTAGATAATCTTGACATTCATAAGTGGGATACGGATGAAGTAGACGAATTCTTAGCAACGCATCTCGCCGTGGATACGTAATGGTGAATAGGAATACTAATTCTTCATTTTCGTCTTCTGAGAATGGATTCTACTATTGGAATGAATGATACAATTCTTCAATTTCTCAATTTGACTTTTTCAAATTGATTCATTCAACACTCTGTCAGACGTAAAATTTAAATCAGTAATAAAACAGTTTCGATACATAAAGCGAATGTTGTCCGAAGTTTAATCAAATCATTGAAATTATTATACAGTTGATAATACGAGTTGAAGGATCCTCTTAATTTATCTTCAATCCTTGCGACAATAATCATCGTATGCTTGATTTCATAATTGATTATGAATTTCTTTCATCATTTCTATAAAGTAAATTTTTCACAACTTTGTAAGATGCACCGATTCTAGTTACATATATCGTATAACTAAAAGAAATGCTGTTAGGTTAAGGAAATTGAGTCGCACTATCTATTTTGACGAGTACGACGTACTTCCAATCTGGAGTAAACATCAGTTACGTACATGATATATTCAATTCTGTTGACAGATTTTTCACCTAGCTTTTGAAAGAGAAAATCAGTCGTATTAATTATTAGAGATGCGCTAGTCAAAGATCCAGTGCAGAACTTTCAATGTAAAATTAAGTCGGGGTAATAAGTTTGATTCGATATATTAGGCATTTTTGTTTTTTAACGACGCGATCTCCGTGCTTTATTGCCACGAGCCCGATAACCTCCACGTCCACGTCCTGGAGTGTGAGGCTTTACTGCTGGAACTGCTTTTTCTAATTTTTGAGATGCCTCAGTCGTATCTGGACTCGGTACTTTTTCTTCGGTGTTATCCTCTCCGAGTAGATTGCCGATTTCAATATCAACGTCATTATCCATATCAGCCCACATCTTTTCAGCAGATGATTTTTGTTCATCACCATGTATAAGGTCCTCTTCACTCTCGATATCCGCCTCCAACGGATCATATTTTTCGTCCCCATCGGATGGCTTTACTTGAGATGACGCTGTACTGTCCTCCGCTACACGAGGCTTTTTAGCATCCGAACCCTCCTCGTCTTCTGAGTGAGCTACTTTACGTCTCTTCCAATTTCCTTCATACTCTTCATTGTTTTTCTGGATTTTCGGATCTCCCTGGAATTAAAGAAAATCATTTTTCTGCATAAAAATGGATTCAATGTTGGTGCCAAAGTATTCGGAAACTTGTTGATTTGAATTTGTGATTAACGTGCGGATACGCATACCTCAACATCATCTGTAGATTTAGCCTCGCCACTTTGTAATTTTGAAATTTGTGACTCAATTTCCAGTACAAAATTGCGATAATGAGTGATCCCTCGTAGATGAGCAGTCATATCATCGGATGTAAGCATGAAACGACGGCACTTGGCACAATGATATCCACTAACTTCTTTCACCATAGACTTTCCTGCAAATGTTATTCACATGGTACATCGAAGCTTTTAATACAAAGGTTACAAACCTGTTCATAAGTATTAATATGCTCTCACCAATTTCTATTTGATTAGTGCGGCACTGTTTAAATAGGGGTATCTTGTATCTTGGGTCAACAGGGTTGTCGACAAAGTCTGTCAGAAGTTCAATACTTTCAGGTAATTGCTCCTCTTTTTCAACCTTAACTTCTGTATTCAGAATATCTCTTTCCTCATCTTCAATCGTAGAGACCTCAGATTCTCCTTTCGCTAGTTTATCTGTAAGTTTATAAAAAAGTTGGATAGCTATTGAACTTCGACTGAGACATAACTTTACATTAATTATTTGCTAATGAATACTTGAATACTTTATCCTTGTGTAAACTACATAGTGATTACTTTGACAAAGACAATCAGATTGTGTCATAAGTACAGCTTGTCTGTTTAGTTTAGGCAATAGGTGAAGCGTGAAAGTTGAAACTACCTCAAATTGGTTTGTTTTAGTATTGGGAGACTAGCGATAGAAATGTCAGGCTTTCCCCAAGCTGAATAAACAAGCTTTATGTTACCCTTCTTGTTTTTTCGTTGCTCTTCGACTTGCACTAAAGATTTCATGTGTATGGGTGTAAGACAATGTTCATCAAATTCTATGCGCGACGGAAACTCCTTGGCACATTCCAAACATCGAGGATGTAAGAATGTCTTGAGTTGCTGATGCTTATCACTCTTGCGATGAATCGATAATGTACCATAAAAGTTGAGATCGCACATTGTACAATATTCTCGAACATTAAGATCAACAGAAACCTGGAAAACAAGAGTTGAGCCATGTGGTAGCTTGAAGAACAACTTCTTCGAAATTTGGAGTTCCAGCGGTGCCTAACATATGCCGTGCATCAACAAAGAGAACCTCTATATTCGTTTCTAATTTTTTGAAGGACATCTTCTACCCCCTAGCGTTTACTAGCTACATGTTCTTAGCCACTAAATTTAATCGGAGAACAGTTAATTTTCACATAAATGAAGTTCTCTTTCAAGGTAGGTTTGTCTAATCTAGAAGGAATTTATTTAGGGAGTGAGATGCAAAAAGTTTTCGCTGCTGTCGCTAGAATGGGGATAGCAGAGCCATGTCATTGGACATGTTTTGAAGCCTAAGTGAGCAAAAAGTAGGTTTGGTGTTCTACTGGAACATGAAATTCAAAAAAAGTTGTTTTTTCGCCCACCTTATCAAGCTACTGTTAAAAATTTCGAGAAATTTCTGAACAAATAATTTCTTTTCATTGATATTGATAGTGGTATTTTTGTTGAAGACTGATGAGATATTTTTGTCACATTACCTTTTTTCCACGACGTTTTGAATTGTTCAAACTAAGTTCACGTTGTTCCTCGGCTACACGGAGTTCGTGTCTCATTAAATCAACCTTCAGTTTATAGGACTCGTCCAGTTTATCCATCATCAACTGATGTGCACGACCGCGAAGGTGATTTTCAAAAGACTGAAGTTAAACAATATTCACATATATTATGGGTTAGAAAATTTAAAAAACGCACTATAGAAGAATAAATAAACACTGGTGCGTCGAGTGCATTATCCATGTGATGCTTATTCTTACAAATTATAGAAACACTTACATAACCATCCCACATATGTTTATTGCAGACATGACAGAACATGCGATTCATGGGAACATCAGCGTAACGGCTTTCCGCATGACGGATCTCAGATTTCTTACTCGCTGTTTTCCCTTCTTTGTCATTAGGTGCGATTGACGTATCACTAACTTTTGTGATATCTTTAGCTTCGACTGTAGTTTCGAGTGCAGAAATATCTTCCTCATCAGGTGGGTTCGATGATTTTTCGGAATTAATAGGTGGTTGAGTAACTTCTTCTTTTTTCTCATCTTTCCAATCACGTTTTTTACTTTCAATTTCTTCGACATCCCCGTTACTGCCAAATAAAGCATTTCTTTATCAGTATTTCATATTTATACAAACATGTTCAGCTGATTTTTCGATGATGAAAACGATAATAAAGTTAGAGGATGTATCGGCGATTCATCATCAATTCAAATATCTTGAATTATAAACATAGTTGAAATTGTCGTTGCTTTGTTTAAACCTAATCGTGTTTCGTCCAAAAGTCCTATTCAGTTTCGCATTGAAGGGCACCGCTCCTTACGATCCGCAATCATAGAGTATGACAAGTTGCCAGGGGAAAAACAAGGGATGAAAAACGTCAGACCAACGTAAGCCCGCTAAGTATCGATCAATATATTCTTGGATCGAGAATTCTATCGTAAGCCATTAGCATGATAGGTTTACAAAGCCTAGCAGACATACGTAGAGTTGTTATGCATTGTTTCGCACAACATTAACTATGGTGGTATATGCTAGCGAAATGTAAAACTTTTTTACAGTCAATACCTGGCGGCGATGCTTTCATTGTTGGTTAGTACGGTGTTTCAAGTAAATGTTTGATCAAGGTGGGATGATTCACCAAAATTACAGTTACATAAAACGATTGTGTTTTTTTTGTGGCAAACAGGTAAAAAGGTACGTTTAGTCTACTTATCATATCAGTCTGAGATGAACAGTTAAGGCAATCAGCATTTGAAACTTGAAATATAATCGACTAACAATCACTTTGGATAAATGGGGAAGAAATGGTAGTTGCACTAACAATCAATTTTTGTTTCTCAAATCAAGGATTTCTGTTGGATGAAGTTCATTGAGTTAGAACTCATCTCGATTATAAGTTAACGAAGTTCAGACTTCACATAATCTTAAGTCGAACACACCCGCAATCGATTGAACTGCCTCGACTGCCTCGAGAGTTGAGATCTCAAAAGGAGCTGAACTGTATTTCAATAATGTGCTTGTTTGATGTTGATATTTAAAATTAACAGTGAAAAATGACTTCAATAAATCATCAGACACCGATTTCCCAAAGATAGAAAAACATGATCATAGTCCAATTCAAGCAAGTCTTGAGGTAAGATTGGTCATCCGAAGAATTCAATGATATGAACTAGGGCATGTACATTCTTTGGGTGAGTAAAGACTGGACATATTTGCGGAGAATATTCGGGTAAAACGAAGATAGAGCATAGGCATGCTTAAACGGGAAATCATCGTTATCGATTTGATATTTTCATCAGTAGCAGATATAGCTCACTTAAATTTCTTGAAAATTCCAAGGGGCTGCGACACCGCTATTGTGTTTTTATTATGGATCCAACACAAGCGACGGTCTTTTGACTAACATAAAGTAGTCAATAGAGGATGTGGTCCACCAATTAAGTTGTTGTTTGAAGAAATACCAAAATTGATGATAGATAAGATTGACTGAAGACTGAGGAAGCTGTTCGATATCACCAGCTGCTTACCTTTTTGAATCAGATGTAACTGCTTTTTCATTATCAGAAGTCTTAACATCCTGTGGTTCCTTTTTGACAGTGGCAGTCTGATTATGCTTAGAAGCAGGAATTGGTTTAGAAGATTTATCGTTGCGATGCTGAATTTGGTTTCCATTCAGACGTTGATTACCAGACTGGGCTGCACGATATTGTTGGGCAGATGGACCACGTCGCCCAGCAGGGCCATCTCGGGCTCGCGAGCCCATCTAATCAGGTAGGTCAAATGACCAAACTCGTAAGAAGTTTCTAATTGATCTGAACATTCAGCTTGAATCGAATTTGATGTTTATAACCAGAGAGATATGATGTTAGGGCCGGGCACAGGGCAGAAAACACATGCCCATGTATGAAGTAGATAAAGTGTAATAACATAAACCAATCAGAAAATGTTCAATGTTCTCAGTTGACAAAGCCAGAGATAGATGATACGGAGAATCAATGTTTAATAACATTTACATACAACTCTATCGGAGAACCATTTCAACTTCATGTGGTATGATAAAAACAAATGCTTGCAATTCTGTTTTTTCAAGAAACAAGTTTCGCTGATATAATAATGAACATGTTCCTTAGATTCGGGAATGACTAAGGGTTATGCCCACCAAACAGCATACACAGATGAACGAGACAAATGGATGAAAAGTTCATTTTTTTGTCAGATTTTAGTCAAAAGTCGTAGCCTAATATACCGGTCTAACAGGTTTCGAAACAAATTTTTTTTGATAATCCCTTCAAGTTGTCACAATGAGGAATTTTTTGACAGTGTGTATAGTAAGCCAAAAATTTAAATGTCAGTATCCACTCTATTTCATACCTTGTAGGACTCTGACCGACGATTTTCTACAGGACGACGCATTGGGCGATCATTGAACCGTCCAGGTCCAAAGGGTTGGGGACTTCGAAAGTTTGGGCCTGGTCCACCAAAGTTGTGTCCAAGACTAAGTAATGAGGGTACCTATCATACATGGCAATGTTATTATTGTATGTGACCTAATTAACCTTTATGTGTGGAGTGATTTACTTTTCCACTATGGTTAAAAATTACCACGATAAATAACAGGAACGTTTAAGGTAAGAAATAACAGAGATTGTAGCGTTGTCTCACATTTCATGAAATGAACTGGGAAATTAAACAAACGATTACTTGTGGTTGTGCTTCCTGTTGGCTTCTGAGTAAATTGGTGATGAGATTGCTAGCTATAGCAAGCTGTGCCTGGGGTGATGCCATTGCAAGGTTGTTGTTTGGCGTAGGCAAGATTCCACGCCCAGGCATCATGCCTCCCTCCCAAGGGTTCACTCCACCTCCAGTATTTCCAGTATTCCTATTAAATCCACGGTTCCTGAAAGAGTCTCTCTTTGATCCCCGATCGAACGACATACCGTCTGAAACAGAAGATCAGTCTCAAATTTTTTTTTGCCAATTCATGAATGATCAATCGGCTAACAATTATTTTACAAACTCATGGTATTCAAATGAGAAATTTGGGCACCGGGGTATGAGTATGGCTTCTAAAAATTAAACAAAATTCGATATTTTATGCATTCTATGACAAGTATTCAGATAAAAGTCAACTAAAATCTTGTAGATGTCAACAGAGATTGTCAACAACAATTGGGATTGTTTGGTACTTTTCAAATAGGCTGCTGCTTCCAAAATCGATGGTTATAGGGTGACATTTAAATGGTGTTCCGGTATTATCTCAATAACGTCACAATTTGTTTTACATTGAAATAAGGTAAGATGACCGTAAGCGGAGTAAAGGAAAATAATTCTAACGAATCATTGCCATGAAGTTTGACCATAACCGCCGCAAGACACCGATTCCTATACACTGAAGAGATACGTAAATAGAAAAAGGCAGTTCGGGAAACGAACAGAGTACAGTCGTGTACTGGGTAACTTGCTAAAAATTCTTTTTTCAACTCACTGCGATTCTAAGTCAATAAGTGACACAACACAATATATCTGTGACACAACACAATATATCTGTGACACAATGGAATTACGGCTAGTAGATCTTGTTAACTAAAGTTTGTAACTTGTGAGGAAAAAATGGACGGCAGGCAAACGTTCTTCTTTCCATCGGTGCAACGCTTCCAGTTGCCATCGGCTGAATCTTTCTTCAGTCTATAGTTAAAAATTTGCTAATGTGCTGCTCTCAGGCGGCAGAGTTTGGCAAAATGTCGCGGTGTCCTTTCTAACCTCATTTTTATTATAAACAGGAAAAAAGCCTAGTTTCGCAATGTCGGGTGCCGAAGAATCCTCAACGAAAATCCAGTTTAGAAAGAAAAAAGTCAAGTCACTGAGAAAGAGAGCTAGATCCTCAGATAATGATGATAGTGATGATAAAACTGGCTCTATAAGGTAAGAGGAACCGTTCTCTCATATCTTTCACCACCACCCTTCGTATTTTGCAACTGTCATTAATTTTTCAGAAAACCTCAATGTAAAATTTCACTTACAGGGAACGACTCGGAGAAATGAAAACTATACAGAAATTCCGACAACGTCCCCATGGAGTTAATATTGCCGGTCTTGCGCTTGGTGAAAAAATTACCACTGATTCAACGGTAACGTAGAGTTTGAAACGACATGGATAAAATACTTATTCAGAGTAAAAGAATCGTGAAATCTTGAGAAAGCTTTCATGGAAAAATTGTATAGTTTGAAAAATCACTCTAATGAATCCCGGATCAATTTCATTTTTGTTAAAGATTGGTCGCTCTTCATGTGATTTCAGTCAGATCCCTTCAACATTAAGAATGGAGGTATGGTGAACATGACTGCGCTCAAAAATACAAAGCTCAAGCAAGCCAATGATGCTTATGATACAGGCATTGGGACCCAATTTAGTGCTGAAACAAATAAACGGGATGAAGATGAAGAAATGTACGAAAACTACGTTTATTTCCGGCGTTATCCCTGTATAATTTGATTTAAGTCTCTGGTTGACTATGACTATGATAGTTTTTTTAGACTGATAAAACAAATTGATCATCTGTTTGTGTAATATTAACCGATTATCCGGTTGATATAGGATGAAGTACATAGAAGAACAGCTGTCAAAACGCAAAAATAAAAGCAGCGAGACAAGTAATGCCAAAGGAAATGGAGGTGAAGGAAGTTACTGCTCGCCGGAAGAAGCGGCTCTTCAAGCAGTTCCAGAGCATTTGCGTCAAAGTTCAGCCAACACAAGCGAAGAAATGCTCTCAAATCAGATGCTTTCTGGTATACCAGAGGTCGATCTTGGTATCGAGTGAGTATCACAACTTTTAAAGACAAAACAACTTGATGGATCTTTACCTTGGCTTGAGTAAACTATAACATAGGGCGTATGTAGGACTAGAAAATGACCACAGTGAGGCAAAATCATTAGTACGTTTCAACTAGCACTTCTATTTTAAATCACTCACCATTTTTCAGAGCTAAAATTCGCAACATAGAAGCCACTGAAGAAGCAAAACTAAAACTATTGTGGGAAAGGCACAGAAAGAAAGATGGCCCTTCTCAATTCGTGCCTACAAACATGGCGGTTAACTTTGTGCAACATAATCGATGTGAGCCTTTTTTTTTACCTTTCACCGAAATGTTGACGCTGCCTACATGTCGGAAATATATTTATTAAATAACCCAACAATTAATGAATCCGTCATAACGATAATTTTCAACATAATTTGCAGTCAACATTGAAGATCCAGATTCACAAAAGGGTAAGCGAGATGCTGAAGAAAGAAGACGGCTTGCTACTCGAAACGACGATGCTAAGGAAAAACGAAAAGACAATGGAGAAAAAGCAACGGACGATTATCATTACGAACGATTCAAAAAACAGTTTCGTAGATTCTAGGAGGCTAGATTTAGATGTAATGTATTTAGTGTATATTTTAATAATAATGAACGTCAAACTTCTGATCGAGTGTACAATTTGTTTAAGAAATAATCAAGCCTTGCATCATTTTTATTATAATGGATGATCAAATTGTATTGCATATTGCATGATATACATACATTAATGACTAAAGTCAAACTATTTATCAAACCATTCAGCATTGGCTTGGTCGTGTTTGACAACCGTTTTTGACCCCCGTAAGTTATTTTCCGGGGTGATAACAGTGCCAGAACCATCCAGGATCATACATAATCTTCAGGGCGATAAGTATCATTCACAATCTGGTATGTAAGTGTTGAACCACCACAAGAGTTTTTTATATTGATCGAAAAATCTACCCCTAGGGTATAGCGTACGCAATGACTCATCATGATTTCATTGCTCATCTAGCGACGAATTTTCCGACCAGTATAATTACAGACAATCTGAAAAAAGATAGAAGATGCGCTACCATTTCAATACGTGAATCGTATATGAATGCAATACGCATCGATTTCACCACCCCCTAAATACTCAAATGCATAACAGATCCAACAATCTTTGGCTTGTACTTATTTCGTCCGGCCAACTTCACAGAGGTACTGACCGGGCGTATACATGGAAGTGGTACCGAGTATAGATAGGTAATCTATTCTCTGGTATCACCACTATAGTATCACAACTTTAGAGCAAATATATATATGCTCTCACACGATGAAAGACAGGCAGATAAACACCAAAATCCCTAGCTAGCATAAACATGGCCTCCCGAGGCAGTCTCGGTGTTCTGAGAGTTTTGGCGAAATTAGAAGCGTCGATCAACGCAGGAAACTATTATGAAGCACATCAAATGTACAGAACTTTACATTTCAGGTAAGCTGTCGATCAATTTCATTCGCAGTTATCTTCTATCGTAATTGGTCCGCGACGTAATATTGCTTAACCTCACTACAGATACCTTGGACAAAGAAAGTTCTCTGAATTACTGGAATTACTTTACAATGGATCGACGCTGCTTCTTCAACACGACCAGGTATCAATGCATTTCATCGTCTACCCTCGCTTTCTTAAAAGTCGTGCAATTCTCGATTTGCTCATGCAGGCATGATTGACAACTTCTAGAGCCTCCCAATCGGTTTCGAATACTGTTTGAGAATCTTGCATTGTAACTCATACGTATACTCATTCCCAACTACTTAGAAACTTCTAAAAAATGTCAATTGATATCTTCAACAGCTGCCTGAGATTTTTTGCCTCAATGATCTTCATATTACAATCTAAACTTTTTCTATGATCATATGAACGGAATATGATTTAAACATTTTGCAGGGTCTATACCTATGCCAATACATAAGCTGAATAATTTATGCTAAGTTTATTGAATTCTATGTATCATTATTCTTGTAGCAAGCCAGCGGAGCGGACCTGGGTATACTGCTGGTTGACGCACTCGTCAAATCAGAATCAGAGCCTTCGCAAGTATATTTTGAAAAGCTGACTAATTTATTCAGCTGGATGAACAAAACAGCTCCTGAAAGAGAAACATTTTTAATAGAAGCACTGAGATGGAGTGTGAAAGGAACAGATCATAAAACTGGACACCCAGATTTTCATCAAAGAATAGCTCAGATTTTCTGGAAAGGTATGACAGAGTGATAATCGAGCTGAAAGTATGAAAATTTGATGAGCATCGAATGTCCTTACAATGTAGAGTTTTACCATTCTTCATAGTTACTCTGTAATTTGTTTGATTATCCGAGTAGGTTTAAAATAGAACTTTCATCATATCTCATGTCGAACACTACTCAAATATAGAGAAAAACTACGTAATGGCAAGGCTACACTTCCTGTACAGTACCGATGGATCCAGCTGTGCTGCGATGCTGGTAGAGCTTCACGAAGAACGTGGATATTCTAGCGAAGTAGACCTTTTCATCGTCCAAGCTGTTTTACAGTAAGTATTAGATTGATGTGAATTTTTAGATTCCGGGCGCGAAAACAGGTCGATATTATAATGTTTAATCCTCAACTTCATTTGACAGGTACTTGTGCTTACGGAATAAAACTACGGCAGAAGAAGCGTTCAACACTTATACTCTGAAACATCCAAAAATCAACAGTGGCCCTCCATATTTTCTTCCCTTGTTGAACTTTCTCTTCTTCTTATTGAAAGCTATCGAAACGTGAGTTGACAGATTAGCAGTCATTTATCTCTGCAAATTAATCGTTTGGCTTATTTCTTAGCCGCACGTCATTTTTTATATTTGCAGAGGCAAGCTGACCGCTTTCACAATCCTTTGCGAACAGTATCAGATAAGCCTGAATAGAGATCCGCTGTATAGACAATACTTGGATAAAATAGGTCAAGTATTCTTTAATGTATCACCGCCACGACCACGCAGTCAAGGATTCGTTGGCACGTTGTTGCAATCACTTTTCAATGGTGTGGAAGAAGAGGATTCGGACGAAGAGCAGAGAAATGCACCAACATCGTCCCACATGTCACAAGAATTGGACTAATCAACGGGAAATATTTT
The DNA here is from genome assembly GCA_963932425.1 of Athalia cordata. NCBI lineage: Eukaryota > Metazoa > Arthropoda > Insecta > Hymenoptera > Athaliidae > Athalia > Athalia cordata. The sequence goes on from OZ010626.1 coordinate 33,608,235, forward strand.
TAAACTTTGTATAAGATATGTCGCAAGTGCTTACAGAGACTTGAGATGACATATCAGGAGTCTTCTGATATGGGTAAATATATGCATATATGCGTGTATGTGTGTGTATATACATATATATATATATATTCTATGCATAACATTAAATCTAGTATAATTCTGCGTTTTGTTAATTTTCAGAATCCTCTGCCCTCGTTAATTAATAGAAAGTGATAAGCGGGACATAGTTAATTATACAATGTCCAGGATTACATCTTATCGCATCGTAATACAAATTCGTACCTACATACCTATGTATTCATCGTATACCTGTAGGTATATGGATTAAGGGCAGTGTACAGAATTTTATTTATTTTCGAGTAGAATTCATCAATCACACAAATTAATGTTTCTTATAATATATTAACAAGGTCTATGACGAATTTTTGGGTTTTCATTCCTCATACAAAAAAAACGAAGAGCTGGTAAAAAGAGTTACCAACAAATGGGTTTTATTAATCAATTTTATTCAGTAAAAAATACCAAGCTGTGCGACTCACATATTCAATAACAAACATTTCGTACATCTCTTAAAATCTTGAAAAAAGTAATGTGCGACTTACAATTATTTATAGCAGTGAATTTTTTAATACCCCTAGCTGCATGGGTATTAACATAATTATCAAGTAAAAAAAGATTGCTCCTACATGATCAACATACCAGGAAAAGTGATTTCAATTGCATGAAATATAACAAGTGATGACAGAATTGAAACTGTTTTCTATTTGCAAATTACGTGGAAAGATATGCAATATATTTTCCATAGTTCAGCTTTTCATCAACAATTTGTATTCTTTCGCATTTGACAAGCTCGCACCGCTGATAAAAAATGATAAAAACTGCTCATTTCAAGGCGACATTGGTATGTAGTATGTGTAAATTGCGATTGAATTTTTTGGAATGCTTCTCTTGGTCAGTGTCTCTACGATTTTCCAAGTTACGATTAATCCAAGTTACGACAAATGGTAGCGATACGTATTCCAACCATTCATTGTTGTTCCAGTTGATGAAGTAATATTCTGTCACTGCACATACAAGTTTAAATAATGACTTTAATCGTATTGGTTACAAAGCATGGAATATAGATCGTACAAATATTCTGTACATACCTGTTTAATACTCTTTCAGACCTGGAAGAGGGAACTGCGAAGCAAATGCTTCAACTTTTTTACGCAGAGCTGCCACTTTGGGTTTTATTGTCTCATTCGTCTCCAATATTCGCTTATATTCGACGAGCTTGGGTCCAGAAATGGCCGTAGCTTCTTTGGCCAATTCAAGTCCTAGAATTGACAGGAACAATTAGTAAAGATGATGCAATATGAAAACTAGTTTCTGCGCTAATATTAGTTAGTCAGCTCACCAGAGTGGATGAAATTAACAACTTGGTCGATATCGGTTTCCTTGAGACCCCGTGTGGTCAAAGCCGGAGTTCCAAGCCTGATGCCGCTGGGGTTAAGAGCACTTTTGTCTCCGGGAACTGTGTTCTTGTTGCAAGCTATGGAGATTTCTTCCAATATTCTTTCTGCCTTTGCTCCACTGAGTCCGGTAGCTCTCAAATCAACTAAAATTAAATGTACGTCTGTGCCCCCCGTGCTGATTTTGTAACCAAGTTTTTGCAGACCAGCAGACAATCTCTGCGCGTTAGCTACCACTTGCTTCTGATATCCGATATACTCGGGAGATTTAACTTGCTTCATCGTTGTTGCGATAGCGGCTATCGCATGATTATGCGGCCCACCTTGTAGCCCGGGAAAAACAGCTTGATTTATTTTACTCTCAATATCGTAAAGAATCTTCTCTCCGCTTTTTGTCACACTTCTCACTCCTTTCCGGAAGAAAATTACACCCGCACGTGGTCCTCTGAATAAGACAACATGAGACTATTAGCCTATCGAAAAAAATATATGAATATGACCTGAATCAATATCGGTACCTGAGAGTCTTGTGAGTTGTCGTAGAGACAACGTCGCTATATTCGAATGGGCTGGGAATAACGCCAGCAGCGACAAGTCCGGAAACATGTGCCATATCGCTAAACAGATAGGCATTATGTTCGTCAGCAATTTCCCTAAATCTTTTGTAGTCCAAGCACCTACTGTAGCACGATATGCCTGCTATGATGATTTTAGGTTTAAACAGACTAGCAGTCTCAGCAAGTTTGTCATAGTCGATCAACCCGGTCTCTGGATTCACCTTGTAAGGCATTGATTCGAAGAAAATAGACGTTGCGGATATTTTTTTGTTCCCGGTGAAAAATCCTGTGAAAAATTAGGGATGATTGAAGAGAATCACATCAAATGTCAAAGTCAATGAATATTTCTTGCTCAATCCCTCACCATGAGTTAGATGTCCTCCATCTGGTAAATCCAGACCCATTATACGTCCATGAGGTTCAATCAGACCGGTGTAAACTGCAAAGTTAGCTGGACTGCCAGAATATGGTTGTACATTGCATCCCCATTCCTCAGGATTGAGATTGAAGGCGTCCAAGGCACGTTTTTGAGCAAGCAATTCGATTTGATCGATGTACTCATTTCCACCATAGTATCTGCAATAATAGAAGAATATGGCTCATCATTCCGCGGCTCAATGTATTGACTCCTTTTTGAGTAATCATGCACAAATTAATGTTCCCAATTATTCAATTGGATCACACGATCGAATTTACTAATTCACCTCTGTCCTGGTAGACCTTCGCTGTACTTGTTATGCAAGCAAGAACTAAGACACTGGAGTACGCTGAGGGAAGTGAAGTTTTCACTGGCTATCATCTCCAACCCAGTTTCCTGCCGTTTTTTCTCCTTTTTTATGAGGTCGAACAGTTCGTAGTCCGAGTCCCACAAATTTTGATTGATGATGCTCGTCATATTTGCCTAGAACCCATATTATTGACAAACCCTGTATTAGTAGCACTCACTAATATATATACTAACAACATATATCAGTGGTAGCACTCAACAATAGAACAAAAAACTGTCATCAAAGATGTTAAAACATTTCGAGTCGAAAAAATAATAAAATAAATTTTGAAGGATTGAAAAATAACTATCTAGTAAACCTGAGTAACTGTGTGGAAAATCCCGAGGCTAAAGATATCAGTAAATTACTAACCTGTTAATCTTGACAGTATCTTGTACCAATGGATTCAATTGACAAATACCAGCGAGAGTTCAAAAGCGAAACGAATGTACAAAGTGAGATGTGAATGTTGACTGTGAAATATTCAAGACGGCGATGATGGTCTTATCATTTATCAATCACATATGAACGGTCAAGTGTCACGTGGTAAGATAACCCTAACTCTTCGCATACGTAACTGAGGATATGGAGATCAAAAGATCCAAATCTGAATAATACCACACAACATATTTCTACGATATCATGCAAACAAACGTCATACCATTCACTTTCGAAATCCGTTTTACGTCCATTTTCATTTATCAAACGTGGCTTATCGTTTACCAAAGTTTGCACAATAACCAATTATGCATTTGCAAATTTGTAATACCCCCAATAGGAGACAAACATTCGTCCGCAACCAACAAATCGTTGACCCGAGTTCACCACCATGTTGACGCAAAAATTTTACTTTTTCTTTGTATTCTTTTCTCAGTTTTTGTAGCTCAACTGTTTTTGTATCTTACCGGTATCTTGGAAGCAGAGTAGTTGCTGGCGCTATGATGGATACAACGATGGGAGGCCAAAGTGCCATTGGCAAATCGTCGGAGATCTTCCTTTAGGCAGGAAATTGTTGTGTAGTTCCCGTCTGGTCGTTGCAAGAGGTGTTTAAACGATTGTCTTGCGGTCCGATTAAGCGTACTCCAATTCCTAGCCATCGTCTTTTGTTTATTCGAAACGGTGTATAGATCTATGGAAATGAGATCAGCTCGACTCGAAAAATGCGAATAACATCGAACAGTGCGCAACTACAAATGTTATATTAAAATGTTATCGTATTATTGCGTAAAATAAACAAAATCCAAGTAATGAAGAAAAACAAATTAAAAAGTAGTAATTCTCACTACATGTATACTTATATGAATATAATTGTTCCAGGCAAAATTATGAAATGAGTTGCACTTTGCAGACAGATTGACAATGATTAAGCTAAAAATTCTGCAGTATCTATATAGTATGTAAACCCCTTTCATACCAGTTCAGTTCCGCAAGAGATCAATAAACTTTCTCGTTTAGTCGGTGAACTCCGCGGTAACTATTTCTTGTGTAATATCAGCCAATTTAATCGACTTATCATGATCAGAAAATTCAAAGCCTTGTAATGGTTGTTGAGGCATCACATATATGAATGATTTTGGTCCAGTAGCAGTAAGAAGCGAATCTGGAACATTTCAATATAGTTCAACATTTTCTGTAAATCTTTCAAAGGTCCGGCATAAATTGGAAATAAACGCAAATTGACTGCGTTTGTTCGAGATTGTAGAGGAATGCAATTCGGCCATGTAAAGCGATCAAAGATCAAAGCTACACGGTTCGCTCGCCTTTAATCGGACAAACGGACCATATATATTTATAAACGCCAAAACCTTGCGGGAGGCAAAAAGAGGGTTACCAAGTACCTTTGTAGGCCTCGTGGCCCAATTGCCAGGGTTTGTAGTAAAAGTAGAATGAAATGCCAAGTACTATGACTTTCCAAAAATTTGCGGTCTATTTTTGTAGTGAAATCAGAATATGTGATGCCAAGTATAGCCGCATACCCTACACTGAAATTATACAGGGTGTCTCAAAACAAAGTGCAAATTTTTTGAGGGTTGATAGTAGGGTCCGAGCCAAGTAAATTCACGTATATCTATAACGTATGGTCTCCGAGGCATCGTTCCCAAAATATGACCGGTTGGGAGCAGGATTGCGAACAAAGCATTTCTTACATCATACATTAAATACATTATTGATAAGCAATTTTGTCATACGTAATATAAATTCAAAATAACAATCCCAATGTCATCGATTTGTCATTTCTATTATCAATGATCTAAGAGATACGGGGAGTTCATAAAAAAGGTGATTCATAATGCATTATATGAAGCTCTTCCAAAAAGGAGATAATGTTCAGAACGATATTTTGGCATGTTGCGGTATCATGGGAAATTGGTACCTTATACATCCTTCTTTTCTATTTTCCGCCAAAACTATCTCTGAGACCTATCCGGAACTGTTGAACTATTCAGAGTGCCGACAGAACTCTCGAGGATACTTTGAATTTCCGAACAACTGTATGAAGACAGATGAACAAGACTTTACTCTCTTTGCTTTCCAGGCGAAAATCCAGCGAGAGAAAACTGATGGAATACTCAGGTATCTCGAGGTACCTCCGGGTTTCCACCCCCGTAGCATTTTTTCTGGAGGGTGACAAACATACGATCCAAATCACAGATCGTGTTTGGGGATGAATTTTGAAACACTCTACGGAGTTTCGTCGTTTGCCCGCGATCAGGAGGAACGCTGGTACCGTTTAAATGTGATAGTTTTTGGGGGATGATTTCAGGAGAACCGAGCATTTTAGGGAAAAAGCAATCATATGGTAAACATAGGCAAACGATTTGCGTTAAATTTTGTTTGAACAAAATCCGATATTTCCAGGTTGACGGGCCAGCTTCACGGTACCAGCCCCCCCTCCCCCCCCCCCCAAATTTCGAAGATGAAGAATTCGAAAACGGTGAGGGGGCAAACAAAAATTCAAAAATGGCAATCGTACGAAGGACAATCGCTCTCATTTGTTCCACATTTTTTTTACCTAAAGGCGTTATAAGTTATGGATAATAGTAGTAGATATTAGGTAACTCGTATAGTCATCTGTGATATCATACAAGAGTTCAGACGTCTTTTGATATGAAACCCTATAATCTTCTCTAAATATATGATGGCAACCAATCAGTCACACTCGACAATAGTAACTATGCTCGAACTCCATTAATTATGTAATCGGTCCTCAATCACCTGATGTTTGTGTTCAAAACAATTAGTCAATATCTAAGGAACCTTACAAAGACACCAATGTTTTAGTACTGCGATTACTTTCAGGACTAGTGATGTCAGACACCACTTGTGTGATATGAGGATTTACTAGAAATAGAACCGTAAAAGGAGAATGTCATTCTTACTGACTTTACCGCAGCCCCCGACATTAGCATTGATATTGCAGAATCATCACGTGTATTTTCAGATATTCACATTGTGGCATTTATTAATTACATGAATACAGGCAATGTGTTATAATCTGGGAGAGTTAATTAAATTTTTATCCAATGCAGCGTCATACAATTTGTACAATCAAGTTTCACTTATCGACAATGATTTATTAACAAACGATAGATTTAAATCTTTGCGCCTAAAATTGTTCAGATTTGGGTTCCGAGGTGAAGAAATAATGTGGATTCAGGAAATGTTTGAAATTCATTTGGTGTAAGTCAATTGCAAAACAGAATAACCTGTTAATATTTGTTAATGATAATTTTATCTTCTATATAATACCGATATACATACATTATTATATGATAAGTTTTTTTTTGGCTCTAACGTCGCACCAAAAATGTGTCAAAGTTGCTGCTCATTAACGGGTGTATAACAGCTCCCATCAGATGTAGAATCTTGTTACCTCGAACACTTTAAATTAGACCTTTATCGATGACATCGGTGTCTTTGGCAATAGTATTTCAGTAAATAACCAACCGTCAATGTATGCACAAAAGTGACATTATGCTGGTAACAAAAAAAAACCTACACAACAAGTAGATTCTCCTAAAATTCTATGCAGCAATAAATTACACCAGAAATTATTCACAATTCGAATCATCGTCCATTTTTTCAAACAACCTGAATGCAGACGAACTAAGAAACGATAATATACCTATATATCCATAATATCATAAAAATATGTACATATACATACGTATGTGCATATGTCTATATATGTACATAAATGTATACTATTAGAAATATATTTTATGGGAAATAATCGGAAAATTTATAGCTATGTGGAAGATCCCACTCCGTCGCAATGGTCGGCGATCATGAGAGTTCACGTCACAAATACTACATCAGCATTATAATATGCTCAAAGTTGAGGCCTGCAAATATTTATGTAGGTAGATCAGTAATATCTTCAGCCACTGGTTTCGAAGTGTAGTTCCTCTGTGCAACTGATAATTAAAATTAGCAGGACAACCTCAAAACCTCTTTCATCGCGTGTGAGGAGAGCCGAATTTCATGCCTGTAGAATAGTAGCGCCGAACAAGAAATTACGATAATAACTCTTACCGTGGTATTATCGCAACATGAATTTTGAATTCTGAACGATCTTTTCGAAAAAGATCTCACCAGGAAAAGCCAAAGACGAAATATTGAATAGAAATGAGTAAGCAAACTATAACTGTATACAGTATGCTCTTTGAAATTTATTGTTGTATTTCAGCAACGAGAAATAAGAAGAAAAAGGTTCGCAAACCCAAGCATCAGATTAGTAAAAGAATAGCAGTGAAAAGTTGTACATCCGATGTTGTATGCAGGAACTAACGAAATCTTAAGCGCTACCCTTACATACAATTCTTTGCATTTTTCAAGGAGAAAGCTTACGCTTAGCTCTTTCCCATTTCGCGCGTCCAACACAATCGCTCTCTTCATTGTATATGAAGCTTGAATTATCACTTAATATCATTAATAGAATATTATTAAAATATGCTCGTTATCTAGCTGAACAACTGAACAGTTACGCGTCTTCCAATCATGGGATCGTGCAGCAGACATCACTCTTACTGTAAAAAGAGCTATGTGTTTACGTGAGTCACTGCGCATAACTTCCTTCTTCCGAGGGTATGGATCTCTAGTTGTAGATCTTGATTGCCTTCTCGAGATAATTGATTCGAGAGCGCTTAGGCGCTTTGTTCACGTGCTCTAGACCAAGCCAAGTCCTCTGTGTTGCTGTACCTATATGTGAAAGTGGGAGATGTGAGAATGTCAGATTTGATATTTTAGAGATGCGTTCATGTTGTTGAAATGATGTACTTTGCTACAGCAGCTGGAATTTGCATTGGTTTATCCATTATGACATGTTGCGAAATGCGCCGATCGACAATACTTACTTTGATTCGGGTGAGTCCGGAAGTCCGACAGGTCGATAAAGTAGCTTGGATCTTCGTTGATGAACTGTGGTTTGCCCAACGTCACCACAGCGAACTTAAACTTTAAAGTTTTTATGAATTCTCATTGAGGAAAATCAGAATTTAGTTTAAATGCTTACCTTTTCGAATTCCTTCTCTTGTACCCCGAGTTTTTTCAGTAATCTATCTTTGAATTTACCAAACGATTCCCCCTGGATGAAGGTAGAGTATTAAGAATGACAAAATCATGAAAATTCTCGCATAACGTCACGTGGTATCTTTGACCCTGAAATACTCACATGTTTCATTTTGAATAGAAAGGGTATTCCGAACGTGGAAAAGATATCCTTATGGAAATGCGCCACAGGAACGAGCAACTCATCATCTGCCAAGTTTATTTCATCTCGTGGAATCTCTTCTATCCTATACGTTTTATTGCCCGCCGTGTTTAAGCTTTCTAAAGGTACATCATCTTTTGGTCCAGGCAAAATTTTGAAGCAGTTTACTTCCAATATCCTCAATCTTCCCGAGCCATTTTCCGACAATTCTACTTGCTTCCTAGCTTCTTCCAACAGATCGGCAACGGTACCACTTTTGTTTGGGTAAAGAATCAGTTCTTTTTCCTCCTTCAGAGAAGGGCCCACCCAGAAACACTTGAATTGCTTTTTATTCTCTAGCTCATTAATTCGAATACTTAACGGCTGGTAAAAAATTTTTTTTGTTTTTGGTTTGCAATATGCAACTAATTCTTTTAGTGTTCCATCGAATGTACATCTTAACGGATGTCCAGGCGAATCCTTATAACTGAAATCAAGGAAGATGTTGCAGTGCATCCATTCGGAGAAAACCCGAGTAACAGGAAAACGCATCCACTTAGGTGAATAAAAATTGGCTTACTTTTGACATTTGAAGAACTGAAGAAGATAGGGGTCCGTTCCTACTCTCTGTGCAACAGCCTTTGCTATCTGATCGTAGTTCATTCTCTGTGAAAGCTCCATTGTAAATCCGGGATCGTTTATTATGGTCTTGTCACAGAATGTTACTTCTACCCTATAAAACAAGTCCCTGAAACAAAAAACGAGATTGAGAAAAGAATTCAATTTAATAATAAACGGCAAAAATAGAGAAATATTCTGCTTACTTAAAATAATCTCTACACGTAGGCAGCTCGTATACTTCGGTGTCGCGTTCTTCTTTTTGAAACACAATGATATCGCCATCCATCAATTCTTCGAGTACTTTTTCCAAAGGTTCGGTCAGATTTTCAATTCTTTCAACCATGTTCGGTTTAATCTCTTCGTACAAAGCGAGTTCTGTGCCTGGTGGAAATTGAGCCCTTTCATTGAGAATGGGAATGAGTTCCTCTGTTGGAAGAAATTTTTATTAATAGAAAGTTAAAATAACACGGGGAATAAAATTAGATAAAATGCATAGTTATAATCTACTTACGAACTTTTGCTGTCACTGGCATATAGAGATGACCACAGTAGTGTATTTTTTTATTTTTTGGATCATACAACTTGAAAAATAATAGGACATCCGTATCCTTGTCAAAAGGAGGTAGGGAAGTTAACCCGGAGTCTGGTGGTACAAGTTCAACGAACACGTTCCACGGATTTGCATTTTCCGCACACTCATTTATTGCCTTGTGCAGATCGGCTTCGAACTCGATAAGTATCGGCCTGCAGGTTTGATTTGAGCGCAGACTGAACGGCCAAATTCGGATTTGTTCTATCGGATATTTCTGTGAAAATTTCAGTTACTGAGGCGTAATTCTTACAAAATATTTCTTTACTTTGACTTGAACGTGTTTATCTATAAGGCCGGAAATAGGAGAGGCTAAGGTGACTCACCAGACTGTCGCTGAGCTGTTCTAGAAACTCAGTGAGGGTTGTTTGTTTGCGTACACGAAAAACGCGGTAGAGCGCACGTTCAGGATCGTAGAGATCGTTGCCTTGGTGGCCATCGAAGCTGTCCTCGAGAAGGACGTTTACAGTCATGTACAAGTAAGCCTCGCTTCTTTCCTTTCTTCTTATTTGTTCCATTCTCTTCTCTTCTTGCAGCCTCTCCACCAGCTAGACCGACAAAATTAAAATTAACCAGGTGTATAGAATTTTTATTTTCAATTTAAATTGATCCAATTTTTCATTTCAAGATTCAAACTTTTTTCTTTTTTTTTTTTTTTAAATCGCAATTTTATCATGCTTTCGAGATTCATGAAAACAGAATATATTCGGAATTTCTAAAGAGCAAATGATCATCTCGCAACCAAGTAATTTTAATTTTGTTATTCTGCCGCTATACCGACTACCCAGCTACGCGTTTTACAAAATTAAAATTATTCAGCTGTTAGCAGTGGTTACCGGCTATGCTGGTTTTTAATTACCATCTCACATATCCCTATCGAAGTAGTATACAGGTATCTTCCTACAGCTTTAAAATTGAATAGCAGCAAGTAAAGGTATCATAAGTATTGGAATCTCTGTTGGTTGAGTAAAGTAAATCTGATATGAAAAGTCTGCCATTGCAAGACAGATGAAAATGTATTTTATCATGTAGATGAGGAGGCGCACGAAATCATATCTTTTACCCTGTATATTACGTGAACGTCAACAATGAATATAAAAAAAAAGTGTACAATGTGCTGTATAATTTCATGATTGTAATGCGTAACTTTGGTAGTGTGGAGGATCGCTAATAAATAATCCTACGTCTAATGTTTGGTGAATATTTCAATATTTCATATTCGTTATGAATGGGTTTGTTGAGTGGATTCTATTAATGATTAACAGTTGAAACTGATTTGAGTGTAAACTTGAAAATAATTAAATAGTTGTTATCGTAATTTCCAAGAGCATCCAACAGTTTATTCATATTTCTTTTTTTTTTTTAGTCTTTTTAATTTATATAAAATAGTAGTCATAACTCCAAGGGATGACGATTACAGCCATTATAAATTTATTCCATTTGTTTTTACTTGTTTATTAATATTTAACAACAAATAAATAAGCATCTGTTAATACTTGTAATTTTCTCTAGTAACACTGAGAATTTTGTTCGTTAATGATTCAATTTACTAATTGTTGTTGTTTTTTTTTCTTCTAAACTCATTATTTTCGATTTTTTTTTTTATCCACTTTCTCGAAAAACAAAAAAACCTCCAACGGTTGAAACTAAGTATCTCAATTATTCGCATAAGGACTTGGGTGAATCGTGAAATAGATTTGAATCATGTTTCACCAAATGTTTGAGAGATTCAGCACTTGGTTCTCTAAACGCACCTAGACAATAACAAATGGTGAAAATAATCGAAGACATGTTAGGGAAGCTATAGTTTCTAATAAAGAAATATTTTTTTCAAAAGTTCGTAAAAGTATATATATATGTACGATATATATGTATGATATATATACACATATATATAAAACTTTGTATAAAAAATGTTTTTTCTTCAACTGTTACCTTAAATCATAATTATAACATTCTGAAAATTTTCTGCTGATGCATTCATAAAAATTTGCCCTTTTTTCCCTCCAATTATGCGACATTAAAATCTATCAAAAGGGAATCGTCTAAACATTCCTAGCTATAGTACAATTTTAATTTTAAGCATATTATACAATTTTTTGTCTTAAGCGAATTTCATCAGTCCAAAGGTCAAACAACACGTTTTTTAGATTCGGGTACGTCAATTTGATTAGGAGTATGTCTCGTACGTCCATCGTCTCCAAGTGACTTCCAATAAGTATGATATTGCCATTAAATATAAAGGACCCGTTAGGGAAACCAAGCTATGACTCAAGGTTATGCAGTTATAACTCAATTACTTTTTGCACTCATATTCTATAGTCGCGTGATCCAAAGTTACTACAGGCACCATTCGCATGTATACGTACACACATAAAACGTATATACGCACATCATTTTTTCACGATGCACGTTGAAAAATTATTGCAGAGATAAAACAATAACTGTAAATTTTGTTTAATCAAAAACTTATATAAAAAAAAAAAAAAAGCAGCAATGACAACGGTGTTCAGGAAAAAATTATCATCAATGAAATGTAAAACCCAAATTTGATGATAATTGAAACGACAGGATATGTATATTTAAAAATGAATACGCTATTCTGCAGTAAAGCGACCTGATCAATTTACAAAGTGCCTAATCAAATTTTTAAAAGTCGTGTATGTAAAGATTGGGATTCCGTGTGTTTTGGGTGCACGGACGAATATTGGTCGTATCTGTATTTGCATCTTTATTGGTGCCTGTAGCGTCTTTGTCACATTCAAGGTCGCTTAACTCCTGCGAAAGCTCTCTTTGAAGGACGTTTCTGACCTCTTGAGGTATGTCCTCTTCTTTGACCTCTTGCAATACGTTTTTCAGCTCGGAATCACGAATATAGACCAACATGTACGCGTTTGTACAATGTTTCACCGTCATCGACATGTCTTCATCCTGCCCGCCATAATTATGCTCGATCGCCTCTTGTTTGGTACATCTCGATACCACGTCATCGTCAAATTTGCACCACTGTAACCAAAATGGAAAAGTACAGAATTATCACAATAATTCAATGTTCTTATTTCGAATCTAATACTATTGATCATTTACTGGATTATACGCGTAGGCAATATGTTTCTGTACCGTGCTCTGCTTCGATATAAAGTAGGGTTATGTATTTATTGGAATAAATCAAATTATCATCGACAGCAGCAGACGACAGCAGTCGCTGAATAAATCAGGTAAATCATTGTTCTTTTTTTTTTAAAATGTAGATTCAATGTTATACGCTCACCTTCCCATCTCCTTTTGGGTTGATGAATACAACGTAATGCCCTCCATGATTATCACCGCTGTGCACCAGAACTGCATGCAGCGTATAATCAGCCCGCGTTGATTCCTCCGCTTGAAGATATGGCTCGAGGCTGATTTTTTCGTAAAATTCGAATCTGTACATTGGCAAATGGCGTTCAGGTCAGCTCATCTATTAGGTATTTGTACGATTCACTGATAAAGAATAACATTTTAATACAGACCTGTCATTGAACTTGACAGAGCAGTCTGTCACCGGATCATACTGGAAGCGCATAAGGTGTAAATGTAAAACAGGTGGAAACGACGAAAATATAACCCCTTTTTCAGCGTCTTGCAAGCCATGTTCACCGGCGTCATATTTGTTGTCACCATCTAGAATTTCCGTGCTCACATAATCTCTGAAAGATTCGTCGACTGAAAAATTCAAGGTGATTACATTGTGACCATAATTTGCAGATCTCAGCTAGGCGTTGAAAGAGATAATGCTAGATACATGACATGTACGTTAATTTCCCATTTAGTAATAAAAAAATAAAGTTAACGAATAATTTATCAAAACTTACTATTCTTTTTGCCCTTGATGTTCAGTTGAATGTCATAAAATGTTTCCATTCTCGTTGACGTGTAATCTATATTCTTACATTTGATAAAGGACACCATTTTTCCCTCAAATAATTTTGGCACTGTCCCTTCAACGCATGTTCCTTTCATTTTGCTTTCCAATTTATCCAAGAGCTAAAAAATGAGTATGGTCAATAGAGCAGTGTCACATAGAGCAATTGTGTGATCTTAATTTTGTACGAGTCAGTGTTAAATATAAGAATATACTGAATAAAACATGTGATTCTGCTCCTACTCGAGATAAAAGAAAAATGTTCTTACAACTCGGAGAAACTCTTGCACATCGTGTTGCATGAATGAGTCAAGTGTCTCCCACCCGAAACTTTTGGTTAATTTTTTGGTACCAACGGGTTTGTCGCAAAACTGCAGTTCATGAAACACCCTTTGTAGGGCTAATGCCACACTCTTACTAGAGTCATCGCTCTCTGTTGGCATTTTATACACTGCCTTCCGTAACTGTAAGCCGATAAAAATACATCCATTGGTCAGACCGATCATTTGACGAGGCAACTGAATTCACATTCAAATCAGCAAATCCAAATAAATTCGAATCTTACACATTAATTTCTAATGGAACTCATATCTAAACATTAAGAAAACGTCAGATGATTCGAGTTAATGAAAATAATAAAAATGCTAGAGTGATCTCAACTCACTTGATTGGTAAAATACAACGTCTGTAACAGTGAATTCATGTAACAAGTGGCCCCTTGATTTTTGAGGCCAACATATCCTGTGTGCTTCTTGCTATCCCAGCTGACACCGTGAGGAGCATCCGCTACAACGTGCACCTATAAAAAATCATACATTAAATATTATTACAGATAAACAATAACAATGACAGTAGCATCTCTGCATCTTAGACGCAACTAAAATGAATACCATATTCGTCATAGGATTGATAAAAAATAATTATCATCTGCCATTTTTGGAATAGTCATAGTAGCGGGCTTAACATAAGAAAATCATTGAGGAAATTCGGTATTCTTAATATAATTCAGACGTACTTAACAAGAATCAAACAACTCGTGTGCAACTTGGGATGCAAGCAAATTTCTGGATATAATATCCCTGTTATACAATAGTTCATATGTACCGAAACACGAGAAAAAACCTCGAAGATAATACAGCAATTACAATTTTTTCATGATCCTAGAAGCACAGACCTTGAATTTAGAACTCAAAAGACAATAAAAGTAGTTCCACAACCACTTTAACCATCTAGTTAATGTCATCCTCGAGCCCTTAGTAATTTGGACAACAATATTTGATTATTACGCGTCACGTAAACGTTTATACTACAGTATTGTAGGTGAACTGGATGGTTCAACATCATGACCAATGACTGAGAAAATGTTAAAGCGAGCCTCAGCGTCGTTTGCATAAATTAACACACAAAAGTAATGCGATGCGTCCTAGCGAAGTAACATAGACTATTGAATTATAGGTCGCAATCAGAACCAGCTTAACGCTACAAGTTAGGCAATTATCACATCTAACAAGTGTATTGGGGAAGAGAACTTTTCAAGTATAAGGTGAAACTTTAAAAGTTTTCATATAAAGTGTGACGATGAACCCTAAATGAGTCACAAGAGTTTTTCACTGCTCATGACTCCTACGTTTCACCAAGTTCAGACCTAAGAAATTGCTATGATATTCCAGAACTAGATCATTTTTGGTGATACATACATACATACACATACCTGTAGTAAATGGCAAAAATAATTGAGTGCAAAAATGAACAGACTGTTAGTTTGCACCGGTAGTTTTCCATTGGACAGGAAAAAGGTATCAGTGCTATACCGAATGAAAAGTTTTGTATCTTTTTATAAATGAAAAACATGGCAATCACCTCAAGTGTGATAGAATCGTCTTTGATGTAGCCTCTTTCAACTTCAAGTACATCCTGCCAAGTCATAAAATGGCTGAATCCCCAGTCATTCTCTTTAGTGTAGAATAAATGCTGAATTTCTGTAAGAAGGAATTATCTACAGATACTGAAAACTAAAGCGATGAACGGATATGACTCGAGTATCATGGTACCCTTGCAAATCATCATACGACGACACACTACTAGATAAAAGGAGATCACAAGAGTTTACGCACTTCTGCTGAACGGCTCTTGGCCTTCCTTGTTGGAAAGAAGTCTGAGCTCGGCAACTGCATAGCAACTCCAAGATGCTGAATCGCTCTCCGCGTTGCACTGCAAGAAGAAGCCCAGCGATCTTTGAGTCTGACGCTCTTGTGTCTGGCTAGTACGTGGCATGACCATAATCTTCCATGGAAGGTTACGGACGTAACAAGGTGGTGACAACTGTGAATCTTTCATCTTAGAGAAATTTTCCACTGTATAGCGGAAGGTTGCTTCTGACCTTGCCTCATCTGAAACCAGATTATATTAAACTTTTTTAATGGGATAACCAGTTGAAAATTACATTTCCCAATGTTCATGCAGTAACATCGCATAGGATTTAGTAGTTTAGTGGTATACGAATAGATCCACCTCATTCTCATTATTATATTATCCAAGTCCATCAAAATGTGCAACAATAATGAAAATATGAATATGCGAATACATACATAACGAAAAGAATGGAAGAAACTTTATTAGCATTGAGACTGCTGATTTGAGGTACAATAAGGAAATTTTCGTTTTTCATGTAACCAAGAGCATTCGAAAAAAATTCTTCCATTTCAGCATTGATTCATGAATTGAGAATTGCCATTGAGAGAATTGAAGTTGCAAAAAGGACAAATGTACCATCAATTTCGATATCATGTAATTTGAATAATTCTTTGAACTTCATCCGAAATAGAAATCAGCTACTTATCTCATCGTTAATCACCTTGCAAATGCATTACTTGAAATGATTTCGTTTCTGTATAATCCCGTATGTTAGTATTTAAACGTGCACTAAACTCTAAAGATTGACACTATGTTATCCTATACATCATAACAACTATGAAGAATTCATTTTCTGGTACAAACGAACGCTTTATAACATTGAATTTTGGAAAGATCTCTGAGACATCACTTATGAAGAATGTGTGCGTAACTGATAATATAAAGATAGGATCATTAAACGTAGTATAAAATGTAACTGAATATTATCTGGAATGGAAATTGCAGTTCTAGCCCAAGGTACTCGCTTTACGAATAACTTGAATAATGACAAAAGTAACAAAGACCTTGTATAGTGATTTCCTGATCATTGGAAATAATATGACGATTATTAATTTGGGAGAAGGGAGAAGGTAACAACTATCTGGTTAGGCCTAAGGTTTCGATAGCAATCACATTGCAATCATCTATGAAGTCATACAATATGTGCTCCAAATTGATAACATACCACCTTATTTCCCACATGAAACCTTTTACTGTACTTGTGAAAAACTAAGAGACATATAGAGGATAATAAACAATGCAGATATACGAAGGAACAAGGATCATTGACGGTAAACTGTTTAGGTTTGTAGATTACAGTAACAATCAAGACGAGCTACTATATCTTTATAAAATCGGATGTCAAACTTTTTGTAAAGTATTAAATATGGAAAAAAAAAATGCAACAAGTTTCCACGATATGTTATCGATGAAAATTTTCCGAAGTGATGTATAGACAACCAACCAAATTGATGGTGAAGATTTAGGGTCTCCCATAGTCATGCTCTTGATAAATAAAAATAAATAACAGCAATATTCTACAGTGTGGAATAGACAGGCTTGATTGTGGATGATCGCACCTTCCTCCATGTCTTGATCTTGTACGATACAGGCAGGTTCTGGCTCTCCGTTGACTGGACGAGTCTCGTTTCCGTCCCCTCCGCCGTCGTTCTGCGTCTCTACAGATTCAACTGTTAATAAATTTTGAATTATGGAGTCAATGTTTTGACTATATCTATATTTTAACTAATGGCTGGATCGCACACAGTAGGATGAATCAAAAAAATACAATATAACAGATTCCACTTCCAATGATGAGGCTAATAACCCCGATCTTACATTATTATTCATCGAATTGCTCGATATCTTTTGCAGTTACCAGAGGTGGGAATATTTGAAAAAAAAAATAAGTGAAGTACTCTGCCATTATTCAGATCGGTCACTGTCATGAACGTATTTTATGTCTCCAGAAAAACACTTTGGATATAAATACATTCACTGAATACAATAAAATGCGGTGGTAATTCCTAAAAATTTATTTGCCATGCCAGATAGTATTGAAATCTATTATCATTGGCAAGTGTTTACGGTAGTGCTAGATGCCAGACTCCTTGGAGAAAATTACTAGAGACCATACATCAATTGAGCCATCCACTATACCTATCTTGAATTTTCCAAATTTTCAACACTCTGGCAGCAACAGAAAATAATGATCTGTTTGAAAACATGAGAGGGGTTGTTAGCCACATTAACGAAACAAAGTGATATTTTTTTGAACTATTAGGGGTTGGTTGTGTAACTTTGAATGTTTTTGATCCACCCAATTACACATAAACCCTGCAGTACATGTTGTACACGTAGAATATTTCCATGGTTCCTCAGTTTTTAATTCTGCTATTGACGAGACTACTAACTTTTCATATTTTTGTTGAACTTCATGAAAAATTCAGCTGTTGTGAAAATTAATTGAGTTTCTGAGGACATTACTGATTCATCTATTAATAGTGGGAACAACTTCTGAATTTACCAAATGAATTTTGCCACTTTGTCTTATGTCGATGTAATATAAGCTGTGATATTCACAGCATTGATACAAATCAGACCAATTTTTACCTGGCATATCTGATTTTCAGAACCGCACAATTTGTGCCAAAACATACACAAAGGGAACAAAGAAAAAAGACATCAGTCATGTACATACTTCTGATGTTTGTGTAAGTTATTTTTAAGTTCTCATCACCATGTAATGCACCATTAATGCAAATATCATGCATGGGTCTATATTTTAGAAATATTTTCACTTTGAAATCCGAGATTTTAGGTACAACCTGAAAGTAAGGTCCAAAAACTCCAGTGGGTGATTATAGCATGTCATATGATGTTAGCTGATAAAACAATCCAATTATGAGTGATGAGTTAATAGTTATTACAATTCAAAAATTCTATGGTACGAAAGAACAGCTAACAAAAAGGCAAGGATGAGTTAAAAATGTGCCAGTAGAAGTACTCACAAGCTTGTGACTGACTGTGAGTGAGCCAAAAAAAAAAATTAGTTTACGCTACACTTGAAAATTTTGTCGCAACTCGCTACGCAGGGTTAAATTTGGATAGCGATTATTGCTTCACATCAAGCAATAATGTTCGATGAACACCACATAACAATCTCATCTGATTTAAAATCTGCAAACAAAATATTAACTCTGTTCCAAGATGGCTAATATGTTTTGCATGGTTTTTTTATTACCAAAATTATTTTTACTTGATGATACTTTTTGCCTATCAATCAAGTTCTCGACGTAACTGATTGACAACTGAAGGCAGATCAGAAATGAAATCTGGTATACAAAGACAGCGTTGATTCAACTGTCGAGTACTTGGATACATAGCCTGCTTTGTTAACCACGATCAATTTTGAAGCACTTCACTCATTAGATTCGATTGGCTATTCTTAATGAGAAAATTTAGCTGCGAAAGAAAAACGATATTTGTGGAGGCACAGATGCACAAGTCTGAAAATATTTTTTTTGTCAAATTGTACAAGAGCTATCAAGGGAATGCTCTGATTTATCCCTAAATTTATCCCCCTACACAGCCATGCCTTAAAACGGCACAAAGTAATATCTACTTTTGTACACTAATACCGATCATAAGGTTGCAATGACGAATATACCACTCAAAAGATGAGTCGACATTCCTTACTTTGTCTGTCTGGGGATCAAGTTGCACCTTCATCATGGCAATCATCACGTATAACATTTCATCTGGAACAGGCCACTCTACATGCCAAATGTATACAAAATGATACAACATTCAACTCACACATATGACAGACAGACTTTCCTCATAGGTTATGATGTTATTATTTATTCTCGACGTTGTTCGACACAATACGACGAAAATATCATCAGCCCAAAATGAACGACAATTAGCATAGGTCGATTCTACCCCTATTTTTGAAGTATCCTATTCTTTTGTTGAGGTTCGAACAGCGGTAAATGGGGTATAGAACGGTATTAAAACGAGTGACTCTGGACTCTTACCTTCTTGAGTGTCCATTTCTTCAACTTCGTTGACCTGTACGGGGTTGGGGTTAAGCTGATTAACGTTTTCCTTCTCGTTGACGTGGTTCATAGCGAGGCCGATGTTGACGGTCGTGTTGTCGGCACCGGTGACCTCGCGCGCGGCTAGCGGCGACGAGGCGTCTTCTTCGTGATTGTTGAAAACAGCCAACGGCTGGTGTAACTGCTCGTCGTAGGGTTCCTCGTTGTTTTCGCGTGAGGTTTTATCTTGGCCACCGTTTTTCCAACAATTTTGGTTCGCGTTGGCGTTGTCGTTGCCGTCGGCGTCGCCGTCGCCGATTTCTCGCTGCAATAAATTTCTCCACCTGCGATTCTGCGAAACCTTGTACACTTTACGTACCCCTAGGACCGTGTAGTGATCCCTGGGGTGCCCCACGGTATCCTTCTGCAACCCTAGAACAGGGAAATCGCTGTTTGCGGCGCTGCTACGGCCGGACACCGTCAATTTACCGCTGGACGATTGGTGCTTGCTTGCGATGCGCCCAATTTCTGCGCTGTCGCGTGCCCCCGCTTCGAGGGGGGACTTTCCGGACATATATCTCAGCTCCGATTCGCGCACGAAATAAACCGCTTTTTTTTGGTTCACGGTTTACGAACGGACAACCCTTGTACCGGCTTTGGATTTTCGAGTTTTCCTGTCAACCGCACCACCCCCTTGATCACGCAGTTACTCACTTATTTTTTCTCTATCCCGTAGAAGTTTCAGTTTTGCAGTGTCGTCGTCGTCGTCGGGTTCGTCCAGATTCGTGAACTCCGTAGGTAGGAACTTCGGCACTTCGAGCGAAAATAAACAAAATGGCGGGCGTAGTGCCTATACTTATCTATACTCAATGCCTATACTATGGCCACTGGCCACGGAGGATCCTCCGTGCATATGGCCCCGTACTTCTGCGGTGGAAATGAATAGATGATGTCTGTCTCAAGGAACACCGGAATTCGGAACCGCTTCGCTTCGTCTTCACAAGTATGTATGTGTATGATCAGCTCCCTAGTCAACTCTGCTCTCAAACGCTGCATCACGAATTCGTCGACGCGAATACCAAACGGGCGTCTGCAGGCGTCTGTCCACAAAAATGATTACAAACCAGCGCTCGGCTACCACTTTCCGACTATAATTAAATCTACAGCAACTCAACTGAACTCAACGACTCAAGCTCTAATGGATCAAGTCCCGTAGTGTTGTACACGTCCGTATATTGTACACTTGTCGGTGGTAGTAGGTAGGTAAATATGGGGAGCACCAATGCAGATTACATTTGATGAATACATCAAACACAATCTAACAGAGCACATTTTTCGGAGTAGTAAAAAACGTTAGGCCAATACATCGCAAGCTCTTGACTGTCAGACTTTAGGGTTATGTTGGCCATTCGTCTATTACCTCGACGAATGATCAACCCCAATACCTACGTAATTCTTAGCTGGGATTTACTTGTTCAAATGCTAATCTGTATTATACCATACAATACTTAGTACCCTTGGGATCGACGGTATCGATATCAGTGGCTAGACCTCTCAAGACTTACATTCAGAGGTGATGATAAATAGTTCCAAAAAGCTCAACACAACCATAATTCCATACAGGAATTATTTCCTGCATATGATAATAGTTTCTCAAAATGAGATATCACCCTGCAATTTTATCTGCAGAGGTACACCAAACTCAAGATTAAGTTTGTTAGATTTCTGATATAAATATATTGTTAAGTCATACCTTTTATTACAACAATGAAAATTTTGCATAGAAACATAATACTTTGATATAATGATTTTTTTATTTTTATCTTATAGCAAAAGTCATGACTCATTGATTTTAGGACTATTGCAAGCTCATTGTTGCGACTCGGCGATACACATTTAGCAATGGTTTCATGATTCGGATTCACATTTATTATTGGAACCAAGTAATACCTTATCATTTTTTTCCATGGCACAGCCACAGTTAAGAAGTACTTAATTGCTATCAGATCTTAACAACTGCGAACAGTGTTATTGTATTGACCCATCTATATTGAAGTTGCAAACGACTATTCAGCGTCTCAGAATATATCTGTTACTTGTAGTTGAAATAAAACCAGAATTTAGTGCAGTTTTTTTAGAAACTTAGTCTAACATTAATGCAATTAGATTTTGCCAAATACAATTAATACATGTTTAAGTTTTACAAATTTATTACAGTGTACTATCATTTACAGAACATGATTTTCAATTTCAAACCAAGATGTGAATAAAAATATGAAGCAATCATGTTCTAGTATTTTGCTCTAAACACAAGGGGATTATCAGATCTCTTACAAACGGATTCAGATATGCCTTGAGTATGTGGAGGGATTTCCCCTAAATACAGGACTGACATTTTCTTTTTTTTTTACATTATATGCGTCAGCCCTTTGTTTCTGAGAAATCAGTTTGAAAGTTCATTCATTATATGTATATCTTTTTCTTGTCAGTAATAGGATTTGAGATGAAAATTTATAATAGTCAGTAATATTAATAAAAATAGTTTTGGAGTTTTTGAGTATGATTTAAAAGTACAGAAACTGCGGGGAAAGAACTCGCCAAAGAAATCCTGTTATATGCGTGACGATTTATACGTAAGGCGGGTGTAAGGCAGGCTGATAATGGCTATCTGATTATCAAACTTTGGCAACGTCTTTTTTAGCACATTTAATTTCTATGTATATTTGGATAGATTATTTGCAATCCATTCTCAATGGTTCGAAGGGTACTACTTTGTATGGAGGCTTAGATACGAAATAGAAAAAAGTGAGTTACAAGTTTTATAAAATTGATCTTCAAATATTGCAAAGTTCAAACATAGTTTGCATTAATTGTGAGAAAATCCTCAAATATCAGAGTTTAAATGATTTATATCGAAAAAGTATCCATTGGATTTGTTGAACACATAAGTAGACTTATGTACAAACAAAATAGATGATGTATTTCATACTACAATTAATTCTGCAAGATTGCCCTGGAAAGACCAGTTTGTATTGTATCACGAATAAGTCAGGATTCAATGATGACTTTTTCTGCAAACACCCCAAGTATTATCAATTGGCATAAAATTATGAACCAACATTAATCCCATCAAAAATAATTATATAAATATTAATACACTAATTTTACTACAAAAATGACGACAATATTTAGAATTCTGATAGTCAATACCAAATCAAAGTTTTCAAAAGTATTTTCTTATGGTTTACATGAACAAGCTATTAATGTAGCATACATTTCCTATTTAGTAATTAAATTTACTATCTAATAAATTAAATGTGCTACTTACATAAAAAAATTTAGCGGTAAAATCGTAAGCGATACTTTGTTAACTTGATTGAGACAAGCTTCGAGTTATCAATAATGGTTTCCGATAGGAAAATATGGTGTATACGTTATTTTTCCAATGAAAATCTTAGAAGAATATTAGAAGCTATTGCGTCTATGCTGTCTTGACTAGAGTCTAAGCTGTTTGTTCTCAAACAGATGCCTATATTTATGCATGTACACTATACATAAAACAATATGTGAGACCTTGTCACACATCAATTATATATTATGAAATTAGAAACAACTTTAGACACAGGATATTCTATAAATTTCTTGAAACGAAAATAGAGCTTCTTGTGGCTTGGAAAATAGATACCTCAACCCATACGATTGGAGAATTCCATGCCAAAGAAAATCAAGATTTGACAACGATGTCTCCGATCTGCTTTGTAATTTTGTTTCAGTTTGAAAAACGAATTGGAAATTATGAATTTTAAACTTTTAATTTGTAGACTAGTGTAATTTTTTCTCATAGTTGATTTATCTTTTTTTTTTCATAAGAAAAAAAAAAAAACGTATCATGTTACTGATCCATGGAATATCCGATGCGGAGAACGTTACTTCACAACTTTAATTTTCATATACTACTGCAACTGTAGCGATAATATCTATCTGGTTGCATTACTTTTAATTTATAAGTGCTATGTGCAAATCTAATAAAAACAGAATCTCGAATCATCGTAAATTATATAACTTGCTTTAATATATATACTTTATGGTTCCGAGAAATGAAGAACTACAGGCCGAGTGGAATTACATGTGAGACAAGTAAGTTCGTCAAAATGCAGCGGCTGATGCATCGCTTATTGCGTATACCTAACGTCTACTGGGCTGCCTTCCTTGAATTCTTCTGTAAAGTATGAATAACATGAGAATTTACGACTCGTACATAGCTATATGAGTACACATATTTGCAGTTTGCTGCAAAAGAGCAGGCCCCTGATACTCCATCAATATGGCATTATAAAACAATTCCAGATCAAATTTAGCATGATAGTTTGAGCTTTCATCTTACAACGAAGTTTTCAACACTCTGTTTGAAGCCAATTGCACTTATATGTACGCAGCTATTTATAGTAAATATTATGAATCGGGCATTGATGATGATTGCGATGACCGTGTTGAAATAGAACAAGTGTTGTTAGTTATTTTACATAACTTTGACAAGAATTTGAAAAGTTATTGACACACTTTACCTTGCCTAAAGTTCTTCCTGTATTGCCCTATTATTTCTATCATTATAGGCGGATAAAGCCGAATTAAATTATCTTAAAAGAGATCTCGGTCTTGTATTTGGTCATAAGCACCATCACTTACATTTCTTTCATTCTAAGACTAAAGTAAATTTATATTCTATTGATGCAACGTACCAAAAATCAAATTATTAGCAGATTATTTTATAATACGCTAGACAAGGTTGAGTGATTGAAAGATATCGTCAATCTCATATACTGATATTCATTCTGACACCTAGATTAAATCACAGGGTAAGCTCAACAATTTAATTTACGTGCTCACATTACAAAAAGACGGTAATCAATTTATGCTTAAATCTATGTCCTAGGTCTATCCCACCATCTAGGTTTCTCGAATAAACAGTTTATTGAGCACATGCATAAACATTGGTCCAGCGCTCAAACTTTAATAGTCTTTAGTAGTTGCGCTCAAAAGATTGAGTGTATTGCTTGTCCCATGAAAGTTTATCGATGGACTGTATGATAATAAAACGATCTACATCACTATTAGTACAAATAAGTGGATATATTGAAGGTTTATCAGGTATTTGTGATCTTTACTAACGTTATTGGTCTATGAATTGCGATCCTAAAGTGGTTTCAAATCGATCTCTTCTTTTAAAATTAATCAAGCATTAGGAACTTTTCTATCATTGGTAGAATTCTTTGTACATGCCATGACTTTCACCAATAGAACGACCACTTTCTTTAGTTCATAGCAATACGGATATTCAGATGGTAATATTTGGATAGCACTCTCTTTTATTTCTCAAAACTGACTTTGAACCGTAAAATAAATAAATATCAATGGATATTATCAAAACTCAAACATTTGTGCTATTAATTAATTTGTGCTACTTTAAATCACAGTAATTGTACAAGTTATTGACTATCTGTGCTGAAAATGGTTAGTAAAGCAGATGCTTTTGATAATTTCGTACGAAAGTGTACAAAATAGTCGTCTTAACAGATTCTAAACTCATGTGCCGATCCCCGATGAACACGAGGCTCACATTTTTCGTGCGTTAAACATTAAAAAAATACTCACGATTCAAAATAATATTAAAATTCATTAATTGTAAATTGACTAGATAATTCTCTGTGGACCATATCCTACCAGTTAAACACATATCTATTAGGACACTCAATGAAAACATACACACATCAAGAACTAATAATGATTCAAAATAATAATATAATCGATGATCACAAATTGACTAGGTTTTCCGTAGACTATGTGCAACCGATAACACATATCTATTCGGTCACTCAATGAAAGTTGGAATGAAACTAGAAATTAGATGCAGAATAGATGTATCGAGTTGTTTTGCAAATTGGGCAAAGTCGATCGTCTATTTTGTCTATGCAATTTTTGCACAGTCCATTTACAGTAGTTGAAAACAATTTGATTCGACAGTTGATGCAAGGCAAAGGGATCTATTTTGGAAATTCATTCCCTAATCGTTCATTGTTCCTCAACTGCTTGTATATCATAGATTCGAAAGCTGAAAATAATTTATCATTGAATTGAACAAACCCGTGATGTTCCGTGAGAATCATCCATAGCTGCTGCTCGCCTCTTTATACCCTCCAAATAAATCTCTCGATTGAACAATCCAGCTGCCAACGGCATGCTAGAAACAACCAATGAAAAGCACATAATAACTGTTTGGATCTTAAACACTGTCACCCAATGTTGATACTATAATTGCTGCTGTGAATACAACAGCATTTGAACAATGGTACTTACGTATCGATTCCAGGGCGAATGGTAGTTTTGAATACTCCCCAAACTGGTTTATGATCGGATGTGCATATACTGGGTACGGAATCATATACCAAACATTCTAAGTTGCCATCTTTGTGCGAATTTGTGTTCTCGGAGCTGACCGTTCTTACGTAACCTTGTGTATGACCTTTTCCTTTGAATAGAATTCTATCTGTGTAGGCTGGGGTACGTTGCTTGCTGCTAGAATCAAAGTTCTGTGTTCCTGGGTCATATTTGTAGGTGGGCGGAAACATTATTGCACCTTCTTCAAAGCCTCGCAGAACTGCTCCTTCATTCAAGATTGTGCGTAATTGATCCTTTTGTAAATTGATCGGTGATTCTTGTGGAAATGTCGTATCTGAAATCCACTGAATGATTTCTTCACGTGGCTGAGCCAGACGGAAATTCAAATCCCCGCACCAAAAAACGCAATCGAAGTTTTGAGTAACATCTGCAACATAAGATATTTACTCTTTTTCAGCTTTTAAAATTATTTACAATATCAACGATGGAAGGTTTCGCGCGTATTGTTTCACTCACCTCGATCCTTATTTTTTGTTGGTAGGTCTTTGGGTAGATCTAAATTCTTCACGATTCTTTTGATATCGTTAACTCTTTCCTTGACTTTATCTTGATGCGCAGTTAGATGGGCTGTCACGAATAAAAAGCTGGTTCCGAATAGCATAATGGCTAAGGCTACAGCTCCCTTGGTTCTGAACGCGGTACCTGGCCTAGTCGAAAAATTCGAATCCTCAGGCACAGAGCAGAACCAAATAAGATCTCTCCTCACAAACAATGCCAAATGTAACGTTCCAAGACTTGTACTCGTAAGCAAAACATGTGAAGGACCTAGTGTTTCCTGTAAGGCAGCTTCCCATTCACCTTTTTCTGAGTAGGACTCCTGTGTTCCTATGGCTAACATATCAGGCACTGTTTCCATACCAGATGGAAGCATGAAATCGTTAAGTTCCTTTGGCGGAGATTGACCGTTCATATTCCATGTGCCAATAAATATTCTTATCTCTCTATTTGGAAGCACCTTTTCCAATTCTACCGGGCCCAGTAAAGAGTTTGCAGCGATCCGACCATGAAGAAAGTTTCTGCACATCGCAAGAGAGAAAATGAGTTCATAATAGTTTTCGTAAAACTTTGACTGACGTGATAATAACCTAAGCCCTACAATTTCATATGAAGGGTCCACTGCAATAATGATGAATGTACAAAATTATTGCAGTGGACCCTTCACATAACATTTCATTATTTTTACAACTTACAGTTCACAGACTGATTCATGTTTAAAATTCATCTGAAAATAGCTTATATTCAAATTTTCCCCAAGGAAACCTTACCTGTCTCGAGCTTTCGATGCTGGTATTAAATTGAGAACGTGTGCGGCTAGTAACGTCTGCTTCGCAAGACTATCCGTAGATACTCCATCCGTTTGACCTGCATGTTTGTCTTTCCTCTTCGACAAAGCATCGTGTGATGTTGATCTTGGCTTAAGCTGTATTGGCGCACTTTTAACCGATTCTGGGCTAGAGTGCCTCATAGAATTAGTGGGTGAATTCACTATCAAATTATCAGCTGATCGTCGGTGCATCAATCGGTGCCTCATGTGGGCTGGTATATTAGGAGATGTGAATTCAGATGATGAATTTTCACCTATTTCGGTTTGGGAAAAAAAAACGAGTTAGTTCTTTGTCATAACAAGACGGTGAAGAATTTTATTCAGTACTATATGGAGGGTCACAGGCTCGGTGAGTTGGCATGAAATGCCCCATACGTAGATGAAACTATCTATAACTATTAAGGGAGTCCTCATGCAACGAACCCGAGGTATTTGCTACAGTAAAAGTGAGATTTTTATTGATGAGATAGACAAAAAAAAAGTCAGATATATAGTGTACTTTAATTTTAGCAATAACTGCCTCACTGGCAGTAATAACAAACATGAGGTAGGGCCAATGATTGAGAGCGAAATAAGAAGGAAAGAGCATTGTAGAGCAGCAGGTGTTTCCAACATGAAATAACAAAAGCCTATTCTCATTTTTAGAACTATGACAACGAATCCTAAAGATGATCACATACTATGCTGTTACGCATAACAAGCGGGAATTGGCAGCAATTGAGAAATTAGATCTTAGATTTGCCATCCTTTAAGACCTTTCCTGTAACCATGGGCGTGTTTTATGTATTATCTGTGTGTCAACATTTTTGCATAATGCCTACACATTCCAAAAACTACCAATGCTGAGTAAAAATACCAATGCTGAGTAAACATTTTGAACAATGGTGAATATCGCAGATGTATGAATTATACCAACTCCATTCTAAAGATACTATCTGAAAAGTCTGATCTGACATTAGAATATAAAGTTTTATTCGTTGTATTAGTCAACTGGCACTGTCATTGATTTGCAAGATTAGGTGCCTCTCAGTCAAGTGTAGCCTTGACCCTGGCGATTGAAGAAGTACCTGTGTTGAAAACAGGCGGGGCCAATAGTGAAGTTATCACTATTGCTAGCCAGAACCAAGGTCAATTCTTTCTATTCTTGATAACTTTTATTTCATCCGGGAAGTATAATGAAGGTCAGATCACTCTATTTCTACCTGTTTATCTCGATTTCCAATCAATAATGTTTGCCTGATAGATTTGATTGATGTCATAGAGTATCTGTTATTATATATTCATAGGTCGATTAGGGCAAATTTTCATTTGTAATTAAATACTCTAATTATAATCATAATTTTGGAGCACATAAAAACAGAACCTTCCCAGTCAGAATCGTCCGAATCTTCCGTTTCATGATAACGAACCATACTGTACACCGCTTCAGGATCATTGTATTGCTTTTCTATTTCTAACAGAAAGTAAGATGCAAATTTTCCCGTTGTAAAATAGTCGTCTTTCGAATCGATTTCGTTTTTTTCAACTTTGATTAATATTTCACTTTGATCTTTATGAAATTCTCCTTCATGAAGATTAATTTTGACTTGTTCTTTTTGTGTGATCTGTGTTTCTTTCACATTGAGAATTTCGCTTTTTACTTGCGTGAAATCACAGTGACTTTGTGTTGTATGTTCTAAGACCTCTTTTTTTTTCGAATTCAATTCAACCTTATTATTTTGCGTTACATCACTGACATCTGGGTTATCGAACCATCTCTTCTTCAGAAGCTCCAACGATGATTTTTCATCACCGACATCTTTGACAGATATCTCAATGTTCCCAGATTTTGCCTCTTCAGCTTTAGAGTTAATTTTTACAATGTGATCAAATTGGTCTATCAAAACCTTATTAGTAGCATTGTCATTCTCCAATTGTGAGATGGGCAAATCATAATTAAATGATTCGACAAGCTCGGTTTTGTCAAAGTAATTTTTGTCACTGGCATGCTTCGACTTTAATAATTTGGAATTCGTGTTCTTATCAGTATCTTTTCCATTTCTATGATCATTGTGTTCAACATCAACCACGATATTTGTTTGCCCTGGGCTCCTGGTACAAGAGACCGGTTCATCTCCACTAACGCTTGTTGTTGTCACCACATTGGCTGGATCAATACTGCTGGCAGCTGAAGTTTCAGTGCTACTTGTTGCGTCAGAGTTGATTACCTTTTTGCCAAGTTTTTGCTTCAAACTTTCTGATGGTCCCTGATTAGGCTGCCCCGTGGTCAAGGCATGATTATTTGTTTGACCTTCATTATTCGGCTCACTACATTCTTTCACCTTTTTTTTACGGAATAACCCAGTGACTCTACTCAGAACAGACTTTTTTCGAGTTACTTTCTTTAATTCAGACATGCGCCGGCCGTTAGACACACGTTGCAATATTCAATTTCGATTATGTCAAACTACTCCTCTACAACGAATATTCTCTCACGAAGATAAATTTACAACTGACTGGGTAGAGAATGCTCAGCAGTGAATAGACTGGGCATGCACACAGGCATGCAGGCATCTATACAATACCAATACTACTATCTGAATAACGGTACATAAAGGGGAGTGGGAGCTGCTCTAACAGCCCATGTACGTATATGGGCTTCACTCTAGGAGTGTATACTCTACTACACAGTGACCGACCTATTTAGGGGCTCACCCCTTATTTTCAACCATGATTCAATAGCACCCTCTTATTTTCTATTTCTTTCCGTAATATTTAACGTCAAACTTTTAATCCATTTTCATCTTTTTCAACTAGCTTTAATTATCAGTGTAATTTTAGTTACTTGGCTATCTCATCAATTATCTCAATACATATATCGCATTCTAGATTGATGCAATGACGGACAATGTTTTTTTGAGCTATGACCTTGATATATTATTAGGTATCTCATTATAGTACTGTTGAACTGGAAACATCTAGTCTGATGTATCATTATGACAATTAGTAAATTTTGAGTACTCGCAGAAGAAATGGTCTTAATTATGTTTTCTCAGTTTTCCCTTATCCAATATTGGTATACCAAGAAAACAAAATTGGATTCTCATTAACGTCAACAGATCCTTTATAATTTAAAAGCTATTGTAGTTCTAGATAAGTTTTTACACAGCCTAGCGGGGTAATAAGATTTCTTTCTATCGCAGAATTCATCAGAGAGACTTTGGTTTTGGTATTAACAACTGGAATAGACCGAGGGATGAAACCACAGGAGATGTTTCTGAATTATTCAAATACGCCAACACACACAGACTATAGACAATTCTATGGATAAAAGCTTTATCTACAGCGACACGAATCTTGATAAACTACCACACTATGAAATTCTATCATGGAATGTTTCTAGTTATGATTTTGCCACATCAAATCTGGTCAGTTCATTTAAGACCATGTCCGCAGCGCATCTGATCCCATCACTATATCTCAAAGAGCTATTTTTGAATTGTTGAGATCCTGCTCAATGAATTATTCACCTATATCATCTGCATCTTCCAGAAAAACCGAGTTTGGATATTATCGATGAACTTGATAGATGAGAATGATAAATAACGTTTTTGATTGCCACAGATTTGATCACTGCAATAAAAAGTATGAAAAGAAAAGGCCTGCATCATGCAAATGTAGTTTGTTATTGACAAATTCTTTACCATCCGCATATGGAACATGAATGGGTTCCTCAGCTGCACATATGCCATTTTTTGTCAAGATGCTCCCACTATCGTGCAGCTCCGAGACAGCCGTGGGCAAAGACCTTGCTTTTTCGATAAAGGCCTCAACCTGGCAATTAGCAATGGAGTAAAAAAGTTCGGATTTAACAGAGCCACAGCTAAGATTAGCTGGGGAGAGTCGACTGATGGTGAGACTCTGTGGAGGAGTTCTGCTACGCTCTGTCATCGCACAACACAAAGAGAGTTTAGTACTGGTGTGAGATCCGTGGTGTGATAGTTCCATTTTCGAATTCCGTTTTGAATCACCTTCCCCGCCTCTGTCCCTATAAACAGCCTCTAGACATCCGACCCGTGTTTTCTTGTTCATCAACATTCGGCATAACGATTTCTTTTTCTGCTTCGACTTTAGCGGTATTTCTGTACTGATATTAGGTGTTGCGTTGGACTCGTCGTGGGCATCACAGCGATCCATAGTATTGTATGTATACAGTTGCGTATACAGTGGTCAGAGGGATAGATTCTCAACGTCCATTTTGTGGACTCAGTATTTTGATAGAGTTCCTTTACGCCTGATCGATCTGTATTCACCAACAGAGGTTGTCAGTGCCATTGATATTTCTTTCATTCCCGCACTTGTGATCAAAGAATTGACGCTTCCTCAGGGTGACATATGTCTTTCACACTGATCTCGAACAGTGGTCTTCCACCACTAGCTACTGCGCATACACTCGGCGCAGTTGTCAAATGTAGCAGACGACAGGACGGTTAAAAACATCGTGCAGCGTTGACTGAAATTATGGAAGTAAAGAAGGTATATTCCTTACGTCCATGTAGAGATTATGACTGAAATGCAGTTTGTTGCCAAACTATCGCGCACGTTCGTAGAAGAAATCATTATTCAAATGAAGTTTTTCGAGAACTCGTTTAATGATTAATCAAACACCCCAGCTAATTATATTCTGCAGCGTTTATTGTGTTGTAACGGACATGTGACGGATCGCAACTTTTATTTCATAAATGTGCAAATGTGACCGAAAGACAATTGAATTTATCGAATGAAGTTTCAATTATGAAAAGGGCATTTTCCCTTCGAATATGAGCACTGATGTATAACTACTATATCGGACATGAGGCAACAGCGAACGTTCATTTTTTTCATCCGTCGATAATACTTGTCACATCTAATTCGACGTAGTTGGGTCAACCCGTTGGTCAACTATAGAGTTGCTTGTCCTATAGCAAAATATTTTCATTTTTCATATTACCACCAACAATCACTGCAGTGATTCTATAAATGTGAATAAAATGAAAATATTTGGCAGCAATTTTCTCAAGATATTTTCTTAAAAAGAAAGTACACCAAAATATTCAGAATCATCACTCTCATCATACTTTCAAAACATGTTCTTATACAAGCGCAATTCAAAAATCGACAAATGCAACAGAGAAATCTAATTAGTACGTTGCTCACATAGATATATTGAACACATATCTATGGTCAATATTTCTATGATTGCTCATGGATTTTATCTTCAATCATTACATTTTATTAATTTGTGAGAGGACCTTTGTAAGATATGCGTCAAAATATATTTGTTTAATCTTTTTTTCGGATTATATTTTCTTTTTATGAAAATTTATGATAATGTATTATCGCTAGTAAATGTTAGAGCCTAGAAATCGGTTTCCACTTGACAAAGTAACGGGCTTCTAGAATTTTCGTAATTGGTGTAATTTGTGAACAATTAAAACCATGATTCAGCCACCATTTGTTTCCTTCAATGCCGTGAATCTTTCGTCTTCAACTTTCTCTTGTAGGTATAGGGGAAAGAAGGGTATATTAAACCACCTGGTAAATCGGATCACTCTATACAAGTACGTACGATACATTGCTTGCCTTATGCTTTCCTATGAAGCGTTCTCATTTACCTGGTCGAATTCATTCGACTTTACCGTATCTATCTTGGTTCGCAAAATACCTCACAGAAATTGCAAATTTTGGGATTAAGAAAATGCGAGCAGTGAATTCCTGGAGTGCTTCAGGCACTATCGGAAACGCTATCGGGAAATGTACTCCGGCATGCTTACATTATACTTCGTACCAGGTATGATAGGTGTACTGCGATGCAGATGGAGCCCGGAAAGTAAAAGAAGTTTATTTGATACGTATCCCACCTTTGTTGCCCACCATATTACCAAATTCGTCTCCCCCCCCCCCCCTTCCCCCCTGGATTGGACTGAAATTCTACGTAGGGCTGAAATCCAAATAGTCAAATTGCAAAATGTACGAAAGGATCTTCCGTCACAGCTAATAACAAAGTAGCAAAACAGCTGTACAACAACCGCGGTGGCGATCGTCAAGCACTCCGCATTGTTTGGAAATTTGGACCGGTTGGTTCCACTTAGGATTGGATTGTTCTGTTCAGGGTGGAATGACTAATTTTTTTGAGTATATTCTCGTGGAAATAAGTGCGACCACCACAATTC
The DNA here is from genome assembly GCA_963932425.1 of Athalia cordata. Classification (NCBI taxonomy): domain Eukaryota; kingdom Metazoa; phylum Arthropoda; class Insecta; order Hymenoptera; family Athaliidae; genus Athalia; species Athalia cordata. The sequence goes on from OZ010626.1 coordinate 33,642,002, forward strand.
TTGTATAATTCGGTACCATCGCGGTTGACCACGGCGGCACCCGGAACGAGAGAGATGAAGTGGGTGAAGAGGTTGGGGTCGGTTTTCGCCGCCACCACGAGGTGTCGCCATTGCGTGCGGCTCGCTGGCGGCCACCATTGTTAAATCCTGCTTTGGTTGATGTCTCGACGATTTTTTGGCCAAAAATCGTAAATTTGCATGCATCGCACGGGCCGCGTAAGCTAGGTAGGTAATCGGCAATATCACCAACGATACGTGAATTATTCAACAATATTACGGTGATAGTGATGTGCGTTAAATTGCGACGGTTCAACAGTAAATCTTGTGAAATAAAATGTGGCATCGATTTACGCAAAGAAAGGCACCATGTCGGGGTGTTGGTGTTGCCAGTGATGCATGCGTGCCGGCAGCAGCGTTGCTTTATCACCCTCTTCGGATGATTTGAATAACGGATCCTCGACACCGAATCACAACTTTAATTATTAAACGACAAAACTACGGGTCCTACCGCTTTGTTTCGCCTTTCAGTATCAACATCGGATTAATTATTTCGACGTACCTAGTTGGACCTCGAACCGAATCACGGTGCACCTGGTACACATCACCTTATAATTTATTCGTTCGAAATTTCTGGTTATAACTTTTAAGAAACCATCTGCGTTAAATTGCTGCGTGATTTTTTGGTTCATGTATACACCCGTTGCTCATCGGTCTTCGTATTCCACCCTCGTACTCTGCACTAGGTTATCTAAATCTATTGAGGTATTGTTTGGCACTCCTTTGCACCAACCTGCAGTTTGCTAATAGTTGTTTGCAAATTGCGTATATTATTGTGCCAAAATTCCAATCATTCCCGTCTTTCATTCTTCGCGCGATTTTCGCTCTATTTCTCCATATTTGGGTCAGTGGTCCCCTGTTTTGGTAGTTTCCATACGCTGTGCTAGAATTTAATTTTTATGCAGTTTTTCGCTCGTGCCAAAATTATACAAAATTTTCAATTTGAACATTGAACGTTTAATATTCATGCTTCACAGTGCACTAATAACGTATTTTATCTTGGTATAAATTCAACCACTGTCATTCGTGTTTGCTCAACAAGGATTTGAAACTCCAGAGCCTACTTTGTATAAATGAGCAGTGAAAATACTCGATTTCACTGCTGAAAATATGTTTGAAGTTAATGTGAAATCGGGTGAGAATCTATTGAATTAACCTTGACAAATTCATATTTATTTATGGAAAACTAACAGTTTCTCATGTTTTGTAATGCATCAAAAATATCGTTTCATCTATTCCGTGATCTTGTATTTAATAGTTGAAAATCGGAAGAATACCAATAATATCACACCATGTTGTATTAGTAAAACCTTTTGTTAGTTTGTCGGTCGCATCATGAATAATATTATTCCATTATGCCATCAAACGCTGCCTTATTTTTGAAGTAGTAATGACAACCTATAAATTGGAATGTAGCAGATGAGTTTCCCGGTTGTTTTCTGCCACTACTACTTCATGTTGAGCCAATTGAGTATTGTTCTGTAACCATGCAAGATATGTTTTTGCAAGTAATCTGCCTGTGTAATTAATGAAGACAAAATTGTTGTTCAAGAAACTGAGGGCAACTACAAAGGTACCAGAGCTGACGAATGTGCATATAAGAACTGAGAATCCTTAATAAACCTAGAAAAAACAAATCTGCCACAAGCTGATGGAAAATTGGACATCAGAAGTAGGATTGCACATGGCCTCACAGGCCTGAAGCTCAGCATGATTTAATCATCAGAGATAATTATGTCACTTCCAATAATGGTAAAAACTTGTGGATACTTACATCAAAGTAGATTCATTAAATTACATATCTTAAAATTACTTGAGGACCAATAAATTCAATTATCATTATTTAGGTATGGCAATGACGTTTGTAGTTCTACCGTTTATTAATAAGCTAACATAAATTCCTAAACTCTCGAGTCCTGCAGTGGCTCGGGCTGTATTCTGTACGTTTGCTTTCACCAACACCTAACTACTGACAATCGTATAAAACAAATCATTTGACATGAGAATATGGCACATTATATCGATTTTCTCAAATAATAATATTTTATATTCTCCGTCCAAGTTTCTAGCACACATAATGTGACAAATAATGAAGTATCTACCTATTTATGATTACAGGGCTACCAAGTTTGGAAATTGCATCACAATGGGAAACTTCGACCAATTGTTGGTCACAGAGCTACCAACAACGTTGGTTGGTAGCGCATAATATCGCGCAAGAAATATTTAGAATTTGCGCAAAAAAGTACAACCTGATTGATTTCAGTGCTAATCCAGTTTATTCACGTTAAACTTATTCGTGTTGATAATTTATTTAATTTTCTGCTATTCGTGATACGGCTCCATCCCTATTGCACGTGTTTATCACCTTAGTCACTGTACATTGAGAGTAATAAGAGTGAAGCAATTTTTTTCAAATGCTCTGAATAGCATTGTTGATACACAGAATCATTCTTCTATTCTCTCATATGTTGGATCAGACGATAGTGTTCGTTTGGTGCCTCCATTGAACTCGGATTGATATACATCTACGATTTCATCCTGGTAATAACACGCGAGAACAATTAGTTTTTCATCGATACTTGCTTGTGTCAGTAATACATAAGACATGATAAAGGACTGTTTCATACGTTGAAGCAAGTTTGTCAAGATTGCAGTCAATACGTGACTGTGATGAAAATCAATGTAATCAGTTGATTCGTCTTGTGATTGAATGCAGACATCTAGGCGATTAAGAACACGCCACAATTCATAAACACCAAAACAGTACCAAATTTGTTATATCGTGCGTTGGAATATGAATACGTTCTTATGGTGAAGTAATCTCACAGTTATACATTATTGTAGTGAAACGTCGATATTGAATCAGTGGAAACAGAGTAGCTGGGGTATATTATTTATAGGATAGGGTTTAACGTGATTCAAAAGAACATTCCAAGATTGAGAAAAAACATATACTCGTAAAAATTATTTCTATACGAAATTAATCGGAGAAACTATAATTTATTAAAATATAATTGTAAATAACTATTCAAAGTTTTCAATGATATACCAGTAGTATTACTGAATTTTCTACTAAAAATTTGTAATCATGGAAATTCAATAAGTCAAGAGTATTCTTATCGAATAATAAAACACGCGTGTAAAATTGCTCGATTCCAATTTCTGATCGTGGGCGTGATAAGAATCGATCGAATACGAATCGCAAGGATATTTTATTCTACAAACATTGGGTGAACCGAAGATTTCAAGATGTCTGGCCAATATCCCGGACACAGTCGACCCCCGGTGGGCACGCCCCCCCCTCAAACTGTATGGAATCACTTGACCATGGCACAAGGACAAGGTAATATAACAACATCAAAATCCAGTCGTGCATCATAGGATTGTTACAAATTCAATTGTATCTTTATATTTTACTTGTAGACTTAGTTGCGCAAAAGGTGCAAACTTTTTGTTTTACATATTGTAAATTGAAGTATCTAACAATCCTGATGATATTGGTAAAGTTTCATATTCCGATACGGTTAATCAACATCGGTCCGAAAAATTTCAGGGCTGAGCATGCATCCTACGGCATTGCCAGGTGCAGCTTTGAATGCTCCTGGATTTTACACACACCCATCTATGGCCAGAGCATCTCATTTGGCATCTCAACTGACTCCGCAACTAGCGCACACGCAGGCGCCGCCAACTTGGCATACACCAACAGTCCCTCCAAAGCCTGTAACACCGTCAAGTGTACCTGGCAATCCTCTGTTTAGCTTACAAATGTTGGTTGACAATCGACAAAACCAAAACCAATACAGGAATTCCCCCGGTACTCAGAGCACCCTGGATCTTTCTGCAACTTCGGATATAGCAGAAAATTATTCGAGGATACCACAAGATATTCCAATCAGCTTGACGGCCAGAAGTGTTGACAAAAACAGCAGAAATGGTAATATTATATCACCCTTGAATGGCGAAACTTCTTCGGACAGTGGTATCAGTTCTTCGGTTCCAACACCAAATTCTCTTAGTGAACCGGTGTCATTGTCGACAAAAGAAATAATGACACCTAAAATAACCGTGAAGAACTTTGAAAGCAACTTGAAAGGCGTCGCGAATCTCCATGACAAAGTCAAGGAACAGACCATGGATTCGTTTGCTCAAAAAGTCATTAACTTGCCACCTAGTGTTACCATTGAAAGGGTTTCAACGGAAAAGAAAGATATCGAAGTATTAAAATCCAAAGATTCGTTGAGTGTCATTGCGCAAGGACCTCGGAGTATATTACCAGTTATTGTTAATTTAACGTCCAAAACAACTGACAGGGATGTTACGGATAGTCCTAAGAGAGAAATCAATGACATCGACAGAAAAATGGAAGAATATAGTGCGCGATCGCCCAAGAATCCTCCAAAACGTGGTAAAAAAGGGGTGGATTCTTTGTTGGAAAAGTTGGAAGGAGGGAATAAGAAACTTGGGTGCATGGAGAGCATCGGCTCAGTCATCGTAACTTCAGTCGAAGAAAAAGATGCGTGTAGCATTAAAAGTATGTCTCCCGAACGTCAAAAGTCCAAATCACCAAGTAGAGAGGACGAAGTTATTTCGCCATCCTTTAGTAACGATGATTCTAACGACAATGCGAAACAGCGTAGGAAAAGAAAATTAGAAAAACCTGTCAGATTGAGTAAGGATTCAAAAAATGAGGTCGAAGATATGGAACTAGAACCAACCGAACCTTCTGTGCCAAGAATGTGCGAACCAATTCCGGAAAAAGTGAATTCGACACCTATCCTGAAACAAGAAGATAGGGTAGAAGAAAATCAGCCTATCAGAAGGCGGAGAAGCAGCGAAGGCCCTGCCTCCAATGTACCCCCAAATAATCAAAGAGCAAGGAGAAAATCTAGTGACGATGCAACAGAGTTTTCTAAGGTGACAAGTCCTAAAGGTATCCCTAACGCCAACCCGTTCAACGAGGTTGAATCTGAGTTAGAAAAAATGTTTGCTGGTATTGTAGAAACTGACGTAGACACAAAAAAGGAGGTGTCCAAAATTGACCTGGCAAACACAGTAAAAGAAGGTGTAACAAATGTGGACAGTGTGAACAGTGGGATGGAAATCCAAGATACAAAAGCAACGGATGTAACATCTACCGTTGATAATAAACCATTAACACAAAAGACAAAAAAAGGTAAAAGCAGAGGAGGCAAAAGGAAAATACCCGGATCTGCTGACGCGATTTTTGGCAGTGCCATTAGCGATTTGCCGCAGAAAGACACCAGGAAAAAGCGAGCGTCCAAAAACACAAAAAAACTAGAGGTGGTCAAGAAAACTAAAAAAACCACTAAAGTTGATGGACTCAGAGAAATGGCCTACGATTCTGGCTCTAATGCCAGTTCTATCAGATCTAGAGGACCGGTGGTACATGTGGAAGGGCCTCGAGATAGTCCGTTAAGTGTTCAAGTTGTTAATGCTCCACGAGAAGAAGAAGAGGAGAAGAGTAAAGAAAAACGAAAAAGTGTAGGGAATGGTAACGCTGGACGCAGCAAGAGGCTTAGTCATCAAAATGATCTTGATTATCGTGGTAAGAATTCTGTTTTTGGATTTCATTGTTGTAGCAAGTTTTCCAAAGTCTGGTATATCGGTTGTCTTTACTTTCAATCGGCACATTGCTTTGTTATTGAATTGAATGCGTCATTTTTAGTGCACCTATCTAAAGGCCAGGATTTAGAATGTGAAACTTAAAATTTCACACGATTGTTCTTGAACTTTTATTTCCATTGGGTTACATTATTGTCGATATGAAGGTTGATTGTTTTGTATTAGGTAAAGTGAGCAGAGCTGGTCTCTTTAGTTCTACCTTATCCTCTCGGTACGATGCACACACCACAGATTCAACATGGGTTTGCGTGTTTTGCAAGCAGGGACCACATTCTGTAATTGCTGGTGACCCAGCAAGGCCACACCCAAATCTATCAGGTCCTCACATCGCTCCTGGAACATACATGGTTTGTCATAATTTTAAAATAAGATGAAATGCCATTGAATTTGAATATTGAACATCTTCTAAGCCTCTCGGAACATTCACTGATATTTCTCAACCGTTGAAAACTGCTTCATCGTGGCACGACTAGTAAAGGACAAAGCTCCTAGTTTGGAAACAGTCTAATTTGCGTTACAGGTTCCCGCTGGTGTCCTGAGTGATTTGTTCGGACCATATTTGATAGGCAAAGAACGATTAGAAGAAGGAGTAATGTCTGCGGATGAACAGGAAATAACGACGGAGCAAAAGAAAGGTGGAAAAAATAAAAGAAGTCTGAGACATGCAGGTTTGGCAGATCAATTCGCAGCAAAAATGGGGAAAAAAAAGAGAAACTCGGTCGAGGGAGGAACCAACACCATATTGACGGGAATGACGCAGTTGCCAGGAGAAGAGCAACGGTGGGAAGTATGGCTCCACGAACAATGTGCTGTTTGGGCTGCCGGCGTTTACATGGCAGGTTGGTCACGTTTGCGAGCATCAATTTTACCGAAGAAATTTAACAGCAGCAGCTTCTGAATTCTCATTACTTTATAGGTGGTCGTGTGACAGGGCTTCAAGAAGCAGTTTGGGATGCTGCAAAGTCAGTTTGCGGTTCATGTGGTTGCACAGGGGCCAACATTGGGTGTGTAAAGCGTGGCTGTCGAAGCGTCACACATTACCCTTGCGCTCTTACCAAGGGCTGGCTGCTCGACACGAATCAGTACATACCCAAATGTAATCTTCATCGAGTTACGTGAAACTTTGGTGAGTTAGTAAATAGGTAAAAATTTTGCAACATCCATCGAAATAAGGCTAGGATACGCACCACGTTTGTAAACGTGGACTTCCTAGGTATGTAACAAGTGGACGACGTCAGATGTTATAAATGGACTTTCGGCAGCAGTTGATCACCTGTGCAACGGACAACTGTATTCACCTCCACGGAACAGTGAAATCTGCCTTTTTCCTTCGATTGTCAGTTTAGCTACAATTAGCGATTACTGCCAATTATTGGATGTGTTTAACCTCTGTTATGAGCCGGTAGCTTGCTAGAGCAATACGATCGCTGATTTTATTTTTATCATATTATTATTTGATGCTTGCTATAACTAATCATTGTAAGCATAAAAATCAATCATGAAGCTGCGGGAGAAGCCGCATATAGACTGCAAAGCAATTCTAGTAAGATCAAATTGTCGAACATAATACTTGAAGAAAATTCAATTGATTTCTTTAAGGTTAACTTCCATCGAATTGATCTTGGCGTATGAGTAGAAAAGGGAGAAATTCGTCATAAGTGACAAGTCTGTTTAAGATCGGATACAGCTGTGTGAAAATATTGAGAATTGTTCTAAATCTTATTTTCAAAATGCAAGAGATAAGGTATACGGAAATTCACCGAAATCGAAAGAGTCCCTTAATAGTAGCCGATTCTGAGAACTTGAGAAAATATTATTTGATAATCGGAAACCGCTGGTTGTTGGGGTCATTGAACGAACTGTATGGAGGCAGCTATTATGCTGTTATTTATGGTAATACGCAACTGTCGACATGCATGATTATATCTACATATTCAATTGATGTAGTAAATCTAATAATAACGTTATAACGTTATAAAAACGTAACGTAATTTTGACACACCTTATATTGCTGGATAAGGATATTTCCTTACAATGAATTTTACATGCACCCGATATATTACGCTATTTGGTGTTACATGAAAAGGCTTACTCTGACCTTTGCAATCACTAATGCTGTAATGCATTCATAATTGGATGTCACATCCGAATGAGAAATGTTGAATTGTGGGCAGAGGCAGACCGTGTCGACTTCAACTTAAAAATTATGCACAATTTACCGTACCAAGTATATGTTGAAGGCTGCATCGACATAACTTTTTTTTTTTTTCTTCTTTTGAGAGTGATAAACAGTGAAATATTAGAATTGAACGTCTTGCTGTACTTGAATTATGGATGTGCATCAATTTTCATATTTCACATTTCTATTATAATACATACCCCCATGTAAAGGAACAGTACTGTAGATTATACATTTTTTTTTTATCAAATCAAACTGTTGATATTGAAGTATTTATTTACAACGCCGAATTTCCGTCTAATATATGAAGCGGCGAAATCAGAGTTCTATCCTTGAAATAAATGAATAGTTATCTACTGACTTCGGAGAAGAGTCCATACTAAATGCGATCATGTGCTGAAATCAAGTTGTCCAAATGAATCTAAAACTCTGTCCGAGCATCAACATTTACGCGAGACGTGGTTTGTGAAGGTTCACGCTATCCATAGTATTGACAAGGAATTCACTTCGATGTAACGTTTGTAAGTTACAACTGTCGAAATTTTAATTGACTCCGACAAGCATTGTCCAGTGATTAGTCGTAATGTATCTGAAGCTGAGCAATGGAAATAATCATTTATTCTTGATTATATTATACATAAAAAGGAAAACAGATTTTCGCTATGATAGAGGTGAAAAAAGACGTTCTGACATATTGGAAGGAGAATTGTAAAAAAAAGTATATACATATATATATACCTATATATTTATATATGTATTATATAAGTATATATATATATATTTATCAGATAACCAAACCAAGTCTTTTATTCTTTCTTTATATATATATATATATATATTTATGTGTGTATATATATTATATGTGTATGTATAAATATATATATATATATAGGTCGTGTAAATACTTTTATTTCGTGTAGGCCAAAATATAACTAGTTAGTTGTTTCTCCTCCTTTGACATTAAGCGAAATGAAAAAAATCATTTTCAGATAGTAGATTTATAAAATTATCAAAGATATCAATTCTTTGTACATAATGAGAATAACGTGTAAAAAGTACAATGACAAACAAAAACTTGAGAACAAAAAAGTAGAAAAAAACAAAATTTTTGTTCAGAAGCATAATATTGACTTGTAATTAAATTTCGAGAATCAGTACCGAATGTTGTGACGGAAATTAGATAACAGCATCATTCATTGTGTTTGGTCTTATAATTGAGCATGTCCCGTGATCCGATCCTGAAACTAATTAGGCACCATTTTCAATCACCTCGATAGAAAAAGACTCATTGTTAATTGAAAAAAGATAACGATGCTACAGAAAACCTTTGAAAAAATACGGTTTTGGTTTGTTGAGAGATAATATTAAGAAAACGCTTATATCCTACGATTATTTATGAATTGGAAACAAAATTTTATCTTAGAAAACATTGTAATACTTGTGATATAACAAATTTCTGGGGATGATGATGTATCTGAATGTTTATTTCCTTTTTCTCCCGTATCACTTTTTACCGCTGTCTGTTTTTCATCTTTTCTTTGTAATTAAAAAAAACAATTTCGACACTTTTCTTTCTTTGTACAATAATGATTGTGTAAAGTATCAGAGTATTTAGTGGACATTTAGTGGAGTATTTCGTGGTCTGAGAGATGGGGATACGATTGAGTTTGGTGTGTAAAATAAAAATAACAAAAAATAATAAAAATATTGAGAAAAAAAAAAAATTGAAAAACATTAGAACTTGGCTTGTAAGTTGCTAAGTAAATTATAGGAGATATTGGAATGTATCTTAATAATAACTTGGGAATAATTATCAAATCATTTCATTTGTTAATTGTATAGAGTTGACAGCGAACTGCGGAAGCGTAATACCTAATCTGTATAAAATTTATTATTAAATATGTATAAAATGTCACTTCCGAGTCCTTACGACTCGAAAAAAAAACAAATGATAATTATAAAACGTTTCACAAACTAGTAGATATTTTTACTTTTTACATAGATAAATGCTATTTTTTTTCCTCCTTTTCCCCTCGGCCCTCGTTATGTGTATGTAATTTTTGTGACCTGGTTTAATGATAACATTGAAGAGAAGAATATTTGTTCCAATCTCTATTTAATTATGTGACATAATAAATCCCGATAGATTATATTGGTCGATCCAAAATAGATTAAGTATAAATCTTTGTGTAATATAAATATGATGAATAATAAAAGACGGTATGAATCACATAATAATGCGTGTAAAACGTTTCTCAAAGATTCAGCTTGTTAATTTATTTGCGATTAAGTCGACTGTATCTGATGGCTAAATATACTCGTGAATTACAGATAATCTACTCTAGAGACCCTTCAGTAAAGGGTCTCTAATCTACCCTGTCTACGGTTTTTCGATTTTAAACTTTTACATAATCGAATTCCAACAATGTTTAAGGAATTGGAATAGGACAAGGAATTGTGAATGCGTGAAGTGACGTCTGTATGTGTGTCAATTGCAAAAATTGTGTCGGATTGGTGAAGAATATTGGAGATCCTGAAACAGATCCCATGCTAGTCAACGCCTTGCTTCATGTGTGACGTCAGAATTCGTTCGTGCGGGTCCCCGTTTGGTGCGGTAAAGCAGGGGCCTCAATAACGAGGCGCCTCTGTTTACCGCTGGATGGCGCACCACAACCGTGAAATCTGTATATTTCATAGGAACATAACCTAGCAGTCATTTTTGCGTTAGTGCCTGTCATGATCATAAACACGTAACAAATACGTGAAAATAAGTTTCTTTCGCGATAAAAAACGATTCAAATTATAGAAAACTATGCTTTCATCCAAAATTTCGTTCTTCACCTGTGCTACACACGTTTCTTAGCAGATGATCCAGCGATTGATGTCAACATGGGCGCTAACAGTCCCGCGAACGGGTATTCGGTGAACTCATGTAAATCAGCTGTCATATTCATAAGAAATGAAGTGTCAAATTTTTAAAAGGTGTGTTCTACATTTTTTCATCAAATGAAGTGGTTCTTACCTCAAACTGTGTGTTTTGGTCTCCTCTAGTCGCTAAACTCCGGATATTAAGATATGTTGAGTATAAATATACAAATTTTGAATAGGTTCACAAGGTAAGTAGATTCCTATGTATTTTTTTTTCGAATTTTGCAAAATCCAGAGTTTAGCGACTTTATTCCGATTCCCTCCAACGATCTTCCGAATTTCATTCCGATTGCTTTAGCCGTTTTAGAGAATACACCTTTCAAAAATTCGACCCCCTTCCCCCTCCACAAAATGGCGACTCGATATTCCCCTTAAAGCAAAAGCTTCGGCGATTGTCCGCAAAAGCGCTGAAAGGAGGGGCTGTTTTTTATGTCTCTTCAAGTGATGGACTCTTCTCTTTGCTCCCCACTTTGTTCGAAGTACTGGTAAGCTCAGTAATTCTGTGGTAATCGTAATTCAGTATGGGCTCATTGTCAGTGCAGTGGCTCAGCGGTAGTTCAAGCGGTGTTGGTTTGGTGTTTGTCGATGTTTGCCTCGAATCTCCTCGCGTCTCCTCGATTATTCGGAGATTGAGATAGTTTTTTTCCAGTATGTTGCTGACCGCCGCAGGGATTTGGCGGCTTGGATGAGTTAGCTACGCTCGCCGCGTGATATTTTGCTAATTTCGAGTGAATTCAATGTGTAAAATGAAAATAATGTGGAGTCAAAATGGGTAACTTAGCGACGGTGGTGAGATTTGGTGCAGCATTTTTACCTTATTTAATGGATTACGCGTGCGGCGAGGATTCAGAATCACAAGGAGGTAAGGGCATTTAATTTTTTTGACATTTCTGAGCCTAGGACTAGCGCCGAACGAAAAAAGAACGGCGTTATTTGTAAATAATCGTTTGTTGCACGCGCGATTGTTGTCTTTTCCTCACACTAACGAAAAAGGGGATGGTTTCTCCCACACTTACGAAATTCCAACGCCACGTTATGTACGCACATGCTTTCTAATTTACAAATAATATTATCACACCACCATTTCCATTATTACAAAATGACGTACGATCAATTCTGACGTTTCTGTAAGATCGGAACAAATGGCAATCAATTTTATTCCCGCCTCAATCGGTTTACAACCACGCTGTCCAACTCCAAAATTCACAAGCGGTCTTCCGTCACGTTATTTCACGAATCTTTATGTTACGACACATAGATTGGGAAGCTGAAGATTCTCATAAAAATTTGAAACAGTAAAATACGCTTCGAAAGTTGAACGGGACAATTATGTAAATGATTTAATTATTTGTTTTCTAATATCTCCTTTATACCCTGAAAATTACCACAGTCGAATGTCATCTGGGTAATACGGTACCATTCATAACTTCGGGATTACTTATCCATTTCCCAACTACACGTGATTTACGAAACTAAAAAAATCACAAAGTAACAGCCGTTTTCAAGGCGAGTTCAAGGACACTTGGCGAGTGTAAAAAAGATCATGGAAATTTTTCCACGAAAAGCATAATGAAGCTGGATTATTTTCCTTTTAATTGGCACCTCTCACATTAGATTTCGACTTTGTTTGGCCGAGATGTGCAATTTTTCGTCTGGATCGGAAATTTGAAACTGTAATTATCCACGAAATGCCTCATGGTGTTGGCTGATTTTTATTCTCTCCTTGTTTTATCTTCAATTCTATAACCAATACTTTGAACTTGACAATTCTTCTCTGACAATGAGTATCTAAGCATATGATTCATTTGATGTAAGTTCATTATCTCGTTCTTTACATGTGATGAGGGAAAAACCCGACAAAACTTTTCGAAGCGATTTCCGGCATATTTGCCGTTTTATTGTTAGCGGAGTCTCTCCGACATTGTGACTTCTGCGAAGTAGTTTTCTATTGATCTTGTTTATTAGAAAAAATGGAAAAACGGAAAATTCTGCATACAAAACGACTGAAATATTTTGACCTGAGGTCAACAGGTGCGAAGATGGAAGGCCTGCATCCATAGTGATTTCCGTGCTATAGTGCTTGACCTATGTAAAGTTGGCCCACCTCACATTAAAAAAAAAAAATCTGGAAAAAATGATAGCGATTTTCCTTCGTTTGCCTATGATTGTCATTTTTGAATTCTTGTTTGCCCCCCCACCATTTTGGAATTATTGTTTTCCGAAATTTCTCAAAGACCTTTTTTACCCTCAAGCAAGCCCGACTTTTGGTGACACTTATTCCGTTACGATAAGCCATAAGGTATTACATACCTATATCTTGAACATCAAGGAAATCGAAAACCCTGTATCTTCTCAAGCCGGTTTAGTGCCTACGGTATAAGAGTAGATTCCCATTAACATAATGATTATAATTCCAGCGGGATTTGATCGCTTCAAGACTATCATATAGGTAGACAACGTCGGCTCAAACTCCAAAAGGTTACTGTTATGTCGTAATGTATCCTGAATCCAACGAGAAATTTGAAACCGTTAGCATGGAGCGCGTATAGACTCGATAGTCTGCAGGAGGGAAAGGGGAGGAACTTGGGAGATGAACTTCCGACTTCGTTCACTGTATTGTATTGTGGGAAAAAGAAAAAGAAGAACCGTTCGTCGTCGATACCCCACCATACTATTGAAAAACCGGAATAAAACGCGAATCTATTTAGTACTACAGCAACTCATGTCAGTGGTTATGTATGTATTGCACTTTATTGTGCAGGTTGGCGATGGTTGTCATGCTTCGAATGCAGGTCGTACAATGACAGTGAGGTCATAATATCAAGAGACTCGGTAGAGACTCGGTCGTAATTCTATAATATTCTTACATGATGAAAAGTTACATGTACTTGGCACATTATAATTGATTTGGATCCTTTTTTTCTTATCATTGATGAATTTTTTGAACATCTAATGTACTCGGCGAACTTTTTTGTACCATAGGTGCCTTTCGGGGGGTATATAGTATCTACTTACAGCATAGAGGTTTATTTCTCGCTACTCCGTTGCAGCGGGAGAACTACCGCGACGAGACCTGCAGAGTAAACATCGTCGCGCGTCGTATAAATTGTGTTTTACTCGGCACGGTGTCGAGAGGGCAAAAGCAGTAGGAACGAGAAGATGGGTTAACCCATTGTCAGTTCGGAGAAGAAACGGTAAACAACGAGAAACCGCGTCTTATATAGGGAGGCTGACCGCACCAACAGCGCGGTCTTAGCTTATGTTAGTTCCATTTTGGCTGCGTACTAATAACCTCACAAATTAACGCAATTACCTAGTCGTCGTATCTTGTATCCTGCACAATATATATTTATGTAATTCCGCCGACCTCGACGAGGCCTATAGTTTCTGATAACTCGCTGCTAGGGTGACTATCAAAGATGCCAAGGAATATCGATCTTGATTGCGGATTTTCTAGAAAAACTCAAACCAACAAAAGTTGACGCGATATCAAACTGAAACCCCCACATATGGGGGAATCCAGGCGAAAACTATGAAAAACCACATGTGCCGGTGCTCCCCAAAGGCAAAGTTATACTGTCATTGGAGAAGCGAAAGGCAAGAATGAACTGCTAGTTGAGTATGCTGTCAAAATATCATGTCGAAGTTAATGAAAAGAAATTTCATCTATCTATACGCCTCTAGATTGTGACGAATCGCAACGACGAGAATCTAGCAAAGGTGCAGTAACGGTTTCCTAGGGAGCACAATATAGGTAACAACTGGGCGCTTGTCAGGTGCTGACCTTAAGCTATGGTATAGGCGCCATGAGTTTCTTTATTCAAAATAAGCAATTTATATACTCTTGAAGATCAACCCCCGTGAAATTTTTCGGTCCGAGTTTTCCATCAAAAATTATGAGGGATTCGTATAATTCTCTTTTCTTGTGAAAGTGACAGTTTGAAAATTACTGACTGCATGTAAAACATTTTACTCATCTGTTGTGGGCATAAAGATAATCCGTATACCTGCGATTGCCTCGCGCATGTGTGAATCGCACACCACATATACGTGTGTGTTCAGTTTATTATGGAGCGGATACAACCGTTTATCAAGCTATCAAACGTTACCTCATATTTTGGTCGCTCAAGCCACGGAGACTCGAGACCCGAAGAAATATAACTGCTATATTGGCGATATTAATCTACTTTTTACTCGTTATAGGAAGTGACGAATTTCCAGTATTATAGCTCTGCTCTGTTATGTTTTCACCCCCAAAAAATAGGTGGTTTTCAATAGAAATCTGAATTAACATCCTATAATATACATATAATAGAGTGGACCATATTTGTGCAGGGTTGGTCAAATGTTAACCGCAACCGCCCCGTGAATCTTAAAAAAAAGCGCAACCTGAGCCCTCTTGCTCAATGCCAAGGACTAAGTGAAACTTTTTGTGCAGAACCGACTTGAATTGTATACATAATTGATTGAATTTTCAGTTCCCAGAATGATATAGGTATGTGTCTATTTTCACGTCATCGCGATCATCTCTCATGTTTCGTGTTTCGTGTTTCGTACACCTATCTTATATAGGTACATCATAACGTATATTGTGTTGTATTCTATTTATAGATATAGTACATCATGTATACATAAATATCCACGCTTATGTCGTAAACATATGACATGTGTACGCAATATATGTATTATACTCTCGTATGGTTCGACGAACTTATCGGTCTTCTTAGCGTCGCCGAGTGCCGAACTTGAGTGTACGTGTTTTGTGTTGGACGATCGAATTTCATTCAGGTAACAATTAAACGGGGGCTTCCGTCCTGTCGCGTGACCCCGCGCGTCATATAATTCTACACATTCTACATACATATTATACGTGTATACAGTTCTAAATCTCATTACCTTAAGCCTACAGGCTTATATTGTTGGCGATTCGATGTATGCAAACTGAAAAGAACAACTAATAGGTGTTTGTATTTGCATCAAATATGGATTACCAATCAAAAGTTTTTCAACCCATAATAATATCAGTGAATAGATATTGACATAGAACTGATTCTCGGCCCATTTTGAAATGTACGAAGGTTGGAGTAGAGAGAATGAACTAATTTCTAAGAATTTGAAAAAAAAATTTAAACAGCGAGAGTTTTGAGAAAAGTAAAATTGAAATTTTCAAGACGTGTTTTCGTGATCATTTATTTTGTTTATATGTATAAACAAAATGGAAAATTTCGCGTGAAAGTACAGAGAAAATCCAATCGAACACATAATTTTAGCATTATGAATATACCACAAGATCTCATGTATTCAACGATATAGGAAGGTATACACCCACGTATATGCGTTAATGATGTAATGTAACTCCATAGATTCAGTGTCCCCCTTTTCAGACTTGCAGGAAGCTGCGGATATGCGGGTGCAGAATAATATACGTATCGTTATACGTTTGCTGGGGTGGGTCGAAAAAAAATTTTTTTGTTTTTTCCCTTGGCTTGGGGGTAGGATTTGTAGCTTTTAAAAAAATTATTGTTTTCTCAATATTTAAAGTATCCCACTAATTTTGAAAATTAATAATTATCTTATATTTTCGAATTTTTTTTTTCGAAATTTATACTGTTCGTAAGCCTCATCGGAGGCTTATGAAATTCGTCAATGTCACGAAAGATGCAGATTATCGAACTCATATGCTATTAATATACAGCCGATAACTGCGACAAAGACGATCTGAAAGTCTTCATTTCTTTGCACATGTTACGCAGGTCTTCCTGTCTGGTCTTCCATACACTGTTGACGCACATTGCTGGATTCCCAACCTCATTGTCAGTGCTGTTGAGGCATCCATTTTGTCATAAAATACGACATGAAGGCCCAAGAGCCAGAAGGGCGTGAACCTCCCTTTTTTTTTATGTAACGAACAATTTTCAAACCCGCTTAAAAATATTTGAAAATCTCCTTGATATTCGTTCTTGAATTTTGATATCTAAAAAAGCGTTGGAATATGCAGCGAGACATGGGTTTCTACACCATATACTTGAACGAGCGCAGTTCATATATTTCAGAGCGAAAAGTGCGAGAAAAGTGGGGAGAGAGAGAGACAGTCAAAATTATATAGGCTATTGAATGAACTTGATCGTAAAAATGTAGAGGTGTTTGAAAAGGAGTCGCGAATGTATCGCTGCACGTAGTAAAATTTTCAAAACCTATAATAGATTCATCGACCTGACGAAATTCAAAAAACTTATTCGATTGCCATGAAATTCTGCATCGTTAGGCTTTTCGGATCATTGGTTAAGGTGGAGATGGGTGAGTGCAGACAACGGTAAAAATGGTGTCTAATTATTCCGCGGTACTTTTCATCGTTTTATAAATGAATTTCATTCGATCAGTAAATAGTAGGTAATTATTCTGTAAAACAATTCATGCAATAGTGTAGGTATATATAAGTTGGAAATTTATACTATTATAAAATGTGACATAAGTACGTAGAATCGTCGATTGGCGCATCCTCGTTCGCTACAACTCTGTGGGAATTATACAGATGCACATCCAGATCCATAGTGTATAAGCCTTTTTTTTTTATACAGCTGCAGCTGTCGTCATCGTAACAGTGTTTTCCTTACACTGCAGTATAATTACTCACTTCTTCTTCGCTTCAATTTACACCACTTCAGCTTCATCCCAATTTATATTATACGTATAACAATTATCTGTATGATTCCAGCTGGGACAAGTACATACCAAAGAATCTGGAAAAATTTTGAAATACTTTTATAACATCCTTCTTTATAATATTATTTTTTTTTATGGAAGGGAGCCAAGGCCCTCCCTTTCCTAATCCGGAGATATTCGATTTGAAAATTTTGCTTGTGCCCTAAAAGACCCATAGTATAATACAGACGGAAAGTTATAGTTTTCGAAATGTTATAACTATAGCACCAGAAAAAAAATCGCATCGAAAAAAGAAAATACATGAGAAAATGTTTGTTAGAAGTCGCAGAGAACGCTTCGAACCCGAATCAATGAAATCGGAGAGAGATAAAGAGAAGAAATTTATCAATATTGAGATGAAAAAAAAATTTCTCTGCTAATGTATAGTAAAATTGCGTATAGATACCATGAAAAGGAACGAGATGCGCGATAGTATACTCTACAATAGTTTAATATACTTGATTGAAAAAAAAAAAATAAGAACCGGAAAAGAGACAACTACGTCAGGATGAGATCACCATCGCTGCTATCTTTATCTCTTCATTATATACCTACACACATCGATATTTATACCAACTATGGTGACGCGAGTTACTGAAATTATCAACACAGCTCTCCCCCTATAATCGCGAAAGACTGCAGTGTTATGGAGATAGATTCTAATTAGCAATAATTAATAATTTGGTATGTACTACAATCTATAACGATCGATTCGAATGTAAGAAAAACGAAAAGACGAACGTGGATTGAGCTCATTATCTTAATAGTTACATATATCATTATTATGCACATAGAGCGAATTTTACTACATCAATTCACGTGAACGTGCAGGGCACAAAGCGTTTTATCCTACAAACGTATTATACACTGTACATTCTTTCTCACGCCGCGCAACAGCGTCTTTCCACTTTTTCAACTGTGTTTTAATGTATGTTGAAACATGTAATTTCGTTCGATCATCGAAACCCCCTTCAAATCCTCCCACACGTTAGTAAAATATAAATTCATTGTTACAATACGATTGAAACAAAATGATTGAGATGTCGATAAATAGTATTTTCTAATGCAACACGTTTTTTTTACAAAAATAAATATCTATGTTCGTACAAAGTCGAATTACTCGTTACGCATGACATGTCACATGGCAATACCATATATTCTTAGGGGTCCCCGGGGGGTGAAGTAGCAAAGTGATCTTGGAAGCGGCAAAAGACGTCCCATATAACATATATGCTAGAACGACGCCAGGGTATCGAAAAATTGCATTGCTAATTTCTGGCAGAGAATAAAATTTTCTAGAATAGAACGGCGATCCAAGTTGTACCTGAAACTGCCATGACACGACCGTCGTCCACTCAACACGGATCGCGCGCACGATAGCGATCTACACAGCAAGGCGGCAAAGACCTCTGAGAAACTATAGTATCGTGTAAAATGGACGGCGATCATATCACGGCGCGAGCTGTTGCTTGATACTCAAGTTTTCGAGTAGAACTTGGATCGCAATGTACGTACGTCCGAACTACAAACTTTTTATGAAGGCTACCGAAGACTTTTTCGTGGGTAAATTGCAGATCTCCTACAAAATGGATATAAACACAATATTTTGATATATCTAGGTGGCTATAGCGTCGTTGTCGCAGCGTTCGGAGCCGAAGACGTCTTTTTGTTCAAAATTTTATCTCTGCAGCATGAATTAATTTTTTACTCAACGCTCGCTTCGTTAAAATGCATAAACTTCGCATTGAGATTCAATAAATTTGAGTAGATTATACGACTAGTTACATGTATATACCACTTTATTTATATACTTTATACATTTACACGAACGCATTAATATCTTCCCGGTCTACCTCAGCTCTTATATTTGCTTGGTCATTTTCCTGTGACTTAATCAGTTTCCGCAGTTTCTCTTGTTTCCCGTTTCGATATGATCTTGCAGTGAGCGATTTACTAGTGCGTTAAGCAGAATAAAAAGTGCTCATCGATTCTAGTTGTTAAATATTATGATCGTTTAATTATCACAAGCGGAATTAACTCTTGCTCGTATACCATTCTCTCGGGCAATCACTGCAGATTAATTAACTCCAAAGAATCTTCTCACCAACCGATTGCCTTGCCAAAAGTGTTTTTTGTTTTTTTTTTTACGTAAGATTTTCAATTATTTTTTTAATCATTATATAGCTATTTATCATACCTAACCACAATTTATATAATTATTTTATCGATAACAATTAAAAAGTTAAACTAATTCAAATTTAGAGTGATATAATTGTTTCAGAATATACTTTATTTTAATATCGAGGACCACCCAATGAATGTTCGCGAAAGCTGAAATGTAAAGTGAGCAAAATGAAAGAACATCAAAATTATTATTATTATTATTATTATTCTCATCATCATGATTATCAACATGATTATTATCATTGTTTTAAATTGTTAAAAAAAGTCTTTCGTTCGTTTCATCGGATTTCATTTGAACAACCGTTATATAATTTTGATGTTCTTTTATTTCGTTCACTTTTGTGGGGTGCAGGGCCCTGATATGTGTTAAAGTAATCTTTGTGGATTACGGCCTCGATATTATCATTTTTCAACCCTCAATATAGTGTTGAATTTTATTTGAAGGTATACGAAAACAAAATCGTGGTACACATAATTATATATTTCGACACAGTTTCAAACCGGAGCCAATTAAGACGTGCAATTTCGCCGTCGAGGAAAGCATAGTTAACGAAATCGCGGGTGTATCTGGTGTGGAAAGATCTCTGTGAGGAGATAGGCTTATACCTACGTTTATAACCATGTCCTATTTTTCTCATTCTCTAGCTCAGCTACAATATAAACTCATATTAAGTATCCTCTACGCAGAGCCGATCGTGGTGTGTGTAGGACATTACATATACATAGTAGGTAAATACACCCATATGTATGTATATAGGTATATGCTATTGCATCAAATCTAACTGTACTTATAACATATACATGCATATAATATACATATGCTTATATACATATACTTATACAGGGTGAGGCATTTAAAGTGACCTCCAAATGACCTTGATACTTGGAGTTTGGAAAAAAATTAACATAACACTATACCTGGTGTTCCCCTTGAAACCATAAAACTATATTGCCCGAAACATTTTTCCATATCTCGCTTTGTTTGGAAGAAAATTGCCTGGGTGACTTTGAATGCCTCACCCTGTATATGGTATATATGTATCGTATAAGTTACATCTACATACATATACATATGTATAATATGTATATGGATACGTTTATGTGGTACTGACCGCTGACATCAGATGCGTACGCACCGCGCTTGAAGAAGTGCCACCCGGAAATCAAACGTTATAGTATTTCACAAGGATTTCACAACGTGGCATATATTGTAGCTGTGTTCCCTTAATAATTCTGCATCATCTAATAAGCGTTGAGGACCGTTATGTACTCATTTTTAGGAATCAAAGAAAGGGGGAAAAACCGAACAACCATTTTCCGTGGTTAATTATTTAGAAACACTGCAATTAATTCTCACGGATACAAGGCGTTATGATAACTCGATAACGATTATACAGCATGTATGTTTTCCTGTCGATGAGTGATCCCTCGGCCGCAAATTCTATAATGTTGTGAATTTACAAATCTGCGGAAATTATTAATGCAAATACTTTCGAGTTTTCTCACGTTTGATTTGATTCGAGACCGTTAGATGATCGTGATAATACTTTATTACGGTGGTGCAGGGGATGATCGCTGTAATGACGATTAATTACAAGATTTGACGATGATCAACTCTTTTGCTTATCATATTGTATCGGAAGCGCAAAGAGTTTAAGTGAAATTCAACGTATAATAAACTATAAAATGGCAAAACTGGAATAACGTCTCGCTGCAATCCACGACGTAGTATTCGCGGGAAAATTGAACGCGCGATATATTAACTGGTAATAATTATATACCTTATACATATATATACAGTCGTCATAAATCCGAGTGTTGATTCTCAGGTGAAAGTTAATAATAATAATAATATTAATTATACACATGCACCCAGAGATTATGCAAGCATAGTTGTAAGCGCATCGGGCGAAAAGCTCATGCTGAACGGAAAATTGTTGAAAAATTGAAAAACATATAGATAATCAATAAATTGACAGATCAGCGATGGAGATAGACCGAGTGCTAACGATCAAGTCCGTTATGATACCCAGCTTCATCTAAATTCGACGACCGTTTGATATCTTCCATATGTCATATTGTTCCTCGCTTGTTTCCTGAACGTCGCTTATACGCATACATATGGTCATCGCACGAACCAGGAAACATCTGGTTTCCGTTCCAAACCTAATCCTAATGATAGTTCTCTGTCAAACACAAAGCAAAGTCTAAAATTAAACGTTTACGAAATTAAACAACCATTGCACCCCGTTATATCATTTTCAGATAATTTTCAGCGACCTATGCAATTATGAAAAATATTTGCGGTATGACTGGAATATGGTAGCAACTATCGGGGTCTGCCGTGGCTCGTAGTCTAGAAAAAAACTGGCCAAGAGATCGGAAATGAATTATCGAAATTATTAACCGATAGCCTCCGGCTGTGGGCCAAATACTTAACCACATTGCCCCTCCGCATACCCCTCTCGTCTGTATATCGAACGTGTTCGTACTTGTTTCTTTTGAGCACAGGATCAAAATCTCTAGTACACATGGACGAACGTTTACGAATTATCGTTATATCGTGGTATGCGTAAGTGCGCACACCTACACTCGAATACTTGCGGAATTGCTACGAATATGTATGATAACTGTACGTAAAATAGGTATATACCTATAATTTATACCATTATACTTATAGTATATATAAGACCTTTAGCGAGGGGTTTATTAGTGTAGAGTACCGAGGAATGTGGTTACTGGTTTCTCGATAAGTGGGTCTCCTAACCGACTAGCTTTATACATTCTCCAAGTTGAGAACAGTTCTTACAGGTCTGAGGTCAGCCTTTCATCGTATAGATCGTTGAAACAAGCGCGGTGAGTAGCTACTACCCCGGGTTCAAACTCAGTACGCCCTTTTTTCACACAGAATAGAACACCAGCTGGCCTTACATTGTTCACTTTTTTCGCCACCGATGTAACACGAAACGTTTCACGCGATATCTTCCTCCTTACCATACCAGGGCATATTTCTAGCGTCCTTTTGCCGCGGTTCGCGGTTCAATATTGTAGATTCACTCTCAAAGGTTTCTCTTAGCTTTTCTTTGCCAACTCGCGCGTATCTCTTCATTTTAATATCTATTATACCGATCGTACGTTGTACGAAAATTCAAGTTCCTCTTATTCTTTTTGTTTCAGCATGCATAGAACAAGAAGGTGGATGCGTAAGATGCAGAGGAGGAACTTGTGCACGCTGTTCTATTCTACTTCACAAAGGGACCTGTGTCGAGAGTTGTCCACCAGGACACACCGAGACTTGGTCTACGAGAGATGAATATATGGGGAGGATCTGTAAAGAGAGCAACTATATGTTTGGTCTAACAGGAAGTCAGGTGGCAATATTAGTTGGCGTTGTATCCGGAGCTACCATATGCATTTTCATCATACTGTGCGGTGCAGTTATTGTGCACAGAAGGAAGAGAAAGGCAGCAAAATTGATGCAGCAATTTGAAGATAGGTGAGAGTCATCACATTAAATCGGAGTAATATTTTTCATAACTCTTTTTGCATGATCTCAGAGAACTAAGAAAGTTAGAAAACTGGACAATGTAGCAGAGCGCATCTTAGCGATGTAACATCAATTTTATTCATTGTATGTATTTTTTAGTGCTGAGCGAAGAGAATTTTTGAAACATCTGGCCACACTCAGGGGGGAAGCGAATACGTTTCTTTCGATGCTGAATGACACCAGAAGACAAGTTAGAGAATTATACTACGCTGGTAACAATGGCGACGGAGCTGTTGGCGTTCAAGCTTACAGGTATTGGCGTAGTAAGCCATTTTGATACGAGATATATTGTATAGCTGGCATAGTTTATTCGTCAATTAACTATATCTATCATTGTTATCACAGGCCAGTACTCCGCGATCTTGCCAGAATATTGGTTCTCATCAACCGAAGAGATGATGAGATACCGGTACCCCCTGACGACTGGCAGAGACTGTTAGCCTGGGCTGAAAGATTGCTGCGAAGATATAAAAGGCATAGTTCACCAGAGGTATGTAGAAAAATTAATGAAAAAGGAAAAAAAGATCAGGGAAAATTCAAATTTCCACTAACGTTGTAATGTAAAATTCTTTACATGCTAGTCTGTAAGACACTTCGGTGAGTCTGCATGAATGGAACCAGACCCCAAACTCAATTCCACCTTTTCGTCAATCATACACAAGTTTAGTCATTCCTGGTAAACCTTATCAATGAAAAATGATTCATTTCTACCTGGCATGATACCAACCAAGCTCCATAGGTTTCAATCCAAAGTATATAGATAGTCTCTTTGGCCACCATGGTGCTTGTAAAAAGAATGGCAGACATCTCAATCATTCTCAAAATTATGTACTTCCGCATCGAAAATGTTACTTGGTCCAAAATCGTGTGTTCATTCAAACAAAATCAATGGAGCCTTAATACCACTGTAGATATTAGTGATGTCATTAACTAGACATCTGAATCACTTGAAAAAAAACTATATAACTTTTGAACCAAGTATGTACACGAGTAGAGCCACTATTCTTTGAGGTCCATTAGTTTGTTTCTGTTTAAGTCGATGGCAAGCTTCGAACAAAATGGCATGATGTTACCGAATTTGATCAATTCACTCCCTAAAACTCTGTATTTTTTAAAACCCGAAGGTGGCCCAGCTAGTGACATTCCTTCAGCAACCTGTGAGCCCGATTCAACTAGCAACACCTCAGCCCATCACAATAACTCAACAAGCACAGCCTTACGAGCCTCGAGCAACACCGACCAACCTCACAACATTCCAAGCAAACACGCCATTAACTACGTTCCAAGCCAGCGAAAAGTCTAGCATAAGTCCGGCAGGTTCGAGCTTAGGGTATGCTAAAGACAATCACAGTCCGATCGGATCGAGTCTAGGACAGAATAGCTGTAGCAATTATAATGAAAAATTGAGTCCGAATAGTTCAACGTTTGGTCAAACCGTTCCCCTGGTCTATGGAGGTCAGCATCAGAGGCAGAACATTAATCCAAATCTCCAGGAATTAGCAGTATCTACATTCAATCATAATTACAGTTCCCGCACAGCTTCACCTCAGAGCGACATGATCGGAGTTGAGACAGAGTCTAGTATATTAGACCGAGAATTGAATCCTCAGTGGGAATTCCAGTCCCCTGTCGAAGCTGCCAATTACACAGTTCTTTCGGACTGGTTACCAAATCGTGATTATCTCATAGATGATTTTACAATTTTAGGATTCAGACCTCAAGATGAAATTACTACAGAGTTATAATCGCCGAGAGGACGTGTTTTACATATCCATCAGACAATCTATTTGAATTTAGTATCGCCGAGATGTATGTTTTGGTACATTCCATACGTCAATTGGCACGAATGTTAATGCCTGCAGGATATTTGATCAAGTTTTAATCGAGTGTCTGAAGAAAGTACTAAATTCATCATCACCTGATCAGTCCTATTCGCTATTCGACATGTTCGACTATGTAAAGTCCGACGAAATAGTGAAAATACCAAATAATTGTAAGCTTTTCTTTGTACAAATATTAATTAATATTTAATAATTTCATACTGTTGAAGAATTATGTATATTTAGAGTACTAGTCAGTATATATTTTTGTTTAGAGCATGCACTGATCGTCTTGATAGAAGTGTGAAAAATTTGACTATACATTTTTTTTACTACACATTGAATTTCATTACCATGATATTCTCGAATCTCTGAGTAACGTATATAATAATATAAATGTTTCCCAGTGAAGCAACGAATCTCTGAATATATTGTTAATTTCTATTATGCACTTTATTATCGGGCCATTACTGGCCCGTTGTACAAATGGATGTATATATGTATACGTATGTTATAATTGATATTTGATCATAAATATTAGCAATAATTGATGATAATATATACACAATAAAAATAATGAATTGTTCACGCTCGACCAAAAGCGAATGAAAAATGAATGGAGTAAATTGAATTAACAACGAAAATACAAGTCGCTGTTCTTAATTAATACTCCCGTCGTAATAGTATGCTATATCAGGATAACAGCTTGACAAAATCAATAAACATGTTGACAATTTTCATGTCTGGCGGTCTTTTAATTAATCACAAAATTACGTAACACGAGTACATCCCATGGTATATCTTGAAATTAGTTGTAATCCTCAAACGTAGTAAATTCGGAAGGTAATCTTTACTTCGAATTATCTTGAACACTTACCAATTGACGTTGATATTGGACGGACCCAGGGACATAAATATATACAGGTGTAATATGTGTTCCTGTTTGGACCTTTAAATTCAAATTCCCGTCATGGTTGCTGATTTGATCACATTTGCCGCATTCAACCTATGATTCAACCATGAAGGAATAGTATTCAATGGCTGGAGTAAAGATTTGGGCATGGACATTCATCGTATTCTATCGCTCGACGTCCGTTGAAATAGGTAAAATCGTCGTGATTCATGATTTTCTTTTTAATAATTTCCTTGATACTGTGTAGAGTATGAGAGTTAATCGTTGTCTAAAAGTAGTGAAACGACTAGTGTGAACGACCATAATTCATTGCGGCGAATGTGAGCGCCGGGGACAGAAGAATCGCGAAGTGCGCGCGCTACAGGAAGCTGCGCGCGCAGATTGTGCTGGCCAACAAATGCGCCTCAAATATTTAAAGGTGAAATGCAAATGATCTATTTATTGTTTACGATGCTGATGCAGCGGTAAATAATTTTCTATAGGTACAAGATAATTAGATGCTTTTGCTGCTAAGTACCGTTGCTCGGCTAGGGGTAAAAATGAATTTCTCTCATGGTCCTAGCGAAGCGTGGAAGGCGAGCACCGCCATGACAGTAGTAGTATTTTCTCTAAACTGCAACAACAATTATTGTTCCGTGTGTTTTCGGAAAATTCTCGAGGTTCCTGTAGAGCCTTACACCCTAATCGGCATTCATATTGCCACCGGTTTTCCCTAGTTTCGTTTGATGATATTTGTCGTCTCGGGATCGACGGAGCGTGGCCATTATCGAGGGATTTGCTTGTGGGTACCTGTGGCGAGGTGAGGTGTTGGAGAGGCAGAGGCGTCCCCCCTCGCGTCGGGACGCACGTCCCCGGCCTAAACGACCGAGATGCCAGCCCCGCCAACAACAGCAAACACGTGAGTCCTCCTGACAACCCCCCTTTATCCCTTACAACCAGGATATCAATCCTTGAGTAACACGACACGGGCATTTCCAGTCATCGGTCGATTACCGCTACCGATAAATCCTCCATTTTGTTACGTTGCCCTCCTTTGGAAATTGACGCGTCATGCGGTCGACTAGATTATGGTACATATATGCTAACTCTACCCTGCTGAAATTTCTTCGAGCATATTTCGCTTCTCATTGTTCATTTGGACTGCTTTTCTCTGCTATCAGTACGTCACCCTACTTCCTCTAGTACCCGTCGAACTTGCTTTGACATCATCGAATTTTATGTACATCCACTGTTTTTGTTACTTCAAATCTATAGTATAGATATAGCTCATGTAGCCTCTGATTAACTCCCCGTTTGTCGTCCAATTTTTGTTTTCCGGTATTATTTGTTCGCCCAGACTTCACCCAACGTCTTTGATCTATTTCAATTTCGTTTAAATTCTCTCCGCTACACTGATTCACTTTCAACTCATTGGCAGATGTTAACTACCATATGTACGTCAGCACAAAAAAACGCTGAATACATGCAGCAATTAGAGACGTTACTCGTTCTCTGATCATCGGTCGATGCCAGATTTATTCTGCTGGCATTGCGTTATAAGTTCGTACTCATCTTAAAGAATCTAAATCCCAGAACCGAGTCCAAAGCAAGCGGGGAATATATTATCAGAGAATGTATCATTACAATTTTCTTGCATATCAAGTTGATTTCAAAGTCAATACTCTGGGTCTTCGTTAACCCAATACTTTTGCTAGTGTTTGTTTGATCTATTCTGTAGACCAACGCAGTTTTGAAAATGCCACTTTACAGAAATTGGGATGATAGATAAGAATAGAGGGGAGTATAAATGGCAGAATAGTTGTTCATTGTTGAAATCATTGACAGACTCGATGACAACTGACAAAAAATTTTACTAACCTTAAAAAGTGCTGAGAGTAAGTTGTGGATTGATTGATGGATGTAAACCAATTGAGAAATAAGTTTTGACGAATTCAAAACTTTTGTCATTTTTCAGAACAAGAAACGATGAGCTACAGATGACAATTGTCAACAATCCTCATTGAACAAAGATGAACGGGGAGCAGCATGCTCTGCCAGCGACTACGCAGGGGCAGCAAGAGGTAAGGAAGTATTGCTAGTTTTATTACAAGGCTGTATTCCAAATGACAAATGTGCAATAAAGGAACATCCTACAATGGTGTTTGTACGGCGTATGTGTAGGGATGTTTTTCCATCCAATCTACAAATATTTCTCACACAATACTGGCCTTCAGGAACTTGTGTGTCTCAAGAAATGTTTTCTAAGCACTACCCATTTTGTCTGAATCCACGATGTTGCACGCTTAACTGTGGAAATGTATGCATTTTAGTAAATGGTTGATTCATACTTGGTCACTTGCTTATAGAAGGCCATTTATTTATTTTTAGCGATTAGCTTTTAATCTTCTTTAATTTATCCTTCATGTTACTATTGTGTAAGTGTATCTTAGCGTTACCTGCAAATATTCGTTTACAGTAAACAAGTTTTTGATTTGGTTATTGCAGGAAAATAGGACATTGCAAATGCAACTCTTTTGTATATCACCTGTCATGTCTTGTATAATTGCCTTTGTTGCCCATACAATTTCTAATCCAGTGATAAGTGGGCAAAAAAAAAAACAAAAAAAAACTTACCAAAAACTTGTTGAAAATAGGTATTGAATAAAAATTTATCGAAAGGGTAGTCGCACACTTATTAGTTGGGAAACAGCCTTAAGGCATGCGATTGCATGCAATATCGATGTTGTACAAACGTTTGAATGTGTATTGGTAGGAAGTAAACGTGGGTCAAAGTGGTCGCCCTTCGTACCCAAGTGGATTGGCCACTGGATCCGTGCTTGGAAACGTGGGTAGTATTCCCCATTCTTCGGCAGATCTACGCGTAGGTACAGCAGTAGCCTTAGCCTCTTCGGTAGCTAAATATTGGGTCCTGACCAATCTGTTTCCTGGGGGGCCGCTTCCTCAGGTTTCCGTATATCACCACCCTCACCATAATTCCTCGCATCGAAGCGCCGGTGGTGATTCTTCGAACAAGGAATCTGCTTCTTCGTTAGCTCAAGAAATGGCAATGGCTCCAACTTCTCACCAACAGGCATCTACTTCACACCACCATCAACAAACTTCAGTTAATGCCAACAATCAACATAACACCCTGCACCCGAATGCACAGGTTCGTTATATTAGACACACGCAAGTACGCTTACACAGTAGTTGCTGCCATATGTTTGTTCAATGTTTAGATATGGTCTATTAGAAAGAGTCTAGTTGGATAAATAGTAGCATTGTATTGAAATATTTTTGGTTTGTATGCAAGTAACGCTACGTAATGTAGCGTTTTTCATATCCCTTTCACAGGTCGTCCTAGTTCATCGATGGTGTTCATGCATCATGACCAATGTCAAATAATTATTACATTTTTACAGTAGCCTTGTAACAGAAGTGACAAATGTCACATCACAATACCGTTTACGATCACCATATAAACTAAAAATTCAAGCATCATTGCTTTTAATTATTGTCAGTGACAAAAAATTATGCGCGTGTTCCATAGGTTTTGACAATAATCAAAAACTGCGTAATCTGCTTGTCTTTTGACGAGGATGGTTAAACTGATGTGAAATGGGTGTATGCAAACGATTATTCTTTCGCCATAAAAAAAGTATTCAGCAAACATATCATGTCAGCAAAAAAGTCAGGAAAGATGAACAATGACGTAGCAGTCTTATCACGAATGTCACTACGCAGTGACTCCGTTGTATCAGGTTGGGTTATTCGCTAGATATAAAGAGTTGGTGGAATACGTCCTTTTTATTGCTGTCTTTCATACAAAACGATCGAAGATGATCATATCAATGAATTGTTTGTCCATGTAGCAGGGAAGGGTTGTATTATATTGATAATTGAAAAATTTGTTAGGTAATTCCGTAAATTACTTTATTTCTTTTTTGTTTTATTTCGATAGATTCCAGTATCCCTGCCTGGCTTGGGCTTAGACGGAACCCACTTACCTGCGAGTGTAAGTCACTTGCACGCCGCACATGCGCAAATGCAGCAACAAATGCAGTCACAGCAGCAACAACTGCATCAGCAGCAACAACAACAACAACAGCAACAACAACAACAGCAACAGCAGCAACAACAACAACAGCAACAACAACAACAACAGCAGCAACAACAACAACAGCAGCAGCAGCAGTCCCATCATCAAATGCAGAATCATCAGAATAGTCAAAATAGTGGACACAGCCCACAAAATCAGCCTAGCAGCCAGCGTGATGAGAATAAAGTGAAAGATGAAGGTGGTAGCTGTACGACGGAAAGATGCAGCGATAATCAAGTGCATTGTCAGGTTCAATGCGATCTACAGTTGCAACCTCAGGCACAGTCAGATATGCAACAAAATCTAATGCAGCAGCAGCAACAACAGCAACAACAAATCGGAGTGACTATCGGTGGTAATAGCTCGACCGATGCTGGAAATCAAAACAATTCTGATGCGTTGAAAACTGAGAAAGACAAGGAAATGCGCCAGCAAAGCATGGCACAGTAAGTATCACTATAGGTATAAGAGCAAAGTAGATTTACCTTAGTTGAATGGTTCATTGGAACAAGAACCAAGTAGGATACCGCAAGTGATGATGCAGCTCGATTTTTCAATGCTCTATTGTGATTATTTTTGTAGATTTCAGTTACCCGACCTTAAACCTGGAGGTCATATGATGGATGTCAGAACAGCTGATGGTTCGGTTGTGAAAATAAGTGCTGGAAGCGAGCAGGATCTTGCCAAGACACTTGGCGTTGAAATGGTACAAAATATGTACAAGGTATGTGGTGTACCGGAGCCCCACTTCGATAATAACTTAAAAATAAGAATCATGATAGTGCCACAGCAGAAAAGCAAACTTCAGCTTTATTTTAAGTAAAATATAGAACATTTTCCCCTCCCAGGTTAACGTTGAAGACATAAATCAACTGCTGGCTTACCACGAAGTTTTTGGGAAGCTGCAAAGTGAAATTGCAGCTGGAACTACATTAGTCGGTGGAACCGTACCTACCCAAACGGTCACTACAATACAGAATGGAACTCCAATTGTGCAACAGGTGCAGCTGAACAAATTTGATATCAAGACTAGCGATGGCGAGGCAACCCCAGGACCAAGTGCATCTCCAGTCTCCGTAGGTAGCCATGCCTGCGAAGTCTGTGGCAAGATATTCCAATTCCGTTATCAGCTGATCGTCCATCGCAGATATCACACTGAACGGAAACCCTTCACATGTCAGGTAAAGATTCACCTCATGTGCCTTAATTTTTCCTTCCAACCTTTTCATGGCAAATTCTTTAACAACGTTTTCAAAAATTATGATAACGAAATAGCGTATGCAACTATTATGGTTTTTTCCAGGTTTGTGGTAAAGCATTTACAAATGCTAACGACCTGACACGGCATGGTAAGTGCCATCTTGGTGGATCAATGTTTACGTGTGCAGTCTGTTTCCATGTATTTGCAAACGCGCCGTCATTGGAGCGGCATATGAAACGGCACGCAACTGACAAACCCTACAACTGTACAGTTTGTGGTAAAAGTTTTGCTAGAAAAGAACACTTGGATAACCACACTCGATGTCATACCGGTGAAACGCCCTACAGGTTCGTTTATTCTGCACCTCTGTTGTTTTTAGTAGAAACGTGAAGATTTTGAAATTTCAAAACCTAACCTAACACTCTTCGTTCAATTATTCAGTATCATGTACGTATATGTGTACTTGATATGTTACGAAGATTACGATTAATATTTATTTACAGGTGTCAGTACTGCGCGAAGACGTTTACACGCAAAGAACACATGGTAAATCATGTACGAAAGCACACAGGTGAGACTCCACATCGCTGTGACATTTGCAAAAAGAGTTTTACAAGGAAGGAGCATTTCATGAACCACGTTATGTGGCATACCGGAGAAACTCCGCATCACTGCCAGGTCTGCGGAAAGAAGTACACGAGAAAGGAACATCTGGCTAACCATATGCGATCACACACCAATGATACACCCTTCCGTTGTGAAATTTGTGGTGAGTTGTCTCTCAGATTTCATTATTCCTTCCATATGTGCGCACGTTTAAATAGATTTTGAAACATTTTCAATCAGATGCAATTGAAAGAATGTAATTTCCGGTGTTGAGAGCGTATTTTCTACTTTTCCGTGTTGTGCTAATCGGTTGAAACAATCCAGTCTAGCTCTATCGAATGTATTGAAAAAGTACGTAGAAAAAGAATGTAGAATTCGTCGTCCTTAAGAAGCGGATGGATGAGATAATAATGAATTGAATTTTGACGATTCTTTGATTGCCGAATTTGAAAAATTAGCACTTCGCGCATGTAGTATGACTATAGTTTTTATCCGCGGGAGCCGAAATTGTCGCCAACATAAGTTATTGCAAATCATAAAAATAAAATATGCGAGAATTGATCGCGCATGGCATCATCCGCGGCGGGGTCGCGCGCATTTCTTCAGCGCTGATATCTGTATTTCTATAACCTCAGGAACGGTGTCTTCAATCCCAGAAATAATTGTCTGATATTCAAATTTAGTCTAGATTGAGTTTTTTTTTTTGTTTTTTTTTGTTGTTTTTATCTCCAATCTATGTTCTCCAAATTGAGATGGCATGACGTGTTATTTCGTCAATATCAGCGGTCTGTATTTTTTTTTTTATAACTTGGTCTTTATCAATTAAAAAGTCATTCGCACCAAGTTTATTACGATTAACACACTCTGAAGATTTATCGCATCATTTTCAACGGACATGGAAAATTTTTTCAATTCAAATTCGTGTGTACAGCGATTATTAGGTTATCTTATTTTCTTCCATTTCTGTTTTAATATGCAATCAGGTAAGTCGTTCACGCGGAAGGAGCACTTCACGAACCACATAATGTGGCATACTGGCGAGACACCGCATCGCTGTGATTTCTGCTCGAAGACGTTCACTCGGAAGGAGCACCTCTTGAACCACGTTCGCCAGCACACGGGTGAGTCCCCACACCGATGCGGCTTCTGCTCCAAATCGTTCACCAGAAAGGAACACCTTGTTAATCACATCCGCCAACACACAGGTGAGAGCGGTTGGCAGATGTTCACTTCACGGGCAACTAATTACTATCGTTTGTAATAATGGTTACCCGTGGTTAAATCAGGATATTCAGCCAGAAACTTCATAATTCAATTAATATTTCAACCCTTTTAGTGGTATCTTTAAAAATCATCAATCTTGCATTCTTAAGTCTTTGTTTTCACTGCATTTTCATGTTTTTGTCCACGTTCATTTGCTTCCGGTGATTCACTTCAGTAACAAATCGCGTAACTATGTACTTTGGAAAAAGTGAAGTGGAGATGAAGCAAGTATAAAAAGCACAAATTATGTATATTTTTGGTGAAATATCCCAACGCTACCACTGAAAGGGTTATTCATTAGTCTATTACTTTTTAATCAAATTTATTAAAAGTGGGAATGCTTTCCTCGAATTTGGCAGATCAATAAGTTGTGGGCTATTCTAGTTCTACTCAATATGGAACTTCTATTTTCCATGATAATAATTGTAACACCGAGCCATTGGACGGTTCATTTTTCACAGTAAAAACTGGATGCCCGTTGAACTTCACCAATTTACCAGTATTGGAAATTATTGTGTTAATTCTATGTTTGTTTTAAGTTTCATCAAGATTCTATGCAAATACAATTTCACAGAGTTCATTTTTTCTATTTTGCAATCGAAAGTGTAATAAAACTTTGCACATGCATAGCTTGACCTCCGAAGTAAACTTGAGCTCAAATTCTCATCAACCGAAGGCACTTAATTATGTAGTCAGAGAATTTTCAATTTATCTTTTGGTTCACAATTTTCATTTGATTCTGCCATACACACCGCTCTCATATTAATTTTGGTTGATCTTTAACCTAATCAATTTTCCAAACCTCCGCAAACCTTAATATCTGCGCTCATTATCTGAAAAAATGAGCGCAGTCTTGTTTATGAGTTTATTTGAAAATTTGGTACCTGAGAGTTCACATTTAAAAGCAAAAGTTACTAGCGTGTAGAAACAATTCGTTCTGTCATAAAAAACGGTAATAAATCTGTTAATTTATGATTGATCTTTACTCATAACCTTATAACCTTAAATTTTCTGTACTCGGAACACTCGTAACTTTACAATAAGGAATCGTCAATTGTTTGAATGTTCACAGGGGAGACGCCATTCCGGTGCCAGTACTGCCCGAAAGCCTTCACACGTAAGGATCACTTGGTTAACCACGTCAGGCAGCACACGGGTGAGTCACCGCACAAGTGCCAGTATTGCACCAAATCGTTCACGCGGAAGGAACATTTGACCAATCACGTGCGTCAACATACAGGCGAATCGCCACACCGATGTCACTTCTGCTCCAAGTCCTTTACTCGAAAGGAACATCTGACCAATCACGTTCGAATTCATACCGGGGAATCCCCCCACAGATGCGAGTTCTGCCAGAGGACTTTTACAAGAAAAGAACACCTTAACAATCATCTACGCCAACATACCGGCGAATCTTCACATTGCTGCAATGTCTGTTCCAAACCGTTTACAAGAAAGGTGAGCTTCCAGCGTCCTAATTCATATTTCTCCGCAAGATTCGTGTATTCATTTGAAAAATGCTACTCGTGTCCTAGAACAGCATGTGACTTACAGTTTTCGTATTTTTGTTTCCAGGAACATCTCGTCAACCACATGAGATGTCATACCGGCGAACGTCCGTTCGTATGTACCGAGTGTGGCAAGAGTTTCCCTCTGAAAGGAAATCTTTTGTTCCATATGCGTTCTCACAACAAAGGAAGCACCGCGGAGAGACCGTTCAGATGTGACCTCTGCCCAAAAGATTTCATGTGCAAAGGTCACCTGGTTTCCCACAGACGCTCGCATTCGGATGAAAGACCTCACAGTTGCCCGGACTGCGGTAAGACCTTTGTTGAAAAAGGAAACATGTTGAGGCATTTGAGAAAACACGCTGCCGAGGGACCTCCTACCCAAGTCAGCACGCCTTCCGCTATCCCTCAACCCGGAGTATTGCCGATCCCAACCGCTGCCGTCTTGGTTGGACATCCTTTGGCCCCTCCAGCACCACCGGTCGTGCCCCAACACACTGTGGTCGTTCCAACACCGCCCGGAGTGTTGACGTCGTATTAAACAATTATCGAACAATCCACGAATGGATATATGTGACACGAATGAGAATTAATCAATGATCCCGGATTTGCTCGACGTGGAATTGTTTATTAATCTCGGACGGGGTTTGTTATCGGAAGTTTGTGTGCTTTCTTTTTCATCATTGTGTCAATCGTGTACTAGAAGAATATTTCCCGCGTGTATAAAAAAAATTGCCGTGGCGCAAAAAAAAAAGTGGTGGTTTTTTTCGCCCGAGACGTGTTAAACCAGAATCGGTCACGGTCACGGCAAATATGCTAGATCTAGGTATTCCGAATGATTATTGATTTCACGTTGAGTGACTCTCTACGTATTCGTCCTGTGAGTCACTGGTGCACGCCAAGTTCCTACTGGTTTTGACGATTTCGATTTTCGCCTAGAGTGGCGTTGGATCGCCCCAGACGTGTATAAAAAAACAATTCGACGGAATTTGTGCGGGTCGCGCACAGAGCGAATATTGGTAGCAGCGGCTAATTTATGTTCAAAAACTTTATGCTTGCAATCCTAAAATAATGATCGACGTACGATATTTTCTCGCTGTCGTCGAACTGAATTTTCAACTATCTTATAAAACATAATTATTTCTATCGAAATTTATATCTATAGGGGGAATACAGGAGCTATCAGCGCGAGACAAACATTATGATTTTATGTCATTTCACGCGCTCGATATATCTTCATAGGTTCTAGAAATTTTAGATTTCTAGCCTTTGGAAATGAGCGTTTTCAATCTTTTTTTAAGAGGCCTAATCTTGTAGACAATTAACAAAAAATTAGAAAAGGTTCTTGATGTCGTGGCGGAAGATATTAAGAATAATTTGTCCGTCACGGATGTTAATGAAAAATTAAAAAAAAAAGGAACTTAATGCGCTCGCATTGCCTTCGCGTCAGTTATATCGAACGTTATCATAACTACGAGTTATACTTTACCGGCTAGAATTTTATTAATCGCAATTATGAATATACCGAATTTATTCATTCACATATTCCGAGTGAAAATTTAGCATTGCTGCTGCCTGCATTTCGGACAGCATATTTAATACCTAATAATAATGTATACTATGTATAACCAAACACAATTCCAATGTAATATCGAGCAAACATCCGAGATTTTCAAAGAAAATCCCGATAAATTGTTTAATGGCAGCTAGTATTTTCAACTTTATACACGACGAAAACAAACAAAAGAGAAACAATGAAAAAATGGAAACCAGAAATTGTGAGCATCTTGTTAGTTCACGAATAACGAGAAAAAAACACAAACACTAATCAAACTGAAAGTGTTTAATACTTTTACAAAAAGGAAACTATTCAACATTAACTGTAAAATTAGGTGATTCTCGGGCGCAGCGTTAATTTTTCTTTTCAATGAATTTTGATTTCTCTCACAATTTTTGTGGTTTTTTTTAAAACATATATAGGTACTGCCAGGTTCTCTGACCAGCCTTAACATTTACATGGTCTAATGTTTATTTCGTATAATTCATTATGAATCTGGGGAATTTTCTTTTTCCATTTATCGAGTTGATATGAAATTTATATATAAAATTACGTAGATGGCGACAATTTTTTTTTTTAGTTTTTAGAATTACAGGGGTTGGGATATTCGGCAAAATTTGACTAACGGATGTCTAAAGTGCAGTGACTCTACCTTATTTATCAATGGTCAAGGACTTTCCTGTACGAGAGAAAGAAAGTTTTGGAATATTTTTGTTTCTTTTGTTTCTCACCATATCCGATGATCAAGTTTGTTGTCTTTGCATTGGTAGAGTAGTCCTGATTCTAATTAAAAAAAAAAAAAAACAACTTCCCATGCATCACTAGTTTTAGCAAGATAATAGCTTTTTGTTTTTGTTTTTGAGTGCAATATGCTTTTTACTTACAAAAAAATGCTCGAGTAATAAATAGCTATCATTGGTATCGACAATATCTCGAGTTTTTTATCGAAAGTGAAAGAGTCTCTGTCTAAATAAAAGAAACACGTTCACTTTCATATCTGTATCTATTACCATTTATGTTAACATAAGTAATAAAGCTACGCGGAAAGCGTAGGAGGTTTTTATTTTACTTTATTTTTTTTCGTCTTTTGTATGCGTAACAGAAGGAACAAAAGTAAAGTGAACGGCGTGCCGGTATAGAACGTGAATTATTGTAGAGCTCTGTCTTAATTTTACCAATTTATTTTAATATTTGACAAAATAGCACTACTAATAAAGAGACCGTAAGGCCATGTATTTCGTGTTTAGCGTTAGGATAAAACCACATGAAATATAGGTATTTAATATTATTATGTATATTAACTCTTGATAACAACCCAATATTATGGCATACATATAGACATATACATATACACACATATTATACATATACTATACCTACGCATAAACATACATATATATATACGAAAAGGGTTTTATTCTCCGTATGCACAAAACACGGAGTTTGTGCGCAATTGCGAATTTATTATTTACAAAACACCCTCCCTTTTAGCGTTCTAGATTCATATAATATATTAATAAACATAATAAACTAAATTCCTTCGAATATAGTTGTCATATAATGCATTATTATCTAAAGTAATAAATGTTTTGAAACAATATTATGTGAATGAGTGGAGAAGTTATATTACATAGAATATAGACATTCATTATATTCTCAGAATTATATATATATTATATATAAATATTATTATATATTATATATAAATATGAAAAGTAATGAGGAATAAATAGAGATAATGTTTATATGAATTATTATTATATGTTAATAAAGCAAAAAAAAAAAAAAAGATAAAGAGAGAAATATGATTATAAATTGGTTTATGCTTTCAAAGAGGTTCAAGCTGTGGGCTGGTATTTAATTTTTTTCTGTACAAAAACTGCAAGAAACTTGAAATTTGAAAGGACGTAGCTTTCGACAAACTGAACAACGGTTCTAAAATACTATGCGTGAACAGCTTGTTATCTTGCTCTTGTTTTTTATACATATAATTTTATCCATTCTGTCATTCGCCGTAGCCGGGGTGTCGAATCAGATTCTAAAAAT
Source organism: Athalia cordata (assembly GCA_963932425.1). Classification (NCBI taxonomy): domain Eukaryota; kingdom Metazoa; phylum Arthropoda; class Insecta; order Hymenoptera; family Athaliidae; genus Athalia; species Athalia cordata. The sequence continues at coordinate 33,680,241 of OZ010626.1, forward strand.
TGATAACGTCATCACCTGAAGTAAGATGAATTTGAAATAAGAGTATTTTGCGGTCCACGGTGAAGAACGGTGATGGAGATGTTTAAGAAGTGGTTTATTTTTTAGATAGAAGAAAATATGTATAGAATTTTATTATGCACCATTGTAATATTATGTATCCCAGTTGTGAAACAAAATACACTGGTGTTATGTTAAATGTGACAACATGTATTTTTTTTTTTCTCTACAAAATACACGAAGTGACGTCAAAACACTTGCGAATCGGCTTTTATTGGAACTTGTGCCATGACGCCGAAGAAACTTCAGATCTTGACGTGAGTCGAGAATAGTTCAAGTTTTATTAAAAAATTCAAATCAAGAGATCTCGCGCCTGTAGTAAAACTATGGAGCAGACGACTGAAGATAACCTGCTGGATGTCTAATAATCTGATCAGTCTCTTCGGTCGTTGACGACGCCAAAATTAATATGATAAACTGGTTGGTGAAAATGATGAAAACTCCCCATTTACTCCACCTTGTCTCGGATGTCCACCTGATACAAATTTCTCATTCCTTGGGCACAATAGAATCGTAGCGGCGGATTTTTATGTTGAGGAAAGGTTCCAGGAATTTTAAATTCATTCAAATAATCAGCTTACAGTCTCTATACAGATATATTCATGGGAACAGATTACATATCTTACACACATTAAAGTACACAAATGGTATTTGTACATGAGAAATAATAATAAGGGCGAAAAGTATATTTTAATTTATAATACTGATGTTTTTTTTAAAAATTGAAGCATGAACTCTATGGCCCTAAATCTGACTTGCTACGAGCTGTCGCTGCTTTCTGATAGTTCGGCCTGTGCTTTAATTTTACAAGTGGACCGCTTTGACCTCTTGGTGTATCCGGGACCTTTCTTAGATTTTCTAAATACTTCTATCGCCTTAAGTTTTCTTTTCAAGGAATTCAGCTTATCTTTTTCTCTTTGTGGTATAAACTCGGAGGTGGCAGCGACTGATGGTTTCGAAGGGCTAGGGGTATCTTTGACGTCTTCTGCAACTTTTGTGTCGGCCGCTGTTTCCAGTTCGTGTTCAACTGCCGGCTCGCTGACAGCTGCTGATTTCTTGGCTCTGCTTTTCTTTTGCCTCGGGTTTACCGGGACCTCAACATCATCGTCCACGTCCGCTCGATCATCTCCCAATCGTTCGACGGCTTTTTGTACACGTTTACTCAACGCTCCCTCGATGGATTTTTGAGAGAATCTAACCCCGAAATATGAGTCAATACCTTTCTGCTTCTTAGGTTCCGTTAGTCGCTTTATGACAGGATTGAATATCAGGTCAAATTTGTTTTTCGTCCATCCGAATTTCTCCCTAGTGAAGTCGGCGAGAAGCGTTGCATTCGGCTTTTTCCATGTGAATCCTTCTTTCGATTCGTCAACTGTCGGAGTAAGGTATGCCTGCGCAACAGCTTCACTGGGAAATCCTGAGAAATGATGAGAGAAATTTTTTGTTTTCTCATCTACGCAAGTAAATCCCCTAATAGTTTTGATCAAATGCGAATTAATAAAACAAACCTTTTTCCACATGAATATTCTTGAGCTTCGTACGGAGCGCTGCTCTACCAGAGCTCGCTACCCTGCCAGAGTTTATCCAGCAGCGAAAATTATTCAAGCCCCGTAGCAGGTTTCCTTGTTCCGCAGGAAAAGCTCCAAGAATTTCCAGTGCGGTAACTGGGCCGATTCCTGTGATGCCGATGGTGTAATCGCTCCCGACGAGAAGTGCTAACTGAATCATTTGCTCCCTAGTTAGCTCTGAAATAAATGAAGTTACCGAACAGGATTTAGCAACACTCCTGCTGTCAAATTAATGTACAATATATGATAATATTATGTAACGAAATATCTCATAATGAAGTATAATGTAGTGACATTTAACATAGAAAGACTCACTGAAGTGGTGTCGGATGTCGACAGAGCGGAATTGGAGAACGTGTTTGTTGTGATTGAAAAAATTTTTGTAGACACAACGTCCTCCGAATAGCCAGATGTCAGAATCATCGGTAATCGTGCCATCCGTCAAATTTATGGTTTCTAAATAAGCGCACTGGGCCTCAGCCTCCATAGGCGCTATCAGATACGGAATGCCAAAGAATCGGAGCAGCTCCTACAAAAAGAAAAGATGGCACTCGGATAAGCTATAGCTTCGAATTTACCATTCCGCCATTACAGAATTCACTAACAAACCTGAGCTTCCAAGCGCATTTGGTCCGTAATATCTGTAGCTTGCCGCTCTAGCCGGCCAAGATCTCCACTCAGTTGTCTTTCTTCGTCTTCCAACTCAGCTTGCATAGACAGTAATTCATCCCGCTGCACCGGAATATTTATGATTTCCTTTTCTTTTTCTTTTTCTTTTTCTCCTTCAATTTTTGCCTCCTCCGTCGGATTTTTGACCAACGATTCTTCAGCTTTAATGGAAGGAATTTGAATCTCTTCAGATTGCTTAGGGGATACTTCTGCGATATCCTTTTTTTCTATTTTATTTTCAGTTTTCTCTGGAGTCACAGGTAATTCGGTTACAGCCAATTCATCGTTGTTGGAAAAAATATCTGCAAACATATCCTCCGCCAATGGCAATTCAGGTACAATAGCTATCTCCAGAGACAGCTTTTCTTCCTTTTTAACTAGAGAAGGTGTAATCGGAGGCGACGTCTCTCCAACTTCCACAAAGTCATCGGAATCAGATTCCGACGTAGGGGGCAAAGGTGACTTTTCTGCCATCGACACCTCGATCCTTGGATCGATGGTAGATGTTTCCTTGCCAGCAGGAACCTTCTCATCGATCTTTTTAGCCAGAGACTCTTCTTTCCTTGACCCTTCGGTTCTCGAATCATGGACAGGTGTGTCAATTTCAGTAAAAACCTCAGGGATAATTTTCACATCGTTTGTATCATCCTCTGAAAAGCTGTCGTCATTGGAAGCCAGATTGGAATTCATACAAGCATTAGAATCACAATTCGAGAGAGTAACTGGGGAATTTACGGACGGACTACTTTTTACTTCCTTTAACACTGAAACGTCATTGCTGGTATCACAAGGCTCGGATTTAATGGCAACTTTAGAATCTTTCAAGAGGTTTGCTTGTTCCCAGAGAGCTTCTGATTTTGAGACTCGATTATCAGATTCCTTTTTTTTGTTTTTATTCTGTTCGATGATACATAAAATTTCTTCCTGACTCAAACCGCTGTGTTCCAACATGTAGGCTATTGCAGGGTTAACGTCAGATGCGCTCATGAGCTTTTTAAATTTTGCTGTTTTCATTACTGTTACTTCTTGCTCGTCTTCAGATTCCCAATCATCCTCCCAATCATCGTCCAGCTCGTATTCTCTTAGGTTTTCAAGTATCTTTACATCTTTGTCGTTGTCACTATTCTCATTTTCTTCAGAATCTGTGCTAGAAATACGTCGAAGTTTTTTCTGTGGAACTTCTTTCTTCTCACCTTCAAAAAAACAATCATAGCTATAGTCAGCTGTTGAAAAGTTAATACTAAAGCAATAAACAGTATAAAATCATACCTTGGATGTACACAAATCTTGTTGAACTATCAGCAGCAATACGACTGGCGTTATCTTTTGTAGTTGTTGAAATTCCCTGCTCGGTTAAAAGAGTGTCCAATTCCTCAAGGGTCATTGTTTTCCCACCCATCTCTTTCTCCGCTTCTTCTAAGCATTCCTGGACGTTTCGTCGTTTGAGCAAACGTTTCATTTGATAGTTCGAAAAGTCATGGGATTCCTAGAGATATTGAAAACTTTATAGTTGCGCTATTAAAACCATTTCTCAATTCAGCTAACCTCAGGCATTTCATGGAGGCGACCCCAAGAATTTTCTTTTCTAGTAGCCTTCAGATCAGTCAATATGTCATGACGAACATCTGGTGGCAGTGCCCTAAACTCAGAGCTGCTAACATCGACGGAATGTATATTTCCAATCCATTTTGCTTGTTTTCTGGGACTCAGCAAAACGGAGGAATCTGTATCTGAACTCGGATCATCCTCATCGTCGGAGAGCAGTGCTCCACTACTGCTGGGAATTGCAGGCAGCTTGAACAGATCCAGGGATGTGCGAACAGAGGATCTATCCACCTGAAGCATCGAGCTGCCTTCTACAATCTCCTCCGGTTTTTCTGCATGCCCAGCTCCGAGTGCTCCTTTGACCACAGTACGTTTCAATAAATTGTTTATTAAATCTGTCTTCATTTTTTGTGCCTTATTCGCAGCCACATGTTTCTGTTTTCTTCGAGAAGCCTGGTAAGAAGATAACAAAAGAATACAACGAGCTCTCTTTCTCACCACCCGATTCCCACGCAGACCTAATTGCATGTGTATTATACATTTGTATAAAGGTATAGGTATGTAATCAAGATAACAAAGTATCTGCATAAAACATAAACCTGTTCGTCTTCTACAATCCAAGAAATCAGCAATCTCAGTTTTGCTGTGAATCCAAGATTCATGAGATTCATACTTGCAGAGGATTCGACAATAATTCAACTAATTTTACTTAAATAATATTGAAGGGATGCTGTGAAATCCAAAATGAAATAAAAGAAAAAGATCTCTCCCATTTGATTCTACGTACAATTGTGTTTTTTTTAAGCAGCGGCACACCTCCGTCGAACACAAAGACAGGCTTAATCTTGTAATAAAGAAGCTTACATATCCTGTTGAATAATCCGAGTAGATGAGCATTAGGCAGGGGATTTCCCCGCCCGTCTTGATATCCCTGCATCACTTGGTGCAACCAAATAGAAACATCTTTGGAGGTTCGTTAAGGTAGAATATCCTGACATTGTACAATTGAAATAGTAAAATATATTGAATCAATCTTAACAAAAATAAAAGAAACAAACATACTAGAAAGCTTGTAATACACCTAAAAAGGATACCAACGGCGAGGACTTTTCCCTCCAGTGTTTCCAGAGCCACCGGTTTCCCAGTTGCATCCAGAAGTCTCCACAGACCGTGGACACCCATGGCAAATTATTACGGAAGAAAACCTAGAATTACATTTATGCCATGCAGATAAAAGATAATCGGTCACCCGTACCGATCAACCTAACCTATCTTAAATTTGATGACAGCGCTAACAGCCAGCAAGAAAACCACGCGATTCACCGGCTTTGTCATTTTTATAGTTACCATTGTTGTGATTATAGTTATCATCATTATTTGCAATACAGGTTTTAGTAAACTATCTACGTAAATGATAATAATGTGACATACGTATTAATGAGCCCCGCACGATAATAACGAACACCTTCGGAGCATATTATTTTAACCCGCGTCTTCTGCTAGCAAGCTTCTGCTAAAGAATATTTGTATTGTCTTTCTTTTTCTTTTTAATATTTCTTCTGCTATCTGGCGTTGTATCGCGGTTACTGCTGCTTTTGACGTTTTGACATTCAACCGTGCTCCATTTCTCATACCCAAGAGTAAGTTGTATAAATATTGAATACCGGGCAGGTAGAAATACGCTCCAGGAAGAGAGAGCTAACGGAAAGGAATTTTAATTTCATCGCATTTTCATACGCATGCCATGTTAAAAACATGCATAAATTATGTATCGTTGATTAATTAACCAATGATGATGATAATTTAATCAACAAGTATAATGCATGAGTGATATGCTCCTCATTTACATGATAAAAGTTTATGAATAAAAAAAAACAAATTATGACAATTCTAAGATTAGAATATTCTATTTGAACTCATCATCATCATCATCATCATCATCATCATCAATGTTCTGCTCATCATCATCATAATTACGAAGAATGTAGCCATGACGGCGATCATGCAATTGGTATTGGAGTTTATGGTGTGAGTGGAGTGGTGTCTACTACTCTTATAGCTGGTAGTTTGAGGCCACCCACTCTTTCCCACAGCAGGTTTTTCCCACGCCCTCGAGGGTAACCCCAACATCCTTTTGCGGCAGCAATTCCAGGCGTCGTCGACGTTGGGGGCAGGGGGGAATAAACAGGGGGGGCGGGCAGCGGCGAGGGCGGCGTCGTAAGGGGAAAGAAGAGGGCCAGCGACCAACAGCCCGTTGTAGAGCAGTAAAACAATAGAAACTTCGGCCACTTACGCCACAATAATAAGTTTACTCGCAGTTGCGGGGGATTCGGTTTAGTTCCCTTTCAGACTCTGACATTGAACTACCTCTGGAACACATGAAAACATTTTAAATCTGTTATGTTGAATGAACTTTTTAATCAATTAGACAAAAAAGAAACTTCAAGATTCGATTAACCCTGAAAAACAATATTTTCTCCCTTTTCGTTTTTTGCTCACATTTTGAATGTACCGAAACAATTTCCCGTGTGAAGAATCATTTGTGTACTGATTTTGAATTGTTGGTCAAAACTGAGACAATTCGGTGGTGAATTTTTGTGAACGTTGGCGAAACTGTCGGAAAATTTGTAAGGTGAACAGGTGTTTTTTGAATGGATTAGTTAGCAGCAGCAGCAGCAACGAGTTTTGTATACGTACCGGGTTGAACAGTGACGGGGTAGTATATTTTAGTCAGCTTTGAAGATTCGAAGGGGTACCGCTGCTATGCTACCCAAATAACATACGTGATTCAAACCAACCCTGGTTTACTCGTTTAACATTTTATTATTACCAATGGAGTGATCGCTTAGCTATGGATTTCGAGGTGGCGAGAATCCAGAAAATTTCTTGAAACCTCGAATTCGGACGAAGAGGTGAACGCTTACTGAACAAACTGGATACTCACCAGAACTATGGGACGTCTCATACAAACGAGGTAGAAGCAAAGATCGTTGACAGGAGTTCATTGGTCATCCCAAATGCATGTGTAACCTCTTTTTCTGAAAACAGAGTAATTTTTTAACAATTGAAAAACGCTTTACACAACTGACTTACCGATTGAGGGGAGGGGGATCGTCATCCTTCCACATTTGCAGTTCCAACTAAACCAGACGTCGCCCCGTCCGTATTGTTTGACAACAACTTTTTTAACAAAGCAACTTTTTACCAATGCCGAAATTGACGTTTAGAAGCTTACACTATCCACAATTTTTCTGTTATCGTCACTCTACCATTAGATTATCTATAAGTAGCTCTTCCGCAATCCTTTTTATCTATTTTTTTTTGCTATCAATCTTCTCAGCGATGCTATTCTCTTGGTGAGCAATGAAAGTGAGGTTACACACGACGAAAAGCGTGCTAAAATTAGAATCTCAACCCTAATTGAACATTGTACTTTACATTATTTCCAGATCAAGACCTGAGCGGAAGAACGGACGTGTAGACCCTCTTCTCTCAAGGATGTAAACTTTCTTCATAAACTGTGGTTGTGATTTTCTGGCACCAAGCAATCAGTTAAATATGCCACACCAGTTCGGGCTGCCCGCGATGGCCCACGGCATGCAGTCCCCACCTTCTCCGACGGCTGTTACTTCTGCCTATCCGAGGTTCGCAGCTTCCGGAGTCTACAGATCCGAGGCTGACCAACGACTTACTCGTGAGGCTATGGAACGCTATCTACGCGACAGAAGTGACATGGTTATTGTGATCTTACATGCCAAAGTAGCCCAAAAATCTTACGGCAATGAGAAACGATTCTTCTGTCCACCGCCTTGCATATATTTATTCGGAGATGGATGGAGGATGCGTCAAGAACAGATGCTCCGGGATGGGGAGTCCGAGCAGTCCGCACAGCTTTGCGCGTTCATTGGTATCGGAAATTCCGACCAGGACATGCAGCAACTGGATCTCAATAACGGAAAGCAGTACTGCGCTGCTAAAACGTTGTATATTTCGGACTCTGATAAAAGGAAGCACTTCATGCTCTCTGTCAAAATGTTCTATGGCAGTGGTCACGACATAGGTGTCTTTCACAGCAAGAGGATAAAAGTGATATCAAAACCCTCCAAGAAAAAGCAATCTCTAAAGAATGCTGATCTCTGCATTGCCAGCGGTACCAAGGTTGCTCTTTTCAATCGTCTTAGGTCTCAAACCGTCAGTACCAGATACCTTCATGTAGAGAATGGTAACTTTCATGCAAGTTCCACGCAGTGGGGTGCTTTCACGATACATTTACTTGACGACAACGAGAGTGAGTCCGAAGAGTTTCAGGTAGGTTTTTCACTTCCCTTTTCTTCTGTCAAATTTTTCATTCATATTTATGATCTCATCTTTTTCACTTTGATTGTTCACAGGTCCGTGATGGGTATGTCCATTATGGTAGCACTGTGAAGTTGGTTTGCTCCGTCACTGGTATGGCTCTCCCTCGTTTAGTGATACGAAAAGTGGACAAACAAATGGCAAGTCTGGAGGCGGATGACCCAGTCTCCCAGCTGCATAAGTGCGCGTTTTACATGAAGGATACAGATCACATGTACCTGTGTCTCTCCCAGGAGCGAATAATTCAATTCCAAGCAACTCCTTGCCCTAAAGAAGCAAATAAGGAGATGATAAACGACGGTGCGTGTTGGACAATAATAAGTACCGACAAAGCCGAGTATCAATTTTTCGAGGGGATGGGTCCAGTCCGTTCCCCAGTTACTCCAGTCCCCCTAGTTCACAGCTTACATTTAAATGGCGGTGGCGATGTAGCAATGCTCGAACTTACCGGAGACAATTTCACACCAAATTTACAAGTTTGGTTCGGCGATGTAGAGGCAGAGACTATGTACCGGTGTCAAGAAAGCATGCTCTGCGTAGTCCCAGATATATCTCTATTCAGAGGCGAGTGGCTTTGGGTCAGACAGCCAACGCAAGTCCCTGTATCCCTTGTCAGGAACGACGGCATCATATACGCCACAGGATTGACATTCACCTACACCCCCGAGCCCGGACCTCGTCCACATTGTCCCCCGGCAGACGAAATAATGAGAGCTCCAAGATCGATGCACGATCCAAGTTTGCCACCTGCGATCGCTGATGTCCCATGGAGTTCGCATCATCAACAGCCACAATCAGGACTCTGATGTTTCGGATAGTACCAAAGTATGGATCGATCGGTTTTAATTAACGTCAAAATATTAATATTGCAAATGACTATTTTCAAAATTGTGCTTGTTTAAAGTGCGACGTTAAAGAAACTAGACAATACTAAATTGTAGAAATCAATAATGATTGCTACGAATTTTTTAAGGTGCAAGTCAACAATGTCCTGCTATAAACACGTCGTAGATATGGTGTGTCAATAAAGTTAAGAGTAAGCGCGTATATCATAGCATTTAAGTTGGTAATTCGAGTCTTTTTTCAATTCTTTTCTTCATCATATACAAAACAAAAAAATAACGTTTTGGTGAATTAATTTTCACGAAAAATAACTATTTTTACAACCCCATGTCGAAAAAAAAATATTGGGTAGTAAATGAAAGATGGACGAAAAAAAATAATGGGGAGAATATGAAAATGAGAGAAATCCAGGACGATATGTAGTATATATGTATACTTCCCTGAGAATTTACAACATATTGTAGATATATTCGCATAATCAACTGCACTATTTATAATGTAATATTACTAATATTAAAATACAAATAATATTTCAGTATTTTGAGTGTTGAATTATTACCATTATTATGACTGTGATTATTATTATTATTGTTATTGTTATCATTATTGTGATTTTTTTTGAAATTCCTAAATTTTATTTCACACCATTTTCATCGCACATTGGGGCCGGACGTGAGTATACATATGTAAAAAATTCCTTATCCACTTCTTCTCTTTTTATTATTTTCATTCTCTAGACACTTTGAGCAGATATTTATAATGTATATGTATTACCGCGAGGAAGTGAGTGAGAGATAAAGATCTAGAAGTCTCTCCCTGACACGCTCTATTGTTTAAAAATACAGGAATTGTAGAAGGAGCGCTCTACGCCGGTATTACATCCCATGGGAATTTACCCACAATTATTAAGATTCCCAGTACCTTATGTAGCGGCAACTATATCCTTTTCTTATTTTTTTCCTATTCAACAACAACGAAGACGATGCGACGGTAAAATTCACTGCTAATAATAATTACATCCTCTTCTGCAACGAGTTGTTTTCTCCGTTTGTCCCTGTTTAGTTTCTTTTTTTTTCTCATGCGTACCTACGTACAAATAAATACACCTTTTGGTTCTTTTTTTTTTTCCTTCCTGAAACTGGACGGATGTGAGCAAAGAAAAGAAAAATTATAACATTTTATAATGATGATAATAAAATACAAGTTTTCGGAAGACTTCTGCAGCAGGGCAGAATATATTCAGTTTATAGAATTTGTGAGTATGCCTTCACAATTATAACCTTATAATTTATCTGATTCGTACTATGCGCCGCTATACATATATTTCTTAGTTTTATTTATTCATTTTTTTTTTTATTTTCATTTTTATTTTATAGACACTTTCCTAAAACTAAAAAAATAAAAGATATTCAAACAAAAAAAAAAAACATGATTTGTTACATTTCTTGTACAGAGAACTTTTGAGAGAAATTCTTAGCACTTTATTATATATATCTACCCTCTATACATATATATGTATATGGGTCCGTCCACATGAAACGTTCATTACCTGTAAAACGTTTTTTTGGCCTTTTTAAGTTTGAAAAATGGCCAAAATTTGGCAATTTTTACACATAAAATACTGAAATACTCGGACGTTCTAAGGGAATATTTTCTCAAAGTTCAGAGTAAAATTTTTTCTTGGCCATTTACGTTCACGTGGGCGGGCCCATATATGTGTGTGTATATATATATATTTATATATATTATATGGTATTTTCATTGTAATTCGAAATTTGCGTATAATAGCTGATTTTGGAACGTCCAACAAAAACGATCAGACGGAAAACGAACACGATAAAAAACAAACAAATTGCACTAAGCTAATCGATAATAAGAAAAATAATAAATATTAGAACGGGTTCTGGAATGCGCATTGCAGTTCTCGAAGATGAGAAATAAATGTATGTATAATGTGATAACTTAATATTTGTTTTTTCTGAACAATAATAATAGATATAATAAAAATAATATCTATAGTGCAGGTTAAATTCGCAGTTGCGGTTTTTTGCGGTATAAAAATCTCGCGCTCGTCTGGGCTATATTATATGTTTTCAACAGCCTGTTCGATACTATTTTATTCTAATTGTACGTTGCTTATTCATATTTGTAAGCATTAATGAGATGTAGGAGGTCAATAGGTCGTCCATTTTGTAACCGAGAGAGGTTTCACACAGTAACTTTGAACCTCGAACCAGATTACCGATTGTCATGTGAAAATACGTGTTCCCCGACGACCAGTTTGAGATTCTCGTGAAAGGATGCGTCACCAAAATATCCTGGAAAGTCGAAATTCAGAATCACAATTCCCCGAATTCATACGAAAATAAATATCTTTCAAATTTCCTTACCTTCGTCTGAGGGTGTATCAGGCTCACACCGTGCTTGTTAATTGCTATTAAGAGCATTTCTGGATAATTTGGTTCAGTGCTTTGTTTGACTTCAAAAAATGCTGAGCCGAACGTTGGCCATCGGTAAACAATCTTGAGAAACGTTATTTTTGCATCTTCTGGGCTCATTCCTGCATCCTGATTATAAGAACCGACGATTGATCGCTTCCAATCGTTGGAACTTTGAATTTTAATCAAATCCGCCGGTACCAACTCCCGCAGCATTTGTCTGTGGAGTTATCGTCGTCGAATAAACAAAGGCCGATTTAATTACCTAATTATATCGATTGAATACTCACGGTATTGTTTGTAAATCTTGTTTACTTTCTCCGAATCTTACTCTGTAGACCAGAGCTGCGAGTCTCGAAGCTTCTTCTTTGGTGCATTTGTGATATCCTGGATGAAAGAAAGAAAAATAAAACCCGTACAACTGGAAAATTTGAAAAAAGCCCGTTACCTCTCAACAGCTTTGGTAGTTCCTGATGAAAATGGAATCTAAGATCTGCGTTCCTATCTTTTCCAGGTACCGTATTAGTCCACAATTTTTTCATGAAGAATACTTGGTAAGTGAATTGAGGAGATACACCTATAAGAATCGGGTTAAAGAAACCTTCCATCATCTTTCTATAATACCATGAAAAAACCGGCTGCAATTAAACTCACCATCTCTAGACGGTCTTGCTTTCCTTATCCAGTCAGTCAAATGTCTGACAAAATCGAAGAAAAAGTCACCTTCAGGTACAGAAATTACTTTGTCAGCTATTTTGACAAATAAACTGAAACCTTCACCGGAACGGAGATTCAATCTCTGCGCAATATTTTGACAAAAGTCTTTAGCCCTGGTCGACGAATCCACTTCGAAGGCCTGCGGAGTTTCAATTTCATACAATATAGGTATTTGAATACTCAACTCGAATCGCGGTGAAGAGAGTATATGAAAATTACCTCGTCGTTATCATCCGGGAAGTAAACCTTGTGGAATATTTGCGTTGTTTTATGTTGGATGGCCTCCACTTCGACTTGATGAGGTGGATACTTTCTCTGACCATTTCTAAGCGTTTTCTGCAATCTTTGCAAGGAATCCTGGGATATGGGGTGTCGTCTCGTGCGAAGAAATAGCGTTAGTTCCTTGAAACCGATGGAATATATTTAAATCAGTCGATTTTAGTTGAATTCGATGAAGATTTTTGCATTTGTATAATAAATACCTTGAGAAGGCTCTGACTACAAGTGAACAGACCCGTAGCAAGCCACATGAGCTCCCAACCGCGTTCTTCGCTGAGTCTGTTTCGATTGTCAGTGAGCTGTTTCATGATTTGACAGTATATTTCATCTCTAAGTATCTCATTTTTTAATGGGCCGTCGAATATATGGTCGGTATATTCGTTTCCCACTCGAGATCTTTTGGTAGGCAGGTCACCCATGTATTTCAAGATAGCATTGAAAGCGAAGCAAGCTTCTTCGGCGAGCTCCTCTTTCGAAATCAACTTCTTCAACAACGGCTGTTTTATCGGATCCCTCGAATGCCGCCAAAGTTCGTCGAAATTTCCGCGACGTGCCGTCGTCAAGGTCAAGGCCTTCGACATAGTTCTCTTAGGAGGTGTCCTTTAAAAATGTGTGCATAGTTTAGATCGATTTTCAATAATATTTAATGAGCTGTTTATACCTGAAATGGTCTATCGCGTAATCCGCCAGCGTGTGAGGCTTATCTCGAGATTCTACTCCGTTTATTTGCTGTGGATATAATCGTCGTCCATGTTCCGCTCCTTCGATGCTGAACAACGCTAAAATATCATTTGGTGGTTTGGTCAACGACGGCAGAACGTAAACAGTTTCAGCAGGAAAGTCTCCTTTTTCCGATGTTCTCTCACAGCATCCGATGCACCATCCTGAATTGAGTACCGTCTCTCCTGTGCTTTCTTCTTCGAGTACGATAAGATCCCCTTTTTGAAAGCTGAGAAAAGAAGACGCGTCTCCAGGTGCTTTGTAGTCCTGTAACGCTATGACGTATTTGCTACGTTTTTTTAAACCTTCTAAGAAATAAACGACAAGGTCACGTATGTCCTCAGCATTTGGACTCTGGAATGTAAATTCTTCGCCTCGCACCGTCGACAAACTAAACGTCTGTGTGAAGACCTTGTTTGTTCTGAAGATGAAAAGATAAAAAGATAATGAAAATTATATTTTCAAGCAAAGCGCGTACGTAATTTGGGCACTTACTTTTGACTAGATACGGTGGTGATTTCGGGAAAGGATAATTCCAGAAGCACTTGTTCTTGATCATCAACAACGTAAACACCGGTCCAGTTCACTGCTATTATAACATCATTCTTAGGCAAGTTCGGTCCCGAATTTCTGTACGCCTCATAAAATCTAGAGAATAATAATGGCCACTTAAATTTTGCGTAGCTGACAACGTCCTCCTTTACTCGAAGTGCAGGAACCTTTTCCTTCAGGTAATAACTCTGAAATACGAAAAATGAAATACATGAAAACCAAAGAAACTTATGGAAAAGTAAAGAGAACACACCTTTTTGTAAGCCTGAACGACAAGGTGACCCCACCTGTCGATAACCTTGTCGATTCCGGTGAGGCAGTAGTCCGGAATATAATTTTTCAATAGTGTGAAGAGCCTGTCGAGATTCATGTCGGTAAAATATTCAATGTAATATTGCTGCGCCGCGATCATAGCTAGGTCCTCTTCTTTGTCGCATCTATATTCTCCGAATTTCACACCCCTGACAACTTGCTGATATATTAAATTAGTCGCTACTTGATCTTCGGTAGGTTCGTGCCACGGTGCGAAGATTTCTTTTCTGAAAAACAGCCTCCAAGGAGCGTTTCTTTCCTGGGCTCCTTGCTCTTTCGCGTACTGTTCGCACTGGGATATCGCATCCATCACGTGATCACCTCCACTTCCCAGCGAAGATACTTTGTCGAAGAGGGCGATGTAGAGTGAGAATCCGAATTGATCTCTCAACGATATTTTATCGGAAAGTTGATTGCAAAGTTCCCTAGCCGTGGTCGCAGAATCCGCGAGTAAAGTTTTAGTATTTCCGTCCATGAAAGTAATGGGAAGCATTATCGGTTTTTTTGATTTCGTTGCCTGGAGTTCCAGCCAGCTAGGTGGTTGATTTCTAGTTCCATTGTTGAAAGTTCTTTTCAGCCTGTCTTCACAGTATGGCGCGTACCCCGGAGGACCTTCTCTGATGAAAGCGCGAAGATAGCTGACGAACTTTTCGGATGGCGCGAAACAACCGACGCATAAGGAAAGCAGGATCCAACCTCTAGCGTGAGATGATTTCGAGGGGTTATTGGAAAGCTGTTTGCAGATTTGGCAGTAGATTTCGTCTCGTAGCTCAGCCCTGAGTATCCCGTGTCCGATAATGAAATGAAGTTTTTCTAAATTTGAGGTCGGCCGAGCTTCCAACCAGGACTGATAACTGTCAGCTGTGTACTCGTCGTCTTGTAACCGGCGACGGACGTCCTCGCCGAGCTTATTTTTACGTTTCAAAGTCAACGACACCAACTTGTGACGAATGGAACGTGGTTTTTGCTTGAGGAATGTTTCCTGGAAACGAATCAAATGATATCGATGTCATGAGGGACATTTAATAAACGGGATTTTCATACTCACGGGATCCATTCCCATCATTTGAGCCTCCTGGAATTCTTTACTGCGTATAAAATTGCGACCCAAAGTTGCGGTCACCTTGGACATCACCGATGTGTTGTCTCTATCCATTGTGTGATATCTGGGCTCGGGAAGGTCTCCGGTAAAGCGTAAAATTGTTATCCACAAAGCTTGAGCAGCCTGTAGAAAATTATTTACTCAATTAGTCTTCTTTTGTTTTTCCTAATCAAACGATTATTAACGGAAACATGTAAAACAATTTGTTTCTAACCAGCTGATCTCCTTGAGTGTGGAGTGGTAGCAGAGGATGCTTCAATGGTTTTCTGGAATATTGATGAGTGATATTTCCTTGAAAGTAAGTGGCCGCAAATTTCTGGAATTTGTACTCTGAGAGGTCCTCCTCATCTTCGGATGGCATCTGCATAGGGCTGATAATCTCGTGCTGATCAGCTTTCGCCGCTGGTAAATCCTGCGAGCGATGAAAAATTTTTAGTTCGACTGGGATTGCGATTATTTTTGAATTACTTGGAAATATTGATGAAAATATATTACATTGAACACGGAAGTCTCCCTAGCAGGAGTAGGAGCTTCGCTACTGGAGTCTGGAAGAAAATCGAACATGGCTTCGACTAGTTTGCTGTCGTCGACGGGCTCGTCTTGCTTTTTAGCAGCATCGTTGATTAGGTTTTTCTTTATTTCCATCCTGCGTCTGTCTTCTATCTCCATTTCGATCTCCTTTCTTTCAAGATCTTGCATCCTTTTCTAAAGAAAATAATTATCCATCATGAATATAAAATCAACCTGAAATACCGACCCAACGATAAACAAAATATTATACCCTATAATTTTGTTCCGCAATTTCCTTCGCTCTTTTGTTCCCTTGATCTTTAAGTTCCTTTTCTTCGATTTTCCTGAGTCTCAAAACTTCAATATGATGTCTGAAGTCGTACTTCAACTTCTTAAACCTCCTTTGCGCTATCAACCTTCTAACATGTGCTTGGATTTTAACTATTGCCCACATTTTTTTCCGATACATTCTGCGGATGAGGTGTCCCCTCGCGTGAGCTTGAAGCCCAACTATATGTCCTCTCAAATGCCTGAATCTGTGGGATAAAACTCTTGACCTGATCAACGCCTGGAGTCGCATGTACCCGATGCGCATTCGCTTGTATCTTTGCCTCTGGGCATATCCTCTCCAATATTTTTGGACACCGATGGCTGCGACACGCATTCGTAAAAATCGTCTGCGATAAACCCAACCACGAATATTTCGCTGGAGAATTAGTATTTTGCGTGTCAATACTCTGTCACGTTCCTGTTCTAGAAACAGGTCATGAGCATCTTTCAAAAAGACTTTTGTGTGTCCTAATTGGTAATCTGATCTTCCCAATACCGCTTGACATATCCTTGCAGTCGCTGTTCGACACTCGGTCTAAAGTAATTGAAGATGAAATTTTATTAGTTGAGATTTGGTAAATTAGCATTTCGATTGATATTTTATCGAACGATGATGACCTTGTGCGACGGGGGAATCCCTGTTATCAGAAATCTGTATCGTTCGACAAACTCGTTGAAGGAATGTCTGATAGGGTAGCCGGCTCTTCGGATTCTTATCGTTTCCATCATACCGGAATAGCGAAGTTGACGGCAGCAAAGTCCGCGGTCGAACATCTGCGCGTGAAGAAAATGAAGAAATTATTGTTTCAGAGACACCAGAGACTGTTTATTTTCACTCACCATAGGCTTTTTGTATTCGTTAGGCTTAATACACCTGATAAAAAATGGCTGGCAACTCGACAGGGTCTTCATAAGAGCGTCCAGAGATTTTTTGAATTGGGTGGATAGAGTTGGAGCTCTCTTCCGAGTCTCCGATCCCATTCCGATGTCTTCCGCGAAGCAAACTTGGAGAAACTTGTTCGTAGAGATATGAATCAATTGGAGTAGATCCGCACTGAAAGTGTCTCTATTCTTTTCCAAAAATCCTCGCGTGTCGTAAAACACGACCCCAGCGAAGTGATTCAGACCAAACGACGTGTTTATATCGGATTTGGGTTTCAAATAGTTACGATGGTTTCCATGAGTCTTATGGATTTTTGCGAGCATCGTCTGATCGGTACCTTTTGGGAATTTGGACTCCTCGTCGATCAACGCCATTATGTTAAGCTGTTTAATAGCGATCAGATCAAGGGCGTCTTGATTGTCAACGAATTCGATGTGCTGCCAGTTTATCCCCTCGTGATTATATTCCTCTTGTTCAAGCTTAAATATATGCTGAACGAAAAATTGCTGAAGATTTTCATTAGCGTAGTTTATACAAAATTGTTCGAAACTGTTATGGTTGAAATTTTCAAACCCAAATATATCGAGTACTCCGATTGCACTTCTAGCCATATTTTTTGGCCTGTAAATAGCTTCGTTTATTTTCTTCACTATCAATACGAACAATCTACCGTATATACCCTTAACAAAAGCATCTCTAATGTCCACCGACTGATCTCTCGACAACGTGGATACCTGGAAGGAAAGTCATTTTTCATTAATTCCTTTTTTTCACCCCTCAAATTAACTTTACCCATCTTCTTTTTTTTTCAACTTACCACCGTCTCTCCGTGTGCAAATATCGTTCTACGGGTTAAAGCGGCGATTAATGGCTGGACCGGGACTCCGAGAAGACTGGCCACTCTTTGGACGTTCGTTTGTTCAGGTATTTCAGTTGCGTCGAGATTATCTGAGAAATATCTTCCATTAGGATTCGATTGGATGAGTGAAAAACGAATGTTTAGAATTTTTTAAAGTTACCCACCAACGACCGTTGCTTTGTACTTGATGTTTCCGGTGTGGAGCAAAGCTGCGAGCAGTTTCAGTATTTCCCAGATTTCCGAGTCACTGAATAAAAGGACTTTCATCGCTGATCTGATGTCCGCGAATTCGGCAGCGTCGTCTCTTCCCTCGCAAGTTATACTCCCACCCTTGAAAATAAAAACGAAACGGTCATTGTGAACAGATCAGATATAGGTTTACTTTCTTTTTGTTTTAGTCCTGTCGCTTACCCCTGTCAGATATTTGTAAGTCGAAGCATCTTCTAATTCAAGTTTTTGCTTTTCT
Source organism: Athalia cordata (assembly GCA_963932425.1). Lineage (NCBI taxonomy): Eukaryota > Metazoa > Arthropoda > Insecta > Hymenoptera > Athaliidae > Athalia > Athalia cordata. The sequence goes on from OZ010626.1 coordinate 33,698,447, forward strand.
TCCCTCGACAGACCTGCTAGAATGCAGTAGAATATGTGGTAGTTTCTTTCGTCGGTGCTTTGGGATACTATTCGTGATTTTTCCAAAAGATATTGCTCGATTTTTGCGCCTTCGATTACTCCGACCTCGTTGAAATGAATGTCGATGTATTTTCCAAACCTCGAAGAATTATCGTTTCTCACAGTCTTCGCGTTGCCAAAAGCTGACGAGAAAATTCGAAAAATCAGCGATTTATAATCACACATTATAAACGATGGAAGGTCATTTCTCGATCCACTTTACCTTCCAGGATGGGATTCGCTTCTAAAATTTGCTGTTCGATCCAAGAATGTTTGCCGCTGATAGCAGCGAGATATTGAAGTATCAATTTTGTGCTTTCCGTTTTTCCAGCGCCGCTCTCGCCACTGTGAAAGTGAATCGTTGATTAAAAATTCTACCGTTAAAAGTATGATATGCATTTCATTACCTTATCACAATGCACTGATCTTGACCGTAACGTTTCATGTGAGCGTAGCTGTTGTCTCCGATAGCAAATATGTGCGGTGGAAGTTCTCCAATTTTTCGATCTTTGTACAATTTTATTTGCTCCGCCGTATAAATCGGTAATATTTGGTAAGGGTTTACGGCTACTAGTATCGAACCGGTGTAAGTCTGTGTGAAAAATAAAATCGCGGTTCAATAAATTTCGAGTCAAGAACTTCGATTAGTTTTTATCACTTACGTAAATGAGATTCTCGTTGTATCGTATCAAAAGATTTCGGAGTATTCCAGCTTCGTGAAGATCTCCAAGGCTGATCATGTCCTCCACACCCTGAACGGAGGTGGCATGCATTGCCTTTATTCTTCTTTCTGGGGTCAGCCATTGTTCCTGGAGATTTTTAAAATCACTCGTTATATTCGTACTACAGAAAATTGTAGTATGCGATGGGATTATTTTACCTTGTTATCGTCGTCTTTAACTTGGATGCGTCTACCTTCCGCAGAAACGACGCGAGCTCCTATAGCCACGTCAAATTCTCTTCCGGATACTGGCTCTATCCATATGTAATCCCCCTGAAGCCAGTAACAACAAAAAAAGATTGCAGGGATCTACCAGACTAAAGAGAAAGAATGTGATAAGATCGTCGGAATTTTTATTGAAAATTTATTAGGTACGTCATTATTGATATATAATAATGTAAGTTACAAGACGTGGCAAACTTTATAAATTTTTACTAATTAATTTTAAGTGATGTTTTCCAATGTTGCTTTCTGGTGTAAATGGAGTATAACTCGACAATTATGTACGCCTATGTATGATGATAGATATATTGAACATATCTATGGTATGATCAATAAGGTGTCCCTTTTTCTATTCGTGTTTAAATAACAACAACGATGTAGATATAGAAAAGCTAGAAATCCGATGTATAAATGAGTGAATCGGGAAACGGTACGTAGTTCCTATTTTCCTCCATGTATATCATAGTATGCAATAAATATTCCTTTGTAGGCGAGCCCGTGATAGGAAGAGGAGATCCTCGTTAATTCCCCGCCCTAATTGCTCGCCTACCGGAACATGATCGGAAGAGTACTTCCGCACTCGGAACTCAACGCAGGGTCATCTGCAGTATTATAGTTATAGTTATTCGATCGTCTGCATTTACCTAAACCGTTTGAACTAGAAAGTCTATAAAATTTCTCATCACACCTGTTTCTATATAAGACAAACGATTCCACGATTCCAAATTCCTCAATTATTGAAATCATGAAATGATCGAGATGATCATATAGAAATAATAGAAAATGATATGATATAAAATGTGACCATGACCAACCCGCGTGACGATGACCATTTCTCTGAATCGTTGGCCGCCACCTGAAACAAGAATATTTATCCTTCTTACTCAACACTCTAATAGAAAAATAATTAACGATCACAGGGATGATACATAGCCACATACTTAACACGTGACACTTGCTGGAGATTTACCGTTCAGTACTCAAAAGAAATTACGCCGCTATAGGTCACGAGGCTCTACAATATGTGTACAACCAAGGCGTACATTATAAACCTTACGCAACTTACGTATGTACACATAGTGTTCGAGAATTATTAAGCTGCTCATCGTTAAGAAGTTGCTCGTTATGCTCACAAGCTCATCGTATTTTATTATATCTCGGAACATAGGTGTTACGAGTTCTCAGAGTTAGATTCCGAGACCTACGTCTTATCGAACGTCATCAGAATCCAAAGATAGCATTTGCAGCACGCGATTTTAACGAATGGATGGAGCAGCTTCTGCATAGTACTGCACGTTTCCTCGGCTATCGTGTTCATAACATTGTCGCTGTGTGTTTTTCTCTCGTTTTTCTTTGTTTCTTTTCTTTTATTATTTTTCAATTATATTTTCTGCGAAGCCGCACAGAGAGCAACGCGCGAAGAAGGGTATAAAAGTAATAGAGAGGAGGATCGAGCACAAATATTCCGGTCGATCACCGTTACCTTCGCGTATATAACTCGAGAGCCAAGTGCCATAAGAGCGAAGAGAGCCAAGTTTAAACCTGTTTGCAAAGTGGGTTAGATTTGCCACTGCAGCAGAGGCAGGCGATCAGCATCGTTGGAATTATCCTCGTTGGCGGCTTGCGATTAGTTTAGATGATGGATTACTCGATAATTTGCAATTACGGGGTGTCCGGATAAACGTGACACTTGAAAATAAACAACTCTATACCTAGTTTTTTGAAGGGTCATATTATGTTCTTCTCACACATGCATAAAATATAAGATGGATTTTACAGAGAAGTCTTCTCTCCATTTCTTCTTATCTTATCATCGTACCAGTTATTGTATATACCTATATGCTCTAGTTTTTCTACATTCTAAAATATTTATTGCTCGGATTACAATATCGCTGAAAAGTTTGATCAAGCCGAAATGAAATCACCGATAATGAAATACAATTAGATTTTCTCGTTGAAAAATAATTGTTGATAATAAAAACAAATCAAAAACTATTTTTCAGAATAACCTCCGAGCTTGAAGAGCAATTTCGTTTCGCCTTTGTATCATGTTTCGTTTACCTGTTATAGTGTTTCAAAAAAACTATCTTCTCGTTTTTTGAAAAAATTCTTATAGCCATTTATACCAGTATCCTAAAGTACTTGATAAATGTAAAAAATCTATGGAGTTTTTAAAGATTTTCAGTTCTAAAGTAAACTTTTTTTATTCAATTTCTGAGCATAATGTTAGTAAATCTATGTACATAACAGTAATGGCGACACACGTGCGCTTTGTTCCACCGTAAATAATCATTAAGTTTATAGGTTGAGGATATTTCAAATTTGAATATCTGCTTTCATATTGAAATGAATTTTAAAATTGAAAAAGGATTCTGCAAATCAGTAGGGTGTAAAGAAAAAACAAACATTACATTCTACGGGGCATTAAACGTGAGTCGATTAGGAAGACCGGCGAATATCGGAGTGTGAGGAGAAGAGAAATCTTAGGAATGCTCGACACACGATGTACGGGGTAGGGGAAACTGAATACCGATTAAATTGTAAGTCCGGGTGAGCAAAACAAAAGAAAAACGAGGAAAATATGAAAATAAAACAACGGTATCTATCATAATCCTTTCCGCGTGATAATGAACGTACACGACGATCACGACGTTTGCGCAATAACGTAATTGAAGTCAACTATAAAATGATACGGTTAAAACGATCCATCTCTCCTTTCAGCGACGAGATAATAATGACAACAAATTTTGCAGATGGCGATGCGGATGAGATTCGCGGATGAATTAGAAATAAAAAGAGAAAAAAAAAACGTATCTACTTAAAAATAACGAGAATTAGCGATCTGTTAGCTATCCGATCGTCGCGTCGCGTCTGCGGGAGGGCAGCAGTCATTGACTTTGAAAATATCCGGAGGAAGGAATGAACGGTCAAGTCAAGTGATAGTAACGGTCGGCTTAGAGCTGCTGCTGCTGTTGCTGCTGACTTAACTTCTTATATCGGAGGTGCTGAGCAGAGTCCAGAGGATCGCGGCGGGGAGTCTGGAGGGATCGAGACTTGGAAAATTTAACTGTAAAAGAACGATAGAATTCAATTTATCAGTTTCAAAACGCGGTGGGATTCCGAAGTTTATCGGATGTGCAGAACTCAAACGATCTTTTTTTTTCTTTTTCCACCCCGTGGGATAGGACGATCAAAAAGAGGATAACCGGGATATGATCGGTATATCGAAACTCACCTTGTGAATTAAACTGAGAATCACGGGCGGACGGCTAAATCCCAACAATCCATGCGTGGGCACGACGTTCGGCACTAAACTTTATCCCTTTCATGGAAAATTTGGTTTTGTTTCTCGTTTTTTTTGTTTTCTTATGAAGTACTCGCGGCGAACCCGGACTCAAAAATTCACACCTTTTAACGAATGAATGAGGAATGAAATATTTGCGTCAGGAGTCGAGTCGAGTTCTCCACGTCTACGCGCGGTGACCGGCACATTAACACTTTTCACGTTAGACGCCGCCTATGGCTTCGGGGAGTTTCGGTACAAATCGGATATACCTGATACTCACCTGTCCGCTACTACTGGCTTTCTGGATAACACCAGGTGGGAAAAATTATTGTGGAAGTGGTAGAAGCGGAATAGACATTACATCGAAGAGTTTTGATCAATGAAAATTGGTAACTCAACTATCCGTGAGCTGATCAACTAAAAGGAGTTTTAAACCGTTTTACAGGGATTGTTTCAGGGGCTAACAAAACCCTCGGTCTCTCACCTGGCTCCTTTTCGCCAGACCCAACAGGTACCACGATCTGCAATACCGACGGAACTTTCAAACACTAAATACGATTCCCAAAGACGGAGTTCACTCGTTCTTTTATATTGAAGACGTTTTCATTTGTATTTATTCACATAATTTGTTCGTTATCCAAAATGGCGTAAGGGAATAGGAAATCAAAGGGCATTACAACTTTGTAGAGGTGATATCATTGTTACAAAAAAGTTTGCTCTACAAATTATAGCGTCTACCGGCTCGATTGTACATCGATCTTGAATATCCTGGCTGTGGAATCGTCTGATGTACTTAAAATTTTTGTGCCGTCACTGTGAATTAATGATCGTTAATTTTTTGTAATAATTATCGATGAAAGGCTGAAATTGAATTTTTAAACAATTACCTAGAGATACAAAGGTCCAGGATATCGGCGGAATGTCCCGTTAACGAGCCCAATTGTTTTCCTAATTTAGCATCGAACCATCTAATCACTCCATCTAGTCCAGAGGTATAGAAAATTGACGTATTTTGGTACCACACCAATTTACTAATTCCACTATCCTGGTGAATGGCGTGTCGTAGTACCTCGGATGAGAAAAAAATCATCAAGTACTGTTCGAATTTACCCCTTTTTTCTATGGGCTATACGAAATACCTGTTTCGATGTATCCCAAATAAAAATCTGTCCGTTAACTGTCCCCGTAGCGGCTACCTGGTATTCGGAATTCTTGCAAAACGCAATCGCTTCTACCCAATTTCCCATTGGTTCGGCAGTCTCGTCTGCTTCGACACTAGCCGAAGACGCTGCTTTTGTGGCTGCATTCGCATCTTTTAGCTCCTGAAGAACTCCGATGACCTGTGAGGGTGTCAGTCAGTCAAGAAAGTCGGTTTTATAGGTTGAAAAATACCATTGACCACCAACCTTGCCTGACACTGAGGTGGAAAGTATTGTTTTACCGTCCATAGCGCCTGATATAAGTAGATTATTATCGACGTCTAAAGCAGTGACAGTAGCAGTGTGGCCAAAATCTGGTGCGATCGTTGTTGATACAGTTCCGGATTTCAAATCGAATAACCTCAGAGACCCGTCGTCATAACCGACTGCGATACGTTTGCCTGTTAGATAAAAATTGTAAAGTGTTAGTGAATTTAGGTGTTAAAAATGCTTTAAATGAACTGACCATCTGGCATGACAACGGCCTGCTCGACTCTTTGACCATGACTTTGAAATATTTTGCATTCTCCACTAGGAATTTTCCACATGTAAATTTCTCCGCTTGCTGCTCCTCCGAAGAGAACATTAGCCACAGAGTGCCAACGCATCCACTATGGGATAAAAATATTTTCAGCACAAAGTAGACAGTAGTTTACTCAAGATTCAACACGCTCACAGTCATATCTCCGATGCTGTATTCCCATATGAGTAGTTTGTTACTCATTTTCCAGACTTGTACTAAACCGCCCATGTCAGCGGTTGCCAAATAAGTACTGTCTTGACTAAACTCAACGAATGTTACGCTGTCAGAGTGCCCCGTACATTCTAAAACAACTCGACCTGAGTCCACTTCCCACACAAATGCTTTGTCGTCCTCGCCACCTGTTGCAGCAAGTGTTCCATCTGTGCTGAGAGACCCACAAAAAACCGATCCTGAAAATCAAGAAGAATCAATTTGAAATCTCAAAACAGATTTATTGTAAAAAAAGTTCTATTCACCTTCGTGTTTACTGAAGACACAGACCGCTTCATCTTTCACAGGTGAATCTTCTTCCCCTTCGTCTCCAGAGTCTTCGTCATCATTCTCTAATACTTCTAGAACCTCATCTGCATCACCAATGTATACCATTTCATCTTCGTCAATTTCGTCCTCCATTTGTGGTGATGACGGCGGAGTGTCTCTCAGAATCATACCAACAAATTTGAGCAATAGATTCTGCACTTATAGTTCAGGACAGTCTGTAAGGGGTTAGGATTCGAATGATTGCATGGGTTGGATTATGATTCAAATAGAGCTATTCGAACGCGTGCGACTCTCGTGCTCGTGCGCAATCACATGCAACTTGATAGGCCCGCGCACATCTGGAGGGAGCCACTCGGCCAGAAAATGTAGGAGTGGGTAGGTAACATCAACGAATTACCTTCTGAATTCGTTGCTTGGAATACGCGGCAAGGCGGCAGCACTATTAAAATCTGAACATTGGCACAGATCATGACGTCTCTTGGTTATCGTGTCTTCACGCGCACGTGGTCCGGTGTTCCCATAGCTTGTCATCATCGTCGGGTTCTAATAAACCAAAATCCTAGCAAATAATTCATAATAAAATGGAAGTCGATAAGCCAGAAGTGAAAAGAGTTTTGTCACGATTCAAATCTGACACAGGTGAAATCCTGCCGGGTGGTCTGTTAGATCTACCTGTTGATATCACTGTTGACAAATTGCAATTAATTTGCAACGCATTGCTGCAAGAGGAAGATCCAGTCCCACTAGCCTTCTTCGTCAACGATACTGAAATAACAGAATGCTTAGAAAAATCTTTAGAAAAAGGCTTCAGCACCAGTGAAGATGTTGTTGAAATTGTTTATCAGCTTCAGGCCGTTTTCAAAGTCAGGGCTGTTACCAGGTGTACTGGATCCTTGGAAGGTACAAACTCGATATAAGATTTCTTATATCCTGTGAGTTTGATAATTTTTGCCTATTCATATTTTTTTTCTACAGGTCACAAGGAGGCAGTCATATCTGTTGCATTTTCACCAAATGGACAGCATCTTGCTAGTGGCTCTGGAGATACCACAGTTAGATTTTGGGACATTCACACACAAACCCCACACTTCACATGCGAGAGTCATAAACACTGGGTCTTGTGCATAGCGTGGGCACCTTGTGGCAGTAAACTGGTTTCAGCATGCAAAAATGGGAGCATTGTGTTGTGGGACCCAGAAAGTGGGAAACAAGTTGGTAAGTATCAACAGGCGAATCGCCAGAATCAAAGAAGTTTCTTTGAATAGCTCCTGAAAATTCTTTTCTGTTTTTTGAGGTAAGACAATGAATGGACACAAGATGTGGGTGACATCATTGAGTTGGGAACCATTCCACAGCAATCCTGAATGCCGGTATTTAGTTAGTGCGTCTAAAGATTGTGACTTGAGGATATGGGATACAACGCTCGGACAGACCACAAGAGTATTGGCAGGTCACACCAAAAGTGTAACATGTGTGAAGTGGGGTGGTAGGGGTCTTATCTATTCGGCATCTCAGGATCGATCTATCAAAGTTTGGCGAGCTTCGGATGTAAGTGAAACTCCGTAGACTGTTGCACAGAGGTACCTACACTATGTTCAACAAAGGTTCTTGATTATTATAGGGAATATTGTGCAGGACCCTAGAAGGTCATGCACACTGGGTCAACACGTTGGCTCTGAATACTGATTACGTTTTGAGAACTGGGCCCTATTATCCAGTGGAAAAATCTGAGAATCTTACGCCATTGGAGCGCGCAACAAATCGCTACAATTCCGTGGAGGAAGAGAGAATGGTATCTGGTTCTGATGATTTCACTTTGTTCCTGTGGACGCCAGATAAAGACAAAAAGCCAATCGGTAAAGAGCTGAAACTCTTCAAGATTTTTCGGATTTAAAATTTATTTTAACGAGTGAATAATCTTCCAGCTAGAATGACTGGGCATCAACAATTGATAAATGATGTCAAATTTTCACCCGACGGTCGCCTACTTGCATCAGCCTCGTTTGATAAATCGATAAAATTATGGGAAGGAAAAACTGGAAAATATATCACTTCGCTACGCGGCCATGTACAGGCTGTTTATTCAGTGTCTTGGAGCGCAGATTCGCGACTGCTTGTCAGTGGAAGTGCTGACTCGACTCTGAAAGGTACGTCAACGCATAAATCCCACATTAGCTTTTGGCAATCGTTTTTTCACTCTTCATTCATCATTTCAGTCTGGAGTATGAAAACGAAAAAGCTGGCACAGGACTTACCTGGGCATGCGGATGAGGTATACGCGGTCGATTGGTCACCGGACGGGCTGAGAGTGGCTTCAGGTGGAAAGGACAAGATATTAAAGCTCTGGCAAAATTAATTAAAATGAATATGAATGTATGTATAGAGATAATTATACTTGATATCTTAACTTTGGACTTTTATTTTGAAACTTCGTGTGAAGAACGTACGGAGAAATCCAAGCTACCGAATTCTGAGATGCATAAACCGGTTGGCTTTTGACTTCCTCTGAAAATCTGCCGATAATTACAGTAAAACACCAATACAGCGCCAAAAATTCTTCTCACCAAGATTCGTGGAGTTTTCCACAACGATTTTGTTTTTACACATTATACCATAAACTACATCTGTCAGTATTGACAAAAATTATTTGAAGAAAATATAATTAATATTTTTAGTGGGATCAAAATATATGCATCAAAACCGGTTCCATACATATCTTCCACCCAATGTAACTGTCAGAGTAGGATATACAGTCAAGCAATCTCCATTTTTTTTATGCCTTGACTGAATATAATTATACAGACAGTTGAATAATTTGGTGTATAATATTAATTTCAGTATAGAATATAATATTGACGTATGATTGGGTATATCTCGGTTCGTTGCTTCGAGTTTATTCTCATTAAAATTGATCCTCCGTCAAAACTTTTCCTCTCCAAGGTTCGTAGCGTTTTTCATTGCTATATCTGTTGGTTCAGCAATGTGTAGATAGTTCAACTCCGCAGCAAATACCGGCAATCTCAACCATTAATTTGCTCTTTTAAAAAATTTTTTGCGATTTTTTTTTCTCAAGTTATAATCACACAGAGAGTAAATGATACGGAAGTCAAAGTAACCAAAAAAGTTCGCCAAGTATGTACATCAAATGTTTAGGAACATGTTAATGTTTACTACCCAAATGTTTTTAATGAAGAAATGTATAAAAAATTTATTAATAATAGGAAAAAAGAATCCAAATCAATTAATGTGCCGAGTACATGTGACTTTGCTTCATGAATATAGAAGTACTAGAGAATATTCAGATAAACACACAAGAACCCAAATTATCAATTGGAAGTACATAAAATTGGAAACAAATCAATTAAAGTCAATTCAAAGAATAAAAAAAGAAATAAATAGAAAAAAGAAACAATTTAAAGTCCCGCTGCCTCCGATTCCAAAAAAATTCTGACGACTTTAAAATTGAAAGACGCACCTTTTTTCCCCCTTAACATTTAAATTTCTTAAGTTATTTTCGAGAAACGATATTCCCGTACAAAAAGTTGAATAATTTTGCGAAAAAAAAATGTAGAAAGAGCAAATTACAGTCTTTCCCCTTCCGAGTCTTGATGAGAATGACTGTCTATCGCCATTTCTCAGAAAATTATACGCGATTTTATGATAGTTCAAGAATTGCAAAAAAAAACAACCATGTTTAATGTCAGCGGGTAAGTGCAAAAAAATCGTAGCAAATTTTTACGATTTTTGAACGGTCAAGAGACTCGGTAGTGTCTCGCGTCAAGTACATTCAACAGAACGGGCGGATGCTGTATATTACCTTATAATGATCAATGAATATTCCAATACTTACCAATAACTTCATCTACCTATATGACTTATTGTTAGTAACGAGCTCGCGCTGTGGGATCCTCTGTACGTACGTAGAATAGTAAAATCGGATGGGGCTTCTTACGGCTTTTGCGTGCAGCTTCGCAGCCTTTGTGGGGCAATCGTATCCCAATCGTCGTTCAATTCAGTTAGGATATTTGGTGGCTTCATGAATTTGAGCATTTATTTACATGAAACTTTCGACGGTTTCTTATCACCAGTATTTGGCTGGAAGTAATTAGTTCGATCGGTGAACGCTTGATGAACGTAAATTGATTTTCAGCTCCTTTTTCAACGACAGGCCCGAATACGGCGTATGGATGGTCGCGCCATGTGTGAAAATGATCAAGGAATTCGACAATTTGGCTGGCAGGACGATATCTCAAACCGTTAACCATCAGCTGAACGTCGTCGGTCGAACACCCAACAATGTTTACTAGTTTCTTCGCCTTTTTCAGACAATTTTTCGCGTGTGCCCATCAGGCCAGTGCAATTCCACTGAGCGACATTCTCCCTATGGAAATATGTTTTCATTCAGCTTCAATTATATCATAATATGCGTTTTTTTCGCGCACGAACATCACTCACTCCGAAATAAGCCGGCGTTGAGTTTTGACATGCAATCATAATAAACGCTCATAGCTCCAGTGCTTTGGTCGAAGATGGTAACCTTTTCTGGATCTCCGCGGGATGATTAGATGTTATCGTGAATCCGACGTAACGCCACGGATTGATCCTTAAGGACCATATTTTCGGGCACCGTTTCAACCTGTAATGAATTTCAATATATTCACGTTTTAGGGCGCCTTTTATATAGGTTGTACGCATTTTTGAAGTAATGATTTATCAACTATTTCGTCATTAGTTTGTAATCTGTTGCATGATTTCATTTCCAATTTGTGATATCCTGGTCTAGTGATAAGTGTTCTAATTAGTGTTCTAGCCTTCCCGATCCACGAAACGTAAATAACGGCAGTGATAAATAATCCACAATTATGTAAATAAACAGGTCCGTTCGAGGAAATTCAAATATTATTGGTGGGATTAGAATCCACCTAATCCCCCCCGCCCTACAAATCATTCTAAACGTGTTTTCCAGTATCTCTAGTAGTTCATCGGTCGACGATAATTCATACGAAGTGTATCCTTACGGCGGTACAGATATCCGAATTAGTATAGAAAAGTGTAAAGACCTAGATATATTGTCAAGGGAATCAAGTTAAAGAAAATGAGCTCTGATAACATGGAGTACGAAAATTCCAACAAATTTGTTCCATCCCAAAGTGTATGGAGTTACATAAAATTACAAAGCCAACGATTCGGATCTGACTTAGTTGTACAGGTAAGGTTCTTACCTCATTGTTAAAGATTGTTATAATTTGTTAATCACACAGCATTTCTTTATTTTATGATCAGCAAGACGAAGCGACTGGAGAAATTTTAACTTTCAAAGAGCTTTCGGAAAAGGTTGAGACATTGGCTTCCTCATTGCGAAAATTAGGTTTGACCTCGGGGATCGGAATTTGTTCTGAAAATAATTTATATTACACGTGGATTTTATTAGGGGCATTACACGCGGGGGTGAGATGTACGTTGCTGAGTCCAAAGTATACGGAAAGTAGGTATAAATGAAAAATGGCGGAGATTTTACTTTCAATCACTTACTTAAAGTTAAAAATTGTCATCCTGGATTTTAGGAGAGCTTAAACATTTCGTGGAACTCACGAAACCTGAAGTCGTTATCTGTTCGAAATTAGTGGCTGATAACATTTACGAAAACGGGAAATCATTCGGTGCAGTTTGCTCAAATTATTCTTTTATAAAGAGCTTATTTGTTTGCGATACAACGATTCCGAAAAACTCAGTTTACAAATCTTTGGCCACACTAATTTCGTCTGAAGATTATGAAAACCAAATTTCTTCAAATCAAACATTCGAGTCGACCAGGGAAGCTTTAGTTTTAGCGTCCAGCGGATCAACAGGACTTCCTAAGGGTAGGACAGTTCGTTATGAAAACAGCATTTTAATCCTTAAACAGCAATATCCCTGAACCATGTATTTACCACCCTGTGCAGGTGTGGTTTTGACGCACAAGGCGGTTATGGAATCTCTAAAAATGAGTTACATCTTTGCCAAAAGTGGGGAGACAGCCTTGGGCCTAATGCCTTTTTTCCACGCTTATGGTCTTGTCTTGGATTTGATGTGTCTTTGCGAGGGAGCGAAATTTATCATTCTTTCTAAATTCAATAGTTCAAAGAGCCTCAGCAACGTTATACAATCCTACCAGGTATACGGCTTGAGAAAAACTACAAACCAGGACTATCAGAGCATTCGAATAAATTTTTGGTTTATTCATTCCAGATAAATAATTTGTATCTAATCCCTTCATTATTGGCAACAATTGTCAAGTCCCCTGAATTTACGAAAGAAAATTTATCCTGCGTTCGACAAGTTTGCACATCAGCTGGAAAAATTTCAAAACGAATACAGGAGAAAGCCGTAGAACTTTTCCCTTCAGATACAGTGCTCAGGCATGGTTACGGCATGACTGAAACGACCTTTGTGACCTTGTTTGGGCCATACCAAAAATACGAATCTACCGGAAAAGTTGCGCCGAGTATAAAGTGCCAGATTATTAGCGAAGGAAAGATCTGCGGAGTAAAAGAGATAGGAGAACTTTGGTTAATAATTTTATTTTCATGGAGATTTCAAATTATCCTATCGGTGTCAGATAATCCCGATTTTCACTTTTATTTATGCGCAGTTTCAAGGGGCCTTCCACAATGAAGTGTTATTTAAACAATGAAAAAGCGACTGCTGAAGCGTTGCAGGAGAATGGATGGTTGAGATCTGGAGATTTAGGGTATTTTGATGAGGATGGTTACTTTTTTATCGTCGATAGAATCAAGGACATGATAAAATATCAGGGAAATCAGGTACGTAGGCGTCGCAGATTATTGGTATGCTGTTTGATCTCATAGAATTATTAAATTTTCTAAGGTATCTCCGATTGAAATCGAGGAAACAATCCTCGAGTTACCGGATGTTCTTGAAGCTGCAGTATTTGCAGTACCAAGCGAAGAATTTGGCGAACTTCCTGCTGCTGCAATCATCTTGAAGAAAAATTCAAAATTGACGGGCCAAGAAATCAAAGAATATGTAGCGAGTACGTATAATATATCTATCTAGAGTGATGCATCACTATTCGCAGTTTTTAAAATTCGGTAATAATATCATATGTTACCTCTTATTTTTCAAGCACAACTATCACCGCACAACAAACTTAGAGGCGGTGTATTTTTCTTGGCCGAACTTCCAAAAACCGGAACCGGCAAATTGCAACGCAGAGCGCTGCTGTCGAGAATCCAAGACCCGTTTGGCAATTTGAAGATGATGAGACCACAAGGCTAAAAGCATGTTTATATAATTTATATTTATAGTTATACGTTCCTGTATTGTATATCTTGCAACTCCATAAACATAAATATTAAATGTTGTTCAATAAATAGATTAGTTTAGTACTTAATAGATAGAAGAATAGATTAACAGATAAATAGAAGTTTAGTAATTCTTCAAATGATCAAAATAATGGTTTGATGTTAATTCGAATGTAAAATGATGTGAAAGATATTGTAACAGATTTATTGTAAGATAAGATTTTCATATGTGTATAAATCCATAGTATACATAATAATGTAATAATAAATATAGTTACTCAATGGTATTAAGAAAAGTTTTTTGGCCTTTTCCCGCGTCTGCCCATACGGCTGGTTCATTAACTAAATTTTAGCGCGACAGCTATCAACAATTGCGCCGCTTCCCGCTGAAAGGATATTTTTTGATTGTATGGATATTTTACTTGAATGGATCAAGGACTTATAATGCATCATCCTAATTAATGATTACATTGTATAGATTCTATGGCAATCAAGATCATTCCACAAAATATTTCAACTTCTTTCTTCAAAGTCGTACCCGGAATAAGTAGGCTCATGGCTTATTTGCTTGGTTAGAAAGAGTTCAAGTTGGTTCAAGTTTAAAGGGAGTCGATCCCGTCGAGACGCAACAAAAACACCAATACCTTTGTACTTCGTTCCTTCTGGACCAACAAGGATGGACTACCCAGCTACTCAAATGTTTGTTAACGATGACGAGCATGAGGAAAGTGAAGAAGAGGACGATACGAAGTCACTCTCGCGAACTGAAGACAACAAGGTTAGTTGAACGCGAGCTAAATATGAGCTATGTCATAGTTAGATCCCTGCCAGTAACATCATCTGTTATTTTCAAGAGCAATGAATTATCTTTTCTGAATTTTACATGTCTTTCAGATTGGAGTGCTCATCATCGATTCAGTCAGTCATCCTGTTCATCGAGGTGTCAACAGAATTGGTCGAATCTACACGTGCAGTATTCTCATTGATCATAATGTAATTGTTTACATACTATAGAGTCTAGGTTGCTAGAATGACTATTAATCCTGTTATTCTTGAAATAAGCCTGTTGTCCAAGAACACTCAGATTTAATATTTTCTCCTTGAAATGATCCGGCAAACTTCGAATGGTCCAGTTTTGCATAGATTATTAGGTATTGCCGGTGCATGTCTTAGAATACACTTAGATAGGTAAAATTTGAAATCCGAACTCACTATATCTCAGTTGCTTTCATTTTCAATGGTTTTCTATTTCATCAGACTATATCGAAGGAGCATGCAGAGATTGAGGCGGGTATGGGGTCAAAATCCATTTTCATCTGTGACTTGGGATCACTGAACAAAACCAGACTTAACGACGTAAGCAGTTTGTTAATAATAAATGATAATGGAGGAGTCAAATGAAGTTTTGTTCTCATTTGACAACCTTTCATATTTCCTCACTCTAATAGGCAGTATTGCGTCCTCGGAGATTGTATCAACTACAAGATGGAGATGCGCTCAGGTTCGGTTCCGTCTATGCGCTTTTCAAATCCGAGGAAAAAAAAGAAGAAAAAACCATCGAACTTCAAAGCTCTTCGATCCGTGACAATTTTGTTGTTCCAGAAACTCCTGCAGCAGAACGAATTGTTCAAAAGACGATTATTCCTGGCACTCCAGATCTCTCGTTTGTAAGTTAATGAATAAAAATGTAAGGTATATAACTTACTGTCTTTGTCATACCAAAATGAATGCTTTCTTTCTTTTAGAACAAATCAGCGTCTGACACGAATGATTCTATAATCGCAAGTACACAGGAGGGAGCAGATCGCAGAAGCAAGTCTCCATTGTTTTCACCCAAGAAATCAACCCGCAAACTGGGTCAGATTCCCTTGGATTTGGATGGAAGTGGCAAACAGGATATCTCAGATTTGGAAACACAGGCGAATTTTTCCATCGAAGAATCCGACGAAGATAATATATTCGAAATGATGACACAGCAAAGTAATATCAACGACGACGAAACGCAGAAGTTTGCCGTGATTCATAATAGCGCTGCTAAGCCTCTTGAACAAAACAACACCACGGAACCCCAGCCGAACTCCATCAATGATTTAGAAACTCAGGAGTTCACCATTGAAATCACCAGAACTAAGGTTCATCCCTCTACCACAAACGATCTTGAGTCTAAGATGTCCTCGATTAAAAGAGTTGCCGCAGTTGGTTGCAATACAGTAAACTCTGTTCATGACCTGGAAACGCAGAAATTTATACCTACAATTGCGCAGGACGACGATGACTCTGAAACAGATGAGGAAGGGATATTTGATGACAGTGGGGGCGGAATAGCCAATGTGTTCGACGCACCAACGCAGGTCATTCAGGTGCCCAGGGAGGTAAGCAAGGTGAGCGAAGTGATTGAGGAATCTGATGATGATGAAGACCCTCAGGAGGCAGAAGCCAGTGCAAAAACTCCGGAGCAAAATGTCAAGGAATTGGTTTCACCTCAGCCAAAAGCGGCCAGCGTAGAGAGCGACGGTGCGGTTTTGAAAGCGCCGCTTAATGATAGTATAGAGAGTAAGTTAAATAACATGTTTGATGATGTAAATGAAACTTGCGACGAAGAACCGACGCAAATGTTGACGCAGCATCTCGAGAGGATTCTGGAGAGCACGCAGGTGGATCAGGGAAATGCTGAGGAAAACGAGGAAGCGGGAATCGAAGAGACCGTGAAAGGAGGCAAAGAAGCAAAGAACGACGATTCAGGACGCAGTACGCCAGAATTTTTAATGCCACGTGTAATTAGTTCCCAGGAGCTGTTCGCGGATTTGCCAGCGGTTCATATCCTAGGAACTTCAATCAGGACAGCAACTACTGAACGAGTTAAATCCGTTCACTCTTCCCCGGTGTCAAAAAACTTCAATACCACGCCTAAATCGGAAAGGGCGAGGAAGTTTGCATCGGGTAACCCCGAGGATTTGGTTCAGAATCAGCTCAAGCCAATAGCCGAGGAGGATGAACCATCGACGCCCATCAAACGTGCAAGGATTATTAAGAAGCAAATAAATTCAGGGAGAGCGGCGACAAGAGCACGAAGAATTGTTGAGGAACAAATTCCATCCAGTGAACCGGAAATGAGAGTTGAAGCAGTTCCGGACAGTACAAAGCCCAATCACGATACTCTGAGAGTCACCGAGGAACAAACAGCATCGAGTGAACTGAAGATGAGGGCTGACAACATTCCAGGCAGTACAAAGGTCAGTCAAAATACTTCAAGAGTCGCAAAGAAACAAAAACCGAAAACACTAAAAGCTGGTGATGTTGAGCCCGCTACAGTGAAAAACAATAACAAGACGGCAAAAGCCGCGGATGAAGAGCAGGTAATATCTGTAGATCAAAATAGAGTTCAGAAAAGATTGCCACCCAAGAAACGTGGCGTTCCAACAATAGCAAGGTCCGTACCGACCGCGATTTCGACAAATTTAGCACTAGTCCCAACTGCAGCAACAGTGGCGGTGGCTTCGCCGACACACAGTGTAACGACACGCGTATCTACGCGATCGAAACCCCGAAATGAGGTCAGTCCATCTCTAACGAATCGTCGATCGCCGATTGCAGTACCGAAACTGAAACCGGAATCGCAACCGCCTTCTCGCGCTATGATAAGAATGGATTACGCGAAATCTGAGTCGCCGACACCGAGTTTGACAAGTGATGGAAACGGATCCGAATCAGGTCGGAAGAAAAGCCCTAGAGTCAACAAAACTCGCGCTTCTTCCCGTCGCAAAACCGAATCCGACCCTAAACCGAAATCTGAAGTCACAAGTACTCCGCGTAGATCGCGAAAAACACCTTTGGAATTTGTTTCCGCTAAAAGCGACGAAAACCTGGCTGCATCACCTGCAAAAAAAGCGAGGTCTTCAGCTTCTGTTGCAGTCCCAACAATCGAAGCCTCGCCAAAACTAGCACAAGTTCCTTCCTCGCCAAACACATCCATACCCCCCGTGCCGAAAAGGGGAAGAACGAAAGTCGAAAAAACTTCCTCAAAAAATACCCCCGATCGGTTGAACCTTTTGGCTGCGATGGAGGCGAATGCGAAATCAGATTCTCCGGTTCAATCGAGTATGGAATCTCAAGAAATTCAGGCAATTTTGAGTGGGGTAGAGAAACCCTCTGGCATTCGTGAAGAGACAAATGACCTTGTAACGCCTTCGAGAAATTTCAAAGGGTTTGCGAAGCCCGCCGATAAACCAGAACAAAGAAAAAGGCGTCGACCACGTCGGTCCGACGAAACGGACGACGATGACCAGAATGAAAAAAATTCCTCAGTTGTCGAGAAAAAATCTGGAGACAAAACTCCGCGGCGGAAAAAAGCTGCTCAAGTATCGCCAAAGAATCGGAATACGAAAGCCGCGTCTTTACGGAATGCGGAAAAAGAAAATGTTGTCAAAAAAGCGACGCCTTCAAAGAGGATAAAGAGAAACGTGAATGAGGTGAAGCGACCGGAAGAGGAAGAGGTTCAACCTTCTTTGCCAACCTCGCCGCTCCGAAGAGGCAGAAGTTCCGTACCCACCCAAACCGCGTCATCTGTCAAAACAACAAAGCATAAAGTTCTTTTCACAGGCGTAAACGACGCCCGACTGGTTGCCATCGTTCAAAGTTTAGGTAATTAACATTGAATTATTATATTCACGAATGATAAATACGATCAAAATAACTTTATGAGGTCGAACGGCAAAGGTAACTAGTATACAGAATAGGTATATGATATAAAATTGGGAAGAGAAGGGGCGTGGAGGAATTGACCTCAGGCCCGCGAGGCACGCAGCATAATAAATAAGCTTTGACGCAAATCGTTCTAGCTGTTGCTAAGTAACGAGTTATTCGTATTTGAAAATCATAACACGTGTTTAAAATAATATCCACACTCAAAAAGAAATTATTATAAAACTTCAGGTGGTACGGTAACGGAAAAACCAACCGACTGCACGGTCTTGGTAACGGACAAAGTACGTCGGACTTACAAATTCCTATGCGCAATGGCCATGGCCGTTCCAATCGTTCCAGTTAAATGGCTGACGGAGAGCGAGAGCATCGGCCACTTCCTGGACACCGCGGATCACGTTCTTCAAGACCCCGTTGAGGAGGCCAAGTTCAAATTCAACCTTCGCAGGAGTCTAGAAACCGCCGCGAACCACAAACTCTTGGAAGGATACACAGTCGTTTTAACGCCAAACACTTCGCCTCCGCCCAATGCAGAAATGAAGGGTGAGTATCATTTTTTTTTTGATTCATAAGTGATCGAAAACACCTGTATTCAATTATTTTTAATAGGTATGATCCAGGCGTGTGGAGGAAAGGCGTTGGCCCGTCCACCACCGAAATGGCCACAACAATCGTTGATCATTTCAAGGCAAGAGGATATAAAAAATGCGAAAAAACTTTTATCCAAAGCTCCATCTTCCGTCCATGTACTTTCCGTAGAATTTATATTGACAGGAATCTTGAGGCACGAACTCAACTTTGAGGAGCATAAATTAAATGTAATTTAGTTGTACGTTTTTTGTCAGTTAAATTTGTTTAGTTTTTTTTACATGGTTGTCTCTACTGGGTAGTAGAAATTTCTGTATGTCTACGATGCGTTGTAATTTTTGTACTAATCACGTACTGCGATTAGAAAAATTCCAAGAAAATAAATATTTTTATTCGTATTATATATACCTATATATGGGTATAATCTTTTCACCTGCGGTAAGATGGCCGCTGGTCGATTCGTCACTGCATTCTTAGATACGGTTACCCCGGATAATCTCAAAAATTCTACCTGTAGTTCTTATCCATAGAAAACGGAGAGGAAAATTAACGTGAGCGGCGGGCCTGAAAATTTTCCTTCACAAATTCTTTGTTTAGAAAGCTGTCAGACCTGTGAGTAGTCAGAGGGTAAGCTGAAAGATAGGGCGGGGGCTGTAAAAGATAAAAAGATATTGTCTACGAGTATATTTTCAAAAAATATGAAAGTATATTTGTACAAATTGTCATTGTCGGCTGTCACTATCCGGAAGCATCATAGCGGAATCCGAAAACCCGGAGAACACGTCTGGCACCTCATTCTCCGCTTCAATAACCTTCGTCGTCGACCGTCTGCTGTTCGTTGAGGAAATAAACTCGAACGGCGACACCTGTGCAAGTGAATTCTAGAACCATCTCTGAATCTGATAGAAGATAAATAAATGATAAGAAGTATTTTCCTCACCGTTTTGCAGTTGTATCCTCGAAAGTCTCTGTTTTGATAAAAAGCTACTCTTTGGAGTCCAAAGATGCTTTTCAATCTCGAACTTGGCTCTGGTTCTAGAAGTCTTTTGATCAGATCCCTCGCTGCGTTTGAGAGACGCGCGTAAGTCGATAAAGAAGAAGCGGCGGAGGCTTCAGCGTGTTCTCCATTCTCCGAAGAAGACTGTGGATACTGAAACAGACGGAATCGTTCCTTATATTTCACAAAGATCTTTTTTAAAACTTTCTGTCAATGTTAAAAATAAAGAAGGGGAAGAGGATGACACTGCGATGACCATAATTGTTGAATAAACAACGACTCGATTGGTACTCCGATTTTCTTCTGCAATTCTAATTTTACAGTTATACAAATAGTTGTTTTTTTCAAATTGAGCTATTCCCGTTTCTTAAAATAAATTCTGAAAATTATCTTCTCGATTCTCGTAAACATATTTTACCTATACCTGGTATAGGTAGGTAATAATACTGGCGTCTCTGTGGAAGGGCTAGTTAGTGGAAAGAGTAGAGGGTATGAAAAGAGGTTCCGTAGGCGAGCGGTATGTGTTCGAATATAATTATCTCCCCGAGGACTTAAGACCGCATGTTTTCCCCCGGTTCCCTCTTGGGCTGTTGGAGCCAGTGAAGACTCTCCGAGACCTAAACGAGTATTTCTACACTTAGGTATATTATACCGTTCGCGATTTGAGCCGTTGCTATATAGCAGGCATCCCATCGGTTAGGTTTGCAGCACAAATACCACCTGCATTTTCAGACCAACACGCACCCGCGCAATAATCTATATCATACACGTATAAGTATACGTATACCTTAAACGCCATAGCACGCTATTTATAGAAAACCGGGGATGGCAACAGATACGCTATATCCGTGCTGCACACCGGATCCCTCCAGGTTTTCTACACACACGGTGTTTCCAACAGCTTCCCCCCATATCAAGTCGGTAGCAGGCTAAAGCTAGTAGGCAAACTGAGGCACTCTGATCGACGCGTGCTTCGCAGGTGGATGATCGGGCAGTGCCCTCCTCCTGATTTCCACCTCTGCATGATCGCTGTAGAATAGGCTACTTGTTGTCGTCACAAATCTATTATTTCCTATTCCAGAATTCCATCTCTCACAGCTCATTATTGTATGGTGGAGCAAAACAAAATCGCATCTTCCCAATCAAATTCTCTACCACCATTCGAAATTTGCTGTCCGACGTTACAAAAGACAATTTCTTAAATTCCACAGCCGATACGACGTGATTCACGAGAATGTCATGAAAAAATTAAACAGAGATATTAAAAATAATTATTCAAATTCCTTTTTACGTATTCTCGAAACCATTTTCTGTTGTAATAAGCAACTTATTTTCGTGATAAATTGCAAATAGATTAAATAAATAACAAAATCAGATCTGCACCCTAGTCTTCGAAAGACCGGAACCTCTATGAGGTTCTCTGCGAGCGCTAAGTCCACCGGTTACAGAGATACAGAAAAACCCCGTGTAAGGAAAACTAAAAGCATCTTTCAACAGGTATATAAGGGACTGTATAGACATACGGGAGAAGCAAAGCCCAAGAGAGTTGCAGGCCGGGGTAATTACCTAGCTTCACCTTCACGGAACGTTTTGTAGAGGATGAGAAACGCGAAGAATCCGTTGCACATAGGGATATTCTACTCGCCCGGACTGGAGTCTACAGGTTTCTGTTACTCGAATCTACTGGAGTATTTCTATTTGGTATCTTTCTTTCTTTCCTTCCTTTCTTTTATTGCATTATTTATTTATTTATCTCTTCTTATCATTATTACATTGACGATGATGTTGAGGAAGTTGAGGGGGCGTCTGTTGAGCCCGGATCCGAGTAATTTCAAGGGGGTCCGGGGGATCGCAACGACGATTTATTTGAGGAAAGGGGGACCAGAGGACAGAGGCGCAAAGACTTTCGGCAGCGCGCGTGAGACGACAGAGTTCTCAGTGGGATACGCGATTATTCAATTGAATCCAATATACGAAACCGCCGACCATTGAGAAATTGCAGATGGGAACTTTCTTTTGGCGTTCGAAGGGGATCACGACACCCGTTTGACGGGGACCGGGAGCAACAGAGGTGGAATTATTCGGCACTTATATCCATATACATATACTCATGTTTCACCATAACCAACCGGCGAACGAATTATTAGCTAAACGATACGATAATATATTATTGAAAATATATTTTATATCTTATTCGCAGGGAAACTTAATTAATTCTTTAATACTTTTACGCGCATATATTGCGCTCTAATGCCAAATCCTCCGCAGCATCGCAAAATTACTAAATTGTATAATATCATGTGTGTTAGGTATAAGCCGAGGTATGTAAGAGGATAACATCGACCGTCTACGGTCAATTTTTAATACCGTCAAAAATTGCAACGTTCAAACCGGCATTACTCATTATACACTTGGACTTTACCGGGTTCGTGACAACCTTGCATAAAATTTCATAGCCGAATTAAATTCTCTATACATTGGGGCATGCTAACACGCGAGGTTATTTCATCATTACATTCATTCTCAGGTTATTGCGCAGTATATATGAAGCATACATATATATTATACTAGATACCTTATTCCGCAGTTATCCTCTTTATTGATATTTTTTACCCATCCAATTCTTTTTCATCACCGCGTTCTTTTTCGTTTCATTTTTATTATTCCTAATATTTCAATTCTTTTCTCGCTTCGATCGATTTACTTCAATTTTCTATACGTCGCACGTTCAAGCATCTCACTGCGATTATTATTTTAGCAATGAGATTATAGGGGGGGTTCGCCCCGGAAGAAGTTACCTCGATGGCACGCTTCTCGCCCACGCCCGCGGGGCCGTGCGTCATAATTATTGTTCCCGTATGTATAACTTGTATGTATACTACATAGCAAGTATGTAGGACCAAACGGTCAACAAGTATGTATTACCGTCCGCGTTCTTCTCGCGCGCATATCATTTGATAATATTTAACCACGATTCGCGTATAGATTGTCGATTAAATCAGCGACGCCCTCGTCTTTTTTACTCGCGACATCTCAACGCGGCGTCTCCTCGTTTATATGTGGTACGCGATTTGAATTCATTGACAATCTTTTTCCCGGTCGTAGCTCAGCCCCGTAGAACGTGTATAGATATATGTATATACATACGTATCAATATACCTATATATATAACGAATATACAGTCAGCGTGAGTAAGATGATGCGATCACTTATAAAATCTCTCACCTCTCGATCTTATGTTTATGGGCTTTTAATTATAATTATTGCAAAATACGAATTAACGACGCCGTGAATCTTCATCGTAATATTATCGATCGCTCGTTCTTTCCAGCCGCGTGTATATCACGTCCCCTCGCATGGGTAGCGGGTATAGTTATTAGTCGTCGAAATAAATAAATAAATAATTAAAGAAATAGGTAGTTTCGTAAAAAGTCTATAGATATATATAACTAATGTAATATCGATATCGAAGATCTCTAAATTCCAATTCGCAATCTATATTGCGATGTTTTATAACATCTCATCGCGGCGAATGGGAAAAACATCGCTATAATGTGTGACTTTTATATAAATAGAGAATGAGTTTATAACCGGGAATCCGTATACACCCCGGGGCATACCTAGGGGAGCATGCTAGCAGCTAGTGTAGTTTCATCTCTGGATGAGGTCGTTCGAGGACGAGGACGAAGATAGCAACGCGGGGAATAGCCGTGATTATCTTAACGATCCCTCGCGGAGCAAAACCTGGCCGGCAACCCGTTCCGCAGGATCTCTGGAAGCCGTCTTTCCCTCCCCCCTCTGCTCCTCTTCTCTCCAAGGGGTCCGTTCGCAAAAGGATAAGAACTGGAGAACACCGCGGCAGGATGGACGGATGCTGAAAATAGCATCGGAAAGAACCCCCCCTCTCCCCCATTCCCCCCTTACACGTATATCTATATCCTCTGCCTCTTTCTCTACCTACCCCCCCGTTTTCCTCAACTAATCGTAAGTCAAGCGGCGCGTCTCGACGAGCATCAACTGATGATGCTGCTGCTGCTGGGCTGTTCATTTTGTTCATGGTATAGTTGCCTGCAGTAGAGATGGGAGGTTTGCTTTTAAAACCAAAGAAACCATCGAGCCAATAACCCAAGCTAAGCTAAGAGTTGTGTTGTGTTGTTTTCGCTCGACATCAACAGTTTCTCAATGCTTAGCCAAGTCCTGCTGGTTCTCCGAGCTACACCGCCGTATATCCTCTTCTCGTCTCCTAGCCGGTCCGAAGTCTTCGTCCCTTCCCCTTTACCCTTCACTTTACCCTCCGTATCTCGCGTGCCTCGAGACGCGGAGTGCATCTCTCCACAGAATAAATAAATAAATAAAGAAAAATAAGAAAAAAAACAAACGAAAAAAAGAAAAAAGATAAAGCAATCCGCACACAGTGCCCACGAGACAAAGATGAAAGGACGTTTTACTTATCCTTATAATGTATTTTCTTTCTCGCTTACTCGACCAATGCACACACCGATATCTCGTGTACGTACACATATAAAACCTATACATCTATGCGGTATACCAGTCGTCTTGCCTTACCTATGTGTACATAAAGTGTATTCTATTCCCGCGAGACGGATAATCGCTACTTGGTATCTTAGACACCGCACGGAAACGCAAGTTGCAAAGAGCAAACTCAACTGCGGGCATATAAGTATGAGGAGGTATAGCAAATAATTACGAAATTAAAACGCTTTAGGGTATTCCAAAAATATAATTCACTGTCATGACTGAAAAAATTAGCAACAATTTAGTTTATTAGTAGCAATCAACCGTCTCCATCTGACCATCAGATCTCGTAAGGTTCATGACCAATGACCAAGCTACGGAGGTGTCCAACCACGTGATACAACATCCAGTTAAAGTGAGAACGCTAATAGTAATACTAATGTAATGCGAATACAAATACAAATGCGAATGCGAATGCGAATGGAGTATTTCGCGCTTCTGACTAACGGGGATAGTTCGCGCATAAGAACTAGACGGTTAGCTAGACGCGAACTAACGTTAGTGTCACCAGTTGCTGGAGTGCAACGCGGCGCAGAGGCCTCGGATGAATTCTTTAAAAGTATATACTCTATAGGAGGGCGACGACCAGCTTCGCTGGCTTCATAGACCTTGGGCTCCTTGCAAGATGATGATCAAGATGATGATGATGATGGTGATATTATGACTAGATTTGCGCCGTAATACCCATTATAATCTCAGAGGCACGATGTATATTGCATCAATACGATTACCTCAGTCCGTTCCGTCCCCTTGATGCTCTCAAGCGAAACTAAAACAACCCGCGTCTATAATAACTCCGTCCCTTAATATTGTCACACGCTTTTACTACCTCTCTATATATGCGGCAAAATTCACACATATAACAAACAGAATTAACACAAAGCAATGGCAACTCAACGAAGTCGTACGACAAAAAAACAAAAAAAAAACAAAAAGAACTCATGAGAAAAAAGTAATAACAATAATAAATACAACACCCACGGAATGCTGCGCTACCTGCAGATGCAACTCGTTGCAGTAGGTCACCAAAAGGACTGAGTTCACCGCACGGTCAATAATTTATACTATCTATTCTCGCTACAACACCTTCAAGGTTCTGCATCAGGCTAGACCTTCGATATGATTATATTTCTCCAGGAACCAAAGCGAGACTCTTCTTCGCAGGGTCTACAGTCAGTCTGCGAAAGTTATTAAGAGAAAGAAAAAGGAACATTAAAACAATCGGTCAAATATCTTGACGATATAAGGGAAATAAAATATAGAAATAACCCCGTGAGAACATCTGCTTGAGGCTTCCGGCACCCCGTTCAGTTTCTACGTACGTACATACGTTATACGTACGCGTTTCCGGACCCAGGTCAAGGTATAGCGGCGGCATGGCATGCGGTTTTAAACGTTGAAAATGCACGCGTATGAATACACCCGCGTGTCGGACAAGGAGAGTCGTATGAAACAAAGTAATGCGAATGATGCAGCAGCGTCGTCGAAACGTAAACACGATTACAATAGGAGGTATACCTGGTAGTTTACCGTACGTGGTTATCCTCCGATCGTTTATCGCTTATCTGTACCCCTCTTCATATCTCTCTGCATATCAGATGCACATTCGGACAAATACAGAAGTGGAGGGTTGGCTTTGCGATGCCGTTGTTATTGTTGTCGTTTTGTTGTTGCTGGTATAATATGGTTAGGTACTCGACGAAGACAACGATGATATGGCGATGTTGATGGTGATGGTGATGGTGGTGGTGATGTTCACGTTCGGTTCGAAGCTGGTGTCGGCAGTGGGGGTCATCTGCACAGGGCCCCGCACGGTATATAAACGGGGCCCCGCCGGCTCAGCCCTCATTCACCGAGTCTTTGAGAAAGCGCGTACCATCCCGATCTGCAGGAGCCGTGTAACCAGATCCAAATCGTGAATACAAATTTTTAACATTCAAAGGGATTTCGAATAACGAGAGGATCGATTATACCGGACAAAGAGAAATTCGACGCGGAGATTATAAGAGATCATCTGTTCAATCATCAACTGACACAATGTGAGTAACTCATCACATACTCCGTGATCTTGTTAAATTTCAATTTCGTTTTTTTTTTGTTTTTTTTTTTGAATTTTATTTTCAATAAATAACTCTTGAGCAAATACAGAGTAAAAATGGCGATTAAAAAAAAAAAAAAAATTGTTCACTCGTTTCGGCGTTTGAGTTAAAGTGCGAGATCTGTTGTATACGTACGTCGTTTTTACTTCTTTAACAATCTTGATGAAATAATGGTTCTGCCAAACGGAATTCTTTCTACCGTAGGCGCATATATCGTCTTTCAGTGCAAACAGTTTCCTTCCTCTCGTTTTGTCCGACATCATATCAAGAAATACGAATTCTATCAAAAGCTTCCTTCAGCGACGAGCAAGCGTTACCACCTCAATATCAAAGCTCCTATCATGTAGCGAAGCGGACAATTGACCGTATCATTAATCGGATTGATTCTCTCAGCTCACGGGCCTTGGGGCTCTGGACCAACCGCGGACGTATAGATAGATAGATAAATTGTATAATGGCCTTGCACGCGATCTTACAAGCATAATATCTTTTAACTGTTGTTATTTCGTTTGCCGTTTCGAACGGATATGTAAAGATTGTGTGCGTACATGTACGATATACTTGGCATACTATATTTCAAGCGCGTGGTACCCCCCCCCCCCTCCCCATCCCCCTCCACCCCCGCACGTTACACGCGTACCAGTTTCATTTGCAACTGCCCATGTTACCCAGCACCGTATACGCATACAAGATACACCTATCAGCGCATCCTGTAATTACGACTTCTCAGTAGCTAATGTCGCCCAGTTTCATTGCTCGTTGAAATCACCCGATACTCCAGCGAGTTGAATGGCACTAACTTCACGACGCTCATCTCCGAATAATTAAGTTTTTTTTTTTTTCATTACTTTTTTTTTGTTTATTTAGCCAAGTACCATCTACCATTATGAAAGGGGTACCGACAACAGCAGCCATGCTGATGCTAGCCGTTACGATTTTTGGAGTCGCCCAAGGACTTCCCTTGGCGGCACCATCCCCCGAAGATGCACATCCCGTTATACCATTGGGACAAAGACCGGTTAGCCCTGAAACATCAGCGGATACAGCGACCCTGATAAATGCCGAGGAGAGCAAAGACCCCAAGAAGTTGGACGAGAGCGTAGTGGATGTCACACAAAAAGCTACCTATTCAGCTGAGAAGATACCAGAAATCGCTGTTGCTAGTCCTGAGGAGATCCCTAAGGAACGAACCATCAGCTCAGATCCCATCGTACAAGCGGAGGCTGAACCGAAGGCAGAAGATCAACCGCAGGCCAGAAAGGAGGGGAACAAGGTGAGCGATGACATCGTCATTCCGGCAGCAGCGGAAATCCCACAACCGGAAGAGCCGAAAGAGAATGTCGCCGTGAAAGAGGAAAGCCCGATAAAGGAGGAACCAGCCCCAGTCGCGAGGTCTGAAGAATCGGTCAATATAAATGAGGTGGGTTTCAACATTTGTAGATAAAATAGAATGAATTATCCTCAGGATTTGATACTTAGAACTCAGAACTATATTTCATCATGTACTTTACAGAAGGAATCTGCGCCATTGACTACTGAGGAAGAAAAGCCCAAGACCGATGAGGTCAAGGACGCAAAGGCTATTGCTGAAGTTGCACATGAGGTAGAGAAGACAGAGAAAGAGGCAGTGAAGGAGCGAACAATCATTGCGGACGTGATCCCAGAACAAGCAGAGCACCACTCCGCCAACATTCAGGAGCCTGTTGCGATCGCAGAGCACATAAATCGCGACGGCAAACTCAGCGAGGAAAACAAAGAACCAAAAGAGTTGGAAGAAATACCCGCCACTAGTTCACTAACGGAGACAAAAACAGCAGATGAGGAAGCTGCCCCGGCTACCAAAGAAAGTGAAAGTAAACCAGAGGATATCGCTCTCAAGGTAATTCATTTTTCAGAAACAAAGGACCAAGCCGAGACATCGCCGATTACAAGCTCTAAAATTGAGGAACCTAAGGTAGCAGGGCAGGAAAATCCCGTCGCAGGTTTGGCCAGTGAAACTGCAGAGAGGTCAAGGACGGTAAGTGAGTTAGGGGCGGAAGCAAAAGCCGAGGAGGTGGCCGAAGAGTTGAGCGCAGCAAAGGAAGAAGAAATTGTTAAGGAGACCGTGCTCCCGGCAGAAGCAACCGAGGAGAAGGAAAAGGAAAAAGAAATTAAGAAAGAGGAAGAAAAATTGATTAAGGAAGAGGCTGCCGAGGTCGCGAAGGAACCGACCGTGCATGAGACGCTGCCAGAGGCAGTGAAGCTAGAGGGTGATAAGCCAGTAGTTGCGGCAGAAACGTCACAAGAATCAAGTGAAGAGTCAAGCGAGGAGGAGAAGAGCAACGCGGACAAAACTGCGATTATAAAGTCCGACGAAGATTGGAGTCCGGAAGAGAGTCAGGAGAAGAGCGAGCAGGGTTCAAAGAAGATCTCTTAAAAGGGACAGTTGTTCGCGAGTGATAGATATTATGCCAGAGGAACAGGATAGGGGTGCGAAAAAAGGAGAGAAACGAAACATAACAGAGAAGATATGTTGCAAAAGTATATGAAAGAAAGCAGGGAAGCGAATAGAATAATAATAGAATAGAATAATGGATTTTATTATTATATCATCCTAGAACGAGTGATAGAGAGTGAGAGTCAGTATGACAGTGAGAGTGAGAGGTAGATAAAGGAAGAGGAAGGGAGGGCACCGTGCTTCCGCAAAACGCGTGTTCCTCGATTGCCACCGTGATGGCACCACAAGCTGCCAGAATCAAAGATTCGAGTAAATTCCCTCATGCATCATTAAACTTGAAGTAGGTGTTACCTATATCGGCTGCACCTAGATACCTGCCCCAGTTGTCCGTTACTTACCACTTCACCTGCACTCTAAACAACTAGAGTGTAGCCGTCATAACATCATTTATTCTACTATTATAACATCATTACCAGCATTTATCTTTGGTGTCATTTATACATCACAGTATAGTCATGGCGTAGGACTTCACCGAGGAGCCTTTCGATTATTTGAACCACTTCTCTATTATTAGCATTGATCTTATCATTACAATTATTTGCTCGCCTTTCTGGTACACGCGTTTAGCGCCCATTATGATTATTATTTTATTATTATTATCACTATTAATATTATTATTATTAATAAAATTATTATTATCATTATCATTATTGTTATTATTATTAGTACTATTACTATGAATACGAGTGCTAACATGTATGTATACCCTGTATGACTGCATGCATCGTCTACTCGATAAAAAATCTTTCAGTTGGCTACATTAGCAAGAATCAGCAATTTTTTCACTCACGCCTGACAAGGGTTGCGGTTTCCAGTTCACAACTGTACCCCCCATCATATACTGGCTTAAAATATAAACTCAAACCCCAAAAGCGCGTTAAATCGGTTCATTTCCATTCCTTCCTTCGTTGCACATGAGATAATCTCACCAGCGGTAGTTGTGTATGTTAATATGTAATTATCAAACTCACCTCAGTTGTTAATAGGAAGAACATCAGGATCCCAAGTGAGAACCAGTCAACTGCGTGGCCGTACGGCTCTCTCCGTAAGATCTCTGGTGCTGCAAAAAAAAAACAATTGACAAGGTGATTGAAGATGCAGTTCGGAGCTCCTAAACACGCAACTAATAATGTTGCACTTTATTACAGTCGGAACTTACCGATGTATCGCGGTGTTCCGCAAAGTGTTGAAGTTTTATGTCCATGAGGTAACCACTTGGCAAAACCAAAGTCTATTAGTTGAGCGTGACCTTCATTGTCTAAGAGAATATTAGTTGCTTTTATATCTCGGTGAATCACACCAGCGTTGTGGAGAAAATCTATAAACCAGATTGAAATATCTTGTGGTCATGTGTCTTACAGGTACACTGATAATTTGATTAGGTAAACATAGTAGGGTACACACCTATTGCCAAAGCAACTTCAGCAACTAGAATTCTGACTGCGTCCTCTGGCAGGCTCCCATAATCTTGAACCAAGGTATATAATTCACCTCCAGGGACGTAGTCACTACCTGTAATTAGAATGATGTGAATCTGAATAAATAAATAATCATTACAAAGAGATCTCTTACCTACGTAGAGTTTTCTTCTATCCTGCCAGTGGCAAGATGAGTTCACAACAAAAGGATGATGCCCAACAACCTGCTGTATGCGAACCTAGAGCAATAAATATGGAAAAAATAGCATCTCATGAAAAGCAAACATAAATCCACAGAGAAGGAGAATGCCTACTTCATCTTTGACTCGTTCTATTGCATTCTCCGCAATAACCTGTGCCTTGCTGAGCACCTTCAAGGCAAATATCTCTCCATCGTTGCGATTTTGGACTTTATAGACTTGTCCGTAAGCACCCTTAGATATTATGTCGATAACATCATATTCTGCTTTAGACGCTGCTTCTTTGATCTTGAATTCGGGGAGAAAGGCAGCTTCAAACTGTGGTACTGGCCACTTTGTCTTATAAAATGAATGCAGGTCACAGGTTGTACCCTGGTTTGTTCTGAAATAAAAGTGAAACTAATGAAGTCATCTGCTACCGGACTGCTGCAACCTTAAATAAAATGATTTCAAGAAAGAATAATTACGTTCGTCGAGAGGCACGAGAACGCTGAGATATTTCAATACGAGCAGATGCTGCTGAATTTGCCACTCCACTCCCACCGAATATAAGATACCTGAAGCTTCTACTGCTACCGGCGTTGTCGAGGCTGGACTATCATGGCAAGTTGACTTAATCGTGATTGTCAAGAGATTAGGATACGTTAGCTTTCACCACATGAAATTAGGCTTGGTCAAGTTTAGGAGTTAAATCGAGAACAGTTAAGGTTGAAAATAACGATGCAGGTTATTTTACTAGCTATGGCGAAAAGAGTTAGATACTCGAAGATTTGGAAGCTTTAAATAATACTTGTTTATATTGTGGCACTTAGGTTAGAAAACTGTTTGTTTACTAACGTGGCTTGCATAGGGAGTCCGCCTCTCCTGTGTGTCCTTCTGAGGTGTAAATTTTTCCCTTTTGGTGTTACAATTGCCCATCCGCCTCTGTGGTGGGTCTGAGATTAATTAATACGTACCTTCACATAGGTCTACAATTCTGACAGATTATGTTACTGCGATGTTATCGGCGATGCAACGATCATATATACGCCACAAGAATATGAGGTGACCGGAAATGATATAAACGACGAATATCGATCTTAGAGCATCGATGGTCCATGAAGAGTCCATCTAGTGTACGGTCGCAACAATGGTCGGAAGCAAGGAAAATTGTCTTTTCAAACCAGCTATAATGATTATTCAAGTATAAAATATATAACTGCTTACATATGATACCAAAATTATTTCTAAAACATGAACTCCATATTGACGGGCTATCACGCCGCGCTTGTACCTTATATTTATGTTATTCAAACGAACTATACCGATACGTATATACATTTTTACAGGTGTGTAAAGCCAACAAACATGAAATAAGATTAATTTTTAACAATGCGCTCGCCTCTTTTTCGAGGTTTCATTCCGTAAATCAGACGACACACAATCGCGGTACACAAGTTGTGTGGTGAACTTCATTCCAATGCATTTTCTGACAATCTTCACTGCAATAGTTTGTCTTAGCGCACTGCCCACATGATACAGTGCTTTCCTTTCCGCACATGAAGCAGGGGGACTTTATCTCCTCTTTTTCATTTAGGTTTTCAAAGTGCTGTCGTGATATAGATTTAACTTCAGCAATGTTGGGTACTTGTAGGGGCAGTTCGTTAGCGTTGTGATCATAGCTGGCACACTTCACCTCGGACTGCCATTGCAGATCTGTCGTACTGTCACATATCAAATCTACGGTGTCCGCTTGATCAGCCTCATCGTTAGTCAAGTCGATTTCGCAGATGACTTTTTTCAGAGGTTCTTCATTCCGTGGCAAAGATTTCATCTCTGTGAGTAAAACCTGCTCCTCACAATTTGTAAAATCATCAATATTCGCTGCAGTTATAAGGAAATCCAGTTCCGATCTAGCAAAGGGTTGAGAATCTGCCGGTGTTCGGTTCCTGAGACCTAACATAATGAATTCTAGTACGCGAGATCGTGTACTCAATTTTTGATGGAGATACAAGAACTCCTCTAGAAATTTTTGAATATGTGACTTGAACTCATGCTGCGCCATCAAAAGCTCTTTTTGTCGATTTTCTCTTACTGCTAGCTGATTAGCTGCCTGTCGACGTTCCACAAGTCTGCGACGGGCTAGTAAAGTCAAATAAATAACATCCGTTGCCCCTAAGAGTCGGCTGCTTACGTGGCATATTCCCCATCCAGTGAGCAACTTTGATAATTGGCACGTTGTCTGTGCCAAAAGAGATTCTGTAGCCTCTGTATCTATGCAAGACTTTGAATCAGGACTGAATTCATAGGTAGGTTTGATATCTTTTTCAAAAAACGGTTTTGTTGAACTTTCTGACAAATCGTTGTCATTACACCCGTCCAGATCGTTATCTTTTATTTTACTGTTGATTACAGAATCCATGATCTTGTTAGAATCTATAGAAAAAGTTTGTGCATCGAATTCCAAAGTAGTTGAAGGTTCACAATTGACACCCTTATCAGATTTTTGATCAACTGTATCAGAGTCGTAAGTCCGCAATTTCTTTTTGGTGATCTCGACTACGTGATCTTTTTCATCTTTGACGTCTACTTTTTTTGGAGACTTTATTGGAAAACACGAACTGAATGTCAATGCTGAAACAGTAGTGTTGCATCGATCGTCTGTTGTGGGAGAAACTTCATCTTGAGCACTTGGAATGATGATTCTATTTCGGAGTGCCGGCGATTCCTGCTCGGCGACTTCGGTTCTTGATTTTTCTCTATCCTTAATACCATGGGTAGTTCTTATTTTCTTTGGTAGGTTTACTATCTTGTTTCTAAGACCAAGAATCGGAGATTTCCGATTGTTCGGGATTTCGTGAATTTTCGAAATTTGAATTCCCGTAATATACCAAGACTCATTACTGCTATCTGGGTTTTGATCACTTGACTCTGTCAGGGACATCGACATCTCTGAAGGATCGGACCTTGACGACTCGTCTTCCCCGAAAATTTCAAGATATTTTTGTGAAAGTTTCTCTTTTCGTTTTATCGCTCTTGTATATTCCAGGATATTCATACGTGGAGGTTTTCGGATGCACTCCTCATCGATCGGGATCAACCGCCAAGTTATGTTGTTTGGATTTTCGCAGGTGAGTCGGCGATGCTTCGATTTGCAATTCTCGTTCGATCGGCTTCGCTGCTCACCGTGCCGATCGGGTTTATTAGATCCATGAATATGAATTTGGTTATCAGCTTTCTTTGGATGATGGAATATATTTTCGTCTTTGTGAGGGATGCGGTCTGTTTCCAGATTCAGCCGACGTTGCCCAGAAGTAGAACTATCCCGATGGACGCCCATCTTCGATCCAACGGACGTTTCGTCCTTCAGACGTGGTAATCTGTCGGCAGCGGTGGGAGATTCCGACAATTGCGTCGAAATTGACGCGTGTGAATCGGAGTTTGTTGAAATCGGAGTAATTGCCGCGGTGTCCGTGTCGTCTCTGTATGGTCGATGATGAGATTTTTTCGAGGAGCTGCTAGGTCGATCACAGGCTGATCGGCAATGACTATGGCCTTTCTCTGCTTTGGACTCTTTAGCCTTTGAATGAGAAATCCAAGGTGTCTGTGAATCAATAATGTCCGTAAGAACACATGCTGAACAATGTTGCAAATCAACAGGATGTTGACCTACCTCATTCGCAGGTATTCTATTCAACCGAATATAACAATTGGTAGAAATCTGCAGGAGACCCTCGCGCACCGCCGCGTTGGGGATTTCCAGCCCAACCAACTGCGCCTTAAACTATAAAAAGATAATTTAGTTACAGGTTTGCACAAAAACGGTGATTTTATAACAATATAATTTACCAAAATATCTTTGTTCGATCGTTAGCTACTATATACTACAACCGGACGCTCAAAGAACAATGTTGCGCTCGATACAGAATTGTATATCATTATACAATACATACATTTAATAGAGAATATCTTATTTCGGTAGTCAGCGCTATGCCTGACCACTCGGCTGACGTGAGCATTCTGCGTAGTCAGGAATCGGTCGTAATATTATTTTATATGTATTATACGAGGCAGAAGAATGTCATAAGCACGTTTAGAATGAACTATTCCCTGATTTGTACCCTCCACAATTGTAGAAATTACGTTCTAACATTGTATTGCGGAAGACAGGAAATCTGGCTGAGTGCCAACCATCGAAGAAGTGCCGTGTTATTTGGGCTCTGCTGTCAATGTCGTAAAACCATCAATAATAAATGTTGAGTAAACTTTTGTCAAATTATTCATTTGAGTGGGGGTATATTGTTCATTCATTGTACCTGCATTGAAATACTCTGTAAAAACCCGATAGATATTTATTATTTACACTGTAGTGCCCTTCTAAGGCCTCCGGCACTACGGTTGTTCTCACTGACAATGACTCCAGTTTTATATGGGAAATTCCCATTAGGAATAGGAATCTTGGGCCGGCAAACTTGAAGGGTGGGACCTTAAATTTTTTGCTGAGATTTATAAATATTTTATGATCTGCTTTGGTTTTGGGAACCATACGTGTCGCTTGTTTCACTATGAGATATCGCGTGGCTAATGGTATAAGGTCGTATGCGCCAAAAATGCGATTTTCTTGACAAAAGGTCATATAAAAAAAAGTAAAGGTAAAAGGTCTTATTCGCGATTTTTTATGTTTTCTATTTCATAGTCGCAAACGCTCCGAAAACTTGTGAAATGCAAATATATATAAATGAAAAAAAAAAAAATGGCGGATACGCCCTTTTACCTTTACACCCGGTATAAGGTCGTATGTGCCAATATACGACCTTATACCATTAGCCACGCGATATAGTCTAGCTGCTGCTACACTGTAGAGATTAATGTGTCACCAAACTCGCAAGAAGACAGGTCGATTCGCTGATTCGTCAGCTCCGGTCAGACAGGATTCAAAATCTACTGATTTTCGGGGGGCTATGAAGATGAATTCCATTCCATATAGAAATGACAAATTATAAACTCCGTTTCGAATATCATACCTTTTGTAGTAAACCTCTACGTCGTATTCGGCCAATCTTGAGTAGCCACCGTTTGAGAGAGATGTTGAATTTATGACGTCTCGCCGATTTCTTCAGAGTCTCCATATCAAGCCGGGTATGTATTTGTTGACGTTTATTGACACCGAAACGGCCTGACCGAATCGGAACTCGCGTGTTGTCAATACTTGACTATTTTAAATGTCGCGATACCAGCGTGACTGTGATTGATAATTCGAGATGTCTTTAATCACTTTAATATATAATAGAAATAGAAACCGCCTGAGATACCGAGATTTGTAAGTATAGATGTAGTATAATAAGTGTTCACGTTGATAGCTGCACTGCAGTAACATTCGCCATGATAAACTGGAATCAGTCTCATCAACCAAAATAATTAAATTGGTATGCACGACGCATAACAAAGAAAAAAATACCGAGAAATCCGATATAGGCAATGCTCTCGCATGGCTCTTCACACGCGTGGGCATTGGTGGCAGCATTCATCCCTGTCCGATCTTCAAACTCTTCGTGTAAAGTCGGCACAATTCGAGTACGTTCGAGAAGATCAGCAATGTTTCATGGTACTTCTGCGGTAGTGTTTTATTACTTCGCCTTCCAACGACCACCGACTCCGAGGGTCCACTCGCAGTTGGAGATAACAAAAATCTTGTTCCTTTTGCAGCAATGCCCCATGCAACTAGATATTTTTCACGGTGTTTTTCCTTCGAACGTTAGTGAGCAGCACGCCAATACTTCTGTAGAAGAGATAACGATGCGTATTTTAATGTTGGATCTGCTATAGCTTTGCAGTGTGATGACTTCAATAATTATCGACAAATGAATAATATGAACGGACGTTTTACCAGCGCAGTGTATTTGCAGCAACTATTGCTACTTCTCAAAGATTTTAATTACACTCGGTCAAGAGGTGGCATACTTTCAATTATTTGTTCTAGGGATGCTCAGTTCTTTGTTCCTCCTTAACCCCGCATTAAATCTCGAGCCAAATTGGGAACTTCGTTTGTCAATGGTGATGCCAGAGAAAAAAAATCCAGAATTACACCACCCAGGTAAAGAATAATCGTCTGTTCCCAGAAAAAGCCGTCTACGAATGGTCGCGGCCGAAGACTCTCGCTTACTCGACTTGCGGTCTCTACGTCAACGAGGTGAAAAAGAGCTATTATGTCGGAGGAAGAAAGTCCCTTGAAATACCTGTTGGGTAATCTCAGCAATACGAATTTAAAAAAGTAATATGAATTAAAAACCTCGTACCCCCTCATATTTATATCAAACACCCCAGCGGGTGGATTCGGCGGAATATGCACGGTGATAACAGGACACCCTTTGGACACGGTGAAAGTCCGTCTCCAAATTATGCCGGGCGAATATTCGGGAACTTTGGATGCGGTGAAAAAGATTGTGATTAGAGAAGGCCCCATGGGATTGTATAAAGTGAAAAGGCGCAGCTAACCCTTGACCCTGTAGTATAATATCCCTTTTGTCTTCGAACGTCTCGAAATTTTTTCAGGGAGTTACGGCGCCGCTAGTGGCGATCACCCCGATATTTGCAGTTAGCTTTTTCGGTTTCGGAGTGGGCAAGAAGCTCGTGGCAAGACCTGGGCAACAGAAGTTGACGGATTCACAGCAATTTTTAGCTGGAGCTTTTAGCGGCATGTGCACATCCTTCGTGATGGCGCCGGGGGAGCGGATAAAATGTCTGCTTCAGATGCAGACTGGTAATGAAAAAAAATACTCAGGTTTTCTCGACTGCGGAGTGAAACTTTGGAAAGAGGGAGGTGT
This sequence comes from Athalia cordata, assembly GCA_963932425.1. Classification (NCBI taxonomy): domain Eukaryota; kingdom Metazoa; phylum Arthropoda; class Insecta; order Hymenoptera; family Athaliidae; genus Athalia; species Athalia cordata. The sequence goes on from OZ010626.1 coordinate 33,736,101, forward strand.
TCGAAATATTTACGTTGGTACTTGCGCGACGCTTTTGCGAGACGTTCCTGCCGCAGGAATGTATTTTTACACCTATGAGGTCCTTACGCGGAAACTACAGAGCATGTACGGGTCCGAAGTGGGTCGAGTCTGTGTTCAAAGTTTCAATTCAGTCCATCAATGATGATAAAATAACAAAAATTATAATTCCAGAACGCGATGTGGATTTCTCTCGTAGCCGGGGGTGCCGCAGGAATAGCTAACTGGTCGGTTGGAATGCCAGCCGATGTAATAAAATCTCGTCTTCAGACGGCTCCGGATGGAACATTTCCAAAGGGGGTGAGATCTGTGCTACCTATTGTAATAAAAGAAGAAGGTTTTATGGCATTATACCGCGGGGTCGTACCAGTAATGTTACGTGCCTTCCCTGCGAACGCTGCCTGTTTTTTGGGCCTCGAATTTGCCATGAAATTTCTCAAAACATACGCACCTTGGCTTTGATTCTCGGTGTTCCATGAACAAAGTACATCTATTACAATTACATATGTGCTATGAAACACGCATAACAAAAACTTCAGCCAAGTTTACAACGAAGAAAAATAGTTTTTACCGAAATCCTGCAACCCCAATTACTTAATTACGGGGTTTTTCTAAAAGAGTTGAGAGGGATCGTGGGAGCAGCGGTGGTAATGCAAGAGGCAGTAGGAAATATGTATTGTGACAGTTTTCAAATAAACGCGAGAGCGAACTATCAAGCAATAAAGTTGTATACTGTTGAATATACCTTCATATTATCCCTCTACGGGGACTCCCCATGTTAATCCGAACACACGCCGGATACGGCTACCAGGAGCACCAGGCTCATTTCCACACGTCACTGATCTATTGCGCAACGACTACCCTAAGCCAGAGACTAAACGTTGACTGCTGCGGAAAAAGGCGCCAAGTGCTGCGATACAATCATTCTAATTCACCACCAGATGACGGCAGCTCTCAATGATTTGTGAAACGGCGAGGGTTCGTTACCCCCGTGGAACTTTAATTCTTCAGCACTGATGGCGCCACGTATAAACCGCCGCAGCTTCGGTTTGAAAATTTTTAACCGAAATGAACGCTGACAGCCTAGGTGATTTAAAAATGGAAGTTTGTCATCCAGTATGTTAAGAATATTTTTTATTTATGTGTGAATAATTTAAAAGTGTCTTCTTACAACGCTGGTGCTATTTGAATTCCTTTAAAAAAATTCTAATGGAGAAACACCGCTGTATGAAGGCGTTTATCGCCGCTGCATTGGAATACTCAAAACATCCCAGCGAAACTACTGCTGCTGTTCTCCAGAGAAACCTTGGGGTATGTCCAATATTACTATTTTTCTATAGGACCTCTGTTAATTGATGATTTTATACCCACCCAGACAATAGGGGCATCTCTGGACTTGAGCATTTTTGATCCAGGCTCCAGTGTTGCGGCTGAATTCTATGTGAGCCTTCACGAGTTGACAAATTCTTTGGTTTCACGTTCAAGTCTAATATGGAGCGCCGTAGCTGTGCTCCAGCATGCCTGCAAAAATTCCGCAGCAAGACAAGCACTTATTCACACATACAAGTTCACACCCATTTTGACGAGACTACTGGAGGTTTGTAGATACCTTTTCAATAGCCTTAAGTGAGGACAGAATTTTAATAAATTGTACATTAAAGGCAAATTTGACTGCTGAGAAAAGGATACGTGTTTTACAACTACTGCAAGAATTAACCTACGGTGTGAAAATATCGTGGCTAGAGGCGCATTTACCATATCTCATATCTACTCTGACTCAATGGGTGACAAATTCTACAGAAGAGGAGGTAGTTGCGCTGTCGCTTGGGGTGCTAGTCAATCTATGCTACAAGAATCTACCTGCAATTTACACATTGATGCGAGCTGTTGATACGAAGGTCTTTGTCAGAACACTACTCAAAGTACAAAGTTATAACATCAATACCAGGGTTCAGTGCTGCAAGCTGCTCATCGTACTAGAAGACATTAATAGACAAATTCCCGATAAAGATATTCTTGATTTTGCTGAGGTTACATTCACCAGCTTAGTCACAGCTTTGAAGGACAAAAACGTTCTACTTCTCAGGCACACCGTTGACTTTTTTGATGATGTTCGACAGAATGATAATTCCAAAGCTGTTCTTATCACCTATCCCTAGTGAGTAATAGTGGTTTACCCACATATATCTCTAAAATATCTATATCTGGGCAGGTAAACATAAATTTTTTTCAGTTACATCGTCGGTGTTCAAAAGATACTGGAGGCGTTGGGATCCGACTCTGACCCAGAATGTGTGGCTTTAATGATGGAATTCTTAGCGTGTTTAGTCAGACTCCAGATACCGTCCTTAGTAGAATTGTATTCACATTGTGTGAAAGCAGCTATGATGTGGGTCCCCGTTGAACGAGTACGGTAGCAAACAGGGCTTCATCTTAAGCTTGACATTACAATCGATCTCGCAAAAAAATCGGCATTTTCAAATCTGTGATTTCAGGTATGCTCAAAAGCATTGAGTCTTATAAGAATGGTTGTTATGGATGCCCGTCGATTGAAGGGCTCTCTTGATATCTTGAACGAACTTGATTTATCCGTCTTAATGCTTGTCTTGGACACTGGATGTGAAACAGAGGAAAGCAATGCCGCATGGAGTGTCGAATCACAAGCCAGATTAACAGAATTCTTACAATTGCTGCTAGAAATGGTACGAATTGCCACACTTCGACCAAAAGTCATGCAGATATTTACTGACCAGATGATGCGACAACTAATAAGCCCAATGCTCGAGCAAAGCGATGCTTCTATGAACGAAGCAGGGCCCGGGAACCTCTTCCAGGTAAAACTTGACCGCTATATCAAAAGATCTTTACTTCCGTTGGAGCAGTGCAATAATCAAACTCAACTGTTAGGATCCAATGGTGACGTTATACACGCAAGCGTTATCGTTGACTGCGGATTTAGCGGTACAGGACTCGAATTGGCTGACTCTGTACTCGGAACTACTGAGAAAGAAGCAAATTCAGATGGTAATGGCACTTGCACTCTTCACCGGGGATGGAGAGGCGAAGCAAAGGGTATTGCAGTTGACTTCGTCAGTTGGATTTCCCCAAGAATGGTGCAAAATTTTACTTTGTAATTGAACTTATCACCGCATTATAGAGTTTTGTTACTCTGTCTTTTTTTCAAACCGTTTTTATTAGCGTGGCGGCGGTAGCACGGTGTATGAGTGAATTAGAACCACTGGTATTGGTTCAGGGTACAACAGTGCACGGACCAGCGGCAAGGGGCCGTTCAGTTATGACTTATAATCACTCTGACGAAATGCAGGCTCCACTATTTTCTCTAGCCCAAGAAGGACGCTTAGACATTTTCATTGCAAAACTTCAAGAAGCATTCGACTCCAATCAAATACAAGATATCACAACGTCTGCTGTTATGGAGCTATACGAATACAAAGTATATTGAATTACCCAGTTCGCAAATTGATAAGAAATTTTCTCCCCACTGTGCCTAATTTCAACCGACCCAAATACAGCTAGCAGCGATGCGGCATGCGGAAAGGGCGATGCAGGCCAGTCTTGAGGCTGCGAACCGTCATGGAACCAGCCTGCAGCATAGGTTGGCACAAGTTGTAGCTGAATCTAGTCGGCTTCATCAGCTACTATTTTACACGCAACAGTGTCTGGAGGGAAGTCAAGCGGAGAAACTTGCTTTAATTGCGAAAATCAAAGATGCTGAGACACAAACTGGCAGGGTACATGCTACGCAAGTTCAGGTGAATAATTGACTTTCAACTTTTTCTTGAAAACTTATGCAAAGAATTATCAAAACAATACCGCTGAGGATATATTCATTTCGTTCATTCGCAGGAGATTAAAGGACTCAGAAAAATAGTTACTGAAAAATCAGCTACGGTTGAACAATTGAATTGCACGGTACTACAGTATGCGGCACAACTGGAAGCAAGCAATGCAAAGGCGGAAACCTTGGCCAAGAAAGTTAGCGTATTAGTGAACGAGAGTCAAATCAACGAGGCTAAGGCCAAGGAAATCACAGCTAAGCACAACGAGTTGTGCCGAGTTGTACGTAAGATGGAAGATGCAACGACTAAAAAGGACCAGGTATGTTACTCGTGGCAACGCGGTGTTAAAATCAGACGAGTAATGACCTGAAACGAATTTTCTAGCTACTCGAGGAGAAAACTAAAGAAATATCGGCGCTGAAACAGGAAATTCAGAAACAAACTGAACAGTGTCGAAATCAAGAAATGGCTCTTTTCCAAAGGGATGAGGCCATCCAAAAAATGAAAGATGAACTTTCTGACCTAAGCCGAATGCGGGATATGATATTTGAGCTCACAGCAAAGAAAAAAGAAGACCTAAATACCAGTTAGTTGCCTTAATTTGAATTACAAAATGACTGCATGTATAATTTTTATCAACTCATGATGCGCAATAAAAATATTTTTTATTTTACCAAAAATTTTGTGTTTTACACTTCCCTTTACCGAATCAAGTACACCATCAGTTAGAAATAACGACTGAAGGGGTTTGGAAAAATAAGCAGGAAAATTCATGGTAACTGGAATGTGACATTGTCATGTATTGACTCACGATTATATTATAAATTTTCTCAGAATTACCTACACTGATAAATATTTTAAGTCTAAGGACCAATGCATGTTTTTGTACAATCTATGCCCTGTAAAGGCATCGTTATAGATAACATCAACGATGCATGAGACTGGCAGAGACCCAATTATTAGATTAGTTTGTTAAAGATTCCTGCATTAGTTTATAATATGTATGTGACATGCGTCTAGAAATAGTTGTGTGAAATGATACTCGCATCAATTCTCGGTCCGAAAATCACAAATTACAAACTGACAGTATGACTGCAGTTTTTAAATCACTTATCAACAGTCCGACAATAAATTCAACGCAAAGTATTAGTGTCCATTGTTGCACCTCGTGTCGGCACAATCGATCATTCTAGTAGTACGGATTAGGCGTACTAATTCGAGATCCACGATTCATAGCATCTGACAAATTTTCTAACTAACCATGTATAACTATATATACATGCATTTGTGAATAAATGTATACATAAATGTACACACGGATTCTATCACATTATATAAAAAAGTAATCGGCCTGAAACCGCTATTTGTGCACCAGGTTTCAGACGACAATTGGATTTAGATAAATGCATCGTTAACTGCGCCCTTTGCTCCATGGCTGCTCACTGGCGGATGCAAAAATCAAGTAAAAGCCATTAGCTGTCATATTTATTCCAGCCGCTAGCCAGAATATCAGGTGCCAACGTGCCAAGGTTTCCTGAAACAGATGTTTAATTATACCCATATTCTCATAGATACCTTTTTCAATATTATACTCACGTGTCCCTCCACAATAACTCCAACAACATAGGGTGCCAAGAATCCACAGATATTTGCAGCTGCGTTTGTGAGGCCGTACAAAGTCCCTGCATATCGCGGAGCAAGAGCGATGTGGTTCATCTGATTTCCGGCATACATGGCTCCCTGCAATGACCCAAATCCAGCTAGCATCATCAGAACGGTCATACGATCGCAGCCTGCCCAGATAGCTCCAAGGAAACTCAAGCTGGGACCCAACGAAGCGATTGTATTCCAAAATTTGAACGAGTTAAGAGGTGTTAGGACACCTCGGGCTAAAAGAGCGTCAGCAATAAACGATACTCCTAAACTAGCTATCCATGCACTCAGGTACGGGAGTGGCGACAAATAAGAGTCCTGTAACACACAAACAGTATTATAGGTAATTTGGTACCTCACAAAAAATTCATCCGATATGAGCTGCGATAGAATTTTGATTACCTCTTGCATGTCAAAATGTAAAATTCGATCCATGTATGTTGGAAGTTCTGTTAGTAGAGTGTAGAATGCCCAGGATTGACCACATTGCGTAACAGCGATGGCCCACATTGGCAGCGAGCGAAAGATGGCCAGCCAAGGGACGCCTGTATCTTCACCCTGGTAAATAAAAAATCATTCAAAGTCATCGAGTGAAATGTGATGAGAAATGATATAAGAAGATAAAGTTACCTCGTATGCTGGCTCTATGGATGCTTCGATAAATGCTCTTTCTTGGGGATCGATTCGTGTGTGCTGTGCAGGTGTGTCGTATACAAATAATAACCAGAAAACATACCACACAATACCTAACCCCCCAAAAAGATAGAAGGCGAGTGGCCAACCACCCCAAAGTTCGAGCGAACACAGCCACCCACTCGCGGGTAATGATATGACTGTCCCAAAGTTTGATCCTATAAATTAATTGATAGAAATTCATCATACAGATTGTTGATTATCTCTTACTGCAGTAAGTAGCCGAACAACGTTCTCACCTGCATAAACGTAGGCAGCAAATTTACTCCTTTCCAATGGGGGAACCCAATGTGCAAGCATGCTGTTCATCGCAGGAAAAGTAACGCCCTATAATATGATATAGATTAGTAAAATTTGGTATACCCCATAAATGTGTGGTCAAGTGTTACAGGTATTATACTAAACATGGTCTATCTACAAACCTCTGTAAATCCTTCGGCCACTCGCACAATAACGAAAGGTACAACCCCCCAATAGGCAGCAAAAGGACTGATAATAGTTAGCACTGCGGTAAAGAAAATTCCTAAACCATAAATAAGTTTTCCTCCATATATCTCAGCCAATCGACCACCAGGCACATTGGTCAATACATAGCCAAAGAAGAAGGCACCCAGTATAATACCTTGGGTCTTTTCATCCCAATCAAATTCTCCTGCACTCTGAAATCATGATGTACGTTAAATTCATTCATGGAATGCAAAATACTGAATTATAATCTGTGGATGAAATTCTCACCGGCGTGAAAGTGCTGTTGGTAGGTGGTAGTTTGGGACAAAAGTCTGTGCTATTGTCTGTATCACTATTATTGGGTGTCTGAGTATTGTTAACCATCGAGACAATTGCAATTGACAAATTGACCCGCATGGCATAAACAAGAGTAAAGCCCAGAAATCCCATGAAGCCAAAGGTATACCTTGCCTTGACACATGATTTCGAATCTTCGACACCATGGCTGGGTGTGTTGTGCACTAAATAATATAATAATAATTAGATAATATAAATAGAATGAAAAAATTAAAAATCTACTTATTGGTGGAATGACGTTTCTAGCAATAGAATCTCGTGTATGATACTTTTCGCTTACAATGATTACCATTTTCTCATCAATCTGCTTGGACTATTAGTTAACAGCGTTATCTGATAGTTTATTAATAACGCCCACTACTGTGCTCGCATAATTCTGCTGTCATTATCAATGTTTTTAATATTTAGTCCATATGTTATTATTATTCCATGTCCTGGACTTCGGATAACTGATAAAAGTCAGAAGGTCATTGAAGTCTGACCACCATCTGTGAATCGTGCCTCGTGACGAATAGTTTCCGGAACTATTGCCGAGACAAAGAAAAATAATAATGCATCCCGCGAACAAAGTGATTCGAAGTTACACGCCCCCTCTGTGATGCTACTCGACTTGTATTGGTAATGCTCTAAAAACGATTGCTGAAACTTTTCTGCGCATAATGAGTCTATACCTAATTTCTGACATCGGCAAGACTGGTTTAGACTATAGAAAGTTCATGATAGAATATATTAGAATATCGAGAACTCACCTTTGCCATTCACATGTACGTCGTTTATAAATAATGGTTGGTCATCCCTGGATAACGTAGGATCCAAAACCTCCATATTATATTACTTTATCCTCACAATTGCACGTGAATGTATACATGTGCAACGATCAATGACACTGACCGGCTGTTGACACTGGTTGACATTAATCTCTACGATGCAACCAAGAAGGTATAGTAGCAACTGTTGATCGTTCGATGCACCGTTACCAAATTAATGAATGACAACGGATTACGGTAACGATCATTACATCAGAGAGGTCCACTTATGACTCGACCTCGCAGCCGCACATTCGACTGGATAGGGTTCGCGGATTCGTGAATAGCACCGACAGGCACCTTCGCACACAAGTACATGGTTGGGAAAAGTGGGGTGTACCAACGAGCTTGGAGTCTGTTTTATCGACTACTAACTTCCTACCACTACTCGTAGTGCTCAACGAATTCAAATTCGTTGCTAGTGCTTTTCTAGAACAAAACTGTGAATACCGCACATATTATTCAACAATCGATTAACAACTCTCGTCGACGCAGATCAAAATAACATATCATTGCGAAAGCCAAACGTTAAATCTCGGATGGTTTATGAGCTTTAGACGCACAGAGGAATGATATAATATGAATCACGATAGCTGTGTACCATGCACAATTGTAGGACTTTATTGTTCGATTATCATTAATCTGCCTAATGGTCCATGTTCGGAATCATTTTAAAAAAGTTAAAAACATTCACCGGAATTTCACATTCAAACTAAATAACACAGGTTTATGGAATTCTTGATAATTGAGTAAAATACGTGGATCTAATTATCCCGCGCGATCATTACGCTAGGTATGTTTTTGCATAGTTCACCAGTCAGCTATACATCACACAATCTTACATCATGGCAAGAAGGCAGCGACATGAAATACTAAACACGATTGATGCAATAAATTATGGTTACACATTGAGTTTATATCACTGGGTATGTATTGTCCACTTATAGTCAAGGTCGATCAATTTATCAATAATGTTATGCAGTTAATGCCCTTATCACGGCTCAACATGGGATAGGATTCAAATTTAAATCCTTACATAGCAATAACGCGCTTATTATGTAGATGGAGTATTTAAAAAAAAATAAAAAGTTGATGAATTTCCTTGAAAAAAGCTCTGGACTATGTGCATATGAAGTTAAAGTTAACAAGTTTAGACGTATTAGGCGGTAATATTTTAAATTAATATCTTTCGAGAAAAAAAGCACAATCCATTAACATACCCAGCGTGACGGAGTTGCCTTTTCATAAAATAATTATACAGAAATTAAATATTATAGTTATTCGTTATTCGCCCGTACTCGCTCGTTGCGCAGTACCATGTGGTGACTTCGTAGGCGAAAGCGTGGATTTATTGTTTGGGTCCAGTCCCAACGCCATTTTAAGTAACTTCACAACACTCTTCTTGTCGGTATTTTCTCCCTCTAAAAAAATACAGGAAATTAAGTCATTGGTTCTGATGTCTAATAAAATACAAATCTAGATTCAGCCGTACACACGTACCTTCGTTATTTGTAATTTGTTTTTCCAACTTAAGTTTTTCCTGTGCCATCTCCCACATACCCTCTTCTATTGTATCTTCACTAAGTAATCTTATTATATTGACCGGCCTGGAAAGGGAAATCATGATATATGTTTAACATTACAATGTCTAGGACTAGCGGTTGAACTTCTATATCATCATGATAGGGGTTATAAGTTTACCTTGTTTGCCCGACTCTGTGACATCGATCTTCAGCTTGCTTGTCATTGTACGGATTGAAGTCTAGATCATGGATTATGACTGTATCTGCTGCAGTCAAGTTTATTCCCAATCCGCCAGCTCTTGTCGATAGTAAAAATATGAATATATCTGGATCTCGAGTGAACTCGTCAATCAAAATTTGTCTTTCTGTGACCGGTGTCCGCCCATCTAGCCTGTTAGAAAAAATATGAAGATAGAGAAAAACTTTTTCAAGATAATATGTACTTACACAATATTGCAGTTTGCAATTATATTCACCTCGAATACTTATGTCCCCGAATCATCAAATACTCTTGAAGGATATCCAGGACCATTGTGAATTGACTGAATATTAACACTCTGTGCCCTTCTGTTTTAAGTTGCGGTAAGATTTCATCAAATTTCTCTAATTTACCAGACTTTGGTATCAATTCCTTGGGTAAACTTTTTCCGTCCAAACATTTGTGTGACCTTGTAAGTTGGTTGATTTGGAAGTCAGACATCCACAACAAGTCCTCGAATACATAGTCTGGATTTTTTTGCTTGTAAGTCGGGTCTCTGGCCAGCTTTTTTGATATGTCCTTTGAAAATTCGTAGCAAATATCATTCCATATTTTGCACTTGCTAAACTAGAGAAATATAGTAAAAACAGCGCTGGACTATATACCTTCAACTTTTCTTCATCGTAATAGTTTCTGATGAGTAAGGGATGATTGGCCAGTTTTCTGAGCTGCATCATCATACCAGTTCCATTAACTTCATTGTTTTCATCAGCTTCAGCGCTAAATTCTGCGATCAAATTTTGGTACAACTCGAGCTGGGTTTTTTCTAAACTACACTTAATCAACTTCTCCGTTTTTGTTGGCAAATCTCTGAGCACTTCAGACTTTAGTCGGCGCAGGATAAACGGTTTAATGATCTGTTTGGCAGTAGAAACTTGATCGCGCTCAAATATTGGCTGACTACTGCTATCTTTGCCAGACACTGGTTTCTGGAATATTATCAGTTCAGTTTTAATCATCAGAAGTACTGAGCAACCATTTGCATACCTTCCAGAAATAAAAGATAATTATTTGGTCAAGGGTTTAAAGAAGCTTACAGTATTTTTGGGAAAAAGGCTCTTCAGATCTTCTAGTTTGCCCGCAAACATTGACGGCATTACAAATATCAACAGCGACACCAGTTCAAGTAAATTATTTTGCATAGGGGTGCCAGTTATTAAAATACGATTTTTTGCCTGGAATAAAATTCACAATGAACACAATAAATTCACAAGATATACAGTGTTTCCAGAGGAAGATATACTTACATTGATTCGAATGAGATTCTCATATCTAATGGTTGACATATTTTTGAGCATATGAGCCTCGTCAAAGACCACATAATGTAATGACATCACTCTGAAGAGCCGCCGTTCTTCGCGCGTGCTGCTCACTAGGGCATATGTTGTTAAAATGATGTCAACATCTTCCAAGTCACCATTACGCCAGCCCATTCGCATATCCTTCCGCTCATCTTGTGACCCATAATATCCAACCACATTTAAATCTGGAGACCATCGCTCCAATTCGTTCATCCAGTTTTCTGTCCAGGCAAAGTGTAACGTATAATATATTTCACAGTCATTACAACTTTCCAATGCCTAAAAACTCACAATATTCCTATATAAGTTTTACCTAATGTTGAACTAGGCACAACGATTAAATGAGGCCCAGCCCCTTCAACCGTTAATCCAGTTTCCTTGAGGTAAGTGAGAAATGCTATAACTTGAACAGTTTTTCCAAGTCCCATTTCATCGGCTAGAATTCCATTAAGCTTTTGTGCATGTAATACAGCCAGCCAATTTAATCCAATCATTTGATAGGGAGCTAGAGTTAGGCCAGCCGACAGTGAGACGGGTTGCTGTGTAATGTTTGTAGCCCCAGCTGCTACTGCCCTCTCCATGTTCGATGAAAGTCGAAGGCACTTTTTCATCAGGTTCTCTATTACGTTGCGCGCTGCTAGAAGTGACTGAGCTGAGTTCAAAAGGTCTGTATCTAAATATTTATAACTTTGAAACTTCTGCACCAACTCTCTCCAGTCTTCAAATGGTCTGGCCTGCAGAATAGCATTAGCTTTTTTTGGGGAACACTTAGACATCATTAGCAATTCTTGCAAAGTTGCAGTTTGCATGAACTCCAGTACCCTTTTTTTGTCTCCAGTTAACTCGTTTGAAACCTCCAAGTCCGAGTCTTCGTCACTGCAATTGGCAAAAATGATCATATTATTTCTCTTGCCTAAAATATAGTGCTAACCTTTGTTTGGGAAATCATACCTATCGAAGACTTTGTTCTTGTAATTTGCTTCATCTGAATCGACGTCAACTTCCTCATTATAATTAACTCTGCGACGCTTAATTTTATTGGACATTGATTTGCTATTTGCTCTTTTTTTATTATTTCTAAGGTGGTTTTCTGCTTCTTCTGTCTGCCAGTTTGAGCTGCTCAGCGCCTCACGAATGTGCTGTGTAAATCATGCACCAAATTACTCTTTTTGAATCAACATATGTTTTGATTTGTGTAAGGATTTATTTCAAGAAATGGTCGGTTGGGAAATATCCATTTTCTTGATGCCAATATAAGAGATGAAATAGTACAAACTGCGGCATCGAAGCGAGGATATAAAGTTATTAGATATTTTAATTTATCCTCTCTCTCTTTGGTCTCTGATCCATTGTCAGCATGTGACAGTGGATTTTGTAACTTGGTAGGGCTGCTGACATCACTGTCGCTATCTTCGATCCTATTCACCGGTTTTCGACGCATTAGGTTCTCCGGACCCATAAGGTTGCTGTCTTCATCTGCTGTAATAGAATGAAAGGAAAATAAATTTGGGGCTCAAAGTAAAGCAAGACAGACAAGAAGTGAGCAGATGAAGGGAGAGTGCTTATAGGTGAGGAAAGGTAACACAATCGCAACTTGAAAATTTGGGGGAGACCTGAATGAAAGGAGGACGAATTCGGTGATGAATTATGAAATGCAATATAAAATTCTTACACGTATTCATTTTTATCACTGGTTTTTTCTGAAATCGAAATTTTCGTAAATTATCCAATAGACTGTTTGTCTTTGTTGTAGGCGAATTTGAATTTGACATAGCGTAGAAATCATGGAGAACCCGCGTGATTACACATTTCGCTGGCAACGTAACCCTTAGATAATTACTATGACAGGTGCATTGAGGAAGAATATTTCAATCTTTACTTGTTCTGAATTCTCGACATCAACTCTCGCTCGAATTATCGCGATACCGAATCTACAATAATTGCACTCAGCTGCATCGGGAAGAAGGCAACCAATCTGCCGAAACTAATTTCCCATGTCGGTACTCGACGTCGGGAACGATTGGGCGGTTTCACATTTGTCCAAGTCAGCGCTAGACTCGCGACCTTCAAAATTTCCCTCACCATCCAATTCTACGTTTGTGAGTTACACTCAAGTAGGTGAAATAATCTGTGGTCCACCGTTGCTTAGATGAACTGATATATATATACTAGTGGTCGTGTATGAAACTTCACTCTTCAAATCTTATTCCTGCAAATGAACTCTCGACTGGGGTAATTGATGGTTCGTGGGGTCGGAGGCGATTCGGTATTGGTGCGATTTACATGCAAAACTGGTTTGTTTACACGGCCAATTGTCATCGGGGCTGTCAGTCACTAACCGGCGGAGATGGTGAGGCTTATTCAAAAGAATAAAGTGAAAATCAGAGACTGACGCTTGACAGTAGTGAAATATAGGGCACGGAGCAGATCGACGTTTCTATAGAACGTGAAAGCTGCTAATACCATCAATTTCTCGCTATCACAAAGTATCAGATCCGCCTTTTGCCGTTTGCGAGCTATGGTTCGATTCGCCTATAAAACATATTTCTCAAAAAATACGCTACGGAATATCTGTGCTCTAGATTTGGGCAGACTGTTTCTGCAGTGGTCTCGTTCAGCCGCGCCTCTCGCACATCTGCACGTTTCAATTTGTTTTGATTTTATGCCAGGATGAAGACGTGGCTGTACTTCGCAGACTGGAGCAGTTGATGACGGAATTTTTCTCGCCGCAAACTAGCAATGAGCAAAAACGCACAATTGAACACAGTCTCCATGAGTTCGCCTCCCAGATTAATTCCTGGCGGCCCTGTTTGCATTTTTTATCATCAACCAACAATCGCTATGTTAGCATGTTTGCTTTAACAACCCTTGAAGTAAGTCGCATATAATGATAATTTCTCATTCACTTACTTTCCTTATATCCTGCATTTTGTTCTCCACTCAATAGACGGCTATTGGGCGTCGCTGGCTGATTCTAAGTTGGGAAGACAGAGCCCTCGTTAGGTCAACACTTTATACACTCTCCTTAGAACGTGGTGTCACTCCGTTTGTTCGCAACAAAGTGGTCAAGTTGGTTGTCGATATTGCCAGGCATGACTGGCCTCATTTTTATCCAGACTTCTTCTCTAATATTTTGCAGGTGGGAATCATTTCATCTTTGTTTACAAATCAATAGTTTTTAGAATATCAACTCAATTTGTAGCTTCAATCTATTACATCATATGTACTTGCAGTTATTAGGTCACAAGCACACAAGATTATTGGGTTTGGTTTATTTGAAAACAGCCTCTGAGGAATTAGCCACACCCAGGGAAGATTTGCCACTGCATCGAAAAACAGAGTTACTCAGGTTATTTAATAGCCTAGTACCAACTGCGTTAGAGGTTCTTACAGGTACAGAGTTCAATTATAAATATCAAAAATTGGCTGCTGTAATATTTTAAGTATAATATTTCAAATTTCCAAACAGAGCTTCTTGTTGAAACAACAAAACAGCAAAATCGATCAGGCACAATAACTCCACCACCATCACCAACTAGTGGTCAGAGTGCTCCGCTACAAGGGCGGACAGTTTTAGATGTGGAAGGTCTTGCTGCTGGAAATGGCGAGATCTGTACCCTCACTTTGGAAGTTCTCGCGCATTTGTTTACGTGGATCACTCTTACAGACCACTTTTCCAGTAATCTGTTGAGCGCTATTTTTACATGCGCCAAATATCACGACTCAATGGTAATAATCATACTAAATTATATTTACCTATGCCTAACAAGATATTCTAACTGATCGTTATCTTCTTCCTTCCTGGTAATGAAAAAAATAAATTACAGAACGGAAGGCAGATCGAAATCGCTGTGCAGGCATTGACTACAATAAACGAATTGCTCTATCGTCCGTGTTCACCAAGTGCAACGGAGAGCCTATTGCTGCAGATATTTCAACGAGGCATAGAGCTTTTTCAATCCATGGAACATCTCGAATCCGTGGATGAAAGGTGATTACGATTTACGAGTAATGATTGCTCCCATCGATCCGTTCCCGCCTCTCCGTCCGTCCATGAATCCCCACGTAAGGCTGATTGTAACGAAAATTCTGGAATGCTCATAACGACGGTTTTACCGCCGTCGGTAATTATATTTATGATTATTCGTTGAGTAGTTATTGCAGCGAATAATAATCTTCAAAATTCATTGTCCGATTTATCAGAATTTGTTTTTTTTCTAGCTACTTGGAAAAAATCACCGAATATCTACAGTTGTTTGTAACAAATCATCTGAAGAAAGTTGAATCATGTCCAAAATTTCCTGTCAGTTCACTGCTCGAAGTTCTGTACCACCACACATTTCAACGCTGTACAACACCCAACGCGTACGTAAGGTGTTTAGAAGTATGGTCTATTTTACTCGAGAGTACTCAGACTCGCTATGCTACTGTTGCTTTGGCCGTCGCGCAACGGGTACTGCAAAAAATTAGCTTCAAATTCAATGCCCAAGCACTAAAGGACCTCGACACTGAAACACTAGATGAAAATGTAAGTCTTAGCCAGCTGGTCGATTTATTTGATCATATATTATTTGATCGTGTCAGTAAAGCGCGTCTCATACCGAGCTTGATCGTTTCAGAATGAGACAGAATGGCAGCATTATTTGCGCTGCAACATCGAGTGCTTGGCTAAAGTTGCTGACATTTCTCCCATACCAGTATTCACATTATTGGTGAGACGTTATGACTTTCAATTGAACGAGGGTCCGAAAAATTATGGTATATTTTAGTCATGCGGGTGTTTTTTTACAACTACTTGATATTCTCGTTTTTAGTACCAATCCTGGCGAGAAGGTCTTTCTATCTATGCAGAATTGGGATCCGCAATCAGCAGTGGTCAACTTGTAGTTTTGAATGATTCGGAAGCTTCTAATGTTCGTATTCATTTACGAGACTTGGCTTCAACTACTCAGGCTCTTGCTCGACTCTATGTTCATTTTGTTGGTAAGTGAAACACGATTGGGAAAAGAATGCGAAGTTTTCAGCACAGTTTTCTTATAAAAAACAGGTGATCAGCCAGGTATCGACTGCTCTCTAGCAGAAGAACTTGTGTCGCAAACACTAGAAGTCTGCGCATTTGCCAAGGACAACCAGATCCACAGAGCCAATCTTCAGCCAGCTGAGATATTGCAGGATCTTGTAGAAGTGTAAGTTGATTCCGAATTTTCTGGTAATTCTTTTAAATCTCGGCTCTATATTACAAACTTGATTTTACAATTTTCAGGAATTCCCAAATGTTGGCCTCGCTGCAGGCTTGGTGTCAGTGGATATCAGAAAGACCAGAAAAATTGAAAGAGTCTTTGAGCCACCGATGCGTACAGTCGTGCATATGGGCTTTGATGCCAAATGTTTTCACTCACAGTATACCACCGAAATTCGTTCACTCAGCTGCGCATTTAATGCAGAGTGCTATCGCCATTCTAAAACCAAATCTCTGGGATCAGTCTGCATTCAGAGATTTAGTCGTAGCTGGATCTCATCCACATTTGAATCTCGATACAGCAAAGGTTCTTAGGAGGGCTCTTATCAATGGCATTATTCTTCCACCTGGAGATAACGTTGCGCGGCAACGGCTCATGGGTAGCTATTTCATTTTTCAGCAGTCATAATACGAATAAGTAGGCAGGTATCTGATTCGCAATTATTCCGTAGGAACAATGATTACCGCACTGTCTCAGCCACTCGGTGATCAAGGTCACCCTGTACCGCCTGAAATGATAGTAACATCATCGGTGCTCTCTCTCAAAGAGTTGTTGGAAGATTGTCGTTCGTCTTCGACAGCAATAAAAAAATTGTTGCACGTTAATCTGGAATCTGTAGTTAATCGAGTGTTGGAACTGCTGCCGCACCTCGTCAAGTTTGCTAAGGCATTCGAGGCCTTACTTAGCTTTCTTCACAGCACTTTTGAGGTTCTTCAGCAACAGTTGGGTCCGGAATATACTCAGACTGCTGCCCAAACAATGCTCCATATTTTTACTAGGTATAAGACAAAGTAAATCTCATTACTAGCGAAGAACATCTTCCATTTTTAATAACGAACAACTTTTTTTGGTCCCAGGGAAAATATATCGTTTGGACCTACGTTGGATCAGTTATTAGAAATACTAATTTTGGTGGTGACAGCTCCCAGTAGAGCTTCCAAGGCCTTTGTCCCATCAATTACCGATTTGTGCCTTGGTCAAGTGTGGCCCGCAGTCGGGAACGATTTGAGCGACCATCCCGATACAACGATAGTTCTATTGCGCTTGTTACACAGGTAAAGTGTAACAGATTTCACCTTGTACCTCTTCGTTTCAACCAGCTGAATGTTTTTCCATATATTTCAGTATTTTGATGCATCATTGGCAGTATTTTTACAATTCATCTGTACTTCAAACGTTCGGAACTGCGGAACGAGAAGAGCCAGTCGAGCACAGAGAAGAACTGGTCGCTATTCTTGAGGCATTTGGACAGGCCCTCCTCCAGCCTGACGTCAATATTTTTCGTCAGAGTCTTCAGAGTCTCGAGCAACTGAATTCTAGATGTCGTCTCTACCAGCGTTATATTTTCAAAAATAATCTGCTGGAGAGGTTTTTGGCGGCCCTGTTCACAGTTTTATTCCAAAGGTGTTTAAAGACTGTCATTGAATTCTCGAAAGAGTGAAGGAGATAACGATTTTTTTTAATGGATTTTAGGTCCCATGATTTATTGGCGGATGAGATCGCCTCGGCAGTTTACAGTTTGGCGCTGGTTGACAGCGACTGGTTTTTTAGTGAATTTTTACCGAAATTCTTGACCGGCTGCGAGGGACTGGATGACGAACAGAGATGTATGCTTCTGGATAACTTTGACAGAGCAACGGTTAGTGTTGCTGTTTTTTCCTTTTGCATGAGATTCAACTTTGTATAATATGAAAATGAGAATAATTAACGTCTATTTCAGGATCAGCCCACCCTGACCAGGTCGGTTCTTCGTATGGTGAATGATCTCAGGTGCTATCAATTTTGTCATAGTGTTTGATACCGCTTGGAAATAAGGAACTTCGGAAAGTCTTGCTGTGGCAAATATCATGTACAGGGATATCAATCGTAGGACGGTGCGATCCGATTTATTCTGATGGGTGAAAGTCGAATTTTGCAAAAATAAACATATTTGCAATTGAATTCATCTCGGACAAGGGTGTTCTATGGGCAACGATTCATAGACTTGACTCATCTTGACTTGAAAATTAGTATTTAAAAGTTTGGAGACGAGAAAGAGAATATTATTGCCGCACAAACGGTGCGCGGAATACTGCCATAAATGAATGAATATATTCCTATGTAGCTTAAGAACGTGAAGAGATTTTATTACTGCATCATGTAATATTATTTGAGTGAGATTTCATTGTTATGAATAAAATTATATTGCGAAATTTTTAAAAAAACTCATCTTATCTCTTCAATATCGCCCAGTTAATTAAATTCAATGTTGGACAGAACTGGAGAATTATTCTTAGCTCGTAATCTACTATCGGCCGTGAGTTTCAGATAACATAAGTAATTCATCTTCTCAGCCCTTTGAAGTGAGAGAGAAAAAACATTCGTTACGAAGTAGTATAATATCACAACGAAGTAATATAATTATAAGACGAAGAACATAAGTTCTTCATCTCGTTCGAGTCATGCCTTTTCCGCGTCTTCATTCGACTGACAAACGGAGATAAGAAAGCTAACTCCGATAACCCAAGGCATCATCAGTCGATTGTTGTATCTCTCTGTGTAAACACGCAATTTTCCTTCATATCAGCCGTATGATACCTCACCAATAGCGTATATAAATGACGCGCCTACTGCTCCAAAAATTCCAGCTGTTCGCCGTTGCACCTCTGCCTATCAGAACGATGTCATTGAACTCCGAATTCGGTTTCTTAAAAGAGCTCGGTCTTGCCACCGAGAATTTGGGGACATTCGATGGTCAGTGGAAAGGATCAGGTCCGGTAAGTACATGAATCCATGTTGTTTGTTCTTAGATTGTTTGAAACTTTAGAAAGATACTAATTGTTTAACCTCATTGCTGAAAACAGGTAATAGAGTCTATTTCGCCGGGTAGCGGCAAAGTGATAGCAAGGGTCCATTCTTCGACACCAGATGAAGCCAGGAATGCTATAACTAAGGCAAAGGAAGCGTGGCCCCAATGGGCCTCGCTACCGGCACCTACGAGGGGTGAAATTGTGCGTCAGATCGGGAATGAATTGAGGGTGAATCTCAAGCCTCTCGGAAAACTGGTCGCGTTAGAAATGGGTGAGCCCTGACTCACATGCTGTTTAGCATCGGATCTCAATTATTATATGTGATTTAGCACAAGCTTACTTCATGCGTTTTTCCCATCAGGTAAAATTTTGGCTGAAGGCATTGGTGAGGTTCAGGAATACGTTGACATCTGTGATTATGCTGTTGGCTTGTCAAGAACACTTCCCGGAAGTTTCTTGCCCTCTGAAAGAAAGGATCACGTTTTAATTGAAAGATGGAACCCACTTGGCGTTGTCGGAGTCATCTCTGCATTCAACTTCCCCGCAGCAGTAATGTCGATAATGATATCTACACATATGCATGTGAAAGGGGTATATCTGTTGGCGCATGTTTAACGTACCACTTACAATGACTCAAAGGTTTACGGATGGAACAGCGCGATAGCCATGGTATGCGGAAACACCATCGTGTGGAAAGGGGCTCCCACAACACCATTAGTTTCCATTGCGACTACTAAGATTGTTGCTAGAGTATTAGAACGTAATGGAATTCCTGGTTCTGTCGCTTCACTCATAACCGGTGATGCAGATATTGGGAATGTGCTTGTCGAAGACAAACGGTGACTATCCTGTGACTACGAACGTTACAAATACGGGGCAACTTATTTATATTTGATTTTTGCAGTGTGCCATTAATTTCGTTTACGGGAAGTACGGAGGCAGGGAAAAAAGTTGCTCTAAAAGTTCAAGAGCGATTTGGAAAATCTCTGTTAGAACTGGGCGGCAATAATGCGCTAATTGGTAATTAGAAAAACTCGTGTCTCATGCCACTATTAAAATTAAAACAAAAACACAAGAATTCATAATAATGCAAATGATCGGAATTCTAGTCGCAAAAGACGCGGATTTGGATATGGCCATCCGAGCTGCTGTATTTTCCTGTGTCGGTACCGCTGGCCAGAGATGCACAACGACACGAAGGCTTATTTTACACGCTGATATAAAGATTGAATTTTTGGGTACTAAATGATCGTAAGATTTGTCAATCTGTAGAGAAAGAGCAATTGCTAATATGAAATTATTTACAGAGAGACTTAAAAAGGCGTTTGCAGCTGTACTAGAAAGGATTGGTGATCCGGTAGAAGAAACTACCCTTTATGGCCCGTTGCATGGTACACGATCGGTAGACGCCTACAAGGTAAGATTTTTTGCAACATATCTAGATGAGCTTGATTGTGAAATAGAAGTATCATACACTGGCAACCACTGATTATTTACTCGTGATTATGTAATCTACAGCTAGCTATAGAAAAAGCTGTAAAGGCAGGGGGACGTATAGAATTTGGTGGCAAGGTGATCGATAGACCTGGATTTTACGTCGAACCCACAATAATATCTGGCTTGCCGCCAACTTCGGAGTTAGTCCGTCACGAAACATTTGCTCCAATTGTTTATATCTTCGAAGCCAAATCACTGGAAGAAGCTGTAGCAGTGAATAATGACGTGGAGCAGGGATTGAGTAGTTCTCTTTTCACCAAAAATCTCGGAGATATATTCAAGGTATTTAACTGAGTACTAAATTAGAGGATATTTCCATTAACACGTTTTATCATGTGTTAACAGTGGATTGGACCGCTTGGCTCTGACTGCGGTATTGTGAACATAAATATCGGTACTAGCGGTGCCGAGATTGGAGGAGCATTCGGTGGAGAGAAGGCAACGGGTGGAGGAAGAGAGAGTGGAAGCGACGCATGGAAAAACTACGCAAGGCGATCAACCATAACGATAAATCACGGGAGCGAACTTCCCCTGGCTCAAGGCATAAAATTCGAATGAAAGCTAACGGTGCACGCGAGAAAAAACTGAGGAGTGCAGAATCATAACGTCATAAGAAAGTTAATTTGCACTTCACAGTGTTCTATAATAATATTTTCTGGGAGGTCAGAATGGAAATGAATCAAAAATAAATAAACACAGATTTCTATCTACATATAAATTCATAGCGTTTGGCATTACTTGATAATTGAATCGATCCTGAGTCCCATCACATTTGAGAAAAGCAGTATTCTACCGATGTTCAAGTTGGAGTCTGACAAGGTCGACTCGAACGTCCACAGAAGCACTTTTATGGAATTTGTACGCTTTGGGTAGATCGTATCTCAATTCTGCAACAACGGTAGCGTCAGCTCCGAGTTTTTTAGCTGTCTTGAGAACGTGATCACGGGTACTAGTCTTATGGAGAGAATACACTGCATTGCGAGCCACTTTGACCGCTATATCCAAGAATTTCATATCCATTCCCGCGTTTCGTTTTGTACCAAATGGCGGGTTCATTATGACTGTGTCAAAGTACTTCTCGAATCTACCTGGAATTCATTAATACAACTCAGGTTTTAAGAAATTGTACTTTTGCTCAGGAATAGCCAGTAACAACAAACCAGGCAAGTAGGTAAGTATATCACATTGTATGGATTCAATGTCAGACTCCAATTCAAGGCAGTTTCGGCGTAGTATAGACAGTGCGTCAGGGTCAATTTCAAATCCGATGACATGGTCAGCTCCCAGTAGTCGAGCCCCAAGCGAGAGCACCCCACACCCTGCTCCCAAGTCAGCCACTGCCTTCCCTTCTATGTCATCAAAGTGTGTCTGTGCGGTATGCAAAATGTGAGCTCCTATGTGGGCACTTGTGGCATATTGCTCAAGAAGTATTTTTGGATTTTCGAAGACGTCCAACTCCTGAAGGCACTCTTCCAGTTCTCTGAGACGCATACAAGCCATCCCTAGATTGGGGTTTTGAAATATTCTTTCAAGTCAAGGTATGTTTTGATATCACATCTAAGTACCTATTTTTCAGATCCGTTGGATTCCAGTCACTTGGCTTCGAACCTAGGTAGCACTGGGAGGATGAGATTACCAAAAGATGAGTCTTGCGTGACAAAAAATCCAGCAGATGCTGCGTGAGCGTTTTGTAGAGCTGCTCGCTGGGAAGCACTCAAGGCAATCCCATCCACTGTTGTTGCGGGACTCTGTTTGAACAGAAATAATTGCTGTTACACGACTTTGAATCGATCCACGCGAAACGAATTAAAGAATCCCAAGAGAAGCACCAAGTTCGAAGCAGAGGTCGTAGGAGGGACAGCCAAAGGCGCCAACGGAGTTCCTAAGGTAGGGGCCACCCCTTGTTTCAAAAGCAGCTGCTTTTTCAGTTGTATCTCTTCTAATATCTTACGGTTTTGTATCTCTGGAGAGCGGAAATCAAGTAATAATAAGTGCAAATTTAATTAGGATAATATATGTACTCTTGTCAACAAGACGATGCTCCTAAACACTCACCTCTTGAATTTGGCTGCGAAAAAGCCATCGGTGACGGATGGCAAGGAATCACCTGAATATACCCTTAAGAATTGTCATCAATCATCCCCAGGCAATCACAGTAGCGTAAAAATTAGTAATCAACCAAGGGTAATCAGCACTGATTTCTACTTAGTATAGAGATCAGTGGTAATCAACAAGATTTCACTGATCTAACCTCACAAAATCACAAAAAACAACGCCAGAAATGCTGCCAGCCGAGTCACAAATAAACAGCGAATTTCAATCGTCGCGGAATAGGTAGCGCGTCAGACAAAACTCAAGGCAGAGATTAGGGAGGAGATTCCCGTCTGCACGCTGTAGTTAACTCGGTCGGTTAAAGTGAACATGAGCTAACGCACGCGTGTAGCTGAGCGCACCCTGTGTTCAAATACGGGGATTTTAAAGATTGATCGGAACCCAATTTTGAAACGCAACATTGTCAGGTTTATACTTATTATTTGAAACTTATCTATGTACATAAAATTAGCGGCGATGCCACGGTAGAGCAATGAAGCAGCAGGTTTATTTTTAACGACTGTATGCTTTTATTTTTGTGTTAGATCAAGGTGCAGAGATTTTGAGAACAGAATACTAGTGACACGTCACGATGCATATACCGGTTTAAAGATCAGGGTTTAAGGTGAAATGCAGTAACAAAAACACAAAGGTAAGTTAAAGGTAAACAATTATTTATTTAATTATATGTACAACTCCGTTTCAATATCTGATACGATATTATGTATCGCTCGCATCTCCCGTTTCCATTGTGTCATCATCCTCTTCATCTGTTTTATCTTCGGCAATCTGCGTGTATCCTTCATTCTTCACAAATATGCCAAGTGGAGTTAATTTGAACGTTGCCAGTGCCCTACCAATAAGTTTCTGCAATGACAATGATGAACAATTGTTATATTCCCGTTTCAGATCCAGAGGAAATCAATAATGATGTAAATCTAACTCACCAGTATTCTTGCTTGCTCTGGCGTGAGGGTTTGGCCTTTTTTACAAACTTCATGATCCTTAAGTAACGTAATTACTCCTTTTTGGAGAGATGTTGGAAGCCCCAATTGCCTCAGATGTGGTTCTATACTATGAGCAAATTCGGGCAATGGACCTTCAGGTATTGAGATAGTTTCTGTCGCTACAAATCCTGAACGAGCGTAATCCTCCTCTGCGTATTGTTCCATCCAGTCAAAAACCTAATGGACATAATATAAGTAATAAATAACAAAGAGACAAGATTAAAACCTAAATATATTCATATTTTCGTGTTTTATTACCTCATCTTTTGGTCTGTTGGTAAAAAGAAGTCCGCACTGGCCTTTTAGAGCAGCTGATAATTTGTGTAATCCATCTTCAGCTTCTTCTTCAGGAGATTTTCCAAGGCCTAAAGCCATGATTTTATTTTTACCAAAAAAAAACCTGCTGTCTTTCCAATCGCCTCGTATATCCTTAAGTTTATTATTCCGCATATTTTGAACGGAAAATAAAATTATGTTGGAATACTTCGAAACACATTTTCTGATGTCTTCGACGATCTGTTGTTTCAGTACCAAACCCTTCTTGGTAGTCTTCGTGAGAGTGACTGAAAATGAAAATAAATTATTGAAAATAAATTGCTTGTATTGTTCAAACTGAGTGATAATGAACGTGATTTCAAAGAACGCCGGATTTGATGTGTCTTGTGAAAGGTTAGGTTTAAACAATCGTCGATAATTTCTATAACCTGGTTTGTTTGAGATTCGAAAATCTTGCATACTTACTTTTTTTATCCCGCTTCGATTTCGGCATCTTTATTATTTACGTTATTAAGATTTTTAGTTAATTTAAAACCGCTGTTCAAAACCATGTGCTTATACAGCAAACACGCTTCTCGTCAAGGAGTGGACAATTGACAATAATAATTGTAACTTCGGCCATGTTGGTTGCGTTTATTCATCGATAGACGGCGCGATTGTCGGCGTTGATGCGTCGAATTATTTTAAATAAATTCTCAATCAGAGTTCGATGAATTTTCCTAATGTTCATCGATCCTGCATAATTAATGAACGCGTTAAAAAATATTCACGAAAAATTTGCGCTCGAATAATAGAAAAAAAATAATCAATGAAATTGAAAAAACAGGAAGTGTGCAAACGAACGTAGTCTAAAATGGCAGTATCCGGTGGGACCAGCGGCAGTGCACTCTGTGAGATCGTGTTAGACGGGAGTCGTTGAAATTCGTCGAAGCCTTGATTTTCCAGGCGACTTTCTGCATTCAAAAGGTAAGTCCTAACTAAAAACCAGCAAAACAATAGCGTCGTGAACTCTGTAATACCCTGTAAATCAATAAATGTAATAATATGTGAAACGCTAAATATGCGCGACGTAGTTTCGGGTCGTGTGAACCCCGTAGCAGCCTTAGCAGCCCAGAGATTGTGGAAATTGTGGAAAGCGGCTTCCACATTGAATTTTATAACCAGCCTCTAGTCGGTTTCTAATGTAAAATACACTTTCATTTCTCATTGTGAATTTCTCTTTCACATACGAGCGGGTAGGTTTGCTAACGCCCTATAATTTATCCTCTTTAATAATTGACGGACTATCTGAGTATTAAAAACGTCTGTATGCGAGAGATAGCCGTGAACATAGCTACGGAATAGGGTGCTGCTACTGCACTACCGAATGACGCATTTAAGAGGAGTGTCTCAGAGTGAGGCGGGCGCTAGGCGCCATTTTGCCATTTTACCAGGTTGCCGGCGAAATAATTTTTCTATAATTTTTCCATAAAGTTATCAAAATTTCCACCCCATCTCCCGTCCTGACAGCTATCAACGTTTCACGTCAATCTTGGTAGGATCCAAATGCGTTAACACCACGTGTCGTTATTAAATCCCCTGGGTATTCTTACATCCAACTGTCATATTTCCCCGGGAATTTTATCAATGGTCAATTTTTAAGAATATAGCTCCTTATATGGTCATGAGAAATCGGAGATTTCACTCGCTCTCCTTACATTTCCCATAGCGTTTCAAAGTTTGTCTTTCGATTATCTTACTAGGTTTTTTTTTGAGTTTTTTATTTTTTATTCTTTTTACGGTACTTTTATTCTATTCTTTTTTTTTTAAACCGCTCCGAGTATCGAGTAATCGTCTCAAGATTTACATTACAATTAAAACGAGCCGTAAGTAGACCAACATCTCACAAAATACTTGACCGTGACAAACGCCTACAAACTAGTCACGCCCTTTCTCTCTTGTCAGGTAAAAATGATCGTCGCATTATTACAATTGACAACTTCGTTCGTCTCACATTTTTTCAATTCATTCAACCGAGGTGCTCTGAAGAAAAAAAAAGAACAAGTAACAGTAGCGAAATTCTTCATTTGTAATCTTCTGCGCGATTTTTTAATTACCTACTACTTTTTTTTTTATTCCAAGCAGATTCTTCTGCGCGATAAGTATAATCGGTCCCCTCCCATACGTATATAGTAATCATTCATAAAATCATTTCAATTATAAATTAATGAAAATTGAAGAGTATATCTGGCATCCATTAGATTCCTTTTAATTATTCTCACGACAAATAATGATGATTCAATTGTCACATGCAGTTCAGAGAGAAGGATATATATAATAATACATGCGTACACGTTACGTGATTGAATTAGTTATTAATGTCTTAAGATATTTTTAGTACCTCTCTAAAGTCGCATATTTATTTTATGACCAATGTTTCCGCTGATCTATGTAGCAAATTCTTCTATTCATACAATTATTTTTTATTTCCTATTTTTTTTATTTATTTTTCATGTCTCGCACGTCCTAATCGACGAGGTATACGTACACCTGTATAACTATCAATTGTGCATCGCAATGAAAATGCAATTGGTTTGATTTCATATATCGAAATAGAATTTTATAATCACTTGACTTTAAATATACGTACCTACCTTTCACACACAGGTATGTGCGCGCCGTCTGGATTCCTACCTCCATTAAATCAAGGCCATAAGTAGTAGTTATCCGCGTATGGATTATACGCGGTATGCGAACGATGTGTGTAAAAAAGTTATCGAAAATTTAGTGAGGTCGGAGGCCTTTACTACTATAAGCTTGAATAATATCCTTATTAGAACCTCGCCGTATACTCTCAGATCATTTACAAACCGGACGTAAATGCAAAATAATAATAATCATAGTAATAATAATAATAACTGATCGGAGAAAATTTTCGAGAATTTTATCGAAATAATATTCAATGAACGATAAATTATTATTTCGTAATGATTCTTACTATACAAATATAAACCATATAGTTTCCGAGTATACGTTCATAAAAAGATTACGTCAGTTCCGAGATATGTGTATTTATATACGTATAGTAAAAGTAAACTGAAAAACTTATATAGAAAATTGGTAAGACCAAGAACGAGGCAAAAGAAGGAAGAAAAAAAAAAAAATTACTGAATCACCCGTTAGGTGCGGTAAGGATATGATATATAGATGTTCCGAAATGACATCACGTGTTACAAGTTTAGTTTAAAAAAAGAAAGTGACTAGAGAAGCAAAATAAAAAAAACGATCCCACTTCCGGTTTTTCTTAATTTTATCTTAAAATTTTAAAATGAAGGCAAAGAAAAATGTATTTCACTTCGCTCTCAACGTTGGAAAATTCTCGCTTGAAAATAGTCGTTGGTTTTTGTTACTTATTTTTTTATTCTCTTGTCTTCTCACTGTTAATAAATTTATTTTGACTCGAAGGACGTATATCGGGGGGGTTGTAAAATGTGTCCGTATGTAATACAAGGGATTTTTATATCGTAGAGATCGAAGTGCGCGCGCTGTATGCGGCTACCACCCCCCAACGACCACACCAACCACTACACCACCTCGCCCAGTTGAAAATCTCAGATGCTTTTCGAACGATCAATGTTGCGAATAACACGCCAACAAATCTCCCTCTCTTTCTCTCTACCTACCTACCTACTTTCTTCTTTTATTGTTTTTTATACACACAAAATACAGCTCTCTTTCCCATTTTGATGGAAATCGGTACCAGCCCGCATATTTTATTAGGACGTACGTACCCTATACACAATTCTAACGATTTAAAAGACTGGAAAGAATGAAAAATTGGATTTCTTTTGCCTCCGACATTTTTTAAACCGATTACCTATATATAATATTGTCGATATACCTACCCTTCAAAGCTCAACGAAATTATTATCATTATTATTATCATCATTACCATCCTTAAACTCCCGACTCCTTTTACGCTTTAGATATAGATATAGATATATATATTATATTTGTTTAATATTACGTGATATAACTGCGAACACTTTACATGCGTACGTAATGTGACGTATACTATATGCTTTATACGTACCGAAATTTTAAGACGGAGAATACCTCCGTCCGTTTATATGTTATGAAATGAAAAAAAAATATATTTTTTTTTTTTTCGATACCCAACACGTGCAGAATTCATGCCCTGCAATATTCAAATTCTTCCACCATATATACGTATAATGCGAATAAATAATAATGTCTTATCACGTGCACATGTGTATACACATGATACATGTACGTACTAATTTACAGAAGCTATACCATTTTACGTTTTTATTGCACTTTTTTTACAATTTTTTTTCTTTTTTTTTTCGTTCATCTTTCATTGAGAATACACAACCGTTATTTTACGACATACGTTATCAATCCGCAGCGATGTACGGAAATAGATACGGGTAATATACCCAAAAAAAATTTTTCTAATCATATGCTCTCGCGCAGGTAATTAGGTATGTATATATTATGTATGTATACATTTGTACATACCAACGACGTTTTTATTTTTACTATATATTAACTATACGAACAGTACTAGGTTACGGTTAGCAGCGTACATTGCCATTGACCACGTGAATTTTTTTTTTTCTCTTCATTCTTTATTTTTTTTTTTTCTTCAACTTTTTTCTCTCCTTTTTTTTTCCCCTCTCTTTTTTCTTCGCGACGCGTAAAATGTGTGTGCGCTTTCTTGTCGCCGATGGTTGACATCACTGGCTATTTCCAAGCTACTGACGCATTATTCTCTCTCTCTCTTTTTCTCTCTCTCTCTCTCTCTTTCTTGTGCTCTTGTCTACTACGTGTAACATATATATATATATAGTAATGCAGTGTAATATGTATATTGTCGTCGTCTCTACCGTATACAGTCACACCGTCTCTTATACTGCACACCCACACACTTTCAATAGCGATTTTTTTCTTCCTATTTCTATATCGTGGATATACATATATAGTCAATATTTATAATTTAGTTTTTTTTTTTTCCTTTTTTCTTTTAATTTCTGTATAGATAAATTGTTGGTTTACCAACTATTGAAATTATATGTAGGTATGTATTTGTGCAACTGTGTTCTCACCGCTGCCTTACTTACATTATATATACCATGGAGAAGATGATTAATCGCGGTTATTGATCAGTAAAAAAAAAGAAAAGAAAAAGAATTTTTTTTTTTTGTAATTAAAATAAAAATCAAAATGCGTGTACATATATACTTATTAATTATTTGTTTCCGTAAAGATATAGGTTTATATATATATACATATATTTACGCATGAAAATATGTATCCATCTATCTATATCCATCAGAATGATGTATAGTTTTGAAAAATTATGTAGTAATATAATGCAAAGGTATATACCATAAATGTCCATACGGTATATGCAAGTACAGATACTAAAGTATATAGCAGCAGGTGTATAAGACCTTGCAAATGACGGCACCTGTAAGTGCTGCTGCAATACTATAGGTATATAAAACCCGATGATCGCATTCATTGTCAGAGAGAAAAGTGGGAAAGAATTCTTTATTTATTCATTTATTTATTTATAATTTTTTTTTTTTTCCCCCTTCAAATTACGTATACGCGTATGATATACCTATGACACTAAATATCCCTTCGAGATTATGTGATAATTAGTGCAGGATGTGGGTTTTATATAAAATATTTTTATACTTTAATCATTATATAGATATATCAATTATGATGAGAGCGTGTAAAATCGTGATCGTTTGTTTTACTGAACATTTGTAGTTTCGGTTTTCCTTTTCCTTTTTTCTTCTTCTTTTTGCTTGTCGTTTTTTTTTGTAATTTCTTTCATTTTTGGAAACGAGAGATAATATAGTAGTACCCGCGGTGATGTAGAGGGGCAACCTGTAGCGTACACAAAAGCATTAAGAGAAGGGTCCCGTTGAGAGTTGGTGTTGTGTGTATATAGAGAGGGTTCAAGTTTAGTACCCCACCCACCTGCCTCCCTACATAGATACCACATATACATATACGTGTGTGTAATATACCTACTACCATACCTGCGTCCTTCTACTTCGACGCTTATACAACCCTCGCCCGTAATTGTCGTTACCTTCTTTTTAACCTATAGAGTTTGCGTGTCGCGTGTGCTTCAAGAATATACATACCTATATGTATACTTATACTAAAGCAAGAGGGTAAAATGCGGGTTGAAGAATTTTAACAAACGAATCTAAAAGAGCTCTCTTGCTTGATTCCTCGTTCCATATCTATATCTATATATGCAGTAGATGAAAACTTTTCCAAGAGCTTTTTATTCACGCACGCTATTTTAGCTATACTTATTCTATTTATTTCTTTATTTCTTTTTTGCCATTTCAATTTTCATTTCTTTACTATATCTGTGAAACCGTATTTTACATAATGTGTAAGAAATGAATACAGGGAAATCGATAACGACGTATTTAAAAACAAGAAAAAAATAAATTAAAGATTTTTTTTTTATCCAAAACTAGATGATTTGCAAAATTTTTTTTTTTCGTAATTCTTTCTTTGTATACAAATTATCGTTCCGTATATTTATAATATTTATATAGACGAATTGCGTAACAGTATATAACATGTGATTCTATTTTTAGAAATCGTTAGCAATAACCGATATAATATAGGGATATTAAATGTATATATACTATATACAGACCATATGACTATACATACCATATATAGACGTGAATTGAAATTGGCAATATACGAACTGCACAGTGTACAGTAATAATAGGAGTATTTAATATTAGGTATCATCGAGGGTATCGTGTCAGGAAAAAAAAAAAAAAAAAATACAAAAATAAATTGAATATGCCTATACAAAGGTTTGCTGTATATATGTAGATTCTTTTTTTTTTTTCTTTCTTTTAATTTTACTTCATCAATTCACTATTTATTCATTTCGACGAAGAGAGGAGGTGGTGGAGGAGGAATCTATTCAAAGTACGGCCCTTGGATTTATTAGATTTTCTTTATTTCTTTCTTTCCTTTTCTTTTTTTTTTTCAAATCCTCCCGGTTCAGCGATTCCATTGTAATGATATGAAGATAAACTTTAGCCGGCAATAATCAGGTACCTTTTATTAGGTAACGGTGTGGATGCAGATATACATATATACCTATAATTAGACCTACTTCAATTTTCTTCTTTTTTTTTTCTTCTAATTTTCTTAGAGACCGAATATATTTTTTCTTATGAGTCAGAAAATCCCATTTATAGCTATACCCGGTATACACACACATTTTAATTTAGTAACTATACATTTTACCACCGTCAACCTCAGATGCGGTGTTGAACGACCACACCACGATGAAAGCCAACGAATAAATTTGTCACGAAATTGTAAAATATCCTTACCGCAATTATTTTATTAAAATTACCGAGAGATACTTATACATATACACACAAATATACTAAAACGTAAAATTATCATTTGAAGACCAATTGCAAAGCATTCATAAGTTCCCCCCCCCCCCCCCCCCCCCCTCGACTTTATAGCCTTTTTGTATGTGCCACACATATATTATTATTATTACGAAGTGTAAGGTACATTTCGGCTACGATGGTCTAATTTTTTTAATTTTTTTTATCAATTTTCATTAGTTTATAGTTAAATTATTTAGGTATTTATTTATTCTATTTCATCCCTACCACTTTTTTTTTTTTTTTTTTCTTCTCTTTGCTATATACACCATACTTCCGTTCCGCTTTCTTTTTTGGCGCATGAATTAAACTATAAACGTGGATAGAATAGAAAATTGTAAGAAAAATATATTTGAAGAGAAACGATTAAAACTTCATTGATTATCGTGACTAAGTTTAGTAATTCGTATATGATGTGGAATTATGTATAGAGTTGTTTGACGATTATGTATATATAAATTGCAAATTATGTATGTGGTGCCTTTGAATGATAATTTTGCCGCAAATCTAATTAAAGCCCAATTATACAGATTTGTAATGTACATGTACTATATGTGGGTACGTGTCCCCTATCTCCCTACCTTTTTTTTTTATTTTTAAAATCTTCAATTTTGTGAAATACGTTATACGTATATCATCAAATGTGAAAGTGTAATATGTATGTACGTACGTATAATGTATATGTATATTATTAGGTCGCAAAAATTTTCTCCTCGTATATAAGTAATGTATAACGTTTTAAAACGGAGGCTAAATTAAAATGAATCACGCGGACCAGATAGCGAAATATTTTTTATTGTTGTTATCGTCGGCAGTCATCGCCCGTATGAAAAGCTCTCTTTTAAACTTGAAAAAGATTTTTTTTTTTAACCTAAAAATTAAAATTAAAAGGAAAACGTTATTATACTCTCGGCAATCTCTCGTTATTTTTTAATTGTCGCTACCATGAGTAACTATAATGATACACACTAACCGCCCCCGCATTAGCTTTTCAAGGGTTTATCCCACACCATTTTGTTTTTATCTTTCTTTGGTTTTTCTTTTTCTTTTTTTTTTTTTTTTTTATTTTTTTAACGAAGATTGCGTTGCGTCGATATCGGAGATTTTGCTACTAATTATTTCTGGTTAATCATGGGATATTTATATACAAATTCGTTTCTTTCTTTTTTTTTTTTTTTTTCTTAGGGTGAATTTCTTTGTCAGGTGTTATCACGCGTTGCGTCGCGTCGCGTTGCGTTGCGTTGGGTATATAACGTACAGTGTATGTATAGGTAACTATACATATATGAAAGTACCACATAAGAACCAACAGCGATATATGTATAGCAATAGCGGCAAAGTAGGGGGTGGTTTTTCGGTGTTGCAGGGGCTGCGCGCGCATTCTTGGATCAATATTTCATTCCACCGTCGCCCCAAAACTGCGCTTTCCTACCCTTAAGTGATTTAATATATATATATATCTACATCTATATCTATATATATTGATATATTCACGCGCACACGCATCGTACGCACGTCGTTATACATACGTTAGGTACATACATATGTATATGCCCATTAATCGATTGACCAATCAAGTAAATAGTATGAATCCGCGGATTATCGTTAGTTCATTATCAGTTTCATCATTACAGTTAAGAAAAGAAGATCTATCACTGATCGTGACATGTGTGTGTGTGTCTGTCTGTATACCGTACTATACATGATATTATTTACAATGTTGTATAGACTGCAATTATTATTCCGTGCAGCAACAATTCTTCTTTGACCTTAATACGCATGTCTGATCCGATTTTGTTATACATATATCATGCAGTTCAAACTTGGGACGTGTTCTTGATATAATGTTAAAACAGAGAGAAGAAGAAAAGAAAAAGAAAAGAAAAACTTATGACTTGCCCTTGTAAGAAATTTATTATACATTCAATACTCAACCCTTGATAATTTTTTTTTTTTCTATATCAAGTCTTACGTAAGGTATATGAGTATAATTGAAAAATACTTGGATAATTTTTCTCAAGTTCGGTGTACAATTAAAAAACGTCTCGAAAATAGTACGTGTCATATTTACCTTTCGTTATATGTATACCCAAAATATATAATAAATATAAATGGTATGTTATATGTTGTGGTCAAATATTGTACGTATATAAACAAAGTTAATTAGATTATTAATCTTTCGTTAATTGTTGTTCAAAGAAATAATGTGTATAGGTATATACTTTATATTTATATATCGTCCGCTGTAAATATCTTTTTAATTTTATGTACCTATCGTGACAGTCGACACGGTGAAGTAGAAGAAAAAAAAAGAAATAGAAAAAGATAAAAAGAAAAAGTTCAAATGAATTTTATAAGTTACATCTAATTATTCGGGTGAAAAAAAAAAGAAAAAACAATTTCAAAGATCTTAATCATTCTTTGTATAGTCTGGGAGGTAATACGATTTTCTAAAATGAAAAAATTCAATCAATGTAGGTATAGCTGTACGTTCAAATCTCAATGAATTTTTAACCTCCCTGCAAATTTTGCAAAACGGGTTTTCAAATTGAAATGAGATTCTCAAATATGTAATAGGTATTTATTATAATACGTATACCGGGTTAGGTGTAAAATTTTGCCAACCTTAATATAATTTTCTTTCTAATTTCCCCTCTTTCTCTCTTTTCTTTTTCACTTCAAAAAACCTTTTCAATGGTTCGCTCCCAAGGTATATATAAGACCAGTTCTCTTCCATTCTTACCTTCTTGGAATAATATATACCAACGTATTGAATTTTTTCAATTGAAATATTACCTACCTTTGAAAGCTGGTACATACCTATACGATATTATATATTTTCCTTGTAATATATTTGCACAGAATTTGAAAATTCTTCTGTATACAATATAAAAATTTATTAATTTTTACATTCAATTCAAAAGTTCCTATATCTGTCATAAATTAGATATATATCATATATAGTTGCTTATTTCATCGCGTGTTATATAGTGTAACGGAAATTATAATATCGCATATTTAATTATTCGATCATTCAAATTTGAAGGACCGTACGTCGTACGTACACACACTACATACCTATGTGCGTGCGTAAGTACATAAATGTATGTATGTACGTATACTCCGTATATACATGTAACATGTAATTTGCGGTTGTAACGCGCGTTAACACTTAACACCTTCATAAGGTCCTCTAGCTGCAACCTACACGCGGTCGCCGTGAATTTCAATTCGCTCGAAGGACGTTATTACCCGATCATTATTATTATTATTATTGTTACTATTATTATTATAATTATCGGTAACCTGCGTCAGAAATATCATAATTTAATGATAATAACAATGATGATGATAACGTTGATGATGAATTATCTGAGATAGAAAAAAGATAGAAAAAGAAAATGAAATAAATGATCGTTTGCGAGCGAGCGAGCGAGGTTTTTTGGGAGCAGCGCGTGGTTTTGGACCGCGTGTCGTCTTGAGATGGTTTTTGCGGGTATCCCTGGGATACAGGAATACCGGGGATGGATTGGTGAATATACCCTGGAATATACATACACATAGATATAAAGCGACGACGGCTATGGGTGAGGAGGAGGAGGGGGGGGGGGGGATATAGAGATTGGTTATGTATATAGATGTGTGTGTGTGTGACCGTGGTAGGGAAAGATCGTCGCGTAGTCGTCTGCCCCACCCAGGTCGGCTGCCGCCATGGGTAATAGTGACGATCAATACTTGGGGGTTTTACTCGTCGGGTAGCGTGTTACCGGGCGTTTTGCTTTACGGAAATAACCGAGAACTAACGTACGAAGAATAACGAATTATAACGTAAACACACGAACGTTAAATTCCGAACCTACCCGACTATGTCTTTTTTCAACGTTTCTCCAGTCGTTGTGCGGGAGTGGTCCACGAGTGATGTGTGGTGTACTGAAGTGTGACTGATATAAATTACCTACCTATAAATATTAAGAGAGAAAAATTATAAAGTAAGAGGGGAAAATAGAAACGAAAACAAAAATTAATTTAAATTTAAATTATTAATTAAAACGAGGAACGATCATATATATAGATATATACATACATACACACACACACAGAGATAATATACGGTAGAGAGGAGACTGAATAAAAGAAAAGCAAAAAAAAAAAAAAAGAAAAAAAAAAAGAATACGTATACCGAGATAACGAGAGACTATTTAAGCAGATCTGATAAACCTGCCGTTGCTTCGATTTTTTTTCTAGAATATTTTTAATCCGAAAGAAAGAAAGAAAGAAAGAAGAAAAAAGTAAAGAAATTAACGAAATTTGAAAGAAAAAAAAAAAGAATAATTTCTCACGTCGTCGTCGGTGGTGTACGTGAAATTTATACACTGCGCAAAGTTTTTTTTAGTTTTTTTTTTTTACTCTTCGTTATCAAATGTATGCAGCAGCGCGAATCGTTTTATATAAATAATATTGATTATTATTAACTATTGATATCATTATACGCGCGGTTATATCGACGGTATAGTTTATTAGGAAATTTTCAATATCTGAATATTTGATTTACATATATTGGATATATTATACATATATATAAAACACATAGAAAAAAGAGACTGATCTAGTCCAGAAAACAAAAAAAAAAGAGAGAGAGAGAATACAATAAATAAATTATTAAATAAATAAGCAGGGACGAACAAAAAAAGGACAAGAGTTACTTCGTTGAAATCTCGTCTCCCT
The DNA here is from genome assembly GCA_963932425.1 of Athalia cordata. Taxonomy (NCBI): domain Eukaryota; kingdom Metazoa; phylum Arthropoda; class Insecta; order Hymenoptera; family Athaliidae; genus Athalia; species Athalia cordata. The sequence continues at coordinate 33,772,049 of OZ010626.1, forward strand.
TCCCCGGAATCAAATCCCCCCCCCTCTGCAGTACGTGAACTTTCAATTCAACGTCGTTGTTATCGAAGTATATAGTTTTTTGAACGAGATTCTACCTGCGACAAGAGATCAGTGGATAATTTGTTCGTAAATTTATTGTACAAAAAAAGACTGTTTTAATAGGTAGGTAAATATGCTAAGTGATTTTCTATGAAATTTCATTTGGGGGTGGGTTATTTCTGAAGTTATGAAATCAGGGAGAGAAAAAAAACGGAAAGAAACGGAAATAAGAAAGAAAAGAAATAGGTAGAATTACTTCTATAAAGTTGTTACGTATATTCCATCACGCGATATTTTTCGGGGGTCACTAAGGCAAGTCACCGATTATGGTGCGATTTTAATATAAAAATCTGAAAGAAGAAGAAAAAAAAAAAGAAGTTATAACAATCTTCATTTTTCTTATCAAAAGAAAATGATGATAAATCGATAGAATTTTTTCACTCATTATCTCGTGTACAGGATTGAATTTTTATTGTTTCTTTTTTTTTGTTCTTTCAAAATTTCACATATAGGTTAATGAAATTAGCTTTTCCGTGAATTTACAAATTATACAAACTTTAGAAATTTTTTTGGAATAGAAAGAAAAGAGAATCATCTTCTTTTTTTTCGGTTCATCTGACAGAATAATCACATATACTATAATCATCTACAACGTTTGGCAATTAGGTATTACGTAGTACATCAGATGTCACGATGATGATAATGATGATGAATATGATACGTAATGAATTCCGCATTTATGCTGCCGACATGACGCGCCGGGGTTCATCCTGTCCGTTACGTTCAACCTCTCATATATGTATTATTGCTATACATATATATCTTTACGATCTGCACGTCTGGAATTCGAAAATAATAATCGATTCGCATCCAAGCACGTTAAATAATATTCATTCAGTTTTAACGTCGATTTTTTTTTGTTCCAGAAGAAACGAAAAAAAAAAAAACAGGTTCAATTTAAATACCAGCAAGATTGATAAGAACTATACGGATGATTATTTTCGGGGGAATTATTATTTGCACATCGTGCGCACGTGTGACTTTGTAATCCCTTCGTAATTTCTTTATTATCTAATGTAAATTAAATTCTATTAATGTAATAATTTACGTTGTATACTACGAAGGTTTTAAGGCGCTATATAAGTTTTTTCGGTTTCGTAGTACGTGTACCCGATTCGACTCATATTGTAGAATACAAACTATAATAGATACGATATCGAGTTATCGAGTCGTTTTCGTGTATAGAAGATAAAAAGTAAAAAGTTATTTTCAAATGTTAAATATATCGAATTATACTTGAAATGGTTTTCATTCAATCTTAGCTGATTCGGAGTAACGGCGGTTATCGGAAAAAAGTGTCATTAGTTTGTCCTCTTATCTAACTCATCAAATATAGGGATAGTGGAGAGTGAGAAAAAAAAAAAATTAAAGAAATAAATAATCGAAATCTTATTATAAAGTAAAAAATCGTGCGCCGCGACGTACCTTTCAGGAAAGTCAAATATATGAGCTGATAAAAGAGAGCAGCAAAGATGATTCTCGTTTCTATATTACCAGTCATGTATATAATGCGTAGATGTAGATGCAATTATATAGCAACCAGCTGTACCTGAAGAGTTAAGAAGATACATATAATTGAGAAAAATATATAACTGCAGATAAAAGTTCCATATTTATTACACGTTATAAATAATTGTCTCGATGAAGAGCTGAACGCGCGTAGGACACCCAGACGACTTTTTGTCCTTTCAAAATCGAATCGATGGTTTTTTTTTCTCTTTTCTTTAAATTTGAAGTATAAAACATGAACGTCGTCGCTGTCGTGGCCAATCAAATTTCAACCTGATTCCCCGGGTTATATCGATCGATGTCGCGTCACGTTCGTCGGACTCCTCAGTTAGCTCTTCTACTTTATCCCGATTTCAAATTTATCACGAAAATCCCGTGGTGGTGGGAATTAGGAAAAATTGGTGCGCCCTGGTGTCTTCTTTTATAAGTTTTATCTTTCTTTTTTGTTTTTGGTTAACGAACAAAAAAATGTTTTACTGTTTTTCTCAAAAACTTCTAGGACCTCGCCGACAATAATTGTGATATTGACTTTGACCTCGTCGCGATATTTAATCAACTGCAAGTCATAGCTTTTTTTTTTTTAATTTTTTTCTATAATGTCATTTGAAACATGATCTTGAGATTTGTTTGAATCGGGTCGAGGTGATCGTTCTTTAGGTTAAATTATACCGTTCTTTTGTCGCGCGTATATACGATTAGGGTTAACGATCGCTATTTGATTATAACAATTGACAATTGACTCTATCATAGTTTAGTTTACTTTTATTTCCCGAGAATAATATTTTATTCGTCGATTCTATTTATTTATTTTTATTGTTTTTCGTTTTACGGTAACAGAACTTTTACTGGTTACCGGAAGTGCGTGTGAATAAACCGGAAATCGGTTTATTCAACATTCCGTTTCTCTTTTTGATACAGTATAGAATAGAAGAGCAGCTGCTCGTTTATTGTTACGAGAAACGTGTAGGTATGGCGGCTGATGCTGCAGCTTTTCCGGAACTGTAAAAAATAAAATCCTCACCGAATTTATTCAAATTCTTGATCTATAATACGTAAATGATTTTCTTATTATTTTGATCTCGTATATTTTGATTATACATATACCTACCTGCGATCTTTATACGTTTTCAAAGCGCGTGATATTTGATCTGTTATTGATTTGTGAGACGATATTTTAATTATATCGATATTTTGGAAAATTCCTTTCAGTAATTTCTGGAAAATTATACTTTCCAAATTACGTATCAGCTAGCTGCTTATTCATATATTTCCATCATATTTATATAACACGGTTAGAAGTTATATTCGGTTATCTTTGCATATTACTTTAGTACATCGTATCGCGTACATATACCATAAGTATATAAGGTAGAAACACATATATGTATGCATATGTATAGGTGTATATAACTACCGTTTTTGTCGGGAGAAGAATAATAAGTTACGTCACCGCTTCTAAAGCTTTGACCTTCGCCCACCAACCAGTCTACTATGTTTCATGTAGATGTATGTGCACACATACTATGCACAAATCTATGTACGATATACATGCGCCTATATATAACTATACATAATACTCAAAATCGCTAGGTACTTTCATACCGCATGGCAAAGTGGCTTCCGGTTGTCTAGGGTGAAGAATTTTCTATTATCTTCTCTAGGGTTTTCGTTCGTTGGAAGAATATCAGATGATCATTTTCTCAATATCATGAATTATTTACCATGTTTCGTTTAACGTTCACAATTTGTAGGGAGTAAAGTATTGAGTTTTTATTTTTTGTGTTTTGATTACGTTTATCGAAAAATTTGATAAATCTCGAAATACTTTTTTTTATTGATCAGAATATTACATAAGTAATGACGATAGAAGGTGCGATAATTGTGAGAAATATTCACCAATAAAATTTTTAAGTAATTATAGTTTTGCCCATAACCAAGCTAGTAATTTTTATTAATTTGATCTTCGTTTGAAATCATTTATCGCAGTTTTACTGGTGTAACGAGGGAGTTTCTTACTTGTAGAGAAAAGGAGAATAAACTTTTATTGAGTCTGGGATTGATAGGAAGCCAGGGTCGTTTGAGGTCATTGCATGTTTTTTATGTAATCATACTGCACTCTATGAAGTATGAAGTTGATACGATAAGTGTTTCTTCTTCTCCTCTGCTGATTCTGGTATCCCAAATGGTGCGATATTCCATTGTTATAAAACTGCAAATGTTTTAGGTGGATAGAAAAAAGCTCTTTTTGAAATATTTAATCCCCCTTACCTCGTCTCACTTCACCTCTTATAAAATAGTTTGCTGCTTTGTCACTGAAGATAGATTCACTATATCTATAGTATATGAATGGGTAGGACTCTGTAGCTAGCACCTGGACAGCTAAGACTCTAGAATGTATTGAGCCTGACGACCGCGTCTCGTTTTTTTAACAGGTAAAAAATCACGAAATTGCACCCGGCAATCTTTTTAGAATGATCATCTATCCTTTTCTTACATATTATACATTTCGTTCTAGAGTTCAGACTCTGCCTCCCTAAAGTGGAAATAGTTTAGTATGGATTCTTGAAGAAAGGACAAAGTATCTTCTATTTTTGATCCTATACTGCGGCTATTTTTAACACAGACATTGGATGGGGTAGTTTTTCTTTCGACCAGTTAGCTACTGGAGAGAATAATTCTTCGGAAGTACTTTGCGTGCCATCGAAGTAACTAGTCAGTTGATCGATTTCTTCATTCTCTGGTGTTTGGTACTTGTTTTTTTTAGATCTAGGATGAACACAGGAGCATTATAAATTCTAACCTCAAATGTGAGCTTATTTTATTGATTTAATAATAATTAATAATTCGTTTATTATTTCAGCCGACACAATGTCTGTGGACAAGGAGGAACTGGTGCAGCGCGCGAAGCTCGCCGAACAGGCTGAGAGGTATGACGATATGGCAGCCGCGATGAAGGCTGTCACCGAAACCGGCGTCGAATTATCGAATGAAGAGAGGAACCTGCTCTCTGTCGCCTACAAGAACGTCGTTGGGGCGCGGCGTAGCTCGTGGAGAGTTATTTCATCCATTGAGCAGAAAACAGAGGGATCCGAACGCAAACAACAGATGGCCAAGGAGTACCGGGAAAAGGTTGAGAAGGAATTACGTGAAATTTGCTACGACGTTCTGGTAACTATCAATCCCGAGCTGCCATTTTGATTACATCGCCCTCTTCCAATCTCACTAACAATCGGTAATGATTTGTACTATTCGGATGAACATCACTAAAAGTAGTGCGGAGAAACATTTGTCATAGGATGTTTACCACTAATGTTGAACAGCTTGCGTCGATATAGACGTGACATTTTCGTTTTCCTACATTTAGATTTAGGATTTACTGTTAGGTGTTGTGGGATTGGGACGAGGCGCTACTTAAATTTTTTATCAAATTGACTTCCGTTGAATATGTAACTTAGGGAGATGGTGTCGCTATGTTGCAGGGACTCCTGGACAAGTACCTGATACCCAAGGCTAGCAACCCGGAGAGCAAAGTATTCTACCTCAAGATGAAGGGTGATTACTACAGGTATCTCGCGGAGGTTGCAACTGGCGACAACAGGAACAGTACGTATATTGATATCATGTTGTCGATTCCATAATTATTATGTTCCCATCTCTCATTTGACTTGTTCAATTAATACCTTGAGCGCAATTTCAATAATTAGGGTGTGAGTGACATGGTTGAACTGGTGTGGCAATGCTAGGTTGAACCCTGTCATTGTAATTACAATTATTCTTATTGTGCTCAGAGTGTTAGTCGAGATGATATCGAGATGATAATTATCTCATATCTTATGGCTCAACGTTTCGATATCAAAGAAATTTGTAGTAGTAATTTGTGAACGTCCAATTGTTTCATTGAACTATCCTGTGATGGTTTTTGATATCGAATAAGATTTGTTTTTAATTACATTTAGAACTAACAGATTACGAATTGTTGAGTTTTGTTGTCGCAATTATGTGTCCTGCATATCGAAACTGTATTTTATTATTTCTGTTATTATTTATTTAGAGATATTCGTGATGATCACAAATTTATGTAATTGTACTTCACATGTTTATAGATGTTTGATTATGACGGATAAGAAATTTAATTTTATTAACTAATTTCCGAGATTAGATAAAAAGACACTTTTTGGAATCGAAATCCTTCTTTGATATTCGATAATTGTTCTTTTTTCAATATCAGTGATTGACGTGCTTTCTCTTAGACAATTACCCCGTCATATGCACACACATATATACATGTTTGACAAATAATATGCATGTGGAGTGGTGAAATAAAAGTCGAGGAATAATCAATTCTCCCTACTACCAAATAAGCCGTGGTAGACGACAGCCAGAAGGCGTATCAAGACGCGTTTGAAATCAGCAAGTCCAAGATGCAGCCAACTCACCCCATCAGGCTGGGTCTCGCACTCAACTTCTCCGTCTTCTATTACGAGATCCTGAATTCTCCAGACAAGGCCTGCCAACTGGCCAAACAGGTATAAATATTCCCAACACCACCATCGTCGCCATAATCATCACCCACCTACCCCGTTCAAGAAAATTTTGTACAGGTTTATTTTAAGGGTGCTCGCGGTCGTGGTGACACACGTTTGGTGAAGGATATGGTTGCTGCTTGCTGGTGGAGACATTGCTGTTCATTGTTGCTTTAGTTGAAATGTTATCATCATCTTATTTATTATGACTTCATGCAAAGATTTTAGTTTCAAAATTATTAGAATTTTGCTCAATTGAACTTTTACCATTCATTGCCCTCTTTTTTTTTCTTTTTTTTTGCAGTCAAGTTGACAATGAGACTAAAATCTTTGTTCCAGTTTCTTTTTTACCCAATCCAAAAACAATTTTTCTTTTTTTATTTTATTTTTTTTGTTAGGAATAATTTTCAAAACTCTGTGAATCGAAATGAATAGAGCGTGAATGATAAATTGCAATGAATGGTGGCTGGTTTGCGTTACAGCGGTGGTGGAAGACTCGCAAAAGGCATACCAGGAAGCGTTTGACATAGCCAAGGCCAAAATGCAGCCCACGCATCCCATCAGGCTTGGGCTAGCTCTGAACTTCTCCGTTTTCTATTATGAAATTATAAACTCCCCAGCCAGAGCTTGCCACTTGGCTAAGCAGGTTAGATAATTAGGTTTTCTGCTTGGAGTTCCGAGTACGGTTTTTTTTTTTTTTTCTTTTCTTTTATTTTATTCTCTTCCTAAGAATTCTGTCAATTACTGCTGGGTAATCACGCGCGATTTTTCTTTAATTTATCACTCGAGGAATCAATAACACCTGTGATTCGTTTCTTTTTGTTATGTACGTCCGTCTGACAATTATTTATTGTAAAGTGAATGCTCAATAATGTCCAGCAGTATTTCTGTCGTTGGTATATTTCTGTTTTAACAGACACGAGTGTTGTTCAATTTGTGTATTTGTTTCGAGTTTTTTTTTGTTCTATGTCCTTAACACTGATTAAAATTTCATACGCGTCTTATGATTGTTATATGATTGGTTTTAACTGACTTTTGTTTTGATAGCGACATCTGAGGGATCTAACTCTACTCTCTGCTTCTTTTTTTTATCCTGCGTGTGAATCTAATCCCAACAAAACTTTTCACAGATGCTGTATAAATATACCAACAAATGTTCAGGTGTGATGTCTCCACTGTGCTAATAAATTATATATATACTTTTTTCATCGCATTCTAACTAGTTGAAATTTTCATTGCCAATGTTATTTGTGCTACTGCAATCAGCAACTGTATAGTTGCTTATTGTGTCAATTGCCGCTAATCCTACCAAACGATGTTGAACCCTTGTCTATTGGTTTCTAATGTGGCGTATAAAAAATAATGAAAATCCAGTACTGTTCTTAGCACCATGTTTATCACTCTGTGGCGTTGATAAGTACTGAAATCCAACAATGATGATACTTATCCAAATCTTTGTGCTGCTCATCAAGCCTAAAATCAGCTTTCTCAAATCAATCTATCGTTAATCTGAATGCGGTTTTAAAGTGTGATTTCACTATTCGCATGTAATTATGCAGTTAGCAAACATTTTCGCCTTCACTTTTGTCAAGGGAATACCTTAACTATACCTTAGGAGGAATAGACTTTAACCTAACCTTTACATTTATCGAATATTTCCTCCAAAGTTTTAGCAGTATATTCCCCTGATATTAGACGTTTTATCTTCCACAATTACCTGTCCTGAAATGTTCTGGTAACTTTTAGGCTTTCGACGATGCGATCGCGGAGCTGGACACATTGAACGAGGACAGCTACAAAGACTCTACACTTATCATGCAGCTGTTGCGTGATAACCTCACTCTCTGGACAAGCGACACGCAGAATGAAGGAGATGAACCACAGGAGGGCGGCGATAACTAACCCTCCTAATTTAAGCCCTACCCTTCTAATATAAAAACATCCTATTCTATCGTCCCCCGACTCCCGTTCCCCTCTGTCCCTTCGCCCTCGCATATTCCCTTCCATATAAAGACCTCCTCCTAAGAAAGCCAACTTCTCTTTGAAAAAAAAAATAAAAATAAAAATAAATAAATAAACAGGTTCACGCTAGTTACGCGTGGTTTCAAATTGTTGAATATCGACACTTAATTTTAAAAACAGCCATATTATAATCGTCGAGCTACGTTTTTTTTTTCTTTTTCTTTTTTTTTTCTCAGCCAGGATTTTAAACGAAAAAAAAAATAAAAAATATATACACATGCGGACTATGAAATCGTTTTTAGAATTTAAATAATTGCTAGAATGTGTTGTCTGGTAGGGATAGAGAAAGAACAGGAGAGGAGTGAAAGAGAGCAAAAGAACGAGTGTTGCGAAATAGGGAGCAGAGAGATTTTTAGCTGATTGTAATAGTCGAGATTTAAAAATTTAGTCCACGCGTATGGAGAGTAAAAGGATTGAATCAAATGAAACTAGGAAAATAATTTCTGAAATCCAACCTAAAAAAACATCCACACACGTTCCAATCAACAATAAAAAAACAACAACGCAACATACGAGAACAACCGCACACACGTGTTTAAAAAATATTGATCAATGCTGCAGGAAGCATAAAAAACCAGGTATGAAAAAAGAGAGAAAGAGAGAGAGATAGATAGATAGAGATAGTTAGAGAGAGATACAAAGGCCAAGGAACAATACGACCATGTGAAAAGAATCAGGAATATATTGCAGTTTTTGGTGTAATAATAATAATAAAGAAAATGATGAAAACATTTAATCGAAATAGTGCGTAAAAAAAAAAATGAGGAATTCTTTTTAATAAAGAGAACAAATTGTCAAACGATAAGGGGAAAGAAACAAAAAAAAAAAACAATTATACTACTGTCCAATCTTGTTAATTACCATCTTGAAGAGAGAGAGAAGAAAAAAAAAATCATTAAAGGAAGAAGAAGCGAAAAAATTTAACGCTAAAAAAAAAGAAGCATTAATACATTATATACCTACCCAGTTGTCATTTAAGAATGAAATTTCACATTGTCTAGCAAATACGATATTATTATATTTACGAACGTGAGAGAAAAAACCCGTAAACATCTAAAAAACAATAAACTCGCAGGAGGAGAATGGAGGAAAAAAAAAAAAAATATACATTATTAAATTATTCAGTTCCAAAATGTGAGAAGACATCAGAAAAAAAAGAAAAGAAAAATATCAACTTCAACAACGTCGGTGGTAACTTAATTTCATCTTTGAATAAAAATACCTACTACTTTTCAGTCGATTAATTTTTATTGATGCGTTGTTGCATTCGCTGTATTCCATGTTGTTATTATTATTATTACTACTCCATACACACAAACATACTAGAATTGCCTGTAAAGAAAATGAGAGACAAAAACGAAAAAAAAAAAAACAAAAAAAAAGAAGGATGTATAATAATTTTCGCGAAGAATCCAACACATACATGTATTATTAATATGTATATATATAACCATATATATATATGTATTAATAGAATAGGGAAAATATAATCAATTATGAAACGAGGTACGTTTTTATCAAATCATAGCTCTGGTTGTCGTGGATCGCTGGAGGCTGCATGAGGTGAAAAACCAAAATCCACACATAAATACGCGCGTTTTTAAATATCCTCCGTTCTACAGCCTCCCTTCTCCTATTTTCCACTCCCCTTATTCATCCAATCGACCCACCCGCGAAATTGCATCCCATTTACCCACCCAAGACCCCTGCCCTAATAGAAGAAGAAAAAATAATTAAAAAAAAAAACCTCTTTATATATTATATATCATAATATATATACGCCAGAGATGTTTACTACTACATAATAATTCATGTTGAGGTCAAAGAAGCAAATTGTATGTGTATATTTTTGTTGTGCGATCCTTTTCTTGGTACATACATAATACTTGGTCGGGCAATTTATAAATGCGAAACATAATTTTCACGAAGGAATTAAGAACAAGGGAACGAAAGATAAAGAATCATCATCACTATGCAATTATACGCATCGTTACACAAGATAAAATTCCAAACTCAGCCAAAAACTCCCCCTCAAATAATATCTGTATACATAATAATGTTTACGTATGAGTACAGTACAGTCGTGTATGGATAATGTTGGAGGCAGGAATGACGTGCGAACGTGAACAACAAAAACAAGAAACAAAGACAAAATACCTATACACTACTATCACTGCATACTAACAAAAGCAGCGGATTAACAAACTGAAAAGGCGATGGCTAGTTTATTATAAATATTTAATATTAATGGTGATATAAAGTGAAAAAAAAAACAAAAAAAAAAAAAAAACCAATAAGAAAAAGAAGAACGCATAATACATACATCTAACTTTAAAAAAGAAAAAAAAAAAAAAAAAATCTTAAGAACAACCCCTTCCCATCATAAGTTAATAACAATCTTTGAACTGATTTCTTGAAAGATATCTATTTTTTCGTATATATATATTACGGATATGAGTAATTGATATATATATATATACATATATATATATACGTTTGGGTAAACGTGTTGCTGTCGTGTTGGTATTTTTGATGTATCGGTGTCAGTCGTCGCAACAAACAAAAGAAACAAAAACAAAAAAAAAAAAAAAATAATACAATACAATGATAACGTAACGTCAAGTGACGTCTCGGTCGTGTTCCATGCATTGTACCAATCAAAACGATTATGATTATACCTATCAATCTTTACCAATTAACGGATCAAAACAATCTGCTTTGATTATTATGTAAAGAATTTTTTTTTTTTTTATATATATATAATCATAATGCTGATATATTTGTTGCTCAATCGAATACGAGAGTTTTATAAGCAATGGGGGTTTGCTCAGTGAGAAAAGAAAACTGTTAAAAAAGTCACACTTAAGAATCGCGTTTTTCAGGACTCATAATGTTTCTTATCTCACTCGGCAGGCTCCAGTATTTGTATTTCCCTATTCCCCCCCCCCCCCCCCCCCCCCCCCCCCCAAAAACCATTATTGACGATCCTTTCCATTATATCTCAAACAAGAACAACAACAAGAACACATTTTTACCAACTTATGTTGTGTTTTTCATTTCTTTTATTGCTTGTTTTTTTTTTTTTTTATGTAATTCAAATTGTACATTTTTTCATTATACTTTTGATTGAAAAGTTATTTGAATAACAATTTTTATCCAATTCTTTTAAATATCTTCATCCTTTTCTACTCTACCTACTTCATCGTTTAACTATACTGTTTACTTATTCTAATTCTAAATACGTGGAGAATATTCGATCGTGAGTGAAGGAAAGGAAAAAAAATGGAAAAGAAAAAGTGAATTTTAATTGTTTCAACGAGAACCAGAACGCTATTCATCATAAACAAGAAAAAAAAAAAAAAAATTGAATCACTGATTAGTGTATGTTGTAACTTCTTAGCTGCTTTCCCTCGCCAACCGATTTCCACCGTCCTCATAATTTGAAAAAAAAAAAACAAAAAGAAAAAGAAACTCCTCTCCGATTAGAAAACTATACTTGATAATAATAATAATAATCATAACAATAATAATAATAATAAAATATTATTATTAATTGACACGCCATTTTTACCCACTTCACCATACGCAGAAACAAAAAAAAAAAAAAAAAAAAAAAACCACCACCAACACCCACCACTACCACTCTTTGTCCTGAATTACGTTGTTCTATTTGTATTTATCATCATCCATCGTAATTGTAAATTATAATTATTATAAACGTTTACACGAAATAATAAATTCTGATAAAATGTCTGAAAAAACCATATCAACTCTATTACGTTACTTTCGAGCCATTATCTGACCATCGTTACAGGTTTTGTCCCATGTCAAATGAAAGATATTGAAATTTTCAGGTTTAAGAGTTTGAATATATTCCTAGGAAAACAGTGGGGTTTTGTTTGAATTGAATGTCTGTGATTAGGTACAACTAGAAAAGAGTTATTTATTGTTTATGGGTAATTGTATTCCGCGACGTGAGAATCATTCGAGTTTCTACTAACAATAAGCTTAAGGAGAGTATCGATAGATTTGTGTAAGTTATGTAGTTGATTTGTCGAGTTGAACAATTTCGTTATCTACCTCTTCATCTATTTACTTTCTTTTGTTTCAAAGACGTTCCAATCCTTGATATAATCCCAGTGATTTTCGTCGTTACACTCTTTCTATGTCGAAGACTCGAGAAACTCCTGATATTAATGCCGAGATTTTCTGCTGGGATGGGAATTGTTATTCTACAATCATCTACCAAAGCAAACCAGACTCTAGAACCTCCAGGTAATTTGGATTCAAATTATCCGTTTTTTATATGGGTATTGTGATCTCAGCTAAATTTGCATTGCGAAGTTCGGAGAAGAAATTTCATCAGGATGCTGCAAGAGTTCCATAACTTGCGACGCTATTGGTAGGTATAATAATTGACCGTTGTTGATCTCTAATTAAAACCATTTTAGCAGTGGGTTTGTTACAAGTATTTTGCGCCGACTGAAATTGGGTATTATAAGCATCTTTTATTGAAATTTCCAACCGTACAACAATAAAGTTCAACATTACAAGTTGTTAATGGAATAAAATGAATCAAAAAAGGTCTTGGGCTTGGTTTATTTGTTCATTCATTTTTTATTCTTTGCTAGTTTAATGAGTTATCTGTTCCGCAATAAAGCGGTAAGTTTCGTCATTCTTCGGGTCGGAGGATTCAAAACTGAGCCAGATTTGAATCGATTTATTGTTGCGATGGCCGCGCTTTGTTTTCATTGGCTGCATCTACTTCAGCGCCTTCTATATTTTAAACCTCGAAAACGTCGTCTGCTATAGCGGCGTTGACGGTGGGGGTACCGCAGGGCTCTAAGGTCACCTTGAGACGTCCAAACGCCGTGCAGGTGACTTCTGACAGCCACCCGTACGAGGAGGAAGCATCTTTTATCAGCGAATATAGTAAACATTCTGAAATACGAGATAATTTTTGGTGAGTGACTTTTGATAATTGTAAGTTATTGATATCTCGACTCATTCGTAACAAAACGATGATGGAATTTCTGGCTTTGACAGAACCGCGTATTACTTTCCGAACGAACGTTATTCAAACATTCTGCGATGATCGACGTTCTTTTGTAATATTTAGGATATGCGATGTTTGATCGCACTATACCTCTTTTTTTTTAATTGAACAATTAAATATAACTGACTTTTATCCAATTATTCAAAGTGACGCAAGGTTATGTTTTAATTGATTTTCAAAATTATACCGTGATCAAAATCTGAAGTCCACCAAATTGTTTTTATAGACCACAGATTATTCAACAGGCTTTGAACATATCATAAAAATACCAAATATTTAGTTTATTCACATGCAAAACACATCCAAAAAAACTAAAACCAATAAGAAAAATGGAAATTTATTATACTCTGACGATTATCAGTCTTGCAACGATTGCACGTGCAAAAAAACATGCGAAATCTGTAAAGAAAATAGTGAGGAGCCCGAGAGTTATACAGATTCTTTTCATCGTGATCCTGGTGGCTATGTTCAGAATCGCGATTCTGACCACAATAAATATTATAGTCTACAAACCACTACAAAAGCTTCAAGACGTTTAACCTTGGCTGATGCAAAGGCACAACAAATAGCTAACACGTATTTTTAGCTTGTAAAAAGATGAGATAATAACACCGATAATCATTTCACTTATATTGTCAATTCTATTAGATTATATTCTTACCGAGTGGATGATTTTTTTCTGTATTCAATGATCGTTTATGAAGTCAATATTGAATGTAGTTTCCATGGATATCTTTCCTACGTTACGGCGGTTACACAGATGCGTGGTTTGATGATTGGAACTCTGAATCCGAAGCTATAGAATCCAAAACTCCATTCCTTGAAACATTGGATTTACTTGGACTTTCCCCAGAGGCATTTCTTACATTTTAAACTATCAGTTTGACTTAATATCATTCAATTTTACAACCCTCTTTCATTATTCAATATGGTAAATTTTATCAGGAGGTAAGAATACCTTGTGGTAAACGAAGATGCATATTGAAAGACAAACTGAAATGGCAACCCGAAGAAAAAAAGGCATGTGATGTGAAAAAGCGCGATTTAAAACTCAACCCTCAAGAAAATTTGCTCAACTAGATTTCTTATTGTTACAGCCAGTTTTGAAACTATACTACCGCATGATGGAGGAGGAGCTGGTGGCACAGAAATTTATAAAACCCGGCAGCCATAAAGGCAAGGGTATCGCGGTATTCACCAGCGGAGGAGATTCTCAGGGTACATATTGGTTACAAATGAAAAGAAAAATTTAAATAACATATATGATTACTCAGAAATTAATTTCTTTCTTCAGGTATGAATGCTGCGGTACGTGCCGTAGTACGTATGGGAATTTATCTTGGCTGCAAAGTATTTTTCATCAAGGAAGGCTACCAGGGCATGGTAGATGGCGGAGACAATATTGTGGAAGCAACTTGGTCGTCGGTTTCCTGCATTATTCATAAGGTATGTTTGTGGTATTGAAATTTGTTTTATTTCAAGTAATAATATGTGGTATTTGTTATTACATTCTTTCAGGGTGGTACCGTGATTGGATCCGCTCGATGTATGGATTTCCAGCAGCGATCCGGACGTCGCAAGGCTGCCAAGAATTTAGTAACACGTGGAATTACCAACTTAGTCGTTATCGGAGGTGATGGCTCCTTGACCGGAGCGAATCTCTTCAAAGAAGAATGGGCTGAGTTGCTGAAAGAGCTTATAGAATCTGGTATGGGAATTAATCGATAATAGACATCTTCTCGATTTGGAAATAAAAGAAAACCTAATTGCAATTGATCGATCCTCTAGGTGACATAACTACCGAGCAGAGAGACAAGTACCAACATCTCCACATCGCCGGAATGGTCGGTTCAATTGACAACGATTTTTGTGGAACGGATATGACAATTGGAACCGACTCTGCCCTACATCGTATTATCGAAAGCATAGATGCTATTGTTAGTACCGCGTATTCTCATCAGCGTACTTTCATTATGGAAGTTATGGGTCGTCACTGTGGGTAAGTTCCACCTATTTCCGATTATTTGAATTCAATGATTTTGAACGAGTTTTGATATTGGCTAGGTACCTGGCTATTGTTGGCGCTCTAGCCTCCGAAGCCGACTATGTATTCTTCCCAGAAAGTCCACCCCCTGCTGATTGGCCTGAAAAACTTTGTAGAAAGTTGTCGCAGGCACGTTATATACACTTTTTCAAAATTTCAAACACTACATAGCTACGAACGTTTTTTGTACCACTAACTCAGCCTAATCTAACAAAGGTTTGATCTTTTATGTCCTCGTCTTAAAGATTGCTATGTATTTCTTTTTCTTTTTTTTATTAAGTGTCTTTCGTGTATAGTTGCTGGACTTGAGGACTTGAATTAATCCCCCCCAAGTATTCTCTGGCATAGACCTTGGAGAAAATAGAAAATAGAGTTACAAATGAATTATAATATAGAAATGTACGCTCGTTCAATTCTCACGTCGGCTCTAGTATGCCCCTGGAGTTGTTCAGTCATCCCCAGCCAATTATCTACCGACTAATTATTCCGTTTGCTGTCATTCCATTTGTAGATAGGGCGATTTTGTGTCATTCGTAATTATTCTCATAGTCAATCAAAGAGGAAAATTATACTTAGATGTGCTCGTTTTTTTTTTTTTAATGAATTGTTGTGTTCCTGTGGAACTAAAAATCGGCTCCAGGTGTTCAACTTGAATTTTCCCAAAAATATCTGTGTTCGATATTACCTCAAATGAGGTTTGACGATATGCTATTACAGTTACCTAGCTCTGGTAGCAGCCATGGCCTCCGAAGCAGACTTTGTCTTCATGCCAGAATGGCCGCCCGAACAAGACTGGCCTAACAAGCTCTGCAAAAAGTTATTGCAGGTGTGATTATGGAACAATTAATTGGTGACGGATTATATGAATTTATTCTACAATTTTTAATTTTCACTATGTTCATCTTTTATTATTTCTTGTCTCGCGTATAATTCACTGCACAGGTAATTGCTTCTCGATATTTCCAAATGAGACTTCACAATTTTTTATTCATTCAATTGTCCGTCAGACATGGCTAAGATCTTATTTTGTTTTTCTTACGCACTAATATTATTTGAACAGATTTCGAAAATTTCTAAATCAAATTAAATGCACAAATATTCGTATCGCAGGAAGTTTCCAATAAAATTAAATCCTCTATCGTTTCAGGCTACAACACTATACCATTTGTATTTATTCGTTACACCGCTAAGCTTGTAATTATTTTCCGATCTTTGCTACCGCTTATCATTTCATTGTTTGTGATTTTATCGTCGGTAATGTGTTGAGCGTTACTGTGTTGCATTTAAATAACCGTGCAAGTTCAGTATTTTTTAGTAAAAAAATTAATCATATTTTAACAAAATGTACCGAACGGCAAAAGAGACTGAGTCGTTTCAAATCCATTCCGAATTTCTGCTGTGTCGTAGTGCTCATCGTAAATTTTATTGGCTTTAAAAAATCTTATCTGTATATTCAAGTTATCGTTGTTGCTACTGTATTATACATAAATAAATATAATTGTAGCACGCTAACGTTCAGCTAAAAATTAATAGTAATTATAACTCTGTTAGAGGTTATTTTTAGTAAGTACACATGAAATGTAATCAGTATATTCTAGGTAAGAATATTTTGAATTCATCAGTGACAACAGAATATGTGAAATCTATTTAGGAACGTCTAACCGGTCAGCGTCTGAACATTATTATTGTTGCGGAGGGTGCTGTCGATCGAAATGGTGATCCAATAACAGCTGAAAAAGTTCATAAAGTTGTCGTTGACAATCTCCATCAAGATACAAGAATTACTGTACTTGGTCATGTGCAGAGAGGAGGAAATCCCTCAGCTTTTGACAGAGTTTTAGTAGGTATTTTATTTCTTGTGTTCAATCTCATCAAATTCAAGGGGGCTAAAGTTCTTTTTTTTCTTCTTCCTTAATACAGGGTTGTAGGATGGGCGCGGAAGCGGTGATGGCTCTAATGGAAGCTAAAGGAGACACGGAAGCATGCGTTGTTACTCTCGATGGAAATCAAGCGGTCCGTCTCCCTCTGATGGAATGTGTGCGCCGCACTAAAGCAGTCGCTCAGGCAATGGCTGAAAAGAATTGGGATCTCGCTGTTCAATTACGTGGAAAGTAAGTCGATTATCATCTCATAGGTTTTAGCGCAGTCTGGTCGAGCTTGTTACCTAACTTAATTCCAATCATTTATTCGATTTCAGAGGATTTGCGCGTAACTTGGAAACCTACAAAATGTTAACCCGTTTGAAGGCTCCTGCTGAACCAGCGATGGGCAAAGTAAGATCAGCTAATATTTTAAGCTGTAGTATCAGCCTATTCTTAAAATGGTAGTCTCTCTTTCAGTAATAATCGATGCCAAATTATGTTTTTTACTGCACATGAATTAGAAAAAATCGAAACTTAACTTTTGATAGAATAATGATAGTAAAAATTAGTGGTGGTCCGCAGCTGTAGTAGGTAGAATTTTCTATGTTCTGATAAAAACGAGTTATTTAAATATCTTTATAATGCTGCTTTAGGATAATCAAGGCCCCACATTAACTAAGGTAACTTTATAATTAAAGTAGTAGAAGAGTTTCACGCACGCCTCATGCACCGCTTGATAAATCAGACTCTTTTGCGTGACTATCGTTTCAGTATCTCTAAACATATTATCTTCTATCTCATTTCATAGCAGAACACTATGTGGGGACAAGTAAGTCTTGATTTGACGGTGAAGTATTCAGTACACAGAACTTCACAGAAAAATTCATGAAAATCACTCGGCATCTTTTTATCTCCCTGTATATATTTTTATCCCCTACACATAATTCTGCCATTTACAATGCCCTCGATATTTTTGTTCAATCATTTATTTCAGTATCAAATGCACTGCATGAGAAAACAATAGTATTTGATTTTCGACCTTTTCTAATGTTTCGAAAATATGATACCTGTAATAGATTTCTGTCACATTTCTGCATCTTTATCTTGCAAGTATTAAACTACCTCCTGATTCTTGCCTTTAATTCTAGTTTTCAAGCAGGAATTCTGATTCAAATTATAACACCGAATGCACGTCGCATGATGGCATAAACGTTTTCGTGTCATTATCAATATTATTATTCGTTTTTAGGATCATTACACTTTGGCTGTAATGCACGTTGGCTCTCCATCGTGCGGTATGAACGCTGCTGTCCGATCCTTCGTTAGGAACTGTATCTACCGCGGAGACAAAGTACGTTTTGTTTGTTTTCTTTTATTTTAATATGTGGGGAATCGAGATTCACAATCTTCTACCCAGGTTTACGGCATCTGCGATGGTATTCCTGGCTTCATGGCTGGCAAACTGAAATTGATGGAGTGGCCGTCCGTTACTGGCTGGGTAGCTCAGGGTGGAGCGTATCTAGGAACCAAAAGAGCCCCACCTAAAGAAGATCAACTACCGCAGATTGCTCAGCGGCTAAAAGAGTTCGGAATTCAAGCTTTATTGATCATTGGCGGATTTGAGGTATGTATCTTCAACCACTTCAGGTTCCGTTATTCTATCCGATCGAACAGCCCTTCAGTACCCTAATTTCTAGGGATATCAAACTGGGTTGACATTCTGCGATGCCAGGGAACAGTTTGAAGAGTTTAGAATTCCGATTGCTATGATACCGGCAACTATTAGTAACAATGTACCAGGTACAGAATTTTCATTGGGCTGTGACACTGCTCTCAACGAAATTACGGAGGTTGGTATCACTGATATTCAAAAAAACTTATCAAATCATTCCAGAAACGAATACGATTTAACTTTCTTCACAGATCTGTGACCGTATTCGTCAATCGGCTCAGGGAACTAAGCGGCGCGTATTTATTATCGAAACAATGGGTGGTTATTGTGGCTATCTAGCGACTGTCGCAGGTTTAGCCGGCGGAGCAGACGCTGCATATATATTTGAAGAAAAATTCAATATCAAAGATTTGAATCAAGATGTTGTTGCTATGGCCGCCAAGATGTCGGAAGGTGTTCAAAGAGGATTGATTCTCAGAAATGAAAGTGCTAACCTTAATTATAACACGGACTTTATGCAGAGATTATTCTGTGAGGAGGGAAAAGGGTTATTCAGCTGCAGATCGAACATCATCGGTTTGTTATTACCTAGAAAACATAAACTAAACGATACTCGTTGCGCGGCGACTTATTGTTCTATCTACTTTTAATTTCAGGGCACATGCAACAGGGAGGTTCACCCACACCTTTCGATCGTAATTTGGGTACTAAAATGGGATCGAAAGCTGTCGAATGGTTCACGGAACAGTTGAAAAAGCACGCCGCTGCCGATGGATCGGTTAACGCAGTTGCTCCAGATACAGCTGTAATGTTGGGTATAGTTAGACGTCAGTACAGATATACTCCGTTTACAGAATTAAAGGACATCACAGATTTTGAGTAAGTTATCTGACGATGAAATCCGGAATCTGGGATCAAAGTCCATACAGTTTTTAATGCTGATTGTTATTTCTTTAACACAGACATCGTATTCCTACGTACCAGTGGTGGATGAAGTTACGCCCATTGTTGAAGGTGTTGGCAAAACACGAGTCGACCTACCAAGAAGAGGGCCTATACATAACGGTCGAAGAAATGGATCTTGCAAGCGATGATCCTTTAATGTAAATATCTACGTCGACTTGCTGATTTTTTTCTGTCTTGAAAAACACTCTGGAAAATAATTAGGATTAGCCATGTGTGCGCAGGTAAAAATAATTCTTATGCTACTATCTGTTTAATGGTATATTATTTTTTTTTCATCGAATTCACGATCCATGATTTCATTTAAATTCTAACGGCAAAGAAAACGACATTAGAAAAGATGAGCGTTGTGAAAAAATCAATTTATCCACGCTATGATTCTGAATTTATTTTTAGCTTGTTGGTACGTACTGAGATGTCAGTGTATTACTAACGATAGTCAAAAAAAAAAAAAGAAAAAAGTTTCGATAAAGTAAGTAGCGTACAGGGCGAGAAAATATTTTCTTACTACATTGTGTTCCTTTTCATATCTATCTTTAACTAAGTACGGTCAGTATATTTATTCAATTACGTCACCACTACACATGCGATTTCATGAGAATTGATAATAAGAATTGGCTCGCCAGGAAATCATAATATTAAATATTAAATTTCAGAATATTCAATTTGTATATATATATATGATATACATATTTATATATACTATAGATATTATTTTAGTTATTGTCGTATGCAAATGCCAGGCTTGTATCGATACGTCAATGGTCATAGGTGAGTCGTGATCATTGAAATAATTGTCCTGATAAATTGGAAAAAAAAACAAAAAAAATAAAAATAAAAATAATTTTAAGAAAATAATTGGAAAACAAGTTCAAACTCAGGTAAGATAGAATTGTAGGTACAAATAAAAGTACCTGACAAGTAACAGGTAGGATATGAATTAGGAATTACGAAAAACGTATAAAATAAATTTAAATTGAATTAATAATTCGATTTTCTAAAAATTAGACGAATCGTCGATCAAATTAATGTTACATAATTTATATGAAATTGGCTGATAATAATTGAATACCTGAGACGAAATTCTGTACGCGGAAATAAGTAATGATTGAGTGATGAATGTGTTAATTGAGATATGAATCGTAGAAGGAATGGATATAAAAAAAAAAAAAAAAAAACAATGTTCAAATCGAAGAATCGATTGAACAATTTGGAAAAATTGGAATTTTCTAGATCGTTAACGTATCGAATAAAATAAAAGAAAAATCTCTCGGCTAACTTTGTGGTCTACTATGGTATAGGATAATAAAAAATAAGTGGAAAAGTTTTGTGGCAATTTGATTTTTGGAGAAAAAAAAAAAAAAGAAGAAGTTTTATCGTTCGGTTTAGCATTATTAAAAGCTATGAAAAGCTACTTGGAAAATATACTCGTCTACCTCAGAAAGAAAAAAAATTAACAAATAAATAAGAAAATAATTTTTAATCGTATTGTATAGTTGACCTCGAAAAAGTTGACTCGAATCGTGTCGGTTGCATGTAATGTTTAGAGAAAAAAACTTAAAAATTAAAAATTCGCTAAAATTTAAGGCTTCATATGACCACAAAGAATATTTAGACTTAATTAATTTTTCATTGCGACGATCGCTCAATGATTATTATTACGCTTTATAAGAAATTCGTAAATTAAATCAATCTGAAAATTACAGATTTATTCTGAAAGGAAAACTTTAAGAACGAAAAAATAAATTTATTCCTGCTGCGAGGAATGCCAGATAAGTATGCGTATTGCCGTTAAATTGAAGATGTTAAGGGAAATGAAATCGTGCTCACGTAATTTCTGACAATTCATATTTGTTATTTATGCTTCAAAGTTATCACTAAATAATCATCTCATAAACTACAATTATGTTTTAGATTATTGAGAAATCTCAAATCGAAGAATCATATTACTCACATACGCCATTGATTTCTAATTTAATATATTCTAACATTATTTAAATACACGCTGCATACAAAAAATTTAAATATCCCTCTTCGTTGCACTAGAAAATATATACTTTATTAATAGCGATAAATAATTAGACTAATTCAAGGTATATTAAGAAAAAACGAAAAAAATAAAAAACGAAAAAAAATTATAATATTGATAAACAAACTAATAAAACAGAAATGACAAAAAATAATAATAATAATTGTTACAAAAATATTTACAGAGTAGTATGATATACATTCGTTGTAATAAAATTCAGATAATATTGTGTGTTAACAGTTGTATTGCCAGAGTGTTTATGAAAAAATTATTCAGAGAAAAAAAGAAAACAAAACAGCAGAACGCATATATATAGTATATTCAAGTGCTGTGAGAAGGCACATGTTATAGGATATACGCGCGATGAATAAAAGGTAAAAAATTATTTATTGAGATAAATCTATGAACTCGTCAAATACTATTTAGTATATTTAATATATTTAAAACGCACTCATTTTGTACAGTAGCATAAAATCGCTATATTTTCTTAACGAGTTATTTCCTTTTGGAAAAGAGAAAAGAGGAAAAAGAAAAAGATTGTTTCTGTTATATTTCTAATATTTTCGAATTTTATTTTAAAAATTGTTAATTAAACGCGTATGACTCTTTTCTGTAAAACATATATATACCTTTGTGATGTTAAATCAGAAAAGTAAAAGTATTATATTAATTGTCAACTATGATGATGATGATGATGATAATAATAATAATAACACTTATACCAATAATAATAATAATAATAATAATAATACAAAAAAACTCAAAAATTAATTATTATTTGTATAATTACAAGAAGTGATGAACTCATTATGGAAAGTAATTTTTTCGAACATGATTTATTTTTTAATTCTATTTGATACGTTATTATTTCTCTTCGTTTATCCACGCTCATTGTTGATCAAAGACGCAAATATTTTATAGTTTCACTATAGTATTATACATTGATATAATTCTATATGATCATTATCAAATATATACCTCATATTATTCTAGTACGTAATAATCTATTATTTGTCATGGTTATTATTTATGCATAAATAATTGTACACAATCATTGGTCATTATTAAGCGATTATGATTAGAAATATATATTTATATAATGTATACCATTTGATGTAAAATGAAAAAATTAATTTATAATACTGTTGTATTTAGTGTCATCAAATAAATTATGTGTCACGGTACATATGATCATAGCTTAAAACCTCTGCTGTTGTTATAATCAATTTAATTCGACCATTATTTAATTAACCGTTGAATTAACATGTCTGCAAGAGGTCTGAGCGGGCTTTATTGAATTTAAACTCAACAATTGACTACACTACACCCATCGCATGGGCAACTTTTTATTACCGTGACGAATAATTTTAAAGCGTTTGAAAAATAGCGAAGAACAATGAAAATAAAATTAGAATTTATTTATCGTGTAATCGATAGTTTGAAGGAATATTTGCTGGCAATTGTTGTAGTTATCTTGACAACTATGGTGCCAACGAGTGACACGAACAACAATCGAAGGCGCCAGTCAGTATCGTGGGGAGGAATTTCGTAGCGTGTCGTCGTCGTGGTTTCTACAAAAGTCCGTCGTCTGACTTGGAGGTTGGTTTCCCACTTTCTCCAACATCATAAAACTTCAGTCAGTGGGTATCTGTCGTTCGTGGAGGACGGGACGGTAGAAAAATAAAAATTGTATTCCGAAATGGTAGCGATTAAAGGGCGTAAGAGTACAAATAAAAATCCACCGATATTCAGTCATGAATTTGTTATTCAAAATCACGCTGACATCGTGTCCTGTGTGGCCATGGTGTTTGTCGTTGGTTTAATGGTACAGGTGAGAGAAACTTAATTTTTTTTCGACTCTTCTAGAGTTTGACGTATGGCTGGAATATATTCTAATTATTTATTTCTTCAACTGGTTTTTTCCTGAGAATAATAACACATGGATTAAAATGTTATCAGGGAGCTATCTAAATTTGCTTATTCTAACTGCAATTTACTTTCCAATCCCTCCATATGTTATGAGCGTTCCATAGATGCACATTATCAGAATTTGCCGGTATATTTGAGACCGTTTATTCAACAACCTCTTTTTACTAGTTTACCGTTATTTGTTCCGTTAACACATTTCTGAAGCACTTTATGGAGAAATTCCATAAATTATGCAGTATTAGCGGTTGAATGTTTTCAATTTTTCTTAGCATATGTTGTGTTCAGGGTATAAGGAGATGAGAATTTTATTCTTGATTCATGATGTGTGCAAATAACATGACATAATTCTGAAAAAATGGAATTGATTTTCAAATTTGAACAGGTGACATCGCCCTTAGCGTACACTTTCATTGCTGTTCATCACAATGTATCAAAGACTTTGACTCCTGGAGAAGCGCCCTTACCTGAGAAGTATACTACAGGATGGAAGGATGCTTGTGCAGTCTTCTTCTATTTTCTCATCACTATTGTGATGCATGCAGTTATTCAAGAATATATATTTGATGTGAGTATAATTGAATTAGTTTCTTTTTTTTTTTTCGTGTACTTCTGGCCATTCATCTTTTACATTTAATTACCTTTTGATTATTCTCATGTAATATAGAAAATCACAAAGCGTCTTCATCTGAGTAAGATAAAGCTTTCGAAGTTCAACGAATCCAGTCAACTTATTGTGTTTTATCTATCCTCTGCTATTTGGGGTCTCGACATAATTATCAGGTAACGTAATTTATCAACACTAATTTTACGAATCAATGAATTATTGAAAACTTCTTATAAGGATGTTATTTAATCGATTGACGTCTCTTATTTCAGAGATAATCTTCTCATCAACATAACTTCTCTGTGGGACGACTACCCTGCGCTTTTATCGTTCTCCCTAAAGCTCTTCTTTATCGGGCAGTTCGCTTACTGGCTTCACTGCTATCCTGAATTGTACTTCCAGCGAGCAAAAAGAGAGGAAATCTTCCCAAGAGTAACCCAAGCCACCGTTGGTTTGCTATTTACCTTAGCAGCATATTTCTTCAAGTAAGTTATTTATTTTCAACTTTGTTTATTGATTCATTACTCAACTTCTGATGGATTTTACAGCTTCCAGCAAGTCGGTGTCATTCTATTAGTCCTTCATTACATCGGAGATGCTTTACAGCACAGTGCGCGCATCATAGAATTCACGGATCGCAGCGAAAACACGTCTTGTAAGTTTATAAACAACGAAGATAATTATTTTGTTTCATTTGTTCTGTGAAATATTAATTTCTCGATCATTATCTATTTTCTCTTTCAGTTGCCTCCCTAATCGCTAATCCAGTATACATCCTGGTTCGCATTATTTCAATCGGACTTGCTACTCTGGTATTTATGTACGGTTTACCGCAGACTGAAACTTCTCTGGACTACGCCGCCGGAAACTTTAATGTTTCAACTGTTCGTTATGCCGCGTTGGCGGCAATAGTCCTCTTCCAATTTGATCTCCTATTCAGGTTCGCCAAGGAGCAGATGAAACGCAAACAAGATGTCAACGCTCCTGTCGTCAGCAAGACTAAATCGAAACAGAAGCCCAAGAAAAAAGAAGGAAGTGAGTCTCAGATTTATTACAGCTTTATTTCATTTTCAATCGTTTTCTCGATGTGATTTTCACAATAGAATTTTTTGTAAATAACGGAGATATCTTTTTCATTTTTAGCAAAAAAATCTACTCAATCCGAAGACGACGATCTGCCGGAAGTGGATCAAGCGACTAACAAAAATTTGAGATCTCGTACAGCTGGAAAAGCGAAATGAAATTAACATATCAACGAAAAAAAATAGATGAACGCTGCTCTCCTTCAAGTCCGTGATTGAATGTTAAACGAGCGGTACACGGAAAATTTTTACGAAAATTCGAAAAATAATGGATGAAACAAAAAAAAAAAATGATACATGGTCGTGCTGTAAATAGTGAAAAAAAAAAAAAAAATGAAACAGTAGAATGGAATTAAAAAAGATTATATATTATTTAAAAATGAGTGTGTATTTTTGATCGTAAGTTTTATAACATTCGACATTTTTAAAATCATGTCGATCTTTCGTAGATCATCACAGAGCGATATCTTCTATAAAAAGAAAAAAACGAAAATATAAAGTCAATTTTTTATCGGTCCAGCGAATCGAACGTTTACAAACATATAATAAACTTTTATCATCGCTTGTGAAAATTCCATTAGGAATTTGCTTAGACGTATAATATTTATTTCTATACTTAACAGTTAAGAGATGATATTTTTCAATGGGATCGAATATAAACTATGACTATCGAATTAATGATTATTAAAACATGATGTTTCTATTTTATAAAACGTCGCTTATTATTATTCTACATATATTTTATTTGATGCCTCGACAAGATATTATTAGTATCCTCAGACATGAATTAAGATCAATAAGTCTCGATGATGCGGTTCTCGGAACAACGGCCGCGGCACAAGGACGGCGCCTGATTGAAGGCAACCAACACATCGTCCTGGACCGGAGGGTCTCTTCGTTGGACCGGTTGCACAGGCTTCACGTACCAAAGCGGTGATTAGAGAGGCGCTTTCTAGGCTAAAATATTCGTCTGTGGAGTCGTAGACGTCAAATAATAATTCCAATGCGAGATCCTTCTCCGCAGTGATCGGAAAATGATGAGGTCGACTCAGTCCGTTGCTGCAGATAACTTTTGAAATCTCTTCGTCGTCTCCCTCTGCATAAGACTCCTGTAGTTATTTTTCCCATCGATGATCGAACCGGCGTGAACAATCTCATGCAGCGAAGAATGCCACTTTACCATCCGGATTGTCGCTTTTCAGGTGAACTCAGTAGGTCCTCGTTGTTCGTTGATTCTACCACGTTATAGAAATCTAATGAATTTGAATTTGCACCTCCAAACATTAGTGGGAAATCAAATGCAAAAATGTGTAAAAATCGCTCGTAATTGAATATGCTCAGAATCAATTGTGCGAGTGTTTCCTGACGCAATTACAAGCAAGAAACATGAATCCGTCGGATAAATTAAGCTTGAACCAATACTCATTGAGATATCTTATTTTTTTCAGTACTCGCAGGACATCTGACGTACTACGAAGTCAGCAGTCGCACGGACTCGACGAAGGGGACCACTGCCAAAATAATGACGTCGCACTCACTGATGAGCATCTTCTATTTACGGCTGCTAGTCTTCGATTCAGAAGTCAATTATCATAAATGTATGCCGGATAATTGTTAACGTATGAGTAACTCATTACCTCTTCATGTCTTGTATTTAGTAGAGTTACTGGATCAATGTTACAATGTTAAAATGAACAATCATCTTGTGAATGATATTCTAACGTTTTTTATTTAGCAATATATATTTTAATGAACTAATTGTTACATGTATCCTACCTGCATAATTTATCAATAAACGAACAACTATTTTTATATCAATTACTTGATTTTTATTAATTACACCCCTGCATCCATCTCTCATTAACATCCTTTATAAGCAACACATCACGACATCAGGCCCTGACAAAATTCCAGAACTTGAAGTGGTAAGTCCTGTGATAACGGATAATGTGATGAAGTATGATACGATACACATGCATGCATATGATAAGGCCTGCATGCATGCATGGGATGATGTATGATATCGTGTATGATACGATGGTATGCATATGTATGCCTGTATGCAAGCATGTAATGTCCGAAAAATTCCGGAGACCTCCTTGCCTCTTATGTTCTCCTGATACTTTTTCGGTTTTTGGCAAATAATTTCAGGGCCGGTATTGTAGGACTCTGAATTATCACTTCCGGTTTGGAAAATTTGGCCAAAAATCGAAAAAGTATCAGGAGAGCAGGACCGGCGAGGAGGTATTCCGAGACAGGGTGTGCCTATAAGCATGTGTGTGTGTGATCATGTATTCCATCATGTACCACGTAGATGATAAGGCCTACATGCATGCATGCACATGCATGTGATATCCCAAGGACCCGGAATACCTCCTTGCCGGTTCTGTTCTCCTGATACTTTTCCGGATTTCGGCCGAATTTCGCTAATTTTTTTTCTAGTTTGGCAAATTTGGCCAAAAATCGAAAAAGTATCAGGAGAGCAGGACTGGCGAGGAGGTATTCCGAGACAGGGTGTGCCTATAAGCATGTGTGTGTGTGATCATGTATTCCATCATGTATGCCATCATGTTTTACGTGGATGATAAGGCCTACATGCATGCATGCATGCATGTGATCATGTATGCCATCATGTATGACGTCTTGTATTTCTCCGACAACGAATATGAGTGAATGAGGTGTGAAAGGGTGTGATGGATAGTAATTGAACAATCGTGTATTGATAGTTAATGTTTATTTATAAATCAACGGTCAAAAATTCATATTGGGACATCGTAATGACTATTATAGATTCATTCTTACAGATACACTCATTCTTACATAATTATAACGATTTACAATAGTGTGGACAATACTTCTATTTTGATTAACATTAGATTATTAATTTGATAGTTCTTAACAAAAAAACAAAATTTACACTGGACGATCATATGCATATCACAACTTATTCATACAAATTATCTACTCCGAACATATGATGATTGGCTTTGTAGATGCTCCGAGGATAGTCTTGTATTCCCGATGAGGGGCCGAATTGCTCCGTAGGCTGCCCGTTCGTCTCCTGGAAAAAAATCGAACAGAGGTGAGAATACGTGAAGAAGAAGATGGTCTTCTCCACGTTGTTAAATATTCCAATTCAGCTGATAAATTATCTGCAAGCATTCGATAGAATGAGAGCTGCGTTTTAAAACTGATGACCAGTTAATGAAGTCAACTGACATGATTAAAAATATTACTATTCGCATAGCATTAGCAGACCAAATTACTTTACTTTTCGATTATATTCAAGCTATCGCCCAATTCCGAGACTTTCGATATTTTAAAAACTTGTTTTCAACGAAAGAATTATGGTAGCTTGATTAATTTCGGGGACATGTCAAGCGATTATAGTCGACAAATTCTAATTGCCGAGATCGAAATATACGATGAGAACCCGTCTCACGAACGATTTGGAATAGATTTATTTCTTGGCTCAACAAATCGCAAAAAATCGTAAGAAAATAATTTTCCTAATTCAAAAGAAGATTGCAACTTGTTAATTTTTCTAAGGTAGAATAATTCAGTGCACGGATATCGATTCCTGATATCAAAATACAATAATAATGTCAAGATTGATTTGAAATGGTCTTATTCGTACGGCCAATAATCATTATGCTTTTTTCAAAATGTTCGTGGGACCGGTTCTATGTGTTTCGGTCTGAGGAATTGAAATGCGATAACTCGATTAAGGTATCACTAAAATTGTTAAAAGGGTCGTGTAAGATCTGATGGAGATGAGTCAAAACAGATTCCTTATAGAAAGTAACCTGAATCCTTAATTTAATTTTGAAAATCAAAAAAGCTGAGGCCACCCCTGAGAAAATCACGTGCTATCAAAATCTCAGTTTATACCTACTTCATCATATTTTCGTACTTATTACTATAAAATGAAATAAATTGCGAAGCTCATCCATTACATACATACACTTAAATGTTACTTGTTCCTGATTCTCATATCGAGTAGAAAAAAATATAATCACGTGAGAAAGTTGAAGTGAAAGGTTTGCGAAGAAGAGTAACTAACTACCGCAGTACGTGCAATACACCTTGATACTGATGCTGGAAACACCACGCGGTACTGCAGACCGCCTTATTAATAGGAATTATGAAAAATGAAGCTACGACTCAAGTTGGTATTTATACAACTATAAATAAATAAAATGCGAATAAAATAAAATAAAACAAAATAACAGCTTATAGCAAAACTTATTTGCTGTCACTCACTATTTACAATCTATCATGGGTATCCTGCGGTTTACAATAATCTAAATTATTATTTTTACGATTACCTAGGGGAGAATGGCGAAAGAGTGGATAATAATAATAATGATGATAATAATGGTACTGTACGGTAATAATAATGGCATCTTTTAATGTTAGATGCACAATTAAAAAAAAGTAATAAAAAAAACTATCTCTCTATAAAGCTAGGTATGGTATTCAGGTTGAGGGTGGTCAATCTACGGTCAGCTTTGATTGCCAAATAATGACAAGGAGAATTCGCGGTCTAGAATTATGGTAATAGTAAAAGAGAATACGTAGCATCGAATAGAGGAGTCAATGATGATGACACTCGAATGGTGGGGGGAAGGACTTGAGAAGGGAATTGGAATTTGCAATGAGACATCATCTCTCAGGATGATTTCTCATGAACTGTAATATTCAAGAAATTGTTGGCGTAAGAGGAAAATATGGGGAGTACTATGCAAATCTGCATCACTAATGATGTTATGCACAAAGATGAGAGTTAAAAAATATTCTTCTAGGGGTAATATTCAGATTTGCTTTTTAAACCACTAGGAGATCTCCCATATGTTTGTATTCCTACCTCACTCTCATTTGTCTCCGATAATGAGAAAAAAATGATGGAACGCTGAACTTATACAATACCTATGCTACAATACTTACATGCATAATAATGGTTTTGAGATGTCGCATCCTAGGGATCAGTAACAAGTAAGATCGAAGGATCGAAGAAGAAGGCGAAGAAGAAGAAGAAGAAGATGAAGAGGAACGTCAACGATGTACTCGTATACTGTTGTACCTCATGGTGGGAGTTATTTGGGTTACTCGTAGCAGCAGGGAATGTGGGCCGCGTATATACTCGCTCCTCGTTGTCTTCGGCGTCAGTTCGTTTAGCTTCTTTATTCTCTCTTATATCACCTTGCGATATCCTGCAGAGATCCGGCAGACCCGCAAACTCGAGGAATCTTAACCGGGCCCCCGAATAAGCTGTAGAGAAAAAGGTGAGTCAATTAATCATGTTCATATCAACGGGGAATTGATTATCCATGGAAAAAGGGTTGCGAAAAATCCATCTATACAATTCAAGCAGATCCGATGGAATTACAAACACATACTATTCGCGGAACGAATGTCGATATGATTTCGTATCTTTTTGACGTATCCAAACTTCGGTCACGTTTATCGTTTACGGATTTATTAATTTCCTTTTTTACGTCATCGTACATCTCGGGTCTCCGGTAGAAGAGCATCTTGTCGCGGCCACGTAACGGGTTCGCGCACCTGCATCGGCAGCAGCAATAAAACTTGTATTTCTTACCGAGTCATCATCCGAAATGGTATTGTCAGCGTGAAATCTGGAACAGTTTTTCCCAAAACTGTAGAAACCGCAATTGATGTAAAAAAAAACCAAAAAACAAAATAGAAACGAAATAATAATTAAACTATTTGAAGAAAACGAAGAAGAGATAACAGGAAACCTGGTAAAATTTCTCTAATTACATTCCCGGGGATGATTATATGTGTCAATTAATTTTCAATACTTAATTATTTATCTTCTCATTGCATTCGATATAGACGCCCATATGAATCCCGTTTGGAAATTTAAAAATCTAAAAAGACATGACTAATATACCTCAGAGAAAATGAGAAGAATTAGGAAGGAATTTGTAGCGAGTGTCAAGGTTGGTCAAGAGCATCAGCGGCGTTGGCGGGAAGTTATACTCGTTCGTTCATAACGGTACATAATTTAAAATTCAATTTTTTTGGACTACGCCCCGAGGCAGTCGTAAGGCATACCGCGCTGGTTTATTACAAGGAAAACCGATCATCAATCGATCTGACGTAAACCAAAGCTGTATGATTGAGAAACTAGTTACGATTCAGATGAATCCGATAGCCGATAACCCCGTTAAATAACGCAAACTCGTGTAGAGGCTACGTATATGGACTCAAAAATATTAGTCATCGAGTTACCTATATCGTATTGTTCTACAGTATCTGATATACTTATATTCTTAGGTAAGCGTCGCTCCTGATTTTAAAGAAAGTAGAATAAATCGTGTCTCGCATTTGCATTTAAACTTCCGCATCATGCGAGTCTATATGTCGGTTGTCACCTGCTTTGCCAGCTGTCTTATTGTCAGCTTTTGAATGTAAATTCGCGAAAGCCGTTCCAAAAAAAAAAAGAATAACTAATTTCAAACTGCACCGCCGGCATATCCTGTACGAACATTATACAAAAGAAAAATATATATTATTATGTGTAATGTAAATTATATTCATATCATCATCCCTCTTTCTAGATTATTATTGCATAATCGTTCATTCAGAGCATCTAACTTTCTACTCGTAATTATTATCGCAATATTTTCAAATTGTTCAATTATAACTTGACTAACCTCCGACAATATTCTCTTGCGTTAATTATACCACATCGGCCGCACGAAAAACCCCTAATCAATTTCCTCTCGCATCAGGGTTGGTAAAAGAAAAGAAAAGAATTTAAAAAACAGAAACAAATGATAAGGATAATTATGACTTATAGGAGGGAAGCTGGGCAGATGTTTGGATAAAAATTCTTTAGCTGAGCTAGCGATAGAAAAAAAAAAAGGAAATATATAGCGTGTTAAACGGTGAATGAAAAAGAAGCTATTTGATGATCATTGAGGATATCGAGTGAATGGGTCAGGCCAAGGCACAGTTCTTTTCTTAGAGTACGGATGGCTACCGGGAAATCGGAATGGTTAACGAATCGAGTAAAATGGGAGAGCGTATAGAATGAGGAGGTATATGTGTACCTGTTGCAGCGTATAAAAGAAACTTAATTCACATTTCACGTCTAAACGAGAAACAGCTACATGTGTATACGTGTAGTATATAACATATATATGTGTATATTTAATATATATATAAAGTTATATGGATATAATATACAGTGGGCCAAAATCGTGAGACGGAGGTCATCAGCCGCGAGAAAGTGTGTCCCGTCGGTAGATAACTAATAATTACACGAATAGAATCTTCGTATTACCCGTTCCGAATTGCGGTGGATGATGGGATGTATATACATATACCTATAAACATGTAAAAAATAAATACAACGCCCCGGGCTAAGGACCGAACTCCTTTTATAAACCGTGCATTGAACGCTTGTACACGCAATAAACACAATATTGTAATCCGGGCCATTCGAATATATCGAAGCTCTGATCTGGGCCAAAGAAAGAATACAAATACGTGCAGTATAATAATGTGTGTGCAAATGAAAATTTTTGTTTATGACGAAGAAAAAAGCGTTTGATTCTTTCTTTATAAATACCAGCATTTTATACAGCTCATACAACATTGTTATCCTTTTTCTCGATAGCCTCTCATCGGGTAAACCTTGCGACCTGGTGCCCTTGTAAATCCGTTAGGAGCCAGAAAATACCGTAATCAATGTTGGCGCGCGTCGTGGGTATTCCGGTATACATATCATGCGAACTAACTTCTTTAGTATCGTATAATCCAACAGATTCTGGAACACCTCCTGATTCATCAAGCCTGCTGCAACCTATTAGAAGAAAAGAAAATTCATGAAAAAAAATTTATTTCCAAATTACTAACTTCGATTAAATAAAAAATTTTAAGGCACATTTTCGTTTTATTACGATTAGGATGCGGCAGTGACATTTGGGTCGAGGCAATTATCGAAATATTATAATAAACTTATAGTTATATAGCAATTCGTTAGGTTTAGTTTTAGTGCGAGAAAGTTGGCCGTAAAAAGATTAGAACGATTAACTCTTAAAAGTGATCTCATTAATTCTAATGGTTTACGTATACCGCGCGCACGAATCTAAATGTCCGATTATGATGATGATGATACTAATAATGATGATGATTCAGCGATTCCACTTCTCATCTCTGACAGGTCGACAGGTGTTCCCAAAAATAAAGAGGGGAAAAAAATGGAGAAGAATTGGAATAAGAATAATCTCTCCATAGACGTATAATATTTGGAAAACTTTTTACATCCATATGAGAGTATCGAAAGCAGTTTCTTATTTGCTTTTTGTCGAACCAATTATGATCAATTATATATCTATTCGATGTATTTACACATGAATAATAAAGTCTGTTTCGTTTTCATGGATAAGGTGCCGTATTTGGAACGATTTTATTTATTCAGGTCAGCCAGGGTCGAAGCTCCGCAGCTCTTCTTTTTCAGTATAATTAATTGATAAATGTAGATCAATTAAAAAAAGTAAAGGTACCTGAACTTGGAGGGCTACAGTAGCACCGGAAGTGAAACGCATTAGTTTTCGAAAGTTCACTTTCAATTGTTGAGCTAGACAGACGTACCGTATGTACGACATTTCCGTCGCGAAACCCGTATGTCAGTTTCCGACACGTATTTTATATCGATTATCATACTATTTTCGAATAATTCACACTCTGCGGGTGTAAATATAATAAAGAAGAGAGAGTCAGCTTCGCGAAATAGTTAGAAAAAAGAAAAAAATTAATTCGTACAGGACGCACTTTTATATTGCATAAAATAAATAAAGCATTATAAATAAGTGAATTCACCTCGTCTGTACATTACACGTGAATAAAAATCTGTGGCAAGGCCACGTCTGCAAAAATGATGCTCATGATCTTTCACTATACTTGAGAATAAATAAAACCTTGAATAACAATCCGCAAAGATTTATTTTCAAAGACGATCAATTAAGATCAAGGAACGCATTATAATCCTTCGATTATATTTCTAAACGTGCTAACCACATCATCATGACAACTTACAAGACGAGACCCTTGACTCTGCATAAATTATGCTCTGCATGACCTCACAGAAACCACAACTCTGAGATGCACTCTCAATACAGATACTTATACGTCCAGGTATACCATATTTTAAATACCTGCGGCTTATGCAGCTGCGCACGATGATGTATGTATTCCACATCTTGCCCAACGTACGGGTACATAGGTATAATTGCGCAAACATATTATACATGTTGTATTATTATACCTAATATACAACTGCGGGAGAAGCAGATAATGTCACCGCGTAAAAGCTCAGAGAGTTTATAAACTACCATCAGAATAATTATCGTGACGCAATTAGCATTAATAAAATTGTCGATCACCGCACGCGATTGTTAACATGTATGAATATGTACATCCTCTTCATTTTCAGAACTAATAGAGAAGAGAAAAGAAGAAAGATAAAAGATATGTCGAGGGCGCTTTGTCTTCTGTTTTTCGGGATCGTAGCCGTTACGGCACAACGTCGTTTGGCCTTACCTGATCCCAGAAGTTGCGCTAATCGTAAGTATGATTAATAACGCGATAAATGAAAATTAAACACACCTATTACCAATGTGTAGAAAGTCGGGAAAGGATTAAATTTTTTTCCCATCATGTTCCAGGCGTCCGTCATTCGACGTACAGAGATGCTAGGGGAGTAGCTCATTCTTACTTCTTCAGTTGGGAACATCAGCCAACGAGAGGATTAGAAGTCGACTGGCTTGATGCAAGGAATATTTGCAGACGTCATTGCATGGATGCCGTATCTATGGAAACACCACAAGAAAATGAATTCATCAAGCAAAGAATTGCCAGAGGTATAAATTATACTGAAAGTTTTATACAAAGGAAAATAATTGAGAGCAGTCGCTGCTACTGCTGCTCCTGAAAGATGTAAAGAGCAGACAACCCGCTTTCACTTGATGATCGCTGGTAAATAAAAGAAAAACCGAAATATGCAAGTAAATTACCGACAATGAGAACTGGCACGATCGTTCACAACAGCAGGGGAAAAAAAAAATGATTACAAAAAAATGAACAATTGGTTGTAAACAAAATAAATACGAATTATTCGAATAGAACAGCGCCATCCTACGCATTGTAAAGGAGGCGCCTTGCATATCAGATTAACAGAGGAAAATTAATCCTTCGAAGGATCGCAATTAGATCAGGTGCGATAAATTATTCAAGAAATTTCTCTGTGGTAATATGCGGTAATAGCATTACCAGTTGGAGAGGCAGGAGGCAGCTGCGCCTGTTATAAAGCGGGATGGAATGTAACATAAGTTGCAATTGCCTTGCTCACGAGAGAAGATATGATGTAATATAATCGTCCTGGTTTTAAGTGAGCTGCAGTAGCAGCAGCACCACAAACAGGAGTTGTAACATCAACTGTCTGCCTATAAGGATTACGTAATCTTGCTCCGCATGTAGTATAAGTTGCATTAAACCGTTTACTTGAAACTTTAAATTCACTATTTTAGAGCGCAATACAATTACAGGGACTGAATTCCTAGATTAGATCATTCTTACCCACCTTTTGATGTTCTGCGCAGGAAACGTCAAGTACATCTGGACTTCCGGGCGTAAATGTAACTTCAATGGCTGTGACAGACCCGACCTCCAGCCACAGAATGTAAACGGATGGTTCTGGTCTGGATCTGGAGCTAAAATCGGTCCCACGACTCAGAGAAACTCTGGAGATTGGTCAGCGACCGGAGGATACGGACAAGCCCAGCCTGACAATCGTGAAGCTGCTCAGGTTAGTCGATAAATAAAAACTCAAACTTTCATGATCTACTTTATGAAGAAAATATTCATACTTGTACCTACATTGTTTGGTCATTAATTTTTTTCAGGGTAACGACGAGTCCTGTCTGTCAATTTTGAACAACTTTTACAACGATGGAATAAAGTGGCACGACGTTGCTTGCCACCATTTGAAACCATTTGTTTGCGAGGACAGTGACGAGCTTCTTAACTTCGTAGCATCTCGCAATCCTGGAATTCGTCTATAATTTTAATTTAAAAATTTCCGATTTCTAAAAAACCGTTTCAAAGAATCATGGAATTCATTTAGCATGACGAGATAAGATCGTCATGGCGATGATTCCAAATTTATACGATCATCATCATTTTGACTTGAAGAAATTTCCCAAAATTACAATTACCCTAAATTATTATTATTAATATTATTTTATACGTCATATCTACTCGTTTTGCATTAGTTATTTATGTACCACTAACCTGTATACGATGTAATTTTGTATTTCTAGATGAACTCGAGAGTATAATTAATGAATTCATTAATTTAGGTGATCTATTAATTATACATACGCACCGTAGTTTAATTTTCTAGGATTATATATATATATATATATATACTTATATATAATATATCATACCATATGATTAGGAGTCGTAGAACGTGAAAACTTTTTAAAATAATTTCTTAGAAAAAATAAATACCACTTGTATTTCTGTACGAATAATTATACCCACTGTTGTTTTCATTCCATTTATATTCCCATATACATGACCACTGACCATCCATTTCGCAAATCTTAACGTTAGTCCTGAATTCAGAGATGATATAAAAGTTAAGATGCCGAACCGAAACTGCCCACCGCACGTTGCAATGTAGGTAATAACGTTTAATGATTCTCAACGTAATATAAAAACGTAATTACGTAGCATTTATGAACAGCTTTCAGGTAAGTGTGCAAGGTTCGATAGTTACCAGATTATTTTATAGTTATTACGAAACTCGTGTAGTCTCTTTAAATTTCACTCACTCCGTACAATGAGAATTATGTCGGTCGATAAACCCGGGTTCAAAAAGTCTTTCGAAATATCATATTACATTTCATCATTTTTTTCTCACCTACACTTAGATGTCTATTCCTTTTATTTTGTTTTTGTTTTTGTTTTCCATGCATCCAAGTCGTCACACTCGAAGAGAATAATCCTTCGGTCACACTCATGAAAATGAAAAAATTTCTCTCCCTTTGATCTCTAGGTATGTATACTTCCTTTTATTTTCTCTTTTATTAAAAAGAAGGCATTCATTTTGTTTGAAAACTGAAATTTAAAGTACAAATATGGTATATTATCATAGAGATGATATTGGTATAATGATAAAAAATAGAAAAATAATAATAATGTTACAATAAATAATATAAATAATGATGACCATATTAGATTATTGATTACACCGTCATAATGATTAATTAATTAATTAATTAATTAATCAATCAATTGAATATATATATATTTATATATATAATATATTGTATAGCATAATTGTACTAATGAGATGTGTTCAGTGGCAGTATATTATGTATATATAATATAATGTAATAATTATAATTATAAAGATTATAATAAATTATGCATATAATATAATTAATTTACCGCATATAATAATCATGTGTGTTCAATATAACATTACAACTATGACTTTATATATAATAATATACGTACATAAACCATATTAATAATAATATTGCTCTCGGCTCATGGTGTTTCTTTATAGAAATGCAAAATCCCTTTGAAAAAAAAAAAAAAAAAAACAGAGAGAAACAAACACATGCAACGATAGAAAATAAAACTGCAACGGGAATCATCCTTTTCATTATAATTTTCATTAATTGGGCAACGCGGAAGCATTTCGCGTTAATTAATCCGAGTTGAATTTATGTATGCGCGCGTTTAAGATGTGTTCAAGATATTAAACCATACGCGCATCTCGCTTGGCATTAATTATCATTCACGAGTATTAAGACAGTTGGACGAACATTTCTAATTTGTAAATAAAAAGGAACAAGAAAAAAAAGGATATATATTTAAAAGGATTTTGACTGTGATTTGAATACCATGATTGTTATTGTGTGTAAATTATGTAAAATAGCGAAATCCCGTCTACGAGGAATTTTTATATAGTCGCGGATATGTTTTCATTTATTTAATTATTTTTTTAATCAACGATCATTTTAAATGAAATAGTATTCAAAGTATATATTGAATTGGTATATTTTAGCGAGGGAATTCGGTATATAGGTATATAATGTATATGTGTTGTATAATACGCGTCTTTTCAGTCTTTTGCATTTAAATATAATGGTAACGTATATGATGTAAATATGTATGATATATTTATCACATAACGTGCATGTGATTAATGATTAATAATTGAAAACAAAAAACAAAAATACCGTTAATAATATACAGTAATAATAGTAATAATAATATTAACGTCAACAACGTGCGCGAAGTTTTATACGGGGGTATTAATAGCCAGATATTATAGAAGTATATAATATATAAATGGGTATAAAAGTCGAAAAAAGCTTGATAAATATATTTACGGTGCACGATATTATGAATATTTATGGAATTTACACGTCTTATTAGTTTTCGTATTAATATTGTTATAAAATAAAAAATCATCGTATCGGAAAATCGGTTGTGATATATTTACAATGCTTTCCTCATCGTTTAATCTTTGACGTGAGAAAATCTTCTGGATTTTTATCATGAGAGCCGAGTAGCTGACTAAAATCATTGGTAACCAATTGTTATTAATATAATATACCGAATGATAAAAAGTAATGACATACATATTATCTACGTTTTCACGGTTTAATTGTCTATGGGATGAATGTTCGTTTTTATCAATTGCCACTGCACACACACGATCATATCCTTTTTTTTTTTTTTCTTTATAAATATATATATATAATATGTATATATAGTTTATAATATATAATTAATAAACGAAATTTAACAATAAGTTTTCATTTCCTATAATGCCAGTCTCTAGAATACTGCTTCTGCACTGCTGCTTATTAATTCTACACGTGTAATTATACATAGCAAGAACACAAAATTAAACAAACTAATAATATTACAATGCAAGGATGTTGTTAATGCTGATAATTAAAATAATCAACTCAATGTTGTTACAATTTTGTTACATTGAAACAGAAATTGTTTTTTTTTTTAAATTAGACGAATAAATAATATCACAAATTGAAACATGTTATGTAATAATGATGATAAAAGGTAATAATAATACTATTCATACAGATAATGAACAAAATTATTGATTAAATAAATTAAATTATTGATAATAATATTAATATTTGTGTGTATAATATAATTAGGTAATAGTACGTACATTAAACTTCTTATACGGATACTTGTCGCTGATTCCCTAAATATTAAATTGACTATTAAATATTCCGTTAAGAATTTCAAAAATCAGTCAATTTTAGTATGGAAATGTGAATTACAAGCTTACACATCAAACATCCTACAACATAAATATGAGAAAGGTATCATTTCACTAATAATGATAATCCACGACATATAAGTTCAAGAATTTCCATATCGCAGAATTCGAAAATAATACTTTCCCCCTGCCACCCCTTCGCGTCGCCATATTATTCTTTAGTACGGTTGTGCGGGAAAAAACAAAATTATTATAACGGCATACGAAATGAACAAATAATAAGAGAAGAAAATCAAAAAGTTTCTTATCGCCGGTTTTTTTCTCGTTTTACGTATCGATCGATGTACATTCAACATAGAAAGAAAAAATTATGAAACGTCGTACTAAATAAAAATATTATATTAGCTATTATGTATATATATAATTCTCGTGTTTTTGCATCATTATTATTATTCTTATAATAGTATATTATATTATATAATAATAATTACACACGTATTTGCTAACGACTCTCTCAGACTTTCTTATAATAATAATAATAATAATAATATTTATATATATATATACTATAATATATATATATTATATTATTATAGAACTCCCATATAACTATATACTCGCATCTTCAATCGTACCACTCCCATGACTCTATACATATACAAATAATATTTTAAACAAAATTTATATATATATATGTATATAATAATTAAGTATGATAGATTGAAGACGTAAATAGATATATTATCAATTATTTTATTTTTATATATACAATATACGGGAGTTGAACGCCAGCGATTTTGAAAAAAATTCACCGCGCGCCTTTATTTCTCATTGAGCATTATGCTTGCGATATGAACAAGTTTGTTTGTTTGTTTCTCTTGGTAATGAGAAAAGAAAAGATTAGAGAAAAAAACCTCAAATTTTGTGTACAGCAAAAGAGGTAGATAATGTGTTTAAAAGTGAAAAGTTTGTGTTTGCGTTAGAGTCCAGTTTTTGCGTTTAAATATCGCGTGGCGTTTCTCCCCGCGTATATTTATATTATGATAAAAATAATAATAATAATACCAGTGATACCAAAAACGAAGAAAACAAAAGTAATGATAATAATAATATCAATAATAGAAAATTATCAATCAATAACTCATCTTCGGAATCGATATTACGCAATAATCATAATGATAATAGCAGTAGTGTAGTAGGTAGGGCAGATATTAATTATATACCCATTAATTATAGTCCATGTCAAGTATAAAGGGTGACTAAATAACATATTTTCCACGTACGCACCTGTGTGCTGTACGTGAATTAAAATTATTGCATGGTTCGCGGGTGTGTGTGTGAGTTTATTTTTTGTTCCTATGTACGTGTGTTGTTACACATTTACAATTATTAGGTACATTATTATACTCTACTTATATTTTTTGTTGTTTTATTATTATTTTTTTCTAGTTTTATCCACTCTTCTTTGTTTTAGTCCGACGTTTCTTGTATAGAAATGTACGTACGCCCTAAGGTTTGATAATATGTACTATTTATTTATTTAATTAATTAATTTAATCAATATACCCGAATAATACGTTTTACTTACATACCCGATGTATATACATGTAAACTGTGACAGTTGTGTAATTTGCCTCCTTCTTCACAGAATATACGTATATACAATTTTATTATATATGTATACCTGTAGAATATGTATATTGTAGAAATCGCGATTGCTGGAGAAAATCATAATATTTATATCATATGTTTTCGCGTATTAGGTATATACCTGTATTATGTATATTTTAATTATATATATTATATGTATACCTTACTCCTTATACACACAGGTATATTCATACCCTTCTACCTGTATATTATCAATAGTACATCATACCCGTACGCTGCACGTGTCAAGAGCGTACATTTGTAAGTGAATCGCGACGGTTAATTATCATTATCATTACTATTATTATAATTTTAGTATAATTATCATTATTATTTTATTATTATTATAGTATTATGTATATCTTTTGCGAATCTTGCATCGTTATAGCTTCCACTTTGTTTATGCAACACTTTTTTGGAACTAATTTTCATTGGTATCAATTATTACTATTGTTATTTTTATATTTAATATCTTCATTTTTTTTTTAAATTTATTTATTATTTATTATTATTTTATTTTTTTTCCACCGTTTTTCATTAAATTTTTCGTTTCTTTTGTGTTATCTTTACATTCAACGAGATCATATTAATATAATACCAAGTATCAATGTCAATATCATATGTTATGGATCGATCTCACTATTTATACAAACACAGGCAAATACGAAACAATTATGTCATCATCAGTTAGTCATTTTAATTATTATACTACACGCCGCGCGCGGAAGGTATGTTGTTGTTGTTGTTTTTGTTCTTTATAATTCAGTGATAGTTATAATTCATTGATTCATCCTGAAGTTTATTCATCATGTATAGATTTAATTTAATATAATACAAATTGTATTACATATGTATATAAGTGTCTTTGTAGTTTATTCG
Source organism: Athalia cordata (assembly GCA_963932425.1). Classification (NCBI taxonomy): domain Eukaryota; kingdom Metazoa; phylum Arthropoda; class Insecta; order Hymenoptera; family Athaliidae; genus Athalia; species Athalia cordata. The sequence continues at coordinate 33,814,283 of OZ010626.1, forward strand.
CCGTTCGAGTCATAAATTTTTCAGTTTTTTCGTTTACTCTCTCCTCTGTCTTTCGCTTTCTGTAAATTTTTTCTCGGTGATTCCCCATTCTCTTCATAGTTTTTTTTTTTTTTTTTACGGCGTTTTTACTTCGTTAATTTGAATTTAAATTATTTAAATTAATTTGGAGTTATTTTATTTGAGTTAATTCTCTTCCTCCCCCTCGCTCTCTTCGGTAGGACCGTACATGTCGGCAAGTTTGTCGAATCTCGGACCCCAAGCACCCAAGTATTCGTACTCGTGCTGCTCGTCGTCCGTCCCTGTAATTAAAATGTCCTCATTAATCAATTCTCGTAGTTTATCATACTACTTGTGAATTATTTCTACAGTCAAAGGATCGCCTTTCACCTGATGCGAGGGAAGATAATGAGCCTGCAGTGCTTCCACCGCCTTCATAAGCATAATTTCGGAGATCATCGAAAGGAGGCGCGTTAGGATCGCTGTCCGCTCTTTTCTTATGATCCTCTATGAACATTCCAACGTTTGGCTCGGGCCCTAGAGGATCTGTACAAAGAAAGAATAGAATAGAGTAATGTTAAGTAAAATTCTTATCTGATTGTTTATGGACCTAAAATATGTGTTTTATAACTCACAGGCTATTTTACACGTAGGCAGTTTTCCTGTCATTTCTGGCAGTGGACCACCGATTGGTATTTGTAATGGGGTGATATCGAATGCCGTCATATCGTCTTCTCCGCCACCTTCGTCGTCGTAATTTATTATATTCTCTCTAACGTCGTCATCGGGTCCTGGATATTTTATGTGTGATTCCCTTCTTCGGTTATAAACAACGAAGACGAGGACTAGTACTGTAAGAATCGTGGAGTTATTACTACAGGAACTTACCTTGCCGCAGATAGACCGCCGACAAACATTTAAAAACAGGAATAGATCTCATTATTTTTGTCTGTAGTGTAGAGAAAAATAAAAGATAAAATTGAAAAGAATGGTAATAAAATACAGCTTTAGAATTCAGTAGGAAAAATGCAGGGAGAGAAAGTAAAGTGCTCCATGCGGGAAATAGGTGGTGAAGAAAGAGAGTAATAGTAAAAAAAAGCAAAAATCAGATAGTGTTTAATAGTGCAAACGGAAATAATGTGAGGGATTAAATTATACAAAAGTATGTAAAATATAGTCATTCTAAAAATATAACTAAAAATACATCAACTCAATATCTTTGATTTGTGTATATGGTTGTCTGATTACGAGTAGAACGGAAGATCTGCTGACCTAGAATAATTAGTAGGCAGACTAAAATAGCTGCTAGGGCTCCCATGCTCAATTTAAGGGTCTGGCCTTCTTGAACGAGCTCGCAATTTTCGCCCCAAAATCCATCAGGACATACGCATCTGTATCTGAGACTGGGATTTTCATTTATACAGCTTCCGCCATTAAGACAAGGGTAATCTATGCACTCGTTCTTGTCAACGCATCCCTTATTGTCTGGCGAGGGTATCCTGCCCTCTCCGCAACTGCGAAAACAATATGATTTGAATAATGAATAAATTCAATAATCCATGCTGTGGAAAGTGCGGTAATGGATTTTTTGAACTCACGTGCAGTCATATTCATTCCACAGATCTACACACTCAAATGGATCGGGACAAATGACGTTTGAGCACGGTTTATTCGATGGACAATGTCTTTCTAGGTTCCGAGCCATCGTTGCCTGTCCCCACTGAGTACCGTTCATAGCTGGGGGTAGGGGAAGATGTTTTCCCTCTAGTCTGATATCATCCAAACATCCTGTATGAGAATGAACAAGTTCATAGATATAATACCCCACACCTTTTATTTATCGTCCTGTCTTTTCAGAAAAAATTAATTACCTTTTTGATAATCGGCGTATACTTCAAAGGTCCTCACACCCGTGTACTCAGCCTTTCCTCCTGCGTAGACGCCTTCTTGTTTGTCAACGACGAGCCACTGGTGTCCCTCGAAGGAAAACGTCTCGTTGAATCTTCGACCTTCACCTCCATCGAGTTCCAAAGTAGCGGCAGAACCGTACCTTGACACCCTGACCGTATGCCACTGTCCGTCGTCAACGGCAATCGCAGTGAGCCATATGTCACGTTCTTCAGTCCTCAGACTGTTCAAATTATACCTAAAGTGTAGCCTGCTGTCTTTCACCTGAAATGAGAAATGTATTTTATCGATAAAAAGGAGGAACTATAGCACAAAGTTTCAATCTTTTCCAGCTCTCTACTTACCTCCAGAACCCCGTATTCCCTGTTGTGCTGATCACTGACCCTGAAAAGTTCCCCGTGAACCTCTCTCGTTCTAAATCTTAATTGAATTTGAGTGGAGTATTTATCTGGTTCGAAAGAAAGTGCGTATTTAACGTAGCTCTGTGGTTTGAACGTGGTCGGTATCGTAGGCGTCATACACCCAGGTCCAGTCCACCCAGGGTTACACTGGCACCTTGCTTGTGAGAAACTTCCAACGCAAGTTCCATGTTCCCAGCACCTGAAGGTCGCTTCTTGGTTGTTACAAATTCCATCTGTTTGAGGACATCCAGCAACACTGTTTCTCGAAAGTCCAGGATGTGCAAGATCGTATAATTTGCTATTGTGGAATAGGTTCTTTATGCACCCATCAAATCCTTTACCAACCGGCATGTACTTCCATTTGTAATGAGCAAGATCAAATTGTTCGACATATAAACCGCCGATTTGAAGTGGAGCGTTCACGTTCAGGTATTCGTTAAAGGGAGGAATTGTTCCCTGAGCTTGGCAAGTCGTGTCATTGAATTCTGGAGGCGTTCCATCTTCCTTCTCTGATATGTTAGCCGATTTGCAGTAATCGACGATAAGTTTCACGGTCTGTGGGCATTAAAAACAAACAAAGCTCAAGAATATTCGCTATTCGTTACCGAAATTCGAAAGTGCATTGAATTATTCTTACCTCGGTATCCCAAAATATGTCGAGTCTGTGCCATTCGCCGTCATGCAGAGTGTCCTTGGTCTTGACCTTGAGCTCTAGTGTTCCAGAACCAAAATCTATCAGCAGCCTAGGATAGCCACGCTCCAGTTCCACGGAGATAAAGTCTAGATTTGGGAGAAACGTAACCAGGATAGGAATAAAAGTTGATGAACAAAGATGAAAACAAAAAGAAAAAAAACCATAAAGATGAATCACGCACCTGAAACCATGACTTCGTCGGATTCTGGCGGCACTATTGGACCATTGTATAGAAGAAGACCGTCTGCTTTTCTCGTGATGAATTCAAAGCTCATATGACTAGTGTCGCACATTTCAAGCGCAGGATACCAAGCCCATCCATTGCCTCTGAAGCTTCTTGCGGTCTGTTGACACCTTGGTCCGTTGTAGCCAGCGGGACATTGGCAGCTGTGATTTAGGAATTGGAGTAAAAAGAAAAGGAAAACGATCCAGGGTTAGAAGATATGAATTTCAAGGATTATAATGAAAAACTTTGACAGTAGAGAAAGCGGCTCACGTTAATCCAAATCGGCCCTCGATGCATCTTCCTCCATTGTAACAGGGGCTGGTTCTGCATGATTCACTTTTACTAAAGTTACGAGCGCCACATGTGCATTCCGCTATAACGTCGACGCGGACGCCGACCAATGAAGTCCTGTTAGCGTTCACCATGTAGGGTAAATTACTGATATCCAAAGTATTCGTACAGCTACCCTCGCACATCTGGTTCTCGTAGAAGCACTCGTCGATGCCTACCATGGTTATATTTATGCCGACGTCCTTTTCAATCTGATGATAAAAAATCAGTGAAATGAGAATTGAAGAAAGATGTGTGGTGTTTGAAATTTATTCGTTTTTCAATTTTGGACTTGCCTCTTCTCGGTGCATAAGAACAAGCCCGTTGAGTCTGACTGGCTTATAATAGGGTGATCCATGAGCTGCGAATCGGACGTCGGTTAAGGGCGGATTTTTCCTACGAAGTTGAACGCTGAATACATCGACATTCTCCCTCTCGATGTTTAGTAAATCAGCTAGCTTGTCTCTGAATAAATCCGCTTTGCTTCTCGAAATTCCATGGGTCTATAAAATAATATGAGCAAAATAAAAGACAAAATCGATTGTAATTAGAAAGAATGATTTTTGACGATATCATAAAACCTGGCAGACCGATGCCACCCTGCTCACCTTGTAGTTCCAAATCCTGATAAAGTCCTCGTCCGTGATGCCAGATATCCTTACAGAACCTGAGTTTATTACAGCTTCATGTGGAATGGTTTTAACGGTGACGGTAACATTCGCAGGAACATCAGTCTGTGTGTGTTTTCTATCGTATACTTTGAACCTGAGGTTGTACTTTCCATCATGAGTACCAGACTTCATTGAAATCATCCCAGTTTCGTCGTTAAGTTTAAACTGCGCGTGCTCCAAGCCTTCCCAGTAGAATTTTTTGTCGGGTAAATCCCAGTCATCCAAATCGTAGACAAACACCCTGCCGATGTCCGTGTCAGGCGATTGTCCCTGGGAATAAAATGAAAATTGATTAGTTTAATTTTGTTTTCTAATTTGCGTCCTTCTCTTTAACGTCAAAAGGCAAATGACCTACAGCATAATTATAGACGAAAATTTCCTTTGCTCCGGGTTGCATTTTGTTATCATTAACATCACCAATAACGACAGTCAGTGTCGATGTTCCCGACACATGTGGATTTCCCGAATCCTTGATTACGATCGGGATAAGATACTCTTTTTGTTGTTCCCTGTCGAATGATCTAAGAGATGCCACGATCGCCATACCGTCACCGTTTGCTCCCTCTGAAAGTGTATAAAGTTTACAGGGTATGAACAGAAGTATCCTAAAAGATGGAGTTGATAAAAAAGTCTTTTTCCATAGCATTTGAGAAAGGTTTACTCACTATTGTCGTTCTCTACTTTGAAAGAAGCTTTTATCACATCGTCAGCATTAGGGTCCATTCTGAAGGTGAATGGAGGACCGTTACTTTTTGATCTATCGTCATCATCCGTCGCTAGAATCTCACCGACTTTTCTTGGCGGAACGTGCTCGGGTATGACTGGTCGATAGTCTTTCAAAAACATAGGAGCATTGTCGTTTATGTCTAGGACTATCACCGTCAGCGTAGCGGTCGCGGTTTTAGGTGGAATACCATCATCGATAGCAAGAATTTTTACCTAAGAAAATTTACCGATAAGTTGCGACACCTGCTAAGGATTTTCATTGACAGAAAAATGAATAAAAAAGAAAACAGTATTTCATCTTACTTGATGCCTGGGCGTTTCCTCTCTGTCGAGGGTTCTCTGAATTGAAACGATGCCGCCTTCATCGATGGAAAATTGTCTCTTACGATCCGAGCTTCTATCGATCGTGTAATAGACGCTGCTTTTGCCACCCTGATCAGGATCAGTGGCTTTAAAGGTTTCCAAGGTTTTTCCTACATCTGCATTTTCGTAAACGGAAACCTCGACGATAGAACGTTCGAATTGTGGTTTATTGTCGTTGATATCTCTCAGTTTAACATCCACCCAAGAATAAGCGACGTGGTATTTATCGTTATCATTATCTTCGCCCTAAGTAATAATTAGACAAGTAATTAAAATATAATTTACGAGTATCGTAATCGTCGCAATAATCAACTCAATCTACCTTATCGTTAACTTGAATTCTAAAACGGAAACCGTTGCTCTGTAGCAAATCCTCGTAGTCAAGAGGCTGCACGATCTTTAGAGATCCGGTACCGTCGTTGTTTCTGACCATAGTAAATTTGTCGGCTCCGTAGCCGCTGTTCTCGATAACCTGCGATAGTAATTCCAAGTTAATCGACCACGTTCTCAAAAAATGTACATTTTTTTTCTTTATTTCCGATTACCTTATATTGGAACTTATTGGTTTCATCCTCGTCGTGTACCGTTACGGTTAATATGGGTAGTTCCGGTAAATTCGAACCGTCGGTTTCGTCAACTTCCGTGAACCAGTTATCCTTGGTAAACTGAGGAGGCATGTCGTTTATATCTTTAACTCGTATCGACGCTGTCCCGGTCCCTGCGAGAATAAAATTTGCGGTGACGAAAACGAAAAGAAATAAAAAGAGAGGTAAAAAAAAAAACATAATAATTAATGGAGCGGTACGAAGGGGAGAAATAAAGTCTGAGATAGTAATGAAATTTTAGGGTAAATGTTAAGCACCTTTCAACCCCCCGCCGTCCATCGCGACGACCTGTATCGAATAATCTGGAGTCCTTTCTCTGTCCAGGCAGCAGACCGCGGTCTTTATCACCCCAGTGTCAGGTTCAATTTCGAATATGGGCGACCCAGTTTCTTCCTCGATTACATTTTTCTCGATAGAATAAAGTAGTCGAGCGTTGGTTCCCTCGCTCGGATCGTCGTAATCCACAGCCGTCATTGTCATTACAACCATTCCTGATGTTTTTCAAGAGAGACAAAAATAAAAATAAATAAGAGGCTCAGCGACCAGTATATAATAAAGATTACGAACACGATCTTATATAGTTTGTTTTTTTTTATATATTTTTTTTTATTTCCCCCACCTGCCGTTCCATTTTCGGTAACGTTACCGAAGTAAACGACCTGCGGAAAAATGGGCGCGTTATCGTTGATGTCCTTGAGATTTACTTGGACGTCGGCATATCCAACGAGTCCTTCGCCACCCTCATCTTGAGCAAAAACGGTGAATCGCCACTGAGGTCTTCCGTTAGGTTGGTCTCTGTCCAATGGCTAATCGTAAAAGGCGTTTCAATGAATTGCTAAAAAGTGCATCGAGTAATCGCGGAATGTGAAATAATCAATTATACCTTCAAAACGAATATTTCTCCCGTCGTTCGATTTATGTCGAACTTGCTGTTCGCTGGATTATCGGAGTCGATACCTTGCCCGGTTAAAAAGTACACGATATTTTGTGGCCTGTCTTTATCCCCGTCAGTCGCAGTTACCTGAGAATTATCATTGTCGTGGAAAATTTTACATCAATTTATAGTAAAAAAAAAACATTACCAAAAAACGAAATCTAATAAATGACGATCGATTTTTATATACCTGCAGAATACGCTTTGGCAAATTTCTATCGTCTTCCTCGGTGATTTGCGTTTTATACGTGGGTCGTTCAAATATAGGTGGATTGTCGTTAACATCCTTTACGTGTATAATAACCGTCGTATGATTATCTTTCAAATTATCCGAGGCGGCCAATTTCAATTCGTACTGTCAAGATAAAAAGTATAAAAGAATAATAATAACACAAATACCAAGGACTTCCGGTAGCTTGATCATGTCCTCTACACTTCCTGATACATAAAGAGTGCTATAGTATATTTGTTTGTTTTTTCTTCTTCTTTTTTTCACCTTATTGTATATTTTATTTTCTTTTTCAAAGTCAAGTCAAAGGCGTTGGTTTATTTAGAATATTTGAATAATTACTCACCCTCTTTTTCGTTTCATAATCCAGAACCCCAGCAACGTATATCGCCCCCGTCATATTTTTTACAGCAAAAGCACCTCCTATGTTACCGCTTGTAATCTCGTATCGAATACGGGAAGCTGCGTTGAGAAAAAAAAACAAAAAACATTAAGACAAAGAATAATTAATAATAGAAAAGTTTTGAACAAAAAGAAGAGGAAAAGAAGTAAATCAGATACAGATGATTTTTTTTTTTACTTACACTCATCGTGATCTTTGGCGGTGACGGTGAGAACGGTGTGTTGAATATCTTCATTTTCGTCAACTTCCGCCTCGTATAAAGCCTTGTCAAAATAGGGTGGGTTGTCGTTTTTATCAGCGATTCCAATACGGATGAATTTTGTAACTGTAAATGAAATATCATAGGTGCAATTTTGATTAAAAACAATAAATATTATTCATGTTCATATTAATACAAGTAATATCGCGTTCACGTCGATGATTAATTATACAATAATGATAATAATATTAATTTTTTTTTTACAGTAACCGGACATATTATTATACGTCAACATCAAAACCATATACGTATGTTGCGTAATATTTATTCTGATATTTTGGAGTTTAATTAAATTTTAGGTAGATCTCCTCTGCAACCCTGTTGACCCCACGACCCTTTGGGTCAAATGATTTGCTGCGTGAATGCGAAACCCATATTACGTGTATATTGTAACTATACAAATTTCAGTATGGAATTTACATTTAGTACTTTATAACTCAAATTTCTCGCATACACAACCTACATGTATATACCTATATGTACACAGTACAGCCATACACGCGGTATTAGTTATTAGCTTCACGTACGGTCGTTCTAATTCGTCTATTTCTCACCCCAAGTTGGATGTAACGTGTAAGATATATGGATGTACGTATTTACAACGACGTACACATACCTATATACATATATATACGTTGTAGTTCGGGGTTCTGCGGCTGCCCGGAGAGATAGCATTGCTAAAATTCGTCGGAATAGATTCGCCGGTGCATCTACTCTTAAATGGGTAAAGTTTACTCGCTAGTAAATGTCCCGTACGAAATTCAGGAAATCCTAGTAGTGAATATAAGCGCGGGGTGTATAGTTACTTAGAATCGTGGCCGCGTTAGTTGTGGCCAGAAATGATAAAGTAAACAATTATCGTCGTAACAATAAATAATGTCCTCTTCCGTTTAATTTTATCGCTTCAATTGTATAAATTAAATGAAATGAAAAAAAAAATTATCGTGATTAAATACTATAATTTATGTATCTATATACATATAATATGTATCTCTAATAAATATCGCTGATCTTTTGATAAATCGTCGTGTTGTTTTCATATCATTTATCTCGCTTAATTGTGAAAACAAATTTTTTTTTTTTTTTTTTCTTCTTCTTTATCGTCCGTCCCTTGAAAAATAAATAATATATGCCGAGGGGTTGGTTTTCTGCAATCCGTACAAAGGAGGATATATTATAGACGGAGGTGTTGGTGGTGGAGGTTGAGTTGGGCGACGGTGTTGGATGTAGAAGATTCATGTCTTTGAAGAACGATAAATTTCATACATAATATATATATTTTCTCCTTGGTATATTATTCCGTCAGTTTTTCTTGTTTTTTTTTTCAAATTTATTGACATCTGCTAAAAGTCTTGTTATAATAATGATAATGTTTAGCTGATGGGAGTGGTGAAATTATAACATCTCCGTTCTTTCCGCCTTCCCATAACTCTTTTCTCTTTTCTCTTTTCTCTTTTCTCTTTGGTTTATTTTTTCTTTCTCATGTCTTCCTCTTTTCTTTCGTTTGGCATCTCTCTCTTTTGTTTTCGACTCTGCAGGGCGTAGTGCGAAATCTGGGTGATTGTCGTGGGGTAGGTGGTGGTTCTACGGCGGTCCAGATGGGGGGTACGAGGAGGAGGAGGAGGAGGAGGAGGAGGAGGAGGAGGAGCAAAACGCGTTACTAGGGCACGAGGAAAGTAGATCGATGAAGCTCGTCGCGGCGCCGCGCACCAAACCAACCGCCACCGTTACCACCATCGGCGGTGGTTATTCCTTACCCCGTGACCGCGCCCTGTAAGCGGGGGAGCACAAACTCGATTGCTTTCAAAATACAAGTCTTAGGTTATTCGACACGAGCAAGGATGAGGATACAACCTTGTATATGTATAGGTGGGCAAACTCTTCATGCGGTTCCAAAAACCGAACGACAGGTGATCGCGAGGGAGAAGAGGAAGAAGAAAAATAGGAAGATCAGGAGATGGCGAACAACCAGGATAATCCAATTGTCAACGGCATCCGATGATAAATCCTCCACTAAAGCGTCCTAATTTCATTCACTCAGAGATCAATTCTCCACCTAGAAATTAGAATAAACTAAAGCAAAGAAATCACTACCAACATATGTTTCCTCTCACTTGCATTTTTTCAAACCCAACATAAATAAAGGTATATATATGTATATAGTTTTTTAATTTAAAACGTGTTCTCGTTATACTAACAATAAGTCAGTAACAGCTTTCATCCGCGGAATTTCAACTGCAGCACGTAATTCGGATGCAAATAGAATTAGATGAAGAAAAAGTAAGAGAAAAGAAAAAAAAAAAAAATTGAAGGAGCCAGGGAGAAAAAAATTAGGACTCCGATACGAGGTAGGTAATATGTACATACGTACCTATACCTTTATATATATACATATAGACACACTAAGGAACAATTTCTCTACGTTATACTCTGACTTATCGCAAATTTATACTCCGTGACAGTTCTCCCGTGTTCAACGACCCGTACATACGTTTTTTTTTCCTTTTTTTCTTTTTTTTTTTCTTTCCAAGAGATAATATGTAGTAATAATAAATATTCCTTCCCTCGAATTTCAATCTCCGGTTTAAGGATATATATGTACCTACTACATAATATTTATGAAAAGTAACAAAATTCAATTTAACCGTATCATATACATTTCGTTGTTGGTATTCAATCGTATTTATAAATATGTATAGTCAATTTATTAACGATAAGATTGTTACGATTTGATTATACGAGAATTGATTTCCGTTCGTATAAGTAATAATCTGTATACCGTATACATATATATAGCATACCCCATATAACGCACGTATGTTATACATGTAACTTTCATTTGGAGCAACGCCAAGCAATCATAAAATAGTACAAAGAGATTTTCTATTTTCTATTTCCAATTTTACCTTTTTTTCTTTCTGTTCTTTTAAATTCTTTTTTTCATTTTTTAATACGATGAAAAAGCGGAAACGTAGAATAAACCGACACACACATACACACACACCTGCAGTATATAATACCGGGAAAATCCTCGGTAGTTTACACCGCGGATGAATTAGAATTTTCTCATGTGGAAATCAACGCCTCCGAGTGCCATCATGAGCGCGAATGCCTTCAGGGCCAACTTTATTCTCACTCTCAGCCTCAATTCAAACTCCTCCTTCTCATATACTATACTATACAACACCCGTCGGCAACGTACTCTTTGCATAACGTTTTATGTAAACACTTACTGAATACCTACGTTGACGTGGTTCAGGTAGCTACCCTCCCATCCCCCACCCCCTCTACTTTTTTTCCTCCCCTAAACACACACACGTGTTTTATTATGCGCCGGAGAAATAAACTAGTACAACTACTAGCGTAGCTACTGTATATTACTACCAGTTATATAGTTATATATATGTGTGTGTAAAGGTAAAAATGTACATAAGGAGTAAACGGAAGCAAAAGAAACTTGTTAAACTTGTAAACGTAATTGAATTTGAAAGCTGGTTCTAGAGTTTCTTCAGAATATATTAGGTCTTCTGCATACCTGCCATTATTTCACTGTGTACACACAGCTCTACTCGACTTTTCTCATACGTCATAACGTAGGTATATACTACTCCTCTTCTGCTGCGACTGCAGGACAAACGCGATTCAATGAAAGAAAGTTGGAAATAAAATTGAAAAAAATTTTTACCGCCCAGTGATATGTAATGTTGTATACATATCGTGCCTATATTAAACGCCTACATATGTGGCATAACTTATATACATATAATATATAAAGTATAAGTTAGGTTACGAAACTAAAATGTGCGGAACAAAAATTACACGTTTCTTTATTTTCTGCAATGCAACGTGCGCGGTCCCTTTTTTTTCCCCCGCCATTTTCTTTATTTCTTTCTTTCTTCGCCAATTATTTGAGTATTCGAGATTCTCATTTGAACGTTTCGCTTCGTGGAAGCTTCGGTATAATATTCCGCACCCTTTTTCTTCCCCTCCGCCGCACCCGTAATACTGTAGTGAGTTTTAATTTTCATTAAGTTTCTAAACGGACGTAAAATTGAGTGCTGAAGTAAGCAGTATAGCGGATCGTTTGCAAGTACCTTAAACTGAAATCAAGAAAACCCCTTGGTAACTAATAAGATTCCTGTATATAGAAAGAGAGAGAGAGAAAGTTATATACGTTTAATTATCACAAGTATCCAAGGTACGAGGTAATTGGCAATAAAAGATCAGGGGTGTGCATAATTTATATATAATTGAAAAAAAAAAAAAAAAAAATATAGCAATTTTCCGAAAAATCGTTTGAAATTAAAAAAACAATTCATAACGTATATTTCGTTACTCCGAAAACAAAATTCTGTTTTTTTGTTTATCAAAAATTACAATTTATCCCTCCAAATACTTAATAATAAAAATTATATTAGTACAATTATACCAATAAAATTATCAATTTCCAGATGATGGTGATAATAATAATAATAATAATAATAATAATGATAATGATAATGATTTGGAAACACATTTAAGATTGCTAGAAATTAAACTTGGTCTTGTTTCACCTGTACCCCCCGGAGCAAATAGCGTGAAGAGCAAGTAAACGGAGGTTGGTGGTGGTAAACTTGTTAATTAGGTAAAACGATAAATCAGGTAAACTTTCTTAGCTGGGTGGGTCGGGGGGGTGGGTGGATGTATAAATCAGATTGGCACTTCAAACTTTGTATTATATAATACGATTTTATATGTAATATCACATAAGGTTATAGCTATAAAAGTGAGGTTAGAAAAACGAAGAAAAAAAAGAAAAAAAAAATAGTAAGAAAGAAAACAATCAGCTAAAAAAGATGGTTAAATTTGTCGTAATCTTAGGAGAAAAAAATAGAAGAAGATTCGAAAGAGGAAAAAACTAAAAGTAAGATGTCGCGGAGCTGTTACGTTGCCTGGTTAATTAATTGGAGCTCAGGGATATAGGTGTGTAAAACTATATTATAGGAGACGTCTAAGTAAGCGGGGAGGTTATATAATAGTATAGGAGATTAAGCGATGCAAGAAGATGAAGAAGAAGAAGAAGAAGAGGCGGAGGCGGAGGCAGAGGCGGAGCAGAAGGAGGATGAGGACAATGGTCGGTTGTAAAAGAGCCATCAGATTTAATGGGTTCGTCATACAACGGTCGCGGATCCGTTCATAGGGTCGTTCCTATAATACTAACTACATAGAAGGTGAATCCGCGGGGGTAAACAGCGGCATGTTTAACCCATCACCTGTTACACGATGATAACCCAACGGATATGTGTGTAGCCGGTATACCCATAACACAATATTCTCGGATTTCGTGCACTCCGCAAACAGGCAAACAATCCGCTCGCGAACGGTGTAAAATTGTCACACGGAGTGTCGGCGGGGGAAACATGAAAAAAAGAAAAAAAAAAAAAACGAGATAGAGAGAAAAGAGAAATACGAAGCGATCAAGAGGGTGGACTTGAAATGGTATACGTGAAATTTGATTCGCCGTCCCTCCGAAGCAATTTTATCTAAATTGTATGGCAATTAAAAATGACAAAACGGTTTTTTTTAGAAAGTACATTAAAATACTGTACATATATATGTATATCTGTCGAGGTAATTACCATCTTATTGGCATATATATAATATGATTATATAAATAATCACAAAGAAAATTGTTCCTAATTGTTTTTTACCATTCTTTTTTGTTTTTTGTTTTTTATATAGAAATGCAGTAGATGCTATACCTAGATATATATATATATATATATATATATATACGGTATCACGAGTGGTTGGCCATGCTTGCAGATTTTCATTAATGGGTCACAGCCAGCGCAGCAATTAAAGTAGTCCCGTTCGTATTCGCTGGTGCACGATGTTGAAAATTCACGCTAGCTGATTCAGAAAAGCCCCGGCGTCGATCAGACCTTTCGAATTAATTCCCCTCGAGAGGTCTCCTATTTCGTGTATATACATATACCTATACGTATAAATAGGTATACATATACATTGCTAAACAAATTACGTGGTTGGAATTTCGATTTCTGTTTACTTAAATAATGTTTCCATGCATATATCATTCGCTACGGATTCTCGATAAATGTTTAAAATTTTTCCTATTTTCTCCATGTTTTACATTTTTATTCCGCCCGTATATTTACTCTGCGGGAAAACTTTTCCCATAATTATCATGTTGCAGCTCGTGACATAATATTATATCGAGCGGGGAGGGGGAGGTAAAAAAAGCAGGTGGGTTGTTATAGAAATGAAAGAAAAAAAAGAAGAACTTTATAGAACTATATAAGGTAATTTCTATTCTGAACGTATCTCTCCGTGTATATAATTTCTGATTATATAATACATTAGTGTGTAGTGTATATTAGAGGTATATATATAGGTAGTAAAACGGAATAATAATGATGATTATAAACTACATTTGATCAAGGGACAATCATTACGCTCCGATTAACATTAGCTGGGGGGGTTGAATTTAGATTAGCGCGCCCATTGACGTGCGGAATGATTATTATAATATATATATATACCTACGCCCATTAAATTTCAACCCACGAAATCAAATTTCATTTCCCTGATATATTTAATACCCGATTTGCATTGCAGGGTGGAAAATTGACGTCTGGTGTATAAGGTGTGTACATATAAAAGTATATATAGGATCATGCTCGCGTTACATCATATAATTATCTTTTATCATCTGCGAGAGGAATAAAACGAAAACCCAATCAAAATAAGAAATATATAAGGATGTATAGATTTATCGAGGAAGAGAGAAAAAAAAAAAAAATAATAAAATAGTGAAACGATTCCGATTCCGTTCAGACTTCGTCTGCAGATATCTCGTAACTTATATATCGGTATCTGTATTATATACCATAGTGAGGTATTGAATTGTGAGTTATAATAGTATCCATATATCTATATAAATTTTTGTGGTCCAGTTAGCAGGAGCCATTTTTCAGAAGGTTGATTTACAACGCCTTGGATGATAAATTTATCCCGTGCTTTTTACACCAGCTGCCGCGTTACGTAACGTGAATTATTTTATTAATGCGTAAACGAAATTACAAGTGCTTATATGGTGGAATTGAAAAAAAAATCTCCATCTTTTTTCGTTTAAAAACTTCGTACCGGTATTGAAAGTTAACCCGTTGGAAAATTCAGCGAATCATCGTTACTGCACCCTTCTCTCTCTTCACCTCCGTCATAATTCAAACGAACTAATTATCGTATACGTCAATGTGAAAATATTGATGAACACCTTCTCTACGCGTTTAATCAATCAATGTCGGGGTTATTTACACCCTCGGCAACCACCAAATTCTCTGAGAGAAAGACATCATCGGTATATTATTCAAAGGGCGTTCAGATAGAAAAGGGGATGAAATATCGCTCGTAAACAAAACGTATATGTACTAAACACAAAACATACACATAACGAATATATGATATGCACGAAAATCTGTTTCGGGACAAAAATTTCATAAAAAAAATATCGTTTCTCTCTTTTTTTCTTTTTTGACCTTATTATGTATAGGTCAAAAAACTAATTCAATTTTATTCTCCAGCTGTTTCTAGTTATTTATTATTAAATTATAAGTGTATAATTTGCAAGAAATGTTGACGTGTAAAATAGGTACATAAATTGCCGGTATATATGTATACATATATATATTATATGTTCATGTACTTATAATTTAATCACACGCGGAGTGGTTGGTTGGTTGGTTGGTTATAAAAATGGCGTATATATATATATGTGCTGAGATGAATTAACATAATTTGCATGAATTTAAAATGCATTGCGCAGGAAGCTGCAGGTGCAGATGCCGTATATATATATATAAATACGGTAACGTTTTTTGCAAAATATGCGAAAATTAGAGTAATGAGGAACGAAAAATTGAAAGAACAAAAAAAAACAAAAAAAAGACCGAATATCGTACGTGATTCGGCGAGAGCAAAATAATTGTGGTAATAAATGTATTGTAACGTATATCACGATAAATGAATATGATAAAAATTTACCAAAAACGTACCTAAATAAGTGCTGTTGGTAATAACCCAGAACAATTTGAGCGGATCAACCATTAAATCACATTCATCACATAAACATCGGATTATTATTCGGATGAAAAATCCTGCGATAATTATTGAGATTTTATCGAGTTTGAATTTTCGAAGAACCGGATTTAATTTAACATTCGAGTTAATTGTGACGATTATAAATTTATTCAGATTTTTATCATATCATAAAATCCTTTGTCATATCGTCCGATTAATTAATCATCTCGAAAGATCGAAGTGAAGTTTGCAGAAATTTTTTTCCTTCGAAACGATTCAATGACCCGAGTTTTCCGGTTGAGACTTCCGTGTCAAACGTCATATTTGTTTGAAAATTTAATTAACCGAAAATTTGCAGCAGTTTGTTAATAGAAATTTGGAAAAGAGAATAAGAGATAAGTGTTTTCGTTGAAATAGATCAGAAAAATGAGGTTTATTTATGTGCAGTAAATATAAATAAAAATGTATGTGCATGTACGTGTATGTAGTTAAATGTGTAATACGCGCGTATGTTATTAATGAGGAAGACAATTTCTCTTGCGATCGCGGGCGTCGGATGCGAAAGAGGGTATTCTACTGAACGTGCGAAACCCGGTATGGATCATATCGAGGTAAAACGCAGGCGCGAAGAATCAGTCAGCGCAGAATTCGCCTTTAGTCAATATATCATGTCACCCATATATCGTTACTCGTATATAGGTATACGTATATATCTATGGCTGAGTTTTCAGATTTCCAAGGTATTAGAAGACATATAATATACAGATAAGTAGTGCATGCACCATATTCACGTAATACCCATACAGGTGCCTTCATGGGACATAATAGGGTGCATCAGAAATCTTACATAACTCTGTACGCTACGTATAGGAGTATTTCATCCCACCATTTTCCTCGAATACAAATGGTATTCGATATGTATTTCTATATCCATGTATGTAGACCTATGTGAAAGGTAGATATATTTTGGTATAGAGAAATAATAAAAGGTAAAACACAGGGGCGAAAACGATGGGAAAACTATCACGCCGAAATCGCAACCCTCCTTTCCTTTTTCATA
This sequence comes from Athalia cordata, assembly GCA_963932425.1. Lineage (NCBI taxonomy): Eukaryota > Metazoa > Arthropoda > Insecta > Hymenoptera > Athaliidae > Athalia > Athalia cordata. Next base: position 33,831,168 of record OZ010626.1, read on the forward strand.
CATAAGATGTATATGCCTATATTTCGAAATTGTGTATAGTCGGCTATAACCGCGACACAATTACCCTCCTTCTTCTCCTCTTCCTACTCCCACAGGAGAAAAAAAAAAGAAAAAGAAATAAAAAATATATATATATATATGTACGTTTATACTATAGATACATTTTTTATATTTATATATATATTGTATATCAGAGGGTGGTATAAGGTTCAAGATTCCAGGGCCGAGGATGTCGAAAACCTTTTAGTCTCCATTTTTATTTTACCCTTTATACATCGACCCCCCTATATCCCTTCATTTCTTTTTCCCTTTTCTTTTTCTTCTTCTTCCAACTCTGTTTTTTTTTTATCTTCGTTTTTTTTTGCTTCTTGCCTAATAAAGCAAGAAATTTACTTTTTTTCTACCCTTGTTCGAACTTTTTTTTTTTCAAACAACTCTTTTCCTTTTATTATTATATGTATGAAAAATTGACCGATGGTTATGTAGTTGATGGTATATAAGTATTTAAGAAAAAAACATAAGAATAAATAAATAGAATAATTTTTCTCTATCTCTCTCTGAACGACTTCTACATATCGTATGAAATACGAGAGAGAAAATGAAATGTATGTATGTACGACATAGATAGATATGTAGTACGCGATGTAAATTTTTTTTCTACTTTTTTTTTTGTCTCTCTCTCTCTTTTTATAGACACATAAAGATATCACGCTGGCGATAGTAATGCCGATATAAACGAGACACTTTCGAATAAAATATGCTTTTTCTATTATATTCTTCATACCTACTATATGCTACAACATATTTCAACGAATATAAATTGTCTCAATTTGCATAACATGTACATACATATACCTAACCTAAACCAGATACATAGACACTGCAGTATTGTCTACCTAAATGTTAGCTTTTTTTTTTTTTATCTTCACTTTTTATTTTTTCTTCAGTTTTTTTTCACTTTTCGGTACATTTCATAGTTTTTATTATACACCTAACTTTGAACGATTTTCAGACGGAGTGCACATGATATGCTACATGACTGCGAGTAGATTATAACCATGTACACATACGTGTTTCATATACATACATATACCATAATATTATACGTACATATCATATAATACATACGCCGTATGTAATACACGTACGATGCAAACGAGGCGCGGTTTATATATTTCCCCATGATGCAGCTGTTATAAATTTAACTGCAGTTATCCTCTCGTTATATATTTTCTGGAGCACGATATATATACCTATACAATTACACGGTTACATGTACTGTACATGTGTGTAATTAATACATCAAACGATTATTTTGTCGAAAAATAATTAAAAACAAAAAAGAACAACCAAAAAGCATCGGGCTGTGTACACGTAGACAAATGACCCAATTATATTGATAAAAGTATCAAAACAAACAAACTCTGCAACGGGAAAACGTTGAAGGGAAACGAGAAGGAAAAAGAAAAAAAAAACGCGAAATCTGGCAGCCATAGTGCGAGGGGCTATTAAAATCCCCTTTCGCAGAATCCCCAAGTTTTGATGTTTCAACGCTGCGGGTAAAAACGAAGCATATTTTTGCAATGGAATGGGGTGGTACAGTATGGTGGAGGGGGGGGGGGGGGAGGGTGTATTTCGGTCGTTACAATACATCTATCTCTGATGGGGGTAAATCGTCGAAAAAATAAACACTTCGTTATAAAAGTACGCGAGGGCGCCCAGGTTTCTGTTAGGTATATATAAGAGAAAAACAGTTGAAATGTGTATCTCCCCTGTATATCCACATATAGGTATACATATGTAGATATTGCTTATAAGTTTGCATATTTCCGGTTACCGTATATACATATAACATATGTATATATTAGCACGTAAGTATTATTTGAATTCCTGTATTTTGTAACATACGTAACACTTTTCAGCGGCAGAAAAAAAAAAAGAAAAACGAAACGAAACAAAAAAAAATTTTCTCGAGGGAAATCACGGGAAATTAATAACGCGGTTTGTTATAATTTTACTCTCCCATCCCTCCCGCAGCCATCGTGTGTCCATATGATGTATACGATATAGATATATACCTACAGTAGGTATACCGCATCGATTAGATTGCATTTTCGCAGAACTGATTTAATTATAAGTGCATCGCTATATATTACTATATATGATTAATTATATCGCGTATATGAGGTATAAAAATATATACATACTATATGACGTCACATATTTGGTAATTAATTAACCGTGCGGTATAAGAATGATAATTGTTTTTAACAATAAACAGGTTATGGTGGGGCGCAGATTCGAAAATACCCCCAGCTACCAGCTGCCATATTGCCGTTATGACGTAAGAAAACACATTAGATATCTGAACCCGAATAACGGGCAGACAGATGAAGATTGAAGAGGATGAAAAAAGAAAAAAAAAAGAAAACACATACGAGAAAGATGAAAAACGTTTGATCTCTACTCACCAGAATTTGGCAGATTGTTGCTGTTTGGACGAGCGGAAGGAGCGCCGTCTCTCGCTTCAACTTCAAGAGCGTAAGCTCCCTGCTTTTCACGATCGAATACCACTTTTGTGAATACCTCTCCAGTCTGTTGATTTATCTCGAAAAAGTCCTTTCCTTCGTTTCTATCGCTGTCGACAACGTAGTATGTGACCTGCGTCAAATATTCATAGAAAAACACGAATTAAAAAACGAACGAATTGGCATTCTGATAAAATAAATAATGAATAAAATAATCACTCACCACGTTGTTTGGCACAGTTCCATCCTTATCTATAGCGTTTACTTGCGTTACTTTAGTCCCAATTGGTTCCCCTTCGAGTACAGTTTCCTGTTCACGTTCAGTAAAAAGTGGAATTTCGTCATTAACATCCTCTAACATAATGGAAACCGTGGCCTCCGAAGCGAGTTGTTGAGCTCCATTATTCTGTAACATTAATCGAATTGAATGTATTTAGAAAAAAACAGAAGTAAATGAATAAATTTCTTTGAAAATTTATATGGTGTCGTCGCTATATGTGTGTAATTTACCTCGACACGTATGGTGAGATTGTATTCCTTTATCGTTTCATAATCTAGGGGATGATTCACTTTTATATCAGCCCAGGTTAAGCCCTTGTCTGGCCTTTGCTGAAGGTAGAACGTATGCAATTTGTTCGTTTGGGCGGTAGATCCGGGCATTAGCCGATAAAATACCGTAGGGTTTCCCTCGATGCCAGAGCTAAATATAAAAAATGAAAGAAAAAAAGAACAATGTTATATATGACGTATGTATTTTATATCCTACAATTTTATTTATAAATTAATTAACGGACGTTTAAATTATTCTTATCGAATATCTTCTTTTCTTTTTTCTTTTCTTTTCTTTTTTATTTTGCTTTTTCACTCCTTCAACTAATCTTCAAATCATGAATAATTGAAACATACGACAGAAACCAAAGGAGTAAAAATTATATATACATATATATGTATAAATATTTATAATACCTAATATGCAGGTAATAAAATCGCTAAATTAAATAAACAAATTAACAATTGAATACGATGTAACTTCGATTTCAATATTTTAGATTATCTTCTTTTTTTTAACTTCAAATATAACAACGAAGTGATACGTTGAAAAAAAAAAACAAAAAAAAGTAAAGAAAAAAGAAAAAAAGAAATAATTCAAATAAACGTATACATGATTTCATAATATAACATACAATAATATACGGAAACAACCATTTTGTAATAATGAAAAAATTAAATATTCATGCAAATCAAATACAAAAAATATAGGAATAAAATTATTACAAATTAATTATCTATATAATAACTTCTGAGAATTCTTCGATTTTTTTTTTCTTTCGATTAAATTGATCAATTTTTAAAACGATCGTGAGGTGGTTTATTATTTTTTTTTGTCTGATATATTTTGAAATTGACGATGGAATTAAATAAAAATTTTCTATACTTTTCTTTTTGGTTTTTGTTATTTTTCGTTATCTATACCAATTGTAAACTCGATTCCTAATTCCCCGTGATATTTCTATATAATAATTTTATTCAACGATTTATAATAATAATAATAATAATCATTATTATTGTATGTATAATATGATGTATTTATTTATATATATGTATGTATGTATGTATAAAAATAAGCGCGTTCGAAGCGTAAGTAAATGATTGTTAATAGATGAAAAAAAAAATAAAAATAAACGAATAAATAAATCTTTCATTATCTCTTTAGCTCGGAAGCGAATGCGGAAGCGCCGTATGAAATTTCGTCTGCACGAGACACGAGAGATAAAACAAAAAAAAAAAAAACGTTTATGTGACATAAACTATTTCTCATCAGATTTGTTAACAGATGAATGCTATAATGTCGCTATGGTGTGTTTTCATTATTCTATTTTTGACGAAAAAAAATAAAAAATAAATGAACAAAAAATAGAAAATTATTCATCTAATGTGCGCACGTGATTTGTTAAGATGATCATAGGCTCCATAACCATAGATAAAAAAAAAAAAAAACTATGATATTTTCTAAAACGTGCCATACGTATTTAGTCGAATTATTAATATATGAAGTAATACCTAATTAACGTGTGAATTTATAAAAATCATTATATTTTAAACGACGTGTAAATGCCTACGGCAGAAAATACGTCAACCGCACTGTAATATATAACATCATCCCCTTGGTAACCTAATTCCGAATCGATAATTCAATTTTTAACGTTATTGTTATATTTAGCATTATTTATACTATTATTATTATCATCGTTATATTTACTATCATTGTGGTATGAATATTCAACATGTAATTCGTGGAATTACAAATAATCTGATTATTACGTTTTAAAATTATGGTCATATATCGTGAAAACTACATGAGGCTTTAATATTAAAAGTGGAATATTTTCTGCGCGGGTGTATAAACGACTACATATTTTTTTTTCCTTTTTTTTTTTGGCAGTGGTACGTAAAGATAAACCGTCGAATATACCCTATTGTGTGAGTAGATAATATATTCCATCTGCATAAAAGATGAAAACAAAAAAAAAATTTGTTTCAAATGATTTGAACGAAACAAAATACAAATATACAAAAACTATAAAATATATCCTACATATGTACATATATACATATGAAAAAAAAATCAAAAAATGTTAACCGGATTGTTTTCTATTTTTTTCTTTTCTTTCTTTCATTCGTTGTATTAAAATATTATTATTATTATTGATTAAATATAACATTTGTATGTTGAAAAAAAAAACACAAAAAAAAAAAAATGGCAAAAATGATTTCAAAGAAAAAGCAACTATTTTTATAACAATAGTCAATTCAAACATGCCCAAAAATATTATACGGCATACACTTAATATGTATAATATATATAAAATATATATACCTGTGTATAATGTGATATATATATTATATATATATTATTATATTTCTTTTACAATTACATGATGTAATAATTATCACTAACAACAACACGAACTATAGAGTGGGACGTGAGTTTCAACGTATATTGTAAATATAAATATCAAGTGAAATCAAATGAAAAGTAATTAAAAACGTCATTCACAATTTTAAATGAAAAAGATTTTCAGCAAACTGATCAACGTAGAAAAATTATGAATAAAATCGATATATGAAAACTGAATGGAGAAAAAAAAGAAAAATAAATAAATAAAATAAATGGATGAGAAGCGATACCCGCGGCCGCGGTAATCAAATGGAATATCATGTATGTTGACATTTTTGTAATTTTATTTCGCAAATCGAACGCGATTGATCCGTTTTTTTTTTTTTTCTCGTTCTCTATACACTCGTTGAAATCACCGCGCGTGCGTTCGAGAATCATATATACGTTACACGTATAATTGCAATGTTTTCAATCAAAACTCGGATAAAAAATATTTTTCACATATTTTTGAAACGATTCAGAAGTTTTCCACGACTTTGGAAAAATAGCATAAATTTGGAAAACAAAAAAAAAAAAAAAATTAAATATTCGAATGAATTACATCACACGTCAATCTTTTCCCATTGCATCCCCCTCCCTCATATACAAATATCGACATGATTAATTTCTTATTAATTGATTAATTGATTATTAATAAAAGCTGCCAATTAGATTGCGCAAAGCTATAATTGTATGTACATACTTATAACCAGGATAAGCAATTCGATCAAACATGATACCGACGAATGTGAAGATGAAATATGTATACCTGTATGTATTTTGATTTATTATCATTAATCGAACGAGATGAAGGGAATAATTATAAAGAAGAAATTAATATAAGAATAATAAGGCAGGTCCAGTGAACAGCCACACACTATTATAATAAAATAATATATTATAGAGACACGTGCATTATTAGAATGTGTGGGGTTCAACGTAACGTGCAAATTATGTATACAAATATATGTATGTATAGTATATATAATACATATTAATATTCATACATATAAATATATACGGAGTGAATGAGAAATTAAGAACAAAAGAAATAAATAAATAAAATAAACAGAAAAAAACCGAAGGGACAGATGATTTTTTTTTTTTTTATGAATAATGAAAATGAAATTGAAATGAATATATATTAGTATTTTGTGAAAGATAAACAATATGTGAATATGAAAATAAAATATTTTTGAGATGATAAACTAAACAAATTCTCACGATTGCGTGCATCAGGGCGTTATATTATAATATATATAATAAATATATTAATTGATATATATGTTCTTTTCTTTGAATTTTTTTTTTTTTTTTGCATATGAATGTTTTTTTTTTTTTTTTCTTTTAAATCGTGCATCAGCACTGATCATCAACAGTTGACAGACCTGGCTTTAATAGACACAACTTTAGCCCCAATGGCCGTGTTCTCTTTATAGAAGATTGGACCATACGCTACGTGGTCCCATACAGGTGGATTGTTCGCACGATCCACAACGTCAATTTGTACCTCCACTGTTCGCGACAAGGGCGGGTAACCTTTGTCTTGTGCCATGGCCTCCAGCTTGTACGTCTCACGCTATGCCAAAGAACGTTAATAGAAAACAAACAAAAAGAAATACCGACGTTAGTATTATTAATGCACGATTTATTTTTCGATTTCGATTCATATTCATTCCGTTCGTCTCTTTTCTTTCTTACTTTTTAGTGCTTTTTTTTTTTTTTTTTCTTTGTTCGCTTTATAATTTAAGTACAGAGATAATCATATATTATTATTATTAGTTTTTTTTTTTTGTTTTTCTCTTTTTTGCTTCATCGATTGCCTTTAGTTTCAAATTAATAACATATAATATAGTTTCGTTTCGTTTCTTTTCTTTTCTTTGTTTTCTGTTTTTGTTGTCAGTCGAAATTATTATAGTTATATAAAAAAAATTTATCGATGACGTGTATTATATTGTATACATAAAAATAATAATATTCTGCGCTGGTGGTACACCGCATTCGCCGGACGCAGCTGGAGGCTCGCGGATGAGACGACAGGTCCCAAATTCCAAATCCGCGGCATACCTATATATTGAGATAATATATCTGCGCCTATGTATCATGTATATATATATATAAATATATATCTGCAGATTTATAATTGCTATGTAATATATAAGGTGGGTATATAAATGCATATATATATATATATATATGTAATTTGGAGATATTACATTAGTAATATATTATACATATGTATATATATATATAGATTACCTGCAGGGTGTGTTAGTGTGGGTGTATATTATTATAGATATCAATCATCAATCAATCAATCTATTAATTAATTAATTAATTAATTGATTGATTAATTAATTAGTATTATGTGTATTATAAAAGAAAAATTCTACGGATAATCCCGGTTATGTAAATCATATCATATATGATGTACATATATATCGCGATATGTTGATAATACATATTACGTATTAAAGATAGTAAAAATAGATTTAATATATATAGAGAGAAAGATAGAGAGAGAGAGAAAGAGATAGAAAGATAGTTAGATAGATAGATAGATAGATAGATAGATAGAGAGAGGAAGAAATATATAATTAAAGTTATTATACATAGACATATATATAATATATATATATAAGTATATGTATGTATATAGTATGTAATAGCAGAGGCCCCAAATTTGAATACATACACATAAAGATATATACATATCTTCTTCGTGGTATATAAGATATTTCTTGTATCGCAAATAACGATCGTTTTATATGTAATAATAATAATTATATAATATAAAATAGATATACACATTGTTATTTGTCATTATTTTCGCTAACAAAAATTTTTTTTCGATTAAACTCACGTGCACTGGATATAATGCTTGTAACATATACCATACCAGTACTCGCTTGCTTAATCTTAATCATTATTAGATTCTTTTTTTTTTTTTTTTCATGTTTTTTCATTTTTTTTTTTGCGGGCATGGCATACAAACCTGGCTTTTACTGACGTCACTATTGTACCCACTGTGACATTTTCTTTGATGTGAATGGGGCCGTATACACTCTTATCCCACAGAGGAGGTTTATTGTTTCTGTCTACGACGTCTAACTCAACGTCCACATCTGCATACAAGGGTTCCGACGTCCCTCTGTCGGATGCTCGCACTCTCAGGCGATACCTGTCTCGCTATTGGCAAAACATGGGCCGTCAAGATACAGGGTTTTTTGGGTATAGTAACAAATAATATATACAACAAATCAATATTAATAATTAATGCGAAAACTATGTTTCCTCCTTTGTTTCTTTTGCCTATTCTTTTTTTCCTTTTCTTTTTTCTTTTTACTTTCGCGTTTCGAAATCTATTTTGGATTATGTTTTAAACTCAATTTATTTCAGTAAATAAATTCAGTTCAATTTAATTCAATTCAATTCAATTCGATTCAATTCAATTCGATTCTACTAAATCCGCGATTGAAAATTTCGATCAATCAATTAATAAGATAATTATAATATCTGATCCCCGATTTTTTTCATATACCAGATCAGAATTCGTACCGTACGACGTTATCGTATGTGTTGCGACTTTTGTTTTCTTTCTTTCTTTTCTTTTTTCAATAAATTATTATAACATGAAAATTAATCGATAATTTCAAAAGAATATACATTATACTAGTTTCTAATATTTAATGTATACACCGCGAAGCTTAAAATTGCCAAGCTGTTTTCTTTTTTTTTCATTATACGTAGGTATCCGAAAAGTCGTCAATAATAATGTAATTCGATTATAGAGTACTTGATTTGAATTTTGTTTCTTTTTTTTTGTTTCGTTTTTTTTTTTTCCTTTTCGAAATAACAATTTTCAAAGCTGGAACATTTAAAGAATATTAATAATAATGGTAATGATAATAATTATAGTAATAGATATTACACAATAATTAACGTACCTATTATATCGAGTCGAATGAATCAAATTTTTACCTATTTTTTTTTTTTTTGTTTTTTTTTCATATTGTATGTACATATGTACGAGAAGAACATAAACTGCAGTCATCGATAATAATTAAACATGTATGTACACATACAAAGATTATATCATATACCGTTTTTTTTTTTGTCAACTGAATATGTAAAGAACAAAACATATATATATTTACACGCAGGAACATATATGTACGTGTAAGTGTACTCAATCTTTCATTTTTTTGTTCCCCCCCCATCTGCAGGAGAATAATTTATAGAATGATGATAGTATATACGTTATGTGCAAATATTATATACGTACGTTTAGTTAAAAAGCAATTACCAAAAATCATTTACGACTTGATGGATACCTACGTCGCGATATAATGATCTCAAGAGATATATGCACACATCAAATTGTTATTTTTTTCCAACCGATACGAATGATGTCTGCATATACGTTTGGTCAATAATTTTTTTTTTTTTTTTTCGTGTTCTATCTTTCGTTGTTTTTTCTTTTGTTTTGTAACTGTGATATTTTTTTTTTATACATACAAATCAAAAGCAACAATATAATGATAACAAATCTAAATAATCAATAATAATAACGATAAGAATAGTATAACGATAACGATAATCATATTAACAATAATAATAGTAATAATAATCAATAATAATAATTCTGAGCAAAAAATAGAAAACACAACACAATTAAATCCTACTTACTGGAAAACAGCCCTTTTTTTTGTTCATCGTCAAATCCGAAGAAAGTAAATGGTGCAATAAACACAAACATAAACAATAAGAAATATGAAATTAGTTTTGCTTTCTTTTGCTTCTCTCTCTCTTTGTTTTTTTTTTTTTTTTTTTTTTCGGTTTTAAAATACAAAATTAAAAAATGCAGGCATTTGTTTCATGCAAGCAGAAATGCATTATATAAAGAGGCATCGGGAAACGGGTAAAGGTAAAAATATGACGACCCCTCTTTGGTATATATATTTTTGATCGTTAACGACACTCAAAAACCGATGGACGTTATTCATATATGCGTTCTTTTTCCGTTTCGTTTCGTATTTTTTTTTTTTTTCTCTCTTTTTGTTCTCTTTTTTTTTCAATAGTCTGGTTAAAACAGCTTGTATGCTGCCCCAATCACAGAAGAAAAAATGTCACACTTTGGACAAGAAATCTCTTATTTTCTACAAATATTCAACGCTGCTCTCTCAGCGGTGTTTGTCTATGTGAAAATTTGTTTGTTTTTTTTTTTCTCTTTACTTTCGTTATTTGTTTAAAAAATGAAGAAAAAAGACTCACGAAAAAAAATGTTTGTGTTTACAAGTGAATTTAGTTTTGAAAAATGAAAAATGAAAAAAAATAAGGAAAAGACAGCTGTTGACAAACTTGGAAAAAAAAAAAAAATTTTGGTTGTCTTGTCAATTGTGGTGATATAATATTGTGATTGATATTATATAAAATATGATATAATTATGTGGTCATTATGCGGATATTTGTTGAGATAATTGTTATGAGAGAAACACCGAGATTTAGTAAGATAGTTACAGAGAGCGAGCGAGAGATCGAGATCGAGATCCGTTCCTGTAAAGGAATCAAAAACACATTCATATAAAATATGCAAACATGTTCAAAAAATGTTTATGTCTGATGCACCACAAAATGCGTAGCAGATGAAGTACACCATACTCGTGGGGCTCAAAAAATGTCGTTCCCACCTCCTCCTGGAAGTTTAAAAAACATCACTTCCCTTTTGAAAAAACATTTATCAATAATAAACATAGCACCCCATATAAAACATGTATATCGTTCTCATTTCGTTTGTTCTCTTCTATGTATTTTATCATTTCTATTCTTCTACAATTCATTTCGAATAAAGAAAAAAAATTCACGTTTCAATTTGTACCATAAAAATACAACGATCTACATGTTTTTTCTTTTTTTTGATTTTTTGTTTCGAGGTAGCTATTTTATTAGTTTGAAAAAAATGGTAAAATATCCGATATGAACAATCACTAGATATTTAGCTTGAGTTCTCCGGATAATTTTTCTTCCGATATAGTTTTTTTATATATATATAATATATATATATGTTTTTTTTTTTCGAATTCTTTTTTCTTTTTCTGTTTCTTTTTTCTGTTTCTTTTTCATTTTCTTTTTTTGTTCTCATTGTTTTGTTGTAAAAATTGTTAAAAATATTCAAAACAGTATTCATATATACCTATGTTGGTATATATATATTTTTCAGGTTCGTGAAGCATTTTTAAAAGGAAATCAGGCATAGCTAAGTACCATAGTGAACACATTGTGCATATCAATTATAAGAATAATTATCTAGACAAGTGCCGTACAAAGGAAACTTATTTTGTTGCAATATTAATAACAATATAGTGGCATATAAAATCATTGGTTTATAAAATGTCAATCGATAAATATATATGATATATATATACTTCTTTTTCCGATATTGTTTCTTCTAATTCCTTTGTTTTTCATAAATTATTATATATTGTATACGGTGATGTATAATTTATAATAAATAATTCGTGTTATATACATTATATAAAAGATATATAAAATTTATAAACGCAAATGTAAAAATTTCGGCATATATATGGTGTACACACAATATAAATATAATTTGTATGTATATTTTGGTACATTATATACGTATTTGCATACCTCTGTATTATATGCAAATACATATTATACATATATTTAACCACAGAATCAATTGGGTTTTTTTCCCTACTTTGATTCATTCGTTTATTTATTCATTTTGTTACGATTTGCTTCTCGAATCCAAAAAACGTGTCATATGGATTTTCTATTTATTTTTTTTAGGGATAAATAGATTCCGTGGGAAAGACATATGTATGTGTTATTCATTTACACATATAAATATACTGTGCATGTATACGTATATGAGTAGAGATATTTACATGTCCGATTTTTGAAATTTGCTAATAAATTATTAGTTATTAGAATTATAAGTAAAAGGTACACACAGCGAGCGTAAGTTTGGTTCTTTTTGTTTGTTTGTTAATTGGAAACATGGGCAAGACTGTTATTGTATATGAGATCGAAAAGTAAGTTCAGAAAGTTAATTATTATACATAGAACGTAGTCTTTAGAAGTCTCAGCAAATTCCAGCAATCGATACTCACACAATTCAAAGAGATCATCGTCGTTAGAGAAAATTGTTTTTTTTTTTCTTTGCGTGTATTAAATGCACGGATCGTAATGACGGACGATATGTAATGTGAATAATACCAATATAATTGAATACTCACGTCGAGTGGTTTCTTTAGAACGATCCAACCAGACTCTGGTTGTATTTCAAAGTAGTCCAAATCGAGGGGATTAGTTGGGGCACTTAATGTGTATACGATAGCCCCGTTATTATCAGCGTCCTCATCCGACGCTGATACTCTCAATATATTCGTACCGATACTAGCGTCTTGTTTTACATTCTCGACATATTTCTATAATAATGGAAACAATGATTTTATATTTGGTCGTATTTTTTGATAAAATTTTGTCGAGAAAATAATGTGATCATTAATCTTAATTACCTGACGATCGAAAAGTGGCGGATTGTCATTAGTGTCCGTTATTTCAACTGTAAACGAACAAACACCTTCGAGGGATGGTTCACCCTGGTCAGTAGCTTTCACAGTAACGGATACAAACTTTCCATCATCTCCCTCGCGATCAAATACCTGCGGGAATTACGAAAAAAAAAAGAAGCAAAAAAAGAAAGTATATAGTAATGTCAAGGATAACGATAAACCGATGAAACCCTAGAAGAGATTCGTCGTTATACTTGGTTAAACAGAAGCCCCGTTTCGTACGTATCGAGTATTCAGTTGCAGTTCCTCCTTTCTGTTTATTTCTTTTTTCTTTCTACTTTTTTATCTTTAGCTCCCTCAGAGTGGTAAAGATAGACAAACATCGTACATACCTTGTTCGTCGAGACCTCCCCGGTCTCCTCATCCACCGTGAATTTCGTTCCTTTTTGATTAGGCTGCTGGACAATGGAATACTTGACCTGGCCATTGACACCCTTGTCCTCGTCGGTTGCTTGAACTTTAATAACTGGGCTGCCATTTGACGCGCCTTCCTCAACTTTAGGGGAATAATTTGCGCAGTCTTTGAAGACGGGTTTATTATCGTTAACGTCCGTTATGAAGACAACAACGACCGCTGTGCTCGTGTGGATCGTAGAAGCTCCGTTCAGACAACAGGCACCGTCGTCGAGTGCAGTTACGTTCAATTCGTATTTGTCTTTGTCGAGGGAAATCGATTTGCCGTGGAGTCGAATAACTCCAGTGATTTCTTCGATAACGAATTGACCGGCCGATGTTCCACCGCCAACAAAACCGAAACGAACTGTGTCGCCATCTTTGTCGGAAGCAACTACCGTTGTTACCAAGGTATTCGGACCCGCATTTTCGTCGACGTTTGGTGTGTAAACTTGCTGTGAAAATTTTGGTTCTTCATCGTTTTTATTTTTTGTATATATTCGAACGGTTGCTGTACCGGTTTTGGAAGGTTCACCTGAATTAGGGATGGTAAATAAAGACGTTAGAAGAACGGAAAGACGGATGACATTTCAACGGGATTTCTTACCCTTGTCTTTTGCTGTAACGACGAATTCGTAATAGGCGTTGTTGTTGTCAGCGTCAAGTTGTTTGTTGTTTACTATAGTACCGCTCGAATCAACGCTGAAGTGATCGTCTGATACCAGATATTCTATTTCCGCATTCGATCCTGAATCTGAATCCATTGCTTTTACTTTCAGAATGCTGGTACCGAGGGGAATATCCTCGTCGACGTTGTGCGCTTGGTAATCTGGGAGTTCAAATTTTGGGGCGTTGTCGTTCACGTCGGACACTCTGATTGTCAACTGTGAAAGGATTTACGATTATTTTCGATCCATTTCAATTTCTTTTTAAATGAATTACGCACCTCCACGGTCGTCGAGAATCCCCCTGAGTCTTCTGTCGCTGTTACAATTAGCGAATAGACGTGTGGTTGTCGTAGATCTTCGAAGTCTAACTCCTTGGCCAATTTAACTATACCAGAAGTTGGACCTATATTGAAAGTTCCTGCACCTTGTCCTTGAGCTTTGAGAGTGTAGCGAATCTCCCTATCGGCGAATGAAATTGCCTTGACGGATATTATGCTGAAAAAGAATTTTAATAAACAGTTTAAATAAGGATTTCTATATCTCTTTCTATTTAACGATTGCGAGAAGAAAAAAAAAACAAAAAACAAATAACATCCTGCCGTACTTACTCAGAGTCCTTTTTCTGGTTTTCTGGTATATCAGCCTCGTAAGAGGATAGATAGAATTGTGGAGCACGTTTTCCTCCAACGATTGAAAGCCGTTCTTCAGGAGTAGATTGGTACCGCCTATCGTCAACTCGACCATTTTGATCTTCAGCTTTGACGTAAAGAACGTATTCCATATCTAGTTGAAATACATCGGTACCTCTTGTTCTGACAACTCCAGATCTCTCGTCGACCTCGAAGCGACCACCAGCTGCGAATAGATCAAAATTACGATGCTGGGATATGCAAAATGTAGGGGAAACTTTTCAAACAAATAAAATCCTACTTACTCCTATCTCTGACGATAAAATAATGGATGTTATGGTCGGTGTCCGGGTCTCTGGCCTGTAGGGTAAACACCGGGGTGTTTGGTGGCGCGTTGAGTTGGACAACAGCTTGCATGGGCAGCGGTCGATTTACGAAATAGGGTGGCTCATCGTTGACGTCTTTTACGTGGATTAATACGCGCTGATTATCGGTAACTGAAATTATCATTGATTTGGTAAAAGTTTCTCAAATTAATCACCCCAAATGAATTGCAATCAACGCAAGCTTTTCAATCGAAAGTACAAAGTATCATATCAAATATGCGAAAACTAAAGCATTGTAACCGATTTAATTCAGTAAAAATTGTTAGAAATGAAAATGCCATTGTATACTTACATTTCAGTACTGCGGAAGCCAGAAAGAAATACGAAGAATATTAGTAAAGTGTACACAGAATAATCAGCATTTACTTATGTATCGAACCAGCGATAAGGTGTGCAAAAGAATAATTGTATGCTTGCACTTCTCTGGCTCACCTTAATACCACGGTCAAATACGTATAGAAAAGTATAATGATTATGGATAGAAATTTTCTTTTCTGAATTAGAGAAGTATTAACTCGGACTGCGCGTAGGGAGAACATATGAGGCGACAGTAAGAACGATCATAAAATGTAAAAGGAAATGAGTTAGTCGCTGGAACACGAACTCCAAACAGAGCAAGTAAAAAAGCAACCCATAAAAGTGAAAATAGCGAATACCAAGTACCATGTGTGAACCGACAAAGGGGGTCGAAATGCTTGGCGCACCATCCTGGACGAAATAGAAATATTTCAAATGAAAATTAACCCAAATAATTTAAGAAAAAAAAATAAAAAAATAAATAAACCATCTCCCGTTTCGCTAGGTAACGTTGGACGGGGTGCCCTCGGAGTAAATAATACTGACCTCCAGTACCTGCGTTATTGATGGTGACCCAAAAGTCGATGGTTTTTTCGGATCCAAGTTCCTCGTAATTCCACTTTTGTTTGACCTTAACCGCTCCGTTAGACTCAACGGTGACCCATTTATTTTCATCCTTGATCTTGAAGGTTTCCCTGTCAGTTTCCTTTTCCAATGAAAATACGACTTTATTTTCGACATCTCCATTTCCTTCGGTGAATTCAATTTTTTTCGTCGTTCTTACGGCCCTCGTAACTCTTCTCTTCTCTATCCTGTGCTCTTCCTCGATAGGTTCGGATGTAACAAATTGAACAAGAACCTTTGCTGGTTTCTCGCTCGTTCTACTGGGCGTTCTAACATCGTGAGCTTCTATGAGTAATTCAACTTCCATGTCTTCTTCCAACGAACTTTGAGGATCACCGGTCAAAAGAATCTCACCAGTTTGTGGTACAATAACTACTAAATTACTTGGCGCAACAAGTTTATACGCAAGTTTATCTCCGTCGGCGTCTATCGCTTTTACCTTTCCTATGGTAGAGAATCTTTTCCATTCGGCAACTTCGTCCGTAGGAGAAGCTCCTAGGTTTATAGGTTTCACGACAAATCTGTAAATTTCTTGTTCAAATTCCGGACTGTTATCGTTTTCGTCCAACACGGTAACTCTTCCGCTTATTTTTGATCTACTGATAAAATCTGAATCCGAAGCATGTATAACGACGGTATATTCCCCTTTGATTTCCCGGTCAAGTGGACGGGACGTAACGACTTTTACGCCCTGTCCAGAGTTTCTCAATGTTAAATTCTGTCCGGTGATTCCCGTTCTGCTATCCATAAGAACGAAAGGCTTGTCACCAGCTTCCGGTAGGATTTTATAATGTACGGGAAAATTTCCCGATGCTCTAAGAACTGGGAAACCATTTACCGGCGTATTGACCGGTGCGTTTTCGGCTACATCGCCATCGCCAAGATGACTATGAGAAAATGTCAACATATTTTTTCTGTCCAAAACGTATAGATGAAGATCATGAGTTTGTGTTCTGTTTCCAAGCTCCTCAAGAACTATTAAATTTACCGGTCGGTTAACAAGTGGCGTTAAATCCGACGTCGTCATTACCATACCGTTGTCTAGTATTGTAAAAAATTTCGAAAATCCCGTCTCTAACAGTCGAAAATTCGAGGATTCTCTACCCCCGCTCTGGAAATGTTTCACTTCAAATCCAGGGTAGACGTCGTGCGGTAAAACCGAAACTTTTCCTCTACTCGTTGGTACCGAATGCAGAAGAAATGCGCAGACGGCTATTAGCCGCCACATTTTACTGCTGCCCTTTCTCGGCGTCATCTTCGGCGATTTTTTTCAACGTTACTAAAGCATGGGTAGCGTCGTTTCTGAAACAACAAAATTTGAAATCCTCTTTATCATTCGATCATAATTATATATAGATAAAGTAAAAAATCTTTCGTGAAAAAGTCTAATTTAGCGTTTATATATCCGCGCACGATATAAAATGTTAGCGTGCAACCGTAGTAGTTTTTACATTCTTTTGGGGTTCGTGCCAAGTCCTAGGGGATCGAAATAGGGGTCTGCAGGAAAGTCTGGAGTTGCGAGGGTTGAAAGCTTAGAAATTCGTCTGTAGTGCACCGAGGAGTGCCATGTAAAAAGGGGAATGAGAGACGGAAGGGAAAGAGAGAAAAAAAAAAAAGAGGGAGAGAAATGCCAAACGTCGTTGCGCAACCATGGCAACAATCGTCGAGAACAACGACCCCCTCTTTCTATAGGACGTAATTCTACCGCTGCTGCAAAACTATACATATGTATACCTATAATGTACATCGTGATAAATTCAAAACTGCAATGGCTGCGCCGGCAAACCAAGCTTAGCAACGAGCAACTTTGATATAACTAAATATAAAATAATTTATCAGAGGTGTGAATATCTGAGCTTAAAAACAGGAAAACAAAGAAAAATTAAAACCTCCACCCCAACAGGTATAAAATTAAACAAATCCCCTCTGTATACGAAATAAACCGCACGCAGCAGTTTTCTGTTTTTCTTTTACAAATTTCTTTTATTTGCCATTGCTTAGTCGGCAAAAAAATGTATAATAGTAATAATATGTAAGTTTTCATGCTAATTACGTGGATCTTACGAGATAATAATAACAGGCACAACGATAATAATATAAAGGGTAGTAGATGTGGTGTGCGCATTATCATCACTTTATCGTTTTGCGTCGATTTATTAATATACGAGCGGAAACGAGTCTGGGCGGGTCCAAATCGAGCATTGTAATTTACAATTGATTCAATACGAGCTTCTCGCTATAGTCCCTAGCTCTCCACCGCATACTTAAACATATGTATACCGGATGCTGCGAGGTTGCACCGGTTCTCTTTTAATTCAAGTGCACCGGCTCAAAAAGAGAAAAAAATGGGGGGGGAAACGGGGAAACGGGGGCCGCGGCGGGAGGGAAAAAGAAGATGATGAGAGAGCAGGGGGCAAAGATGAAAAAAAAGATAAATAAAAGTAAAATAAAAATAAAAAGAAAGATAAACTTCTGAAGGGACAATAAGAGGGCGAAGATAATAACGATAATGATAATCCCTTGGAGAAAAATTGAGAATTGAGTTGGAGAAAAATGAAGAAGATGACAAGTATAAAATCGCGGGCTTTAAGACCTTGTCGGTGGTGCATTGCAGCAGACTCAGAACAGATGCTGGTTTAACTCTTCCGAGTATATGGCAATATATATATACATATATCTACAGAATATGCATGTAGGAAGTTTCAAAGGAACGAGGAGCGAAGGGTTTCGGATGGGAGTGTAGGTTGTATGAGAATATGGGAATATAGTGGAGTGTAAGACGTCCATGTGAGTAAAAGCTGGAAGGCGGGTGTTGTAAGGTCAAGCCGTTGAGAAACACGACACCTAATCCTTCTTGAAACATATTAAATAACTACTTTCAGCTGGGATCAACCGCTGCCATACGTATCTATATGGTACATACGTATGAGGTATATACAACGATGTTCACGTGGAATGAAAAACGATACGCGAACAAGCGTCCTGCAGACCTCTTCACTCTTGATCAAATATACTCGTCAAGTGTGTAGCCTGCACCCCCCACCCCTTTCATAAATATGTGCCCATATACATTATATATACGTATACATCGTGTATCCGATCTC
This sequence comes from Athalia cordata, assembly GCA_963932425.1. Lineage (NCBI taxonomy): Eukaryota > Metazoa > Arthropoda > Insecta > Hymenoptera > Athaliidae > Athalia > Athalia cordata. The sequence continues at coordinate 33,850,339 of OZ010626.1, forward strand.
AAGTTCGATGAAAAAATAAATAAACTACTAAATAACATAGCGATTCTTAATTGCAGGACGGAAATCAGCGATATACTTAATGTCGTAACATTTTTTCCGACCTGTAGTAATTTTCAAACAAAAAATTTCATTTTTTGTTGGTTAAGATATTTTTGCTTATTGCTGCACCGTCCATTTTATTTGGTATATACAAATAAGCCGAAGGTAAGGCGGGTTTTGTATGGGATAACAAGTGTAGTTTGTATGACAAAAGACTCGAGACGAATTCTATTCTCTTTGAACGGTTCGGGTGGAGGGGAGAGAAAGTATGTGGATGGAATAAGTGAAAAAAAAAACGAAAAAGAAGAAAACATCGCGGTTGTGTCGCGGAGTATAAAAACGATAAAATATATTGTATGTATATACCATGTATATTATGACAATGGTTGACAGGATTTGTTTCATTGGATCATTGCACCGCGGTATATATGTATAATATCGGCTACATACCCCCTGCACATTGGACATAATCATCATCCGCGCAATAAGGAAGAGAAGGAGAAGGAGAAGAAGGAGGAGGAGGAGGAGGTCTCGGTCCCCTTTGTCTGTAACATTATTTTCTCCCTTTCTTTTTTCATCTTTCATTCATTGTTGAGGCCCGACAACGCGACCTGGGCCGAGAAATATGTATAAAGAGCGAAGAGCGAAGAGAAGAGAAGAGAGAAGTGAAGCGCTGTGCAGGAGATGAATGAAGAGCGTATAACATGAAAAAAAAAAAAGAACGTTTCTCGTTCGCTTGTTTCCGTTTCAAATATAACAATTTGTTTCAGGTTATACACACATGTAGTATAAGGACCTCCGAAGAAACGAGAGAAAAAATAAATAAAATAAATAAAATAAATAAAATAAATAAAATAAATAAAATAAATAAAATAAATAAAATAAATAAAATAAATAAAATAAATAAAATAAATAAAATAAATAAAATAAATAAAATAAATAAAATAAATAAAATAAATAAAATAAATAAAATAAATAAAATAAATAAAATAAATAAAATAAATAAAATAAATAAAATAAATAAAATAAATAAAATAAATAAAATAAATAAATAAACAAACAAAAAGTAAAAAGAAGGGAAAGAATCGAGTGGCATCGGTACGTATAAGCGGCTATAAGAATATAAGGGTGGCTGACGAGGCACGCGTGGCAAAAAAAAAAAAATCTCCTGATGCAGCAGAATATCGTTCGCCGGGGGAAAAAAAAAAAAAGAGACGCGTTTGCAGATATCAAATATGATCGTCTGCTACACATTATACAGGGAGGATTATAGGATGCCTTGAGAGCTGCGGAAGAGAGTTTATAAAAAATTGACAAGAAGAAAGAAAGAATGAAAAAAAAAAAGTTAAAACTGATCAAAAGCAAAATTTTATATGATATTCCGCGTCCAACGATGATGTGTTCGTCTGTTACATGCGTGTGTATGATATGTATGTTAAACCCACGATTCCGAATTATATGTGCAGTATATATCGCTTCAAAGCGTGAGTAATGGCGACCCACCCACGTTCATTATATTATATGTATCTCGTAATAAATTAGCGCCGTCGTATATAAATTGACGTAGTAATTTCAATTATTCTATTCATTGTATTCGTCTCTTACATATATATAATATACCTATGTATACATATGCTCTAGATCTCTAGTTGCGCGAAATTAATTATAATTTTTTTGTTTTTTTTTCTTCTCCTTACTCTCTTTTTTCTTTTACATCATAATTATATCACGCCCGTTTTTCATCTACACTTATAAATTTCATCGCTGCAGCGGCGAGTGCAGCTCGATATGAAGGTACGAAAGCACCGAGGACATCATCTTGATGATTATAATTATATGCCGGTGATTAAAAATGAAAGAAGAAATACATACATATAGATAAATATGATGGAATTAAGAGTAGTGCAGAAAACTGCAGATTGAGTGCGTTGATATATTATACATGCGTATACCTATATATACCTATATCTATTATGTATTGACCGGAAAAGAAAAAAAAAAACACCTGACAATGAAAATTGACTCGCGGTTAATTCATTATTTCCTTTAGCGCGGGAGACTGCAGATTAGCGTTTCACGATTGATTGAACCTGATTCATTCCTGACCCGATTGTAATCGCTGGTCATCAATCCGCCCACTACTAAAATCTATATAGATAGGTATAAGGTATACCTGATGGAATATGAGCAAGATTATTTATGTTGTACCGTCTGCAGCTGTTGGATTGGTGATTATTATTCAAATCTTAAATTATTCACAACTCCGATAGACCGCGGAACGTATAACGTGTGTATTATTAAGACCCCAAAATCGAAGCGAAAATTCGCATATATCTTGTACAGAGAATATAGGTATATGGAAATAGGAAATGAAATGAATGAAGAAAAAACAATATTGACAAAATAATCGATAAATATTTTCCTAAGCTCTGTACATACATACATACAAAATATAAAGTGCGTGATTTGGAGAAAGTGATAAGAACACGGAAAAAACGTACTATACCCAAAAACGAAGAAGAGGGCAAATATTTGATCAGTTAGAGAGGAAGGAATCTATATTCCCTCATAGCTATATCGTCCTAATCAATTACACAACTCTTTATCATCATTACGATTATTTTATCATCTTGGTTATATACTTAGTTATACATATGTATAGTGCATGACATAACTCAGCTCGAGTATATTTATTATACATATATCTTTATTTGTTTTCTCTTCTTTATATTATACTATACATATTAATTTGATGGAGTTTTTTTTACTGCAAAACTTTTTTATATATACCTACGTGATAAAACGTAGAAATTTTTTTATTATGGAAGAAAATAAAAAAAAAAAATTTTTGTCACCGAAAAATAAGTGTTTCAATTTATTGTTACAGAGCTGACACGCGGATGATGGTGACGATTGTTATAACTTGCAGGGCATTATAGGACCCGGTGTATATATGTATAATATTCTGGAATAAAACGTTTCGCAACTTGCCGTTTTAAATATGTACATACATATTTATGTGTAGGTATGTATAAAATAGGTCCTATGTATATGTCTGTGGTATGTGTAGAAATTTATTTTAGAGTATACCGGAAGTTCACCACTGACCGACGACGCCGCGACGGAGGCAGTCGCGGCGAGCTACAGATATCTATATTATATACCTATATATATGTATAATACTTATAACACCTATATGACATGAATATAGGAACGAAAAGGAATCTAGAGGCTGCTAACCACAGCTGTCCCGCGGTATACTTCCCGGGCAGTAAAAAAAAAATCAATGAAAGGTTCAACCCGGCGATTCCTATACCTATAGGGTTCGTACCATAGGAGGAAGAGAACTCGTAGCCGGCCAGATCGCGCGGCGCGGCGGCGGCCGCATCAAAAACTTAAGTCATTACGAGGAGGAAAATTCGTCTGTATAAAATATAATTAAATATATATAAGTCTGGTAAAAATATCTTACGTATAATAAGTATGTGCATGTATATCGTTATATGAAGCGAAGAATCACATACATATAATGGAAGCACGGAAAGGGCGAAAAGTATTCTGAGAAAAAAATTGAAACTCTTTTCTTTCTTTTTTTTGATCCAACAATTAGTCTTGCGGGGGGGGGGGGGGGGGGGGGTGAAAAGAACAACGAAAAAAGACGAATGAAAAGAAGAAAGAAAGAAATGATGAAAGCGTGATCCGGTGAACTTGATGGTTGAGTCGGGTTAATTAAATAGCTTAATTCAAATTGTGGTGAAGATGGAGGTTGAATTGGCCTGCAGCTGAGAAAGTATAAGACTCTATAAAACTGGTCGTGGTGCAGTATTGTATATTTCTACGTGGCATGGGACGCCTAAAAGACCCCTAAAGGATCTCGTTTACGACGCATGTTTCATTGTCCTCATCAATTAAACTTAGTTTATAATTATTTTAACGGTTTTTATCTTCAAGTAGATATATATTATAGTATACATATATGACGAGAGAGTGTAAGAGGGGTGAATATAATATAAGAAAGTATATTATTGTATCAAGGTTTTTTTTTTATAATTTGTTTTAATTTGTTTTTCTTTCTTTGCCAAAATTTGCATACTTTCGTTCTCGCGTAAAATTCTCCCTATCTTGTTTTCGCTATAAGAAGAAAAGAAGAATGGGAAACGAAAAAATTTCCCAGACCGCGACGATGACGACGTATATAATAATAGGAGGGGGAGGTTAGGGGGCCCGACGAATTTTATTGTTACAGATGAGCTTGACTCATCGTTTCGTCACACTATATATTTACCATAAAATCGTTCTCATTGGATGTATAAGTAGAGAGGAATCGTGAAACGAGAAGAGAAAAAGAAGAATATTCGTTTAAAGAACGTAAGATGAGAAGCTGCAGAGATATTCTTTTCGAAAAACCAAACCGCAAAAGTTGCTGCCGTCGTTAATATGCGGGACTATATAATATATTTATACTTATATGTGAGGACACTGCACATAAAGGTATATATGTATAATGTAATATTATTTCTAGGAAGAAATATAATTCGTATATATATATATCATAATATACACGAGAAAATAAAAGACGTAGTGACTAAACATATATATTTGTTGTCCGGCATGCAGGTCCCAAGAATTCAAAAACAGCGGGAGGCGCCAATAAGCCGCGCCGCGCTTATTTATTATTATTCGAGGGGGATGAGATGATGTGGCTGATGTGCAACGTTTATAATTTTAAAAAATGACGGGCTATGGAGGAAAGGGGTTTGAGTTCGATGCGTTTCATACCCCGCAGCGTAGGGTTGATTTCCCTTTTGTATAATATATTTACTACACATACAAAACTGATCCGAAAAACGACAGTCGACCTTCCGTTGTATATGATATGTATTTTCAAATGGACACAAAATCATCTACAGGGTGACCAATTTTACTTGTAATCAAAATAAGTAGGTATATGTAGTCGGTAAAATTTTTATTATACTCTATTAAATCGGATGTAATTTTGAAATGATTTATTATAAACTGCGCGTAACTATTATCCGATACATCATACATACGCATATATAAAATAAACGGTGTAGATAAATGATATGCACCTGTCGCGGCACTCGAAAAGTTTTTGGATTAAGAATTCCATTAAGGACGATAGGAAGAAGTGAATTTAGATTAGGTCATAAATGACACCCCTAGTAATTAACGGCGTCTGCGCTGCTCCGGCACCCCACAAATATCGCGTCGTCTGCTGCTGCACCATTTGTCACGATATTTTATTATATACGTACAGTTCACATTGTGCACCGTTATTGTATATAAGATCTTCACATTTTAACATTATCTATCACCGATCATGACGATGCGTCTCATATAATCGCAGGACGAATAATTTGGCCACAGCATTTGAAAACGAGACAAAAAAAAACGATAAAACAATAAAAATAACGACGAAGAAACTGAACAAATCTGTATACAATATAAAGATGGCGGAATAAAATGAGACAATATTTTCGGGGATGAGGGGGGGCAGATCCGGTGGACGAGATCGTTGAACCCTCAACAAGACAGATAGATATATACATATACGTATAATGTATATATAACATACATAACATCTTTTCTTGGAAATTCCGACATACCTACCTATTGATCGAGAAAGAGAGAGAGAGAGAGAGAGAGAGAGAGAGAGAGCCCGCGTGCAGTGAGTATAAATACCCACTGTGCAATTGATCGTCGGAAGTTTGAAACTGAAGAAAAAAACTGAAGAAAAATCAAAAAGAAAGAAATTAAAAACTGCAAAAAAAAAAAAGATTAGTGCAAAATGAGCGGGTGGAGGATCTTCGCGTAGATTTTTTTTCCACTCGCGTCCGCGCCGCTGCAGACGCGATGGGGTTAGGAAAGAAAAGGGCGCAAAGAAGAAGAAGAAGAAGAAGAAGAAGGAGAAGAAGAAAAAGAAACGGGGTGTATGAGGGGGTTGGGATGGAGGGTAAAGGGTGAAGGGTAGGAGTTCGCAGGGGTTGTCGGCGTCGGTTCTGAAACGAGGTAAGGTTCCTATGCCGTCGTCGGTGCCGGTGCCTACTATGCTATACCTTCTACTATACGTATGTATACGCGGGCGTCGTGTACTTTGAGTTTCTACTCGGTGTGCGAAGCCAGTTATCGATTGCAGCGACTAAAACAGGGGCGTATATTATAACAGAAACTGGGAGTTTCCTATTTCTATAATACGCCTACAGGTATACCTTCAACCCTCTGTGTGTAGAAAATTTCCTAGCTTTTCAATAATTTCAAAACTAAAATGCTATCGCGAGCTTAAATTTCCCATATAACATTTAATAGGTATGTAGTACACCCGGTTAGGTTGATTCTGAATCGCTTCGCTTTTGGACAAATTTTCGCAGCCGGCCCAGCTACACACGAAAAACTTGTCCAAACGCGCGCTTGGCCGTGATAAGCGATTCAGAATCAACCTAACCGGGTGTACATAAATATACATTTATTGTCACAATTATTTCATCCATTATACGCGATCTCCACCATAGGTATGTATAATGATTTCATTTTTTACTCCAAAATTTATTTGAAACATTATACATATATGTACATATATGTATATAAATATATGTATATTGAGTATGTGGTGTATTATGTGTAACATCAGCGGCTACCGCTGCTTCTGTTCCGTAGCTATATGTATATCTATACAACTATACTATCCGGCGAGTATTTCGACCGTCCATTCACACGACAAACGAGGGGGGCGGCTGCCAGAGAAGAAAAAAGAAAAAAATACAAAAATGACAAAAAACGTTGGAAAAAAAAAATAAAGAAAGAAAAACAGTTCATTGGCCCCACGGCTCGTCCCTGACACCTTGCCACAAGATCTATGCCAGTGGTTCGCATCATAACGATGCAGTATTTAGCTCAAAACCACTGGAGGAAAGCAAGGAATGTAAGAATTCCTCCGTGCCTTTAGCCTCTGAACTAAATTAAGAAGAGACGAAGAAAAAAAAAAAAAAAAAAAGGAAAAATAAAATGAAAAAACTAGTTAACCGCGGTTATAGTATATTCTTGGCAAATAGAATCTATAAATGTATCTAGTTTCTTAATTTTTTAGTTTTACTTGTTTTTTTTTTGCTTTTTTCTCTTCTTTATTTTCCTTATGAGTTTCACGAAGAAGGGATATAATGGAAATACCATGTGAACACCACTGCAGCACGAAGAACAGCCGCAGCCTCCTCTTTTATCGTGTATATGATGCGGAGCCATCGGATATATTTCCTCTATAGCTGCACGTTCGATCTCGTCTTTCATTTTGAATCAATATATCGATCTCTTCATATCATCGTGGAGGGAGAAACGAACGAACGAACGTACGTACAGTACTAGTAGGTGTAATAATAGAAGTTTTTTCTTTGCTTTTCTTTTTTACCCCTCTAAAATACGCGAGCAATACTATTTTGCCAAAAACAAAAGAATAAGAAGAATCTGCACATGCTTCATACACGCATGTACATACATATATATATACACGTATGTGGGTACAATGAAAAAACAGATAATCGCGCGTCGCTTTCAATATACATATATATGTGCATATGTACATATGTATATCTCTTTCTCCTTACATACTTTATACTGCTGCTGCTGCTGTACACGGGGAGGACGACCGCGACGCCAGGCCGCCTTGCCTTATACCCGGACGTCGCGACGCTTCACCCTCGAAACCGTCGAGACTAAAGACTAAAATAGTACGACGACGACAACGACACCATTTCTATACGCTCCTAGGTGCAATGGTATATATATATATATAAGTATACATATATGTATACTCGTATGTCTATACCAAGAGTCTGGAATGATTACAATTTTTTTTTTACGTTTTCATCTCCCCCCTCTCGCCCCATTCCCTCCTTACAATACACCAATTCTCGGATGGCGAATTGTTTTCATTTTGTCTTCTTGTTTTTTTTTTTGGCGTTCTCTTATATACTTTTCTGACTGAAATAAAAACAAAGAGAAAAAAAAAAAAATTTACTCATCACGCCCTGCACACAAATTGTTCGTACATATAAATTAAATAAGTTCATTATTATACGTTTAATTATACAGGTAATCGTTACATATTTTATGTTTCTTTGAATAAAAAAATAATCATTTTTTTCCCCCTTTTTTCGTTTTGTTTTTTGTAACTTCCGGTTCGCGCGACGAGATCTGGTGTATTATATAGGTATGTAGGAATAGTTTACCGGAAAGAGGGCATATACATATGGTATGTATATTGAGGTGCAGTTCGGAATTGAAATCGCGTATGTCACAGCGTAGTTCCTGTTTCCTGTTTTCATATACTATATGGACACCATCTATCGTATATACATTATATATACATTATATATATGTGTATATTTATATATACCTATAATACATATAACTGCAATAACAAGCCATAAAAGTGTATACAGCAGCAGCTGCATTGTATAATATATGCCAGCTATGGTTAGCGAATAATTAAAAAAAAAAAGTAAAGAAAACTAAAAGACAAAAAAGAAATTTAGTTGAAAAATAAGAAAGTATAGAAAAAATTGAAAGAACATAATAAGACGGAGAGCGAAACTGCATACGATTCTCGAGCTGTGTTGTTCATAAATGACAACTTAGGATCGCGTTATGGTTCGTGAAATGGAATTTGATTGTTCAGCCGTGAGCAATTTTTCGTCCCTATAAATCGTCTCACGTACCTAATGTTGTTAAAGCGGTTGTAAATACACTACCGGCCAAAAGTTTGGGTTATAGACCTGGAGTCGAAATTTCTGATCGAATTAAAAGTCGGATAGCCGGCTCAAAAATGAGAATAATCAAATTTCCCAAAGAGCGTTTTTAAGAGAACAAATTTACCTTCGTTTTCCTTTTTTGTAAAAATCTCAACGATTTTTTTTTCTTTTTTTGGCTTCGCTACATATTTTTGAACATGCTGCAGGCGATTTTTCGGCTATTTTTCATAGCCGCCGAAATAATAAACCTCACAGCTTAATTATGGGGAAAATTTTTTCCTCCGTTTTTTCTATGGTAAACTTAAATCAATTATGGGGGTTGGGACAGTATAGAGCGAGAGGGAAAATTTGTTAACGCATTTTCAAATTGAAATTTTTAAATTTTGAATTAATAATGAAAAATTTGAAAAACTTCAAATCCTGCATACATACAAAATGATTGCTAAAGACCCGAAGAGAAAGAACAGATTGGAAATAAATCATCGTCCATTATTTGCATGTATAATATTCCGGTTCAAGATTATCTGCATGAGGTATATAAAATGGCGTTTTGAATAACGAAAAAAGATATTAGATTATATTGTTCATCCGCGTAGCTATGCAGGGAATATCGAATCAATCAATTTATTTCTTGGTATATGACAACCTCGAGGATGAAATATTGCTTTGAAAATTTTTCAATATCTCTAGAATTATTATTGTTTGTTCATTCGATGTTAAACTTATATAGGCAAGTGCAAAAAATAAGCTGCAAAATATATTGAATTTAATTTTTAATCTTCCATTGACCACTAGATTATTATATCGATGGAATATCGGTAAGAAATATACGTGAATAAAAAAATAACAGAAGTGAAAAAAATGAGTAACATTTGAAACGTTTATTCTTTGAGATAAAAGGAAATAGAGAAAATAATATTTACTGATTTCTATTTAGAATTACCCTTCTACAGTTCTCTTCAGTTAATTCTCTTTTGCGCGCCGTGCTTTTCAGGATCTTTAAACGCCCGAGGGTTGAGATCAAAAAGCGAATGAATCCCGTCTAGCTTATATTCTATGTATATAGTATGTATGGTAATAGCGAAGTAAATAAAATATAAATTTTAAAAGGCGTCTAGCTTTTTACGCTTTAACTGCAGCATCTCTTTCCGAAAATCAAAATCATCAGCATATAAATATAACTCCACATATATATTATTCAAATTTAGCGATGCAGAAATCGAAATGATTTTTTCGTATAGTAAAAAAACCCAAAAACCAAAAAAATAAGAGAATGTCGGAAAGAAGAAAGTGCCGCATTGAAGTTTTTGACTCGTTGAATAAAATAGTTCCAACAAATTATATTTTCAAGTATATAAATATACCTAAAGCTTTTACCGTAGACACTAATATGTACGTACATGTGCGAGTTAAATTATATATGTACTAGAACCTATGTAAAAGCACCGGTTTTTCACATTTTCAAGTCATATATACACATAGATACATATATATACCTACTTATGGATAAAGTACCACTTTTCTGGATATATATCGCAGATATATCCCGGACCCTAGAATCCGGATGACCTACTTCTTCGCAGACAAACAAATCTCCCCGGTTTAACCGCTAATTAGTACCTGCAGGTATATTATTCAAAAACGATCGAATTATCCACACCGGCTGCAGCAATAATACAAACAGAAATCATAATATTATACAATTATTCATATATCGATCAATTATTGGAAACTCAAATATAATATAATATGTATAAATGTGTACTTATGTATGTATCTAATCAAAGATCAGTCATTTCATTATAGCAACGCGCTAATCTGCAATGATCTCTACTGAAATTTATTATTCTATTTTCTATCTTACATTCAAAAACTCAATTATCTTATTATACGAAAAGCGAACATCGATAACATTCCGTTCAATTCTCAGAAAAGATGGAAATATTAATAATAATAATAATAATAATAAATAAATGAGAGCTGACGTGAACCCTCGTGAAAATTAGGATTAACAAATGAACGTTCGTTTTTCGGTAGGTCAAAATCCCGCCCCCCCCCCCCCCCTCCCCTCCCCCCAAATTATAAACGAAAATTTTTTATTCGCCTAGATCAAGGAAAAATAACTGCTGTGTAATAAGTGATATGATTTGCATCGCACGGTTCATTCGCGAGATCACTTCATATCGCAGACGCAATTGTTGTATAATAATGATAATATGTAAATATATACGCATACATATAATTTACGATTAATAAAATTTATCAATGAATTGAATTAAACTAGAATGAAATTTTTGGTAGGAATATATAATTTTGAAGTAAAACTGTATAAGACTGTGGGTATTATATTGGTTAGATTGAATTTGAAAATATTGTATATCTCGTATGTGGGGTTAATATAATTAACGGGTTATAAAAATAACATTACATATACTTGTACATAAATATACGAAGTTAGCAAGTCGTATAAGAATATATAAAATATAAAGTTATATTATAGAGAAAAGCGTGGTTTAGTCGTTATACAGAACCGGGGTGAAACCCTAAAGGGCGTACCGTGACTTCCTTACTTGGCGAGGGAAAATCAATAGCGTGTTTGGGGGTGCAGAGGTAGCGTAGAGACCTGCTGCAAAAACCCCGCGAGAGTCAAATTCACGTTGGTTTTACAAAATCATATATATATATATGCTTCGTACATTTCTTCTATATTTTGTTTAACTATAGATATGTTGTTTTTTTTCTTTTGTCATTTGTTTTTCTTTTATCGAAAATTCAAAAAAAAAACAGGGTGTAATATAGATTCGGTTTGCGATGCACCTAGAGGTTTTAACCGCAATGGCCAAAGCCCATCAACCCCGATTCGCCAACGCCCGCCCCCCCCCATCCCCCCCAATTCGTTCCCACGAATTCTGCCGCCGCCGCCGCCGCCGCCGCCGCCGCTGCTGCCCTTTTGCGATTAGATGCGCGTGCCAAAATTCATCGTCTCAACGCCCCCGAGTTTGGAATTCTAAAATATATGAGACGATGTCTTGTCGGGCGGAGTCAAAAATAAATATACTATAACTAGCGAGTTCGATAAACCATCGGGTTGATGAAACACGATTGATTGATATCTCGTCTAAAATAATCATACTGGAAGAATTTCCACATAGGATCAGTCTTCGTGCGCGATATGTAATTTATAATTTACTCACCTGTCCACCTCGGTAGTTCGTTGTTTCCGTTGAGTATTTTGTAGAGTATATGAGTAAATTATCCAAAAAGCACTTATTATTGCACCCTTATACAAGACGTGTAATATAATATCTTACCGAACTTTTTACCGGTCGTATGTAAAACCAAAATTAAAAACCAAACAAACAAACAAACAACAAAAAGACAAATTTCCTTCTCCGACGTATAAACTTATTTTGTAAAATTTCACGATAAAACTGAAAACTGGGCACCTGCGGCACAACGCGACGTTCGTATTATATCCCTGTGATATTTGGCGAGTTTATATTTCGTGTATGAATAACCAATATTCATAATTCGTTATTTTATTAAATTCGATTCAACTTTCTATAGAAGAATAATTGAAAAATAAAAAATAAGAAATTTGTTTTACCCTCGGCTATCGCCGCACTGATATACCTGCACATATACGGATAAATATACACCGTCGCGGTAACACACGTATTAAATGCCGGCGGTACGTATCTACGTACGTACGTAGTCGACGATACTCTGATCTCCTCTCTCTCGTCTTTATTATAGTGCAATGCGCGCAGCCTCGCGCGATTCTAACGCGATGGTTGTGGGGCGCAGGTCACACGCAACCTAAACGGGCGGCCCCCAGATCGTTGGAGTAAAACTCGAGGCGCTATTCCGTTCGGCGTACCTTCTCCCAGCCCTCGACGCCCTCGCCGCCACCACCAGCGGTAGCAGCAGTCCCGGACTCCCCTAGTACCCCCAAATCCCACTCCCTCCCCCTCCACTCGCTGCTTTTCCACCCCGCGAAACGCCGCGAACGCCCCTTCTTCCGAACCACCAGATGGGGCGCGGGCGCGCGCCGACGACGACTACGACTCACCCCTCCCCCCCCCCCTCTGCCCCCTCTGCCCCGCCGCCACCGCCGCCAACCCCTTGTACGATACGTTACGATACGATACGATGCGATGCTCTCGCTCCCTGCGCCGGCACACCCGAACCGAATCCGAATTATATTCGTAACCCCCCTCCCCGCCCCCTGCCCCCTGCCCCCTGACCCCTCCGGCCCCGTCCCTGTAGGGGTCGCCGGACCGCGTTCACCCCCGCAGCACTTCGCGATTTCAGATAGAGCTACCAACACCTCGGAGTCTCGAAGAAGAAGAAGAAGAAGAAGAAGAAGAAGAAGAAGAAGAAGAAGAAGAAAAAACAGAAAATTAGATAAAATTATATAATCACGAAATTCTTTTTTCATTCATGAAATCCGTCATACTATACATAATACATATGTATAGGACGTTGATCGCACATACCATTCTTATCATGTGTGTAGCACTTGAATATTTTCAATTTTTTTTTTTTTTTTTGTGATTCCATTCATATAGGGTGGTTCACTCCAAGTGTCCAGAATGGGAGGGACTTAATAAGCACGAGGTCCCGCCCCTTGAGCCAATCAACAACTAGAAGAATTATCAAGAAATCGTATCTTGTTTTTCCGTAAGAATTTCGGTCGATCAAATTTTTCTGGTTGTTGAATGGCTCGAGGGGTGGGACTTCGTGCCTGTTAAGTCCCTCCCATTCTCGACACTCGGAGTGAACCACCCTGTATATATAATACGGTACGTAATACACCGTTGTAAGCACATGCAGGTATGAAAAATTTCTTTGGTAGCTATCAGCTAATTTCCTCAGGGAGAGGTGTGGGTATACGATACGTGCTACTGCACGATGACTGAGATTCAACAATTTGTAACTCTCATCCTCCCTTCCATTACATTTGTTTATTTTATTTTATTTCACTCCGTTCTTCTTTTCTTTTTTCATCGCTAGTTATGAATTTTTCAAACGAAAATCGGGTATAACACGGTAGGTATATATGGATATTATCTATATCTTGCGTCGAATCAGGTATACGTACCTACATGTAAGTGCAGCACTTGCGAGAAAAGCTGCCAGTTCTCTCCGTAAACGTAAATAAATAAATAGGAAAGATAGAAAGAATATTAGAGGTGAGTGACGTTTGGAACCGAATCCGCGGGTGTATCTCTCTATACGAATTCTGGTATCGAATTAGCAATGTCTATAAGGTATTATTACGTCAATTCGATTTGCTAGCACCAATTTCATCGATTCTATACTGTGAATACAGATATACACTTTTGTATAATAGATCTATAATGACGACTGCTCTAATTATAGACAGACTGTATTATACGACGTCGCGCAGTATAAATCTTCTAAAGATAATTACTACGTAAACATTCAGATTACGATTAACGTGATTCGACCGACTATACCTCTTTTAACGTATAATAAGTTTAGCAATTTTATACAAGTCTGACGATTTTTCTCAAATCAAAGGTTACAGCGGCAAACGAATCTATATATTTATTTTTTCAAACCCTCGTTTTATCCCCGCACTTAAAACGTTCATTTCAGACTTCGTTAGAGAAAAATAATATTTATTTTTCTTCTTTTGTTTTTTTGTTTTTTTTTGGTTTTCTTAACGATCTCGTTTTAATTTCAACGTCATACAAATATATACGTCTGAACTTTTCATACAAATATATCTGACCTTTAACATATTATCGAAATTTTAACACCAGAGAAAAGCGAGTGATCGCGATAGTTATTAATCACGGAAAGTAATTAGCGAGACATCGTGTTGCTAATTATACCGATAACGCTGTACATTATATCTGCACGGGGAAACGAATAATTCGAAGAAAAAAAAATGGTGCGGTGAAATCCGACTTCCAAATTCTGAAAAATTTCGAAAACCTTTAAGGATTCAATGAAAGAGTGCATGTGCACCGAAAATCTTTTATGCTGTTGAATAATAATTTATCCACAATAAAAAATAAGAAAAAAAAAATCAAGAGAAAAAAACCAACGGAACGTTTTGAAGCAAAGCTTTATGTTCGTTTTAACTATGCGGTATCTAACTGCAGCTACTTAATACGGATCTAAAAAAAGCTCGTTTAAAAATTGAATCCGTTAAATAAATCATAGAAAATTGCCATGATAATAATACCTACGCTAGACCTCGTCAGTCAGTGTCAGCTGAGATTACCGTGAATTTGAATGATGATTCCGATCATCCGATGTGTTGCAGATGCTGAGATTAAATCCTTTGCGTAAAAAAGTTTCCTATATGGTAGGTAATTGTTAGTCTGCTTTTATCCGGTCTTTTGGAGAAAATATGAGATTTTACCTCTACGTTACAAATTGGCTTAGGACCGAGGAGCCTATATGGAGTTTAGTGAGGGCGTCGCATGTATGTACTCTGCAGCGTTCAAACCTACCTATGTACCCCGTATATATAAGTTTCCTTATAAGAATACATACACGTCAAATGTGAGGATATGGGATGAATACGAAAAAGGTGTCGCACGCTTGCGCCATTAAAGAAAAAACAAAAAACCAACGAAAAAAAAAAAAAAGTACGATGGTTGGGGAAAAGCAGGGATCAAATCCCATCGGCAAAGACAAGGGCTGAAAAGTTAAACGACACAATTTTTTTCTTTTTTTTTTTTTTGTCGTTTTCTATATATCTATAGGTTGCTGAATAAAAATATGACAACGTATAGCGACGGCGCGTGATAAGCTTGCGTATTGCGTGCGCGCCTGTGGATATGCATCAATACATACTTCAGCTTGGGAGTTAAGTTTACAGCGCGCAACCTTCTCTTACATTAGATACCTACATAATTTTACTGGAAGTGTTGAGGGGGGGGGGGGGGGGGGGGGGGGGGGGGGGGTCGGTGAGCCGTCGAAAAAGATGCAGGTGTAAAAGTAGCACGAGGTGGTATGGACGACGATGACGACGTTGCCGTGGCAGAGGAATCGTCGAGAAGAGAAGCTGACGTCGAGGTTTACGGATCGATATCACGTAGACTTCCATACCATCGTCTATAACCACCGCAGGAACATGAAGGTTCGGTGTCACAGTGGGCGTTTTATTTTACTTATATAGTTCTTTCTCTTTTTTTTTCGTATTTTGATTTAACTTAAAACGAGTGTATGGATTTTAATAAGTAGACTATCTATATGTATATGTATTTATATATGTATGTGTATTTACCTGTTTTTCTGTTTGTTTACACGAACCACTAATGCTTGGAGAAAAGCGTTGAGACCATCTTTGAAATAGAAAAAAGAAACAAAAAAAAAGAAGAAGAATTAATTCCGCTAACGTCATAACTTTATGTGTTGTGGAGAATGGTATTTGATAATGGATTCTTTTGGACACAAATAAGCATGGCGTGAGGTGGCCACAGGTATGTTGTACGGCAATATGCATAATAGGTTGTAATATGCGATGCGGATTTGAAACTGATGTAAAATAGCCTCGCGGTCAATGAAAACTGTAATGGAAAAGTACGATAGTAGATTAGATTATATTGTTGAATTCATTGTCAGTCATATAAATCATGTGTCTCGTTATTGAAAATTTTCCTCGTCGTTTGCAAAGGATTGAAAACGTGGTTTATTATTATTTGGTAAGAGCATCGATGTATATTTACACTATAAAAACAATCTTACGTCTCCAGAACCTCTTCGATTATATGTATACGTTTTAATACTTTATCCCAATACGATCTAACTCATTTATTGTTTGGGATGTTTTGCAATGATGTCTTTCGCAGAAGTCTTGAATCCTCAGACAAGCCTCTACTAACATTTCTTTAGGTACTGTTATCACCAGTCGGATGTACGATGGGTAATCGAAGCACTGTAAGAACAAGAAGTTCGAAAGTAAAAAGAAAATAAAATAAATAAATAAAAGCAAGAAGACAAAAAAAACAAAAACGAAAAAGTCTTACCTGTCCTGGTAGACAGAAGACGGACTCTTCCATCAACATGCCCTGGACAAACTCGAGGTCTGATTTAAATTCCGTGAAGCATGTCAGGTCGATGTACACCTGTGAACATGGTGATCGAAGATCAATTGAGACGAGCGCGGTAATTAGGGATGATTAATTTGTGAGTGAATTTGTTTAATGTACACTCACCATCATGTACATAGCCCCATCGGGCATGATGGGATTGAGACCTGGTACTTTTGATATGTGGCTGTAAGCGATTCTCGAGTGTTCCTTAGAATGGAAAGACGAGAATAAATAAGTAATAGTTGAAGAAGAAGAAGAAGAAGGAGAAGAAGAGACGTTAAGAAACTTAAATTCAGGCGGAGCACCCTCGCCTTCTTGAACGTGAGATAAGCGGCTTTGGTTACTCGATTATTTATTAGGCTACTCAGCGGGTAAAAACTACTCCCTATTTTTCTTTAAAGATAAAAAAGAAAGGTAAAACTTTGGGCATTAATTTGTAAATTATACTCACGTATAAAGTGTCTATCACATCGTCGTAGAATTTCTGAGGCGTGTTTCGCAATATCGCTGGTAAAGCCCCTTGAACGATCGTGTTGCTACCGATTATCCTTTGGCTGAGACACACGAGTCCTTGGCGAATCTGAGGAAAGCGATAACGATCTTCTCCTATTTTTTTTTCCTACTTTTACCAACGTATTTTGACGTTTACAATTTCAGAATTACGAAAACTTACCCCTTCGTCCAGGATATGTTGTTTGTCGTGAATTATTATCCATCCCATTCTCCAGCCTGGAACTAAAAATCTGTAAAAAATAAAGTAAATTGTCAAAACTATTAAAAGACACTGAGAAAAACAGATTACAACTGGTTAAAATTCTAATCCTAATCACCTCTTTGTGAGACCGCTGCAAGAAAGAATTGGAACATCGTTCGATAAGGAGGCCAAGGAGTGAAAAGTTCGTCCTGGAAAAACCTGTAACAGTATACCCTATTTTTTTTTCAGGAACACCTTTTAAAGAATTCATAAGTCGTTGTTATGTTTCCATTAGGGTAAGCTTACCATGTGCTCGTAAATTTCGTCGGCGATAATCGGTACGTAGTAACGAGCGGCGATGTCTAAAATATCAGTGAGATGATCTCGACTAAAAACCGAACCGCAAGGGTTCGATGGATTATTTATGATAATGGCAGCGGTATTTTCATCTATCTGTGCTTCAAGGTCATCGAGATTAATTTCCCATCCGTACTCGGGCTTAACATTGGAAATAAAATAATGATTTTCACTATCTTTCTCGCGATGATGCCACCAGCGGGAATAAAATTCTCCCGTCACTCATGGCAACGAAATTAGATAGATAGATAGCGAGACAGAAAGATAGAGAGAGAGAGAGAGAGAGAGAGAGATTAATTGACTCTGAGCATCGGAAAAGGCACTTGCCCGCTGCGTGAGATCTTTTAAAAATCAAATCTCACCCTGAGGTTGTAGGATTTCACTGTTATTCCAAGTCCTTCAGCCAGGGTTCGATATATGGAAAAACCGGGTCTCGGGATCAGGATATTTTGCCCCGGACGAGCTAGGGCAGTGATGCAAAGATCCAAAGCACAGGAACACCCGCTGCAGAGGATCACGTCCTAAAAAATGATTGTTTTTTTTTTGTTTTATGTTTTATTCAAGCTTCCGAAGAGATCGAAGAAAAAATTATATTCTCACCTTAGGATCGACTTGGACAAATTCGTTGGAACTGTAATCAGCTACTGCTTCACGAGCCGATTGATATCCTTGAATGAATAAAACTAGTTAGAAGAAAACAATAATAAGTGATGATCGAATCTGTGTTTTTAAATCGATCAGTTTCATACCAGTGCTCGGTGCATAACCATTGTAAAGTTGAGATTCAACGCTTTCCTTAACAGCTTCAATAATTTCACGAGCTGGTTTGAGATTGCCAAATGTCGTCGGGTCACCTTTTTCCATTAACAATTTTGTCAATTTTATCAATCTTTTTCTTTTTCTTTTTTTTTTTCTCAATTTAATTCAGAGAATTTTTTTTTTTTTTCATTTACCACCATATATAGTTTTATTTTACATATGTATAACTTTCATTTATACGTTTTTCAAGGAATTTTGGCGATTGTAACGTATAAGCGAGAATAACGTTAATCGAAATATGCACATACTGAACTTAAGCATGCCGAAAAGTTTGAAAAATCTCACTGAATCTTGATCAATGATTCGATGACTAATGACGCGAGGAACAGGAAAAAGGTTGAATAGGTTGAAAAAAGATGTTAGCGGGGGTTTGCTTCTCATTGTCAGTCATAAGGAGCGCTCGTACGCATACGTTAAATATTGATCCTCATTATCACAAGTCTGGAGCGGAAAAAATTGATCAGTGATTAATCGAAAAGTGAAAAGAAAACGCGCTGATGAATAGAATAAATATAGCGGAGAAGTGCGAAAGACGTATAAACGATCGAGGTACTAGTGAAATATTTATTCGCGCGATTTATAGGAAGAAATTGCAAGTACCAATTGAACGTGACTTGAGAAGCGCAAGAAAAACGTACAAGTGCCAAACGTATGGATGAAGTTTACACTGAAATTACTCACCAATGGACAACGCTATCATTAACTTGTTGGGATTTGGTTCGATGACGATATTTTCAACTATTGACCTGATGGGGTTGTGGGTATTCTTTGCAATGTACGAAGCTTCAACTTTCCAAGAATCGCGTGTGGGGGTTGTGGACATTGTCACAATATAATAAATGTGTTTTATTCCCCTTCTGATGATAAATAAGTCAAAATAAAAAATAAAAAAACAAACAAACAAACAAACGAACAAAAAGCCTCCAATTTACTGGATCGATATTTGGACCCCCTATACGTAACAACGAGTCTGTTATAATAGTCCGGTGGTCACCTGTACAACTGATAATATGATTCGAGGAATTCAGCTAGTTAAACACATGCGATGATATCTTCACGGGAGGTGTGTAAGTTTTCTCGCGGAATTAATAAAACCGGATTGGCCAGACGACTCCACACCTCTTTTCCATATAATCAATTCCCAGCAACCTATCCGTATTAAAACTCTCGCGCGAATCTCTGCTACGTAGATGAAATCACGCACGATCGTCACCAACCTGATATTCCCTCTCGCGTATAAAAAATGAGTTGAAAAAAAAAAAAAAACCAAAGGAAAACAAACAAAAAACAAAAATAAAAAATCATAAATAACATATGCAATATAAGAAGAGAAAAATGAAAAAAAAAAAAAAACGATTCGCCGAGTGCGTACGTGTTGAACTGGAAGAAGGCATCGAAATCACCGATATTCGCACTAGACAGCCATAAGTTTCGATTTGAGTCTTTTACTGCATGGGTAGAAAAAAAATAAAGGTTTATAGTTGAATTAAACCTGTTCTTTTTGAATTTCATTCCATTTGGTCGTCTGATTTTTTATTATTTATTTTTCTTACTTTTTTTTTCCCCCTATATTCAAAAGTTCTAGCAATGAATCAATCGGTTAAATCACTGTGAGTTCACTCACAAAACATAAAATAAAAATTTCACGTGCTTGAAACGTGCAGATTAAACTTTAAAAAGATAAAAACTTATTCACGACACGGTGATTTTGAAATATTTTATCTTTGCGTTAATGACAATAAACCCAAACGGTGGGACTTACTTTTATTGTTTATTCGCGTCGAAAATTATGCGCGTGCACTATGGTAATTGAAATATATGTAATTATGCAGAAACCGATGACAACGGACGAAGGGTAACGTTCACATCCGATTCCTGTTATTGTTGTTGTTGTTGAATTTGTAAACTAATGAATAGAATTGTTATTATGAATTGAATTGTTGTTGTCATATCGCGCAGTGACAATCATAAGAAATTTTTCGAATATTTCTGCAACGGTATACCCCTATTCGTCGCAAGTATTTCTGCGTCTCTCGCACCTACACTCACATTCGCACATATCTTCATCTTATACGTAATATACAAAGAGTTCAGCAGCATGCAATTAAAAGTATTACCTACGGTAAGGCGGTCGATAAACCGGAGTCTTCTTTTCCTCTTCTGTATGATCATTGATCATTGATCCCTCAACTCGCCTTGTATTTTTCGCGCCTTCATTTATTTATCCCCGTCGATGATCTAAAAATTATAGTAGCGGGCTGGAAGTCATTACATACATGACATACATTACTTTGACGATTGAAAGACTTTGAAATTGGTCAACTATTATGAATAATTCACTATTTATCACGTGATACGAGCTTTATCAAAGGCGAACACGGAAGGGATCAATAAATTTATATAGAATAAAATCGACCACTAATAGTTTCAATAATGTAAAATTGATTTGAACGAAAAAAGAAAAAAAAAAAAAAAATTGTTTTTTATAATAAAAGATAGACCAGAAAAGACTGCAAAACTTGGAAGTCACAAGTTTAAATGAGTTGAAAAATTTAGGCGAACGAGAAATTAAATGCCAAAGTACCTCTCCACTTTTGAACGTTCCTTTGCCATAGCATTTATAGCATTATTATGTTAATTAATATATACGTATATACATATACATATATATTGACGTATATATTATTAACAAAATACCTAATATATTTATTTATATAATTTTATTGATTATGTAGCAAAATACCTATTTAAATATTTGGTGTCACATAGTTATTTTATCATATCATATATACTATATCTGTGTATATATTGTATATATGTATATGTGTATATGCGTTTAATAAAAGCTAAGTCGTTTGGTAATCATTATAATATACAATATGCGAATTAATGCCGTATTGCGGATATATGGGCAGTGCTCCGTAGTTAATATTTAGTTCAATAATGGTAGAAGAATGGTCGTGATAGTGGTAGACATATAACAGTAAGTAGGTAAATAAACTTAGATTTCCGTACATTTATATTATATATATGATGTATAAATATGTATTATTTTACATGCTAAAAGTATGCTAGGCACTTGGTGAATGATAATTCATATTTAACATCATAACCGTTGTCAAAAAAGAGCCTTCAGATATTTTGTAGGTTAATATATTAATTTGAAACATGTATTTTATATATAACATATATACCGACTTTTATACATAGATATATATACATATATATAATATACACATGAACACAAAAATTTCACGACGAAAAATAAAAACACTATAGAGTTATATCTCTTATATAAAATATTTATATATTATATTCGTTATTAATATTACTATTATTATTATGATAAATCTTATCGACTCTGTTTTGAACGTTCGATTACAATTATAATAATAATCTTTTTTCATTACACTTTGTTCTTCTATTTTATATGCAATAAATTTCATTTCTAGTTCAATCTTCGTTCTGTGTGTATATTATTTTTGCTCGTCCGTATGTAGAGGTATATTTCTGATGGTATATGTATATATTTTTTTCATCAATTTCATAATCATATAGAATCTTATTCATTTCTTTCGAATGGTATCATCATCGTTGTTGTTATTATCCATTTCATTTTTATTTAATAATTATAATTTGTTTCGTTTTGTTGGAAGTAAAAAAAATATATATATGTTTGTAATTTTCATATTTCTCGGAGCGTCTATTAGTTATTTTTTGAGATAACTCTTTCTCTTTTGATGTTCATAAATTTTTTTCTTTTGATTTTACGTATTTTTTATACACACTTGGCAACGACTTATTCTCGTACGGAGATTACCGGCCTTCAAAGTCTCCTTTTCGGGACGTTGGAATTGCTGGTTTTGTTCGATAGTTGCCAACCAGAAACTAAACTTATTTGCAAAGTAATGGCAAGTGCCACGAGCACCGTTGCATTCGATAAATGGTGTTGCACGGAAATCTTCAAGACATGAACCAGGACTTGCCAATGACTGACCTCCACCCTGCGCTCCTGCTCCGGTGTGCTAAATTGTTGAAAAAGTAATGAGTATTTCATCAAAGTACTGAAAGCTATTAAAAATATCGGTCCAATGAATTTGAGACATACCATGACGAAACTGTAACCGATCCAGAGTCCGGACCACCCGCCAGGACACTCGGGAATACTGAGAGACTGACTGTGGACAGCGATCACATTCGCTGGGGCTTCGCATACGACACATCTGTAATTTTTTAAAGGGTGTGGATTTAATAAAATGATATATTGGATGATTTGGCGATTCGTTTCAGCAAAAATATCGGACTGATGTATACCTGGAGATGTATTCCTCAATGGCATTTTCTTCTACAGGCATCATGGGGATCGGGCTGTTAGTGGAGAGCCAGTAAGAGCGATCATTGCGACTAGCGTAATTGCAGACGTTGTTGAAGTCGCAGAATAAGAATGGCATGGTTGAGAACCTTCTTATGCACGAACCAGCGAAACCTGTTTGAACGAGGAGAAAAAATCCAATATACGAAATCAAATGAAATGAATAAAAATCATAGAATAACGAATTTATAGGACGGCTTCATGATTCAATGATGTGAGCTAATAATGGCTGCCGGCTAGTTTTTACATAAATACGAAATAAAACTGTTAATTCACTACTAGTTCTATCTCTGATTTGATAATCAAGAATCTCAAGGATAATTTCAACCCTAAAACTCACCAAGATCCTGTGAATGCGCTCTCTCGTTTCCATCCAGATAAAGGAGACTGTATCCATCCCAAAGCTTGATGTGACCAGGTTCACATGTTGGCACAGACTGGCTTTGACTGTGTTTGACAAGGAGAATTCCAGTAAGATAATCAGGAGTTGCTTCACAAGCAGCACCTTGGTCTCCCTTGAGTCCAGGGAATCCGGGAGGACCCTGGAGTCCAAGTGGCCCCGGTGGTCCCGTCGGACCCTGTGGTCCAGGAGCACCAGCAGCGCCCGCAAATCCTTCCAACCCTTGGTTACCTTTTGGTCCAGCAATTCCAGGGAATCCTGCTTTGCCTGGAAGTCCCTTCTCTCCCGGTGCTCCCGGCGCACCATTGACACCTAAAAATAATTTTGATCTCATGTTTCGTGTACTGGAATTTTATTTTTGTCCAAAACATTATGCATGTTTCTTTTTTCAAGTACACACCTGGAAAACCAGGTTCTCCTTTTGGTCCCGGTGGTGGTTGTAGACAATCATCACCCCTCTCTCCCTTGATTCCAGCGTATCCCTCGATACCAGCGATTCCGTTCAGTCCAGGGAATCCCCGGTCTCCCTTTTCTCCCTGAGGTCCAGGTGCACCGTCTAAACCGTCCAACCCTCTATCTCCCTTCACTCCCTTCTCACCGTCATATCCTGGCTGACCTATTTGTCCCAAGCAAAAAATTCGATTTAAAAAATTCCGGAAATGTTTCTTTCAGTTTTATCGAATTTCACGTATATTTACCCGATATTCCTTGGTCTCCTTTTTGCCCCGGTGCCCCAAATGCTCCAGGAGGACCGGTATCTCCCTTACTTCCTCTCTCACCCTGTACTCCAGGTGCTCCAGGTTGTCCAACAGGCCCCTCACGTCCTGGTATGCCATCCATTCCTGGGAGTCCCATATCTCCCTTTTGTCCTCTGGGTCCGATTGGCCCAGCTGGGCCGACCTTTCCTGGGGAACCAGGGAGACCTGGGAAACCAGTCTCACCCTTTTCTCCTTGTACACCTGGGAGTCCGTCGCGTCCATTCTTGCCCAACAACCCAGGAAGACCCTTCTCTCCTTTGACGGTCAACCCCGTAAGACCCATAGGTCCGATGGGACCAATGTCACCTATGATTTTAAAAGTGAATTTAGGAGTTTCCGATAAGATAGACTAAATTAAAATCAGAAAAAGATGCACTTGGGGAAATTGAAGAGTGTGCTCACCTTTCTCTCCTTGGAACCCTGCAATTCCAGGAAGACCGGTAGGACCCGAAGGTCCTCGGTCTCCTTTTTCACCATCACGTCCAGCAAAGCCCGGCATTCCACGATCTCCTTTCTCGCCGTTGACGCCGTTGAAACCTGGACTTCCTGGCTCTCCCTTATCTCCCTTTATGTTTATCACAGGTCCTGGTGGACCACGATCTCCTTTGTCTCCGAACTCACCGGCCACACCGGGAAGTCCACTTAGACCTGCCATTCAGATTCAAACGTTTCAGTAATTTGAAAAAAAAAATGAATGAAATGAATATTATGTCAGCTATGGTCAAGATCAATTGATATTAAACATACCCTGTGGTCCAACATCGCCCTTCAGTCCATTTAGACCGGGTATTCCAGGCAATCCTTTGTCTCCATCGATACCAGGGAAGCCCATTGGTCCTATGGGGCCGACTTCTCCCTCTTCTCCAGGAGGTCCATCTATTCCATCCAAACCAGGTGCTCCAGGAGTTCCAGGGAAGCCCTGACAACCATTGCAATTTAATGAATTGGTTTTTAAAGGCAGAATCCAAAAAATGAGGTAGAACCAGTATGACTTCATCACTCACTATATCACCCTTGAGACCTTGTAGTCCACGAACGCCCATATCTCCTTTGGGACCCTGTAATCCAGGGAAACCGTCCTTTCCAGGTCTTCCTGGAAGTCCTTTGAGTCCCGGAGCACCATCGCGTCCCACTCCCGGTCTTCCTTGGTCTCCCTTTTGCCCATCGATTCCGTCACGTCCTTGTGCTCCTGGTGGTCCTCTTATGCCCGGCATTCCAGGCTCTCCCTTTTGTCCCTTTTCAGAAACGCGACCTGGCTCTCCTTTCCTACCCTAAAGTAGAAGCGAAAATGATAAGGAGGAAATGTTAATTTCTAGTCGTCATTCAATAATAATTTTCAGTCTCAGGTAATCCAACTCACGTTTATACCAGGAGGACCCTGATCTCCCTTTGGTCCTTCAGATCCAATGGGGCCAGGCAATCCTTGTGGACCGTAGGGGCCGGTGTCTCCCTTCTGACCATTAGTACCATCCAGGCCGCGTAGTCCTTCTGGTCCGGGAGCACCTGGGAATCCTTCAGGACCTTGTGGCCCAGTTTCTCCCTTTGCTCCAGGTGCTCCGGCGGCGCCTGGGCGTCCAGCTATTCCTGGTGCACCACGTAGTCCAGCGTAACCCTTGGGGCCATCGACACCAGGAACTCCTCTGTCTCCCTTAGCTCCAGGGAATCCAGGCATTCCAGGTTTTCCGGGCTCACCGGTAAGACCAGGCTCTCCTGTAATTTATCAAGATTATTCGTTTCAACATTGGCCCAAATATTTTTGAGTAACCACATTGAGTCAATGGGACAACCCATTTTTTTGTCCTCACCCTTGGGTCCTTCAGCACCAGGTGTTCCAGCTATTCCAGGAGGTCCTTGAGGTCCAAATGGCCCTACATCTCCCTTTTCTCCGGGTATTCCTGGAAGTCCATCGAGTCCTGGTGTTCCAGCGTCTCCCTTTTCACCATTAAATCCTGTTAGCCCGGGGCTTCCTGGACGTCCGTCCTTTCCTACAGGTCCTGGCAGGCCACGTTCACCCTTGATTCCCTCAGGA
Source organism: Athalia cordata (assembly GCA_963932425.1). Lineage (NCBI taxonomy): Eukaryota > Metazoa > Arthropoda > Insecta > Hymenoptera > Athaliidae > Athalia > Athalia cordata. The sequence continues at coordinate 33,876,647 of OZ010626.1, forward strand.
CCAGTGGGACCAGGATTTCCCCTCATGGAGATCCCAGGCTCTCCTTTCACTCCCTTGGCGGCTGGAGTTCCGGGTAGACCCCTTGCCCCATCACGACCTGGTTCTCCCAAGAATCCCATTGGCCCCGGTTCTCCCTTATCTCCACGATGACCTGGTTGACCACGTGGGCCCACAGGACCCGGTGCACCGATCGCTCCCAAAGCCCCTGGTGGCCCCTATTTTGTTGCAAAACAGAGATTTAGTATCTAAGACGGAAGAAGTCGACACTGCAAGGGACCTATTTTTGTCAAAACCAAAACTTACCGTAATGCCCTGGAGTCCTTTTTCACCAGGGAATCCGTCACGTCCGGGTGGTCCTGGCTCTCCCTTTGCTCCTGGTGCTCCCCTGTCACCCTTGAATCCTTTCTCTTCAAGATTGAGAGGTGGACACTGACCTGTGAATTAGAGAAAAAAGAAACTGATGCACATTACAATGAAAAACTAATAAGAAAATAATATTGATTAAATTCTAATATTCTATCTCACCAGCGTCTCCCTTTGGTCCATATCCGCCAGGTTGCCCCTTCTCTCCTCTGCCTCCTCGGGCTCCAGGTATTCCCGGTTCTCCTTTTACACTGGTTCCCTTCTCTCCTTTTCTCCCTGGACTACCCGGTCTCCCGGACGTACCTTCAACTCCGGGGAACCCTTGATCACCCTAAAATGAAGTAATTTGAGAATGCAAGATTTCAACAACCTTCCAAATCCATGCCAATCTCTATATGACCTCACCTTTGCACCCTTTTGACCCGGGAAACCTTGGAGACCTGGTCTTCCCTTTTCACCAGTAGGACCTTCGGGACCAAATGGACCTCTGTTACCTTTATCTCCCTTTATCCCTGGTTCACCTTTAATCGGTTTTAGCTGATCTCTCGATACGATTGTCGGATCTCCTTTCTCCCCCTGGGGTCCAGGTGCTCCGTTGTATCCATCAGCTCCCTATGAGAGTCTTGATATATTATTCTGCAGAAGAATGATGAAATTATTTGATCGAATAATAAATACCTTGTCTCCAGTGGGTCCAGCAGGTCCTGGCATCCCGTCGGCACCATTTTCTCCGGGGTATCCTCGTTCACCAGTTGGACCTGTAGTTCCTTGTAGTCCTGGGAATCCGTCATTTCCGCGATCTCCTTTTTCGCCTCTCGCGCCTGGTCTGCAGTCGCGGCAGCGCCCACCAATGTCACCCTTTGCACCTGGCTCTCCAGGGATTCCAGGAGCACCATCTCGACCTGGAGCTCCAGTGTCTCCAGGAGGTCCATTAGCTCCAGGAGCACCGGGAATACCGTCTAAAGAGTCACCAGGACGTCCTCTGAGACCTGGAAAACCAATCTCTCCCTTTTGGCCCTTTTCTCCATCACTTCCAGGAATTCCATCCAGTCCTTTAGCTCCCTGTGTTTTGAGAATCAAAGATACAGAAATTTCACTAGATGAGAAGAAGGGTCAAATAAGAGTTGAGTAGACTGACAGTTATCACTTACGGGAATTGAGAATCCAGCTTCACCAGTCACTCCTTGAGGTCCTGTGGGTCCTGCGGGCCCATCATATCCTCTAGGTCCTGTTTCCCCCGTGAATCCTGTCCGTCCTGCTTCACCTTTTGCTCCTTTTTCACCTGCGGCTCCTTCTGCTCCAGGTATACCAGGGGTTCCAGGGCCACCAACAGGACCAATCGGTCCTCTTATCCCTGGGGAACCAGGGAAACCATCCAATCCTTTTGGTCCAGTCGGTCCTGGGAATCCTCTGGGTCCCTGCGGCCCAGGTGGACCAGGTCTACCCTTTCCGCCCTTCAGAAGCAAGAAAATATAATGTTATCCAATCATTGCATGTTTCATGTGTTCAACAATCCAGGATTTTATTGTACTCACTCCAGGTGGTCCAGGAGGTCCTCGTATTCCAGCAACTCCTGCAGGTCCGTCAATTCCAGGCTCTCCTTTGGCACCAGGGCGACCCGCGAGCCCATCAAGTCCGTCGACTCCTCGATCTCCCTTCTGTCCAGCAGGACCAGGGGGGCCATAAAATCCATCTTTTCCCTAATTAGGAATTAAATTTGATCATATTTCATGAAATCATCACAAATCCTTTATGAACCCACGACAACTATGCCAATGATAAACTCACTCGAAGACCGACAGGGCCAGGAAGACCTTTTTCTCCCTTGCTACCTGGAACTCCAGGAATTCCAGCATCTCCCGTATATCCTGGCTCTCCTTTATCTCCATCGCGCCCAGTATATCCCTGAAGCACAGATTCACTCAAAACACGCAGATCTTTTGCATTGAATTTTTTTCTACATTTTCTATCATCGGAATCCGAAATTATACCTTGTCTCCCTTGGGACCTGGATCTCCAATAGGACCAGTGGTTTGATTTGACGATGAGAACGGTTCCCGAATGGTCGTCCCCACAGGCCCTGGTTCTCCTCTCTCACCTTTGTCTCCTTTTAAACCTTCAAATCCAACTCCCATGTTTCCTTTCTCTCCTTTTGGTCCTCTAGGTCCTTGAGGTCCCTGGAAGGATTACATATTCGGTTACGTGAAAGGAAACCTTTCTCTAGTGCCATGCCACAAGTTTCAAGGCTTCAATTCCTCTCTTCTAGTCATCACTCACAATAGGCCCTCTGTCACCCTTAGGCCCTTCAAATCCAGGATCTCCCTGAGGCCCCGGAACTCCAGAAGGTCCTGGAACTCCGTCAATTCCCGGTTCTCCCTTTTGCCCAGTTGGAAATGGTCCAGCAAATGCTGGCTGACCCTTTTCACCTTTAGGTCCACCCTGTCCCCTAATACCACGGGGTCCTGGCTCTCCTGGGAATCCATGTACTCCGGGAGCTCCCTGAAAATATAAGAATCAGCATACATTTTTTATGGTTGTAAGCGGGAAGATCCCGAACACCCATTTCAGACTTACGTCAGTTCCGTTACAACCATCACGCCCCGAAGCTCCAGACGGTCCAGGTGGTCCCATAACACCATGAATACCGTTGATACCAGGATATCCAGGCATACCCATCTTACCCTGAAGAAGAAGAAAATTTTAATTTTATTTGGTAAGTAAAAATAGAATACTGTAACACTCACTCTTTCTCCCTTAAGACCACGTGGACCTTGAGGACCTGGATCTCCCTTGCCCCCTTTGGGTCCAAGCAGACCCTCAGGTCCTGGGAATCCTCGCTGCCCCTTGGGCCCTTCGAGACCCGGAGCTCCTGGGAATCCCTAAAGAAAAATTAGATGAATTAAACGAATAATTCTAGAAAGTACTCAAGTTCCAAAACAACAAACTTACTCTGGATCCTTTTTCTGCAAAACATTTAGGTACGCAACATCCTGATCCGGAAGTACAATTCCTAGGGACTGTACTACCTGGTAACGGAACCGCTACATAACTGCTAGGGTAGTTTGTATCCCCATCGTCTCTTGCGCCTCCCGAGTTGTAGTTACCGCGTGCACTTTCACCTTCGGTGTAGGATTGCCCTCCGGATCCCGAATCACGATATCCACCACTTTGTCTGCCAACAAATCCTCCAGGACCCTGAGCCCCACCTCCTCTCTGACTGTCATATGCTCCAATTCTCCCACCATCTTGACTATAGCTATAGGATCCATCTTGTTCTCCATATCCTAGAGAGCCACTGCTTTGTCTACCATAAGGATCCGCTCCAGATGATCCACTTCCTGAAGAACCGCTGCTCTGTCTGCTGTAAGGATCTGATCCAGATGATCCGCTGCTCTGTCTGCCGTAAGGATCTGATCCAGATGCTTCGCTTCCTGAAGAACCGCTGCTCTGTCTGCCGTAAGGATCTGATCCAGATGCTTCGCTTCCTGAAGAACCGCTGCTCTGTCTGCTGTAAGGATCTGATCCAGATGATCCGCTGCTCTGTCTGCCGTAAGGATCTGATCCAGATGATCCGCTGCTCTGTCTACCGTAAGGATCTGATCCAGATGATCCGCTGCTCTGTCTGCCGTAAGGATCTGATCCAGATGATCCGCTGCTCTGTCTGCCGTAAGGATCTGATCCAGATGCTTCGCTTCCTGAAGAACCACTGCTCTGTCTGCCGTAAGGATCTGATCCAGATGATCCGGTTCCTAAAGAACTGCCAGTCCGTCCGCGGTAAGGATATCTAGTTCTTGATCCTGAGCCTCGGTTTTCATAGTCATAAGCCGATCCACGTCTACCATCGGTGGTTCCAGAATCTTGGGATGTGTAGCTAGAGTCGGTAGGCTGAGGTGAGGGATTGACTTCGTATCCACGGCGGCTATCACCTTCTCTTCTGCCCGCATCACCGTAAGGATCTTGTTCTCCAGCCGCAATAATTCTGCTTTCATTGTAATCACTCCCTTGGCGTTCACGACCCGAGTAAGGATCATAGCGGCCCTGAGTTCTGTAGTTTGAATAAAGCCGACGGCGTTCACTCGCATAAGGATCTTCTGGGTCATCTACCGAATCGGGTTGTGTCCTATCCAAACCGTCACCATTATCTGCCCAGCCTTGCCAATTATCGGAATTCGTAGTATCTGCCACAAAATAATAATGGAAATGAAGTTCAAAGACTCAAGAGATTCCAAATAGTTCACCATTTGGTTGTAGAAGCTTAAGAAAATGTGGTAATACGTTGTTAATCATTTTTAACTAGGCTCCCGATTTTATTACAAAAAAGTTCGATGGATCGTGAGAAATCTTTGATTGTTTACAACGAACCTGATTCATCGGTAGGTCGTGCGGGACGACCCCACGGATCGAAGAAGCTGGGGTCATCTTCGTCTTCATCTTCATTTCCTACATAATCTGCGGGCTTTTCTATGTCGCCTCGAGCCAGTGGGATAACCGCTTCAGGGCTCCATCTTGATTCGTTCCAATTTTGCTGTTACGAACAACGAAAAGGAAAAATGAAGAGATAGAAGGAAGAAAAGCGATACTAGTAGCTGATTACCGATGAGACCGAAGAGTGGTGATTTACGCTTTATAAAAAGATGATCTTTGTTCCGTTAATGTCCCCGATTTTCAGTAACAAAGGGAAAAATGCTGCATATACGTAACATATGACTGCGTTCTCGCTGACGGGAAATGCAAGCGATAGTATTTTATCTCCCTATAGACAAGGGCTGCTGCTGGAGGAACTCACAAGCCGCTGATAGAATGATTATAATAATAATTATTTTTTTTCTTTCACATTTTTTCCCAACGATTTCCGACCTTGTCTATTCATCGTCAGTTTAAAATTTAATCGCTCGCGCCGAGGGGAATCTGCATTTTAAAGTTTTTTTATTATCGGGCCTAAATAATTTTATTCGATAACGATAATTATTTTTAGTTAGACTGTAACGCATACGGAATATATAGATGAAGATTTATTTATGGTTACGCGAGAACGTGACCCAGATAAGAAGGGTTACATTATAAGCGCGGTTCATTATATCCACCATTATCTCTCGACTTTCTTGTATCATATCTATGAATGTCGCACGCGAAAATTGGAACAAGTTGCCATAATCGTACGATATAGATAATTACACGTACACACGTAATACACATGTGTATACATATACATGCGACACCGCGTAACATACATTACATGTGTACCTATGCTTATAACATCCAAGCGAGTCGGCCCCCCCGCCCCCTCTTCTATTTGCCATCGTCAACTCGTAGCTAACCCAATTTTCTCATCCCAGATATGAGATATCTTCTTCTTTGAAACGGTTCAACAATATGTATACATCGTCCCTTTTCATATACCGTACATAACAATAATAAATATAATAACAACACTCCAACTAATAAGAATAACAAAATTAAACAAAATGTACAATTCAATTATGCAATGTCTCATGTACGTGATATTACCGGACCGCCCTAACTTCGAACAAATCAATTAGAATACCTATCAACCCTTCACGAATAATGGATTTCGATAAGACCCCTTAGTTTTCCCTTACTTCGCAATCCCTTCGAAATCCTGAAATTTAATTGCGTTACAAATATTTGATACAACTGCAGTTACTGTATTCTTGCAATCGCGTAATGCTTGATAATATAATAAAGAGTCTAATTAGATAGCGTCGTAAAGTGGTGCGGTCATAAAATTGCGATGACTATTTTAAGTCATGAGTAACAACTCGGCGTTTTCTGCTCTTCTCTTCTCTTTCTTTACTTTTATTTTTTCATACTCCCCGTACCCGGCCCCCCCCCCTTCCCCCTCCGTTCCCCTTTTCCTTCCGCCTCCGCGTTAAACAGTTTGCAGGATAATAGTGGGATTCTGTGCAGGCCGATGGGCCTTAGGTATACCCAAGCTGCACAATTGGGCCTTGGCAAAGCTTGCTAATGAACGTCGCACATGACCACGAGCCAAAGGCTGTAGGCGGACGAGTATCCCAAAGAGTTCTGATTAAAAGAATCTGCGGCGTCTATCGGCAATTTATACCATGTCGCGGGGCTATAAGCGAATTACTTAATTTTCTACATTTTTTATTATATTTACAATTACATGATGACGCACAAATAACTTTTACATAACAACACGAATGAAAGGACAGAAGCAAAAAAAAAAAAAAAATGTCAAAATCACCGTTACGTAATACCGATAGGAAATTTGATTAGAAAAAAATAAATCCGGGTTATCAATTGTTTAGCTAAACATATCATGGTCTGTGCGTTCTTTTTTTTTTCTTTTTCTTTTTTTTTTTTTTTGCTCAAACAACGCACGTACAAATTTGCAGAACAAAAACCAAAAAAAAAGGTAAATTCCGGGGCTCGCAAGTTACTCAAAATGTGTGATAATAAGTACGTAGTTTGGAATTTATTTTTGATTTTTTTTTTTCATATTTTCGCAAATCAAGCGGATTTCAAGCAACGCGTACCCGTATGTCGGGTTGCAGGTGTAAAGTCGTTGCGAGACGAGAGAAATGCTGAAATTTAATGAATGGAAAGACAACTTCGTTGGGCACAAGGTGGGGGGGGGGGGGAGGAGGGGTGAACTAATAGAGATGGCAGACTCGGTCTCTGTGCGTAACTTGAGATTGTTCATTATCGGCAAACACTATAATAATATAAGGACCATAAGGTGAAACAATTGTTACCGGTCAATCGATAAATGTATAATATGGAAAAAATTCGAGAAATTACGAGAAGATCTGATGTTGATTTGATAAAAAGTGAATTTGAATGATATCTGATTGATTATTTAGAAATGGAGAACTCACCCCATGGACGATCGCTATCAGACAAGCCGCTGATGCGAGGAATCTGAAAAATTGGAAAAAAAATTTCGAATGAAACGATGTTCATTTATTTCCAAGTCGAAAATGGAATATTTTATACTTGAAGACTCGAAAGATGAGTATTTGTACTTTTGTTTTCAATTTATTTTTTACCGTGCCTCACGAGATATTCGATCGGTAGTTTGAGCCGAAGAAGATGATAACTTCTCAAAGTGAGCAGAGTATAATTATCGAAAATTTTGATAGCACGTGCTTTATAATATTGTAATTAAATTGAAATGGGGATGAATAACGAGAATATCATTCGGATTCCGATAATTTCATGCCCGGCAAAAGTGATTTGATAAATTTTCGCGACTTGAAAAGTTTTTCGGAAAAAGGGCAAAGTGGACGGGTACCCCTATACCCTATAATAAAAATCCACGATATATTGTTGTACGGAATAAAAAAGAAATAAAATTTTTCTTAATAGAATGTAAAATATGATTAAAATTTGAATAAAGAGAGACTCACCTAAATCCTAACCAGGTCATATCGACCTCCCTAGTCCTCGCCGGGGTCTAGGAAGCTCGTGCACTACAAGTGCACAACCAATTCTACAAACTCGTCACAGAACCAGACGGTGAACACGAAAGAAAATATCGGGCGGTTACCACCGCTTTCAAGCTTCTAGATTCAGTTGTCGAGGTAACGTGGTAGACCCGCCGTTCTACCGTCCCCATCCAGGGCGCTCTCTCCGTCGCCTTCGATAGTGCCGCGCAAGTTGACCAAGGTGTAGGCGGAGCCGGACACCCGTACGCACTGTTCGGAGTACCAGAAGATACGAAGAGATCAGGCCACGCAAACTAAAGTTCCTACGCGAAGAAACACCACACGCGAGAGAGGAAGAACACCCGGGGCAATCGCAAATAAAAAAAAGGAGAAGAAGAAGAAGAGAAAAAAAAAAAACAACCAACACTACGTGTGTGCAATAGAAGAAGAAACTGGCGCGTCTCCGGAGCGGAAAGAAGCAGAAGAAGATGATCTGACCATCGGAAGAGGGGAGTTGGAAAAAGAAAAAAAAAAATTTTAGTAGGAGGGAACTAAACGCAATTTTCTAAACCAATCACACCTATGTTCGTAGTTAAAGAAAAACAATTAAAAGAATTATAAGGAAAAAAAAAAGAAGAGAAGCAGCAGAAATAAGGCGCGTACTGTGTGAAGAGAATATTGTTCTGGACCCCAGCGTGCTGCGCGAAGTACTCTCCGGGGCCGTTCTGCGTTCGATGATCGTTGGGTCCGTCTGGTAGTGAGGTTGTTCGTACGGTGGAGGTCGACGGAGGCGTAAGGATCGGATGGGCCGCGGGACCTCCGGAGGCTGTAGCTGAGTCCGGTACGTGGTGATCCGAGTACGAAGTGGTAGTCAGGGACGGTAGGAGCAGCGGCACCACCGGCGTTAGCGTTGGCGTTTCGACGTTGCAGTTGGGCTATCGCGCGGCGGCTTTAGTTTCTTTTTACGCGGGCGGGGTGTGTTTCTCATCTCCTGTTGCTGGTGTTGCTACGTTGGGTATAGGAGAGGCGGAGACGAGGAATAGAATCGCGGTGAAGAAACGAAATACGAATAAGCTCGCCCTTTCGTACCGAGGCGAGATGCGGTCTGCGCCTCGCTAGTCTTCCTCAACCGTAGTCTTTTACACTCCCGTTGTCGAACGTCTGCTCATCTACGCAAGGAGTAGACCAACAACTGAAGAAATTAGGTGCATAAGACGGCAGCGATGACGCTGCTGCTGCTCCCGCCGCCGTCGCCTGCAGCTTCGATGCGATTCACCAAAATCTGCAATACCAGGTACTTCGGGTCGATCGTCGCGGTTTTTGTTCTCTACCTCATCGCCGATAACCTGATCAAACCCACCGAGGCTGTGGTGAGTACCTCTCATTTTTAACCCAACCGGTTAACCCTTGACCTCGGTCAATCTCACTCGATCAGAATATAATTAGTCGTTCGATTACCTCAACAGGTGCGACCATACAACATCATTATCAAATTTATCAATCAAACTACATTTCATTTTCCACATTCACATTTTATTTTCTAATCATTATCGGCGTCGTTCTTTTTTCTTTTCGTTTTTTATTCATTTACTCAATTATCGATTCTCATTGCGATTGACAATGAAAATCAATCGATCGATTTCCGATCGCATTTGTTTCGCGTCTCAACGGATGTTGAATAGGATTATGGGGGGACGATATACGTATACCTACACCGCATGTGTTCTACACACGTGCGGTCAATGTGTCGGCGCACGTGCTCGATCCTTCTTTGGAATCTTGTGGAGGGGTTTCAGGTTGAGCCTTGTCCCCGTGCAGGTTAAAAGGAAACAGATGCCGATCCTTTTCTTTCTCCAACATTTCGTTCAACAACCTTCAAATTCCTCGTATATACAAAATATAGAATATATCCCGGGTACAACGCGTTGGAGACATGCAGTTTCATTTTTTAACAATCCTATTAAATATATTGCATTTGAAAACTCAAAATTATCATCGAAATGTAAAACGAAAAATTTAATCAGGGACATACGGCGGAGCGTGCCCCACTTTATCAGAATGCGATACACACGTTATAGTTTTTCGCAATTGATGTGATAATTTCTAATGTTTTCCATTAAAACGTATTTCACATAACGATGGCTTATCTGCACCACAGATTTGCTGCGTAAGTCTAAATAATTATTTGGACGTTATGTGTACGAATTCCAACATTGGCGTCCGAGCCGTAATTAAAAATGAGATCGTCACATATATTATCAATATATCACATAATAATTAGCTCGTTACGAAATGTCTATTTATAAATCAAAAAAAAAAAAAATTATAGTACAGATAAGATAAATATCTGTCGGAATAGAAACATCGAATGTTTAATCGTTTATAATTAGAAAAAAAAAATTTAAACAAAAATGAAAATCGTTTCTATTTTAAACGTATATGTATATAGAATAAAAAATCATCCAACATATATTTATTGCGAGTTTTAACGGTGATTTCAATGCCTCGGTAGAAGAGATCTCATGATTCTCTGCAGGTCTCGGTGGAGGTTCTAGACGCTTAAACGAATGCCACTTGCCGCGGTATTAGTTTGCAGATTACGCCTAGTCTATACTGCAACATATTCCTTTAACGGAAAACCTTGAGGACAGCTGGTCGTCGAATCAGAACCTGCAGCCCACGCCACCGATCTCTTCCATTCATAAAATATCGCATACATATCGATACCCGGTATACAAAAATTGACTGCAAATTATTTTGTCCGTTGTAAAAATGATTGCGCGGTTGTTATTCTTATTTTATTTCTCATATGTGATAATTATATAGGATAATCAGATATATCTGTGAAATTAGGAAACGAACGTAAAATATTTGAATCGACGAGATAAAAAAAAATTCAGCCCACGTGTTCTGTATCTGATGTGTGATAACCCGCGAATAATATAATCAACCCGCCCCACATTCGAGGGGCATAAAAAAAATTCGTGCCGAATTACGCCCGCGTTTAATGAGCTGGTGATGAAAAAAAAAGAATTAGAACAAAAATATAAGTGAAAAAAAATTCCAAAGTCCGAAATAATTGAACCCATTACTGGAGTTTATCGCGCTTGGCTCAATTCGATAAGGGAAATTACGACGATTTCGCAGAAACTATATACATATATTTGTTTTATTTTTAGCATCACACATATGATTTTGTACAGTTTATATAGAGCGCGAAAAAAAAGAATACCATAAAAACAAATTAATCAAATAGATTAAAATAGAACAAATAGGATGGACAAATTTTATCGAGCGAAAAGACCCGCGTACGGAATCAAAGAACGATGACGATTAAAGAAAAAAAAAAAAAATTAAGAACGTATTAACACTATAATTATTTCAATGATGAGATTAATTTCATGACAAACACGTGACCCTGACGCAATCCGGGGTACGCACGTGGTTTTTAGACGTAGATCATAGTTTAATTAGATATTCGTTTTTTTTTTCTATATCATTTACTATTTATCTATATTCAAATAATCGCGTATTGCGTCATCCACGAGATTATTAACCCTTCCTTTACCGAGATTATCTTCCATTCAGTGAAACCGATCGTCAAGTTTCATTGTCTGAATATAGATATATATATGAGGTCATTAGTACATATCGTTGATTTTTCTTCTTATGCAATTTGTTCTTATTATTATGATTATTATTTTCTATGTATACGTGACATCGTGCGAGGGTCCAAGGTTAATTTATTTGTTTAATTTTTTTTTTTCACATCTCCAGCCGCCCTTCGATTTTTTTTTTCTCGTTCATTAACGGAAGTTGTATTTCGGTGGTACGCGCGAATAATCGCTTACTAACGATTAAATATATATATCTTCTTATCAGCGAGCGGGTCGCGGTCAAATGAAATGTTTATTTTATATACGATAGTAAACGCTATAGAGATAGCTAATTTATATATGGTGTCATTCCTGAGTCGCGGTCAAGGATCGACATCAAGAAGTCATGAGATATTATTATAAATATTACCATGGTTCATGTAGTTCGTTGATGCAATAATGATCGTATAATATACAATTATCGCAGTAGTTACCTAATCTCCCGTTACATGATTAAACAAAATTTTTATAATTGTTGGTCTCTTTACATTGATTTTGTAAATAAGTTACAAAGTTTTGATTACGATCGATTGATGAAGCATATGGAAATATAGATTCAAACGAAATACCAAATTAGAATCTATTAATGAAGTATACGGATCGTTCGATGGGGAACTGGAATTAGCCTCGACTGATCGTAATTATTAATATAATGTACAGCTCTTACGAAACTGTAACCCCAATATAAAGAATCTTCTTGGTATCGGTCGGGAGTATATGAAGTGCCAGATCGAAAGGGTTAAGAGGTCGAATCCGGAGAAACAAAATAGCCTCGATTAGTCCCTCTGGATTCAGTTAGCGAATTCCTATAATTGATTCAAAGGGTATAAATGATGGGATCAGGATACCTCTCTCAGGATTAGGCAACTTTTTAACGCGTCTCTTCCTTTCCCTTTGATACTTTCTCCCTTTTTCGTTGTACGCATACCAGAGGGACTCGTGTATTTTGAGGGATTTTCATTTCAACTCTTTGAAACTATAGGTATAATTAACTCGTTCGATGCGGTCTCAGATCTTATGTATACGTACGTTCGAACGATGAATTTAATCGAGTACGTAATGGTCTACCGATAAAGTCAAGCCTGGCGCCACACAGCCATAGGATACGGTGTCGCCTTAACAATAACCTCGTCGTCCAGATTGCATCCAGACTTTCTGCAGAAGTTTCTTCCATTCAATACAGCCGAAGAAACGTTATATTGCGTTGGCGGGAGGAGCGAGACGTCGAAGATATTTCTTTCTTTCTTTCTTCCTTTCGCAGTTTCGTTTATTTTATTTTCTTTTATTTTAGTTTTTTCATCGAGTTCGCTCTTCTTTTTATTTTTTCTTCCATTCCTCGCTTCTTGGTACACACATATAGTATACATACCTATGTATAGAAATCATGGTCGCTCATATCGTAGAGATTTCTGCAATGCCTTTGAGTTATGTACAGTTTTACACAATGCAATGGCAAAGCGTTGTTATCAAGCGTAACAAATTTCGAACGTGATTTTCTTTACATGGAAAAATAAAGTTCAACTCTTATACCTTGTTTGCTTTATTTATCCTTAACTTATACGCGTGCTCTCCAAGTTGTATAACTATACGGAGAGATTATGCTACGACCAAGGCAATAAAATTATGGAATAACCGCTGCGCTAGTCGCTGCCCAATAGGATTTTATTGATGGAATTGTTCCCTTGTAGGTTAAAACCAATATATCATACTATGTAATGTGAGAATGCAAAATAGAATTATGTCATTCGCACGGTAAACGCCTAAGATAGACAGTAGATTACGTAATCGTATGTACAGATTAATGATGCAGGGATAAGAGGAAATATACCATTTATCCTTTTTCTAAGGGATCCGCATGATAATGAAGAAACCTTTAATTTATTGTTGCAGGTCTGTGCAGCAAATTCTGATCCATCGAAATGCAATTGTACGGGGATAAAAGGAGATCCCGGTGTCCCAGGAATTCACGGGATTCAAGGTCCTGAAGGACCTCCGGGGGACGACGGACTTCTGGGGGAAATTGGACCGCGTGGAGAGAAGGGAGCCGGTGGAGAAGAAGGAGGTACCGGTGAAAAGGGATACCGGGTAACTATAACGTGAAATTTTGTGCAAAAAACCAAACGTCGGTTCAAAGTCGCTTTCCAAAAGCTCTGTACCAAAGCTTACTCGTCGATAAAACGGGGTTAGTTTTTAAAGCAAACCTCCACACGGCGGCTATGATGTGTAAATTTCTTTTGCAGAAAATCGCGTAATTCTTAAGCTAAACATAAATCAAGCGCGCGGTGACGTCAACTCTAAAAACTCCATCCCTTCATGCCTGCACGATGCATTGCTGCGACGCGATGGTTAAAAGTTCACACATCATGTGTATGTGGTCATACGCATAATAATTTTTTTTTTTCTTTCTTTTTTTATTTCTCATTCGCGAGATTCGCGAGGCCTTTAATTGTAACAACGGTTATATTATTACTCGATTGCGTCACGGTTTATAACGACGATACCGAGCTTCAAGTACTCACTATTCCACCTCCATGTTCGCTTGAAAATGTCATCCCGATGGTTTTACGGCACGGAAGAGGGTTAATTTTTATTTCTTCAACATCTGCGGAGTCTATAAAAAGCATTATAAATAAAAGCAGTTTGATTGCGCCGGCCTTGAATGTTATACATGTACATAAAGTATGTGAAGAATAAAAGCTATATGTTGAAGTAGTTCGATTAACAGATTGCAGTAAACGATAAAGCCATATTGGATAATTTATAAAATTACGTCAGGGGCGACATTTTCTTACTTAACTAACAACGTTACGCGGTATCGCTGAAGAATCGCAGCTGTCCCACAATGCAGCAGCATCTGAACATTAGTTGATACGGGGTCGCGGTTTATGAAGGCTCTTCAATTACCGTAGGAGTAAAAGACTCTAGTGCACACTAGCGTGGCACAATTATGCGTGTTTTGGGGTTAACCATTTTGCAGTAGGCGTTACATTCCAGCATTTTATAAATACAATTGATATTATAATAACTTCTATGCTATACGGCCCCACTCGATGAAGATCAAATTTGACATTGATCTTTGCTTCGATAATTAAGAGCACTTTGTTGCACTCAATATCTCTGAATAATGAGGTCTGCGATCAGCCAGTGCGGTTGCGCGAGGGACTGGAAAATTATAAAACAATATTATCATTGAATGCAGTTTAGATAAATCGAATTCAGTACGAATGTATCACTTGATAGACATAATGACGACTTGAATTATTGTGCATTTCATTAATTGTCATGCGAAACTTCCTCCGGGATGCTGATGATGATGATGCTGCGACGAAGGGTACAAAGTTCTCGGAGCAGTCTAAGGGGCCATTCGTACAATATTTTTATTCCTGTATCAGCTGTTCACATCCTGTTTCTCCAGCACACACTTCTCAATGGTCATCGTCATCGGCATCATCCCACACGTTTCATCTATAACAATAAGATATATTAATAATATGCTATTTTATAATAGTTAAAACCGTCGATTTTATTAATTTAAATGAAACACGTTGTAACACGGAGGAAATAATTCATATTTGATATGAATATTCGCGAATGAGGACGTATTGTTTCTACTTTTTCCTTTTTTTTTATTCGTTTCATTTTTTTTTTCTCTCAATATTCCGTCCGCGTGATTTAATCAGCTATTGCGTGGGCTTGGAACTAACGATATCTGAGTAAGCGAGTGCGATGGCGTTTCCCGAGAATTGTTATTCAGGGGTATATAGAGATGAATAAGTGGGACGCTGCTGGTGCAGGCCACGCGCCCCTAGTGTTTCCTCGATAACGTACTTCCCATTGACAACTTGCTCACGACATGCATCACATGCATATATATAGTGCAGACAGGATGTGAAATGTATGTCTGACTATCTTCTGTTGTATCTCACTACGTACCAGATACCAAGAGTATGGAAACAGGGGCCCCGGACTACGGGCGTAGGAATCGACTGACAAGAAACCCATTCATTAGAAATCAAATTAACTAATCACCGGCTCTTAGAGATGAGGAATGACCGAATCGTTATCAAAGATTCTTTTTTTTTTTTCCTCTCAATTCAATCACTTTCTATGGACCTCCGAGAATCTGGAACAAAAGATTAACTGAAGATTTGTTAATCCGTATATCATATTCTACGCCATTGTAAGGATTTCTTAAGATAAACTCTTCTCTTATGGTCAACGTCTCGGTTTCTCTGTAACGCAAGCTTCGGTGTCTATCGTAAAGTGAAGCTCGTGCAGAAATTCAAACGCTATAGTTGGTTAAATTCTGCTGACGTTATTATTCCCGTTACAAAAATGATACGACACACGCTCATACCTACGAAGGTATACATAGGTTGGTATGTATAACATACCTTCAACAACACACAGTAAGCATATGAGATTTTCATTCTGGAAGTTTTTTTTTTCATCAGCTTGCAGGATCTATCGGTCCACGAAGATCAAAAATGAGCCGAGGCGCCATGGCAAATTTTACCTTTTTTTGGTTAGAAGAGAAAAAAAAAACAGCAAAAAGAAGAAGTTATCAACTTAAAATTCTCGTCCTTTGAAGAAACTTCTGCACCAGCTGAAACTCGTGGGAAGGTTTATACACTGAGGAGTTAATATTTTTTTTTTTGCTAGAATATCTCTAAGCTCGAGCAGGTCTCTTTTGGCCGCGCTTTGGTCTTCGTGGAATTTAAATATACAGGGTGATTCCGAGTTTTCCCAACATCGTGAGAATAAACTGCAGAGAAAAATAAAATAAATACAAATGTAAAATAAGAAAACCGAGATGTTGTTTCCTCCACCTAAGAAATTTGAGCCCGGATGTTACAAAGGCGGTGTCAAAATTCACTATTATTACTACTATATATTTTCTTTTCTATTTTTCCCTTTATGTGGACACAGCTAATTTTTGACCTAGGCACATTTTTTTGTTTAAAAAAAATCAAATAGTAGAACAGGTGCAATACTGCATAAAGCAATAGAATGAAAGAAGCGGAATTCAAAAGGCGATTAGGTTTATAGTAAATGTATGATTAGGAACTCGGAGTAAAAGATATACCTGAAATTAGAAATTTTTATTCAGTGCGAATGAGTGCAAAAAAAAAAAAAAAATCACAACAAATGAATTTATCTCGGGTAGCAAACACGTCTGATGCGTTGTGAGATATAATTTTTGAAATGAACTTTCTCTCCATTTAGGGAGCGATTTTAACGCGGCTACGTCAATCTAAATATTTTACATTCAGACAGCATGACGCTTCCAGAAATAAACTGTAAAACATCGTTACGAACTCGATGATTTTCATTTTCTTATTACTCCTACGGAAATTGTAGCTAAAGTATTTTTTTGATGAAAAATCCATCGGTTACTCGAGTAAATAGATATATGTATAGGTATATTTAAGCTCAACACCCTGTGCACATAATCTAGTACTCCTTAGGCTTGTGGGAAGATAAATCTCCCCGGGATTGTTTATTCAAGCCTGCTTTCCTTTTCCTCTACCGGTTCCCGCTCTTGCCTCGATACTTCGACAACCATTAGGCAAGCAATACCCCTAGCAGACACGAGCTAAGCATCGAACTACGCGTAAACCGCCATAGCAAACTTCTTGTGTAAGATAAACCGCGAAAAATGGAAGGAAAAGTGGAGACGACGTGGTGCACTTGTTGTTTAAATATACTTGTCTTTTCTTATGACCTATAGTTTTGTGAGCAAACTTTTGTTACCAAATACAAATTGAAAATACTGAAAATATTTAATTTCAACGTTAGATGCATATTTCACGATCGATGCTTTGGTGCCCCAGATGATTTGGGTCCACGGGTCGGCCGAGCCAGCCATATAAGAATGGCAAAAAGACAAGTTCGAAGCATAAGAAATAAAAAGTGAAGAAAAAATGGCCGAACACGTAATGCATATATGCTGTAGCCGGACGACGTGGGTCCGTCTGAGAATATGAATCTTTTCTTTTTGTTCTTTTTTCTTTTTTTTCTTTTCTTACGATCTTTTGCGGCATCCTCAGCAATAATTCTGCACAACCGGTTTTTCAATGTCCAGCTGCACTCTGTTGCAACCTGTGGGCATCTCTCATGTTTTCGGGGGCCCCCCCAAGAGGCGATCACGAACTATGCAACTTGTTTCATTTACGTAATTAATCTTTAAACGTCGCCCCGAAGGACTATACACCCTGATTCACAGTTATTACAGCGTCTGAAAAATGTGAGACTTCCGGGAGTTTTAAATGCGGTAAACGATAGAAAAAAGAGTAAGGAAATTTAAAAAAGAAGAAATGGGCAGACTGCAAAAAGCACCGCGCGCGAATTAATTGACGTTATTTTTTCGTTTTTTTTTTTTTTAATAACCGCTCTTATTTTTATCCCTATCACCGAGGATGATGTTCGCATAACTGATTACTCGAGAATGCGGTAGTTTGTGACTTTTAATTCCTTGCCATTCGTGGTATAATTATTTATCGTGATTCGATGGGTGAGAGAGCCGTTTCTCAATGAGCCTTGTAATCTATCGAACGATGTTTATGAATGACATCCGCATTTCCTGTAAAGCAAAGGTACTACGATGAGCTTATTTGGAAACTGTGGCTGCCATTGAATCGTCCAGCTGGTCATAATTTCTATAAATATTTATCTAATCCCCATGTCTATTTAGGGTGATGACGGACTGTCCGGATTTGCAGGCACTCCAGGAATATCTGTAAGTATATATTCGTAAGTTCAATGATCCTCACATATTACTTCAACCCCCTTTCATGCTCCGATTTGCATTCGAAATAATAAATCGCAATCCACTTGACAGGGACGACCTGGTCCTCCTGGTGTCAGAGGTCCAGACGGACTTGACGGATGCAACGGAACCGATGGAAGAGCTGGATCTCCGGGAATGCCGGGTACACGGGGTGGTCGAGGTCCTGTAGGTCTCGATGGTGAGCCAGGATTTCCCGGAGCACCCGGTGAGGGTGGAATAAATTCTATTGGTACGAAAGGGCATCAAGGTAGAGCTGGAACCGACGGACTTCCGGTGCGTGTCACGCTGTGGATTATAATAAAACTTAAAACATTCCTAATGAAATTATTCTTCTGCCTGATTGGTCGACAGATTTTATTAACACATGAAAACTTACATTCGTATATTTTTATGCGCTTCAGGGTCCCCCGGGAGGCAAGGGAGATAGGGGCCCCCCTGGATATCCAGGAGGAACAGGCGAAAGCGTAAGTCTAAATCGAAAGAAACGACGTTTTGTGTCTCAATCAGTTTCCTAATTCTGGAATCACCTGTTCAGGGATATGCTGGACCCTATGGGCTTCCAGGATTTCAGGGTGAGCCTGGGGAGTCTACATACGGAATCAAAGGTCCCCCAGGAGAGAGGGGAGATGTTGGAGAAGCCGGTGAACCTGGAGAGAATCCGCGTTTACGTAAACCATACCCGGGTACTTCGCAGAAAGGTAAACGGGGACCTTGGGGAGCCCCTGGCGATAATGGAGAACATGGTCGCAAAGGAGAAATGGGTTCGCGTGGTGCGACGGTGAGTTTTTTCCAAATTCAGCCGAGCGAATTTTATATAAGTCGACCATTGAATTTTTAGGGTCGTCCTGGATTCTCAGGAATAAAAGGATGGAAAGGTGATCGAGGTATTGAGGGGCCTAGAGGAAAACAGGGTGTCATAGGAGCGGCAGGACCTGTTGGCGAAAAAGGAGACAAGGGTGCTCCTGGATATGAGGGTTTGCCCGGAGTTGATGGACGCAAAGTAGGTGCAAGAATAAAATAATTAAAATAGTTGACTACATTAATTCCTTCCACATCCTTCAGGGTGACGAAGGAGAGCCCGGAAACCTCGGTTATCCAGGACGACAAGGTGCGGCTGGACCGCCTGGTGCCTATATCCCGGAACTTGACGAAATAATTCAAGGAAGTATTGGAATCCAAGGAGAAGTCGGTAAGTCCGATTTCACTCTAAAATTATTTCCCTTTTTAGTTATACGTCGAGATCCGAACTTCAATGAGAAAAAAAAAAAATCTTATAGGTCCCGTCGGCGCGCAAGGATCCTCAGGAATTCCTGGTCGCCCTGGATTCATCGGCTATCTCGGTCCTTCAGGTCCACCAGGTCCGCCCGGAGCACCTGGTATTCCTGGGCGCAAGGGTTCATCGATTAAAGGAGAGCAGGGCGACGACGGTACTTTCTTTTCCTTTACCGCTTATTCGAGCCGTTTACTTATCGACAACCGTGAATGATTTTTTTTTTCCGTAATTCAGGAGCGACCGGCGCAAGAGGTCTCCAAGGACCGAACGGACTGCCAGGACCCCAGGGAGAAAAGGGATCAAAGGGTTTCCCCGGTTTGACGATCGTTGGCCCTCCTGGGGCAGACGGAGCACCAGGTCAAGACGGTTATTTCGGGCTAGCAGGAGACCGTGGAGAACCTGGATTTCAGGGTAAAGGAAGACTTGTTCGAAATTTCAATTAATTCACTGACGGTAGTTTATAATCTTTCAATATGACCCCGAAAACAGGAGAGAAAGGATTCCCCGGCAGAGGTGTCCCGATAAGAGGTCCACCAGGAGAGCAAGGACTTCCTGGTGTTTCTGGTCGCCCTGGTCTAGACGGACGGCCTGGAGTTCCGGGTAGACCAGGAGCGAAAGGACTGCGAGGAGCCGACTGCGGCTACTGTGCACCAGGTAAGATTATTCATCCTTTACTAGAAATATTTTCTCCTCGATTACAATCGATTGCAGAAATATATATTTTATCATAACTCTCAGGACTCAACGGGCTAAAAGGAGAGCAAGGAGACGACGGTGCGAACGGTTATCCGGGAGAACCAGGATCCATTGGTTTACCTGGTCCGAGAGGCTTCAGGGGAGCGAAGGGTCGAAATGGTCCCGTTGGACCAAAAGGATTACGCGGTAGCGAAGGTCGATCTGGAATCGCAGGTGTCCAGGGTCCCAAGGGAGAAGCTGGTATCATAGTCTGGCCACCAATGAGCGATTTGCTAGCCGAGGACGGAGAGCAAGGAATGAAAGGATTCCCTGGAGATGAGGGCCCACGCGGTCTGACTGGCTTAGTTGGTGCTCCAGGTGATAACGGGCCGGATGGATACCAAGGCGGGAAGGTAGGAGGAATCAGATTTTTATCCGATGAGAAATCGATCAAATCCAAATGATTACCTATTTAGGGTGATTACGGTATACCTGGATTGGCTGGACGCGATGGTCTGAACGGATGGAACGGAGGGCCAGGAGAGCGAGGAGACGACGCGGAGTTTACGAAAGAGGAACTCATCGGGGAACCCGGAATTCCAGGCAGCCCTGGCGACGCCGGTGAATCGGGAGATGAGGGAGGTAGAGGAGAACCGGGAGATTCCGCCGATTACATCATTATGAACCTAAAAGGGGAACCCGGCGTGAAGGGAGAGCGTGGAAATACTGGTTAGTAGCGTGAATAATTTATACAAAAATACAACTAAAATTAAAATCCTAATATCTTCACGTGGCATAATCCTTCAGGTGCTCCGGGATTCAAGGGTTTCAGAGGAATTACCGGGGACGAAGGATACCGAGGATTTCCGGGAGCACAAGGACCGCCTGGTATTTCCTTACAGGGTGCACCGGGTTTGAAAGGATATCCAGGTATGCATGGTGATCAAGGGCGAAGAGGAGGAGCTGGAGCACCTGGAAGATCGGGACCCACTGGTTACCCCGTAAGTGGAATTCAAACACTAAGAAATTCTCGACGATTACAGCACTCGAGGTTCAGGATAGTTTTTCGTCATTCGTTGTAACTCGTAATCACAGGGTCCTAGAGCGCAAAAAGGAGACCGTGGAGATCCCGGTTCCGTATACGACTACATCGGAGACATAGGTGAAAGGGGACCACCAGGGCAAAAGGGAGAATGGGGAGAGCCTGGGTTGGAGGGGCGATCTGGAAGATCTGGCGATTTGGGGCTCAAGGGATACAAGGGAGAAAAGGGCGCGCCTGGATGGGAGGGACGTCAAGGACTTTCGGTGAGTTTCGTAGACGTTGGCGAATATGAAATAAAAAAAAAAAATAATAACTTGATCAACGACGATTAATTTTCTCTTAGGGATCGAAAGGTCAAACTGGTGATAGTATTCAAGGACATCGTGGTGAGCCAGGGGCACCTGGTAACTCTGGATTTAGAGGATGGTTCGGAAACAAAGGAGTTCCAGGTAATGAAGTGACCGTGAATTTGATTATGGAATCTTGATAACAAATCTTGATCAAAAACAGGACCCAACGGACTATCTGGCTTCGAGGGGATGAAGGGTCTGAAGGGGGAGATCGGGTTCTCCGGTTCCTACGGAGAGGACGGTGATGCCGGTCCTCTAGGTTACGCGGGTAGGCCTGGAATGAGGGGGCCGGTTGGTTACCCCGGCGAAGAAGGAGACGCAGGGAATATCGGTAGACCAGGACAGCCGGGAATGGAAGGACGCCCCGGAATGCCAGGATTATCAGGATTTAAGGGAGAACGAGGAGACGTTGGTCCTATAGGATTGCTTGGACCTCAGGGTCCCGATGGTCCAAAAGGAATCGTAGGAGATTTCGGGGAACCCGGATTCGATGGAGAACCAGGAGAAACATCTTTCAGCGGACCCCAGGGAGAAATTGGAGAAAGCGCTCCTCCGGGAGCGGTCGGGCCACCGGGACTCCCCGGAGTCGATGGACGACCAGGACTTCCTGGAGAACCCGGAGTTCCGTTCACTGGATTCAATGGTCGGAACGGAGCCGAAGGTGAACCTGGTTACGACGGTCGACCTGGAGTAGATGGAATCAAGGTAAGATTGAGGAAAAGTTAGTCATGACCCTTCACTCATTTTAGTTTTCACATCAAGTTTCTTCTAATCATTCCCTCAGGGTGACATGGGAGATATGGGCCCAGATGGTTTCAAGGGACAGAGAGGCAACACGGGCATTGATGGCAGAACAGGAATTCCTGGAATTTACGGAAGACCTGGATTAAAAGGAAAGAGAGGCTTGATTGGACTTGCAGGTCCGACCGGACTAAAAGGACATCACGGTCTAATGGGAGAACCAGGAGAGATCGGCCGCCCAGGTGAGTATCTTTACCAGGAATATCCCTAGGTACCCAGAAAATTATTATGCAAAATAAATTAGACGAACTAAATTTCGATTCATTGTAGGCCTGCCCGGAGATCGGGGCCCAAGAGGTTTCGAAGGATATCCCGGACCAAAAGGAGGAAAGGGATTAACGGGAGAGCCTGGGTTCTCTTCGTTCATCATAGCTGACGTCGGTGACGAAGGAAACCCGGGAATGGATGGCGCACGTGGCCGTAAAGGAGAAGAGGGAGATCAAGGATTATACGGAGCACCAGGACACAAAGTAATAATAATTAAATAAATACACGTAGAGAAGGATTGCGAACCTAGAGTGATATCAATTCACAAGACTTTCATCGATATTTTAATAGGGAGAGCAGGGAGACGTTGGACCGCAAGGATTAGACGGTTTCGAAGGTTTCCAAGGACTCAAGGGAATTTCGGGAGACCGAGGACCTCCAGGACCGAGGGGTGAGGCTCTTGGCTTTTGATATACCAAGTAGAATGATCGAAAATGTTCACTCATTGGCAAATGTTACTCGAAGGTCTGCCTGGGCAGTCACCAGAACGTGGTGATGAAGGAAGATCAGGTATCAACGGTAGACCAGGTCGTCCAGGTCGTTTGGGACAAAAGGGAGCACCTGGAGAATACGGGTTTAATGGATTGGACGGACCTGACGGACTACCGGGACCCACTATAACAGGACCCAAGGGAGAGCAAGGAGACGAAGGTTTGTACCAAAATGCGACCTTAAATTAACGGAACTTTACGTCATGTACCTTCGCTTACAGGATTCTCTGGACGCCAGGGCGATCTAGGAGCCGTTGGTAAACCCGGATTCGATGGTTTCATCGGAGAAAAGGGATTGAAAGGTTTCCGGGGAGAGCCTGGATACTCTATAACAAGTCCTAAAGGTCCAATGGGAGACCGGGGTTGGACAGGAGCGAATGGTCGCCGGGGTCTTAAGGGCGACAGAGGAGAACCAGGCAGATTTGGATTGGAAGGAATCCAGGGGATCAAGGGAGAGCGTGGAGACGAAGGAGCAGAGGGATTTTCCGGACCTCCAGGAAGACCGGGTCGACAGGTACCCGCTATAATCTAACGAGTAAGAAAAAGAGGAGGATAAACTAAATTATTGCAAATCGCAATTTTCATTCAGGGAGAAAAAGGAGACCGTGGACGTTACTTGTTTGGTCAACGCGTCTGGCCTGGAGCTCGAGGTGAACCTGGAGCGCCAGGATTACCAGGTAAAATCTTGTACCACAGACTTAAAGAGATTCAAAATATATCATGTTAAACGCAACGAATATTCATGGGATTGGAATAAAAACACTTGCAGGATTGGATGGGATACGTGGACCGGAGGGAGAACCTGGGGAATTTGGCCGACCTGGACGTCCTGGCGACCAAGGAGATCAAGGTCTTCCTGGTGTCACAGGAATTCGAGGTCGACAAGGTCCCGTTGGAAACCAAGGACGCCCTGGTCCAGATGGTCAGGCGGGATATCCTGGTGGGTGTAAAAACACGTAAAATATTTGAAGAAAAGTAATAATACCGGATTCTCCCACGAATTATGATTAAAGGTCGACCGGGAGAACGTGGTGACGCAGCGCCTGCACCTCCAGGTCCTAGGAGTAGAGGATTCTACTTCACTAGACATTCTCAATCAGAGCTGATTCCAGTATGTCCTAAAAATACTGTGAAGTTGTGGGACGGATACTCACTACTCCACATAATGAGCAACGGAAACCCCCACGTACAGGATTTGGGTGAGCGGTTAATTGTATTTTCTACAGTAAACCTAAGAGTTTCAAATACATCGGAAAATAAAAATATGTGTTGTAATATTCAGGTGCTGCTGGAAGCTGCTTGAAAAAGTTCTCGACGCAACCATATCTTTTCTGTAACTTGAACAACGTTTGCGACTACGCATCTCGTAACGACTACAGCTACTGGTTGAGTACAACAGAAAATATGCCAATGACGATGACACCGATCCCAGCCCCAGATGTCGGCAGATACATATCTAGGTGCTCAGTGTGTGAAGCACCAACTAGAATGATCGCAGTCCACAGCCAGTCGATGTCAATTCCAAGTTGTCCAGGTGGATGGGAAGAGCTATGGATCGGTTACAGTTTCCTTATGGTAAAAAATCATTCCCAATAACCATATCATATTCATCATAATACAAAAATTAATAACTCTAAATTTTTGTCAATCAGCACACTGACGCCGGTGCGGCAGGTGGTGGTCAATCACTGGTATCACCCGGATCATGTCTGGAAGATTTCCGTGCTCGGCCATTCATTGAATGCCACAGCATAGGCAGATGCAACTATTTCACAACCGCATACTCTTACTGGTTAGCGACAATCGAGCAGCGTGAAATGTTCAGAAAGCCTAAACCGGAGACACTGAAACAGGATGTAACATCACGTATAAGCAGATGTGCAGTTTGCTTACGCAGAGAAGTCCGCGAAGAGTCAAGACCATTAAGATTACCAAATTACGAGCGAAGAGTACCAAATTACGATCAAAGAGGATCAAATTACGATCAAAGAGGATCAAATTACGAGCAAAGAGGATCAAATTACGAGCAAAGAGTACCTCCTGCGGGAAGCCGTAACATCAATGCTTATTCGGAGTCACCAGCCAATCAGCAAGCCTATAGGCAAAGTGTCGCAGATGTAAGGACAAGAGGTGGATCTGCCAGGACGCAGGCAGGCCAAACAAGAGGTGGTGGTCGTCGTAGACCCCCCCAGTTCAATCAGCAGAGACGGGCACGCAAATTCCGTCGCCAGCCACAGGCAAAATAGAAAACTATCAAAATTAAAAGAGTAAATAAATAGATAAATGGATAAAAATTGAACGAAAAAAGAAAAAAAAAATTCAATAAATAAACGAACAAACATTGTATATGAAATAAATACTTGTAAGAAAAAAAAAAAATATTAATAACAATAAAGCACGACGTAAGCTTTGTGTATGTAAAATAATAAATATTAAAACAAAAAAAAAAAAAATATTCTGTTGATCGATGAATTTAAATTCTATATAATATATATATTCTTATTTTCCGTTCTGAATAACTATAGTCGTCGATCTACTGATGAAGTGGAGTGGCGATTGATTCAACACGTACTATTACACTTATTTACTCACTTATTCACTCGACTCTTCAGTGTTGTTGTACGATAAATGGGTAACAACGTGACGATATTGTGCCATAAATGATTTTTGTAGTCTCTGCAACAAATACTATACCTGTAATAACGACTGCCAAATATATATTCAAGTTTCAAGTGCCTGCGAAATGTCGATTACTAAATTAATATATATAATATGATATAATGTAATATGATAATATAATAATATAATATATAATATGATAACGTTGTTATAATGTAACTTCAAATATACAATAAAGATATTTTATATTATTAGCTATGCTAGATATTGAGGTTTCACATTATATACATAACTATAACAAGAGAAATTTTGATACAATTTTATTTGCCCTCGTTTAATTCGTGTCGTGTCTAAAAATATATCCAATTATTATTATTATTATTATTATTTTTCTTTCATCATTTTCATCTGCCTCATTGCTCTTCTTTTTCGCACCTTACTTATTCCTTCGCTACTATAGGTATGTATCATGTATGTACTGTGTATTTATATAATTCTGAAAAGAGGAAGAAAAAAATCCTGTTCACTACTAATATCATCTCTTGTTTCTTATATCAATATTATTACTTTTTTTTCTTTTCTTATTTTTTTTTTTTTTTTTTGTCTTCATAAATAGATAATTGAATCTTTTCGTTTCGACTACAATAAAAATATACTTTGGATGCAGGGAATAGATTAAAGATTGAATATTCAAAATTGGAGGTACTGTATTATAGCTAATTATATTTTATACCAATCTCATCGCATTCTTATATAATCGTGGAAAAATAAACGCGACATAATATACAAATGCTCCAGCTAATACCGCCCACAAATATTTACCCCCCCCCCCCCCCCCCCCCCCCCCAACCCGATAAACTTATATGAACGAATTCAAAAGATCGATTCAATATATTTTTTTTTTCCCCCTTACGTTTGAATAATTAAAATGAATTTAAAAAAATACCGCGTATTTTTCATTATGATTGTCAAGTAAAATACTCAATACTTGTAACAATTCATCAAATTCGCGTACAAGTTCTTTTTCTCTTCCCCCCTACTGCAAAACTGTACAAAAACTACATCGCGATTCCCCCAACAATTCCACGACAAAAAAAAAATATACATATAATTCTCGTACATGTGATTAAAATTCTTTCATTCGTTGCATTAAGATTAACATTTTTATTAGATATCCTGCCGTATTTGTTTTACCTGACTTGATAGAATGAACTCTCATCGTCGTTTACCCGAGGGTTGTTCAACCATTCGATGTGAAGAAAATAAATAACGTAGCTACTACTACGTTACATGCCACACGAAATCTATTGCGAATAAAGAAAGAAATTCTGTCATGCGAATAATATTATTATATTGGAATCGAATTTTCGTTGTAAATTTATGAATATATCTAATTTCGTAAAAACGATGACAACAGTACATAAACAGAGCATCGAAAACCTGTAAGAATTACTTCACAATAACTTTCAATTATTATCTGTGTTTTTTTTTTGTTCTTGTTCTTGTTTTTTTTTTTCTTTTTTTTTTTTTTTCTTCTCTTACTGTTTTTTCGTTTTGGGTTACTTCGATTCTTCGTCATTTATTAGTACGTACACAACAATATCTTTGATGTATAATACCGTACGTCGTATACAGGAAATCGGAAACGAAAAAAAAAAAAAAAAATTAGTAGTATCAATAAATATACATAATGCATCCATATTATATTTATATTTATAAAATTATTCGTCATTAGAAAGCACATACGATCGATCTCTATCTATGTGACATAACTCCTCATATATATCTATATATATACGTATATATAGATAGTTTGATAGATAGATATATATACATATATATCTACATATAATTACATAAATATATATATATTTTTTTGTATTTTCATTTATATAACAACACGTTTCGCTCGGAACTCATGTTTAGTACATATTTTAATACCCAAAGAAAATTTATACGTACTTGTGAGCTATGCAAAATAGAAATTCAAGTTTCATTTTATATATATCTATATATGTATGTATTTATACATATTTATATAAAGGTACCCTCACTATTGAATAGAAATATGCATATGCCAAATATTCAATAATAATCAAATAATAATAATAATAATAATAATTAATAACAATAAAATAAAGTAATCATAAGTCATAACAATAATATTGGTAATGGTAATAATAATTATTATTTTAATTATAATTATAATAGTATTAATAATAGCAATAGTAATAATAATAGTAGTAATAATAATAGAAATAATAATAATAATAATAATTAATAATAATAATAGAAATAATAATAATAATAATAATAATAATAATAATAATAGTGAATAATAATAGTTAATAATAGTAATAATAATAGTTATAATCATATTAACAACAACAAGTATTCTTTGTCACATTTTGGTTGCAGATTCTTACAATCACAAATATATTATTTATAATACAATATAATAGTCGAAAGTTATGTTTAAATTAAGAGAAAACGTGATAGTGCTCTATTTTCTGTGTACAGTTATTAAACCTATAAATAGTTCTATGTTCAACAGCCAGTGGTATATTAAAGTATACCTTTGAGGTACCTACGTAGTTTTTTTCAGTGATACCGAACACAATATAGAGTAATACGTGACACCTGCGATGATATATTGGTGCTAAAAAAAAACAAAAAATAATCTACCTTTTCTTTTTTTCTTTTTTTTTAATCTTAGACGTTCACCTTTGCCTCATGCTTTTCATCAGATATATATTCATATGCATCGTCGATTAATTATTATCGACCAATAATCGAATCCCTGGGATGTGAATACTCCACACAAAGTGATAGGGAATATAAAAAAAAACAAGAAAAAAAAAAAAAAAAAAACTATGATTTTTGAGCTTATTACGTATGCCTACCTCAATTATATATCTTGTAAACGCGGGTTTTCGTAATTATTTGTATCGTTATTTGAAAAAAAAAAAAAAATGTTCTTCAATCAATGCGCAGTTGGCTACAGTTTATTTAATTATTATGATAATTAATGATTTCTTTGGTTGTGTCGCATGTTATTCTTTATAGTATTCAGCAAAATACGTATCTGCATACTGCCGTGTAGTATTGGGTGTAATACAATAGTATCCATTACGTATAACGTTTATTTAATTTTTTTTTTTTACTTTTTTTTCTTTTTTTTTCTTTTTCTTTTTCTTTTTTTGTGTATGCACGCGAGTTCCGCCGCTGCTCATCCTTTCGAATATTCTTCTTTTTATATTATAGATATTAAATATAAATTCTTATTCTCCGAAGTAGTGGCCCGCAGTCACTCGGATAATAGTTTTTGAAGAAGGGATGACTTTGGATCACCTCGTACCGCTTCCTCCATAGTAGTCTGAAATCAGCCCAACTTCGTCATCATCAAATGAACTAAAAATAAAAAAATCATTGGATTTTTGTTTTTCTTTCTTTCTTTATCACTACATTTATCAAGCGAGCTCAGTTGCAGGGTGAAGAGAATCTTTACTCACGACTCTAATGCATTTTTCGCAGCGAAACATCAATAATAATAATAATTAAAACAATAAAAATAATAATGATAGTAACAGTGATAACAACTGCAATAAAGGTAACTACAAACAATCATTATAGGGCTATAAGGTATGTACCAATGCAGTATGCTATTAGGATGTTTTCAATATAAGAAATACAAATGCTTTTTGTTATGTAAATATTAAAAAGAAAGAAGCAAAAACTACTGATAATCCAAGACAAGCTACGGACACTTAAAGTGATTTTTTGTAAAGTCTCGTATTAAGCTACGAAAAGCATAACAAACTTTTTGGATTGATATACGAAGCGTTGCACACGTTAACAAATATATTCCAAATCAATTAGCGAAAGATTGTCAACAAATATACTGCTAGAACTTCAAACTATAACTGAGCTCTCTATATAGCAGCAACAAAAAAATGCAATCTAAAGAATAGTCTTTTGTATCCAGCAAAAATTTGAGTCAACTAATCAACCCCCCATTGATTGTTTTGAATCAATGGGTGTATTTTAAATTTGTTTTTTTCATAACTTTGAAGGCGTTGATAACATGAAAATATAATACTACAGCAAGTTTTCTATTCTAATGCCACTAGTTGGCTTTACGCATCGACGCATAAAACGTTCGGCTTATGCCTAGCTATAAAATGAGGTACCTAATAGCTTTCAATAACTAGATTATTATTTCTAAAGCTTTTTCGACACCATCACCCACTAGGCAAGGATAAAATGGAGATTCATTATTTCTTTGAGATATCTTTACTGAAAGTACATTAACTTTAATGAAATGTGTCGTACATTTCCGCATATTTATCGAATATCTCATGTAAACATAACTCCCCATTTTTTTGCCTCGTTATATCATATCATTAAATACTCCTAAATAAGAAGATATTTAAAAAAATACAAAGGAAAATTTTTATACCGTAAGATAGAACCTGGTTAGGATTATATAGAGAATGTTCTAACGATACGCCGGATAGTACAGAGATACATTCAAAAGGCAGTGTGTCACGATGCAAAATTAATCCTACGTGCTTTGGAAATAAACATTTGAAGATATCCAATCCAATCCAGCTATCTGATCTAAAAGTTTTTGGAATTTCACTTAACCCTGGGATAATAGCAATGAGATCTGTATCGATTCTCTCTAATAATTTGAGGAAAAATATTCCGCTACATAATCGTACATCAAAAGTCTAATATTATATGACAGGAAACATTTTCAATGGCATAACCATAAAGCAAAGCTCATATGTATCTCGTGGGTTGCAACATACGAATGACTATTTGATGCAAGAAAAATAACAACATTTTGTTAAGCATATTCTGGATTCAATAAAGTAAAAAATTTTTGCTAGCGTAACAAAAGTTAGTGATGTATTGGTTTTTTACGCATACATATCAAATATAAATATACAAATATAATGCACAATATATTCGTATACGAAACATGGAAATAATTTTACTGTTATTACTTTAACAACGCTGCTGCCTAAGTTTTTTTTTACGAGACTAAACTGAGTATAAAACGTAATAAAAATTGAGAGAACTGCGAAAAAAAAAATATATATATATATACTTTAAGAACAAAGGTCTGATTTACTTTTATACTCAGCATTAGACTCTAATTAACATGTCGTGCACAATAAGTTCTGAAGCCAAGCGAAGAGGGAAGACAGAGCATACAAAATCAAAATACGAAAAATAATTGTCGGAAGGGTCTTACCCTGGAGGAAGAGGGTGCACTTCCAGCACTGCCAATGGCCCAGCTTTTGGCGGGGCCATCGCTAACCACAGCCTCACCTAGTGGGGACATTGTTAACACACGCGTTACCATACGTCTTTTTTTTTTTTCTTTTTGTTTGCTTGTTTTTCTGTTTTTTTTTCATATTTTTTACAAACGATGCCTGTTGTGCACATTGACATATCATTATATCTTAATCAACGGTTTCAATACCGAAAATTGAGGGGAGTTTAAAACGATTCTCGCTTTCAAATTTCACCATTTCGTGATCGGTTGGAAAAATGGGATGAATCGAAGAGCTTATAATTTGACCAACACCATATCGTACGTGGTAGATATATAAGTATGTATATGTATATAATATATATATATACATATACAGCACGTATTCTCTCCTCTTAAATTAATCACGCAATGTATTTGGTGGAACGTTTACACGCAAGCAATACCTAATATGCAGGGTACGTAGGAGAGAGCCAAGAATTGTCAGGACGTAGTTTTTGTAAACAAATAGTGTGAATACTGATATTGCACACTTATCTTCCTTTCATATAAGAATTAAATCAAACTAATCTATTTTTATTGTCGATTAGGTACAGTAAGGTAATTAAAACTAACGTTTATTTATGAGATAAGATATTTTATACTAACAGCTAGTAAAAATTGAAGCTACACCTGGTGACGGTGACACGACATGCAAAATACTGTAGAAAGACATCTTACCTGCGGAGGACATCTCGTATGTTAAACCAAGGGCATCGAGCTCTTCCTGAGAAACTTGACCAGATAGATTGTTTTGTATGTTGTTAGGTATCCTCTGCTGTTGTTGTTGCTGTGTTCGAGCACCAACAATAGCTCTCAACTCCTGTCGTACAAATTGGGACGTCATGGTACTGCTGCTTCCCGCATTACCTGTAGAATTTAAAGACAATGAAACGTTATTCAAATGTTGTTAAATCATCGTTTCCATAAATGCTTAGTGATGATTGATCCAAGTACATTCGGAATATTTTTTCTATCAAGATATCCGTAACAAGTTATTGAAAATAGGAACACAACTCTTTCAATGGTACAGAACAGCACCGAAGTAGTCTTCTAAAAGTATCATACAACTCAATGAATAAAAAACAGTCGAAATATACATAAAGTCATGGGAAAGAAATGTGCTCATAATCTGACAACTATATAGGAATACCTTTCTTAAAAAAAAAGAATACTTAGCGCTCTAATTTGAACTTTGGATAAAACATTTTACTCGAGCCAATAGCCTATCACAGATTGATTATCGATACAGATTATTGTAACAAAACAAACAATCAACATGGAGGTGAATGGGATGAATGAGAAAGCTTTAAACATGTGATTTAATGTTTTTTCCTTTTCTTTTTTTTTTTTTTTTTTTTCTCTTCTCTTCTACAAAGACACAAACAAGTGCCACGGACATACATGGGATATAGATGGAGAATCACAATTGTGACGATCAAATGCTACAGATTGAACAAACTGCTCAAAATCGCATAACCTTTTACACGATTACACCAAATACACAAAATCTCACGTATGTCCGGGATTGATGAAAACCACTGGTACATAGAAAAGTTGAAAAACATTTCCCAAACTATTGATTGGCTATTTTCATTAATATAATTGCTTTTGTGCGATTAAATCTGGTTCAACTATAGTAGAATCTGAAATAGAGTCCCGGTAAAATTCAGTTTGGGAATTGTTTGATCACATCACAATTTGTACACATCAAGAAAATCGAATAATGAACCTAACGCTGTTATGCACATATACGAAAAATATTCGCTGAAACTGACCACTGGGTAGTAGACAGCGTGTATTATAACAAAACTGCCTCTGGACTGTCAGGTAAAAAAGTAAGGCTGGCTTCACCGACTTTACATGATACAACAAATTTGCATGCACGCTTTCCACTCCAACTTTACCAGTTTTACAGCGAATATTTTCGGTATTCATGTATGTAGTTATTTACATATGGAACTGAAACGTATTCATCATGAGGAAGTTAGTAGAGTACGATTGGTTGAAGAAATGATTGGATATAGCAATGAAGAAGCTGGTGCTGAAAAGTTTTTTTGACAACGCTATGCAATATCATTACTAAAATTTTTTTAATTTTGAATTTATGATAATATAACATTTAAAATAAAGCATAGATCATCAAGCGTCTTGCCTCTCTTCATCAGAGGAGAATCTACGAAATTCACAATTAAAAAAAAGAAAAAAGAGTTGCGATAAAAACGAATTGAATTTACTCGAAATCGGAGTTCGGTGATTCGGCATATTAGCGGAACACAAAGACAGACTGCGGTAGTATTTTCGATATGATACATAATTGGAATATCGATGAGGTAGACATAAAGAAGCTTTTAGGTGAGAAAGCGGATACATAAGGACGAGTTGGAAAAAATGGATGAAACAAGGTAATGGCGATGTAGTAATGGTCACATGACATAAAGGGTCACATGACTTACCACCCATTTGGTGACTGTTGGGATTGCTGGGAGGCAGAGGCCTGGTGTTCGACGTATCCCCAGGCCCCGTCGAATAGAGTGAAACAGGCGCTCGATCGTAACAGAATGGATTATTCTGTACGTCAGCGGAGTTGAGTGTGCTGTTTGGGTGAAAAATCATAGAAGAGTGTTGTTGGTTCGATAGATGTTGGGTGTTGGTGACATTATGTTGGTTGTGGGATGGCTGAGAGGGGCAGCCGGAATGAGGGTGGCTGGGCGATAGTAGAGGCTGTTCCTTATTCATTCCTCCATAATACCTCGGCGAGGTATTCCCACCTGCAACATCAACAATATCTAGCATTTCGCACTTTAGCTCCACTTAATTTGCCAATCACTAATCAGGCAACTACATATCCGGAATCTAACGATGAAACTTAGCGATCATTTATTCTCAAACCAAATTATCATCTCCGGGTGTTTTCAGAATATTCGTACATCATCAGTTAAGCGGATATTCCTTTGAAACACAATGATCTTAATACAGATAAATATTGTCATTTTTTATTGAAAAATAAACCCTCACAAAAAATAGAAACAAATTCAAAGAATTATAACGACCAATACGATTCGACAAAGATAAAATGTACAACATCGATTAGGGATTATGTTTCAATATACTTACCCAACATTGAGACTATTTTTTTTTTTTTTTTTTTTTGCGCGTTTCCATCACAAACAATACAAGTGCATTTTGATTGCTAAATGTGTGAGTATATTCAGCTGTACTTTTCTCTGGTATAACATTCAATTATATTAATTAACCTCACCATGAGACCTCAAGATAAAAAATTACCCGAACCAAAATTAGTGTCCGATGAAACGAACTTGAATAAATATAAGTAGGTAGTTTGTCCTCTTCTTAGTCAATAATGATTTAATCTGTTTTCATAGAGAAGAAGCCTTGCGTAGATGAAACATTAAAAATAAAGAACAAATAAAAAATAACTACAAGAACAGCGAACACGTTGTTCGCAGTCAGTCACATGGATTATTCAATCCACCACGTCTCTTGATGTAGCCCTGGTTCCAGGATGAAAATATCTTACCTGCTGATCTCGCCGGACACTTTTATTCATCGTGAATTATCAACCCGTGATTAAAATTAGAACTGAAGCTAAATAAACTTTCTTCACAGATCTTAAAAATAGACGATTATCGGCTGGTGGGAAATAAATGCAGATGGACGGCGGGGACGATGACAGAATTCTGTGCTTCGTATTCTCCATGAATAAAATTTACCTGGCAATTGGGTCGTTGCTGAAGGTGTAGAGGCAGCTCGCTGAAGTCTGTATTGTCCCGAAGGATTCGCTGCCCCTGTATTTGGAACTGGTGGAAATTGGCTTGCCGTAGGTGAAGCAGGTGGTGGTGGAAACGTATCTGCAGGGTAAGGAGACTGCCTTGCAGACGCAGGCGTTCCAGGCGATGGCATAGATCGTTGTTGTTGCTGCTGTTGTTGTTGCTGCTGCTGCTGTTGCTGTTGTTGTTGTTGTTGTTGCTGTTGTTGCTGTTGCTGCGGCGTTGTTTGCTGCTGCTGAGGTCTCACTTGATTGACAAACATCCTCGGCGCGTTACCGTAATTTCCCTGTGGCGAGAATAATGTTTCATCGGGTCGCAAAATTTTAGGATTTTTCAAATTGCGGAAATTTAATTTCAACGTTTTCAGACCTGTGATATCCGCGGCGAGAGCGCCTGTGGATGTGAAAATGGTAAAATGCCAGCAGGCGAATGTGGAGAAAGTCTTGCCGATGCGGTAACTTGTTGCCCATTGTTAAAGTTACTGTTTACAACAGAACTGTAACCATTTGAAAAAAATTATAAATTATAAAACTTCCATAGACAATGTTTTATTGAAAAACAAAAATAACTCACTGTTGGGGTAACGTCGAAGGGTGAGAGTACGAATGACCAAGACGATGGGTCGGAGGCAACTGGACGGATAATCCTCCATATCCCGGGGATACCTGAGAGTCAGAGACGCTCGATCGCTAAAAGGAGTGCAAAATTATTTTTCATATTCTCTAAAAATTCTCACGCCATGGAAATGATAAATTACCTGCAACGAAACGTTGGGCGCCACTGTGTTGTTCAACAAACTATCAATATTATGAATATCTGTTGATATTTGGTCGGTAGCGGTTGCGTTAGAGGGGATGAGGAGTTGCTGTTGTTGCTGTTGTTGAAGCAGCCGTTGTTTGAGCTGTTGTTGTTGTTGTTGCTGCTGCTGCTGTTGTTGTTGTTGGATCAACTTAGTTCTTTGCTGCAACTGCAGCTGTTGCTGCTGACTGAACTGAGCCGTCGGCTGTCTGCCAGCGTTCTGCTGAAGATGGAATCTTGCTCTTTGTTGCTGTTGGTACATTGGAGGTGGCTGGTAACTGTGGCCAGATGTTACAGGAGTATTTCCCAACTGAAGTAAGACGAAAAAAAAGGAAAATCAAAACCAATGGACACTTTTTTTATTTTTTGAACCAAGAAGAATCGCCCGTAATGGAAGACGATTCCACTCACCGCCGTAGAATAGGCAGGCGGAGTCCCGGGCATTGTAATCGTGGAAGACGTAGGATTGACCGCAGTTTCGCAGAGCATCAACGACTTCTGGATGGCACTGATCGCTGCCATTTTCTCGTTCAGAGCATTATTTTGAGGTGGTTCGATGACGTCTAAAAGATTTATGATCGCTGTTGAATCTATCGAATAAATATTTTGAAGTCTATAAAATAAATAGACCTCTCATCGAGTCGTTC
Source organism: Athalia cordata (assembly GCA_963932425.1). Taxonomy (NCBI): domain Eukaryota; kingdom Metazoa; phylum Arthropoda; class Insecta; order Hymenoptera; family Athaliidae; genus Athalia; species Athalia cordata. The sequence goes on from OZ010626.1 coordinate 33,912,945, forward strand.
AACCCGTTGTCTGATTACCTGTCATTGTTTCATCCGGTACAAACTCTATGAACTCGTCGAGTATGTCGGAGAGTAACGGATCAGATGACGACTGAGTTTCCCAATTGTTATGATCCATCTGAAGACCACCACCTCCACCAGGTCGACGATATTCTCCTCCACTCACTCCGAATTCCGGGTGCAACGAAGTCATCGGTGGTCTCTGAGGCTGAAATGAAATCACGATCATTAAGACAGCTGTAAAAGAAAGCAAATAACTTATACTAAATGATGTTTTAGGATGTAAAGCGAACCTGAGTCAATGGTTCATTGCCGTATAAGTTGGCTTGATTTCGAGGTAGTGGTCTAGGTTGATTCTGCATCGGAGGACGAACGGAAGCCGTCGTCGTCGTTGTCGCAGAATTACTAACAACCGTCTGTGCATTAGACCTAGATTTCGGTGGTATCGGAGTGACTCGTGGTAGTTTATCCTGGAAAGAAAGCAAGACAATTAATAAAATGAAGAGTACGGAAAATTCCGCCGTGAAAAAGATTAAAATTTAAATTTACCTGCGGAGTCGCGGTTAAAATCGAATTGGGTATCGGAGGTATAGTGGTGTGTTGGGACGGTTGTTTGGCTAGTAACGAAGCGAGCATTTTGTTCCGTTCCCATAACTTGCTCGTTTGAGGTTGAGAGGATGCATTACTTCCCGAAGAAGAGACGTGATGCGATCCTTCCATCGTACGTTTTACAGCCAAATTTTCATTTCCATCTTCACCTGGTCTTTTCTGACCCACTTGAGACTGACCCCCGTGTTCGCTCGATTGCGATGGAGGCGGAGTATCATTTCTGAAGCCAAGACTTCTCAAAAGAGGATCTTCATCTCGATTCTAATGGAAAATTGACAATTAATAAATCTGCGTTTACCGAGCAGTGAACATCATGAAACAAGTTTCGTTGAAACTAAATGAATATCAAATACATCTCCAATTACCTGAGGATCCTGAATTTTCCTTTCTTCGTCTTGGTCTTTTAGGAGTTGCTGTAGAAGTTCATGCCTCTTCTTTATACCCGCTCTGGTTTCCAAGTCGTCGTCGTCATTTTTGTCATTCAACAACTTGAAAGAAAGAAAGGATTATTGAACGATACCAATTTTTCATTTCAAAATTAGAACGAGAAGTATAAATGAAAAGATATATGAATGTGAAAGCATATTCACCTGCAATAGCATATTATTCCCACCAGACGTCTTGGAATGATCGTTGCTTGGTTTGGGCATACTATTAGGGCTAGCTCTGACTTTTTCATGATCATCAAGATGAAGATCCTCGTCATCCGGTTGGTTCAGCAACTTCTTCAGTATCCTATGTTTATTCTGATTATCAGAAGCGGTATTGGTATTTTCTTGATTTTCGTCGCTGGCACTGGCCCCCTTAGTCAAAAGGTTCCTGAGCCTACCAGACTCGGTGGAAACCACACAGTTCTGTGTTTCCGGTGGTGGCACCGTGGGATACTGATTCGGATTAGCCTCAACGTGGGTAGGCGCAGTAAGCGAACACCCCTTGTTTTCCTCCAATCTCTTACAAGTTGATCCTCCATTGCTATTGACTGTCGAAGGTGCCGTGGCGACAGACGGTTGCGTTTCCTGAAGCGGACTGAACGGGAAGGGATTACTGAAGGATCTATTGGTGTGCGCTGACGTTGGGCTGAATGCGCGCAGAGGACTGCAGTGAGATGTTGCAGTAGCAGAATTAACGGAGAAAGATCCTTGGGGGCTCGGAGATGCCGGGGCTGGCTGCGAGGGAGGTCGTGAATTTGTTCGCCCACTCGCTCTCGACTCAGGTCGGTCTCCCCAACCGCTTCCGCTGTCCAAGTCCCATGTGGAACTCGGGAACAGCTCGAATTCCAAGTCCATGTTCCCCGAAAATTGGTTGAACGAATTACTCGTTGTACTTAGCGAAGTTAAAGGGTTGCACGAATCGGTTGCACTAAATACATTCAAGTTTGAAGAAGTTGGTGCACGAGCCGCCGCCAGCCCCCGGCCGCCATTGCCACTCGATTGGCCGTTAAGATGAGCCCCGGTCATCAATGGACCACCGACGTTATTGTTATTGTTACCATTATTATTATTACTATTATTCGTACAACGGTTACTAGAGTGTCCTGAGCACGTTTTGCTGTTGGAAAGCTGACCACCCTCGATAGGCGTTAACTCATTGTCCCTATCATGGACAAGAAAAACAGAACAATATATTTAGATTGAATTTGATATTATTCCCGCAGATCTACGAGGCATTTTTATAGTAGACAGCATCTCTCTTGATATCGCCACTACTCATAAATAATCCTTGCACAGTTTTCAGTGCTCAATATTATTTCGAAAAAATATCGTATCCTTCATCACGCAGAATTCATTTCCCAAATGACAAAAAGTAGGTACAACAGCAAGCCACCTCCAAAAAATGCCCGGTATAATCCATTTCTAACTTATAAATGTGTATGAGAGTATTCGTAATGATTTATAATTGTTATAGAATAGAGATGAATCCCACTATCACCAAAGGCAAAAACTATCCATATCATATTTTCTCCGTAAGAATTGATTTTTTTTTTTTTTTCGATCAATTATCACAGACGAAGGGATTAGTAAAGCAGAACAAATATCCTTCGATAATCATAATCAATCCAAATAAACACATCATCTTCATCTGTTCCCTTTCAAATATCGTGGATAATTATTCTGCTGATGGTTATATCAAAAAGTTTGAAATTATTGCATCATGTGAATCTTGACAGAAATTTAAAAGAAAAAAAAAAAAAAAAAAATCAAATATATCAGATGTAACGAAATACCATAGCTATAAATATGTTCAGAGGGTGTGCAAGATAGTATTTCAAGAGTGGCCAGATCTCCAACACCGAAGAATGAAGTAGAGAAGAAAAAAAAATTCTTCAATAAAATAGAATGGGAGATAATTATATGAAAGAACCCACTAGATGCATGAAAAAGCTGATGGTCTCAAGAAACCCCCTGTAAACAGATCTGCTTAAAATGGGACTTAATGTGTGCCCCCCTCCCCCCAGCAATCTTTAATAGTAGCAACGAGATCGATTCCTGAATTGAAAGGAGGTGATCCGTCCTAATGCCGAATAATGATTTCACAACAATAGTAAATGCGATGTGAATGAAAATTATTTCTACACATAGTTGAAAGATGTATCGATGCTTAAAATTAATGATTGTATGATAAAAATGTTGATAAAACTCACCCAATGATAGAGTGCGTTGACATCATAAAGTCAGTTTCGTGGCCATTCATCACATTTGCTTTAAAAAGTTTTGACTTTGTTTGAACATGAAGGAACTTGTCCGCTTTTACACGCAATTGATAAATTGTACTCGTGCCTTCGCCGGCACGCAGCGTATCTTCCAAATGGACAGTAAGCTTATTGAGATCGTGGGGATGACACAAATCTTGTATTTTCGTGCCGATTAGGTCCTGTAATTTCAATGAATAAAATATATATACGAGGTAAATTAATGGGTCACCGCGAGTCAAATAAAAAGGTTTACCTTGCTTATGTACTTGGAGTATGCGGACGACAATCCACTCGCATCGACCCATTCGATCCTGCCGTTAGTGTCGAGTTTAACCGTGAATTGTTTAATGGACGTGATTGGTTTTTCACTATATGGTATTCTTCGTGCGACGCACATCATGCAGGGTCCTTCTGAGGATTCTGAGGATACGTCTCCGCTCTCTAAGCGATCAGTATTGTTTGGAAGGAGAGCTGAACAAATTTGCATAGTTTCGTACTTTGATACACGTTGTTGCTTCTCTTCCATAGTCTCTTCCTTATCATCTGGAGGCTTCACCAAAAAGCGGCAGTTAAAAGTACGATTTCTAGTTTGTTGCTGAGGCTCGCTTGACAACCCTATATTGCAAAAACAAAAACAAAAACAACACCGTATGAATAATCTTAAAAACCTTTTTCCCCAGTAAAATGGTATACAGATTTTCACAGCTACTTCGAATAATTACCTATTGACATCGGAAGCAGGCTTGGCATAAAAGTATTATGATCCCCGTGATGGATAATGTTATAGATATCTTTTCCAAACACATCGTCTTTAGTATAAGAAATATATTGGGATATATTATCCGTTACGTACTCGACTCGTCCTTCAGTATTCACAACGAATAAAAATCCATCTAAAGCCTGAAAGAGAAAAAGAAAAAAAAGTAATAATAATAATAATGATGATGATACACAAAAAAGGGATCTTTATAATCCTTTAAAACAAGATTTCAAAACTTCAAATCAGCACAATGACAAGAAATACGAAAAACAAAATAAATAAATAAATACCTCAAGTAAAATGGGGCCAACTTGGTCATTAGATAATATGTTAGGATTTGATGAGGAAACTTCCCCTTGTTGTACAGCATGACTATTAGAGCCTTCTTGTTGTCTTATGTGCCGAATCTGTACACAATAAATGATAATTAGAGAAAAAACAAAAAAAATAAAAAAATAAAACCAAAAAATAAACTAAGTACCAACAACAATTTATCCGACAAAAATTGTATGTATATATATATGTATATTTTCTTTCTTTCTTTTTTTCTTTTTCTGCAATACCGACGCGAAATATCGTAAAAAGAATTTAAATAATAACCGCGCTTCGGCGACTGTCGAGTGTGTTTCTCTACACGTCCTTGCGATTACATTTTGCACCATCAATAGATAGCGCGGCAGTATTCGCAATGATTTAACTTGTGGCCTCGAAAAGTCGGTGACTCCTTCTCGAAGTCCGACAAACGTTATGCGATGTAGCCTCATCGTCAGCCACACAACTACGAAACACAGTCTTGTTTTTCACGGAGGGCGATTTGCCGCAAATGTGAATACAACACACCGTTCGCTAACTGAGTAATTATCATAATCAACCCCAAACATAACAAACAAGAACAAAGAGAGAGAGAGAGGGAAAGAGAGAAAGTGTATGATAGTTTATTTCAATTTATTACCAAATAATATGGTTTTCTACGCGTTGGTGAACTTCACGTCCATCAGCAATTGATTTGTCTGCGGGCGGTATACAGGCGTGCATATATATATGTATAAAAATAAAATACATATATATATATAGATATATATCCAATAGCCAAGCGAAATTGCGTCTCACAACGAATTGAATATTCGAATCAATAAGAGTAAAAAAAAAAACAAAAAGAAAAAAAAACGAATAGAACAAAAAAAGGTATACAACTCACAAGATGTATTCGAAATTCGCGGTGCACGTCCTCGCCGAAGTAATTCAAAGATTCGGGGGGCAAAAAATTAAAAAAACAAGAGCAGAAAAGAAAGGACCAAGAAATGATATGAAATAAAAGAAATAGAACAAAAGAAAAAAAATTAGATTAAATATAACTGAAATAAAATAATAGGGGAGAGAGGAAAGAAAAAAAAAAGTGTCGAGACGTATGCATATATTTACGGTTCTCGAAATATATTTACCTGATCGACGGTTCTCTGGAGAATTTGACATTTATCGGTCTTGCCAGAGCTCATGTCCGTGGCGGAGATCAGCTCGGCAAGCTCGTCGATGTAGAGGTTCTCCTGGGTCCTGCGTCTCTTCTCATTAAGGCACTTGTTACTGTAACGACGAAAATTAGCCAATCAGATTTTGGAGTATTGTGAAATTCATAATTAATCGCAGAGTTCAAAATTCAATTTAGCATTTTGTAATTTACCGCAGTGCTATATATCGCGCGTCGAATTCACAATCGCAACGTGATTCGGGACTTGCAATTTTCGATCACAAACTTCGATAATAATAGATTTAATTAATATGATCATCGGTATGTTACTTACATCTGAGACTGAGGCTTTGCATCTGATTTTTTTCGTTTCTTAGTAATGTTGCCAGTGACTGCACTCATTTTGACCCACAATGGGTCCTGTAGATCACATGGGCCAGGCCTGAAACAAAAAAATTGAAAATTCTCAATAAATTAATGTTACTCTGATCTGAGGGTAGTTTTTCAATGTCCTATGCGCGTATGAAAATTAGGTATCAGTTTACAATGACGAGAAACGTCAAAAAAGTTTACGTTTACAGATAAAGGAACAGATAAAAAAAAACGGAAAAAAAAAATTAATTAATTAATAATTCACAAGTACCTGTGTATAGGTATGTAGGAGAGAAGGGACATGAGAGAAAGAAAATTTAATATTGCTCCCAAGTCTCCCCGTACAATTTCGATAACGCGCAAGATTCTCATATAGCCCCCTTGAGTATAATAACAATGAAAAAAAAATTATTATTAAACTCGATACGATATTATTAATAAATTTTCTCAGGCTATTTGCAGGCTCATAGAACCTGAACTTGAGGTTCCATATTCAATGACGTCATCGCCCGGCGATAATCTTAAAGAATATTAAACGTAGTTAGAAAAACGTATGTAAGACCAAAATATATAAAGAGTATTGCAATAAATTGTGAATCGCAAAAGAATAATCATCAGTTCTACAATCTCACCTAGTCATCGGAAAGCAATAAAACAAACGAATATCTTCTCATCGTTCTCGTGTCGGTAATTACAATGAAAACAAAGAAAAAAAGAAGAATATAAGATAACTCGATATCCTCAAACCGCCCTTTTCGAGTACCAATTGTAAATTACAATGCCATAGCCGCTCTTACAAGTAAATTGATGAGTCGCGCGCGATTGTAAAAGCTGCTACCTCAGCTTTATGTACGCTGTGACTAATTATTTGTTTCATTCTTCTTCTTCTTTTTTTTTCTCTCTCTCTCTTTCCATTTCCGTTACGCATGTATAAAGTATGAACACATATGTATACGTATACATACAGTCAACAGTCAGTCATCCACTAATTACCAATTACAAATTATTATCCCTAATATTGTTATTACACAGGAATTAAAATTTACAAAGGACGCGGTTCAAAGAATCAACGAGAATATCCCCGATTAAGATATGAAAATTAAAAATAAAAAAAAACCCTGATGTCGGGGATAATAAATGTTATAGATAATTCTTTCTTTGGGGGGGATGAAGGGGGGAGGGCCCAATAAATCTACGCCATGTATATTTATTTAAAATATATGCCAAGTATTGTTCGATTGTAAATTTCTCTGCAATATTTGGTATGTGCCTATATGGATATTTTTCGATCCTTCTGTTAGCAGCATTAGCAGCAGCAGGGGCAGTTTGTTAGTCAGTAGTGTTCGGTTGTTTCATCGGTTAGTGATGTGTCGTATGTATGCGGGATCTCTGCTTGTAATATAGGTCAGTGGGCCATGGCGATCGCATAACACGCGGACATGCGCGCTACACGGTGGCTCATCGTCGTCCCACAACCAGATATGTAGATGGTATTGCTGGTTACTGGTTACTGGTTGCCAATGCGAAAGAAAATGTCTTCTTTTTCCCCCCTCCCGCCCGCTCACGTTATTCTTCCCCGTAGTCCGACGGTCCTTCTCCTTTCTTTCCTTCCCCCTTTTCTCTTTTCTCTTTTCTCTTTTCTATCGTCATTTAACTGCAGGCGCATATAAAAAATGACGTAACCATGAAACGAGAAACGTTAGTCAGGTGGAATGATATTTATTTTATTTATTTATTTCTCCTTATTATTGTTAATTAATGGAACTCTATAATTCTTTGTATAGTTGGGCAGTAGGCCACCGCAATGCTTGATATGGGTAACGATTACCATAAGATTATCATACGATTATGATATACGTGAAATTAAAATGCCGCGAGAATATCGTTGTATGGTACGTAAGACTGTACAGTATATCCTAAGCTGAGGCGAATTACGCGCGAACTTGTCGTCGTATATCTTATTAGTTACATACGAGTTTTTTTTTTTTTTTTTCTACATAGAAAATAAGGGGAAGAAGGTTTTGCCTTTTGGTCGAGGTTCGCAACTATATAAAGTTGCTGCTACTTGGCTCTGTGTTGTTCGGTTTGTGCCGTTTGCTGTCCGTCTTACTGAATCACCGCAACAACGACAACGACGACACCGCACCGACGACGACGGCGACGACGACGACGACGTGGAGGAAGATAACGGCGGTTCGGCACCACCACCACCACCACTACTACCACCGCACTGCCACGACTACTACCTACTACTACGGAACAACAACTACTACTACCTACTACTACACCGCCATACGAGTATAGACTTTCAGTTTTCTTTCTGGCAACGTCACTGTTTTAGTTACTCAATCGATAGGTGGTACAACCTACTGCAGCACAAAATAGAGAGAGAGAGAGAGAGAGAGAGAGAGAGAGAGAAAATGAGCGAGTGGGGAGGGAGGAGAGCGAGAGGGGGGAAGATCTCCCTTCCCCCCTCGAAACTCACCTCCAAGATCACATCTGCACGCAAATTATATATGATATACCCTATACCGAGTAATACGTAATTCCCGCGCATTATTTCGACAGCATCCAACAAACTTTCATCTCCGCTATCACAAATTATGTTTCATACGCACATACACCTACCGTATATACCTATACATATACATACATAACGTAAAATATAATGAGTCAAAATTCTGAATACCTTAGCGAGAAGCGAAAAACGAATAAAAAAATAAAAACCGTGAACCAATATAAACGAAAGTAAAGTTTATTTCAGAAACTCGATAGTATCGCATAAACAAAATTGAAATAAAATTGATATAAAATAAAATCAAAAGTAAATGAATATTAAAAATTTCTAATGATCAAACTCCGGGTATGAAATTATGGAATGTGTGTATGTATGTACAGTACAGTACGGTACGTACATACCATAAATATACCCTATGGCATAATTTTTCTGGTGATGATGATAAATACCTACGCAGAGCCAAGCTGCTATATGGGGAGTGGAACGCGTAAGCAGAAAATCTTTTATGCCAAGCGTTGTTCGATTTGTGAAGGTGAACGCGAGGCGAGTGAAAGTGGCCCATGTGTTGTGGCAATGAACGTGACATGCTGACCAAATTCTTTGGTAGAGAACAAAAAAAAAAAATAGAAATAGAAAAAGACAAAAAAAAAAACTTCAATTAAAAATAGAAAAGAAAAGAAAAAAATTAGTAATAGAAAAAGAAAAATATACGATAAAATAATGAGAAATAGATCGTTAATAATATATCAAAAGAATAAGTCACCGTGATGAAATGAATATCGAAGACTGTAAGGCAAGAAGGGCGTAACTGTCGATTTTTAGACTTAATTCAATTAATTTTATGGTATTGGGGCGTATCCCAGGAAAGTAGGCGAAATAAATTTCGAAAATTTTTGTCCGAATTAAACGTAGCAACGGAGACTAAAAATTTTGTTCGAACATTTAATTTCCGGTATACATATTGTGTATAGATTTTTTTCTTCGCGTCACATTTCATCCGAACGACCATAATTTTGACTACTTTTTTAGTCTAATCAGTTTTGTGGGATACATCTTTAAGGCAGCATTTGCTGTTTAATGTGGGTTACGCCCTTCCGATCGATACAACCCTAAATATATGTGATGAATAATGTAAACAGAGCAACAAATTTCAATTTCTAGGAACAGTTTCTCTCAACGGACTGCACATCCCACCGAGCACCAATGGAGCTGTGTTTAAAATCGTTGCCAGAATTTGTGGTGAAACTATTTTTTTCGACATACCTTATGATGATGATGATTATTATTATTATTAACATTTATTCATTCTTTTTTCCTTTTTTTTTTCATCTACTTCGAAACGTCGCACATCGCCAACTTCTTTCTTTTTCTCTCTTCGCCTCTTCCTCTTTCTTATGTATACATATTATAAATCGATATCGTGTCAATTGGATTATCTCTTCTTATCTATGTCATATCTCCTCAGCAAATCAAACTCAAATGATTATATCTGGTTGGTTCTTATTATCCATGTCGTGTTCAAGTTACGAAGCTTTTATAATTGAAGATGACCGAGAGCGAGAGAGAGAGAAAGATGTATTAAATTATATTCGTACACTTGATTATTTCCTCCGACGCGATTACAAAAAAAAAAGAATATTAAAAAAAAAGAGGAGAGAAAGAAGAAGAATAAAAAAAAAAAATCTGTAAATAAAAATAAAATGAATATCTCTTGAATAATGTGAATGTGTGTATAGATAAGAATCTCGTGCAGAAGTTGGATGCCAGTTGGATGTATGGTGTGTATAAGTATATATTTGAAACAATAAAAATAGCTTGTAATTAACTAATTAGTGTTTGAAAAAAATAATGGTTACATTAATTATTACTGCAGGGAAACATGACTGAACAGAAACAGAAAAGGAAAAAGATACTAAAAGAAAAAGTAAATAAATAAGAGGGAGAAAAAAACAAGACCTTTGAAAGAAAAAAAAAAAGAAAAAAAAACACTGAAACATGAATGACTTTTATCACAGATCTTTTTTTCTCTTCTTCTTACTATTTTTTTTTCTTTTTTTTTTTTCAAAATCAGAAAGATCTCAGATTATAAATAAATGATTATCTATATAAAATTCACGGCGACTGTAACTTCTGCGATGTAGAGAAATACGAACGACGCCGACGGACAAATGAGGATTGACGTATTATAATACTGCAGAGATAATACGTAATTGAGAAGAATCTGATTACTACACGGTGATAATCAGATTCAATGAAATAATTATCTCGGAAAATATATAAAATCGAAGACGAGTGCAGTAGAAAGGGATTTAAAAAATAAAAAGAGAATAAAAAATACAGTATAAAAGAAATAAAGGAAGATAGGATGAAATAAACTAATAAACAAAATGGCGCTGTGTATAGTTGCGAGGGTAGATATAATACAAGATTTTTATATACGGCTATAACTGTGATTGCGAAATGAATCTGACTCGCTCGATACTACGAACTACCTGGAGGAACATAACATGACTATATCCTGTTATATGATGATGGTTGTTTAATTTCGGTTATCATAATATAAGAGCAATGAAAGAATAATATTCATTCGTATATCACGTGGTAAGAAAGTACCAGGCCGCAGTAACCACCACCACCTACTACCACGTTGATTTGAGAATATGGAAAGAACCAGAGAGAAAATAAGAAGAAGAAGAAAAACGAATCTCATATCGTCGTCGCATGACATTATTAGGGAGTATAAGGTAGAAAAAGAAAATTGCGGTAAATTTTCATCGAATAAATATAACGACTCCGTAAATTGTCAGTCTCAATTATAATCAAGGAGAGTTCTGAATATTATGCCAACTTGATTCCGCGAACGACGAATTCTACCGAAGAAAATAAAAAACGAAAAACAGGATTTCAAGGGAGAATCATGCCAACGGAAACCACATGTTCGAGATTCGCAGCGAAATCATGTGGCAGAAAATCAAAAACTCGTGTTGCTAATTCAGGCTATCCGTAGGCTGCATGATACAGAGAAATCTTGACAGTTGAACGATGCTAAAAGAAATAATAATAAGAAAAAAAAAAACGATAACGATAAATAAACATTTCCATCAAAATGTCGAGACGAAAAGAAAAGAAGAAAAGAAAAAAAGATATACAATGCAAAAAATCGATCGAACACAAATATTCGTAGAAAAGAAAATTCTTTGTTATAATTTTGTGGAGAGAAATTTGGGGGGAAAGAAAACCAAAAAGGAAAAAAACAAAAAAAACACTCGAGTCTATGACGAGCAGGTATTTCCGGTACCGATAAATTGAAATGACTAAACACACCAGGAAACTGATGATGAACTTAAAATTTGTAACTGTCCGCTGATATATTTCCTTGAAATTTTATAGCAACCTAAAGTATATTATGCGAGATGAGAAAATTCTTGTCGGTGATTCTCCCGGTGCTGCTGCGTCGACAAATACTACAAGGTAGAGACCCGGTCGCGTCGTTATGACGACGGTTGGCGTCCCCGGCGTTACCACGATGACGTAACATCTCTTTCTCTCTCTTACGTCACAAATAGAATGAAAAATTCTCTTCTTCCCTACAGAGTAGTATTATACATGTATATCGTACTACGTATACTTTGTAAACTTGTACATAATATTTATATATACATATATATCTTTATATACATTTTATATAAATACACGTAAGTACGTTACATGTAAAACGTCACTTCGCAGCGGCCAAAATCAGTTTTCATAACGCATCGTGTTATGGATTCGCGATTATCGGAGAATATATTTCTGAAAATCGATATCTATGGTATTTCGATGTGAGAACAAAAAAAAAATTTCCAAATAGAGAGGGAGTACGTCTGTTTCCGAGTAACACGTAATTAAAAATGTAATCGAAATGAAAAGATTACAACGCGATGATAAAAGGTGGATCAACGGATTATAATTCGCAATAATTGAATCGTTCGAAATTCTCGTTATGCTAACTCCTGGTCGATGTTGAGTTAAAAAGTTAAAGGTTCCACCACTTATACAACGAGCACTTTGGTATTCGGCGTTCGCGAAACTGAGAAAACATATTTATCATCTAGAATCTGCAGCAGCAGCAGCAGCGGCGAAGCAGCATGCTGAAAGCAGCAGCAGCAGCAGCAGCAGCAGCAGCAGCAGAAAACCGAGTGCTACGACCTCCGCGACTCGTTCAAGGCTTGACCTTGGACATCATAAAAGAACGATTCATCGGTTGAATATCGAATATTTCGCAAAACGACCAACCGCAGCTGTTGTCACCTGCAACGAGTTGATTCTCGCACAAGTTCCCTTTCCTGCGATTGATTATAATTATCGCTTATCTTTATAACAACTCGCAAAGTACCTGTACCTATAGTATACAATGTATGACCGAGTGCACTGCACATTTTCAAGTGTTATGACTACTTTAAGCGTCGAGTAGGTAATATACATACTCGCAAAATAGGTGAATGATGAACAGTTTACAAACCTAGTCGTCTCTCTCTATTAGGATCATCGAATCGGTTATTATTATAGCGCGTAAGAAATGAACTACTAGCGGAATTTCACTTTCCTCGCGATATTGTAATACGTACGTCCAGAAACTTCGTAATCACACTGCGTCACGGTTATCTTTTTTTTCTATCTTTCTCTCCTTTTGCATTTTTCTTCCCCCCCCCCCCTTTTTCTTTTTTTTTTTTCGCTCTCCCTTACTCGTCCACTTGATAATACCTAGATATAAAAGAAAGTGCAACGGACGCAAACGCCTCGAGAGTTGTTCAGTCGCGCCTGCGTCCGCGAACATTGTCATCTTCGTCGTCGTCATCGTATTCGTCAGCCATTGATAAGGGGAAGAAAAAAAATTTAATTAAAAAAAAAAACAAAAACAAAGAGGAAGAAGAAGAAGAAGGAGGAAGGAGTTAAAAAAATTTTTGGATTACGGAATGTGGTTCACCGTGTAACAAATACGACCTTATAACATTGTATACTATATACCGATCAAAAAATTAATAAAAAACAAAAAAAAAAATAATACCTAATAATGATAATAATATTTTCATCATCGTCAACTCGACTACCAATATTATTTATTAATTAAATGAAAATTGAGCCGTTGCAGATGTCGAAAAATTAATTTTATCCTCCCTTTCTTCTCTACCCTATTGTATATCCTCTCTTCGACCACCGCTTCTCTACTTTCCACTTCGTTTACTTTCCCCATCCCAAACATTCTACTTCTCTCACCCAACTTAACCTCATCGTTTTTCTGCATCACGTCGTAATCAATAGTTACAACCCATCATCCCATATAGCCTAGGTGTAAAATAATATACATAACACCCATAACTAACTATATAGAATATCATGTACTAACCTATAGGTGTATATATATTATAAGAAAAACTACGTCGTAGCTCGATTTTATTTCATTTCATTTTCACCAGCTGCTGCTGCGCTGCTGCAAGCCGCTGCGCAGCTGTAATGAATAAAAAAAAAAACAAAAAAAAAAAAGAGAAACAAAATTGAAATGAAAAAAAAAAAAAAGATAAACGAAGTATACGAAGAAAAGAAAATATTTCCATGGTTACAGTTGAAAAACGGTTTGAAAAAGAAAATTCTTTCAACGGTCGATGATAAAGATCTTGTAAATATATAAAATTAAAATGAAAAAGAAAAAAAAAAAAAAAAAGAACGAACACCATTTATATTCGTACATATGTACAATGTTTTAAACGCCTCTCTTAAAAAACGATTGGAATGAAGAGAAAAATGAAAACTAAAAAATAAATAAATGATTGAATAAATAAATGAAGAATGAAAGAAAAAACGTTTGTTACCATTTCATGTGGTTTGATGAAAAATATTAACAAACGTTTCACTACAGTATAGTGTATAGGTGTATTGAAAAAAAAAAACGTTGCGATGGAATCGGCTACTACTGCATTGCGCGACCGCATTGAAAAACATTTTCCCTTTTTTTTTCTTCTTTCTTTTTTTTTTGTGCTTTTTAAATCACTGAAGCAATAAATAAATAAAATCGACGGTGGTATGAATTCTTTGACGCACTTTTTACGTATCTATATATATAGATATACATATAGGTGCGTACGTACATTATAGTATAATATTATTATACACATAATTACATTTAATTTCATATTAAGACTAAGACTTTATAGCGATATGTGCATGTTAAACTTTAACCTTAGATAGAGCAATTAAAGTTCGTTACACAACGCATATAAAACGGCGTCTTTTATCCATACAATACATATTTACTTCTGTTTCTACCGTACACTATAAATTGTTGCCGACGCCGATTTTCAAATTTCCCAATACATACAATTTCGTATCAGCCTTTTTCTTTCTTTCTTTTTTTCTTTTCTTCGTTCATTTTAACGCTACCGCTTCTTATTTTCCCACTCGTTACTTACATCTGATACTTACATGTACGTACAGATTCGCGAGCTGTTCGATATTTTTTTTTTAAATCAACACGGAGGTAAATAAATATTGAATTCGAAAATTGTATTCTTAGGTACGAGTTTTCGTATACAATTATTTTTCACATCTAATGATCCTGACCTTCGAATATTTACGGTTTTAAGTTTTATATATATGACACTCGTATAGTACCTAATATAAAATATATGGTATACATATGTATACACTGATAAGAATATATAACCTTTGATTGTGAGAGAATTATAAATTCATGGTTAACATTTTTATACCAACGATACTTTTTATATTTCTAACCTAATTACACAGTGTATTTTATACATAATATGTACATATGTATCGATCCATATCTAAATTATCGATCATCGAAACTCGAGCATTTCCTTGATGTACATTTTTTACTTTTTTAGTTTTTGATAATATTATATGATCGAACTACAAATACCTGAAAACTAAATGAATTGTGATGAAATGAAATTAATATACTATTGATAAAAAGTTATTAATCACGACCTTGAAAATAGATATGTACGCACACATATAAATTTTTCGAGATAACATATTATATGTATATAAATTCTTTGTTTTTTTTTTCTTCCGAATACACGTATTAAAATAGAATGAAAAAAAATAAAGAGAGAAATAGAAATAGAAATTCATGGCTACAAACGTATATGATATCTGAAATACTATGTCCAAACTTTATAAGTGCTCCTATCGCAATAGATTAGAATTTTATACCATATAAGGATAATATAATGAGCAATCCATTCACGGATATATTATAGTGTGAGAAAAAAGAAGAATACGTATGAAAAATTTGAACAAAAGAAAAACAAAAAACCATCAATACAAAATATCCCATTTCGTCGGTTTTACTTTGGATATAAGAAGATCATCTTCGAAAAATTTCTATTCGAAAAAAATTGATATTGAAAAAAAAAGATGATTTTTTTTTTTGTCGTTCATCAAACGAAATAAATTAGTGTAACGAAGTATAACGTATTTAAATATTTATTACTATAATAAATGTATGAAATGTGCTCATATTATAAGCGTATTGAAACTATACTCTGTGTGCGGTTTTTGTGGTAACAAGTGACAGTCGTATATCACTCGGCTTAGATCACCGTCCCAAAATGGCGTCGAAGACCCTGACTATTGGCGGTGGGATAATATATGAAATCGTCAACACCTGACGTATTAGATTAAATATCTCGATATATATGTGTATAGTATAAACCCATGCGCCTCGGCGATCAGAAGCGATTTGCAATAAATAAATGAATACACTTTATCATGACCGAGTATAGTATATTATATCGTGAAAAATCTTTAAATTCAACACAGCAATTTTACATTTATAAAAGAGAATTTCATACTCTTAAATAAGCTGCGAGGGTATATACATGTTACATACATAAAATAACCGAACGATGATCGTTCGGATCCGCGAATAATAGGGAATGGAACGACATCGGTTACGCCGTGTTGGCGTGATGCAAAAAATAATAAAAAAAACAAAAAAAAAAAAAGAGGATAGAAAGGAGATTAAAATATATATACATATATACGTACATACACACACACACGCACATATCTATATATATAGATACACTGAGAAATGAATAGGACAAGAAAAAGAAACAAACAAACCAAAAACAAAAACAGCAAGAAAAAAGGAGAAGAAAAAAAAAATGGTTTTTAATTCCCTAGTCTCTGCTGGCCCGCAGCCATCTTGGATAAAATCAGCGAGGCGAAGAGCTGCTGTTGCTGCTGCTGCTGTTGCTGGAAGGTTACGTTAATTTCCGCTTGACGTTGGTCTAGGTGTATATCGCGTGCTACGGTGTAAAATATACGGGGTGTTCGTGAAAAATTATATGTATTCACAAATCCATAAAAGCTAAGAGCAAAAATTAACGATTACTTTTCAATAAAATATCGGAGCGCACATTATAACGTAAGAAAATGTCTACCTATACATTTTCCGAGTTTTGATTTCGCAATTATACGATGACGTACGATTATCTTTATCTTACCTTTTTCCCCACTTACATAAAAATTCGCGTTATTTAATCCGATCGATTACGATAAATTGTAACAATTCGTATTCGTTTCGATAAAATTTAAATAACGTAATTTTTCTATCGACTCTTTTCCTCCCTTTGTTAAGACGTCAGCATCTTGTATATCAAATTTATTTATCTATATATAATACGGTATACATTTATGTATTATAAACGTAACGTTACGGTGGATGAGGAGGACGTTGAAACTGGTTCAAGGATGGTTAATAATTTAGCCATAAGTTTACGTAGAAAATATACGTCTAATGTATATAATACATATATATCTGTAGAATATAGTAAATTCTAAAACCTGTGCAATTTTATGTATATTATCAAGCAGTTATTTACTCTACGTCGTATCTCTCCTCGCATTTGGAATAGGGAAAAAGAAGTAAAAAAAAATATCTATAAGGTTATTCAAACGCGATATTCCTCTCCACTGACAATATAACAGCAATAATGGGACAATTTTTCCTTAAAACATATGACGTAGAGTTAATAAATTTTTATCCCATGATGCACAATTAACCAATGACGTATTACGAAAGTAATCAAAAAAAAAATCACAAGAAAGAAAGCAGCGTGATTAAAAAAAAAAAAGAAGAAAATTCGAAAAGAAAAAAAAAACAATAGAGACGGATCGAAAAACGGATGTATAAAGAAAAAAACAAAAGAATTAAAAGAAAATTAAAAAGAAAAGTAAAAGAAAGAAAATAAAAGGAAGAAAAAGAAGAAAGGATGGGCGGGCGTATTTGTTCAGTTTAGAAACGAAGCGGGGTGTCGGCTGTCGGTCGGTCGGGACATTCGGATGGACTTACGGACGGATGGACCTGACCTGCCCCAAAATCAAGTTGGCCTGCGTGCGTATAAACTTGTGGATTGGGCGCGCCGGCTGGTTGGGACGTCGTCGTCGTCGTCGTCGTCGTCGTCGTCGAGTAGTAGGTAGTAGGTAGTAGTAGTTTCGTCGTCGGTCGTGTTTCCACACCACCGCGATCCGTCGGCTGGTCGGCGGCGGGTAGGCGGGTTGGTAAGGTTTTACTCGACGTATATGGAAAACTGGGAACAATTCTCCTACACGCCGGTGATCGGAAACCTCCGAGAGAAAAAAGAAAAAACGAAAAGAAAAAAAGAAAGAAAGGAAGAGAGAAAGAAGAGAGAAAAAGAGGGTCCTTTCTGATGCATGGCAGAAAAAAAGACGTAAAAAGAAGAAAAAAAAAGGGGGTTGAAAGAGAAAATACATCGTACCCGCGCACATACGGGGAATGATGGAGCCCCAGATTTACCGCGAGGAATGAATAATGTTCATAGGGTTAAAAGATTTTCCCCTTTTTTCTCATCGCTGCACCTGGTCCCCCGATTGTTCGTGAATCAGAATAATAATATCATCAATTGATCGAATGACGAAAAAGAAGAAAGAAGAAAAAAAAAGAGAAAGAAAGAAAGAGAAAAATCGATTAGTTTAGTTAAATTTGGGTAACAATTTTGGTAACAATATTCTTGATAATTTTTTTTTTTACATATTTACAAATAATCTACGTAATTGGAAATTTTTAAACACAAAGAAAAATATAATCCCGTATAAATGTGGATATTAACAGTTCCTACGCAATAAGATTAAAAGAAACAATGTAAGAAAGGAAGAAAGAAAGACGGAAAGAGGAAAAAAATAAATACATATAAAAGTGCGAGAGGTACGGCAGAAAAGAAGACGGTATGGGTACTAGGAGGGGAGGAGAAAGAGAGTGTAATTACTCATTTCCAAGAAGATATCAAGATGTAAGTATACTCGAAAGATCGTCATTCGTTCCAGCCAGCCAGCTAGCTGCTAGCTTAGCCAGCAACAGCAGCAGCAGAGCAGCAGCAGCAGCAGCAAAAGCAAAAGCAGACGGAAAGACAGGACCTTGAATATATACGTACATAGAGATAGATATACCTATATGACACGATATGTATTATACGTACGTATAGAGATACCCGCGTTTCATGGTGGCACGGAAAAAAAAAAAAAAAACTTACGAATGAAACATATTGTAGCCGAATACCAACACTCCGCAAGTTTTACTTCATTGTCGGACAGAAACGTCATGCACCTTCGACGCGAATCACGAACATAAAAGTACCGAAGTAACCAACAACGTACGAAGCAAAACGAAACTAAACAGACCAGACCAAACCAAACCAAACCAAGGAGCGAACGAACGCCGCAATCTCTACGAGTACACGAGGAACGCAACGCCAACAAACATATAAATCAAATAACGATCTGCACCGCCGGTATAATTTCATTTTTTCAAAATAATTTTTGTTTGGCAAGAGTGTATCCTGTCGCAAGTCGATATCGGGGGGTTAGTTGAATGGATGTCGATAATTTTGAGACGGAATAGAAAGGAAAGCAGAGGGAAAAATATTAACGAAAAACTAGAATCGAAGCAAAGAACAAGATGAACATGTGTACGAGTGAAGCCTCTAATTGTGTAAAAGTACATAGATATAGAAATATCGAATAAGAAAACAAAATACGTAGACGCGTGAAAAGTCGTTGGGGTGTTATAACAACGTGGAAGACCTAGTGCTGCATTAGGTGTACCCATTGCCATCCGCTGCGTAATTCGGGCTTGAGACTGGTGGCAAAGAAATCGATAGGACGAGGGAAAAAGAGACGGAGATGGTGGGTGGCAGCGTTGCGCCACGTTAACACTACCAAACGAGATGGTAGAGGAGGGGGGGGGAGTCGGTAGTATGAAGAGAAGGAAAGGTAATGGAAGAGAGAAGTGAAGGGAAGTGGAGGGGAAAGGGAACGGGACGACTGCAAGGGGTGGAGAAGGCTGGTCTGGATGTAAACGGAGGGTGAGTGGGTGTAGAGGCGTCGCAGAGGGCTTTCGGGGTGGTGTTGAGGTTGGGGTTGGGGTTGGGGTTTTTGCGGGGGTGGAAGCGGAGGCGGAGGTGCGGAAAATATCGATCAGTCTACGAAGGACAGGCGTCAGAGTATAAACAGGGGTCAAGGTCGTCGCGCGCGCCGCGAGGTGCCTGTGCGTCCTACAACACCGCAAACCTCCAATATTTTGACGTTCGCGTTCCTTGCGTCGCCAATTTTCAATATTGCATCACGTCTCTCCTAACTTCTTCATATTAAATTCACGCTCCCAAAAATCTCCAATTATCAAATCTAATCTCTCCCCCTCCCTCGCCCCCGTTTTCTTTCTTCTTTCTTAGCAGCAAAAAATAAATAAATACAAGAATCCCCGTTGATTCATACGATACAAATAAGTATTTAACTCGTAATATTTTTCATTCGTTCTCGACTCGATTCTTTCTTCTCTTTCTCTCTCTCTCTCTCTCTCTCTCTTTCTCAATCTTATTTTAACAACTTCATTGATGTTGAAAATGAAAGAAAAATAAGTAATAAATTGTTTTTTTTTTTTCTTTCAAATCCATGCAGCCTCGTTTTATCGTCGTCGTCGGTGTGTTCGGCGTCGCCGATGGTTGATTACAAGAGCATAGAGAGTGGCGTCGCGACGCATGCGTCGTTTTATGACGCTCTGCTGGTTGCTGCTTATGCTCCGGTGGTGGTGGTGACAGCGTCGGCTCTGAGACGACCAGACGAAAGTAAAAATACTAGACGCGACTGTCAGCTGTTCACTGTTTACACGAAACATCCGACGATACACGAATTCGATAGATAATAATAACGATCATAAATTTGTAAAAAAAAAGAAAAGAAAAAAGAGAAAAGAAACAGAATTATCCCCAGATACACAAACGACATTACTACTAGCGGATGATGATGCGATCGTGTTTTTTCACTTTTTTTTTCAAAATATCGACGTGCATCGGGTAGAAAACAATCGTAATTCACGCTGTAGATATTAATACGTACGAGTCTTATAGGTATACGTTAATAAAAATGAATCGGAATAAAGATGATGAAATAATTTCGGAATGAAAATTATTTCAAAGTATGTAGTCAGAGTAGAAGGAAAAGAAGGAAATCCCAGACAACGTTCTTCCTCGACCACCACCACATTTTGCCCTAGTACAGATATTCTACGGGGCCAGAAATCTGAGTTTCATGATTTGTAGATATTCGACGCATTTCCGGCTCCCTCCCACCGGGAGATTCTTTTCAACCGCAATAACTTTATCAAAGATCTCCATTTCACGATGATCAATAAAAATGCATCTCGTATTTCACTCATTTTATAGCGACACAATGGCGGAGTGAGTAATTTTCAAGAAACACAAATCAACGAAACTAATATTTATCGATAAAATTTTCTACTCCGTCGTAAAAATTTCATCAAGCGTTGAAATACATTGGGTGTCTAATTTAACGAAGCCATGATCCTGTTTTCCACACAAGATATCAGCTGATCATCACCGAGGGCGCGGGCGTTACGAAACTCGGCTTTGCCGTTGCCTGCAGAGAGTCGGAGTTGCATCTCTCGTAACCGGGTTACGCGATCGACTCGACTCGACTCGACTCCGACTCCGACTCCGACTCTCATTTGTGTTGGTAATTTGTATTCTTACACGTTGATATCTACCCGATAATTATTTTCGACGAGATAAAGAAAATGATTGACATGTCCCCCTTACTCTCTCGTTTGCAATCGGAATCGAATAACAAATATAATGTGAATAATTCATGACGATCATAAATCGGTATATAGAATTGCATATACCGTTGTTAGAAAATCTATGTATACATATACATATATAGTTACGAGAAGTTTGATTAACGTTGAACACGTACTAGTTTTTTGGAAAAAAAATTCCGCATTGTAATTGATATAATTTGAAAAACATGTAAAAACCGTAGGGAGAAAAAAAAAAAAACACCTGCAATAATTTATCAATCCAGAAATAATAAAGTTGTGTATAATGTGTATGTAAAATCGGAAGGAAGGACGGACGGACGTATAACGCGTACGTGTAGAGACACACGGCAGATATATATTCGTCCTTGATTCAAAAAGTGAAAAGCCTAATTTTTCGTTCTATAGATCGTCGGCATACCAGCAGCGGCGGCACATGGCCTAATAGAGAAATACTGAATTTAAAAACTATACATCTAGAATATTTTGATATTGTCGGAAGAGAAAAGCGAAGGTCTAATAATCGCGCGCGGGGACCATGACCTAAAATCTAACAAACTATAAAACCAGCATATATATGATACTACATAGTAAACTACAAACACTACGGTATTACAGAAAAATAATCACAGGGTGCTGCTATTTACCTATGTATGTATATAACTAAGGTGGTAACGTACCGGCGAGAGTATTGCGACGTAAATGTGTATGACAAAGAAAAAGCAAAAGAAAATGAAATACCTGAGCAAATTAGTAAAAACTCCCTTCGGGATTTGACATTTTTTTCATAATATTTCATTCTCTTAATCATCCCCCACATTTTTTTCGTTTAACGTAAGCCCGCCTTAAATTCCAGACGACAAATTCCAATTTTATTTTAACGATCTTTCTCCGCCTTCCCTGTATAATTTGGGGGGGGAGGGGGGGAGGTATTCGAGAAGCAAATCATCTTTTATATTTCAAACACTTTCATTAGCGACCTATTTGTGAAAAACCTGTGCAAACACAATTGCGAAAAAATTTGAAAAGAAAAAAAAAAAAAAAGACAAAACAATTTCGAACAAATCGAAACTGTACGTCAGGTAAAGAAAGAAAGAAAGAAGAAGAAAAAAGAAAAAGAAAAAAGAAAAGAATACAGGAATCCAGGTAATCTCAAAGTCACACAGGTATATCTACACGAAGTCTGCATGCAGTAAGAGAGATAACGGTGTGATAAGTCTAGACTCAGGAATTGCTGTTGCAGCAGATAATAAATTTCAATCCCAAAACATTCGTCTGTCTCTTTTCCCGAGACATTCAGTCAGACGGACAGAGAAAACACTTGAGTGATTTGACTGACCCAACTTTGCGTCCGTCTCGTCCACCTTTTTTCCTTTTTTTTTTAAATATTTTCTCTACCCACATAAGATAGGTACGTGGTCTCACCACGATTTATTAATTTCTTTCAAAATTTATTCATCATAGAAATTAATCAGCGAAAATAATGAATAAGTTCAGTAATTATTATCATTATTGTTGTTGTTGTTAAGAAAAGAATAAAAATTAATTTCATCGGATGAACGACGTCGTTGGTGCGAACGTCGTGATTTTAGAAGTGCTCAACTACGAGTTATAAATTAATTGGTCAAATCATTGGACGGCACAGCATACATATACATATATGTCGATAGTATCTGCGTGACTAATAGTTAAATTTCGGTAAAAAAAGAAAAAAAAAGAAAAAAAAAAAAGAACTTCAATGGATAGAATTAAGATAGTGTGAGAAAGAGAGAGAGAGAAAAGAGGAGTAAAAACAAATAGAAGATAGAGAGAAGGAGAATTTGTTCGGTTACATCGTGAGAGGAGTTTTCCTCGGAGTGGTGTGTCGGTGGTCGTGGTGGCGGGGATATTGCTGTCGGTATGACGTCAAACGGTAGTGGCCTAATCAATAGCGAGGCTCGCGGGATGCGAATGCGAATTCGCTACTGATCGATAGTTTTAAGCATCGTAGACCGGCTGCTGCTCAGCTCTTTTTGCCACTAATACTTTGCTGGTCTACACGTTGCCAATAGATAATATTTATATATTTGAA
This sequence comes from Athalia cordata, assembly GCA_963932425.1. Lineage (NCBI taxonomy): Eukaryota > Metazoa > Arthropoda > Insecta > Hymenoptera > Athaliidae > Athalia > Athalia cordata. Next base: position 33,936,570 of record OZ010626.1, read on the forward strand.
CATATTTTGGAAGAAAGAAGAAGAAAGAAAAAAAAAGTTTGATCGGTTTCATTGAAGCTTCTTGAATAAGAGTCAGTGTGATAAGATAAATTTAGAAAATCATCGTTGTTCATCTCCCGCATGAAAATAAACATTTCATTTGTCCAACGGCATATTTCATATTGTTACGTGTTATATTACCTATAAATACCGGAGGTGGTATATGAAAATTAATAACAATAAGAATAACGACAGTTGTAATACCCGGTATATCCGATACCCGCGTAATTGAGGTGGTTACAACCATATTACCTACGTACCTATATAATCATCAAGAAAATTATCATCCGCGTAACTAATTCTATATTTTGTTACGAATTATTCAAGACATTATACATACATATAATATACTACATATCCTATGTAATAATCTCTAATTGTCTCTGTGTATTCGGATTATTCGTCAATGAAATTACATCATAATAAAAATCATTTACAGTAAAATACGTCAAAATATATGTAGGTATGTATATTATCGTTGCAGGTATCGACGAGGGTCTCTGAGCGTGTCGTAATAGAAAAGAAATTTTCATTTTTTTCTTTTCGTTTTTCTTCTTCTTTCTTTTTTTCTATCTTTCCGCCTATATGTATAATAATTTTTACACATATGTATAGGCGATGGTAAAATAATCCACTGGCATTGCTGCCGGTTTTGCTCCTAGAAGAGAAGAAGCAGAGAGGATAGGCGGAGAGGAGGCGACCTTCCAAAGTAACTTTCTAAACAAAACTGCCTTCTCGACTCGACTCGTCTTTGATTGTGTCACTTTAATTTGACGGCTCGTTAAAGCTCGCACGACAAACACACATACAGGTAGATATTGAAAAAAATGTAAAAATTCAAAGAAAAAACGAAAAAGAACATTAATTACACGCACAGAAAAATTGAACCGACTCCGAATATAGCAGATACTTGTGTATTCAAGTAGGCAAGTATATCGAAGGATTCGCATTTATGATGTTTCCCCGATTAACGGTATTTTTTAACAAAAAAAAAGAAGAAAAAAAAAAAATGAAAGAAGCTGTACGTGTATCTTTCACTTAACACGTAAGGTGCTGTACCTTAGTGCAGATGAGAGACAGAGAAAAAAAAAGATACTAATTTCACTTGTTTTTTTTTTTCTCCTTTTTCTTTTTCCTCTTTTCTATATTTGTATTCGCGAGTCGGCGATGTCCTCTGAGATGTGTAGAGTTAAAATACTGCAGTTATTATAGCCAACTTAACGTAACATGTTATTCGGTTTCGGGTCGTGTTCGAAAAGTTACATTGTTGTAGGTATGTACTTATAAAATGTAGTGTACACGTCACTAATGTAATATACAAGTAAGAGAAGTTCCAAGAGAGAGCAACGTGCCTCGTTTGTACTTTGAAACGCATTATCTCACCGATGATCGGGTAAACGAAAAGAAAAAGGAAATTTTCAACGAAACTAAATGAAATTATCATGCAACGTTGTCACATACGTTGCAGTATATCATATATCGCTCGAAAAAAATAATGTACGAAAGAACAGAAAAGGAAGAGGGGAAAAAAAAAAAAGAAAAAAAAACATCGTTTCAACCGTACGAGAATAATAATGTGAACAAAACACGGTGATGTAATTTCTTCGGCAACGATGATATGCCGTAAGGGCGAGAGATTTGAGAGGGAATAACAAGAAAAAAAAAACAATTTCTCATTTTTTAGGTTACGTAGGTAAAGGAAATATGTTTGCAATTGCACGGCCGATTTCGGCGACGATCGTGATTATGATAATGACTGGGGTTTTTTTTTTTCAATTATTTTTGTCATCGATTAATTGTCGTATGAATTTTAAACGGTGTGCACGACCAAACTACGATTGACTTCTATCACGAGAATTATAAGGAGACTCGTAAACTCGCTTTGAACAGAACGTAAACCTAATTTAAGAACGGTTGTCAAGGTTAAGGCATGCCCCGCTGCAAGAGTCACTGCCCCTGGCAAAAGTTTGGCCGCATCTCAATTCGCCTCCTCCCTAACTAACCACCACCACCACCACCACCACCACCACCACCACCACCACCACCACCACCACCACCACCACAACTACCGTCACTGCTAATGCTGCTCTGCTGCTGCTGCTGCTGCTGCTGCATTGCGCTCAGAGAAATCTGCAGCCAACATCTACTATTCTCCATTCCCCGGCATTGATTCACCCCAACAATATATAACTTTGAATAAACCGGAAACGTCCTGCGCTCTTCGGTCCTCCATCTCATCCACCGACCCAACTCTCCTCTATACTGCCCATTCCTTCCAATTCGGCGGCATCCGTGAAATAAAGGAAATTTTTCAAACGAATCCCCAAACTGACCTAAATATTCGATCGTCGCGGGTATTCCCCAAGTTCAAACTTTACCATGGAAAAAATTACTTGGGAAAAATATAGTTTCCTCCCCCCCCCCCCTTCTCTTTCTCTATCGCTAATACTATGAAGAACGAACGATAAAATTCGGACATGCGATTAGTCGCTGATTCTTCTCCCCCTCGATATCAGAATTGGAAAGAAAAATCTCTGGAGAGTTAATCACTTGATCAAGTAAGTTAGAAATTATCATAACGCAGGGTATGGAAAGGTAAGCGAAGGAGAATCGGTTGATCGATCATTTGCAGCTACACAACCACGATGAAGGAAAAACGTTTAAAAAATATTCAAAAATAAAGAAGAAGAGAACAGAAAAAAAAACTCTACGTACAGACTGTCACACGCATACGTCACACGTTTGAGGAAATATTTGTTTTCTGGTTGGTATAGATATAGAGTCAGGTAGGTAGGTAGGTTGGTAAGTAGGTAGGTAGGTAGGTAGATATATACATAGGTGTTATTTTTATTATCGTGAGAACTGTGTTCGCAGCTGTTAAACCTGCAGAATGTTCTCGTTTTTCTTTTTTTCTTTTTTCTTCATTTACCTTCCATTTTCAACTAATTGTAAACGTATGCCGTGTTATCTGTAGCCTAAGAAGCATTGAAGAAACTTTTTAACAAGTTATTTTAGTTTTTATACGATTGATATCGACGGAATATCAAAAAAAAGAAAAATTTAACCGGGTCGTTCGACGGTATCTTCGCCTCGTTCCGATTTTTTTTTTTTCGTCTCTTTCTTTCGATTTCTACGTCAATATTGGATTATCTCCTTGTATTTATTTATGCGAAACAAAAAAGAATATATATATATATAAAACAAAATGAATAAAAAAAAATTCAACTAATACCTAACAACGAAATTAATTAGGTTGTCGGATGTCGAGTGATTCAAGTACACGTTTTTTAACCCTCCTTCTCATCCTCTCTGCTGCTGATTCGTCGTCGGTAAACTGACCCTGAAGAGGTAATGACCGCTGCAGAGAGTAAGCTAGATAGGAATTATTAAGAAAAGAAGAGGAAAAGAAATAGCGAAGACGAAGGAAAAGAGAAAAATAGACACGAGTCTGCTGCTCTCTTGCCTTTTCGATAGTCAGCGAGAGTCTGGAGAGACCTCATGACGTAACGATAGGCGATTTCTAAAATCGAAATCGACGAGGTCTTAATTCGTATACGATGCTACGTCACACGTTGGTCGGTTGGTTTGGTTGATTAGTTAGTTGCAGCAGAGAGTCGTTGATATTTTTTTTATTTCGCTCTTTATTTGAACAGTTCTAAATCCTAAATCGAATTGATCGTAACTTTTCTATCGCATACGTGAATTCCAGTTTTTTTCGTCTTTATTCGATCCGCCGCGTCCTTCTTCTCCTTCCGCACCTCGTAATTCATGATTTTTAAATTATTCATCATTACGAAACGGTTTGATTTAAAAACTACGTCCACTCTCCCTCGATAGTTATCCCATACTACCGGGACTACTCATTGTCAGTCGTTCGATTCTATTTAAAGCATAACTCCAAAGAGGTTCCTAAGTGGTTTTTACTCCCTATCACATTTTGTTGGAAAATATATGTATTTCTCTTCAAATCAATTTCATTTCATTTTATTTCATCTTTTTTTCTCTTCTAAATTTCATAATACATCAGTTGTTACAATATGAATATGTATCTATATAGGTATGCATATACATATAGAGAGAGTTCTTGTGACGCAACAATGAGATTATCACCGTACAGTTGTGGTCCACTTTCTCCGCGTTAGCATTGAAACACATAACATGTCACGGGGCCATAAACTAGTCAACGTTTAATCCGCAAGGATTACTGGTGAATTCAAATATTCCGGGGGGGTTTGGAAAACCCTTTCATTTAATATACGGGGCGGTGGAGTAAGACAAATACTTATGTAGGCGAACGATCGTCGACGAAGAAGACATCGATTCTTTACCAAATTTTGGAAATAAAATGACGACAAATTCAAAAAGAACTTCATAATTTTTTCGGGTCTCTTTATATTTCATAAACTAGGAGGACCGGCAATGCGGCTGGATTATCTAAGAGACTTGGCAGCGCTGTGACAAAACTAAAGTCTTGTCTTTCAACGACTCATAGTCAGGGCCTGTCATTTCAAGTATATTCTTGAGAATCGGCAATACTCTTTTTTTTTTTATAGCGGGGGTCCCAGTTGTTCAAAGATTGATCGACGCGTCCCCGTGGTACCCGCGGTAACAGCAACATTAACGACAACTGTTAGTCCAATTTCAAATGTAATATAAATATACTCGGAGGTTTACTTTTTATTTTTTTTATTCAACAAAGTCGATGTTAAATTAAAGAAACGTTTCTCAGATCGGTAATTGTTACAAGCCGAATGAAAATAAAAATAAAAATTAAGTATTACAGTCACGGCGGTTAAGTTTTGTAGCCTGCAACTCTTTAAAAAGTTGCCTGGTAATATGTATAAGATTAAAAGAAAAAGAAAAAGAAAAAACTAAAGACAACAAATAAATAAATAAATCCGATCAGTAATGATCGGTGTTCGATAATCGCTCCAAATTATTCTTTCCCGTTCACAAAACATTGACACGAATGTTAGTTAAATGACGTAGAAACTTTATTCAAATTAGAAGGTAATCTAAATTGCATCAGAATCAATGTCAGACGTTCTTTAAATTCTGGTTGAATAGATCGAGAACTCTAGAAGCAGGCGCAGCAGCAGCGGCAGCGGCAGCGGCTGCTACCCGAATGATGATTAATCCCATAATGTAGTTTGATAATTTAAAAACTATAGATGATCATCGTCAAAAGTAGCGTCGCAGATTAGTTGATGGAAGTACCATATATAGGTGGCAATCAATGTAAGTCAAATCGGTGTATCGTATACTGCTGCGTCTTTGATTTATAACTTTGAAATGTTTCTGATAGTTTAGAATCTCGAAAAGATTAGGAGTTGAAAAGGAGGAATATTTGTTTAAAATTTTCAGAGTAGCTTGAGGCATAAAACTCACCCTGCATTTTCAGCAGCAACAATTGACATGTGCCTCCTCTCATCGAGGTTAGGCGAGAGATGATAAAGCGAAGAGAAATCCGTGATCACTGCTGTACTTCAAACGAAAATAACTCTGATCTAAAAAAAAACACTGTGTCACTTTGTTTCTTGTTGGCGGCGTTTGTTTAATGTTAATTACTTATTACTGTTTTATATAAGGGTGTGTGTATATATATATTATTATACTTTCGTTAGATACGAATACGTTATTATAAAAAACCAACACACACTGTATAGAATCACACTAGTCAGCCTCCTTCGCACAGATGAGTTTGCTTTTTTTTTTTCCTTTCAACTTTTATAAATCCTCAACTCACAAAACTAGAATTTATTTTTAAAAAATTTTTACTTTTACAGTTTAAAGGTAACTATGTTATAAAGTTACAGGTATGGTTAAGTTACATTTATCATTATCCTCGTTTCTGGAATTATTATTCACTTATCGGTGTTTTTGTAGTTTCTTTTTTTGTTTTCTTCACTTTTCTTTTTTTATTCTCGCACTTTGTCACACGATAATTTTCAAAACAATATTTTCACTTGTATTTTTTCTTCCCTCGTGAAATGTGTACATACCTGTAAATTAGTAGAACATACATTAAAGAAATCGGAATCGATTCAGTTATTTATAAATATAAACACTTGAGAAAAAAACTAGTAAAAAAACCAACAAAAAAGAAACAATATTAATAAAAAATAAATAACGGAATAAATAAAACGAGCGACGTAACCGACGGTCGGAGAGTTGAGAATCGTCAAACTTTTTAAATACGTGTAGAGTAGTGGGTATATGTATATCTCTGTGGAGGTCAGAGAAAACACGTCACATCCGACCTAGATCCAATATTCGCGTCGACCCAAATCTGCACACAGAAATCCAATATGTTTCGCGGAAAAATATTTCATCGTATCACCACAGAAACTAGCTAGCTAACCTATAATATCGAAGTTATATCTACGCGAACGGTTGAGAGAGAATTGCGGCGGCTAGTGGGATGGATCAGAAAAAAAGAGAGGCGAAAAAGAAGGGGGGAGAGAGAGAGAGAGAAAGAAAAAACATCGGCGAACAATAGCGGATGATAAAACGTCGAAGAGAATCAAAACCGAAAAGAAAAACAATAGTTTGGACGAAAATATTTCTGCTGTGGAGACATTGTATTATTTTTCTTTTTCTTTATCTACTTTACATATTTGAGCAAACCCGGTACGATATGTGCTAAGACTTTTTATCTTCAAACCATAACCTCAAAACTGACAACGTTGAGGAATCCGAGGGGACAATGAATAACATCAACTGGCACAGCAGATTTTTATCACGTTCATATCACATTTTATTACTTGCATGTTATTTCGCGATGCAGTTGATTCGGTTTGAGGTAAAAGAAGTAGAAAAAAAGGAAACAAAAAAAACTCACACGAAAAAGAAATATACATAAATAATTGAAATAAAATAAAAATTATTCAACGTTATTTAAATCAATGGATTCCGTCGGTACGGTAACAATGTTTATCTTTTTACACCGTTATATTATTGAGTCGAATTTCAACACAAAGAGACACTTGAACGTTGATTCACGGTTAATCAAACAGAAGACGACGCGGTGCAGAGAATATACATTCTGAGAAAACACGCCAATATTTGGATGGGGAAAGAACCGAACGAATGATTTTCGCAGCATTCGTTCGAAACGGGACGGCTGCAGTGATTAAACTGCGCGTATTCGATTCTTCGAAATTTAATCACAGCGTTGAAGAATTTCTTTCAACTATTCAATTACCACAAAATCTTATTTATAAAAACACTCGCGTTGATTAAAAACGATTTGTTGATCACGGATTACGCGCGCTATGCACGGCACATGTGGGGGAGAAATAGATCAAACAATGTGTAAATTACTTCGAAGAAAATTCGAACGATAAACAACGAAAAAATTCAACACTGGTTTTCCAAAATTAATTTCAAAGTAAATGTCGCGCCGTCGGATTCTCAAAATCTTCAACTTTGATCCGTATGAACTATAAAGAGAATATATGAACGACGTGCAACGTAGGTAGGTAGGTAGTAGACGACGTTATGTAGAAAGAAGGCAAGCAGCAACGACGAGGAATAGCCACGAACTCACGAGTTTCACAATAGACTAGCAGCCGTGTTGTAAAAATTGACCCTCAAGTGTATTTTTTTTGTTGTATTTTTTGTTTTCCGTCCTTTACACAGTTCTCCGACGAACTATCGAACAGCTAAGAAGAAATCCCGTTCTATTATTACGTAGAAATTACCCAATGCTCAATTAGTAATACGTATGACACCCACTCTTTGTTGTTACGGAACATCATTCCGACATTAATTTAAATGGAAAATTCGTACAACCAAAACCCCACTACTACCAACTTGTCAATTCCTCTCGTTTTATGCTCGTAGCTAAGACGGAACGGTCCCTACTACGGGTCTCTTTATCTACCTATCTTTCTCTCTCGCACATTCTCCCACTCTCCTTACCACATGCGCGTTGAAAATTCGACTCCGATCATGTTGTGTTCAAAAAAGAAAAAATAAAAAAGAGGACAAACGTTGGATACTAACTAGTTTTTTTTGTTTTTTTGTTTTTCGCCCCGAAACACAACCGACACTTAAATCACTAGCACTTTAATTTACGGTGTAAATAATGCAATTCGATGCAATGTAACGTAATTTAATATAATGTACCAGCGATATATCCACGGTCCGCGAATGTAATAAAATGTATATAGAGGCCCGCGCGCCCGCGCTCTCAGTTTCTCTGGTGTCGTTTTTATCAATGTGTGCGTGCACTTGATTAGGTACGTGACGTCACACGAGAGGGTTACATTGCTCCGAGATTGTCACAAGAACATTTATTATATAGAAGTTGGAACAACAGCGTCATTAGCACTTAGCACTAGGCGGTAGATCATCTACTAGAAGATAGTAATAGTAAAATTAATACACTGAGCAGCAAGCAGCAGGAACAGCGAAGTCAACCGACACAACGACGACGACACGACGACGACGACGACGGCGACTAAAGAACTACGACACTCCACTTTACGTACACGTTTTCCTCTATGGAACACATAACTCTAATTATCCGTCGTATGTATAAACCGCAATATCGTAAAATGTTAACACTTAACAAATAGTTGCCACTTGGTTTTTAGTCTCGGTTCTTACACGCGAGAGCGTTAAAAGTCGGTGGATAAGCACAACGCAGCACACGGCGCAACAAAGTACTCCTCAGGGTATGAATTGAGAGACTCGCTCTTGTTTACGTCGGTGTGATTATGATAGCGACGTGTTTGTACGTCGGATATTTTTTGGGGCCAATAAATGGCATGGTAACTAATGGGGGGTTGCGGTAAAAAGAAGAAGAGGGGAGGAGGGGGTTGTTACTAAACGGCGGAGTAAATATCAGCTAAAACCGGGCACTAGTCGATACGCAAACCCGCTCGGGTTTACGTGAAACAACTGACTCAACGCAATGAACTGCAAGCACACCAGGCCAACGGTAGAATCCGCTAGACGGCAGCACGTTTATCTTATGTGGGGCTCCGGCAGCCGCGTTCTCTTCGACGTTTCCACCAACCACGAACGAACCCAAGACACGAGACGCAGTACCAACACCGACACGTAAACACTCACCTATTAGACCGTGCACGATCTGCCTCACGCACACGGATTTAGAGACTGCCGGCGATTCAATATCAAGACCAAGTGCACGAAGGGACGAGGGAGGCCGACGGCTATGATCCATGCCGCATTAAACTAGACGAGCAAACCTATGTGCGATTTTATTTATCCCGACATTCCTATCGATATTTTATTTTATTCAGTATACAATATACGTTCACAGGTATTACCAGGTGTACTACCTATGTCGCAATAAATCGAGAGTTTGATCGTTGAAACCGTAGGGGTTTGCGATTGATTGTAAATCTAGTAAACGTGGGGGTCAAATCGAAGCGCAGTAATTGCGCTGGTGCAATGATTCTCTCGTATGGAATGTAAAAATAAGGTAATTTCGGTTCGACGCGCGATTACGTTGTCATTGAGGAACATATCGGTGGAATAACATCCTACGTGTTGGTTTCATTCCAACCAACAATCTGCCAGCTCCTATTGATCAAATTCTGATTAAAATGTAATTCTAAGAAAATCCTTTACGTGCTGCAGGAAACGAGACTGCAATCCGTTCTTTCTATATACATTTTCCACTAATTATTATAATTCTTTTTCTTCTTCTTTTCTCCTCTCTCCGTTTCCCATTGAATAAAATACGCAATTATTTGCCCGCGTTTTAATTATCGCTTTTACTATTCTCTCCCTATCATCTAGTCAACGGTGACGCGCGACAAGTTTTAAATTGATGATTTAAATTCATCCGAGTTTTATTTTATAGTTTATACAACACGGAAGACCGCGTTACCCCAAACCCCCACCTCTCTAAGTTAATAAATATAACTGTGAATTTCGCGCGCGCACAACGAACCACGCCAAACGACCTGCATGCTACTCGGTCACTCTACCTACGGGCAAACTTTTACTTACAACAAATAACCCATGAAGAGAATTTTTACACGGCGAATATTGAAACGTAAGGGCTGCAATAATATCCGTGAAGTCCTACCCAAGTTGTATTCTGATTACCGATAATACATCGTAATCGATTATCCATTCAGCGTTATACGATGTAACGAAGAACGTTTGAGAACGAAATTGAGATGACTATTTTGAAAGTAAAACCGTCCGGACTGGGGCAAAAGAATATCCAGCCAACTATAATGAATAACTAGAGTAGAATAATACAGTTTTACTAAAAGATTAGATATACGATATTTTATAATTGTTGATTTGACGATCGATTACGAATTTATCGGAGGCCTATTTAACAGGTGGAATACAAAGTCGCTAACGCAAGAATTAAATATTTTTGACTTACTTCCAGTTACCCGCGCAGTATATTGTTCCGCCGATATTAAATATGGGGTCAATTCCCTTACAAATTTTTTTTCATTATTATTCTCGAACACAACTATCAAAAAAATTATTGGTTCATTTGCGGTCGCGGGCCGCTCACAACCTGCAACATTCAGCGTATTCTGATTAATACAGGAACACGGCTGATCGATTATTATGTGCTTATCGAAGCCTTCTCGTGAAAAATACTCGCTATCTGTGGTGACCTGAAACCTACAGTAGATCAGATTAGGGTGGAAGTAACAATATAAGAATAATTCGATCTATCCGAGGACTTTATCGACAAAGATCTCGTTCACCGAAAGACCTGAAGCACACAGCAATTCAGATTACGTTGAGATGTCCATGTTAGTTAAGTATTTCGTAATTGAAAATTTCTAGTGGGCTAAATCCTCTCACTAGAAGCCGTGAAACATTGAGCAATCTGATGTGAATATATGATAATAGACAGCCTCAAGTTTGAGCTTTAATTACAAGCTGACTGCAAAACTCGCTTAACTAATCAAACGCATGCAAATAGCGATGAAGAAGAAGAACCCGCAACAATGTAATGATAGATAAAAGAAAAAGGGAAAAGTTGGTCGGCGATTCTCATCCGATACAGCACTGCGTCGCATCTCTATACATCACATAAGTACAGAGTAGGGGGACGTATAATAATCATGGATTCGCTTTGTTCTTTGTGAGACCGAACTAATAACAACGAAATTATACTAATCCATATCTAGGATTAGGGTTGTTCAGCTCTATGAAATGTGCAAAAATACCAGCTTACAAACTACCTGACGGCCTGATCGCGAATTCTGCCTACCGTTGCTTGATAGCCCTCACATACAACGAGCGGTTCGATTTTACACGCCAAAGTTGAGTCTAACGTTCTCAAATCAAACACAACGTTAGTGTTTTTTTTCTTCTATTTTTTTAAATTATTGTCGTACGTACAACTGATTTCATTTTCACTAAAGAGGTACATCTACAAATTTGATGTGAATTTATGAATCGTGAATTACAAGATTTATGATTTTCATACTGAACTCTAATTGTAAGCAGCTGTATCATAAATTAAGATAGAATTCAATCGTTTCACTGATTAGTATGCTAAATTACGAGCAGCTCGTCTATTGGAATATGGGGACAAAATGGAAACATTGAAAAATCTTTCATCACATTACGAAGAAAGATATTGGTACCGTCATACCTCGCGAGATAATAGATTGACCCTGCAGAAGTTGATTTCTTCTATTAGAACAACTGCCATCACTACTTTTCAGATCCTGCAGTTTTCACACCTCGTATTCCAAATTTCACTCCCTGATTTTTATCCTCAGGTCCCGCGTCGATCGGCACAGCTCTCTTGTAACAGAGTCTGTGATTTTCCCGAAAGTCAAAAAAATAGCGAAACACAGTTGCCACCACACAATAACACCACACTAGTTTGTATTCATCTCAAAGATAACTGCGTAATAGGTCAACAATAAATCAGGGGAAAAGTTCACACCACTTCCAACGCCAAGTGGCTTGACGACAAGCGTCATCCCCGACAAAAATTTTGATATTCGATTTTCTATTCGTCGGGGGCTGACCGCTGGGCTAACACTTCACATAGTTCAGAAATAATAGCTTCTAGTTCATAAGTGATGATAATTTACTGGTTACTGCGCATTTAGTAAACAATAAAACTCGCGAAGAAGGTGAACGGTGACCGATGCAACTCTCCGGCTGATTTCTGGCGCCGGCAAGTTCGAACTGCTGGTCAGCTACTAACTCGAAATAACTCGAAACGGTCGAACCGCACTTCGAACATGAGACGATCGAGATCACATGTGATCGCCGTGTACGTCGCGCCACCTCTAAGCGGCAAGATTTGAACTTTTAAACCCGAATCCCTCTAATGGATAGTAAGATAATAATTATTATTCAATTACTCAAGTATTCAAAATTAACTACACGAATATTTAAAAAACTGCCAATCTCATAAATGAACGGTTATTGTCAGATGTTAAAGTATCATGAATTCAATTTTTATATTTTTGCAGAATTTTTTGCCGACCGTTTCAGACTTCAGTATTGGATTTTATCTGTGACTTTGTATTATCGCTTCAAAATTATCGTGATTGTTATTTTACGATTACTATTACCTGTACCGTTGTAACGACATTGACATTAATTGTCCATTGCCAAAACACCCGCTGAATTCATAAGTCACCAGAATGAATTTCCTATTCGCTATGTCAACTGCTGTTATTGCATGACTCCTGAATACGATTTATTATGTAACAATGTAATTAAAATATAATGTATTCAAATGGTAAGAATCATAAAATATATAACATGATATAACAGTGGTGGGGTGATAAAAGGTTTATTTTAAATCGTTAATGGATGAGGCTTACATAATAGTGTAATGTTGAGTTAGATAATGCTGTTGAATTTCTTCAATCAAAAATTTGACTGTGTTCCTTCTCAAATTGTTACCCTGCTTTTTCTGCATTGTGCAACTTCGAATCCAGATAAAAATCTAGAGACTCCTTTGCAGTAAATCAACAATCTCTTCAATCTCCTTTTCCTTAGCTAAATCTAAAGGTGTTCTTCCTCCACTATCGACAAGTCCAAGGTCTGTTAGAGGAATTAAAACTTTGCATACCCTAACGGCTTGTGCTTTGATTGCTCGATGGAGAGCTGAGCAGCCGTCGGAATCTTGAATATTCGGATTTGCTCTAGCCGTCAAAAGAAATTCAACAATATTTAGGTGACCCTGACTCGCTGCCCTGTGCAATGCAGTTGCTTGTCCGGATCTTGTTTGCGCATTTACTCTGGCTCCATTTTTTAACAGTTTTTCACAAACCAGGTGGTGACCGTTTCTCGCTGCATAATGCAATGCAGTGTAGCCAGCCACATCTTCTCCATCTACAGCGGCTCCTTTTTTCAAAAGAAAATCGATACGATCAAGATCGTTTTGCTGAGCTGGAAATACATCATGTGTCGTTGAAAAACTTTGTTTTTTGTTTTATTGGGACTGTTATATATCATGTACTACTATCAGAGTGGTTACCTGCACTCCAAATGCCTCGTTCGAAGTCCATTTCTTCTAGCGTTTGTCGAACTGACGACGATTCCGCAGCTGAGCAAGAATGCGCTTGGCCACAGTGCGCCATCTCAATTTACCTGAAACTTATCAGTTTATTAAAACTTAGAAAATATTGTTTAAAATTTGATGGGAATTTTATTTTCAGAAAGAAAATTGCTATGAATTCTGAATGAATAATATAGGATTGTAGCGTTCAAATAACAACGAGTTGTATTCCATATATCAATATATTCAACGATGTATACAGGAAATACAATTCTGGAATGTGGAGCTCAGATAATAATACATAATAATTCAGTTTATAAGTAATAAAAGGCTGATCCAAAATTAATACGCAGAATCATCGGCTCGAGTGTAACAGATTTATAAAACCTTCACCTTACAATCGAAAAGAAACTAAATATGCTTCCCATTATCAAAATAAATCCAATGTACTATCTTATGATAAAATACAATTTGTTTGTGACAAGGAAAGTGTCTCGTCGAGTATTGAATGAGAGGATATTTTAAGTATAGAGCAAAACTCCGTCCTAATAAAGACATCGAATGACCTCTATTAATTGAATATTTGGAGTTCAAGCTTCTACTCTAACAGCGCGACGAAATATACACATATTGTGTACATACAATTATAATTATATGTTATAAATATCAATTACATGAGACATGTAAACATGGACTACAAGTTCTGCACAGCACATACATCGCTAGTAAATAATAATATAGAATCGCACGGTTTAGCTAGTAACCAATGCGATTTAGCAATACCCAGTTGAGGTCATCAATTATGATTGACAATATTGTCGAAATAATGACTCATTTGCAGTTAGTACGTATTACTTTTAGTAATCGACAATCATTGAAGTCACTACACTTGTGTTTAATCGTTTGGATGGTTGGCAAGTTTAGACTTGCCGCGAGGTTCTGCTAGCGACGTCCAGATTTCATATCGTCAAAAGCTATATCTATTATTTCGACTTAACATAAAATATTGATCGTTGTGCCCATGTTTAGTTTGACAAGTCTTAAAGCATATACGTTACACGTGTTCATAATATGCTTAGTTTTTTCATAGTGAATGTTTTAAGTAATAGAAACATATCAACAGTATGTTAGATTGGTTAATAAAATTGCCTGCAATATGTAGATATATATACTATACAATATGTGTAAATAAACTTCGAGTATAGAATTGCAATTATTAACGAAGTTTTAAATTTCTTCTCTATAATTCTACATTGTAAAGTCCAGTGATGATATTTTTCTGGTATTTATTACAAACTTTCGCTAGGATAGTTGAACTATTCTATAGTATGATAACATTATATAAACTTTATATAAGATGGTAACTACTTTCTGCATTTTTGATACGTGTTGCTTTAAAAAAATACAATTCGTTCGATAATAATCTGCTAATCATTACTTGAAAATAAATTTATTACTATTTCTATGAAACAGTAAGTAGATAGTACAGTTCCATTTTATGAAAGAGATTTTTGCTTCAAATATCTCAATAAATACCACTATGAATCAGTTTTGGTCCACCCCGAACGTTTGCAAATATTGACTTCTTTTGACAAATAATTTTCGGAACTAGAAGGCTAGTGGCTTTGTTTTACATACATTCATTGTGCAAGTGGTGCTTGATTATACATGTAAAAGGTTAATATATAAGTGCTTGTTCGTGTTAATGACTAAATCTCTCTTTGTAGAGTCCAAAGAATTTCAGCTTCCCCGGTACTAGATACAACCTTGTAACCGAGCTCCGCCAAAACGTTTATAACAGGAACTGGTGGGCCTTGAAAAAAAAAGTAATTTTAATCGTGGCTCCAAGATACATTTTCTATCTCGAAAAACAGAGTTCAGTGGAAGCCGATAGTTCTTCTGTTCTAACTCACAATCAATGAATAACAACGAACATGACAAAATACGGAGTAATAGACTTGAAATTCTATACTCACCTTTGATCATTACACCGTTGATAACATTTTGGCCAGAGTTTGGAAAGCGTCTGGTGAGTGCAACAGTCTCCTCACGCGACAGACCAAAAACAGCGCAGTCGGTAGCAAAAGGTGAGCCTTTCACAGCAATGTAAGTATAGTTTTCTGCGCTGATCATGCTAACCAGTTTTTCAGACATGATTTCTATGTATTCGAAATCGCTTGTGGAAAAACTTTAAACCACGTTGTCTTTCAGCTCTAGAATATGAAAAAATGTAATGTTAAAATTTCTGGCATAAAAGTTTGCCTCTTACATATTTAGCCAGCAAAAATCCAAATGAAGAAATTCATAGTTGTTTGAACCTCTATGGGTCTTGAAGAATGACAACGATTATGAGAATGAAAATTTTATTTATGCATCTTGAAGTAGGTCGTTGCATTACATTGGCAATTCACAAATAATGAAATTTGGATTTCAATCGTCCATATAATATATGAATAACTACATTCCTTGTAAGATTTTTGTTTGCCAATCAGAAGGTAGTTGAACTAAGATCTGATTCTGAAGAATCCATAGTTGAACATCAGGAAAATTCGTTGAACGGCTTTTCAATCATCCTGACATTGATAAACACTCTTCTCAACTCCGGCTCTCAGTAATTTGTCACATCACATGTGAAAGCCTGGTTCTACTCTGATCAATGATTTGCCTTTCTCGTTCCTCCTTAAGTTGCATCATCCGAGTTTCATGGGCCCAGCGCAGCTCACTTTGAGCTTTATCCCTCTCATATTCCCACTGGAATCTTTCTAGCTCCAAAGTCTTGCGTCTAAGTTCCAGCTCCGCAGTACGTCTGGATGCTCTTTTTTCGAGCAATTCTTCTTGGTGGATTTTAGTTTGCAACAAAGAATGACTAGCAGATCGCATACCCAGCATGGAACAAGGCGCCAATCTTCTTGTACCAAATACAGCTCGTTTCTCATGACTAGTAGCTCCTCTTTCCTGAGATCCAGCTAATAACGGTTGGTTTCAATAGAGAAATGTAGGAAATTATATGACAGTTGGTTTAAGCTATGAGTTATGTGTAACACGATATAGGGAAACATACTACAAAGTTTACCAGTAGAACCCGTGTCTCCTCCAGCTCGATTTGCCTCCCAATCTCTGTTGTTTTCAGCATTGCCACTAGCCTCAGTATTTTGCATCTCTTCATCACGATTTGTCCATTGCGTTTCACTCTGCATAACGAGTTCAACGTTGGATTGCGTATTGTTGCTGGATGCATCATTGTAAATTTGATTCCTGTATCCCCATTCATCTAAATCCTCAAGCTCCGTATCGGTAATGTTACTTGGTTCAATAGAAGGTTCTTGATTAGGCCAAGTGTCGTTTTTCTTGATGTTAGTGGTAACCATGCCTTTATTCTTCTTGCTGTGGGCTACTTGAATAAACTGCTGCCGGATGGTTTCTGGACACTTTTGACAGCGCTCCATATGCCGTTCCATTCGGGTAGCATTTTGAATATAGGATTGATTGCAAAACTTGCAAAAAGCTATCACCTGCGACCCATCAACTTTTTTATTGTAATAATTCCATACGATTCCCCGCTTTTTCACCATCGTATATTTTGTCCTCAAATATGCATTTCAGTACGAATTTTCACAATTGTCGGATTTGTTAGATCCTAACCTTAAACACTCACGAAACGTCAAAAGAACCGGTAAAACTCCATTGATGAACAACCAAGTTATGTTCACCACTTATTCATAGGCATAGGATATTATTCTGTCGCATTTTTCCTGATTACGTATCCTTCAGAGTCGCAAATCTGAAGAAGACAGGTAAGTATTGACATACGCGGACACTTTACGTACACAACGCAATGGCAGATCCAGGGGCGGCGCGAGGGGTGGGGGTCTACCCGAAAATCGAGGCATATTACCACTGATCTCTATGGATTTTACCTATCAACGAACTCGAGGTATTCAGTGCAGATCTTTAAAGATTTTTCATCTTTCATCTTACATAACAAGATCTTTAAATATTTTGTTTGGATAATAAAAGATCCAAGCGATACGAGAAATTTTTGGAACAGAAATGATAGTAAAAGATATTGAGAATTTAAGAAATTTATATTTAGTAGGCTCACTACTCGAACTTGCAAACAAATAAAAATCAATAAGTACATACCAGATTTTATGGGAGGTTCAGGTTCAGGCTCGGCAAAATCTTTTCTCATAGTCCACATGTGCTCATTATAATCTTGTTTGACACTAGTGCTCGATGAGGCAACAACTTTATAACCAAGAACTTCAAGGGCTGTTAAAATGACGCAGGGATGCTGGTGGTAAACAATCGTAGAGGCGTCGCAGTATCCTCCGGAAGCAAATCGTGTCAACTGCTCTATGTCAGCAGCTGAAAAGCATTAAATTTCAAACTCAGGGTTGTCCATTTATGTCATCATACTACCATCCACTCCAATCACTTCTAGATTTGCACAGCAATAACATGTCTACTTTTTTTTAATTGCAAAATACCAGGAAACAAAACTACACAATCTCTCTGGTGATTCACAGAAACTTAATTGTCAGACAGCAATGCGTCAACAGGTACCCAAAACGTGCACAACATGATTTGGTTCACTGTTGGGTTTCACTAAGAATGATAAATGTTGATGAATTCCGAGAAGCTGTATGATCTAATTGTTTTGATGTGGATAGCTAATCAGGAATATCTCAGATTGGGGTTTGCCATTGAAATTGGACGGAGATTCATAATTTCAAGACAGAGAATAGCACCAAATGATCAAGGAAGCAGATAAGAGAGAATTTCACCAAGAAAGTTCTACTTTCCTCTCTACTTGCGCAACAGATAATGCAGTATTTATACCTTTGAGACCTGATACAAGGACTCTCCAGGGATATCTGTGACCATACGAAGCAAGGTTACCTCTGACCAGAATGTATGGCATCTGTAATAGCAATGTTAAACAAGCTGCAACATACACAGATTAGATTAACAATAGGTATCCAGAATTTTGGTAGAAAATGATAAGAATGAAAAAAAATTGAAGTTTAAGTTCTCAGATGACAAGTTTATAAAATGGATTTAGTAGTAGCAGATAGAATCACAGGCTTAGAGAGTTGGAAGCGTGCTAATGAAGTTCATGGACATGATCGATCAGAGATTAGGCAGATGTCAAAGCGACGTACTTCCAATTCTACAGGTAAGAACAATGCTATTAAGATCAATTTTCAATTGGTTGATAACATCAGTTTTCAAATTAGAAAGGTGTTGACAAATGCTAATGAATTGGAATAACTTGAGTAACGATAAGTGTGGAATAAGAACCAATAACGATTACTAAGTAGAAAATAACAGTGCAACAGTGATATCACAACTAGGGAGCGACCAGAAATTCCTGAGCAATTATAGCACACCTTGTAATGAGACAAAACGCCCATTGTAAATGAACAACAATGGAAAATGAGCTTATAAGTGAAGAACTGAGATAATGATAATTTTAAAATTTATTTTTACCACTCAAAAGTCTTTACTCAGTCTTAGGCGCAATGACCTTAAAATTGGTTGTTGGTCATATTTCGATATTCAATTTAACGTAGACGTCTTTCGCTGGAGCCGCGAGAAATAATTACAGAATCAGAAATATTATCACGACAATAATCTTCACACGTCACAACTGAGAAGTACCAATGAGTACTAATGATTTCAGACTCGTTGGAGTACTACAAATGTTAAAGACACTATCTTGAAGTCAGCCGTTATTAAGAAAGTAAAGTCTTGCTCCTTGAAGCTTGAACTTGAATTAGCTTGCGTTCCCCAATTTTCAAGTCCGCCTGGGTGCAGTGCTGGGTACGAGCTTTAAAAAAGCATTCCAGCGTGCTTTAAGCGCTCTCGGTGCTTAGAAAAGCAAATGCTTAGACAGTGCATTTATCGTTTCATTGGTGCCTTCCAGCAGACTTGATTCTGATTGGTTAAATATCCAATTTTGAAGTGCAGACTTTTGGAACACACAGGCAGCACCCCGAAGTACCCCAAAGTCGTAGTCCTGCGTAGTCTGAATCATAAAGCCAACAAAAAATAAATATATTTGTCCAATCACAACCTCAAATTCCAGTGCCCGGTCCCCTATTTTCACGGAGCGCTCAGCGCTCAATCGAACAGAAGTTGATTTTTGTGACAAAACGAATGCCGAGTCTGTCCGAGTAATTTTATCCTTTTTTGATCACGAGCGACGGCGTTTAGGGGTGGAACGGTGATGCAGTAGCTTTAGTCGATCAAATTTTCTACAAACGTAATATCCTGCGTTAAGAATCGGCGTCGTATGTAAACGAATTATTTTCGCAAACACATGTTAAAATATTACTCTACACCCTCTTGTCATAACTTGGATAATTTTTGTTACCTTGAGTATAACGAGAACAGTAAATCGTTTATACTAAGACGATTCTACTGTCTTAACTACTAGAGTTTTTTGCTGTTCTACGTGGTGTCGACAAAACACCAATGTTCATACTTGCTGTCGTCGCTACTCACAAAAGTGCCCATGAATGTCCTCAACAGTGCCACAGCCATGGATGTTGACTGTCCCATAGTCACTTTAAAACGATCCAGCAGTGCTCCGATGATCAACGAAATCAGTGCCACTATGTCTGTTACCTCAACTTCTACCTCCACTCCAAGGTATGGTTTGAAAAATTTTGATATGAACGATTACACACTCTATCCAACCAGATGCATTCATTGACATCTGGTGCCATTCCTCAACCAGTCACTGCTTTTTCAGAGATGCCGTTTCGACCTTCAATGTCTATTCAAACTCACCCCGCACCAGACGCTTCAGTACTAGCGTAAGTTAGACAATATTTGTACTTCTCAATCTTCTGAGAGCCTATTGTCCCTACCTGACAATGGCTTACTGGAGATGAAATCCAAGCGAAATCTTATTCATGAGTCCTTGGATCAATTGTTGTTATACATCTAAGTATTTGACACAAAGAAGTTAAAATTTCCCTTGGCTTTATTCTCTTAATAGAGTCCTGGTGGTGGAAGTGCTCCACGTCTTACTCCAAGGGTGAGTCAGTTACGTCAGGAAGAGAGTGTGGATGTAGCAGGTCGAGAGGCAGCCCATGAGAAAGAGATTCACAGTGCGATACAGATATCCCAATCCTGGGAGGACCTGACCCTCGATGCAGAAGGGTCTTCTTTCAAAGATGCGGAGTCACCAAGTCATCTGCAGAATAAAATGGACAGACAGAATGCTAATAAGCGACCTTTTGATCCTCTCAGCTTGAACCTATCGATAACTGGACCTCCACTGTGCTCTTCTCCCTCACCAACCAGGTCCGGACTTGGACACCGTCAGTGCTACTCACCTGGGATTCAGTTTAACTGGAAAAACAATCTTTCTCCTAGTCCTACTAGAAAAGCTTTTGCCACCAGGTAAAGTTCAACAATGTTTCTTTTGTGATTAATAACTATTCCTAAACTTTTGATCAATTGGTTGAACCTTTGCCTTGTTTCTGATTACAGGCGAAGTCTTAGTCCCATAGCCATCCGTGCCAGCTGCTTAGGACCAGTAAAAAGAAAGTTTGAATTAGATGACAGCAATGGAGATCAACACTTGCAACCCCCAGCCAAACGGACATCCAGCTTAGTTATTTCACACTCCAACAGGTGAGTTAATATCCTCTGTAACAAGGTGTATGAAATTCTGACGATATTTTTCTAACGAAGCTAGAAATAGAATAGATTATAATCAATACATTATCAATGATCTTTTTTCCAAAGGCTCGAAGGTATATCCAGTCCACTGCCAGGATCAATCAGTTCTGTAGGAACACCTGAATCTTTATCGAGTGCAGATTCGCCAAACTTTTCTTTTCGACCTGTGGACAGTCCATCTCCCGGTAGAATGTTATCAAGCGGGGATGAGCCGATGTCCGATTCATCCGGTGATCAAACCAAAGCATCAGATCACATGCAGTTGAATAATACAGGTCAGCATGATCAGAGGTGAATGAATCAGAGTCTCTTACGAATCGTATGAACACGTCGATCTTAAAACCTTCATGTTCTGTATAATAGCGCAGTCTAGAGATCGCTTTGGCCGTGTAATATTAGAAGCGATAAATAAACACTATGCTGATTGCTACTTGCCCAAAGGTGCCACAGCTGAACGCAGATAAATAATTCAGTAAAAATATGAATTTGAAATGAGTCGCAGAGTTTCTCAGACTCAAATCATGAATTCTAATTGAATAATTAGCCGCATCAATTTTTTTGGACCTTTTTATCATTGATGACGAATACAATTCACAGATTTTTACCAAATGATTATAACAATGGTCCACAATATTTAATCTTTTTAATTAATTTCCTGATCTGTAATTAATATTTATACGAATGGTATATAATACACGTTCGAGTCTGAGAAACTTTTTTCTCTGATGATTAACTTAACGTTCAACTACCATACAGTTTAAAATAGGTATATGTATGAAACTAGTCTGGATAATTCTAGTGAATTAGTAGATATTCGTGGAGAGATATTTTAAATGTACATAAAATCCAACGGAAGTAATCTTTCGCTTGTCACGATTAAATTTCAACTGGGAAAATTGCATAATAAAGCTCGTTGTCGAGGACATTTGTGAAGTATAGTAAAGCAAACTCGACAAAGAAAATATGTTAGTTGTGTCCTATTTCAAAGACTGAAATGAAAGGTGTTCAGCAGCAAAATATTCTATAATGAATTTGATACTTCAATCGCATCTTCCGATAAACACAATGCAAAGCCGTAAACTGACGGCAAACTATTTTGCCGCGTTCATTTTCCCTTTGCTTTTTCTGTTCAGTGAACAGTTCACACGTAAGTCTGTGTTCTTCTGTGGAAGGTATGCGATCCATCCAATATTGTTATATCCCGGCATACATATGTATACAGTAGACTAAGTATGTGCAAGGATTTTTCCATTGGTATACAAATACAAATAGAAGCGGATAACTGCGTTCAGAGAATATTCGATATCCTAATGATAAATCATTAATAATGACTCTAGATTTAATTTAACTTCGTTGAAATAGCTCGTAGATGAAGCAGATGTAAAATAGCAATGGTTAAGCATGTAAATTATTTCCTCTCTTAGTAATAACAAAAAATAAGTACCTACTATTGTGTAACAAAATATACTGGTTATGTAACAAATCTTTATCTTTTTAAATATAACCAACTTTACTCGTATAAATCTAATATTTTTTCCCGTCAATATGGTTTGTTTCTTTACTCGTACTAAGATAAAGATATACTAAGGTGGACATCTCAGTTGACGAGATTTTATTTTAGAAAATAATAAGTACAATCAATAGATTACAGTCTCATTTGCTTTGGATCTGTAGAAGAATCTTCCTCTTCTACATGCTCTGTTTCTAATTCCGATACTTCTGTACCAGTGGAGGATTGTATTTCGAATACGGATTTCCCATAGCGTCTGCTTTCTGACAGGGTGTAACATAATTTATTTTCATTTCATTCGTCAGATGAACTATTATACGTCGCACATTAATGAAAGTAGAACAAACCTGCTCTTAAAATCACGTATCGACTCTGTGAGAGGATGGATGCCCTGGCCTTTGTCTCATTCAATCCCAAAATCGTTGCTCTGATTTAGAAGATCTTAAGGAATATCGCAATTACATACTTTCAAAATCTCAAGTGGATTAATAAAGGATACAGATTCATTATATCATAGGGACTTCTGATCTGGCTTGGCTTGGAAGCTCCACTCGTTATGATGATGTTCTGAAGAAATATAAAGGTTCCAGTAAAACCCATAAAGCAGAGGCTGTAGTAGTGATTCAACTATGGGATAAAACTCACTTTACTCCTGCCATATGCATGATACAAGTGAGAATAATGTATTGCAAAATTTCTGGTTGCAGTATCAATAATGTCACTGTATTGTATTTCAAAATGAACTCCTCTCTCTACAGCTTGTGAATATAATTTTCTATTCAGCCTCAGTCCTGGACATTTTGTGTTAATAGATATTATGTCTGCGTTTAATTGTGTACAGGCAATCTGAAATCAAAACATGGGAGAAACAGAATCATAGCATGACACAACTTTGAACTCTGCTCATATCACACAGCAGAAAATATTTGTACAACAGACCTGAACCGCTTCCTGAGTCTGAGGGGAAACTGCATACAAATCATACTTTCGAAGATTAGGTGTTTGATTCTGTAAGCGATGGAGAAAATCAAGGTAAGGATCAGTTTACATTTTCATGACATACTTGTTTGTGTTCACTGTATTAACCAGCGCTTGGGTCGTAGTGGTGCCGGTATAAATGAAGGTAATCCGAGTTAGTATGCGTAGTTTTCCAGCAAATTCAGAAACGAGATCTTTGATAATATCAGGGTTAGGAAGAGTTGTAACTGGTGAACTTTCATCACCCAATTTTTTTTTCTTCTTCTTTCTAGATTCAAAACCGGATTCGTCCAGCATCTGGTTGATAGCTACCGTTGAGTAGCCCACTAAATGAAAAATTAAAGCAACGATGTGACAAATCAGGAGTATTGGGTCTAGAAGATTTCTGTAGTAATATGCTTACTTGTGTGCAGTTTATGGAGCATTACACGAAGCAACCCAATATCTTCATTTTCCAAGTTGACACACAGGTCGCAGAATCCAAATGACATCGTTATTTATACTTGTTATTCGAAATGATACTCGATGGAACTGACCACGTATTAACCTAAAATCTAGGATCCAGTTTATAATGTTCCGGAAAGGGGTGAAAATTTATTGCTCCTAATGTTAGGCACCCCAACATACCCCTACGAGACAGCACAATTTATATTTTTTTAATAGAGATTAATTAAGCCCCAACTCGATTAATTCCAAGATTTGATTATGCGTAGGTAGGGTAACAACAGAGCAGTTGCGAATATATTTGTTGCGAAACCTCGAAGCTTGTCATTCGTTACAACCACACAACAACAATCTGCCACTTAACCTATCAATGGCGTGAAGCATGGTACGCGAGTATTTTCGTGCTTTCAATAGGTACTTCTACTAAGGATGTGTGAAACTAGAAGATAGATTTCTATTAAAAATACTCGAGACATATCGGGAGCAGCTTTTACTAGTAAAAGTGTATTTTGAATTGCTAAACAATGTTTCACTTGAAAGCTAGTGTATTTCAACCGGGGTCTATGGTCGTTCGTCAAATGGGTAATAAATTCGAATATTAGTTCACAGTTGAACATAATTTCAAACTTCGTCCGATGATATCAGATCAGGAATTGAATCCACTATTTTTTACTGATCTGCAGCAACGCTGAAAAGGTTTTACAGAAAAACAAATATTCTGTCGAGTGGAGATCAATATGAAGTGACGTTAGATCAAAGAAAATTAAAGACTCCCAGAGGGAAGGTTTTTGAAGTCAATAGTAAACCTTTAGCTCTCGCTATAGCCACAGAATGGGACAGTCAAGTAGATACTATCGACAGATCCAACATGCATCTGGTATATTAAGTTCAATTTTTAACACTACGACTCAAATAATGTATCATTGACTGAAATCATTAATATCGTTCTCATTGTTATTCTGAATAGACAGCGCTGGCCAGCACCACCTTAGACAACCCGCATAACCATACTAAATTGGATATGGTCAACTACATAGTCAATTACCTAGAAACAGATACCATTTTGTTTCAAACAAACGTAGGTTATCCCATGTCCAGGTTGAACTGTCCAATTGTTTATTGTTATCCTGACTACGGATGGTAATTATTTACCAATTACTCACTAGGATTCTGGGGAGCTATACAATCTTCAATTAAAAGAATGGGACCCCTTGATCCAATGGTTTTGTGATCGTTTTCAATTGGATATTACCAAGACCCTGAGCATCGCAGCACCATCAGTTTCCTTACATACAAAACAAATATTAGCCAGGCACTTGTTGTCCTATAATTTCAATGCAGTACAAGGTAAACCCAATGATCCAAATTTTCAAATTGCGCGTTCCTCATTTAATTTTATTGATATCAAATTGGTGACCGTTCTATTTTCTAGGATACACTTATGCTGTCGATGTCTTAAAGTCTGTTATTCTGGCGCTAGCAACTGCAGAGAGAATTATATCAACAGAAAAGGCAGTGTCCTTAGCACGTTTAGAGGAAGAATATCAGGCAATAAATTCAATTTCTCAAATCTACTACTTATGAAATTGATGCAACAAGAATTTCTGATAACTTATAAATATTGTTGCACCATGTGTCTTCAGGTATCGTTTTGGGGAAATGTTGAGTGGTCACATGAGCTGAGTAAACAAGACATACAGTCACGTTTGTCGGCCGCGATGCTTTTCGTTCATCTAAACTCATCTTGGACTACTTCTAAGCCAAAGCATGAAGAGTTGAACAGCGTATGAGTAGAAAAAAACCGAGAATCTATCTGAGACTACGAAAAACGAAGTTTAATTTTATTTAGTATTTATTACTAATCAATTAATATTAATTCTTTGTTGTGATTGTGTATCTGTGTAGTTTTTTTGGCAGCAAGTATTACGGCAGTGATGAGATTGTTTTTACTAATTGTGAACAATCTGCTCCTTCCCAATCCTTGGTACAGACGCAACTGAAAATAATGATCATCCTGTCAGCTACACACATCTGTAGGGATTTCTTTGTAAATAAAAAAGACACTTAGAACACTCGTTCGGCTTTGTCTTCTTTCAAATATTGGCATAACATATTACCTATAAGTTGGACCATGATTTAAGCACACAGCGCCATTTTTGCAAGATCTATGCGTGCATTCATTTCGATGACATTCTCCTATTCCTCTACCGGTAGCAGAATTGGTTTTTGCCACTGGAAAGACTCTATTTTCAATACGTAACTCAACATCAAATATACAACCAGAGAATCCGGTGTGCAAAGGTAAATCATGAGGCAATGTATCAAAGTTCTTCGACTTATGTCCTCCTAGAAAATAAACATCAGACAATTATTTCTCACCAGGCTCTATCGGTTTTTAATCAACAGTAAGACTCTACACACCAATGTAGAGAATTGGTGCAACGTCTAGACTGGTCATAGATCCTGCGGAACGTCCGGTAACATTTCCAAGACCATCTACGGACAGCCAAGCGTCTCTACCTTTCCTACCGATGCGAAGGGTGTGCGGTCTATGCATTTTAGTCGTAAGAGCACTATGAGTGAAGATTCTCCTCACTCCTGAATGAATTGTAAAATATGATGGATCATTCAATTAATTTCAGTAGGCGTCCGTACAGAGAATTATTCAATTAGTTCACCTGATCCCAAATCCCAGGTGAGCATAATGTATCCACGTACGTAAGTGACAGCAAGGTGATCAGACAAATCTCGATAAGGTCCGCTTTGGCCGATGTACGCGATTAAGGAAATTTGTTCAATTGATTGAGGTATGAGTCTGAGTTTCAATTCGATACTATCTTTTATAGATCCCGTAAGCCCGTATGCTATGTAGGAGGAGATACCTGGTGTAAAGACTGTAAATGCTGGTTGTATAATGTTCATATCTGTAAAGACGGTATTCGATTAGATTTGACAGATTTTTTCATTGCACAATAAATAAGCTAATAGTAAAATTAAAAGACAACGACAATCCTTACCTTCTTCGCAAAGCAGACCATGAGTCCCCAAGGGACAAATGCACATAAATCCAGTACCTGGAGAACTTATGCACGACGCTCCATATTGACAGGGATTATTGTCACAGGCAGACCTCTCGCACACTTCCCCAGTATATCTGATAGTTGAATGAAAGTGATGAATTTATAGGCCAGTCAAAAGACGCCGCTTACAGATGGAACTGAATATGACGGTAGAACTGATAAAATTTACCCAGCTATGCAATTGCATTGTATTTTCCCATTAACTTCCTGACAAGCTCCAAAGTTTTTGCAAGGGCTGGATAGACACAGAAATGAAGTACACTCCTCTATTTGGAAGGTATCAGTTGAGTCGCGTATGAGATGTCTTTGGATATTGTTTACCTAGTGAGTAGTATGTCAATTTTGGTACAAAGTACTAGAAATTTTGCCAGATCATTCAAAGGTTTACCTTAAGCAGACTCATGCAACCAATAAATCCTACAGCAACGTGAGGGAAGTAATGCGAAAATGCAAGGGGAATACCACCTAAATGCAATTTAGCTTGCTGAGGTATGTCATCCTGTGTTGAAACTACTTGGTCTCCGCTCATCGCAACAGTATTGTTTACAAAGAGCATTGCCGAGCATTTATCAACGTTACTGGCCTTTATATATTGAAATCTGTATAAAAATTGAAAAAACGTGATCGTGTAGACGTTTGCTATGAAATAAAAAACTAGAACTTACCTCATCTCGATATCTACATCATAGCCATTATTAATCGGTGAATCAATCTCCCCTAGGAGCATTGTTTGCAGACCGCAGGAAAATTGAAACTTTAATTGGCCAACTTCCATGTGTAATAATATATATCGATCGTCATCGAAAAATGCATGGACAAGTATTCCATTTTTTGATCGAGTTTTTATTCTAATGAATATTTGAACCTTTCCATCTTTATCAACGGACAAGTATTGTCTGATATAAGATTTACCATTGAACGCAGCATTAGTAATATCTGGACTGGGTTCACAACCATCTGGATAATTGCAGTTGCACTGGAAATAATTATCCAACAAACTAAATTCATTGGTATGGAATAAATAATATCTTCACCTCGTCACTAGCAGATTTTGAGTTCTTACCTCTGCCGAAATATTCTGGCAAGTTGTATTATTCGGACAATGTTCATGTGAGCAGTTATAAGTTGGTGGTAGTTTTTCACTACTTGTGGGGACTCCCATCGTTGAGTTCTGATTGAAAGTTGGTTCTGTACTTGCTGTGTATGAATCAGTACTAGGACTCGTGAAAGGGAATGACATAACAGTTTCTGTACCCTCCAAGCTAACAGTGGATACTTTATCTGTAACCCCTTTTGTAACATCAATCATTCTCGTTGTAGCATTCGTTTGAATTTGAGTACTTAGACCCGTAGACGAAATGGGACTTATATTATCATCGTAAGAAGTTGTGCTACCCATCATTCCATCTGTACTTATGAGATTTGGAGTCATTCGTGCGCTGGTAGTGGTAGATGCTTCTTCGGTAGTGAACTTGTCCGTAACAGGAATAATTTCAACACTGGACGAGGTCTGAGTAGCTGAAAGCTGCTCCTCATCCGTTACACGAGATGTAGAGTACAACAATTTAACTGTAGTCCAGGCAAATGAGATATTTTCTGTTATAGATTCAATTGTATTGGTTGATATTCCGGTTGCGGTTGAACTAAATGGTGTTGTACTTTCTGTGGATATTTCGGTATCATACGTTTCTAATTTTGTAGCCGTGGTATCTGAGACAGCACTAGATTTTGTAGGATAAGTAGTAGCAATACTTTGAAAAGGAATTAATACAGTTGTACGTGTTTGAGAAGCATCAGAAGTTGAATGTGGAATTTCTTCTGAAGTCAGCGTAAGTGTACCATTGTATTCCATGCAGGTCTGACCGTAATAATTGAAAGGACAAGAACAAGTAAAACTGTTCACTCCATCTATGCAAGTCCCACCATTGCCACATGTGGCAAATTTTGCCTCACAGTCGTTATATCTAAGTTCGCACAGCGAACCGTGGTAGTCTGGAACGCAGTAGCATACTGTTTCATCATCTTCGAGCAAACAGATTGCGTTGTTCTTGCATGGATTCGATCCACAAGGCACGATTGGTTTGTCACAATTTTTCCCAGTAAAACCTGCATAATGTAAAAATTGTAACTACGACCTTTAACGAATTGTAAAACGTAGCTTTGTGTAATATTCACCGAATAAACAGGCACATGTGTATGTTGCTGGCACATTGATACAGAGACCACCATTCTCACAGGGTGAAGTGAGACACTCGTCCACATCATCTTCACATAAATCTCCGGTCCACCCATCTGGACATCGGCAGCTGAATAATAATCCGGGTCCTTCGATACATTCCCCAGAATTTTGACACACGGTACTGTTACAAACGGATGCATCAATTTCGCAGTACTCTCCTAGAAATTAATGAATGGTAAATCTATTACAGGTGAAATTCGCAGTTACAACTCTGGATATTTACCTGAGTAACCATCTTGGCATTGGCACATAAATCCATTGTAATCTACACAAGTTCCATTATTAAGACATGGCGTGTACAAGCATTCGTTAAATCGCTGTTCACAATTAGAACCTACAACAAAATAATTGTTGGCATGAATTCTGGAGATACCAATTACCATGACCGACAGCAAAATGACTATTTCTTACCAACAAATCCTTCAGTGCATGTACAGTTGTAGGCAGCTATTGCATCATTGCAAGTTCCTCCATTGAGACATGGACTCGACCAGCAATCATCCCAGTTGATCTCACAATTTATTCCAGTGTAGCCATCGATGCAATAACAAGAGTAGGAGCTGTTACTGTGATTAAAATAAAAGAAATATTCTGTCATTGATTATTAGAAGGCGAAAAATAAACAGTACTTAAAACAATGATGAAGAGATGTATAATTATGTTCAAAATCTATAACTACAATTACCTTTGATAATCGTTCAGGCATATTCCATACATACAAGGATTGCTGTCACATTGTGATCCAGAAGATGTGGCGATAATGTAAGCCACAATTATTAGCAAGAGGGTTTTGTACTTCGTAGACAGTCTGCTTTGACAAACAATAATCGATTTTTTTTTTTTATTGATTTATTATCGTCAATGTGCTAAATCCGAATTCAATTGGTGTGAGCATATAAAGGCGGTAACAATAACTGTGTATTAATGTTGTTTAAAAAATGGATTTAGGATTGTTGTTAATTACATTACCTGTTCATTATTAAGCTATAAAAAGATACAAGGTGTTAAAATACGAATTTTTGATACATTAGTTGGCAGCCTATTTTTGATAACACCCTTTGAATAGAGGTAGCTATGGCAACGTGTAAACACCACATTTCTTACGTAGATTTAAGACGCGTGCGTAAGATTCGGCTCAATATCTCTGTAAAAATATCCAGATCGTTCTTTCATCAACAAACTCCTTATCATATTTCCTTATGATTTTCAGGATAATTAAAATTTTAAGTAAATGATTAATGATTTCAACAGGAAACAGAGACTATAAAATATTGCGTTTACAACATGTAAAACAATGTACCATTATAGACAAATATCTGTCTAGCTCATCAACTTTATTCTTAATTAAGAATGTTCCAAGCGGTAAATGTTAAGGCTTAATTAAGTCCTGGTATCATGTGTTAGTTCCGACCGATTTATTTCGGAATCTACCAGTTATTTTTAAACGTACGACTGTTGCCGCTAGTCCAGCGCAGTTTTTATCGACTATTAGGCAGATCAGTACCTGAATCATTGCTGAATCAATTGATTCAAATATACGTAGTTAATTAGCATTATAAAGATATTAGTAATTTCCAAAACATTTTGTTTTTTGAATATTCAAAAACGGAAGTCCGCTATTTGAATCTGGATAGATTCGCTTAAAGTTCCAGTAAAATCAGAGTCATAACAAAATTATGGAACCAGAATCAATGACAAAAATGCTGTGTCTTCACTTGGAAAGAAACCAGCTTTCAAATGGTGACGCAAGAACTTGGACTGTTAAAAAATCACCGCTAGGAGGTCGTGGTGTTTTTGCATTGAGAGATGTTGCAGTTGGAGAGTTACTTTACGTTGATGCTCCATTGGTAGTTGGACCACGAGCACAAAGTAAGCATCTACCTCTTTGTCCCGGATGCTATAAAACTGGATGCCCGTTGTTCCCATGCGACAGAGGCTGCGGCCTTCCAATCTGTTCCACAGTGTGTGAATCCTCTTCCACACACCAGAAGGAGTGCTATATTTTGAAATCATGGAAACCTACTTGTGGGTCTTCTTGGTCGATGGATCTCCTCCGAGCCCTTGTTCCAATTAGAGCACTCTCTCTAGACAATCAACAGCGAGAACTGATTAATAATTTCCAATTACACTCCCGGCCACAGCGCGCTTCACAGGTCTATTATTGAATGTTTGATTTTGTCCGAACCAAACGGTTTTTCGCATTTTCATATTATACTTACAGTTAGATATTCTGAAAAAGAATATTGAAATTCAACCGGAGAAACATGAAGAAGAATTCATGGAACGCATATGCTCAACTATGGATACAAATGCTTGCGAGACTGCAGCGTTTGTTGGTAAATCGGTCACAAGCTTGCGGGGCCTGTATCCTATGATAGCTTTGCAGAATCACAGCTGCACACCAAATACTCGGCATTACTTTAACTCCAAACAAATATTGCACGTATTAGCTGCTGTGCTAATAAAAAAAGGCGAGGAAATCACCATGACCTATACAGATTTGTTCTGGGATACGAAATTGAGAAGAAGTCATTTAGCTGGCACCAAACATTTTCTCTGCAGTTGTAGTAGATGTGCCGATCCTCTGGTATTACAATTTATGATTATTGGAGTTGACACGGCAAGGTCGAGTATTCCAGTTGTTTATGTTTAATAGGAAAATGGATCATTGCTCGGAGCTCTGAGATGCGCCAGTAACAAATGTAATGGAAATTTACTCGCAGTTCAACCGTTGAATAATGAAACTCCTTGGAAATGTACCGAGTGTGGATTAATCATAAAAAACAGACAAGTAATATATCAATTTCCTATTTCCAAAAGCAAGGTCCAAGATAGCCAATTATTATTATTATTATTATTTTTAGATTAATTCTATTCGATCAGGTCTAGGAAGTATTGTGGAAGAGGTCACATATCAGAATCCCAGACAAATGTTGAAATTTATAAAAAACGAACTATCAATTTTAGTACCTGCAACAAATTATTTGATGGTTGAAATGAAGCTAAGGATAATATCTAGTCTAGGAAGAACTGATAAGTTTCTATGGCAAGGTGTGGAGATTCATCAAAAGTCCGATGAACTTGCTTTTAACTTTAGAAATAATTTTGCAAATTATGTCTCCAGATCTAACAAGAGATGATCTCATAATTAAAGAAAAATACTGCAGAGATCTATTATCATTATTGACGACGTTGAAATGGGGGGAATGTAAGATGAAAGGTAATATCAAAGTTATAGGAACTTTACCTTTTCTCTCAGATTCTATGATGTAATTATTGTGTTGATTTCAGGTTTAATTTCTTACGAACTATATCGTACATTGGAGGAACGTGACGAAAGGGAAAAAAATCTAATGCAGAAATTCGAATTACAGGTGTTAATAATATCTCATCTCTCATATTGATAAAAATGTTTTGAGTATCTAATACACGATTATCTCAAAATAAATTTCAGAGTGACGAAGAAAAGCAAAACTTGCTGACCACAGCAGCACTTATATTAAAAAACGACGTAACGGTACCTGAGGATTTCGCCACGGTTATCTCTGTTACAGAAAAGGTGAAACAACTTCACTTCAATCATGATTAAATGCAATGTCCCCGTAATTATACAAAAACTATTTTCAATTGTCGCACCATCATTGTATCTGACTGATATTGCGAATATAACTACATCTATTAATTGCTTAGTATCTGTACACGAAAATAAAGTCGTATATACATACAGTAGCGACTGAAATAAATTTGAAACGACATTCATCCAGCTTGCTGTAATAACATCTTTGCTTCTTCATATAAACTCGTAGAGGGCTGCAGAATTTCTTCATCATCTTCTTCATTTGCCTCGACATAATTTCTGTAATTTTCGATTTTAAAAAAGTATGAACTCCGATTGTTTCTCGGTAATACATGACAAATTTCCATTTACCTGTGCAATAAATCATCGTTGATCAATAAAGCTCTCGCTGAGTGATTCATGAATTGTTTCCTAACAAGCGAAGTGTGTAAAAGCGCAACGTCATGTAGGAGTAACTTGTCAGAATCTAAGAAAAGAACATAATTAATTTTTAAGTAACACCATTCCACTGAGTCTTTCGGGAAATATGTGTATATTTACCGTTGTCTGTGCAGTATTTTTTCGTGAGAGACTCCACTACTTCAGCCCCTGCATACTTTACAGAAATTCCAATACGCTGGAATATGGCTTTGCATTGCCAGCGACTTTGAGCGGTATCTAATGTTATAGTGGCAAGCCGACGTGGCTGAGATTCTTTAACTAGACTTTCCCAGTCTACACCTAGAGCGTCTCCTAAGCCTTTGCCGCTCGTTTTAATATCCTCTTCCAATTCTCCATCGGATATTTCTTCGAAATCCATATTTTCTATATTATCTTCTTCTATATTTCTGAATTCTATTGGCTCATTCGTATGTTTCTCCTTAGTAAATATTGATTCTTCGACAATGTCTTTGGGCGATAATTGAGGCGGTTCTTGAACTGGCACGGGAGGTAAAACATCTTTATCAGTTGGCTCGGGAACTTTGTTGGGCAGTGGTAATTTTGGGGTCTCGATTTCCTCTTCCTCCATGTTCAAGATATCGTCAGGGTCATCGCTGATATCGCTAAGGTCAGTCTCAGTATGTAAAGTTTGAAGAGATTCGTCTAAACATGGACGTTTAGCTTCGACCGCCAGAGGTGATTCTTTAACCTCCGACTTCTCTCGCGGAGGAATCCTCTTCTGAAAATTTTCAACCGACTTTTCTCTGCTCCTTCTTAGCCTTCCCTCTGCTAATTCCATCAGTTTTTTATTTATGGGTTCCTCCTTCATACTGCCGTGCAAAGATCCTTGTTTAGAACCGTGAGTAGAGCACTCGTCTCTAAGCTCTGGAGTCCCAAAAGGTGGGCGACGTTTGCTGAAAAATTTT
The DNA here is from genome assembly GCA_963932425.1 of Athalia cordata. NCBI lineage: Eukaryota > Metazoa > Arthropoda > Insecta > Hymenoptera > Athaliidae > Athalia > Athalia cordata. The sequence goes on from OZ010626.1 coordinate 33,970,970, forward strand.
AATTTCAGTATGCATTAGATTCGCCTAAACTTTTTAATCCTGAATTATCCAAGACTTCATATCATTTAATTACTTATGCAACTCCGCCAAATCGATTTCCTTGATTCTATCATTTCTGAAAGGACCTCGAATATGTGGCTGGTTTTCCCATTTTCTGCCTTCATTTATCTTCCATTCAGGCATCGGGCTGTCATAACGCGGAGCCCACTCTTCCTCATGAACCTCGGAGCGTGGGGGACTTTCTCTTTCCCACATTGGAGGCCTTGCCGCTCTCCATTCTCGTTCTTCCCAATCAGGATTTTGGTAGTTTCTATCTCGGCTGCCATGCTCTAACTCGTGATGAACGTCCCAATTATCATTACTGCTTTCATCTCTATTAGATAATATAAATAACATAACTAGAGATAAAGACTAAAAACAAATTTGCAGTTTATATAAGAGAATGTAATATGCTCACCTATTTACACCAGGCCTTAATTTTTCCCCAGGAAATATGGGGTGATGGGGATCTTCAAAAGGCCTTTCATTTTGCATAGCATATCGTGGCGGCCGTTCATCTCTAGCTCGTCTTTCGTCAAACGGGCTGTTATATCTCCTTGGCTCCATAGGTTTGCGTCTTTCCTCCTCGCGAGGATGATGATCTCTATAATCTATTCTAGGAGGTTCTTCGGTCTCCTCCCAGTGCTCAGGTGGTAGACGAGCATATCCTCTGTCATAGTTTCTTTCTATTTCTAAACTGCGCCTAGTACCCTCTCTTCGCTCTGGGAGTCTCTCTAACTTGGGTGGAATATGAGGTGGCTCTTTGCGCTCGTGCTCAACAGGGTGTCCCCGATCAAATCTTGGATTAAATCTTCTATGCCGATCACGATCGAAGAGGTTTTCTCGTTCCATAAGGTGTTCGCGAGGTAGAGGAGGCGCACTTTTCTCAACCATACGATCCAGAGATCTTTCTCGTGGAAAACGTTCGGGTCTTTCTCTTTCTACGGGCTTATGCGGTGGTATTTCTTTGTCTAATGACCTGTCATAGCGAGCGTCAAAACGTGGTAGAACTCTATCTCTTTCTAAAGGTTTTTCCGATCTTTCTCGGTCCCTTTCATTCCGCCTGTCTCGCTGACTGTTTTTCTCCAGTCCCCCATCCTTGAACCTGTCCTTTTCGCGGGCATAACGTCCATTTTTATCCATAGGATTGAGAGCCGTTGTTGCCATGAGCGGCGGTATATCTCTTTCCCTAACCTTAACCACATCTTTTTCACGATCCCTTTCCCGCTGTCGATCTCTGCAACGTTCCGGCACTTCTTCTCGTTCCTTTTCGCGCTGAGAATCCCGCTGATCTCTGCCAAGCCTAGAATGGCTTCTGTCCTCCCTCATGTTATGTTCCTTCTCCCTTCCCTCTTTACTCCGTTGCCGATTGCGATCGTTGACATAATCCTTTTCTTCAATATTCCTAGCTAAATTTTTTCTGTGAGCATCTTCTTGGCTAGTCGAAGGTCTGATTTTTGACTGTTCGTTTTTACGAACTTCATCTTTGTCCTTACCACGATCCCCTTTATACAAATCTCGTTCCTTCTTATCCAATTCTCTGGACCTAGCAGCGGATATTTTGCTATCTTGGTGACGGGGTGGAGTCACTTCACGTTTCGATCTTACAGGTTTTTCCGGAGTTCGACTACGTCTCGATTTTAGTGTGGGGAGTTCCTTCGAATATTGATGTTTGGGTTTTTCGATAGGGGGAGTTCTAGAACGCCTTTCCTTCTCTTTAATTCTTTGCTTAGATCTGTCGTCAACTTTACCCCGTTCTTCAATGACACGGTTTCTACTCTTTTCAGGCTCTTTGGATTTTTCTATAGTCTTAGTTTTCAAAATTTCTTTCGACGATATCTCCTCTTCTCTAAGTTTTTTATGATGCTTATCTTTTTCGAGTTCCCTAACCTTTGCCTTTGGAGATTCACTCCTATTTCTTTCCTTGATTTTACTCGAAGAAGGGTGAGCAGAAACAGTCGGTGACTTGGCTCTTGTTCCAGAAGAATGCTTTCTGGATGATACAAGTGCAACTTTCTTGGTAGGTTTAACAATAACCTCTTTTTTATTAGATACTTCAATCTTGCGCTTTTTCTTCACTATGAGTTTCTCACTCTTAGTTCCCAGTCTTTTCAACTTCAGTCTATAATATTAAAGTAAATATGGTCAAAATAGTATGACGCTAGTGATATAATAAACAGTTTTAACTTACTTCTTTTTCCGCTCTCTGTCTTCATCATAGTCAGAAGATGCACTGTGATGCCTCTTGGACTTGACCTTCTTAACTTTCTTGCGGGAATCTGAAGTTGAGCTAGAAGAAGAATCGTCGCTACTGGAGCTGCTGCTACTACTAGATGTGCTGGAACTATGTGAACTGGAAGAAGAACTCATAGCCTTTTTTTTATGCTTGGTGATCTTGTCCTTCCCATGAACTTCCTTGTCTTTCTTCATTTGTAATTCTAGCTCACGCTGCAAAAGCTGACGTCGTCTTTCTAGAACTTTTTCGTCCTCGTACTCCAGATCCGTCTGGTTCCACTCCTCTAAATTTAAATCTGGGCTATGAGATGTCTTCTTTACAATCTTAGAAGTTAGTCGTTTGAACGGATCTTCGCTAGGCTGTAAATCGAGAAAAGCATTGATCCTTTGCATCCTTTGCATGGTTCCTGTAATCAAGTTTAATTCCGTTCTCACCACAGCGGTAGTAGCAGGTGCATTATCTTTCTTCACACGTTTTGAAGGACTGATCAGCGTGTGTGTTATCGCGTACCTGGAGCAAATGAATACAGATACATTAATTGAGGATCCTTGCAACGAGGGATTTTCAATAATCATTGTACTACTGATCTGACTAATGGGCAAGGTAGATTGCAAGTAACGATGGAAGAGGTGTAGATAGCTTTAGCTTGAATTTCTAGACATACTTGCAATTTTTGCCGTATGAACAACTGCCGTTCAGAGCCCAATTTCTGCAATAATCTGAATTGTTTTGGCCGGTGGAAGAAGTAGCTGGCGGTTTAGTACCCAACCTCTCAAATACGCTAGGTCGTCGAGAGTCTGTGTTACATTTCGTAGGGTCAACTGTTATTTTTCTTATGTTTGGTTTTGACATATTATCACTATAAAACAATTATATTTGGATAATGGTAGCACATAACTGCGGTATGCAATTTCCCACTTGGCTACCGTTCTATCAAGAAAATCACGCTGTAACAAGCCGCACGATAAAAAACAAGCTCCGATTTTGGAGTGGAGTGGATCGACGAACCACACCGCTAGATAACAGTAAACAAGATAGACAAGGAAATAGACCAGTGAAAATAGACCATAAAGGCATGAAGTGGTAGTGTAGAGCCCTAGCACCCTAATCTCTCTCTACCTAGCTCTATCCCTTATCCCACTGTATCCCTCTGCCCGAATAATTTCAAACTGCTGGGTGACGATTTTCACTGCGCTTCTTGAACCGTGTTTCTGATTGGATGTAGGGGCGGTCAGTAACAAGAAAAATGCCCAATAGTCGGTCGGCAACAGCACCAAATACCAATGTCAGTGCGCTAGCAGCAGTGACGAGCTTGTGTTAAATGGCACTCTTGAGTTATGCGATGTATTGAGAGATTAGCGAATATAAATGGTTAAAAAGGTCTGTTAAGAAATTGAAAACATATCGAATAATCGATAATTCAAATCTTCCGAGGTTACCAGGCCTAACTAATTTTCCTTCGGCTTAAGAAATAAATTATTTATAACCGCAAAATACGTCAGTGTCATTTTACATATAAATGATCTACTAAGAAGGAAATCAGTGCCACAAGTGCCAAGAAACAACTGCGTATATTAATTTGGCTCTTGATTGAATGGTAAGATGATAATACTATTCAAATACAAAGTTATATAACTATATTTTATAACGATAGGTTATCTTTCTAGATACTCCTACCTGTACCCAACTCTGTTTAGATTTTTTTTATCATCCATACATTTGCCTTCAATCTCTTCCTATCATTTTACCAATGAACTTTCAACTATGCCCTTGTTCTACATGAGCACATGTTAACGTTAATTGCATAGCTCAAATCTTAGTCCCAGTATTACAGAGTCTGAGTATTTTTCATTACTTCAAAAATATAAAATCTTGTTCGCCTGACAGGAACCCCATTGTTTAGTGACTTCCCACCAGTGCAATGTTGTATTCTTATTCATTGTTTCCAAGCATAACATCAAATATCATAAAAGCTGTATGGAATAATCATTCTCTAAGGTTTCCTTCCATTTGTTTTCAAGGTTTGCACCTTCTAAGAAATCATGCCTCTGTTCGGAAAGTCTCAAAAGAGTCCGGCGGAGGTTGTGAAGGCTCTGAAAGAGGCTGTGAACGCTCTGGAACGTGGAGATAAAAAAGTAGAAAAGGTATGCTCCAAAAATAAAACAATTCTCATTCTATTTTCAAACCCGTGCACCTATTTTTTTTTCAGGCACAAGAGGATGTTAGTAAAAATTTGGTTCACATTAAAAACATGCTCTATGGTACTGCTGAGGCTGAACCCCAGGCAGACATCGTTGTGGCTCAATTAGCACAGGAGCTATACAACAGTAACCTGCTATTATTGCTTGTGCAAAACCTGAGCCGCATAGATTTTGAGGTGAGGCTTGAGTCATTCTTTGGATATTTAAGAGCAGAAGCTTATGAAAACAGAATGCTTCAAGGTCATCTGTTATGGTTTACAGGGGAAGAAAGATGTGGCTCAAGTATTCAACAATATTTTACGGAGGCAGATTGGCACACGATCCCCAACGGTCGAGTATATTTGCACAAAACCCGAGATATTGTTTACTCTCATGTCTGGGTAAGTTCAGAGATTACTATTCATGATATTGCAAACACGTTGAAGATTGAATTTTTTAAATGGAAACAATTTTTCTATTTTAAGCTACGAGCATCAAGATATTGCCCTCAACTGTGGGACGATGCTGAGGGAATGTGCCCGATACGAAGCGTTGGCTAAAATAATGATTTATTCCGATGATTTTTACAATTTCTTTCGATACGTTGAAGTTTCCACATTCGACATAGCATCAGATGCCTTTTCTACGTTTAAGGTAGCCGATATTGCGTAATCTTGTGATATTTTTCATTCACATAAATGCAAACCGTTCACGTGAGTTTCTATTATTCCAGGAATTACTAACAAGACACAAGATACTTAGCGCCGAATTTTTAGAAGTGAATTATGACAAAGTCTTTTCACACTATCAAAGGTTATTAAATTCAGAAAATTACGTTACGCGTCGACAGAGTTTAAAATTACTGGGTGAACTTCTTCTGGACAGACATAATTTTACAGTAAGTTATTTTTCTTCCAATTTATCCAATATTCGGTGAAGCTCCGATCTGATAATTTGTTCGTATTTCACAGGTCATGACCCGGTACATTTCGAACCCTGATAATTTAAAGCTCATGATGAACATGCTTAAAGAAAAATCACGTAATATACAATTTGAGGCTTTCCACGTTTTTAAGGTGAGCGTTTGACCTAAGATCATTACATCTCAGAAAAAATGATTGGGATTTCTCGAACCGGCGTGATAAAATTATTCTTAAATGTTTTCAGGTTTTTGTTGCTAATCCAAACAAGCCAAAGCCAATTCTGGATATTCTGCTTCGTAATCAAGAAAAATTAATCGAATTCCTTACTCGTTTTCATACGGATCGTTCAGAAGACGAACAATTCAATGACGAGAAGGCATACCTAATAAAGCAGATCAAAGAGCTTAAGTCTGTTCACGAGAACTAAGTTGGAAGTATTTTATAATATTATTTTTGCGTAGTTATGTAAATAAAATTTACATTCACAATTTATAATTGTAATATACAGACTCGAGACAACATTATAATGAAACTATCCTCCTAATTCTATAAATAAATTCTCATTTTCAAAATGTTTGTATGGCAGCTACAAGGAATAACGTTCAAATGATCCCTTTCCACGCGCTTCGCCCAGAGAACATGGTTCGCTTCTAACAATTTCTAAGGCAAAATTAGGTAACGTTTTATAGCTTCTAACAAATGAAATCGGATCAGGATGGCGAGGGTCGCTTCTTCTTTAAAGAAAAACTGTCTTATTAAATAGTGTAGTCACAGTTTTTCATAGCGCGATTGCGTGAACATCCACGCCACTGCTTTTCTATCTTATCTACCAGGTTCAAATTGAGGCAGAGCTTACAGCGAGGTTAACTATTTTCGTAATAAAAGCTAGGCGCAAAGAAAAAAAAAAAACGCTATATCAACTTTGTAACTTCAAAACTATGCTAGCTTTGATAATGTCCTCGTAGAAAATTCTTGTAGCTGTCATACTTCGGATTTTACACCACATGTTATACTATACGCAGCAAATTGTATCACTTATACTAATATACATCTACTGCTTCAGCATTTTATGCAAAATTATTGTAATCCAATGCGTATGTATAGAATTGACTGTTAAACTGTAACGCCAAAACAATAATTATTGTTTATTATATTTATTGCATTAAAAGTATTACCAAAATACAGTCTCATTACTTAGATTTACCCACAATTAATTTCTATACGTCGGTACTTACTGAATCACGAATGTTTATCGAGCAACGGTAGACTCATAATTTTTTATTTTTATTTATTATTATTATTATTATTATTTTTGCGACAAAATTCATATTCACTTGTACGGATTAAAAAACAACACATAAAATTATCATCATCAGGAACAATAAACAAATAATGTACAATATCATTAAGTAAAACATTCTAAACTATAATTCAAGTATTGGATTCAACCGATTTTTAATCTTTTGCATAAAGCACCAACCGCGTGATGTACGGATGTGAATAAACGTGGGCGACTATGTTTCAATCCCCAGTCAGGCTTAGGATTAGGAAGCATACAACTAGTCGAAGTTAATTTTGGGCCCGTAGAAAGCCTACTTCGTTTTTTCGCTACTAAACTAGACAAACTAACGAATGTTCGCAATGCTGATGGCGACTCCGTTATTGCCTGTAATGAGAGATAATTGTGTAAAAAAGAAAATGACTGAATCCTAACTTCGAAAAACGGAGTATTTGGATACGCACCTTAATACGAGTCGGACTATCAGCAAGCAGCCACATCAGTGTTGCTAAATTGATAAAAACGGCCGTCTCTCTGTCCACAGTTGCCGTCAACAGATGAAGCATAGTCTCGATGTATTGCTCCTGTAAATAACATCACAAATAAGGACTGCAATGTCTCCGAACGTTGAGTGTCGAAAATTTGTATCGCAGATTCTTACCTGCCAAGCGTAAGACTTTGTTGGTGCATATTTTACAAGAGAAACTAAAATGCTAGAGGCTCTGAGACATATGTCCATCCATGGACGTGATCTGTTTGCACGGTGTAAAAGATCGTATAGTTTCCAAACTAAATTGGCATTGCATAAAGCGATGCATCCGTGAGGTAGTAGATGAGTAACTGTATCTGAAAAATAAAAACGGATGGTTATTGAATAACAAATAAAAATTAAGGAATAAAGAAACATAAAATACAACTCACCTAAAGCCGTGAGTCCTTGCATTAATTTTCCGAGATTTTCATATTCTTGTACAATATTGATAGCAACGTTAAGTCTGTGACCTAAAGTTGCCGAAGGTTGAGCTTCCGACGCAGCTTTCGCTGATCTTTCACGTAACTTTGCCATTTCTTGACTCTGCATTAATCGAACCTTGTGACCCCTCCAGATAGTTTGAATGATCGTTGCCGCTGATCGTCTTCTCTGTCTTATCTTTTCTCGTCTAGATAAAATTTCTCGCCACCAGCGTTGAATTTTTATAACAGATGTAAAAGCTATATCGTAGTATTTTTTCCTTATGCGATCTTCTACCGTCCACCTGAACCATCTTTGAATTTTAATTGCAGCGTTCTTCTGTCTTTTGTAATCCTCTCGACAAGTCCTCCCTAATGCAATAGCCCTCCACCAGCATTGAATTTTAATTACTGCCCATCGCTGCACGAGAAATTTATTCCTATCTGATTGCATCAGTTTTTTAGCTAGCCAAATCCGTTGAATAAGAATTACGTTTCTTTTCAAACTCTCAAACTCCCGTCTAGTCGATGCTCCCAACTTTCTAGCTCTGTACTTGCTTTGGAGAGAAACTGTTGTAGATTTGAGTAGATCAAAATGAAACTTAGTTGTTTTGGCTATTAAGCAAGCCCTCCACCATGACTGTATTTTGACAGTGGCTTGATGCTTTGCTAAGTAATTTCTTCTACATATCTGCATAATTTTTTTAGCACGCCAATTTCGTTGGACTAATATAACGTGTTTTTTGAGATTCTCGAACTCCTGTTGTACAGAAGAGCCCGTTTTCAACGCTCTATATCTACGTTGAACCCAAATTGTTGTAGACTTTAGTAAGTCATAGTACGATTTTGTCTCTCTGGTTATCAGATATGCTTTCCACCATAATTGTATATTAATAACCGCTTGCTTCTTTGCTTCAAAGTTATTTCTCTGTTGCCGCATTGATTTATTAGCTCGCCATTTCTGTTGGATAAAGATTGTATTGCTTTTCAAAATTGCAAACTCCTTTCTAACTGAGGCACCCAATCTCCGTGCTCTATACATTTGTTGTATAGCAATTGTTGAAGATCTTAACTGATCATAGTAGAGTTTTGTTTTTTTGCCAGCAATACAAGCCTTCCACCATAACTGCAGCTTACGAACTGCTCGTTTCTTGGCTTGATATGCTCTCATAGCTACGATCATCCGATATTGTTTTTGCACGATGATAGCTGCTTTCTTTTTGCAAAGGAAATCCTTTCGACTCTGCCTCATGAGGCGCGTTGCCCTCCATCTTCTTTGTATAACGATCGTACTGTATTTTAATTTAGCATATTCCGCGCTCGCCTGACGAGTAGCTTTATTTGCTCGAAAACGATCCTGCATACAGATCGCTGCCCCTTTCAAAGAGAGAAAAGAACAGCGTTGTTCAAATCCTAATCTCCAATTTCTCCAGTAGGCTTGAATAACGATCGCAGAGTTCCGTTTCAAAGTATAAGACTGCCGTACAGATCTAGCGTTTTTCTTAGCCAGCCATCTATTTTGCACGGCACATGTTGCCTCCCTTATTCTGATGAAGGTCATTCTCTGCTGTTTGCCGACTCGAAGAGCTCGCCATTTACGCTGTATTAGAATCGCGGCATCAATTTCCTTATTTGATTGCAGCTGTAATTTCTTTTCAGCTGAATGCAACAGCCACCAGTTCTCTATCACTCGTACCGCATCTTTTATTAACAGGAAATCATTACGATTTTTTCTGAAAGCCAATTCACGTCTCCACCAATCTTGAATAGCTCGAACTGCCTTTATTTTTGAGAGGTATTCTTTTCGCGCAACTCTCATTTGTCGGTTACTTCGCCACCTGGTTTGTATTAATTTTACAGCTCTTTTCGTGATCTGATAACGATTGCTAGCTGCTTTCTGTAAAAGCTTCGCCCTCCACCACGACTGAATTTTTATAGCCGCATCCTTAAGAATTAAATACCAGGACATTTGGAGCCTCATCAATTTTGTGGCTCGCCACCGCCGTTGAATGATACGGGAAGCAATCTGATTGCGTTTAAACATTGCTATAAATGGTTTAGTGGCACGATATCTTCTCCAGGAGCGTTGAATGATAATAGCAGATGACTTCAGTCGTTGAAGGTATTTTTTTTCCCTCAACATTTTAATCGTGGCAATCCACTTCAATTGTATTATTCTGGCGGCGTCGGATTTGACTTTAAGAATCAGTAACTGTTCATCTCTTAAACGTTTCAACTCATTTCTCGCAAGATATGATCTCCATGCATTCTGAATTATGATGGCAGCATTGTTCTTTCGCGCTTTTAAGAAATTTCTTACTCGTACCCACCAAAGTTTTGATCGCCACCACTTCTGAATAGTAGATGCGGCTTTGTTGAAATGCGGAGCTTGGAACTTGTATATAAGTTGCCATAGCAGTGACAACGTCTTTTCTCTGTGACCATCCGCGATGCATTTGGCAGTAATATTACCTTTAACAATGTAGCCAGAGCCTGCAAGTGCTTTTAACGCGACATCGACGTTGTAAACTTTCTGTAGGCGAGAAATAGCAGGCACTCTGCAAACGACCGTTAAATTCCTCTTTCCGGTAATCAACTCCATCACTCTGCATAGTCTAACTCCATCTCGTAGGTCAAGCGATAGATTATTGACCGCATAGTTGTACTCATCCAGCTCATTTTGTCTGTGATTTAATACATATCCGTAGGGTTTTAATACTCTAGTGACGTCGCCTACACCGCTGAGTAATTCTTGAGAAAATTTCAGTAAAATTCTTCTGCTTTCCTTGTGCTCGGCTTGCTTATGAAAAAGGCACGGATCATGTCCAATCAATTTATGAGTTTTGGCGTAGTCTAAAAAGTATATGATAAAAAGAAACTTCTTTAGCATGAACTTATTCATTACTGCAAAGAACGAAGGAAGTCGAAGATTCAAAACTGTCTGATGTGAATGAGCTTTCACGATGTAAGGATCGGAAAAGAATCTTGTCAGAAGAAATTTGCTCAGGCGAATGATGTCGTTATTTGAATGCAACGGAATCGTTTCGCCATAAATTGCTTCCAATGCAATTCGTAACCATAATGGATTATAGCAGAGAAATAGCTCCAGAACTAACTTCTGCAACCCTAGAAAGTAGAACAAAAAGCCGTAAATTCATTTTTCTATTCGTCATGTGATTGAAAAGATTGGTCGATGGCTATATGATTATTATTTTCTTTGCTCACCAATGTCTTTATGCAGATCACGATCTTGTCTGATGACCAAAGTTCCTTTCTCAACGCACACGGTAACTTTTGAAAGTACAGAAACAACCTCATTGCTGCGAAGCATCGTGCAAGCGGCTCGACGCAGCGTATTCAGCCTTTGATTTGTGTGATATCTGAAAAACCAATGAATAAGTAATAAGATTTCCACAAACTAGCGTACTGTTAAAACAATTTGTATGAAAATAGAAAAAAATATACCTGGCAGACACAGCTTCTTTTGTTTCAGCAAGAGAAACATCTTCCTTTGATCGACAAGATTGCCATACTTTGGCAACATCAATAAGTGGAGTATCTACATTGGATGTAAGATGCTCAGGTGGAGTCAGCAGTGCATTGAGCCATTTTTTGAATTCAACCTCCTGGTTCTCTACCCAGTTATCATCGTAGTATAGAGTGCTGCAAAATAAGCGACATTTATTTTTTCAACTAATTGCCCAAAAGTAGAAATGTTATGTCAGTATAAATTTTCCCAAGAGTTCACCTGGCTAGGAATGGATCTTCTGTTGTGGATGCAGCAAATGGATCAGGATTGCAAAGTATAGTAAAAAAATCATCTGGATCATGCAGCTTCATACTAACTTCATTCTCAAAGCCCTTACTTGGTCCAACATTACATTTTTTTCTCGTCACGCCAGCAAGCGATAGTTTTGTAATCCGTATTCCAGGTATTGAAACTTTACCTCCACCTGGAAGAATAATATGCACACGTTAATTAGCCAAAAGCCGGATACAAGTAACTGCCCAAGTCGTTCTTTTAAGATGAAAAAATTACTTTTTAAAGAAGTGTTCATGGCAGCTATCTTCTTGAGACCTTGTATCTCATGAGCATTCTTTTCCTTGCTAACCTTGGTATATTTCTTTGGCGATACTTTTCGAATTGGTGAGATTTTCTTCCCATGAGTTCTACTAGGTGGTGAAAATTCAAACCTACGATTAGCTGGAGTCGAAGATACGTTCGAGATTTTTGAATCATTGCAGCGTTTAATGTATGTTTTGTCTATAACTGGCGTTATCTTGATTGATTCCTCGCGAATTGATTCTAGATTAGCCCCAGATTTTGGTACGGTGAAAGTGTATTGGCTTGTCGGTTTGGCCCACAGATCAGCTTCTAAAACTTCTTTGACACCACTTGTACTGGATTGTTTGGATAGAGGGGTAAGACCATTGAATCCAGATCTGGAATTGTTAGTGCCGATATCTCCAGTTTCATTTCTCCATATCGGTGAGGATGACGCTGCGTATGCTGCAACATTTGGCTCTACTGGCATAACAGGTGAAAGCCGAGCAAAATTTCGAGATAGCCTTGTAGGAGCTAGCCGATTTGTTTCAGATAATTTTGCTGATGTTTCAGATGCAGGAAATGAATCTTTGCTTCCGGAGCTCTTGCATTCGGTTTTTATCCACGAGGATTCTATCTCAAAGGTATTGTTTTTACTGGAGATTGGTGTAGCATTGTGTGGAATATACAGTTCATGAGTCTCAGGACTATTTTGAACTTCAGTTTTGAATTGAGGGGCGGGTGTATTTGTTGATGCAAAATTCAAACCATTAATCAGTATTGAAAACTCTGAATTAGAATTGGTTGTCCTTGGAGAAAGAGAGTCTTCAAATTCATTTTTAATATCTTCATTGGTAAAAGTAACATTTTTGCACACAGGTGCAGTAACATAAGTTTCACGTCGCAGTTCTTGATTTCCCAGGTTTGGTGGGGAAAGTAGTGTTGTGTAATTCTGAGTTGTGAACTGAGAACTCTCGGAACTAATATTTTCTGAGTGTACAGAATCATTTTTAAACCATGGTGGAGGAGTCAAGGCAAAGGTATCTGATTCCATTAACATAGAAAAATTTCTCAGATGTCCCTCTGAAACATCTGTTGTGTGTTGCCTCTGACCAGAAAAAGTTGTACTGCTTTTTTTAGGAGTCTGCCAATTGAGATCTGTAAGTCCAGTTATATTTTCTTTTCCCTGATATTTTGGAACCGAAGAAGAGGCTAATCTATTTTTAACAGTGTTATCTGCAATATTCTCAGACAAATGAGAAATTCGTTTTGGTACACATTTCTTTTGAGGACTTATGTTCTCCACCAGTACTTTTTTTACTACATCTATAGCCTGAGCTTTACTTTCCTTAACATTATTTTTTGCCCCATGTTTTTTTCCAGTAATCGTGGTTGTCGTCAATGCAATGTCATACTTAATACGGCGACTATCAGTCAGTTGAATTATATCCCGAAAAGTTCCTAACTCTCGTGCTGTCCAGCTTATCACCAGCTCTTCGTCCTGCTGAGGATCAATCTTCAACTTTGACAAACTCAGGACAACCGAACGCTCTGGTGGTGGTTTTTTAGTTACTTGTACCTAAATACATTGAAATGTTGAATTATCTTTGCAAATTATCGAACATATATGATGCAATTATCAATGGTTACATTTAACGGTCGAGGCCCAAGGTTTCGCAAGTTGAGGTAAAAATGTGCAGTGGTATTAAAAGTTGTTTCTATGTGTATCCGCGTCTGAGGTTGGAACGGAGCTAGTACAAGGTTCACTCGAGTCTGAGGATCCCTTTCTACTGGTTCCTCCTTTTGTTTAGGTGTAATATTCACCTGTACAATAAAAAATCAGGATACATATTTTGATCAACTGCAGGCAAGTGCAAAGTTTTCAACTACAATGATTCCAAATATTACCTCAAAATACATAGTTATCCACAACGTATGGCATGAAGAAAATATTTGCCAGGATTAGTTCACCAAAATGAAGAATCCATCTGTACGACGGGGTATTTCACTTTGACACAAGTATTAACGTACAAACTAATCACAAAAAATGCACAAACCAACGGTCTCTTCCATACGAACTGCCAGTTTGAATTACAAGCTTGGAAAACAAGACGAGGACGCTACGAGCGTTAATGCGTTAACAAAAATGATGAGGAGAGGTTGGAGTTGGCATCTGAAGAACGGCTGAAGTACAGCTCCGAGTGGCTCATCTTGTGTCACTCTACGCCCCTTTCACCCATAAGAAATGTTTAGGAACGCTCTGTTTGTTATTTTCATGAACGTTTCCGTTGTCAAGCGACCTATTTTGTTGTCAAATAATAAAAATACATAAAATTCATCGTTGAAATTATTTCCATCAATATGGTTCTGCTTGGCGAAACTTTCCCAAACTTTACAGCAAACTCTGACATCGGTCCAATTGAATTCCACGATTGGATAGGCGACTCGTAAGATTCAATAGTTTTTGTTGCATAACCTCTTACCGGCTTTCGGATCAGCATAATGATCATTTTCCATTAGGATCTCGCGTCTTTTACAAGCATTTGGACTTTTGGTTCTCTATTCCCCAGGTGGGCAATACTGTTTTCTCATCCAAATGACTTTACACCGGTTTGCACAACTGAATTGGCCCGAGTAGCAAAACTGATTCCTGCTTTTGCAAAACGTGGCGTCAAAGTTATTGCTTTATCCTGCAATTCCGTTGATTCCCACATCCAATGGATCAAGGATATTAAAGCCTATGGCAATATAACAGGCGAGGTATTTCCATACCCCATAATAGAGGATGAAAATCGCGAAATCTCATTGTCTCTGGGGATGCTGGATCCAGATGAACGAGATAGTCAGGGCTTACCCTTGTCTGCCAGATCAGTCTTCATAATTGATCCAAAGAAGAAAATGAGACTATCAATTCTCTACCCAGCTACGACTGGGAGGAATTTTGAGTACGGCATTTTGTTTGAGAGATGATCCATTGCATCACCCAAAATTAATCATTCATTATCTGCTCATTTCCAGTGAAGTACTCAGAGTCATTGATTCCCTTCAACTGACAGATAAACATAAGGTGGCAACTCCTGTTGATTGGAGGGTAACGTCGATTCTGTAACTATTTTCAAAATGTTTGTAAACACTAGATATCTAAGTTGATGTGAATTTATTTATTCTCAGAACGGCGATGACGTTATGATACAACCGACCGTAACTGACGAACAAGCCAAGTCCATGTTTGGCGAGAACATCAAAGTCACAAATCTGCCTTCTGGGAAACCTTATCTTCGCAGCATCCTACAGCCTACCGATTCTTAAATTACATGAAAAATATTACAATAAATGCAATTCCATATTGTTAATATGAAATCAATCTTAAAATACGTATAAATATCCTGGAATAAACTATAACAAAAATTTGTACTCAAACATTTTCTATCTTGTTTTCCATTTGGAAGTAATAGGTTCGATAACCTTGTAGACTTGAAATATATGTAAATGAATTTTTCGATCGGATAAATTGCAAACAACGAAAGAAGCCGTTTATTATTATTATTATTTCACCTAGAATAATTAAAAGTACACTGCATTATATACACTTTTCCAAGTACACAATTGCTTACAATGCTAATCGATTCCATAGTATATACATGGTTTTATTTAAATTATTACTAGTTCAATTCTTCTACGTGTATGATTATATTATTATGCGTATAATATATGTATATCATTGATAGTAATATTAATATATAAAACAGTCCCTGGTCAAAACCAATAAGATCAAAAAAGATAATAAATTTAACAAAAAAATTATACTTCGTACTATTAACGTTATGTAATTTATTTTTAATTACCACACGAAGTATTATCTCGCAAAATACTGTCGCACTTTTTTTTTTTTGCATATGTGGCTTCATTATCACACGTTCACTTGTAATAATAATAATTGTCCGCGTATTTATACTTCATTATTCTTATGTACTTCGTCGATTCGTGTCCTCTCCTTCACGATAAATTACTATCAGTATTATCATTAATTTTATCAATAGTAATAATATTATTAAATCCATTTCGCTACATATTTTTTGTAGTCCATATTGATACAACTATTAACGATCACCCCTACGTAAGATCAGTCGTCGTCTATTTTATTCGATCCAAATTTCTAGCCAAATTATTACTCGTGTTTCGTATCCTTGCGAAAAACTTATCAAATTCAATCCCCAGCCCCTTGACCATCTCGCTGGTCCGCATGTTGTTGCTGCTCACCTTCCATTCTAGCCTGTCTTTCCGCGGCAGCTCTAGCCTGCCTGCCAGCGCTAGATCGAAGATTTTTTCTTTCTGGGGGTGGTTCGTTGCTCAATCGTTTGCCACTCCTAGATTTTTTACCCTTACCTTTCGAGTCATCGTCACCGTCCGAGGGGTTTGGTTTACTCTCTGCCTTAGGAGGCGTTGTCTGCGCGATCTCAGCTTGAGGCGGATCCTCGGGTTCTTTCGGTGCAACACTCGGGGCTGGGGTTGAAGAAACGACTTCTTCTTCGGCGTGTTGCCTAGAGATTGTTGTAGGTCGCAAAAGCGTCTCAACATCAAGAGGTTCACTGCTTTCAACCGGCTTTGTAGGCTCGGGCTCGGTGACACGCACTTTCTTTACAACCGGTTCTAAAGTTACTTCCAGTGAAGGTGGCTGATCATAACTCTGATCGGAACTTCTGCCTCGTTTTGGCGGCCGCTGAAGATCCTCCAAATTTCTTGTCAATAATTCAGCACTGGTTCTACTAAGTTGCTCTAATGCCTCTTTCATCTCCTGTTCTTTAGACTTTCGTTCCAGCCTCGCGGACAAGTCAGCAATTTGGCTAAGTTCGATTATTTCCTTTTTGTCCTGCTCTGCTCGTTTTCTATCATCGCTGTGCAAAGCCATGTCAGCGTATTGCTGGAGGCTCAGTCCAGGGTCAGTAGTGTACCTAGATTTCTTTTCGTTATCCTTCCGCTTCATCGTATCTGCTATGGTGTCCCGTTGCCTCGAGCTGTTTGACGTTGATGTGGTTTTACGCGAGGAGGCTGAGGACGTGGGTGGAGTGAGGAGTCCGCATTGAGCCAAACTCTCGTAGGCAGATGAAACTCCTCCGGGTTGCATTGAGAACGGATTAAGTCCACCCAGACCCAAAGGTGTGTACAAAAGACTAGGATTAGGAAAGAAGAATGGAAAAGGCGTGGTGGTAGGAAGAGACGATGACGTGGAGGTTGAGGGGGCCGAAGATTTGCTTGTTGGTACGTCCATTTTACTTCGGGATTTTCCAGAACCACTTACATTGTTAGAATTTGAATTTTTACCGCCACTTGACGAAGTTCCTGCATTAGTATCGGCACTACTAGTCGCCGTTGCTCCTAGGGCCGCTTCCATGCTAGCAAGCGATGGCAATCCAAGTCCAGCTAGGTTCGCAAAGAGAGAATTCGTCAGGCTCATATTACCAAGATTTCCCAGGTTACCGAGTCCTCCGAGAGCTCCGAGGTTCGGTAATCCTCCAAAGGGCATCAAAAGCGGGTTATTTTTGGGGTCGAAGTTTCCGAGCGATAGCCCAGATAAAAGCGAATTGTTCAGGTTGCCTAACGATGGGAAACTTAAACTAGACGCCATTGACGTGGCAGCTAAGTTAGCTTGACTGACTGCGGCTTGTCCCGTCGGACTGGGCATCATTGGAGGTCTTCCCGGACTTTTTCCTTTATTACTGCTCCTGTCCGCGCCAGGTAACCGCTTCTGTAGATCATGAGGGAGATTTCCACGCTCTTTCACCAGTTCTGCCCACTTTGGATCAACATCGAACATTGGATTTTCGATTAACCATTGGCCCAGCCTTTTGAGCTGCGGAGCTTTTGTCCCAGTGACCTGTAGAACATTGAAAAAAAAAAAAAAAAATTGTCAAGGTACGTACGGTAGAAAAAAAAGGCAAGGGAATAAACGATTGCATACCTTCTTTCCTGTTAGCCTATTAATTACAGCAACATTCTCTTCTCCGGTAAGTTTCTTCCAGTCTAATAGCGAAGGATCGACACGAGGTCTTCTCCTCCTCGGTGCGCTCAAATATTCAGCTCCCAATTGTTCCGTCATCGCAGTTTGTTCCGCCAACCATTTATTTACTTTAGCCTCATGGGAGTACGAGCCTATACTGGAAGAATAGTCGGCGACTTTGTTCATATTGGCGATCATCGCTTCGTAACTCTTGCGATGACTACTAGACGAATGCGCGGAAGCTAACGACTGTTGCTGCTGTTGCTGTTGTTGCTGCTGCTGTTGTTGTTGCTGTTGTTGTTGTTTCTTGAGTTCACGATTTTGGTGTTCAGCCTGAGCTAGGAGTGCTGAGAAGCTATCTTTGTGCGAATGTAGAGCAGGAGGTGGAAGGGCAGATGAAGATCCCTGAGCTCTTGAAGACGGTATCGAAGTGACAGTAATCGAGAATGGCTTTTGAGAACTTGATGGCTGATTTGGAAGACCGATCGGCGCGGACGTTGGCGTGACGGTAACGTTTGGCGTGATTGTACTTTTTTTACCATGTTCTGGGTAATGAGTGCTCTGTTGTTCTTTAGCGGCACTTAAACCTAACACTATTTCATCTAGTTTCTTTCGTTTCTTCTCTTTTCCAATTATCGGTTCATCCGTTGGCTGTAGATTAAAAATTTCATGTACTTTTACCGAAGTGTTGAAAATAAAAAATCGCAATATGTGGCAAGAAAATATATACTTACACAATTTTTTCTCTTCATTAATTTGTCTAGCATACTATCTAGCTTCCCCTTGTTACTACTGACTTGTTTGCTTTTGTTCGGCATAGAGAAATCTTGTACTTCATTCATCATGTCCTTGTTTACTTCCACACTCGGCTTGGGATATCTGAAAATATGTACATCCATAGAAATTTGGACGGTACTTCCTTAACGACGATATAACTTATAATATCATTGCGAAGTTTTGCATACCCAGCAGATAAATCGATCGGTGTTAACGTGCTGGATGTCCCTGGAATAATCGTCGTTTTTCCTGGGACTGTATATTTGAAATCAAATGGAACTGCAGGTGTTCTGGCTTGTTGGTGAGCCGGAGGCGGTTGCACAGGTGTAGAACGACGAGATTCTTCAGACTGTGATTCCTCATTTGCTTCCCAGTTCGAGGTGGTCATAACAGTTGGTTTGGTCAACCCAGCGGGAGGCTGAGCTGTTATATGACTACTATTCAGTAGGGCGTGGAGCTTGGCTGAAACGAGAACAGAATGATCAGCTCAGAACCTGAAATTAGCAACAAATTACAATAGAAATACCATACCTCGTTCAGTTTCGACATCTATAGCGATATGCCTTTTTCGTTTTTTCGAAACAACAACATTGTTCCCACTTGCAATGGACCGGGTTACCCCATGATCTGTGGTTATAGTAATTACTTCTGAGTTGTCTTTTTCGGTAGGTATTATTTCCGGTTCATCACCGGCACTAAAAGTAACGGCTACAGGCCATTCCTTATGTTCAATTGCATGGACAATGTGCATAAGTCGAGCCTCGATAGCATGTTCCTGTTTTTAAATAGATTGATTAATTTTTGTGACATGAACAAAACCACCAAAATCTCGGCATAATTACTTACCTTTGGCCATTTTATAGATATTTGATAGCTATGCGCCAACAGCTGGGCTACTGTTGGCTCAGTATAATCTATCGTTTTGTCACGTAGAACAAAAGTGTCGATTTGTGTCAATCGGGAAAGAGGTTGGATGACTTCTAGATCGGGAAACATTGCCTTAAGTTCGGCAGCTTGAACGCTGCACTTGTCTTCTATGTTCGTAGACTTGCTGCTGCAGTCATCTTTTTCAGCAACAACGATCTTCTCCTCTTGAGATTTTGTTTCCTCTTTCACGACTGGTACTTCGATCTTTTCTTCTACCGTTACCACGGGTGTTGGCGGTTCAGTTGTTTCTACTGAACTGTCTGGAACTTGCTCGGTTGTTTCAGATTTTTCATTTTTCTCAATCTCTTCAGTTTCAACGGATTTTTCAGGCTGCTTGTCACTTTTCTCATCCTCTTCCTTTTTTTCATCAACTTCCATTGGTTCCGTTTCCGGGACCACCGCGTCCTTTTCCGCGACAGGTTCTTCTTTTTCCGTCTCTTTTTCAGCAGGCGGATCGACTTCTGCCTCAATCTGCTTAGTTTCAGGCTCATCTTTAACAGCATCTTCGTCCATTTTTTCAGTCACCTCTGCTTCAGATTTTTCTTCAACCAACTTCGACTCTTCTTTTACCACTGGATCTTCTTTTTCAGTTGGCCCATTCTCTTTTACCTCTGCAGGTTCAGACTCCTCCTTGACCTCGGTGGAGTCGGCTTCTTTCTTGACATCCTCCGTTATTTCCTTCTCTTCATTCTCCACAGTTACCTCAGGAGATTTCACTTGTTCAGGAGACTTTGGTTTAGAAATAGAGGTGATTGTAAGGGCGCTGCTGCTACTTTTTTCCTCAGGTTTTACCTCTGTCTTGACTATAGTCAATTCTACTTGACTCTTTTCCATATTGACTGGCTCGGATTTTTTCTCAGAATTTATGTCCTTGTCTTTCTTTACACCAACTTTTTCAATTTTCAACGTCCCCTCACCCTTCTCCAGTTTAACTAAAATCTCGTCCTTGTCAAATTTCAAAATATCCTCACGGCTTTCGATTTTAATTGCCCTGTCAAGCTTGTCGATTCTCGTGCCTTGTACACCACTAAAAATACTCTTGTTCAGAACTTTATGAAACGAGAAATCCGGATCGTTCAATATCGTGATATCAGTTCGACCCAGGCCATGTTTGGCTGCACCGAGCAATAGTTCTTTATCGTGTTTACCGGGCTGCCACCAATCTGGCGTATCTGCCGATGGCTGACAAAGTGATAATCTTTCTTCGAGATGCGGGTGCGACAATATTTCTTCACGAATTTTGCTCAGTAAATCGACTCTGTCTAAAATCTGTCGAGCTTTACTAGCACTGAGATGATCCGCGGGAATGTCTAAAAACGAATATCGAAAAGGTTCAGGATTAGAAATGGCGAATCGACGATAGCACGGGGAAAAATTGTAAAGTTGAATACAAAAACTCTGCACATACCTTCGTCATCGTTAATTTTCATGTGGCAAGCCTTCTTGCACATAGCTCTAAACGACATGTAATAATCAGTGAGATCGTTGTCAGTTTTTTTATCAAACCTAGCAATACTTTTAAATTTAGTCCAATCGTATTGGGCCTTCTTTCTATCATAATTGACACCATAGGTCGATATCACACGTAAAAATTCACTCTCCTCTCGTCTCGTCCATTTAGTCCTCTGCTCTTCTAATCGGGTTCGTTCTCTGTCTTTGACCATTGCTTCCATTTTCTCTCGTCTTTCCATTTTCTGTGACAAAAATGTGGGTGGCTAATTATATTAAAAATCCACTTTATCGAAATAATAAAAAATACCGGATGAGCATCAGATAATGCAGATATTATTGTTACTGACCAGGAGATACATGGCGAGTTGCTGCAAATCCCAACCCTGCATGCTCAAAGGAGCTTCAGCATTTCCTGTATTAGTATTGTGATTACTAGTTTCTCCTTCAGTTCCAGGTTTAGCCTTCGGGATTGGTTTAACTTCGTCTTTCTTTACGGTACGCTGATAAGACGAAATTACACGACGCAATCGAGTATTAAGATCAACAACCGAAGGCCAAGATTTGTCATCTTCTATCAAGACGTCATTGCCGTCATGGCTTCCACTGGCCTCTGGTATCGGTGTATCTGCTTTACTCGATATGACAGGTGAATCTGTAGGAGTTTCCCTTCCAAACTTATCCATTTCTTTGCCATCTCTTACAACGCCAGACGACTCCCCATCCCCAACTTCATTCTCCAAAACCTTTTCATCCCTGTTACTGAAAAATGGTGCGACTGTTGAAATTATGCAAATTCAAAACTAGATACTTTATAAATTTAATGGTTACCCATCGTTGGAATTAACCAACGATTCCATATTTTGTTAACCTGAAAATCAATGTATCGGTTCATAGCAACATTTTGCTGTATTTCTATGTATTTCTGATTAGTCAGCTATTATTAACCGCAATGATACACTGGCGAAAATACTTAATGATGTATTAGTACCTGAACTTTCATTATTCTATTCAAATTCCTTAGTTATAAGATTGAAAAGTTGAACTATTGGAACAAATTGTTAAAACGAATGTTTTGATCTGGAATAGAAAAACGAAATGGCAAATGCACGAGCAGCATTGCTTTTTGATCTTTAATGAATAAGCTGGTGAAGAAAGGGAAAAGTACGAATAGATATTTTATTTTTATAGTTGGTACCTAATGTTCTATGCAAATATTATCACTTAGAAAGCAAAAGATTTCAATCGAATTAGAATTGCGGTCGATTAATATTCGTACTTTTTTCATTTCTCTCTAAGTTGCAGTTAAAATTTTGCAATTTTGCAAACATAAATATGTAGCAGACATAAGCGTGCGGGTGGTGTTAAATTAAATTAGCAACAGCATGTCAGGATAGACTGATTTTGAAAAATAAAATAAAATAAAATAAAATAAAAAAAATAAAAAAAAAATATACTGAACGGATACTCACTTTGCTTGAATGGTCTGAGTCGGGGGAGGGAGAGGACAGCTGGTAATGAAAGAAAGCGCGGGATCGGCCCTCATCTGATCGTAATTCTCGTAGCCGTGCTTGAAGATTCCCACTAATAAAGACTTGTCTGCCATCTGGTCCCACCATTTCACTGGAGGCTCCGCCAGTTGCGGAGGATTTAACCGCAACGCACTGTAGGGCGGTTCCATTTTGATTTTTTTTTGCCAATTCAAATATGCCAATTGAAAATTACTTCATATTTTTTAAATTTGGAGATTGATTTGACGATACCAGTTCTGTTATATTTCGAGCGTTTTTTATATCATCATTAATAAAACCAAATTTATTTCTACCAACATTTGACAGTTTGTTGTCTTTCATTTATCTTTTCTTTTTATCTTTCATCATTCTCTGTACATCAATTTATATTTCATTCGCAAATTATGCAGAGAACATGGAACAGAATAAAAGAGTAAAGAACTGGTACCAACAAACCCCTGAAATTGGACTTTTGTCTCTTTTTGTTTTTTCTTCAAATTGCCCTCTCAACACAGTGCACTGCATTGGACTCTACGTCTTACCAGATCAATTTGTTGCCGAGAGTTTCTGATGCAGAGGCTTACAATGGTCAGTAGCGTAGAATAAGGATATAGGATTTTCATTAGTATAGATCTGACGACCTACTGTCATTAACATAGCTACAAAGCTAACATAGTTTAGCTCTATGAGCATTCCTTGCACAATTAGGACCCATAGTAAAACAAATACATTGCACATGCAACTATAAGCACTGTGTAAGCTTGTATGTAAGTGCACGACGTATCGTAATATTTGCTTGACAAGAAATTAGATTGAAAGAAAATAGAAGTTAGATAATAAACAATGACAGAATTCAACTTTGAATGTTTTACTGACCTAACGTGGACACCATCTGAGATATGCTGCACAAGGTCACCAATAATCTCGTGCTTGATGTAGTACAACATTCTAATGCGCAAGAGCACCCTAGAACCAAAAAAAATTTCTGCCATCAGCCTGAGAACAATAACCTCCTACTTCGAATTTTCAGATGTTGAAATATCGAAGGTGTGGATTATTTCATCAAAAAGAAGTTTGAGATCGTCGATTACCGGTTGACAAAATGTGTATAAAAAATAGTACTCACTTGTGTGCATGACGACTTAGGTGTTTTTTATAATTAGCTTCAAGGAATATATCGCCATCATATTTTTCCGAATTACTCCAATGATTGGGATCAGCAGATGGTCCGTTATTAGCAGTCGACCCTCGGGTCTCACGACATTCCCTCAGACGTCCTTTTTTTGGCTTTTGCCTACTGTTTCTTCCAGTCATATTCATGTTAATAGTTTTAACTTTCTCACCGTTTTCCAATGGGGTTATTAGGTCCGTTACGAAACTACTGATTTTTTCATCCCCGCGATAAAATCTCAAACAATAGAGTAATATAACCCTGGCACAGTCCTCGACATCGATCTCTCTCCACCCTCTTCGGAACTGACTGTGCTGTAAAATTTCTTCCCAACGTCCCCAACCAAATGTGAGAAGTCCTCTTTCCACTTTGAAACACTCACTACGAGCCCAGTTTCCATAAACGACTTCACCTTCACGCGGGACGTACTCGTCAAAGAATTTTCGCGATTTTTTGCCGAACTTGTCTCTTCGCTTTTTACCTAAACGTATTAGTACAAAATTATTGCAAGTTCGTGTGCTTTCTTCTGTTGATTTCATGGTAATTTTCTAGAACTAATTTACCTCGGCCTGTGAGTCCTCCGCCATCGTCATCACTGTTATCGTCAGAACTATCGAGTTCGGACATATCAACCACCGATTCGTCATGTCCATAACGTTTTATTTGTGTCCTACGTCTTGGTTCAGAAATGACAAGTTCATCCTCTTCTTTCTTTTCCGTCGTATCAATTTCCGCTTTCTTTGCCCACTTTTTCCAGAAGTCTGGATCGTCAATATTTATGTCTGTTCTATTCGATGAACAGGCAAAGCTGGCTTTTGAGAACGTTGAACCTTTCTCTGCTTCAATTGTGATGACCTGGAGAGAAAATTTTTTCAATAACGTTCGAATTTTGTGAAACAATGAATACATTCATTGACCGAAGGCATGAAGAATTCAAGGACATTAGAAATATTCCGTTACCTGTGTTCTTCTTTCAAGAATTATATCGATATCTTCTTCGCAAAATTTATCCCCCGCATTATCGTCGTCCATTATAGCTCCATATGCGCCTTTTTTCAATAGATCCTCGATCTCTTTTTTCGTTAATTGTTTGTTGTTGGGATCCTTACCCCCTTGGCTAGTATTCATTGATTGCAAAATAGCTTTGTCCAAACCAAGTTTCAACGATGCTTTGTCGAACATTTCTCTCTCGTACGTATTACGGCACAGTAACCGATAAACTTTCACCATCTTCTGCTGACCAATTCTGTGACATCTGGCTTGTGCCTGTTCGATGTGATGAAAAAAAAATTGAATAACCCATTTATGAAAAATAACACATACGGAATTGATATAAGATGAATCCATTTAGTCACCTGTAAATCATTTTGTGGATTCCAATCACTGTCGTATATAATAACGGTATCGGCAGCTGTTAAATTGATACCAAGTCCTCCAGCTTTTGTGCAAAGTAAGAAAACGAATCTGTCCGAGTCAGGCTTGCTATAACGATCAATAGCAGCTTGTCGTAGATTTCCACGAATTCGCCCATCAATTCTTTCATATGGATATCTGTATTGAATAAAATGATTAGTCATACATTGTAAAATCATTCAGATGCAACAAGATCAAGAAATCAACGACGAGTCGTCAAGGGCTTACTTTTTATAAACGAGATAATCTTCTAGTAGATCCAAGCATTTTACCATCTGACTAAAGACAAGTACACGATGGCCGCTAGCTTTTAATTTTGGTAAAAGTTTGTCAATGAGTACCATTTTGCCCGAGCTATTGACAAGAGCTTGAAAGTAGCCTTCGGAGTCTTCTTTGTCATTTCCTTGTTTATAATCTAGCTGAATTTGATCCTCAGCACCATTTAACAAGAATGGATGTATACAACATTTTCTAAGCTCCATCATCGTGTTCATAAGATTAGGAATATTGGCAGATGTAGTTCCTTTGGAAAGGAAAGAAAAATTCCTTTCCAGTATACCACGATAATATTTCTTCTGAATATTCGTCAACTCCACCTGATAGCGAAAAATAAATACAACATAGATGTTCAAATCTCTTCTAATTCAGGGATTAAAAAAAAAAAGGATAATAAATTGAGGTCAGCAATACCTCAACAACGGTTTCCTCTTTTGGAGCGAGTGATTTTTCAACGTCTTCTTTCAAACGTCGCAGCATCATTGGTTTCAAGAGCAACTGAAGCTTGTGAACTTCAGTGTCACTGCTCAGATTGCCAAATTCTTTTAAAAATTGTTCACTACTGGCAAATTGGAGTGGCTCTAGGAAATTTAGTAACGAAAATAGTTCGTTAACATTGTTTTGTAAGGGAGTGCCCGACAAGAGTACCCTATGCTCTAAATTTAGCTGCCTGAGTCCTTCCAGTAGCTTACAATTTCTATTCTTAAGCCTGTGTGCTTCATCAATCACGCATAATCGCCAATTGTAGCCTCTGAGTTCGTTAAAATCCGTTATAATTATTTCGAACGTCGTTATCAGCACATTGAATTTAATTAAATCCTTTATCGGCTGTCTTTTGTCATTTTTATAATAGACTTCATATTCTTGCAGCATATTACGACTTGCCGCCCTGTAACGACAGACAATGATATTGAAAAAGTCCAACAAGTTTTACGTCGAACCAGAATTCAAAGTGATTGGTGAAAACGTTACTTTGAATACATTAAATGAAAACGCTTGATCTTCTGATACTTACGAGCCATGGTATACAACGACGTTCATGTCCGTCCAACCCTCAAATTCTCGCTGCCAATTTGGAATAGTTGAAAGTGGAGCAATAATTAGAAAAGGACCACGTATGCCATATTTATATACCGCATGTACAAAGGTAAGAGATTGAATAGTTTTTCCCAATCCCATTTCATCGGCAAGGATGCAGTTGTGTCCATTATACCACGAGAACAGCAGCCAATTCAGTCCTTCGAGCTGGTAAGGCCTGAGACTGTTGTTGCCTTTGTAAATTGGAGACTCTTCTAACTTTTCCCAACCACCGGCTATAGGCTTCTTTTTTGGCTGCAGAATAAACAATAACAAAATAACGTTTAAGGATTCCGATATGGATTTTGCATTTCTGGCACGTGATAGCATCACAAATTCATGAGGCGGTTTTATACCTTCCATTGATCCTTGGGTGGAACTTTGTTAAATCTGTGAAATTGAGCAATTTTTTCAGGATCGACATCTTCCTCCAATTCCCAAGTGGAATCTTCATATTGTAGCGAACGCCATTTGACGAGAAAATGTCTCAAGGTTTCCCCTGTCGTTGGGTCAGTGTGAGTCGCTTCATCGAGTACTCTGTCAACTTCTACAAAATCCGGATTGAAGGGATCGTCTTCTGGCTGCAACAAAAATTATGCCAGCAATGTAAGGACTTCACGTATACATCGTGATAAAGGATAAAAAGTTAAGGGAAAAGAATTTTGCATACGTTCTCGAATATATTTGTATTCTGTTGCTGTTTCTGCTTGAATCTTTTGAGTTTTGCTTGAATTCGCTTATCCCCTTTGTAAAGTTCTTCTTCTGTTCTCCATTCACAATGCAAATAAGAGAAGTTTCTGTACTTCACCAAGTACTCTTCAACTTCAATAATCTGGGGCTTAACTTCAGAAGCATTAGGATCTGCTGGGGCAGTTTCCGGTTTCTTGTCAGTTTCAGCATCCCCCTCCGCAGTAGAAACTTCCTCTGTTTCAATCTTCTCTTCATCTTCTTTATTCTCTCCCTCCTCAGTTTTGGTCTCGGATTTTGTTTCGGAATCTTCATCGATTGGTTTTTCTTCAATATCTTCTTTTTTATCTGCGTCTTGTTTTTCTTCCTCATCTTCTTTCCTCTCTTCGACCTCTTCCTTTTCTTTTTCTTCCGTCACTTCTTCTTCTTCATCTTTTGATATTTCAATCTCATTTTCCACTTCCTTTTCATCCTCTTTCTCGTTTTCTGATTTCGTGTCTTCTTTTTCTTTCTCAACTTCTTTCTCCTCTTCCACACCCTTTTCTTCCTCATCATCTTCTACTTTATCAACCTCCATCTCGCTTTCTTCTTCTTTCTTTGCTTCTGCAGGCTTTTCTGCTTCTTCCTTGTTAGTTTCTTCTGCTTTGTCACCTACTTCTTCACTTGCTTGAGCTTCTGTTTCAGGAGTAGATTCAGTTTTTTCAACGGTCGTTTCCTCGACAGGTGGTTCTATCTTTACCTCAGGTTTAACTTCTCTTTTCCCCATACGCATACAGAGTATGTGTTGCACAACCATGGAGTCTTCATCCATTGTATTAATATATACAAAATTGGGTTTATTAGGACCAACTTCTCCACCTTCTGCCTCCTTCTTAACGGCGGCTGGTTTAGAAACGCTACCACCATCCGCTTTCTTAGATTGACTATCTTGAAGAGGAACGTCATCGTCGGAAAACCTGAGCATTACATCATCTACATATTTTTTTCTATGCGTATTTCTGGCCGATCGTCTTTTATTCAAATCATCACCAGCTTCTGGAGAGGGTGGGGGAGTCCTCGCCAATTCTTCCCCATCGGAATCGGGTGCAATACGACTTTTACGTTTTCTGGAACAGATTCTGTCAAGTTAAAATAGATACCAGTCTTATAAATAAAAGAAAATAGTATTGGTACATCTAGATTTCATGGTTAATGTAACTCACTTCGAACTCCGCGGTGTCCTTCCTACGCCGCTTCTAGCCACGGACTTCTTTCGGGAGCCTGATCTTTTCTTTACGGGTGTGCTCACTTCCGGAGTTTCCTCTGGCACTTCCGTTTTCTTTTCTTCTTCAGGAGGGTCCTCAACTTCAGTCTTCTCTTCCGTATCATCCTTGGATTCTGTCACAATTGGTTCCGTAGTGGAAGAATCAACCTGTTCTTGATCATCATTTGCAGTAACCTCGCTTGGCTTCACCTCAGCATCTTGTACAACACCTGAGTCTGACACAGCAGATTCTTCAGCCTCTGCTGGAGGTTCTTCATCAGCCGATTCTGATACAGCGACTTTTCTGAAAGACAGATAGCATGACATTATAGAATGGTAAATTATTGGACGATTAATATTGAGAATTAAAAATATAGAAAAAAAAAATAACCACAACGAAAATTCTTACTTTCTGCCACGTTTTATTCCAGGTTCTTTGGGCTCTTTCTTTTTTCTACCTTTGGGGGATTTGGCTTCTTTGGGGGGTTTGGGTTCCTTCTTTACTTTTGGCTCCTTGGGCTCCTTGGGTTCCTTAGGTTTTCGCGGTTTTCTAGGCGAACGAGCTTTTCTGTTTTTGTTCCATTCCTCCTCCATATCTCCTGAGGTTGGTTTAAGATCCTCTGAATCTGCTATACTATCTATGACGTTGCTGCTATCTACTGGAGTCACAAGGCTCTCTGACAACGGCTGTTCCGGCTGACTTATTGGCTGCGCTGTAATTGGTGCTGCCGCTTCCTTGTCAGCTTTTTTCCTGCTCTTCTTTGCGCGTGGTGTACCTTTACCTCTACCACGGCCAGTCGTACTTGATACCTATAAATTAAAAGAACAGAAACATTAAATTCAATTTCACAAATCTGATTGTATCGTATCGTTTCTACATGCTATCGCAAACAATTACCTGAGGACTGTCGACAACAGCTGCTGTAAACATTGGAGTTTGAAGTATGCACTGTGGCCCTCCGTTGCACTGATCGGTACTTTCATGTTGCTGTAGAGCTTGCAGCCGTTCCTGCAAGCTGACAATTTTTTCCTGATTCTCTGAAGCAGGTGGCATGCAGTATAGTTCCTGCAACTGTTGTTGCAGAGCAGCTCTTTCCTGGTGATGAGTAACAGGAGCAAGGGGATTTGTAAACCCGCTTGGTGTAACAACGGGAGGTGGTGGGACGGTTGGAGGCATCCCATACATCCCTGGCAATGTAGTAGCTCCAATAATTTCTCCGCCAGAATGGTACTGCTGGCCTGAGCCGACGATCATTTCATTGGAATATATGTTGTTTGGCTTCTGAACGTTTGTGTACTCTCCAAAAGCACCCGGGGGAACTGGATGCGAAGGATGAGCAGCTTGTGGGTTAGCTAGAGGAACGCTTGCCTGGAGCGGAGGCATACCAACGTTGCCAGTTGGTCCAACAGCAGGTATTTGTTGGACCCCCATTAAAGATGGCGGAACTTGATTTGGCTGTGTTTGCATCTGTGTTGTCTGGCTTGGAATTTGAGGCTGCATTTGGGGCTGGTGTTGTATCGGCATGGGAATAAGAGGATTATTCGACGGTATCATGTTCACTTGATGCTGAGGTTGTGTCTGAGACTGAGCCGGCTGTCCCATCAAACCCTGTTGCGGTTGTTGTCCTATTAGCGTTGGCTGCTGATTCTGTGGCTGCTGCGTCATTATGGGTTGGACTTGCTGTTGTTGTGATGTTGGAATTATTTGTGGTTGGTGCTGTGGAATCTGCTGGCTCGATACTTGTTGACAAATCAAACCCTGCTGCTGCGCCTGTTGCTGTTGACTCTGGATCATGAGAGGCGGAGTAGTTCCAAGTGGTTGTAGACCAGATACAGTACTCACTTCTGCAGACTGTTCTGTAATTTGGCTTTCCGATACGTTGCTTTCGACAGTAGGATAAGAATTCGGTCTCTGTGGTAGCGTGGATTGCTGTACAATTGGAGACATTACTCCGGTCTCCATAACATTACCACTGGTACTCGATGCTGGCAAGCTTTGTACAGCTTCTACAGGAGCTGGTTTAATAGGTGGTACTACTATTTGCTCGCTCACTGAACTCGTTGTAGTATTATTTTGAATAGGAATTTCTCCGGGCTGATTGAGCATTTCGGTATTCTGCTTGATCGAAGTTTGGTCAGGACTTTCCACTTCCTGTTTCAGTGGATTACTTAGAATTTGTGCGCTATCTGTAACATCTCTCGTTGTTGTTTCTACCACATTATTGCCATCTGGTCCATTAACTGGAAATAAAGAATTCGCCTCTGAGGAAGGTGGTGTTTGAACTTCCATAATATTTCTTCCATCATTGACATTCAAATTTGGTCTTATCTGCTGCTGCTGTTGTTGTGGCTGTTGTTGCTGTTGCGGTTGTGGCTGCTGCTGCTGCTGCTGTGGTGGTGGTGGCTGAGGCGGCTGCTGCTGTTGTTGTGGCGGCTGCGGTGGCTGTTGCTGTTGTTGTTGTTGATGTGGCTGCTGTTGTTGCGGTTGCACCTGCTGCTGCTGGACCTGCACCTGCTGCTGTTGCACCTGCTGCTGTTGTGGTTGTTGTGGTGGTAGGGGTGGTGGTGGTGGCGGTTGTTGCTGTTGTTGTTGTTGTGGGGGTTGTTGTGGCTGAGAAGGATGTGGCCATTGACTAGGCAATGGCATTCTAGGCCCCGTTACAGGTGGAGTTGAGTTTTGTGGAGGTGGTTGTGGTGGTAGAATATTTGCAGCATGTGGCATGAGTGGACGAGGTTGAAACTGGTTATAATCCGGACTTGTAACATTCGGGTTGGACACAGCAACCCCTGGAATGACCATTTGTTCTAGTGCCTGCAGGTTGCTTTGTTGTACAGCGGCTGATGTATTCATATTCATAGAAGTTGGCGGACAGGGGGATACAGACATTGTATTGGGCTGGTTCGAAGGTTGATGGGGTAGCTGAGAATGTGGGTGAGGTGATAATGTACTAGGCTTTGCAGGAGACATAATTGGTCTTGGCGACATTTGTTGCTGAACCGCAGGTGGTCGTGGGGACATCTGAGGTCTAGGGGACATCTGTGGAGATAGTTGAGGGAAGGTGGCTCTATACTGAGGACTTGTGGCATGTTTAGCTGCCCCAAACTGCGGCGTAGGTCCGGGATGCTGAGGTTGATTAAACATTGGAGCAGAGTGGTGAGGATACTGAGGATCCATGCCTTGCTGAGGAGCCGAATGCTGCGGATGTTGAGGATATTGTTGGTGAGTGGGATGAGTTTGATGGGTTGGAAGATGATGTGGCATTCGTTGTGGCTGCTGCTGTGGGGGAGGTTGCTGTTGCTGCTGTTGCGCATGCATAGCATTTGAAAATCCTGTGTAGCCTGCAGAGGTCTGATACATTGCCGCAGGATTACTTTGTTGATAATGCTGCTGCTGCTGCCCTACCATATGCTGATAAACACCCGCACCTCCAGTGCTCTGCATACCCTGATGAGGGACGCCCATGTTCCCCATCATTCCTTGCTGAGCATTAAAGTGTTGCTGTTGCTGCTGTTGTTGTTGTTGCTGTTGTTGCATTTTTTGATTTATGACTGCCTGATCTTGATGTGGGTATTGCGGCATATGTTGCCTGTATGTGTTTGGTTGTGGCGCCATTTGATTGTAGTGTCTCTGTATTTGGGGATAAGCTCCTCCCCCTCCTGGCCAACCCTGCATCCCTGGATCCATTGCCAAGTTTCTTTGAGCCATGGGGTGCTGCTGCTCCATTGAATACATATTGTCCGAATAACTAGGATACTGATTTCCTGCTCCTGGATGAGGACCTCTGTGCTGAGGGGCCATGCTCCGAGCCTGATTCTGGAAGGCTCCTGGTACCATCGCCCTTTGAGGGGCTCCCGCATCAAAGCCGGCAAGGTTTTGGTTGAACATATTTCGCTGCGTTGTATTCTGTAGTTGATTAGAGTTTCCAAATTCAGATCCACCGAACGATGTCAATTTTTGTAGAGGAGATTCTTGAGGTATGCTGTACGATTGATTGATGTAATTCCCGCCTCCATTTGGACCAGGGTTCGGACCATCTCTGGACACTACCGCCGAATTTGCTGCACCTGCAGGGTCAAAGTGGTCAGTCCCCCCAAGGTCAGGAAGAGCATCGAGCATTGAGCCACTGACATCTTCGCCAAATAGATCGTACGTGTCCATGTCTTTACGCTGCACGACTCTTCGCCTCCGTCTCGGGCTCAAGAGGGAATTTTACTACCTTTCCTATGGCCAGTAGTGTGCCCATCGTTAATACTTCTCTATGCCTTCTGAAACAACAGTTAATATGTAGCTGAAGATGTGTTGCTTAGCATTGCAATACGACAACATTTGTATTATATAAATATCAGCTAACAGAACTGTGAGCTCTAATTGGCAGAGTTGTAGTTACTACATCAAACATCCTTAAATATAGGGGTTGTTAACATACTTTAGGTAGTGAAGAGTACACGCTAATGGGGAAAAGCTATACGCTTATGGTTTCAATTTTCATAATCGCTATAACCTTACCCCTTCAGAGTGCACTGTTATTTTCTCCACAATAGTCAGATGAGAGCCACGCTTTTAAAGTCTTCTGTAATAAACTTAAATCTAAAGTCAGCTGGAACTACTAGAGTTTAAAACTCAAATGAATGAAGAGAACTTTTAAAGATGAGTTCTGTTTGCCAGCGTGTCAATTCCGAAACTTGTCTTGGCCAATAAATAAAATCAAAACTCACCTTGTCCAAAATAAAATTTATTCAGAAATAAAATATAAAAACCTAAATCAGTTGATAGAATTCAACTCCTAGTCTTCGGAACAAGGCGTACACTTCGGAATTGATGCTATATGTCTAGGGAATCTACCTTGGATATGAATCAATCAACATCAGTAAGTATATCTAGATTTCAGGTAAATAATGAATTGCTACGTCTCTATCAACTATGCTCCTACAGAAAACTACATGAAAGAGAATATCTCCTACATTCATTAATTCATAGATAGAAGTACACGTATCTATTAGCTGTATAATTTATCCATATTATTTATGCATCTATACTTATGCATGAATACAGCATCTTTGTACGTATGTGTGTCTTCTGCCGGATTCGTCACACGCACACACGAACCGAATATTTCACCTAATAAAAAAAGGGGTCAAACGAACTGAAAAAAAAAGAATCTGAGAAAAACTGTAAGTTCACGGAACCGAAAGAAAAGGCAAAGTCTACAGAGGTATTAAACCCACAAGGACGTACCGCAATTACATACATAATCATGCGCGCCGCACACAGAAAATTGTGAAAATTCGAAAAAAAATTTAACGATGATTTATTTCATGTTCATGTATTGTTTAAATTAGACAAATGATTGATAGAGCGAAGTGTTACGGTACAAACCTTATAAAAATTCCCGATCGTGTAGTGTTCACGACGTACAGATTTTAAGGTGTAAGAAACCTCGCGTTTTGTAAATTGTAATAATACAAGTATAGATGTACTCTGAATGCAGTAATATTATTGAACAGCAGCAGCGGTAGTACAACACAATTTGACGACCGTGTAAGCGGCGGGGGTTTCGGGGGACACTTTCAATTAAATTCGTTTCCCTCTTGGCGCATTTTAGAATTTTTTCGATGTGCTATTACTTGTTATTTGCAACTACAACGGCGGTTCGGTTTGTAATTAATTTTTTCATAAACGAGCCCCCAGATCTGTTCTATTAAACCTTACAGTCTAGGTATACTCGTGATTGATGAACGACGGGGTAACTGTACGAAAAGCTTACCAAAGCCACTTTGTAAAAAAAACAACAGAACGTCGTCGGAACGTACGCCATTATCGCGAGATTTCCGCTTGAGCATCTAAACCCAAAGTCTCGACTCTCGAGGCGACCGTACAAACGCTCGATATCCCAACGCTGCCTCACTTTATTACAAACTATTCACATACTGTTTATTTAAACGAAAACGCACCAACCGGTCACTAATTCACACAAGTTTTTACCAAAAAAAGCGTCCCCTCGACACACAACCCGTGCAGATGATACTCGACTTTTTCCTAGCGGCGGTAGGACGGACCATCGAGGTGCGAGCGTGTCCATAGGCCCCGAATCATTCTACATACATCTTTCTTTCTCTTTCGCCCTCTCTCCCTCACTCTCTCCCCCCTCCACTACTTTCCTACAGTCGAATCCCTCCTCCCACAGGGTATAGCTCTCTTTTCCCCTTCCAGAAACTCCTCGTACTTTACGTACCAACCCAGTACCGTATCCGTCGGGAATAATCCCGTCGGCAGATGGCCAGATCGAACAATTTCCCAAAACCCGTTCCAAATTTTTCTTGCTTTTAATGAAAAAGAATGTCGTATTTCAGACCTTGCAGTATTAGTTACTGACTACCCCCCTTCAATCGCAGCAACTGAAGGAACTTTTGCGAGAAAAATTAAAAGAGTAAATCTATCCGTCAGCCGACGGCCGTGGATAAATGTTTAGTCTTCGAAACGTCGCGCGTTCTTTAGAAACATTGTTTTTTAAGATATCAAACGTATTAATCGCCTAATTGAGGAAGCGCCGGCCAAAGAGTATACGGATATATTCGAAATCGATAAAAATAATTTCAGATCATGTGGTTTACCCCACCGCCACCTGGGGTACCTTTTTGAATGTGTAAATGTTACGTTACTGAAGCAGTAGGTAGGTATGAGGTATAAGGTATAAGTCGGTAGGTATAGAACTCTGGAAGGATCTGGTACATACGTATATAGAAAATAATACGGTATATAAGGTATTTGGTATCGTGGTAAAGACGGACGAAGCAATTGGCGATCGCAAGGCGGGGCCCGAATTATACCAGAAAGAGAACCAATCAGATTTTACCTTATAAAGCGACATTGCACTGCAGGATACTTGATTAACCAATCGCGTCCTGTGATTCTCAGCACACAAGTCTCTCATGCACATGCCCTGCTGCTGCTCCCGTCCATATAGTATACATATCTCTACGTTCCTCCGATTCTTTTCTTTTTAAATGTGTGCGTTCTATCTACGTATGCTATGTAATATTACCGCTGCTGATGCTGGTTTTGCCGATGTATAAATGGCATGTTCATTTACACGCAAACTACTTTTGAACACCGGCTTTTGCCCTTTTCACATAGCAGAAAAGTAAGAACCATCTCCTTCGAAATTGTCACAACCAAGATGTTAATCGAATTCTAAAATCGATCCGGGAGGATTGTAAGGACTTTTCTTCCCCTGCTTTTTTTCTTTCTCTCTTTCTCTCTTTTTCGCAACCCCCCATCCCCGACATCGCAACGAATTATTGCTTACCTCTTTTACAATACACAACACTATAGATATACAAGAATGCACACGCGTTCTGCGGAAACTCGATCGATCTACTTGACGTATTAACGTTTATTAATAGTGCAGTATAATTGAAATATTGAATTATTTATTCATCATATCGAATCGCCCTCGACAATATCAGAATTATAACCGCGAAGATAACGTCGGCAGAAGATACATAAATAAACATACGATATTAAGTAGATGTAACGAATTTTCTTATGCAGCAGGTGCTAGAATTAAAACTAAAATTCACGGAAGTTATGAAATAATAAAACTCATTTTAGGTAATTAAATTCCTCATAATACCGGGCAAAGGAAAGAAAAATAAGTTTACCCAGCACCGCTACATTAAATTACATCTTTGTGTCATAAGAACACGAGTTTTCAGAAGTTTTGATGAAATAAATATTACAGGT
This sequence comes from Athalia cordata, assembly GCA_963932425.1. NCBI lineage: Eukaryota > Metazoa > Arthropoda > Insecta > Hymenoptera > Athaliidae > Athalia > Athalia cordata. Next base: position 34,006,896 of record OZ010626.1, read on the forward strand.
AGAGCAGAATGTTATTTGAAAATTGACGTATCGCCTCGTGTACCCGATGATTATAATAATTACAAAGAGCTAGATTACGAATTCTATGTATAACCGATGTTTGACCTCGTTCGGTGAAATTTCTTTAGTAATGAATGTATGTATTGTTGAAATGTGGCATTACCCGATATCATGTACTTATTGTAAAAACTGTCTAGATGTATAAAATATGATTGGCGGTGTTTCTCGGCGACCTAAATATACAGAATTTGTTTTATCATAATTCTGTATAAAGCAAGCTAATAAAAAGAACTTACAACAGTACGATCCAGGCCCATTTTTTTTTTTCAACCACATATTCAAAAATTAAAACAATTGCACGGGTATTCGCTTAATCGTTATCTCAGTGTCCATTTTGTTTGGTTAATTACTAACAAGACGGCGGCACAGGCTCAGTGCTGCCGCAGCAGGTTATCCCACAGAGCTGACATAATTGACGTCCACCGACGTTTGATCCACGTTACAATTCATGGATCCACCATTTATTCGGCTGCAAATAATCCGCCGATCACCCACGAGCACCGCACTGTCATTTTAATAATATTTAAATCAACGTACCGTTCTGCCGTTTTTTGATTTTTTTTTTCTTTTGTTAGGTCAATCTAATATATCCTTCCACTCTCTATTTAGTACGCCATGTATTTACATGTATACATGATGTACGTACGTAGCATTCTTTTATTTCGTTCTCCCTCTTTCTCTCTTCTCTATCTATTTTTCTCTATCTATCTAGCGCGAAATTATCGTATCACTTCTTTTAAAAAAATGTTTATTAGTTCTTTGTATGACCGATATTTTTCAAAACACGGAAATATCGATACTTTTTATTTGCTAATATTAAACTAGAATAACCTCACTGGGGGATGTTTCGTAAAAAAAAAATCGTTTCAATTTATCTAATTCGTCTTCTGCGCCCCCGGCGGCCATAACACGGAGGAAATGACGTAGTAGGTAGAGTAAGCACCGTCAAATCGTACTAACCCTACTACTTCTACTCACCTGCCGATTGTCAAACTTTTTTACTTTTTTTTTTGATAATATAAACTAGTCTAATATTACTAAAAGACTTTGGAATGATTCAATCATATTTAAAAAGAGACTGCTCTAGTTTATCAGCGACATTGAGAAAAAGTTACATTGAATGCCAATATGTTCGAATTTTGATCACTTTGACGTTTTGATCCGTCAAATTTCCCGCTGCCTTCTGAAAATACATCAATACCACAGTGATATATGAATTAACGTAATATGACAGTCTAATTTTGAGCACTAAAAACGCATTCGCTATCCTGTAATTTAATTAGGTATCAAACGAATTGGTCAATGGTAATGTCATAGTAAGTTTAGAGTTTGACGTTTGTTGTGAACCAGTAGTTGTTCGCTGGCGTAGAGTCTGCCATATTGTCTGTGGTATACAAGATTGTTAAATAATTTACTTCATTATACAAACAAAACTGTTATTCGTAGATATAGCAGAGAAAGTTTAGATATCAGCAACAAATCGATCTGACAGCAGAGTCTTCTGCTGATTAATAGATCCCCAATCCTATCTAATAGTTTAACAAATACGAACACAAAGGTAAGCTACGTTTACGTGTTTGACGTATCATTTTTATTATCTTCGTTGGTCATCATCCTTGCCTGTCACGGGCGTTTGTGTAGCGTTAATATCATTAATTAAAATCACTCCTCAGTAATTGACAGATCCATCCCAAAATTTCCATTGTGAGACTTTGAGTATGAATTTGATTTATATTTCTTTGATATTTAAACTGGAGATAATTTTCAAGTTAACCCTTGAAATACCTTGATGATTATCAATTATCCTCCTTCATTTTCCTCCCTGCTTTTAACAGAAAATGATTAATTATTTTGGTCTCATATTCACAGGCATCAACATGTCGGCAGGACCGTATAATTATTCCTATATATTCAAGTACATTATAATAGGCGATATGGGAGTGGGAAAATCTTGTCTGCTTCATCAGTTTACTGAAAAGAAATGTTAGTATAAAATTATTACCTGAACTAATTATACAAATCGTTAAAAAACTTGTGAATAATAGAATGTGCTAATTATTTGTCATCTAGTCATGGCAGACTGTCCGCACACCATCGGTGTTGAATTTGGTACAAGAATTATCGAGGTAGCTGGTCAGAAAATAAAGCTACAAATATGGGACACCGCTGGACAAGAACGCTTCAGAGCTGTAACTAGGTAATTGAATAGCTTACTCACTTCTCTTTTTTTACAGTGATTCTTTTTTCTCCTCTGTTCCGGCCAAATTTGATTCATCCTCATTCTTTTGCTATGCAATTAGTAAGTGATCGAGTCATGTTCAAATGAATTTGAAATATTTTTCCAGGTCGTATTATCGAGGTGCTGCTGGGGCTTTGATGGTCTACGATATCACGCGGCGTTCTACTTACAATCACTTGAGCAGCTGGCTGACTGATACCAGAAATCTTACAAATCCAAGCACTGTAAGTTTGATCATTTTCAATAGATTTAAACAACCCGTTTCTATATTCACAATATTTTCTCATTATATTTATACTTCAGGTGATATTTTTAATTGGAAATAAATGTGATCTTGAGGCACAACGTGACGTAACTTACGAGGAGGCAAAACAATTTGCTGATGAGAATGGCTTGATGTTTGTCGAAGCCAGTGCCAAAACGTACGTCATATTACAATAATTTTCTTATTTATCGAATGCGTAACAAAAATACAACGCATCTAAAATACATTCTTCTGATTTTCCAGAGGACATAATGTGGAAGAAGCATTTTTGGAAACTGCAAAGAAAATATTCCAAAGCATACAGGATGGCAGGTACAGAAAATCAAAAAAAAGACCAAATTTTATTACTTGGATGTGCACAAAAGCTAACAATTTCTTATTATTATACAACATATATCTTGTTCATCTTTCGGGATTTACTTCTACAGTTAATATTTATGTTAATAGTTATGTATAATTTATTAACACAGTTGTGTTCAACGTGTGTATGTAACGCTTGTTTCTGTTAGATTGGATCTCAATGCGGCAGAGTCTGGTGTACAGCATAACCCCAGCCAACCAGGGCGCACCAATTTGCAAGGAGTGTCTAGCGAACAGCAAGGAGGAAAAGATTCATGCCCCTGCTAGGCCCTAGAATTCTGTATATAAGTCCACTAATTCATTAATATTAATGATGCATATATTGTTTACATTAACTATAGTAACCCGTCATTCTGCTGGATCTTATCTTTTTTTTCCAAACGGAATCTTGAGCTGCACAGAAGAGAAAACGCACGTGTATTGTGAGTTTTATTTATTCTTTTTTGTCGCTATAATTCCACCATTTTTATTTATTTACGTTATTTTTTTTTTAGAATAAAATTATTGTCCGATTTCAATTAGCTATTCATTTATTTGTTGCATAAAAGGAAACAAAATAGGTGGCGATTTGGGCTCAACACTAGGAGCACGATTTACTTTGTCTTGAATACACCTAGTTATGCTACTTGTTGAATAGTTTTGCAGAAATTGAACATTAAATTGATAATGTATTAACCGCGTCAAAGTGAGAATAAATATTGATAAAATAACGATTATTTATACCACGTTAAACACCTGATTATAAAATACAGGACAATATTGTGCTCCGATTTGGAGAAAATTTTTTTCTATACCTTCTTAACTTTTTCTTTCGAAAGATGTACACATTGTAACTGTAGGCCAATGCTCTGAATCAAGAAGTTTGTCGCTCACAATCAGTCAATAGGAATCTGAAGCATGGTGCGAGCCTGTGCTAGTCCCTGCGCAGGGCATTAAATAAAGATAGATTGCCCCCTGACTACTCTCGAGAGAAAATGAAAATCCTACCCAAAGAGTATTTTAAATGGAATTTGAATAGAATCAACAGCCAATTCGAGCTTATTGTCCTACTGTTATGACATATTACTTGTTAACGTTCCACTTATCATTAGACTACATTTAGAGATATTATATGTATGTATGATTATGATTGATCAGAATAGAGATTTGATATTAATGCCAAGAGAGCTGCATAGTTCTCATGAATCTTGAATATAAAATAATATTTATCGGTACACATATTTCAATTCTATTTATTATAACGATGATAATTGATAAGTATCAACATGAATTATTATTGTTATCATTATTTTTATTATTATTCTTATTATCACTATTATAAAAGCAAACGATGTAAATAAAAATTCCTGGTAGGCAGGTACTCGACATGCTTATTAATTACTCATTATATTCTTTCATTATCAACATGCAGATTTTTTATACAAGGTATAAGATTTTAAAAATCCAGTAGGGTGGACTAGCTCAAATCAAAATTGAGTTGAGCAAATTGCTCGTTGTCAAGTGATTATTACCTGCGCGTTCTGGAAGTTGGTGTCCAACACAAACACGAACGGACTGACAATTTCAAGTTATCTTTATAAGTCATTTCCAATATAATACCCTGAAAAATTAATTTTTTGATAGTGAGCAGGGTGAATGCCTCAGGTCAGCGAATACTAATCGAATAATGTGATATAATCAATTATTTATTGTTCGAAATGATGTTGAGTTTTGTCGGGCGTAAAACCATTGGATGCAATTATAAGGTATAAGGTAAATGTATAAAATAAATTCAGATGGTTGGTTCAGTTTTTATCAGTTAGAGCAAGAAAACTATGTACAATTATGTCGATGACGAATTCATTCGATGATCTATGCAGTAATAGGTGGCATTAAGTCAACTCCTTGACATTCTAAAGCGATCTTAACCCCTAATCCGAAAATAGCAATGCTCTTCACAAGTGACCTGAAACAGAATTAATTCACCATTGTATCTTCTAATTTTTAACACGAACATCGTAAACATACATCGAGGAATCTGTATCAATGAGCGAAAATGAAACTAAAGAGCCGATGACCATTCTTATAAAAAAGACTAATCGTTGAATGATAAACAGGCTCACCATTTGAATGGATCGTGATAGATGCTCTTGAAGAATTTAGTTACATTTGCCATTGTTGATTTTTTTGTTTTTTTCGCAAATAGTTTCGATGCGATCTTCGGCAACAATCACTTCCAGCGAATAGTAGTGCTGATCACTCTTCTCTGATCACCAAAATTTTTACCCTAACCTCCACAGAGAGATCAGTACATGCGCTACACACGAATCCACGGTGGAGGGGGAACACGGACGTCATGCTTTACCACCGCCGTAATTTGGATTTCGTGGGTATCATTTGCTATTGATATACAAAGAATTCATGAACAATGGACACCAACTCACAGTGTGTTTTCGGAGCGATTCGAAAGGCTATAATTTCAATTGCGGTGATAACAAAATATTAACTGATGGAATAAATTCTGATGTCACAATACCATGATAGTATCTCCTCCAACATCTACATCATGAAATGTATGATATTGAAATCGAATATGCAACCCGAGTAGCAGCATCGGGACACGGCTATTTGAATACTCACACTCGCTAATGTACTATGTATGTTTTTCTCAAAACAGCAGCTTATGATACAACCGGTGCCTCTTAATTTTTATAGATATTATTGAAAAGAGTGTCCAACAAATAGTTAAATACATTATTCACACGGCATTATCATTTCCTTTTCCTCCTGGCTTGGTTGGGATTTTTATTCATCCAATGCTTGATATCTGCGCCTGATCTGATTCCAAGCATAGCCGACTTGGAATTTATATCGCGCATAACAAATGGAGAATAACCAGCGATGTAATCATCGTTTAATGGGTCATTCTTTGTTCGAGCTAATCTGGTCGGTCGCTCGTCAGGTCTCGGCTGATCTTCAAACAGAATTGGGAAGTTGGCGTGTTTTCCACCTTTTGGCGTTGGCAAGGAAAACTGAAACATTCGCATGATGTCAATATTGTTACATAGGGAAACTATCAAGAGATTACAGTGAAAAGACGAAACGTGAAATTAAATGCCACACCTTTTTCCCTTTAGTTGAAAGCGGCTTTCGGGAGTTGATATGGATTTGTTGTTTCCCATTCTCATCTAATGAGACTGCGACTTTTTTTAGAGTCTTATTGCCGCAGCTGGGACAAAATTCCTTGGTCATAATGCTAGTAGTTTTGAAACATGTGTAGCATCTTAATATGAAGGTTCTCAGCTGTTTGATTACTCTTCCATCCAAACTCACAACTTGGAGACCAATTTGTTTCAAGACATTCTGCATAGCGAAATCTGTAGTGAGACAAGCCACTCGAACTGGTTTTTCTTCAAGAATATCTGAATCCATTTGTTTCTTTACTTTGGCAATATTTCCTGGAAGAATAAGACATCTCATTGAATCATACAAAGTCATGTTTCCGTAGAAAAAATATAAATTACAGTAGATTCTGAAATAGCTTACCAGGAGTTATCCAGCCTTCGTCATCACCCTCACTTTCATTCTCTTCCTCGCTTTCTTGGCCCTCGTCATTCGAACCATCAGTTTTTGTGGCTGGTGCTAAAATATCATTGACATCATGGTTCTGTTCTAGTTCTAAATCTTCCGGCTTGCATTTAAGTGCAGCAAATCTATTGGCTAAGCTGTCCTCTTCTGTGTTTTCCATATCAGATGAAGCAGTCTCATAATCAGATACAGACGAACTGTCAGATATATCATCCGACTCAGGTGTTGTGTTCTTATGCCAATCTGCTGGCACAGCTTCTGTGTTTGATGATTCATCTGTATTCAACTCTCTAGTCTCTTTCTCACCCATTGCCGAATCGTTTTCCACGGGCTCTTTGGCTTCCTGCTGTTGGGATTAAAAATAATTGGTAAGATGTAAAATTATGATCACCAATATTAGCTGATGATGCTTAATATTTCTTACATCATTCTGAGGTGAGAAAAATCCGACGACGTTATGCAAGTGATCATCGGGAGGCTTGGTGCTGACATTTGAGGCTACAGGAGTTGTGGGAATATCCTTCAAGTGCTGGGTTCCAACTTTTTCCTTTTCAAGCTGATATGTCAGAGCAATGATGGTAATGTCAGTGGCTGAAAGGCTACGGTAGTCTCCGGTCTTTTTCGAAAACTCTGTGACTGTGAATCATGAAGATATAAAGCAATAAATTACATTGACCGATATAGTAATAATAGATTAAACAAAGTTGTCTCACCGAAATGAATGTTTTCTGGAAAAACATCTTTGATAATTAGATCGTATGGCAAAACGACAAGTCTTCTGAGTTGTCGTTTGTTTGTGATCTCGTTGACGACTTCTTGAGCAGTTATAATAGTAGTCGCAATGTCCTGTAGGTACGAAACAGTTAAGCTTTAAATGTTAATTACGATATGAGGATTTTGGCTCGAATTGATATGATAACAAGTGATTGTCATCTTATCGGGTAGGCTTTTTGATAAGGAACCGTCGGTATAAGTTATCAGCAAGGATAGCATAACCTAATTAGGATATTAGTGTCAACGTGACTTTTGAACCGTCAGGTCAGTAATAAATGTGTAGATTTATTATTTGTTGTACCTGTATAGCTGCATTCCTGATAAAAGCACTGGTATCGACAATAAGATATTCTACTTTATCGCCAGACCTCATTTTTGTTGAATGAAAAGAAGCTTGACACGTGAGATGTTAAATTAAATGTGGATATGCATATACTGAATGGCCTTTTTAATGTTGATAGTTCTAAAGCCACGGAGTTGTAACTACGCGGCTCATGTGAGTCGCTTATGTTTTATCTGTCTTTATAATTTAGAAAAAAGAAAAATAACGACCTCTGAATTAATACAGTAATACGTACCAAAAATTAAATTTGACAAATTGTGATGACATAGAAATTTTTCTCGTCCGCTGGAAACCTCCGCAAAGAGCCAATTATTTAACAATAAATTTATCCATCTCAATAGAGCTACTCGCTCTTATAAGATCTGACGTATAGCAAGATGGCTGACGTCAGATAGTGAAATTTCGTGATAACGAATACTCAGAGTGTTTTTGCACCGTACTCTGTGTTTTATAATCGGTGAGCAGGAGCTAGCGATGTTTCAAGACTGTACACGACTTAGAAATTTGTTTTATACTGTTTAGGTTCGTATTTAACAAGAAAATCCCCCAAATCTAATCCATGACGTTCATATGACGAACCAACCATCCGCGAAACGTCAGGATTAATGCCCCTTGAATTAATGATAATTCGTGCTGTTTTTTTCTCTTTAATACTACCACCCAGCATATGTATGTCGTAATTACTGAAAGATTATGAAAGTTTATTTAAAAAGAAAACAATAGTGTGCTTCAATCGAACTTGTTTATTGATTCATAGAAATTTCACACCCTTTTTTCATTATCTCGAATCCATTGAGAGTTTTAAGTTATTGGGCTTATTACACATTTTTTTGCACACCGCAAATTGTACCCAAGATTACAAAGTCAGATTTATAATTTTTGGTTCAATTGCGACTCCCAGGTTTGTTGTTTGACCCTTTCACATAAATGATTTAACTTTGCTAACTGTTGAACGAACTAAAAGAATCGAGACGTTCATTATTTAGCTAAGGAACCATTGTCTCTTCCTTTGTTTTTATTTTTCTGATTTTGTGCAACCGAAGCTTTTGTAATGTATAGTAAATTCTGTTATTTCAGCTTGATATAGATTCCTGCTTGACTTGTCTATTGTTTATTATAGTCTCCATAAGCTTGAATGATTATTGAAAATTTCTGCGTAAGCATCTGTGTACATCGATATGAAATAAATAACGAATGTAGTCATACGATATGGAATCGGAGAAACTTCTGAGGATTCATCTAAAACGAAATCAATTCAAATCCAATTTACAAAGCTTTGTTTTAGATGTACACCCTGATAATTTTCTTGTTCATTATACTCACGAAATAATACAATAGTAATATTTGTTTTTACAGGTATATGGTGCTTGTAAATATCGTTCTTAATATGAATGGTTTCTTAGCATCATTTTCTTAAACTACAACTAAAGGAAAACCATGTCACAGTGTGAAGTGGAGGCTCCGACTCCCGGGTTCCACCAGCTCAGCATTACCAGTAAATCACTCGACTACTCTTTCTAGAAAGCTTCATGTTTTTGCCAACCTACTCAATGACTAAAATTAATTAATATTTAATATGATTTTAGTTGAAGCAGCCCTATTGCGCAATTCATCGTTTTTGAAGCCCAATCCATATGTTGAATTTTCGGTGGATGATAAAAGCCCCCGCAAAACGGAAATCGCTAAATCTACGTATCAACCAAAGTGGGTGGAAAAATTTACAATTCTTGTGACGCCCTACTCTCAGCTACATTTCAAGCTGTTGGATCACAGTACTTTTCGTAAAGATGCTTTGATTGGAGAAAAACGTATAAACTTGTTCCAAGTTCTATCCTATTATAATGGAAAGTTGGACAATGTAGAGTTGACTTTAGATTTGATGAGTGAAAATAAGCATGACGTCTATAGCCCACCGTCAAAAGTTGGAGAGTTAGTGACCTTGTTTGATGGACTAAAAATTGACATGAATGAAGTGACACCACCGAATACATTTGAACAATTAGGATACAATCAAAGCATTGCTAGCGGAGCTGTAACGCCGTTAGGTAAGTCTTCACATAATAATCCTGATCATTCCCAATCCGTTCCTAGTCTATCCTGTGAACAAATTGAAAGTGACAACCGTACTCTGTCTCCAGGATCTTCAAATAGTGATTCCACGAATAATCGAAGTATCCTAAATGGTGGTGTAAGAGGCCGCATGAGATCGCATGGTACAGAGAACGCAGCACCTCCTGTACTTCAGCCAGCGATGCACCGCAGTTCTACAAATATCCTTCATAATCCTAGTCATAATGCAAATCAGCCTACCAATAACACTAGCAACACTCAAATTGTTGGCCTAACGTCTCCCATGGCTAACGGAATCAGCAATCATCTTGCCCCAGAGAGTACCAGTGGAACGACAGGACCACCTCTTGGACAGCCAGCGTCTGCAGGGCCATCTGGTATCCCAGGAGAAGTTGAAAATGGTAATCAGCCCGAAGAGCCTTTACCTGCTGGTTGGGAAATGAGATATGACGTTTATGGCAGAAGGTCAGTGTTAACAATATAAAAATTATAATGGTCCGCACGCTTGTGCTTTGCTAACTATTTTGGTTCATATCTTGCAGATATTATGTGGATCACAACACTCGCAGTACGTCTTGGGAAAGGCCGCAGCCGTTGCCACCAGGTTGGGAAGTCCGTAGGGATCCTAGAGGCAGAATTTATTATGTCGATCACAATACGAGGAGCACTACATGGCAAAGACCCAACACAGAAAGGCTACAACATTTTCAACATTGGCAAGGAGAACGACAACATGTTGTCCAGCAAGGGAATCAAAGATTTCTTTATCCTCAGGTAAGCTGCTAATGAAAAAGTGCGACAATATACCACCACGCCAAGCTCTGTGTTTTGACGCTTTTTAAATTTATTTATAGGCTCACGGTGGTCAAGCTGCAGTTGCTGGACCTTCGACAGCAGTCGTTGAAGAAGATGATGCACTGGGGCCACTACCTGCCGGTTGGGAAAGACGCAAACAGCCTGAGGGACGGGTTTATTATGTAAATCATAAAAATCGAACAACTCAGTGGGAAGATCCGAGAACGCAGGGACAAGAGACTGGAATGGATGAGCCTCCTTTACCCGATGGTTGGGAGATTAGATTGACAGAAGACGGGGTGCGATATTTTGTTGACCACAATTCAAGAAGTACGACATTCCAAGATCCAAGACCAGGAGCACCTAAAGGGTATGATGAAAATTGGTTGTTTCTCAAGAATTTTGACACAGACGAATCACAGAATTCTACTATTCTCCCACCTTTCAGACCAAAGGGCGTCTACGGAGTACCGAGAGCCTACGAAAGATCCTTTCGTTGGAAGTTATCACAGTTCCGGTATTTGTGCCACAGCAACGCTCTTCCTAGTCATATAAAGATCAGCGTTACTCGGCAAACCTTATTTGAAGATTCTTATCACCAGATCATGAGATTACCAGCTTACGAATTAAGGCGAAGATTGTACATTATTTTCAAGGGCGAGGAGGGTTTGGATTACGGTGGAGTGTCTAGGTGAGTTTTGAAAGTTTTTAAATATTATTAAATTGAACTAAAAATCTCTGGTGTATGTACCGATAACATTTTATCTTTATCTAAACAGGGAATGGTTCTTCCTGTTGAGTCATGAAGTTCTGAACCCCATGTATTGTCTGTTTGAGTATGCAAACAAAAGTAACTACAGCCTACAAATCAACCCAGCATCCTACGTGAATCCCGACCATTTACAGTATTTCAAATTCATCGGCAGGTTCATTGCGATGGTAGGTTTTAAATAATTAATTCATTTCTTTCCTAACAACAGCTCTGAATTTCGAGAGTTCTCGTTTATACCTCACACTTCTATTTTTATTTCAGGCTCTTTATCACGGTCGTTTCATCTACAGTGGATTTACGATGCCTTTCTATAAACGAATGTTGAACAAGAAGTTAATTATGAAGGATATCGAATCAATAGATCCTGAATTCTACAACTCCCTTGTATGGATAAAAGACAATAACATAGATGATTGCGGTTTGGAATTGTATTACAGTGTTGATTTTGAAATACTTGGACAAGTAATCCACCATGAGCTGAAGGATGGTGGTGATAAAATTAGAGTCGTTGAAGAAAATAAGGAGGAGTACATGAGGTAAGATTTGTGACTTTAAATCAAACTCATAATGGCCTGCTCTGCGATGAAAAATATTCTCCATTTTCTCAGACTGATGACGGAATGGCGAATGACGAGGGGTATCGAGGAACAGACCAAAGCTTTTCTGGAAGGATTTAACGAGGTCGTACCCCTCGAGTGGCTCAAATATTTTGATGAACGAGAACTAGAGCTCATGCTTTGTGGTATGCAAGAAATTGATGTCGATGATTGGCAACGAAATGCTATTTACAGGCATTATACTCGGAGTAGTAAACAAGTGCTCTGGTTTTGGCAGGTAAATGAAATTCTGTGAGCATAAAAGGTAACTTATTCAACTTGAAACAATCTAAGATTTAAAATTTCTCCTTAGTTTGTGCGAACAACAGACAGTGAAAAAAGAGCCAGGCTGCTCCAATTTGTAACTGGAACGTGTCGTGTACCGGTTGGTGGATTTGCTGAACTAATGGGTATGTTTTAAAATATTTTATTCAGGGAGGAAAAAAAGTACTGTTATATACCAAAATTCATCAACGGTGTTTTTACTTAGGGAGCAATGGACCACAAAGATTTTGCATAGAAAAGGTGGGCAAGGATACGTGGTTGCCTAGATCACATACGTGTTTTAACAGGCTAGACCTTCCACCGTATAAAAGTTACGATCAAATGGTTGAGAAGCTGAACTATGCCATCGAAGAAACGGAAGGCTTTGGTCAGGAATGACCGATCGGAGTTTTGAAACGAGAAATGGTAATTGATTATCCTTGATTTCTTTTTTTTCACTCTTTTGAAAACTGGAGTTTAGTGTGACGTTGGCCGGATTATGACAGGTATGTTAATTTTATATATTTCGTTTTTTCTTTCAGAATGGAGTCAAACTGCACCAGAGTGCATTGCACACTTAGGAACCAAACGTTAAAGTTGTATAAATACTTCGTTACATTAATAATTAATTGTATACAATAGGAAGTCTATAGTCTTCTTGCAACGCCGGCGGAATCAATTTACCCCTCTTACCTATTTTCACGGTGGCTACAGTGGTGCTGAAACCTTTTATAAGAATAAAATCATCCCTCTAAGCATGATCATCTTTAATAATAATATATTTCAAATATGGGCTCGATCACTTTCACTACTGGTAGTTGGCAAAGAAATATATCGGAATTTTCGTATCTACTTATATTCGTTTTGTTGGTGTACATTTTTTAAACTATTTCATTATAGCCAGATCTCATCGTATTCTAATAAACCTTTGATCTCTGGTCTTTTCTCCAGCTCAGAAACAAGCTGCGATTCCAGAGATCTAGCAATATTTGTTCCACCGACATTGCATTTTGACTAAAGCATTTGAAATAAGATACATAGCTGTGGTAGCCAAAATTAGGCGCGATTTGTCCCATGAAACAGTATTTGGGAGACTTAGCCAAATGTTGAGGAATTTTGATTGATACACGTAGAAACTGTCGAAAAAAAAAAAAAGAAGATTTTCTTAGCTGAAATTGTGTGATTGCACAGCAGCCTAACATCCGACAAATAGTAACAATTCGTTGACGTGCCCCGAAAAGTTGTAAACTAATTCCAATAAATTACACATCACTGCATTCCAATGAAACAGCAAAACACCACAATTTCCATTCAGCAGGGAGTTCAGTCGAGAACAAATATCGTCCGTCTTTGGTGATTACGTTAATTAGCTAATGAGATTATTTGATGCTTTCTGTGTCCCACCAATCTGGAGTATAAATTCCTCGTGATAATAAATATTGTACATAATGGAACTACGTATAATAATTTGTGGTATCTTTAAAGCTATTGGCAAGCAATGATTTTAAATAAATAATTATCTGCCCTTTAGGTATGTACGCTGGTATAATTGGTTTTAATTTTTGGAAATCAAGTATCATTTACTTTGCTGACATTTACGACTCGCAGCAAAACATTATTGATGACCGATTAATTTTCACAGTTATTATTACAATAGGCAGATAGGATTGAAAATAAATTCGTCGCTTGTTAATCACCATATACATATACATATAAATATAATTATATAAATATATATATAAAAAGTCAGAATATAAAAAGTTCATGGAATAAAGCACCTCTATGGATTTATTTTTTGATTCACTTACTTGTTTTTATGAAACTTTGCAACATAATTGATGATCAACTTATTTGATCGATTATATCTACTTACGAGGTGATAGAAATATTTATCTTCTAATATCATTTAGCGAGTAAATTTAATTCTTTACAATTTTAACGTAGTTATTTTCGTTAGATTTATATTATTATACGCCGTACGAGTTTCGTTATTTGTCGACAACAGTATTTGCTGCAACTAGAGAGCTGCCGTAACTTCATACATCCAAAAAACGTCTATGTGTATCGATTTATAAGTTTTCAATTGATTTCTTCATCATGTAACTTCACCGATCGACTAACATTGTTTATATAAATTAGCAACGTACGAGACACTGCTATTATTTTCTCACCAAATTATTGATGAGTTTAAAGTGATTGTAACATTTCTATAATATCATCAGAACCTTGCCAATTGAACTGTTTGTAATTTGAAAAGTTTATTCTGAGTGATATAACTTATTTATTTTTTTACATTATATTAGCAGTGACTTCTAACCGTGGATCAGTAGCTGTATATAGCTGTATTTGACTTTGTAATTAAATTTTGAAGTATAGGAGTATTTATTATCCAGGTTTACCTTTGTTCCAAGATGCACTATACAGTTTAATTTATAAATTGCCAAATAATAATTATTCCATTCTCGTACGAGTATATTTTTGAAATTAGAATGAGTTATTTTTTTGCTGAGAAGGAATATGGTACAGTCATACGTAGAATAGTACGATGGATTTTATTAGATTGTATATAATTATGTAACATGTACAGAACATAAAAACAGTGAATAAATTTTTAGCTGGAAAATATGAAAAACGTTTTTCAATAAACAAGTCGTTAACCACGTATTTTCCTTACCTTTATTTATACTACATTTACTAGCACTATCAGCTCTAGTAATAAATCTGTTCAACTCCAACATTACCTCGCTATCATATGACTTTGGTATACTATGTACGCATGTTGTCTCATTTCTTCATTTACAATTTTGGATTCGGTCCAAATAATTTATCCCAAGGAAAGTAGTTAAGAGGATTTCTCGTGTCTCGGTGATCATCGGTGAAATTTTGAAACGGCCCTGATAGTTCGGCTGAAATAATCGGCATTGAAAATATAGAAAATCTGACTAATGTTAAAAGGTTTGTTTTTTAAATTGATTTACTCACGATTTAACGGATTCTGAGAATTAATAGTTTCACTTTCACTTTTTTCTCCGTTTTTATCTTTCTTAATGACAACAGTGCGAGTTTTATCTCCCATCTGATGCGTAATCGTAGTCTCCTCATTCCCATTTGAGTCTTTCACGGTACGATGTTGTTCAATTGTTCCATCAGATTTGCGGATAATTTTTGTGGAAACTGATTGCCCAAAGGAGTGAAAAATGAATGGATGCTGACGAGGTGTGTTCGCGAAGGAATCAGTGGTTTGTAGGGACGAAGGATCCTTCCAGACTTTCGATAACTCATCACTGGTGATTCTGCAAGTAGAACATGAAATAAATCACGATGAGTAAAGCCAAAGTTTGCATTACTACCAGGTGATATCCCTTGTCCAGACTTTTGACACACCTTCCATCCAGGTCAATATCTATTTTTTTTTTTTGAGGGGAAACATGGTTTTGTGTATCCAGGGTTTCATAGCCAGGTTTTAAAACTTCATCTCGCAGATTTGATTGGCTGGGTGGTTCAATTGCTAGTGGATGCTGCAAATGATCTTCACCTGTGAATGTGCAAACATCCACATATTAGAAACCAATAACATTGAAATATCTCACCTTCTCAAAAGCTCACAAGAAGATAAACATACTTGGATTTCCAAATGGCGCCATTATACTCTCGTGATTAAAGCCAAAAAAGTTTTTCAGCATGCTATCCATTTGTGTTTCGAAGAACCGCGTTATTTCAAATGGGTCGCTGTGGATGTTGAAATGTCCTGAGCCAAAATTTCCCACCCCAGGATGTCTATAAACGATTAAATGTAAGAACTTATGCTCATAATTCTCCAAAACCTAATGCTAAGTAACTTTAATGACTGCTAACACAAAACTCTCTAAGTTCTGGTAGTTATCCATTGACGTTCCTCCGCCAATAGTTCTGTATGCTGATTAACATCACAGTAACAAGGTATTATACCTAAAGTCATCGTTGTCGTCATCTTCATCTTCGTCTGTTTGCCAAATAGGGTTCCTGAATTCATCCCTGTGTTGAGATTGATCTTCGAATCTGTGAAAAGGTTTGGATCAACCCCTGATTTAACAGGACGTTACAGTAACACGTTGAAAAACAACATGCCGTATTCAGTTTGGTAATATCATACACGGGAAGCAGAAATAGAAGCTTTAAATTTTGTTGGAAGATCGGACAGACTTCTTTCGCATTGTAATGCCTGCGGGCTTTTGTGCACAGTGTGAATCAAGGTAAATTAGAGACAAATGCTTGTGCTGTCAGTGACGTGACTTCTCAATAGAATGTACAAAATTGTATACATCGAAGACTCACCCATAGTTCGGAGGCTCTCGTCTTCCGAGGCCAAATATATCTCGGAAAAAATTATAAAATGACATTTTGTCAATTTACAAACACCAGTTTAACGTGCAGTAGCTCACGGCGAATCAAAAATTGCATCACGCTTTTTGAAGTCTCGCGATTGTTCCATGGCGATCAATCTACCGTGGTACGAGTCATAACTATGCTAGTGATTGGCAAATGACCTTCTTGAAAATGACTGACAAATGAATGATCAGCTGACTCACGACTATTATCAAACAAATCTAAATACACGTCGTAACAAATGTTCGAATGTTGACCGAAAGCTTCACGAATCCGTTGTCAGAATGTCTAGGTACCGAATTCCCAATATCGTATCACTGAATTTTGTAAGTTATCTGAAATCGAACAGCGCAAATCTTACAATTTGTTATGCTATAATTATTCATGACGAAAAGCCAACAAGTGTCAGTGGAGCTTCTGAGAAATTTCATTGAGTAGATAGGTTTGTGCAATCCGGACCTTCCATTCTACCTCATTCTCTTTGGTCATATACCAGTGGAAGAACTCCAAGGGGTGTCGCGCACGCGTACGATTTCGACAATGGTAAAATGAAACGCGTCTGGTAGAGCAATCGCGGGATGATAACATATGGATAACATTCTTGTATCATCAAGTATGCTGGAACAGAGGCCGTCCAAGCGATATCACTCTCGAATTAGAGTTCGAATCTGCATGTACTGACTGAAATTAACGAATTTCTATGGATAAATCAAGCATCCAGGAAGTTATAGACACTGCAACAAACTCGTCGACTGCAGAGTCGAAAATAAACCGATTCTGGTCTAGGTAAATTCTTCGTTATTTTTCAAGTATCATTAATTATCTTAATTTGTAAAAAGTACAGAATTGTCATACCAGAAATAGACGAAAATCAACGAATATCAACTAACTGACCTGTGTCGCGTATAATCAGTGCCTTTAATTTTTTAGAAAAGAGAGACGGAAATGGTTCCTGATATTACTCTATGGAACATGTTTGGTATATGCAACACGAACCTCGGTGCCACTACTGATGCCTGCCATAAGCAAAGAGAGACATTGGTCCAAAACAGATTCTGGTACAATATTATCCAGTTTCTTCTGGGGATATACTTTGACCCAAGTGGCCAGTGGATTTATCAGTGATCGCATTGGGGGGCAAAAAGTGATATTCTTTGCCGCAATCGGGTGGTCGCTCACTACATTCTTCATGCCAGAAATTATTTACACTTTCACAAATAACGACGCTTCGGTCAGGCTTGTAGCTTGCATCCGCACCTTGAATGGAGCCTTTCAAGGTAACCAATTATTTTCACTAGATGATTTTTTGATTTTTATATTGATAAATGGTTAACTATTGTCATTCCAGGAATGCATTTTCCTAGCATGATAAGTCTGACAAGTCAGCGTTTACACGAGGCGGACAGAGCTTCATTCTTTAGTCTCCTAACTTCGGGATCAGCCCTGGGGACACTTCTCACTGGATCATTGGGCTCGTACTTGTTGGACAATTACAATTGGACCAAAGTCTTTCAAGTCTTAGGTAATATTCTGATTGGTATTTTTCCTAGATTTTTTTCAAAAGATAATCACATTGCTGTAAGTGTGGTTTCCAATAACAAGTAATCTAGGTGTTCATGAAAGCTCTCGTAATTTCTATTAAGATCTATTCGAGTAAGCCTTACAAATACATAACATGTGCATTTGAGTGACTGGGTTAATTTTCAATTGCATTCATAAAGCTTCATAATGGTAATGTGAAAATCCCTGTTGATGTGCATTCATGAGTAGAGCTTGGCAACTAACATAGTTTTTTGTATTGTTTGTTTGTTTGTCGCAATTCAATGACGAAAACAGGTGGTTTGGGTTTGCTGTGGACGGTCTTGCTAAGCTACTATTCATTTTCACTAATGCAAAGAGCAGCTCCGAACAAATCCCCGACTGCCAACTCCCTGCCATGGTTTCAACTTTTGTCTAAGCCGCCATTCTGGTAATCATGGTACATACCTAGATCTTAAAGCACTAACTTTCTACCTCATAATAATTGAATCTTCACTTCCCTATCCAGTAGATGGTAGGTGATCCTTCATTCTCAATGTGTATGTGATATGCTTACAACTCACCCGTGAACCTTGAAATTTATCATGTCTCATTTGTAGGGCTTGTGTACTGGGTCATGCGTGCCAGAATAACTGCTTCTTTGTGTTACTTTCGTGGATGCCAACATATTTCCACGATACATTTCCCGAAGGAAAGGTATGAGTTTATGACTCTATAATGACTTCCCAATAATTCATTACAATTTAATTCAGCGCTCTTCATCTGCTAGGGATGGGTCGTGAATATGGTCCCATGGCTATCTTTGCTGCCATCCACTTTCCTTGGAAAGACGTTATCCGAAAAATTAATCAAGTCTGGTTACTCCGTTACCATGACAAGGAAAATTGTTGAGACTATTTGCCTGGTAACACAATCGATTAATCTTCTGATTTTGGGTGAGTCAAGAATCGTTTGGGATACATAATTCTGATTGCATAGATCGTGCATCTGGTATAAATCACTGCAATTTTTTTTTTTTCCAGCTTCTGTAACCAGTTTTCAAGCTGCAATATTTTGTCTAGCTCTGATTATCGGTGGCACAGGGTTCCATAATAATGCTATTGCTGTAAATCCATCCGATCTGGCACCGAGACATTCTGGTAGTGTTTTCGGATTGATGAATACCGTTGGCGCAATACCTGGTAAGTTGTTGGAATGTTGAGGGATCCTAAGATCATTATGCCTGCTATAAAATATGATTGCTATAGAATACCGATGTTACAGGATTTCTCGGAGTTTATATGGCTGGTCATATACTAGAACTGACGCATAGCTGGTCTATGGTATTTGTGATTACGTCAATGATCAATATTTTGGGATGTATCACCTACTTATCATTTGGATCCGGAAACGCCATGATTTAATAAAGTAAAACACACTAAAATGTTTCAGCTAATTTATCATAATTCGCAACTTCGTTACACGTAGAGTTTAGGATCGTCAGTATAGCCTGAGTAATTCAATAGTCATAACTTAGCTGAGTAAAAATCAATCGGCTGTTGTAATTAACGCTCCGTTAAACTCTGTTCGCGTGGCATCAATGTCAGACCAACATTTTTGACATGTACGGCCCGTCCAATTCGTAGCCCATCTTCCTGTAATAATTGCGTGTTCCGACACCTGTGAATGAAAACCCAGAATTTGTTTATGAAAAAAAATCCGGAAACTACTTATCTAAACCATATCTCATCTCACTTCCTAGAGAAAGTTTTTATCTACCTGATATAACCGCAATCTTGCGAGATTGATGCTCCTCCTTGGCAATACGTTCAGCCTCTTCCATCAAGAGCGTGCCAAAACCTTGATGCTGAAATTTCGTTGGATCCCTCGCGTTCACAGGGACTACACTTCCGTAAACGTGTAATTCTCGGACTATCGAACATCTTTCCTTCAATTCAGGCCTGAGCACAAAGCCATATTAAGTTGAAAAAAGGCAACACGTAGATTAAATCCCACTCTACTCATGCTGGACTGATATCAAGCAGTTATTGCTAAAGAAAATGCTCGTCGAGTAGAAATTACCTGAAGGTTTCATTGGAGCATTTCCTAAGTCGGAGTAGTCCAACTAAAATATCCTGAGTGGGATCCTCGTAGGAGAGGAAGGTCTCCCATCCATTGTTGGCGACATAATCGCGGCGGATCAACTCAACTTCGTAAGGACGTACTTTATGGTGAAGTTCTTGAATTCCTACTTCTCTAGTCCTGACGTCCCTGCAATCTGTTCCCAAATCTTTCATTCTGGCCAGCGCTAATTCACGAAGATTACCATGTTCCACACCAGAGCTAGAAGCAGTTTGTGTTTGAAAACGCTGTTAACCACAGTCCCTGCGATATATCGGTTGTTACATTTACCTAACAAGAGGCATAGGGATGTCCCGCTGTACTCGGTATACTCGAGTCCACGGAGGCACCAGGGAGAGGATACGAGCGATGAGGTCGATCAGAGTACTCGGTGAGTAGCTTTTGTAACGTCCAGTCTTCCATAACTCGTAGAGCCCAGTACCACGTATCACGAGGGTCGGATAAATTTTTAATCCATCCGCTCGAAATGCCGGGTTCTCAAAAAATTCCTAAAAACAAGAATCTTTATTCAAAGGTCATTAGAATTCGCATGAGTCTCAGCAGGTTTTGACTCACCATAAACTGTTCAACATCTCGTTCAATATCGACATTCGGCAAATCGGGCATCATATGTGCTACAACTTTGAAACCCGCATCTTTAGAAAGCTGGAAGCTTTCGCTAACAGCCCGCACAGTGTGTCCTCTATTAGTGTCACGTGCAATATCTTCATAAACAGATTGAACTCCAATCTCAAGGCGGGTACATCTGTTACAGATAACATAACAAATATAGCTAGTATGGTTACAGTCTTTGTAGTATGTATTGAATTTCAAATGATGAAAATATATCATTGCATACCCATATTTCAGCATGTCGGAGAGATGCCTTTTAAGGCAGTAGTCTGGACGCGTTTCTATCGTGATTCCTATACACTTTGTCTTGCTTCGTTCCGAGTATTTAACAGCTTCCTCCACATTGGAGCTCACATACCCCGACAAAGCATCGTGCAAATTCCGTATGAAATAATCTCTGTAATCTTCTGGCAAGGACATGAAAGTACCACCCATCACAATAAATTCCACTTTATCCACGCTGTGACCCAATTGCTTTAGCTGTAAGAGGGATTTGAAAATTTGATTACCTCTATAACAAAATCAATATCGCGGTTTCCAGACAGAAAATGTTTCGGTTTTATCAATCATACTGCTATGATACTAACTTGTTCCACACGGTGTCTGGTCTGCAAAAAAGGATTGTATCTGGCCCGTATTGCTCTCATCGATGTGGGCTCATAGCCAGTATATGACTGGGTAGAGTATTCAAAATCAGAATCCGGTCCACCAGGGCAATAGACACATATATTCCCTGTCATGTTGATATGAGGACATCTGTGCGGCTTACACATTACAGCAACAACAGCAATCTGAACGGTGAGAGAGTTAAATAGTCTAAGGGCATGGAAAATAATGGCACATAGAAACAGATGCACTCACACCACTTGCGGTTCTGATGGGCTTTGCTTTGAGCTTGGGCAAAAGGATTTTCTTAGCATCCAGAGGTACAGCGGCAATTATATCAACAAGCCTAGGTGATGATTCGAGTCCATACTTTGAAGAGATTCTGGTCTTTAATTTGTTCAAGTCAATGTCTCTCCCTTCCTCGTGTGCCGCCAGCAGTTGTTGAATAATTTCTCCAATGGTCATCACCATACGCTCTTCTTTGGTTTCTGTGTATACTGGAGAAAATAAATTGGTTAGGTTAGCACAACTTCTTGTAATGACAGCAATTGGAGCCAACGAAATATGTTGAGCTTTACAATTCAAGAAGACCTGAACCACGCACCTTTACTTTTCTTGACCATGATTCTAGCCTCTGCAAACTTCCTCACTGAAGAAGATGTCGAAACAGAAAACAATTTTGGTCACACCACGTGTTGTCTGTAGATCTGCGAACTCGTAATCCTCTTCTTTTTCTTCTGAAATTGCCCCTCTGTTAAAAAAAATACGGGGACCACGATCCTTCACCTTATGCACTAACCTTGTGTGGTCTGTACCTCACTTTTGTGTCCACTTCACCAAAGATGTTGACCATTGAGCATGCTTTGACAGCTAGCTGCGCGTTAACACCTGCGCTCAAAGAACTGCGGAGTTTGGAGGGAACTGTTGCATTGGAGCGTTCTTGGAGTTTGGAGGGAATTTGTGATCACGGATTGTTTTCGAATATTAAGTGAGAAATTAGCACCGGCAGTTCGTTAGCAGTTGACAGGTATATAAAATTTAGATAGTCAATCATGCACAGGCACCATTCTCCTTTTCAAGTATTAATATCAGAAAAAATCGGCTAGGTTATACGAATTTTTCATGGAATTTTTTGAAATACCGGTATCAGGTTCTGAAAAGTATAAATGACTTACTTAACAGGAAGATTTTGAAGCTTGTCTAATTGATATTGTTAAAAACAAAGAGTATTACCAAATTTTGAAAGGCTCATTCTATACTAACTTCCTCTTCCTGTTTCCAGAAGATATTCACATAATGCAAAAGGCAACTCGTTTGAAGCGTGAAGTTGAAAGGATGATGGCAAGTCCCCCAGAGGGTATATCTTGCTACCCGAATAATGATCAAACAGATATTTTATCTGTCAGTATATTGGGCCCTTCTGGTAGTCCCTATGAAGGTGGCTTATTTCGACTAGAGGTTGAAATCCCAGAGAGTTATCCTTTTGAACCACCCAGGCTCAAATTTCTCACACCTGTGTATCATCCCAATATAGATGATTTTGGCAGAATATGCATGGATCTCTTGAAAATGCCCCCCAATGGAGGCTGGAAAGCAACAATAAATATTGAAAATCTTCTAACCGCGGTTCAACTGTTACTCCGATACCCAAACCCAGATGATCCACTAATGGTCGAGATTGCTGATTTATACCGTTTCAATAAGCCAGAATTTGAAAAAAAGGCCCGGAAGCATACTGAAGATAATGCCATGAAAAAGTGAAAACTCTAGCAGCCAGGTGCAGTGGAGCAGGATTAGATTAAGCATAATTTTCTTACTCATTACATAGTCTACTTTTTTTTACCTTCATTTCATATTTATTTCTATGCAGTCTGTTGCTTGTTCCAAAGTAAGCTGGTTTTATAATTGGGCATCAATGAATGAAAATAAGTCTGTACTCTTAGTTTAAGAGTGAATTGCGTGATAAGATATAAGAAAATATTTTTTAGAAGTTAGTATGATAAATATACCGAAGAATAATCCTAATGGGTTTTTTTTGTTACAAATAAGCTTTAGTCGATGATTATTTGGCTTTGAACTTTTATTCATTAAATTCCATTCATGTAAGAAGCAACGGTAAATTATCACTAGTAAGTAATGTGTATAAGCACTCCGCAATAAGCTAATATTTTTTTACTATTTTTATAATGTGCTACCAAATTTATACTGATAAACTTATAATCAAAACATCATAATAACATATTAATTATCCATAATTCATATAATAATTGTCAGATCACATTATTTTCATTTAGTACACGAATCAAAGCTTAGAAATAAGCCTCGTCAATTAGGTATGTATTTTAAACAGGCGCATAATACTGCGCTTAATACTGGCTCGTCAAACAGCTTACAGAATAATTTTTTTTTGTACGAAATTATTTCGTAACTCTGTATTTAAATGCTCAACATTCTTTTCCAAATATATACACAATGACCACTAAGACCGACACATTCTATGCACGTAATCGAAGTTATTGTAAAAAAAAAATTCTCTTACCGTATAACATGCCAATAAGGAACAAATCATATTCAAATCCAGGAGTATTTTTCAGATCATGAATTCTGTAAGTTCAAAACTCTTTTGTCCGATGCAACAAATTCAACAATAATTTAAATGTCAACAAGCTTATTTAAAGTTTATACAATGCAGATCGAGGCACATAGCGAAAGGCAATAGGCAGTGATTTGAACATCTAATATTAAATACATTCTATTGTTCATGAAGTCATCATGTAAAGTTATCGTATAAAAGCGATTATAATTGCGATAGATTATCATCAATCGTTACCTTAATTTAGCTGTATTTTTGTACACGTATGGGACAAATATTTGGAGTATCAAAATTCGGTAAATAAATTGTAGAAACATTTTTGAGCAAAAGCTGAGTATGTTCAATTCATCAATTACTTAAACTACAAATATCAATGCTTTTGATGTAAGACTTTCTATTCTTTTTTGTTATTATTTACCGCACAGCACCAAAGGCAAACTAATAAAACTTATTATGCAAGTTAAGAAGGAATTATTCTCCATTTCAATGCGAATATTCCAATTGGCTCTCTAGCCAGACAAGCGTCGACAGAGGTCGTTGTTTTATCGATTCAATGATCAAATACTACATAATTACTTTTTTTCTTAAACCGTGTGAAAAACGCTAGTCTTACAGGATACGTACATCTAATACTAATAATTAACAGTCGTTATAAGGACTATGATTCGTCAATTTCACTATCGACACCTTACCATGCTAATTGATATTTCACTAAAACACAGTAAAAAAAATGATTACATACTGTAAATACTGCAGGTAGCATTTCCATTGATACGTTTATAGACCAAGTTGAATTTCCGGGATTCAGAACATGCAAACAAACGGCTTCTGACTATACTTTTAAAAATTAAGATAAGCAGCATCTTCTGAATCACGGTTGTTCATGATAATCATTGATATGAGCTGCTCTTCTGATTCAAGCATTATTAACACACATTCGTTCATCGCATTGTTATAAAAATCTGGCAAACATTTTCATAATTGTGGATAAAGTTTGAGTGAATCACCCCATGGTATTTTGTGCTGCCATTAGTTTTCTAGTCACATTATCACCTGAAATAGTACCTACCATAATGTCGAATTACGATACTCGTATTTGAACACATCGTCAGCGCATTATCATATAAAATTCTTCCTGAGCAGGATTTTGATCCTGACGTGGAAGATCTTTCAGTCTTGGCGACATTGGAACATATTCAGAATTATCGATTGGTGTTTGACTGGTAACCGTTTTATCCTCCGGTGTCGGCGTTGGTGTAGTATCTTCCTGGGTACTTGGCGTGGCCGATCTAGTACCACCTTCAGAATCTAAACCATCATCACTAATGCTGAAAAATAAAAGATAAAAATTAAATTTAATATCAGTTTAATTAGATAAAACGAAGTCTGTTTTCTGTCTCGAATGTAGGTAGATTCTTTTCGTAAGAGACTTCGAAGCTTACCTCCCGTTGCGAGTTGATCCAGATCCACACCTTTGCCTAGGCGGAAGAGGTGGCGGAGGCTGTCTGGGGCCACAAGGTCCAAAAAGTAATTCCTCTGGATCTTCGTACATATTATAAGGAAGTTTTATCGTTCTTGATGGATCGATATCATCCATAATTTCTTCGTAGATACCAGAGGCTACTGATATGTTCGAAACTCTTCTTGGACAGGGTTCTTCTAGTTCTTCAAAGCTCGATCCAATGTTTGGAATACTGGCTGGTTCGGGTTGGTAGACATTGTCGATTGCTCGTGTGCACATGTTCATTTTTGGACCAGATATTTTTTCTAAAAGTTTATTTTCAGATATATCATCTAACAACTTTGCTTCGCTACCAGATCTTGTCGATAGTAATAAGCCTAAGCCAGCGCTTATCAAACTGGATGCAATTTTAGATTTTAATACTGGAAGAGTACCAGAATCTCCCTCGTTGTGAACAGAAATCCGTAAGTCTCCTTCGCTCAGACTCAATGGCCTCTGATTTAAATGCTTGTGTCTTGGTCCCCTACCCTGAGTAACGAAATCTTGAAGCAATCTTCCAGCTTCGAAACAAAACAAATGCAGTTCACCGATACCTCCACGAAATTCTTTAGATGTGTGAATTACACAAATTCTTTTAACATCTTCCGGTCGTCCTG
The DNA here is from genome assembly GCA_963932425.1 of Athalia cordata. Taxonomy (NCBI): domain Eukaryota; kingdom Metazoa; phylum Arthropoda; class Insecta; order Hymenoptera; family Athaliidae; genus Athalia; species Athalia cordata. The sequence continues at coordinate 34,032,955 of OZ010626.1, forward strand.
CAGCTGGAAGATGAAATTGACTCAATTCTTTCCATTCCAAACTCTCCTTTATTTCTCCGGAATTAACATCCTTGATGAATACGCCTAGTCGACTGGCGACCAGATCACCATGAAGTCCTGAAATGATGGCGAAATATGAACAAGATTATTACATGCAATGAGGGACCCAGGTTGTGATCTCAAATGTAGGTTGTACAAGATTGTTGAACAGAGTCAGAAGTGAATAAAAAACAAAATGAAATAACGTGCCAAATGGAGGAATTTGCGTTTTATCATTTGCTGTCGAGGGTACCAATAATATCTTTACACAGTGTAGGCAGAAACTCAGAAATATATAACAACAATCACCGCTTCACTTCAGCAGGAAGGTGTTAGGTTGTAGATGTATCAGTAATAAAAGAGTTTACGTTACCTGTTAGGCCTGCTGCCCTGGAATGTGCATTGTCGACCATAGAAACGTGGAACATGCCCTCCATGAAGCGATGTCTTCGGGGTTTTAGTACCTGCCTAAGATTGGCCATCCAGCGTTGGGTTTCAGTTTCAGAGTTGCCAGAAAGGTAGAGTAAGGGTTTTCTTTCTTTGGCAGGAAAAATTCCAAAAGCAAATTGCTTGGACCTTGATTCTGTACGACATATTATAGCGTCTGCTGGTATTTTTATCGCATTGTCTCTATCTTTAGGTACCGTAGCTCCGCCACTGCTTATTCCACAGTCTAGTCTTACTTCAATTCCAAGTCCAGGACCTAATTTTCTAATCGAACACCAATGGCGTCTCCATACCTTCCAAGGTGCTAAAGAACGTTTCTTAACTCTCTGTGTCATTCCCCTGTTACCAGGCAGCTTAGCATCGAGAAAACCACAGATCTCTGCATCTCCACCAGCCATTGTTGCACCCACAAAGTTCTGCAAACAATTCAACAAATGAACACTGGTTGTAATAACGCTACAATGTATAAAAAAACAGAAAATCAATTTCCTATCTGACAATACATCTCTGATTCAAGATTTATTCAATTGTAATAGAATTCCGTAAAAGCTTGTAGCTTCATTGTAGTGAATATCAGCTGCTCCAAAAATGGCCCTCTGTATACAACGAATTCTATACGCTTATTTGTGTTGCAATATATTTATGACATTGTTTTCTTGGTTTCAAACCAAACCACGATGCGAAAGGAATTTAAAAATACAAAAAATAAATAAATAAATAATTGCAAATATAGGATAGTGAAACCATCAAATTTTCAGCGAACAGGTATAGTCGTCCAGAACAAGCTAGAGATAGACGCTCCAAAAATCAAGAAGAAACATTCCGAAAACTACTCTATTAAAAAAAAATTGGCATTGAATTATTCAGTTCTTGTCTATTTCTTTCCCTAATCCATCCCCGATCAATTATAAGTTCTCATTATAATCATATTATTGGAAATGTATGCATATAATGCTTACCAGTTGTATTCGACGTATTCAAAAAGTAACGTTCTTCGTAGTAAACATAACACCGATCACAACACTACACACATATCTGCAGGGAGTAGGGCGACGATGCTTATTTGATTGGGCTAATAGATGAACTGAATTACCGAATTAAACTTGGTATTCAAAATAACGGATATTAGTCACGAAGAATCCGAGACGTTATTGTACTTATGCTGTGCATAAAAAGATCAGCAACGAATAACGATGCAACGTTTGGTTTTTCCTTCCACTACTATGAGTGCTTCGAAACGTCTACCTCTTCCTTTTACTTCTGAAGTTCTACTGGCGCTTTGCTTTGGAGAAGGACAAACTATAATCATCCATAGGACTACTTTGGTTCTCTACAGCCGCCGTGTGACGCACCGCGTCTCCCACCACCTTTATAATCGATACGAACCCCACCCGAGGGTTGATTTTCAGCCCCAGGTCAACTCAGGTGTCAAGAACCCCGCTATTTACATTCCGCAAATTTTAGCGTCCATCGAAATTTTTTCATTTACCAAATATGGGCCAATTCTCTGTAGAATTATTGTAATTGTATAATTTCAGGCATTATAAAGGGGTGTTCACGTAAATTCGACAAATTGAAATCATCTTTTTCTGCCAATTTAATATTCTGGTCAAATCATAAATATTCAGGAAGGGTTTCAGAGAATTTATAGAGCCTCTCAATTCATATTCTACATCATCCGTTACTTGAGATGTAAGGGACATAATTTTTAGTACTTTGGAGTAAAAAATTTGAGCAACACTGCATTCTATTCTCACGTGAACATTCTAAGACCAAAAATACCGAAATTAATTCAGCGTTAGACTTTATGCTCTCTGGTACGTCCCCAAATTCCGACGAAATCAAGTGGTGTACATACCACTTTGATGCAACCATAATTTTAGACTTTTCGAAAGTTACTTTCGTAGCACTTAAATTTTTGATGTGGTATATATTCAATTATTTCTCTTATAGGTCTCCCGTCTAGATTTGAAAAGCTTTACATCTAAAGAAAATAAGGCGCGGTAGAAGTCAAAAATAGTGTAGGCTTTATAATTCATAATTAATGAGGGAATTATAATATTGTTGGCATTTGCTACCGAGTAGATACAACAATGAGCCAAATGAATTACGTATTTATTCGTAGAAGAATACAGTCTGTATAATCGGTAATCCAATGATATGGCATTGTAATATTTTCAAAGTGTGAATGTGAAGCAGCGTTGTTGGATTCAAACGATCAAATCGGTCGATTGCGTCCGGTATTGTAATTAAATTTCAAGGCATATCCGACTATACTATATACTGCAAGACAATTAAGATATTCATCGCCATTTTTCACCACTGACAATAAATCCTAACTTTTAAGCTGAAAACGAGATTGCTTATCGTATTCGAAAAGTTCTGAGATCAAAGGTGTTCGAAATTCTGTGAATGAACTAATTTGAAATCCAATGAGCAGTTGTTGAAACAAAAACAAAAAAAAAAAATAATAATTTCAAAATTCGAGGTAGCTCAATTCATCTTACTTTCTAATGGTATCGAGATAATTTGTGCCAATTTATAATTTTGCATGCGTTATTCCGCAATAGTGCGCGGATAATAATTGTAACGGAGTTATAGAAACATAGAAAAAACAAAAAGTATTTTTTTCCAAGATTTATGTGTGTGCCTATAGCGAGAGGCCGAAAAAATTGGTCGAATACCTTGGCCCATTTCTGCACAATATGTGGCTATAACAAGACGTATTAGATATACACAATTATTGTCGTTATACATTCGCCAAGTACGTTATGTATGACTACTTATAATATCAATTTGCACGAACTTAAAACTCATATCTCACAAGATCGTGCCGATGTATAGTCAAAGTAATTGTGCAAGCATAGCAAAATTGTGGCGATTCATCATTGCCATTTTCGCATTATTATTTTACGTGTAACAGTATTTACATATCAAGCGCACGTAGGTCGTTTGCACTAATATAAAGCAGTTTACAGCTCCATAGTATGCGTATATCTACTTTTTATTCTGCGTTATTTCAAGGGCTATATATAATTAAGTCAAGCATCAAGGTGGTCTTCTTGCTTCTTGTATGTGGCCTTTACAATGTTTGATCTCCCAAGAAATATCTATACCCTCGTTAATTGATGTTCGCGTTTTTTTCTGTTTAAGAAAAGCCCGTTGACTGATGACAAATTTATTTATCTGGAAACGCACTGTTTGAATATTTCGTTCATCATAGATTCAGAAATGCATTTAATTTATTATATAATGTTCGAAATTAGTTTACAAAAATATTGTAGCATGGTAATTGTATACCTAGATCTCGTGTATCCGCAAAATGTACTAGGTATACGAACATAAATATATGTTTGTATGACTAGAAATTACGAATAGTTTCACAATGAAAGGTTTTCGAAAGAAAAATCCGATGGGGAATTTGTCCAGCACGTAATTAGAAGGCGTTTAACGTCGTAGTAAAGAATGGACTGCGTGTTCGAATATGTTTCCACTTGAGTCGAAAAATATAATAGGTATACGGAATAAGATTGTCATTATTCATTATTTGACTCTAATGTGAAATATGCGTCGCATTGCCATTTTTACAAAATTGTAATTTTTGAACTATATCGTCTAGTTAATTTGCCAGCTTAATGTTCTTTGCTATATATTGTTACGAAACTTCGGATAATCTATCATAACGGATTCTAAGAATATCGAATTGACCATTTCCCAGCTTGGTCGGGTTAATTACTTTCCCGATTATTCTGTTATAATTATTTTTATTAAAATGCTTGGAAATAAGGGTCAACTCCCCTCTTCTTCGTAGAGGGATGTTGATGGAGCCTGCTTTTTTTAAGTTCTCTTGGACGCAACGATGACTCCGTAATTTTTTGAATAACTAATTCGACAAGATGTATCATTATAGCATTTCGTGGTAATTACCTATATCAGATAACGAACCCGAATGCAGCGTATAATAAAGCTCAAAGTTTCCATTACGAATTCTCCACCGATTCGGCGCGCATTAAATTCTATAAACGTCTATAGTTGTTATTGGTATTAAATTTACAGTCGTAGTCAGAGCACTAATTGCCGACCTTATTTAGAACTCTATAGGCAGAGTAATGCGATTTTCTAGAAATAAAAATGTAAATATTTATATTTTGCGTTTACTTTCACTCCAAAATCGTCGCCTTTTCTGAGCTGACTTTTTTTTGTTGTGAAATATTTTGTACGTGGTCTTTAACCGAAAAACTACACTTGCAACGTCGAAAATTTGAAAAAAATCAATAAATTCTTTAAAAAAAAAAACCCAACTTCATTTGCTCCAATTGCCTCTATATTGACTTATGAGAAAAAGTACATATTCTCACGAACGGTTAGTTTTCAAATAATTCCTATGAAACTCAATTATTCGCAATGTCATAGATATATAGATATATCTATGGCAATGTCGAGCGGATAACGAGCAGGGTGAGTTAACGAAAAATGCCTCACATTGCACAAGCAAATAAAACAACAGGTGGCTAGTAATTCATACATTGTCTGGATGCAGATGCAAAGTTTGGTATGTGCCAAACTTATTATTTGTCCTGAATAAATGAGCCGCGGCATGGCCCCGAAACTCGTAAATAACCAAATGTCTATCGTTGTGTAAACACTCAGGTGTTACTTCCTGAGGAATTAGCTGCGGGTGGCGCACGCTTTCATAGAATGTATGTCTTATTTTTCCACCTGTTGGAATATTAGCTGCTCATCAACAAACCACCCTTTCTCATCACTCGACATAGCCAAGAGACCTACTCACACCTGCAGCTGTTTCGTAAGTTTTAAAAATTCTACGAACAAAAATATAAACCAAACATTACTTGATACGTATAAACCTGATGGTCCACCACCCGTTGTGGAGCAGGTATATAGGTGCACAAAATTCCAGGATACGGATCATGATAATATTGATTGCCTTACTTCATTTTTCTACCTATCTAATTAGATTAAAAAGGTATCGGCTCACTAACAATTCACTTTCTTTCGCACAACTGTCTATTATTGTGTCAATTTTACCCTTCTAAGTTTCATCTTGGATATATGTGGACCAGGATTATAAGGTTTCTAATCTTCATCTGTAAACCTGATTTCGACCAACAGGTGTTACGGCAACTACAGACCGAACAGGTGCTGGCGTCCACGTGCCATAAATACTATAATACAGCGGGAAGCAGCTTCAACAAATGATCGGTTTGTGTACTTAGCAATAAAATTTTCAAATGGTACAGTAATATTTTTGTTGTACTAACAAAATATTTACTGGCAATAAAAATGGTCGACAAAAATGATACCTGTTGATTTAAAAAAAATCAATTTTTTTCAAGTAAAACGCGCGGAATTTTTCACAAAAGAAATTGGTACACGATAATAATTCGTTGACATTGGAAGAATTTCTATCGGGTTTTCAGGTAGGATTGGCGACTTTGTTTCTGATTTGAATTCGTAGAATATTGCAATTACTATAACGAATAAATGTCCAAAACTAGAATCGTTTAGCCCAAATAAATACTTCCGTACTTCAAAATTATAGATTCAATTGGGACGATAAAATGTTACGTTGTACATTAGAGCGTTATACTCATGAAAGTAGTATTTTTAGAAAAAAATAAAATGTACTTCTTGAAAACAAAAAATTTAATTATTTAACGATAAATGTAAAAAAAAAAAAATTAAACGCATGTTGGGGGGAATACGATCGACAAGTTATACCTATTTCGTCAAGTTTGATCAATAGTCTTGCGAGCATAGTCCGTTGGTTGCGGTCTTCAAACTGCAGAAGAACTAATTAAAAATATCTCAAACTTCAATTGTCGGATCAAAATATAGCAGGCGCTGTCTGTCAATTTATATTTTTTACGTTTTAAAACAGTGATAACCCAGAGTGGAGTGAATCAAAATCTAAATTACAATTTGTATACAATATCGATCCTCAGAATCGGCTCTCATAAAGGCTGTTAAATATGCCGAAGAAAAAGAAGGACCTTATGGAACCGCAGGCAGCCCCTGAGTGAATATTAAGCTACTATAAGCGATAGCTAAATGAAACATGATAAAAAAAATATAAATTGAGATGAGGTATTATTTCTCGACGGTTAATTATGTGTCATAACATATTCACAGACCAGAGCCAGAACTACCTATGGACGTGGAAACGCCACCAGGAAAGCCGCTCGTCTCCACAGTTACCGGAGAACAATTTGGCCCTAGAATTCGTTACATCGACGAGAACGCGGAGGCTCAAAGTTCCGATGACGAGCCAGAGTCTGACAGTGATAATGAAGGCAGATTTTTGAAGGATGACCTGAAGTCTGGTGTACCATCTGAGTTTTGGCATATACAAAAATTGATCAAGTATATGAAGGCTGGAAACCAAACTGCTACTATGGTCTCTCTCTGTTTGCTAAAAGACCATGAACTCACTTCACCGGTATGCTATTTATAGTAACAACATTACTAATGACATTACAATCACAAAGCACAATATGACAGCAGCAATAATATGACGATGGTGGTGATTGCAGGTGATTCAGCACTTGATACAAGACATGGGTGGCTTAGAAGTTTTAGTGAATCTTTTGGAAACTCGAGATATTAAGTGCCAGTTGGGTTCGTTGTCTGTACTGTTACAACTTGCTACTAGTTCTGAGATGAGGAAAGCACTCATTGACTTGGACATTGTCACTCCTTTAATTAATATCTTAAAGCACCCAGCTAGGGATTTACAAGTTATGGCCGCTGAAACTATGGCAAATATCGCTATGATGCGGAAGGCTAGAAAACAAATAAGAATCCGAAATGGTATTCCTTTGATTGTAAGTTCAATATAAAGGTAGACAATCTACGCGCCCAAAGAACTTTAGTAGCCTCAAATGATAGTTCAATTACCAAAACGCATTTGGTTAGTCACAGACTGCATTGAAATTTATTATTCAAAACCAAGACCTAATTAACTGCCGAAATAATTCAGCACCATTCATTTCTGGCTTACACAGTAGTCGCACAGTGTATCTCTTAGAAACCACAAGTAAAAGTGTTTGATAATCAGACTGTACCTTGATTACTTCGTCAAATAAAATGACTGACGGATTGACAGACCTGGAGTTTGGCTGACCGCGGGGGGCTCCTAAGGGTCTTACTAAAGCTGTGCTAACTACAATAAGCTGTGTTAATCGGTGGATGCAGCTGCCAACAAAATTTTGTCAATTCTCTTTTGCTTTGTACAAAGTACTCTTCTGTGCATGCTCACCATTTTGCAGCAAACTCTTTTCGGAAGACAAGATTTCACGTCAGAATCATATTGACACGCGTTAAATGTTCGTCTATTCAGTTAGATATTATGGATGTACCGGACTTGGTGCTGCAAAGACCTCTCGAAGAATTGAAGGAAGACGAATGCGAACTCGTTGCTGTGGCAATTGGATGTGCGAAGGCCTTGGATTCCCTGAGTAGTAGTCCAAAAATCAAAGAAGACCTTAGAAGACAGGGTGTTGTCTTTCACATGGCTCGTTTTCTGCGCTCATGTCACACTCAACTGATCATTCCTACAATGGGAGCGGTGCAGCAATGTGCCGACCTGGTAGGCTGTAGATGAAGAGAAAAAAAAAATCAAATGAGTTATGGTGAGACGTTAAGCAGCTCTTGCAACAGTAGAAACTTTATTGTGTTTTCAGAAAGCATTTAGAATAGCTTTTGAACAAATGGGTATAATAACAGACGTGGTACGTCACATCAATGACAAAAATGTGAAATTAAAAGAGAACTGCGCTTTGGCTATACATAAATGTGCTGGTAATAAATTGACTCGAGATATGGTTCGTGAAGCTGGAGGATTAGATCCCCTTTGCAAGCTAGCACAGAGTGAAGATGTACGAAGTAACAAGCGCTTACTAGCTGCTGTAACGGGAGGGATTTGGAAGTGTGCTATGAGCCCAGAAAACATTAGCAGATTCAATCAAAATAATTTAGTGGCATCACTTGTGCCGTTACTAGAGGAACACGAGGACGAAGATGTTTTAACAAGCGTTGTAGGGGCGTTATCAGAATGCTGCAAACATCCAGAGAACAGGGATATATTGAGGACATCCGATGGCCTTCCTAAGCTGGTAAAACCTAAATTGAATGATTAGAGTTAATCGTGAGCAGAGAATTAATCATTTCTCAATGAACTAATTCTCGATATTTTTTAACACAGATACGTCTCTTGAGCTCAACCTATCAGCCACTGCTGGAAAACATACCATTGGTTTTAAAAGAATGTGCCGAGGACGAACAATGCATGGATATTATAAATGATTCTGATCATACTTTGGATGGTGTGCGTTTGATTTGGTCTCTATTAAAGCATCCGAATAACATCATTAAAAGAAATTCATGCCTGGCTTTGGTACCTTGTATAAAATATGCCAAAGACTCGCCCGAAATGGTGCGAGCATTTGTTGGAGGTTTGGAGCTGACAGTCAGTTTGTTAGAAAGTGAAGATGTGGAGGTCTTAAGCGCTGCTTGTGCTACGATTGCTCAAATCGCCACAGATCCGGAAAATCTGGGTATACTAACCGACCATGGCGTCGTCAAAATGCTAGCAGACCTTGTGGACACTGTAAGCAATGCACCAGAGTTTACATGCTGATAGGGTTTTAAAACTCATGGGCCAAAATACATACGTTGTGATATATTATCATTAATGTTATTGCAGGAAAATGAGGGGCTCAGAGCCAATTTGGCCTTAGCCATCGCCTACTGCTGTGAATGGGAGAAAAATAACTACGAATTCGGTCGTCTTAATGCCGTTGCACCGTTAGTCAACTACATGACTAGCAAAAATCCAGAAGTCCTCAAGGGCGTCACCATTGCCTTTTGCCACTTCAGCAAGGAACCACTCAATTGCATTACAATGCATACGTGTGGAGTTGTTAAAGTAAAGTTGACAAAAAATGAACATTTTTCGAAACGTACAAAATTCGAACGAAAGCAACATTTTCTCAACTTATTTACAGCATGTCCTACGAATGGTAGGATCCAAGGACCCAGAGGTTCAAGTAGCTGCTGCTACAACGATTCGAAATATCAGAAAACTGGCACTGACTGCAGAGAAATTCCACTATGGAGAAATGTAAATAATATCTCTCTTACCACTAGTCCACTCATCACTAAATTGCCCAATCCTAATGTCAGTGCCGTTCAATGAATATCGTTGATTGCAGAAGTTCGCTGCACGATATAAATTATCAGAACTAATCAGAGGGTTAGACGCAGGATTCGGATGACCTTTGGAAGGAACTATGAAGGTGCTTCTGAAACAAGGATCCAAAATAAAACCATCTTTATTTCTGTTCTTTTCAGGCAACATATCATTTCAGGTAAAGCTTTGTTACTAAGATGTACAGAAAATTATCTTTTGAGGCACCGCAGTTCTCCACTTTGTATAATTGTAATATATCTAAACCCACCAACAATGAATACTAACATTTTGTCAAAAACAATGTTTTCAATTATTGAATACGTTCGTAACTAAATTGATGCAACATGAATATTAAACAACATATTTGTGTACAAGAATTGTTAATAGCTTATCACGAGATCCAATCATTCCGATATCAATGTTTCACACACCTTTGTCACCACTATTGCATTTTATCTCGATTGTGAGGTCGTTGTCAAGTTTTACATCAATTTTTTCTGAGGGTGAATATAATTTTTTTATCAATTTCTTAAAAACTGTTCAGTTAATACGTGTAGTAACTTTTCAAGAACTGGAATACATTGATACGAGATTGCAAAAATATGATTATATCATCGTGACTTGCTGATATATCTAATCAAGCCCCATCGTTTCCTCAATTTATTTCGTTATAACATTACAGTGAAATAATCTTGCTCTGATCCCAGTATGTCGAGTACTTAGTTTGTGTTGTAGCAATTGGGCTGATTCTTAATTACCTATCATACACACAAAGTATCATAATATTTACTGTTAGTTGGTGGTGCCATCGCCAGAACCAATAGAAAGAATTGCTGAGCTGAATTTAAATCAATGACATCAAAAGAGCTGTATTCAGTTGTTTTAGGCTTTACTTTTGACGTTATTCAGCCAGTCGAAGAATTAAAGACGTATCCGCAAAGATATTTGATGAGAAAAGATTTCATGGAATTTTTTTATTTTTTCGAAAATGTAGCTTACCGAGCACTAATTCTAGCATCATGGCAAAGAAGGAAAGGCACAGATACATAATGTTTCTCCAGCAATAAATCTATCTTACTTCTGGTTTAGACCCGTTGTGCAGATGAATCAATTTTAATGGCACTTGAGCAGAAAAAAGTTTAATTAACAAATAGTTTTATATCTTAAGACAATATACCTTAAAGTTGATGGAATAACAAAACTACAAACACAGCACTTGAGGAAATATCATTATTATTTAGTAGTTGGTTTTCCTAGGTAATTTATCACTAAATAATTTAATGTTTCGTATATAAGATCTCATACAGAATGAAATCGGATGAATACGCATGATTTTGAGATAAAAATTTGAAAGGATACTGTTCAAAGCTCAATTAAAACATTCCGGAATATCAGAGGTCTACATGAAGCTTATGTCGGTCAAAAGAAGAACCGCAACTTTCAAAACTGACTAACGTAAAATTAGCATTCAAACAGATCTTACCAATTTATGTGACATGTCCATATTGACGAACATCCCATCACTTCCTAACTAGAAATATTTTGTAAAAACGTAATACATAAATAAACGTGGTGAGATTTCAAACTTAAAAGCCAGCTTGAATCTCGGGAATGGGCGAGGGAAAAAATTACTGGACTTTTGCTCAATTCAGAAATCATCAATTCCGCCAGCCTAGAAATTTTCGGAACAAATTTTAATTTAATCCTTCTTCTCACTTGAAAGAGCACCCGCCGCGATTTTCACAGCTGAAAAAATATACTCGTAGAAATAATTGATACTTTAATGTTTTTCATTCAATCTTACCAGAATCACGAGCGTTGGAAATCATAGCATCCACATTTGGTTGATACTGCAAGAATTTTGGGCGGATGATGCGCCGATATATGATAAGAGATCCGTTGTATTCCATTGGTACCATGAGCCATACATAAAAGAGACACTGTACAGGAAAAAGTTTTACTAATAAGATTTTGCAAATACTCAGCAAATAAAATTTTTTGTGGACATTACAAACTATGGCACAAACTTAAAAAATAGAAGTTTACATTCTCACTGCTCCAATCCAGTATAATTAAGGTATTTTGCCCAGATCAAAGCATGTATAGCATATTTTAATCTGATAGTTACACAAACAGGTTTTATAAGCCTGTTTTCTAGCTAACACTTAAATTGGTACCATGTGATGAATAAAAAATTTAATTCAAGATTTTTACCTTGATCAGCCAATAGATAGGAAGCCAGTAAACGATGTAATCAGCAAAGAATTCGATAATTGTAAAGACGGCAAAAACAACCCAATAAGTTAGCCACTTAGTATCATCATCTTTTTGCGGACTTTCCAATGCTTTCATAGAGCAGTACGCCGGGTACAAAAAGCCGATAATATTGCAGACCAATTGTTGACCTATGCCAATCACCAGATAGAGTGCCAAAAATCCTACCGAAGCTGGAAATATTAAGATAGAATCATAAGTAAATTTAATATTTTCTATGTTGAAATCTCCTACTAATGCTGATGCCACAGAGACTGCAAAGCCAAAAAAAGGCAATTGACAAGTTGGACTGCTCAATATGTCATGAATTTGTAGCCTGATCATTACAGGTATTATATACATTTAATATAATTGTAAAATGGTATTATGCCGATTACCATACGTAATAGTTGTATAGTCGAGGTGGGATGACTTATTGTCAAAAAATTGCTCCTGAACACTATTTTTGCGAGCCACACCTGCCATTATAGATGCCGATTGTTAAATGAAGACTTTAAACACAGATATCAAGAACTCTCCAATTACATTAACAACAGTTACGTTATCAAGTGAGATAATATTCAACCTCTGTGATAACTACCTCTGCGGGACTAGCTCACAGCTGTATAAATTTGTATAAGCTTCACTGCCGAATAATTGTTGTAGAAATCGCATGCAAAGGAACTATTATTGGATAAATTTGTAATCTACCCAACATCCTTAGATAACACCTTTAGATATCAAGTGAAATTTTACGTTCTCCGCTTCCGCCAGACTCTGAACATATTAATTGTATGTATGATTTGTAAGCTATGGTTGGTCGGTGCTCGCAGTTACGAGATAAAAAAAAGCTGTTGACCTCGAGGTAGGTGTTTTATTCCGGAAATAACATAACCGTGGACACTGATCGTTACATAAAGGAATGACGGGTGAAAAAGCGTTCAAAGTACATAATTATTGATAGAATAATAGCTAACCTAACTTACCTAGAAAAATGTAGAGGCGATCTACTCCAGTCTTCTTCTCAGCACTCGCAAATATTGCAGCCCATGGCTTGCTCTCATCTTTCAAAGCCTTTTCCAAGGATTCTTTAATTACTGCTATTCTAACCATTTTTATCGAGATCTACCGACTGCGTGAAATTCAACACCAAAAACTGAGAAGGGAAACGCTTTGCGTGTGCTACTTGCGCTTGAACGTTTCTCCTTTCTGCGGCGGCAGATTTGAAAGACAGTAGAGACATCTATCTTCTAAACTTTTCAGAATTGTAACGAACGCCGGGCGCTTTAAATTTCAATTTTGAATATATTCTGATAAATGTCACGTTCGAATTGGGAGAGATGAATTTGAATCCGATCTATATAAACTGATAAGATCCATTGCTTCACTCGCATATAATAGATCTTAAAGCGCATAGCTCGAAATACAATCTACATCGTTTCCTAATCTAGAATGCTCGAAAACCTATGATCCACAATCTACAATAAATTGTAGCGGCCTCTACGCAGGTTTTTGGGGATTTCGCTGTTTCGAATAGTGGTAACATGTGGTCAGTCGATCCATTCTTTACCAGTCCTGTCACAATTTTAACAGCAAGTGTCATTTAAGCCGGGTTACACAATTCAAGTACTTTCGTACTTCGTATTTTCTATTTCGATATCGCGGTTATCTAATAAATTTGATTAAATTTTGATAAAAGTTTTGTGGGAAATCACTAACAAGGATTATATTGAAGATTTTGTAGTCCGTTGCCACAAACCATGGAGACATCGGAGATTGATTTTTCTCAGAAGAAACCGAAAGATAGGTTAGTTGATATTCTCGATCAAATTGAGGCTCACGTTGAACAATTAAGAAAAGATGCTTCAAAACTTGAGGAGGAAAGGGACACGTTATTAACTACGTTGGATACCCTGAGAAACAACGAAATTTTATGTGAATTAGCTGAGGGTAAGTTCTACCGATTACTAGCAAATTCGTCCCTTTAAATCTGTTGACACCTAACAAACAGAAAATGCTAGAGGTAAACCGAAATTGCTAGAAACTTCTACATCCAACTCGATTCAGGATTGACATAACGTAACAAACAGAAGATGAGGTTTCTTAGATAGAACAATCATCAACGATAACAGCTTTTTATCACCACTCTGTGATACTTTTTATGATTTTACTCTTGGAAATAAATCAAATTTTTGTGAACTTCCAATCACTTTTTTTGCTGTATCTATTTTGTTTTCTTGAGAAGCTACCAATTTATTTCACATGTACAAAGATTATGGTGCCATATTCTGCGACGGAAAGATAGCGTTGGGTATAAAAAATAAGTCTATAATCATTTCCTCATTATCGGCAGCATCTATTTATTCGAGTTAAATCATCCCACGAAGCATCATGAATAATAATTCTCACAGATTAATGAGAATATAGTTTGCTCCCTTGCGGAAAGCGTGGAATACTTTTCACATCTGTAGAAATCCAGATCAAAGGTCCTCAATGATTCAGTTTAACGCATATCAAATACCTCCTCAACTAGTTTGACATTTCAATTATTTTTGAGTAGCAGATAAAGATGACGTCTTGAGATATGCGGAACGTTTGTCAATGCGCACATTGACCATTGAAGTCTTGGTAAAAACTCAGCGGGATCAAGTACAAGAAGAAGCTTTGCATCAGGTAATTAATTGCTCATCATTTTTTCAGTATTTTCAGCAGTTGAAATGATTACTGTCATATATTTTAACTTCTTATCAGATTAAGATTTGATTTGGAAACATATTTTGCTTATAGGTAAATGGCTTGATCGATGGCTTAATTATCGGACTACGAGACGACCCATGTGGCACTCGTCGGCGCTGTACGTCGTTCATGAACGCATGTTCTTCGCATACTTTTGGAGACACAGACAAAAACTTTGAGACCGCTATTCTAGGCTGCACTTTAGATGATCAAAAGTGCATTAAAAAAAGGCTACAGGGTTTATTAGACTATATCAATAAGACGCATTCAGAACTTCATTTTTCCAATGAAGAATACTTTGGTGAAGCATAATGTAGTTTGTAATTTAGTGTCTTATTGGAGAGATAGCGTGCGCTGGGCAGTTTCGCGATGGAAAATGAAAAGCATCACGGCCCTTATGTGATTATGACTTAGGATACGAAACTTAATTTTGTTAGTTCTAGAGAACCCAATCACGTGATGACTAATTAATTTGGCCTTTTTAATCACAAAACTAAGGGATTTCCTAATAACGTGGAGATAGTAAAAATGTTCGTTTGTTATATAGCGACAATATTTCCTGAGTAAAATTGAAGCTTTAGTCAAAAGTTAGGTAGCATAATAGTTGAAACTTCGTCCATCCGTTACAAATTGGTTCTTTGTAATTATATGCCTTATATGTAAGTTATCTTTGCCCACCGATCGAACATAACAGAGAGAATAATGCGTAGCATTTTTCGGGCTTTTTTTAATGTTAATTTCATAAAACTATGCAAGCATTTGCTATTTTAAATAAACTTGAGCTGTGAGATGGGAAGTTTGATCGTATTGACAAGCTTGTAATACAGAGATTTCAATTATTCTAATTGAACTAATCTAAACGTGTTAATTGGAATAACATCACTGTTTGTTTCCTAAGTCTAAAAATATATATTCTATTTAGACAACAAAGATATGAGTCGTTAGGTGAAAAAAATGTTATCTAACAAGCTCTGAAACAAATCAAATTACTTGTTAGTTGTTTAGAGTACAATGACTTATATTTTTCCAATCGTTTTTAAGTAACGTATCAAAGAAGTTTCCTCTTGGGTAAACGTTCAATAAAGTTAGTGGAAATGTTACAACAATTTACTAATATTCAATCATTTATCATATCTCATTGCTAAGTTTTTTTCAATACCATCCGTAATCGATGATAAGAAGCCTATCTTTTGAATGACTAAGTAATTGAAGAATCCTACTTTTTCACAAGTGTCGTAATAGCTGTTAGGGAAACCAAAAGTTAACATAATCAAGGCCAAACCTGCTGCGAATTGCTGAGTTATAGGAAACCGAGAATCATGTTGTTCGGGTCTCACGATTTATCAATGTTGTCAGCGTTTCCGTCAACCTCTTCTGCAATGCGCCAAACCTATGAGTACTTAACATGGTTTTTCTAACTCTTTCTCTATCATTTATCTTTCGAGACACAATCGTTTAAATCAATATCCAAATGAATGGAAACCGAATTGCACATACGGCCCAATTTCGATTTGGTTATTATTTCATCCCATGTAAACACAGGTAACTAAAAATCACTGGAATTTATTAATAAAAATTAACCTTGTGTATAAAGCTAACCAACACTTTACAATATTATATCGCTAAACCAAAATGAAAAATGCAGTTGTCGAGAGTTTCCTCCTCTCACCTAAAGCACGTAAACAGATTTGTCTTGGTACATCATTCGTGCATTCTAATAAATAATTTCAAGTCAAGTGGTTAATTTTGCTGAATTATTTGGTAATCGTAGACTGTGTTATGATAAATCATTATTAAATCAAGAACTTGTGGTTCATCTCCTGACCGACCGCATCATCTGAATACATATGTCTATCACAGTGATTGATGTTCATGCGTGGTATTGAGACAATTAAATTCATCTAAGTATACGAGCTGTATAATATACAGTGTCTGCTCCTATAGAAATTCTATTTTTTTTTTCCGCTACACATAATAGCCGTGAATATCAGAAGAGGTAATGCGGTTTTAAAAACCAGAAAAATTAATGGTAGCCTCCAGCTCCAGCTACCACGAAAAGAAAAAAAACGAGAAGAAAAGAGGCGCCAATATTTCATTTCTCGGACAGAATTTGCATATTTGCCACCGTAATGGTTATAATAAAAATCTAATTAATTCATACCGGGAATTGCGTTCCAATATTAGATATTTTAACTTACACAGATTATAAAATACGTCGTACTTAAGTTATACGCTCCCACATAGAAACAATGGCTGCTGAACAGTGAAAACACACGTGCATCGTTCAAGTTTGTAACACGCGTGTAACACAAAAGTGTCTTTTCTGTTGATCCCTGCAGACAGGCGGTGTAATATCATACCTATGTACATAGTCACCTATATATGTATACGCAACATACGCTCATACTCGGCCATTGGCCCTTACCGCAAGGCCTTGTAAAAGGTGAAGGCCATCAGCGGACAACAGAAAAATACGTAGCTATACTCGCTGTATGTTACGTTATGTACAATATACACATACATATGTTGTAAACACATAAAATAAGGTTACAGTTCTAGCTATTATTATTAATTATTGGTAGTCATTTTTTGCTTGTCTAATCCAATAAAAGAGAGGTTTTCTATTTTCCACCGAACTAATTACAACCGATCCACACATAATTAATTTCACTTAGTTCGTTTAGCGTTATGCTTTTTCCCCCTCTATCATTGATTCTCGAATGTGCGATCAAACGAAACAAATTCGGAATCAAAAGGTCGATTGGAGGAATGTAAAAAGTTTCAGGAGTTATACTGGGAAAACTAAATGATAATAGCATAATTTCTGTAATAAAATTATTCACTCGCTAGTTCAAAAACTGCGTCAGTTACTTTCGGTACAAACATAAATTAGGTAAAAGATATACGATATGAGATTTTTAAATGTAAACAAATTACTCAAAGACTTAATGAATAATTATTCCGATTAACTACATCTGTAATTTCTATTAGTTACTTAGAAAAAGAAACAAGTCATGGGTAAAAATACCTTTGTTTTTGATGAGGTCAAAATAGGTAACTTGTCGTAATTATAGGTAAAATATTCAAACCAATTTTTCAATGTGTACAATAATAAATCTTTGTTTATTATATTTGGTTAATTAATTATATCTCGCACGTCCACCCGATATTAATTCATGTACGGTATACACTGTATTGTATAGTCTCTAAATCTGATTAAAATTTCGTTTTTCTCTCAATTTACTCGCGATTTGAAGTACCGCGCTTTCAAAACAGAAATAAAATTATATGTATATAAACACTTTATTCATATACCTATGTATGCATGTATATACTGTATATGTTATATGTTTGTATGTGTGTGTGTGATTTAAATATTTGAAAAGAAAGTACGTAGAAAATCATCGGTAGGTAAAAAGAAAAAAAATTATAAAAATCAAATACAGTAAATGTTACTTCCTCTAATAAGCTCTATTATTAATATAGCAAGTATATGTATAGTATATATATATATAAATATATATAGTATATGAAAATAAAATACATATTTACAAATTACTGTCAAATTAATTAATTCAAATTCATCCACCATTCGCTCAATGTGTAAGTAAAAGTATAACATACAAACAATGTTCGTAATCTAGGCAGGTATTTATTTATTTATTCATTTCTTTCTTTTATTGGTAAGAACGATTATAATACGACTGGTCTTCGAGCTACGGAAACGGCGCGGGGCGAGCGAATAATAAGAGAAGTAGGTATTAGGTTGCCTTGTTCTTAGGGAACGAATAATTCCCAGCAGTAGTAACACATATTTACACGACTGCCGGCTAAAATACCTCTTCTGTTGCCCGCCGTTCTTCCTCTCCTTGCATTTAGCATGCCAGTTCGGAAGTTGGTCGGTACAGAGTTTTTATCATCTATTCACTAACATGAAATAAAATTATCGCTTCCTTGAGATGGACGGTTACATTATAATTCTTCGTTGTCAGACTTTATTCAACGACGGACGGTTTGAATTATGTTTCTCTCATGTCTTCTCTTTCCACTTTATTTGGCCTCAAATTCCCGTCCATGGGCCCCAGTCAAAGCCACGCCTTGTTAATTGTTTATTCATCTTTCGCGTATATCTTCTTTTTTTTTCATTCCTCTAATCTTGTACTTCATAACGAAGACAGGTTCTATTCGTCCAAGAATCATGGAATCTGATTTTGCAAAAATTATACGCGTGCTGATAATAAACGCCGCTATAAAAGCCTGCAGGCGTTTTTGACAAAATTCTTTTTCCTGTGACTACGAGTTGTTTTTCCACCTGGTCGCAAAACTATTGTTCCATTTCCGGCACTCCGACCGCCTGTCGATCCGTTGGGACTAAATGCACCTGAAACCATACAAAATGAAAATTCTTTACTCTTGCTAGTTTATTGTTAGTAATTAAAGGATTGAACGCTTCAGTTGCGCTTCACTATAGATCGATGTTTGGATAAGGGATAAAATACTGAGCGCGCAATTAATTAAAGACCACTACGGTATGGAAACTCTAAACTTATGAGGGAAGGGTCTTCTCCTTTGTCATAATCGTAACTCCTTTCGCTTCCATTCCCACTGTTATAAAATAACATATTTTACAAGAATCGGGAATTCGCTTCCTCATCGTAGGTCATGATCACGGAGGAAGGTGAGGGAAACATATACGCACATGTAAGTACCTAATAATCTGCCTCGAGTATCATAAAAGTATTAAAAACAAAAATATAGGAATAACTGATTTTAATGAACTCAACCCTTCGAGGAATTCTGCTTGTGTGATATACATAGGCATATACGAGAAATAGAAAGTAACGGAACATCAGGACATGTCTGCCTACGAAGCTTGAAGTAAAATCAACGATAGGAACTTGAAATCTTTCCTTACGAATTTTCCTATACTGTATCTTTCTATATACAGGTCTCTCTGGTCGATCAAATATGGCATGTTCTATAGTTCTTGTTCTTGTTGTTCTTATCAATGAGAATAGAAACGACCAGTTCATATCGACGTTTGAAACGTTCGATATTAGCTATATTTGTAATTAATTCAAACCGTATCAATTCTTAATTGCAGTAAATAATTATCTATCCGTTCTGGCAAATATAATTGTCCCTTAATCACGGTTCGTATACCTATATCACGCAAACTAAAAAAATATTAGCAAACCGATCGAGTTTTTTAAGACTCAAAAAAATTATTTCCGTCGCAACTTGTTTATTTAGTCAATCGATCATTTGTCCGGTGCAAATAATAAATTTTGTGTAGTCCGATGCACGCGTGTATAACTAAATACAAATACATTTAGTAGCACACGTAAATAACACACATGAATCTACAGACGCCTGGTGCCCCAGATATTTAATTGTAAGCGGAACGCAGAATCGACATTCAGCAACTCACTCAGTTTCATGCCGTGGTGAAGGGGACGGTAACGCGTTTGTTATTCGGGTCAGGAAGACGAAGGAAAACTTCGAATGAGCGTCAGGCTTTCGTGATCGTCTGGCCGAGAAGAGGAAATCGGACAAAAATCGACGTTGATGTTTGTAAAAATAAAAAAAAACATTATGCGTATGTATCTATATTATACAGCTGCGGAGAAGGCGTGTCATTAATTCGTAAATTTTGACTATCTGATCGCGTGTTGAGAGTTGCAAAACCTGAAGGGCACCTCAAGATTCTCTGGCTGGCCTCTCCTTGGCCACATCCGTAGTTATATCGATCCTTTCTTCGTTACTATAAGGTTCTATGGCGTCACAGCGGTCATCGGCTACCGCAATATATGCATATATTATAAACCTCGAAGGTTTTATAGTCGCATGTATAACGTATACTTTTCGCTACCAACTTCGGTAAAAAATTCGCAACTTTAACGACAAACTTAAATAAAATTCAAGGAAGAATTAGACGATTCCATAACTATGTATACCCCGAGAAACTATGACTTAGGAATATAAAAAACCGCCATATATTTTATAGGTATTTATAGCAAAATAGCAGGTATCAAAATTAAGTGTTTGCCAAGATTGAATAAGTCGATAAATGATTTGACAAAATGAGATTTTTGAATTTGCAATTTCTAATGCCTAAGAATTCATCGATTTATAAATTCATATCGACACATGACAATGACTGATTTCTTAATCTATTCAGAAATTTTCCAAGCAGTTTGACAGAAAAGAGCGTACGTTTGATACGTAAAAAGAGCGTATCACAACAGATTCGCGGTATAAATTGATCCGACGATATACATACATGACAAGCGGTTATAACAGATGGTAGGAGATCAATATATTTCAATACATCGCTCCGTTTTGCTCGCTTAAACATTACACAGCTAAATTCTATACGTGAAAAACTGTCGAGTGGTGAAGAAAATTTCATTAAATTTATTGTAGCACACATGCCTCGATAATAAATTAAACCGGATATCTGATAACAGCGATATCAGTAATTCCTATCGCTTGTTTTCTACTCTTTTTAACCCTTACTGGACATAAAGTGCGTTCCATTTGCTATTTTCCGAAATATTTAGACTTCATAATCTCAACATTGAGCGCCTTTCTTCCAACGCTAGTTCGACCCAGCCATATAGAATCGAAACATTTGCATACTTTTACATTCTGCGGCGACGAATCTATAAATGGTAATCATTTCCAAGTAATTTCGTGTAAAGTTTTGTAAGATGTCGAATAAAACGCATCATAAAAATGATGGTGTTAATTTTTTACCCATAGCGTCTGCTATATGTATTTGTGAGACGTACTTATGACGGAAGGTGACCTTGGTCCAGCTGAGTAGAGCCTAAGATCATCCTGAAAGTCATCTTCGCATCTCCTCATTTCGTGAAGGCACCGCGATGCCAAATGTCTAAATACGCCAACAACTCCAACGTCCTCTTTGACGGAAGTTCTTAACAGTTTGCAGCCAAGGGCTCTGCTCAGTCTTTCAGCTTCTTCTCTGAAATAAAAAAAATGGCGATTTAAAAATAGAGAAAGTCTCCGTTACAAAATTAGAATTAGAAAAAAGTAATAAAACCAAGGTACGATAAATTAATTCGAAAGGACTTGATAATTGCATTGAAAAAAAAAAAGGTAGTCGTTTATTATAGGTATACTAGAGTTTCAAATAAAGGGCATTGTGTTATAACAATTATGGTCTATTTCTGGTGGGAATAATTTCCAACCGGAGTAATTAGACAAATTATTAATAATGTGTGATATACTCACGGGTCTATTACGCATTGATCGACTAGATCCATTTTGTTCTGTACTAGTACCGTAGGAATTTCTCCGCATTCATTTTCCACCTGAAAATAAAAATAAAAATTTCAGAGAGGGAGAGGGGGAAAAAAAACAGAAAATAAGAAAAGGTACTCAGGTTTACACGCAAACAAATAATCTGTCGAACAGATTATTTGACGTTATATCTATTTGCACATGTATAGTACTCGGAAAGTAAATGATAATCCTTTGAATTCCAAGAGTCAGCCAAGATCCTTGCAAATCTGAGAAAATATTTGACTTCTACTCGACGAGCGAATATGTTAACGAACAAATAGAAGAAGTCACATATTAAAAAGACGAATGCGAATGTTCATAGCGAGTGAATGACATCATTCATTAGTTATAACGGTTCGGAAGCATCAATTGACTTTCGACTAATAAAGTAAAAAAAAAAGTTTTTTCTTTTCGTTATTTTGTTTTTTGTTCAAGGAATTTCACGTGCGTACGCCATAATATCTATACATACATGTAAACTTTCCAGCAAATAAAACTTCTTTACGACTTTTTTTATCTGCATCTTCCGCGCGATGTATTGCGCATTATCATACCATGTAACAAAAATGGAGAAATAAAAATTTGACCATAAAAAAATAAATAAATAACGATGGAAAAAATTATATATACGTACATCTAATGATGCGATTGTTAAAACGTTTCAAGGTTTGTTTCATTACGTTTTCGTTGTGTCTGAGAGGCGCACGATGTAAGGTGTACTTGCTTCGTTTTGTAAGACTATACTATACATTTTACAAGTTTTCTATACCTAGAGAGGTAACTACTTCGCGTCTTGAAACCGGATTGGTTTTAAAGGTATTTTCAAAGCCTGTTTTCTAATAAGAGTTAAAACTTTTTTAACTCTTCATCCATTAGGACATATGGGAGACAGACTTACTCCGAACGATTAACTAAAAGGTTTACATCGCTGCTGCACCTACATGCGATTAGCTCTACCAGTTATATACATACGTTAGCTGGCAAACCAAGCGTGGTAATCGAATGATATAAAAGGAAAAGAATACATACACATGTTGAAACAATTTTGCATCTTTAAGTATTTATAATGAACAGCTGTCACGTATAATTATCGATAATCTTTATATCCAAAAAATTGTAGATAGCTCGTTGCTATACAGATCAATATTATACAGGTATAAATATATATACAAGTTCAAAAGTTTTCAAGTTCAATAAACCGTCTAGACTCTGATACGTATATAATAAACATTAATTCAAAGAAAAACAAAAATTTGGAGCCATGACCGATCTTATCAATTAAAATTATACCCAAAAACGCTATGAAACGAGGTAAATTTTTTATGTATATAGATAGAACAAAATTACTTGATTATGCATGCGGTCGATATACTTTTCGTTTTATCAGTATTATATTATTATTATTATTATAGGTGTAGTTCATTCGCCTTGAACTTCATATAAGTATATTCCTTGCGCGGTCTACGTATAGACATCGATCGAGAATAATAGAGTGAATAAGAAATGAAAAATAAAAAAAATTAAATAAATAAATAAACCTAATAAAGTTAATAAATAAGGAACGAAATTCCATGTAGGATATTATATAACATAAGCAGTTGCCTGCGCAGCTGGCCGCCCCGTCGCGATTTGTTAATAACAACGATTCGTCAACCCTCGAATTTCTATACAGAACATGTATAATGTATATGGTGCGCGCAAATCGAAGTAGGGACATCAGCTCTACTTGTAATTATACCTTCAATTTCCACGAAGGTATCGCGTCAAAGGAGTGTCTGTCCGTCGCGGAATATGCGAGAACGCATGCATGAGCTCCTCTGTAGTAAGCTGCGGTGATAGCGTCGAATTCTTCTTGTCCCGCGGTGTCCCATAGCATCAAACGAACGTCCTCTGCGTCCACCCTGTTGAGAGGAAAATAAATATCACTGTCATCAATGTGTATCTACGTTACACGTGATGATTATATTATTATCGTACACGTCGTGATATTGACCCAAAAATTTAAAAACGTATAGTCATGTTCCTTGATTATTTTTTTGAAGAGTTTTTTTAGTGTATAATTTGCACGAAAAAAAAAATACACGAGCGATGACACGAAAAATTAGAGCAAGAAATATTTTTTTGCTTGTCTTATATAGCATACCTATAAGGATATCTTTCTATCAGCGTTATATAAATAGGTTCGCGTTTCCGCGTGTCCCATCGTCGATAAATCGTCGAAAATAGCCAAGGGGCAGTAAAATAAAAAAAGTTCTATCAAGTATTAGATATCTATACACGGATCATTCGTGAATAATATAAGTATATTGACCCAAAATGGAGATGAGCAAATAATTTATTACGCACAAAGGTAGTAATTAAGCAATAATACGTCACAACTTTTGCTCGAGATGGTAAAAAAATAGATGGTATAAAAAACAAAAAATGGAATTGAACATTTTTTTATGCATTATTATCTTATATCGATGTGCGGGCCATTCCGACAATCGCTGTGTATCTATAAATACTTATGTATATTTACACACAAAAAAGAAAGAAAACTTAAACTGTGATTTTTATTTTTTTTTTAAATGAATAAACCATTGTCATCGGACGTCGACAAAAAAAAAGAGAAGCCGTTCGTTACAATTTATGCTTTCGATTTTTGTCTCACGAATTAATTCGACCAGGGCGTATAATTGTTATACATATGTTATGTATCTACACGCGTTACGGTAAGAAACTATAAGGTGAACCATAACGAGAGAAAAAGAAGAAAGAAAAAAAAAACCATGGAGAGTGAGAGGTTGATATGTATATATAACCCAGTGGGACAGGCCACCGAAAATTTCTCGTCATAAAATTATTACCTTCAAACTTTACTTACTTCTGCATTCCACGATGCACATATATTCATATGTGTATATAAACATATGTACAGTGGGCAATAAAAAATACCGGGTACTTTTTTACAACTCGTATGAAAGTTGAATTTACACTCATTTTCTGGTCTTTGTACAATTTTCTTTTTTCTGTTTTTTTATTAATAATTTTCTTCTTTTTTCGGGTCACCCTATATATATAAACTAACTCCCACGTATTGTGACTACGTCTCATAGGTACACGCTGACTTGTACGTTATATTTCCAGATCCGAGGTTCTTTATATTTGAATTCTTCTCACAACGCGAATAAAGTGCACTCTCAACCCGTAATGAACAAAGCGATTATTAAAAGGGAACGGCAAGCTGCCGCTGTGCTGTTGACTTCTTCTATAGGTATATATACAGTGGAACGATCTTCAGAGATAACTGTGCATCATTCCTCAGGTTGCAGAAGGTGAAATTCACGCGAGACATATATACGTATGATATAGGCACATAGGTATCAGCAGTGCACGTGATACATCGAAAAATACTGTACATTTAATAAGTATATAATCAATGAGATAATGTATAATAGACATGGAAAATATTTCCGTGTGATTTATTGTCTCGAATTTTATCACGTTGAAAACGGTTGGACAACGTTCCGGAGGTTGTAATATAGTTATAACGATTTTTCACTTCGACAGAAACAAATTTCATAGAGATATCGTTGTTTCATTGAATAATTTTCATTGTATTTCTAGGTATATATGATAAATGTCAAATGTCAAATTATAGATTCATGGTATGTGATACACGCCGAATAAAAAAACTGGCAGCTAGTCGATATTTCCCGGCACTTTCATTTCAACCCTTAAAAATATTACGAATATCAAAAACCTACATGAACACAATTTTCATTTTTTCGATTACAACAATCAATCGGTCAATTATTTCTTTTCAAAAAGGTGGTGCTATTTTATAAAACAAAAATTTGAGTAAGAGTTCTGTTATACAGGATCTGATAAAAAGAAGAAAAAAGAAAACTAGTTTCAACAGAATTTGCTTTGTGAGAAAGTAATTTCTTGAACCAGATTTTAAACAAAAAAGGGAGAAAAAAAAATAATCCTCTGGCTAACTTATCGATAAGTATGATATGCGTAGGTATATGCATAGATATAATGCGTGCAGATTATTATAACGATCAGTGAGCGAGGCGAAACGAACGCGAGTATTTGTATCGCTAGTCATTTGGATACTCATAGTACTTATGGGTAATTCAACGCGAATTAAATTATACCATGTATAATATCTAGTAGATAATACATGCCATATACGTATATTATAAATAATCCGCAGGTATGTACGTGGATGTATACATAGGTATGTATATGCAAGGATGAATTTATGCTTACTCTATTTGTCGTTCAAGAAAATCAACACCAATTGTTTTTTTGTAATCCCTCGTGTAAGTTCCTTTACAGAATCTTTGTATCATAGATGATTTACCAACGGCTCCATTTCCCACTATGACCACCTGAGGAAACAGAAAAAAACGATTATTATTTAGTTATTTTTTCTACCCAGTCTCCTTTTCTCTCATTTAGCGATTAGATTCCGTACAGCCAACCATAGTGCTGCATGCATTTTTTTTTATTTTTATTTCAAATCTAAAATTAGTTGCCCGCATATATAGTTTCTCTAATTTAAAAACGGTATTAGAATTTGACGTTTTAATCTCTTCATTCATCTCTCATATAAAAGATGAGGCGAGTCCTTGACAAGTAAATTATATACTTTGCTATTACCCGTTGATTTTTGCCTCATTAAACGGCCGTTTGCTGCATACGTAATTGAACTTTTTTCGTTATATATATTTATTTGGCTAATTTTTTTTCATCATTATATGTGTACCTATTTTGATATTATATATTTTTTTTCTTGACCCGCTATGTTTAAAAATCTTGGTTAAAAATATCAAAACTAATTTTGCACTTCAGAGACTTAATAAAGTTTTTTTTTGACATCTGATCAGAATTAGAAAAAAAAAAATCGTATTTTTATTTTATTTATTTATTCATTTTTTTATATATCATCATAGACCGATAAGATCTTTGCTCTTTTTTTAATGGGTAATATAAATACATATATTGTATATTAAGAATTAAGCCTCGTCAAATTATAATATCAGTTAACGGTGCAGCCTCCTAACTTTGAAGTAGGCTAAATGAAAAAAGACTCAAGTCCAGATTCACCAGAAAAACCGGTCCGTGAATTCAGGAAATGAATCGAAGACGACATTATACGAGGATCCCACGGGGTCCTCATATGTCACGCGGATTACGACGACGACGATCTGCTGCACCCCCTTCGCGACTCATCGCCGCTGCACGTGGATTTCGCGCGTGACGGTGCAAATTTAGTTTTTTAAATTGCTGCCAATTTCTGTCGATAATCTGCATCGATAGCATCGGAAGATATTTGTCTTCCAAACGATTGCCTATTCATATTTTCTTTTTCTTACAATTGCGCGCGAAGCTACCCGCGTTGCTAAAAATCAACCGTTGTGAGAAATGTCGCACGGTGAAATTAAACTCTCTATTTATTATCTATAAATCTATGTCACCGCGACAGCGACGAAGAGGATCATCATCGTCATCATCATTATCATCATCATCATCGTGTCGGGTCGTTAACGTTGCGGAACACTTAATTATCGTGCAAAAAGTTATTATAAAGTCACGTCTTTAGCTTCGATACGGGAAAATAAAAATACTTTGATGGAGTATTTTAATTAAGCTGGTGGTTTCTCTTATTTTATTTTATTCGACAGTTGAAAGAGGTTCGAATTCCCACGAAATTGCATTAAATCGATTGAGTCGTCGTAAATGAATCAATTTAAATCTTTTACGAGAGAACTAATCCGGATAATATATGTAATTGTGGATTTAAGACGGTTAATTTCTTAAACGTGATTCGAATCCTGAGGAGAATCTATTTCGATTTTTCGTACCAGGAAGTGTGGGATAATTATTGTAAATTTTAGATAGATTATCGTGAAATATATGTACATATATATATGCTAATAGAATCTGTACAACGCATTAGTTATTAATTAATTAATTTCAGTTAATTAACAATTAGAGATAATTGTGAGCAGATGTACGAGCTGTTGTAATATATTATTGTAATTTTTAAAGTTTTATTTTTCTAAATTTTCATTATACAATCATTTCTCAATGCCAAAAGTTTGTTGTACACGCAGTCGGGCGTCGTACGTGTAATGAATAATCATCCCTGTTCTTTTACCTTATTATATCCGTAAAATATGTCTTTCTCTTTTTTTTTTCCATCGGCATACCTGCTCAGACAATTA
The DNA here is from genome assembly GCA_963932425.1 of Athalia cordata. Taxonomy (NCBI): domain Eukaryota; kingdom Metazoa; phylum Arthropoda; class Insecta; order Hymenoptera; family Athaliidae; genus Athalia; species Athalia cordata. Next base: position 34,061,170 of record OZ010626.1, read on the forward strand.
TGTGGTATAACGTCTGCATTTTAAACTAGGAAGGCGCTCATTAATTGAAATGTAAAACTTAATGTATAGTATATTATTGGAGAAAATAATAAGCGATGTACTCAAAACGAGTCAGAGAAAACTTGTTCGAACTTTTTATTTATTGATGTACAGATCAGAAAGTGAAGTAAAAAATTAAGCCAGGCATCGACAGCTATGTCACCATATAAAGGATAACCATGTAATAAATGTCACGACATGAGTTTGTACGTGTAGTGTGAACAAATGTAAATACATACATATACGTATCATATACCTATGTATATATGGTATACATGAATGCATGTAGGTAGCAACGAAAAATCACATTTACCGTTAATACAATCAAAGATGGAGCTGAGGAGGTCTTATGCTTTCTGCAGCTTGTGCAGTAAACGAGTTTTCCCATTTTTTTTAGTTATATATTTGTCAATAATTGTTTGTTATAAAGTTGGAGTTGGATAAGTAACGCGATATGAGCTATTTGAGATAAATCAAATGTCCGATTTTGGATTGGGATATTTGAAAAAAAAAGTAACCACGATACGGGACAGAAGTTTCTGTAAAATTGATAGGGCCAAGTGCACAAACTGATTTGAAAATTTTGCGAAATTTTAAACTCCAAATAGAAAATTAAAAACAAATCATATCTTGTTGCGTTGACATCGTCAAGAACTTGACCATCATATTATTCGATATTTCTAACTGACGTATCACGTTATTAATATTTAATAGACTATAAGTTTTTACTTTACGTATGTTCAATATAATTGTTCAACCGAAATCCACGCGTATAACGTACCGTGTTTTAATCTCACTTTTTGAATATTTGCATGCGGAATTACGGAGTTTGTGATTGTATGTAATTAACGTAATCCGTTTGTCGGTGGAAGAAGTTATCCCCGCTGAAGTTATACCGATGAAAAGTTCTGTTTTCGTTCTTCACGTTTAGTTATGGTATCAATAATCATTGATAATGATATAACTATCATAAACATTATTCAACGTTAGTCGAAGTATGAATTTATTGTACAAAATTCGCGAGATCTTGCATTCGTTTTAGCTCGATTAATGTTCAATCGGAGGCGAGATTTTTATTCGTTATTTGCAGTCGTTTGAAGTGATTCGTTTTTTCAAACGTAAAAGTATTGAAATTCCATTAATACCTTGAGTGATATTTCGAGTTCTTCCTCTCGCATTCTGACTCCGCTATGATTAGCATAATATCCAACAATTTTCTATTTCCCTTTCCTGCTGCAACGGATGGGGTTGAGATAAAGTAAAACCTTTTTAAATACCACACTTTCGAGGTGAAAAAATCATCTTCTCATCGTATAACACCGGTAAACTGAACACACCGTACCCCTCATTGTTACTTCGATAGGATTTATGTTTCTATCACGTTCGGAAATGAATAAAATCCAAAGTAAACTAATAACACTCGCGCACCTACCACCCGATACGCGGTAGCCGACCGCCGACTGAGCCACCTGTGACAAACACCTGCCGTCGAGCTGCATCCATTCAATTGTTTAATTTTAGTTAATTTGTCACTCCAAAGTTGGCAGCACTGCTTGGATGAAATTCCTCATAAATCCGCGCGATATTTCAAACGGTCTTCGATGGATTGTGTCAATCGAAACCGAACAAAAAAAATGGAACATTTTTATTCATTCTCCCTTTTTCTTGTATTTATTATCAATACAATACTAATAGGCGATGTATAAACGAATAAACTGTCTAACAGAAAGCAAACACTTTGTCGCAATTCATAATTAATAATGCAAATATAGACATACATTATTCCTTTTATGTAAATACGCGCTGTATACATCCTTTCTTTACATAATATGAACAACCTATATCCATGATTTGGCAAAATAAGAGGCTGAAGAATAGAGTTTTACAATATGACCATTAAATATCGATATGTGTATAAAATTATACAATTACTTGTGATAAGTATTATGTAGTTTATGTAGTTAGCTTCGTTATTACGGTTCTTTCTTTTTTTTTTTACACATAAATTTAGGTACTTTAATATATACCTAATTATAATTATACATACATGTATAGTAACAATTGTAATGTTTCTCCCAGACGATTCGTATCATAATTGCTATGGTGTACTGCATCGAACCTCATTTTTTATTTTTGGTTGGGCGTTAGATATTAAATTTAGAAAACTTCTCCATCTATCTTCATCTGAGCAATGTTAGTGTTACATAGGTATAAGATTAAACCGATAGCCTATAATATTTCTATTGTCGTTAGTGACGTTCAATAGAAAATGATAATAATATTAATAATATGATAATGATAACAATAATAATAGTGAGAATAATAATTGTTAAATAAAAACTCAGGAAATATTATAACTATCGATTTATTTTGTAGAAACTATAATATATGTAGATGATAATTAAATGTATGACAACAAAAATATAGTGCTCGCATAATACAGATTGCTCTTATATAAAATAAAATATTGTAATAAACTAAAATAAGTATATTATAGTATGTACTTATTAATAAACTGCTCTTTACAATTAAATTTATTATAATGTTCTATTTATATCGTTTGGAGGCTGATGGCAGCGTGACGTTCCACAAAGTTATACGTATAGTTACAGTAAGTATACTATAGTATTGCGTTACATTGAAAATACATATCTATGTCATATCTTGTCAATTTATGTATACATACAATATATCATACATATTAACGACACAATTTTCATTCTCTTTTCTTTTCTACGGCAGTCTGAAAATCGTTGTTATTTGTTGAGTTATACAATCTTCGAGCATCACATCGCAGTAACATTTTTCTCAGCGATCGTCAAAAATTGAATTACCTATGTTTTATTAATTTTATGGAGTTTATTTATTTTTTTTTCCCAAATTGCACAAGACAACGAGTTTGAAGGGTTTTAAATTGGATATCGTCAACTTATTCCCTCCATGTAATTTATTTTACACATTTATTCGTAACAATGATTTTTATAAAACTAGGAAGAGAGACGTTCCCATTTGTGCGTCACAAAATGGTCCCAGAAATTAGCTAGACGAATCCAAGGGCGTAATTTCGAGTTGTATCCTAGTGCATATAATCTAAAGAATTCAACTAAACCAATGTACATATGATACGATAGGCGTCAATTGCCGCTACTGACAACAGATCTTATCTAGGTGGGATGCCGAGTTGTGACGCACGGTTATATGCATATGATCACGCTCCTAATTTGCAGTACAGGAAGAATAAATTATACAAAGGTCAAGAGCCTTGGAAGCAATAGGATGACTTTCTTTTTATTGAATTTTGTCTATGTTGTTGAACAAAACAAAAATTAAAAAAAGTCAAAAAAGAAATAGATAAAAATCGAACACGTGTTTCGAGTAAAGAATGGATCCGTAAAAAAGTTTACAGGAAAAGCATGCTTATCATAATTTCGATGATCATTGTATGTATAGTATTAACAAGCTGGGATTTGTGAATGCACGTATCATCAACTATTCAATAATAGAAGTTTTCAGATAAACTATTTGTACGTAAATATTTCAACCTTGTAATCCCTGCGAAATTATAAGCGAATGCATCGAGTTAAACGACAATTTAAAATGTCGTCGGATAGGGATTTATAAATTGTTCAAAGTCACATACAAATATTTTACGGGTCTTTGACTTGTAAGTCCATTGGATATTAGACGATGAAGACAATCTTTGCAAAGTCTAGCTGCAACTATACGTTGTTCCCCGTAAATTATCGACCAGTATCAGAGTAATAAAAAGAATAAAGTATTCACAAACCTCAACTACCTTGCTAGTATGGATCAGGTGAAAATAAAAAACTAGCGCACAAGATAGTAAGGAAAAAAGGTACGCTGATGCAACTGAAACGGAAAGTTGTATATTTAATTCGGCAGGTGTAAGACGATTCAACGTAGAAAAGAAATGTTAATTACTAGTACACCATTGATATTCATCAGAATAAGTTCTTACACTTAGATGCTTTTAAAACTAAACTTATGCGTAATTTTTCATGAACACTTAACAATTATCTTGTTGATATTAAATACATCAGTTCGAAATGTTTCGCGTTATGGGCCTTAAAACCGTAACCGTACAAACGAACAACCGTTAATTGCAGTAGTAGCAATATCGCATCCCAAAGTAGTTTGCCACAAATGAGAACTTTAAATTTAATTCAATTAATCAACATCTCCAAAGTTAGTTTCATGCAAGTTTTGGCAATATCGAGAAACGTCCCCGTAAGAAACCACCTAGACAATTATATAGTGATTTGTTTGTAAAAATACTGTGTCACACAAAAAATATATACCATGTGCACAGCTATGCTTTAATAAATGGGAAGTTGGTAAGTAGGGTCACACCTTCAGCTCTAATGTGCATAGCAATAGACTTTGGGATGAAAATTGATGAAAATTCTCACATGGAGGCGAACTGTAATTCCTGCCAATATATTTGGCAGTTCAGTTTTATTCCAAACCTCGTGGCGCACCAAAAAATTTTATCAAGGCTTCAGCTCGTTTTTAATGAACATTGGCTTGTTACTCAATTTCTCTCTGCTGAGTTTCATGAGTTTTAAGTAACGACAAATGTTCCGATGATGATATAGTTGAAGAATAATTATTGTATAGTCATCTCTTATATAAAGACACTTTTAATTTCGCACGTATTTTAATGGAATATATTTGTTTGTAAAAAATATGTATTACGTCCGTACGTTGTTGAGAACGGAAAATCTAGGAAACGAACTTAACACCTGTACATGGCAGCTAGAATAAAAATACAGTCATAGACGATAACGTTGTTTATCGCCTATGAGAATGAATCATGTATAACAAAGTACATGCTGTTTTTATATAGCGCGACCGATAAATTTCCAATTGGAATAATGAAGTACGGTGTAAATAATTTTGTGCGCTGTATACGAAGATTATATTTCCTCATTGGAACCATGACCCAAATATGAAAAATAAAGAATATTAGGTAAGAGTTCTAACGCAGAACTTCCACGAATTTTTGACTACACCACAAATTCTTTCTATTGAGCAGGTAGTACGTAAATTGTATCCAGTCTTTGAAGAAAACTTCTGAACGTACTCAAGTTGAAAAAATTTTCATCGATCTGGTATAGAAACGGCCAATTATTCAAAATGCATACGACCGTGAATGATTACCAGATCAGTAGCTTTTAAATATTTCGTGGGAAGTGCTATAAAAAAACAGCAGATCTAAGTGAACCGATAATATTGCGATTACTAACGTGTAACTCAGTACGCGGATGCCTCTTTGTATTCCGAGCCATCCATAGTGAAGAAATCCTCTAGTTTCCATTGCAGTGTTTCAAAGGTTGGCCTCTTCATAGGGTCCTTGTTCCAGCACTCTAACATTATGTCATAAAGAGCTGTCGGGCAGCTAGGCGGGCATAGCATACGATACCCATGTTCGACTTGATGCAAGACTTCAGCATTTGTCATACCTGATCAAAGACAATCAATCACACAAAGTTTAGTTCAGAGTCTATTAAGATTGAGAGCGCTTCCAGCCAAATTTATAGGGTCAAAAGAGCCTCTTCATAATTTTCATTTGTCATGCAACCTTGACTTTGGATAATGAACAACTGACAACTTACCAGGGTACGGGATTCTTCCGTAGGTAACCAGCTCTGTGAGAAGGATTCCGAAAGACCAAACGTCAGATTTAATACTGAATTTGCTATAATTGGCAGCTTCGGGTGCAGTCCATTTAATTGGGAATCTGGCGCCTATTCTAGCTTCGTACTCATCTTCTTTAATCAGTCTAGCGAGACCAAAATCAGCGATCTTTACAACATTACTCTCCGCCACTAGAACGTTACGTGCTGCAAGATCCCGGTGAATATAATTTTGTGATTCCAAGTAAGCCATGCCTGCCGCTATTTGAGCTGACATATCAATCAACTGGTTAAGTTTCAAGCCACGACCTTTTCCTGAAAATCGAAATAATTTAAATAGGGATAAAACTGGAGATCTTAGATATAACCGAATGTAGCAATATAAAATGACTGTTCTGATACCTTGGAGGAACTCTAGCAAACTTCCATTTCTCATCAGTTCTGTGATAATATAAATGGGTTCTTCCATTGTACAGACAGCGTAGAGTTGAATTAATTTGGCATGTCTCAGTTTCTTCATGATCTGAGCTTCGGCAAGAAAATCTTTCGGATCCATAGTTCCAGGCTTTAACGTTTTTATTGCAACAGGTGTTGTGTTGTTCCACAAGCCTTCCCATACTTCGCCAAACTGTCCTTGTCCAAGTTTACGGACAAATTTGAGAGACAATCTATCGATTTCCCATTGGTCTCGTGTACGATGACTCAAACCCTCCGTTACAGGTTTCTCAACCTAGAAACAAAGCCAAATACCGGCCAGTCAACGGTTAATCACCACAAAGGGATCGAAAATATACCGGTACAGTATATAGCGATATAATTTACAGATGATGTAGGCAAACATTATTATATGCAGCATGCATGTTTAGCAATTTATCATCTATAGTTGTCAAATCTAAAACTAATCATTGCCTATGCCGATGTTCAAATTAAATTGATGAAACATCGATATATCATGAACTAGACTTACAGATTCACTGATTACTTATAAATAGGTATACTATCAAGGCACATGAAGTGTTTCTTTGCAGACGTTTGTAAAAAAGTTCAATGATATTTCACTGTAGAATTGATGATAGATCAATTTCTCAAAGATCTACACCAATTGCAACATTCAGATTGCAAATGGATAATATATGTGAATATTTTATCAATTCTGAAGGAAAAATATCTACTTCTTCACAAACCACGATTCAAACCTTTAATATTAGGAAATATATATCATACAATAATTCCAAAGATGAATAACAGTAGATTCTAATAATGAAGTCACATCCTTTCAAAAAACTAATGTATTATACAAAAACTATTTCGATACATATGTCAGGTCATATGGTGTTTAAGTATTTTCAACATTCAAAAAATCGGCCAAACTCACAATGATTGAGCTTTTTAGTCTCAGTTGATAAATATCAAGAAAATTTCGAAATATTGTGGTGAAATGAAATTTTTCAGTTAGCTAAATCAAGACTCATTATTTTCAAAGAGATAATAAAGGGCGATTTTTGTGTTTAAGAAAACCCTAAACTGGACATACACATAAATCTATATTTATAAAACAGATAGTGTAATAAAATTTCCACTGAATACACCAAGACAAAAGTTATGTATTATTGCAGATTTGTCAAAAATGAATGACTAAATAAATAAATGAATAAAATAAAAAAAGATCCAAGTACAGGGGCCATGGTGAAAAATGTTAATATCATGTATAGCTGTAAGAAATGCAAGACTTATGTTACGCCACTCATACTCTGATTGCCTGTGTGATGTCAAATATGATGGATTATCAAAATATAGTAGACTTTTTCCAGTGCGTCCATAAATACTTAATACATCTATTTCTGAAGCGTAAACCAAAGTCGAGGTTTTTAATGCCGTTGGAACATGAAGCCGTAAAGTACAGGCTTTTCCTAGTTGTGAAAAGTGTAGTTGATATTCGATAATAATGCGAAACGTGAATAGCAGCATGAACCAGAACGAGCGAGTTAGTTGTATTGGGGCATTTAATTTACCAAGAAAGTCCAGCGGGAGGCAGGCAAGCAATAACAGACAAATAGACACGCTCTGTTGAGATAACACCTTGGGATATGTATAAAATGTGAAGCTATAGCCTCCTCTGACAATTCATTTTGATATTGGATTATCTTCAATACAATTACGCGATGTGCATTTTACGTAAAAGCAATGGAGTATTTAATAAAATCAGTTCAATTCTACTCTACCATGGGATATCAAACCCATATTATTTGCAACAACAATATTATTTAGCTAAATTATCAATAATCAATGATATAGGTCTATTGGTGGGCTACACGAATATAAAAAATTCATCAATACCTCACACTCACTGTGTACTCTGGAAATTCGAAATGCCTGCGACTCAAAATTCTTGTGATTTATTCAACAAGTATATGACAAACACTTTGCAATATAACTTGTTTGCGTATTAGCAAAGTCTAACAGGAGTTCAGACAGTGCTGTATCTGTATTTTTAATATCAATTGAAAAGTAACTCTCAAGTGACCCAGAGCCCAGCCCAAAGTTTACGCCATTTAATAATAGCAATCAGTCTCTGTTGATCCGAAGCAAACTAATAATTTCAGTAAAAAAAGTTCTTGGACTGGTAATAATATATTCACCCTTATATTTGGATTGATATATGGGTATGACTGATTGAGTTATCGGGTTTTAACTAAATTAGCATTCGATAGCATCTTGCTGTTTGATACTCTCTTTGTGAAAGAGAGGTGTTATTAATTTTTAAAAATTTTCAATGTTTGCTCAACCTACTGCAGGTGTCTTCGATGGTAGTAGTTGCACGTGGAGAACAAATACAGTTTGTCTCCTTTCAAAGCTCATCAAACATTGTTCACAAACGACAATTATATCTAGAAGCCTCAACGAGTTGCATTTTACCTTACAGTATAGTATCAATTAATAGAATGACATTCTCAAAGAAATCTCGGACATGCAGCAAGCCGTCTAAACTCCGTTTAGACAAGTTTTAACTGATAATTTAAATTCAAAAACTTTTCCTACCTGCACGCATGGTTTGCAAAGATTCACGCAGAGCCCATCCGCATCTTTGCTGTAATGTTCTACGAGCTCCTGTAGAGTTCTAAATGTAGTGCGTCTAGCTATGAAAAAACCTCCTTCGTCTAGTTGTCGAATACGATAATGTTTCACCGTGTCCCCATCTCGAACTATAACGAGAAAAATTCATACATACAACTACGAAATATACGAAGACTGCTCAAAAGATGATATAACATTATCTGTATTCTGCAAGAACTTATAATCATACAGATGACGATTTTCTGTTCGATAAGAGGGAAAAAGATAATTCATTATGGAAGTAAGTTAGAAAAAAATATAGCAGATTTCATCATAAACAGGGGATGGAAGCGTTTGAAATAATAAGAAACAAAGAGGAATGTCACGAGTGCGGTAATTACCAGGATTCACTGACGCAAACGAATGTAACCAAAAGAGAGAGAAAACAAAGTTGATAAAAAACAGGAAATTGCAATCTGGCTGACAGGATATACCAATTTTATCACCAAGTGATACAACGGACGCTGTCTCTTCTGTCTGGTAAATGACTTCTGCATATTTTATCAATCGCCAAGTCCGATCAAAATTGCCATTAATGTTATAAAACAGTACAGAGAGATGATAATCAATAGCGCGAAGTTGCCATCAGTTTGTTGAAACACATGAAGCATTATTCTTGACAAGTTTTTTGAATATTTTTTCACTATCAAAAGGGGAACAGTTGCACAAATCTACAACATTAGTTGTCGAACAAGGTTTCTTTTGCTGATTGTGTCGTCAAGTTCATACGAAGTTTTTTGTAACTAATTTGAACGAGCAAATTAATTATACTGTTATTTATCTTGTCGACGAGATATAATATTTTGATCCATATAAGCCAGTAGAACACAAATGTTATTCTCTAACGAAGGAGCAATAAACCTCACTGAGTACATCCACCAAAAAAGTTGATTCCATGTACTACGGAATAGACATAGTGTTACATCAGTAGATGCTATCAATTTGTTTTGATCTTGGCTAGATAACACATATGATAAGATACCACGGCAAGATTAAAGTATTTCATAAATATGGTCAAAATATAAGTCCTGATCGGTTCACAGATTGATTAAGTCAATGACGTACATGACATCGGTCTGACTTGAGTCGAGTAGGATAGGAATTTGTAAAAGTAGCATTTAGAACATTATTAACGAACAGCTATTCGAAGTAAGTAACCTACATAACAGCAACGCAATATTGTGCAAAAATAAAAAACTTCAAGTAGCAAAATTTTACTCAAATCAAAATGCCTTGTTAACGGTGGATATTTGAGATGATTGAAACTGTCACCCTTACCTGAGAGTGAGTAGTCATTGTGTCGACTTTCGGAATCACGAATCAAGAAGGCCCCGTGATCGTTCTCTGGTAGTAACAATTTCTTTTCAGCCTCGATGCGTTTTATTTTTCTGAAGTACCATCTAAAAAAAACAAGTTCGAACGATTACTTACAATACACTTGAGCTGATGTCATAAAAAAGGATATTTCCGTGTCTTATGTCATAATACGGATGACACAAGGAAAATAATTCGAATTCAAAGTAATCTTTGCAAGAATTTTTTACGGAAGGAAGTCTACGGAAATGGTGGTTGTCACTTATCGGTAACACTGTGCAGTGGCTCTCGATAATATTTTTGGTGGCAAGAAACCTTTGAAGATATAGGCAATAGGTGAAAGCAATCTTGTTCAATAATAATGATGATCATGGCAGAAACTAATGATAGAGGAATTTAAAAAACAAGAGTCAAACCTGATATGAACAATGAGGAAGTATTCAAAAGCGATTATTATAACGGCAGTGGTGAACTAAATTATCCATTTAATAAACTATCAAATTAGTATTCATATAAACGTTGAGCATATGCTAATCAATTAATTCGTTTTCCAGGCAGATCTGTAACTGTAATTCAAGTACATGTCTTGAATTTGATGAAATAAATTACACCTGTACAAGGCATAAGACACCAACAATGCCTTTGCTGACTACTCTTTGAAACCAAAAAATAAATGTTCAAAGATACATCTGTCATCCAAAATTCAATCTTCAATATCTCATTCCTACTTATCAGATGCAAGGGATTTGAGCTTACGATTCAGCATTAATTAATTTAAGTCAAGCAATGATTATTGGGATCATAAGCCTATAACTTTGTACCAAGTACATGACATGCATTTCATTACATAAAATTGTAGACCTGGTTAAGCGATAGAACAACGACACAGTGCTCGATAGACTTATCTATCTATTATTGATTTCTCTGAAGTATGGGAAATGCTTCTTACAAATTAATCCAATATGGCAAATTCAAGAAATAGATCATGTTCAAATGTGCAAAGGAATAAAACGAATATCATCAAAACTTACGGTTCGGCTTCGATTGATTTTAGTTTAGCAACGTAGTTACTAGGAATGTAACCCTCCTGCCGGGTCCTCTTGCTTCTGGCTAGCCACCAGTCACCCTGTGTATCGTTGAGGATTTCCAAATGCTCTCCTTTTCTGAAGCTAAGATCTTCGTCTGTTCTCGCATCATAATCATATAGCGCAACAAATATTTTTGCTGTAGGTACATCTGTTTCAGGTATCTGAGGAATTGGTCTTATAGGGTCTGGGGGTGGAGTTGGTACTGGGCTAACTGGTAGGGCAACTGGATCAATGCTGGTATTTCCACTCCTTTGAGGCCGTTCCTCTCCTCTTTCCGAATTGGGAGGAGTACTAAAACAGTTTCCCATCTTGATAGAATTTTCGTCTACTTATGAGTACGGGACTCAATGCTTGAGACACTTCAGCGAGTGCCCTTTGTTTTGTAATTGTTCATACGCCTGTCAATAATAATTTCTGGAACATATACATATGAAGCGATCTCCTCTGCCGGTTCGTACTTTGCACGGTCCATAGATTGACGTCGATTAAAAATTTGTTTATATTTTAGGAGTTCATTGGTCTATTTTTAAAAATAAAGCATCTTCTTTTCAGATCACTCAGTTTGTTGGTACGGCACTTTAAATTATTTTCTATACATCAAGTAGCAACAAATAACTTGTAATAATTTTATACGAGCAGGAATTCTTACTTTTGCAAATAACAATGAGGATTCAACGTGCAAATTACATCTGCAGGATATGCTGCTATGTTCGGTAGCACCTAGCTCAAGGTTTGGTTCGACTTAACTGTCAATGAGTAAGTACCAATCTGTATTGAGGGATAAATAAGATGTAACAGTGAACTTTATCAGTGAAATACATTATCGATAGCACTATTATCTCAGCAGTATGAATTTACTCGTTAAAGTACAAATTTCTCGAGTTGAAACATGCGCGAAATACCATCAATCCAGAAGTGCTGCACTCTGCATAGAATTTTTACTAAGGATCCTCATTATTATCATATTAATACGAAACTTGCTTTGCCCTTTTGAGACTTGATTCGCGTTAATTTACGTTTAAGAAATATGTATGCAATGTCACAAAGTCAAATTTAAAATACGATTATGATGTTTCTCTCGGATAACTTTGCTTTCGTTTTCTTTTGTTATTTAGACCTTTGGGTACGATCCTGTTCTAGGATGATGTCCCTCTTTGAAATAAGTTAATAAGATCTCTATCTCTTCTCTTTGCTGTAATAAGTGGCTGGAAACTCTGGATAGGAGATAAAAGTTAGTTCTGCCTTTCCACAATGCCACACTGTGATTACAAATGTTGTAGATAGTGAGTTGCGGTTTAACTACAAATGAATCACGATTAAAAATCTTTTCTTGAACGATGTAAGATACTAAGCGAATGGTCTATAACAATTGTTTAGTATTTTGCTGATTGTCTATTATTTTACGAATAATTGTAGCGTTTCAAAGCCGAAGCGGAACTAAAACTGACACAGAATTCACCTACTTTCTACAGAACCAACACTCGCTACACCATACCGTGAACCGACACAGAGTAAGTATATCTATTTAATTTTCAAACTTTTACACCACAATGAGAGCCTAGTAAACTAAACTGTTGAATACACATCGTAGTCCTTTCTTTGATTGTCAATTATTTGTCCTATGATCACTTCTAATATCAAGATAACAGGGGGCACATGGTCACAGGCATTATTTCCCATCAAAGGCGATCGCGGTCCTGCTCAACTTTCTGGTCGAGGGAACCTCCTTATAGCGTTCGCCATTGTCCGTCGGCAGTCTGTCTGTCCGCCACTCTGTTCGTCCGTCTCTTCGTGTTTCGTCTGGCCAGCCGTCAAAAGCGATTTCACATGCGCTTAGGGAAATACTCGCATCCCAGATTTACGATCAGCGATCAACTTTCAGATTATGAACTACGGCAATTTAATGTACACGAGAAACAGATTGATGGTAAACTGAGCAAGACATGATTTTATCATCATTCTTATTGACAACTATTAATATGTAGATCGGTCAAAGTGAAAACACCCACAGCCCAGGAAGAGGGGAATCCAGATTGTTGCCTTCGGAAAAATTCGGCACAGTATCCGAAAGAAGCCGAATGTAACAGAAACGACCGCGTGTAGTAGACCTGGCCGACTTGGACTTGACGTTTTAGCCCCCCTGTGAGATTTCATCTTTTTGAATTTTCATTCGTCACGATTCTCGTTGATTCAGTTTTAGTTCACATTTTAAACAAGGCTGAAGAAAATCTGGGCAACTAACCGCAGCTCACGTACTTATTTGTTATACATCATCGAAAGATCGACCCGGTTTATTTTTGACGGATTATGTTTAGATATTAATCTTGGCAATTTGAAAACCGTTCGAAATTAATAATTCAATATCTTTACGTGCAGTTTGATAACTGAGATTGAAGAGTCTATTAATGATTTCTATAGATATAGTGTCGGTCCTCGATTATTGCTGTGGCTGAAATGTGTTATCAATGGGAGATAAGGTCCTCAGCAGATATAAGTTATGGAAGAGATAAATAAAAATAATTTTTCTAAACAACTACCACTGAAGATTATCCTAATTTACCTTTGAAAGACGTTGAGAAAGTTTCGAAAAGTGCTCGATCTAAAGAGCTTGGAATACATCTCGACTCCACAGATTTCACATACGAACACTTATCACTTCTGGCGTGAACACACTTTACCAACGACGCCACCGCCGGAACACTGGTAACTTACTGATTAAACCCTGAATTATCTTTGAATTACCGTTTCATCATACCTGTTGATTAGACCAATAAAATTGCTTCTTCCATCAAAGAATTTTATATCTATCGGCTGTTAGTAGTCTGAAATCGTAACAAATTTGGATCCAACTATTGATAAGATATTTTTTAACTGTGCGTAACAATGAAAAACTCAAATTGTAAACAATAGCTGTTACTTTAATATTAGAAAAGAACACGTTCAAGGCTTACAATAATAAATTATTTTACAGGCAGTCATAATCTCCGATTCTGTGCCTCATTTTTTGTTATGATGTACCATCGAAGCGATGCAAGCCACCAGTTTTGGAATAGTTGTGATAACAATAATTGGACTCTTTAACAGGTTTTGAATAAAGCTTCAGATATTTAGACCGTTTTCTTAGCTAAAATTAGACTTGCGAGATTCCCGCATCCTTTAACTGGTCGTAGAATTTCATTTACAATTTGACATTTGGTATTCATTTTTGTAGGCGATCTCTTAGAAGATGCCTCCACTAATTTTATTATTTTTGAGCACATTCCTTTTAAGAAACGTTTACATGACTTTCATGATCTTCAAACCATTGTGACAATGTATTTCGATACTCTGCAATTTTCTGGATACTTAGTTTTGCTGAAGTTTCCTTAAAAATCAAGGACAACACCTAAGCCTTTAATATCCCTTCTCTGGTTATCTCTATTTTCTTTTTCGCCCAATTAGCTATTTCTCCGGTTGTTAGCGTTCGAACAATATCATTGGTACATGAAAATTAGTCGCTTTCTGGAATAGGTGTTTCTAGAACTCTCGGTCCATATAGCAAGACATAAGCACAGTGCCAATCACCGCCTCCACTTAGCTTCAATACATCTTCGCTAGTAACCGGGCTAACAGTTTCATCGTCACACTTCAACCAAGTGTCACCTTTTTGACGAACCCACGCAACGTAGTGGCCACTACTACTGGAACGACCTCTGTGCGTTAAAACTGCTTGTAGTGTATAATATCCGCTGTTGTTGGAGCCCAAGTCTAGGAATCAAAACGAAACTTTAACTCAGAATCCATATGAACAGAGTACAAGAGACATAAATATAATGGGGTGTCGGTTGCTTCAATGACAAAAGAAAATCATGCGTCGAAATGTGGCAACGAAAAGGATTTACCATCTGGGAATGAGTATGGGTGTTGTTCAACATTTTTCTTTACTCCGTCACCCTTGTCGTCCTTGCTTTTGACAGTCCTAGATTCTTCCAACAAACTATCTTCATATTCTTTGAACCTATCGCGCATTGGAGTCAGTTTAGTTTGTAGATCGGTCGAGCATAGTTCAAAAGCATCAAAGTCCAGTGGAAATTTAACATCTTTCAGAATCTTGGCATTGATTGCCTCTTTTTCTTTGTAATAAAAGCGTACAAACTGTACAGTTAGATAAGCCGGAAGTCTGCTGATCCTAGACTGAAATTTTTTTAAATTTGACATAAATTCAACGAATCACGTTGAGAATCACATAAGCACTTCAAATTTTTTTTTACTCACTGTTTTCGTGTACACAGCATCCCGACCTAGTGTTGGTGATAACTTGGTAATCTGTTCCTGCATTTTTGATCGCAATCCCGAATGCATGTATTTCACGTCGGTAGAAATAAAACAGCTCAGCTGTAAAAATTCTTCTTTTCCTTTTGTGGGTGTTTCGTCTTCAGATTCAACACATTTCAACTCAGTGTCAAAAGACCCTCCAAAAAATTGTTCAATCAATGACGGTGGTTTTGAAGCTTGCCCACTCTCTTCCATGGCTAATGGATCTGCCTGTAATATAACAAAGAAGATTTGTTAACAATAAATTAGCGCTACATGTATATCAATATAATTAAAAAAAAAAAGGTGTGATCTAGGAAGGTAATTCAAATAACAGCAATATTCTCGAACCTTAGCTGGCAGTTTTTGTTGAAGCATTCTAACTAACTCAGTCCAACATTCGTTGGCATCTTGCTGCTGAAATCCTAGACCATGTTCAGATTTTTCAGCAAATCTAGGGAAAGCCAGATGCAACATTTGGACCAAGCCTAGAGGAGGCAGTGAAGATCCTTTGTCCATCATTTCATACAAATCCCTCAGAGCTGCAGTAATGCTTTGTGCAGGGACCAATGAGGCACTACCAGCAGCAGCCAGCCCTCCAGAAAACTCTTTCAAAGCTTCCCGCAGTTCCGGAACAGTTTTCAGACACTGGACTGTAGCATTTAGATAACAAGTATTTCCCAGGTTAGTCAACCCTGCAGGCAAGTCTAACGCTGTAGCTAATTCGGACTCATTCATATCTTCCAAAAATAAGGGCTTCTCCGTAGGTTCAACTGGTACATCTTCCTCCTTTGATCCCATCATTAATATAGTAGCACCCTATTTTGAAAAGAAACAAATTAACTAATGTAACGATATTTATTAGGAACAATAAATGACCCAATATTCTTTGTACAAGAAAATAATTACCTCTCTAAGTTTCATGCTACCCCAGTCTTCATCTTTCAAAGTCATTCCCTTGAGCATGACTTTTTGTCTTTCAGGCTGAACTCCAGTTAGAGCAAAGAGTTGGGCTTTGAATAGCATTGGTTCTTCATCTGTGTTGGCTTCAACGTTAGGGAAGAGTTCCTTGCCCCATTTCACTTTAACTGGAAGAACAACGACGGTGAAGAAACGAGTAATGAATTAAAATAACGGGGGATGCGACGATATCTGGTAAATTGTTTGTAGGTTATGTACTATAGAAATAAATTTTCATATTTTAATCACCATTATACAACGGCATCGTTGGGTCTTTCCGTCGATGGATACTTGAACGACAATTGATGGGTATAAAAATAATATATCACACGCTAATACTCGCGAACTCTAGATGCAAATAAAATGCCAAGTCAGTTTGCACCACCGCGAGTCACTGTCGGTCGGTAGACACGGCGCATTTGACTGTGCGCAACCGGCGAGATTTGCACTGTAAATACTGGAATTGAAATATATTTGAATAACTGGCGCAAATAATTATACATATGTAGCAGTCAACGGTATTTGAGTCTATTAATTTGAAATTATTTGGTAAGTGAAAACAATCAAAAGTCGATCTAACGCTGATAACAAAATATTTATTAAAATAAAAATAATGGTCAGAAATACACAACGAATGCGATGTATAAACTACGTAACGTACCCTATTTCTCTAGTAAAACATTTTAATTGCGGGTGAATATATGAATACGACTCGGCATTTTTTTGTTACAATCGTTAATTCATATTAATAACAGTAAGAACATAACAAGTTCACATCCAGTTTGGTCTATCTATCTCATTTAAAACCATACATCTTAAATAAATAACCGTCGTTAACACGCAGGATATGATATTCATCAATCGTCTGGATTCTCCTGCAGTTTTACAACGTACAATACAATTCGTATCTAATACGCCCTGCATTGTGTTATTACACATGAAGTCAGTTTATGTATAGTATTATACAATGAACGGTATTTTCGTTTTTTAGATCTAGGTATGCTAAATGTATTGCAGTTGAATTCAGTATCTGGAGCACTCTAAATCTGCGCATATGTGTGTGTAACAGTTCATTCCTTAACTTAAATAATCACAATAGATCTTTAAAACGCCAAGACCAGCTTGTCACATCATCCAAGCCACCAATCGATGTGCTTGTCTCAACAATAATAGATGGTATCGATTCTAAATAAATTTATAAACAGAGCTAAAGCAGCGCCTAGCAAAAAACTACTAAGCCCAGACACGAAGTGTCGCATCCCAGCTCCCTGTCGAAAGAGCAGTACCATCAGGGGAGACGCGTAAACAAGACACACGGTTTTCGTGACCGTAGAGTAGCGCAACCCTTTGGCATTTCAACGTGTCCCATGCGTTTACAGTATAGTCATTATAACCAGCAAAAAGAAGGCGACCACTCACGCTGAGATCGACTGCATTGGCACCAAATATAATACTTTGTTTTGCATAAACGGCAACTTCTTTGTCTGCCCGCAAATCGAAAAGACGACAAGTTGCATCATCGGAGCCTGTTGCTACTGCATCACCGCTTGGATGAAACCTGACCTGAAAATAACAGTGTATTTTGCAACAATAATTGATTTTTATCAATTCAAGGTGAAAATGACGCATGCAATTAGTTTTTATACATATGCATGCAGGCATCCAATCATCACGTACCGAATTAACATCCGAACGATGACCTTCGAAGCTTTGAACACACTGACCACTTCTCATATCCCATATAAGAACCATTTTATCGCAACTTCCCGATACAAATGTATTTCCCGTTTCGCTTGGAGCTAAATCGAGAGACATAACATCGCCTGAGTGTCCGTGAAAATTTTGGAGCAGCTGTCCACTTTCTACATCCCAAAGAGCGCAAGTGCTGTCTCCGCTACCGGTCAAAATTTGTTGATCGCTGTTTGGAAATGCACAGCACGACATATATGAAGTGTGCGTTCCTACTGTTTTTTTGCGAGCAGAAACGTCGTCTTCGAGGCTCAGTGTATATACCGTAACTTTGTTATCCAGTCCTCTGCAACAAAAATGGAGATTGCAGAACTGGACAACCTTTCTATTCTAAAACTTTCTATTTACGAATAATCAAACATTGACATGTGTCATAAGAATTACCTACCCACAAGCCACAAGAGTTCCACTAGGGGCATAAGCACAAGCCATTACCCAGGTTGTTGGCATTGTGACCGCATGTTCCTTATTTGTGGTAAATGCATCCCATATGAGCATTTTTCCATCCTGCGGTGACAGAAAGATATTTATAAAATGCACTGCTTGAAAATGGCCTACCTCATTTAAGAAGTCATCTGCATAACAGTGGCCTTAGGTATTAAAGAGACAGAACTCTTGACCTGTGACGAGGAAACAATGTGGCGCTTATCAGGTGACCAGTCGGAACACAAAACCTTTGCTTGATGACCCTTTAGAACACGACGAGGTTTGACGTTCATACAATTTATAGCTTCTAGTCTATCCGCCACGCTGAAGACTGAAAACAGTGTTACAGAATCAGATGTAAATAATGTAAATTAAATGTTAACGTACAAAATACTTGTGACTTTTTAAAAAGCAACCGCAATACATATTACACATGAATGATGATTGAACACAAACAATCAAACAACAGGATGTAAAGTAACATGAACAGGATGTGATTGTTGCCAAGATACAATTGCTATGCACTCAAAATAACAAAAATTGTAATTACGTGTGACATCGTTTAGTCTTTGCCTCTCGTCGTCTAGCCGTAATTTTAAACACTCTGCTTCTTTGGCTAATATTTCGATCTGTTCCAATTCAGTGGCCGAATCCATGCTTCTAAAGTTCAATTATGTCCTGGGCGTGTCCTGTCACAAAAGAGAAAATCCGTATTTTGATAAATCAGAACTAGAACACAATGACACTTTGAAATTTGTTCGTGATTTGAATGTCTTCTTACCGTTTGTTATTTAAATCGTTTAACTAAAACCGTAGAACATTTCGAATGTTAGGAACTGTCAACAACAATAATCAATACATATCGATAATAATAAAATTTGGCGCCGATGCGAGTACCCGTACGAAATATCACGACGACTCCCGAAGACACGAATCCTCATTTTAAAATAGTTTTTAAAATTTTTCTGAACGTCCTCCTTCAAACAAACTTTCAATATACTGAGGTGATCGATACAAATTCAACGTCGCGTTCTTTACTGCTATTTTAACGTGTCAATAACCCATCGAAACGGTGTAAATAGACACCAGAAACACATGGATCCTAAGACACCATGTTTGTAGTCTCGACGCCAAAGGTATTTCCTAAATTTGAACCAATAATTGACTACGTTCCATTACACGATTAAATCTACGGATTGAATCAAACTACGTGATAAATGAGGAAGTAAGATAACGGGGATAAACAAATGAGTGCAAATATAGCGAGGCACGAATAATTGAAAACGAATTTCGGGTTCAATTGTCAGCGAGCATAGTTCTTGGTTCAATCGTTGGAGCGACATCCGGTAACGGAAGCAGGGTAGGCAGAGTGGGGTGAAAACCGAAGGTTCCTTCTGCTCGCCCCTGTCTTGACCGTTCTCCATCTTTGGCTCCGTGGTACGGTCGACGGGCATTGAAGACAGAAAATGGCTTTATTATCTCTACGTTTAGCTGCCTCCGTTGCGAGGCAGCTGCCTAACGCAACTGTTCAGGTTCGTTGACGTTTCTTCATTTAAATATACGTTAAAAATTACGTATAAAATGTTAATCATTGCTCGACTGTGAGAGCCGACATTTTAAGCGGGTGCCGTAATAATCGTGTTTCGTCTGTCTTTTTATTTTCCGCAATGCAGTCTTTTATTCATGATTAAGTCGATACTTTACTTGACGTTTTAAATCGGCTCAAATTCATTTCATTGTTATATCTCTTAGAGAGCATGTTACAGGGTTCATTGATATATTACATAAACAAGTATAACTTGTTATGTAATAGCTACTGATCTGACCTGCAGAGAGAAATGGTCCTTCCAAATTGAAGTCTCTTTTACTGTTACAGGTCAACTGGCCTACTGCTGGATTTGCTGCTCGCAAATATCATGTATCATGCAGTCGTCGCTCCGCAGAGATCTCTTCCATCTTGGAGGAACGTATTCTGGGTGCTGCACCCAAAGTAAGTTTCTACCGAGCTAAACTCGTAGTCCCATGAAATGAAATTGCATAAATTTCCACTGCAAAGATTCAAACCCTACCTACATATTAATTATTATCTGACATTTGAAAGTTTTCCAACTATTACCAATCAATAATGTTTGACCTATCTTTTGAAGTTATTTGATGTACAGATAACAATTATAAAGTCATAATACATCTGTAGTCACAGTCATTGCAAGATATTCAGTCTCGGGTTCTCTAATATTTATAATAATTCGTTCAAGAATAAAATTGATTTTTCAAATTGAAAATTTTAGGCCGACCTAGAAGAAACTGGTCGCGTATTGAGCATTGGTGACGGTATTGCTCGTGTTTATGGTCTGAAGAACATTCAGGCTGATGAGATGGTGGAATTTTCTTCGGGTCTGAAGGGTATGGCCCTGAATTTAGAGCCTGACAATGTTGGTGTGGTAGTTTTTGGTAATGACAAGCTCATCAAGGAGGGAGACATTGTCAAGCGTACCGGTGCCATCGTAGATGTGCCAGTTGGTGAACAACTGCTTGGACGTGTAGTTGATGCTTTAGGTAACGCCATTGACGGCAAGGGAGCTATTGACAGCAAACTCCGTTTCCGTATTGGTACCAAAGCCCCTGGTATCATTCCAAGGTAAATGATATTAATATAATTTTTTATCAATAGAAGGCAAACCGATCAAGAAATGAATTCTTGATGTAATCTATCATCTCACATATTTACATTTTTCTAAATCCTTAAGAGTTTCCGTACGCGAGCCTATGCAGACTGGAATTAAGGCTGTAGACTCGCTGGTGCCAATTGGTAGAGGTCAACGTGAGTTGATCATTGGAGACAGGCAGACTGGAAAGACTGCCTTGGCCATTGACACCATCATCAACCAGCAGCGATTCAACTCCGGCGGTGATGAGAAGAAGAAGCTTTATTGCATCTACGTCGCCATTGGTCAGAAGCGATCCACCGTCGCCCAGATTGTAAAGCGACTCACAGATGCCGGTGCCATTAACTACACCATCATCGTCTCTGCCACCGCATCTGATGCTGCACCTCTGCAATATTTGGCTCCATATTCTGGATGCGCCATGGGAGAGTTCTTCAGGTATATTTAATCAATTTTCTTCAACAATCCAGCCCTGAGATTTCCTAAGCTCTCAAATAAGGCTCGGTATACAATTTGTCTTAAATTATCAGGGACAACGGCAAGCACGCCCTCATCATCTACGACGATTTGTCGAAGCAGGCTGTGGCCTACCGTCAAATGTCTCTGCTTTTGAGGAGACCTCCCGGTCGTGAGGCCTACCCTGGTGACGTATTCTACCTCCACTCTCGTCTGTTGGAGAGAGCAGCCAAGATGAGTGAAGCTCACGGTGGTGGCTCCCTCACTGCTCTTCCCGTTATTGAAACCCAGGCTGGTGATGTATCCGCCTACATCCCTACTAATGTCATTTCCATCACCGACGGTCAGATCTTCTTGGAAACTGAATTGTTCTACAAAGGTATCCGACCAGCCATCAACGTCGGTCTCTCCGTGTCCCGTGTAGGTTCTGCTGCGCAGACCAAGGCAATGAAACAGGTAAATACAAAATTATTCTCCAGGGTTGACGGAAATGGCCAAGTTAAAAACAAAATATATTCGCGATTCCAATTTCTGAATTATAGGTAGCCGGATCCATGAAGCTTGAGCTTGCGCAGTACCGTGAGGTGGCTGCTTTCGCCCAGTTTGGATCTGACTTGGACGCTGCGACCCAACAGTTGTTGAACCGTGGTGTCAGACTCACGGAACTGCTCAAACAGGGACAATATGGTAAATCTACCCGTCGTTTGTGTGCTAAATTTGAGAACCTCTGGTGATATTGTCAATTTCGGCATATCATTCGGCGTTTGAGGAACAAGTGAGAAGATGACCGAGTCGTCGTCTGCTATCGAACTTGTGACTGAAACTAATACACTCCGGTTTTCAGTACCCATGGCCATCGAAGAACAGGTAGCCGTCATCTACTGTGGTGTCCGTGGATACCTTGACAAAATGGACCCCGCTAAAATCACCCAATTCGAGAAAGAGTTCCTTGCCCACATCAAGTAAGTTGTGTCAATCTTGATTCTTGCAGATAGCCATTCTTCCATCTGGACCTTCATATCAAACGTCATACTCTATGACGATTCACCTACCTACTTCAGTAGAAACATTTTAAATAGGTTGTAGTTGATTGTAATTTTTAATCGACCTCTTTTTTTAGGGCAAGTGAGAAGGATCTTTTGGCCACCATTGCCAAGGAGAACAGCATCAGCGAAGCTTCTGATGCAAAATTGAAGAAGATTGTCACCGATTTCCTTGCCTCTTTCGGAGCGTAAGTTCAGACCTGATATCCAATATCAGACATCAGTTCACAGCCATCACTAGATAGGTGACAACGCGTCTTAGGTTACACCTGCAGATAACTGGTCCAGATACCATGTACTTTTGTTCAATTTTTCATATAAAAATACATGTTATCTGCGCTTTGTTGGCAGCCTGTATTAAGATTATAGATTTGTAATATCACTGATCGAGAACGGTTCGAGGAGCCAATCCTGAGAGAACCGCAGAAAAGAAACGCAAGAATTTGATAAAAATAATTCCACATTCGAACGATAGACACGATAGTCAAACATATACATACTGTACGTTAAATGTTGGACTTTAATAAAATGTAAAGTATCCACTATATTGTGTTATTTCTTCTCATTCCTCATCAAGCATATTTATCGGACATACTGCAGTAGCCAGGGTAAACGGATACTTGCGATTTATTTCAATTCACTCACCACACGTTCTAAATATTATCTATCCAACGGAGTTGCAATCAAATCTCTGATTAAAATTAACATCAAAATTTATTTATACAAGTCTTGTGATTTGATTCACAAGTTTATAAGTAAACAAATATACAATTGATCTACAATTCAGGATTCGGACAATGCGATTTTAATGAATGGGTGGTAATTTCGCAAGTGCAAATATTCGAGTAAAGTTCGTTCAGAAATAACTGTTCACCTGATATTCCTGGCTGAATCTTATAAACTGATAGTCTACACAGTATCATGATGTTCTTTATTAATAGTCAGTTAGTTAGGAATTTTTACTTTACTGAGTTTTAAATAAGGTATAGGAATACTTGGGAGTTTTTTAGTCAGAATTCCAGTCACAACGGTCTGTTCTTTGTTCTCTCTGATGGTAAACGTCTGTCCCTCCAACAGCGGCATGGGTTTCATGAGGGTTACTCGAGTCTTAGCATGTTCTCCAGGCATCAGCATTACGGATCCTGGTGGTAGCATGAGATCCAGTCGGCATGTTATTTGCCAGGTAGAACTGTACAATGGTTGAATGTACCCTGAGATCTGTATGAATTATAAACATCAGTCAAATCTGGTCCAAGCAACGAACTATATTTGAAGATTTTGCTAGTACCTGCATTGGTTTTGATCGACCTCCTTCTGCTTTGCTTAATAAATAAATTTGTGCCTCAAATTGATTCGTAGAGGTCTGCGTTTTAGGTGCACACAACAGCATTCCTGTTCTTACCCGAGAAAGTTTAATACCCCGAAGTAAAGCACCAAGATTTTCTCCAGCCTTTGCTTCGGGAACACTGCGTTTGAATATCTGTGCATAGTGAAAATGCAAAGTTTATGATTCTCAATTCGAGGGCAAATTAATACTTGTACTTATTCTCCTAGTCTTTGTTTTGACCTGTATATCTGACACCGCTGTTGATATTTGTTCATCAAAACCCAGCAGTTCGCAGGTAGCATTTTTTTTTAACGTTCCTTGCTTAAGGGTACCAACAACTACTGTTCCCCTTCCAGGAACGGTGAAGGCACTATCTATCGGTAAAATGAATGGTGAGTCATAATCTCTTCTTGGAGTTGGGATATGTTCGTCCAAAGCGGCGAGTAGCTTCGTGATGGATGGAACTCCAAATTTTGACGTATCCCCATTCAAGGCTAGCAACGCAGAGCCATAAATCACAGGAGTGTTTATTCCATCATATCCAAAATTAGTCAGTAACTCTCTGACTTCAATTTCTGCCAACTCTAACATTTCTAGGTCCGCAATATCTGCCTGGATGAAAAAAATAATATTTAGTAATGAAATGTCATTCGACCATGCCCGCTATCCTAAGTTTTCAATTGAAAAAGATTTATAACACGTCTAGCGAAAAAAACGAAGCTTCCCGCATCTTTACCTTGTTCAAGTAAATCACTACATGTTTTATGCCAACTTGTTTTGCAAGAAGCAAATGCTCCCTGGTCTGGGGCATGGTTCCGTCGGTAGCAGCAACGACCAATATTGCTCCATCCATTTGGGAAGCACCGCTGATCATGTTTTTAATAAAATCGGCATGACCAGGGCAGTCCGTGTGGGCATATCGTCTAGCTTTGGTTCTGTACCCGACGTGGGCAATATTAATCGTTATACCCCGAGCTTTTTCTTCGGGAGCTTTGTCAATTTCATCATAAGCTACATATTTGCAGTTACCCTCCTCGGTTGATAAAACCTTCGTTATGGCAGCTGTTAAAGTGGTTTTTCCATGATCTACGTGACCTATTGTCCCCACATTACAAACTAACTCTGGATCGTCGGAAGATTTACTGAACGAACGAGAGGTTACGCTGAACAAGGGACGTCGGTTGATCAACAACTTATTAATTAAAGTGCATGTATTCTGCGAATTTGATCTTTGTATGTACACAGATTTACCAGATTTTATTAAACGAGCAAAGTTTTGGATGGCTCGCATAATGTCAAGTTTTTTCTCACCCTTACTAACATTCAAATTAACTTTACCACTATCAGTGAATTCTATTATCTACAAGCACAAGAATGCCGGTACCCCCCAATAGTTAGCCCCTCAATATTGACCAATTGGAATGATCTTTTATGCAATCGTTTGTTGGTGGTTTTTCGTCAAATGATGGTTTAATCTGAATGTTTGACGGTAATGAGTTGATTTTTATTTTAAATACGAAACAATTTAGCGTCAAGCTTTATTTTCAGCCCCTCCAGTTTCATTCTTTTAAACCCCAATCCTCTCTGCTCGGACCGTTGAGTGTAGATTGGTGTAGATGGTCGGACCACGGGTAGAAAGCTTATGACTCAGTAGTCAGTAAAGGGTCTGATTTATGACTATAAAGAGGTGCTGCCACCTAGAAAGAGATGGGCGAAAAGTTATTTTATAACAAAAAATTTCAGAATACTTTTACATCGCCGCTTCTTTATTATTTGCCTTCTCCAAGTTGTAGATTGCCGGCGATATTGAACTCGAACATAATTCGTTGGTGATAAATGAATCAACTGATATCTATCAATTTCCAGATAATCCAAACCATAAGCACTAGATTTCGTATACCCTAATCAGTGCTCTGCATAAAATATTTCATAGTTTTCTACCGAGATTTTGGATTTCACGCTTAGGGCCGAAGTAATTTTGAAAATAGCGCCACTAAGTGACTACTTCGTTGTTTAGGTTTTATTCAAATCGTCCTTTTTATTTTATTACTTGATAGGACGTAGGCAGAGCAACAAAGATGGTGAGTTGATTAATAAATTTATAAGTTCAGCAACTGCTAACTGTACCATCAAATTCTGATTGCCAAACGAACATTCAATGTGTATATGAAATACTGCAATGGTGGGAGGGCCTGTTATAAGAAAAAATCCTTCTGCAAAGTAGATTAATAAAACACGTCAGCTCATCACTGCCATGTAATAACGCTTTATTTAGCGACGGCCATAAATTGTTGTTTGAGCAAAGATGTATTGGAACAATTTGGCAGAAATCGAACTAGGAGTTGAACTATCGGTCGATGAACACCACGAATAAACTATTCGTACTAGCAAATATTCTGATTGGTTGTTCGCGATGAAAAATCTATGTATATGTCACCCGGTCACACCTTAAATAACACGAGTGATCACACATGGCCGAAACACCTGTTGCCTCTTGATTCTTGCGAAATTGTCGGAAACAAAATAAAGAGTGTAATATTCAACTTTGATTTCAACCTTCGTTTCCAAAAAATCAACCAACTGGATCTACGAATACTCTTAATTTCTGTTCTCTGAATCCTAAATATAATTATTTTACAATGAAAAGAATTATAATAAATCGAATTTTATTCTCACGCTTTGCATGCATCTTTTATTCATTCTTTCCACATGTATTATTATTTTTATACTTCCTATTGAATTTTAGATGTATATTACTATAATCGTAGTTTAGAAATGCTCAGCAAGCATGGGTATAGCTGGTAAATGCTGTTCTCAAAAAGTCACTCTTTGCTCTCATGCTATGTCTATTATTCGCTACTTTGTTATTATCTTGAGACACGTTGAAGTCTGGTACCAAGTATAAAATATGAGCTGTGATTAATAGGTATGAGTACTTCGATATACCGCTAATTGTAACAGATTAAATCTCAAATAGTTCGTGAGCTGCTATCGAACCACATTTCGTTGAAAAACTAAAAATGAGTTTTGCGTGATCTGATCAGTTTTTATCCATGATTATTTGACTCAATCTGATTATACAATTGCTAGATTCACTTGACCACGGCAATAATTATTGAAATTTTATGTTGGACAATGATACGATAATTATAGTACAGTTTAGATTCTAAGACTTCAGGCTAGACTTTGATGCAATTAAGTTGAACAATATGTCAATATAAGTTATCAAGTTGATAATCTTCCTAATCTGATCGGGTCTTTCATGTCTTGGAAATTTTGTATCTGATATTGTTCAGGACACTATGCAGACAAAATAATACTCAACACTTCACCGCTTTTCGTTTGCTCATGTTATTAGCAGAACTAGCTATTTCTTATCAGCTGTATTGTTAATATCTATGAATAAGCGCTGGTTATTTGATTCAAACGCCGACACCATATAGTTATAAATCTAATTCATGAAAGATGTGAAAGAAATACAAACATTTTGATACATCTTTATGACTACTTAAAGATTAGGCTCTTTTGGGTGATTGTCCAGAGTATCAACATTTGCCTCAAAATTGAAGGCACAAAAGACACACTCAAACTCCCAAAATTATATCTCCGTTAATGGATCAGTAATAGGCATAATATTGCTTGAATTGTTGTAAATAATAAGGGATTATGATAATCATTGGGTTCTGGCAAGATGACAGACTTTGAGATGTCATGTTCAAACTGACTGCTACGCGTTATTTCATGAAGGTAATCTTAGCGTGCGACTCATTCCGCTGTTCTATCAATCGATGTAGTTCTCAAGTCTTTACAAAGCGCCAATTGAGATTACATTTTGGCTGTGCTATTTGGAAAAAAAAGGAACAGATATCGCTTATTAAACCTAGACTTGTTAAAATATATCCTTTGTTATAAAATCGTTCATTGTCTATCTAATATAATTTCACAATGAGCCAATGGTAACTCAAGTAAATCATTTTTGCATATCAATTCAAAGGTATAATTGGTTTGCCAGACAGTTTACATTGGTCAGGTTAAAAGAAAAATTAGATTTTCACTGCAAATGACTTCTTGCGTCACTGAGAAAGTAATGCCATATAACTTAATCTCGTTGATTTACAATATGGCAATACCTACAGCTTTGCCAGTTCAGATAATATAATCAAATTTACAAGGCCAGTTAGTAGCGTATAAAAGGTTTTTTTAGTCATGGAAGATCGGCAATTGTATTTCACTCGTACCATTCGCATACATCGGTTGGATAATCAAAAATTTAATGATAAGAATCATTTATTGGCTGCACAGTGTACCGCACGCTTGTGTCTCATCATCCAGTTACAATTTTGGATTTCAATAGTGATATGGAAACTGTGAACAACGATATGCATTTTGCTTAAATGAAAAGTTAGAAACTATATGAGCAAACAATATCTCGAACTACTATCCTCTTTACTATCGTCTATATTATTGACTGTTAATATCTTTGAAGTAAAATGTGTGGCATGTCGTGTAATGTTTGGACATCATTTTGATCTTGTAGGATCCCAAGAGAAGAGGAGACGCGCGTTATAGACGTACACGTGAAGAACCATCATACAGTATGGTAAACTTACCACGTCGCAAGGAAACTCTTTACTCTGTAACCTCGGATGACTCTGAGTATGATGAAGACGTTAAGAAAAAGGATTTGGTACCAAGTTTGTGGTGTGGGTTGACGATGTTGTTGGTATTATTAATCAGCATGTCTCTTCAGCATTACTTCTTAAATGGACTACCGATGGCTCTTAATGTGAATGATATGGTAGCTGGAAAAGATCTTTTTATTGCCGAGAGAGCAAAGTCTGATTTAATTGGATTGGCGCAAATGGGGGAAAGAGTGGTTGGTAGTTACCAGAACGAAGTATTAGCTGTAGAGTATCTACAACATCATCTGCAACAAATTCAAACTCAGGCAACAAATGGGAAGAGTGTTCAGATCAGTATTGCAAGAGGTAGTGGCGCCTACCTGTTTCCTGGCACGCGTGGATACGTCAATGCTTATAGCAACATTGGAAACGTCCTTGCAAGATTATCGGATGGAAATAGTTCCAGCGCAGCTTTGTTGGTCAATTGCCATTATGATTCACATCCTTCTAGTCCAGGTGCTAGTGACAATGGAATCAACTGTGCAGTAATGCTAGAAGTACTCAGAGTATTATCTCAAAGTACGACTACATTGGCTCACGATATTGTCTTTCTCTTCAATGGTGGTGAAGAAAATCCATTACAAGCATCTCATGCATTTGTAACCACACATCCATGGGCGGCTGATGTACGAGCATTTATTAACTACGATTCAGCGGGATTTGGTGGCAGGGAAGCTCTCTTTCAAGCTGGCCCAAACGATCCGTGGCTTAGCGCCTACTATGCCGCATCAGTTCCACATCCACATGCATCTGCGGTCATAACAGATGTTTTTGAGAGTGGCTTAATCCCTTCTGATACGGATTTCAGAATATTTAGGGATTTCGGTAATCTTCATGGCTTAGATATGGCTTATTACACAGGGGGATATGTTTATCACACAATTTATGATGACTATCACATAATTCCTGATGGATGTTATCAACATACCGGCGATAACATGATGGCCCTAGTAAAAGCACTGGGCAATGCACCGGAATTGACCCAAGATTCTGTCAATGGAGATGCACTATTCTACGATTTTCTTGGATTATTCATCATTCGATATTCAACAACCATCTCAACTATCCTAAACATAGTGGTAGCACTTTTGGGCCTTGTTACACCATTTTGGCCTGATGCAGGTTGCAGCATAAAAGACAGAGCTATAGGTCTCGGCGTAAGCTTCGTGGGTCAAGTATTTGGAATAAGCTTAGCAATTGGGCTCGCTGCCCTAGTTGGCATGATACTCGACTGGTCGGATAACGCAATGAGTTGGTACAGCCAGCCATGTCTGGTGATTGGCTTGTTCGTTGTTCCAGGCATGCTTCCAATGCTGGGTGCAAATTGGGCCCTGACTGCTCGACCAATAGAGCAGGTGATCTCAGTTAGTTCGTCATTTATTGCATCTTTTCAAACCCAGAGACTGAGTTGAATGAAGTTTTTGAAATATCAATAATTGATTGATTCACTTCCATAGATATTTGAATGAAATACCGTAACTCATCTGTTGTCATTTTTATTTTTAGAGCCGATTGGGAACTGGGCAGCGGGCACAGCAGAATACTCAGGCTGTTGGGATACTTTGGGCACTTATTTTGATCGTACTTACAGGTAGTGGTTTCAAATCATCCTATG
Source organism: Athalia cordata (assembly GCA_963932425.1). Taxonomy (NCBI): domain Eukaryota; kingdom Metazoa; phylum Arthropoda; class Insecta; order Hymenoptera; family Athaliidae; genus Athalia; species Athalia cordata. The sequence goes on from OZ010626.1 coordinate 34,091,599, forward strand.
TAATCGCAATGATTGTGGGATTTGTCTCTGCAGCTAATGTTATTACTTCTGTATTCAAGCTACAAAGAATCGGTAAGTGCAGAAAGTCTCGTCATCATAATTGTCAATCTGAAAATTTGTCTGTTTGAAAAGTTGAAAGAATAATTCGAGTAGGATTTCATGTCATTTTATTTTCATCTATGAAAAATTGTTCGATAATCGATGTGTATGTGTAAGTTAATCATTTCTGCCATTATATTGATTTTCAGTGCAAGTTTGGCTTGCAATTTATATCTGCATTGGGTTGCTCATTCCAACCATCTATGTACTCTGGCTTGGATCGATGATGACCAGTTTGTTGCCAATAATGGGTAGATCGGGATCACATATCACTCCAGATCTATACATATCTTTACTTTTTGCTTTGTTAACGACGGTCATTGGCAGTTTTTGGGCGCCCTTAATAGCTATCGTCAGAAAACCAGCTGTTTTGGTATTTGGTTTCACATTAGCTGCCGTTTTAACGATCTTAGCAGCCACTATCACACCTTTTGGAACTCCGTACACTGTTGATCTCACTAGCCCAAAGCCACAACGATTTTGGCTCATCGTAAGTTATTGTAAAGATACAGCTGAAGTCTTGAATGACTTAAATATCAGTAAAATAACTTGACATTGAATTTTAATTTCTTGTTTGAACTCATAATTCAAATCAGTTGATTTACATTGAACTCATCATTTCAGCATACAGAAAGAACCCTATATGACATTGATGGCCAAGTAAGCCACAATGACGCAGGTTTCTGGATTCAGAATCTGGATAGAAATGGCCCAAGGACAATCAGAGAGTATCTATCTGAGAACAGCACTGTGAAAGTCGTAGGAAATACACCGGGAGATGCCTGCTTAGATGCGCTATACTGCGGTATGCCCCTCTGGAAAACAAGAGATATTGCTAAGCTGTGAGTAAGAATTCTAGTGAATTCACAGCTTATATTACAACATGATCCTTTGCAAGACTCCTTTCAAAATTTGAAAGAATATGATGTGATAAAACTACAGTAGATTTGAATTTTATTACAGAGAAGAGAGCTTTTGGATACCGAGTGAGGCACCAACAGTTCAGCAGTACCAACCATCGTCTCTTACAGGTGAATGGGTTAACAGAACCGTTGAGTCAAGAAGACTGCTGCTTAATCTAGCAGGGCCAGACCATATGACCTTGTTCTTTGCACCTAGAGACGGAGTGACTATATCGAATTGGTCACTTGTTGATGGAATTAGTACACCTATAATAGTGAATGGTAGATCTATGCACTTTGTGATTCACGATTATGCGGTAGAACCACAGGGTCCAGCTGAGATTTGGTTGGATTTAGCGGTAAGTAATCTTCACCTAGATCGTGAAATTTGGCCACTGTGTTTAAGCATGATGAGTTTTGCGTTCAATTAGCTTCAGTTTTTAATTTACTGTCATTGTGTTTCAGGTTTCCGATACAGTCAGCCCAGCAATTGACATCGCTTTGAATGCTCACTATGTGCACAATACTACAGCAACCAAAGCGCCTTACGTTTCAGTTCTAGAACAGTTACCATTATGGGTAGCTCCTCTCCATTGGTCGTCGACTCACAAATCCTATATCTTTTAAGTTTTTTATTCTACTTATAGTTTCCTTGACTTAGGCCCATGGATACGCCTCAGATCACGATTTTATACGAAGCTTTAACCATTAATTTGTAAGAAAATAATAAAAACTTTTTTATTGTGATTTTATGACCGGTGGTTTTACGAATTTAGTTGTACTTTAGCTTCGAATGTACAGGAATGAGAGATTTGTACTTAGTACTAAATAATTGAACCTGCATAAATTTTTATACCAATACTGAAGTGCTGTCGCGTGGTCCAAGGTTATTACTCATGAGATGTAACAATATTTTGAAGATTATTTTTCAGTGTAGAGTTGGTTCTGAAAGTAGTAATGTAACCTGTAGGAAATAGAATGAACGGTTATTACAAGGTTGAGGGCACCAAAGCGAAAGCGTATTACTTCCTAACGAAGAGAGGCAGATGAACTTGGGTTCAATAAATCCCATCTACCTTTTTTAATTTATGTGAATTTCAGGAATTGAACGTATGATAAGTGTATTTGATCTTGAATCGTTGTTGGAGATATCAAATTGCTTTTGTAATTTATGTTTATTGAAAATGTATGCTATTTATTACTTGCACCAAACAGAATTGTTCGTGGAAGTGAATAATTATTATTCATCAACAATTAGGTAATAAAAAATGAATGTATGGTTAGTTATTTTATAGTTTTTGCTTTTCTTTCTTGGCCTGTTCGGCAAGTGCTTCTAGGCGATCGTGTTCGGCAATCAATGCTTCCACTTCTGATGCAGGTAAAATACGAGTCTTGGTTTTGCCATTTTCACGAGTTAGAGTTGCCATTTCAACTATAAAAATGTAAAAATATAGTCAGATCAAATGCTTAAAATCGAGAAATTGTTCACATTGCGTTTGGAGGCAATTATTCTTTCATTGAGCTTGGATCTCAGAAACAAGGTAGATGCACACAAATGCTAGAGAATGATGGGTTTAAAAAATTAACTGAATCACTGATAATGGATTACCTTTGTCAGAGGAAAGTTTAGTCATGTCGAGTGTTTTTGAGAGAACTTTGATAGCGAGAGCCATGGCATCCTTCAAAGTGGTTTCACCTTCTTGATACTCTTGTTTCAGAGAAGAGACTGCTGCTGCTGAATTATTGCCAATACAAGTTGCTTTCCAACCACTATAATTGCCACTAGGATCAGACTGGTAAAGCTGGTAGCCATAATGCCGATCCCAGCCCATATATAGGATAGATACACCGAATGGTCTTTTTCCTCCATATTGAGTGTATGCTTGTTTAACATCACATAGCCACGATACCAGCTGCTCGCAGGGAATCGCTTCTCCATATTGCAGAAGGTATCTCTGGCCAATCAATCGGAGCTCATTCGTAAGTACATTGGCATCTGAAGTTACTCCAGCAACAGAACAAACCATGTCTTCATTCAGTTTGTAAATTTTTTCTGAAAAGAATACTTCATCCAACAGTTTGTTGGTATTTCTTCTCTCCGCAGCTAACAAAATTCCATCATTGGCAAGGATTCCTAAGCAAGTACCCGCGTGACTTATGGCTTCCATAGCATATTCAACCTGATACAGCCGGCCTTCCGGCGAAAATATTGTAGTTCTCGTGTCATACCGGCGAGCCTAATAAACAAATCATATATCAGTCACTAATCCAGAGAACTGCATCAATCGAACAGTTTTTACTTAGTATTATCAGTTTCTGTTCACGTAATACGCTATTGTTAAAGGAGGCCAACTTCAAAATTAATGATTCTAGTCTATACCAAAACTCTGTACAATGAAAGGACAGCATTGTATGCATGACGATGCATCAATTTATATTGCTCAGCATCTTGCAATGGCTGGTATGTTTTGACAATTTTATTCGTTTTAACTATACTGACTTATTCTTGAAAGAGGAAGATGTAAATCGCTACAATTATAGAGCCAAGATATTTTTGTAAGCATCTCGTAAAATAATGGATGACAATGCATCAATAGAGGTATTCTAACCTTTCAATGTTTTTCACAAAGTAACTTCATGTTTAAATAGTTGAATAACGAAGGGATGAAAATACAGTAAGTTGAGTCAAATTTAACATAATAGGAAAGGATTTTGTACTCACCATTTTATTACACTAGTATAAAACTAATTCGAAACTTGAGTAAAGTAATTAGAGTAATACGTGAAATATTTGACGGCCGGTTAAGAATTGAACGTAGAATACTTTAACGTAGACTGACGATTCCGTGTGTTCAAATTTGGGCTTTTGTAATTCACGGGCAGAGGACAGTAGTAGGTTAACAAATCGATAGACACTACAAATCGGAATCGAACCTCGAGCAAAACCTCGAGTCCACTATCAGAGTTGATTGAGGTTGAGAGGTGTCAACAGACTTGAGTTCAATGCGCACCATAACCCCAAGATGCGCGGACATTGTTTATCACACAACAATAACCTGTACTGAATTAAGTAACCTGTCCTACAATGGACGAGGAAAAAGTGGCTGTAATCAATTTGTCCACTGATGCAAAAGTTATAAATATTAACTATACCTCCGAATGGACCGCCGAAGATTTGTGTATTAAGGTATACTTAGGAAATTGCAATTGTTTACCAAACCTGCTCTAATAATTATAGAAACTTCAAGACTAATTTTTTCATTGTTCAGGTCTGTAGACAGATCGGTATCGGCCCTGTGTCAAGGCATTTGTTTGCGTTGAGGAACCGATCTTCTAAGCTGTGGTTTCCTCCAGGACATAAGCTCGAAAATGAGAAAGCCAAGTTTGACTTCAGACTAAGATTCAAACCCTCCAGTATTCATAAGCTCAAACAAATTGATGCAAAAGCCTATGATTATTACTTTCACCAAGCTCGCGCCGATGTTTTGGATAATAAAGTATCGGATATCATCTATGAAAAGCATAAACGTGAATTAATTGGACTGGGAGTCAGTGATATGTACAGGTATACAGCCAAATATCTACCAAGAGGATTGATTAGTTCTCTCACGCACAACTTGACTTGGAACATTTTTCTGAATTAGAATTATCTCAGTTTATTGGCAGTTGATTGATAGTTGTGCATGCTATTTACAGAGTGATGCTGGAAAAAGATATACCTAGAGAGATTGTTGAATCTGATTACAAAAAATACATTCCCAAGGAGTGCATAAAGCGTCATTCTTTCTTTATAAAAAAACCGATACATAATGCTCTAGCGAGAATTTCTGGTCATGACGCTTCATACGTCAAAGACCAATATTTAAATCAATTTGAATCTATGGCGCCAAACTATCTTTCTGAAGAGTACAAAGCCCTAATGGACAGGGGTATTACCAACCCACCGCTCAAAATCTTGCTCAGAATAAATGCCACCGAAGTAACGTACAGTGATTCAGAAAACAACATTGTTGAGACTTTGTGTGCCATAGAAGACCTTTGTTTCGTTTCCATCAGGTACTTGATTAAAATACTCAACAAAATCATGATACTTTTATCATACACAAAACGCAATCGAATGTTTATACAAAGTTTTCAATCAATCGTCCGTTTTTTAAGGCAGGATAGAACTGTTGAGATATCTAGAAAGAATGGGGTACCATCCTATCTGAAATTTGGCACAAATGCTCTGTTACTATCATTCGTTTCTGCACTGGATGGATATTATCGTTTTGCTGTTAAGTGGACATTCAATTTATGCAAAGATGTTATAACACCGAGTTTAGATCGGCTTTACAAATTAAGGTGTCATGGACCAGTTGGGTGAGAATCTGGATGAAAATTTCTTTTTCTTGTTTGAAATATAATTGCATAATTTCTAAAATTTCTATATTTTTTTACAGCGGTGAATTTTCATATGCAAAGTTAGAAGAGAAGCGAGCAAATCGGCCTGGTACATTTATTCTGAGAGAAAGCGAAACAAAATATAATAATTTTTATTTGGATGCATGTGGAAAAGATGGAAAACCAAGAACGAGAAAAATCGAGCAACTAGGCCCAGATGAATACATATTATCTGATTGTGTACAAAGATATAAATCCCTTGGTCAGTTAGTTGCACTGCACCAAGACCCTGAAAGTCCACTGTACCTACGAGACTGCCTGCCACCTTCGGAATATGGTACTCCCATTTGCATTATTAAAATTCATCGCAGCACTGGAAAACTAATAGATCGAATTATCAAAGCATTCATTAGTAGCGGTGAAAAAAGTTTTTTTCATTCCTATAGATAAGTCATCACTTTTGATCTGCGCGGGAGAAGGTGGTAGCAACGACGTGCCGGCTGATGAAGAGATAGTCTCAGCACTTTTGGAAGGCGGTCCACGTTGCATTCCACCTCATCAGTTACAAGTGTATAAAGCACAGCCATTTAGTAAAGGTTACGAAATTACCCCGGATTCTAAACCGCCGACCACTACTTTGTATAGAGCAATGTGGAGAGTAGCTAAAGGCAAGAAACTAGAAGCTGCAATAAAAGTTCTCAAGGAAGAAGAGGGAAAATTAACACGCGAGTTTCTTGAGCTAGCAGGAAAGTGGGGTCAGCTGAGGTCAACAGCATTAGTACGGTTAGTGACTCTGCAGTTGTTCACATAATAATCGAGATGAATTTCGTAAAGAACCATGAAACTATATACATCAGTCATATCAATGATTCAGTCAATACTTTTGGACATTTAAATATTGTTTAATATTCAAACAGATTATACGGTTTGACTGTAGCACCAGCTGTTGGGATGCTTCTTGAGTTAGTGCGATATGGTCCACTAGATGCTTATTTGCGTCTGCCTGCATCGTCAACAGTGACAACAGCTCACATGGTAGAGGCAGCTGGTTGTCTCGCTACCGCTCTCTGGCATCTGGTAAGAAGCATGATTTTTTACATTTGGTCGGTCAATGTCAATTTTTGAGTTACCTCCAATTTCCCTCGTTTGCTTTCAGGAGGAGAATGGAGTTGTGCATGGTAATATCAGATGCAGAAAGCTTTTGGTACATAGGCATAATGAGAACAGTTTGCTTGTCAAATTGGCAGATCCAGGCATCTTTAGTTATACCCAAGCGGAGTAAGATTCTTTTTATACCTATAATCGTGTAGAAACATTTTTTCAGTCTAGACATGATGTAAAACGCATGTCACAAAATATCAAAAACAGAATTTTTGACTAGTTTCCGAATTTATTTATCTCTTGTTATTATCTTTCCGAAAATATCTATCAGCCATTTAATCAAAATCTAATTTATTTAGTGTGCACTGGCTGCCACCTGAATATTACGGCAATCCGGAACTGGCAAAACGTAGTTTCCAAGCAGATGTATGGGCTCTGGCAACGACTTTTTGGCAGATTTTTTCTCGTGGTACGCCGCTGCCTACTCATCGTGACATTGACTCCGTCAAAAAGGTACGCAAGTTTATCCGCTCGACATTCCAAGGAATGAGTTTGCTTTGGAAATAATCTGTTTTTATAATCACCCGGTAACTTTCAGTACTATTCAAGTGGAAAACGGCTTCCGATGCCGGCTGGTTGTCCTGGCGAGGTCTATAAATTAATGTTAGAATGTTGGGGAGAAGCAGGTGGTCCTAGAAAACAACCGCAAGCAATAATGCGAGATATTAATCAGATCGGACACCAAGTTTACAATCCGAGGCAAATGCATGCGTATGAAACAGCATTTCCCAAGCCTATTAATGACTCTGGTAACGGGAATGCGGAAGAGGAAGAGGCCGATTTATCTGACAGTGAATCCCGTGCCAGTAGTTTGTTTACTGATCGGACGAGCCTCGCTTGGGACGATGGTGACGAAGGTATGTAGCAGTTCGCTATATTTATGGCATGCGATTAATTGTTGCTCACTATAGGTGGTATGGGATCTGGAGAAGCTGACCAAGATTGCGAAGAATTAACGGCGTATCTAGACCAGCTAGCAAAGGGAAATTGTGGAGAGGGAGGTCCATTGGGCCAAATGCAGAGCATTTTTGAGCTTGATGCGGACTGTAATGTAATACTCCAGGGGCGGATAGGACAAGGATTTTATGGAGAGGTGTACAGAGGTACGCTTGAAAGAGATAGCAAAGATGTTGGTAATCAGCAGCAAGTTGCTGTTAAAAAACTTAAGACAAAAGCTCTGGAGGCGGATTTACGTGATTTCGAAAGAGAAATATCCATCATGAAGGTGTGTTGTCATATCATACTTCTTTCCATACGCAGTAACACAATTTCAAATTGAAAGAGTCGGGAGGCTGGACTAGTCTCATTCTCTTTCGAGCCGCTTAAGTTGATCCAATTATTCAATTTCAGACCCTGAAACACCCAAATGTTGTAGAAATCCTCGGAGTTATATCTGAGCCAGAGGTTTGTTTAGTGATGGAGTTTGTGAAACATGGTTCACTGCAAAGTTACTTGGCAATTCACCGTGAGACTCTGACGCACAAGAGATTACTAGGCTTTGCCCTCAACATCGCAACTGGAATGGATTACTTGGGTCGTAAAAGTATCGTTCATCGCGATCTGGCTGCTAGGAATATCTTGGTGGCAGGTGAGGATCGAGTAAAAATCAGCGATTTTGGATTGGCACAAGTTACTGGGAAAAACGATTACTACATTTTACAAACGAACCGAGACCTCCCAATAAAATGGTGAATAGATCGATTTCAAATGTTTTTAAATAATACCTATTTTACCAGAGCATCGAAGCTAATTTGTGCATTGCACTCGCACTTCGACAGGTATGCGCCAGAGAGTTTAAGGAATGGAAAATTCTCTACCAGGTCAGACGTTTGGTCTTTTGGAGTGACGATGTACGAAATGTTTGGGCTGGGTGAAGAACCTAGAGTTCCTGGAGTTGGGGAGGATGGCAGCTCTGGAGGGGGTGCCGAACTATTGGAAGCACTTGAAAGGGGGTCCAGGCTGCCCTGTCCACCTACGTGTCCCCAATCAGTTTATGTTAAATTGATGTATCCTTGCTGGCATCTACACAGTCATGAACGTCCTGATTTTGCGACTCTATGCAGCAACATTCAAGATTTGTTGACGCAGTACTAGAGGAGTTGCGAAAACGAATTTTAATCGATGTTAATTATTTTGAATGCGCAAGCGAAAGGTGCCATAATTTTTTATATAATTTTAATGGTAATTTTAAGATAGCTACCATGAAATTTGAACTAAAGTAGCTATTCTCTGGCAGATTTTCAGTAAGTAATTGAACTTTGTTGCACTAAGAATTAGGTCTATGGATGTCTAGTACATTTCACCAACTCAAGGTAGGATAATAATATTATAAATTTATAACTGTGGTTAGATGTGACGAAAATTCATAATCGCTCGAATTTCTGTCGTAGTTTCGTAATAATTTTTACGTGAAATAAGCTATATCAACTGAATTATTGTTCATAACAGCTTTACAGCGGATACCTGTGCATTTTTTACAATTTACAAACGATACGTTAATTTATATTGACGTACGAAAAGTATATTTATTAATTTTTTTTTCTTTCCACAACTATTGAAAATCATGACTCTTGCTATTGCTTTATTGTATAATAATTTAGGTACCATGTGGAAGTTTTTCATGTACCAAAGAAAGTCTGGATCGCCATGAATTTTAAAATGTTATTTATGCATGTACTTGTGGGAGATATTTGCGATACTCCCATCGTATAGTCTTGCAATCGTAGTTCCAATTTATACATGCTCAATACCTCAGGAGGTCGTACAAATGCATGATTATCAATTTATTTACAATTAACTCACAAATCATGTGATAAATTATCCCTGTACAACGAAATTGTCAATTACTGTTATTTCGTATTCGGGATTTTTGTCTTTTTTATACTAGTAGGAAAAACTTTGATTGTTCGATGTATTACATGACTCATGTATAATAAATGTTCAGTAAACTTTATATGTATATTATTTCATATCAATTTGAATCTCCAAACACCAATTTCACCATAGATTAGAATAGTTCAATTTATTTTACTCACGCTAATATTGACCAACATAGAATTGTCTGTTGCGTCTAAACTTTGACGAAATAATTGCGCGTGCTGCCATGCTAGGTCCTTTTCACCTCCACTTAGCACAGCTGATAAACTAATTTTCCAAGTACCTTTCAGTTGATCTGTTTTGAATTTTTCGGAATTTGTGACGGAAATTACTCTAGTTTTTCCATTTCTATAAAATCCTTGGATCTTCCATTCAATGCTTGCCTTGGAAAAAACGGCAGTGGTGGCCCGAAAATTGACTTCATCAATCTCACAGCTCGAATCTGATAGTTCGAAACTCCACTCTATTCTTCCACACTCATTGTCTGGGCTACGGGCCAAATACACCATTTTCCAGTCATTTTCGACTTTGCGGAAAATTCCTCCACTCGCTTCATGGATGCCTTTTTCCCAGCCTACCTTCTTCTGTAAAATTTTTTTACTGCTGTCCGTCAAAATATATTCGTCCGACGATGCTGTGTAACTCAAATCGACCGATTCAATATCCGCGGGAATGCGCCATACGTAGGATGAGCTTGAGTCAACCTAAGAAATTAATTAAAGTTCAAGAAAATTATTTTGTTATCGGATAAAATAAATTAATTCATTTGATGGAGCCTACGATCCAATCAATCTGATGATATTTTCAATGGTATCGCTATTTACTTTGGTTTCATGCCGAGCCAATCTCCATGCAAGTGATCCAGATGTTCTACCTTCGTAGTTGTCACTATTAGTTTCATCTCTATTTTGATTTCCGAAATGGTAGGTTATCAGTTCCACTAGTTCTATGAGGGATCTTCGTATAAGATACTGTTGTCGTGGAACTGAGCAACTGGTTCGACGTCGCGTGTCCGTTAACGACGTCAAAAATGCTAGTAAACGCGTTTCGGAACACAGATTTCTTCTTTTCATAAGAGTTTTTTGGTCTGCCGTGTATCTCCAAGTAACGTCTTGGATTTCGTCTTTCGAAAAAGCGAAAATGTAGCTTAATTTTTTGCCCCAACCTTTCTCGTAGATTAGTGGACGATCCATCACATTTTCACAGGGATCTGCATGTATCCATCGATTAGCAGCCACTGACCATATCTAAAGTGATGATGTCAATATTTTAGTTGCCGAAAATAAATGCCAGCCAAGAAAGACATAAGCTCACAATATGTAATAAATTCATAACAATTTACCTCCACCCAGACATGGTCAGTGTAATCCCACACAAGTCGGGTATCATAACCCAGAGAGCGGCAAATCAGTGCAAATGTATTTGCCCATTCTCCGCAACGTCCTTGTCTGGTACGGAGGAGAAAAGCGGGATCCGAATAGCGAGGAAACTCGACGGTGTTGGCACATGTTCCACATCTGTTTGCCGGGCATACGTGGAAATTTATTAGTCACTGGGTAATAGGGTTTAAAAATTGTTGTTCTGAATATCAGTGTTTGATTGACTATGGACTAACATTACTTTTATGATGTATTCATTTTCTTCATACGCAGACTAATGACATGAATAAATTGTCTCTTATGAATTAATGGGTTTTACAAACCTATGGATCTCAATTCTCGATACACCTGCATTTTTGGAAGGAATCACCTTTTGGAATGAACACTTTCCTGAGCACTTGGTACATTCAGGACTATCCATCCATTTGAAGAATTTTTCTTTGAACCACTTCAAAACCTCAGCAAAAAGTAAATCTTCCATAGAAATATCTTCCACTGACTTACTGTCACCGGTTGACTTCACATCTCTGCAATGATCTATACATTGAACCAATTGTTTCACCTATGGTAGACCACAACTATGATCATTTCAATGTCATTCCAGATAATTTTTAAATGATTTTAAGCTTCAATTTACCTTTGAATTAGTCTCATTTTCTCCATTGCACTAATTTGCAGATCTGTTAAAGGGATAACTGCTCTGGCTTTATCTTGTAGCTTCTCATTCTCATATTTCAGAACATCGTGAAAATGTCCTTCAATCTGCTGGAAAAATGTTGATTCCTGTGCTGAGAAACTACCGTTGCGTCTACTCGCAGAAGTCATTGGTTGAGCAGCCGAAGCTGTCGGTTGCGCGGCCTCCTGACTTTCGGAAATACGAATCACTGGGTCCAGGTGTTCGACTGCTGGCTGGACCACTTCTACTTTATTTGTTTGGGACTCAGAAAGAAGACGTTGGAATTCTTGTAAATTGGAGAGAGATGCATTTTCTGGTAGCAGCAGATGATCATCTTTCTACAGAGGCAAAGACAGTTTTTTAGTGGTTCGTTCTTGATAATGTCGAATATATCTTACTTTGGAATACAACATATTTTCTGATTGACTACAAATTAATCACAAAATAAATGCAGTCATGCGTATTATAGACGAACAAATAGATGGATAGAGCTGATAAAATCTTGCTTACTTCCACAAAACCAATCTCAAATAGACATTCCATAGCTCCAACGGCAGGTAGAAGTTTGGCTACAACTGTAGGATTGCTGAGCCGAACTTTCCGATATTTCAGATCATTTGGATTTTTAATCACATTGTTGCATAGTTTTACTAAAACGCAACAAACTTCCGAGTAAATGCTGGCTTCATTTTCTTTCAATAAATTGAAACACCGTTTTAAATTATTCATGGTGTTTCTGGAGCAAGTTTCTTATGACAGCTTTCTAACCTTTACGTCACAATTGAGCAAACGTCAGATAATATGCCAACGTGGTCGTATAATAATCACCTAATCATAGAAGATACTCAACAAATCGGGATTTCTTAACCCACAATAAAATACATTTATGTTCTTTTTTTGTACACGTTTTCACCGTATGTTATCAGAACAAGCTGTCACACTTGTTTGATTTGAAATGATTCAAGTCATCATTCATCAGCAACGAGTCAGCCCCTGGGTGAAAATGGTAAAAGCTCCCACGTGGAAAATCGGAAATGTTTCAACCCCTACCTGCCCTTACGTATGTCGGATGGCGCCACTGATCCGAATCGATGACCTTTAAAGGTGATAAAATAAAAAGCACTTTGGGCGGCACCCAAATCCAACGCTGGAGGTTGTAAGCACGGATTATACCGCCGCGGAGAGGAGCCTAGTTACATACACAGAATTACAGTCTGACAATTATACGGATAATCCTGCCATATGAAAATGTTGTTGGTACGACCAAAAATCGTAGTTATATTATAAAGCTCGAATGAAAATGGGAACTTTTACTACGCTTTAATGTGAATATATTTTTTAAGTTTACAGACTTTTATGAACGAAGTAACTTCTGGTACAAAATGCGACTAAAATTGTACAACTTTATGCATAATTAATCCTTGTAGACGTAATTCCTTGATGAGTAAATCGACCATTTACAAATTACCATTAGCGCGTAGTGTTTGGATAAAGATCAAGCTGCTCTATTTTATATTATTAGCGATGTAAAAGATCGCATAAGACAGAAAAGAATATTCATTGATTGTATTAAATACTTGCAGCTATTACATGCTGTGGTGCAGAGTATATAGAATAATTATTAACGAATTCGATCGGAATCCTGACAATATTTCATACCATTTTTCATTACGTTCCGTAGAAAAGATTACTTTTTACGAGTGTTAGTATGAAATTGGGTCGTTATATCAAAACTGAGCTCGCCATCTCCCATTTCCGAGTTTTCTTTCGTCACCCTCATGCTGCATGGACCACCCCATTCCGCGTTTCGGATAAATCCGTTAATAGTTGTCAAACAAAGTTTCACAAGAAAGTTGACCGGTCGTCATGATGTGACTTAAACGCGCTTAGTTACCAAGTTGAACGAAGAAATGGCTACGACTTTACTTCTCGTGAGTATAGATCGAGGTATAGATATTTTCCTCAAGCATTATATCGCAAGTATACTCACCCGTATTGGAGAGAAAATTCAAAATTCCGATGGAGCGATTTCCACTTTTAATAAAAACAATAGCCTCGTAGGCTGCGTTGGCGAAAACGCGTACAGATTACTTAACGACAAAATTAACTCGTCCCAGCTCCCTCATTTTTCCCCGGTAGCTTCGTGGCCAATTAGCATTAAAACTGAGATTGGCGATAAAAACGACGAAAAAGAAGACGAGGAATGAAAATATAAATGCAAAAATCAAAATTTATCGTGCATCGGGAGGTAAAAACGAAGATGAGGGATGAAGCTTTACAAATGCGCCGTATTCGGGGAGGATAATGAACGGTGTTACGAAAGCTCTCATCTTCAATTATTTATTTGCATTAACATTGCACGGGCACACTTTGCGTTACTTCTTTATTGTCATATAATACCTCAAATTCATGTTTATAATTATTTACAAAGTGTTTTCCTCTAGCGACAGGCTGATATCGCGTACCTTGAATAATAATCAGGTGATATAGCCATGGTTATCCCTATAGATCACATGTATTACACGTATACTTACACTGCTGTACTTCGACTGAAATCACCGCAATTGGAAGTCTACGAATTAACGTTTAATATTTACCAGAAGAAGGCTCTGATTAATTGTCGGAGCTTATTGAGAAGATTGTTGCGTCGTTCGTTTGATTGGGGGTAGGCATGGTGGAGAGTTGCAAGTCGATCCAATAATAGAGAGCGAGAGGAAGGAAAAGAGAGAGAGAGGGAGAATAGGGAGTGGAAAGAAAAGCTCTCGGTATTATACAATCGGTGTAATTAGCGGGGAAACGAAAATCGTTTCTAGAATTGAGCCGCAAGATTTTCCAGCAGCTGCACAGACGCTATAGATGCTATTTTCAATTGCGGCTACAGATGGCGTGGGGGGTACGCGCGACGCTGAATTTTCTTACCCATAATTATTTATTCGTAACGCGCGAAGGACCACGACACGATCTGCTTTTCAAGCAGCAACTTTTCTCTTCTTTATCTATATTAAGAGTATTTCACGCTTTATTATAACTCAAGTATGCGTTATGTATTGTAAATAGTTATATCCGATGTATTATTATACATAGCATTATACTACCCCAATAGCCGCGCATTGTATCAATATACATGTAGTTTTATGCAAATACGTATGCATAATATATATACAGACCTACATATGAAAATACAACATAACGTGATGTCAATAAACACGAGCTGCACGCACACGGGAGTTTACTACCGTAGAGTCCGGTAAAATGGCGTTAAAGTCAACGCGTTCAGCAACAAGTTGTAGCAGCCCGCCTCAGCTACTATAATAACACTGTAGCAGAGGTGCAGTAACTATAAAACCCGCACGTTCGACGAGAACAAAAGAGATATACGTATATATCTACAAATTTCTTTCCGCTAATTTCACACTTTTTCCAATATAGTTCAAACGATTATTCTTACTGCGTTTTGTTGATGTTCTCCTCTCTACTTTTTTATAATCTATTATCCGCTGTTATCCTAGTTATATACAGGTCTATAATACAAAAGAAAACGGGGTGATAAGGACTTTATCGGTTTAGTTTTGAAATCGTTGACAAAAAAATGAATTTTTTTTTTTTATCACAAATCGGGCTTGACCTGAAGATAGAAAAGTTCATCCATGTATTGCACCGCCTTTCGCTATCATCATACCACACAGCAAGTATGCCAAGCTCATGCGCTTCGGTGCAAAAAAATTGATTAGCGTGTGTTTAATTAATTTCATGTATAACGGTATGACGGGCAAATTCATTTGTTGAAGCTGATTAATCAATTGATTTAAAACGTATATGTATGTAATTATGGTAATTATGTATATGAATTACTGCAGCCATGGATTGGGCCATGTTGCAGTTGAGACTGGCATTTAATCATTGAATGCAAATTTGATTAGACGATGATCAGTGTTACCGAGGTAAAATTGTTATAAATAGCATAATGTTTTTGCTTGCATTTATTATTTTCCATATCGATGCCCCTGATTTTTGATCCTGCAACGGGTCTTTGAGGAATTAAAATAACGATGAACGCAACTCATTACGCCTGACCTACCCCCTTTTGAACGGTCAATCAATATTTGCGATACTAACAGCTATAACAACCCCGGCGATATGATGAAATTGGTAAAGTTTTACTTCTTACTTATTCTTAGAGCCTTCATGTTATATACATATACATGGTATTCCTATACACGGCCCTCTTGTACGGCTGTTTTCTTCAACCTATATACATATATTAAAGTACAAGCTTTGTGTTGCAGTTTCAAATAAAGTTTCAAGCTTCGAAGTAAACGCAGCTGTTAGCTATGCAAAGTACGTACGAGCTGTCTTGTATTTGGCGAATTCAATATTTGAGGACTTCGCCATTGTTGTTATCATCTTTATTAACGTAAAACTTCGTTTTTTCTTCTTCTTTTTCTCAGGTACTGAACTCGTCGGATTCCCCCCTTATATTTGCGTGCGAAAGTGCAGGTTGTAATAACCCTGGCGGTGTAGGTATTTCGTATATATATCGAGTTGCGAGAGAAGAGGCTGGCTGGTGAAACGCACTTAAATCTGTGTCGGGTTACTTTTTATTCCTCTATTTCCCTCCCTCATTCTCGCTGCGCTTTTCCCTCTTCCTTCATTTTCCCTCCTCTTTATGTACGTTACCATATACCGTGAGATTCGAAGCTCGCGGATGGCGTTTCCCCCAGGGTGTCGAGATTCGCGCGACGTTAGGGTAACTTGGTAACGCGATACTAGAGCAACCCCCCCCGATGCTGTATAGTAGGGTTTTCTCCTCGTTGCTTTCTCCCCTCTTCTCTCTTCTCTCTTGTCTTGTCTATACAATCTCTTCTTCTACGCGCTACCCTCTCTGCTCAGGAACGTCGTGTGCATACCGGGTGTCCCTCTCGAGATACGCAAAATTTACCTCGTGTACCCGCAAACCTATAGCCCATCGCGTGAAGAAAAAATCGCGACTCGCGAGGGATGCTCATCTTCTATTCATCTCGATCTGGTACATTTCACGCATGCATACGTGGGCATATTATATTATACATATATTTATGCTGCACTGTACGTACATGAACCTGGCGCACCTATTTCTATATGTACTATATAAATGTGTGTGATGTGGAGACGATAGGTATAGAGGAGCCAGAAGGATTGGAAGAGAACCTGCGCCTGCGTCGCTTCCCCGGGGCCGAAACAAGCCCGTGGTATCAGTCTTGACTCAGCTTCCTCCGCGGCAAATACCGTGATAACCGGTTATCGAGGAATGTACGTTTGATCGACGATTGTTTATCCCGTGTGTGACGAAAAACGAAAAAAAAAATAACAAGTTTCACGACAGGTAGAGCAGAGGTGGGAAGATGTGTGGGGATTTTTTTTTTTTACATTAAATTTTACCGTTTGTATCGATGAGAATTCTTTCACTTGTCTTTAGTGCATCGTAACGATAGCGATAATTATTAAATCGACGAAGGACGGTTCACATTTGTGTAACGTTTTGAATCGAATGTGTTCCGACTGAATAAATTGTGAACAAAATTACGTGTGCAGATGTTACAAGGAACAAGGAGATTTAAACGTTTGATCGATGCGTGTTTTTAATAGAATATTTTTTCAAGTGAATAATCAAATAAATAAAACAAAAAGCATCAGAGCGTCGATATACAAGGATTTAAAGTGTGATGGAATTGAAATGACTTTGGAAACGTCAACCGCGTGTAACGTTGCGGGGCATTCATTTTCCCGGTAACTGCAGGATCGCGGGCTCCAGGATAACTACGTTATAACTTTTTATCCACGATGTGTGGGCTGAAGAGTAATGAGCAACAAAAATTAGTGAGAGTTTAAGTTTTCACGAGGAAATGTCAGTTATCTTTGATAATGCGCTTTTATCTCAGACGATTCTGCAGAACTTTTGGAGTCGTTGATATACCAGAATTTAAATTTGAATATCCTCCCGGATTTCATTTCCTCAATCAAGTGAAGAGGTGATAGTTCAGCACGTCGAAACTACCGAAGTCGAATATCGCTTTGATTAAAGTTCAGAATATTATATATTTATCGCGATCGTATTTTTCATAAATGATAATCGTAGTCCGTCGGAGGCATCTTCGGCGGTGTTCATTTTATTTTTCTTCAATACAAGTGGAGAAAAGGAATTTTTCGATTATATACTAGCTAGAAGATAATCTTCAATTATTATCATTGTTGTTTCTTCCGCATCGAGACAATATATTTAAATGAAAGTTCTACGAGGGTCATCGTCGCCCCGGCGGTTAACTGGAATGAATAATTAACAACCCTTAAATGTGTTTCGCGGAGCGACGGGGTGTGAAAATATAAACTAACCCCTCCGATGTTGAAAATCATTTATCATTAAATAATAAGTCAATTGTGGCAAATGAATTTCTTAAGAGATTTATTTTTTAAGTGCTTCGAAGGAGCTGCCGTCTGTTGGGAGTGTATTAAAATTAATAAAGTGCTGCAACGATCCTTATAGTGAAATGGGGATTGTTAAAGTGAAAATGGGTTGGCCGCAAGGCTAATTCAAAGTTAATATAGTTAAATACCCCATATATAATTCACTGGAGTGTTTTTTAAAAATCATATCCCGACGACCGTATATAAAAAACGGCGCCGGATTTTTAAACGCATAAATTCAGTACACTTGTTTCATTGTCCGATAAGAGGTATAAACTAAGCAAAATGAGAGGCTTTTTACTCATTATTGGACTTATATTTGCCGGTAAGTTAACCAAAATATTTCATCCCATAAACAAAATGATACTATTATATGAACACAAATAACGAGATAATACCAAAAGAGTAAAAATTATTTCTTAAAATAATATTACACGAAATTAGGAGCAGTTCTTGGTAATCCAACTTTTCTTGCTTTTTTCCTTATTTGTGCTCTTTCACCATAAAACTCGAATTCGAATTTACAAACAATAATTTACGGGGAATTGTTGTCGATCCACTTCGTTACCGGAAAAACGCGCTCGCAAATGTTTAATGTTTTTCATGGTATATCCGATGGAAGGAAATATGAGATAGATATTTATACAAAAAATGTTTACTTTCCAAGATTTTACCGGAACGATTTCATTTCTTTTTCGAATCGTACCGGAAATCGGAAATATTAAAAAAAATTTCTACGAATAATCGTGGGGTAGTTTTCTGTTCTAAACATTTGTAACTTCGATTACATGAGCAGACTTTACAGCTCACTATTTTCCCCCGGTCAATCTAGAAACCGGAAATTTAACAGGGATCTCGAAATCCAGAATTAGAAAGCAATAACTGCACTGTGTGGGTTGCAGCGTCGAAAACAGATGCGGCAAAACAAAAAGTAAAAATATTTTAAAGATCGTCCAAATATTATACGCGTACATTGAATCACCGCGCGGTTTCCGTCATAACACATGCATAATACATCATACGTCATTCATGTATAGTACATACATTCATCGGCACATATATATGTGAATGTGCATCGCATACGTAGTAGATAGTAGTTAAGGGTACATGTAATATAAGTACATATACATGTAACACACATACGTATATTATACACACGGTGAAGTTGGAGGTTTGCTCGAATCGAGTTTGAATTTGAATTTCGAATGGTAACTGAAATTGAATTTCGTATGGCCTGCAAGGACCCGCCTGGTGTACCGGGGACGACGACGATCACGAGGACGATTTTGTTCCCCTGGATCGAGGTCCGTACTTCGACATCTCAGCGTCCAACAACGTCACCGCACTCGTCGGACAAACCGCGGTACTCAACTGCCGGGTGAAAAATTTAGGAAATCGTACGGTGAGTTTAAAATTGTATGAAAACAAAATAACGAGAGGTTTGGTGTGTAACACAAAATTTAAAAAATAAGATAGTCGATTTATCGAAGAGGGTATTCCAGCGATTTAATGAAGCGACCATCTTGTCTGTCTATTGTGCAGATCTCTTGAGACGTCTCGAAGCTTGAAAGCCTAAAATGCTTATACCGATGATTTTTGTTCTCGATTTTCAATTATTTCTCCATCGAAACGATAATTTCCCCAGGTTAATTCCCTGTAAAAAAGTTGAAGTGCTTTTGAAGGGTTCGAGATTTACCCCTTTATAAATTTGATATGACGAAAATTGAATCGATGACAAGTTAGTGCAGAGAGAGACGTTTCTTGTGTATTTTTACACGCAGAGATATATACGATGGCGGTAAAATGATCAATATAAGGTAAGCAGCGACTAGAATCTGCACTCTACGTGGACGGCGGTGGTTATAACGTTGTTAATTCTGTCGGCACCCGCGCGTAATTCCGTACAGGGGTGGAGGGGTTTTACCATCCTAAGTAGAAAGAAGTATGAGGTGAAGAAATGGTAGGGGGTTGAAGGTAAGAAAGGGGGTAGAGGGTGGAATAGATTGTCAAGTTTAATTCAAGCGTGGCCGAAAGATCCTTTGTCGCGAACCCGTTGCAAACGGTTTTAAGTACTCTTCTTAATCAAGAGAGGAGAAGAAGGATACGACGAGGACGACGACTTATTGTTAGTCCGCGCTCAGTCGCTGCCCTACTGCTGCCGCCGCTGCTGCTGCTTATACTTCAGACGACAATCTTCACCCTCCATTCTCACGGGGGTGGTTTTTTCCTATTCTTTTTTCTTTATTTTTTTTTACTTCTCTTTTTTAAAGTCATAGTGTGACGCCGGAACGGTATTCAAAACGAAACATTTCCTGATCCTTATTCTTATTTTTTTTTATTCTTATTCTTATTTTTATTATATTTTTATCGTTATACCGCAAACCATCCGAGATCTTTTTCTTTTTTTCCTTTTTTTGTAACTTTCAATGTGTATATGCCGCGTGTATGTTAAACACCTATATGGCATTATATGTATCGATATTATGTACACGTTATGTAATACATGACTAAAAGTGTTATACTTTTCGGGAATATATTTTTATGAGTCTTTCTTTTTTTAATTTTGGTTTTTTTTTCCCCCATGGCGTATAACTTGGTCACCAACTTTTCGATACATCTTTATGTTAATCACATTGGCGAATCGCACTTTCCAACCACCGACTTCGGACTCAGCTGCTCCTTAAACTTTTAGGGTTATCCCCCTCCAGGTTTAACGTAGGCCAAAGTATTTACTGTATACTTCCTTAGTATCTGGCTCGATCCATCGCGGTCTGGACCCACATAATTTTCGTTATACTCTTTCTCTACTCTTTATCTTATATGTATATATTTGTGTTTTTTTGTTTGTCATTTTTTATTTCTTTATTCTTATCCTACACAAGGTTATATCGCGCTTACCTCACTATCTATCGCTTTTATTTTTACGATTCCACCGAGACGCCGATCTGCTCATCCAGAGTTCAAATATCCAGCGCGAGAAATATGAGTGCAGGATATATATTTCGCCTGACGATCTTCTCATCTCGAATATATGAAATTTTTATCCGGTTTTATCAGAATAAATGTACAATTGTCGAAATATTATTTCTTGTTTTGCTCTCCTTATATTCTTTGCTGTAATATCATCTGCATTTTTTTGTTCGCAATATTCATATTCATGCATGCGAGAAACATCGTTAAACAATAGTTATTACTTGTCATCGTCAACGACGTGATAACTTCATAGCACAACTAGTTATCTGAATTATTATTAATTAACCGTTATTTAATTACTCCGCGTTATGATGTTACACACGCAGTAATAATTGCGGTTACGACGTGGAATTTGGCGCGGAGGAATGTTCCTCGGCTACGCTGCACTTCCAATGCTATATATATACACACACCTATATAACCATGGCGAGTCGTTTGTATGCTTCCGGAAGTAGTCACATAGATAACGTCGTAGGGCGATTCAGAGGAATAATTATGCCGGAGTATAAGTAGGATTATATCGCATTCATTATTGCAGATACCTATACATATATTATATATGTACGTAGGGGTATGCACTATACATACACCGCAAATTGCAAGGGAGTACTTTACTCCGCGGGTATACAGGCGAATTAATTAAGAGGTACGAGCTGCTTTTGCTGCGGTGTATAGATTGTGGCGAAAAAAAGAGAGAGATAAAAGGAAATGCAAAGAAAAAAAGATAGAAGTAGCTAAGAGATGATAAAGGAAACTCGCATCTTGACGCCGAATGATCTATAGATACATGTTATACCTAGAGTCCTTTTCAGCTTTCACATTCACTCATCCCCTTCACTCAATTTCATGTTCGAAAACCTAGAGGTATACACGTCATATTCCTTCATTATAGATGCCCTCATTTATGCGGCGTACCTATAATACCACCCGTGTAAAGTTGATGTATAAATGGTAGTTATGATGTTTGTTACATACTTTGATCTAGCCAGGGATGAATATAATTTAATCTGTACGCTCTTCGCGTATAATGTCAACTTCACGAGGCGAGCTATGGTAGAAGAGTGTCGCTTTGATGTATTATGATATTGTAGTATCATTAGAACAGTGTAATCCGGAAAAAGAGTGCGGATGCTGCAATGAGGACGTATCACATTAAAATGATGAAAGTACAAAAAGACGATGAAATCACTGCAATAAAGTCAGGTTTCTGTTTCCATTTTCATTCATTTTCTAGGATACACCGGATATGCTAAAAGTTATTATCGGCATTTGCATTGAATATTATACATTAAACGGTTGATTGAAATTACTATAAAAAAGAAAAAATGTATTACGTCATAAAACTTGCCGATGCAAAAGGAAATGACTATCGCAAGCTTTTCGCAACCCTCCCGCAATTGCAATCTTCGGAAAATGCGCAGCAGCAAGCTTTTCATGTCGTCGCAGTTTTCGTTTATCTACGTCACATTCGCGAATTTATAAGAGTTTGAAATTTGTATATTTGAAATCATTTTGGTAGAATCGTGCTGCAGTTCACCGTCAATGGGAATTGGATTCTTTTTTATCACACTCGTTGCACGTCCGTATAGATCCTTGAAAATTGTCGAGAGTATGGGACTCGCGATCTGTGATAAAGACGATAAAGATTCGAGATAGGTACTTATTTTTTTTGTTGTTGTTTTTTTCTTTAGAAAAATTTAATCTCCGAACATCGCGAACTATGTATACTAACTAACACAGTAACACGTACACGAATATACGTTTAAATGGGTATGTATAGTGGCAGCAGCGTGCTTCTGGCATGTTATTATAATCCATGGAGATCAGAATGGAGTTCGTACCGGAGATTTCCCTTGATCCTTCGTGCCACGGAGATAAACAAGCCGCGTTTGTATCCGTCACCCTCGCCCTCGCAATCCGAACTAACGCACCGTGAACTATTCCATATTCTTCCTAGCTGTTAACTTCAATTCCCGTTTGACAATCACATTTTTATCTCTCATTCCAAATGTCAAAATTTTGTTTTTGTTTTTTTTTTTCCTGGAAAGCACCCTCAGAAGTTTTAGAAAATTTCGTTGATTTACTCCGGAGGTTTACCACCCTCGAAAATTGTAATCGATAATTTGTATATCGTGCATCAGAAATGATTTGAATCAGATTCCTTAAAAAATTCGTATGAAGTGATAAAATCGTGCAATGATAATTTCTGTTGGTGTGAGAGAACCCTCCAGAGAACTGCAATCTGTATTCTTCCCTTGAATCATTGAATATATAATATATGTGCAGACGTCTAATCAATCATAAACCTCTGCCGTCTCACAGGTGTCTTGGGTGCGTCACCGGGACATCCATCTTCTCACCGTTGGCCAGGACACTTATACAGCCGACGGAAGGTTCCAAGCTACCCATTTTCCTCAAACCGAGGATTGGACGCTACAAGTCAAGTTTCCACAGCGCCGGGACTCCGGGACTTACGAGTGCCAAGTGTCCACGACTCCTCCCATCGGGCATTCGATGCACCTCTCCGTTGTCGGTTAGTTTATTTCACCATATTTTACTCATTCACAGTTTACAATTGGTTAACCTGGTCATGGTCGAAGAAGGGGATGGTTTTTTTTTTACAGCGGAAACGCTCGAGATTCTGCTAAAAAATAAAAGAACCACAGTTTCCTGGCGAAAAAATTCCTCATCAGCTGATAGATTTTCAGGGCTAAGAACGCCGAAGCTTTTTTACTTGTTTTTTTATTTTTTTGATTGTTGGATACGTTTGAAACATTTCATTCCATTTCTACTGTATCATAGTTTCGGAAAAGAAAATTGCAAGAATTGTCTTAAGAACATTTTTTCGGCCTGTCAAAGGTTAACCAAGTACATATATTGTTAATAATTCGATAACCCTATCAATCATGCTCTCCTAGTTACCAATAATATCTGCAAAAATACATAAATCACCAGATAAACTACCTATATATCGCCGAGTATTTTGAATATTGTAAACATTTTATACATCATAGTGAATATACGCGCATAGAACTGGATTATACTGCAGGGGATGTGCATGTCACACGTAGATATAGCGATCCTACGATTGATTTTGTTTGTACTATTTTATGTACTTTTTTTTGTTTTCCCCTCTACATAATTTATGCCTTCAATGCCGCGAGTTATTACAGACATTTGCCGACAGTGCGCTGCAGTATACGCAGAGTCTCTCTTTGTATTTAATCATTGTAATCGCGTCCGGTAGTAATGAAACGTTTCTTTCTGCTTGTTTTATTTTATTTCAATTTTTTTTCTATTTTTTATTCATTCGTTTTTTTTTTCCATTATTATTCCATATAAATTGCACCGCTTGCAATCGGGTAAGAATTATTTTCTCCGGAGTCAAGTGTTTTATGGAAACTACTAGATAGGTACGTAGGTACGTACAAGTATACTTGTTCGACTCGTTGAAAATATATATCCTCTTAATCTCCGCTCTTCATATAAACTATGTATATTATCGAATAATATACATGGGATATCAAAGTGGCGCATTACCGAGCTGCTAGTTGAAAATCGTTGAATATCAACACTCGAACTTCTCAAGCTATAGAGTTGCATGAAAATTATTATTTATAATGGCAGCAACATTCCGCCCGTATTCATGTACATTATTCCGTTCATTATGCCGTATTTTCAGATTATCACTCTTAACCTCCCATCGTTTGGTTTTTTTTTCATCATTGAACTTTTTGATCGCTTGTGCAACGAGCGGTTTCAACGGGATTATTAACTGTTCGAACGTGAAATTAGAAAAAAAAGAAGAATATACGTATAGTATATGAAACGCAAGAGTTGATTTCATTCGTCAGCTTCAATCGAGCGTTTTATTTTAGTCGCTGTCATCGCCAAATTGATCCTTGTTTTTTTGTTTTCTCTTTTGTTTTTCGTTTTTTATTATCATCGTCACGGATTACTTTCGTATACAGTTGTATATGTACAGCTATACATAACTATACCGCAGTCAATGAAGAAATTCTCGTATTTTTTGCGAAGGGATGATGATAGGTGTGTCGGGGGTGTGAAATGGAAGGTGAAAAGATGAAAGGTGGAACAGGTGCAGAGCAATGAGAGTGTTAGAGAGAGAAAGGGTGGAAAAGTGGCAGCGTGGAGGGGGGGAGGAAGGAAAGGGAGAGGGGAAGGAGGTAGGGGGTACTTGGTACCTACTTCATGGTTACAGCAGGAGAGACGAGGGAGCTTACTAATTTATTCTCCTGAAACCTAAGCTCGCGTTAAATTAAACGCTGAATCGAGACGGTGCTAATTAAAGTAATTAAACTGTTATATCGCTGTAGAGTTAGTTCGTGTAGATGGTAAATTTTACCTTGTCGCTGTATCGGGTATTAGAAAGGTCTATAAAAAAAAAAAGAAAAAGAAAAAAAAAACATTGTATCTATATTTTCTTCATTCGTGTTCCAATTCCTCTTATTATTTTCATTATATAGTTTTTGACTTTTGAATTATACCTTGACTTGAAAATTTTTTATTTCGTTCTGAATGTGAAGAGAAAAAAATTATCCATCGACATACCATCCGCCACGGATGAAGAATCGAGGCCTTGATTTTGCAATGGCTTTTTTTTTGGTTGTTTTTTCTTGTTCCTACCGTTCTTCAGTGCTTTCTCATGTTACACGTACGGAGGAAAGAATAACAAAGTAAAGAGAGACGGTGGTATACCCCTCTCCCCCACATTATAAAAACGCGTGGAAAGCGGATGCGGTGGAGAGGAGAGAAATGTTTGTCGGAGATTTTTATTTCGCCCGAGGGATGAAAATTCCCTTTTAAGAATTCTTGTGGCATATTTGTGGTAGGATTTCATAGATATCTACCTGGTACGGGGGAATCTAATAATATTGATAATAGTGCAGTACAGGGTGTATCCAAGTAGGTACTCTGTGTATATATATAGTACGGGGTACTGAAATTACAGTTACGTCTATGTAATGTGACATAATGTACAGTTAGGGATAAAATTCTTATGGTATAGGAAGTTGAGATCCTCTGAATCGATGCGGAAGTAATTTTACCGCGTATGCTCGATTATGGGTTGCACATGCCACAGGTGAAACGATCGCATTACTTTCATATACTGTAGGTATTGCGCGATCCTTACCTACTTCTTGAAATCCGCTGAACTGCTGCTGCTGCTGCTGCTGCAGAATTCTCTTTGTTTTGTTTCTACGGTTTTTCTATTTCTTTTTTCTTTTTTTCATTCGAGTTTTCCAGTACTGCAGCTTTCGGTCGCTTTATACGTCTCGCACAGCTTACGGATTTCTCGTTTTCTCAGCGCGTTTCACGCGTTTCGGGTTTCGTCTCGTCTATAGCTATATATCCACCTCTTCCCGCTCATACTAGGATATACATGAGGTACGATATATGTATACACATATACGTATGTAACATATAAATATATGTACATGTCATCTACTTACTATGTCAGGGATGTTCTTTCGAGGGGGAGGAAAAGTCCGGAGATACCTAAATCTCAGGAAGCGGATCACTCGCTTCCTCGCTAATTTTAGATTTTTGGGTCGTGGCTGCAGCGACTTTCAAACAGTCAATTATAAATTACTCTTTCGAGTCACATGCGACTTAAGGTGATTTTTTTTTCCTTTTTTTTTTACCCGTGAATTTCATACATATTTATTTCATTGGTATAAAAGTCCTTACGAAGATGAGAAAAATATTTCTCTACGAACTCTCAATTTATTGCAATTTGCAACTTCACGTTTTGTAGAAGTTATAGCGGGAAGAACCTTTGAATAAATTTTTTTATCATATAATATAGACATTATTTTGCCAATTATACTCTTTTATAACCGCTTACATAATTGATTTATAAATATTCAAGCCAATTTTAAAGGGTTGATATAAAAAGGAAATTTATGATTCATAAATCTGAATATCTTTGATCGAGAGAAAATAGTCCTTGATTCTTTGTGGTTATACTCTAAATTGCCATGCAATTGTTTCCCTTTATTTTTAGTTATTTATTAATGGACACATGAAACAAACGTAACGTAGTTATCCAAAAGGAAGAATCGAAAAATAAAACAAATCGAGGTAAAAATATGCGATACTCGTAATAAAACAAACTTAACAAGAAAAAAGAAATAGGATAAGAACGAAGAATATTTTTAAATAGCCCAGAAAAGTTTACCCGAGCCACGTCTGTCGTTCGAAGCACGGGTATATCGATTATAGGTAAAGTTGATCGTCTGAATAAAGAAGAATGTATTTGTAAATTTTTATTCAATATTTTCTATGTGACGGTGTAGTCTGATGTAATCGAGAATGTTTGAGGATTTATACATGTAAAATGGGGCTGATATCGGAACACATTCGTTATATCGTTATCCTTTTTACAGAGAAAATTTTTTTCCATTTTTTTTTCTCGTCCTACCTGCAACGACGTAAAACAGATTTTGAGTTAATTCGCGCGCGGTGAACTGTACTGCGGGC
The DNA here is from genome assembly GCA_963932425.1 of Athalia cordata. Taxonomy (NCBI): domain Eukaryota; kingdom Metazoa; phylum Arthropoda; class Insecta; order Hymenoptera; family Athaliidae; genus Athalia; species Athalia cordata. Next base: position 34,118,994 of record OZ010626.1, read on the forward strand.
TACATGGCCATTCTCAATTTATACTCAACCAGCAGCCAATTTGTTCTACTTCTATACTTCCTCTTCCTGCCTTACTGTCTTCCCTTATTTCTTTATTTCTGCAGAGGACATATCAAAGTGTTCTATACGTGTGGACCCCCTCGATCCATACAAATATAGAACGACGCTCGATGCACTTTGTTCGAAATTTTAGTAGGGTGAGGGAAGAAAACTTTGAGCGGTTCATCGCGTGGACCAACTTTGTCAGCGTTTGCAGTGCCTCTATACCACCTAGTCTGCAGGTTTTGCTCTGCGGCACACAAGGAAAAGGACGTGGGCGGAGTTGTGGCCGCGAGTTGTGTGGGTGGATATATTATATCTGTAATACCTCCGTATCAGGGGTATACAAAATTTCGGTGAAAATAAATTCAAACATCTGCGATTTGTTTTAAACTACAGGTACCATAGGTACGTACGTTAGTTATATATTGTTTGGTACGTAGTTTTCAACGACAAGTGGAATAACCGCGCCAGGTTGCTCCGCGTATTGCGGCTGTTCAAGTTAGGCAGGCGTAAATTTACGATCGCAACCACATCCGCCTGATTTATAACTGTTTATGGGGCATTCGGTACTAACTCGACTTATGTTGGTAATGAGTGGTACGATCTGAAAGACAATTTGTTCGCGCACGTTTTACTTTTGTTTTCACGCTAACGTATCGAGTTCCTCTTTTACTTTTTCTTCAAACTTTTCGAAAGTCCGAAAAATTTCCAAGCCTGACTATACTGATATCACTCAAATTTTGGTTTCCGTTGCACAAGTCATAAGATTCAGCAGCAGCAGCACCAGCGGAGTAGCAAAGTGTTATAAAAGCTGTGCAAGGGGAGAAAAGCTATGGCTGGAGATACGTTAAAGTGAAGAGAGATTGAAAGGAGGAGTCGCGGAGTGCAGGGTACTCTTGAATTTCTAGGTACACACTCGATCTCCGGTGAGAACAGAAGAGAAAAGAAGAGAAGAGCAGTGGAGAGGCGAGAAAAGAAGAGAAGAGAAAGGAGGAAAATGACTCTCCTCTTCTTGCCGCAGAGTAATCCGATGAAAATGTTTTTCTATCCGATACCTCCACCGCGCCACCTAAATTCACCGATATTCTTTTGGCAAGGGATACGACACGGGATGCAACCTCACTAAATTTCACTCTGTGCCACAGAATATATATACGGTGACACAGTTTTCTGTTCTCTTGTCATATAACATAAGTGAACTATGATGCTAACTGCATCGGACTAACATCAGTACATTTTTTGTAAATTCCTCAGCTGAGACACTTTATTCAAATCTGCATCCGATCGAAATGCTATTTCGTTTCTTCTTTTTTCGATCAATAAAAAAAAGCGAGGGTGAAAATATTCATGGTTTACAAAAACTTTCTTTCTTTTTTTTTTTTAAGCATTCTCAAACTCATCTGAGAGGTTTAATTTTGCATATTACAAAAACTTGAACAAATACTTTTGCAATAGTATTGATGTAATTTGAAAAGTTGAAAATTTTTATCACCTATAAAAGAATTACCCATTACCTAGATGAGTTCTTTCGATTTCAACTTTGTGATAAGTAGATAGACTATATTTCAACCCGCTTCACGTCGCTCGCTACGTAATTCATATATGGGGGCAACTATAATATATCTGCATTATACGTACGAGAACATAAACTTTTGACATGTAATTTCACGGATAAAATGGGCAATAAGTGTCGGTTCGTTGAATTCTCATATATTTTATGGATAACATACATCCAAATATATGTATACATATATAATGTGTATTATAATATACCCCGGAATTGGCAAACGGTCAGCAACCTGATATATGGATTTTTGTTCGTGAATATATGAGGCGTTTCGCGCCAAATCGAGTAATTATTTTCCCTCGATCATTTCTAATCGGAATTGTATTTTTCTTTTTTTTATCACCATAAATTTTTTCAAACGCGAAGTGTAATTTATTTCTTTTCACGAGCCATTTCATCCAATTTTCTTATAGTTTAATTTTCTTTCTCGTTTCGTACGTGCACCGATACAGAAATTGGGATAATTATATTAGTTCGGAGAAATCGGAAAACCTCGTTATGAGTATAATCTATCTAATTACGAGATTTTCTTCCAGAATTCAGAGGAAAAATTATCCAGACTAACGTTTCGATGAATCAGCGACCCAAAACTAATCTACCGATTTTGTATAGATCGCAAAAATGGTGAACAGAAGAGAGAGAAAAAAACTAAAAAATACGAAAGAAAGTTCTAAAAACATTTCGTCGCTTTCTGATCATCGTCGGATGGAATTAGCAGCTTTTCTATGTAAGCATGTAGGGATTTCGCCGCCCCTCAAACGTGACCCAAACTTTTCCTCAAACAAAACCCTAGCTGAGGCAGCTTGTCTCTGCTGTCGACGCGGGATGACAAGATCCGTATGTCGTCTAAGCGATAAGCCTCCTTCGTAAATAACTTCTCTAGATATACCCATGAAAAAGGACCAAAAGCAAAAGCAAAATGATTATATCCTTCCCCGAACGTCCGAATAATATAACCAAAACGAAAGAATTAGAGCTGGAAAGCGAAAAGAAAAAGGGAAAAAAGAAATTATCAGTGATAATTAATAATGGATGCTGCAAGGGGAGTTCTTTTTTTTTGCTTTTTTTTGTGTTCATTTCATCGTCGGCGACAAAATTATAGTTTATAGCGGTTTGCTCATTTACTTGTACAAGAAATAAATATAATTTTATCCATAATTAAAATTTTCTCATTTTAATCAAGCTGAGATCGATATAATACGTATCAAGATATCTGCTTATTTTTCAACCACTCGTCTCGACTCCCCTCGTCCCGCTCTCGTGGCGCTTTGAAATTATTAATTCAAAAGTCGCTCTGATTAACTGCGAGGTCATACAATTATAATAGATTCGGTGTGTGTAATTAATTCGAGAGAACTTATATCTTATTACATTGGTACTCACAATCAAGCGTAATTTAATATCGGATTTTATTCCTCTCTTTCTTAAAGCTACTGATAAAAAGCAGCAGTGGAAGAAGATGAGATACAAGAACAGAAAAAAAATAAAAAAGTAAAAGAAAATAAAAACAAAATGGTGTCTGGTAGTTCAGGTGACGGCATTTTGTGCTCCGTATAACATAGTTTTTTTTATTTCTATCATCTCATTCCCCTTAAAAAAGAATAAAAGAAAAAAATTAATGCTCGGTTCTGAAAAGAAAATCTGCCTGTTGGAGTTCCAGACGAATGAAAAATATACAGAGGTCGGTCAGAAGTTTGGAAATTCTCGTTTTCGTGAAAACAAAAAGAACAAAAAAAAGAAAAAGCGTAATTTTTTTCATACATCATTTTGCAGCACGCACCGTTTATTTTTTCTTTTCTTCTTTTCCCATTTCGTACAGCAAATATGGTATGCGATTTCGAAAATTTTATTTCATACGAAAATTTGGGATGTTTAATTTTTTTTTTTGTTGTTAACCTCATTGTCAGAGGAGACGCCTCACGATTGCGGGATTTTCACTCAACACATCAACTACGTTTCATACATACATAAGTATATTCATAACGATGACAATATGGCGTTATATATCCTTCGCTAATGAAAAGTAATTTGCGACAGTGTTAATTAGGGGAGCATGTTAATTAACTCTTGAGCATATGTACACGTATGCCCGTACGTATACCTATCTGTGTGTGCGTTTATGTATGAAATGCCTATTGGATCAGAGCCGGTGACGACAATTATCGGAGGTCCGGAAATGTACATAAACCGTGGGAGCACAATGAACCTCACCTGTGTGGTCAGACACAGTCCGGAACCACCGCCAGCCATCTATTGGACGCACAATCATGAGGTTCGTATTCGCATTTCTATGATACCTTGTAACTCCTTATAAGTCCGCATCGCAATTTTGAAATAGAATTTAGATATTGCTACCATCGCCGACGGCTTTTGTCTCTGCAGTAGGAAGTGTGCAAGATTTTAATTTACAGGGAATTCGGTGTAGTGTAATTCAGAAAATTTTATTACGAAGAACAACGTTTTCTCGAACTGTTCAATTTCAGAAAATTCGTAAATAATTGTGTACCAAAAATTAGATAAATTTTCCGATCAAATTCAGTGGAATGTATTTGCAAATATACATTTTGAAATCTATATGATTATCAGATCGCCGCAGAATTCACATACCTTCGGTGGTGGTCAATTTAAATTCCAAAATTCACCATCCACAACATTCAATTATTACCTTGCCACATTGGAATCTCAATCGTTATTTTTATTCTTTTTTTTTTTAATAAAAACTAGTGGTCTTGCACAGAGGAAAACACTACTGACTATTTGAATTTTATTACTTCGATTACGATTATATTTCATTCCCAACGAAATAATAGAAATATCAAGTGTCCGAATCGAGAGAAATTTAAATCCAAACTCAGGCCGAATATTTTATACCTATTCGTTTTTATTGAACAAAAAATTATTTCAGTACCTGTATGTAGATCCGATTCCAAATAACCGGTGTAAAAATTTTTCCACCGTTGCAGCATTTGCAGTGGTGTGTAAAAAAAAAAAATTCTTTCTGTAAAAATTGAAATGTACCACGAAATGTATACACAGTTGTACAGCGATATATGATTTTTGTTATTTTCTTTTTCCCATCATACTTTTTCATCCGCCTGTCTCTTTTCGTTTGACGTTGTATCGACTATCAAGGTGATCATTGATCGGCAATTTGCAATTTTGCCACTACGTTTATATTTCTCGTTCTCTGTACACTCGGGGCTGGGATGGAGTACGTTGTAATTTTTTTTTTTTTTTTTTCGATTTCTTTTTTATCTATATTTTCAGTTAAAATCGTCCAATTGAAATCGTTCGCGTCTATTGTTTTGACTACACACTACAATTTCGGCAATTCTGTGTGTAGTTAAATAATAGAACACGCTCGGATGGGCTCGATCATTCAAATTACTCGGAACATTTTAGCCTCGACAGTTCTTCTAACCGAATTCCGTGTGTGTAGGTGGAAAGTTCAGAGAACCGGATAATCCGAAGTAAATAAAACACCGGGTACAAATTTTCATTCATACACGTTTCTGTGGCACATGCTTTTTCGGGGGAGAATTTTTTTTTCTTTTTTTTTCCCCATTCTTTTTCTATTTTATTTTGCCGGAACGACGCGTTTCATACGAGAGCGGGATTCTTCGACTTTTTAACTGTAGAGAAAAATGTTGACGATCGTGATTTTTGCCATCCGAATATGATACGAGAGAAAACAAGAAAATAAAAAAAAAGGAAGAATAATGGAAGTGAAGTTTGGTTTTTTCAACGGTTTATGGAAATTGAATGACCATTTCATTCTCATGTTTGTACCCTACATTTATTATATGTTCTGTGAAAAGGTCAAAGTTGACTGTGTAATTTCCTGGGAATTTCAATCGGTCATTCGGAAGAAAGAAGCGAAGTTGACTTTTTAACAAAAAGCGGTTCATCCCTCATCGCTATAGACATATCAGGTTGACGCTTTTTGAAATCTCTGAAGAATTTCTGACCGGACTGACGATTCTTTTCATAACTGTCCTCATCTTTGAAGTACCTTCGTGAATTTGTTTCCAAATTTTCTTTTCGAACTATCCACAATTTCCGTGTGACTGTTTCTCGTTGTTTTTTCATCGTAATTACCAACCACTTTTCCTGACAGAGAAAAAAAAAAATTATGAAAGTGGTTGAAAATCGAGGGGATAACCACTCTATATTTGAATGTCCCAACCATTTCACATTTCACAATTATTTTACAAGTATTTTGCACTATTTCACACTATTTCACACTAGTTCACATCATGCCATACCATTTCATTTCGAAATTGACTGTCCCAAGTATTTCACAAGCGGTTACCATCGGTATAAGCCCCTATTAACCCTATCAAAATGGAAAGTTGATTTTTACCCCATAATCGAAAAAAATCCAAACTCCTCTGGATTTTGTTCAATTTTGGGGAAAAAAATCGACATTTTTTTTTATAGGGTTGCCTATAGTATTCTTACGTATTTTGAGCCCAGGAATCTGAATCCGCAAGCTTAATTGATCCATCTATAAAATTGATCGAGTTATCGCCAATTTATCGTCTCGAAAAGTGAAAAAATCTGGATATCTCGATGGGATATTTTTCTAGCTCAATTTGGTCGACGAATTCGTGTTCCTGAGGTCAAAATATGTCAGAAAAGTCTCCTACGATCGATTTTAAAAATACTTCATTTTTGGCCCAAAAATTGAAAAAATCCAAAGGGGTATACCTTTGATTTTTATCGATTTTGGGGTCAAAAATCAACATTTTTTTAAATTGATCGTAGGACACTTTTCTGACGTATTTTGACCTAGGGAACACGAATCTGCAAGTTAAATTGATCTATCTATAAAATTGATCGAGTTATCGCCAATTTATCGCTCCGAAAAGCGAAAAAATGAAGATATGTCGATGGGATTTATTCCTAGCCTAATTTAATCGACGAATTCGTTTTCCTGAGGTCAAAATACGTTAGAAAAGTGTCCTGTAATCGATTTTAAAAATACTTTATTTTTCACCCCAAAATCGACACAAATCCAAAGGGGTATACCTTAGATTCCATTGACTGGCCCAAGTATTTCACAAGCGGTTACCCCCACGTCGAAAATATAAGAATAATTGTGTGATTCAGACAATTTTTCTCTGCATCTTATGTAAACGCCCATAATTTTTACGCGAATGAGTAAGAATTAGAACGCAAAATTTCTCGAGACATCATAAATATTGTAGTACGAGATCGTCGGGATCGATATTACATGCTACGTGCACCCAGTCAATCATAATTTCCGATAAATCTTGTGAAGATTGGTAATTTGACGCGCAGCCTGGGACTGGGTATAGTGTAGAACGTGGAACGTTTTGATTTACGAGCGAAAGTCAGGAAACGTGTTAAATCGACGGATGTCCAATTATCGTTATCGCACGAAGATGATACCGCTGACTAATGTCTGTCCATAGACAGTATAAGATGTACGTACCTATGTCGGTACTCGAAATTTAGTTTACCGCGTACGGCAAAAATTAACAAATCCATTTCAGCGAAGTTGTTCTTGAGAATAATTCAACTCGCAAAGTTTCGAATTTCTTATAAACGAAATCGCGGTTCCCAATTTTTTTTTCCGTATATCGAGCACCGCAGGGATTCGTTTTAAATCTGCCCCTGTCGACCCTTATGTACGAACATCGTTATCTCGGGGCTTTGAAGAAAGAAACAATAACTTTAAGAGACGGTTAACAAAATGTGAAAGTTGAAAGTTTTTGGCGAACCGGAAAAATAAAATGGGGCGATCCGTTGTGGCTTATCTTATATAATAAATGATTTATTTTTTGAAATTATTGTCGATTCCTTGAAGCGCGGTTTACCGTTTTCGCGGGAAAATTGAAAGCGGTGAAGCGTGTGCGGTAGATACGGGTTTGGTCACCCTTTGTAGTATACGTGTAGGTTATACGCCAGCTATGTACGCTACCAAGGGTTGGCAGATCTGCAGGTCTGCAGACTATATGTTTTCGGCTTGGCGACGACGTGCCGATTAAACTTATATATATATATGTAAGGTCCGGGCAATCTCCTATCCGCATGCTGCGCCCTTTGCCATTTTCATCGTCGCGCCGATATCGGATGTGATCTAGAAACCCGCGAGAGAAAGAGAAATAGAGGAGAAATTGGAGAGAATTGGAGAGGAGCGATTGGCAATGGAATTAATCGGGGTTTCTGACTTTGCAGGAAATCAATTACGACAGCCCTCGTGGGGGTGTTTCTGTAATAACGGAAAAGGGGGAAATCACCACGTCTTATCTCCTCGTACAGAGAGCCCAACCGGCGGACAGTGGTCGATACACCTGCCATCCCAGCAATGCAAATCCAAAAACAGTACTCGTCCACGTGCTTAACGGTATGATTTCAATAACAACTATAAATTATATAGATAAGACATATTGCCACATGATTTATCAACCGATGTATCCCTGCAACGAGTTTCTCGTTTTTCCCTCACTCCATCTTTAAAGATTTCTCTATAACTCGATACAATAAGAATGATCGTCCCTTCTGATAAGAAAACGAATAATCAGCTGGTTTAGAAAATATGAACGCGAGGAACTTTTCGACTCCATGAAATTTTACAAAAAAGTACAAAAGTCGAGGGCGGATTTCCGGTGTTTTGTTTTTTGGTTTCAGTGGGAAACAGATATATTTAAAAACGTTGCACGGGCATACGCGTTTGAGTTTGATCGAAACTCGTATCTAACTTTTTTAAAATAGGGATGCATGTTAAATTTGTTCTATTTTTTTCAATTGCTCGCGCTTCGCCACGACTCATGTACATCCGTTTTGACAGTTCAAACTATACAAGTATACGTATAACTTTTATAGCGTATATAAAATGTTACTGCACCACAGTCTTGCAATTGAAGAGACGATCTACACGTTCCAGTAATTTAGCTAACGACGTGTTCCTAACTTCAAGTCGTTAGAGTCAACGTTGTATTCTGTCTCAGCTGATGGTTCGTACATACCTCTACTGAGATAAAATCTCGAGTAGGTATACAACAATGTAACTGGAGCTTTATTTAGACCGAAGGCGTAACAAGAGAAGATGAAATTAGAATGAAAGAAAAAAAAGAAGTAAATTAGAAGAAATGATCATCGAGGATTCAATCTAGCTGTCTATCATTGTAAACCTATAAAAAGACTGTTTTACTTGTTCTCAATTTCACCTCGCGAAGTTATTTTCGCATTTAGATACGCGAAAATTTGTCGTTCGATGAACAAAAATTCAGGACTCTTCACGACGGTATAATTTTTGTTTCATTTGAAAGAAAACGTATGTGCAATAACCGACTGAAAAAACCGTATTTTTCTATTATCACATGAAAATCTTGATCCGAGCATACGTTTTTTTTCCTCCTATCTTGTAAATCTTAATTTCTAGAGGACGCCATTTTCTCGTGACATGTCTTGTGAAATCAAACGCCCTTTCCCCAGCGCTCTTGTGAAAAGGTTCGCACGCTCCACCGAGTATATTTTTATACCCTTTACCCTTGTATCTGAACCTCCACCCCCTTTTTTGAGTTTCCTTTTAACATTACCTTCTTCTTTTATTTGATGTACCTTCGTCTGATTCGTGGTAGCAAGATTCGTAAGAAGCGGATCCTTCCCGAGTCATGTGAATGTCGCCCTTTGAGAATTCGCGGTCCCACGATGCTATATTCGCAATTGAAAGTAGGGAAATACTGTAAAAGGATACTTTTTTTTGGGTGTAAAGGGAAAGGGTAACGTTGGTTAAGGGGGGGTGGTTGAATGTCAAAGGGAAACAGTATTTTTCTTGTATATTAATACGCGTCTATAAAATACGTACACATCTACAGTATATACGCCCGCATACAATATTGCTTTACGATTGTAGAAGTTCCGAGTAAAAAAGTAACGCCCTAGCAAAGAAGAGAAAGTAGAATCAAAGGGGATCGTTTTCTTTGAAATCCGTGGTGACACATCGAACACAAACATGTATATGTATCTTCGATAGAGATATGTATCTAATCTTTGATAGAAATTCGGAAAATTCACGTAACAAATCGGATAAAAACTTTACAAAATATATCGCACATGCAGAACGAGAAAAAAATGACGAAAATTTAAAAGTGCTTTTCGGAGTGTGGAGAATTATAATACGTAACAAAAAAAGTTTCATATATAAATCAGACCCGACGCGACGTGGTAAAGGAGCAGGAGGGGGGGGGGGGGGGGGGGGGGGAAGTTGATCTAGTTGGCGTGGAATACCTCGTATATTCATCATACACAGGTGTTTAATTTTTGTTGAATCTCTTTCCTCTCTCAATTCTCGTGACCTCCCTCGTAACACAGCGAAAATTCTAACACAAACACCTCCGCAATTACATCGGCTTGTACAACACTGCACCGTATAAGAGGGTGGGCAGGTACATTATACGTCGGTAGAGAAAGAAAATTAGGGAGGAATAAGGGAGAGGGAGAGGAGAAGGACTCAAATAATATTACGTACGATGTTATACTATACCTAACACGAGGTGGCAGTGAGGGAATTCACGGCAAAAGTGGATATAACAGAAACGTCTAATTCAAACTGAAATGTGTGCGCCATGTACAGGGTGTACATTTTCAAAGTATGTACAGCGTGAGTCTCATCAAAGCTTCAGAATGGGATGGACTTACAATTAGCTTTTGGGGAGACACGCCCATCCGACCAATCAGGCGAGTGGTCACAGCGGAGGGGATGAAAGAGCGTCTATGGGACGTTTGAAGAGAAGGTTCGAAGAGCTGATGATAATTGTGTACTTGTGATATTCATTTTGAATAGCCACAAGTTTCGAACTAACACGAAGATGACCCAGAACTATGCCTGATATTAGTTGACCATCAATTTCAACGCGCACATTGCGTCGATTTCATGGGGATCCCCAAACCGACCGAGTTAATTCAAAATAAATATTGGTTCACAGTCATCGTTGGATCTTCGAACCTTTTCTTCATATACCTTCCACGCTCCTCCATGATTACTCGCCTGATTGGGCGAGTGGACGAGAAAGAAATGAAAATCATAAATCACGTACGACTTTAATAGGAAATAAATTTTCTTTACAAATTCCATTGTTCACCCAGCCTAAAAATAGGACACCCTATGTGTGTTTAATGTATATATGTGTTAGTATAATACCTACGCTTGTAACATCTGTAGCAGAAAGTGCCTCGGTGGGTTGAGCTTTTAGGTTGAACAATAGTCTTATTAAATCGGGCATATTCACCGTGGATTAAGTGTGTGTTGAAATTGGCCCGAATTCTGCTTACGTATACGCCCGAAAAGGTTGGCCACTCCACTGATCCTGATCCTGATCTCATTGCTCCGGCTCTTCCTCTAGCCCCCCTTCTTCTATAGATAATATAATAAATACTCGAGGAATTTGCACAAATTCCGCCACACATACCTACGTAGATATCGGCGGATTTTCGAGCGAATTTCGGTGCTAATCACCGCCGTTTGATACAAAACGTTCACATATGTAGTATATACGTATTATATATAATGAATACCTACACGTATATATGTATACATTGGATATCCATCAGCACAGCACGATACGTTTCTATAGGTACTTGTTAATCGTGTCCTCGATTTCATGAAAATTTCGATTGTTTGATTCACAGGTGAGCACCCAGCGGCAATGCAACATGGTGGACAGCTCAAACTCGCGAATCCACCGTTCGTAATATTCCTCGCCTCTCTTTTGGCGTTTTTAAATATACATTGATAATCGATTATGTTTTTTAATGATAAAAAAATTATCATTTACAAATATATACTATATATTACATCACTTAATACAATATATATTATATGCATATACATATATAAACATCGTTATACGCCTATACATAATTACATGACTATGTTATCATTTGTTCTTATTATTATCAATATTAACGTCGATATAATTATGTATAATTATTGTTAAAGCATTGCAAATATTATTGATCGCGGGTATATATTTACATACATCGTACATATTTACATTCTACATCGTACGTTATATGTGGCACAATTTATTTGTTGAAAAAAAAAAAGAATTTATTCAATCGTTTGGAAAAAAAGAAGTATTATTTTCTCTCTACTCATCTATTATTATTATATATATATTGTTGTTGTTGTTATGTATACTGTGATCGATATGGTATATATATGATGATGATGATGATGATGATGGTGATGGTGAAAAGCGCGAGTGAATTAAATGTGTATTTAGTGCTGCTAATTAATCAAAACGGTGGCTATAATAAATAATCGGTGAGAGTGATTGTAATAATACGTTGCGTATGAAAATAAGGAGAGAAAGGGAGAAGGAGAAAAGAAATTTTTAATTCGTTCTCGTGAGGAAAATTGAATAGAAAACCGAACAATTAGTAAATGTGGACAATCGTTCGACTTTGCATTCCCGACATAGGCATACATATAATATTTCGAAATGGAACGATGAAAAAATAATAGTTAAGCATTATATATATATATTATATATATCTTTCCAATTTTAAATTAAATAATATGAATTAAGAAGAAGAAAAAAAAATTATATATATAAATATAACAGAAACAACTAATTAGGGTATATCATACATAACATATATGTATAGGTTACGTATATTTTATTGTTATACCATTATAATATTATATTATATGCGCGAGGACTGTGGGCGCGAATGAAAGACTAAAGAGAAAAAATATTTGAGACGAGAATAATAATATAAAAATAAAATGAAAACGCGATCAAAAAGAAAAAATTCCCAAAACGAAATTGTATATAAATATGCATAAAGTACCTATGTATTGTATATGTATAGCGAAAAGCCACTGAATTTTTAAGGGAGTGATAAGACGCCCCTAAAAGTCTCGATAAGACCAGGGGTGTTTTTACCAAACTGAAACCCCTCGCCATAGAGTAACGTGAAAAAAAAGAAGAAAAAAAAATGAAACGAACCAACGAAAAGAAAAAAAAAACCGAACTCCTTTCCTTTCACATCCCCTTCTTCTTTCGCCGTTCCTACCTTTCCACCTTTCTTTCCTTTCCGGCCGTCGTCTTTATCTCTGGCCACGCCGACGCCGACGCCTGGCTTCTATTGGTATACTGTATCTTTGGTACAAGGTTATCTCAGATCTTTTGCAAAGAAGGGGCCTACCTTTCTCACCCTTCTCACGATACCTAACCTAAACTAACCACCTTTCCTACCACCTGACGCGAGTAATATATCTTCGCAGGTACATCCTTGTGTCTATACAGATAGATATACATGGTACATATAACCAAGTGGAATATACACGGATATCTAATTACGTATAATATATGTATCCGCATCAATTTGTGTTTGTGTATACCACATGAAGCTTGATACGGATTTATACGCCGCGTGTATTCTGTAAATACGCACATACATTTTGGGGTGGTTCTTAATTAGCGTGTTTTCCAATTTTAACCGATTAAAACCTGACCTTGATGAGCAGGCCGTGGAAGTTCCGATTCGGATTTCGGTCCCTAATTTGGGGAGGTACTTTTTGAATTTAAAAATTTGTAAATTCCGAACGGATTTTTGCTGGTAGTGACACAAAACAAAAAACCCTGGTAAGCCTGCAGGTAACATATTAACTTTGCGTTCGTGTAAAAATTCCATCTTTTTTTAATCACATTTTGAAAATCTTCTCATGGAACTGAAAATGTGAAGATTTGGTGAAAAGGGTGGTTTTAATTTCCGTTTCAAAAATTTGCAGCTGTTATAATTAATATTTTTTATTTTCCAAAAGTCTGCCGAGTACTCGAAACAAAACAGAATTTAACCGAATTCAATCGATCTGATCCATTTGGTATCTTAGGTCCCCTTGACATTCACATCATATATATTACGGCAGAAATATTTCGCATGTCTGCGGAATCTGAAATATTTGCAGAATTTCTCACCATATACCTATGTAATATAGCGTCTGCGGCGCCCTGTAGGTATGACATTTTCTACGAGTGGCAATGGGGTTGGTCATCGGCCAAGTGGTGAAGCTCCGGCGCTACGAGCTAAGTAACTAACATAGCGGCGGTCACTGACACATACACTTCATACCTCATAGGTGTGAGCGAGCGTGTGCACGGTTATCTGAGGCGCGAATCCCAACAAGCCAACATTTGTAAAAAATAACTTTTTAATCCCGATGTTGGGATTAAAAAATGAAAAATTTATTTTCAATCCCAAAATCGAGGTGTTAGTTACTTACCGCCGCCATGTTAGTTACTTAGAATTAGCTCGCTGGCGCCGGAGCTTCGCCACTTGGCCGGTGACCAACCCCATTAACGATGCGAAACAAATATGCAGCGATTTGAGTTTTGTTTTCCAATATTCAGTAAACCATTAAAAAACAAAAAATCGACGAATAAGTAAAAAAATAATGAGGACTGAATTGTCACAAAAAAAGTCCGCTCTTCTTTTACAAATTTTTTTACATGACTTGAAGCAATTCTGATCAGCTTATCGCTTCGAATTTGGAAGAGCTTTCATTCTGGATCATCTGAAATTAAAGTTACACAAGCACACCGTACACCAATCTACAGGATGGTCCGAGTCGTTGAACGTTTTTACGCCTTGATTGGTTTTGTTTTATTTTATTTTGCTTTTAAAGATAAGAGGGTCGGGTAAGGGTGTCTCAATGGTTAAAATTGTCTTCGAAGCAAAATATTATTGGCTAGTTTATTTTTTTTCTTCGGTACGTTTCTTTCTTTTACTTTCTTTTCTTCATTTTTCACTCAGTCTGGGTATAGGTAAAAGTACGCGGCTAGACGCTTTGAACTGCCATTGAAATGCGAAATTTTATACGACGAAAGAAAGTTCCAGAAATTTTTATTGAGTAGGAAAACGGTTGGATGAAATCGAATATATAATTGGATAATCGTCCGATCATTATCAAATATAATATATGTATATTCTCGGAATTCTATACCCGTAGAAAATCTTTTTCTTCTTCTTTTTCTTTGGTTTTTTTTTCTTTTATCCCTTGATGTGATGAAAAATGGATTGAAAGGACTTCAAAGAAATTACGAGCGTATAATTGACAATTGTTACAATAATTTAGAATGCGGTCTTTTTCAGTTTCGAAAAATAATTTTTCAAAGAATTGTATTGTCAATGCTGGGAATTCCTCATTGTTAATTTTCAGCACTTGCGATTAACTTCTCTCCTCCCATGTCGAAATATCGATGAAAAATAAAGTTCCAAACTTGAAGAATTTATTTTAACTAGAGTACACTTTTAATTACAACTCGACTTTGGTCGGATACGCCCTTTTGCTTTTCGTAGCCCTCAATACCTTACCTATGTACAAACTCACGACAATTGTGAAGCAAAGCCTCCCTCTTATCTGACTACTAAACATTTTCACGTATCTTTGAAATTACGAGGTAAAGTCGTGATGGCGAGACACTTAACTCGGACCACCCGTTGTGGGTAAATGTGAAGGTGTGTGTGTTTGATAATAAGTAGGTACATGTAAATACACATACGCATAAATACATACATAGTCGCAGCAAAGGCGAAACAATAGATAGAGAAACAAGCGGAGGTGGTGTTGGTGCGAATGGGACCAGTACTTGGACTGTTATACAGTTACCAACTACCCTTACGTGCTAACCTTTACTTAAAGCGCGGTAGCTAAAGCCAGCCTAACCCTGGAAGATAAGCACCGTAGGTATACGTACCTAGGTAGCTATACCTTTACGAGGAAGAAGGTAACCTTTGCACGCTATTTCGTACAGCTAATAGACCCATATACATAAATTCACATCTAAGTGCAGTTTAGCTTATAATGGTCGAAGGTACGATTTCTTCTCCATTAATGACCTTTCTCTGTGAAAGTGGATGTTGCTCTGTGGATACCTACCCATCTACCCACCTATCCACTTACACCATACGACATAATCGTATAACTAAAACTCCACGTACGACGTGCATTCAAACACCGCGTTAAACGATCTCCACATTCGAGTTATACACAGCCAATTATACGCGCTTACGCTATCTTCATTATCATCCGACTAGCTTGTAAACGTGAAAGACATCGCGGCCCATAGGGTAGGTATAGTTATTCTGATTTTATACGCTCATCTCCTTTTTTATTTTATTCTATTTTTTTCCACAATATTTGGTATACAGTTTCGAGATGAAATTTTCATGATATTAATTGTTATATGATATCTATTGTTAATGTGCGTGATAAT
Organism: Athalia cordata; assembly: GCA_963932425.1. Lineage (NCBI taxonomy): Eukaryota > Metazoa > Arthropoda > Insecta > Hymenoptera > Athaliidae > Athalia > Athalia cordata. The sequence continues at coordinate 34,134,858 of OZ010626.1, forward strand.
TGATATCGAATTCGCGTATCAGGGGCGTCTATCCGCAAATAATCTATATGCAAAGTATAATCAAATTGTAATAATAATTTGTAAATATAATTAATATATTTCGAAATATACAAGGAACTAGGTTATTGAATAAAAAAAAAACTTATGTTTAAATATATAGCTCTATATATATATACGTATATATATAACTAACGATTCGCGAAATATTTAAATGTCAAGATTATAACGGGTGGCCTCGAAGTTTTATCAATATCGTATGATACACGGTGTACAATATTGAAGTCGAGTCGCAGGTTTTTTGCAGAACAGAAGGCGATCGATCTCGAGGGCGACCGTGGGCTCTGAGGCCCCTCGTTATACCGAAGAGAAAAAATAAGAAAATAATTGTGAAGAATGAAAAAAGAATATATTGTATACATGATATACTCGTGGTATTATATAATACAAATGTATAGGGAATTTTCATGCCGATTCTATAATTCGTAAAATTATTATTTTGTCTATAACTGTAATTTTAGTTATGAAAATTTACGTCTACGATGTTTTGTTTTTAGCTTTAGAAAAATGAGAGGAGAAAGGGTCGAATTGGTATGAAAATCCCCACGTAAAAGAAAGGCGTGTGAAACGGGCAAGTCGACGAAATTCAGTTTTTTTACTATCTTAACGTTTTTTGAATCGCAAACGTACGAGAAAAAACAATTTACTGTACATACGAAGACCTTTAATTGTATTTTGCTCGAAAACGGAAGAAAAAAAAAACATTTAAAAAAATCTTGCGTTACTCAAAAAGGACTTCCGGTTTTGGTCCGAAGTTCTTCAATCCTCATCCTTCATTTTTGCGTAAAATTGTTATTCAGGACGATCAAGTCGATTTCTGAATTTTTTGAATAGAAAAACTTTGGATGCCCACAAGTAATTATTATCAACGTCGGCGAATGGAAATTTTTCCACCCTCGGTGCTCATTTTCTGCCCCCTTTTTTCTTTTTCTGTTGAGTTGCCGGTTTCACCGTCTCTCCTGTATAAGTATAAATATAGTATAATATATATAATTGTAATTTAAAAAAATTCGATTAAATTATAGGATAAATATGTAAAATGTAATAAAGTGTAGACTTGTTATAGGGATACACGTAATATTGTATCGTAAGAAGACCTACCAATAAATACATGGACATGACGAGATAAACTTCAATGATATTTAGCGAGGAAACGCGTAGAATATTATTAAATGTACATGATGTACGTCGTGTTCGAAGGTGTTGCGTGATTCTTTTCGTACGATATACGTACGTACGTATAATGTGGAATGTGCAACACAAGAGAAACACTGTCAGCATCCAGGAACACCAAAACACATCGTCCGTCGCGTCTGGTTCCGTGACGAGGAGGCGACATGTGCGCCGAACGACGAGCGACAACCGACAAGCGACGAGCGACAAGCGACATGGGAGCAACTGAGAGAATAATTAATGGGTGATTATAAACGATACGAGTTGACGGAATAAAGCTATATAACGTACGTGTTAAAACAGATCAGTCTAATTATTTCACCATCGGATCAACGCTCTTCTCCACCCATAATTTTCGGTTAGTTGTTGCGTGATCTATATCTTCGCACCAAGTTATACATATTGTACATCCGTGCAGAATCACCCTCGCAAATGATTACGTGAAACATCGATCGATGTTAAATTCATGGTCATTATTTCGCTTGAGGGGTTGAAACTCCTAATTCGTTAATTTGGTGATACAACCGACCATAACTATCGGACTCTGTACTATATACTCCCTGCCCCCCTCGTCCCTTCCCTACTGATGAATATTCAATTCCAATTTTCATTCTTAATTACCTAATTAACCTAATTAACCTCACCCTCTCACTCTACTAGTTAGGTCGCGCTGAGCAAAAACAAATTACGACACGTCTGACGAATTTTTTGCTTCTTTTTCTTTCTTCTTTCGTTTGTTTATTTTATTTTCATTTTTTATTTTTTAATTCGCACTCCCTTTTTCAACGAGTCGGTAAAAAATATTCAAAGAAAGTGACGATCGATCGTCAAACTTCTATCACTTATAAAGGTTTGAAAAAGCGGTGTATTTTTTTGTTTTTCAAAAACTCTTACGTCTCATTAATTGAGCCTATTTTTTTTATAGGTAGTTTTCCGAAATGGAAAAACGATCACATGATATTCTCCTTTAATTATATAATATATATATTCTCGATTGACATAATATTCAATAAATTGTGCAATAATCCTTCGTTTGACCTGAAATTTTCGTTGACCTTGGTCCAGGTTTTCGTTTTCGGTCCGTCGGCATTATTCCTGACCTAGGGGCCTATTACTCCTGAGGGAGTGGATAGCCCGGCAACCGCCTCTATCCCCTAATCCCGGGGTAAACCAGAAATGAATGTCAGACGGCTGCTTAGGTAAGCCAACACACTACGAAGAGGAGGATAAGTTCGTTGGCAAAGTCACTTGTCAGGATTACTATTAAAGTACCGCCCCAAACCGGTGCAAAACAGAAGACGAATGGAATTTTCTTACGTAGCAGCGTTCATACGGTGAAAACTGGATACAAAGAAAAAAAAAACGATTTATGATCGTTTACTTATCAGACAATTCGCTGCGGCCGAAAGGGGTGCGGAAATCGAAATCTTCTGCGACCTCGTCTTGACCTTGAGATTCAACCTCCCTCGAATTATACGGAAATTATCGAGGGGGTAACCGCTTTTCATGAGCATTCTACTAGAATTTCATAGCATTTCAAAATTGACTGTCCGAAGTATTTCACAAGCGGTTACCCCCTCGGAAATTATCGTTAAAGGTAAATAGGAGGTCTCGTTTACCCCGGATCCTGGGAATTCGAAAGTTGATTGTATTTTACGTGTTACGTTTTGGCGAGTTTGGGATTGCTGAAACTCGTTGGAATCTCGCAGTTCGAAGAAAACGTCGTCTTACAAAGGGTGGGTAAATATTATGCTCTCTTGTTTCCGGCTGACAAGCAAAGCGCAACGATCAAATGACACGTGAAAGTAGCAGCGGCTCGCGAGTCGCTCTGTTTTATCTCAACGTTAACGAATTTGAAAACTCCTTGCTTTCGTGTGATGTCGGAAACTTGCCTTTGAGTTTCTTAAAATTTCCATTCCTGATACCAGCCTTGCCCTTAACATCGAACCTACCGAATTCCCTTGAAGTCGATCGCTTCATGCTAATAACTACAAGAGGTCTGCTTTGCTACGCGATAATTAGCGCACGGAAATTGAACTTTTTTCGTGTGTACCGGGTGAATACTATTTCAGCTGTTTGATTACTTTTTCGGTTTCTTAGAAACTTTTTTGGCTGGTCATTACCGGGTCGAATCGTAAATTACGTTATTTGAATTCCCTCATTTGCGGTGTATAAGAGGAAAGTACACGAAAAGAGTTAATTCGAAAAATTGTAGCTATTTTTTTTTTTTTAAATCAAGTCAACAATTTCGTTCTTTCCATCGCTCTGAAATCGGTCTGAATTTCTCAGAATATACGTTTCTAGCACGTAGGTAACCAAAGAAAGTTAATTTTCCCACAGTCGAAGGCTTTCGAGTGTTCGGAAATATGAAGTGAAAAAAAAGAAAAAAAGGAAAATTCCATACCGCCCCTAATTCACATCCGTTTAAATTTTCCCGATTCAGAGCGCGTTGCATATTATCAGAATTGAAACGACACCTAACCAGCTAGTATTCCGGAAGTGGAATCGTGACTCTCACGTCTTATATATGCTTGAAATTGTCCCGAAAGTTTCCACACAGTAAACGGAAGCTGGTCTACCGAGATATTCTACTGCGACGTCCGCTCTTCCCGTACATACGTATGAATACATATCTGTATGTACCATCACATAGACATTGTACATATGTATATTATATTCCTGCGGGGTGGTGGTTTTCTTCCATGACACATATACATATAGTTATAGGAATAACCAGTTCCTATTACTAGACTCTCCGCAATTCCAACTTCTCCTACACAACTCCCACCCGCCCTTGAAGCTTCCGACACCTAATAATTCTTGATATTAGGTTTCTGCGGGTGGCATATTATATCATGCCTAATAACGTAGGGGAATGAGAAGCGGACATGCCACGTGGGTCCGGGACTCCGGACTATTATATCCTTGCGGAAGGATAGGTGGGTAGGTATCTGGGTACATGTTATAGGGATAACCATGCTCGTGCCTTTTAGACATCAACGCGACGTTAACTACGTACACATATATTTGTATGTGTAAATATAGGTATACCTATGTACGGACAAATTCATTTATATATATATATTGCGTCACATTCATCCTTCCTTCCAACTATCCATGTATTACTACAATGTACACAAGATATGAATTCGTACGCGTATTTACATTATACCTATGTATAAAGTATATCTACTTATGTGGTATATATGTACATGTGTACATCTCGTCTGGTCCTGCACAATTGTATTGCCCCTCTGGGTATAAGTTGGGTCCTCTTGTGGTCCAGCTGCGCGTTGCAGGTCACGCGTATGTGGGTTTCGCACACATTTATCTATGTATCATTGGTATATACCAACCTAACCCATATATATTTTGGCACGTGGTACGATACAACTGGATCTGCAAGGTGTATCTGCAGCTAATCACTCGCTGCAATTTTTGGAAGACAATTTCTAGGAAGTAGTAAATAATATGGCACCTCTAAATCAGGGTCGGTCGTGTCTGGTGTAAAAGTGCAAAGTTTTATGGCTAGACCATTTCGCTGGATTAAAAATCTATGGCAAAGTTAGAAATAAACTCAAGGAACTATGTAACTCCTACATCTCGAGTATTGACTGTAATTAGTTAGGTAAAGTTTTGAGGTACGCACGCATGACTCGGAAAATGGAAGCATATCGCGTATGTATCTTTCGCGAGACATTTTCATGAGTTTCTATATCCTCTGCCTAAAGCACCTACAACTACGGTACGTTGTGTACACTGTATATTAATTCTAATTACCCTAAAGAGGACAACAAGGCGTGGGGAAGAACAGGGAGAGGAAAAGGAAAAGGAAAAGGAAAAGGAAGAGGAAGGACAAGGTCGCGAGGACGTTGGGCTGTACGGTGTTAATTCTCTCGCCTGTAATTTAGAAGGAGGACCAAGGAACTGGGAGTGTTGCGGCGATGATGATAATTATTATTATTATAATAGTAACGGTAGTAATAATAGTGACAATAATAACGGTCGCAATATTATACTACAGTAGTGGCCATCGCGCACCCAGTATTATAACAGCCAAGTACATAAGTACCTACAGTATAGTGCACTGCTGGGAGTAGGTGTTATAATACGTAGTCTCTGCAGGAAGAGGAGAGTAACGCCCAGAATCAACTCGGTCTGCACTACGAAAGCGTATATCGAGAACGGAGGGAAGAGGTGATCCTCCTTCTCCCTCTGTTTCACTCCCTTTTTCCCCCCCATTGAGCGAGGCGTTTCCAAGGACCTCGGTAAAAACGGTGATAAATTTTCAAGCTATCGGAAAGTCGAGATGAGACTTTTATCTATATAAATATATATAGGTATCTATAACGTTGTATCTACACCATTTCGGATTTCTATTAAGAAAAAAAAGAGAAGATCCATTTTCCTTTTTTTATTTTGACCTCTTCGTACTGCAGATTTATAACCCGCACTGTTCAGGTACGTTCGGGTTTGATGTCAAAAATGAGTTATTTCGATTTTTTTGGTTCTTATTGCTTTGAAAATTATTGAAAAACGATTGTACGAATCGCTATACATATAGGTACTAAAACACAGAGATATCTGGCAAAACGAAATTCAAGTTTTAAAAAACATTGTGAATTTTGGTGTCATAATTTTGAAAACTAAATTCGAGACATGTTCGTTTTATCGACACGAAACTTTTTGAATTTAATACTATAAGTTTGAAAAAAAAGAAAAGGTTTTTGAAATCTTTTTTGTTTGGGATATGCAGAGAATAAACTCGAACATTTAATAGGTACCGTGTTGAAAAATGGTCAATGAAAGAAAAATGAAAATATACGTTTCCGTTGTCACCCTCGATATACATGTATCTATGCTATAATATTCCGATGGGGTCACATCGCCTGACATCGGAGCAATAAATTTAAAGTTCCGGGGCACCCTGCTACGTTTTCTCCGCTCGCCCGCTCGCCTGCTCACCTCTACCCTTCTCTTTGCCTTTCTCTTTATCGTCATGTATATATAAGTAGAGAGCTGCTCGGTCGGAAGTCTCTGGAAAAATGATAATTAGGAAATTAACGCTTTAAACAATTACTCGGCCTCGTGGGAAAACCGCAGACACCCTACACCCTATTGCCCTTTTCTGTGGTCGTCAAGCTTTGCGAACATTTATTACTGTTCGCGGAAACCCTTTGAAAGTAGCCATTTTGGATTTAGGCTGACACTTCTGTAACGAAATGGCTAACCGCACGGCGAAATTCTACAAACTCGTCTTTTCTCGCTGTTATTCTGACTCAACAAGCTGAACAAACGAAAGCAAGATTCTAACCTGAGTCGAAATTAACCCCATCTTTGAATCTGGTTTATGTACAGTACCCGCAGAAATATTTTCCAAATCCTTTTCAACGTTTCACGAGAATTCCGTGAAATCTGCGGAAATGCTCTGAAATCTTTTGCGATTACTTGGGATCTTTGAAAATCATCCTAAATTGTTTGTAGATCTTTGAGACACTGGAGTTCCGTGCGAAAATTTCGAATTAAATTAGGAAAATTCGGTACCTGGAAAATTGGAGATCCTGCAATTTCATTGAAGTTATACCGCGAAGTCCTTAAGAAAGTTTGTGAATTTTCTCGAGATCTTTTTGAAAAATTATGCAATCTTTCAGAGCCATTTGAAAAATCCCTGAATTATCCAGATCATAGAACTTGGCAGTCCGCACCGAGTAAATTTACGAGTTATCAAAAAGTCTCGTCACAGGAGATGAAACATGACTCCTGAAGTCGAGAAAAAAACTCCTCGTAACGGTAGAAAATAAAAATAAGAGGGCAGAAAAAAACTGCGTAACGTAACGCGCGTTATAAAAATTGAAAACGTTATGCCGTTTGAAGGCAGATCTCATAGCCACTCCAAACCCTGAAGGGGTATTATACGCCTCGGGATATCAGAGAAACTGTCAGATATATAGACACGCTTGACGTACAACGAGATAAAGTATCCAGAATTCCAGATCCTGCTGGATTGCGATTAAAAGCGAGAAGAGCTATTGTTACGCACTTAAACCTGACAATTATACCATAAAAAGTATCATCCTCGGTTCCCTCAGGATGCCGGACGAGGATTTCAAGAATTAATCCCGAATTCTACTTTGTCTTCATGTCCGCAGGTAGTCAGTCGGTTATACGCGGGGATTTTTCCTCAGCGTTATTCAACTGTTTTTTGTTTTTACCTTTATTTGAAAACGTGAACCTCCAATCTCATTTAAAAAAAATTCGTCGTTTCGCCCGGTTCCTTTTTACTCTCAATCCTTAAAATTCCCCCTTTTACAGTAATCGCGGGTAGTCTCACTCTACATTTTCTATATACCTATACAAAGAAAAATTCCCTAAACTCATTCTTTCGCTGGAGGGTTCCTCCCTCGATTACCAAAAAAAAAAAAGAAGAAGAAGAAAAAGTAAAGTAAAAAAAAACAAAGGAAAAGTAAAAGGACTAGAACGTCCGAAAAAGGAATGAAAATTTACATGCGAAATGACGACGTTCCCTAAAGATAGGCACCTTAAGCCAAACTTTCATCCCGCCTACAGCTTCACTGCCTTTCCTACGATTACGTATAACGCCTTTCTGGGTCCTCGACCAGGACTCCGTCAACCATCAGGTCTTAAAACGTTACTGCTTCAGCAGCTGTTGGATATATAGTGTATAAAAAAAAAAAGAAGTCAGAAAAACGACACCCATCTTTTCAGTTTTCATTTCATTTTACTTTAACGGGAGTATTTCAACCGGAAATCACCTAGACGCTACTAGGAGGAGTTCTTGGGTCGTGCAGAGTCAAGAATCTAAGGAGTGAGTCTGCAGTCTATGTAGTTTGGATAGTACGGAGGCTCGCGACGACTCTCGATAGCTATAGAAACGCTCCGCCACCAGATGTCTGGAGCTTTTCGCGGCACTGGGAATGCTTAATATTCGGGAAATATCCGTTAAAGCAACGTCTCCATCCTCCTGCAGTATAGTAGTACAGGATATAGAACATAGAACATTCAGCATCCTTCGGGAGGGAATTTTGAACGTTAAAACAAGAATACACGAAGCTTTCGCGTCTACAACGTTTAGGTACCGCATACGGATATATATATGTATATATATGAGGGTATGTATTACATAAGGAGTTATATAATATATTTACCTACTCGAACGATTTTGCTTCTCAAGATGGTAACGTTCCTCGTAAAGTTACGTATTACATACATACCGTTGGATGTACATATCGAGAGCTGGGAATCGGAAGAGCGAAAGAAGAAGCTCGGGTCTTTTGCATGAGGCATGAGCAATCAATCTTGAAAACACACATGAACAAAAAATCGAATTGTTTGAAAAGCCACTTTTCATTGGATCTACGGAAAACTCGACAGAAAAAAAAAAACAAATTTTGAGGATGGTTTTTTGGCATCAGGTGCAAATGATGTGGATTTATATTTTTGGAACGTCCGTCATTCTGAAACCTGATACAAGGTGTGAATCTGATAGGTTCACGGGCAAAGCGTACTTCGAGCTTTCATGTAAAAATTTTCACTACGAAGCTCGAGAGAAAAGAAACAGAAAAATTAGTCCTGCCGAATTATTTCATCGTCTCGATTTTTCAACATCTGGTTATCGACAATGGTGAAAACCTTTTCTTTTTTTTCTTTTTTTTTTCTCTACAAACCGTGAGAAAATTTAGCTATACATTTCGACGATGACGGATTTGGGCCTCTCATATGCACGTGACGTTCCAATTTCTTTTCTCTTGCGTACTTCTGAAAATATAAAGCTGGTTAGTCGGATACAAGGTGTGTGAGATGCGGGAGAAAACTGCGAACGCGCTTCCACATTCGTGGCAACGTACTGCAGAGCTATATCCGTTTTTTATGGAAAATTTCAGGACCTGCAGGAAGTCGAATAGGGTGTTCGGAAATGGAACTGTTGTGAGTCGCCTCCAGACGTACGAGCCACCTGCATTGTATAGTCGAGTTGCAGAATTTTCTCGCTTCACAGGAAAGCTGGAAACGAATTGCAGGTGAAATCGTTCCAAACCTTCATTTTTCCGCCACTTGCTGAATACGCTAAAATTAATTCAACTTCCAACGTCGAGTTTCAATGAAATCCCATTTTATATGAAAAAAGAAAACAAATCAAAAGCCTGAAGCTGTACGATAGTTTGTACGACATGCAACTTTTATGATCTCTATACCTGCATTATCGTGTTATATAATATGTTATAACTATATATTACATGTTTTGTATATTGTACATACATTTTATACATGCAGTTTACCTTATACGTTGTTGTGAATTCTGAGAGAGCTTTTTCCGGCGTTTTGATACAGGGTATTGGTTGACGCTGATGGATCCTCGGGGTAAACATAAACTCGAGTTTCTTTTTTTTGTTGGTTTTTTTAGTTTGTTTCTAATTTCGTTCATGTTGTCTTTTAATTTTATATATGTTCAGTTACTTCTATCAGGAAACTATAGATCGCCTCGTGTCGCTTCGATCTTCTCTTCGTTATACGTAGTACCGGAAATACTGCCGGAGCTTTCGAAACTCTTATTTCTTCTGGCACAGCGTCGTATCGCGCTGCTCTTGAGATCCGGCAACCGAATGATAAACTGCCGAAGGTGTACATATGTATCGAAATACTATACATTTAACAGATCTTTCAATTTGAAGGAGACATTTTTCATGAAAACTTACATAAAGAGTCAAAGTTGACGAAGTTTCTCTAAAAATAAATAAAAGTATGCAAATACACGTTGGCATCTGTAATCGATAAAATAATAATAATAATGACAGCAACAACCAAAATTACTTGGAATTGTCAATTCCATCTTCGGTATTCAAATTTCGATGACAAAAAAAAGTACTTAGAAAACTTTCTACTTTTTGTTTTCTATTGTTCTTGTATTTCGGTTATGAAATACTAGAAGAATTTTTCTCGTTGCTAGTTGGACAATTTCGTGAAGATTCGTGAAGTAGGTATATAAGGTTTGCGAAGAGGGAAAAGTTTTGCTGAAAGATGACGTCACACGCAGAGTGTTTCACGTTGAGTGAGATATGAAGGATCAAAGGCATAGCTAGGTCGGTAGGTTGCGTATCTCATTTTGTGTCTACCTTATGTATAAATTGCACCTACCCACCTATATCTAATTCTTCAGCACGTCGCGACGCGGTTTTCTTCTCATCTTATCTGGGAGCACGACGAGACCGCGACGCGCGGTACCGTAACACGGCTAGGCACGGGCTTTCTCATCCTGTGAGTTACCATAGGCCGAGAGACGCCTGGCGTTGTTCACCGAGGAGTGAGGCGTGGAGGCCGCAGGGCTTGACGCTGATGGATCCCCGTCTGTAAACAGGTTAAGTTATAGCTGGTAATTTTCTTTGTCTTTCACTCCGAGGGAAAGCACCTTACCCCAAAAACACCCCCGGAAACCTGTTATCCGCATTACCCTGCAGCGCACCCTTGACTACCTTTTTCAGCTCCGTGGCAGGTACTGTACAACTATGTACATTCATATTACCTTGAAAAATGAAAAGGGCACTCGACATTTATTTCCATTGTGTATTTTGCGACTGTTTTTTTTTTTTTTGCTTTCTTCGTTTTCGTTTTCATTTTTTGTTGTTTTTATTTTGTTTCACTTTGTTTGTTCTTTTTCATCCTTCCGGCTGCTTTTCCATCATCTTCTATATCGCCATTCTTGACATAGACGTTGCATGTATCCGTATACTTCGTACATTATAGATGATCGGAGTTGAGTGAAAAACGCGAAATTTTTTGAATCGATTTTCGATAATGCTCAGAAATCGCATCTCAGCATCACTGGAAAGCTTTTCGTCAAGATATGCATTGAAGTTTTTACTTTTCAATGTACGGGGTTGAATCGCAGGTGAATCCCATAGAGACCATTGAATTTTGCATCGAATAAAGAATTTTGGAAATCAATCATACTCGCAAAGTAACGAGTAATATTTGCTTGGAAATTGTTCTTCTCCCTGAGTTCCTTTTCGATCAAAGCCCATGGATGAAAGAAGAAGATTAATTCCAAGTGTTTTGGTGGGACGGAAAGTATCTTCTGAAAACGAGTTCACTTAGCGTACTTTTTGCCGCCGATAACTCACAACTTTGACACACATCAGATATCGATTCATTAGGATTCAGTCATTTTGTCTCTCGGACACAAGGAGCGCAAAGAGTGAAAATTGGAGAGCCGAATAAAGTGAGTGGGAAAAGCCGTAGTTATTACTAGTCGTGTAATCTACGGACTGGAAGATGGTGTGTCTCTTATTAAAACTTGACTTTTCAGTGTTGTGTAGGCGTATGTGTTCGCATGTACATTAACTATACACACACGCAAACATCCATGTGTGCAGTGCACATTTATACGTGTATGTATATTCACATGAGCATATACATGGCCATCCTCACACCTATGCACGGTTACGTAAAACCACCCTCCTCATCAACCGAGAGAGATTTTCGGCGCTAATGACGTCATGACTCGAGTTGTCTTCTCGCTCACCAGAAGCACTTAAACCTCTTAAACGTACTCGCGCAGGTTTCCAGCCATTGTATCTCCGCAAGCATGTAGGTATATAACGTATATTGTAAGTATAAATATACATATTATATGTACATGCAGACGTACGTATGTATTACAGTTACTCACATTTACATATTGTAATATTTATAAATGAGAAAGAATGATGTGTACGGTTAATGGATCTACCGTAATAGGATAAGGCACGGATTTTAGGATATAATCTACCTCGCCTATTATTGCCTGTATTCTGAAGTCGGCCAGAATTAGTCGACCTCCTCTGCGGTATATCCTGTGGGATAATGGTATCCTCAGTTCCGGTGACTAGAAGCTTCGCGGGTTACGGTACGATGGCCATTTCCACGAATGGAACACAGGTATAGCTCTACATAGGTATAAGTATTTGAATACATGTACACTATGTTATATACTTTCATATATCGGGCATTTCCACGCCAAATAAACGTCTTTGGGAAACTTGAAAATCTTCAACTCGACTCTTGATTTTCTTTTTTTTTTATTTCCCTTTCGCAATCAGTTTAACTACATAGATGATTATTCTATAAGCTCCCAATTTTACTCGCATTTCGATCTAGACAGAATTTTGAATTTTTGATATTGTCGAAATGCCGGTGAAACCAAAAATTGCGGCGTGAAGTATTCTCGTTCGTAAAATACGGACGGAAATGACAAGTTAAATTGAAGATCGTCAGCAACGGTTTCAGAGGCCTGTCGATTTTGCGTGGAATGCCTCATATATAAATCAAGCTTATTCGGGACCTTGAGAGAAGGAGGAAGAAAAGGAGAATCGGAACCTTGAGAGCTACGTTGTCTCTCGACGCGCGATAGCCGGAGATTCCTCTTTTTCGACCGTGCTTAATTAAACCCTCTGCCCCCCTTTTCCACCCCTCACTCTTCTTGCCACGCCTAATTTCTCACGTCCAAGGGCCGAGCTACCCTGGGATTCTAATTTTAAGAAAAGTCATGATTAATTGCTGCAAGCGGCTGTAGCAATATATACTTTTGTGGCTTTCTGTTTTATTCTTCTTCAACTTAATATTTTTATTTTATTTTCTTTTAATGTTTATATATCACGTGAGATTTTTTTTTTACTCCCTCACGAAAGTTAATGGATTTAAAATTGCTTATTTATTTACAAGATTTGAAGAATGTTTTCTACCTCCCTCCCTCCCCCCGCGCCCCTTTTCTCCCTCTCAAAGATGGTGTTATTTATTCTATCATGATGATTTTTTCATTTCCCGTTCTTTTGTTCTGATCTGCCGGCTCTGTAAATTTTTTTTTTTTCGACGTTACGTAGATACGTAAGATCGAAAGCGGACGAACGTTATTTCAAATCTTGGAAATTGATTTGAGATTATTTTCGGTATGTTAAGAATTTCATTCGAATCGTGGATCGTGGATTATATGTGTACGTACATACCTACGTGAGAAAAAAAAAAATTAATCAAATAGAAAAGTAAAATTTTATAATTTTTTGGTTCGAATAATTTGGATGGACTTTATTATGTATGGTGAGTGAATAATATCGCTAGCGTGGCGAGCCTAATAAATCTCTGAATTGATGATTAACTCCCGAGTTTGTAAGTTATGTGCCTAAACTTTTTCGGAAGTGGATTTCGATGAGGTTAACAAAAGTTTCAATTTCACAGAACTCTATAAACTTGGTAAAGTATAAGCGCCGGTGTTTATGAATCCGTATTTTTAATACCATAAATGTAATAAAGTTTGCCACCGTGATCGTTTTTTGTTTTCTGTTAAATACACCCTGTAAAATAATATGTACCGAAGAATCTCGTTGAAAGATATCTTCGAGAGTAGGGTGAGAAAAAATTGAAGAAACAAAAAAGAACAATGAATAAATAAAATATGAAAATAATAAAATCAATCAGGCGGCAAAACGTGGATATGGAAATACACGCCCTCTGTAACCAGAATTTAGAGAGAGCGATCAACCGCAGTTATCAGGGATTTTGGTAAAAACTTTTTCTTCGTTTATATAAAACGTAATACTTAAATATAAAGAATTCTTATTTTTTTCCCCTGCCCCTTCGCTGCGCCCTAACCATTATTTAAACACAAAAGGAAATTGCGGCTTTGATCGGTTATTAACTCGATATATTCCGCTTCAAAAATTTCATCCTACTCCACTTAACCCCCACCCCCAAGCCAGCCTCTCCTTTAAGAGCAGTTTCTGCGCACCGTAGCGTTTATTATTAGATTCGTGCACTATACACGCGGCATTTTCTTGTTTCAGTAATTTTCTGCAAATTGGTATTGTAATATGCGTGCATATACCAGAACGGCAACGCGACGTTTTTCAACTCTAATTTTCAATTTGAAATTCAACTCGGAAATCAATTTTTGGTTATACTAACGAAAAAATCTTCGCTCTGCAAGTTCCAGTTGGACAAGAAATATATTTATTTGTCATGGTGAAATGTAACCGAATCGCGAAACCGCGAATACTCTGTAATTCACCTACCCATATTGCCCTCAGAATTTCACTAGCAGTACATCTTGATTTTGCCCTTTTAGGGCCGCAGGCCCTTTCTTAGGGATCTGTCTAATACATGTTCAGGGTATTTTCCTCTGACAAGGAATTAACGATTTGCCGAAATCCGGCGGATCTGTAGACCACTTTGGAATTTCCACGAGAAATTATAGCGCACTAGAATTTCCGTAGACCCGAACTATACGTATAGTTAGCTTCGATGAGGAGGTTAAAGCTAAACAAAATGGTGGATATTATAACATTATAGGTCATCGTACAATGGTATGTGGTATTTGTCCGCAATGTGGAACATAAACTACAGATTATAAATAGGTTTGCACTGCTAGACGTCCAGAATAATTCCTCGAATAAATTTAAATATCTATATAAATAAATAAATAAGTAAATGAATGAATGAATAATAAGAGTACACGTACGCGGACTGTGTAGTGCGCTGTTTAAAGATCAATCGCGTCGAAAAGCCATAGGGCAAGACAAATAAGATCAAGAAGATAAACATGATGGGTAAGATAAATATCGCGTTGGATGGTTGAGCGAGCGAGTGAGCGAGTGACTTGTTGGAAGCGCAGGCAGTAGGGAAAAGGTGGAGGCTAACCACCTTGCGCAAATAAGGGAAGATGCTAGGCTCAGTAAAGTTGAAACAAGCTCCTCATGCTCCGAAAGAGATTCGCCATCTAACTTGTATAATTACGTTCTCAGCCCCCTCGCCCCTTCGCTCTTCACTCTTCCTGCATTCGCTCTAACTACCTTTTACACATTTTCTCGTCTTATACCCTGCACCGTTTGTATGCCATGCTCTCAAATTCTCTTTTCTTCGAATATTCCACTTCTAAACGTCTATAAGCTACGTCAGCTAAAATCCAGGTCAACTAACACTGGGCATTGTTTTGTTTTTCCCGCTGCAACTTAACTGCATTTCTCAAAAGTGATTTTCAACGCGCGTAACCTGAGAAGAGGCTAAATGTCACCCTGTGAACATCAAATTCCAAAGGATTCTATCGGGAATGCGCATTACGAAATTTCTCTTCATGTTGATCATTACATACATTGGACCAAAAATCCACTTTCCGAATACTTTGGTCCGTGAGTTGGAGAAAAAAAAAAAGTGGGAAGTGCTTTCATTCGAAGGCGACAACTTGACTGGTATTCGTTTCAGTCGTATGCTAAATATCACCACCTGTTTCAAAGTGGGAGGGCGGCGGCGGGGTGAAATAGGTCAATATTACCCTTTCTTTCCTTTACTCCATTGCGCGAAAAGTTTCCGATCAGCCATATACCTCGTACATGACTAACACATGTGACATACGTGGGTATATGGGTATATGGGTTTTCAGGGTAGTTCATTGCCTCATCGACGTTCAGGGCATGTATCTATAAAGTTGGGCGGCTTGTGCTCCGTAAACGACCCCTCAACGGAAGTCGGTGGCAAAGTGGTTGAAAAGCTTTCCTCCCTCTAATAACAGACTAAATTGAAACGACCGATTCATGCGTGGGGTTCGGTTTTCGGAACACCTGAGGATTCGTTCAACGAAGGTATACATGAGCATATCTTTTCATCCCTGTATACAATACATCACACGTACACATCCAGGTGTATGTGTCGTCCTCAAAGCATTTGCTTCGTGGGCACGAAGTGCTTGTTAGAGATCAGTGAATAGGAGTGAATTCATGTGCCCAGAATTTCGTGCCCTCCGTGAAAGCTTGAAGGTTAATTACCTGAAGATTGACGGTAAAGCGGCTCGGCTCGACTCTGATTTTAGGTACCGATTTTTCTGTAGACTAGCACTTCATTCTGTTCTTAGTTCATTGTCGGTTGTATTAAAATTTCATGTTTCGAGAAATTTCCAAAATTCGCCAACTAAATTGATCAATATTTCACATTTTGGAGCGAAAAAATTGATACTCCATTTTTGGCTCTAAAAACCGCAAGAATTCCGAAACTACAGCATTTGATTTCTTCCAACTATGGCGACTGAAAATCAAGAATTCTGGAGTCGCTCGTGCGACTAGTTTATGATGTGTTTTCACCTCAGGAATCCGATCAAGAGTTTATTAGAGTCAGTGAAAAAACTATGTATAACTTGGAATTGAAAAAGAATTAAACAGTTCGGATTGAGGGAAAGTTGATTCATTCAAACTTGAGAAAAGAAAAGTGAAAGAAGAAATTTGAAATCCGAAGAATCGCGTGTCCTGCGTCCCCATGCGTCCCGACGCGGCGTCGGGTGTCGAGTCAGGAAAATGATACCGACAAACGAAAACGTCAGCTCTTCTGTTCTTTTTCCCAGTCAAGTTTTTAATTAAATCCGAGACGCACAGACGATAGGCGAGAGATTCCTCTCCCTTCTCAATTCTTATCTTCTTCAAGAACCCTCGTTATGTTGTTTTTTTATTCTTTGTTTTTTTTTTTGTTTTTTTTTTTTCGTTAAAGAGCATGTCCCTGTAAAATAGACGCCGATTAAAAAAAGAATCCCTGGGGGGGAGGGAATTATCAGATAATGGATACTCTCGGGGGTCCCGTGTCATAACTTTTAAGAATTTATCTCGTAAAACGTTCGACTAACCCAATTCTTACGGGTTCCATAGCCTGTGTTCAGGAACTTGCTCGGGACACCAGAGAACCCGGTTTGCTATCCCGATTAGATTATACGTAATGCAGCTAAAACGTTCACTCCCAGCTTACCCTCGGATTACGCAAGGACTCTCCTATATACCGAAGGGTCCCGCGGAGTCAAGGTTAAACCGTGGCGAAGGTCGCGGATCGTTTCATTTCGTCCATGCAATGTCCCATGGGTGGGTAAGATGATCCGCGAGTCGTTCGATCGGAAAACGTGACTTTGATGTCTTCCACATCAAGATCTACATATTGCGACGGATTACCGGATACCGGAGATCGAACTACGCGACACTAAGATCTGCAGGGTCGTCGCAACGGACCTTATCCAATCTTTGATTCCAATCGAGAGTTTACGTTGGAATTCAAGGAGGAAGTTAGGGTTCGTTCTTTTCCACTTTATACCTACCTTCGATACCAAATTGTGTCACGCTCTGAATTCGTTTTTTTTTTATTCCTTTTTTTATCCGGTATCGCTCTACCTTATTATCCCTCATTGATTCGTTACCGTTATATGTAGGTATATTAACGAGGGGCAGCATTACTCCCCGAAATTTTAATTCCTGCATTATTCATTTTCCGGGAATTGAAGAACGAAGACCCATTTGAATTCGAGGACCGAATCGACCTCAATTATTTTACATTTCATTCGTACCGATCGTCGTATAGATGCATCATTCGAAATTGTATAGGCGAGTAATATACTTTTCGGCTTTCGAAATTCCATGGAAATTCAGTCACTCGAATTTAGTCATGTTTTTCGTGCTAGGGATAAACTGGTCCGGATTCATAATTGACAAAGACCAGGTAATGTCACGCTCTTACTATTAGAAACTGGCGACATGGACGGTGGTTAATTCAACAAACAATATCTGGAATACCTTAATTAATTGACCTGATTAATCACACTATGAATCAATTCAGATTATCTACAAGACTTCAACCAACTTCGTGAGTTAAAAGGATGATTCGTAAGGTCAGTTCGCGCAATTGCGGGTTATTATATCAAGAAAAAAAAAAAAATCCGTCGAATTATCACTAATTAGAGCAATCATAATTCAGTCTATACGTTACATGTATCTATATCTGTATAAATTAATTAACGATCTCATGTTAATGGCTTGAATTTCTGTTGATACAGCATTTTAATCTAGGAAGTGATATAAATTTTCTGAAAACTTTGGAAATATCCCAAAGAAGGAAGCAACGAGGGAGGAGGAGGGAAGGAAAGGAAAGGAAAGGAAGCACAGTGATATTTCGGTAGAATTTAACTCCTCGATCACGTGCCGTGGTATTTATCTATCCAATGTCTTCCCCGGAGTTCCTTCAGTCGCAGCAACTGCCGGATAAAATCAGCCGGACGTCTTTGTCGGGACTGGAAATGGATCGAGTCGTTCGTTCGTTCGTTCTCGATCGTTCGTTCTACTGTAATTATCACTCCCGTGATCTATAAAGTTTCAATTAACCGACATAGACGGCCGGCTAGTTTACTGTCTATAAATAGAAGAAACGACTCTCTGAAACGGCCGAAGACCAAAGTCGTTCGGACACGTAATACACGTATGTACAGAAAGTCCAAAGGACGTTAGTTTCGTCAAATATCTTATCGATCCTCCCTATAATTCTTCGAGATTACAATTACAACTATTTAGTAAGTGCTCCAACCGTTGAAACCATTAACGAAAATATACATTCGTTCCAATTACCATACCAAGCTGCACTTTCAAAACATGTCTGACAAAAAATGGCGGAGTGCTCAATCGTTCTATCAAATCGGCGTACTATCCTCTTCACATTTTTTTTTTTTTTTTTTTCCCACCAACCCCAGTGGGAATCGATAATTGTGCAGCGGGATTACGATAGTTGAACACTACAACATTCGTTACTATTTCACGTTTGAAAAAATTAGAAAAAAATTAGAAAAAAAACCCATTAAATTTACGGACGTTCGTTGAAGGTATTCGAAGATTCTGTTTTTGATTCGAAATCGTGAATAGAAGTGTTTTTTTTTTTTTCTGAAACGCGCAGACAAAAATTTGCGCGACTAGAAGAAACAATAGAAAAAAAAAAGGGTTCAAGTTTAAAATACCGCCACCTTATTCGTACAATATTTTCAGAATCTATCTTCCGTTGGTACTTAAAACAAGAAGAATAAGTAAATTTTATAGCGTATACGTTCACATCTGCGCGTGTAATTCAAACTGTCCCGTGTACAGCGTGGTACATAAAAATTTACCTACCATATTGCATGTAAAATAAATAACTAGACGACATAGACGATATGAAATACCTACGTGAACATTGAACATTGTACCACACGTGTGTTCGTATGGTCTCACATCAGACACACACACATACCGATCTTCTCTTAATGTTATTCAATACACATCATGAATGTATACTGTATATTATTATCCCAACAAAGCACCTCAGGTGCAAAAAACATCGCCAAGTACATTAATTTTTCCAAATCAATCGCCACCAAAAAGTAGTTTCTCAAGAATAACCGTAAAATTAAATTCTCAGAAAAATGAATCCAAATCAATCATTGTGCCAAGTACATGTTATTTTGCACCGTGCATAGGAGTACTAGAAAAGACTGGAATTAACATACAATAAACCAAGTTACCAATTACAAGAATGTGAAATTGGAAAAAAAATCGATGAAAAAAAACCAATTAAATTAAATTAAAAAAAAAAAAACTAATAAAAATTGGAGTACGTGGTCCTTGGCGGGCTAATGTTACATTGCCATGCAAGAATTCTGGATTATTTTTTCCAAAAGAGCCCGCCAAGTCCCACTACCTCCAATTTTTATTAGTTTTTTTTTTTTTAATTTAATTTAATTGGTTTTTTTTCATCGATTTTTTTTCCAATTTCACATTCTTGTAATTGGTAACTTGGTTTATTGTATGTTAATTCCAGTCTTTTCTAGTACTCCTATGCACGGTGCAAAATAACATGTACTTGGCACAATGATTGATTTGGATTCATTTTTCTGAGAATTTAATTTTACGGTTATTCTTGAGAAACTACTTTTTGGTGGCGATTGATTTGGAAAAATTAATGTACTTGGCGATGTTTTTTGCACCTGAGGTGCTTTGTTGGGATTTCACTACTTTTTGAAGGATTTTTTTCTTTTTTCTAATTTTTGGAATGCATAGAAGTAAATATTATAAAATTTATCGAAACACGCGATAACTCAATGTAATTAATTTTTATTTCATTATGGAAGAATAGTCACTTTCATTCTTGAGTCAAATCGTATTGTAATTATTAGGAAGTTATAATATATTTGTTGCAAAACAACCCAATAAAAATCAAGGTTCTGGTACTTCTTTGGTTATTGGTTATACCGTGTGTCCGCGAGCTTACGCCGCAGTAACTCTAGTTGCCTGCCAACAAGGCGGTCGCGCAGAGCTGACGGGTTCAGCGGAGGAGGTGGGCCAGAGCTGCCCGTTGACAACAACCATCGCACATCGAATTTTTTTCGCTCACTGGACGAAATCCTTTGAATGAATTAATAAAATAGCTCCCATGTCAATTAAATGCCAATAAAATCGAATTTACACCATCGCACATCGAATTTTTTTCGCTCACTGGACGAAGTCCTTTGAATGAATTAATAAAATAGCTCTCATGTCAATTAAATGCCAATAAAATCGAATTTACAATACAATATTAAAGAATCTAGGTAGATCTAGGTGTAGTGTGTAATATTGCATTGTAGATTGAATTTGATTGGCACTTAATTGACATGCAGAGCTATTTCATTAATTCCTTCAAAGGACTTCGTACAGTGAGCTAATAAAATTGGATGTGTGATAGATGTTGTCACCTATCTGCTGATTATGCGCATCCGCTTCCTGCTTCCAACGATTTACTAACTCCACTTCTGATCACTTTCCATCAATGTCAGTTAATCAGAATATTGTAAATTACCGAATTTTCAACCATTCACAAATATTCATGGTCGATTTATTTGTTTGGTAGAAGTGTCGTATTAACCTAATGCAACCTTGAATCTCCAACTCAACTACCAACGCTGGTTAATTTGAACTTTCTAACGGAGTTAGTTGCTAACGGGCAGCTCTGCCTTACCTCCTCCGCTGAACCCGTCAGCTCTGCGTGACTGCCTTGGTCGCAGGCAACTAGAGTTACTGCGGCGTAAGCTCGCGGACACACGGTATGGTTGGCTCGCAGTTATAGTATTTCTGCCGGTCAATATTCCTTTTTACTCAATAACAGATACCATCAAGTGCAGGAGATGAACCAGAGGCCTCACATATGGATCTGAATGATAATTTTAGTGAAACATACATAACTTATTTGAGACATATAATAATAGCTATATGTCCAAGAACTCAGTCAAAGATACTCCTAAACTTGATATCAAGATAGAAAGCCACATCGTCTACCCAATCAACCAAATCTGGAGTCTGAACAGTGTCATCATCAAAATGGAATGCACCCATCATCACTGGAATCACAGCTAGTCTCACTCTTAATGCCTATCTCGTACCAGATATCATCATTGATTCTAATTTTTGTTGCACTCTTTTTCCACGACATAGCTAAAATGAGTGACTTTTGTGGGAACAACTGAACATACACCACTATTAAAGCTGGCTGCTTTTGGATAAGAAATTTTAATCTCAAAGAGCTGAACTGTTTTGGCTGCTGATTGAATGGTTATTATTAAAATACTTGACCTTCTATACTTCTATGGATATAGAGCAAGCTTCTATTTCATTTACTTGACCAAATGTCCGTTTATCATAATCCGTTTGATCAAAAATTATTGTCAACAACTCGATATTATATTTGAATCTGCACACTGCATTGAATAAAACGATTAGATTTTTTCGGAACGCCAAAATGCATTATATTTATCTGATCAGATTGCCTCAATCACTGTTGCACGTATAATAAGGCCCACGTATACTATTCGTTATAATAGTCGCAAGAAACTTCATGCATAACCTCATCTAACTGTCACTGCGGAGCTATCGAGTCTACAAGTATAACATTTCAGCAAAGGGATTCAGAAGTCTGAATTTGTTAATTTCAATCATTTATTAACGCTTCGTACTATTACAAGTTTACCGAAAACCAGCCATGGTTATATTATTTAAAAGCCTGAACGTCGTTTCCATAAATATATACGACTCGTACCATCATCGAGTTTCGGGTATTGTGACAGCTGTCAAGCTGTGATTGCAACGAGGTGATCGTAAAGACATGCGGAATGACGACAGGACTCTAGTGGTACAGTAGAGACGACTAGCTGCGACTAGAGTCCCTAAAGAGTCCCTAGAAAATAGCGAGACGACAAAAGCGACCATGTGTCTGCAGTTTGAACCTTAGCGAAAATCGAGTTTGCGTTGTATACTGCATCTACTGCTCATAGGAATAGAGCTAAGGAGAAAAGTGATCCGGAGACGACTATGACGTTGAAAATTCTGATCGTAGAAACGGCCTCAGCGTAAATAACTATCATGAGATCACAGCTCTCCGAACATCAATGTTATTGAAATTAGGCTCAAATGAAAGCTACACCGCGATTTATATTGCGGAAGTGCATCCAAATTTCCCGGAAAGCTAATGATTTAGGGGATACCGAATAAAACAGTCGGCCGTACAGCGCTTTTGCTATCTCCTAACTGTATAGATACTCGGTTGCCGTCCGGTGCTCTTTTAATGTACTTGGCGCGAGACTCTACCGAGTCTCTTGATACTGTAGAAACAGGTACATTGCAGTTGGATTTAGGTACGTGTCGCCGTGAAACGTGGCTTTTACGTACCTACCTCGGCAACGCAAACATTGTCCCAGGGAGACTCTCGACTTTTTAATAGTCTAGTCGGCTGTAGAGCACCTGGGGAACGAACGAACGAACGAACGGGATAACTCGGCAAGTCCTCTTGTGCAGGAGCTGGGCTAACCCAACAGAAGTGGATTTTTTGTTGATGTATATTTTTTATTTTTTGGTTCTTATTCCATTCCTCCTTTTTTTTTTTATTTCCTCGCTTCTTTATTCTTTCTTCGGTTTTCATTTTGTATTTCTGTTTGTTTTTTTTTCTCTTTACCTTTTCAAGAGCGCCGGGGGTTAGGCGCGCTTTGCAAGCAGTTTTCAGTTTCCGGTGTCATCGCCTCTGCATTATCTTCGCCCAGACCATTCGTCTCTTCGCTGCTTCCACCGCGTAACCACTTTTACCTGGGGGTTATACCAGGAGCAAAAGCAGCCGCTGCCACCATTGCTGCTGCTGCTGCTGCTGCTGCTGTTGCAGAAACTTGCAGATGTATACTATATCTATTATACATAGAATTGCAGGTATGTATGAGGGTATTTAATATACAAGAGGTGCTGCGAGATGCGCTTCATGTGCAGGAATAGTCCGAACCTGCGGTTGTAGATCATCTTGAAAGCTTAGGGGATGATGGATTAAAGTTATGGCGTTATAACCCAGAGATGAAAGTTTTTGAATTTTGTTAGCGAAGAAGGCTTAAGGAAAAGTATTTTGAGCGATAGCGGAAAGTTTAATATAGTATACGCTTGATCCAACCTGCAGATAGTGTTTTCAAATTTAGCAAAAACCTTCGAATTTCGTAACGATGGGCTGGGTTTTCATTCTCGACCTTTTACTTAGACCTCTTCAAGAATTTCAAACCTAAACGTTAAAAAAAAAACGGAAGTGAAAATGAGGAAAGAAAATCGGGTAAGTTGGGGTACGTATATCGTTACGGAGTAGGTGAACCGCCGGAAGACGGGAAATGCCAAAAACTTTGCGTAGCCACCACGTGTCATGACGGGAGGCTATCAATTCGTTGGGGGTTCGGGAATCGCTTACCTCTATTTCCGTTCATGTCCCTCCACATGGGTATGTATCTTCCTGTACATATATCGTACAGCTACAATATATATTTATATACCATGTACATGTATTCTATAGCCACATAAGAACGCCGGTTATGTAACTCTCGAAATCGCCCCCATGCGCCATGGCCAACGAACGGAGGAAAGAACGAACGACTTGCTCGTAGTACATGGGACGGCTATACCGACATCAACCTGAATTCGTGAAAACATATACAGACGTACCACCTCTGTAGATGTATTTCCATCCAGCAGCACGGGTAATAAAAATGTGAGCGAGAGGGGAAGAGGTCAAAACGCGAGAGAGCTGCAGCGGAACGTAATCGGTTGGTGTCGGACTCGTTGCGATAAGGTGAACCGTGCGAACGTTGTTTTTCCATTTTTTCTTTTTTCACATTTTTCTTTTTATACCCTTATTTTTCGTTCTAATTTTCTGTACGCTATGGGTCACGCAAAAATTCTCTGATTACGTGAGGATTTTTTTTTCTTTCTTTCTTTCTCTCAATGAAACCTATCTTTCTTCATTTTGCTTTTGATCCTAAAAATATTGCGAACCGGATGAACAAAACCGATGTACATTTTCGAAAAAAAAACAAAAAACGATTGATCCATACCGTCGAGTTATCGAAAAAATTTCATTCCAAAACACACCGCTCCTCCGGCCAATTCGTAATTTGTATACGTGATTCGATGGAAAAAAAAAATAAATAAAATGAAAACTAAAATCAATAGATACGCTTTGATTATTCTATGATTTTTTAATATAGTTTTTTTTTCCCGTTTCATACGGTAAAACTTGAAACGTCAACGGCAGAGTGTGAATCACGTGCCGTAGTTAAATTGGTATAATCTCGTGAGTGAAAAAAAAGTCTTCGGGTCTAGAGTAATAAGTAATCGACTAACATAAAGTAGTTGAGAAAAAGAACTGCGAGTAGAGTTTTTTTGAATTAAAAGCATAGTGGTTGGTATGCACATAGATATATGGTGCATTTCGTGTCAAATCAACTTGTGGTTAGTTTTTTTTTTCCATTTTAACACAAGTAATAAAACTTGCCGAAGTAAGTTACGAAAATCTGGTGATTTTTGTTTCAATTCGGTCGATCGATTTTTCGAATGGAAAAGTGACTGAAAAATGTTTGATTCCAAAAATAATGGCAAAAAATGAAAATTGAAAAAAAAAACAAATGATAGAATTATTTAAGAAATTGCTTCGATAATTTTTAGTGAAAAAAAAAAAATAATAATAAAAATTGATGATTTTTCGTTCCGTCCAAGGATCGTTGTTTGAAAAAGTGACAGACGTATGCGAGAGTCGGGTTCGCAATGTTACGATGTAGGGTGATTCGGGGTGGAATGCCCCATACATTGAGTACATAGTTACTGCAGGTACATGAAAGATTGGCTGAACCCCAGTGACTTTATATATCAGAGTAGGTGGTGCCCCCGTAAAATGCTACTTGCAGCAAACAGTAACCTAGAATAAGCTCGGAGGTCTCGCTATTCCTGTGCTGTTCCCATTGCCATTGCCCGGAGTTTTCAATGCTCTCGAACTTTCCCGGAGTAATTATCGGCCCGTCAAAGCCCTCGCTCCATGTATATAATATGTAAAGTATATCCTCGTAGTATACGTATACGTACTTCCATAACTGCAGAGCAATGTGTACACAGACATCGCGTGAATACGGAGATTCGTATATTATGTATGTATATAATGTATACTGTATATAGTTATAGGTAGTACGTGTAAATACATTAGCGGGGGTTTTAGTTGAAGGCTCAAAGTTTACCGACCGAACAAATCATTGGAGAAGGAAAAAGGGATCAGGGGGTTGGGGATAGGATAAAAGCTAACTAAATAGCAATAGGTACTCGGAGAAAACTGGGATCGTCAACTTTTTGTCCGTCTACCGCCACAAACTTACAAATTATGTACAAGTACGTACCTATCGTAGAAATATCTCATTCGGTTCAAAGATTTTGCAATTTTTTTTTCCACAAAGTTCGGAGCAATTCGGTATGATAAGGATGCAAGTGTCAAGTTTGTAATTGTTAATGATGGCGGCGTGAATCAAGGTCGACTATCGCTCATATTATGTATACGAAAAAGGATATTTCAAGTGCTAAAATTGCGTCGGTTTAATTAAATTCTTAATACACATTTAACTCGTAGCTTTTTGCGCGCATATTTAACGCCCGTCAAAGCCTTAACAAATTAATTATAATCTCGTACGACGACAGGTATAATATGTATAGCGTAATTGCTACATCGTCGATACACGTAGGTATGTGGCAGCGAGAGTAATTAAGGCCTCGGTTTCTAAGCTTTGTAAGTTTCATGCATATAACTATATACTTTATGAGTATACCTATGTATTAGGCAACGGTTAGTCTACAACTGCGAAGCAGAGCGCACCTCGCGGCTAGCGTAATCAGCCAATGGGCTTACAATCTTATCAGAATTTATAGTCGTTTATCTAATGAGATAATTGATTGAAGAAAAAAAAAACAATTTGAATTTTTCAAATTCGGTATTCAGGAAAGTAGATCTCTCGAGGCGATGCAGTCCAGATGAAATTCAAGCCCTTATTTCATTCATTTTCCGAAGTATAGATAATCGATGCTTTTTTGCAATTTCGAAAAATGTTCTTTTTCTTTTTCTTTCGTTCCCGTACTGCTGTGGCTCTGCACAACAAGGTCAGAGTTGATGTGGTATTATTCGTAAGAGTTAAAATTGACAAAAAAAAAAAACCGAAAAACAAAAAGAAAAAAAAAATGGCAAAACATACGAAGCAGAGGAGAGTCGGAACTCTTGGCAGCGGAGCTACGCTCGACTAGACTATAGTCCTGCGATAATATCTCGTTTCCATGCGAACCAGAATCGAGTTCAGCCTAGAGAACCGGGTTCGCCTTTTCCCCGTTTTTCGTTTCTCATCGTCTACTACACACACACATACGCACACATGTATATTATATACGTATACGTACCTTATACTCTCTGAAGAGCTGTCGTATGTCAATCCAAGTCAAGATTCAATTATCCCAATTTCTTCTTGATTTCTATCGATCTATCAAACGATCGATCGATCGATCCCATCCGTCGCGAGCCAAACGAACAACCGAAAAATTCAACAAAAGTGAACTCAATACATACTGCACGTATGTACAAAACATACACTCGTGCATTTCACATGGAAACTCTGCGTATCTGGAAAGTTTTCTCATTTTACATCCAATTACATAGGCGTGATATCCAATGTGTTTTTCGCAAGCTCACCTTATTCGCCATTCTTTTTTTTTCATTCTCCTTCTGGCCTTTTCACTTGCTCGATTTTTTTATCTTTCGTATGTAATGTAGTTTTCCTCCTACGTCTCTCTTCCATCCCCAAGTTTCACATCCTTACCTATACTTCTTGGCCTAATTACATGAGGATATGTACCTACAGCCAGCGCAGACGTGATATGTGAATAATCGTAGATGTATATTATACATATGGATATGTATATAAATTCACATTACGTTCATATACATATATACAAGGGCGATATTAATTAGTACCCGACTTCACCTGCGCTCTCACTCATATATGAACATACATAGGTATAATATATCTAAAATATCCATGTGTCTAGGTACATACGACGTATGTGTATTAAAAGTATATAAACGGATGTACATAGAAAACTATATACCTATATACGTTTAACGACGACGATTGCTCGTACATACGGCCAACACCTGCACCAGCTTTCAAGTGCGCTGACGCCGCTCGCGTATAGTAATTATTTCACCAAACAGGCGTGCAAAATTTTTTGCGTTTCAATTTATTTTTAGTCTCTTTCTCTTTTACTTTTTTTGTTTTTTGATTGTTTTTTCTTTTCTTTTATTTCTCGCTTCAAAACTTGCAAGCGCGTTATTTATCCCTCCGAGCGACCGTTTTCACGTATATATACAGGATATAAAATTCCGGCACGCGCTTTTTTAACCGCAGTCAGATATCTGCGTATACGCATATGTGCGTGTGCGTGTACTATATATTTGGATCGTAAATATGTGAAGCTCCAACCTGCAGCAAGTTTAGTTCATTTTTTTTTTATTTTTATTTTTAATTTTTGGTCGGTCGTTCTTCTGTTTTGTTTGTATCATATATTATTTATGTTACGTGTAAATATTTTAGGTGAGTTAATTAAAATGAAAATTAATATCGTTGTACATATAGTATTAATATGTTGTGCTTGCATATAACCGGCACGGGGTGAAATTTTATGGGAAATTCTTAACCGATTTTCATTACGACAAAATTACATTCGTGATTTTGAATAAAAAATAATTTTCTGTTGTTTATAAATTTAATGATATTTTAATTAAGGTTGAAATTTTGAAAATCGTTCGAACACTGCATGCAAGCAAACTCTGAGAACAAGAGAAACATTTAAAAAAAAAAAAGACAAAAAGGAAATCGGAAATAGATTTAAGAACGGGATTGAAAATAAGTACATCGGTACGTAAGGAGCAAAAAGCGCACCCTTCCTTTGGATTTTTTTTTTTTTTTTTTTTTTGAGGCAAAACTGTCCTGAGATAGCGAGAAGGGAATGGAAAAGACAATTCCCGGAACCTGTCGATCGCCTTGTCAGCTTGCCGCGTGAAGCGATTGGAAAATTTTTCAGCTCAAAGAAATCGTTATGGAAAAATTTTTGGCGAAGGATGACGTTTGGAAAAAACGATATTACGTAGTTCGTCCGCGCGCGCGGTGGTAACTTGTACATGAGTTATAGAAAATAAAGTTTATAAAACTTGTTTTCACATTTTTACCGTCTCATTCTATCGATGTTTTATTTCTAAAGATTAAGTTACCTATTCTGTGCGGCATTTCGTATCAGGGGAATGAGACCGAACACGTCCCGACAGAATAATTTACCCTTCGAGTGATAAAATTGAAAAAAAAAGAGAAATAAATCAGTTTTGTCGAAATTGTTTTTTTGTTTCGTTTTTGTTTATGCTGGTAATTATAGCAATGCAAATATTTGCGATTAGATATCGTACGACTCTATGCTTTTGTAATATAGGTACGTGTTTTTCTCATTTTCGCGAAAATGGAATTGCCGGCAGCCCGCGCCTCCAGCGATCGGTAGAAGTTTGATTGGGTACCTACCCCTCCGCGTGTATAGTTCAAAAGAAAAAAATGTCAGAAACAACTATAAAAGGGAAAAGAAACAGCGGGGAAATAAAAGAAAAAAAATAGAAAACGAGAAATCTATCCGTGATTTATCATCACGTTCTTACTGCCGCGTGCTTCGCGGTTCTCCTATACCTATACTCTCTTGACGGAAGATTCGACTTATTTGTTTTAAGGGCCACCCCATTGGGTACAGACCAAACGACGTTGGAACGTTGTTTGTTTCCCTCTGCACGTTGTAGGGTTGGTAGCTTGCTGTATTTATGGATATTCGTGACGAAGTGCGTATCTAGATTGAAGATACAACATCTTGATGTATGAATATATGTGCCAGACGTATGGGGCGTTCCATGCCAAATTGACGACGCTCGTAATTTTTTATTTTTCTCCATTTATTTTTACCTCTTTCGTGATCTTTGGCGATTAAATAAATACGTGCAGAGTGGTGCTATTGTTAATGATTGATCATTAAATTTGAAGAAAAAAGTAGGTAATTAGTTTTTCAACGATTAATCATAAGAATGATTTCTCACATCTGTGCAGAGAAAAGAAACTAAGCAAAGTAAAGAAATAATGGGAAAATAGTTCTCGTTTGTAAACGCTTCTCTGTCTTATTATTTTTTTTTGTCCTCGATCCCCATCTCGAATTATTTGTTCCTAGTTACAAAATTCGTCGAGGAAGTTTGAATAATTTGTATCTGCTGATTTGGCATAAAATACCCCATACTTATGTAAGTTCGTTGAGTTTGGAACATGTTCGTTCGTTCGTTGATTTTTACGATACACACGTCAAATGTCTCGCATGTTTTTGGTTCGTTCATCACAAGATAATAAAAATGGAAGAAAAAAAAAAAAATGGCCGATAGAAAGTGGAGGTAACGAATAAGGGTGTACAGATATAAGTTATAAGTTATAGTGTGGGAAAGATAAAAAACACGTGAAATAAAGAAAGTAGGCACCTACGTATATAGGGCGTATATTTATCCGTATCTAGGTAGTAGGATGTATAGTAACGACCTTGGCACACGTCAGAATGCATTTCGAGGATACGAATTCTTTACCATTATTGCTATTATTATATCTACTATATTTTCTTTCTCTTTTTCTCTCCCTCTCACTCGCTTTCGGGTGAAATATTTCGGGGTCGATTTGTGGAAACGACGAAACTACACCAGCGCTAGGGCTGCAATTGATTATATTCCATGTACACACATTTCGACGTACGGGGTGGCCGAGAATAAAGCGGACGATCTTAAAAAGCGAATGAAAAGTGAACGGAGGATGAATCCTGTCAAACTTTTTTCTAACCAAACGTGGCGGAATGAAGCTCACATTTCGGTTGTGAAATGTTAAAAAATCATCATTCATTGCCGAGGAATACGCGCTTGAAAAAAGTATTTGGTAAAAATGGATGACAGCGATACTGAAAAATATAAAATGCGAAAATTCAACGGTAACTTGACATGAAGTCTATTCCGGAAAGTGTTTTTCCGAAACACCTTGGGAAGCCGGAAAATCTGCCATCTGAAAGAATACGAAGTCGTTCTCATGTTCAGATTTTACTCACATTTTTAAAATCAGTCGACTTTTCGGGCCACCCCGTACGTATAAGTATGTTACTGTCACAATCCGTGCACACTTAAAGCTCTGAAATCCGCCCCAACATTACATCGCTAAATGGGTGAAACCCTCACCGGACAATTCTCTACTTATATTGTATACCTATAGGTATTCTATATCACTGTAGCGTATAATGCGAGCCATTTATAAGCGTATAGAAAAGAACATGTATGTAAAACCACGTTATACACAATATAGGTACAAGGTTTATATTCTCCATTCAGGTTACCCGCCGCCCCTGAAATCCATTCGCTATTAATATTTAAATTACGTATCTACGCGTGCATTCCATGGCAACTCGACCGTAGCCTCATCAGACCCTTCGTACCTTTTATTCTGGTTTTTAGGCTCCTGAAAATAAATTTGTGCCACTTGTTTTTCAAAATGCGAAAGATTAAGGCGCCAGAATTCGCGACAAGCGAGAAAGAAAATGGAGGTCAGTTTCCATAATTATCGCAGCGCTAAATATGAGACACCGGTTTTTAGCAGGAACCGGAAGTGTAGCACAATCCACTTCTAACTCCCTTTACTGAAAGTTAGTTGTACGGAGAGACGGTGGTTGACAGGTATGTTGTACAGGTGTACATATTCCCTTGCGGGCATCGATAAATGGGGTTTACTATATACCTTCCCACTTCTGGGAAACACTGGCGATAGGTATCTACCTATATATATATCGTGTACATACCGACGTATACCTACCTACATAGTATACGTACAGTTTCATATAATACCTATGCAGATGGTGACGGACAACGCTGACGACGGAAGTTGAGACACAAATAGATAAACGGAAACAATAACAACAACAACAACAACAACAAGTAACAACAACAAGAACAACAACGGCCACGTCGAGCGAGCACCTACACACTCGGGTATGTATACATCGCACATCTCACCTTGATACCTGATATCTGTGAGACGTTTTTTCGAAAACCCTATCATAAGGCACATTGGCCAGTCGCGGTCGCGGTCGTGTTCGGTGCAACGACATTCGCATCCCCCTAGGCACAGCTTCAATGCTATTACGTTACACAGAACGTACTTCGAGTGTTGTGCATGGGGAATTTTTAATTCGGTGTACACAGAAAAAATTGTATTGCTAGAATGTAAGAATTTCTAGTATCTAAGTAATAAGATGTATAGTAATATAGGGTTCAGCAATAAATTTATTTCATTGAAAAGATTTTCTTTAACAAGATGCAAAGAATATTTGAGCATAAAGACGAAGGAGTGGCAACACGCTTAATCGCCGGATAAATTGAACCACAAACCGAGATACCGTTTGAATTCTTGCGTCTTGCTTAGATTATTCTCATTAAATAATTGACTCGAACCGACAGTTTGTAGCCGCGTCCGGGAAGTTTTCTTTTTATCCTTACTATGTTCTTATAAGGAATAACCTTTCAATTTTTGCGCGGTAATTATAGCTCACGATTGGTAACAGTTTTGAAACAAATGTCAATGACCGGCAACAACTATGTTTGGTCAAGTTTTTTTTTTTTTTTTTTTTTCTTTCATTGTTAGCATTGAAAAAAGAATTGACTGGTAATAAAATTGTTTGAAAAATGAGACACTGACCATTGGTAAAAGGGCTGAATGTTACGTAGCGTAAGTCTTACTTTGAGAGAATCTGTGACGGAATTAATAGCGACTATAAAAATTGAAGCGGCGGTGAAGAGCGCCCATTCGAGAACCGAGCAGTCTTCAATTTACTGCGTTGAAGTTGAAAAAAGCATCTCATGAATTGCGAACTTGAATTAAAGTTGATCACCAACGACACGACGTGGACGTCGGATCTCTCACGCACCTGTAAAATTGAAAAATAGACACAGTGAAAAATACGGTAACGGTACATGAACCAAGCTTCACTTTTTGAAGGTACGTTCAAAAGGATATCTCTTGAAAAAACAACTTGAGAGAAAACAATCTAAAATTTGTATCATATTCATAATAATTACGAGGTAGTTAATTACTCACGAGCATTCTTCCTTGCTCCATCGCCAATTCGCAGCGCATTCCTGAGAACCGTAAGAGCATTGACAGCTGCAAGTATCTCGGTCCCAATACATATTGTTTTTGCAAAGATGCTTTTGTTGCTGTTCATTTTTACAAATGCAACTGCACGTGTTCTCGTCCAAAAACTGCGTTTCTTTGTCGCAGTCGCTAGGATTTTTTGTGCACTCACATCTGAGAAAAAAGGTTTGTGGTTGAAAAAATATCAGGTGTTGTAGAAAGTGGGATTTGTCAGATATTTGATAATAATTGTTATTGTTCTTCTTTTTTTGTTTGTTCATCTACCGAACAAGTCGGATCGATTTCAGACAACTCAATTGTTCTACTTAATTTATCATTCGTACCTGCAGTTGGTGTGTTCTTCGAGTTCGATGGTTGCACATTTAGCAGCATATCCATATGCCGAGGTCAGCACAAGAGGAACAACACGTCTCGTAGTTTTCGTTGGAACAGGAGTAGCACCCAATGGGCAAACTCCGGTGCATCGCGGCATGTAAACCGTCCGCGGCATGAACATCTCTCCTGACTTGGACTGCAGCAATTCGATTGGCACATTGCGTGGCCGAGGTTCACTCATCCTCAAGGTTTCTGCCATTTCTTTTCTAACGTCGCGACACTCTGAAATCATAAGATCAATTTTTTCGTTGTTAAGAAAAATGAAACAAGGATTATGAATAAATATTCATGATTATTGTATTTTCATCACTCAAGGAAAATGTCTACTTACCGACAATTTTGAATTCGTGATAATTATTCCCGCCCTGAACACCACATTGAACAAGAACGAGGGTTATCCCAAAAATGTAAAAGACGGAGTTGAAATACATGGTAGGAGTTTTTGATTGAAAAATTAGCAAGCTCCTATACCGCGACCGTCATGTAACGCTCGTGCAGACCAACTGTGTTCTGTACTTTTTTCGTACCGAGATTTGTTATAAATGTAACGACTAGTCATACGAGATAAGAACCACGAACAGGAAGAGAAGTGGTATTACGTCCACGATTCGAAAGAAAAACGATATTTTATCAGCGAAAATTATACGCAATACCGATTTAGGAATGATGAGAAGTTCTACTTTTTTTTTTTTCATCCGGTTTGTGTTGAAATCGTGTAAATTTTTTTCATTTCCTCAGAGTCGAGTCGAGTCATGTATCTCGTGGTTGATTTCTCACAGTGCTCGTAAATCACATGATGTTATAATTCTAGTATTCCAATCTTCGCACTCGATTCCACTTCGAGATTTTCCTTCCGAAATTATTTTCGACAAAATACAAAGCTCTCCAACGAGAAATTTCTCAATCTTCCTGTTGATGTGAAATTGAAAAAACACGCGGAACAGAATTCTTCTCTAAATGATTAAATCCTCGAAGGGCGATGCTATTTTTATCGAAATTATTTGTAATTAGATTTTCATCAATCAAAAAAAAAATTCTTAGTTCAATTATTTATGACCTCACCGTTCCAACGGTAATCGACAATCACTCGAAGGGTGACGACGGGTAACCCCGCATTGACAAGGGTGGAAAATAATCAATTGCCGAAAGTCTAGGGAGGTTGAAGTTCCTTCCGCATTTGCCTCGAATCGAAGTAGGATGGAGAATCGTTTATGCAATGGAATTTATATTTTTTCACGACGGCTACCAGATCGATGATCTTCATCTTTTATTTCACGCGTATGCAGATATATTCAGGGAATTAGAACAGGTATAATGCAAATACAAAATTGCCGATTCAAATCGAGATTTCAAATTTTTTTCAAATCTTTTCATACATCATGCCATCGATGAATTCCATCTACAAGAAAACGTAGGTCAAAAATTCCTCCTTCTCCACAATAGTGGTTATAAAATTCGGCAGAGGGTTTAGGGATCATACCCTAAGGTAGGCAGGAAGAATTCTAAAACGAATATACATACACAAAGATGATCGATGAATTTATTGGTAGATATAAAAATCAGAGCCGTATAGATAAAAGTAATCTCTAAATCTTTTTACACCATAAGTATGCATCAAGCGAGTGGATTTATATTTACACGAATGGCGAGTATGTTTATGTGTTTCCTTCTATGAAATATGTGTGAATTATTCTTTCTTTTCTTTCGTTTCACCTTAGGATACCTCACATTATACCTGTAAATTTACACGTTTTCCAGGGCAAAAAAAACATGGAGGCTCCTTGCAGCGCAGCTGCAAAAACAAAAAAAAAATAAATAAAAGAGGCGATAAAATTCGCAAAGGTTTTTATAAGAGTACCGTTTGTTCGCCTACTTGTGATCTCCACCCCCTTTTTATTCTTTGTTCGTTTCTTTTCTTTTCTTTTTTTTGTTTGTTTTTTGCTTTTTGTTTTTTCTCATCCTCTCGGAGTCGCGTGGTATAAGCAGAAGCAAAAGTAGAAACAGCAGCGGCAGACGGGTAGCAAATTGCAATAAGAGAAATAGAACGAGGAGAGGAGAGTGTACGACGTCACTTAATGAGCCAACCGGGTGCGCGTTATGCCCGCTAACGATGATTATAAAAACGACGAGTGTTGCGTCTACGGTCTAGAAATTGCTACCGTCACTTTGTGCCATTAGGTAATTAAAACCCTGAACACGCGGGCCTCGGGGAGATGTACATACGTATCGTATGTATATGTTCCTGGAGGGTACGGTGACGGGGGAAGAGGGGGTGAAAATTCTGAAGGAAAGCATATAGGTTGTTTCCACGGAGAAAGTGGATTTCGATTTCACACAAAAGATTCACTAGTTATTTCATACATGTATGTAGGAGGGAGTGGAAGTGGATCATTGGAACCCGGAAAATGTTCGTTATTAAGCGAGTAGTTTTTTCAATGCCTTTCATTCTATTGTACAAACAACCAATTTCCATTCAAACTCAAATCCTAGATTTCGGTCACTCGCGATTACGAAGAAACTATTTCTATTAGATTAAAATTATTCGACTATGTAAATTTCTTCTGTTGAATTAAAAGAAAAAAAGAAAAATAACAAAACAGAAATTTAATTTGGTACGAGTGAAATTTTTTTTGATTCGTAAAAAAGCCGGATGAAATACATCCAAATACATCAGCTCTCGGTGCGTCCTACATTTCGAAATCAATTTTTCTACAATCGTAATCGTTTCCGTTTGATCTTGAAAATTATTCTTTTTCGTACCGTAATATTAATTTCGGTATCCTTTGACCCTCGCTTTGATCGTATCCGTTTTTTTATTTTTATTTCTTTTGTTTTAAATATGTAGAACACCCTTAAAATAATTAATGTGAGAATTTTTTTTTCTATTAAATTATCAGGTTTTAATCTGCTTCTGCCTCTGGTGCTTTTCATTGTTTTATAACCCATGGAGATTAAATGAAATAACAATAGTATTAATAATAATATCGGTAATGCTATTTTACCGGTATATCCATACTGACGTTAATATAGACGTAGATGTCTACAGGCTAAATTCGGTCGTTATATCTACGTTATATATTATTTATGACAGAATCGCAACTTGACAGTAATATTATAAGGCGATTGAAGTTTCAACAGCAGCTCAACTATGTATAGGCATCCCATTATGTGTAGCGATTCATTGATAGTCTGTGGAGGAGCTCGAATATTCTCATAATACATCCGTTTAACATGCTATACGTCATCTATTAAATCCTCAGAACTATTTCGAATCCGAGTAGGATACCCGAAAGTAAGGATATTATCTCTACCTCGCACTGTTTATGTATTCGATAATAACTAAAGATTCTCCTAAATTTGATGCCGTTGAAACCTGTGTAATAATGGACTGAAATTTCACTGATAAATAATGAGAGAGAATAAATGATAGCCGTTTCATTGTTCCGCGTCGGTAAGGAAGGCGGCGTTCGGTGTCGTCTTAATTTGCAGGGGAAACATCTCGTACTGGTCAGACGTCTCGCATCGCGTCGCGTTTACTACTTCGATTTGTAGTTCATCCGGTCGGGCAACGTGCGTCGTATCGCGCAGTCCGTAACGTGAACCAGTTTATACATCGGCTTCTCGTTGCCAAACGCGAAGTAAACCGTTTGCATAAATTTTGTTAAACGAAAACTGACAAAGTGCAGCGATGTAACTCACGCAGATTCGATTTTCCCCGAAATAACCTGGCTCAACTCTGCAGTCGTACGTAATTGGTATGTATGTATCAATATATTCAATACTTGTAAGAATTTCCACGCGAAAAAATTATAATTATAATTATGTGACTTAAAATTTTCTGCATTTTTCACAATTCTCGATGATTTTTAATGATCTCACAGGGGTTTTTAAGGTATTTCAGTAATTCGTTGTAGTAACATCAGAATTGATCCATCTTATTCTTAGCAGAGATCTGTCGTAAAATATTTCTTCGCGTAAACATCTAGTAAAAATGTTTATCCAGTATCTTCCGTTGGTCTTTTGTTAGTCATATAGTAACCCGATTCCGCCATTACATAGTGTTCAGTAGATACTTTATTTCAAAGTCGTTGAAAAGGAGGATAAAAAACTTTGAGGACTTTTCTCAAGTCAATCGTCGTTGTGCAGCGAAGACAAGGGTACACGGGGGGGGAGGGGGTAGTGGAAAGGAAGACGGGCGATGGAAACGTGGACGAAATAAAGGAAGAAAAGGAACAAGATTGTAAAAGTAATATTAAAAAGTGATTTGAGAAAGAAGAGGAAAGCAACGGGAGGGAGGAGCGGGCGAGGGAAACGAAAGAAGAAATAAGAGTAATAAAGTACGGAAGTAAAACGTAGTGAAAAAGTAAAGTTTCATCCGTCAGTTACCGAATTATTACATACACCGGATATATCAAACGTTTCCATGAGCTCGGCGCGAGGCTGGACACGTATAGCAGTATAACAAACGTACTTCCGTTCAAAGTTATGATCGAACCAAACGGATATAACTATGACAAGGGATTCCGAATGTCCGCATCCTCCTCTTCTCCTAACTCTTGACTCTCCCAAAGGTGTTGGATATCAACTCTCGTTGCTTCTAGATCGTCGTCTCCTCCTGCCATACATATATAGTCTTTGTCGGAAAGTTTGATAGGGCCAACCAAACCCCCTCCGAGATCCCTACGGAGGACCTTTTTGGACGTTGCAGAAACTGACGTCCTTCCTTACTCCGATATATATGTATATCTACACGCATCCCACTTTCGTCCCTCGATTTAAACCCGGCCCAGTCTGCGACCGGGACCAAGTTTGGGTCAGCTTTCCTCCGCAGACTATGCGACGTACAGTTTCTCGAAATGGGTTACCCCCGAGAGATTTCCATCCTTCTCCGCCGCTCCTGCCCCAAGGTGCTCGAGTTCTCGTCGCTTATAAATATCCACGGGGTTGACCAAAGAACAAAAAAAAAAACGGACGAAAAAATAATCACTTTCAAAACGTGAACAGAAGCTAAAAGTCTCAACGAATTCCGACGATGATTTTCTCTCTGAATTGAGGTGTCGTTTAATTTTTTGAAAAAAGAAAATTTTCTTTTGCTGAAAAAACTCAACACAAGCTTCTTTCGTGGAAGAGATATTTTTCATTTTCAAAATTGATTCACTCACATCACCGTATATTCGTTCGAACAGTCTTGATGCGAAGAAAAAAACCAAAAAAAAACCAAAAAAAAAAACAGAAAGAAAAAAAAATTACTTACAAAAATGAAGAAAAAACTTGCTACCGAGTGTCACCACTCCGGTGCAGGTGGTTGCCTGCAGTCCTAGAAATGTTATTACAAGTTCGCGGTCGTTTTATCGAATGAAAATATTTTTACGTCTTGTCGCCGGGTTCCATGTTGGGGAGGTTTGGGTTAGTTGGTTTGCGTTCGACGGTCGGTGAGTAACTTACATCTATTCACTTATGCTGCATACACATATTCGAATGCATACGTATACGTAGAATAAATGTACCGATATTATACATTGTACAT
This sequence comes from Athalia cordata, assembly GCA_963932425.1. Classification (NCBI taxonomy): domain Eukaryota; kingdom Metazoa; phylum Arthropoda; class Insecta; order Hymenoptera; family Athaliidae; genus Athalia; species Athalia cordata. The sequence goes on from OZ010626.1 coordinate 34,173,395, forward strand.
AGATATTTAGATACTCCGGTGTATATGTATGCAGTATGGTGGAAAACGGGAGGACCTAACCACCTCGTTCGTCTAGTTACACTTGTTCGGTAATAGTCGTGGAGCACTATACGTATCTATATCATGTACACCGTTAACTGAAATTGAATTGGGTTACGTGTACACTCGTCCTCGTATACCTCGCATACACATATATAACACATTATGTATATGCATTTAGTATACATATTATGTATACACAAGCAAGTATAAGACGCACCAAAGTCTGGGACAAGTAGGTACACGTCTATATTACACCCCACGACTCAATTGGAGCTCCAGACTGGCACATCTACGTCCATTATACCTGGTTTGCATAGGCGGATGATATACAGGGTGTTTCATCAAAGGTGTCGAAGCATTTGATTTTAACGCTACGGATATCGCTGATAAATGTCGAAGTATCGCATTCATTTTTCTTCCCATATTCGAAGGGTCGACAATCGACTCGATTACCTACTTACTTAATTTCGAAAAATATTTTCTCTAGTTCGTAATACGAAAACTCTCGATAGGTATACTGGAATTTCTTTCAAATTTCGAAGACGTTTCTTCTTTTCCAATTTACAGCTTTATTTGCAAAGAATTTTCTTCACCTTCCGGCTTACAGCGAACGGATTTAATGGAACACCCTGTACATGTTTGGGTGCTGTGTATATCAGATGTGTAACCAATAGCTGTGGCATATAAGGTAGATATAGGTGCATGCAGTTTGGTTCGTTTGAAATTCTGAGTTAAATTAGGTATAATATCACGTGTTCTATTTGCTGTTGTATGAGATGTATACCTACGTAATGTGTATGCGTTGGTGATGCGATTGTTTCTGCGGTAGGTGCAGGTGCGAGTTTGCGAGGGTTCAATTTTGAGTGAAATGTCATTCGATCTATAATCCTTTCTATATACCTACGTACAGCATAACATACATCAGAAAATAGCTGTACCACCATTGATACGAGTATATGACGTTGATCCCGCTCCGTATATATGTGAAAACGAATGATTGCTGCACCGCTCGGCGTTCGACAACCGTGAAATTTCATGATAAACGAAATTCGGAAGCACCGATATAATGGAAAAAACGAAAAACACGTGGAATAAAAATTTGGAAAAATTTATACCGACGCAAGGAATAAAATTTTACGACTTTCAATCCGGTGTTTTTCTTGTTCATCGTGCATGCATACGTTATGAATGGACATACGAATGACCTTTACATGACCCGTACCGCGGGACCGACTACGTCAAAAATCTGATCAATTTATTGGAAGTTATACGGCATTAATCGACATACCTATGGGTTTTCACCCCGCGATATTATTATTTATTTATTTTTTTGCAACATTTTTTCTACCGATAAAATAGCGCGTGCTTTTTATATTTTCAATTCAGACTCAATATTTCTATATGCTAGTTTTTCTAGCGCATAACGTTACAGCCAAAATAAAAGAAGAAAAAAAAATTGAACGATCAAAAAATCAACGAAGGTTCATTTTGGGTCAGGGGTGAACATCGGGAGCGTTTGGTTAGTCCCGAGGACCTCTATCTTTTTTTCTCTCTGTTTAATCTGAAAATTATAAGATGTATAATTAAAATCCCGTGATTCTATTCGCGTCGTTTATATACGCGTATACAAATATATGCAGACTTGCGGGAGAGAGAAACGAAGGAAACTGCGGACGTTGTACATCAGCCCCGCTGTACATTTATACGAAGGTTAATAAATTTGGAAAACGATTCGGAATGTTCAATAAGACATTTCACCCGTTTTCTACTACGCGGGAAAAGCAGCACCTCCTCATATTCTCTCGTATTTCTGAAAACTTTCTTCGATAAATAAACTATACACATCCCGCGAGCAGCAAACCGGACGGTCGAGGAGTTTTATGAAAACTTGTACATATTTAGAAGAAATTTGCATACGGAATGCCAATTTACCTTCCCGGTTTCGTATTCGCCTCTGCCTTAACAACACCCATACTACTTTTCCTCGTGGAAATGGGTTTAATGAAGGTGCGAAGAAACAGAAAACAAAAAACAAAAAACGAAAAGGAATGATAAAATTAAAGCTACGTTATTATCAACGGAATAATGGGTGTCTCGAAATGATTACCTTCTTCCGTTAAAAAAATCGAATCTATAAAAAATTAAAACTGTCTACAGAGAATCGAAATTCCGAAGCACATGTATCGTTTGAAGTGTCTTCTTTTCCTTGTTTTTAAAGATTATGTTGACTATATTAAAGGATACGTCATTTCGATATAACAAATCGATATTTTTTACTTTCACATTTCAACGAAATTTTTCTACATGCGGCGAATTTCAAGGTCGGGTGGTTGGGTTCACGCGCATGATAAATATGTGCTCTTACTAAATACATTCGTGTACAACATATGTACACATATACGTGCAAATGTTTGAAACTACTCCATGCACCCTCTCAGCGTCGTCTGCAACAGTCCTTCAAACGTTACCAGCGAGTTCTTTTCTTGCCTGCTTGCACTGCAGTCGCTCCTTACGAACTTTTAATTTTCCCGCAGGCATAAAAAGCTTGTCCTGCACGAATATATCTACCTTTTAAAATGTAAAACTAGGTATGCTATGTACGTAAGTAAGTGCACATGTATGTATACACATATATATGTGTAAATGTATCTGAAATGTTTATGTGTATATAAATATCTTTGTATAAGTGTCGAAAAAAAAACATATTTACATATATACGTACAATACATAGCATTGGACATGTGCTGGTTTCGAGTACTCAACTCGTTGCACGGTGAACTACTCTTCAGGTTTCGCGAAATTTTAGTTGGAAGCGAAAGCTCCTAGGCTCGACTGTATGTTTTTTTTTTTCAATTCTATTTTATTATTATTTTTGCGGAGGGAAGAGGGGATTCTTTTTTTTTGTTTCAATTTATTTATTTTCTTTCATTTTCTACCACTTTAAAGGCACACAGAGGGCATTAGGAGTTCTTTTAATTGCAAACTACTTTGGGGGAACGAGCTCAATTCTACTACCGACCTTACTGTATACATAACTACGACTTTATACCTATAGGTATAATACCTGTTAGATAACTCTGCACTGTAGTATGGCCAGCTAGCTGCCTGCAACTTTTCAACCGAAATTAGAAACGATCGAGGTTTTTATTGCGTAGAAATTGTTCCTGGAAAAGGCGACGAGTAATTTTAAACATTCATCTACGCGGTAAATACCTAATTACTCGCGATTGAATGTTAGTTGTAAACGTTAGTTGCAGCATCGATCTTATTCTTTTGTTTTCTTTTTTTTTGTATCATCCGCTTTTGCGAAGGCTTTTGAAAAGGGTAATAGAAAAAAAAAGGAAAAAAAAAGAATGTTTTTCATTTGCAAAAAAAAAAAAAAAAATGATCGAGAAGTTTTGAGTCATGTCAGTCATTCGTTATTTTCGTAGGACTCATCTTCGAGTTTTTCTCAAAACTGTCCAAGTGACAATTTTATTTTCTTGACCGCTTTTAACGATAAAGTCGTAAACTGCACCCCGCGAACTCCCTTCTCCGCACCGCCAACAAACCTCGTAATTTTAATCTCAAACATAATTTCGGCCCGTATAACACATGAAATTGGCCACCGACATGTTATATGATAATACGTTAATTAATTTCGTCTCGTGGTTTGCTAACAAAAACAAAAAACGAACAACGAGAAAAAAAAAAAAAACAAATTACATGTAACGTATATATTAATATTAATTGGTACTGTTTCTATATCAGTTCGCTTGAGAAGCAATTAATTATCGGAAATGCTACCAATTATCCATGTTAATCGAAACGAGCAGTAATATAAAGAAAAAAAAAAAAAAGAAAAAAGAAAGAGAGAAAAAACAACAACTTTTCAATGACGTATAAACCAATAAACGTTATTTTACAGACGATGATGATAATATTAGCAATAATAATGATGATAATGAGGGGGTATAATTATTAATCAGGGTGGAAAATGTGAGAGGGTTGTTAGAGGCGTAGAATCGATGAATGCGGGTTCGAGGTTGTTTCAAAAAACTGGAGTTGGGTAAACTTCGATGAAAAAAAAAAGAAAAAGAAAAAAGAGCGCGATAAAGAAGAGGGAAGATCCAGAATCGTAAGAAACTGTTTTGAAATTAGTATAACAATATGATTGGCGAACTAAAAATTATTACGATTTAATCATTGCACTTCTCGAATATTCATGCAGCCTACCGTCCACTTTTATTGTCACACGAGAAAAGGCGAATGAAAAAAAAAAAAAATCAGGAACGAAAAAAGCACAGAAATTAATTCGTATTTGTGGCTCATCTGTGTGACGAGATGCTCTCGAAGCATCGAGACACGAGATATATTTCCTCTCGCTTATATTACGCGTGATATATTAATATCTATATTGCGATAATGCGTATACCTACCTCCGACCGACCCGTTTTGATTCATTTATCCGGCTAAAAGTACGCCGAGATGAACGATTACGGCTCCCAAGTTTCATAAGATGCGGTTGGTCGGTATAAAGATTATATAATCTTATACCAAAATAAGACGCGTCTTACGAAGATATTCTCGCACTTTCCAGAAAACCCGTAGATTTATACCCCCAGTTTATATCAGGCATAGGATAACGCGTTGGCTATTTCGATTTGCCTTAAAATTTTAACATTTTCGAGTCAAGGTGCAAAAACTTTGTTTTTTCTAACGGTGGGAGAAACACCTCGAAACTAAAATGGGGGAAAAAAGTACATAAAAATGCTATTTGTGATTTTTGGTTTTTCTTGCCCTGTTTTAGAATTTTGGAAATCTTTTTTTTTTTTGCGCTTTTGTTGGGCTCGTCATTTTTCTATACGTTTTATTATCGAACGAGGAGAAAAAAGTTTTTTTTTATAATAAGGTCCAGCGATCCGCGCAATTTGAGAATTCTCACTCCACGCCCTGATTCACTTATGGTTCGGTTTCTACAAAAGACGCGGCTTTTTTCGGTATACGTCCCGAATCCAACCTGCGTTTACATGTACACCTGTATCTACGTACGTGTGGATTTACACGTGTGTTCTATAGGTATTGTATTCTAACCTCTCGTATATACCACATTGTATATAACCAGCCGGTCGACCGGCGTGGAATTTTGCGAGCAGGGTTGAATTTCAAGTCAGGTTTTACTTTTTCTTTTTTTTTTTACTTTATTTTCTTTTTTTTACTTTTCATTCTATCGAAGAATCGTCCTGAATATTATATATAATTCTCGAAGTATGGCAGCTCCGCTTTCGACCTACGCTTCGTTGGACGCCCACCAACGTCGGTCGTGCCGGTGGCGGCGGGTTTTTGGGATCACTGCGCGTGCAGGGTGGTTCGGAAATACGAAATTCAACCTTGCGAAATTGACGCACATATGCCGTAGGTATCCTCGATCTTTCAGAGAACTGATGTTCACTCGAACTCGCTTTGCGTGGTAACAAAAAAAGTCTGTATATCTTTATAGATTCAACCGCGATAAAATTGTATCGATTCTTTGACGGATATCGGGAGAATTTGGAAATGAATCAGCCCCGTATATACCTGCTCCGTCAAGAAAAACGCAAGCGAAAGTTTAAAACAAGTCACCCGCTGTAAATACGTGCGTAATAACGAGAAACCCTCGTAGGATGAAAGTCTCTCTAAGTGATCGGAGATATCAAATCCCTTCGTATTTATAAGGTATAGTTACCCTAATGGTCGAACCCAACCGCGTCGGCCAAAACCCCCCTGGCTACGTAGGAACGTTAAAACGATTTTATTATTTATGTATTGCGGAGTAAAGGTTAATAAGTTAGAGGAATTCCCGAATTAATACACTCTCTATAACCGTATACTGTTATATCCACATTGTGTTATAACTTGGGGGCATTCATAAACCCTCAACAAACAAATCTACCTACGTCTATCTTACGCCCATATACAAAGGATTCGGTTAGCCAATCATTTATGAAAATATTTATCATTCCCATCCAATTCGACTTCGACATAGTGCAAAGGAAAATACCCAAAACTCGTGGATAAAGTTTGAATAGTTCTGAAAAGTAAAAAAAATTCCGATTATTGGAATAGTTTCTCAAAAAGTGGACCACCTTTTTGCCCCCTATAAACTCTTCGATTTTTTATGAAATACAAATCGTATAGTTTTAAAATAATCATCCTGTATATGTAAAAAAAAACCCTTACATGCGCATGTATAAATAATGTTACATACGTAGATAATACATGTATGGCATGATATATGTAAATATTATCCATCGATTGTCATTATTCTTCTTCTTCTTTTTTTTTCATTTTCCATTCGATTCCGAAAAATAATTTTACGAAAAATCTATATTCACGCATCGGATGAAGAAAAGAAAAAAAGAAAAAGAAAAAAGAAAAAAGAAAGCATGTTAACGCAGCCGCGGAATATCGAATGGAATTTTAAAATCCTATCGAGAACTGGGTGCTTGAGTCATTCCCAGGACGTGGAATATTCTTTAAATACTCAAATCGGGGGATAAATAGGGGTAAGGGAAGTTGGGGATGGGGAACGGGAACGGGCATACGTGCAACGTGGCACCCACCCCATCGTCCCGCGGCACACGTACAGTAAATGGAAGTACACGCAAACACGTGGAAACTAACACGTATATATGTATATACATGTACTTGTTATATACCTATATGTGTGTGTATACCTATACCGAATGGGCAGACGTGCAGTGGTTTATAGTCGGTGATATAGGAGAAGACCAGCGGCGAAACGGGCGTAAAACTAGCAGTGAACCTGCACGTCACGTCCAGAAGATATTGAAATTATTAATATCGTCCTACAATTTCACTTGATTTATATCGACGTCATTTCAATTTTTTCCATCCCCCTCCCCCACCCCCACCCGCCCCCGTTCTTGCAAAATCCATAGGCGCTTAATTCGTCTATGCGCGTCAGAATAATAATCCACCGATCAAATATGAAAATTTGAACCGCAGACACACCGGGAGCCGTTGATCGTTTCATTCGTTCTTCATATTCTGCAGCGCATATATACGTGGCGTACGGACGTGTTATACATCCGAGATCACGAACGAAGTATATAGAAAAATTTAAGAAACCACATTTCTGAACGCAATTTTTAGAGGCCCAAATTTGGTAGCCTCTTCACTTTTTCGTAGGTTACGCGCCCTTCCGGTTCTCACTGTCAGCCCCCGTCTCAACTCGATCATCATCACGTCGCTCACGAGGAGTCGCGCGAGACGAATCGTACGTACACCCGGTTAGGTTGATCCTGAATCGCTTCGCGGCCAAGCGCGCGTTTGGACAACTTTTTCGTGTATAGCTGGGCCGGCTGCGAAAAATTGTCCAAACGCGCGCTTGGCCGCGCAGCGATTCAGAATCACCCTGAACGGGCGTACGTATAGGTGGTATATAAAAAGAGGAAAGAAGAATAATCAAAAAAACCATCCAATAATCTTTGCCCGAATCAAAGCTTGACTTTCCGTTTGTCTTTTTCGGTAGGCGTTAGCTATACAGCTGCCACGGGGCATTTTTTTTTCTACAGCTGCAGAGAGAGATGATGAAGGAATCCTCCGAGAAGGGGTGTATAAAGAAGAAAAAAAAGCCGCTGGTCCACAAAAACTGAGGACTAATGTTCCTGATGGGATTTCGAGCTGGGGTGCAGACGTACCGATATAATGGCTCTTGATACTCGAAGAAATTCACGAATTTTCTGCGATATACCAAAAGCTTTTGAGGCACAAAAGCTGATCGTATACGCGGTACGTAAAGATGGATATTATATGTATGCATATTGGTGTGTTCTTGACTCGCGAGAAGCTCCAGAGACGCCCATGTGTCGTTAAGGTGAACTCCGACCTCCGAAGTCAAACCCTTTCGACCCCCTCATACCAAGGATATCGCGCACACGTACGTGAAGGACCAAGATGGTGTTTATACGCGTCGTACGAAGCTGCCGCTGGCTCTAATGCATATTCAATCAAGGTAAATGTTCTTAGCTGTGTGTACACATATCTATATATATATGTACATCTATTGGACGTCTTATGCACTGCGTATGTGTGTGTGTGTGTGTGAGAGAGAGAGAGAGAGGTAATGGTGCAAGATGGCGGATTCTCTACGCATGCGGAACCTATTTCATCCCCTAACTTCCTCCGCTGTAGAAGATCCTCATGAATTTCAATTGCCAGAGCTAAGATTTCCGCTTTTATCATTCAAGAAATTACACCCTGATCCCGCAAAACCCCGTCTGAAGCGACAGCCGCGACTCACTCCGTCGTTATATTCTATATAGATATATATAGTAGATACAGTATACACCCACTGCATATAGATATATATTTTTTTCCTTCTTTTTCTTCTTTCTATTCTTTTTTTTTACTTTTGAAGAACCTAATGCCCCTCGGATCAACCGTTCGGAAATAAAATTCTGAATACTTCATAATCGTCGTACGAACGCGTGGGGAACAAAAAAAAATTAAAAAAAGAATTCGAAACGTTTAAAATTTGATCCCTTGTAGATTAATTATTGATCTTTTTTTCTAACTTTTTTTTCCCCTTCAAGGGAGATTGGATCTCTTTTGTTTTATGCAAATAACGGGTATACAAAGAGTAGTAGGTAATTTTTAACCTCGAAACAAATTTTAAAAAAGAAGAAAAAAAAGAGGAAAGTCAAAAAGTAAAAAGAGTAAAACCGAAATGAACGAGGTGAATTATACATTTTCAGCGGAGACGTAGTATCCTTTATTAGTAGCTATATATTTGTAACGGAAGTATATTCTCGTCAACCTACTTTTGTTCGTTGCGCAACGAAATTGGGACTTGTTTGCTTCGGGGGTTCCATACACGCGGTGATAAAAGAACCATTAAATCCCCTTGGGGAGGGGATGAGGCTTAATACGCTCATCTTTTATCTCTCCGTCAACAAGCATCCGCTTGTCTTATCACGGAGAGATTTCACCTAATTTCGGAAAGCCACGAGAGTTTCTTATACCACGTCTTAATATCTTTCTTTTTTCTCCTCTCTCTTCTCATTTAGGGTGGGTATATTCTTCTTATTTTTTATTGTTATCATTATTATTTTCATCCTATTCATTTTCTCTTATAACATCCTCATATGATGATGATGATGATACCGAATTCGTTATTCCAAATTCACCGACGAATCATCACGGCCCTGACCGCGGATTATCATTGATAATTAATTAATTATTCAACAGCAATTTCTAATACAACAACCGAATTATACGTAATCCGAAAATGAACGTCAACGACGACATTTACAAAACGACGATATAACAAAAATGGCGGATATATTCGCTATCGTCGTTTTGTTCTTTGGCACCTTTTCAAGCAACCGTGTAATTCATCGTTATCACTGTAACGTCTGAAACTAACGAGCGGTGGCACCTGAAAAAGAAGAAGACACAGAGAGAGCGGAAATCACGGAGAAGTGAAAAGCAACGGAGGGAAATGTCGGGGGCGGCGAGGAGCAGGGCGAGGAGAGGGGGGGGGGGTGGTAATACACACCGAGGGTGAAACTCTACACGAAGTAGAGAGTAGAGAGCGGCAACGAAAGTGGAAATTGCAACGAAAGCTCGCCCGCTTATTAGAGGAGATCAGATAATAACACTATGAGGAACAAAATGGTCCAGCTGGGTGCAGCGTGATCCCACAGGATACACAGATCCTATCCTGGGTAAGCATACCTGCATACCCATCGACTCGATGTATAATGGCCGCTGCGAGTGCTTCGCGAAGAGGATGCAGCTTATTCGTTTCTTTTTATTATATTTATCTTCACGGTCGCCGTGTATAAATGTAGCTATATAAAGTTTCTTTTTCTATAGACATTTTATTTTATTCGGCTTTTATTCTTCTTCTTTTGTTTTCTTTACTTTTTTCTTCAACTTTTTCTTTTACGTTCGAGTAAACGTTCTTCTCGTTCCTATGCATTGTCCATATCTGATACTGCGGGGGCATTTTTTTCGATATCCATTACGATTGCATGTGAACGTCAAATGCGGCGAAGGTCGCAACGATATATATTTTTTCCTCTCGACTTAATTATAATTTCCGAAAATTATAAATCACGATTTACGAACATTGGTGATAATCATTATTCTCGCGACCCATATATTTACAGCTCTGAATAATTCCCTGCAATACTCGATTGTCTCGCCGTGTTTTCTTTACGTTATATTCTCTTGATTTTTTTATCTGCTTCTTCTCTGCTTTTTTTTTCATATCTTCATTTGTTTTATTTACGTCTGCACATACATATGCGTATAGTACATAACTCATACGATCTGACACACCTCATACCGTTGCAGATATTGGTATCGGGAATAAATTTAGAAGTCGCACAAAAATTGCAGAGCTTGCAGCTGTTTTCTTTTATTGGTCGAAATATAATTTCGCAAAGAACGGAGATAAAATAAGGCAATAATAATAATAATAATAATAATAATAACAATGAATAAATATTTATTTCTCCCGCGAGGGAAAATTTTCCCGAAATTATCTTCCATCTGCGAATCTCCTTTTACATAACTTCCTGCATAGGCAAGGTAATTGTCGGATAATTGTTATCTGATGCGATCGAGGTAGAACGTGGATTATATACACATATATACGTATATGGTATGTAAGTATAAATGTATATGTATATAAGGTTAGGTTAGGTATGTACACCCTATTCTCGAGTATTAGATCGTTGAGGTGTGCGATATGGTTATCGAATTTATTCGTATATATATTTGGGTTTTCTTATGCGTATTGGATAGATTCTGGAAATTATTGGAAATTCCTTGTGTTTCATCGAATTAATAACGCTACGTATAAAAATAAAGAGTTCGGAATAAAAATAGAGAGGAACGCGAGAAAAGTGAACGAAAAAAAAAAAAAAAAATGGCGTCACGACACGTTGATTCGAAAAATAACCACGTATTTACTGTACTCACCTATAGCGGTAAAAAAGAATCGGGAAACAAAGAAAACATAATAAATTAATAATCGATGATACAAAATAAATTCGAATAAATAACGATAAGGAAAATGAATAATAAAAAATTACTAAGTGTAACATTTTCATGGCCTTTTGAACCGAACGCGTATAATCCTTGATCCAGTTATCCTGGATGTTCAGATGTAATTAATTTCACGCAGCACCGTTCGATGTTTATACACTCCATACCTATATCTATATACCGTGCACCTACCTAATGCCCATTGTAATCAGTCGATATCCGTACCGAACTTTTGATCCAGTTTGAATCAGCCGATCATCAGTTGAAACGCTGCTTTCTACCCTATATACCTATTAGCTGTGGAATATATAGGTACGCATATCTGTAGCACCACATTTCGAAGTTTAGGTATTTGTACGTGCAATTTACAGGGTGGCCAGTTCGATTCGATAAACGCAAATATATCGTCAGAGATTTGGGCACTGCGAGAAAATACCTCGCAGAGAATCCTCAACTCGATCGATCATTTCCTCGATTCGAATCGTATATCTACGAACAATTTTCAATCCGATTCCGAATATCGGGATGCAAAAGAAATCGTCAGTAACCTCAATATCACGGAAATTAAGTTTCGTTCAGAAAATTCAATTGGACCAGATTTTGAATTTGAAACGGTAGAAATATTTTAGTCGTGAAATATTTTCGGAACTTATCCGAACCAAATGACATAATCTTTTGGCGGTGGATGCGGAAAGAAACACCCTGTACGTGGGTTATATATTTTCTGGAACGAGAAAAACAGTTGGATGAAATTTGCTGGATCGGAACTACCGGGGACACGTATGTTGCATGCAGAAAGAAGAGATAGAAATTATTTGAAGGTAAGGAAAGTGGGTGGGTGAAATGCAACTATACATATACGTACACATGTGTATACCTATGTAGCGACTAGTGAAATAGCTAGGGAAATCAGCGAAGCAAAGCGACCGGAAGTTGGCTCGTAACTTTGCCAACTTTGGTAAAAGTAGGCCGATCTTTCGTCCATGTTTATTATTAGGACAAGTCGCGCGAGGGTTTGGACTTTTGGGATGATAGTTCGAATTCCTTCTTCCCAACTCTTGCGATCTTGATGTCCGCGTAATTGCACCGCTGCGGCGGTTAGAAAAACAATAGATGAAGAACACACAAAGAAAAGTAAAACAAGTAAATAAATAAATAAACGAAAATCGTAAGGGAAGCTAAAATGGAGAACAGCGCGTACATTATACCTATACATACGCTCGTATAAATTTAACTATGTATATATAAGTGTATAATGTATGCGCCTATGTAAACGGGCGCGGATGTATTATGATCGCTTGAAAATCCCTTAAAGTCCACAAATCATCTCCGCTTAACCCTTCAAGACGAAAACGCCATAATACGTTCTCTACTTATGTACGCTCTACGTACCCGTAGCCCAACATTAATAAATTATCACAATCTTAAATTACTCCCGCTCTCTTTATACCGTACCGTACTACCCCATACCAAAAACGATTACGAGAACCAATGTGAGAATTTATTTCAACGTTAAGTTTTCGTACCGAAAAGGCGTATCCCGCAAAACTTATCGTTAAGAAAATAGAAATCTTCACATTGCAAATCATCTCTTTTCACATGAGTTTTTTTCCGTCATACGCCCCTCAGGATCCACAATTCCTCGACGTTCGAGATAGTCCTATTTCTGCAAAAGATAAAAATCAAAAAAAAAAGAAAGGAAATCCTCAAGATCGAACAACGACTCGAAGAATCTTTTAAATGTCTCTGCCCAAAAAAACATTCACGAATTGACTCGAGATTCTTTTTCTTTTCTTTTCTTTTTTGTTTTTTTTTTTTCTAAATCTTCAACTTGTCATGTTCAACTAACGAGATAAGACTCGCGAAGATTTATCACCGTTGCTCATGGGGTGGTGGCATGAAAAAAATGTGAAATTTTATTTCCCGCTTTTCCGATGCATATACGAAACTAGAGTTAAATTCGAAGACGCGCTTCGCGGTGGATTAAAGTTGTTCGATCGGGGGCTGAAGTTTTCTCACAAGATTTCATCGATGAGATATAATTCACTGTGTAGCTGCGGGGATCAGAATAGATTTGCGGACGCGCGGTAAGATGATACGTTTATAGATTGGGTGGAGATCCAGATGGAAAAATAGGGGAGGATGAGTGGCGGGGGGAGGGGGTGGAAAACGTGCCTATATATATTTATACAAACCTATACCTTGGAATACTCGAACGGGTTCTGCCCACTGATTTCCGGATGTATACACGTAAACTTTGAAGAGCGAGCCCGCGCCCTTTACTAAGAGGATTTTGCTGTTTGGGTTACGCTTTACTGTCCCTTGCTGGAATATCTTCTACAGCTGGATGCGATGGTTGAGTTTGCTGGGGGGCGGGGGCGGGGGCGGGAGGTGGGAGGCTGGGGGTTTATATCTGCAACTTTGCAAAAGACTTCTCTTCCAAAGTAGGTATACCCACTCAACCAACCGTTCAATGAAAACCCATTTCCATTTCAAGGTCACTCGGCGATTTAACTTACCTTTCCATTTTATACCTAGATACATATATGTTATACCGTACATTTCGTCGTATCACATTAAAACCTAATACGTTACGTACGTATTTGATATCACATGTGATTTGTGTTAGCTCATCTTCATACGTATCTACCTTGTGGAATTTATGAAGATTACATAAATACGTTATTTTTGAAGGGACTGTAAAAAGGGAGTTACCGTAGGATAATATTTGACTAAATGTATATCGTAACATGGGGATATTCATGGCGATTTTTGACACACCGTTAACCTTCAATCATCGTCTCTGGTTTTCATGGATTTGCAAAATTAAAATTCTGGAAACATCGTAAAAAAAAAATCATTGAAATGTTTTGGGGCTGAATCTAAATTTGGAAAGAAAGAAAAATATTTGGAAGAGAACTCGTGGATGAAATTGTGAAAAATTAGATCGTGAGCGATCGGATGGCAATCTTACGAGATCTGAGGTTTTCGGCTTTACAAGGTTTGCGGTGGAATGCCCCGTACATATAACCTTGTATCTGTATTTAATTTAACGACTATTACATAAACCCGCAGGACGTTTATACGAAGGGAACCCATCACCGAGAGCTTTTGCCCCCGCAGAGCTTTCAAAGTAAGCACTGCGTATAGCGCGGCATCAGCTCTTCCTAAATTAGACAGTTTTCAACTATTTTTTCTTTTTCTTTCCTTTTTTTTTCCCAACGAAATTGATCAACCGGATGGTACCGCGCTACCTTCTCTCATGTCCCAGAGGCATTATTACTCTTCGCGTTGGATTCCTTTCGCTCTTTCAATTTTTAATTATTCATTTTCTTTACTCGTTTTGTTTTACTCTTTCTCCCTCTCCCTCTCCCTCCACCCCCAACAAGACAACGAAAATTCTGAACCGAATATCTCGTAAGAGTTCAAACAAAAGACAAAAAATGAACCGCAAAGGATATGATCCTTCGGAAAGTCTGGATTCTGTCGTACACGCAAAGACGTAACCTTTGGGAAAAAAAAAATCTATCGAACTTTTGAACCCTCTTCGAACTAAATCGATGTAATTTTGATGCTCTTCAATTATTTCTAACCTTCCAAAATTGAAGTACCAGAATTTTCGGAAGACGATTAAATTTTCTTCATTTCTCTTTACGGTGTAAAATTCTCCTGAAACTAAACAAAATGCGTGTTACGTCCGTGTGATTTTTAGCTCTTGATACATGGGTAACGGTATCTGTAACATACATTATATATGTATTACATATTGCAAAACTACGGGATAAAGTTATCCGCGCCCCGCTCTGATTTTTATTTTTGATTTATTTATTTTTATTTTTTCTCAACGGCTTCTGTCAATGTCAGAGAAGTTAAACATGTTTTGAATTATGCAGCTGTATACGCTCTTTTTTATTTATTTTTTTTAGGATTGATCGTCTTTTTATCGATCTGCTACTGCGGACGGGTTTTGATACGAAGACTCCGTAGATTTATTAGGCATCACGATCACGTGGACGTTCTAATGGACGGAAGGGTCGTTATTAACCATCACTGGCGTATATCATGTACATTATTTATGTCCCCATGCGCACATGTACAACGTCATCGCACATTGAGTTAAATGTGGGGGAAGAGGCGGTTTGCGGTGGGGCAGGGGGGGGGGGGGGGGGGTTAGGTAGGTGAAAGGGTGTTATTGATTGCACTCAACAACCTGCCACCAAAATTATTATTAACCTCATATATAATATTATTCGATATTTTTGAATGATTGTTTTTTTTTTTTTGCCATCATACGTTACACACGTTATCCTATATTATATAATTATAATGTGAAAAGAAAAAGAAAAGAAAAAATGAAGAGAAACATTAATTGAAATGTAATAGGAATTATATATTTTTTTTTGGTACTCCCTCTTAACTCGTTGGTTAGCTTTTATAAATAAGGGAAAAAGGAATTTATTCGTATCAACTATGTATGTATAGGTGTAGATATGTTTCTGTGGAAAAAAGAAAAAAAAAAAAGTTCTTTAATTAATTACGGAAATGTTTGAGCGCTCAAACAATGGCCAATGATAAAAGAATGAAAATATATCGTCGAGCGAATCGTAGATGGTTTTGGTAAATATGATAGTTGTTGAATCGTCGTGAAAATCTCCATATGTATTTACGTTGTAGATTTACTTTATCCTTCTGTAGCAGCAGTAGTGTTGGGTTAGGATATATACCGCGTATATTATAGCTAAAGGTATTGAAAACTCTGAATACGTGCCAAAATGTTGTTTTCTCTATGTTAAAAAGTTGATAAATTTTCATCCTTTGTGGTTTTTGTATATAGTTATACGTTGCATACATACATAAATTGGCTCTATATATTGTATATATTTTTCTCTCGGTTATGAGATAGTACCGTCCCGTATACGTGTATATAAGTACCTATATATATTTATACCGATTTATGTATAACACATATGTACACGTGTATACCTATGTAAAAGATATGCGCGTGAGGAGGCAACCGGCAACTACGTTATGTGGTACATAATACATCACCGCAAGGTACATACCAGATCGTTGTGTATTTATGTATAGATAATATATATGTATACATACCGTGCCTTTATTTCATGTACAAGTTATATAAAGAAAAAGAAAAAAGTTAAATGTTATCGTTATTGTTGCTATATAGGGTAAACATTTGGCGGTCTGGTGTGGTTGTAAAGTAATTGTTTTTTCTAGTCGTTATAAAGTTTTTCGGTGAAAAATGGTGTTATTTCACGCCTTATGTACACGTACACGTGTCAGTATATACTCCATACATAATAATATAGCTTCGGGGAGGCTCGCGATAAAAATGTACGAAAAACGGATGAAGAAAAAAATTTATATGTAAAATAAAGTTAAACAAGAGAGCATAAAAAAACGAGCATCGAGTTTTCGATTACGATTTTCAATCGAGAACGAAACGTAGAATTTATCATATATAGCTATCGGTTATAGAACGATCGGTGGTGAAAACTGGACAACCATTTTCCATAAATGATACGCGAGCCCAAATTTCGTGGTGTAGGACATCTCCATTTTTGCTTTCTGTGTCTTTGTCATTCATCTTTTTATAGCGAAGCGAGTAGAGGACATAGTCGACTATTATATCTAGGGTAGTAAAGTTGGCGCTGCGCTAAAAGAAAGAAACCAACTATAAAAATGAAAGAAAAAAAAAGTCAAGAAGAGAAATCTGCGAAAGTTTTGACGTCGTTGCGTATAGGTTATATCTCGGGTTATATGTATGTACAGTATGGTATGTAGGTATATAAATTATACAATATGTATACAGTTATAATAAAGGAAAAGCCCTTGGCACCCCGTACGTTATATTATTATCTTAGAAAGATTAATTGAATGGAGACCAAATTTCGAGATCATAATTATTACCGGATGAACGAGGTATGGGGGCGGGGAAGCGACGTCGCGCAATCTCATATATAGCCTACGGAGATGAAACTTTCTTATTATACACAAACCAAATTGAATACCTGCCTGTATATTTATAGTGTGTACGGATAATTAACAAAATTAATTAATTAATTATATTATACACATAGCGGAATATCCGTTACATATTGTTGTTTATAAATCCACTGTACAAATATATTTATAGCTCCCGTTAAGAATATGAAAAAAAAAAAAAAAATTTATACTCTGAGAGAAAATACGGATTAGGTCAACGATCGATAAGGTTCTACTCAAAAAAAAGAAAGAAAAGCAAAATAGAAAAAAAAAAAAACTTGACCATCGTCAGGATTTAACAAAAATTGTTCACAGTAGTAATCAGTGCATTTGCAGTTTGAATAAAATTCACGCATAAACTCTCGATTTATGTATACGTAGTATGTGTTACATTATGTATACTTGTATAAATATATACGTAGGTTTGAAGCATAGGATCTGTTTTTTACTTCGTTAAGAGAGAAATTTTCGCAAACAGAGCGTTGTTTGCAGTTAATAGACAAAGCTCTGGAGCTCGAGTTGAGCTTAATGGGTTTTTATTGTACGGCATATAACCAACCAGTGTGGCGATGGATGCGCGGCTAAGCTTCTTGTGGGCCGGATGAATTCTTGCGGGGCACGATGCGCGTCGTGGTCCACATCGCGTCGTCGTCGGGGTAAAATCGTGGGGCGTCGCGTCGCGTCGCCGCGTTTTGCGCCGGATCTCTGCAGCTTTGCATTTTACGACTCCTTTACGCAACCTGCAACGACGTCGTCAAAACAGGAAACGACCAACCGAAGTAAAAACGTATGCGCCGTTATACGTGTCTTCATTAATTATATACCTTGTACACAGATCTGTTGTGTTATATTTGTTATGTGCACGACGATAATTAACGATTCAGATGAAATGGAATGAAAAAAAAAATAGAAAAAAGGAAAGAAAAATTGAATATCATTAGGAGGTGAGCCACGAGAAGAGGTCGGTAAAAAATTCATGCATACACATTTTGCCGCAACATCGGCACTTCCCTTGTATATACCTCAGTGGACTTTGACTGCAATTTTCAAGCCTTTGAATTATGTGTAGTTAACGTGTATACATATGTAAATACGTATAGTTATACACCTACTCGTCTCCAAATGCCGCAGTAGGTACTGTACGTATACGTATAAATAAACATGAACTGCAGAAATCAGGTATGTACGGTGACGGTATATACGCGAATAATTAGCCTGATTTTTTTTTATTTTTCATTTTTTACCTCGTCAATTTTATACGCGCAGTCAATTCCGAAATTGAAAACAGATTTCTGCAGCTCGAATGACGGGTGTACGTTATTAGCAATTCGCGATGTATAATGATCTTGATTACGCCTGATCTATATATTTATACAAAGGATACGTTCCGTTGTTTTGCTGGTATTAAAGCTAATAACCTAATCGGTTAATTGATATGCACTACGACACTCGATTAGTAATTGCCGGTGTTTATTATAGATAGAAATTTGCAGGGGCTGCGAACGTTACGCGGCTCCTATGCCGCTGCAGATTACAAACTTCAGGATATCCTATCCATTGTATGCATCCAACTAACCTACGCGTGCATACCTATACGCACATTCATTCCAACGTTGCATCAATTACGGGATATTATTACGTGACAAAACGCAAGAGCTTCCATAATTGACTAATCGTGATTTAGCTGTATTATATGCAACGCTCTCGGAACCGAAACACGATACGGGCGGATAAATTTAGACGTTCACTTGTAGATTTAACTCCTCATTCCCCCGCTGATCCTTGACGTGTCCAGTATTTTCATAATCGATTCCAATCACGCCCATTTTGCGTTTATTATTTGGAATGTCTTCAAACTTTTTAATCACTTTTCTCAATATTCCAAGGAACTGTTATTATTTTTTCATTCCTTCTCTTCCGAACAAAAGCATCATCTCGAGGATCTGTGAAATTCTATAAAAACTGTTTTTCCTTTTTGAAATTCCAATATTTTCCTGGCGCCATGACCTGGTGTGAAATTTTTTCCAACTTCGATCTATTGGCGTGAGTTATTTTCTCGTAACGAGGATCAACAGCAAAATCCGAAGATTGAACATATTTTCTTAATCGATCCATTAAATATATCAACTCCTGAACAATTTCACCTTCAGCGTAATAATTTTTATGCTATAACCCATCCAACCCATATTTTCCATTAAATTCTAATACCCCTTATATTTATGCCGACGAAATACGTTGTGCGATTCGAGGGGTAGGAACAATCGCATATTATAGTGCGTTGATAAAACGGCGTTATTGTGGCTTTTATCCGTACATTGTAATATAATGTACCATACGTATATACCCGTGGAAATGCAAATCTCCGAAAAGTATCGGTCACCCGCAGCTCTGTAGCAACAAAACCACACGCGGCAACCGCGTAACCGCGTTTTAGTATCGCGCGATCATCGTGTCTTTTAGTTGTACACAGGGTGGTCTGAAAACACCGTGCCCTCGATTTGCCAGCTAATTTTCTAGCTAAAAGTTCGATGAAGATCGATAAAAATTTATCCAGTCGTAGAATTGATATCAGCCGCTTAATCGAAGGTCGAAGTTTTTTTCATCGGCTCGAAAAATTTTACTCATAGCGAGAAACAAAAATCTCGAAAGAGGCTATGGGTTTTTTTTATTTGAGTTTTAGAATGGGTATTTTTTTTATTTTTTTTTCGTTCATCGACACCCCGTACGTGAAGCCAATAGCAATTTCGTTCGGAATTAGCGGCTGCTATAAATTCCGTAGTGAAAAACGTAGATATTGAATCGACTTGAAACCAGCTGTATATCGCGCGATGTTTCATTACGAGGTACTCAATTTGTGTCGAGTGGAGATTCGAAGTACATCAGCTGCGAATCCCAATCTCCTTGAAGCTGACCATAATTGGCGATCGAGTTGCTACTACCCCATCCAGAGATCTTGCGGGAATCCCAATCGACCATCTACTTCCATTCCTATTATGGGTACTGTACCTGTGTCGGTTCTATGGCTGTTGTTGGCTCATATTACCACGTCTAGAATGGCGCTATCCATCCTCTTTAGATAAACCGTCACATGGCTTTAAAACTGAGGGAGAGTTCAGGTTTCTCCGCTGCTCCTGTGATACGTGATATTAGTATACGACGTACTCCGGATATATGTATGGGGCATTCCATGTCGAATCGACTAACCCATGACCCTGAACATTTTTACATTTTTTTCAAAGACCTAATGTAACCGTGGCCGTTTTTTAATTGTAGGAGTGGACCGTAATTGGCTACAGAATTTTGGGGTAGTCCTTCAGATTCTTCGTCAACCGAGATAATAAAGAATTGGAATCCCACTTCCGTTTTTATGTCATGAGATTCAGCTGCCTCGAAATTGAAAAGAATAAAAGTACCGAGACGTGGTATTAAAAATCGCAATGAAAAAAAAATAAAAATATATGTACATCGAAGACATTTTGTAATTCTTCGAATGAGGACTGTACGAAAAAAAGGAAAGAGAAACCGACGAAAGAAAAAAGAAAGAAAAAATTAACAATAGCGAGATTGTCAGGGTCATATAGTGGGTGATTTGGCGTGGAATGCCCCATACATAAAAATCGGGGCGTCCTGCCTCGGAGAATGGATACGAGATGGGGTGGTAAGGACGTAGGGTATAAAATGGCCCCGGGCATTCTGGGTAATTAAAAAAAGCTACCAGCATGTGACGTCATCCGATGTCGCGTGATGCTCCAGGGCTTCTTTTTATACTGGATGCCCACGAATAGAAGAACCTCGACGGTACGCGGAAAGAACCGCATACGGGGTAACTACCAAACCATACTACCCACAGGAAGAAGAATAAGCGAGTCCTGATTACTCGCTCGCGTACCTCCAAATGCAGCTGCTTCTGCTGCTGATGCTGACGCTGACGCTGATGCTGATGCTGATGCTGATGCATATGACTCACCTCCGTAACATGCCTACTGCTGTTGGATGCAGACGCATTCAGACATTCATGCTTTCAACACCTATAATAATGTCTATTCCATGCATACGGGACAACACATTCATCCATAAATATACTGGGTATCTCGTGTACGGGATGTGAAAATCGAAAGCATAATGAAAATTGCTATACGTTTTTACATGTAAATTGCTTTTGATTTTCTGATAGACACCGTCAATGATGAAGTGTTCAATTTCATTTTGCGATATTTCTAGTTACCATGAAAATTTTTCACCACCGTATGATCAACTATTTTTTTTTCAAGGTACACATACATATACAATATACAAACATATATGCATAAAATTTGTAATATTCATTTGGTTTTTGCGCCAACGAAATGTTTTTGTTTAGCGGGTTGGCACCTTTACGCCTCGTGGTATTCTGCGGTTGACAAACATCTTTTGGAAGCCTACAGTCTGGAAGCATGACCTCTTTTGGAATCATGATAGTCGCAGCTTTTCAAAAACTTCAAAGTACACGTTCAGATTTTACCCACCACCGATTTCGTTGAGATGTATGACCTGTAAAATAACCTCATTAGCGTATACACCAAATGGTATATTTGAACAGATTCGCAATGCGTATATTACTGTTTGAAAAAAAATTCTCTAGTGTTCGGCGACCTCGATGTAGACTCGACAATGTCCTGGAATAATTTCAAGTGAAGAGTCCCAGAATTACTCGATACTTTTGGCAAAATTTTACCTCGCTTTGGACACGACAGCTACTGGTTTTTTAAATGGAAAGGGACATTTTCATTACCTGATCACGACGTTGTAGCTGACATTAGGAGGAATTCAATGGCCATCTACGTCGTCACTTCGAAACAACTTCGAACCCGGAGTATTCCGGTATAAATCAATTGCATCTACTTCACTTATTATTTGAAAGCTATAAAGTAAAGTCCATGATCTTCTAGCGTCTAGTTCTTCTGGCCGTCAAGTCCTTCGAAAAATACTTCCGGATGGATAAAAATTTTCAAACTATTCTACATTTCGACTGGGAGATCTAGGGAAATATTTTATTCCAGCGAGTGGAATCGAGCACCCTGTATATAAAAAGTGAAATGTATAGCACGTCGCGCAGAATGAACGTACCATAGCTTATAGTTGGTGAAGGTTGTAGCGCAGTGCGGAGCTAGAGAGAGAGAGATGGAAAAAGGTAAAGTAAACCTAGTAAAAGGAAAAATAAATAACAAGGATTACTTTTAGGGATGGAAAGAACTGTTCTAACGACTTGGCCGTCTTCCCTTATTCATAAATGTAGGAAGACTGACGATTCTCGGGTGGTTGAATAACGTGGATCACGTGGACAAATTCACTGGAGGTTTCTTGGGGTTTCTTGTCAGTGTTATAAGGAGGGTACAATTCCAGATGTGACCACTCTCAAACCGTCTGATCCCCGTGTATTTGTGGCGCGTCTTGAAGACCAGTTCTATTCCGGCCATCCGGTTCCTCCCTTTCCCTGCATCACCGCCACTCACCCTTTAGGTTTTACCCCGTACCAAAATCCAAAGTCACTAGATGGATGGAAGCGCTTAGACAGGCTCTTGAGAAAGTTCCACCATAATCCCCGTCCTACTACCGAATCCAGCTGAGAAGGTATGTATGTACAACCATGCAGCCCATTCCCGTTGAATGCTTATACGAGGCGTCGCGACGTCCACCGTCGTTCCTTCATGTCACATCTCTCCTGCCCATTTTCTCTCTTTCCCCCTAACCCCTCTCAATGTAACAAGACGATTGGGGGGCGGATGAACGAAGACAGTTCAGCTTCACGATTTTCGGGATCGATTTTTATTTTATTATACCCCCCACCCCTTCCCCCCTTCCCCCCTTCCCCCCACCTTATACATTTACTGCGAATACGGTTCCTGCAGGCGACACGAGAATCGAGCAGACACTTTACTTTTAGAGACTCTAGCGTTTCGGAATATCCCGACGTGTCCTATACCTAATATGGTATACCGGAATATATGTATATATCTATACCTATATTTGTGTTATAAGGAAGTCATCGCATCCAAGAAAGGAAGGAAGACATTCACACTTTTCGACACCTCTGCACGTTATGTTATATCCGCCAAATCACCAGCTCGTCGCTTGGTAGCATTCGGATTGCACGTACACGCCAAACTTATGGAATTTTGAAAAATTTCAAACAATATTTTATTGCAAAAGAATTTCATGCCGGGAATCACATACTTATTCAAAAATGGTTTGTTGGTCTCATTTTTGGAATTGGAAGAATTTTACTAATTCACGAACGCCTACATAATTTGAACAATCTATTCAATGACAATTTTTAACAATTTTATTGTTTGTCGAGTCAAAACTTGTGCGATTTTTTTTTCCATTTGTTCTTTATTTTCACATTTTTAACCGAGGCTTTGATGTCTGGCATTACGTTATGATTCAAATTAAAGAAAGAAAAAAAAATTACTTCAAAATATTTTCATCCTAATAAATTATGTAGAATTTCTAAATTGAGTTAACATCAAAATGTACTCAATCTCTGTATACATTAAAGGAGTAGTGACCAGCAATCAATCATAAACGATGTCGTACCGCGAACGCGTGTATAATCGAAGGTTAAAAAACTTTTACCGTATCGAACACCGGAAAAGATATCCTAATTCGAATTTCGAAAACTCTATTCCCAACGGCGTTAACTCTAATCGAAAGGGCTCGGGGTGTTGAGCTCCATACGATCGTATAGTTGTGCGTGTGGTTTTCTTTTTTTCTTTAGTTTTTCACTCTCGAGGGTCGAACAGTCCTCGCTAAATACCGAGAGAATATAAATGACGAAGACAATAATTGTGCGTCGTCTGTTACATCTGTGACTCGCCATCAACAAATAAAAAAGTGAAAAAAAAAAGAAAACTAATAAATAATCCGAACAATTAACAAGGAAGACGTTTTTTTTTCTAATGAACTCCAAAAATTTAAACATTCCTTTTCATTGTCGGAGTGAAGTTTTTATAGGCTTGAGCTTTTTTTTTGTTTTTTTTTTATTTAAGAGAGATCTTGTCATTTGAATTTCTGTGACACATGAATGAATATTCATATAAAATACTTGGGAGATGGTCGGGTATGTGTTAGTTGTCGGTGGATATAGGTACGCGAGGAGGGGTTAAAAATTATTTTTCAACTAAATTCCATCTCTTTTTATTTGTAAATTTTTTTGTTGTTGTTTTATTTTATGTTTTTTTTTTGTTCGAATGTTTTTTTTTTTTTATCGTCCACTTTTTATCTTTTACTTTGTCGGTATTCTCCTGTACTCCAGAGTTTTTAATTTAATTTTCAAATATAAAGGTAGCTGAAAAATCCCGTAGCGCAGTCATTTAATTTAATCGAATAAATTTTTTCCCTTATTCATCTACACGTACAACATATACGTAACTATACGTATCGTACGTATCTGTACGCGTACATATGTGTGCACATAAATTATTGTCAATGATTAAAAATTGCTCGCGACGCAAATGGAAGATGAAAATAAATATATTATATATGAAAGGGTAAAATAATTGTCACGCGCCGATGAATATTTATAATGATAATGTGAACATGTGTAATATACATATGTTGTACATTATGTACATTACTTAATACTTGAAGCGTCGTTTTAGTAGATGAAAAAGTTTACATATTCTTGGCTGCAACCCTGTGGAAGGAAAGGAAGAATGAAAAACTTCGAGGGAGAAGGATTTCTCGGATAACTAACGTAAAGTTGAAGTTAGCTGTTCCACATGCAGCGCCTATGGTGGATGTTATACATGGTATAACTCAATTTAACAATTTGTCTGGACTTGGAAATAAAATTCTCTTCAAATTCTATTGCGAATATTTTGGAAGTATTCGAGACTTTGACGCACGATAAATTGACGAATTTACTTCTGCGAATTTTCTCGTTAGCCATTTTGAAGAGATAAAGAAAAAAAATAATTAAAACAAATGACATTACTGGATAAATTGAAAACAGGTTTCTCGGATCGCGTAGGAACTGCATAATTCGAGGGGGTAACCACTCGATATATAGGTGTCCCAACCACTTTACATTTCACAACTATTTGAAATTCGACCATTTGTTGAACCGGTTGAAATTTAACTCATAATTTTATTTGTCGATATTTTGGTCACCTATAGGTTTGTCTACCGTGAGCCGCACGTTTAGTTAGCTCGGGGCTGGTTTCTATTCTAGTTCACGATTGCTGACGTTTACGCTGGCTGCTGCTGTTGTTGCAGGATTCGCCAATTTAGCATTCATGAGGCTTGTGTATCTCCACCGCGTTGTGGGACGCCCGGTCTCCTTCGCCCTCCGCCCTCCGCCTTTCGCCCTCCGGAGCTACAGATTCCGAGACAGGACTCGGCGTTAGCGACGCGGTAGGAGAGGTCGAGGGGATAGGGAGGTGAAGAGCTAGAAGAGGAAGAGAGAGGGGACGAGAGGACGTCTGTAAGTAGGGTCAAGTCCTTTTCCGTGCACGAACCATCCTTGTTACCCTCCTGTCCAAACGCCGGGAGAATATCATAACACGAACCGACTTCCATCCTCCATCCTCTCAAAGTCAGCCACCAGCTCCTCCTTCACGAGTTCCAGGATTCGTAGATCCCTCAGGGCACGGGCGCGCGCGTATACCTCACCTCCTCTTCATCCAGAGTCATTCCAATTTTTACCTGAAATACCTGAATTGAGTTTCAAATCAACTCAGAGAGGTGTTCGAATTCAAAATTTCAAATACATGCCCGGTCAAGAAACTATCTCGGGGTTTCTCTTGTTTTCACAAACGTTTTGCAGAGGTTGAATTTTGTAAATAAATCGATTTTTGACTATTTCCGAATTCGATATCGCGGAGGTTTATCGTTTGCGTGACGGATAAACCACCTATAAAAGGTTTTGCGGAATCTCAGAGCGATGCAATTTTTCAAACATGATTTTCCTGTTCAAATTTTAAATCAAAATCCAATAAAGGTCTGCAGTAGTGTAGGCGATTGGTGTTTCAAAAATCTGAAACAATTCTGAAAAATTGTATATCTCGTTCCTATATCATGGGAGTCCAGGTCAATAAATAATTGGTACCGATTTTTCTCTTTTTTATCGTCTCTCGTCTCGTCTATACTTTCCAATATTCGTGTTACATTCTCCATGGATTTTCGGCGTACGTATATCGCGATCGATTTGTAGATTCATCTCGTCGATTTTAGCGACCGTCTCGGTCGTTGCAGAGTCTCCATATTCCATACATCTGCCCGTCCTATGCGATGGCTCGTCTTATCGAGAAACGGAGGAAGCGAGCGCGGACGTTTTGAGATTGGTAAAGAAATTTCGCCCCCTCTACTATTTCCCCTCTCTTTCTACAATTCACCCAAGCTCCCTTACCAAGAATCTTGTTTACGAGGTGATGCGGTCCGTAAACGACCCACGATCGCAAGGGTCTTATTCGGGTGCTGGGAGAAGGTTGGCAATTCGTTGACTTTGAACAACCCCTTAGCGAGGTGATGAAGTGGGGGAGTAGAGAGATAAATAAAAGAAAATGAAAAAAAAATTCAAAAAATAGGTGGAGGTCAAAACTACTACCGAAAGAATTCACCCGAATTTCACTGATTGCTATTACAAACCCCGGCGAAAATAAAAATAGACTGAAGTGGGAGAAAATAAATCAGAGCCCATGACAATGTTTTAGTTTCCGATGAGAAACGGAAAAAAAAAAAAATCAAATTTCGGAACGGATTGTGATAAAAATAAGGTAAATATAAAATAATTCATTCTTAATCCTTTGAAAGTTGCTGATTTTATTCATCGAATTCTACTCACCCCGTTTTTACCGCAGTTTTCCATAGATATCTCGTTTGTGATAAAAAAGAGATGAAAAAAATTCTGAATCGAATGTAACCTACTGTAAACGGAGAATTTTTTGTTCGGAATTTTTCCGTTGATCCAATTCGAAAATGGCCGCGCTATCCCTTTGTTGTTTAATTAAGCTCAATTACCGTTTGCAAACTGACAATTGAGTGTTATATGGGTGAATTAGCCAATACTAATGTAAAAAGCCAAAGCGTTCGTTCTCTTTCTTTTTTTTTTTTTTTCGCTCACCCGTCCGTTTTTCCCCAATTTTTCCGGCTCGATTCTAACCATCCGGTCCTCGGGCGGAGACCGGAAGCGGATTTTTTCTATTGCTCACCGCGCGCATCCGGATTTAATCGTGGAACGTTCGCATTTCGCAGGATATAGACCGAGCGTTTATATCCACCTTTGGTAGTCGATTTTTATCACCCTTTCGCCTTTCCTATGTGTACCTACCAGCTATGCACACATTCGCGCGGTTATCCGTAGTTTTTATACATCGTATATATACGGGGGGGGAAAAAAACATATAAGAAGGAGAAAAAGGGGGAAAGAAAAAATGGAAATATACTGAAAAACGTGCCGTATCTTTTCTACCCTGTCGTCACGGAGTTGCAGAAGCAGCTCATCTACACCGTCGCGTCATTGACGTTGGTACACATGTATTTGTATAGCTATATACGTCCGCATGTACATCGCGTATACTGTAACTTTAGCAGAGACAAAATGTTATGTTCGTTTGAAAATGCAGGTGAATTGCTTCGGTATAGAAATAGAATTCGCCCCACGTATTACCAAAGTCGTTCTCACGCTGCATCAACCGACATTTCATTTCAGAATATTTTTTATATACTCTTTATATCCATGTACGTAAGTACGTACACAGTATACATATATATACTGAGCCGTCGTACTGCTTCAGTTTTTTCTTGATTTTTTTTTTCAAATTTATTTACTCAGAGATTTTTTTTTGTTGATTTTTATTCTTCTACTGTCTCTCCATCTGGTATATTTCCTTCAACATATACCTACGTATGTACACTTTACTTCCGGTTGTTTGTTATGAGGTTGAGATAAATAATGAAAAACTAGTTTTCTTATCTCGTAATTTGACAATTATATAAAACGCACCCCAAGTTCCAACCGGTTATAAGGTAGGTATAATATCGCATATAAAAGCACCCGGCTATCATGTGGACGCTCGTGTTAAACTGACATTAATTCTGAATTTACCCCAGCGCGTCGCTTTTACGACGAAGCTTAATTTTCGCCCTCAACGTATAATAGCTAAATTTTGGTCTTGTTTTTTTTTTTTCCGTCATCTTCTTTGTTTTTACCTTTTTTGTTTTCGTTTGTGTTCTCCTAACCCTCCTCGTTCCTCGCGACGTTATTTTCTGCAGCACCGCGGTCGCGTCCCTATAATATACCCATCGTACGGGAAAAACAGGAAGAACGATTTGGGAGTAAAATAAAAATAATAATATGAGACAAAAAAAAAAAAAAACACTCGAAAACGAACAGACTCAACTCTAAAAAGGCATGTGGAAAGTAAACGTTTAAGGATGACGAATCATTAAAGGAGATTAGTGTTACGTATCACACGCAGACACCGCCGTTGTGTGACTAGTTGAAAAAGGGAGTGATTTTTATGTTGTATGAATGAATGAATGTCTGTACTAATGCAAATATGTTGATAAATTCTGTATATTTCTTTATTAACACTTAACACTAGATACAAGTTAAATTGTTTAATGGATCCCGAAGAAGTGATTTTCTGTATATGTTTAAGGTTGAAAAAGGGTTTAGAATGATTCGACAAGTTAAAGTAAATGATTTGAATTTTGAATATTGCTTGGAGAGCTTAGTTTTGTTTTTAGAGGTGTTTCTCCCAAGCGTTCGTAGATGACTGATTCTAAGTTGATTTTCGATTTTAGTTGTCGACTCAAAAAAAGACGGAAAGGGGAATTGTCCTGAAGGTGGGAGTTCGCTTGCCCTTAAGTTTTTGGTGAAATTCTCTTATTGGTCAAAAATTCCAATTGGCAGAGTCTCTTTTTTCTTATTTCTTGATTGGTCGACAATTTGTTAAAAGTGGCTTGTACGTATATACACATTTCCGGTATACACTCTTTCTTAGAAGATGTATATAGTTAGAAGTTTTATTACTCAGGTGTAGGAACAAAGAGTCAGGAATTCCCAAAAAATGACTGTTGGACACTAATAAAAAGCATGTGGGAATTTTGAGTTTATGGCTGCACATTCGGTCGCCAAATGTGCTGTACTGAAGCGGTAAAAGCTACAACAAAAGAATTTATAACCCTTGTGTCCTGTCTTTGGGCGATTGCATCCCTTTTGCTAACTTGTATGAATGTAGAAATATTATATTAAATTAACGTTAATAATTCAATCGTTTTAATCAGTTGCCATGGCACGCAACATACTCCCCTGTTGAGAAGTGATCTGTTGAGACTATCTAGTCGAAACGGTGACTTATCAATAAACTCAAATGCGTGACATGACATTGTCTAAATCTTTTCCTGGATTTTTTTTTTTTTTTACAAGTTGGCTTAGATCACTAAATACCTTAATCTGTAATGCTACGTATAATCAGACATGTGAATGCTAATGTTCGTTTAGATTCTTCTCTCCGTTTTTTTGTTTTTAATCATTGTCTTTTGGTAGGGGTGCTAACTTTTTCACATTGCGAACGAATGCACTATTCGCTGTTTTGATTTTCACTGTTCGTATGACATCTCGTTGAGCAATAGCAGTTGTGTTACGTATCTGTGCCACTTAGTATGAATGGCTTGAGGAACGGATTCGTCCCAGTTCAGGTTAGCTCGCCAGAGCTCCTGTATTAATAGTTTTGCTGTCACGATAATAGGTTGTAGTAATCCCAATAGGTCGAAAATTCTCGCGATCTCGGAGAACATTTTTCGCTTCGTGGTACTACTACCGACGTCTATTGTTTTTACAGTGTAAATGATCGAGTCTGTTGACGAGTTCCAATAGAGTCCTGACGTTTTCAATGTTGAATCTTCGCTCCCCTGGAGCTGTAGGTTGACATGACTGTCGGGTAGTCCATGTAGCAACTCTGGCGCGTTTGATGCGCATTGTCGGAGATTAAATCTTCCTGCATGTAATATATTGAATATTTCGTCCCTTAGCTCAATTGCGTCTTCAATTGTTTCGGCACCGGTCAAAAGATCGTCTACATAGAAATCTCTTTTTAGTATTTCCGCGGCCTTCCGCATGTGCCCCAATGTTTTGTACTCGTTGATGACTTGAATATATTGTTTCTTTAATTCCGAATCCTTTTTGAATTTTCTTATGAGAGAATCTAGTCTTTTCAAAGCCAACTGGTAGGATTCTCCCAATTGTTCGCGCTTATCATTGAAGGGTAAAGCAACGACGTATTGACCATTGTCCTTTCTGGTCGTGTGATCATAAAAATGATTTTCGCAGTTTATTTCTTCCATCGAGTGATGGTTGTTGGCGGAATATTCTTCTATTTTCCAAAAGACTGTCATATCGTTTAGTATGTTTGTTACATGACAAGCTGTTTCTTCGTAATCTTTCACCTGATAGGCTGACTTAGAGTTTCTGGCTGCTCTCGCGTTTCCTCCTATAACCCATCCGAATGATGTCTTTTGTAGATATAACTCTGGCTCGCTGTCCCTTGAAAGTTTGACTTGTCCGATGCATAACAAGGACAATACTACACCTGTTCCTATCAGCATTTGAACTGGAGCGGGTTTGTGAAATTCGGGATCAGCTAGAGGTACGTTCGGCGGTATTTTTATGGACCTACGATCAATTTGAAGGCTAGGTACATTACTTGAGATGCGAGGCGCCGTCAGGAACGTAAGTGTTTTCAGGTAGCTGTTGCACCGTGATTGTATGGTCGCCCTGACGTATCCCTTTGTGGTTGTCGATGCATTGTTTAAGGCTCCTATGTTTATTGGGTATTCTGTCATGGTTAGACCCAAGGTGGCGGCGAAGTTTTCGGTCATAAAATTGTCCATGGAGCAGGTATCAATTAGCGTACGGCATGAAATCAGGTCTCCGCAAGAGTTTTTCACGTGGATGCTAGCTGTTACCATCAGCGAGCTCATTCGTGTATTAATTATGAATGACTGCCTGTTTGCGGGTAGAATTTCAGCCGATTCCGATTCTAGTCATGCCTCTGATTGTGAAGATCCACCAGGCATGGCCGAGTGTAACAGGGTATGGTGTAAGCGGCTGCAGATCTTACATCTTTTCCCATATCTGCAAGCTTGTGTCTTATGATTGGCTCTGAGACAGTTGAGACAGAGCCCTGCGTCTTGGACAAGCTTTATTCTTCCTTCGGGTGTGATGTCCTTTAATTTAGGACAATATGACGGAGTATGTGCCTCCTTGCATAAGGTGCACTCTACCGTTTGATACGAAGAAGTCCCGGCCGTGGCTGAGGCCAGGTATGTCTGCCGTTGTCCGTTGCGGGGTTTATTATTCCCCTTTGTCTTGTCTTGTCTTGACAAGTGTTTTGGGTCATTATTAGAGTCAGGACCTCTAGTATCTGAACAACTAGCTCTTTTATCCAAGAATTCTAGTAGCGATGTATATGGCGGCATTTTATTATCAGTGAGCGTTAACTCCCACTGATATGCTGTTCCCTTCCCGATTTTTGATAAAAGCAGACAAATTATACAAGTATCCCAACCGCTTACTACTTGTCCCAGATTCTTCAGGGATCGTAGCTGCTGCCTGAAGGTGACTACGAGGTCATCTAGTGCTTCGGCTGTGTCTTTCTGCAGGGCGGGATAGTCTCGTAGGATGGACCAGTGTCGTATTATTGCCTTCCGATCATTGTCGTATTTTGCGGTGAGCAACTCCCAAGCGTCCTGATAGCTACTCTCCGTTGTTTCCAATGATTCGATGATTCTGCTTGCCTTTCCCAACAGAGCAGATTGTAGGTACTCTAGTTTGTCTGACAAAGTTAAGTTCTCGTTTTTATCCACCATGGAAAGGAATCGCGATTTGAACGAAGCCCATGCCTCTATTTGACCGTCAAATGTCGGTGGATTCAAATCGGGTAATTTTCGCGTAGGTACCCGCGGTGGCACAGCTGTTATGACTTCCGTTGCATTGATCTGCGGATTAATTGGTAGTGGAGTTGACCGTTCACTGCTTTCGCTTGTAATACCTGCTGCTGTGGCTGCTCTTCTAAGAAGTGATCTGGCCTTTGCCACTCCGTCGTAATAGCTTTCTTCGATTTCGATCCGCTTTTCAAGATGATTTTTATCGGGTTCTTCTAGCTCTAAGGTATTCTGCAGATCTTTCAACTCTTGAAAATAGTTAGTCATGGCTTCTAGGCGGGCTTGAATTCTATCGTAATCTGGATCATCTTTCTGTTGCATTAGAAACTTATTAAATACCGTTATTTGTGTCTTGATGGTTGTTCGTCGCTGTAGGCAACCTTTGATTGTTCTTGCCATTTCTTCTCCAGACATGGTGATTTTGCGGGAACTGTTCGATTATTTCGTCTTTTTAATGACGCGGATTATTCAGTTCGTTTCGCGAACTTCTTTTGCGTAGTTCTGATTGAAGAACTCGATTCTGCAGCGTACTGCGTTTACAAGCAAACTGCTCGTTCGATTCTGTTCTTGTAAGGAACGTATGTACGTACTTAATGTACTTGTTTATTTGGAGTTCTGGTAGCGAACCCAATTTCTGCCGTCACTGCTGGTTTATCTCGTTCTTGTAAGGAGCGGATTTTACGTAATTCGTTTGGTGAACTCGTGGTTTCTGCAGTGAACTGCGTTTACAAGCAAACTGCTCGTTCGATTCTGTTCTCGTAAGGAACGTATGTACGTACTTAATGTACTTGTTTATTTGGAGTTCTGGTAGCGAACCCAATTTCTGCCGTCACTGCTGGTTTATCTCGTTCTTGTAAGGAACGGATTTTACGTAATTCGTTTGGTGAACTCGTGGTTTCTGCAGTGAAATGCTGGTTTAATCAATTTTATTTTGATTACTGTAACGTATTACAGGAGTCTGTCCACTTTATTGTCTTGCTTCAACTTGAATGTCATTGATCGTTTTCAACACTTGTATCACTTCACTGAACTTATTCACAGGTCGTGGATCCGGCTCGAAGGACCAAAATGTTACGTATCACACGCAGACACCGCCGTTGTGTGACTAGTTGAAAAAGGGAGTGATTTTTATGTTGTATGAATGAATGAATGTCTGTACTAATGCAAATATGTTGATAAATTCTGTATATTTCTTTATTAACACTTAACACTAGATACAAGTTAAATTGTTTAATGGATCCCGAAGAAGTGATTTTCTGTATATGTTTAAGGTTGAAAAAGGGTTTAGAATGATTCGACAAGTTAAAGTAAATGATTTGAATTTTGAATATTGCTTGGAGAGCTTAGTTTTGTTTTTAGAGGTGTTTCTCCCAAGCGTTCGTAGATGACTGATTCTAAGTTGATTTTCGATTTTAGTTGTCGACTCAAAAAAAGACGGAAAGGGGAATTGTCCTGAAGGTGGGAGTTCGCTTGCCCTTAAGTTTTTGGTGAAATTCTCTTATTGGTCAAAAATTCCAATTGGCAGAGTCTCTTTTTTCTTATTTCTTGATTGGTCGACAATTTGTTAAAAGTGGCTTGTACGTATATACACATTTCCGGTATACACTCTTTCTTAGAAGATGTATATAGTTAGAAGTTTTATTACTCAGGTGTAGGAACAAAGAGTCAGGAATTCCCAAAAAATGACTGTTGGACACTAATAAAAAGCATGTGGGAATTTTGAGTTTATGGCTGCACATTCGGTCGCCAAATGTGCTGTACTGAAGCGGTAAAAGCTACAACAAAAGAATTTATAACCCTTGTGTCCTGTCTTTGGGCGATTGCATCCCTTTTGCTAACTTGTATGAATGTAGAAATATTATATTAAATTAACGTTAATAATTCAATCGTTTTAATCAGTTGCCATGGCACGCAACAATTAGAGACATTCGTTTTCCACTTTACGCTACTATCACTATACCATATACCTACCGATATCACCCTACGAATTAGGGCTGAATAGAGGGGAGATACTTTATTTAAAAGGGGAAATAACCACGCCTCATATATCATTCTACTATATTATACAAATCATGTGGACGTAACAATACTTTTGTTGGATTTTATATAAAGAAACAGGGGGGGGAACAATGGTTATAGGGATTAATTTGTTATATTATTTTTAGAGTTTAATTTTTGATTCATTCGGTGATGTTTTGGGGGCGGGATAGAATTTTTTAGACGTCGACGAGAGTTGAAGATATTTTTTTTTTTGAAGAAAAAGAAAGAACAACGAAAGTTCGATTTTTAGTGCCATTGTGGCAATTAGGTGGAATCTTTATTTGTCAGAGAAAAGCTCTTGGCAAAGAGATTTCGTAAAAATTAACTTCCGGGAAGATGACAGGCGACGACGAGGAACATTAATCTCAATCTTCAAGATTCTGACATTTCAAAGCCGACTCGGACAAATAACTCGCCGAAATTAGAGGACGAAAATAAGACGTATTCTCGAGAGTAGAATTACAATTTTTTTAATAGGTCATTCAATTTTCTCAACGCAAGCTTCTAGTGACCACTGAATTCAGATTCAAACTTAATGAGGTTTTATTAATCAGTAATAAAAATAATAGACAGAAAGTTAGGAACGAAATAAAAAAGATTAAAAAAAATAAACTAGGAAAATTTGGTGAAAATTATCTGAAATCTATTTTTTGAGCTTGATTGCTTTCTCGTGCTACGAATGAGAATTATTTCCGAATCATTCGAAATGGAAGTGAAAGCTCTTCATTCACGGAAAGAAGAAAATCTGCGAGGATTCCATGACACAATGAGCTTTTATGAACCTTTGGAAATGATCCGGTTTGTTTTCGTGGCCACCCTTTATGTATAGATATATCCATACGTATTTCTGGGATACCTAATTTGAGTTGGATGGGGTTTACCTTCTGCCCACACTATCGCGGCGTGTATGTGTACACACCTCATTGCATACAGACGAGAGAAACATACTTTGTCTGGATGACCCGGCTTAAGGAAAGCTCACCTTACATACCCATAAACTCGTATAATAATCTGGTTATAATATAACCTGCACGACATGGGAATGTATCCTTTCGCAAGCACGGAAAGCTGCTTGAATTTTACGAAGTTGGTGGTATCGCGAGTATGAAAAAAAAAAATCCCAAAAACAATCGAGATATCCTTAGAAGAACAAAAAAACATTCCAATTAAATTGTTTTTTGGTTCGCTTTTGTGGGATACGCCCTTATTGCAGTATCCGCATTTTTTGTGGATCGCGCCCCGCTGATTTCTAGCCCTTATGGCTACGTATCTCGTATCTTTACGTCCGCCATTCTCCGAAATAATTTTTCGATATACGATTCGGAGCTTTTTTTTCGGCTTGGATTTCTTAATTTTCTGGGATGTTACGCTCCGAGAAGTTTCAATCAATACGGACAGGCTGCAAGGCGGCTGGTGAGAAGGGGAGGAAAGTCGTGCCACCTACTTTCGTCCCAATTCTCTCCACGTTGCTCTAGCGGTCTCTACAGTGGTCGTAGTGATGGTGGTGGTGGTGGTGGTGGTGGTCGTCGTCGTCGTCGGTTCTCCCCTTTCTCAGTTTTCCTCGTTCCTCTTTCCCTCGTCGTTGATTTCAGAATGAATTTGAATACCTGATGGGCTCTCACCGAGCCAGCGCGTCAGCCATCGCAAGGATAAAGTATATTTAAACGAACGAGACACGCGAAACGCGTCGGCTGTTTCCGGCACTCCAACCGGAAATGATCCGATCGCCAAATTGGCCGCGTATTAAACTCGCCTCTCTTTCTCTCCCTCGCGACCATATAACCTTGCTCAAAGTCATTCGATCTCTTTATTAACTACCAGGTTTTATATATCGAGCACATCCTCGTCCCCACAACCTACGGGAGTACAGAAAAAAAATCCTTCCTGCGTCGAAGGCTGAAAACCAGAAGACCGCGGCGCGACCTTCACTTTTTTGCTTTTCAGGCCTGCGGAAAGGCGCGTCTCTAAAAAATAGCAACGTTTTAAAGAAGCCTAATTGTCCGACCTTTGAATTAACGTAATTTTCATGTTCTACAAAAAATTATTAACTTTTCGAAGGACAAGTAGAAGTGCGCTCTCACTCTGACATCGTCACTTTTTTGCGTTTTACGCCTTTCTGATTCTCATCAATCAACATCAATTTTTTTTTTTTCTCTACATAGGTAATCATGCCGTATACCATAAAATTGCTATACCGCGATACGGTAATATGCCCTCGACTAAACTCGGGACAAAATTTTCAAACACGTTATTTTTTGCTATTCTTTTTTTTTTTCCTTGCTTTTTTTTCCAAGGCCTTAAGACACTGATGAGCTCTCCGCTGCTGCTGCTCAACCATTTTATGAAACTTAGGGTTATACAGCTGCCGCGCTGTATGTGTGTAATATGTATGTATAGGTATATATAAACGAAAGTCTCGAACCACCCCTACGAAAAAGTCACTTTGTCTAACGAGCGAGGTTATCCTTTATTTTTCATTTCCTTTTTCCTTTTTTCTTTTTCTTATCCTTTTTCATGCCCTTTTCGTTCTGCAAACTCTCCTTTCTCGTAATCTTGTCGAGTCTTTTTTTCGTTTTCTCTTACTCTACGGCAAACCTTCGAAGGAATTGTAATTATAAAATTGTTGCTTTTTAATTATGTGGTAATACGAAATCTAATCGTTATCAGCTGTTATAACACGACTGTCTGGCTGATTTTATTAAGATAAAACAAAAAAAAACGGGATGATGACTCTCGAATTTGAAAAAAATGATCCTTCATACCTATCTCTTTTACCCATGAAAAAAAATTCAATATTCACCAAAAAATCCTCGTCTGCGCTCTTTCGAGGTAAATGGGTTGTTTGAGACGGGAGAAAAAAAGATTTCTTCGTCGTGCTAGTTTTGAAAAAATTCGTTGACATAAAACGGATGATGAGAAAATTATATGGGGAAAAAAAAAGAAAATCACAAGATCGTTATCTACAGAGTGACGTAATGTTTGTAAGAGAAGAATAAAAATCACACTTCGATGAAAACTAAGATCGTGAGAATCTAAAATTTGTCGGGGTTTAAATTTGAATATCGCCGCAACCCGGGCTGAATTGAACGCGTGATTATGAATATGACGAGTAATGGTTGTACGAAAATAAAATATACCGTTGCCCACAATTTCCTCTGCACTGGCGTGTGCACCGTCACGCGATGGTTTAATTTACCTTCCTCTAAAATATGGGGGCGTATTTTAGTCGAGTGTTTGCCGGCAAAATTGGCAATTTAATTTTTCACAGTAACACAATAACTGGTATTTATCAAATTGCAATAATTGCCGCTTGCGCACACTATCATGCGAGCTATCAGCTTCTACGTGTTTTAATAGACTTCCATATCTTCATTTATACACACAATATACCTATACGCGTATTAAACTAAATTATGCAACTAATTAAATGGCGAAAATTTTCGAAACGATGCGCACTTATTGGCTGACCAATACCCAGCTTTTACAATCATTATAGATATTTTCGTTGATTAATTTTCAGTGAATAAATTCATCCCTCAATTTGCTACCGCGTAGTTATGATTCAAATACGCGTATCCCCAAATATCTATGTATTTAAAATCGTTATACACACACGCGTCGATCGTTACCCACCTTTTTTTTTTCATATATCTACCCATGGCAATAATAATCATCAAACGTTTCGTACCGCCCTTTATTGCATATACATATATATATATATTTTTTTTTATTCATTACAGCTTCGTTTCGTTTTATAAAGTTTGGTTAGGTATATCTTTGTTATAAATGTACACCGGGGTGGACCTTAATTGGGTCATGTCTGAATTTTGGAACACACGCGAAAACAAAAATATCTTCACATTCTCGAAAATCGTCGCTGCCCAATAATTTCACGCACAACGAACGTAATGCGATTCTGTTTTCATCAAGAACAAAGAAAACGTAGATACCTAGCTGTTCACCACTATTTTTATTTTTTTAATTTTCTTTCTATGAACGTCTACAAGCCACCGGCGGTCTTGCGATCTAATTCACGGTTCGCGGAAAAATGTTGCAATCATGTTAACAATAATAATAATAATAACGATGATGATGATGACGACGACAGAATCGAATGAAGCGCTCATTTCGTTAAAATTAAAAGCAACGAGCAAAGGGGAAAAAGAATGAGACACGGAAAGAAGCTGAGATAAAAATATGAGAGGTGCAGGGCGTAGAAATGACAGGGAATGAAACAAATGAATAATGAAAAAGAAGCAACTTTTGTGCGTATCCCAAAAAGAGCGGGGTGCAGCATGAGCACTGTCTGGAGGGTTTTCGCTTTGGAGAATTTTCGGGGCCTCGACCTTTAGACACCCTGGAAGTTTCCCTCATACAAAAATTTCCTTTTTTCTTTTTTCTTCTTGATTCCTCTCCCGACCCCCAACTCCATTCAGCTCTCTTCGTTTCGCCATTCGCCATTCGGAGTCGACCCTATCCGGACAACGGGCCGCGGATTTGGCCTCGCCAATTCAAACATAACGATTCGTTTTATTGGGAAATTTCTTATATATTGAAAAAGCCCCCGAGGGGCAAACTTTTGAATTTTTCAAGCTGTGGAAACCCGGAACGATAAAGAATTCAGGTGCTTGCTAAAGTTGGGGTGTGGGAGGGGCCGGACATCGTCTCTTGAATTAACAAGATAATTCATCTTAATTATACGACCAGACTCGACATAAATCTCCGATTTTTCAAACTCCAAATCGAACCGAACCCTCGTCACATTTCTATTATTCAATGCTACATACCCCCGCGGCATTCATGACCGCCAAAATTTATCTGATTGTGAAGACCAAAATATTTCGACGCATTAATTGGTAATGCATAAATTATTATACTTCATAATTTTTTGAAAATGAAAAATGAAAAAAAAAAACCTTGTCAAACTTCATTTCTGGAATAAATTTTGGGAAAAAATTTTAGTTTCTTCGAGTAATATCCAGAGTTCACACCGAGAATTGGAATGAAATGAATAAAAGACGAACGAAATTAAGAAAAAATTGTATGGGAAATTTCGTTATAATCAGGACTACAAAAATTAAGCTTTTTTTCCATTTTTCTAAAATTTAAACCGTCTCTATTCGTTGCCGAAAGAGAAATACTCGAAGAATGAATAGATGACGATAAATAATGCCGAGGATCATCCTGATTTTTATACCATTCCGACGTCTCAATGAAATTACTCTGAAAAACAAGCGATAGGGTTAATTTTCGGTAGAAGTTTTTCAAATTTTCTAAAGCAATCTACACGTAATATCGGATCGAGGCTCGGCGAGGTCTATAATTAATCCGCGATAAAGAAAACAAAAAAGGAAAAAAGAAAAAAAAAGGCTTTCTCATCGCCGCAGGATACGAGAAGAAAGCAGCTCGGAAAATTTGAATAATTAATCAGTAATTAGTAAGGCCTTATCAACAACCGCGTCGAAACGATTACTCGACATTCTTTGTCTCACGATACCTGCAACACAGACTTTGATAAAACGTTTTTTTCACTCACGCTTTTTCGATTCGTTGCCAGACGCGGAGATTTTTACAAAATTTCGGAAAACCAAATGCGGAAGTTTTATTTGTCCGATGTTTATTTTTTTTGCGGGAAAAAATAAATCCTCGTCAGAATTATTTTGCGCTCACATCGACTTTCGTACAAGACGGATAAAATATCTTGAGATTTTTTTTTATTTTTTTTTTTATTTTTTCCCGGTTTATTTGATCACCCTGCATGTATATTATACTCACCATCAGCCCTCGCTTCGAAATCTTCACCACAATACAAGTTATCTCGCTCTTTAGTATAACAAAGCCAGTCTCATTCGTTCCTCCGTTGCACAAATGAGCGCGTTTAAACGACAGGAAGATATAACTATATATATACTTATATACATATGTATATATGCCTATGTACATCATCGGGCGAGGCACGAATAAAACGTGAGAAAAATTTCACTGAAAATGAATGAAAAATAACTGAAAATGAAAAAAAATTGTCAGATAATTTTCCTTTGTTCGTTCGGCAATTGTTGTTGTCGTCCGGAAAAATGATAGGATTTGACCAAAAAAAAATTTTATTGCGTGAAATAAAAAATAAAAAACAACAAAAAAAGTATAGCCGAAAGATAAATAAGAGCTGCGGTCGGAATACATATTTTTGATATGATTTGTATTTTTGAGACGTAAAGCGTCGCGGTTAGTTTTACATAATATCATTAATATTTTTTGAGCTAGCTGCCTGCTAGTCGTTATTAACTGCACTTGTGATGCATATTATATTCAGAACACGGAATTTCTATCGCAGCAAAAGTGATGTAATATATTATAACTAATTTATTTAACTTACATAACAATTATTCTGATGGTGAACTGAATAAATAGTAGGTAATTCTTGAGAGGCGGTTCCATACATTATTTAATAGGTAGTTACCGCAATTCCACGAGGATTTTAACGCGTTGTAGATTCAGATCTGTGTAAGGATAACGTCGAAGGAAACCCCGAAAATTCGCTTGACGATACTCCGGGGTGATAAAATTCGGTAACTGAAAGGTGAAAAAAGAATAAGAGTCAAGAATCAGGAAACACAAAATCAGAATTTATCTAAAATTCGATATTCTTGTTCGAACTTTATATTGAAAAAAATTTCTTTCATTTTTGATATTAAGGCTCGTAACTGAAGAATTCATTGGATTTGTAGCGCAAAAAAAAGTATTTAAATTTACCAAGTATACGTAATTTATATCGTAGACGTATAAGGTATTCTACATCATGTTTTTTTTTGTAAGAATATATTTGTAATTAGTCGGCACGATTCGCAGGACTTTCGTATTATGCCCATAAATATTATTTATAACAGGCAAGAGCTGTGTATAAATAACTCGGCCGAAAAGTCAGCGCGAGGTAATGAGTTAGACCAAGAAATAAACCAGCTCTTCGCGTTTCTTATATTTTTCCACTTTTTCTTCATTTCATTGTTATTATTATCACCTCGTTCGTTTTGTCTTTTCTTTTTTTCCTCTTCATTTTCAGATACATGCATGGGGTATTTCGCGCCAAATCGACCGCATCATTTCATCAATCCATTTATTCATTTTCTTCACACATGTTGCACGCGATTGTCGTATGAAAAAACAAATTACCGAAGTCATTTTTCAAATGATTTTTTGGAATGTTGGGGTCGATCAATTTCTCTATTGGACGGCAACACCTACTCGAAGAGGGGAAAAAAAGGAATGAATTAATAAATAAATAATATGGTCGTCGGAACCGCAGTCAGGTTGACTTGACGAGGAATTCCCTGTATATATTTTTCTTGTTAGCGCTAGAGTTCCTCTCATTTTTCTCCCACCTTTGATTTATATCCAGACCCATAATACGATCGGAATAGAAAAGTGTGTTGGGTCGTGATATCGTTATTTGTGTCCAGAATAATACTGTTCGTACATAAGATATCACGTGATCCCGTTTGATTTGACGTGAGTATACATATATGTATATAGATATACACATATGTGTGGAAAACCGCTTTTGGAGATTGAAGGATCTTGTCGTCCCGATGAAGAAGCGGCAGCGGAAGAAGAAGGGAACGAAGAAGAAGGAGAAAAAGAAGAAGAGGAAGAAAATGGAGAAGAAGAAAGAGCGACGGTAGCTCGTCGATCCCTTGCAAATACAACATCGGTTGGGTTTCCATCGCCGTAATCGTTACGAGGGCGAACGATCAATTTTATACCAACTTTCCTTTCACTGTTACGCGCATCGTTGTAGTCGGTTGCTTCTTTCGGGACGAACGAGAGGGAAGGGAAGGGAAGAGAAAAGAGTGGAAGGGAACAGGGGCGAGGGGCGAGGGGATGAAAAAAAGATGTGGAAAAGGAAGGTGTACGGAAAATGTGGGTCAGGTCGTTGCCGCCAATTTTCTGAAAATTAAGCAACCAAATGAAGAGAGAATTACTCGAGAACGTAAAGTATAAAAGCGAATAATATAAGAGGGACGTGTTGCAATTGGCTAGGGACACCCGGGAGTTGAAAGTCTGGAACGTCGGGAGTCGGAAAGCCGAGGGAACGGGGCGTAGAAACTGCGCGCGTATATACGAGAGACGTAGAGCGACGGTTAGAAGGTGTAAGAGGAGTAAATTAGGTACAATTAGAGGCACTCGCTGCAGAAGGAGCAGCGCGAGGCACCGGGAAAGAACGAGGTGAAAAAGGAGAGCAATATTCAAGAGAGAAGAAGAGAAAGAGAAAGAAAAATAAAGGGGCGGTAGGCTGTTCCTAAATCTTAAAAAGCAGTTCGTACCGCTCAGAAGGTTTATAAATTTTCATTTAGAAATCAGCGGCAACTTTGTCCGCCCTGAATTCTGCAGATTCTTCTCTCTATTAGACACCGAATGGGAATTTACCCACCTACCTAACCACCCAACTATCTTGCATTATTCCTATGAGTAATTTTTTAACGACTCGAATCACATATCTTTTCTCTGCAAGAAATCTAAATTTTCCAAAATATAGCAACTGTCTATTTCCAAATCGACATAAATTCGACGTCGTGCCGAAAAGTTCTGCTTTCGATAAAAAACGCATTTCGAAGTTATACCATCCGGCAATCGAACATGTTTTCACATCTCTTTATCTTTTTGAATCATTTTTTTTCCTGCCATTTTTATTGAAGTCAATTTATCTCGGTTCAAGGCGTACGCGCGTACTATACGTGTGTTCTTTAAAACACTTATACCATCGCACGTAAAATATTACGGAACAGATTTGAGACGTCATCGCTACGCGCAGATCTTGATCGAGTTTACATGGAATGTCCCATATACCTTATGTACACGCGTTTACATAGGTATAAATCTATGTATGACATGAATTCATCGACGTCGGAAGGCTGTACATTTTACCCGGTGGTTCGTGACGGGCCTAAAGAGATTCACGCGTTGATCACGGGGATCCTGATTAAATGTGTCGATATACGCTGACCACCGTCGATACGGACGTTGCCGTGGCAAGTACCTATATATGTTCAAATTATGTACCATGTATACACGTACATACGCATGCACATCGTGCGATATCCGTTTAGGTCTTAGAACTGACGTGATACCAAAGCCTTTGAGACCGTCAGATTGAGATGAACAGCAAAGCGAAACAGTTTGGACTGCAAATTATCTACGCCAGTAATTATGGCCGCGAGATCGGGTTTACATTGAAAAGACGAATAGTTGAAAGTTGATCGAAAATATCGCATTGGAGATTTTTTAATTAGTATTCGAAAATCACGATTGATACCAAATCCCGCATTACCTACGTCTCAGGCTCGAACGATGTAAAAAAATCAAAAATTAAGCTCCATCTAAAAACTCAGCGTAAATTTCGGCCTCTATATGACACAGGCAATTCGCATAAGGAGTTCATTTTACTGGATGTGCATCGCGTTTCGAACGTTTCCAAATTTAAATCTGCGAGGAACACGCCGATTGACTTATTAGTAAAAGATACACAATGTACGAGGTGCAGAGCGGGAAAAGCACCAAAAGCACGTGTGACTTATATAAGTAGGAAAAGTACATATGTGAAATTCTTTACGTACATGTAGAGTACGTTTACGTATAAGTGCAGAATGGGTTTAGTAAGTATATAATCCGAAGGGTATATAAGGGACGGCGGAATGATGAACGGGCCAATTACAACCGGATACCAGAGCACCATGGGTGGCTATATACATAAGTTATATACATATATGTAATACATATATACTTACCAGCTACCTGTACCTACATAATACCGCCAGCAAGAGTTGGAGTTTCTCATCCCTGCAGTCGGAGTTGGGCGTCGCGACGCTTGGGCGTCCCTCGGCTTCTGCACGTGTGCAACCGAGCGGCAGGGGCGACTCGTTGCTACTGTGAGGGTGACTGGTAAGCGCTGAATGAATGAGAGAAAAAGTAGAAAAAAAAAAACGAAGAGGAAAAAAAATTACTCCCGATTGGCACGGGGCTTTTCTCCATTAAGGGTAGCGTCAAGAATGCCTTGGTATATACCTACTATACCTGAACGATATACCGCAAATTATATCCGTGGACAGAGAACAAAAAAAAAGAAAGAAAAAAGGGGATAAAAGTTCCATATAGAAAAAAAAAAAATACCAGGTAATACATTACTGAAGATTTTCCGAACCTTCGGGGCTATAATTGCGTGATATTTTTGGAAAGAAAAAAAAAAATGAGACATGAATGTGAGGGATGTTGTGTTATTTGGTTTTTCATTGATTGCTAGAGTTTTTGCTTTTGTAATTATCATGCCGCCTCATCATGGTCGACGTATGTATTGATTTGTTTTCTTTTTTCTGTTTTCTTTGTATTTTACTCGGAATTTTGTCCATCTCAATAATATTCGCGCGATATCTTGAAATATCAATTTGAGGCGTACAACGAAAAAGGGATAATACAGATACAAAAAAAACTTTACCCGTATAATATACGCAGAAATGAATTTTCTCTCTCAGGTTCGTTGAAAAATCAAAAAAAAAATTTTATTAATTTTAAAAACGAAACAAAAGTTCTTCA
The DNA here is from genome assembly GCA_963932425.1 of Athalia cordata. Lineage (NCBI taxonomy): Eukaryota > Metazoa > Arthropoda > Insecta > Hymenoptera > Athaliidae > Athalia > Athalia cordata. Next base: position 34,218,029 of record OZ010626.1, read on the forward strand.
CGCAGCTGTCAGAATTCAGCGGTGAAATTATATTGAGCGAAATTTCGCGGAAATTGAATAAATATAATTCTAATTCTGGAAGCCTACCAGCTTGGAGAATATCATACAACGATCACGGAAAAGAAAGCCCCTTACAATATTTGTGGTTTCACATTTTTGTGCTTACTCAATGCGCGATGATCTTTACAAATTTATCATTTCTTCGATACCTGTCGACGATTTTTATACCAAGAATGTACCGGAAATCAAAAGAATTTATTTGAAAAAATTTCTTGATCAGATCAAAATGGATACGATACGAAAAATACGATGAATACATTACACGAGTTTTTTTTGAATGAATTATGATTTTCGGTTTGCTGCCCGTTTTCCCTGTAGATTACATTCTCGTTGTCGGTGTCGGTTTGTCCTTCGTTTTCCCCCATATGGAATGAACGTATTTTTAGCGACCTTACAATTTGACACAGAGCGAGGTTTTGTTGTTTCCGCTTTTTCGCATCCCTCGAGTAAATAACGCGTGGGAAGTAACCGAAGCAGCTTTTAAACTGTGCTCGAGTAATACCTATGCAGAGAAAACTCTCATCTCTTTCTTTTTCCCCTTTTTACCTCATCATCCCTTCCTCTCTCTCTCTCTCTCTCGACGTAAACGTAAGATATTTGGCTGACGACAAGAAGATTAAATTACCTTTCGTTGGTTCGAGTGAGTCGAAGATTCGTTGAAACTCGTTCGATCGGAAAGCTTGGGAGTTTTAAAAGCTGTTTTAGAAGAAACGGGGCGATACGTTAACTTGTATATACTTATGTATATAAGTACATATAAGATACACGATGTACATGTATACACATACCTCCTATCCTTTGGGCGGAAAATATTCTTGAGAGGAAACGAGCAGTGCGCGCTGCAGCTGGCAGCTGGCAACGTCGTCGTGGCGGTTCATTCGGTCTGCCGATTCTCGTCTCAAAGGTTAGGTTATATTATATCTACATACCCAAGAATATAATCAAAATTATGTATGCCATGGAAAGGTTATGTCAAAATTTCAACTCTTCCATGGGCTAAAATGTCGCCAACTACGCTCGATGAAGTGCAGAGCAAAAACCTTAGATCACCATCTTAGTAGTGTCTAAATAAACTTTTGGTATGTATGTAGATAAATGGAAAATGAAGGAAAATCGACAACGCGTGTGGAATTTGTTCACGTTTTGAATCAAAATTCTTATGTCTATATTTTTTCTCTTCACCAACCCGTATGTATATGTATAATTCGTTTTATAATTCACTGCAGCGGCCAAGATGTGGTACATCTAGATAATAAAAGTGAAGATATACAGTACGTAACATAGAATCTTCTAGAATATCCAATAACCCGATATTATAATTCTTTTGATCCTTGCTATATAGTACGATGGATGGTATCACGTATACAATCATACGTGTTACCGTGAGATTTCCCCTCTGAATGAGGTGAATTGTATATTATTATGTTATACGTATACAGTTGGCAAATATTTAAAGCGAACTTTAAGACTTGCAAAAAAATCGGTCCGACGCATGATCTGCATCGACGTCTCTAGAATGAGCGGTACTGAGTTTATTTGAAATAATTTCTGCAAGGATTTTCTGCAGTCGGAGAAGAATCCGATGTGCTTTATGGGGTTCAACCGCGTGTCGGGTTCTCAAAAATGACCCTATGTACCACCTGCTGACGGAAGGATTGCTGCAGCAAGACGTAGGCATATAAAGAATTTTATTGAAATTCCTTCTTATATGGCCAAGATGTAAGATATACGTATATCTACGTAGGATGTAAAAGTAGGGGTAAAATAGGTTGGGTTTCTCTCCAAGATCCCTTATATACAGCGACCCCAAATTGTACGACCTTTGATCTCTTGCATTTTCCTTCCTCTCTAACGGTATACTTTTTCCGTACAAGCCCCTATTGAACCCTATCAGAATAAAAAATTGATTTTTAACCCCAAAATCGACAAAAATCTAAGGTGTACCCCTTTGGATTTTTTCAATTTTTGGGCCAAAAATGAAGTATTTTTAAAATCGATTGCAGGACACTTTTCTGACGTATTTTGACCTCAGGAATATGAATCTGCGAGTTAAATTGATCTATCAATAAAATTGATCGAGTTATCGCCAATTTATCGCTCCGAAAAGTGAAAAAATGAAGCTATTCCGATGGGATTTATTCCTAGCTTAATTTCATCGACATATTCGTGTTCCTGAGGTCAAAATACGTTGGAAAAGCGTCATACCATCGATTTAAAAAATACTTCATTTTTGGCCCAAAAATCGAAAAAATCCAAAGGGGTATACCTTAGATTTTTGCCGATTTTAGGGGCAAAAATCAACTCCTAATTTTGATATGGTTCAATAGGCGTTTACAGGCTATTCTTGTGTATTTTGAGCCCAGGAATCCAAATCAGCTAATCAAATTGATCTATCTATAAAACTGATCGAGTTATAATCGATTTATCGCTCTGAAACGTAAAAAAATCAAAATATCTCGATGGGATTCGTTCCTAGCTTGATTTACTTGACTGAATCGTGTTCCTGAGGTCAAAATATATTAAAATGGCCTATAAGCCCTCGACTTTTCCTATACACACTTACAACAACTGCCAGGAATTGGTATAATATCAATGGGGTTCTCCCGTTCGCCAGACTATATACAAAATATCCATTACCGCAACCAATCTCTGGAAAATTAATTAAACATCTCTTTTTACGGATCATTAAACTTCCGCCGATTTACTCTTTGTCGATTTCTAATAAGCCTCGCCCTCTCTTCTCCCCTTCATCCCGACCCACGTTAACTCCTAGTTTTATCCGAGGGAGTTGGGGGGACTCGATAATTCACGCCCGAATTCCTATCGCCATAGTATCAAAAGCGCACCATTTTTTTTTTCTTTTGTCTTCACTCGGCCTCTTTGATTTTCTCTTTCAACTTTTTTTCGTCCTTCAATCTCCTTTCGAATGCTCAATTTTCGATTCGTTCTTCGAATATGATTATAAGCGATAAAAAAAGGAATGAAAGGAAAAAGAAAGAAAAAAATCTAAGACTGAAAATATTTCATATCAAGAATTTTGAATGATGGAGTACACATACAGTAATTATGGACTTATTAGTCGGGTAATTTATTTTTTGGTCAAATTTCATATGATATGTTCGCGATGCATTTAGTTGTGAGTTTATTTGAACTTTTTCGCAAAGATGAGTGAATTTGGGGAAAAAAATGTTACGTCATCTGCACGGTACGTATGATGTGTAATACCTAGCAGAAAGTGAGTAAGAGAGAATGAAAGAAGATGAAGTAGAGGGAAAATAAATAAATAAATAAATAAGTAAATAAAAAACCCGAATGAAATGAAGAACGGGGAGGAAAAAAAATTGGCTTCAATTCAACGCGCGCGAAAACATGAGGAGCAAATTGATAAACTTTAGTCCAACCGTGCGTGAGGACAACGCCTATCATTTCATATATGATATGATATCATATCACATGATACATTCACTGACAGCTTTGATGTTAAATGTGGCCGAAGAACATAAAGAGAATTCGAGCGAACCTTGGCAGTTAGGTGACATCTGTACGTGGCGTTTTTAGCATACCTATACGTACATGCGTACAAATTTTCCTCACATATGTTACGCTTGTGATCGTCTACGAGTACGCATATTTACCGTGCATATCGTTACACGTACAAATATTATATACCTATATACCTATACCTGTGTGATAACAGATAGGGTATATACAGAGAGCGATATCGGATGTATATAAGGTACAAACTTTGAATAATAATTTTGACAAGAGGCGTATCGTCCCTTTATGATGGATTAAATGAAGAAAACAAAAAAAAAAATAAAAAATTCTCTCATTTACTCCCCTGCTGTCGTTACGTCGAATCGAGAGTCACGTGTTGCGAACATACATGCCTATGTTATTAAAAAAGGAAAAAGACAAAAAAAATGAAAAGAAAAAATTTAGTAACCTACACGAGTTTTTCTCTCATCATTTTATTCCGGTTCTAAGTTAAATACGTGAGATCGTAGATGAAAAATTGTACAAATGAACAAATTGAAAGAAAAAATAAAAAACTAGGAAGAAAGAACAGAAAAAAGGAAGAACCAAGGAAGATAATCTACAAGACGAGGAAAATTATAGGGAATGGAAAATACCAGCTCTTCTAGATATATACGTACGTATATAATAAGGATACTTACAATTAGAGAGAAAAGGGTTGATTGTTTCCTTGAAAACTCTCGAACACTTTCAGAGTCTGAGCTTCCGTTCGTGTACAGCTGGAATGCAGCTTTACTAATTCGGTAGAGAATTTTCGAAGCATCATCGAGCAGATAATTTAAACTTTCTCTTAAATGCCAAGAAAATTTCTTTAACAGCTTGAGCGTGGTATTATATTCCAGCACATTTATTGCTGGGTGGGTATATGTATACGAATAGCTGTAGGTACAGAAGAACTGGGAACACTTTGAATTCTCAACGATCGAGCGACGGCGACGTGTTAGTATCCGTAATAATGATAACGATCGTAATAATAACCATCTATTTTTGGCTGTACACAGTAGGGATCGACCGCAACTTTCCAAACTTGATTTTCCAACCTTAATTCGCCGCACCGAATCTTCGCCCACTCCGCGTCGTGTAATCCGAGCTGAATTTCCTGAGCATTGGTAATTTTCTGAAACTTGAAAACCCAGGAATTTCTACGTTCCACGAAACGAAGCAAATGATAAAGTTCACGAAATCGTTGGAATGATACGTAAGTATGTATAGTTATGTACGTATTAAAGTACCATATCTATTTGGAGGGGCAAAGAAGTGAGTGGGATTTTAGGGGCGGCTTAATTTCGATTATTATGATATCAGAATCATGAATGAAAAAATTATTAAATTCAACACGAGAAGGTTCATCTACAGGGTAACCAAAAAAATATACATTTTTCAGTGTAATTAGGCTTCCGATCCGAAAAGTTTTCTCTTGAAAATAATAATGAAATGTTTTTTTTTTTTTTGTTTTAGAATGAAAAAATGTTTTTATCCAAAATTAAGTTTCTTGACCCGAATGAAGGACTTGATTTACGCTACTGTAAAAAGTGTCACTTATGTGTAGTACATATATTCCAAAAATGTTTCAGAGATTAGTGGTAACATTTTAATTATGAAATTCTGAACACTCAGGTTAATGGGTGGGCGTGGTTATAGTACATAACTTGCTGTACATAAGGCGCCTATGTACGTACATATGACAGGTATATAACGTACGTATGTGGAAAATAAGAGCGGCTTGCAAGAGTCGGGTTTGAAATCAAACGAATTCACCCGGCACGCAGTTCCCGGTAGGGAGAGTAAAGTTAGAGCATACATAATAATAGTATGTATAGGGCATCCGATGTTCCAAGTCACCCCAGTTACTGTGACTCTAATTATTTAGAAATTTTTTAAATACTTTGTTACATAATGTAGTCTATTTACGGCTCAAGAAACCACAGAAGAATCTTGTGCGACGATTTTATTATTCTTGCTTTTCTGGGAAGAAATTTTTGTCAAGCCATCTCATAAACGCTGTGGTTTTCAGTTTGGGAAGACTTGTCAAGAATTTGGGAATAAACAAGCGGAAGAAAACAAACGAAATACCACTTCTTGGAATTTTTATATCGAAACGCCAGAACGTTTTACTCCAATGCCGATGAAACTTTTTCTACGAACATTTCTATGACACTCGTGAATAAATGAGACAAAATTTACTTTCATTCCAGTCTGGGGTTGAATGATATCTCAAAGGAAACTGAAGGTTGAAAAATTTCATTTCTCTTTCGCATGAATTTTGGAGAGCGCGAGAGCTACCGTCTGAAAAAAAGAATTTTCAAAAAGTATAACAGTCGGAATTGCTGGCAAGGTGATTTGGCATGAAACGCCCCATGTATCTATATTATAAAGTAGAAGTAGCAGAGCTGTTTCGGCGGTTTGGTAAAGTAGTAATATACGTGTGTCGGTACCTATACATAGCTGTTTCTGGCTCGAGGCTAGGATCGGAACGGATCGGAATGAAGTTTCATTTCGTTGAGCCAACCGAGGGTAGGATTTGGAAGGACGAGTTAATTTCGGGTAATGTACGGCACTCGGAGATTCGGTTGGAGATTACGCGAAAAGCAAGCGACCCACGTTTGCCTTATCGAGATCAGAGATGACCCAAAATCAATGACCTCCTGCCGGCAGGGTGCTGGTGGTGGTGGTCTTCCAACGTGTAGAGTTCCGTGCAGGCATTTCAAAGAAGAAGGGGGCCGAAGAGTCGGCGGCAGCAGGAGAAGGTGCACAACCGAATGGTATATTCACCACGATCGATTCCCATCTCGGCATAAAGCAAAACGAACCATAGCATCGCCAAAAGAACCAACATCATCATAGAAGCGCCTGAAAAGTTTGCATTTCGCGATCCAAGGACGTCGTGGATGGATCGGTGAAGGGATGTGTACGTTGCGTTGTAAACCGGACGTGGCTTTCATCTCCATCAAATTTGATGTACTGGGTGAGTCTTTACAAATTCTATGTGAAATCTTTGGAATCCACACCGAATCATGTTTCTCACATTTTTGGGATTTGGATATTGACGCACCCTGTATAGTATGTTCCCGATCCTTTTTATCTCTCAAAAATTCAACCCAAATGTATACGGTGAGAGGAAAAAATTTCTCACGTCCCACGCTGATCCTACTTCTCTTTTCGCTGTTTCGATTTTTTGTTCCTCCATTCAATTATTCCATATATGGATGTACCTACCTATATTATATGTTTATATGTGTACAGCTTTTCCCTATATACTCGGAAACGCGTAGCTAAGAAGTTGGACTTATTTTCCATCCACATGCGGGTCCTCCGCGATCAGCCGGAAAATAGTCCAAGTCCTCATTTTTCGACTTGAGATGCGGATTGGAAAAAAACTCAATTATGTGGATTGGATACGCTAGTATTTTTCCGTTTCTTCCGGGTTTTCTCACAGGTAGAATTGGAGATAGTTTTTTTTTTTTTCTTCTCCACGTTTGAGTTCATCACTATCGTCAAGATTGCGTATTCATGAATAATTGAAGAACGTTCATTTCCTGACGCTAGCCACTTCTTCGTTAAAAAAGATGAAAGAGCTGCAACACAAAGTGACCAGCTCTGAGAATAAAAATTCCATAACATAGTCTCTTTGTAGAAGAAACCTGGAAGCTCCTCATTTTTACCCTTCATCGCGAATTTAATGAACATTAGCTATAAAAATATTTGGTAAAAATTTTCCGAACGAAGAACGATTTTTTCTCTGAACATCCTGCAACTATAAACCAACTAAATGTAACTTCGATGTTAGCACAATTACAGGGTGGCGATATTTTCATCTAGATTTTATTGAATCGTTTACGGGAGAGAAATTATGAAATTTTTTTTCGATTATACCATGAAAAAAAGATCTTCGAATCTACTTCTAGGTGAAATAAAAAATTGAAAGTTTAAATGTCAATATTGACTCACGGCTCACAGACGTGTGTGATGTAAAAATTAAAACCTAGCAAATGATTTGCCGACAAAAAAAAAAAAAAAGAAAGAAACTTAGTAAATAATAATAAAATGATGTACAAATAAACCACGACCGCGCGGCTTACAATACCTATCTGTTGGAAAATTTTCAATGCGGCATACCTATACAAATATAGAATTTATTTTTATCAACGTTGTTATTTAATTAACGAAACATGAATTGCATCAAAGTTACGTGATGTTCGTTTGATACGTGCGGCTTGTATATAGTTATATTATACAGTTGTCCAGGGCAATGCAGTATGTGTGATGGGTGTATGTATGTACAGTGGCGAAAGGGAAAAAAATCTCTGCTCGGTTTTGATTTGAATTATTCCAGTAGGTATACATTCGTTGAACGAGTGAAATTTTGTAAATGTTACATACACACGAATAACTGTTAGTGCAGATATATAAATGGGTCCGTCCACGTGAAACGAACATGGCTGACAATAAGAATTTGTTGTAAAATTTTAGAATCTTTGAAATCAATGGCTTTACAAATTTTTTGAAAATATTCGGAGGTACCGAGTAATTTTTTTTCTTTGCCTATGTACTTTTCACGTGGACGGACCCATACGTTCGTATAATGTACGAAGCATTCCGCATCAAATTACGGTGTAACAAAATTTCAACGCTGAAGAGTAGCGTAAATAATAACATTATCATATTATACACAGGTATATAGATGCAGAGAATACCGAACGAGTTCCAATACTATAGAAGCCGCAGGCGTAACGAAATTAATTTCTGTGGTGATGCGTAAATTGTTAATCGCTGAAATTTGCCTTACGGATTCACAGTTATTCACATTTATTCGGTGACGAGGTCAAACAAAATAAATGAACGTTGTCTCTACCAGGTGTAGAATGTGGAAAAAAGGGACAGAGATGAACAAAAGCAAAATTGGTGAAATTTTTTTTTCATCTTTTAATGGAAAAAATGAAAAAGTCATCCCATCAAATCTAAATCCATGTGATGTCATTGAACCACATACGGGGTGAGTGACACCTGACTTTTCAACTGATCGTGAAAGGAATCTGATTCGGTCTCCGTATCTCCAATCAGCGCGCATCCTCGAGAGAGACGGAAAGAACGAGGGTAGACCGACTTTGAAGTATCGTGCTGAATGAACAAATGAAAAATGCAACAAAAAAAAATGTAAACAAAAAACCACGCCTATGGTGAATTAGGCTCCTCCCAGTTTGGAAATCAGATGTGACTCACCCTGTACATATCATACAAAACCGAGGATCGGAGAGCTTTTCTTACTTTTTTATTAGAAAATTATTTCTATCACTTTTCAACGAAACAACATCTTCGACCAGACGTGAAGAAGCGATCACTAAAAATGTCTAATTTCATAGTTAATAAAAAAAGACTCTAAGACTTACGGGACGAAAAATTGTTTCTGCATTTGAAGGGGATAGGGTCGCCGACTTGTGGTATAATATACAATACATATCCTGTACGTACATAGTCCTCTGCTGTAAAGCGAGAGAAAAAAAATAAAAAAATCAAATAACATCAAAAAATCAAAGAGCTGAGGGTGAAAAAAAGGAACTTAAGTCGTACGGATACGGGAGTGAGCAGAAATATAAGAAAGAAAGCGGAGGAGGCTATAAGTTGAGAGAAAGGTCGTGGTAAGAAAACAGAAATCGAAGGTAATTGAAACACGACGAAAAAAAGAAGAAGAAAAAAAATCAATGAATAAAATGAAAGACTTCATTGCAGGGAGTGAAAAAAAAGACAAATATTATATACCTGGCCAAAGTTATACTTCAAAGATAAGTAGCTGAGAGTATTCGCCTTAAGCCACTTCAGTTTCAAGAGCTCCCGCTAGCCATTCTATTTATATTATACATACATATTATTATATATAAGAACAAAAGAATTAAGGACTTTTCAGAAGTTCGCCTCGCGTCCCCCTCATTTCTCAAACCGCGGTTTCTAACCAATTTTTTCCTTTTCATTTATCCGTCTTATGCTTAATTATCTCCCATGCAGAAACACGTCGTCAGGGTAATCTGAGAAAATGTTGAATGCAGGTAGAGTCGACTGCGTAGTTAGACAGTTATTAATTTTTTTTTTCTTTCAATGCTAAAAGTTATAAAGAGCATGCTCGTTATTTATTCTAATTGATGAGATGTAATTATGTATAAAGCGTCGTAACTGCAACGGTCGTGATTTTTAGCAATTTCAGCAGTTTTCCAGTAATCCGATTTTCTTTTTTTCTTACATTTTTTTTTCTCAGATCTGCTTTCCTCGTATTAATATTTCATTATTAGGTACTTGCTGAGTTTTTTTTCTTCCTTTTTTTTTTAAATCGTCGCGGAGCTTCTGCTATTCCTTCAGATCTTAATAAATGAACATCTCCTCTCCGACCTCTTGCCTCTTATATGTCAGATTTCTTGAATTTTTTCCCCACTCAATTTCTTCCTTTTCTCTTTAGCAGCTGCCATCGTGTGGTCGAACGACACTTGATAACGAATGTGTCGTTAACGACGAGAGTTACTTTGAAGCATCGATAGAAATTCATATCTTTTTGACCATGCGGGTCTTCCACCTCCGTTTCATTTTCATCTTTATTTCTCTGACTCTTTTTTCTTTTGTTCTGCGGTTAACGCCGCACTGCAATTCACCAATTTTCACACATAGTTTTCTCACATTCTTTTTCAATTCACTCGCAAGTTTGACCTTATCACGTGATTCAGAAAAGTAGAATTACATGATTTTTACTAGATCGGAGCGCGAGTATGAGAGTTACAACTCTGGTGATCTATGGTATCGGTTATAGAGGAAAAAAAGCTTCAGGATATTTTATTGACTGATTCGTCCTTTACTCCCTCCGGCGATTCTTTTCCCTAGTTTGTTGTATTTCTCGAACGTTTCGGCGCTCTCCACCTCCGCCTTCTTCTTCTTTTTCTTTACTTTGATTTTTTTTTCTTCGCCGCTCTATTATATACGCACTATAGTACGCTATATAAAGAGCGCTGTGTTATTAAGGGTGAATAGCTGTTTCAATCTTCCCTCTCGAGTCATCTGCGAGGCGTTTTGCCAAACGCGTAATTTTGGCTGGGGATATACTTTATATGGGGTATACGTAGGTATATATGTACGGATATATTAGATACAGTAGATATATATCCTACGGGATCCAAAACGAGCTGTAAAGAGGATCCTCCAATTGTTCCTGGGAGGGTGTTTATCGAATTGGTTGGAACAACAAAGAAGTCATTTCGGTGAGTCGAAGTCGTCGTCTGACGGGGACGAAAGAAAAAAGGATCAAATAAAAGGGATATCCATCCTATGCCAAAGCTGAATTGCTTCGCTCGATATCCCGTGAGATTAAAAGGTGCGAAAGTGGTAGGAAACGGTGAATAGAAGGAGACGAACTAACGAGGACGAAACGTGTTAACAACGTATATATTTATATACCTATCCCATACCAGGGAGGCAGAGATATCATCCTGCAACACCCAAAGTGCTTTCGCGAGGAGTCTCAAATTTCATTTGAACGTCGAGTTTGTTATAAGGGGGATCTCGATCAAACTAAACTTTCCGCTTTATATTACTATACATAGATCTCCGTGATGACAGATATATTCGACCAGCGACGAAGTTTATGATATTTTTTATACTTTTCGTTTTTTCCATCCCTCTTCCTTCTTTTTTTCTTTCCTTTTTTTTTTATCTTCTCTCATTGAGCAAACTATTTTTATTCGTTGACGATAACGTGTGAGCACATCAAGATGGCGCGTGAAAAGATGTTTTACTTTAAAGAAAAAAAGAACTTTTCTTTTTGTGCATTTTTACATTGTTACACGATATAAGGTGAGAAGATGGTAGTCGAGGATCAGGAAAAGTTGAAACGCAGTCATTTTCACTGTCACTTTATCCTACACGAATAGGTATGTAAAGTCAGGTATACCATATCATGCACATAACTATGCGATAGACGCGAAGTTATACGATTGAATTTTCCAGTGTAAATAAGAATTCCGATGCCTCGCGAAATAGGACATCAAAATCCCTGTGTATTCTGACACCTTGGAGATATTTTCAAAGCAGGAATAAAGAGGATAATATCTTTCGCTCTATACTGTCAAATGCAAGGGAAATGCGGAGAAGGATTCGAAGCTACCTGTATATAAATAAAAATCTGTCATTAAAACGTAATGAGAATTTCAAGCAACAACTAAACGGAGGAAAGAGTAGATTATAAGTATTGCAAAAAGGAGATTAATAAATTAATGAAACAACCCGGCTTGAAATTCGTGAATCAAAAATACATAGCGTTAAATTGGCGTACAGGACAAACTCCTGCACGGCGTATAGCTCCGAGGTTTTTCGACCCCCAATTTAGTACGACGTGCTACAGGTTCGCTTCGGATTTTTTTCTCCAAATAACAAAAGGGGAGAGAAAAAACTCTGTGTATATTCAAGCAACGGGTGTTTTCGTATCTCGTGTAAGAGATAAAATTTAAAAGAAATAGAACAAAATATGAAAATGGAAGAGAAACAGCGTGAGAAAAAAAAAGTACGTTAGAAGATGAAATAACACCCCTTTGGATACGTTCGATTCCTGCTTTATAGCTGTCAAATCTTTTTGATTTCGATGATATACTTGGTTTTGTATTCGATGAAATAAAAGAAGAATTAATTCGTTTTTCTTTTCTAATTTGTTTGCTGAATCTACAGCGTAAATCCTCACGGACAATATCTTTTCATCTTTCAGCTGCGGTAGTGGTATACATATGTAAGGGTACTTTATCCGGGGTATGCACTTTAGCACCTGACCTCGATTGACCTTTGAGAAAAAGTTGCCCGTGTTGGAGGTGCAAAGTCGCGGGGACAATAGCGTGCGTTTATGTGTAAAATGCGAAATTTTCATCGAAATAGTATAAGGCAAGCTCCGAGTTCTAATAATTGTCCTCTTTCCGTTGGCTTTGTAGTTTTGAATTCGATGTAAAACTGATTAAAGTTGGCGACGGTTCTCTGCGGTGTGGAACTGTAGAAAACTATGGTCCTTTGAAATGCGGTTTTTGAAAATTTATAACTTTTTCTTAAAACATTTTCTCTCACTTAATAATTCTCATTTTCGCCATTCGTATAACTTTTTACAAAGAATTAAGAAATTTGAAAATCTAAAATTCTCAATAATTGCGCCGTATAGTAACGAATAACAAGAACGATAATCAAAAGTACGAAAAGTGGGTTTCTAAGAAAAAACAATTCAATTCTTTTTATCCTCCAAATTTCTGCGTATCTTTGATAAGACGCTTCGAACGAGTATAAGCTGGTCTAATAATGATAATAACAATAACAGTAACATGAACATTAATAATGATAATAATGGCAATAATAATCAAATTACTATCTGAATTCTGCGATACAAACCCTGAATAAGGTAGGTAAGTGCGGCTGCAATTATGAAATATGCACGGAATTTCGAATTCCATCGTTAATATTATCTAATAACAATAAACGGGATGGGGGATGATGTTAATATTCCGAAAAAATTCTTTAGTGGTGCTTTCCAGCACCTTCCATTTTCCAACTTCCGCTCTTCGGTCTTTTATGGTCACGTAAATATATATATATACAGTACCTATAGTAACCGCGTGAATCGACTGGATTTTCTGCGCCCTTCGCTCGTCTACAGGGTGGTCTGCAAAAGAATGAATAAAAAATCAGTCATAAATATAAACATCCGTGCTCCATTCCAAGACAAAAATCAGAGTAAATCAACGCGTGTGGTTTAATCTAACGCAAGAAACTTTATTACTTATTGTTAGTTGGTTCTTTTATGGGTTCTAACTTATCTGCACATGGTATCCTTTTATTTTATTTCTTCTTCGATTTAAACAAATTTTTTTTTCATTCACCCCGTAGATATTTCTTTGATAGATTCCTTTCCTTCGCGCTATAGTACGAAGGATTTTTGTTCAAAGGAAATCCTTTGCGGTTTCGAACCTTTGACAGCGACCTAAGGATATCAATGAAAGGGCGAGACTTGAACCACCGTGTGCTGCAGGGCATTGTAGAAAGAGAAAGCACGTTAGGGACAGCGGCGGCAGTGGTTCTTTTTTTTTTCTCCCATTTATTTTTTATTAAACTACGCTGCGTTTTGGCGATCGGCGAGATCCGCAGCTGCGGGCGAATTCACCCTATAGATCTATAATATTCTGCCGATGATCGCTTTGCCCTCGCCGTTGCTCTCGTCGTTGCTCTATACGACCGCGCGTTGCTGCAGAGAAGATATAAATTGGACTTCCAGTCAACCGTGATAGTTGATCGGATTTCGAGATAATCACGATCCCCGCAGAGCACGACCAACTGCCGATATTCGTTTTTTTACGTCATTCCCCGCCCTCCCCCTGCCCCTCCCTCATTTTGATCGGGTTATAAACGATTACGAGTAGCAAAACTTTCACCTATACCTACGTATGTAACTCACGTATGCGCATCCGTTTATAATCCGCCATTTATTCATCTTTCTAATTATACCTATATACATAGGTATATAACCTACACCGAAATGTTCTTTGATTTTTCATTTTCGTTTATGGAATTATTGTTTTGTTTGTTTCGTCTTCTTTTTTTTTTTTCCTTTCACCCCAATCCATGAAATATTTATATAAAACCCGCACGAATTTTTCTATAAAATCCCCTGAAGCTGCGGTGCACCATGAAAACCAACGGTTTATTATCATTATTATCTGTTTTACTATATAAATAAAACGAATGAAAATTTTACTACACCGGTGCAGAGCTATAATCCTCATTGTGCTTGTTCTTTTACTTTTTTTTATTCAATTTACATATAATTCTTTTTTTTTTTACATTTTTTATCCCAACCATCTAGATTTGTTTATCTAGGCTTTTTTATGTGTAACGTTATTTCGAAACGAAACGAAACGAACGAATTTGCGAAGCAATGAAGTAAAGTAGTTCGGTTATTGCACGGTTTAATTATGAAATTTAACTTGAGTTTAATGGATGTGCCTAAAACTGAGAAATATGTGTAATGTTGCATGGAAAAGCCATCGTTCCGAGCGGCAGTTCTTGTTAGTGTCAGTTCTAAAGTATATAGAATATAGTTGTTTATACGAAAATGCGGCGCTGTTTGCCGTCAAGCTTTGAAAACTTTCACTTTATATACAGAAATGAGTGAAGTTATATTACGTTGAACGCGTACATTTTCACTCCCCCCCCCCCCCCCCCCCATTTTCCACGTCACGCATGACGCTCAATAGATTTTCAGAAAATTAACGTTTCGCGGGAGAAAACGTTATAGTATAGCACATCTTCACGTACATACTTTTATATATTACGTACACATTATATATGTATGTATCTACGTATGTGTTAGACATGTATTATGTATAAACCATCAGGACACGGTGTGGCGTTAACGACTGTTGCGTAAATGAAATTTTACTACGGCGACATTGCAGATTGCTGCTAGCGGAAAATGTGGAAAGAGAAGATCCACCTATTAAAACAACGTGGATAGAAAAAAGGTTGACGCGAGAACAGCTTACCAGGGTAGGGGGGAGGTTATTAATTCGCTGAGCGTACGTCATTTAATCCTGATATAACACAGTATTATGCAATCACGGGAAACGAGATATCGGGTGGTAAAAAATCAGTAGGGCGTATGGACTTACCTATGTTGTACTTTTTTGGTTTGCCTGCCCATAATGACATAACCCTCGAAAATTGGCAGATTTTTTAAGGGATGCTTTTAGGGATTATATTAGGGAAAAATATGTAATGAAGTTTGGTTAATTCTACGGACATTGAATATTCGATTCTTTTATTCGTCGAATAAAAGTTGAAAGAACAAAAATTATGATGAGAAAAAAAGAAAAAAAAAAAAACCGCGGAAGAGTCTGAAGTTAAGCTCGCGTGATATGCGAGTACCTATAATCTAGCAATTCGGTTTTTGATTTATTTCAATTGAAACTGTCGCATAAATCAAAAAATTGTACTAAACGATTCCATTAAAACAGAAATTACTTGCCATTAAATTACCTTCATTTATACGCAAAGTTTATACCGTCATATCTCAGCTACAATCGGAATCAGAGATAGGAGCACCCACCCATTGAAGGGGGGTCGGGGAAAAGAGGGGAAGAGTTCCGAGGGAAGAAGTAAAAAAAAAGTACACATAATTCTATCTATATAGGGAATCCTCCTGCATACTGGTCACCCGGTTATGCGCACGCGCTATTCACACCATATTCGTTTATGTCCGTGAAGATCCGCATGAGCCCTAAGCAGGCGGTCTGACGTCACGAGACGAACCGCAGAGTTGGTAAAAGCTACTCTATTATTGCGCTGCGGAAACTGTATTTTATGAAGATACAAATTGGGCATACCACGCATCACATATGACTAACATAGATGACATCCTGCTTCGATTTCCCATAGCACAGCCGCTTTATAAATTGACAATAAACACGTATTGTTATATCTATCGGAGCGAAAATGATCCGCATCATACAGAAAAATGGAGAACACCGATTGAAGAATTTCACCCATACTAAAAGGTTCTTTCTTTCCTTTTGTTTTTTTAGTAATGTTTTTTTTTTCATATTCACCGGCTGCAGTAAAATTCATGTGCATGCATTGCGATCTAATTAATACTAATCTACTTAAACATACAGTGAAATGAACATATTTTCCACGATAATTGAAATGTAAATGAATTTGTAGAAGCAATTCCCTTTGAAGTTGCGTCATTTTGTAGATTCACTATAGGTATATATCGGTTCAACTAGAAATAGCAATAGCAGCGGCGGCTATAATTAAAAACGAAAAAATAATTAAAAATTTTCATTTAATTTCTTTGACAAATTTACAGAATGGTACCGGTGTAATCTTGCTTGATTAGGTTGTAACCCAATAATATCAATCTTTTTTGGTACATCTAGTCTAAAAAAATCTGTCGAAACTTTTACAGTATTATGACGACGATCGGATCGACAAATATAAATTTCGATTAAGATGAAACTTTTTCTGCCGGTCGTGTATTATGGTACCTATTAAAAAAGCTCGTATTTTCGAGATTTTCGGACCGAGAAAGAAATTGACGAGAAAATAAAACAGTAGAAAAAAAAAACCCAAAAAAAAGGATTGGGATGTTTCAGAGTAATCGCATATCGTTTGACAAATTTTCAACGAAATTGTCTTGAAATGCCCCATATTTCGAACGCGAAATAAGTCCTGTATATGTCAATTCGTTGAAAGTGTTCTCGTTCATACGAACCACGAGAAGGGGTGGGTGTCAAGCCTACACGTCGTATACCGATACACGATGACCAACGTGAATCCCATTTTCGCTTACGAGCCCAAGTCACGCGAACGTTCGACCGCCGCGCGACAGGAACGCGAGAAAAGTTAATCAAGGATTATTCCTCCCTCTGCCTCCCTTCCCGCCTCACGGCTCGCGAAGATAATGCAATTTAATTCATTTCTCGCCAACTGATGCCGGTCGGACTAACCAAAAGGGGGAGTGGAGAGGAAGGGAGCGTATAGCGCGAGAACAAATGAAAACACATGGACATGTTTTTTTTTTTTTTTTTCATTCATCCGGTTTTTTACTTTCGTCTTTTTTTTTTTTGGTAATTTTTTATTCCTGCACGCTTTCAGGTATACATATGTATACGAGGTTGTAATCATTGTCACGTTTATTTTTTGATGCCTATCCCGTTTTTGATAATTTCCTTCTTCTTTTTTTTTTTGTCCTCCCCTGTCTTTTTGAAATTTATTTACAATTCGACCTCGCTCTTTCTCTCTCTCTTGTTTTCTAATCAAAAACTGATCTGGTACATTTATCGAAATTATACCTGTGAGCTTTCTCCGCAAATATATATTCGTACGTAACACATATATGGAATGTGCCCTGTATATATGTACGTTTCGGATTGTACGAGAGGGTAAATTAAGGACGGTTATTACATGCGGGTGTAGTCCTGCGGGGGGCGTTAGGAATTTTGGTGTGAATTTCGATTGTGGTTTCGCACGTATTCTCACCGGGGGTGTAAATTTTGTGGAAAGGTGCGGTGCAGGGACTGTACCGGGGGGAGATGCAGAGGTGGTGAATAGGGCGAGTTGTACGAAGCGACGGGGGAAAATTTACCCTTGGGGAAAAATTTGTTAGTTTTCTTTCGTATAACAGATCTGTTGTAATTATGAAACGTCCGCGTGTCAGCACTCTAGATTTTTAGAGGGTCGATTGATCCTTGAGTTAAAAAAACAAAAATGAAAATAAAAATCGTCGATTAAACGAAAGATCGTGCGTGATAAGTCCTGAGAATTTCTAAGTTGACAAAGAAATCAATGACATCGAGAAAGTACCGGTTATGCAGTATATGTAATAATATGAACCCTTTTTTATAAATCATGGTCTATCGCTATACTTGACCCTTGCTCGAAGGGGTTGCTAGAACGTATAGATAACGTTGTTCGGCTGCGAACGTGTGTGTAAAGTACATACGTAAATGGGAAAAAAAGGGTGATATGGGAATGAAGGGAGGAAGGAATAAGGGGTTTTGTAGTACTTGGGGTTGCGTGTACCTGTAATATGAGAGCAAACTACTTCGCTTAAAATTGGTTAGTAGCAGAAATAAACGTGTAGGAACTGTATCTGGTACGACCGCGCTATTAGAGCATAAAGAGAGCTGGGAGCGAATATCTCTAGATGCCCTCTGGGTAATAGCTATACGCCATGATAAATTTCGTAATCTATTACTTGACCCACCCTTGAAAAGGTTGATGGGCAGTAGCCGGAGCGGAGGTTACTAACATCGGTATTATATTAGAGGGTCTAATAGTGTGTAGATTATATACCTGAACTCTCAACTATTAAAGCCTTAACGATTATTTCAAACGAGAAATCATTTCTACTGCATTACGAACGATTTTCTAGGCGATTTAACCGACGTTACGTAGAGAAATTAGAACCGAGAATGCCTGAAACACACTCTTAGATTTTGGATCGTTTCGCTGTCGTAACGAAAAGAACTTTCCCTCGAAAGTAATGAGAATTTACTTTCGAAAATTCAATACTTACTTTTTTTACCGTTCCTAAAAATGTCGATAAAATTGACACCTCACACGCAGCGAATTGTAGTCCGTAAACTATAATTTTCTTTGCTTATTTTGGAAGATCTATAATGTTCGTCGATAATATCGGATTTTTTTTTCAATTTTCCCTCCTATACCGCTGCTGATCATTGGACTCTCGGTGAAGTAATATTAAATTTATAACAATCGTTCATCCGTTTGTTCACTTTTTCTGTTATAAAAGAAAAATTACCGGACACCACTCCGCGGGCGTAGCGAATAAATGTAGGATTTGTGACGGTGCGATGGCACGTATTCGTACACGTGTAAGTACATTATATTATAAATTACTCGGGTCGCTGATGGCCACGGGAGAAATGTATTGGAAGAATATTAACCCGACTCCAATGACTCACCGTGTTAACTGGGACGACCCCCGTCAGCACCGTGCGTCCAAAACTAGCATTATCGTATTATTTATAGTTACGATGCAGAGTTTGATTTTTCGGCAATAGCCTGGGTACGCGTGATTCTATAACGGGATATTTTTATTTTCTCCCTTCAACAAATCAACGATTTTTTCTATCACATTTTTATTCACTATCCGTGGTATTGAACTTGCTGAATTTATTGTAACTCAAAAACGGTAGTAATTGAGGTAGACAAGTTGAAGGAGATAAAAAAAAAGGAAGACATCTAAAAAGAAACTTTTGTAATATGGTTCCTCTCCTACAGTTCGTTCACTTTTCAATTTTTCAATTTTGCTTTTTCTTCTGTTTCGCTTCCACGCATTGTCGCAAAAAAAAAATCTCCGTAGTGGCAGAAGTCGCGAAAGGGGTCGCAATATCCGGTTAGTTAATTAATGACAAGTGCGGGCCCACGTTGCATACAAAAGAAATTAAACATGGCGGATACGTACGTAGATTGGTAGGAGAGAAAATCAATTTTAATTACTTTTTCTCGTTACTTTAATGGGCGTCTAGAAATACCATTCGGATAATGCGAGCGAAGGATCTTTAATGTCGTAACTATCGCGTGTACATATACCTTTACATTTAGCCAGCTAATAGAGCATAGAATACGGTGGCAAATTTGTAAAAAAAAAAACACAGTATATGTTCATGCCTCCCATGTACATATATGTATAGGTAACTGGTCTTGATGAGAACCACAGAATGCCGTCGCGCAAGGGGTGGCGAATGAAATTACAGAAGACAAAGAGGAAAAAGAAGAAAGAATTAGGTATATGGAGATGGAACCATTTTTACGATCAACGAAATAGACTCGTTCGGAAGCAATTATAAATCCAATCAGATACGATCAGTTTTCCGCAAAATGAGACAGGTTCGAGAATTATAGATCCTCGAGTCTCGGATTTTGTCGCTTTTCTAAATTTTGCTTCTCGAACAGCGTTTTTTTTTTTCTTTTTTTGATGAATGAAAGATCAAAGAACGATGGAACCTAAAACTTGCGATTTACAAAAAAAGTTGAATCGATGCTGTATACGATGTAATTTTTTCGTGTGTTAAAAATGGTATTGAGAATCAGAGGAGAGATAAGATAAAATTATGAGGAAATAGCGAGTTTCGCAATTTTCCGTTCAACTGCAGAAATAGAACGGTAGGTACCAATGCGCATGATGGGTGTTCTTTTTATACGTCGTAAAAATTTAATGCGCTCGTTAGCTTTGACAAATAGGATTTCGTTGTCAACATGTATACGATGTAGAGCGAACGAGGAACGTTGTTGTACGCGTTCAGATTTTCCGATTTCATTAGACAGTAATACCTGAAACCTCCGCTCCCTGTCTGACGATACGAATTATACTTTCCAATACCTGTGTTTTATAAATATATATTTATTTATAGTGAGAAATTGAACGAGCTATGAACGGAATAATTTTGTCACAAATTTGCAAAATATTATATCCACAAGGTGTTCCATTTTAATATTTAATTCCACCTTCCATGCTAAAAGAAGTTAATTACAACGCCAAAAATATATTCGTGCTCCTTTTTTCCGCCATCTTGAAAATTTTCTATTCAATAATTCTCAGATTATTTACTGTAGCCGATTGTGAGCGAAAGAAAATTATGCGAACAACGATCACCGAGTTATGCGTCGCTGATTACGGAAGAATGGAAAAATATATACATAGAGGTAAATACATATGTATATATTATGTGTATAATCTCGTATTTCGTATATGTATACCATTAGATTCGAAAAAAAAAACTCGACGACCAAAGGGTCGTTAAAAACTTTGAGCTTCGAATGAAAGTTGAATCGAAGAACTTTGTAAAGCCCCGCGCGGATACCGTTCACCGTTTTCCAATGTCATCTCCCTCCCGCCCCTGATGTACGTATTATATATTATGTACATAAATACCATGTACATGGATGGAAATGTGCATATCTATATACATACGTGTTTAATAAGGTGTTTCAGAAAAAAACTTCTTTTTTTCTTAAACCGTTTGACCTTAAATAACTTTTGAACCTGTAGACTTATCAAAAAATGATAAGAGATCTTTTTTGTAGAACTTTCAATTCTCTACAAAAATATGTCCTTGGTCGAATCTGTATGTCAATTCGTTGGCGAGTAACAAAATTCGAAAGCAACAAATAACATTTCTCCCCATAATGTTATTCTTGTGGAAAATAGAAAAGTGCGATGAGGGACACGTAAATATTAATAGATTTTGACTGGCATCTTTTTGAGCCCGAATGAAACTTTTGAGCCTCTGTCAGAAAAAAAAAAGAAGTTTTGTCTGAAACACCCAAATGTTTAATGTATATTGTACTGCACATGAGCTTGCAGTGTGTAATATCTGAAACGGAGCCAAGTGAACCGTCTTCGAGACCGTCGGAATCCCTGCGCGGGCGACTTGCGATTCGACTCCGACTATACTCAGCTACTTACCTCTTCTTGTTTACAACATTCGGATTGTGCCCACGGCGCCAAACGTCGAACGAAATTGTAGCTAAACTCCTGAGGGATAAAGTTGCGTAAAAGTATCTCGGCAGAGAATCTCCCTTCGCATGGTAGGTATATACAAAAAGGGTATGTACACAGGCAGCAATATAGATACATGTTTACATTTATATACACGCGGTGTGCGCCCTATATACACATTTATGTAATATTCCATATACCTATATAGTATATTACGTATGTACTTAGGTAGGTGTAGCACTATACATGTAAGGTATATGTATCCCAATATGTGGACGGTTATCAGGAGATGATGGTGAGATGTGATCTGCTCCGGACTGGCAAAAGCTCTTGTAGTTCTTTCCCGTAATACGTTTCACTTTCTTTTTTTTTCTCTACTTTTCGTGTTTTTTCTCCCTTCCTTCCTTATTTTTCTTTTTACTTTCGTCTGCAGACGTCTCTGCGGGACGACCGACGATGACAGTCTCTCTTTTTTCGCAGTTCTTTATACGTATTTATATTATTTTTCTTATTTTTTTTTCTTCTTCTTTCTCGTGTGTCTCCTCGAAGGATGAAACCCTTGGAACATTCGTCTGTCGCCTTCGGGATGGACGTCCTCGAAATATTGAAAATCTATATATCGAGGACTATGAGCCAGAAGGATACAAGCCACGAAAAAGTGAGTGAAATTAAAAAACATGTAACAATAGTTTATTGGATAGCTTTCATTTTTATTTCAGTGTGTCACGCTCTTTTCGCATCAAATGAAAATAATCCGAACCATATATTTCGTTCCCGATTTTGTTCGAATCGACAAAATATCCATATTGCTTTTTCCCCCCCTTTCTTTTTATTTTATTTTTAATCTACGGTTTACTTTTGTGCTCGCGGAGCTTTTTACTTGTATTTCGTTCCTTCGCTTCTGTATCTAATTCTTCAGAGTTCGACGTCACCAGACTATACCCTTCCGCAGGATAAACGAAGTAATCCTGAACCGCGACAGGCTTAACCTTTTCCATCCTTATGTAATATTATTTCCTCGTCCGCGTCGCATAGGAGGCATGTCGGATGCCATCTTGGAAGTTCGTAAATTTCGTAAGCCCGAAGAAAAGACGCCCCTTACTCAAAAAGCTCGCTACACACATAGGTACCTATATAGATGCTCTATTGTATGGCTTGCACCAAATCTCCCGTATTATACATATGTGTACGTATCGTACATGGGTGCATACATATACATATGTGTGTATAGTGTGTTATATCATGTATTATATATTATACACGTAACATATAGAGGGACGGTTTGTTCAACCCTCGAATGTATGATAAATTGTACAACGATCCGCGTGGATGAGTCAATTTAACTTTTTCTGCAGGTGAGAGCTGTTGCCAGCTCGTCAAAGAAAAAGAAAAGAATTAAATCAAGTTTTCTTTTCCAGTTTTCAACGGAATAAATTTAGATCGATCTGATCGACGATGCCACAACCTCAGACACAGCTTCATAACCTTCGCTCATAAACAGGGTGACTCATTCCAAAAGCTGCGTTGAAATCCGATATATTTTGTTATTGTCACCAATTTTCAGAAATTTTCTAACTGAGTTTTCTCAAAGCAAAATTGATGAAAACGTGATTCGATCATAATTTTTGTACATACGTGATCCAGCGTTTTCTTACGTGTCTCCCTCCTTTCAAGGTTGTCCAGATATCCGACTCGTTCGTTTGAAAAGAACCACCCTACATAAATTCGCCGGCGTTATCGGGGGAACACGTCGAGCCTATAGATGACGTATGTACCGTACGTGTGTACATACCCAGCGTCTTATACATATATACACCCAATTTGCATCACCTGTCAGCGTTGAATTGAGAAATGACGTGCGAACAATTCATGTGGATCTAAAAGAGAGAACGAACTACGTATATGTTTATCGAGTATATTTCCCCATCCTCCAACCCTCCTGGCATTATATACCCACGTGGCGAATGAATTTCATGGATTTCAAAAATGTCAACCAACAATGTCAGTCAATCACAATCAAAGCTCGGTAAAACCAAGTTTACAATCAACGAACACGCTTCGATAAATCTTCGACTCGTTCCTACCGCAATCCGAAGTACGCGTGTCATTTTTCTTCCTTCCTTATTTTCATTTCCCTCTCGTTTTTCTTTATTTTTATTCCCCATGTCACGATGTTACCTATAGGTATGAGTATACCTTCATGTCAATGATAGGTGGAATATTATTCGGAAACTTTCCGAAGATGGTTATACCTTCATACCTTGTAAGTTACTTTTGTTTCTATTCTACATGCGTGTTGAAAAGGGCAAAAGTAAAAAAAGGAATCTAAAAAAGCTCTGGTATATGAAAAGTCGAAGGCAGATATTACCTCGAAAATGGCTTACCTTTTCATTTTCTTAAATGTATATCGAATATCTTCGGATCTCTTTCTTGCCCCGAAGATTTTTTGAACCAGTCGAAGTGCTTCCAAAACTTTCTCCTGGTTTCAAATTGACACGAAACGTTCCTAAACGCATCTAGGATAATTTCTGCAAGCTGCAGTATTCGTCTACTTATTGAGAAAACGAGTTTAGTATCCAGAAGAAAGAAGACACACCAAACAAAATAAGGAAGAAAGAAATGAGAAGAAAAAGCGCAGACACCCCTTTGCTCTTGTTTTATTTTCGTTTTTTGTCATTTCTTTTTTTTTCTTCTCATCACCTCGTAAACGAGCTCAAAATTTCACCCTTGCAACTGCAGCGTGTGCGCCGCGGGAGAATATTGTCGAGAGAAAGCTGGTATACATACACATGTACATACGTACGTATATATCCGTTCGCACCTTACGGGATATAAAGTTTTTGCGAGTGGTCACGTGACCCGTGGGTAAAATGGTGCGGGGTGTTGACCGGGGTCAACTAGTGCGGTAGGTGGGTTCGGGGTCGGGGGCAGGGGGCAGGGGGCAGGGGGCAGGGGGGGCAGGGGGGGGGGGGGGGGGTGGTGGTGAAAACGGAGGCGTGCAGTGTGCCTCGTTGAGTCAAGTGGCGGAGTATGGTAGCGTCGCGAATCTACGGGGGGTGAAAGTGGAGTGGCGCGCGGAGACCTAAATAGTGCCGAGCGGCAGGGGCGTAAGAACAAACTGAACTTTGGCTAAGGGTTGCCTCCGATGCTCGATTGTTCTCGCGTTAGAACCACCAGCTCCGCCCTTTTTACCACTGTCTATAATATACACACATGTGTATGTGTACACCCACCTCATAGCTATATATACGCGCGAACTTCACCACCTTCATAGGCTATTTCTAAAACCCACACGCCCGGACCTAGAAACGAAACTACCGCAGGGATTCCCTTCCGCGGTTTGTCCTGCACATACCCCTCCCCCTCACTTCCCCCCGCTCACCGTCTTTTCTACTCCACTCCTTGCAATCCTATTTCAAACGGGAATAAATCAGTAGCCCCGAGTTACCAACCTGCCTACGTTGCGCGTTATATATATATAATACGTTATATATACATATAAAGGTATGTGCCTAGCTGATGCGGGATGTTCGGTCCATATTGTCTCTCTCTCCCATGTCTCTATTGTAATGAAAAAGATCCTCTGGGAATTGTGAAGCACGAACGCGGAGGAAGAAGTCCTACGAAGAGGTTGAACTGTTTTTTTCTACATTCGCTACTGTGCGGTGACCCCGAATCCAAACAGGGATTGGAGGGATAGAGGTCACTTTAAATTGTCGGAAGAAGTGAGGAGAAAAAAAAAGGAGGAGAGGAAGAAGGGTAAACTTTTTCGCTTCGCCACACGATTAATCAAAATCCAACGGATTAGACGCTTCGACGATGAACCGAACCCCTTTCGGGAAATCTCTGCAGGCATAAAAAAAAGAAATGAACGTCCGAAGAGATTTCAATTATCATAAATCTCGCCATATATATACGTATACTGCAGCAAGGGTAATCGGTGTCGATCGATAATATATGCAAAATTTAATTATAGGCATTTAAAAAGCGTAAATAATAATGATATCGATTTCCCAAAAAGTTGCCGTATTTATGGGGTGAACGGACTTTGGGGATGTTTTTATCGTGGAAATCATTTTTCCCTACACATTGGTGTATTCTGCATAGGAAAGTTCAGATTCCCCTGGATCCTTGATCCTTCAGTTCTGATATTAACCCGCGTATAGGTTTATTAGGAAAAAATTTGTTTTAGAATTTTTTTTTACGTGTCATAAAAAATGACAAGATCAGATGACGATAAACTCGTCGTATACGTGTATCTTTTATAGGCTTCTTCATAAACGATCCCGCGGGAGAAATATATACAACAGGAGCAGCAAGTTACTTCGAAAACGGATCAGAATTCTCGTTTTTCTTCATGTCATTAAAATAAAAAAGAAAGAAATCTTTTCCATTCGCATGTATAGATATGCGAAATTTTTGACATTTCGTTTTGTAGACGAAAACCAAACGTGCAGGAAAGTGACAATTTCACGAGAAAAAAATCGCCAACTCAAATAGGTATCAAGTTTTTTGTATAAAGTTTGGGAAGAACCGAGAGATATGATACATATTCCTGTACATCAGTTCATGTATGTGTAGCCATAACTTCGATCGAGCGATCGTTGAAATTTTACTCACGGTATACCAAACGCATAAAATCAGGATTGTAGGAGTTTCCCCGATGGCCTTTATTAACCTCTATTAACCTTAATTAACCCCAAAACCTTCCCTCCACACGTGTGCCAGAGTTATCTAACCTATCCCTCGACTGATACAGGAATCATCTATATGTATACGATTTATATACACGTATATAAATATAGGTATACACGATACACACGTTTTTGAATGCAAATATGTATAATACGCGAGAGTTTAACTTCTGCCATTTGACTTTTTTAACCTGCTCCCGGGGCTACGGTGGTGGTCACGGGATTTGATGTTTGAATTTACCCCTGAAACGAGGAAAATCGGTGATCAGGAATAAAGAACAAAACAAAAAAACCAAAAATGAATAAATAAAAATAAAAAAAGCGAGGCGATAAAAATTCATCATTCCACCGGCGCACCCTTCAAGTAGTAGATCCGCGAGATTATCCCTATATGCTAATTCGAACGCGCGTTTTGGAAAAAACAAAAAAATAGTATATATATATACATACACATAAAACGAAACAAACGAAACTGAAATACCCTAAAAGTCAACCGAGCTACGCGCTTTATTTATACGAATACCTTCCCCATATTTGATACATAGGTGGTGGAAAAAAAAGCAAAAAAAAAAAATGGCATATTTTAAATCGTGAACGAAAATCGAACGCGCGCCGAACTGATCCTATATGGCGAAATATTTGTAATTTTGTCAAATTTTTTTGTTTTCTCTGTGAAAAATCAAAGTTTGAAAAATACGCGATTATACGTTGTGAGGTGTATATAAGATTTTGTTTCGAATAACTTGTTTTTTTTTTTATAAAATGGCAGAGGAAAACGAAGAAATAAAGTAGATGATTCTATGAGAGAACACGATGTCGGATTTCGCGGAGTGTTTGATTAGCTCTTGATCCGGGATAATAAGTTCTCTCGGTTTTTGTCTTTTTCTATTTTTTTTTCCGTTCTCCGCGAGGTGATAATTATTCCTGTGGTCGAGGTCGATGACGTTAAAACCCTTGATGGACGGAATCTGCAGCTTTCACGCTCAGGGTGTACCACCTATGCATGTATATAACTGTAAATATAGTAGTGGGATCAAACGCGAGGGGAAATAAGTCAAGTGAGACAGTTTCAGAGAATGTGGCACACGGGTGACGATTCGATTAATTTCATTTCAACGTTCGAGTTGCCCTTGACTTGTCCTTTGCTCGGTCGGACACTCAACTTGCAAGTCAACTCGAAATGAGATCTCCTTTCACCGCCGAGGATTACACCATCGACCCGTTCCAGATAAGCGTCACCCACTTCCAAACCGCATTGCTTGCCTAACCTTTCGAACCGAATAGTTTTTTTTTCTTCTTGCCTTTTTTTCTCTCCCGTTCTCATCCATCGTCAAAAACTCTTTTCGTCCATTCAACCATCGACTATATTGGATTCTACACCCGTATCGCCCTTAGGGAGTTTATTAAGGAAGCTACGAACTGCGGAGCCCGAGTATTTTTGAAATTTGTGAAAAAGCTGGTTATATTTCCGTGGCCATCTTGACGACCTCGAAAGTATCACATATCGAATCACCCGCTCGAAACCGGCCATGCAAACTAATGATGACAATTCACGATGTATCAGAGCAAAAACATTTGAAGATCTATTTTATCTCTGTAAGAAGTCACAATTATGCTCGGTGCAAAAATTCTAGCCGGAATTCTTTTGGTTATTCTTTTTTTTTAATTTTATCTTTCTCCATAACACTGGGAAAATATAAATGAAAGGTCAAAATATCGTTCGAAGGTTCAGCACTGAAGAGAGGAAAAGAAAAAAAACGTTTCAAAGCTCAACATTTCCTCTTTAAAACAAAATACCGAAATTCTGTTAGCCGAGATCCATAGAGCGCGACAAATTTTCAATTTTCACTACGGACAAAGCGATAAAAACAAAATACTTCAAAGAAACCAAAATCAAAATAAGAGAGTCGACCGAATTGGCACCAAGTTCACGATTTATTCTGGAAAAAAGTGAAACGTTTCATGCTCAAAAATTGATTTAAGAATCCTCCGTTTGTTTTGAATTTTTTTTAACGGTTCCTTCAATTTTTTTCTTCTTCGTACTCTGCCATGATATATACGTCATCGATTCGTCTATTTATCCATATTCATGTAGTAAGTATAAATACGAACATATATATGTATGTGCAGAGGTTGAACAAGCACTGTTCTTTAGTCGTGCAGCACTTCGCTATATTTCTTTATCCTCGACAATGAGAGTAGAATCATAGAGAAGTAACGGGAAATAAACAGAGAACGTATACGCCGTTGTGCAATTCAATGCACCCGATATATGTCGCAACTCGTAGTCATATATGTGGCTGCAGCTTGCAGCTTGCAGTGGAGTGAATTCTAGTCAGCAGCATCGGGAATACAAGAGAAGAATGTGGTACGGAACGGAGAGCGTTAAAAAGAAAAAAAAATAATAGAGAAAGAATGAAGAAAAAAAAGTTGTAGAAAAATAACACAACAAGTAAAAATAGCACAATATGTCGAAAGTGAAGAACAAGATCGTGCCGCGATTTGAGGGGCGATATAATTCAGTGCACCGATTTTTTTTATAAATCTCTGATACGTCGTTTAGTTCAAACAGCGCATGTTCTTGATCTATGCGGAATACTCCCGAAGTTTGCACTTTGAGTTTCAGGTGAAGAGCGACGGAATTTCACAAGTTCCATCGGACTTTGATTCGAATGAGTTGTCCTTTACCTGCATTCGAATTCCGCACAGCTACGCGATGTAATACGTTTCAAGTTACACGCGGATGAAGACATGCTTCCAGTAAATTCGATACGATATACATATTGGAAAAATTTTCACAACCATTTTCATCGACAGAAGTGCATTGTTGTTTTTATCTTCCATAGCTGTTCGGAATGCATACCTGCAGGATATTTTGTACTTTTTGCATATCTCTACCGCGGTGAAAGCAAGAAAATTTATCGATGTTCGATGTACATATGTATAAACGGGTTTCGAGTGTGAAAAAAGAAAAAACAAGAAAAATTTACAAATTACACCCACCAATCTTCGATAAAATGTCAACGAAAATTCGGGATGCTGCTGCAGTTACACTAAAATTTAACCGATTGTTATTTACATACGTTGCAGGAAAAAAAAAATGAAAAAAAAACCATCGATTCGGAGTCAACATTTCTTTTTGTTTTTTTTTGTAAGCACAAAATCTGGTGAAAATTTTTCCGAAATTGTCTGGGCGAAGGGTGGCATGGAATTACCTATACAAATATATATGTCTAT
This sequence comes from Athalia cordata, assembly GCA_963932425.1. NCBI lineage: Eukaryota > Metazoa > Arthropoda > Insecta > Hymenoptera > Athaliidae > Athalia > Athalia cordata. The sequence goes on from OZ010626.1 coordinate 34,247,582, forward strand.
AGTCAGGAACGTCTGGTGCTTAGTTTTACGTTTTACACCTCGAAGAGTCCTTCGGTGAAAGTTCCACCTCGTAACCAGGCGTGATAATGAAACGCCAATGTTTTTACCCTCTGAACGAAATAAAAAGCCACCTCATTCCCAACGCAATGGCGGCTGCAGAGGTAAGGAGGTAGGGAAAGAGGGGGGAAGGGGGAAATGGGGCGTCGAGAGAAAAGGGAGAGAAAAGCAAAGAACGAACAAGAGAAAAGAGTGGGGTGTAAACTGGACGTCCATCAAGGGACTGCGTCAATCACCTCCATTTTTCCATTTCCCTCCCTCGCGCGGTTATATCGCGGTCTTTGTTTTATACTTTCTCTTATTGTTTCCTTTTTTATTTCTTTCGCCTTATTCTTTCCTTCTCCACTCACGGAAGTCAAGACGACGTGCTACGAAGTGCAAAGATTTTATGTATGTAACACCTACATAACAGGGGTAAGAAATCGAGAAGAAACGTTCAGCCGTGCTGCATTGCAGAGAGAGACAAAGTGAGAAGGATGATCATGGGGTTGGCAAGTACATAGCAGATATGCAATTCTGATTGCGTGTATTCATGCAGATTTCACCCTAGGGGATTTCCCAAGTCCCTTTTCTCCGATTATCCCCACTTTTCACCAAAATTGCTATTGGAGGGTTGCCTAAATGGCGTAGTTTTGGCCCTATTGTCTTACTGTCCCTCATTCGGGGCTAGAGAGAGGTTTATTTGTGTATGCTATATAATGTAAATGTGTACATAGATATATATATATATGTGCGTGCAATATACATACCTATATACCTATACAGACCTCGCCACATCGCAGAAGTAACAATAAAGCCAAAACGCGGAAACGACTACGTTGTTAGCAGCGCGTCGTGTAGGTGCTGCGGTGCAAGATCGGGCGAAACAAAAGGTGGTGTTGGTGATCTTGACTTCGGCAATTTTCAAGGTTTGTCGAAAGCGTGTGTCCTCGGAAAATCGTGGTGACGCCGTATTATACATAAACTCGTCTTCTCTCTTCTGCACCAACTTTTCCAGCATTTACGATTATTAAAAAGTAAGATTTTCGCCATAAACATTCGCCTCGCGGTATACCGCGACGCATATATATACCTTATATTATAACCTTCGCCTCACTTTTCCCACGAGAGAACAAAAAAAAAGAACAAAAAAAAAAAAGGAAAGAAACGTTGACATAAAAAGAACAAAAACGAAAAAAAAAAATCATCCTCGGCAAAATAGAAGGAAGAATGAAGAAAGAGAAGGAAGAAAAGAGAAAAAAAAAAAACAAGAGAAAACCGAGGGTTTCGAGAGTTCATAAAAATCTGTAATAACTCGACCCTAACCAAACGTCATCGTCTGGCATAAAAATGTGCAGAAGAAATGAGAAAAGAAAAATCAGAAATAAATAACAAAGAGAAAAAGATAAGAAAATGTTCATTCTTCCGTTTTATTTCCTCTTTTTTTTTTTAATACGTAGGCGCGGTGTATGCATGAGGATATTTACATTCGTACGGATACATAACGTTGTGCACACAAGTGTTATCTACATTTATATACCTACCTCGATTTCAGACTCGTTCGATTTGATCAATTTTAATCGTAATCTGCACACGCCCGTTCCCGTAGCCGTTAAACGTTGCGTAAAATTTCATCATATCCTCGTACAATATTGCTCGCAAAATTTGATGAAATATGTTCAGCGATGTTCACCCCCACTTCAGTTGTTTTCTCTCTTGTCTTCTCTTTTTCGCCTAGCCAATCGCTGTACGTATACCTATAGGTATACGTAATGTATACATACCTGTTTTCATTTACGTACCGCGCCGCTGGTATAATATATATAGCTCGAGCAAAAAACTTTTTCTCAGCTTTTTATTTTTATTTTGTATTCGTTTTTTTTCTCATTTTTTCTTCATTTTTTTCCAAGTACACGCAGCATTTTGCAGACGTATAGCTATACCCCGTACCCCAAAGGTCCTTTTTCCACAGACATGCTCCTCTAGATTAGATACCGAAGTTTACAAAGAAAAAATGAAAAGCTGGAATTTTTATTTACCTATATTGCTCACTTGTTATGTATGTCTGAAAAATTTTACCCATTCAAATGAATTCTTCATACAAAAGTGTAGAAAAACCATATGAGAAAATGATTGATATAATATTCTATTCCAAAACAAAAAAAAACAAAAAATAAGAACTTCGTCAGTCATTCGAGCATTTTTTTTTTATCATTTTTTTCGAGTTTATACCGTTGGAAAATTTATTAATTTTTCATAGTTTTGTAAAAAGTAATAAAAAAAAAGTTGACACGATCATCGCTCTCGTGATGTGAAGGAAGATTAAAAATAAGAATTCTCTTTTATAAATTGATGCGAAAATAAATGAAAATTAAGTCGACCGTGCGAAGGTGTGTCGAATTGGGTAAAGTGTAAACGATACGCTACTGCGTGATATGCAGATTTGCCGAAGCTAGGAATTACGTTAATTTGAGCTTCATCATTGGAGTCCCTCTATAAATCATGTCCTGCCCTTAGGAGGGACCGAAACCAATCGCTGTGCCTACAAACCTTCCTTTGACGATGAGGCGCGAGGATCAGGTCCTCGTTAATTACGTTGGATGAAAACACGTCGGTTCTTCTTTCCCCTGACGTTCCCTACGCTCCTTATTCCGTTTCCCTTAGCGGTCGCCGCTGCACCCTATAGGCGTAAGCGGGAAAGACGGTGTTGCCAATTGCCGGAGGGGTTGACGTTGAAGATGGGCTGAGCGAGTTACAGGTAATGGCCATATCTCCTCGGCAGCATAACACCGAGAATTTGTATAATAACAGGGCCATTCAACCTGCGACGATCGAGCCGATGTCTATCCAACTCATCTACGTGTGTGTATGTACAGTCCCAACCCTAAGCTATAAGCTACCTTACCCTACTCACCACCCTCGTACTTCTAGAATCTCCGGTTATCGCGGTCGCTAATATCCTCGTTTTTGATAATATCGCGTTATCACGATGAATTCCGCGAAGCTATCGCTCACATACCTCATCCCGCGTATACACAACTTCTGTCCCACTTCCGCGTGCGACGAAAATTACCTGCGCTCTTGAGGAAATCGTTTTTTTTGAAAAATGAGATAAAAGAAAAAAAACGAGGAGCTGATCGACTTAGTAAGGGGAAAATGTAATGTCCTAATTAGTATACCCATATAGTTTCTGTTTCACTACAAATAACTCTAATTATTTAAAGAGCCTCTGATCATCCTCAACGTTTAATTTCGAAGCTGCAGTATACGGACTTCCACCGCCCATCTAATAATTGGACACATGCAAGTATATGTACAGGGTGGGTCGGTGGTACGAACGATATATTTTAAAACGTGAATAAAAGTTGAACGTTTATCTCTACGAATTTTTTTTTTTCTATAAAAACTGTAGGGGACTAATGGGCTTTTATTTCGTTAAAAAAAAAAAAATTGAAAAAAGTTCTGTTGTTTTTGATTGATGTATTTAAAACAAATTTTTTTTTTTGTTTTTTTTTTTACATCGAACAGCGAGTTGTTGATCGGACTATGTACTTCAATTCGCGGGAAAAAAATGAATAGGTAAAAATTTAGTAATCGATTTGGCCAGTCGAAAAAATATGCTTTGTTTCCGTATACGAGTACCATACTGGCGAAAAAAAGCGATGGAAATTTGAGCGTGAGGTTTGACGATTGGGATTTTTTTTTGAGTTTGTAACTTCATTCTTGTAGTTTTTTTTTTTTTTTTTGTAACAAATTTCTGGGATTCGATAACGTATTTTCCTTCTTTTCTTTTGTGAAAAAAAAAGCCGATTATTTAGCCCACCCTTTATACGTATCCCGCCTTATATTCCTGGCGCAAGTATAATACGACATATTTACTCCCAGTATCCCATATCTTCTGGGAACAGCTCCACCAGGTATATTTGTTATGCGTATGTATATAGATATCCACTTTACACATTCTACCTCTGTTTCAGGTGTTATTCATCCATACTAGGTGTATATCTTTGCCCAATTGATTTCCGGGAAACTACAGCTATATTGTTCGTAATTATTTCAATTTCTGATACCGGGTTACCAACAGAATTCCAAAAACCGAACGTAGAAATTTCTACACACAAATCAACAACCCTCAACATCCGATTTCATCGGCCATATTTGCTATGGATTTTTCATCGCTGAAAAATTTTCGAGTTCTCAATTTTTGTCAAAAACTTTTTTGACTTCAGTTTCTTTTTTAGCCCAACTCAAACACCGCACATTCGTTTTGGTTTTCACTTCCTGTTTATCGGACGATTCGACTTTTCGAAAATTTTCAAAAATATACAATAGCTCACTTGTTTTCATCCTAGTCATTTAACGTATTTTCCGCACGTTGTTCTCATCCTGAAAAAAAGAATGACGAGCTAATTGTCGACTGCGGTGAGATGGTGCAGATCATTTTTATTAAATCTAAAACAAAAATGTTCGAGCTTTTATCCTGAAATGAAAATTTATTTTCCGAAATCATGTTGACATCCCTTCGAAAACTCTGGAGTCTCGTAATACTTTCTAAATTATATCTTTCTCCCTTCTGCCGCACGAATTGCACCCGCAGCTTTTCGATTACATAACTTTTAGATTAGTTTCATCGGTTTCCGTTTTTGTTTTTTTTTTTTGTTTTTTTTTCCGCTGTTTATTATCTTTGCAAGTCTTCTATTGGGATCTGGATTTAGAAGGATATTCAATATAGCGAGTCGCGTTGTCTACGGATGAAAAATGATCGTTCATAATTATTCACGAGAAAAAAAATACAATTACAATAATGATCGTAAAAACGTGATCAAAGATATCTTCATCCATTTTGTTTTCTCAGTGTTACCACGTGTACTGCGGCCTACCACGAAATTTGTTCCGGTTGCCGTAGAACTTCGAAAGTATCAACTTGGCCTGTTCGTTGTTTACTCCCAATCTGCTGACTACGCTGTACGTTTTCTCATCTATAAACGTCCGATCCTCCTTCTTCTTCTTTTTATTTTTTCTATTTTTTTAGAGTTCAGAAAGCTGACGAGGATCGTTGGAATCGGAGAATATCACGCAACTTGTTTCTAAAATCACTAAATTCTAGGATTACCGAAACAGAGGGTGAACGGGGTAAGAAAAAATCAGATTGTAATTAATCAATGGCAAGAGAGAAAAAAAAAAAGCGAAATACATAGCGAACTTCCAATCAAATCTAAAGTTTGAAAGTGAAATCCTGATGGAAACTCTGCGGACTAAAATGGGTGGGCATGGCGCATGGCGTGGCTGCTCTCTGTACAGTTCTTGGGCGATTTTCAATCATGATACACGGGGTCGTCTGCGGTTGAAACGGTACATACCTTATACACTAGCAGTTTGTGGTTGCGGGTAAACCTGTCCAAGGTTAAAATGATACGCGTCGTCTATTCCCTAGCAAATAATGTTGCGCCACTTTGTTTCGCGTTGGATTTCATCCGGGGGTTGTGCAACAGAGATGAAAACGATCCGCAAAACGAGACAGAGATAAGTGGAGATGAAAATGGAAATGGAAATGGAAATGGGTGGATAAATAGTCACTGACCAAAGGTCGATTTTGGGCGAATATATATCTATACATACGTACCTATATACCTACACCTATATGCGTGGGAGCCGGTAAGCGACCTGGTTATACGATCTAATGCGGTTCAACTTGATTGGAATTCACCCTTGGCGGGCACCCCGGCCCGGCGAGAACCAATCGCAATTAAAAATCACCAGCTCTATAATAACGCCAGCTATAACACCGCGCAGGCCGCGGTTAAAAACGATGCAATGATTACAATCGTCGACGAACTCCGGCTATAACGATTTTTGGTAAAACTTTATCATTCGAGTATCTACTATTTCCTCCACTTGAAAAATTCACTAGTGCAACAGATTTCCACTCACCGACGACTCGAGTAAAATAATCAACTAACGATTTGTCGATAGAAAAACACACAAAAAAACAACTTTTTCACATTTATTTCTTTCAATTTCCACATATTCATCAAATTCGGTGAATTTCGGTTGATTATATAATTCATATGAGCCTCAGTTTTGGAGCGTAAATTAATTCCGTCGTTACCGACCCTTTCGGTATTAAATTTTTCACACGATGCAACCTTCGATTAACGCATTTCAAGTTACATTCCAGTCGGTCGAAAAGCATCATCGGAGATATCCGTCGGCCAGGATCAGCTGATGATACGTAGCGAGAGGAAGAAAAATAGAAAGAAAAAAAAAAAGAAAAAATAGAAGAATTTCTCAATGGACATAAACATTCGGTTCGGATCACGCGGAGTCGCCGCGCACTGCAGAGTTCCGGATCGGGGAAAGAGAAGCAGGAACGAAGAGAGAAGAAACCGAAAGAAATAAAGAAAAAAAAAGGTAAAAAAAATAGATACAAAACTAAAAGGAAGAGGAATAAAAAATAGGGGATATATACCGCGCGGGTGAAGAAATAAATGGAATAAGGGAACGAAGGTGGAGATTGGCGGAGGATTTATCCCCGCGTTCGTCTTTCGTAATTGAAAAGTCTCGAACGCGTGTCTTCCGCCCTGCACCCCTGGAACGGCCACCCTTAGCCAGCTGCTGATGGGGCCTCCTGTATTTCCTATTGGCCTGAACGGTCGCCGTTGATCTACATAAATATCTGTACTATTCTTATGTATTATACAGGTATACATATAGATGTATGTAGGTGTGTAACCGTTCCATGTCACACGTGGTACAGGTGCCCATACACACACGCATGCACGGCATCCCTCGTAAACGGACAAAGCCGTTGCGCCGGAGAGCGAAAAAGAGAAAGAGTGAAAAAAAAAAAATTGAAAAAAATAGAAAAAAAAAAAAAAAAATAGAGGGGAAACCGGGAAAATAGTGAGGAAAAGAGAGGAGAACTGGGGATTCCCAGTCGCGTGAGGAGGGACACCTCGCTTATAGCTCGCGCAATTTGCCAGGGCAACCAGAAATAATGGGAAACCCATTGTGACCGGTCGTACCTCCTGGTTACGACTTTTTTGTCCCTCCCCCTCACCTCTCCCTTTTTTGTCTGTACTTCGTTTTTTTTTTTTTTCTTCTGATTTCTCCTCTCGTCGTCTATGTATATATATACTTTTGTGTGTTCGTTTAGTTTGTTTTCTTTGATTTCATTTTATTTCATTCGATTCTTTTATTTCGTTTCATTTTACGGTTTGATTTTATCTTATTTTTTCAAGTTGTTTTTTTTAGATTTCTTTTTTTTTTCTCGTTTTTTTTTCTTCTCTACATCTATACCTACAGACATCGCGCATTAGCCAGCTCCAAGTTCGACCACTTTTGCCTCTCGGCGAGAGGATTTTTCCAGCTACTATAATTCCTCTGCTCTCTGATTATAGTAGAACAGCTGAAACTGGTGGAGGCTATACGAGGGTGGAGAAACCATTTCGTTTAATGAAACTAAGTATCCATTTTAATGCCATCATCGGGCGGGATTAAAAAGCAAGGGACGTGAGAGTAACTACGGTATGTGTGTATACCTATATATACGCGGACGTTTTCCAAATTTTTAAATTGCCCAGGTTTTCTTTTTTTTTTTTCTCTGTTTTTGGATTTTTTTTTTTCTCTTCACTCCTTACCTTTAACAGGGGTTCCCTAATGTTTGTGTACGATGCTTTAATTCCGATATACCGGGTTGCTTTTAGGAGGATCGCAAATACCGCGGCGTTGGCACGCGTCGATCGCTTTTTGAAAGGAAAATAATTATTGATATTTTTTTTTTTTTTTTTTTGTCACAAATCACTATATTTGAAGGTATAATAATTAGGACGTTATCGTACTTTTCAACACCCGTCGTCAACGAGAGATTGCATTTCGACTTTGTAGTCTCTCGTTTAATAATTTAAAATATAATTACAACACGTTTTTGATGGGGGGAGAAAAAAACTCGATCAAAGAGACCTGTGGTAAATTTTAAGATGTAGGTAAGTATATTCGTGTGTTATATTTGGATATACATGTATACAAAGTTCTCCGAAAATATTCAATGGATTATTGAAATTTAATCGCGTTATTATATATTGGGGGGTTCGATAATCCTACGCTGTACAGATTAAGGGTTAATACGTCGCCAGATGTATTCGAGAGGTTTTTAGCCACTCGAGAGATTTGGTGTTGCGTAAATCAGATTTTAATATTTTAAGATTCAACGGGATTTCAGAGTTCGGAGAAAAAGAGATCAGCGTGAATGTATGTATAGCAGGTCTTCCGAATGGGATTGACTAGGAAAATATGTTTGAGAAATTTTTTTAAATTAATTTAAAGGATTTTACGGGACTACAGTGAATTTAAAAAAAAAAAACTATTTCGAATTCAAAAGATTTTGAAGATTTGTTGAGATTTTAAATTCGCTGCAAAATATGTATATTTGATCAGCGGCACAAAACTTGCATAGCTTTTCAAAGGTGGTTCACCCCTTCGTACGTGCTCTTTTAGATATTCGCATAAAATTTGGAGGATTATCGATGCGGAAAGGTCAGTCGTAAAACCGTGTACGAGCCAGAGATGAGCGATTGGTTTATTCGTGGCTGCATCGAAGCATGATTTTTAGATGGATGATGATGCCGTTTGAAATTTTAGATTACCCAGCTGATTTCCGGCAGCTGGTAGGTGGTGAGATATCCTTTGAGCTTTTCTGAAAAATCTTCAGATTTTTGGTGAACCTGGCCGAGGATCGGTCCGTCACGTTCTGCCCATATGTAATGCCGTGAAATTTTACTTCGGAAAAAAGGTAAAAAGTGTTTTTTGAGTATCTCAACGCTATGCGGAACGAACGAGAGGACGTGCGCGTCTGCTATCTGCAGGCATATTTTCTGTGTTCGGAGTTTCGCGGCTCTCATATTTCCGACTCCGACCCGTATCCCATCGCACGTCTTTCTCGTTTAATTTCCAAATCCGCCCTGCAGGACGGTCGGGGCTTAACGTCATCCGGATTTTAGTTTCAAGGGAGTTCCACCGGTTTCTACCGCTATATACACAGCGTGGGAGCCGGATGATGATGGACGTAGAAAAGGAGCGCCGCTTCTCTGTGTAAAACACATATACATGCATACATATATCCATTGCGGTATAATATTTCAAGGACGAATAAATGCTACTCGCTCTTCCGAGTTCAGTTCGCTGGGAGGCTCAGGCGGAGCCATCGGGTAATTATCAACTTTTCAAATGCAAATGAGCCCCCTACTCTCCAGTTTTCAATACTCCTGCCATATTCCTTCCTTCAACCTTCTCCTCCTCCTCCCTTCGGAAAGAGTATTTCTAATTAGCTCTGCAGTTTGACCTCCCTTCTTTCGAATATCTTCGACAGTTTCTTACTTTTTAAGAAAAATAATTAATCGAATAAATTGACGAATATAAATAACCAAATAAGTAAACGTTGATGTAAAACTTTCAACTTATCGAACTTGATCATCCCACAAAAAAAGTTCCGTTGTACAAAAGATGAAAGAAAAATCAGAGGATTAGATTCGGGATCAGTTCTGCAGCCGCTGCAGGCTTCGTCGATTGAAATACGAATCGATAGACGATTTCTACTCGTTTACCAATTAGCTAATTAACGTAACGTTATACGGCCCTCCGTATCTCTCGACGTTTCGGACATGAAACTCGGTTGGATTTTAGGGATTTTTCCTCGCGAAAATATCCATCATCTCTTTCGTGCATCATCCAGGCGTGTTACACGTACCGCTACCTTTAATATTCCTGCATGAGCGCGGCGCTGCGGTGTCGAGGGTTAAAAATATTCCTATAAAGGTTCGAGTAATTTACCTTGCTCTCAAGAATTCAGAACTCGCATCCGGCTGAAAATTCGGACGGTGGAAATCCCCACAGTTTCCGGTTTAGCGCTAAAGGCTGGGTTTCTGTTTTTAGATCATTCTTCACACTCCGATCTCTTAGTTCCCACTTCCTTTCCCGGCCCAATCATATATTTCACCTGTACGGATGAATTTCTCCTTCTTCCGGATATATTATAAGGACACACGCGCCACCGCCGCCATCATCGCCCATCGTCTTCTTCGGATGCTTTTTCTCCTGACAAATGTTGGTTTTTACGGCATATAGAAAAGCCGCGAAAAATACGTTACGCGTATACTTCGGACACAAAGATTTCGAAGACTGCAGTAATTTTTCTACCTATGGGAGGTTTGTTCCTCGGACACCATCGCCGCATCACGAAAGCACGATCCTGCGCAGCCACTGGCCTGATTTAATGCACGTCCAGAAAACACTCAGGTTTGGCATTTTGATGTTCTTTGAAATTCTTTTTACTCAAATAATCGTCGCGATTTTGTTCTTGGCAAAAAGTACTTGAAATCAGCAAATTGAAAGGAAATCTGAAAGTGTAAGAAGAAAATTTTTTTTGAACCGGTTTAAATGTGAACAATTTCGTTATCTGTAACGGAAGAGTTGGTGGGTAAAAATGTAAGATTGTTGTGTAAGAAAAAAAGGTAGTGTGCGTTCGGAGTGATTGGGATTTTATCGATCTTCGCGGAAACGTTCGATGAATCCACCTCACCGAAGGACAATTTGTTTCAATAGTTTCTATGCAAAGTAACCACATTCCGACGACGACGCGACACAAGCGCTGGATAGATACGGGGATACCTACTACCCTTATTTCTTCTTGTTTGTTTGACGTCGTAACGGCGCTGCGTCATTCCAGAAAACCTACATATACAGGGTGAATTTTTCCAAACTCCGAGATTGGGAGGAGCTTGATTTGGAAGATGTGCGCTTGGCGTCGACTTAACCGCCTCATTCATATTAATTGAGCGTGCCATATTTTTGAGTCACCTTTTCTTATTCCCACTTCGCTTCCGATTTTTCTCGTGTGCAGCGCGTTGACTGGGCAAGGAAACCAAACGAGGCTCCTTCCATTCTCGGAGTTTGGAATGACTCTCTCTGTATATGGGGTATTCCACGCGAAACCGACAAGCCCGTGAACTTTGACTTCTTCGATTTGACTCATTATTTTTTCCTACGTAATACGACCATAAAAAACTTACACATATCTCGTACTCTTTCGATTCTACTCTTGGTTTCAAGAATACAGAATTTTGAAATTTTCACTTTTTCTTTTTCAGCAATATTTCACCAATCGTTAGCCCGAAAATTATCGGTCCTATCGTCATAAAGTATCAAACAAAATTTATTTATAATTGAATCACCCTTTTAGGAGTTATTTCCTCAAAATTTTCAGTCAACCCGAACCCGTTTTTTATGCGAATAAACATCAAAATTCCGTTTTTCCACAAAAAAACCGCTCTCGATCGATTTGAAAAAAGATCACAAAAAATACCTTGAGAATAGACGAAAATTTTGAGACCAAAACGAAGATGGTTCGACGATTAGTTCAGAAGTTACAGTCATTTGAAGATCAGGATCTGCCGAAACTTGGCCAAAAGAAATGTCGAGTAAACAAGGAAAAGGGTAATGGAAAAAAAATGACCATGTTTGAAAAACTTGAAATTTTTTTTCACATTTCGCCGCGGAGAATAAATATCATATATGAATGCCGGCTAATTCATTTGGAAAGACGGTGAGATATTTTTTTCAACACGTGCATGAAATCGGCCCTTTTTTTCGCATGTAAAGTGGATGAGAAATTGCTCATTTCTCGCGTGGACTTCATGACCTCCCCAGGGCAAAAATGGATTTTACCTCCCTGGGCGGAAAAGGATATTACCTTCCTAGGAGGGAAAATTCTTTTCCGCATTACTGAGGGAAGATACTTGTCCACAATAGTGACGAAAGTAAAGTAAAGCATTTCTTCACTTTCCACACTAGTAACGAAAGTGAAGTAAAGGATTTTTTCACTTTCCACACCAGTGACGAAAGTAAAGTAAAGCATTTTTTCACTTTCCACACCAGTGACGAAAGTAAAGTAAAGCATTTTTCACTTTCCACACCAGTGACGAAAGTAGAGTAAAGCATTTTTCACTTCCCACACCAGCGACGAAAGTAGAGTAAAGCATTTTTCACTTTCCACACCAGTGACGAAAGTAGAGTAAAGCATTTTTCACTTTCCACACCAGTGACGAAAGTAGAGTAAAGCATTTTTCACTTTCCACACCAGTGACAAAAGTAAAGTAAAGCATTTTTTCACGTTCCACACCAGTGACGAAAGTAAAGTAAAGCATTTTTTCACTTTCCACACCAGTGACGAAAGTAAAGTAAAGCATTTCCTCACTTTTCACACTAGTGACGAAAGTAAAACTTTATTTTCCACACTAGTGACGAAAGTGAAAAAGTGCATTTTTTCACTTTCCACACTAGTGACGAAAGTAAAAAAATACTTTCCACACTAGTGACGAAAGTGAAAAAATACTTTCCACACTAGTGACGAAAGTGAAAAAGTGCATTTTTTCACTTTCCACACTAGTGACGAAAGTAAAAAAATACTTTCCACACTAGTGACGAAAGTGAAAAATGCTTTACTTTACTATCATCACTGGTTGTGGAACGTGAAAAAATGCTTTACTCTACTTTCGTCACTGGTGTGGGAAGTGAAAAATGCTTTACTTCACTTTCGTCACTGGTGTGGAAAGTGAAAAAATGCTTTACTCCACTTTCGTCACTGGTGTGGAAAGTGAAAAAATGCTTTACTTCACTTTCGTCACTGGTGTGGAAAGTGAAAAAATGCTTTACTTCACTTTCGTCACTGGTGTGGAAAGTGAAAAAATGCTTCACTTTACTTTCCTTACTGGCGTGGAAAGTGAAAAAATGCTTTACTTTACTTTCGTCACTGGTGTGGAAAGTGAAAAAATGCTTTACTCCACTTTCGTCACTGGTGTGGAAAGTGAAAAAATGCTTTACTTCACTTTCCTTACTGGCGTGGAAAGTGAAAAAATGCTTTACTTTACTTTCGTCACTGGTGTGGAAAGTGAAAAAATGCTTTACTTCACTTTCCTTACTGGCGTGGAAAGTGAAAAAATGCTTTACTTCACTTTCCTTACTGGCGTGGAAAGTGAAAAAATGCTTTACTTCACTTTCCTTACTGGCGTGGAAAGTGAAAAAATGCTTTACTCCACTTTCGTCACTGGTGTGGAAAGTGAAAAAATGCTTTACTTCACTTTCCTTACTGGCGTGGAAAGTGAGGAAATGCTTTACTTTACTTTCATTACTGGTGTGGAAAGTGAAAAAATGCTTTACTTCACTTTCCTTACTGGCGTGGAAAGTGAAAAAATGCTTTACTTTACTTTCGTCACTGGTGTGAAAAGTGAGGAAATGCTTTACTTTACTTTCATTACTGGTGTGGAAATTGAAAAAATGCTTTACTTTACTTTCGTCACTGGTGTGGAAAGTGAAAAAATGCTTTACTTTACTTTCGTCACTGGTGTGGAAAGTGAAAAAATCCTTTACTTCGCTTTCGTCACTGGTGTGGAAATTGAAAAAATGCTTTACTTTACTTTCGTCACTGGTGTGGAAAGTGAAAAAATGCTTTACTTCACTTTCGTCACTGGTGTGGAAAGTGAAAAAATGCTTTACTTCACTTTCGTCACTGGTGTGGAACGTGAAAAAATGCTTTACTTTACTTTCGTCACTGGTGTGGAAAGTGAAAAAATGCTTTACTTTGCTTTCGTCACTGGTGTGGAAAGTGAAAAAATGCTTTACTCTACTTTCGTCACTGGTGTGGAAAGTGAAAAAATGCTTTACTTCACTTTCGTCACTGGTGTGGAAAGTGAAAAAATGCTTTACTTCACTTTCGTCACTGGTGTGGAACGTGAAAAAATGCTTTACTTCACTTTCGTCACTGGTGTGGAAAGTGAAAAAATGCTTTACTTTGCTTTCGTCACTGGTGTGGAAAGTGAAAAAATGCTTTACTTCACTTTCGTCACTGGTGTGGAACGTGAAAAAATGCTTTACTTTACTTTCGTCACTGGTGTGGAAAGTGAAAAAATGCTTTACTTTGCTTTCGTCACTGGTGTGGAAAGTGAAAAAATGCTTTACTTTACTTTCGTCACTGGTGTGGAAAGTGAAAAAATGCTTTACTTTGCTTTCGTCACTGGTGTGGAAAGTGAAAAAATGCTTTACTTTACTTTCGTCACTGGTGTGGAAAGTGAAAAAATGCTTTACTTTGCTTTCGTCACTGGTGTGGAAAGTGAAAAAATGCTTTACTTTAGTTTCGTCACTGGTGTGGAAAGTGAAAAAATGCTTTACTTTACTTTCGTCACTGGTGTGGAAAGTGAAAAAATGCTTTACTTTGCTTTCGTCACTGGTGTGGAAAGTGAAAAAATGCTTTACTCTACTTTCGTCACTGGTGTGGACAAGTATCTTCCCTCAGTAATGCGGAAAAGAATTTTCCTTCCTAGGGAGGTAATATCCTTTTCCGCCCAGGGAGGTAAAATCCATTTTTGCCCTGGGGAGGTCATGAAGTCCACGCGAGAAATGAGCAATTTCTCATCCACTTTACATGCGAAAAAAAGGGCCGATTTCATGCACGTGTTGAAAAAAATATCTCACCGTCTTTCCAAATGAATTAGCCGGCATTCATATATGATATTTATTCTCCGCGGCGAAATGTGAAAAAAAATTTCAAGTTTTTCAAACATGGTCATTTTTTTTCCATTACCCTTTTCCTTGTTTACTCGACATTTCTTTTGGCCAAGTTTCGGCAGATCCTGATCTTCAAATGACTGTAACTTCTGAACTAATCGTCGAACCATATTCGTTTTGGTCTCAAAATTTTCGTCTGTTCTCAAGGTATTTTTTGTGATATTTTTTCAAATCGATCGAGAGCGGTTTTTTTGTGGAAAAACGGAATTTTGATGTTTATTCGCATAAAAAACGGGTTTGGGATGACTGAAAAATGTTGAAAAAATAACCCCAAAAAAGGCCATTCAATTATCAATGATTCAAACGAAAAAGTGAAAATTTCAAAATTCTGTATTCTTGAAACCAAGAGTAGAATCGGAAAAGCACGAGATACATGTACGTTTTTTTTTGGTCGTATTACGTAGGAAAAAATAATGAGTCAAATCGAAGAAGTCAAAGTTCACGAGCCCGTCGGTTTCGCATGGAATACCCCATATACCTAGTCTGGTACGGCAAAAGCTTACCCCACGTGTATTATACGGTATATACCATATAATAAAGCACATGTACAACACACTAAAAATACAGAAATATGCACAAGATATACATATAGGTATACGATACGTGAGGCTTGTAATAACCCCAGTGAGTTGGAATTTGATGATATCATTCACAGTAGATTAATGAAAAATTTGCAGTGCTTCTGAAATCTAACGCGGTGGATTTGCCAAATTTACAATTCCCAATAAGTGGTCACATTTTCCGGTGTATATAAACTCGTAACGATTCGCTCTTGTATTCCACATCATTTTATGCTATGTGGTGTACGATATACACAAAGGGCTGATTTTATAGTTTCGGATGTACAGGGTGGCCCGAAAACGATGAAAGGCTGAAATTGAATATCAATAACCGAACGCGTGATCGAATCCCATCGGAATTGTTTCAATCCTGAGTAAATTTTCATTCAGTTTTCAAAGTCTTAACAAAATCCATATCCGGTGTAAAGGACAAGCAAAAAAGATTGCTTATTGGATAATGAAAAATGTTTAAATTACGGAAAATTCGCGTCATCGGATCAGCGACTGCTGGAGGTTTTCTTCAAAATTCAAATCGAAATAAACACCTTGATTATATAAATACAGTTTGATACGATTCGTTCACGCTTTTAGCTTCCATTCACATTCCTAAACGTGCCGGTTACGTTCTTCTGTTTTCTGGTTTTTATTTGTTTCCTGTTATTTTTGTTATTATGCCACCCCGCGTGTATGTATATGTGCGGGCTTTTGCCCGATGCACGCGTGTATAATTGTGTCCCCCACAATCAGTCCTGCACGATTCAGTTTGTATGTTCATGCATATATACGTACATTTCTAAAGGGTAACCCGCGCTACTCGACACCGCTGTATTATATTAGATTATTTAAATGAAAGGTACGAGTTCACCGTTCACGCCATTCACGCGCTGTTCACCGTTCAACATTTACCGTTCGCGTTCCAGGCAGGGTTTTAACGCCCAGATTATTTATTCTTTCGTTTTAAATATATACCGAAAGACTTTGTTTATACAAACGGGTATTTAGGTTTTGATGAATGGCAATTTAGAAAAACAATAATCGCACAATTCATGCGACTTTATTATTGTGTAATATTTTATAACATATATACACCGGGGTGGGCAACTCACATTTTCATACTTTTTTTTTTTTTGTTTTTTGTTTTCATAATTTCAATTTTCACGTAAAAATAAAAAGTCACGGCTGCGAAAATAAATCTTTGCGGCAAAAAACCTGAGTGCATACTCGGGGCGTTCGTTACACGCGCTTGTCACGTGATGTCTTTTTTTCTTTCTTTTTCTTCTTCATCTCTGCAGCGTATATTGTCAGACCGTGATAGTAGACGAAGATTTTGAACAAAAAATATTGGAAATTAAATATCACCCAAATGGGAATCTGAAATTTTTTATTTTCCCCCCAACAATAGATGGTAGAATTTATGAATTTTTATTTATTACGTCTGTTCTGAGAGAGCAAGATTTTGATGATTGATCAGATCTTACTATCTTTGCGGTAGAATGTGAAACCCTCAAAGCCTTTTAAAGGGAATTTTTCGAACTCTCGCGGGTGACCTACGAATTTTTTTTTTATCTCCGGCTCGAACTTTGGTAAGGTAATTTTTTACCCAATCGGACATTTATTTTTGATTATAGAGATTTGAAATGAAAAAACCTAACTCGAAATATTTCAATTTCAAATATGCGAGAAATGCTGGTGGCCACGAGTTTTGGTAAAGGTATACACGAACAGCTGATGAATTTTCCGTCACCGTTTGCTATGTCCTGCCGCATATTACACGCGCATATCTGAGGTTATTCTGAAAATTTCTGCAACGAAGACGCTTGCAAGCTATTGTCGAATTCAAATATCGCTGAGAGATGATAAATTACACCCTCATCCAGACGCCGGGTGGACGCTTTAAATCGCACCTTTTCAGCCGTACTTTATTATCAAAAATGTCTACCGCAGATGCCCGACGATTCTAGAGATCGCTTTCGCGCGTCGCTGCAGGTTCCTTACAAGAATTGAGAAAAGAAGAAAATCAAATCTTCGAATCATTCGCGATATTCATAAATTATTACAGATCATTTGTAAGACCGAGGATTGTGAAGATCAAAAAAAAAAAAAAAATATCAGGACTTGACTACAGATATAATCGTTATACTTCATGTTACAACTTCTTCAAAATCCATAGAATTTGATTTTTCTTGTTACTCGCTAATTGATCAATTCTCACTCTTCTTTGTCGTTAAATCAACGATCATGTACTTGTGCAGTATAACGTGTCATCGTATAAGTAGCGATTTAAAATTGAATACTCTCTATAATAGGCAACCATAATGTCTTCCGTTTATTGGAATTTTATTCTGATGGTTGAAATCGTAGGTATACGTAGGTTACGTACTACAAGAATTCTCGATCCCCGAGCGCATTGCCGTCTGTCTGTCTGTTCGTCCGTCTTCCTTTCTACCCGTCAGAGTTTATAGCGCGTAACCTAAGAACAAGGAGATTTTCAAGGTATAAACTTTATACGTGACTATAAAGGGTCATTTATAAGAATTTCCAGGTAGTAGATCACAGCGCAAACTACTACACAGCTACTACATTGCTCTACTCTACTCTGCACTGAGGTAGTGATGTAAGAGAACAACAAGAGATAAGAATCATAGCCGCACTGGCTGCATCGCAGTACCTAGGGGAACCTATCGCTATATTACTACAGAGAGTCCACATTTTTCCCTCACCATGATCAGTAGAGTAAGAAAATTATATAGAGATGAAAGTGCAGATATATTTCTCTCACTTTTTCTTCAACAACTAGACACCCCATCTTGCCAATTTTCCGATACCTCATCCCCCTTTTCATAAAGTAGGAGACATCTGAAGAGATGTTTTGTCCTTTTTTTTTTTCCTCTTTCTGGAGATGCCAAAATTTCGTTGTGCCGAGACGATTAAAAAAAAAAGGACAAAATTAAATCTCGAATGAAATTTTTTTTTACCTGCAGGTTTTTACGCATGTGTGCAGTGTAGACGAGTAAAAAATTTTTCCAAGTTACAATATTATGAGAGAAATTTTTGCGCCGTAAATATTTATATCACGTTATTGCATACATGTATATTTATATGATATTCTGAAAAAGCGCGTTAAAGAATTTTTATTAAATTCTCACGTTTAAACAATTCGAGGATCGCCATTCTTGCGAGCGCGAAAAGTGTCGGGAGATCGTTGGGGGGTGGTTTCTTATATACACATAAGCCCTGGGGTTTCACAAGGTCATATTTTCTCCGAGCATGAATATCGTAAAGATTGAACGCTGTTGCCGAACCAAAAAATATCCCGGGAATCTATAAAGATACACGGCTGCGACAAAATAAAAAAAAAATAAAAAGAAAATCGTCTTTGTATGAATTTTTTTCATATTCAGTCACCTATGCGCGCCACCTATTTTCGCGGCCTCGCGATCTGTTTCTTATTATTTATTTAATTTATCTTCTTTTTATGCAATTATAATACAACGTATAATATATACGGTCGATTGCGAGCAAATGAACCGTGCGATTTCTTCCGCGGTCGATCCTTTCATGTTCCTCCCGTTTTTTTTCGGTTCTTGTTTCGGAATTATTTACAATTTTTTTTTTTTTCCCGGTTCTTCCGTTTCGTGAAAACTTTAACTCAGAGAGCGATAAGATCGAGGAAAAAGGAATCGGGACGGAAAAACAGAGGAATAAAGTACAAACAACGAATAAAACAAAAGAAAAAGGGAAAAAATCTAAAAAGAATACCGGCAAACATAATGAGATCAAGTTTGAACAGCCTGTGGATAGGTTGCTAAAAGTTGGCAGAACCTAGAAGCTTGCGAGGGAAAAAGCGATGGATATATGAGGAGAGAGAGAGAGCGAGAGAGAGGAGGAAAGAGCGAGAAAGAGTGCAGAGGGAGGAGGAAGTCTCCTCGATCTTCTTGCAGGGGTTGAGATGGAAAAACGTAACCTATATATACCCAAGGAAGGAACGTGCTACGGATGGGATCTGGGGAGGAGACATTAGAGAAAGAGGAAAGGAGCGGCACGTATAAGCGAAAAGTCAGCGTTTATAGTTCAGTTCGGACGATAATCGTGGAAAAACGGCTATAATTATATTACTTTTACGTATAATATCGTGTTATATCATATAACTTACAATTAGAGTGGAAATATTTTGAGCTTTATATTTTTTAATTTTCAAATCTAATTTCAGAAATTAATACCTCCGTCGTATACAAGAAGAAAAAACATCGAAAAAAAAAAAAATCAAAACGCAAAGGTATACCGTCTATAGCTCGATGGAAAAAAATTCAGAAGTCATTCGGTGACATTAAAAAAAAAGGATAATTCTCGTGTTTGGCAAAAATCCACAAATCTTCATGTACCATTTTACTTTTCTCATTTATTCGCTTCTATATTATAACCCGCTGATATATTACTCTTAAATAACGATGAACAAAAATTAAGCGGTGGGTTGAAAAAAACATAACAAACAAGAAGAGAAAAAACAAAAAGAAAAACGAAAACTGCGCCCACGACTTTCGGTTTTATCATCTATGTACATAAAACTTTTTCCCCCCCTTCTAACAGATTGTGGGAAAACACGCATTTACCCCAAACAGCCTATACATCGGGGATGTAGTGCATATATGTGCGATGTTACGTACAACACCCCACACATGGTTATAATACTACATCTTATATATATATATGTATATGCATATATAAGTATGCATATGTGTATTTTGTGTACCTACAATTTCTACACGACCTTTCGCGTGCTAGCAAGTACCCACCTCCCGCACCTATACGATTTTTAGCCTCCATCCCCTGTAGCAACTTCCGGAATCCGTGTATGGCCGATAAACCACGTATAAAGCCTTCAAACTCATAAACCATCTACCTACCTCCGCAACTCTCCGTCCCGGATTTGTTGAGCGCCAAGTTTTTAACGCTACAGATTCTTCTTTTTTTTTTCTTCGTGTACATCTTTTTACTCGTCCTCATAAACGTCTATGAAAATTCTACGGCACGATTAGAAGTTGTGTCGCGTGTATAGGTGATAAGTAACTAGGTATGCATCGGTATTGGTCTACTTCATACGATAAAATCAATGGGGAATAATTCTCGCAATATTCGATTAGCTCAATATTTCTGTCAAATTATTGCTCTGTCTCTAATATTCTTTCTTCTCCGCTTGTATTTTTTACCAGGAATCCGCTTTACTGCGATGTCTACGTGTACTGGGGCACATGGAGGGCAAGAAATTGGAAAGTGGTATACGAGAAAAAGTGTGTAAAATCACAGAAAAAAAGAAACAAAATAAAATGAAACTATGGAAATTAGGTTAGATCAAATTGAATGTTCAAGTTCAGGGATTCAATTTTCTCCATTGTTTTGATCCTTCCGAGATATCCTGCCTTTCCGACATGTATAGCTCCACGCAGTTCATAGAAAATTCGATTCTTTCGTACCACCCTAAGAGCGCATCCCTCAGAAATTGGAATAAATTGAATTATAGAACCCCATTTGAATCAAACTAAAATCATTTTCGTGCTTCTTCATTTTGTTACATACAATGAAAAATCAATGGCGTTATTGATATGGCCTATACGATTAATGAACGAAGAAAAACCATGAAACGACAATTATACATTTCAACATTTTCTTCTGAAGATCTTCCGGACGAAGTAAATTCTGCACAAAAAAAAAAAAAAATTGAAAACAATAAACGAAATTCAAAAATGTTCCAGAGGTCGCATAGGCTACTTCATTCGTCACTGAATGCCCCTTACGTGGGAGACGTAACGGGGCGTTTTTTTTTTTTTTTCTCTCCGTGTAGGACGCGTCCTCGTGTTTCTCAATTTTTGATCACTTATTCATATGGGACGCGCCTACACGACGCGATATAGGCGAGGCAAGGGCGAAGGGGAACGCAGATGCGAACGGGAACAAACGATATGAGGTGTCCTAACCCCTACGTGCTTCCCCTTATTGACTTAAGTTGCTTTACTTCGAAACCCTGCGATGCTGTAGATATAGAAGAAAAAGAAAAAGAGAAAAAAAGGATCGAAAACAAAGAGAATGGAGAAAAAAAAAAAAGAAAAAAAAACTGACGCTTTCCCTCGGCGATCTTCCACGTCCGAGATTTAACGCCTGCACTGGTACAAACACAGGACACTCCCTCAGGATGTAATTCTTCCCTAGCAAATAATTCTCGCTCTTTAATTCGGAAGTAAATTGTTGCAAATTGTTACCCATCACGTTTACGTTCGTTTATATTATAATATATAGTGAAGATTCTCTAAACTACATTGCAATCTCTGCATACGACTGCAGTATAAGGCAGCTGTATATATAACTGTAAATTACAATGCAGCGTGCGTTAAGTTACGTTTCGTTCCGTTTTCCAATTTCGAATCTCCTTATTATTCATTATTGTGGAAATAACCATGAGATTCAGGATATACGGGGGTTTGAGGAAATGGCGGACGATTAATCGGGGGGATGTTTTCTCTGCACAACTGTATATGGTGTATATGTATAAGCAACGGAGCAAAGAAATCTACAATCGATCTCCTATTTCTATCGACTGAACATTTTTCTCATATCCTTTTACCCGCGTTTTATGGATATATACGTATGTACATGTATATCGAACCCGCGCTGCACGTAAAACGTCATTTACATGTATATATGTAACGCTTTTCGATACTTGATTTTCCGATACTATATTATAATCATAGCCGCAAGGACCTTACGTATATAGCATATATATTATATATATTTAATTCGTGAATGCGTCTTTTCCTCGACTTTTCTTATAATATACAACGGAATGTAAATTGGTACTCGATCTAATTAGCGAATTTTACCCTCCGCGCTTCTTCTTCTTCTTCTTTTACGCCCGTTAAATAAAAGGAATTCGAGGAAAATGATAATATTAAATCGAAAGAAAATCTCTACAATTATACTCGCGTTTGCCAATTTTCTTATCTTATATTTTTCCGAGTAAAAATAAAAAAATCAAAAAAAATAAAATAAATGAATAAATTAAATCTACGTATAATGTACAGTGTGAGGCGAAAGATTTGCCTCTGTAGGTAATTAGCGCGGTTAATTGCTCTACGGTTTAATTATCTATTTTAAGTGGAAAATCGATCGGCTCAACTTTTCTGTTCGCGAAAAGAAGACAATAAAAAATTATAATGATTCACGCGAATGTATGTTATGCAAAAGTAACCTTATTACGAAGGGCGCACGCGCGCGCTTAGTAATTCTCAGAATATACGAATTACTGCAAGCACATGTGGGTTGTAAGAAAAAAGAGAAAAACGAGTAGAGGAAGGTAGGGGGAAAATGCTATGCTTCAAAACTAAGTTGCCAATTGTTTCGCTGGGTTTCCCAATCAGCAATTTCTACGCCGTTCATGGGCTACAGTTGACTGGATTAGGGGTGGGTATGTAGCTATAATACTATGTACTTATATGTGTATGTATGTACATGTTGCTGCTGCTTCCTCGATTCTGTTGCTGCAAGAGTCGTGCAGGCGGCGTGTTTTTACAAGAGAAAACAAGATTATCTCTAGAATTGTCGAAACAACCGGAAAAGCCCAGCCTCGACCGACGTCGAAAACGCCTGCAAGATTCTTATCACTTTTTCTCTTCACTGCAACCGTGTACGTAAGTATAAAGGGGCACGAAGAAAAAACAACAAAATAAAACTCTCGGTCTCGCGACCGTAACAAAAATTTGATTTTTCTAATATGTATTGTTAGTTGTCACGTGCTTTAATGATTTCAGAAATTGTTCATTTGTCCCGCGATTCATTTTATTTTCACTTTTTACTTTTTGAATAAGAAAAAATGGCAGAACATCGACCTCCATGATGCAAAGCCCGCCAAGGATCACGTACTCCGATTTCTCAGAATTTTGCAGATTATTCTTTTTTTCCTGTGAGGGATGAATTGTTCTTGCTTTTCGTATTGGAGAATTTCAGGCAGCAGCATTTATAATTAATATTTTTGCAGCGTAGGTGCCTTTCGGGGGGAGGACAACTTGTAATTCTATGTACAAAATTAAACTTCATTCTGAATAGAACGTCGTTATAAATTTGTACCATTGCAGTAGTGAGAAATTATTCATGCGATTCTCACTCTGCGCTACGAGAGAATTAAATTTTAGAATGCACAGTGCTTTGTATTTTATGCGAGGTACGTCATGCATATACTTATGTATACGTATTTATACATGTTGAGAAGTTGCGCGCAATGAATATCGCAAAATTTTTATAATATGCGACGTCTCTTCCTATTGACAACTTAAAAAAAAACATATGTTGGGCGCCATTTGATGGAATATCAAAATGTAATGTACAGAGAACTTCGGTACTCGGGGCGCTGATAAAACTCTGGGCTGGTCAAAAGGATGTTTCAAGGATATAAACAAAAGCGGCTTTCATCTGATTTTGTTCAAGGTGGAGGGAAAAGGTTTTCAGTTTACAAATAAAGAGACAAGCTTTTCACCCATGAAAAGACTTTGGATCTTTGGCTTTTATTGGATAATTTAAAAGGATTGATCAAGTAACAATATTTCAAATGAATAAGGATTAATGAAAGAACAAAGAATAATAAAGAAGAATAAAGATGTTTTAAATGAATAATATTTGAAAGATTGACGAAGGAACAATATTTTGGAAACTACCCCTAATCACATTCTAAACATAAGGGCGGTGTGAAAGTAATGGGAGCTGAAGCCGCCCCTCTATAATTGAATGTAATTGAATTGACGGTTTTCAAAGGGATCGGCAGAGAATCCGAAGAAGACCGTTTTGATCAGCAAAATGAGATATAATTCGCTTGCATGCTTAAAAAACCGAATTAGCAAAGCGAGAATTAGCCAAAATTGGGTGCTGCCATTTTGTATTGTTCTTTTTCACTATAAAAATCGGATTCCTGGTTTCAAAATGTATATTTTCTACAAGCAGAATGTCTGAGTATCTTTAAATTGAAAAAAGCCTTCGACTTGGAGCGATTCGAAAAAGGGTTGTTTTTGGTTTATTAGCGTGTCGGAACGATCCGGAGGATAACAATTCCGATGTGTATTCATAGAAACAGAGAGAGCAGGACATTTCCTGAGGGTCAAGGGATCGGCCGGACATGGTAGTGCTTTGGCTTCTATTGGCCATGGCCTTTATAACGAGGGTAACGGAATAAGGGAATAAGGTATTGGGGATGGGGAAATGAGAGGTGAAACAGGCGTTGGGTTTGGGGGTGTCGTCTCCGGACCTCAAGGGGCTATTTCCTGGGCAGTGGTGGAAAGTGTCAGGTCGAGGGTATACCAGTCACTCCACTCCTACTGCTCAGCGGTAGGAACAAAGCTAAGCAGTCCTCTCTCAAGGGTGAGCCAATCAATATGGGAGACGAGGGAAACGCGAGAGAGGAAGAGAGAGAGAGGGAGATAGGAACCCACCCGTTCCGTGAAAACTGTATTCCGGATTCTAGAGCCAACGGCGCCACAACGCCTGGCGTCGCTGTGTCCCGCTACCACCAACCGTCCTTCTCCCTCGACCTGTCGAAAACGGCAGCGGTGGCGGAGGAGGCGGCGGCGGCAGTGGCGATGTTGGAGGTGGTAGTGGTTGTGCAAGGGCAGGGACAACTAAAGGAGTGAGATGGTTTGGTTTCACAGAGGTGGTGGGGAGGCGTGTCCTCGGTTGTTTAAATTGGCAAAAAGAGGCGCTACGATCGAGGTCTGTCAGCGAATGTGCCACCTTTCGGTGAAAATTCGCGACTAAATCATTGTCAGGCTAGAGACTGTTCGCGAAGGCTTTTTTTCTACCGGAACAATTAATCCTCTACAAATATTCAAGAAGCTCTGATTTTTTTCAAACATAGTTTTATTCACAGTTACCAGGTATACGATCCAATTTAACCACGCGCATGCTCTTTCTATAACTAGTTACGTAACTCACGTGACATCCGCGCTTGCTTAGACAGGGTCGTAGCTACAAAATTATCGTCAGGACAAACTCCGAAAATTCGCAACCTTTTGAAACAAACGAATCAATCTTGCTTTTCAACCTTTGATTCTCCCTTCAGACTTATGAAATGAAATTTTGAATTATAAAATTTCTGTTCTGGAATTTTTTTTAGAAACTTCACGTGTCTTACACGGATATTTTTTCACATTTCAAAAATAGGATACTCCATTCGGATGACGAACGATTTTTGTGAAATGAAATTTGCTATCTGAATTATTTTCTTCTGATATTTTTTCTCTCGGAATAATTAATGGTTGATTTTACGAAATCGTGAAAAATTTCTAGTCCGAAATTATTGAGATTCCATAACTTTTTTTTAAGCCGGGGTTCTGCGAAGTTTCATACCTCCCTGGTTTGGTCGCTGCGAGTTTCAGTCATCGCGCAGAACGATCGGAGCAGAAGACGTCAGCCATTTTATGCCTCGTTCTATCATTGTCGGCTGTGGTGTATACGAAGTGTAATCTTTATCGGTAAAATCTTTGTTTCGATTGCGTTACCGATGGTGATCTAGGCAGTGTGATAACTTGTTGATAACGAAATTTAGGGAAGTCTTAAAAGCGTAGTTGAAGTTTACAGGCGATAAGGAGAGGCCGACTGTAAACTCTCTCCGACTGAGTATCAAGGAAACCCTTTGCCGCAACCAAAAAGATACACGTACATACCTCGACGATGGATAGACAGGCTGGTTTTCTGGCAATCGCATTGCTATTTTTAGCTAATTTTCTGACGATTCAAGCAGGTGAGTTCCGCACCAACGTTCTAAGCCCCTTTAACATACTATACGGTTATTTATATTTACTTTAAGTATTCAGATTCTTTTTTCCATTTTCTTCTAACTCAATTTTAATTTTACCTATCAATTTTATTCATACAAACATTAGCAAAAAAAACATAATGTTATCCTATGAATTTATTGATTATAACCCTCGTCTAGACGTCGGTTATGGTAGCAAATCCAAAAAAAAATCAAGAATACCAAACGCATAAAATCAGTTACAAAATTTCAACGAGTTATTTCCATATTTTGAACATTATTTCAATAATTACTATCATGATTCGAGCTTCTCTTGTTACTCAATTCTAAAGAGATTGAGTAACAAAAAAGAAAAAAAAAATATTCGTATAATATTCCTGAGAAAAAAGAAACAAAATCGATACCCGTATATCTATGATATGTATAATAACAATATTTTGTCTTGTTTTATTAACCTCTGATATTTTCGTCGCTTTATCTACATGATATAATTTTGTTCATTTTTTATAATTCCTCTTGTTTAATTTAACACAATAACTTATTTTTGGTATACCTCAAACGATATAATCGATAATATAATTTACATGTGTGAACAGCTATCCTAATGATAATAACATTTAACCCCTTTGTTTTTAACACTACTAGTTATTTTACTTGCTATTTGTTACTGACAAAAATAAATAATATAACAAACGATTTGATTTTTATCATATTTTATTCATAATAAATCTTTTTGTTTCTCACCATGAACACGCTTACTAAAATTATTAAAAAAAAAATTTGTTGTTTTGTTTGTTTTTACATGTGGCTTTAAACAATTGCTTACCTATTCATTAACATTATTATTGTTGAAACGGATATAAAAATCACAAAGTGACGGTGATTTGAGCTAGTCGAGTGAGCTTAGAATAATTTGTTTTCTTCTCTCTCCTTTATCGTTGTTCAATTCGCTTTTTTAATTATAACTAATTGTTGGCGTCGAAATCGAGAACAATATACTTTTCATTTCTCATCGATTAGCGATACACATTGCATATCGTGTTTCATTAAAACCTAATGTGTTGAAAAGAACATTAGAGAATGAAAGAAAAAAAGAAAAAAAACGAATTGGACAATGAATAGGGAAATATTCAAATACCGCAATTAGTTACGCATAGATTTAACGCATATAAATATTTAATTTTTTCGATCCCAACGTTCTGTTTAAAGAAACGATTAATCTTTGAACTCGCTTGTCACAATATTGAACTGTACATTTATGACACAGTTGCTAATGCGCCCTCGCATACAATGCGTCAGCTTCTACCATTGTCTTATTTTATCTTGTTGCCGGATTGGAATAAATGTATGGAAATTATCATTTTGCCCTTTATGAAACCGCCAAACGATCGGTTATGGGAAATGATTTTTCTCATGATTCATTCCCGTTTATTCATACATTTATTTATTAAAATTAGGTACTTTTTTTCGTTGTTTCTTTCTATGCAACGATACCGACTGATGGAAATTTTATGATTTCTTTTCATTTCTTAATCGTTACGATCAATGTGTGAAAATAATCGATACTTGTGCGCTATACCTCGCGAGCAGTATAGAGTCAAAATCAGAGTAACGTTCTTCGACTTGGAAATCGTTCGATTTGGATTAGAAATAAAACGTTTCTCGTCTGCCTGCCCGCGAATGTGTACAGCGCATAAAATCATTAACCTAGTTACCCCCATTCCCATGTTGGAACAATTAAAAATAAAAAGAGTTGAGATTAATCATTCTCTCTGACGCGAACGTGTCAATCTCTGCTTTTAGCTTTAACCACGCTTATATTCGTGCCATACACACAGTCATTTTATAGAAATCTATTCTACGATTTCTCGCAATTTCGTCATTATTATACACAACGTATATAAATATAGGAAATACACAAATGTATGCAAAAATAAAATGTATCCCGCGTATAGTCTTTTTCAAAAAAAGACAAAAAAACATCCCGGTCCAATGCGCCAGGACATTCTTACTATTCGGTTCTGATTTACATTTTCTCATTTTTCTTTTATTTTCTTTTATTTTTCAATTCTGCTATAAAATTTTTATATCACCCATACACTATCTACGTATATCTATATATTTATCCATTATTTTAACACGTTAGCTTTATTACAAAAACACGCTGCGGAGTCAAGCTTTTGATGATACGAAATGATTATTCCCACGCAGATGTTTCTGTTATTTTATTTTATTCCATTTTTTTTTCATCTCCCTAAATATACGTTTTTTTTTCTACATAAATTGAATTATTTTTTTTTGCGTTTCGTTTGCCATATCATGATACCCTGAGTTTAACATAATATGTGGTTTATTAGATAGGCTCGGAGCGAAAATTATTGTCGTTATCATTGTTATTATTATCATCATTATTGTTATTACTCTTGTTCATTAACCACTGGTATAAGAATTAAAAACAAGAACAAAAAAAAAGAACAAAAAAAATACTCCATTTATCTCTACTGCAGTAGATGTATAATGTACGTACACACGAGAACCAGATAAATGATTTTCCTTTTGCGTCAAGCGAAGTGAGGCTTATATTATTAAGTTTGTTAAGAGACTGAACTGATGATTTATAATAATCGTACCGTACGTCACTTATTATTATATTTTTTTTTATTAAATTTTTTTTTCTTCTATTTTTTCTCTATTCGTTTGACGACATTACAAAAATCTTTTCAACAAATATCGTAAAGAGGATTATTTCGTTCAAACATTATATTATGCTAAACTTACGTAGGTATTTCTCGTGCGAGGATAATATGGTAGTTATATACCAATAGTAATAATAATTGTCGTACGAAGGTTCAATGTTACTTGTTGATTTTTTTTTTTCAATTATTATTATTATCGTTATCGTGAGACGGTATAATTAGAAAGTAAAAATTGCGGGCTGTAAGATCGTCATCTGTTACAATATTACGTATTATTGTATATATACGCGTTATCATAAAAAAAGAAAAATTTGGTACAATTTAATTATGGCTTATATTCATTAACGCGTTATAATTAGCCTGAAGCAGGGTCCTAAAATTCCAATCAAATTCACGATTAAGTAATATTTCTTATCTGCTTTGCTACCGTCAATATATGCCGGCCGTAGTCGCGTCGCGCAGAGAATATCGTAAATTTCTCATTAGGAGAAAAAAAAAAATGAAAAAAAATAAACGACGAAACAAAAAAGATTTCTTTTCACACGACTTCGTGAAACAAATTCAAAATGGGGTGTGAAAGTTTTTGTATATAATAAGAATAAAGGGGAAAAAAAATTAAACAAAATTAAATAGAATCATTTATATTACTATTATTTTTCTTTTGGACCAACATACCGACGTGTGAACAAATACAAGTAAATTATAATTTTCGGATCGATCGATTTTTCAATTTTTGATCGAATTTTCTGACGGTATATATTCAATATTGGGTATAACATTGGTTAGGTTAGCCAAGTGTGTTACGTCAATTTCATCGTCGTTCGTTTGAACAATAGTGTGCTGGTATATGTGATTAACGGTTATAGCTATTATCGAAGTGTAATCTGATTATCATAATTGACGCAGTGTTAGCAGGCGGGTATAACGTGTAAAATTGCTGCGGGTAGAGTAATTGTTGCTAGTATAGTGTAGTAGTCGTATAACAGGATGGTATGCAGGTTATACATATTTTACACGTTTATCGACGAAAAAAATCTGAAAAAATTCACGAATGCATTTTTGAAATCGGAGAATTGTATAAGAAAGAATCGCGAAGCGAATCAAAAATCGTGAGGGTAAATCATTGGTCGAGTGATCGACTTGGAATGCGCCATATGTACTATAGCTTTAGCTGACTATTTTTATAGTTTCATTCAGATCGAAAGACGACGACCGACACTCGCTGATGCTATTCGTGTATGCACTGCACGTATATAATGAACATCGTACATAGCATCTCCGGTGCAAAAATGTTCGCCAAGTACATTGAATTTTCAAGGATATAAACTAATGCCCAAAAATCTTCGATGTAAAAAAAATGAATAGTTTATCCTTCGTGAGAAAAAAATCCAAGTCAATTTATTTCAGCTCCCCGATCTGCACGATTTTTTTTATCAAAATTATGCCCAAATGAGAGCTCGTCTCCGATTCATATGACGTAAGTTATTTTGAATTCGGTGTAAAATTATCGATACGGGAGGTACTTGATAAAAACCTGTGAATCTCCACGCTCCGATTTCGAGCTACCGTCGCGGTAAACATGCTCAGTGCCGTCTCGTTTTTTTGAATGTACTTGGCGCGAGAGTCTCTCGATAGATACGAGTCTCTAGTTCTTAGCGTGCAATTCACGCGTCTATCTGTGTTATACGTATGCATATCTATATCCATTTAAAAATACATCTAGATATACGCGACATCAAGGTTTTAAAGATTCGGGACAGCTCGATTAGTTTTATTTCTCTACGTATCTACGTCACAACACAACTCGCCGCCTCGCGGAACGGTTGCGTCGCCGTGTCGTCGGCGTCGCGTGTGTTGCCTTCATCGTCAGATAAAAATGCGGTCGTAGTCGCGTCGTCCAGAATTCCTAGGGATTCCATTAGTTCATACATACACGTATATTTATATATACCTATATACATATACGTATCTGTATATACAGAGTTTGTGCAAATAGGTTTTACAAACGTAGATTATACGCGATACGTAATAAAATACAATCACTATAATCATCGTTGTCGTCATTATTATTTATTTATTTCATTTGGTTGTTTTATTTAATTTTTTTTCCTTTTTTTCTACTCTTCGTGTGGTCTTGCGAAATACATATACATATTTCACAAAGTATACGATTTGTACATTTCGTGATTTTCTGTTATACATAAGATAACTTGAATTGCACCAGCGTTGCTTCGATGAATGAACCGCGAAATTTTGCTCTCGAATATCTTACGGTAAAAATGCATTTTTCTTTATTCTATTTTTGATAATTATCGGTACGTATGACAAATAAAAAAGAAATGTTATAGGATTATGCAGACATCGTCACTCACGTTCCGTGTTCAATTCTTAAATCATACCTATTTTATATTTCATTTCCTATCCGCCAGTGACATCATTAAGCGTGTCTGCATACATACGTCATCGATGACTAGGATTATAATTCATTCTTCGACGAATAGTTTATGTATATGTATATTAATATAACTACATCCCACACGATTACGTATGATGATTAACTGTAATTTGTTGATTTTTTCGCGTTGATTTGATGTTATCCTATTGGTCGATGAGAAATATAATCTAGTTACATTCGAAATCTATGTAATTTTTTTTATTTTATTTGATTCATCTTTCTTTTTTTTTTTCAAATAACATCTGCCATTTTATTCTGAAATCGTGGAACATAAAACAAAAAGCAATTCTTCTTTTTGTTTTTTCTTGTTCAAACTATATTTAGATCGTGCGTGCGGAGTATATACCTATAGATGTCGAACTTTGCTCTAGAGACGAGGTGATTTTTCAAAATATTTGTAGCTAACTGTTTACGCTATAGGGTGTAAATGTACATGAAAAATAGAAAAAAGCCAGAAGAAGCCGTACATCTCGGATTTTAGTCGTTATACCGGATGCCGCCTCGATTGATTGATGATTAAGTAAGCGACGCAGACTTGCGGCAGACGCTTCTGAATTAGTATTGCTTTTTTTCCATGATTATTCATATTCGTCGTAGTTCCAATTTATATATATATATTTTTTTTTGGTCCTCGCTTCTTCGTTTTTGTTCGTCGTGTTTCTTAGCTCGAAAGATATTATAAATAGTAATATGGAAAAGCGACAAAGCAGGTAACATCACCGTCCCGACTACACCCAATACTTTTTTCGATGATCCGGGAGCGCAGAAAATACGCAGCGTTGTAGATAAACGAAACGCGAAATTGCATTTTGTTTGTTCGTTCCCTCGTTCCTTAGTTTCTTAGCTCGCTGTGTATGAATATATATGTATACATATAAAGTACTAGCTATACTATATATTTATACATTTAAGCTCACCTAACCTACCCTAACTTATATATCTTCGGAAGAAACGACTCTGATATTTATGACTTCGTACTGCAAAAAACGAGAGAGGGGTCAGGAGGGAATGGGTGGGTTTTCGTTTTACATCCAAAGCTCTGTTATATAGGCTCTGCACGTACATATGTGCTACCATGCATTTCTCATGTAATATATATGTACGTATACATATATAGATGGTACATACAATATATTATACAGCTGTACATATATATGCATATAACATAATAATAAATAGAGGACCGAACACTAGTATTTTTAAACTATATATCGTATGTACCTATTCTATCTATTTATACATACATGTACGTCTTACATGACTGTACGTGTAGGCATTACATAGCCGGACATAGAAAAGGAAATCGCAGAAACTATTTTAGTGTGTACGCGCGAAATCCCGTATAGGTAAAATTTATGGCTGTAGTTGAGAACTGCATTATCTCAATTCTACAAGCCGACATGACGCGTGCTGCAATTGTGTGTAACTATAGTCTATTTTTGTATTATGCACTCTTTATTCATATGTACATACATACTTGATAAGCCGAGACCACTAGCTTATGTCACGTGATCGCGACGATCACATCATTTTCCGTTGTGCAATTATTATGTGTGCGTTCGCAATGGTTTTGAAGAATTTTCTATTTTTATCAATTTCCACAAAAATTCCATGCACTTCGATTCGTTGATTGGATTTTTTTCACTAGTTACACTACGCCACTCACGTTATATCCCCCGTCAAAGAAATGGAGAGTAAAAAAAACGCGTCCCTTAATTGTTTAATCGTTGGACGAAATGAACGTGAAAAAAAAAGTAAGAAAAAACAAGTAATAAAAAAAACCTAATTTCGTGCGAAAAAAAGTTCATTAATTTGAATATATAAGTAAGAATAATTGTTGTTTCCGTTCGGTTGGTTAAATTCATGACGAATTAAGGCCTCGTTTCCACACACTGCACTGTGCCCCTATGTATAGGTATATACCTATGTACAAATATATTTATTTGCCTCTGGTCTATCTATGTCGCTCCGTGGCGTTTCGCGCTGTACGATACGATACGATACGATACGATACGATACGATATCCTCTGTGCGATGCGATGCTCTAGTTGTTGTTCAGTTTCCACCCCATCCTCATTCTCCTGTTCTGACGACGACATCGACGACGACGACGACGACTACGACTACGACGACGATTAGCCCCGTGCGGCGGAATTCAATTCTGTTAGTTCAATTCAATTCAATTCAATTTAATTTAGCATATATCTACACCTACTATATGTTATGGTACATGTAATCTGCAGATAGTTCACTGCCATTCTCTCTCCTGCAGTATACGCGGGGCACGCGTTCAAAGGGGTTTGTCCAAACGGCCAGGGCGAAAGGGGATGAGGTCTAGTAGAAACGTCACAAGCATGCTTGCAGTTAATTACATACGAAACTATATAATTACGTTTTATACCTTAAAGTTTGCTGGACATGTTATGCAGGCTGCAGGTTCTTATTCCAGGTGAAGTGATTCTTTTTTTTTTTCAAACATGTAAGCTCTTCCCTAAATTTCGAACTTTTGAGTCGATCGTATTTCAGACATACCCTGCTCTGACGTCATCCTAGACACGCACGATCTTCATTACCGGCGTAAACACTCATAGAACATTCTGGAAACTTCCAGTCCGACCACTGGTCACGTGTCTTCCTGTGAAGCCACTCCTACTGCGCGTTTCACCCGATTCAAATTTCCCGCCTCTGCGTACGCGCACCAGTACGATATTGGGACTTGTCGTGTCCCTGCTGTTTTACCCACTACGTCTTTCACAAAGCTAATTACTCGAACTTCGCACCGGGAAAAGATAATGATTCAGAAATAGCAAATAGAGAATGAAAAATAACAATTCCGACATCTCCCTCGTGTCCCCGCACTTTCGCGAGCACCTTGTATATTTACTCACGATCGCAATTGCGCTTAAACCGCATCGTATGGATTCTAAATTAGCGACGGTTCGTCGTCATCGTCATTGCGACGATAATCCATCATCAATCATTCAACTAAATTATACAAATTGGAATATTAATTTATTATTGTTGTTGTTGGCGGTATTTCTCGTCCTCGTTGCGTCGACCGCGTGTATCCACAGCGTAGTGATGCATAACCATTGTTTTGAAAAGTTAATTGAATATGTAGAATTTCAATTTGGGGATCGGATCTAACGACTCCATACCGCGATCATACGTATAGGTGTTTCGTTTGGTATGGCGTGCGGGTACCCGTACATACATATATATTGTATGTAGATATATATATATGTAGTAATTTACATACAAACCTACATGCGCTTCGTCGTCCCTTTGCGCTCATTAATCACCTCCTGCACCGAGGCGGCGCGGCGTCTTCCTGAAATTTACTGCACGTGTGTGGCGACGAGGCTTGTCAGGGCGGTTTATCCCTCTCGCGTATTTTGATTATACCAAACTATACACATGTGTGATGTATATTCGTGTACGTACATATCTGTACCCGGTTGCCGTGCAGCATCTGTTCAACGCCAACCGACCTGACGACAAGGGCTTTTCCATTTTAACGCTACGCCGTTACGGTACATAGCATTATACTTTCCGCACATATCTTATACTCACCTTGACTTTTCGCGGTTTTAAGGGGTTAGCAGCCAACGACCACACGACACGCGGCCTCATCCCTTTTCGCATTTCATAACCCTGTACTTTAAGGTACGAAGCTAAACACGGATTTACTTGCTTTCTAAAAGTAAATTTAAACCGCGACTAATTCATTCGCGACTGTCACAGTTTTTGAAATAAGAAAATTCCCACTTCAAATTCAAACGCATTTGTTACTCGGAAGCTGGATGTAAACCATAATCACGATGAACCAAAAAAATATCTGGAATTCGAACGGTTTCTCTACTTTATTATCATTTATTTATTCATTCGTTCGGTTCACTAATCGTACATGAAAGACAAAGATTTCCTTTGAAACTTAGTTCAATTTTTCATCCATTATAGTCTCTGTTAGCAACTCCATTAGCAATTAGTCATCTGCGTGATCAAAGTCTTGTCGTTATAGACTCTGAAACAAAGTTTAGCGCGTTCAATGTATATCGTACAGCGGAAATGGTGGTAAAGACACCATTGAATCTCACGTTGAAATAAAAGAAGAGTAAAGTAAAACAGAAGAGAAATAAAGAAGAAAAAAAAAAAAGATTCAAGGAAAAAGCTCCGATTATACGGGTAGAACTTTTAAGTCCTTCTGGATTAACCGCAGGTACCCAACCACTGCCAGCTTATGTGTGCAGTCCATTTCGAAACAGTCAAGTACATTTAAGTTCTTGTTTAATTTTTTTTTTCTATGGGATTTGAGAAAACTGTTCAACACGATCGTTGCCCAATAAAATTAAACGTGACTGCGAGTGCTCGAGTAAAATGCGGAATAATACGATAGGTACGAAAATTTGAATTCCGAAAGAACATGGGTGATATCACTCGGCAACGACACGATACGCTGTATACCAATTTATTTTAGTTACGTCGGTCAATTGTCCAGATCCCATGGCTATAATTGTTCAGTTAATTAAGGAGTTTTAGTGCCGCGCCAGTTTCGTGGTATTGCCCATTCGCGGAAGGAAATAATTGAGGAAAATATATGGGGAAGAAAATGGAGAAATCGTCGGTGGTCATCGGGTTGATGGGAAATCAGGGTGATGGGACACGCCGCGCGTCATCTGCAGGAAGACGAGATTTGGGATTTGGTTTCCAAGGGGCAATTACTTGTGCTGCATACATTCCATACACACGTGTACATCTCATTCTGTTAGATAATCACGACCAATTC
Source organism: Athalia cordata (assembly GCA_963932425.1). Classification (NCBI taxonomy): domain Eukaryota; kingdom Metazoa; phylum Arthropoda; class Insecta; order Hymenoptera; family Athaliidae; genus Athalia; species Athalia cordata. The sequence goes on from OZ010626.1 coordinate 34,283,520, forward strand.
TTCGGGTCAAAGGTTACTGGGATGCTTTTAGGTACATAGGGTTTGGGTTATAGGTTAAGGTCACCCAAGCGGGTTCGACCCTCCGACGCAAGGGTCGCAGTTGACTGCCTTTTGAATGCAGCGACGTAATAATGGATGTTGGTAAATGTTGCTAGCAAATGGTGGAGGTTCAATTTCGCGCATTATTTCACTTACGGTTTATTTAGGTACCATATATATATCTGATAATGTGTTATGTTGTACATTCATATATACACTATTTAATGCCCACAGCAAACTGCTGGGTGAAAGAATATCAGATGAAAGTTTTCAAAAGCAAAATAATATCGTCATTATTTCATTATCAAATAGGCATTTTCAATTTTTCTTTTCTTTTTTCATGTATTTTGGTTTTTGTCATCTGATCTCGATTTGTTATAAATTATACAGAAGCTCCGAAGCCTACACCTAACACCAATTTCACACAATTTTCAATCATAATTTGTTTATTGATGTTCTATTCATTTAATCATTGCGATTATTATTACCATCGTTAATTATTACAATGTGGTTTTTCAAGAGTTTGTTTTCCCCTGCATGAAAATTTCTTTTCAAACATTATCCGTAGAAAATTTTGATTTATTAATTTACTCAAAAAATAATTATTCTTTATGTTCGTTGTAATTAACATGGCCGACTATTTCTTAGATACAAATATCAATAAAATAGTCGGCAATATAAGGGTATGGTTGATCGTGAATAATTGTTTTAATTTTATTGTTTTTATTTTTTCTGTCCCCCTTTTGTCAACTAATCGTTGTTTTGAAAATAAATTTTCTGTGTCTTACCTGATATGAATCAATTTGTTATACATGTTATACATATATGTCCACGTATGAGTTATTATTATACCTTGAACGTTGACAAAATTGATTAACCATTGTAAGTTGGCTTGTTAGGTCAGGTCGGAGGTCAGGTCAAATCGCAAATTTCACCTTCTGATATCTTTATATAGTTATGACATTTTTAAGTATTATACCTTGCACAGCTATAAAATTGTCCAAAACATCATCTGTTTTATTACCAATATACCCCGAACACTACACTCGCATTCATGGATGTATCGAGTAAACCACAAAACATATATGTATAGGTAAAGGTATATGTGCATTTATACTGGAAACCTCACATGTATGTACATATGTGGGTACATACATATGTCCACACATCACATATCGTGCAATGCGCTAGAAGCAACGAAAGTTGGCAAAGTGCAACACGACCAAATTGCCAGAGCTCGGTAATATTTCAAATAACAATATTTCCAACAACGATACGGCTGCTTTTACCTACATTGATCTATCAATCTAAAAAAGATGAAAAAAACCTATAATGTATACCTATGTATTCCACAAAAATATCTCCGTACTTCATTGGGATTTACTTTCATTTATTCTCTCTGTCCAGATTTTTTGGGGGTAAAATATTGAATTGATCTTTGTGTATACGTCAGATTTGGAATTGAAAAATAGAGTTAGATGTTGCGAATAATCCCACTTTAACTTATTATCGAGCTCTGTGAAATTTCACGCTGATGGTAGGTATGCCTACATATGTATGAATATATAATTCACACGCCAAGTTCACGTACACTTACATGTACCAGCTGCAGCACCTGCACTCTTTCTACCCCTGCATATTTCGTACATATATACCTAATACAAACACGCAAAACTTGTTGGACAAATTGCTGAGCAGACTTTCATCTGTGTACTACACTCCCATGCAGGTTCGAAGCGCTGCACCAAATTAATTCATGTTGCAAGTAAAAGCTATCAAGTGCATATTTATAATGTATGTATGTATGTCCACACTCCCACGTCATTATACATGCTATAAAGAAACGAAAAGTATTGAAATCAAAGAATTATTATGAAAATTAATAATATAGTTATTCTGCAGTGATTCGAGTCGGTAAATTGATTTGAAAAAAAAAAAAAAATACAAAACAAAGAAACTACTTGTAATTGAATATATACTTTTTTATCTATACTCAAACATGAAAATATGCCAATTGACATTCACATTATCATACATAGTTGGACATTTAAGATATAAAATTTGAAAACGGTACAAATGTTATTATTACAGATACAGTCGATATGTTCTATTTTGAAAGTTGCACGGTCACGTAACTCGAAAATTAAAATTTTTAAACTAAAAAAAATGCCGCAAAAGCGAATTTCTACGAGCATGGCACCAGAATTTTCTGTCTTCTTCGAAGATAAAGAACTACAAATTAGCCTGAAATTTTCTTTGCCCATACAAATATTACACAGTTCTTGAGTTATTTGACCGTGTAAACTTGAAAACGGGACAGTCTGTTCAGTACACAATTAGAAAATGAATAAGTAAAATGATAGCTGGATTATTGAAATGATTAAAATAAATGGCGATAGAAAAGAAGGTGAATAAAATGATCGACTCAATATGACATTTGTCTGTCTGTCTGTTTGTCCTCTTCCGTCGATCGCCGATGGTCTTATGACTCGTTATCGATACAAAGACAATGTCGGGCGGATCCAGTACATCGGTTACACGAACCCACGTGTGGGGGGTCCCTGGTCGATCAGGTGCGAAGGCCTTCTGGAGACAGACAAGGTCAACTGGACAAGGAACGGGGTTTCGTTAGAAAAAGAATTACAGGATAAAGAATTGACCATGGAAAGCGACGCAACATCATCGACAATCCGCGCTGATGCGGCGCAACCGAAACATCAAGGAAATTACTCCTGTACCGAGGACTCTGACTTCCCTCACGTCATACGAGTACATAGTGGTTCGTAAAAAAAAACACCAACCTCAACTTGATATTTCTTCAGCCTTGAACTTCTTCTACTTCAACTTTATAGAAAAATAGAATTACCAGAACAAAACAAAAAAAAAAAGAATTGCAAAAGCTATATACTATACTTCAACTTAATCTGCAGCTTCACACACACTCATATGTTGATATTGAAATCCAATGACATTGACATCACTGTCTTCAATATCTCAACATATATCACATTAAAACACGATGGTCTTCTTCGGATTCTCGGAACTTGTATTCTTGAATCTATGCTTAGATTTCTTCTTTTTCTTTTCTTTTTTCTTTTTTTATTACCATTGATATTTTTTGATCGATAAACACCCCAGGAGGGTGTACGGGATGGTACTCAAAGGGTGTCGACTCGAAGGATCCTTTATTCCTTTCATTTTCAGTGTCCCCGTTTTTCTATTCGATTCAAAAAAGAAAAAAGAATAAAATTGAACAAGCCATTAGAGAGTAGAATAAACGTACGAACCACGTATCCACCGTTCGCGTTTATGGGGAAATTTTTCTACGCAAAATGTCATCCTGCAGAGATACTCCCTGGCTCAATTTGAATCTCCACCCAGTCGCATTTTTACTGCACATAGTCCCCGGTTATCTCGATGTCGTAGACCATGTGGTACCCCTTTCATATGGACGCGGAGTTTTGTTAGAGTTCACTGTATATCGGCACGATCACGTGTGTTGGGTAAAAATTTTTCAGAGCTATACACGTTCCGTTACATACTCTTTGTATGTACACACGTATATATATGTGAACCACAAGCCAGAAACGAATGTTGGGTCAGCGGTGGAAATTCTTCTGTATCAGCGGCTATTGGAACTTCGGCGCGGTTACCAATCGTTGAAAATACTTCGGTGATGTTACATTGTTTCTTTTGGCACTACGCAACCCTCTTTCACATACATACGGGGTGGACGAAAAATTTGGCGATTTCGAAAGCTGAATGAAAGCCGAACGCGTTAGGCCTGCACGAATTCCGGTGAACTTTTCTTTTCTTTTTTTTTTTTCATTCTCTCTTGAATTGATAACCGGAATTGACGTCGGTTTGGAAAATTCAAAATCAGGGAGATGATTAAAGATTTTTGATACTAACTTCTTCGGATCGTCGTTGCCGGTGGATCAGAATTTGTAATTTTTCGGAATGAAAAAAAACTCAAAAAATACGCGCTTTTAGATTTCGCTGCAATAGACCTTATGCTAAAACAGCAAAAATCTTCGACTGTAGGATCCCCCAAATTCTAGGCTACCTTTTTTCCACTCTCTACCTTTTCTTTTTCCCTTTACCCATTACTGAGTTTCGACACCTCGAGTACAATTTGGTAGATATTGGTATGAAAATTTTTGTCTACTTGTATTAGGAATTTCCATTATTTTTTGTTCTCCGTACATCCCCTCCTCGGGTCGTGGTTCCGCGCCAATCGCCGACGAACTTTAAAGGTTGAGGTTTTCCATAAATTTATACCTACTTCTTCATAATCATGGAATCTGGAATCACGTAATAACGTCATTTAACAAAAATCATCGGTCACTTTTTTCGACGGAGTTTGGCGTCGGATATAATTAATTACGTACTGTATTTTTATAAAAAAAACTTCAAATGCACGACATACACGATGCATAAATTGGTACGTCGTATGTATGGTGATCTGCTGGGGAGGAGAAAAAAAAAAACCGAAAAAAAAAAAGAATGATATTCGAAGACGGCCTCGCCTAACGTGGCATGCTGGTTTTACTTTCTTTGTAATATCATGTATGATTAGTTAACACTTTAGTATTCGATTAAGGTAATTAATGCGTGTTCGTCATCAGGTGTACATGAAATGTGTTTTAATCTACATCACTTACATTCATATTACAATAATTATAATACAACCATAGTTTTCCAATATCAATGATATCATATTGCCCCGGTAAATATAATCGCCGATTCTTAACGAAATAATTCATAAATTCGGTAACACGAATCTTACGAAGTCTCACAATTCTTTGCAACGAAACCGTAATTTTAAGCGTTTGAATTTCGTGTCGAGTTTCGCGCTTTTTTTTGGTTATTTTTTCTTTAAAAAAATAGTTATCGGGTTACGTACATAGGTATAGGTACTTTATTTCTGGAAACAATTCTATAAAACCGAGATATTTCACCTGATCCCGGGTGAAGTTCAGAATCGTAGTATAATATAAAAGTTTTTCGAGAGTGCTCGGCGATGCTAGTTTTATATATATACCTATATACGTTATACGTACTTATACCTACATGTATAGTGCGCGCAGTGCAGTTTAGTAAACGTTTGAAACGGGCGAAGCAAAAGCTCGTTAGAAAACCTGCACAGAGCTTGCACTTGCATCAGGAGGCGCGATATCTGAGAACTGGGTCAACGGAATAATAAATTTTTAGGTATCGCAGACTCGAATCACCTTGATGTTCCCTACAATTTACTTCCGCGTACAAGAATTAAGGTATTAAAAATAAAAAATAAAAATAAAAAAAAAAACACAAAACAAAGTAAGAAAATAAATTAGAAAAGAAAAAGAAGAAGGAATCAAACGTGAACAAGAAACGAGGGAGTGCAATTATTTCGGACGAATTTATTACCCGCGCCCATGATGCTATTTATTATTTATTAATCACGTCGCGTCGTATCGGATAAAATAATTTAATGAGAACGGTCAAATTGCGTATCGAATAAATAATGTATATTATAATATCCATTAATCAATAATTAGTCTTGTAAATAACAATCGTTAATTAACGATCTTCTATAATTGGCTCAGCTCCTCTTCAGACGCGCCGCGCGCCTTACATGCGTAATAATTACCAATACTTTTTTCGAATCGATTAATTACGTTTTATTATCATATCGACGGTGATCGATGTTATGCAAAGCACTTAAAAATTTTCTATCGTTTTTCTTTTCTTCCAAATTTCACTCGCAAGACTTTTTCGAAATTATACCGAATCCGGTCAAACTCTATGAGCTTTCAAGTGTTTCGACGGATTCAGCAATATTTCCAGAATCGCTGTCGAAGTAAAATTTCTGAAAAAAGAAAAAGAAAAAAAAAAGTTCTGAATTCTTGCCAATCCTGACATGTTGTACGTGCATTTCGTTCCGATTGATATTCAAAGTTTTGAATTCGAAATAACCGTCCAATCTTCGTTGCAAGAAAATGAAAAAAAAAAACGAAAAAAAAATCCACTCGGTCGTACATGGACATGAACTTTGCATATAAATTCAGATTATCCACATCCGTACACGGCGCACATAACTCACCGAAATTAGTAGGTGACTGTCGTGTATATCATACATGCATAATAATTCTGCATCATACGCGCGATGACGCGCATATTATGTAAACAGATTCAGGTACACGTATGTATACACCCCATTTTTATGTGACGACATATTTACGAATAAGTTTACACAACGCACCGTATAGATCCTGAACGAATTTTTTGCTCGCCTCATCGCTACGATTACGCCTATTATACCGTTCCTAATTACCCCATATTACACTGCTATTTATATGTACTGACACCCGTGCGAATGAAACATATGTGTGTTATGTAATGCATGATACATAGGTATACGCATGCCTAATTATGGATAACAGAATTATCTACACGCACATGTTATAGGATCGTCGGTCAAGTTTAGTTCTTTTTTTCGTTTTTTCCATTAAACATTGTAAACTAAAAAAAGGCATGTTTCGTTTAGAATTCTCTTACCGAAAGGAACAAAAAAAAAGGACGGCGTATCACTAAGCCAGCTATTGTAATAAGACCACTATAAAAATTTGACTCGTGTAATTCGGGCTATAAATTCGACGCTTTTTTTGTGCAAGCAGTGTAGCATAATGCCGAAAGCACCACCGTTCGCATAAGTGTATGTAGACTCGAGTATATACCAGAATACATAAATGTATGTATACATATAGCACGTGTACGTTGATATATAAAATTTGTATTTTTTGCATCTCGTACACCGCGTGGTGCACGTTTTGTTTCACCTCTGCAGATTGTAGTTTGGCGGGTGAATTTCATCTTCGGTATAAACAAGTGGTATGGTAGATTCGTTCGGATTGGATGAGTATCAGGTGCGAGCGAAGAATAGGAAATAAGAAAGAGGTGAAAAAGAAAAGGAAGGAAAATAAGAGAAAAAAAAGAGATAAAGGAGCTGCAGGAGGAAAAGTAAGAGGAAAGGTTATATTCGGACGGATAAACTTTTCCCCGTGATCGTATACGTATAACACACCTTCGGGAATAATTGGCAAGTAAGTCCGCGAGTGGGTGCAGCCTGGGGGCCATTCGGCTATCTTCAGGTCAGAGAATAAGAAAGGCGATCAGCTGAGAATCGCATCGTAGAATTTTGGATAGGGGCGCAAGTAGGTATACGTAGGGAACGAGGGTTTTATATACCATGTATATACCACGTACACGTATACATAAGACACCTAATACATACCACAGTCGCGAGATTCGGGCAGGGTTAAAAAAGGGGAGGAGGAGGAGGAGGGAGGGGGGGGGGGGGGGAAGAACTGAAACCGTGAGCTAGCGGCGATATTTTATTCGAAAATGTGCGGATTAGTAAGATTTATGAGGGATCCTTTGCGCTCTTTCTTTTCTCTCGCCAGGCGCCATCCTTGGCTCGAGTTTTTCGCCTCCGTCGCGCGCAGCTATTCCGCTGCCGTGCTTTTATTTCTGCCCTTTTTGTTCCTTCACTCCATCTCTCTCTCTCTCATTTTTTTATTTATGCATTTCTTCTTTTTACGCACACTCGAAAAAGACAACCGAAAACATATCTTACGTGTCGTATTTTTGATTTGGACAAGAGCGGCTCGCTTCGTTCGTTCGAAAAAAGCAAAAACGTAAATAATAATTTTTAGCTAATCAATCGAGGGGGTAACCACTGAATATAAAGGTGTCCCAACCATTTCAAATTCCACAACTATTTCCAATTAACCCTATCAAAATGGAAAGCTGATTTTTGACCCCAAAATCGACAAAAATCTAAGGTGTACCTTTTTGGTCTTTTTCAATTTTCGGGCCAAAAATAAAGTATTTTTAAAATCGATCGTAGGACCCTTTTCTAACGTATTTTGACCTCCGGAACACGAATCCGTCGATTAAATTATGCTAGAAATAAATCTCATCAAGATATCTTCATTTTTTCACTCCTCGGAGAGATAAATTGGCGATAACTCGATCAATTTTATAGATCGATCAATTTAACTTGCAGATTCGTGTTTCTGAGATCGAAATACGTCAGAAAAGTGTCCTACGATCGATTTAAAAAAATGTTGATTTTTGACTCCAAAATCGACAAAAATCTAAGGTATACCCCTTTGGTTTTTTTCAATTTTTGGGCCAAAAATGAAGTATTTTTAAAATTGATGGTATGACACTTTTCCAACGTATTTTGACTTCAGGAACACGAATATGCAAGTCAAATTGATCTATCTATAAAATTGATCGAGTTATCGAGAATTTATCGTCTTGAAAAGTGAAAAAATCTAGATATCTTGATGGGATATTTTTCTAGCTTAATTTAGTCGACGGATTCGTATTCCTGAGGTCAAAATACGTTAGAAAAGCGTCCTACGATCAATTTTAAAAATACTTCATTTTTGGCCCAAAAATTGAAAAAAAACCAAAGGGGTATACCTTAGATTTTTGTTGATTTTGGGGTAAAAAATCAACATTTTTCTAAATCGATCGTAGGACACTTTTCTGACGTATTTCGACCTCAGGAACACGAATCCACGAGCTAAATTGATCTATCTATAAAAATCATCGAGTTATCGTCAATTTATCGCTCCAAAAAGTGAAAAATTAAGGATATCTCGATGGAATTTATTCCTAGCTTGATTTACTTGAAGGAATCGTGTTCATTTCACATTTCACAACTATTTCACAACTATTTTGCACTATTTCACACCGTTTCATACCATTTCATGAGAATTTAAAAATTGACTGTCCCAAGTACTTTACAAGGGGTTACCCCCTCGTAATCAATGGTACTTTTGACGAAATCAGTCGGTTATTCAACATGTATAGGGTATCTCTTCAAATAATCTTGAAAGTATCTAGCTCTCGTATACACGGTACTGTTCGTATATTTATATTCAATTTTCTGCGATATCAAAAGACAAAAAACAAGAAAATCAATTTCAAATTCCGATACCTGATAGTAACGATGTTAAATAACTCAAAGATGCGAAATCTTCTTATACGCTAGGCAAACAGAAAATCTTTGAGTAAGACGTCGAGCAACTCCGTATGTACACACATGTATTTATATAGTTATAACTAATTAATAGTAAATATGATAGATGACAGACGTACAGATATGTAGTTATGTACAATAATTAGGTATCATGTACATTTTGCAGATATGGTTGAGGTAGGTAACGTAAAGGACCAGAGGAAGAAGTTGAAATTTAACGTATATTTTCTGAATCCTTTTGCGCAAAGCTTCAACTAGAGCAGAATTTTTATATAATTGAAATCGGAGATCCAGGCCGCCGAATCTGAGACGTTTCATCTTTAAATCGAACATCCTTGCTGCCAGACCGTCCCGGTAATAAAATTGGCAAAGGACTCTTCTTCGCGAATATTCTCGCCCTTTTCTTCTTCATCTTCTTCTTCTTCTTCTCCTTCTTATTTTTCTCTTTCTTCAATCTCCGTGTTTTATTATCATCGTCGAAATTCTTTTTCCCCCGCTTTTTTACAAGCTCCGTATATACGCGTGTACGATGCGCCTCTGAAAAAAAAAGAAGAAGAAAGCATCATAATCTTCGAGATTTCTGGAAAGAACAACTACCATGTAACGTACACCGCGGTCTCTTCTGCATTTCGCGACAGGATAACAAATGAAAATATATCAAAGAATACGTCGCAGTGGAGTTTCCGGTGTACAGATGACCGCGATTTGTCTTTACGTCACATATGTATTTATGTATTATACATATGTGTATTTCTATGTAATGCTCACGTATATTATCTGCGACTGATCCTTGGGGTTGTTCGGTATAAAAATCTCAGGGCAAATAGGAGCTCTTACCGCTGCAGGCGTCGTGCCGGGAATATTTAACCTTGAAATAGTACAGAGAGATCTGAAGAAGTTGGTATAAAAAGGATCTAGAGAGATCTTCCCGTGTATATGGTCTGATATATTTGTGAGTCATGGGGATATCTGATCCCTGCGTATACACCGTATTTTTTGAGAAATCTTTTTTGACAAAAAAACTCTCCGATCTACGAAGTTACATGCGCTAGAATTTTCATTAAGATTTGACATTTTTTTTTAAGATCGATGGAAAAAAACGCTCGATAGGATATTTTTGAGTTTCAAGCATTACGAACCTCTATTACAGCAAAGCTTTAGCAGATTTATTTTCTCAGCCGCTATTATAGCTGGGAAAATCTTCCGCCTCGTCTGTCTGTCTCGGATAAAGTAACTATGATCTTAGATTTTTCAAGCCGAAAGATATACAAAACCGTGTTCAATATTTGCGCTCCAAAGCCCCATGATTTTTCTATTTTGCTCAGCTAATGTAAAGATTCCATACAGTTCTATTATACGGAATATGTACACGTCGCGTAAGGGATTATAGGTCATAGATTTAATATACATCACGTGCCATCTATGTATTATGTATTATACGTTATATGTTTTCTGACATCTTGTACTTATCCACATACATACGCTATGCAAGCACAGAGTGCAAAATCTATCAGATTAGGTTATACCATGCATGTCAATAACCGTGCGCTCGTACACATGAGTCATTCGAGTCATCATTCGTCACGTGAATTTGAGCATTTAGAGGGAAAAAAAATGTTGAAAGCGTTTTTTTTCTTCCCCATCTTCAAATGAATACTTTTAACTATTCCTGGTCAGCTCATACCATGGCAAAAAAGATTAGGTCGAGATCATAAGTTTTCAGAGTCAAAATTTTGAAGTTTATGTATACATGTGTGTTACTTTTTTCCTGAGAGAATAAATTGGGCAGAAGGCATTGAAATTTAGCAAATATTTACGGGTTTATATATAACGAAAGCTACCTCGTGGTAAATCAGACGGATAAAATTAGCCCTGACTTTATGTATATGTATACTGTATATACGTGGGGTATATACTTTTGTACATAAGCCTACGAAATGAGGCGATAATGTAGTGTGCGTCGGCTAGGCAGCCGCCAAAATTCGTTGTCTCTTGGCTATATGAACCTATTTACACTGTACAAAATCCGTGTTATCATCAGCCTCGTTTGTCGAACGTCGCCTCGCGACGCTCCCGCGTTGGATTTTACGTCGCCGTCGACGCGTCAGCATCTCTTGATCTTTTCAACTCCCGAATAGCTATGCGCTGCTTTTATACATGTATGCATGTACAGAGATACGCCACACATAAAAATACGTAAGATGCAGACACCTATCCGTAAACTAGATGATGTTCTTTACGTTCGCGTCGACGTCACCGACGTAACGGGTGTCCTTCTCATCTTCAAATTTCTCATGACAGAAGATTGAAAACAAAAAATCGGAAGATCCGTGTAAAGAAAAACAAAATCACAAAGAAAAAAGAACTAAAAATAGAGTAACTAAAAATAACTAAAAATAGAGTAGAAGAAAATCGGAGAGCTGCTTCTTTTTTGTTTTATTAGAAAGTTATGCCGCGTGACGTCGTCAATGAGCAGCAAGCTCAGTAGCTATACTTCCGTTTCGTGACAGGTGCTGTCTACTATTGTTCTTCTCGGATCCTCTCCAAGAGACGTAGGAATTTCATTGTCGACGTCGCCGTTGTCGTTCTCTTCCTCGTTCTTGGAGGAACGTACATGTATAGGAGGTAGTTGGTACGTGTAATACCGGCGACGAGACGTAGGCTATTCTCGTCTCTGTCACAGCCGCCCCGTACTGTCGGCCATATTGTCTTCACGCAGAAATACCCGAAGGCTGTCCTCCGCGTGCCTAAGCTACAATCCATCGCTACCCTAGTCGGTAGTAGCTGCTGGTGCCTCGAGATTACGTAGCTCTTTATCACGGCTTCCAGCTATTCCGTACACATTTTTTATCCATTGATTTTTTTTTGTTTTTGGATTTGCGGAATCGACTGAAATCAATCAAGATTCTCTTATCTCCTCTCACAATCGCGCTGATATCATTAGATACTTCGTGTTCAATTTTTTCCTAACTTAGGAAAAGAATATTTGAACTTTTTTTAGATGAGGTCTATCAACTTTCGCATCAAATACATTATGTACTATATTTTTCATTGTTTGATCGGAAATCGTGGTTTTTGGTTCTCGACGTTTATTCTCTGGAATTCGGGTTTTATCTTTTCCATCGAATGTATTACATGATAATTAGAAGGGAAATTTCTCTTGAGCCCTTCGCGTGCCTTGAATTGGGTAACTTCCGAAGAGCCTGAAGGCATTGTAATATAACCCAGAGCCTCCTGATTCCCGTCTTTTGTGTGGCAAGTTTTAGGATTTAGATTTTCACAATATCTCGGGTTTACAATCTTCGGAGTACATACGGTACAACCCATTTTCGCAACAAATTTTATTGTGAATTAACAAAAACTTCAACTGTTGAAATGTTTGATGCGAATCCAGAATTCTACCAAATCCGCCACAATCCTGCACTTTTTGCAATCATTTCGAATTTTGCAGGCTTTCGAAATTAATGCGTTTAACGCAGTTATTTCATGATGAAATTCCACCGAACAGTAGCCACCGCAGCATCAAATATTATCAGTTATTGACGTCAGACACCTCGATATTGACGCATATTATACACGTTACACCACACGTGCACGTACGCATATGATACAGATACGTGTCCATGTGTTCTCTTTATCGCAGATACATGGATTTATCATCATTTCGAGGTGTGTAGGTACGGGGATAGGTTTATGTCTTACGCGTAATCGGGGACACCTCTGAACCAGATATAGTTAATTCCTTAGAGTCGGACCCTGTCGCATGTGACGCGAACGTCACTCTCGTGTAATTGTTCTGTAATGGTCATGTCCTAAGGTGTACGGTACAATACCTCACTAACATGGATTCTGGTATTAAATTATGCAATATGCATAACATTGAGGACAATGTAACCGGTCGGTAGAACACGCGATCACAGCTGTAATAATTGTACATCATCATCCATGCAGATTAGGGTGGCGATGTTGTGTGTGATTTGCTATTGATTTCCAAATTTCAATCGAGGAATCAATACGCCCGATTATAGACAAACGTAAATTCTTGATAAGGACCTAATAGCTGGACCATAAGAGACTTGGGAGGTCCATCGACTCCGCGGTAAAGGGGGTCGAAAAAGCTGTGTGGGAAAAGTGAAACGAAAAAACCAACTGCATGACTTGATATTGAAAATTAAGAGTTTGTGCATATTTGATTACCACAAATGTTCAAATTGTAATATTTTAGGCTCGTTGTATAGAATAGTAGACAATTAATTACTCGACCTCTAATTAGACCTCTCCGGGATCCTCCTCTCTTACATTACCTTGCCACCTCCCTTTTTCCACCCTCCCCCGTTTTGTCTCTCTGTACTTTGGTGTAGGCCTTGGAATTTCACGACTCCATTAATCTTCGGTTTACCCTCGTACTTTGAATCTATACAATATAATTACTAAACGTTCACCACCACCAACCACCCTTTCTGAAGTACGAAAACGCCCTCATCTCGTTTCGCGAAACTAAGAACGTCGTACGCCACGCGCAGTTGTCTCAAAGTTACCAAAATTCACCCCCTTTACCATAGAGAACTCCGACCCATGACCCGAAATCCGATAAGATTCAACCAACCAGCGTAACGATCAAATTGACTGACAATGAGCACCGAAACATATTTTATATTTCTCTCTTCCTCTTATTAAACAGCTACAATGTTCAAAATCGTTAAAATTCGTTTCGCTCTTCATCTCGTTCCTCCTGTTCACTGAACCGTTTAAAAGCTGGCGCCGTTAAATTTTTCAATGCCAACGAATTTCTGAGAGTGATTTACACGTGCGATATACATATACGTACATATATGTATACGAGTTATGTATTTATATAACACACTTACGGAGGCTAGACAATCGCGGGGAAAGCGAACAGTTAATATTAACTTCCATTGAGAGAGCTTTTAGCAGCCGAATCGTCATCACCATATCTCACTACATGTGAAATAGAATCTAGGGATCCACTCGCAATTCCTCTAACGACGTATTATAGATGCACTCGAGAAGAATCTCTAACTCCTTTTTTCATTCTTGGATAAGAACAAAACAAAAAAAAGCTTTATGTGTACCGAATCGTCCGCGTTAAGTGGAGCTTTTGCGAAAGCTGTATGATAATTTTCGTTCTACTCAAAAGTAGGATGCCTCTTATCTGGGAGATTTTTTCTCCTTGCTTCGTTTTTTCTTTTTTACCGCCGTCACACGTGACACCTTATCTATATACTTGCGATCATATTTTCTGAAGATATTCGCATCAGCTAGCCGATTTTAATCTGCAAATATTATAAACATGTCTTGTACAGTTTATTGAATTCGTTAGGCAAATAAAAGCGAACGACAAAGTTGATTTTTTATTTAAAAAATCAGAGAAAGATTCCAGGAATGTTCGAGGCATAATTCGGATATTAGATTGTTTTCTGAAAATCATATTTTAGGTCAAGGTTGCAGTTGTACGTCCATCTTTGAAACATGTTCCGTTGTTGATGAGGAAGTGAAAATATATATTTCAATCTCGCGATATTGTAATGGTTGAGGAGATTTTAATTTTATGTCATTTTTTCTTTCTTCGTGAATACGGACACGTTGTCGTTCCGAAAAGAAAATGAAAAAAAAAACAAATAAAAACAGATAAATAAATGAGAGAAGGAAATCATGTACAGTAAGTCCCGTCAACTTGGCTTGAAATCGCCACGCCATTATTATAAATGAAAAGTAAGAAATCAAACAAAGAAAAGAGAGAAGAAAAAAACGTAAGAACAAAGTAACGTTATAACAGTAACGACAACGATAACAATGAATCTCATCAGCTGCAGTTGTACACGGCTTAGAATCTTTTGTATAACATTGTGGTTTATATTAATCGCAGTGTTTCGTGATGGATCGCAAAAATCCTGTAAGTTTACGATCGAAATAAGTGTGCGAGGTATCGTATATTCATATAGGCGATGGTAACTGATGAGAAATTTATTAATCGTCTGTATAACGTGGGTGTTTTTAGATTAAATACGTATGCGAGAAAATTGCGAAAAAACAAACGAACGAACCAACATGGAGATTAAAAAAAGCAAAAACACTGCCGAATCTTCTTCCTCCACCACAATTAGTGGAGATTCGCGCGTCGTTAATTTTCCCCAACCGATGTGTTCAATAGCTTGGAAGAAAAGTAGGGATATAAACGTGGAAAGATTTATGTATATACCCGTAACACCCATGCACCACAGCAACGTCAAAGTATATTACTATATCTATATGCAGGTATATATCTAATATATACTTGTATCCACCTTGTAAATATTCATAAATTCTATAGTCTCTTCCGAGCTTAAGCTTCTTTTCGCTAATCTTTTCCGTTATACCGTGTAATATACATATACGCACCGTAAGGCTCTGTATCCTTATTTTACCCGCTCCTTTTCTCCTTTTCTTAATTTTTTTTTTTTCCCTCTGCTTTCGTATTGTGCGTGTGAATAATAAATATATAATATAACAATCGCACGCACTGTATTTAGGTGTACTATAATTGAATAGCATTAAATTTTTTATTTTATAACATAATATTTCTGAAAGATATGGTATGTGAATCATAAGTAAAATATGCTTGTTCCGTTGGTCCTTGTGAAGGACTTTTTTTTCAACCTTAATTTGATATTGTTTATTTTTGAGTATGATATATATCTTCTTTTTTTTTTATATATCTGTGCGTAGCTCTTTCGGCCTTATTCCTCATTTTATTTTTTACGGACGTTGGATGTACATTTGGTAAAGTGATCCGATCGTAAAATAGCGGTGTGGCAAAGAGTGAGTCGGAAGAAAGAGAGAGAAAAAAAGAATAGAAATAAAATAAAAATAAATAAATAAAAATAAGAAATGTAGGAGATGCGAGAAGGCGTCGTCCTCCGACGTTCTTTATATCCTTCGATCCTCCAATCCAGTTCCCTCTCCCCCTCTCGAGGGCGCTTCTTCTTTTCATCCTTTTCATTCTTTTCATCCTTTTCACTCTCTCCATTAGGCTCGTCCTGGTTTATTGGCCGTTTTCGTTTTGTTGCCCTCGCCCTCTGGCCCTTCTTCTGCACCCTTCAACCTCCACCCTTCCACCCATCCACCCTCTACTCTTCGCTCTTCTTCACCCTTTTTGGCTACAGAAATGGCCGACTGTGGCCACCGCCAATCTCCTACTTTCACGGCCCTCCATATAATACAATGGTATATAGTACATACTCCGCGCAGGATTTGATATTTCACCAGATTGCGTTACAAAATAAGCTTCTATCCGTCATAAAAGTAACGCGCTGCGAATCCCTCCTGCAACCCGTTGTCCTACAAAAATTTACATTCATCCCTCCGCGTTTATCCTATATAAGAATAAAAATATAGCTACGATACGCACACGTCGCGCGTCTACTTTATGATTGATAATCGTTAATTATTATGTTCCCCAAACTTCGATGGTCCCTCAAAAATATGGAATATCGTAATATCTGCCTGCTTTTCCATTCCGTCTGTGCAACTTCGGCGCGTATTATTCCATCTACGTACGGAACGTAGGTACCTCATATACGTTAGACGTTACTCGGTCTGCATATGATAAGGTTGTTGGTTCTTTTTTCCATAATTTTTTTTTCCTGTTTTCTCTCCTACATCTTTCTTGTTTTTGTTCCCCTTTTTTCTCGTACCTCGTCCCGCGTCGCGGGTGTATCCAAGAAAATTCGTGGGCGCGTTATACACCCATCACGTATATGAACCTATACATCAGCGTGCAGCGTTGAAAAATTCGTTATTGATCACTCGTCATGCGACACATTCGAATACATTTATGAATAAATATGAATAATAATAATAAAGATAATAATTCATTTTTATCGAAACGTCAACGGCGATGTTATACACCTGCAGCACGTGTACGTGTGTACTTTGATTATACAAAATGGAAATTTCATAAAAATTTTACCTTTACAAAAAATCTTGTTAGTTCAAGTACAAATGCATGCCGCGTACCGCGACACATACCTATCGCCTACCTACCTATATATCATCCACTCGAAAAACACTCGATGCATACGCGACGTAACAAATTGCAAAAATTTCAATAATTTTCACCAACGTATGAAGCTATCATATTAGTTATAACGCTCGAAATAAAAATGACATATATTCCATCGTGTTGCAAGTAGAACGAATTGAAATCAATTTTTAATTAATTACGTTCTGATACGCGGAGTATTTTTTCCTATAATATGTGCATATACAGATTATTAGAATTTCTCCAAAGATGAACTGGAAAAAATAGAGTACGGAGAATTGATGAATTTTTTATTTTTTTTTGTTTTCTTCATTCAGTTCTTCAACCGAATAATGTCGTATCAAACCTACCTATGTATATACTTAATAGGTTTACATATATTATATATATATACGTATATACCATACCTACTATTCGCTTCACAGCGCTAGTCACGGCCCATTTACGTATACGAAACTACAGGCTGTGACGTAATTTCCATATATATTACGCGTTTCGTACATAGGTACGTACGTACATATATATGTGTATGTATTACATAAAAATATATATTTCGGTGTGTGTATAGTAGGTAGAAGTATATATACGTACCCATACCGGATTCTTAAACGCAAAATATAAATGTAAATTTAGGGTAACTCCCTTAGCTCGGCGTCTGAAAAGTGCGCGAAGCGTAAGTAATATTATGTGTGTATCAATATACATATAACGTGCAGGACGAAAAAGAAATAAATTCTTTTTCTTTTTCATTTTTTTTTTATTCTTCCTAAGAAATTTGGTTACACAGATATGAAAGATTGCATTTCTAGAAGAACCAGAGAAAACGAAATTTGTTTTTTTCTGCATGTTCTTTTGAATTTGCAAAGTTTTTTTTTTTGCAATTTTCAACCTGCTCTATCATCAAGTCGTGAAAGAAAACTTTGTTTTTTTTTTTCTCATTTTTATTTAGGTAGAATTTTCTATTCATCGGAAAAGAAATTTTGCTGCCACATTTTCTGCACTACGTTTTTTTTTTTTTTTTTTTACAAATCTTCAACTCTCTGCTGTCTTACGAATTTGTATCAAGCCACGAATAAAACATTAGACCAAATGGAAGTTTTCAATTTCTTCTCATTGTCAGTTCAAGTTGACTTTGCGACGGGGGGGAAAAAAAAGAGAGAGAAAATAAAAGAAAGAACGCAATTCGTAACCCGGCATATTCTTTCTCTCTAATGAAGAACCGCGAATAAATAATCTATACGGTTAGCAAATAAAAATCGACATCCTCTTGGAACTGTGAAATTAAACTATCTAGTTCTATATGCTGAAATAGGAGCGAATGAAATTCTTGGAAATCTTTACGCTATATATCGAAAGAGGATGTCGAGATCAGATTCTGGCTGGAGTGACGTATACTTAATCCATTAATTGAAAGGCTGTTAGCTGCCGATGCCGATGCCGATGCCGATGCTTCCGTTGCCGTTGCATCGCGTAAAAGGAAAAAGATCAATCTTCGGAAAAGAACATCCAGGCAACATCCTCTCTGTATTTGAAAGCATCTCTACTCGTTTAATGAATCTCATTGTTATCCTAAAGGATATTGTGGTGTTATATATACCGCCCCTTATTTATCGTATCCCATTATCGCGCCGAGTTATATTCTGTATACAGAAAATTGGAAATTTCATGCACCCGCGTATAGGGCTGGATATTTATACACTTTCACTAATGAATTTAGCCAGATCATGATCTCCGAAGCATTATAGAATACGTGCACCTGTAGAGAGGGGAAAGAAAAAATAGCAAAATTGATCAAACTAGGAAATATTAACCTTACACACCGCAGTGCAGCCAATGCCTTTGGTTTTTTGCGACCTTGTACCCGTAGGAAAATCAGGACATTGGTGTGTAGAATATTCTCTCACTTCGCGGTTAGCGTGTTTCTGATTTGTAGCCAACTCACGTCAGCGAACTAAATTCTTCAGAGGCATTAGCTGAACCGAGGCTTCGGCCTAGGCGTGTCGGATCCATTAATTAAGAGTGTTTGTTATTCTCTTTTTTTTTTTCTTCTTCTTTTCCTTTTTCATTTGGTTGTTTGCTCGCTGCTTCGAAAGGAATGAATTATATAAATTGACCTTCCGAAAGAACTCAGACGTCGGGGTGCCTCTTTTCAATAAATTCAGTAGAAAGACCTTATCGAAAGGTCAATTACTTTGATGAACTGCCGGATTCCAAAATTTGTTAAAATTTCGTCGAATCCTTCGAGCGATTTTTTAAAATCTCTGTACGAACTGCAATCCATAATCTTCGAAGACACCTTATGGAATTCATGGAGCTTCGTGAAGTTTGTTACAAACCCCATTGAAAATTCCACAATATTTCTCTTGACTTCGATGAACTTTCCTCGGGCTTTACACAGTACCGCGTGGGATCTTCATGAGCTCTCTTGGATTCCGAAGAGACTTTGCAGATTTGACGGTTATATCCTTGAAGCGACTTTTCGCTACAATATAAATCTATTAATCAGGATTATTGTATGAAATTTCCATGGGAATACATCCACGCTCTATGATGAAGCATGATTTCCGGGAATTAGCTTTTTCAAATGTCGTAAATCCCCCGTGCATTATATAGTCGTAAAATATGCGTGGGTAGTTGTATAACGGTTCTACGCATATAGATAGAAAGATGAATACACAAAATACATAAGATTACCTATATACACGTAGATACGTACACCGTTGGGGTGCGGAATTTCGTCGACGCGGATGAGGATGGCGCCCTTATCTGCGTCCCGCGAGAGAAACACAACCAAGTTTCATTGATCCATCCACTCGCGTTGTTCGTCGCTCCTTGCCAAATACCATACCATGCCATGCCAAGCCGTGCCCGTGTCTTGCCCTACCGCACCGTTCAAACTAACGTCTCGCGTAAAGCTTCGGCCTTAGTAACTATTAACTCCATCCTTTTAACCCTCACAAACTCCCGCCGCATAAATCCCATACCCCATACCTTATAGTATAGGTACACGTATACCCATCCCCTTACCATGCCCTTCAAAGTCAGCTGTGCTGAGAATAATAATAACCTTGGTTCGGTAGCGCAGAGCTACTGGCTGCGAGCTTGTACCAACGGATTCAATAATCCTAACGCACGTTCCAATTTTCGCCAAGATCTTTGTATCGGGCATACTATACATAACCTTATCGACTCCGAGATGTCGGGGAAAAGTAAGAAAAATAAAATAATCTCCTTTCTCCCTACATAAATATATTATTTATACGTAAATCTATATTCGGTGTTACACACGAATTCGTCGGATGAATTTTATAGGGTACAACATTTTGAATTTGATTTTTAGTCTCATTTCAAAGATGGATATTATTATAATGCGAAGGTCGCTCAAGGTGTTCGGTAACTTTCTCATTTTCTCGTCGAAGATCGTAGGTTTTATTTTTTTTCTTCATAACATCGATACTTCCGGATTACGAATTGAATTTTGCATGGAAACAAGTACGTGATATTTGTAATGTATTCTTCCAATAAAATAACTACCCGCTATAAAAATGTATCGGTAAAGTTGAACGCGGTTTAATACCGTATATTTAGAGCTAAGCAACTATTTTATACGGTGATACGATCGTAGAGGGTTTAAATTATACTTACTCGGATGTGTATCTCATTGAACGATTCGCTAAGTTCCGCAGTTTTGCAGAGATGGAACTTTTCTATATCCGCGTATCTATACCCGGTTTTTCTTACTTTTCCATGCATTATAGGTACGGACTCGAAGAAAAAAAAAAAGAAGAAACTGAGAAAATCGCTTACGATCTCCTAGTGAATATAGTTGCTTCCATAGGGCATATAGGTATATAAGTGTAGGTACCACGTAAGACTGAAAGTGCTGATACTCCAGACACGGTAAACCCGCGGAGTTTTACTTGCATATTTTCTTCAAAACCAATAATGTATAATCCAGAACTTAAAATTCGCCTGTAAGAATTTTATACGTATACATATATATTATATATGTACGTGAAATGCGGAAGGTGGTGTTCTGCTCGGCTTCATCCCTGCAATTCCGCGATAAGAGAAAACAAAAACAAAACAAACAAAAATTAAAATCGATATGAACTTCGCTTATGATATGTATCGCAGAGTTGTCGATCTGTACCGACATATTAGGTCATGTATTAGCCTTGCCACTGCTGCACAAAATTGCAAAAAAAAAAAAAACAAAAAAAATATGCACAAAGTGAAAATGAAAATTGGCTATATCGAAATTCATTTCTACGCTGTATGGCGCTGCGAAAAAATGTAACCAATCCGAATTAATAAATGATAGAAATCAATACAAGCGAACAACGAATTATTGGATGTATATAACGATTCACATCGATTGTAAGATTATGATCGTCGTTGGCTTATAAATAGATAAAAAAATTAAACATCGCACCCTCAAATTTGGAGTATGTCGCCAATCCGCTACAATTACATTAACATTACATTACATTATCTGTCGTGCAATCTACCGATACTAAAAATTGAAGAAAAAAAAACCATGCATCGTATATCACCCTGCACGGTTGTGCGTGCTGGAATTGTAGATGTAAATTATATAGGTATAAGTACCTGAAAAATGATCAATTAATTATGATCAGTCATCGTGAGATTATTTTTATTTCGGATGTTAATTATTGCTAGTTTTTTTTTCTCTTTCTTTCTTCTCGTTGTCTTATTGAAAACGTTTTTCACGAAATTTTGAATTCTTTTTAACGACTCTTGCATATCTATTAGTACCTATCTATTAGAAATTCGATAACCTCGATGTTGTTTTATTCATTTCCTCTCGGAGATTAATTAACTAATTATTAATCATTAACAAACACTGTTCGAGTTGAACGTTATGTATCGTTGATCACATCTAATATTTATAATACAGACCTTGTATGTATACGTGTAGTGAATGCATATAAAACAAATGAACAAAACAACAAAATCCTGTTGTTCTCACAACAGTATTTCTGTATTATATACTATATGCCTATGTAAATTATCTCTTCGTAAATTTTATATCTTGTTTGGGAAATATAGTTTCCAAATTGCATTTGTAGAATTTTAAAACCTACGATTTCGCTTTAAATACTATGCATATTTAGAAAAAAATTTTTATTTATGAATGAATTGTGGCGGTAATCAAAGCACTTAATGCATTTGTTCAATATAGACAATCTAGACCGCAACTTTTCGTAAAAAAAAAAAAAATGATGACGATTCGCTTCGGCGATGATTTTTAATATCGATACCCAATGATGATGAAATTGATTGATGAACATGTATATTTTTTTGCTTTCATTTTCTTAGCGTCGGAGACACCAGCACAGCCGGCACAAAATCAAACTGCATCATCGAGTCATCGTATTATTTATCGAGTATTAGACTCAAATTCTTCAACGGTGCTTAATCTAGAATGTAACACGACGAGAACTGATCAGGTAGTTTGGTACCGTGATAACTCGACTGATATGAAAACGGATAGAATTAAATTTTTTTCAAGTGGAAAGGTATTGAATATCGAAAAACAGTCCGAATCATTAGCGGGAAACTACTCCTGCAAGCATAATGACTCCGCCACTTACCTGTCCAGCTGGCACCTCATCGGTGAGTATTCATCATCGATATAAAAGCAACAAAAAAAATGTAATTGAAACAAAAATATCACATACATATTTCACCGTTTATATACTATATAGTGAAATACTAAAAGAATTATTAGGGAAATCATGTAACGACACCAATCCAGGATATTTTTTTATCTCTGGAACAGTGTGTACATTATTATTCTGTTAATTCTTCTTTCTTCGATTTCTGAAATTCTATTTATTCATTTATAAATTATTATTGCAGCGAGACCAACGGCAAAACTACCTCCTAACTCTCACGTGGTCGAGGGTAAGGAATTGAACCTAGTTTGTCAAACGGTACCGGGTTTGGGTGCTGAAGTCACGTGGAAGCTTGGAGAAGTAAACTACACAGCTAGCGATGAAAAGGCTCGTGTTAAGATAACCAAAGATGAGGAACATGATATCGAGGGCGCTGTATTGACAGTTGAAAATGTTGGGGAGAAAGATCGCGGTGACATCTATTGTTTCGTTAAATTCACGCTCGCGGGTAATGTGGTCGCCTCCGGACACACCTTCCTCAGGGTGAAAGATAAATTTGCTGCTCTATGGCCATTCCTTGGAATCTGCGCAGAGGTCATCGTACTTTGTGCCATTATTCTTGTCTACGAGAAAAAACGCAACAAGGCTGAACTAGAGGAATCTGACACCGACCAGAGCCCCGACACGTAAGATCATTTTTATCCACTTTAACCACCATTCCTCGTACCGAGGGCTAGCGTCCAGAACGGCGTATCCCACAAAAAAATGTCCACCTAATAGTTCGAACGAACGGTGGCCTCAAACATTTTTAATAAAAAAATTTTTTCTTTGTTTTATTACGCGCTCCCCTTCGAGGGTGCGGATGACTTCAATGTTAAAAAATGGCGCGAAGCTATCTGCAAGAAAGGCGTTAAAAAAAAAAAAAAAATTTATTCGAATATTGGGAGTCAAAAGATTGTGAATTTACCCCTATAATGGTTGCTAGCTTTTGATACGTTAATTGGCAATATTTGAATCTTCCCGTTTCAGCAAAAATATTCATCGCGTATAATCATCAACCCAAATGGAAAGTTGAGTCTTCGCCAGATTTGGACGGAGCGACAGATTTTTGTGTAATTATTTCAATTCGATCGATAGAATTTTATTCAATTTGACGACTCGTTGATTTTCCTCAATCGATTATACGTTCAACCTCTATCTGCTTTCCGATATTTTTCCACCGAACAGAAAATTTGATAGATTTGTGCAACAGTTTGAACAACGATAGTTTTTTTTTATTTATTTATTTTTTTTTCTTCTTATATCCATCTTCGTTACGATGAGCTGGATTTTATAGTATAGGTTGTCAAGTAAGAGGAGCGAAGCTTACCGCCGTGACAATGAGATACTTGCGGAGAAGCGGCTAGTCTAGATAACACGCGGATCGTATAACAGTAAAGTTTAAGAGAAGAAAAAGAAAAAATAAACGAAAAAAAAAAAAAAAAAAACCGTGAATAGACTGAAGATCACAGACGTAGATAGCTACGACAGCGACGACGACATACCGACGTCGAAGACAACGACGACGTCACCGTCGGATTTTCTCGTTACTTACGACGAGCATCACGACGTAACGACAACGCCAAGTTGTACTCGTAATATAGGTATATACCTACTGCATATATCTATGTGTATATACATAAAGGACTGTTCCAATATATGTAATATCATTGAACTTCGATTCATAGTACGATCGACTATATCGGCGACTGCTACGCAATTCTATTAAATTGGCTTCCACAATTTTTTCAAATGGATCTCATAGAGTAGTTTTATGTTTTATACAAAAAAATAGCGAACTTCTGAACGATAAAACGCAAATGAATTTCGTAGTGAAAGTGTCGGGGGAGGGGGGACATGTAGCATTCCGTGACAAATCATCTAGTCACTGACCTTGACAGTAAAAAAAAAAAACAATGTTTAAAATTATTTTTTTTTCATTTAACAGACGTCACTTTGACGATCACACGTTAGTTTCGATTTTATTTTTCAATCGTTTCCGTCACGAGACTTCAGTTGTAACCAAATAGCCGAAAGATCTGGGTGAAGAACCACGTGATTTAACGTGGAATACCCCGTTTTTTTCCCCCGATTTTTTATTCATTTCTTCGGGGGTTGTAATTTCGTGAACCATTAGGCACTCGCGGAATAGAAAATGGACTTCGAATTTGGAGAAATTCTACGTACCGATCCAAGGTCCGCTTCCTCCTTCCATACTTCCGGTCTAATCCCCCGCTACCCCACCGCTGAATTTTACTCCGGACTATATAAAGCTGTTCATTTCCAGGGGCTCTCCCAAAATGTAGCACTCAGGTTACTTATTCACTTATCTGATTTTATCCTAATCCCAATTTCGTGTAAGTAGAGCGATTCCAGGAATTCCAATCTCAACCTTGAACATACCGCCATTTTTAATTTCCATATCCTTTAATTAGATGCGTTCCATTCCGCAAATTCATTTTCCTTTAGTAGGTATATATACTCGTCACCCATTTTAATATTATTAGTTTATAACATTCGTTTGTTTGTTTTTTTTTTCGCTTCTCTCCTGCAGCAAGCCTGCGTCGAACAAGGACGGCGACGTGCGACAGAGAAAGTGAATGGGATAAACTAGAAAATGAAAGTTGAAATATATAGAAGAAAAAAAGAACAAAGTATGTAATAATAAAAACAAAAGAAACAAATTAACTGGAGAAAAAATTAATGAAAAGATAAACAAATACAACTATAATATAACATTTCGAAATAAAAAATCTTCAAAAAATAGAATAAAAAATGAATTTATGAAAAAATTATTAAGAATGAAAAATTAATAAATAAAATGATAAAAACAAGTGATGGAGGCCCTGAACATTACACAGCGGACGACAGTCAAATTTACATCTTATTACGATAAGTTCTGCGCTTCACTTCAAGACACCACATTATATTATTAATTAATAACAATTTTTAATTAAAAAAAAATAAAAAAAAAATTGAAAAAAAAAAACATCACGTATAAGAAAAATAGGAATGCTAACGATAAGAAGAAGAATATAAATAATAATAACCAAAATAATAGTAATAATAATTAAAATAATAATAATAAAATAACAATAATCATAATAATAATAAAATGATTCGATTGAACCGTTTCTAGGTACCTATATATATACACATATATATAATTATTTACTTACAATGTTTGCCACGTACATAATATGTATATTAATATTACGTAATAAACTAAATAAAAAATCACAGACGAAAAATTAATATACGTACATACGCGTCATACCATCGAGATCAGACTGCGGCATATATTTTACCGCACCCCACATAGGTATATAATAATTATGTACGCCATAGATAATATTGCATACCCTATATTGTACATACCATACAGTAATATACATATAAGCAAGATTTCTCACGGAAGATTATTATTATTATTATTATTATTATTATTATTTTTTAAAATGATTTTTATCATCCAAAAATGCATCGCTGGTTGACGACGTTATGCTGATCTTTTAAATTTTGGTGAAAAAAACAAAAAAAAACAAAACAGAAACATTACCGGCAAATGAACAATCATGTATAAAAAATAATCTCGCAATTGTCACCCTCATTTCGCATTCAATTTACGTACAATTATATGCGTGTATGATTTGATATCAAATTAATTATTATCATTATTATTATTACTGTTGTTGCTGCTGTTGTTATTACTGTCATTAGCGTTATTATTAGTGTGTTCTAATACGATGCACCGGGCCATATTTGATTATCTTCATTATGATTATTAATATTATTATTATTATCATTATTGCAATTATTGTTATTATTATTATTAATAATGTCGTTACTATTACTATTACTATTATTATTACTATTATTATTATTATTATTATTGTTGTTGTGGCTACACATATGAAAAGTATAGAGAAAAATACGTTGGAAATATGTATGCGTAATGATAATTATACATATACGCTGTAATTGATTCTCGACATTTTAAACTCCAAAGATGATAATGATAAACATTATTATACATATACTATACGATTATCGCACGCATCTTTAGTATATGAATGTACACGTATATTTGATATACTGTATGCCTATAATTGTTATGAGAGTAAAAAAAAAAAAAAAAAAAAAATCACGTTAGATAATTACGCGTACACACATACTAAATCATACTTATATACGTATATAGGTATGTACCTAGAGTATACACATGCGCATAGACACATACATATACCTATACACGTGAAGACAGAAATCAATATTATTAATGTTATTAAAATCATTATTATCGTTATTATTATTGTCATTATTATTACTACTATTATTATTACCATCATCATTATTACATTATATACTAATAAATAAAAACAACAAAAAAAAAACATGAAAAATAAAAACAATATCAACTGTTATGTATTATCTGTCTAGTACGTACTGTACGGCGGTGTTTTTCTCTCTCATTTTTTCGCGCTCTTTGTTTATCCAGAAAAAAGAAATTTCCTGAACTTGAGTCCACTCGGAAGATTTAACCCGCTCCAAACGCCTTGGAATGTTTTAATGTTGGTATGAAATGGGAAAAAACTAATTTTTGAGATTCTTTTTTCTGTCTTTCTTACGCTACTGGGCAGAAGTAGATGGTGAGAAGGTGCGAATACGTGAATTCTTTAGCAAGAAGTCTTGAGCGTTGAACGCGAAAAACAGAAAGAAAAAAACAAATTAAAAAGTGGAGCTCGCCAGTAAAATTTAACAATAACGCAGCTCTATAGAACATTTTCATTCTTCTCATCAGCTCCAATCAACTTTTCACCTGTTCATCATTATTCTGTTCTTACTCATTGCCTGTCGGATGAAAAAACTCAAAAACTCGTTTTTTTGCCATATAAAATCTACGCGAAATTATAAGGCGATTAGAAATGGATGTTGAAAGTTGTTCGATTTTGGTACGAAGTTTTTTCTTCACTTTTACTGAAAAAAAAAATCCGAATACAAAAGCTCGGGAAAATTTTGACTTTTGCAAGACATGAAGACCACCCATCTAAAGTGCATTCTCGGTAAACATGTGCTCGCGTATTTTTAATCTCTACACTATGAAAAACAGTCAAGATTTGGTGCAATATTTATATGGAACCTATTGAACCTCGTTTTCCTACTACTACTACTACTTCTACTTCATCTACTACTACCACCAACACCGAAATCACTACTGCATTTATTGCTACGCTCACGCGAATTAATTTTACGAATAAAATTGAATTATTGAAACTGTTAAACGAACAAAACCGCGCTCGTCTCGTTCCATAAAGGAAGATCTGAACGCAATGATTAATTAAAATTATATAAAAGTGTTCTCGCACGCGAATAATATCGTCTAAAGTACCTACTTCTCGCGAAAAGTGAAAAACCAAGTCAAATGAAAAAGGAAAATACAAACAAATGAAATCAATGCACATTCATTTATGCGTTTGATATTTATACTTTATAAATTATAACAGTTTTCCAATTCAATTATAACCATGTACATCATATCGCTCTATAAATTGAATGTTATGAAATTTAATTAACGTTATTCTTATTATGATTATTATTATTGTTATTAATATTGTATTATTTCAATTATCAATAACCATTGCTGATAAAAATTCAACTACTCAACAACGCATAATAAAATAATAGTTGAAAAAAATATATGAATAACGAAACACCGTGAAGGCACAACTTTGCACGTGGGTATGAATTTTAAGTACAATTCAATATTTCAGATGAACTCTTATCAAAGACAATGACCATCTACACCCATGATATGGATGCAGATTCTTTTTATCCATTCAAATCTGATATCAAATATCAATGAGTTTTGAAAATATAAACGAAAAAAAAAGAAGCGTAGCAAATAAAGGTAAAAAAAAAAAGAAAAAATGGACGAAATACAACATTCGATGTATTGTATTCATTCCTTCTCGTGTAGTCAAATTTGTAGATTGTAACATATGTACCATGTTGGTATACATATAGGTATACATAAAAAGCCTTTGCCTTTGAAGTATAAATTTTTAGCCGAAGTGCGTTGTGTTCGACAATAATGTTGAACAAAAAAAAAAGAAAAAAGGAAAAGAAAAAAGAAAGGAACAAAAACCGATATGCGTTTTGATACGAACGAAAACACTACGGGTATAAATTGTAAGGGCAGTAGATCAAATGTAATGAAATTGAAATAGGAGAATAAAAAAGAAGAAAAATTGAAAAAATAAAAAATGGCTACCGCGTCTCTCTTGATATTTGGAGGCATTATAAAATGTGTATGAATTTTGATTATAAATTTTACGGTAGTGTTTACGTTTATTCTGAAAACTGCCATTAGAAAATATTATCTATCGATAAAATAATGAAACATACACCTTATATATCGTCATCGTTAATAATTATATCACTCGCCTCCAGTTTAAATAATTAATATTTCTAGTTGTAATAACGAAAAAAGATTTAAGAAAAAAGTTGACTATTAACTGAGAAAAATTTTATGAAAAATTATTTAAATATCTTGTTACGCAATGTTGTTGTATGAAATTATTTGATATTCATTATACGAGTTTATCAACACCGCATGCGTCGTACGTATACTTATATTGAAGAATGAAGAGAAATACTTCCAGCGAAATTCGGCTGTTATTTTCCTGCGTTTATCATTTCAGCATATTTATTGTAATATCGTTATTATATATTTCACCTATAAATATGTACACTGCTATAGTATCGATACCCTCGAAATGATACCTATGATTGAACGCATAAGGATTATAAAAAAAAAAGAACATTATTAGTATAGATAAATGAAACACGCCTTTGAGATCAACTGAATAATAAACTATGTATATTGACACGTTGACCAAAAAAAAAAGAAAATTCTACTACTTTCGTCATTATATTCAATTATTTCTATCATATTTTCTGAATTTTATTTTCAAATTTCTTCTGTATCATCGAAAACTTTCAGCCTGTCGTACTTTCAACTATATCGCTACACGTTACTCCGATCGCCACATTATTGCGGTAAGAGAAAATAAATGTTATAACGCGGCAAATTTTTTTGCTCCGACGGAAAAAAGTTTTCCATTTCGACGTGAGCTGCTCTTGGCGGATAACGATCGTTGGCCTTTTTTTTTTTATCACGGGCCATAAAAAAAGACAAAAAAAGGTAAAATCACGGTTTATGGATAATGTTATATACCTATAGAGTGTATCAGGACGACCAGTCTGAAGAGGAGCACATGCTGCACTCGTTCCGAATCCAAATCAAACCAGGTTTTGAATTTTTATTAGATCCCTCGCCGAATCAATTCAAAAATTCGCTAATGACGATCAAAACGATCGGGAAGAGTCGATTTTTAGGTAGGATTAACTCAATTTTCGAACGATGCGTTTTTCTACGCATGGAATACGTAAATGAATATTTAATTTAATATCCTGTGAATTTGAGCGTTTCACATTTATTTCTTTCTTTCTTTTTCAATATGACAAAACGAATTTCAGAATTTTTTTTTTCTTACAAATCAACGAGGCTGGAAATTTTTTCGCGGCGATTTTTTTTCTTGTAAACTTTTATTCTTTTCCGTTGTTCACATTTTTCACCTTCGCTGCTTGAAACTATCCGAGTAGGATATATTATACATAGGTACGTATGTATTTTGAATAATATGTAATACGGATAAAGATTTTGGAAATGGGTAAGTGTTGAAAGGAAAAACCAAATTTGAGCTATTTGCGTTACAAAATTAAACAAATACTTTATTACACACGTATAATTACGATTTTTTTTTTTTAATCCTTCGTTCCTTTGCTTCTTCATATAATATACTACAATATAAGTATATTCATACTTACAATAAAATATATATATATAGTTATATCCATTAATTTCGGTACTACAGTTTAAGGTAACTTATGTATATATAAATAGCACGTATCCTCATTTTATAATAATAATAATAATCATAACAATAATAATAATAATAATGGTGATTAAAGTAATTATTTAAGCTTAATGTACATGCCGTGCAGCGTTGTTTGCTTTGAATAATATCGTGAGGGATTTTCGTTGTATATTGGTGTGTAAATTATGTATAACACATGTGATAACGTACGTATATATTATGTGTGAAGAACAATGAATCGAATTAGATTTTGCAAAAATAATTTAAAAAAAAAAGAGAAACAACAACAATAATAATAATAATCATAATAATAATAGTAAGGAGAAGAAAACAATTTTCGAAAAACGAAAAAACGAAAGAAAGAAAAAAAGCAATACACTTTACTAATTATACAGAATCAATGTATAATTATGTAATTCGAACAATGATTGTTGATGATGAGAAAGCAAACAGTCTGCTATATGATTAATTGATTAAAGTCACACACACGTAACGAACGTGAACGGATTTACATGTCAATCTGTACGCATCGTAAGCAATCCGAAGAGACAGAAAGACATTTGATCTCAATTTCGTTTTTTTTTTTTTATTTTTCATTTTTCTTTCATCATTTTTACCAGCAATATGTACATGAACTTTTGAACGTCGTGTGTACGCATTTGATTTCGACTTTAAGAACGTGATTTATTTTCGATATCTTTCATTGCCTTCGAAAAATGTTGAATTAAACAAAAAAAAAAAAGTAAGGGGGAAAAACCAAAAATTAATATAATTCTCTCGTCTATTTATACATGGAAAATAAACTAGATAACATTAACGTATAATATAATATTTATAATATACATATGTATGTATATAACATTAAATTAGTACTGGGCCTTCTAATATATAATTCTAGCTCACTTAGGCTGATTACCATAATCAACGTAAACGCGTACAACTTCTCCGCTGTATTTTCGTTGGCTAGGCATAAAATAAAAGTCCGGTTGTTGGGGCCCCGATGCATTGGGGCCTTTGTACCTTTGATTTCTACGGTCCTGAGTGTAATAGCCAGGTTGAGGAGGGGGCGGTTGTCTAGGGCCCGGGGCCCTTGGAAGGCTGTAAGTTGCTCGAGGTCCTCCGATTTGTTGTTGATGTGGATTCCTCGATTCCTGGCCAATAGTAGTAACTTCCCGCGGCCTTGGTAAACTCGATACTGGCGGCGGAGCTTTTTCCTCAGTTTCAAAAGCTTCGAATGCAAAGTTGGTGTTCGCCCCGGAATTGTAATCCTTCCACGCGTTGTTCGTCGTAATCAGTTGATCCTGTAACAGGAAATTTTTCCTTATTTTTCTTTATTTTAATGCCATCGTGTTTTTTCGTTTTTCGTTACGTTTCATCCCCCATCCCGCCCAACTTTTGTTATTATTAT
The DNA here is from genome assembly GCA_963932425.1 of Athalia cordata. Classification (NCBI taxonomy): domain Eukaryota; kingdom Metazoa; phylum Arthropoda; class Insecta; order Hymenoptera; family Athaliidae; genus Athalia; species Athalia cordata. The sequence continues at coordinate 34,315,669 of OZ010626.1, forward strand.
TTTGTTTCCTTCATACTTTTTACACCGAGTCCAGCGTGCAGCTTTTAACGTTAAGCCGGAGGGCTTTAACGACCACCGCTCCTTTTCTTTTTTTATTACAAAGTTCTTTTCTTTTTTGTTTTTACGTTATTATCATAAAAGATGGTAGCATCGCTCTCTCCCTCTCTCTCTCTCTTTCTCTTTCTTTCTCTCTTTTTTACGAAGCTACCTACCTTTTTTATATCAGGGTATTTGTATCAAGCGGCCTAAAACTGACAAATTATGCTTGTCGTGTTACAACAAATATTGTAATAATCGCAAAAGGCTAAGCGATGATATCGTCTAGCTGTATGTTATCGGATTTGAAAATGAAAAATTTTGTTTTTAAAACAAAAGAAAATAGACGTTCGAGGTACGTATGTCGCATGCTGATTGTTTAAAGCGATTAGGAAGGTATCGATAAAGACAAAAAACAAAAAAGAAAAAGAAACAAATAGATAGATACGTTTTTTGACAGCAGGTATTGAAGATTATAAAGAATATTTTTTTTGGGAAAGTAGGTAAAAAGAATTCAACCACCCCGCGTAAAGCAAATCGAAAAGAACAAGAGTTAAAAAAAAAGAAACAATATTCAGAATAACGAAAAACAGCGAAATGTGTTAAGGAAAAAGAGAAAAAAAAAAAAGATACATAAACAAAAACAAATCGATAAATAAATTGAATTTATTTTATTTACTTCATTTTTAGAAAGTCAAAAAAGGATCTTATACCTTGGTTAATAAATTGATTGCTATTTCTTTATTTGTATGCTACCAGTTTGGGGCGGGCCGGTGCATATTTGGTGGAAAATGTTGGTGGTGGTTGTGGTTGTTGTATTGATAGTTGGTTTGACTTTGATGACGTAACTGCGTCGAATTCAAGTTTGGGTGATGAATTGGATTCATTGAAGAAGCAGGAGAAGAAGCCTGAAGTGGGAGCGCGTACACCCTCTGGGCGAGGAGAAGTACCGTCACAACGAGTCAACAACAACAACGAGACATGCAACATACAAGCAAGCAAAGATTTTCCTTGATTAATTTTTGTTTTTTTTTTACTCATTTTCTTTTTTTTTTTTTTTTTCTACTGTTTTCTATCTACAATCAAAATGATCTCGCAATCACAAACATGTATTAAGAGGGCGAGAAAAAAAATATGGATTGGATCCAATCAAAAGCTACACAGAGTTAGATACTTCATAATTATGTTACACACAATGAATTAGAGCGATCGGTAAAACATGAGTGAAACCCAAAATAATCATCACTGGTACAATAAATATGAGTTTTGATTTTGAATTTCGTGTGGCACTCGAGAAATCGATACTTGATCACGAGAAGGAAAAAAACAAGGAATCCTTGCATATTTTTTAAAAATCGCTCAAAGGCTTGCAGAAATCTTTTGAGCAAAATTTCAAAATTAGTTTAGTGATCACACTTTTTCAAGTATTTTTATACGGAAGTAACTTTGGGACGAGACTCGAAATTCAGAATGACAAATAAAGCTCACTCAGTGTATCGTTAGCCTAATAATAATTTCTAATTATACGACAATTAGTTGAATGAAATACGATTATTACAGACTAAAGCGTATAAACTATATATGTAGAGATGGTAACGATTCTGCCGTATAGAATAATACATAGTAATATACTTTTAGTAACTGGTTAAAAAGGCCGAAAGTTTATGTGACTAGCTTTGTTAGAGAGGATAAAAGAACACTGTGCGGGTTACCTTAGATGTGCGTTTTCTGGATCGATAAAGAGTGCAAGTCGCTTGGAGCAGAGCCAATGCTACTAGAGCAGCGACACAACCAACGACGATATAAAGCTTCGTTGAACTCAATAAAATCCCCGTAGCACTCGGCCCCGAATCTTCATCCTCGTCAGTAATGTCGTTTACTGAAAATACAAAGTACGATGTTGTTAAGTAAAATGTAAAATGATATTCTCTTATCTTTTTTCATCCTTTTTATTTTTTTGTATTTTTTACTTCCTACGGAACAGCGTATACTCCAACAAAGATCGTTGCCGTCTTCGCGGATAGTATGTAAATTCTCTAGTTGAATTATTCCTAGATATAATAGTTTAATAGGCTAGCTAGACTATCGGATTCAGATAATTGGAGGGAACGGTGGAGAGAAGTTGGATCTCGAAATTAGATTTCAAGCGAAATGCAAATCGAGATTAAAACTTTTTAAACTATTCTCATTAATTGATGAGTTATTAGATCTCGATTGAATCCCGCGTTAACGGTTCTTTCCACACATTCTTATTATATGTATATGCTCTACCTGCGCTATACGTCTAACTATCGTTATTGTTACTATTATTATTATTGTTGTTCTTATCGTTATTAATATTTCGAACATTGTGATCATCTACGTCGCATTGTCGGAGAAAGAGTAAAGATGTAAAGTTACAAACTCGACTCGGTTAACGTCACGAAACAAACTTCACGTATGGGTTTTCCAATAACGTATCCATACAAACTCCCGCAAAACAGATTTGCTCTGCAGAACCTTCGGGTAATTGCTTTCCAATAGTCGTGTATATAGTTAACTTCACATAAACTTCACCTAGCAATCTCACCAGTGCGATCAGTCCCACAATATTATCACCCTAACAGACGATTGTTCTATCAGATTATCGAAAACTTTCAAATCCAGGATCGCTGGGATCCGTATACTACATTATAGGGTGGCAACATTTTCACGCTTTCTTATTTTTCCTATCTAAGTCTCTCAATTTTCGTGGTCACCAAAATAGAAAAAAAAATGGTACTTGCTAAATAATTCGGAACGATTAAAAAACGTTCTGCATGTAAAGGTTTTCTCAGTTTTAATATTTGTTGTATAAAGTTGACGATTTTTTGAAAAAAAAAAAACAAAAACATATTTGCTGTGATAAATGGAAAGGTTTTCCTTCATCGACTTCACTGCGTAATTTGAGAATTATAGTTCAAGAGGTGAATAGGTATTGAATTTGAAATTTATAGACTTACTCTGCGGTGACCTGAAGACAAGGTATTGCGGGTCAACCCTTAGGGAACCGACTTGTCCAGTGCTGAGGGTTTCCTGAAGGGCTCCCTTGGCCATAGCTTCGGTATCTTCGGGCCTTAAAGCTCTCCCCTTAGCTTCGTTTTTGTCCAAGATTAGATTCATTTTTGCTACAACAGACTCGGCATTGGTTCTGGAACAAAAGGAAAGCAAAATGTCATCACCTTATACGATCTTTGAATATTACAAAAGGCTTTTCATTTTCGATTTCTATGTATTACTCCTTGGCCCGCGTTCAACAAAAAAGTATATAGTCAGCACAGACTCAGTTATTGATCCATACCAGCAAAACATGGTTAGTCATTCTGTTGTTCATTTGTCTTGATTCATTTATTTGCTCACCTTTCTAGCTCGTTCAATTTGACACCGTAGTAACCCGGAACTTTGCTTAAGGAAGGTCCGAAACTGTCAGCGATCGTATTAGAGATTGTTTCAAACTCTGGAGTGTTGGGTTCAGGAGCTTGAAATCCAGCACCCAAGTTTGTAAGTTTCACTTCAAAGTCGTAGATGAACCTAGGGGGTGCAGGAGTCGCTGGAGCGTCCTCATCAACTTCTGCATAATAATGTAAGTTAATTATCAAACGATTCGATAAACTTTCGCAGAAATTATTCTCCGTCATCTTATCAATACTTGAGAACTCACCGTCGCCGCATGACCTGATGCAAATTCTATCGCTCGATATTAGCGGAACGATCGCGTGTTTTTTTATTTTTTTATTAACGGCGTTAAACTCTCCCCCCTTAACGGGGAACATCATATAAACGCAGTGGTCGTCGGTGATCGAAATATCTTTATTATCCTTGGTCACTCTCTTCCTCGAAAAATTGAGTGTGGTAAGACCATCTTGAATGCTTCCACTTGTGTTACCAACGTCTTGAGACGAGTCCAACATAGGAGGTTGATAACCGTTTATCCAAGTATCCATCATAAAAGCTCGCCCAGTCCCTTTGTCTACCCATCCTAAGATGGCGTCTGTCTGGGACTGGAAGAAATCAAACGTATTATTTTTATTTTCTTTTTTATTCTCGTTTTATTCTCTACTGCTATCCAGATTTCGATCCATTATTTGGAGTTCTTACCATGCTCATGTCATCGGAGAACCCTATTCCGGTCCACGTGTCGGTGTTTGAAGTGACGATAGTAAACGCGAGTTCGTCCTTGAAAAGAAATGGAAGATGTTGAGCACATAACCCTTGTCGAAGTCGTTTGAAATAACAAAACTGGATTTGCCAAGTACCTTTTTAGCCTTGTAGACCCAACGCGCGGCGTATTCGCACGTGCGGTTTTCCAAAGAACAATGTCGTGGATAACGCCATTCTCCTCCGCAGACACCTCCTCCCAAAGGAATATGACCTCCGGATTCCTTCTTGTTCTCGTCTGAAAGCGAAATAATAGCAACGTGTGTTAATTAATTCTAACGACGAAATAATTAGGAGTGTACATCATACGTTGATTATTTATCGAAAAAAAATAAAAATAATAGTTTGACGACACGTACCGAAGAAATTTATGCTAGATACTCCTCGTTGAGAATTATGTCCGTGATATTTGAGCTCGTCAGGTTTATAAAAGTTTTTGACGGACGTCTTGCTCTTCTCAATTCCACTCGGTGGATCGTGAACGTATTTTCCTGGCTCTTGACCCTTCGCCCAGATCACGTGCATCGCTGCGTCGATTATCCGATGGTCGGACATTTCATTCGTTTCTAATTTTTTCCTGAATACTATCGTCGTTATTCCGTCTTTTTCGAAACCCATAGCCGCCGTTAAACCGTCGCTTCCACCCCAGAAGGAATCTGGACGTGGAGTCGAACGATCTCGAGTGTAATAATCGCCGATACGATGGGTCATTCCTCGAGCACTACCGATCACGATATCCGTGCAATCCATTGGATTGAAATCGTGCTTCGGAGTGTACTTGTGGGTCGGAGACGCCGTCGGGGCTTCATGATTTAAAAAGAAAATAATGAAAAAATGAAAAAAACTTATTATTCAATATCTTGGCATGTGTGATGTCATGTGAGTTATGAGTAACTGTATGTTATGGCTGAATGCGGGACGTGATATTTCTCATATTTATTATACTTTGAGTATTATGAGCAGATGAATGTAACAATTGTTGCATTGCATTGTTGGTTAAATATAAGAAACTCACTTTGTTGAACATTATATACATGCTATACGTTTACTTCGACGCAAAGCAACTTTTTTCCATTGTTCATCAAAAAATATGTATGTATATATACCTTTCTTATACATCACATACAGGTATACGTATTATACCGTTGCATTATGCATGATCTTATTGAAAGTAATGCACCTCAACTCCGGCTCTAAATTACATATTACGGAGCAGGATTTTTTTTTCTCCCTTTAGAATAAGTGTGCATGCATGAACCCTGCGATTCGATATAAGTGTACGAATGCGTCATACGTCAGCTACATATGTATTTACTACGGGTACTGAATTCGTGATTATCTTTTACCAGAATATATTTACAATCCATATACCAATATCAACTATTTTGTTACCTTTCGTCGCTCCTGATTTCGTGATGGGTTCCACATCGCCATTCGAACTAGGCTCAGCTTTGGGTTCGGATTCAGGTTCGGGATAAGGCGAATCATTTGGTTCGGGATTTGGTTCAGCACTTGGCTCAGAGACGGGTTCAGACTTTGGTTCAGCATTTGGTTCCGAATTTGGTTCCGATTTGGGTTCCGCGTGGGGTTCGGATTTCAGTTTAGCATAAGGTTCAGATTTTGGTTCAGCGTTTGGTTCAGATTTTGGTTCCGCGCTTGGTTCAGATTTTGGTTCAGCGTTTGGTTCAGATTTTGGTTCCGCGCCCGGTTCAGATTTTGGTTCAGCGTTTGGTTCAGATTTTGGTTCAGCGTTTGGTTCAGATTTTGGTTCAGATTTTGGTTCCGCGCCCGGTTCAGATTTTGGTTCAGCGTTTGGTTCAGATTTTGGTTCCGCGCTCGGTTCAGATTTTGGTTCGGATTTTGGTTCCGCTGCGGGTTCAGAGACGGGTTCGGATTCTGGCTCCGCGTGAGGTTCAGGATTTGGTTCTGCCCGGGGTTCTCCGTTGGATCTGGATTGTGTTATTAGTGTTACGTTTTTCGCTGACTGTGAACCTGGCTCTGGCTTAGGTGAATGAGGCTCAGGAGTGGATATTTTTGGTTCAGGTTCAGGAATTATCTGAGTAGCAGCGCCGCTGGGCTCCCCTGTGCAACAAAGCAACAACACCATGCAACTAATCACCTTTGAACCTTCACCACTTGGTGCAAATACACTGCGGGAACGTTATATGAACAAAATGGGTGGGCTTGAGATAACTAAAGATCACTTTGTACATTACTGTACTTACGGGAAACAAACTACTGGGGTCAAGGATCAAATTAGGCATTAAATGTTACGCAGAGATGAGTCAAGATTGGTAAATTTTTCTAGTTTTACTTCTTGCAATATACGAAAACACCGACTTCTCAACGCGCTCGTTACCTCCAAAACTGTAGTAGTAATCCATGTAAATATCGATTATTTTCACTTTCGCCTGCTTTCACCACGCGCCGCGGATGAACGCAGGTAGGCCCGTTTGATTTATGGTTAAATTTTTATCAGATTTATGTTTCCATCTTCTGTGCGTAACGGATGTAAATGTGAAAATCAGAAATCTTGAGGGTGGCTACGTGAATTTTGTGAAAATTATCTACTTAGCTACAGCGAAGAAACTTCTAAACCTAATATTTCATTGTTCTCTTACTTTAGATTGGAACGAAAAAAATCAAATTATACTACCTCAAAGCGTTTGGGATTCTTTTGTTTCAACTACTAACTCACAATTAAAAAAGCACATTTTACACGATATAAGTTGCCAAAATTTCGCGAAACTGCGTAATAATATCCGAAATTCTCAAAAGGACACTAAATACCAACAGAAACGTTTTTGTACAACTACGTCATAAAATTGAAAAAAAAAATGATAAACTCTTGGAAACTGTGGTGCAATTTACTCGACCTTTGTAATTTTGTGCTTTACAAGGGATCGCGTTATGGGTTGAGCTACAACTACAAAGTATAAGGCACTCACCGGTTGGTTCAGGTGCCGCCTCTTCTGTGGCTCTCTTTCTTCTTCCTGCGATAATAAAATCAAACCGATCATTATTTCAACTCATATTTATCCTTTGACCGCACATCGCCTTCAACTCTCTAAACCCAAACTCAAACATCGTACACACCTTGCTTGGTGCTCACTTGATACGTGACACTTGTTTGTACCATAACATCACCGTCAGGAGGAGTCACTCCATTTCCGTAGGCCTTGGGAGACCTTCTTTTAGCCCCTGATTTTGAAGGTTCAGGTTCCGCGCTTCCAGGTTCAGGTTCCGAAGCGGGTTCAGCATTTGGTTCCGGTTCAGAAGTGGGTTCAGCACCAGGTTCCGGTTCCGTAGAGGGTTCGGGTTCGGATTTTGGTTCAGATTTTGGTTCAGCTTGAGAATTTGGTTCCGAAGTTGGTTCTGCCTTCGATTCAGCGTGAGGTTCAGGTTCTGCCTTGCCAGTTGGCTCTGCAGAAGTTTCCGGTTCTGGCTCAGACTTTGGTTCCGGTTTTGGTAAAGGTTCTCCAGGTGGATCTCTAAGTTCAGGGAAAGCTCTGCATGCCGGAGTCAAAGTGTTTGGTCTCCATCCGAGTCCCACCCACGAAGTGCCGTTCACAATCATCACAGCTTCCAATTCCTTACTGTCCTTCAGAATTCTCCAGTACAATTTGAAGCTGTCGGATAAGTTCTTCGACGTGTAAGCGTCGAAATCAATATCCACACTCTTCACGGGTGATTCTGTGACAATGTTAATATTACCTCAAAGGTTCCGAAAGGACGTTGGATACATTCGACTAAGTATCAACTTACTTTTATTGCACCCTGGACCGAACCATCCAATGTTACAGTAGCATTGTTTCCTCGGCGCCGTTGTTGCTCTCGTGTCAACACAAACGCCCTGAGTTCCACAATCAGAATCGTCGAGACATTCCTCCTTGAATTGGCATCTCGCCCCGTGGTAGAACCTATCGCATCTGCATCTTCCAAGTAAATATTTACCGTGTTTGCTGCAATCTTCTCTGAAAACTTTTTTCTCCAGAATCTGTGTAATAATTGGAATTGCATTTTCAGTATATAAACCATAGCTATAGCAGAGGTCTCCGAACCACAAGTAAAAATATATCAGTGAACGAAGCGCGAACTGTCGGAAGCCTGTCATTATATTCCCCGTAGGTAATGATACCGCAGATCCTCAATTTTCTGCGAGTATTTTTCTTGCGTTCAAATGAGTAACAATATAAAAGAGTTAATGAGCATCAGCTCGTAATCATCGCTCGCACGCGCGTACGAGCTTTACTCGTCTATACGTATATTTATTGTTGTTGTTTTTTTCTTTTTCCTTGTTCGTTTTATTTTTATGGTTCAGCGCGTTTTCTTACAACGGAACGTAGAATTAAGGGTCAAATTATAACACTTACGTCGATGTCTGCACACGACCAAAACCTGTATGCGGAACCCCATTCTTCAGCCTCACGAAGAAGTCTGATCGTACAGTCTTTACAGGTAAAATTATCCGGCAGACTAACCGGGAAGGATTGAGCCCTGAAAAAACAAAAAATCAGTATAATGAGTCATTAATTTATTTGTAAAATAACGTAAGAGTAAATGATCGTGAATCCAAGCGATTCGTATTACGTACGTGGCATCGTCCTCGACGAATTCACTTTGCGCTGTGACCGGAGTAAGGTCGATCAAAGGCCTGTCAAGGGCGTCCAAAATTTGAAGTTTGAAGCCTCCCTGAAAAATCATTAGCATTCAAACATTTCGTGCGATCAGTTATTTTCCAATCACATATCATACGCCATAGTGTTCACGGTGTCAAGGAAATGAGGAACGAGATTCTTCGGCGTCCCATAACGAAGCCGAAGAGCGTGATAGCGACCTGAATACGGCCTTGAAGAGATATTTCTGACGCGTATTGGTGTCAATTTGTAAGTAAGGAATAACAATGACGGGTGTAGGTCGGTCAGGTGGGCCGTTGATCGGATATACAAGGTGTTCGAAAAGTCTTCGCAGTGGGCCACGGTCGTACCAAAGCGAATAATATATCTACGTTCGAATGCTTCTGCATATTGAAGTAAAAATTTATTCCGTAAAGAAGTTTCCGCGTTCTTAAGCCAGCCGTCAGAGGTCATTCATATAATTACCCAGAGCCTGTCTCGCACTTAGGCATCCATCTCGCTAACCTTGACCATTAATTCTAAAAATTCCCAACTATAAAGCTGGTGATGCTGCTCAGTCTGCAGCGAAGAAGAGTCATATGTAGACGATGAGAGGCAGGGGGGAGGGGGAGTAAATGAAAAAAATACAATACATGAATGAAATATGTACATTACTCCGAAAAACCGTAAAGCAAATAATTCTCGTGGAATTTCCTGGAGCGACGGATATACCTATATAGGTTAGCATGAGCGCGTCATTATTTGCGGTATAAGGACCTGTGTAATGATCGTACAAAAGACCTCGAAGAATGTAACGCGTAACAATTTGATATATTATTCGAGCGTCCATTTTCGCTTTGGGCTACACCCATAACTCTTTTCATTCCTAAGAGAAAGCTAGGGCACCTGAAAATCTCTCGTATAAGGTACGCGAGTGTATCAGGTGCGCGCTAAATTGTGCGTAAATGTTTGCTCTCGCCGGTAGTGTTTTATTATGCAAAGTCGCTACGGGTAGAGGTATATACCGTGTATCTACCTTATAGTTTATAAACCTCTTCATGAAAAATGGGCGTTTACAAAATGAAGTTTTATTTCGATATTATCTGAGGAGGTGTGTAACTGTGTATATCTTCGAATGGCCGAGATTGGTAAATGAAATAAGAATTTTATTGGTTTACTTTTCAACCACCTCGAGCCAAAAAATAACTTTTCCAAACAAAAAGGAAAAAACCCTCATTTCAAAGGAAGAATTTCTTTCGTTTGATATTCGAGATCAAAAAACAGAAAACTTTTTTGGAAGAGTAAACTATTTTCTTTGACTTGGTCAAATGTGTGAGATTAATAATTAATGTAATGTAAATTCCCATTCTATCGAAATTTCCATGGATCGATTGGGCATTACCTGCAGATTCTGATAATGAATTGTTTGAAAAAATCAGAGGTGTTGAAAGTTTTTTGGAAGGCATTAGAATGTTAAGAATTAATTGTTTCGCTTGATGTTCGTCTAATTGTAAGCTCTAAAGTATGCGCATTCTTCCGTATCAGCTGCAATACAAGTCTTCTTCTTTATTTTTTCTTCTACGTAAAATAAAAAACAAAAGGTATAACTAGCCAGCCAATCGTACAGTGGTTTCTGGTTATCTCTCCATCCATCTTTCTCTCGTAACAAAAATCCTCGTTCGTAGGCGTTGCTCAACGAAATGTACGGTTTACACGTGCATAACACAGTGTGTGTATGTGTGCGGGGCCGCGCGATCTGCGGAATACCGAACAGGATGATAGCAGCTATACGGTGGTGCAAAAGGTTTTAGAGAACCTACCTTAAGGTGAAGGAATAAACGACGGAGATCGAGATTCGATACTACAACAATTCCCATTAAGATTCAAATCCCCCTTGTCTCTACAGTGGAGAACCAGCTTGTTTCCCAGACGTTATAGATACAAATTTATATATATGGAGAAAAACGCCCGTATAAACTCCTCAACTATTTATATTATACACATACGTTATGCACTGCGTATGCAATCAATGCAATTTCGGAACGCTCTCGTATTGCCTCATAGAATTAGCTGTAGATACCAGCTACAATGGAATCGAGTACATAAACATCTTCTACGTATACTTCGAGGACTGTCCGCATCTTTGTACCTATGGTTTAAATACCATCAACTCTTGGCACGGGTGTTGCGGTGGAGCCCGGATTCTAATTCCTTCAAAATTTACCACTAGGTGGTGATTGCGTAGCAAAGATAATTTTTCCGCCGGGCAGCTGATATCGCCCCTATTCCCTCATAAAGTCAGTATCAATATAGTCAAGACCGTGTCTGGGCGGCCAAAAGATGGCTGTCCCCAAAGTGTACGTTTTTAAGAGATTGTGCAGGAGAATCAGTGAATCAAAGTGAGAACATTTTTGGCCATTTAAAGAGTATCGAACCAAAACCTGCAGGACCTTCCTAGTCCCATTACGAGGGTTCATACCGGAGTGCATTGCGCGTTATGTTTGAAGTGACTAATAATATAACAATTGCCCATCGAACCTACGTGAGAATATAATTGCAGATTGGTCAACGATATCGATATTGTTTTACGTTTACGTGGGTACATTATGCGCACATATTTACAAGCAAGAGTATAATGATTTACGCGTAGAACGTGCCGTAAAAGTGCTTTCTCTATGAAAAGAATCGCCGTGTGACATGCCGGTGCTTTGAAAATGGACTCTGTGCACCATTGCTGAATGTAACACATATAAGCTGAGGTAAGCACATATATATATATGTATAGATGTACTTACTCACTTACTACACTTTGGATATACGTATACATAACGTATGTATTACCTACATACTCAACACCGTTCCATACGATTCGTCATTGCCAGTCAAACGTGTTGCGTACACGATTACGTCGCGCATATACATACGAATAGTGCTTGTGAAATTCAAGGATCGTGAACGGTACTCATCCTACATTCACGCGATGTACAGAAAATAAAAACCAACGACCAAAAGAAAAAAGAAACGAAAAAAAATCATCAAATATCCTTTGAAATGTTTCATTCGAATTCTTCCAACGGTTAACGCGGAATTCGCTGATATGAAATAGAAAAAATTCCGGTGTATGAGAATTGTCATTGTCATTGTCATTATCATTATTATTATTAGTCGCTTCTCGTTGCGGTGATAATAATTTGCGGATGTATTATGAGGTATATTAATAGTTGGAGATCATCGAATTTGTGTGGGAGTTGTGAGGAGGATCGATGTTTTTCAGAAACACTGCGAAGCGATACTTTCTTGTTACCAAGGCCGTGATAATTGTAAAGGAAGATTCGAATATAAGAGTCAGTTTATTATTTGGTCGGTCGAAAACGATGGGGAATCTTATACGTGAATGCCTGCAATGATATATAAAACATGTTGGAAGGTTCCCTTACATTATATGATGGAAAAACAAAAAAAAAGTAAGCAATGAAAAAATGAACAAACTAAAAGAATGAAAAGGTAAAAGGATCATATCCAGCGCCACACATGCTGCAACTGAATTCGTAATTAATGTAAGGTTAATCAAATTCAAATTAATACGTTATGATGTACGATAATCTACCGGATGTTTAGAGGTGAATTTAGTTTCTTTATTTATTTATCTTCTTTTTTTTATTCTCATTTCTCATACACATCTCTCCACAGCTCCGTGCAACGAAATGTGGAGCAATTCGTGTCAAATCAGCCTGTGCAAGTTTTGATCCTCTACATCTGGATTAATTTCTTTATTTTTCTACGAAATTTTATTTTCAAATGATATTCAAGTATCTAAAAAAAAGACCGAGAAATTTTGGATTTCTCACTTTTTTTTTGACGTTCAAAACAAAAGATGAATGAAAAAAAATTTCCAATAGTTTTAAGGTGTAACTGTATCTTTACATAACGAAAGAAATTAGAGAGACAAAAAAAATTGGCTAATAAATAATGTAGAAAAAAAAAAATCTCAGTCAAGATGAGATCGCATGCCCCGAAAATTATGTTTAAAAATAGATAAATATATGCAGAAAGAATCGAAGATAAAATTTTCAGGTTTCCGATAGACTATAACGATGATTTTTACAATAATCGAATGTCACCGTCTTATTTAAAACCTTTATTTTTCTATTTTTTTTCTACTGTTTCTTCTCTTTTTCCCCAACAACCGTGTGGCCAGCATTGGTCAGTTTTTAGTCGTAGTGTAATTCGATATGACGACACCATCGCCGGTGGTATGCCGCAGAGTCTTTACGCGCATACTAATGTCCCCATGACCAAGAGCTAACGCCTGCCTAGCCTAGAGCTCGACCATTCCATGGCGCAGCCATAAGCCCAGCTATACAGCACAGCCACTTTGCAAGAGTTTACGGTTTTACAAAGCATAACTTGAACGCAGAAATATTAACAGCAGCAACTGAAACGGGCAAGGCCTCGTAATGGCCGTAAGTACGTAATGTATAGGATACATACATATTTATAATAATATAATTTACTACTATAAATAATGCGGAACAAGAAGCGAGAAGGAAACAAATCAAGATAAACATTCCATTCTCCGATCGGCAGAAGATTAATAATTTTTATGCAGTCATAGAAAAACGAGAAAAAGAAACCAAAAACATTCCATTTATTTATACACACGTACTCTATACGCCCTGCAAAAGTCGGTGCACGGGGTAGATTTTCCTTAATTTTGGAAACAATCATACCGGAGATCTATGTACCTTTTTTTTTTTGGTTCAATTTTTTCATTCATACGCGCGATTACTATATTATATTATGTATACTTGTGAGAACTGACAATGAGACTACGAGTAGATGTATACATGGATATGATTTTGCAACGGTTTGGAATCCTCACGTAACTCGCGCGGGGCAGCAGCTGAGAGATTTGCTAAATAGCGGGTGTTTCTTTCTTGAGGTGAATAATTCAACGTCCTGCCTTGAGATTAGCCGCGCGTAGGCCGTCCGATACCGTCGTCGACCTGAACGCGCGGACCCGCGGGTCTTAGAATGTCGTAATCTAGTAATACGACCATTACACATATACGCAGGCTTAACTTATACTCTCAACCACTTACTGGGGCCATCGACCAAACCATGCGCAACGTGAGATTAATTAAGAAAACAAAAAAAAAGTTAGGAAAATTTAACCGAATCAAAAATTATTCCGTCCGATAAATAACGCTCCACTTTCAACTATAATCGTTGATATTTTACGTCGATTCTATTGATTTATAAATCGTAGGTATAAATCGGTCTCAACAAACGTATAAATTGAAATCACTGCAGTGCACGCTTTCGAAAAATTAATTAGTTTCATAGTTACTTTTTACGTTATCACTATTTGACAGTAAATATAGAAAAATAAATAAGAAGGATTCCGTTATATTTCATTCGGTCGCAAGTAGGACCATTATTATTGCCTCGCCTCAACATTCCTTTGCAGTCGTATTTTATATTATATATATATATAAGTATTATACTGTACACTGTATATACTCGCAAATAAATTTATTAACTCTGTCTGTAAACGACGTAGGTGTCGTATTCATCCGATCATATAATTGTCGAGTCGTATAACGTGTCTTTTCACGTGAATTCCAATCGCTCTCGTTATATACGTATTATACCGTAGGTAGAAGAAAAATTACATACACGATATTACAATAGTCGCGCAAAAGGAATCAGTATACCTAGTCTTCCACGGAACGTAATCACGACGCATTTGTTTTTGTTTTTTTTTCTTTTTTCTCTTCACATTTTTTTCCGATTATGCTGTTAATTATCGATCATTCTTTTGATGTTTTTTTCTTCTCCATCGCCCGCGCGACGAGGTTCTGCAGTACATAAAATAAAATAGGTTGCATACCGCGTGTCTGCGAAGAACACGCGACTATATACGTACGAAAGTATTATACATCCTCAGGTTGGTTACAAGGACCTTGAAAGTTCGAAGATTGCGCTCTGCAGCCAACGAACGTCATGTGGAACACGAACGTGCAGAATATAGTACAAGCTTATAAAGCTGCTGCATTCTTATACGCGGATCGGTCAATTCCATGATAAAGATTAACTCTATAATACGGCTCGATGGAAATCTCGTCACAGATCATTACGGATCATCTGTTAAACGGGTGTAAAAAGTATTCCTGTGCGACAAACGAAACGCGATGCATATTCTTCCAAAAAATTTTATCACGTGTTCAAAGGAGTACGAAAAATAATTTTGATTCCCCTTTTTTTTTTTTTGTTTTTTGCATGTTTTCGAAGATGTGAAACAAAATTAACAGATCAAAATTGAACGAGCCATAAGTCGTTTTTTTTTTTTTTCACGTGATAACCGAAGCCAATTTGGGGAGATCAAGAAATTGGTGATGATCGAGGACCCGTGAAAATTCCCATTTGTATGAATGTACCTATTTCCGAGTACAACACATGCGTCATAGTTCTTAGACACAAATGAGATATATAATTATACGAATGAAAAGTGAGTTAGAATTTAGAAATCTATTTAACGCGTATAAGTAGATATTATTTATGAGGCGTTTACGCATTTGTTCTTTTTCCACTTTTTTTCCTTTCTGAAAGGTCGCGCTATTTTGAGACCTGTACATAGTCTAATGGTATTGTAGATATAAGGATGTGTTATGCCAGAGTTCCGGCGTTGCCTTATGGATAACGGAAGTTGCATGGTACCGGAATTATTCATTACCGGTGCTAGTTACCATTGTCTTGATCTCGAGTTCCATCGGTACCTGCGGTAAGTCGTGAGTATTATGTGTACAGGTTTTATTGACCCCTTCACACCCTGCAGGCCGTGCACGCGAGCAATTTTATTTCATAAATTTTATCTTATCTTTTTTTGTTCATTCAACTACGTGTAGTGTATCGCGGTAGAACGGGACTCAGGAATTCCAGAAAAAAACAGGTAATAAAAAAAACGGATGCTTGAAAAATGAAGAGGAAGGAAAAGGAAGTAGGTAATTGAAAAATTATTTTTCAAACTTTTTCAACTCACCCTGTGCGGGTACGCCAGATGCCATGTTATGTTGAAACTGCTTCCACTGAGAAAAGACGTTCTGATGTCACCTTGAAAATAGAAAAAAATTCCGGGAGACTTGTTAATTATATGCATGTTATATTGCAGTAAATGTGTAATCGTATTCCCAAACAAATTGTGCTAAAAAAGATTCTGAATCATCTCTAAATTTATCGCTGTCGTTTAATTATTTCGAGAATTGTTATACGTATTTATGTATAGATGTATATCGTTGTCTGGCTAGTGTACATAGAAATTTTATTTTCACATTGTACATACGTAATTTGAGCCTCAAAAATTTCCATACCTATAAGACTAAATTTGTAGAAGTTAAATTTTTCGTTTCGATTTTTCTCGAAGAACGACGCTGCGTACGTACTTGGCGCGAGTTCTGGGACACCCTGTACATGTACGTACATCGGTATAATAATGTATATAGGTACAAAGTTTTAAGCCCATCAGCTGCAATTACCACGACGGTAAAATGCAGCGCGATCGGATCGAAAACTTGTAACGAAACACAATTATATTATTAAAGCGTTCTTGATGAAATTTTCCGCAAGTTACTAATTAACGGTGTTTCCTGACTAAAGTAAATCGATCGGAAATTTTTATACTGCACGAAATGACTAATGAATATGCGTCGGACAAGTTTTGAAGAGTTTTTGCTCACATGAGCGTATGACAATTGTAGGTTCATATTATATTGAAAAATTAGTTGTTTTTTTTTCTTCTTTTTTGCTTTCGTCGGTGGATAATTTTGAATACTCGATGAACTTTACGAAATAACAAAACATAAATCTGTTGAAAAAAAACAGCCGAAAAAATTCAGCCCTCTTACACCTGCAGCGCTGTGCAGCCTCGTTTGCGAAAGACGTTAAAATAATTCTAAATAACTGTACATTTAAGATCGTAAAAAGCTGTGCAGAAATACATATCGTCTGTTTATATAAAAAGTGCGAAGTTTATCAGGTACGTACGTACATAGTATTTATAACAGGGTTATGTATATATGTATATGTCTGCGAAGATGCGAGCCCCCGGTTTTAATGCGCGTATTGCAGTACTTGAGCAGTAAATTCCTGCAAGGATTGCCGTAAAATATATAACATGACCAGCAGACTAGGTTCGTATATTGTATATATTATAGGTATATTTATACATATTTACTATAGGTATATTATATATGTTGACGGTTTTGCAAAGCAACGCGGAAGTAGCTTATAACAAAATTCGCGCTGCAAGCGTTTCCCGCGCTAATTGGTACGTACTTGAGTCTCTCTCGGTTCCAGATTATGATATTTCGTAACTTTGGTTTATACATGGATAAAATTGAATATTATATACATATTACACAGTTATACACCCTGTATAAATAATATGTATCGATTCTTAATCGCGGCTGAACTGCAGATAGCGGACATGGTACTGCAGTGCTACAGAAGTTGAAGAGCCGGTTGATTCCGTTTCTAATCGCGATTATGGTAAATATATATAAAGTAATTCGATCGAACAGGTTGAGCTTATATTTGCTGCTGTTGCCGCTTATTGCTTCTGATGCAGCTGGTTGAATATCACGAATCGCGCGAAAGTTATACGATGATTTACGGAATGGAATTTTCTACCTGCCGCCGCGAACTGGCTAATAAAGGAAAATCAGCACCGTTTCGATTCC
This sequence comes from Athalia cordata, assembly GCA_963932425.1. Classification (NCBI taxonomy): domain Eukaryota; kingdom Metazoa; phylum Arthropoda; class Insecta; order Hymenoptera; family Athaliidae; genus Athalia; species Athalia cordata. The sequence goes on from OZ010626.1 coordinate 34,333,235, forward strand.
ATCGATATGATCGATCTGTGTACACTAGTTAAACTTTTTGCGCAACCTTTTGCAAATCTGAAGTGAGACATATATTTTTACAAACGCAAAAACTTCTTTTTTATTCTTTTTTTGTTCTATCAATTATCGAAAGTATTCGCTGAAATTGTCGTTGAATTTTTTTTTCATCCACTTTTTTCATTATCTCTTACTTAATTGATAAAACTAGTAAAATGTGCAAGAATTCGAGTACAACGTGGTGCAGTCGAATGACAAAGCGAATGTTTATGACACCTGGAGAATTTGATTGAAATCAGTTGATTGCTTTTCGCAGTGCACGGTAATATAGTATATGTAAATATATGAGCATCCAATAACGAACGAGTGTCAAGTTTCTCTTCAACTTCCATTCCATGTCTATATCTCGATCACTATCGGTTTATACCTACATATAATTTCGTCGATTTTCGCTGCGCGACCGGATCAGCAAATCGTTATTCAAATTTATGCAAAGTTGCGGTTATAATTCCAAAAACAAATATGCGAATAAAATATTCTTAATTCTGCAACGTACGTAAATACGTATACCTACGCTGCACACCTATGGAAATAATATCCATTCAAAACGCGAACTTGAATTTACAAATCTCAAGTTCAACCGCGGCGGCAACCACGTATATATTGCAACACGCGTACAATATATTCTGTGTGTAATCATTTTTTATCATCAGCTCTATAAACTTTTCCTATACGATCGTAATTGAATCCTACGTATAATTTTTTGCTAATTACCCGGTATAAGGTATCTGTATAGGTATACATATATGTACATGTTACATTAGATACGTTATTATACCCGTGATCTATATTACCTCAAGGTTTTCGATCGCTCGAGACCAAAAAAAAACCAAGACTACATCCAATCCGAAACGTTTGAAGAATGTTGAAGTAGCTAATGAATAATATCTATTCGAGGACGACCGTTTTTTAAGTTTGATTATTCTTTTTTCTCTCCTTCTCTATCTCTTCTCTTATAGGTGTACAAAAAACATAGAGTGACAAAAAAAGCTTTCACATTTTTTTAAACGTGAATTAAGTTACGCAGTTTCACACTTTTTTTTCTTTGCTAGAAAAATTAAAGGAGAATTAAGTATTAGATTCGGAATAATCGCGAGGATGACGAATTTATAAAAATAAAATACGGTTCAATAACTGAATTATTTTATCGCTAGTCAACGGTTGAAAATTTTCTGCAAAAACATCGAAGAAGCTGAGTTATGTTATTGCACGTTATTTTTTTTCGAGCGCAAAATGGGAAAGAAAAGTTTACTGTATAGGGAAAATTGATTAAAACGTGTGCGATTACATAATATTTACGCGGTTCGAGAGGCGCCGTTTTTTATTTTTGTTTTTATTTAATGTAATTTTAATTTTTTTTGTTTTTTTTTTCTCATTGCGCTCGACCCCGTAAGTATGATAAAATACCAACCGCGTGAACTTTGCTATGCAACAAATAAGGTATCATGGGAAATATCTTTCTTTTACACCAAGGAATTGTATGGCGTAGGATTAAATCTTTAATTGGACCTTATACCTGGTGTTGGCATATTAATGGACTGCATTGTATTTATACCTATAGGTATATATACGTGTACGACGTTGAGCCAAAGAATTGTGCAAACAATATATGTAGACACATAATAGGTATACGTATATATACGCTATATATAAAGAGGTGATTATACCGGAAATAAATACGGCTGTATTATAAGAATTGAAATGAATTGCAAATCGTTAGTTCCATCCCAGAGGTTTTTACACTTTCTTCACTTATAGCTGGCCGACGACGCCACCTGCGAGAGAAGCCCCGCGCCGCTTATTATTTTCATCTGAATCTGCAGTTTTCTCGGTGGCAATAAGGTACATAATAATATATTTCGTCAGAGTATATACTATATATCTGTACATAGATCATGTGATATTCTCTCGTTATTCAGCTAGAAAATAGCCGGTTGATCGTTAACAATTGTTCACATCAATCGCCGTTTGCAACCCGGAGAAAGAATCGAAAAATGGACCCAATTTAGATTTTTGTTTTTTTGTTTTTTGTTGGTTATGTATTACAGGGTTGCAATTCTTTTGAGTCTGAACACCTGATAATTTCTTCCATACGAGAAACAAATATTTTATGTAAAACTTCAACTCTATGATCTCTAAAAACTCTTCCGAATCCAACATCGCAAGTTTTGATAACGGGAAAAAAAGTTTTTCGGTAATTCTTTCGGCCGTCACTGACCAAATGCAGAATCGAAAATAGGTGCGGCTTATAAGAGAATCTCCAATAGGATCATCTTTATAATCGGCAGTCTTCGAAAAAAAAAAACCAAAGTCGGTCTAATATTCATAAGTTCTGAAATGAGATGAGCTAGAACAACAGTGTCTAAAGTTTTTTAATCGGGCTCAAGATTTATACAACGTTATTTATTCATTTGTCGTTTTTTCTCTACTCTCGAGTGCAATGAATCTGAAATGACACGGGGTGAGAGTTCAAATACGTTGACTCCCGTAAAACGTAAGGAAAGTCCCGAACCACATAAAAAACCATATATCATTTAGATCATTTATTTTTCTTTCACGCGATGACGAACATAATATGGCCGCATCATGTGTGCCCGTACAAAATAAATTCCGTTATATTTATTCCATCGCGCGCGCATAACTCGAATTGCTCGTATGCAAATTCGAGCACTTCGTTCCTCGGAGTCGTTCTAACGGTGTTTGGCACAGAGTGCAACCTGCTTGTACGTACAGCTTTTTTTTACTCATTCATTTATTTTCTTCATTACAATATTTTTTGTAATTTTATTTTTATCCTTGTTTCGTTTTTTTTTTATCTCGAAGATGTTGGTGCCCACGCCCATATCGGATGGTATGTACCTACATAAGTGCAGAGACTACACCCTGCGTTGCCCTGAACCTAATTTTAATTATAATTTTCAATTCTGTTTCGTTAATCTTATTCATTAATTTATTTTCGTTGCGTCGCGCGCGTTGTTTAATTTCGTTATCTCCACGTCCTTGTCTTTGACCTTTCTTGATCTTGAAATTAACCGGGAGTTGGTAATATCTAGCTGTATAGCGACTTCTGCAGAAGCAAATAATATACACACTCGACTTATAGATAAATTAAATGTATATGTGTATGTACCATACATATGTATTATGGTTATGTCGCTTTGCTCATCGTATTCCCAAGGTACAAACTGAATATACCAGCTACAGAAACTTGATCTTGAAAATGAGCTTCTCGTCGTAATATTAACGAGACGAGGGGCGCCTATATTATAGCTCGGCTGAATTTCAGGCCAAAGATATCAAATTTCATAATTTCCTACGTACATAACTTCCCACCGTCGTCGATACGATGCGATAAAATATAGTTTCAGATTTGCGATCACCTCCTGTCAACGGATTTCTTACATTTCTTTGATTTATTTTTTCTTTTTCTTTCATATTTTCACTGCACTATTTCCGACGATTTTTCTATCGTTTTCTATCGAATACGAAGTATTACAACTTAAGGAGATTTTTTGTTTTATAAAAAATAAATAATTAATTGAAAAAGAAAATAACCAAAAATAGAGAAAAGAAAAGAAAACGAGAATATACAATTACACCAATCACATAATCAAAAGTCTACGAGTTCGGAGAGAAAAAAGATATCGCGATCAAAAAAGATAAATAATCTGCAGGGTTGTTTTATTAATTATTTTATTTTTGTTCTCGTTTCTTTTTTTTTTTCATCGATTCCCTTACATATACAGACCGTCCTCCAGATCAATGTAGAAATAACGGTTCACCAGGGTTATGAGGTATTCAACCAACCAGCTACGTGGCTACTGTATTTTTTATAATTGTTGTTTTGCTTTTTGTTTTCTTTACATTTTTATTCCTTCATTTATCCGAGGGCATTGTATCGATGGAAATGAGAAACGAACGGAGCGCTGAGAGCGCACTGACATGATGGCAATATTATAAGCGCAAAAAAACGTAAGCCGTGATGTTGAGGCGCGGTAAATTTTATATATACAGGGTGATTCACTCCAAACTCCGAGATTGGGAGGAGCCTTATTCGGCCGTCTTATCCGTGTAACGCACTTGCGTGCTCGGAAGAAATTGAAAAACTAGGAGGACCCAACTCGAACGTATCAGTGTGCCAAATGAATGGAAAAATTGAAACTAATCCGGAAAGTCAGACTCCTCCCATTGTTGGAGTTCGAAGAGAATCACCCTGTACATCTGCTAAAAGGTTCCATAGTACGATAAAAAGTTATTTGAGGCCGCGCGTGCCGCAGTGTCTTTAGCACTTTTATTGTTAGAATCATTATATCGTTCATTTTTCTTTGATTCACAATTTTATGCATATGAATTTATGTACATAATTTCTTTATACATGTGATGTACCTACGTGTTTTTACGCTGCGGAAACGCATAACGAACGAGATATACATTATAGAAGGATAATTATACAGCGATTTTACATCATGTTTTTGCAAGTAATTCATCGCGTTTACGGCATGAAAAAGGTAAAAAAAATAAAATAAAATAAATAAATGAATAAAAAGATTAAAAATGAAATAAATATAAGGAAAGAGAGTAAAAAAAAAAGCGGTTTATTCTACAGCCGCAAATATATCCGAGAGTGCATAGACGTATGTACGCCGGACTTACACGGCGACTTTCATTCTCACTGGTAGCGAATAGCTGAAGGTATAGTACAGGTATATAAGATACATAGGTATATACTATATATCTATAAGTGGAAAAAGGCCGTTGGCCATTTGAGAGAAAAACTGCTCCGTTTAAAGTGAAAAATAAACTGAATAACTGGATCGCTTTGCAGGTAAAACTATAACCTAGAAAATAATTGTAACGCCTTTTAATCGATTTGTATTTATACGAACGTCTCTTATATGTTAATGAATATAGATATATATATTTATATATCTATAGGTGCTATACATGTACCTCGCGATTTATTCAAGCGTGATGATATGATCCCGCCGGTATAATTAATTTACATGGTGTATTTTGTAACGTAAATTATTTATATCTCGTTCCTGATCCTGACGATTCGAGAAAAATTTTCCAGTCGCAATATTTTTTCCCTAGGGTATGTGTATATAGGCGTTTCAGGTAAGAATTGCAGTAGATAACGCACACGAAAGAAAACGAGATTTTGAAAAATCTGATATTGAAGATATTATTACTATCATTATTATTATTATATTTTTTTTCAATGGGTGTGTCATCTGTTACTTATAATTACATGTTATAAAAAACTCGTAACATTTCGAATAACGTTACAGTATCGAGAGGGGTATATTTTATGTAGTCATGTAGACACATAATATCATTGTACCTGCAACATCAGAGAGAGAGCGTGAGTAAATTTTCGGCAAGTGGATTATATATTTCATTATAATAGTATGGTACGTGCCGCAATAATTCGAATACAATGAGACGTTATTCTTGAACATAAGTAATGAGGTGAGAGATGTCGATTGATATGAGAATGAAAAGAAAGAAAAAAGAAAAAAGAATTAATGAAAAAATACGAGATGATTAAAACGATTGAAACCGTGTGTTATAAAAAAAAAGAAGAAGAAGAAGAAGAAGAAAAGAAAAACATTCGCGATGGTGATGATGGTGATGATGATGATGATGAAAAAATAAATAAAGAGACCTGAATCGCTTTCTATGTAGAACTGCGTGACCCGAACGCAGACTGACTTCTTTTCTAGTTTTATACTTCACATTTTCTCATTTTTTTTTTTTTTTTTGCCTCCCGTATGACTCTAGGGCATAGCGTCAGTCAGTTTTTTATTAATTTATTCATTCTTTTTCTCTTTCAATTTCTATTTATTCATTTTTTTTTTTTTAACACCGTACACACTTTTTCATCGTGCACGCTCGATATGCGTTCGTTCCGCAAAATCATTGGATTTCTGAAATTATCTGTGGCATTTTTTATTATCCTCAATGACATAAATGGTTATCTTTTCAATCTCGCGTGATGTTATCTATTGAAATTTCATCGACGTGATATCAATATTCGAATATTTTCTAAACATTTAAGTTTGACCCGATAATCGATGTTGTACATTTTTTTGCATTCAACAAATTTCAGTTTTTTGTACAGCAGTTTTAGAAATCTCGAAAAAAACCCGAGATCAGTGACCCGGGATCGCTTTCTATATCATGTCAAATACACCTGATATATCATCACTCACATGTCATTTTTTATTTTTTCGTTCCGCTATTTTCCGTTTATAAAAATAATAATCCATTACTAATACGTGTTGAAAAAAAAAAAAAAAAGAAAAGTTTATCAAAATTGAAATGAATTAACATCGTTCAATAATGTATGGACTTCGGAAATGGATTTATACTGCACAGATATATAAAATCTTCATCTCAAATCGTGTAGATATTAATTAATTAATTAATTAATTCAATGATTCAAAATTTCTATACGACGTCTCATATACGTGACATCAAAATGAATGAATATACCGTCAAAATGAAACTCAAATCGCTTTCTATACATAAATATATATATGAATATTATTTATAATATACGAAGAATATATATATTTAGTTCGATCAGCGGACTAATGAGGCGTAGGTTTTTTTTTCTCTTGCAGTATATACGTGTATATGTATTACACTACATATACTTTAACTTGTGAAGTTTTCGTCTCACATAGACACGCATCGAACAGACATAGGTGTATTTCATGGGGGAATTGAGTCGAGTTTGCTATTTTCTTCGGAGCGTTAACCGCGTGGATGCCGCGCTGCCTTAGCACCTGAAGTAATTACCGGAGAATGCCGGGTGCGAGAGAGAAAAAAGAGTGAGAGAGAGAACGAGGGAGGGAGAGAGAGAGAGAGAGAGAGAGAGAGAAAGGAGAGAGAGAGACATTTGAAATACTCTTAACCGCGCTTAGACAAATACTTGCCATAGTGAAAGTCTGCGGTTTGAATCGCGCTATGATCCGTATATAATATATAATACCTCTACAGCTATAAGCGGATTCCCCTCCGCAAAGGCGAATATCTTTCGCGCTCAATTTTAATGCCGTATTCCCATAGAACTTTGTGCCACACACGAATTACCGTATAGGATTATAAAACTGCAGATTATCATAGACCAAACAAACGTAATGCACCTTTATGAACCAACGTACAGTAGATTACACCATATACCATTGCACTCTGTCAATGACTCCGTGCCATACCGTGGGGTTAATTATTATTTATCCCGATTCGATCACATGAGAATTATATTATGTCATCATGTATACGGTACGTATAGTGAGCGGCTCAATTATTTTAAGTACATCGCTGTAGTGGGCTTACACGGTTATACACCTCATTTGTCACGATTAGATTTGTAATTTTGTTTTTCTAATTTTTTCTTCGTGTATTTTATATTAATCAACAACCCTAATTGATTGTGAAGTCTATTATGCAGATCGGATTGAATGATTGATGTGAAGATCGATGGTTCCATTTTTGGTTGATGGAATTCTGTTTAATTGATTTTGAAGATATTTTATTTCTCGCCTTTGAAGAATATCTAAGAACGTATAATATGGTTATGTTCGGATAAATTCAAATCGTTTTGTATCTACGAAAAATTATTACCTACTTTCATTTCGTGAACATACGTTTTTTGGAGTGATAAACGTCATCACGATATTTATGATACGAAAAAAATTTGCATCTGTCCTCAGTGACATAAAAAGTCTCTTGGGTAAATTATAATGTTGAATTCGATCCAACTTATACTTCATACTTGATTGTCCGCACTGAAAATTAGATATTTTCTTCTTCGTTTTGTTTTTGGCACAAGGTTTAATCGCTTATTACTTCGACAGAGAAAAATTACGAAATTATAATATTATGTTTAATTACTTTTTTCATGTACCAGAAATTTTTGAAAAGTTGAACCACATCCGGTTTTGTTTCGCAACTAATTCTTGTCTGTACTCATATTTGAATATTCTTTTTTCTTCTTTTTTTTTTGCTTTAAATATACTAGATGCGATCCTGCACGTGATTCGTTCGATATAGTTATAGAATAAATCGAAGAATTAATTCGATATTGATAATGGACAAAATTTATGAAAACTAATCGATAAAATGAAAATTTCTCTTACCTCTTGGCATTCCGCATGGTCCCGGTGTTCTCGCGTTATCGAGGAAGTCCAGGTCGTATTTTCTAGCACGTGGAAAAGTCAGAGCTACGTGAGCCCTGACGTATTGAAATACCGCCACACCCAGTAACAAAAGAAAATAAATTTGCAGACCCTTCATTCTTCCCGTGAAGAGATGATTTTATTTATTTATGAAATGTTGTTAACAACTCTCCTTTTTATCTCCCTCTTTTTCTCTCTCTCTTTTTTTCTCACACTTTTTCCGTGCGCATCAGCAACGATCCTCTAATTTTCCGTTATACAACCGCGCTTCTTCAATTTTAAAAATTATAAATTCCCGTCCGTACGCCCGCATGGGTCCAAATTTAATCCCCGCACGTCCTTTCGGTGCTGCAATTACAGATGTATCTGAAAAAAAAAATGCGTAACATTTACGTTATCAAAACGATTTTAATCAAATTAATTCTGATCAATAAATAATATAATAATAAATTAATTGATCCAGTTGAAAAAAAAAAAATGAAAATTTAATTAAAAGACAACTGAAAAATATCACGATCCATCATGAGCGAACTTTCATATATAACGTACTCCTTTAGGAGGTTATAACAAAATTTATTTATCCATGGTCAAAGGATTATTATATGCATGGGATTTAATCGAGCCACTGTATACTTTTATAACCATATATGTATATACTGTTGCCTTTAACGATCCGCATTGTGTCCTTAACACAAATAAATGCGATTTATCGTGCAGTCCATGCAATTATAAGACAATTATCTCGTTTCCTCTTCAATTCTTTACTCATCTCTCGCAGTAGCATCGGTAACTATAGGTATATATACGCGATTACAACAGGAAACATTCTCTCCTAACAGAAAATTATAGGTATAGGCACGAATACAGGTAGATTTCATTGTTTTTGATCGTTAAAATAATTCCCGCGCGTGCCAGCTAGGATGCCCGTAATAATACAATTAGCTAATTTTTTGTCGTTCACTTTTTTGTTCCTCAATTTTTACTATTTTTATTCTCTATTTATATGATACGAAGAATCTGAATCTGCAGTTGTATATTACCTGAATTTTAACATCCCACGGTGTATATTAATAACGATAACGATCTCCGTATATTATTTTTGTTTTCCGGAGTACAACGAACGAAGAACCATAAATGTAAATAAAAAAATAACAAAAAACCAGAAAAAACTCCCGGGCACTGAGTCACAGACACCTTTTAACACACTGCGATGTATATATATATATTTCTTTTCATATGATACATGTACAAGATTTTTTTATTTTATTTAATATACATAAGCACTAAAACTACAGTGTGGAGATGATTAGATCTGGGTAACGCGGTGATAATACAGCCATTTTTGATAGCGTTAATAATTTAATTTTTTAAACGTATAGGTATTACACTTGATATAATATAATGTCGATCCGGAGTTTCACTGATCGTCGTTTGTCTCAGAGGTGGTAGAGTCTTCGACTGGTTGGTAGCGCGGCACCATTGCAAACTGGCCTCGAGCGAAAAATTCATAAGACTTCCCCCCTCCTTTCTCTTTTTACTTCTCTCTCTCTCCTCCTCCTCTTTCGGTCTGTCTCTTTTTGTTTGGCTGGTCTCTCGGAGTTAAAACTCTCAGATTTCCCCCACCATGATTCATGTGACCATCGCGTACACACGATACTCGTATGTACGGGAAAGTAGGGTATATTGGACCACCGGGTGAATTAAATTACTCTATAGGAAATTATCGGACGAACGACGTACTTCCTATAGACCGGTCCAATTTACCCGCTGGTCCAATATACCCGACTTTTTCTTGTATATCGTCTTCGTCGCAATGTCGAGTGCGTGAAGATATACCACATTCATTTATATCGTACCTGCGGCGTTGGGTGTACAGCTCGTCTCAAACACTTCAAGTCTCAAGTTCTCCCACCCTTCATATTTTTATTCTGTTTACTATATTTTCTTTACAAGTGCGCGATCATTCCAAAGCAGTGTTGAGAACTTACGAATACATACCTGTCTCAGCATCGGAAACCTTTCCGACGCCTCCTAGCAGCGGCTCTTAGAAGCGCATGCGCTACAAGACGGTTTCACGTATCGCAGACGTTATATCCCAATCGAGAAGTTGGAGAGTTCAACGCTTGTTCATCCGCACAAGACATGCGTCTCGACGTATTTCACACCGCTACGATATTTAATTTTTCCACGTTCTTTTTTTTTTGTTTTCCATTCTTAACGAGTCGATGTAAATATTATTGAAGGTGGAGGAAATTTTGTTTATCATTTAAATAAATAATTTATTTGTTTTTTTAATTTATTTATTTGGGACACCTAATTCTTATATGAAAATTATTGAGAAAACTCTTGTCATAGATGTACTATTCACACCGGTTGGATTAGGTAAAAACGTGATTCTTGATATCTGAATTAAAAAACTTTTTTCGAAAAGATACTCGAAAATTTTGAAAATAACTGGGTTCGACAACAAACAATTTATATACCTACCCTTCGTTATTTTTTCTCGATTTAAGTTATTATTCGTCGTAGCTGTGCGTAGTCCGAAATATCTACATACATATGTATAGTTTTCAAAAAGCTTTCGAATGATTCACATACTTATATTTATATCAACTTTCGCCCGAAATATCCCAGTTTTCCTTCGGGCCTAACATAATTATATTTTTAACGAATTTCTCAGCAGTTTAAAAAGATTCTTCCATCCCTCGGTTCGAGCTGCATGCTAACTAACTGCATTTATGTATGAAATTTTCAAGTGAGATTAGAAATTTGAAATTTGAGTAAAAAAAAAGTTGTCACCCTAATCCGTATTTATATTCATGCGCCCCTGCCGGTTACACCTGTATGTGAAACATATATCATATATGTATTATATATGAATATATATATATGTGTATAAGTTCATAAGTATATGATACGTGAGAGCTCCGCACAGCTTGAGAGAAGTTGAAAATTTTGTTCGTTATACAAAATACATGTATAATATACTATACATATATTACATATGGGCGACGATACAACCGCATGCGCGATGCACACGTGAGCGAGTTATATTGCTTTAAAGTACGCACGGTTGAACGTAGGTACGTATATAGGAATATAGGTATTATAACAGGGACGTGAACATGTTAACAAATACAGATGCGCATATACGAAGTTGGACCCTGGGAGTAACGAGAGGAAACCCGAAGTAGAGGGGGAACGCGCATTCCAAAGCTAGAGAAAGCCTCTTACGAACTCTATACGTTACATACGCGGGAACCTCGGTTAATGTAATATGCGTCTCCAGACAACGTATGAGTCTATGTATAGGTATACTCGTAGGAAAATTGTTGAGGGCATTTTATGGAGAGATTGTAAATGTTCACATTATACAAACATACATATACTTACACACGTATATACCGAGATGGTTTTTGTAATAAATTTAATACAGATTTTTCGAACGGTTGTCGTATTATATAGACGGGACATTGGAAGTATTTCAGTTTTCATTCCCCCTTGATACACGTAATCGCATATGCATGAAATCCCATGGCATGTAATTTGTTGATCATTTGATCGGACTTTGGTCGTATACCGCTGAATTCGTCGATCGATGATAATAATTATTACGATCCTCGACATGTGTACATTTTTTTTTTCTCTTTTTCGTTTACTGGACGCCTGGGTGCCTCGGAGGCTCGAATCGTCGTTATATATTATATATGTGTATATAATATAATCCACGTCATTAATTTCAACACCGTTAAAAATCACATCTTGGAATCTATACACCCGAATAGGTATATGATCGTTGTATACAATTTCGCGCTTCAAAAAACGATCCACAATTTTCATCTAATATTCCACTCGAATCAATAATTAATCTCTGTGGACTTGATATAGGTACGAATACATCGAGATCAATTTCACCTCGTAATAAATATATATATATATATATATAATATGCATATTATAATAGTTATATATAGAGCGACAGGTTCGCGAGGCGCAATAATAAATGGGTATTATATACCTATACGTATATTTATATGCGTGTAATAAATAAAAATGATTCAGTTCACATTCATATATATTCATTTACATAGGGACCAACTTCATTTTAGCTTTGCGCAATATTGGCCTCGTTCACACCGAGCACCTTATTATATGTGACTTTAATTTCGATAGATATATACATGGTAATCGAATTTTCTGGGGAGTTTCGTAAAAAAAACTTAAAATTAATGAAAATTGTAATAGTAGCTCTTACGAAAATAAATGCATGTACGAGATCATATTCTGTTTATAAAGTTCGAGCATCCTTGGGACGGGTAAAAAGAACCATATAAACAATATGTAATTTTTATGAAAAATATAATACCTGCAGAGTGTCTGTGCGCAATACGATAATACGAGAAGATAAAAATCTATATCTTGATGTAACGTAAGCGGGTTATATTTGAACATTTCGCGAACGAGTTTCACGTGTTTATTATAATTGCTCGGGCATTTTTCGTATGCTCCTCCGGATGTTATATTATACGATTACGTAAAAATCCAAAAAAACTCGCATGGCTCGGTGCAACAGTTCAGCCTTCGCGACGGTTATTATATATTTTCACAGATCATATTTAGGCAGAAAAAAAAAAAGCGAACCAAAAGAAGAAAGAAAAAACGTCAATCCACCCCCGACTTACTTCCATCTCACCTAGATTATTATACAATGCAACGCGTATCTCGTATTTTATTACCTTCTTTTTTTATTACCAAACCTGGTGATTCTTCGCTTCTTGGTCAAAGAGAGAAAGAAAAGAACTTACAAACAAAACTGTTCACTTCTACCTGTACTGTGATTAAAACAAAAGGGAAAGAAAGAAAAAAATTGGGAATTTTTTAGCCCTAAGCTACGCGATATTAACTTGCGTTTTCTTCGTATAAGCTAGCGAATTATTAAAGGTGATTATAATAATATCCACCTATAATAGTATGGCTGATTAGGTATGCAAGGTCGCGTGCGCGTATAATCACGAATTTTACCTACGCGTCGTGTCCGCGCGCCGCCTGCGTTAAATTGTTCAAACAAAGAAATCTTCTACCTACTCTCGCATAGAACGCTTCCAGTAGTACGTAGGTACGGTTGACTTTCCATCCATTATTTCATAGCGTGTTTCTGATCCTCTCTCATCGCTGCAATCGCCCATAAAGACATAACTTCTGATTCTGAGTCATGCAACACTAGAAGCTAAATAGGCATCCTACCGATCGTGCATCCGGCATCGAACTTCCATGCGTGAGTGTCGTAGTTTTTTTTTTTTTTTCTTTCTTTTCTTTCCAATTTTTATTTGTTCAATTTTTTTTCTTCTTTTATTTTAAGCAATACCATAACAATTATCCTTTGTCGATGTTGCACGTCTCATCGGCATCACGTGTGTATAATGATTATTATTAATAAATATTGAATACAAAGAAAAGCATGTCTCGCTATACACTATACACGATTGGTAAAAATGAATAAAAATAAATATAACCTCAGGTTTTTTTATATAAATACTTGTTTTTTTTTTTTATTATTTTTATATTGATTCATCCGATGTTAATTAATTTTTTCGCAAAATCATCACGTCGTAATAATTATCAATCTAATATGGCGTCATCGTTCGTTTTAATTATCATTTTTATTATTTGTTTTTATATATTTTATAGATGCGAGTAAATTAAAATAGCTAACTATACGTAGAATCCAGGGGGGAAAACAACTAATCGAAATATCAACAGAATCATTTCTTTACGATCTGCAGACGCAACCTTTTTTTTTTTTATCTCCTTTGTCTTCAAAGTTTCGATCATTGTCTACAAAGTTTCGCATCGGCGTTAATGTTACATCGGTTATATCGTTGAACATTAGTTATCGGTCGTAAATTGAATCGGCGTGGAAAAAGGCGTTAATATTTTATGTTCTTCTGCATTGAGAGAAAGCCGCGAGTACTTAAGAGCCTTATCCAATACCACAACAACTAGTTATGTACTAATATTATGAGGTATATATCTGTCACCACTTCCTAGTTTCAGTTGCCCTTCTCTACATTAAATCCTAATAAGAATTTTCACTACGACGCTTTATTTAATAATCTTTCACTTTTTTCTTCAACTATAGTTAAAGAGATTTCAAAATAGTATATAGAAACATCCTTCGTCACGAGAGCATAGGTATTATAAAGTAGATATCAAATTATTCGCGGTTGAAAATTAAATCCCGAATACAATGGATCTTCTCGCGTGTTTTCCAAAAAACAAAGAAAAAAGAAATAGAGAAAAGAAGTTTGTGGCCGGCAAATCTTTCTCTTTGATAATGTGATGGAAAACTGATCTTAAGAGGTATAATGATTATAATCAATTAATGAGGTGATTAACTGTGACACGATCATATTCCTCTGACTTCATTTTATCTAAGGTATTTACATTTGCACAGGCACGGTATTACATCTGTATTTTTTTTCTTTTTTTTTTATAAATAATTGCAACATATCTCAGGTGCCTGCAATTGCCTATATACCTAAATACATATAGTGTAAGTTACAGACAAGGGTATTAGGTCACCACCTAACGATCGCATGTCTTATTTGATCTCGTTTCATTCATTCGTTCATTCATTTATTCAAATTATATATGCCCTTATTTATTTTATTTTATTCTCTATTTCATTTATTTTCCGCGACGCTTGCGGCGACGTCCTTGTCTTTAAAATTATAATCTAGTTACAGAGATAGTAATTTACAATAATGATAAAGGCAGCGGCGGGTTTAATACTTTGAGTAGTTTGTATAAATAATAATTATAATAATAATAATAAATTGTTTCTTTATTACAAAAAATTCGAGAAGGCAATTCATATATATGTATTATATAATTTATATACACGTATCATTGATTATCTTAAATCTATTTACATGGAATTTTACGATATCAAAAAAAGGAGGTGAAAAAAAAAAATATAAATAAATAAAAACGACGAAAAGAAGATACGAGAAATTTTCATCTCGTACTCATCTTTTCTTACGTAACAATCATGTATCTGCTGAGTTGATATTTTTTTTTTTCCCATTTTTATCTTTCGTATTACATTTATAATATAATATATAATATATACATCATACATTTACTATACATTTACTATTTAACTTAAGTACAAATTCTATATATGGTTTGTGTGTGTATAATATTATCAGCTGCTGCCCATCGTTTTAGTTTTAATAATTACCGAGTATAGCCGATTTCGTAGGTTGATTATAATTAGCAAACGTATAAACTTCGTTAGTCTCTTAGTAATTGTATAAAAGATTGCTTAGCCGCGTCTATGGCCGCTATATTATATCCTGCCGTTCTGCATTTCACATTGAAAAATATATATAATCCAATATGGCAGCAAAATTGTGCCAAGGCTTGTATTCTTATTACTCATAAGCATTCTTTTTTTCTTTTTCTTTTTTTTTTAAACCTTTTATTTGATTCGATTTTTCTTTTTTTCAACGGCTCAGCTGAGCTTCTCGATTCATTCATCGAAGTTTTTAGTGCGTCGAGTATTCGATTTGTCATACACCTAATTATAATTATCGTGAGCCGTTTCTTTTTTTTTTCTTTTTATTTTTATTTTTGTACGCGTAGATATTTCATGTATATATAATCAGTACATAGGCAAGTATGAATATTTCGGCGATGATCGTTCAGCTTTTTACATCCCGACACACAAACTCGCGTGGCATGGCATACGTGGAAGGCTCCTTTATTTATTTTTTTTAATTTAATTTACAAAATTTTAATTACCTATTTTGTATATTATTAAATAAAGATAGACATTAGGTATTTATAGTGGAAAAGAAAATTTACAGAAAATGAATGAGCGCGTGTATAAATAGTTTTAGCTGGATAATTAATTAGGACGATTTTAGTCTTTGGAATATAAACGACCGTTTTTTTTTTTTTTATGTGTTATAAAATTATGCCCATTATAATTATTGCTGCAGATGGCCAAATATTGTATTATAGGTATATAGGTACTCTTCCCCACGAATATTATAACTGGGACAATGCGTAGGTGGGGCTCAAGGTTTATGAAAACATGTAACCAAATTTTATGTAGGAATGTCGATAATTTAGCGTTTGAATTTTTGGAAAAAAAATTAATTCAACCAGTTTTCATTTAACATTCCAATTCTGCAAGACGCGAGGATCTTATATGAGGTCAATATACTTATAATATACGTGTAAAAATAGTTCGGAATTGAAGTAGTTTGAACAAACTTTTTCTATCGCCATCTTTTTTTTTTTTTTTTCAATTCAAGATACTTGAGGAAAACGTCACAAGTAGAAAAAAACCGCGCTCTGTTTTACAATTAGAAAATTGATGTTCGGATAAATTTTGAACTTTGTAGCGAGCGGTTTATATTGGCGATAAAAAAAAAAGTGTCACTTTGCAAAATTGAAGCCAGTGGTGTCAAATATATTGGGTTATATTCAGGTCTCTCGAACTGAGCAGGTAAAACTTTGGGGGGACTTTGAAAAACTTTTATACTATTTTCCGATTCATATATGCAGGAAGATTGAATCCGACCATCGCATGACTTGAAAGCACGGCTCAATTCACGCTCTTTTTTTCCTCGTGTAACCTTTGCTCGGTTTTTTTCATGAGCGTTAGGAGAATAAATTTCGTTGCCTTATTTATAGATGTTCGGTATTTGATTATTAGAATGTGAATGCGATGGCTATAGAGCTTGAAATCATGGCGTACCCGATTCAGGCGAATCCCTGCGATGACCTCCTTTATCGAAACCCCGGGTAGAATTTGAAAAATTTATTCGACCTTGGAACGAAAGAACGTTAACTTTGTTCAAACGACTTCAGGTATATAATATTGTTGCCCTTTTTTTTTTGTGTATTACACGTTCAATGTTATACATTGATGCGCAGTTATGGAGAGTATAAAGCTGTTGTAGAGGTCGAGTGGACAAGTAATTTGAATTAATATACCGTGAATCTGGCAATATTCGAGTACTTGAATTTTGAACAGTCGAGTTGAAGGAGTATTCTACTTAAGGAAATTGCCAATTTACGATAATTGGCACCATAGTCTTCGTCCCCCAGATTTTCCCTGATAATAGAACACGCGATTCGCTCCTTCTGCGTTTCTTTGCAGCGGCGAAATCGCAGCATATTTCTCGGTCGCTAATTAATTAATTAATTAATTAATCAATTAGTTAATTTATAATATAATGCAGGTTTCAAAGATGAAGAAATGATCAGGACACGACGCACTTCTCAGCCTCCTTCGATCCCTGCGAAGTTGGAGGTTGACGTCGTCTGGCGCAAGCTACTGCGTCATTTGGCACGTAAGAAATTCTGACACCCCCGTAAGCACGACGTGGTGGCAAAGCGTACGCTGATGCTTCGTCCGAACTACTCGACGAACTGCACGTCGAACAACAACTCTCCTCTTCCTCCGTTCGCACTCTAGCCCCCATGCCACCTGCGGAATAATTTTTCAGATGAGTAAATAGCTTCGGAAAGTAGTAAGTAAAATAAGACGAAAACTTGTAGGCAAAGGCGGATTCAACTGAACCATGAAGAAAGGCATTTCACAAAAAATCCAAATCTTACTCCATGAAGAGGTGCTGGCGGCTTCTTCCGGTTGCAGACTCCTCGACCTCGGGACACTCTGGGGCGGAGGAGTGGGAGGCATGGGAATGCTAGTCGACGCCGAGGCGTCGTCTCCTTGAAATCTGACGCGTCGTGACGTTGGCGTCGGAGGATCCGTGGGGCTAAGATTTGTATGAATAGGTGGCGGCGGGGGTGGAAGTTCCGGCATGCTAGAAGCGTGCGTCGGAGCAGAGGTGGGGGCGCAGCGAAGGGGTTCCCTATCCCTTGCTTGCATCAGTCTGCAGAAAAATAGACAAAGAAAAATTAGATCGAGGCAAATCGGCAACGAAAAGTTAAATTGATAGATGAATCGCATAATCGAATGAGAACTTTTTCAAAATCCCAATTTTTTTGTTCGCACCTTCCTAACTCCGTAGGCGTTTCTTCCGGCAGAGTAGTTCTCTCCTGTAGGAGCCTTTCCAAATTTCTTTCAAGGAGGACCCTGTCGAGACCTCCAGCTCTGGATCCCCCTGAGCCAAGAGTTTCGTTTACGGAAAAATCAACTGTAGAAGATCCCTGCGTTGGCGTTGTGGCGACGGAAACTGAACCTTGGTGTTTTCTAGGCATCCTTGGGGAATTTCTAGGAGATCCTAAAGTATGTCTTGACGCCGGAGGCGGCGGAGGACTAGAAGAACCTTCACTCGGGGGAGGCTGCCTCCTCACCAATCTAGAAAACAAAAAACAAGTATTTTTACAATAGAAACAAATAGAAAAAGTCATATTTGGAAAAAAGAAGCTTTTTCCTTTTGCAGTTTAGTAATTCTTGTTACATCTTTAGAATAGAAATCTTAGTTCTTTTGCAGCAGGTTTCCACGTTACCCGCAGACTGTAATATCGTTTGACTTTCACGCGATCAGCTGGTGGTAAGCCACCGAGAAAGTAACTTCAGTGCCGCCTGAAGGTAAGACGTAAGCTATGCTATTTCAAAAAGTGGAAAGCACATAGCGTAGTTTCTAATCGATACTTTCAGCATTTTTGCTTTTCAAAATTTGAATATCCTATCGTATCGAGGGCTGAAAGTTTGCCGAGTCCTGGTACGACACAAATCTTTAAGAAAAATGTAAAGTTCGATTACCTGCGGCCTCGATTTCAACTTACCTTGGAAACGTTGGTGGAAGTGGAGGTCCTGCGGAAGAGTCACTAGGGGTTGTCGGTGGCTCTCCTTTGCTGCAAGCGATACTACAATATATGGCACCCCGTCGTGGTAAGAAAGGTCTACCGAGTAATGAGGTGCGACAGGTGGCACAGCAGAAACACGATTCTGTCGCGTGCCAGTGTTGACCTTCGTGCGACATTTGACCTTGGTCAACTCCGATGGGTTCTCCACAACTATCGCAATACTCGGCGAAAGAGGCGTCGAAGCAGTGGAGACAGTAAGGCCTGCCCTCCCGCATCACGTACCTCTGGCCACCCAACTATAAGAAGATTATAATTTTATTTTCACAGATTCGATAACAGGTATACATTGAATTCCTTTTTTTTCGATGTTTTCTGAGTAATAGACTCACCTGTCTGTCACATTCGAGGCAAGCGAAATGCCTCATGTGCCAAGCTCTGCCCTCAGCCTCTGTGCATTCGTCCGCTAAAATAATTTCGTCGCAGGCGCAACAGCGGGGTTTTAAAGTCTCAGCGTGATGCCGTCCGCAGTAAAGACGTCCGTCTCTCCAAAAGTAAATTAAATCTACAAGAAGTTGCCTGCATACGCAACATACGAAACAAGCTGGATGCCAGAGGGCAGTTGGGCCTGCCCTGGAAGCCCCAACTGCCATTTCCGCCGCTGCAATCGGTCTGCTACAGTCCCTGCATCCGGTTCCGTGCGGTCGATCCAATTGACTTACGTGACCGCGACCGAGTGCCTCGCGTTTTCTTTGAGCAGCGAATACCCTTAACTCACGTTTTTCTTCCTCAGAAAGACCGCTGCAATAACGAGCCTCGTTATCGTGGGGTGGTAACTGCTGAAGAAGCTGTCTAACGCGTTCACGTTCACCTGCACTTCCCACGTACGGAATCTTGTCCTCGGAAAGAGCACTGAAGTAAAGGTGAACCTGAATATGAGAAGAAAAAATACGATTAATAATTTTAGACGATTCACGTATCGCGGATTTATCTTACCGATACATTATTGGCGTACATACATAGGAACGTGTCGTATATAAGTGTACCTTACATGCGCATCGCTAATTGATCGGGAATCATTGCCCTGATTAACTGAACCGCGTGATTAAAAACGAACCTGCCCAATTAAGGTCTGTGCAGGTATCTCATACGTGGTGAACAAGTATACGAGAACATATGTATACCTCGATATATATATACACATATGTATATTTCAAGTTCTACACATTCACCATAGCCAAGCTACCGCGCATAGAAAACTTTTTGTCGCGAAGATACCCGTGAGCATATAGCAGCGTTACACGAGTCAACGTATAGAGCTTGCGTTCGGTAACGGATGAAGCTATTACCGTAAGATTGATGTTTCGATTAAATTTAAACGAGACCGCGCACAGTTTTTTGTTATTCGATTATAAATATGGTCTGCGTGAATCAGTGCTAATTAAACGAGAGTGGTACGCGATAAAAGTACGCTCTCTTGGTCCTCCGATTAAATCGACTCGATAACTCTCTCTCCACGAGCTTCGTTTCATTGCAACCATTCGACGCAACGTACTTGTTA
The DNA here is from genome assembly GCA_963932425.1 of Athalia cordata. Taxonomy (NCBI): domain Eukaryota; kingdom Metazoa; phylum Arthropoda; class Insecta; order Hymenoptera; family Athaliidae; genus Athalia; species Athalia cordata. The sequence goes on from OZ010626.1 coordinate 34,353,830, forward strand.
CCGAAGGAAATTCCACGCCTAAAAGTCGCGACGACCCAACCGCATGTGGTCCAGCGGGTAGGTCGTTACGTTATTTTTAGCCTTGACATAAAAATTAATTCGGATTATTACCCAAAATTCTCCACTTCTCTTCGTTTTTTTTTCATTTCTTTTCTCGTTATCATTTTTTTTTTTATTGCTTCTCCCCAGCGCCATGAGTCGCGTCTCACCTGTCGCTTGACCGGTGTTATCCGAGTGATGCATCGCGACAACGGACTTAGTGGGACAGGTGTACATAAATGAGAGAGGCCTAAAATGTTCACCTGTCCAACGCTACTCGCCTGGGTGAGCAGGAACATCAATGAAGTAGAAGGGTGTGGGATACAAGAGTAATTTTGGTTTTCGATAAGATGAATGAATGAAAAACAAAAACAAAAAAAGCATCGTCGATTCTAAATTTATTTCCAGTTAGCAAGCAAAAAAAAAAAATGAGGAAAAACGGTAAGAAAAATATAAAAGGAAAGCTTTCCTCGCCCCGGAAGTCCGTTAATACCAACAGCTCGTTCTGTATACATAATATAATATCATACACGCGGACAGAAATGTTGGGATGAAATATGAAGGCGGTTTAAGATGACGCGCGGTAGCCGACGCGGTGGTCAGCAGGTTGGACTAGAAGCTCCTAGCGTGATGGAAATCCTGTCCCGTTTAATATGTTTACCCGAGCAAGTACGTGTTTTACGAGGATAATCGTTGTGCAACGCATATTTTCCATTACATCAAGAATCGGGTTGTGTTGCTGCAGCCACCGCCGCTCCTACTTCTGCTGCTGCTGCTGCATCGGGTATTAGGTATGCATGTACTACGCGATTGGAGCGCTGAGGCATCCGGTTATTCGATATATAAGTAATAAATACCGAACTACAACGGCCACGAACTTATGGAATGTTTCTCGTATCGGAAACATCGGAAGGGTCTCGATATCCTACTGTCTTTTTATCAATATCTTATGTATCAAGAGCCAAAAATCAGAAGGGCGTAACCAACAAAAGCAAAGATTGGACTTGGTGTCCCAAAAAGGCGTGTTTGGTACCGGTCCTTACGGTGCAATCTAGAATGTGGATCGTGCCCTTCTGGTTCCAAATCTTCTACTCGATCGAGAAACGATATGCTTATGATATGCTATACATATCCGTATCGTAAGTACATTTGCATATGACTATAAATATAATTCAGAGATTTCGTCCCACGTACGTAAAGTATGGCGGACGTATGTAGCATCGGAACTTCTTATTACCTGATCAGGTCTGAGTCCAGGTGGAACCCACGTGTACTCCTCGAGGGCACATCCGCTGTCGTCGTCGCTCTGCGAGTGCCTCTGGTGATGCAGTAGGGCATCTTGAAGTGGCGGAGGCGCCTGAACCGGGCTTTTAAAAGGTTCTGGAATGACCCCAGGAGCGTTTGAGGCCGATCCTGCGGGGCTCTGAAATGCCATTGCCATGGCCATCGGAGATGCGGGACCCAAACTCGGAGAGCCGAGACCCAAGCCAAGTCCCAATCCCGAGGAACCACCCGTTTCAGACGAGGAACCCCGCTGGTGTTCCTCACGAGGACACCTGCAGCTACGGCACACTTTTCTGTAACAAAAAATAATAATATTTCGAGGATTAATCATCGGTGTGAGAAGCGAAAAAATCGAAAATTTTTATGAAGGATTTGGACGATTCCCATTCCGTCCGGACTGAGCTACGACAATGAAACCTGCGGGGGGGATCGCAGGTTTAGGTTTGTGAGTAGAAAAATGACAAATCTCTCGTCCGATACCGGGCTGTTAAATTTCAAGTTTATACTCAAAGAAAGACTTTTAGAACGGTAATGAGCAGCGGGATTCACGAATAGACGTTTAATTAAATCGAATTTCCTGCCGCGAGGAAAAGAGACCCGGCCTCTGATCATCGGTGATTATAATTTAACGGAGGTCTATATTTCCGCTAATTGCCTTCAGCTAATACGAGTCAGTCGTTAAAACTCCCCAGGAGCCTAACATTTGGTGAAAAAAATTCGAAATTTTTTTTCTCGTCATCGAAATACCTAATAAAAATATATCATCATTGCGTGGCGCCGGTTATTTGACGTTTTATCTTTTCTTCTTCTAGTTTTTTTTCTTTTTTTCTCTCGGAACGATCTCATTATTTGCTCTTCCGTCATCGATTAGGTATACCCTGTGCCAAGTGTTGACTGATTCATCCGGATAGAATATCGTTCCAAATATACAGAATAAAAAAAAAAAGAATGTCTCGAATACGCATACCTGATTAGACATCTCTATAACCAGACGCAGAGTAGACAGTTGAGAGGATCTAAAATTAAGTGTCTAATCGAAGAAAGAAAAAAAAACAATTGTGATGGAGACACCTGGCATATGTGAGATTTCTTATACATGGTGAATGTGCGGAGGTATCAAGTGTCTCACTCAGGATACTAGCTGAGGACTATTAGTCACAATCAGGCTGTGCATTGTGCGGTAAAAGGCGGCCCTCGCTTTGATCGAACCCTCGAGATGTTTTGAATGGCTGACCTACGACTCCATCGTGCAATCTTTGGCATCCTTGTGGAAAGGAAAAAATTCTTCCTACGTTGGAGAAAATCTTCCGATCTCTCTTTTCATTCTGACAACGAATTCGAATAGATCAGCAACTTATCAATGCGTTAGGAGGATTCAATACTCTTAGCCTGTCGAACGGCGAGTCGTGAAACCGATTTACATATGTGCATGGTATGTATATTTTCTATGTATCAGTCGCACGTTTAAAAGTCAACGGACTACGTCTACCTACGTTATAAGATAAGCGACTGCTAAGGCGAACGCAAACGCAAACGCAAACGTAAAGGTAGAGCTAAATGTAAACGCAATGGCCAAGATGTAACGTTGTGTTACACATTCACGTGTGCGTGGGATCTAGAAAGGCGACGATGATATGTGTTGGCATTTTCCTAACGTGGGCTGACGGGTAACGCAGATATCTTAGTTCTGAGTAGAAACACATCGATGATGTATTATTTTAATCAACTGAAAGTGCGTAGCAATTGATCTTATTTTGAATACAGATGTCAAAGCGAGTCCTGCGACAGGTCCGTTGAGAATATCATGAGACTATAATATCTTTTGTTTTTTCCAATGAGGAGTATAGAGCAGTTATAAATATAATCGATTGTTCGATACGATCGTTTTCTCCACAATCATATGGATGAATCGCACTGAGGAGATTATTGTGATACGATATAAAGAGTTGTCGAGTGATACGGCGAAAACAATACCGGTGACTATCAAGTTTTTAATTAAAACTAGATACACGCAATGTATTATATATTATGTAGGAAGGTATGCCGAGGTTGGTCAATAGATCTGATCGACTTTCAAGCGCACACGGTATTATATCCTGTATATGTAATATTACAACATACGTAATCCTATAGAGCACGATGAAAATTCTACTCCCGTTCACAATTGTTATCGTTGGTTCTCTCCGTTTCGGAATTAGAAATTAGAATTCAAAGCGGATAACCGTATTGAATTCCTCAATATCGAGATAAAATCCTATCGTATATTACGTATTTACGTAGGTCATTCCATGGATCGAACCTGCACGCCGTGTAGCCTTTTAAACAGCGACAAAGTCGTTTGCATTAATTCCCAACGATAAATATGCCTTTTACGTATACCCGGTAACTCTTTTCCTTTTTACTTTATTTTTCATTTATTTTTCTTTGAAATTTTATTCCAACTTTGCTTTCGTGCAATGCACAAGGCGACGAAGCGAGCGGGTTGTGTGTTGGACTTACTCGGCATTGTTGTAACCTGTAGCAGTTCCGCCGGGGTGAATTCTCGCGTGCAATAGACTGTCCAGGTTGTGTTCCGTGACCTCTAGGGTATCCGTGACCTTCGTAACATTACCGAAGACTCGATTCCGCGGTAAATTTCTTCCTACACCATTTCCAACTCTGTTTGTAACCTCGAGAAAATCTAAACATTTTTCAGTTGGACTAGCCCGTGGCGTCGAGAGGGCGGGGCAGTCTACGTTGCCCTCATTTCGATTCCTCAGGAACGCGTCCAGGTAATGTTCATCCGTCGTAGGCAAGTCGTAGACTGCGGGGGACCATGGCATACCGTTATTATCCTGGCAATCTTTGTTCGATAGATTTTTACGTGAGTACAATTTTCGTAGGTACGCTTCCTGGTGACTTCGGGTCGCCCAGCACCCACCTCTCCACCATCTCTTCGACCCCGTCACCATGGTATCTCTTCTGTGAGCAAGACTGGACATGTTTTTTTCTTGTATATTATTTATTTTGCCTCTGCAGAAGACCTTGAGGTCGTGGGAGTCGGTCAGGTGGACAGGATTTCGGGTGTTTGGTACTCCAGTTCACTCTCGGTGTATCGTTTCCATGGAACACGTGTTCCAGAATTTTTCATCTGCTTTCAAAAGGGTACTTAATACCTATTTTGAGGATCACCGCTACGTGAATCCTTAGGGAACAAAGAAAGACGCCGCTTTTTTCCAGGTAAAAGTATAAACGCCCCGAGGTGATGGTCACTTTTGGAGTCGAAGCCGAAGCCCCGGAAAAATTCCCCTCACTTCTCAGCGACTCTGCCGCGTCGATTGGCACGCGTTGGGAAAAATGTAAGGCCCAATAACCGGTAGTAGAGGACATTAACATATTAATACGCGCTCCGTCTCAACTCTTAAGACAGGCACTCAGCCAGATAGGATCTCTCATGCCGGCCTGGAGCTGTTATTACAGATAATCTTTTATTATTCGTCACTCCAACACTAGAACATCGCACGGGCCCGTTCTAAGGGCCCACAAATCGATGTTCACGTCCCACGCTATAAACGACGTATAGTCGAATTTTTCCTCCAGGCTGGTAGTCGCCTTCTCAAAAAAACGAGAAAAACTTATCAAAAACCTTATTTGGTTGCACACTGACTTAGGCAACACTAGCGCACCTCTTTGTCTCGATGAAACAAAGTTTCACATTCACTTCACTCGATCGAACGATTCAACACATTTTTCCCCCAACACTATCTGATCAAATGATCGGTACGTTCGCGATGATTAAACCTTGTTTCATCATTTTGCGCGTAAAAAACAACACATCAACAACACATTAGACACTTGATGAAAATGCGCACATGACGAAAGGAGGACGAGACACAATCATCGTTAACGAGAATCGGTAATTACTCCTGACACACTAATCACAGATAACGAAGAAAAAAGAACAATACACTATTGGATGAGGATTTCATCGAATACTAATCCTGGATGTTCGGGCGGCGTGCGTTTCTTGCACGCGGCGTGCGGAGGTTGCACGGTTACTGCCTGCCCGTATTCTTCGGCGGATCTCTGAGAAGTGGGGGCCTTACTTCCATGATGTTTTCTACAGACGAGGGGGCCCGGAGACGTTGTATGCGTACGCGCGGGGCCCAATACTCGTGAGTATTACTATCGCTTCGCGTTGTTGTAAAGTGTGCAGTAGTATAAGATACGACGTACTACACTTAGCGCCAAGTTTTTAAACGTGTAGGTATTCGATTCTTGGATTTACACAAGCAATTTTTCACGTCCATGAGGCCCCCCGAAGGCACAGACGAATGAATTCTATCTTTCTTAACTCGAACCTTGGATAACGAGAGCGAGAAAAAGACGGAGGGAAAGAGTCCTTAGCTAAACGCGAAAGAAATTGAGGCGCAAGCTCTCTGGGCCTTAGGGCCCCGAAACCACAAATGCGGGTTTTTTGGTCTCCAATTACAATCCACTGCGCAGAAAATATACTTTGGAACTATTTGTAGCAGCGATACACACCGGCCGGGTGAAAAATTTTCGGGTTGAACTGAAATGGGCCTGATATTGTTAGCGTCTTTAGTTATTTGTTAATTTCTTTATTTTAATAAAGTTCACATTTGAAGAGCTAATTTCTAACTTTAGTTTTTATAGTAAAAAAAAACCTGCGTCAATGCGGGGCCCCTCTAGCACGCCCAGGAAGTCGTAATGACCTGCCGTGGGAATATACATATAAGTTGGCTCCTGGCATTCAGGGACTTACGGGAGTGAAAAGAAAATTATTTTTAACGCGGGTAAGATACGAGACATCAAGGCACGTATGCGTGTGCCACAACTATTTATATACGTATTTTCAGCGAGCTGACATTAAGAATATTGCTTCTTAATAGCGAACGCTTCAATGGCCGCCTGCCACCTGTCCTCGATGACGGTATATTGCGGTTTGAATTGTCGAATGTACACCGATCTCCTCGGAGGCTCTAAGACTTCTGGCGCATGAAAAATCTGAGACCTTTGAAATTCTTTGGCTTTGTTTGGACCTTTTCACAATCGAAATCACGGTCGTAACCCCGAAGAAAACGTTATTTCTTCTCATAAGCTGTTCCACGGACAAGTAGCACCGGACGAGCGCACCAAGAAGCCAAACGAAGGTCTTGGGATGAAGAAAAGAAAGGGGGGAGAAAAAAAAAAATAGAATCTCAGATCAATATTTGTACTCCTTCAGACTGGCTTCCGAGGACTCCTCCTGGAACTGCATATCTCGTTGGTTTAGTTCATCGCGCTTCTCTCAGGAGACTCCTTAAAGACTAGACAAACAACTGCTGTCGTTCGTTGCTGACTACGACCAGTGGACTTCTTTACTGTTTACTTTCGGATTTCTCTCCGTTATAAACTCGCAAGAGCAAACGAACGAACGAAGGAAGGAAGCGACGAACGAACGGACAGAAGACCCTCGGTGGTGTTTTCTCAAGGATAATCAGCCTCGCGGAAATCCAGAAGGAATGATCAACCCCTTATTGTGATCTAAGGGTATCTTTGTTTTTTTATTTTTCTTCTTAATTTTTCGAATGCCCTGAAGTTTTCAGAGCAGTAAAATAGTTGTTCTAGGAGATTCGTAGTTTTAGTACCACAGCCAAGCCGGCCGTAGGGCAGGGCCGCTCGCGGTCGAGTTCTGTAAAACGTTGTGCAGAAGGATCGCAGGGAGATCCAGGAAATTATGCAGATTGCAGGCTTGGGTCTGATGGGGCCAGCCGCTCGTACGTGATCCAACCTCGACGTGCCGGGCATATTGGTACCGGCGAAGAGCATCGGGACCGCTGACAAGAGCCGAGCAACCTCATAGGTAGTATAGGTGGGTATACGTATTCACCAACAATTCTGCTTGAGGGCTGATCATGTAATTCTCAAGTAATATCTGCATCGTCGCGTCGCGTCGCACCAGCGGTAGGAACAGCAGCTTCGGCATCGAAGTCGAGCATATCGTTTATGAGCGACAAATTCCGCGCCTCATATCGTAAATAAAGTCTACCTAACTCGGGGAGGGAAAATTTCCTGTTAAATTGCGTCGGTTTCCACGAGGTATTATAAATAACCCTGTACAAAGTTTCTTTTTGCCCCCAAGATCGATGGGCCCCTAGATCGACTGGGAAATAATAACGCCTGGTTAACTACCAGGTACTTAGTTTACCTGTCAAATAATATGCCACCTAGTAAGCTCGGGGCTTACCAATATTGATAATTGATCTAGATCTTGGCTTAGAGCAATTACGATCTAACAAGCGAAGCTTTTATATCATCATGAGTAGATACCGGCAAAAACGTTAGGTGAGCCTGATCGATTTATACATCAATCGCGGGGAGAGAAAATTCAGGTGACGGGTTTGTTCGTGCCTGTAGACAGCTTACATATTTCTTTCGAGTGCTCGTCCTCATGCCACATAAATGCGTGTCATGCCTCGGAGTTGGATGCGAAGGAGGTTGAGACGGGGCCTCAAAAGCCCGGAGAGGCCCTTTGCCATTCAGCCCGCGGGGTCGCGGGACCGCAACGCTGGCATTTCTGATCTATATTTAATGACAGACAGCCCTTGAGTGCTCGCTGCTGCTCGCCGCTGTACGAACCCACTTGTCCAAAGGATTGAAAATAAGAAGACAAAAAAATACCTCAGAGCTACCGAACTATTAGAAAAAATAAAAAGAAAGAGATTCATTTTCGCTTCGTTTGTTAGAGCGAAACCGAGATGGAATCGAAATAGTAATGGATAGGAACCCCGCGTAGCTCGATGATCAGTAGAGTGCAGTATGGCGTAAAACTGATTAGCTTCGGTGTCTGGAGGCAACCGGAAATAAGAAAAGGGCAAAGTTGTAGCCTGTTAGTCCGATGGAAAGGAAATAACAAGGTTGTCAGATGTAAAATTTTCGCTGTTACCATCGGTATGATCGGCCAACTAGTTGTTAAAATAGTTGAGCCGCAGGTTGAATCGAGTCAATTACTCTGGTGTCAGGATCAATGCCTCACAGTATCCTTTTATCCCCTATTCAGTGTTTTTGTCCATAGGGATTCCTCATATTTTTTTCTTCTTTTCTTCTCCATTCAATTTATGTCGGTTCATTTTTCCTGTACCTTCAGTTTTCTTCATTCCTCGAAGATGGTTTCTTCGGTCTTCGCACGCGATCCGGTTTCATCTATCTCGTCCAATAAACATCATTCCATCAGGGGAATTCTTAACGAAGTCCTGCAAACGGCGATACCTACTTCCTAAGTGGTCGCAAACTCCGTTCCCCGATCACCGCCACTTCACGTTCTATAAGTCGCCGCAATTCAGTATGTGCAATCTTCCGTAGAAAGCTGATCCCTATAGCGCGTCACTCCTGTAACGATCAGTACGTCAGATCTTAGAATTATTCGCGATAGGGTATTGAACGACGTTACGTAATACCTAAAAAGGCGCAAACTAAGATTCTATCGCAGTGCCAAGTAAAAAGAACTCATCTCGTGATCTCCGCGGCACTGCATCCTACACTATAGGTATATACAATACATCAAAAAGGACGAAGGATCACTGCGATCCCATTTACGGTATAGGACGTCCTGCTTAACATTTTACAACTTAACAGGAGCCTCGAGCCCCCTCAAGTCAAGTCAGCCATATACATGTTCGTAATACGAGTTGTCTTGATCGTTTCATTTCTCCCTTGGCATTTCTCTTTAAGACTATCAAATTGGTCCCTCGTTTTAAACTTTTACGATCTAGATTTCCGCAATTCTCTCACTGTATTTTCGATGATAAATTTTTTTCTTCAAAACATATCAACACTCTGTTATATTGTATCAGTAAAATTGACCAACAATTTAAGGACGCATATACTTATACACCGCGCCGATTTTTAAACATGGCGTCTGCCTTCTGGCTTTCTGGCTTCTGACTTCTAAGAAGAAACGATCATGTCCCGTTGCGATCGAAGAAACTAGACAGAGTCGGACAGAGGTGTTCGTCGGTCGGTCCATCTGTCTGTCTGTCTGTCTGTCCGTCCGACCGATCGTTCGTCTGCCGTTTCCTTCTAGTCGTAGAAGATGGGTATGAGAATGGAAGATGGACACGCACGCGTTGTTGACCTGAGGTGCAGTGCGAAGGTAGGTATAAGTATGCGTGTAGATATAGGTAATATACATGTATGTATTTAGGAATACCTCAAGTATATGGCTGGTGTAAATGTATATATATTATACGTATGTATATAATATATCTATATGAACATGCGTGTACATACGTTGGATGAGTGTGTGGGAAGGTATGGGATGCCTGGACGAGTGGTCAGTGTAGAAAAGGCGCTGCTGACCACAGAAATGGAAAAAGGACGAAATGAACCATATAATCAACGAATGTATGGCATTCCGTTGGCCAAACGATTTAGCGATCCGTGGCTTCGCTCGATCTCCCTTATACGGGGTGACCCGAATGTAGAATTCTAGAGTTCAAACGCGTTGTTAGAAAATCAAGTGTGTTTTTTTCCCCGCCCAAATTGGAACGACCTCATTTAATGCGATAGAATTACTTTGATTTTTCACCAAGTTTGCGACTGTGTTTTACCGTACTGTGAGATTATATTATACCCTTTACTATACGCAATGAAAACTTTATTCTCTATTTCAAATGCATCGCGGTAATTGCAGAGACGTGAAGAATCCAATACTTCGTCGTGTATTTCACGGCAAATTCATATATTATGAGAGTGTAGAGTAGCCAAGCCAGTGGATCGTTGTTATAAAATACGAAAATTGGTGCACTCTTCTTTGATTTGTTTCTTTAGATTCTTTTCTTCGGTTTTTTCTTCCCCCCCTTAAAACTGAGCTTTTCTCCTAAGGGTTGGCTAATGCAGCGCAAAATTTTTCGCTGTCAAGTTTCTTATTACGGTAAAATACAGGCGAAGTTTATAGATTAGACTCAACTCAAGTATCTTCTATGCACGTTCTATACCCATACAAATGCAATTTCTTTGGCTCATTTCACGTTTACGTATACATTTACTATATGTATAATATCTAACTAACAATTACCCATATGTACGTTTTATTGCAAAGTGCACGCGCTCCCTACTGCACTGCAAGATACTCGTAAGTAGTAATATACCCTGTATACCGCTATAGTTGCGATCACTGTACAATTATATCCCATACATTATGTGAATATCTTATACTCTATAAGATTTAACGGTTGTAATGTCGATTTTATAACAGAGCTCGGCAACGGAGCTCCTTTTTCGTGACAAAATTCAACGAAATATGATTGTTAGATTCTTAAAATCATCCTCGATGGAAAATTATCTCTCGCCATTCTTTCGGTCTGTCTTCAATAGATAGGCATCTACATCGATAGACCCTAGCATCATACGCCATTTTGGAAAAAAAAATTAATAGTAATTTTTTTACACACATTTTAAATTACCTATAATAAAATTCCCGTGCACATATATAGTCACGATCAAATGCCAAGGCCAAATTATATTATTGATTGCTACTCGATGGCGTATTTCGATAGTTTAATCAATTATTCTCTCTCTCTCTCTATCTTTCTCTCTCCTCGTCTTTCTCTTCATGATTTTTTTTTTTTTATTTCGTTGCCAATCAATTGTCAGTAACTTCGCGGACGTCGTCTCATCGTGACTTATGTTCTATGAGGAGATTTCTACCGCTTGATGACCGTTTCTATTTCATCATCTGCACTTATAACTTTTTACGCACGAGACTGTACTTCGGAGTGCGGGGGTTTTAAATTTAATTTTTGAAACACCCTGTACAACTCGAAGGAACCGACAGGTAAAGGTATATATATATAATATAGAGGGTATAGATGTATACAAGATGGCGGACGAATCACCATCGTAAAAAGATAATTACACGTATATATACGTATACAGTTGATGCTTTGTACTTTGAAATACCCAAACTTTTTTCCTTCACTTTCGTTCTAAAATATCAACGTCATATAATTGTACATAAATCTATGTAAGACAAAACTATAATTCATTTTTATGTATGGTAGCTGGACTCTAATTAATCGTCACCAAATTATAATTGTCATACCATGTGCAGGTGTTTATAAATCATATATTTTAGTTTTTCTATTCCAATACCATACAATCATCGCTCGATTTAGACCACCTCCTGTCGATTCTAATTAGATTTTCAATTAGAAACGCTATGGGTAGAATGTGAATGTTTTTTCTATTTTCCATTTTTTGTTCATCGATATTTTGTCTTATTATTTATTTTTTTTCGTTTTGGATCTTTTACCGACTTTTAGTCACGCATTAATTCGTAATGATATATCCCATTTCGTTATACCATATATACATACCTATACCTCTAGATGTACACATCATGTTTAATTGAGACTTTTAAACGCGTAAAGAAATGCGTGTTCTGTGACGAAGAATCCGAGACGGATATGGTGCATGAATTGTACATGGGAAGCATGATAATTATAATAATGATAATAATGGGCACAAAAAATCATCGAAACGAATCACTATACACGTGTTTGTAAAAAAAAATTTTTCGCCGCTTTACATCGTGCTATAATACATGAAAAAATTTTTCTTCTCTCACATCTCCATGAAATCATAATACGCGGCAATTAGAATTTAGAAACGAAAGTCCAAGCTCGACGATATGTTTCCTATATGAATAATGGGCCCAATTAACTTCTTTTTATTATAAAGTACTATAATATTTTTTTAACCTTTTTTTTCTTTAATGTTTCGTTTTGTTTCATCTAATTTTCAAAACGTCGACTCTCGGGATTGCTCGATCTCTCAGCCCCGAGCTGTTACGAACGTGCAGGGGCCGAGGGCAGAAATTTTTAAACGGAAAAATAATACGGGAAGAAGGTCGACCACCGTCTATAATTCAGAGAAAAAAATTGTTGGTAGCCCTCGGGCCCCTATTTTAGGGCCTTATTTAAAAGTCTTGTACTCGTTCAAAAGCTGACGCTGCATTGAAGCAGCCGAAGGGGTTGCTGCTCGTATTGCCTCATACATTCGTATTAGATTGCCGCTTCAAAAGCATCTGCGTGTTTCTGCTGCGTCGCTTCAGTAGCAAAATATTTACGTACGTAATATCTACCGGGTGTTTAATTTATAAAATCGGGAAAGTGAATTTGCTTGGAAGAGCCCATACGCAATTGATCAGAAATCAAACGGGCAAAACGATAATTGCTCGGCTTTTTATTTTTACATAAATTAAAGCGCTGCCGACAGAAATTCATAGGTTTCAATTCATAAAAAATTTGAAAATTATGCATGCAGATCAAAGATATTGAGTCTTGCATATTTCTAATGATACACACCGTATATATTATATACGCATAGGTACGTCAAGTTTTAATTGGCTTTTATGCGCAAGTAAAACTGCTGTTGCATTTTACATACGGTACAAGTATCATATATATTATATACACATTTATTTATACATTATATGACATGTGCGTAGACACATATGTACACATATATTTTATCCGTCTCATTAAAATACCGTTTGATTAAAGTTAATGATTTTTTTTTAAATGCGCTTCGATGAATACCAAAGACGACGAATATATTCGATAATTCGGCATGCAGAGTGTACCGAAATGTATGGTCGTTTTTTTTTTTTCCATTACGTTTTTATGAAGTGAAAATTTTCCCAAATCTTACGTTTCGTTATTTACCTTTTTCATGAAAAAATTTCATAAAAACGGATATGCGCTTGAACTCGACTCGACTTCATCATTCATTGAGCATGCTATATTTTTGAATCGAATTTTTTCATTCTATCCATTTTTTTCCGTATGCCGCGCGTTAACTGGTAATGAGCAAGAAAACTGATTGAGGATCCTCCCGTTCTCGGAATTTGGAATGACCCACCCTATATGGAAGAATTATATAACTTTGGAGAACAACAACGTTATCTACGTCATGACAAGAGAATGTGGTATAAAATTTCTCTAGTTAGAAAAAAGTACATACCTATATGTATATACAATTGCGAGCACCTGGATCAATTAGATATTGTTTGCGTGCATCCAGATTCAAAGGACTTTTAGTATATGAATTGATGAAAAAAAAATTTGTAAAAAAATGAAAAAAGGCTAGGAGCAGATTAATAAATTCGGAATTCCACGCGTAACTCGCAACAACAGCAACGCAGCTTCGAGCACATAGTAAATAATGAATATGTACATATACTTACCTATGTAAATACATATATATATGCCTATTTATTGCCCCGCACTGGTATTCGTGCAATGCCGGGCGGGTAATAATGTTTAAAAAGAATTATGGCTCTGTTTTTCGAGTATACATAGTTATACATGTGTACGTTACACACATAATATTAATGCAGCTGAAAAGCAAGCAATCTTCCCAAAGAAAAACTACATCTATACATAACTTCTAAAATAATCCCACCTTTACCTGCATTATACTCAACTGCAGATATCTGTGTGTTGGTACGCGCGTGTATATAATACGAAATGAAAAAACAAAAGGAAGGAAAAAAAAAGAAAAAACGCAGATGTATAAATTGTTTTTACTTTTTCTTTTTTTTTCTCGTGTTCTTTCTTGTTTTCGACGTACCTTCACAGGCTTCTTATACGTATTAGATACAAGCAACGGCAGTTAGCTCTTAATATAATTTTCCCCTTTATTTTTAGCTGCCTCTTTTAACTTTGTCATTTCCTGTCCTTATTGTATATAGGTATGTATGTATATAATGTGTTCTCATCTCATCAGATGGGAATGGACATCGTCCTGTCGTCGTCGTCGTCGTCTCAATTTTGCAGCAGCAGCGGCAGCTACAGCTCGTCAGAAGTAACGCGAGTCTGGTAGGTGGTCTTCTCGAAGGGTAAAAAGCAATTTTAAAAATCTTCCAAGAACCTTTTACTCCACCTCATAATTTTCAAAGCAACAACGAATCATCGTTATTCAATTTTACTGCTACAGCAGCGCAACGATTCTTATTCAGGTACCCTTTTTCTTTATACTATTGTCATCTCGGCGCGACGTTACGAAGAAAAAAAAGAGAGAAAGTAAGAAGAAGAATCCACTTATTCTGAAAAACACTACGCAATTGAAGACGCTGAAATACACTACGTAGAATAGAAGAAACGTAAAGTGTTAATAGATCATTTTTAATTTACAACAATTGCGCCATTTCGTCTGCGACAGTAAAATGATTTCGAGTAGCCATGATATTTTCTACACTCATGTACGCGTATACGAAACTATAAATATTTTGCACCGCGTGTATTCTATCTATGAGGTAAACGCGATAAAAGCACAGTTAAAAAACGTGTTCGTTCTACAAGAATTACTGCATCGTCAACTTGGCGAGGCTAATTACGACCGTATTAAAGTATCAAATTAATTGGCTTGCGCAAACCTGCATCGCTGCAATGCGGTATCATAATAATACGCGGGGATAAATGTTGCCAAGCAATCTGATCTAATCGGGCGCGATAATTTTCTACGCTATTTTATACCTATAGTTTATTTTAACAACGTTTAACAATTTTCCTTTTCATACGACAAAAAAATAAATAATCGAATAAAGAAGATGAGAAGAAGAAAGTGAGAACACCGCAGCTTCTCAACCCCTTCCCTAGCTTCAGTCATTTTATTTTTTGTTCGTTTTTTAGCGATCTCCATTTTTTTGCCCTACAATTTCTGATTCTAATTTTCTCCCTTTCAGTTAGTAAATTACGAATCTGCAGAGGTCAGGTGTATCGTTTTCTTATCTTATGGATTAATATCACGAAATAAACGATCTTACGGATTCGTCGAAAAAACCAGAACTTAGAAAATAAAAATCATTAGAAGCAAAAATACTCAAAACGTCGAGGAATTCGTTGAAATAATTGAAAAGTGAGATATCTTGTTTTATCTAATATTTAACATGCCTATTCATAGAAATTTTTTTGTATGTGCATAAGGGAATGAACCGTAGAGATGAGAACTCCATATTGTTCTACAGAGGTATAAACACGGTATGAATGTAATTTCTCACACGTGTTCGCTAACATATTGCCAAGTGAAACATGTATAATACGTCGACAAAAGCGCACGTGCAGCAGCGCTGCGTATGTGCAGCAGGGCGGCCACATGAGAGGGAGACAAAAGTGGATGGATGAAATATTCCTTTGCAATGCCATTGGTATGTATGTGTAGGGACAATATACTCTTCCCTTCAGATATTCCCGCCCTCGTACGGACTGCGAATGCGCAACACTCGAAACATAAAAGAGAAAAAAACAAAAATAAGAAGAAGAAGAACGGTAATCAGAAAGGTGAGAAATTGGAATTTCAAATTCGAATGGTTGTCGGGGTTAAACGTTAATTCATATTTCATGGATCATGATACTGAGGTATTTGTAAAATACTTGAAACTTGTAACTCTATAGTTGCGCGTAGAAAAAAAAAAAATTAATTTTATTAAAACTAATTGTTCCCCAGTTCATTTTAATTCAGTCAATGATTAGTCGCTGTAATTTATCAGAAGATAGAAAGACATCACATCGGTATAACTAGTGATACGAGGGAAGAAGGATTAAGGCGAGAATTCCCGATTACTTCCGAAAACTAAACTAGCCGATAAGTCCCACTCGATCACTTGGCTAGAAGCCGTCGACCAGGTAGTACCGTAGAATCGGAACATCTCTCTTCACCTTTGTTTCCACTCAGAACTACACAAACGATATCTTACAAAAGAGTAAAGTGTGGCGCGCGGCTTTACTTGACGAAACAACAAACATCCAACCTTGACTGACCTGACTTCCTACACGGCTACCCTTGATAAAAACGCTACGCGGCAACGGACAGGTATTATGCATTGAATAACCACCGTATAACAAGTTCGCAATTTATAAATTTCAGACGCTGATGATACGGACAGAATCTTTGATTTTCAGATTGCATATCCGAATTATCGACGTAACTATATATACTTCTCATTAGAATTGTTTTTAAGTTTAACGTTATTTAACATTTTTCCGTTGCACCCAATATTGTGTTTTTTTTTTTTTTTTTTTTTGCGCCAATCTGTGTAGTTTATAAGGAGTTTATTAATTATGCCGTCGAGGGTCGACGAACACACGAGCATTAACGAGCTAGACGCATTACTATCAATTAGAAGTATAGAATATAATTCCGGTGGCACTGAGTCGGCTATTTCATCGGTCGTATTCTGGCGTATACATTTCTCGTTGTAACAATATCAAAAACAAAAACGACGAACAAACAAACTTAATCCTTTGTAAGGGGTGTTCTCGTTGTCCGGAGCCTTCGCGATATACCGTTCTGTGTTAAATGTAGGTATGCTAATTTCCTTAATGCTCAGAGCCGTTCATAACGTCGTTAGGATGTAGAGAAAGGGATGGGGCGGGCAGCCAAGGTAACTGCGAGGTATACGAGGCACACTTTTGAACGAAAGAACGAACGCCGCTGTATCCTTATATCGCCGAGTTTTCCCCGGGCTAAGAAAGATGATGAAAAAATAAATAAATAAATAGATAAACAAAAATGAAGAATGAGAGTGATAATGGGAAAAAGATGCGAATGAGCGATGTTGCATGTAAGCTTTCCGGAAGGAATTCACACGCGATCTTTTGAACGAGAAAACGGCGTCTTGGGTAAATCCTTCGGGTATTAAATTCTGTCCAGTAGTTGTTTAGTTATTTTCAATTGTTCGTTTTTTTCCACTTTTTTTTTCTCTCTACCTTCAACTCCGGTCGGCTCAGAGGAATGCTAATTTTCTGCTCGGACTTGAATGTGAAGAGAAATTTTTTTTCTAAAACTTTTGTAATTGGGCCCTAAGGGAGGTGTTCATCCAACAGGACTCTATTTTCAACTTGTGCTTATACACGTTTATATAACTACATCGCGCCTTTTATTTGTTACCATTATTTTTTTTTTTTCTACTCTTTCTCCCCTCGCTTGGAGCACATCAAGGAAAACTTTTTCTTCCTTATAGTTATGTGTGCGTAAATTACTGTTACCATTTTTCTTCTTCTTTTTTTTCTTCTAAGTGGGTAATACTTGGAACATTTCAGATCATTTAAGACGCACTTTTGAAAATAGGGAGTCTCGTGTTATACGGGGAACTTTATTCTTAAGATTAAAGTTTTAATCGTTGAAGAGTTTCACGAAATTCATTTGGAAGCGATTTATAATCCAGAATATAAATTTCGATTTTTTGGCCAAAAATGAAGTATTTTTAAATTCGATTGCAGGACACTTTTCTAATGTATTTTGACCTGAGGGACACGAATCCGTCGACTAAATCGAGCTAGGAATTAATTCCATCGGAATATCTTGATTTTTTCACTTTTCAGGCCAAAAAACTGGCGATAACTCGATCAATTTTATAGATAGATCAATTTAACTTGCAGATTCGTGTTCCTGAGGTCATTTTACGTCAGAAAAGTGTCCTACGATCGATTTAAAAAAATGTTGATTTTTGACCCCAAAATCGACAAAAATCTAAGGTATACCCCTTTGGATTTTTTCGATTTTTGGGCCAAGATCCAACTATTTTTAAAATCGATCGCAGGACCCTTATCCAACGTATTTTGACCTCAGGAACACGAATCCGTCGAGTAAATTGATCTATCTATAAAATTGATCGAGTTATCGCCAATTTATCGCTCTAAAAAGTGAAAAAATAAGGATATCTCCATGGGAGTTATTCCTAGCTTGATTTACTCGACGGATTCGTGTTCCTGAAATCAAGATACGTGAGAAAAGTGACGTGATTATGTATTGCCGAAGTGACGTGGTCAGCCCCATATATATCTGTAGATAATGTCATCTACGATACCAAATTCATTTAGGTATCTGCGAGGCACGTGAAGTGTAATAAACTCTTTTTTTGTATATAATTTCCCTAGAAGCTGCACAATGTGAGGGATTCTTTTTTTCTCGTCTGCTATATATAAAATCTATTCAAAGGGATAAGCTGCGGCGATTCTCAATAGAAATCCCAGTTCCAATGGCGAAGAAAATTTATTACACTTTCTATAATCACTCGAATAATATCCTTATGTATACCACGATATATAATATGTGGTCATAACCTGGATGCCATCGAATATTGAGGTCCTCATTAGACGACGCCGTCCATATCTGGGCGGTCGTAAATAATATTCAGATATCGAAAATCGTAAACATAATATATTAATGTATCGATGGGATGTGAAAAATATTCCGACAAAGACAATTTTCAACGTTAGACAGAGTAGCCTTGAAAAAATGAAAAAAAAACGGCTAATTATACATCGTCGATAAAAGCTCTCATTGTATTTTCGGATATTCGAAAACTTGATCAGCGTTTTTTTCGTATCGTTGAAATTTGAAAAACAGAAATTGGATTGTTCACGTGTTCGGATTTGATTAAATTTTTCCTCCTCTTTGCCACCCTCCATAACACCTGAGTTCGAAATAATATATCCGTATATACAGATATATGTACCCATACCTGTACAGCTACATTACGCCTGAGGTATTTATAGTTGTAAGTCATGCGGGTATAAAAGTGCGAAGTATTTCTTGTAAATTCTGGAGGGTTGTAAGCGGCGGTATCTTGAGCCGTGAATCTCTAAAGGCGGAACGTGAATCATGTATAAGTCAACCCGGTAAACTTTTATCTCGGTGTCTCTGCAGCGTCTTCGTTGGGTTGTGTCGAGGAGCAGCAACGGGCGCCCCGGTTAACTCCCGTAAATCGTATGCGGAGTGAAGGAAGGGTTCAAAAGTAAAGACGCTAAATCAGGGGTGCGGACAGAACTCGCAGGGAGCTGCAGGGGGGGTGGAGGGAGAAATATGATTTACTATTTCTGACAGGATTAATAATTTCCAACGTTATATGGGCTGGTTATGGTACCGAGCGCTCCAAGTCCTCCTCACCGGGCGCCAGATGCTGCGACATTTCGCACCTCCTTCAAGGCTTTATATATAGTAGGAGCTATATAGGTACCATACGCGGCTGTCTCTTCGCCTGCAACAACCGCCAAAGTTATTCATTTGCAAATTTGCAGATGCGATGGAATTCTTAAACCAACCATCACGTTATTAGTTCCCTCCGTGCCCTTGAATTATTCGAAACGCATAAAATATGGTGGGGAAAGTAGGGTGGTACTATATATATTTAAAATATATAAAACACTAACCGCATTAATTGCACACTCAACAATATCCGCCCGAACTCCTTATCGAATAATTTTCTCAGACGGAGAAAAGAAATAACTTATGCAATCAAATGTTATTTGAAATCGTGAAAAATCTTTCACGTTGTATAATGTTAGAATTCTTAAGATCGTTGGAATTTTTTTTAATTCAAATCCCGCTGAGTCCAGGAATCCCGTGAAAATCATACGAAATCTTTTGAATTCCTACATAAATCTCGTATCAATAATTCTAGCGTTTTTAATAAGAATATATAAGAAATATTTTTTTACCATCTTAAAAATATTCGAACTCGTGTGAAGTCCTGCAAAAAATTTTTGACTTATTGAGGTCGTTGGATAATTAGCGATGCTCGGAATCAGGAGCATTCGGATGTGATGTCGGGTATAAGTTTGGGTTTATAATCATCCGGGTTATGCGTATCTGCAGCTTTGCCCTCGGGGTACTAATCAAGTAATTAGTATCAGATCCCCTTAGGAGCAGCAAAACCATGGCTTATCAGATAATACCATCTTAGCTTCGAGTTCACTAACTCAAGACTCTAAACTTCCACATTGAAACGGCACTTTATCCTTGTAATCCACCGTGTAAGTCCGTCTCAAGTTCGTCTTAAGATACACCCTGAGTTACGCCTCACCTAACTAGATACCTACCTACCTACCAATAGGTGGTAAAAACTATGTTAAAAAAGAAAAAGGAAGAAAAATGTTACCTTTAATCGATCATTCATAGCAACCCGTTGTGACCCCAAGAAACTGAAGGAAAAAAAAATCGGAAACAGTCTTGTCGATTTTGACAGTCAATTGGGTCAGCTGAAACGATCTAAACCGGGTTACAAAATGTCGGTCGTTTTTCGACGGAATAAAAATCGGATGCAATAATTTCGCCATATTGTTTATATGGCGCCATTTTTTTATCTGGCTTTACTGATGTGTGTTAGTATTACAGCTGTTTGAAGTTTCAGAGAATTCCCGTTCTGACGAATTTTTAATCTAAGAATCGCGTGTTACGTTCAATTTTCTTGACAGATTTGATACCTGCCGGGAGGAACGAAGGTTTTGCGGACGAGAAATTAATTCGATGTTTCGAGAACGCCGGCGCGTAATCACCGTGACAAATGGAAGGATGGACGTTGCGTTGCAGAGAGAAGGAAAAAACGAGAAGAAGAAGAAGTACTTCAAGGATGTAAACGGGCTACCGGAAGTTCGTATAGAGAAGAATCTGCAAAAGCGCAGGAGCCCTGAGTCGCGGAGGGTGAGTTTGTTAATTTGTTAATTAACAAGATCTTTCGAAATCGTTATTCATAACTTATGGACTGACCTCATCTCCTATGGTTAATGGAATTTATAAACAACCCTCCCCAACACGAAACGACACCCTCATTTCGGTAGCCGGTACTTTACCCCAACCTCGTCTTTCGCATGCGTTACTATTTACATGAATATAAATACGCAACCACGTGATATTTCAACCCTTTCTCCCCCTCCCCACCCTCTTTCTCTCCTGCACACATACGCGACCGGTTCGCATTTCTCCGCGCTCAAAAATTCCAGAGCACCGACAGAAAAAAAAAACCAACCAAAAAATGCCGAGAATTATTTTCCCAAAAACTGGTCGCAGTTTCTGACCAAACGGATATATAACCCTCGGTTAAATTTACTGTTTCGGATAGCGTTCGTGTTTATGATTATGATTGGTATGACTCCCAAAGGTCTCGTTTTGCGCTAACGTATGAATGTGTGTACCATGTTCATGTAAATATCTATATCTATACATGTATTATCCGACATGTGTGGGTATTTATTATACATGAACGGATATTGTAATCGTGGATGAGAGACGTTGTACGGACGGACGCGGTTATAAGCGCGTACAGATGGTGCGGCGGCAGCCAGCCAGCAACGTTTCCAACAAGCGCAGCGTTAACTTGGAACCCGCGTGAAGGAGAAACTCGTGTATACCGAGATATTAATTACAATTGCTCGACTTGCAACCCAATTTAGAAACAAGGTTCTCATTTGCATACAAGTATCGTTTATTCACGCACACGCGTTAATTTTCAAACACCTCGTATACAGGTATAGATATATCGCAGGGGTGGTCGGCGGGTCCGGATGGAATTTCATTATTTATTCATTTTTTTGCTTTTTTGTTCTGTCACTTCTTTTTCTCATTCAGATTCCAAACCATTAACGTGTCCAGGTATTCCATATAACCGCAAGTGTCGACGGGGTAGTCATTATGCTTCCGATTGGTTTTTGCTTTTTTTGTTGTCGCTTTTTCTTTGTAAAATGCAAAAGTGTTAAGGCGATGCAATTATACGGCCGTCGACGAACTCCCGAACAAGCTATGGTTAATCCTGATTCCAATATTCGTTTTATTTACTTGAGAACCTGCCGGCAGGTGCGGCCGAATATAAGGAATGGTGAAAGCTGACCGTTGGCGCTTAAATTCCTATTTTACGACTTCTTTCATTAAAATTACCCAGAATCTGGATGTTTAAGAACCATTTCACTCTTTTCTGTTTTTCAAGAACTGTTGAAATTCCGTTGCATGGAAAAATTCATGCGAAGATACAGGACGGAAATAGAAGCAGAAATCTGTAGTCGATAACGAAATCGGTAATACACACGCATGGTACCTGTGTGTTTTACGACGTGATTTTCTTTTTTTTTTTTATTTTGGATTCCAAATAACAAGCATTGCCAAATTATCAACTTGTTCTGGTCGATACTTTGATGATAAGATGAAAAATTGGACGACGACTTTTATGCGTTGGTCAAGAAGGACCACTGACGCACCTTATGATAAAGGGGAAGAAAAACGGAACGAAAAATAAAATAGAAAATTTCAAAAAAGTCGAGGATCACGACCTCGTCTTGAGAGACATTTGATGAAAATGTCATCGGAAGACGATATAACGCGTTATATTAGTTCCGTAAACTTTCCTTAATGTCAGCCTATAGTAGACGGATGGTCTGACGCTTCTAGAATAACGGCCCTACCGTGAGTTATTGCGTCTAAGGTCTAACTGTTAATACCTACAACTATAATAATACACGAATCTCTTAGAGCGTGAAGCAAACTTTATATACGGATATAGAAACCAACATCGGAAACCAGAAACCAGAAACGCTTCGGAAATCTCCTCCCTCTGCACCCTTTCCCTCGATGCACGACACACGTACGTACCTATACATTATAGTCCGAATACTTGGCACGGTCGAAGTCGTACGGTGCGTGTCCGAAGTGCTCGTAGTCGATCGTTTAAGTAATCTTTTAAATCCCTCGGATGTACCGGGGCGTCGTAATCTCCGCGTTAATTTAATCAATTCCTAATTAATGGGCCTCTTAGCAGCAGCGCGGCTTCTTTTTAAGCTCTGACTTGAAGGACTCGAAGTTAGTTCCTGAAGACTGGCAACCAAAGTTACCGCCCTACAGGGCCGGCTGCCGTCGCTTAAAGATTCTCCCTACTCGTTTCAAGGTAATAAAATTGACCGACTTTTCCTCGACCTGCATACGCGTTTACACGGGTTCGATATGCGTAATTTACTTACTCTTCTTTCACGCTCAGCGAAGCGCGTGAAGTTTAAGTGCATAGCATAATGGACGGAGTGAACTTACATATAACTTGTCGTGTTGGTCAAATGCACGGGGCTAATTAGAACTCGCCGCAATTACAGCAGTTTAGCCATTCTAATGTTTTATTATTGTTTTTTTTTTTCTGCTTCTTTTACTTGCTATTTTTCCGAAGAACGGAAAATGCCTGTTCATTACCTTGTATGTTTTTTTTTTTTTTTTTTTTTTTTTCACATAAGAAAACCACATTCGTAAAGCTTCTCTTTACTTACATTGGGGTTAAAATCGTGAGGAATTCGTTTCTCGCAATCTTAAAAAATTTCCTACCCTATTTTGTTTTCTTACGTTAGGCACCTTGCTAACTTCCCTAACACTGGCAAATGGATACTCTCACCCCTCTTGCGAAGCTCTCGTGAAGTCTTTAAGTTTATGACGCTTTTTATGCATTCATAACGTTATATCGCCTCTTTAAGGGGGTGGGAGACGACTAGAGATGGGGAAGACAGCTGCCAGGTGGGATTTAGGAAAACGCGAATAAGGTATACGTTCGTGCTTTTTTTTAAAACGATCTCTACGCGCCCTTTTATTTCACCTGATAGGCCCTTTCGCTTTAAAAGTTTATGAAAATTACTTAACGTGTTATACACTTTTTCTTAGTAGATATACGTAAACGAATATGAATGAATAATTCTTTTTATAAATGAACCGTTTAGACGTCGCGCTCTTAAGTTTATACCTTCAGTTTATAACGTGCAGAAAAAGCTGCTCTAGAAACTGTTCATTTTGACAAATGTATCAGCGAACGGCAAAAGCGTTGGCAAGACGATATCCGGTGTAATCTCGTCGAGATTTATTCATGATTGACGTGAATCTCTCCGTACGTTTTTCACCCTCCGATCGAGAAGGAATTTAAGGGTGAGGCCGTGTAGGTATACCTATACGTAGGGCGTCTAAGGCGAAGAAGTTACCAGGAGATGTTTGGTGGGATCTGACTAAAAGAAAATAAATGACGTTTTTCTCATCGAGAAAAGATACCGCACTGCGTAACACAAGAAAATCATGAATGAATCGTCAGAGTTACACAAAGGACCGAAATGCACAATGGAAATGTCATTACTGTCGTCTACTCTGCTGCCCTTTTTCGAGGACTCCGATACGCTGGGCGAGCTTTCATCAAAGTATTATACCTAAAGAGACCCTTTTGTCCAAGACCAAACTTGACCTGCACTCGTGATATATATTATACCACTAAAAACGAATTCGTCACAATTCGTGTGGTAAAACCTTCTTCTTTTTGTCCCTTCAAGAAAAAAAATCTGATGAAGAAAAAAAAATTCTTGCCCTTCGGTAAAGACTTTACGAAAACGCGAAACGAGACTCGATTCCATGTCGAATCAGATTCAACCCTGATTTTTTCTGATTTCCAACTAAAAAATCGGTCGTCAAGCAAATTGATGGAACGAATAACGTAGTTTTGTTATATAAATCGATTAGCGAGGCGGTATAATGAGGTTTAAAAAAATTCTCGTGCAGCGTTTATTCGGAGCCTAGATAACAAAAAAAAAGGGGTGGTTTCCCTTTTTTGTCTCGCCAGTTTCCCGTAGCGTGGATTATACGACGACGACGAGCGTACGCAACGGGGGATGGAGATTATCGGAGGCGATGGATCCGCTCGGTGGTCAAACGAGCCTTATCAGTTGGACGCCCCACCGGCCTGTCGAGCGTCGCGACGCCGGGCGTCGTCCTCCGGGTGGACCACGTGCGGGCGAACCATAGGCGAATTCAGATCAACTAGCGCTATAGCTCCAGGCGACTTCTCTCTCTAACGCGCAACGCGTTCGCGATATTTCGGTTTAAATTTAACTGGCCGGAGGCTACCGCCTGATTTAGGAGCGCAAGTTTACCGCCGTCGTTCCAACCACCTTCCGTCCACCCAAAAACCCCCTGCGGGGGCGTATGCCAGATACTGACGACGATAAGCTAAACGCCCGTAGGTTTTGGTATTATATATTAAACCCACCTCTAATACCAAAACAGACATTTACTACGGGGACAAACGACTCGGCTACAAATTTCATGGTTATCCAAAGTCTCCGAGAGAAAACTCCAGCTTTGCTTTACGACCGCGTTCAAAAGCGTGGTTGAAATTAACCGAGAATTAAGTGAAATTCGTAACCCGAAATATGTATATATACTCAGGTGACATATGGTTCTGTTTAAACGAAGTTGTTATTTATTTCGTTTTTTTTTCTCTTCGTAAAGCTTCTCGGATTCGAAAAATTTCGGTATAAACGCGTGGATATATTTACATGGTGTATATCACGACTCGTAGGATTTCAGGTTTAAAAACGTATTTAGGGTGAGAATTTATGCCAGGAAATCCAGCCTATCGCTACCCTGCTCAATTTCCTTTTGGGAGACGCCCTAAATTTCTACCGCAGCTAGACGCCGATAAGATCGCAACTTGTCCCCCAACTTCCGTGCAGAATTCTCCTGCAGCCACCTCGCTACTTCTGCTTCTACTTCTACTTCTGGTATACTACGTATGTCGAGGATAGAATCCTACCGGCAGATATACGTCACTCACCGACGAGACGCGTCGCGTAGCTTTCCCCTCATTCTTCTACACGCGTCAATATCTTCACCCTGCCAAACTCAACTTCTGCTACAACTACTGCCAGTCCTCCTCCCCCTCCCCCTCCTCATCCTTCTCCCGCTTCTTCTCTTCTTGCAAACGTTTGAGCTAGGAGTAAAATAGATAAAGCAAACCCCGGGTACTTGACGTAAACTAGATTTTGCATTAGCATATACGGTTAAGAGAGGCAAACGCTCTTAACTCCTCAACGAAAGCTGTTCTTCTCCGGCATCAACCTTCGAAGGATAGTAGATATATACGTGCAGCTACTATTACCCCCTGGCGTTTCCTTCTCAACGGTGATGAGTCCTCCGTGAATTTTACGATACTCTACAAAGCTCACGAACCTGCTTTACGGCCTCCTCAGTCAGATTTCATTTTAGTTAAGCGAACAACGTCTGCTACCGACGACATTGCGCTAGACTCTGATGCAAATTATACGCATTAGCTATAATATTATCACGTATACGTCCTATACATAGAAATTTTAATCTACAGTATTCACAGTCATAGTACGAGATTTATACCTTAAAGGCGTAATGAAGATTTATTGAGACGCTACATTTATCTGCTCGGATCTACGGGTCAATCGATAGACCAAGTTCCGTGTACGCCGGAAATAACGGGAAATTTAACGAGCTAGCTTTCAAAATCACACGGAATCCCGTGAAAATATAATCATGTTAATTTCCTTCGAATCCAATGAAATCAAGTTTAATTAAAATATCATCGAACTCCGTGAAGTTTTCGGAACGTAATAATACGAGTCAAGTACATTATACGCCTCTGAAGATGTTAGTCCTTCGCGTTGCGGAGTACCAGATAAATAGGTTGCAACGGTAAATTTTACGATCGGCCCACTAAACATCCCCTAAATTAATTGGCTCCTTTAACCCCCGTCACAGTTTTCCGCGGGTCGTCCATCCCCTCCCCTTCTCTCTCCTTCCCATAGTAAACGAAATTCACCCCCCAAAAAGCTTTGTCCTTATAGTGTATTTGCGGCATAGCCGGAAGACCCGAAGAACGAAATAACGGACAATGCCCAAGGCGCGGGTACGTAGCACCCAATACCGCTAAAATACGACCCGGAATATTGAGAGAAAAAAAGAAGAAAAAGAAGAGCAAAAGGAATCGATAAAAAATAAAGAGAGTCAGTTCCTATATCCTGTATACCAGCTGCAACGAGAAAGAGAAACTTTACGACTGGTTAACGGGAGGCTTCCAACTCCGCAGTCAATATCGCGGATAGTAACCTGAAATGTGTTACCTATAAATATTGCACGTCCCGTTTTCCCAGTTTTGGCCGCCGCACCAAAATAATGTCCACATTTTTTTCTTTTTTTTTTTCTTAACTTTTTATTATTTGTTACATACCATTTTTCTTTCTCTCTCTCGCTTTTTGAAGAGTTCCGGTTTCGGAAAGAAAAAAAAAAGCAAAACGAGTTATGAGAGATTGTCACAAAGTGCCAAATGTATAAAGTAAAAAGAAATGCCAAAAAGAAAAAAGAAGAAAAGAAAACTATAATATGGGGCGTAAAAATGGATGTATAAAAGGATTAACGACCGAGTAAGGGATATAATAATAAGATATATGAAATCGTAGGGGGGAGTGAAAAAGTATATATATTTCCTATCAATATTGACGATTATTATTATCATTATTATTATTATTATGTTACTTCTGCACTTCGTTCCGGTATTACGCGCATGTTGCTGTAATGTGCTATATAGTGAGCTACATTGCGTCTATTAGATATTGTATATAGGGGGGCAAAAATATGGTGCGTTTCAGAACTGAGAGAAAGGGAGGGAGGAGCCCTTTTTTTAGTTACGACCTCAGGATGGTTTACATCACTAAATTTCGCCTCTACTTCCTCATGAAACATTTTTCGTGCCAAGAAATTTTTTTTTTTATCTCCGCATTGACAGTTACAAAAAAAAAATCTAAAATAATATTTTTTGAATTATTTTGAACGTACATCTGATCCGTTTAATAATTCCAAGGACTTTTCATGTCTTAATTAAATAAGAGAATCCGATTCAATTCACCTAATTTGGTATTCCTTGGCGTTGCCGCTCTCTCGCTGGTCCTATGAATTAATTTTGGAGTTCGTAAGCTCGGCTCTCGTTCGGGGTATTATACGTCTTGCATATAAATGTTATTTCGTAAATTTACTCCATCTTATATAGGCGCATTAATATACACCCGAGGTGCATGTAGGTATATGAAGTAAAAATTGTTATTCCGAAATTGATGTTGCGAAAAAGAAAGGCGAATATCGTGGAATTGCAAGTGGGAGAAAATAGGGAGACTCGAACTCGATCGAGAAAAATGAAATCCAGATTTAATAGAGATTCCTGGGCATCACATCCCCCCCGGACCTGACGTCAGCATATTGCATTATTATCGCACGACTTATGGGATCCCATATCGAATATGAGCCGTGTGAGCATTGAATAAAATGCTACCATATTTTCGGAAACCCCGTTACGTCAAAAATATTATTATATGTATAGGTGTTATGAAAAGCTGGAATATAATAGGCATATACCTACGTTACTTCCGAAAGAATTCACGCGAATTATTATCCCCAAAAAGAGAAAGAAGAAGAGGAGAAAAAAGATAACGAAAGAATGGAAAGAAAAATTGAATACATCCTAATCAGAGAACCGAATCGACACGCAATTGGTAATTTTCTTTGCACAGTTCGCTGTCCTTTATAGAATATATACCCTATCTAAATATATATCTATATACATATATACTTGGGCGATCCACTTCTGCTTTGTATTCGTCGCGTGGTGTTAAAGGGGAAGGTCGTATTCTACCCGCCACGGGGGTCGTGATTGAATCTATAGGGCGCTGGCCAGGGTCCAGAGAAACACCCTTGGCATTTATATATACGACGTTGAACGCCGTGCCGCTGGACAGAAATAGTTTTATTATGGTGGAAGGGGGCGTAACGCATTGCGCCGAGGAACCTACGCGTCGAGTTGCTCCCCCATGATTTCGTATATGGTATGAGAAATATCGTTTCTTATACCTGCTACGGGGAATCACCCACTAGGGTAGCATGTGCTGTTGACGGTAACGTTCCCCATATACCATGTTTTTTGGAGATTTTTTTTTCCCCCCTCCTTTTTTTTCCTTCATTTATCCGCTAACTGATTCGACCGGCACTTTTTCAATCGCGACTCAATCGCTTTAAATCGTAGCTACTTTTTTCACCCCTGTACTTCATGGGGGTGGATAAAATTCTCGCGAAAGTTAATTCGGCTTCGCGTAGCGGGGTGGTGGACCTCATTTTGGGAAAATCGATATTTTTATAAGGTGTCCAAATTTCATATTTGTAATCGAACCGATGTTGTTGGATGATTGAAAAAATTGGGACATTCCGAGACTTTATTCTGAAGTATTTGCTTTTTGCGTTGCCGGTGAAAAGGATGAAAAGAATTCTTTCGGGTCAAAGTGTAACGTGTCCACGAAATGTAGAAACAAAAAACAAAAGTAGAAAAAATTACAAAAGTCTCCTCTGTACGTCGAATTTTCGACCTGCCCCACTTTTCCCCGGTCTCCCCCACATCGGAGTATACAGTTGTTTTATTAGAAAGCTGTGTAACAGGATTTTTGACCTTTAATTATTCCTGACAATCATGCTTTTATCTCATTCGTTGGGGGGCCTTAAAAGTCTTGGCATCGTAATCCATCACCGAATCGTTCAATCGTTCAAACCAGCTCACGTTCTGCAGTGTACCGTAGACTGTGGAGCCTCGGCGTTGATTTATGAAGCCCATGGTGCCCGGTACATTTGCCGCTCTTTTTTGCTTTGAAACTTGAATCGTTACAACGGGGAGTATATTAGGTGGCGGACGGTCGTTCGCTGACCATTTTTATTTTATTTTTTTTCAACTTTATTTCATGTTTTTTCTTTTTTTTTTTCTCTTCCTCGTCAGTTCGTCAGAGTCGGTTGATTTCCACTTCGAAATGCCGCGCGTAGCTTTGTGCACGGAGGATGGAAGATCAGAATTCAGAACTGAGCTTATCTCTTACACCTCGTTGAATCCTCATCTACTTCGGGTACGTGTATATCATATGTATCTACAGATATACCAAGAAAATTTCTCTACGCTCACCTCGTTTCAATGACATGCACGAAACTGGGCATGGGGTATTCCATGTCACGTACTTGTGTAATGTAATTGATGTAACGGGAGATCCTGTGTCTGTAGCTTTCAAACTTTTGTCATTTCTATTTCGAAAATCGAGTAGATGATAAATTATAACACAATTTTCAAAAGTCCTGTATATTAGGTGTGAAATTTTTTTGTTTTTTTTATATCACATAGGATTCTCGAAAATCAGGTATTTCAAATGTTATGAAATGGTAGAATTTCAAAAAATTGGAAAACATATTATAACTCGTTGAAAGAAAAAAATTAGTGTAGTTATCGGATGAATTTTTTTTGAGAAAAAAAGACAAAGGTGAGTGTCAGACGTTGCTCGAGTTGGAGCGAAATACCCTGTGTAGATAACTCGAATCGTTACGGGATATAAATCTTAAATCGTGGTCACGCCGCTTTTCTATCAGCCGCGATCTGTCTGCGAATAACCGTACCGTATGGTATAAGTTCTTTGATCTATCATCGTATCATATTATTACGCGCATAGAATTACGTTGATTACTACGAAATCGTTTCGTACGTATATACCTGTGAAGCATATAGCCCACAATCAGACCGCGTGACACGTGGTAAAATGGTTTCTGTGATATCGATCAATCTTTTGAACGATGACCAAGCGATTTGAAAAGTGGAGGGGATTATCTGGGACTTTATGCCCCATTATAACGCCTGCGAAACGGCATCCGGAGATGCATCGACGCAGTTTATACTCCACAGATAGGCGTTATAGTTGGTAACGCTCGATCGATTTTTATTAGGGTCTACCTATACCTACGTATAGCTATATAGATACGTACATCGCATACGATGTTTAACGTGTACAATCAATGTAATTAGTTTTAGAGAATTTACGGTGCTTTAAAATTAAAATTGTTTCCGCATAAATTCACATGCTAAACGCGCAGGTATACCTATTGCACGTACATAGGTATATAGCCGTATGTAGATATTTGCAATTAACGTTATCGGTATCTATTCAGGATTACGTGTAAACGTATGTTGTATAACATCACTTTTATAGCTGGAGTTGCTGTTATTTGCGTGCACGTTCCGAATTATCCGCTTATTTTATGAAGAAATATTTAATTAACTTTTGTTAATTTAACAAAATAGCAGTGAAGTGTTTTTCTTGTTTTGTGTTTTTTTTCGTCGTAACTTCACGTCCTGAGAATTCCATCGGTAATTAAAATATCAACATTCGTCCGCGGTGATGATTCGATTTGTACTCAACAGTAACGCAGTATTTTTAGCCCCATTTTTTAATTTCAAATCTCACCCCCAAAAATCGATTGTTTTCTCGCTCACGAGAGACAAGAAAAAAAAAGAATTCCCTTTTGTATATCACTCAAATTTTCACCTTTTCTTTTGATGAATCTTACAAACAGGGAATAATGATAATTCTTGACTACAACCGCAAAAGAAATTTCAGTTAAAAACCCAAGGGGGTTAGTGTTCTTTTTTTGTTTTTTTATCGATCGAGTTGAGCGCGTGATTTGAGGATAAGTTTGAAAGACACGTAGAGTTCCCTTCATTTTCCGGAGTCAAGACACGCCGCTGAAGACATCTGTATTGTTAGGGGTTCCCATAGGATTGGGATATTGTCTATCTCGTTGATTCGAACCCCGTGGAACGTGTTTGGTATTCACCGCGCGAGGTTCCATCAAAACTTATTCGCCGCAAGCGAAACTTTGATACGGGATGGTAACCACCTTATTGGATTCCGAAGGGTAGGTATATATTATATTCGTGCAGGCAACATTGTACAAGGTGAAAGCACGCACAGGGATCAGGAGAGATGGGAACGAGATTATATTCTCTGTAAATTCTTGAAAATTTTCGCGACAAAATTTTTCTTCTGACGAAATTAAGGAAGAAAAAAGATACAACAAAGGAACAAACATCGTGTAATGTCTCGGGATCCGAGACACGGTGACTGTCCGCGTACCTTAATTTGGAAATAATGGGACTGCTTATAAAATTCCCTGGGAAAATTATATACTGGGGAATTCCGCGAGACACGAAAAAAAAAATGAATAAAATAAAAAAAAAATGTCAAATGCGAATGTAGACGTGCCGCTCAGCCTTCACGACCTGGTCCATAGTGAAAAGAAGAACGCTACGTGGACTTTCCCATATTAAAAGTTCTCCTACCATGGCTCTAGGGCTCCATGGCGCACCGGCTTCAGGGAGTACGATATTAAAACATTCTTCGTCAAATATTTTTGCCATTTATGACTCGACCTTTTTCTCTTTTTATTTCATCTCTCTCTCCGTCTCTTTTCTGTTTTTTTTTTTTTCTTTTTTTCTTTTCACGGACGAAGAAGGGCACTCTTCGAAAATTTGTCACCGTCGCTCGCCCCTCCCTTATATTCTTGAATTGTTGTACCTTGAAAAGGATGTTGAGGATGACTGCTGTATACGGGAGGGGTGGACACATAAATGTACGTCATTTTCAAAGAGCTGACAACTTCAGAGAGAAGCAAACTTTTCATTTTCGTATAGCTGCGTCAC
This sequence comes from Athalia cordata, assembly GCA_963932425.1. Lineage (NCBI taxonomy): Eukaryota > Metazoa > Arthropoda > Insecta > Hymenoptera > Athaliidae > Athalia > Athalia cordata. The sequence goes on from OZ010626.1 coordinate 34,386,273, forward strand.
AATACACGAATTAACAAACCGGGCGTAAGAAATGTCTCGTGAGAATACACTCAATTTTATTTTGTCTAAGAATGGCTTATGGTTTTCTTTTTTTTTTTGTCCTGAAGAACCTTCCTAACAATATACATCTGATGAAACGCGATACCTGTAGATGATTTTATATCGGTCACTTGCAGTGTTTCGTAGTTATCTATAAATGTTGGAACAAAAAAACAGATTCAGGACAAAAAGAATTTTTAATTATTACACGTAATTTAATAACTATAGAGAGAGATCCTGTATAAACAAGATAATATTCTGCCTCGTTTGCAGCCCTTTTATCCCTAAAATACACACGTGAATTCTACATTAGCGCGTAGCTAAAGGATTATCCCAAACGCTGCAGGACCTTTAAATTATATTACGCATTGTACCCCACTATATCAATTAATCCTGATTTACCGAATTAACCATTTTAATAAAACATAAACTTTACGACGATTAATCCGACTAGATTAATTAGATTTTAAATTTAATCAGTCTCCTCGCGGCCTTTTACCTTTGTAGTCTGGCGTCTCATTGGGCGTTGCAAAAAAAAAAAAAAATGAAAAAAAAAGACAGAAAATATTATATATTCAATTTTACAAACTGAGGTGACAGCCGCTGACCATCGTACCCACATATTTTGACCGTAAAAATTTTACAACTTCGTTAATTGGCATGATGATAGTCACGCTAATATTAATAATTATAATTAATTAGAAATATTCACCTAATAGCCGCATATTTTATCTGCGGTTTGTAGACGTTTGGCATTTGCCAACGTACGCTGCCAGAAAAATATTGCGACGGTGACAGCCGCATAGTTTCTTCTTTTTTTTTTTCTCTTATTTCGTTTAGAATTTTTCGAAACTTTCCGTTTTCAAGCACAGTTTTGCGTCACGACGAGAATTTTTTAAATGTCACAACTAATTTTTCATCACTTTGGGAATTCCTTTATAATCTGGATTTATTATTACCCGGTTACTCGGGCTATGAAAAAAATTCATGATCACAAACTTATATTGGAAAAAAAAGTTTTTAAATCGCGTTCACCTGAACTGCCTCGGGTGATAATTCTCTTCTTTCCGTAATGTCGAGTATTAAACGCGTGGGTTGATTTATTTATTTGTCTCGTTTGATCCTTTTTTTTTGGATCGATCCTTTGAGATGGACGTTTACGTTGGACAGTGTAAAACGTCAACGTCACACCCCATGATCACTCCTCTACTCCTTTATGGTACGTCGCGTGTATTTTTTTATTCGAAAAAATGATTCACTTTTCATCAGCACTGCAGTGGTGTTGTAAAAAATATAAATGCGCTCCCTTGTTCGCCGTGACATCTCGTTTTTCGCTCTTTAATTAGCGTTTTTTTTTGTTTTTAGGGTTTTTTTTTGTACGTTATACACTTTTCATCCCTTACGCGAAACAAAAAAAAAAAAAACTCGTAGAAAACAGATGAAAAAAAAATGAAAACGACACCCCTGCACAGATGTTATTCACCGTGTATTTTTAATAATCCTTTCTCAGAGTCCTGATATTTTGAACCGAGATTTTTCCCACTTTTTTCACTCACCAGATGACCCGAAATATGTATAATTATGGATCGAAGGTAAAATTTTATCGACGTTTACCGTATTTATTTTAAAAACTTATTTCGTAAGGTATATAATTTGTTTTATTTTTTGGTGATGTAAACGGTGAAGCTGCAGACGGTAAACTATAGGCTGTTCTAACTAAAGCCATGGGACGAACCCCTTAAAACCCCGTAAGCGGCCCCCCTTCGGAATATTCGATACTACGGCGGCTAGAACGGGGGCTGTTCGGGGGTCGTTTCGTTTCGCGGTGTATAGAGAGAAAACGTTGAACATCGGTGATATAGTGGGCATATATACGTATAAATATATTCGTGTGTATGCACGGACTTAGGGGGGGTTGCCTAACTATGACTAAGAAATAATCCACGCCACACGATGCCGATGCAACAACTACGCGCGGTGAAAAGTACATTGAAAACGTTGCGGAGACCGGATTCTATTAGTCATTCGCTGCTCTATGTATATCGGGTAGGTATATGATATGTCACGTATCACGGGGTGCGCATGTATTCGGATGTATATAATGTACAACGAAACTCACCTCTCTCCGTACACCTATAGTCCGAAACAGGTATACGCAAATATACAGCGACGACCTGCGCCCCTCGAGATCCACAATGAGGGTCGGGTCACCCCTACCCATTAAGATCCCGCATGTAGAAAGATCTTGAGTGCAACATCTTCCTTTTCAACGGTGAATCTCACTCTCTTTGATACACCCCATATACGTATATATATTAGGTGTGATACATTTACGAACGATCAAATCTGACATCATCTTGCACGAGATTTCTAGTCTCACTATATCTACGAATAAATGATCTTATAATTAAAAATCAGAAAACGCTGCTGTCCGAAATTTTGGTTCTCCATTTCTCTCTTATCTCATTTTTAAAATTTATTTGTTGGCTGTGTTTCGGTCTTGTTTTACAATTACGGAATTAGGAACAAAAAGAAGTTGGAGACATTTCCATGGCGTCCCATACTTTGTACGATATCTACAGGTTATTATTATGCAGTAATAAAAAGATAGAAAAAACGAAGCCTTATTTCTGCAGCCAAGCTATTCCGTTAGTGGGAGCTGCAGCGCAGCGTTAGCCGCAACGACACGGGGTGGAGACACCATATGCCGATCGCTTATTGTGGGGCTTTAAAAAACCTAAACCCAAACTCGTGCCCCATGTGTTCGAGTGTAGAGAGTATAAGGTATGGGTTGGCGGTATAAAAAAGCGGAAGGGAGTAGGCATATCTGTAACGGGACGTGCGCGGGCATGAGTCACGTAAAACTCAAAACATTTAAAGACAAATAAGAAAATAAAAAATAAAAAAAAGATATAAAAAATATTTTGCGCGAATGCGACGCGGCATTGCAATGATCGTATTCTCTGCGGTGTCAAATGCGCGTTTTACGATCTCCTCCACCGGAAATTTCATTTTTTTGTTTATTTCTTCATCATTATTATTATTATTATTATTATTATTATCATTACGTGGATTTGATTCAACCCCCAACGAACAGCGGTTTACAATTTTATTACACAGAGACGTTAAATTTAGCCTTCGATCGAAGACATTAAAATTGTAATTGGACACGAAATAATATTCAATGGGAATAAGCTATGAATGGAAAGTATTTTTGAAAATTGGGGATAACGTTTTACCGCGGGTACCCTTATGGGTAATCCTTTTCGTTTTTGTTCAGATACACCCTGTTTGGGATTTTTATTAGATTTCTTTTTCGTCTCTCTTGCGACGTCTAGTTATATCGGGTTTAAATAATTGATCCTCTTTTCGCTCCCTTGGCGGCTGAGAATATAATGAGGAGGACAATAAATTTGTTACGATCTGGAGTATAAGCGATAAAATTTTATTCAATCACCCTCATCTAATTCCTCCTGAGCACCCCTGACCGCCACGTGTCTAGGGGTGGGCGTGACTCAAAGTCTAATCAGGGGAAGCCAACGCTAATTTCAGTGGTTCTCATCCCACGACAATAAGAATTAACATTTATCACATACAGGGTGACCCAAAAATTGAGGAAAAAAAATGAAATATAATCGATTCTTTTTTTTTTCGTCAGGCATGATTATTACGATTTCTTGATGCGTGCAGCTTTCGTCTACGCTTTAAAATTGACATTTTTGTTTTGTCTACCCTGTAGAGATCCCTGGTGTACACAGCTGATAGTTAAGATGATGCAATTTCTATAAATATCTAATCCATTTTATCGCGCGGGATACAAAGCCTCCCTATGACGCCGTGCACCGTGCGACGCGTTACGCGTTACGCATTACGTTAACAAACCCCATATATATACTATAGATTTATATACACCGTAAACTTGATCATCGTAAAATGGCTCGTCGTATTTCAGAAGAAGAATTATACGTACTTGGAATAAAAGGGAGATAAATTGCGCAACTAATTCAAATTATACCGTGTGAATTGTAAAGACACGTTTGGACAGAGAAAATCGCGTGTCTGAAAGCCATTATACATGTAGTTACGTATATAATATTCAATTTGATACAAAGTTATTTTTTTATTTCGTTTTTTCCAATATACGCTCGAAGAGATAAATTTCCGAAAAGTTTTGAATTCCGAATGATTATTGCCGGTAAATCTATAATACATACGCGATGTGGTCATTGATAATAGCTAACCTTTTTCTTTTTTCTCTCCTTTTCAACGGATGTGTGATAAATTATTATATAATTAATTAGGCGCCTCACTAACGGCTAATTAAGTCTGAGAAGTTGCCCATCAGGCCCTTAATTTCCTTACGTTTATCGGTACGTGCAGTATATGCGTTGACAGCTGCAGGTAATATTTTCGGTATTCTATCAGGGTGTCCCATTATTTGGGTAGAAATAAACATCTAATTTCCCCTGAAACATGGTGAAGAAAAAAAAAAAACAATGCCGATAATATCAGCTCAAGGAATTCACCTTATATGTACGTACCGTGAGAATTTCGAAAAATCGGTAGAATACTTTAAAACAGAAAAAAAACAGAAAGAAAGAAAAATAATATTCCCATGGACAGGAATTAATGATGCCTTTCTCTGTCTCTGTTTTGGAAATCTTTTAATTTCAAATCGCTCACCTGTTATATCAGGAAATATGCATATAATACCTTATAATGTATAATTCCTTTTATTATCATCAAAGATCGGAATTATTACGGAGCGTGAGTTTCTTCCTTCGCGATAAATCAGCCGCTAATTACCATACGGTAGAAATATAGTATGTGAGCCGAATCGCTGCAGGGAAGGCAGTGTGAGCAACCCTTTGAGTAAGTGCGCTGCGTTTACGTGGTAAAAGTTACGACGGCGGAATAGGTCGAAGGGCGAATATAATGAAGCCCTGGATCACTCACCTGTAACAAATGAAGAAAAAGCAACGAATGAATATTCATTCCACAAGATACACACACCTATACATCTATACATTCTATAATATCATATTTATATTTGATACATGATTCTGTCGAGTCATTCCGCATGACTCGACTATGTGTACATAAAGATATTCCAATGATTCGCTTATCCCGTAGGTGTATAGAGGGCATGAGGGCAAAGTTACATTCCTTTCGTTAGGATTTATCCACGCGTAATTGGCCGAACAAAAGTTTTGGATAGGAATTTTTTCACGTTAGTATCTTCTTTTTTTTTTCTTTTTTTTTTCTCGAAATCGCGTTCATCATCGTCGCTGACTGAAAAAGTTTCAACGTTTAGTAGTTCACCTTTGTAATGTCTTTAAGTCAACACGATCGATCACACAACTATTGAATCATATGCGGGAATGAATTATGTACTTTATGCCATGTATAATGGAAGCCGAATTTTAATTGGATAAAAGTTTTATGTTTATTTTATTATTTTTTTTTTTCTTTCGTTAGAATTTACTGTCATCGAATTAAATAAAGTCTTTCATCGAGAGAATTATAGTAGCAACGGGCTTATAAATCAAGAATAATGAAAAGAATATCGCCTATTCAAATTTTCAACTAGCTTTCATCTTGAATAAAATAACCTTTTCGATTCGAGAAGATTTTTTTTTTTAATTTTTTTTCCGTGCGCGTCGTTTATATGCGTTACGATCGTTCCCATTCCTCATGTATCGGTAGATCTGATTATTGTTAATTGTTGCATGGAATTGGGATGCAAATATTTATTCCGAATATCAAAGAAATTCTTTAAAGGGGCTGAAAGAAAAAATGTATATCTACATCACATACAGACAGTATGTCATATTTTTTTTTCACCCCAAATTTCGAATCAGAACTCTGCACCGTCGGCATAGTAGTGTGAGGGGGAATTCGGTGGTCGGAGACATTTTTTTTGGTCGACTGCAATTCACCACCCTTCTTTTTCCTTTGCACCCCTACATTTTTATCCTCTCGTACCTACTAGAAACACTTCTGGGTAAATATTTGATGCAATTTTTTATTTTTATTTTTTTTCGTCTTCTGAGAGGGTGGTAGAAAAAATGAAAGTAATGAAAAACACCTTTTCTTATGACATCGGCAAAACTGCTCTCCTGCAGTTTCACCTTATAGCTATACGCGTTCTATGCTGACAGTATAAGTGATTGAAGATTAGACAAGACACCTGCTCGCAACACGTGTTATTACCTTATGGGTATATATGTGGAGTGTATAGATATATATATCTATACATCGTACATAATATATCATGTATGCTAGACGTTTAGGTATCGCGTTGCCATATAATGCACATCTTTCCATATAAATAAATATATCCATCAAATACCTCCTCATATTATATCACACCAAAATTCACGTCTCACTTCAACCCCCGACGCAAGTTTAGCTACCTATGTATCGTACCTTACATACAGGGTGGCGAAAAAAAACACAATAAATAGAAATTAATTCAACGCAAGAATGAATATTGCCACTTTTTTTTTTTATTCCTTTTCTCTTCTATTTTTTAATAAAGAGAATAAAGCTTTCTTTCAAACTCTTATTTTTCCGCAACGAATCGAGATTTTTTTGAAATTTCAAAAAAAACGTAACGCTTTATCACGTGCTTAGCTTTTATTCACATGCCAAAAGTTTGCGTTTTTTCATTCTTGGGCCACCGTGTAACAGAATACTTGAAGCGTTACAACTCCTCTCCCAGCGACGAAATACGGGCGGAGTTTCCTAATTTCGTTTCCATGCCTTTGTCTATCAATCAACGCTTGTCTGTACGCTAAACAGTTCTGACTTGACGGAGATATATTTAACGCCCCCTTCCCCCCCCCGCCCCTTAACTCTTCGTCTCTGCAATATAGTCGAAGAAGGGATGAAGAGAAGGGTTGTTCAACAATTCACGCGAAAATGGTATACGCGCACGTATATTATATAGCTGTAATTTTACTTCCGGTGAAAACAAATCCCAACGCTCTAGAAATATCTTCCTGTTTTTTTTTGTTTTTTTTTCCTCATCCTTTTCACTCTTCTCATAAAATAAATCATCATCCCACCTGACTTTCCGTACCACAAAGTCGATCGAGTGAAATTTTATAATTGTCTCTAGTAAAACAGTACGAAAAATGCGAATGAAAAAATTAACGAGAAAACTTGGAAAATTAGTCGAAGCTTTTTTTCAAACGAATTTTGGTCACGTACGCAATGGACCATATGTATGTAGAACTGTTGAAGGGTTAATACGAAATCTAACCTCGACCGTTGTATAAAGTATATTTAAACCATTTACATTTATACATATATGTATATTAAACACGTGGAATAACGCCGTTTATGCACACCTATATAACCATACACTTGCAGGATAAATAAACGGGAATATAATACACAACACGCATGTATGTATGTACCTATATTTATATTCTCTTGGTAAAAGGGAGTGAAAAATATAAGCACACGAAGGCGCTGGTTGTCCCCGTAGCCATGTGTTCTGCAAAAGAACGGAAATAGAAATAGCGCCAGACTTCCAAGAGACGACGCCGGTCTGAATTTAGGGTTGCCCTCGTGTATCAGCTGGGTCTCAATTATAAAAGCTTATTGCAAACATCGTTCAAATTCTGCGATCTTTCAGAAGCTTATTAATAGCATCCCCTTTCTCTCTCCGCGATATGATGTATCATACCGCGAAGAGTAGAGAAAGAAGAAAATAAAAAATGGGGGGACAAAAGCAGCGACGAAAAGCCAGAGAAAGAAAAAGAAAGAGAAGATTACAAATTCTGAGGAACTGGCATAAAAATAAAGGGTTCCTTAACCCGGATTGAGATTTCCTGTAGAAAAATCTTCCACTTAGTTAGTTAATATAACGGAACGCCAGCGATGGGCTGCGAAATTAAATGAATGGGGTGGTGGCGGTGAGGGGAGGAAAAAGGCGATGAAGACGCGACGCCATATCCTATCCTGTGGGATGAATCGCCCTTCCGCTTGCGCGACGACGCTACGGGGTCCGCAGGTCCTTCCGAAGGAGGGCGGCTTAGGTGAGCGATGTCGCGACCCACAGATTCGTCAACGTCAAACCCCATTAGCAACGACACCCTCTGCCTCCCGCTCCCGTCAACCCTCGACACTCCTAATTCCAATAAATATCACCAGAAAACAACCCTGCAGTTTCGTCCCTTTGGTACCGAACGTACCAACTTTCAAATTATTACCTTTTTGTTTTTTTTTTCTTTTTTCTTCAAGTAACTTTTGAAAAGCCATTAGTTTTTCATCCATTTCTGGAAATAGGGTGGTTTTTGGGCTACCAGAAATCGAACGAACGCGGATTTGATGTTGAAGAAAATGGAAGAATATAGGTGAAATTAGGCAGCTGTGAGTTTGAAGAACGTCTCGCATATGTGAAGAGTAAGACACTTCGTTGGGTTTGATGTAGTGGTACACGAGGCGTGCAGCGGATGTGCAGTACGCAGTAAGTTATGAATATTAAATACGGTTGTTTCAGAGAGATGTACATACACAAGGCAGAAACTCGAGAGTTGCGGGTGCTTTATTCTCATGATCTCTATATGACCGTGGGGGTTGACAAAACCCTGCCTACCAGCCTGCAAGTTCACCAGCGTTAATATCCATGCATTTGTAATTCGTAGACCATACATACAGCCACCGCGTGATACCGACCTCCGGGTGACGCTGTGGTCATTAATTTTATAACCGCATTCGAAATGAGCTACGGTACGGGGAGAAAAAAAATATTTTTCTTTACACAATAATACGTCATCTAGTGTTACGCTCGGATCTAACCGTGTAACTCGAACTTCGGGTTACATTTTTCATACGTGTACGATTTTTCATTGTTGAATATATCACGGAATTTTCAGAGACATTTCTCCAAGTATTTTATTGGATTTTCAAGAATTTACGAAGTGTCTAGTGTCTCAGATTATATCTCTATCAAAACTTCCAAGGATTTCATAGGAGTTCAAAGAATTTGCATGAATTTTCAAGGATGCATTCTGAATATTTTCTAAATATTCCACGAGATTCGGAATAATTTTGTTCTCTTATTTTCAAATGTCCCCATTTCTGAATAAACTGGAGATGACCCCTCGATACCGTATTGATAAAGGATGCGGAACTTCGGATGATAAAACAAAACGAGGTCCTAAATTTCCACCAATTATTACGCCAAATATTGACTTAGGTCTTTGGATCACAGGGATGTAAGTCGTTAGATCCATGTATAATGTATGTGTATACAAATTCGTAACGTATGTACATGAACCTGTATAATAACGGTCAGAGTACTAAAATAGTCTGTACGCGCTGCGGCGTAAACTCAAACAGAGATTCGTGACCGAACAAAATGTCTCTGGCAGAATGAGAGGGAGGAAGAGAAGGACGAGGAGGATTGGTCGCGCCGGATTTCTTGCTTCCCTTAATCCAAGCTGCTGCAACGCAAAGGAAGATCCCAGATCCCCGCTTATCTTTAAGGCGATCCTGTCTCGCGCTATCTCAGGAATCCTGTCTTACATTCTAAGGATACCGATGTTCGCCCATAGAGTTTCCTTTCCTTTTAGTCTTCCCTCAACTCTTATACTTTTCTCTTCCGACCATCTCCTTGTCCCGCTATAGCTACTTTGCCAGGACTTCCTAGGGGATTATTTTACCATTAGGATCTTGTCTTCCGTGGACAAATTGACCGGCTACGGCCATAGCTGATGTTACAAAATTTTCAAAGGACCTCAGCGACGCATCGCAAATCTTTATCTATGGCGTAGCGAAGACGAAAGGAGCCGAAAAAGGGTGTTTCCTGTTTTCCACCCTGTTATTGTTCGTCGAATTTTGAGAGTCATTCGAGTCTGATTTTTTTTATTTTCTTCTGAGGAAAAAATATAGGTCCAATAATCTGATAAATTGCCGATTGCTTATCGGTTTAATTCCTTTAGGGCTTGCGCACCGAGTGTAACCGAAGTGACAGAGGGAAGCAATAAATATATAAATTCTATGTGCACGTGAAACACATGTACGTGTATGAGTATAGATATGCCGTAAGTCTAAGGATCATAAACAAGATCTGAAGAACCCGAAAGCGCGCATAATATATAGATCTAAACGCGCTTGAGGGTACAATAAAAATTCTTAGCCTTCCATTTCTATCCTATCTCGAATACCTAGATTTAATAGATACGCTAACAGCCCGATGAAACACGCATTTTAATTAGCCCAACCTTTAATTATTACGTGCCGCGTACTTGAAAAAAAAAAAAAGAAAAAACTAGGCCGTATGCCTTCAGCCTTAAATATGCGATTATCAAATTCTCCGCATGTGCGAGATATAGTTACTTCCGGGTTCGCTCCTCGCTCGGGGTTTCAAAAGTCCTTTTATGGCGTCAATAATATTTTTCTTTGCGGTCGCACCCCGTACGCATCGATCCTTATTTTAACAACTCCGAATCAAGAAATGGGGGAGATTCCCGCCCTCTACCCGTCAGATTCATCCTTCTTTTATTTTTTAGCATTAGGGAAAAAACGAATAAAGAAAGAAGAATGAGATCGAAGTGATGAAAAAGAGAATTCTTTACAGAAAGTCCTTAATTTTCTACGCGTTGCTTCGGGTTGGGTTAGATCCTTGAGTATGTATACTATATAAAAAAATATATACCTTAGTATATTCCCTACTCTATCCTTCATCGCGGTGTAAAGACGAACGGAGTACTTGGTGCGTGCGATGCATTCAGTTAATTAAAATTGTAACCTTTGATCGTATGTATTCGTAATATATAGTATACGGGGTATACGTTGACAGCAAATACAAGCTCTCTTGAACCTTTTCAAAGATTCTTGCTAATTATTATACACATAATTTTGACTGAAATGTTTTTCTTTATCTCCACAAACGCGAACGGGACCGCGGTGTCGTTGCTTCTGCACACTTCGCAAAGTTTCTCAACCGAAAATCTTGCTATTGTTCGAAATTATTTTTCAAATTACATACTCTAAAAAAACTTTCTGTATAATTGTTATCAATTATCTTTCATTTTTTTCCATCTTCACACGAAGATTGCACTGATTAAAAACGAACAGATATTATTGAGGGTGGGTTATAAATGTTGAAAAAATGACATTGTATTTTTTAATTGATTTCTTCATTTTTTCTTTTTTGTTTCAAGAAGATTTACGAGAAAGGTGCAGCAGAAAGCTTGAGAGAATAAAAAATTGGTATCCGCGAGTAATGTAATTTGAGAAATCTGTTTTATGTCTCGAAGCACTTCGGTCAGGAAAAAATGAGAGCGTGTAAAATCCGAAGCATTTAACTCATATATCATGCAGCGGGTGTCTGCTATATCCGCAGACCTCAAAGTTCGCTCTTAAAACTGTAAGGATTGAAGTTTTTCAAGATTTTGGGAACCGCCTTACTTCCGTGGATATAACTTGTGTTTCACTTTCTTTTCTATTTTCTTTTCTTTTCTATTTTTTTCGTCTTTGAGTGACATTCTGCCAGATCTGCAGAGACTCCCCTTGATATACCTACCTACCTTATCGACCCGCGTGTGGAAAAATAAACATAAAGTAAAAAAAAAGGGTAAAGAAAGAAGATGATGAAAACGGAAAAAGCTCATCCTGTTCCGTGTTTAAAAAACGTTAGGAAAATAGGATTTTTATTACTAAGGAATAATATACACGCGACTATAATGTTCAATCGAAGTTTAGGCAAACTTTCTACATAATATGCAGCTGCATGAATCTGTTTCGATGGAAATTGGTTCGTGACGTATTTTCCAATAAGGGATGAAAAAATGATCGGAATAATGGCGAGAGTTGGAATCGATGGAACTGAATAGCTTTATCTAGTCATGCATTTGTATTGAAAATCATTCGATCTACGTATTATGAAAATTTCAGCCCTTTTTAGTAAACCTTGATCAAAAAGTTCTGCTGCCTCTCGCGCTTCTGGTTCTCATTGTCAGCCCTCGACATGAGGAATGGAAACAATGTGTCGCGTGAGTCATTAGGTGTATTTAAAAGGATTGAAGTCTCGCCATTGAAAAGGAGGTGCTAAGGGTTCAGCGGAGCTATAAATACAATCCTGATTTGAGATTTGCGGCAGCTCACATTGAAAATTCAACCATGAAGAGCGTTAAACATTCTCCGTTTCACTTCAGCCCCGTGTCGCGCGCGGCAAATAGGTATGTACGCTACGTATGCATATATATTTATGTATGTGTATATGTGTATTGTATTATGGTATAGTGAAGTATAGAAATAACCCTGCAAAGGCAGATTCTTAGTTTATGGGTTTCAAACACGAAACCTTCTAGCTACTATCTTTATATCAACCTGGCACGTAACCACCTAACCCATTGTTTTAGAAAATGAAAGCGCTCAACAAATTCCCATAGATACCGCGTGGATAGGAATTATTATAGGGACCACCCGCGTAGCGATTTCTAAATCCTAAGTCCTGCACGGTGTATATAAATTGAAAATGAAAAAGCTCACGTCGTCGCACTATATAAGGCAGGGGGAAGAAGAACAACGCTTATTACGATCGCTTTTAAAAGAAATAGAAAAAATTAAATTAAAAAAAATTATAAGAAATAATTCAAAGAGAATTCTTTCAGGATCGGAGTATACAGAATCGATTTTATTTCAATCTCGATCGATTCTCTTCAAAATACTAATAATCGAGACGAATCTGTTTCAAGGAACAATCGGTATATCTGGATAGAATATACATAAAATTTATCTACAAGTCGTCGCGGTTGTGCAAGCCAAATATAGGTATATACCTCCGCACCAAATGATTCCTCGTATAATTTGGTCAATTTTCAACAGGATGTGGCGGCCTTTTGTTAATCCTCCTGACACCATCTCCTTCGTACAGTCTTAGGAGGATGAAAGGGGGAAGGGGATGCTTAATATCTTCACAGTTTAAACTGAAAAATCGCTTTGTGAAGAACCTATAGGTATAGGACCCGGACCGCCTGATGGCACCTCCTTGTTTCTCTCCTCATTTCTGATCCGACAACGTTACGGTTAATAGCGGTAGAATTTTTTTCGTCTTTTTTCAAAGAACAAAACACAAAAAAAAAAATGAGAAAGAAACCGTATCTACAGCACTCTGCCGCTGCAATCGTGTCGTGACTCTTCAATTCTATAAACGCTGAAATAATTTTTTTCTCAGAATAATCCGAGTGATTCAATTATTATATTTATACCGATCACCACAGCACGAACATATGCCAGTAAGAGTGACAACTTTTCAACTTGCTTTATTTCGTAGTTTCTTTTCATCCCGATTTCAATTTTTCATACTCCGTAATGATCGATATTCTTGGAAGGACTTTCCGGCAAACCGAGCAAAAATTATTGATACCCATCAAGTTGGGAGGGTCGTTCAAGAATTTTTATCGCACTTTGAGAGGAACAAATTTTTCAATCGATGCGGTTAATCAACGCGTGTAACATGAAGAGATGAGCAAAAAATTCACATGAATAATTTGTTTAGTTTAATTATTTTTATCGGTACGTGCACGTATATCATATACGAATCGCGTGACGCTTTTCGCTCTTTATACGTTTGATTCACACGTGTCAAAATTGTAATTCCGGTAGTGGGGTTGACGGATCGGTGCGAAAGAGGGGTGGGGGAAAGGGGCACCGCAGTCTCTCGAACGAGGTAGCAGCGGTGACTCCATAAAACATTCGATAATATTATGGGATGTTGGACGGGACGTATACAGTATGAGAAAAAACATTCGGATTTGTTAACTGTCTTTGATCACGCTACCCCCATACGCCAGACGTAATTGGTAGAAAACCCTATAGATTTTAGCGTATCGCTGTCCGAGGATGCCGGGGGCACATCAACCGTCGTAAACTTTTATTAAGATTGCTTTATTTCATCTCACGATTAACTCGCTTTTCTTTTTCTTATATCAAACCTATTACGACGTATACTTATATGGTGTACGTGGCACCGCGCACTTACATACTTATGTTATTTCTATGGGAATTATAAATATCAATCGAAAAGTCAATCCACTGATAAAAACTTTATTATATATCATCATCAAAATATACCGGTGTAATTAACGCTCAATTTTACGTGCATGGTACTTATCTAATCAGAATTAGAAAATTGAATATACGAATAATTTGGTATTTTTTCTTTTTGTTTTTGATTCTTTTATAATTATTTTATATTTGTTCCGGCGTCTATTCCACGTGGGTCTTTAGGGATAGAAAGCACTGATGTGCTGAACATCATATCGTATCTTACGCCGATTTGAAGGGGTCTCAAAATTTCACATAATTGTTTTTTCGAGTGGGCATAATTTTTTGCTTTCCAATTTTGAGTATCTATGAATAATTTTGCCGTACCTTGCCCCGTGATTATTCCCAAAAAGTAGTCGAGGTCAAAAACTTTTTCTTTTTCTTTTTTTTTTTTAAATCAAGAAATTTCAAATTCACTATCCGAATCAAAGTTTTTCCGAAAAAAAATTATGACACGACGCATGTAACAAATGCTATTTTTGATCGTAAGTTCACTGTGAGAAGAACTTGTTTTTTGAAAATTTGATGTTAATATAAACAAACACTAGGTACCGTACGTGCATTACGGTATCGTTTTTTTTTTTTGAAATTCCTTTCCGGTTAATTTCACGAATAATTTTCGAAAGAATTTTTCGGTCCCCCCGTGAGAAAAAGCATAAGTCGTGTTTATCATCCAGTCTTGATAAGGGGAGACCGGCGTTATGGGGTAGCGCGCGTAGAGAACTGAATGCATTCCGTCACACGGGACGTGAAATCTTCGCTTCGTAAATGTTCGGCTCTTCTCGTATACGATCGTCAAAAAGCACGTGGCTACAAAACCACCCCCGCGTATACGAGTGTCAAATTGTCTCCACCCCCTACGCAAACACGCGCCGCCGCCTAATGCCTAATGCACTCGGCAAACAAGTTGAATTGTAAAAACAAAGTAGGGATGAATATTTGGGAAAGAATTTTTTTTTTCATCTCTTTTTATTCACTTATAGTTTTTTTGCTTTCCAGAATAAAAAAAAAATATTTGAAAATCAAAAAAAGGCAATATATCAAAGCAAAATATAATCCGTATGTCGTTCCTGTGCAGAAAGCGATATTGATTTTCTGAACAAGTCCCGGATTTTCAAAATCCGAATGAATTTCATTTTCATTGATTTTTTGTTTTGGTTGTTGAACTATGTTGGATAAAAAATTGAAAAAGAGTGGAATGAATGGGGGCGCGAGTGAAATAGATTTTCTCTTTTTCAACTCGGAGATTTGAACCTGAAGATTTGGTAGCATCAAAAGTTAATTAACCGTTCGAAATAAAAAGCCCTTAAATATATAACCGTGTGCAGGTACAACGAAGGTACACGCACGTATCGTATACCGCCTATAAATTAACCCGGGATGTAAACTCTCGACGTGATCGGCGCCCCATTGGGAGGGAAGGGGGTTGTAGTTGAGGTTGACAGGGCCCTCCATCGATGCCAAATGAATAGTAAATAGAACTGACGGATTATATATATGAGCAAAGTATATATACGTATACGCGCAGGATGAAAATTTCCTCCATTACTGACAATGAGTGAGAGAGAACTGCAATGTACAGAGTCGTACGGAGTATAGGTACCACGTGTTTGCATTGAGTTCAATGGTCGAACTCATCACTCAGCCAGATGTCACCCGGGACATTCAGAGTTCTCGAAACCGGTTTCTAGGCTTTATAATATACCTTCTATATACGCTCAGATTTCCTACTCACAGGATCAGAAAGAAGCATTTTGTTGAGACCCACCGGAATGCATCATGACGATTAATTAATCACTGTCTCTCCGACAGAAAATTTCTTTGTTATTCATTTCCTTTTTCATTTTTTTTTTCTTTCAATTCATTTGTTTTTTAATTCATTTTCTAATGTATACGTGTGTGTGTGTGTATAATTTTTATTTTTTTTCTTAACAACCCCAACTTCGTTCTCTCTTATTTTCCAAAAATTGTATTTCTGTTTTTTTTGTTGTTTTTACACGGTACCTACCTCTGCACCTTGCAGATATACGCGGGGTTAGTTTTTTATCCCATACATTTCAAAGGCCAATTTGCAGCGTACACTGATAATTTGGAACGTAGCCATGGATTGTTGGAACATCAAAAAAAAAGAAGAACAAAAACGAAAGCAAAAAAAAAAAAAAAGTCGAACAACATGGCGGCGCGACGCGTCGGACGCAGGTTTTCATTGATATTCAGGAGGGTTTCATTCTACTGATGAGACGGGGTAGAGGCATCGAATTGTCGCACCTAGCAACCAACCACTACGTGACGTTGATATCCGCGCTTAATTTACATAAAAATTGAAAGCGAATTATAATAGCTAATATAAATATTAATGCATATGATAATGGTGAAAAAATATGGATGAAATGGAAAGCATCGCGGAGACCTTGAGGTGCGGCAAAAGATGGGAAAGAGCTAGATTATATATCAGGAGGCCGCGGTGAACGCTGACTTTAATTCTACTAATCCGGTTGTAAAGTAATGATCTTTATTTGAGGATTAAGAAATCCTCGTGTGGTTGGAATGATTTTTACTAAAAGTAAATATATTACAGCCTGCAGTCGTTCGCCTTGGATTTAAATCGCGATCTGCTAATTAAATTTGATCGTCGTAAGTTAAAATTATATACTGCTCAAAATGGACGACTTGATATTTCCGTGTATATACTTATAAGTTGTAGAGGTGTCGGAAATCTATTGAAAATGTATAATCACGTTATAGGCTGTCAAAAATCGGAAATAATCCATCCGCAGTTATTTATCATCTCGTGTTTACAGCGCGGAGTTGTAATCCGGCATCTGAATGAGCCCTAATTTGGATCCTACGCCTAGAACGACATCTGGGTTCCTTGGTCCTTGATTTGTGCGT
Source organism: Athalia cordata (assembly GCA_963932425.1). Taxonomy (NCBI): domain Eukaryota; kingdom Metazoa; phylum Arthropoda; class Insecta; order Hymenoptera; family Athaliidae; genus Athalia; species Athalia cordata. Next base: position 34,403,271 of record OZ010626.1, read on the forward strand.
CTTGTTTCGCTGGTCCGCCTATAAGATCTATGGTCTTTTCACCCCAGCTGAACTGCTGCTGCCGCTGCCGCTGTCCCTTCACTCAGTCATTGATCTATCGTTTCAATTGTCTCAGGACCGCGCGCCACCGGCGATCACAAAGGACAAATAAAAAGCTGCAACCCGCCCCTCACGCGCCAATGACTCCGACGCGACGCGACGCTACGAGGACCTAGTAGAATGAGAAACGAAACCTATACGACTTTCACTTTATTTTTATTTCTATTTTATCGGATGATTTATCGAAAAAATTAAGTGGATTTAGTCGTTCTCTGGGAAAACTTCTTTCGCCAAATATAATCCTGTACCAGAAAACGTGGAATTCGGCCGTTCGGATAACGATTCCATGAATATTCTTGGTATATTTTGGCTGGCGTTAAGATGAAAAGGCTATGATTGCGGTCAGGACTTTCGTCCATTCATTCGAATGCAATTGATTTTTCGCCATGTTTAATCGAATAACAATTTCCGAGGAACGCGAAAATTGTGTGAATTGAAAGTTTTTTCTACAAGGCAAGTCAGAAGGTGATTCATATCTTGTACTATCAAATAATTGACGATACAACACACATGGTGTTCGAAAAAATGTGATATTATAGACACCGTATTTGTTCGCTTTGGAAACAAAAGGGCGACAGACGAGGTGACAGATTCTTGTCTCGAGGGTTCAAGAAGTTTGGGCGGGAGATCAGTTACGACTAAAGTGAAGAACTTTGCTTATTTCCGGTCATTCGCAACCCGCACTATAACTCCGTTACAATAAGAGCCATCGATCAATCTTGAAAGTAAAGAAGAACAAAAGATTCTTATCCTTACTTCTACAACTTTTCGAACTTAACAATCCAACAGAGCAAAAAGGGTGACGAATATTTCAGTTCGATATACATCTGAGTCCTTGTTCCAACTTTTTGGACTCGTCAACGGGATCAATCGATTAATTTCTACCCCCATGACTAAGACAAAAGTCAAAAGCTGCCGCAGCAGCTTGTTCCTAAAGTCAACTATTTCGACGCACCGCCGCCACGTCATTGTACAAGAACAAGAGAAAAAAAAGAAAAAAAAAAAAAAACGGAAAAGAAAACTGGCGAACGGAATTCCCGCAACAACAGAAATTCGATCAAAATGGTTTGAATTCTTGTCCAAAGAGACGGATAGTCTACACGATTCTGGAATACTAATGCGTACCGATCATGATGGAGAAAAGGGAGAACCGCAGCTTTCTTCTATTCCATCTCTTACCTCGACGTTTTTCTTTTTCTTCTTGTTTTCTTTTTATTTTTTTATTTTTTTTATATTATTTTCCCTCGGAACACGCGGGGGGTCACGTCGAAGCGGCGAGACTTCGGTATAAGCAATGCTGCTTGAGGTCCTGACGGAGGCATTTTAAAGTGTCCCGCAAAATTTATGAGCCAACTCATGGAGGGGAAGAGAAAAAGGAAAATGCTCATGGGAATTGAGAGATTTTTGCCATGGTATATACACGAGCTCTCTTGTATCTTAACACACATACCTAGCAAAGAAAGAAAAAGAAAAGGAAAAAGAAAAAACGCGATTAGATTTAGTGACGCGATTGACGATGTTGAAAGAAGAATAAAAAAAAAAGAGAAAAAAGAGAAAGAAAAAGAGATTTGAAAACGATCGCGTTGTGGTCGGCAAATTGAACGGGGGGGTTCGTTAAATTAGTGGCATGAGTAGGTGATTCCGGCGATTTGGTAAGCCCACTTTTGAAGCCTCTCGAGAGGTCTTCCTCGTGGAGGTGGAGAAAGAGAGAGCAATTTGACGAAGGCGCGCTACTCATTGCACCGTTTGAACGGTGGCAATATATTCAAACGGTTGAAGCCGCACGACAACCACAATTCTATTTGGTCGCATGGAAAACGTGGACCGTATGCTATAAGGGAGGGTCTAACCCTCCGCTGTGGCAATGCATACTACCACCACTAGTGGAAATAGCACTCACCCTCTTCAACGTCTCTACAGCTAGTCTAATGGAACTGGGCGATCCCCGTTCTCAATTTTCAGCGAACTACGTACAATAGAAACATGGAATGGAAATGGAACACGACGGAAACGTTATGACGGATCTTGACGGAGTGTCTTTCACCCACCTTAGAATTATGCGGAAACGTCGGAAACTATCTTAACATTGATCGGCGGGAGAGAAACAATAATTCGTTATCACCGATTTTATCGATTATCGATAATACTCATCAACCGGATGACAAAAATTGTGTTTCGTCTCAAATTTGCAGATATACAGCAGAAATATTTCACGATTAAAATAGGATCGCTTGGAATATTTCTTTCTTCAAATTCTTCGGGGAGCGATGATATCAATTCGAACACCTTGCGAAAGCTGTAAAAATACTCCGATTCGAGGTGTCGGAACGGGAATCGTTTCTCAGAGTGCACGTCGAGTTCCCTTGAGTTATGGAAAATTCAGAGACGAAGAGTTTCAAACCTGTGTATAAGAATTTCTTGAGAATGACCCATATATAACTAACTATAGGTATACGTGCATGTGAAAAAACCGAACGCGATACAATCTATTTTATATGTAGTACATACGTCTTACGTTTCTTCGTTCTAACTCCGAAAGTTGATCCACTATACGGAGTATCGCGTCCGTTGTGATTGAATGACTCGGATTGAATTTCGCCGCGTAGATTTCTTAGTCAGCGTCAGAGTCAAAAGAGAATAAAAAAAAAAAAGAAAAAAGAAAAAGAAGTCATTCCGAGAAAGCTTAATCAGCTGTACAATGCAGTGTATAGCAGGTAGGACGTTGATAGTCACGTGATGAAACGATTATCTCGCATCCCTGATCCCCGAAACATTTACGCCTGTTCAGTGTTCATTTTCTTCCTCCCCAATCGCATTCACACATTTCCGTTTACGGTCGATACGGTGATGAAAATCCGGGGTGAAATCGCGTAAACTCGAAAGAAAATAAAAAAGAAAAAAAGAATAGCACGCCTTTGAAGCGGCGGAATTTTTAAGGCTGTGAAGAAAAGTAAATAGGTATTTCTGAATTGCACCAAAAACGCGGTATTTTAGCTAAGAAGTGTATTCAAAGGAAAACGTTTCATTTCCCGCGTTTATCGGACGAAGGACTATAAGGAGGCTACTACCCCCCCTCGTTACTTTTTATACTCCGGTTTATTTTTCCACGATTGCTCGGAGGGAGGTATTCCCTACGTCCAAAAATCTTCTTCCGTATAGTATTATAAAACAAAAACAAGGAGAATGAGAATAAGAATAAGAAAAGTAGATGGAGAGGAAGAAGAAAAATAAGGGAAATCTGGTTTACTCCTATTATGCAAAATAGGATGAAATCGCATCCCATAATAACGATATTCGAAAATCGAATGTCAAGAAAATTTAAATAAATGTTCCTATATTTTTACTCCCCGGTCACATTCGGTCTAAATTTTCATTTCTACCCCATGAAACAAAAACCTTCAAGAACGAGGTCTTTTTTTGCATCGAGACAAATAAGCCCGTCGAATGCGTGTTCGCGTATACATGCAGGGGTGGAAAAAGATAAGGAACCGGACACACGATATCCTAGGTGGAAAAAAGGAGTCTTCTTATTGCTTCCGAAGTTCTCAGGCCTCCTCAGCTATTATAATAATGCATAGTTCGTTCCCTCGCTCATAAAAGTTGGTCGGTTCGTTGGTCGAGTTGGTTCTTCCGAAGACCGAAAGCCTTCAAGTTTTTAAGTAGAGAAACCTTGACGCGACTAGTAAAAGCTTATAAACGAGTTGTACGACGAGCTACGTACGTACGTAGCAATATGTTAAAATGTGTGAAGGTTATTCTTCTCTCGCACACCAATCTGACCAACACTTCCATCGTTCACATAGTCCATGTCTAACGTCAACGTAACAAACATAATAAAATATAGTCAAGGTCCCGATGACTCGTCCATTTTACGTACGTTATTTGCCTCCGACGTTGAAATCATCTTAGCCCTTATTTTTCTATTTTCTACCTTCCCCGCCGCTCTGTTATTCTCGCCTTTTTCCTTTTTCTTTTCTTTTTTTTTTTCTAACGACTACGTAATTCCAGAGGGCCCAATTCCTTCCGTTTTGGAATGAAGATATCGGAAATTTATTTCGAGCTTTCATTTTTTGTTTTGGTGCCCTTAAAAAATGATATTCGCAAGGTGATCCATAGCTCGGAATTGAAAAAAAATAGGTGGTGCTGAAAATATTGTAACTGGAATAAAAAGATCGGATCGCGGTGCTGATTTTTTGTTGAACGCGCAGACACGTTTGAATTCCCATGTATAGGAAAAATATTTCAGCTCGCGGTATGCGCGCCCTTACCTATAATATTCTATAGCGCACCCCGCATCGGTAAAACTCCCCGGGGTATTTGGCACTTGTCTTTATTATTACCAGACCGCCACTTTCCGTTTCCTCCGCGTTCTCTGGAAAGCCTTCCCCTATCCTATACACATTGGAGTCGATCGCGACGCTTCGACGCTATACGTAAAAATCGGTGATTGGCTTTATACACATATATGTACGTTATGTACCACGTATATATTTCTCGGAGATCCCAGCTGCGACGCGTAACTCGAGATAGTATTATACAAACTGAGAGGGGGGAAAAAACTAGTCAACGATCCAAAACGAAGGAAAAAAATCACCCGCACAATTCTGACATAAGCTGTACGGAAGCCAAGGGCGCGGAGAAAGAAGGAAATTTAAAAAACGAAAGAAAAAAGAAAAAGAATGCGGGTAGCATTTTAAAATTGTGTAACGACTTGAATCAATGATCTAACAATTTGAAATTCGCGTTACGATTTTTGGGCATAGTGAAACTGTCGAGTATTTTTTTGGAACAAGTGCAACCTCTGGTTGGGAAGAGGTCCAGTGACAAAACGCCGCACCGGGTGGTTGGTTTATATAGTTGAACCCTTCGGGGGTTTTATGGCCCCCAGTTGCAGTCCCGGTCATCCCGGTCACCGAAGGGCCAACAATAAGGTCCAAATAACAGACGTAGTTTACATGCAAACGACCGTCACTCCGACGAACTTGCTTCAATGAATTCTGGATTTGAGTCACTGCTGCGGCACGCTACATACATATCTATATACTTCGTATACGTACGAATGAGGAGAGTTTGAATTTATGCAAAGCTGCAGTCCAACTTTTCTTCAAAATTAAATCTCATCCTAATCGTTTTGTTACAATTTCGTTGGATCACTCGGAACGGAATTAGTGAAATAATTAAGCCATATCACATAACGATAATTCGAATTTCCCATCCAAGCAATTTTGGTACCTATATTTTTTTTTTTGGTTTTCGTTTTCTCTTATTACAGAGAACTCCGGAGCATTACGCGGTAGCTAATTAGTATCTGAGCCGTTAATTTAGTCCCGTGCGACGGAGGCAGAAAAGGGAATTAAATGAAAATGAAAAAGGAAAAGCAAAAGCTGCAAAGCAAAGGGAAGTAAAAAGAAAAAGAAAAAAAGCGTTTATGTTGTGAAAAATAATAATTATATTTCGGTTTTACGATACCGTAAGCGATGATGATCAGGCGCGTAGTAAGAAAGAAGATTTTATATATATAATGCGCCATCTCTCCACTATGGGCGGGCGAACCTTTTCGAATTATTTTTAATTGAATTCCCTCGATGGAATTTGCCTCATCCTCTTTTCATCCGGAGATCGAATCTCCAATAAGATTTATATATATACGTACATATATACATACGTATCCATAATACCACCGGGGTACTTTACGCTTTTCTCGTATATTAACTTCAATTGTTTTTTCTTCCCCGCCGTTCGCTTTCTCTTTTCCATGGGTATAAAAGAAAATCTCTACATATAAATTTTTGTTCTCAGATTTTACTCATCTACACCACCTGCCCATATACATATAAGAACCTGAAGAAACTCTGCATGTCACCCTTGTGGGAATGGGAGGTGAAACTCTCGTCTTATATACCCTCCTAGATATGGCATTGTCACGGAATATTTTATGCGAACCAAGACCGTAACCTACAGATGGTGTCTCGTACTGCATATACACTTTTTATTGAGAACACCGGTGCGCGACTACCACCTTACTAGCGACTTCTCGGCATATCCAATGAACCCCATGGGAGACACAATTCTTATATCGAACCGCAGTGTCGCATTTTATACCTATGCGTATATTATGGCCATATGCAAAATTCCACTTCATTTTTATAGTTTCAAATTTTTTCCTGTATACGTGCTTTTCTCCGTTTATTTTTTGTTTCATGCTTTTCCTTTCGCGTGCTTTTTTTTCGTCTTCCGGAGGGCCGAATTGCCCTACTCGTCATTTACATTATACATTGTGCATATATTATTACATTCTTTTCATATTACATAGCGATGACTCTCCAGTACGACTATATAATAAGATATCCCGTGGGCGCAAACCTGGAGAGCTGGCGGGGTTCGGTATAATTGTAACGTGAAAGAGTTTAACGTTTTGCGGGAATTTAACCGGAACCCGAGGGACGCGGGTAGCTGGAAATTAATTTAATTAGCGGTCGGTCTAGCCCCAAACTCCGGTTAAATTCTCATTAATAACATCTGTCGCCGACGCAACGGCCGAACACCCCCGCCCCCCTCTCCTCCCCCCGCGATCACCCGTTATCCCCTTCGTTATGATTTTCAAAATCTCGTATTACGCGTAATACACGGGTATACATAATACATCGATATTGCTGTATCAAACCGATCATAATAATTTACATTGATTTCCAAAAAAATCGACGTATGGGTCGCTGTGATTTTTTGAGATCAAATTATTATATGGTGTAGGTATATGAGAAAAAAAGAAGAATTTGAATAATGTAAGACGGTCAGCGCCACAGGCTAGGTAATTTATCATGAACTGTCCTCATTATTATTGCGAAATACGCCATGAAAAAAATACACGCGAGGCGTCGAAATGAAACCACATACGCAGCATATGTATAAGTATGTATATAGGTACTTTTATTTTGTTTTATTTTTTTAATTTTAATGAATCCATTTTTTTTTTAACTTTTATTTCATTTTTGTTCGCAAAAGGCGCAAGGCGAACCGCAGCTGGCGGCTGTTTAGTCCTATATAATTATAAGGCCCATATAAGCTCCGTGCGGCGGCACGCATGAATTCTACCCGCGCGATACGTCGATGCAACCCATATACATACATATATACTATATATCCCCATTGAGTAAATCCTTTAATTAAATAATTTATAGCTAATTAAATCCGCACGGCATTGCTCCCGGTGGTGGTGGCTATGGTGGTGAAACGGTACGAGGATAAGGAGAAGGAGGAGGAGGAGGAGGATATATATATCTGAAGAGACGCTGAGGCGTCGGTGGTGTTTCCCCGCGTCGTCGTCGCGACGCCCGGCGTTGTCACGGCGCAAACCTCCTTGACTTAGCATAAGAATGGGACCCCATTATCCATAGATTCAAACTGGAAGATACGCGGAGCCGAAAATGGCCGAAGCGGTAGCTAAGGGGCTGGTGACAGATGCTATGTATGCAAATTTCAACTCAGCTACTACCACCACCACTATTATACTATTACTAATACCAGCGCTGGAAAAGCTGCTCGCGATCGTCCTAGTCGCTCTGTTCTTACTGGTCCCGTTTGCAGCAACTGAGATCTTTCTTATATACATTCCTTATACACACCCGTCCTTCCTTCCTTCCTTCCTTCCTTCCTTCTTTGCACCTACATCTTATATTCAACAACCACCCCGAGATAAAGACCCACCGCTTCGACAAACAAAGGAAATAACACTCGCCGCGGGAAATGTGTTAATTGAAAATGAAAAAAAATGAAAAGGTGAAGGAAAATTAAGATGCGTCGCGCACGCTGTACCCGCGATATAATATAACCTATTGTAATAGTCGAAATTTTGTAAAAATCCAGCGGGCATTTCATCCGGATTTTTAGGTACGTACGTGGAAAAGTAAGTTTTTCAATAACTTCTATTAACGTCTGCCTTTTACACATAGCTCACAGAGAAAATCCAATTTATAATAACAAAAATCTATGAGAAGAGGTAAATCGATCGGACGTGCCCTCGAAGCACGTTTTGGTATGTGCTACATTAAATTATACATATATAGCCAACTACATACAGAGAAATACTGCACTGAAAGAAACGAGTAACTTTGTACCTCATATACTACGGAAGATAATAAACAGGCGCACGTCGATGTTCCAGTCGAAGAACATCTCGAAGAAGATTATTTATAAACCCATAGTCCGTAGACTGCTCAATCTCAATTGCTGCAAAAACTAGTATCAGCTGACGATAATCACGTAGTGAATTTTTTTCTTATGACTATCTCATAATATACATTTATACTATATAGTTATGGTGTACATAGTTGCAGTTGTTACAGTCGATGGAACATCATGCGGAAGGGAATAAAATGCTCATTTTTACATTTGTACATAGGAAATTAGAAAAAAAAAAAAAAAACAACCACTCCAAAACGTGACAAAAGTTGAAGATGTGGACGAAGCCTTCGCAAAGCTCTAGCGCTTTATGCACTTGGATATTAAAAAAAAAATCTCCGTCCTTCGCCGAGAAACTCGGGCTTCGATAAAAGAGATTTCTGAAGAGAAGTCTCACGCAACAGGCGATGCTGAGGAATATTAATCAAATTTTTTTAAGACGGCGGTTTTTCGAGTCAACTTTTTTGATAGAAGCTTTATCAACCTCGAGAGAGCAGTGTTAATTATCTTCCTAGGAGTGAATTTTCAAATTTTGGAAAGCCTTGAGAATGCATGAATTCAATTTTCAATTTGCTTTCGTAATACACTTCCAAAAAGTTCGATACCCGATATAAAGTCGGAAAATCTTCCAGCGCGATTAGCCGAAGGGTAAAATATAGGTAATACCTATCGATAATGATTTTCTGTTCACTCGAGTGATCCGTAATAAGAAATGGTGAGAGGAGATATGAAATTAGAGGAGCTGCAGGTGTCTTCTCCGTCTTCAGACAAAGGCAATTGGATGTGCTCTGAAAGTAAAACGTGCGAATTTACGCAACGGCGAAGGAGGTAGTTCTGAAACCGAGAAACGAACCAACCTGTGAACCTTCAAAGGGTGAGTTAGTGGACGAATGGTCGTGGAACGAAAGAAAACCCGATAGGACAGGATAGAAATGGAAAGCGAAATACGCGCTGAATTTCAATGTGCTCGGCTACTTCGTGCTCGGAAAACTACATCGGAAAAATACCTTTCGTACATATGTATTCTGCACCTATGTACGTGCGTGTATATATAGGACGTTGTTTTCATGCGCGACGTAGCGTGGCTGAACTGCCTATATATATAAAAATCACCAAAACACCGTAGAGCGAAAAATTATCTCCTCGCGGTATCTTCTTCTTCTTTTTTTATCCGTCTTCGGAATTAAGCCCTCATTCGAGTCGACGTAAAAAATCGCGCGTATAGAATATCTACGGGGTTTGAAAATTCCCTAGGAATAATATCACATGGCGCGTATACCTCCGTATACGAGTAAGCTATCGGCGACTGTGTTCCATAGGACATTATGCAGGCTGATCCCCCGTAGATGGCCCATCATATCAAGCTTATACCAAGTTACGTGGACGCTATACTTCGAGCTTACACCCCATAAATGGCGCGCTACTTAAACCAACGGTGCAGTGTCCTTGTAATATTTACGGGTTCATCTCAAGCATTATACTTATATGTATGGGGTGACGGGCAATAAAAAAAAAAGTTTGAAAATCTTTGCGACCCAGTGGTATAACAATGTGTTCCGTATTAGCAAACATTGATTTTTCTATTCGCGACTCCGATTCGAAAAATACGAAGCGCGAAATATTTCCACACTAATTTTTTTATTCGTTTAATTGTTAACATACCAATTTCAGATTAAGTTGCATCGCTTCGTCTTGAGAGAAAAAAATAAGGCGTATCCTCAGCGGACGAGCAACGAATCAATTCCAAAACAATCGAAATAAACGTTGTATTCTGGATAGAAAGTGCTATTTTCTCTCCGGTGACGCGTATTATGGGAGGAATAAATAGCTCGCTGAGTGGACGGAATTCTAGTGCAGGATCGTTGGGTCCTCCTTTTTCAGGTACCTATATACAAACCATGCTATATACCCCCTCGAACGGAGGAGGGAATGGCAGCGGCAGCGACTCACTCAGGTTCACTTCACCCCCTGCTTTGAATCCCACCCTGAATTTTCCCCCGTTCTCTAGAATCGTTGAAATCCTCAACGATAAAGTTTCAAAGGCGTGGAAACGCGGCGCGGATTTTCCTCGCAGAGTGTCACGTGAACATCGGAAGATCCGAATCGGGGCTTTTCGATCCTTCGGGATCCTACGCCGCTGCTTGGAGTAAGATATCCCTTTGTCTTGAAAGCTCCCTAAAGTACCGCGTTGAAGCCAATGCTTATCTTAAGCTCGTCCCTATAAATCGAACTTTTTAAACTTTTACCTTTTTTTTTTTTTTTCTTCTACGTACGCAGAATGTCAATTTCCCTAAATATTGCTCATATTCTTTTGTCTCCCTGCGTGTGGAAAACAGCTTTTGAAAAAAAGTCTCTCGCATTTTTGTTTTATGAGACTTCTGCGGTCAGCGGTTTTCCATGATTTCGATAATTTCCGACCAATAAATTCACTCGGATTTCAATCGGTAAGGGTAAGAAAAAAAACAAATCGAGAATCGTCCGATAATATCGTTATTTTAGAATAAAACAAATGACGAATGCTCGAAGTTCGTTCTTCTACTATATTCAAATCTTTTTTAAAGTGAAAAATGTTCGGTAATTTGACAATAATATATAAGGAAGCAGTTTTTCAGGGCAATACCGGTATGCTTAGGTATAGTAAAAAAACCTTCTTTTTTTTTTCATTTATGTTCGGTGCAATATATCAAACGCCTTTCTAAACTTTTTCGTTTAATAAGTTGGTGTAATTTTTCATTGAAAGAGAGAGTCGGGAGCTTTGGAAAGGGAGAGTAAGCGCGACGCCGCGACGCCCCCGCCGGGACGCGCCCGGCACGTTGCACCGGCGCTGCTGTTCACTTTGAAACTGCCTACAGCAGCAGCTCCTCCTTCAACACGTGGGGATGTCGAGGAGTGCTCGCCCCGGGGATGAAAGTAAAGGAACTATACACAAACCCTCCAGCTACGGTTCCTACTTTTGGATCGCTTTCAACGACCTCAAACATCACCCGCCAAATCCAATATCGCAAAAACATAAATGCGCAATCGTTACCAAGCACTTTGAAAACCGGAAAAATTAACGCTGAAACTCTTAAGTTTTTAAAAGTACAAAAATTTTGTAAAAGCACCTTACAATTTTGTTGGGATCGCTGGAATGGGACAGAACAAAAAATCGGAATTCCTAAGGTTGCCAAAATTTGGCTATAGAGTGCAATTAGTCCAATGATCTTGAAGCCACAACTTATGGATTTTCTCAAAAAAATTTCATCTAAATTACACGAGCTGTTCTTTTGGTCGATGTCATGACACGTGGTATCCCATGGTTATGTTCAGATTCTAAGTACTGAAAATTCGCAGCCACCAGCTTTTATTTCTTTGTTTAATTTTTTTTTTTTCTTATAAATCGTGGAAACCAGAGCAATTTAAGACTGCCAACTTTTAGCGGATCGTTTTGCAAATTTTGCCTTCAAATTAACCTTCACATTTACCTATAATATATTATGTGTTATACAGGGAATTCGTTGTATACGTATACGAAAGTGTATATTATGTTTATTACATACTCATGGTATGTTATTATATATCGCGTTTAACGACCAGTGCAGCGCGCCATACACCGATCATCTTCGCTCCGCGTTCTATTCAGAGGTAAATTACCAGGTAGAATATACAATACATGCGGGGTAACTATTAAGAGGAATAATTCTTCAAGGACGAGCTTCGTTTTATTCATTTATTTATTTATTTTTTTATTCAATCATTTATTAGTTTTCAACTTTCACATATATACTATTTTTTATTACTTTTTTATTCGGAAAAAAGACGAAAAAAAAATGATATAGAATACCGAAGAATTGGGCAGAAAAAATGAGGATATCTCGATGGGATTTATTCCTAGCTTGATTTACTCGACGGATTCGTGTTCCTGAGGTCAAAATACGTCAGAAAAGTGTCCTGCAATCGATTTTAAAAATACTTCATTTTTGGCCCAAAAATCGAAAAAATCCAAAGGGGTATACCTTAGATTTTCTTCGATTTTGGGGTCAAAAATCGACATTTTTTTGAATCGATCGTAGGACACTTTTCTGACGTAAAATGACCTCCGGAATACGAATCTGCAAGTTAAATTGATCTATCTGTAAAATTGATCGAGTTATCGCCAATTTATCGATCCGAAGAGTGAAAAGATTAAGATATCTCGGTAGGATTTATTCTTAGCTTAATTTGATCGACGGATTCGTCTTCCTGAGGTCAAACTACGTTAGAAAAGTGTCCTACGATCAATTTCAAAAATACTTCATTTTTGACCCCAAAATCGACAAAAATCTAAGGTATACCCCTTAGGATTTTTTCGATTTGAGGGTAAAAAACGAAGTATTTTTAAAATCCATTGCAGGATACTTTCCTTACGTATTTTGACCTCAGGAACACGAATCTGCAAGTTAAATTGATCTATCTATAAAACTGATACAGTCATCGCCAATTAATCGCTTCAAAAAGTGAAGAAATAAGGACATCTCAATGGGATTTATTCCTAGCTCGATTTACTCGACGGATTTATAGAGGATGTTTTCTACATTGAGTTTTATTCAAATATTCAATTGAAATAGAACCAGGTATACATTATTGTTGAACCGTATATAGGTGAGTCTTCAGGGATATCGGTTTGCATGAAAGTAGAGAAAGTAGTATTTGCTTTGACACCTTTCTTCAAGAGGGAAGTTCTCGCCTCTGGGGTATTCCTGGCGGATCTGGAGGACCCTTCATGCCGTTCGTTCGTCGTCCCTCCGTCCCTCAAGAGAGTCCCGGAGAGCTGAAGACGGAGAAAAAGAAAAAGAAAAAGAAAAAGAAAAAGAAGAAGAAGAAGAAGAAGAAGAGGAAGTAGAAGAGCTAACAAACTTATCCCTACCGGAGGCTGCAGCACGCAGCAGCACAGTGGCAAACTCAAACTCACTTTATTCTCAGATGCGGATCCGCAGCAACGCTATAAGGTAACCCGCGGAAATTCTGAGGGATGGAGAGAAAAAAAGAGAAAAAACCAAAAGAAAAAAAAGAAAAAAGGTGGAAGAAATATTTCCACGAGACGTAAAAGCAACCCACGCGCGATCAATATATAACCGCAAAATTACTTAGTATTTCTCATCCGGAATACGTATTCGTATAGAGAATGCGAAGCCGCAGTAACTGAACATTGAAAAAGATAATTATTATTGCGGTAGAAATGGTTGAACCATGAAACGTAGGTATATATAAGTAAAGAGAAAGTTCTGAGGTATTTATTTGTATTCCATAGTTCGCTCAATAAGGAAAGGTATCTATATCGTTAAAACCTATGACCATATCTACGAAGTTGGACACTTATGTAGGTGACGTGTATCCATTCGCACTACAGTCTTCGAAGATCCGTTCCACCGAGAAAAGACTAGCGACACAAAACACAAAATATAAAGCGACTCTGGTAGCTGTTAGTTCTGTTCCCATTTACAACTATAAACTACTTTGTTTTTTGCCAGCTCTCCTGCGACACGATGCGATGTCTTTCTAGAATTCTCTTCTTCATTTCTCTGGTGGGAAAAAACCGGCCATCGCGGCTCATGAATTCTGACAGTATTTGGATGGATTTACAGTCGATCCGTTCCTGTCGATCCATGAGAAAAAAAAACAAAAAATTTCAGATCTATACAAAATTGCTCGACGCACCAGGTGTGCGATATAAAAATTTGTCGAGTTTATCGTGAATGAAAATAATGTTCCGACAGCGTCGCAAAATGTAGGTACATCTATGGAACTTCTTGAAAAGCAATATCCGTGCGAGGTTCGTATGTTCGGAAATCGATTATCCGATAGGCATGTATAATCCGTATACGTATGTATAAGTACGTAGTAACTGTGCACCAATTTCCGAAGCCTCGCTGATAAAATGAATTGCGTAGGTATATACGAAGATCGAGTAGGGGCTAAAATTAGCGATTGATTGTATAGGATGATTATCGGTATAATCTAATAACCGAAGATTGGAGCATCATCTCGCGGATAGCGAGCACGCATGTCTTATTCACATGTATCAATATCAGTGCAGGTAATTCAACGGAAGAATTTCATTCGACGATCTTCAATCTCGATCGTATCGTATTCTAGAATCACGCATGATCCTCGCGCACGAGATCGAACAGCGCATCGGAATGTATCGAGTGATGTGAAAATGACACGGAAAAAAGACTAAGGATTTCTAAAAAAATCTATCGTTCGTATGAGATGTATACATATATACGTTATACATACGTAAACACATGGGGGGAGGGGCATAGGAATCAAAGTAAAAAAAATCTTAGCTATATAAGCAAAAGGGGATCGGCAAAGGGATGAGATAGGTTAGGTGGGTGGTGGGATAGTCGTGGAATGGAATTCAAGCGTTCCGGAAGAAACACACGTTTCATGTCCTTTCGGAGCTGATCTTGTTTTATTATTTATACTCGCTCAGCTGTGGTAGACAAACATGTGAATACTGCGTGTATTTGAATTTTCATACCAACTCGATTCTCTTGGATCAAAAATGTCTCTGATTTGGTCTTTTTTCTTCAACCTCATTTTTCCGATCTCTCAAAGATATCCCTTCCCAAAAATCCAAAGGAGTGTGGACAACTGAGTATGGTAATCGGAAAAGTCTCAGTTGTTGAAAAAATGATTTTTTCTCTTCCAGTTTGGATCGTCGCGTTTTTTTTACTACCTATACTCTTTGAAAGGGACGCGTTGATGAGTTCAAAGATAAAAACAATCATTTTGTTACTCAGAAATTGATGCGAATAAGATTTCGTAAAAATGAATTAGTTGTTTCAGAGGTGGGACGATACGACGAAAAAATATCACCGATCGAACCGGATGCGCCAGGAGATCGGAGAGTCGATGAGTCTCCGTATGAAAAGTTAGTGGATATCGTATATATGTAATGTATTATGTGGGCACAGAGGATTGCGGGTAAATAGCACGTGATCAATCTAAACGAGTAGAGAGAAAGAGAACCACTGCGGACATAACCAGCATAGCTTGAGGCCGCATGCCTATTGCCTGTCCCTCCCGCGTCCTCGGCCCTCTTCTTCCATCTTCTTCTTATTCTTCTTCTTCTTCTTCTTCTTCTGCTTCTCATGCTCTTATGCCATTCACATACTTGGATGTACGATTCGTATGTAACGCCGTACACCTTGCCATAACCCATACCGCGGTGTATAACTTCCACGCGCGCGGTTCTTTACCGGGAAAAATCGTGCACTCTTGACTGGGATGCATTGACCGCGTGCTGCTTTACGTTACACCTTATAATACCCGCTGCACCAGCAAACCCCCATAACTAATCGTAATAACCCCACAAGATTCTTGCGTTTTTCGATAACTTGAACTCACTGCGAAGCTCCGCAGCTGGCTTCAGCTTCCACTGCTTATCCTCATCTATGATCAAACACACGCCAGACATTCATAACGTAAACAACTCTTTACTACCGAGGTAATAACTACACGTTTACATAGAACAGATTTTTCTTTCTTTTTTTTTATGTATCTGGGTATTTTTCATTTTCCATTTATTCGAACAAGATTTTCTTATTCCCCCCATATTCGTTGAAATTTCAAACTCCTTCTTTGAATTTTCAAATTCATAAGAGATGATCGAGAGACGGGGGTTGGGCACCCCGAAAAAAATTATCGCGATCGGTGAGAAATGACGCCGGGCATAAGCGCGAGTGGTGGGTGGTTAAAGTGCACTTTTGAAAAGTTTAAGTCGCGAGTGGATTTTTCTGTCATTTTTTTTCTTTTTTTGGAAGGGAATATCTTACGGCATCTATAGGGAAAATCTGGTTTTTATTAAAGCCGTTTATATCATAAAGTAAAGCGGAACTGCTTCAACGCTCCAGGGGTATTCACCTGCGATATCACGACACCTATATAGTTATAAAAACTTTCTCTCCCTATCCCATAAACTTCAACGGGGTTGCACGGTCGAGAAGTCACCTTTTATTAAACAACCCTTATATTATATAGACGACGTTTATATTCAAACAAACTAACATTATTTCAAAATAAGATAAGAACGCGATGACAAAATGTAAAATAGTATAAGGTGTATGTTTTGGAAATGTAATGTGAATTTAAGTAGGTTCGGAATGTATCAAATATAACACGCGTATCGGGAACATTGAGTTTCGATGTTCCCATGGCTGTACGTATAACTATTTACGAAAGTGGTTTTTGTACCATTACGAACCTTCCTTAATCTCATCATCCATGACCAGGGTGTAGAATTTCAAATCCTTAGCTCCGGAGCGAAGGTGTATGTAGGTATAAAACACACACCATATACCTCAGATCTCTATACGTAGCTAAAACAGCGTAGCATTCCATGGCCGATGGAATTTGACACCCTATACTTTTATTATATTCGACTTTTTGAAGCGGCCCCGGTCTCACACGAGTTGATGGTCCAGGAATACAAGGTCATATGTACGTACGTGGCATAATATTTTCAAAAACCACGATATATGTATACTTTAATAGTGCTCAGGAAACAATTGATCATAGTGTGAAACCGTGTGAAACCCCAAGTTGCTCTACGATAAAATGTGACGCCTTCTCAATCATCTTCTGAAACAGAATTTCATTCGCCAGTCACAAGTCAAGGACATAAAGTAGAGTTTTAACCGGTAATCGTAGACATCAACCTTTGCTTTCGGTTACACGGAATGTCAGAGGACATGAGGTAATCAAGGTAAATCAGTTTCCTTGAAACCTGGACCAAATGACCTTACCACTATTCTTATTCTTTTTTTCTTCTTTTTTTGGTGGGGAGAGATCAAGAGGAAGATGTAGACGTCAAGACAGCTGAACAAAAAACCCTCATGGATCACCACGATCGTAGATCGGAATGATTTTCTTTTTCATCGTAGTCCATAGTGTCGGAAAAAATAAGGAAATCACGGCCATCGGATTCTCTAGTAAATGATCCGGACAAAATAGTTGATCTCGTAAAGTTTTTGTCGAGTAGATGAAAGAAAGGGAATATTTAGTCGGAAGGCAATTTGACCGAAGATCCAGATCCTCACGAATCGATTGACACCGATCGCCATAATCTAACGTAAAGAAAAAAAAGATTCGAAAAGTCCATCGATAACTTTCTCAGATTTACTCTAATGAGTCTAAAGCATACGTATAGGTATACGTTGGTACCGGCGTCGTAAGCAAGGGTAATAATAAAAGTGTAGGACGTTTTAATCTCCGGCGGTGTAATTTCAACGATTACGATCGGCCCCTGCAGATGACCGTTTCAGAGATGTACGCACACGTTATAGGTATACCTATACCTATACCGATATATTTTCCCCACCAGACAACCAACCGAACATATTTCTTGCGCTATGTGCGAGGTGAGTTTAGAATCTGGTATCTGGTCTTTGCTGCGGGTCTCTTACAGTGATCCCTAGACTCCGGTATTAAACTTTACCCGATGCACTGCATTCGAGCATTCGAGTATTGTGGTTACCGCGCGCGGAGTCTAACTTCTCTACACAGTGTAACTGCAACTTCAGGAGTCACGTTGCCATCGTAGATGCAACTTGTGGCACGTTTACGGCCTTCCTCTCCCCCGATGCTGGTTTATCCCACGTGCTCTTATAGCTCAGCTTAGCTGACTTAGCTACGACGCGAAGAAGTACAGTATAGAGTAGCACGAGCGTCAGCCAATAGTGAAAGAAAAGGAGACTCCTTCAGCTTATAAGCCTACTGGGCGGGTTCACTGACTGCAGTTCTCTAGGACGTACTACGCTATGCAACGCGAAGTTAAGCTTATCGTTGACTAGAATTCAAATCATGGTCACAGACGGATAAAAATATTCTAGACAAAAGACCACTTCGCCATCCTCGTTCCTTCTCCTCCTCGTCGCTTCGTCAGTTCCAAGTTCAGCAACACGGATTGTTCAACTGCTCTACGCTTGTTTCTGCAGTTTCCGTTTCTGTTTCTGTTTCTGTTTCTGTTTCTGTTCAACGAACCGCACACGCCGAACCGCGAAAGCGGCAGATGAAACGTTCGCTGATATTTCCGTAGTTGTCTGCGCACATGCGAGAAGAAAGAGCAGGGGTATAATATGTGCGTTCAAACGAGCTGCTAGGGAATCCCCTGAGGAAACTGAAACCGAATAGCCGCATGTGATGTATACCAAGAAACGGAAACACGTGTGCCCGTACACACTTATATATCTAGAGCCGCAAAACATTTGCCAACAAAAAAAAAAGAATGAATAAAACAACTACGCGCAATAACAAAAAAAAAAAAAACGGGAGAAAAATAGAACTTGGAATGAAAAATTCTGAACGAAGAAATGTATAGCAAAGCGAACTACTACACTTTCCCATTAATTCTTGCTGATAAGAAAATCCTCGTCGTATGAAAAATATACATTCGTATTATACCGCACTGCATACTGCGGCAGATGTTTTTACGGACTTATAAACCGTGCTTCTACGGGGCACGCGGAATCTATTCTACGAAGAATAACTTCGATATAATGCATCACCTATTACGGTTTTCAACCGCCGCTGGTTATTGGTGGTTTTTTTAAGGCGATAAGACAATCCCACTTCGCTTCACAGACTGAGATTATCCGATTACAGGTTGTGCTGGAAATAGTTTTAATCGGAAACATCGGAATCATTTTTGTTTCGACATTCCGAGCTTGGTGAACGTGAAACATTCACTCGGATTCGAAATTTTGCAATTTTTTTTTTCACCGAACTTTCAGATTTTCTTACCAGAAAAAACGATCTTTTTTCGATCACCATCGTTTTCACTTCAGCCCCTTAAAATAACGATTATTGAGGAGTGATGTCTCGTTAAACCTCTGCAACATGTTTATAAACACGGTGGATGGTTAATGGCGTTTATCATCTGAAAAAAAATTATCCTATGTACTCGTACAGTGTATATATATACACTTCATACATAGATCTGTCGGATATTAAAACGCGGGCGGAGAGAATCGTTGGGAGTATACGGCGTAACTACCTACACCTTGTACGCGGTGCAGCAGCGATCAAAAATGATAGATATAAACGGTATAATAACCGACTAGGATACATCAAATATACACACATGTTATCCGATAGAATCGAAACGTACAGCACTTAACACGTGACAGCGTTAGAGAGAGCTGGTGGTAACGAACGCTGGTCGTGTCATAATCAGTTTATTAATCCCCGTAATGCTCATTCGTATAATTATACGGGAATTTCAATGCTACGCGTTCCTAGAAATTTAATATATAGAATTACTATTTCAATTAATCATAATACTCGGATATATACCCACATCAAAATTAACGCGTTTAATAGACGCGTTTACCGCGTCAAAAAATGTCTAATGAATTTCTGAAAAAAAAATAATTTCAATCTCATCGTCGGCTGTAAATCAAAAATTAATGGGATTTAATTGCCAAAAATTTGGAAAAAAAAATGAATCTCATGTGTAATGTCAGCTTTTTTTGTTGTTCATTATCATTGTCAAAACGCATGTTTCGTGGGATGTAGTTTGATCATTTCCATTCGTTGCGTGTGTTCGCTTGACCCTTTCTCCCTGTATTTTGACGGAGCAAAAACGAAGAACAAAGAATCTAGATCTTCAAGTTTCAGTTTATCGGAAATATGAATCATGAGACTGCATAAGCGACAGCGCGGGTAGCAGCTGCCGTCGACCTACCTGTGCACGTGGTCGAGACTGCTCCAAGCTCTGCTTAGCCTACAAAATGTCAGATTGGGAGACCTTGATCTGAGATTGTTGAGCCAGCCGGAAGATCTGCTTCTTTTAATGCCCACCTCGTCGTTGTTGTTCATGGCTCCAAAAAGTCCAGAGGACTGATCACCGCGCGGCGTTAAGGTAATAGAGTCCAAAGTAAATCAACTATCGCTTCTGTGTATCAGTTTCGGCTAACATTTACGTCACTTTCAAGCTGTCGTTTAGTAGCTTAACGTTGTATATGTACACATGAATAACAGGCTCGAAAAAATGTATTACGTAATCGCCGTGGTTAGTCCGGTTGTTGAATCCCATAAAATCACCTGAACATACCGCTTTTACAATCAATTTTCTGGATTATATCTTCGTGACAAAAAAAGGTAACAGTACATTTCACCGATCGTATAATATAATTTCATTCGCATCGTAACACGATTGTATCGTCATGTCGCAGATTCAACGAAAATCCTGATAATTTCAACCTCTGCACGTAAATAATCCTCGAGGTCATATAATCTCTCCGCGTATATCAGATCGATCACTATTTGTTTAAATTTTTTTTTTGCGTTACGTTACTTTTGATTGTTTCTTTTTTTCTTCGTCATTCTTTATCGCACAGTCATGTCGTAGCCGCCCATGCAGATCGCTGGACGCGCGCGGGAGATTAATATAACCCTATTCGATGGACCTGCTGGTTCCGCTGGTATCGCCGTAGCGACGAAGCGTGCAGTACGAAGTGAGATGAGAAGACGATGAAAAGCAACACTTTGGTAAACAAGAAAAGGAGACAAATTACACAGCGTTATTTATAACCGCGGTAGGGACGGCGTACACTATATATGATGTTTATTTATACCCGCAGCCGCCGATCTCGAGGCATCAAGGACTCTCTCTGCGCTCCCCTTACGGGAGACCATACAGATCCTTTTGAGGGCAGACGAGTTTGACCAAAAAACCACCTTTCGATGAATTGTTACCGGTAGTTTTATGTAAGTACGAACATCACTGATATGGTTGTGTAAATACGATTCACAGGTGATCCTTGGCTGACACATGAGTACTTTTTTAAACCGATCTCCGATCACCTTAAGAAAGTTAACCTGCACGATATGCGTGTAGATACAGGTAACGGTGTTGAGTAGAGAGAAAAAAAAACGACAAAAATACCTATCCAAAATCCACACCATAGATTCTTTCAAACTTTGCATAATAATCGTTCTAAAACAGCAAACGATCGCTACTTATTACACATTCCAATTCTATCCACTTAATTAGTTTTCTGTTTTTTTTTATCTTTATCGCGATGTGTTTTGTATCTTTCATAGATATTTTATTCATTTGGTTACTTCAAACTGAACATCGTTCGTCGAAAGATGATTAGATCGCCCACGTACAACTTCGGACCACGCGTTATAAATCACAGTTGAAAAGAACGATGAAGTATTAAGAAGCTGGAAAAAATTCATCAAATTCTGGTATTTAATTGATGGATCCGTCGAAGAAGAGGCTGATATATCTTCATCAAAACCTACTCAAACGCTCGATAAAGTTGACGATTTTTTTAAACGAAAGTAATTTAAGTAAAATCTTATTCACATCGATTTCATATCACATGATTATCCGCGCACTAATTTATACACATTTACATGAACTAATGCACTTTGTGGCACACGTGTAAAAAGATTTATATAAATACGCGTACATCGCCGTTGAACCGCGCAACGGATTATACGGCGAGTAATTTTTTTCAAAAATTTATTCATTTACTTTTATTACATTTTCTCTTTAGGTTTTTGTCAATGGTCGATTTTCCGCCGACGCGACGGCGACGCGACGGATCCGCGTTTTGCACCCGCGTGAACGTATATAGCGAGTGTCCAACGATCGAAGAGGAAAAGAACCGATCTCAGCTATGTCGATTCCTCGACTGGCAGACTCTTACAACCTGCTGCTGCCACTGTTTACTATAGCAAAAGCAAGTCTCTCTCCGCGTGCGTTTTACCAACACAGGTTGAAACCATCGCTATTTTATATGTATGTGGCCACCGGATCTCGTGCCTACTCTCATGTATACCCATACTAACTTATAATAGTACGTAGAATAACATCGTGTAATACACCTACACGTCCGTTCTGTGTAAATGTATATTATACACGGTCATAAGGACATGTACAAAAGGCAAGTGAAGGATGATCCTTCGTCGAGTACACCTGAATCCCCTCGTGTCTTCGCGCGAACTTGACTCTTTCTTTCCAACAACTATTAGAATAATGATAATAGTGACGATAATAATAATAATAACCTTATCTACCATGATTATTGTATAATACTATAGAGCAACATTTTGTCGAATATATCAAGTAACGTCAAGTGCGCGTTTCACCATTGATGAGACTCCATTTTTATTTTTATTTTTCAATCATTTTTTTCATACGCTTCGTTCGATCCTCACGCGACAACTCGACAACTTTTTGAACAGATTTTTTGTACCGTGTCCTGTTTCCTTGATTTCTTTTTTTTTTTTTTTACAACAATGACAAGTCCAATCTTCCTTCTCAAAAATCTAAGAATCACTTGCCAGGATCGTGTGTCCGATGAGCCTATAAACTTGGATAGAGAAAAAGAAAAAAGAAAATTTGAAGTCAAAGTTCAGCATTCTATTGCTTTTCGATTTCTTCATTCGGAATTTTGGAATTCAAAAATACATTCATATTTCTTGCTTTTTTTTTTACTCAATTTTTGTTAAAAAAAAAACATTGAAAAATAGTAAGTACGTATACAATTATCCGGAAAAAATTGACGATCAAATTACTGATTATAGTGTACATTAAGTATATGAGAGTTGTTGCGTTGGCATGGAAAACGCCGTTATTAATCATCTTCCACTGCCTCACGCGTATATAGATAACTCGTAAGTGGTTTATATGGCATCATCCAGTAACTATATTATAACCGCAGACAGTTAAATTGTCAAAGAAATTAATCTTTTTTTTCTTTCATATAACACCAAGAAATTAGGTATATATGGCGATAATAATATCATATACCTGAAGGCGTGCAATCATCACACGAGGTTGTTTTTTTATCGCGTGATCGTAACGGACTGCAAGAAAAATCGGATCGCTTTAATTATATGAAGAAAATGATTAAAAGTATCAAAACGTGCGATGCTCCGTTTCGTTATGGCGCGTCGCGGGTTGATCGATCTGTGGTAAATTTTGTGTACCAAAATGATGTCATAATACATTTATAATATAAGAAATAGAAAAAAGTGTTTAAATAAAAGAAGTGAATTAAGTCTATTTTCGACAGTTATGAAATTAAACGCCGTGGACCGTGAAATACACTTATACCCTGCATCTTGTCTCTAATTTGAGATAAAAAAGTTGCTACGACTGGATTATATGTATATTGTATATGGCGGTATATACCGCGAGGCAATGGGAATAATAAAATCACATTTACGACGGGCTGATTACGGATTCAGGTGGTCAACGGTGACCGCGTCAGAAACTGAGAACCGAAAAGAAGTGAAAGCCTTGGCGCACGGGGACGTTTGGAAGTCGCCATTGCCGGAGTATGTGGTATACAGGAGTGTATACATGCACACGTAGTACCTGTAGATATCGGGGAATAAATTCCCACCTCTGTACGTGAAGTATACGTTTGAAAGTGTTCCAATCTGTGTGCGTGTAGCTGTAAGGTTGCTTTAGCTGTGGATATAGACGGATGAGAGGATGGAAGGATGGACGGATTCTCGGCGTCTCGAAGAGGTATGTAAAGGAAAAACGTGGATTCTCGTGCCTCGCGCGTCGAGTCTTATCTGTCTGACTTCGGAGTAGCCGTAGCTGCTTTGCTTCTGCTTTTGCTTTTGCTTTTGCTTTTGCTTGCGCTGGTTTCAGGGAGGAAACGCCGATGAGGCAAATAGCGTCTGTAATTCTCTTCAAGCCCCTGTAGAAGATCCGCTCGAGATAACTTTAGGATGAGTGGTCGCTACACTGCTGCAGGTTCAACCAATAAGCGTCTAACCTTGTATTAGTAATAACCGCCGGAGCTTATAAAAACAAGTAAATGAAATAAAAACACAAAAACAACAAACTATAGGATAGAAAAAAAAAAAGAAATAAAAATGTATTGATGGCAGAAAAAACACAAAGGGACGCATCGTTAACCGCTGATTGAGAGAGAGTCCAGTTCAGAAGCGCACGGTCGAGTTGCGAGTTCGTGCAGATCAAACTGCTGTTCGCCAATGAAAGGAAAGAAAATTTGCTGATGCTTCTTCACTGATGGTAAAAAAGGAAGGAAAAAGATGAAAAAAGAACGGTAGGAAACTGAGTTTCTTTTATTTATATAGATGTAGCGGAGAACCGAGTGAAAATGCTCGATAAATTGCGAGGATGATCGCTGATTGGCCCGATAGCTGCTGCACGGAAAAATATGTGTCCAACGATATCATTTTATTATGAAAATAGAAATTTTCATTTGGTTTTTCTTTTTTTTTGTGAAGATCTTGTGGCATTTGCCGACAATATTTTAACGTACATTTTTCACTCCGCCGCGCCGGTACAGCTAAGATAGATATAATAGTAGAATATAAAGAAAAATTAATCCCCATTTCTACGGGGGTATCGTTATTGACCAGCGAAAATGGTTTAAGGGAGCGAGTAGAATTTCTATAGCGCGTTGGTATCGGTCAAGGGAAACTGGTAAGGGGCTGGGCAGTAAATTAATTACAGCTTAAAACATCGTTAGGACCTGCCAGACCGGTGCGGGTTCAGATATTAGCGCGGTAGATCATACTTGCAATCCCAACCTGCAGCGGGGCCCAATTCCACCCTCACACATGAAAATATTCGCCCTCCTCGTCCCTCTCACTCTCGTTTCAAACATCGTTTCATGTTGTAGGCGTTATGTTGTTTTTTGTGTTTTTTTTTTCGTGCGTCGTTCCGTCCCCCTCAGAAGGATCGGTTAAACAGAGATTATCTTTCTCTAGCCCCTGCACACCCTCCGATCCTCGTTCGCCGTACGAAAACAGGGGGGTTCAAAATTATGAAATATCGCCGCGTAAATATCTGGCTATGTACTACAATTACAGATATATTGGGAACATCGCGGGATATGCAACCGAACAGATGCTTAATATCGTGAAATTTTCACATTCTTTTTCTTTTTTGTTTACACGTTTATCAGATGCGTACGGTGTGAAGTTTGTGAGAACGCACGCGATTTTATTTCTCTTCGATAAGTCGTCGAAGATAAATTAAACTTTGATGAGCGTTAATGAAACTTGAGGGATGTAAAGTTGAGGCAGCTGCGAAAAATATTACAGTCTCGCAACTTTCACGGAATACGCACGCGATTCGTGCGCTTCGTATATAAGGTTACTCGTAGCGGTGGCGGTGGCGATGCCGGCGATTAATAATTAAAGACGTCTTCTCACGTCGCAGAGGCGCAATTGCGATGAAGATGGGGACGCGTCAGGTACAGATATCCTTATACACCGTACGTACCTACATATATATATACATCTCACAGAGCGAAACATCCTGCAGATGCGCGGCGCGGTTTCCAAATCTAAATTAGGATCTGTATAATCTCCGCACCTATACCGCAGATAAAAGATAAATCCGGAATTTCCTCGGTTTGCCACGATCGGATATACATAGCCAACTTACAATGATGCTACTATACGTATAAATCAACCACCTGCGCAACTTCTGCAATTATAATAAAAGCGAAATTAGTTTTTATGGCCCCGTAACGAATCAACTTTTTCAAAAGAATGCATAGTAATAAGGATCATACGTTTTCAAATTTTTTGTGTTTTTTCTTAGGATTGAATTCTTTTGGATTATACTGACGTATTCGTTCGTTTGAGTTTCTCCTAGTTTTTTTTTTTCTTTTTTGTTCTCGTATAACTTTTGTTCGATCGGGTAATGAGTGAGGTTAGAACTTTCTACCGTATTTTTATTTATTGCTTTTTTTTTCTTATCTGTCTTCGGTATTGGAATCGTTTGGTATTTTACTCTCCACTCGAAATGTACTATACATACCGCATGTATATGTATATATAAAACTTGTTAAACGTAGTTAACTCGGAGAGTTTCCAAGTCTTTTTCTTCCGCTTTTATATAGTATATACCTCGAAGAACCTCAGGATTCCGCACCGAGAGCGAATAAGTAAAGAAACTAATTGACCTTTTGAAAAAAAGTCAGTGCAATTTTCATCCCGGTGTACTCAGCGGTTCTCTTTTTAACGTTGTATGTAAGTACCTACCTACATACGTACGCCCCGGCTACAGCTGCCCGCACTTTGTTACACGTATATACCCGCCTTTTTATTCTTCTTCTTTTATTTTATTTCGTGTTTTTATGTTTGGGAAGGAAAAGAACAAAAAAAAAAGAGCCCGCGGAGAAGATAACTCTTTGGCCGTAGGGTAGTACGAGGAAATTAATTCTTGAAAAATTGGATTCGTGAGTTACGACCTAAACCATAAGCATTAAATATTATTTAGGAAATCTGCTGTCACCATGAAGAAGAAGAAGAAAAAAAAATAAGCGACGTTCCAAAGGATCTGTAATTGAGTTTTCGATTTTACTTCCATGCGTCTCGCGTGATCACGTTCGTAATTTTTTTTTTTTTTTTTTGTCGATCCTTAGTTCAGACTCTCCGATACGGTCGTGCGAATATTATATGTGTGTTTTGTTTCGCGATGGTGATTCGCGGTTTTATATTCTGCACCTCGTATTATCATAGCCATAGAGACAAGTGTTCGCCAATGTAGTCCTCTGGGCCGCGGGGCAAACGATACGCTGCGTTAACTTGTCGTATATGGTTATAGCGGTATATAGTGCCGCGGAACTAGGATGCTGTAATTTATATCTCATGGAAGCGAACTAATACCAGTGGCGTCGAGACGCCAGGCGCCGGAATTCCAGACGCATACGCCGCCCGCTCCCGTGTGCAGGAGAGGATAGCGGCGTTGTGTCGGGCGCCGGGGTTCCTAGACGCGCATGGGACAATGCCCGGGATTTTCCCGAGGGCTGAAGAAGTAAAAGAAATAACATGAAAACAAAGTTTATACGTACGTGTAGAGTATAGCGGATGATAAAAATTTTACCGAATATTATTATTGAGGGAAAACGTGAATTACTTTTCTCGCGGTTCCAATTTGAATCGGCTCGTAGAAAAATTTCTCTCTCATCTCCGACGATGCGAGATGTCGACGAGAGAAATCAATGCGCGTATATAATACCGCGACGCCAAATTCAACCGTCGTCGCGACGCCTCGACGTCTGCAGCGTTTCAGATTTATACCGGAATGACCGCATCGTGAATCCTGGCCAAAAATTTATTTCGAGTGATTCAAGCTCGAATATTACACGCTATGTTCTTCTTCGGGTTTTCCAGTTCACACGACGTCGCATCGAATCCGAAAAACAAAAGGAATCATTTCACGCGATAGGCCTCGTGCTTTCCAAACAGCTCCTCATCCACCTCCCTTCGAAGATTACAACTTCATATAACTTCTTTTTTTTTCATATTATATTCGCACTGTATATACAATAAATAAGAACGAAAGTCAAGCGGGTCGCTCGGTGACAGGCTAATATCACGCTCAGTGCTTTCGTTTATTAAACCGCATCGCGCTATGTGACTTTATTTTTGCCCCCAGAATTCTTGGCGCGTGTTTTTCTCCCTCTTTTCGGAGACATCCCCGACTCTTATGGGGCTACCCCCATTACCCCATGAATAATGTATAACCAACGCCTGTAAAGCAGGTGTACGAAGTTCGCGCACGTAATTCTGGCTGCCGAGTCACAGGAGGAAGTCTGAGGAGAGAAAAAAAGGAGCAAAAAACATAGAATATTGCGAATCAAATTTCACCTGAGCGACGTTTTTCGAACGCGTTAAAATAACGTCGTAATATTTTCGCCAATTTTATTTAAGGTTTATTTTTTCTCGTATTTTCCGATTCGTTAATTTTACCGTCGATTCCCATCGATATCACGATCAAATTATACAGGTTTATAATTTATCGAGTTCGATTGAAATTATGAAAAAATAAATAAAAAAACAAAATAATCCGGTATCCGCCTACTCGGATACGTCGAATAAAGTACGTTTCGATGTATCCATATCGCCGTCTGACTGGGAACATTTATTCCTGCAAAAGCCTCTCATCAGATCCAAAGTACCCATGTACTATATACCTATGTACGTACATATGCAGCGTATATAATATACAAGAGTAATCAAGAAAATCGTCTAACTATAAAAGGCTGCATCAGGCCATTAGATATTGCAAGGCAACAGCAGCAGCAGTGAAACATTGGAACAGTACCTCGCAATAACAATAACGCGACGGGGGTAGGAAAACTCTACTCGCAGTGCGGTGCGGTATATAAATTCAGAAAATCTTGCCAAAACATTTCAGTTTTTTTCTATTTATTTTCAATTCCCAGTTTTTTGTGTTAATTGTTTTCGTTTTTGCAACAGGGTATGCAAAAATAACAAAAACTATTATTATAAGGTTCATTTTGGCGCGAAAATCTGCTTCAGAAAAATCTCTCGCTAATGACGCCGGAGATTCGTCGAGTTTTTTTAGTTTGATGATTAATTTGATATTTTGTATCGAAAATTTTCCGCTTTTTCACTCGCGATGATATCTACTTTTAGCGATGATGAAATGGGAAATTTTAGTGCGGAGTAATTTTACGCGAAATGCACCATGTGTAGTTTACTTCGAAGGCGTTTTAAAGGGTAGGAAAGTATAAGTCCTGCAAGCCACCCTGGGATACCCATGAATTAAATACTATGTAGAGTACTTAGTTTATACATAGAGAAACGCGCCCCCGTTGCCTCTCTGCCAAACTTCTACCCCCGTCGTTCGTATTATTTCCGCAAGAGATGCGCTTTTTGGTCGATTAGCCTTGCGGTGAATTTAAGTTTTATTTGAATTGCGCTTCGCTCTAGTCTACGCTAAGAATTTCTGCCTTTAATTGTCTCCCTTTTCCCCTTTCTATTCTCCCTCCGAATCCCCGATTCTCTCCTATACCTCTTGGATATCTAAAACACTCTTCCCCTTTTCTACGCCATGAGAATCTGGAAAATACGAGAGATGGAAGACGTGTATAGGTGTACATATACAGTTATATACCCACCTATATATGTACATAGGAAATATACATACCCTAAAAATTACTATGGCCATTGCATCGAATCGCGCGACTCGCGGTAAGAAGCTGAGATTTAAATGAGCCCGGAAAGTAATCTGGCTAATTGCCCAAAGAAATTCCTACGAAAATTCCACCCCCTCTGTGTTTTATCTACTGTATATAAGTATATAGGTATTATATATATCGGAAGGCCGATTAATGAGACTCAGGATTCGGAATCGGTTGCGACTGTTTTATCGCGAGCTTTCGCCTTTCTTCTTATTTCCAACCCTGTAAAGACTGTGCAAAGTCCGTTTATGTGCGACTCTGAGTTTTTATATGTATAACATAATATACACGCATAATATATGTATACGTACATATGTATAAGCTATATAGAGATGGGCGAGTTATACTTCTCCAAGCAATCGGTCCTGAGGGGACAACGACACGGTTCCCGCTCTCCATCTTTTACGCCAAGGAAAAAGAGAAAAAGAGAGAGAGAGAGAGTGAAGAAGAAAGGAGAGATTGAGAGAAAGAAAAACGTCACAATTATCCCGAGCCTAATAAAGAGGAGTTATTACCGTCGTTAATTAGTGCCAAGACAATCCAAACGTTAATGGTATGCGAAAACCAATTATTAAATTACATTCACATAGCTTCCTATATCTCAATTTAAATTTTCTCTAACAATAGGTTACTAGGAATACTTTCAAATTTCTCATACAGGTAACGTCAAAAAGTAGATCATCTTCTTCGTATAACTTTACTCTTTAACCATTGTTTTTTTTTCCTCCTCATAAAATATACCGCACATCAAATATTATCGAGTACCAATTTCTCTATTTTTTTTCTATCAAGTAAAAAGCATGCTACTTAAAAATTGAAAAATCTGCTTGTAGATCAAATGAATCCTCGTAAGGAACCCTCAACGATCGACTTGTAACGTCCGTCCGTCCGTTCTTTCGTTCGTTCTTCGGCAATTTCTTGCTAAAGAGATCCGCCTATATAAAGCGTAACGTTACATTATTATATATAACCACGTTTCATCCCAAGCGTTACGTGGAGACTATTTATAGCTGACAAGAGACGTTGCTCCCGGTTAATTAAATAATATTTCTCGAGCCTCGGCTCAAGACTCCAGACTCAGGAGTCCGCAGGACTCAGGACTCGGCTCGACTGCGAGCTGCTATATCCGCAGGAAGGGGGAGCGAGCCAGAAAATGGTCCTTATAGGATTCCCAGAGAAAGAGAGAGAGAGAGATTCTCCTGTGGGAGGACGATCCATAGTGGCCGTACAATAATATATAAATTTTCGCCTCCCGGTACTCCTCGTTCCAGAAAAAGGAAGGAAAAAGAATAATGATAATGAAAAAAAGAGATAAGAAAAAAAGAAAAAAAGAAAAAACATGACTCTCTGCACCTAAGAACGTTACTTGTTACAGTATTGAGGCGGTAACTCACTTTTCCTTATACCCTCGTAAACGTCAAGGACCACTCGCTGGCTGCGCAGGACATCTTTGCCGGGCTTCTTCTAATTCCCTCAAACTATAAGTACACGCCCTGCACGCACGTGGGTCTCTTATATTCGTCCGCAACGATCGAATGACCTCTAAATTAAATAAACTTGAGGAGAAACTTTTTTTTCCCCATTTTTCTTTTCATTTCATTTTTTATTTATTTTTTTTATTTCTGCAGTCCAACAGATCCTGACGATGCGGTTTGGATGAGACCACGCGATCGTTAAAACTTGTTTTGATGAAGAAAATAAGGAATAGCAAGTTTAATTAAAGAAAAATGAATGACGATTGGTAAAAAAAGGAAGGAAAGAAAAAATTCATCGCGCAAACCCGTTCTTTCGTGCAAATTTTTGAACGAGTTGCATACTCGTTTTTTGGCGAAAAAACAAAAAAATACGTATACCTGGAAACGAGGTAACGACGCCTTTCGTTTAATGGAAATTACATGTTATTTAATCATCAAGGAATACGGTCTTAATTTAATTATAATTATACATCGATAGCTACCAACCAAAAAAAAAAAACGTAATCCTCATTGTTGGAGAAAAAGAAAACTGTGGATTTTACCGATTAGTGAACCAAAAAAAAAAAACAACCGTTGGCAGTACGTTACACTTCGAATAGAAGGTGATTGAAAAATTAATCATAAATTTTGTGTAAGCCACCCATTATATGGATGTTTAATAACCATAAAGGCAGACGCGGGGATCGAAGCGGATTTTGTGAAACGGCCGATTCAAAAGCTGGTCGATGATTTTGAGTAATGCGTCTGGGCTGGCCTTGGGTAGTAGGAAAGTCCCGGCAGACTCATCTACGTAATGCACCGAACGCTATAAACTACGTACGCGTTCCACACCCGTTATATGGGCAGGAGAACACCGATATAATCAACATCAACTGATAAACAGGATCGATGCAGAGGGTGCCAGGATTAAGGGAGCATACGTATACACCACCGAATGCGGGTAAATTTCGCGAGTGAACCGAACAAATATTTTTTTCAAATATCCATCTTTCAAATCTTCAACAAAAATTTACACCGTCAAATTAGCCATGAAAACTTTTTGTCATCGCTAAAGTTACTCGTTAATTTTTCTCGGGGTGAAAATCTTGATTCATGATTTTGATGGTTCCATTTTTTAATCGAAAATTTATCTTGGAAAAAATTCAGAAAAACTAAAAAGAATCGTTGAGATTATGTTTCAAATTTTTTTGAACACTTTTCCTCTATATAGGGTATGAGAACCAACGAGAGATAATTCGTCGTCAGAATCTGCGTGGTATATTTTTTTTTTTATTTTTTCACGTTTCCTTTTTTGTAGTTTTATTATCGCGGTATGGTCGGTGTAACGTCTGCATTTGCATACTGTGCATACCTATATCGGCGTACGCGGGTGACGTTTTACGTATACATTTAATACCGCTGCAGGTGTAGTAGATATATGGAACTGGGTATTTAGACTCAACGTACCGCATAATGACGCGGCTAGCTACCTTATACTATAATACCTACGTCGCGTTCACCCTTTAGCTTCCCACAGATTCACCCTTTTATCACAGATTTTCATGCCAGCTGCGTTAACAATGAGATAATAAACCTAGGAATGAAGTTTAGGGAGGGTTACGATTATATCCCGCGAATCCGCAAGGTTTCGAATTAATTTTTTAACTCAAATTTTTTTCGTTTAAATCCTCCGCGTTGCAGACGAAGATTATATTCGACTCGACTCAACGCGACGAGGGTGAGGATTAAGGAGGTCCATTCTGTCAAAGCACAGCGACGTGCAGATCCTCGATTCTGAAAAATTCTAGATTTTCGGAAAATAAAAGCTAATTTTTTTGTCACGTTTACACCGGCGATTCACCTGCCTCGATTGTGGTGCGACCTTTAAGGGTCGACGATCTCTCTCACGTCCGCAGCTTATCCCTTCGCAAGGGTTTATCGACAATCATTAATATCGTAAGGTTCATCCTCGCTGTATCGAAGGTACAACTCAGCGCTTGGCAGGTTAATAAACAGCGTCGCCATTAAGAACATCAGAACTTAGAACGTTGAGAAGACGCGAGGTCGAGTTGTACGTATCTTCGTGTTTATATTGCACACGTAATCGTACCACGGGGTTCTTGAGCCACTCGGCTACTCATCGCCCGCGCCGGTACGCGCAAGGGTGAATTAAATAGGACAACCGTTGATTGGTTAGATCCGTACTCATCATCAGCCCTCGGGGTCCACTGCGGAGTAGTGTTTCCCAAGGTTAATCTAGCGTTATGAATATTCTCCCGCGACTGCCGGTTCCGCGCTCTCCGGACCCCCGGGGAATCGAGTTTCGTATGAATAAACGCGCGGGGGATAAAATAAAAATGTCGCTCATTTTATCGCCCCGCATAAAAAAGGATTGAAAACATTTTTTTTCTCGTTTTCAAAAATGTGCTAGTTCAAGAACGGAAAAAAAAATTGCTCATCCAAAACGAATTGAGAAAGTCATTGACTTTTACGAACTGACTAAATATTTCTAATTTTTTATCGAGTCCCTAAATTTTTTTATTTCTTTCAATTTACCTGCGAATCCTGTCGAATTTATGTGCTTCGAATAGTTTTCAAATATTCTCATTAAGGAGCGAAGTTTTTTGCAAAACAAATAGATGAAAAGAAAGAAAACTCTGGATTTAGGAGAAAAGGCCCAGAGTTTCGTATCGGTTTTCGAAAGAACGGCCCCGTATCAGCAGAGCTTCGCACTACAATTCGCGTGAACTATAACTTTCAAGCATCTGCCGCGCGTGAATAATTACGAGATTTATGGTTTTTTTTTGCCATTTTCATTGCGCGTGTTTTGTTAGGCTCATGGAGGTACGGTCAGCGGTGTTTACATGGTATATACACACACCATATACCCTGCACCTACCTAGCCGCTACCCCGGAACTCCGCACAGGGTCGTTTGTCACGTGCTAAACACTGTCTCCCGCAGGCGATAGTGCGAGGTCTCTTGATTAACGATACCCCCGTATTCACCCCATGCCAACGATCCAGCAACCCCACCTCGTGCACTGCAATCCACATCGTGCACTGCGGAATGTATCATACATATAACGACTGTATGTCCACGCAGAGCGCAACGATGATGCACCCTTCGAATTTTGGGGATCTCCACCTTGTTCCGCCATATTGTATCGCTCCGAAGTGGAAAGCGTTGTTTACTACATATTACCGGTACCCCGCGATCGTAGGGAATGAAAAAAGGAAAAATCAAAAATCGAACAACAAGTTTCCAAAATCTCGATGACACCTTGATCGCTTGACGATTTTTCAGAAAAGGTGTGTGCCTTCACGTAGAAAGAAAAAAGCTCAAAAACAGGTTTGCAAACAAAAGTAAAATTGAAAATCCGTGAAAAGTATCGGGGAATTTTATACGGAGCAATTTGAAGAGGATCCGATGTCTATAGATGAATCGTATTCTCTCGATCGGTAAGGGTTTTGCATAAGTTCGAACCTGCAGCGCGAGGTCGAAGGTCAAAAGTGTCGGGAGTTAAACCTCGGGGGTTTTAAGACCAACTATTACATGGCCGCCGGGGGCGACACGGACAAGGTTGCTGCAAGGTGTCCGCGCATGGCACATACATCTGCATATTTACTATAGAATCACCTAGCTAACTTCAAGAGATCTAAATTCCCATCTTACATAGGTAGGTAGAGATACGTATATAGCCACTCCTACGGCCTCTCGAGACCCATTAGCCGACGTTGCACGTTGCACACCGGCTAAATTGTTGTCCTTTAGGATTTCGGAATTCCTAACTCGAGTATATTAGCCCAAGATTATTATCTTCGTGCATCGATTTCATCTATGAAGTCAGATTTAAACTTTGGTAGTTCGATGACCGATTTAATGTGCTGCAATCACATGACATTATCTCGGCTATATACCCGCATTCTTCTATGTGCATATATAGGTATGTGGTATAACCTATACCGAGATAAGAGATCTCGGATTAGAACGAGTCTGGGAAATAATCGTCACCGTAAAGGAAACTATGTGTAACCACGCTATATCTACACTGTGACCGGAAAACAAAAAATCAAAAACTCAAGAAAAAAAGAAAAAGAAAGAAACCCCAATGGTCGTTGATATTACATATATGTTAAAAGAATTCGGTAGTAGGTTAAAAAATAATCTCAGAAAGACCGTTACTATCACCAAGATCGTGCTGCAGGTTATTCGGAAGATGTGGGTTCCGTACGTACAGGGTGACCGGAAAAAAAAGAAAACAGTGATCCATTTTAAAACGTGAATGAATTGAAAAACAAAATGGCCAACCTTTTTTTTTTGTTAGAACGGAAGGAATGAAGCTTTCATTTTATGTTCATTATTTACCACCGAAAAACACGTGACTGAAAATTAAGAACTTTGCAAAAGTTCATCACCCCTGAAATCTGGTGCGAGTCGCTGCTACGTCAGCTCGGAATCGTATGAAATTTTCACAAATTTCGGAATATATTTTGCCTGTCGATGGATTTGACAAAGTCCAGTTTTCATTCGACTCACCCCGTACATTTACAAGTTCTAGGAGTCAGAAAACCGGGAGAATTTCAGCCCCGTGCGATAACGCGGTTATACCTTCGAGTCTATAAACTCTGTAAGGTTTTAAATAAACCGTCGTTTCATAGGTCCCTTGTTTAAGGCCGCACTAATTGGGCCCGCTCTCTCGCTCTTTCTACTTGGCAAGAATCGAGTCCTGCAGGGAAAAAATCATCGGAACAACGTATAGAATGAAAAAGGAAATTCCTAAAACGAGAAAACTCTAACGGCAATAGTTTTTAAACCGTCGCGACGACGTGGCCAATAATCTGCTCTGGACAACTATAAAGGTAATAAAGGTGATAAATGTAGGATGGGAAAATAGAAGCAATTGAAAATAGCCAATCGATTAGAGATCCATTCGACTTTAACGTTTTTCAATTTTTCTCACGTTATGCCACCCGATAGAAATACTTATATCTAAAGAGTTAAGATGAATCTTGAGGAAAAAAAAAGAAATTAATAAAAAAAATGAAAGATTCACGTGGGTAACTTCCTCGATTCGGTATAATATTCTTTGCGGCATTCTTTCCCACTTTCTGATTTATAACCAATAAATTTTTGAGAAGCTACGGAAGTCCCGGTGGAGGTTTTTATGCTTGTGTTTTCATAACGTAGAATATATAACCGGGACTTTCTCAGGCTTCGAAGTAGTTTTTTTTATATAATGCCCGTGAATTCCTACAGCTATATTCTATATTTTCTATGGTGTAAAGACTTATGGGAATTTATATTTAGCATGGCTGTTATACCTGCGAATATACAAACAAGAAAAACGGAAGCATCGAAAAGAGCGCATAACTGGTATAGGTCGTAACAATTTTAACAGTTATATTCAACGCATTGTCCTCTGAAGTTGCATCGCATCTTGCGGCTCCTGCAGTACAGAGTCGAGAATTCTTCCTCCCTTTTTCTGCGCTCCCGTACGAGTATGAGCGAGGGAAAGAAGACAACGGAGAAGAACGGCTGTTGAATGTAACGGAACTTATGTATACATAGGTACATACCTATATACAACTATATAAAGGAGGAGCCAAAGTGGCGATATATTTTATTATTTTCTACCCCATATAGGTATATAGTTACACCCCCGCTATTTTCTTTGCCTCACGTTGACCACCCTATAAATATCGCTAATCAACGTTGACTGCAAGCATCGTAATACGATGACCGAGACGTGACGATGCCTAAACCCTAATTTCATCCCCTGCTCCGCACGGCTATTGCTGGAATAGTCTGGACACGATAAATATAGCTCGAAACAATTATTTGCCATCCTCCTTCTCTCGCACTGTACGGTCCGAACATCTGTGAAATTTCATCAGCTGATAAATTCTGGTGAGTAATATTCTATTTCAATTATTTATTATCTTAATTGGGATTCATTAATTTCCTGGAGTTTATCTTTGGAAATTTTTTCTGGGCTGCGTCAGGTCCTCTTTTCTTTTTCCCTTTTTTAATTCTATCAAAACTGAAAGTCAGTCTTTCTTAGAATTATTTCAAATTCTTAAATAGTTTTGAAAAATCGAATCCGAATCGATTCGAAGGAATGAAGACATGGTAAGATCTTGTTAGAATTGGCATGAAATAGCCCATAGATAGTCCGTTACGCTGTATATAAAATTCAATAAAAAATTCCTGATCCCCCGATACTTGCACATGAAGTATAACGATCGTAACTCATGAATTTCCTATATTTCAACCTTATATAGCGCGGCCTCTCCAAGTCCTTTATTTTCCAGTCGAATGATTTCAGTCGCTGGTTTCGGCTGCAGAGACGCATCAAGACTGCACTTCATATCATATTCGAAGTGGTCCGTTACCAGCTACATGATATAATATTCACATATTATACATACAATCCACTTTTCCCTCATAAAGAAATCTGAAGAGATTCTTGATCGAAAACGAACTACGCGCGTTGCACACGTTACGTCTAGTTTAAAACAAATATAAAAAAAGAAAAAGAAAGAAGAAAAAATTAAATTGCAAAACGTACCATGATACTCGACTACTCGACTTTCCCCATGGTGTATCACCACGAGAGGCAAAATCCGGGATGCGCTACAGGAATAGAATGAAAAAAAAGGTAAGGAGAGAGCGAGAGGGAGGTAAAAAAAGAAGAAGAGAATAAGGATTATAGGCACAGAGGGAGGAGGGGGAGGGATCGAAGATTAAAATATTGCAAAGCGCTGTTCGAACGGCAGTCTGTATAATAAAAGGGGCAAAGGGAAGTAGGACAGATCTGAACCTGAGGGTAAACAATAGATGCTGATTTTGAGCCGGACTGAGAACTTTAATCCGTATAGGTACAGCAGTCGTTTTCTAACACTTATGTACGTACAGTTCCGTTGTGCCCGTTTAATATACTGGGTGTGCGCGCGGGTCTATTTTTTTATTTTTTATTCGTTCTTTATTCGCTCCCATATATATGTATACAGATATGGTGCGTTTATGTACTTCTAGATACATATATATAAGGAGAGATGTTCAGCTCTTCAGCGGCAGCGCCAACGGTAGAGAGAATTCTTTTCAACCGTTGCCGTTGCTGCAGCAGTGGAAACCAGCTGCGGTACAATCTGGAACAATAGTCTGTAATGGGGCACATCACGCTGAAGTTGAAGCTGATAGTTGCGGTTGTAAGAAATGAAGATGAAAAAAATTAAAAAAAAAAAATGAAGAAGCGGAGGAAGAGGTCGGTGGGAAGTTATTCCAGAAAAACAAGAGACGATACCCCAACAGCAGCAGCAACAGAAGCGATTTTTTCGCGCACTCGAGCGAATCTTTTGGATATATAGCTGCAGTATACATATATCTATTCCAATTTTGTGTAGGTGTTGCTGAAGGATAATTTTTATACCTGGTAGATTTTAGACCACAATCATCCGTGGGAAGAAACGAGATTAACAATAAGGCGTGGTGAAATGAATTATCCGATATTAACCACGGATTACTTTTATACGTGATGTAATGCGGGATTCAGCGAAAACTCTGGATCACTTAGGTATAGTAGTATACATATATATTTTTTTATCTAACTTTGAAAACTATCCTAATTCAGAAATCGTTGCAGGTAAAGTTTGTGAGAAAAAATCAGTGAATATTCCACAGTGGGAAATGACGTGGATAAAGAATGTATGGTGGATTAAAGTCGGAAATAATGAGGATCTAGAAGTGTTCGAGTTGTCGTGAAAATCTCCCGCGGTTATCCTGTGTACGTGTAGATGACGCGTTGTTCCTTTTGGCCTGGTTGCGCCGGTGCATCGCGATCGACGAACGTATAACGCGCTTGACTTGATCCATTGGATAAAACGCGATCGACGGGTGCCCTGAAGTATAAGATGAAAAAGTTGACCTTTTATTTCTCCCGCCCCGCACTACTATACACGTCAGAATCGGGATGGGACAGAGCGATGTAGCGGCGGCAGCAGCAGCAGCAGCAGCAGCAGCAGCTGAACGAAGTGAAGACTGCACTTGAGATGGAGCACTGCAGTGATCAGAAAAGTAGTGTCTCTAGTATAAGTCTTCAAAACTTGTTTCTCCGCACACACCGATTGCTGCATCATTTATGCCGCTAAGTGCTGCACTCCGAACCGCAATACGATCTCACTGTGAAACGCGGCAAAATAATTCGTCGCTTTGGTATATAAATAAATTGATCATTTTCTTTGTGTAACTGCACGTTTGAATTCTCTCTGCACAGTTCGGCTCGTTAGGACGACGGTATGTATGGGAAACTGAACCAATTTTATTTTCCTTAAACCCCCGAGCTTCGTGGTGAATGAAGAAAAACGAAAAAAAGAGAAAATATATCGTTCCCTCATCAACGATCCAGACCGATACTATTTATGGAAGAATTATTGTGCAGGGCAGTCCAGATTGACAGAATCACGGGTCGTATAAATAGTATGAAGAAATAATTATCTCCTTGCCCGTATGATGATTATTCTGATCCAGGTATCTCCAATTGTGATAATGCCCACAAGTTTCAACGGATCGCGATCGGCAGAATTGTTAACCATGCAGTTATTCGATGCCCTCGATCTCCGCGTACGTTATATAAGGTAAACCCGTTTTCAATCAAACTAACTCCCCATGTAATTACCACTGGAAACTCCTCGCAATGTAGTTTGCTGCAAATCGCGAACTGGAAAAGGAGCTGCCCGATACATATGTATACCTATACATATGTATATACCTAAATAAAGATCGTTACGACAATTCAAACAATATAATCCCGCGGCGCTGCAGCGCGCATATTTTGGAAGTTGATAACCAAAACACGTTAACGGGAAAATTGTACAGAATTTCAATTTTTCAAATGAAAAAAAAAATCGGAGTTACAGAAAAAACCGTTTAAGTAGTTTTCTAAAATTCCCCATCCCCTTATGGGAAAAAACCTGAAGTCAATTAAATATACAGCATAATGAAAAGCTGATTTCAACTATTTTTGACTTGAAGAGAAAAAATTCCCAAACCTTAATAATTAAGCTCTAAATATTTTTTGTTCGATAAAAAGTTGCTTCGCTAATTAATTTTTTTTCACATTCGCTTGAGATCCAGAAATGAATTTTCATTCGTTTCTTCGTTACCGCATATATATTTATATTCGTTGAAATGTATAATAGCCGGTAGCCATTTTGTCGATTCTCTGCACCATCAGAAGGGATCGAACGAAGCTTTTGGGACACCGGATCGTACCCACTCTTTGCCATAGAAGGTAGCGGGGTTCCAACTTTTTTCCCGACGAAACACAAACGACATTCTTTCTTTCCCGCTTCTGCTGCCGTTGCTTCTGCTACTGCTTTAACTTCTGCTTCTGGCTTTTGCTGTTTCTGCCGCTGACGCTGTCCATTCGTCCGCACGTCCGGTTCGTCCGATCGTATATATACATCTGTCCAACGACATCCACGTCGCGTCCATACGAGAGCTAAAGAATCGAGCTCCTCTTGATCCTTCGAATCCAGCTCCGATCTGTAGGT
This sequence comes from Athalia cordata, assembly GCA_963932425.1. Lineage (NCBI taxonomy): Eukaryota > Metazoa > Arthropoda > Insecta > Hymenoptera > Athaliidae > Athalia > Athalia cordata. The sequence continues at coordinate 34,443,530 of OZ010626.1, forward strand.
AACTCTAGATATATCTACACGTCACGAAACGTACGCGAAATTCGACGTTGAAATATCCGCGTGCGGAATAACTTTCGCTTCTATATGAAACGTACGCGTTGATCATATCCTTTAATAAGAAGAATGAAATTCTACGAATTAAATTACTTTCCAAGGTCACTCGTATCACGGGGGATCGTCGAGTGGTGATTTTAGAATCCTGATTCGATGTGACATTCCGGACCCTCCAACTCGTGCGTGGACTTAAAGTAGATAGCTATAAGGTTCCTGTATATATAAAATATATATTTACTCCGATATCGAATATCGAGAGAGACAGCTTTGACGTCCGGCTTGCATATAAGCCTTATATTCGATACACGAAGCTAGGGGGCCGCCATTTTGAAACCCGCTGTAAGCTGGGGCGAATTATAAGCTCACTTTTTCTCTTCATTTTTGCTGCTCTGCTTATGTTCCAGGTTCGTTGCCGCATATTTATATTATACACACAGCCATAAAACCGAAGTTTGCTAATATCGATTTCCTCTGCCAGAAGAAACTCCCATCACTTGCGTCAAAACACTATAGGTAAGATATATATGTATAGGTATATATCTGAGGAATTTCTAACTTCCGCGGGAGGTTAACGTTGTATGTATTGAAATCCGGTCGAGTCATCCTCCGGTAATTTTCCTGTCTAAACTCAACGCCCGACAATCTCCATGGTATACCATAGGATACCTTATACTCCATTGAAACTATCCAACCTCACGAGAAACGCCCGACAAACGAGAAACGGGTTGAGAATAAAAGAAAGGAGGGCGAGACGAAACCCTTAGGATCGATCGATTTAATTTTACAGCTTCGTACAGAAATTCCAATGAATTCACTAGTGCAGTGCACATGGATATATCTATGATCTATTTTCTATCGTGTAGCGAACTCTTCTATATGGATCGCCGATTTATCGGTCCCAAGTAAGACTTTAATTTCAATCGTACAAATCCTTTTTTTTATGCTCGAAAGATCAAAATGGCAGGAAAAATGATTGTGAGCATAAATCGCAACACCTGATCAAATAAAGGTATAATACGTGCGTGCTTATAATATGTCCATGTGTTGGTACGGGGTATCGAAAAATTATATTCATTAATATTTCTTCTGTTTTTTCCATTCCTTCTACATGAGGTTCGCATCGGGTATCGAATTCTTTTGAGCATCAGCGCGAGGGTTGGCGTATCGGGTTCGGAGCCAAAGTGGCGATTTCGTTTGAGCAACGCGAACTATCTCATCAAGGAGTTTTTCTTGTTTGCCTGTTCCAGGGGGCGGGGTGCGGGGTGCGCGGGAGATCGCGAATCTTCTCCATCGGACGCTTAGAGAATTCCACGAGTCACGTAAAAACGATAAAAATTTAAGGTTCGCAGTTGCACCACCACCACCACCACCACCATCACCAACGGCGGCAGCGCGGCCGCATCCTGCAGCATGTGCAGGTATTATAGTTATTGTTGTTCCACACGGTAAAAAGTAGCGCCGCAAAATATTCAAAGAGAAAAGCATAAAATCGTCGGGTTGACGAGGGGTCGTAAGAAACTGCAGCAGGTAAAAGTAACCGTGAAAGATTTGGCGAGTAATTATACGAACTACTGGAGAGGAGCGAGGAGGGGAAGTAAATAATTTCAGTTCCAATATGGCGGACGATGCGAATTAGCCCCGGAGAACCGGAGACCACAGGGATTATAAAGGGCTCGGGTAAAATCATTTTCTACTTTTTTTTTTTCAGCAGCATTCGTTTTAACATATAGTACATGCTTCTTATGACTCGCGGGATAATATATTTACCTAATAATTAAACGACTGTGAAATATAATCTGAAACTTCTTAAAATTCGCCTTGCCTCTCGCGGTGACCCTCGTGCAGGTTCGCGGATAATTTAGAAAGCCGACAAACGCAAAAAAGTGAATACGCGGAGAAGGAAAGAAACGAAATGGGTTATAGACGTGCTGCAGGCGCCTCAAAGACATGCATCTTTTTTATTTTCAAATAACTTTTTAACTTCGTTCAAAATTGCTCGAAAACTAAAAATGAATTAACGGAAAAGTTTATGAACGTTATCCCGAAAGCTTTAAAAATTACGAAAAATGCTGGAAGGAAGTAAAATAAAAGTTTATGTCGAGTCAGACACTGCAGGCTGAATCGAGGTGGAATGCCCCATATATACCATATACGTAGGTATATACATAATATCCCGCTTATCTATATTTACCAGCGATCATATAATGAAAATATGCTCATGCTGCACCAACTCTGCATATAAAAGTGATAATAGAAAAAAACGAAAGAAAAAAAATTTGAAGTGTAAAAAAAGATCACTCGCACGAATGGTTCTCTTATGGCGTAGGTATTTGAAAGAACCCCCATAAGTGCAATTTGAAGTTTTTCGAGTTGATATCTGCAATTAAAAATCTTATCCTTTACAAATACCATATTTTATTATCCCTGAAAAGCTGCTGCAGCAGAGCGAGTGGTAAAAATCAGCGATTGTAACAATGATTAACAATAATAGTTTACTTTGCCGTATCTTTGGAGAGCTTTGAAAAGCGGCAAAAGTACAGAAGGGATCGTAGATATGCCATAGAAAGGTTCTCCGGACATTTTACGTCGTCACCAGTTTGTCCGGTTTGTCAGTTTGTCAATCTATACGCGTTTACTTTTACTACCGTCCCGGGTTTCATTTGATGGTCATTTTATTTGGTAACAGGAGCTAAAGCGGTCCTATACGCCCACCTGCACATCGCCACATTATTATACCATGGCTCCTATAACATACCAGCCGCTATAGGTAAATCTCGGAAATACAAAATATTTTTTCAAACTCGTAAAAATCCCACACCTGCAGCCTTACGTCGTACGCTTTTCTCTCTGTTGGTTTAGCGTCTATATTATAGCTGCTGTTCATTTTGTATTTTTTATTTTTTTCTGTTTCGGTCTGTCAATTAGTATAATATAAATAGCAGATTGATTGACTGAAGAAAAAAAAAATTAAAAAAATATTACATTTTTGAAAATATTCAACTAACTCTGAACATTTTTCCCGCGACTCATTTTTTTTCTGGACTTCAGCCGGAGATTTATTTTTCTCGGTGAAAAAATATTCATTTCAAAAATCGGATCTTGAATTTAAAAACTATGGAGCTTGAAAATATCGCCATACCTTATAATAACAGGTATAATGTATTCGATACGATGTGATCGCGAGATCTAATTACAGGTAATAATGAGATTAAATATTGAGAACTACATTTTTTTAGGCTCGCCAGGTACGGTATTTTTTTTTTTTTATGTAAATGAATGTTCGTGACGCGGTTCTAGTAACTCGCAATCAATCATTCGCGAAGAAATATACATGACATGGTAATCAATTAAGACTAATTACTGCTTAAAATAAGACCTCCTCTCTCGATATATAATGACGGTCTAAAGAAAAAAGATTAAAAAATTAAAAATAAACCGAATAAATATATGACGAGGTGGTATAATATGCGTCATAGATTCTTGTACGCATGAAAATGATGGGCCTGAAATAAAAAGAACGTAAAAATCTAAATCCGGTCCGAACGCATATAATTTGCGCAAGTATAAAAATATTGGAAAAGACAAAAAAATACATAATTAAACAATACAAATACTCTGCACGGTTCTGTGATCTTGGCTTTCCCGAGTTCTGGAGTATAGAGAAGAGTTCGTAGCCGAATGCGATTACTAAAAAGTTGGAGAAGAAAAAAACAAAAATGAATGTTTCTCATCGGGTCATGGGTCACCTCCAGTGCAGGACGCACGCAAGTCCGGTGTGCGAGTAGGACGGATCGAAACGCTTTCAGTTTATGAAGGAAAGAGTAAGAGAGATCGAAAAGAGTTAAGGGAGGAGCGAGACGCACTTACATTGGTGTGTAATTAACATACCAAACCCTCCCCGTAATGTCTGTCTGTCGGTCGGTCGGTCGGTCGGTCGGTCGGTCGGTCGTTCCGTCTGTCGGTCTACAGCGTCCTCCTTCCAAGTCTGGACCACAGCATCTTCACGAAATAATACCCATACCGACTTATAAACGTGGTATATGTACGTATACCTATGGTTTTATATATAATATAGTATATGCCTCGAATAAACGACGTAGTACGTTTCTTCTATATACCTATACGTATAAAATGTGTGGTATATTCTCAAGACGATAATCAACTGAATTGTTACCGCGTCTGATATTCTCCTCATCCGGTTGAAATCAAATATATGTTACGGGTATGCCATGGTTCTGGAAATATCTAACAATTTTTTTTAGTTCCAGACATTTTTAATCCGCAGCTATAAAAATATGTGCGATGAATGAATTTCGATCATGTATAGGTCCATGCTATCGCGCTGGATCCGGTCGTATCGTGGTTGGTATTAATTCACCATTTGTCTCGATAACTCATCGAATGTCTTTATTATTTAATCTCTGAGCACGTGTCGCAGGGGTCTTGGGTTCCGACCCCGCGACCTATTTTCCATTTATTTCATTACTGCTGCATAGCTGTAGGTACCTGATTTTATCCCGCACCTACAGTCCACGTAAACGGTGTCTTGTAAAAACGAAATTTGAAGAAAAAAAAAAAAACCACTCGCGATCCGGAATCAGGAAATCGTGTGTTTGGAATGTAAACTGGCATAGATATTATATATAGAGGGTGTTTCGTTTTGAACTATATCCATCGTGAAATGCATCGAAAGATTTAAGTTCTTGGACGCGCTTTTGTCGATGATGTTACGACGTTACGCGGAGCACGCGGACGAAATGAAAAATTTTCAGCATAATATCGTCGTTTGAAAAAAAGAATGATTTCATTGCAATGACCTGATCTTACTAACCCATATACCTCGCTTTGTCGCCCATTTGAAATAGGTCACGCTGTATATTCTGTAATGAATGCTGCACACGGCGTCTTTGAAAAAAAAATAAAATAAATAAAATAAAAAGTTTCATACACATCGGAGGCAATCATCATCATCATCATCATCATCTCACGTACAAATCTATGACTCTCCAGAGAACTCCCATATAATATCGATGTATATATAGGTATGTATACCTATGTACGCAACGTATAAGATGTACATAATATAACATATATATATAGGACGGCTAATTCTTCAGTTGTAACTAAGTGGAAATTCATGGTCTTTGTAGGTCGCGGCGCCATAGCCGGTTATATGCGATACCGTATTCGATGGTTGTATATAGGTATATATATCGTACGTATATAAAAATAAAACACACGGGGATGTATATACATACATATATAGCGAGGAGGAATAAAGATACACGACCGAGATAAGCGAGGCAAAAGGCAAACGTACCCTCCTGCCTACTAGCTGCTGCTGCATATCGAGCCATGCCCTGATGGTGCACGCGGCGCGGCAACACCATAGAATAACGTTAAGTCAAGAATATAGTCATATACCTACCTGTACATGGATATTAAATACATATACCTGTATGCATTTGCACCATTATACGCGATATACTCCACAGGTCTTCTTCAATCGACGTTCAAAGTTAAGCTCTATAGCTGGTGCCAATCGTATTTTGCAGGACTTTTCGTTTTTTTTCTTCCTACCAAAATTTTACCGTTCTATAGTACGTTATTTTTTCCCCACGAAGTCGCGTTAACTTAACTACCAAATCCTATTATAGTTCCGATAATTAGAGCCGACTGATCAGCTGTTAATGAGTCATTAGCCGTAATTAAAAATGCGGCTATATCTCATCAGCCGAGCTGAGATATTCCGGGAGCCAGCATGCAAGATTAGAAAACGAAAAAGAGATGGAAAGAATACAAAAAAAATCAAGAAATATAGCTTATAGAATATAGAGGGATGCAACGCTCTCCTCACGTTTCATGCATCGATCAAATCGAATCCATCGGGTTTACACTGATGAAACAAGTGAGTAAAATTTTTGACTTTGTCGGTCATTCCGATATTAACAACTCGAAGGAAAAAAATATATCTCTCAAGCTAGAGGACAATCTGTTTAAAAAATATTAGCGGTTGAATTTTCGGTAGAAGTGATCCCATTTCGTCTATCTGTCCTTTATTTGATTCTTCGTGTTCCAGATCTTATGCAATTTTAACGCTTTTACCGGCATATGATATACCATATAACTTATATATATACTTATAGAATTTCTTACGCATTCATTATTTCACGATTATAGTCGTACATGCTGCGTATCATCTGCATATCGTACGCCTCTATAGTTGCAGGATCACTTTTGCAGTTCCGTTTGATTTTATTTCTCGCGAGCTGGCAGGAGCGGTAATTTGAGGCCACCGCAAAATGCATCGCGTGGCTTTCAATGCGGGGTAGGTGGTGGTCTTATTATATAGAAGCCACCATATACTGACCGATACGAATACATATGCGATGCACGTATATGATTCTTCACACATACAATACGCGTATACCTATTTACGTGTAACGTGTTGCGGGTAACACCGCGTGCATGTCTCGTGGCGCGTGTTAAACGCATTTTGTCAGATGGGTGCGTCCGCGTCTGCGGAATAAATCTAAAAAAAAATTCAAGTTTTTCTGAATTTTTATATTATACAGAGACATCAGGTATGTATGTGATATATATTTAACCTTCGACGATGAGATTATATACACCCTATACAAGTCGCATAATTATAGTATATAGGTATAATGAACTGCACATCTATATATATATCCTATATACATTCCCACGCATTAAATGTTGATTTTCAAAAATATACATATATTATATTCGACGGAATATAAATTACGATGTTTAAACTTTCTATATAATACGGGTTCCAATTTTATTTTTTATTTTTGGTTAATTTCGCATTCTTTTTTTCCTTTCTCTTAATGAACTCACCTCCAAAAATGCGGGACATAACCAGACGGACACAGCTCTCTGCAGTGCGTACAGGGTGCGCCTTGAAAATTGACGTTGGACGACGCACCCTGCAAACCAGCAGTTGATAGCATTCTGAAAAATGTAAGAAAAAAAAAAATTTACTCACAATTATGAACAATACTGTGATATTATACTATTCAGAAATTAACGTAATCAACACTTAATATTCTACCTGTTTTATATCATGAAAACTTTTCAAATAACCGCGTCATTCATTCATCAGTTTTTTAGGTTAGGTTTTCATATTATACTTGTAGTGCCGGCATTGAAATCTCCGATACACGCCGGGCCAAAGCAGATCACTAAAATTCAACCGTGAAAAGGTATAGTTGCGACCCTTTCAATATCAGGAATAAAAAACATTCGATAACATTTTATTCAAAAGCGAATAACAAAAAAAAAAAAAACTGATCATATTATTAGGTAAGAAAAATGATGCGATATTACTTTTTGACTGTATTATACAATATTTACACATCATATATCAAAGTATATAGGTATATAGATCTTGTATAACACGATTATAATTGAGTATGAAACGTGTAGCTACGGTCAATTTGTTGCATAACTAGGTATATTATTATCATTCAATCATCATTATTATAGTCAGTCGGAAGATTTCAAACCGCCGCATATTACATATGTATATTGCAACGTTGTTGCTGCAGCGCTGAGTATAGTGAAGTATAACCTAGCACATTCGATTTAACTGGAGGAAATTATTTTCGATGATATTTCTCGCCTCACTTCAATAATAATTCAATGATGAACAAATGATATAATTTATATCCTTATATATTGCCACTATTATTTCAATCATCTGCTGCTATAGCAGATAATCCTTTATAATTTGGATTGGAAATTTTCAAACTAAAAATTTATGAAATCTTAATGATTGTATATAATATGCTCGTATAGGATAAAAGAAAACGATTCCTTTTTTTTCAAAAATCAGGTTGTTGTTATAAATTGCAGCGAATTTTTTGAAAAATTAAATTTTGATTATTACATGAAAATCGTCATTCGAAATTAAAAAAAAATATCATTCCACCAGATTTTCAACGAGAATTTTAATTGAAAACGCATTAGCCGGCCAATGCAGACCGCGAACACAGAGGTGTGTGTATCGCAATATAGTGAGTGCCACGCGATCTTGGTGCATCGTGGCAATAAATTAATTAAAGCAAATGATTTACTGCAGTCGATGATCTGCAGCAGCAGAAGCAGCAGCATCGTATAAAGCAGAGCAAATATACACATATATAATCCATTACATATTATATTTATACGTTGTAAAATAAAAATGAACAAACGAAAAGCGCAGACGTATTCTTTAAGAAATGCACAACGCGAGAGCAACAAAACTTACTATCGCTACTTTACGTGTATACGAGGTGAACCAAAATAATTGAAAAAAAAAACATAAAAAAAAAAAACTACGTTCATTCGAAACTTGTTCAACAAAAGTTGATGAACGCGCGAACAAAGCGTGCTGCAGGCAAAGTTTTTCAAAATGGAAATTTTGAGAATGAGATTTTATTTCGTTTTGACACTTCAAAAATTGCCCAAATGTTGCATTCAAAGAACCCTTTTTTTAAGTTCAAATCAAGGCGCTATATTTCTAATTTTCATTTTTTAAGCGTATGTACGAAAAAGTTTGCTGGTCATGCGTTCCAAAATGAACCAAGTGTGTTCTTTTTTTTTTTTTTTCTTCGCCTACTCCGTAAGTTACACGCTGTAAAGTTTTACCAAAAAACAAGATGAAAAATGAAAAAAATGCAAGTTGTATAATCTAAGTTGCGTGTTGTGCAAGGTTTATACGCAATACATATGTATATTATGTGCACCGTAGGGAGAAATTTTGAACAATTCGCTCCTCGCTCCGGTGCAGGTTTATATCCCTTGAAATAGCCGCAAAAACTTTTTGCCGTTCATGATTCCTTACTACCAGGTCCTGATGCGAGATACATACAGGTATTTAGGTATATTCAAACACATATGTATACATACACATAATATATAGGTATATAGCCTGCGGATATGGAGTATAAGGTACTGCTGCAGGTTCACATATAGGTATCTATAGGTATATCTCCCGATCATGCACACATTTTATTTGCACGCAAGTATACATGTGCGCAGAATATGACGCGTTACCACCTTTACCCTCACACGTGTACTTGTATATGAGGCATTTCACGTAAAATCGATCAATGACTATATCCCCCACCATTATAGATTCTGATTTGATTGGTAATCCTGTGTATCGATTATCCTCTTTCCAAAAATCCATAAATTTTCTAAATTTATTCTAGATAAGTGCAAAAAAAAATCCGGAAATATTTTTTTTATTCACATTGATCAATTGTACGATTGTGAATGCGACAAATTTCGTACGTTCCTTATGGCTTTTCTTTCAAAATCGAGTCAAAAAGAAAATAGAGAATAAAAACTTCATACAAAATGATGAATTATCTGTCGAAAGAGAAAAATTTGAAAGTAGTAAAAAGCTATAAGTGAAAATCATTTATCGAGTTTGCGTGGGATGCCTCATATATGCATAGGTATATAGGTGTACCAATAAGATTGTTAATACTTGTGGTCCGGTTGAGTCTCACCGCGTCTCACGGACTCCTCAAGGCGCGTGGTGCAGGAGAGCGCATTGCGAGGGAGTCTAACAAACTTAAAGTCCTGAGACCAGTTCGGATGAGGTTCTCAACCGCAAATAGTTGTATATACGTGCATATACTATACGTACAACACATAGTGATATAACTCGTACGTACACTACGTACTCATCGGCGTATGGACTATTTCACAGTAATACGAATTGAAAAATGAGCCGGTCAGACACCCAAGGGTGCTTATTAAGGTTTGCGCGGCAAGATTAACGAGCAGTAATGACTATAGTCCTCGCTAAGACCTCGGCCTTATACCTTCTACTTCGCTTCACTACTTCAATCCACTACTTCACTACTTCACTACTTCGCTTGGTGTACGTTGTTTCCTATGCTCCGATAAAACATGTTCTCACGATTTCTGTGTTGGTATAAGATATATTGCAAAGAAGCGCGCGTGTCACGCGTGTGCAAGATGTTTCTAACATTATACAATACCTACACCCGCCACGCATTCGCTTGCTTATCGTTTTGAACTCGGGTTTTTTTTTTTTTTTTTTGCTTCTCTTTTCCAACTCCAATTTTGAAAATATCACGAGAAAAAATCGTTATCTCTATCTTAGAAAAAAAATGGCGAAAAGCTTTTCTTTCGTAAAAATGAAAAACCGAAACAAAAATCATTTTTATTAATCTCATAATCAGATCGAGAGGATTTCCCAACCCTGCCATGCAGCAACGGGACGATCTAAATCGGGTGAGAAGGACGCTGGGCGGCCATTACATCGTGTTTTTTTTTCTTTTTTGAAAATTATAATACACGCGTTGACTGCATCACCAGCAGCGAGCCTAATTTCGAATACCGAGCACGTCTGAGCACGAACATTGTCGAACCGGCATGGCACGACATTCTGGAGAAAGACGTTATGTATATTCTAGTCACCGAATACGTGGCTTATGGCTACCTGCTTGTAAATTTCGAAGAACCGGGCTAGTCGCGACTCATGACGTATAGGCAACGTAGTTTCTTCTGAAAGGGTAATTGAGAATGACAAATTTTTAATATTCACATATCCACATTACACGTATAAACCTTATCCGATCTTCTTTTTAATATATTTCACTTGCGTTACGCTCGATTATTATTTTCATATGAAAATTAATCTGACAATTTTTACAACGACGGGCGAAATAAATCACATGACAACACGTTACTCTTAGAGGTCGGGGTTTCTTCGTTGATTCTATTGTATGTATAGCAGCTGAAGAACATTATACTATACATATGTTGTTCCAGGTACGGAAGATTAGCCGAAGATGATCACTCCACGTTCGTGGAGCTCGTTACTCTATTCTTGGATCGTACGTTACGTAGCTATACATACGTACATATTTACGTTGATCGATCAAGTGATTTGACTCGCTCTGCAAGAATGATTTTGAAAGAAGATTGTCACTAATATGGCTATGCAGGTTGGGTTAAGTACGTACCACACTGTAAATCATGATTCAGGAAGTTATGAGAAGACCTCTTCCTCGCAAATTGTATAGCAAATTATTTCCAATCAGAACACTGTACCACTCCGCAACTGCATCGATGTAAAACACTCTCGAGAGCATGTCGAGTCATCTCACGATGGCCTCGATTTTTTTTTAAAAAAGATAAAATATAACCTCATGCGGTCCATTCGAAGTCGATACCAGGAACGTGCAGTTGGGAACGCGGTTGGATTAATGGAATTGAAAAAATTTAATTCATGTTTTGTTGAACGGTTTGTCGAAGAACAGCTTTTCAATTTTCAATCATCCAAAAATTTGACTAAAATTGTTGAATAGAGACGGAAATATTTTCGATTTATAAATATCCTGATTCACTGCACATCGGATCGTATATCGCCGGACGAACGTAAAGGATGAGAATCAGATTGATCAGCTAAAAAACGAAAGATATAATGTTACTTTCAAACGTGTTAAGGATCGGTGTCATTATATCGCGGCTGTTATATAGCTCGGGATTATTTTGACAGATAAGATAGAGTTACCAATCATTTTTTGGGGCCCGGGGATCCCCGCAGTCCCAAGACTCAAGGAACCGCTCCCGATCTTCGCGGGGAACCCCCGCTGATTAGCTACCCAACACTCACAGTTGCACGTGTTCATCACTTTTTCAAAGATATTATGACAATTATATCAACCGCGACCTCCTGCCTGTATTTCATGACCTGTATAATGGTGTCATTTTTTACCTCGACTTTATTCCTGTCCCAGAATTTTTTTTTTTTTTTTTGTTTGCCTCAACCTATAATTATTTGGATAACGAACGGAAAGAGAAAAAAGGAGGTTTTCGATTCATAGATTCGGAAGAAAAGTTTCATAGTATATGAAAAAAGGTACGGAAGAGGAATCGTTGAAACGACGGCATGACGTAATTACCCCCATAGATCTCGAATAATTGGAGAAAAGATCTGTTGGAATCTAAATGAGTCACGCGATTGGGACTGTGACGCATGTTATAGAATTCTGTTCTTTCGAATGGAAGAACCGCCAGCAGCGTGGGGTATGATCGGCTTTGGAAGAAATAATAGCTGATGCGCGCGTGCAGGTGTTTCGAATTTAGACGAATACTCGCGAATGAGTTAAAGGTCGGCTATTTAGCTGGATAAGACGAGAGCGGAGAGTGTAGGGGGGAATGTTAATTGGTGGTTTTATCCATTAACAACGTTAAGTCGTAGCCCTCATATCTTGGCTATTAAGATACCGCGAGCTGGGGTATCACTATTCCCTGCATGCGCTAATGACGGAAAAAGGGTTTAATTGCTTCGAAGAAGACCGGTAAGCCAACCGCCACAATTCCTTAACCTTCAGGTCCGTGCAAAAGAAGTGTATACAAAAAAAAAAGAAATAATCGTATAAATAAAATAAAAGAGAGAAAAATATTTTTGCGCCAATTAAAAACGCGGACATTAAATTTAAGATGGGATTTCTGATATACATTTTATTTGCGAAAACTCAAAAAGATATAACGTATACGATATACATATATACCTTTTACATTTGTTCATATACATTTTATATTATATTATATTATACCGCCGTATTATTATCCCGATGGGATAATTCTTACGACGTTTATGTTCCCATCGAGTTTTCTAACGCCCCCGTAGGACCTGATATTTCAGTCATACTAGAATGGAACCGACGATCAAAGGCGGCGGATGAAATTATCCCCGAATTGTAAGTTGTGTTTGTTACCCGCAAACGGGAGAGGGGGGATGCAGAGATGGGATGAAGTTAATTCTAACAATAATGTTTTGACCACATCCGCGGGGCGGCATCTTGGAAATTGGTCGGTTGTAATTTTTTTCTCTTTTTTTTTTTTTATTACCCCGTTGTTCTTGGTATAAAGGTAACCATATATATACTTTTAATCCATGGGATGAGTTGGAAATAAATTGAATTTCGATCTGGAATAGAAAATTATTGTCCTTCCATTGCAGCGACTATAAGGCGCGAGGCCAACGATGATTTTTTGAAATCCGATTTCAATCTTATATTGTTTATTATTTTCTATAGTGAAATTATATTACTGCACCGTTCATTATGTATATGTACGAAGTACCTACCTGTTGAAGCCGTTGAGAAGTCAACGCGATCCTCACCGATGACTTTCACCTCGTATTCCGAAGCTCAGCGTGACTTTGCTGCAATTCTACCATTAGAAGGATGAAAAAAAAAAAAAAAATAAGAACAAATTGTTCACCCGTAATAAATCACACAAAACTATATGTATATCAATGGAGCACCATTTTTTTTTCAAAAATAATCATCAAAGTTGTTTAAAAACCGAACACGCGCGCTTGCATGTACACAAAATTATCACTCAACTGTTGGGATAATTATTTTTTGTTATCGGCGATTATTTCACGACCAAATTAAGCTCGGTTTCACACTTATACTTTTTTAAATAAATTTCGATGACGATGAGGAAGAGAAACTTGAGGAATCGTGCAAGATCATCCAGAGGTATAAATTCGGGGAGGTTTATGCTCTTGGAGGTGCAGTATCGAGGATTGAAATAATGGATGATTCATTATTGTATTATATCGATGTTGAAGCAGAAGCAGCATCGAAAAGACGATGCAACGATTCACATTCAACGGCGACATCCCGCTGACGCGAAATGGTATTTATGAACGAAGGTTATTTTGCGCGAGGGCCGTCCTTAAGAGCGATAGCCCGCGGTATAGTAATATTATCCTCTAGCCTGGCGAACATATCTCGTATTATTTATTACACCTAAAAGTTATATATCGGTAGGTAATATATATCGAAAGTTGGCGGGATAGCGTGCCGAGTATATGTGTGTAGCGAAGTGGAGTACACCGAGGTTTTTCGTGTCGGTTGAATTGCCAGCAGCTCCGACTATGATCGGTGAAAATCGAACACCGTAAGGTTTAAATCTAGCAGAAGCCCCGAAGAACCGCGGGGAATGAGAATTATTCAAATCGGGTATAATTAACGGTCGATTTCAAAGCTCCCGGTCATTTAATGACTACCGTTGGTCTTTGCCGGTACACGAAGTGGGTATATAATTGTTGATAAAATATACAAAACGATATGTATAGGAAAAAAAAGAAAAAACCGCACACAAAACCATAAACGGTGTTTTCGATACGCGGGATGCGTTAATAGTCTGTTTCGTGGGGGATGGCTGTGAGAATAATTGGAGTTTAGTACTACCGGTGAATCACATAAAGGTTATACTTGTTGTTTTAAAAGCCTCGTTAAATTCGCGGCACATGTAACCAACTTTAATTCAAACCTTCAATTAACACTGATTTTATTGTTGTACGATGTTATTTTTATTACCATATTACATATATTGTACGACTACCGTTTGCGCTTCGAATCGACGGTATAAATTGAACACATGTAAAACGATCGATACACAAGATATACATGTAAGTATAAATCACTCGTAAATTCCACCACTGCATAAAGGGAGAAACTTGAAAAAAAATAATTTCATTTTATTTCATTATTTCCATCGACGTAATCCATCGAGCGTTATACAGTTTACACCACACGTGATTCTCTTACTTCAAAATTACCGCATTTTTTTTCAACGGTCTTCGTTGTTGGGGCACAATTTTAAATACACTTTTTGGGGTAAAAATTTTCAATGAAAATTCGTTGCTTTATGTTATCACGTTTATTTGTTGCGGGTAGAATAAGATATTCTCACGATCCGAGAACGTTAAATATATATGCATGGGGGATTCAACACTACATTCCATTATGGGGTAACGTTCAAACGTATAAAACTCGAGCGGAAATTCAACCATAAAAAGGTTCGGAAGCCCATGTATGAACGAAGTATAATAATACTCTTTACGATCTTCATACGCGTTATACGTTTGCTTCGCTTTTTAGTTTATTTCCAATAAATAAATTCGCTTCGTCGTTTGTTTCTCAGATTCTGAATCAGTGCGGTATAAATGATAACCGACATTATTTAGCATCTCATTGTTAACGTGGTTTTAATTATTGTTTCTCTATAAAGCGACGTTTTGTTTACAGGCGGTTTCAACTATGAGGCCCTTCCAAATACGTAGGATGGGGGCCCGAAGCCGGACTCGAAGTCACTGCCTGGTGAGATCAGGCCTCGCTGTTCCACGATCTCCCTCCACCTGCCGCAACCGGCCCTACTCGGGCCCCATCTTTTATCTCGATTTTCCTCCGGGGCCCCGGGCCCCGTTTCTCGTTTTACGAACAGACGAGCAGAGTATACGACGAGTTCCGAACGCGTGAACGAATGAGAACACTGTACGCTTCATGTTACTCTTCCTATACTCGTTCAGGTAGAAGTTTTTACGTATTGTATATAAGAATAACGTACTATATATCATATAACACGTACACGTGAATAATATGTATGCACATACACGTGTATAACCCTTAACTTGAGGGAGTAACGCGCTTGACTCTGCGTTATACGTATAGGTATGTCGCGAGTTTAATGTTCCACAGGAAAAGAAACAAGCCGGGGTGATTCGGCTGACCTCGATTGATCGGTCCTAAAAATTTTGTTATTTTCTCATCAGCAGAACCACTTTTTTCTACACACGACCTTATATCATTGGAACTTCGACATTTTATGGTCTGTTTTATTCAGCTTTGTACGCAGCGCGGACATGCGTGTAAAACATACTTATATACTTACGTTGCACTCGTATTAACAAAGGATCAATCCAGGGTCAGGTTTACACGGCATTTGCTCTTCTAAGATTCGCTAATTAGGGGAGTCCAAGTATATCAGGTGCCTATCTGCTCAGCTCGTTTAATCAGAAAGTAATTGAGACCAACATGAGTGTACAGCTGCACGCATGTATACGTTCTCTTTATATATTATATATTCTCTTTTTATTCAGACTTGCTTACAAGCTTGCTGCATCTTAGACCTTATAATACTAGAGCAAAGACCAGATAGGCCAGATTCCAGACTACAAGTATTTTATAATCATTATATACTATACTTATAGAGAAGGAAATGAAGAGACTTGTAGCAACCTTTTATTCAAACATCAAACCAAAGGACGACTTATTTATAACGTATGGATATAATTTTCTCGTAATTTATTTCTTGCTTAATTGCTATTACGTCGAGGGGTGAAAACCAGAAAATCTCACTGCCATCACAAGGTGAATCCCTCAAAAAATGCGAAGGATCCAGAAGATTGCATTTTCCCTTTTCGTTTTTATTGTTGTTGTTTTTTTTTTTTTTCCATCCAACGAGTACTCACTCATTTTGCGCGTTTCGGTAGAGTATTAGTGTTACCGACAATTTATCCTTGCGATGTGGATTATTATGTGTTATTATTATTAGTGTCGTCTAGTCGTATATAAGATAATTTATACAACTATTAAATGAAATTGGATCGCTCGAAGATCACAATATGAAGATTAACTATAAATTAACATCCTCAATGAATGATTAATAATAGTTATTAAATCCTAATTACACGATGCCAATATTCCTGTGTAATTATCGCACCGCTTCACTGCGTATACGACAAAAAAATAAATCAATAAAAAAGCTCAGTTAACTCGACAGCGTAATTCCATGAATTATAAAAATAAAGAAAATGATGAATGATTTTGAATTCGTAATCTGATTTGACGGGATAAATATTTATTATTTTCATTTTCCAGTATATTTATAAGGAAAATATTATCCAGAAAATGTCAATCCTTATGATTATTGGTACTGAAAACAGGTACAATTTTTGCGCTGAACCGTACGTGTAAATTAAAATTATTCAATATATTTTCAGGTTTCAATACTGAATAGACTTTATTGCTACTTTTTAATTTTTTGTTGAGACGTAAATTTAACCAAAATGTCGATAAATGCTGAATACAGGAAATTTAATAATCAATTTCTGCTTGAAAGCTTACTTTCTCGTTGAGATAGAGAGCAAGGTTTTTTTGGTGGGCTGTTTGTTATGTATTCAGAGCCGATCAAAATAAAGATAAATAACTACGTAAAGCAGTGCGTATAAAACTACTGGAATTTAATGACTCGAACCACAACGAAGAACAAAATTTACTGCAAAGTCATTGAGAATTCGTGTACAACATTGTATAATAAATCAACTTGAAATGTCATTATTTATATATGTCGGAAAAGGTATTTCAATAGCACTTAGTCATTACGTAAAATGCAAATAGGTATATGCAGTACGTATGCAAACATGGCAGGTGTTTGTAGTAATGAGTCTCACAATGAGAATTATTTTTCTGTAAATACGAGCGACGAAGAAGGTATATGATAAGTTGCTATTCCTGCAGTACCAATGTAATTCTCTGCGGTAAAAGTTAAAGTAAACGCGGGTAATTTTTTTTCCTTGTAGATAACAAAAATTTTATACGTTCTAAAAAACAACGGAAGCAGGAAAAAAGAAGAAAGTTATGTATGAGCAACGAGGCTCAAGTTTTTAAGTATTGGCGTACAAAGTTTGCATTGATTGGCAAGGTATTAAGGGGAAAGTATAATCGCATTTTGATTTCGTAAGAGGATGGGACATTTGGTCGTTCGTACCACAAACGTCACCGGTCACGTGACAAACGTAATCAAATATGGCGTCCGCGCACTGCTGAAGAGCAGACGATATTTCGCGGGCAGGTATTTAACTGTGGATATTTTATATTGATGGATATTTAAAATTACATAAATTGTGTTAGTTTTGTGTTATTCAGTGAGTCGGGCGCGATGGTTTACGATATCAAATGGATAATACCAAAGCTACGGAATCCGACTAAATTTTGGAAATTCGCAAGTTCGATTACATTTGCAGCAGTGGGGATTTTCTCCAAATTCGTTCTAGGTTAACATACGTTTGTAATAATTTTTATATTCAGTTTATCGCACACAGGATTACGCTTAATTTCGCTATCCAGAAATTTTCCCCGCATTTGAATTCCCTGACATAATGAACCCAACCTTCAAAAATTTCCGAAAATAAAACGGTACTTTGGATAATGTCAACACCTTAGCTCAATTATCAATTCCATTCTGAGTAACCTCGACCCCGATTAACGTTTATTAATATCATTTACATTTTCGTAGATATTTATCACGATTTTTGGCTGGACATAGGTTGTAATTAGCAAAATTAATGCCACCTGTTTTTTTTTTTTTGCTATTGTTCTCATTACATATTTCATCTATTTCAGAATGGTTGAATAAAACAAAGATATACAACAAACACATTATAACAAGAGCTCTAGATTGTCGACCCCGGAATGTACCTCTCATCACCGTATCTAACCATCACAGCTGCTTTGATGATCCCGGAATATGGGGTAAGCTCAAAAACTAAAGACTGTAATTATTTCATGATGACATTGAGCATAATACGTCATATTATGCATATATCAGCATAGTTTTTGTTAGTACCACGTTGTAGCAAACAGGTATTACGTGACTGGTTATCAGTCTTTCGACTCAAAGCTACCCAAATCTACAAAGTCATGTATTGTAAACTTTTGATTGCGTAACAATTTTAATTTCTCTAACTTGACATTCTTCATATAATTACAATTATCGCGATATCTAATCTATGATGGTATCTGAAAAGTGTCACACTTGAGCTATGTCATTATTCGTAGATCTATACCACAATGAAGAATGCTTCAATGTTGTTGCCAACAATTAAACTTGCTAATTTGAGTCAATATTAAGATTCAAAATTTTAAAAACTATTTTTATCATTAACGTTTGTTTTCTGCTCATATATTTGTAAAATGAATTTTCAAAATAAGTCTATCGCAAACCTTACAACTGATTATTGTCTAAAATTCAATTAAGCAACTGAAATACATTTAGTTGGATTCACTGTCAGTTGAATGAAAAGATCTGTTTGGAATATCCAGTTAGCATAACAATTTGATTGAAAAATTTATTCAATACTTAACTCTGCAAGTAGAAGTTTGCAATCACTCCATAATAACTGTAGTAATGTAAGTAAGAACAGAATGTTTCCACGAAATACATATTGTTTATGTAGCAACGCTGGACCTCCGCCACTTGATAAACAGACGAGTAATAAGGTGGTCCTTGGCGGCCCATGACATTTGTTTCACGAATATGTGGCACTCCTACTTTTTTATGCTTGGAAAGTGCGTGCCCGTCGTCAGAGGTGAAGGAGTTTACCAGGACAGCATAAATTTTTGCATAGAAAAATTGTCGTGCGGAGAATGGGTGCACGTCTTTCCAGAGGGCAAAGTGAATATGGTTAAAGAAAATATGAGGTTACTGTTTTTTCAATATACATGTACATATCTGTTATGACTATGATTTTTTTTTCTCAACTTCGTCCTTACGTTTCCGTCAATACATTTTTTAGCTCATCTTTGATCTTACAATATCTGAAATTACCGTCAATGCTTTTTGTAGTTTGCATGGTTCACTCGACTACCGACAATAACTCCTTTATCTTATCATCACTATTTTTTTGATGATAGTAGTATTAACAGAAGCAAATAAGATCTTGAAGAAAAATAAGATCGAGGAGTTAACAGCTTTAAGGAAGTTATTTGATATTGACAGATTAAAGTGGGGCGTGGGTAGACTCATACTAGAATCTCCAGTTACCCCATTGGTGATTCCTATTTATCATTTGGGGATGGACGATGTTCTACCAAACGAGCCTCCGTACATGATAAAAACTCGTAAAAAGATCACCATGAACTATGGTGACCCAATCGACTTCAGCGAAATGTTAACAAACTTTAGATCGAGTAAAACGGATGAAGTCGAAGCTAGAAAAGCAATCACCGATCGTATTCAAGAGGAACTTCTAAGGTGAGCTTACGTTCCATTAGCAAACATAGTTCGGGGTCTTCGTATAATTTTAAAATAACGATTTTATTGTTTTTATTGATAATCGGATCCATTGAATCTTTAGATTACAATCAGTGACGCAGAAACTTCATCAGCAATCTTGACCAAAGTCCGGCGGTTCTCGCCGTCACTCCATCTAGCCACAATTCGCCAAAAACCATGTCAATAGTATGAACAAAAAGAAGGTACAGTGATCAGTTATGTAGAAGAACATTTTTATAAACAAACGAAAGAACTCAAGCAGATGAATCTAGAGCAATGTGATTCCGCCCTTCCAAAATGCTATCTATATGCTGTTACAAATGGCCATAGCAGGATAGTAAACCAGATAAGTATAATCACCGATTAATTTAATTGTCGGTTGATTTTTTTATCGTATGAAAAAAGCAGAGCACCGTGAATATCAGCCCAAAGTTTTATCTTTAAGAAAATTTAAACGGCGCTTTTTTTTACATCGTAAGTAATTGCACGGGATAAAAACTGTAGCAGAAATATCGAGGATCCTGATCGCGGTGAATGTAGATAGATGAAATGATAAATAAGTATACCAGAGTGGTCCTTAATAGGGATGTTCTAGTATTTTTATGTTCCCAGGGGTTTCACACACTTTCAAATTGATAAAATTGATTTGTGAGTGAAGTTTCTCATGCAAATAACGTAAGAAAAACTTTTTTTCTTAAAATAGAAAGTAAATTCATCAAGGACTTATGAAATTTCAAAGTACAAAAAAAAAACTTTGCTCCAAAAGCAGACTATTTTAGAGTTGAGATAAAAACCTCAAATTTTCGGAAATTTTGATACATCAATTTGGGAGCTTTTGCGCCCCTAGAAGCATGAAAATTCCAAAACACCGCTGTTAGGGACCACCTTAGGGTATACACATGAGAATCACAGAAAAAATGAGTTTCCTGCAACATGCTGATTTTGTGAAACGCGTTCCAATGATATGAACGAAAAATTTCCCTTAGCATTCTCCATGAAATACTAAACTGTATATACATATATCAAGATTTTGTGATTATAATAGTATGAAAGATTCTAAGAATAATTTGAACCGTGTATAAACTAATACCCTCTAATATTTATTGTAAAAAGGTCTGCCACTGTGTTTAAACTTAAAGTATATTAAACGTCCTCTCTTATCTCTTACAAAATGAAATGGTTGCATCCCTACTCTGTAGTTATCCAATACTTTCCAGGTTTTCAGGTGGTTCAATTCAGGAATTTATGTTTTTAATAGTTAGACTTAATTCTAATAATATTTACAATATATCATTGGGTATGACACTTGGATGAAAATGATCGCAGAGATTATAATTCTTTCTTAATAACATTGTTATTTTGTTAATAAATATAGACAAGTAACTTGCAAAAGTTTTTCATTCGACTGAGGATTTTACTCACGTGAAAATTGATCCATAGTTTGTTTTTTCTTTTATACAAAACTCGATCGATGCCTGTAGAATTTTAAAGTATCCACCCAGAAAAGTATAAAACGAAACCTAGAGATGTGATTATGATTCTGTATTTATAATCAAACGAACTTTTTAGGAATCAATTGTTATATTATACATTTGTTAATATTCACAAATAAGTTATACAGCACATAGAATTTTACTGCAATTTAGAAATAGACACGGTTATACATAATATTACAAATACAGGTGTTGGTTCGGTTAAACATACAGGTGAACAGTGATGGAGACATTTATCAACTACTCTTCAAAATTCAGTATTACAATACCATAAATTATGAGCTTGTCCGATAAAAGAACTCTCCATCCTCTTCAGTTTTTTTCGTGTGGTCTCAAATCAGTCACCGTGCTTATAAGTATGTCAAGCATTGAAATATATATATATGTATATATATGTCAATATATACATATACTTTTTTTTTATCCATCGATTAATGAAATTATGAGATATAGCGGTGCATTTTGATCGGAAGTTCTACAGCTGTGCTGATCATAAACTACGATTCTACGATAGGTGCACAAATCTAATTGAATTGAGTGTTTTCGTTTTTCTTTGATAGATTGA
The DNA here is from genome assembly GCA_963932425.1 of Athalia cordata. NCBI lineage: Eukaryota > Metazoa > Arthropoda > Insecta > Hymenoptera > Athaliidae > Athalia > Athalia cordata. The sequence goes on from OZ010626.1 coordinate 34,465,550, forward strand.
AAATTCTTTCCATTAGCATTGATTCAATCAAAAAAGAACATTTATACATACGAATGTAAAAAATATAAGAAAAAATATCAACACCTAGTGCTTGAACTTTAGCTGTAAGCTAATCATGCAAGGTGAAAAATAGACTTTGAATAGACAGAACAAAGAATTCTAACAACATGCTTTAATCAAACAAAGGAAAAACCTGAGTATAAAGCTACTGGTTTTTTTTTTAACGATAAATAACAAATAACCATGGATAAAACAATGGCTCACCGATTCTCCCTAAATATTTCAGTCGCAAAGATGTTTTCAAATAAACATATCAAAGTATGAATGAATATTTATATAAAAATTTATTGACACATTTATTTGTGGTCCATTCCATATTTATTCTTCATCTATATAGTACGTATACTCTTTCCGTCATTTTATAAGACCGATATAATAATTAAGAAATTGTTCAAAATCAATGTTCGTGCGTTGAAAGATGCGTAGCTTTTTTTGTTATTATTAAAATTTTGATATCTCGATTTGTCATGCAGCAATGTGGAAAAATAAACAGTAAGAGAGTAAAAAAAAAAAAAACTTCAATGTAAACGGTAAAATCAGTGATCTGTTGAAAACGACCTTTTGGGATTTGAATAATAACAATTAAATAATGAAACACGAAAACGGAATTCCCAGTTCCATGATTAATAATCATTTGACATTTCTAATATAGGTATATATTATTACATTAATAATTACGTAGGTAACATCGGTTTCGTAGTTTATTTAAACAAAAGTTAATCTGTTAATAAAAGTTAATTTATAATTTATCGTTTTTCTCAGAGCAACCTTTTTCCGTTTTGGGAAGTAAACTGGAAGATGAATTACCGAAAGTTCAAGCAATCTACAGGCATTCCAGTCATGCTTTCTAGATATCTGAATAAGTAAGATCATGTCACATTTTACACGCACCCTAAAGCCGGAGACGAAATATGACTCCGTAGCACCGTTGAAACGGTACAGTTATATTTACAAAAATTCATATGCTCACGAAACATATTATAGCCAGATTGTGGTTTTTATTATATTAAATTATCTTTTTAATTTTTTTCTAGCAGTGAAATATTGGTCAAGATGTACTCTAAACTTTATCTAAATTCTAAATCACGCCAAAAAGTTAGCATTGTGGCATTTTAATGGCTATCGTGTATCTCATTAAAACTCGGTCCCGGTGGTCTGGGTAATCAATAATTAAATATATTACAATTAAAATCGGATACAGATAGTATCAACTATATACAAATCATTCGGTAGAATTTAACATGATGCTCAGCAACGATTCACAGTTCTCATGACACGTAAACGATTCAAAACAAAACATTCATTACATCAATTCTTGTTATAAACTCCCTTGCATATAAATCATTTTCCCAAAATATGTACTAATAATACCTTGGCATTTTGTTAACTTTATCTCTTGCCTCTCAGGGCATTGTCCTCCTCCCCCTGCCCCCCTTTAACCATAAGCAAAAAGTAAAGAGCCTCATGATTTTTGTGACATAACAAATTTGGTATAACCAATAACAATGCTGCACTCTTTTCCTCTGAAAATAGTACAGTCCCTTTTGTCTTTATTTTTCGTTCTTTTTCGATAACAAATAAATCAAGAAGATAAACATTGGCACTTGCTTCCGGACTACGTAATAATTGAACCAAAAGATAACTGAACGTCAAAGTATATGAATTAAATATGAAATGAGCGTCATTTCAGATACGCACACGGTCGTAGTTATAAAAGAAATTTTGATCCTTTGGATAAACTAAAAATTTTTCGACCTTTCACGCTTTCGAACAAATTGAGCTTCCCAAACCGTTAGAAACTCTCTATTTGATATATTATCTTCAGAGATTTCCATTAGCTACCTTGCGCAGGTTGCCTTTGTTGAAAGCACAGATGCTGCCTAGCAGTGCCGAGCGTTCTATCGGAGCTTCAATGGCAGGAGATAGGGATGGCATCGGCGGTGGTGGCGGGGCTGCAACACTTTTCCCTGATGTATGCCCGTTGTGAACTTCCACCGAACCTATTAATTCAATCACAATTAGTTACAAAATCGGAACATCCGAAAAGTCTGTCATATGCACATGTATGTACACGCATTCCACCTGGAGTTTTTTTTTTTACAAGCCTAGGGGAATCTTTCGATACACTACTGTTCATTCGCTTTTACATGCTGTTATGGTATTTTACACAACAAATTATTAATTATCAGCAATAATGCTATTTATTAGGTAAAAATTCAATCTACAATCAAAGATGAAATTTGTCGTTTCAGTCGAATTTCCTTGTACTATGATATTTAAAATATCAGGTTGCTAAGAATGTGAAAGTTACCGTTCACCTACGCTTAGAGAAGTTATAAATCAAAAATGTCTAGTCGCAGGAAAAATAAATTGAAAATGTACTCATGACAAACTAATAATTGTAACTTAGCATGCACGTATGAAAGATTAAATGAAATATTTTGTTAAGATTATGACCTACGTGATAATAATGTACGCAGTGCGTGCCATCAACTTTTGTGTCCAGCTGTACGGAAGATAAGAAATGGAAAACCCTGCATTATCCTAGCGCAAATCGCTTTTTTTTTTCCTCTACAACTTACACTACTATAATTTACGTGAATCGAAATATCTTGTGGGATTGATTCATCTGTTGACTAATGAAGAATGTGAACAACAATTCTCTGCATGAATCAAGTAAGTCCATGATTAGACTGACAAGATAGCTCAAAATAATAACATAGCTATTCAATCGCCGTTCGGTAAGATGATTTTAGAAATGGTATGAAATAAAATATAGTAGTAATAATTTACACTGGGTCCTGAAACTGGTCCGTTCTTGTGGTATCATTTCACTTATCATGTACAAATACAGGATGTAATTAGAAAGATGATTATAAATGACTCACTGTGTGAAGGGGGAGTTAATGTTCCAACGCTTGTCGCTGTTGAAGTACTCGTAGGGCTATCAGATCGCTCAGGACTCTTTCCATTTATTTGTTTCGTACCATTAGCTGCTAATTGATTTGTGGAACGTTGCTCCTGCGCTAATTTTTGTTCCTTTTTCTGAAATCAAGTTTGGTTAATATTAATACTCTATCCGATGATGTTGTCTTCATATATTGTTATTTTTTAATTCCAGAATCTTAGATTTCTCTAGTTACCAATTTCTGCTTGCGCTTTTTCATTTCTTCTTCAGAGCTCATCATTTCCTGGACTTTGACCAAACGCTTCTGATGGCGTGCGACCTTTTGCTCGTCCCGCAATCGTAGTTCGGCTTTACTGATTGCCCCCGTTAAAGCGTCCTTCAAATGACTGCTCAACTTGAAATGTGGCCTTTCCAAAGAGTTGAGACCTCTGAAAAAGAAATTAGATTATGCACTTTTGACTGTAATGTCAGACGTAAACTCTACCCTTGTCCGTGTTGTGACGGTTATCAGACTTACGACAAAAAGCTGTAGTATTTCGTGCCGATTAAAATACTCACCGGCATTTTGATTTTTCGAAAAATGGGTGGTCCAGCAAATACGTGACACTAGGTAAATCCTGCTTCAGTGCTTCAGGAGACAAAATTAGTTCCAAAAGATTTTTCAAATTCGGATCACATTGTGGAAGATCCGAGCATGTAGCTTCGAGTAGAGGACGTCCAAATGCCATTTCGTAAACTACGTGCCCGAAGGAATATATGTCGACTTGAGCCTGGAATATGGTGGCAATACAGCAACTATAAATCCAGTAGATACATTAAGAAATCTGATATTATATCATATTGATGTTGATAATACCGTGGCATATAACTTCCTTCTTTGAACCACATATGGTCTGTAGAATGCCGGTAAACCCAAAAGCCCGTTTTCCACATCGAGTAGTTTTGCTCCTGTGGGTGTTAAGATAACATTTCCAGTGTGGAGATGGCCGTAAGGTAATCCTTTTTCATGTAAGAAGGCCAGTGCATCTAGGATCTGATTTACAAATGAGAATAATGTAGATTATTGCGCTTACATTCTCCTCGATGTTAAATTTGAAATTTATTCTATATAATCTGTTGTCTACTTATTTTGTCAAGCATAGCTATTGAGTATCCTAAATAACCACCGAATATCACAATCTACTTTACAGTTGTTAACTAAATTCTGCTATTTCAGGTGATATTCATAACTTTTGTCACCTGAAAACCATATACAGCTATTTCCTGTGCCGTCAAACATTTGGTTTGTTTGGGATTTCCATATTTCTTAATAAATGGTTGTTTCGGCTTAGCATTGCACAGTGTATCTCTGAGCGTTCCTTCCGGATAGAAATTCCTGACAGTAAGTGCACCATTTTCCGTAACATGTTGATGGACTATTGGCTCTATGTAGCTATGACGAAGTGATCCCAAACTCTTGAAAACTCCATGGACGTCTTTGTCTTGCAAGTGTTTATCTGGTCCAAATTCCACCCACGCTAACAACAACTCCTGCTTTGGACTCTGACGGTTCTTAACTGTGTAGTAATGCTTTCTCAATCTCCATCCCATGTCTGGTATTGCCTTTCCAATTTCAAAATTCGCATCGCTACGTAAAGCCAGTGACACCTGCTGTAGTGCAACCTCTGTAAATAGAGTGAAATTATTGATGATGAATAACTAACATATAACAAGATACCTTGTGGTTTTTATTCTACTACTATTAATGAACAGTCTCGAATTGAACCTGTTTGGGGCAAATATTTGACGTAACCAAAAAATGGAATGGATGGTATTAGGATTTCAACAATATTAAAACCCATTATATTTTTTAATTTTACCATGTAAAGGTGCAGTATAGTTGTCAGGGTCCAAAAACTTTTTCATAGGCAGCGATGATGCTAGTATAGGATTCATTAGTACCACGTTGAGATAATTCTGGAACGAGAACATCAGAGTGTTATCCAATCGATCATGACGCAGCCTTGAGCTTTATCCATAGTAAGAACATCTTTTCCAACATTTCTACAGGTTGATTAGGCAGGCTCTAATAGGCCCCAGAATAATACTACCTTGACTAGTTAGAAGACACACCTGTAGAGCTAGTTGGCGTTGAGCTACGAAATCTGGTTCCATATTTCCAATAATACGTTTAGGTGGAAGTGGCAGGGAAATCCCTGACAAGGACAGGGCCCCATTAAGCTGCACAAAGTCATTGTATCTTCTGCTAACCCGCCACGATTTCTCAGGCAATGGGCCTCGCTGTGTTCTAATCACGTATTCCTATCGTGAAACAAGTTGAAATATGTACATAAAATTTTAAATCAATGAATAGCTCATAGTTCACAAAGCGAAACTATTTTAATTTGGCAAGGTAATTTAGCTTCGATTAATTGAGCATCATCAATTTTCTGGAACTTTCCACTTTGTTATCGCAAGGCCAAGAATCCAGATATGTAAATATCTAAATAAAATTTTGATGACCTTATCGAGTCATTAATATCTGTGTCTGTAAGGAAAGCAATTTTTTTAAAAATAAAAGTAAGATTAGTTTGTTGATAGTCTGATAAAAGTTGGAGTTTTGAAAGGTGTTGTGAATTATGTGATTTATGAGACCTTGTAGATTTAGGTAACAAATATAATGGATGTTATTTCGTACCGTGTGCCCGTCGATGATTCTAGCATTTTCAATTACGCTGTTGAGCTTTTCCGTGTCATCTAGCAGCACTTTATTTGTATATTTTCTCTCAAATATAGCCATTGATTATTAATCCAGGAAAATACAGAGCCCGTAAGGGGCGTGCTGCGAATTACGGTCCCCAATATACCGCGCGGCTCCATAAATCCCGCGCCCTTGCCTCATTTCAACATTTGATCACACGTGCTAAAAACCTTTGAAATTTTCTTCTTAACGATACACTAAACTTTTAACTCTACCGATCCGTCACAAATACCGTTCAATTTATCAATTATATTCATAAGAAGCAAAGTACGACGTATACAAGGACGTCTGGCTGGCTGACCAAAGTATGACAGCTCAAGCTTCAATTGACAAGTTTTTAGCAGAGGCGCTGCTGTCCTGAGTTACTACTACTATTTTCGTTGGAGCGACGGGGCGACGTTAACCAAATCTAGAATGAATTATTGGCTGTTGAATTAATGCACATGCGCAATGCATTTGATCACTGCTACTTTCGATTCTGAAAGCCAATAGTGAAACTGCACTTGGTTCTTGTCGCGGTTCAATGTGAGCTTGGCTTTAAGGGGCTCGATGACCAAATGTCAAATTTTATTTATCCTATACTCTAGTTCCAAATTTTGGTCAAGTTATAAGCGGGCTAAATTGCTCATTATATTTTAATGTTAATTTTCTTTGTCTACCAGGCGAGTTTTGTATATCATATTGATAATTTTTGAAAAATTGTGTACCCTACAGTTTAACCTAGAGAAAGTCGTCGTTACTTGAAATTTCAGCCCTGAAAATGTCTCGGTAAACCATCAAGTTGTTATAATATTTTCAGTGCAAATAATCATCCTCCCACCTCTCCAATCTGTTGTCTTTAATTGCTAATTTAAAAAAAATCATTTCGTAATGTCAACGAATTCTGTAGGTCTGAATTCGTTGGTAACGTTTTATTCGACCGGATGTTTGTTTCTTGTGGAACTGTATCAGCTATGCGGCAGAACTTCCGTTTGGGCTTCGACTGTTCGCAGTCCGTGAAAAAAAAAATCTCTTGAAAGCATTTAAATTTGATCGTAAATGGTAGTTTGTTTCAATAATTCTGGGTGCTTAAATTGTAATGTGAACGATACGGTTAAAATTTCAATGGTGAAGTGCATTTTTGATCTCAACTATAATTGAAATTAATTGGATAATTGGTCAAAATGTATAGGGTAACCTGTCAAGTGACTGATATTTGTTTTCGTGTATTTTCGAGGCGTAATCTGGGATATAATTGAAGGGTAGTTGATTCTTGGAGACATGTTGATCTCGACTCATCTCTACAAATGTCCGAAGATTTCCTACGGAAAAATTAGTAACACATAAAATTATTTGATTTTGACCTTGTCAGTGAACTGCGGGTTGCGTGCTTAACTTATATACCAGTGACAGTAAATTGCAATAAGTTTTCCTATTTAACTGGCAAGGACATTTTTCCCCGCTCTTCTGTCCGAACTTTTATCACAAACCTGTGTTAATAGTTTAAACAAGCAACTGGTTTTGTGCTAATTACAAAACTATAATGGAGGACAGTGATGTAAAGCAAGTCGAATCGGAGGAAAATGAATCTTCAACTGAAGAAACAGCCGATCAAACAGACGAGGGTAATGGTTGTGCACATTATAAACGAAAATCAAAATTTGTGGTAAGTATATTATCTTTACAAAATTATAAATTTCCCCGCTCCTTTACCTTTTCGGTTCAGGTTCAATTTTCTCTACCATAAGTCGATTATTATTATCCGTGCGTGACTCGAGTGTCTGCTGCTCTCCCTCCCCCTTTATTTACTGGTAAAAAGTCGATCTTTTTATCATTTCACCCACAGACTTTTATTCCCGCCCCCACCCCCCTCCCCTTCAATGTTGATATGCAATAAAATTTGTGTGCTTTCTATTGGCCCACTTTACATCTCTAAGTACTCGCGAATAATCTGCTATTCAAGATTAGCGCCTTTTTATTACCAACAAATTATTTTATCTTCCTAATTTATATATCTTCATGTTATCTCTATCGTCCTGGTTGTGGTACTTGTCGTCATCTCCATGCGACGTACCTTATCAATATCAACAGTAAAGTGTAAATATGAATTCAACTACCCCTGCAATAAATATCTTGGAGCACCACGTGAAACGAACGTGATAACCGTTTGGAATGCATTTTAAAATGAAGACAAACTTTAATGCGTACGCTTCCTACCGTTTCATGCACCGCACTAAATCCAACAACCTGTTGTTCGATCATGAGTCCAACCAATAAATTCAATGATCAGCATTGCGTCATCATTGATAGTTTACAGACATTGATAGTCACAGTTTCTGTTTTTTTCCACCAGCAGGATGAATCCCCAGCTATAGAGGACCTTTGTATACCCTATTCCTATTATGCCATTAGAATTTCATTATTTTAACTTACAAGCAAGGCATTGTGCATTTGTCGTTCAATTATTCAATAAAATCAATTATTGGTCAGTGGTACTCAAACCATTGCAAAGTTGAAATTTTGAATCATATAGCTGGTATGCACGTTACGTGTGTACATTTCATCCCTACATATTATTGCAACAGTCGTCCTTTTTTTACGATCACTAAATTCCTCACGCTATCTGATGACTTATTTTAGTATCCTATTTCTATTTGACATATAAAAAAGAATGAGACTTCCCTTTCCTAGTTTGAATCATCACTTTAAAACTGTGATAGAAAATAAGTGCTCTTCGAAGAACACGTACTTACAATTGTAGCCCTCATTCATACTTTTCATTTGGATTATTTCTTCTCATAATCAGTTATAGTTAATGTTTTACATGCAACTTTGGTTCGGCAGATTGAAACTTGGTAGGCTTCAAAGCAAGCTTATGTGTATGTATATGCTCATTTACACAACGGATCAATAAAATATGTGCATGCTCATTGCTCACATGCGTCTCATACTATATCGTACTCGTGTAGTAACATTCACACAGGGTAGAAATCACCCGGCTATAGGTGATATATCACCTAACATTAATTTTGCGACTCTACTGAGGATTAATATATACCTATATATTGAAGCAGCTCATAATAAGATTGCTGCCAGTCATAACAATTACCCGTCAACTTATGGAATTGAAACAGAAGCAGAAATATTGAAAATAAGATTGTTTGGTTGTTTGGGAGGATTTTAAAAAACCAACGCATTTAAATATTTACAGACACCATGCTGCAACAAGGTATATACCTGCAGATTCTGCCACGATGAACAAGAGGCACATACTGTGAACAGAAAAGAAGTCACTGAATTAATATGCGTCCTCTGCGATACACGTCAACCTGTACAGGCTACCTGCCAAAAATGCCATTGCAGATTTGGAAAATATACATGTCTAGAATGTAATCTGTTTGATGACGAAGACAAAAATCAATATCACTGTGACGGCTGTGGTATTTGCAGAGTTGGGGGACGTGAGAGGTTTTTCCACTGTGCTAAATGCAATATGTGCTTGCCGGTACAACTACAAAATGGTCATAAGGTATGGGTCTTAACTCTTCAATTGAGCGATAATAAGAACTGTGTGTAAAAATATATTTGAGATGTATAGTGTATAGCTGTTGTGTATAGACCGAGGTATAGACACTGCAAAGTTGAATTTGAATGACAGATGAATACATTATTGTAAGAACTTGAGGAACATTTTTATAGACAGCACGCAAACATTAGTATGTGGATGTATAATGCTGGTGCAATATAAAGCTTAATTCTTTCCAGTGCGTCGAAAATGTTTCACATGCAAATTGCCCAGTCTGTTTGGATGATATTCATACAAGTAGAATTCCATGCCACATTCCTGATTGCGGGCATCTACTGCATCGTACCTGCTTTGAAGAACTTCTACATTCCGGACACTACGCATGTCCCACCTGCCAGGTTTCTCTTCTAGACATGTCTGAACTCTGGAGATTTTTAGACAACGAAGTATCCCTAACACCCATGCCTCCAGAATACAAAGATTACAAGGCGGACATATTGTGTAAGGATTGTCATGAGGTGAGAATATGCTTGTACATCTGTTATTATTCTAACTGTAATGGTTCTCACTTTGAGAATCATAACCTGATGCTTTTCCGGAATCGTCTTTGGTTTTAACTCATATTATCATTCATTTTGCAGGAGTCTACCGTCAAGTTTCATGTCGTTGGCTTGAAGTGCTTAAATTGTGGGAGCTATAACACATGCAGAATCAAAGGATCCCCCTGTCCTGGTAAATATTTTATTCAGCGAATCAAGATTTGACCGTCACTTAAGTTTATGCTTTTAAATACCTCATTCTGACAGCATGACTGTGCTGGGAAAGATTCCTTTTTGTTATGCTTTGAAGGGCATAAAATTTCAATAGATTTCCTCAAAGCTCTGAATTCAATAAATTTAACTGATAATTGGGATCAACGTATCAGATCATTAAGTGCTCGTACTTGTTAGATCTGGTTAGTTCATTTAATCGTTTACAGTTATTGTCTGTCACTAGATCCTGAATCTTTGGGCGTGGCAGCTGGCGGAAGTGGTACTGGTGACGAGGAGAGCTCACAGGATCAGAACTCGCAATAATAAAAACGATTGCAATTTAAAAACAAAATATAGCTCAAGTCATACATAGTACGTCGAATTCGGCCTACTTTGATCACACTTGAAAGTATATATAAATAGCTATGCGTAATTGCGTGTGATTTTCTGCTATAAGTATCTCCGGATAAATAAGCAAATATCAATAATATTTGAGCTATGTGCAATCTTCGGAAGTAGTCAAATTATAATTATTGAAGTAACTTGTATATGCTAAGAGCAAGCTTTGTGCATACAGCTCACTAAAATCAATGTAAGGATGAAAAAACTCGTAGCGGGTTAAATTGTTTTTTCATTTTGTTTGATTTTTTACGTTACTTTTTTGTCTGTCATAAACATTGTAGAAAACATATCAAGTTGACTTAATCAAAATACCTATGGATAATAGATGATGAATTTTCCGCCGTTTACACTTTGAAACGTATGACATCTAATCATGTTTTTTTCAATACAGCAGCGCTGCATTACTTGTAATTTATCATGGCTTTGTTTTTCATCAATTCTTGTGTGCTGCATAAAAATAACTATGATCGCTAAGGTGGTGAATATTGAATCTGAAGATTCAAAAACGAAAATAGACGAACCGTACTAGCAGCTGCCTGACTTACATACATATATTAGGATATTACCGTACCAATATGAATGATATATATTATCAAAATTGAACTTGATATAACTACTTATAGTAGAATTAATCTAAAGATATGTAGAATCCTGACCAGGCATCGAGGCTTCTGACTTGAATTTAATTGATTTTATTAACTATTAAGTCGATGATGCATGGATTGTTGATAACATTAAATTTTTCGTCAAATATTTGTCCGACAGCCGACAGAATGTACATATTATAGATTAGGTGCGTGAAAGGCAGCTCGAGAAAACTTCTTTCCTATTTTACTTCAATATGTAGAAAATGAAACAAGTAGTTGTTTTAAGTATTATACGATAATTCTTTGTTCCAAGGCGTTTTGAAATTGCCTATAGCTGTATCTGTGGTAAAGTTATTTCGTATTCAAGTACATTTTACTAAACGGTAGCAAATGGTAATGCATTCCTCCCAAGGCTTGCCAGTTTCCAATGGAAACATTTAAACTAACATGCCGATTCTAATTCCTGCGTAATTAGTGAATTTTCGTCGTATGTATGTTACTTTTTCTTAGTTTTTTTGTCGATGTTGATTTTTTTTTTCTCCAAACATTCCTTCCGGATGTGGCATCCAAACTTTTTGATAATGGTATTTTTCGGGCAGCGATGAATTGTTGTACAACTGATTTCAGTGTTTTAAAAAATCTCTGTACGTCGTAGGTTCAAAATAACTATTTTAAGAAAAAAAAATATCAACCGCTGACGAATTTTATGAAAGGCAACCACTTTTTCGTCTTGTATCCAAATGCAGACATGGTAATATCATGATTTGATTATCACTATGATCCTGTAGTGAATCACAATTGAACGCGATCGTTGATTTATTTTCAAACTCTTTATGAGAGAATCAGAAAAATTTAGCATGTACATTTTAGCTGTTGTAGCGCAATTGGAGAGTTGTCTTTTTAACAAAAATTTGTCTGTGATTTTTATGCAAAATATTGCAAGCGATGATTGATATGAATAAAGTGACATTGATTAGTCGTTCAGTGATGAACATAGTCGTAAAATATCTTTACAAACGTGAAAGGATTTGTAAAAATTTACAAAAATGATTGAAACTTGTTTTACATGCCTCTGCGGCGTATTAAAATTCATGTTTTAACGATGTGAAGTAGAAAATTGGCTATGTATTCATTGAGGTCAGATTTTTGAGTTGTACCAATAATGCTTGGTATAATTCTAATATTTTGCAATACCGTTGCGTACGTTAAACTTGAAATACCCACAGTCAATTGATCTTATTTCTATAATTATATTCAGCACTTTATTCCAATACTCTTGCGATACTTATATCATTCCAATCACTGACTGTCGTGAATAGAAACACATGAAAATCATTATATCTTATTAGACAACTTGTATATGTGTGCGTACATTTGTTAGATACAGTTGAATGTTATTTTGAGATTGAATAAAAAATGAAGTTTAGTTCTTATCACATTTTATTTACCTTTTGTCTTATCATCGAATTCCTGAGACCAAAATGCATTGGAAACCAAGAAGAATGGAATTAGAAGAGAACTTAGAGATTTTTAAAGACAAAAGAAATATATTTTCCAAATCGTTTGAACGACTGTTTCGGAATATATTTTGACGTCGGGAGTAAATCGAGCTTGGAATAAATCCCATCGAGATATCCTTGATTTTTCACTTTTCAGAGAGATTAATTGGCGATAACTTTTTCAATTTTACAGATAGATGCAATTTGGCTTGCAGATATGGATACCCGGGATCGAACTACATACGAATGGTATGGAAAACTCTTTAAAAAAATGTAGATTTCTCTTTTAGATTTTGAGAAAACACTAAGGCTATAGGCGTGGTGCTTTTTTGGGGTAAAAATCGAAGTATGTGCAAAATCAATTGCAGGACGCTTATCTTACGTATTTTTGCGCAGGGAACACGAATACGTCGCTTAAATTAATCTAGAATCAAATCCCATCGAAACATCACAATGTTTTTGTTCCAGGCAGCTCAAAATTGGCGATAACTTGCATATTTAATGGAGATGCTATTTATTGTAAGCTCATTGATGATTTTCAAATCTTTTTTCTTGTGTTGCAGGAGGAAACTTGACGGCTTTCGAAGCAACACCGCCTTTGATTCAAAATTCAAGGACTGCATCTGCATCTGCATCTGCAAGACTGTGGCGAATCTGAAAAATGGTTCGTCCCACTGAGCAACTAAATGACATTACTTCCTACATTATTCCTCATTTATATGTTAGCTATAGATCATATACTTCCTGGAGTAATAGAAATGAACGATTGTCAATTTTATTGTAACTTATTTATTCAAGAAACCATGTCTCTGAGTGAATACATCCATAGTATACTTATAATATAACATAGTATTGATCTTCATTTTGTACCGTTGATTTAATAATAAACAAAGAGCCCCTTTAAAATGAACGTTTAATTTACATTGATTACACCTCTGTCCCATCACTTATAACATCCTTTATATACCTATAAGCAATACATTACTACATCAGGCTCTGACAAAATTCCAGAAACTGCAAAGGTAAGTTCTGCAATGATGAATATTAAGCAAGCATGTGATAAAGTATGATAAGATACACATGCATGCATGCATGTATGTGATGATGTTTCATATCATCGATGATACGAAGGTATGCCTGTGTATGCCTGTATGCATGCATGTGATGTTCCAAGGACCCGGGATACCTCCTTGCCGGTTATGTTCTCCTGATACTTTTCCAGATTTTGGACGAATTTCGCTAATTTTTTTTTTGGCTTGGAAAATTTGGCCAAAAATCGAAAAAGTATCAGGAGAGCAGGACTGGCGAGGAGGTATTCCGAGACAGGGTGTGCCTATAAACATGTGTGTGTGTGATCATGTATTCCATCATGTACCACGTAAATGATAAGGCCTACATGCATGCGTGCACATGCATGTGATATCCCAAGGACCCGGAATACCTCCTTGCCGGTTATGTTCTCCTGATACTTTTTCGGATTTTAGCCGAATTTCGATAATTTTTTTTTTGGCTTGGAAAATTTGGCCAAAAATCGAAAAAGTATCAGGAGAGCAGGACCGGCGAGGAGGTATTCCGAGACAGGGCGTGCCTATAAGCATGTGTGTGTGTGATCATGTATTCCATCATGTACCACGTAAATGATAAGGCCCACATGCATGCATGCACATGCATGTGATATCCCAAGGACCCGGAATACCTCCTTGCCGGTTATGTTCTCCTGATACTTTTTCGGATTTTAGCCGAATTTCGATAATTTTTTTTTTGGCTTGGAAAATTTGGCCAAAAATCGAAAAAGTATCAGGAGAGCAGGACCGGCGAGGAGGTATTCCGAGACAGGGCGTGCCTATAAGCATGTGTGTGTGTGATCATGTATTCTATCATGTATGCCACCATGTTTTACGTAGACGATAAGGCCTACATGCATGCATGCACATGCATGTGCTGATGTATGATATCATGTACGATGTCTTGTATTTCTCCAACAAAGAATATCAGTGAATGAGGTGTGAAAGGGTGTGATGGATAGTAATTGAACAATCGTGTATTGATAGTTAATGTTTATTCATAAATCAACGGTCAAAAATACATATTAGGACATCGTAATGACTATTATGGGTTCATTTTTACAGATACATTAATTCTTACATAACTATAACGATTTACAATAGTGTGGACAATACTTCTATTTTGATTAACATTAGATTATTGATTTGATAGTTCTTAACAAAAAAACAAAATTTACACTGGACGATCATATGCATATCACAACTGATCCATACAAATTATCTATTCCGAACATATGATGATTGGCTTTGTAGATGCTCCGAGGATAGTCTTGTATTCCCGATGAGGGGTCAAATTGCTGCGTAGGCTGCCCGTTCGTCTCCTAGAAAAAAATCGAACAGAGGTGAGAATGCGTGAAGAAACTGAACTGCAGGGGCGAAAAACTAGAGTTATCTCAAAGAATATTGCTCCTAGCTCGATCTACTCGACGGATTCGTGTTCCTCAGGTCAAAACACGTTAGAAAAGTGTCCTGCAATCGATTTTGAAAATACTCCATTTTTTGCCCCAAAAATCGTAAAAAACTTCGGTTCTTTCGATTTCGAAGTTAAAATTGTTTGTACGACATTAATATGTACTCTGAGCCTCAGAATCCGGTTTTACGGAATGAATGGATCTACCTCACTGAGAAATGATCCAGCCATTGCTCACCTCCTTGCTGCGGATCATTTCAATTGGGATCTTTATTATTCGAAAGAATTAAGATGCATCATGCGTACTTTCCGGGGTAGCTCAATTCGGTTATCATATTCGGCTTAGGATTGATGAAAATGCATTGGCCACGATTAGGAACCATCCCCACAAACTATAATCAACAAAAAATTTGATACCATTACAAAGTTGACTGATACATATCAAATACAAATCTTTTAGCATTCTTCGTACTCCAAAAGTATAGTTACTCAATGCTTTCAGTCACGCCAATATGTCAAGGCGCGCAATCATTTGAACCCTCAACAATGCGTCGCCGGGTCACGTGACCGGCCATTGTCCGGCTATGGCGGGTCGACAAATGATGTAGACTGACTCTATGATCTCGACGCTGTCATAATTGGTATTAGACATGGTATTTTGAAGAAAAACTACGTTTAGTGAAAATTATATCAAGATGGGAAAGCCCAAAGACGTCATCACCACGGACGACGAAATGAATGTTGGTGAGTAAAAAATTAGCCATCTTTTCAGCTATAAACAATCTGTGTACTTTCCTAGAGGTTATGACCAAGTAAAATGAACACAATTTAGTGCAAACAATCTTAATATGAAACTAGACAAATACTGTACATCTTCTCTCTGTACTTATCAGACACCAGCGATGTGTCTCCTCAGAAGAAGCACAAAAAACATAAGCACAAAAAGCATAAGAAGCGGAAAGTTTCCTTGGAAGATGTTGAAGAGCTCATGGAAGTTAGCACACACGAGTTAGATCGAAAGAAAGGCATCAAAGTGAAGGCAAAGAAGGAAGCAGAGAAGCCGTATGTAGCACTAAACACATAGCTGAATTGTTATACATGCTGCTTACATGTCTCACCAATTCACTTCACCAATTTTGTAGATTTATTGAAAAGATGCGAGAGAAGTCCAATAAACCTACTACTCCCGGAGCAGCTGGACCCAGTAGTGCAACATCGCCAAAAACTGCCCCAAAAAAAAAGGTTACCAAAGGTAACAAAGGAAAAGAAAGTGGAACTAGTAGCGAGGAGGAACGTTGGCTCGATGCTATTGAATCTGGAAAACTTGAAGAGGTTCATTAATCTCTATTTGCATGCTGGTCTTAGGCTTGCTGGTAATCTAATTTCTTCTAAACTTTATATTTTACAGGTCGATGATGAATTGAAAAAAATCAAACCAAAGGATCCCAAGTTAATGACTGCCCGCCAACGGGCCATGTTTGAGCGAAAGACTGATGCAGAACCCAGTTCTAGTGTCGAACAATTGATGTCTTTGCCATCGGGGTACAAGGAAAAAGTAATGACAGCCGAAGCGATACAGAAAGCAGCCTTGAAATCCCAAAAGAGAAAACAGCTGGCTGATGAAAAACGGGAGAAAGATAAGAAAAAAACTATGGAAAGACTGCTCAAAAAACAAGAATCTAAAGCCTCAAAGATCTTGGGGAAAGGAAAGCCAAATAAAAGACAAGTACCTCTAGTCAGTTATCGGATCACTGTCGAAGGCAGCTCTATATCCCTGCCACCTGGTGAAGAATTTCCTCTGCCTTCTACAAGACAGTTAGTATTTATTGACTGATGATAAAAAAAAAATTTAGCATATATTGAAGTTAATGAATCATTGACCGATTTGTTCCACAGAGAAAAACCATTATCAGTAATCTTATGTGGTGTTGATGGATGTGAAAATCCGAAGAAATATTCATGTTCAAAAACTGGGACACCACTTTGCAGTCTGCAGTGTTACAAAAACAACTTATCTTCGCACATAAAACTTCTGACAACGTGAACAACTATGAAGAGGTATGATTTGCAGCTCGTTTACAGCAGTCTTTCGAATTTCATTTTCCTGTAAACTCAACTTTGTTTGTTTCAAAATCCTCAGGAGTGGGGAACTCCTGCGTGATTTAATTCTGAGTACAAAGGCCAGTGTCTTCAGTTACGCGCGCAGTTGTATCAACTGTGCCAGTATGAGCCCACGATGTTGGCGAGGGTGAAATTCAAAGTGAGATGTGAAAAAAAAAAAAATATTAAAATGTGAGAAATTCATGTAAACTTTAAAAGAACAATAAATTTTTATTGGCTCCATGGTACGCTTCAGTTATATGGATCAAGTTCCCAATTAAAACAAGTCTATGTTTGGTTTAGTATTCGTAAAGGATCAGAGGAGATAAACGGGTTGATTTCATATTTTTCATAACTTATGTAACGAAATGCACATTATATTTACACGTTTGCAAAAAAATAAGTGAGAATTTTCACACTTTGTATCCTGAGTTACAAATTGTTACGATACTCCCTCGTGAGTTTGTAATAGTCAATATTACTAAGAAATATAATTCTCTATAATGTAGATAATAATAATTTTTCTTTTTTTCATTCTTTTTTCAGCTTTCTTTTTCTTTTTTTTTTATCTAAACATCACATTGGTAAATTATTTATATAACCAGATGGTTTATCTATTATATTATTTTATAGTTGTATAACTGATATCTTATACATTATATTACAACAATATTTACAAAATGAGTTTCGTGGTATATAGATAATATCAAAGATATAAAAGTGAAAATTATGTTTATATAGGTATTTCAAAAGCCTAGATGTATAATATACGTGTTCCTATCATACGAGTAACAAATGACATTCCAGATTAAGCAACAATTATTTGATTACCATCTAGCCAATTCAATGAAATTGTTTTCAGCTAGACAGACCTTACTACTTATTCGTTATTACATGATGCTAGAAAAAAAATTTCGAGACGCACCAGAGTATATTTCCAGTAAGAACTAGCCATTCAATAAATGTAGCAAATTGCATTTTCCCGCTCATTTTTAGATACTAATTAAATCCAACAGTATTATTAGTAGAAGAATGATGGATTAGAAAACTAATGCATACATCAAATTGAAATATATTACAAAATTTATGCTACCAACATTCCTTTGTTTGCAACGTTCAACAACGAAACTTCATTATTCGTATTCCATTCGACTAATTATGATGTGATTTTTTTTTTTTTTTTTCTTATAGTTGGCAATATATTCTGTCATGGTAACATTTCACAAGTAAAAATAATTATTCACAGAGATTATGAGGTAAGAAATTCTGTCATCAAAAATAATGTAAAAATCTACGCGGTTATCGTAGAACTTCAGATTCAATTCTTCATTATTAGTTACTTCTTAAATACTTATCGTTAACACGTAGGATTGCTAATGTTTATGGAATGTCATCATTATGCTATTCGTATGAAGTATATTTTCTTCACTGGAGAATATTCTCTAGGTATTTATAACATCTCCTTCGAAAACACAACGATTAACAACAAGGAAATAAGTCTATGAATGAAAAATATTACCACAGCTCTGCTAATTCGCAATACATTTGACAAAAAAAAAGTTCATATTAATATACCAGTTGCAAATCTAATGGACATATTTCGAAAAGTTAATATAAAATTTTCGCGTGAAAAAATATTACATTTTCTTTACCGTTTTAGTAGTAGCAAAAGATTGTACTTTGGTTGATAAAACCATTGTTGGACTCGTATCATTTGTACTAGATTAAATACATCGACGGAAAAATTATATTTTCGTGTTGAAAACCTTGTTGCATGAAAAATATCCAGCCACGCTTTTTTTTCTTTTTTTTTTGCAATACTTGTAGCACCATTTTGTGTGTAATGCTCCATATCAGAGAATTTAGCTCGGAATTATTGGTATTCATAGTACATGGTTTTCTTGAGTACATATGGTGCGGTGAATTGATGAATGGAAAGAAAAACAGCGATTTTATTACCTAATTATCATCACAGCAATAATTAAGCCGAATTAAATCTGGTATATGAGGAATGAAACGTATAAAGAACAAAACGCTATATCTAATGTCATCTGCAGTAGTTATACGTAAATAAATAATACAAAGATAATATCGTTATAGACTATGTACAATGACTGAAAAAGAAAAGTTTATCGGGAACAAGTTAACATCTCGAAAGAAAACGAAATTAACAATATTCACCAACTCTCATACAGAATTAAATTGGTATTTCTTTTTCAAAGAAATAAATTTAAATTCAAAAAGTGAGCTTTTCCAATACTCATCTTTTCTAATAACTCTCAACAATATCTTTTCGAGAACAAACATCGATGTGTTACTGCAAATGTTTCTTTAGAAAAAATGAAGAAAAAACATATACCAAGTACAACATGGAGAATGCTCGAATTTAATACGTGAATATTTTCAATCGTATCACCTGATTTCAATTAAAGTTCAAGTTCTTCAGCGGTTCGGGACAGTCTGTGATTGTCGATACGTCGTCTTTGACTGCGTCGTACGGCATCAGCTCGGCGATAAGGCTCTGATCTGAGACCGAGTAAAATATCCTCCAGAGCACCATTGTAAACTTCATCCTGTTGTAGCAATTTCTTTTCTTGAACTAACCGCGTCTTATTCTTCAATTCATTTATCACAGCATCCTATTCAGGAATAATGTACTGGTCAATTTCATATTTATTAATTCATCGGTTTCTTCTGGAGTAAAAAAAAATATAGATATTTAATTATTATTGAAACAATGAGTTCGATATAAAATCCAGTATCACCCTTGGGTATCGTGAATTACTCCGTTTTTGGGTAAGGCTTTTTAACACCGCCGTTCATATTTGGAAGTTTTTTTTTTTTTTTTTTTTTCAACTTTTTTCGTTTGCTCAAGCAACATCAATGCAATACATACATGCCATTATGATAATCGTGTGTTCTGACTTTCATGGAACTGAATATACTAACGATCTTTGCATATTTCTGAGAACTCGAAGATGGAAAAAATGATTAGAAAATTGTCTGGCTTCTCCGTTTTGAATCGTTAGAACTTCCTACAGATATAATAATTGTCACACAACGCGACGATGGTGCACATCACGAGACTTGCAATCAATCGATTCCATTCTGGATGCAGTTTGTACAAGTGACTGAACGAAAAAAAGTTCATGGAAATAAACAACGACTATTTGTGCTCATATGAATTTAAAATAATATGCAAAAACGATTTTGTAAGCAGAGTAGATATTGCTTATTAGAAAATGCGATGAGTGTGGTATTAAAAGGCGGCAAAGTGATCATAGGCGGAAGTGAGCAAGGCCAGACTTACATGTTGTGAATCGTTTCTACTTTGCTACGTTCTGAGCTCCAGTTCATTAAGATGACGGTGTAACAGACTCTTGTTCGAGTTACAGCAAAATTTCGGTGACTTTAAATCCGAATAAATATGTAACAAATAAGAAAAATGATGTTCATGAAATACATGTTAATTGTAAAAAAGAAACTACTAAAACCACACTTTTACGATCATCAAGAACTACCGTTAAAAAGTTTACGATCATTGATATTTTCATGCCAGCTCACAACATGCAACAATCTAGTATACCTATGTAGAAACATTTATTTCGATTTTATCCGAATAATCACCTTTGTTCAATGAAAGAATGTGAAATTAATTATTGTACAATTTTATATCGGCGTATCGATTATTTTTTTTTTCTTTTTGTTGTCTGTGGATGATAAATTCTGCAGTAAGCGATGCATGATTTAATGAGAGATGATTATAAATTTATGCGTCACATACCCAGCATTGTTAATTATATTCGATGTGCACAATAGCATGAAGAGTAAAAAATTATGCATATATATAAAAGGAACGATAAAAATTGTTGTTAGGTTGAGTTAGGTGAGGTGAGAAAGTGTTTTAAAAATTAGGTGAGAGAATATTCAACAAAACATATATGCTCATAACGAGCCATACCTGCTGTTTCTTTTGATTCAATTTGTTTCTCTTAACGACTTCTTCGGAAGTATTCAAAGCCTCAGCAGCAGCAGCCTCCAACCTTCGACGCTGTTCGTTTTCCTGATCCGCAGCCTACAGATGGAGAATTAGATAAATTTATATTCAAAAAATATACGAAGATAATGTAATTATTTTTACGATTGAGCTACTCACTTTGAATGCTCTTGCGAATCTGACGAGTAGCGAGAAGAATGTATTGGCGTCAGCTTGGCGTGGACTTTCTCCGAAGAATTCTACGCACTCACGGAAGGCCTCCCCAGCTGTCCGTGCATCCAATTTTAATCTTCGTAGTTTTTCTTCAGAGTTGCTCAAGAAATCACGTAGGACGGTATTGTGTTTTTCTTTGCCACGAAGTTCGAATTCCTTTCGCACCAGATCCATACCTTTTTCCAGCTCATGAACGTCTGTTGTAATATTTTCTATCGATACTGTAAGTCAAAATACATTGTTATCAAACTGAAGGCAGACAAACTCCGACTCGAATTCTTTCAAATTAATATTTCTCAGCTTACCAGTAGCAGCTTTGTCGATGTACATCAATTCGGATTCAAAGTTTATGAGCTCTGGGAATTTCAGTCGTATCGTAGCGACTATATAGTGCAATAGACACATACGTTTGTCAGTCGATTTAGTATCTAACAGCGTGTCCAAACTTTGGAGTTTGAATCCATAAGCAGGTCCTCGTTTACTGCTGTTCAAATAGTTTCCGAACGCGAGAATTATTTCTAAAACAGCCCGCAATTTCTTGGAACTCTTGACAGAACTAGATGCTGATATCACCGCGTGTATTTGTGGAGTGATAAGATGTAGATTGTCAAAGAAATTTCCTATGTAATTCATGATGGACAATTTCGTTGATATCCGTTCTACCTTGCCAAGTTGCATGAGGAATTTGTCCTCCTCCGTCAATAAATTAACGTTTTTCTTTTCAATAATATATTCGCGGTATGCCTTAGTCTGAAAAAATATAACAATTTTGAAAACCAAATTATACGAAGACCAAAAACCCACAGGTCATATTCGATCATTCATTCAAAATAGTGCTCACCTCTTGGTCGGTTGGCACCATTCGTTGAAGCAGTTCAACATTTTCTAGGGAAAGTACTTTCAAATCCAGACTATTTACTGCAGCTATAACTTTATCGACTGGCATTTCCATTTTTCTTCGAGAAATGGCTGAAATAAAAATGAGATCGATAAAGTTAGGAAGTTCTCGACAATCAACTAGGGAAAAAAACACATAAACTGAGTATTGAATATTTATACTTACCGATGTTTCGGAGTCTCGTATGTTCGAGCAGCGAAATATTTTCAGGTTTCTTAAATCTTTTACTCGGGAAGCTTTGAAGTCCGTCGATTTCGTTATTTCCGTTAGAAACAGGTCCGCCCATACCGATCTTGAATCTTTCTTCAAAGTCAGAGAAGTCGATACAATTGTGAAGGCGATCATCATCCAGTTCATTGAAAATTGTACCTCTTACTTGGTTGGGTTTCAATGCAACCCAATTGAGCGTAGGAAGCTTGTATTTCGTTTGCACCTATTAATAAAGGCATGTTACGATCTAGTAGAACCAAAATATCAACACCTAGTGTCATCGTAGAAAAAAAAAACTTTTAAACTTACTTTTCGTTTGATCGTCATTGCTCCGTCTGGCGCAGGCATCATGCCAGCAGGTGGTGGTGGTACTGGAACAGGGGGTGGTGCCTTGTGATCCCCGGGAGAAAATGGTACCATAGGTGGAGGCGGTGGGCACGGTGGCGGAGGCGGGGGTGGAGGTGCAGGGGCTGCTGCAGGTACAGCAGAAACAGGTGGTGACGGTGTTGGTGCCGAAGTTGAAGTAACGTCGTGGTCTGAAGTGGGAGTGGTGGACCCGTTTCCAAGACTCGCGACTGGACGAGAAAAAATATAAATTAAAGGAGTGGTCAATTTTGCAGAATTATTCGTCCCTGGATTTCGATGTGAAAAGTATGCTTACTCGTTGATCCTTTGGTAAGAGTTCCAGTAAGAGTTTCAAGCTCGATGATTTTGTTTTCAAGAACGCTTTGTCTTCTAGCAGAATCCTGCCTCTGCCTTCTCAACGCAGCTAATTCTTCTTCCGCTAATCTGCGGGCTTCTACCGCGTCTGAATACTCTATTTTTGTTGCACCTAATTCAGTTTCTAAATCTGCGAGTTTGGACAAAGATTCACGTTCCAATTCTGCCATCCGGTCATGGGCCTGGATTGATTGTTAAAAGACGTTAGTTTTAATTCTGTAAATCAAATGTCGGTAATAATGCACGATGTCAGGCATCGATACTCACATGCCCCAGTTCATCTTCTAGTTCTGCAACTTTCTCTAAAGCGGCAGTTTTAGTTTCGCTATCCTCCATGAGAGCAGCGACGTCAAATACATTGTCTAGGTAAGCGGAGATTTGGACCTGAATGAAAATCGGGCGTCATTGATGTTAGAAGATTGTCAGAAGTATCGAAGAAGGGGTTTACATTTACGTTACTGACCTGCAAATCTTCACTTTCCGTGTGCCTAAGTTTTTCTAGATATTCATCGAGACCAAGTTTGGTAAATTCGTATTGCAAATGTACTCTGAAGTTCATATCCTCAACGGAATGAACAACGATATTAACGAATTGCATACAAGCGACCATGAACTCGATGTGAAAATTATCATACTGGGTGAAATATGCCATCAGTGTTGTAAATCTTCGTCTCTCTGTACAAACTTCTTTAAAATTATCGAATGCTGATAGAATTATTTCATGCCCACCCTTGACCAGACAGATAGCCGCCAAAAGCTCTAGGACGAGGGCTTTCGTTCTGTTGATAAAAATCATTGATGTCAAATAGATGAAACAATTTTCACCGGTTTCTCTTCCTTTTTTACATACCTCAAGCTTTTGTGTATCAAACTGAGCGCGATACAATTTATTGCTTCCCTATGTTGAATGACCATGTTAAATCCATACTAAAACACCGTTAAGAATAATTTAGGAAATACAGCAAAAGGAATAACAAATGAATCGATGGATCTGGAAGACAAAAAAAAAAAAGAAAAATGATCGATGCGTTACCTTATTATTCATGATAGCTCGCATGCAAAGTATGCAAACATGTATATCGTCTTTTGCTTCTCCCATATTTAATCGAGCTACATGTCTCGTTCTACGCTTGACCCCTGGACTGTCTTTGAGCTCATGAAGAGGTGGCCTAAGACATCCATTGCTCAGTGTAGAAGTGTCTCCAACTCCGCCTAGAAACGTTCGGAAAAATATGGACGATATAAGAGCCAATCTATTGTCTAGATGTCAAAGAACACGTGAATCTTGATATATACTATTTTGCAATCTCTCCTCAGACTCTGTTCTCGATTCGAGTAAACGCTGCTCGTGTCGCATCATGAGTAATCTGAAGCTGAGGTAATCTATTAATGCATCGAGTCCCTGATTTTCTTCGTCCAGAAATTCCCTCACCCATCTGCAACGAGATTGAATAACTCGATTGTAACGTAATTGAATAACCTCGGTATTCCCTATGAACAAATTCGATTTAAAAACGTATCAGACAGACACTCACTCTATGTGATTAGTTCTCAAAGATATTTCCAAATCTCGTAGAACTTGCGTCGAAGTAGATTCGCCGACCATTTTTCTTTTCTGAAAGAACGTAAAGAAACGATACGTCTGTGTAATGGTTAGTATCGGTCTTTTAAAACTTCTTTCTCAAATTGCAACGAAAAAAAAACAAATACTCCATCGAAGATTCACGACGGAATAAAAATCAACCGTGTCTGAAATAAATCCTCACAATATCATTCGTATACTTACTCGATGACTCCTCGAAGCCTTCGGGTCCAAGTAGGTCCTCAACTTTGCCAGGTAATGAGAAGGCGGGTCTTTTGCTTGCACCCTCAACTATAACACGAGAAAATATGAAGAAAAATTACAATAAAAATCAGTAAATAGATTTCGTGATTCTATTCTGAAAGCTAAGAGTCTTTTGAGGATGTTTTCCATTGATTCACGCAGCGCATTATTATTGTGGTTATCGATAAGCTTATACGGTTGTTGGGAACGTAGATATGTGCGTCCAAAGAACGTGAGCCTGATATGATATTAGGGTGGATCTCATAAAGTTAAATAGTTCTTTGTCAATTGAATAGCATCCTGTTGGACTGACTGCAATATAAGAGAAGGTTATACGAGTTGTATCTGTAGCCTCTTCTTGTCCGCCTACGCTCAAAAGTCGAAGGACACATGGTTGCTGTGGTTGTATTTTAGTCCATCTCTAAATTAGACAACACTGATTTGTGACCAGTTCTCCTACAGGTTGTTTCTTTGGGTTAGTTTATTTTATTCTATTTCTTTTTATTTTTATGTCGCCCAGGGTTTTATATATACGATAAGAGGCTAAGGGTGATCCTAAATAATGTCTCCGAAAGCAAGAGCTGGACTTCATTTTTCTTTTATTTTCTTTTTCATCGTTTTTTTTTCTTCCTTTTTCTACCGCACAATGTGGCAGGTATGCGTATACGAAGAAAAGTATTTGAATAAAATCAAGGAGATTCACCGGTGCAGAGTATAATTTTATGAAACAGAAAAGGGAGGGAGGGGGTGGAGAAGATACAGAGATGGAACGATTAAAGAAATTATCTTTGCCGCGAATTTTTCATTTTACAATAATTTTATCGCGCGCAGCTTCGACTCTGAAGAATAATATTCGAAGCATCCGATACGCGTTCTTATACACCATATGTAGCGTAGGTACAAACGAAGCAAAGAAGATAGAAGTCAAAGGTCTATTTCGTAATATTCGAATGTGGGCAGTGGTTGAAATATGGGAGCGAAGAGGAGCTACGGAGTTAGAAGAGAGGGACGATCGAATGAATTGATATTCCAAAGTGTAGGTCGGTCGACATTCTTTCTCTTCGAACAAGAAGTAGAAAGAATTTGTCACGAGTACACGAGTAAAATACCGCATCGTTGTATATTAAGGTGAAGAACAAACGCGAGTTATGCAATAGAAATAATTACCTATATTTCGTAGTACTACATGCGCATAGCATGCATGTCATTATTGATATCTTTGTCTTATAAACTAATGCGATAACTATTCATATGGCTTATAATGTCTACCGTTCGTCGGATATACTGCGGTGAATTTAAACTATATCGAGAATAAAAAGAAAAAAAAGGCAAAACCAACTTCCAATCGACCATAAAAAATTAATTGAACAAGAAGGGCGAAAGTTTTGAGTATACTCTACAAAGAAAGTTTTATTTGAAAAAGCGATTACGAAAGAAAAAAACGCATCGATTAGTCGTATACACAAAGTTTAACCCGCGTTCTGCAGAAGCGAAAACATTAATTCTGGGGTATGACGTTTTTCAAACCGACTATAAGTTATTTTTCTCATATATCTTATGACAACAAAGAAAGAGGGAAGGGTTTTTCATCTATTTAATTTTTTTTTTTCTGAACGAGCACTTTGATAATAAATTGCCATTATACGAACGATCGATCGTTCAATCAATCAATTGGAGTCTTTCTCCGAGTACTTCCAGTCATGGAAATGCTTATCGATCGTCTTAGCGGCGCCTGCAGTTTGTATAAGAAAATCAAAGTGGTTCTTTTGTTTTCCTTTTGGTAATTCTACTATCTCTAGATTCCTCCGTATAAATAACTCACAATCTGATAATCTGCAGGTTCGTAATCGTTGTTAGACATATTGTTCGGAAAGCATGATCCCATCTTCATCAACGACGTAGGTTTTTAGCTTCACCAAATTCAGGGAGGTCGGAATAATATCTTTTTTCTTCTTTTTGGCTCATTTTTATGCTTTTTCTTATTTCAAATTTTTTACTAATATTTCGAACAGGGTTAAAGAACGGAGAGAGACGTTGGCTGACGGATTAGTTCGTAGAAGCGAGCGAGCAGAGTCGACGCGCGGGTCCAGATGAGATGAGAGGGATGCTGTAAATTTTGTTATTCTTTTTTCGTTTTTTTTTTTCTTTTCTTTTCTTTTCTTTTCATTTCATTTTTCTTTTACTTTTTTGTGGCGGTTTACTGCTCTTGTGTCGTATAATAGCAGGGCTTGCGTTACATCCGTCTCGAGTTACCCACGACATTATAATATATAATACATCATATACACAGGGTACGTTCTTCGTTTTCGTTCATCTGCAGATTAATCATCGGTAATTTCCCCGCATCGTTTATTATACCTACTATTCAAAAATAATTCTTCTGAAATTTTCACGAACAAATTAAAAAATAAAAGTAACATAAACAAATTAAATAAACATAAAGGATCATAATCCTCTGGTTGCATACATAGCACATGTGCATCGCAGTAACGTAATAAGAGAGGTCATAGTCCGACGTGCAACGGCCCTGACCTATCGATCGAAGTCTGCACGTGCGTCTGCAAAGAGTGCAGCGGCAGAGTCTGCGGAGTACCTACCTACTCCGCTATATATACGCACGTAAAAGCGTCAGTTGGTAAAGTTGAGTCTGCACTTCAAACGCATCTGTAGCACCGTCAACATCAACGAGTTAGTCGCATATATACGATACAAAGTAAAAGGTGAAAACAGTCGAATATAAGATAGCTGGTGCACAGGATTCTGCGCAGGGGGGGAAGGAAAACAAAAAAAAAACAACAGCTCAAAGGAATTGCATCTTACATGCAGCGAAAGAATTCAGGCGCCGATCTCTTCTTTGGATGCAACTTTTTTTCTCCGTTTCAAATGATATATTTAAAAATAGACGGGTTTCTACAGCACTCGGAAACACTGCAGGATGGATGCACGGAGCCGTGTAGCGCATTAATTTGCATTTTTATTATTTGTTGCTTTTTTTATTTTATAACACATCTAAACAAAAGAACAAAAAAAAAAAGTATGAAGGTTTCGGAGCCGCAGACGATGCGGAGAGTGCGGACGTATTTTGCATATCACGGTATACCTACCATGGCAACGTAATTTCGTCGGAGAGCTCGCGGGTTCTCCGCCATTTATTTCAAAGGATGCAAAATGTAATGCGATAGGTGGAGGATTATATAGGTGGCGTACACGGACGGTATATACCTATAAAATATATCCACGTTAGTATTTCTAATGGGAGAATTTCGATTCCCCCTATATGACCAGCAACGCATAAGCGATCCCGCGACCCGCATTTACTTATACTATACGTACGCGACAGCCAACGCCCGAAACAAAGCACTAAAAACCTGATGCAGTGGTTCCGTACAACATCCAGCTATAATACGTATAATATACTATACAGTGACTCACAATCGGCCTCTTTCACAGCATCCCAACTGAAATTAGCTGACGAGAAAAACAGTTCTTTTCAATTAAAAGACTCTCGTGTTTTAGATGTAAAGAAAAAGAACAAAAAGGATGAACACAAAAATTGTCCAGATTCCGAACGCATGATAATGATTTTTACAATCTAGTGTATATAGATCCGTGATTTTGCTTGATAATTAAAACAAGCTACGTGTAAATATATATATAGGCATGCACCGCCTAAGTATTATTATACGTTCATATATGGGGGGTATGAATGACCCAGTTTGAAAAACTCGTTTTCTTTCATGACAAGGATTTGCAATATGATCCGAGGTCCCTCGGAGTCTGTAGGTACATCCTCTAGAAGATGTGTATGTATATCGCATATAAACATATACGTGTATATACCTATAATATATACGAGAAAGAGAGAAATGAAAGAACGAACGAAAGCGTGAATATATAATATATATATAATACGTGCATAATTTGTTACATAATAATCCACTCCTCCGTGCGGCGCAGTGATTCGATGTCGTAATATACTCCGAAGATGCAATTCGAATTGCAACGAAAGAAATGAAATTTGAATCGCGATGAACGCCAGGGGCGGGGGACTTGGGGCCGTAACGTGAAAGTTAACTTTTCCGGCCCCGCAAAGAAAATTATAATATCAGATAAATAATTACACGTATGTTGCTACGTTATTTTAAAGTGAAAAAGTATATAAGTATATGCTGTACGTTACGTATATATATACATATAACGAAGCATCCAAAACGCCTGTATAAATAATAAATTATCAGAATGTAAAATAGTTGTAAATTAGTTGGTAAGTTTTTTATAATTTTCGCAATATTGAGGTACTATAATTTTGAACAATAATTCACATCGGACAAGTTTGGCAACCCGCATTACGCGCGATGTGCTTTCACTCCAACAAATCCTATAATGTGCTGTAGCAGGAGCAGCAGCAGGAAATCGCGTAATTGCATCAAGAAAATTCTTCAACCGAATCAAATCAATGAAATCCGCACCGGTTTGCGGTGGTAAAAAAAAAAGCTATACGAAAAAAAGGAGATTTTTTTTTTGTTTTTCGAATTCCTCTTACATACCGCGACAGGTGGACACAATGAGACCGCAGGAATCACGATCTTTGTGTTGTGGTTTATAAATAAATATATTATACGTAACGTGAATTAAAACGAGATGAAAAAACAAAAATCGTAAACAAAAAAAATCAGAATCTCGTCTGCAGCGTTACACGATGCGTGATCATCCGATCCGAATAAGGTGTATCTTTTATCGTATATATATATATATATATATACATGTACTTTGTAAGGCTTTACCGGGTCCAACTGAATGCCCGAAGAATTTAGGCCACGTTCTAAAACAGGTTCGATTTAAAATCATTGTCGGGACGGGTTGGAAATTTTCCTTCTAATCTATATCTGCATGCAGGGATATCAAAAAAAAAATCATCCCCGTTGTCAGGATCTATAATCATCTTCTCCCTGGTTCTTTAATTTTTTATTATGTATTTTATCGTCTCCTTCATCTCGCGAAACGCAAATTTCATGATATAATGTATAGTACGTACATGTAGGTAGCACTTGTTGATACAAATGCTTACGAAGAAAAAAAAAGATACAAAAATCGAAAAACTCATTAAAAAGTATATACACATGTCATACCTACATATGTGATAAACTTATGTACAATGTATGATTGCGACGAAATATGAGCGATCGAAAAAAAATTTCAGATATACACATGTACACGAACATTATATCGTGTGCGTGACTTTCAATTCTTGTATATGTATACGCGTATTACATAAAATTCATGTACAATGTATGTATATACGGTTACCGACTGCAGCAGCATTATAGCAAAATTTATTTAATTTTTCCTCTTTCTCTCGATTTTTTTTTTTTATAATTCTCTTCAACGTCACGTGTTTTCTCAGTTGCGTTTCGTACAATAATTATGTTTTGTATATGTTTCTACAACCTACACAGCTGCATATGCGCGGCCGTAAGATTCAACCGAATTATACATAACATAAATGTACTTTATACTTTTATGTCCTTCCTCGCCACGCATCGCTCGCTCAGTTTCTTCTTCTTCTTTAATTCTTTTTGCTTCATCTTTCCTCTTTTTTCTTTCTTTTTGTACAACGAAACAGAAAAAAATTAAAGCGAAGACGAATTATGGACCTTATATACATCCGAACACATACACTATTGAACACGTATAACTGTGAAACTTTTTTCAAATTTCCACTCATTATTTTTTATTTATTTCATCATTTTTATTTCAATTTTATTTTGTTTTTCAACAACTATATTATTACGATCCAGCATAAATGTATAAAATGAGGAAGGTTCGAAAATTCGTCGAAAATATATCGTATGCTATGTAATATTAATAACGCGAGGTGATTTACTTTTCTCCAAAAGTTTTTTAAGCGAAGATTAACTGGTTTTTTCTTTCTTCTTCTTTTTCTTTTTTTTTTCTTTACATCCCTTCGCAGCCATCAACTATTACCGGAGTTAATGAAATGTTAAAAAGTTTGGAGCGTTTTTTGTTCCCATTATATTGAAGCATTGTACAAGTTTGAAAAAATAAAAACGAAAAAGCAAAACTAAATGAGAGTATAAAAAAAAAAAAACAGAGACAAGAGAAAAATACCACGCATAACTCGTAATACGCGAGTATGTATATTAATTTACGTACACATTAAATTCTACGGTTATATGCAGTATATATACGACATTGATAAGCTAATTCGTTGTATTCTGGTGAAAATAGTTGAACTAAATTTTAACGAGCTCGATTAACGAATAAAACGATCAATTGTACGTACACCATTTTTAAACGCACATACATCATGTGTATTCTCGCCGTACGGAGAGAAAAATTTTCTAAGAGACATTCTCGTACCAATTATTACCAGAAATACCAGAGTTCATAAACTCGTGTAGAGTGAAGAGGAATCTAATATGTATGCGGTAAACCATGTGATACGTAACAAGAATTACATAAAAAAGAAAAATGGAGGTGAATATTAATTAATTACATATTCTTACCTGATCGCAAACTATATCCCATTTCTTTTCGTCATCGTATTGTTTCAAGAGTTTAGCTTTGTCGGGTGGTAAATCCATGGAAGCCTGAAACATGAAATAAAAATTTGATAAAAACTGTAGAAATTATTATCAGTCACATAGATCGATCGGTAAAACAGAGACGAATTAATAAAAATTAAAAAATTTAAAATAAAAAAAAACTGAATAGGTGAAAATGATTTCAGCGTTAATCTCATGACTCCGGATCAGACATGTGCACATTTTATTTTTTTTTTCAAAATCAATCATATTTTTTAAATTGTAACGATTTAAAAAATCTTATTAAATTTCTTCTATTTTCCTTCTACAATTAGTCCAATATAATATCTTTTCTTTATGTGATACGGTATATAATGAAAGTATGAAATTTGAATTAATTATAAAACTCAGATATGTATATGCCACGGACCAAAGACAATGCGTTTTAATTATTTCAGGGTTTTATAAGGACATAATTATACCGACGTCTGTACGGAATTATTATACGCAAAGTCTATAACTGGACTGACTGAATTCAAGCGCATAATGCACATATATGTGCAGTACACACATACGTACGTACATTATGTATAGTACATGTGCACCAGATTTATTCATATATATTTTATATGGGAGCAACATAATAAAAAACTAGAGAGGAAGCCTCATGTTGAGTCTGAAATAAAAGTTAAAAAGTGGGAAACAGGGACAACCATATTAAAAAATAAAAGAAAATAAAACAAATAAAAAACAGAGTAATAATCTGGCACAGACGTATATGTAGGAAGTTTCTTTATAGAGGACACAGCTCTGATATACATATGGGGCATTCCATGTCAACTCGAACACCGTTTGATTATAATCATAAAAAATTAACGGTTAGAGGAAAAAATCTCAAAATAATTCACGAGTGCTTTTTCGAGATCGGAGAATTGTATGAAAAAATCACGAAGCGAATGAAAAATGGTGAGAGAAAAATCATTGCTCGAGTTGACATGGAATGCCCCATATACACAGGTATATATAAATTACAAGGATTACAATGTGTGTGTATATAGGTATATAGATATACCTATGCATACACTTTATAATACGATACCGCTCGAATGAATTTCCGTAAATTTTAAAAGCTCTTTGAAGTTAATGTACTCGATGTCTCGCGGCTAAACTTTCATGTGGGGTAAAACATAGATATACATATTCATAGTGCAGCAGTTTGTCCAACCGAAAAATCAAAGCGTAATATATTCGATATACAGGGTGAGTTTTCTCCGGGGTCCTGAGAGGGTGTGGCTTAAATCGGCCGATACTCCGCCTTCTTTCATTCATACTTGTTATTGTCAGGACAGACTAGACTGCTTGTTGACTTGAGCTAGCTTATCAGAATTATAGGTTGCTAGGTAGGAATAATAGGAGGCGGAGTCTCAGCCGATTTAAGCCACACCCTCTCAGGACCCCGGAGAAAACTCACCCTGTATAATTATTATAAGTACACACACGGAGAGGTTGGAAATTTTTCGCCCTCCGATACTGTAAGAATTAAAACAAGAAAGGAAGAAAAAAAAGAAAAATAGAAAAATATGAATTTCTATACGCTCTGATCATATATATGTGTATGTATAACATCTGTACAAGTATATACTGTGTACATATGTGTACATACCTATATGATATCTGGGAGACTGTAAGTTGATATAAATAATTTCAGATCGATGACCGGATGCGGAAGCTGAATGGCGTCGCATTTTCATGTACACATTATACGACTGCGGACAATATATTATATCTGCAGTTGTCAATCGCTGTCGGAACTTCACACATGAGATATACGCGGATACACACGTATACACATATGTATATCTATATCTATGTATTATTGATTCATTATTTACCGTTCAAACTATTAAATCATTCGCATAAAACATATAAATATATTATACGAAGTGCACGTGAGCTGTTTGAAGAAAAAAAAAAGAAAAGTAAATAAATAAATAAAAACATGACACACGTGTAGCTATGTTACGGCGGTCGAGTTCATTGAAAATTTCTATCATATAATACCAGCTATGTAACATATTTTTATAAATATATACCCGATATATATAGTCAAATTTAATAAAGTCGCGCGCGTGATCACTTTCCACATGGATATTGCTTATTTATTTATTACTTATATTATACTCCCGCAGTTGTGACTTTTGTAAAAGTGTATGTGTATATGTATAATAATCAACGATGTAATTTGATAGCTGCATTAACTTCCAACAAGCGCGGTGCAATGCAACTGCGATGCGATGTGATATATATTATATATCCTTATACATATGCAACAATAACTCGGGAAAGTGCACTATTATTAACGTGCGTGTACGAATAATAACAATTACTTATATATAATGAATTGTTTTATCGAATAACGCGAAGATTCGGGTGTAATTTGTTTATTTATTCATTTATTTTTTTCAATAAATTTCATTCACGTAAAATCGTAATGTGAACTACTACACATCGATTTCGGATAAAAAATTTCCTCCTAGATTGCGTTATACACGGTACCTGCATGTGTCGTGAAATCTACACCGATCAGCAAAATTTAAACCGCCGACTTTATCCGTACAGCTTGATCCATTTTACAGATTTGGATAAACCGTTGGAAAGTGAGACGGTATTAATCTGATATTAGATGTGAGGTTTTTTCTAGAATCCCATTTTTTTTTTTACCTTCGTTTTTGTCTCTTTTCGAGTTAGTTTTTCAGGATTATCTGCACCTGTACAAGCCCGCACCGACGAGCGTAAGCTTATACAGAAATCGGAAGACTGCGAATCGCATATCATTATATTGTGTTCAAAAAACATTAACTGCTAACGAAATTAAATGATTAAATAAAAGAAAATAAAAAAGAAAGTTCACCGCGCCGAAGGATGACGCGATTCGGTTAAATATTTTTATTTTCACGTATATTTTTTTTTAACACATTATATGTATAGCCCTTGCGCATGATTCGTCGCGTGACTCAAATCTTCGGAGTTGTCTGCGTGAAGCTGGACGAAAGATGACGCATCAATTTCGGAATCCTTGACTCGTATATAGCCATATACCGACACATGTATAAATAGTACATAGTGTATATATAGTATACATGCCCTTGATATACATAAGTAAATATATATAAGATATTCGCACGGCGTCGAAGTTGTACGAGCATCGGTGGTGAATAAAATTATTATAAATAAATGAATGAACGAAGAAAAATTCAGAGGAAAAAAAAGAAAAACAGGAAAAACGAAAAACGAAAAACGAACGATGAACCATTACCGAATATATGAGACTTGGAGTGCTGCAAAGAACTTGAGGAACATCTGTTGAGGCGGACGACGGTTCGATGACTTCCGTTTAACATGTGCCGTGCAGTGCAGAGACGACTAAATATGTCGGTGATCCTAAGTCGCGCACGTGGAATTCTAATTGTTCCAATTAATATATAGGTGCGGCAACGATTCGTTAAAATATTTTTGCACGTTGTGAGAAGAGGGGGTGAAAAAAAAAAAGAAAGAATTTTAAGAATTTTAGAAAAGGAAAATCGCCGAGGTGATTTTCTCTTTCGTTCATCTCGTCGATGTGAATTGCGTAGATAAAAAAAAAAAAAAAAATAGATAAATAAAAAATACGCCCGGATTTCGAGTAATTATATAAAGCCCTAAAAAAGTGTTGGATCAGCTTATAGGTGTACCTATATATCTACGTATACTTTTCGAATTCTATGTAAAGCTACAGTTTTATGGGTTCTTTTTATCTGATGATAATCTGCGCGCGGAAAATGTTGGTGTAGGTGTGTTATATATAGTTTATAGTTATATAGGGTGTTATTAGTCAGCGTATAAAAAAAATACACGCACACATATATGTCTAAAAAGAGAGAGAGAAACAAACAATCGCGTTGAATATGCAAACCTACATAACCTTGATGAATTTGGAAGTGGTGGGTACATTATAATAATGGCGCGAGTCGTATCGCGGTCGTAGATCGATTACCTACCTGCACGATGCAGTGGGTTGGAAAGGCGACCTCAAATTCTTTATTATATTAATCATTTTTCAGATACTTATACGTTTAACATTTCATATGATCATTCATGAAATAAACGATCAATAATAAAATGCACAACGCTTAGTTCTTTTTTTTTTTTAGCATAAAAATTTCCATACGTACGAGTTACAATAGATGCAAAAATTATTATACAAATTAAAATAGAATTATCAACGTTGCTTTGGGGAGAATTAAAAAAAAAAAAAAAAAGAAGAAGTTGTAGAAGAAACGACAACTTTCATGGGTACAAATTTGTGCATGTTTTGTCGCTACTATATTCACGATTCGCTACGGCTGCCTGCAACCGAACGAAACGAAATGAAACGAAACGAAATGCGCGTACGCAACTAGTACGTGATTTGACTAAAGTTTTATTCAACTCTCTTTATATACGATCGTAAAGCGCACCTTTAAAAGTAAACTTTTAGCAGCACATAATCATTAACTATTTGCAGTTCAACTATACCAATTACATTCTAACTCGAATGTTGTATTACGACTGGTGTAAATATGTATATATGTAGGCCATACCTGAGCATGTACAAGTATATAATAGCTATAACGCACTGCATCATCAGAGTAGCAAAAAGAAATTTCTCAATATACGGGGACACCATAGATTACAATATACATCTGTAGCATGTACTTACATACCCACATGTACTGTAGACGCCTCTACATTACATATAGGTATGTATACACATAATGTATATTGTTTTATTCTCTCTTTCGCGACGCTGCGACAGGAAGTTCCTCGTTAGACAAAGTTATACCCGGAATGTATATATAGGTACTAAGTACATAGGTATATAATATTATGTATATCATATATCGGTCACTTTGAATGAGCGGGTACATAATTATCATGTTTACTAAAAAATCACATTACTCATCATTCGACGGTGTATACATGGATAATCGGATATACATGTATACTATATTATATATCATCGTTCGCCATGTATAACGTTTTAAAACTTTATTCTTGTTAATTTTTTTTTTTTTTTTTTCAATATCAAAATATATATGCCGGACCCTAGATACGAAGTGCATAGCGAATGTAATCGTCTGGCGTATGTACAGTTTTAAACTATATAATGCGTTAGGGAATGAAATTAATTGAAATAATTAAGCTTTGCCCAGCCCTCGGCAATGAGCCATGGACGACGTTATACGTCATGTACGATCGTCCCTTTTTCAAACAACTGTGTCAACTTCCTATTATACCAGCTAGAACATTTTTTTATCCCGCATGCCGCAGTTTGGCTCGAATAATACTTCGATCCGCATTACGATTTCTAATTTCTCTAATTTTTCCAATTCTACGAATTATACCAAAAGTGCAAATCGGAAAAGTTTGAAAAAAAAAAGAAGGAAGAAGGATAAGATGAAAGACAAATCAAAAGGATGAGAGTTCACGAGCTTATTCACTGGGAATTTTTTTTGTTTTTTTCTCTGGAATAATTATACATTGGAGATGTGCCTCGGTGGTGCGGGTGCGCGAGTTGCAGGATCGTTTGGGGATCGACAGGATGCAACGTTCCGCGAATATTATGGGGGTGCTCGTTTTATTCGAGAGGGCTTTCAACCCTCTCCTCGTCTGGGAGCCCGCACTGTCGCCTCCTCCTCTTTCTCCTCTTTTCATCCTACTCATATATACCTATACATTTAGTACCTATGTACAAATGTATGTATATATATAATAGGTGTGTACATATACATATACACATATATATATTCCCGTACGTCCTGCCGCTGCAATGTCAGAGAACTCGACGCTGCAGCGTGAAAACAATCGATATATAACCGCCCTGCACTGAAAGTGCACTGCAGCTTCGTCACAACGATTTATACAGAGAAAATTATACGAACGAGTATAGAAAACTGTAAAATATCCCAAGAAAAAAGGAAGTATAAAATAACGTTCAGATATTGCAAAAGAACGAGATTCCAGCTCAATAAATGCGAGCAAATCGTGTCGGAAAATTTTCAACTTCCATCTCACGTTACAGGTATACAAAAATTAAACGAAAATAAGCAAAAAACAGAAAAGAACAGAAAAAATTAACGGCGCGCTTTAGCCATGTGATACATGTGTACATGTACGTATATAAACTTTTTCATATATATACGTATGACGTATTGTTGCAACCGCACTTAACAGTTGGATTTCCGTTTCTAGCCGCTATATTACACACGAGTACCGCAAAGTCACATCCTTTCATTTGTATGAGAATCTGTCACGCCCTTTAGTTACAGAGAGACGACGACATCGCGTCACGTCGCTAACTAAACTTCGTTTTTCATGCTCGATAATGATAATTACAATAACGATGATAATATTACAAGCAATAATAAAAACGACAACTTAACATCTACCCAGAAAAAAAAAACTGCGTTGCATGTTCGCGAAATATCACAAGGAAAGAAAGAAAGAAAGGAAGAAAAAACTGCTTTATATTACGATGATTCCCAGATCAAAGAAAAACTGAAGTTGCTGCCCATTAACAGCCGGTTAATTCATTTGCGGTATATTATACATAAATAATAATTATACACCATACGCAAACGCGAGTGTCACGAATGATCGGGATGAGCCTTAAAAGTTTTTCGAAGTAGTTGTATCGTAATAATAACAGTAATAATTATAACGATCGTCTGCAGTCCTCATAAATGCACACGCTTCTTACGGGGTGTTCATCTACATATGCATATAATCGTGAAGCAGAGTACTTGACTGTGATATATTTAAACGACACTAACGAAATTACGATAACTATACCTATAACTTAATTTTTAACGGTATATCGAAGTCATCATGAGACAATTAAGCTGCAATTTTATAAGTACATCAAATTTTTATGGTGAAAAGTCAATGATTCTTTTTTTTTCATTCCTTCTCTTTCCATCGAATTCACATGCGCGACAGTTCGCGTCGTGTACGTGTAAGTGTACGTATATGTATAGTACATGCGGGGCCAAAATGGATCGGTTTATTGAATGCGGATCACTGTTTAGAGTAGTTCGGCTTTTGAATAGGCATGAGAGAAATCACGTGATGAGTCATTTCCTGCGTGACCGCTGCTAACCGCTATCTTTTATGTAGTCTAATAAATCTATATACGCATGTATACACATACCATATGTATACACAAAAATAATATACTTTATTAGATATGTACTTGATATAATGTGTAGATATAGTATGCGTATAGAAGCCGACGCGACTGAGTTAATCGGAATTAGGTACAATGATTTTTCATTTCCGAATTTTACTGCTGCGGAAATTGATCAGAATTTCATCCGTACGCTGGCGTTCGTACGATAGGATATCTGGTGCAATATATGTGAAATGTTTAACGAGGGGAAGTTAGATTACGTTATTAAGTTTAACTCATTACGTATATACTTACTTACTAAGTACGACGGGGTTTATCCGTTATTAATGAATTTCACGCGGGAAATCCTAGTTTGCGTAAAATATTAAACGTTCTAATTGCGATAATGATATCATTCTGTTTTATTATCATTACAATAATTTTATCATTTTATTGTATTCATTCAAAGAATTTATGTATAACCATGTATTATACGGTGCAGGTTGTTAGAATCGATAACTTTGTCAGATTTCCACCAGGAAAACTCAAAACCTCATCGTATGGCGGTTTCCGCTTCAATATGACGTATGGATACCGTGAAATATTAGAAATACTGAAAACGGTGTTCCGGAAAAAGAAAAAAAAAAAACGAGGACAACGTCATAAAAAGGGGCCATGAATGAAAAACTTGTATCTAAAATTACTTTATGATATCAAACCTAAGCTCGCATCATATATGTAACATACGCAATATAGCGATAATATTAATCATCGATATAATTACGTCATTGTTACAAGTTCCATTATTATACAATTATAATATACAACAAATCACGTACTGCACGTATTATAATTTATTCATATATATAAACCGCGTTTCGTAATTCAAGCGATAAATTTTAATACACATGCAGTAGTATTAAAATCTCTGCATCTAGTTTCAACCCCCCAGTAACTTGAATAAAAGCATTATGTACTTTTCTTTTCTTTTTTTTTTCTCCAGAAAATTTACCTAAATCAAGTCCTCTTCTATGTCAATGTGTGTATAGTAGGTATATGAATTATGTACACACTGTACACAACCAACAACCGCAAGCGAATGATATATATAGGTAAGTGTATAATAAAATAAAGCACGATCTTCGTAGAGGTGTGTCACCCTTCAGGGGTAGTTTACATAAATGTATACATAAAAAATTAAAAGAAAAAAAAAAAAAGAAGAAGATAAACCAAATACACGTTCCTTGTTATACCTATACCTACCATATACAGAAATATTTACATTGCATCATCATCCCCTGCACAGGAATCACGCACATTTTCAAGGAATGACGAAATATGTATACTGCATACACCGATACACCATATACTGCACATATACTTATATGCACGTATAGTCTGAATGCAGTAAAATGAACTAAGCGACCTGGGGGTAAGGCGACATGGGCCGACAGACGACAGACACGAAGGAGCCACCGCACCCCATGATACGCTGCAAAACCATTATAATATCTGGCATGTATTGTATATACACTAATTTTTATAATTTTATTATTATCATCATTATGCGATATTGAGACGGGAGAACACCCCGCATATATAATTATACATATGTGCGGTGTATAATAAATAATACATATATATAGAAAAAAAGACGAAAGACACGAAAAGAGAAGAGAAAAAGGTATGAGGGGAGTGGAGAGCGAAATGCATGTATCGAACACCCACGCACATATAATATATACCTCTATATGGGTATCTATAGTACACGCGGTAGCTATGTATACCTATATGAATTTTCTCTCTCATTCTATCACCGGTACTCGACAACTTCAGTCCTTCCTGTTGGTGCCGCTGCGGAGGGCGGCTTCCATGCTGCACCGCCGCACGGATGAATAAACCGAAAAGCTGATGAGAAGAAGTTCGTGTCGGTCGGGTATACCCCATCCCCCGGCTTGACCGTATGGTGAGCTGCACCGAGAGGAAATGAGACGGGAGACGTGCGATGGGGGAGGAAAGAAATAAATAAAGAGAGCGAGAGCGAGAAAAAAAGGAAACCCCGAGAAGGGAAAGATAGAGAGAAACCACAAAGAGGCGAAGAAGGCAAGAGACTTCGATACGGTAACATTATAGCTCGGTGAAATGCAGCTCGCTTCGCGCGACGTCCATAGAGAAACACCAAAGATGAAATACCCATCTATACAAATAACTGCGATATTACATACACATAGCGATATAGGCCCGAAAATTTCATCTCGTAAGGATAAAATCCCTTGAAATTTTTTTTTTTTCATTCTTCGATTCCAATTATTATATTGCCGCTAATTTATTCGAATGAACTTCTTAGCTTTAAGTATCTTAAAATAGCGATTTCTTTTTTTTTCAAATGTACAAAATAATATTTCATCGCAGACTGCACAGTATTTCGTGTATACGTATATGTCTACCTACGTATATACGTGAGCAAACGTACGTGACCGGTGAAAGTTTTGTAGGATTAAATATACCACCCGTGCTCGCTGTACCTACGCGTTTAAAAATACATAGAAAAGTATATGAAGGCATCTACATGGTATACCTGCAGGAGCAACAGTGCATCATGTTGTTAAATACGTACTGCTGCTGCACCGCCCCTAGTCAGAGTTGTAAGTTTTTTTTTTTCTTTAATTCAACGTCAAAATTTTAGGGCTGGTTAAGCCTGCGCCGAAAGTAAATTTTTCCACCAATTTTTGGACGTTTCTTCATAGGTTTTGGTTTGTTTTACTTTTTTTTTGTACTTTTTTTTCGATGAGATCGTTTAGTTATAGAAAATTTTCTAATCGTAAGTGCGAGCAGTTTTTTTTTTTTTTTTTTTTTTTTTTTGTTTTAATTTTTTCCACATCCCTTATCGCTGTACGTAGAATTTCACAGCATTCGTTCGTGCGCGCTGCATCAGAGGGTGGAGTATTTAAAATAGTGTCGTTCGTTGTCGCCTCCTTATAGGCAGAGTTAATTTCCCTATTAATAGAATATGCGGGGGAGATGAGGAGGAAAAGAGAAAGAGGGCGTTTGAGGATCGGTGGAAAGTCTGAATATAGCAACGCGTCCAGATATACATATGATATAGTTATATACCTATAGTATATGTACGTCACATCCGTGTGTACTTCGCACCGCGCTCTGTGCATTTATAAGTACAGCTCATCGCGGGGTTTCCCGATAGTAAAAGTAAAGAAAATTAAGAGAAAAAGGAAAAATAATTTTTTTCCTTCTTCACATCGAATCTGAACTTGCGACCAAGAAATTTTCACGGCCAACCCTCGCGGCGGCCAAGAACACATAATTTCCACCCAGATACAGATTTTTCGGGCTTGGCGATTCGCCAGATAACAAAATCCGACACTTATATACTTTTAACGAATTAAATCTACGATCTCGATATCCATGGGATCGAATCAAAAACGCGCATGATTCGTCGATAGAAAAAAAAAATCAGAATAGATAAATATGAATGATATATGAATAAAAGACAAAATGTTTCGATAATAGTATCAAGATTTCTTTTTCTCACTTTTTTTCATGTTTTTTTTTCTCCTTTTTTTGCGTACATGCATTTCCGGTACGCATCTGCAATCGGTGTATTCTAATCCATTGCATTTATATGATCAAAGATTGAGAACCCCTGAGGACTTGGTCGTCTAAATATAGACTCGGTAGTTTTATCTTTTCCTGGAGATATTTCAGGCGCCCATATAGTTTGCTTGTCCGTTCGTTGCATGAGCATTGTTTAGAAGAAACTGCATAGCCGGCGGCCGGCCCTTATATACATATATTCTCTCTGACGTTGGATCCTCCTTTAACGCCGCTCCTCAAATTATAACGGAAGCAAAAAAACAGTCACGACATTTCTATTCTTAATACACGCAAATGTAGATACTATTTTTGTTTTTCTTCTATAGTTTTAGTTTTAGTTCGAGTCTTAATCTATTTTTTTTGGTTTTTATTCTTCCATTTTAATTAGCCGGCTGCAAACAAAAAGAAAAAAAAAAAAACAAAAGACGGAAGTGGTGAGCGCAAAGGCGAATGATATTGTTTTTACAATTTTCATTTCCTGGACTAAATGATACGAGACAAATTTTACTTTGTTAAGGATTCCGTGCATGCGAACAGATCGTCGTACTTTTCTTTCACGACAGACGCCCTTTACGTATAGGGTTATCGAAAAATTGGACGAAACGGAGGGGGGAAGGGGGGAAGGATTTTTTTTTATCTGTACCGAAGGTCAAGGGGTCAGATTATCACACATGTAAGATCGTAATTCTTGTAAAAACATTTTCATAAATATATCTATATGTATACGAACATTCGTGCTATAGAGCTAAAACGAAGTTGTTGGTTCATATTATATTTTTTTAAGGGCTGTAAAAAGTATAGATGCCGCAGCTGCTGATGGAGGAAAAAGAAAAAAGAAGGAGAACCAAAGATTGCGTCAGATATTTTTCAGTTTTTCGATTACATGTATATAACATATAGGTACTAGGATCTTCAACAGCTGCAGCTTGCAGTCGATGTGCTTTGTAAATTCGCGCGCACATGTGCACGTGTACGTATAATGTATACCTATACCGAGAATATATAAAATGATGAGATCTTTTGATGGTTCAAAAATATCAGATTACGTTCAACTATACGCACAATTTACATGGATATCTAATTTTACGAACCGGATGGGGCGAGTAGAAAAGGCAAAGGAACGTTGAAAAAGAATATACGTATTACTAATGATCAGGTCTAGTAATATCAGCTATGTAATAAGCAACGTCATTGTTAGACGGTATTGTTGAGTAATTTAAATTATTTAACGTTACACAACGAATAAGAAAAAAAATTGGGAAACAGGAGACGCGCTCGATCGGTGGCTGCTCAGTTTTCCGACGTTCGATTTTTATTTTTTTTTTCTTCTTCTCCTTATTTATCCCCGTCGTTATATCAGCCCACCCGGAAAACGAAGAAAACGAAAAATAAGAACAGATTTTTATAAGCGTATACAAAGCTAATTAGACGGTGAAATCCGACGCCAGGACACCGATCCTTCATATTATACACTAAAACGCATCCCGTCGGAATCAAATTTCATCTGCAGCATGCACTTCGCATCGGTATAAGTTTAACTATCGAGAAGAAAAAAAGAAAAGAATAGAAAGAAAAAAAGAAAGGCAAAAGCGCCATTTTATGAGTATAA
This sequence comes from Athalia cordata, assembly GCA_963932425.1. Taxonomy (NCBI): domain Eukaryota; kingdom Metazoa; phylum Arthropoda; class Insecta; order Hymenoptera; family Athaliidae; genus Athalia; species Athalia cordata. Next base: position 34,509,393 of record OZ010626.1, read on the forward strand.
ATTTCATATTCAAAAGGATATTGTAAACGATTAACATTCGGTTAATTATTAATGAAAGAGTGGAGAAAAAAAATATATATTACAGTATGTATTATATTTTTACGCGTTACGTATATATTTATAATAAAAACAACATTTCGCGGAACTTCCGGTTTCAAATACTTCCTCAGAAATGTGTACTGAAATATATTCTCGCTGAATATATGACCGCGCGCGGTATAATTATTTTTCGAATTTCTCTCGGGATGCTTGGAACTTTTTTTTTTCTTTTTCCTTCTTCTTTTCTTTCCCCTTTCCTTATTCTTCCTTAATCCTTAATTGCGTTCTCCAGAATTTGACGCAAGCGCGATTTTCTACAAAGAGTCACCGTTAAATATAACTATTGCGCGAGAGAGAAAAGTAAGTAATATTACTTTAGGTTGCCGCCTATCGTGTTGCCGCTGCTACTTCGGTGCACAAGTTATGGCCAATTACGGTTATAGCTCTGCAGCTCGTGTTTGGCGTACTGCAACGATCACATGTATTATTTCTTCGAATATTTATAAATAGGATTAAAAAAAAGAAAATGAAAAGAAAAAGAAAAGAGAGTCAGAAATAGTAAAAAATCTATTCGTGAATCGGATTAGTAACGATAATTCCCTCGACCGTGGATAGAGTGGCGTCGTGACTCATTCACTCGACTCTTATATACTCCGCGCGCTCACACAAACGTTTTTTTTTCTTCTGTCGTGTCTATCGTGAAAGCGAAATTATTACACGCGTAAAATGTAAGCATGGATACATTTACATCGAACATACGCGATGATATTTTTCACACATACACAATTTACTAGAATTTACACGCTCCAATGAAACACACGTGTTTATATTGTACCACGTGATTATAGTATTATACGAAAATTACATCCGCGCTTACAGTTCGCACGGATATTATGATCCATGATTTATTTACAATCCATTACAGAGGACTCTCTCGAGACGCGCGCGGATTGAATTAAAACTAGAATATAAGAAGAAAAAAATTCATTAAACCGTATAAATAAACACGCAGTCGGTTTAATATTCAAATGTTTTATAACCGGCTTACATATACTATGAGTATATATTTCTTACGTTACTATTATTTGCTTATTATTATTATTTATGGAATTTTTTTCGTAAGCATCTGCTCCGGAAGAATTATTGCGATGATGCAGAATTTTTCGTGGAAACGTTCGTGAAAAATCTCCATATAACCATCAATATGTATACATGATACGAGCGGTATATACATATATGTATGTATACGTCATGTATTATACAACATGTGGTAGTTTTTTTATTTTAATTTTTCAATTTTTTGTTTTTCTTAAAGAAGTGTAGTGATGACCACGAGAGCTTATATGATTCACACGCGCCAGACTCTTCTGTCATTAAAATTGTTGATTCTCGCGGTGATATCATCACATATAGGTACTATATGGATATATAGAAGAAGTCTGTAAAGGAACGTTTATAGCATCGACGAATATTTCAAATAGATTCATAAGAAGTACATGATATAAAAGAAAAGAAGAGAAAATAAGTCACATGTAATTTAGGTGCAGCGAAACTGCGAATATAAATTTTTCGAAAAGGTTTAAAAAGTTTTTACAGATCGTATAATTTTTGTTCTTCACATACACGTAGCGTGTATTATTCGTATAGTCATAAGACTTTTTCTTTCCATAATTATTTGAACGAAAACCGCGAGTGTCCACAATTGTCAATGATATATAGTGAATAGACACGCGATGATCATTCGCACACACTTTGACTAATTAGCGGGCATTATAGCTACTCGTTAACTAAGTTAATGCTGTGGTATTAAACCCTTGCATGGTTATACATATGCACAAAAGTATACTCTAGGTATGGGTAGGTGTGCTACTATAGTTTGTGAATGAGGAGATAGCGATCTTTGTTAAACACTGGAGCTGTATACCCCACACGCCCATTTTATAATCTGGGAGTATTGTCGCTCGAATTATATTTTCATCCAAAAGTTTTAAGATGAAAGTATAAAGTTTGAAGCTTGTCTTCCATTATTAATTATACATACGAAGTGCCTTCCTGAATTTTAAACAGCGCGGGATCCGTTTTATCTAATCACCGCGAGAAGCTCCGCTAGAGTGGGGATTGTTTTGATACAAACATAAATGTTTACACTGTTATACTACGACTACGAGATTTTTTTGGCACGTGCTCCGCGCGCTGGACCACGTGGATTTTTGACAGCTCCATGGGATTCCTTCTTTAGTCTTGAAAAAAAAAATGCATGGAATTTTGCAGGTTTCTCACGCGCGATCTATACTCTTTCGGGTTAAATGTCGTATTAAACCGTTTGAAAATAGTAAGATTCCATAATTTTTTTTTTCCTCTCTCTCTCTCTCTCGCTCTCCTCGCTTCTTATAACCTGAAGAGCGATTCAACACGGCTTCTAGACCTTTCGAACAATACGTACTTATCATAATTTAGCATTCCTGCAGGTCGTTGCAGCAGCGCGTGGGTCGCACGTTCCGAAGAGCTATGTCGACCGGGTCGGTCTTATTACCGTCGGACGACACGAAGCGACAACGAACTACTCCGCGTCGTACGACGTAAGTAGGTACGTACGTAGACGTATATGATCGTACATTACCTAAGCATGCGTTTCCTCGACTGTATGTGTCAGCAAAACGCACAATCGGACTGAATTAAACAAAACACGCGGAGTTTACGTGCGTGTCGTGCCACCGTAGATACTTATAAATACCTGGGTATATGCCGGTGTTAATCTTATTCTCACAGCGCGAGAGTATCGAGAAAGGAACGCATAACGTGATCGTAGAGTTTATAAAATGAAGAGACGATTTTTATCAAAATCTTGCGTGCTGCAGCGGGACGATTTATCACCTCCTCAACTGCACGCATCTGCGTCATGGTCTATCGTTTGAAGAGGGAGAAGTAGAGAAGATGAAAAAGTAAGAACGGGACTTTCTTTTTTCACCCCCTATGTGAAGTTTCGTTAAATTATATTTCCTCACACATAAAGCACGACCGAATTTCACAATTAGGGTAGCTACTCAATTATCAATCATTCCGAGACCCCCAAAGGGCTTTAGGGGTTCGCCAGCTCTGCAACTCTAATCAAGAAAGTCACGCGATGTACGCGAACGAATATAACGTGTAAAATATTTCTCGTTTATTCGCTCGTGCAGCTCGTTGTTTTTCTATTTGTTCTTTTTCATTCAAGACGAGACAGACTGACAGACTGCAGTCGTCCGGCGTAATAATACCCTTTGAGAACGAGCGAAACAGTAACTACATTCATGATATATTAAATCCATTGAGTTATTGCTTAAATTAGACGGGCCATGAGGAATATACGGGAATAGGGGACCGGGAGAAAATAAGATATCGGAGAGACGGGAAGAGAGAGAATGCAGAGACAGTCGGTGTCGTCGTTCTATGAGAATAAAAAAAAACGAATAAAAAAAAGGGTAAAATAAGAATGAGAATATAAGACTGGTTGATAACGAGAACGAGCAAAGCTAAGCCAAAGCCGAAGTTACGACTACAGCTGAGCTGATGGGCCTAGGGGCGAAAATAAGAAGAGGGAAAAGGATGGAAGCCACCAGCCATCAGGGGTCTTAGAATGTGAATGGCTCTCTTTGTTTTTCATATCTTGGAACCGATTGCTCCTCTGATACACGCGCGCATTACAGCTGTACAAATGAAGTAAGATTATCGGAACAGACTTACGCCGCTGATATTTTTAGCGAGGAATTACAATAAACGAAATATTGGGTCCTCGTAAACCGAATGTTTTATGCAGTAATAAAACTTTGGAAATTTTTTTATTACAGGACTCTCGTTATAACCCCTTTCTTATTTACGCGCACGGTGTTGGCGGTGCCGCCCAAAAACGATAATTTCTCAACGCCTACATTTACGCTGTTTTTTACGTCCAAGAAAACTCGTCAGATTCCTTTCAGCCCTCCTAGTCATCCGATAAATTAAAATCGGGTGAACTGAGAATCTAAAGAAAATTCATATGCAGCTACGATGATACATCAGATAGGCGAGAAACTCCCACGCAGGAAGTATGATCTTCTCGTACATCTTGACCGGAATGCAAGGAGCGAGGAAAAGGGCGTCTTCTCGATGACGAAGAATGAAAATAGGATGTGATGAATCGACGACTATTGCAACTGGACACTTACCAGGACTTTTGTGAAACGTCTTTCGAGCTCCGCAGCGTCCGGCATCGGCAATCTAGGTGTTGTACTTCGGACGCTACCAGCTCGGTTGTGAGGTCCGCCTAGAGTCCCCATGTTAGATTGACAATAATTATGGTGGCTATTAGTTGTACTGTTCACTCTTTTATGGTGAGAATTAACTACGCCGACGACAGACTCCGTATCCCTACGGCTTTGCACGATTCCCATTGTTTGTTTACTACACAATGATTAGACTAAGAGACACACCGCATGAAATTTCACAATTTTATATTATTCCTTTTATTTTTTTTTGTTTAGTTATTTTCATCCGACTACCGCGCGAGATAAACGTCAGGGGGGAATAGATGTCATTTCCCTCAGAAGACACTTGTAATTATCCCCTATTTTTCACCCTATTCTCATTCCACGTACAGATTTTTTTTCCATCACCAACACCATGCAGCAGTACCAGCAGCATCTAACTTTGTTAGCCAGACCGCGCAGAAGCGTGCAACAGGTACCGGAGACGACGAACTAACACCATCCATTGCTGACGACGAAACCAACTCTCACGGAGAAACTTAAACTCACACTATACACAACACACCACAGCTCGACGAGCGATTCAGAACTCTTAACACTAACAGCTTCACCGCTGATCTGAACGCCCGCCGGCCAAGCCAGTTTCTAAATACAGCGCGCCGTGCGGCGCCCCCTGCAAACAATTTCAACGGAAGAGAATCTTCGTGATTTTACTCTCGACATCTGTGGGAAGGGATGAAAAGTTCCGAAGCTTCGATTGTTGTGTGAATTGTTGAATGAAAATCTTGGTTGTTGATCGGTGGCGACCTTCGATCGGCGTCGTATCGAGACGCAATGACCGCCATAGAGCGTCTACATTTGACAGTAATAAATAAATAAAGTTTAGTAAATAAATAAACAAATAGTGGTCAAGAATAGAGAAGATCTTCAGGTATGCCGAAAAGTCCGTTGAGTGCCCCAGGCGGGAGTAACGGGCGTAATAATTACGATTGGAATTCACGTGATCGTCGTCGTGGTTATAATGGATCGGGAGGAGGTTATAGTAACATTCAAAATGATAATTATGAATCGTACACACCGAAGAAGAATGAACCGTCTCCCCATATGAATGACGACGGCTTTATACCTTTGGGATACAGCAGCCCTGTTAATCACCATCAGAGACATAGTGGAAATTGGAGAGGATCGGGAAATGGACAGAGACGTCGTGGGAGTCCTATGGGGGCTGGTTACAATAACTATGGGAATAATTCCTATCACGATACTCCAAATTCCAGATTCAACAATTCTAATTCCCCAAAACACTTTCACAAACAAAATTACGGACAGCGCAGGGTGAATAAAACTTGTTAATCGGTATAATATCTATGGTCTCTGATTCTCAATACTTATAATTTTGTTCTTTATTCCTAGCCTCATCAAAAGAATGCGCACAGACATGTGGATATATCAAATTATGTGAACGCTGGATTCTTAGAGGATCCATGGGCAGAATTGGTAAAAAAGCTAGAGAGTTCCCAGATCCCACAATGCGCTCAGGCTTCGGAGGCTGCAAACAGCGAGGAACCGTCACAGCCTCTGTCGCAACTGGAGATTGCTAAGAGTGTTGAAACTTCAAATTCAAATGCAAGTGGAAGTTCGTGTGGAAGTATTCTCATAGGAGATCTTACCGTTAAATCGAACAGTCCAACTAACCCGGAGTCCGATAGCCCGGACAATTTACAGAAGCCTGTAAGTGAGGCATCAGAATTGGCGACAAGTTAGTGAAGCTAGAGGTTTTTCTTGGCCTCGTCAAAATGTACATACGTAATTAATGTTGTAAATATTTTCGAGGAACCGAGGAACTCTTCAGGGTTTTTTTATACTTTTTGAAAGGGCTTCTTTTCATTAGTATACTTTTACCACCGACCACGGAGAATTTATACTTGCGGCTATACTTTCACCCTTTTGGAAACATCTATTATTATACCATATCAAATATCTTGTATACTACCATCGGTATGGATCGCGAAAATATTTCACCCAATATATTTCCAATTATCCATGGCTGTGAAAATGGCAACAGATTATATCCGGACTAACTAACGCGCAATTTTTCTTAACTCTTCTTCGTTATTTAAATATCAGTTACTGACTGCACATGGAAGTCATAACAAGTACGATGAAGTTATAAGCTTTCACTTGAATCTAATGAATCGTTTTGAACTACTTTTAAGATGGGCAAGTTTTAATTCAGCATTAGACCGCAATAACTTGATACGTCAGATAATATTTCTAACTAGATATATATCTATTTTCATGTGACTCAAGTTGAGCCAAGTGCAATTTAAGTTAAAGCTAATAATTTACATACTATAATTACTCAGCCACCCAAACGAGTCTGTATATTACTCGATATCCACGTAGCGGGTGATTCCGCCATCTCCCATCAATTGGGTCGAAACAACAAACCCATAGTTGATGACATTTGTACAGAAGTTCATCCGTCTACATGTAACATAAATTTAAGTGGATCTCTATAGCGTCAGATCTTAGCGATTCTGATTTGCAATCACCGTACGGTCAATTATGAAAAATAACTTATAATTTGAGTCTAGAATTTTTGTTCATCAATTTCTGTCTCGCTCGTTAATTGTAAATTAACAACTGAGTGGTATGAAAAATTCTGACGAATATTACAACGCAGAAATCATGGCGATAGATTAAAAATAGCAGATAAATTAAATTATCACTTACAATTGGATGTTTTAATATTTTAATAAGTGCGTAAGTACATGCAATTGATCTAATAAATAATTATATATATTCGAATATTTTCTCAAATATTTAGAATACATTCAACATGACGCAGTTCGTGTATATATATACATATATATTGGTTTTATATTCACTTTTATCATACAAAAGAAAATTTACAGTAATTATTTACTACGAATTATCGTTATTATTATTCATATTATGTACCATGGTAAATTCAGTTTTTACATAGCGTGCCGATAGCCAATAGATACATTGTTCTTATGTCATTATCGATAATTATTATCACTACTTAATTATTATTTTCTAAAATATATACTCGCGTTCATCACTGTGGTTTAATTTTGAATCGAACGCAAGTTTTAGCGATCCCTCATTAGGTTACAGGTGAAAGACAATAGAGTTGTTTTTGTTTGCTCATAAATACACGTATTTACCTTGCTTCGCCTAATTTATCTTGGTGATATATTTTGTCTTTTTGGACCCGTTACTTCATATCCACTCTTAAAAAGAAACGTTACCGTTTATATCGAATCAAAATTTTCGCCAGACTTTTTCAAAAGCCAGTTGGAAATACAATGAATTGACGAGAAAAATAAGGATGAAGAAAATTGAAAAAAAAAAAAGAATAAGATTTTAAGAAATTATATAAAAACAAATACGATGAGTACAAATATTGTAATAACGATAAAATGTTTACGGACGTAGTCTGAAAGACGGTGGTTAATTATAGATACGTGTTTAAGCATCATGTAACAAATAAATAACGATTTTACACTAACGTTGTTGTTCAGATCTTAAAATTAAAAATAATGTTCACCAAACCTGTATACATATGTACGTATTTACCATTTCAACTGGTGGTGTCTGCAGTAAACTGATTACTAGATAATCATCGAGTAAATATGTACGTTTATGCGAATCGGTGTCGAAAAGAAATTTTGATCGATATGGAATACATGTGTATTTCAACATGATTTATCGATTCGATCGCTGATAAATGATCGATTCAATGATAACAGAAAAAAAAAAGGAGTAACATTCTTGGCAATCATTCTTATCACTCATATCCTTTATTTGTTTAGCTACCTAATGAATAAATGTTCGGACGATGAATTTAAGGGTCGATGCTTTTATTTAGATTTTTGGTTCAGGTAGGTTTATTTTTACCGCTATAACCCGTATGTAACAATATTCAATAATGATCAGTTTATACGGCAATGTAATTATAAGGTATTTTGTGAAGGTATAAGGTATATGGTATATTTTTTCTTTTCTTGTTTTTAATACAGCTAACTCAGTCCGTATGACGATTATGTATGCGTCAAGATCAATTATAACGATAGTGCGACGCGCGTAACCGCAAAGGAAGTATAATGAAATTGATGTACAAAAAAAACCCTAGTTCATTGCTGCAGATCTCTGACGTTATTTATACGATAATAATGATGATGATGTAAATGACGATCCTTAACTGCTTTATTAAATTGCTATGCGTTATAATTTTCATTATTCATATATTAATTTTACGAATTAAACTGACAGATCTTACAAGCTATATCTGCTCTACATATATATATCGTTAAAAATTGACCACGTACTTTATATTATTATACAATAATTATTATCTATATAGATATATTATATTTCTTGGACCCGAATGATGACAATTATAGGTATATATTCAACAATCTATAATACACGCGAATTTTACATGGCGATAGTGAAGTAGTTTAAGAGATATGCTCGGGTTGATTAAATTTCGTCGATGTCATCATCATTACTGTTAAAACTATCGTTATTATACACCCTTTTTTTTCTAATACCGCATATAAATATATTTATCTTCGTTCTTACCGACATGCTTGGAAAATAAATGATGTATAGCGTGTGTAATCGGTACAGGTATAATATGCCAATATAAATGACCAGAGAACGATGAAACCTTGAATAGCGAAAATTTTAGTCTACAACTATATAAGGCTATTGAATTAGGATCATTTTAGGAATAGATACAACGTACAAAGCTCTTCGTCCTACGGTATTCTATCGATTTTACTGAAAACCTTGCGACGACTACCCTTTACCTGACGCCGAATCATTAAGTAACTATGAAAATGTCGCGTCCAGTTTCTATAGCTGGATGTTTTGACAGTTCCGGCAAAGGCACGTCCCTATCAAACTAGAACCACGAAAGTATTTCTGATGTATGTATAACAAACGAGATCGTTATGATTTTGAATTTAGTCATGGTTTTACACATTTTCGCCGCACGTGTGTGTAAATAGCCCGGCCCTTGTGAAAATATGCAATCCCGCACCCGCAGCAGGGGATATTTTTCGCTTATTGGGGAAAAAATGGAGCAGAAAACAGAAATGATAATAATTGAAATGCGTAATAGTCTCGTAATAGTTTCGCGGCCGGATAAAAATCATGATAATATATATATGTTTACATAAAATATACATATAAGTATATATTTACCGGTATGCGTCTACGACAGGTTCAAAGGGGACTCCGCATCGAGCGGGTAAGGTTGAATAATTGATTGACTCTCGAAGGAATCGATAAAACTTGTTCAGCTGGCACAGCTGGGCCATGGTCGGCTCCATGTCTAACTCATTGATGTACAATACCATTAGCTATAAATTACATAGAATATCATCTACGAATGTACAATCAAATGTTATGTCAAGTTTCTTTTTCGTTTCTCTTTTTTTCTCAGAGTCAGACGATGCGCATAGTTATATAATCGAGATCATCAGGGTTCAATTTACCCTGCGCCCCCGTTTTTCTAGTGCTCCTCAATAATAGTTATAATAAATTAACAATCGAGCGTGAGAAGACCAAACCTGACCTATACACGTGTAATATATGTGTAATATATAATAATTTTATGTATTGTATATACAATATATAGTATATAGGTATGTAGGTGTGTACTATACATAGATCAGGTGCTTAGGCACGCCGAGAGCGAGGTGTACGTCACTTAATAAAGTAGGGAATAATAATTGGTTGCTGACGAGGGTATTATATGGTATACGATATTATATATATACATATGTACATACAATACACACATATTTATAGGTACTTCAAGGTGAATGGCTTAAGATTTAGGGCAAGAGTTATCGATTCGAATTGAACTCTTTAAAGTATCTCCTCGTTTCAATCGTTATAAATTCAATGCGCTGATCAGACTACCGTCTTTTTAATTTATAAATGGGTATGTATACATATACTTTTTAATATATCTGATCTATGTGCCTACTTTAGGCGTGTGGCAAAGAATTTTGCAAAATATGTATTTTCAATGATCGAAGATGAAGATTTTGTTAGATGCTGAGCATATAACTTTGAACTACTTAAATCTAAACCCTTACTTGTTTTTTTTTCTTTTTCTTTTTTATAGTGATTATAATATACAAGTAAGACGATTTTATGACTAGAAAATCATACGAGATATTGTACGACGATTATAATATTATGATTCACTGTTTGATATTTCTATTAACAAACTTTTGGTACCGTTATTAACATATCTATTTATCTTATTAGTGATAACGACAGAACATTGACTTTCGGTTTAGATTATTATTACCCTTTTACGTTTTTGTACGGATATATAGCAGAATTGACTGCAGATATTTCTTTCAGTGACTGGATAATTATTTCATTTTCAATTAAAATGTTAATCCCTAATTCAAATTTTCAATCCAAGTAGGCATTTATGGAAATATCGGAAGAGTCGGCGGTATACCCATGATTATAAACGTATCGTACTATAACAAATTATAGTCGTAAATAATTTATACAGGTTCATGTTTTATTAATTAATCGGTACACATAATATTAATGATACTCGTTGGATGGTGTACCTATTATAGGTGTATATGTATAATATATGTATATCTACATTGTATGTATAATATTTTTTCAATCAGAAATTTTTCATTTATTTTATTTTATTTTTTTTAATTTTATTTACACAATGATAATTTTCTGCTACAGCGAGGTAAAATTGTCATTTTTATTTCACTCTTTGTAAAATTAATATACCCGATACATAGGTATAGTATATAGGTATGTATATATATATATTTATTATAAATGATTATTTATATTTTTTATCTGTGTAAATAATTATTCGCTTCAATTATTAATTGATATTATGTGATTTTATTTATAAGGATCACGAATTTTAATCCAGCATATTTATGTTCTTTTTGGTCTCATCGTTTAAAGCTATAAGGTTGTTACAATTTTCATAATATATATTATGAATAAATGTGTGTCATATGTATCTTTGTAAATATAGGTAAACATGTGTAATCAATTTTTTTTTTTTTAAAAACCAAAATCGACTTTTTCTCTGGAATAGAAAATCGTGAGATGAGATTTTTCCAGGCAGTGTACCTGACGATGAACATTCAACTGCTTTCACCTCGACGATCTGGAGGTGAAGATTTTTTCTTTTTCACCGCTTTTGAAATCGAAAAAACTCCGCAAATCGTTGTAAAAATTCTCAGTGATATCAATGCGGCGCATGTGCCACGCGCGGATATTTTGTTTTATCGTTTTTTATTTAATTTAATTTAAATTATTTTTTTTTTCATTCTTTCATGCGATCAATGCATAGGAAAATACTCATCGAGGTTACCAGTGTTAACGTTTTCTGCTTTAAAAATTATATACATAGGTATATGTACGTATTACATGCCGCGTTGTTTAATCGATCCGTAAATTTCTTCTGCAAACCTCAACTTCATGCGGAATTATACATTCGTATGATATACATGCACATTGCTGATTACATCTTTTGTTAAAAGTACAAATATAATTTTCTACAAATCTATATTTTAACGCCGATGATTACATAAACGCGTGTACCGTTGTAACGTTTTACACATTTTGTGTATATATGTATACCAGCTGCTCAACTGTATACATTTTTTTTTACTGCGTTTTTGCACGTTTTTGTTTGTTCTTTTTTCGCATATTTTTACGTACGCATATAACCGCGTGTACATATGTTGATACATATAGGTAGGTACATAGTATCTATCTGCAATCGCGCATACGTTAACACGGGGCCATTAACGAATTAGTTAATATAGAACTTTTGGTGGTTAGAAACCGTCGCGGGTAGTCGCCATAAATATATAATTAGTTATACAAAGCACATCGCGCAAATTACGGAACATCAGGTTTCATATAACACATTAAAAGCAATTTAGAGGGGGGTAAAAACAAAAAAACACAACAAACAAACACCGTACGTAGAAACAAAACGAGGTTAAAACAAATTAATGTTATCTTTCGTTATTACTTATTGTTATATACACATGCGTTTTTTCTCTTTTTTTTTATTTTTTTATTCTTATAACGATACAAAAAGTGATGCGATTCATTTTACTTTTTGATTGTTTATCATTTTATTATTATTATTTTTTTTTCACTTGACAATCCGCGGATCCATCAGGGAGGAAGCGGGAAAGATTTCTTTGGGAATAGGGGACTTTCTTGATATGATTTCAAAAATGATATTATTATTATTATTATTAATTTTTTTTTTTTATTAATCTAGGTAAGGGCTTTTGGTCCCGCTCAAACTCTGCAGGTTTTAAAATTTACGGAAATAGTTTTTTTTATTACATTCTCTTTTTTTTCTCAATTTTTAGTTACTCTCTTTAAAATCCATTATATCCCGAGTAGACGGGATATAATATAGTTATATAGGTATTTAGGTATCCATAGCAATTATGAATTAGGAGAAAACTTTATGCAATTCATATAGGTAATATAAATAAATTTTATACGCGTTATTTTTACGGCTGTAAATCGCGAACTTACGATTATATAGTAACTTGAAAATTTCCTCAATTGTTTTATTTGTTGTTTACTTTATTTATTTATCAATCAATTAATTTATTCGTTAATCTTTCATTGGATTCTTTATTAATTCACACACAATATCACGAAGTGTTCGAAGAGTAGAATTGTCTGTCGCGCGGTCTGCACAATATTGAAATGTCAGCTAATTATAATCGCCCCGCTCGGATCGCGATTGGACCATTTGCAGAACTTGCAGAAAAAAAATCTGAAGACGACGGCGATGACCGCGGAGTATGTGACGCGGCGTAGATACTTCCGTCAGACGAGGAGTTCTTCGATGACCTCCTCGGCAAGCAAATTCTACAAGTACTCGTCAACTCGGTCCATTTCATCTGGAGGGCTTGGCTCGGAAATACTCAAAATTGGCAGACCGAAATGCTGCGGCGTTTGGTCGAGGCTTGTCTCAGGCGTACGACGAGCGTAATCGCAACTTCTCGCGTGGTGATCCACGTGGTGCAAATGATGTCCTGGAGGATGATTATGATGCCGGTGAGAACGCGCAAAATCTGGATCGCAGGAACGACGATAAAATCTACAGACAAAAACAGACGTTCATTTTTTTCAATTTTTTTCAAACGAACTTTTGTACGGGGAATAATTAAAAACTAATTGTCCGTGAATGTTAATTGATTCGGCGCATCATTTGGGTGAAACAACAAAAATATGTAAAAATTACAACGAATATAATGAAAAACAAACTTCGAAGCTTATTGTATTTGCTTGAGCCTGCAGCGTGGGATTTTTCAAAATAATAACGAATATTCAGAGCTTTTTTATCATTCGGGATAACAGAACACGTTTTTATGTGTAAAGGCTTTTTCCTTCGAAATCTCGGGAGGCAGGTATTTATAATAAATTATAACTGTTGGTATGATTAGTTTATGGATATTCTATAATAATTAATCATAATTCAGGCTGTATCACCTTTCGTCCATGGAGGCTGGCTGCCGAACCGGACATCTAACATATTCGTGACTTCCGCCAACACGCCAACCGCCCCCAAAACGTCGAGCCACAAGAGACGAAGTGGTGGTTGCGGTTCCAGAATCCCTAAAATAATTACCGAGTCGGAATGATCGCCGACGCATTCAACTGTGTCCACATTATTTTTATTTTTACTCTCCCCACCCCCTCCCCTCCCCCCTCTCGCCGGATCGAGTGATTCCGTCCAACTTTTCAACCCTTTAATTATCCAAAACTTTAATTTCACTCCCGTCGATATATTCCTGCCTGCATTCCTATGGGGATCGTCGATTACAAATTGGACAAGCATACGCTATACCTATGTATATGCCTAGGTTTGATCTCCGATCGTTTCAATTTACAGGCTGAGTTTTTTTTTTATTTTTTATTTTTTCAATGATGTATAACTACCAGCTGGTTCGAATTTATTGATAAGATTTTTTCATTGGTATTATAAAAAATGTCAATGGCACGGTATCAAATTTTACATCCTTATCATATCTCTATGAATTTTTTGAGTCCTATGTACAATGTTCTGTTATATTTTTTTTATCGTGTTTGTCTTGAAGTCGGTTACGTTTTTGGGTGAGAAAAAAAACTAAATGTATGTAAGGTTTTCATTTGAAAGAGTGATCGATATGACATTGACATCTCCTTGGCACTTTTACCCACTATATACACTAGGTCCCAAAATTGCACCCTCATTTTTTTCAGTACCGTTTTTGTTTCTAACATTCTTCTCAATTTTTCAATACATTATACAGTTTGAGAGATATCAGATTTCAACAGTTTAGAAAGTTTACCCTTTACACACATCAACTGTTCACCGAAATTTTTCCACCCTGACCCCCGGAGAGCTTTGAATTATTTAAAAACATCACGTCGCGGGTTGACGTTGAAGTTCACTATAAAAAGAACACGTCTGATAAATTATTCATGACCTTTTTCTACTTTGTTGTTGTTATACTGAGTTTCTTTTTTTCTTCGTTTTTTTTTTTTTTTTTTTTTCAGGTAGTTAAAGGGTTGAGCAAAAGTGTATTCCCCCTAAATTGGGTAAAACCGAAGAAAACAATTTAAGGAAATCGATAAAATCAACAAAAGAAAAATACCGTTTGTTTTATTTCTCCCAATTAAACTTCGCACCATTTTGACCGGGCTTCAATCTCGCGGCGAACTTTTAGCGTTATTTCAAACGAAGGTCGCGTCGATTCTTCTCGATCGAAGCCAAAAAAAAAAAAATAGCATGCGATAATAATTTTCTACGTGTTATAATCCGAAGAGGAGTCGTGCGGATAATATGATTATTGAGCATCGTTAAATAAATTGGAAATAATTTTCTCACAACTCATTTAATATATTTTTCCAACCTGAAACTTTGTTGGTGATAAGGAGATTCTTGTACGGCGATATCAGATTCCCTAGGGATATTCTCCTGGTTAATTTGTGCGTAAAAATTAACGTCGTCATCCCTAGTTCTTCGTTGATCCCTGGAGTCACGTTCGTGGTCCCTCGTATTTGTAGAATTCTTGAGGAAAGTTTCGCGGTCGTCATGGCGGTCGTCTTCCGCAAGATCATCTCCGATGTTACGAAGTTCCCTTTGATCGTGTTGACCACTGCTCGAGGCGGCCAATGGCAAATTATCTGCACTGCGAACTTTGCGACAAAGCCTCGAAGTCGAACCGTGACGCCGTACGAATTCCTAGATAAAAAAAAACATAGAAAAAAAAGGAAACCTAATATATTAATCTTGAAAACAATTTATACGGCCTTTCAAAAAGAAATAATTTTTCTTCTTTCTTTTGGTTTTTTGGTTTGTTTTCTTTCTCTCTCTCTTTTCCCAAACATCGTTCAACGGTATATCGGCAACCGGATGTATATATAAGTATAATAGAACGGAAATCGATCGATTCTGCGTACTCGATATAGCTGGGCGCAGAAGTTCCAACCAGGTTCCATTTTGAGACTCAATTATTTACAGATCAGAGTTGAGGATCATTAATATTTATTAACTTAGCCCGATAATTTCAGACGTCGTCGTCGTCGTCGTCGTCGTCGTCGTCGTCGTGTTGGTTGTGACTCGACTTCTCGTCTGTACTATAAAGAACGTTAAACTACCCTACAGTGCTCCAAATCACCTTGACATTTTTTACATTTTATTTAATCATTTTTTACCGAACGCTATTTATACTAGTTGGAATCCTAATCAATTAATCGGTTAAATTTACAACTAATTATACCAACCTGCACTTTGCATGAAAAACCAAGGGAAAAAAAACGAGAAAAAAAACAACCGAAATTTATTTTACCTGCGACAGAAATCCGGCGACGTCTATCGCGCTGTTAACACGAGGTCTCGTAGGTCTGGGCCACCCCAAACCACCCCCGCTGTCCATGGAATCGACGTGATGGTTCGACCAGTGCAGATGCTGTGGAAAAAAAAAACCTTGTTAAATTTTTATCACCATTACAAAACGATAGGAAAAAATACATAAAAAAAACCAACATACGCGGCTCACGCGGTGCAAAAATGAAAGAAAATAAATTAATCCAAAGAAATTCGATTTATAATGTAATAGAAAAAAAAAAAGAACGATTTTATTGGACGGAAAATTATCTCTTACTACGTCATTTCTAATCTTTGAACTAATTTTGTTCTTCAAATTATTTGTTATTAATTTTTTTCTTTTTTTATTTTTTCGCCGTAATAGGTTCATCTCCCTCAGGACTTACGATGACCATCGACGACGGCAAGAATATATAATGCATATTATAATATCTGTCCTTGCCCGAGGCGGTTCCATGCTCTTTTTTGTTTTTTGTCTTTCCTTTTTTTTTTACTCTAATTTTTTTCTCTCCATTATATTTGAAACGTTATTAAATTTATCGATCGTCGATGTGTATCCACCTATATAGGTACTATAATATTGTAATAAAAAAATCAAAGAACAAAATGTTAAAACCAGAAAGAAAGAAAAGAAAAAAAAAAAAAATCGAACAGACAACGTGCTGTTTTGCGAAATACTGCAGCTCTCGGTATAATATACACACGACATGTATGCACATATGTACATGTGTATAACATTGGAAATACGTGATAACAACAGCTATTATGTGAAACTATTATACGTAGAATACACAATAGTTGGATCTGCGTAGGTATACACATACGTTTATGTATGAATTATATACGTAATAATTTTCTTCAACATACATGGAATATTGGAGAATGGTCTATTAAACGGAAAAGTTGTATGCTACTACGCTCTATGTATATAATATGTATAATATATCCATGTAGATACACGTGGCTCACACATCGATCGGTGCGGAATATACGGATAACGCGAATAGGTAATTTCATCATATGTTGGTGGTATCCAATTTTGTAATTTGAATTTTGCCCAATGAAATTATACGAAGAATAAAAAAAAACGAGAAATATCTTCACGGTCTATTCGTGGGTCTGATGTAGTTAAACGAGTTATACAATATGAAAACCTGTAAGAAACAGAAAAAAAAAAAAAAGTCAATAAACAAATTAATAATTAGATAAATATGTATTCGAGTATCACGTGTGCAGACGGAAAAGCGTGATTATATACAGCTGCGCACACTTCGAAAAATTCTGTGATCATTACAATAAGTACATTAAAATTATTCTTATTTTTTTTCGTGTTTTGCAGTTGATTCCTTTTTTTTCTTTTTCCATATTTCACCTGTTTCATGTGCAATGTGATAGAAATTCAAACGTAGATTAATTATTGTGACAATAATCAATTAGCAATGTACACATTTTTAAATAGATTAGATGACAAGAAAAAGATCACGGTAAAAAAAAAATTGATATTCAAGAGTGCTATACATTTTACAGGCTCTACTTCCAAATGCTTACCCCTTCTGATTTCGCTCTGAATATACCTTGCAGAGCTTCGATTTCACGTAAAAACGAAGGTATCAATTGCGTGCAACAAATTTTTTTTTCTTTCTCCTTTTTTTTTGTGCGATTTTTTTCAATCAAAGGATGTATACGGTTAAAAAGAATTGATTAATTCTAGAACACGTACTCTACACTGCGCACAACAATTAAGGGATCACTCGAATTTTGTCGTAAAAAAGGCCCATTTTCAAATGGGTGTAACTTCGTCGGAAATGAACGGATTTCAATGAAAAAAATTGGGATTTAAAGCTTGAAGCTTTGTCTTCAAAACTGTCATCCTGATTTTTTTGTTTTGCACAGTTTTTTCGTAGTTTTTCAGCTTTGAAGCCATGAATGCAGAAATTTTGCGTTTTGCTTTTTTTTTGTACCTTGTGCACCGCGTGTCAAGAAAATTGCACGGGGATGTTGTTATATGGGTTTTGTAGCTTGAAACTTCTCCTTCAAAATGCTTTTTTTTTCATCATTGTGCGATTGTTCACTACCGAGTAATTCGTGTTTGAACCATTGACTGCACTTTCGTAAGTTGGTGACACTTTGACGGGTACCTCAGTGCTGGTGCGGTGATCTTATATTCATCAAAAATCTCGTGTTGCCTTCTCGAATTCTAATGACTCGCCCAAATAAATCCCGCTTACTTTACTATTGCCCAATTGTCCCCTGCCGAATGACACTTTTGACGGCCGTCTAAGATCGCGTAAACCACGTCGATTATTAAGTCACAAATCTATACACATTCACCGACTTGCGAAAATGCAGTCAACGGTTTAAACACGAATTACTCGGTATCGAAAAATCGCACGATGATGAAAAAAAAAGCATTTTGAAGGGGAAGTTTCAAGCTACAAAACCCATATGCCATCATCCCCGTGCAATTTTCTTGACACACGGTGCACACGGTACAAAAAAAAAGCAAAACGCAAAATTTCTGCATTCATGGCTTCAAAGCTGAAAAACTTCAAAAAAAACTGTGCAAAACAAAAAAATCAGGATGACAGTTTTGAAGTCAAAGCTTTAAGCTCTAGATCCCAATTTTTTCCATGAAAATCCGTTCATTTTCGACGAAGTTACACCCATTTGAAAATGGGTCTTTTTTACGACAAAATTCGAGTGATCCTTTAATTGTTGTGCGCAGTGTATCTGTACAATATTTACTGGGCGTTCTCATGAATATTTTTAACTAGTACATCAGCGGCAGTTTTTTTTTTGACATGAAGTCGAAGCTGTATGAATCTGCAAAAATCAGGACAACATCAAACAGGGGTTACGTTTTCGGAAGTATATTTTTATGTAACAAAAAAAAAAAGAACATTAATATAACATAATAATAGAGAAAAAGGAAAAAAAAAGCACAGCTGCATCGAATTGCTTGGGTGCGCTGTGCTGCTGCAAGTGCAACTGACAGAAAACTTATTTGAAAAACTTTTATGCGTCCAGACATAAACGATTTGAGAAAATATATTGGTCTAATATTTTTCACTTTTCTCTTCGTGTAGAAAATTTGAACCGTGAATATATTATTAATTTTTTTTTTTTTGTCGAGGAAAAATTAAGTTAGAAGATTAAAATATAAGACACGGGGCCGAAGGAATGAAAAATGCGGCGGGTTGAGGGAGGGGTGGGAATGGGGGCAAATAACTCGAAAATTGTCGACATCGCGGAATGTATAATGATACACCATATTTTTTTTTGCCTTATTAAATACGAGTGAATATCGAAGACGAACACATATTATTGCAGTGTGTAGAAAAACCCAATATGTATAGGTATATACCATACTATGTGCGTGTCGAAGATGCTGTTGATATAGAAAAAAGAGAAGATATAAGAATGATGGTTGCGAAAAAGTATTATACCATGTGTGCCCCTTTTGTTGGCTCGCCGAACGCCTAGCGGCAGGCAACTAGGCATACTGCGGTGTAAACGCTGGGACACATGGTATAAAACGTGTGGTATAAATGATCGAATATACAATAGATCCGGAGCGGATCATGTAATGACGATGATGGTGATGATAATACAAAAAAATACGAAAGAAGTGAAACACCGAATACAGCTGCATTTGAAAATTGTGAAATACTCAATACTCCGTTAAAGAATACTGAATATACCGGTTGTCACGCGATGTCTGCCCTGTGGAGTAGAGCGAATTGACATCCGCAATCGCGGGGATCCCTCGCGCGTCTTGGATAATGGAAGCACTGCTCCAGGACGCAGCAGCCCCCGCCGCCGCACTGAATCGACACACACCACCCACAATTCATTTTAATCATCACCTTTTTTCCAATTTCTTTTACTTTTTTTTCTTTCACATTCAGAAACATTCTCTCTTTCTCTCTTCGACTTCGTTCACATCGGTGTAGTGAACATACGCGTATTGATCGATGTGGATGAATTTGAAACGATCATAAGTTCAGTAATTGTTGCCTCTCGAAGACACGAGATAATTCATAATTCATCGACATGCCTCATGTTCAACGCTTTACACAGTGCTGTTTGTTTTTTTCTCTCTCTCTTTTTTGATCAGAGGCAAGACAGGGGAGAGGTGAATTTCATAGCCGTGATCATTGATAAATATGTGACATATGTAAGTATGATAATATCTGGACAATTCGGTGCTGTTCACTTATTTTAACTAAATATATATTGTTGCAGTAAATCCACACATCACTACGATAACGAAAGCTATTGATATATTTATGTATATGCAGAGTGGCTGTTTTTCAAATTAAAGGAGTTCGATTATCCAAGAAAATGATTCATGTATCGCCATATATTGAAAAATGTTTCAGACCAAAGCACAAATCGGATTTTCGAAAATAAACGTCAAATTAACAAAATCGGTTTACGACGAGATGGCGTCATCTTTGTGGAGAAATTCCGTTGATCGCCATCTTTTTTAAAATTTCTTCTGTTACAGATATAAATTGCAGCATAAACTAAACGAACAATGAAACTCCTAGTTAGTTCAAAGTTGCACAAGCTGACCGCACGCTCGTCGACTGGAACATGTTGAAACCGACATAGTTTGTAAACCTTTGAGGTTACGATCTCCATTTTTTGTTTGTCGATGGGTACTGAAACCAGCTATACAATTTTCATATTCAATAGAAAAATCAAATTCCAATTAGAAATAAAGACTGCTATTTGAATTCTTCGAAAATGGCGTCATCTTATCTCGACCGATTTTACTACTTGTCGTCTCCTTCGAAACACTGCTATTTTCGTCTAAATCATTTCTTTTTTTTTGTTTCTGTTTTTTATCCGATGAATCGTTTTCTCAATTATTAATCGAACCCTTCATCCAAAACAAGGACACCCTGTATATTTATAGGTATACTGTTGGTATAAATGACACGTAATACAGAGCTGTTTTAAATATATATATGTATAATATATTTATAAAACAAAATATATGTATACATACATATATATTATATATCATGGTGGATACGTTAACTTTGTATGATGTAATATAATGTAGGTATATGGTATATAGGCAAACACAAAGCGACAATATCGTATATATAACTGCATATACGTATAATATTTACCGACTGCATCTGTCAAATTCAAAACTCCTCTCATCCACGAAAACCCGGACGATCTCTCTAAAACGAAATTAAAGAAAATCGATTTAACTTTGAATTCGAATATTGTTTTTTCTAATTGTTTTTGCTTTCTTTCTTTTTTATATAAAAACTGCTTCGCTAGTCAATTATGTTTTCTCTTCGATCGATTGCAATAATAATGATAATAATAATAATGATGATAGTAATAATAATGACGACGACACACAATTTTTGATAATTATTGACTCGTTGTTTGAACTTTCAACAAATTTTTCATCTTATTTAATTGAATTAAAGTGAACAGGTGGAAAAATAGAATTAACATTTTTATGTATCTGTATTATTTTTAATACAAATTTGTGCAGTGCAGCACATCGTTCATATACAATACTGGTAAATAAAGTGAACCAAAAATAAGTAAATAAATATATTTATCATATCCAGCAAATACACATTTTCATCTAACAAAAGCTGCAAAGGCGGGAATGAGACTTTGTTTTGTTTGATAGACGTCGTTATAGGAATATTTATAATCTATAAAGCATTTTTTATCTTCTCATATTTATTATATCCTCCGAATACTACAGATAACTCTGTATTACCTGTCATCCGTCATAAACATATATAACGTATATATATTGCTGGGGGATAAAATCAATCCTGATTACTCTTTTCAATTTGGTGTTTTTTTTTTTTCGTTTTTTTCAATTCATTTTTCCAATTATCGAAGAGGTAAAAAATTTGTTACGATTCACATATTCTATACGTACGTATAGTCCACATATATACATGGTATTCTCTCTCGCTCTCTCTCTCTCACTCACTCTTTCTCTCTGCAGTATCATTGCTGGGTTGACCGTCAATTATATGCGATTCGTTTGGTAATAGGTAAAAATTTTTGAACGAAATCTTTTTCAAACATTTCATATAGATGGTATCAATTGAACGAATGAACGCTGAAAATTTAGGTAAAGAAACAAAAAAAAAACAGACAAGACAAATCGGCGAAGAAAGAGAAAAAATAGAATGAAATTTTACGATTGATACCTGGGAGCAGGCGTGCTGCGTCGAGTGTTGATTGCAACTAGTGGTAGCAGCGGCGCAAACTCCCGTTCCAGGTACTTTTAGCTGTTCCTTATAATCAGGTTGGTAGGGAAGAAGCATTCGAATTTTTCCCCAACGATTAAAAAACAGGGCGATTGCTCCCGCCCAAACAACCAATACCAGCACTACAATCCCGACTTCAACGCCACGAATCTGGAACAGGAATTTTCTAAGTTGTATAATTATACGATATAATCAAGCTAACAGCATACGTGTAATATGCCGACAATTAAGCTCAGAAATTTCCCAAGCTCTACCACGAGCATGTGAAATTCCAAGATTTTCAACATCCTCCAGAGAATTTCTCTAGGGCAAAACAAGGTCAACGCGAAATCTCCTCTCCAGAACCTAAAACCATTCTGCACCCGTAAAGTCAACATACTTGTGCGATGCAGTGTCGCCAAATTCAAAGTTTTTCCCTCCAAATTGTTTTTTTTCTTATCTTCTTTATTTTATTTTGTATCACTGCACAGTTTCACCCTTCTTGATACATACTATAAGCTATGTATACTGACCTGAATATAGGGCTGTGGTTGTTGAGCGGAAGGTGGAGGCGGCGGGGTTGGACCTCCGGTGACCGCACCTGCCGCGTCCTGCTGCGGGGATGTTCGCGGTGGTTCTGTGGAATGATAGAAAAAAAAAAAAACGAAAAAAAAAGACAAAAAGGTTTGCGGTCACTGAAAATCTCGAGTTTTCCGGCAAAGGTGTAGACGCAATAATTTCTAGACATAATCTGATCCTTGAACAGCATGATGAAAATCGAAGGTATGAGAATTGAGTTAATTGGATGTAATTCAGCTCACCTAAAGTTCGGAAGACGATCGGACGACTACGCAATTTTTTTCCAGCTCTTACGGCCGTAACAACCAGCTGATATTGCGTGTCAGCTCTAAGACCACTCAAAGTAACCGCTTCGCTGTTCCCAGCAACAACCGCCACCACCCTGTAACTAACCACTTTGACATTATGATGCCATCTTTGCTGATCAATTTATAGGAAGTTCGAGCACTTCGTAAACATATACAATATACATACGTATATGGTATAGTACCTACTATATATGCCATGTAAACTTGCAATCTGCACTCTGAACTAAAGTAATTATTAACTTATCGACTAAATTGTATGAACTTTCAAATCTCTGGGGATATGACTCTAGCGGTTTAATCCCTGGCAGTCGTAACGAGTATCGTAAAACATTTTTTATTCATTTGTCAATTTATGGGATGCAACTCCAAGTTTAATTATTGGTGCATTTTCGTTGGATGGATTAAAAAAAAAAAAATGCAACATCAAACGTATGAACTGCGAGGGCTCAAACACTCCCTGAATAATTTCTTGGATTTTATCAAAATCCTGATTTTTAAAAGAAGAAAAAAAGCTTGAGTGAATAATAAGGAAATTATTTTTATCGACGTCATAAAATCTGCAGGATGCAGGGCTACGTCATTCGCCAAATATATCCTGAGTTTTTTTTTAAACAAAAACAAAAATAAAATACAAAAAAGCAAATTCGATAATCTACTATTATGGGCGTTAGTCAAGTGGGAAAGATTCAAACCGAACGATCGACCTGACAGATTAAAATAACACATCGTCAGAATCTGCATGCATATAAAGTTTTTTTTATTAAATTTTTTAATCTTCTTCAGAGTCAATAGGATATAAAAATCAAGTATTCTTGCAATGATGACAGGAATAAAGCACTCGTACTTCCTGAAACTCATGATATTATATGATCGTGATCGATCAATTGAATATAAAGCATAAAGTGCAGCAAAAAAAAAAAAATAATAATAATAAAATAAAACAGATTTAACTAAAATGAAACTCATTCCACTCCATTAGTGAAAAAAATTGTTCTTACGTAAACTATAATATGTAATATCTAATAATCAAACTCTAATTTCTATCGTGATCTGCTGGTGGAAATTAATAACTGATCCTGATAATAATTGAATACTCTACATAAGGAAATATTCGTGTATATAATCAAACCTACGTATATATACCTAACCTAATCGTGCGAAGTAAAGCATTATACTAATCTCACGTATATATTAAAAGAATGTTGAGAAAATTCATGTTACATAGACGAGCGTTACGTGAAATTTATTACAGGTAACACGATATTTTCTCCTCGATGAATGTAACAAATAAAGTTTAAATAATAAAAAAAAAAAGAATTGGAGTGTCAGAGAATTTTCATTAAAATTCCCATCTCGCGCGTAGCTGATCATGTTATATCGACGTGATTGAAACGAAAAAACCTTTTACAATTAAAAAATAAATTAGCAAAAAAACAGAAAATGGGTGGCGATTGGATTTCAAGTGGAGGACAAACTATGCAATTTTTGTTAGGTATTTTTCTCTCTTGACGATTGAGGGGGAAAGAGCAAAACATTGGAAATACAAAATAAAAAATATGTGAAAATGAATAAAAATATACAATACTTAAATGTGTTATAAATACGCTCAGAATTATTGGGAAGGAATGGGGATGTTTTTGAATAATTGATCTATGTACCAAATAGTAAATCAGGGGGGAAGTCAAGGTAAGTCGAACGTAACAAGCGAACTGATTTGAAAAAAAAAATTCCTAATAATGTTTTAATACAGTCGTGATATTTAATTTGAAAGCTGTATAACAGGCCTGCTCTATAGAAAAATTAAATACATTACGCCTAATGAAACGTGCTTTTTTTCTAGCTTCTTTTTTTTCTCTTGGTTTTTTTTTTTATTTTTTATTTTTCTTATCTTGCAAGCGGACTAAAGAATGCATGGGATTTTAGTGATGGATGACATTGTTTTGAATATTTTGTACCTGTCCAGGCTACAGGTGGGCCCCATCGATGCAAGAAAAATCATCCGTCAGTTATTATTTTTGACTTATTTAATTATTCATTCTTTTATACTTCGACAGCAGCGGCAGTGTGCAATAAACAATTACAATCGCTGCTGTGGAATAAATTCATTGAAGAAAAAAAGGGAAAACGAATGAGTATGAATACATCTTTAGTGCAGATATTCAATATTCATTCCATATGCTTTCGATTCAAGATTTCGAGTCAAGATTTACCAGAACCATGTCGAAAAAATTAATATCGGAATTTACCATACGATTAGGTTTTAATTAATTGCTACTTTATTAGCTGTACAATTGAAAAATAGTTTTTTTCATTTTTTAATTACTCTGAAAAATACGTTCTCTGAAGTGGTTTCCTGTCGTATTAATGATCGTTAAAAAAAAAATTCGGTCTGTAGGGTTACGAAGTCGGTTATAAATAAGAAAAGAAAATTCCAAAGTATAGGTACACTGCAGGGTCATCCACTTCTGCGATCAGATTCTGAGACATCGAGCACCTAATTCCTGCGCGAACAGAATACCGAAATATCGATCGCAAACCGTGAATATAACGTAAAGTTTCTCTCTGCTACCGTAATATCTGTGATAGAGAATAAAATTCCGTTTTTCAGAAAAGAAAAGAAAATGTGGAAAAAAAAGAAAATAGAGCACCGAAATGTTTTATCGTGCACATGAAGAACACCCTGCAAATACAAGAAGTCAGTTTCGTAAATCGTAAAATTGCGGCGACGAAGAAAAATAAAAAAGCACCTATGTTTGTTCTGAAATAAATTTCTTGAAAAGAAGTCATCGAGTACCTATGTATGTACTTCAATATTTTCCAGTCCGGAATTTATTTTTTCAAAATGGTTCTGGTAATTCGACAGACGTTAATTGTACAGTACTTCGAATAAAGGGTTATATGTGTCCAATTCATTAATTATCTTTGTATACGTGACATTAAAACCTCAATCAATTGTCGCCAATTGATTCGAACAGTCTGTTGAGGTTTTGTTTTGTTGCTCTTTTTTTTTTCTTTCACTAAAAACTTGAACCCCTCTTTTTCAATCATCCAATTAAAAGCGGCCTAATTATAACGTAAGGCGTAAGTGGAACAAAAATACGTCACATTTCAATGCTCTAAAATGAAATGGAATTTTCGTATCCCGAAGTTTTTTGAGTACCGGTCTTTCCCTTTTATAATTATAATATAATAATGATGTAACGGTCTTAAAATTCATTTTATCGTCGGACATTTTCACAAAGTTATATAATTATGCTGCGGCGACTGGCACGAAATTATTTCCAAACGATAATTACATACATATATATATTTTTTTTTCTTGTTTTCAACGTCTATGAAAATGTAATACACAGTGGCAATACTTTGTACTCTATATTTTTCAATCCGATGTAGTCTTACCCCGCGAAAATCGTTTTACAGGTCGAAACAAAAAAAAAAAAACGAAGAACAAAATAGTCTCGCAAAATTTCTGGCCGCGAGAGAAAAGAATAGACATTCATAAGCCGCCCGAGGTGTTTGAAATCTTCATTCAATCCTCACAAATCTTGTAGTATTTGAGTTTCATTCGGTTTTTATTTCACGTACCGAAAATCTGAGAAATTGCGGGGCGACGAAACTTTGGCCAGAATTATTAATGACTAGAAAAACTTTGTACGAATTTGGGGATGGTATTTACAAGAAAAAAAAAAAACTTTCAACTCCCACCTTGAACGACCCCCAAATATTTTTTGTCTACGATTAAAACTTTATTTGGGAAAACGTATTTTTTGTTTTTTTTTGTATTCTCTGGAAGTTGAAAATTGAAACGAATTCTTGGCACTTATGAAATATTACCACCCTAACGTAACGTCACATGAAAAATAAAAATAAAACGAAACAAATAATTTTGTATTTCATATTTTTTTAGACGGATTGTTAGGGACGCACCTGGCATCAGTTGGTTTATACGTAACGTCGTATTTTTCAATCTGATCAACTTGACTGGTGCTCCAGGAGACGCGGACTGAAGTTGGATTGACAAACATCACCGTTATATTCTCTGGAACTCCTGGTATCCCGGGCATCGAACCTTCAAACAAACAGGGAGAAGCTGAACGCACACATGATATATATATAATCGATCAGTGACAGACAATTTCATTTCGATCATATGGCAAATTAATTCTCTTTCTAGTTTCTATTTTCAGATTTTTATCAGTTTTATTTTTCTGGCCATTTCGCTTCCTTCCATTTTCGTTTAATTTTTTTTCCTTATCCTTTCAGTACTCACCGACGAGGCTAGCTCCTTGCAAAATTAGTATGGTGGCCCAAAGGACCATGCCTCCAGGGTGGCGGGCCAGGACTGGACCGCGCCTCCTTGGAGCTCCACTTTATTTGGTACTTCCGGTCAGCCGAAGTACCCCACGTTCAACCCCTTTGACCTCCACCTTTTCACCTGAACATTTAACTCGTACATCGATGAAGTAAGTATTCCATCCTTTCCTCCGATCGTTCACCTTCTTCGATCAACCGACCGTAGCCCCATGTGATTCGATATCCTCGCATAAAAAATAAAATAACCAAAAAAAAAGGTAACGGAAAATAAAAAATAACGAAGAGTCTATAGTATCTGCAACAGAAAATGACATTTCCAAAATTTTACAATTAGACGCGCGTTGATTTCGATATTCATATACCGCGTGTCTCAGCGTTTACACCGCAGTATGTCTGGTTGCCTGCCGCTAGGTTCATTCACTATACTGCTCTATAGCGTAAGCCTGCAACTGACGGCAGGCAACCAGACATACTGCGCTGTAAACGCTGGGACACATGGTATGTAGGTATGAATTTATATGTACCATATTACGTAATAAAATATAGTTTTCTGGTGAATCGAGTAGATCGTGAGTTTATCGGATATAGAGAGGATTACGTTACATTATACGGTCGGCGGTAAGAAATGGTGGTAGGAAACACGTTAATACGGCCTTCGGGGCAAGGAAAGTGGTGGTGTAACACGACGTAACCGTAGGGGTTCCTAATGCGCGGGGGCAGCTTTTCCGTGTTGCTTCTGCTTTAGCAGCTGTCGGTGACATATGTGAATAGACGGGGTGGAGGGAACGAGGTGCATGGCATGGCACAAGAACCAACCTGAACTCGCGGACAATCGATACCAGAGTGTGTAATTTGCCAAGGAGAATAGTGACACTGGACTGAACGGTACGCTAGGTACCTGCCTACGTATGACAGGCATACATACGTACATAGAAGTATGGGTATATAATCTGACATCTATATATCACTTTCATATCTACATCGTAGCTACGCGTACGTATATGTATGTAACGTACGTGCCATATACACACAGGTATGTGTAGATAAATCCATTATTGGCCCGCGCTACACGCGCTGTTTACAGAGGATTGTGCCTTTAGCGATAGTGCTCGCGTTGCTTTGTTCCGTACAAAGTACTTGAACTTTGCAACGTTAGTGTCCGTTCATGCATTAGTGATCGAAATGGCAATAAGTTAGTTGGCGTAATATTACCTCGGTCAAGGTACTCGTAGATCACGAACGAATTGAAATAGGCAGGTATTACAGTGCGCCACAGAATCGACTCAAAAACAAAAACAAAAACGAAAAAAATTATCTGCATACGATAAGTTTCAATTTTTCAGTTATCGAGAAAAAAAAGGATCCGAAATTGAGAAAACTTTAAGAGAATTCTTTCTTTCTTTTCCGTTCACTTTAGCCGTAATACCTATGTCTGGATAGCTCAATTTTTTCCAACCCCAAAAGGATCTTTGAAGGATTTATTATTTTAACAGAGTTGTCTGTTGTTGAAAGTGTTGTTTCCGGTTCAGACAGAGAGCGAAATTGATCGACAGTTTCTGGCTTCAAGGGGTAGTAAAAAATCGATGAATAGATTTCTTCGCGATAAAATGGCCCGTCAATCCGATGTGGCGATACCTCGGGGTGATTTTAAATTCAGAACCTTTCAGAGGTATTCTCATGCACATGTCGATGTAAGGAATACAAAAGCGAAAGAAAAACTCCACTATCAACATTCAGTTCCCTGTACAGTTGACGAGTTTTTTATCAAATCTTCCGTGAAATTAACCAACCCCTTTCTACTTGACTATTCTGCATCTATAATGTTATCTATAAATAAAATCATCGTGTATTCCTATATTTTCAGTGGTTTATTTTATACCCGTATCGATATGATATACAAGCCTGAACATGTGTTAGGCACGTGAAATATATGCGCTGTTAGAAACTCTATGAGCTTTCCATGAGGCGCCTGTGGCGAAGAAACAAACACCCTGGAATAATAAACTTCGCGGAGTAACGCGGAATGATTTGTGATACTGGGGCGGTTCGGGTCAGCCACAATCGTTAATAACTTAAAGCTGTGAACTTATTTTACGCACCATAATGTTATGTGTTATTCGATGATATATACGAGCGTATATGTAATACACGATTTCGTTCCACCTTCGGTTCCTCGTTGGTTTTGATTATTTTTTTACACGGTGGAGAGGATCTACAGTTTTTGAATCTGATTCGTTTCGATGCTAATTGACACGGTGCTGCAACGTGACTTGCATGTACGTATAGGCGGATACATAAGTATGTAGATATACAATTTTGCAACTTCTGCATGCAATGTTTAACGGACAGGTTGAATTAGAACGATTACTTCCGTTGCAACTCACGCGATCGTGTGTCATGCTGAGTAAGGTTGTTCATATTATAATGAATATTTGGTTCTACCGTATGATATTTCCCTGCAATTACATTTACACGAACTCTTGACGATGACGATGACGATGACGATGACGACGATGACGACGATGACGTTGATGATATTATCAGCGCACGAGGGGTGAGAGGTGGGTTAGGGTCGGGAGACTCATCGACATTTAACGATCGATAAGAATCACTGCTACCTTCTGGGAATCATTAATTTTTTTTTTCGCTCTTCGAACGAGCTTTTAAAAATGATTACTTCTGAAGCACGCTTCTCGGCTTTAACGTTTCAGGTTTCAAGTTGTATATCATCGGAGAACAACTGCCGGCCTTTTTAAACTCAGTTATACCCTCTCATATATTTTCAAATACAAAAGCTCTCGCTAAAGCTTCAAGTTTCTCGTTTTAAAATAAATATTCTGTATCTGCAGGCCTTTTTTCTTTACTCTACATTAAATGACGCGCAAATGATGGACAAAAAATTTCTGCGTTCCTTCGCGATGTGCATTTTTCATATAATAAAAATCCTTTCAAAAAACAACAGAATCAGACGCGTCTGAATGTGTCTCTTCTTTTTCAGTTGAGAGAAAAAGCAAAATCTTTTTTTTTTCGTTTTGAATATGAGAAGTACGATGGGAAGGGCGAGTAAATATTCACCTTTCGGACTTGGATCGCGAGTATGTCGAAAATGTATCTTTACTACTTTGAAAAATGATATATTTTTTCTCTTTCGACGCGAGGGAGGTACTTATACTGATTGTGAACATGATATAGTTGTTCGACCTCAATCCGGGCTTAAATATCGAACACGACCTCCGCTGTCGATGCTTCCTTCCGTGACATCGACGTTTTTCAAAGCGAAACAAGGAAGCTGGAAGCCTGTGGTTATACACCTGATTCAGGTACGGTATAGTATATAAGCGTACGTAAGTGAATTGCCTCTAAATTTATTACGTAATAAATCCAAGTTATGAAACCTTTAACCCCGCGCATTAGTTGGGAGAAAACTTCACCTCTGAAGCCAATTTAAACCGACTCCAAAGCCGATCCTAATCGTTGGCTTATAACAAAGCTCTGAATTAGTCGCTTCGTCTAGACTTTAAAAAATAGGAGAAAAAATGGGACATTTTTTTTTTTAAGAAAATCACAAATCCTTTATTCACGTTTTATTATATGTCATGCGAAGCTTCGGGCTATCGTTGTTCTATTTTCTTTATAAAAGTAAAAACGAAAAAGAAATTCAAAAAAAAACAGAAGAAAAAAATCCCGGGTGGGATGTGTACTACTGTTGGCCTCTGGTAACCGTATTATAAATTTTCTTTTCCCCCCTGGGAACTGGAAAGTCAGTATGGATGTAACGT
Source organism: Athalia cordata (assembly GCA_963932425.1). Classification (NCBI taxonomy): domain Eukaryota; kingdom Metazoa; phylum Arthropoda; class Insecta; order Hymenoptera; family Athaliidae; genus Athalia; species Athalia cordata. The sequence goes on from OZ010626.1 coordinate 34,540,845, forward strand.
AAAAAGGCTTATAGGGATGTTGGAAACTGCGTTTCAGTGCATCATCCTCTCATGGGATATACACATAGGTTCTATATATAGATAGCTGTGTCCCGGGAACGAACCTCCTAGCTAGGCAAGGCTGGTAGGAGTCGGCTGAATCGATTTGCATAATCCAATGGATGGGTAAGCGTTTCTATTTTCTAGTAGACATCACTCGAATTTTCGATCGTTTTTCTAGTGTACGTATAAATAAGTGTAGAGTACGGATAATAAAAGCTCGGAATTTAAATTCGGTTTCATTTCTCGTATACGTCTATTCCAAGATATACGGACACCGATGTTTTAGAATTCCGGATAAAAAGGCGTTTGTTTGTCATAGGAGAAAAGATCCTTCGTCCCGCAGACGACAGCAGACCTTTATACTTTCAAGTCGTATTTACTTGGGTCTCAACTACGCGTCAAGGGAGCGAAAAGCTCCTCGCTGCTGCTGCCGTTGCCTGCCAGTGGTTTCACTAAATTACGTCTTTGCACTAGACGACGCGAGCGCTGCGTCTCGCGTCGCGTCAACGATCGGAAGATGAACGTCCCATACTTTCTCAATCGTAAAATTGAATGACCTTATGTATAGAAAAAGGTCTAAATTCTCCGGATCCAACGCTTTCAAGGATTTCAATCCTCGTACGAATTTTCGATTTTCAATTCCTTTCCTTTTCTTTTTCATATTATACCGTTATTGTTCTCGTATTCTTCCCCGCCGAAAATCACGAGTCAATCGAGAAGGTCAAAAAGCTAGAAAAATTCGCGAACAAAGTTTTGGTCCAGGATGTTATTTCCGCTCGTACAATTGTCACGCTCAGCTGTTCATCGGTCGATTTTCAACACTCTGCAGCCCCTGGCTATAAAATGAAGCATTATACAACGAGTCGTCGTCTCGTATCCTAGGAGATAACACGTGTAAAACCACTTCGCATCTGGATATAGGTAGATATGACAGTTATAACTTGTGTATGTAATGCACCACGTGCGAATCTCACCGCAGGCCGACAACCCGCGTCCTGCACGTTTCACGTTAAAGATTCACGTTTAATCATCTACATGCGATGGATACAGTTGCGATTGTTGATCAAAAATTTATACCGATGTTACTCACGTGCCTCCGACAAATAACGCAGAAACGAAAGTTTTATTTAAAATTAACTTAAAAAAAGAACGAGAAAAAACTTTAACAAAATCGAGGCAAAAGAATTGTTGTTTGAAAGAAGAAGAAAAAAAAAGAAGAAAAATCATTTCATCTCATTCGCCACTGCGTTTCACGATGTCATATATTCCGACATTTATCTATGGTAATTTAACGGTATACCCACTTGATGGGCTTGAATTTTATTTAGGATAAAATTGCTTATTCAAGTTCTTAAGCGGAATATAAATGTCTGAAATTCATCGGTCTTCGATTATTGGGGAAAAAGATGTATATAAGGTAACCACCGGAGCATTACAATAGTGCTGCAGGGGTGAAATTTTTTTTTTCCTTTCCCCGGAACCGGAAGACTGTATTCTACCTATACTATACATGTAAAAGTATTATGTTATAAATATATTAATATAAGAAATGGACTTCGCTGAAGGGTTCCTATGAGTCTATATTTTATGTCTAAACTTACATGTGTGTTTGTATGCGAGCACAATAGTTGTCGATTCTGGCACGCGATTCATGAGAGTCAATATACCTATATAGCTCGTTTGAGTAAACATAATTCAACCGTTCGAAAAAAAATAATACTAATAAAATTGCAAATGTCATACCTAATAACGCACGGAAAATACCTTATCTCTCTAATATTTATACATCACTTTCAAATATTCGTAATATCGAATATTGTGTGTAGTATATTATACCTGTACGACGAGCGTGCGGTTCGAAGCAAAAAAGTACCGGCGAAAAAGAGGAAGATGAAATCGAAAAGAAATGAAATTACAAATAAAAATGGAAGATTAGTGTAACGTCGTTGTGAATCAATTTTGGGAAAAATAGCTTATGTATACCTATAATGTAACGATCTCTTTTAATTGTTTTCCTGACTGTAGGAGCAATAAATTGATTGAATATAAGGGTTGCGCGGATCTCCATATATTGATTATAGACTAAACCAGAAGGCATTGTTGGGGACGTACAGCCGCCGGAATTTCGGGGTGTGGTAATTTGAAGGCCCGGAAATTGAGCAATTTATTTGACGAGAGAAAGTGTAGTGTACGTGTTATACGTATAGATACAGAATCTGACTGCAGAGACTATAGATTCGCAATGTAGTTGGATTTTTAGGTACATCAAAAGCGCCGGAAATGAGAATAACCGATAAAACGTTTACAACTATATTAGATTGAACTGAAGTTTTACCTAGAAATTGAATCGTACATAATTCGTGACCGAAAGATATTAGCTCGAAAAAAATCGATTCATATACGAATGATTCGACAAATGAACGAAGAATAATGAAGACAAAAATTATAGTAATAAATCAATTTTAATTATCACACAATGGAGAAAAATAGGACCTGAACCGTGAAACTTTGAAAAATTTTTTAAAACGATAAATCTTCGAGTCCCCAAGGCTACATACTTGTATACTGTATATACAATTCGCACGGGGATCAATTCGATTTATGTATATCTCTGCAGCCATTTCTGATGCAATAAATTCTCTCTATTCTCAGGGGATTGATACCTACGGGTTCTAATTGTCAGAAATAAACGCGTCTATGTGTAGATATATTAATTCTTCTTCCTTCTTACTTCTAATTCTTGGTTTCAAGATCCTGCAGACGACATCGATATCGTTCCCTGTTTCGGCAAGTTGAAAGACAAAAAAAAACAACAACAAAAAAATATATGATCGTACCTTGCAGTGCAGCGCATCGCGGGATGTCCTAATACCATCGTCTGGTAAAACACATTTGTACCGATAGTATGTCAAAATAAAAAGACGCAAAAAGGATCAACTCAACAAAAAAAGAAAAAAACATAAATAGAAAATTAATTATTTAGAATCAAGCAAAGGATTTTCTCAGCAAAGTTTTACCGTACAGCATTAAGCTTTCGGTTTTTGGAGCTTTTTGCTGCAGAGTCTATAGTTCACGTCACGGTTAACCTTTGGGCTTAATTATACGCACGTTAAATTAATATCGAAAGTTTACTTTGGGATTGACGAGCATGTTTGGGACGTAGATTAAGCGTTGTTAATTTTAACCCTTATGCTTCTGACGAAGTTCTCATTTTACAGTATTATAGAGTAAAATATACGTTTACAACGGCAGCTGATGTTTGATATGTATATGGAGAGAATCGCGAGATGATTCAATTGCGCTTTTGAGATTATTTTGACTGCGGATGTACCGCGATTTAATCACCCGTATTATTCGATAGGTGCGTATTGAAATTCGAGAAATGTAAACTCGTTTTTGTTTTCTTTTTTTTTTTCTAAATTCGATACTTCAAGGAAATTGAGAATTAATTAGTTGCAAAGCTACGTAGAATTTGCTCGATCTAACCGTGTACAGACATCATATACATGCGGTAGGTGTAATTAGTAGTACAAGTTTGGCAATTAACACTCGAAGAAACTTCGACCAATTAATTAACTTCCATAGAGTATTCGAAGGATATTGTTACAATTAAACAATCAAATCATCCTATATACATAAATTCTACCTTAGCAAGTCTGAAAGACCAACGTAATATATCAGAGGCACCTTATAAACTTACATCTAAAACTGTAATTGTTAAAGAACTATAATGAAGAATTTCATCAATTATTATTATCATTATTCATCCCCGCCATTGAAGAATTAAATAAATTAATGGAAAGAGAAGATAGTGTGAGCAAAGAACGATCATGGGCAGTTTGTTCCGGAAGATTTGGAGAGATAATAAGAAAAAAAGAGAAGAAAAAAAGTAGACGATTCGATAAAAAGTGTTAAATCGCTACCGGGGTATAGGTAACTGCGAACGATTAGGAGTGTGAAAACTAGAGTTAAAAAATTCTTTGATAGGGGGTTTATTATCGTTGTATCAGAAACGAGTCTGCAGGGCTGATAGGTAAACCAGTAAAGTTTACCTTAGAGCCTTTCTGCAAACGCTGCGAGTAGGTACTTTGGGTATACTGGGATTAGTGTGGGTTCCGTTAGCTAACAAAGGACTGCAATATTGTCTTTGTTTATTCAGCGAACTACAATAACCACGACCCTCGTCGGACAACCTGGTAATTTCAATATTACATACACGTAACACACATCCCGTCATACGCGTGCAATATTTAACAGTGGAAAACCCCTAGGAACCTGTAGGGCTGCGAACACCATGGAAATATAACTAAACAAAAGAATATCGTGTATTATTTGAAAGTATGGCGATTTATGGTTGAATTTTCATCAATTTTGCCAATAAAAAAAATTAAAAAAAACTATGTTACATACGGCATTCAATTATTTTTTAACGGCTTTTCAAGTCTCGATGGGAGTATAAAAATTTTTTTCATTTCTGGGTTATCGAACGAGAAACTTTTTTTAGTGAGATTTTTTTTTTGTTTTTCATTTTATTTCACTTGAACTCGAGAATGTGTCCTTTGTTCCAAGCGTGCGAATTACATATGCGTAGAATATTTTTATTCTCTTGAATTTTTTTCGTCTTTGTTTCATTATTTTCTTTTACATATTTTATTTTATTTATTCTTTTTTTTTTAATTTTTTTTTTTTCTTTTTGGAATTACGGTATGGCTGCGACGACGCTGTAGTGGCACGCTGCTTATTTCCTCATCTCAGAATCCCATGGGGGATGAAACAGCGTTACGGGGGTCTCGTGGGTTAGCAAAAGTTATATTTGCGATTTCAAATTTTAAAAAAGCGACGACCTTCTTCCTCCCTCCCCGTTTTCATACCCTGAAAAGGTGGCGAGGACCTTCTGGCACCGAATATATTAAAAGTTGATAACACCGCGTCCGCAGGCGAGCGAGTATTGTAAGGAAAAATTTAATGAGTGATAATAATTGTGTAAGAAATAAAAGAAATTTGACAAAAAAGTTAACGACCACTATAAATAATTAAAAACGTATGTAGGATTATTTTTCTGAGAAACTAAGGAATAAATTGTTAAGGAATATATTTATAAGCTGTTCATTATAGAAGGGAATTGAGGGAAGCAAGTTGAATTTTTTTTTTTCACCCTAGTTGATTCTTTGAACAAAAAAAAATTTCGTTTTTTCTTTTCTCTTTAATAAATTCTTGAGAGAGATTGCACTACGAATTTGAATATTTCCTGCTTCACTTCTTTTTTTTTTCTTTTTTTTTTTTCAACCCTGCGAACAGCGTTTGGTAGCGTACATACAACTTGAATATTTAAGAGAAACTTCAGAGTACCTATATTATACTTTGTAAATTTGAATTTCATCTCCGGGTTGAGAATCTTCGCAGCAACCGGAAACGTTTGCTTATCCCGATAGTTACGTTCGCGTACTTGAATTTTCTATGCGGATATAAAATCGGGGCGAAAATAAAACAAGATAAAACGTTAGTGGAAAAACACGGAGAAACGTCATCCCGCAGAACGATCAATATACGATAAAATGAACGAGATTTTGAAATTTCGCTTCAGATTTCATAAGATTTAGGAAAAATTAATCTTTCGATTTTGTTAATATTTTTTACTCATGCATACGACACAGTTTCCTGTGAAAAGTTTTTTTTATTTTTCTTTTTTTCCAATCTTCGTTCAACCGTTATCATTTTTTTTTGGTTTTTTATTTTATTATTATCAGAGGACGAGATAACGCGACTCGCAATAATATTCGCTATTTATTTCGATCGAAAAGCCTGGAAACCCATTGGCATTCCATAAGTTTTGCTTACAGTTGGTTTTGTTTTTTTTTCTCATAATTTTTCTTTTTTTATGTTTTTTGGTTTTGCGCAGCGGCCGAGCCAAGATCTCGCGGGAATATAACTATATGTATATCATATTCCAGTACCTTCATAGGTATAATACAAGGTGAACGGAAAGAATATAATAAAATTTCAGAATGAAAAAACAACCCCTTGATATAAAAATATATCGCGCGCCATATAAGCTCACCTCCAGTCTCTCCCGCCACACCTATAACTGTTCAAGTGTTTCTTTTTTCTCGTTGTTTCGATTCCTATTTCTCTACGAATCCCTAAGGATCTTTAGATTATATGGTAAAATCTTGACGTGAAATACGGTGATTCGTATTATGAAAATGCGAGGAGGTAACCACTCGATGTACAGGTGTCCCAACCATTCCACATTTCACAACTATTTCACAACTATTACACACTATTTCATACCATTTCATTTCAAAATTGACCCTCCCAAGTATTTTACAAGCGGTTACCCTCTTGGATAAGCCCCTATTAACCCTATCAAAACAGAAAGTTGATTTTTGACCCTAAAATCGACAAAAATCTAAGGTATACCCCTTTGGATTTTTTCAATTTTGGGGTCAAAAATGAAGTATTTTTAAAATCGATTGTAGGACACTGTTCTGACGTATTTTTACCCCAGGAACACGAATATCCAAGTTAAATTGATCTGTCTATAAAATTGATCGAGCTATCGCCAATTTATCGCTCCGAATAGTGAAAAAATGAAGATATCTCGATGGGATTTATTCCTAGCATAATTTAATCGACGGATTCGTGTTCCTGAGGTCAAAATACGTCAGAAAAGTGCCCTGCGATCAATTTTAAAAATACTTCATTTTTGGCCCAAAAATCGAAAAAATCCAAAAATTGACATTTTTTTAAATCGATCGTAGGACACTTTTCTGACGTATTTTGACCTCAGGAACACGAAACCGTGAGCTAAATTGATCTGTCTATAAAATTGATCGAGTTATCGCCAATTTATCGCTTCAAAAAGTGAAAAAATAAAGTTATCAAAATGGGATTTATTCCTAGCCTAATTTACTCGTCTCAAAAACGATAAACGAAGAAACAATTATTATGAAATGGGTAGTTTTTTTTTGTTTTTTTGTTTCAAGCTATTTTAGACATAACCTTCATACCTGTATACGTAAAGAATATAGTTCCCCGTGTAATAATTTATTACATCGCGACAGGTATACGAGTTGAATCGAATTTGGGGCTGCAGGGTAAAACTTGTTACTCGGACTTTATATTCGATCAATGTGGAGTTTTTGACGCGTTTTATCGTCGCCAACAAATTTCGCGGACGAGTCCCCGCAGCTACATGTATGTACGTATATATATGTATATAAGTATACCTATGTATTACATACCTACCACGTACGTATACCTATATATAAGTTTCATGCAAGCTTTTATCCTGGTTAAAACGAAGTTAAGGGCATATACCCATAACATATACATACGGTAGGATCGAGGGAGACGAAGATAAATGCAACGAAAGAAAAAACGAAAAATATCAGCAAACGAAAAAAACAAGTTTACAAAATAAAATAACGAAGAAGAAGGGGAAAGTATAGTCGAACGTAGGGCAAAAAATAAAACTAAATTAAACAGCTGTATATCATTATCTGTAGCGGAAGAAATATATTCCTGCCATGCAAGCGTGGCGGGAAGGAGATTGAAAAAAATACTGTAAAAAGAAAATTATTGTGCAAAGAATAAGTTTCGAATATGAATTACGCCGCGCAATGGCGCATTGTGACGCTGAAGATAAGAACAACAAGAAAACAATAATCGGGGCGGGAAAATTTAAACAGTCAAAGTCATCGATGATATGAAATTTTTCGAACGAACAGTTTTCTAAAATTGTACAACTCCGGCGAGTCACAGATTTTTGTTATTACCATGGAACCGTAAATTCGAAAAAAATGTAGACCGTCTTTTTTGTCTGGCAAAAAAGAATTTTATCGCTACTCACGTATTAATACTATAACGTCGTATAACAGAAGTGCGTTTTTTTACCGTCTGGTTGACAAATGATTGGAGATAAAATTATGTGGAAATAAAACAACATATAATTACGACGCATATTAAAATCTAATTCTGAGTTTCAACCTTATAATTTTCTTGACAAATTCGGTGCATTTAAAGCGATTTAGCTGCAGCAAGTTAATTTTACTCTTTCGCTGTCGGTTTAATCCTCGCGAGTCGCGCTGTGGAATCTGAAGTCTCGAGCGAGTTCTCAAGCCTCTTAGCGTTGATTAATTTTACACTGTCGTATTATACGGGGAACCCGACTGACGCGTGCTTTGTAATGATAATAATAATTTATACGCACACACACACGAAGTACGACGAAATTAGGATATAAAATAATCGTATATCTGCAGACTATAATACCTCGTAATATTCTGTGGATATTTTTCGTTTTCACTTTGTACATTTTTTACCAAATCTAAAAATTCGGATCGAAGAACGTAGCCGTAACTCGATTAAAGGCTAATTTATTGATAGTGATTCGATTCGACCTTGATTAAATGAAACCGTTGAAATGAAATGTCCTACTCGACGTTCGCAGTTATAACGAATAAAATACCACAGAACTTTAAAATTGTCGTTAACGAAATGGCTGATCCGAAAGTTTACCAGCGCGATAATTAAAATTTTAGAGCTTAAATTTGAAACGAACGGCTTTTGTTGTCGCACACATACCTATACCTGTGTATACCGTAAATTACAGACGTGCAGCAAAAAAAAAAAAAAAAACAGAATTTATTTTTTTCAATTCCAACGACGATGCATAAATAAACCGTGCGATCCGACGCGACAAAGTAAATCCACATATATCTGCAGCGGTAAAATATGCAATTCGGTTTTCAAACAATGCGGATATAACGACAATAATCGGATCATTGTTGAATTTGCGCATTCGATTATAATCGTGCAGAAATCAATTAATGGAGTTTTTATATAAACGTTACTATAAACCAGTGCGTTGTAATGTGATGACGTTCGAGTAATATATCTACTAACCCATGTAACGATTCCTGCGCATTCCCACTCCTACGCGGCTTTATTTTATACGATCATTAAAATATTAATTTCACACTGTATAGATATACCACACGTTATGGTGATAAAAAAAAAAAAAATTTAATATTAGATCAAAATTTCACGCTCCAACAGCGTAAAAACTGAATCCATTTTTTTTTTTTTTCTATTTCTTTCACAATCGCCTCACGTACTAATTACGAGCAATCGTTAATAATATATTGAGCGAAACTATTTTTAACCCTTTCACGCGATTCGCGACGTAGTGGATGTATACCGCGTTGTGTGTATACGTATAGGTATATGCGTAATAACGTAGGTTATAATTCGGGCAAAAATTTAATGCGTGAATATTAATATTCTTCAAAATTTAACGAATGACGTAATAAAAGCTTGGCGGGTGTTAGTTTGACTTGTGGTCGATGTTCGGTATCGATTTTCTCTGCGATATTATATGGGCGAATGGGTAAAAAAACTGGGGTTCCGTCAAGCTAGCAGCAGCAGCAGCTGTTCTATGTATATGTAAATACATACTTATGTATGTTCACAAATTCCACTGTTCTACCTCTCTCATTTTCAGCCGGGTTTCATGCGACATGCGACAAAATCCGAGGTATGTAACGTAAACCGCCAGATTGGATGTACGCCCGGTTAGGTTGATTCTGAATCGCTTCGCGGCCAAGCTCATTTGGACAACTTTTCGTTGCCGGCCCAGCTACACGACAAAGTTGTCCAAACGCGCGCTTGCCCGCGAAGCGATTCAGAATCAACCTAACCGGGTGTACGTAAAGGCCAACTGGCAAACGATTTTCAAATCTCCTCCCCCTCCCCCAACCCCCTTCAAATCTGATAACGTCAAATAACGTGACTTAAGATTCTTTATTTTGCTATTCGTATAATCCTTTTCTATGTACCCCGTATATGTATACCTACCTATATGTGAAGCTTTATATATTTAACTTCGTATCGCGATCTATACTGTAACACGTTATGTCGTACAAGGAAAGACTGCTCACTAATTGTTACCCACATAATTTCACCCTTTATTTATATCGCGTACATAACTGTATAGACCTACTGATTGCGAGTTACTGCGGCCTAACAAACACGCATATGTACCGTATATAAAGTATGTATATAATGTATATCGTATATCTACATATGTATATTTTACTTCCTCTGCAGACGTTTCAATTTTCAAACTTTACAGACTTTTACAAACGAAAAAAAGGAAAAAAAAAAAATGATGTATAATACATATAGGTATATAGGCACATATACTCTCAGAGTAGATCGAAAATTTTTTTTTTCGTTTCCTCTCAGAATTTCGTATTTTTATTTTATACGCCGGAGTTAATTATTAATTTCTGAATAATTTTATTTAATTTAAAAATTTATATATCTCACTCTTTTGCATCGCTATATGTATGGGTACTATATGATGTTTCGTTAATAATTTTATTCTACTTTTTTTGCCGTTTTTTTTTCAATTTTTTTTTCATCTTCTTTTTCTATAGCACAAGGTGTTCGAGGGGGTGAATTTTAGCTTGCTACCAAAGAATCGCGTTTCGTCTCCTCGCGTGTATATCTATAGGTATATAGATATATGGATATGGGTTATGTACTTATGTGCCTCGAGTCGAGCGGGTTATTGGGGTATACGGGGGTGCAGGTCGCATGGATTCCCAACGGAAGGTATAAGGGATGAAGAAATAGAGTATATACACATATGTATATACACACATATGTAATCAAGTTTCTCAGGCTTATCTTCTTCGTCAGATTATGATACACGAATATATGGAACTCCACGCCCCGCAGCTGTGGTAATTCAAGTAGATGTACAAAAATTGTATAGCTCAAAATCAGTGAGAGAAAAACGAAAAAGAGAAAAGAAAATTGCCGACGTTGCCTCTTATTGAGGTCTTCAAAAATTTAGGGTTCAACGTTTCATTTCTTAGAACCCTGAAATTGGAGATATTTTTTTTTCTTTTCTTTTTTTTTATTAGTCCCGAATAAAAATTCAACCCTTTACAAAGGTAGTCAAAAAATAGAGTAAAAAAAGGTCTCGGAACATATATCTTTTTGAAAATGCCATTATTTTTTTCTCATATACAGATATCCGGTACGAAATCCCGTTGAACACAAAAATTTGAAAAACACATCTTTTCGAATCCGTATAATTTAATTAAACGAATATAACGTTGATTAATTTGGGAAAAAACGAAAAAAAAATTTCTTGGTCCGCAGAAAAATTTCCAGGAATTGCGATTACAGCTCGCGTGATGATAAAAGAGCAGCTTCACGGAAAAAGAATCGAAAAAGAAAAAGGGAAAAAAGGAAGAGAACAGAAAAAAAACTCGTTTTGAGTTGTCGACGGTGGTAAAGGTGTGTGGTACGTACACCTGTACACACGTACAGGGTGGTCGGTCGCGAATCAAGGGGGAAGGGAGGGCATCTCTGGAGGCCAATTAGTTGTATTGATTCAGCGCTGACCTACCAGCTATACTAACCCAATCCCTTCCTACCTCCTATTACAATCACCCACCCTTGAAAGAGTTTTTTCCCCCATTTTTAGTTGTTTTTTTTTTACGTTTTTTTCTTCATCTTCAGCAGTCCCAACTCCCAGTGATATAAGACGGCAGGTAACACGACATCACGTACATGTAACTTTTCTTCTCAAGTGAGCGGAAAAAACGAGCGTGAAATTCTAAGATCATTATGATCTAATTGTGAGATAGGTAAATTTGTATACCTATACAAAAAATTATTCTTCTTAACAAATAAATGCAGGATATTTTGTACTTTTTTTTTTGTTTTTTTTTTCTTACAAATGCCTGCGTTACCTGCAGTAGATGAGAGTATTTGTTTAAACATTTGTACGTTACATGAGCTTGTGGATTCTTAGTTTTATTTATTTCCTCTGGGGCTTACGTGCGATTGTGTGCGGAGGTATGTATATAAGGTATGTAGGCATACATAGGTAGGCATTTGAGAAAAGAGGCTTTGAAAGTTCTTCGTATATGACCTGAGTTATTTATCCCATGTCGATATACACTAAACTAACTAACTGACTAACTAACTAACCAACCCTTTTGTTTTATTACGGTTTATTCTGGGGATCGGTTTTTCTTTATATATACATATAGTTACGTGTATATATATGGCTGTCCTATATATTTACCTATATTTACCCCATCAGGAAGAAACGTCTGCGTGTTTTAGCAACGGATATATTCGTACGTTAAATAAATAAATAAACTGAAATGCGTAAGAAACCGGTCAAGCGTAATGATATATATGTATCTATATAGGTAGACAAAAAAATGTAGGGTATGACGTTGGGAAACGAAGAGATTTCGATTATTCGATTATCCGATTCCGAGTACAGATATAGCTGCCAATTTGATTTCCGATTTCCATTCGAACTTCGATTTATATTACCATTGCTATCTATATACATGTATGTATAACTCCCTATATACCTATGTATGTACACCCTCTTTTACGACACGCAAGAAAGAAAAGGAAAAAATAAAATCAAATAAGATAAAATAAAAACTTCTTATATATTTACATGGATACACATTACATATGTGTTCGTACCTAAATCGAATCAGATCTCCTTACAGATGGTATACAAAAGGATGGGTATATAGCTATACCAAAAAGTATGTGTTATAATATTATTATTATCATTTTTATTATTATTATCAATGTTACTGTTATTATTGTAAAATTCACGTGAAAAATATATTGCAACCACTCACATCATATAAAATCGGATTACATTTTTCTATGTACAGCTGGTGCTGGGAACGTTATATATAGTATATATTTACAATACAGCCCTAAATTTTTTGGTAACAACGAGTTGAATGTACATTACAATATTGTGTATAACCTATTTTATAATTCCATTGTTTCACAATAATGGCCGCGATTTTTTTTACTCGTTTTTCAATCGGGTATGATTATAGATTTTAACTGATTGAAAATGCTGGCTATAATTATCAACTTGTCAACTTTATAATCCCGCTTGTTTTATCCATTCTTGTTAACCGTGCATATTTTCGGGAGAAAAAAAAAAGAAAGAAAGGAAATTTGATCCGCGCGAGAGTTTCGATCAAATTTATTACTTCGGAAAATTCTTGGCTATCTCAAAACAAAAAGTCAATCAATCAATCAATCGATCAATCAATGACGTCAATTAGAATTATAAACAATTTGAATTTGAACAAACGCGCTGTTTTCCCGGCTCTGAATAATTGAGGGTGACCTAAAAAACTGTACAGATTATTCGAAGGAAATCTCAAGTATAAATATAATCGCATTATCGAATGATTTCATCGGCATCGAGTGGATATTACAAATGTTCAAAAAGTTCTTCTTCGACATATAATATACCTGTAAAATTTCCACATCAATAGCATCAATTTTTTTTATGGCACAAGAGCCTTTCTTTTTTTGATTTCTTCACTTTTTTGCGAGTCGACTATACAAAGAGAAAAATTTCGATTCAAACGTGACATTATACGTAATATGCTGACGATAATTCAAAGAGCGTTTATTGTTAGCTCATTCTTTGCTATAGTATAAAATAAATTCGCGCAGACTTTGTGAAAACCGATACATTTTTCACACACGGATTTTGTTGGGGTAAAAAAATTACGTTAATAATCCCATAACAAAAACGTCCTCTGTACGTATCATTACACATATAATGTACAGATTATCGAATAACATTGAAAAATAAAAAAAAAAATAAAAAAATCATGCAAAATCTGCACTATCTGGTAAAGCGAACCGACGCGGACAAAAACTATATAACTGACTCTCCTGTTGCAGTAACCGCAAATATTTTAAATAGATATGCGCGAAAATTTCGTCGAAAATATTTTGCAACGAGGTTAAAAAAGCTACAAGTTGTTGATGGACAGATGATGAGCCGCGGCGACTCGTCAAAAGTCGTAATAATTTGCACGATTTCATCTGGATCACAGCCAATCTATAACGACCGTGCAAATCTGCATCGGCAGAAAAAATTCATTTGTCGCAAGATCTCGATGGTGTTTTTTTTTTTTTCCCCCCAAAATGAAGTCGCGATTTACGAGGCGAATCTTCCGATTTGTCAGATGTGAAAAGCTCGGTATTTATATGCATAAAAAAAACTCTACGTTATGTTCGTTAGGTGCGGCTCTTGTGACGTTCGGGTTTTATTCCCAAGAGTTTCATCAACCAGATGGTTTAGCTACATGACGCCGCAAAAGCTCGTTACTCCAAATTGTATTCTCGTATACTTCGCACTTTCACTTACAAAAAACCTACGTACGTATACATGTATCTATACGTAAATGCTACACATTTATTATTTATTCACTTTATTCATTTATTTTACAGTTCTATTGTTGATCCTCACATGTCCCTGCGCGGTAAAAATATCATAAATGTTTGATGATAGTGCAGAAAATCGTGCTGGGAAAAAAAAAACAAAAGATGTTTTTGTTTTTTTCTTTCCGTGTAATATGCAGTGCAACGTACACACAGAATTTACGATGCACCTATGCACATAAAATTTACATACAACTATTCGCGAATCGCATTTATACTACCAGCTAAGTATAGATATTGTATTTATACTACGTAGGAACCATAGATATATATCTATGGTAGGAACTCAGAAACGAAAAAAAGAAAAAATCAAATTATAATAATTGAAGAGAAAAAGTAATGTGGGTTCATAAATTCAGATGATATAATATCCGAATAGGAATTTATCATGGGGAGACTTATTTCACGATAAGTTTTAATATCACGTGATATATGTGAACGAATATCGAGATTTTACCGCCCCTGTGATAATTTTCATAAATTAGAATAATTACGATAAACGCGTGCGGTGTAATTTTTTCAGAGACCGAAATATATTTTCATTATTTTTATTTTTATCGCGAAAGTCAGAGCTCGGAATAAAAAATAACAATCGTGAATTGTACTTTGTTCGTTCGAATATGTTGAATGATCGTATTTAAAAATCTGATTGTCCAGATTCCGAAAAAGAATTCTTCATTATTTTCCCTCTCGAAGCACCTGTACACATACATATAGGTACATGTTATACAGACATAAATTCGTATTGTTCTCTAATTTTTTTTATTTTGTTTTTTCGATTTATTTGGAATTTTTTCTTTTCCTTTTTCGCGAAACTATATAAATGCGCCAGAGAATGAGGGTGAAAAAATCGTTATGAGGGATATAATTTCGTTGGAATTAAAAAACGTCCTAATATAATTTCGTCTGACCATCGCCTGACCGAATCTACTTGTACAGTTTTTTTTCTCCTTCTTCTGTTTTTTTTTTGTTGCTCTCTTTTCCTATCTATACAATTACATAAAGATTTACAACCTATCGTCGCAAATTATAGCTTTCACTGCCTGTAAAAATCGACAAAGCGACGATAGAATGGAATTGTTTCGTCTCTATTTTCTATTTTCTATTTCTGTTTCGTATAGTACGACATGACATGCAATACCTCGGCGTCCGAGCCAGAGCTATATAGAAGAGGAAAGGAGAAATCTTTATTCTAGTCTTGCGGAGATTGGTTTTGCACCTCATATACTCGAGTGAGAAAATAGCCGGATGAACTTTACGTAGATCACACTGTCATCGAAAGTCACTCTCTTCTCGAGCTGAACAATCCAGAGAATCTTTGAGCCCGCACAAGTGCAGGAAAAATCTATTTTAGTCACCCAACCGGCACCCCGCGTGAGTCACATGCATATTGTACAGATAGTACATGCAAATGTGATTTATTTATACGAAATATACTGTCAATTTAAAAGCGTATTTTTTTTTCTCTCTTTCTTTCTTTCTTTTTTCTTATTTCGAAAAGGAGACAGAAATGCTGATTGATTATCTTTATTTGGTGTACCTACCTAATTTTAGTCGTACGTTTATATTTTATCAAATTTATCACAGTCGAAAAATATAAATCCGAACGAATCGGATTGAAAAAGAGAAAAAAAAGGGAAAAAGGAACACATCGCGGGACGAATCGCGGAGGATATACATATACGTTCGCTTGACATTTCCAATAATTTTTTCCACCGAATAATGTGAATTAACTTTTATCGAAACTCCGATCTGATTTTTGATATAGAATGACAAGCTTATGAAAAGAAAAAAATGTTTTCAAATCAATATTTCGTTAATTTTCATAACCATCCTCTGAAAAATTTGTCATCTTCGTCGAATGAGATTACGCAGTTATCGTTAGTCAATCGCGTAAGTTTCAGTGAATTTTGGCGTTGGAGAAACGGATGGGGTGAAAAAAAAAAACTAAAATCTTTGGAACGTTGTATTTCTTTCTACTTTATCTCGAGTATTAAATACATACACCTAATGTAGATATTCTCCCGATGTTTACTCTCCCTGTTGAAATCATTGAGCCGTAAAAGCGAAGTTAGAAACCTGAGGATTATTTCGTGTTGTATTTTTTAATGTATTTTTTCGTCTCGTGCTTACGATATTTCAGCTTTTAGCGACGCGAGTCTCGTTCCGAATCGCGACTCGGTTCTCCTGCCGATGCCACCGTGGCTGAAAAAACCCAGAAAAAGAATAAAAACCCTGCGACTTTTCGACGTTTTCTCTTCGTTTCTACTTTCATTCGCTCCGTACATGCGTTCAGTCGGAAAAATGAAACAGAAATTTATATAGCGTGTATAGATTTTTTTTTTTTCTCTCTGCAGGCAACTGAAACCCTTGCGATCGAACAAGCGTTATAATATAGTTCAATGTTACGTCTATCACAATGGGTTACGTGGATAGCTTGGTTGAACGCTGCATATAATGTCACATGTTGAATAAAACGTGTGCAAAGGAAAAAAAAAAAAAAAGAAAAAAGAAAAAACTGCTAACCACAAAGCTGCATTCGTGGCTTTTCAAAGTGCGAATATAATGCTGTAACATCTGCAGAGTTTACCACTCGAATCGATTTTGGTCGACGCACAACTCGACACTACACGAATTTCAAAACCGACAAAATCTACTCGTAATCCGATGCAGTTTGCGCGCCGATCGACCCTTACTATAAAAATATTAGGATGACGATAAAAAAAGAAAAAAGAAAATCATTGATATGTACATGATGTAGTCGGTACCCAACGGAACATTAGTACGACTTTTTGAAAAAGAATGAAACGAGCTGCCCGAAAACAAAAAAAAAAAAACCAAGATACATTCGACGTAAGAGTGTAATAGTCGTATTTGGAAATGATTACTTTTTTAGGTGATCGCCACATTTCGAAGTGGGTTTTATATCCCGTGAAGAAATTTCAGAGGCACTTATCGTTCAGGTTTGGGTCAGGTTAGGTTTTGGATTTAACGCCCCGCTCAGAGAGATTTCGTCCTTTATGTGATCCCTGCTATTGAGACTACTTCTTTGAATATTCGACACTCAGGGGGTGCGCGCTTTGATCGTATAATATCGTCGTCAAGGATGACCGAACAGCTCGGTCAGCAACGCATCAGGACTATAATGTGATCAATGTGGAAAGACGAAATGAAAACGACAAATTACAATTCACATCACACGTCGATTCTTACAGGATCAATCAACGGTTTACCATGACCCGTACAACAACGAAAACGGAGGACATTTTCTCGCCCAAAGTTAAGATCGACCACCAAATTCGTGTAACGCCATAATTACGAAATACCCGCTAGAATTCTCATTCGTAAAACAATTGTCCGGACGTTGGTGACGACAGTTGCACGAATCATAGAATTTCTACGGGCAAAGTAGTAATCGTGCTCTGGGCAATATTTGTCCCTGGAATTGAAATTCGACGTGGACACGAAGTGCAGTGACCTGGTTGAATGCAGCGTTGCGTGTCGGAAGTACCCATGTATGTGGGCTAATGTGCTGTGCACGAATGTTATATCTCTCCTCACTCGATTAAGTCTATTATTTTATGAATGGAAGAATTTCAGAGAGACATTTACAAATTAGCTATAACACGAATAGGTGCAGGCTGTATCGGATTGTCGAAAAATTAGTGGTGAGCAAATCGGACTAAAATTCTCTCTGGCTATTTAATTTCCGATGATGCAACATAAACGCACTTATAGGAGCTTACTCTCAATCAGGTTAGTATGGATTTATTTTATTCGTGGACATGTACAGCACATAAACGTGTTCATATATATATGACACGATATCAAACGATGTGGGGCAGGAAAACCTCGGAAAATTCATTTATTAAACATTATACAACACGCACTTATATCACCAAAACTGCCTAAAAATCGAAGATTCCAGATGACGATGATCAACGCTTTTGATCGAACACCGGAGTATCACGTTGTCATGAAATTAATCAGCCGTGAAAGGTGATCGCACATTGGCAAAAAAAAAAAAAAAGAAAAAAGAAAAAAATATAAAGAAAGAATGAAAAAGTCAATTTTGTCCGCGCGGAACTGGAAGGTGATCGCGTTTCTTTGAGACGCTTTTTTTTCTACCATTTGTTTTTTGCGATTATTTTACATTGGCTTTTATTTCTACATACGAATTCTTTCATCGGGTTTTAACAATGATCGTGGCGATCTAAACGGAAAGAAGATATCATTGTTTTTATGAGCAATTTTTTTTTTTCTTTCTTCTTCCTTTTCTAGTATTTCAGCTAATGGATTTTTACCATACTATATATAAATTTAAGTATATATACATAGGTATGTATGTATCCATATAACTCGTTTATATTTCTGTGTCTAGTCAATAAAACGACCTTGCCAACTCTACAAAACGAGCTTAATAACGCAAACTAAAGTCTCGTGGGACTCGTAATGGGATTAATATCGCTCTTTGTAGGCTGTGGTATATATATACATAAATAAGTATATAAATATGTGCATGTATATAAGTTTTTCTTTCATTTTTTTTTTTTTTTTTGCCCTTTTCAAAGCCGCAAATTATTTCATTATTTATTAAAACTTGGGGGTCGCACATATAGCCGTCACACGATCGCTACTAAGGTGGAGGAAAGGACGAAGAAGATGATCGGGTGGAGAAAAAAGGATAAGGGAAAAAAAAAGTGTGACCTACGCCGGAAATATCACCGTTTTCTCAACCCCTTTTATGCTATTTTTACGGTGTATTTATCTATATGTATTCTTCACTCGCTGCTGAGTTAGGGGTTGAAAATAATTGAGAGGACTGTGACCTTGTCTTGTAAGGATTATTCCATGAATCTCGATGAAACCGTAATTTAAGTCGGCTCAGGTTCGTGGAGGATGAGTGGGAGTGGGAGGAGTACGATTTATCTCAATATATCCAACGTAAACGAGAACCGTCCACGTTATTATCCAGATGAAAAGCCTCGGAATATGTGTCGTTGTTTTGTACATGAGATGAATCAGGGATGAGTAAAAAAGGTTTAAAAATTTTATATACTTCCTGATCGAAATGGAATTCAGATTTTTTACGATTCATCCGGGCAGGATGAGGTTGAGCTTTCGCATCTGAAATTTCCCGTTCTTTATTCAAAGAGTTTATCTCCTAAATTATAAACCCCTTTTTCCTTAATCTCTCCAATTAATCTCCGGTATATACTAACGCAGCTTCCGCGTCGAGCTTTTAAAAAAAAAATGTAAAAAAAACATTTCCGGAAGATAGAAAAATTTACTTTTCCTCACCTCGATGTTGTCACCCTCTCCGTCGTTCGTCAGTCCCCTTCGGTCACATGAAAAATCACTTGTAACGCCACTGACATTCATTTTCTTATTATCACACGAAATTATCATCGTACCACTATAGGTGTACGTGCGATCAAACAATTATCGACGATAAATTAACATCGTGGATATTATTTCTTAAAAGATTTTTTGTTTTCGTTGTTTTAAAAATATATATAGATTATTATCAATTACAAATATATTGTAATTATAACACATCACCGAAACTTTTGAAAATTTCGAATATTTTCATCGTTATATTTTTATCACATAATTATAATTCATGCCAAAATTCATTAATTTTGAAAATACATGAAAAAAGCTTTTTACATCCCGTCACCTTCTAACAACAATAATAATATTAATAGCGATAGTATGACAATGACGACAATAATCCTTGATTTCCGCACAACGTTTTTTTTTATATTATACACCTATGAATAATCTATGTCTTCGAGGTCAAAAGACCGGAATGAAAACAAAAAAAAAACAAAATAAAAAAAAAAAACAGGTTGATTCAAAAAAATATTTTCAGCACTCGTTACTATAGCTTTTAATTTTAATTTTTTTCTTTCTTATAATTGTTTAATTTGTTAATTTTTTTTTTTTAAATAAACTTATTCGCGTATTTGAACAAGTACGAATTGATTGGCGGGTGCGCGAACACTGAATGTGAGAAGAGTGATTTTCCACGGAGAACCGTATCACTCCGAAACAGAAAGGTCTTTCACTATCTTGACGATAGGACCGACACACGGCGCCACCTGCTAGCTGGCGTCGCGACGCCGACGCTCTTCCGTTCGCTCTTTCTCTTTCTCTCTGACACCGCTCTTGATTGTTTATAACATTCCCTCTAATGCAGATGCTGCTGGTTGCAGCGAAACAATGGAAATTTCAAACGGGTAATTCAACGAGCATATAATTTCGACGCTGTATTTCCATCGCGCGATTTCGCGAATATGAATTCCTAAATTCATCCCCATCATCATCATACATACGTGAATTTTGTTTTACATATAAATTGCTACCACTTTATCTTTCACCCCCACGAAAAATGATTGTTGACGTCCGTATTTACGGAATTGGTGTATTAGAATGTGAAATATTATTTCAAAGGTTATTTTTTATTCAAGTTATGCACGTGAAAAGAAACCTCGTTTGAATTTTTCCTTGAATAAATATATACCCCCATTTTTTCATTTTTTTTTCCTTCTTTCGAATTGCGATAGGAGGGAGAAAAATAATCATGCTCGAAACAATGAAATTCGGATACGTATATCCGAAGTGAATGTTCTTACACCACATTTTGGAGGGATAAGATGAAAAGGAAGAACGTAATCTCGTGTAAGTGAGAACGTGAAATTTTATAAGTATGTATGTAAAAAATGGACAACGAAAAAAAAAAATTACTACATACCAGCGAGCTTTTTTGCTGCGTGTTAATTATTTTCCTTTGTCACTCTGTATGTACGACGCTTATGGAAGAAGAAAAATCAAGAGATGAAAAGATGAAAGCAACTCGCGGGATGTGCAAATTAGATAACTATCTACCATATATGTATACACACGTCATGTGCACATACATATAATTATTCTATGTTCCCCTTGAATCTCCACAGTGATAAAATTGCTTAGGATAAGGAGAGAGGAGACAGGAGAGAGAATCATATGGCGTGTAGGTTATTATCCTCGGTTGTTGTTCACTCCAGAAAATGAAGAACACAACCCCATATTATACACGATGAACATTATAACTTTGTGTGTTAAGTATAAGGACAGCTTAACCTGGAACATCGCAATTCACGTTCTATAATTTCATGTTCTTGTAATCCTCACCGATCCTCTGCACGAGTTCACCGAATAACATGCCCGCCTACATAGTGGAAGGTTGAAACTCGCGATCCCGAAATTTCAGAGTCGAACTTTTGTTTTTTGTTTTCGGTGCTTCTGCGTTTTCTCAAATCGACTATTTCGATGAAGATTATCATCAGCATCACGATTTATTATACTTATTCCGACCAATAACACTTGCCGGAATGATGATACTATGATACGTCCGTTACGCCAAGATTTCCAAATCCAAAGACCCGGATATTTTAGGTCTAACAAATATTAAAGACGGTTTTCAATATTAATTCACCCTTGATAAACGTTCACGGAATATGTACATAATTCTCTTTTCTGCAAAGTCTGTATATATACATATATAAAACCGGGTTTTTAAATACCTATGTAGATATATTAACCTTTTCACTTCCGATCCAGCTCTCAAAGCTTTTTTATTTCAACCTGCCCGTTAAAAAAAAAAAAGGGAAACTTTTTTTAAATTTCTAATTTTTTCCGCCATGAGCTAATTACTGCGGGTTATAACACAGTGAAATTTAAAATTCCAAAATCTAAATACCTACAATGAAACTCAGAAGATTTCTGGAACTTTTTTTTCCCCCCTCCTCAAAATGTGTTACCATTTTGAGTAATAATATTTATTCCCCAACTGTTGAGCCGGTGCTAAAATTTCGGCGCCGTCGTAAACCAAATACTGTGTGAAATAAAATTTTGTCGATTCTGCAAAAATATGTGCGGAGAAATTTCTGAGAGAACAAAATAAAAATCTGACAATCTCTTTTATGCGTATAATATAAGGTACACCTGTGCCTTAAAAACAAAACCGAAAAACGAAAAAAAAAAATTGAAAAAAAAAAATGCCAAACCTGAGAACCCGGACGGATATAAAATTAGATACAACCCTCTTCAGGGTTAAAGCGATCGTACAGGTTAAATTTGAAAAAAAGGAGGATATAAAAAAAGAAAAGAAGAAGAATTTTTCTCCGCAGCTAATACGCAGCTAGTGTCGACCTTTATAGTACGGGAGCTGGCGTCAAATTTTTATGGGTGATTTGATCATGATCACTTTTTGTTTTAGTAGGTAGTTGTCGCTACACAAACATCTATAGCAGGTGTCAGCTGACACGACCGTGGTACGTACAGGCGTGGGAGGTTACGGAAGTCGTAAAAAAAAAGGCATCGTCGTACTATTTGATCAAAGCTACAAATTTGCTAATTGTTTTATAATAATATTTTAAGTAAGAAAAAAAATGTCAGCTGCATGCAGCAGGTGGATAACTTTGTTAGCTGACCGTATATAGATGTACGAAAAAAAAAGAAAATCGGACCACTTGATTATGGTTCAAATTTTGATATACCTTAATTTGTTATTTGAATTTTGGTAAAATTCATGTCAGCTGGCGTTACAACGTGACTAAATATGTTAGCTGGGCTTTTAAAGTGTACCGTCGCGCTCAAGCGCGCGCGCCTTGGCTATTGTTAGGATTTCGAGCCTGTCTGTTGATAACTTGGAAGAAGAAAATTTCGTTATTCTAGAAGAATTTGTTTGTCGTGTGTATGGACATAACAAAATAAACGACATCAATTTGGTACGAGTGGCTACTTTTCTGAAGGCTTACAAAGTTACTGAGAAAGAGGAAATACTGAAAATTAATCAGAATCTAGAAGGTTCGATGTTACCTCCATGTAAGTCTGAACTGAGACAGCATTTCTTGCGTACTTCATATATAGCCCAATGGTGGAGTAATGCCTATCTTACTACTCCAACTATATCGAAACCAACCGATTTTGGATGGGACGAAGTTGATGGAAGATATACTTTCAAGTGGTTTGAAGGAGAGCAGTTACCAAAACTGGATAGCATCACCAATGATAATGATAGCGAAGAAATTACAGGTATTCTATTCTTATATCGTTTAACAATGAGTTGAAATCTGATTCATCAACTCTTATTATCTTAATTCTTACAGGTATTTTTGAGCATATGCGAGAAAATGATGAGCGAGAAGTTGAAAAAGAACCAAATATTGATGACGATTCCGCCAGCAGCTCTGATGATGATTATGAAAGCTCGTCTGAAAGTGACGAGGACTAACAGTAATTTAATATTTTTCCGAGCAATAAAATATATTTTTTATCTAATTGATAATTTATTTTTATAATCGTACCTGATTCATGTAATCGAATATATATTAGAAAATGGATATTTCATTGTCAACTGCCCAGAAAACGTGGAAAATACGTTATATTACCTGAGTCACCGTCGCAGCGCGCGCCTGAGCGCTACGGTACACTTCAAAAGCTCAGCTAACATATTTAGTCACGTTGTAACGCCAGCTGACATGAATTTTTCCAAAATTCTAATAACAGAGTAAGGTATATCAAAATTTAAACCATAATCAAGTGGTCCGATTTTCTTTTTTTTTCGTACATCTATATACGGTCAGCTAACAAAGTTATCCACCAACTGCATGCAGCTGACATTTTTTTTCTTACTTAAAATATTATTATAAAACAATTAGCAAATTTGTAGCTTTGATCAAATAGTACGACGATGCCTTTTTTTTAACGACTTCCGTAACCTCCCACGCCTGAACGCCCCGCCACTGGACCAGCTGACACTCATTTTGTTGTAGTTTAATAAACTTACTAATCATATACGAAAAATCAGCTTTGATCAAATTCTCCGGTAAAATTTGACGCCAGCTCCCGTACTATTACTTTTATTAGATTTCATTCTTCTGACAAAATTACATAAGGGTCTCTTCTGGCAACCATCCTTTGCGAAAATTCCTTATCCCTGCAGTACATAAGTAGGTAGCTATGGATATACCGTACGCTCGATGCTCCCAGAGAATTTATGGCAAAAAATTTTCAACCCACGTCGTCTATTCCCATAGAAACCACATCATACGACGAATAATGAAGAAGACGAAGAAAACAAAAGCAAGAAAGAAACAAAGAAAAAAAAAAATGAGTTATTAAATGTTTATACGATAATGATGATGTTCAGCTTTTTTTTTCTAATGTTAAGCTTTCTAGATTTAAGCCTGTGAGAATTTTGGTTTTCGAATTCCACCGACTTTACGTCAATGCAGAGATAAGAGGTTTCGTACGCGCAATCAGAAATTTACGATCGTTTGACGAAAATGACGATATAGTTAAAGTGATATAGACGCTTCGGCTGCTAGTCGCATTTAAACCAAAATCTACAGCCGGAAGACATGAATTTCTCAGACTTTGCGCGTGCTGCGATTTCGTTGATTTTTTTCACATCCATCGCAAAAGGTACGTTTGATTTTCTCGTTATTTGTTCATTTTTCTCCCGATCACCTATTTTCAAAATTGCTCGTCGCAACAGGGAACCACGTATAATTCCGCTCCGTTCATATGTTTCTCGTCACGCAAAAGAAAAAACAAAAGACAAAAAAACGGATAATGAGAGAAAAAAATTTGCTGGTCGCACGATCCGGAGTAACTACGTGTACCGTCTTTATTGCTGGCAGGGATTTACGAAGCGGGTCTTATAAGTTACTCGAGCTTTTACCTGTTTATTTATTTACTTTTGTTTTTTGTCTCACGATCTCGCATCTCGCGGACCTCTATATAAGGTAATATGGAGCGTGAAGATTGGGCAATTGCGGACGACACTCCCGTTCTTATAATACATAGATATACTCGATGGATGAATTTATAAGCGACAGTTTTTTTTTTTCTTCTCTTCATATCCGAAAAAATTAATAACGTCGAAATATATAACTACGGATGTTACGCGACTGACGCACGTTTGTACGTTATTTCTGTAGATAACAGAACGTAAGCCAAACGTGTACATATATATGTTTAACATGTATTTAAGCTTTGCCAATTAGTGTCAAGTACCAATTTGTAGTTAATAGTGTACAAGACCGTTTGAGCGGAAAATAATCCAGATAATTCTCAGAATTTTGATGGAGTTTTTATTCTTTTCTTTTCTTCCGTCCTATTATTATTCCTGTTTTATTCAAGGCACAATGAGGAAACGCGTTAGGTCGTGATATAAATGAAATTGAGGATCGAATTATTATTATTGTTTTTTTTTTAATTTTCCGATGCCATCGCGCACCCAGAGTTGATTTATCGATAGGTGCATATTATTTATTCTAATATGATGGATGAATATTGTATAGCTGGGATAATCTCTTCTCTATCCATATACAGCCGATCCGATAAAATTGGATAGTGATGTTGGTGTCAATTGGGGAATTCGAGCGGCTGGGGAAATTACGGACTCGCCGTTTATCGTAAGTGAAGTTTATTACACTTTTTTCAGAATATAGTATACTAGTCTTTTTCTCTTTTTCATGATTGAAAATCCTATCTGTCCGTATTTTGTTTTTCAATTCATTTCATTTCAGGCTCAAATTCGACTAGCTGCGGACGGAAGTCTGATCTGTAGCGGAGCAATTTTTAATTTTCTTTACATCTTAACCACTGCGAGCTGCATCGATGGGTTTGTGAATAATATTATATACCTGTCATAATATCTATTTGGATTTTTACAATTTTTTTTTTCATCTTTTTTTTTAATGTATCAAATTACCGTAATTAACTGATCGAGTGTCTTGTGTCCCAACAACATCGATCATTGCGCATAAAAGTACGACCTCTTCCTTCTTTGTTTTTTTTTCTCTTTTTTTCGATTAAACCTTTTAAGCTTTTCTACGTCGCGTTAAATTTCCTCGGGGATCAATTCAGTTTTAAAAATGAAATGCGCGTCTCGAGCGCGCACTGGTGGTTTAAAATCTCATGTCGTTGTTTAATAACCATCAGCTGTAGGGGGAAAAAAGTCCTTGAACGGAAAAGAGAAAAGGAAAAAATCAAAGAATGAGGAAAAAAATTTTTGCTCGAACTTCTTTCTTGTGTTTGATTATTTTTCTTATCGACTCACGAAATTCAGATATTTGTTTCGGTGACTGCAGACATTTTTGTTGTATTATGAGAATTATTTCTGGCTTATCGCCTTTTTACCACAGATTTAATCTCTCGCTCGCTCTACGTCTGGCATATAGTGGTCTGCACACCTGCGATAGTGATTTTTTTTTTCTTTTTTTTCCTCTCCCCTATGTGCATCAGATCGAAGCATAGCCACGAAAGGTTCATGAGAATATATCCATCCATCAATCAGAGAAACTTTTTTATGCGTAACCTGCAAAATCTGCACTCTGTCAGCCATAAAAGTTTCAAATTATTAATATGTAATAGATTTATATGATCGATCTATGAAAATCCACGTCTGCCTATCGTCAATCTCGGATTTGATTTGTACTTTGTAGATTATCTATGATTTATAATATCGCATAGATAAAACGCGATTGAAATTCGACGTAGATGTCTGGTAATATAATTATGATAATCAAATGAACGGTGATAACATGAATTAAAAACAAATTTTAGATACGCTCCTGGGGATCTTTTCGTTGTTGTTGGCTCGTCGAATTTAGATGATGGGACTTCTTATTCCCTTGACGAAATTACACCACACGAAGAATACAGTAAAAATGGAATCGGTCATTCGAACGACATCGCCATGCTCAAGGTAATGAAAAAAGTCTTCCGTTAAAATGACACCTATTTTCTGTAATGGAGTTGATTTCGATTTTGTAAGGTACATTATACAGAAGCTATAAGGTTAACATTAACCCCTTGAGGAAATTATTTCGAATCAATAAACGTGTACGTAAATAACTTTGCATTGTGATCCTGGAGACGTATAATATACGATATACGTTATACGTGCCGTATAATATTTTGTACGAAATTTCAATTCGGTATACGAATAAATTTGCATGGGTGATTCAATCTATCGAACACTGTTAGACGTAGAGGTGAAATTATTATATAGGCGATTCAATTTTCAGCTCGCAAGATACCTTAAATACAACGACAAGGTTCGACCTATTCGAATCCCCGAAACTTGGGAGTCAGAATTAGAAGTCAAGGAAGGATCAACGGCCATTGTCAGCGCCTGGGTATGTCCGATGTTGATTTGTTCTTTTCTTCCTTTTTGTTAACAAAAATATCAAATTTTAGACGTCTCACAAAGTGCTGAGAAGAATTCGGCAGACAGTTTCCGGTATTCCGTATTGCAGAGCGTCTTATTCAACGCTTAATCTTACCATCAACGAATTTCTTATATGCGCTACCGCCAAACCTACAGAGATTGAAGAGCACGTGAGTATTTTTCTGAAATTTTCTCTTGCTCCTTTTTTTTCTTGCGCGAAGGTTGAATCTATAATTGTAAACTTTTCATTTTTCAGGGTAACTCCGGTTCGGTTTTGGTGCAAGATTCAAAACTCATTGGACTGATGTCATGGTTCGTCAACGGACATCCTGACGTCTACACTCGAGTTTCATTGTTCGCTGGATGGATCGACGAACACAATTTGGAATAAATTGTGGCAGAATAACCGCCGTTCCCCCGCACGATTTTGTCTCGAACTCCTTTCTAGTACCTCATTTTTTTCTCTTTCCATTTTTAAAATCACAAATCTCCTTACTACGTACAAATACATTCGCATAATATAATTATCCTTTGAAAATACAATATCATTGTGAAAAATAGTGGAACAAGAAAATAAATAAACTCAACACTTCGTCAGACTCTTATAGCTGCGGCCAAATATGAAATCATAGATTATCTGTCTCACATGTACTTTCGCCATGGCTTCGCGTATCTCATTTTCAATTATCGGTTCTATGACCCTCTTGATTTCTTCTGTACGTTCGTCTATCACCCAGCCAGTAATTCTTTCGGCCAGCCAATTAAACGGACCCAATCCTGTCACCTCGGCATCCTGCACACCACTGTAGGGAAAAATATGCGTGAAAACTGGGAGCAGTTTGATCCGGTGGAATTTTTCATCCTAATTATATTTCAAGGTCTGTATAGAAAGTTTCTTTTTTTGCTTTTTTTTAAATCACTCTACGGTCTAAAAGCTCGATCTATAATGAAAAAGGAAGAAAAAACTATTGTCCCACTTTTTGACGACTGGTATTGTTTTTTTCCGCTCTTCAGTTTTTAGAAACGCAAAAGGAAACCCCTTTAGCGTATAGCTGAGACAAAAGAGTAGCGATTCTAAAAGTTGACGGAAAAAATATAGCATCGCTTTTGTTGTATGCGGATATGGTCCGACTTTTTTTCTTCTGCTCTAGCTGCAGTTCTAGATAAAAAGTCAGCCGGACAGGAAGAAAAATTGAAAGCAACAAAAAAGGAATGACGATATCGTGACTATGTTCGAATAATACCTCAGCTCTGCTATTCCGAAACTCACAAGGGTCATCGACTGGTTCATTACGTTTATTGCAACCGCTAATTCAACCGCGTTATTAACTATTCTTCCAGATATGCTGCCGTGCGGTCTGATGCCTCCCCATTCGATAGCGACATCTTTCCAGCCAACCTGAGTTGGAAAAAGAAAATAATAATAAATGAACGTATAGGATGAAGAGAAGTTGATGGGGAAATTCTCACCCTTAATTCAGTTAATCCCAACTTTCCAAAAATTATCAAATTCCCGGAGTTGAAATTCAAACTGACGTTTCCTAGTCTGACGAAGGTTGCCAAGTTTCTAAGTGAACCGTTAAACGCCATAATTCGTCCCTCAACGATAACCGCTCCTACTAATGCGTAGGTAAAGGGCATGTCGATGTCGGGGATTTGAAGTTCATTCAAGTTGTTTTTATCTACTTGCTTGTTTATATCTTCAATAATACCGTCCAGTATGCTGTTTTGAAAATCGTCTAACTGCGATCTGCGAAGGTTTAAAAGAATTTTATGTTCCAATCACCATTATCGTTTTTATTTCTAAGTGTTCATTAGACTCACCTTTCTATGAGAACGCTCGATCTTGAGGAACCGAAAACTTCCAGAATTGAAATTTTCTCCAAAGCAGCGTCTAATCTTCTCTTCAGGATCGAAGTTATCAACTTGCTCACGTCATATTTCATCCGTTTTTCTATACAGAACCAACGATGAAAGAAATGTAATTCTTCTTCAAATCTCATGAAACGCATTGGATACAATTTTGACTCACCGGAAAAATCTGGAAGGTGAATAGTAAATTCCTCCAACTTTTCGCCTCCGAGGATAATCTCGAATTTCGCATCCCCGTCATTGTAGCGGATAAGGTAATTGGTCGAAACAAAATTCTCGTCGTTTTTTATCCCGAAACCAACGAACCCAAAGCCTTTGACATTTTTAAGGGTGTATCTGATGGGGTCGAATAGAAAACTTTAGAGCAGCGAATGAGTTTTGAAAAAAAAACAAGTTTTCATAGGGTGAGTTAAAAAATCGGGCCAATGTATCAACGTCACCTGACACCTTCGGCGGGAACTTCTTCTCCTGTTTTTTCTCCGCCATTGATTGGAATTTTACCGGTGAATACAAGCTCTCCAATGTCGACTTCGATACTCGTTGAAAAATACTTCAGAGTCGCATCCAAAAATGTGATTTTTATTTCAGGCTCGTTAAGGAGTTTCAGATCCTTTAGGATACTAAAATTTTACGTTTATTCGTACAAAAAGAACTTTTTTAATTGAGGTCGAAACAAACGTTTTCAGAAAGTGTTGAAAACAAACTCACGTCAAATTCTCGTCCTTGACTGCCAAGATGTCCTGCAGAATCCGATTATCTGGCTTTTTGAAAAACGTGTCAAAATCGCTTCCATCCCGGAACGCCTGCGAAATTTTTTTAATTTTTTTTTATAAAAACAAATTTTTTTTCTCTCAATTCTATCTGATACACTCAGCAGCGACACTCCACTTTTCAATTACCCGTAATAACTTCTGCCCAAAAATTTGATCGATGGTTCCAATCGGCACGAATGCTGCAGCAGGTGGAAAATTTTCAAATTCTACTGAAAAAGACGGGAGTGTGAATAAAGAAATATTTAACTGTAAGTGTAAGAAAATATTCTTCAAATTAGAATCTTCTCGTTTTTTATACCGTTATTCGCTCTCGCAGTGGCCAACACGACCGTTAATAGGTAACTGAACGCGAGCCACATTCTGGCTGATCACTAACTTTCTGAGATTCGATTTACATTATTTATATCGAATCGTACGAGTAAAAGGCTATTGGAAATCAGTTGTACTCGTACACTTTTATTACTACCGGCACCTATACCAACCAAATCGTCACCATGCACGCGATAACGATCATCCGTTGTATTTATCCCAAATAATTACTCAGGCCAGTTTGTATTTTGCAGATCTTCAGGTTATGCCCATAAAATTATCGGTCACGATTGAAAAACTAGTCGATTTCAAACAGATAATGTTTATTAATTCCTTCGTCACGCGCGTCGCTGATTGTACGATGCGATGAACCCTATCGATTGATTTTTTTTTTCTTGTCTTCGTTTCCAATTCTTCTTTATTTGAATTTTTTCAAACTTTCAATAAAAAAATTTTCATTCTTCAAACTTATGATCTGAGTTCACCGATAAGTTTCAATTATTCAAATGAAAAGAACAATCATTCGATACTTTTATCGAAATTCAATCATTTCATGATTTGAACATTTTTTTAGCTTCGCATAATTTAGAAGGAAATAACGTGTGTTTGAAAAAGACTCTATAAAATTTTTCCAATGTCGTGTCCCTTTGGCGCAGAGGATAGCGCGTTGGACTTCTAATCCAAAGGTCGCGGGTTCGATCCCCGCAAGGGATGATTATATTTTAAACTATCGTTTTTTTTTTCTTCTTATTATGTTTTTCTTTTAACAGGTATGTCGTTTGTTAATTTTCGAACAATCCTTCGGAGTGGAGACGCTCCCTTATTCCTGCTTTCCCCTGTATCCATTTAATTAATCCTCGGAACTGCATTATATATACGTGCAAAAAACAAAATTCCAAGAAGTAATTAGCTGGTACCTCGGAGAGAATTGTTTTTTTTTTTTTTTTTGTGGAATTGAAATTGTTTGAAACAAAAACCAAGCTCACTTCTCATTCAAGTTTTAAATCATATTTCCACAACTTGTTGATATACGCCAGCTCTCTTTTATGTTTATAATTACAATTTTGTAATGTGTTTTCGTTCCCTCGGTTTTATATAACTTGTAATAACATCGCGTTGTTACTTGGCCTTCATTTATCGTCGGTTACATGACACTTTTCCGAACACGCAAATCGAATTGATCCATTTATTGACATGGTCGAGTTATTGCCAATTTATCGACTCTAAAACTGACAAAATAAATTGAGATACCACGATCGATTGGGTTTATTTGTAGCTTTATTCAGTCGACTGACTCCTGTTTCTGTGGTCAAAATACTCTGGAAACTATTCGCTCGAGCGTTCTAGAAAATATTCAATTTTCGTCCACAGAAATCGCGAGAATTCGAAGAGTACAGCCTTGATTTTTCTCCTTTTTCAAGCCTTCGTCGCAAAAAAGAATTCCGCCCCAGGTGAAATTTGTCATCCTGTCGAACAACACGCAACCGACATACGCATAGGTGTTATTTCGTATTTTGTACTTCGCGGCTTTCGATGATTTTTTCATGAAAATTTTCGAGTCTTTCATCGCTAATTCTTTCCACCTACAGTTCTTCTAAATGCTGAGGGCGTGGGCAGCTAGTCGTGGAATATATCTTTATGAAAAAATAAAAAAACTGTTATTTTGTGTAAAAATTGATCGGATCGAAGAGAAGAATTGAATGAGAGATACAAAGTCGGAGCATGATATTGTAAAATACATTTGTAAGGTTCAGAGACCCGCGTGGCAAGCGTGCAGCTTTAGAGGCAATGAATTATCACGGAACTCCTGGTCCCCCATCAGGACTCCCTGCTTCGTTGGTTCGGCGGTGGGTCCCAAACTTGGGCCTCAAGAATTCGCCCTTCACCTTTCAAGGGCTTGCGGCATTGCTGCTACTCTTCTTTCTCCTTAAACTCCCTGCTCACTGCACATGCACTAGAAGAAGACAGATGTCGTCTATACGTTAAAACACAGAAGGAGATCAGAGAAGCTATACCTATAGTACATAACAGACATAATATGAGAAAGAACTTATAGACGAAGAAATATAAAGGAGAACTAGATCCAGTACGGAACGAAAGAGATCGATCTATGCCCACCACATGCGGTCAGGGTGTTATTAACCTATGTCATGATATCCCTTTTAATTTTCATGAGAAACACAAGCTCTAGTTTCGTAAAATTTCAATGCTCCTGGATAAGAAAATAAAAATAAAAGAGAACCACAAAAAGTCGTCGCTGGTTGATAAACGTTCAATTTTTGTGCCACAGATCCTACATAAATAATCGTTTAAATTTTTCGTATAGGTTACCAAATTATATGGATGTTAATAAAGTTTTTTTTAATCGAAGGACAAGTAGCACGTTGATGTAGAATTCTAACCGACAAATGACGAACGAATATAAATGCGAGATACAATAAAATATTTACGTATAGATAAATTCAACGGATGTATCGAATTTATAAGCTTCATATTTTTTGATATTAAACAAAAAAATTAAAAAATAAAAAGGAGAGAAGAAATCGAAGCTCATCAGAAAGCAGGGGATGATTATGTATTTCACTTCACGCTTTGACGCGACGCTTCGTCAAGGTTTCCGGTGTACGTTAAAAAGGTGTGCGTATAAAATACATAGTGAAGTTGATTGTTCTGTGTTCGAGGGTTCGACTATCACCCCTGTTTTTGTTACCTCAGTTTTATTTGCCCTGAAACTACTAGTAAGCTGATCACAAGTATACCGTTCGAGTGACAGGGGCTAAAAGTGGCACCCGCCATAAAACCGAGGGGTGCCCGACGCGTGACGAATTATAGGACTGAAAATACGTACAGAACTTTTAAGAGTCAAAGTTCAGACCGGCAGAAGCAGCTGACGAATGACATTAAATCGGTGACAAGGAGAAAGAATAAAAAAAAAAAAAAACTGGTTTAGAACGTCGACGATGTAGACTATTCGCTTTTTTGCTATTTTTCATTTATTTCTTATTTTGTTTTTTGTATTTTTGCTCATTCGATTTTTTCGCAATGTCAAAAATTCGATGCGTGGAGAAAATTGATACGACGAAGATAAATATTACAATGTTTAGAAATCTGTTTTTTGTTTCTTATTTTTTTTTTTCCTTTCCTGCTCTCGTGTCTCAGGTTATCGAACTCGAGCCGTAATGTAAGGCTTGTAGTATATAATTATACCACATATACGATACCCCACATCGTAATATTATTGTGAGACTATCCATATAAGCATAAGAATACACATATGAGTATCGAATTACGATAATCCGAGTCGTCCACGGTTTATCTTATTGTTAGTAATTCCTTCTTTTTTTTTTTCTCTCTATTTTTCCATCATGATATATTTATCTTGTTAGTTATTACGTTTCATTTTACTTGCGTATATATACTCGCATCTTTATTTACCGATTCCGTTCGTTTTTCTTTTCTTTTCTTTTTTTTTCTCTTCTTCATCACGTGACTGTTAAGAAGAACCTTATCTATTTTAAAAACCTACTTGTCGTAGGTTATTATAAGACATAGATTATACGCATTTATATGGCATGTCTACGTATCTATGAATTTCTTTGATTAATATTTCTATCACGGCTATGTAATGTAATGTATATAATATATATGTAACACATAGATATACTACGTGCACTATATAGTTTATATACCATTTATGACCGATTAATCATTCTCTATGAAATCTATCCAGCTCGTTAAGAACGCGCCACTTGCGTTGAAGAATGAAGAAATCTTTTACGGATTTCGATCCGATTCTAATCAAGCGAAGTGCGGGCTGCTGGCTTGCCGAGCTGCTGCTGTTGAAGCGGAGAGTTCACACTGGTGCTTTTTGCTGCAGTCCGGGTGCAGACTATCGCTGTCGGCAATTCCGCACGTTCCGCCGAAGAACGACTGTAAAATAACCAAGTCCCGATTGTAAATCAAACGGTTGTAAACAGCTTATTAATTTTCGAATTCCAAACAATTAAAAACGTCGTACGTAAATCAACATTATTACAGTATCTGCAGTACGACGTTATATATTACCACCAGACATTGCGATGAGCGAAAGATTAAAAAAAAATCAAGTAGTAAATATGCGCACGGAAAACCGGTAGTCCGATTCAGAGATTTATAAGGGGTAATTATGAATTGCACCCCGGACCGATTTTTGCATAATCGATTTCAACCGATCTTTTGGATTTTCTGGTTACCTATCTTGCCTCCCAGTGATCCAAACATTGAATTTTTAGTTCGAACTCTTTTTCCTGCCGTAGCTCTCTCTACCGATCTCGATGGTTTCCAGGTCGCTCGTCGAGTGTGGGACGTTCGCTCATTGCTTACCTGCAGGTAGCTCGGTGAAAAACCCCTCTTCCCATTGGCGGGATTTTGTTAAAGGATTCCCCCTACTGACTTGAGTCCGGGAATAGAGGGCCGGTTAGTACGATCTGATCCGTGGCCGAGTAAACATTCGCCCTCCGTTTTACAAAGCGTATTGTTGTTGTGTAGCGCGAACCAAATCTAAAGCGCGAACCAAATCTAAAGCGCGCTACGCGTGCTATCGGTATCCATATAAAATAAAAGAATTTTGAATCTCACGAGTTGCTGCCATTCAGGCTTCTTTTTTTTCTAAATTTATCCACGTTTTTTGATTCTTGTGAAAAATAAACAAAAACATTCAGTGACAAGGGATTATAACGCGCCGACTTATTTTGGTTTATTTTAACACAGGTAAGAATTAAAACCAATCATTCCGTTATACTTTACAAAAATTATGTATTTTTTAACTGCGCTGCACGAGTTGAAGATTTCTGAAACCGATCTGACACAACAGAATTTCAAAAAAATCGACGACGCGCTTTGTGCGTCAACGAACTGCGCGTTTGAATTTAGCGGACTTTTCGTTACCACCGATCTCACCCTGTAAATTCTTCGTTTTTTTTTCCTTTTTTTTTTCTCTTTGTTTCAGGGTGAGGTCCGATGAAAAGTGAAGTTGAATTTTTTATTACCGGTTCGAACCGCCTCGTGTGAAGTATAAAATAAGAAGATACATATGCATGTTTTTTTGGATGACGGACTTGCGCAGTACTAGGAAAATCGGCGACGATGATTGCGTCGCAAAGTTTGGAAGACGACTTGAGTTTGCAGGAGATTCTTTTAACGAGGATCGTGATGACCTTAGAAAGTTGGAGGCCGCACTTCGTAACGCGTACGTAACTAAGGAACTTCAAGCACAAATTTGCGAAGCGGAAGCTGCGCGAGTTTCGGACCGTGCTAGGGAACAATTGAGATGTGATATGCTGCAGTTAGCCGCTGATGAGGCGGTTAATGTCGCGGAGGAAAGTTTGAGGAGAAAAAAAAATGAGAGGATAAAATACGGAGTGGAACTTATGGAGGTTGTGAGCTACAAAGAGAAGGAAAAACTGCGGGAAATTCAGGTGAATAAAAAAGAGAGAGAAATTTTGGAGGAAGTATCAAAAGTTATTGAGGAAAATGCGGAGAAACGGAAAGCCCTTGCGAAAAGGGAACTAGCGGAACGGCAGTTGAGAGAACTCAGGATATTCAGAGAAGTAAAAGAAATACGCAAGCAAGAGGAGGAGGATATTTTAGACGACGAAAGACGACGGGAAATCGAATATCTGAAGGAAAACGATAGGAGAATCGAAGAGCTGAGGAGAAAGAGAGTTGAACAGAATCGCAAGAGAGAAATGGTCGTTGAAATCGTAGCTAAAAGTCTAATAGAAGCGCGTGAAAAAAAGCTCAAGATAGAAGCGATAGTCGAGGACCTCATAGCGGAGGAAAAAATGTTCGAAGAAGAAATGAAATTAAGAGAAGAAGAAAATCGACGAAGAATAGCCAGGGAGGAAACAGTAGCGGAAAATGAACGTCACATGATCGTTGTTGAGGAGAGAAAACTCAGACACGCTATCGAAGAAGAAGAATTCACAATTGCGGTGATGCGCAAAGTCCTGATGGACGCGAGGATCGAAAGACTTACGCAGGAAGCTAGAAAACGAAAACAAATCGAATATCGGAAAGCTTTGGAGCGGATTATCCAAGATAGAAGGAACCACAGGGACGAGGAGTTACTCAGACTAAAAGAATCTCTTCTTCTCGAACAAGCGCGAGATTTGGAGCTCAGGAAACGTGTCAAGGAAATAAGGGAGAGGCTGCTTCTTCAGCATGCTGGAAATGTGGCGGAATTTATAGCCAGCGGTGTTCTGAGCACCGAAGAACGCGCTTTCGTTGCTAATTTTCTTACGAAACGTGGAGAATTTGCCGATTCAAAACAGTCGTGAAAAACGAAAAAAAGATATCTTTACGACGTTTTTAATCTTCATCAGGAAGTACACGCCCTTTGATTATCCGAACCGGATACAGGTCAACGTCCTGAATGCTATACGTGTATATTTTCATTTTAATTACATTCCTAGAAACAAGTTACGACCATCGATTGCAGCAGCTCGGTAATTATTAATCTTCATTTTACGGAAGGAAGAGGCGGCTTGGCTGTACTAAAAAAAATTCCTGCGGATGCTGCGGGAGAATGGAGAAAAGCTGTAAAAAAAAATGAATGAAATACGATAGGAATTGGAAGATCAGTTGACGATAGCTGAGGGGAATGGTAATGCGGACAACCTTCGCCCCGATGAAAAATCGTTCGTACAAATTACGTAACGTGCAGGTTACGTTTTCTCATAAAATATATCGGAGCCAGTCTCTGACTATATTTCGAATGCGTCGTCGTACCGATCTACTTTACGCCGTACAGAAGTAGCAGCAGCGAAACAAATTGATTCGAACTCACCGGCGTCATCACCGTCATCATCATCTCCGTCGTCGTCGTCTTCGATGCATGCGTACGTAATTCTTTCGCGGTGTACCACACTAAATTTGCATAATGACAAACCGAGCTGTGAATAAAGTACTTGATGTTTTAATTAATTGCTCTGTTAGTTCATTCATTATACGGGTTTTTTTTTATTCACCGCCCCGTTATATTCCTGCTCCCGAGCCAAATATGGTGGTAGCATTACTCGAGGACGATCTTCTTCGTCAAACCTGTGCAGTTCAGAATAGCAAAATTATGTATATGGTCTAGACCAGACTCACAGCCATCATTTTCCCTTTTTTTTTTTGTTACGGTCCCTTTCATCATCTTTTATCATTTTCAATATCGTTTCGTGAAGTTCAAGACAAGAAAGGGGGGGCGAGGGTAACATGCTGATAGACGTTACAATTCCTACGTAAGTTGCACCTGTCGACAGGTGGTAACCTACGTCAAAGTTTCAACGGTCGTAGGTGTATCTTTTTAAAATACCCCTAAGATAGAATCGTTTTGAGCGGGAGTTCATAATCGGCGCATAAGGTCGTGTGTCAGCTGTTTTATGAATTTTCTTTTCTTTCATTTATCCATTTTCTTATATCCGTTATAGATGAAAGTGAAAATAGGCTTCACAAAAACGCAGTGTAAAAAATCCTAGCGAGATATTCGACCTTTTCAAATATAAGTTAGTAACTGTAAATCGCTAATTATAGTTATAAAAACTGTGAATCTTGACCCCGTAGCGGTTAACTAATTAATATTCGCGTGCTTATACACCCATCATTATTCACGGCAATCAGGACTAACATCAGGACAATCAGAGCTAATGGATTAAAGTAGCTATTAGGATAAATACCTTGGCTTTGGCACTACCAGAATTAAAAGTCAAATTATTATTTGATTGGGTCAGCAAAACCGAGGCGTCTTGAATCGCGTCGAAATATCATCACCAGTTAATGTGGTCGTTTCGGAGATAAGAAATCAACGAGATACGTTCACGTGGTACAGTCGGCTTTAATGGTCTTATCAATATTCGGGGTCGCGGAAAATATCGCATGCTCTCTATAGATACAGCGTCGATCGTTCAGATGGAAGGAATAAAATACTACTAAACTATTATAGATATAGGTAACGACCTGCACGGGGAATTTAAGTTAATTATTCGCATCCGCCCATTTTTAATACTTCGTTAACTCGGTGCCGTCGTCCAATGCTTTTCACCAAACTCTTTTACCTTATACACAGTGTCGCCCTCGCCTGCGATACACTTTGGTATACCATACCGTAGACATTTAATTACCGGAAATGCGATCGTTTTATCGCCACCCTATCAAACGCTCGGATATATAACGTATGTTCAACACACCCATAATAACGCCATTCCCTATGGCTACAACTTCAACGCTTTAACAGACCGCAGCCAATTATTCGTAACGCGTCAACTAATGCCGATCAGCCTCATATAACATTTATTCAGAAAAATTATTGCTCCAGGTCTCGATCGTGTCGCAACTAATTCTGCAACTGTTCCACCTTTCGAATAAAAAGGATAAATATTATCATTTACAATTTACTAACAAGGATCGTTAACCACCTTATTAATAACTTCCTTATCAGGCCCCAATTAATTACTTGTAATACATTATCATCGTATTGATGCAGCTGGAACGATAAGCAATTTTTTAATTCGAGAACAAGGAGACGATTGGATGAGCCATTGATTCGAAGAGACATCTGAGGTCGTGTATTTTGGTATATCATCTAATTTTTGACTTCATCAGCCCACTTTCAACTGCGACAATGTTAATTAGCTGACATTTTTATTTTTAGTTACTACGGTACTATTATAAATTATCGCACGATACCGTCCGAGATGAAAAGCTCGGTAGCGGCTAGATGCGGGTGCGGAATACTTATCTTCTTCTTTCCTTTTTTTTTGTTCCACTTTTTCTTTTTTTTTTATCACACGCTCAGGTTCTTCTTGATGATAAAATAAAAACAAAAGTGTGCGTTGTAGAAAAAGTACGGTAACGAGCCAAAGAAAGAAAAAAACAAAGCAACAAACTGGATGAATAACACAAAAATACACGTTACCATCCGACTTTGTGAAAGAGTGTTCGTGACCAGGTGATCAACTCGGATGTGTTTTTATCACGTTGACAGCGGTGACAGAGGAGAGGTGAAATTCATTGTCGGAATGCAACGCGTGTCAAGTTGATGATATCATGCCCATTGACGCGTGTATTTTTCGGGCAGTGTTTTTCCAAATGTGCTGCCTCGTTCGCGGTGATAATGAATAATTTTTGTTTCGTCGTCGGATGTTGCGGACGGGAGTGGGGTGCACTGATCGAAATTCGTACGTTCGATTGATAAATTTTTTTTATATTCCTTAAAATACTGATGGAAAATTTGGGTACTACTCTGGATTTGGATCTATGAGATTTTAGTTGCTCGTAACCAAACCCCGTTTTTAGGTTCGAGAAATCTTAAAGCTCGGGGATCGATCTCCATACGAGCCTCTGACTCGTCGCGTAGGGAGAATTCGAAATTTTCAATGGTCTTGACGATCGCCAGTTTTACCATCTGCTCTGCCAATCGCTGAGCTAAAAATAGAAGAACGTTATTTACATCTTATGATAATTGAACTTGATACGTGATCCATGTTCGCGTCACCTATGCATAACCGGGGTCCACCTCCGAATGGGAGGTAAGTGAAAGCTTGTCGTCGACTTTTCGCTTCGTCGGTGAACCTTTCCGGAATGAACTTCTCTGGGTCAGGGAAATATTCCGGGTCATGATGAATTCCGTAAATTGGGACGATCGCGTGAGTTCCCGAAGGCACCTCGATGTCCGTTCCAGAAATTTTGTAAGGCTTCACAGACGCCCGGACAAGTATTGGAAACGGGGGATATTTCCGAAGAGTCTCTGGAGATATAATTTTATTTGTAAAATTTTATCAACCCTCATATACCCGAATAATTCTAACCTTGAACCACCATGTCCAGATACGTCAAGTTCTTCAGGGCATCCCAAGATATTTCTTCGTTTTTCGCCGAACCTTTCGCTTTTTCAATTTCATCTCGTAGACGCGTCTGAACATTTTTGTTCACGGCCAGTTCGTGTAGACAGTAACTTATCGTTGTCGAACTGGTCTCGAAACCACCGGCGAAAAATAAGAAGGCTTGCGCAGCGAGAAGTTCGTCGGTGAATTCTGAAAGACATAGAATTTTCGAAATTAGATCTTAAATCTGACGAAACAGACGGAAGTTGGATGTACCCAAATCGTCTTCATTCTTCGACGGCTGATCGGTGTTTTTCAGATTTCTAAGCAGGTCTATCAAGTCGTGTCTTTGTATATTATTTTTCTGACGATATTCGAAGGTTTCTTTTGTAATACCGATGAAGAAGTCTGTCATCTCTTGCGTGAACACGGCGATTTTCAGTAGTTTAAACATACGAGGAAAAAACAATTGCAGAGTTCTCACCACTTTGTTTCTCACCGACAGTTCGAAAAGTTTTTTTCCCATATTTCTGAACTTCGCGTCCTCGTCATTTAACGAGTTCATTTTAATACCAAAACCACAAGAACCAATTACATCAGTTGTAAATTTAGCACTCATTTCTCTCGCTTCCACATTCCCATCCGCACTGGCGACGACGCTCTCTAAATATTTTTCGAGATCGTTACCACACTCCAAAAGAAGGTAATGCATGTTTTTTAATTTCGCCGAAGTAAAAGTTGGCGTCAATTTCGTTCTTACAGACTTCCATTTTCTACCACTGAGGTTAACCAGATGTACCGATAACGGATCGACATCTCCGTTGAAACTTATTCCACGGCCTGGCCATGTTCCAAAATCCTTTATCAACATATCACGGATTAATTCTGGATCACAAACGAGTAACGAAGGTGCAGATAGATTCCATATCCCTCCAAATCTCTCACTTTTAAATGCGTTGTACAGATCCTTGTATACCTCACCCGCGGATTTTTTAGCTTTCGCAAAATCCGCTATGCTCCCATAAGGCCAATGTGGTTTTACGAACGGGACTTTTAGTCTCTCCCAAAACAAGAACTGATTACGAAGGTACCAATAAACCAGGGTAACGATACCCACCAATGTTGCACAAAAATAATACCACATAATACCAATGATACCAATTATTATGGCAGACGTTAAACAGCGTACGCTAAACTGTAGTCTCAGCAATTTTAATTCATCCGCAGTTCAATGTGCACTGACTGAGATCCCATTTGCCGACTAGTTTTTAAAAGATGGAAGGGGCGATCTCTTTTTGTCTCCTCGTCTTTCGAACTTATCTATACATACTGGTAATTCCGCTTCACTTGGCACGGTTTACTTTATCTATCACCGCAAAATCCTTCACATTGTTTTGAAATTGGAGGAAAAATTTTCAGAGGTCGATCAAACGTTGATGATATTCGACGATGACGAGGAGATAGCATTATCACATAATGAACCCAACAACGAAAAATAGCCATTGTCTAGCCATTGTTGAGAAGGCTAATGATTTGAAGGCATCTCTCTGCAGTATCGCAAAAACACAGTTTTCATAATCCATTATCTGAAATCCCGTTAATCTTATCGTCAAAACTTGGATCGAGGTGAATGATCATACTATAAACTAGAAAATAATATACACTATTGACTACAGATTATAAAACATGAATGAAAAATTATTCCATTTTTTTTCTCTTTTTTTTTTCTACAAACGATCTCTTATCTCACCGATTCTCTTCTCGCTCGTCTGCGAACGTTTTCACAATTTTTACGGTCACTCAAGCCCCAGATTATGTTGCCGCCATATGTCATGTCATGTCGGCGCGAAACTCGCTTCGAATTATAATTCCGGTTTGTAGCGATCGACTCCAAACTTTTTTTTGTTAATATGCGTACCACATATATTACAACCACAGTGCCTTCCTACCGTTTTTGTTGATTTTTGTTCATTCGTTTAATTATTATTATTATTATTATTATGATTATTATTATTTTTCGGGTGGGGAGGAGGACAAAGAACGTTGATACGCGTACAGCTCGGCAGATTGTACCGCCGAGTATCAGACCAAAAGGGTTCCACCCTTCCAATGATCGTTCATTTTCTCTCTATTCTTCATCCTGACATGCAGAAGTCCCGCCTGTTCAGTTTATATACAAGCTTAGGGATCAAAGTCACCGTGAAATTATAGCGACAACAATGCTCCGGATCCGGTGACATTAAACGGAGATAAATCAAATCGGTGTAAACTGTAGGGTAGCAGAATTGTGCCGGAATTTAGACCGATCCAGATCGATTTTAATATTCAAATACTATGTGAGGAAAATTCACATATATATAATGTTCGAAATATAAATACGTATACGTACGTGTGCTTTTTTTGTTTAGTTTTATTCCTTTGCCATATGTTCCACTCGTGACTTTTTGTACGTGTGTACATTATACGAATGGTTTCAACCACCACCTTTTGTAGGGGTGCAACCTATGTATGTATATAGGTATGTACGTACATTGTACATATATACTATATTGAAAAAAGGAAATGAGATTCCCTTTATAAAGCCGCATGGTTCCCGGTTCCGGTCAGCCTCAACATCACGGAAGAACAATGGAAATTTTATTATAACAAACGCAGAGTTTTTTTGCGCGCGTACGTCGTGGCGCGTGCAGGGTCATAACGAGATCTGTATTTCCCTTTTTTCTTTGCGAACCACATCAATAATACTATAGGTGCGTAGAATTATGAAAAATGATCTATATATCCCTCAGGGGGGATTCGAGTTTGTTCAGATTATCGATTTGAAAAAAACGAAAAAAAAAAAAATGGAAATGTGAACCGCATACAAGACATCTGTGCTATTACGGCCGAAGGGTCGCTCGAATGCAGCCTTCATAGGTTAATAATTCATTTTCTCTTTCTATGCAGAAGTCGAGATCCGGTTCTACGTATTGATCGATAGCACAGAAGGGTTTAGAAAAGCGGGAAACTAGGCTGATGAGAAAGGCGGGAACGTACAATGCGATATTAAATACGCATAAGTCAATGCCCTAGCTAAACTTAGGGGAGTGATAATTTATGAACTCCAATCGCCGGAGTTTTACTCCTCCAGACAGCGAAAGAAAAAAAAAAAAATGGCAAATGTTATCTGTAAATTATTGTCTCGTGAAAAATGCCAGAGAATTTTAGAGTTTCACCGTTATATTGATGTATATCGTGGAAAGAAACTTTGAAGTTGTTGATAAACTGGAAGAGAGCAAGCTCCGTCTGCTGCGAAGCAAATCTCATTCCTATAAAAAGCAAAAAAGAGAAAAAGAGAAAAAAAAAATTCCTAGCCGTTTGATGAAATCTTCCAATCTTGTTGAAAAATGGGTTACCCATGCAAAGCCCGGGTCCTCCTCCGAAGGGGATGAAAGTTAAGGACACTCGCTCAGTTTTCGCCCGATCGGTAAACCTTTCCGGATCGAATTTTTCTCCATCTGAACAAAATTCAGGATCGTGCCGAATGGCAGGAAAGGGCGGGTATTTTCTTAGAGTTTCTGAAAACAGCGCGAATTACATACTAACGATGATATCTGGGTAATAA
Organism: Athalia cordata; assembly: GCA_963932425.1. NCBI lineage: Eukaryota > Metazoa > Arthropoda > Insecta > Hymenoptera > Athaliidae > Athalia > Athalia cordata. The sequence continues at coordinate 34,584,834 of OZ010626.1, forward strand.
AACTTCGGATATCTTGATGAATTTTTTATACCTTGCAGAAAAACCATATCCAAGTACTTCATATTTTTCAGATCGTCCCTCGTGATTTCTCCGTTACATCCGGTTTCAGTTTACAATTAGTAAACTTCTTCCCGACGAAGATTTCGAATATTCCCATGAAGTCGTGTCTCTGCAAATTGTGTTTCTTTCGGTACTCGAAATTTTCTTTAACGAAATCAGCACAAAAGTGACATCCTGTTTTGGCAGCCGAAATAAGAGGCTAAGTGAAGTTGGATCGCCCTAGTTACGGTCCTTTGTCTGGAAGGTTGGAATATCTTCTTCCGTATCTAGTTCTAAATAGGGATTCTTTATCACCCATAGAGTTTATTTGAACCCCAAAGATGCAGGAGCCGATAACGTTCGTCGAATACTTGGCAGTTATATCACTTTTCAATTTTCACAACCGAGTCTAAATACGCTTCAAACTTTGTTCCACACTCCAAAAATAAATGATGCGTCTGCTCCAACTTTCCCGACGTAAAAGTCGGCGTCAATTCAGTCCGAACGATTTTCTATTTCTTTTCATTTAGACTCACTAAATTCGACCTCGAAGTTCACGGTCACTCCTATGCTTGACCAGGTCGTAAAGTCCTTGAAAAAAATGTCTCGCAACAAAGAGGTATCGACGACAGATAAATTCGGGGAAATAAAATTCCCACCTACCGGCGAATCGCCAGCGATTAAATTTCTTGTAGTGTTCAACCGTTACGTCGTCTATGGATTTTTTTCCCTTTACGAAAGTCTCCGAAGCTTCCAAAAAACCAATGGGGCTTGAGAAAACTAAGTTTTCTCTCATCCCAAGACGAAGATTGATGACGAATATATCGATAAATCGCTGTCGATGTCCAAAGGAAAAAAACGACATCAACGTATGCAAAAAGGGCTCATGCGGCTTTAAGGGTGCAAAATTATGCCCCGAGTGAGGATCGAACTCACGACCTTAAGATTATGAGACTTACGCGCTGCCTACTGCGCTACCGAGGCCATTGGCAAAAATAAATTGCAGCTTTTACCCAAAGAGCTTTTTTTGCAACCATATATATCACCGCGATTCACTAATGATCGTACGGTCGCTCACACGCGTATCGACGGTCGAAATTTAAAAATTAAAAAATTACGAATCGTAACCGTACTTTGGTCATGAAATTCGAATAATCTCTAATCACATTTAGGTAATTTGGAGGTCACGAAAAATTTTCAACAAATGAACTCAGATATTGTCTACAAAGATGAAATAATTGTTTCCTCTTTTACCGTCGTTTTATTTTTTTCTGCGGAAGTCATGAACGTAAATTTACAAAAGTATCCGATATCTTTGAAGGAATTTAAAAAATTCCTCATATTCATGCGCACACCTCTGTCACGAGGGCTTTAGGATTATACTGTTATTATCATGCGTAATAAATTTTCCTAATGCGTGGCTCAAAAAGCGTCTTTATTATGCGGTTATCGGAACGGGTCTTTATACAATAATTCTCGATGCTTATGCTGAGATGAAATCGGACGTGTATAATATTACGGCTATATACCATCGAATAATCTCTATGGTATTCAGATTCACCTAAAATTATTGTCAGATTATTTGATAATTTCAGAGATTTTCGAATAATATGAAGTGACGTATTTTGTATAAGGTATTATGTGCGCACACATGTACGTACATGTATTACATACCTAGTACCTACACGAAAATGTGATGGTAAACGCTATAGCGTGTTTATAATTCCGTATATCCCGAGGGCAGAAGCCGCGGAAATGCTATGTAAGAGAACAGCTCTGTGGGAACCAACGTGTTTCAGAACCAACTTTAACTCTCATCATGATCTGAATTTTATACCACGTCGCGACCCTCGGGCGCCAAAAATTCCCTTTCGTATTTCGTGCATGCGCTGCAGACGATATCAAAATACAATTATTAATCCTATAGACTCGCATGCGTGAATTGGTCTATTTTTCAATTCCGAGTATCACCCCTGAAAACGATCTCAGGACGCTTTTTGACCTGGGATATTTTTCTAGCTCAATTTCGTCGACGGATTCGTGTTCCTGAGGTCAAAATACGTTATAAAAGGGTCCTACGATCGATTTAAAAAATACTTCATTTTTGACCCAAAAATTGAAAAAATCCAAAGGGGTATACCTTAGATTTTTGTCGATTTTGGGGTCAAAAATCAACATTTTTTTCAATCGATCGTAGGACACTTTTCTGACGTATTTTGACCTCAGGAACATGAATCTGGAAGTTAAATTGATCTATCTTTAAAATTTATCGAGTTATCGCCAATTTATCACTCTAAAGAGTGAAAAAATGAAGATATCTCGATGGGATATTTTTCTAGCTCAATTTAGTCGACGGATTCGTGTTCCTGAGGTCAAAATACGTTAGGAATGGGTCCTACGATCGATTTTAAAAATACTCCATTTTTGGCCTAAAAATTTAAAGGGATATACCTTGGATTTTTGTCGATTTTGAGTTCAAAAATCAACTTTTCATTTTGATAGGGTTCAACAGGCGCTTACGCTCGGAATGCGAGGTGTTGCCGCAGCATCACGTGGATGTATAAAATGTAACCAGTTTTCTTCTTCCTTCGCACTGCAACTAAACGCACCGCCTTCAGCTAGGCGTGACGTGTTAATTAATCGCATGGGGATCGAGGGGTGTAATTATTATAAATTCTAACCGATGAAACTAATGTTCTTCCTCATAGTTACGCGTGTATATGTATACGCGATACCCCCAACATTATAACCTTCACGGTTCGTTTCTTGTACACAGTAAATTTTTACCTTCATTCGCCCTCCGCCGAAAACGACAAACCTGTACCGCGTAGTTCCTGCCTGTCCCCCCCTGTCCCTCCTGGAAACCTGGGTGACCCGAAATTCTAATAACGTCCAACGAAATTCTCGCTTTCGTCAACGATCAACTGAATCGTGATCAGAAGTAACCCCTGGTAGGATTATTAAATTTACTCCATATTTCATAAGCACACCAATTTCCTCACGTGGCTATTCTTCAATTATTTCTACGATATGCGGTTATGATAAATGTCACGGTCTTTATTACCGTTCTTTAGGGGGTTCGAATTGCTCGATAAATTAGATATAAAAGCGAACGCAAGTACCCGTTAAAAACGATCCTCGATTCGCAGCGGTCTAGCTCGTATAAATTCTGTGCGGGGCTCGTATAATCTGACGGCGGCATATGTAGGTATCTTTCTATCACATACATGAATATATGTATATATGTAGGTAGGTATATAGCTAGGTATGTATGTACTGTTTTAACACCACCCACGGTCGTCACGGTTCTATACCATCAGCTATCGTAAGGATCGCGTGACAGAACATCGCTTGGTGGATCTACGATACACGTATATGTATATACTGTGAATACATGCATACATATTATATAGATATACATACGTATATACCTATATACCGATGTAATATACGCGACCGGTCATTCCGAAGATCGCAACCCCAGCAACGCCTCGTTCCTCAACCGATCTTTCCTGCCATGTACCACGCCATCGCAGAATTATTTCTCTAAGATAAATTCCCCTGGGGAGAAGGTCGAAAATCGATGGGCATGAATTGATATTGATTTTTGGATTCGAATTTTTTCATTCGCAACATTCGCTAGAACATAAAACCGGCCATCGATTGATTTTTCATGACTGATCGAATTTCGGTTCATGATTTCGTTCTGCTTTCTTTTTTGTTTTATTCTTTTAGTTTTCATCTCGATAAAAAATAACCCACCACCTGACTGACAGCTGCAAACGTTGCGTCGCTCGTCACGGTTTTTAGGGCACGGTTATTGCCCCCTTTTGAACTTGGCTTGACCCCCCGCTATAGCTATACTATACATATGTATAAGTTATAACTGCACGCATTGTTGCTCGCAACCATTTTGGAAAAACCGATTTTATTTTCTTCAGGTTTCTCAATTATTTTTTTTCGGGCTTACGCTCTTCTAGCTCACATGGGTAAAAAAAATTTCTTTGTTTCTTCAAATTCAGATCACGGTCTGCCTGCCAAATTTAATCGCCTGAATTCTAATCAGAATTCACGAAAATATTCTTTTTTTTTTTTTTTTGTATTGGTTGTTATTTTTTTCAACTCAACAGGTCCTTAATCATGGCAGCGTTTCCAACTTTTTGTGGGTTACACCCGCATTTACTGTTATTTTAGTCCTCGGTGTGGAAATAGTATGAAACTTCTCTTCTCGTCTTTTTTTTAGTTTTTGGGAGAAATTGTAGAAATTATATTTCTGCCAGATTCAACAAAATTTCTGCGTATCTTCACGCACCGTGTTGAATTTTCAACGTAAGTTAAATTTCTTCGTCCGTAATATGCAGCAGCATGCAGATAACGTCGTGCCGCATGTGCACGACGACTTACTATACTTATACTACGCATATTATATTTAATACTCGTACTCCAGAGAACACAGAAACCTTGTATATTGTGACGGGTGCTTATTGTTAGCATACGTCTATGTCATAGAATATATAATACCTATATGTAGATATACCTTATGGTATCCCATGACGCAGCTTTTCATGTTTGCCACACGCTATCTGTATGTTTTAAGCTTTGAATATATTTCAACAAGAAATATCGTATCGTTGCGTTAATTCAACGATATCTCTACTTCGATCGATGCCTGTCATCCTCTTTTCATTTTTCTTTTTTTCACCATTTTTCTTCCCACATTTTACAGTGTGTAACGTGTAAAACGTGTTTTCTGAAAAAATAAAAGGGACGAAAATCTACTTCGAAAGTTCACTTTGATCTTAATAAACCCGAACGTAAAAGTGTACGATATTTCACACACACGTAACGCTTACGTATAACGACGCATTTTCCGAGCTTCTTCGGAACCCCAAGCTCCTTATAGAAGAAAAAAGAAAAAAAAAGTAAAAGAAGACGGAGGAAAAAGGAAAAAAAATTGCTAAAATAATTCTGAGTTTGAAATATTTACTTTCTCCGGAAAGTGCGAAGGTAATTCTTCTTAAGCGTATTCTTCTCTCCTCGTTTCTTTTTTTTGTTTTTTTTTTTCCCCCGTCTTCTCACGCGGGATAAAAACAATCCAATAACCTGTACACGTCATCGCATTTATTTTACATATAATATTCACACGATGTACGAAAAAAGAATAATTCTTACGAAAAAAGCAGATTCTTATACCTGTACGTACAGCAGATGCAAAAACGTGTAATAAATTATTGAGAAGAGAGAAATTAAAAGCGAAATGGAAAAAAAAGTGATCGAAGAAAGAAATAAGGAAGAAAGGAAAAAAATTAATAAAATTAACATCATCGAACCTCTACATTACTTTCACGCGTCCATAATTTATGCAAATTATTTGCAATCGAGTATAAGCTCAGTATATCGTAATCATCCGCGTACAGATATATATAAATACATACATATGAGTTGGTTTGTCTGCCGCGCAACTCTTGATGGTTACCTATTAGTATTATATATCCTGTCTACAAGTATAAAATTGCGGAACGAATCGAAGTAGAGATATTTAACGCGTGGGCCGCACGGCCGTTATATACATATAGGTATACCACAGCAGCAACTATTTGTATTGTACACATGAGTATGGCGCCTCGATATTTCTCTTTTTCGAATCTATAAATAAAACCCGCGGATAAACGGAAATCAAATTTCATCACTTCACAAAAAAATTAGAAAAAAAAACGAATAGGTTTTCAAAAAAAATATGAAAGTCCGTACAAGAAATCCACAGGGGAAGAACCCCCGTGAAACACGGAGAAAAAAATTTGAAGACGTTATTACGCAACCGGTTAGCGATTGAAATTATCAACCACAGATTTTAAGATCGAAATCCATTGAAATTTAGCCCGCGCGGCGATCCTACAGCCTTTCTTTTTATTCTCTTATTTTATTCAACGCCCGCGCTCGTTTTAACGAGAGCACATAATTAATAAACGTTATGATATTAGTATAATGATGCAGTTAACGGTACAACGATTTTATATATAAGGCAATCCGCTTTGCCCCGGTTTTGACCTTTTGGAACACCAATGGTGTCGTTGAGATGGAGAGCAAGGAGATAAGATTTATGTTATGTATACATGTATTTATATGTATAAATATGGTGGGGATATAAAATGCTATTGCACTATAGCGTGGGTGCGTTTCCCAGGCATATCCTCTTGGCTCATATTATTGTCGGCAACAAATTGTTGCGCATGCAATTAGCCATTTTATATATATGTATATATACGCGCTCGTACTTGTACTGTACCTTTTATACACACATAAGGTGTGCATTTATATAATCGAGTCCTGTCTGAAGCTTGTTTTAAAACAGCTATAAGGGATATAATTATTAATCTCTATATATGCACCGAGTTTAACGCAATAATATAAGATATACTATAATTCTATAGAATTAAAGCACTGCAGCGCGGAACGCGTCAGCGTCTAGATAATACGATACGTCATCCACTTTTCAACGTGCAGATATATACGAAGCGGAGTTTAAATTATATGCAATAAATATGTGCAGTCAAATATATAATTATATGATATATACGCGGCGTAGATCTATACATATATATAATGGGAATCAATCTAATTTTATTTTAATAATTTTTTTGTTTTCTATTTTTCAGGAAGATCCTTTATCATTTCCGATGACATTTATTAGTCCGATGACTGTCCTGGGCTGCTATTCGCGGACCAGGATGCTCGTCAATTCGACATGATGAAATCATCTTCGAATCGGTGCTACGAAGCTGAATCGACAGCTAAAGAAAATCACCGTATTTTTAACCGGAATGGGAAGACACTCAGGTCAGCAACAAAATTCGACGATTTTCCAAACATTATATCCTCTTCCCATAAAATCGAAACAAGTGAAGAAAAAAAAATTCATGTACTCGATCTTGTTCCAGGCGTTTGTTCGAGGGGATCAAAGAAAAGCGTTCTATTATACACAACCGACTGCGGTGACGATAAAGAAGATTTAGATATAAAGTTACAACAGCGTTCGATATCTCTTGTAAGTATAAAAATGTAGAAAGAAAAAAACTGAAACCAAAATTTCGTCACTACATACGAAACATTATAGATTTTAGAACCGAAGAGAAAAAGAAAAAAATTCTATCGTCCTAGGATTTTTTGAATAAATTTTGAAATTCTCAAAAAAGGGTTTCGTCAGGAAAACTTGAACATTCCAGAGATGAACGAAAAAATAAATGAATGAATAAAAATCGAAAAGTTCTCGGCAGCCCAGATATTCTATCTCGCAACTGTTGTACCAGCGAAATTTCGATGGCCAGGATAATCCGAAAGCGGTCTAACATTTTTCTTTCTTTCCTTTTCTTTTCTTTCGTCCTCTCCGGTACGGGTATTATACGTTCACGTTTTGATATGGGTGGTCGATTGTGCATATTACATGCACATGACCGTACATATCGGAAATAAGAGAGGGTTGTATATATGTAAATACATACAGCTAGGTATATGTCAAGTTCGATAAGAAGAACTCCGTATAAAACTTGACATAATGTAGCAGGAGTTTTATATGCGAGGTTTGTGAACCGCTCCTATAGCGATATGGCCTAGAAAATAAGTGCAATGATCGTAATACAGCTTATCTATCGAAGTTGGACGTCCCACATATTACGTAACATTGATAAGGTTGGCTGCAATCTATACACCACGTGGTTAAATTATACGCAATATTCTATGATCCGATAATTCTTCCATGAAATCAAAATTCCTACCAATCTAAGGGAAAAAAAAACCGACGATCTGCGGTAGAATATGGTTTTTCAACAAAAATTTACTTAGCTACGATTTTCAAAATTCTTTCAAACGTTGACCCGGCAACGGACCTCCGATCGTCTTTTTTTCCGTTGATCATTTCGTCTACCAAATTGAATGAAAAATCGTTTGGTAATTTTCAGTTCTGTATAGGTTTAAAAAACAAAGTAAAGTTTCTTCGATCAGATCAACTATACATGTATGTATGTGCCATTCACTCGTACGTTGCTCATTCTTTATAAGTATATAATGTAATACAGCATTAAAATAGTGCGGGGTTCAATTTACCCGAGACCCCAACGGGAACGTGAATAATATAGGTCTTATCTCTTTACTTCTCCTTAACCCTTCCAGCACTAAAGTCTTTAGGATCTACTGACCACTTACCTGAAAATATAGAACCAAGATTGTTTGAAACAACATCGTTTCGACGTTTTTCTTCTTCTTCTCTCCCTTTTTATTTCTATCTTTCCTTACGATGATTATCTTGCATATATTATCCGGTTTTCTGCATTATTTCTGATCTACTCTTCTCATCATTCTGCAGCCTGGAGAAAGAATAGGAATTAAACCAACTCTGACTATAATCAAAATGATAAAAAACAAAAAAGAATAATTAAAGAATGTGAGAATTCCTCGGGCACGTATTGCTTGAATTCACGATCTGCGACAACGCCCGATTGTATAATATAGGTAGAGAATGTGCAGCGGATTGCAAAGGAATTGGGAAGAACAGACGGTCGAAAGCAGTTTGCGATTGGTGCTTATATAGTGCGTTCCGCAGATAATTGCTGTTTCCACATTTCCGAAGCAATGATCATTTGCTCGATTCCTTCGCCGTAATTCTCTGCTCGGAGTTATTCCTTTAATCGATAAAAATGCGAACGCTCACTTTAAATTTCGAAAATAGAATCAGCGAAAATATCCTTTCGAACTGACCGCATCGGCGAGACGTTTTTAATCGGATTCGTATGTAACACGGCGGGCGTGAGGATCGCCTTAATTTTTCCAAGGCGATAAGACGACGAAAAAACGAAGAAAGGAGAGAGAAAAAAAAAAAAAGAAAAAGCTTACGATGAAAATAAAAATTTAGTCGCACGTCTGCAGGAGCGACCTTCCAACAGCTGACTCTTTGTACACCTTGACTCAAGTCTTGTGAAATAAATTTATCACAGGTCCGCAGCCGCGACGCGACACGACAGTCTTCTATTTGTGTGGTTCTATAATTCTAAGGGAGAGTTTTTGAAAGGGCGATATAGAAGAGCACCGTTTGCAGCGAGTTCCTCGATTTTATCTCAAAGTATTATTACCGCTGCTGCTATAATGCCGCTCGCCTGCAGTTCATGCTGAGGAATTGAAGTTAACAATAAATTAAACGCAAAGCTTTCACGATGCTTCTCCAGCGTCATCAGGAGTCTCGAAAGTTTCGTTTGCGATAAACTTTGAAATGGCGGAGTCTCTCATTCAATGCAATATTTATATATAAATATGTATAATATAAAAGCAGCTTCTGCGCAGCTTTTACTTATACCGTTAATTACTCGACTCAAGAATTACAGAGCAATTATATATGCTATAATATATCTACAGAGGAACTGCTGCTTAGGTGCCGCCGTAAATGATCGAGGTCAAGATATACTGTTAGGACGATATTTGATCTTTAAATTTTTCAAGAATTGTCTTTAATAATGCGAATAAAAATATCCGACGTTGCATCTTTTGATCCTTTCAAAATTCGCAGTTTCTTTCTTTTTTTATTTTTCAATAATTCCAAAAATTACGTGTTTGGAAATGACGAAAAGAGAATAAAAGAAGCAAAGAATAACTTGCGATACTTTTTGCAGAACCGCGGTAACCGGACCGAGATATGAACATATGAATAACTCTAGTAATAATTCTTCGCATAGTTTGTGCGAAATCGTTCGTACCGTTAGGCAGTTTGAAGATAATTACGGGGTAGTTTTCATTGTAGTAAAACTACGAGGTATATATCGACTTAATATTATCACAAATTGAACCGTAAATCAGAAGGTATTTTACTAGAAATATCCTTGTTAGATTTTCATTGTACAACCAACCCTCGAAATACCCATATATATCTTCCTTGTTCCAGTGATCGATAATCAGGATCATTTGATGAACTTTCCGTCAGAATATATACGTTACATTTATAAAATACCGCGGTGTTGATATAAAAATCCTTGAGGCTAGAAGAGAAAAGAGAAGAAAAAATTGTTCCTGCATATAAATATAGATGTGCGGGTCTACTGCAGAAGTCTGCAGAATTATTCTACCCACGCAACGCAATCGCCACACGTATACCTTTCGACCCTGCGGCGGCGCAGCCGAGAAATGTTTTGCGCTTGTTCCCTATTCCCTGTTTTCTGTATTCGCTGTTCCCCACTTATTCCCGGAGATGCAGGGGTGTAACCCATACCATATTTTGTTTACTTTTCTGGGCTACGCCCTTCTGGTTCTCAGCCATCTGTATTATGCCTTCAGGATCTCTTAGGGTCTCACCCCTTTACGAATAAATGCGTCTTGATTCCGTACGTATATTATATCAGTCTATATTCTTCTCCTACACGCCGGGTGGTGGGCATCTTTGTTCATCGTACTGCTGCAGCGATTTTATGTACAAGTATACATACATATAGGTATACGTATATACGTGTACATAGTTATAATACCAGCTGTGTTATGTATAAATAAAATACATCCTCTCTTCCTGCGGTGCAGCGGGATATCACGTTGCGAATTTATACCGATCGCCGTGCGGGTATCTTAAATTCTCCGCACTTTGTTGTTGTTTTTGTTTTTTTGTCTTTTTTTAGTTTCTTTTGTTCACACTATTCTTGTACACGTATGTGTTCGATACCCCGTATATAAGCTTCACAAACTCAGTATTCTGATTCTCTTTCCGTATACACGATGCCATTTTTGTGCGTACACATACGTATAGGTAGATGTGTTTTACTTGCAGAGATTTTTTTTACGACCGATGGGCGCGTAAATTATGTATAGTATATAGCTTATATTATACCTATATAGCGGAGACAAACACCCGCGTGAAAGTATTCTTCTTCTTCATCTTATTCTTCCTCCTGTTCCTGCTGCCAGTACGAGAGCTCTCTCGTTTTTCGTTTTTTTATTTTTTGACGTGCGGTGGCGGCAGGACCGGTAATTACTTCTTCAAGAAACCAAAGGCGACCCGCCTGCTCCTGAAGCTACGACGTCAGGTTACGTTATATTATACCTGGAGAAGATCGCCAAATTGATACGAGTTTATAAAAACAGTACAGAATGCCACACACCCCATACCCATATTTCTTGTTCCGTTGCTCGAATCATCCTGTAGCTCACCTGCATCTGTCCATCTTTCTGTCAAGTGTAACCACCTTGTATCCTGCCCCCGAGATTCCCTCGAAACACGCATCGTATATAATATAAGCTGTGCAACCGGAATGCCGTTATTCGAAACTGAAAAGAGAAGAGAAAAAACATTCGCAGAGAAAAAGATCCGAGCAATTATTAAAATGTGCAAAAATAACGTCGTACAGGTATAGCGCGATTACAAACGGGCATAAAATCGGTGCACTGATATAATAATTTCGATCAACGAGATGTAAACGAATAACTAGCGAGTTACAATTTTCCGTAGGCAATTATACGTATACGACCGGCACGCAAAGACGAATATTATAGATGAGTTATTTATGTAATAATGGGAGTACAGTAAATATATACGTATATAATGAGAGGTACTCCGCAGTGCAGAAGTCCGTGAAATAAATAAGCTGAAACTGAGCTGTTGATGAGATCGCGTGCTTGCGCGAATCGAAATTATATATACTTTTTGCGAATCTCGGTTAAGAAGTAACGAAAAATAAAATAAAACAAAATAAAAAAAATTTTGAATGAAATTAAGAAACGAATAAAATGGGTTTCAGTTCAGATTTCATACGGAGAAGCCAGCTAAATTTATATACAATTACGGAAGTTATACTCGCAAACTTCGCGCAAGCTATACTATACCTAAGCGCGATATTATACAATATTATACATAAATTAAACCGCGCCGCTAACTTCCAAAACTTGACGATGATGAAAAAGGCAGAAAAATAAAAGAATTACTTCCAAAAGAAATAAAACGAAACGAAACGAAAGGCGAAAGAGAAGAAAATGAAATAAAGTATCTTCGAAGACCTTGAAGAATAAGGTGTCGTCGTCGTGACCAGTTAATCGAAATCGTGGCGCATTGCACCGCGGCTTAACCTTCCGCTAGGTATATTCGCGAATAAATCCGTGTTCGGGGCGGGAAATAAAACCACCCACGCAGTCCCGGATCCCTACGACTCGCCGATATATACAGACCCCTGCATTTTCTAACCGATTCCGTGCTCCGAGTCAGAGATATCGGATTACCGAGAGCGTCGAGTTTTTATATTATACAAATATATACATTATATACTTCATATTTTCTATTGCGATAAACGCAGTGTATAAGTATAATAATATGTATAATCGCAGCGTTTCGATTAAATTTGATTAAAACAAATATGTGTACTATTCAATCAATTGTTTTTATATAATTATCATTCGATTCTTTTTTTCAGACAGCTCTGAACACCGGAATAATTTCGGGCAACACTCAGCAGCAACAGCAATTTCTTGAGCCAAGAATGGCGCAGTTGGAAACTCTGGAGGCCAAGGTAAGGACTGAAAGAATGAAAAAACCCTTTCAATAAACACTTGTAAACTCCTGGTTTTCTGAAATTCAAAACAGGTACATGATTCACAAAACAACCTTCTCAACCCCAAGTTTCTCGTAATAATATAAGGAAGTCGCTGAAAATTACTTAAATATCTCATAATGTTTACAAGAGTTCGCATCCCCTGCAGGGCAAGAGAAACTGATAACGGCAAAAGTCTCGTTATATCCTCGGAGTCTTAAAACACTTAATAAATATTCATGTTTCACTTTGTTACGATAAAGAAAAAACAACCAACCGTGATTCATCGAATGATTCATTGTCAGCGAGCAAAAAAAAAATAATTTCTCAAACACCCGCCGGTTCGGTTTCAGAATGGAAGTCGAAACGAACACAATCGTCATCTCCTTCAAAGTTTTTGTACATTGGCAGTTGCATCCTTATTTATTTATTTATTTATTTATTTATTTACTATTTTATTCAATTTTTTGTACCTGTACCGAATAAGCCGGAGGCGATGCTCGAGCGGTTATCGGGGGCTCGACGTATTCGGCCTCCGGCTACACACAGGCTGTCCAACCAGTGATTTATATGCAGATGCGTGGACCAAACGCCGATCTTTTGGGCCCGACTCGGGGCTTGCTCGAGACCCATTAAAACCGCCCCACGCCCGAAATCGGGTCTCTCCAATGGCGCAGGAATTGATTTTTCGGCACATTTCGTGCCTTTTTTTTTTTGTCAGTCATTTATCGTCTGTTTGATTGTGCTTTTTTTCATCCCAAACGGGATGTAATTAAAATCTTTCGCCAGTTCGGAAATCATTTTATCGCGGCTGATCTCCTTCTTCAAATTCGACTGTTTTTCATATCGCGCATAGGATATTGGTTTCAACGACAACATCCGGAACCCCCTCTTTTATACTTCCTTCTGTGACCGGCCATCCCGACTTATACTTTCCTCAGTTGTTGATCCTTCAACAATTGTTTAAACTTGGAGAGTTTGCTTTAGAAAATTGAAGAGGTCCTGGAATCGGGTAAGAAGTTGAGTCCGAGTTGGGTTATTGTACGCCCTTGGTGCACTCCTCGGAACGTAGACAGATCTGCCCCGGGAGATTGTGAGTCCGCGGTAGAAGTCACTGACCTTTCCTGTCTGGACGGTGGTGCCAACTTGGGCCCTTTTCAGTCTGAACATCCTCCAACTCTGCCCCCCGAGCTTTTCAGGACCCGCTAAATGAAAAATCATTTTTATATCACAAGAAAAGCGGAGAAAAATCTTCACGTGACGTACAGAAACCAATTTTTTTACCATCATTTTTTCATACATTCCCTCGCATGAGACGAATATGCAGCCGATCAAAGAATTTCAGACATTTTGGAAGCCTCAGTCTCGAGCCTCGGGGCTTGAAGTGAAGAATGCGCTAATCGCTGGGCAGATGCTGCGGTCTTTAATCTCGCAACTAAAATTTCTTAAGAAAAATATTTTTAGGGTTGCATGGGAATTTCATTCACCCCGGAGACGTTCGCGTCGGAGAAAATCGAGTATTTTGTTCTCATAACAATAGAAATTTTTATCTTAAACTCACGAAAATTTCCATTCCACTGATCCCTAGGGATGAATATATATCAGACTTTATCTCAGATTTTACATTTATATATACTTCTATAATTATATTCTAACGAATTGAAATTGTCGAGGGCGTAACATTTTCGATACCTGCAGGTTATTCAAATTACTTAATCGATCATGAGCTTAGGGCCGGGTTAATTGGCCGATGTATAATGCAAGTGAAGGGATGATTAGTCATCATGTAAAGATGAAATTTTTATTAACTGATTCCAAAAGGTAAGAAATCATTTTTCATGATTCTTAAAAAAATAACTCTATCGCTGACTTCGCTTTTTACAAATTTTAGTAGATTGCATATCATCTGAGTTTCTATATTAGAAATAATTAATCCGATTCACAATTAAATCAAAATAATTGACCGGCACTTTATATTATTGTTGTACCTATATACATGCCTGCACATAATTGGAGCGGCTTTGATAATCCGTTCACCGGTGTAAAAAAAAAAGAAACGACAAAAAAAACGGAACGAAATAAAAGACAGCAGTAATTAATGCGGGCACGTAAAAATTTTCGCGGTATTTTTTCACTTAATTGTTAGAGGTTTTTTTTTTTTTCTTTTTTTTTCCGTGTAGAACAATTTCTGCTGAATCTATTGTATTAACAAAACGTTCTTTTCGCGGTAAAATAAATAAACTTATATGCAAATAAGAGTAACTCTTAACAAAGTACAAAGTTAACGAAGATGAGAATAAAAAAAAATGAAAGAAACTAATTTATTCAAATATAATTAGGTAGTTTTTTATATTTCGTGAGAATTATGTAAAAAGAACAAAAAGAAAAAATACTGACGTCTGATTCGAATTCCGGACTGATTGTTGATTTAATTGTTTCGTTTTTAGTTTATTCTAACAATGGCGACGGTATAGTGCAGGTTCAATTTCTCAGCAAATAGAAACGTGCGCGCAAAGATTTATTCAGACATTAAATTACATCAGGTATGCCTAGGCCATGTGTATAATTCGTATGTATTGAGATTCTACGCACGTGCGTTTATCGCGTGGCAACGTAACTCTAGGTATATATAGGTATGGTATATAAAATGTATGTATACATAAAACCAGAAACCCACGGAGTGTAACGAAATAAAATCACACCGATTCCAATCTCTGTTCCTTTGGACTACTCCGGAATTATTTATACTCGCGTATAATATAATAATTATCTCGAATCGTATTTTTTTTTTTTTTGGTTCAATTTAACGTTATATTTAATTTGGTTTCGTTTCGTTTTGTTCCTCCAATTTCTTATCTGACGATACGTATTTCCTTCATTTTTCACGCGTTCGTATGAGAATTAGGATTAAACAATTTTTGAATCGAATTAAAATCCCGAAGTGCGGTTGTGGCGGATGTCAAAGGTATAGTACCTAATAATAACAAAAAATAAAAATAACGAACGTATTTACTTACACGAGATTTAATTTCTTCTTTTTTCTTCTTTTCTGGTTTGAGAGATTTAATTTTTGCCAACACCGCCGACAGTAATACTTTTATAGTTTTCTTCTTCCGCGTCGCGTCGTCGCCTGCATAAGATGCGCGTCTTTTGCCAGGGATCAGGACGACTACCTTGACCCCATCCGACGGAGAAGCGGGCCGTAAATCTCCGTTGATTATCCATCTCTGAGACAGAATATCCCGTAACCCTGCTAAAGGAATCTACAGGATGTAAAACTTGAGGATATTATCTAGGAAAATTTAAACTTTGAAAGTAGAATATTCGCATTGCAGCCGCCACTGCTGCTGATGAGATTGTGTCAAGCTGCACTTGCAGGATATATATGTATATGAGGAAATTAGAAAAACGGGAAAAAAAAAGAAATTGTCCGAGGAAATCAAAAGGTTGATTAAACTTTCTATATAATATCAGAGGGCTTTGCCAGGGACCATTTCCTCAACCCTTCGTTATTATAACGTAATTCTCAAGGTATATAGGTATTATAATAATACCTGCACTGACCGAGAACTTCAGGGATTAAAGAATATTAAAGTAGAGAGTGTTAGTTTCCCATGACTCTCTGAACCCGTCTGCACTAAAAGCTGCGTTTTGTTTTTGTTCTTTGTTTTTCTTGACAGCAGCAAATAATAAGCTGGCATCGGCAGAAGCTACTAATTAATCCTTCCGTCTTTGCGCACTCGATAGTTATGAATATTTTTGACTTACCCGTATATAATTTCAGTCTTGGAGACTCAAAATTCAAAGCTACCACATCTGAAAGGTAGGGTCTGTTCAGAGGTCTTAAGACCGTTTCAAACCCTCTTCTTCTTATACAGTATGCGCGGTTAGAAATTTGGGTTGGGTTCAGGTCAAAGAAGCCGCCCAGTTCAAACCTGCAGGACTATAGTACGTTGTATAGTGGCACTCATATCTATAGACGGTGTTGAATAAGGGTCATATTCGATATTACGGCGAACATGTTGCGTTGTAATCGACGTAAATCAAATTCTACTCTCGTAATAGAATATTAAATTTATTACCAAAGATCCTTACGGTATACCTTAAGACCTGCTTAAAAGGTCGCAATGTTATCGATGTATTCCAGCGCGTCTCAAGCCCGTTCCGATCAAAAAAAGGGTCTGCTTTTTAATAGTTTATTTTTCATTTGTTTCGCAGGCACGTAAGTACCGAACGGATTTTCCTGCACATATCACAAATATTAAAACTGATAATTCCTGTATTTTTTCGATTTCGGTAAATACGGCTTGACGGACCGGATGTCCTCAAAAAATGACTGGTCGTTGCACGGGACGTGGTTGAATTATTACGCAACAGGACTCTGAACGCATCCCACGGGGCATCGCGTAAAACCCATAACTCAAGTCCGAACGAATTTGTCCATAAACTCTGTATATAAACATCCACAGAGAGCTGGGCTTATATTTTCATCATAAATCTTCACCGGGATGTTCTGACTGATCTCCTAGTTTGAGCCATTTTATTCTGAAGTTCTTTCGTCTGCCTTTGATTCTTATTTTTTTTATTTTTCTTTTTATTATTCTCACGTGTACTTTTCCTACCCATTTTATTCTCACATATACATGTCTGTATGTCTGTCCCCTCAAAGGTATGAGACTCCAGGCTACGATTTTCTCAAGGGTAAAATTCAGACGCCATCTTTCACTCACAGAGCAAAATACGCAAGTCTACCGATATTGCGTTTTAACGTAACTCGTAAGTGGTAATCGAATACCGACAAAAATGATCGTTTGACAAATTTTACCTCAAAAACTAGAAACGGGAAATATTTTCACCCCAGTTTATGTCCTTCCCGTGTAAAAGGTTCTTTGAACTTTTAAACTCGATAAAAAATAACGAGGTGAAAAAAAAAAGTAAAAGTAAAAGAAAAATGAAAAGCAAAAAAGAGCCTCAGCGAGAATTGCGGAGATCAAAGCGATGAAATTTTAGCCGTGTAGAAATAAGAAGAGCGAAATTCGTTTATATTCCTAGATAGAATGATCATCGTATTCGAAGATATATTCGAAGATATTGATAATTTATACGGTACTCTTTAATTCATTTAGGTTCTCCGGAGTTTCTTAAATCTCCATAAAGATCCCCTCGGGACTGGCAATTAGATCAGATTCCTCCCACGTCGTAGTAAACTCTCTAGATAGGTATTATCATATGTCTTGACATAAATTTTCATTACAATTATGTAGATTATTTATTATGGATATTTGTTATATATCACTAGGCTGGTACCATATACGATATAATACGTCTCGAGTAATCTGTAAGTACGTATCAGTTATATAATATGGACGAAATATTCCCGCAGGCTTGAATTTAAACCTCGACATCCCTCCGCTTTATACTTTAGCTTACGGAAGTGTATATTACAAAGTTAATGTATTTAATTAGTAAACTGACAGAATTTTCCTGCTAAGGATTAAATAAATTCGTGTACAATCCAAATTTATTCAACTTCGCGAAATTCTCGATCTTACCACGGGTATAACAACACAGAAACCGGGTTACTATACGTTAATTTATTCATCCATGTATAATACATATATTTTCTTTTTGCTTACATTTTCAGATGGCCAGTATCGAGGTGTCCCTATCGACGACACCTCGGCGTAAAAAAGGCGGCAGTATAACTGGAGTGACGTCTTCTCCGGCAGGACATCGAGCTCGAGATGTTGGCAAGGAATTGGACGCCCTACGAATCGCCCTTCGTGATAAAGAAAACATAATACAAAAGTAATGAAAATTTCAAGCTGAATTCGCTTGGGTGACCGATACGGCAAAATGAATCTTTGACGCGTTCAGATCATTCTTGCAGCGTATAAATAAAGATAAATATTTATTAATTTCGTTGCAGTCTCAAGGGACAACTATGCAATACCCTCAGCAATCGTTTATCCTTACGCAATGGTCCATCCTTGACCGAATCAGACCGCAAAGCAGCCGAAGATCGTCTTCAGCGGTTGCGTCGTGACGCCGATAACAAACGACTGGCTATAAAAAATCTTAAGCTGGCTCTAGAACGACTGGATATTACAGAGTGAGCAAAAATTCCACTTCTTTTTCACTTCATTTGAAGTCCAAGATAAAAAATGTGAAAAAATAGATTATATCATCCCAGCTGGTGAATCAGCTGAGTAAATCACTTATCCGCTAGATCTATAAATATAGTTATTTGCTAAAATGTTTGAAAAATGTCATTTTGAAAGCGTTCTCATATCCCATATGGTCTAGTGGCTAGGATACCTGGCTTTCACCCAGGAGGCTCGGGTTCGATTCCCGGTATGGGAAATATTTTTGGTGGATTTTTTATGCGAATCTGATATGTGTGAGGTATGTGATGCGGTGATCACTGAATCCCAGCATCCCATCCCATATGGTCTAGTGGCTAGGATACCTGGCTTTCACCCAGGAGGCTCGGGTTCGATTCCCGGTATGGGAAATATTTTTGCTGGATTTTTTATTCCGTTATATAGTGAGATATGTTACGTATGCGGATGACGTGATCAAGTGGCAGAGAGTGGGGAGATTTTTTTTAATTTTATAATCTTACCTAATCTCTTAGCAATATAGACGTCCGGATACAACAGGCTGAGCTTGAATACAGATTAGGGAGGGAAGAACTGGAGCTTTTGACTCTGAGAGAAGAGAGTCGAGCCCTTCAGGCGGCCCTTGAACTCGCCGACACACAAGAGAAGCAAAAAAACCATACGATATTCAGGTGAGACCCACGGCACAATCCAGCTCTTTCCGGGAATTAAGGTCGACCCGTCTACCTGCGGATGTTTGAAACCTTTTATTTTTCTTCCTTTTGTTTTATATTTCAGTTGTATTTCCGGGTCTACGCAGGTGACAGTCCACGCTCTAGAGGTCAGCGCCGATCCGAAAAGCCCAAGATTTGGTGCTGGGCCGAGGGACGACGCACCCGGACTTTACGTTGATTGGGCCGTTGAAGATTCGGGACTCTGCAAGGGTGATAGGTTGGCAGTTTCTTTGGATTATTCACTTCTAAGCAGGCTTTGTTTGAATTTTAGAATAGTTTCAATACAATGAAAATTCCCATTTTCTCTTGTTTTCTTGACTGTAGCACTCGAACCCTTCGTTTGTTACTCGGGTTCCTTTCTTACCTTAGGAAATTACTCAGGTAATCCGTGTGGGCATAAGTCACGGATTTTATCAACGCTAAGAAGTAAGAACAATGAACACTCTTTGCTCCCGAGTTCCCAGGGTCCAGGGAGTCGGTGTACCGTAGCGTTACTGGAAGCCACCGGAAGTCCGCCATGTGCTCCCACTAATTGCCCTATCATGCCAACCGTTCGCACGACCTCGTCCCCAACTTTACGTACAACAGTACCTTGTACTTATATTATTACTCTGAAGACAAACCTTAAATTACCGCAGAGTCGTTGAAAATATTCCTGCTCCAAAAATAATCTTGACCGGCTGTTGTTTCATCCGAAAAACTTCACGCTTCGGCTATGTATATCGTATCACAAATATTGGCTGAAAATTCTCAAACATAGGTATACGCTTACTTTGAATTTAGGGCAAAACGAACGCATGAATTTTCTCATACGAGCATTTCCTCAGACATTACTGCGGAGTTAACGATCCCCGTTTCCTGTCCATGTGCGGTGAACAGTCACAGCGATATTCTGTGGTTTTTTCACCTTGCTTATTCCTTCTTCTAATTTTTTTTTTTTTTATCGTCCAGAATTCTAGAGGTGAATGGCAAACTGGTCGTGGGCGCCGGAAGAAGCGACCTAGCTAGGTTACTGGCTGTGGCACCGGATGCGGCGCAGATCGTAGTACTTCGAAAAGGAGAGTCTCTCGCTGCCCTTCGCACCCTCAGATCTGACAATCTCCGACTTACCCACAGAATCGGATACCTCGAGGAACAGGTCAGAGACCTTCTCACACCTTCGCGTCCTCCGGTACCCGCTGAACCCCCACCAAGTCGACAGGAACACGTCCAGGTCGGGGTGAAAACCATTTTATTTTATTTATATGCGAAGCAAACATCTTTCTTACACGATTGCTTCTTTTTTCTCGTAGGTTTTTCAAAAAGGACCGCAAGTCACAGCGTTGGTGGCCAACTTACCTGGTTTGGGAGTTAAAAGTCCTTCGGAACTCCGACAAAGCTTGCCGACGGTGAGGACGAGACATAGTGATCATCCTCGGCGAACGAGCGAGTCTCGGAATTCTAAAGAAATAGATTTTGCGTCGGATGGAAATCATGGACATCATCATAAGACCAAAACCAGGCAGAGACCCCAGGGATATCAGCTCGCGAGGTCTACAGCCAGCTTAGATTGCAAACAGTCATCGAATTCTCAGGTCCAGCGGAGACCACCACGCGCCGAATCTGCTATGGAACAAATTCACAAAAGTCGCAGAAATGCGCCGTCTCTACAGTCTCTGGAGTTCGATTCCGAACCCACGTACTATCGTCTTCAGGTAAGCGTTCGTAGGAATATCTGTTTGTGAATATTTCGGTTTACTTATTCAACTGTTTCACTGTTGGTTTCAGGATTCCCAGTCAAGGACATCTGAGCAGTCGGACGCTTCTATGATGTATTCATCTCACGAGGCAAGGACGCGTCCTACGCCCCCAAAAAAACCACTCCGACTGTCTCTTCATAGAGCAGCTAGTCTTCAATCGGTCGAAAGTGCACCTCCAACTCCACAGCATGAACTCAGTCGAAAACCAGTTAAAAGAAATTATCGTGGCGATCCTCCGCATTCTTTGGAAAGAGAATCACATTCTGATCGTAACGATCAGATATCTGTCCAACCCAGTCAAACGACCAATCAGCCGCCACAGCCACCACCCAGAACTCCGTCGAGGGCGGAATCATGTCAAAGTGCTCTGCGGTGGCCTTCCCCACGACCTAGACCCCAGCTGGCGTCTGTTCCAATGGAGAAATGGTGTTAATCAGAACTGAAAAATCAGTGGACCTATAGATTATTTGCAAGGGCCTCAAATCTTGGGCAAAAAAGATGGAAATACATCATTTTAGGTTTACGTTGATAGTGGCAATACAAAGGAACGTTCTCTAAATGTCCATAATCTGTACAAAATGCATTGACGCATATAATGTAATTGTTTAATTTAAAAGTCGCAACAAATAGTTTTTCAGGAACGACTTTGTCAATAATGCCGGATTGATTCTACCGTACTGTAGTTAGACTTTAATTTTATATCACATGATAGAGAAAATTTTAGATTATATTTTATTTTAGATGCGAGTAACGAATAGAAATTGGATGCTAGATATTATCTAGAGTATGTACTTATATTTTTTCTTTGTGATTTCATACTATTAGCGTAATAAAAAATATAATATTATAAAATTGTCGAAAACGTGGAGCTGATAATTAATGATGGAGTTGGGTGATTATATAAAAAATATTTTATTAGCGACGGTGAGATTCTTATGAAATACAAATGGAAATTATTTTTGAAGAGATATTCGACACATCCGTGCCAAGAGACTTTGCATCTGAAGTAAACTGTTCAACCCATTAACGATGCCCAAATGGGTCAAACCGATTTCCTGAAACAATTTATATTTTCATCCAAGTAATCGAGGAAAACTAAAAATTTCAGGTTGAGATTTTTTGCAAATAACTAACTTTGATGAAATCCAGCTTCTTTCTTTCGTTGATTTCAAGGTTTTTACAGACTCTGAATATGTTGCCAATTATGTCCTCGGCTGAATATCCCATCTTCCATAAGTGCGACATTACCTATTGATTGGAGAACATATTTGTAATGAAAATTATTCAAGGTACTCACTCCCGCAGAATGAGAAGCTGAAAAAAAATTACCTCAAAGGATTTCTCGATGTTCCCTTGTGAGCATTGTTCCAGCATGTCTTTAACGAGAAGAGGATGTGGTTCATCACACACTTTAAAAACGTTCTCTCCATTCACATGCCCAAATCCATTATGAGTAGACTGAAGATTGTTTAGTGCTTGCCGCATATCACCTTGAGCTGTGAATATTATCGCTTCTAATCCATCATCTGTATACGAGACCTTAAAAAACAAAAGACCAAATATGCAAAGACTATGAACTGAAAAATCCTCTAGACACCCTTTATGTACATGTAATTTCAAAGATCCTCTTACATCTTCCTTTTTACAGACTTCAATTACTTTTGCTAGGACTTGCGCATCAGATAACTTTCCATACCGCAGCATTGCACATCTCGATTGTATGGGTTCAATGATTTTTTCGCTGTTATTGCAGGCCAATGCAAATCTGGTTGTGTTACTGTATATTTCCATTGTTCTACGAAGGGCTTGTTGAGCACCATCCGTCATGCTATCAGCTTCATCGAGGATGATTATCTTGTGCCTTGCTTTAGGAAGGGTAACCTAGGCATGACACAGAATAAGTGCAATTATAATCCGCAATCCAAATTAAATATATTCAATCACAAAATTACCTTTTGTTGTGCAAACATTTTGATCTTGTTTCTCACAACGTCGATTCCTCTGTCATTTGATGCATTAAGCTCAAGTACAGCATCTTTGAACGATGGGCCAAGAAGAACTCGAGCTAGACAAAGGATCGTCGTAGTCTTTCCTACTCCCGGTGGCCCAGCAATTATTATATTTGGCGCGTTTCCATTTTGAGCAAATACAGCAAGTCGTGCAACTGTATCCTCGTTGCCCACTATGTCAGAAAATACTTGGGGCCGGTATTTTTCCACCCTAGATCAAGATTATTCGAAATGACGTTCTGTGGGCTTTATTTTTTTCTAAAAAATATAACAAACACTAAAATCCTAACCCTAATCTCTTTTATAACCTTACCATGGCAAGTGCGAAGCTCTGTAAGCTGATTTATTTTTTTGAACAACTCCGCTGGTCGATGGTTGAGCTTCTGTTTCCATCGGTTCATTACATTCGTCTTCACCAGCCATAATGAATCAAAATGATATGAATCTTCAATAATGTACCATAATACTAACAAATCCGTTTCAACGCGTTTCTTGTCACTGATTCAATGCTTGTCACTTAGTTTTGAGGTTGGCTTCGAGCACTAGCACTTGCCGTTGACTGAAGATCCTATAGAGCTTCAATAAACCCCATTTCGCTGGCTGTCTTTATAGGATCTTCAGACACGCACTTGCTCAGCCGGCACGTGGCGGGAAATTAAATAACGCGGGAAATTCTGTGAAAGGGGGAGCCACTTGATTTGCCGCTTGCAGATCGATTTCAGATGGAAAATAATTCATTTTTTATTCTATGCGACCATACTTATTCCATTTGAATATCTAACCCTGAATTTGTAAATTTTATCAACCGTCAATGAATTAAAATTGTTAGCAAAATAACTTTGACCTAGTTTAATTATACTTAACATCTGATGCGAGTAAATCTGAAAACAAATTTCAAAATGTTCAGGGTATTATTATGTGGAGATCGTCGAAGAAATTAATAGTTGATTGCTTTCATTTTATCTTGAGATGCGGAGGGCATAACCTCAGGGTTGATGATTTAGAAAATATTCCAGAGTACGATCTTCACGACGTTCCTGGTAATCCATTAAGTTTTACCCGAAACGAACGTCTGCACTGACCTATGGTTCAGCCAAAAAATTCACGATAAACAAAAATCTGTAACCCTTCGCATAAAATTCATTTTTCAACCTCTTCGTAGTTCATTTTCAGGCGCATAGCTTCGGAGCATCGGTTGTACCGAGACAGGATGATGTGCATCACAGGCCGGACGCTCCGGGTTTCAGGCGTCGATCTCCACCTGAAATAGTGACGAAAGTTCGGTTGGCCCTCGAAGAAATGGGCGAAGAAAAACTCCCACCAAGAGCACGTGGTGATCATTACATCTTCGAACCTTCTGCTGTTCAAGCAACATCTCAAGAAAATACTTGAACTCGCATCACATATTACCTATGATCTGTGATCATTTTTTAATTACCTTGAAATACTCGAATTTTGATGGCTTCTGCATCAACGTTGTGTGAAACGTTCTCAATGTTCAATCTGTACATGTTGACAATGTTTTAAGATAAATAAATCGTCGAATATTACAATTTATTTTCATAAATTCATATAACGGTGTAAATTGAAAAGAAAAAAATATTACAAAACAAGTTTAATTTATCAATTCAGCTCCACTTATTGTTGATCTAAATTTACATTCATATATATTTTTTTCAAATTCTACAAAAATCCAATTACACCGCAAGCTACACGATCTCCTGCAGATCCAGTTTTCAAACTGTCTTCAGTTCCTCCACGTCCAAGGTCATCGGGTTTTGCATGAATAACGAGAGCTCTTCCTATCGCACCGCGAGCCCCGATCAGAGTCAAATAATGGTCCATTCCGTCGATATTTGCTACTCCATCCGGACCTACCTCAACATTTCCCAGATCGCCAACGTGTCTGAGAGGATCAGTCGGAGCTCCATGATTGACCTGAAACATTTCAAGCAAATATTTTATATTTTCAATACTTAAAAATCATCCAATTAGATGTAAATGAGATATTAAGAATTCATTTCACCATGTAGGGGTTGAAATGGGGCCCTGCAGAGGCGCAGCCTTTTCTCAAATCCCCTTTTTCGTGAACGTGAAGACCGTGGAGTCCGGGAGTTAATCCTAGAATTTTTCCGGAAATTCTAACGCCTTCGGGACGCTGTTCCAACGTCAGTTCCCCATGGGGTCCAGAGATCGGGGTGCCGTCGCCTGAGAGAGATTTGACCTCCACCACGGCCTTCAATCCTACGGCCTGAAAATCGGAAAATGACTTTTAAATATGGGGTTGACAAAATATTTTTGAAATTTGGGGGTCTTTTGGACCAAAAATTTGTGTACTGCTAAGTGTGGGGTTCGAACCCACGCTCCCTGACGGGAACCAGAGCTTAAATCTGGCGCCTTAGACCGCTCGGCCAACCTAGCTCGTGTTAAAGGTGTATGTAAGTTTGTATTCAAATCAAATTTCAATCAGCATCGAAAAATTGAAATTAAAATTGATTCATTAAATTACACATAGATATTCAGGAAATCGCGGAAATAAGAATTTTAATGATTTCGCCGCTAGTATAATTGTGGGGAACGTAATCCTGTGCGCATTTCCTAAAGGTGGCGTCATCTCGGGAAGGTCTTGAGGACTAACTTTGCCGCAAGTAGAAGGGCGGGGGTTAATACAAATTTACTGAATCATTGAACTCGTTGTTAACAGCTGCATATTATTGACTGTGATAATGTTTGAATTACCGTCTCGTACTCATGACTCTAAATTCTTCTAAAAATCTTTTTATCTCTTCGTTTTTTGAGTAGCGATTAGTCACGAAGAGGAGGAATTCAAAAACAATTATTATCTAAAGTTAAATTCGAAACTCCGCGCACATCGGATGACGTAGCTCCGTCCGAAGTTGAAAAACAATTTTTTAGTATAATTATGTTACAGACATCGGTAAGCCATGATCCTTGCGCTGGAAGCATACAAGGTCTGATTATTTATTCAGGCTACAAATCACTGTTTCAATTTTTGTCCGATTTGATCATCTTCCACCGTCTATACTTACAGCGTGTTCAATGTTATATCATACGCCGATGGGGATATCACATTTCAAAAAAATAATTGATACTTTCGCAACGGCCCATTGTCCGTTGCGCAATTCTGTTTGATATTATACACGATATTTGACACACGACAATGAATGAATGAATGTCTTATTCCATCAGGGTGATATAAAATGGCAACGATCTTTATATATTTAGCCAGCCCCTCTTCGAATTCTCGTCCCAGTGTTGCGGGACTGATATACTAATAAATCAATCAAATGTATGTAAATACATATGTATGTATAAGGAATACTCACGAAAAGGTAGGGTTCCATGTAAACCTCGTAAAGGTCGCTCCTGAATCCCGGAAATCCTGGAAGACTTCTGATAAAAAGAGTCCTGTCATTCATCTCGACCATCATTCTGTCGTAGGGGTTGGCCGATGTCAGTTTCATCATAATGCACGTCACGGAAGTGAATAAAACCACGTAATTGATTGAGAACCACATTTTATATAAATAAATATATATATTATTTGAAATTGTTTATCTACGAATCACTGCACCTGCACCAAATGTAATTCTATTCAATTAATACACAGGTAATCGCAACAGATATCGGTTATATCATCGAACATTCATCTCCAAAGACGGAGCAACTTGTGTGTCCCTACGAAAAGACGCAGTACGTTTAAATAGTTAGAGGATCTCGAAGACCTTGATGTGATCACTGATGAGCAACTCACTTCGTCTCTTATAGGAGTCGCATGTATAAGTATACTATGTAAGTTTTGTCTTTGCACTTCACCACGTGCACCAGCAGGTATAAGTACAACAAATTTGTAGACGGTAATGATGCTATGTGGTCGCGTCGTGTTTTTCACCTGCATATAATACAAATGCCACGCGATGCCGACTGACCACCGATTTTCATACCACTGAACAGTTGATGATCGTTCGCTCTACGAAACTCGAGATCGGATTGTCACACCGCAAGCATTTAATTTCACGTATCCCCTATAAGGTGTCCAGATATAATGCTCGCTTGGTTTTTCACCGTAATTTACTTAGGTATATCGTATCTCTAACGCAAGATACGTTTTTCTGCGGGGATAGATTTATCTGCCGTAGGCATAAGAGAAGTGAAAGCTCTACGCGAAGAATAAGTTCGCCCTGAGGCTGTAACACAGTTTGTTCTTTCTGCCTATTTTTTTTTTTTTTTTTCATATACAATAATCTCAGGGCGGTGCGAATTGCATCGCAATTTCAACAACTCGTTGCGGTTCTTTGCACATTATGTGCGTACAGATGAGAATAATATAATTTGCCGATTTTAAAAAACCTCCGCCGTAGCTCGTTGTTGATGTTTCAAATGTTTGAACGGACAATTTTCTGCAGCACGATCGCCTCGCATCGCGAGGTCGCATTTCTTCTTCTTCACTGATGCACATTTATCTGTACACATATAAAGTCAAGTCATATGTGTAGCTACTATACATACCCATACCCACATCCACTTGCATATTCGTATACATAAAATATTCTCGACCTTCCGCGTGGATTTGCACCTGCAATTATATACCTCTATGGTGACACGACTGAGATTGTACTATGTAATACGTATGTACATATAATTATCGAGAAAATTATCGATAAATAACAAATTACTCGTCATTATGTATTAATATATTAATTATCTTTCCATTATTCATCAATTACTCGACTGTTACAGGACGTTGCCACCGATTCAAATAAAAAAAAATAAAAAAAAAATCGAAGGACGTGGATGTTGATCAGCTGCAGTTCTTCCTCATCTACAGGTGCATGCGTGTATACAGTTCGAAATTTTCATATCTATATAGTATATATCGATATTAATAGTACAACGATAATAATAACACTTCGATGGGCTCGATCGCGTACTTTGATGTGGATTTTTTATTTCGTTTTTTTTTTTTCTTTTTAATTCTATTTATGAGCAACGCACGATGATTACATGCGAACGTGTATCAGGATATTATGGTGCTTGATGCCTTTGCACAAAGAACTTTACTCGCTTTCAAGGCTGGTCGTAATGACCTCCAGGCCACTTTTGGGGTCAAATGATGATGCGGGTATTTTCTTATTTCTTTGACAAAAAAAAAAAGAAAGAGAAAAAAAAATAACAACTGAATGGAGTTACGCGAATTTGATTTTCACGCGTGATGTCGTGATCTTTTTTTTCTTTTTTTTTTATAAAGAAAGCGTTTCCTTATCGAGCGCAGTCGTTGGATGAGAATAAATATAGGAATAAACGATACTTCATTGAGGCGGATTTTTTGTTTCTTCTTTTTTTTTTGTGTATCGAACGACAATAAAATATAATTGAATAATCATGTGAAATGATGAGATTTCCGCAATGGCGAGGGAGATTAATATAATTTAAATACTTCCTCAATCATCGACGTCTAATATATATACAGGGTGTCTCAGAAGTAGATGCAAAAAATTAAAGGTCTGATAGGAAGGGCCGAGCTGAATAAATTTACGGACATAACATGTGGAACGGTTAAAAAGTTGTGCTTTGCGCCGGAATGTAGGCAACTCATGAAACATGTTACGCATAACGTGAATTTACTCGGCTCGGCCCTTCCTATCGCCCCTTTAAATTTTTGCATTTTAGTTCTGAGACACCCTATATACTGACAAACGATATTTTTGCTATTCGTTTATTTCAATGAAATTATCGTTGGAAGGATTACAAGGCAAATACGACAGGGAAACAAATTTTTTCGAGCAGTCGTTGAGCTTGCAAATTTTCTAAATGGATCGCTGTCGTTCTGATCTAATAATTATCTATAATAAATATCTAGGAACGAGATGGATTGTTTAATCGGGTAATTAATCAATCTCGAATAATTAAAATCTCAGTTTTAATCAAACGCGAACTGAAATTTGATCTAATCCGAAAGATGAAGAAAAAACAAGAAGAAAAACTTGAACAGAAGTGGGTATTTGAATTATCCATACTACTTTTAATATATGCGTGTTAATTTTTCAAACAATTATCTTTTGCAGTCATTAACGCGATGCGAGTCGTTCCGTATATTTAACTGTATAGCCTCACCTTCTCAGGATTCTTGATTACCTTGATTATTATATACACTTATATGAATAAGCAGATCAAGGATCGAATAAGATACGTTAACGGACGTTCCACCATGCGGTCAAGTTTATTTGAATATATTACATACCTATGTGGGAACACAACTATTTTAGCGGTCATTTCATATATCGGATCGAATTTCTGAATTATGCACGATTGATGATTGATCATCGGTAGTATACAGGGACATGTATTATAGCGATACGTATGATAAGAATTTTAAAAAAGAAATACATCTGTAAAAGAAATAAATAACATTGATAGGATTTTCAACTAATTCTAGGCGCGAAAAAAAAGGATCAACGTAGATACAGATCAATGATACAACAATTACGTAATTTTCGAAGTTTTTTTTTTTCAGATGAAGTACGACAACCTGCAAATATCACATGATCATACCGAGGAGATTGTAGGAATCCTTGAACATACCGCAGGAAAAGATTCCGAAAAAAACAACGGGAGCGATAGACGAAATTCCGTTCATTCTATTCGTATAATGATGAATATCCCGATAAGAAAACTGACACCTAGGGTCGATAAAAATAAAATAAGATAAAACATTATCAATTATTATCTTTTCCAAACTGTTGACAATTATAAATAAATTTAGCATGTGTAATGGGAATGGATTTATCGGATAGTTCTGCGTTTGAAAAACTTACAATTAGACAACTCTGACTGAAAATTGATCGTATGGACCGAAGGTTTAGTTTTCAGGGTATAATTAACCGAGAGTGTAGATTCGAGGGCTTCGTCGAGGACACGTATACCTATAATTTTCGTGCGTTGGTGGTATCGCAAGTAAAAGGGAGGAGGGTACCGCGAAGAAGAAGGTGGGGCGACAACTGTCATGTCACTTTCAGAGTAATACGAAGAGAACATCGCCAGCGTATTCGTTTCGAAACATTCAGTAGTGTTCCGTGTCTTACGTTAGCTACTTACTTCACTTATCTCGCGTTGTACATACGTGAGTCACGTATAATTTTTTCTTATTCTTTCCACCGTTCGGATCAAGCGCAATTAAACTGTGTTTTTACTATAGATTCAATTGTGCAACCGCGACAGTCCCAGCTGCTGTGATTTTAAAACTCGAATTTCATTCTTATCGGTAAGTAATTCGAATTAACATGAAGAAAAAAAAAACATAAAATTCTTTCTCACTCTACTTTTTATTTATCCTTAAATTTTCCATCAATCGATAAAAACAATTTCTTCATATAGCTACAATTGTTATCATCGAATCAATCAGTTGTAAATTATATACCTACTCTCCCGCACGAATTAAAAAATCTTAAGGTTCTTCACCCGAGCAAGATTTTACTATTGACCTTGAATCTCTCACAATCATGTATCGCATATACAACACACATATGTACACGCCCATCTACATACATAGATAACAATTATTTTCGCTCTGACTACGCACCCGGTTCTTTTAAATAAGGTAATGTCAAAACAACATCGATGAAAAGATGGTCGCATTAATTTGAACAAATGAATTCTATGTACGATGCGTATATGTATATACACTATACATATAGCGTTCATGTTATTTACGCAGTGACTAATATTCCGTTCGTGTAGTAATATAGGTGTACGTACGTACGACATTTAATTTGTTGTGTGTAATTGTTTGCGGTTTGATTTTGCCCACCGCTTATCTCCGGTTCTTGACACAAACGTTAAATGACTCGACAAATTATGCGCACATAAATACAAAATGCATTGTCTGTAGCACAAGGAGTGTCATTATACATACATATATTGCGATAAAACATATTGAATTAGTATAATTTGTCAAGACGTTCGATAACCTTTTCGCCATACATCCCCCTAGCTTCAGAGATCATTGAAAAATTTCCGAAGAAAAAGCTCGAACGTATTCTTTCTTCGTGATTCTCATATATTCGATGTCATAATCATCCATTGCAGTACGCTCTACCTATAGCGCGTACATCGTCAATAATACAAAAGAGACACGTGTCTCTCATTGTTGGAACGATTGCAGAAGTCGCGCTAATTTCTACGTAATTTCTTTTTGTTTATGTTTCTTTGTTTTTTTCTTTCTTTTTTCGTTCTTTACTTATCACGTAACACGTATCATGCTTGCGGGGGGTCAATAGATGCCATAAAGTCGTACACATCACCGTATGAGTAGGATTAGCTGGTATATAACATAATAACAAACGTTATTGATTTCCGGTGACGTTGGTAGCCTTGCATTGATATGTATTATACTACAGATATATGCGTGTATATACCTATACCTATTGCTAAATGCGCTCAACATTTGGCATGTCACAACAGATATCCTAATTGAAAGAAAATAGATTAGACAAAAAAAATAAAAAACAAAATGACAAACCCCTACGTACCTAAATCATTGCGTATTCTATAGAATGTCCCATGGCATTTGATATGAGAAAACAGAAAGCTCCTCGTACGTACGATAGTCACGTGTTTCGAGCAGAAGCTGTTATTTACGGCAGAAGCCTACTTTATATTAGTATAATTCGTGAAACTGAAACCTTATACATTCATTAAAGATTTATAATCGTGTTCGTAATAACAAATACATGTGTATATGTATATGTATATTATACCTGTTCCCTGCGCACGTGTTTACATAATTCTATACATACCTATGTGTGTTTGTATATATATATGCTATATATCGACTGAAATCAGGATTTAGATTCTGAGAAAATCCATACGTGTTCATTTACCTTGTTTCTTTTTACCTTTTTTGTGTCAATTATTTATTCTATTTATTTGTTTTTCCTTATAAAATTTTTGTAAAACTTTATCCTGCTTTCGAGATTCTTGTTTTGTACGTCGGTACAGGTATACATATAACGTGTGATACGGATTGCGTGCATAGGGGGAGGATTATTTAGGTGATACTGAA
Organism: Athalia cordata; assembly: GCA_963932425.1. Classification (NCBI taxonomy): domain Eukaryota; kingdom Metazoa; phylum Arthropoda; class Insecta; order Hymenoptera; family Athaliidae; genus Athalia; species Athalia cordata. Next base: position 34,617,083 of record OZ010626.1, read on the forward strand.
AAGAGAAGGAAAAGAGATGAAATCCAACAAAAAAAAATAACATAATTTGAGTTACTGCGCTAAACGATCAGGTTTTTCAGGTGCTGAAATTGCTAAGATACAACCAGGTAGAGAGGGGGATGAGATGTAGTGAAAGTGGGGGTGAAACGATGCTGGTCCATAACAGGCACTGCTATATAGGGAGAACTGCCTCCGCAGCATCCAGCAGTCAGTAAAATCGCGACGTTCGTTTGGTGCATCAGAAAATTCTACGTAGTTTCTTTATACGTATTGCTCTTGAAATTTGTTCATTTTACGGTGTAGAAATAGATACAGTTATAGAAAATTTTTGTTTAATTACACCGTAAGTATACCTAAATATATGCTTGTACGCGTTATGTGTATAGTAGCATACATCACGTTCAACTTTCGCGAATTTCTCATTTATCACATTAACATTATTATTATTATCATTATCATCACTACACGTTCTGCATAAGAGATAGATATCGATATTCACTCATTATGTTTCATACCGGACAGAAATAAAAGTCCCTGTTTACGAATTCAGAACAAACGACGCCAGCGGCATTCGAAACGGCCGCGTACGTCGCGGGCGGCTGATATGCAGTTTATTCTAATACCCGTAAGAGATTTCTTTAAGGTCATTTACGGGACGGACATCGCTATATCCATGAATGCGCAGTTATATTATTCGGGGTCATAATGGATTATTATTTGATATGCCATTTATTCATTGCTAAGGCGATAAATATCAATGCTGCACGTGTATATTACATTTGATTGTGTGAGGGAATTTTTCCATCATTTCTTCAAGCATCTAGCGAGCTACATTTTAAATTATCCATATGAAAATCGTGTGAAAAAATTTTTGATTATTGACTCTACACGTATATACTGTATATACATGTATAAGCTACTTCAATCGATATCTTCGATTTATCTTGTCCAATCTGCGGCTACCAGTTGGAACAATTTCGCCCTTACCTGCAGTCGGTACATTTTTTATCGTTCCACCCCTAACAAAAATCCCGGTAAACAGCGGGTCAGGCAGGCTCTTATCGATAATTTTTTTTTCTTGTTTTTTTTCAACAATAGTTAATTACGTGTGTAATTCGCATGAAATTAACTTTGCGATAATATTACAACTGTTGACGTTTTAATGCTAAGAAAAAAAAAAATGAAAATCAATAAAACTGAAAATCAGCTTTGGACCGGTTTCGATTTCGGCATAAATGTTTACCGGCAGAAAAAAAAAAGAGAAAGACATTAAAGATCTACCGATTAATAATTTATTGCACATGCTGCAAGTATATTATAGATCATTTACATAACAGTAAACAAACGACGATAGATATATAGCGATTTTTATTTTACTTCATTTTATTTTATGTTTACCGAAGAGAGATAGTTTCATATCTGAAACTATGACTGGCTATATGAAATTTTTAGTATAAATAAAGATACGCTGTTGACATAAAAATATGTGAGGACGAATATGTAAATACGTGCATATAGGTATATAGTATTATAGAAAAGAAACGTGCATGACAAAGATAATTATGATTATTATTAAGAGCAAAGCGTCTGCACGCGGCACCACGATTTGACTTTTGACTATTAACGTCAAGAAACATCTGCATGTAATTTATACCTAATCCTCGAATTTCTGGAATCAGTTTCAATTTCACTTCCATACCGATTTCGACTAGCTCTCTCTGCGCAGGTATCGAAAACGTTTATATAGGTATCTATTTTGGTTGTACGCCCGGTTAGGTATAGTCAAGGGAGCATTGTTTTCCTGTATTAAATTTTCTATCCAAATAGAATTTCGTTACCCAGATCTCAATCGTCGTATTTAACCGATCAATATATAAACTTTTATACGTGGAGATGCCGCTCCGAACTGTCGAGTGAAAAAACAACCCCTGACACATCGATAATGCTTCGAAATTAATAACAGGAAAAACCAATTTATTCTTTTTTCTCTTCTTTCAATTATTAGGTTCTTCTTTCTCTTGTTCCAGGTAAACGACATCATCAATGGCGTTTAAACAGATCGTTGCGTTTTTGGCCCTGGGAGTCGTGGCCGCAGTTTCGGTGAGTATAATAAAAAGTATTCTGTTATTTTTTTTTTTCTCTCAACTTCTTCGTTTCGTCAATAAAACATTTATCACAAACGGACGAATGTGGTGTTATTTTATTTCTTTTTTTTTTTATTATAAATAATGGGAATAATTTTAACGATCATGTTCGAAGGTGAACATGTTTGTACTATGTAGTTTGCGCGAGTATTACAACGTGATTTCATCGCTCGAGGGGTTTTCTTATTCTTTTATTTTTCTTTTTTTCTTTTTTATTTTGTGCTTCTTTTTTTGTTCATAAAAGGTGGACCGGTCGGACCAGTTAACGTTGACGTCATAACATATGATACAACTTCGTACTTCACTTTCACTCAATTTATTATACTCGCATCCGAAATAAGATTATTTCTCTGACTTGTATATAATTGTGTAATAATTATCGTTCGTTTTAATTATATTTTTTTTCTTCTTTTTTTCCTATTATCGATAAAGTGCCACGACTTCGTCGCCACGGTTCAGCTGAATCCGCATAACGCTGAGAAATACAATGTGAGCGGATCGATAAGATTCACTCAAAGTTCTCCAGATGGACCAGTGCACGTACTTGGAAACATTTACGGTCTCACCCCAGGTAAACATGGCTTCCATATTCACGCCACCGGAGATCTCAGCGACGGATGTACTTCCGCACTTGGACATTTCAACCCCGATAACGTGAGTATAATAAAACATGACTCACCTACTTACATTTCTTTTGAAGTTCAATTGTCGAGTTATAGATCAGAGAAACTCGATTCTGCGTTAATGAAGAAAAACAAATATAGTAACATAGTAAAAAAAAGTGGATGACGAAGAAGATTGAAAAATGCTTAAAAATCACAATTCGCAATTGTTGAAAACAAAAAAATTGAATTTTCAGCACAGTCACGGCGCCCCAGACGACAGCGTGAGACATATCGGTGATCTTGGAAATATCGTAGCTTCGAGTCAAGGAGTTGCAATGGTTGATTTCAGCGACCATCAAATATCCCTTACCGGTAGAAACGGCATTGTCGGACGTAGCGTCGTAGTTCACTCGGGTGAAGATGACCTTGGAAAGGGAGGTCACAAGCTTTCTCTGAGCACCGGAAACGCAGGAGATCGTGCCGCGTGCGGAGTCATCGGAATACTGTAGGTCACGCACGCTATCGTATCTAGAATTATTATCAATGCCATTATCATTGATATTGTAATTATTGTTATTACTATTACTATTATTATTATTATTATTACTATCATTGTTATACTGGATTACGCTATCAGCAGCTGTAGTACATTTAGGCAAACTGGAATTGGTATAATTCTCGCCATACTCATACGATAATCACTCGTTTAAATCGCAATTCCATATACATTCGACCTAAATTCAGGGCAAATAGAATCGATCTGCTCACTTTTACGTTTCTACCAAGTTTTTCCTCAATTTGAATTTTATACGACCAATTTAGACGTGTTCTGTTCTAATTTTTTCCGTCTTTTTTTTCTTTTTCATTTTTTCTTCCATTTAGGTATTTGTTACCTTCTTTTTCATTATGTTGATTAATGTATTTTGTTAGTTTCGAGCTATATTTTATAATTTATGTGAGCGTACCCTACATATCTATATACACATATCCATATAGGTATATGAACACCATTCGTGCAATTTGATTATTCACGCAGGAAGTTACGAAAAAAAATACTTTTTTTTTTTTTAATTTTTTTACCAACGTAACGCCGACTAGATTCGATCTATCGATCGGTAAAAGTGGGGTTTGGTGAACTTTGGAGAACAAGAAATAACGTCGGGTATATTATTATACATTAATTCCTTATTATTTATTCTTTATCTTTCTACATTTGAAATCAAAAACTATTGACAAATATTATTTTGACAATCGATTGATTTTTTTCTTGATGAGACGATCAGAATTAAATTTCCATTTCAAGGTAATTAGCACCGTATATGTATCTATTCTTTCACACGTGCGCTGCAAGAACAAAGAAAAAACCAAAGAAAGAACTAGAAAAAAAAGAAAGATTTTTACACTAACCGCGGAATTATTACCGCGAATTAAAATTGCGTGACTTTTATACTCAATCGTTCATTTGATTACGATTATGTATTACAGATACATAGGTATATTAGGTATACATATAGGTAGGTATATTATTTATATCTGCAACTATCGCGTGCGGTCTCCTAGTTGGCCGATATTTAATTGCACTTAATTTTATGACATGTAGATCATGGGAATATCACGTGGCTTTTGCTGTCAAGTGCATCTATTATAATCACACCCTACACAACGCATACATCAAAAATCAATCGTTGAATCACTCGTGTTTTTTTTTTTTTTTCTTTGTCATTCATGCATAGAAGAAATAGAAAACGAAAAAGATACGCTCTCTCTATTCGTGTTGTAATTTGTGCTATAATGTTTTTTGTCATTGCATACGTTTTTCAGAAACTACTAAATAACACACGGTGGTTTGCCGCTGAAAATGGACGATGGATCAAACGCAGATCAGAGGCGGAATAAAAATCAGGGATGAATTATCGAGATCGAGATTGGATTTTTTTTTTCTTTCTTTCTTTTTCTTTTAACATTTTTTTTTTTTTTTGTCTATCCGGTCTGAAGGCCTCTTTACACACGATACATGATGATTCCTTTTTTTTGTTGCTTTTTAGTTGTACTTCTGTTTTTATCAACGCAGCATACATTTATATACACAGATAAATTTTATGTAGTTTGTATTATTTTGTTATACATATGTGTTGTTTCTATTTTATAAACTTCCCCTACGCCCCTCTCAATTCGTTCGCATTTGTTTTATTGTCTTCGTCTATTTGCTTTTTTGATTTTTGTACGTTTTGCAAATATATATGTATAGATACTGTGTACATGAGTAAAGAAGAAAAAAAAAAGAAAAAAACTGAAATAGAAAAAATTACGGACTAATTGTCTTTCGTATACGTATATGAAATATTAATAACCCCGCTGAATGCAACATGTCATCCATATACTATATGTACACGTTATACTCGTATGTACAATTACGTATAACTAATCGTTTACACAAACTACAGTAATAATTTATGCGATAATTATATAATTTTCTTTTTATTCGCGGAATTATATTCGTTATAATGGTAGAAAAATTGAAGAACAAAGAAAAAAAAAAACTGTACAAATCGGGTTTCGTTGATAGTATTTGTTAGTTCAGCTTTCGGTTTCTTCCTTCATTTTTTTTTTGTTTTTAATTGTAGGTTATATACATATAGCTCGTTGTGGAAAAAAAAAAAATTAAAAAAACGCAGACTTTTTGTAATAATGTATATGGCATCGGAGAACGGTTAGTCTGCATTAATCGAGTTTTATTTTATTTGTATTTTTTTGGCTTTTTCCAAAAATTCTTTCATTTCACACATTATGCACGTATGCATTTTTTTAACATTTCCGACAGAAGCGTAGGATCAAATAAATTGAAAAAAAAAGTTGCAAGTATAGCAATTTTTCGAATATGAAGTACCGTATAATAAGTTCCATATTTTCTTACGGGAGCAATTATTTTCGGACACCGCAGATCAGGAACTGCGAATCGACGGGTATAATCCTAAAAATAATTTTTTTTTTTGCCTCTCGAAAATTACTCCCAAGTCGCAGAGATTTATTATAGTTGATAGAACGCAAAAAAAAAATGTTTAAAAATAACAAATAAAACTTTAAACATGCCAGACCAAAAGCAATTTATATACTTTTCCTATACGTATAATCGATAACGTGATGAAAGTTGGAAAATATCTATTCACCCCTGAAATATTAGGCGGCAAATACTTCTTTTATTTTTTTGCTCGCCAAGGGATTAAAATTGATTACCTTCCGCAGCACGAACAAATTAACGTCGTATACGATTGAGGCCACGAAAACGTCGAAAAATAAAAGACAGAAAAAATGGTGAAAAAAATAAGTCAACAGCACTCAATACCCATTACGGCCATATGTCGTTTAAAATAGCGATCAATTTTTTTGAGTGGCTGCACCGAAATTGTTGGGGGTGAAAAAAAAAAAAAAAAATGGCGATAAATCTTGCGGTAGTTAATTCCTCTGTCTAACCGAGTATATTGACCCTATCCGATGTCCATTAACTTACACCGGACTGTTAGGGGTTGTTGAATAGGATTGCCTCGTATCGCGAACCGCGCAGACTGTCACGTGACGAAATATGTGTAACCCAGTTCCATCCATAGTAAAAGCGAAGTCTGTGTGTTGTCTATCATATATTCATGTACATGCTGATCGATATTACCTCTATGTTCCCAGGTCACCGGAGGATAGATGGCTTTCAAATTCTGGAAACTCTGTGTTTTGGTCTACCTCAACGCTTCTGACTTCTGTTGGAATATCGGCCATTTTTAACGTTAAATTTTACATTTAGATTTATATATTGATATACATACATTCACGTATACGTATTACTAAACATAAGTAAATACTAACGAATTACCTACTATTATTACACATCGATTACTATTATTTTATTTATTTTACATTTTCACTGCGCGTCGAACAGCTTTTTTTTTTTGCTTTTTTTTTCTTAACTTTTTTTATTTAGTATCATACGTATATGTATATCATGATAAGCTATTATGCTAGTCGATTTTCACAATGCTATGACAATTATTATATTGTTTTATGATTTTCATTTGATTGAAAAAAAAATTTCCTTAATCGCGCGAATGGTTCGAAAATACTTAAATACCTATCGTATTGTACCTATGTGAATATTTACATAACTCACAATCAGAAAACTGACTGAAGAAAAGAGAGAAAAAACGAAAAACAAATCAATCGAACAGAAATAAACTGATGTATCGATTCTCGCGTTTAGTTGCTGAAAATATAAATGCATTTTTCTTTCGAAGCTATAGTATATGATAATCGATACAGTATTCGTATCTGAATAAGAGAAAAATATTATATGTATAGTTTACATAGCTATGTGTCGTTCCGAATATTGTAATTTAGAAAGACAGTGGAAAAAGTAGAAAGAAAAAGAAAAATATGTTGAGGCTATTATATTTTTAATACACACACATATTTATGATTGTTGTATTACATGAATTATATATTTACATGTTTTAGCCAGCAACATGTGTTTAATGATGTTTACCTAGTATTTAAGTACATATATACCTTTGTGTATAATGTTTACTGCAAATGATATTCAAATATACTTATGAACAATTTTATTCCCCTAATAATTATAGGGATCAATTATCCGTACGTGTAAATATTTAAATCCATTTGTGAGACAATTCAGTCCGAACGTATGATTGTCAATTATTTCAAAGAATCACCGGCTGCGGTAGAAAATCTGGGAAAAATATGCGAAACGCGAACATTAAATTTTCCATTATTTATAAATATGGAAATTTCAACGAACGATGATTATGATTCTATATAACGTAGTACATATGCGCTTATATACCGCATACGTGTGGGGCGAATGAAAAGCACTTTAATTTTATGGCAAAAAAAAAGCCGCTGCCCTTTCCACCTATATATATATTTGAACCCCCGAATATAATAACGCAGGGAAAGGTCAATCATTCACGCAACGAAGGTTGCAAGCTGCCTGTGTATGAGATATAATATATATAAATATATTATTCTACGTATCCATGTATGTAATATACAAAAACGTGTGTTATGTACTATGTGCGCGGTGTGCGAATGTGAGCCTTAACAAAAGCAACACTACGGAGAAAAAACCGAATGAAAGTTGAACGACCCAGATGACCCAGTTACTATACTATCAGCGAATTATATACGCTTATACATACCTATGTATATACTTGACGCATCCAGATATGTAATATCTAAATCTGATAATTAATTTTATTCAGACGTTTCTATTTGAGCCGTCAAATTTTATACATATATGCTTGAAATACCTACTTATACCTACGACATATTTTACAAAGGGTTGAAATGTCAAGATATATAATTATTTGTAAGATAATTAAATATTATTACCAAATGAGGATATTTTGCACGGCGAGTCTATCGGAATTAGAGAATCGAGTAGTAATTTTTTATGCCCCGGCATGTTTCTTGATTTTCCTTTTTTTTTGCAGCGACTTTTTTATTTTTTTTATTTTTTTTCTGCCTATACTTTACGTTCGCGAAATTAACGACTTTACTTGCCCGCGACCCTTTACAATAGCGTGCACGATCAGGTTTAAAGATATGCAAATATGGTTTTCACTAGCAACGACCGGTGAACTTTGACCCCGATCGTCTGTTAAAGGTAGTTTAAACGTACTAAACGTTAATACTCTTCTTCCGAGTTCAATGTAATCATTCCGGCGGAGAGAAAATTTTCCACAAAATTATAACTCTTTACTCCTCAGAGGTTGTGGTAACAAAGGATTTTATATTCTGAAAAAATCTTCGCAATGGATTAGGTTACTTGAATTTTTCAAAACTTGCTTCCGTTTAGTTGTATCATATGTAATATGTATACATATAAGAATTGGTATTCTATTCGTTTCTAGTTTCATTTCCTTTTTCGGTATAAAGGATTTATTACAATATCTATAAATACGTTTCTTTTTTCTTTTTTTTATTTATTTTTTTTCAAAATCTTTCCGCCAGGGTGCGACGACATCCCCTTTAATTTTTTCATTCCCTAATTCTGCACCAATACCCCATTGTGCCCCATGTGCCCATAAAAAATGAATGAAAAAATCCTTTGAAGAATTGCAGCATAGATATATTGATCTATAGTTGCAGTAACCGTTACGTCGTAGAATCAACTTGTGACTTTATTCGGCGGCTTTGTATAAATTTGCGACGCAACGTCTGCCCTTGAAAAGGACGTGTCGCGTGGTCTACCCTCATACTCAATCTCATCCCAATATAGTAACGCGTTGTCTGCTTCCCCATAAATTGATCTTATGCATCCATTCGGAAAGAGAACGTTTACGTAACAGTAGATTACATAGAATCATAATCATCGTAGAGCCTTGGAAGGATTCGATAGGATTATCAAGAGAACAAATAATTATTTTTTTTTCTCAATCGATGGGAACATTACAAATTGGGGGGGTTGGAGGTCGAAAGATCTTTCGCCTCACACCTGTGCAGCTTGCTTTTTTCGATCTCGTAATATAATTCTGAAACACCCTCTGCGGATCGTTTTGGACACGCAATCCTGCAGATTAAAGTGCGAAGAGAATTAGACAGATAGATATGCCCCAGTTTACGCGGTTTATTCAGAGTTCACTTCGTTTATATTCCTAAAATAAACCTTCCAACGCCCATGATTACACAATATCTTCACCAATGATTCTCAATTTATTAGAGGAGAATCGGATCTACAGCTCCATCGTACCGATTTTTTTTTCCTTTCCAAAATGCTACCACAACGAAATGTGATATGATATTTTCATTTCCCAAAAATCCTAAAGGATTTAAAAAAGTGAAGAAAAAAAAACACCTATGTATTTTATTCAGCGATATGAAAAAAAATGTTGAGCTAAGAAACAGAAAAAAATAAATAAAAAATTACTTAGCCGGATCTCGCATGGGTAGATATTTTTGTTGGAACCTCATCGATCGATTTTAAAATCGAGTTCTATAGCATATCTGGATACAATTTTTTCTTTTTCTTTTTGGCGACAAGAAGAGAATTCCTTTTAAGATTTTTTTTGTTTTTCATATTTGCAATATATGCGAGAATTGGATGAATTTTGGGATTCTTGACATTTAGAATAGTGAGACATGCGAAAATATGAATAAATACTGATATGCATGAGTTTCGTTTCTGAAGTATATTGTATTGTTTTCTCACCCCTGTGATGTGGAACGTTATAACCTAATATAACGTTGTCCGTAGCAACGATTTGGAACACAAAACTATACGAGAGCCCTGTTTCAAGCGATTCACTGACCAATGAGGGTCGAAAATCGCGCGCGCCTTCTCCCCTCTCCACCAATAGAAACTCCTTTTCGCTCAAACTCTCATAGCTTTGTGGGATCAAAACGCTTTGTTAGTTTTTTTTTCTTTTTTTTTTTCAGCGTTTCGTTTTTCTTCGTCTTTTTTCCTCTGTAGCACCTACGAGGAAAATTTCCTATCAACCCCAACGCGGTGCGCATTACTCCAAGAACCGCTTTGTCGAATGCAACAAACCCGCGCCGCGCGCTCTTTTTACACATCTTAATAATACCTGTGTCAAATATACATCGCGAATTTAATTTCAACACACAGTTTTTAATTAGGTGAACTTAAATATTTCCGAACCTTTTACATGTAAAGTGCAATTTGTTAAAGTTTCTGAAACAAAAAAAATTATACATACGAAGGAAAGAAAATCAGATTCTAACAGTTAAAATACGTTTCAATAATTAAAATCTATTCAGATCTTTGTGAAGGAAAAAATATTTCATAAATAATAATGGAGTCCTGTGGGATGAACGTTATAAAATATATTTTATTTTTCTTCAATCTTATTTTTGCTGTAAGTAAAATTATACACAAAAAATTTTGGTGTCGATGAAAAATCGTTCTTTTTATGTTTTTTCTTTTTGTTTTCTAACAATTAAATTATAACCGCAGATATCCGGGATCGGAATTATAGCTGCTGGTGCCCTGGTTCTTTCGGACGTAGGGGATTTCAATCATTTTTTGGAGAGTCGAATAATCGCACCCCCAGTTGTCCTGATATTTGCAGGTTGCATAGTTTTCTTCATCGCGTTCCTTGGATGCTACGGAGCGATTAAAGAAAATTATACGATGCTGATTGTGGTGAGCACATATGCAAACATATTATATGTAATGTACAATTATGAGCTGCATCAGGTGATGCGATGGAATACAATTAATTATTCGACTAATTAACTACTCAATTTCATCGATTTAATTTTACCTATATTCACTGTAGTTCGCTGGTGCTCTGGTAATAATATTCACCATAGAATTGGCCGTTGGAATTACGGCTGCCGTTTTTAAGAACGATTTTAGCAACGGGATGAAAGGAACTCTGAAATCGACCATGATGAACTACACCGAAGCCGATAAGGTGGCTTGGGATAACGTTCAGAGAAAGGTTTGTGATAAAATTTTTGGAAATTTTCAAAATTGTGGAATAACTAGATCATCATAATCATCGATTTGACACATCTCTCCCGATCATGCAGCTAGAATGTTGCGGCGTCGACGGTCCTGACGATTGGGAAACAGCGAAAGTTATCGAAAGTGGAACCCTGCCGATGTCATGTTGCGAAATGACAACCGATACCGATTCAAAATGCATATTGAACGGTGGCATTAAAGTTCACACCAAGGGTTGTTACGAAGAATTGGAAATGCGCGTACGAAATGGAGCTACGATATTGATCGGCGTTGGAATTGGAATCGCATTTGTCGAGGTAAAGAAATTATTTTAAATTATTGTGTGTGTTTTCCTTTCTTATTTTAATTTTAATTACATTTGTATATATAATATGTACTTATCTAAAAAACACATCTTTTCTTTTTTTTCTTGTACAGATCGCGGGGGTCGTTTTAGCCTGCTGTTTGGCGAGTGCGATAAAACGGGAGGGTGACAAGTGAATTAGGTAATTATCAATCCGATTGATGATTATTCGATTCAAGAGAAAAATATTGAGAGAAATAAAAAAATTAACAAGAACGTCTCATTATTATAATCGATCACCTAGTGAAGCGGCGTTATTACCTGATATTTGTTCAACCGGTCCGTACTGCAGATACATATGCAGTAACTCGAATTGTTTACTCTAACTTTATTTTTGGAACGATATTTGAAAAAAAAAGAAAATTAACAAAATTTACCGTAATTTTCGTTTCTGGATACACGATATACCGCATACTACATATATAAATTGTTTTTTGCGCACCTCGAGATAAAATGGTACGATCAAATAATACCGGTGGCAATTGAATAATTAAAAAAAAAATAATAATTCAAAAGTAATGATATTATATTTATAAAAATATTATACGTAAGAATGAAAAAAGAAAAAAAAGGAAAATCCATATAGGGTATAAATATTCGTACAATAATACTCATTATATATTATATATTATCATTATCCGATCATAATTATATACTCTATATACATACATTATAGCGTATAAATTAATTCATCGTTAGATCGATCAAATATTAATACAAATACAATAGTTGTAGTTATCGATTAGTAGCTAGTATGATCATAGCTATATGTCTATATGTATAAATATATTACAACTACATACTTATATATACGTCCACTAATTTATTTATATAAGACTTTAATTTTCATATTATTTTTAAATTTCTTATATCTACATATTTACAATTCGATATCTGGTGTACAGAATATCCTAAAATATAAAATCATTGAACAAATATTTATCTATACATAGAGACTCGCGATTCGCGCAACTCTTCGCTAAATTAACAACTGATATGTTATACAATTAATATACATCATGACCCGTACATTAACATAATATACAAACAATACGTACTATACCTGATTGATTTTGTACATTAAAATAAAATAGATAAATTACTAATTTCGATATGAATAATAAATAAGAAAAAATGATTATTACAAGTATTATAATAACAATAATAAAATACAACTCGAAACCATTCAACATCTCAAAAATACACGTATCATAGCCCTTTATATTAATATTATCTATTATCTCTACCACAATTCTGATAATCGATACGTATCATCAAATCATTTTCGTAAAACTTCTTCACTCGTCTTTACGTATATGCTGATAATATTCCGAGAATCAGCTGTTATTTTACTATCATAATAAACAAAAAATGAGTAATAATTATTTTTAGAGCTCGCGGTTTCAATATACTATAGATGCTTCTCCGTGGATCGTTGAATATATATATTATATTTATTATTATTTGTTTTTTTGTATTTTATTTATCGGTCTGCGAGCTAGACTATGACGCGTATAGTCGAACGTTTTATTGGTTTTTTTTTGTTACTTTTTTTGTTTCGTTCGTCTAGTGTACGTATATAATCTACGACTGCGGTACCGAGTGACTCAGGCCTATAATCTACACTATAAGATATTTATCACCACGGATTAGAATCTCGATGAAACTGATGGCATGGGCTTTGGACGTGTACGGAATTCAGACCGTTCGAAGTACGTATATATTCTATACATTATACCTATAATACTTTATTCGTATTTTGTTATATGATTCGTTCACGAACTTTCGCGTGCGATGTGCAACTAATAAAAGAAATAAATATTACGATAATATACAAGGAGAAAACGAAAATGTGCACGCCTCGGAAAAGACAGCTTTTATATACCTGCATATTTTCATAGGTGGAAGGAAATTTACATAAAAAAAAAATGAAAAAAAAAATTCGCTACGCTAAATTCATTACCTCAGTTATTTTTGTCGAAAAAATCGCGTGTAATTTTTTCTCCTCCCTTGTCGAAATCGATGAATCATTGTATCAATGACTCATGGAAAATGTCGCGTATTCTAATTTTCTAATATCCACTGTAAAATTTATCGTTATCGAAAGACGACGATGTAGCGACGACTGCAGGGGGAGCGAAAGGTTTGATGATTCCTTTGAGTCGAGTTTGGTTTGTGTACGAACCAATTGAACTGTTGCCTACGAATTGATTTCTGGGCAAAGGTTCTTGAACGTTAGAATTTCGTCTGAACTGAGGTTTTGGTATCCCTATAGGATACACTCGCAGTTCATCGTTGAATCTGTTATTGTGAATAGAATTCGGGTAAAAGAAACTATTGGGATTCAAGCCGCGGTTAAAACTTCTCCTCTCCGCTGCCAATGGATTGTTATTTGTAACACTTGGTCTAACGGTCGTTTCCGCTCCTGAAGGATTGTTACTTCCGGTTCTAAATGGCGAAAGTCTATTTCGATGACGATTGATACCTCGAACCAGGAAATAAGTGATGACCATTGCGGTTATCTGTGCAACGACATTTTTTTTTTTTTTAAATTGTATACGATAATATATATTATATTTGTAGATTGTATTTTATGGATTAATGATTGATTGCTTATGATCACTTGTTTTACCTCCAGAGCGGCGAGGACTCCGAGGATAATTAAAAGATATCTCATCAAGTATTCCATCAGTTCTTTCAGGGTTTTGTAGCAGCCGGCCAGGCTGAGATTTTCTGCGTCTAAGATCCCACAGATGTTGTCAGAATTACAACATGATCCAGGCAGGTAACCCAGCGTCGAATCCCAATCATTTGGATCATTAAACCCGCAGCAAGTTAGCTGTTGTAAAAATAAATTTAACGTCACTAAATAATGTACCTTTGGACTCAGAAATTCTTCGTGACTTTAAACTCGAAGTTTATATTTCTTTGGAAAATATTTTGAAAGTAACACATTTTCTATGGCAGTGAAAATCTGAGCTTCGTGGTTTTGGTATGAAGAACTATAGTTGGTAGATCTGATTTGGGAATTCGTTGCAAATTAACGTGCGTGAATTCACGTATGTACTCACAGTTGATTGAAGGTGATCGACGTCACATTTGTATTCTGTATAATTCCCGAGATGCTCATTCAGGGTTCTCGAGAGAGCTTCGTCCGCAGGATTTATTGTTGCTAAAGCGAGTGCTCCCATAGCAAGTTTGAACATAAATAATCCGAAAAGTAGAACACCGAACTAGAAGTGGAGACAAAATGCAATGTGCATTTATTGAAATAAATTGAGTAAAATAAAAATAGAAAGTTAAGAAAAAAACAGCTTCAAAACCGCAGAACCTTTTTTGTCGTTTAAAAGCCGGTATTATTATACGTTACATATGGATCGCTTCAATTGTCAAAGCACGAGATTAACGCGATAAGGTAGAAAAAGAAACAATTCTATTGCAATCTGTACGTCCTATAACGCGAATAACAACAGCTAATATGACTTTAGTTAATCGCATGATTAATTGACGATAATATCGTTCGATTTCATATCACATTCTTATAGTATTCCGAGGATTAAATCCGCCCGTAAATCGGCCATCAATGGGAATTTTTACAAACACGTTTTGTTTTACGCATACATGTATAATGCGTGACTGCAGTTAACTCGTATAAAGTTATTTACAATAAATATATACTGAAATATGTTTTATTATTTTCTCACCGTTACGATTCCTCCGTATAGATTATGCGAGGTTGCAATGACGCCGAGACTTCCTAGAGATATCAAGGCAATAGATCCCGCAACAAGGATTGGGACCGGCTTGTCCAGGTAATAATCCAGGTAAGGCTTGTAATTATTCAGCTCGACTCTCACTGTCAATGTTATCAACAAAATTGCCACGCCATAAAACTGCGAAGAAAGGTAGATTGACATTAAAAAAAGTGATGAAAACTCTGTATTCAAAATAATGGAATCAGTTGAAATATTTTTCGAACATTCACGACTAATCAATTTCAATTTTCTGTCATCATAAATATGATAGAAGAAAAAAAAAAAAAAACAATCTTTTCTCCCACGAAATCACTTCGATTACGTATCACAAAAACTTGAGCTTCAGTACACATCGTTAGTTATCGAATCGGTAGAAAAATAAGAAACAAAATAAATTAACAAACGACTCACTATTAAAACACTGCTGAAAAAAATATGGACATATTTGAGGGGTTGAAACCGAATGAGTTGTTGAATATCGCGCATATTTTCTTTCCTCTCTTGGTTTTCGGTCGTCATTATGACGGTGATCCGGACAGTTTATTACAGTTGTTTTATTTGTACTCAAATCACTTGTTATATAATTAATAATAAAACTCGCGTGGTAATTAAGGTTTTAATTTATGAACGTCACACGTAGAAACCCGAACGATTCTCCACCACTTTTCATACTGTCGCAAAAATTTATTAGCGAACCAAGCAACTTCTTGGCAAATATCGCAATCATTCGATTCCTGTATATACGCTATCTTTGACGATATCCAGATCAGATTATGAGCTGATATCATTAGCCATTCGGAAATATAATTCGATGTTGTACCCAAACATTTCTTCGAAATAAGATTGGATTATTAATGTGAGAAATCGGGGCCCCGCGGTTGCATCGAAAACATTATCAATAAGTTTTTAACGTAAAAATATGAAAAAAGACAGAAAAATGGCTTTGAATCAATTAATAGTCTCAAGGATACGAAATAATTGAAAAAGATTACGAATATGATCGTGATGCTGTTCAATAATATTGTAAGTGCTTTCTAATTTCACCGAACTTGGTGTGATTTTTATCACAGATGAGTTGGACGTTGTATGGTAAACAAGATTATGCTTATCTTTGAAAGTTTCGTAGCGTTTTGATCGTATAGAAATTGATTAAAACAGCAGGTTTGTTCTTTTGTTTTTGTTTTAATCGGTGAATCAGTGACGTGTCGTTGTCCTATAATTTGACGACGATCCGCCGCATGCTATAATATCAATTTGACAAATCTATTTTTGGACTTGTATTTTTAAAATGTGAGCAATCAGTTCATCCCCAATAATCATTAATGCATTCGTCAGAATGAATTGTCTAGACATGAACATAATTTTCATAAAATCACGTGATTGGCTAACAATAAGTATGTGATTTCGAAAACCTTGATTACTCAAAAGAATCGGGGGGTAGCATTTTCATTTCTTGGGGTAGGTGAATTTCATTCTCAGGGCCGGTATCGTAGGGCTCTACATTATCACATCCGGTTCTGATGAAGTTGGATAACCCGATCAGTCAATAATTCTGCAATTTAGTTTATTCTTGATTATTAATTTTCTTTTTTTCTGTTATAGGAGGAAAGTTGGGAGCCTCGAAGCAACTCCACCCTACATCTAGAACACAAAACTCGTCAGTGCATCTGCATAATTGTTCATTATGTTTGTGAACCGAATAAGAATATATATACATTATCTATCATGTAGCCATTGATCAGGTACTTTCCGAAATAATTGAAATGTTAACGAAGAATCAAGTTCATTGTAACATTCGTTGGAAGAGGAGATTTTTCTGTGTGAATAAATCCATAATATCCCTAATAATATGTTGAAATTTATTTTCTCCCTTTTATTCATCCATCACCAAAGAGCCCCCTCAAATTGATAGTTTAATTAACATTGAATGCATCTGCAACATCCTTTGTATAAGCAACACATTACGACATCAGGCCCTGACTCGGGACGCCTCGTCGCAAGCATATGATAAGGCATGCATGCATGCATTCGATGTCCTAATGATTCGGAACACCGGTATGATGCGATACACATGCATACACATGCATGCACATGATGCCTTGAGGATTCGGAACACCTCCTCGCCTGTCCTGTTCTCCTGATACCAAAATAAATTTTTGGCCAAAATCTGCCTTTCGTTTTCAGGGCCGGTATTGTAGGGATCTGCAGTATCACTTCCGGTTTGGAAATTTTGCCCAAAAATCGAGTTTCGTATCAGGAGAACAGGACAGGCGAGGAGGTGTTCCGAGACAAAGCATGATGATAAGCATGCATGTGATCATGTGTGCCATCGTGTATGATTCCATGTACCACAAAGATGATAAGGCTCACCTACATGCATGCATGCATGCAGTTGTCAATGGATTAACAAGGTTTTCCTATGAAGGGTCCAGGGTATCGTTTGAAATGATTTTGTTCTCATTTTACATGAAATTACTTTATTTCTCTATATATACATACATTCTTCAGATTAATCAAAATACAATGTATCAATATGGAAACTGATGGATTTGGTATTACTGTTATTCTCTAAGTGAAGCATCGATTGATATACTATCCTTTTTTTACGTTAGAAAATTTTTATCGAAATTGGTTCAGTTTAACTATTCAGTTTAGGCACTCAACCGCATCCTCAAAGCGGTATCGGATTCAAAGTAAAATATAATATGCGTCAAAGGCCGCATGTGTTTCCGTTAAGATAGTCTCAAAATATCAGATTATCAAATATTAGATACTTTTATTATATAAAAATCACGGACAGCTTATAAAATTACACAAGATATAATAATATGTTTAGATATTCATTCATGTATATCTTCGTATATGCGGATCGATAGTTCAAACGTAAAATCATTGATTCAAGTTTCAATAATTCTTAGCGGTTGTGTTGTGTAATGGACGATCAATTACGAATAATGGCAGATTGGTATCTACGTAAGTGTAAAAAGGTATTCAAGTTTTTTTTACACACCATCACTCACAATAATTACTTTTGTTTTTCTTTCAAAATTATCTAAAACATAAATATTTGATTACATTTTTCTCCTGTTTGTATAAATATCACAGTTATAAAACTGATACCACTATAAAAGTGTTTTCTTACTCTTCTCATTTTTCTTCCTTCATTCATTTATTTTATTTTTATTATATCCGTTCTTGGAGTATCTGTATATGTATAATAATATATAATATATTTAATAATCATTACATTTACGATAATTGAGTTGAAATAAATTCATTGCTATCAACATTTTATTTGTTCACAGTATACGATGACTAAAATATTATAACCAACGAAAATATTGTTTTATCACGCTTCGATTAGGACGAAAAGATTTTTTGATGCGCGCATAGATTTGTATTAGTTTTTTTTCTTCCGATCCTCGAAGGTCTTCGAATGTTACAAAATTCTCTAACCGTCGTTGGCGTATATCTAAAATTACAATATTCACGTTTGGGCACTTCAATAGTTCACAAAAAAAGTACCAAATATATATTACAAAATTGCAGTAATAAATTTATACAATTTCCACTCTAGCATACACATAGTATGAAGGCAGGTGTGTATAGCGTAGGTTATATATATTGTATCGCTCGCACCGACTGCGATCTTGTGAAAAAGAGAAACGTACGCTTATATATTTCTTTTGATTGAAAAAAAAATGCTTTGGTAAAATCCAATAAAAGTATAAAAACATAATCGTATATACCTAATGATATAAAAAAAGCTAGGTATAATCGTGTAAAAACTATCTGAATAATTATAAGATGCGATGACTGTGGGTTTTTTTTTTGATTCTTTTTCTTCTTTGTTTTAATATGTATATTTCACTTATTCAAATATCTTTCTATTAGTTATCGCACCCCGCAGATGATGACGCACAGTTTTGTTGATGCACAGAAACAAATTGTCATTTACTCACGTATATAAAAATATATAAATTAATTAAAATAGTGTTAAGTTAAATACCATATAAAATGTATAAAATCAACTCTAGTAATTTAGCTTGAGAATAATTCGCAACTATTACAATCTGACATTGCATCAGCGAATCAGTGATCAGCGGTAAATCAAACTATGAACTAAATTAACTAGGACATACACAAGATGGCCGTATGAGAACAGAAACCAAAAACATGATACAAATTCTATTTCTGTGTACGATAAATATTTAGGGTGATAAATTGTGTACAATTTTCAATTGATTACGAGTATTGCTATTTTGTTATATATCAGACATTTCTCTAAGTAATATAAATTTACATAATAAGTATAATGTTATTTATATATTTTTCTTCAGTTTTTCTTTTCATTCGGTATTTTTTGCTTCTTTTTGTCAACGTTTTTAACGTTCAGGTTTCACCCGGGCAAAATTGGTTTCCTTCATTTCGTTGGTAATTTGATATACGTTTCACGTTATCTTCATATTATTTAGTAATCAGCTCTATTTCACAACAAATCGAAAATTAAAGAAGAAAAAAATACCTAATTCTTTCCAAAGAAGAATGAAAAATAAGAGCTCAGTGATTCCTGAAATATTAATTACTCATATTGAACAAATTGTTTCGCGTGCCGATATTTTTTGGTCGACAGCACAAACCTAATTTCATTCATAAATAGTGACAAATTTTTTTTTCGATAACAAAGAATAAAAATTGCTGAAAGACTTTTGAGTAATCACTTCAGTCGATTCGTAATAATTTTGTTTGCGAATTCCTATACTTCGTAGCAGTTCGAAATCAATTCGAAACTTTCCCTACATAGGATATTTATTTGTTATTAATATATATATATATATAGTTATTAAATCATATGTAAGTATACATCTGCGATAATAAATGTACATTTAACGCTCGTTTTACGCGTTGATAATATGTACTATCGTGTGTATTTCTGAATTATCCTACGATAATTTCACAAGCAATGCAGTTACTAAAAATAGACTGTAAATCACGGCTGGTAGTTGTGAACTACTAGCTGATGTACCGGAAATGATCATCGCTCTTTTGGGATTATTACCATCCTCTTCGTCTAGGTCAGTTTCCGGTACTTTCGGACATCCCATCCAAACGGGTGCGGATAACCTCTGTTTGTCATGAGCTACCCGCATACGAAGATCGTCGAACTCCCAGAACCCTTTGCCTTTGAAGAAGTACGTTTTATCTGAAAAAATATTCAATCGATTTTTCAGAATTTTTTTTACATGAATTTTATAATGGAAATAAATGATGAGTTTCAATTAACAAATCAGATATATTTTTTCTCTGTACATATTCTTTTTACGATAAAAAAAAACAAATCAATTATAATATACTCACGATCTCTGTATTGAAAGACTGAATCTATGTCATATGGGACTCCTGCGAACATCGACATATCCCTCGGGTAGTCCCATTCAACGTGATTCTCCTCCTCATCGAATCTGAATTGAAAATATTAATAATTATTATTATATATGACTAATTATATTTTCATATGTTTCACTAACTGAAACTTTTATGAAATAAACCGGGATGCAGTTACACACGGAAAATTATTCCTATACATCGTCGAGGGAAATCAGAATTGAAATCTCGTGAATTTACGTTGGCAATGAGCCAGATGAGCCAATATGTGGTTTAGTTTTCAATCGCTTTTTTACAATAGTGTACCGCTGCAGCAGATTTTCGTTAATATTTTAACTCCAAATTTCATGATAAAACATATTTTCAATGCGTACAGCAGCAGCAGCAGATTATTGTTATTATTATTTTTACATTCATTCTTCGCCATCTGTCCGTTCCTATCATTCGTAATTTGTCAATTATATAGATCGACGAACCCGAATTGTATTTTTAAACGCCGGTATATTTTTGCAGAATAAATATTTACGTATTTCATGTACTAAATTACACGGATATCGTATGTATTCAAATGCTCCTGATTCGACCGGATAAAATATCATTCGTTTTCGAATGTTACGAGAAACAAAAAAAAGCAAAAATGATCGAAAATTTTTCTCTTACCTCCAGTACATCGTACCGCTGAAGAAGTAGGTCCTTGAATTATGTCCCCAAATCATTGCTCCGTCTATTTTATCAAGTGATTCCGGAAGACCGAGATCCGTCAAAGGTCTAGGAAATCCATATTCTATTTGAGCGCCGTTGAAAACGTAATACTTTTTACCAATGAAAAATACCATCTTGGTATCAAGTCTTTCGTAAACTGCGTCGACGTGATCGATGTCCTTGGGCAGTGGAAATAACCTCGTTATTTCCGCCGGGTAACCATCGTAGACTTCTCCATTGGAACGAATTCTCCAGAAGTACTGCGTGGAATAATTAATAAATCAGTTGAGCGGATAATCGATATTTAAAAATGGAATTATCGCAATCCGGACAAAATTCAAATTAACCAGAAACGAAATGGTGGGTAATATTTTTCCGGTACGTGATACTAAAATTCGGTCCAGTGAATTTTGGTAATTTTATTTCTCAGACTTACCCGTCCTTTGAAAACGTAAATTTCGGATCTGAACATGGTAATGGCATCGTAGCTGGTATCGCAAGTATTTGGTATTTTCGGTGCTGGCGTTGTCGGCCTCGGTCTGGTTCTCGGTGTTTGCGGAGGTCTTCGTCTATCTGTGGTATAACCATAATCTGGTTTGTGTGGATGATATTCCGGATGGTCTCTCGGATTTTCTGGGTAATGATTCGGGTGGGTCGGCCTCGGTCGCCAAGGTCTGTGGGTAGTCGTTGTCGTGGTGGTTGGAGTCGTCCATGGACGAGTCGGAGGAGGTCTGTGAGGACGTTCGGGATACGCGGGCCTCTCGTGATGACGATTTCCGTCGATTGGCCCCCAAAGTTTTCCTTGCGGTGAGCCTGAAAAAGAATTAACAAAAAAGAATATAGTTGAAAAGATTTAATCATTTCAGGCACCTTCATGCTGTATCTGTACGTATATTATAGAAAAACTCGAACTACCGAATCTGTTACCTTCCTTTCAACCGCGCGCGTTTTGTGATAAGATTCATCACCGCGTACCTCTGCAGCTGCATGCAAATTTATGTATATAGGTATATATGTATACATATGTGCATATGTATGTCCGCGCATAGGTGTACACATGGTTTATTCATTTGTACCGCTGTTATAGTGCAGAGCGTGATTCTAATTTCTCTATAACACCTGTCAACGTCGAGCTCAAGATAAATATATAGGTCTGTATAGGTAAATGTAAAATCCTGCAGGTGGGTGTTTCATCAAACACACATATATACGAGAACTTGCAAGGATCTAGATTTTGGATAATCTTGTTCGGACTGTTGACTAATTTTTTACTTTTTTTTTTTCTCAATTTCGCTTATTACAAGTTTATATATTAACGAATCCTTCGATGCATTAAATTTTTTGGGTTTTCTAAATCTTTGGAATATGAAATTATTCCAATTCATTTATCTGAAATACCCACTGCTCTGTTTTTAAAAACAAAACAAAAAACGCGCTTTTTATACGTCAACACCTATACATCACATATACATTTATTATCTTAATGCAAGCAGTTATTATTATCGTGAAAGCTTTTATACGGATGACAAGTAGCTTTACTTCTGCACAAGCGGGACTCCGCGGTCCAGCTGAATATCAAGCCGAGATATCGTCGTTATTATTTTTATTATTATCATCGTCATATACATCGGCGGAAAAAACTAAAATATTTTATACAGATAATATTCTCCTCTTTCGTTTTCTCAATCGAACGCGAGGCTAAAGAAATATTAAAGGGAGAAAGAAAATGTTTCATCTTTCCTTATTTTTCCCTGTTTTTCATGGACATATATATATCTATGTATTTTTATGATTATTGTCCTTATTATTCCGTTTCGTTATATTTGGTAAAGACGAAACAACAAAGAATAGCTAAATAAAAATAAAATAAAATAAGATAAAATAAAAAGAAAACAAATTTAAACAGTGTTTCCTTGCTCGTTTGTTGTTTCTTCTTCTGGATATTTTTTCCCTCGCTTTTCGCAAAAATCTTCGCATATGATCAAAGAACTTTATTAAAATACGTGTTTACGTATGCGTACAGATGATGAATATTCACATGTGCATCCCCGCGTACACACATAACGTTAGTAAGAAGTAAAGAAAAAAAAAAAAAGATTTTGGTTTTTAATAGAACACATGAATGCATGTAACCCACGTGTATATATGTACATTATATAATATATGTCAAATATACACGAATGGAAAGATGACGGAGCATAAAGCTGCAGGATTGCAAGAGTTCCGCGATTCGTTGAAACTCTCCACTATATACGTACGCCTCGCATGTGTAAAATTTACACTAATGTACGTACATGGTACCTTCAATTAGTGAAGCTGCATGCTATATATTATGTATAACTATAACTATATATTTCCTCGTGAATCATGAATGCAGAAAATCCAAACTGTGTCAACAATTTCATCAAAGAACTTCGCATCTTTTACTTTTTCTATTTTTTTTTCTTTTCTTTTTTTTTCACATTACGTACCTGTACATTATATCAATCAGGTATGTATACGTATATAAATATGCGTACCTATATGTAAAACGAGTAAGAAAATAAAAAAAAAAAAAACATGAAATTCACTCAATTAAATTATTATCGACAAGAAACCTACTGGGTTAAGTGGTATATTTTCCCTATACCTATATTGGCAACGATATTATATGGCAGTAAAATGTAAAAAGTAAATTTCTACCGCAAGTCTCGTCGGTTATATTGAATATATTGTACATTCTTACGTGATCGATTATATGTAGAGAAATTTGGAAAATATTTTTCGTTATAAATAATTTATTTACTCGTAGCAATTATAGGTGTAGGTACAACAACCTTTGTTCGAACGGGAAGTGTGCACATATTTGTATAAAATGAATGAATATAGATAATATACATGGTATATTATATGTATTTAACGATAAATTCCGCAACAGTGCAGTTCGCGAATAACTGCAGTACGTGTATGTGCTCATAGTAGAATTTCATTAAAATCTCCTTCCTAAAATTATTTTAGCTGAGGGGTGAACCCCGGGATGGGATGTATAGTGAATTTTAATAATACTAATCGACTCTTGCATTGCTGCTGCATATTTCAGTTCGAAATACCTGCGCTCCTCCATGCCAGTGCTGTCGCACCAGAGAATGATCATTAATTTATAACGCCTGACCGAACAATAACCCAAATCAGCTTTATGAAGGATTCAAGAGAATTTATTCATTATGCAGGTATAAATATAAGGCATCGAAAATTATCCTCGCAATGTTAAGGGCTGGACGACTTTTTGTTTTTCTGTTTGTTTTTTTAAAGCATGATGCAATCTATTCCGTTTTGCAATAATCTATTTGAAAGAAGTTGAGAAAGAGAAAAAAAAAAGAAAAGAAGATTCGAAACGATATGAAAGATGAAAAATTCGATCAATTCAATCTGTATGCTAATATCATATCTGTATGTATCATATTTAATTAAGTTTCCGATAAAGTCGTATGCATGATGCATAAATGTTTTAGTGCATATATGATGTATACATGTTATACTCTGAGTGGTTATTTTCTAGTTAGAAGTCATACGAGTATAACTGCAGTCTTCAAAGTACCCATCATGCAATTTGCGAATCTTGTGGAGGATGTAACTTTGGAAATTCTCATCAAAGTTACCCTCGAAGTTTGAAGCTTATCACGTTCGTTTTGCA
This sequence comes from Athalia cordata, assembly GCA_963932425.1. NCBI lineage: Eukaryota > Metazoa > Arthropoda > Insecta > Hymenoptera > Athaliidae > Athalia > Athalia cordata. The sequence continues at coordinate 34,642,184 of OZ010626.1, forward strand.
TCTATATAAGTCCTACATATATGTACAATAATTTAAGTACAATTTCTGCTCAAGACGCGCAACGATGCAGTTATGGCTGTTGAAACGGCGTCGCACGATAATCCGAGGACTATAATACGTGCCCGACTGCATGTCCCATGAGGTTATGACGACGACGATGATAACGGTAATCGCAACAGCGACGCAAACGCTCGGAAAACGGCCTAAAACGAATCCCTGCAGTGTGGAAATCAGCGCTAATTAATTAAAGCTAGATGAATGTATTATTTATCCCGTAAATACGGGAAACTTATTGTTAGTATGCACCGCTCATTCGAATTTCCATCATTAGGATTATAACATACGTGTACCACACGACGATCGAATACATATAATATAGGTAATACAGCTGAAACCGAATCGCTAGCAGAATTTAAAACGACCTATCGAATTGATTGATTTTTTAATATCTGATTGAATTATTCCGATAAAACTAAATACCGCAATATTGAACATACACGCAGCTTATACGTGACGTCGAATCATCCGTTATTTTACGATATTTAAAGTGAAAATATGTTTATGGAAATGGGGTCGTAAGAAACCAAAAAAAAATCGACATCATCGGCCGTATGTTCTACGGAAAACTGAAGCCCGTAAAAATTGTGTATTTATTTTAATTCGATCGATCGGCACAAGTTATAATTGGGGATGATATCTTCGACGAGGTACTTGGGTAGGAAGCAGTCGGGTCCACGACGTGATTTTAATTGATTTATTTTATTTTACGTAGCGAAAAAGAATTTAATTAATTAATTAATTACTATAATAAATGCGTTGGCGAAATGGTGCGAAAAAAAATTCTCTTTTTTCTTCTCTTATGACAAATGTCCAGACTCTGATTGCGAGTGGAATTTTCGAGGGCTCAAAGTGGAGTTTCCAAAAATTGATAGATTATTTTGAGGGAGGTCGAAGGTCGTATAATAAAATAAGCAATTCGCATCGGTATCACGTAGCTCATGGTATAAGTAATTCAGAGGAAGTGCAGAGGAAAACTTGGGTCTGAGAGACCTCGATCGCAATAAGATTATACTGTATATTACACATACGTATACATGTATGTATGCATATGGTTTGGATATATATAGCGTGAAAGCGCACGGGAACCGAAAAGAAATCAAGCGGTAAAAAGTGACGTTTTTTTTTCATACCTAGACCAAGGTAAGGTAGATATAGGTATCCGGGTACTCGAAAAGAGAGGAGAAAGAAAAAAGAAAATGAAAAGGCACGTTACCCGTAAATCACGTCCTAACCTACCTATACACTTGTTCGTCCTGCATCCCTACATTATGCATGTCCAAATATCGATTATCTCCTCTCGCTGTCTTACGAGATAGATCGAAAATTGAAGAAGATAAAATTCATACTGCCGCTGCACCTGCAGCAGTCAATTCCTCGGAGACGTGCCCGTATGACTTATGGACCGGTTCAGGGTAGAAAAAAAGAAAAAAAAAAGGGCTCAGAATTTTAGATTTTCGCATAATCATCAAGATTTTTTTCACGTATAAGTACCTTGTTTTCGAAGAAATCAATAATGCATCGATAAGATTATCCTGATTTAGGAAAAAAAAAACCACAGAGAAAAAAGTCGCGAAATCATTTTTCTCCTCTTTCATTGTTCAAAATTGCATGTAATTCGAATTAGTGCGCGATTTTCCTTTGTGTATACATACACATAGTATATATATATATATATATATGGAAATCATTGCTTTGAAAATTGAGATAACAAGAGAAAAGTTACTGCAGATAAGAATTCTAGTTTGTTAACTCCCATTGCAGCGAGGTAAGTTTCTGCAGGATTAGCGGAGGAGCAGATTTTTGGGTAAAAGCTGCAGGAAGAAGAAGGGAAATGGTACACCTATATACCTACATATATACAGACACATACACATACACACTCATACATTTGGAACTCGTTTAAATACAAATGAGAGAAGATTGCTAATTTTGAAACAGTTTAATTAAATCGCGCACCAATTAAGGTTAATCAAAAAAAATGCAAATGAAACCGCTCCCACTCATTCAGTGTCCTATATTTCCTGAAAATAGCGGCTGTGTCTACCTATACAGCTCGTACTTTTTCCCCGTTTATCGAGTTCGACCAACTGTTTCTCCGCTACAGACGACGACGACGACGACGACGACGACGATATCAAGGTGTTAGAATTTAGCCGAAGTTTAACCCATACGTCGAGAGAATATAAAACTATATCGCAGTAAAACGATTAAAAAAAATAAGAAAAAGAAAAAGGAAAAAAAATAACAAAAAACAAGATTGCGCGCGGTAAAAACTGAGAAACCGTACAAAAGTACGTGACTAACTTTCAAAATATTCTTCATCCGCCACCGATGTCGGAACATGTATAAGTTTTTTTTTTTTTTTTTTTTTTTCTAATTTTATTTTTACGGTTTCTTTACTAATCGCGGTGGATAAATACCCGGAGGAAACTGATATTACGTTTTCTTAGCTTGCGCATAGTAGTGTTCGCGATTACCTTACCTTAATTTTGAATTTCTGGACGGTAAAACGCACTGTACATATAACGGTTACAATCACAATCCCGGTTTATAAGCTCCTTACTATTAAACCGAGGGAGTGGGGAGATCTCAATACATAGGATGCTGGTGATAGTGGCTTTTGTTATTATACACGAAAGGTTGTTTTACCGAAAACGACAAAACTTTACCCACTTCAAGGGGCAGGTAGGTAGGTAGGTAGGTGGGTAGATAGGAGGGAAGGTAGGACCGTGGGTAGGTAGGAAAGGCGAGATTAACCCATAAAAACAAACGGAGCTTGTAAACAGAAATACAGGAAGAAGAACGCAAATAGCGTGCCGTAAAGCAACCGGATGCGAAATGACCCTACGACTCTGTAGTAGGTATAGGTACTGCCTACCTAACAATCTGCATACCTATACCAACCTTTATATACCGTTTCATCTCCGAAAAATAATATAAGTCCACAGAGGAGAAACTTCTACTACTCGTCACGCTTTTCCGTCGTCGGAATACATCGAGCGAAGAAAAAAAACTGCGTGCGACAGACGAAGAAAATAATAAAAATAAAAAAAAAACAAAAACAAAAAGAAAGAAAGAAAGAAAAATGACAAGAAAATTAAGAGGAAAAATCGTGAAAAAATTAGACGTTGGTAGAAAAAAAAAGGAAGAGAGAGAGAGAATAAAAACGAGGAATGAAAAATAGTATTCTTTCACAAGCGAGCGAATTTTTATCTAACGGGTGACGAAGATTTATACAATAGGCATATATATATGTCGTGCGAACTTCGTAGCATAAATATTACAAGCTTGAGAAAAGTTTTCTAAAAAAAATTTTTACTGCTCCACTCGTCCAGGTGAAATAATCTCTAAAGCTGAGTCACTTTTGATAAGATAAAAAAAAAAACAGAAAAAAAAAAACGAAAAAACAAATAGAAGTATAAGAAGAACGTCAGAGAAGGATAAAATAGAAGGAGTTAAAACAAAGGACATAGAAGAAAAGTAGAATATAAGACTGCGTGACTGTATGTATATAGATACGACGATGAGAAATATGAGATTCTCTTTGCTGGCTGAATTACTAAACTTTTCACAGCTAGAAATATATACCTATATATATATCGGTATATAAAGAATACATACTATTTGCACGACTAAAACCTTCCTTAAAACCATATCTCTCTCGGGGGCGCCAGCGTACAGTTTTTGAAAACGGCGAAAAAAGCTCACTATCCCTGGATTGTAAGAATGACGAAGTACAGTGCAGTAATAAACGAGTAAAAGAATATTCTGAATTTGAAAAATTGCTATTTTTTATCCAGTTACGCGCGGTTAAAATTCGGATGGATAGTTGTGTATATTTGATAACGGAGTGATTAACCATTTGTGTAAAACTTTGTTTTTTATATATCCTTTCATTTTTATGTTTTTGTTCATTCGCCGCAATTCTCTTCAACGCCGATTGTTGCGATGATACCACGGGGCTTTCGACACTTCCGCTCTGCCGCTCACCCCAGTTTTATATATCATATACATATATACCTATAGATATATTTTTATTTTTACGTGCGATATGTATAACATATTCATGTGTAGGTACGTACATCATGGTTTGCTATACATTGAACGAAAACTCTGAAAACAAACGTCGAGTAGTAAAAACAGAAAGAGAGGAATTGCAGACGCGGCGCGTACGCGACGAGCTCGGATGGATCATGCTAATGGGGAATTATTATAGCTGTGTATATATGGTATGTGTATACGTATATACCTAGATGGAAACGTTTATGGAGTCATGAAATGAAAACTCTGTGTAGCCATCTGAGTGAAAAATATAACGATAAAACTCGGTCGGTTGACGCCGAGCTAAATAATTGCCACATAGCCTGGCCAACCTACTCGCTAATGAAAACGAACTATAAACGAACGAACACGCGGGTGTTTGCCGTTTGAATCAACGACAACCTCGACGAAGTTATCCGGATCCAACGTACTCGGTGAATACCTACCCGAATCCCCGTTTTCATTTGAATAATAAAATGTACATGAAACACGGTACCGAAACTGATAAAATACAATGAAAAAACCGAAAGCTCATAGGGTTACAAAGGTCGATGGGGAAAGGTTAACATTTTCACCTCAGTTTTTTGAGTAACAATTTTCACACCGAAAATCCATTCTTACAAACGCACAGTACGCACGAACCGCAATTACGTGGTTACCGAAATGAAAAACCCTAGGTACTGAAAGTTCTCGCTGATGAACAAAAAATCTTCAGACTTCGTTCAAATATTTTTGTTCGAAAAAAAGAAAATTAGAATATCTCAAAGGAAGCGAAACTCTGTGTAAAAATAATAATAATTAGGGAAAAAGTTCACGATTAAATCTTGAGTAACATTAAACTTTCGGGCTACACTTATACCTGCTATTATATACAAAAATATTTGCTGAAAATTTTTTCACCCAACGCCCAGCTGTAGGTATGAGAAAAAAGATTATTAGATGAGAAGAGCGAGATGAAAAAGTAAATTTCACTTTTCCGTTTCGCGAACCCCCTAAGTATATTTTTGATTCCGCCAAATTTTGAGCGATTGTGTTATAACTAAGCGAATAATAATTTTTGAGGTGACATTTGAAATGAGAAAAAAAAAGATCAAAAATGAAACTTAAAATATTGAGGTTTGATATCTTATTTTTCGGAATGAAAATAGGGCGCAACTTTTTCCGCGTTGATAAAATTAAATGCAAGGTTTGATACGAATGCGGGGGTGTGTAGGTTGCGGGGTGTGACGTCAATCGGTAGTTGAATTCCTCTGAGATCGTAGCGGAAGATAACTTTCCGAGGAAAATCGATCGGAATGTTACTTGGTTATAATTCCGTAGGGACGACGAACGCGCCTTACGTAGGTAAAGGTATGTATACGAAGTCGGGTTGTGTCACGTACGAGATAAAACGAGGAAAATCTTATAGAAACGAAAAGAAAAATCATAAGCGCGATCAGGTAAAGAGGAATGTGAGATCAATAACCAAGGTTGTTTGGTTGGAAGGATGCCGATCTATAAGTGTTTTGCGTATCGAGAGTTTGTTCCAGATTTAAAATTCTTCAAAAACTTTACTCAAGGATTTGGAGGTGAAAACTTTGTTCGGAAAAGTATTTCGAAGGTTTGATCGATTGACTCGTGACGTTGATAAAATTGATTAAATTATTTATCTCTGATCGTGAAATTTTTTGAACTTTCTGTCACGGGGGTGTTTCGAGGATATGAGATATGTGCACGGATACAAAACTGTACGTCATAGAACAGAAGTAAGAAGTATCTGCTTGACAACGAAAGGTATAAAAATGCCTTGTCGAACAGCATAACTACGACCATTAGGAAAAGTGGAAAACTTTTTCAGACACTCGAGTGTCTAAAACAAAGTTTTGCCAGGGAAACAATTCTTCCAGTTTATACATCACGGATATATATTTTTGTCAGTCGAATCATTTTCAGATAAATTTTATCTTATTCGTTACACATCAGATTAAACTAATAAACTTCCTGAGAAATTAATAACCCGACGCGACGCGACGCGACGTCTCTCAGCTGATGCGGAAACCCTGTAGATTGCACCATAATATTCTGACTTCCGAAACGCCGCGCCCCGCAATTATTCCAAAGTAGGTGGCATTTAAGTGAAGGGATATATTACGTTTACGTATGAATACGTACGCATGTCCATATATCTTTGTCCTAAAATTTTGTTGAGGTAAAGTAGAACCGAGTTTCATTCTAGCTGTGTTCAGGGCGTTTGCCCGACCTAACGAAGATAAGGTACCAAAGGGGCTGCTCCGAAAGCGAACGGTCGCGTTTAAGCTGAATTTCAGTTTCGCAATTTCATTGAAATTACGTGACGTACATATATATACGTCGTGAAACAAACACCCGTATATAGTAAATTAAGTACGAGGTATACATACATATGTATATGTGTGCGCAACTTGTACATAAAAGTGTATGGAGTATTTAAACCCTGCAGGATTTAACCTTCGCGCGCGATAATCGCTGCTCAACATTTGTGTTGCACGAACAACAAAATGATCCTCTTATACTCGCTCTTCAAATTCATTCGCTAAATTTTCATCGCTGATAATATAAGTAGAATAAAACGATTTATACACCGTTGAGTATATTGTGTAGAAGTATATTATACGTACTACATATGTATAACCGCAATTATCATCATCATCACAATTTAACGGAATTGTTTCAGAAAACCCGCGACATGCGATACCGACTGTAAAACCGCTCGCGAACGAAGTAGAAGATATAAATTCGTGGAAAAATTTTTCTTTGTGAACGACAAGGAGGTGGCTAAAGGTTGATGAAGGTGGAGTAGGAGGTGGAGAAAAGTTACTGAGGTAAAAGCGAAGCTGCGCGCGGGCGTTGAAGTCCGGATTCATTCGCTCATCGCCGAGTTTCCTGCACCCTTGAGAATAGACGCGAATAATAAATGCGACGAGAGTGAGAATGGCTCTTTCCATTTCTTCTATATAAAGTGTCAGGTTTTTGAAGTCTCTAATATCTCTTGACTACCGACAGCGATCACTCAACCAACCGACGCCCTTCAAACCGAAAACTCTGGTGCTTAGTAAACTTCGTTTTTTGATTTTTTTAAATTTTTTTATTTTACGTTCAAATACATTCGTTACCAGTTTGCGGCACAATTGATCGAACGATGAAGTGAAAACGCGATTTTCCCTCGAACAAATTGACTTTTGTTTCATTTATTTGTGTACCTATTTTTTCATTCACGTACGAAATGTATACTTTATATATCTATGTATAACCAACCTGTGTTAATAATGTAAACAATAATTTGCATATACCGGTGTTTTATATTTTACGTAATATTTTCTCTCATCTCATTTCAGCGTCTGCCGCTGCAGGTGCATGCAAGTCGTATGAGGTTATCGCGGTTATTGCTGTGTAGCTAGTGCACGGCGCATCTCTGGAGTGAGAAAATATAACCAAGGTGAAATCCTAAAGGGATATGCGGGAATAAGGTTGAAGCGAGTTGTATAAATACCGCACGCGAGACTTCGCGGTTGCAGGTAGAGTTCGCTGCAGAAATGTCCCACAAAGGTATAGCCAACAAACCCCGAGGCTTTAACATGAAAGTAATTTCTTTCGAGGATGTTCTCATGCATACATATTATCATACGTAGTTCTGCTGGAGTAACCGATTTTCTAGTCCGTTTAAAAATTTTCAGTCGTCTAATCAACCCCTCGCACTACCGTTCCCTATTTGTGTCAAGATCACAGGGGTCGACGTTGTTCAAACAAGATAGCCCCAACACTGACCATCGTGGCCTGTGTTCGAATTGATCAAATATAGTGTCACGAGTTTCAATCGCGTGGCAACATTCGCATACTGGGCGTTGTATAAATAGACATTTCCAGTTATTTACATTGGTGAGCCACACCGATGACCATTTCACCACATAGTCATAAAACATATTCGCACTGACACTCTTGCAAACGAGGATGCAGATGATCATCGTTATGGAAGGCTGATTTTTTTAATTAAAAACTTCAAATAGACTACCACAACCACGACGATGGTAACGGTCGTGAGGCGATTCTTTATCATGCACATTCAATTTTCATTCGACATGGCGAAACGTGATATGAAAGTTTCCGAAGGAGTTGAATTGAGGAACGACACGCGAATGGTTAATTAGCGGCTCACTCAATTTCATGGCCGTCGTGTCTTGCTTACGGGAGATACGGGCTACCCCATACCATAACGTGCAGTGTCTGAACGCTTGACGAGGCACCGCTGTGCCGGAAGCCAGAATCCAGGACCCAGAACCCAAAACCCATAGAGCCCAGAGCCTAGAGAGTAGAGACTAAAGCCGTTGAGCTACTCACCATACATCTGTTGAATTCCATTCCTGTCATCCTCTGGCAGTTCGTAGTTAGGGCTCAAACCTTGATACCAAGGATACATCAGTGCCCCACGTTCCGAACTGTGTGCGAGTCCCAAGGAATGACCAAATTCGTGTGCCGCAACGGCAAACAAACTGGTACCTGAAAAACGAGATAAAAAATTGATGGTTAGAATGAATTTGGATACAGTGTTCTCGACTGTACATGTCGTCCTCTCTGTTTTGTTTTTTTTTGTCAACCTGAAATGAAGGAAGAGGTTCGTCCCTTTTTTACACGTGCAAACAGTTTATGTGCAGAATTGATACACACGTGATATCCATTTCCAGAAAGCCTTCCTCAACAGCTACAAAGCAAATTTATGGATCGTTAAGCTGACGCACAGTGGTTATACTGCCTACTGAGGAGGGAACTGTGAATTAATCCGATTTTGCCACCCAGCGACATCTTCCCTATATACCTTAGCTATGTGCTTTGTATGTCTATACATCTGTAACACAATATGTGACGCACGCTTCTATGATTTTGCCTACTGAAGTAATACAACGTACCATATACCTGTATTTCGAAGGTTAATATCTACTATCTCAACTATACCGGGTAATGATGTGTAGAGTGGGTAGATTATACGCTATTTCAAATGACAAACGTGCAGGATTGAATAAAGTGTTTCATTTTACTTTATGCGTTAAATATTGATCAGCGGTTCGTCCTTGTCGTGGAAATCCTAGGACCGAATCGATTTGCTCGTTTACATTTCGTATACCGTACCCGAATATTGTGAAAAATGTCGAGGAAATGAAAAGCGACTTTGAGTTACCGCCATCATGTATGTATATCAAGCTATATATAAATACATGCCTATAAATATCTACTAAAGAAAAATCCATTAAAGTGAAGGACAGATACCGTGGCTTTTGACAGATGGAGAAGATTGAATAGGTTTCGAGATAAGACTGATGGAGTTCGCGAATCGTGTGAGCGAAACGTCAAAAATGAGAAGGGTCAATTAAACGGATGTCTGTCTATTCGTCTATCTTTCGTCTGTAGGTCTCAAGACCACTGACAGTGAGATCGAATGTCAGCGTTGAACCAAAACTTCGGGCTCTGACCAAAATGGAAGTGAGATTAAAGGGCTAACAGTTGGAAAAGACATCAAATGTCTAGGGTTAAAGGATTACATGGAACAAATATATTTTCCACTTATCGATCGGAGGAACATTCACAAGTATGTTTCTTGGCAACAAACGGAAGTTCAATCTGAAAGATCCTTTGATCCTTGCGGTGGTGATGTCGATGCTACCTCATACCTTATTATTTATTGTGTATATCATATATATATATCAAAATGAAAAAGGTAAACGCTGCTGAGATCAAAAGCACTTTGTGATTTCTATACATGGATTCAAGAATTCTATTTTTACTCTAAACCCTTGCACGACTATGACGAGGGTGTCTCGCAGCATTCTATACTATGATAGCTATATAATAGGAAAAGATGCCACTTGGATGAATGATACGAAATAACGGAAGCGGGGTGAGATATCAAGATGAAACCGGGGTGCAAACAAGAAGGGAATTATGCATAATATACGTAATGTGCGGAGTCAGCTGAAACGACGACTGAGTATGTAAACATGTTTTGTACCTACATGAAACCGTATGTGTAGATAGACACCCTCACCTACGGGGGTTATATTCGTAGGATACGGTTACTAATTGCGTTTAAACTACCCATTTGCAATGCAAATTATACTGCAGAAATGTGGAAATCTACCCCGGCTATATTCGAACAAGAAGCTCTGCAAGCTATGAGATTATCAGCGTAGAATCAAGATGAGTTTAGAGGGCCAGCGTTAAGGTTGAGGGTCATTTTTGAGGGTGAAGTAGTCGATTGATCAAAGGAGTGCTCGGGGGCTCAAGTCTGCGACTCAAGGTATCTACCACACTTGTACATACATATATATACGTATACATATTTACGTGTCTTTTGACCGCGAAGTAAAAGTAGAAGCTGAACGACGAAGCCCGCGACTACTTGGTAGATCAAAAGAAACTAATCCACTGCACTCTTAGGAAGCAGGTTAGGTCAACCGGCCAACGTGATTCTTTTCAGCTACGGACATATTCCAAACAAACTTGATAACAAAAAAAGAAAAAAAAAAGCTGATGGACTTGTAATACACGTACTAGATCTTCGGCTTGAGTATGGTCCGATAGATATAAAGGGAAAATGAAACTACCCAGTTACAAGAACACTACTAGATCTATATAAGGGTTACCCGACAGAACATCGTTGAGACCCCGACTTAATCCCTGTTGTACCATCACCCTTGGATTCGAAACAACAGACTAGGTTAGATACGCGTGGCCTGTGTGATCCCAACCGTTACTTATACCCTTCCCATTTACACGGCGCTCCGGGTGAGCACCGAAGATCATCTATGTCCGAAGGAACGAGAAGGTACCGAAATGGCTCGAATAAAAGTTTATCACGCCTATCCACAGACGTTTACAATTATTGTGGAACCACATCAAAAATTGGTAGAACAATTTTGTTCTGAAAAAAAGACCAACGCTGATTGCTAATATCGGATATAGAAGCCATCCTGCAACCGCCATTGGTGAGAAACTGATGGATCGATGACGCATAATGCATTATTCATAAATGGAATTTGACGAGAGCGAAGGTAGCATTGCTATAGGATGGTGGTCGAATGTGGAACGATCACCCGGCAGCGAGGGTAGGAATTACCGTAGCCTAGATACTAGTTCACGGTGAACTTCATGTACCGGAACAAGGGTATAAAATGAGGAGAATCAGGAGGAGTACGATAGCGGAATCGCCCCGGCACCAATTGGCCTCGTTAATAATTCTCCTTCGGAATTTGCACCCCAACAGAAGACCCTGGGACCTCTAACGGTCATGAAAGCTTTCTCAACCCCAACGCCATGACGGCGTCGTTCTATTAGCATAGATATGACGACGACGACGACGACGACGCTTCCATACCTATGTTTGCTGCCTATACCCGGACCTACCTACCAACCAACTAGCTAGCTATAACACCAACATATTACCGCAAGCGACTACGACGCCTACATTCATAATTAAAGAGAATTTACGTCACACACGTTAGGTTTACACTATGTAAATCTCACATTACTTCCTATTATACCTTCACTATTAGTTGAACAGAATGTTCATCTAATTTTGAACGAATAAAAGTTTGCCTTCGTGCGATGCACCGATGGAGAATTATCGAGCAGTAGCTAATCTGAATTACAATTCCAATTGAAGCATGAATTGGAGTGTTTTGTATAAAAGTTGGTGCTTAACACTTGTAGTGTTGATTGTTACACATCTGTCTACGGGTTGTGGAATGAAATGGGGATGCGAATTGCAGGGGGATGAAAGGTGGAGGTGATGAATAGAAATAGTGAAGTGGAGCAGGTATCCGATTCATGGATTTGTTTCGTGTATGCATGGGAGGATGTACGATACCTACCAAGAATGAAACAGTTGAATAAGTGGAACAGCTGCTGAAGATGTAGAGTAACATTTATAAGCGGCATTGCAGCAAATCGGTAATTCTACAAAATTTCAGTACTGCACTGATCGTAGATGGCCACAGGTTACGGCGCACATACACAACTGGTACGATTGTGGTGAGTTTTAAACGAAACGTACGTGTTCTTTGTCGCACGGTCTGCTGCAACGTGCTAAAAGTTGATGAAAATTATGAATGGTAGCGCGCCATACCAACAACAGCGATACACAAGTCACGTACAACTCCCTCTCTTTCCGCTAAACTTACTACTCTTCCTACCCAACGTTCTACAGCTGGAGCAATTGTTCTACTGAAACTGCAGCAAGCTGCGCTAAACTTAATCTCGACTCGGTATTTACCACTATGAGCACCCTATTATGTTATAATAATGATGATTTCATATTTCACACCGCTTACTAATACTGCAGCAGCAGCAGCAGCAGCAAGAAGAAGAACCAACAGAAGAAGTGTAGAGTTTAAAAAGTTTTCCTCTATTGTTTATTGTAAACAATGGCGCTGCACAAGTCGGTCATAGCCGACCTCAGACGTTCTTCCTGATTCCTCTTTTTTGTGAATTTCTTCTTAAATTCTTTCTGTTTATAGAGGTAATAAAGTTTTTCGTAATTATCTTGTCTTTTAACAGCGCTTTCATTAAGATGATTAAATACGGTCGATATTTTTCCTTTTATCGGTTCTCCCTTTTCCTCAGACTTAACGTCGCGAGCGCGCGGTTCACTGAAATGAAGGGATCAGTATTTCATCGAGGTAACCATCGTCATGAACATAATAGAGGAGTAGGGGTATATATATCTGTATGTTTCACAAAAGTTTGTTGGCCAGGTTTCAAAAACTCCCGGTGGGAGTTAATTTAGAAATTACGTTACTCGAAGTACCAAGGTATCTGTTTTCGTTACGTATATAAACTCTGATCGGTGCTGTTTTACTGGTCCGCGAATATCTGATGCTGCTGCTGCTGCTTCTGCCTACCATTTGGAAGCTGGATACGATATTTAATACCGCTGCCAGATGGCTCGGAGGGTTTAGAGGGAAATTTAAAAGCTTCGACCTCGCCCGTTCATCAACCAAAACTTCAATACTGTGCGTACAGAAAATGACGCGAGCTTTTTCTGTCAACAGAAAAAAAAGAGAAGATAAATAACGCGAGCAAATAACGTGTATGACCTGGATTTTAACGTCCAAACATTTGGCTGTGCGGGATTAAGGAGTTGGTGAACTCGAGTTGGTTGTTACTGCAATTATGGAAATTCAAAAGTACTTTCAATTCACAGAGTTCCGAAAAGTCACGTCCAAATAAAAACTCTGACTCAAATTTCGAAGCGATTCGAGACTATATCTTGTTTTTTAATAGCTGTCGATTATTCATCCAATTTATTTGATCTCGCTGTCTGCGTCCAAGAATAGGGTCTTAAACTGAATTGTCTTTATTCCAAGTTCAAGTATTTAATGAGGGCACCGGGAGACGTGAGAGCTGCTCCAAACTTCCCAAGACAAGTTTGTCTAGCAAAGGTCAATCGGTCAGCGTGAACGTTGTACGTGACTGTCGATCGGTCTGCTAAACACCGTAATTACTTGTCCACTAGATTTACGATTAGTCCAACGATGATAACGAGCTCAATTCTGTTGAATCGAGTCAATTGTCATCCACGGAACAAGCGAAATCCATGAGCAAGACGACGGACACCGTCCTTTTCGCTCTTCATGAAATTTCGAAAGCTTTAAGAGATGATCTTTCTCGTACGTGCCTCGGAATTAGCGACTCTACTTCGTTGAGTAAACCGAATAAACAAGCACTTCGAGCGTATTTCTTACATGCATATGTATGTAGAATTAGGTTACGGATACGATAATATACTACAGTTAACGATATTCTGAGATGAAGGTACATGTGATTATCGGCGAGGTGAATAGCGATAGCTGGTGGTTACGACGTAATTTCATTCAAATCCGACCACCTTATGGCAGAGCTTTCATTACTCACGAGACGGGAAGATGACTGTTCGATATTATTCCCGTTCAACTGAGCGTTCGCTTCCATTTTACATACGTATTGTAATACCCTTCCAACCTCCCAGTCAGTCGGTCTGATCCTTAACAAATCCAGCTGACGTTTGTCGTCCTTTGACTTTGACGTATACGAAAAGGGAGCCTCTTATCCGCCTGCTCACGACGTGGGCACACAGGTATTCATACTCAAGGGTAAAGTCGTATTATTGATTGGGTTTATTTTTTCCTTTCCTTACCTTCTCTACTTTTCACAAGAGGCATCGAGAACCGCAATGCGAATTGCTTTACGCTGTACAAGGATTCCGGAAGAAGAGAGAAAAAAAAAAGGGGGTAAATTATAATATTTGTATTCATATCTAGCTACACCGATCGTTCTATTATTAGTCTAAGACTACAATTTCCGCCTCTCCCTTTGGTTTTGACATTGCGCCAACTAGGTCGGGTTATAACACCGGATGCAGGGCGAAGCACCTATCTGGATTTTCAAGATTTATTACCCAAAACTAAACTCTGGCAAGGTATATCCCTATGAGCCCCACGGTCATAACCTTATGCCAATACCTTGTTCCATAAAATAACAGACGACTATCAAAACATTCAACATTCCGTATCTTCTGTACGTGCTGAGAAACAGTGTGAGAACGTCGATAAGCGATTTTTAAAGTCGATAATCGATCACGATCGATTAAGGGGGAACGGCGGGAGCTTTATAGTAAGTTGATTTTGAAACGAGACTACATATTTTCCACATCAGAAAATAGAGAAGAAAAATGGTGTTTTTCAAGGTTATCCTTAATCGACCGCTTGTTACGTACCCGCGAGGTGACGACATTTTATTAACTGCACCTGCTACCCTAGAGGCGAACAGTTTTCATTGCAAAAAAGTTTAAAAACTTTTAAACCCCTTCCTCTCCTCCACGCACACAGAATATAACGGTTATTATCCTTTTCCGCTTTCTCCACTCTCTTCATTTTAACTCTTTCTACATTCCACCATTTTCACGGTATGTTGGATACACAACCTTACGCAGGGTTATCACGCGCCTCGCAACGCCGCGCCGTCGGCATTTAAAGGGACGTTTCTATTCAAACGGGTTTCGCGCGATTACGGGAACTTTGCATCGCAATTGTTCAGCAGAATGAATCTCACGTTTGCAACGAACATCTACGTTGGAAACGAAAAAAAAAGAAATCCAAACGCACAAGATCCTATAGAATCACGCGATTCGCGTACGTGTTTTATTGTATTTGTTTCTCCGATCACAAAAATTAGATTTAAATATGATTTAGTTGCGGTAGAAATTTTTTACGACCATACCTTGAAGGTACAAAGCACGTGGTCACCGGAAGTCCGTCTTGCGTCTCGAAACAGTTGGACTTCCAGTTTTATCTTTGTCTCCGGCAACGTAATAGGGAGCTCTAGAATTTATCGTTCCGCAGCCCCAAAAGATATCCCCAAAGCGCCCCAGGTGCAGGTAGAAAACCCAACCCTCCAGAACTTCCACATATAATATAGCTATTTGAAATGAAATACACGTACCGACGTATACGATACTTACAAGCCACCTCAAAAATAGCTATAGCGTAAGGTATACGCGTGTATATACCTTATCTTAAAATCGTAAATCATGTATGTCGTTGCACGTTAAAAAGATATAAAAAAAAAAAAACACGAGTAAAAATAAATAGAGCGTGATAAATGATGAAATTTCGAATTATTTCTGGTCTGCAAACAGAGAATTTTTGACCTTTGAATCGCTGGGTTAGGAGTGAAAAAATTTTCTACATTATTATGTCAATAATATTATGGATAAATTATTATTATTATTCTAGGGGAGTGAATAATCATCTTCCGAAATAACGTTCAACTTTACATACACGTATGTATCTACGTATATTTGAGTTGAGGGTGATCACAACCCCGCTGTGGTAAAAGTTTAATCAAACCAGAGGGATGAGAGAGGACGTTTATGTAGCATCGTAATGACCTGCGAAAATCAACCGTCCGTTTAACTTACCAACGATGATAACCAAATGTTTAGGGTATAGCCCCGGATAAAGAGTGTGGTCCGGGCTAATGCGAGATCGAAATTACTAAATGGTACACAGGCATGTAGCTAAATGTATATAAAAGAACGTACCGGAAAACGAAGCTAAAAATGAAACGCCGTTTATTTTCACACCCGTGTTAAACTCGTCTACGAAAATTTGTGAAAAAATATTTATCTACCTAATTTTCGGAATTAGTTATATATATATATTCAATTCTCTGTAATAAAATGGTATACCTGGTAGATAGTAGGGAAGGTATATATGTATAGGTGTATATAGTTTATTTTAAGAAAATTGGATCTTAGTCTGCTGAACACGAACTGTTCTGATAGCTACTTGAAGAGGACTTGGTATAGCTGTAGTTCAGCAGCAGGGTGGTATACTTTAAAGACTATAAAGATTATCCGAAGCCAGAGGGGCTCCTGAAATGATAGAGAAAAAGACAGAGGGGAATAGAGAGATAGGAGGAAGGAAGACGGTGCAGAGGCTAAAAAAACGCGGGTAAAGGAGAAAGTTTATTTGATTCTGAAGAGTTGAATCTCCCGAGAATCATACGGGAGAAGTGAAGATAATTCGAATGCCTCATGACGAGCCTTCTGCTCTGTTTGTTACTTCTTGCTGCACGGTACGTACGTACCTACACTTTTTGTACGGTAAAAGAGAGAACATTTTTTCTAGAGTTAATAAAAAATATATAATACGTAGAATCTTGAATAAAATGTAATAAAACAAAAACAAAAAAAACAAACTGGGTCAAATGGATGCGAGTTACCATATTATTAAGAAAAAATAAATAAATAAATCACTGAAAAAAGTGGCGGTTAACTAGTGCTGAAGGCTTCGAATGCTGTTGCTTTTGCAGTATAATGCGGAAAACTCCGCGGTGGAAAGAAAAAAAAAAAAAGATTAGAGAATGAAGTAAATCCAAGTAAACCCAATCAAACTCAGTCAGAAGTTAAGTTACAGAATTTACTGAGCCATGGGGTTAGTTTCAAGGGTTTTCGATTAAATTTCAAACTTCAGAATTGCAACTTCGTACGCAAGTAACCTCAATAAGGTTAGAGGAATGGCCACGCTGCGATAGACGTTGGATTATGAGTAAAGGGATCGTACCGAAAAAGGAAAAAAAATAGAAAAAAAATGAAATTTACAACGAAACGGAAAAATTGGCCGATAAATCGGATATCGGATATTCGCGGTTGGGGAAAACTGTAGGTAATCACTGACGTAAAACTGAAAAACAATAAACATAAAAAAGAAAAAAAATCCCGTCTTTTGATACAGTTGGAAAAAAAAACAAAATTGTAGTAAAAATTAAATCGTATTCATGTGTATTATACTTATAATTGTCGGGAATGATTACATTTAATTATTTTTTTACCATAATTTTTACCGTCGTGTTTGAGTTTCTGATTTTATTTTGGAAAGCTTTACGCAAAAATAAGGAGGTGGAATATAATGGTATGGATTTCTGGGGGATGATCGAGCTCACCTTCACCGTTGGACGACTCGTCTTCGAGAAGCCAAATTTCTTCTTCGTCAAAATGCGCATCTCCACCGCGATCTCGTCCCGGAAAAAAAGCGTGTGCCAAGATCTGCCCCCTGCCATCGAAGGGGTATCCATCTCCGTGATATCCTCTGAAATGAATCCAATATTGAATATATTATCCCTATGGATATGCGGGAATAAGTTATACATATTTCTATCCACATCTGCACACTTGCAGCAAACTTCATATGTACATTATTTGATACATCGACGGAACTCGCGCGAGTCAGAATTTGATCTCTTACTTCGCTGCGGAGTAATAACTCCGTTATTTCAATTATTTATTCCGTTTTTCCGTTACTCTCATTTATTTATTTGTATTTATTATTATTTCTTCCCTCGAGAATTAAGCACAACTGCTTCTGAGAGAAAATTAAATTTTCTTTACGATTTCCTCCCCTCGTGTCAAACTTTTTGCTCTTTTGAGAATCTTGTACGGAAAAAGCAATGAAATTCAGGGTGTAGCAAGGTTTACGCGACGATGCAGCGTTCAATTGTCGAAAATCGTGGCGAGTTTTGAGAATGAGCGACGAGGATTTGGAAACCCAGTTATATCCGTTCCGGAAGGAAACGATGCTAAGCTTCCTGCAGTCTCTCGTCATCTCCGCCACCGCGGTAACGCCTCCCTACCACCGCATGAATTGAACCGTCAAATATCGAATTATTTGAAAATCGTTTCCTCCCGCCAATTTCAACCATCCGTTTCCGTCAATTCGTCTCCACGCATTTTTAGGGGTAGGTTAAGTAAATAGTGACGACGAATTCGTTCTCGTCTACCAATCACGTTTTCCAACTCTCCGATCAGGTTAAGTATTTTGTAAGCTTTGGGTGTTATTTTTCATTTTTTTTCTTCTTCCCGCAATTTATTTGATTCATTTTAGTTTTTTTTCTTTTTTTTTGGTTTTCTTTTTGCTCAGTTTAGCCCGTAGCTTTTTCCGACCTCCTCACCCCCGTGGCGAAATGAGTTTATTTTGCAGGAATTTCACGTGTAAATCACGCAAATTAAATATAAATATTCATTCGTACCCTCGAATATCATCGCATAACAAAATATGTTATTGCCAATCCTGATGTGACGAATTCATTGTATATTGTGCAAGAGAAAAAAGTAAAATAAACAAACGATCGATACGCCGTAAATATAAACAAACGAATGAAAATCATTTTTAAATTTTTGTCCCGTATCCTAACGCGTATACGTAAAAATAACGGCGTATGATAAAAATTTAAGAGTTTATCATATGAGCGAATAAAAAACTTTCGAATTTAGATCTAAGCGAGCTGGAAAGGTCGCAAACCAAGCAAAAAAGAAAGAAGAAATATTTTCGCGTACTTATTTTTACTCGGACCATTTTTCTTCTCTTTCTACATCTGATTGTAAGCGTTGCACCCCCTTTTCCTTTCCGTTTTACTTTTTGCCTCTCTCTCTTGTTTTGTCTGTTTTATTCTTTTTTTTTTCAACCCTCAAACATGCGTGGGAGCGAATTTCAAAGCATGCAAATAAAGTTCTTCCGTTTCTTCTCTCTTCTCATCCCTTTCCCTAGATATATGCTATACGTATGTATGTGTACAGTCGCTGTTTAGCGTCCCCCAGTGATTCGCGGCGTTTTATAAGCCGTCGAATATATCTGCTCCTTTTGAGGAATAGAAAAATATGAGGCCCATATACGCCGCGGTATACGTTCGGAATTCTAGGGGTACGTACGAGCTGAATTTTCGAAACGTCGAATCGAAGGATAAAAAATTCCAAAAAAGAAGCAGAAATAAGTTTCATCGATCCCCGACCTGTAATACACCTCAGAAAATTCTGGAAGGAGAAAATTGAGTTTGCTTACGGGATGCTCAACTCGATATCTTGATCAAGGTAGCAAAGTGGTCCGTCTTCTCTTTCTTATCTGTGCACCTACTTCACAGGTATATACGTACACGTATTACAGACACATGTATACATATGTATTGAACAAAAGTTGAGGCTTGAAAAGCGTCGATAACAACAAGAAGCGATGCGGAAACGTGAACCAGAAGGTAAACTCATCTCCAGAGAGAAGAGAAGAGAAGAGAAGAGAAGAGAAGGGAAGGGATGGAAAGAGAAGGGAGGGGAAAATCCCTCGACGGAGTTTATTACACGAGTTACCCCGTACATCATGGTTATTTACTCATGTAAGCTCCCATGACCTCTCGTGGCCTGGTCTACCCACTTCCGGGGATCCCTATGTACCATGGATACGTATGTATATCTGTAATATATATTTATATATATCTGCTGTACACCCGTTCAGGTTGATTCTGAATCGTTTCGCGGCCGAGCGCGCGTTTGTACAACTTTTCGTAGCCGGCCCAGCAACACGAAAAAGTTGTCCAAACGCGCGCTTGGCCGCGAAGCGATTCAGAATCAACCTAACCGGGTGTACGTAGCGGCGGTTTATCCGGATTATCGAATCGTAAAAGTGAGCGAAAAGAAGAGAGGAATTCGCGACAATTATTTAAATTGCAAAGCGATAGAAAAGTACATGTGAGTATAATATTTCAAAGCAGCTTTAGTATGCGTATTTCGGGATTTATATTCCTCCCCGATTTCACTTTATTCGAGATAATCGAAGTGATCGCGTTGAGGAAACTTCAAACGAGATCTTTGAACACTCAGCTACGGCTGCATGTGATCCTCCCGGATGAGCGGTTCGCACTCCCGACGCGTGAATCGTATCACACCGAACTATAAAGTTTCCCCAAACTCTGTACATAGACAAGCCTATGTACCCGATATATACATGTATATACCTATATACCCACCTATATCGTATTTATATACATGAGCTTTTGACAAAGCGACGTATAATTCCGCGTGCACCCAACGCGCGTCCTCTGAACGACTTTTGGACGAGTTTAGTGAAACGGAAGACGACGCGACGGAAGTGAGTTGCTAATTACTTACAGGACGCTACTTTTCCACTGGAGTATTTAACGTCTACGCGCGTACATAGACCCAATATACATGCATATACTTATACATAAATTATACACGCGAAGAGAAGTCCAGGACACCCGCTTCAATTTTAACATCCGTGGGTCATATGATTCTTCTTCTTTTTTTTTAAATTCAACACGTAGCGGATGCGCTATATTATCGTATACGGAGAAACTATAGGGCAATATTATTTTTCTAAAAAGTATGAATAATTAATAACCGATAATAATTAGGAGAATAAAAAAATGTAAGTAATATTTCCTCAGTATATTCGTAATAACACTGGAAAAATTCGTGAGGTATAAAACGTAAATTTTTTCCCCGGTGGATATACACTTCACATTCTACACGGCAAACTGATTCCTTTGTTTTGTCGCTCTCGTATAGTATCGTGAGAACCGGTGAAAAATATACCAGAATATAAAATTCATATGGCATGACTAAAATTTCAACATTTTGTATTATTTCAAGAATCAACCTTTTGATGTTTCCACTCTTGTACGATTTTTTTTTTGTTCACGCCATTCGAATTTCATTATTTATATTCATATTCATTCGAATTTTTTTGTTTATTCGATCTCCTTTCTTTTTCATATATCTTCTACAATCTCATCTCGGGTATATCTTTTATGGATATATTTTTACCACCACATATAGGGGCGTCTCAACGTCTTCAACGAAATCTGAGATCTCGAAAACACAACGGTGCAGATATAGAACGCCTGGTGCTGTGCTACGGCATAAGTAGATATCTCAGTTTTTGGGGTAAAGAAAACAGAAAACAAAAAATATATAAAAGAAGGAAAGAAAAAAGCGAGTGAGAATCTTGATACGCCTTATCACCGAAACTTGGTAGCCAAAAGTATACCGCAGGGACGAGAGATCTTTCCGAAAGAAGGAAGAATTCAGATGAAACGGGGTGACAACATTGACAATTGCTTGACATGACAATTTTTACCCGCGAACAGAACGAACGGTGTTCGGTATAAAATAAAAAAGTACGAATAGGAGAAATTTTTTTTTTAGAAAAAGAACAGAGTCGAAAAAGGAAACAGAAGAAATCGAAGAGTTTTCGTTGCTAGAAAAATTGGAGAAATGAAACCAATATTGAATCGCGTTAATTGCTGTATTAGAATTAGTTGCGTTAAAAATGATTATGAAATTATGTGGAGTAATTCGATAACTTGCCTTTTCAGTTTTTCCTTGAACTCTGAAAAATTGCAAGACGACTTCACGGATAACATGACGTAACTAGAAACGAGAGTATTACGACAGGACCGCATCAGTTAGCGAAGTCGTTGAGACCGTCGTTCGAAAAGAAGATAAGAAAAGACAGTAAAAGAAGAAGAAGAAGAAAAAGGAAGAAGAAAAAAAGAGCGGACAGGTGAACCAGATCCTTTGGCATGCGTCATTAAATATAACCGCTCGAACTCTCCTTGCTTGCACGCTCGAGCTAACACTGAAATTTGGAACTAAACTAGATTTCTGGCTTACCATTCGCATCCTCCCCTATCTCCTATCTACTTTTTCCTTCCCTCCTTACCTCCTGCCTCCCAACCCTCACGTTCTCCAATTTCACCCTTCACCTTACCCTTTTGCATTGGCATTCACATTCGCATTCGCATTCACATTCGCATTGGAGGATGTTCGGATTTGAGTTCGCTTTTACCCTTCATTTTGCTTTAACGTTATATCCTCTCTCTACTTCTTCTTTTTCTTCTTTTCTTTGTGTTCGTTCTTTTCCCCCTTTCTATCTTTTCCCTTCTTTCGGCCTTTTCTGTAACTAAATTTGTTCTCTTGCCGCCGAGTTTCTCATTTCCATTCCTATTTCCATCTCCCGTTCCCGTACGTTTCCTCCTTCCGTTTCGTTGAAAGTCACGCTGCGCGCATCTTGCGCACATATATACGTCGTTATAATCTTATTTCACTATATTTACGACACGTTAAACAATTGTTCAAGAAACAGACGTACAAAAATAACAAATAAAAATAATAAAAAAAAAAAATAATTAAATATGTATATTGTATATTGTATTTGAGTACTCGCAAAAATTATACATGAAATGATCATCTCTGGTTTTTCAGTTCTTTTTTTTTCTCTCTTAACTTACGTTATTCGATGTAGCGTACAAGAAGAAAAATGTATAGAGGAAATGAAATTTAACAAAAATAAAAAAATAAAGAAAAAAATGATCACGTGTAACGAACTTATTACGTTGCGTGCATATTACATTACGCTGTGATAAATGGTATAAGTTTGCAGCGTGATAAGCTGCGTGTAAACGATATAACAATTTCGCATGTTTCTTCGTCGTTTTTTATTCGTATCATTTTATTTTTTTTCTTTCTGTTTTTCTCTTTTTTTTTTTCAAGCATGAATTATACGGGTGCTTCAGTTATGCTCACAATAGGTGTTGGCACACAGTTATATGCTATATACACGTATGTACGTATGTAACACTAATAGGTTAGGTTGAATCGGGTACAACCATTAGCAGTGGAAATCCGGTACTTAATTTTCCTCCTCTGTTTTTGGGGGTTGATTAATGAATAATTGGTACCTGAGCTGGCTGGTCATTAGCAGCAAACCGAACTTTCCACAACACCCGCGCATATTCATACGGCTTGATATTAACGCGAAAGTGACCCATTCGCTTCAATTAATTAATTATTCCGTTTGCTTACCCCGAATGCCTTCTCACTTCTTTTTTTATTCTCTTCCTAAATTTGATTTTATTCATTCATTTGTTTTTATATTTAACAATCTTCACGAAGCATTCGCTCTACAATTTTTCGTCGTCGTATTAGATAGATTTTTTTCGAATTTTTTTTTTCATCTAATTTCTTTAAGGGGGCCCCCGGAGGATTCCGTTGCCCCACGGGGGCGCGGCACTGCAGGCACGCGATGTTCGACCAACCAAACTGCAGGTTACGTTTCGGACTTTTCGAACTTTTAATGAAAATCGTTGCGGAAAGTAAAAACTTGGATAAAGCTCTAGCAAATGACAGTGATTAATCTTGCTTTCCTCTCCCTCTATATTTTTAGCGCAGTATCTCTCTTTCTCTCCCTCTTTATAACGTGCAAGCAGAAATTCCTCATCCATCGATATAAGCTTTCCGAACATCGACGAAACTATTTCAATAGATTTTATTTACTTTTGGATATCTTCGCTATAGGTATACCGAAGATTATTCCGAGCACATCGCATCGCGAAATTAACCAATTACCCTGCACCCTTGACAAGTGTAAAGTAAGAAATATGAGGAAAGTTGAGAGAATCAGTCTAGATTTTCGTTTGCCTCCAACGCCAAAATTAATATTTTACACCCCGACCGGATAAGCGATGACGTGGATAAAAAAAGATAAACATAAATTGAAAAAAAAGAATTATGAATATTAAAGAAAACAAAAAAACCGAATAAGAAAAATCATAGCGACGTACCACGCGCGCGATGTACGTTTTAACAAATGAGATTTTACCGTACGATATTATAATCACTGCTATTTGTGCGGAACGAGAATGAAGGGGAAGGAAAAAATGGTAGTTTCTTTATCCGATGCCGGTTTATAGTTACAGCAATCTTTTGTTTGCTTTTTTCCATCGTGAAAGAAAGAAAGAGAAAAAAAAGAAAGAAAGAAAAAATTTCTAGATTCAGAGGGATGAACAATGTCCGCGGCTCTTATGCTTATATTTCATATAGGTACATATAACCAGCTAACTCGAGAACCCATGAAAATGGTATTCGAGGAAAATTCTCGTGACGTTAACGTCATCCGATTCACGAACTCATCCTCCGCGTACCTATTGTCAACGACTCTTTTACATTATACGTATGCACGATTGTACTTATAAAGTAATGTAACTGACGTGATACCGAAGAGAAATGCGTTTTTCGAAGACGTTGACATCGCGTACCTTTTATCTCCCCGTGAAGGTATGTATATAAAAACGTATGAGAAATTTTCAGTCAACGAATACATTCGGATAGCAATGCGCTTTCCAGGCGAGTCGAACGTTCGTATTTTGTAGCAATAAATGATCATACCAGTGAAAATAAAGAAACGAGAAAAAGGTCCAGATAGTGGAGAGTTTGTATAGATTCCGAGTAGCAAAAGGAAAAAGAAAAAGGAAAAGAAAGAATAGTCGAGGGTGTAAACCGCGTAGTCCGTGATGCGGAGAATCGAATCAGAGACTAGCGGTTGGTTTCTCATAAAATTTAAGGATATAGGTATACATGGTGTGGTGTGCGGCGTATGTACATTCGGAGATAGTAAAGTTATATCCCGTGGAATCGGGCAGCTGAGATCAACCGAGAGAATTGAAAAGCGAGAACGATACAGCGAATATATACGTTTTATAGACTTACCGTTTAAAAGAAACCAAGATATCGGCACTATCGCTGTTTATCTCCTGGAAGGTGAGCTTCGAATTTCTCGCCCACAAATCTAAGGCACGACTCAAGGCAGCTCGAACTTGTCCGGTAGGGAGACCACCGGGTTCCTGCGTTCTCAAACTGAAATCAAAACCAAATAATGTCAAACACAACCGCTTACGTATACCATAGATCAATACTACGAATACTCTATACATATTCAATTTGTGTATACACACAGCTGTGAATTTCGCAATTCATAGTACAAAGTAGCTTTGAATCAGATATCAAAGTTTGTCAAACAACAATTGATATCAAACGTCAAAGTTTGACGTATACGTCAAAGCAGCTAGCTGATCGTGTGCTAAATTTTCATCTACTGTTGAATTAATTTCAGATTGTTCTCACCCGTGGTAATTTCACTTGGTCGCCTTGTTACAAATAACTTGAAAATTATAGCATTACTATGTAGAAAATATTCTCGTTTCGAAACGAGAAGAAAAATTAAGGAACAACGTCTGCAGTGGTCGTATGATTGATAATAGTATTGGATGCAAATATGCAATTCCAGGATACGTAAACACCAACACTTTTAGAGGATTATCTAGACTCACACCAAAGTACGATGAGTTACTGATAGAACCGAGCATCTGCCGCAGACTGATATGGATATAATTCCCTTGAGGGAGTTTGAGAACAATTCGCAAGGTTTCCTTCCTCCATCAGCAAGTCTTATTATAGACATCTACCAAATGACGTACCACGTCACCCTTAGGTTACACACAGATTTTAAGGATCAAGGACAAATGGCAAATGATATAACTGCCATTTGTGTTCGTTGCGTTCGAAATGAAAATTTATGTATTGCGATATGAGAGGTATGCCACCGATTGTGGTGCGCAGTGGTTTAAGAAAAGTACCACATCGGAACGGAGAAAAAAAATATAAAAAAAAAAGATAAAATAAACAAGAAGATAAAGTACGGAAGAATGAAGAAAAAAATAATATATCCCCGCAATTACGCGGGCTGACAAACTGAAGCAGAATGAATTTTCGCGGTGGGTTGAGTTTCACCGAAGGGTACACATTTACCGGGGTTCTGGAAAACCACCTTATATACCATAAGCGTATACATAACCTGTGAACTGTACCACGCGACAGAAAATCTGGTTGTCAAGGAAGAGGAAAAAAAAAAAAAACAAAAAAAATTGCCTCAATTTATAGCAAATGTCTGTATAGAGATGGTAAGACGAGGGAGAAATTCAACCTCCATTCCCGCAAATAATCATCGATCGATACTCCTTGTGGTTACCAAACCAGCAGTCATAGGAGAATTAATCACGTTAAGCGCTAGGCACTGGGCTGCCAGTTATAACGGACGCAAATCATTATACATAAATCATAATATATCATTGCCATGAATAATTTGCAAAAAAAAAAAAAGTTCCTCGTTATAACAAAAGTTACGATTTCTTTCCGTATTTGCGTTGTTTGGAAATGAATTCATGTTTTTCCTGTTTCAGAGGGAAAAATAGAAGATGCAGGAGCGAGAAAGAGAGAGAGGGAGAGGGAGAGGGATGAAATATTTCGAAAACCCACTTCGGGAGAAGACTCGTACAATTTTGGAGAACGCCAGCCTAGCGCAGGGTAAAGACAAGATATAAAGGTATATCTTTTTCAGCTCTTATTTTACACATAGCGCTATAGTATATGGTATAGTACGCTACTCGAGACACGCGCGCGTACCTGCGATGACTGGAAATCTCATCCATAAAACAGGACGGGCGCCAAGGGCACTCGACGTGTCCGTGCGCACCGCGTAAATCACACGACGAGTGCCGTCAAGCCGTACCGTAACCTCTCGAGCCGTGCCGCGCTACCACCCGCATTATTATCAACGCAACGGTATGAATATATCTCATTCTCAAACCACACATGAAACCACCCCTCCCCCCATCCCCCCCATCCCCCCTCGCCCAAACTACGCTCACTCGCATCTCTCAACCCCTGTGGACGACGTGCTCTCTTCTATGGCACATCCTCATCCTTGTACTGATTTGTTTTATTATAACCTTTACGCGGCTGTTCATCCGCATGATGAGTGAAGTAAGAGCGTAGGGGATGAAGAGGAAGAGAAAAGAAGAACACGATGACATGACGTGCGGTATATTAGTCGAAAAAAATTTTTTTTTTTTTTTTTTCTTTCACCATTATAATGGCACTTGTCAGCGAGGAACGAATTGTTGTCCATTAGGCACCCATAGAAATCAGGCACAGGTTGATCCGGTGTTTTTGCTCGAATTTGAATAAAGAGACCTCTTTGTCAAATTTTGACATCCTCGTGTGCGGATCTATTATTAGCTGGATGATGTCAACGAGTATTGGTATACGTCAAAATTTCAACCCACACCCTAATATCACATTCGTATTGACACGTACATTGAGCTTTTGCGGCTACGATACGTCAACAAGTTACGACAGACGAACCAAACCACGGTCATGTATCCATAGTTACCAATTGAATACACACCCATTTAGTTAATGACCAAATAATTAATTTCAATGCTATATATCCGTACACATAGTTACCGCGGTGACATGGACGACAAATTTCTGTACTGTGAAATCGCAACGATCACTATCCCGTCGCTGACAAAACGCGGTCAGCTTTTAGCCACGAACTTTGATATATTTTTTTTTTTTTTTGCCTCTTCTTTTTGGGGGGCTTACCCTCTATATTTGTCCCGAATGTCCATCCCTTCGGGCCACGACGTAAATATACACACATTTTACCTATATCTATTGTATGCATGTACTCTGGTAATAACTAATGCAAGTTAGTGTAAGCTCAGAGGATTTAGATCGTGTTATATATACCGAGTAATAAATTGGGGTCGAACATATACGATACATACGTATAGGTACAGTGGAATGCATACGGCATGTATACTAAAAATGTTCATCTCCACATCCGTAAGTATACATCTATTTTGCTATACTATACACGAATCGATGGATAACACGTGACACTACTTGTTGCCATTTCTTTGCTCGTATTCAAATTGACATGTGCATTATATGAGTATCAGCATAAATATTTATCAAATATGGTTACAATATCCGGTGGCTTTTCTCCTCACGTATGTTGCATCGGGTTATCCTGTAGCACGAGATATCTGGAGAACTTTTATATATATTTCTTTTTCAATTTTTATAAGCAATGGTTTGTTGGCTTATCATTAAAGTTTTTTTTTTTTTTCAATTTATTTCGAGAATAAAGAATATCAAGTTTCACCGTTAGAAAGAAAAAAAGAAGAGTACAAACATACAGAATGGCAATTGATGTTGATATAGGAGATGTGTACTTCGGTACGTTGATGTTTGTTCCAGAATATTCTGTTCATGTCCAACAGCGCGTTCCGCTCTTCCAAACTTTCTGCTGAATTTATCAATGAATATGTGTATGAGATTCACGCACACAGCGGCACACATACCATTTTCCACGTATAATAACCGTGGAATTCAAAGTCCCGGAGACAACCGACGACAGGGTCAAGTAGGTACGCGTGGCGACGTAACCAACCATCAACGATGCGGCATCAACTAATTGGCGTCATGTTCGAGCTGCTGATGAACATTATTTGCACGTGACAGCAACTGCTGAGGGGTCCAACCCAGCTTACCGACGCAGCGTCGAACCGTGTCACCAACACCAAGAGCACAATCACTTCATACGATGGAGTGCTGGAATATCATCGTCACACACGTCAACCGAGCTTCGAGATGAAAAAGAAAAAGGCACACCGGATGACGAATAACTATCCCCACACTACTGGGCCACGCGGCAAATGTACAGCCAGGAGTTGATTCCAAACGAAGTTTTCACTTCGAATCATCGGAGAATGTTGCAGTTAAGAATGCATTCGATAATATTCGCATCAACTGTACTCTTGAAGTTTGGTACCAGGGAATCGACTCTTTTCCAAGAGGTTTTCAAAATCTGCACGAATGAATCTCGCCAGAATTTCCACCGTGGTGAGAATTTCCCTCAATTGTGCGAACTGTAGCCTCAGGGGTAGAAAATTTAATAGAAACGTTACGGAGAGGTGCGATAGATAAAAGGTAGCCGATCGCATACCCGTTCCCATAAATCCACGCATGACGTTAAAATGATGTTTCCAAAGTACAGAGAGCTGAAAAGTGGAGTTTCACACGCGATGTCTGGTGCACCGTTTGCGCCCGTTACCTACGTTATGCACTGCGTTTGGAGGGTTGCGATCAATATCTGCATGCTACTGCGTATGGATCAGTGAAACTGTGCAACACTATAGCTGAAGCCAATGGCGAAAGCACATCGGTGTAGAATTTCGAGAACTACGTGCTTCGTAACGTGGTAATCGTATCCGAACATCCGTATGGATAGTCGACAATTGTTAAAGGTGGCCTTTCCTTAAATCGGAAATTCATCGGTTTCATTTTTATCTTTGACACATGAAATGTTCTCGCAATAGGTACCACCTGTGCAACTTTCTCAAAATAACAATTACAGATGTTGGCAACGAATTAACCGTACGCTACAAAACCTTGTGATAATTAAAATTTAATGGATTCAGTAATTGTTGTTACCATTGGAAGCTATTACTTGTATAATTGCTGTACAAGTGAACCAGGTCTGGGTTTCAAGATGCTCTTCAGTCTGCTGCAGTTCATTCAATTGTTTTCTCCATAAGTATATCTATTTTCTCTACTGCCATACATACGGTACACTAAACGAGTAACTAACTATAGAATTCTACCAGCTTATATCTATACGATTTTAATAATATTCCGCGATGCCAACGAAATGGCGAATATGCACCTTTCTCTATTTTTTTCTTTCCTCTTTTTTGCTAGTGACTGGGGGGTTGTAGTACCAGACGCGCGGTTGCATTTTATGCTGCGAAATAGAAATCGGTCGCGATGGTATTTCGCAGTCGCAACGGCGGTGGTAACGTGACACGAACGTAGTCAGGAACTATTCAGAATGCACTTCGGCGCCTTGTCCTCTCTACGATCTGCATGCGAAATTCCACATTTAGTAAACCATGGTGTACCACCTATACATATAAATGTGCACGTACGTATATCTAGGTAGATATATGGTAAGTTGGTACGACTCGACGGTGTCATTTGGTATTAGGTATTATCACCATCGCACCTTGGATAAGTTGCTCAATATGTAGTCGATTTGCAATTGAATTAAATGTGACTAAATGGTGCAATTATACGATGAATTTCATGGCTGATATACACGAATTATGGACCGAACAAAGATCGACAATTATAATCGACCTGCTAACGAAACCAACATCGTTGTTTAATTGTACTACACGTGAAATAAAACAACGAGATGAAAAAAAGGTAAAAAGTACTTTCACAAAGCAGAGTAAAGAAATGGGGATGAAGACAGGGTGAAAGAGGGTATAAAATTAATTGTCTAGCAAGAATGGTCCCGCATAACAACCGGCTCATTATTACTGCTACGGCTACTAGCCTCTGACTAATAGAGAAATAAAAGAGAAGG
The DNA here is from genome assembly GCA_963932425.1 of Athalia cordata. Taxonomy (NCBI): domain Eukaryota; kingdom Metazoa; phylum Arthropoda; class Insecta; order Hymenoptera; family Athaliidae; genus Athalia; species Athalia cordata. The sequence continues at coordinate 34,672,732 of OZ010626.1, forward strand.
AGCTTTCATGATGTTGTTAAAACGGTCGACTCTATTGATGACTACGATAATTAGAGCAGGCAAACATCCGCGGACCTCGAGTTCGTAAAGGATTTTTCTTTTCTTTTTCTTTTCTTCTTCTATTCTTATATAAAAAACACAAGACGAGATTCACCCGAGGTCGCACTGGCTTGTTATTTATATTCATTATGTACAATTAAGAGACGCGTGCAAAGGATAAAATCGGATATTTTTGCCACGTATAAATTTTTTCATGATACAAAATTCAGATATTTACGATTTCGATTCGGTCCATCGTATGCTGATTACAAGCTAGGAATAAATCCCATCAAGATATCCTTATTCGTTCACTTTTTGGAGCAATAAATTACCGATAACTCGATCAATTTTATAGATAGATCAATTTAGCTCACAGATTAATGTTCCTGAGATCAAAATACGTTAGAAAAGTGTCCTACGATCGATTCAAAAAAATGTTGATTCTTTACCCCAAAATCGACAAAAATCGTCAAAATAGTAGCGACATGAAATCAACGGATTAATAGATTGGCTGGTAAAAAAAAAGAAAAAAAAAAAAAAAAACAGTACGTAAAAACGGATTGATTTTCAGAATCGCTCTGTAGAGGCATATAGATATAGGTGTTATATGCTGCATGTGGTTCGTTTGCACAAGTGCAATCGTTCGCACTGCGTTGTATGCCGCGTATAATTTTGCATACGCACGCGATGCGAAATATAATTTTATATACATACGTATATTCAAGCGTCTATCCGAGGTATGATATAAATATAAAATTTAAATTACAATTGCAGTTAAATAATCATCAATCAAACGGATGAACGAAAACATGTCAAGCTCAATACGTATGTATACTTATATGTATAGTTAGTCGAAGGTAATTTCTTCGATGTCGTTGCAGATGGTGTAAATCATTATATGTATAGGTCGATCGGAAGTAAACATGTATAATGCCTAACGCGAGGTCGCAAGGTTGACAATAAATTTTACAGGAATAGCTCTGGAATTACCGCAACCTACAATGCGATGTAGCTAAATCAGGTTCGCATCCTCAAGGTAAAAACTAAAATAAATTTCACTTGCTTGAGCGACTGAAAATTTTCTTAACTAACTAAAATATAATAAACGTGTGAAGATCCAATTATAAGTTCGATCAATTTTATTTCATCTTTCGTATTACAGTCGATACAGGAATTCGCTACTGCACGTGTGTAAAAAATTTTTTTTTTTTCCATTATAATTCGCGAAACGAATATTCATTTTGGAAAAAAAATATTGATACGAATTTAAAAGCATTGTGTTAAAAATAATATTAAAAGTATATCAAGAGTCTGATAGAAACAAAAAAAAAATCATTCGACGAGGATGGGATTCGAACCCACGCGTGCAGAGCACATTGGATTAGCAGTCCAACGCCTTAACCACTCGGCCACCTCGTCTTGTGAACATCCAGCGAACAATTGCCGATTTTCTGCCCAACTTTGGTATTAGCGTTCAACGAAATTCACCCTTGACTCAAATATTATTATAGTGATAATTTACCTATCGTACTTGTTCGATTATTCTATTTTTCAACCCCCAAAGATCTGGGCGCACGATATTTTTCTTTGACAATAATAATTAGGTTATGACCGGCGCTAGGAACTGGTTTTTTTTTTTTTTCAAATTCGACGTGGCTATTTACATCTGATTAATATTTTACCTCATGTTGATCGTTTTTTTTTAAATTATTTTTCAAACTTTCTCGTTTGTATTTATTTTCTAGATTTTCATTCCGATGTTGTTATTCTATAATGAAATGTAAATCAACATTGCTATCTGCGTATCTATATTGGGTGAGAAAAAAGAAAAAAAAATCGGTTAGATTCGTGAGCGATAATAGTTTTTTTTTTTTCGGTATTTGCTTTCACACACGTGAATTTCTTATCTATTTATACATACTGATAAATAACTGATAAATTATTTGCAAATATCTGAAGCACATATATATATATGGTGAAATAAATAAAGTTGGTCGAATAATTCCCTAGCGATATACACGTAGTTACCCAATTTCCATTCACCGCATACATTCAAACATATTATACATGTAAATTGTACATAGACTACGATATAATACGAAAATCGATTTATGAATATTTTATACGATAACGATGCACGCCGATAACGCCCAATTCAATTATTAATGTTAATAACTCGAGATACTCAATCGTGAATTGATGTTAATATCACTATCGTGCATTAATTATTGTTATTGTTGTTATTATTGTTATTATTTCATCATTTTTATCATCGTCATTATTGCGATAATCACGAATTGACTGTTTCCAATTTCCATGTACATATAACAAAAATAATGATATCATTTAGTTTGACGGAAATATCTGGTTAATTTTCGTATGCCAGTTGCGATGGTTTTTCAAGACCTCTTTTATCAAATTGGAGTGACAAAGTGACAAGTTTTTACCTTTCGAACGTTTTGCGTTATTCCATATTAAGAGCCTATAGATACGTGAAAAATGTAAATAGTATAATAATTTAGGTCTGCAGGTTAAATTTCCGTTAATTGTTTATATAAGACTCCGAGAGCGTGGATGAATAATGAAATACATATATAATCGGATGAAGAAACATTCGAATAATTATTTCAGCAGGAGGCCGTTATCTATTAATTAGCAATTAGGTGGGTGAATGAAAATTTAATAATACTAGTTTTCTAAGTAATTTAATTATTCATTGCGAAAACCACCGCTCCCTTTATACCTAACCTTGTACAGTATACCTGTGTAGGTATAAGTGTAACTTTGGCAACGCGAAAACCCTAAAGGTATAACCTCGTGGGAATAAAACCATCTTGGAAAAGGTGGGTAGGTATACGGGTATATATTACCTGCACACCTGTACGTGTACTTCAAATAAGCTGATAAATTTTATAACATTATGTGAAATTCAAACCGTTCGATAATAAATTTTACACCCTAATATTCTGTACACAATTATTTTTCTTTCATCCGGTTTCCAATTCCATTGATTCATTATTATTCTTATCATTATTATTATTTTATTATTACTATACACGATTGGTCTGACAATGAGATCGATTTGAGAATTCGAAAAATTAATTGCATCGGCAATATAAGTGAAGAGAAAAAATAGAAACCATAGCTGATATTCAAGTTCGCAAAAATTTTAATTTAGGAATTAAATATAGTTATGGATTTTTTTAATGCACCGAGGTAACGGCGGCGATATAGCCCCGTAATTGAGGTGTAATGAATACCGATAAAATGAATCAATTAATTTTCCAATACAGTGGAGGATTGTAGATAGGGAAAGAAATGGGTACGTCTATAAGTCGAATGGAGGTATAGGTATATCGTACTATATAGATATACCTACCTCTAGTTGTAACCTAGACGAGTTTAAACCTTAAGGCGTTTTATCTGTAAGAAACTCTCCGGGAGTTTCTGCAGATGCAGTATCAGTATCAGTAGTAGTGCAGGATCAGAACTCACATTTCCTTGAAGGATTAAATTGAAATTATTTCCCGCATTCTTGCTCTGGAAGAAGTGAACCAACCTTTTTCTTTCTTTCTTTCTTTCTTTCTTGCTTTCTGTCTATCCACCATTTTTTCTTCCTTTTATTATTATTTTTTAATTCTTTGTTCGATGAGCAGAATTATATCTAATAATATAGGGGAATATAAAACGCGGGTTTTCATTGTACACGGGGATTGAGATTGAAAAATGGAAGATAGAAAAAAAACCAATCGAAAACAACTAATGGACTTCATCTTGTTTTACCTATACACTTGTTGAATACGTAAAAGATTTACTTACACAAAATCAAGTATAGTTCTTTTTTTTTTTTTATTTTTTCTTTTCTCGACGATTAAAATCTTTCATATCACTCTCAAAATCTTCTCCACGATTCCTTACGTCATTGTCATTATCATTACTATTTTATCATTTTTATAATTTTTTTTTTGTTTTTTAATGTAAAGAATTGAGCTATAGTTGGGCAGCAAAAATATCGTGTACATACAGTGGTTTATATGTATTACGTACATACAATACAATATGCATATTTATGTACATATGTATTCACATGCCTCTCAATACCACCGCGACATGCGACGCTCGGGGGGTTAATTTTTTTTGGTGTTATTTTTGTTCTTTTTCTTTTTCAGTGCAGAGCTGCTGGCTGCAGAGGGTAACGCGAGAGGATGAAACTGAGGAGTTTGCGAACAAACCAGCTAGCTACCTACTTCTAGCAAGGGCAAGGGCAGAGAGCAGAGAGACAAAGACCTCAAAGAAACCTTCCAAAAGTACCTCCGATGTAGCTCGAAACAATGCTCACCCCCTACCAGAGCTCTCTGGCTCCTGCGGTGAACTTCCGAAATTCAACCCCCGCGCGTATGCATGCGAAATATACTATATATTCCGTACACCAGATTTATGATGCATAATACATATCTAAAACCAGTTCCAAAAAAATACAAGAAAGAAAGAAAAAGGAAAAAGGAAATTTTATTTAGTTATATGTCCAGAATATTTGGTATACAAAAATATCTTTAATAAATTTCAAGTTATTACGTATAGATAAAAACTCGAATTAGACTAAAATGTTGGTGCAATAAATTTGAATATCATAGACGGCTGGTAGTACTATATTGTATGTAATATTGTACATGGTTGCAACATCTATACCACATTGTTTTTGTCCTCTACCTATAGACGTGGGCTTTTAGTGCCTTCTGCAGGATTACGGTTAGTCTCAAAGGTCACGAGAATGACGCCACTTAAGCGTCGCGCCGCACGAAAAGCCCTCATCTTCCTTCTCTTAGCCCTCCTCTTCTAAACTCACCCCTGCTTCCTCTGTAGTATACGTTTTTTTTATTTACTTATATTTTTTATTTTCTCTTTTTCCGCCTCATAACGTGCGAGCGACAAGCTATGTACTCTCCCTTTCGATACCCTTCTTCGCATGTTCACGCTCACTTCAATAAATACTATACAAAATTCATGTATACAAATGCAGATGACAATATTTTATCAACTTATTCATACATATGTATATTTATATCCGTGTACAACGCTTACATATAACATAAAATTCATCGCATCTAATTATATGAACGATAAGAATTTCATCCCGATGTACCTGCAACGAAAGGATGATGAAAAAAAAAAAAATTGAAAAATTGAAAAAAGCAACTTCGATACGAAATACATATTTTTTGCTTCCTGGACGGAAGCCAACCACTCCGCCCGGCGGCTGTTCGAAAAGTTACACTGCACATACGCGCGGACGTTTCGCCACTGAATAATTATATTACTTTCCATAAATATATATAGAGGTATATTTTACCCATACGTGCAGTGGGTGATTTTTTTCATCTTTTTGCTTCAATATAGACGCACTTTTATAGCTCCACCGGTCAAAAACTGAAAGCTTCGAATATGGTTAGGGTAGGTCGCGGGGCTAATTAGCCGAGATTCTTTTTTCTTTCCTCTCCTTTTTTGTCGTTTTTTCTTCTCTTTTTTTTTTGATTATTTTTTATTTTCATGCACACGAAGAGTGGTAACTCGATAATTAGTTTTCCGGCTGCAGCAGAATGAAATTATTTTTTCACTTTCCACGCAGGTGCCATGAGAGTGTTATCTGCAGTGCAGGGGGTAAATTTATACATATATATATATATTCATGTATATGTACATACATATGTATAACTGTAGGCGGCTAGTCGAGATTAATAATTGAAACCCAATTAAGCGACGTGATTAAACGGCGCGGAAGTACTCAACGCGATATTTCCTTGATGGAATTTTCTAAATTTCAGTTTGATTTCGTCCCTTTGTACTTTATTTTATTTTATTTTGTTTTATTTTATTCTTACTTTTCGTATTCTTAGCGAGATCGTATAATACAATTAACCTGAAACGTTTTTATGTACATAAATAATTTTTCCGACAACGATTATTATTATGTACACATCATCGTGTAAAGACGAAATTGTATACGTTACTATAAAGTCGTTATGCAGTACCTACAGTACATAGCAGAGAAGAGCTTTACCAACTCGCCTGGGACTTTAAAGACGGAAGGTAATTAAGTTAAAGTTTTTAAGAAAGTTACGAGATGAGAAGAAGATCGTGGTGAAATGAACCAGATTGAAGAAAAACGGGGAGAGAAGATATAACGGAGAAAGAAATAATGAAAGGAAGGAAGGAAGGAAGGAAAGAAGGAAGGAAGAAAAAAACAAGTAGGAAGGAAGGAAGGAAGAAGAGGAGACGTTTCCGGTGGTTATGGAAATTTTTTTTCTTTTTTTCAGCTCCATTGCTTCCCCTTTCATTTTATTTTTCTTAAGGACGCTGCGCGACGAGAACTCGGCGCTGCACAGCCAATTTAATTGTACATCAGAAGTATCACAAATCGATTTATCGATCTTCAAATTCTCTGCTTTAATTTACCGATGTTTATGCCTACCTACTTCAACACGTAATATCGAAGCATTCTTTTCACTGACTTTTCCTCTCTACTTTCCACTTTTCCTCTCAAAAGATTTACGGATTTGTTTTTCGAACTTTTACTTTCACCGGGTCATTGTTACACCCGAGTTGGAAACCGTGGGACGGTGTACGACGCCGTTGAATAAATGATGAGTGAAATTAATTAATTAAGTATACGTAATCAAAAATTGATAAGATATATACACGTATATAACGTTGATAACGAAAAAAAACTGTAGGCGTGTATTTGTAATTTTTTTTTTTCCATTCCATCGGTATATTAATTCCCATTCCCCGTGCCACGATATTGTTCCCGAAAAAAAAACATCCCTACATTATACCTATATCTATTCGTTTGATATTCCCACAGGAGAATAATAAAAATACTTCTTTTTTATTACGTTATATATACCCCAAGGGATATATGAATCGCCATTACAAATGTGTATAAGATTAAATCAGAGTATAACGATGACGGTCCCCTGGGATTATATTTTTATCCACGCGCATAGGTAAAGTTTATATTATATCTGTGTATATAAATGGCAACGTTCGACGATATATTATTATAATAATATGTATACGAGTTCCGGTTTTTACCCTACAACAATTGCCTATTCCGGAACGATGATTTTTCTCATAGCAATCCGCGAATCTAAAATGAGAATAGCGGGGTCGATTATATAGGAGAGACTCAGGGGATGGAAGCTGTGGATGAAACAAATGACGATAATTGACGAGTATATTGAAAGATACGGCGGATTGACGGGTTGAAGTAGATAAGAGAAAGATAAAAAAGAGGAGGAAAAATAAAACAGATAAAAAAAAAAAAAACAGGGGGCAGGAGACGTGGGGAAAAAAAGAGGAGTTCGAGTGAGCGACGCGGATCGGAATGCCAAATGGAGTCAAGTGGACGAGGCTCCAGTCAGGCGCGCGCTTCACTTCGTTGCCTTCTTTTTTTTTCATCCTCATCTCTCTCTCCCTCTTTCCTTGGAACTCTCTTTGATTTTCTTCTACACTCTTTACATACGTACACGGGATCTCTGATCTTTGTGTCGATCCCTCTTCTTGGTTGCTCTATAAGTACGATCCATTATTACAACGATGAGAAAATTTTCATCGCTGAGTTTCGAGCAACAAATTACTCTCCCTCCTCCCTATCCCTCAACCTTGTCCATATCAAACCCTGTAGATAGTCCCCGTGCACTCTGCGGGACAACAATTGAAAGCTCGAAAAATGTCCGGTTAGTTCGATACGATCCCATCCGATCCGATCCTAAAAATAGTAATTGACATGGACAACTTGGGGTGAATTAGGAAAAAATGAAGAAAAAAAAAAGAGGATTTTTTTTTTTTTCAACTTCGTTACTTGAAAAGGGGTTGGAGGAAAATAGAAAATGAGATAGGAAGAGAGAAACGGTGTGTAACCCCTGGCAACGGTGAACCATAACGGCCACAGAAAATCCCTGTAACGTACGTAACAATTGATACAAACGCGATCCATGCGGGTCGGAACAATCAGAGTGAAAAGGGGAGAGAAAAGTCAGGCTTAATGGTACACCCAGTCGACGTTGAGTTTAATATGCTTTATATTTTACGTTAGGTAAACGTCGATTCGGAGCGACCATATGTTTTATTTTTCCCTTCGAATCGAGTTACGCGAACTATTCGAATGAAAAATTTTTCTTCCGTATATCTTTTATTTGAACGATGAAAATTTATCACATGACTAAACATTTCGGTTTTTGAATCTTTCTTTAACGAAAGTTTGAAAGGAAAAAATGTGTTTTTTTTTTTTTTATTTGTTTAAAAGAAAGAATGAACTGAGATTGGTCGACGTAGATACACTATACGTGTTCGTTTCGGTTGTTTTTGATTGGAAATTTGATTGCTACAAACGAAATTTAGTTTTCATTCCCTCTCCTGCATACGAGCAATGATGAACGCGTGTACGTTACGGTGAATGAAGATTGGTTATACCTTTCCAGCCTCCCCCGTTCGATATTACCGTTCATATCGCTCCAGATATATGTGAAATATTTGAGCCGAAATCTGCATTGCTGAACCACGTATAATTTGAAACCGTGAATTAAACTCTCAATGGACGGATATTCTCTGATATTTATCAAAGAGAACAAACGAATCATGATTACTGATAACTCATGGTCGGCACGATTTGTAATACCGAAATAATTCCGTCTTGATCTTCGTCTCTCTGATTGATCCAGAATAGCTTCTGGCGTGTTATGGTCAATCGGACAGAACCTTTCTGGCTTCTGCATCAATCTTTGGCTTTGTCTTAATCTTATTCCATGTGTCTTAGTCTTCGTCTCGGCGCCAGTGTCCTGAAATTTGTTGTCGATCGAACCATCGTCGTGTGTCATTGAGGTAATATAAGCCACTCATCGATCAATCAGGATTCTGAAGTCCAATAGCGGTGGACGACCAAAAGGTCAAAGTCCGATGATCTCGTTCTGATCTTGCGTACGTAAAGATAAGCGATGGGACATTTGTTTCCGCCAGAGTTTAATCCCGGAAGGTATTTTCGATGCGGAGAACGTCGCTGACTGTGACATCGAGACGATCATTTTCTCATCGAATTCCGTTTGTACTTTGTCCAGAAATTCCATTTCCAAACGACGTCCAGACAGTAATTTTGGCTGTTTTTAAACGACATCGTTCGCTCACTCAAAAAGGTTGTGATGACCTCATGGGCCTCTGCGAGGCAAACATCACACCCCGGTTGAGTGAGTCCACGTTGCCGCCATCTCCACGTTCAATTTTTTCTCCTCCAATTTCCGCTGACTCGAACTACTAATTTTCTTCTTATCATATAAGATCGCAAATTTATCCCTACATACTTACGTTCGGGGTCTAGAAAAATCCTACGTTATGATCTCTGTTCAAGAATATCTCTTACCTGGAATCAGAAAAACAGAGAAATGTCAACGTTAATATTATTTGCAAAAAAATTTCATTCCGAAGAGAACAAACAACAGAAAGCACGTCGTAATGTCAATCCGCTTAAGAGCCAATTGAATTGTCGCATCACCTCCGTAAAAAAAGAACCAGAAAAAAAGCTGGGGAAAAAGTAAAAGAGAATGAAAATGTGTTCGCATCAGATAGTTGGCGAAGAGTGTAATGAGACTAACACAAATGCAGAGGACTTCCGTAACGCGCATACGTTATATCATACGGTCAAAGGATTATCCGGCGCATACCCTCTAAGAGTACTTCGATGAGGTTCTATGCATGTGTACATAGAGATAAAAAATCTATGTATATATGTATAAGCGGGGCTAGCTGACCTACCGGTACAATTTCCGGTAGAGCCATAAACGGAGTACAGAGAGAATTCAGTTGCAAAAACTGCACAGAAGAGAGATGAAAAATAATAGTGAAAGAGAAAGAGGAAAGTAGGAGAATATGGAGGAACGGGGGGACGAAGGCGAGTTGGAAGAAAAGGACAAACAAAGGTTTTGCTCAAAGAAGCACGTTTCGCGTTGTCACGTCCGTGAGATATTTGATCGGAGAGAAAAGGCAGCTAGACGACGATATACGTATAAGCTTATATTGTATATCTGGTATGGCTGCTGGTACAAAACTTGCTGCTGTACATGAAAACGAAATGTGTGAAAAAGAGAAAAAAGAAAAAAAAAATGAATGGTAGCAGGAGAGAAGAATAAAAGAGCGTATCGTAAAAACTATACCCATAGCTATTGGTCGTAAGTGTGTTCGAAATTCGTTTTACGTGTATGTCATAACGATCGCTATAGATGTCATTCGAAAGAGTTCGAAAAAATCAACACTTCAAACTGATGTCAGAATGTACAGAGTTATAGAATGAATTTGAAAACTTTACACTCTCGCTTGGATCAAATCTCCGCATCAGGTTATCAGTTCGTTGATGTTCGCTTCGAATCGTTTCTCCGTATCGAATCTCTTACTTAGAAATAAAGGCGAATCGCAAAGGAAAGCTTACGGTCAAGATTATCGCTAATGATTTCGAAGTGAGCAAACATCTGAAGATCGGTAGACTTGGTATACCGTATACGATCCTCTATAGCCTCCTAGCAGCGACAACCTAGCGATGGTATAAAATGATGATGGTAATCCGAGATGTTTCATCGCTGGAATGAAACTTAGAACAGCAAAAGCCATGATATCCTCCTCTACCTAAAGTTAGAGTGAAGTGAATTGAAGTGAATTGGAGTGAAGCGAAGTGAAGTACATAAGGGATGAGGAAGGTGGCACGAGGTGAGTCCGATTGTGTTTCCTTCGCCCGAAGCCTTATTACCATCCCCTAAAGGAGTTACGTTTCAGAGCTGGGCGCCATTGGTAATATGTATGTCTGTATATAATGAATACACAGGTATGTATTACACTTCCATATACATACACATGCCTGCTAATTTCCCGTCGTTAGTAGCATGCACAAATATACGTATACTGTATGTACTGGCTTGACATACCTACCTATGTATACATATGTATAATGTACCTATATATAGGGCAGAGCAGAACCCCGCGTGGTTGAATTAATCCAACGAGTGCAGGTAATTACGTTTAATACGTACGTAACTCATCTGAATATAGGCTGCAGCGAACGTACAATATGTACAACGAATTTCCTACCCCATAACCTCTTATAGAATATCTACGACCTCAAGACCCCGACGCTCTTTATGTGTAACCCTGAAGAAGAATAATCCAGGAGGATCGAGCGAAATATGAATATTTTCAAGAGTATATAATTTCAGTACAGCTCATGTCGGGTAAAAGATCTGATATTCTTTTTTTTTCCTTCCTCCCTTCTTTCTTTTCTATTCTTATCTTTTTCTACTACTCGTCGTTTGATCTATCCATAAAACCTATAATTGACGAGAACATGCTTTTGAAATAACGATAATTCTTTTTTCTTCTTTCTGCCGTTTTCTCTTCAATTCGTTTTGTTCGCGAAGCTTCCTCGTTTTTTGTTTTTTTTTTTGTTTTTTTTCTCAATCGTCCGACGAACAAATTTAGACAGACAATTATTCAAATAATTCATGAGCTTTAAACTGACTCACATAATCACTCAATCCTAATTCTCACTACTTTGCATCAAAGTTACGGGACTCAGCATTTTCCTCTCTCTCTGTCTCTCTCTCTAGATTAAGGGTGTCCCAAATCAACACTCTACACAATTTGTGTTTGCATTATAATTATAACAAGAAATTCGTTATACCGTGAATCAAATTACCGATAATAATTTATTTAATTTTTTTTTCTTTTTGTTTACTTTAGTTGAAAATGTATACGTTCAAACCATAGATTATATGTCGAACAAACTATATACACTGTCAATAATAGTATTTCCACAAACATTCCTTGATGATTATTTATTTTTTTTCTTTCAAAGCCACTTATTTTCACGCAGTGCAGAGAGATCGGAATTTGATTACACAACCGACGACGTGACGCTTATGTCAAATCGACAGAAAGATTTCTCTACGGTGGGGTGACGTCGTTAAGATTATTTTTCCGCCGAGTCAACGAGTAACGAAATGTAGCACAGAGAGCTATCGGTTACGACGTGACGCACGAATATATAAAGTATACCCCTACATATACGTATACGGTATATAAAACAGAAAACAGAGCACGCCCAACATATATATAACATATATTATACCTTCTTCGTTTCTATTTTCTATCTATTTATTTATTCATTTGTTTATTGTTATTTTCTTTATGTAAATTCTGTACGGCTATACGTGAATGGAACGTATAGGTCGCGTACTATGGGAGCCCATAGAAATGTCCCCCCCCCCCCCTTCCGTCACCTTTCCAACATAATGCAATTTTGGTGTCTGACCAACGATGAAAGAAACCTTTCTACTGCGTGGTGGACACCCTTGGTCCTTTTTTTCAGTCAAAATTCGATCAAACATATGTCGACACACCTAGACGGACACACGTCATCGGATATTTTTTTCATTAGAATAACCGGAATCTCAACGAATAAAACAAAATTAAAAATGTTGAAAAAATTACATACCTAATTACGATGACAAAAGCTAATAACGATCGGGATTTTTTTTAACCACGATTTTTTCGTGTCTAAAAGTTTGGCATTGTTCGTTATTGAAATTCGGAAAGATTTTTATAACCTATGTACCTATAAGTATACTACCCTGAATAAATAAGCAAAGTTGTACAACAAAATTTTTGCCAGGCACTATGGGGGTGGGGGAGGTTATGAGATGATGACGTCGTCATCTTTTGTGTGAGGGAGATCGGATTGCGGGAAATTTTTGTAAAAGTAAAGTAAGTGAAGGGGGTGGTTTAGAAGTGAAGGGTTTCCCATCTCTTAACCGAGCCACCGGAAGAGGAAGACACCTTCTTCGGCACAATGGCTCTGCGGCTGCATAAAAAAAAAAAAAGAAAAAGAAAAAGAAGAAAAGTTGAAGTTGAAGTTCTGGGGGGCGACGGAGGGAAAAAAAAACAACCAACTCCTCGAGACTTTCATCTCGTACTTCTTTCGTGGAGTTGACGTTCAAGTTATTCGCAAAGACGAAGATCCTTGACGTTGTGTATCTTATACTATATACGCAAAAAGCGGGGAGGAGATAGCCCATGCATACATGCATACGGCATCAGACGTATTCAACAGACACAAAGATGATATACATACGTATGCGGAAAAACAGAAAAAAGAAAAAAAAAAGAAATACGCAAACCGTAGAAAAATTAACTGAGGCGGACCGTAAAGACTTTCCAAGAGCAAACGCGAGGTGAAAAGTGAAAAGGAGCTATAGGAAGGTAATAATAATGATAAAAATAATAACAATATTAATAATAATAAAAGTGATGATGTAATCATCGAAAAAGAAGCGATAAATATGCTGTTTGTACATTGTTGTACGTAACGAACTTCGATCAACAATGCGTTAGAATGTAGTCGTCGTATTGTAGGGTGTTTCTTTTTTTTTAAATTCCCTTTTTTTTCATCCCTTTACTCGTCGGCATACCGTTGTGAAAATACACAGCTTTCATATTTCCTCTGAAAATGGAATGCTGCAGTGTCGGCTGCTTGGGTAACGCGCTAATTGCTAATTAGCAACGAACTTGCTGCAGCTTCCGTTTCTTCTTATTAATCGATCGACTCGTTTTTTTCTTTTTCTTTTTTTTTTTTGTCACCTTTCGATAATTCACCATCCGGGTCACAAGTCGCTCGATAAATAGGAGAGGGGATGAAAAAATGAGGGAAAAGAAAAAATCAAATAAGAAGTGAAAAAAAAAAAAATTATCCATGTTACAATAAAATGGAACGAAATAAAGAAGTTACATGGGTATAACAACAGGTACGACGATGACTGTAATGTTTGATATATACGTGTATATTTTTTTTTTATATAATCTTACAATAATGAGATGCGAAAAGCTCAAACCCTTCGTGACGTACGTATATTATACGCTTTTAAAAAGAGATATGAGAAGAGAGAAAGAAAATCGGCTCGGGATAGGCTCGCCTCTGTTGATGGTAATGGTAGTGGTGGTTCGATTTATCGATCAATTACACCCAATTGGTTTCAATCGGGTAGCAAACAACCGCGCGATATATATTACGTAATTTTTCAACAAATTGACCTCCGGTTTTCAATCGCGTTGTTCATATATCATCTATATACGGTATGTATTATATAAATATGTACATTCATCTTTTACCCTTTTTTTTTCTCTCTGGATCTCAACCGGGGAATATTGTTATAGTTGGAAGCACGAACTTGATGAAGATAAAAATTTTAAACTCAACGAACCGTAAGTCGGTGCGCTGCAGTGCTGACAGCTACAAGCTCCATATATATTCTGTGCGACAGAACTACTAATACGATATACCACACACTACTCGACATTGCGCTCAATTCCTGAAATTGAAGTGGGGAAACGGTCAAGTTTATCGTTTCTTCAAAACGCTTGTTGGAACCTTTCGACTACAGACTGCACTACTACTGCGGAAAAAATTCCCTTTTCTTCTCTTTCTTCTTTTTCGTTTTTTACTTCCTCTTATTCCGCTTCTTCTTTTTACTTTTTACTTTTTACTTTTCCTTCTTCCTTCTTCTTCGCGAATATAATCTCAGTATCGCGGGTATTTTCCGTCACGGACGAAGTCCCTCACCGATACCGTATTTTATACCTATATACTTTTTTAAAATCATTCAAGTGTAAAACGAACGTAGATGAAAAATCAGTGGAGAAAAATATATATCAAATAAAGTGGTATAGGATCAAATACATATCAAAGGTACACCTTACGTTGAACAGATACCTGCTCCAATTTTCAACCCTCGTTTCCAGTTCCTATAAAAGAATTAATTGCACGAAGACGTCGCCTTCCTTGAGGTTTTACGACATTCTATGCCAACGTTAATATACCGACTCTATTCAACCCTAGGGTATAATAAAATCCATTTTATTATCCCTTTCGTTTTTTTACTTCGGTTCGTTATTATTTGATAATTGTGACTAACCTGGTGTTACGTATAGATTTCCTCAAGTTTTTTACGCCGCGCAAATATTTGGTTGGATGAAATTATCGAAATGGTAATTAAACAAACTAAACGTGATGCGTGTTCAAGTTTGATTAGATATAGTGCTAGGCCACGTGTGATGTGGTCACCGTTGACGATGGTAGATCCAAAGTTTCATTAGTTCCGAATTCTTATGACGTCTTCTTCAGACGTATAAAAACTGCGATAAAAGGATCTCTCGTGATCCTGTTCTGGTTGATTGTCAGAATTAAAACCGACCATGAAACTTTATATGTGGACGTTTTAGTACACCTATTTAGTATCGTTATATATGCGTTATTACGATAATAATCTGATGAAAAGTTTGCGACAAATTTTAATCTTACATACGGTATGAGATGTCTTCTCGTTTTTCACAATCCTCTTTCAGATCGCCGATAGTTGGGAAAATGAAAATTCTTCGATGCGCCAAGTTTATTATGAAAATATTTTCATCGAATAACTGAACAGTTTTACAGCAGGATAGTAGAACATAAGATTTCTAGTCTCTTCTTTTACGGTAAGAAAATTCCATTTTGATTGAAAGAATGAAATTCTCACATTCGGAAGCTGATGGACGTATCTAGGTACGTTGTATAATATATTATCGTTCGTTATGTATTTCGTTCGCTGTTTGCTCCGAGTTGAATGAAAATTTTTACAGTCGCTTGATAGCAGAGATAAAATGTATATGATGTTCGAGATGAATTAGTTACAATGGAACATCGAGTGCCCGTTTTCATCTTTGAGGTGTCTCTTGTTCAAATAATAACAGAATATTAAAAGAACGAAGAACAGGAAAAATAACGAAGATAAATAAAACACTGCTGACTGCCGACATCGTTCAAAAAGAGAAATAAAAATAAAGTCAAGACGAAGTTGTGAAAATAAAGACGTTTGATAAATTTTTGTCCTACTGCACATCTCGTGTATGTACACGTAATCTCAAGCAATGTTGAAAAATTATAATGAGAAATGAAAGAATGAGAAAAAATGACGTAATCATAAGTGCAGTAGTGTTCAAATTGTTGAAGGACAAAGATGTTGAAACGGTGAAACACATAGAGGCGGTAAAACCGTCCAAGTCACGGTGATCTCAGGCGGTTGCAATTTGGCTTGGGTCGTTGAGCACGTTCGTAAGAAACATACGTGCAGTGAAGTTTGTACCGGTTACCCGCAGATATGTTTCCATATAGTTTAGGGCCCAGTCGCCATTATGCACATTGGAGATTTGGTTGGTAGATGTGCAAACATAGAGTTCACAGTATACCATGTGCACGTAGTAGACGGTTGACGAGTCGTCTGTTTTGGCTTCGTAACCATGCGAAAGCAGCAACAGGACGACCATCAGAACCGACTGGTATTGTTTTCGAAACTCGAGCTGTCAAACGCAATTCCCTATGCTCACATGCACATTTCAACCAACAAAACTAACTCGGAGTACGTATGTAACCGCTGTGAGATTGATTCCAAATCACCTCGCGGCCATACGCTGAAATTGGACAATTTATTTAGCGGGCTAATAGCCCCCGATGAAACAGTTGTCCAGATGAACCCTTAGGCCACAATTGATTCAGAATCAACATCATCGGATATACGCAGCATCGAACATGTTCCAGCAACTAAAGGGAAAAGATGTTGGAATAAAATTGTTAACACAATTGAAACGGCGTTCAAGGTTATCAAAGACAGTACAAGTTGTTTGAGTGTTTTATCAATTATTCGAAGGGTGCGGAGTTCTGAAATAATCCGGGTATACGGTGAATGAATAGAAAGCCACAATTTCATTCGCGCTTTTGATGATTAAATTATATCTGTGACGGTGGATATTCGTTGAACTTGGTATACGTGTGCATGTACAGTGTAGCAGGTATATATAGGTACGGTTCATTAAGTCATACTGTGGGTAAGCGACCTAATTACTTGAAAGCTCGTCGACGTTTCGTCTCACCATGAGGAAGGAAGGCGTGAAACCCGAACGAACGAACGAACGAAGAAACAAACGAACCCTTCATCACCGTTGAGAGTGTATCGAGAATAGTTCAGAATCTAAAGAGGCAGCAGCAGCAGCAGCAGCAGTGGCAGCATGAGCGAGCAACAAGGTTTCGATTCAATTTACCCAACCCTGATGATGGGCGCCCGCGGTACGCCTGACCTCTACGACCTTTGAAACCAAAGCGTTTGAAAGCGACTCTATAGAGAACCATCGGTATATACATAGAGAGAGATACATACGTACGAACGTATGTATTTTACTCAGTCTAACCAAACTGACGTTACATACATGTACACCGAGAGAAATATGAGAAGTGAGAGTGAGGGAGGGAGCACGGTGCACTTTGATATCCAAAGATAAAAGTGGAGCCACTTAGAGCTTATTAAACTACTCGCTTACGAAGTGCTCTAATTGAGTGCCGCGGAGGTGCTGATGTTGCTGTTGCTATAAATCTACATGAACAGAAATTTAGAACTATGCGTACAAAAATATCGCGCGTAATCATTATTTTACATGCTCCATCAGATCGGGTTTAAAACTTCTCGAATTTCAAATTCTCTTCCAGTTTCTATCATCTCATTACCAAGATACATCATCTGATTCAATGAAATGTTTCAAAAAAGCCTCTAAATTTTGGATATTCAAGAACCATGTGTTCTTCATATTTCCATTACCACACCAAATCTTTTCTCATTTCTTTTTTTTTTTTGATTATTGTAATGATCGTTTCTTGTTTCAACGTCAGTTGCATAGCGCGGCCATTCGTCCCCGGCATTTTAAACGACACTTAATTGACTGAATAAGACAATTAACTGCATCGATGCGAAGCAGCTTGCTAACTCACGAATTAACTTCAGACGTGACTCGACTTTATAATTTACTTCTATACATTCGCTGCACGACCTCAGCCTCCGTAGGATTTCAAACTATATAATATAAGATTGCTTTGCTGTAATCTGAGACAGTTCGAACGTATTTAATAATAATAATAATAATAATAATAACAAGAGTATACGGCGGTTGATAAACCGAAAGAATGTCGCCTCTGTGCGACGCCATTTTAAGATTTGATCTTTGATGATTCATCAAGGAAAAGAGGCGCGAGCCAAACGCGGTCCGAGTATAGTCTGTCCTGCACACGTCTTTCCCTTATTCCCGTCCGATAGTCGATGTCGTTATATTTTCGTGAAATATCAAATTTCTTTAATTCGTAATTATGAGATTAAAGTGAAAGAGAATTCTAATACCTAACGAGGTTACGATTTTCGAGATCCTCAAACTTTGAACCGCGGAACTGCATCGCGCGGCGTTTTGTAAACGGCGAGGGTGCGCCGCGCCGGTTTGGATAGTTGCATATAACGGAAATTCTGGCAAAGTTTGAATTGCAATGGGTTTCGGTAAAACTGTACGTACGTACCTATGTACCGTATACGTAGGTAGGTACATACGTATAATAATCGTAGATAATTTAATAGAGACCACAAAGCTGCAGACATGAGAGGTGCCAGACGCCATTGTTGTCCTGACCCGGTTAGTCATAATCGTTCAACGGAATAATTGTTAAGTAGATTAAATTTTGCAACTATTCTACCTGCGTTCGCGTACTATACCTGTAATTTGAACTATTATTACGCCGTAATTACTGGACTAACGTTAATAAGAAGAAAAATAAAAGAAAAAGAAAACTGAATTGCGATTGACTTAAGTTTTATCATATCAAATCACCTTTGATATACCGAGTCGTTGGCATTCGTTTGATTGAATATACTTAATTAAAGCAAACAGGAGCGGCGATGTAGCTTCAACATGAGCATAATATATATAAACAGTATCGTATTAAAACTTTTCAAAGTCTTTGAAAATTGAAACACTCAATTTTGTACGCTGTTTAATCCTCTCTCGAATTTTTACGAGCTTCCCTGAATTACGTTCTTACAACAGTATTTCAAACACGACTTTACAACGCGCCGTGTTTTATTTTATTTTATTTTATTTAATTCTTTTTTTTTTCTTTTTTTTTCATCCTCTTCCGAAGAAATAAGGTATCAACAAATTTTCTGAGAACTCTTCAATGCATGACATGAGTGATTTTTACGATTTATTAAAAAACTGACGTTACTTCCAAATATTTTTTCCAACATAATAAGTCAGTCCGGAATTTGAGATGATGATAAATCTGATACTTGTGGGCAGAATTTTGAGGGCGGAATTCAACGTTTGCCAGTACGTGCAGAAACACGAAAGGAAGTGGAAAGAGTGGTGGGCATCAAGTGTGTAAAGTCGTCGTTGTACTACAAGTAAAAATAGTACGAAGGTTAGTAGTTGCAGCTCACAGGTTTTATACGAAGAGAACTGAGTGGAGAAAAAAAAGAAGAAAAACGAAAAAGAAGAAGAGAAAGAGGGTAAGTGGTGGAATCGTCAGTTTGTAGCATCTGGCGTGTAATGTGGGACGTAACAGTTTGTTTGACTAGAGAAAGTGTCTATTAACTTGTTCCAGGCACAGAGAAATATAACGTCTAATATCGCAAATGGCTGTTTTACTCGGCTGGCGCTGACCCAACCCCCAAAAGACCGAGGACCCCTTTTTCCTCTTTTGTCTCTCTCATCTACTTCTTCGCTCCTCTACTTTGCTCGTCATTATTGTGCACGCGAAAACTAACCCCCGTGTTTGTCTGCAAGTCCGAAATTAGACCGATTGCCAAATGAAACTGATTCGGAAAACATAATATACCAAATTCCAAATGGCTAATGTTTCTAATTCTTGACCAAGTACACCAAAAAACCTTCATCTAAATTTTGTTTTTTATTCCTCAACTTTTGTTATTGAAAATCATTCCTAATTATAATCCGATACGAACGCACGGTGAATTTTAAGTTCAGTTGCATAAATCAATAAACATCTAGAACAAAAAATAAAAAAATAAAAAACTTAATGCGACGAAAAATTGTGCGTAATTTTATTACATGAAAAATGAATTTTCGCACAAAAATTTCAAAACCCATATTTTATGATCGAGTACCTAATACGTTGTTGTAATGATGATATATTTTCCAGAATTTTCGCGGAATTTCGCATTTTATGTGATATGATCGAAAAGAGATGTCAATTTTTTCGACGAGAGGGTGAATTTTGTTTGGTATTTATAATAAATAAAATATCATATTTTCAACGAGAAACTTGCCGCCCGGGTAATCGACATGTATATTATACAGGGTTGTAAAATATATTTTCTAAAATATATTGCACGAACCTTTTAGCTAAAAAGGGATTGAAAAAAAAAAGTATCAAAAAAACAACAAAAAAAAAAAAGATGGTCTGTGTGCATTGTACCTAGCTACAGTATCCGTACACATAAAACAAACCGTAGTGTACTTCATATCCTGTGTTTTTTACTTATTTCTCAACCACATGTACGACGGCACCAGAAATTTTCCGAGTACATTTACATTAGATGACATATCCAAGTGTAATCTACCAGGTGTTGAGAATATGTACGTATGTCAAGAATGAGATCGATGCGAGAGAAAACAAAAAAAATTTACCAAATTTCGCATTTGAATGAAAACCGAAAATTATTGTCTTATATATAAATTCAAGAGAAATTATTTCCACGCCGTAACGGTAGCTGGTTTTTATATTATTCGCCGCGAGGTTTGGATGAGGCGCGTTATAGTTCGGGAACAAAGATGAATTATTTATTCATTTTGTCTTTTTCTTCCCTTTTTTATTTTTTCTTTTTTTATTAAAAATTTATAAGCAGTTCTTTCTTTCGAGCCTCAATTCCTGTCTACATAACAGCATCAGCGAAGCCCGGCGTAGCCGCACATTTATTCGTACCTATACGAAAAGACTTTCGAGGTTTGCAAACTTGAAGGGGATTTCGAACCTTCCAAACTCTCACCTCTTAATCTCACAAGCATGAATTTTTTATGCCTTTCGTATACATTTCACTGAGTTAACCTCCTCCAACCACGGCAAACTCATAGAACATCCATATACATTGTACGTACCGGGTGTGACCGAAGTAAGAGGAAAAAAAAAAAAAAGATTCAATTTCCAACGTCGTATTATGACGTTATATTTTACGATTCACTTTTCAACTTTACAACGCCTAGAATTTGGTTGAATGATGATTTCGTTTTTTGTCCTTTGTTTTTTCTTGTTCTGCATTCGTTTCGACGATTGTTATATAGGTATATATGAATTATAGGGTGGAATAATGAAATTGAACAAAAATTGAACGATGTATATCTGCAGCACTTGCGCGATAAACGAAACGTGAATTACTGGCATTGAAAGTGTAGTACACAGTTGACAACCGGGTACTAAATCACCGACTACCAGTTAACTAGCTGGTCCTGGTCCTAGTTTCGGTTCTATTCCGGCTTCGATTTCTGGCTTTGGCATTGATTTCGGGGGAAAACAAAATTCCGATCGATTCCATTTATTTTATTATACATTTGTATAATAAATCTACCGAATAAAATTAATCGAGCTGAAAACACGCGAAACAGAAAAAACGAAAACGGAAGAGAGAAAAAAAAAGAAATTGATAGATAAATAAAATATGTGTACGTACGGTACCGTATAGGTATAATACTAAATTATGGTACATAAACACGGTAAAAATATTTGATCCGGGGCAAATTGATCCAAGAAAAATTGAATCGAATTTGGAAAGATAAGAAGAAAAATAAAGAAAAAAGAAAAAAAAACCATTCAAATCTACTTTTGTCGAGTGGTTGACTTCGATCTCAACGACTTTGAAGCGCAACAGCACGGGGCGTGTCGTCCAGAGTCGCATGTTGCGTATCCCGAGGGGAAGAAAAACGAGACAGAGACAAATCAAGAGATAGAATGAAAAAAAAAATTTAATAATAATAATAATAGTAATAATACAATATGCCAACAGAGACGAACAAACAAAAAGCAGAAAAATTATATTAAAAACTTTTCCTCCCGCGTGCCGCACCATATATAATGCAGAGACTGCACGGCAAAAAACAAAGAGATAGTGAAAAAAGGAGAATGCAAAAAGTTTTTTTTTTTATTTTCAAAATCGATAGGGTAGTTTTTTTTTTAATTTTTCTTTTTATGTTCGCGCGCGCGTTCGTGCGTTTTACGGTACAAATTTCACATAATACATTTTCGAAAATGTATTTTTTTACATCACGTTATGTGTATAGTTAGATATGACATGGAAATTCGACGAGGTTGCAGGCGATACCGTGGGAAAGCGGTTTTTTATCCCACATTTCGTTTTATTTTATTTTTTATTTAATTTCCTTTTTTCAAAACCCAAATATAATCGGTGCTTCGAATGTATACGGTATACATCGCGTATATACGTACCGTACGCTTATGTCTATTCGCATACGCTATTTCCGCGCGTTGATCCACAGTTGATCCGCAACCACTGTTCCCGCAAAACAGACTCCCAAATCACTATCTCTCACCAGCGTATTGATGTTGTTCGCACCGAAATTTCCCATACCGCGAATCCTTACAGCGCTATTAACTATATGGATCATAAAAAATCACTCGAGAATAATTATAAATTCGATCTATATATCGGTCGATCATTCTTACACCTAATCGTTCTATATACTTTACGGATAATAATGAAATGAAAAACGTAAACGATGGACGAAACAAAATTATTTTTTATCAATAATCTCATCACGTGTAACAAAACGAAAGAGAGAAAAGAAGAAAAAAAAAACATTTATAGGCATAAAATTCACCGTCATAATTAATTGAACGATGAATTTGAATGAGGTGTACGCGATATACGGATCACTTCGGGGTATATTGTAGATACCGCTTTACGTGAATGAAATACAAACATTTTATATGTACACATAAATAAATAATCGAGCGACGAGGTGAGCACAGGAAATTGGAGTACGAAGTTGACAAGAAGAGATGGGAGCTAAAAGGAGAGAAGAAAAAGAGAGAGACGTAAAAAAAAAAAAAGGAAGTACAAAGTATGAATAAAACGTGTAGAATTATATATAGATATGTATATTGTATTTTGAACTTGCCATTTTCAACTCGAGAGTCATTTCCTCGATAGTCTTGAATTCAAATTTTCAAGTCTCGTAATTAGATTCCAATAAACAAAAAAAAAAAGTTTACCGATTTTCGTAGTAACGAACAGGTTTGTACGTACGTACGCAAAAGATGTTGAATAAAAAATAATTTATGAAATAAAAAAATTTCGACAAAATTGTGAAAAAATGTCGAGATACAACTGGAAATAGAACAAGTTTAGAAAACGCTGCAGGGGAGCCGCCTCCGCGACGTACGAGAAGCTCGCCGTTACGAGAAGCGCTCCGCACGAACCGCGCCAAAGCACTGAGCCGAAACGGGCGCAGCAACTCCCGAAACGCGAACGAACCCAACAAACCCACCAACCCAACGAACGAACGAGCGAACCAACCGTCGCTGCAACGTACCAAACTTGCGGGGGTGTAGTACGCCGCGGCGCAACGCGTGACCGAGAGAAGAGAAACCAAAAAAAAAACCGAGCGAAAGAGGAAGAGGGAAAATCCCAAAGTATAAACGTACCGAGAGCTTTTGGGAAACTCCGTCGCGCATTACCTCTGGGCTGAGGGCGAATTTGCCCCACAGCTAACACAAGCTAACGTCCTTCTCAGATAGTACGTTTTGCCTCACAGATTAAAAAAATAAATAAATAAATAAATAAGCAAAACGAAAAAGAGAAAGAAAAAGAACAAGATGAATAAAGATGAACGGCAAAAAATCAAAAGACATGATTTTACAACAGATTTCACGCATGCGGAAATCGTTTACGATATATGATCTTTAGATTTTTTGAAGTTAAGCTTTCAATTTTTCGTCTACTCAATTGTTACGTGCGGTTCGTGGGAAAACTGTTTTTGTAAATTCAGGAGAAGAGAAAAGAAAATAATCGAACGTCCACTCGGATGATAAAATTTCGAAAAAGCTGGGAAACGGAGAAATTTCGCGATTTGATATGAAATAGAGCGTATACGAGATATAATAACCATACGCAGTAATACCTACTCTGTGGCATAGCTGCCTCGTGGCCTTATCACCTCTCTCTAATCCGTAGACGTAATTAGTAAATTGCTCATGTCTAGCTATACAGGAAGATGGGACGGCGGGCAGGCAGGTAGGGGTTGGTAGGTGGATAGTTAGGTATAGGTATCTGCATAGCCTATATTAGCGTTCGCGTTCAACGTCGCCGCGAGGAGCTGAAGGTAGCAGCAGAAAATAGAGTGTATATAGTGCATATTATGTAAACCAGTATATATAGATGATAAGGTCATAAATTATACAAGGACCCAGGAGAGCGATATTTGATTTATTGTAAGACGTCAAAAAAAAAAAAACCACCTACTACCATAATTGTTCCAATGATACATAATCGAACGTGATTTTTATCCCTAACGGTGAAAAAATAAAAAAAAATTATAATCGAGATCTTTAAAAAAAAAAAATTCTCAACATTCTCATGCGATATTATATATCATTCATCTATACGTACGTAAAGTTCAAAAAAGAAAAAAAAAATATCATCCACATCGCGTCGTACTGCGGCAAAGAGGGAAAAGGAAGTTTTGATATTTATCACACCTGATGTGCAGAAATCCTTCGAGACCAAAACGCACACGAATCTCTAGGTTGGTTATATAGAATAGATGTCGACAGCCATTCGATTCTGCAGACTCGATAAGAATTATAGTAGACATAATAATACGTACGCTTCACGGGAAGCAAACGAAAAAAAAAAAATGAACGGACAAAAATCAAAGAAACGTAAAGAAAAAACAGAAAGCCAGTCGATGTATTTTGAAACTCCAGAAACGAATCGGTTGAACAAAAAGAAAAAAAAATTTATATTCTACTGCGTCAAAATTTTGGGGATGGCTGATTCGAGGAAATGAAAACCAGAAGACAAAAAAAAAAATAATCAAATTCCATGCAATAATTGAATCATAACTCCGTTTCGTGTTTCGAACTAATCTCATGTAACACACAGCGAGCTTTCAAGGGGGCGTTGCAGCAGCTTGTCGATAATTATCGTTATCTGTACAGAACAACGTGCGTTGACTGCTATTATAATTTTCGATGTGTGAAGATATGTATATACATATGATTAAAACGCATATATATATATGCCGCAGACGGTAATATTTAATTTTCTATATGCGTAATAAAAAGAAAATGAAATACCAGTACAACAATGGTAGGTTATATTGTATATCGGTGCATGTAGTACACGTGTTTATACGATTCATTCGATATTCTCGAGGGAGTTTATTGCGGGGCGGATGTGCCTTCGATAAGGTGAGATTCGCTTTTTATTACGCGTCCCTCGATCGGACATCGTCAGCAAACGAGAGCTGCTACGGCTCTGCAGCTCCGCTCTTCACCGATGAAATAGATACACCGGTATACGCATGTAACGTCACGTAATTATATACGTGCAATACACATGTATAGTACACATATAACTATGTACACTCCGTTTTGTTGAACATCTACTTTACAACGGTCATAAACCGCTTCAAAATGAGCTTGATTACTGCCAATTGATTCTAGCGATATACACGCGTAATATACTGTACGTACGAATCTCGCAGTTTGCTCTGAATCGAATATCCCAATATTCTACATACGTATGATTAAAATACGATACCAAAAAAATATATGGGGTATTCCACGCGGAACCGACAGGACCGTGAACTTTGACCTCTTCGATTTGACTCATTATTTTTTCCTACGTAATACGACCAAAAAAAACTTACACGTATCTCGTACTCTTTCGATTCTACTCTTGTTTTCAAAAATACAGAATTTTGAAATTTTCACTTTTTCTTTTTCAGCAATATTTCATCAACCATTAGCTCGTAAATTATCGGTCCTATCATCAGAAAGTATGGAACAAAATTTATTGATAATTGAATGACCTTTTTGAAGGTTATTTTTTCAAAATTTTTTAGTCATCCCGAACCCGTTTTTTATGCCACTAAACATCAAAAATCCTTTTTTCCACAAAAAGGCCGCTCTCGATTAATTTGAGGAACATCACAAAAATACCTTGAGAACAGACTAAAATTTTGAGACCAAAACGAAGATGGTTCGACGATTAGTTCAGAAGTTACAGTCATTTGAAGATCAGGATCCGCGTAGTGTGGAAAATAAAGTAAAGCATTTTTCCTCACTAGTGACGAAAATATTTTTTCACTTTCGTCACTAGTGTGAAAAGTGAAAAAATGCACTTTTTCACTTTCGTCACTAGTGTGGAAAGTAAAACTTTACTTTCGTCACTAGTGTGGAAAGTGAAAAAATGCACTTTCTCACTTTCGTCACTAGTGTGGAAAGTAAAGTTTTACTTTCGTCACTAGTGTGGAAAGTGAAAAAATGCTTTACTTTACTTTCGACACTAGGGTGGAAAAGTATCTTCCCTCAGTAGTGCGGAAAAGGATATTACCTCCCTAGGAAGGGAAAATCCTTTTCCGCCCAGGGAGGTAAAATCCATTTTTGCCCTAGGAAGGTAATATCATCTCCCTAGGGAGGTAATGAAGTCCACGCGAGAAATGAGTAATTTCCCATCCACTTTACATGCGAGAAAAAGGGCCGATTTCATGCACGTGTTGAAAAAAATATCTCACTGTCTTTCCAAATGAATTAGCCGGTATTCATATATGATATTTATTATCCGCGTCGAAATGTGAAGAAAAATTCAAAGTTTTTAAAACATGGTCATTGTTTTTCCATTACCCTTTCCCTTGTTAACTCGACATTTCTTTTGGCCAAGTTTCGGCGGATCCTGATCTTCAAATGACTGTAACTTCTGAACTAATCGTCAAACCATCTTCGTTTTGGTCTCAAAATTTCTGTATGTTCTCAAGGTATTTTTGTGATGTTCTTCAAATTAATCGAGAGCGGCTTTTTTGTGGAAAAACGGATTTTTGATGTTTATTCGCATGAAAAAAGGGTTCGGGACGACTGAAAACTTTTGAAAAAATAACCCTCAAAAAAGTCATTCGATTATGAATATATTATGTCACATACCTTCTGACGATAGCACCGATAATTTTCGAGCTAACGGTTGGTGAAATATTGCTGCAAACGAAAAAGTGAAAATTTCGAAATTCTGTATTTTCAAAATCAAGAGTAGAATTGAAGAAGTACGAGATACGTGTAATTTTTTTTTGGTCATATTACGTAGGAAAAAATAATGAATCAAATCAAAGAGGTCAAAGTTCACGGGCCTGTCGGTTTCGCGTGGAATACCCCGTATAGTATACCATATTCATTCGCCTTTTTTATTTGTGTCGTTTTTTGTTTTTTGCTAGAAAAGCGTCATCGTGTATGGTATGTATATATATAATAAAACGATACATATGATCGTCAGAAATTTGGTCCTTATAATATTGGACGTATCGTAATTTTTTTCTTTTCTTTCCTGTTCCTCCATATCCTTCTACAACTTTTATCCCTCTTCCTCGTTATCGGAAGCGACGGCATTGCGAAAATAAAAAAAGAAAAAAAAATGAGGGGAAAAGAAAAAACGTTTCGCGGACCCGTCAGGACTCGCGCTTGTATTCGTGATCCCTCAATCGTGTGATGGGAAACGCGGTAGAGATATTATTTATTTTTTTTTTGTTTTCTTCGTTTTCTTCTTACGTAGATTTTCGGGACGTTTTTTCGGGAGCTGAACATACAAACGTGGTAGTCGACGTTGAAATTGCGTTTGTGATGTAGGTGGCCGGTACCGGTGGGGCATCCTGCATGGGAAATGAGAATAATTTTTTTCGCCATATAACGTAACCCGATTTTTCAAGCTTATTATCTATGGGGAAAATGGTATCGAGAATTCAACGAGGTATATACTATGTAGGTTTTACCGCAGTGTCCAGCGATCGACGATATATACGTTGAACTGCAGTATGCGACTGTAATTGTTGCCTATACAGGAATTTGTACATATGTATCGAACATGTATACTAGGTACATATAGGTAGGAAACTAACTGGTGTAAATTCCGAATCTAAGAGCCATCGGGATACCCTTTCGTGATAACGAATAACGAATACGGACGCTAGGTACCACGTGATAAAGACCGGAATACCTACCCCGCGTAAGCCCGGTAGCGAACGAGATGGTCCATAGGATCGAGCTGCAGGACAATGGGATTCCGATAACGGCCGGTCAGGTAATAACGCAGGTGCGTTGAGGTCAAGGGATAGAGAAGTGTCGTCTGAATATCGCCTATACCTTATAGGTTAAAGTATACCGGAGACGACGATTACAAGACCGAGAAGAAAATCCAATTTATATTCGATTACCCAACACGCGTCTTAGGTTTGTTGAATCACCTTTTACTGCTCTATACTATACCTGTATAGTCCGGGAAGAATATTTTTTTCTATCGATTTGAATGGAAAAAAAAAAAAAATTATACACAGGTATATATGGGGCTGTCCCACGTCACTTCGACACGGCTCCAGACCTCGATACCTCCGATTTCATTTTTAAGTTTATATGTTATCATTCTATCTTTGGAGAACCCCTCGAATTTTTGTTTTATCTTTCGAATCAAGGCCTTCGAAGCTATGCATTTCTTTAACTTTGGAAAAAGGACCTTTTTTTAAATTTTGTGGATGATATAGAACAACCTCCCACTCGTAGAAACGTGGGCAAAATTTTTCTTATATTTTTTTTTCGATTTTAAACATCTGAATATCGAAAGTTCGAAAGATTTTTGTCGATTTTGGGGTAAAAAATCAACATTTTTTTAAATCGATCGTAGGACACTTTTCTGACGTAAAATGACCCCAGGAACACGAATCTGCAAGCTAAATTGATCTATCTACAAAATTGATCGAGTGATCGCCAGTTTTTCGATCTGAAAAGTGAAAAAATCAAGATATTTCGATGGGATTAATTCCTAGCTCGATTTACTCGACGGATTCGTGTTCCTGAGGTCAAAATACGTCAGAAAAGTGTCCTGCGATCGATTTCAAAAATACTTCATTTTTGCCCAAAAAATCGAAAAAATCCAAAGGTATACCTTAGATTTTTGTCGATATTGAGGTCAGAAATCAACTTTTTATTTTTCCATTTGGGGTGCAGCAGTTATATGTATATTATAACCGTAGTATATAATAATAAAGTACCGACTGAATTTTTGGTTAGCTATTAGAATTTTTCGTTTTCATTTTTCTATTATCTTTTTTTGTCTCCCCAACTTCGGAAGAGTCCCTCGCGACCCAAATGCCTTGGGCTCTTTGAACGAAAGGCATGAAATTCTCAACATATCTTGCGTGCTAACCTGATATCGCGTTGGGGATAAATTTTGTATATAAAAGCGGCGATCCTCTCGCATCCTACAGATGGAGGTCCTTCGTACGTACGTACGACATATAACGGACAGGATTTTTTCCCACCATAAATATCATAAATCCTCAAGTGTATACGATGGGTACATATCGTTTCGGTTCATTTCAGTTATTTTTCTTTCTTTCTTTCTTTTGTTTCTATTTTTCGTTTTCTTCATTTATGCCCAGTGATATCTGCACCGTCAAATTTGAAAACTCTTATCAGACCATATGTATTTCTAATTGAAATATTAAGATAAAAAAAAATCAAGAAAATAAGGAGCGAAATTGTTTTTTTTTTTTTTTATCATACGTATATGAAACCGAATATCTTCATTCTAACGTTTTATACATACAGTATACGTTCTACATGGTTCTACGTATAAAATATAATACGGGAACATTGTCGCGTCGCTGCAGACGATAAGTTAAGGAGGAAGAAACGACTTGCATGAAACTGAATCACTGGGTTGCAAAAATTATCTGCGGAAGAGGAAGCAAAACGAACGAGCGAAATGAATAAAAGATAAAACAAAAAGCAAAAAAGCAAGAAAAAAAATTAAAAAGATAAAGAAAAAAGGAAACAAGGCTAGGGTTGGAAGGGGGAAAGGGGATGGAGCGAGAAACAAGGACAAAACCGAAGGTAAAGGCGAAGGCTGGCTGAGAGCCGCCACGTGTGCGACGTTTGCGACTATACATATGTATACGTGAAACATGTCGCTGACCATGTGTTTCGTATCAGGATATGAAACTTATATTTTTTTTTCTTTTCTTTCTTTCACTTTTTGTCTTTCATCCGTTGTATACCTATAGCGAGTTGCACACGTTGAAAGTGCATACCCAATCTCGAGTACAAACAAAACCGCGTTTGTTCCCTCCAAATATAACCCAACAAATATATAGAGAGAGAAAAGTAAAAGTAAAAAAAGAAATAGAAATTTGTTTTCTTTTTTATTAATCGCCGCGTGTGTCGCGTATATTTAATTGATTTATAAAAATTACGCTGGAATTTTGAATTGGAAACGGTTTTCGAAATATGAAAAAATCAGCGTAACGATCGTCGCGATCTTAGCGTGTACTTCATCGAATCCAAGTAGAAAAATTAAGGAACGTTTTCGAAAAAAATATAACGTTTTATACAGCCTATGTGTAGAGGTGTATATGTATACATGTATAATACATATGTATATTGTATACGAATGTTTAGCGGAGATATCATTTTATCATTCCGTCCCAAGTTTCTTGTTTATCTCATTCCTATCACGCCATCCGTCGTATCGCTTATATGAGACCAGCGCGGAAAAGCATCCGTTAATAATGATGATAATAAATAATAACGATAATAATAACAACAACAATAAATATTAATAATCATAATATTTACAGCCACGTCAGCATCATCTGCGTGTATACATATATGATAAAGTGTGTACGAACTCGTTAAAAAAATAAATCTCATTCATAATTGATTAGTTTATTTTTTCCATAGTGTAAATTAAACAATTTCAAAAATTTATATCATATTATACGCTCATTTCTTTGGATAAATAAAATCAAAGGTAATGTTTGGATCGCATATGCGTGTACAATGCTCATAATACATCTGGGTATATTATTTTCTCGATTAAACGAAAAAGTGAAGAAATAAATATAAAACAATAAATAAATAAAAAAAAGATCGAAACAATGCACGTGAACTTTAACCGGGATAATAATGTTTCGAGTACAAAAGACGACTTATGTGATATAATAATGTAGGGAGTCTGTACAACGTCTGCAGCACGCGGAGTATGAGAGAAAATAGAGGGAGGATTTCAGCGTACAAGAGGGTAGGTTATATAGGTAGATAGGAGTACGTGTATGTAAAGATATATATATAACATGACATAGCCAGTGTGTAAGTGGTTCAAGTGCAGTATTCTATCGAGTTGTAGGGATGTATAATGGCATATCCTCTACGACGCAGCGAGCCGCAATATGGCAGCGTGTGCAGGGGCAATGAGATATCTTTGAGCAGAAAAATTGTCGATCTTTCAAAGTTCAAATACTGGGTATTCTTCGAAACTACCTATTTTCGTATTATATTGCAGATAATTCAACCCGCGAATCGGCAGCAACCCTTGCGATTGAGACGTCGGAAAACAATAGAGAAAACAATAGATCACAGTTTATTTTACCATAGCATGGTAATCCCCGTAAAGCGATTTTGCATATCTCAACAGTCAACATATACTCGACGTTTATTTATCGAATTATTTTTCTAACGTCCTAATGATAATTAATTAATTATTCTCCGTAAGCGATAAAGGAAGGTTTTCATACTAAAATGATTGTGTATGTATAATATAGATATATAAATAAAATGAAGTGGGTATATATGATATAAACCATACCGAACTAATCACCGCCATTTGCCTCAAGTATAATATGTACATTATGTATATCTATAGGGGAATATGTATAGCTGAGGGACGTGGATTATTGATTACCGATTAGTTCTCGTTGGCATCACGGGGATAATTAGAAAGTACGCGAGAATCGTAATAATTACTTCCAATTTACCCGATTGGAGTCGTGGAATAAACGGAATATAAAGAGGAGAATGAACGGATTTAAATTTCCATAATGAATCATTGAAATCTACATTAAATATGAATATCAACTCAAGCTATACACCTCTTCTCATCCACATTGTTATATAATATTTGTTAATTTTTTTTGACTTTCATATTTTATTGACGTTTCATTGGTTTTTTTTTCTTCTCTTCTCCAAATTTTCTACAAACTGTACTCCGATCAAGGTTAAATCATATATCATTTTTTTTTTGCCGAAAATTGCCATAAGTTCTGAAGTTTTTGTTGAAATTTGAAATTCCAAACATAGAAAAAAAAAAACTGTGTGCACCTTGTTAGAATTTGCATTGCCCTGTATGTATAATGTATATACGTACATACCTATGTAGTATTATTATATTAATTGTAATAATAGCTTTCCGCTCGAGTTTCATTTAATTTCCATTCATTCATTCATTTCTCTCTCGAGTTATATAAATCCGCCGCGACGTTGACTTTAATACTTATATTATATTCGCGTATATAATACCACCTTAGAATCCATTCTTCAATTGATAATATTTAATAATACGTTTCATACCTATATATTAAATTAAAATCTGATCATATATCTTCCGTAATATAAAAATTAGATTTTCGGCTGTATAAGAATTATGAATGAATCGCATCCTTATAATATACCTACTATATACCATAAATCTATACACATTTTGCATTAGCGTATGGGGGAGGGGGGGGGGGGAGCTTTGTCCTCGGATTATACAGAGGGAAGAGTCGAGATTAATTAAGATGGTGTTAAATCCGGCGTGAAACGAGGTCTCAATCGAACTAATATACATGTATACGTATAATTCAGAAGTCGTCTTGTCGCTCAAAGCCTGACGTTCCCGCTGTCCTTGAGATATCGCTGATACGTATGTATATAATGTGATACGAAAGTGTATGTAAAATATATATATATATAGCCCATAGGTATATATTTATATGTTAACTATACTGTCTATAAAACTATAAAATTATAAAATAATAAAAGCCGACGTATATTCTCGAGATGAGATGATAAAAAATACGATAATAAAAAGGCCGTTAGCTTACTGCACGAAACGTTCGCGAAGCCATTTTCTTTTTCAAGCTCTTTTAAAAAAGCAGTTTGCGACTGGAGTGTATAGGGTACGAGAAGAAAGATCCGATCCTTCGCATAATATTTGCGTACTACGACGACGATCATCGTACAGTGGGTATCGCGGTGCAGCTGCGGTTGTAGATTCTTTGTACCAAAGGAAAAAAATAAAACAGATATATAAAAAGAGAAAAAAAACGTAGCGTAGGGAAAACAGCTACTCACTGTTATACAGGTATATACCAACATATGTATATTACACAGGGGATAACGAATAACGAAAACCAGAAAACGAGGAAAAATCGGGTTGAAGCGTTAACTGGACTGCGAGAAAGGAAGGGAAAACCTGTGGCATAAATTTGGGAGGAAGGTTTTTATTTTATTTTATTTTTTCTACCTCAAGAGAGAGTGAAAGCTGATAATGTATACCTATGTACACATGTGTGTGTACTATAGGTATATATATACGCGTTTGCCCTAAGCGCCTACACTTTTATTTCGTTCAATAAATCCCGAAATCGGCCATTTGTATTGGTAACTGGCAATTTAACCGGTAGGTTGGTTTAAGACCGGTCGGATACGATAACGAAGAAATCAATCCGCCCCGTCAAACGGGGTAGGTATATAGATGTAATTATGTACCTATGTAACCATGCACAGAAAAAGCCCAGTATCTAAATTGAACCCGATTTACTTTTCTGCTATACCATAGATTCGATTAACAAGGCTCGATATTTGTTCCTAATAATTACGAAAATCTGATTCTTCCATCTTATCGCAGTCGTATTTGCGCTCAAGTTCCGATGTATAATATATTCTCATGATGGTAAAATTTGAAGAAAAAAAACCGTTAGATAAAAAATTTGTTTCCGTAATCGAATCGGCATGGGATGCCCTATATATTACTATGCATGGAAGTGTACGTGCTAGAAATCTGTTTTTACAAATTCCAGACAACCTTTCCTGTATACATTATTATAAGTATACCGAGGCAAAAAGCCAGACTATTTTATACCTATACCTATACCGCTCGTACATATGCGCCAAAACCAGATGTCGATGGTTTTTGGTCTCGAATTTTCGGTTCTTTGGTTAAAAGCGTTTAGTATAAGAGGGCGAGCATGGTAAACAGTCACGCGGCTCGGGCGGCGGCGCCTTCCGTCATAAAACAGACCAACACTAGCCGAATGTACAGAACCACCGTAATATACCTACACGTTTTTCGAGGATCCCTGCGGGCGGTGAAAACCCATATAAATCGAGTCCTGTAGGTATATATCCTACACGCAAAGAAGAAAAGTGGAGGAATAAGCTCTCGACCTCCCATCCCCGAACAATCCTCAATATATCCCATTCACGATCCTAGCACACTTCTGAAAGATAAATTTTTGAATACCTTACAGATATACACCCAGAAAAATCGGTACGCACAGGGTGGCCCGGAAATAAAGATAAAAAAAAAAAAAAAAAATTTACCGACCGATTCTAAAACACATACCCTATACGCGTTAACGAATGCTGGCAAAAATGAATTCAAACAAATAATAACTAAATGGAAAAAATATTTCAATAAAAATCGCTGAAAATTTCAAGCCGCATTTGACGTATTCATCTATTTATTTTATAATAATCAATTTGAGAAAATAATGGAGAGTGAATTCGTCGCGGGGTTTGTATATATGACTGAAAGAAAAAAGTAAAAGTGAAAAAGAAATAAGCAAAATAAAAATGAAAAAAGAGGAGGACAGCGAACGTCGTTTATCGATGTAACCGACCCTGACGCCCGACATTTTCCCCGCATATAATGTCAGCGCAAAGGACGAACGAGGGTGTATAAAGTATTATGTAGAAATATGGGTACGATTATAGGTATAAACGATCAACCCCCAAGCTTGCACCGTTGCTGACCTATACGTGTTCAACGAATGTGACGATAAACTCGAATTAAAATTCTTTTGATTGAATTGAAAATAACATAAAATACTCGCGTGCTTTATCTGTACATACAATGTGGACTTATGTACGATAAACATCCACGGCTATTTTGCGCCATATATAATATACATTATCGTAGACATACACGTCCGTCACATAAAAGCCCGCGTTTCTTGTTCCTTCTATATGCGTAAGAAAGAAAGAGATCAAGTTTCTATGAAATTTCAACGTTTTATGTTGTCGCTTTTTTCCTTTTCTTCTCTCTCTTTCTATTTTTTTTTTTTACCATATCATTTATTTTGTCCGGCGACAGAAAATTTAGCCTCTCGCTAATAACATTCCAGCGCGTCGCAGAAATTTCTGCAGTTACATTCTTGCACTATGCGATATCCGCATGGTTTTATTATATTTACATATCATATCGAGTGAGAATTCCTTCAATTTCTACCGTTTTCATAACCTGCTAGCGATCGACGTATATGAGACTCGTTCGTTAATTTCTCAACTTGTACGCGAACATCACACGTAGGTACACCCGGTTAGGTTGATTCTGAATCGTTTTTCGGCCAAGCGTACGTTTGGACAACTTTTTCGCGTAGCTGGGCCGGCTATGAAAAGTTGTCCAAACGCGCGCTCGGCCGCGAAGCGATTCAGAATCAACCTCACCCGGCGTACGTACGAGACTGCAGCGGAGGACGAAAGTTCCGTTTGTTTGCACAGTTCCTGTGCGCCCGGACAATCAAACTAGACTGATGATGGAATATAATTGCATCATGAAAGGTACGTATGTATTTATACAAGGACGTGTAATATTCTGACTCGATTAATGCAACCTTTTATTTTCAAAATAGAAGTTTTTGGCACGGGTTTTTGAGAAGAGAATCCTCAGAACCAAACCCGTATCGTGTCCTGTCCAATATCCTGTGTCCTATGTCTTGAGTAGTTTATCCCGTTTCTTAGCTTTATATACTTTAAGCACACATACGTGAAGGATGGAAATATAATACGTATACAGAGAAGTGAAAAAATTGAATAACTCACATAAAAAGCAACACGTATAACGACAGAAATGTAAAAGCATATAATATGTCCTCGGACGTGTCGGTCATGTAGGAACGTCGACCGAATGATCGGCACATCGAGGGAGTTATACGCGTACCCTTCGAGTACATGATTTTATTTTCATTCCATTCGTTTTTCATCTTCCATTATCAATAGTTATCATTATTATTATCGTTAGTATCGCATCTACCTGTCGGTGCACTTCACCAATTATATATATTCATTGTCAAATATGACAACGCCCTCGGTCGCGTCGTACGATAATGAGATGACAATGACGATGACGATGATGATGAAAAAAGTGACGATAACAATAATAATTCTATTGTTCCGACAATCAAGTTCGCGCTTCACCGAGTGGATTTCAAGTGCCGTATCGAGTACTGGCCTCGATTAAGGGCTTTATACATGCAGATGTGTGCGTACATGATTCGTAAGAGTATAGATAGACACCACGTATAGTACGCGATAGGTATAAGTGTACGCGTATATAGAGGGGAGTGAAGTTCTCGGTGAGTATTGCAAAGAGAGAAGTGGCTTCGGGGTATGATTGGCTGGAATTGTCACCCTCGATCTGGCTGAGAACAATACGATATATACCCGGTACATACTACCGTACGCCACTATAACTCGGAATCCTCTCCCGCTGTCATCATGGCCGACCGACAGACCGAAAGACCAAGAGACCAAGATAAAGAGACCGATAGAACGATCCGCACCATCCGCCCTGCCCGTATATTCCCCATTCTATACACAATCTATTGTCTTAGGCGCTTGTTTGTATTTACTCCCTTATGGACATGTATATAGGTATATACCCGTACCTAGGTTCTACATAGGTATATACCTATAGATGTCCGAGTCTCGCGATATGCAGACCACCGCTACACCGATCTGTCTATCTCCCGAAGGACTTCCTACCATAACCTGATCTCACGTTTCCTAACCTGACGTAATACCACGTTATACATATTATGTATTATGCGATACATAGCTAAACCTAGATCCTTTTTTTATATCAACTATACGTATATAATTGTCCCTGATGACATCTTTCCTCCATTTTGTTTGGGAGGGGCAATTATTAATATTTTGATATTATATTATGTACATCATACATATTTATATTAATTTCATCGGGGTAAATGATCCAGGTTCAAAATTTACTGAAATGTTTAAAGAAGAAATTAAGCCTGAAGGCTAGCGATCAGCTGGGTTCAACTCATTTCCATCCTGCGCTTCTTTGTTACGTATATAGCAAGCTTTGTGTTCGACGCTTGCAGATGTTTGAAAAACTTTCTTTTCGGATTGTTTGTTGTTCCTTTTTCTTTTTCGCTTCAAGTTTTTTTTTGGTTTTTCCACCTCAAGGTAATCGAAGCGAAATCATGCCACATACATACCTATAACTACGTGAAGAGTATTAGAAAGCTCCTCAAAGTAGTGGAGAATTATTATTTAGTTATTAGAGTTCGGCGAAGTTTATATATGTATATATCTACCGTAGTGTCTGATAAATGGTATATGTATATATTTACGAACTTACTATAAATAAAAAAAAAGGTAAGAGGAAGTGGAGACTGAACTTTATTTATGATGGGTTGTCAAAGTTAAAAAAGCTGTGAAAGCACCGTGGGGATTGCAGATTACAACGATGAAGAAACAGTCTATATATAATTATGTAAAAACTTGTAAGAAAAATAGACAAATTAAAATTTCCTTCGAAAGATTTCTAAATACCATACCTCAGAGATCAATCTCTAGTTTGCGACAACAAATATTATACAAGGTGGCAAGAGGAAAAAAATTAATTAATTGACTAACTTTATCAAACTTTTGTTTTTTTTTTTTTTTGTGGGGGGGGGAAGAGGTGATCTGATATTGCACACTATCCGGTTACTCGCAGCACTTAAAAAAAATCGGGCTGTTTTATTTTTCATCAGAAAAACGAAACGAAAGTAGGTACTATTCTTTTAATTTTCGGGCAGTTTACTGCACGTTCAGCTTTTATTTATATTTCAAAATTATATATACCGTAATTTTCTTTTCATAATCTTTTTTTAGTCACCCCGTATATTTACCCGGCTACGTATACCTACACCGTACTTCGTAGCTCGATTTGATCCCAAGGGATCGAATTGCAGACGATGTCTTCCAAGTTTCGTCGGAGAAGAAACAAAAAAAAAAGCGAAAAAATCGAACACGTATAGGTAAGATTAGAGCTACCAGGTCCAGATGAGACAGATTTTGTTTTCCGATCAATGAAAATTCATTGAAATAAAAGAAAGACCGAAAGCACGAACGAAATATTTGTTTCATCGGCTACTAATTTGGTCCGCGATAAAACGATAACGTAAGTATTTTAAAATCAGTATACTTATATATGTGTGTTACGTACTTATATCTAAAAATGAACTCACCGTGTCTGAATGAAAACACTTTCTCTCTCTCTCTCTCTCTAGTTCTCTCTCTCACTTCTTTTATTTTACTTTCTTCAAGGAAAGCTCTCCCATCTAAAACTTTTCCGAGGCTTTCAACAAACACTTTACTTTGCTACGCCACCCCACGTCGCGTTATTAGACGCCTAGATTCTATGCAAAGTCTCTTCCATCTTCACTCTATCTACAATGTACACGATACGTCTTATATGTACATACACATATACCCCGTTTCGCATTATACCGGTCATGTTACACGCCCTTATTTCACGATGTCAACGACCTCGTGTCAAAAATTTCTGGAAACCCTTTTATTGTTAGCCAAAAATTTGATAATTTCAGCCCGTAGAACGGACGCTTATTACGTTGACCGTAAGTTTGAAGTACCGGAAAACCCTCTATTATCCTGATAGGGTAATAGAATTTCCGGAAATATTTTGGAAAATTAAGATTCATGGGTATATAGGTGTAGGTACAATATAATGCGGTTCATTCGGTTAGCCAAAACACAGCTGTGGTGAGCGTTCGATATAATTTTCGGCTAGGGATCGGAAGCTAATAGCTCATGTCCTGCGCCGATACAGGATAATCTGGTTTTTTAGTACCTTCCATTGATTCTTTTAGGTAACGTTTAATTCTGGAAAAGTATATAATGTATAAGCAGCTGTGAAAAGTTTATTCGAAAAAAAAAAAGAGAAGCGATTGAAAAAGATCAAGGACCGGAAGTCAAAGTCTGTACCTTCTTTTTCTTCATTTTATTTCCTTCTTGTTCTTTCGTCGAACAAACTTTCACTCGTATATGTCGTATATATGTGTAAGAAAAACTGTATGAATGAGACATAAAAAAAAGAAAAAAACTGAAATAAAAAAATTATACCGTCTCAATTCTCACACCGATTTAAGTTTTCCCAAAAATTCCACCGGAAGTGACGTGTCCGGGAGTGCCACAACTGAGACATATTCTACTCAACGTCAACCGATCAGCAATATCAGCGAAACTCTAAAAGTTCGTTTGTTAATCCGAGAAAAAGAAAATCGGTGGGACGTGGGATTGACAAATAAATAAATGGACGAATGAATAAAATATAAGAGATAAAAAGGAAGGAGGACGGATTTTAATCAACGTAGAATAATTGTATATCTATGTGAGTGACGTTGGGGGTAGTTAGGAAGATGTAACGATATCATTATCGAATGGGGTTTGAAATTGAATGAAAATAATATAATGAAATATGGAGAGAAGAAAAAAAGGACCTAGATAAAAAGAAGATATTAAAAAGCGATAGCGCAAGAGAGTTAGCTGGCACGGGAGCTTTTTCTCTCCCTTTCAAGAGAGCCATCGAAGAGGCGGGAATAAAGAAATGGCTCCCGTTAAACACGCGAAAGAGTGGAGGAAAACGTGCGAGGGGATGAGAAAAGTACCTCTTTCTCCTTCAACGGCATAAGGATGGAAGGAAGTAAAAAAGAATAAATATAAAAAGCTGTTCCAACCACTTTGCTAATACGAGAGTTTCACGGGAAACGCGTTAACGGGCACCCTTCCACCCCCACCCCCACCTCCCTCCATGTCCTTCTCCTCTTACTCTTTCTCTTCCTCTCTCATTCCCTTCTTCGTCCTTGAGGCGAGACTACGAAGGATTATTGGCGGATTTAGAATTTCAACCGAGTCAGGGTTGCTGTTCCCAGGACGCGCCCCGCGCACTCCGCTTGTGCGGAACGTCTGCGAAGTGGTTTGCAGCCACCCTACGGGTAACATCGAAACGGAAAAGGGAATCGGAAAGACAATACGCGGCGACGAAGAATCGCGTCTGTTTCTCAGCTGTGCTATATGAGGCGTAAATAACTGGCGCCACGTTGTCAGCTTCTATTTGTTGTTAAACAATGGATAGAAAATACACGCGTCTCGAGTAAGAAGTATTCGAGGAAGGGTGAGCGCCGCTGCCGCCTCTCATCTCTCGCGAAATTATAACGTTATTATAATACAACGTCGCGACTCGCGAATCGTCGAAATATATTACCTATATATCGCCACTATAATTAATTCATTCATATAACGAATACAATTATACGAATTTCTACCTAAAGCCATTAGATACACACAACGTAGGATAAACTCTATAACCCGTCCGTTTACGTTATAATACGTGACTGAAAATTAATATACGTCTATATAAGTTCGTATACGTATTCCGAGTCATGGAAAGGATAATAATTGCGTCATCTGTGATCCTGAAAGTGAGTGCCATAAACAAGGATCAAATTACTTCGTATTTAATTTCACTTGAATTGGAAACGAATATTATAGAAATACAAACTTATAACGAGGATATAATTTTTTATCGAAAAATTCGATAAAATTTCTCTCAAAAATAGAAAAAAAAATCGTTTCTGAGAAACTTTCAAATCTATAATAGTTCGCGTCGTAATCGCAGCCACGCGATTGCATATTGAATAGGATGTACACGTTTATTAATTTGCTTTTCAGTAAAGATGTATAGGAAAAACGAATAACTTGCGACGGGAGACAACGCATCGATCGGTGTCCCAGTTTATTTATTAGTATAGCGAACAGAACGAGCTCGCAGGGTGCTCGTTTCTCTGTAGGTCGTTAATAATAGTCGTTTCAGTTTACCGCCACCTCCAACCCTCATTTTCCTTCTATTCCCAGTACGGTACCACCTATGGTCATACGGCATACCTAGTATATACAAATACGAGCACCGTACGCACTATGAGTACGTGGAA
The DNA here is from genome assembly GCA_963932425.1 of Athalia cordata. Lineage (NCBI taxonomy): Eukaryota > Metazoa > Arthropoda > Insecta > Hymenoptera > Athaliidae > Athalia > Athalia cordata. The sequence continues at coordinate 34,714,057 of OZ010626.1, forward strand.
TATACCGTTAATTATTCCCTTCAACAAGAGGCCGCACAACTTTCATCGATCCATCGCGATATCATATTTGTGTATTAAAAAAATACACAATTACACAATTGGAATGCTAAATTTTCCGAAGATATTATTTCTGCACGGGTAAACATAAAGCCCGAATATTCATTTCAAAAAGCGATTTAATTACTCGTAGGTTCGGTTGTCTATTTTAAATGAATTCGTTAAAAGTTTTAACGGTGTGAAAATGATACGGAATAAAAAAGAGAAAATAAAAGAAAAATATATACAAGATTTTTTTTTTCAACTATCAGAGTACACAGTATGAATTGTAGTGTTTGACGTGATTCATTTTTCGTTTTATCTCCGGACAGACGATAATTTCCGGTGCGATGATTATATTGCAGCGTGAATTCATCAAAACTGGACGCTACGTATAACTGGCGTTTGCAGGACAGTTCCCATCGGTCACTTTTATACCTAGTATAATAATACGTATAATTCGCGGGTAGATAAAATACACCCGAAATAAACTGAAATAAACCATAAAACGATAAGGTCAACTGTATAATGATGATTCAAACAACATAAACGACTCTCCAAAACTATAGTTCCGAACTATATAAACTACGCGTGGGATATACCTAATTATAAATTTACTCCTTCGGAATAAGTTCATAAATTAATTTTAGAAAATCTTGTTATCTTCCATGATCGTTTTACCGTTATAATTAGTTTCGCTGTACATTAATTTATCCAACTGTTGTATATATATATACCTACCGTACCGTAGTTATAGGATTATATGAATTTCCTCTTTCTCGCCACATGACGTTTCTCTCATTTAATATACCCCTTATTATATCTATGTACCTAAAATCCTTTGGGATCTCCAGGACTTCTGGTAGCGTATATGTATGTACCTACTAGAAACGGTCTTCCAGTTCGCGTCTGCACGCTGCCGAACTCGAGGATTCCTGTGGGGATCTCGTGCCTTTTCCGGTACGGATCCGTACAGACTGCAATGCGGTGCAGACGGCCCTCCCTTCCTTTCTCGCTTCACCTTCAATTTATATCCTTAAACCCCGTCTGCAACTCCCCCCTCCTCTTCACCTCTCTTCTCCCTCTATTATTCCTCCCTTTCCTCACCCATTCTTGGATAAAAGGATGAGAAAAGATTTGTGTCCGATAAATTCTAAGGTCTTAGTCCTCGGGGGCGACAACTGTACGCGCTCGAGTTCCTCAGTGGTAAACTAGGAAACTAAAATTATAACCTCACTAGAAAAATGTATAGATAGACTCGAGGATTGAGTTCCTAGAAAATATTAAGTTTATGATGTTGCTAAGCGGAGGTAAACAAATTTTATTACAAAAACCGTGAGGTCATGTGATACAAGAAAAAGTATGAAAGAAAAAATGGACTGCAAGGAATTAGAATTGAATTTCAGGAGATGTTACAATTTTACATAATTAGGTCGATTGTTCGGTTCCATGACGAATATGAAAAATGTTATGACGAGGTAACGAGAAACTTGAAACTGTCGAATAACGTGCGGCCGTGTAAGTTGGCCTGGAACATAAAGCCTGCAGAAGGTCAAACTCTAAAACCAAGCCTTGGAAGACGAAGTCAAACATTTACCTTGGGATAATTTTACTTCCAACAGCTGATGTAGATGGTTCAACGTCTGCAGCATCACACAATTTTCAAAACAACCGCGTATAACAGCTACCAACGTCTTAAGTATAATGTATAGTTTATGGTATAATTAACCGCGTTTCATGTCGACTTTTTTTTTAACGTCCAAATTTTTTGATCAAACAAAAAAGTCACCAGCGGTATAACGTGTGACGTAAAATGAGGCGTTAGAAATGTTGGTTGTAGCTCTTTTAATTGCCCGTGCTTTTCCGGATCCCTAATTTATCCCAAAAGCTGCGAGGACCGCCGGTAAAGCGAAATAGAGGAGAAAAAAAAAGAAAAGAACATAAAAAAGGAGAAAGAAAAAAACAAGAAGAATTCTTTCGCCACTCTCACCTAGAATTCGACCCTTCCGTGTGCAGGAGTGGATAAGTGGAATTATATCGCATGTCTGGAATGAAAGGCCTAAGCCATAAAGAAAGTAACGACGTTATGTGCTTTTAAAGCTCAAGACATCGCTATATGAATATAACAAGGGTTATATCATGGCAAAAAAAGGTGCTTTTTTTGCCACAATCTAGAACCCACGACCTTGTAATTTTGCGTATCGTCATCGAGCTGATTGAGAAGAAAGAAATGATAGAAAAAAAAATTTGAAAAGAAAAAAATCAAATCAAAGAGCGAACATTTTCGCCTTATCACCATCCGGAAATGACCGACGATTTCATCTGATTCTCTATAGGTATACAGCCGAGAATTAGGGATGTATATAGCTACCTCCTATACATATATACAGATATGTACAAACTGCAGCTCACTCAGCTTATTATATACCACACGAACCGAATTGGTTTTCCATCCCCTGCGGCCGGTAACTTAACCGGTAATCAATTGCCAGCTAAAGTAGATTTGGTACAAGCTTTACGATATACAGATATACATACGATATAACCAAATTGATGTATAGATATATACAGTTTAAATAAAACAAATCTACTAACATGTAAAAGTTGAAAGAATTGTATACAAGTATGAAAGAATCTCCACTATCGTACCCACGCACGCATTATAGGAAGAACGGCGAATGAAGCTTGAAAGCTACGAGCTTTTTGGGTTCATTTTGAACGACGTGCAAAGTAAGGGTTGTCGTATACCTGTATGTATATGGTGTACATAAAGTGAAAAAAAAAAGAAGAAATTTCATTCAAGAGGAAAAAAAAGCAAATGAAAAAGAAAGAGAACGAGAGAAAAAGAGGACAAATTAACGAGACGACCTCCCCTCGTTACAAACCTGCGTACCTGGGATTGCCTTTGTTTTTAAATTAAATTATCGTTAAAGTAAGTCGTTTCCAGAAAGAAGTGAATTTCTCTTTCGTACGTACCTACAGAGATATATTATACATATAATTTGAACACTTTTTATCATTTCGTCTTCGCTCTTTTTTTTCTTTTTTTTTCTTGTTAAACGTTTTGTTTTTCATTTTTGTATAATTTTTATAATCTTTTTTTCTTGTCTCTTTCGCCTAATTCACCACCCTCCACAACCCTTGAAACTTAATTCTGTGTAAGAACGCGGGATATTGATGTGTGATGGCATCGACAAAAAAAAAAAGGAAAAAATAATTAGAACATTTTCGTCGGAACTTCCGCTTTCTCTATATCATTATATCATACGTCTTCGTTGTGTCATTACTTTGGCATCATCTATTCTCGATTATGTCACAATTTTTTGTTCACATGTATTGAGGTATTTCCGGGTTCCGCCAACCGGATTGATCTACCTGCCGAAATGATCGAGTCGTCGCAAATTTTTCGCTCGGAAAAGCGCAAAAATCGTGACATCTCTATTACTTTTATTCGTAGCTTTATTCACGGTTGAGGAATTAGCGTTTTTAAAATAAAAAGTCGCTCGAACGTTTTAAAAAAATGTTCAATTTTCGGAAGTGCGTTTCAACGGAAGTGTCGTTGAATTTCAAACTTCTCGTCTCTCGATAATTTCTGCAAATTTCGAACGTGCACGCCTCCTTTTTACCCAGAAACATATAATAAATAAATTGATCGTCCAAGCACATACTATATAGGTAATAGCTGTACGCTGCGTGACTGAAACAATTTATTCATCAACATATATATACGTATTTCAATATACTGTATATTAATATATTATTATGTATAAACACACAGAAAGTTCTAAAACCTGCAGGCTTATTAATTAACAAAGTTTCGCCTACCAAATTATTACCCCATTTATACGCGATATATACCTAATAAACTATTACCGCGAGTAGAGAAATTCCACAACTTTTGTCCCATGTGGTTTATATAAATATTTATGTACACACATGTGTATATACCTAACATCCTATACATTTTAAAAAATTGCCTGCTGATGAACTTGATAGCAAAAAAATATATTCTCCACATCATTTGTTCTGTTCCTGATTCTACGATAAACTGAAAAATTCTATAGAATTTTTCCAACACATTTCTGTTGGTTCTATTTGTTGGGTTTTTTTTTTAGTAACCATCGATGTAAAAATTTTTTTCTGTTCGCGGTTCACCGAGCAGCTTTAACAATCTAAATGAATAAGAGTGTTAGGTGCGGTGTAAAATTATTAACAGGAGGTCCGCGCATGCAGGACTGGAATTAAGGGAATGAAAACGAGAAGAAAAATAAAAAATCACCCCTCTCATATCATAAATGCGTGCGTATTTCAGGCTTCCCATGTTATAATGAGAATCGATCAACGAAATGTACGTACGTTCGTTCAACGAGGACGTATTGCAGGTAAAAATTAGTAAGAAAAAAAAATGTTAAATAAATAATAATGGAAGAAGAGAAAATAATTGTGAGTTGGTAAAAGTATAAGAGAGAGATTCATTAATTCGCGATTTTCATGTGAAAACGAAGCGGCCCGTCATATACATGTGTGATATGTGATGTACGAATACATACAAGGTATAAAAATATTAATTCGAAACAACATCTCAGAGAAATGTTTCAACGAGATTTTATCCGCATTCGCGGTGAACTTCTGTTACTTCAAAATACAGGAGGAAAGAATCGGAAAAACTACTGGAAAGCTCAACTGCAGTCATAGAGATGATGATGGGTGGGTGGTGGAGGATTGTGGAAAATCGACTGAAACGGGGGAAGAAAAAAAAAAACGAACAGAGAATGAAAAAACAAAAAGAATTGAAAAAAAAAAAAGAAAGAGCGAGACGAATTACTGCCACCCGACATAGGACAAATAATCAAGGAACATAACAGAAAAAAAAAATATAGTAAAATGGAAAAATAAAATCAAATAAAGAAAAAAACAGAAAGAGGTGTTAGGAGAAAACAGAAGGTGAGGAGAACAGGGAAAGAAAAGTAAAAAAAAAGAAAAAAAAAAAAGAATTGCAATCAGTGAAAATACGGGAACGCGACGAGCAACTGCACAGGGGGAGGTGTGTTAAGGCGTGATGAAAGCGTCTCCCGCATCGTTCGAAGGAGTAAAAGGAATTTAAAAAAAAAGGTACGATTTTCTTTTTTTTTCAATATTTTTTTTCCCACTTTCTCTAGCCTCTGAAGTTCCGAGCGAAGTGGGCGATTTAAATTCGTCTTATCGTTATCGCCTTCCAACATTCGCCCCCCACATTTTTTAAGAATCTTTACAATTTCTATATATTAATTTAGAGTCAAAGACGACAGTTCGCTTTATCTTTTCAGACAATTAAAATAATTAGAGGGGTGAATATAATGCGAGATGAAGAAAAAAGAAAAGACAAAGAACGAAAAACGAAAAACGTTGAAAAAAAAAAAAGAAAAAAGGGAGGAAAAAATCAATCGATCAATATATAGCCTGCGCGATGAAACGTGCTGCCTGTAGAAAAGACGACCCCGCCCCTTTGATTGATAGGCATATTATATGTATAACACAAATTTATATGATAAGAATGTCCCGGGGGATTCAGTTTTCGAGCAGATACCGGGTCGCAGAAAATAAGTAAATTAAGTGCAGAGAGAAATTATGAAAGAGGAGAAGAAAAATGTGCCATGTAATTTAAGATATTCTCTAGATAATTGTTCTATAATTTTACTTCCCTCGTCGAATCCGGAATAATAAAAGTACGTGGAAGAAAAATTGAATGAATATAGTAAAAACCAATAAAAAAAACGAGGAGGGTTGGATTATTTATTGTTCGTTGAAGCCAACGATGTACAAAGTCGTAAAGTCCCATCAATCATCTTGTCGTGATAGCTAAAGCGATCGACGCGGAAGGAGACTGCAAACAACGCCACGTCTCTAGGATGAAGATAGACGAATCCTAAAACTACAAAGGCGTCCAAATTATTCAATGGAAAGTGCAAACCTTGTCGAAGAAATAAATTCATCCGATGTACGCGAGACAAAGTCGATGAAAAGTTACAATAAAAATTATGCAACTAAAATTTTTGAAAAATCGAATTCTTGTAGACTCAAAATCACGATAAACGAATTTGAACGAAGAAAGTTATTATGAAAAAAATTAAATTCAATGAAATAAAAACAAATCAAAAACTTTTTCATTAATCGAAAGTTATTACCGACTGTGAAACAGGGTTCAGCTTCAACGACAGACGATAGTTTAGATTTCGGAAAACGATTTTTAACCGCAAATTACCAGCGTCAGGGTATGTAGAATATCTGTTTTACTGCATGAACAAAAATGAACGTAATGCCATAAAGTAGGAATCTATTTTTTTTATCGACAGTCTAATATCCGAGAGATCGATTACTATCGAAATAAATCTGGTAAAAAATTTTGAACGTTGTTTTTTTCTTAAATTACGTTTTTCTCATTTTTTCCAAATTTTCTCTGTGAGTTCAAATCTGCACATTTCGCACTGATATTCCGTTTTTTCTCAAGTAACAAAAAAATATCGTTCTTCCGGAGGCGAAATCAAGTACCGCACCCGATGCGTAAAATTGACAGCGTGAAATTTCAAACCCCACATAATTCGAAATATACATACTCGATGATGAAGATTTCTGTTCAGTAAAAGCAAACAAGTAGGATAAATGAACCATGTACATAAGGATAAGTTTCAAAAGAAAGACATGTCATCTCCGTGCAAAATCCCAGTCTGAAATATATATATCCTACTACATAGAATAAGAAGACAAAGAGCGACCAACCAGCAGCCCCGTTTCAGGTTTTTGTCTCATACATTTCCCACTATTAGCATCTACCCTCATTGTTAGATGTTTCAACAGCTCCTTCTCTCCTAAATTTTCCCTCTTTCTTTTCTTCCAGTAATCCGCATGGTGCGACGACGTCACGTAATGCAGCTTAGTCACTGCGATCAAGTGGGTCATATTCCAATTTTACATTTCTCATCCCCCCTCCCCCCTCCCTGTAAAGCCATCGAGCTCAACAACAATTACCTACTGTATAATAGAAAGAAAGGAAGAAAATTGAAAGAATAAATATCAATGGTCGCGGGATATGGAATTTTAATCATCAAGGATTACTTGTCCAACCTGCAGTAGAACAACGTACCAGATACAACTAACGTACTAAGAAAAAATGAGAAAAAAAAAATTTCTCCGAAGAAAAGTAAAAAAGGAATTAATTAAGGGCACTCCAGTGTTCCAGGACGTCCGCCCGGCTCTGGCAACGATTTGGGCGACTGGCGAGGCGCCAACAATGTCAATGGCATTTCCGATGCGCTACTCTACGTTACACTATTGGTACACAAATATGTAATATCGTTTTCATATACTCATAGGTATACATTTATTTAAATACGACGTCTATGCGGATGTAAGTACTATACATGCATATCTGCGGCATGAATAACAAAATCGCTTCGCATCTGCACGAAACACATCGCATTATTTCTGACACAAAAGAATATCGTTGTAATAAAACGACTATAGCAAAATTTGTTGAAATGATTGTTTTTATTTCTTTCTTTCGCTTACCTCCACGTGAGATTATGGTGTTTCCACGTCTGTCCGCGAACCAGATATCGTTTTTGTCTGTTGTTACTCCTCCGAAATCTTGACCTGGTTGCAAATCTTGGATCTGGTATGTCAGCTAAACCACAACGTGGAGTTTTCATCAGTCGCTTAGTTTCCTCGTCAATTTCACCGGTTACTGGAATTCCACCGTAACTCTGAAACGGGATTAGATGAATTTTTTTATTTCAAACACATATAAATCATCATCAACCGAAGGACGATTATCATATCATACTTTCTCATCGCCATCGCACGGATTCTTTATTCATTCGTTACCTTTGAATTTTCTGTTTTTCATTCGAAATTGCATTAAAAATTCAAAAATACAAAAGAAAAAAAAAAAAACAATTTTAAGTGAAAGAAGAATTATATTCATCTTCGGTATACTGCGGTTATATATATGTATAAGCGAGAAAAACCATTCGTTACGTTTTCTTTGGCGAACACGGAGGAGAGGATTCCATGCCTTGAATAGAAATGAGATGAAATTTTATGAAAGAATCGAGTGAATTGGATGTAGTGAAGCAAGTAAATCAAACTAAAATAAAAGAATGAAGAATGGCATATAGAAATAATATAGAACCGCTGCACCTTTAAAAATTGCAGCGAATTATTACGGAACAATAATCAATCCAAAGAAAGTTATCAAACAATGAAACATAGTAAATACGACGTCTTTCATTTCTTCAATAATTCAGTCTGTTTTTTCTTTTTTTTTCTCATTTTCTTTCGAGTAAAAAAATTAATTGGACGGTTATGTTGTGTTAGGTCTCAATTACCATTTTCTCTGTAACATCGTTAGTTAATTTTAAATATAACTTCTTTCTCCTTCGTCTTGGAAATATGATAATTTGTACAAGAACCAAATATACCTATATAGTATAGAATGTATAGATTTTCGAGGACATTCCACTTGAAGAAATAAATTAGTTATCATGAATTTAATTGAAAATTCATTTATTCTATGCACTCACCTGTAAACTCTTAACGGCATTAATTAGCTGATCTTCGGTTCTAAGACTTTGAGTTTCCTGATCACTCTGCGGTAAGTAACCAAATGTCATCAGGAATTTTTGCTGCAACAATAAATAGAATAGCAGAACATTAATTATGATCTAGAGAAAAACAAAAATAGAATGAAATAAAATTTTTACAAACTTATTTATACGTTTTTTTTTTTCTCGTTCAAGAAAAATCTATAAAACGGTCTATAAAAAAGTTGTATTCCAATAATCATTTATCGGAAATATTTGCTCTCAGCCACTATATATGCGAAAAAAGAAAATAGGAAAAGAGATGATAAAAATCTCGCTCGTATACTTTCACGGTTTTTTCTTTTTTGTTTTTTGTTTCAATTTCAATTCCAATTTCAATTTTTATTTTTATGAGAAAGGTGAACGAAATAAGAAAAAAAAAACGAAAAAAAATGGATAAGTATAAAAAGTAAAGAAAGAAGGAAAAAAATCAAAATTGAAATTTGGTAAACGATAAATTGACGTGATAAAATTTATGGTTTAAAAGTTATTAAGTTTATGATTTTCTACGTAATATTATAATATAGGTATAGGTATGTATATATTATATAATATAAATTTAAGCGGTAAAATGTTCGCCTGTTCATTGTCTTTGGAAAATTGGGGCGGGGCGGGGAAAAGTCGGTAAGGAGGGTGGGGGCGCTTCTGTAGAGTTTGAAGGTGCAGATGAGTAGCTGAAAGGGAAGAAGAAGAGGAAGTGGTGGATAAGGAAGAGAAGGAGGTACGGAAAGGTCTTATCTGATCTAGACTACTCGACGCCTCCTGCAGTTCAGTATAGGGTGAAGAGGAAAAAAGAGAGAAGAAAAAAAACGAACTAGGGGATGTCGAAAGATTCCTCGCGATGGTAATTATCTTAGCTAATGAAGTATATTATATCAATCAGAATGAAAAGAAGAAAAAAAAGGAAATGAAAAGAAAAGAAAAAAATTGAAATTCGCTGGTTCGCGGTTAACTACAGGTATAGCTTCGCTCCGTATAACTTTTGTGTCGATTTTTCAAGAGACAAAATATGAATACCTAAATAAACAACTGCTGAAAATGGTGAAGAAAATAATTTATGCACAGCCCCGTCGTTTCGTGGATGAAAACCGTCTATATATGTTAAATTTTTGGACGAAAAAAGAGGAAAAGGATTAGATGACTATGACTGAATAAAATTAAATAAAATTAGGATAATGATTATATGATGCCCCGCAGCGACGCGGACGACCGCGATGCTCTTCAACTGGGACTGTATCTGCAGGCGTACGTATATATGTAAATGTATATATGTATAGGTACCTATATTATAAGTATTTTTGTTTAACTCAAAAATAGAAGCTGCGAGCGAGGGGATTCCTGTATACGTGTGCAGTGCTTGCAACGGTTGATCTATTTTTTTTACCATGACCATCGTCGATATCGTTTTATGCGGAATTGTGACTAATATACACTGCACAGCTGATTGGCAAGCAGAGAAAAAAAATAATTAACCGTGATATTAAAAGTATAGATAATATATAGAAAGAGTTAAGAAGATATTGCGATTACTATTTTATTTTATCCGCAGCATCGCGCGATGTCTTTTTTCTACTTTTTGGAACTCGTTTCGCTCATCAACATACAATTATATTTTCTTCTCTAGTTTTTGCTCTAGATATGTATGGATGAAATGTAACAGACTTTTCGATAATATATCGCGCGTTAAATTACGGGGAATAAAATTTCTGTGAAAATTTATTAGCGCGATAAAGTGCTGTACAATTGTATTATACATATACGTCTATATCTGCAGTGAGGCGTGAGTTAAAAACTGTATACGTGTCAAATCGAACAACAACGAAAATCCGCGTCGCACGTGTCATATACGAATTACATATCTATATGTATACCTAAAGAGTTATTGTTTTACGTGTGACATATACTTTGTACCTATAGTTATACACAAATACTTTTCACATAATATTTCACAGTTATTTTTACATATTAATGCGAATCGGTAAAATCGAAAGACATACATTTACACCCCCTCACAGCTGAACATGATGAAAATAACTGCAGACGAGAATTCAGCGAAGAAACTCGTATCAAGATGCAAATTCCATGGAAAACCATAAGGAAAAAAAAAAGAAAGAAAAAACAGAGGGGGGTGGTGAATACGGTGAATCAAAAATGTGAAGAAAAAAAAGTAAATAGACTATAGAATCTCGAAGCAGTTTTAGGGCGCAGTTAGTGAATGGGGAAATATTGCGAAATATGAGGGTCGAGGACGGTCCATTTTCTCATTTCATTCTGGAACGGAATATTAATTTCTCCCTTCGAATACATATAGGTATAAGGGGAATCGTGGGAGAGGTAGGGAAAAAGCGATATCGTTGACGTTTAAATTTTGTCAGGGGGGTTGCAGGAAGGTGCCAAACTTGTGTATTCCCGGGTTTTCTATAGGAACTCCACAACAATGATTATACTAACAATATTAATTCTACCCTCTCTTGTTTCTTCAGACACAAGAAATTTCCGACAATCACGATCTCTCGACGCAAAATATTATATACAATTTTTTGTCTCCACTGCCATCGATTTTGAAAATACTTCATTTTTTACCCCAAAATTGAAAAAATGCAAAGGGGTATACCTTAGATTTTTGTCGATTTTGGGGTCAAAAATCAACATTTTTTTAAATCATTCGTAGGGCACTTTTCTGACGTATTTTGACCTCAGGAACACGAATCTGCAACTTAAATTGATCTATCTATAAAATTGATCGAGTTATCGCCAATTTATCGCTCCGAAAAGCGAAAAAATGAAGATATCTCGATGGGATTTATTCCTAGCATAGTTTAGTCGACGGATTCGTGTTCCTGAGGTCAAAATACGTTGGAAAAAGGTCCTACGATCGATTTAAAAAATATTTCATTTTTGGCCCAAAAATTGAAAAAATCCAAAGGGATGTACCTTAGATTTTTGTCGATTTTGGGGTCAAAAATCAACAATTTTTTTAATCGATCGTAGGACATTTTTCTGACGTATTTTGACCTCAGGAACACGAATCCGGCGGTCAAATTGAGCTAAGAATAAATCCCATCAAGATATCTTCATTTTTTCACTTTTCAGAGCGATAAATTGGCGATAACTCGATCAATTTTATGGATAGATCAATTTAACTTGCATATTCGTGTTCCTGAGGTCAAAATACGTCAGAGAAGTGTCCTACGATCGATTTAAAAAAATGTCGATTTTTGACCCCAAAATCGACAAAAATCTAAGGTATACCCCTTTGGATTTTTTCAATTTTTGGGTCAAAAATGAAGTATTTTTTAAATCGATCGCAGGACATTTTTCTAACGTATTTTGAACTCAGGAACACGAATCTGCAAGCTGAATTGATCTATCTACAAAATTGATCGAGTGATCGCCAGTTTTTGGATCTGAAAAGTGAAAAAATAAGGATATCGCGATGGGATTTATTCCTAGCTTGATTTACTTGACGGAATCGTGTTCTTGAGGTCAAAACATATCGAAATGGCCCATACTCCCGAGGGGGTAACCACTCGATCTATAGGTGTCCCAACCATTTTACATTTCACAACTATTTTGCACTACTTCACACCATTTCATACCATTTCATGGGCATTTCACTAGTATTTCATAACAATTCAAAATTGACTATCCCAAGTATTTCACAAGCGGGTACCCCCTCGGAAAATAACCGTATATTACGTCTTCGTTGTAGACATATTTTTTTTCTTCTTTTTATTTTTTTGCCTCCGGGCACGCACACATGCCCCGGATATAATGACATTTTCCGTTTACCTGGTGCGGAGGGGGTAGGAGGGGGGTTTGGGAAAATGCAATATTGTGTACATGAATCATCGGCAATCGTAAACGACGTCGGCTGAAGGATCAGTTCCATCTTTGGCGTCTGCAGCAACAAGCCTGTACAATTTTATATTACGTCTGCAGATTCCGTATACTTTTATTAGACTTTAATATTTTCCCTGCACTCGAAGCGGCTGCGGCAGAAGAGATAAAGTGTAGATTTGACTATTCCTCAAATTATTCTATCTATCAGCGAAAAATGTTTCTTCGCACGCCGACGCGACGTGCAGGGACGAAATTTTGATAAAGCGATATTCGTTCGATCATGCGAGATGAACGAACGAATGGCTGTGATTTTTTTAATTTTTTCATTTTTTTTTGGACCCCGCATGATGCAGGCGGTTCATATTTCCCGTAAATCCCATTGAGGAAGATTCATTTTTCCCTTGCGCAGCATTTTCGCATCGGATCTGTTGTAATTCAAGTTTCTTTGGATTATTAATGACGGGCACGGAACGATGGCGCGGATGGTGCATGACGGCGCTTGCGAAAGTAGTAACTATATTTAACATATATATGTGTTATACATATATACCTACTTATATACATGTATATACCTATGTGCCTTACAAACTTTGCTCATTACGTCGCACCGTTCGTCAGATCCCGGTCGAATTCAATTTATATTTTATATTAACTGCACGGACGTTATGAAAATATATAATATAATAATATAGATTACAGTACCCTGTATAACACAAAGCGCGGGGAAAACTAATATCAAATTCTATAATAGATCAATTTTCTGCATATCATTTTTTTTTAATCATCAAACTACATGCAGAATCTGCGACAAAACGTTGATAAGAATACGATAAAAACTCTATAACTGAGATGCGAAGAAAAAATGATCCCATATAACTATATCGTCTCGTCTTATAAAAATATATTTTTAAATCTCTTTGGACAAAAAAATAAAAATTTCACGTAGAACAGGTTGTTACAAAGAACTTTTCTACGTCGTTATATGTATAGAGATAGAACGACGTGCATCGAATCCTTCTACAATACGAAGGTACAAAGGATTACGACTATTCCAATATAACGAGCATTATACTCCACATCTGCTTTTACCTATACTCTAGTTTTTCCCTGCATGATGAAATGTCCGAAGTAAGTCCTTTGATCGCTTGCATCCACTTTGCGTCTATAGAGAAATTTATTTTCGCTCACGTTTTATTTTCGGAACGTCAAGAGTTTTTTCATTAATATCAGGATGAAGAAAAAAAAAAAGAGAAACTAGTGTACTCGAAGATTTCTATACAAATTATCGATCGATTTTTAAAAATAAAATAAGGATTTCAATTCGAACAAGAATCGTCTATGCAGGAATGGCTGAACAACCGAATGGATATAACATTTGGAAAGTAAGTTTTGACCTGACTCAAGGAATAATTGGGTCTCAGAATCGGACCCCGCGCAGGTATTAATATATCGTGTATAGATAATTGTTAAAATAACTTGGGCAATCGTATAGATAAATGTATATGGAAACGAGACTCATTATTTTACAATTCTACCGCCGGTGCAGCAGGTAAGGAATTAGTAGATGTATAGGTATATATTACGTATTTCATGTACGTATGAATAATACACAAGGATATACGTTACACATACGTATGCAAGATGGATGTACGTATGTGTGGACATAAATAATATATATATGTATAAATCGTATATTCTATATAAGGTAAGGTAAAACGCGAGGCGGCGGTGGCGGCAAACTTGGAGGTTTCGCTTTGATACGTTAGTACGTCTCCGCGAACCCGTTGGAGCTGCATTACATACATGTGTACATAGGACACTGTATAATATGTACATGTATATAAAACTGTATACCCTCTTTAGCGGTGCCACACATAAATGTGACCGACTCTATAGGCTACTCGCGATACACACATCCGAAAGACTTGGTTATAATCTACCTACGCGAAAAAATGAACGAGACATGAAAGGAAAAAAAAAAAAACAATTGCAAAATACGACGTAAAAATGTATGGCCACGTATATCGAATGAATGAAAAGAAATTGGATCGTTGCTGCTGCATAAAACACGATGAACAAAAAAAAAAAGAAGGAGCTTTTCCAAATTTCTAAAATCTGCACAGGTGTATAAAACAATCTAACTGCTTTTCGAGTACTCGAGATATATGATATATAGTGCGCGTGTAGAGATCGAGTAGATTTGACAAAAAAAAAGAAAAAGAAAAAAAAAATTCTATATCATAAGTTCGTTGAACGGATCTTACCACACATAATATGATATCAGTTGATAACAGCTCATCAGCTGTCCGGGAAGAAAACGCAGACTGACACAACGAGGGTGTAGCAAAATATATACGGGGGGATTTAGAGCTCGTTTCAAATAATCATTAGGTGTGAAAGTGACGGGTGTTTTCTTCCGAGTTTTTTTTTCTTCGATGCAATCTACGGTTAACTTCTTCCCCTCTCTCTCTCTCGCTCTCTCCACATCTCTGAGTGAGCTGCAGATATTCCGAAAGAGTAAAAGCTCGCAGGGGCGAAGAATGAGAAAACTGAGAAACGAGAAACGAGAAACGAGAAACGAGAAACGAGAAACGGGACATGAGCTATGCTGAGACGCGAGAGGAATGCAAACCGCCAAAAATAACTCCCACGCGGGGCTGTCGCCCTCCGCTACTGCGGTGCATAGGCATCGCGGTGATATTTTTAATTCCAAATAAATTTTCTATTTCATACATTTATATAAATCTATAATATTTTCATCTACACACTTTTTTTGTTTCTTTTTTAGATGAATATATTCAAATAAAAAAAAGAAAAGAAGAGAAAAAAAAATATCATTGTTTCCGAATTGATAAAAAAAAAAGGGGGGGAAAAAATGACAATAACTTTTTTTTACTTCATTCATATTGTCAGAAATTTTCTATTTCGATACGCCATGAAACATTTATTCGTGATCAATAATAGGACAGAATTGTGAACAGCTGCAGAGCGGATCCGCAGATGCCAGAGAATGAAATAAATGACGTATGTTCGATATGTAGACCGTATACGTAACTAAAGTTGGCATCCAATCGAGATTCTATACTACCTGAAGATATACAGTAGGGACTTCAACTCTAGATCATTCTTGTTTCTGTCCTACAGCCAGCAAACTCCATATAAAGACGCGTAATGACCGCGAATAAAGCGAGCGAGCTTTACTTGTATTGCATCGACTGCATTTTACACATACGTACGTACGTTCCGAACTCCTCGCGGCTACCGGGAATAAAATAATTCCTGGGATCGAGGGATCGAGGCATTGATCGCCGTAAATGGTCACCATATCTTTTATTTTAGTTTATTTTTATAACCTTTTCGCCTTTATCGTTCCTTTTTCTTCCTCTTTTTCTCTTTATTTTATTATCTTCTTCTTTCGAATTCTCTTCTTTTATGACGACGGTAGATATCTATATACCTATATACCTACATACATGAATATAGTGCGCCATAACGCGCACCTGTGACAATTAATTTTAATACAATTCATAAATGTGTTCGACAGAAATGACGATCGATTATTTTATTACTGCGATCGATTATTAACGCACCATAATCGTATGGTGATAAGCTAAAGGCACTACTTATAAGAAAAGAGGAAGAGAAAAAAACAAAAGCATTCGTACAAAACTACGTATATTGAGAATTAACAGATAAAATGTTTACTGAAAATTTATCGATTCTATAAACTTGATTAGAATTATTAATCAACGAACAATGCTCGGATTGTGCATCGATATAATATTTCGCTGCAGTCATAGAAACGTCAATTTCCGCAATTATTATAGTTCATCTCAATAATTCTCACGATTATACTTGTACCTACATTTTTCATTCATTGTCAGTTTTAACAAAAGCTATTTATCTAGTGCATGATGAAAGCTCCAATGTTCTGTTTTTTCTACTTTTTCTTTCATCCGTTCTACAATGAATGTCAAAAGATGGAATTAACA
The DNA here is from genome assembly GCA_963932425.1 of Athalia cordata. NCBI lineage: Eukaryota > Metazoa > Arthropoda > Insecta > Hymenoptera > Athaliidae > Athalia > Athalia cordata. The sequence goes on from OZ010626.1 coordinate 34,730,546, forward strand.
ATTATACATCTGCGGAGAATTACTTTTTGTTTGATATAAGAAAAGACAAAGAGAAAAGAGAAAAAAGAAAAATGAAAAAAAAAAACTATATAATTTTTCAAAGAGTTAATTTTGTTCTCGTTAACTTTTCTTTAAAGGCGCAAGGTGAAAGTTTATTCTGCTTCGAGTTCGTCGCTGACAAAGAGAAAAAAAAAAATTGAAAAAAACGAAAGAAAAAAGAAAGGGAAAAACCCGGAAATCAAACACCGCACTAGACTACAGAGTACGACTTGGATATATCTACACGTTCACGCGAGATTTTTATAGCTTTGTTTGTACAGTTCTAACATACGAAGGGGTGAAATGAGAAATATGAGAGGGGGAGGGGGGAGAGGGAGGAGGTGGAGTTGAATTTGACGAGGATAAACTTGAAGCATTGTTCGATGGTATAACCTAAACGTTGTTGACGAAGAAGAGCGACGCGGCGAGGTGAAACTTGGGCGCGCGAGGAGATATTAATAGTTCGCAGCTTTCTGACTTTCTCGCATGCTTTTCGCCGCATCTTGTACACACGCCTCAACTGTTTCTATAACTCTCGACTCACCACCCCCCGCGTTGATGTTGAGAACGACCCCCGCTGCCACGTAGAAAATGGGGAAGTTTTGATAAACGGGAAATAGCGAATACATCCCCAAGCTCGATCGAGGCTGTTCGCAAACTTGAAGATATTATATTTCGAGTTTCGACCCGCACGAAAGAAATGATCGATTTATTAAGGTGGACGAGTTCGAAAATTGATGACAAAAATTTGTTATACGATTCAAGTCGCGTTTGAGCAATTTTTGAAAAATTTTTCACCCCCCATTTTCCTCGAACGGAATTCTGCGAATATTTTTATCCAGCTGGAACGGAACTCTTTTTTTTTCTTCTTTCAATTTGTGTTGGAATAATTATTATTGACGCATACGATATATGGCGAACGGTAGAGTATAGAGTGTTCGTGTCGGAAGGCCATTCGCACGAAAGTTTCAAGTAGTTTAATCAACCTTCTCGGACAAAGACCGGATTAAATACCACTACAAAACCATCGCGTGTTAAAGACACGAGCCGAAAGATTAGAAAATCATGGTGCAAGGCCGTGGAACAGCATCTATATACCAACATAAATATACATATGTATCTACGCCGTCCATTAACAATGTATATAGCGTAATCATGATCCTGTATACGTGACCGAAACGAAACTATTCTTATCGAAATATTTATAATGTACGTAAGAAAAAAAATCCACGAACTTATAATTGATTTCGTTATGATTCGTTATTTTATAATCCTGCGAATGTATAATTGTTTATATATTTATATAAATAAATTGACCTTGGAAAATATCACGCCCCAAAGATAATTAATAAAAGTATAATATATCTACAAGATGGTGTATAATTGATATGTCTGTACGATTATATATAGGTATAATATTATTTATAAGGAACGAATAATTTAACCCGAGGGAGTTTTATTTTTTATTGGCTTTATTCTTTTTTTTTTTCTTTTTTTTTTTTTGGGGTGCCTTCTCTTTCACGTGATAATTTTGAGCAAAGTAGGTTTCGCATTAAGCGCTCTTTTAACGAGATCAATTCGGTATCCTCATCGGTATATTATAAGGGCTAATGGTATGTCACTTGACTCCTTGATCCCGGAGGGTTCCTTTGTCCCAGAGGAAGAATCCGAAATCCTAAATCCTAAATGCCGAATTCTGAATCCTCTCAATCGACGTCCAACAATGGACCTTCGATTCCGCTTCGGCGTAAGCTATATGCTACCCTATATACGCCCTTCAAAGAATAAATTTCAAATTTCTCCCAGCTCTCTTCCGTAGGTATTATTATATGGCCTCTCAAAGCGAGCATTCGCTGCAAGTCAACCGAAGATCAATCGACGTCTATGAAATGAACAATTATTAAAATATCTGTGATCGTTATTATATTTATTATATAAGTAAGGAAAATTGCGAAAACAATTATTATCTTATTTTCCCTCGATATATGAAATTATTTTCATCCATGCAGATGCGCTACCGCTTCTATGTTTCATTCAATTAAAGAAACGGTCGATGTAATGTTAATAATAATAATAATAAAAATGATAATGATGATAACAACAACGGTATTGTCCGGATCAATGTACAATAAAATAATAACGAGTTCGTTGGACCCAATTACCGCATTTCTTCGATGCAGATTATGTACATTAAATATCGCAAAATCTGTGTCTAGTATTCTAGGAAAGCAAAAAGCAAATTATCGATTATTTCTAAGGGTGTAATATTAATTATTTTAATTACACAATTATAAATGACGTTTGTATCATGTTATCATATGGCATTCACCGATGATCGATTTACCGTAGAGTATCTATATGATATAAAATAATTGCCCGCACGCGAGGTTATTGACATTTGTCAAAAATCTAATAACAATTCTAATCATGATATATTATTCGATCGCGACTCAAATGGCGATCGTTATTTGATCAACGGCATCACAAATTTATACAGCTTTGATTTCTTTCATTCAGGTAGTGAATTTTTTTTCAAATTTTTTTCTTTCTATTATCACAAGCGATCATCATCGGTAAAAAGAGAATGTATGGACAATCGTCACGTAGTTGCGGTAATTATCTCAATGTTTCTCGGATTTTTTTCCTTTTCCTCTGCACCATGATATCCCTTTTCTCATCTTTTTTTTTTTATTTAATTTCTTTTTTCTTCGCAATAATTTATTTCATCCTATATATAGAATTAGGCCACCGCGGTGCTTTCCGTAGAAGACAAAAAGGATAAAGGAAATTAATTAAATAAAATGAAATGGAATATGAGCGAAATATCTTTTATCATTATGTCGATTTAGAAATATCGAGTTGAATGTAGAAAAGTTATCGATTATTATCATCGTTATTTTTATCAATTTTTTTTCTTCTTCCATACGATTAAGAAGGTCCGTTTGAAACTGTGCAGTGCGGATATATACGAGTTGAAACCCAACCGCATCATACGCGTTGGTGCGTAAAATGTAATTCTTAGGATTTATCCTCAACATGTATATTATAAACGCGCGCTCGCGACTTGCAGAAGAACAATAAGACAGAGAATTATTAATATTCTAAGAACGAGTCGGACCGGCGCCGCCGTCGTTGCCGTTGCCACCAGGGACAGAACCGGAAGTCGGTGGCCGCGACCGACCGGCCCAGCCTCGGTCGTGCCTCTTGCAGTTTAACCTACAACTGACCTGCACTCTGACTTATAATATACCAAACTTCATCGATATACGAAAATTATATGAACCAGAATACAGGTGGTGAAAAAAAAGGTTTCTTTATCGGGTAGCTTGTAAGGTTTGTTTTGTTATTGAAATGTTTTTTTTTTGGGGATTTTCTTTCAGACTGAAAATGGGGCGTTTTTGGTATTTTCGGAGGTTTCGTGTGATAGTTTTTGTTTCATGAGACAGTAAATTTGTATTATTTTACGGAGTAGGTATTTCGGTAGCGATATATACTTACAGCTTTGGTACAATAAACGGGACTTCCGTTATTTTAGGGACGCGTAGACGTCGAGCGCCGTCGGGGTCATCCGCAGTCTTAAAAGTTATTGTTAGTCAACGTTAGAAATTCCTTCACTATATGTATAGTATGGGATAGCAAGTTGCAACTCTCGCATTTGTGAGATTGGAACGAAAATATCTGTACACCTTAAGTCCTATGTAAATTTAGTTACCGATGAAAAAAAAAAAATTTCCGATAATCGATCGAAACATTGCAGATGTTTATTAGGTGATGCATACCTGGTGCAGTACGTGGAAACTTGCGACGGATCAGATAATGAGTAAAACACAACGTAGAGTAGGAAGATAGGAAAGTTTTTAGATTCCGTCCGCGCAATCTTATCATCTGATCCACATCTAAATTCTACCAACGTCTCTCCGAACACAGTATAGAGTGAGTATAAAATCACGTTCGCCAGTTTAAAACACGTCCCTAAAGCCGCTGGCAAACCCTTCCCTATATAATCATAATCTATGTGATTTTCTTTCTCTTTTTCGGTTTCTTCAAATGGATGTGTCTTTCCAGATGGAATAAAGAAAAAGAGTTGTCAATTTTTCATACTCACGTTGCACGATTATTTTTTCATGCCTACTTATCTCACGATATTATGTGATCAGTGCGTGAAGATGTTCTCGTGCAGGAAAGTACTAAACCGCGATAACGCGGAAAACAAACACAAGATTAAATTTGCCGCCACTCATCGTCTCTCGCGGTTACATAACCTGTACATATACAATACATGGAAAATGAGATTAATCGACCGGAAATACCGTGACCCAACTTTTCTTATTGGCCGGTCCGCGTAACAGAAGATGAGAAATTGACTGATATTGCTTTGCTATGGTAAATAAATACCTGCCGCACATCTCAAATAAATAAATAAATTCAGGTATATAACATATACATAGAAGAAAAAGGTCTTTTCTTCTTCTCTATATTTCATGCTTTATCTTTACAAGATTTTCCATAATTTTTTTTTTTCCTTTTTTTTTCTAAAATCTTTTCCGTCATCGGGTATATCGCGATTCTAAGATCGCACAACGCGGTAGGTCAATAGAGTTTGACCCCTCGCCGTCCCGTTTAGCTGTGGGCACTTGAAAAAAGCGACCCTATAAATATACCTTACACACCTACACGTACACACGATATAGCTACACCATAACGGTCTCCTATACGGGGGGTGAGGATTGCCCCAATAAGTTTTTGTTTTCCTGTTTCCCCAATACGCTGGATATATATGAGGTACTTACTGATTAGAGTTATCGGTCCATTCTCACCGTCGCGCGGTCAACCCCCGCAATAACGTAGATTGCCGATATAATAAAACAAAAGACGACCCCATAATCCACCGTATGCGTATACAACTATATACGTATATAACAATAAATATATGATAGATGAAATTTTTCAATTTTATAACAATAATTCTTTTCTTTTTCCTCCAACGATCTCAATTTTTCTTGTCTTCAGCTGCCGCACCTGCAGGATATCGTGATCCCGGAAACTATATTTTCAGGTTTTCTTCAATCGAGCTGAAACTTAAAAATAAAAAACAGCTACTTCATAGCTCAAATAAATTGCACCTATACTGACATTATATCGGACGTACTGAATAGTTGTTTTGAGAAAAATACTGAAAACCAAAAAAAAAAAAAAAAATAGGAGAAGGAAACCAAACTATTTGGGCAAACTCGAAGCAAGGGTGTGGCGCCGAGCGCTGTGGTGCCGCACCTCTGTCTCGTCTGGGAGGAAGAGCTTACGGTGTATATGAGGCATTGCCACGGTATGGGTGGTATAAATATAATAAGTGAGGAAGAAGAGGACGACGAGCCTCGTGAGTAAAAATTAGTTGATAAAAATCGGTATGTATAAATGTATAGGCCTATATACAAAAGATGAAATGGGTGGGGTGCAGGAGTTGAGATATATACGCATATTTATATGTGACATAGGTATACATATAGGGCATTCGATGTCAATTCGAAACGAAGGGTGTTTCGTATTTCACATTCCGGAAAAGAATTAAAAAATTCTCAAAAATTTTTTATGTCAATTATCTACGTTTTTCTTCCAGTTTTGTTCCGATACTTCGAAACGTTCGATTGAATTTCTCTCGTCGGGAATTTAAAGAAAAAAAGTGAAAAAAAGAGCGAACGAATGAATGAATGAATCGTCAGGGTCAGGACCTCTGGCAATGTTGGTACGGAATGACCCATATATATATTTTCAACCCCCGTTCCCGATCCCTCGGGCAAGGCGTTAATTCTCACATCTCCTTTCCCGCGACCAGAAAAAAGCGATGAATATTTAGATACATATCCGTGTCACGTGTAGGTATAATACACGTTATATATTCATACATACATACGTATTATGCATGTCAAATAAAAAGAAACGATGATTGCAGCGTCCCTAAAATTTTTTATACCAAACCGTTTTAATCAAAAAGCTATATATATACATGTAAATATATACACACATACACACACACCTACTTATACATACCACAAATTACAAGCAATTTCTGTATGTAAAATTTCCAATTAAAAATTAAATCGCTTTCATTGTACGGATCGAGAGATCGTGAGAACTATATTACGGCAAATTATCAATGATTATTTCAAAACAGCGGAACAAAAAAAAAAAAAATTAATCAACAAAATTCTAATGATCTAAAAATGTTTTCTTTTCGAACAGTTCATACATATAATATAGTGACAAAAGTTTTCTTTCGTTCATTATTTTTTTTTTTCTTGTCTCTTTTTTGGCAATTTTTTTTAGAGTCGACACTACAGAGCGCTATACATACTTATACTAGTTTTTACCGCGGTTGCCTCGCGACTCGAGATTATCACTGGTCAGAATTTGCCAAGTACGAAGATGTATTATAATTAAGATCGTTGTTTCTAGTTGATTGGATAGAATTAACGTTGAGAATAAAAGGGAGCTAAATGAGACAAAAAGAAGAAAAAAAAAAGTATATACCAGTGGCCATTTAATAACCGCGAAACATTTTCGCACGCACATTTTATACAACGTACCATAGGTATAATACATGTAATATACCATGTAGTGAAGCGTAGATAGATAAAACTATAAAATATATAAGAATTAAAGTTGTCAAAATTTCCAATTAAAATCTACCTTCCTCTTTCTCATGGCTCAGATATATATTTTTTGAGTATTCCGCGGTATACACGTCTATGTTTCGCGAAATAAAAATACCAATAATAATAATAACATACAGGACGGTTCAAAATTTAAACGAGCTTCGCATGTTTCTCGCGAGCTTTTAAAAGTTTGATTTCCGTGCGCTCGCGGCTACCTCCACTAAAAGTAAAACCGGAAGTTCCTCAGCCAGAGAGTCATATAGCTGAATGTACGTGTATGCATATTTATGTATACCTATAGCACCCCTCGTGTGTACAAACGGGTATGCAGTTCACGTAAATATACATAAAATATACATTAGGTGCCGTACCTAGAAAAAGTGCAATGGCGGAAAATATGTAGTAGGTAACGACAATGAAAATTATGATGAAATAATAATTGTTGTGCGTAATTCATTTGGACGTTGCGTCGCTGTTAATATACGTATATCCTTCGTATCGCAGGTGCATAAACGTTGGTATACGGAATTGGTATTTTTTTTTAAGATAAGGAATTAAATGTTGTATAAAATAATGTTATAACCGACGCCTGTTTCAGACACACCTAATTTAAATTTTAGCGTGAAAATTTTAATGAGTTTTTGTTCAAATTATTATTTATACAATTTAGTTAGCAACACGAATGGTAGCAACGTGTATTTATTATATATATAATATACGTAAAGTACAAAGAATGTACATTTGTAATTAAACACGATAAAAAGGGCGGAAACTGAGTGGAAAATTTTCTACCGACGGTTTCCACCCCTTATTTTACTATATAATTGTGCTCGACTCGCAGCTGACATTATTTTATAAATCGTAGCTATATTACCTGTAGATATTGGTATAATGCTTGTAGTGAGAAGAAGTAATAATAATAATTATGTATTTTCCGTAGGACACGATTTGAAGTGAAAAAAAAAAATCGATACACATCTACACCCTCACGTTTATTTAGTTCGCGTCATCTTCCGGCGTGAGCGAAATCGAAAAATGAAGATTAATATACGAGCGTCGAATCCATTTGTCGTAGTTATATGGGCCATTGCGCGATGTGTCGATACGTCCTTTTTATTATCCCCAAGAACGAGTTATGTACAGAGTACGTGCTGCAGCAGGAAGAAAAACGGAAAATTGAACCGACGGTAAGGTTTACCGAATTCTTTTTTCCCGCCCCTTTTTTTTTCATTCGAAGCGCGATCGAGAGAAACAAATAAAAAATAGATTACGCGAGGAAATTTCGGGCCGATGACGTAATCGATATACGTGAAAAAGTGGGCTGCACGTCGTATACGCGGGAGGGGTGTATATTCGGGGACGTAAATGGCTAATACGCGAATTAAATTCCGCCGCCCTTATTTCGGCGCAGGGTTCGAAGAGATTCGATCGACTACTAGGGCGACGAAAAATCAGTAGGTATCAGATAAAATACGATTCGGGTTATATACCTACTACATATATGGTATAACAGAAGTACATATATACATGTATATTACGTACATATATACCTATACTCTCGCAAATACCGTTCGGTCGTAAATAAAGGATGTTTTTCGGCGTAGAAAACACGATAACAATCCCATCCGTATAATATACGTTTATACATCACATGCGCTGGTCGTGTTAGACGTCGTAGTTTTACAGCCCACCCGATATATAGTATCACTATATCGAGTACATTATAAATGTTCAACTCACAAAAACTAACACTGGAATATGAAATGAGAGACGTTGAAAAAAAAAAAGAAAAGAAAAAAAAAATCCCCATCATCGTGCAGCAGCTTCGAGTTTTTTCTCCCATGCATTTTATAAAAATCAAATAAAAACTATAGCGGAGAGAAAAAAAGAATAAATAAATAACAAATAACCCTTTCGTATCCTATGTATACCTATACAAGGAACGGAATATAATTGAAGGGGGAAAAAATAATTGAATTATATTAGGTAATTATTTGATTTAATGCTTAATTTTTTTTTTCTTCCATAGATTCCGCGATCAAAGTAAGTTCTTTTGTGTTAGAAGTATACAGAATCGTATTTTATCTTTTCAGCTATTCTTTCTATAGATATTCTCCAAGAACATTTCATACTCAAAGACGTCCACCGGAAGTCCATTTCTGTGATTTGAAATATGTGTGTATATATATATATTTTCCCCTTTGTTAGCTTACATCCTAAGTAGAACGGAGATAGGAGATCTTGGGGTCCGTAAAAGGTATACGTGAGTCACGACTGTACCGCAGCCACAGTGGAGGATGTTGATTTTACGAGGAGAAGAAAAATCGTTAAAGATCTTCAGGGTTGTTTAATAAATACCGCATCTAGTCCACGTGTTTGTACAAACCAAAAGACGTACCCCCGATAATACGAAACAAACTGCAACTAAAGAACACGACGAAAATTTCACTTTCAAACTGACTTCAAGTTTCACATCGTGAAAGAAAAATATAGATATTCTCTGTACAGGATCCAGCGGGACGCTGCAGATCGCAAGCTCGGTGAACATTAAGTATAACATTAAAATTCCCTGGGTGTAAGGTGTTGAAGGTTGACGTAAATTTTCGGCTGATATTTTGTTGACAAAGAAGGTGTTCGAAAAAAAATAAATTATTCAAAGAAAAGAAAAAAAACGAAAGAATTATTGAGCCAGTGAATTTAACCGCGCCACCCGCCCACCACTCATCCTTGCAACGACAGCAACAGCAGCCGCGGCACCCACTCGATGGAGTAAATTCCATCATTTGTATTCAGAACTGAAGTATCAGACGAAAAACAAGAACAACTAGAAGAAAAAGTATATGAGAATAAGAAAAAGTTTTTCGCATAAATATGGTAATCTCAAGGACACCCGCGCCCGCGGGACCGCGGTTGCATGAATCGATTAAATTATCGCAAGAAAATATGTAGCGGCGAACGAAAATCTGCATCGGTGAAGAAGATGAACAGACAAAAAAACTAATAATCAGCAAATAGAAAAACTTCCGAATCTGATCACCATCTGACCGTTGAAAATCGGTCAAAAGTTCAAAAAACAAAAAAATACGTCCTGCAAAGATCAGTTGAAAAAGAGAAGAGAAAAAAAAAGGAGAGGGTATATATAAGATTCGAAGAAGGTATACCATGTGTAAAGAAAATACGAGTTGGTCGTTCAGCATTTGTGTAATTTTCGAAATCGTCGTCGTCGTCCTGCAGGCGCATTCGCTGGGCGATACAAAGGAAGTATCTCGTTCGGATCGATCGAAAGCAATTTCAAGCTGAAAGTTTGCGCTCGATTGGGGACGTGCAGGTAGGTTAGAATGCAGAAAAAGTACGTGTCGACGTATAGTCCTGCGCCCTTAGGGTGTAGTACATACACGGAACGTCGACGAATTTCATCTCTTCCAATAGGTATACAAAGCCGAAAATAAAAAAAATAAATAAGAAAAAAAAAATAAACCTATACGTATAGAAAAATAAAAGTGTATCGAGAAAATATAAAAATCCACCGCCCCCTCCCCCTCGCCCCGGCGCCTTTCGATCCGCTTCCACTTCCACATGTATACTACGGTATAATATAGCTTGATAGAAATACAGCACTCGCGTGATCGTTTGAACGTCTAGTCGCCGCAATATCCCGAGAAGAAAATCCTGTGCAGAAGAAACGAAGAGGATAAAGATAGAAAAAGAGAGCTTCCCCAATTTCTACCATGACTATAGGTATACGTTTGTACATATATATATGTATATTGTACCGTGTAAGGAATTGAAAGAAAAAAAGGAAAAGCTGCGGGGGTGAAAAATATTGTCCTCTTTTATCCCTAGAATTCTTCAAGTAAAGTTCCGCCGTACGATCCACCTGATGCTCGCTTTATGCTCCGCTGTTCAAACATGATAAAAAGATGAACATTGCGCACCAATCTTGTCTCTGAAGAGAAAAAAAAAAAGATCTTACTCGATCATCTGTAAAGAATGACATCTATAGGAGGAGGAGAAACTCGAGCCTTCAAACAACTTTATGTATAATATACTTCACGCAACTATAACTGGAGAACGCACAGATTTTGAGGTGCGGTGAAAACGAAAAAAGAAAATGCGGAAAAGAAAAAACCAAACACTATAACAAAATCATTTCAATTTGATTCACTTTCATCGTTCGATTGACTTGGTTTTTTTTTTCTCCCTCCTCCTGTAGGTTCGTAAAATGTTGCACAGTTTTTTCGAAAATTCTGGCAATCGACGATCAAAATTGTCATTTAAAAAAAAAAAAAAAGCATCCTACGTGTGCAACAAATAAAGCAGTTTGTTATACGATCCCGAATAAGGTTACTGCAGCTTCATTTTATCCTATTGGCTCATAACATAGAATGAAAAGGAAATTATCTTCATTGAGATAAATCAATTGATTATATTTGCATGGGAATGTGAATGAGGGAATGTTATCCCGACGTTTTCGCATCGTATGTGCGCAAAGGAATCAGAAATAAGTCTGTTGAGGATATCATAAGGAAAAGTTGAAGGAATTGTAAGATCGCGAGAAGACAGACTAAAAAAAAAGAAACTGAGAAGAAAAAGAAAGATACGCCGCAGCAGCAGATGACGAAGGCATGTAGAGTTCAAGGACGATAATCAAGATGTATATCTGGCCTAGCTCAACCTTTTTTTTTTTTTCTTCTTTAAATTCATATTTCGAATCTGTTTAGTAGAAATCCTTTCTACTTGGGATCAAACCAGATTGCATCTTAAGTCTCGATTCACTTAGAAAAAAAAAATGTGGAATTAATTTTGTTAATAATATGGAATAAAATGAATCAGAAATCCTCGAGGTTGTTGGTTCGATGCTCCGCCGTGTGTTATATACATTTACAAAATTCCAAAGAACCGCGGTTCTGCTGATGAATGTTCCGGTTTCTTGGCTTGGTTTGAAAAAAATCGATTATACTTGTGATACATGTAGTTGCTGCTGCTAGCGCTTTTGTTCGTTTCATGCAGTTTCCTTCATCCCCTGCAGAGACTCCCCCAGATCCTTGTTTCCATTTCCTAAGGATACTCCGCATCAGCTGCCTGAATGAATTAGTTAGCACGTAGCTAATTTTGGGGAAAATAAGCACAGCGCGTAGCTGTACTGTAGGTAATATACGTATAGTTATACGTATAAGTGGAAATTCTGAAGAAAAACGTCCTCGACAACGACGACTGCAGACAAAAGTGACTGATTTTACATACTCCCTGAAACCCACAGAACCCGATCAAATTTTCCCCCAAAGTCGTTAAGTGATAGGGTTTTCTAAATGATTCGTCTAATAAACTACGCGCGAATTAGGTTTTTGCAGAGCTTGCGAAAACCGGATTTAATTTGCGCAGGAAAAAGACAAAGAAAGAAGGGAGGAAACTGAACCCTAACCTTTTTAGATTAACCATAAAAAGGTATAATAAAATGCTGCAGCGAAGAATGTCGATTTTCTATTTTTTTCTTTCGTTCTTTTTCCCACTGCTTTTTTTCTTCACCCACAATTTCAGAATTTTTCTTCAAATATGAATGAAAATGAGTTATGTATAATATATCTACATACATATGCCTACACTTTGTTTTATATAAATATGTACGATGCATAGCGATCGTATGATATTAAAAGAAAACAAAAAAAAACATATATTTTCTAAAGTAAAAATATCGCAGGGTTAAAAACTTTGAACCTTCAAGGGGTTTGTATTCCGAAGCTGTAGGAAAAATATTTCCACTAGGGGATAGCAGGAAGACATACGTAATGTGAAACAAGTCGTGGATTCAAAATGGGGCCGCTTTGACAAATGAAATGATTTTTTTTCACTGTTCTTTTTTCTTCTTTCTTTCACATTTTTTTTTTTTTCTTTCAATCAATGGAACGATTTCTCATGTGATTCCAGTCTCTTTTCAAATATCATATAGAGTGCTCGTACAAAGGTTACGTTAGGTAGAATTTTCAAGAATATATGTACGACTTTATGATCGGTTTCAAAAAATATATGTATGAATTTTTTAAATTCATCATAATCCCAGAACTTTATCTCCGATGAAAAAAGTGTGCGTTGAGGAGGAATTAAAAAAATAAATCTAAATTATCCATACCGTATCGCTTAATTAGTGGATCGAAAAATTCCGCGATAAAATGCCTCGAATATTGAGGATGAAAAAAAAAAGAAAAAAGATTTATGGAATGTTAAATTTTTTTTCATTCTACCATGCGGTATATGGCGACAGAAGGAACCCCTATTTAAAATTTATAATATCTTCGATATTAATGAAAGAGAAAAAAGACCTGCAGGAAAAATTGTCTGAATTGCTAGAATTGCTTAACATCCGGCTAAAACGTTCGCGGTTTATTTTTTTTCTTCAATCAACCATCGATTGTCGGTGCGTAATTATGGATCACTATAAATATTCAGACCGCATAAAAAAAGAAGAAAAAAAAAAGGAAAAGGAAGAAAAAATTAATTATAAAACGCACAAAACTTATTGTACATATATTGAACAATCCGATGATTCATAAGAATATGTCAAGGTGTACATATATTGTATCGAAAAGTCTAAGCATCGTGTACAATATTCGACGCAATCAACGACGTTGAATGAAAATGGCTGCTGCACTTCCGGTTGACCCGCATGGCACTGACACATGACGCGCGTAACTATAATATGGCGTTTATACTTCACGGCACGTTTGAACTCGGCGATGTTGTATTAATAGAACTTCGATACCTACACACGTTTACAATTTTCAACGTACATTATGGGTACGTACCCATATACGCCACACGTATTTATAATTTATTAAACGGTTATTATTACCTTATGAACATAACCTTAATTGTACGTACATCAAGGGCTAATAGAGCGTAAACCACACTTTACTTTATATCTTTCAGCCAACTCCGCGGCACGAGTTACATGTACAGGGCGTATCCCAGAAAAATAATGGAAGGCGAAAAAAGGAAAGAGGAAACGATGAGTAGATCGAGATCCGGTTGTCGAACTGATTTATTATCTAATTCTATGTATATAATTTATCAATGATTTTCGCGAAAAAAAAACACGGCGCGGGCGGACGTATCGAGTTTATACACATCTAAAGTTGCCCTCAAATTTGTCAATTAGCTAATAGGTAGGTATGGACTCGGGTTTCGGTTATTCATGATTTCGTACGATATAACGGCAATAAGACACGCGACGAAAAGAATTCAGGATTAATTCACGCCCACTCTCTAAAATCGGGAGATTCTCTTCTCTTCTATTTTTTCTCTCGCGCTATACACCTACCCGCAAACGTGCGGGAAACGTTATCAGCACCCTGTTTTATTTACTTCCTGTTATACATAGATAATGTACAGATATATAGGTAGCGCACTCCATGGTATTCGAACATTTGTTCTTTCGTGAGATCTGGGAGCGGCGGCACGATCGAGTCGTATTAAAGAAGATGAACAGCTGAAGAGGTGGCAGAAATGGGTGGGAAACCTCGTCGCGAGCAGCTCGCTCCTTATACCATAAACCTACTAGGGGTTGATTGATGCGCATACACCCGAAAACTCCTGGCGTTTGCTGCCAATCGAACACGCTTCGATTGGATTTTCAGGAATCCAACGCGAATTCTTCAAACGGAAAAAAAGAGAAGAAAAAAGAGCAACTCGATCGATATCCCAATCTGATTATTACATACCTACCATGTTATAAGTATATAGGACAACGGCAACTGAAAAACAAGACTCTTCTGCTCTCGCTTTCTCTCTCACTTTCTGTTATAAGTATGAAACTTTGACAATTTGAATAATTCTTTTTTTCCTCAAAACTCTAAATTATATGAAAAGCAATTTCAGCGAAAGAGAAGAAAAGAAAAGGATATAAAATTATTGAATTATGCCGAAAGTTTAAAGACACTCTCTTGGGTAGTTTCGAGATATAAACTGGATGAAGAATAAGAGAAAAAAAAAAAAAAATCAGAAATTTTTCGAAAAAATAATAATAATAACGATATCATCTATTGACAATCAGAAAACTTGACCGCAGCAACAGCTTGCGGTAAAATCTAAAACTTGCATATCGATGCCTCAAATTATGAACGCGGAAAACGTTCGACAGGAAACGGATAACAAAGTAAGTATATATACCATATATGCATATGTACGCACACATACATACATAGATATATACACCTATTATGTATCATATTTGTATAACATAGAACGAATGAAATGAATCCCGCGACGAAATGCACACGGTAATTAATTAAATACACCTATAACATCGACGATGTTGTTTAAACATCGATATAACATATTTGAATTAGATTTGAAATAAAATTACGATGAACTTTGACCCGGTCATTAGCAGAAGCTCGATTTCCGAGAGCGGTGGACGACCAGACTTTGTGGACTCCGTCGTCCTACCTCGTCAACAAAGCCGTCCAATTATATTCATCATCACCAGTGAATTCAACCGACGACGACCCGTTCTAAGGAGGTCTCTTATTATGTATATATATGTATGAAATGTATATAAGTATGTATAATGTACGTGTATATTCTCATACACCACATATACTTGTAGATTACAAAACACACATGTGCATCAGCTGCGGAGTGCTGCTGGAGTTTGTATTAATTTCACCTACATTACTGAAATATTACTTACAAGTATAGCGGTCTATTTTAATCTTTTCTACGTATATAATATCTATACTATAACTCCACATCGGACGTATATGAGAGAAGCTTAAATCGCATTAAATGACTCGAGAAGATGAATTATAAGGAGCTGTATACATTATACCGTACCTACAGACAACGAAATTGTATAACACTTCTGGCGTAAATTTTGAAAAAGTATTTTCTTAATTCATAGATTCGTTTTTTTTTCTTTCAATCTTAATTATTTTTGAAAATCCTAACTCTTGCTTGCAACGATAGTTTCCGAAGGCTATTAACAAATTTTTCTCCCGCAAGAAATTAACGTGAAAAAAAAGATTTAAAAAAAAACTGAATTTGAGAAATTTTAATATAAGGTCTGGCAAAAACCTCTGGACGATGTTAATTTTTCATTTTTTCAATTTCATAATTTTCGCCTCGATGACGATGTACATTATATACTAGAGGGTCAGCACAAGGTATGTGTACATACATGTATATGTGTATATTACATATATGAGTCGGATCTTCTCTTCATTTATATTATTTTATTCATTCTATTTATTTCAATTAATTTTCTCCCCTCGCGCTGAAAGTTGAGTCGGGCGCCGACTGCTGCAGACTGTCATATACATACATACATATGAACATGTACTATACATATATACTATATTATACATACTATATAATAGGTATGTACACATATCTTCTTCTTCACTCGGTTATTACAACTCGCTTTTGCATTACGAGCTTTGTAATCCCGTGCTATGTGAATACGTAGTACATACATAGGTTATATATATGAATGTATATTATACGTATATGTATGTATATTGCACACACAACGTTTGTTTGTTAAATAATTAACGTCATGCGCCCAACGTAATCTGAATTAACGCGCGTTCATATACCTATACAATATATTTTTATGTACGCGATACATATTACGTAACACACATATAGATATGATACATACATAGATGTCATCCTATGTATACTAGCAATTTAACTGGCAAAAATCTGTCGGAATATCGACTTAGGTATATGAAAAAAAAAGAAAAAAGAATTTTTTCAAAGAAAAATCAAACAGAATATATCGATAAAATTCGAATATTCTAAAAAAAGTTTATTCATTTTTCTTTTTCTTTTTTCTTTTTTCTCCCCATCACTTTCTACTCAACATAATGATTTGTAATTTTGATAATAATGAGATTTATTTTTTGTTCAAAGTGGAGATAATTACGCCGTATTTTTGTATTCAACTCTTATTTTCATTGTATAATATGTGTAAAGTTTTCTGCCCATGTGGAGAAAGGGAAAATGTAAAAAAAAAAAACAGAAAAAAAAAAGAATTCTTTATGTACGCGAATGCAGCATTATACGGTTCTGAATTGAGAGTAAAAGAGCTACAAGATTTTTCACTTCTGTTTTCCATTTCGTATATAGTTCTCCTTTTTTTTTTCTTCTTTTCTTCTCCATTATTATGACACGGCCTACATTTTTCTGATGTTAACGCGGTAAACGAAAACTCTTGCAACGGAAAGACATCATATAATATACGTATATAAGAGAAGAGAAATGGTAGCTCCGTCCGGGACTCCCGCAGCGTATAGTACGACGTCGTCGTCGTCGTCGAGTCGTAGATATATTTATGCGTGGAGTTGCCTGTTTTTTGTGTCCCGCACTACAATTATCTGTATTTAAAAGTGAGGTACTATAGTATACCGTAGTTCATGAATTTACAGATTTTCTTATCATTAATTTTTGATTGTCGAAAGTTTGATTATCGGATGTGTAGATTTTTCGACTGCTACTTTACCTGGCTTTTTACCATTTTGAAGAACGTCTCTGAGACAGCGTGTAGAAAAATGTTGAACAGAATTGTTGTAAGGATAGGAAATTGTTGATTCGGATTGTTTTAGAAATTCGTTGTTGGAGGAGCGTAGAGTTTAGTTATCCGAATGCTTAAACAAGGAGTTCTTACAATTAGAGAGGGTAGGTGAAGAGCAGTAAAAGGATATACGTAGTTTTTTCTATGATTCGTGTCACGTGTTTAGAAAAAGTTGCGAATTTTCCCCACGCAATTTAAATTCGGTCGGTAAACGTTATATAGGAAGTGTTTTAAACATATCCTGCTCTTCGTCTATCGGAAATAATTATGATCTTTATTGCATCGTCCTGAAAATCCTGTAGGAACGAAAACCACAATCTATATTTATAATATATAAAATCATCCGATGACGTACATCCCGATTTCAATCAAAAACTCTGATAACATTTGCACATTACGCAGCATACGATGATTCTTAATTCTTTTTTTTCTCCCCTTTCCAGTTTCCCTGTAATAATTTTTTTCTGAAATTTAATATACCTACGTGACTCGAGTATTTCTAAGAAAATCATTTAGTGCAGATGCGGTTTTTTTTTTCCCCTTTTTTTTTCTTCCTTTTTTCATCTTAGTATATGACTGTTCTGCGGCAGTTCGTCGGTCATTTGACACCGTTCGGGGTTCTCATTAACAATAAAAAAAAGTATAGTGTAAGAAGGAAAAAGAAGGAAAATCTTGTTGAAAAAAGTATATGAGATCCTTTTACCACCAAAATTGCATTTTTGGCGGTTGAGACCTTATATACCAATATAATCTACCCGCGATATGTTAGTTAGAGGTAAAAAGAACGTGTACATTTACAACTGCTTATACATATAACGGATGCTTTTGTTCCGCGGAAGGTAATTTTTATTCGCTTTTCTAAAAATATAACCACGTTCGCCTCTTCCATGTACATATAAAGAAGACCTTTGTGCAAGTAGCTCTCGACTTCTTCCTGCGACTCTTCTATTTTTCATTTTTCTTTTTCCTTTTTTTTGATTCGATGTTCTCGTTTTCTCTCTCTTCTCTTTCGAGACTTTTATTTCTAATATTCGTATCTAGGTATGTATGTATATTACATTTTTTGTATGTCTCATGTCCCAAAGAAACAAAAAAAAAGAAAAAGCTCGTGCAGTACCGACGGTATAATCATGTATAATGAATGAAATAAATTTTCAATTATTCTACAAATTTGTTATATCGACGAAATCTAATTATCTCAAATATTCCCTGTATCAATAATTAACTGTATCGTGATTCTTTGCGAAATATATTTGCAGTTACACCATACGCGGAAGCTCTTTTACCGCAAAAATCGATTAAACAAAATGTTGAAATTCTGGTGTATATTCAATCCGATGAATCATACGCGCTGTTAAATTTCTAAGAAAAAAAAAAAGAGTAACTAATCAAATAAACATACAAGAGGTGGTAAAAATTAAAGGCTGACCATCTCATTACCACGATATGCCGTATAGAATCACTGCAAATATAAATATGTGATTCATTAATTCGACAATTGCAAAAATCCATCGAAGCAAATATGAGGCATAAAATTAATGAAAATATGAATTGCCTTGTCGTCGCGGAGTGCGATGATATAGTCATCGTTTAAACAGAGTGCGAAAACGGAAAAAGAATCACACAACTCTTTGGCATCAAAAATAATTGCGGTGATCAGGTTCCTGGACATTTTTATATCATATATCTGCAGTTCGTAACGCGTGAATCATCGCGCGCGCGCTTCCGCAAAATTGCGTATTATACGTGGCGCCGATTAATTTAGAAAAAGAATTCATCACCCGGCGATTTCTTGAAGAACTTCAAATCAAATAATAAGGCATCAAATAACGCATAATTTTCTTATTTTACTATACTATACGATTACTTTTTCATTCTCTTCAACTATCTCACTACATAAAAATAACGTATATAACGAAGATCTGCTGCAATTGCACGCGTCAACGCCTCGGACGTGACACTGCACCGTGGTGCAGATACAGAAAGAAAAAAAGAAAAAAAAAATGAATGATAGAAAGAAAGAATAAAACGAAGAACTTTTACAAAACAGCGGAGAGAATTTTCCGTTTTTACCTTTAGGTAGGTATAGAAATATATGTGATTGCATGTCGTCGACTTGCGCAAGCAGTTTCGCAATAATTACCGTTCGCCGCAATCCTCGAGGTACATATTATAAATTGCATGATGTACATATATTGGTACCTATATAGGTACTAGAGAGATACGTACGTTGAAGTCCTGCAGCAGCATTGTATTAAGAAAAGAAAAAAATAAAAAAACAACCAACCAACCAACTCGCAATTTACTGCGATATGTATAATTGCAAATATGCAGTGTTTTGTACATTATAAGTTTTCTCTAGGGCATATCCATATATCATATTCGTCCAGATGCAGAATACGACCAAGATAGCATCCCCGCAGATATATTCAACAAACTATACCTATGCCATAAATTAGGTAAATTTAAAATACCAGCCTAATTAAGTTCGTTATCTATATACGCTCGAGCTATTGTACCTTCGAAATGTCTTATAATTTAACGTATAATACTCTGCGTACTACAGGAACGACGAGAGAATGAGGTTGAATATAAAACTAAAAAGTCAAAAAAATTACTGCTATTTCACGTACATGAAAAAAAAAAGAAAAGAAAAAAGAAAAAGAAAAACGATCCCTCGGTGAACGTCAACCCTTAACTTTAATTCGAGTTAAATTAGGTTACGCGACATAAAACGGGAGGCGAGTTTAGTCCTGTGGGGAATTTTCTTTCTCCAAACCGCCCCTGCAACCACCTCCGTCCCTTTCTCTGCACAGCGAACAACCACGTCGATATAAACTTGTACCCCAAGTCGTAAACAATTTTAAAACATTAAAACAACCCAACGATGACGACAGATTTTATACAACTTGAGGCTGCGACCCGAGAGCCATTCTAATGTAGCTGCACCTTCGAAACACCCACGATTTATATTCATCCTTTTTTTTTTTCTTTTTTTTTCACCCCCACGTAGCCGTTGCCGAGATTACTACGACGATTGTAACCCAAAATCGGATACGTGCGTGAAGGTAAAAAAATTAAAAAAAGGAAAAAAAATTAGGGGTGTTTTCGGAGGTGTTATTATAGACATTATACCGGGATACGGTTTCGACTAAATTCAAAATGGTGAGTTTCAAACTGCTGCACTCGAATTTAGATGGACTTTTCCTATAGTCACGTATAATGCTCTGTTATACTTCATACATGTGCATATACCTGGATAAATTTCAGTCGTTTACGGGAGCGTATAAACCGCGTCGGCGGCACATAACTTCATCACCAGAACCCGTAGAACTGAGTCAAGTATAGGATGCTGTGGTAAAATAAGGTGAAAGAGGCAAAAGTGGTGATAAACTGTCAACGACAGAGTTTTCTGACCGTATATCCGGTACATACTACCTCATATACCTCATGATATATATTATAACTATACCTACCGGAATAAAAAGCAACTCGAGCATAGAGTAATTTCTATTTTTTTGTTTTCTTTCATTTATATTTTCAAATTCGGAAAATCAAGAAACACAAATCAGAAGGAAAAAAAATATAGGTATATCAACCGCAGCGTTCGGCCATCTTTTAATTATTTTGCACTAACTTAAATCTGTACGAATTTCATGCAGATTTTATCATAACGTCGGTATATATGAAGTGCAACAGCATTAACTGGCACTGTGCAGTGTGAACGTCAAGTTGAAGCGCACGTGCGTTATGCATGAAAAAGCCAAAATAAGGTGGAGAAAATAAAAAAAAGCGTCGAAAAAACAAAATTATTATAAAACTGCGGTAATGTTGAAATTGAATCGAGGTGATGAATTAAAATTTTAAAAAATATCCTATTAACATTAATATACAACTATATAGTATAAGATACAAGAATCTGCGGAGATCACATCAAAGTCTTGAGAACATATGTTATAGTTCTTGTTTTATATTTAATGTAAAACGGATGAAAATATGGACGGCAATGCAGGGCTGAAAAACCGCAAAGCTTGTAATCTACGGATCACGCAAGATCAGCTGTCTCGCGAGGTGATTTTCTCGTTCCTCTCAGGACCCTGCATAGAAAGGCAATAACTCAAACGTTTCTCGTTCCAAAAGAGGGATGTAAAGTTTTATATTAAACGAATTTGAGTCCAGCAAAATTCACCAAGCTCGGCTTATTCGCAGTTTTTCATATCATCGTGAAATTCAAAAAGCTTACTAAAATAATAACAATAATAATTCACGTTATTTTTAATAATGGGAGAAAAACACTCACTTCATACCCAGCTATCCACGTAATAATATTATACTCTCTTGAACTCGGTAAAATATATATTAAAATATTTAAAGTCATTCCTATGCGGACTTTTTTTTTTTTGTTTTTTTTTTTCATTTTTTTTCTTCTTCTCTATTGTATACCCTAATCTGAATAATAACATCGTTCGATGTGACGATATACGAAAAAGAAAGAAGAGAAAAAAAACTTTCTTTTTCAGAAAATAAATCGAGAGAAAAGAAGAAAGAAAGAAAAAACATAGATGGATCTGCTGAGGGCGCAATTTTCCATTTGGGTTATTAGGTACAAAACGCATAGCGCAGCTCCTGCGCCTCTATGATAAAAAAGGAAAGAAAGATTTGAAAACCCGCAAAACTTTTTACTAACAATAAGAAAAAGACTATATAAGGTATAATATATTTTATATGGTTGGTATATGGGATAAAGTGATATTTGAAACTTCGGGAACGTCGTCTTTGAATATATTATTATATACGTGATACGATTCGAAAGATAATAATCCTGGACAATAAGTTTTTCGGCAAGAAAAAACAAAATTAAATTCTATCCTCTTCGAAAGTTATTTCCAAAGTTATTTCACGGTACTTTACGTAATCGCGAGAATTCTTCCCTTTGTTAATTTTTATGAGAAAAAAAAGAAGGAAAAAGAATAAGGGAAGAAAAAAAAAGGAACACCCATTAGATCGACGCGCGCTGTAAATGTCGACGACGTTTCACGATTGAGTGGTTTGCTCATTGCTAGACGTTAAGCAATCACTGTGAATTAGTTATAGTGTACCACCTGATGGTAGAGCTTTCTCCATAAGTAGTCGGCCTTTGAGAAGGGCGTCGATTGACCTTGAGAACTTACTGTGCCAGGAGGACGTTTTTCTCGATCATCGCGTCCCGGTCGCCCGTAAAAGAGCAGTTGACAAAAATTGCCACGAAATGAGAAGGGAAAACAGAAAACAATCACATATTATACGGAGACCGTAGAAAGTCGAAGAAAATCCATTTATAAATTCATCTCATTGGCGAACTCGATCTGCGAGTCAATCGACGCAAAAGGGTCAAAGGTCGACAGCTCAAGGGTCGGAGGTGCGATGTATAAAAGTTTGTATAATAAAAGGTTTTTGCGGGTGAGCAAGCATTTCAGGTAAAGTTTGGGGTTTCTGGCAGGTGCGTAAAGAACGTCCCTATTTTTTGTTTTCTTTTTTTCTTTCTTCATTTCGTTCAATTCTTTTATTATTCAATTTAAATTTTTTTACATAAATATATACGAATTTTATATCTGCGCAGAAGGTCGTGTGCCAGGTTTATTTACCGCGAAATGGTAACGCGGGTTGCGAAGTTAAACTGAAAACTGCGGAAACTGAAAACTATATTACACATCAGGGAAACAGAAAACTGAACAGTGAATGAAAATGGAAATTGAAATAGAAATGGAAAAAGGTTGTATTATAGATACGGTGAAAGGTTGGTCGATGGTGTTAAAAAACAGAGGTTAGTACAGAAGAAATTCAAAAAAGTAAATGCACGAATGTGTTCTATTTACGGTGACGCGATGCGTGCAGGTGACAGAACATGCGCCGCGTATTCGAAAGTGTGAAAAATAGCTACCAAAATCTGGGGATCCGTGAAAACGATCAAACGCGAACGAGTGAAAATTTCATTTGTCATGTTTTATTTTTTTCGTACACAAAAATGGCCGGCGATGACGTAATCTTTTGGTCGCCCACCCGTACAGGCGCCACGCATCACGCATCAAACGCATATACATATCGAGCTTCGTCACGCGCCACACGCGAGCTGGCTATAAGAACCGAAAAAAATATTCTTTATACATACACCAACACTCGAAAACTTATGAATTATGAATGTAGTTTGTTTCAGAAGCGATTCCTTTTTCTGCAGCGCGGTTCACGGAAGAGAAGAAAACAAAAAAAGAAGTGATTCTCTTTCTTCTTTTTTTTTTCCACGGTTCAATATCAGTTTGACCACCGCTTTTGAAGCTTACAGCACGTGCATTGAAAATTTTTGTCTTTTCTTTTATCTCTCCGACTTTCAGAAAAATGCAAATCAAGTGCACCAAAGTTTTTTTTCATCAAATTTCTTTATTTTCTGTTTAAATCTTCTCAATTTTTCATGTATAATAAGTCGGCATTTGTTTTTTCTTCACCGTCTTTGAAAATACAGCATGCATGTCTATAGGTATAAGCGTAGATCGAAAGACTGGATCAATTAAATCAAATAAAAACGCGTGACTCTGCCGCGAATTAGGTACTTAAGTACGTTATACGTAACGATAAAATTTGTAACCTTTATATCGAGTTTTTTAAAGTAGGGAATTTAAAAAGTGAAGGAATAATAACATATCATCTTGCAAATCCTTCCGCACGTCCAACCTATTAACCGCAAACGCTCATATATCGAGAAAATCGATCTATATACATGTACGATATCCCACCACATACATATTCTATACATACATAGGTAGGTATATAGAAGGTCTGCCCGAAGCCATTTTACCCGTGTGGGGAAAGGCCAGGAGATATTTCAAACCCTTTGGCCCACTGCAGGGTATAAACCCACTTCCGGGTTGCCTTCGAGGTTCACATATATATTATATAAATATGTATCGTACGTCATGTATATTGTACATAATATATTTGCGCCTTAATAGGCTCGCCGAAATTGTATACATAGCCATGCATATACCTATATTTTCAAAACCATTCCTGTGCAGGACTAGAAAATCGAATAAGGCTTTAGGTTATTTCGCGAATGCTAAATTGCCTCTAAAAATAGATAAATAAATTTGAACAAACTGAGGAATTTGTACAAACACGGCAATAAATAATACAATACTTGAGGGGAAAATATACCTGATAAAAAAGTAAAACGAAATTTTTCATCTCCTGTAAACGTGACAAACTTCAAGACACGTTTCCTGCAATATAACGAAAAAAATTTCGACGTGTGTATATATAATATACATACATATCTGAGATACATATGTACAATTCGTATATGTGTGTTACATAAACAGTAGGGGAAGTTGTGTTCCTTATCATGTTTTGTTAGGGAAGCATGCGGTGTAGATACAGGCCGCGATTTCGTAGCATCTTTTATGTAAAAGAAAAAAAAGAAGATGTATATAAGACTATGTAAAATGCAGACAGAAAAACATAATCGGCGTTTTTTGTTCCCTTCTCTTAAATTTTGCCTTAAAATTTCTCCCCTTTCAGTAAAAAGTTATTCCAACGTTTCTTCCCGCATGAAAATGTCAGAATCTACTCAGGGTATATGCGTATACATACGTATACGTGGTACATATGTAGGTATATGTGTAGTCAGAATTTTGCAGATACGTCAATCTTTCTTTTGTTTATTTATTTTTCTTTCCTTTTCCAACATGTTATACATAAAAGCAGCAGAAGTAAAAGACGACACCATTAGACACGTGCTGCACTGTTGCTAGCGTTTTTACATATGTATAGGTATATGTATACGTACATAGGTATATATTTGTACATATAAAGACGGCTAACGAGCCTTGAAAGAGCGCAAATTACCCCGTGTATACCACGTGAATCTCCGCCGTATATTTTACCTGTGGTATAAAAAACGACCCCTTCATACTCCTCGGCAGAGAATTCTATATCTCCGAGAACTGAAACTGGGCGTAACCCAAAAATTTGAAATTCAATTTCATAGAAAATTGAGTTTGATTCTAATAAAAGGTATAATATACGACACGAAGCGTTTAATTACCTGTTTGAAATTTCAACCGCGTTACGATTCACTAATGATTTTAGTAGGATGGATGCGAACATGTGCAACATCCGAAATTGTTGACCGCGGCTAACCCAACCACCGCCATACATAAAATGACGAGTTTAATAAAATCGTCGACTCAATTTCCCCAAAAAATGTACAACGAGAAGCAGCGCGCGCGGTGCGTTACGACCATAGAAAATATCGTAGGTAAGAGAAAGAGAACGAACAGTAGCTGGATGATGCAGAGGAGTCCACGCGGTGACTCAACCGGAGTGTCTGGTGCGAGGCGCCGGGTGTCGCGTCGTATGGATTGCGTGCCAGGCTTATGTCCGTCGCATGATCTATATAAAAATAGTGTACGTGCATACGTGTGTGCGTACACCCTATTCGACCAGAAATTATAACATTCGTTTCCTACCGTCTTTGGTTTTATCCCGAAACAATCGAGACGATGATCCGTTAAACTCCTCTGATCAGTGTAGAAGCGTCAAATCGCATGTGAATAAATTACGAGAAGAAACAAAGAAAAAATAAGAAACAAGCAAACGTGGTAACCCAAACGGGTGCCGATGTCGGAGGAAATATCATCGCGGAGGGTAAGAGGGGAAAATTTTTATTCGGGACCCCGAAAAAGCCTCGAGGAAGGCCGACGAGGGCCCACGCATCAGACACATATTGCTTCTCCCCTCGGTTCGACCGACGTTGCTGCATCATTTGCTCCACATGTGTGTAACGTATGTATATATGTGAACATATAGGTTGGCATATATATACCATACGTGTATAGGTGAACCACATAGTATATAGACATTGGTGTGGATCCTTATTCCATTCGTTACGGGATCGACCCACACGCATGATATTAGTATACCAAGTGATTCACGATCCGTGACGTGTTACGTTCCGCGTACAGTATATATGTATATATATATTTTTTTTTTTTACCACGTGTAAGGGGTGGTCATAGAAAAATTTCAACTATTTTCAAATACACGCGCTTCACTTCCGGAGATTTGATACAGTGCAATCGTACTACGTATTATTTTTCGTGTAGCTGGGCCGGCTACGAAAAGTTGTCCAAACGCGCGCTTGGCCGCGAAGCGATTCAGAATCAACCTAAACGGGTGTACATTACTATGATGCATGCACAATATAACTGTGCACATATTCGAGAGTGCAATGAAATTCCATTACCGGTGGACAAAGTAGCATCGGTGACAAAAGCTCTTCCTTAAGTACTTCCACTTTTTATTTATTCATCTATTTTTTCTAATATACTCTGCAGCTACATTTCAATACATATGTACAAAGATCTACGTATACGTGTATCACCTATTGGGAGTGGGGAAGAAAAAGAAAAATAACCGCATGGGAAAAAACCAGGGGAAAAGAAAAAATAGGAAAAATAGAAAAAAGAATCGAGAAAATATAACGATTCAAAGAGAAGTAAAATCTATACATGTATGTACATAGAGAAACGTATATATCGGTTCAAAAATAATGAATGATAAATATGAGGGAAGAGGAGAGGACCAAAAAGTATATAATGTACCTAGATACGTGTGTGTATCCAATAAGTGTATGATACGAGTGCATGTAATGAGTAAATACAGAAATTCTATCCGCCCTTATTATATATCTCATGTACACTGATAAAATGCCATTCATTCATTTTTACGTACATATATATTTATAGTACAAATAAAGTAATTCATATTGAGGAGATTAGATGAGATTGAAAGAAGAAGATGCCGTAATATGTAGACCGCAGTCGCGGTTGGATACTCTACATACCACGATAATATGTATCTACGAACGAATACATAGACATGTACAAGGTAGTATAGAGGTATATAGGTTAAACCCGCAGAGTTTGTTTATGATAATGCGTAAAGCTAAAACCTCTGTCCTTCATGTTTTGTCAAAAGATTATCTTGAAGTACGGTTAAAAATTTTTATCGCAAAATCATGATTAGAATTAAAAAGAATTGAAAAAATAAGAAAAACTAAAAAGTAAAATACAATGACAACTATGAGGTATCATTTGAAAAAAAAACATGGGATCGCCCTCGGTTATAGTTATTGGTATAATATGTAATAGGAATTATCATATTTTCTTTATCCCTTTTATCTGCAATGGATATAAGGGGTGCAGGGTAAAAATCATACAAATAGTTGAAAGAAAAAGAAATGATAATAATAATAATAAAAAGGAAAGTAAATAAGTCTTTTAAAACTCGATCGTTCTTGCGAAACGAAATTTGCTAGAGGCGGAAATCCGATCTTGGCTACAGCCTGAAGCAATTATCTCATCCTGCACCGGCATTGCCAACTAAACCAGAACCACCACTACTACCGCAACAACCACCACCACCGCTACCAGAAGCAGCAGCTTGCTCATGTATTAAACAGCCGCAAAACTTACGATATATATTCTCAATGAAACTTGTTTGAAAAGTTCGTAGGTACACCGACTAAATCTTTAGAGTAGCAGCTCCATCACCAGCTCCTATACAAGTTCGCTTGAATAAAGAATATCCGACTAACTAGGTACGTGAAAAATAACTACGACTATACAAACAGATACATCTATGTATGCATATTATATTCATTATTATATTTGTTCGCGGAATATTATGAACATGTGAAATTACCACGCGGTTATTCATCGGGAAGTATAATAAGTGGCCGGAGCTGATGCATCCTCTATTATTTTTCTACACCCTATTCGAACGATGAAATGTTCTTTTTCATAAGGCACTCAAAAATTGGACGTTGTTATACGTCTCATGGAACATGTGTATGTGTATGTGTGTGGAAGAAGCTGCTGCAATTTTTTATCAAACTATAAATATCGACGGACAAGGCTCAAAGCCAAAGTTAAAGTGGATTGGAAAGCACTTTTCTCATTGGCAGAATATAGCCAATTATATGAAGGACCCCATTCGATTTGATATGAAGATAAAAAATGTTGCATCTCGAGTAAAACCAAATTTCGAGATACATATTTATAAGATCGCACCGGAATTTCCGCAAATACATATAATATAACATATTTTCACCTCGTTATCGGAAGAGAAAATTTTTTCGATTTTCGTTGATGACATAGGGTCAGGTTTATGGTGCAAACAGGACGGAGTATAGGTATAGTGGAAGAGCAAAGAAAGAAAATCGCTGTCTAGCGGATTCGTCTGCTATATGGAGTATAATAATTCGTTTTTCTTATCTCTATAAAAGCGTTGCTTCTGCAGGATCATATCATAAACGGACGTCTGGCGATTGCCACTTATTGAATTTAGCGTTCTTCGAACCACCCGGAGGTCAAACGCCGTTTGGGACTCGGCTAGCTTATTAATCTAGATTAATTGCATCGCAGTCGTTTTACTTATTTATTTTTTAGTTTCTTTTTTTTTACTTCTTAAAAATTTCTACTTTTTTTTCTTTTACAAGTAAGCACATCCTACTTATTTTCGTCATCCTATAATAATATAACTTATCGTCAGACAAAAAGTTACCAAATTTCAAAAATCCTACCCCTATTTTATAACATGTAAAAAAAAAAAAAAAAACTTACGAAGAAGAAAATGAAGAATAACTAAAGACCCTGTCGATTAAAATAGATTCCTTATCGCGTGGATATTCTCATACCGCAAAAAATAAAATATGGATATATAGAAAAAATGTAAATTTTTTTTTTCACTTTAATATAATTGTTCAAAACTTACCACACTTTCATCGGCGTACAGTGGTACACGACTGGAATGTTTAGGAGCTCCAGTAACGAGGAACGACGCTTGTAACGCGATTACGATTTTAGCGTAAAAGTACATTTTCAATAAATTTTTTTTTTTTTTTTTAAATAAAATTACACGAAAATGAAATAAACTAACATGAGAGAAGACTGACCGGGTTGTACCAGTTGACAAACGTCAAATGGAACGCGAGAACTGTTGAAATAATTAATTCACTTCTTCACTCTATTATACACTGTATAGCGAAGTAAGAATAAAAAACCAACGAACAACACAGAGAGAAAGAATAAAAAAAAAAAAAAAGGAAACTTCCAAAATTTTAAAGGAACTTCAACTAACTATAGATATAGTTATCATTTGAATGCCGTGCATATAATTATCACTCCGCGAAAGAACGAAAAAAAAAACTTTTTACAATACAGTAATAACAATCACCGCACAGTGTATTATATTATATAATATTGTATACTGATTTTCTATTAATTATTTTTTTTTTCTTCTATTTTATTTATGTTACGTCGAATCGCGTTGCTTCGATGTCACCTCGACGACTTCGCGGTTATCGAAGACACTGACCAACGTTCACAATTCAACCAGTCGTTGTGGCGCCTTTTTTCCCACTGAAACAGAATATCATACTCAGTTTAGTTAAATCTTCATCATACTATACAGTTAGCGGAAATCTTTGTTTATAGTGTCATTAACTCCTCCCTCCTCTTCTCCCCCCTCCGCCAATCGCCTCTGACTTCATCCGAAACCTAATTTTCGATTTTACCTGTTATTAAAGATGCGAACTTTTTTTTTTTTCAATTACACTTTGGTAATGTCTGATCATTTTTCTGAATTTTTCTTTTTTGTTAACCTTTTTTCAAATTTATGTAACGAATAATTTTTTCGATGATATCGCAGATTTTCGGTGATTTTTTGGAAGTAATATTTCAGTTAGCGAATAAAAAAAAATTTGTTCTATGAGTGAAAAAGAACATTATATACTTATAGCCTAGTTCCTTCAAATTGGAAAAAGATGTGTCATTATGTCTACGTGATTCCCTATTTTTTCTTTTTTTTCTTCTCTCTTCTTTGCGGTTGTATAAAGAGGACTGTATAATAACTGTATGGTATATAATGTATAGCGCAGCTCGATCAGAAACCGTAAAGAAAAAAAGAAACATAATCGTCATCATCATCATCTCAGATGATACTGCAATATTGAATGAAAGAAATGTGTAAGTCGTGCACGGGAAAACCGGAGCGATGAATCCGGAAAATTGCGCGTCATATTATAACGATCATTGTGGAAGTAAGCCAAATTCCGCGAATTTTGACCAACTTTTGTTCGTAATACAGGAGTTAAAATAAACAAAGATCTTTGTCGATCCAATTAACTTTAACCAGAAATTAAGACTATCGAGTTATGATTTAATTATACTCTTCTCTAATTTTCGCGTTTATTCATTCGAGTGTGTTTTTCTTTTTGAATTTAATTTTTGTTTTTAATTTATTCAATTTTGATTTTCTTGAGCTGCGGTATCGCAGCGCGTGGCAACCAGATTCAATATGGTATAATTTATTCATTGGACTTGTCTTGTATTATACATATATACGAGGTGAAGTGGGGCGCGTGATTTCCAGGTGAATCATTACATGGCACGTATAAGCTGATAACAAACGACCCCGTTCATCAGGACGGGTAATAATTAGCGATTCTATCGTAATTATTCAAAGCGAGAAGAATTATCGTTGCAGAATTTCCCACGAACAAAATCTTCTGGACTATATATAAACAGTAGCGAGTATGCTGTACGGTACATATGCATATTATATGCATATACTTATATGTATATACCCACATTCGTGTAACTCTATGAATAGCAGAAAATATACGGGACTTGAAAATGGTTGAAACGTTACGTATAGTTCTATATCCCGATGAACAAAAAATATTGTACGTGAGAGAAAGAAAGAAAGAAAGAAAGAATAAAAAAAAAAAGAAAAAAAATCGAGGTACATGCGACGTATCTGCGAGATTGACTATACATGCGCTATCGCGTACATACACATATATTCACCATACAGTCGTCGGTTACGAGTTCATCAATTTCTTTGGATATAAAAACTTTCTGTTTTTCTTCCTGGAAATTACCGTTTCGATTAAGGCGAGTGCTTTCGGAAGTAATAAGGTACTGATACACGAGAGACGTAAACAGAAAAAAGAATTAATGAAAAATAATAAAAATAAATGGATACGGGAGTTTAATACACTTTTTCAAATCAAATTAAAAAAAAAAATTCTATACGTATATACGTGCAGACTGCTCATTTCCGTTCGCACGACAATCGAAATTCTATACGTTGCCGTGTTCGATTGAAAAGAATGCAAGTTTTATGAATATCTATACAAAAATATTCTCCATACGAGGGTGGAGAGAAAGAAAAAAAGAAAAAAATAAAACACAAAAGAAAAACTCGTAAGCCCCGATGTCAGCCATAAGTGCAGTAACGAGAAGTTGGAAAATGTACCAAAAGATTACGATGACGTTTCTTTTTCTTTTTTTTTTTTTTGAATAAAGACGCCGCCACTGTGCACCGCAGACTTTACTGTTTATCTACCATATTATATAGTTTGTATGAGTTTAGATTAGTGAAACCCAAGGCGCCCCGAGATTAGGGAAGTTCAGTTTATGCGTCTACTTAAAATTATGATCGTCGGGCACACTTTTGGGTGTTATCGAAATTACCAACCGGCACGTGTTTTTTTTATTATTGTTCTTCTCCGAACTTCACAAAGATTCTCTCGGGCTAACGAAACGATCGATATGAGTGAAGAAAAAAATAATTTCGATAGTTTTTCAGGATATATAGCGAAAAGACGTGAAAACTAATCATGGGGTATGCAGGAAAATGTCGGGTCGCTTCGAATTTCCACAACGTTTTCACCGCCACATATTCCCGGAACGAGTTATGTAATTCTACGCCCACACTTGAAGTTGATAATCCGTCTAATTAAATAGGGAGGGTTGCGAAAAGTGCAAATTTCTCTCCCCGTGTGACCCAAAAGACCAAAGGAATGTTCAATCAGCGAGCTCGTAAAATGGTTAGGTAGACGTGTGTAATTCGTAGAATTTTCAACCCCTTTTTTTTCTTATTCATTTTTCTATTTAAGTGTCGCTGCTGAAAAGGCTGCAGCCGTTTGTAAAAAACAAAAAAACGAGAGCAGGATTCGCTGCAATTAATTCAAATATACTGAATCGGTGTATAACGTCGTTGGTTTCTATACAGAAAACGCACGAGTGAAAAAAGTAATTGCAAAGAATAATTGTGAATTTTCAAGTAAACATCGGTTGAGATCCACCTCATATAAGTATATATCGTGATATCTAAATGCAGTGAAAGTAAAATATGAAATTCAAATTCGAACCTTCTTCTGAATTCCCTTAGCAGTTTAGACAACGTTGAAAAATATGGTGGACAAAGTTACTATATTCAGTATCGCCAACGATCGAAGAAAAAATTGTTAAATGAAATTCAATTGTCAGATTATGAGTACAGATAATTCTTAGTTAAATAAATGTGTTAGTCATACGCGTATGTGGTTATTACGTACCTGCAGCATGCCGTTGTTCTGTTATTCTCGTCTGAAAACCATCGGGAGATTGATAAAGAGATGATGATTTGCAGTATTCACTGTTTTCATTTTCTTCTCTTTTATAGGCCGACGAACTCTGCAACCGAGAATCATAAAACCCAACGCGAAGAGGAGCTAGCGCAGTTGCATCGGGTTTATATATTGCAACAGACGAGTTTTTCTCTTTGTTTTGTTTCGTTTTTTTGTTGAATTTTTTTTTCGTTCCGCCAGCAGAGAACGGGTGGATGGAAGAGTCCTCTGTTTTTATGATTTATATTTATATCATATTATCTTTACTCTTCAAATCACGCTACATTTTTCGTGACGATATTAATAATTATTATTACCATAGCAATTTTTCAATTGCCGAATAACTACGTACACATTCATCACGTTTGCGCTCCGAAATCACTCTCGATAATTTGTTACGTTGATCCTTTTTTTATTTTTCACCCTTCTTTTTGTTTGTTCGTTCGTTTGTTTTTTTGCTTTTCAATTTAGTAAGCGTAAATTCAACCGATCGATCGACTCGTTTGGTCAACAATGGAAAGATGCATTTTATACGAACTATGGAAGATCGAACGACCAAAATGCAGCGAAAGACGTGTTTTGTTTTTAGCTTCTCGGTTTGAACGCCGCGCTATTTTAACTCCTTGTTCTTGTTCTTCTTTTTCTTATTCTTCACGTGCACACGTGAGTATTAGTACACATATACTATAATATAGTATAAAATATAAAGTCGAGTGTGTTCCGAACTGTGGCAGACATAAAGAAGGAAGCACCGGCTGTTTATGTTTGTCTGTTCAATAATCGGCCCAATGCACCGTACTGTGTTAGACGTTGGCGAGTGTAAAATAATTCGTAGTTAAAATTACACAATTTTATTAAACGATAGCTGTACACGTATATATGCGCAGTGGTTAAACTAGTTCCGCACAATTCAACCGCACAAAAAAACAATTACGCTCGGTTGAAGGACGAGAGAAATAGGTCGAATTTTGAACGTTTGCAAAAAGGCTAATTTTATGGATTTTAACGATCACAGTATCCTCGGAATCGCCGTTTTTTATACTAGATAAAATCGAAAGTCATTCGATTCGTACAACGGTTCTCTTCTTCCTCCCTGAAGGATCGAGAAAAAAAAACTTCGCAACGACGAGAGGCTCACCAAACTGTCAAAAACAACACAGCTGTCATCGATTCGAGCGACCGCGTGGTCGACGACGCCCACTTCTGTTTGTTAAAGGAATTATTTTCTTAATCCTTTTCAAGTTGACCGTCCACAACCCACGTAATTGTACAACGTCACCTTATACAGATCAATGGTTATTAATAATTGTTATTATTATTATTCCACGTCGTCGATGCGTTTTTACGATCCGTTTTAAAAAATGGTCATTGAATTTCTGCGCGCACTCCCGAATCGTTGGTTTTTCTTTTGTTATTTCAGATTAATTCACTGGGCGGCGGGTACTTCGAGTGTTATTTGTTTGGTTTGGTGAATCGTGAATCACAAAGTGGAAGATTTACAAAATTTAAAGTCTTCTCGTTCGCCTGCCTGCCTCGTCGGAGCAGCCGAGGGAGAGAATGTGTCTTGTTAAAGGGAGGAAGCAAAGAAGCGTGTTCGGAAGCCCCGTGCGTTCGGAACACCGCGTGCCGAGCGACTGTCGTTTCTGTATTCCCTTTCTCTGAAGGCTCCACCAACGACGCCGTTAAACTTCGACTCACACTCTCTGCATTCGTCTCTCGCCTATACTTACTCTCGATCGTGGTACTCGTAACACTTGTACGTACCATATTACGATCCATTCTTCAACCACCTCCTCAACAGATAATACAAGAAAATTAATCAATCCCATGCACTTTTCAAACTCTATACAGTAAGAACTGTCGTCAGGAAAAAAAATCTCAACAGGCTTTTTGAATGGCTAATAAACCGGAACGAGGACGGAATCGAGAATTTTTGATGATCCTTCCCGTAATCCGCGCGCTGCACTTTGAAAGAAGACCAAATAAAAAAGAAAAAAAAGTCGATATCGCTGACAAAAAACCTCTCTGAAAAAGGTACGTTATATTTATCGATGTAAAAAACATTTAAGACAAGTTCATTTGTTTTTATTGTTCTTTTTTTTACATTTTCATTTTCAAATCTCGACGCCGTTTTTATTGAATCTCAGAATTTTTTCAATCGTTATTATAGTATCCCGCGAAGAGCGCATAGAAGATGTATATTTATAACCGTAAAAAATTATTTCAGACATAAATTTAAATTTCGAGAACTACAGAGCTCGCCCTTTGATCCCCAGCTGTCTTTCACCTATAACATAAACATCGCATGTATCGGTTGAAAGATTAACCGATGTGACCCCGTGCACTTGCAGATAAACCCCTGCATTATACAATACACATATATATGTATATCGATAGAAAATCCGAGGAATGGATTGGAATATTTACCGACATCCCTTTACCCTTAAATTATTTTTTTCTTTTTTTTTTTTTGTATTCGACTCTTTTCATTTTTGCTTATATATGTACATATAATACTCTGATATAATTATTCACGGTAAATATTTTATTTAATCAAGGTTTTAATTAAAAATTTTCTTTATATATATTTATTTTTCATTTATCATACAACCGAGCGCGGAGATCAATTAACTTTCTGCAGTCGATTTAATTTTAATAAAATCCTGCCGGAAAGCCAAAGTAAGTAATTCTCTCTTTCTGCCTGTTATTATCATTATTATTATTGTTATTGTCATTATTATTATTATGTTTATTTTTACTTATCTTTTTTTATTTCAGGTAGGACTAGTAATTTGAGAATTTATTTTAATTGATGTATCCGACCTCCATAATTATAATGCCGAAGGGGGAGATTTAGATTATACTGAAAATTACCGTTTTTAATATTTCACACATTTTTTTTTCAATCACCCGATATATCATCAAAAACCGCGAAATGTGCATGGGGAAATTTTTCGACGGTCATTTTTCTTTCTTTTTGTTTTAGCATTTTGCTACGGCGATTTTCACACAGATCTGTCACGTCGTCGTCTATAACTCGCTGTGTGAAATATTTTCTTGAGATAAAGGAATATTGTTGGCACAAGAAAACGCGATCGTCTCCACAGGTGAGCAGCGTAAAATATACCGTACCGTTTATTTTATGAGAGACGATATCGTATAACGTGAAACACATATCAAACACATATATTGACGAAATATGACATCAACGATTCAATGGACCAGCCGCAATTCTACTCCTCGTTAATTAATCAATATAATACGGATGATTGACCGAGCGAGAGGGGGTTTATCCTTGATAAACTTATACAACTTTTTCTCCGGGTCATCGTCTATCCGACCTGCATTTATTATTGTAATATATAGATATGATTATATGTATAAATTGTTGAAAATTCTTTTCTACTGAATCTACATTACATTATTTTATTTTTTTTGCGTTTCTCTAGAATCGCACGATAACCGCGCAAGGGGGGAAATGATTATCCCCATTTCCGCACCACTGCAGATGAGTTATTTTTTTATCATTTGAATGATTCAAACGCCGTCACGCCTATTAAATTTATATAACATATAGAATTTTGTTCTATTATGTACGTTACATGGGAATATGTGATGTGTACTACATACATATGGTAAATAGAAAAAGAAAATGAAATGAAACGAGAAGAAGAAATAGAAGAAGATAGAAACTTTTCAAAAGATAATGGGGTATCGAGTATGTGTATATGTGTATGTATAGTATGCCCATGGAAAACTATATGATTTACATACTGACAAACTAGTGTAGGATGTGTAGGGTGCGATGATAATGTTAATATGGGCTGTTCTATACACGCGTCGATTCATGTCCTACTTACGCAACTATTATAACCCATACAATACGTATATAAACGGTATAAAAGCGCGATATGTACTATGAGAAATATATACCGACAGGGTCTGTGTTTGTCCTTGCAATAAACAGCACTGCGTCGATATGTAACGGAAACAAAAAGTATATGAACCGCGT
This sequence comes from Athalia cordata, assembly GCA_963932425.1. Taxonomy (NCBI): domain Eukaryota; kingdom Metazoa; phylum Arthropoda; class Insecta; order Hymenoptera; family Athaliidae; genus Athalia; species Athalia cordata. The sequence goes on from OZ010626.1 coordinate 34,767,304, forward strand.
TTTTAAAATAAATGCTTACGAAAATTCTTTACAAAAGAATTATTTTAGCGTGATCGGGAATATACTTTCTGCCATTATTATACGAGGGTGGTTTAAAACTCCGTTGTTTATACCGTGTCACGTTTCGTATTTTTTCGAAGGATTTCCAATTTGTTTTAAAACAAATACCCTCGAAAATACCAGAAAACAAAGCGAGAAAAAAGAAATAGGAAATTCACGGTTTGTAATTGATGAATACAACATGAATCGTCGGATTCCACTTATACGATGTTACATCTGATGTTTTATCTCTGCGGGATCAGAATTTTGTACATATATGTATATTTTACATAGGTATGTATGTATGTACAGTGTATATACATACGTATATAGGACGCACCTAGCCGTTAGTTCAGTTTGTTCGTGCGGGGTCATGATCTGTGGGGTAAAAGGATCAGGATTGGGATTCGCGGATAGTGTGTTGTTTCGGTGTAAATCAATCTTGATAAAAGAAACTGCGAGTTCGACTGTGTAGCGCACGATCTCTATGTCTATATAGAAACCTGAGTTTCTGTTTCAAAGGGCAATTTGCTATCGTTTAGTTCAGAACTGATCCTCAACAGTTCCGAATTTCAATAGCTCCGTACCAATTTACCAAACTGTTCGGAAAGACAAGACAAACAGAAATTCTAGAACTATATATATATCTGTATACATATTTACAACATCTATCACCAAAGGGGCCCTAAATACATACCAAGGTTCGTTGACACCTGAATCAAAATCATCGCTGAACTTTAACCGAACCGATGAATTATTTTAGATTCTTTGGTCATAGAAGTATAGCTCGTCGAGGACCTGTATATCGTAGACTTTCTTCAATTTTCCCTATCGTTCTTTCACAATATATCATTGATAGTAAGAACAATGAATTCTCCGTAATCTCCTGCTATTTCCAAATATTTGTGCAACGGACATCAGCTGGTCTTCGACGAGTCATTCGTTCTGTGGCCAAAAAAGTTGAAACAGTTCATCGGTTCTCCTGGAATCCTGTGTGGTGAGTCGTAAGAAAAGTTTCAAAGGGAGTAAATTTACTCGTTGCAGAAGTGATGACCGCAGAACTACTAAAGATAGTGGACTTTCAAAGAACTCAAAAATTCAACCTGAAAAATGTCAAGAGTTAAAAATAAAAAAATAAATTTCCCACGTCTTTGTATTTCGCGGTTTGTTTGTGATTTTTCAATAATTTCGCACGCGTGGATAGATAACATTATACGAGTCGTTCCGAGCCCCCTGAATTCCCCAAATGAATTATAACGGATATAAATAAAAGAAAGGAGAAAAAAAAAGTGAAAAATTCTGTGTAATTTCAGATTGATTCAGAGAGGCGCGGCTGCATGCGCTATTGAAAGACCCGCGCGACAATGGTCGATAAGCTGGTTGCATGGTGCATTGACCAGCCGTTTCCCTCAGCGATAAGATGAGTCTTTCGCGTCGCTTTCGATACACAAACTAACTATAATAAACGAAGTATATATTCATCCTGCTTTGGACCGGCAGAAGTGTAGGCGGTAGCTGCTGATGCCGGACGCGCCTGCACGCCGTTTCTTTTACCAAATCGTTGTCAACGTCGTGCGATTCCCTCTTTTCTTATTTCATACGTTATATAGACGTAAAATTATTCATCTTCTTGCTCTTTGATTAGTATATACATTTATCTCATTGTTAATTCATCCGAGCACGTTCAACGTTCTTTTATTATAATCATCGTCAAATTTTTGGGAGAAAATAATTATATCTGGGCCGATTACCGTATCTGCACGATATAATGCGAGAGTGTAAAGTATATAAGGTAATCGGAAGAAAGAGTGAAACTTGCAGCTTTCACGATTTATTTATTCTTTTGTTTCTCACAAATCGCACATGTGCTCCTGGATTTTTGCACTGCACGTGTGGAGCAAAAAAAGAAAGGCTGAGGAGGGTGACGGGGGGTGAAATTGAGAAAGGAATTTCGCTCTGACGGACTTTTATATAAATGTATAGCATTGATGCATTAAAACGAGTATGTGTTACGGATACACCATGTGTGTATACGTAACGGGTTTTCTATACATATAACGAGTATCAAATGATTCAGAGACAGTCGCGACGCACCGGAAACTACTGATTGTTCCGAGGGGTGGTGACCGCAATTACTCTCAAACTAGGGTCAACTGCCTTTTTCTCAATTAACTTGAATTAAAACTATACCAATTCACGATATTATATCGTAGAAATAATATAACGCTACAATGCACTAATATATCGATCTTATCGTCATCGCTACATTATCGTCATCATCGTTATCATCGTTTAAATATATGTAAACTATATTATTCTTATTATTAATATCGAAGATTTATTAATTGACCGACTGCAATGCCGCTGCAGCTGCAGCTGGAGTTCTCTATCATCGTGTCAGAGCTAGTCTGAGATAAAAAAAAAACAATAATAATAAAATTAATAAAATAAAAAGAAAATAAAAAACGTGCAGTATAACACGTACATGCTGCTTGATAGAGATTCTTTTTTATCGACCGTGTACAGTCAGATTTCTTCTTAAGTGAGCGGAGCTTTATAGGAAGCGAACATTTGAGAGTTTGAGCTTCCCCGTGAACCGCGAATTTCAATCGCGTCGCTAGTTATCAAGTTTCGTTGTTATTCACCGCAAGAAATAACAAAAGAAAAGTCACAATCCCATCCACACTTTTATTCGGTCTTTAAACTGACCTTACTCAACGACGTAGGCGTCGTTCACATGTGAATATCGATTTTATTCGCACAATGTGTTTACGTGATTTATAAAGACAAAAAATACACATTGAAATTTATAAGCACATGTGCTGCGTGTATTTTTACTACTCGAGCAACGTCGTATTTTTTTTTTTTCTTTGCTTATAATGTTTACTTGTGCATAAACAGTTTAGCGAAAAATATTCGGTTATTGGCTTCTCGATCAATATACAATATGCATAAGCATACGTAAATATTGTTAGTATACTGTTGATGCAGTTGATGAGAAAACAAAAAACGAAAAAAGGAATAAATTTTTATCGTTAAACTCAAGGTTTTTTCGAATTCATTAGTTCTACGAAGCTATAGGTATACATATGCACACGTTATTATATCTTTATGCGTAATGTTGGGCATAAAGACGAGAGTTGTCCTGAAATGTTATGATTTAACAAAGAAAACCTGATTTTCGCACACCTGCAGGTCGAATATTTTTCATTCGATACAAAGGAGAATCGTAAAATCACTCGGCAACGTTTTGTATATTATAGATATGGGTGCAAACTGCAGGAAAGAATAATGAATGAACAAATAAAACGAACAAACATATTTTGCCTATAGAAATATAATTGTTGTAATCAGGATTGTTTTCTGTACGCTTTGTTAATTTTCAGAGCACGATACACTTGTCGTTTATTGTGCATGTATTTCACATCGTTGTCGGTCATTGACCTCAAAAAAAGCTGCTACTTCAGCTTCAGCTTAGCTGCTACTTCAGCTTCGGTTTCTGCTGCGCCATGGTCGGTTGTATCTCTATAGATAATAGATCGATAAATTTACATACAAATCTTACCCATTCGAGTGTCTGTAGAATTTCAATAATGTTTAGTATGGTTCAAGGCCAAGAAGAACGGTCATTGCCATTACAAGCGTGTATGCCGAGATCGAAGGACGCAAGATCTGCAGCGGAGAAAATGCGACGAGAAAATCGAGCCAAGTCGCCAAAAGAAAAAGAAAAACAAGAGGAAAAAAGTAAACAGAAATTTGGATTCTTACATCGTCGCGATGATTTTTGTCGTTTGAAAATGTTGGGACGTAAAACGTGGAATAATCGATAGATTTTAATCGCGCGATTCATGTGCTCCGTAACTCTTGCGTCTCCGCATGCGGGTGCATAATATACGTACGGAAAAGTAATACTATAGAAAAGGATAGGAAATGTTAAAAAATGTAAAAAAAAATTTTATATCCTGAAGGGATAGAAAACGAATCGTGCGGCGTTTTCTTTTTCTTTTCTTCTGTGCAATCTTGTTTATTTGGGGTCTCTATAGCGAGGGGATGGAGGAGGTTGTTTGTCAACTAGGGCATTCTAGTAGTCGGCGGTATAGGTCGTAAATTTTTTCGTGCAGCTCGTTCCACCGAAGCAAGTGGTTGCTGCAGTTGTGTGTATATTATAGGCCTGAGCGAAGAGTACAATAAACTGCAGCAGTATCGCCAGGCAGCTCTCCGCGATCGCACCACCGGTTATTGCTGCAGGGGCTTTCGAGTTTTAAGTCTCCCTGCAGCACCTCTGAACCTCCTCGCTTCTGTTACAACACCCCACTCCATCCACATTCGGTTTACAACACGTAGATAAATACAATCCTCAAATTACTCGACCGAGCATTCGTGTCATCGCGCGCCTACCTTATAGTGCGCAACCACTTTCTTCGTTCCTCTTGCTCCGGGTCGTTCATAAGCTTTTTCGCGCATTTAATTTAGTTATTTCATTCTTCTTTTTTTCTAATCATTTACTCTCACTTGTTTCAGTCTCATTTGTTCAAGATCCTCATGTTATATTTCTATTTTAAGGCGTATATGAGAGACGGGGGATGATTTTTTAAGACACATTTCCTTTTTTTTTTTTTTTTTCAATCGTGTAAAGTACAAGGTGCGGTAGTCGCAGCCCGCGATTAATTTTCTGGTGCAGATGTGGTTCTTGTTTTAAGAAAAATTAAACCTGACTTAAAGACGACTGAAAACATAATCAATCTATTATATTTCAACGCAGTGTCGTTAAATAACAGAATAACTTAAAATATACATAATCGATCGAACCACGTGTTACAAAAACAAGGAACAAAATAAAAGTTTTGTGATCAACGTCGTCAAAATACAAGAAAAAAAAAGAGCATTCCAAATAATTTCGAGAGGGATAAAAAGCAAGAAAAAATTTGAAATTACGTCAAAGAAACGACGAGGCCAATGTTCTTCAATAGAGTGGTAGGTGATTACGAGATAGTCGCGTTAGCTTTTTGCTCGATTCGTGGAGTTCGCCTCTTCAGATTTTGAAGCTTCTCGAGGTATTTTTTCTATTGTTTTTTTGTTTTTCCCCTTTAAAGCTCAGGGAGCGTGCAGGAGGATATTCTGAGCATTATGTTCCCTCTTCTCCTGAATAGCGTCCCCAACGCTCGATTAATTACGAAAAGTGCTCCGCCCCTGAATCCCTCATTCGCGCAGGCAATTTCGGAGTATTTTCCCAGACTCTGCGGGAGACTTTCTAAGGTTTTTTGTTGTTTTGTTTTGTTTTTTTATTTGCTTTCATTATTATGAAAGATAGCGCGGAACATCGGAACCTTCATGACCCGAAGAATCGCGGAGTATAACTGATAATGAGCTTTGGTCTAGTCCGTAACTCCGATGCAGCTTATTTGGGCCAATCTGAACTTCCTGGCCTGCAGGCTATCAAGCGGCGCCCTCGTATTTCCATTTCACCTCATCACACTTCCCTTCGACGTGCTTAAACTTGATATCTTTATAAACAAGCATATATTATAAACATCATACCGCACATTCCCGAGCCTTAGTTATTCTACGAAACAACGATTATCAAAATCACGTACTCATTGTCAGCTTTACTATAGTCACATCCGCTGGTTAGAAATAAATGAAATAAACGAGGAAAGGAAAAAGTATGGTAAAAAACAAATTCACATTCATACGACAGGGTGAAAATCTACCGGAAGTTCTTATGACAACAATACTAAAACGGTAATCGGCCCTTGCCCCGGCATGCTATTTCATTGTAAGCGCGTCAAACTGGTTTCAATCGAGTCGACGCTAATCGAGTGAATAAAGTTGATGAAGAAAAAAAACAATCGCCACATATAACGACGGCTGAGCGTAACGACATCGTATCTCAGAATTTGGTCAAAGACCATCGTATCTCAGAATTTGCTTCAACAACATCATATACCAGAATCTGCTTCAAAAACATCTCATCTCAAGTTGATATTTGTTGACAGAGGTGATACAAGAAAATTGTTCATCTAGTTCGCAGAACGACTTTCGTTGATTTCAACAAATCTTCACGTTTTCGGAGCTCTAGTATCTAAAAAACAATTTCTTAGAAAGATGTCTACAGGCAGATGATGGACTAGGAAATTTGTGAAACCCAGTTCGATTTGAACGATAGTTTCTGCCAGAAAAAATTCAACTTTCAATTTTTGATTTTCCACGGATAATTTTTTCTATTCTTCGTCAGAAAATTTTTCAACTGAAACATCAATTTGAGATGCCATATTTTTGAAGCAAATTCTCAAATACGATGTTGTTACGCTCAGCCGTCGATAAGAAGATCTTGCGCTATCATTGGCAAAAAAATTAAAAATTGCTCCGTTGCATGCGATTTTATACAGCATAATGTTCGCATTTATTGAATTAAAAAGAAGAAAAGCACGAAAAAAAGGACCATTTGCTAAATAATTTTGATGTAAAACTTACAGTAACGACTGTTCCATTTTTGTATGAATAATTTTGCGAAGCATGGACCTGATTATACATGATTGTTGGTTGGAAATTATTTAGTAGGTAACCGCCGCTGCAGGTAGGACAGCTGTGAATTTTCCAAGAGTATAAATACCATAATTATATTACAGAATGTTATTATTCATAAGCACGTTTTTGAATAGTTTCAACATAGTTTACATGTAACGGCTCGCCTAAAGCCATTAAAATTTGGTCAGTTAACTAAATTGTGAAAAAATCAACCTTTCTCTCATGATCAACGACAATGGTCTCTAAATGTGGGCGGAAAAAGAGAATCGTCCTCGAAAAGCTCATGAAATTGACTGAAATATTCCTATTCCTGGTCCTTTTTTTTTTTTTTGCAGACCAAATTTGATTCTTCCAAATATGCAATCAAGACGCGATTGCATAGCGTTTTTAAATATCTCTTGGTACAAATTCTCGTAATTATTACGTGGCATTGTCCGATAAGAGAATGTAATACCCGAATACGAGATTGTTGAATAAACTAGAATTGCACCGGGCATTCTGGCGCACGCGTTATCTGGTCACATGCGCCGATATGTATTCGAGACTCGTAAGCCAAACCGCAGATAAGATTTACGGACTATTCAACGACAAAATAGAATTACCACGCAGTAAAGATTTTCTTAAATTAAATATTCAACAAGGAATAACAAAAACTATGATTTATTTGATTCTAATCGAGCGACAAGCTGTCCACGTCTGGAAACCTATGCTATGAAGATAACTTATGCACCGTTACGTGAAAAAAACTACAACAAAATACAGATAAAAGTTGTTGGCAGTCCGTTTGCGGTCGTCGACAAGTCCAGAACTCGGTCATTAATCATCTGAGTACCGAATAAACTCGGCACGTTTGTAATTGTTTTATTGTAATGAACATTTTGACGAACGAAATCGAACAAAACGAGGTAATAACATCAGTTTCTACAGTTGCAATTTCCACTGGAAATTCCGCTGGAATTTATCTTATATCTTCGTACGCAAAGAAAGACTCTCCAAACCGGAAGTTTGTCCGCTAATATGTCTAGTAAGCGTTGTGTAATTTTTAACAACGATTCGATTGTTGTTCACAGAATGGAGCAGGTGCCACTTTGCCGGTCTTGCTGGCACTCTTGGGAACCGTCTTGACCGCAAAGAATGGAACATCTTCGGTACCAACCAATAATTCGCCCTTGGATCAGTCAGTGCCGGGGCCACCACCTCCGGTTCCAGCATTGCCGATCCCGAAACCTGAAACTCTGTTACCGGGAATGTTGTACCCTCGGGAGAGCGAGTCACGCGAGGTATCATCACCATTGAGACGATTCTTATTTTACTTATCTCTTATAGACTCAGGAACGAGGGGGTAACCGCTTGTGAAATACTTGGGACAGTCAATTTTGAAATGCTATGAAATACTAGTGAAATGCTCATTAAATGGTATGAAATGGTGTGAAATAGTGCAAAATAGTTGTGAGATGTGAAATGGTTGGACATCTATATATCGAGTGGTTACCCGCTCGGGCTTATGGGCTATTCAATTATGTTTTGACCTCAAGAACACGATTCCGTCAAGTAAATCAAGCTAGGAATAAATCCCATCGAGATATCCTTACTTTTTTCACTTTTTGGAGCGATAAATTAGCGATAACTCGATCAATTTTATAGATAGATCAATTTAACTTGCAGATTCGTGTTCCTGAGGTCATTTTACGTCAGAAAAGTGTCTCACGATCGATTTAGAAAAATGTTGATTTTTTACCCCAAAATCGACAAAAATCTAAGGTATACCCCTTTGGATTTTTTCAATTTTTGGGCCAAGAATGAAGTATTTTTTAAATCGATCGTATGACCCTTTTCTAACGTATTTTGACCTCAGGAACACGAATCCGTCGACTAAATTGAGCTAGAAAAATACCCCATCGAGATATCTGGATTTTTTCACTTTTCAAGACGGTAAATTGGCGATAACTCGATCAATTTTATAGATAGATCAATTTAACTTGCAGATTCGTGTTCCTGAGGTCATTTTACGTCAGAAAAGTGTCTCACGATCGATTTAGAAAAATGTTGATTTTTTACCCCAAAATCGACAAAAATCTAAGGTATACCCCTTCGTTCAGGAAGTACGTCCTGTACCTTTCGATTTCGTACACATTTTAGGTAAAATCGTTGGATGGAATGTGGGACTTTTTGGTATCGCCTTCCGGAGACGCTCTGAAAGGATACAGAGAGGCTTGGTTTACCAAGGAGTTGAGACAGGTAGGTAGATTTGGTTCTCAAGATAGCTACTGCTACTTTGATTTCAGAGAATTTATTAAATTTCATTGGCGCTCAGGTGGGTAAGGTGTTGAAAATGCCGGTTCCATCATCGTACAACGACATTACCACTTCCAGCGAACTGCGCGATCATGTAGGGGCCGTTTGGTACCAGAGGTCATTTTTCGTACCAGTTGCTTGGACTGAAAAACGTGTTTTCATTCGGTTTGGGTCAGTTAATTATCTCGCCCAAGTGGTAAGACGCTCTCTTTGTACCTTCACTTGTTATACTTTTAAACCTTCATGTTATTTAACGAGTTAATCAATCTCAGTGGCTGAACGATAACCTGATCACGAACCACGAGATGGGTCATCTTCCATTTGAGGTGGAAATAAGCGGGAATCTAATTTACGGTAGCAAAAATTACATCACGGTTGCAGTTGACAACACATTATTGCAAACCAGTGTACCCCAGGGTCGCGTCACGGAAGTGGTAACAGACGAAGGTATCACTCACCAACAGAGCTACACTTTTGACTTTTTCAACTATGCTGGTATCCACAGGTGGGTGCGCTGTACAAACATTCATAGATCAACTAATTTGAATTATCACTTATGCACATTGTATTATTGACTCAAAATGGTCCATGGTTCTGACTCAGGGAGAGGAAGTGGACCTTACGTCGGCTCGTTTGTCAGGCTCCATTGCAATAACTAACAATAAATTTCCATCTCCCAAACGTGATCAACTGACGACCGATTTCAGGCCCGTTCTGCTTCACACAAAGCCCAGAGTGTACGTGGAGGATATTTCAATAAAAACCAATGTGATTGGAGACACAGGAATTGTTAAGTACATCGTAGAAGCTGCAGGCCTGAATCCAGATGAAGTTCCTACGTGTCGAATAAGCCTAGCAGACGCAGATGGAGTGATTCAGCAAACAGTCGAGGGAACGTCAGGGACGTTGAAAGTCCCTTCTGCAAAACTTTGGTGGGCTCGTGACATGAGCCCGGAACCCGGTTACCTTTACACTTTGGAAGTACGACTTTCCGCGCCGAATGAGACCGCGGATGACGTCTATAGACTTCCGATCGGTATCAGAACAATCGCGTGGACCAATACCTCCCTCCTTCTAAATGACCGGCCCGTTTATCTCCGAGGATTCGGACGGCATGAAGATTCTCCTCTCAGGGGACGCGGGCTCGATCTAGTCACTGTTACCAGGGACTACGAGCTCCTTCAATGGGTCGGAGCAAACGCGTACAGAACTAGTCACTACCCGTACAGCGATGAAGTCCTCGACGCTGCCGACAGGTAAGAGAATCGATTCTAAGCACACAGATATACAGGGATACCCGAAATTGCGAGAGTTGAGGATGCGTGGTGCGTTTGGGGTTCTAATGAATCGCGATTGAGGGATTCAATTTCAGGGTCGCTATCAACTTTCCTTTGTAGGCGTCGACGAAGTGGTGAAAGGGAGTATGAGGAGAAGAAAGGAAAGACAGCAGGAATATCGAATTTCCTAAAGCCCCTATAATTTCAGAAGTTTTGCGGCTGAGTCAAAACCCCACATTTTGTTCCAGGCTGGGGTTCCTGATCATCGACGAATGCCCCTCTGTTGACACTGAGAATTTCTCCCCATCATTACTCAAACACCATAAGGAATCATTATCTGAACTCATAAGACGAGATAAAAATCGACCCTCTGTTCTCATGTGGTCCATCGCAAACGAGCCGAGAACCCAACTTCCTGCAGCAGAAAACTACTTTCGCCAAGTAGCTGAACACGTGAGAGCGCTGGATCAAACTAGACCAATCACCATCGCGTTAGCCCGATCCGTCCAGGTCTCTATTCATTTTTTATTCACAGAGAGTTAATACCTACACCTCTCATAATACATTTCATCAATTTATTCAATTCATTTCCGTTCCATATATACGCAGGAAGATAAGGTGGGTCAGGTTCTGGACGTCATTAGTTTTAACCGGTACAATGCCTGGTATCAAAACACTGGGAGATTAGATATGATAACTACAGAAGTTCAACAGGAGGCTGAGGCGTGGCACAACAAATATAATAAGCCTGTTCTTATGTCAGAATATGGGGCAGACACGATGCCTGGATTACACGAGGTATGTCATAACATAACAGAAATCAATGGTTACTGGTGTGGCTTAGAGACTAATTCTCTTCAGGATGTGAAATGATTAAAAATTTAATTTTCATAATGAATGAAACTAGCTTCCTGCATTTGTTTGGAGTGAGGAATATCAATCGCAATTCTTGTCGAAACACTTCAAGGCATTTGATCAGCTAAGAAATCAGGGATTCTTCATCGGCGAATTTATTTGGAACTTTGCTGACTTCAGGACAGCTCAGAGTGAGTATGAGACCCTTTTTTTTGCGAATAAAAAAAGTGCTGGTGTGGATTAATTCTTCGTTTGTTCCAATAGCTTACACCAGAGTCGGTGGCAACAAAAAGGGGATATTTACAAGAGACAGACAGCCCAAACAATCTGCACATTATGTGCGAAAGAGGTATCATCATTTAGCTGCTGAAGTGGATAATGCTGCACTACCAAATGACTTGGATAATTATGTGTCTTCTTACTACATTGACCGATCAGAACTTTAAAAACAAATGTAAATAATTTTGGCAATTTGCAATGAATTTTCATCAAAGAATATGCGTAGTGAAAAAGGGGAAAATATGAAACCCAAGCAAGTTGGGAAGCCCTTGAAAACTGAACAATAATGTGTATACTGATGAATTTAAATGGAATAACATCTCCATAATCTCGTACCAAGTTGTTAATCTAACAAGAGATTTTTTACACGTCGCGCTGTATGAAGTATTCATAGTTTTATAGTAACCGTCATAAAGAGGAAATCAATTCACAAAATAATTCTTCTCATACCTAAAATTCCCTTATTAACGCCAACAATTTATGTACAAACTTACACACTATATGTGTTACAATTTCTTTTTTTTCTTGTCAATTCGAATAAAAAAGTGAAGTGATGTAGATTAAAGAAATGGAAGAGTAGAAACATGCGACCGAAGTAATTAGTTCAAAGTTTGAGCCTCAACTTGAGGTTCAACGACTCGGAGACAAGCGTCAGCAAGCTCTACAAATATGGGCTCCGTCATTGCCTTGGCAATTGCTTCTGTAGGATCATCCGACTCTAAGATCCCCTGCACTATTGTCCTTACATGAGGATTGCTCAGACAGTTCTTGAGCTCTGTACTATGCCGTAGGTTCTGCAATTTTTCTAAAGGTACCGTGTCTTCTGTTGGGTATTGGTACCTGGGTTCCAGCTTCTCTGACTTTGCCTCAATCTCTGGAGGTTTTGGTGGAGCACATGGCTCTGTTTTATGCGCCTTGAAGCAGTCAACAGAACAACTGAAATCATCAAATCAGTATTATTCTGGAATGATACTAATGAGAAACAAAAATTGATGAAGGAATTCGAATTAACTGGATCATCTGTCACGTCAAAAGATAACCTGCATTGATGTATATAGGAAAATGATTCTTACTATGGTATCCTACACATCGGACATTTATATGAAGCGGTTTCCTTCTCACAAATATCACACCTTGACATGTTCAGCTTGGAAAACTCGATAGTAGCTTAGAATTGCACATATATTTATTCGTATCTTCTGTGTTGTATGTATACAGTACACATGGCCTAAGAGATATTTAACTTTTAAAAGCTTTCACTTTCCAGCAACATGGCGCAATGAAATTCCCCTAGTAAGTCACTACATAGTTTCTTCTTTACCAGCAGGTATTAGTTGGTAGCCTTGTCCCTGATTTGAACTTTCAAAAATCCCGACAAGCTAAATTCTTTACCCATCATCGTTATTTAAAATTAAATCTGGACAATTTTCCGAGAACCGGGCATAATTCCGAGTCCCTCCAACTTACCCTAATCCTTTTTTTAACATTTTTGATAATAATCAGCTTAGATCAGCTTTCCAATTTTGTTGCCACCTGCAAGTTTCTTATTGCAACTTCAACGTGACACCAAAATCCGAAATGACCAGCTGTCAGCGATCAATCGAATAATCAATATGGGGACACGAATAAGCATATACCAAAATGCAGCCCGCTCATCAGTGGGAACCAGTACGTTTTTATTATAAAATACTAGCTAGAAGATTTGATAATTCATGAAAAATTAATATTATTGCAGATGGCTGGTTTTCACTTCTTAATTCTCCGTGATTGAACTGTCCCTTGACAAAATAATCCTACAGGTATCAAGGATGCTAATCAGCTTCAATAAATTTTACAAAATGTAGTTCATCATTTATTACCGTTAGTGAGCGGTATTTAGTGAATACAAATATTTAATCTATCGCATACGACGTCGCTACTTTTAGAACAGTCCATACTCAAGTTGTTCGCCAATGCTGAGTGAGGATACGAATCTGACATTTTCGGCAATATCATAGCAGAGTTTTGCAACCCCGGAAAGTTCGCCACCTTCCGGAGGTGTAAAATTGTATAAAAGGTCAAGGAACTCGTCGTACGTTATCCACCCATCACCGTCACCATCCGCGTCGTCAAATTTCACCTTTCTCAAGTCAGCAGAACTCGAATCACCAAGACTTTCCAGCACCGCGCAGCTGCAGGAGAAATTTTCAGGTCAAAGAAAAGTAACAAAATTTCAGTATAATAGTCGAATCTGCAGCATTCTTAGTAGGGAAAGCAATATAATCAGCTTACAAATCTGGATACGAAAGCATCCCGGTCTTTTGATTATCAAACAGGAGAAATAGGCTATGGAGGTTGGAAATCGTCATCTCGTTCCAACCCGGTAATTTTTTTAGTATTTTCAGTACAGGCCAACGCTTGTCCTTTTCCTGCATCTGCTTAGCATGTCTTCGCTGTTCTAAAAGCCGCGCGTAAAACGTCTGCACCAATTTATCGTACCTGAAGCATTGATCATGCAATAATTCAAGCTTGAAAAATTTCGCCTAGTATCAAATAATCTAATTACTCCGTCGGTGGCTCCTTAGCCACATTGTCACTGCCCGGAATCGGTTCACCCGTCGAAGTGAAATCCTCTTGCCGATGGTAGCATATCGGTTTCCTTTTTATCGGGTATTCAAACAAGCGGTTTATAATCGCGCTAAATTTGCTTCCCATTTCTACAGTTAAAATCTTTATTAGGAGCAGGTTATCGTGGAGACCGTGTTTGTCTTTTTTTTTTGTAGTTCTTGTTTGATTCGTTCAAAGAGGATCGTCCAATTGACAATTGATGGTATAACGCGCGGTTTTTATATTTTATGTATATTGAATCATTCCGTGTAGGACGGCCTCGTGTAGGATTAAATTCGTGTGAGAACGGGGCATTCTTACATATATATGTACATCGGATAAAAGCCGTTTGCGGGTTTTTCGTAGTTTGAAAGGCCGCGCGCGTGTCGACGAGGGAATGACGTAAGGCAGGTGGCATGAATGAGCTGTCGCCGGTCGGCCCCCACAAGACCCGCATTCCGTTCGCCGTTCCCCCTGCTGCCTAACCTGCCACCAGAGGAATTCAAGTCTTCGAAGATCCAGTCTCTAGATTTTCGAATTATCGGACTTCGCCTCGATCTTCATATTGGATACGAGCCACCCCGTCCAAAAAACGTGAGCCGTTTATTCGCTCTTTCTCGCTATGCTGCACGCTCATGCAGACCCCGCGATTCCTCAATCTTTTCGAACAAAGGAAAAGAAACAAAAAAAAACTGGCTAAGATTCTCGCCCTTGTTTCAATCCCCGCGTTCGAAATCAGAATGGAAACTGTTGACACATATAAGAATTGAAAAAAAAAAATGTACAGGAATGATATTTTATAATTATTTTCTCCGTCGTCTACGCGATATTTTGCATATTTATATAGCTCTATCTCGTATGATTGACCGTATTCAGTGAACTTTTTTTCTCTTTACAAAAGCTTGTTAATTAGTTGGTAACAAAAGCGATAAAATTATATCCATACGACTTTATCGTGTCGAACATAACGCGGTGATTATTATACACAGTAGATATAAGTATTAATACTCAGCACCCCGCTATACCTCACGGGATACTTATAATTCTTATGACATCAGACGGGGCACGCGGAACGATGCGTAAATGTCAAGTTCACATCATCGAACGCGTCATAGTCCGATTTGTATAAATAAGGTGAAAAATCGAATGGGTATATATAAATTTATACATAATAAGTAGAATTTTTAGCAAACCATTAGATAACTATATATAACAAACTACTGTTATATTCGAAACGTGGCTAGAACTTTGCAACTCGGCGAATCCTCGAATAAGATCACATCCGGTTTCACGGTGAAATCGCCACCGTGTATTAATACGCGGATGGTGAGCTGATTAAAGTTTAAAAAGTAGTTGCTAAGCAAATACAAACGCCTTATCCGAGTCCTAATCGTAACGACGTTATAGAAATAAAAAAGTAAAAAAATTTATTACACTTGTATTCAATCTTCGGGTGCTCCAAAAAATGATGTTTGAAGGACCAGAATAGGCGCATGTCAAGTTGAAGACACTCGGATTGCGCTCATTCAACTCAATAACTGTACACATAACAAAGATTCAAAGTTGTTATTCTCACAGTTAATTGTCGTCGTGATGGGATCAAAGTGTTCGCACGACTTATACACTACACGATACACATCCAAAGAGTTGTGTATATTTATAATGTATTTAACATGTAAGATGTTCACATACCTATCTATGTATACACGCACATAACGCGAAGGAATGCGCTCTCCAGGTCGAGGTGTCTGTTAACCTCGTGCGGCTCGCTCAGCACCTCACGTAATGTATAGTAATATGTATAATAGAATGCGAAGAAGGGCGACGCTCCACAATTCGATATACGATACCATAGAGATTCTACTTTTTGGTCTATAAATTTTTATCCTCATATAATCAGGTGTAGAATACCTACGCTTTGGATAGCGTGTTAGGATCGTTCGGAATTCCGTTATGCGGACTTCATTTTTATATCATCGTATCACGGTAGCTCGTCGTCATTTCTCGGAGCTCAAATTTATAATTTATAACTGTGACATATCTAGAATAACAAAATAAATAAAGAAGAGAGGAAAACAGATTTTTGATAGTTTAGAAAATTTGCATGACGAGTACAAGGTGTCCCAGATGTTACATACACACGTTACTATAATCGTCATATTCATCCAATGTCGGTGTCTGCATTTTAGTTCAAAATGAAAATTTTCTATCACTCGATATAAGACGATTATTTTTGAATCGTACCAGTATCCTGGTTATCATTGTATTATACATTTAGAAAAAAGTTTCATTTTTATCTTGTCATTATTTATCTGATACAGTCCTCCCAAAGACTAACGTCCAGCTCTTACCGCCCTCGCCTTCGCCTTAGCGAATGCTCGAAGCCAAGGTCATTGAATCCATTCGGCGCCAGTTCCGGCTCCGTTTCTGGGCCAGGTTAACAGCTCCGGGCCGGCCGTCTTGTCACGCATATACGATCGTTTATAGCTCCTCCTTTTTTCATTGAGAATCAGTTTACTTCTAACCTGCAGTTATAAACTAGTGAAGACTGACGTGCCTCCAAAGCTGACAACATTTTCACCTTGACAAGGTCGTCCACACGACTTCCTCTCCTATAATTACTAAATATCTATATACATATGAGCGCGAAGAAATGAAATTTCTAAATCCTCTATGATAAAAAAAAAGAAACTATAACTAGTATAAAATGATCAAAGTCACTCGAGATAAAATAAACAAATTTGAGGTTCGCTAGTTAACAACTACTTTGGACCGTAAAATATCTGCAAATCTTCGGACTGATCCGAACAACTTGAGAACGACTATAATGTGGACAACCGGCTTTACGTGTATAATACAGCTAGCTATACATACATATTGCTGTCGTATTCGCCACCGCTATATTTAGCCGATCACTAAAGATATACGACGTACCTCTATCTCTGACATTTAATATTACCAGAATTGTAGACGAATTGTACCGACACGTGATATCGAAAACTTAGTTTATTACAGGCGGAGACTCCGATGCTGGGTCAGCAATATCCAATGCGAACTATACGGCATCCAAATGCATTCTGTTAGATAAATATAGTGGAAGCGAAAGAGAAGTGAACGCTCCTGCTATTCCATTTTCCGAACACTTTTTTTTCTCACCGTTTAAATTCTTCCAGCTATTGTCGTCTTCTGCACCCGGAGCTTACCTCCATCAGTACCTGGTTAAGATGGCGAAGGATTATAATAAATAAAATACGTAAAATTTGGGAAAGGCAATTCTAATTTATAAGGTATGTATACGTATCCTTTCTCGCGATGATTATACTTTTCTCCATGTGCACGCGGTAAAGGACCCGGAACTGTATCGGGGAATGTGCGGAAAAGAAGGGCGAGGAGGCGCGTTTCTCTTCCCTGTTTTGTTGCTACAGAGTCGCGTCATCAGCTGCACGTCATCGCCACGGGATCCAAGAGACAGGATCCGAGTGTCTTTTATAGTCCCAGTAAACCGCAAACCTCTCAAGCGAGAAGACTAGCAAAGTATCATTTCATATCCGCACAGCTACGACTCACGAATAAGCTGATCGCGACGAACGATTTCTGCATAGTCACATCGATATAATCTCCATCCATTTGTTTTTTCGCTAATTCTCCGACGACCTTCACGCCCCGAGAAGCGCAATACATGGTATACTTTTCAAAAATCGAAACATTTCGGCTCTGTAGCGTACAACACAATTTTTATCCCCCGCACAAGACGGATGACCTTGAAGCGAGGAGCGGAACGCCCTCAGAAGAGACACGTTTTACCATCGTGATGGCGCGTCTTCGTCGTCTTCTTATACGTGTTGAGAGCTGTTGCAGAAGAATTACAGGCATATACGGAAGGCATGTGACGTCATCTTGACGATGACGTCAATCGACGGGGCCGGAGGCCGACGAATGTGTACGGTCCGCACGATAGTTGGGGATTATAGTTTCGCCATCAGTTCGTCGAGGACCGTCATAGAGGACTACTATATTCTTAGGACGTTACCAAAAGTGCCTATTTTTTTTACATCCGATGCACCGACAGTGACCCAGTTTCCGGTTCCGGTTCTACTTGCCGTATAAAGTTTCGTGTTCTAAACATATATTCTTCCTATCAGGGAACTTTCATTCGCCGCACGTATGTCGGACTTTTAAGATAATCCATGCAAAACACTAAAACGGCACGTGGTGGTCAAACGGATTTTGATAACTAAAAAAAAATAAAATTAAGAAACATAATTTGCGGTATTACAACACCGACTTCCGGTATAATCATTTATTTTCGAACCATGTACAGTGTCGGTGGACATATGAAACTCTCACATTTCTTTTTTCTTTATCTAAATGTTAAAACGCGGAGGTGCTGCGGGATTCGCGTTCCAATTCGAATGTTACAGTTTAACGGCCGGTTCGCTAACTGCAAACGCGTGGACTGTGAATTTTTTTCTGTGCAGATTCGTATGCAGCGTATTAAATATATAATTCGACTAGAAAATTAAAAATTAAGAGAAAAAAATCTTAACGAAACTATAGAAAGTTTAGGAGAATGAAATACCATGTATTACCCACGGGGGATTTAACATCGTGCAATGAATAATATGAATAAAAATTGGCAATTACATCAGTACTTATATGCCCTCCCCGGGTATATATGACGTAGTACGAAGACCCAGAGCCAATTAGCGGCAGTCTAACGATATTTTATCTTTTCGTCACGGTTCAAGAAAGTGTGCGTGCAAGTGTGAAGCGAAATTCTCAGTTACAAAGTGGAACGGCGCTTAGAAGAGGTGTGGATTTTTCTGTATTTCGTCCACATAATATATCCGACTGTATATAATCTTAAGTATCCATCAAATCATCTTCGTTAATCCACGTATAACAAACCAACAACGGAACAAATCGTACTTTGAATATAACTGATACGGAAAATCACGAAGAGAGAAAAAGGAGTCAAAGGAGATTTCAAAACTAAGAGGAGCGCGCCATGCACCCGGGCGATGTCCGCACCGGCCGTTTTTCAGTAAAATTCCTCTGGTCGGTGGGACTTTCGTCCGTTTGTAACGCGTTCCCTGCTCCGTATTAAATCGACTTACGCTCGATCTACATGGATATAAAATTCCCTCTCTGCTGTCAGAGACATGTACGTTATTAAAATTAGTGATCTTATGGCCTCTGTGAACCACCAAGCATCAGAAATAATTATACAAGGTGAGTCTGACTGATATAGCAAGAAAAAGAAGATAACGGGAAGAGTAAAAAAAACGTCCTTCGAGAACCAAGTCCTACCCGTGAATCTTTCTTCTATTTTTAAGTATATCGTTGTTATAAGAAATTCGCGTTCGAGGTTTTTAGTTACCGAGTTTCTTTCCATATCAATCGACTAACGGTATTGGTTAAAAAAAAAAAGAATAAAAAACCAAAGATGAACTAAAAAATGAGAGAAAAACGTTGGTTAAAAATTCGATGGTGTAATTATTAAATTCCAGAGGCGGCTGCCTTGTAGAAAAATACAAATATTTAATAACCTGCAGTGAGTTTTTTTGGAGTACCGGAGCGCAAAGTTCGTGTTGGATGTCAACATACGACGAGGGGATCAGTCAAGGTTGAGGTGAAAGGTGGAAAAGAAAAAAAAACGCACAACTTGCGCCTTCTCAATAAATCGACTGCAACACTTATACTGGTATGTGTACATTCGATCGGTGTAGTACGTTACAATAGACATATTTACGCTCAATCAAGGGAGCTGATTATTGAAACGTCGGCGTCGGTTATGCTCGACAGACGACGACCTGCTGCGACTAACCACGCGGTCGCCACGCGGCTGTCGAATGAAGATAATGCTATGATATTATTACCGTGTTAAGAGGATCTCCGACAAACGACAGCCGCAGACGATCGGCGCACCTTCGACCGTCAGTACCTTTAATTTTACCCGCCGATTATTGTTTTTGTTATTGGTATCCTACGTTTGCTTAGTTCAGCATCCCGAACGGCGTATCCGAAAGGTAAATGTCCTGTGTTTCCATAATACTCGGATCGAAGAAGAATAATAATTGATTCAAAAGTCGTTTTCTTTCGAACGTTATAACCGATTTTGCACTGTATAAGGTATAACATACCGCGTTGTTGTGTAGAGTTCATTTGAAACAATAATTGAAGGTGCGCATTTATAGGAGAAGAAATAATGTCGTTCTTTGGAAAGCAACAAGTGCCGATCACTAAATCATCTGCAGTCGTTTCGCCTTCGGAACCTCCGCCTTCGGCAGGTGCAGTTCCAAAGGGCGTAAAGCCGGTGTCGACGGGAATAGCCCCTGCAGCTGCGGTAAAGGAAAAAGACACTATTAGACCGCAAAAAACTGAGCCGATTATTCCGGTGGAGAAGAAAATCGAACCGGTGGTGACCAAGAGCCCTGAAAAGCATCAGAGTTTACCTTCGGTTCATATCTCTACTGCAAGTGCCATTAAATCTACAACTCAAAGCCAGGGCCAACGAATATTAGTGGGTTGATATCAATTATAATTGAAATTAGAATTCGGCGATAATTATTAATTAGCTCACGGTATAATTAAAAACAGGATGAACATCAGCATGTGAACGTTGCCGTTCCCAGACAGAGAGCACCGCGTCCACCACCTGATCTGAGTCTTCGCCCTCTTGTATTAGCTTCTCATTTAGTTCCTTCACTTCCGATGGGTCTTTTTGAATTGTTCGCTGAAGCTATCGAAGCTGGCACTCAACTTCCAGTAAGTATCATTTATGAGGGACGGAAGGACAGACCAGTCGCTAAGGACGTTGCTGATTTGGGTAAGAGAATATTAAAACTTCACGAATAATGTAAGCATAAACTTATCAATGCGAATTTCATTCTTTTCAGCTATTCTACCCGCATATAGCAAGTGGGAAGATGGCGATCTTTTACCCGTAACTTTCGTCTTTGAACACAGATTGAACGATGACAATTCTGGTGACATTTACGTCGACGTTATCGTAGCCGCGGATCGCGCACAGCACGTCAAGGTATACTGAAAATATTTAAATGATATTCTGCAAATTTTAGACGTCCTTAAAAAAAATCTTTCTCATCTCATTGTCAGGACATATTGGATCTTCGCGGGCACAGATGCGCCCTGCCAGATCGCCGTCAGCGAGTAGGAGCAGCATCCCTTCTCCTCGGGGATCTTCGAATAAAAGGGGAAAGTCCTGCCTTCTTCGGAAACACCCTGGGTAAATATTAAAGCAAAAGCAAAGCAAGATGTCCTTGTAGATGTTACGCGACCCACTGAAATTTTTTGGGTGTCTATTTTGTATTACCTAGTACTTAGTAGCTGGCATAAGCTGTACTGGTTCTCCTTGAAATCTGCGGTGGTCTCGGTGGCGGTCGTAACAAGTGTTGAAAAATAGTTTTACTTGTTATCTTCGTATCTTATGTACCGCAGACTCTGGCTCGCAAATAGCAACTCTGCAGATGGTAGCGGGAAGACAAGCGGAAGTTGGGGTCGTAGAATCTCCCGTATTGACTTACCACCGTCGTAAAATGCCAGGAGTCAGTTCCCTGCTCATCCTGAGTAGCCTTGGCCCACTTCCGCCGTATGCGATCTTTGTGAAGAAATCAATGCCAGGTAAAATTTAATTTTTTGGACTTACGTAACTCCGTTCGATGAAATAAAACATTTGAATTGAGAAGATCGTGATTCAGAATCAGTGTAAGAACGTAAATATTCTTCGTAAAAATTTCGAGCCTACCGCATTGAGATGATGTTACGTCATTGGTGAGGTAATTTGCACGAGTCACCAGATTGTTGATTACGTCATTCGAGCGGAGGGCATCCTCGGGGACAAGAGGGTCTGGTTGATTTTATTCAAAAAATAATTTTGTGGTCTAAAGTTCGGTTTATTCTTATTGTTAGTTATTTGCATTTATCTCTCTGAATGGTATTATGCATGTTTATTTTTGGTACAGCTGACCTGAGGGACAAGATAACTTCATATCTGCTGAACTTGAGGAACGACGGAGAATGGCTTGAAAGATTTTTTCAATACGGCGTCGTTGGTTTCACAAACAATTCAATTGACGCCTACTCAATCGATGATGCAGCCGAGGAAGTTCCTACCAGTGTTCGTTACTATTAACAACGATCCTGTATCTTACGTAGATATTATTATACCGTTGAATTTCATTCGTACTAATGTGATAATTCCATATCTATACATATATCTATACAAGTAGAGCTAGTTTCACGATACAAGTTCGAAAAACATTCAATGATTTATTAACAATTGTTGACTGCTAATGGTCCTTACAAAAAATTCCTTTTACGAAAACAAACGACAAATGTATTTTGCAAATTTTTTCTCGCCGGATCAACGCAATCGTTATTATACTCGTAATTTAAATCACAATTACTATTGCTGGATGGAAAATATCAGGCCATAAAAAAAATATTATTATCTGATTGATGCAAAGGTCGTATGACTTTCTCGTCAAATGTTCAACACATGGCGGCTATGCCGCTAATATTGTCTAAAAAATAATCTTAATCACTTTTAATTACTTTCAGAAATGAACTGATATGATGGAATGATTTTGATTAGGAAAGTTGGAAAATGACTTGGAACAAAAGTTAGTGATCGTGTGGATGAACTTGGTTGTGATGTTGACATAAAATGAATCCTAATAACTAGTGCGATTAACTGAATAATCTGTATTTGCTCCGATCAAAAACGATGGGGGTAATTTGCCCTCCGGGGGCGCGATGGAACCCTTCGTCAAAGAATTTTTCAGGAACTGTTCTAGCCGTGCCATGGGGCCACCACATGTACCACCAATGGTCTGCATTCTAGGATAATATTGACTAGCGAGCAAAGTCAACATCTTTGGGAACTGATTTGGGTAAGTGTTCCACAGAGCACTTCCGGCTACCTCCAACATGTCAAGTATCAGAGTTGCGCACACGTCCGGTCTTGGTTCTGTAGAAATTAAAACGATTCATATTAATATTTTTCAATTAAACAATCAGCCAAATTTGTGATGCCTACCGATGTTCAAGATAGCAGCCAACCATCTCCAGGCATTTTGTAAGCCATGTGGATGAGGTTTAGAAGCATGGCTAGATTGACTAGTAATGGTCAGAGCAGCATACAATCTCGTCAGGCCAGACATTCTTTTCAAGAATTTATCCTGCCGTTCGACAGTGCCATCTTCTGAGTATTTATAACCCAAGGATTTGTAATAATCATCATTTGATTGGCCCTGTTGCTGGGGAAGGAATATCGGCACTAAGTATGGACACGTTTTGTGAAAATAGGCCAAAAGTAGTTCACCAAAATCAGGGTAATCATTCCAGAGAGCAATGGCTACCGCAGCCACGGAAAATGCCATTTCCGGCTTACTAGAGATCAGCGTTTCACCTTGGCTCTGTTACACAAATAAAAAAGGATCCGTTATTTCTGCAGCTCATGATAAATATTAAATTTACAAAATTTGACATGTAACATGCTCTAAATCACTACGTTCATCGGACTTACCACAAATTTTTTAGCTAAAGTATATTTGCAGAATGCTATGCCTTGTGGATGCTGGTTCGCATTAGTCGGAGGTTTTCCAGCGAGCAGACGACACAATTTGTCATATTTGTCGTACAAGTGTTCCTTACTCACGCCGGATATTGCATTCACTGGTATATTAATGGCTTTTTGACACTCGAAACGGAATTTTTTCGTTGAATCTGACTGAATTAAAGATTGAATCACGTTTTTATAATTCTCCAGAAGCTGCTGGCTATTAAGATACAAATTCAGCGATTCTTTATCCACGAACTCAAGGAGGTCATCTAAAAATGTAAATCAGAATATTGAAATGCCGAGCATTGTTCCGTAGCTGAAAATCTTACCAGATGGTAATGGCTTTTGGATTTGCTCTCCAGCAGAAGGTGGAGGTTGTAATTGTGCAGCCTCCGCAAGTCTCTCCTCTGCAACCTTTGCCTCTGCAACCTTTGCCTCTACAACTCTTGCCTGTGCAATTTGTTTCTGTGCCTCGACGCGTCTTACTTCTTCTTCCCTACGAGCTATCTCTGTATCGTATGCAGTGTTTATTTGTTCTGAAAATCAAAAATGAAGATGATAGGATTGTTTGAAAAAAACTATCGATAACAGAACCAACCTATTTGATGTCTAAAGGAATTCAGGATATCTTCGCTGTGTTTGACAAGAACTTCAGCAGTACTGACATTTTCTTCAGTTAAATCACCAATCTGCGGTAAACAAATTAATATTTCTCATACAACACTTGAATCATGAATTTGAATCTGATTGAAAAACTAGTTCAGAATCTTACCTTGGCATGCTCAACGAGTCCCTCCATGCATTTGCTAAGCTCCTTTAACTTAGCACTATAAGGAGCAAATGCTGGTCCAGCTACGTTTCTGTCTTTGCAAGATTTTGAAACTGAACTGATGTCCTGATAAGCTGCTCGAAAGCTCGCCTGCAGTGGTATCATTTTCTCCACCAATGCTCTACGCTCTTTATTCTTTTTTCTCTGTTCCTCAGCTTCTCGTTCTAACTTTTCCTTACGTTCTAAAATTCTCTGAGTATGCAAACGTTGCTCATGTTTTCTTCGATTCTCTGTCTGTTGAGCCAGGTGTTCTTCCTCAGCCTCCAGTCTTGCAAGTTCATCCTCTTCAAATCTCTCTTGACGTTCTCTCTCTGCTATCATCGAATCACGAAGTAAGACCATTTGCTTTTGGAGTTCTCTTTCAGATTCTTCCATACTCTGTAGACGACGCTGCATTGCTTGCTGAAATATTGATTCGCTGATTCAAGTGACAAGCTAGATAACCAGACGCAGTTGCTTACCCTGACTTCTTCCCTCCGTTGTAGCTCATTTTCCAGGAGAATTTTCTTTATAGAAAATGTTATTCCAATCCTAGTGGACGGTTTTGGACTAGATGAATGTGGCTCGGACTTGACTTCTTTGACTATATTATTGTCAGGTTCATTCTCGATGTTTTCAATTTGAGCAGCCTGATCTGGTACCCAAATTGAGTCAGGACCAATGGTGACATTCCTGATATCCTTAGATACTCGAGACGCTTTGCGCAAAGCAGATACTTTCAGGCATACAAAGTCTGAGGTAATATCGTTCATGTTGTGCTATTGGTACAGTAAAGCAGTGATTAGATTTCATATGAAGCCATAGCATCGTTACTTCAGGTAAGGTTTTACGTTATATCGTACCGTTTTAGCATCCCTGGGACTTGTAAAATGCGGCATATTGCTATTAGATTTTTTAGAGCGAAATTTTGAAATAAACTTTACAGAGAAAATACCGAGTACAAATATTTAATTATTTCACACCAAATTTTCTAATCTCACTCATTTTAATCGCTGAATAGCGATGTTTCAAGAGCAAACTTACAGGTTAACGGTGGACAACAACTAACGACACCGACACCACGAAGGCTTCGTGCCGACAACATCAGCCAGCAGGCTATTTTTCCCGGTTATTTAATTTGGCCTAGAAGAGGCACCTTCAAAAGATACCTCTAGAGACCCTCTCTAGACACCTCAATCGCTAGTGCCATCTGCGTTGCGTTTGATGGGTTTTTGACACCGTGGTTTTGACAATTTCTCGAGAGGGTGCGAACTGCCAAATACCAAAATTCGTATTTCAGATCCCCGCGTGGTACGCTAGGCGCTTTTTCTCCAATACTTGGATATTCTAATATTAAAAGGCATCGAGTTCGAGGTGTAAGAACCAATAAGATTCACAGTATTCATGGGAAAGTACGGAAGGGAATGAGTAAAAGCAGCCAATAGCCGTTACTAGACTTTGTACTCTGGTCGAAACGCACGTGCAAGATCGGCCGAGTGGAGTAGTACGACGACGGACACCGTAAAGAAAAATAATTTCTTGTTTGGTGCGGTCCTGGTTCAAGAAAAGGTGTGTGGTGTTCGTTTGATCGGAAAATTAGAAAATTATGGGTCTTGGCTCGCAGGTGGAGACGACCGGTGATAACGGGACGGAAAAGATCCCCTTAATAAACGGGAACGGAAAGGAAGAATCGACCGCAAAGGGTGAGCTAAAAGCCCTTATATTCTAATCAGTTTCTCCTTCTCTCGAGGTTGAAATCTGTCGATTGAAAAGGCCGATATTACAACTCAATTCGCTCTTAAAATCTGATTATTTCCTTTGAATTTCTTACAATTAAACCACGTTATATCACCAAACTAGCCGGGTGGTTATGTAACTCGAATTACGAACCAGTGCGGGGGTCATGTGAGCGCGCCGATCGTGGCGGCGACTCCTATGTCGAGCAGCCGACGCTGCAGACGAAATATTTTGATTTTCGAATCATCGAAGGCCCTTTAACTGGCGCCCTGCCCGTATTATCAACCCCGATCATTTTAATTTTATCATACGAGTCCCACCTTCTCCCAAATTGTTTAATTGCCGCTCATCTACGCCCTTCATTTTACTGAATCGCTTTAAACTGATCCGCCTTCCTCCAAATTGCATCATCTCATCTAGCAAACGTATATTCGTCGGATGTTTTATTCGTTCACTATACCTATTTGTCTCAACGCCAGGCCAGGGGCGATCTATGATACTAGAAAAGCAACGCTGTTTTCATTCCATGAAAACAGGCCCATGATTAGAAAAAAAATAATACATTATACCTTTGAGTGCGGTTGGGCATCGCCTCATTCCATTCACACATTTTAAATGACTTTTTAATTGTTATTCCGGTGCCTACCTCGCTTCAATTTCTCACGACATTTGTTTTTCAAATTTCGACGGATCAAAGCTTCAGCTGATCTCGCAGTGCCATATAGAATTTATTTCAATCCAAGCCTCTTCACCCAAAATTCAATACTCGCTAATCCTCGCTATTTTATTTTATTCAAATTTTACTCATTGGCGTGTCACCTGCATTGGTAATGATTCTTACAAATTAGTCGCGTGTCCGGCAATAGATTAATTCAGTTAATTCGAATTCAGCATGTACCTCAATACTATTTGTTAAACAAAATAATCGTACGAATTAGTTTGTGGTATAGAATGAGAAATCGATTGTCCAGTGCAGCGTTGCGTCGTTACCAAGAGTTGGTCTGGAAATTCCGAGAGTCTTTATCGGAGAGGTTTCGTAAACTGTGAAGAGGCCGCTGCGTCTAAAATGTCGTTTATCTCCTCTGGCACAAGTAAAGTTTCTGTTAAACTTAAAACACCATTATAATATAACCGGTGTATATTATTGTACGTAACAGTCGTACAAAGTAACTCAGAAAAAGATGAACAGCACTTCGACACAAAGGCTGGGGGTTCAATAGACGTCGACATAGAACCTAAATATAGGAATAGAATATATTATGTATACCGCAACACGCGTTTCTATTATTATAGGATATATCTTTCGAATTTTCTGACTACAGTCTGTCCATTCAGTCGCACTATAAATTTGTAAATCCAAAAAATATTCAATAATCATACCCTAGTCGACGACGGTTAGGTGCCAATGCCCTAATTTCCTTACGAATAATCATTCGACGATTTAGTAATTGCAGATGAATTGAATCGTTTGATCATTGACATCTTGTGCTCGTTATCTCTTTTGTCTATCACAATAGACTATAGTCGTTGGTTTACAATGAAGCATGCTTGAACATCTGCGGTGTAGTCCACACAAATATTATACCGGCTATTTATTGTTATTTATTCCTTGTGTGTGTTAAAACATATTCATAATACAAATTTTCTTATCTTGAATTAGAAACTATTCGAGTCTGTATTGCAATCTCTTCTTGCGATGCGTTTTATCAACCGTTCCAACCCCTCATATTTTCGTTGACCCTTGAATTCAATTATTATTGCCTTTTGTGTCCGCATAATCGATGAGTTATCTAATCGGTAAATTTCCCTGCGTTGTTTAATTCTTCATCAATAATAAATATCGTGGCTTTATTCGTTGCCGAGCCCCTTTTGTTTTTCAAATTAATTGTTATTCGTTGTTGTCGTCGTCGCATAGGTTTAGAAATTTGTATATCCCGTTCACGAAGCTCCTAGCTACGATACGGTTAAATCGATTTCAACGATTAGGTATCTTACACTAATTCCAACTGCAGCTGCTGTGCACGTAGAAACAAGACACGCTTTCCGCGTGGTGTGAAAAGAAAAGACTAAACAATGATAATCATAATAACGAGAAAGGCGCAGAGAAGAGAACGACTAAAAAAAGACATGTACGAAATGAAAAAAATTCACGGCAACATCGCGCGGTATGCAATATTGCAATATGTATACATATATTTACATAAATGCATATCCCATACCCGTGTCATATATAAGGTAGATGAGTATGTATATAAACGTCCAGAATGACAAAAGGGAAAAATCACCGCGATGGGAGGCTGAGAGACTGAAGTATATAATTAGGAAGACAAGCACAAGCCGTGCGGGGTCGAAAACGAAGGAGTGTAAAATAAGGGGCTCAACACTTTCTGGTTTCATTATACTTGCGGGTTGACTTTTAGATTCCGAACCCGCTTACAGTCAGCTTATCGTTAAGCGAAACAAATAGTCCTGTATAAAAGTCTATAGTATGAAGAATCATAGAATACTATAGAAAATCATCTATTTTCATCCGCTATTAGGATAATTAAAGATTAAGTAGACGGAATAGACAGTAAATTATATAAACCTTTTGACTTTTTGGGGGCATATCCGGGTCGGGTCTTGGACAAGAAAAAAAGGAGCAAAGGTCAAGAGAATGAATTGACAAAACTGCCGATAGCTACAGTTAAGTGAAAATCTTTCGAATAGTATCGTAGCCATCGCACACGCTGTGAGAAATGGCATGAAATGATGCAAGTGATTATACAGTCTTAACGCCGTGCTCTACGGAAACGTGACAAGTATAAATTTTTTATCCCTACTTCGTCTCTTTGTCCCTTAAAGAGACTGATTAATCACTCCACATAAACGCACGGGAGATGCAAGGTGGAAGAATGTATAAGAAAAAGAAAAACGAATGAGGAAAAAATAACGCTCCAAGATTCGGAGAAAAGATTTAAGATCTTCGCCCCATTGAAACGTGCTGCATTTTGTCAAGGGCATAAACTTGGACCATGACGAAAAAGGAAGCTAAATTCGTGTCACCCAACCTAAGGTTTCACCGATCGAAGCTCGTAAAGAAAGACAGAAATATCGTGTCGGGGCGGGGGGAGTACATCACATGAAGGGAAAAAAACCCCTGCGGTTTATGGAATAATTTATAGAGTTCAGCCTGAGGAAGAAACCGTTGTGATCACGAATGTGGCTACTGGTTGTTTTTTGCAGCAGGGAAGGGTGTACGGGCTACTAATCAGGATGCGTGTTCTAATTCTGGGAGGTACTCGGAGATAATTTCTTTGCCTCCGTGAAACAACGCTCCATTTTGAGGGTGAAGTACAGGAAAAAGGGGCGGAGGAGGAGCAGGAGGGAAGATGAGTTGCTGCGGAGATGTAGATGCCTAAAGTAGTCGGGGATGCAATTAAACCTATAGGTATATACTATGGACTGTAGAAGACGTATGCGGAAAGCACCCGTTATAGATCGTTGACTGCCACCGCAAGAGCGAGTTGATTGCACTTGTGAAACTGAAGGATGGAGAACGAGAACGTGACAGAAAATAGATAGTGCATATATAGCGGGTTATCGCTCATTTTGTAAAGATATTTCTCACCGTCTTATCCATTTTGTACATAATACGTATAACCAACCAAAGGAGCCATTTGAACGCTCAATTTATTACCGACTCATACAACTTTACAGATTTTAATCCTTCAGGGGCAATAACTATACCGATAAACCAGATATCAATATTTTACTTTCTTATGACATTTTCATTTAATTTACTGCGCCTATAAGATATTTCTTTTCGAGGGTTCGAAATAATACGTGTAGTCTGATATACCATAAACTAGCTGTTCCTTCTTTTTCTTATCCTTTTTTTTCTGTGGTCTCTTCTCTCATATACAATGATAAGTGACACTATATTTTCGTTGGCGATACAGCGTCCGGTTTGTCACGGGGCTTTTTTCACTGGGTCTGGTTGTTACGTTTGCACCTTTTCTTATCTTGAATTTTGATAAGGATACCCCTGATTGCCATGGCCTTACCATGTTCTTTACGCCTATACCTTCTGACTATCAGGAATTTCCTACAGGCGCAAAGATTATTTATTGTATCGACAAGGGAGTGCGTAGAAAATTTCAATACGATCTGCAAAATCTACCGATTGATAAAAATAACTATGGCATTTCGCGCGTGCACTATTTACATCGATGTTTATTTATAATCAGCGCAGAGTACGGCCGATTTCTATAAGGGGGTTTTCAGAGCGCGGTGCGGCGTGTAAAGGTTCTCCGAAAGTTTGAGGAAAAAAAAATTATCGAAAGGATACTGTAATCGATAAAAAGCTCATCGCCACTTTGCGCGTGGAATTTTAGTATTTTAAATATCTTGCAGATTTGATTCAAAACGGAGAAAGCAGCGCCTCAGCTCTGAATGAGAACGTCGTTGAAAAAGGTGAAGTAGAGGCAACCAAAGAAGGCGAAAAAGAAAAATCTCATGAAAATGATAGCAAGGATGAGAAAAGCGAGAAACAAGGAGAGAAGGAAAAAGATGGGGGTAATGAACAAGAAGTCGTCTTTATCCAGGACATGGGATTCACCGTGAAAATTGTCAGTCCAGGAAATGAACCTTTCGACATTCAAGTTTCCAGTATGGAGCTCGTTCAGGTGAGCTTGAACGTCATTGTTATGCCATTGAAAAAAAACGTATATTTCTCACACGCCGTTTTATTTTTTACCTTCCAGGAGATTCATCAGCTCCTCATGGATCGCGAGGACACCTGCCATCGGACGTGCTTCTCTCTTCAATTGGATGGAAACACACTGGATAATTTTGCAGAGCTGAAGAATATCGAAGGATTGAAAGAGGGGTCTGTGATAAAGGTGGTTGAGGAACCCTATACAATGCGCGAAGCTCGTATCCATGTCAGGCACGTTCGTGATCTCCTAAAATCAGTTGATCCCGGTGATGCTTACAACGGCGTTGAATGCGGCAGCTTAGCCTTCCTCAATGTTGTTACAAACGGTGATATTATGGAGAAAAAAAAAGCCCGACCTGACTCTGTCGACTGCACCCCACCTGACTACATCATCCCAGGAAGCAAGGACAGGCCTTTGCTGCCCCTGCAACCCCAGGCAAAAGAGCAAAAGTGTCCACCTTGTTTGAAGGTAAAACGAAGCTCGATTAGTCTCACGAATACGAATGATAATTTCAGTTTTGTTTCAAAAATTTTTAAAAAGCCGGCAGAAGTCAGTTACATTTAATTACTTGATTCACAGGTTTTGACCACTTCTGGATGGAATCCTCCGCCAGGCCACAGAAAACTTCACGGGGATCTTATGTACCTACACGTCGTTACCCTGGAGGATAAACAGTATCATCTGACTGCTTGTGCTCGAGGTTTCTTTGTAAACCAATCGTCTAAGGAATCGTTCAACCCTAAACCTGCTACTCCCAGCCATCTATGTCACAGTCTCATTGAGCTCTTAAATCAACTAAGTCCTGCATTCAAAAGGGGTTTTGCTGCAATGCAAAGACGCAGAACGCAGAGGCATCCTTTCGAGAGGGTAGCCACCCCTTATCAATTATATGCCTGGAGCGCGCCACAAATCGAACACACGATCGACGCTATACGCGCAGAAGATAGTAAGTCGTCCTTAGCCTTTGATCTTTTTGACACATGACTTGCTACTTTATGTACAACGTTTTAATTTGGTACACTTTCTTTTGCAGCGTTTTCGTCAAAGTTGGGCTATGAAGAACATATTCCTGGACAGACACGAGACTGGAATGAGGAACTTCAGACAACGCGAGAATTGCCCAGGAAGAATCTGCCAGAAAGACTACTGCGCGAACGCGCCATCTTTAAAGTAAGTCCCGACCGATTATATGAAACCCATTTTCTCCTTCAGCTACTCATGTTCTTTCTCCTTGCTGATTACAGGTGCACAGTGACTTCGTAGCTGCAGCTACTCGCGGGGCAGTGGCAGTAATCGATGGAAATGTGATGGCCATAAATCCTGGTGAAGAAGCTAAAATGCAAATGTTTATTTGGAACAACATTTTCTTTTCATTGGGATTCGATGTACGGGATCATTACAAAGAACTTGGTGGAGATGCTGCGGCATTTGTAGCACCCCGGAATGATCTTCAGGGCGTCAGAGTCTATGCTGCTGTGGATTTACCGGGATTGTATACGCTGGGAACCGTCGTCATAGATTATAGAGGGTATCGTGTCACCGCACAGTCTATTATACCAGGTATTTTAGAGAGAGAGCAAGAACAGTCCGTTGTCTACGGTTCTATTGACTTCGGCAAGTCGGTCCTTACACACCCTAAATATTTGGAGTTATTGAACAAAGCCGGTCAACAGCTCAAAATTCTACCCCACAAGGTAGTAAACGATGCTGGTGAAGAGATCGAACTTTGTAGTAGCGTAGAATGCAAAGGAATAATTGGGAATGACTCAAGACATTACGTTCTCGATTTATTGCGCACTTTCCCACCAGATGTAAACTTCCTCAAATTAGAAGGTGTTGAGCTAAGCAAGGAAGCAAGAGCTCTCGGTTTTCCAGTAGAGCACAAACATCGGCTAGCTTGTCTCCGACAGGAATTAATAGACTCATTTGTCGAAGCCAGATATGTTCAATTCATCAAACATGCTGCTGTCCATTTGCAACAGCTCACATCAGCACGGAGGTCGAATAAAGACAAAGAAACCGTTGCTAAAGAGGATAAGAAAGACGAGCCAGTTGTTCCAGCAATCGATAGTAACAAAGAAGATTCAGTGCAGTCCAGTATCGAGGCTGACGAAGCAAAGAAAATAGTCGAGAGTATAACAGATTCTATTACAGGCGGACAAAAACAAGAGCTTGAAGAAGGAACTAAGGAAATTGTTAGACGAGCTGCTGCAGCTGTCGGCAGCTTACGTGATGCTGAATTCGACGTAAGGTTCAACCCTGATGTATACTCTCCAGGAGTGAAACACCCGGACGATGGTGGAGATGCACTTAAAAAACAAAGGCAATTGATCAGAGATGCTGCCGATTTTCTCCTCACTGTGCAACTGCCTACCTTCATTCGTGAATGTTTGGACCACACAGCTGCAGCAATGGATGGTAGCACCTTGGTCGAAGCACTGCATGGTCGGGGAATTAACATTCGATACCTTGGGAAACTGGCGGCTATGTTAGCTGCAGTTCCTCAGCTTAAATATCTCAACCGTATTGCTGTCTCCGAGCTCATTCTGCGTTCGGCAAAGCACATCTTTACTTCTTACATGCAGGGTACAGAGTTAATGTGTCTTTCCGCAGCTATTAGTCATTTTCTCAACTGTCTGCTGTCGTCTGCTCAGTTAACACATCCACAGCAAAGCGTTGAGGAATTACAAAGCAAAACAGCTAAGCGACGCAATAAACGAAAGGGTAGAGCCAATGGGCCTCAACAATCCGAGGTTGAATGGGCGTCATTGACCCCCAAATCGCTGTGGGCCCAAATTAAAGCTGACTTGAAAGCGTATTATGACTGGGAAACCCCAGCTGCCGAGTCCTTAGATGCTACCATTGAGCATTATCATTTACAGAAGATTTCATTACTCAGAGGCTTCTGCATCAAAACCGGAATTCAAATTCTGCTTAGAGAATACAATTTCGAAAACAAAAATCGAGCTACATTCTTTGAGGAAGACATCCTCAATATTTTCCCCGTTGTAAAACACATCAACCCCAGGGCTAGCGACGCTTACAATTTTTACACAACAGGGCAGAGCAAAATTCAACAAGGTTATTTGAAAGATGGGTATGAGTTGATAAGCGAGGCTCTTAATTTATTAAACAATGTGTATGGAGCGATGCATCCAGAGATAGCCCAGTGTTTGAGAATGCTGGCAAGACTCAACTATATAATGGGAGATCACGCCGAAGCTCTATCTACCCAACAGAAAGCTGTTCTTATGTCGGAACGAGTGAATGGTATCGATCACCCATATACTATTACTGAATACATTCATCTCGCGCTGTATTCATTCGCAAATGGTCAGGTTTCAGTATCCTTACGACTTCTGTACAGAGCTCGTTATCTCGCTTTAATGGTATGTGGCGAAGATCATCCTGAAGTAGCTCTCCTCGACAGTAATATTTCTCTGATTTTGCATGCTGTGGGTGAATACGAATTGTCTTTGCGATTCCTGGAACATGCCCTGGCTCTAAATCTACGTTATCACGGCCCACGTTCTCTAAAAGTTGCAGTTTCTTATCATTTGGTAGCTAGAACTCAATCTTGTATGGGTGATTTCCGGGCCGCTTTGAACAACGAAAAAGAAACATATGCAATTTATAAACAGCAGCTTGGAGAGGAACACGAGAAGACAAAGGAGAGCAGCGACTGTTTAAGGCACTTGACACAGCAGGCTGTTGTTTTACAGAAAAAAATGAACGAAATTTACACCGGTAAACCTGGTGTAAGCTTACCTCCGATACAAATCCAGCCCCCCAGCATGGGGTCGGTTTTAGATATGTTAAATGTGATTAACGGAATCTTATTTGTTCAAATAAGTCAGCAAGATATTGAGAACTTTAAGGCAGAGATCGAAAAACGTCAAAAGGAGCAGACACCAGACGGTGAAGTGAAAATGCTGGAAATGAATGGTAAAAGTGATGAGAAAACTGTGAATAAAATCAGCGACAAAATAACGGAAATTGACAATGGCGAGACAAAACAGGTAAATGGTACTGAATTTACACCAGACCCTGTGGCAACAGAGAGCTGAGCTTCTTGAAAAAGAAGTGGAGATCGAGTCTGTTTGAAACTTCCAGTCTTTACATCTAAAACGATCATTTAGAGGAGATATCGCATCAGTAGAATTTTTAAGCATGTAGTGCGGATAAGCTAGTAGATGTGGTTAAAAAAATTGCGGTCACAATGCTGCAGTCACCTTATTATTTTGGATTGTGAAAAACGTTGACCTGAAAAACTCGCCCAAAACTCGCTCAACTACAAATGAAACTTGATGTTTTTGGTCCGAAGGAGAAGCTACGGTAATTAATAAAGAAATATACAGATCTCGTGTAAATAAATGTTATTGTCAATTTTAACGTTTGAGCTTTATATCACCGTATTAATATAATCCAAACAGTCGTAAATGTAAAGAGAATCCGGTTTTTACAAGCCTAGCCACAGTTTGCAAATGTGCAAAGCGTCATTGAGGTGTTCCACTGCTGAACGTAAACAGGGTCACTCCATTGAATCAAATTCGGTCATCTCAAAGAGTGAGTCATTTGAATTGGTTGACGACGGCAGATTCAAATTTACACTAAATTTTTCCAGCAAACTTCAATTTGTCTGTTCAATTTTTAGATTTAGAGATAAAGTTGATAAAAGTATCGTAGTCAGTTATGAGCCCGTGAAAATTGCTTTACACAGAATCTAGTTAGATAACCTTTGTTATTATAACTGAGCAGTCATTTTTAATATGTTGACCATCAAAGATAAACCATCACATTTCGTGGTAACGAACAGGCGATATTTTTCAATGTAAGAATATTACAAACAATGGTGCACATATTATGGTCATGTAAATTGTCAACAATCCTTGGTTTCATTATGGCACGTACAGAAACCGTATTTGAAAGCTTGCAATAATAGATAAGCATTTTAAGACAAGCAAAAGATGAGAGTGATTAAAGTAGAGTAGTTAAAAATCCTAGCATGATGTTGTCATTGAATAAAATTACACATTACATGTAAATGTAACTGCGATACGTTAGGTCAAATTTATAAGAGTAAGTAGCGTACTCCAATTACCATAAATTAGAACATACATATTTAATTATAAGTGATGGTAGTCATGCAATGTTAAAGATTCTTTGCTACGACTTTTTTCTTTTTATTATTTTTTTCTGTTTTTGAGATATATTTTTTTTCTTTTTTTTTTCTTGTGAGCTGAATTGAAATTGCATATATCCCACTTATCGTGAGCTCTCCTATCATGCAAAATGCACTAGCAACTCGAGCATCAAACGCTATATCGCACTTTACTTTTTCATATTTTTCTAGACCTATATTCGTATGTTTTTCGCGTTCTGCTAATGCGAAACGCTTTTCTCCGTCTAACAAGTATTAAATTCAGGCAACTCTCAGTAAGGCTTCCAATTATTGAGTCTAGATATACGTACATATTTCTGGAAAAGTAAACATCACATGCATTTTTCAAGCTTGATCATTTGTCTTAGAAAACTTGTTACTTTCATCATGAGAATTAAGGAAATGAATGTATAAAGCAGTTTGGATGATTATCACTTTGATGTTCAAAGTGATGAGAACTAGGTGAACGAAAGATACCGAAGCGTTTATGTTTCCCGTAAAACTAATGCCAAAATGAGGAGAAGCAAACTTCACTCGTTAGTCTGTTTTTGTTAGATTTTAGTATAATATTATATCGCACTTGTTAGGAAAATTGAACAATGAAAAACTGATAGTCGGTAAGGATAAACATAAAATACCTGATATATATTATCTGTTATGTAATTTGGTAAAATCATCACATGAATAAACCATTTTATATGAAAAATGCCCTCGCATAATCTCAGTTACTTTTGTGAATTAAGTAAGCTCTTACAAAAGCAAAGTAATTCTACCAGTGAATCACAAAAGAAAAGTATTTTATTCTTTTTGACATCGTCCTTATAATAACAGTCATAGTTTCTCTGAATGGATAGTATCGTCACAACGCAATAAATTATTAAGTATGTTTCTTTTTTTTTCTCACCCTCTGCCTTTTCTGGTCTTTCTTATCGGAGTTTTTTCCTTTCATATATTCTCTCAGATTAAGCTTATTTATCAAGTATTGCCGTAAAGTTTCCAGCGCATTTTTTCCTCCAGAACCACTTTCAAATTCCATGGATATTTTCAGTCTCTGTTCCTTGTCATCAGTTTCGACTTCACCCGCAGCCAAATTGCATAACAAAAATGATCCTGTGATCGGATGAACATTTCCGCCATTTGTAGATACTGAATTCTCGGATTCCTTTTCACAAGATTCTTCGACTGATACGTTCAACCGAGGCTTTTTTGATGGTGAGTTCTGATTAGCCATCATTCGTCGCTTTCTACGCTCATGCGACCATGTGTCTTCATCTGCCATCAGTTGGCAGCCCCAACAATTGGATTTTGACTCATTGATACATAACTCTTCGAACCGAATCTATCGAGGTAATATCAATGTTAGAAACACTTTTGATAGGATTACTTACAAGATACGAAAAACACAAAGGTATGTCACCTTCAGCTCCTGTATCCAGAATTTTAATGCAGCAACCAATTCTTTCATGTTTGTGATATCACCGTGTGCAGGAAATATTATTTCTGAAGGTGCTCTTTTTGCGTTTTGTTTCAATTGACTTCTGGCGCCACTCGTCCTTATCACTGGCGCAGTTGTTAAATCTATTTGATCTTTGGGCAAAAAAGTCCATGCTAGGCCCCATCTAATAATGAATTATGCTATCAAACAGTCATTCGATGCAACACAAGTAAATTAGTACATTGGAATTGATTCTGGATCACGCTTACCTCGTTGTATGTCCTTGGCAGAATTCAGTCCACGTAGTGTTCTCTATGTTCAGTTTTTTTAGCTCATTTTGTAAGAATATCAAGCTACTCTTCTTCCCTAACATAGTTGTATATATTTTTATTCTGTCTTTTAGCTCCATGCTGTCTTCAAGCATCTGGGACACAAATTGTGTTTCTC
Source organism: Athalia cordata (assembly GCA_963932425.1). Lineage (NCBI taxonomy): Eukaryota > Metazoa > Arthropoda > Insecta > Hymenoptera > Athaliidae > Athalia > Athalia cordata. Next base: position 34,805,037 of record OZ010626.1, read on the forward strand.
CCCCATCAACTACTAGTTCAACTTTACTTCCAGATGGTGCATTGCGAGGTGGCAATCGAGTGCCCTTCACTTTGCATGCCATAGTCTCTTCGTTACCAAAGAATGGTGGATTGCACATTGTGAATGTGTAACAGACATTATTCTCCGGTAAGAAACCACGAAGTACCGTACCTTTGTCAACACGAATCACTGATGAAGACAAATAGTTTTATTCATTTAAAGAAGCAATCTGTGGCTAGAAAAATTTAGAATTAAAGAGCATAGAAAATTATCCTAAACAAAAGTTATATCAGGCTCCTTGCGGACTTACCATCGACGAGGTTCTCAAAGTTGTTGCGTTTAACATTATATAGCGCAGATTCATAGCTGTCCGAATCAATCTCCGTACCAATCATCTTACAACGATACATGTTAGCAAATAGCAGCGGATAAACACAAACTGCCCCTGTACCTGGACAGATGGGGAATGTATGAATGAATGAAACAAATTAAAAAATACAGGTGTAACTCTCCGCAGCTATATTTACCTACGTCAATGCCAGATATCAAAGACATATCTGCATAACCAGCATGTTTAGCTAGATCCTCTATCCAGAGTACATAATTTAATCTGGAAGGTATTGCTGGTACCAATTTGTCAACTGGTATTTCTACATCCAAATTGAAATCATGTTTCAACAGTGTTTTTGCTAATGCTCTCAAGCTCTCCAGATTCTGGAAGTTAATCCGGACTTTTCCAGCAAGATCCTGAAAAACCATAAACTGTACAAATACAGATTCTAAATCGAATCAGATACTATAGTTATTATTAGCTCGTTTATTTACCGTTGCGATAAATTTTCGAAATTCAGGATACAGTATAGCTAACTGCTTAAAGTTCGGCTCTTTTTTGTATATATTTCGCGGGTGCATAAACTTTCGCAAGGTCATTTTTGTTCCTCACCACGTGAGATTGGAGAGGTTATAATTGAATGGATTGTATTCCCAGCTGAATTCGCACAAAAATGTACTTTTCTTGCTTCTCCTTATTACACCATTCAACGGATCTGGGCTGACGTATCTCAAATCACTAATCTCAGCTGTAATTTCATTCTTTTCGAATGCACGTCAACCGTAGTCTGACGTTCGACGTGCGTACGTGGTGCGTACGTACTGATTTTTTACAATGAATCCCCAATCATTCAACATGCACGTAAAGGCCCGCCAATCAGGCCGCCTATAACAAAATCGTACACAGGGGTTGTGAATACTTTTACTACGGTATTACGATTATTCTACTTTTTTTTTAAATTTTATTGGTAGTTCGATCATAGGTGTAATTCAAGGAAATTTCAAAGATTTATGATCGAGTTTATTTTGCACGTTGCGAAGTCTTGTGTCTAGTTGGCGGGGGCATACCTCTTGCGATTTTCCCCGAGCCATGGATCTTTTGATGACCAAATACGATATGAAGTTCATGTGTGTATACGTATGTAAGTATATACCACACGCTGTATGCGTTGACTGAAGAGATAAGTATGGGTGTGTACAGAAGGTTGGATTCTGATAAAACGACCGTCTAGTCACTAGTCACTCTTCAGTCACTTTGTTATTATGTCCTGTCCAACAGTTTGTTGGTGGCGAACGATGTGATTCTTTTAACCACCTGTTGGATCTCAGACAACAACAATGGCTTATTTGTTAAAAAATCTGTCAAACAGTATTTGGCATGCATTCTACGCGTTGCAGACTGACGCGACAGGCATTGTCGCAAAATCAAAATTAAAGGTAAGTTCGTTCGAAAACTATTTTTCAATTGAAGACATACGCCCGACATAGTTGCCCATTCTCAATAGCTATTTTAATATCACCAACGAGCTAGCTCATAAGTTTTGGGTGTGGCTTTTTTCTTATTTTGGTTTGCATCAGGTTTTGACAGCCAATTTTGGAACACTCATGGATCTCTATGGTGTCGAAAAGGGACTTGATGACTACCGTAGCACCCAATGGCTAGCTTTTGATCAGTTTTTATACTACCTTCAAAGAGAAGTAAGTTTCCTGAGATTTTCACCATGAATTTAATCTTTCAATTTATCATCGTTAAATTTTCCCTAGGTTTTTTGCTCCATTACCGATACAACACCCATACAAACCACCAGGCTCCTCGAAGAACGGATAGATGAAATATGCTGGCTACTTTCTCGAAAAATTTACTCAGAGCAGAAACACAGAGTCTTCGAAGACCACAGTGTTTATCAATTGTTCCGAATATTCTGCCTACTTGCAGAAATGGGGACAGACAATACTGATTCCGCATATCTAGTGAGTTAAAATCTGAAGAAATGATGCGTGTTAATTCTTAAAAAGAACGTGATTGGCATACTGTGGTTTCTGACATATTGACTTCTTTTCACACCAAACACAGATCACTATGCACAGCAGTGAAGTTGCTCAGATAGCATCACAGCTAGTTACCTCATTAGGTCTTCACTGGGACGCAACTGACTTTGCAGAGTTATCCGCAGCATTAACTTCGTTCAGGTAATTTAATTTTTGTTTCCGTTAACTTATTCTCAGTTGTTTCTAGTCCTGACAAAACGTGACTCGGACAGTTAAGAATCAATCGTAGTTGTTGGTAGTCTTTGTCCAGGACTGGAAGCAGAAGCATCTCCTTGTCTCGTCTATTTAGCATTTAGTTAAACGTATTTCCAAAAAGATTCCCCACATTTCTGGCAGTTTTGGAGACCAAGTACAGCGGCGGTGGAACTCTGGATTCAGTTGCTGTGAGCGAGGCTATTGACGACCTTTATCAGACTTACGTTAACGACGTCATTAAAAAAGTAAGACAACAGATTGTGAAGACTACTGCTCAGTTTCAATTTTTGGTACATTCTCACTAATTTCACTTCTATTTTAGGGATATTTGCTCAAGAAAGGATTCCTTTTACCAACTACGAGATACTACTGGTTTGTTCTTCGACCAGGAGAACTAAGTTATTACAAGGATGCCCAACAAAAAGAACCAGCTGGTGTGATAACTCTCAATCCAAACTGTTGGGCTGATACTGTTAATGCTTCTGGCAAGCCTGACAGGAAATTTATTTTAAGTACCCCAGAACACAGGGCAATTGAGCTGATTGCGGAGGATCATAGAGGCCGGCTACAGTGGTTAGCTGCGTTGCAAATTGCCATTGACCATTCTGGAGAAAGAATCAGCTATCAAAGAAGTCTAGCCATTCAAAGGAGATCCATGAGGCTGGTAAATAAATTACAAATATAAGATTTTGTATAGCCTTCCGTTTCGCCTGGAAGATTTCATATACCATCCACTTTCCTTAGGCTGAAAAACAACAAAAAGAAGAAACAGGGATCGAATTACAACATGAACGCCAGGCGAGGATTGCCGCGGAAATACAAGCCAGAAAACTTGAAGCGTTATCAAGAGAAGAAGGTGCTAAAGTGCAAGAACTCGAGGAAATCAAAGAAAAGCTTGAAAGGCTTCTGCATGAAGAAAAACAAGCATTACAAGATGAAGAAATAGGTAATCAGACGTTTCCAAATGTCGAATTTCATTTTGTTGTAGAAAACTTGTAATATTCTCGTTATACGTACAGTTCGGAACCTACAATCCAAAATTCTGAAAGAAGAATGGGAAAGACGAGAGCAGTTGGAAAAACTACAGCAAGAACAACAAGAGCTACTCGAGTCCGAAAGGTTGAAGCGTCTTGAGTTTGAACGAAAGCAACAAGAAAATGAAGTCAAATTACAAGGTGATACTATATGACATTATGATTGACAACTACATATTGTTTTTCAACGACATTAGTTTGCTGTCACAAATATGTTATTATCTCACAGAGGCTGCGGCAAGGCTCGAGCAGCTGGAAGCTGAAAGACAGAATCTGGATGCTGAATTAACGTCTGTGCGAGAAAAAGTAAGGAAAGCTGAAGGTGCTCAGCTATTGTTAGAGGCACAAATTGTTGTTACAAGACCTTCAAGAAGTGGTGATAGAATCAGACGAACACAAAGCTTGATTCCCACTTCAAGAGAGAGATCCGAGGTATTACAAAATGAAAAAGAAAGAGGTGTTTCCATACAGGGAAACGCTCCTCCGGTCGTTCAAACACCTCTTAAAAAATACTCTATGCATATTTTATAAACTCGAACATTTCTGTCAGTATCTACTCAAATAGTATTAATATTCAAGTAAAATTGTACAGTTCCTTAATTCGATTCTTGGCCCTATCGGTAGTGCTTACCATTTGCCATTGAGAAAACTAGGTACTCCAGGGTAATAAGTTGATTAGTTTCAAAATATATTAACCATCATGTGTTTATGTTAGAAAATTTATTTTATTCATACAAAGTGTTAACTATTTATGTCATGAATTTGCATTCCTTATCAACAGCTATATTGTATATATTTAGTACTCATCAGTTTTTGATTGAAGATTATTCTATACAGATATTCCTATTCAGAGAAATATATTTTGTACAAGTTTATACCTAACAGGGTAAATTATTAACTAATAAATTTCTAAAATCAGTGTACAGTAATATAAATTACCGCAAGAAAACTTCTTTCAAGAATTAAATTTTCTTTACCACAAATTTCGATACCCATTATCTCCGTCAACTGTGACAAGTATCAGTTATTATTCTAAGATACCTGTTGATTCTTCACGCAAGGTGACGTACGATTAAACACCGAACTGCGCTTGAATTGTTGATTTCCATGGTGACTGATCGTGATTGTAATGGAATTGATCCAACACCAATTGATGTTAGTACAGAAGCTGAGTAGTTATAGTGTAGAACTTTGTTGGCTGATTTGAATACTAATTTATAAATTCTCAAGATGCCTGCTAAGAAAAAAAAAGGTAAGGCATCGAAATTATCGCGTATGAGTGACGAGGAGCGAGCACGATATTTGCAACATCGGGCAGAAATAGAGCTAGAAGCAAAGAGACGCAAGCAACAATTAATCGCTGCTTTCACAAAGGTAATATCCTCGGGTCTTATACACTAATTGTAAGGTTATTGGAGTTGTTGAATGAACAACTAGGTATAACTCAAGTTTGTTTAGAATAAACTGAAACGTGAAGAAGCGTTCTCAAGATTGAATACAGCAAAAATAAACGAGCAGTGGCGTCATATTTTACGCCAGATCAAGTGCAAAGAGCTATATCAGGATGTTAAATATCTCTGGCAAAATTTTGATTGGACCTTAAAAGCTAAGGATGCGTTGATTGGAAAACTCTATGATGAACTTGAATTATCTGATAGAGATCATCGGCGGTCACAAGATGCTCATATTCTCGTGATTGACAAATTTATTGGTGAATTGGAAATATTTTTCATTCCTGTAACAAAGAGTTTCATGAGTTTTATGACTGCTATATAATACACATTTCAGGGATACACAAGCAGAGACTAACTTTTCTACATGAAAATTATTCAAGAGAACTGAAGGAGTTAGAATACATTGGAGCTGTAGAGTTGAACAATATCAGAAAGAAGTTGGCAAACAGTTGCAAGGAATATGATACGATTATATTTGCACAAAACAAAAGTCTAGACGATAGCTTAGAAAAAACAAGATCGCAAAATGCCATCCACACTCGCACTATTGTACACACGGTGAGTTTCGCAATATCGGTAGAAAAAATGTATTACTAAAACGGGAGTAAAGAGAATTTATTTCATTCAAAATCGTGAGACTAGAAAGAAGATGATATGGTTGAACTACGGAACCGTGTTGTGGGCAGTATGGAGCGTTTGTGGTCTGAACTTATTGGAACAGTCTCAGACTACGAAACACTGACTGAAAACAAACGCAAGCAGTACGAGTACTTGAAGGAGCAGGACGACGCTGTGAGGGCGGAGACAGCATTATTTCCAAAACAACAATCGCAGTTATTAGATACCATAGATAATATGAAAGGACAATTGGAAGATTTGGCATGGGAGCGTGGAGAACGTATCACGGAGTTGAAAAATCAATTGGCGCAGCTGAACAAAGCTATTTGGGATCTAAGGTCTAAGATAAGAATGGCACAAGTTACGGATGCCATACAGTTGAAGAGGCTCAGTGTTATTAGCAACGGAGTTAAGAAGGTAATAGTTTCATGTTTAAACCATCCTAAGCAGAAATGATTGTTTGCCAATATATTATCACCCTATCATGCTTATTTCAATCATAGGAATTAGAAAGGCTTCTTGAAAAAGGAACGATGCTACAGCTTTTAAGCGAACTTTGCTCAAACTTAGATGCATCGCTAGATGGAAAAGAAAAATCTTTTGTTCACGAAGATGAGTCATCTCATTCTTCAGAAAATGCGGCCACTAAACATGTAACTAAACTCGTATTCCGATGACCATAACATCCTTTTGATAGAGAATTCGCTCTTTTACAACCCCCGTCTACCGATTATTCTAGGTGATTGAACCTTTTAACAAAATGGAAAAGTTCTGGCAGCGTTTCAATGAGAGAAAGGCAGAGAACATTCTGATGCGCAAAGATCGTGCAGAGCTTTTGCAGGAAAATAGATATCTCAGGCACAACTTGCGTGTGTATCTTGTTACCGTTGCCCGAATGCCTGCACCAAGACCTCATACCGCAATTTAAAAGGAGTTGTGATGACAGAAAAATGAAAATGCTAGTGGTCAATTAATTTACCAACTTTATTATTTTTAATTTTGGAGGATGATTTGTTGCACTGAAAATCAATGTTGTCATGCAATATTCGTAATTCCGGAATTAGAAATAATTACCTGGAATTTGTACATATACACTAAATATTAATGAACAATTTTCTTTCTAGCGTTGAGTAAAAATTCCACCTCCTAACGCGAGGTATTTGTAAGGCCTGGCCCTGGTCCTGCCTCTGACTGCGTGGAAAAATATCTTTTCTCGAGGAGCCATCCCCTCTGTTTCGAGATATATATCAAAACAAGCTCTCAATCGCTGCAACTGTGCAGATAATGTTGGTGGCTTGTCCCACATGACGTTCACCTCTCTCTCGATATCCCTCAGAATATCAGCGGATCCTGGTATGGTGGGATTGAAAGTAACACTGAAAATCGGCGCGACTCGTGGATAGTCAGGTTTTATTGCAATCCGGGCAACCAGTTCACCTGTAGAGAATACAGGATATTTACCGAGCCTGTCCGAAGTTTTCATAACAGATTTAATAATCTTCAAGTTTTCATCGAATACTTACTGCTTCCTCTACGTAGCACAGCCTCATAGAAGATATCTACAGAGGATACAAGTCCTTTTTGACAGAAGGGTGGCGTATCGGCAAAACTGGAGTAGTTCTTCCAAGAAAGAGTACTGAACTTGTGCAAAGTAGCAGCAATTTTACGCGGCATTGGATCTTTGCCATCTATGAAAATAGGGAGATTTCCTGACTCGAGATTACGAATTTCCGAACAAAGATCTAGCCGCGCTTTTACGCGACATTTTATTTCTTTTAACACAGATTCTACGCTGTCTTGTGCCAATCCGTGGTTAACCGCAGCCTGCCGAAACGAAAAACAAATAAGTATCAGCCTTAATGTTTGCGAAAAGCAGATAGTATAATTTCATTCAATTAAGAGCATAAAACCTTTTGTCTAGTATTGTCTGAAGTAATAAAACGTAGTCCAGCCATACGCTGCGCCCAATTATATGGAATGCCTAATCCAAGGGATGGAAAAGATCCTAATCCGTAACGACGCAGTTGGTAATGATTAGCAGGATTTGGACTTTCCATTCCCAAATCACCAGGATATAATTCTCGAAGAACAGAATCAGACATCAGCATATCACTACCGGTGAAAATATTTAATGTTTTGTTAAATTTAAAAATCCATCAGCTGCAAATTATGACGAAAAAAAATGAATAAAGTGTTTAGCATACCCTGCACTGACACCACCAGGATTTTCGGTTTCTAATTTAGATTCCAATGTTACCACGTTCAAATAGCTCATATAAAAAAAGTTCAACATCAGCTTGGTCTCATCTGAAAATCGAAAGATACCACTGAGTAACTGTGGTAAATTATCTGAATTTGTTGATTTAAATAAAACTTGTCAAGGACTGGACTGAAGGAGTATGATAAATATTTTCGCCTACTTTTCAAAACCATTATGAGGCGTATCATCAATGGATGTCTCTGAAGTAACCTCGCTTTTTTTTCCTCTTGCCGAGCCTCTTTGGACATTCTATGATGTCTCTTTTTATGTACTGGTGCTTCTTCTACTACGCCATCCGGTTGATTATCTTGATCTGAATCTGAATCTTGAGATCTATCTTGGCTATTGACTCTTTTAGCATCATCGTCATCACCTTCAATACTCACAAGTAACGAGGAGTCTGAAACAAATAAATTCCAAGTAATGCTTGGTCTGACTAGAGCTGATAATCCATGGAGTTAATCTCAACAGCAATTGAATATACCATATGCATCTCTATATGCAGCTGCCTTTGCATATAAAACGTATAGAGGCGAGGCTAGTAATGCTGCTTTTTGATGTTCTTGTCTGATTCTATCTAATGGCAAACCAAGGCTCTCCTGAAGTGGCTTGCTCGTCTGAAACAATTCAAAGAAATCTAGAATACTTCTTAATATGCAGCAGCAGGCTTTCATTGAAATGTAATCTCCTATCACGGATTCAAGCAATTTTTCATACCTCTAAAATTGTACGTAACTGAGGTGCGAGATTATCCAAGCGCGATTGTTTGGATTCTATACTTGCAGCTACACCTTTCTTGCTATCAGTCAGTTCATCGCATAAAGCAGCCAACTGCTTCCTCTGCATCAGCTCCCACTCAAGGCGAGCTAAACGCATTTGATGGGGATCGTTTTTTGTAACTTCCTGTTGAAGCAAAAATATTTTTCCATCAATAGGCTTCCAACAGTTTTTACATTTTGAATCCTTTTATACATGAATATTCTATTACTCACGGGCCGAGAGATGGTCTCGGGTGCCTCCTTATAGAATTCTTCTTCAGGTACTAGCTCGATCGACTCATCTTTTGATCTATAAAAGATAGGCCGATGCATTAATGTTGCTGCAGTTATTGACTAAAAGCATATTGTGGAATACCCACTTGAACTGCAAACACTTGATGACTTCCTTCTTGAGATGCATGACCTCATAGAGCAAATTCTGTAAATGCAAGTGTCTGCTGTCAACACTACTTTTAGCAGAGACCAAAGAATCCCTGGCAAACTTTGTTCTGAACTTTTCCATTCGATTCAACTTTTTCAATTCAATAAAAGCCAGAGATGTTTGAATTTGTAACTCCCTGATCTCTTCCTTTGCCTAGAAAATAACGCAATGATACACAATCAGCTCATTTTCGATAGAGAGTATTCAAATTATTTTATGTGAACTACCAGCTTTTATAAGCAACAGAACTAGAACACAAAAAAAGACCTATGAGTTGTGCTATAAAATTTAGTCTAGTCCCTTGGTCGTATTCTCTTTGTAGCTACTAACATTTTCATCATTGCTGTTTTTTATTTTGGCGATCTTATCCATGGATTTTCGTATACTTTCGCACGTAGACAAAAAACTCTCGGAATCAGTTTCGGGCGATCGGTCCATGGCTTCCTTTTCCTCATAACTAATAATTGTCTGTAAAATTGTATTCAATTTTTACTCGGTAATTACATGCTCGTTTACTGATAAATCATGCGGTGATAGCTTATTAAAAATTTAAATTTCTTAACCTTATACATGTCGGCATCTTTTACTTGAGGTGCCGCACTCGTAGTAACAGATTTTCTTCGCTTCTTAGAGGTTTCGGAATCATTTTCTTTCCCCATTTTCAGTAATTTTAGATTTTTATGAGATAATAACACTAATAAAGAAGTCTACTTTCATGCTATTGAGCGATAATTAAGGTTATGTTTATATAGCGGCGACTGATTGTTCGTCGACCACGGGAGTAGTAAAATTGTACGTTCAGAAAACCACCGGTGCGGCTCTGTTCACCGACTCTTGATTCATTTTTCATTGCATGGTTCAGAATACTGATATCACTCGCGAGTTGTCAAAATCGTGATTAAGTGGCAATTAGTTTATTAGGTATCTCTGATTAGCAAAATGGGTATATTTTTCTCAAAGAAAAAACCGCAGAGTCGAGTTACTGAGCAGGACAAAGCTGTCCTGGTTTGTATAAATAATTATGAAAATCTAACCTAATTAGCTCGACATTTTTGACACTTTGAAGATCAATTTCAACACCTTGTATTTTTAGCAACTCAAACAAACGAGGGACAAGATAAAGCAATATCAACGACGCATCGAACAAAGTATTGAAAAGGAGCGACAGATTGCGAAAAAATTAATTCAGGATGGAAAGAAAGAGTTGAGTTTTTGTTTTGTTCTTCCAATGATTCTCTGAGTTTAGCTATATGTTCAATTTTCAAAAATAATTTAAACGCAAATCTTTTATAACCCAAGTTGAACAGAGTTATCTCAAAATTATTATTAATAATTTCAGTCGAGCTTTGCTATTACTCCGAAAAAAGAAATTCCAAGAACAGTTACTAACAAAGACTGACGGTCAGTTAGAAAACTTGGAGCACATGGTCCACGATTTAGAGTTTGCGCAAGTGGAAATTAAGGTCATAGATGGACTCAAAGTTGGAAATACTGCTTTGAAAAAACTTCATGATGTCCTCTCGATCGATGACATCGAGAGGGTCTTGGATGAGACTAGAGAAGGAATTGAAAAACAGAAAGAGATAGATGACATACTGACTGGAACCCTAACCGATGAAGATGAGAGCGAAGCTGAGGCTGAGCTTGCAGCAATGCTAGCCCAAGATGAAGAGTCACTTGCTGAAGAAGTACAGAAGATTCCTGAAGTTCCCAAAGACATTCCATTGCCAGAGGTACCCACGGATGAACCAATCAAACAAAAAGGTATTTTGAACTATAATTTTTTAACTGTTGGGTGAGCAAACTTCACCAAAATCTTTTTCACATACCTATACAAACATGTCAATTGCTGAATATAACAATGGTTCAGAGTTGCCTTAGGGTTATGTGGAAAAAAACAATTGATGTACACAATTGTATCTATCAATGTCGGTTATTCACATTATTCGCGTATTATTATTCACAGAGTCCCCCAGGAAAGAAAAAGTTCGAGAACCAGTGGCGTTGGAGGCATGAAGGATAACACAAGGTATAGCAGTTTAATAATAATTGAATTGTTAAATTGTTCGATTTTTGTTATTCTTTTATTCCTTTTTCTATTGTCACCAGTGTATATATGTACAGTGTGTTTTATACAGTAGTTAATTCTATCAAACAAGTGGCCTATTATTAATGAATGAACCAAAAAACTGTTACATCTTAAAGCCCTAATACATATGTATATGTATGAATTAGGCACACTTTTAAACTGCTGGATATCATTTAACTAATAACAAGTAAATAATCTGCTTGTTACTCTATAAATATTATTGAGCTGAATGATGAAAATAAAAAGATGAGAATATTGTATTATTACCGACGTTGTGCAGTGCTTCAAATTCTTATAGAATACGAAAATATGTTTCACGTGTCTGATTATTGTTTAGTGAGTGTATAGTTGAGTGTATTGTGGATTATATACAAACACGATCGACGACAATATTGTGCAGCTAATTAATAAATTTTTTTACATCACTATTGTGAACAGAAAGATTAGCTCTGTCCCTACAAGGCGATCATCTTCATCACTATCGTCACGTTATCTTCAAATAAGGAAAATTGAAGCCGACTGGTTGAACAATATTATTTGTTACTTTTTTCGGATGTTTGATAAGTCTGTTTTCGGATGTTGAAGAATAATAATATTGCTCTATTTGATAGCCAGACTATTATTTACTACCAATGTTACATTATTTCTAAGAATTAATCATTCTTCATGTTTTCTGAATATCGCCTTGTGCCCTTTCCCTGCGTCACTCCAATGAACAAATAATTGTAAATTCACTAAGAATGTAAGTTTAATTATGCAGGATCAACGTATCTAATCAATTTACAACACAACAGATGTTTAATTTGTTTCAAACATTCGCAACTCATTTGCAAATCTCAAGAAAGCGAAATACCTACTCAAAGTATCACGAGCACACTTGGTGTTCCTTCCATCAACAATCTTCTTATCTATGAAATCTGTATGAAAACATCTTCCACCATCGCAATTATCATCCAATTGTCAAAAGTCAGACGTTGCGTCGTAAATTCCTCTTCTCGAGCGTTGTAAAATTGGGCTCTCAAAATCTGGCGCCCTCTACGATACCCGCAATAATTTAAACTCGAATCCGATCGATACACATCGAAGATTAACCGGCTGTTCGAACGATTCGAACGACGCACGTGGGACTTTAACATTCTCTTTGTTTTCCCTTGGTCCTCAGTTTTCTCAATCCGCAATACGCGTATATCAGCAGTCATGATCATGGTCATGGGATTGTCTAATACAGATTACGGTATCAAGGTTTATTATATTGAGATATCCGGAAATCTGTTTACAGTGCAGGCAGCCACGGTAACGTACTTGAAATTATTTATTTCCTCGTATTTAAACACGTAGGTCGTAAGATAGGTATTTTAGAGCGTTTCCGCGTCTTTTATTACATCTGCTACCAGCATCATCTGTTGTAGTTACAAAAGTTATTATGGTTTTCTACAGTTTGTCTACATAGCCAGCCGCCTCCGCTGTTTGCAAATTCCGCCCACCTATGATAACATGCAAATCATGGTTTTAATTCGCGCCTACAACATATGTATATACCACCGATAATAATAGTCTACTCGACACGCAGCACGTGCGGACGCGCCCAAAACTTTCTGCAATTATTTTTCTCATGGTGAAAAACGTTAAGTATGTGTGACGTGAAAAAATTGAATGAAAACTTCATTTTTGATAACATGCATTATCTCTGTACATATATGAAAGCAACAAGATAGCAGGATGTAATTGCGAAGCTGAGGCTGTTCTCTGTCGCTAAGGCAGTTGGAGGTCGTCTTTTGATCATCTTTATTACTTAGCCACCTTGTTAGCGGGTACTAGATTCTTATTAGCACCCGTATCGTATGTATAATATCGTATTAGTTCAGACATCACTAGATTGGATTGGCAACCGCCACCAAATAGTTGAACTTACAATCAGCAATCGCGTGCCAGACCAGAAAGAACATCTGAATCATTATAACTCTCAATTTACAGTTATCTGGAAATATAACTGGGAGGATCTGCAGTTATCATCTCATATTTAGAGGACTAAGAACCAGAAGGACCGATCACAAGAATAGCCGATCTTGTCACGAAGTGTATCTGTCGAAAAAAACGAAAACATCATTCTAAAATGTTGGGTCTTCCAAAACTAAAGTAATTTCCTTTTGTTTTTATTTGGCAAATTAGTCTTCGTCATTGTATCAGCAGAACGATTAGAAAAAAGCCAATCGTCTCGCGTCCTTTTGGTTCTTAGCATTATATTACAGGAATCTTCTGATCTCATTATTGACATAATTATTTCATATTTTTCCATCACTGTTAACATTGCTACTCACGCGATAAGAAGAATCGTTTCTTTTTTCTTTTTTTCTCTCAAATATTTCACGACACGACTTATTGTTAGTGGTGGGGAAAACCTAAAGCCCATCATTATTCGCACGCTGGTTTTGCAGATGATACATAACGGCGGTGCATCACTTCCAGACGGTGATTATTCTCAATCACTTCCAATTTCGCGCGATAACCAGATAGCTAGTTTTTATAAATTTCCTGTTGCTGCGGTCCAACAGTCTCTACAGTATGGGGAAACACCTAACAATTCTTTTAAAATAATGACGCACGTATACCATATGTATAATAAATTACATATTTATTGCCGCGAAAAGGTGACAGTATATTACAATAAATTTAGGTCAAAGCCATATAAGAACGGGGTGGAGGGAATGGGAATTGAGTGTGATTAGCGCGGTAGTCTTATCGCGCGGAGTAATTGTTTCAACTAATTTATTGTATACCCTTCTTAAGAAACACGGAATTTGCGATGGCCGAATTTCGAGCGCTTGGTGCTCATTGTATACGTATACCAAGTTGATCGTGTATGTATGCACATAAAAAGGTGTACACTTTTGTAAAAAGTAACACAATTCAAATATACATATCGTACGCATATAGGTACAGTCAGACTGGATCGCGATAACGTTGGTGTTCTTAATTTTCGGTGGTAGTAAATTGTATTCTATGCCGTCTGAAACGGCAGCTTTGCCACGACTTCAACCATACGCGCTATCGATTTTTGCGATCACCACGACTGAATTTAACAAATGAGAAGTTTTTATTCCTTAGCGATCGAAACTTATACACGCCCTACTTTTATTCTTTATATTATTCGCCCGTTATTTCTGTGCATCTTTCATCATCGAACAATTGGTTAAAACACGATCGTTCTTTTGCCGCAGGGTTGACGCGCGATGACGAGGCATTATTCGTCATTCATTTCCTATAAATATCTATATGAATTACATACATGGTGTGATTTAAATTCTTTCAGTCCGATTTTTCTTTATCTCGATTTTTATCGGACATAAGTCTACACGTATAATTCTATGGTTACTGTCATTGGATTTTTGCTCTTCTATTCTTGAAGAATTACACAGAAAAAAAAAAAAAAAAGTTCCACGGAATATTGAACGAAATTCCAAAATTTTCCAAGTTATTATTATTATTTGAAATTACTACCCCCGTTTTAAAAATAAAGTTTTGCGTGCGGTTGAACAAACAACGTGTGTATGGGGGTTTCTGTTGAGCCAGGTATATAATGTACATTAGATATATACCTATACAAAATATACAGAAGTACAACTTCTGATCGATGAACGTCGCCGACGAAGGTGACGGAATAAAGTGGGTCGGTTGGAAATCGTTCGATGTTATTATACGTGGTAACAATATAAACCCTCTACAAATTTTTATTTTTGCCGGCAAAAAGCTAACGTATATAATATTAATATGTGCAGCAAGTACAATAATACGGAACGATAATAATCCGCAATAATATAGGCGCTGTGCCTACGCGTTTGCATGATTAAATAAAAACATAAAAATATATACACACATGTATACCTATACCTATATATAAGATATATATATAATTACATGACCTTTACCAACGTAAACTATATAAGTTAATTTCGAATGCCCACGAAAACTCCCACGCGAAATAGAGTCTACGCCGACGGTCTACGCATATACTATAGTGCGTCACACACGTTATACATATACTTACATAGCCATACGTTTAACACGATTAAGCGTTGTATGTATTTTTTAAATTTTAGCGGTCTTTCGGTGCGTTTTCTTACCAAATTCACATGCGTAATACTTTAAATTTAAATTAAATCTAAGTATACGTGAAATCATCGAGAAATTCCAGTTATACACATTACATTATGAAGAGAAGGATGTGCGGTTTTTGCAGGGTTTACAAACTTCATCCGTTTATTTTTTCTGTTAATGAACTACATGATATATGATTTAACAAGTATAAGTATACGTGGCAGTTTCATCGCTGTTAGTTCTATCAAAATTATTCTTTTGTTATACTTCTTCAAATCTTACCTACATACAATATTATTGTGAGTACAATCGTGCAAACTATACATATATAATTTACCCACGACGATCTTATTTCAAATTTATACGCGATTTGTGTAAGAAGATAAAATGCGAACACTTACAATTTCATTATAATATAAATTTCAAGTTGCTGTAACAGGATCGTCGTATATATAATGTATTATACGTATGTAGAAGATGTATCATAATTCTAAATTGTGTCTAATTACGATGACATTGCGTATGCGTTTAATATCTATATAGCACATAACAGTAATAAGGAATACGTTATACACATCGACATATTTATATCATACCTATGCTTCCATATACCTCGTGAGTTTCGAATGCGCGTCAAGCGGCTAATCGTAAAGTCTATAATACGGCAGCTTATCGCCACTCCACAGCCTGTACAGCGGCCATCGCAATTCTTCGATCGCTATCCTTTTTTTTTTTTTTCATATCATTTCATTATTTATTTATTTTCTGTCTTTTTTTTTTTTTTTTTTATGCAGCTTCACTCGTAACTATAACCCAGTTCGCGTGTAATGTAACTCGTCAGTTCAACCGTGGGTTTCCTCCTTAATCGACGGTGTAAAATAAATGCCGAAGTATACAGACTATAATGTATTAAGGGTGGAAAATCAATCGCGGATGTTCCGACATTTGTTTCTTTTTTTTTTTCTTTCAATCAATTATTATATCGTATCGCGCGATTAATTATCATCCGCACACCTGATATTCGAGACTTCTTTGGATTTCATTCAAAATGTACATCTACGAAGAAAGACTGAGAGGTATTTTTTTCATATAATTTACAGCATATTGGCACAGGTATTATACTGCATATATATACACTTATGTGAAACTCAGGGTGGGTGTTTTCATTTGAATTTTTTTCTTCTTGTTTTTTTTCTTTCGTTTTACATACGTGTAGTACGTGCATGTATAACTGTACCCACAGGAGGTTTGCGTGCAGACCTTCTCTTTATATTCAGAATCGTGCGGCGATTCGCGATCGAAGGTCGGTGTGCTTCAGATATACATATATATAACGCATATAGATATATGTATACATGAGAAAACAGCGAAGGTTTGTGACGTATATTATATAAAACATTTCGATTCTCTAGCCACGCGTAATCTCTTCCTCTTCCTTTCTCTGTCTATTCTATGCCTATGTATAATCCATGCTCTAGTATTCAGCGATAAATCATCGCGTGGAAATTATTTAATAATAATTCTCATGTCCCCGGGACACAATCAATAATCTATGTCATCTGTACTATTATTATCATTATTATTATTATTATTAATATACACCTATCTACTTCCGACTATCGGTACTACACCGCTAATACGCCACTATATAAAGAAGAATACTATCGGGAATTGCTTTGATTTGATATGAATATAGGAAAAAAAATGGCAAAATTGAAAATTAAAAAAACACGACGAATACCTATTATCGTTAGACTCGTATATACTATTTGGGGGACACGAAAGCGGCTTACTTCAGATCAGTGAGATGATAGATAAAATATAAATTTGTAATTTCATGCACTCGTTATAGATATACATAGATAGGTATGTATATTACCTACTCGGTGTCCCATTTTAATTGAAAGATTTTGATCGGTCAGATTTTTGATGCGAAAATAATTTTTTGGTTACATGCGGTACGTTTTTTTAACTCGCACAGCGCGAAACTGAAACTACATACATATATGTATATGATATATGTGATATATAATATAATATATCAACGTGAAATATTGACCATCTGTTACTTGTTGTTGGTTAGGTCGATGCGGAACATCCTTCAGAAATAATGTTTAAGGTGTACATATGTGCATATGTATTTGAAGGAAATTTTGTTTATCAAGTAGATATAGGTGTACATGTGACATACGTACAAAATGATGTGAAAAACTCGAGACTGTAAACGGTGTTTGAAAAAAAAAAAGCGCCATTTTCAACGATTGCGGTTTTAACACACCGCGAAATCTGTTCCGAATTTACATATAAAATACGTTCGGGTAATTAAACTTAAAAAATATTAAAAAAAAAAGAACAGAAAATTGAGTATATCGATAACTGTATACATGTATAAATGATACATAAAACTTGCGACGCTACTTTCCGATCTACAGAATGACCTTGTCCGGCTACCTGTGGCGGCTGCTGCTGCCGCTGCTGTTTCTGCTGCTCTGCAAGACGCAAAGACGCAAAGACTGAGCCCATCATGGTCCAGGCATCTCTTATAACCCGTTTTTATGGAATAGGGATATAATCGTTCTGTATAGGTAGTTATACGGATGCGGAAAACCACTTATCCTGCGAAGATGGAAACGTTTAGTCATTTTCTTGTTAAATAAATTACAATATAATTCATCATCAAACACCGCGAGAGAATGCGACTGATGTATACTATACTGAGAAAAAGTTTTAAGCTCACCACGCCCGTATTGTCTCGTTCGATAAAATTTCTGATTTAATTTAATTAATTTTTCTTTCCTTGATTAATTTTCAGCGGTAAATTTGAAAATTCTGGATCAACGTAGATTATATTCATATATAAACGTCGCGCGCGACGCTATACTGATTATTTCAATCTAATTTCCCCGAATTGAAACGACGAGATTTAATTACAAATCGTTGTGAGAAAGTTTTCAGCGCGGTTAGAAAAAGAAAAAAAACGCTGTGCAGACAAAGAGCATAGTGTCATCGCCGTCGTTTTCTAAGAATCCCGAGTGAGGATAATAACGAGCGAGAGAAATTAATTTGACGAAAATGATAAGCGTTTGCTGCGTGAAAAAATAAAAAATAAATAAACGAAATAACGAACGTCCGCGTGCTCATGCAGAGTTAATTCGCTCGGTATTCGGATATCAAAATGTCCCCAGCGTGGCGCGGTGCACGTGAAAAAAACGAAAATCCCTTCATTTCATGCACGTGAAAATTTAATCATTCACCCACCTTTTGTCTTTCCCAAAGCGATCGACGACGATATCAATTTTCTATATCTATAGCGATGGAACCTACGCGAGTGGCGCGGGAGTGCGAGCAGCTTGGTTTATTGCGAGACGGACCAACGTCGTCGTCGTCGTCGTCGTCGTCGTCGTTGTCGGTTGTCGTCACTGATTCAGTCTGCAGAGTTTGTTTGATTCACTCAGTCGTGCGGAGTCCGCCAAAGAGGCAGGAGCCGAATAACGTCTGGTGTGAATTAATTAAAAATTTGTTAAACTTCTAGATTACCTATTATAATAAATGTACAAGAGTGCGGCAATCGTTTGTACCGTTAGATATTTACTAAAACATCATCATTCGCATTCGTTTCCACTTATACAATATAATGTATGTGTGATGAATTGATGGAAAAGGTTAAATCGATGTATAGTATAAATAGTAGTCTTTATAGTAAAACAAGAAAGTTCTCACGCACAAAGTACATCTCGTGCGATTGCTGTGAAACGATCATAATTCGTTGATCGAGTCAAAGTTCACCTGTAGCAGTGAGAAGTTCAAGTTGCAAAAGTTATCAAAGAAATTCATTCAAACTGTCAGACCCGGCCGCCACATTCAGTCCAGGTAAATATACAGTACATAGTATGGATGTAACGATACAAATTTTAAACTACATTTTCTAAGTTAAACAAAAATCTCACGCTCCGAATTACGTTCACGGAAAAACAACGATAAAAATCCACCCCATCCCGAATGAAATGATCATTCGCAGCGAGGTGAACTTGGTTAGGAAAACCAACAATAAAATTTATTGATTCGAGGTCGAAAACGATCGAGTTTTAATTTAACGATTGATTAATGTTGCTGTTATTGTTTGTTGTCATTATTTAGATTTTTCGATGAACTCACAATAGATCGGCGAGGCGGCTCATGCTGTGTAAGAGAATGAGCTATACGCTAATAATAGTCAAGCCAATACTCGTATTAACGATCAACGATTTTCAATTAGACAGACGTGCATTTCTAGCACCTCTTTTTTTTCATTCTTCCTTCTAGTTCGTTTCGTTTATATTTTTATTATTCGGGTCACATCCGTGAACCGGCTTTTGACGATGTATTCGATCGTATGGAAATCCTTTTTTTCTCTGATGTCTATCGAAAAATTTTATCGTCCGAGAATAATTTTTCAATGAAAACACACTCGATTTTGTAAATAGGTAATAAACAAACAATTAGTTTATATCCCATGAAATGAGTACCAGCTATTCGTCATTGTTTATTATGTTTCGATCGCTCATTAAAAATATGTGTCGGTGCTTTGGGGGGGATTAATTTACAGCAATCTTTAATTGTTATTCGATCCGCCCTGTTGCCACATAAATATCGTGATTATCCATATAAATCATTGTTGCAAAAAAAGAAAGACGTGTCAACTGTACAAATTCATGGTTAAACTTTTCTCTTCTTCTTTTTTTTTTTGTTTCTTTTCAATCTGACCAATTTTATTAAAAATCTTCTCAAATTTAAGATCATCCCACGCGGTACGTGTAATTTGTTTTTTTTCGTACCTATAATACGCGTCGATAAGGCCGACTATATTTTGCTGCAATTGGGAAATAGTGAATGGCTATTTGCTTGACTGCGGCGGATCAACCGCGCGACTGAAAGAAAAAATAAACTGACAATGAGAGAGAAAAAGAGAAAGAGTGAGAGAGAGAGATATATTTGTTGCAACCACTGTGAATGGTTCTTCAGAACTTCGTCGCTTTGAGATTGTTCAACTCTTGTAGCGCCGGGCATTTTTTTTCGAAAAGTGATGCTTGATTCTTGGCAAAAATTTAATCGAACACATATTTATCTCGTATGTTCCGATGAATTTATAGAGGTTTATTATACGGAGCCCCAAATATAGTCGTATCTCGGCAGTAGAAGGGTTGAAAAAATCGCAAAACTATTTTGCAAAAAAAAAAGCCCCAAAAAAATTACTAAAAAAACACCGGACAGACATAAAATACTACTTACTAGTCAAAAAGTCCCAAAAAATTTCCGCCTTTTTTTTTGTTATCTTTGATTACCGAGGCGCTAATCAAGGGAAATTTAATCTCGAAGACGTGATTGCTTTGAGATTTCGATCGCCCATTTAGGAAAATTTTCATTACCGTTTTTTTGATGGTATATCGATTTTTTTTTTTTTTTTCTACTAGTCTTTCTTTGAATTTCAAATTTTAATACTCGAATCGTATCGTATGTGTGCACCTGTAACTAGCTAACACATGCTAATTAATTTACAGGTAAAGAAATTCAAGAATTGATAAGATTTAACTATGTAGTAGGTATGTGTATACTTAATGTTTAGTATCACGTGATAATAACGAGAAACTAGGTACTTCACGACGACAGATTGTGAATTTAATCTCGATGAATTTAAAAGTTTATTTGATCAGAATATTTTTTTCCCTCTATCTTATTTCCTTTTTTTTTTCTTCTTTCTTTTTTTCTGTTATTCGGTTAACATCTCGCGAAGTACCTTAATAGTATAGTCTGTTAACGTAAAGTATAATTAATTAACCTATAATCGTTCTCCATAAAATTAACGAACTATGAACCGATAATAGTTTTTTAACGGACAATAATTAGCAAAATTAAATAAATAAAATTAAAGAATTTTTTAACAAACATTTTACGGTATGTCTGTATTATATATAATGGTATATAAGTATGTTTAGTTTGTCAAGAAAAATCGAAAGCAGGTCATATGTTAATTGAAATTTTTCAAACGTCCTACTTTGAAATGGAAGAAAATAAATAAAATAAAATAAATTTAAAAAAAAGTAAAAAACTGATACCGCTGCATCCGTGCCATAGCATAATATGTACACATATACCTATATCTATGTAACGAAAGTACGAGTGAGTTAATTGCATTTATTTGCCAACAGGTGTTTGTGACTATAACACAACTCGATCGTATTAGGATTATAGACATCATATAACGTTATTTCAAATTATTAATGCGTGTAACCGGTGCGTGGAGGCGCAGGTTGATCATGAATAATATATACCTATATATGTATAATTTGGTGACGGTTAAATTATTACAAGGATATATTTAACATGATGATAAATAATGATAACAACAGTACACTCATTTTACACAAACGTCCTCGTAAGCCCTCGCGTGTGTATGTATAGGTGTATAAATTTTTGGAACTTGATCGAAATAATTAACTTCAATGACGATGACATACCTATGTATACCTCAACCGCACGATACGCACCATTCAATGAGGCGCAAAAGGGAATTATATTTATTTGCTTACATATTGTTCAAAGACTATATATTACACATACACATATGTGTATGTACTTTAATTACACGACATATTTTTATCATTCGGCAAACATATACCTATACGTGTATATGAATTTCTTTCGATTTATTAATTAAAAACCACCTGCATGATTCTTTTTATATATATGTATAACTTTATCAGCTGTGTTTAATTTAACTAACAATAATGGTCTTGTTATACACGTACCATATTTTTTTTACGGGTCACCGTCGTAGGTATACAACGAAAGGCCATAATTCGACCCCGTTTATAAAAATCGTAACTAATTAAAAAAAAAAAGAAAAGAAAAGAATAAAGAAGAAGAAGAAGTCTAACGATATTGAGTAAACATTTTCGTTTTTCGTTTCTTTCCTTTTAATTTTATTGTTATACCACAGGCGAAAAATAGATGAAATCTCTATAAGTTTGCGTTGAGTGAGTAGCGAACGATATTATTATTATAGTTTTTTTTTCTTAATTTTTGTTTATTTGATTTTTTTTATTGTTTTTTCTCTGTTTCTATTATTACACCGACCGACTTGTCTCGTGAGATTTGAGAAAACATTGAAAATTTAATTTTCTTCTCACTCTTCAAACTACTATGTGAATATAATGTAGGTATACATGCATATATGTGCGTATGCATGTATAGGTATGAGTATAGGGTACAATTGTATCTATATTGCGCGGGACCATTGAAACGAAATAATTTGTTATTCGTTAACTGCAGCGACATTATAAGTATATAGTGTACCCCCTGCGCATTGACGTCGTTTCAAAGGTTCTTCAATATGTTGTGTCTGCACGGGTCTGAAAAGAATAGACGCGATAAGAATGGAGAGAGAATATTAAAGAAAACAAGAAAAAAAAAAAATTCAATCGCTGCACCGTATCATATTTTACCTCCGGTTAAGCCGGCACCACCCACACAAAGTCCGATTAAAATTTGAACTTTTCTATATAATTTAACGCTCATATCTCAGGCCAATTAAATTCCACCATGTCGAATTTTTAGCTTTCCAATAAACTCAAAAAACCAGTGGTATCGTGCTGGCTTAACGTTAGATCTGCACCGTCACAGCTGGTTCTTTTGATTTTTTGGAAAGCTAAAAATTCGGCATAGTGAAATTTAATTGGCCTGAAATCAGCCCGAACTTATATAGAATAGATCAAATACTGATCGAAAGTTAGGTGGTGCCAGCTTAATGGAGGTTCATATTTTCACTCGATGCAATAAGAGGAAGAGAATTTATCGCGCCATTTTTATTTTCTTTCGTTTTATTTCATTTTCAATTCATTTCTTTCAACCGGAAATACGTAAAAAAAATATCACTGAACGCAGATAATGAAATTAACATATTCCAAAAATTTTTCATCGCCGAAAAAGGGAAGCTACACATTTCGTTAAGATTGCAAATTCCATGTGTTGTCATATACGTGTTGACATGTTTAGTTTACGTATACCTTACGCAGTATTGTAGATCACCAACTGCATTTGATGTGATCGCGTCGTCGTTGTTGCGACGAGTAGGAAAAACAGGTTGAACTGAAAACTACCGTTTCGTTTCATTCGCAGAAGAGAACCGGATCGCCCGTCCCGCACGTATTATATACCTTCTCAAATCTTCTCTTTTAACAAACAATGTTAAACGTCATTCATTTATACGAGTATAAAACATGACTTCGTTTGGCTATTTACATGTTAATTATGTTTCGCAACAATTAAAATGTTATATACACGCATAGTGTGTCGTGCAGTCGATATCGTCAGCGGCTGCAGTTGATTATTTGAGAGAAATGAAGAAAACAAAGAAGAAGGGAAAAAAAATGAAGGAAATCATCGATGACAATAACAGTAATGACGTGATAATGGCAATTATTTTAATTTATTTTTTCGCATTATATGGTTCTTTCTGTTTTTAGTTTGAATGAAGAAAAATAAATAAATAAATAATAATTTATTCAGTCACATCCGCGTGAATATTTTATTATCGCAGGTGCAGGTATTTCTTGATAATCAAATTAATGTGTCCTCATATACCAAAAAAATTGGAGATCGAACTAACAATAAGTTTAGATATAAGAGAATCGGTTTATTATACCTATAAATATTTTTGGAGTATCTCCTTGCAGGTTTTCTTATAAGTTTTTTTCATTTCCTATACATTTTGACGGGTGAAAAGAGAAAAAACGCAGTAGCGGTCGCATCGGCAGTCTTTTTATATATTATGATGGGAATTGAATTGAAAATAATGACATAATTTACAAGAAATCTGATGAATTTTAAATATATGAGTCATGGTTGCAGCTCCCGCGTGTGGACCTTGACATTAAACTTCATCTCAGTTTCTAGTATATATTTATAAAAATAATTATAATGAAAAATATACAACTGAATAAATATAAATAAATAAATAAATATATGATAGATATAACAGGGAGGGAACATGATTCGAACGTTCGTCCGTTTTCCTTTAGTTTCGTTTTCTTTTTTTTTTCTCTTCCGTTTTAATTGAATGGTCTGATGATTGAAATGACGGTTGGTGGACCTCGCGTATAATATTCATTCTCATTTCAATTACTCTTCGATCATACGACCGACTGCATCAGAATTAAATTGATCAAATGTAGACATATGTCGAGTGTATCAACTAATTGATACGTATCTACGTATTTATGTGTATGTATGCGAAAAGAATTTTCGTCTATACATGTTAAAAAATTGAATTCGGAAGTTTTATTGTAATCCAAGATTATGCTCATTATGCTGCTGCTGCAGTGCAGGTATCGCGAATTTATAATTACTCGCGTGTGTGGGACGTATGGTATGTAATAGATTCAATATCTGTAGTGTTTATTACATGGTTATATATATATGTTGCAACAATCTTTACATATATACCTATGCGATGACGAATGCGGCGCCTAAATATCATATCCGTGCACATGTAGAGAAGGCATACCTATATGTATACGAGTATATTATACATGTGTAAAAAAGTTAAGCAATACATACATATATACTATACCTATATAAAAGAACGCGGGGGATTGACCAATTGCAAATATAATTTATATATCGTGATGTCGAACTTTGACAATATGTACATATGTATACGCATATTACGTACAATATTATGTTATACGTACGAATAGAAGGAAAAAAAAACAACATTTCACGACGCTATTTGGTGTTCCTATACGGTGTAAATGATCGTCGCTTTAAAAAACCGCGCGGTGAGGTCCTTCATCTTCGCGTCACGCGAATGAAGCGCACGGGGCGTTTTTTTTGTTTTTTTTTCTTCTTTCTCTTTGTTGGTAAAACGTCGTATAGGTTTGCTTAATGATCCAAAGTTTAAAGTTCAATGGACAAAATCATCCGTAACGAACGATCTATACAATACGTATAATATGATCTATCTATACACGCCGAAAAAATGATCGATAATAGATGTACTTATGATATACTTGCAAGATGAACTTGTTTCGTTTTCTCATTTTTTCTTTTCTTACTATCCAAAACTGCAGAGATTAGCTATAGAGGCTGTGAAAATTACCATATCGACTGTTTTAAACGGAACCCCCGTATGGTTTTCATCCCTCGTAGAATCGTAGCCGATTATTTCATGCCGAAGACGACAGGGAGAACGAAAATAAAAATTTTTTGTGTCGAGCTGAAAAACCTCGAGAGATATTGTATTTGACCTTCCAAAGCTTGCGTATGGGTATATATCATTGAAAATTTGAAAAATTCGATATGAAAATATGTGTATTACAAATAAAGTAATTTTACAATTATTTAATTTCGAACGCAGGTGCGAATCGAACCTTGCAGATGATTCGCAAAGTATATACCTATATATGTATACATATGTATACACATCTGTTGACGACGGTGCAGGCGCGCTAAAGGTTATTGGCAGTCGTAGCTCGTACGGAGTTTACAAGGTCAGATTATCACCTCGTTTGAAGATAGGTAGGTAATCGTGGAATGACTTTATTTATCAGATTTCCTCGCTATTTTACTAAGTTTCAATGACGGTATTAATTTTACATCGCAAATTATTATCTTTATGCAAACCTTGCCAGGTTGTATATCTTCTGCTCCGTGAGCTAGATACGAAATCTTCATTCATTCTATATCATTACACATATGTGCGGTCTTTATTTGCCTTGAAGTTCGCTACGATTTTATGGGCGTTGAAAAACGTGTAATCTTTTATCTATAACATTTTCCTTGATTTTACAAAATATCTGCTTGAAAAAAAAAAAAAAAAAATGCTTTACCTACATACCTAATTTATCATCGATTCGTATCAACGTAATTCGAGGCACCTCAGTGTCATCGTACGATTAGAACCAAATTATATTTATTTTATTAATTTTTTGTATAATTTTTATCCCCCTATTATAATACGACCGTGAAATTTTCTACTATCAAATTAAATTTCTTCTGACTAAAAAATCTAACACAAAATTAATGAATTTTTGCCTCATCTGGATCTGTATCGCGTCAACACCCAGATATTATACGTTATTATATTCGGCGCGAAAAATATATACGTAATATGATAACAATTTATTTTTTTCTACTTGGTTCTTTTTTTTTTCTTGTATAAATTTTTCCTTCTTCTTACTATAAGCTCGAAACTACATGTATAATATCTATCAGTTACGTATACATATATATATAACGTTTCATACACAGATCATTCTTGACAATCAAAAGCCGTACATTATACATAAATGAATAATAAATTTAACCTTGGTTAAATTATTATTGTTAAGCAATAATCAACCGTACACTATTATATACGATATAACGTACAACCATCATCATCGAATTATACCGTATTTTACATTCCTCTATTAAGGGTCTGTTATATGCATATACGTATATACCTATTTATATAGTTCATTTCAACACTTGTGTATACGTATACGTATAATACATGACGATATTTATGTGCCGCATACAAGTAAATAAATCTTATTCATAATTATGGCCTACATATATATTAATGAGCTCAGAAATACGGTTGTAAAGGTAAAATAATTTCTCACATAAACTTATGTATTGTAAATTACATGGAGAGATAATTTAAAGCGTGCATCACTCGTCATCGTATCACCTCATACACCAGATTAAAATTCGCTATGTACCCATCAAGTACATAAGTATATGTATAAAAATATAAGTGATAACGGAATATGAAAAAGGAAAAGAAAAAGAAAAAAAAAAAGAAAAAAAGTTTAACGGTGCTCAGTTTTACGAGCATATATTATATGGATTTCTTTTTTTTTTCTATCTTTATATTTTCATCGCAATTTAAAATGCTATAACGACAATACGATCGATCGTTGGATCAAAGAGGCTAGCAAAGTAAGACTTGCTTTTCTTATGCCGATTAAAACTCTCCAATGTTTCCCAACACGTCGGTCCGCGTCGGGAGAAACTTGGCACAGAGTTCTGCAGCTCTCCTTACTGTTGCTGCTGCTACTGCTGCTGTGTGGTATGCATATACATAAATATTTATAGTAACCATAATGAAATACTGAAGAGAAACATTCTACGACCTATTAAAACCTTTGCGGTGACCTATATAGAGACATTATAATATATGAAACCTTATTCTCCAAAACTAGGTTATCGGTTTCATTTAAAAATTAGTAATTAATTATATTTTTCCTAAATTAATTTTCTTTATTTAAAAAAATTTCATAATTCAAACAATTTTTTTACGTCCGAAACTTTTCATCGGCATTTAATTTCCAGCTGATCCGCACGCAGATTCGCGAGCTGATGACGATCCGATTGACGCGAACGTTTGAAATAACGGAACACCCTATACGGGAAATTTAATAACGGACCAAATAATTCTGAGAAAATTTGAATCATCACGTGGATTATACTAATGAATCACATTTCATATTATGTGCATATTAAAATCGTCGTACCGGAAAAACGCCGTTATATGCTATATAGTGCAACATTCGTTTTTCATGTATATTATCGGTGATTCTTGGATCTACGGTATAAGAGGAAAGAGAAATGTTAAAAACGAAAGAAAAAAGTTTGATGAAAAAAAAAGTTTAATATTCGAACCAGCGATTACTCGATTAAACTAGTTTCAATTGATGAATATAACACTTTATCTTTTAATAACCGGTTTATACATGATCATAAATTATAAGACACCGTTAAATTGTAAAGCTTTAATTTGCGGATCACTCAACTTTTCCTTTCTACACGTAAAATCGACGTCGACGCCGACGCCAACGCCAACGCCTCGAAACGTCAAACTTTGAACAGCTGATCTTGACAGCTATTCTCGTATCACGTGTATTTATCTCGGTATTTATATTATAATATATTTCTCTTTTTTCATTCGTTCTTTATTATCCCTGTCCGCGCGAACGTTATAATATTATACATACATATACCTAAGTATAGTTTCATTTATGTGATTCTTATATACTGTATCTCGCGTATATGTATATAGGTATGCAAATTAAATATTCACTCGTATACTATAGGTTCGGTTCAGGTTTCATTCAATAATATATTCCATGCCGATGCAGTCGGCAAACGTAAGAAAGGGTATAATATAAATTATTAGGAAAAAGAATTTTTCTCTCCAATTGGATTAGGTATACAATTCCCACCATGTATTTTTACATAATTATAACTTACCCATGTATTTCGATTGTGTATAGTAAATAGTTACAGCTTCAAATTAGCTAGCTCGTAAAACCTTACTTCTCTTATCATAAGCTGAAGCTTCATTTTACCACCGCGGAGTATCTTTGTATCAGCCCTATGATAACGAGTTTTTATGTATCTGCAAAAAAAAAGAAAATCAAATTGTTCATGTTTAATTATATAATTTCCTTCGTCGAAGTCCGATCGAAACACAAAACTTAACTATTATGGACATATACATATATACACAAATGATATTTTACACGGTTAGTATATAGCTGGTATGCATAGTATATGTTACTTATACATATGTATATGCACATAGGTATGTACCATACTTTATATACCTATAATACAGAATATCTATAAAATTCAACGTTTGACGTCCGACAAATTGCCATAGAAACCGACTCGGGCATACAAACAGTACAGGGTGTATAGATGTAATGTAAAAAATGTATATGTGCATATATTTATAAGTATCGACATTTTTAATACCATATGTGAACATATGGTGTTCGCCGACATTATATCGTGCAAATATAGTGCAAGTATATAGTACGTCGATTATTTGTACATATACCCATGTTGTAGACGTAAATCATCGTAGGTTGAGACTGATGATAACGAGCTTATATACGTATATAGGTACAGGTATATATATATATACCTTATATACCTAACTAGTGCGCACGTACTAACAGTTTTGTGTAAAAATAAATAGGCATATAATACGAAGAAAACAGAATAATGTCGCAATTTTTTAAAGTCGCTCTCTCATATAAACATAACATGTTTATACATACCTGTACATACCAGCTATATACATGCATTCGAAAAACTTCCGCGCGGAATATTTTTTTTTTTTTTTTTTACAATTAAGTTATTATGGGCATATAAATAGCCACCTATATCTCATTCCCGTATCTTTTTATCACACCGTTTATGTACATGTACAATAAACAAAAATATATACATATGTATATAAACATATAGATTTTTCTTTTCTTTTTATTAAAAATACTACGGCATCCGTTATCACCAGATGCACATAGTTAATTCTTTATTATGTGGTATGAAAAAAATGGTTTCTAACCAGATTTGAAAAAAAAAAAAAAAAAAAAAAGAAAAATCATATTTATTCATCACTTATTCATCATTTTTTTCCCCGCATTTAATTGTACATATGTATATGTATGTGGATCGATTATTTGCTCGCAAATATTTGAATTTTTAATGATATATGATAAATATGAGTGTGTTATCGACCGCTTATCGGATTTTATATAAATGTAATCTCAACGTATGTGAGATGGGCGAGTGTAGAATCTATAGGCTGAAATCTTATCACAGAATGTTGGAGGTTTTTAACTATTGCATATTCTTTTTCATTGCAAAATTTGCAAAAAAATATTTTTTTAAAAATCATTAAGCGTACAACGTTATTTTGTTTTGTTATTTCATATATTGTAAATTTATATCCTCGCGACTGTTGATAACGCGGTATTATTTTACAGTTCGCGAATCGAATTCGTAGAATTTTTCAGTTTTCTCCTCGGTTTTCTCATTCTCTTTTTTGTGCGACCGTGAAACATCTGCGGAAGAATACAGATGTCCAGACACATACACATATTGCGCTTGTATTGAAGTATTTGGAAAGAAATGAAAAAGACAACAATTAATTCGAAATATAATTTAGAAATAATTCGCGAGAATTATTATATTCAGCTGTTTTATTTAATTTTTCGAAAAAAAATTTTTACCTTTTTTCTCGTCACACGGTGTAGACTGTAGAAGAAGGCGTGGCACATCGGTAAAGACCTAGACTAACTTTATATCATAGGTAGGTATATAGGGTATATACCTATGTATACATATATATATGTATAAATATAAAACAATGGCGCTTCGATAATGAAAGTCGATGAACGAAAGTGGGCCAAACATCGCGACGACAGAATTATACATACGCATGCATGCTTAAATAAAACTACCAACAAACATATAGATGCAAAATTTGTAACGGGGATAAATCGTGACAACGAACACCGCGAGATGTGCATATAACGTGCGAAATATGTGCATCCAAACATATACGGAGTGGTTATAAAGTAACTACCGCATATTCGCTACATTTTAGCCACTCACAAATTTTTTTTTTGTCTTTCTCCAAAATTGTGGGAAGAAAAAAAAGAACGAACGACGTGCAAAATTATAATGCAAAATCTTTATTTTTTTTTTGGTTCAAATCGCGGTTTAGTTTTCGACACCTTCTTCACAACCACCGTGTATATACTTATAAACTATTCGATTTGTTTTTTTTCTCACGCGAAAAAAGAAGAAATGAATAAATGAGATACACCGCTAAACAGGAAGAACCAAAAAAAAAAAAGACAAATTTCGTTCTTTTTTTCGCGTAAAGTTTGTCGAACTTTTTTGCGATGCTATTCTAAACAAAATTCTGCACATACAACCCGATGATGTCCTCCAATTTATGGGGTCCTTGAAAATATTAATAATTTAACACGTAATATTTTATACTAATTTCAAGCCATACATATCAAACATATATACACGTAACATACATATGTACACGACAAATAAGAGTATGTATTATAATTATACACAGATAGGTACACAAGCGAGTATTAAATATGTATAAAAGTATATAACAGATGTAAATGCAAATATTTGCGCAGGTGTCTGTCACGCATATGTGCAGTGCGATGTACGCATAGGTATGTATGTATGTATGTATGTAGTCCGATGGCGAAATTTTAATATAAATACATCATGTGTACCGATTAATTTTAGGTTCGTAGTAGGTAAACGCTTCGTTACTGAGTAAACTGAAATACGATATAAATAATAATTTATCATCGTCTTCTCAATCGGAAAATTGATATTATTCTCGCGATTATTACAGCGCGTATAGAATTCTTATATACTCACAGATATGTATATTACAGGTACAATAGATAATATATAGTGATTAAATTAAACTCTGTTGCAGGAAGATATATATAGTACATACCGCGGGAACCAGAGTATTAAAATCGTAAAACAAAAAGGGAATAAAAAATGTATCTATAGATTGAATACGTCATATCATAGAAGTACACATGTATATTGTACCGCAGAGATGTTTTCGTGGCATTCACGGGCGTCCAATGAACCTGCGCTGAAGTATACTTGAGGGTATCGTTTGTTTCGTTCAAGGAAGATAAATAAATAATATGAGGTGCTTTACGTTTATATGAATATCATGTACATGTGTATGATCATACACGTGCGTGCGGTACAGCTTGAAGAATTGTAACAATGGATTTCTTTTTTGCGGGTATTCTTCTTCTTCTCCTTCTCTTTTTCTTATCTTTTCTCTTTCGAATTGTACGTGCACGGCATGGAGGTCGCAGATTAATATTACATTCGATAAAATGTAGTGTTAGTGTAAATATGTCCTCTTGACAACGACGATAAAAATGCAGATAGCATTAAGTTTAATAATTTGTATACATTTAGCAGTAATCTTAAATAACCTAATCTCACATATATACATTTGCCGCATGACCAATGATATTTAACAATGTGCGTAATTGCTGTAATTAACTATTTTGCTATATGTAACAAATTCGACTTCCCGGAAACTTTTTTGAAATTACCGGCGCGATATCTTTATACCGCAGCGCTTGAACAGCTGAGACAACTTTTTTACTGAAAGTCCCTGAAACCCTCGTAGTTCATTTATAATTTTCATAATCATCATTCGGTTCGATTACTCTTTTTTTTGTTCCCGATCTTTTTTCTTCTGTTGCCAAACGACATATTTTTCAAATATTTCTGCTACCGGATAAGAAAAAAAAAAGGAATTCTAATTCCGAGACGTCGCTTAATTCGGGAATGTGTAATAATTCTGCGAAACCGAATTCTCTAAAAATATTCTCTGATTCTCTAATAATAAAATATTGAGACTTCTTCAAAATTGATTTGTGAGTGTGAAGGTAATATATCCACAGATGACGATGAAAGTTTTATGATCAAAAATTAGATCTATAATATCGCAATAATTTCTCATGCGGATAAAAATTATCCTAAATTTTAGTTGAACCCTTTATACCTTATACATGCGAATAGGCAGTGTGATAGATAACCAATGTAATAATCATAATTTTTTTTCCTATTGTTTCAGCCATGTCTCTGGAGGAATCCCGAAGGTCCCAACGGCCCTACCGATATGGGATGGTTTTGCTTTGTGTCGGAGCTCTGATCAACTGGTTGGGATTGGCAGAGAATTACGTCGAGCCAGTGAGATATATTGGAGTGGCCTGCATCGTTGCCGGAGCTCTCCTTATATGCGCTGCAATGTGCTGCTGGCTTCACGCCCCACCAACTCAACCACATTCGGTATCATTAAGATCGAATCATCCTATAACCGCACAGGTAATTCATACATACGAGTCACTTCAAATGATGGTCGTGATGATCTTATAAAATTATCAGGTAAAATGCAACTGCGCGGAAACGGTTGGAAGAATTCCTGTGGTAAAATATGAATAAATAAAAGACGAATTAAAGGAAAACGGGAAGAAGATCGACGGAAGTAAAGGTCAAGGATGTTGGTAGATCTTTATTAAAATTACCAAGAATATAAAATCAAATAGAAATTCAAGTTTATATTTATGAATATGTACATATATTCATCCGTTATCCTTCGATTATGATTATCATATAGAGACGTTGATTTATTATTTTTCACATCACCTACACAGACGAGACTGCCTAAATAGTTGTAAGGAGTAAGAACTGTTTGAAGAGAAAAAGAAAAGAAAAGAAAAAACAAGCCGGATACTTTAACCTTTACCAAGCAATTTTCAGACCGGAAATTCGCCGGCTTCCGAATTACCTCGAGGGGTGGAACGCGCGGAATAGATGGCTTATAGGAATACATGTATTACCTAGCTAGTATAGGGTAGGCGGAAAGAGTTGGAACATTCTAAAATCGATCCGGGTCAACCCCCTGTCTCCACGTGGAAGTATGCAAGATAGGTTTATCCGTAAGAATATTATAGGCATAGTGTGGCTGTTGTGATGATTTTGTTGGAATAAAATCGGATGTAACACACCTTGGTGTACTTATAGGTATAGCCATAATAAGTGCGTGTCATCGTGTAGAGCAGAAATGCACAAGTTTACTTGTGATATGCCAGTAGTTATATAGATACAAGTATATATAGGGTTGAGATATGGAAGGTCATTGACCAGGTATAGTGCTGCAGGTCGATCCATGCGCATCTAGGACGAAAGGTATTATACCTATGGGAATATTAATCGTAGCGGGATTGCACTAGGATATATTGTTACTATAGATAGAGTTCATAGATCCGTTCTTGCATTACACACCTATATATACACGCACATACATCGGAGGTATTATATAACGAACGGTGTACCTATAGGTAGTTATGTACGCATACACATGTATGTACACGTGGTGTGACGTGATCGTTGACGAGACTATTAGAAGGTAAAATTGCCAACGCGACCTTCCAACCCCGATGTTATAGATAGATTAATGATTCTAATAACAGCTAATTGGAAGATTTTCGACTAATTTTTTTCTCAACCTTAATTTATTTTCACTTGTTACAGATCGATGATCCAATCCACGTTATATCGATCGACGAACCTGCAGGTGGTTCCAGACAAAAACCACCAGATTATGAAGCGGTAGCAGACGCACCACCGAGTTATGATGATGCGATCAAATTGAATCCTGGACAATTTGTAGAGAGGGTAAGCGACGCTGGTATATCTGGTTCGGTAGGACGTTCCTCAAACGCAGGACTTCCGGTTTCTGAAATTGCACCCACGCCGCCCCCGCCTTACGCAAGGTAAGCATGATTGTTCATTTTATACTATATACTCTTATCTGTAGTATATTTTGATTAGAGAGTCGATATCAACAGTTTTTAATTAATGAAACTTCATTTATCTTTTTCTTCTAATTATTTTTAGGTGAATAACGGGAAGATAAAACTAAATGTGACTGCTAAAGAAAATAATCGAGGGACCAACAACGGGACCAATGCGCGGGACAACCGCTAGTGATCAACGCCGTGATATATTTCTCCTTTTGTTTGAGGAGGGGTTGTAATCTTGGTATATAAATAATGGAGGACGATGTGAAACTGCTACTTGGATACTTGAGAAACCATCACTGTCACGCGCACCACCAAAAACAAAAGAAAAACCTGTATATATGTATGTGTATATAGCATACTTTGACTCGCGTATAAATTATACTCATATTGTGTTTGGTAAATGAGACTCTACAAACAGTCATATTGTATACCCTTAACACGCGAGAGAGCATCACATGCTACGCACCTAACGGAGTCGAGGTCTTGTTGGATTCCTATAAACATTTTGTATATAAATTTCCGAGGCAATTAAGACTTAATGAGAGAGAATGGAGGCAAAGAAGAAGGAGAAGAAGTGAAAAAAGATGAAGAAGAAATTGAAGACGAAAAATATCATTAGTAAAATGAAGTAAACGAGATACACGGATGGCGCTCGGATTCGAAGTGACCACCAGCTTCAGGGGTCCTGCAGTGCGACCCGGAGAAAACAATGATGTGCTTATCGTGTTACCTGTACTGTGTATATATACTTTTGCGAACTTGTAACTTCATTCCTCGCTATGTATGATGTTTTTTTTTCCCCTACTATTTTCTCCACCTCTGGATGACTTCTCTCACAAAATACACATTGGAACAGTTTCCACCCGCGTTACTTACCTGTATACCATTATTACTATTATAATAATAATTGTTATTATTACTACTACTATTAAATCTCTACAATTAAATACGTCCGATTCATTGTGATATTTAACTTTGCTGGATAGCATTAAGCTGCAAGCCGTATAAATGATCTTTGTAATATACAACTTCTTACATATGTATATGTATGTATGTACGTTGACTGGTCGTTTACAAAATTAAGATGACACTTTTTTTTTCGTTTTTTTTTTGTTTTTATACAGCGATGCAAAATGACAAATAAGAAACATCTTGATATGCAAGCATTTGATTTGTCTGATTATTTCTTTGCCTTAATATCCTTTACAGAAAATCATTCTATCCTTCCTTTCGCAGTTTGTATCGGGAATTCGTTGACCTCAAAATCTGATTGTAATTTTATTAATGTGAATGTCGCGTTTCAAAACTAAAAGTATTTATTTTCTCTTTCAATCTCAAATGGTTTAGTTTGCAGAGAAATTTGATGTGGCAAGTTCAATGGATTTCACAAAGCGTGAACTCAATATGGAATATTTCAAATTACGAAGTTTCAAAATAATTGATGAGGATTTCAAGGGATTTTATCTGCAGATTTCACGTCGAATTACGTATTAAGGTCATAACGAAATTTGTTGGAATTCACGTGGATTATTACCGCTTGGTATTTATGCGGCCACTGAACCACTGTATTTGTTTTAATTATTATTAGAAATTAATACGCGTACAATATTCTATCCGCGTCAATAAAATTTATCCGGATAGAAAAAATAAGGGTGAATAGCGGTTCTTCCTCTTTGTGCGAGTCTTATACCTGAAAATTAAAAGTAAGTTTATAAGCATATGCAATCTCTGAGATCTCGCCTTGAATTTAATAGCTCGTATAGGCTTAACCAAGTCTAACTACGATAACTTTTACTCGAAGTGTGGCGGCTTTGGAGATTTAAAGACTTTATTATACGATAATCATTGCAGCGACCTTTCAGTTCGTTATACTGCTAAAACGGGTCCGTAAGCATCTAAGCTGCGTGCCTCAAGGTCATCAGTGTGCCGAATAGAGCTGTAATAATTAAATCGTGCATACTAGCTCGCCTTCAGACATGATTACACATTTGTACAGCTTTGTCGTTTTCTCCGTCACGAGCGAAGTTTGATTGCAAATAACTTTCGTTATCTCCTACTACATTTTATCAGGTGGTCTCATCGCGGTCGGTATTCTTCTAGAGAAATGTATGAAATAGTAGGCTGAAATTTCGAGTTTCAAATATCCCCAAAAAAACCGTGCACATATTCTCTATAAAAAGAATCATTGACCCCGACGTGATTTGAACACGCAACCTTCTGATCTGGAGTCAGACGCGCTACCGTTGCGCCACGGAGTCCTGTGATAGTTGATATCGTACATTTTGTAAAGGAATTGCATAAATTTCGAGATTTCGTCAATAACAGTACTTCAAAGAATTCATTTCTAGGCAGGTCGATGTTTGGAGAACTTAGTACGGTGGAAAACAAAATTTATATCACTTTTGTGTTATGAGCACACTTTTCCTCCCAGCTGATATCAATTACATTCGAATAATGAAAAAATAAGATGCTCGCGCTTTGAACGGTTAATCGACGCTGATTGGTCATTGTTCAAACGTTTTAAGATTTAAACGAAAAGCTGACTTGTGAGTTTAATAATTCAAATAGAGTATTTTTACCCAAAATCTTGTGCTAATAACTGTGCTAATGTATAAGACTTGGTTATTCTAATTCTTAGATAATTTTATTTTTCGATCAATTTATCGATATACTGAATTTTCTGCTTGCAAAATTGCTCTTCAAAAGCGACGCCAGTCGAACAGCCGATGCGCGATATGACGCCGTGGCAGTTGTATTTTGAAATTACATGTGATCTCATGAATTAGTAAATGTTAGAAGTGCTTAATTATTTTAGCATGGAATCGATAGAGTCTCTTAAGTGCCTATTCGAAAATTACTCAGTGTAGTGGTATATTTGAATCTAATTTGCAAGTTTTTACTCTGGAATATAAATGAAACTATTTTGTGTGTCGGTAAGGTTATGAACGCTATATGTATACCAGACGCTAGAAAAAGGCCTAAATTGGGCACAATATTACGTGAAAACGTGTCGCATCGCGTGTATAAAAGAGCGTATCAAATTATAGAATTCGCATAAACAAAGAAATAAATAGTTCCAAGGTAACTCGAAAACCGTGAGTGGAAAACAAAATAAACTTAACCTTCATCCAGACCAAGTTACTCCTGTTATCTTATTCGCACGTTGTAACGTTTTATCATTATGCACAAAAGTCTTGAAGCAATTCGTGGAATGTATTTGGAACGCATTTGAGTTCTTACATTGATTGTATTTATTTAACCATGCACAGAAAATGTTTGTTTATATTCGGGGGAAGGATAACAGTTTGTTTATTTTTAGAGCTATGAACATTGACTGCAGTTGAATGATCAGCTTCATAAAATTTTGAATATAAGATGACTGGTCACGACCAAGATAATAGCGATGAAGAGATGGAAACTGAGACCTCCGCCCACGGAAGCATCGATAGTGATGAAGAAGGTGGTCTCAGAATAGACGATGATATTTATATACCACCGCCACCAAAGCCAATTACAGAAGCAGATCTTAAAGGGCCAAGAGTCATCATTACTAAGATAGTCAATCAGAATTTTAAGAGCTACGCCGGCGAACAAGTTGTCGGGCCTTTTCATAAGGTGAGACAAATGCTCTGATCTAATGTTGTTTAGTTTTTTACCAAACAGAAGTTTTCTTTTAGTAGCATAGTTGAATCATAGAAACATTTTTTTTTCACACATGTTTTTACTTTCAACATTCTCCCAGTGTTTCTCAGCTATAATTGGGCCCAATGGTAGTGGTAAAAGTAACGTGATTGATTCAATGCTCTTCGTTTTTGGATACAGAGCGAGCAAGATACGATCGAAAAAGATATCTGTACTCATCCATAACTCCAGTGAACATCCAAATTGTAAGAGCTGTACTGTTGCTGTACATTTTCAGAAAATTATTGATAAGGTAAGCATTTGAAACTTTATGTACTCAATATTTGTTTTATTTGAAGAAACTACATTTATTTTTGTTTTTAGAAAAATTGTAAGGTTTATCATATTGAGTTGACTTTTTTTACATCTTACAGCCAGGACACGACTATGATGTTGTCCCAAATAGTCAAATTATTATATCAAGGACAGCATTTAAAGATAATTCATCATTTTATCAACTTAATGGGAAAAAAGTGCACTTCAAAGAAGTTTCTAAAGTATTGAGAGACTGCGGTGTGGATTTAGATTATAACCGTTTTCTCATTCTTCAGGTATACGTTTGCTGAATTAGATCAATATTCTCAACTGCTCTGTATAGATAGATCCCCTTTTTTCTTGATAATTTCAAGTGCAACTAATAAATTACTTTTAGGGTGAGGTAGAGCAAATAGCAATGATGAAACCTAAAGGCCAAACAAATAATGACACGGGCATGTTGGAGTTCTTAGAAGACATCATTGGCACAGTGCGTTACAAAGAACCTTTGGAAAAATTGTCGGAGAAGATAGAATTACTGACAGAAACAAGGATCGAGCATATGAACAGAGTTCATGTTATTGAGAAGGAAAAAGAAGAGCTGGAAGAACCTATGCAAAATGCTGTGCGATATTTGAAATGTGAAAATTCCATTACGAAACTACAACATCAGTTGTATCATTGCAAAAGGTAAGACCGAAAGTAGCCACTTGCTTTCACGAGTAATAAAATTCCAATTATCATAATAAATCTTTGTTATAAGCCACTTATCATC
The DNA here is from genome assembly GCA_963932425.1 of Athalia cordata. Taxonomy (NCBI): domain Eukaryota; kingdom Metazoa; phylum Arthropoda; class Insecta; order Hymenoptera; family Athaliidae; genus Athalia; species Athalia cordata. The sequence continues at coordinate 34,844,274 of OZ010626.1, forward strand.
TATAGATTGCAATCGCAAGACAAATGTGCGGAGCAAGAATTGGCGGTTGCCGAGTTTGACAAGGATTACCAAAAGCTTGAGGAAGAAATGAGACTAGTCAAAGAAGAAATAAATGAGAAGCAATCACTCTTAAAAGAGAAGTGTACAAAGTGGGATGTACTAGAACAGAAGAAAGAGAAATTGAGTACGAAGTATAATGAGATCAAGAAAAAAGACGAACAATTTCATGCGGAATTGGTGGAAACAAACAAAAGACGGAAGGCCAACATGGCATCGGTCACAACGGTAAGCCCAACTGCAGCAACTATTCGAAGTGATCGTTTTCTAGTTTCCGTCCCTATTTTAATTTCGTACCTGAAGTATTTATGAATATTCATCTTTCCATCGCAAATTTCATTCTAATTTTGTATTTTTAATGTACGATACTAGGAGAAAGAAAAACTTGAGGCACTAGGTAAAGTACCAGAAAAAAACGCGAGGGATATTGCTGAGTGTGAAGCATTGCATGAGCGCTGTGTAGCACAGCATGCAGAAGAAGAAGCTGCGTTGGCACCACTTATAATGGAAATGCAGGAAAAGACTGAACCGCTGCTGGAACAGCGAAGAGAACTGGAAACAGATTTGATGTCACTGAGAAAAAACGTCGACCAAGCTAGAGGCAATTTTGAAATTGCCCAATCCCAACTCCAATTGTACACTGCTGCTGAGGAATCAGAAAAAGCAAAGCTGGAGGAATTGCAAGCAAGTTTGAAGAATACCATCGAACTGTTACGGGAGAGGAAGCAACAAATAAAGACGTTTGATGGTAAAATACCAGCGACTGAAAAAAGTCTGGGACAAGCCAAAAAAGAGTTGGATGCACTAAAGCAGCGGGACTTTGAAATGACTTCCCGTTTAAAAAACACTAGAATTTTAGTCGAAGAACAGAGGTCGGCTATGAAAGCTAGTACATCGAGAAACAAAGTGTTGAACGCTCTCATGCAAGAAAAGAGACAAGGAAATATTCCTGGTATCAGCGGGAGATTGGTGGGTACAACATGCAATAGAAATATTTTCTTTTTGATTCCGATGTAGCGCTGTATCTGATATAATGACATCCATACATTTTTTTTTTTTTTCAGGGAGATCTTGGTGCCATAAATAGCAAATACGATGTAGCAATTTCTACAGCTTGCGGTCCTTTGGACAATATTGTCGTAGATACTGCTGAAACTGCCAAACGTTGCATAGCTTTTCTACGGCAGCATGACATTGGCCGGGCAACGTTTATCGCTTTGGAAAAACAACAACGTTTTTGGCCTCAATGTAAACAGAGAATTGAAACCCCGGAGAATGTTCCCAGGCTATTTGATTTGATCAAGGTTGAAGATGAAGCTGTACTTCCTGCATTTTATTACGGTCTTCAAAATACGTTGGTGGCTAATGATTTAGATCAGGCTACAAGAATTGCTTACGGAGCTCAGAGATACAGAGTTGTTACCTTGAAAGGAGAACTCATAGAAACATCGGGTAAATTTTATATCACCAAAATTTTTTGCACTTCCAAGCGTGGAGCTTATACTATTTAGATGCTAAAATATTTTTTCATCAGGAACAATGACTGGTGGCGGAAAGACGGTTCTGAAAGGTAGGATGGGACAAAGTGTCGTCAGAGCTGAGCCATGTGCAGCTGATGTTGACAAGCTACAAGTAGATCTCGATAGAATTTATGAGGAATGTAACCAAGTAAAGGGTAGACAGCAAGAATTAGAACCCCAAATACACGCCTTGTCAACAGCCTTGGCCGATATGAAAATGGACAAAAATAAATACGTTATTGAAGTAGAAGTAAGTAATATATGTTTTGTTTTAATTATCCACTGAAAATTAGTAATTTGTATTTCAATGATCATCTCTCATGATTGAAGTTCTCTCGTTTTTCTGTATTCATAGTCATTGACGAAGCAAAAACCATCGTTAGAATCTCAGTTAAACTTACAAGAAAAAAAAGCTGCAGAGGCTGTGTCCAATCCAGATGAAGTTAAAAAAATGACGAAAGCTGTAGAATCTGCTAAAGCGAAACTTGAAAAAGCGGAGGCTGGTTCAAAATCCACAGAAGAAAAAGTGGCAAGAATAAACGCAGAGATTGAAGAGATATCTGGAGGTAAAGTTAAACATCAGAAGAAGAAGATATCGGAATATGCAAAAAAAATTGAAAAGGCTAAAGGAGAAATCTGTAGACTCCAGGTCGCCATTAAAACTGCGGAAAGGTAAGTGACTCGTGTATTACTAGCTGAATTGAAAGATGGATAGCCGTCGGATAATTGTCAGCTGTATAAATTCAAGGAGTATCAAGTCAACAATTCATTTTCTCTAGAGATTCAAAAAAGGTGGAACAACGCATTGAAACCTTGCAGACCAGCGTCCGGAATTGCGAAGATAAAATTCGCGAGATTCAAGCGGACAAAGTCAAACTAGAGGAACAAGCTAAAGAAATATTAAACGAGTTGAACGAAGTCGCAGAGTTACTTTTAGAAAGAGATGAGAATGTGGGTGAGTTCAAGAATGAAGTGAAAGCCCTTCGTGACCGTGAAAACAAGATGAAGGCTGTAAAAATTGAATTGGATCAGAAGGCCAAAGAAATGCATATGATATTAGAAAGTCATAAAAAATTAATTCCTGACTACACAAGAAAGGTACGAACTGAAAAAATAAAGAAGTGTTGCTAATGAATGAGCCAGGTTTAGTGTCACACTTTGTTTTCCAGATCGCTGCGTTACAGCTTCAAGTCATTCCTGGAGAACCAATGCAAGAGCTAACAGATCTGACAGAAGAAGAAATTCGCCAGTTAGATTCAAAAGCGATTGCGGAGCATTTAACCAAAACAAAAGAAAGGTAAATAGTTGAGACTTACTAGAAATATCCGAAATATATATTTATTCATAAATATCTGGTCTAACCTCCTGCCCATTGCGTAGGCTGCCGGATGAAATTCCAAACATGCAGCTGATCAAAGAATACATGGAGAAAGATGCCCTTTACATGCGTCGTGTGAAGGATGTAGAGGAAATCACCACCCACAGGAACAAGTTGCGGGATTTATTCGAAGACAGTAGACGTCGTCGGGCTTATGAATTCCTGTCCGGATTCTCCATTATTACCAGTAAATTAAAAGAGATGTATCAAATGATTACTCTTGGTGGTGACGCTGAATTGGAACTGGTTGATTCTTTGGATCCTTTCAGCGAAGGAATTGTTTTTAGGTATAGCTGATAATGAAATTTCACAATGCCATTGTAGTACACTTAATTATTTTATTGGCTCGTGATCTAAAATTAAATGTTTGCTTTTAGTGTCCGACCGCCGAAAAAGTCCTGGAAAAATATTAGTAATCTGAGTGGCGGAGAAAAAACATTGAGTTCTTTGGCTCTTGTTTTTGCTTTGCATCACTATAAACCAACGCCTTTGTATTTTATGGATGAGATAGATGCGGCTTTGGATTTCAAGAATGTGTCTATCGTAGGAAATTATATAAAGGTAAGCTCGTGAAAGTAAAAAATATTTCTCATTGGTATAATTGTAATTCTGACGCTTGCTCCTTCATGAGTACTTAAAAAATGTTTTTTATTCGTTTAGGAACGCACAAAAAACGCTCAATTCATAGTGATTTCCCTGCGTTCTAACATGTTTGAACTGGCAGATTACCTGGTTGGAATATATAAGACCTATAATTGCACCAAGTGTGCCATTTTGGATGTAGGCAAATACTGCGAAGTACACAAAATTCTGCCAGCTGCTACGAATTTCAGCAGAGATCCCTACTTCGCATCACAAGTTGCAAGAACACTAACTCAATCAGCTCTGCAGAACCAGAATGTACCCCTCAGAGCAACATGTCCCACAATAATTTCTGAATCAACTTCAGGGACATCATCAACTAGATCTAGGATAGAAACAGAGTTAGAGTAAGTGTATGAAGCATCCAGGAGTTCAATTGCTGAGCTTTATCATCTGCACATTGTAAATCTATAAAAACAGAGCATCAGGTTTTCAATATTTTTCATGAATTCATGTTGCAGATTGCCAGATTTAGGATTATGTCCTTCTCCAAACAGATCGTCTCCACGTCAATCTGCAGTTATCGAAACGAATGGACTCGATTCGTCGTGTGAACCTAAAAGTAAACGACGTAAATTATAAATATTTTTCTTGCTTTGACGAATTGGAATGTGTGAAACCCTGTGCCTAATGTAGTTGGGTATCATGTGGTTGTAAAGACAGCAATAATTCTTTGTTTCATATGTAATGGCAATATGGGATAAGGGGATCAACATAGTACGTAGTCTATAAATCAATATTTTTAATACATGAATGACATCATTTCAACAATATTTATCTTTGATAAAGTGACAATCATTTTATGTTATTGGTCTGTTATCTTTGACTATAATTTCGATTATTATTATCAATAACCATCCCGTACTGCTAGGCCATAACCATTTGCAATACATAAGAGAGTCTAAAATAGATTCCTAAGATTTTATACATGAATAACGATTAGTTTTCTAGCGAAATATATGCACTACTCGTTAGTTACCAATTCCTCACAAACTTAAGTTGATTTGTAATTTTGTATCGTGTATCAAGAATATCCGCGGGGAGATCACAGAGATCATTTTTTTCCCATAAGTTTGGTAGACCTGCAAACTCATCCCTTCCGTCTAGTCCCAACTTCTGCCGTTTTGTCGACGACAAATCCCTCGTAGAGGCGCTGAAACGGAGAGGGTTGATAGCAGTGGCCATTTTGTAAAACTGGTCCCTCGCGTTATACTTGTACGTAGGTATTATCTGACGCGTAATTGTTATCAAGTTCGAGATATATTCGTGATTCAAGTTAATTAAAAGGCTGTTTAAAGATGGGACGCAAGAAGAAGAAGCAGTCCAGACCCTGGTGCTGGTATCCTTTTCGTATATTTTGTGTAAGACTATTTTCTGGGTCACAGGCTGTAGCTATGCTCCGGATGGACTGGGGCCTAGACTTCAGAGCTTCCAGTATTGTAGTACAATTTTTCCCAAGGGCTCGCAACGCGGGCTTCCCTCGTTTTTAAATGGCTCAATAATAACCTGTCCCCGTATAAATAGTTTATGCCCCTAATCAGTGTGATCGCCATTCTATTCCAGTAAACCATGTTTCTCCTTAATTCTCCGTAACAATAAAACGTAACACAGGTACTGTAACCGCGAATTTGATGACGAAAAAATTCTGATACAACACCAAAAGGCCAAACATTTCAAGTGTCACATATGCCATAAAAAACTGTACACTGGCCCTGGTCTCAGCATACACTGCATGCAGGTGAGACTTTTTAATTAACTATTTTACTACCCTTGATTCATGGCTGTCATTTCAAAGAATGATAAAAGTAGCTGACTGCTTTGTTCTTGCCTAAGTATTCAAATTTCATATAACCCTTTGACACTCACTACTGATAAAATTAAATCTCTTATTCTTGATCTCATGACAGGTTCATAAAGAGGCTATAGACAAAGTACCAAATTCTCTACCAAATCGGAGTAACATTGAGATAGAGATATATGGAATGGAAGGTATTCCGCCAAATGATGCCAAAGAGCATGAAAGACAGAGGAATGGGGGTCGACCAGGTTCCCCAAGTTCTGGGGAAGATGAGCCTGCTCCTAAAAAATCAAAGCCGGAGGGTTTGCTAGGTTCTGCACCTGGTGCCGTTCCTACAGGCTCTAGTATGATGTCAGGAGTCATGCCCGGACTCCCTAGCCACCACGGTATGCCTCCACATATGGGGCAGTTTCCACCACATATGCATCAAATGATGGGGCCCATGGGACCTGTAGGTCCACCGTTCATGGGACCTGGGTAAGTTACTTATTTTTGCCTACTGTAAGATGTGGTTTATAATTGGTTAATTCAACCTCCGTTCTGAATTTGATAAGAAAATTTCAACAATGGATAATTATTTTGTTACAGTATGATGCAGGGGATGCCGGGTATGCCGCCAGGAATGCAGCCGCCAGTTTCTGGAGCATCTATGCCATCTAGGCCGCTATTTCCAAGCGTTGTGTCAACAGCAACGTCGACAGCTCCTGGATCCATGCCCCTGGGTGCAGATTTCAAACCCATTACCTCTATAGCAGGAGGTTCGATAGGTCCGATGAAACCAACGTTCCCGGCATACAGTGGTAGCGACAATAATGGAGCAGGGATTGGGAGCAACAGTACAAACGACCAAAAGATAAACCTCATTGCAACAACTGGTGCAGCAAGTAAAATAATTCACCCGCAAGAGGACCTTAGTTTGGTGAGACATTTTTTCGGTTATTTATAATGGAATGTTAAATACATTTAAATCCATCTTTAAGGATAATAATTGATTGCAACTGGAATGTTAGTTCGACAGTGTTTCATGTGAACTTTGAAATTCCAGGAAGAAATTCGAGCCAGATTACCAAAATATCAGCGAAGGCATACCGAAGAACTTCGGCCGACACAATCAGAATCATCACAGCAAGCCGCTGCGTTACAGCAACAACACCAGCAGCACCAGCAACATCAACAACATGTTGCGGCAGCTGCTTCGGCAGCAGCGGCTTACCAGGATCAACAACATAGGCAGCAGGCAGCACTCTCTGCTTTACAGCAGCAACAACAAAGATTCCAACGGCCACCTCAAACTGTGATGGTACCAGCCTCTGCTGCCATGCCAGTTAGCTCTGTTGCCCTTATGGCGCCACTCATGCGTCCTACAATGACTTTGGCTGCACCCGCTCTCATTCACGGAGGTAACATGATGCGACCGCCCCCCATGGGCCTGCCTCCAGGTAAGTGTCCAACGTCTTAATCCCCCGACCCTTGCCCAGCCATTTTGCCTTCGAACCCCGTTCCAAAAGAGCCCGTTGCCCCAAGCCCAATCCACTGGACCCTCGACAATCCTCGGAGAAACCGAGAATAACATATCATATACGTTTTATGGGTATATATCTCGTAGTTGCAGTTTATATTTGAAGGAGCCATCGGCTCTTGAAAAAAATTTCTCTGAGTGTACAAATGATTAGTTGCAACGTAGCAATTAACTGGGATTCTGGGAATTATATTTACATAGACAGAGTTTATTTGTCGTGAAATACGTCATTGACAGACTGACGGTGGTATTGGCAAAAGAAAAAAAAACAAAAAAAAAACGAAATTAATGTGATCAAATAATTGGATTGAACCAAAATATTCAACGATGAGGTGGACGATGCATCAAATCTTGTAAATCAGAAGGTTTTCTCCAACAGTCCGATGCTACGGTACATGATTGATTTCTTCATTTACTTAATAGCTTTATCCCTTTACTATTTACCCCGTTTGCCTTGGGAGTCTCGTTTTGGATCTCGGATGTACCGAACGGAATGGATTTGAAATCCTAATTTCTTTGTGCAATGCATTTCCAATTTAGCCTCCACAAATTTACAACCTATCATGTTGGGCAAATTTTATAATACCTGGTTTCTAAATGATAAACAGTATAGTACACAGTTTTCCATCTTGGCTTACCGATATTAATCAACATCGCATTAATCACTTCCTATAAAACAATCATTGAACTATTACGTGAGCTATATGATATTTGTGATATTATATTCCATCCGATATCCAACACAGCGTCGACCAACGGGTTTAAAATCGCACGTAAAACGAAAAGAAAAAAATAAATAAATCAAAGTGAAAAAAGAAAAAAACAGAAAAATAGCACACTCAGGATTCACCTATGCGCCGAACTGACGACAGCGTCGTACGTTTACGTTATAACGGTGCGTTTGCAGGGCGCCCTGTCACTCCTCGGTGAGTGTTGAACGAACGTTCCCAGTCTGGTTACTAAAACCGTGTTTTATACAAGTGCAACAAGGTTGGTCCTTAGCAAATAGCATGCGGTGACATGGCCTATATCTCAATACTTTTACTTTATTATCATTCTTATCACCATCACCATCATCTTTAACGTTGTCATTGATATTATTTTCTCATTCTATCTACTACTGTTATCACAATCATCATTATTCCGAATCATTACTATTGGTATTACTGTCATTATCATCATCGTCGTCGTCGTCATCATATGATTATGTCAGTACTATTACTATCATCATTATTATTATTAATATTCTTATCATTATCATCATCATCATCATTATTTTTATTATTATTATTATTACTATTATTATTATTTTTATTATTATTACACTTATAATTAATATAATCATTATTGTTAACATTAGGTTTATAATTTCTATTATTTCGTTTTCTATGATTGTTATGATCAATATCGTTATCATCGTGATCGATCGTATCATTACCATCATCTCCAGGCGGCAGGTTGCCAATTTTATGGCTAACAGGCCGAGCGGTCATCCATACATTTTCCGCTGTTGACATTAATTTTCAGTTCCAAGTCGATAACGTTTGACCATACTAAAACCAAGAGTCCAACCAATCAGTGATCATTTATTCATTTATTTTCAAATAATTCATCGATGTTCTATTCAATTCATATTTTATTATTAGTTGGGCACAATCCAACATCGTAGTTTCTATTCAAATGATGAGAAGTTTTCGTCAACACTTTTTATTTGCTAATTGATTAATTCATGTTCCGATCAACTTGTGTCTAAAAATTTTTAATCGATTAACTATACATACTGCGTTATTTATGTGCCATTGTAATTAACGCATCCTTCACAATTTTATCATATTGATTTTTTTTTCACTTCGGTAAATTTTCTACAAAAAAAAGGGAGAACATTAGACTTGAACCGGCGGTGATAAAAGGCGTGAAGCGTGTTCAACACAAAAAAATAAAATTTGTCTACTTATCGTTAGAATAGTTAGATAAAAATTCATCATTCCTTAAATTTTTGATGCTCCTCACCTATCACGAGGAATTTTATAACTATAATAGAATACTTTCGTAGATGTCAGCCGCTCGGCCATTTAATATCATTATATATACATTCAATGTTACATGTACGTATACATACCTACATTGTTTCTATTTTTCTTTTCTCTTTCTTTTGATTGCTCTTGATTTTTTTTAGCCTCTACTCACTGTTTCTCTTTACCGTACTATCTTGTAATCACTTACCATCCCATGCCAACCATTCATCATAATATATCCTGTCTCTTATATTTATAGCTTGATTCCTGGTGTTGTGATACAGTAGTGAAAATGCTTTTTGGGCACGGTTTTGTCCGTTGTTTGAAGTTTTCAATCATATATTGGTGCATTTTTCATGAACCCAATTGTATTTTTTAAAAATTTTTTTTTTTCTTTTTCGTTTTTTAATGTTTATTTATCTCATTTATCTTTTTGTATCGATTTCGGAGATCGTTATTAACAACTATCGCATGTGCGGTAACGTTTTTTCAATTCGGATAAAATTTTTACGAAGGGATTCAAATAGTTTATCAACGGACAATGAACAAAAATTCGAGTCACATGCAATCGGGGTTTTCTTTTTTTTTATCATTGAGAGCAAGTAGATTCAATTAACGCGATAGCAATGATAATCTTAGATTCGCGTGTAATAAGATAATCTTGTAGCAGGTCAATTTTCACGTGGGAACCGGCTTTGTTGATCTTATCAAGGTCCTGCGAACGATTTACTATTAAACGTTTATGGTTTTATAAATATTAATTGTAAAAGAAATTCTTTATGGTTTTTCTAGTAATTGTGCGTTCATGAAAAATGCCAAAAGTATATACCATAAAAAGTCGATTATAATAATTGCAAAATGCTTTTAGTTTGAATGAAATGTTTCATAAGAAATTTGCAACACCGAACATAACTATATTCACACTAGCCTAGCTTTGTGTCACATATATACATTGATATAAGTTGACCTGACCGACAGTAAGTAACGAATTCACGTACCAGCATATATTACATAATGGCAAATGCATATGTATATATACATCTATATATATATATTGTATTATATATAATATACATGTATGTATATTAAATAATCAAATAAATTAAACCTAACAATGGGGATGCGATAGATACGGATAATCTGTTAGGCTGCGGCTTGTAAAACGAAACTAAGTGACAGATGACTGATTTGACTTTATCTCAATGATCATCAATAGGACCCTGATTATACAGTAATTATAATTACAGTTTTACTGTGTGCAGTTTGTTTTGTGGTACTGGTATATAAAGGTATACATCCTCCGTAGCACAGTTTATATCGATTTGTTGTGAATTGCCTAATGTATGCAGCACATTGCATGCTGGTCGTTAAAAGTTCGTATTCCTCTCGGTGATTATTTCTTCGATTAGCCAGCGACGAAAGGCGGGCATCGATCTATAATCTCCTTGCATTAATATCTTGTGCTATGCCACAAATCGGAAGCCAGAAGCAATTAATTTGGTTTGTGATTTGAAATATTGAATTTTAGTATCTAGTATAGGTGGAGTAGCACAGAATGCACTACAAATTAAATTTCTGACTCAAAAACTTTGGAAAGTTGAAGGAAAAGGATAGTAAAAATAACAATACTAGTGGAATTAAACCTGAAATCAAACACAGGCAGGAATAAATAACTTGATCTTTTTATATCTTATTCTACTTTGGAACCAAATCCTATAATCCAGTCAGCTGTCACTCGAATTTCTGTCAAGCACAGTTGGAGTCGAATCAAAGTTTATCATACCCAGTGTCGTACGATAGATATGCTTTTCATTGTTAAAAATAATCACAAAAATGGAATTTAAACTCATGGTATATTTAGACTTGATAAACAAGGTTAATTGAGCCATTTAAACTTTGATCTATGTCGCGACGCAGGGTAGATAAAACATATATATATAGATAATAGGTATATTATCTGCGAAGACTAAGGGCTGACGTAAGTATGCTGAAATGCTGTTCTTCATATAATATGTTTATCGATTACGTGGGCACAAATTTGAATCCGGTGTGTGCGCGTCGAATTCATCGATGGTATTTTTGCAGGGATGATAGGTGCCCTACCGCCGGGTGCGATGCACCCAGCATTCGCTACTCCCATGGGATTTCCAGGCGCCCCAATGCTCGCCCCGATGATGCATCCTCGCTTCAGATGATCGCCCCCGTCGGACGGGCCCAACCCACCTCTGCATTTCGTGTTGTGGGCCCGCCCGTGAAGGTTGAATTATCTTAGAGGATGATGAACGACGCCCAGAACCCACGACGTCTTGAACGCATCCAAGTCCTGACGTCGGAATGGAAGCTCTCGTCGCTCAAAAACAGCTGCATCAAAAAACCACGTTAACACGAAGTTAGCCAAAAAATTTGTTTTTTTTATTAATTATTATGTCAAGATGTCAGTATTTGTCGGGAGCCCGTCGAAAGAAAGAGTAACCGCCTTCTGAATCTGTGCTTGATATCACTTGGCCAGAGACAGCCACCCTTCGAAAATTTTGTTATATTTCTCATCCGATCTTATTTACTCATATTTGTCGGGGCTTTTTAGTCCTCGATTGGTCCATTTACATGGGCTGTACAGCATATCGAATCATAAAATGTAAAGAAAATTATCGAAACCACGTCAATTATATAATATAGATAAGGTGTATCGTTACAGCCAAAGCTGTATTGCATAGGAAAAATTTTACACGTTGCTGCCCATTTTTTTCTTACGTTATTCGAAATAACCTCATACAATCAATTCAACGAGTGTTATCACGTATATCATTTTATATAACAATTAAATTCAAAGAGTAGTTGATGTAATAATCGAGGATTCCATGATAACTTGATGGAATGAAATGCAGGCTCATCAATTCGTCTTTGTCTCTCAAGCCATAATCACGGATTTCAAAAAACGTTGGTTCAGCCGTGAAACGGTCTTTTTCCCCCGATTTTCTTGTTAATTAAAAAATGACCCATTCCAGGTTATCGCTGTTACCTAATGCTCTTTCTCGCGGCGTCTCTCACGGCATTTCCCACACCAATGTCCTCTTGGAGAGGCTCCTCGCTAACGTGGATATAGGTGGTGCTCCACGCTGCTACCAGAAAATCAGCTTTTGAATATTACATTAGGCTCACCGGTGTAGTCCACATATAATCTAATTTATAAAAGAGTTACAATTGTAACAATATAAAATGAATTATATGTATATATATATAGATATGTATATCTGTAACTCTTTACGCGACAATCTTGCGTTAATCAAATAGTTGAGATAGTAGTGATTAATTAGAACAATTAATTAATTGAAATTACCGTTTCCGCGATCCTGCAAACACAATTTTGCTGTTAATATTTCTATTCGTTGTGATCTGGTATAGGTGAATAGTTTTCCTCTGCAATTAATTATGCGACGTTATCGTCCCCTAGTTTTCCGTCAGATATAAAAATAATTAAATATTAAACTATGCAATTTTCGAGGTCGCTCATCTCTGGGGGCAGCGTGGAGGCTGGGCCGCCTCAGGTTAGTCTGTCGAAAATTTTATTTTGTTATCACTTTGGGTCGAATCGAGTGAAGTAACATCACTGTAAAAGTCATTTTAAAGCTTCGAGACTATTCAACTAGCTCTAAATAATCGCGGTGCTGTTGTTTGATTCTTTTTTCCTTAATCCTCTCCTGTTTTTGTTTTTACTTATTATCTTGCGTGATTAGAATTTATCGATTCGATCCGAAGTCTTTCTTCGGAAGGAACAAGTCGGCGACGATTGAGTGAGTGGTAAGTACGGAGAGTGTTTCATTCAAACGTTCGGCTCTCTTCACTCGACTCACGCCGTTTCCCATCTCCTATGATCCCGATTGCTCATTTTTTTCAAGCTACGAAAATTACCCGTTATAGATTATTAGCTCCAAAGTCTTGTGGCGGACATGGACTATAATCAGCAATTTATATGATGATTCCCATTGAACGTGGCCGATGAAGTAATCCCATTTTCCTGTTTCTTAAGCAATGAACTGAATTTACGAATACATAAACTTTCACTGCAACGGCTTAGAATTTCGTGGCTTGAAAAAAGGCGATTTCCTCGAATATTACAACTATTCACAGTGTCTCTTCCTTTTCTCGTGATACTCAGAAACAGCATACTGTGACCCGTATAAACGTGTACGTATGTATACACATTGTTATTATACACTTATACATCTAGTGGTTATGTTCCTCGATAAATGGATGAAACCACCCATCTCATGTATAGAGCTGTAGGGATTTCGCTTCCTTTTCTTACATTCATCCACATCAATCAATATGAGCAATATTTTTCATTTTTTTGTCTGCAAGATAATATAATGCATTATTTAAATATAATCATCTAGTGTTTTTACATGTATATCATTCGCTATAGTATTTCACATGAATAAATTATTGCAATCGAAAGATTACTTCATGTGAAATTAGATTAGTTGTTGCATTTTTTCGTTTTCACGTTTGAGAAGCTTGACTAATGTATAGTGTGCGTAAAATTTAAGGATTCATTAACATTTGATCGCTTTGTCAAAATTTTATCTCATTGAATGTTCTGTGGATGTTAACCCTGCCTTCCCTTCTAGAACAGATAGCCTATTGACCTGGTGGCAGGGCATATTAAAGGAAAGAACATGAAGATGAAAAAAATGCCTTAAAGATTGGTAGTTTCCATAAATTGAGAAACATAACCGGTTACAAACAAATTTGACATGTAGAAGTTCTGTTACTTATTGAGTGTCATTATGAAGTGTTTAAAATAAAGACGTTCTGTGGAAAGCTTGATTAATTGGGCTGAGCCAACGATTCCAGGAATTTATCGTTACGTTTTGATTATTTATTCAACGTTTTCTTTTATCTTTTTTTTGTGATGCTATCAGAATTGTCAATATCTGAAATGCGTTTTTCATGAACTTCTAACAAGTAAATTCCTGGAATCGGGGACGATAGTCACATATTGTTTCAACCAATCACAGCCTTAACTGCTGTTGGACCATTTCGGTTCCTTGCCTCTTGGCAGGCGATTGTTTGGACCTACCGTCATTAAAGTCAACGAATCATAAACCCCAGTTTTATGAATCATATTATTAATTATCAAACCATTCAAAATTAGCCGGGGATGAAAATTTTCTAATCTAATGTCCTCTCAAAAATTTTATACCCACTCGCGCGAAATTAACAGCGGACAAATTGAGACAACATAAAAACAAAACAGGAAAGGAATATACGAAAACTGAAATATAACTTACAATAAACGTGAAATTACCAATGACTGTATATATATATATATATGTGTATTATGCGGAACTGCAGCATCCGCGATGCCATTTTATGCGATTATAAATTGTGCAGAATAATTGAATTTCAAGTTTAATTCCTCAATCATTCTTAGAAAATTGATATAAAAATTTGTCTGTCCCCATTCGAAGAATGAGGCAGAAAGCTTTAAACTAGTATTCGCATTAAAGAAGCCGACATTTCGCTCGCGGTTTTATTTGTAAAACTGGATGAATTTCATTTGGCTTAACTGACGCGTGGCTGGACCGAGAAACAATATTAGCAAAAGAAAAAGAAAATTAAAAAAATAAATAAACAATGACAACAGAAAGAACAAACAAAAAAAAAAAAAGATACAACAAATTCATCAATAATCATAAAAAACACAATATACCTTTACCATATATAATACCTATATAAATTTATACTCACTTGGTGCTTGGAGAGTTGAAGCAGTTGCTTTTTTACTATTGCATACGAAGATTTGTTTCTTACCGGTGAAAATTTCTTTGCAACAAACTTTTATTATTTCCTCTCAACACGATGGCTACGTTTTAGCATGATTATTATAGGGAGAAAAGAGAACAAATAAATTATTAATAGTGTACGAGTTCAATGGATAATTTGACACAGTTTGCTTCACTGCTACGTTGCGACGTCGTATACATATATACCTAATATGTAATTACCATACAACTGCACTGTGATGCATACAACATAATGAGTCGTAATAATTATTAGATTTACTCTTCAACTCTTTAACGGAGAATGCTTAGCCAGGTCTGTGTGTATCGATCTCATCACTACTATGTACATATATATGTGTATATAACATGCATATATATGTGTACACCTACGCTAATCATCTATCTATATACACTTGGTGATAGAGAACATATACATACCTATATCTGTACCTGTATAATTATTTGGATGGATTTTATTCATAAGGTATTTGGCAATTTTTCTTTTCTTTAAATTTTTCTTTACATTTTTTTATAATTTCAATATTTTTGTTTCTAATTTCCATTGTTTTCCCAAAAAGTACATACCATGTATAGCGATATGCATATTACACAATGCAAACGCAATTACAGCACTGTTGGTTTCAGCTGCGGCGCCCATCACACACATACAAAATACCGAATGTATTTCAAGTGAATAAAAAGCAAATAAATGAATTACGACATTATGAACAGATTAAATGTATTGTGTCTTTTACTATTTTTACAATGTACCTTATCATGCAAATTATGAATAGGAACTTGAATTCAACGGTTTGTGCATTTCTCTACACGGATCATATCAGGTAACTACAATTAATATCATTCATGCTAGGTGACATCCTAACCCTTAGTGGGCCGGCATTGGACCAAATTAATGTAAAATGTTTGGAGGTCAATGACCTCACGCCAAATAGCGGATTCTGGTCCTCTAAGGGTCAATGAAGTCTAAGTTTGATGGCGCAATCCTTTTGGAGTTCATGGAATCTATAGCTACAAAACTGGAGTGCAATGATCTGCGATCAATGAACTTTACTGTAAACGTATATGGGTTTTTTTAATTTTCTCTCGAACGCAGATAATACTAATTTCGTTGACTTATGAGCGTCACACTTTGAAATCATCTTATCACCAGTCATTATTTTATACGGTGATGTCGAACGTGTCAGTCGACTCCGATCTCATCCGAGGTTCATCGTTAATTACATAATTGGTTCTTTATTGTTACACGTATATTTTGAAACGTTTTATTGAATCACGTGCAGCGATTTAATCAGTTGTTTATTACAAATGTTTATATAATTTCTTGTTTTCTTGATAATGTTTTATGTGTAGAGAACATAATTACTGTATATTTCCATATAACGAAGTAATTTATTAATAAAGCAGTATATCCTTTTCATATCGTTGACGTCACATGACTATTAATACAGAGGGTGAAACTGATGATAATAATAATAATAATGAATTTTACATAAAGCGATTGTTATATTCTTCAATTATTTCACAACAATTCGTTATACTCTACGGGCTGCTTCACCTAATTGTACGTACATACGTTTAGTGGATAAGTATTATAAGTGGAATTTGGTAATTATTTTGGAATTTGGCGAACTAGATTTATGAAAAAGACAAAATCGATCAATCATGTCTGGCCAGACTTTGCTTCACCGATGGTTTAGAAACGGAAACGTCACGGTGTTCTTACTGGTCATCATCTTCAGCGCTGAGGACTCAACAGCTGTGGATAATTTGCGCTTGGCATTTCGATGGAAATTCCTAGACTACGACTGGCCAGATGAAAATACACGAAACCTTTTTTCTCACTACAAACGCGAGTCACATAATCCATTGGCTATCGAAGTAGCTGGTAATAGACTTTTCATAACCGTACCACGTTGGCAACGAGGTGTAGCCGCGAGCCTAAATTATGTCTACTTGAATGGTAAGAATCGTGATTATATCGATGAATTGGTGATTAGCTTTCTTCACGAAGTATCGTTAGTCAGAGTACGTTTTTGTGCGAACCGTAATATTGTCTTGTTGTAGATACAAGCGAATCTCCGTTGCTGTATCCTTATCCCTCATGGGAAGCCCACCGGTATGGACCATCAGGACAAGTTCCGGAAATAATCTCTCCATTTCGGGTCTGGGCAGATCGATGCGATCGTCTTTGGGTTTTAGATATTGGCAGGGAGGACATTTATGCCGATTGGGAACTACAGTCACCATCAACGCTGATCGTTTATGATTTAAAAACCGATCAGCTACTTCGCAGGTTCACGATACCGCAGAAATATGATCCTGATTGGGCAGAATTCGGGAATATCGTCGTTGAAGACGAAAGCTGTGATGATAGCTACGCTTATCTCGCTGACCTTGGGTCTCCTAAAATGTTAGTTTATTCATGGAGTCTCAACACTACTTGGGCTGTCCACCATCACTATTTTCATGCCGAACCGCAGGTAACTTTGGGATTATATAACACTGTAAAAACAGCTCATTATGTCTGCATTCCGTTCGAACGCCATGATTTGTTTATATTTGAATCTGCAATCTTCAGAGCGGTGACTTTTTCTACGACGATACATACTTTCAATGGTGGGATGGCGTCTCGGGGATGGCCCTGGCACCTGAAAAAGACGGATTAAGTACCCTTTATTTTCATCCTCTTTGTTCCACAACGCAGTATTCCGTTAATACACGGCTTCTTCGTGATCCCCAGCGCGCAAATCTACCGGGTAAGAGTCATAAGTTGTAAATATATTAATGTATATTATCGTCAAGTGTAAAAGGCGCAGATTCTGATTCCATATTTAAGAAAATTTTTACGAGTTCAAAGTTCTTGGATCCAGAGGTCGCAATGGCCAATCGACCTACAGCCGTCTAGATCAAACTACTGGAATACTTTTTCAAGTTCAAACATTCAAAAATTTGATCTCCTGTTGGAAACCTGGAACTGAATATAATCAGACCAACCTTGGCATCGTTCACGCTGATAATGTGACGTTGAATTTTCCCACCCACATTACGGTAGGTCATCCAACATTGAAATGGTAATTGTTATTCAATTTCTGATGTACATATTTGTTTGTATTTTTTTCATCGCAGATTGATCGTGATAACATCTGGGTAATTTCAAACCGACTACCGAAATTTTTGTTCGCTGAATTAAACTTGGAAGAATATAATTTTCACGTTGTCACTGGGTCGGTGCGGGAAGCTATAAAAGAAACCGGTTGCTCCATGGAAAGTTAAGATCCTCAGAATTTGATGACCGAGCAAATGAGTTATTCTGAAGCCAACTAATCTATTCTTGTTGTTGAATGTATCGAACATAATAATATTAATACCAAGTGTTCACAAATTTTATCTGCATAACAGATCATAGAGTGTTGAATTTTATCCCCGCTGTACTTCAAGAAACTGTCGTTATGTGGTGAAATTTGTTTTTCCGATAAACTTTTAAGTACGTTTCGTGAAAAAAAAAACGAAGTTTCTCAGCTGATTCATCGCTTCTTTACTCTAGCGTGCTGACGTTGAAGTATCTGACGAATCAGAAGTTCTTACTGACTTTTGGTACATTCGCCTTTTGTTGACCCTTGACTGATATTTATACAATTGTATCGAGTACTTTCCAAGATAAGGAAAAGTTACGTCACTGTACGGTTCGTAATTTCAAGGATCATATGTCATATGTAGAGGTCGATTCTATTCCACGAACCAGTTCCTCATTCGGACTCGTCGGAGATACATCATCTACCGAGTTCCTTGACAAAATAGTTCACTGCAGCGCTCAAAGGTCTTTATCGGTTGGACTTCTTCA
This sequence comes from Athalia cordata, assembly GCA_963932425.1. Taxonomy (NCBI): domain Eukaryota; kingdom Metazoa; phylum Arthropoda; class Insecta; order Hymenoptera; family Athaliidae; genus Athalia; species Athalia cordata. The sequence continues at coordinate 34,862,851 of OZ010626.1, forward strand.
GTAAGGTTTTTTATTGTAAACATATGGGAAAAATTTGAAATCAGAATTCAATTATTTTTATAAATACCTATCCATAGTGAGTAAAATAAAATATCTGGTAGAATATCGGACGTGAAAACATCAATTATCCTGATTTTTGTTTGAACTTCGTGTATCGTCCACATCATCGTTTTTCCAGCATTTCTCAGCATTAGCACTGATGAAAATTAATTTGTGAAATTAGATCATTCGATTACATTGAAATGTCACAGTCATCACATTACATCGTATTAACGCCCGTAGACACTGGATAAAACTCAGCAATTTCATTATACAGGGTGATTCATTTCAAATCATTCCAAATCCTCACCCGCTTGAAACCTCAGAAAGAACGCATTCACTATCAGTTTTGACCTTTGCACTGTGCTACTTTTTTCAAAACGGGATTATAAACTTTTAATCTTGAATTCGTTGATTGTACCGTGTGTACGTAGAATAGATAATGAGGAACCACGGGCAGGTCAGGGTTCGATTAGCGGTGACGGCGTTCATCGTAATCGCTATTAATGCACAATACATCGGTGCAGACAGAACACGGTCGCATAATGTTGAAAAGCTTCGAGTAGCGTTCAGATGGAAAGTCCTGAAGTATGCCTGGCCAGACGATGAAACGAAACAGCAATTTCCACATCATATAGAAGAACAAAACATTCCATTAGGAATCGAAGTCGCCGGTGATCGGATCTTTATCACGGTTCCTCGATGGACTAGCAATGTCGCAGCAACTTTGAATTACATCTATGTTAACGGCAAGTGTTAAAAATAATCTCTCGGCTTCTCGGTTGGAATTTTCGCTCCAAGACATCGCAATAAGATTCATCTCGATATTCTTTTTCTTGTGCAGATACGAACGAGTCGCCCTTATTACATCCCTATCCATCATGGGAGGCGCATCGGTACGGAGAAGACAAGTTACCGGAAACTATATCGGTGTTCCGAGTCCGAGCGGATCGGTGCGGACGTCTTTGGGTAGCAGATACGGGGATTTCACCATTGCGTGGTGGTGACCCAAAGAGATACGAAAAACCACCGACGGTGATAGTCTACAACCTGACCACTGACGAGATCATCCGCAAATATGAGATTCCTGAAAGTCAACGGCTTTATCGTACGAATATCGCCAACATTGTCGTAGACGATGCGTCGTGCGAAGATGCCTACGCTTACATCGCGGATTCCTGGAATCCGGGTCTCATCGTCTACTCGTGGAGTCGGAATACCTCATGGCGTACTAACCACCACTACTACTATCCTGATCCGCTGGTATAATTTCAATCTCGACTATAATAGTATTTTTATGAAGTTTACGAAATAACGGGTCTTATTATGATGTTTAAGAACGCAAATTTCAACGTCTCCGGTCTCTTCTTCAACTGGTGGGATGGCCTTATAGGTCTCGCCCTAGCCCCTGAATCCGATGGCTACAGCACTCTTTATTTTCACCCACTCTCTGGTATCATGGAATTTTCAGTCAGCACGAAGGTACTTCGAGATCTTGAGAACGCAGTGATTTCGGGTGAGTGAATTAAAATATAATGGAAGAAAAAATTCTTACCTATAAAATTCGATCAAAATTCCAGACGTTTTTCGCGATTTCAAGATCGTTGGCTCCAGAGGACATCTTGGACAGAGCACTGGCAGCTTCGTAGATCCGAGGACGAGAACTCTCATCCAAACTGAAGCGATGAGAAGTACCATCTCTTGCTGGAAGATCGGGACCAGTTACGACGTCAATAATTTCGGTATCATTTATCATAACGATGCTACCAACAATTTTCCCGGCGATCTCAAGGTCAGCTAAATTCGCGAATTATGAAATTTCCTATTTCCCCCATTTCTTACGATTATTCACAACTTATGTTACATTGTTCTGTAGGTTGACCATCAGGGTAACATTTGGGTATTATCAGATCGGCTCCCTTTCTATATGCAGGGCAAGTTTGATCCCAATATCTACAACTTTCATATTCTGACTGGATCCGTTGAAGAGGCTATAAGAGGGACTGCTTGTTCTGAGGAATGATGAGTTGTTTCGTTTAATTCTTCTTTAGAGTCAATGTGTAACGAATTCTTCAAAAAGTGTGGGAATTTACCAAGAATCTTTTGTAAATTAAAATTTTTTTTGGATTGGTTTCTGGTTAGCTAGTTTTGGTGTTTCTCGCACTTCTTAAGATTTCGTTATTTCAGTTTGTAAAATTGGGATCTCTTTGGTATTTGTGCGTCACTTTGCTTTTACTGTAGCACGCACAGCACCACACACGGAACGTACGTGCAGTAGTGAACAAATTCGAAAAAAGATCCTAAAATTTTTCCTATTGTTAAATTTACACGTATTATTAATTATTGATTATATTTCTTATACGATTAAAATGTTCTGCGTTCAACAGTTATTTACCGTGAAATTCCTATTACTTGCTTCTACTTCATTTGATCTCCTCTGCTATGGCTCTATTCGTTTTCCATCGATTAGAGATCACCGCAAAGCGAGACTATTCGCCTCCATGTGGAATGAATTTAATTTCGCCCTATCATAGCATATCGTTAGTCACATCTTTGCTTTTGATTTCAGTCCAGATAAATACAGATATCTTTTTCTATTCGAGTATATGGTAAATCAAAGTGCTGCACTTCTATTTAACGATTAACGTTTGACGGATTGTATTAAGTATTGTTATCGCAGATTGATCTTAATGACAACATGATACCAACCCCAAAAAAAACTTAATTCGTCATGATAAGTTTAGTATCCCATGAATTCAATCGATGAACATTGAGCAAATAATGGTATCTACTCATTGTTAGCTTGAATTTGATTCATCGATGCTGGTAAATGAGACACTTTCATCTGATTTAAGTGAATTCATTCGATTAGTAATAAACATCGAATTTCAAGTCTCGAATACTTTATCTCCCTCCCCCACGACAGTTATTAAGTTTGGTTGATCGGCTATGGATTTAATTCTATTCTAAAAATCTTACTTTGCGTGGCATCTGATTTCGCATTCACTTATTCAACACGGCTATTTCGTGGTCCAGCTCACAAGTATTTTTATCCACGTCGACATTGAAATGTTAAATAACAGCAGCACCTTTTTATCTAACCACGTCAGTTTGAATGGTGAAAAAACTTTCTTATCATTTAATTCTTATAGATACCTATTATTACAGCTATAAAATTATGTAATTTTATCGCAGATTAATTGTAACGACAACACGTGAGTTACACGTTTGCTAGTTCGGTCAATCAAACTCCGAAGGATGCAACCTTCAAGTTCGAAGCAATAAAAAAAAACGTCTGTATAGTTTATTCTAAATTAATTTAAGACGATTAAGTACTTATTGATTGTAAGTAAAGTACAAACAGAGTATCTATGTTATCTTGGTACATCTTCCAAGTTTATTGCTATCATCAGCTCCTCTATAAATGTGCATAAACATTTCATTTCAATTATCAGCTCGATCATAATCCGTGATTACATTGCCCCCGCTTCCTTCTCATACATACATTAATTTAGTGTAATCTTCTAGATCTTACAAAATCCTTTTTAGAGTTTTGAAGATACCTGAAGATTATTCAATTTCGAGATTCAGGCTACGTGTACGCGATCTCGTTGAGGTCGGATCCAGTGCTGCGCTTTGTCACAATCTTGTGGGAAGATTCGCCAGTCGTATTGGATAAATCGTAGCACTTGGGCAGTTGGTGATAAAACGTAATAAATGAATTGTGCTGTACACTTTTCTGTATATTCCAAATTACAAGATTATTACATTTCGACAAGAAAATGCGGACCTTCGGGCTAGTCGGATTCGGATTATCGGCGGTCATCTTCGTTTTGATCGCTTTTATTGCAGTACAATTGTTCGTCGTGGACGGAAGTGAGCCAGAAAATGTTGATAAGCTTCGAGTAGCATTCAAATGGAAACTCCTAGAGTATGCTTGGCCCGATAACGAAACACAGCAGCTTTTCCCGTACTATGAAAAGGATCAAAATATTCCATTAGGCATCGAAGTCGCCGGTGATCGGATCTTTATCACGGTTCCTCGATGGGCTAACAATGTCGCAGCAACTTTGAATTACATCTATGTTAACGGCGAGTGTTAAAAATAATCTCTCGGTTTCTCGGTTCGAATCTTCGCTCCAAGACATCACAATAAGATTCATCTCAATATTCTTTTTCTTCTGCAGATACGAACGAATCGCCCTTATTACATCCCTATCCATCATGGGAGGCGCATCGGTACGGAGAAGACAAGTTACCGGAAACTATATCGGTGTTCCGAGTCCGAGCGGATCGGTGCGGACGTCTTTGGGTAGCAGATACGGGGATGTCACCATTGATTAGTGGTGACCCAAAGAACTACGAACAACCACCGACAGTGATAGTCTACAACCTGACCACTGACGAGATCATCCGAAAATATGAGGTTCCTGAAAGTCAACGGTTTTCTCATACGAATATCGCCACTATTGCCGTAGACGATACGTCGTGCGAAGATGCCTACGCATACATTGGGGATCCCTGGAATCCGGGTCTCATCGTCTACTCGTGGAGTCGGAATACCTCATGGCGCACTGACCACCACTACTACCATCCTGATCCGCTGGTATAATTTCAATTTCGACTGTAATAGCATTTTTATGAAGTTCACAAACAAGGGGTCTTATTATAATGTTTAAGAACGCAAATTTCAACGTCTCCGGTCTCTCTTTTCAATGGTGGGATGGCCTTCTAGGTCTCCACCTGGTCCCGGAGTCGGATGGCCACAGCACTCTTTATTTCCATCCGCTGTGTGGTACACATGAGTTCTCAGTCAGTACGAAAGTACTCCGAGATCTTGAGAGTATACCGATGTCGGGTAAGTAAAGTTAAATACAAGAATGAGAAAATCTATATGTATACAATTCGATGAAATTTCCAGAGCTTTTTCACCAGTTCAAGGTCGTTGGCTCCAGAGGACACCTTGGACAAAGCACTGGCAGCTTCATAGATCCAAAAACTAGAACTCTCATCCAAACTGAAGCGATGAAAAGTTCCATCTCTTGCTGGAAGATCGGGACCAGTTACGACGTTAATAATTTCGGTATCATTTATCATAACGATGATACCAACAATTTTCCTAGCGATCTCAAGGTCAGCTGAATTCGCGAATTATGAAATCTCCTATTTCCCCCATTTCTTACGACTATTCACAACTTATGTTACATTGTTCTGTAGCTCGATCAACAGGGTAACATTTGGGTGATATCAGAACGGCTTCCTTTCTATATGCAGGGCAAGCCTGATCCTGATATCTATAACTTTCATATCCTGACTGGATCCGTTGAGGAGGCGATAAGAGGGACTGTTTGTTCTTCGGACACTTAAAGTGCTCCACTCCACCTGCTATCACTATTGTGAAAAATTCTAGCTGATAGCGTGCAATGAATGGGTTGGAGATCACTGATGGACGTGGGCGTTTGACTATGAATGGAATAAAAATTAAATATTTAGTCTAGAATACATCATCGTTCTTTGTCACGGATTCCATTCTATTTCCGTAAGTTTTTCGAGCGTGGTTTCGACGCCATAGATTTAATCCTGACTGTCTTCGGCATCGGTAGTTCGTAGGCTGCGCTGAGAAATCTGCATTTATACTTCGCATGGTATTAGAATACCTTCTCACTCCTGAAGCACGACTATTTAATAATCCAGACTTACGAGAATCTTCACCCACCTAGCTATAAATGTTAAATAACAGTGGCGCGCCTCCATTTAAACCAAAGACCTTTGAAGGGTGGGAACTCTTCTTCGATTCAGGCCTATTCCAAGCTAAAAGTCTGCGCGATGAAAAAGAAAACGGTTTGAACGTAATATCTGGTTGTGCTGGAACGTGGCATATAACACATCCTTGTTTTTTATAATGCAAAAAAACAATTTCTTGCTCTAGGCTTAATTTCATTCTACATTCAGAACTTTATGACTTTTTGTTTCTTTTTTCTATCGCCGCAGAGTTTAATACCTTGTTACTGTTCCAAATTTTATTTAGAATAGCGTTAAGTTGTCGGAACCGTTATTTTTGCTGTACAGGTGAATGGTGCTCTATCAAAGTCTCGATTGTATGTGGGCATCGAGTATGAATATGTATATTTGTTGTTAAATATATACGTGTGTAAAGTATAGAGAAGGTAACGAGGCGCGCTGCATAAAATAGTTTGAAAAGTGAAAGCAATGTCCTCGGTAGTGCGGGGAACAAGGGAAGAAGTCGAGGCGTACTCGCATCTAACGATATACCTATACCTATAGGTATAATACTGCGGCACATCGATTTTAACTCTAAATAATTCATCTGGAAACCTATGCGACGTCTTATGTAAAATTAACGATGATTATGGTTATAGACTTCCACGCATGCTAAAATTACTCTAATTTTGGCATAGCTAGTTGACCGCAATACGAATGACTCAAACGTTTTGACGAATTATTATACCAAAAAAAGAGTAGCAAATATTCTCAAATATATGAGATTCTTGTTATCATAAATCTCAAACGATGTAATAGTGTACTGCAGTTGAAGGTGTCGGCAGTCTTTTTACACACAGTGTATAAACCGTTTGACCTGGTATCGATATATTGCACTTTGAATTACGCGGAGAATGCGAACACATCGACGTGCCAAAAGTAAGCGTTGGCGAGGAACGCTGAAAATCCTCATTGAGCTAGGCAGTAATAATTATTGCATTAAGTAAGTTAAACATTATTTTATCTTTCCCTCTTTACAAATCAAGCTCAATGATCAAAATCATGTCCTAAAAAGCATCGATCCGTACGCGGATTTATAGCCGTAAAAATGTTAATCGCGCTTTAATATAAGCGAAGGTACATCATAGTGTTAAAAAGTGGAAAGCTGCAGGTCGTTGGCTAGTTTACTGATTATATTTTTTTGTATTCCATAGACAATAATTCCCAGTAATTCAACCTCGCGGTGATGGTTTACTTATTGTGTTGTCCTTCGATGCGACAGATGGGTGTGCTTGGCGAAAGAAATCGGAAGAACCGTTCGTTGTAAGGTATGGTACGTACATACTTACTCAACGTTCAGTTCCATTTCAGTTGACATCGCAAACTCAGTGCGGCAACATATCGCGTATATTAATTCGTTCCTTTCACAAGAAATTTTTGTAGTCCTGCAGCGCTGATGTTTAAACTTTCATTATAACAATCGAAGCGATAATTATCTATCAGTGATTATAAATATACATATTCCATAAATATATTTATTCATAACGTCATCATTTCCTTGGTTTTTTACATCAGAGGTACGTCAGAAAATTTACCATCTACAAATCGAGACCGCATTTCGGTTGCCGAATTATCAAACAATTTAGACAAAACAAATTGATTTTCATCTTTTTTTTTCGCGAATTTTAACTAGTTAAGATCTTTTTGAATAGTCATACCCTGTGGTAAGAATTTTGTTAGAGAGCACGTGAAAGTCAGTTACATTATAATACATTACAATTCGTTTCTGTCAGGCACCGTGATAAGAGTTTGTTTGTTTAATTTCTAAAATTTAATAGGATGCAAGTTTTCATCATGACTTTATTGTTATTATGATTATTATTATTTTTTGCTAAAGAAATGTCCAACAATAAATATTCTTTGCAGCTCTGACCTCGCACGATATTGTCAGGGACGGTTAGAGAAAGGCTGGTGAACTGTAACGTGCGTGGTTATAACAAAACCGGTTTTTTTTTCAATCTTTTTGTTATCCTTTTCTTTTTCTATTTCCCGCGATAAATATTTGCAAATCCAAAACAATATATTTCGTCTATTATTCGGATTTTCTAAATTTTTTTCCAAGGTCTATAACAGTTACATTTGTTGACCGTCATTGTTATATTTGAATGGGCTTATCGTACGCATAATATCATCAAGTTAATTAACAACTGCAACAAGCACACTGCAGGATACGACGTATATTAGCAATGACGTGACTCGTTTGTGTTTCATTTATACTTTACAGTTTATAAATGATATGCATCGCGGATAATATGATGCAGGAAAATTTTCACCATATCATATGCAGTTTATCATGTACTGTTTAAAGGAAAAGCGATATTTCTTTATCTTGATTCCAACCGTTACTCGGTATATCCCGGCAATGATTCATAGCACTTTAAAGTATCGCGCGGATCGATTGGGAATATTTTGGAAATAACAACTCGCCCGAATAGCACGGAATTCCCAAGTTATAATATCAGTTTATTTATAGTATGTTGAAAAAAAAAATAACCTGGAACTGGTAATGGGTATTGTTCGTTTAACGGGTAACAAGAATTATCTGTGACGAACTCAACACACAAGTATACCGTGCAGTGAGTCATGAATTCTGCGATCTGAAGAATCATCTCACTAACATTGCCTGCGGTCTAGCTGTGGATAGATAGCTCCTTTATATCTACCTAATTTATTATCTTGATTAGAAATTTGTTTTTTACCTTTCAGCTACCGTCGGATTTGATTATACAGGTGAGAGGATGAGGTTTAGCGGATGGCTAAGCCGGAATTTTTCGGCGGCGTTGTTGCTGTTTTTTTTTCACGCTGCAATAAAAAGTACAACAGCTATAGACAATTTGCGAGTTGCTTACCAGTGGAAACTCCTTGATTATGCCTGGCCAAATGAAGAAGTTCGAAGTAGTTTTCCCGCCTATCAACGCGAGGATAATCTTCCCCTTGGACTGGAAGTAGCCGGTGATAAACTCTTTATCACTGTTCCAAGATGGCGACCCGGCGTCGCTTCTACTTTAAATTACATAAAGTTGAACGGTAAGACATTATAATGCTGATTGAATATCGATCGGTATATGAAGAATTTTTGAAATTATATCACGAGAGCAAATGTTTTTTTGTTTTTTATCCTGAAGATAAGAGCGAATCGCCGTTACTGACACCGTATCCTTCTTGGGAGGCGCATCAGTACGGCAACGGAACGGTACCGGAAGTCGTTTCAACGTTTAGAATTCGAGCTGACCGTTGCGATCGGCTTTGGGTGCTGGACACCGGTTTAGCGGATATCTTAGGAAAACCGGAACAACAGGCTCCGCCAACACTTGTCATTTACGACTTGGTTAACGATCAAGTTCTGAGAAAATTCGTCATTCCGGAAACTCAAAGAACGGCCGATTCCCTTTTTGCCAATATTGCGTTGGAGGATGCTGATTGTGAAGACACATTTGCATACCTTGCAGATTTGGGAGGACCAGGATTAGTGGTTTATTCATGGCAGCGAAACACATCCTGGCTCGTAAAACATCACTTTTTCCATCCAGATCCACAGGTATAATTTCAAAGTTAGTTTTTTTTTTTTTCTTTGATTAAATATATATTCATTTCTCATCATTAATTACTGAAGAGTGGAGAATTCAACGTCTCTGGAATCGCCTTTCAATGGACAGACGGTCTTTTCGGACTCGCTTTGGCTCCTGGTGGGGATGGGTATAGTACTCTATATTTCCATCCACTTTGCAGCACCATGGAATTTTCAGTCAACACAAAGATCCTTCGAGATCCAGAGCGCGCCGGAATGCCAGGTGAGTGCAGCTGAAGTAGCTTGGCTTTTTTTTTTCGTCGGAAATAATATTCCTCATCAATCATAGTCCGCGTTGTTTTATTTATTCATTTCCCATTTTTATACAGATACTTTCCACAATTTCAAAGCACTCGGTTCTAGGGGACCGAACGGTCAGAGTAGCGTGAGTTTCCTTGATCCGGTAACTGGAATATTGTTTTACGCTTTGACAAACCTGAACGCTATCGCATGTTGGAAAACCGGTAGCAGATACAGTATCTTGGATCAAGGAAGAGTTTACATGGACAATGTGACAATGGTGTTCCCAAACGATCTCAAGGTAGCATCTTATATAACTTAAATATTTTCATACTAATTTGGTTGTTTAACTTTTTTCTAATTTTTGATTCCAATTACAGATTGATCGGCAGGGAAATATTTGGGTGCTGTCGGATCGTCTACCAATTTTTATGTACGCGCAATTAGATCCGAATGATTACAATTTCCGTATACTAACAGGATCTGTAAAGGAAGCAGTAAAAGGAACGGTGTGCTCTATAGGATCTATTGGTAGACCAGTTCAGATTCCATCGTCTTCGCCATCTTCTGTTGATAAAATGCAATCGACAACGCCACAGCTCAGTATTCGAACTGGTGGAAAAACTGAGGCCGCAAGTGGCGAATCGAGGACAAGAATCTCTTCGATTTTAATGCTTTTCGTCTTAGTATTTTCGACGAAGAACTCTATTAAGCTACTCGAATATAATAGTATTATCTTATAGGTTGCCTTAGAGTAATAATAATGTGAAAATCTCTAATTCAGTGAATGATGATGTACAGACCGAAAGTATAATTGTAGAGAGCTTTAACTTTCAAAATATTATAAGTTTCAGTGGTACGACGTACCGAGACATAAAATGATGAACGTAAAATCACACCACCATTTCATTATAACAGAAGGAGTTGGAAATTGTACAAAACTCTGAAGAGAGAACAAACCGTTGCATCTATACATATCTCAAAATAAATAATTATTTACATAAGTCCTTGACCTTCGCTCCGATATGACCTTACCCAAATTAAGTAAGACGTAATGTGGTTGAGTATACGACACAGTACAATCAGGGTGGTATAACCAATCGTGGATGTGGATCCCTATGTTCTGATGTATTCTGACACCAAAAATACGAATCCGTCGAGTAAGTAAAGCTAGGAATAAATCTTATCGAGATATACTTGATTTTTTACTTTTCATAGCGATAAATTGACGATAACTCGATTAATTTTATAGATAGATCAATTTAGCTTGCAGATTTGGATTCCTGTATACATTTGGATTTTTAAAATCGATTGCAGGAGGCTTTTCTAACGTATTTTGACCTCAGGAACACGAATCCGTTGAGTAAATTGAGCTAGGAGCAATATTCTTCGAGATAACTCTAGTTTTTCGCCGCTGCAATTCAGTTTCTTCACGTATTCTCACCTCTGTTCGTTTTTTTTTCCAGGAGATGAACGGGCAGCCTGCGGAGCAATTCGGCCCCTCATCGGGAATACAAGACTATCCTCGGATCATCTACAAAGCCAATCATCATATGTTCGGAGTAGATAATTTGTATGAATAAGTTGTGTCCAGTGTAAATTTTGTTTCTTTGTTAAGAACTATCAAATTAATAATCTAATGTTAATCAAAATAGAAGTATTGTCCACACTATTGTAAATCGTTATAATTATGTAAGAATTGATGTATCTGTAAGAATGAATCCATAATAGTCATTACGATGTCCTAATATGTATTTTTGACCGTTGATTCATGAATAAACATTAACTATCAATACACGATTGTTCAATTACCATCCATCACACCCTTGCACACCTCATTCACTAATATTCGTTGTCGGAGGAATACGAGACATCATACATGATGGCATACATGATCACATGCTTGCATGCAGGCCTTATCATCTACGTCATACATGGTGGCATACATGATGGAATGCATGATCACACACACACATGCTTATAGGCACACCCTGTCTCGGAATACCTCCTCGCCGGTCCTGCTCTCCTGATACTTTTCCGATTTTTGGCCAAATTTTTTTTAAACCAAAAAAAATTTTTGTGAAATTAGGCCAAAATCCGGAAAAGTATCAGGAGAACATAACCGGCAAGGAGGTATTCCGGGTCCTTGGGATATCATATGCATGTGCATGCATGCCTGTAGGCCTTATCATCTACGTGGTACATGATGGAATGCATGATCACACACACACATGCTTATAGGCACACCCTGTCTCGGAATACCTCCTCGCCGGTCCTGCTCTCCTGATACTTTTCCGATTTTTGGCCAAATTTTTTTCAAACCAAAAAAATTTTTTGCGAAATTCGGCCAAAATCCGGAAAAGTATCAGGAGAACATAACCGGCGAGGAGGTATTCCGAATCCTCAAGGCATCATGTGCATGCATGCGTATGCATGTGTATCGCATCATACCGGTGTTCCGAATCATTAGGACATCAAATGCATGCATGCATGCATGCATGCCTTTTCATATGCTTGCGATGAGGCGTTCCGAGTCAGGGCCTGATGTCGTGATGTGTTGCTTACAAAGGATGTTGATGATGCATTTAATGTTAATTAAACTGTCAATTTGAGCGGGCTCTTTGGTGATGAATGAGAGGGAGAAAATAAATTTTAACATATTATTAGGTATATTATGGATTTATTTACACAGAAACATCTCCTCTTACAATAAATGTTACAATGGAATTGATTCTTTGTTAAATTAACATTTCAATTATTTCAGAAAGTACATGATCAATGGCTACATGATAGATAATGTAAATATTTTTATTCGGTTCACAAATATAATGAACAATTATGCAGATACACCGACGAGTCTTGTGTTCTAGATGTAGGGCGCAGTTGCTTCGAGGCTCCTAACTTGTGTCCTATAACACAAGAAAAGAAAGTTAATAATCAAGAATAAACTAAATCGCAGAATTATTGAGTAATTGGGTTATCCAACTTTGGCGACTTTGTGGCTCGTGGCCAGAAAAATGGAGATATTTTGATGGAATTTATTCCTAGCTCAATTTTATACGGTCTTCTCACCTATTTTGATCCCAGGAATCCAAATCCGCAAGCCAAATTGATCTATCTATAAAATTGGAAAAGTTATGTCCAATTTATCACTCTGAAAAGTGAAAAAATAAGGATATCTTGAGGGGATCTATTCCTGGCTCAATTTAATCGACGATTTGTATCCTGCAATCGATTTTAAACATACTTCATTTTTTGCCCCAAAAATCGCAGAAATCCTAAGCCTATAGCCTTTGATTTTTCTCAAAATTTGGGCCAAAATTCAACTATTTTTTTTATAGAGTTTTATAGGGTATTCTTATGTATTTTGATCCCAGGAATCCAAATCCGCAAGCTAAATTGATCCATGGGTTTATAAAATGAGTAGTATCTTTATTAGCATTTTATTAGATAAAATGTACAGTCATTTCTACTATAGAAGAATAACAAAAAGCTATATTAGACTAATTCATTTGACTTTACAGTGAATTAAATTCATTATAATATATATTCATATATCTATATTTATAAAACAAATCCTCCATTGGCTGAAGACAAAAAGAATGAGAACAATAGCACAAAGTAATTCAGAAGAATAGTTCAACAAAAAGCGGACGATTAATATCGTCTGCGAAATTCTAGATAATGGAATACAAGCCATCACCATAATTATAACGAATACATTCTCTAACTATTCGAGTATAATACATAGTTAGAGAAGTATTTAAAATATTTTGAAACCCTCGGAAAAAGTATAAAAATTAGCCATTGGAGGAGATGCGTATTACTATAAAGGAATGCAGTAGTGACCAATAGGAGATGTGGTCAATAGTGTATTCCGCTAAATATCGCCATCTTCGTTGTTTCGTTTTTTTTTTTTTCTCTTTTCTAACGATATAACTTCATAAAATTAGGTTAAAATTAAAATAATTAATTATTCTAACAGACTTATGACATGTGATAGTCTGGGGATGGTTCGGCTACAGATTCCGTAGTGAACAGTGGATTAGGGAATTCTGGGGGATGTGGCAGTGGTCCTGCAGTCTTTGGCTGACGACGATACGCCATTAACCAGCAGGACACAGCGATGGCTACCGCGACTAGTGCCAACAGTGCTGTTATCACTAATGAGATTATGAAGCCAACCATCGAAACGCAGATGTCCTCTACGCGTTGAGCTGATGGAGCTGAAAAATAAATAGTAATGAAATAATTTTAATTTGTGTGATTCCTTCAAAGTTGGAAAGAAAAAAATACTGACAGCAACAATTTCTTTAATTATTTACGCTATACCCATTGAAAAGTATATGTATCTTATTTACCTTCAGCAGGATCGGCTGTATATCTCTCCTCTCTCCTCTCTACAGTAAATATAAGATTTGATTGAATGGTTATTTCCTCTCTAAGTTGTCCTTCGAATCCATCGTCTAGACTGAGCGCAGTATCATTCGGATCAGATATTTCCGCCACATCTCTGCGACGTCTTCCGAATGCGTTGTAGCCTCGACAGTTCACCTGTAATATTCATAAAACAATTCGGAATGTAGTTCAATCGAAGACTTTCAACTTTAGCATCCAACTTCAAGAGTTTTTGTTTTTTATCATTACCGGTTGACATTTTCCAAAGCATACGCGGATGTTACATTGGAATCTTATGTTGTCGCTACTGGGGAACTTGAAGGCATTAAAACTGGCCCATAACGATTGGCTATCGGCGTCGTGCACCCATTCACCAAATATCGTTGGATCAGTTGCACAACCGTTTTCATCTGTTACTATGTATTCGTTTTCCATGTTGTCTTCCATAGTCTTAGCTACGCAATTGCGAGCAAATCCACCATAGATTGCTGTGAAACGAATTACATGAGTTAAAATTTGTAACTTTATTCTTTCGTGATACGTGCGAGGTAATAAACGCAATACTTACTTGAGGGTTGTACTTCGACTTGCAGCATGAGGTTGTCTCCAATTTCAGCCGAGCTGATTTCATTGCCGGTTTGGGTGACGATTTTCATTACACATGTAGGTGGAGGTCCGGTGTTTGCTATTGTACCCGCCGTCGTTAACATCGAAACGTTAAAACCGAGGGTTACAATTTGTTCTCCAGTTTGGTACAAACACTTTATGTGGTATGCTTGTGCCATCAAAGTGACAAGCTTAGGGTGCTTTTGAATGACTAGTACGAAACTTGCTTGGCCCTTTAAAGTGAAAGTATTAAATTTAGCAGGGATCATACAAAAGAGATCAAACTTTAAAACAACGAAATTTTATCAACTTACATTAACATGTATCAATCCGCAGTTGCCAAATGAAACCTTAAATATTTCCACTCTGGGCATAGTGTCCAAAGGTGTTGAGACGACTCGGTGACATTGCTCGTCCTTACTATGTCCTTTGACGTATACGACTCCATTAAATCCTGGGTCGAGTATTTGTATTCCAACTTGTACTCCGTCAGAAAGACAGTTAACAACCATTTCCGGTTTAGGGAAGTCCGTACGTGCTTTGACCTTGTCATCTATAAAAGAAACTTTATTATGAATATATTCCGTTAACCTGCATCTGGTTTTTGTGCGATAAATTTTCAACATACTGCAAAGAACATTCGCATCTCCAATGTAGCCATTAATGCAGACGCATATGGCTTGATGTCCTGTTGCGTTACACAAGGCGTTTACACCGCACGTCTTTTTGTTACATGGGTTTTGGCACGTTCTCGTTATCTTCTCACAATACCTATCGTCCTCGCAATCCTCATCGCGAATACATTCTGTTATTCCAACTGAAAATAATATTTTTTTATTTTCCATGTTAAATCGTAACTCCGTTAAAAAAATTCGACAAGTTTGATGGATGAAGGTTACTCACTTGCTTTGCAGTTTCCTTCTCTATCCAGATAATATCCATGCTCAGTCGGGCACACACAGCGCCCATATTGATCCACTATCATTCCTCTGCTAAGATCACATTCGCAATAGCCTTGTGAACTGATTTTCATACCAGCTTCTGGTCGGCATGGAATGCAGATTTCGTTTTCATTCTTGGCGAAGTTGGGCTGACAAACACAATTGCCATTCACGTCTCGTATTTGACCACGTTCGATTGGGCAAATGTTTGCTGAAATAATAGGAACGGTGGTCAGTTAGAGATGAATAAAAAGCTTAGAAAATCGGATGTTTTGATAAAGATAAAGAAAGAACAGAGAAATGTGATGATTTCGGTTGTCATTAATTGCAAATATTTCATACCTTTGTCACAGCGAACCACGGCGTTACCCTGATATCCTGGTATACATTCACAAATCATTGTTCTCACCGGGGTGGAATCGAGTACTTTACATTCAGCGTTGATACCACAAGGCTCAATCTTGACACAAGGATTAATACACTCTCCGCTAAAGCATGCTGTCTGCGATGGGCATTCGTAGTCAGATTTACATCTCTCGACAACTGTAAATTGAAATATATTTACTATCATCCAACATTTATCTACAACTTTACATGTGTCTAGCAATTAAAATGGAAAGAATTCACAAATATAATGGCAGACATTTTCGAATTGGATGTTCTTCTGACATACCTCTAGAACACCCAGTTTCCGGCGTTCCTCTATATCCCGGAGGACATGAGCATTCCACAGCATGATTGTAAACGTTGCAGTCCGTCTGATTGGTACATACGTTCAATTCGCATGGGTTTTCACACTTGTTGTTGACACAAGCCTTGTTCGTCGGACAGTCAGTGTTACTTCTGCAGCCCAAAAGAACGCAGGCAACTCTAGGATTGCCACCTAGTCCAGGTGGGCACTCGCAGATTCCTCTGTGATTCACACCTTGACATTCGGCTCCCTTTCCACAAGTTGTTATTTCAGGTGAGCACACTGGCACACAGCTACGTTGGACGCAAGCGTGAGTTCCACTGCATTCATTATCGGATCGGCAACCAACAACTATGGGAAAATAATCGCTTGTTATTTCCACTATCTACGAAAATCATCCTTGAACGTTATAAGTTCAATTTCTTACCTCTAGCACACTGAATTTCCGGATTTCCATCATATCCTTCCTCGCAGGAACATATTGGCTTATGATTAGTAACGCGACATATCGCGTACGCTCCGCAATCACACGGATCTCTACAGACCGCATTAATACACGCCTTGTCGGAAGCACAATCCGTATCTCTGGTACATTCTCCAATTGGTATGATCGGTTTCAATGGCTCACATGTGCCGCTTCCGCTGCTCACATAGCCACTTGGACATACACAAATCATTGTTCGTACAGGGAATGTTGAAAGTACTCTACATTCGGATGGATCTTGACAAGGCTCTATGATGGGGCACGGATCTTGACATTTCTGATTGAGACATGCCTGTCTAGTTGGACAATCGCTATCCTGTTTGCATTCCGGTTCTTCTGTAGGCTGACAATTTACGTACGGGTTACCATTGTACTGCGGTGGGCATCGGCAAATCGGAAGATGATTTTGAACACTGCACTCAGCGAGTGGTGAGCAAGGTCGGTCACGAAGACATGGATCGATACATTGCATATTGATGCACGCATGATCATCGGGGCATTCGCTGTTGCTGTAACAACCGATCACCAAGCATCTCTCTGATGGATTTCCGTAATACCCGCTACGGCAGCGGCAATTGGTAACGTGATTAGCTGCGTAGCATTCAGCGTTTGCTGCACAGGGACTGGATAATAAACATGGGTTTACGCAGTTGTTATTTACGCAAGACTTATCATCCATGCAATCGGAATTCGTTCTGCATTCGACTGAGTAGCAAGCAACATTTGGATCTCCTTGGTATCCCTGTTCACATGAGCAAACTGGCTTGTGATTTTTAACGTAGCAAGCAGCGTTCTTCCCACAATTACAAGGATCACGGCATTGTCTGTTTATACACGACTTACGCTCACCACAATCATCGTCTGTGGTACAGCTGGGAATGATTCCCAAGATCACTAGAAAACATTAATCAAGGAATATTAAATTTATATCGTATACTAGATTCACAATGTCACAGAATACAATCATTAAATAACAATTACCTGGTCTACATATTCCGTCAGAGTCTGTGATCCATCCTTCGGGACACGTGCAGGTCATAGTTCGTACCGGTGTGGTGTCTAAGACGTCACATCGAGCATTTTCCAAGCACGGTCTAATAATTGCGCATGGATTTTGGCAGGTATCCCTGATGCAGGCCAATTTGCTTGGGCAGTCTACGTCATAAGTGCATTCCGGAGATTCCTGAGTAGGTAGACGTTTCCTCTCGCAATATGAGTATGGATTTCCAGTAGGAAGGTGTTCTGGGCACCGACATGAAGCAGCATGATTCTGCACATAGCATATGGCGTTCTGGGCACAGGGTGATTCATCAGTGCAAGGATTTATGCATCGCATATTTTGACAAGCGAGGTTTGAGGGGCAATCGAAATCGCTGCTACACTCTGCTCTCTCGCAAAGTACTTTCGGATTTCCGTAAAATCCTGCCCCACATCTACAGACTGATCGATGATTGTCACCGTAACACTCAGCGTTTATGGCACAATTATTCTCAATTAGGCATGGATTTATACATTGACTATTGTAGCAGGTGTCCGTGTAGCCACAATCACTGTTTGTCTCGCATTCAACTGAAATAGGTCGTGTTTCGTTAGCAAGGGAACTTTGGAAGAATTCATTTTATTAAACAACGCTGATATGCTGTCATACCTTTGGTGCAGCCGAGCTGTGGATTTCCAGAGTATCCTGGAGGACAAGAACACGATGGGTAATGATTGGTGACGGTACATTTGGCATTTGGTCCACAGTTGCAAGGGTTCGTGCAAAGACGTTCAACGCACGCTTCACTGCCAGCGCACTCACTGTGCGATAAACAGCCGAGGATGAGTGCAGCTAAAGAAAAAGGAAGAAAATTGAGAATATCAGTTGATGTCTTGAAAATGTTTTCGAATTCATAGCAGATTATTGGTAAAGAAATATGTTCTTACGTGGAATGCACTGCGTCCTAGGATCTCCCATGTAATTTATAGGACATTTGCATACTGGGCTATGGTTATCTACGTGACACAAGGCGTTCTGTCCGCAAGGATCACTGACTACGCATGGATTCACGCAGAGCGAGTTTATACATTGTCTATCCCTCGGACATTCATCGTTAGTTGAACACTCTGGTTGTCTTCCTGGACCTGGTTCTCTACCTTCTAACATGTCAAATGGGTTTTTTTTTTTTAGTTCATTGACAATTAACATAGGATAGTCTTAATCGATGACCGCAATGGGAACTAATATTTACCATTCGTGCACTCGAATAATGCATTTCCTGTATATCCAGGAGCGCAGGAGCATTGGGCGTTGTGGAATGCAGATTTGCATTGAGCATTGATACCGCATTGAGTCAATCGACAGGCTTCGTGGCATCTGCCATTTGCGCATTTCTCAAAATCGCGACATTCTTGGTCTGAGTTACATTCGACGTCATTCATCACTAAACCAAGATTTTTCAATGTATTATTCAAACAATTTTGTTACAGAAATTTTCGTATAGATTATAGATCAATAAATTTTTTTCAAAAACATTTCTTCCAATAATGTACTTACCAATTCGTTTGCAATTGCCATTGTCGTCAGTGATGGTGTCTGGCGGGCACTGGCATATCATTGTGCGCAACGGTAACGTATCTAATACTCTGCACTGTTGGTCAATGCTGCACATATTCGTAGAGGCGCAAGGATCTTGACACCTGGCATTGATGCATCCTAAGCCAGATGGACATTCGCTATCCTCTCTGCACTCTGGTGGACCCTGGTCTGGTCCTTGCGTCGGTCCTGAATTTTCCGGTTGACAAATTTTGTAAATTGATATTCTGCACCTGATGTGCCATTTAATTACCAACAATATTCTAATTAAGAAGTTTCGTTTACCTGAACATTCTATGTATGGATTTCCTCTCGTTCCTGGGGCACAAACACATTTCGGTTGATGGTCTCGTGCGAGACAAGTGGCAGTCTCTGCGCAAGTATCTTCGTCACAAACAGGTCTGCAGACTCTATTAAGTCTGTCACACGCCTCGTGATCCGCGCAGTCCTCGTTGTAATGGCAAATTCCTGTTATGCAAGCCACTAGTGGATTTCCTTGAGTACCCAGTGGACAAGTGCACTGAGCTTTGTGAGAGAATACTCTACATTCCGCACCGCGGCCACAAATTACTTCGTCGCTTGAACAAGGACTAACACAGTTGGTATTCCGGCATGTCTTATCCATGGGGCAATCGTTGTCTGTCTTGCACTCGGCTGCGGAATGAATAATTTCATGTTACTTTTGCACTCGTACGGTGTTAAGAATCTGCGCATAGAAAGAAAATATCGATTCGAAGATACTCACGTCTGAAGCAGAGAACTTGCGGATCTCCAGCAAATCCTTGCTGGCAGTGGCATGTTGGGTGGTGATTTATTGTCAGACATTCTGCATTGGACCCGCAAGGATCACCCAAGCACGGATCTTGGCAGCGTTTGTTCAAACAGGCCTGGTTCGAAGAGCATTCAACGTCTGAATTGCACTCCGGTAAGATGATTGTTTCTAAAATGTAATCCATAGTTGAAAAAAAACAGTCAGTTTGAAGATATTAAGAAATGGATGTTCGATAAATCACCTCTGTAACAGTTCAGCATCGGATCGCCAATGAATCCTGATGGGCACTGACATGTGTGTCTATGATTTTCAACGTAGCATTCAGCGGAAGTCGCACAAGGTTTTGTCGTGCATGGATTTACGCATTGGCGGTTCAAGCATGCCGTGGTTGGAGCGCAATCGGAGTCAGATTTGCAGCCAAGTTCAACAGTTTTTTCAACTGAAAATTACAAATCAAGTTGAAATTATAAACGTATATCAAGATAGAATTCTAACAGAGATGGTTGCTGAGTGCGACAGTGATATTGTTTTGTACAGATACAATTAGAATGGAAATAGATTTTGTGTTTCAAAAATATGATACAGTGTAAGTATGCAAATATAATACAGGCATGCGGATGTTAGTGATCTGGAACAATATAATTTGGTATTAAATATGGTATGATGAAATTGGTAGAAAAAAATATCTTGTATATGCAAGGTATTATTACCTGGTGAACAGGCAACATTTGCATCGCCAATAAAGTTTGGCAAACATTCGCAAACCATTGTCCTCATTGGTAGAGTCTCAATTACAGTGCATTTTGTGTTAGTACCACAAGGTTGTGATTGGGCACAAGGGTCTTTGCACGTTCCACTAAAGCATGCCATTTTACTGGGACATTCTGCGTCCGTGTAACATTCTGGAGCTATCGGTGTCGGTTCTGAGAACGAAAATTTACATGGTTATATTCGTTTCAAATAAAACTTGGGTAAAATAGTTCAGAAAAGAATATTAATACCTAAGGTACAGGCCCTGTGAGGATCACCGTTATATCCAGGTGGACATCTACAAGTTGGCTGATGATTGAAAACCGAACATTGGGCAGAGGGTGCACAGTCGCAAGGATCAACACATCTTGTGTTACGGCAGGCCAAAAATGATGCGCAGTCGCTATCTGCGATGCATTCTGGTCTTTCACATTTTTGGTAAGCATCTCCGATATATCCTTCGGGACAGTAACAACGTGCTTTGTGATATCCATCAGGACGGCACATAGCATATGTTCCGCACTGCGTGACTAGGCAGGTGTCGATACATTCCTTATTGTAACACGTCTGACTGAGCGAACATTCATCATCACTTCGGCATCCAACTGGAAATCATATGTAATTTTCATTGTAGCTTACAGTTGTATTTGAAAATAAGAGGTACGGATTTCATGATTTTAATTCACTTACGTTCGTAACAATTCTGTTGCGGGTTACCAGTGAACCCATCATTGCAGACGCAAATAGCTCTGTGCAATTGAACATGACAAACGCTATTTTGTCCACATGAATTCAAGCTGCAGGGGTTCACGCATCTCTGCTCGACGCAAGCTTTGTCATTCGCACAATCTTCATTGTGTGTACATTCGGGTTGTGGTGGATCTAAGAAAATTCATGAATCATGAAATTAAAATTTCCGCTTTACATGATAAAAAGATTATGCTCTGAGTATATATTCATGTAACATGACATTACCATCCGGTATGATGGGTATCCTGCATTGAATCTGCGCATTGCCTACGTAACCGTTAGGGCAAGAACATAGGGCTTGATGATTGATGGTTTGACACAGCGAATTGATACCACACGCTCCTATGCAAGGATCTCTACATTTTTGTGAATAGCAGGCTCTGTCTCGTGGGCAATCTTGGTTGATAACACACTCTGGATATATGCAAACGGCCGCTTCGTTTCTCACTCTGCATTCCCCGTTTGCGTTACATGGAGATGGATTGCACGGATCAATAGCTAATGTAAAAGAAACGATCGTTAATGAGCGCTGTTTTTATAGAATCTACAAAGGGCCTGAAAAATTTTGGGATACTGATCGTGTGTTTGAACCTACTTTTGGCTTCATGGCATTCGACGAATGGATTTCCAACCATTGGTTGAGGACAGCTGCACAGAGGACTGTGATTAATCGCTCTGCAAACCGCTCCGAAACCACAAACATTTCTCAAGCATGGATCGACGCATTTTGTATTGATGCAAGCTCTGTCTCCAGGGCAATCGGAACTAAGTACACATTCTGGTCTACAACCACTAACACTCGTTGGTTCACCGAGAAGACCCGGCGGACAGATGCAGACTACCGTATTTTCTTGGCTTTGGCATATGGCGTTCGGCCCACAAGGCGATGGATTGCATGGATCTCTTCGGTCTGGAAAATTTTTCAGTGTGATGCAAATGCGAAAATTAACGACTGATAGCCGCAGAGACGATCGAATTGGGATGCTACACATGACCTCATTTCTCCTTGAAAAAATGAATGACTTACCTTGGGCAATAGCTTGACATATTCTGTACGCATCACCGACGGTTTGTGGTGGACAAGAGCAAACAGGTACGTGGTTTGAGACTCTGCATATCGCACCAATACCGCAAGTACCTGGGCAGGGATCTCGGCATTTCTTTTGTATGCAGGCTAACGACATTGGACAGTCGCTGTTGATGGAACATTCCGGTCTGCATGCTTCGTATGGGTTACCTCTGTACTCTGGCAGGCATTCACATATAGCTGTACCGTAACTTTCCCGGCAGTATGCGTTCGCTCCACACGGCGATGGACTGCAAGGCCTTAGCGGAGTAATCGGTGTATCTGGTCCAGCTGTAATGAGAAAATTGGACGATTAGCGATCAGTTGAATACGCATGTGTTATACAAAAGCTTCTATTAAATTCTAATTAGTAGTTTTGCATAATTGTTAAGTAATAAATAAAGCTTAAAAGCAATTATTGTATGTACTAATCGCTAGCAGTTTAGTATCAAACTCGAGATACAAATAAAAAAAAAGTAATACTTCAGCATTGTTATAAGCGGGTACTAACTTATGCAATAACCATGGGAAAATATAAGTGCACAGGGGTTTATTAACGTTTATCCCATATATATCACGCTGTTGTTTAAACGGTTTTGGGATAATTGGTAACGCAATAAAGGGTAGCTTTGTGGCAGGGGTATCAAGCGGTTATACTTCTTTGCAGGCAATAATAATAATATCCAAATTTTCGTAACCAAGCACCTTATGAAAGCTTTGTATCTTTTTTTTTCCAAGCTTTGCAGTGATTGGTAATAACTTTGTTGGCAGTAAAAAAAATCTTACATGGCACAATCGAACAAATTGTGAATGGGTCTCCTGTGTATCCTTGGGGGCAAGAGCATCTTGGTTGATGCATGGTAACATCACATAACGCATTATTTCCGCATAATCCTATGCAGGGATCGCTACATTTTCTGTTAATACAGACTTGTCGTACGGGGCACTCGTCATTGATAACACATTCGGGTCTACAATTTGGTGGGACTCCCAAGTAAGATGGTATACAGGAGCACGAGGGTGTTTTGGCAGCAGTTGGCGTGCACTGGGCATTTGGTCCGCAGGGTGATGGGTAACAAGGGTTCTTCGGTTGAGCATCGTACACAGGTTCTGTTTCTGAGGAAACTTATCATTAGTTTTGTTCGATTCGTTGACATTTTAACCTGAAGCAGTTTTTCGTTCGATGGAACTTACTTATAGCTGTACAATATACGAAGGGATCTCCGGTGTACTTTTGTGGACAGCTACAGATTGGGTTGTGATTGTGTACGGTACAGAGAGCATATTGGCCGCAAGTATTTGCGCACGGGTTTTGACATTTTTGGTTTATGCACGCTCTATTTTGCTCGCAATCTGAGCTCACTGAACATTCAGGTCTGCAAGCAGGTGGTACTCCCAAATAGCCAGGTATACATGAGCACGAGGCTTGTTGAGAAAGTTCACGGCAAATACTGTTTGGTCCGCAAGGCGATGGATTACAGGGATCTGTTCTCTCTATTTCTGTGCAGGATTAAAATTCATATTGGATTATGATTGTCCAGTGTTTAATAGGTGTGTGATTGGAATATTGCGTTATTACGAAACTATCTTACTTTGCACGATCTGACAGAATGTGAAGGGATCTCCTTCATAGTTTGTCAGACAACTGCACATTGGTACATGATTTACGACTGCACACTCTGCATTTTGTCCACATACACCAGGGCAAGGATCAACGCATTTGTTGCGTATGCACGCTCTGTTAAATGTACAATCTGTGTTCAGGACACATTCTGGACGGCAAGTGTAATACGGGTCACCGAAATATTCCGGTAAACAACTGCATGAACCATTATCACATCTTGCATTAGATCCACAAGGTGATGGATTGCACGGGTCTGACGGTGTTGGCGGTCGAATCGCTACAGTAATAACAATGAAAACTGGTGAATATAGCTGCGACACTTATATTATCGCAGAGTGATGTATTGTCAAGTTGGGAGCTTACGTGGCATTTTGAAAAGACATCTATTGAATGGATCTCCTTCAAAACCTTCGGGGCAAACGCACATTGGGGTGTGATTGACAACGTTGCATAGTGCTCCTAAACCGCACGAGCCAGGACATGGATCGCTACATTTTTCCCTAATACAAGCTCTGTTACTTGGACATTCAGCACTTATTGTGCATTCAGGATGACAGTTGGGTGGTGAACCGATGTAATTTTGTAAACATGAACAAGACGGCGAGTCTCCAACCGGTCTACATTCAGAGAACGGTCCACAGGGTGATGGAAGGCACGGATTCGTTCGCGGAATTTCATCGGGTTCTAGAATACAATCAGTTTTGATTATTCTCGAACCTTTCAAAACGGAGTGACTTGTACAGGCTCCTAAAAACTTACGAGGAATGTCGAAGCATCTCACGAATGGGTCACCAGTGTAACCCGAATTGCAACTGCAAATCGGACTGTGATATATGGTCTCACATCTTGCATTGATACCACAAATTCCTGGACACGGATCAACACATTTCTGATTAACACAAGCACGATTTGTCGGACACTCCGAACTAACTCTACACTCTGGTCTACACGATGGTGGGCTTCCAAGATATTCTGGTAAACAGGTACACACAGACTGCCCGTTTGACACTCTACATTGACTGTTTGGCCCACATGGTGACGGACTGCAAGGGTCCCTATCGACAGGCCGGATCGCTGTTGAGAAAAAAAACCATAAGATTAAATCTCACACATTCGACGCAATTTGATAAGGAAAATCGCTTGTGCCTGAGGACTTACTTAAAACATTACAATAGCGGAATGGATCGCCAGTGTAACCAGGTCGACAAATACACGATGGCATGTGATTGATTACTTGGCAATCGGCATTCTGACCACAAGTTCCTGGACATGGATCTTGACATTTCGAACGAATACAAGCCTTGTCAGATGCACAGTCAGAATTTATGACACATTCCGGTCTACAACCTTCGTAAGGATTGCCAATATATTCTGGCAAGCATATGCAAGATCCTGCACCGTTTGATTCTCTACACACCGCATTGGAACCACATGGCGATGGTGAACATGGCGATATTTGATCTTGAGGTATAAATTCGGCTGTAAAAAAAGTTTTGTTAAAGTTGTCTGGGTTATCAGAAAAAGAAAAAAAATGGGTAAAGTAAATATTCGATACTTACTCTTGTGAGGACTACATTGCACAAACGGATCACCGGTGAATCCACTAGCGCAAACACACATTGGAGTATGGCTTATCGCTCGGCATTCGGTATTCACACCGCAAGAACCAGGACATGGGTCTTTACATTTCTGGTTAATACATGCGAGATGACTAGAGCATTCACTATTACTGCTACATTCGGGTCTGCAACTAGGTGGAATTCCGATAAATTCACTGAGGCAAGAGCAAGAGGGACTGTTATTTACAACTTCGCATCTTGCATTCGGACCACATGGAGACGGATCACAAGGATTCTTCGGTATTTCCGGTTCTTTGGCTGTAAAAGATCATGTAAGAGATTATTCAATGTCCACGATGTAGATAGATAATGCGTGATGACTCGGGCGGAGTAGAATTAGAAAATAATATTTACGTTGTGGATAGCATCGTACGAACGGATCGCCGATAAGTTGTGATGGGCAACTACAAATAGGATTGTGATTCACAACGACACATTGCGCTGACACACCACAAGTTCCTGGACACGGGTCTATGCACTTTTGATTATTACAAGCTCTGTTTTGAGTGCAATCGGAACTTATCACACACTCCGGTTTGCAAGTAGGTGGTGATCCTATCACACCTGGGATACAAGAGCAAACGGCTTGACCGTTGACTATTTGACAGTGGCTGTTAGGTCCACACGGAGATGGCTGGCAAGGATTTCTAGGGATCGGATCTGTTGAGAAAAAAATCAATGAAAAATCAGTTTTTGAACTACGATGTGATGTCGGGAATCTGTTCCAAGACACGAACCTTGTTGAGGTGAACATAGTACGAATGCATTTCCGCTCATGTTACGAGGACAACTACACATCGGTAAATGATTAACCACGTTACACTCGGCGTTGGTGCCACAGGTGCCAGGGCAAGGATCTTTGCACTTATTACGTATGCATGCTCGATCGCGAGTACAATCATCGTTCAAAACACATTCTGGACGGCATCCTAAGTACGCGTCACCAAAGTATTCAGGTAAGCATGAACAGATACCGTCATTGCACTGTGCATTCGAGCCGCAAGGTGATGGATAACAACGGTCGACGGGCTCATCAACTGTGAAAAGTCAGATGTATAAAAAATTTGAAGTGACGTACAAAGGAAAAAATCATGTCAGAGCTGATCGAAGATTTCTTACTGGGTGGTGGTGGTTTCGGGTAACAGTTATTAAACGGATCGCCCGTGTAACCTTCTGGACAAGTACAAACAGGAATGTGAGAAATAACACTGCATCGAGCTCCAAAGCCACATGAGCCTGGGCATGGGTCACGGCATTTTTCCCTCATACAAGCTTTGTTACTTGTACAATCAGCATTGATCAAGCATTCTGGTCGGCAATTAGGAGGTTGCCCGATATAATTGTTTATGCAAGTACAGGACGGGCTATCACCAACAGCCTGGCACATTGCATTAGGCCCACATGGTGAAGGCATGCATGGATTCTTCGGGTACTCTTTGTCCGGTGTAATTTCTATTGAAAAAAAAATATAAGTACTCATTGCAAAGTAAAAAGTAAGGAAATGCACTGTCTGTATCCAAAAAAGTGAGATGAATTACCTTGCATTAGGTAACAATGACTGAATGGATCGCCGGTCAATCCACTCTCGCAACTGCATATGGGACTGTGATTGAGAACTCTGCATTGTGCATTGTTTCCACAAGTACCTGGGCATGGATCTTGACATTTTCTATTTATGCAAGCGAGTTGAGATTGACATTCGGAACTAACGACACACTCAGGTCTACAATTTGGAGCACTTCCAATAAATGATGGCAGGCATGTGCAAACGGCTTGGCCATTCCTCACTTGACATTGGCTGTTTGGTCCACAAGGAGAAGGATTGCATGGATCGCGCTCAACTGTCGGTTCTGTTATAAAAAGTCACAGTATTAATTATCTTTTAAGGTCTCTACATTTCAATTCAGAAACTATCGTTAATACCTGAAAGAGGTATGAGGTTGCAATAACTGAATGGATTTCCAGTGTATCCCGAAATGCATGTGCACGAAGGTAGATGTCCGACAACTTGACATTGTGCGTTTCTGCCGCATGTTCCGGGGCAGGGATCTTGACATTTGGATCTGATACATGCAAGACTTGGTACACAGTCTGAATTGATAGTACATTCTGGTCGGCAGCCTTCATATGGATTTCCAATATATTCCGCTAAGCACATACAAGAACCAGCACCATTTTGTTCTTTACAGATTGCGTTCGTTCCACAAGGAGATGGAACGCATGGTGTTGGTGGAGTATCTGGTTCAGCTAGTTGTGAATACAATGAAATTAGGTAAAATATCAAATTGATGGAAAACGTTTTTTTCCTCAAAACAAAAACAGGGAGTTCGTCGACACATTAACTTACCTTGCTTTATAATACACTGGGTGAAAGGATCACCAGTAAAGCCAGCAGTACAAACACACATTGGTGTATGACTGACTACGCGACACTCTGCGTTGGCACCGCAGGATCCTGGACAAGGATCCGTACACCTCTGGTTTATACATGCCAAGTTATTAGAGCAATCGTTATTGCTTATGCACTCTGGTCTGCAATTTGGTGGCGTTCCAATGAAGTCTGATAGACAGGAACAGGATGGTGAATCATTGTTCACTTGACAGAGGGCATTAGGACCACAAGGTGATGGTTGACATGGATTTTTCGGTTCATCGTATACGTCAGCTGAAGTAAAAAATAATTGAATCAGATTTCGTTCACCACTTCGGATGTATCGTCTTTCATGTAGTCAAAAGATACGTACGTATTGGAGTGCATCTTATGAATGGATCACCAGTATAACTAGGTGGACAGCTACAAATCGGATTGTGATAAACAACTTGACAACGAGCTGAAACTCCGCATGTTCCGGGGCAAGGATCTTTGCATTTTTGGTTAATGCATGCCTCGTTTTGATCACAATCAGAATTGATGACGCATTCTGGCCGACAAGCTGGCGGGTTGCCGATGAACCCAATAACGCAAGTGCATACCGCTTGATCGTTTATTTCCTGGCAACGACTGTTTGGACCGCAAGGTGACGGATTGCATGGATGCTGAATTTCTGGTGCTGTAACAATAAATGTCAGTAATCTGTCTTACGGTAAACTGATTTACAAACATACCTTTGACTGGTGAACAAAGAATGAAAGCGTTTCCGGTTGTTCCACTGCGACAACTGCACATTGGAACGTGATTCACAACTGCACATTCAGCACTTTGACCACAAACTCCAGGGCAAGGGTCGACGCATTTGTTGCGGATACACGCTTTGTCAAAAGTACATTCGGTATTTTGTACGCATTCTGGACGGCATGTATAGTACGGATCTCCGTGATATTCCGGTAAGCAAGTACAAGTTCCATTTGAGCACTGTGCGTTTGGTCCACAGGGCGAAGGATTGCAGAGATCCAAGGGATTGTCTAAAGCTTTTGTTGAAAGAGAATGTTTTAAATTTGAATCATAACGGGGGACAAAGTGAAGCTGTATCACGTGGATATATCACTTACGAGGTAATGGTTTCGGGAAACAATAATCGAATGGATCTCCAGTATATCCTTCAGGGCAAGTACATGTTGGAGTGTGATTGATGACGTTGCATTGTGCTGCTACTCCACAGGATCCAGGACATGGGTCCCTACACCTTTCTCTCATACACGCTTTGTTACTAACACATTCAGAATTGATAGTACACTCCGGTCTGCAGTTTGGAGGTGTTCCAATATAATTTTGCAAGCATGTGCAGGACGGCAGATTGCCGACAGCTTGACACATAGAATAAGGTCCACAAGGCGACGGTGCGCATGGGTTTCTATCCTCTGGAGGTAATGGTGTCTCGACTATAATGAAACGATTCTCAATGTTAATCACAGAGCTTTGAATATCCGAAATATCCACCAATTAGTCAATACTCACCAGGTATTTCAAAGCATCTTACGAATGGATCGCCAGTGTATCTTTGATTACAACTGCAAATAGGACTATGATTGATCGTATCGCACCGCGCATTCTGCCCGCAAATTCCTGGGCATGGGTCAACACATTTTTGATTAACGCAAGCACGGTTTGATGGACATTCAGAACTAACGACACATTCTGGTCTACATGATGGTGGACTTCCCAAGTAAGTCGGTAAGCATGAGCAAATACCCTGGCCGTTAACTTCACGGCATTGACTATTTGGTCCACAAGGTGAAGGATTGCATGGATCACGGTCAACGGGGTCATCTGTGAATTAATTGAATTATGATAACCTTGTACATAACAAGTGCTCTATTGATTCGTAATGTTGTGATCACTTACATTCTTTGATCACGACGTTGCAATAGCGGAACGGATCTCCGGTATAACCAGGTTGGCACGTGCAGGATGGTAAGTGGTTAATTACTTGGCATAAAGCATTTTGTCCACAAGTTCCTGGACATGGGTTTTGACATTTCGACCTGATACAAGCTCTGTCAGATGTACAATCAGAGTTGATCACACATTCTGGGCGACATCCTTCGTATGGGTTTCCAATATAATCTTGCAAACATGTACAAGATCCTGCTCCATTTGCTTCGCGACACACTGCATTAGACCCGCATGGAGATGGTACACAAGGTGTTGGTTTTTCCTCAGTAGATGGCTCATCTACAAGAAGCAATGACGTGTCAAAAATGCTCATAAATAACGGACTTCGCATTACTTACATTGCTTTTGAATGCACTGAGTGAATGGATCTCCAGTGAAACCTATCGCACAGACACACATAGGCGTATGACTTATTACTCTGCAATCAGCATCAGCTCCACATGATCCTGGACAAGGATCTCTACACTTTTGATTGATGCAAGCTAAGTGTGTTGAGCATTCGCTGTTACTGACACATTCTGGTCTACACTGTGGTGGAGATCCAGTGAACTGTGGCAGACATGAGCACGAAGGTGAATTATTTATTACTTGACACTGAGCATTTGGACCACATGGGGATGGTCGACATGGGTCTATCGGAGGTTCTGGATCTTTCTCTGCAGAAAATTATTCGGATTATAGCGTGAATATTTATCGATGATCCTGCAATGAATTTGAAAAATTCAGTGACTTACGTATCAAAGTACATCTAACAAACGGATCGCCGGTAAGGTCTCCTGGACAACTACATATTGGATTGTGATTTACGACATTGCAAATAGCCCTCATTCCACAAGTGCCTGGACAAGGATCTATGCATTTTTGGTTACTGCATGCCTTGTTTGGTGCACAATCAGAGCTAAGAATGCATTCCGGTCTACAACTTGGCGGACTACCCATGTAACCAGGAATACAAGAGCAAACGGCTTGTCCGTTTATTCGGCGACACTGACTGTTTGATCCACACGGTGATGGATTGCAAGGGTCAGACTGAGTTGGTGCTGTTTTAAAATATAAATATTGTGATTAGCAATTGGAAACAAGGGTGCTGATTCATTCGTGGATTGGAAATGTGGTGAATTAATTGATCCATCTCATTTATTTCGCGATTGTCTCACCTTCTACTGGAGAACAAGCGACGAATGCATTGCCAGATGTACCAGATGGGCAGGTACAAATTGGAACGTGATTGACAACACTACATAAGGCGTTTTGACCGCACGTTCCGACACAAGGATCTTTGCATTTGTTTCTTATGCATGCATTGGTACGTGAACAATCATCATTCAAAACACATTCTGGGCGACAGCCTATGAACGGATCGCCTTGGAAGTCTGACAAACATGTACAGATACCATTCAGACATTGCGTATTTGCACCGCAGCTGGAGCAAGGATCAACAGGCAGTGGATCTTTCGCTAAAAAATTAGGCATGTTGAAATAAACGTGGTTTATACAAAAAAATTTCGGAGTTCTCTCGTCTGTTATGTATGCGTAGAACTTCTCTTACGTGTTTCCAAAATTGGTGTACATCTCGTGAACGGATCTCCAGTGTAACCTCGAAGACAAGTACACATCGGCGTATGGGTAATCACATTACATTCAGCACCTATTCCGCAAGAACCAGGGCACGGATCTCTACATTTAGATTGCAGGCATGCTTCGTTACTTGGGCAATCAGGATTTATTGTACATTCTGGTCTACAATTAGGCGGCGATCCAATGAAACTCGCCAAACAAGCACAAGATGCTTGACCATTAATGTCTCGACATTCAGAGTTCTGACCACATGGCGAAGGGACGCAGGGATTCATATACGACGGTCGTTCGGGTGGTACATCAACTGCAAATAACAATCATGTTTCAATTTCTGAAGTTGTGACACCAATTTATAGATTTTTTGTCTTTTACTTACGAGGTGTTTTGAAACACGTAACGAACGGGTCTCCTGTGTAACCCTGTTGACAGCTACAAATCGGGCTGTGATTTATTGTTTCACATCTTGAATTCGTACCACATCTTCCTGGGCATGGATCGATACATTTTTTGTTAACACATGCACGGTTTGATGGACATTCCGAGCTAACAACACATTCTGGACGACATGCTGGTGGACTTCCCATATACTCAGGCAAACACGAGCAAACTGCCTGGTCATTTATAACGCGACATTGGCTGTTCGGGCCGCATTGCGATGGGTTGCATGGGTCAGAGATAGTTGGCTGGGTATCTGATAGAGAAATTATGATAGTGAATTTTTTAGAAAAAGAAATTGCTATAACTATATTCAGAGAGAATTCTGAACTGCTTTTTTTGCATACCTTCAATGATAAGGGTGCAATAATTGAAGGGATCGCCTGTGTATCTCGAGAAGCAAGTGCACATTGGCAGATGATTAATGACTTGGCATTCTGCGTTACGTCCGCATGTTCCTGGACAAGGATCTTTACATTTTGAATTAATGCATGCTTGATTCGATGAGCAATCAGAGTTGATGACACACTCTGGTCGGCAACCTTCGTACGGATTTCCAAAATAGTCCGAAACGCAAGAACAAGATCCCGCTCCATTGAGCTCTTTGCATATGGCATTTGCACCACATGGGGAAGGCTGACAAGGCCTGTTGGGTTGCGTAGGCGGAGATGCTGCGAATTAATATTATTATGAATCATTGTTGAAGTAATTAAGAGAAAGTTGTGAAAATAAAGTTTGTTCTTTTGAGAAAAGAAGAGATTATGATACTTACGATCTCTGAATGTGCACTGCGTGAAAGGATCTCCAGTGTAGGAATTCATACATACACACATAGGAGTATGACTAACAACGCGACATTCGGCGTTAGCTCCACAAGAGCCAGGGCAAGGATCCCTGCATTTTTGGTTAATGCATGCTAAGTTGCTAGGGCATTCACTATTACTGCTACATTCTGGCCTACAGTTTGGTGGAGATCCTGTAAATTCTGGTAGGCACGAACAGGACGGAGAATCATTTACGACCTGACACAGGGCATTGGGGCCACAGGGTGATGGTTGGCATGGGTTTACGGTTGGCGCTGGTTCGTCCACTGCAATACGATATTTATAATTACAGTAATGAAAAGAGTTTTCTCGAATTTGATCTCACAAATATTCTTACAAATTGGTGTGCATCTGATGAAGGGATCGCCAGTGAATCGTATAGGACAGCTGCAGATCGGATTGTGATTAACAACTTCGCATTTTGCTTTCAGTCCGCATGTTCCAGGGCAAGGATCTTTGCACTTTTGGTTACTGCACGCTTCATTTTGGGGACAATCTGTGCTAACTACACATTCTGGTCGGCAAGTTGGAGGACTACCAATGTAACCGCTAACACAAGAACAAACAGCTTGTCCATTTATGACGCGACATTCACTACTGGGTCCACAAGGTGTTGGGCTGCATGGGTTTGATGGTACCGGTACTGTTGGAAAATAGATTTAAAAAATCAAGGTTCGCAAAATTAGGGAAGCTAATAACGTTACGGACTCGTAGAAAATTACACACCTTCTATTGGGGCGCAGTAACTGAAAGCATTGCCACTCATGTTCTCCGGGCAACTACACATCGGTACATGATTTATGACAGTGCATAGAGCGTTACTAGCGCAGGCACCGGGACAAGGATCTTTGCATTTATTTCGCAGACAAGCCTTGTCACGAGAGCAATCTGCGTTCAGTACACATTCAGGTCTACAACCGGCATATGCATTTCCTTGATACTCTGATAAACAACTGCAAATGCCATCGTTACATTCAGCATTTGGACCGCACGGTGATGGATTACACTTATCAACTGGCTCTTGATCATTAGCTGCAATAATAATCATGACTTTTAACTGAACCAATAGTATTTCGTTTTCTTTCTGAATTTATTCTCATGAATAAAAGTTCTTACGAGGTGGTGGCCGCGGGCTGCAGCTTGTGAATGGATCTCCCGTGTAACCTTCAGAACATGTGCACATTGGAGTGTGTGTTACAACAGCGCACTGAGCTCCAAAGCCACACGATCCAGGACAAGGATCTCTACATTTTTTGTTAATGCACGCTTGATTGCTCGGACATTCAGCATTTATAGTACATTCTGGTCTACAATTTGGCGGTTGTCCAATGTAATTATTCAGGCAAGTACAAGCTGGAGTGCCACCGCTATTACGGCATTGAGCAAAACTACCACATGGAGATGGGACGCATGGATCTGACTGAACGGGTACTTGGGTGTCGGGAGCTGTAAATGAAGTAATTAGCATATTAAATAGGGTTTAAATCGAAGAACGATTTTTCCGCGTGTCAAAAATATGCTTACGTGGAATAGGTGTGCATCGAGTAAATGGATCTCCACTGTGTCCAGGCAAACAACTACAAATTGGGCTGTGATTTACAACAACGCAGTTAGTTTGGAGACCGCATGGGCGAGGGCAAGGGTTCACACATTTTTGATTCACACATGCTAATTGCGATGAACATTCCGAACTGGAAACGCACTCGGGTCTACAACCTGGCGGGCTGCCAATGTATGTGGGAAGGCAAGAGCAAACTCCTTGTTCATTTAGTACTCTGCACTGGCTGTTGGGTCCACAAGGTGATGGGTTGCATGGGTCAGGTTTTTCTGATACGTCGTCTGAGCAAAATAAAATACATGTCTTCATAGGGCGAACATTGATAGCGAAAAGATTTAAGGCTGAAGGCTTGGGCAAAAATTAGAAACTTACAAGTTGGCTGTTGGATGGAACAGAACGAGAAGGGATCGCCGGTAAATCCTGAGCGACAGTTGCAAGATGGTAAGTGATTAATCGCTGTACATTCCGCGTTTTGACCGCAAGCACCTGGACAGGGGTCTTTGCATTTTGATTGAATGCAGGCTTGGTACGATGGACAATCCGAATTAATAACGCATTCCGGTCTACATCCTTCGTAAGGGTTTCCTCGGTAGTCGGGTAGACATGTGCAAGATCCGGCACCGTTTAATTCTTTGCATATCGCGTTCGACCCACAGGGTGTGGGTGAACAGGGAGAGTGTTTATCTTCAGGAATAGGGTCAACTAAAACATGGAAAATACAAGAAAAAATTGATATCAATTTCTGAGCGTCATCAAGGGCTTCGTGTCTTGAGTAATTTAAATTTTCTCAAATTATCCTTACGTTGAGCTTGGAAGCATTGAACAAATGGATTTCCAGTGTAATAATTCGAACACACACAATTTGGTGTGTGACTAACAACATAACACTCTGCATTTGTGCCACATGTTCCAGGGCATGGATCTGTACATTTTTGATTGAAACATGCTTGATGGTTTGGACAATCATTATTGCTAACGCATTCGGGTCTACAATTCGGAGGTGACCCTGTGTACTGTGGTAAGCAAGAACACGAGGGTGATTCGTTGATAACTTGGCATTGCGCGTAAGGGCCGCATGGTGAAGGTTGGCACGGATTAACTGGAGTGGGATCATTGATTGCTGCAGAAAACATTTTGTCGCATTATTTAAATGAAATAAATGATTGATATTGTTTGAATCCAAGACCAATTTCTTACGTAATGGGGAACATCTGATAAACGGATCGCCGGTATAACGATCAGGGCATGTGCAAATGGGATTGTGATTGATTACAGCACACATAGCTTGTAATCCACATGTTCCAGGACATGGGTCCCTACATTTCTGATTCGTACATGCCTCACTCCTCGAACAATCAGAACTAACGATACATTCTGGTCTGCAGGACGGAGGGCTGCCGATATTTTCAGGGGCACAAGAACACACCGCTTGGCCGTTTATCTCACGGCAAATGCTATTAGGGCCGCAGGGTGATGGGTTGCATGGCCTTGTATTCACAGGAGCTATAGCGAAATATGGTATGACATGTAACTAATTATCTCAGGGTGATATTTCTTCGCTTATAAATAAGGTTTACGCTAGGCTTTCATGTACCTGTTACTGTTTGGCACAAAATAAATGCATTTCCGCTCATGCCAGGTGGGCAGCTACACATTGGAGTGTGATTGATAACGTTGCACAGGGCATTTTGTCCGCAGGTACCAGGGCATGGGTCTATACACTTATTACGCACACATGCTTTGTTGGGATAACAGTCCGTATTCAGGACACATTCCGGTCTACATCCGGTATATGGATCGCCAAAATATTCAGGTTGACAAGTACAAATTCCATCGTTACACAATGCATTCGGACCGCATGGTGATGGATTACATTTGTCTACGTCAATGTGTTCTATAACTGCATAATAAAGATTGTTTAAACATTGGTTCAGCTGGAGGGAATATTCCTGATATATTTTAAGGGGTTTGGTCTTACTTGGTGGCTTGTAATAACAGTTACTGAATGGATCTCCAGTGTAACCTTCGGCGCAAGTGCACACGGGAATATGATTGAATACGCTACATAATGCGTTCAATCCACACGATCCCGCACATGGGTCACGACATTTTTCATTCATGCAAGCTTTGTTGCTTGAGCAATCAGGGTGGATTGTACATTCAGGTCTACAATTCGGGGGACTGCCCATGTATTCGGACAAACATGAACATGATGGTGTTCCTCCTATATTTTGGCATTGCGAATATGGACCACATGGTGACGGGAAGCAAGGATCTCTCTGAATTGGTTGGTCATATTCAATTGGGGCTGTAAGAAAAATGTAAGGATGCGTTAAGTAATTTTCACGAGGCAATCAATTCGAATGAGTCGGTTGAATGGTGATTTTACAATAATGATTCTTACTTTGAATTCCGAAACATCGTGTGAACGGATCTCCAGTAAATCCATTCTTACAAATGCATATGGGGCTGTGATTTATAACATTACACATCGTATTTGCTCCGCATGGATTAGGGCAGGGATTGATACACTTGGATTTTATACATGCCAGACTCGATGGACAGTCTGAACTTACTAAACACTCTGGTCTACAACCTGGAGGGCTACCTATGTAAGTTGCCAAGCACGAACAAACTGCCTGGCCATTAATTTCCCGACATTGACTATTTGGACCACATGGGGAAGGTTGGCATGGATTGCCTGGATCAGCTGCAATCGCTGGTTAAATTATGAGGCATTAATGAAAATCCGGGTATAGAATATGGCATGAATACTAGATCGGAATCCTTACTTGGTTCTTGTATTGGATGACAGTATCGGAATGGATCACCAGTGTATCTTTCAAAACATGTACATGTCGGCGCATGATTCTGCACATGGCATTGTGCATTTTGGCCACATGCTCCAGGGCAAGGATCTTTACATTTCAATCCGCTACATGCTCGGTTTGAGGAACAGTCTGAATTCACCACACATTCTGGTCTGCATCCTTCGTAAGGATTTCCAAAATATTCTGGCAAACATGTACAGGAGCCAGCATTCTGTTGTACCCTACATTGGGCATTCGCTCCACAAGGGGATGGCATGCAAGGGGTTGGTGTTTCATTTGGTATGATGTCAACTAAAATGAACGAGGTTGGATATGAGAAGTTGTTTCGTAGGTTACTATTAAGTAATACGAATTCGTGAAAAATCTTACATTGTTGACTACATTGCGTAAATGGATCGCCGGTATGGCCGATAGGGCAAACGCACATCGGCGTATGACTGACAACGTGGCAATTCGCGTTAAATCCACAAGAGCCAGGGCAGGGATCTCGACATTTCTGATTGATACATGCTAGTTGAGACGAGCATTCGCTATTGCTAACACATTCTGGTCTACAATTTGGTGGTGATCCCATGAACTCTGGTAGGCATGAGCATGATGGTGAGTCATTAATTACTTGGCACTGCGCATTAGGACCGCAAGGTGATGGTTGACATGGGTTTACATGCTCCACAGGTTTCACAGCTTGAAATTGGATAATAAATCAATGAGGGTATTATTTCAAATTTAGTGTGAATGAAATCACAACATTCTTTGGTAATGATAAAGTATTTGATAATTGAAAAGTTGTGATTTCATATAAACATGAGTACTGTGAGTCTTCTTACGAATTGGTGAACATCGAATGAATGGATCTCCTTGTAAATTGCTAGGACAACTGCAAATAGGGTTGTGATTGATAACGTTGCAAGTTGCACCGATACCACAAGTTCCTGGGCATGGATCACGACATTTCTGATTATTACATGCTTCATTTTGGGCACAGTCTGAACTGACGGCACATTCCGGTCTACAAGTTGGCGGAGACCCTACGTAACCAATGATACACGAGCATATTGCATGGCCGTTACTCTGTCGACATTGGCTATTTGGTCCGCAAGGGGATGGCATGCATGGATCGGTATAGATTGGCGCTGAAATTGTCAAATTATTAATACATGATACGTACACCTGAGTCGGAAGAGTTAAAATCAATCTACACGCATACCATCTAGCACGGAACAAACAGCAAACGCATTTCCAGTCATTCCTGGTGGGCAACTGCACATAGGAATGTGATTATAGACATTGCAAATGGCACTCTGGCCACATGTTCCTGGACAAGGGTCTAAGCATTTGTTCCTAATACATGCTCTGTTCAGAGGACAGTCCGTGTTCAGAACGCATTCTGGACGGCATCCTGAGTACGGATCACCTTGGTACTCGGGTTGGCATGTGCAAATGCCATTGTTACACTGAGCGTTTGGACCGCAAGGGGAAGGATTGCATGGATCTTGTTCAACAGGCACATTCTCTGTAAAAATGTTTCATAATGAGGTGTGCGTCAGCGGGATAAATTCACTGAAAGATTTGCGAAGATATTGTATATCCTTACGTTGGGGTGTTGGCGAACAACTGGTAAATGGATCACCGGTGTAACCCTGTATACAAGTGCATATTGGCACATGGTTCATCACATGGCACTGCGCCTGTAAACCGCACGAACCGGGGCAGGGATCTCTACATTTTTCTCGCATGCAAGCTAAGTTGCTTGGACATTCTTGATTAATCGTGCATTCTGGTCTGCAATTCGGAGGTGCTCCGATATAGTTTGATAAACATGAACATGAAGGAACTCCGCCTATATTTCGACATTCTGAATATTGCCCACATGGCGATGGGACACAAGGATCTCTTTGAATTATTTCATCCTGGCCCGGAGAAGTCACTGAAATTGCAATTCCATATGGGTATAATAAACTGTATTCAATTCTCTGGATAATTCTACTGATGAAAAATTCTTACATGGCGCTTGGAAACAGACGGTAAATGGATCGCCTGTGAATCCCTGTCTACAGCTACATAATGGAGCATGATTGATAACTCTGCAATCTGCGTTTTGGCCACATGGCGTGGGACATGGATTTTTGCATTTTTGTTGTATACATGCTTGATTAGAAGGGCATTCGGAACTGACAACACACTCAGGTCTACAAGCCGGTGGGCTACCAACATATGTTGGAAGACAGGAGCAAACAGCTTGGTCATTTATTACCCTACATTGACTATTTGGACCACAACGAGCTTCACCACAAGGGTCAGATTTTTCTACATCCGCAACTGGGAATAATAAAACAAATGATATTGAAATATTCATAGCTTGCAAAAACTGACGTCTGCGGTAACAGGTATTCTATAACTGAAACTTACCAACTGGCTGTTGTAGGGAACAGTATCGATAAGGATCTCCGGTGTAGGAAATATAACAGGAGCATATTGGGAAATGACTCGATACCCGACACTCCGCATTTGTACCGCAAGTTCCTGGACATGGATCTACACATTTAGCCCTGACACAAGCAAGATTCGATGGACAGTCTGAATTCAAAGTACATTCTGGTCTACAGCCTTCATACGGGTTCCCGAGATATTCGGGCAGACAAGAACACGACCCGGCTTCATTTCGTTCTGTACAAATTGCGTTCGCGCCACATGGAGATGGCAAACAAGGAGTTGGTCTTTTATCAATGGGGTCCTCGACTGTAAATATTTTTGTACGGTCAGTTATCATGTGTTAGGAAATAATCAATCGGCGTTAGTTGTACCGGCATAAGTGTTATCCAAATTTTTCAATTAATTTTGTGAGATCCTGATACCAAAAAATTTTGTTGATAAAAACGATTGAATATCTTACATGGCTTGACGAAGCATTGCGTGAATGGATCTCCCGTGTGTCCGATGGCACAATAGCACATCGGGGTATGGCTTACGGTTCGACATTCCGCATTAGCGCCACATGAACCTGGACATGGATCCTTGCACTTTCGATTGATACATGCCTGATGACTAGGACATTCGCTATTGCTCACACATTCAGGTCTACAATTTGGCGGGGATCCAATAAATTCAGGTAAACATGAACACGATGGTGAATCATTGATAACTTGGCAAATTGCATTTGCACCGCAAGGAGATGGTCGACATGGATCAACTGTCACGACTGGAGTTTCAACTAGAAATAATAATGATCAAGATATTTAATCGGGTGTACCTAATGACTGTTGCTTGATGTAGAAGAGGAAATTTAATAGGTCTTACGCATAGGAGAACACCGCACGAATGGATCTCCGGTATATCTAACAGGACAGTGGCATATGGGGTTGTGATTAACAACCTCGCAAAGTGCGCCCAAGCCGCACGTTCCAATGCAAGGATTTCGGCACTTTTGATTATTGCAAGCTTCATTTTGTGAACAATCAGAACTGACTACGCATTCGGGACGGCATGATGGTGGGCTTCCAATAAATCCAGGGACACAAGTACAAACTGATTGGCCATTATTACTTCGACATTGACTATTCGGTCCACATGGTGACGGATTACATGGTGATAAAACTTCGGGATCTATTGAGGATGATAAATTGAATGATTAATAATTTGACTCAAGTAAAATACCAAAACTACATGCACGGGAATGGGTACCTCGCATTGGTTTGCAGAAGACGAAAGCATTGCCCTCGAATCCTTGTGGACAACTACACATGGGTATGTGATTTATTACACTACAGATTGCATTGTTGGCACATGTTCCTGGACAAGGATCAAGACATTTGTTACGAATGCAGGCTTTGTTACGGGGACAGTCCGGATTAAGG
The DNA here is from genome assembly GCA_963932425.1 of Athalia cordata. Classification (NCBI taxonomy): domain Eukaryota; kingdom Metazoa; phylum Arthropoda; class Insecta; order Hymenoptera; family Athaliidae; genus Athalia; species Athalia cordata. The sequence goes on from OZ010626.1 coordinate 34,904,168, forward strand.
ACACACTCTGGTCGACATCCTGCGTAAGGATCTCCTTGATACTCAGTAAGACATGAACATATTCCATTATCACATTGTGCATTTGGACCGCAAGGTGATGGGTTACATGGATCAGTATATTGTGGCTCGTCCGCTAAAATTAAATGTCTTTTAGCTCAGCTGTCATAGCAAATAATAGGATAGTGTGACACAATTTAAAGTCAGTTAACTCACGCTGCACTGGATTTGGGTTACATTGAGTGAACGGGTCTCCGGTATGACCTTCGAGACATGTGCACATTGGTGTATGATTGATCGTTGCACATTGTGCATTAAAACCACATGAACCTGGGCATGGATCTCTACATTTTTCTCTTATGCAAGCCATATTGCTCTGGCATTCAGCATTTATTGTGCATTCGGGTCTACAATTTGGTGGACTGCCCACGTAATTTGCCAAACAAGAGCAAGAAGGAGTATCACCAACAGGTCGGCACTGAGCATTTGCACCACAAGGTGATGGAACACAAGGATCTCTCATAATTGGTGGATCTGATGGTTTGACTGAAAAAAATTATGGTGGTAAAAAGCAAGAAATATAAGAAGATGAAACAGAAATGTTCGGTGTTGTATAATCGAAGACAGACTCTAGACATACCTTCCATCATAGGGAAACACTGTGAAAATGGATCGCCCGTGTAGCCGTTTTTGCAGAAGCATATTGGGCTGTGGTTTATTACTTTGCACTGCGAATTTCTACCACATGGTTCTGGACATGGATCTATGCATTGTTGGTTCACACAAGTACGAGTTGAAAGACATTCTGAGCTAACTACACATTCAGGTCGACAGGCTGGAGGACTGCCTTTGTACGTTGGGAGACACGAACACACCGCCTGATCATTATTAACGCGACATTCACTATTCGGTCCGCAAGGAGATGGCCTACAAGGGTCACGTTTTTCGTCCTCATTTACTGTAAAAGACGATAAAATTGCTTAGAACCAAATCTTCATTATTTCTGGTTTGAAAATGTGGGATGCGTCATCTCACCAATAGGTTGGAAAATGTTGCAGTAGCGGAAAGGATCGCCTGTGTAGCCTTCGATACAAGTGCATGTTGGTGCATGGCTTATGACCTGGCAATGAGCATTCTGCCCGCAAGACCCTGGGCAAGGATCTTGACACTTAGATCTTATGCAGGCTAAATTAGAAGGACAATCAGAATTCATAACACACTCTGGTCTGCATCCCTCGTACGGGTTGCCAACGTATTCAGGTAAGCATGAACATGATCCAGCCCCGCCTAATTCTTTGCATATTGCGTTTGCGCCACATGGAGTTGGTCTGCATGGCGTTGGCCTTTCCTCGATATTGGCTGTATGAGAACATGCGAGAGGTTTTCGATAATAATTTGAGTTTGGCGACATTCATTGGCATGGACGGAAAAAAAAGCTTACGTTGAAGTACGGAACACTGCGTGAATGGGTCTCCTGTATAACCTGATATACAAGTGCACATCGGCGTATGACTGAAGACGTGGCATTCAGCGTTTGCTCCACATGATCCTGGGCAAGGATCTTTGCATTTTTGGTTGATGCATGCCTTGTTACCAGGACATTCACTGTTGGAGACACATTCTGGTCTACAGTTTGGTGGAGAACCAGTGAATTCGATCAAGCAAGAGCATGAAGGGGACTGATTTATGACTTGACACTGGGCATTCGGTCCACAGGGTGATGGCTGGCATGGATTAACCGGATCTTGTTGAACTTGAGCTATTGCAGATAATAACAGTTTGTGTTATAAATGAGGCTAACTTCTATTCGGAGTTATAACATAGATGTGTAGAATTTGATCTTACGAATTGGCATGCACGATAGGAATGGATCTCCTGTCAGACTTTGAGGACATGTGCATATGGGATTGTGACTAATAACTGAGCATTGTGCTCTTAGACCACAAGTTCCGGGGCAAGGGTCCTTGCATTTCTGATTAATACAAGCTTCATTTTGCGCACAGTCAGAACTAATTGTACATTCCGGTCTACAGGTAGGAGGACTTCCAATGTATCCTTGCACACATTTGCAAATTGCTATGCCATTAACTTCCTGGCAGTGACTGTTCGGTCCACATGGTGATGGCGAGCAAGGATTCCTAATGATTTCGTCTGGCAGAAAATTGAATTCGAAATTGATTAGAAATTGAAAATTGTATTGAGTGTTATCAAGAATAGTAAAATGGCTACCTCGCATTGGCAAACATTGCATGAAAGCATTTCCGACCATTCCTGGCAGACAGCTACACATGGGCACATGATTTGTTGTTACGCACTGAGCGTTCACACCACAGGTACCCACGCATGGATCTACACATTTGTTTCGAATGCAGGCTCTGTCACGGGAGCAATCATCGTTAACAACGCATTCTGGTCGACATCCAACGTATGGATCGCCGTGGTATTCTGCAATGCAGGAACAAGTTCCTTCTTGGCAAATTGCATTCGAACCACATGGCGAAGGATTGCATAAGTCCTGTACTACGGGATACTCATCGGCTAAAAGTGGTAAACCATTTTTAAATATTCAATAACAATCGAAAGAGAGTTGAAGAAATTCAATACTCGAACTTTAGAAGAAATGAAAACTAGATCATGCTTACAAGGTCTTTTGGGCACGCAGTTAGTAAATGGATCTCCTGTATAACCGTCATGACATGTACAAACTGGAGTATGATTTATGACGTCACATCGAGCGCCTAAACCACAAGAGCCGGGACATGGATCTCTACATTTCTCACGTATACAAGCCATATTACTGGTACATTCTGGATTTATTGTACATTCCGGTCTGCAATTTGGTGGCGTTCCTATGTAAGTAGGTAAACAGGAACAGGATGGTGCGCCGCCAATATCACGACACTGTGAATACTGTCCACATGGGGATGGTGAACAAGGATCCCTTTGAACAGGTGGCTGATTTTCGATTTGTGGACCTAAGAAAGTTATGAATGGTTAAATCGAATTCCGGTTACGAAATATACTCGAATTCTTACGTGGTATAGGGAAGCATGATGAAAACGAGTCTCCCGTGAAGCCTTGTCGACAAATGCATATCGGACTATGATTTATAACTTTGCAGTCTGCATTTCTTCCACATGGATCCGGGCAAGGGTCAACACATTTCTGATTTATGCAAGCTCTGTTCGTGGGGCATTCAGAACTGACTACGCATTCCGGCCTACAACTGGGCGGTGCACCACTATATGTTGGTAAACAAGAACAAACGGCTTGGCCGTTGTTTTCACGACAAACACTGTTTGGACCACAAGGTGATGGTGAACATGGGTCAGTTCGGTCAGCTTCTACAACTGTTATAAAAGCAAAACACGTTAGCTCAATTCTGTGCAATTTGACACTCTGTCGTAGGTTTTTTGAATTCTGTCGTTTTTTATTATAGTGTTTGATACACCTACTTGTGTCTTGTACTCTGTTACAGTAGCGGAATGGATCTCCTGTAAAGCCAATATTGCAAACGCAAGATGGAAGATGATTTATTACATGACACTCTGCATTCTGCCCGCAAGTTCCTGGACACGGATCCTGACACTTTGAACGTATGCATGCTCTGTTTGGAGCGCAGTCTGAATTTATCGTACATTCTGGGCGACAACCTTCATATGGATTTCCAATATGATCTGGCAAGCACGAACATGCTCCGGCGCCATATCTTTCCGTGCAAATAGCATTGGAACCACATGGCGAGGGAGTGCATGGCAACGGATTTGCCATTGGTTGAACTAAAATGAATCACAAAGAATTGTAGTAATTATGCTTCTCAAAAGCATGAGGTTTTCTTAATATCGGGTGCTCACTTTGCTCGGTGTTACATTGCGTGAATGGATCTCCTGTGTAGCCAACAATACAAATGCACATCGGTGTGTGACTGACCACGTGGCAATCAGCATTCAGTCCACATGATCCGGGACAGGGATCTCTGCATTTTCTATTAATGCAAGCGAGATGACTAGAACATTCGCTATTGCTGATACATTCGGGTTTACAATTAGGAGGCGATCCAATGAATTCTGATAAGCAAGAGCAAGACGGGGAGCCGTTAATAACTTGACATTGAGCGTTTAGCCCGCAAGGTGAAGGCTGACATGGATTTGTCTCAGGAATGGGATCTTGTACTGAAAGTATAAATGACGTTTAGTAACAGAAACAAATTGAACATGATATTATCATATCTGAAGTATGGAAAGTAAGTGTCTTACTTTTCGGTGAGCATCTAACGAATGGATTGCCAGTTAAGTGTGGTGGACAACTGCAAATCGGATTGTGATTTATGACTTGGCACATCGCCGAGATTCCACATGTGCCTGGGCAAGGGTCTTTACATTTTTGGTTTATGCATGCTTCAGACTGAGAACAATCAGTACTGACTATACATTCTGGTCTACATGAAGGCGGACTGCCAATAAAGCCTATGACACATGTGCAAACAGCCAAACCATTTACTTCTCTACACTGACTATTGCTGCCACATGGTGATGGATTGCATGGATGTGTAGCTACGGGCTCTATGAAGGATGTAAAAACATTACAATCAGATTTCATGTCCACCTAAGACGGATCTGTGGTTCAAGTATTAGCGGAAGAAACCGTACCTCTGAATGGCGTGCATAATACAAATGCATTTCCTGTCATGCCTGCAGGACAACTGCACATTGGAACATGGTAGTACACATCGCATTGCGCATTTTGACCACAAGTACCAGGGCATGGATCGAAACATTTGTTATTTTTACAGGCTTTGTTTATCGGGCAATCTGTATTGAGTACACATTCTGGGCGGCACCCAGAATACGGATCTCCTTGATATTCTGGCAAGCAAGTGCAAGTGCCTCTGTTACATTCAGCATTTGGACCACAGGGAGATGGATTGCAAGGGTCTGTTTCGTCAGCTACTGGCGCTGTAATAATATGTATTTTCCAAAAAGATTCTGAATAAGATGAGACTGTGCAGGCTCTAAGGCGTGGAATCGAAAGTAAGATTTTTGAGAACTGATAACTATGCTGAATATCAACACTGATAGATGAAACTGACGGTAAAGGTTTTTGAATAAAACTCTCGTCCTGCCGCCTTGGTGCCTTGAGCATGTAAATGAAAAGATTATAATGATTATTTCTCACGTGTTTGTGGTTTGGGATAGCAGTTACTGAATGGGTCTCCAGTATAACCCTCAAGGCAAGTGCACATCGGAGTATGATTGATTACCGCGCACTGAGCGCCTAAGCCACAAGAGCCAGGACAAGGATCACGGCATTTTTCTCTAATGCAAGCAGTACTGCTCGTGCAATCAGGATTTATCGTGCACTCGGGTCTACAGTTTGGTGGACTGCCAATGAAAGTTGGTAAACACGAACAGGAGGGTGACCCTCCAATGTCACGGCATTCGGCATGCGGACCACAAGGTGATGATGCACATGGATTTCGATATTGCTCAGGGGTTGGTTGCGGTGCTAGAATATGGCAGGGCATTGATAGGGCATTTCAACAACACACGTTTCATGTAAAAAATCATACGAATTATGGTCAAAAGCTTACGTGGCATTGGGAAGCATCGTGTAAATGGATCACCGATGAATCCTTGTTTACAGGCACATATAGGGCTATGATTCAAGACCTCGCAATTGGTATTCAAGCCGCAAGGACTTGGGCAAGGGTTAACGCATTTTTGATTGACGCATGCCTTATTTGTCGGACATTCCGAACTAACTACACATTCAGGTCGACATCCTGGAGGACTTCCTGAGTATCCAGGAAGACATGAGCAAACAGCTTGTCCATTAGAAATGCGACACTGACCGTTCGGACCGCAAGGTGATGGATTACATGGGTCACCAGGATCTGCTTCCACGACTGTTGGGAAATATTCATAGTCAACATCTGGCATTTTGAGATTATTATTATTAGATCACCGAGGACAAGAAACTGTACCTGGATGTTGTACTGGACTGCAATATCGGAACGGGTCTCCGGTAAATCCGGAAATACATGTGCACGATGGCAAATGATTTATAACTTGGCATTCAGCATTCTGACCACACGTCCCCGGACAAGGATTCTGACATTTCGATCTGATGCAAGCAAGACTTGATGTACAATCGGAGTTAACTACACATTCTGGGCGACATCCTTCGTAAGGATTGCCGATATATTCCGGAAGACATGTACATGACCCTGCGCCATTTTGTTCTTTACAAATAGCGTTCGAACCACAAGGAGATGGTGAGCACGGAGAAATGTTCTCGTATATTGGATCAGCTACGGGCAAATATTTGAGTTTAGAAATAGAAACAAATGAATTTCTGATAATCATTTCGTTGGAGAGCAAAGCTTACATTGTTTGAATGTGCATTGTGTGAAGGGATCGCCGGTATATCCAACGATGCAAACACACATTGGAGTATGACTGACAACCCGACATTCTGCATTATTTCCGCAAGAGCCAGGACAAGGATCTTTGCATTTTTGATTAATGCATGCCAAATGACTAGAACACTCGCTATTACTAACACACTCTGGTCTACAATTTGGTGGTGATCCTGTGAACTCTGGTAGGCAGGAGCATGATGGCAAGTCATTAATTACTTGGCACTGCGCGTTAGGACCGCAAGGTGATGGTTGACAAGGGTTTATATGCTCCACAGGTGTGTCAACTGTATAAAGAAATATAAAATGCAGAATGTGATGAATCAAAATGACTTTGACTTTGAAATTTTGTAAACACTCATTTCTATGTAACGTATAATTGTTAACAAAGTAGTTAATAATGATTTGCAATATTCAAAATTTACTCGAACTTCAAGGGAACGATGTATGTTGGACATTAACAAAGCATGTGTATGTATGAATGATTTTCTTACGTATCAATTCACATCTGACGAATGGATCACCAGTGTATCTTGGTGGACAGCTGCATATGGGATTATGGTTGTTGACTTGACACTGTGCTCGAAGACCACACGTACCAGGGCAGGGATCAATACATTTTTGATTACTGCATGCTTCAGTTCTTTCACAATCTGAGCTTACTACACATTCTGGTCTGCAAGATGGAGGGCTTCCCATAAAACTGGGTGCACACGAACAAACAGCCTGCCCATTTATTGTGCGGCATTGACTATTAGGCCCACATGGCGATGGATTGCATGGGTTTGAGACAATGGGATCTGTGATAAAATCTCATTAGTCAAAAATGGAATTCGAACAAGAACTTACTAGGGAAAAACGAATAAATTACCTCTCATTGGAGAGCACAAGACAAACGCGTTCCCATCCATGCCGGGCGGGCAGCTGCACATAGGAACATGGTTATAGACGTTACATTGTGCGTTTTGTGCACAAGTGCCAGGGCAGGGATCAATACACTTGTTACGAACACAAGCTCTGTTTAACGGGCATTCCATATTAATAACACATTCGGGTCGACAACCCGCATATGGATCGCCTTGGTATTCTGGTAAGCAAGTGCATATTCCTTGATTGCATTCGGCATTTGACCCGCAAGGAGATGGGTAACATGGGTCAGGCTCTGGATCATCGACTACTGCAATTTTCAATGTGTTACTTAGTATCTGAGTTGGTTTATGCTATTGGATGAGAGAGATTATGAGCTTCGAACAGAGCACTGCTTACTTGGTGGTTTTGGGTAGCAATTGCTGAACGGATCACCTGTGTATCCATCTGGACAAGTACATATCGGAATGTGATTTATTACGCCACATTGCGCTCCTATGCCACACGACCCTGCACAAGGATCCCGACACTTTTCTCGCATACATGCTTTACTGCTGGGGCAGTCTGGATTTATAGTACACTCTGGTCTACAATTAGGTGGACTTCCGATGTAATTTGTCAAACACGAGCAAGAAGGTGATCCTCCAATGTCACGACATTCCGCATAAGGACCGCATGGTGACGGTATACATGGATTTTTGATTTGTATTACGTCCTGTGTAGGTTCTACGAGGAGAGGAAAAGGAATTCGAATAATTAATAGATCAGTAAAATTCAAATTATCTGCTTGTAAGTCACATCACGTGATATTCGTCCGTCCTTACTTGGAATAGGGAAACACCGAGTAAACGGATCTCCAGTATGCCCGGGTTTACAGGCGCATATTGGACTGTGACTCAACACTTCACAATTCGTATTCAAACCACATGGATTGGGGCACGGGTTGACGCATTTTTGATTAATACAGGCTCTGTTTATCGGACATTCCGAGCTCACAACACATTCTGGTCGACAACCCGGAGGACTTCCTACGTATTCTGGTAGACACGAGCATACGCCTTGTCCGTTAACACGGCGACATTGACTATTTGGCCCGCATGGTGAAGGATTGCATGGGTCTCCAGGGTCTGCTTCCACTACCATTCATTAATATTCAAGTTCATAAGTTTCCTTGATAAATCCAAAATGAGAAGAGTAAAAAAGACCATTCAATATTTTACCAGTTTGTTGTACAGGACTGCAATAACGGAAGGGATCTCCAGTAAATCCAGGTATACATGTGCAAGAAGGAAGATGATTGATAACTTGACACTGTGCACTTTGACCACATGTTCCAGGGCAAGGGTCTACACATTTAGAACGAATACAAGCAAGGCTCGATATGCAATCAGAATTAACGACACATTCTGGGCGACATCCTTCGTAAGGGTTGCCAATATGCTCTGGCAAGCATGTACAAGATCCAACATTATTCTGTTCCTTGCAAATGGCGTTTGAGCCGCATGGAGATGGTGTGCATGGAGATATTTGTTCGAATATTGGGTCAGCTGGAGGGAAATATTCATATTGGGAGACTGAATAAAAATTATCAAATAATCTACACTATGATAGTAGTCATGTATCATTCTTCTTACGTTGTTTGAAGAGACATTGGGTGAAAGGATCGCCGGTGTAGCCAACGATACAAACACACATTGGTGTGTGACTGACGACACGACATTCTGCACTTGCACCACAAGCTCCGGGACAAGGGTCTTTGCATTTTTGATTGATGCATGCCAGATGATATGGGCATTCACTATTGCTGACACATTCTGGTCTACAATTTGGTGGTGCTCCGGTGAATTGTGGTAGGCAAGAGCAGGACGGAGATTCATTGATAACTTGACATTGTGCGTTAGGGCCGCAAGGTGATGGTTGACAAGGATTTATATGAATTACCGGCTCATCTACTGCAAATGAATATTGGAACATGAATTACAAACATTCTGCGAGTGTTAAATAATACGCGCATTCATATGAAAATATTTCAAAGAAATAAACCCGATAACTCGACACAAACTTGAATTTACAAATTACATGCATGCGCAATATTATTTGAGATTGTCATCTACGAATTACAAATAGGCTTACGTATTTCTTGGCATCTGACGAATGGATCACCAGTGTATCTTGGAGGACAGCTGCATATCGGATTATGGTTATTGACTTGACACTGTGCTCGATGACCACATGTGCCAGGACATGGGTCAATACATTTTTGGTTACTGCACGCCTCATTTCTTTCACAATCTGAACTCACTACACATTCTGGTCTACAAGACGGAGGGCTTCCAATGAAAGTGGGAGCACATGAACATACAGCTTGCCCATTTATCGTGCGACACTGGCTGTTCGGCCCACAGGGTGTTGGGTTACATGGGTTTAATACGATGGGATCTGTCATCAAATTGAAATAGATATAGAGAGATATTATGCGAAAGGGTACTAAGGAAAACCGATAAATTACCTCTGATGGGAGCGCATAAAACAAACGCGTTCCCATCCATGCCGGGCGGGCAGCTGCACATAGGCACATGGTTATAGACGTTACATTGTGCGTTTTGTGCACAAGTGCCAGGGCAGGGATCAATACACTTGTTACGAACACAAGCTCTGTTTAACGGGCATTCCATATTAATAACACATTCGGGTCTGCAACCCGCATATGGATCGCCTTGGTATTCTGGTAAGCAAGTGCATATTCCTTGATTACATTCGGCATTTGACCCGCAAGGAGATGGGTAACATGGGTCAGGCTCTGGATCATCGACTACTGCAATTTTCAATGTGTTATGTAGTATCTGAGTTGGGTTATGCTATTGGATGAGAGAGATTATGAGCTTCGAACAGAGCACTGCTTACTTGGTGGTTTTGGGTAGCAATTGCTGAACGGATCTCCTGTGTATCCGTCAGGGCAAGTGCAGGTCGGAGTGTGATTTATGACACTACATTGAGCTCCTATACCGCATGAGCCTACACAAGGATTTCGGCATTTTTCTCGCATGCATGCTTGACTGCTAGGGCAATCAGGATTTATGGTACACTCAGGTCGACAATTGGGTGGACTTCCGATGTAATTTGATATACATGAGCAAGAGGGCGAGCCTCCGATATCACGACATTCGGCATAAGGTCCGCACGGAGATGGCACACAAGGATTTCGAACTGATTCGATATTTTGAACAGGCTCTGAAGAGAGATTAACGATGAGATTAAAGGATTTTTAACATATCTCTGTGGTATTTCAACAGTTAAATAATTCATCCGTGAAAAATCCTTACTTGGAATCGGGAAACATCGTGTAAATGGATCTCCTGTATGTCCTTGCTTGCAAGCACATATCGGGCTGTGATTTGAAACTTCACAGTTCGTGTTTAGGCCACACGGAGCTGGGCAAGGATTAACACATTTCTGATTAATACAGGCTCTATTCGTAGGACATTCTGAGCTAACGACGCATTCTGGTCGACAGCTCGGGGGACTGCCCGTATATTCTGGCAAACAAGAGCATACACCCTGTCCATTTATGGCACGACATTGACTGTTCGGACCGCAAGGTGATGGATTACATGGGTCACCAGGATCTGCTTCCACGACTGTTGGGGAATATTCATAGTCAACATCTGGCAGTTTGAGATTATTATTAATAGATTACCGAGGACAAAAAACTGTACCTGGAAGTTGTACTGGACTGCAATAGCGGAACGGGTCTCCGGTAAATCCGGAAATACATGTGCACGATGGCAAATGATTTATAACTTGACATTCAGCATTCTGACCACACGTTCCCGGACAAGGATTCTGACATTTCGATCTGATGCAAGCAAGACTTGATACACAATCGGAGTTAACTACACATTCTGGGCGACATCCTTCGTAAGGATTGCCGATATATTCTGGAAGACATGTACATGACCCTGCGCCATTTTGTTCTTTACAAATAGCGTTCGAACCACAAGGAGATGGTGAGCACGGAGAAATGTTCTCGTATATTGGATCAGCTACGGGCAAATATTTGAGTTTAGAAATAGAAACAAATGAATTTCTGATAATCATTTCGTTGGAGAGCAAAGCTTACATTGTTTGAATGTGCATTGTGTGAAGGGATCGCCGGTATATCCAACGATGCAAACACACATTGGAGTATGACTGACAACCCGACATTCTGCATTGTTTCCGCAAGAGCCAGGACAAGGATCTTTGCATTTTTGATTAATGCATGCCAAATGACTAGAACACTCGCTATTACTAACACACTCTGGTCTACAATTTGGTGGTGATCCTGTGAACTCTGGTAGGCAGGAGCATGATGGCAAGTCATTAATTACTTGGCACTGCGCGTTAGGACCGCAAGGTGATGGTTGACATGGGTTGACCTTTACAACCGGAGTGTCTGCTGCATTGGGAATATTCAAGTGTTGAATGTTTCGTAAAAATTTATCGCAACGGAAGTCAAAGATTGGATCATTTAGAGCATGCTTACAAATCGGTGTGCATCTAACGAATGGATCCCCTGTATATCTAGATGGACAACTGCATATGGGGTTGTGATTACTGACTTGGCACTGGGCTCTGAAGCCACAAGTTCCAGGGCACGGGTCAATACACTTTTGGTTACTACAAGCCTGATTCCTAGGGCAATCAGAACTGACTGTACATTCCGGTCTACATGATGGTGGGCTTCCTATGAATCCAGATACACACGAACATACTGCCTGTTGATTTATTACACGACACTGGCTGTTCGGACCACACGGTGATGGATTGCATGGATTCTCGACTATGGGATCTATGGGTGAAGTGTAAAAAATTGGATATAAAAGTCAATCAATGATTTCAGCCTATTGATGAACAATTTCGTACCTCTATATACAGAACAGACAACAAATGCATTTCCAGACATTCCTGCTGGACAGCTGCACATGGGAACGTGATTATAAACGTTACATTCCGCATTTTGCCCACAAGTGCCTGGACAAGGATCAAAGCACTTGTTATTGCCACAGGCTCTATTGAGGGGACAATCTGTGTTGAGAACGCACTCCGGACGACACCCTGAATATGGATCGCCATGATATTCTGATAAACATGTACAACTGCCAGAATCGCATATAGCATTCGATCCGCAAGGAGATGGATTGCAGGGGTCTAGTTCGGTGGCTTGGATGACTGTAAAAATTTTTTGTGAATATTCGTGCTTTATACGTAAAGGCAGGGAAAGGGTCATATTTCTTTGCTTACTTGGTGGTTTGAGATAGCAATTAGTAAATGGATCTCCAGTGTATCCCTCGGGACAAGTACATGTGGGTGTATGATTGATTACGCTGCAAAGAGCATTGAATCCACAAGATCCTGGACAAGGGTCTCTGCATTTTTCCCTCATGCATGCTCTGTCACTTGAACAATCAGGATTTATCGTACACTCCGGTCTACAGTTCGGAGGGCTTCCAATGTAAGTTGCAAGGCATGAACATGATGGGGATCCCCCAATGTCACGACATTCTGCGTAACGCCCACATGGGGAGGGTATGCATGGATTCGTTGGTTGGACATAAGTTGGATCTTGTTCTGTAAGAGATTATTACGAAGTTCACTAATCTGCTATCTATTTTTCGTGTTTTCGTACTTCCTGCGGAAAATGGAATTATCTGCTTACTTGGAATCGGGAAACATCTTGTGAATGGATCTCCAGTGTGCCCAGGTTTACAGGCACAAATTGGACTGTGACTCAACACTTCACAATTTGTATTCAGGCCACATGGATTAGGGCATGGATTAACACATTTTTGATTTATGCACGCCCTATTCGCTGGACATTCTGAGCTAACGACACACTCTGGTCGACAACCAGGTGGGGCTCCTCTGTATTCTGGGAGACATGAACAAACGGCTTGTCCATTACTTACACGGCACTGACTATTCGGCCCGCAAGGTGAGGGTTGACATGGATCACCAGGATCTGCTTCTACTACTGCAAATTTTAGGACATTGAACAAATATACTCCCAATATTGATGATACAGATTCATGAAGTAATCAAAAGTAAATGAAGTTAATATTTGTCAATAAATTTAGTATTCAAAAAATAAAACTACGTTAATGTTTAAATATTATATTCAAATGTAATTCAAATGATTCAACTTAAGAAAATAAAAAAATATTAAAACTATTCAGAATCGTTATTCCCGGTCTTGCATTGGGTAGTGTGAGAAAATTAATACGGAGTTTGCCGATGAATCCACCATCAGAGTATCGATATTCAATTATTGGGAAATGAGGAACAGGGTGTTTAGTTCGCATTATTGGTTTCATTGTAGTTCTCATTGTGCATTTTCTATTGGTAGTTGTTTTACTTTGTTAATACTACAGCGATTCCATTAATACTGCGATTATTAAGACACGCATTCAAAATAATCCGGCCAAAGGATATTAATAACAGCATTATCGACTGCCAAGCCCATTTCCAACAATAAGTTTACTATCACTGTAAAATCACGAAACTTACTTATCGGTCGATGGGGGTTACAATAACGGAATGGGTCTCCTGTAAATCCGGGTATGCAAGTACAGCTGGGCAAGTGACTAATTACTTGACATTCAGCGTTCTGACCGCAGGTTCCAGGGCAGGGATTTTGACATTTAGATCTTATACACGCCAGACTGGATACACAATCTGAATTGATCGTACACTCTGGACGGCATCCTTCGTAAGGGTTACCGATGTATTCAGCTACACAAGTACAGGATCCTACGCCATTTTGCTCTCTACAAATAGCATTCGAACCACAAGGTGAAGGCGTACAGGGAGAAAGTTTCTCAGCAATAACTGGATCAGCTAAAATTTGATAACGGAATACAATCAGACCTCACATGAAGATCTATGAGTTCATATTTCGTGAAGAAATAAAATCTTACATTCCCGGATAATACACTGGGTGAAAGGATCGCCAAAGTATCCCGTGGTACAAACACACATTGGCGTGTGACTGACCACTCGACATTCAGCGTTGAAACCGCAAGAACCTGGACAAGGATCTCGGCATTTTTGATTAATGCATGCCAAGTGACTAGAACATTCGCTGTTACTAACGCATTCCGGTCGGCAGTTTGGAGGAGATCCAATAAATTGTGGTAGACATGAGCACGAGGGGTTGTCGTTTATCACTTGACACTGAGCATTTGGCCCACAAGGAGATGGCCGGCATGGATTTACAGGCTTGACTTCAGTAGGCACTATGAAAAAAAATTATGTAAAACTACGTCCTCATTATCACGTGTGGGACTGAATATTCTGATCAAACAAAATTCCTTACAAATGAATTCGCATCTTAGGAATGGATCACCAGTGTAACCAGCTGGACAATTGCATATCGGGCTGTGATTATAAACCTGGCACTGAGCTCTCAGGCCGCAAGTACCAGGGCAAGGATCAACACATTTTTGATTACTACAAGCCTCATTTCTCCCACAATCGGAGCTCACTATACATTCAGGCCTACATGACGGAGGGCTTCCGATGTAACCAGGAACACAAGAACAGACACCTTGCCCATTAATTGTGCGACATAGGCTGTTCGGCCCACAGGGTGATGGATTGCATGGATCTTGGATGACATCGAGTTCTGGAGCGAAGAATTTTAGCAATTAAAAGGAATCTATACGTGGATGAAGTTTGGGAGAATTATCTCGTACCTTTTATGGCTGAGCAAAAAACGAAAGCATTTCCAGACATTCCTGGAGGACAACTGCACATTGGAACGTGATTGTAAACATTGCATAATGCATTTTGGCCACAAGTGCCTGGGCAGGGATCAAAGCATTTGTTGTTGCCGCAAGCTCTATTCAGAGGACAATCTGTATTAAGAACACATTCGGGTCGACACCCAAGATAAGGATCTCCTCGATATTCCGAGAGGCATGTACAAATTCCATTATTGCATTCTGCGTTTGGTCCACAAGGAGATGGATTGCAAGGATCTTTTTCGATAACCTCTATTTCTGTAAATGGTATTAAAGAAGTTCAGTGATAGTTCGAGGTCAGATTCCAAGGGATGAAGTTGAAGGTCAAGTTACCTAATTTTTGGTAGCAATTATTGAATGGATCTCCAGTGTAGCCATGTGGGCATGTGCACATAGGTGTATGATTTATGACACTACATTGAGCTCCTACACCGCAAGATCCAAGACAAGGATCTTTACATTTTTCCCGTATACAGGCCTTACTACTCGGACAATCAGGATTTATGATACACTCAGGTCTACAATTTGGTGGGCTACCAATATAATTTGCGATACATGAGCAGGACGGTGAACCTCTAATATCCCGACATTCGGCATTTGGACCACAAGGTGAAGGCACGCATGGATTTATTACTGGAACTTTCTCTGGTAGGGGTTCTGAAAGAAGTTTAGAATTGAGCAATTCGAATTGGATTCGATCATGAGTAGACTTGAAAAATCACCGATAAGGATAAGAATTAAAGTATCTTACTCGGAATTGAAAAGCATCTCGTGAATGGATCACCAGTGAAACCTTGTCTGCAAGCACAGATTGGACTGTGATTCAGAACTTCGCAATTGGTGTTCTGCCCACACGGACCAGGGCATGGATTGACACATTTTCGTTGTATGCATGCTCTATTCAGAGGACATTCCGAGCTCACTACACATTCTGGGCGGCAACCCGGTGGGGTTCCAATGTAATCAGATTGACAAGAACAAACGGCTTGGCCATTGACCACCCGACATTGACTATTTGGTCCACAAGGTGATGGATTACATGGGTCTACAGGATCTGCTTCCACTAGTGAATATAATAATATGGAATATTATAGATGAAAATATTCAAAGGGGAGTAGAATTGAAAATATAATATCTAATTACCAGGCTGTATAACACGATTACAGTAACGGAATGGATCTCCGGTGAAATCTGCAATACACGCGCACGACGGCAAATGATTCACGACTTGACACTCGGCATTTTGACCGCATGTTCCTGGACAAGGGTTTTGGCACTTGGATCGAATGCAAGCAAGAGTAGAAGGACAGTCAGAGTTTATTACGCACTCTGGACGACAACCTTCGTAAGGATTTCCCATATACTCTGGTAAACAAGTACAAGATCCAACTCCATTCTGTTCCCTACATACAGCATTCGAACCACACGGAGAAGGAGTGCATGGAGTGAGGTGATCAAGTACAACGGCAGCTAAGGAAACGATCACATTATTGAAATCATAGAAGCTAAAAATCTATATTACACTAAATTTTCAAAGAAAGGGTTCGTTCTTACGTTGTCTTCCACATTGAGTGAATGGATCTCCGCTATACCCGAGAAGACAGACGCACATTGGCGTGTGACTTACAACTCGACATTCAGCGTTATTGCCACATGAGCCTGGACAAGGATCTTTGCATTTTCGATTTATACACGCTAAATGGCTGCTGCACTCGCTATTGCTCACACATTCTGGTCTACAATTTGGCGGAGCACCTATAAACTCTTGAAGACACGAGCATGAAGGTGACTCATTGATTACTTTACAATAAGCATTTGGTCCACAGGGAGACGGCTGGCATGGATTTACTTGAACAGGTGTTATGTCAAGTGCTGAAGATAGAAAAAGGATGAATGATTAACATGGTCCTATTTCTATGCTATGATACTGATGATTCGATCATTTAACAAACGATGCATGCTTACGTTTGGGAACACATCTGACAAATGGATCGCCGATATAATATTGCGGACAAGTACAGATTGGGTTGTGATTAATGACCTCGCATCTTGCACCGATACCGCAAGAGCCTGGACATGGATCTCGGCATTTTTGATTACTGCAAGCTTCGTTTAGTGAACAATCAGAACTAACTGTGCATTCAGGTCTGCATGAAGGTGGAGATCCAATGTATCCTGATACACAAGAGCAAACTGCTTGCTCGTTTATTTTCCTACAGACACTGTTAGGGCCACATGGACTAGGCTGACATGGGTTTGTATCTATTGGTTCTGTTTGTGGAAGAAAAAAAAGATGAGAAACTTGTTTGCAATATTCTTGTTTGAAATAAACTAGGTATATTATTTGAAATTAGATAGTTTTGGATTGAACTTGGATGAAGAGCTTTGGTTAAAAGATTCGACATACCTTGGAATGGTAAGCAAAGTACGAAAGCATTTCCGGTCATTCTAGCCGGGCAGCTGCACATAGGAACATGATTGAAAACTACACACTGAGCCATCTGGCCACAAGTTCCTGGACAAGGGTCCATGCACTTGTTACGAACGCATGCTTTTTCGCGTGGGCAATCCGAATTCAAAACGCATTCTGGTCGACATTCGTAATATGGATCACCTTGGTATTCAGGTAAACATGTGCAAATTCCGTTATTGCATAAAGCGTTGGGTCCACAAGGAGATGGATTGCATAAATCGCGGACTGCTGGTTCAGCTAAAAGGGAGAATCATTTGTTGGTTGGTCAACATCGGTTATTTGATTCAAGTTTGAAATTTTGATCGAAGGTGAGGGATTCTTACTTGGAGCTGGTGGTTTAGGGTAACAATTACTGAATGGATCTCCCGTATATCCCTCTGGGCACGTGCACATCGGAACATGATTTCGTACATTACACAAAGCTGTACTACTGCATGACCCTAAACATGGGTTTTTACACTTTTCATTTATGCAAGCCAAATTCATCGAACATTCCGAATTTACTCTACATTCCGGCCTGCAATTTGGGGGAGCTCCTATATACGTCGATAAACATGAGCAAGATGCAGATCCTCTAATATTGCGACATTCGGAATACAATCCACAAGGAGATGGTAAGCATGGATCGATCTCATCTTGTTGTGCTGGAGAAGGTTCTGTAATTTAATTTACACATCTCTCCATAATCTAGCTTATCAAATGCGAAGAACTTCGAGTTTTTTTATCTTTCTTGAAAAGGGTCTTACGTGGCAGTGGGAAACATCTCGTGAATGGATCGCCTGTATATCTAGGAAAACAGCTGCAAATTGGACTGTGATAAATAACTTTGCATTCTGTATTGAGTCCACATGGATCTGGGCAGGGTGATATGCATTTTTGGTTGACACAAGCCATTGTCGTAGAGCATTCGCTGTTCACGACACATTCTGGCTTGCAATTTGGTGGGCTTCCCATGTATGTTGGTAAGCAGGAGCACACAGCCTGGTCATTTATGTTCCGGCATTTGCTATTAGGTCCACAAGGTGATGGATGACATGGGTCTACATCGACGTCTATAGCTGAATTGTGAAGAGAGTTTAATGAATTGATTGAGAATGATGATTGAAGAAATAATAACAGATACTTTGGAATTTTTGGAAGAAAGAAAAAATAGCTTACGGAGATACTGTTGTACGACGCAATATCGGAAGGGATCACCGGTGTAACCAGAATAACAGTTACATGTTGGTAAATGGTTAACAACGTTACATTGGGCATTTAAACCACATGTTCCAGGGCAAGGATTCTTGCATTTAGAGTTGATGCAGGCCATGTTTGACATGCAATCAGAATTTGATATGCATTCGGGACGGCAGCCTTCATAGGGATTTCCTACATAATCTGGGAGACATGAACATGATCCAGCGCCATTATATTCACGGCATATAGCATTCGAGCCACAGGGAGATGGATGACATGGTTTCCTAATTTCGTTTTGGGGCTCTACTGTAAAGAGAAATATACTCAACAATTTATAACTTGACATATTTTTACCAGCAAAACGGGTTAACCAGCGATCAGGGTTTAGTACAATAAAAAAAAAACACATTAATGGCACCGCCGTTAATAGCACAACCAAAATCCACTACACCTAAACGTCAGATTTTGACATTATTATTATCAGTATTATTATTGGTGTAAATATTTTGGGCTTTCAGAGTAATTCTATTAATTCTATGTGAGGCATTGGGTACATCTGAGTTGGTCAGATTTACATAATTTCATATGGTGCATGGTAGTTACGAAGTGCATCGTGATGCAAGGGTAGGAGAACGCTCTCAAATTGTTTCCTGTGCGATGATAGAAGGTGCTAAAAAAATGGGATTTTGATCGTACCCTTGTCAGGTTTTGACCTTCTTGAGGGTTTCAGAATTAATTCTGTTCCGACCAACTTCGCATGTATTGTATGTTATGATTCATTAATAATGGCATTTCGTTCTTGTTGTTTCTTGTTTTTTTTCTAATAGGCATTAACTTCATCAGTTTGTTAAAGTGCTTGTTAGCGCGCTATATCCATTTAGCTGTGTCAATTTCTATCGATTTTCTACGACTTGGGTTTAATTGTGTTCAGGGATCGGGGTGGTTTTTTTGTTGTGCAATATATATTAACGCAACATTTCCTTCAAGCAATCAATTTGTTGGTGGTCCAAAACCAGCATGGGGAGTTATAGACAATTAAGTCATACGTTATGGGGGACGCATCTTATATCTATGCAGCATTGTAAACCATAGCATGGTCAGGGGAAATCAGGGCTTGGGACCACTCCAGGTTTTATATCATGGCCTTAAAATTAATTCTATTATAATTCTACCAGGGTGTATTATAAGCGCATGTGTGCATTTGTGTATAGACCCCCTAAATAACTTTGGGTTGGGACAAATTTGGGGACTTACGCTCATGATCTATTTTCAGATGTACATGACACGTAAATTTTTGTATCTTTCCAATTCGTTATATCAATCACATTTCGCATTGAGGGCAGGGTACGCTATCAATGCATCAATAGCAGTTGATACCCGTGAAGTAGGGGATTTTTGTTCATATTTCGAAAACAGTAACGCTCGTTTCAGTGAGCACTACTTTTTATGGCAGTACGGTCGCCAATAAAATTTATATTTGGGAAGTCTCTTCAGCAAATTAATCAAGCATGACTCGCTTTCATTATAGCCATACTTAACGTGCCAAAAGCAACGACAAATTCTTATCGATGTAGGAGTATAATGAAATCTCCCAGTGTTCAACAATTGATTTAAAAAACAAAAATCGTTTTGCGTTCATGCTACATGCAATATTGATAAAATTTGACTCACCCTTCTCGACTAGACGACAGCTGCTGAATGGATCACCCGTGAAATCTTGATGACACGTACAAACAGGTTGATGGTTGATCACTGAACACTTTGCATTTAAACCACAAACACCAATACACGGATCACGACACTTTTGTTGAACACAAGCAAGCTGCGGCGCGCACTCTGGATTAATTGAACATTCCGGACGACAATTTGGTGGTGTTCCTATGTAGTTTTGCGAGCACGAACATGCAGGACTTTCTCCACGGATGTGACACTCTGAATTTGGTCCACATGGTGATGGATCGCATGGATTTATCGGTGGCGAAATAACTGGAATTAGAATTAAAATACCATGTTAAGTAACTGAAATTTGTCATTCATCTCGACAATGTGGTACTTTGAGCTCTATTCCAAATTGACTCACCCATTATTTGGTTGCACCTCGTGAACGGATCCCCACTGTAACCCTCGCTGCAACTGCATATTGGATTATGATTGACCACTTGACACCTAGCGTTTTGTCCACATGTTCCAGGACATGGGTCTTGGCATTTGTTGCCAAGACATGCCTGAGTTAGCGGGCATTCCGCACTGACTATACATTCTGGTCGACAAGATGGTGGACTACCGATATAATTCGACTGACACGAACAAACAGCATGGTTATTAACGACTTTGCATATGCTATGTGGACCGCATGGTGATGGTGTGCATGGTTGTTGTGGTTCATCTATAATAGAGTTAATTCAATTTAGTTTTTGCCAATCAGAATGTTATGTTTATTATTTTTCTGAATAGCAATTCATGAGTATGCAAGCTTACCATTCTGTTTCTCAAGTCTGCATAGAGAGAATGGATCTCCAGTAGTACCAGCTGGGCAACTGCACATCGGAATGTGATTGACCACATCGCATCGAGCGCCGGATCCGCAAGTGCCAGGGCAAGGGTCAATGCAGTGCTGATTGGCACATGATTTAACTCGCGAGCAATCAGAATTCATCGTGCACTCTGGTCGGCAATATGAATAAGGATCTCCGAAGTGATCTGGTAGACATTCGCAAGAACCTCCGAAACACTGAGCATTTGGACCACATGGCGATGGATTGCAAGGGTCATCAGGAACCTTCGGTCGTTCTAAATTCAAAAGTAGATTTTGTTAGTGGTAATTTTTTTGAGCAGTGTTGTGAATAAAAACCAGTATTTCATGTCTTTTTACACACCCACGAATGGAGAGCAAAGTGTAAATGGATCTCCAGTGAATCCCTGCTGACAGAAGCATGTTGGTATGTGATTTTGAACGCGGCAATCGGCATTTTGTCCGCAAGAGCCTACGCACGGATCTCTACACTTCTCCGAGATACAGGCATCGTTGGATGAACAATCTGTATTAACAACACATTCTGGACGACAATTTGGCGGTGATCCTACGTAATTCTTCATACATGAACAAGCTGCTTGATCTGCGATATTTCTACACTCCGCATACAAGCCACATGGGCTTGGGAAACAAGGATCCCTTGGTGCTGGATCATTCGGAGGTACAACTGAGAAAATTAACAGTGAAGTTAAAATAATGAATTTTTATAGCAAAAAAAAATAAGTTCACTGCGGTATCACTGAGCACGCATAATTTGGGGACTATACCTGGTTCGCGATAACATCTTGAGAATGGATCACCAGTCATGCCTTGTGGACAGCTACAGAGTGGGTTGTGGTTTACAACTTGGCATCTTGCTCCGAGTCCGCATGTTCCCGGACAAGGATCGGTGCATTTAAATTTGTAACACGCACGATCTTGTGGACATTCAGAATTTACAACACACTCAGGTCTACAGTTTGGCGGTGAACCGATGTAAGATTCTTGACAAGTACAAACAGCTTGACCATTGACCACACGACATAAGCTACTTGGCCCACATGGTGAAGGTGAGCACGGTTCGGCAACTGTTGGTTCTGTAGGAGGAATTTATTAAATGTGGTTCAATTCTTGCTGCACAGTAATCATTCAAAACTATGCATGTATGCATATTGGCTTTGTATAACATAAAGCTTGAATTTACCTGTTATCGGCTGCAATGTGCAAGCTGTAAATGGATCACCTATGTATCCAGTCATGCATGTACATGTTGGTATATGATTTACAACAAAGCATTGCGCGAGCGTGCCACAGACGCCTGGGCATGGATCTTCACATTTATTACGAACGCACGCTTTGTTTGTTGGACAATCTGGACTTAGGATGCATTCAGGCTGGCATCCCTCGTAAGGATTGCCATAATAATCTTGAATGCAACTACATGCGCCTGCATTATCACGGCGTTGGCAAATCGCATTCGCACCACACGGAGATGGTTCACAGGGATTCAAAATCTCGTCTGAAATTGAACACAAGGAATAAAAGGATGTTCAACTGACGAAATGCTCCCTAGAATAACTTTTACTAACCTTTCTTGATCACACATTGAACGAATGGATTTCCCGTGAATCCCGTAGAACAAGTACATGTGACTGCGTGATTAACGACGTGGCATTCTGCATTATCTCCGCAAGAGCCCGGACATGGATCCGTGCACTTGGCGTTGACGCACGCTTTGTTGCTCGGACAGTCTGGATTTATAACGCATTCTGGACGACACGATGGTGGAGATCCGACATAAGTTGGAAGACACGAACACGCCGGATTGCCGCCATTGTTCTGGCAATGTGCATTTGGTCCACATGGTGAAGGATTGCAAGGATCATCTGGTAGTTTTGGTTCCGGATCCGCTGAAGAAATTTTTTGATAATTACGAATGTTAACTCATACCGTGAATGATTTCTACAGCGATATTGGTGCTCTTAGTTTATACCTATGATATCATAGCAACTTCTGAAAGGATCGCCTGTCTGGCCTGCAAGACAGCTGCATATCGGACTGTGGTTTATCACTTCACATCGAGCATTCAACCCACAGGAACCCAAGCACGGATCGGTACATTTTTTGTTGACACATGCTCTCGTTGACGAACATTCAGAACTGACGATACATTCTGGTCGACATGATGGCGGAGATCCCAAATATCCTTGGAGACAAGAACATACAGCACGATCAGCCAGATTGCGGCACTGGCTGTTTGGACCACAAGGAGATAGCGAACATGGGTCACGTTTGTCTTCTGGAACTGAAATGTTCAAACAAACAATATAATAGTTGAAAACAAAAAGTTTGATACCGAGATTTGTGTGAATTGCAAATTAAATACCAAGTTCTTGTTGTCGACAGCTGACAAACGGATCACCAACGAAGCCAGAAATACATGAGCATACTGGGATATGGTTTACAACGTCGCATTGAGCATTTTGTCCGCAAATTCCAGGACATGGATCTTTACATTTGTTTCGTAAACAAGATTTATCTCGTGGACATTCAGTGTTGAGAATACATTCGGGTCTGCAAGCTTCGAACGGATTTCCAAGATATTCTGGTAAACATTCGCAGTCTCCGTCTCTGCATATAGCATTTGGTCCACAAGGTGATGGATTACAAGGATTTCTAATTGGGGCTTCCGTACCTGTGGGGTAATAGAGCAAATGATGACTTTCCGTGCAGGAGAACTTGAACAAGTGCGAGTTGAAATAGGAAGAATCTGTAACTTACTCGGTGGAATAGGTGAGCACTGTGAGAACGGATCGCCAGTAAACCCTGTCATACATGTGCATACTGGTATGTGATTCAGCACATGGCATTCAGCACTGACGCCGCAAGACCCTAAACATGGATCTTGGCATCTTTGATTTATGCAACCAAGATGACTCTTACACTCAGAACTTAAAACACACTCGGGTCTACATTCTGGTGGTGCACCAATATAATTCGGAAGACATGAACATGCAGGGTTGCCGGATATTATCTGACAGTGTGAATTTGGTCCACAAGGTGATGGTGTGCAAGACGGAGGTCTTTCAGTTTGTGGTTCATCTGGCAATACTGAAATACGAAGATATTTTAAATATCATTGTGAAAAATTGAATCCTACGGACAATTTGAATAATGAGAGTTTATTTACCATGAGGAGAACATTGGGTGAATGGATCTCCTGTAAAACCAGGTGGGCAAGTGCAAATCGGATTATGATTTTTCGTCGTACATTGCGCTCTCAATCCGCACGTATTTGGACATGGGTCGGAACACTTCTTGTTAGAGCAGGCTAAATTAACCGGGCATTCTGCATTCACGATACATTCTGGGCGGCACGATGGTGGTGCACCAATGTATTCCGGCAAACATGTACATACTGCTTGTCCATTAATTGTGCGACATTTACTATTAGGTCCACAAGGAGTCGGTGAGCATGGATCTCGCGGCGGTTCCACAGCTGTAAATATATTACAATTACGATGTTAAGGAGTTTATTTCATCGCACAAAAATGGTATTAGTATTAGCCAGCCGGATGGATAAAAATTCTATCATACTTTTGATTTCCTCGTAGTTACAAGCGAAGTACGGATCTCCTGTGTATCCACCTGGACACGTACAAACTGGAACATGAGCATCGACATTGCATATAGACAATGTACCGCAGGTACCCGGGCATGGGTCAATGCATTTGTAACCAACGCAAGCCAAATGAGATGCACAGTCATTATTTGATTCACATTCTCTTCTGCATCCTAGTTGAGAGTCATAAGGATCTCCGATATACTCCGGAGGGCAAGCGCACGCGGCCGCGCCATTTCTTTCACGACATTGTGCGTTCGGCCCACACGGTGTTGGCAGGCATGGATTTGTTGGAGTATATTCGGTCGCTAAAATCATAATGTGCTTATTAAATTCACGAAACTCTTTTAGGAAGAATAAAGAACTCTTTATTCCCATAACCTGATAAAATCATGAGTGAATTTCTTGGCTACTTACAAGACGGAGGAGCCAGACTGCATCCAAATGCTGCATCCCCGACGTAGCCATCTGGGCATGAACACAACGGCTGATGATTCTGTGCGACACACATGGCAAAAGTTCCACAACTTCCTGGACATGGATCTTTACAGCGTTGATTTATACAAGCCGCAGTCGTAGGACATTCTGAGTTATCTGTACATTCTGGTTTACAGTTTGGTGGACGTCCAATAAAGTCCAAGGCACATGAACATGCAGGTTGCGAGCCTATCACCCTACATTGAGAGTGAGGACCACAAGGATTTGGTATGCATGGATTTCCTGCGTCTTTACCCGGCTGCAGTGTTGTCACTAAAACGAATTCTTCATGTACTTCACGCACTTATATATCATACCTACTATGAAACGAATAAGATTCTTCACATAGTAAATGATCTAACGATATGATTTTTACTCACCTTCAATCTTTTCACAATGCGTGAATGGATCACCGGTGTAACCATTCGTGCAGCTGCAAATCGGATTGTGATTCACAACAAGGCACGTTGTATATTTTCCACATGTTCCTAGACAGGGGTCCCGGCATTTGAAGTTGACGCACGCTTTCGTTTGTGGACATTCAGAGCTGCTCGTACATTCTGGTCGACATGAAGGTGGAGTCCCGACGAAACCACCCTGGCAAGAGCATACAGCATGCCCATTTAATACGCGGCAGTTACTATTCGGACCACATGGTGAAGGCTCGCAAGGCTGGATGGGTACATCGTTGATTTCTGGTCAAACAAAATCATTAAGATTGATAACTTTGTTCGAAACTCAAGTGTGATTACGAAATAGTCAAACAATCGTCAAAACAACTCACTCGGCTCGGGTGCACAAGCTAATAGTGGATCACCGGTGTATCCTGGCAAACAAGTACACGATGGCGCATGGTTGAACACTTGACAAGTTGCACTTTGGCCACATGAACTTGGGCAAGGATTAATACATTTGTTGTTTAAGCAAGCCTTGGTGCGGTCACAATCAGAATTCGTCACACATTCTGGCCTGCATCCCGTGTATGGATCCCCAAAGTACTCTGGAAGGCAGGTACATGAACCTGCTCCATTTCTTTCATTACATCTTGCGTTGGCACCACAAGGCGATGGGTTGCATGGAGTGCGTGGATTTTCAGTTGTTATTGGAACTGTGAGAGTGATGTGTGGTTATTATAAGACTAATTTTCCTACTCACATGTACTACTACCACTTACTTTCTATTATTGGTGAACACTCGGTAAATGGATCCCCAGTGTATCCAGGGGCACAAACACATACAGGATTGTGTTTGACAACATTGCACAATGTGTTCACGCCACATGATCCTGGACAAGGATCCTTACACTGGATATTTTGACATGCGAGATTTCCTGGACACTCTTCGTTAATTACGCATTCCGGCCGACATGTAGGCGCACGACCAACATAGTTTGGTAAACATGAACAAGCTGGGAAACCATCAATTACTCGACACTGTGAATTAGCCCCACAGGGAGATGGCAGACATGGATTTCCGCTTGGTGGTGGTGTGGGCAAGTTGACTACGGGAGAATGAATAGAGCAAATTGATTGATGCGATCATGTGGACAAAGAGAATAAATGACAAATTGCATAACAATAAGATAAATATTTTACCCTCTTCCTTCAGACAGCGGAAGAATGGATCACCAGTGTATCCTGGAAGACAACTGCACACCGGGTTGTGACCGACAACTTGGCAGTTAGTGTTTTCACCACAAGTTCCTGGGCACGGATCTTTGCAAGTTTGACCAATACAAGCCTTATCTTGAGCACAGTCAGTACTGACAACACACTCGGGACGGCAAGCTGGTGGGCTTCCTATGTAATTAGGCTGGCAACTACAAACTGCATGATTGTTAATTGCTCGGCAGTTACTGTAAGGTCCACACGGAGATGGCTCGCAAGGTCTTATTTCTTTGGTATGGTCCTCTGTAATGATTAATCATAGGGTGTTATTGGATTCTCGTGTACACAGAGTTCTTCTCCAATTCCATAATAGAATGGCAAGGCTTTTATGAACAAATTCAGGTACCTTGTGGTCTTAAATGACAAGATGTCAACGGGTTTCCAGTGTAGCCAGATAAGCAAGTACATGAAGGTTGGTGATTGTAAACTTGGCACTCAGCGTTGATCCCACAAGCTCCCGTGCATGGATCCTTACATTTGTTGTTGATGCAAGCCTTGGTATGAACGCAGTCCGAATTCTGAACGCACTCTGGCCTGCACCCCAAGTATGGATCTCCCGTGTACTCGGGAATGCAGGTGCATGAACCCGCTCCATTTCGTTCCTTGCAGACTGCATTCGAGCCACACGGAGATGGATTGCAAGGTTCAGCTGGAGGCTGTTCGATCGTTGTAACTGAAAGTTAGGAATTTCCTCAATGATAACAATTCTCGGAGACAAAAATAAAACTTTTCTAAAAATGTAAATCTTGACAAGTTATGGCAAATACCTTTCATGTTACATCCAGAAAATGGATCCCCTTCGTAACCCTCGTAACATTGGCACATCGGACGATGATTTTGCACGGTGCATCTAGCATTGAATCCACATGATCCAACACAAGGATCCAAGCACTTCTTTTGTACGCAAGCTAAGTGACTCGGACAATCTTGATGGATTAAACATTCTGGTCTACAGTTTGGCGGTGCACCAAACATTCCACTCAAGCATGAACATACGGCTCGGCTACCTTCTACGCGACATTCTGCGTTTGGTCCACAAGGCGATGGGAAGCACGGATTCAACGGAGTCGTAATCTTCGGCTCTGCAAGCCAAGTTATTAATTAAAATTAATGATGCATCAACAGTGTAAATTTCTAAAAATTCGGACAATAACTGCTCGAAACATACGTTCTTTGAGGCACTGTACAAATGGATCCCCATTGTATTTCGGTGGGCAGCTGCATATTGGGTTGTGATTAGCTACTTGGCAGTGAGCGTTGAGACCACAAACTCCGGGACACGGGTCGACACATTTTTGCCCAATGCAAGCAAGATGCTGCGAACATTCCGAGCTGACTAGACATTCGGGTCGACAAGATGGTGGCGTCCCTTGGTATCCCGGACTGCAAGAACAGACTGCTCGATCATTCATCACACGGCAAATACTGTATGGTCCACATGGTGATGGAGTACATGGATTTTGTTTCTGCGGTGGTGCTGAAAAATAAATAGGAGTTATAAATGCACGGCTCTGTGAGTTGGTTGCTCAATATTCTATAGGGCATGAACTTACTGGGTCGATCAATTTTGCACCCTTGGAAAGGATCACCAGAGTATCCTCTTGAACAAGAACAAACTGGTATGTGGTTAGATACTTCGCACTCTGCATTTCTGCCGCAAACACCAGGACATGGATCTCTGCAATGCTGATTCAAGCAGGCCAAGTGACTTGAGCAATCCCCGTTTATTATACATTCAGGCTTACATCCGCCAACGTAAGCATTTCCAATATAAGGTGGTATACAGTTACACCTAGCTACTCCATCGTGAACAGTGCACAAGGCATTATTCCCACAAGGAGATGGTGAACATGGGTCACGTTTCTCTGGTGGTCGTTCTGCAATGATAATATTTTGTCATTTGGACTTCCATCCTCGACTATAGATGCAACATAATCTGCGGAAAAAATTATCCGAAACAAAATATTACTCACCAGGAATTGCGGTACATCCAACAAACGCATCACCCTCGTAGCCTAGCTTGCAAGAACAATATGGAGTGTGGCTTATGACCGTGCAATCGGAATTTGGTCCGCAACTATCTGGACAAGGGTTGATACATTTGAATGACACACAAGCCTGATCGATCGAACATTCTTGGCTAATCAAACATTCTGGTCTGCAATTTGGTGGACTGCCCACAAACGTGCTCGAGCAGGAACAAACTGGCCTTCCCATTTTTACTTGGCATACCGAATGCGGACCACATGGCGAAGGACTGCATGGCGACTTTGGCAACTCTGGTTCTGTAAGAGATTCGTCATTTATAATTACACATCTCAATCAGACATACTGCTTTGTCAGGGCACTCGCTGATGATTACCTGTTGACGCATAACATCGAACGAATGGATCACCCTCTTGTCCGGCAGGACAACTGCATGTTGGGTTGTGATTGATCACTGAGCACAGTGCTCCGTGCCCACATATTCCTTTGCATGGATTAACGCATTTGTTATTGATGCAAGCTTGTATTTGTAAGCAATCTGAGCTTACTACACATTCTGGGTTGCACAGTGGAGGACTGCCCTTATATTCTGGCAAACACGAGCAAGTTGCATATCCATTCTGTGAAACTATGCATCTACTGTTCGGCCCACATGGCGATGGGTCGCATGGATTAGAAGGTCCTGGGGTCACAATGATACCCGCTAAAAAAAAAGATGAACAATTTAATAAAAAGGTTCAATGGTTGAAAACAATTATGCAATGGATGTAATTTTTTTTTTTTTTCAATTTACTGTAATAATTAGTACTCACGGTCTCGCTGAGGTTGGCAATGAACAAATGGATCTCCACGGAGCCCATTATCACAGAAGCAAACCGGGTTGTGATTGATAACTTCACAGGATGCTCCGGTGCCACAGGCGCCAGCGCAAGGGTTCACACATTTACTGTTTGAGCAAGCCCGATTTAGTGCACAGTCTGAGTTTTGAACACACTCCAGGTGACAGGCCATGAAAGGATTGCCGAAATAGTTTGGTAGACATTTACAGGTAATTGCGCCATTTCGTTCTTCACAAACTGCATTCGCTCCACATTGCGTTACACCACATGGATCTTGATTTTCTGCAATCAATTATATTGTTATTTAAACACGCTCGATCCGAAGTTTGAATAAATGGTAAATAATGGTAGCTTACCTATGGGCCCTGGTGAACAACTGTCGTACGGATTGCCGTACAAACCAATTGGACAGCTGCATACGGGCGTATGTAAAATCACTTGGCAATTAGCATTGAGACCACAAGAACCCAAGCAAGGATCCGAACATTTCCAACCAATACAAGCTTTGTTGTATTGACAATCGGTGTTACTCAAACATTCTGGTCGACAGAGCATCATATCATTTTCATGATTTCCAGAATCGCATCCTCCACAGATAGCTACTTGGTCGGTGTAAGTGTCGCATAGTTGATTTGGCCCACATGGCGATGCTGTGCATGGGCGAGTAGTATTTCTCTGCTGATCGACCGTGATGATTGCTGAAACAAATATTTTGTTGTCAAGATCTGTATTTCACATCAACGATCTTGATCTACGTAGGGTATAAGTATACTCACGTCTCGGCACACATCGGATGAATGGATTCCCGAAATAATTTTGTATACAACTACAAGTTGGCGTGTGATAAGACACAGCGCACTCAGCATTTGAGCCACAAATTGTTCCAAGTGAACACGGATTCACGCATTTCATGTTCAGACAAGCCTTATCCAGTGGACAATCTGAATTGATCGTACATTCTGGACGGCAACCGCTTTGTGGATCGCCCAAAAAGTCTGGTAGACACGAACAAACTGCTCGGTTTTGCATTACTTGACAAATTGTATTGATGCCACATGGACTCGGCTCGCAAGGACTTTCGGTGGGTACGTCGCGGGGTGGAGAACATCTGATCATTGGATTACCGAATAAACCTTTATTACACGTGCAGACTGGATGATGAACATCGACACGACAATTAGCTCCTACACCACAGGCTCCTAGGCATGGATTACGGCATCTGTATCCTATACAGGCTTCGGCTAGTGAACATTCATCATCACTTGTACACTCTGGTCTGTTGCAACCGAGAGAACTCGTGGGATCACCGGATGTTCCTGGTGTGCATTCACATAGCGCTTGATTTTCCAGAGTTACTTTACACTCAGCATTCGGACCGCATGGATTCGGCTGACAAGGAGTTACTGCTGGAATCTGACAGCCAGAATAAGCATCTCCGTAGTAACCTGCTCTGCAATAACATTGTTCTCGGTTGTTCGAGACGTAACAATCTGCGTTTACTCCACATGGCCCAGGTTGACAAAGCTCGACTACGTTTGAGGCTGTGAATTAATACGGCAAAATGTGTTGGCTTTTTTGATCCTTTAGAAAAATTTAAGTGATTATAAGAAATGGCACTTACCGGAACAACTCCTGTAGGGATTTCCAAGGGTTGAATCTGGGCAATAACATGGAGGATCTCTGTTAATGTCACACAATGCTCCTTGTCCGCATGGATTTGGTTGACAAGGATTAGATTTTGGTATACAGCCTCTAACGGTGTTTGGACTCTCTATGTAACCAATCAGACAGGAACATTTCGAGAATCCATTGTCCAATATTGAGCATTGTGTGTTTGGACCACAAGGAGACGGATCGCAAGGATTGTTGGGAAGAGCACAAGCCGTCTGCGGTGGGCTGCCGTCGTAACCAGGTAAGCAGAAACATTTCACCTGACCGTTGACTATTCTACAGCCAGAATTCAAACCACATGGGTTATCCTTACAGCTGTCTCCCTCGGGAACTAAAGCAGAAATAGGAATTGTTGAAATTTCACCACCTACACAATTACATTAATACAAATTAAGGAATTTGAAATAAAACTTTCACATACTGCACTGCTTAAATGGATTTCCTGTTAAGCCTTTCGGGCAGAAACAGATAGGATTTCCGTTATCAATTTCACACATGGCCAAAATTCCACATGGATTTGGAATGCAAGGATTTGAAGATGTTTCCTGACAACCAATTTTCGGGTTGCCGGAATATCCAGGCAAACATTTGCATGATCCTTGATGATTTTTAACATCGCAAATTGCGTTCTTCCCACAAGCACATGGATTGCCGCATCGACCGTTAATGCAAGCCTCGTTACTCGCGCATTCTCCATTACTTGAACATCCAGCAACTACAATGAACACAAAATTTCAACATCACAATTCATTAGTCCTGAAAATCTGCACCCGATCCAAATTTCTCATTGCGACTTTACCTCGGGTACATTCAATGTACGCATTTCCTTGGTATCCAGACAAGCATTTGCATTGAGCTTCATGATTGTTGGCTATACATTGAGCATTGTCTCCGCAAGTATCCGAAAAGCAAGGATTAATGCAAACTCTATTCAACCTATCGCACAGCTTGTTTGGTGGACAGTCTTCATTGTACTGGCAAATATTTTTGCCTTCTTCCACTGAAATGAATCCAGAAATATTTAATACAAATTACAACGATTTGATGTTTCCACGGATTTATAGTGCTATGTAAAATCTTACCAAGATTACATGTCACAAAACCATTTCCGTGATAGCCTTCCTCGCAGCTACAGTCGGTTCCATGATTCGTATTGATGCAAACTGCGTTTCTAGCGCAAGGATTATGGACAGCGCATGGTTCCTGACAAATTTTTCCGATGCAGGCCTGTGTCAGCGAACAATCCCTGTTGCTAGTGCAACCCGCTAAATGAAGAGTGAGAAAGCCCATATAGCCCAAAGAAAGGTGCATATTGTGTGTTTTCGAAAAACAATTTAAAGACAACAAAAACACAAACTATATCCGCACATTAATATATATAATTACACGGTGTGTCAACGAAAATTATTTATAAAGGGAGGATAACGGTGTTTATTTATCCTGTCACAAAAGAGAGTGTAGCGAGTTCAGAAAAATGTTTAGAAAATTCAATGAAATTCAGAATCTTGACAGTTGTCATGTGCGAAAAGCATTATTGGAATATCAAAGTGTTTAAATTTTCGAACGGTGGTATGACAAAAATTTTGATTCACTTTTGACGAATGTATGTACAAGCAGTACCAGTTATATATATATACATTAAAATTACATATTTACATTCTTGTACTGAAAATCTCGAATTCTAATAAAAAAAAGTAACATTCCACGAGAATATGCGTATAGGTATAATAACGCCTGTGTGCAGAATATTTTGATGACATGTTTCAATTATACATCCATACAAACCTTGGACGCAAGTACTTGTTGATCTATCGCATTCCATTCCCGGTGGACAATACTCTGGACAAGTGTTGACTTCTGGATCAGGTTCTGCAAGTTTGAAATGAACGTATTGTATAACGTTCTGCATGCTTGGCATGTTCAAAATTTAGAACAGAGTTATTTTTTTTTGTGCAATCTGTACCTCGTTTGAAACAAACTGGTCGGTGCTCCTGGACGTGGCATTGTTCAACGTAATCACAAGGATTTCCAAGCGTGCATGGATTCAGACATTGTTGATTGATGCATGCCAATTGTTCTGGGCAGTCGGTGTGTGATGTACATT
Source organism: Athalia cordata (assembly GCA_963932425.1). Lineage (NCBI taxonomy): Eukaryota > Metazoa > Arthropoda > Insecta > Hymenoptera > Athaliidae > Athalia > Athalia cordata. The sequence goes on from OZ010626.1 coordinate 34,937,761, forward strand.
TCACATCTATTCAAAACAATTGTGGATTAAAATAAGCGACGAGAAAAATCTAGTGACGAATTGAGAAAAAAATGTTTAAAACAAGTGAGCCAAAAATTATATGTGAATTTTTTTTTTGCTATACAACAGATAAGCACCATATAATATGGGTTTATGTACGTCGAAGCAAGACAACAAAAATTTATATCAATGCTATTATAATTTTTTGATGTTCAATAAATTTTTACTATTTGGTGCTTTGATATTTACAAAATTGAAATATTCATTTGTAATTATACATGATGAATAAATTGAATGAATGATGTCTTTATGTAGAACATACAAGTGCAATGAAAATGCAAGGTAAAGAATACATCAACCTCCATTACCAACACCACCATTTATCCATGTATTGTATATTGTACACGTTTCAGACCCAAATCCACTCAATTCGGTATCAGCACATCGTTCACAGTTTTTTTTTGTGACAATGTATAGCTCTACCCCATCACCGAATACATAAATTAAATTTTATTTTCTCATGAAAGTCACAACGGAAACAAACGTGCATTATTAGTAAATCTCTGCATGCTATAGTTCGTGCTGAGTAAAAAGTATAGAGAGAGTAAAACCCACCACACGGAGGAAAGCGTTTTTAAAAAAAAAAATAATACATCGTACAAAATATCCTTCAATTCGTAATATGAGAGTATTTTAGACCCTTAAGTCCTGTCGTCGAGGTATACGCATAGCAATATTCCACCTAACATAATTTCATAACAGCCATTTCATGACAGAAGACAAATCATTGGGAAGCGGCACAACATCGAGACCCTCCAGAATTGGTTGTCTCCAATTTTCATCTGGATATATTTTGAGGATATGCACTGAAAAGCTTCCAGAGGCACATCGGTGGTTGCAGAAGAGTAAAAAAAAAATAAAATAATAAAAATGATTTAACAAGTGTGACTAAACTCCCGTCTAGAGAGGTTGTTTTACCTGGGAGTATGCTACAATTAGACGAATTCTGGTGTTCAGCTGAGCACAAGCACACAGGCCGATGTTCGATTACCCTACAATCTAACTCATCTGAACAAGGATTACTGATTTCGCATAGATTTTTACAAGTTTCGTTAACACACGATTTACTTTCAATGCAATCTTCGTCCCGACTACAGAATACTTCCTTAGTATTTGGAGTAGTCAACGCATTGTCATATTCTTCCGTCACTATATTCGTGCTCGTTTCAGTTATTTCCCTTAATCCTATTGTGGTTTCGTAAGGGTTTGAAACGATTTCCGTAAAAATAGTAGAAGGGAGAGTTGTTGAATGATCATTTGTAACATACATGTCACTTTCAACCGTTGTTGAAATTGTAGGATCGCTAAATCCTATCGTACTATGAATTTCAGTCGTTGTAGCTGCCTCGGTTGACTCCGTCAAGTCAATAGACGATGTTGATCCATCTGTTTCTACCGTACTATACGTTGTCGTAGTTTCCATCGTACTAGATCCATAAGTTGTTGTAGAATTTTCCATGCTTTCTGTAGTGCTGGACATCATATCCGTGGTACTAAATTCATTGAACTTGTCCGTTACATCTGATGTGCTTTCCATTTCTACCGTAGTAGTTTCATCAGTTGTTATTGTTGTGCTATGAGCACTCGTAGTTTCCACCAAATTATTCGCATCGGCGATTTCCGTCGTGCTCAAGAATTCAGTCACATTTTGTGTGTAATAATCAGTAGGCCCTGTCGTAGTACTTGTGTAATAATTTTCATCGCTAATTGTTGTACCGATTGTTGAAGACGCTGTAACTTGTTCATCAGTGTTACCTGATTCGGTTGTTGGTTTTGTCAATAGATACTCGGAGTCCGTTGTGACCTTATCTATTATTTTATCTGTCACACCTTGTGCAGGTGATGTTTGCCTGATCGTCTCATCAGCAACTTTCTCTGTTGTGTAAATGTTTGAGACAGGACTCTGAGGCTTGTGCGTCGTTATCAAAGGCTCTACCACAGGAATGTTTACCGTTGTAGGCAATTCATGGTCGACAGATGAAACTGAACTTGGAGATGTAACGAGATCTTTACCAGTGGTGTAACGAATGTCCATCTCTGATGAGGTTGCCGTAGTCTGTTCAGGAATTGTGTTCGTACTAGTTTCATCGGGAAAGATTGAAGGATCCAGGTTTTCTTGCCCTGGTCTAGTAGTCGGAACGCTCAACTGAAGGACATTTTCTGTTGTTGGGACGTCGTTATCGTTGTATCGATATGTTGTCCCAACGTAATTAGAATCTGTAGATTTTTTTGTTGTTTCAGGGTGAGAAGCCACAGTGACATCAGCGTTGGGCATTTGAGTTGTCAAACTGACAGTGGGGCCAGACTGCTGAGTGGTTTGGATGATTTCTGAATTGCCTTGATTAGGTATTGTAATTTGCTCTGTAATTTGGCTACTTTTTTGAGTAGTGGTCAACTCGTTGTTTTGAGGTGCCTCAGTAGTATGAATCTCTTCTTGTGTCATTGGAATCGCCTCAACAATAACCACTTTTTCTGTTGTCGGGGGAACTGCAACTACAGTAAAAACTGCTTCGGGTGTATGTGTAGTTATACCAATAGTAGGAATAAACTGCTGCGTGGTTTGAACGATTGAGGGATCATTCTCAATCAATTTTGTCGTTTGTTCCGTCAGTTCGTTACTTTTCTGCGTCGTGATATGAGTACTGAGACGGAAAATATTCTCTGTAGTTGGAATATTGTCGTGCATCACTTCTGTCATTTGGATCTCATCCACATTCGTCACCTCTTCAGTTACTTCGGGTTGTGCAACTGCATTAACAACTACGTCAGGTGTTTGTGTCGTAAAATCAACGGTTGGAACAAAACTTTTAGTTGTCTGATCAATGAAAGGATCACTCTGAATTAGTTTTGTAGTTTGATCCGTGAGTTCGTTATTTTTTTCAGTAGTAATCTTAGTATCCAAATGTAGGATATTTTCCGTGGTTGGGCTACCATCAATAATTTCCGCTTGTGTCGTCCGAATCATATTGACGCCTACCATTTTTTCTGTTGTTGATGGTTCCGCAACTACAGTGAAAACTGCTTCGGGAGTTTGTGTAGTTACACCAATAGTTGGGACAAAACTTTGCGTTGTCAGTTCAATGATAGGATCACCTTGAATCAGTTTCGTAGTGTGTTCCGTCAGCTCGTTACTCTTTTGAGTAGTAAGTTCAGTACTCAAATCCGGAATATTTTCTGTTGTTGGACTACTATCATAATTCGGTGCTTGTGTCGTGTCCACAGCTAACACTTTTTCCGTGGTCTGAGGTACTGCAATTACAGTAACAACCGCTTCAGGCGTTCGTATAGTTGAACCAACGCTTGGAATTAATCCTTGCGTTGTTTGGTCAATTAGAGGATCGCCTCGAACCGGTTGCACCGTCTTTTCTGTGGTGTCATAATCATGCTTTGTAGTTGTCTGAATATTGTTATAAACATTTTCCGTTGTTGTTTGGAAATCAGTAACTACTGGCATTTCTGTTTCAGGCACATTCGTAGTCACGCGAATAATCGGCTCGAATATTTGCGTAGTTTGATCAATCATAGTATCGCCTTGGTTCGATATCGTCGTTTGTTCTGTAGCTTGATTATTTTTTTGTGTTGTAGTCAAAACATGAGCTTGTGTTGTTTCAATTCCATTCGTATCCATTAATTTCTGTGTTGTCGAAAATTCTGGAATGACTGTCGTCGATTTAGGTGTTTGAGTGGTCGAATCAAAAATTGTAATTAATTTCTGAGTTGTCAGACCAATTCCAGAATCCGTTTGACTTCCTATTATAGTTTGCTCGGTGGTTTGGCTACTTTTTTGAGTAGTGGCCGTTGGTTTGTCACCATTACTTTCTGTAGTCTGATCAATTGTAGGATCGCTTTGAACCACTGTCGTCGTTTGCTCCCTCACTTCATTATCATGCTGGGTGGTAGTTTGAATAATTATCTGAACATCTTCTGTCGTGGAGTTATTATTATTAACGCTGACGTCTGTTACTCCATATTCGTTCGTTGTTTCTGACTTCATCGTATGTGACTCCGTGGATACCGGAAGTTCTGTTACAGGTACTTTCGTGGTCACACGAACTACAGGGTTGGAATTTTCCGTAATCTGAGTAATTTCAGGATCTCCTTGGCTCGATATCGTAGTTTGTTCTGTCACTGCACTGGACTGAGTGGTAAATCGAGGAAGACTTTCAGTAGTTGGATTATTACCATCCACCTGTACACGCGTCGTCTCACTCACATCTACATTTATGATGCTTGCCGTAGTTTGGTAGTCTCCAACTACACTAGAAACGGCTTCGAGGGTCTCTGTAGTCGAATCAACAGTGGGTAAAAATTGTTGCGTTATCTGACCAATCGTTGAATCGTCTGGTGCTACTTTGGTGGTATGTTCTGACAGTTCGTTGCTTTTTGGAGTTGTTATTTGAGTATTCACATACGAAATATACTCTGTTGTTGGGCCATTATCATCAATCTCTTTCAGTGTGGTTTGAGTTTGATCAATCAAGGGATCCTGATGAACGAGTGTTGTTGGTTTCTCTGTAACTCCATAGCCCTGAGTAGTGATCTGCATAACATTTTCTGGCGAAGGAGTGGTATCATTATCATTTGCTTCTGTACCTCCAAATTGTGTGAAAGACTTTTCTGTCGTCTGGGATTCGGTATTTACTGGAATTTCTGTTTCGGGTAGTTTTGTAGTTACACGAATAGAAGGTTCCAAGTTCTGTGTTGTCTGATCAACTTCTGAATATCCATGGCTGAAACTCGTTGTTTGCTCTGTAACTTGGTTACTTTTCTGAGTGGTCGCCATAGCGTCGACGTCAGTTGGAGCATCAGTTATCGGAGTATTATAGTTGACGTCTGTTTGTGTCGACTCAATTTCACCCACACTAGTCATTTTTTGTGTTGTTTGAGTTTCAGAAATAACGGTGAAGACTTCTTTAGGCGTTTCCATAGTGGAGCCAACACTTGGAATGAATTGCTGAGTAGTTTGATCAACTGCTGTATCACCTTGAATCAATTTCGTCGTTTTCTCAGTAACTACGTCCTTACGTTGTGTCGTAGTTTCAAACTCTGTAGAAATCGGAATTTCCGTTTCAGGTACTTTCGTAGTTGAATCCACATTAGAATCGAGTCTATGAGTAGTTTGATCGATTTCCGGATCACCTTGAATCAGATTAGTCGTATGTTCAGTGATCTTATCATTTCGCGGCGTCGTTGTATCTATCAGCTGATGAGCATTATCCGTTACAGTCAACATCTTATCATCATTGACACTCACTGTCGAATTCATTATTGTCTGTGTAGATTCATGGGTGGGATTGATTGTTGGCAGAGTAATAGGAACATCTGTCGTTAGTTGGTCATCATATGTTCCTTGCGTTGGATGTGTGTCCATTTGACCAACACTTGTTGCTGGAACATCATCGGAAGTAACATATTTATCGGTCGTCACAAATTTACTGTCTTGGTCTGTTTGTTCAGACGGAATCTTCACTGTTGATAAATTTATGGAAACATCAGCTCTAGTTGTAGAATCTACAATTGGCGTACTTGTATCCGTTTTCCCATCGTCATTTGAATAATTCATTGTATGACTACTGCTATAATCTAAAGTCGTGTAATGTGTCGGTGATAAAGTGTTTTGTTCACTAGATGGATGTTGTGTCGTAGGACTATTTGATTGCTTTGTCGTAGTTTCGTATGGTACTGTGAAAGCTTCTCCACCAAGCGTCGATGATGGTTCAGTGACTGATTCATTTCCATGCGAAATTCCTTGACTAATATTCAACAGGTCGAAGGACGTTGGAACGAATGTTGTCGTGGTACTGGTTCCTGTTTCCGAATCATTGAAACGATGTTCGATACCATCAGTAGTTACTCGTATTGTTTGATCCGTGTATGTAGTTTGATCAATTAAATCAATTTTTGGTGATGTGGTGTACACATTGTTCAACCCGACCTGGGTAGGCGTTGTAACGGACACAAATTCGTCATCTATGCCTCCTGTCACTTGACTATCTGTAGTGAATTCTGTACTTGCATATGGCGTCTGTTCTTTGGACTCTATAGTTGTACTATGCTGTTTGTCTACCAGAAATGGATATTCCGTAGTGCCAGGATTATCGGTAATTGAACTCACGACACGTATCGTGGTATCACCTGGATAGTCATGTACTGTATGAACATCGTGAGGAGTCATTATCGTCGTAGCATCTGGTAATCTAGTAACCTTAGCAGTTGTATTGATATTTCGATCAATGACAGAAGTTGTAAATGATAATTGAGTTGTTGTTGACTCCGCATTCTCATCAGCTCCTGAACCACGTGTAGTTCCTTCTGGCAGGTCAACCGGAACCGTGTTACGGGTGGTCGTGACAGGTTGAGTGATTTCATCAGTGGTAAATTGTGTAGCTAAAGTGTATGGATTTTGGGTAGTCGATTTATTTTCATTAATTTCACTTAATTCTCCACGTGTGGTCGTTGTTTGTATAGGCCCAAGGCTGACTACGTGTTGCGTTGTTTCTACAGGTTCATTAAATTCAGTAGTCACGGAAGTCTCGGACAAAGAGTTAGTCGCAGGTTTCAAAGTTGTATGTCGATTTTCATGTGTAGTCTCTTGATTTTTATCAACCTCAGTTAATCCATCAGCCCCTAGGGTAGTCGTCTGCGCCGGTGTTCTATCCGTCATTTCTACCAAAATTGTAGTCGTTTCCAATCGATTTGCTGACGTTGTAGATTGGCCGTCAGAGAGATCCGTAACTGAATGTGTTGTAGATTCTGTATTTATTTTATCCAGCACGTTTATTCTTTGAGTTGTAGATGATCCTTCGATTTCGTCGAACAAGTGTGTCACTGGTTCTATCTTAGGCGTCGTAATTTCACCTGTACTCGCACCTTGAGTTGTCTTATCTGTCGCTATAACTGGACCATACAAAGTGGTCATTCGTTGTGGCGCATTTGTTGTTGATTCTAATTTTTTCGTAGTCTGATCCGCTGGCTTACTCGTTACGCGATCTCTACTACTATCCGTCGTCGGAATAATCGTTTCTCCAACACCCACCAACCGTGTAGAATTGTTTTTAAAACTAGTTGAAGAAAGCGTGTCTTCCGTAGTCGATAATGTTGTCAGTTCTTCTGTACTAGTACTCAATGTTGATTCCGTATTAAATGTGGTTGACGTTATTGTTGCATCTTCAGTGCTCGTACTCAATGTGGATTCTACAGTTGAAGTTTCCCAATTTGTTGTTGAAGTATCCTCAATAGTGCTCACTGTGGATTCTGCAGTAGACGTTTCCCAGGGTGTTGTTGAACTTTCATCAACAGTACTCACTGTGTATTCTGTGGTAGAAGAAGCCCAATTTGTTGAACTACCCTCAGTCGCAGTAATCGTAGGTTCTGTACTCAATGTGGAAGAGATATCTTCGGTATCAGTGTTCCGCGTGGGTTCCGTAGTTGACGTGGCCAAAGTTGTTGATACAACATTTTCACCAGTACTTTCCGTGGAATCGGTACCAAATTCGGTAGTAGTACCGTCGGTACCGGTAGTTAACGGAAACTCTGTAGTCGAAGTAAGCAGAGTACTAATTACTGAATTATCAGTAGTGTCACTTGGTGTGAAGGATGTGACAGTTGTGCCATCAGCCTGAGTAGGTGTTCTGAGTTCTTCATGTATTGTGGTGGATGTGATTGTTGAGCTTAGAGTATCAGGTGTTGTTGATGTCGGCTCTGCTACTGACGTGCTACTATTATCTAATTTTGAAAGTGCAATTGGAATTGTTGAAGCTGATGTGGTAGCTTCGAATGTTAAACAAATAGAATCGTTTGAATTGCAATCGCAAATAGGCCTGTGTGCTTCAACCCGGCACTGAGCTGCCAGTGGACAGTTGATGGTGCAAGGATCTACGCAAGACCCTTTTATGCAGGCATTTGTATGATCGCAGTCATCATCGGACACGCAGAGTATCGCTGGTTTGAAGTTCTCAACTGCTGTGGATATACAATACATACATACACACGATATACTTGTAATGGTTTTTCTTTTCTTTTTTTTTTTTGTTAAATTAATTAAATATCAAGCATATACGCTACACTACTGGTAAAATAATAACGTGTTTAATATAATTACTACAGATTAAAAGTTAGCATGCTGCATAATAGATAAGCTAATTAAGAAATATTTATTAGGACTTTACTGAGACAGATGTAACGGAAAGTACCTTCTAGTAGTATAGGACTGGCAGAGAGTGCAGGAGGTAAGGATAAAGGACATTATCTATGTATTTCCTTTGACTAACTAACTGTTAAATGACACGTTCAATGTTTCATAGAAGTGATGTATAAAAATATAAAATCTGAAAAATAACGACAAGAAAAAAAATAATAAAAAAAATGTAAAAAAAAAAATAACAAGTTGCGTGGCAACTGTGTCGGGTAGAGTATAATTGCAAAAGCACATTGAACATTTCAATTATCTTTCCGCATATATGATATGACCTACTCAGATAGCAACTGAGAAATGGTGTTTACCTTTCATGCATCCGTATTTAGTATCTGGCACAAAGCCCGAGGGACAGAACTTGCAGATTGGCTTGTGCTCCTCCACGTAACAGGGGGCATCAGCCGGACAGGTGGAGTTGCTGCAAGGATCCACACAGCGATAGTTGCGGCAGGCCAAATCTGCAGAGCAGCCACTGTCTCGCAGGCAGATTGATAACGAGGGATTGCAGTTTCTAGTGCATATGCACACAGGGCGGTGATCCAATACGTTGCAAGTTTTGTCGGTTGGGCATGGCGGTTTTTGACGTACGTTACACGGATTTTGACATTTGAAGTTAATGCAAGCAGCATTTGATGGGCAATCAACATCCCTCAAGCACGTCGGTGTATCAGGAGCACAATTTAGTTCCCCAATATCGTTGACAACGAAGCCATATTTACAGACACACATTGGACTGTGATTTCGCACCTGACACTTCTTATTTACATCGCAGTTATACTTCGAGTTTAAGCATGGGTCGCGGCACTCTCCAGTCTGAGTATTGCAGGAAAGACTTTCCGGACAATCGTAGTTAGAAGCGCAACCTATGCTTGGAGGGTAGGGTCGGGGATCGACAGTTTCACACTTGGGATCTGGTTGACAAGCAGTATGGGGCATGCCAATGTAACATTGTGGGCACGAACATCGTGGCTTGTGTAGTACAACGCGACACAAGGCATTTATCCCGCAGGCACCACGTAGTGCACATGGGTCCAGACATTGTAGATTTATGCAGGCTTTTTCATTTGGACACTCTAAGTCGCTGGTGCATTCTCTCTCTATATGTTTTGTTTGTTTGTTTCGTTTTGTTTTTTTCACGTTATTTCATTGATGGGTTGCGGGTGGGACAGGAAAAAAAAGAAAAAAAGCATTTATAAGAACTGTGAAAAGAAACTTTCTCACAAATAACATTAACCACATGCTTTGTATTTATATGATGAAAATAGGGTAGCTTTTGTGATAGGTGGAAAGAATTTACAAATTTTATCAAATTTTTATAGACAAAATCTCGTACAGATAAATAATATATAAATAATAATGACAAGCAGCAATATTTACACATAAGCCCCCACAGACTTAAGAAAGAGGAAATGACCTGTGAATATCAGCAAATATCAAGCATGGGTATATGAGAATGTCCCTTTCGCAGTTCCCAATCTGTATTAGCCTAATCTATATGTCGTGTCAATTGTATAAATGTATACCTCGTCAAATATTCGAATCAATAAATAAATATATATGTATATACATTCTCTTCCCGTAAAGAGAATCATAGACAGATTGGATACTGAGATAAACATTCTACATATGCGGTTATAATGTGAGATGTGTGAACATGTTGTATATATATATGTATATCAGAATATGTACAGTATGCCTAACGAATAAATATGTATATATATACATATATGTATGTACACGCATTTATGAGCATTGATATTTTTTTTTACGAAAAAAAAAATAATCAATCAATCGACAATTCTATCGATCGATCTGCTCCAATCACATCTGTCTCTCAGTGTTAACGATTCACTGGATTAATACATCTCTATGTATGGATTATAATATTAAAAAAAAAACCTACTGGACGATACATGGTTATACTACACACCATGTTCCTTTCTCGTCAGTCACAAATCTATTTTTGGTTTCTAATCACAAGTGCTGTACATATAATTAAACTAGTATACTCTGTTAAATAGTTAGTAGGTTGTCTCCTACCTGTTTTGCACTCGATGTCAGCAGAGCCACTCGTACCAGGAGGGCATTTACACACGAATAACGTACCATCTCGTAAGCATTCAGCACCTTTTCCACATCCAAGTGTCCGACAATCTCCCGCAGTCCGCTCTGGAGTGCCTGTTTGATAAAACGAAGCAAGTTTAATTATGTCATTATATCCGATATTCCCTCGCTGAATACACGTACGGTATAGATACTTACATTTTCTGGATGGATCTCCGGATGGGTAATTTGGAGGACAATAGCACTGGGGTTGATTATTGTAAATACGACACGCCGCGTTAACTCCACATTGGATATCCCGGCAAAGAGCTCCGTCACATATGCATCCAGAATATGGATCTCCCGAGCATCCTGCCTCGCAAGCACATTCGAAACCTCCAACAACATCGCGACACTTTGCATTTGATCCACATGGACTACGAAGGCAATCGTCTCCGCCTGTCGAACGATAAATGAGGCAAATACATCTACCTTCATAATTGCCCCGCGATCCCAAAGATCGGATTACTTCGGAAAAAAACTTCAACTGACCTTTTTTACAGTTGATCTTCGGATTGCCGAAATGTCCAGGTGGACAAGAACATTGTTCTTGTCTATTCACGACGCGACATTGTGCATTAAATCCGCAAACTCCGTGTTGTAGGCACGGATTAGTGCAAACGCCACCGTCGCTACACCGTTTATTTGGCTCACAATCCTCGTCGAGATGACATTCTGCTTGGTAACATTCTCGGCTTGGCTCACCCTGGAAACCCTCTGGGCACAAGCAAACCGCCCGATGATTTGATACGCGACAAAGAGCGTTTATTCCACATGGCGATTCCCCACTGTTGCATGGGTCTATACATTGATTGTTTGTGCAAGAAAGTGACGATGGACAGTCGGAATGAGTTCGACAACCCACTAGACATAAGCCTCTTTCACACGTGTACCCCTAGGATATGACGATTTGGTTGTAATTTAACAAATTTTTTTTTAATCTAATATATAATATTTGAATTGTATAAAAATAAATTTGTGGCGTACCTTCAGACAAGCATTGTTGACATCACATTTAGCTCTGCACCTTCCAGCGCTGCAAATTTCTCCACAAGAACATTGTTCTTGAGTTGCACAACTTGTTGTGCAAAAACCGATTTCGTCACATTCGCAAGAACCGTCGCATGGAATCAAAGATTTAGTACAACTAACCAACGCATTGCCGAAATAATTAACTGGACAACTACATTGGGCAGCGTGATTTACCACACGACAACCGGCACATTCTCCGCAAGCATTACCTCCTTCACATGGGTCTGAAATTTTTATTTTTTGTTAAACAAACTCCAAATACTGATTCTTGAGACCACTAGAATTTTCGAACTGATCGCTGGAACTTACTTTTGCATTGATTATTCAGGCAAGACTCATCACTTGGGCATGTGCTATCGCTACGACAGCCGATATCACAGAGTCGATTTTTGCAAATTTGTTGCGATATGCACTTGTCATCGCTGTTGCATATTGCCTTGCATAGTCCGCCATCGCAACGTTCATCATTAAGACAGTTGGAATCGCTAAATCGACAAAAAAATAATTATCGTAATGAACCTGCGTATCTTTTGATTTTCAACATTTATCAGCGAGTGAAACACCTACCTTCTACATGTGGTGTAACACAATCGTCCGTAACATGATTGACCTGGTAAACAATTTGCATTCGCATCGCAAGGGAGGAACGCTTGTCGACATCCGACAAGTGCATCTCCTACCAAAGGTGTTGGACATACACATTGTTTTTGATGATTGACGGTAGAACATCTGGCATTTGTACCACATGTGTTGGGAGAAGCGCAAATGTCTGTAACATAATGTAATATTTGAAAAAATGTCATGCACCAAGTTCTGATCTAATACTTGAATATAAAAAAGAGAAAATAAAATAAATCGTAAAATAATCACAATCGATATCTTACCTGTACATTTATTATTGACGCAAGCGTGACTATCTGGACACTCGCTGTCAGATCTACAACCGATGGCGCAGACAAGTCCTTCGCAAATTTCACCACTACGACAATCCTCGTCGCGTCTGCAAAGCGATTTGCATACACCAGAGCTATCGCATCTCTCGTTACTCAGGCAATTGGCATTCGAAGAGCAAACAGGTGTGCACAAATTAGAAACACAAGCTGTGCCTGGTGCACAATCTCGGTTTGCTTGACATCCTGGTCCAGGTGTACGTATACACGCTACTTTAGCAGTTGGATTTGCAATGAAACCTCGTCCACAGGAGCAAGTAGCTCGTTGATTTGTAACTGTACATTTAGCATTCGGACCGCAAGGTGTAGCTTCACAGGGGTTTGTGCATTTGTTGTTGAAACAGGCCTGATCTGCATTACAATCTTCGTCTCCGCGACAGCCAAATGTGCACATATTACTCAGGCAAATATGCCCAAGGAAACAATCGTTGTCCAATCTACAAGTCAGCAGGCAGTTTTTACCAATGCATTTTTCGTTGAAGGCACATTCTGTGTCAGCTCCGCAAATTGGTAAGCACATGTTTTCGCGACAAGTATTTCCTTCGCTGCAATCGTTGTCGTTCTTACAAGATACCGGCACTGAAAATTTACAATGTGACAAGGTGAAAAAAATATTTCTAGTCAATCACGAGTGGTAACTGGTAAGAAGATAATTGAATATATGTACCTCTCACACATTCCACCTCAGAATTGCCAGTGAAACCCGGCGGACAACTGCACTGCTTCATGTGACCTCGTACTTGGCAATCCGCATTTATTCCACACGCTGCTCTTAGATCGCATGGATCCATGCACTGTCCACTCATACAAACGTCCGATAAATTGCAGTCTTCGTCCGATTGACATGAAGCTGTAAAAGCCGAAATTTATTAGTGGATGATTGTTTAGCTGAAAACCAAAAATATTTCGACCTCCAGTTGTAAAAATGTTTGGTTGTTTGAAAAAAACATACGTCGACAAATGCTTTCGTAACAATATGTGTTGACCGGGCAATCTGCCGATGATGAACAAGGTGTTGCCTTCGGTCGGCAGCCAATGCTCAGGCTGCTAGGGTCTCCTTCGTAATCAGAGCGACATTGACAAGCGCCAGCATGATTAGATGTAACACATTCCGCATTTGGTCCACATTGTAATTGTGCACAAACATCTGTAAAAGATTATTTACGAGTGTCAAGTTTTTTGGTTTATTTTTAGTCGATATATGAGAATAATACAGAGAAATATTTTTTATGAAACAATGCCGTTTCTTACCAACGCATTTGGTTTTTCCTTGTAAGGTGATACATTTCGCAGTTAAAGGACAATCTTCATCTTCCTGGCAGTAACCAGGTTCGTGGCAACCACTGTTGTACGGGTCTCCAACTGTTCCTGGGTGACACAGACATTTAAATGATCCACGTGAATTTTCGCAAGAGGCACCTGGACCGCAGGGAGTTGTAGCACAAAAATCGATGAGTTCACAACCCTGAGTTGGAACACCAGTGTACCCAGGTTGGCAGGTACAAACCTATAAGAAAGGTGATTAACACGTGAAATCACGGTAAAAAATGTGGCTGAATGTAGATATTTGCGTTATCTTACTTGGGAATGCTTTTTCGTAGAACATATCGCATTCGGACCACATGGATTGTGTGCGATGCAAGCGATTCTGCATTTGTACGATTCGCAGATTTTTTCATCTGAACAGTCCTGATGGGATTCACATTCCACTGGTTGGCAGCCAATTTTATCGTCATTGGCATCACCGTAAAAACCACGTTCGCAGGAACAGGAAGCGTCGTGATTCGCACCTTGGCACGCTGCGTTGCGACCACACAAAATAAGCTCGCATGCCTCCTTACACTCCGCCTAGAAGGAAAAAAATGAAAATTTCTATAAATTGTAGCAGGATACGGCTGTAGATTTACCGAAATATCTACCAGGCTACGATTCACTTACCTGTCCAATCGCGTTTCGGATACATTTTTCGCTGTGATCGCAATCGTCGTCTGAAACACAACGTAGTTCTTGGACGCAGATATTATTCTGACAAAACTGATACTCTGGGCAACTTGAATTGGCTCTGCAAGTTGGCTGGCAAACCCCATTGATACACAGTTGATCTCCAATGCAATCTCTTGTGCTCGTACAAACGGCTGCAATGATATATGAACGATAGAACAAAAAATAATAAAATAAAGGTAATAGACCAACGTGCAATATTTTTGGAAGATTACTCACATGTGCATACTCCTCCATTACAAGCAGAGCTGGTTGGACACTGTGAGTCTGATTTACAGTATTGTACCGGTACGCAACCAAGATTTGGATCTCCAGTACATCCTGGCTGACATGTGCAAACTGCACTGTGATTCAATGGAGAACAATCAGCTCTTTGACCACATACATTTGGTACTGAACATGGATCGATGCATTTGTTGTCAAAACATGCTTTCGATGGACCACAATCGCTGTGGTAATTACATTCCAAATGAACACAATTGATCTGAAATCCCAATCACATGATAAGTCACTGATGTTCCTTTTATTAGCTCTAGTTCTATTCGTTATAGATCACCTTAGGATCTCCAGTAGTTTGGCCAGGGCATCGGCAAACTGCTGCGTGAGCCACCGAACTGCACTCAGCGTTTCGTCCACAGATTGTCGGATTGTCACACGGATTACGGCAGCTATTTTCTATACAGGCTGCAGAAGTAGGGCAATCAGAATCGGTGTAACAATCGCCAGGCAATCTACATCCTTTTTGGATTGGATCTCCAACCAAACCGTGTGGGCATACGCATGCGAAAGAACCGTCGGTGTTGTGACACCTATGTGATTTAATCATGAAGTTATTTACTCGCTAATAACTATGAAAAAGAATCAAATCTTAAATTATGATGTAACTTACGTAGCCGTTGAATGGCAAGGATTTTCTGAACATTCGTCTATATCAACGCATGTATCACCGATCAAAGCAAAACCTGAATAACAATTGCACGTGGCGATGTGATCCACGACGGCACAATTTCCATAACCACAGTTCATTTGATTACAAGGACCTGTTGTTGAAGATGAAAATATTGCGTTAATTTCCGAGATCGTGTTTCTCAAGTTGCAGGTGTTGAGACAAAAAGAACGTGTTATATAAATAATTGATGATATTCTATTCCAAATGACTCACTTGCGCATTTATTAGCTTCTTGATTACAGTACTTGTCTCCGGCGCAATCATTGTTAGAAAGGCATTCGACTTTGAAACATCCAGAAGCGTCCCCGATATAACCAGGTTGGCATTGACACGCTGCCGTGTGATCGATTACTGAACAAATAGCGTTAAGTCCACAATCTACAAATGCGCATGGATCTGTACAGTTATTTTGAAGACAGGCCTGGGAATCGGAACATTCGGAATGCAGTTCGCATTGATGCGGTATCAAGCATCCAGTTCCCACCGGATCACCTGCAGTCCCTTGTGGACAAATGCAGCGATATGAACCATGAAGATTAATACATTCGGCACTTTGATGACAAGGCTGCTCTTCGCACTCGTTTATGTCCAAGCATTTTTCAGGACCAGCGATAAATCCATGTCCACATCTGAGACCGAGCCAATTATTGCGCAAGATTATTTTTGAGAAATCTTTTCTTCCGAAATAAAAATAAAACTCTGTAATTAGCACTCACCTGCATTTGTTATTTATGCATATTTCGTTGGTTTTACATCCAGCATCGGAAGTACATCCGATTTCACAATTACCGCCGATACATTGCTCTCCGGGTAAACAGTTGCTATCCCCATAGCATATCTTCACACATAATCCATTCTTACAACGTTCTCCGTGCGCACAATCGCTTTGTGCATTGCATTGACATTGACAGAATCCCGTAATACATGTGTGTTGTGATGGACAATCTCTAGGTGTTTCGCATGTAGTTGGAACACGTACACACCCTTGTTCCGGAGTTGGATTACCTTGGAATCCGGCTGGGCATCTACAGCTCGTGGAATGATCTATGCAAGTACATTCCGCGTTTGCGCCACACACGTTTTCCTTCGTGCAAGGATCTAAAATTGAATATAAATTTATAGCACCAGAAAGAAAAAGACATAAACGTTTGCATAATTATTCGAAATCTGTTCTCACCTTGACATTTGTTGTTAATGCACGATTCGGTCGAGGGACAATTTTTATTGCTACGGCAGCCGAAAGTACAAGTTCCTCTTACACAAGCTTGATCTGATTGACACTGTGAGTGAGATACGCAAGGAACAGCGCACAGACTGTTGATACACTTTTCACCATCTGAACAATCGGAAACTGAGCGACAAGCAGCTAGAAGTGAAAGTAATCAGACGTTAAGTAAGCCTCGCGCAAATTTGTTCCAGAAAGTTTTATCATACTAGTATTAATATCAACAATACCTTTGCATCGGCCATCCAGACAAAAATCGCCATCACAATCTGCATGGGAAAGGCAGGGTCCCGCAGCTCTGACACATCCTTCTTGATGACCTCTGCTGGAAGGCACGAAATTATGAGCGCATCTGCACGAGATATCTCCATTGCCAATTTCGCAAATGGCATTTGCTCCGCAAGCATTTTCACATGGATTAATACACATGTGATTATGGCATATCGATTGCACCGGGCAATCCTTATTCGTAGCACAAAATCCTTCTGGTTGGCATCCAGTTGTGTAAGGATCCCCGACGTGATTCGGTGGACACTGACATATCGGTGAGTCTGAATTCCCGGTGACACATATGGCAGTTGGGTGGCAATGATTTGCTGTACAAATCTCGCTACCAACACATTCTATATCTGGTACAGGATTTGCTTTAAAGCCTGGTGGGCACTGGCAAATAGCTTTGTGGTCATCTGCTATGCACACGGCATTTAATCCGCAGGAATTTTCATCACAAGCATCGTAACAAGTGTGCGTCAGTCGGTTACATAGCTGAGTTGGTGGACAATCGATATTGTATACACAGGGAACAGTCTGGCATCCCTTTGTCATGTCATTTGCATCTCCGGCATAAAGTCCAGGAGGACATTCGCAACGTGCTACGTGATTGTTTACGATACACAATGCATTCGGACCACAAGAGACAAAGTTACAGACAGGTTGGCAGGACAATGTGCCGTCGCTGGAAGATCTGCATGTTTGGTCCTCAGCGCACTGCGTATCAGTGTTACATCTGTCCCTTCGAGAAGTTTGACAACCGCTACGATCGTTAGGATTTCCGGTATAGCCAGGTAGACACTCGCAATGACCCTGATGGGCATTTGCAATACATTGTGAATTGATAGGGCACGTGAATGCTTTGCAGACAAAAGTGCATTTCAAAACTCCTAAGGCATCTGGACGACAGGCAGCGGTCGATTCGCAATCATTGTCACTTATACAATCGGGTACAGACGGTTTTTCGCAAGATGATAATACTGGGTTCCACTCATATCCGTCTTGACAAACACATGTCGCATGTTTCAATGAATCTGGTTGGCATCGTTCGTGAGAACCGCAAACCACTCTAGCGCATGGATCCACACATTCTCGAATTCCGTGCTCGGTCTGCGTGCAGAAAAATCCTTCGACGCATTCCGTATCGTCGGAACATGTCGCTGGAGGAACCGTTCTATGGGGCTGGCATCCGTCAGCAAGATTGCTCGGATTTCCGGTGTATCCATCGATGCAAATACAAGATGACAAGTGGTTTTGAGCCACACACAACGCGTTAGGACCGCACTGCAGTTTACTACAGGCATCGACACATTTTCTTGATCCTTTTCCAACTTGGAAACATATTTGTTGTGCTTCACAATCGAGGTCATTAGAACAGTGACCTTGTAAGTAACAGCCGTTATTCAAATCGTTTGCATTACCACTGTAGCCAGGTGGGCATATGCAGGTACCTTCTTCACACACAGATCTTGGACCGCACTTTATGTCGCTACATTTGTCTATACATTTACTTTGAATACACGAAAAGCCTGATGGGCATGGCACTTTATCACTGCACGAACAAACTGATGGATCTTCACACGGGCCAACTTGCATCTTCTGACAACCAACGAATGGGTTTCCGACAAATCCTTCTCTGCATCTACAGTCATAACTTCCAATTGTGTTTATGCAAACTGCATCACTTCCGCAAGCATTTCCATTGCACTCGTTTATATCTGAAAACACGCCGCGACGAAAATTGTATTAGTGACGCTACGAATCATAATTTTTACAGCAAAAAGAGGCTTTTTTTAGTAATGTTCGAACTATCCTCACCGTGACATTGAATATAAGGATTTCCTGCGTATCCAGGAGGGCACAAGCATTCAACTGCGTTTGGTCCAGCGCTGCAATGAGCATCTTTACCGCAAGATTCGGTAGAACAATCAGACTTTTCTTGGACACCACAGCCGTGGTAGGGATTTCCACTAGTTCCTGGATTACAAACGCAACTAGAGGCTGTCAAACCATATTCGCAATGGGCGTTATCACCACAAGTTGGATCACAAGTTGGCGGTTGAACAGCTGTGAGAAAAAAGAAAAATCATGTATTCCTCGAACTGGAATGTCCTTGTCATACTTTTACACAAGCGGTTACCTCCTCGCTCTTACCACATAGCACCGTACGTAGGTATATAAAAACTTACGTGGCATGCATAGAAGATCTGGATTTCCCACAAAGTATGGATTACAGACACATTTATTTGAGGATGGATCGCAACTTGCACCAACACCGCAGACGATTCCTTCACAACGACGTTTGCATCGTCCGCTTATACAAATACTTGGCTCTGCACATGAGATATCTGGAGAGCATACATCGGGAGAGCATTGACCACCTGGGAAAGGATTTCCGATGAACCCTTCGATACATTTACAAGTGGGACCGTCGTAACTGACGATACACTGTGCTCCAGATCCGCAAACAAATCCATCACATTCTGAAAAACAAATGTATTTATTTGATAATGTTCTTTAGTAGACTCCGAAGTTAAGAAACGGTGTAAGAATCAAGCAGATAAAATACTTACGAGAAACACATTCGTTATTTTTCCCTTCGGTAAATCCAACGACACATCGACACCATGCAGCATGTTTGTCTGGTTCACAATATGCGTTCGGACCACAAGGTAAAGTATCGCAGGGATTAACACAGCTGCCATGAACGCATGCATAATAATTTTCACAATCGTCGTTAGAAGAGCACTCTTGTTTTGGCATAGCGACACCTGAACAACCGGCTCCGTACGGATCACCAACGGTACCCCTTGGGCATTCACAAATATGAGCTCCGTTGGTATTTAGACAATGAGCACCTTGACCACATGGGTTTTCAGCACATTCGTTTATATCTGCACAACCGTGCTGAGGATCGCCTTCGTATCCAGTTTCACACATGCACTTTGGTGGGTCACTCGGGGTGCATTTTGCGTTGATTCCACATGGGAATCGTTTGCAAGGATCTGTAGAATGACGTTATAAAAAAATAACTTCTGATTCGTAGCGCGAAATAAAACTAATGCAAAATAAACTTGTGAATCGAAACTTACTTTTGCAGAGGTTTCCGTCCTGGATATCAGTGTAGAAAGGAGGTGGACAAACACATTCTCCTGGTTGTACACATTTCTCATTAGCCTTGCACTCGTTATCATTTGTACATCTTCTCTGGGCCGGTGAACATAATCCATTGTAAGGATCGCCGCCGTAATCATAGGGGCAAACGCATTGATATGAACCTGGCAGATTGATGCATTCAGCACCGTAGCCACACATTTGTTGTCCTTCGATGCATTCATTTATATCTGTTCGAATGTTTGAGAAAAATGATTAGGTAATTCGGTTACGATCGATGATAATATTCTCCTAATGAAAGACACTGACCTTCGCAAGATCCGTCTGGTCTTGTTCTGTAACCCTTTGGACAAGCACAGTAGCTAACGCCGCCTGAAATAGTTATACATTCCGCGCCACTAGGACAGCTTTCACCCTTCGAACATCCAGCCAACATACACTTGCCATTGACGATCTTGTAAGGTGGTTGACATTGGCATTCGATACTGTTGCATTCTGTAATATGATTCTCGTGTTTACCTTATGCACCATTGCACCGTTACCAATCAATTTATTCCAAGTAATTTATGACGAAAGAAATCTCTTACCTTCGCAAAGAGAGAATGGATTCCCATTGAATCCAGGAGGACATTGACATTCATAACTTCCAGGTAAATTTTTACAAATAGCGTTAACTCCGCACGCACTTTTATCTCTAGGCTCCATACACTCATTGATATCTCTGCATTTTCCACTATCCGTATCGCGAGTGTAACCACGTTGACAAATGCATACACTGCTACCAATAAATTCATCTTTGATGCACTGCTCGCCCGATGGACATGGAGTGTTTGGTCCACAGACATGAGGCAATTCTGATTCCTGACATCCTCCACTGTAAGGATCTCCAGTTGTACCACTGGGACATTGACACGAAAACGAGCCAGGCTCATTGTTACAAATAGCACCAGGAGGGCATGGATTTACTGTACATTCGTTAATGTCGTTGCAACCTCCTTTTACACCTGGTTTTCCTGTGTAACCACTTCCACAAATGCATGTCGCAGCGTCGTTCAGTAACATACACTGTGCGTTCGGCCCGCAGAATAAATCTTCGCATGGGTCTGTTCAACGAGTTATTTTATGTTAGATTGACCATTTTTTTATATTAGTATGATAATTTAGCAGCCAAGTATGCCGGTACTCACGTCTACAGTCATTTCCAATATTTGGTTCAGGACATAAGCATCGTTTTTGGGGATCGCAAATCGCATTGCCTGGACAATCGCCATCTGTATTACATGTAACGACTCCGACACATTTAATGTAAGGATCTGGGTCCGGTATCGTTTCTTCTGGACATGTACAGTTGTATGCACCATCGGTATTTGTACAGGTAGCACCATGACCACAAGCGCCGGAACGTAAACATTCGTCCACATCTGTAAGAAACAATTATTTACCGATATTTCTTCCACTCCGTATTAGTTGAACACAAAAAATGATTATATTTATGGAACTCAAAATTTACCTATACACTGTTTAAATGCATTTCCAGAATATCCTGGTTCACATTGACAATTAAATCCTCCAGGAGTGTTCGTGCAAATTGCGTTCTTTCCGCAACGTCCCGAAGGACCATTCTGAGTATCACATTCATTTATATCTAGATTCAAAAAATAAACCAAAAGTCAATAACGTCCAATCGTCGTTTCGAATTAAATCACATCGTTAACTAGTTTGATTTGATTCATTGCTCACCGACACATCCGGCGGCTATATCGTTAGGATTGAAAGTCCAACCGTCTTCACAAATACAGTAAGCTTCGTGACCATCTGGTTTACAAAATGCATGATCTCCGCAAGTGACTTCGTCGCAAGGTGCTGTTGCAGAGAGGAGAAAAAAAAAATGTTCCATACTCAATTGTCTCGGATGAGGGACGAGCGAAAATTTCATATAAAATTTGTTCACCCACCTTTGCAGGGAATGTGCGGTGGATTACCAACGAATCCAGTTTCGCAATCGCAGTGATAACTGCCTTTTACATTCGTACAAACTGAAGCGGTTCCGCAAGGATACGCCAGACATTCATCTACGTCTTCACATTGAGCACCGACTGCCTTAAATCCATCTTTGCAATGGCATTGATCCTCGATACATTCAGCATTATTTACACAGTCGAAGTTTGATTTGCAAAGAGTCGTTACGTCGGTCTGCGAATCAGATCGAAGTTATTGACATTTTTTATACTTACTAAGACAGTTTTTTGAACGTAACAACGTTATGTAGACGTACCTGTTCGCAGGCAATAGCTGGACTAGGATTACCAGTGTAACCTTGTGGACAAATGCAATTGTATCCTGGATCAGAATTTTTGCAAATCGCGTTTGTACCGCATGGTTTTTCGTAAGCTGTACATTCGTCGATATCTGTATAAATGATAAATGTATTCAGGTTAATTACGTGTGCGTTGGGTGAATGTTGAAATTAACTGGGAATATCGTTACTAAATAAATTGTTAGTTAATTTTCTGCTAACCAGTGCATCCCTTAAAAGGATCGCCCGTGTAATCAGGTTTGCAACTGCAGGCAAAGCTCCCGACTGTGTCAGTACATTCAGCATTTTCTCCGCACGGATTGTTCTCACATTCGTTAACATCTGTTAATAGTTAATAATACGATACCGTTTATTAGTATATAAGTGCAAATTTTCAACTTATTAATGATTAATGAAAAAAAAAAAATACAACATCAATTGAAACTGACTTTCACACAACGTGAGACCTTGACCGATAAACCCTTGAGGGCAAATGCACTTGAACGATCCGGGAACATTGATACACTTGGCATTAGTGGCGCAAGCATTAATTTGGGCACATTCGTTGGTGTCGATACATCCGTTGGCTGAATCTTCTTGATATCCAGCGACACATTGGCACTTGTAACTACCCTCGGTGTTTACACATTCGGAATTTTCTCCGCACATCCCGATTTCGTCACATTCGTTTACATCTGTTACACATAGCAGTTAGTAATTTTATTTGCCAATTAATTATTATCAATAACACGAGTTAGATTTTTTATTATCCTTTTTTTTCTCCTCTAATTCGTTAACAACTATGCTTTGAACAAACATCTGTTATCTTTTGTTTTTAATAATATCTAAATCAGCAATTAGTAACGGTGATCAACCAAACATTTGATACTTTGCAGTTAATCGTTAAACAAAAAAATAAAATCCTCCGATATTTAATTTTGAAAAATTATCCACTTACCGTAACAACCCGTCAACGGATCTCCTTCCATTCCTTGTGGACAAGAGCAACGAAAACTTCCATCCATATTTGTACAGAGTGCGGATCTACCGCAAGGATTTGATCTAGCACATTCGTCAACATCGATACATCCATCTTCGGGATTACCTTCAAAACCTACAGCACATTCGCATCTGTAACTACCGGGTAAATTTATACACGACGCACCTCGGCCACATGCTCTTCCATTTTCACATTCGTTTATATCGATGCACTGTAAAGAAGAAAAGAAAATCGAAAATCATCCCTTGTTAAATCCTCGTTGTTCTTTTTTTTTTTCAATTTGGAGAAACACTCACAGAATCGTAGGGATTTCCGGCGTAACCTTCTTTACAGGAACAAGTATAATTTCCAGGAACATTTTGGCAGATAGCGTCTTCAGCGCAAGCACCAGGAATCGCACATTCGTCCAAATCTTCGCAATGTACTTCACCATCGCCAGTATATCCTGGTTTACATTTACATAAAAAGTTTGCCGGTAAATTACAGCACTCTGCATTTTCGACACACCTTGCCGCAAGGACTGGATCCTGGCATTCGTCGATGTCTGGATAATGAAAAAATCGAGATGTAATCGCGACTTATAGGATAATTAATTATTTACTATCGCGCACCAAAAATTGGCACACTTAATTAAATACCGTTACATGAATTAATCGAATAAATTTAAACGGAATTCATGTGCAGCAATTTTTGGCGAACATCATTACGTACCTTGGCACGAAAATCCGTCACCTCGATATCCAGGAAAACAAGAGCATTGAAAACTACCAAGAGTATTCGTACAATGAGCAAAGATATCACACGGACGATATTTGCACTCGTTTTCATCTGAAATTAATAATAAATTACGTGTTTCAATTAATAGATATCTTTTTGATTTTTCTTGACCTTTGACGAGTAGCGATGAAAACAATATTTTACCTGGAACTTGACAGTTGCAACCACCAAATCCGTCGTTGCAATGGCACACGGAGTCAAGACAAACTCCATTCTGACATTTTGTTCCATCTTCTTTCGTGCAGTCATCTGTGTCAGTTAATTCATTAATTATTAATACAACTGTTACGTTGTGACGACGAGAAATAATTATTTCCATTGACTTTCTTTTCGTTTGTCAAAGTAACTTACCGGTACACTTGAGCTTAATACGCTGCTCATCAGTGCCCTGATAACAATCCGTATGACTATCGCATAATTTTGACAACTCTAATAGTTGCAAAACATCTGTAGATTCGTTTACTTGACAGCCAAAATAACCGTCTTCTAAATTTAAAAAGAATACTTCTCTTCTAGCTCCTGGTCTCCCTCTGTTCAGCGATTCCGCCTGTATTCGAAGAAAAATTGATACAAAAAAAAAAATTAGTAATTTTGTACAAAAAAAAACCAACGAAAGAAATCAATTTTTTCTTTTACAATAAATATATAATGCACAATTCACTCACTGAGTATGAGGTTAATATTATCCACACCACCAACGGCAATAGATGTTTCATCTTTGCTGTAAATTGAAAAAGAAGAATCTAGATTACATGTACATTCATCAGAGGTAAGTTTTCATCTGTGAAAATTTTCAAAAATCATGCATAAAAAAATCATGTTGAATTTTTCTCGATTATTATATGTGTAGAATATTATTATCACAGTTGTAGTTGTCATTAAAGTTATAATTAATTAGAAACGAAAAAAAAAAAAACGAAATTTTATTCAATTTTCACTTTCATCACTGGCACTCTATATTACATTATTGATAATTTAATAAGATTTACACGTCGACACTTTTTTTTGTTTTTTTTATTTTCACACCGTATAGTATCATATTGCGTTACGTAATATATCCTTTGGTCACCCCTGCATAATTTCATCCCTTCAACAGGAAGACGCGCTGTTGCGTGAAAATTATAATTCGTTATGCGGTCAAAAAGGTACCTAACATATAGTATCCATGGTGTGGAAAGAAAAGAAAAAGAAAAAGAAAAAAAAACTCATGTAATCTTACAGCGCTTCACAATATCGTTAATATATTGTCCAATGATCCTTTTTTTTTCGCTTATTTTCATCTATAGCTGGTATATTAGCAGATATCATTTTTCACTGACGCTGCACTATACAGAATAAAATGACAAAACGTTCGATTTTCAACGCGCTGGATGGACTACAATGCGTATACGATAATGAACGATCTTTTGATCGGTAATTTTTTATAGAATAAAAATAGGAAAGAGAAAAAAATCAATCGCTAATGATATGCATATGTGTAATACACATTAATCGGTTTCTGCATCAAATTATATAATCAGTGCCAAAATTCGCCATCGGAATTTACGATGCGTAACATCGTTTAAATTTCTTGGTACGTTCTATGATGTACACACCTATACATATACGTACATGTATCCTGCACCGCAGCCTATATAATATAACTATAATACCTGTATAATACAGGAATGTTTTTCATATCCGTGTTTGTTAGGAAAAGAAAAGAGACTTATAATATAAGCTATGGGAAGGCGGCCAAAAGAAAAAGAACTTTATAACAATAAAAACAGTAGAGCGATAACCATAACAATAATAATAATGATAACAATAACAATCATAATCATAATCATAATATTCATAACAATAAATGGAGTATATCAGAGGGCGTGATCGAGGAACGATGCACCTGTGCCTTTCTTGCACTTCTGTCATTTACAGTATATTATAGCTGCCCCAGGGGAACCGCAGCTGCGAACCGAAGAAGAGGAATCGTCGTCGCGTGATTAGCTGGTGAAACCCGGTTTTAAATTTGGGGAATCCAAACGTTCGGCAGACAAATAAAAACGACATCGTGCCGAATATATACACACGTTATATATTAATACAAGTATGTATCAAATTCGCTTTTTATTTCTCATATATTATATAGTTTTTAGAAGTTAACTAATAAAGTTATTTGATCGAAAACAATAAAAAACAAAAAAAAATTGACGTAATGAAATATATGAATAAAAAATTTCGTGCTTTTTCGTTCTCTCATAATATATCGCGAGGTAAACCAGGCTTGATGGTATAATAATTATAATAATAATAATAATAATAATAATAAATGTTAGGTAAAATCACCTCCCATTAAATTACACAACGCTGCAGTATAGGTGAGCTTTGACTTATCGTATTACAGGCGTAAAAATTGTACCCAAAAATAAATCAAACATGCACGTTGTGAGGGGTACACACCTACCGAGTAGAAAAAAAAAAAAAAAGAGAGAGAGAGAAAAAGATTCGTGAAAAAAAGAAAAAAAATGGCACGTGACTGTATAACGAGGTAAAGGGAACATTATACTCATGATACCCTCTGGTATAAAACACGTGCATGCACATCATCCTGTTTAAATACCAATTTGAAATCGAAACGCTTGGAATTTTTTTTTCCTCCTTACTTTATTATTATTATTATTATGATTTTTTATGGAGTACTTATATCGTTCGGGATTCATTTGAATGAAATATCAAACTCCGAAATTAGTTAATTGTTATTCACGCGGTAAATAAAATAAAATTCTATTTCGCTATGCACGTACGCGTTATGGCTCGTGCGGTTTTAAATCAATTATAAATACATCATGTATATCCATGGGTATTATACGTCTGGGAATGTAAAAAAGCAAATAAATAAATAACTGAGAAATGAACATAAGTAAATGCCGACAATAAAAGCTGCGATTAGCTAATGGCCATAGCGAGAATATGCAGATACTTTAGCTTCCTATACTCTAATTGTAAGTGTGAACCGATGATGTATCCAAGCTATACTTATAAAGATTGTTGTATAAAAGAGCAATTTATTTGTCCTCCAAGAGAGTTTCTTACCTACACCGGTAGATACCAGCTCTTCCTTTCACTCTTTCCAACTTATATTTTGCACGTGTTGAATGAACATATAAGGACATATTAACGCATGTATTGGTATGTAACGTAACATGGCGTCTCGTTAGATAAACGTTTAAAAGAAAAAATAATAAAACCGCAGTGGTTCAATTATAAATTACAATGATTGTTTCAGTGATCCAAACATATAAATATAATTAATCAATTAAATTATTATTATAACAACATACCCATTACGTTATCACAGAATTGTAAAACAGAGAATCGGCGGCGCTTATTTCAATTATTACTATATTCATTAACACCACAAATATGCGAAAATATTCTTCAAA
Organism: Athalia cordata; assembly: GCA_963932425.1. Lineage (NCBI taxonomy): Eukaryota > Metazoa > Arthropoda > Insecta > Hymenoptera > Athaliidae > Athalia > Athalia cordata. Next base: position 34,965,154 of record OZ010626.1, read on the forward strand.
CATTTTATTTTTTTTAGTTTAGCTTGATCTAGTTTTTTTTTTTCTCATTTATGTAAGATCTTACGAATTATGAAATATACTCGACAAATCGGTGGAAAATTTTGTTGAACAAAATTTTTTTTTTATCTTCATTGAAAACGTTCTAGTTTGTTTCCGAACCGAATGGAAGCGACTACCGATATAAACGAGACCTTAATCTATGCGATAAATAATTTTTCTTTCTCGTTTTCGTTTTTTTTTGGTTCTTTTTCCACTTGTTACTTTTTTTTAGACACTTCATTGGTGATTCACGATTATTGAAGGAAATATATGTATGTTAAGTTATAAAACGATGAGATGATAATGGTGTCGGTTAACAAATGTATAGTCATCGCACAGCTATGTAATCAAACGTTTATAATATTAGGTGGTTCCAACTACGTACGTTGTAAATAATTAGAATAAACCAACTGAAACTCGTTATATCGATTCTATGAGTCGCCGATTTCGTAAGATTACCGCCTGTCTTCGCTATACTGTATAACGCAAGTATATTTATATATGAATTATTATTGCGCGTTCCTATGCAAAACTAGGTGGGACCTAGACACAGAAGTTTTATGGGTTAAAACTAGCTCATCGTAATATACGGTGACGTGTGTAATAGAAATAATATGTATGTGACATAGAAGAGAAAAAAAAACGGGATTCGATTCAATGTTTATTAATCCGAGTGTTGTTATTATTTTTAGCATTATTATTATCATCGTCATTATTACATAGCCTGATATTTTTAGTTGTAGGCAAAGAATTTTTTACAGAAGAGGAAGAGAAAAATTATCTCGGTATCGGGTTAAATTATATACAATTTGAGATCGTATTCCGGTGGCACCAAAAGAACACTTGCGTCTCGTATGGTTCAAGGACGATGAGGTGAGAGAAATTTCTGACCCAGTACGAAGAGGCTTTATTTGGCTGTGATATATGCGATGTATAGTTTACGTATAGCATTGCTTGCAATTAACATACTAGAACGCCATGGTGTGGATTGTATGCATATATACATGTGTATGTACACATAGGGTGGTCCATAGAAAGGAAAAAGCTGGATTTGAAACGCGAGGGAAAAGTTTCGAACGCGACATAACGGAGATTCTATCGAACTGTGAATAACTGAAAGAGCGAAGCTTCGTCATTTTGTTCGATTTGGAAATTTCACAAAACCTCGAACTTTAATTCATGTGCTCTGAGAAACACTACACGCTTGAGAAATAAAAATACCTACTTACTACATTGACATTTTAAAATTGGTCGTTTTTTTTCGGCCACTCTGTACGCATATATCGTGTGTTCATAAAGTTTATGTAATCGGTAGACATGATATTGCTGCTATTCGAGGCTGAAAATCAGGATATAAGCCTCATACAATTTTAATTAATCTAAAGTTCAAAAGTTTGTTAAAAAGAAAAGAAGGTCTTCGAGATTTTGAATTTTCATAGGTATAGGTGTGTATAACCGCGTAGAGATGATCATGATCACGGTGAAAACAAGAACGAAAACGAAAAAAAAAGAAAAGTTATCGCTCGTTAGCTACGAAAAAGTGTACAAAAAATCCTCGAAATAAATGCTATAAAATTTCAATAAAATCGATCAATGCCCAGACTTTTGAAGAATTTTTAAACGAACGTGTAAGATATACATATATGTATGGTGTATATTCTTGGAAATTGGCGACACATGATAATCATATGAGAGTCGTTTGGAGCCATCAGGGAAAGGATGGACCAAAATATATGTACATATATGCCTATTTGATCTTTGGAAATAAAAAAATAGCAAAAAAAGGAAACATTATTAACGAGCGCAATAATCATTTAATCCCCAGCCATTGGTTATAATATATATATTATAAGATAGGTAGGCGAATTGATCGTCATCGTCACGTCGTCGCCCACCAAAGAATCATCATTTATGGAAGGTTGCGAGTTAACAACCAACACATAACCGGTATTTAAAGTCAGACTTCGTGAAAGTGTACATACAGGTAGATATATATATGTATTATACATCCTGTTATGTTATACTGGTTCCCGATGGCTTTGGCTTTGGTTGGATTATACATTATAGTGTGTATCGTAGCCCAGGGCGCCCGGCGCGGCGGGTTCGGCTTCGCCTTCACCGTAAAATCAGCCTCCTTGAATTATATTGGCCGCGGTAATGCTCATGTGGCTTTTTAGGCTACAAGATGATGCGATGTTCGACTTAGCGCGAAACCGCATTATAGGTATACCTATATGTATAGTTTTATGCAAATATTTCAGAGGAACCGCGGCCGAACATTCTCGTAAGAGAAAAAAAGAAAAAAACCTAAAATGAATTAAAAAAGATTTCTCAATGACGCAAAGATGGATGTGTGTAGGTATATACAGCTACTTGGTATTCCTATATATTACGTATCATTATGCAACTCGATGTGATATACATATAGGCATAATATGCATATGTATACGCCTCGGAATATATACTGCACTATAGGTGATCCAGGAGTACGCGCGCGGCCACGCCGGAATTTACAAATTAAATCAAGAACTACCGTTACAAGACAATCGCCTCGCGTTCCTCCTGCTCTGTTGCTGCTGCTGCTGATGCCCTATACCGCTGCTGAAGACAACGTGCGCCATCATGTGAAAAACGGTGCAGATAAACCCATACGATCAACAGCAGAACCACACGAGTATCTTATACTTATAATATGTATAACGACGCCGCTACTCATCTAGGAATTCAAAGCGCGTGAAATAAAAAAAAACGTGTTTCCCGTGAAAATTCCCCGTTAATTATTATCAAAGGATGCATCTAGCGTGCACGATCTTTATATGTGGATTTAACTAATTAACATCGAAATTTCAGGAGAATATTTACTCATACATACATAGGCACTGGGTGTGTGCACTGCAGGCCGGTGTTCCTGGAATTTTTAATGAGAAACATCGAAGAACCGCTCCCGAAGAGAAAAGAAGAAACAAAAACAAAATGAAAAGAAAAAAGAAATTTCGATGCGGATGTGAATTGACAAACGGAAATATGGATCCGGAATTTAAAACAGATGCGCGGGGATTTCCGTTCTCTCAAAATGGCAAATCAATCGGCAGACATTTTCCGTGCACCTGCATCAACGGATAAATCCTCCTGTATACAGTTTCTTTTCTCTCTTAATATCTTGAAAATGAAATTCAGGAATTTTCATCCATTATACGGTATATACGAAATAACATCATTCGAGACGAATGAACTGTATAAATATAACGAATATTATATTAGATTTGATGATGATTTGAAGAAGCGTCGCCGCGACGGGGTCATTATCCTTTATTCGTATCCTCCTCGTGATGTATATCCGCGCTGTGCAGACGTTATTATCATCATCATTATAATTCTCATTAAAAATTCACGTGTGCGCTAAAATAATCTATACGCTTACCTGTAGCTAAATGCTCATTAAAATCAACCAACGGATATATAACTGACACTTTTTTTGTTTCTTGTTTTTTGATTTTTTTCTTCTTCTTTTCCCACTCCACCTCTACTAAATATTTCATTTTCTATGTACGACACGAAGTTATTTCAAAAAACGAAAACGAAACGTCGAGTCGGCGACGCTTTGTATATACATTAGGTGTATATATTTATATACACGCGCAGATCTTCTTCCTGTCAAAAGGTATATGTTAATATAACGCAAGGAAGAAAAGCAAAAAGAGAATGAAAAAGAAACCTATAGATAGACACGTTTTTAAAAAAATTTGAACGCTATCGATAATAATCGCAAGGTTTCATGGATCCGTTTCTCAATGTTATATTATATGGAAAAACAATGAATTTTATAAAATCTAAGAAGTATGCGATGACTAATAAAATTTCTCTCAACTTCCATATCGAAATAAAAACGTATAAGAGGTGTAATTCCTAATAGGGAAAATCCAGGGAAGTGATCCAAGGAAAGGAGGTTCTCTTTTTAGGCTTGGAGTGACAATTATAACCAACAGGCAAACAGGCAACGTGGTGGAACAAGTGGTACCGGTATAATGTAAGTCCTTTCTCGATAGATCTGTATTCCACGCGCGATCTCTGGGCGTATATTTCAGTCTTCGGTGTGCGTTATATCTATACCTATATAGCCAGGGCACACCGGTCGAAGCATTGAGGAAAGTGGTAGTTGAAATATAGTTATACCTATAGACAATATATAGTATATATGTATAATGTACAAGGTGTGCGTTAAATAAAGAATACAACGACAAAAGAAGTAGAGATGAAAAAAAACAAAAAAAAAATAGAAAAGAACAAAATAAAATAAAATATAAAATAAAATAACGCACCATATCTTATAGCGCGTGCAGCAACGGCAGATAAAGGAACGAGAGGAACAGAAGAAGAAGAAGAACAGAATAAAAAAAGGAAAAAAAAAACTAAAGACGAAGAAGAAGAAGGACGTTGAAGCGAAACGCATGCAGACACGAACCTACGGAATAGCTGAGGCAACATCCGGCATGAATCAACAAAGTAAAACAGCCCAAGAGTCGCGCCAAAGAACCTACCTAACGCCTACTACATAGCTACTATTTCTATACTATAAGGGGACGCAAGAATTACTGGACGAAACCAAGCTGAATTTATTGTAGAGTGAAAGTCCACGTCGATTATAAACTGCTCCATGTCCCGATCCGCCGGCGTGGGCCGATCCGCGTCATCCGCGGCTCAAACTCTTTTTTTTTTTATCTCCTTTTTTTCTAACTCTTCTTTTTTCTTCGTTCTTCCTTTTTTTAAACTCGCAATTTCACGGCGCCCAAGAACCTGCTAGAATTCCACCGAAAAATCATCTCGTCGTGTATAGCTGGATAGATTATAATAATGATATCGCGCGGAATCTTGTTCGCCTGTTCGAATGGAATTATCCGCATGCAAATGCTTTTTTTTTTTTCTTTTCCGTTTCTTTCTTTCTGCCATATATTTATCGTTTAGATCATCGCGGCGAAGGGTCGGATAACTCATCTCATTCATATCTATGGTATATAAACGTGCAATGAGCTTCCCACGCGATTGTGACCTAACGATAAGAATTATTAGAATAAGAAAAAAAGAACAAGAAAAGAACAAACTGAAATTAGAAAGAAAGAAATGTATCGAATAATTTAAAATTTTGTTAACCTATATTTCGAAAATTCGAAAGCAGAAACGGTTTATCTTATAATGTATTGTAACATGTATATAGATATATGTATCTGCAATGCCGAGACACCGCGCGGACTTATAAAAATTGTGTATACGAGGTCGGTGACCGAAAATATAATTCGTACAAATTTAATCTACTACTCCACCTTATATATATTGTGTGCGAAAATGTTAAGAGTACCTATATGGCATGTACATGGGTATATATTTTATTTATATATATTTCTATGTATTATATGAATCTATGTGTATTATACGTGTATCGCGCGGTTTCGCGCACGACTTCAAACCGTCTATGGTAAAGTCCAGTTGAATTGCACAATGTTACATCGTGTGTATACCTATATGTATACTCATGTACACTCAGACTGTCGGCCCACCCGATATAAATCGTTGTGATCTTTAGTTTAACGCTGCATTTATTGCAGAGCGATCTATGAGATCATAATAGAAATTCTATATGTGTACATGGAAAACCAGAAAACTATTTTACTTTTTTTTTCTTATCTCGATCAAACTCAACTCAACGTCTGAAATCTATGATAATACCACAGTCTAACGCAATTTATAAGATAATTTGAATGTATAATTTACAAGGTGCTTTGTAATTGTTGAGTCGAGATTATAACCGTCAATTATCTATGACGCTCCTTATAGTAGTCGATCATCGTGATTTCTTTTTCATCGTTATTTTCTCTCATATCTTCGTGCAGCTAAGAATAGAAGATGGCGTTAATATTATAGTTACCTAATAGACGCGTTTCTCTAAAAATTTGATTAATTGTTTCCTTTATACCTATCAGGTAAATGCACATACAGGTGTATTTAATTACTCGGATATAGTCGTCTCTATAAAGATGTACATTCGTGATCGTAAAATCTTTAATTGCGTTGATGACTGCGCGGCGAGATCCACTCATTGTTTTATATGACAGAATACAGACGCATTTATATATTGTACATATCGGAATGGGGTATATTATTAATAATACCGTAATATAGGTATCACTGAATACAATTGTGGAGCATTATATAGATAGATATAATATCTTATATACGTATGTATATTTATATGCCAACAATGTGCAAACTTTTACTCTCGTGAATAAAAACACGAAACCTAATATAATAATATCATTCCGAACATTCTCCTGCAGCACAATACCTGTACGTAATAAGTAGATTTGTATGTACAAATATATATAACAAGTATATGTAAAATATAAGCATCTGTGTAATTCTCATGCACATTTATTGGGCACGTGCAATATAAATTCGCGCATGCAAAAATAGAAACTATACAACGATTTGTTCAGCATCTATACAACCGCGCACGCCTCTCGATCATTAATAATAATTACAATTATTTACAGAGAAACTGAACGGCAAAATTTCATGTAAAAAGACCAAATATCGAATGAAAATAAAAATAATTATAGAAAAAATATAATATCGGTAATATATGAACGATATCATACTTTTATATAATGAATATTATTATATGTTATACCCGGTAAGCTGCAGTATATATATTTATTTATTACTTCATTTGTTATCATTATTACGGTTATTATTATTATTATTTGTTTTTTTTCTCAATCCTTTTTGCGGTAGATATATATATATATTGTTTAATAGTTTAGTAGATAATGACCAGCTCTTTGTGCGAGGAAAAATCGCGCTGCTGCCGTTGCAATTCGCGTGTACATAGCTCAAGGACGTTAATCGTACTTCGAGTCTCGTTTTATGACACAATACCTTATTATATACGTATATATATCTATATATTTATTTGTTAAGCGATATTACTGACGGTGAGGTAAAAAACATCGCGAATATAATATATATATAAGAAGGTGTATCATGGTCTACCTATTATATACAGATATCATAAGCTTGAGAATATGTACATACGTATATATATGTACACAAACACAATAATAATTGGCATCGATCATCATGAGATTCACATGAATTAACTTTTGCTCCTAACGGTAAACGTAATTTAAACGAGTGCCGACGCCGACGCTTCAAAAGCATTTTGCAATGACGCGACCATTTCTTATGGCTATCTATATACATATTTTATATTTAACGTGTTACATAATTATCACCCGTTTCAAACGTTTCAGATCGTATATCAGCTATACGTATATAGATGCGCGAAAATAACCGGTATTTTTTTTTATGACAATTTTTCTTTGGATCTTTTTTTCCTAAAAATATAATTATACACATATATATATGTATAGGTATAGGTATATGGTGTATATATAGATTGCAATTACTTAAAAGATACACATATAGTATATATGTATGAATTTATCAGCTTTGATGTAGTATAGGTACTATTATAAATGTATATTAATTGCTTAAACGGGTTTCAACCTTTTTTATATGTTTTTCATTTTTTGATACATGCAACTATTTTTATTTATTTTATAACTCAGATGTATAGCCGAAGCCATAAGACGTTAACCCCATCACTGGTCACTCTCAAATACAACGACCTTTGCTGCGTGATTTGTAGTAAATAACCATATACGTTACATACCTAATATAGATAAATACGAAATATGTATAATGTATATAATAATAATAATTATATAGCTGTTGCAGTTCGATCATATATTTTGCAGATTATATATATATAAAAATCAATTTTATACAAAAATTTATCAAAAGATATGCCTATTATCTGTATTATAATACGTGCCATGCGTTGAGGTCACCCGCCGTATTCGATAATAATCTGCTGCAGGAAATAAAAATCTCTATACATAATTTTCTATGAGTAATTATATCGTATTCAAAGAGTTAATCATATAATCAATTCTGATATCGCATCAGATATAATGCATAGACAACACATTATAGAAACGCGCGCAATAATTTATTGGTTCGTATATACGTATTATGCACGTTACAATAAAACTTTTTATCTACAGATATTCGTAGGCATGTGTAAAATAGTTGGAAGGGTTGAGAGTCTGAGGTATACAACAGTATTTTGCTATGTGTCGTATTACAGGATCAAAAATATGATAAAGTATACGCGTGTAACGTTATAACAGCTATAGGCTTGCGAGTCTGGAGTCTCTGGCTCGTGACGCGTCCGTTGCAAGCATTGAACTCTCCGCGTAGTCTCTTCGCGAGCTATACTTATACCTAGGTTATAGGTACCTACCTATACCTATAGCAGTATTATAAGCGCTAGCGAATGCTTCTTCTATTATTATACTATATCTATATAGATTCTCGAAGATAATAAAGTTGACCAGCACCAGCGGCTGCTGCTGCTGCTGCTGCTTCGATTTTATACTTCTGACTACAGACCAACTCTGTATACCTATATGTATATCTTTACAAGTGTAGGTTTATATACATCTGTATCTAACAGCATATTTCACGGGATACGCATAACAAACTAACTCGCACGTTCGTTCGATGTACATACGTATCCTAGTATATAAGACATAAAAGTACAAACGGTAATTGCTCTTGACCGATCGCTCTGAGGAATGCCCGCAAACAAAAAAAAAGAAAAGGAAAAAAAAAACATATCTATTATCTCGTATTCATTTCCTAGTACATGCATACCATATATATAGATAATATACAATTTAACCATGTCATATTATTGTATACCAAATCAATATAGCTCCCACCGTGAAAGAATTATATAGAAAAAAAATGAGCCTATATCTATAATAGTCGATATATTGAATCTAATTTTAATTTTATAAAATTACCCGTTATAAGACCGGGTGAATTGAAAAAATGGTTTTGCAGGATGTATAATAAAAATGATAGATAATAATAATAATATTGGGATAACCAACTATCGGAATGATATTTCCATAGAGATCATCTCCTTCGTCGGATGATTTTATGGTTCTACCGACACAGGTATACAACCTCTATATGTATAGTATATATAGAATATCGCTGAGCTGCAGGTAATTGAGAAGCTTACGGTGCGAGAACCGGTCTAACATCATTTTTTGCTTGAATTCAGTCATCTCCTTGAGTTGGCGGCACCGCGGCGGCGGTGGCTTCTCTGATACGAAACTGATAGTAAGAATCAGGACTTTCAACCGAATCCGAGTTGCAGATAATTAACGCGGGGCATCTAATGTGTGTATATATGGTGCATTCCTCCAAAACCAAATTATCCCAACTCGTGCACGGCTGGCATATTATATTAAAATTATCCTGCTGCAGATACGGTTTCGTTTTTTTTTCTTCAACTCGGTTCAATGACATCGAAAATTTCCTTATATTTTACATCTACATACACATGTATACGTATCCAGCAGAGAGGAGCAATCCAAAAAAATATCTAGTTTGTAAACCTCGATCAAAAAACGAACTTATAATCTTTGATTTTAATTTTCTGTACAAGGATAATTACTCATATGATGATTATTACTTTAACATAATTTATCGCTCATTTTTCTCGTTACGCTGTCTATAATTCCTGATAAACATATATAAATCGTTTCTTTTGGTTTTTTTCCTTTTCCCCCACCCTCCCATTTTTTGTTTTTTTTTCTAGAGTCTTTAGAGGTTTTTTACCGCTTATATTATTCACATCCCCGGATCGGCACGATTTACATAACCTCAAAAAATTCTCCGGTACATATAATACATATAATTGTGCAAAGTTTACGATTTTGCACAGCCATAAAATTTACCGGCAAATTATCCATGACCGGAAATATCGGTGCCCATCACAACGACGCGCTATGTGCATCCAAGAAAGATCGGTGGACCGTGGAGTCTTATAGTTTTACGTACACAAAAATATTAAAGAAAAAATAGAAAATACGGGAACGTTTTCTTATCGATCATTTTTTTCTTGGTCTCTAATTGAATTATCGTACGAGATGTGAAAATTTTAGTTTCTTTCTCTTTTCTATACATGAAATTAAAAAAACAAAAGAAAAAAGAACGAACAATTTTATCAAAATTTTTCAATCATGAGACACAAGTTATTTATAGATATATACGTAAAACAAATTGTCTGCTGCATGAGTTTAGCCTTAGAAAGGTCGCGCGTGCGTCGAGGATTGTTGATCGCGGTGCATCAGGAGTAGCGCAGGATCGGTGGAATCGTGTAGGTGTATATAGGATATACCGTACATAGGTACTATACATATAATTGTATGTACATATAGATGTATAGTAAAATTTTAGCTCTGCAGATAGGTAGTTGTGTGGGTATAGAAAGAAACAAAGAAGAGGCTGGTGCACTAGGTATCAGAAGTGGTAGGTGGTAGGTGGTTACGACTGAAAATATATAAGCGACCTCCTTGAGATCGGTCCTTGACTCGTCCAAGTCTCATGGTATGTAGCTAAAGGAGGAGCAAAACTGCTGCAAGAGCATAGCTGAGGCGAGCTGTGGAGCTGCGGCAGTTCTCTCGTGTATAATGGCATCTACACCAACCCGCGGAACACGCGACTCGCTGCACCGTATAAATATATATACATATATATAATGTACCTACTATATCCCCTACGGTACCAGCGGAGTGAGGTACATGCAAAATCTTACACTCTTTTATATCGTGGGGCATTCCAGCTCGATAATTCAACCAGCCGTCGACTATTAAAATCTCAATAAATCCGGTTAAAAAATTTTCACCATCAATTCATAGTACCTTACAAATCTATTAGAATGTAATGAAAAGAAAAATCAAAAATTCGACTAACGATGAGAGTCGCATGATTGGCACGAAACGCACCATATGTACACACCCATAAAAAAAATGCACATCTATACGCATATTACACCCATACCAAGATATTCGCAAAATCTCTCGCTCTCTCCGCGGGAAGTCTGTGTATAAAGTATGCAAAATAAAAAACTAATCGTATGTACACCATGTGAGTTTGATCCTGGGATACATCATACCTATAATAATCCGCGTATGATGGGGGGTTGAATCCGAATGATGCATACAATAATAATCGAACCAATGGTGCATGTATGGTCGAAGTTTAGCAGCTCGTACACTATAGTGCGCTTAAATATAGTGATACCATAATGATGATAATAATAATAATAATGATAATAACGATGATATCACGTGTAATGTACGTTAATTTATATACCTGTATAAGTATATAGGTACAGGAGAGTTGGAGGCGAAATACTCCGACTCGGTACACATAGTATATATGAAGTGGGATGTCTATAATCGGTAATGTGGGGATCTGCAATCGACCGCGCCTTCGCTCTGCACATAGACATACGCGCGATAGCTTAGCGCCTGACTCTGAAAACTTTTCTCCCGTTCTGTACACGCCATAACGGGCATTCTTCGCTTACGTTTTCCGGGATGAGCTAGCTAATACACGTGTGTGTACGTATAGATATACCTGGTAGTTAAAGAATTCATACATATGTGGAGATGAAAGAGCTAGAGAATTCACTGTTTTTTTTTTTTTTTAGAACAACATATACATATAAGTGTATAGGTATATATTTTCCACCTGATACCTGCAAACCACCGCGCTCTATATAATTACAATTTAACAGCTCTGCAATTCTTTGATTGTCCGACACTGCACTGCAGCGAACTGCGTTGATATATCGGAACAAAAACATCATCTGTACGGGAAGAAAGTGAGGAAAAAAAAACTAAAATAAAAGAACAGAAATTGAAAAATAAACGAATGAATTGGAAATTGCAGATAAAGAAGTGGGTAGTTACAGTGCAGTGGCAGCAGCAGCTAAATTAGGAGAGAATTTCATCCGATCAACGATGATGATGATGATGATGATGATGGCTAAATTTTATACACGCGGGCGCCTGAATTAAATTAATATTTATCACACCGTCTGTATAGAGAGTTATTATTTTTTGATCAATGGCCAACGGCGGATATAATGGTCTAAAAACGAAACAAAAAAGAATCAACAAAAAAAAACATGCATGCATGGGCGTGTTACTTTAGCGCCCTTTTTCACATGCTCACCTCCTGCAGACTTCCTTTTAAACATGAGTTTATATATTAGGTATATATACGTATGCACCTATTAATATATACCTTCTACTAATCGATTGGAATTTATTGCTCAGGTGTATAGAAAAGGAATTAAAAAAAAAGAAGAAAACAAGAAGAAAAAGAATCAAGGATACAACACATGCTTAACAGGTATATCAGATATAATTATCGAGATGCGATCTTCACGCGAATTTTAAAATACTACAAGCAATTTCTATTGATTAGAGAGAAGATCAGTATAAATTACGGTAGCAGTATAACCTATTAATTCTTTGAATCGAGAATGAGAAAAAATGAGAAATGGAATGAGCAGATATTTTATAATATTTACAGAAAAATGTATAGGTAATTGAAAAAAAGAGACAAATAAATTCGGAAAAAAATGAGAAAATGAAAATAGAAGCGGTCGTATAATATAATTTACGAAATTGACCAATAACGCGATGTAAGTACAACTAATAATATGGGAAGAGACACTTGAAAAAGTATATGTATAATATACCTATGGGTATAACTATAGCTATAAATAATTTATTCGTCTATAAAAAATCTTTCATAGGTTATATAGTCAGCAGCTATAGACCGTAATTCCCAATTACCAGTTTTGTATGCGGGTTTATAGCGTAAATATGATATACCTATAGAAAAATGTTGAATATGTATTTAGAAAATTGAAATCTCCTGCAACATCATCATTGCATCTGGTATCGTCCACGTTTCACGACGACGACTACCATTCAATTGAATCACGATTATATGCCCCTCCGATATTGAGACAGCAATTTTGAATCTCTTTATATATCCAAATCTCTTAAACACATCCGGACATAAAATATGTACATATACTTGAGCACCTATATACCTACATCTCTCTATTATATGAGAGAAATTTTCGACATTTCTTTTTATGGAGAGATATTATTCCTGATGTATACCAACCTACAAGTACCTATATACATATAATGAAAAGTATGTGAGAAATAATCTATATATATCAATATCTATTCGATTAGGTATACCTATATATAAATTAGTAATAAATTTTGTTTTTTGTTTCTTTTGCATAATAAAAGCGTGAATCATATACATATATATATAAATGATTTTCAGTATCATCATTATTATTATTATTGGGCAATGCAATGATCGGAGAAGCGCGAGAATATATAAACGGGTTTTTTTCTCTCGTTCGAAAGGGGACGCGTGACGTCATCGAAACCTTGCCAAAAGTTTCTTATGATACACCTATATAGGTATATAAGTATCTATGTATGTGTCTGTATTCAGGCATGTATTATATCGATATACATTTGCCTAGGCGTATCTCACGATCTATGATGGTATATATCTAAAAGGAACTGACGAATAAAAATTGCTATATAGATATACATATACTTATATGTATAGTGAACGAGAATTCATGATTGATCGGAATTCTTAGTCTATAGTATATGCAGGGGCGCCATATTGTGGCGCGAAATTTTTCGCCATGTTCTTCCGGCTGGTTTAAATCGCGGAAAGTGAATTTCAAAACCACGAATATATCCACATATGGATAATACGTAATTATAAAACTAGAAAAATATATTTGCTTGGGTTACCTCATGCTTCCTTGTAAAAACGATATATCCAGAAAATCACACTGTGCATACTATAATATGAATTATAATAAATAGGGAGAGTCTTGATTCATCATATTAATTCTTTCTTTATTTAATCTTTCTCTTTCGCCGTGTCTTTTTCTTATATCTCTCCTGTCACTCGAGCTGGAAACCACGTACGTATCCTTGACAAGCTGCATCAACCAAACTGGTCACTTTGCACTATATATGTATAACATATATAGTCCCGCACCACACACTGCATTTGTTAATTGATTTATATTTTATTTGATTTTCTTTTATTTTATATCAGTTTTCGTTTTCTTTTATTATATAGTTTCTTTGCTCAATCCTGTACGGTATAAGATATACATGCGGCAACTCACTGCATTTCCGGTATCATCCCTCTTACGGTGTAAGTATATTATATATGTATACCTTATACTCGTTCCGCGCTGACCATTTTCAGCCTTCCTTCTCTTACTACTTCCGCTTCTTGTTAATTCCATCGCTTCTGTACCCCCCTCCCCCTTACAGCCCCCTCTAATTTCATTTGCAGTTTATTCCATGTATTTCTTTTATCCTTCAATTATCCTTCATATTATATACGCGCTGCACTGTTTTATCGGGTATTTTATTATAGGTACTTGCCATGGTTTTTTTAATTTTTTTTATATGTCAATTAGACTGCACTGATTCACTGTATGTATTAATTATATGAACACGTAAAATCACAGAATGATTCAATTAACACTTCGTTTTTTTAATTTTATTAATCTCTTTGAGCATTCGATTCGAAGAATTACTTGTCTCGATCGACCGGTAATTGTTGCTTTAAGTTTTTCATTTATTTATTTCATTGAAGATTAGCGTTGAAATTTGTGTAAATTTACTTGTATTTTGTGTTTATGTGTTTGTTCTTTCGAATTTATAAAAAATATATGTAGTATATATTATACCTATGTATGTATAAAACAAGTTCGTAAGCGCAAGCGAGTTTAATTGTACATATAGAGCTAGATATGTAGGATATTAATTTGGCCCCTTTACTCTTTGAAGAAAGTGACATCGATGCCTGACCACCACAACTCGTGAAGTTATATGAACAGAGATGAATATAAAACTATAATGAAAACTATACGAGGTGATCTTATGTCTTGATCTATATAAGATCTAAAACTCCACCGGACAGCTGCTGTTTTCGTTCTCCAAAGAATTAGGATATAAAGAAAAAGATAAATTGAACACCAGCTGCTATAAGGCGGCAACCCCTTAATTTCTCAACGACCTTCGAACACCTTATGTTACTTTTATTTTTCATTTTCTAAAATCTTTATCAAACAATTTCAGTAAATATCTTTCAACTTGCGTCTACGGTGATTGTTTGAAGTTTTCAGTGTTTTCCAAAAAAAAAAGAAAAAATTCTATATAACCAACTTACCCGTTCCCATGGCTGTTCGGCGCAGCCTCTTTTCTTTTCACGCGTTTATCACGCGTGTCTTTGTTTGTCTTTTTTACTTTATATTGTTTAATTAATATCACCGTCCAAATCTTATTATTCGATCGTATTTCGTCGTACAATTGTTAAACGAAAAACGATCTCTTCGTCCAGTCGGAAGACCGCGGACGGACTGGTTGCTTCTAAGGAACTTTTTGAGAGCCTTCACCAGAGACAAGACGACGTCATCGCGTACCCCGTTTCCGATTGGACGACGCGTTTCACTACCTCTCTCTATCACACCTACGGAATATATTGTACATATTCCTATATACGTATATAACCAACTTTAAACACACCTTCAACTTTTTATTTACCCATACCAATGCTATACCTTTCGTACAATTTCTCAGGGCAGCCACCGACGCTGTATTAAACTCCAACTACGCGGGGCCCCCTGAAAGCCGACGCGGTTTTTCACCAAACATCTGAATCTCATGGGTACCCCTGCAGAATCGCAACCTTACGCGACAATTGAATTATTTTACTTTCATGCTTTATTTTCATTTAAGGACGTGAGAATTTTTGTTTGTTCTTTTTTTTTCTTAGCTATATCGACACAATAATTACGTATGTATATTACAGCCGACTTATATTATTATACATTATGGGATAAAATAACTGTTGGAAATGTCTCCGAAATTAGAGAAACTTGAGAGAAAAAAAAAATACTTTACGGTCCAAGTTAATGTTACTTATATCGCACAGGATTTCGAAGCAATTATTATAACAGTTTTTACAGCCGACCTCATTAGGTATGTATAATATACATATTTACGTATGTGTATTTTCTGGAAGGTCGTTCAGCAGATCCTTCAGATATTTCGTTGATTTCGTAAATTATATATCGTATACATCAAAACGAGATGTTTTTTCATCCCTCATCTGTGGTCTCATGGCAATTTACACGATTCTTTTGTCGTAATTTTCTACTTGATGTAATTAGCATATAGAAATTTTTTACGATTTTAAAAGAAAGACGTGTGTCACCCATGTATTTATTTATGTTATTTTATGGGTGGATCATAATGTGATTTGTTATTCCAAGCACTCCTTTGAATATGGCGTAATATAGTAAATACCTAATACCATATTGCGATTGAAAAAGTGAAACTGCAGCAGTATTTTGGTGATGATTATACCCGGGTGTAATTTGAGAGTTTGTCAACCTATTTGCAAGTGTAATGATAAATATTATCCTTAATTTTTGTTATTAAAACTATGAATAATTTCTAAAGAAACATAAGAGATAGTTATACTGCAGGCTGTATAATAGATTGCACTGCAGTGCAAAGATGCGATAACTGTTTAACAATAGATACTTGCATTATAATCTTCTGCTGCAGAAACGAGTATATTATTTTGTTGGAATTAACTTATACAAAGTATATAAGTAATTACATCGCCTGGTCAAGGCTCAATCTTATAAAATCAAAGCGTCTTTACTTACATAACGTTGGAATATTGTGTGTTTTATATATCTACATATAATACCACGGTAGATTTCGATTCGGATTAACATCGGAAGAAATTGAAATTACAGTTCGATAATTTATACATTTTATAGCATATTACACATACATCTATGGATTATACTGCAGCGAATTAAAACTGCAGAAATAATAACTTTTATATAAAACGCTGACATCATATCGAAAGAAAAGCTTCAGCTACCCCCTAAAAATTTACAAAACCGGTCGCTCATAATGCGAATTGGAATTCAAGTAAACGCTATAAATACTTATACCTATATGTATAACATCCTGTCCCCGTATATAAAAAAGAAAGAACTAAAATAAAATGAAAATTTACCCGTATGAATATTGACAATGATTCAGAGGGCAAGGTAGGTATAATATATTATACTGTTTTTGAAGTTAACAAAAATTTTTCATACCCCATTATACGCAGTCGAATGAATTCTGAAATATTATAAATTTATATGTGAAGTTTGTCTTTGTTGTTTCTTTTTTTTTTCTTCAATTCAATTGATACGCATATTATATCGCATTGCAGCTGGGGATACGTATACCTATATAAAGTTTAAAATTTTTGCGCGACCTTGCGCATCACCAGAATATGATCATTCTTTCCCAATGACTAATTTGTTTTCTCGACTCAGTATATACCTATATACCTATAGGTAATATATATTTATATACAATACACTAAGCGACGTGTGAAATCTCTAAATTTTATTTGAGACCTCGAACAAATATAATTATATCACGTATAGTTGAACGTTGCGTTCATTCGAATGCTGCACATTGACGCGACATCGTCTATGCGGGTGGGTAAAGCATTGATATCTCTTGAATATATTGAAAGTGGAAGCGCGCGCGCGCGCCTTGCGAACTAAAATTTGTCATCGCAAGGCCAAACGCAGCTCGTTCAGGCGTTGCCGGTTGCCTGCAGTTTGATCCTTGCGTTTATATGTACTAGGTATACGCACATTATTATACCATACAAGTTCTATGGTTAGATTATTGCGAATTACATGAATTGTAAATTTCTATATATTTATACCTATATATCTGCATATTCTGATTATGCAGCCGCGCGCTTGCAGATTGATTTTTCGAACGAATTATTCAGGAACTATTATACAAGAATATTATAAATATATACCCCATTATGCAGCGCTTCCTTGCTAAACAACTTTGTCACTGACCTTTTGCGGTGTATCAAGACATGACCATGATAATGCAACTCGGATGTGCATAACCATTAGAATAAAGGTATATAGATATAACAGGGAGAAGAAGAAACTGTACGATCTTATTGAATCGATCATATATTTCATCTCGATCGTCACCTACATGATATAATTTACAACTAAAATTGAAAAAAGCAACCGCGATAATTGCAGCTTGAGAAAATACAATAAAAAATCTTTGAAAATTTTCATATACTCATAATATATTTGTTGCACGATATTTCGCAATATCGTGCAACACCCAAAAAATTGCACAACATAATGAGCACAAAGAGGAACGAACTTTTGACTATAAATTTTTTTTTTTTTGGGCACCCATCCTTATACAGCACAGATCAACTGTATCCGTGTCACCTACGCGATTTTAAATGACACGACGATCATATTATAATATTCGAATGTCGAATTATAATTGACAACGGTATGTATTCATTTTTATTACACATGGTACAATATATAAATTGTAGAAATTAAACAGGCGGAGGGAAATTTATGCATCTGATGGTAATTTTATTTCGATTCTCTTGCCCCGTAACTCAAGACTGAAATATATGTGGATTGTTTGATTATAACGTAGTTGGCATTGTTGTAATATACTGACTGCGAAACTGAAACTTGAGACTTAATTTTTTACCTAATGCTTGCGGTGGCAACAACCCTCCGTTTGATATGTTTACTAATAAATTCAACTTCTCATATGACTGCGACAGAATTGGCGAGTGGAGAGAAGAAAAACGCCATGGCTTGAGACGTAACGACCGTCGACAAGTTTCTTAATGTTTGAAAATAATTTCAACGATAAATCACTCGCACACTAGTCATTTATATTCCGCGACTAAATTTCGTTACTTTTAATTAACGAATATATAACTTCAGTTTCCTAAATCTGATTAAAATTTATCTTAATCGTCGCGACGTTAAACTTTCCTCCTGTAAATACAGTTCATGTGTACACTATAGTGTTAATTAAGAGTTGCTATTTAACTCACACACAAATTATATTCAGATTTATGTATTATACATTGTACATAGGTATGTGAATTGCATTTTTTGGTGCAACATTTTGAAATTTTTGGTCCTATATATTGTACGTATATCTGATCGCCTAAATTAATATGAGATGCTGACAAATTAGAAACGACTTTCACCGAGCAGCTCGATATAAATTATATATATAATAAGTCACATAATTCAAAATCCTTGATATTTTCTTCGTTTAGATATTATAGAAACGAAGTCGTGGGCTGTACATCGGGTGCCTCGTACCTCGAACTGCCCACGCGTCGGGATGGTTTTGGTCCTTTCGATACTTTTTCCAAATGTAAAACGCTCGGTCATGCCACCAGCATTTCGGCTACAAGGATTTTTAGATTATTTCTTTTTTTATTCCATCGGCCAAATGAGTAATAACATGATAATTACCGTACTCAGCCCGCACGCCCATCTCCGATTCCCGTTTTTTGTCTTCCATTTTTTTTACATTTATTTTCTTCTGAAATTCGATTCGTGGGAATTGACCAGGGAGCGGAATTACTTATTTGACCTTCGTATACTCTCGTGTATTATTATTCCAATTTTTAATAAAAATTAGTAGATTTAATAACGCATTGTGTAAAAAAGGAATTCTATATATATGACGTCGAGTTATTAGGTATATAATAAAAAAATATATCGTTGATCGCATCACCGGTTTTTCTTATGCTTCTGCACATCTACAAGATATTTTAATTGTTAGCTCGTACATCCTGGTACCTGGAATAATGATATTTCTTTGGTAACAGAAACTGCAATATTGTGCGAGACACACGTAATATTTACCGATAATATAATATAAATGGATTCGCGGACTTCTTTTGCTCACCTTCAATAGCGTATACGTTAGTTGCTTGCGTATTATACAGCAGCGATTTTAGTCATTGATTGTAAGTACTCCACAAAATTCTTGGAAAGGTTGGCACAAAACCTATAAGACATCTCGAGGCATGCTTAAACAAAAGATGAAAGAATTTCAACGTTGATCCCTGGAGATGATCTAAAATTATCGAAAGACTTTCCATTCGGTCCTTTACCAAATGAACAAAACTTTTAACATTAACGCTCAATTCTTATGGCTCGTTGAAAGCTGGAAGACATTTGAAATTAACGAAGAGCTGATGACATGAACACGTTGTAAATCATTTATAGATAAATTTATCTAAATAAGCGACTAATATTCAGCTACTTGTGTTATTATATAGACAGTCCTCATAAACACAGCGCTTTCAAATACTGTATATCAACTTAACTTGTAAATAGGACAGTTTACGTTTCTTCATTATCCTCATATAGGTATGAACGAAGTGCGTTTTCTCGTCACAATATATATAATATTATGTATGTGTAAATTGCATCCTACTGTAATAAATTAAACACATAGGTATGAAGCAGGTGAAGCTTGATTATTGCTTCTCGATCCCCACGATCTGACGTATTTAAAACAAAAAAACACTCGTTTCTGGAATTGAATATTTCGAACATAAAGATAAAATAATGATCATTAATTGATTTGACAAAATACGATCGTATTCATCAATAAGAAATTTATTGATCCCGCTTTTTGTACACGTCTGCGCCCACGACTATATATAGGTTATATGACGACAAAGCTGATGAATAATTGGAGGCATGTTCAGTAGATATTATCATTCTAATTGTAGGCGTTTTAAAGGCCGACGTGTTCAAAGACGAACTTTTTTATAATTATCAGCAGACCGTAATGAGCTGATTCTGTTGCTACAATTTCTATTACGAGTAAGAACTTTGAGTGTACACCTACTTATATAGATATATCGATCAGGATTGCAGCAAACGTGCAGACGCGTCTCCACTGAGCAAGGACGTTTTTTTTTCTATTCGATTCAAGGTTAGATAGAATTGATGATAAAATTGGATTGAGTCGAATTACGTCTGTGAATTATAATATAATACTTAAATATTAGTGGATTACATGATTTACCGTTTATTTTTTATTATAATTTGATTTTCTTTTTTGTTCTGTGTATTATATTAATGGTATCAATTATGCCGTAATTAGCGAACATGCAATCCCGACGACTGCTGCTGGTGAGGTCAACCGGATTAAGGATGAGACCAGAAGATGGGCTGGGAACAGAAATAGCCATGATGACGTAACCAATCCTCCTCCTTTATTTTCTACCTCTTATACATATACTATATACCTATACCTATATACATACGTATTTATGTGTATATATATACGGCCACCCATACGCACCTGTATCTGTGCGCGTATTATCTTCTCTCTTTATACCTACGCTCGTAGCTCTCACCTTTATGTGTACTAATATACCTATATGTATGCAGAAACTTTATGGTTGTATAAATTCACCGACACGGCCATCACGATGCAGGAGCCAGTGGCTATATAGTCACCACTGTAAATAGCCACTTCGATAAACTGGATCCCTGAAGCTGACCGATTCGTGCGGAAGAAACGAGACTTTGGAGATTCTGGAGGAGTCTAGACGAACGAAAATTCGGGATGTGGAATTCTCGGAAAAGATGAAAGTAGAGCCTCAAGCATAGTTGACGTTATATTTTGAATTGAGCAAGACCTAACGGTTTTTTTCAATTTAAGATTTCCCGCTTTTGTACAACCAATAATTTTTTAATCCATTCCGTTAATTAATAGCAATTATTTGGCAATTTATATCCTGATTTACGGATATCCATGTTGGAATTCGGCACCCTGAGATGCCATTCAAAATTCATAATGCGCTAATCAGACTTTCACGATATTATCATACACATGAATATAAATAAGAACGGCCCATATGATATCTGGCGCATGAAATTTCGGTACGTGATTTGATAAGAAATTGTTCTATTTAGACAAATAGAAAGAATAAAAAACTGTGGAAAATATCTCGAAGATATAATTGAGCACACCTGCGTACCATAAAAACTTCTTTCTCGATTCATTCTCATTTATAAATATACTTACGTGCAATTCATCTTTATAGAGGAAGGCTCGATCACCTGTGCTAAACTTTCATCGAACGGATCGTTTATAGTATACACT
Organism: Athalia cordata; assembly: GCA_963932425.1. Taxonomy (NCBI): domain Eukaryota; kingdom Metazoa; phylum Arthropoda; class Insecta; order Hymenoptera; family Athaliidae; genus Athalia; species Athalia cordata. The sequence continues at coordinate 34,987,275 of OZ010626.1, forward strand.
ATAATTACATCATAGATAGATTTCCCGTGACTCCCTTACTTGTACGAAATGATGTCAGAGGCTTAAAGTGTGTCTGTTGATTCATGTCATATATACTTATAGTTTCATAGAATGCAATTTTCCTGGTAGTCTGAAACGGAGACGTATGAAAAAAAGTTAGTGTGATCGGTATATAGGTTTTTTGGTTGAGGACAATATTTCTTGTTATATAGAGGAAACAATATTTTGATAATTTTAACGAAACTTATATTTCTTTGGGTATATTTAGTGTTATATGTGATACATAGGTACGTTTTGCCTTGTTGTAAAGGATACGATTTTTGCTTAAACATAGCAACACTCATTTCCGGCGGTTCACCTTTAAATCCGAAGAGATTGTCCAAGGCAGCGAAAACACGAATGTTGATTGACCGGATGCGTTGCCGCGAGGATCGAGAAGCTTCGACTACACTCATAGGTGTTATATCTTGCAGCGAGATGAATTTGACCTTGTCAACTTGACCAAACCATTAATTGTCGTTGTTAATTACAATAAGCTACGTATATCTACTTAGCGTTTACATCATGTGTGAGAATCTTGTTATCTCAAGACAAAATTTTTATCCAACACACCTCTTAGTATCCATACGACTTCAGTCAACTCTTCCTTATTTGTCGGTGAAACCGTCGCGAACTGTATCCAAAAATTTGCATACCCGTTCATATCAACTTCGTGCAATTTTTTATTGGTTTTTTTGTTTTTTATCGTTTCATTTTTTAGCAATCGCAAATTCCTACAACAACCCTCGACTGATTTTATGAGTGAAGTAAAAAATATATCAAAATTTTATCTGAACCTTCAGACAAATCTTCCGACCATTTTGTTCACTGCTTGAACGTAGGAAATAATTATGTTTTTTTCCACTTTGTTCGTGTCGAACAACGGTCGTATCCTCGAAATTTTATTTAAGGTCTCCAGGAGATCGATTTCCTGAAGGCGAATCAAATTATTCAGATGATTCTTTCGCGATGTGTGGTCACTCTCGTCTGCAGCTGTAGGGTGAGTAGGTTTCAATAATTCTTTCGATAGTCAGCGTTCATTGTGCGGCTTCCATAATTGATGAAATTTAAGAAACGAAAACGACGATCTTCTAAGATTTTATCGTCTCACGCCACCCTGTAGGCGCTATAATAAAGTGCTAAATTGTTTTACGGTCATACTTTTGCGTGGGCCATTCGCGCGTGGGTTTTCTTGGCCTTCGAAATCCTTCGGGGGAAGTATACTGGAAGCAAAAGCAAAAGCAAAAGCAAGAGCGGGGCCGAACCTCGGGGTCGTACGACTTAGAGGCGTGGGTTTTCGGTGGGAGGACTGGATATTTACCTCGACAATTACAAATGCGTGCGAAGAACCGCGAGGTGAGCCAACTTTGATTACTATATAACTGTACCCATTTTCATATAGTCATACATCAGAGAAAAAAAAAGATAACTGTCCTCAGTTGCACAAAGAATGCAAATGTCACGTGATGGGTGACGAAAACGAAACAGTCAGGACGTAAACGGCATTGTAATCATAATGATCAATATAATAATTTGTATGACACTTGAGAAAACCAATACCTATATGGATGATAAAGTAACCGAACTTTTTTTTTCCTTATCCTTCTCGTTCTTTAGTGTTAGGGAAATTAAAACTCCAGCTGTCACGAGACAAACGCAACGATGAGCAAAACTCTAGACTTGTGTAATCAATAATTATCATTTGATGACGCGGGAGTCTTTCAACGGCTGATTCACCGTCTTTCTGTATTCACAGAATTGGGCATATTAAATATCCGTCCATTTATTTCACTTTTCATTTATTTATTCTTTTTTACAAATTTATGCAGCTTGTTTAGTTTTTCGAGTCTTCTTTATCTCCTTACGCTTCTCTTTCTCGGTAGCGTCATGAAGACGTCGCTTCTTCCTGAGTAACCAAATCTCCTTAGCCCTGTCTTCTTTTCCTTGCATCATGCTCTTGTACAAATTTCTGTGCTTTTTCTTTATCATTTTCTCACGCAATCGGAATTCTTGCTTCTCTATACGATTTTGCTCCCATGGATTTTCCTTGGCCAACTCACCGGGCTTAACCTTCATTCCCTTTTTCTATAACGAAACAAATTTCGCATTAAAGAATTTCAATCAAAACTTTTCGTTCAGAATGTGAACTGCGACCGTGAAAGCCTTACCTTTTTTAGTCTTTCGCGTTCCGCTTCGTCCACTTTCGTATTTATTTCTATGGTTTCAGGTGTGTCTACGGATGCTTCGGAGTCGCTATCTGCGTCATTTTGTCCCTTAGAGGTTGGACTTACTTCTTCCTCAACTTCGGCATCTTCATTTTCGTCTGACTCTTCACTATCGTCTTCGGCTTTATAAGAATTAGATAATATCAATTATTGAATGAATATCTGAGATTGTAAATTGAAAATTTGGTCTGTGGATCCTATATAGCTACCTGTTTTCACTTTGAATTCTGGATCTAACAGAGCACGTTGCTCAGGTGGAATATATGTCTGATCGCGTAATGTATCCGTGAAGGGTGAGAGATGTGGCGGAAGCACGGTACCCATCAAATATTTTTCTACCGGTAACAATTCTCTGGCATTTACTGAATCGAATACCCATTGTGGTTGAACGTAATATCTGGAACAATCATTTATTACTTAATATTGAAGAACATTTTTAATAGTAAATGTTTATCCAGGAACAAAAATTTGTCGTCTTACCTTGATATAAATTGCTTTGCCATCGTTGGCCTGTCCACTATTTGATGTGTGATACTTTCGTCATTTTCATCGAATGTTGAACCCACAAAGAGAACCTTATCCCAAGATACTTCTGCTCCGAAACACCTCAAAACGAATACGAGGGGTTCTCTAGGTACTTCTCGATTTACGAAAAACTTTAGGCCTTTGAATAGGGATTTTAATTTCTTTACTTTATCTGCTTCTATCCTTGCCAACTCAATTTGAGAAGCATCGGTTTCCTAAGGAAAATATGTGTATCATGAAATGCAATTGAGTATCTAAGATTAGGCATCCTTACAAGTTCTCATACTTACTGTTGGGAATTGATCAACATCCAATTCCTCCTCTTCTGGAGTTTGAGTCATGCCACTGGCACTGGACAGAGGTAAGTTTAAAGCAGCAATTCTTTCGGAAACATAAGCTTCTTCATCTACCAATTTACCATCGCTGCTTCCTTTAGCAAAAATAAATCGTTAGTTGATGAAGTTAAATTCTGTCGAAATAAAAAAAATGTGACACTTAGAATCATTACCTGGAGTATTGAATTTTGGTGGATAAAACATGTTCAAGGAGTGATAAAGTCTGAAGTTCACGAATCCCAGCATTATGACATAAAACTCAACAAAAGTAGCCATGATTTTAAAGTCTACATCATTTTTGGATTGTGGTTCAAAAGAAAAATGATGTGGAACAATCCAGGTGACAGTTTGGCCTTTGATCTCAGCTTGATAATAGAAACCTTTTATAGAAACGAATACTTTTCTGAGTGCTTTAGCTGCTATCATAGCATGCATAAATTCCACAGTTAAACGTCTACACATAATTGAATGCTGTCTTGGCACATGGGCTATGGAAGGAAATGTGCTGAACAAAAAACATAGTGTCAAACAATCGTCAAGATCCCGCAGCGCGTCTACGAATGTTGGATAGCGTTCTTTTACTATGTGATCTAGCTTCAACTGTGGGTGATTATTTAAATAACGCTTCATTGCACTGAAATCTCTCATCGCTTTAGCCCGCCCAAGTTTTCGGTTGAAAATCTGAAACATTAGACTCAAAATTATGGAAATAGCTCTTGCTTAGAATAGGATCTTTAAACTCCTTGAATAGCTCATAAGAAACGCATGATCTCCTCAGGTTACCTTGAATTCTCGAAACTTCCATATTATTGGTTCATGCATGAGAAATTGTATGTCTTTCTTGTGATACAAGGTTTTTATGCTGGTATCGCCTTGCTGAGCCCGCTTTCTGTTGCGAGGTTCTCTGGGATAAATTCCTTTTAAGATGCATAGTTTGCGAAAGTCTTTCAATGATAGTTGCAATTTCTTCAGGGCAGATCGTCTCGATAAAAACTGAGCACCCTCACCAGATTGGTACTGTAAATAAGCAATGCAAAGATAATACATCAAACAGCATTTAACATAACCTGGAAATATTTATATTTTGCTGATAGACGAAGAAACCCCTTATGCCCGCGAATGAAATTTATTGTCATACGTACTTTTTTCTTTCCTATGACAACCATTTTGTCAACGATCAGTTATTTCGAAGTTTTATCATCTACTGAACCCTGCTCTTTTTATACGATTGTAACACGTGCGCGAGCACTTCCAACAAGCAGTCACCGACACGAAGCATGCACAGTGCGAGGCAACGCGATACCAAACATCGATAGTTGGTATTCGATCGGAGACATTGTTATTGTTATTCGAACCCGATGGAAGGCATTGACGTATTCGTGTCGTTGTCGAATTCTTTGGAGTCGTTAATAAATAGTATGCCAGCAGTCTCTGATGCTAGTATACGAAACAGTTGCACTAATCCATATTACTGAGTAATTGGAATTATTGTTTGGAATTTTTTCCCACAAATCATATAATAATTCGTAGCCCAAGGTAGTACGTCATGATCTTCACGCACGTGTCCGTACATACACCCTTCTTTTGCTGATGTATCCACATGTGATGAACCCTTAACCATGCCTAAATTTTAGAGATGAAAATTGTTCTAAAATGGAGAGTACAGTCCCAGGCAATGGATAGTGTGACTTGACGAATTGTAAGACTACACTACATCATGTAGGGTAATATTTCAATAGGCTGTCTCTACTAGGGTAGACCCCACCTGATGTAACACTGTTTCTATCAAGCAACGCTACCGATTGCCTATAAATATACGTTTACCCTTGAATTTCTAATAATTACCAGAATAACTTGCTCTCATTGACATTCATTGTTTTAGATGGTCCGCACTTATAAAAGAGTCTCCAACCGGCATAGCTGGTCAATAGATAACATGGAAAGTGCTGTTCAAGCTGTTATCAAAACTAAGCTAGATCTCCTTAAGGCAGCACGGCAATTTAGAGTTCCACATTCGACACTCAAACGTTATGTGAAAAAAAGAAAAGAAGATCCTTGGTGTCCGGTGGTGAAGAAATTGGGAAGATACACATGCGTATTCACAGTAGCTCAAGAAGAACAATTGGCACAGTTTTTAAAAAATATGGAGGAAGAAGCCTCTGGTCTTACAATGATCGAATGTCGTAAACTGGCTTATCAACTAGCTGTTAAAAATGGCTGCACGCATAATTTTAACTCAGAGACTGAGATCGCTGGTGAAGATTGGATGCATGGTTTCTTGAAGAGACATGGAAACGTAATTATACGAAAATCCTAGGCTGTAAATAGTATCGTAAGTGATATATTGAATGACACTGATAACCACATCAACTGATAATTATCTATCCATTATTATTGGAAAGCTGATGTACAACTTGCAATACACAATGTATTAAAATAATTCATTTGCCATGACGTTGGAAATACATTCAATAATAAATAATTCTGTTTTAAGTTCAATTAATTAGTAACCTAGATAAATATGTTATATCGATCACACCTTTAGACATGATTGAAAAAGTACGCCTATAACATGAAAGTTTGTTCTACTCTTCTCCCTCGTTTTCCGACTCACTTCCTTCACTTTCATCTTCTAATTCCGTCATTGGAAACCGCAGTAACGCAGCCACTCCGGTTAATTGATCCAATTCTAGAACAAAATTTTCAATTTACCATAACAAATTTAATATTCGAATCAATCTTTCCAAAATGGATTATACTTACGTTCACCAGACACGTGCATGCTGGAGAAAATTTTAACGTCGCCACCAGATTCTCGGACACTGTCTACTAGGTCAACGTATTGTTTCCGCAATGCTACATCTTGGCATCTATAATAAAAGAAAAATCAGCACGAGAGTTCATAAGAGTAATAACTTTACGGATATCACATGACTCGCCTGAACAATTTATCCGAAATTAACAGGGTCTCGATAGCCTGTGCCTCGTTGGCTTTCTCAACGTGTCTTTTTCCGTAGAATGCTCGTGCTGATTCAGTTTGTAGAAGCATGTAGAACGCTTCCAATGCCCGAACTTCACTTGCCGCTTTAGTATCGGCCACACGACTCACGACTGCTGGATCTGCCAAAACCTCTGCCAACAATCATAGCATCAATAGACATATTTAGATTAAATTGTTCGTTCAATATCGTATATTCAATACTCTGAAATCTTTCGTAAAAAAAAAAATTTGGAAGTAAACTATTAATTATAGATATGATACCTCTTAACGAGTGTTTGAAGCCAGAACTTGCGTGCACAAGCATGAATTTCGCCTTGTTATCTAAGATAACTTTGTTATCGGTCCTCACAGCTTCTTGAAGCATATAGTCCATAAATTGATTCTTGACAAAACCTGGGCTAGCAACCAAGACACACTTTACTACGTCGAAATTAACATGGCGTAAAATGGCTTGCATTACGCTTTCATAAAAGCGAGCCAACCCCTGGAAGATTTATCACAAAGAGTTATTGAGATTGATGAACAATTTTTAGTCATGCGAAATCTATGTGTGTGAATGATGCAGAGAACGAAATGAGTGGCGAAATCAGACTTATATGGCAGTAAAATGGTAAACTAGTGTCAAAAATAATGGCAAACCTTTTCGTGTTGTGATACGTTTCCTTTTCGTTTTCTCGGAATATTTTGGTCTATCTTTGCCCGAACCAAAGTCATGTTGGAAGTCAAAAGACAAATATGAGCGATTCCATCCTGCATTATAGCTGCAGCCAAGTCAGCACTCTGGAAAAATAAAAAACTGTCAAGCCTCAAAAAATAACTCATTCATGGTGAATAAAATTGAAAGTCCTTGAATATGAAAATAGCTGTTGAGAAGTATCACTCTAATATCTATTTAAAATTGACAAAAACTACCTGAGTAGGATCGCAAGCTGTGTCCACCCGTTCCAAAGCAATCGAATCCCACTCTGATTTGAAGAGTGTGAATTTTCTATTCTGCTCCAAATCTAATGTATGATAAGCACCCATCTGCAACCATGAATAAAGGAATTTTATTCTCACACATTCATAATTCCGGCAACTTAATCATTCTGTCATTGACAGCTGCAAAATAAGGTAAAATTATTTCTACAATAAGATCGAACATGGGATTACCTTAACATATTGATTTTCTTCGATGTTTCGTCCCTTCAATCTCAGTTTACACGCTTGTGTATCGAAATCTATAGATTCAACTTTTATTGTTAGCACTGTTCTCACTCTGTTGCTGGAAGAGCTTCCAGTTGATGATTCCGTCTGTACTTTTCTGTCAACATAAAATTAGTCAGCTTGGGAACAAAGTTTTGACAATGATATACGTCTAAGAGACCACTCGAGAAAATCTTGACAGTAATAGAGACCTACCTGATGGTAGATCCACGTACAGAATCTCCTTCACTTATTAGATTATATGCATGCCATAGATCTTCTGGCTCTTCTGGGATCATAGTGACGTTACTGTGGAGAAAAATTATTAAATTCTCAGTGAAGGAACGAATCCAAATTGTAAACAGATTAATTATCACGATCTTTTTTTCATAATTGGTAGAGCTGAAAATGAAACACATACCCGTCACCGTCCCGATCAATAGCTTTTGACAGCAATTTCATTTTGGAAAAATTATATTAACTAAACACTATTCACAGCCTGACGTTCAACATTTTAATTATTCTCGTTGAGGTTATGCTCGGTCTAACTCTGACCGGCCATATGTTCTTTCACGTTTTTAACAGGTTGCTTGCTTTCGCAGTACTTGAAAATCGTTATAATCGTCAATGATATTGCACGTTACTCGAGTGAGAAAAAAATTAGCTTCATCATAAAAAATATGGTAAATGTCATCTATTCCATATCAAGTCGATTGCATTGAACACTTTTGAATTTCTATTGTATTTTCATCATAACTCGATACATGGCGAAAACTTTTCGAGTAAAATAGTAGTGCACTTCAACACGACATGACCACAGCAGAGCACCGTAGAGCACTGAAAATCATGCTGAAAATAGAACGCACTACGAACGCACTCAAGTTTCAGACGGAGGGAGGAGGAATTTTCCAAGAGCCAATGGCAACGAATTCAGACCTCCGATGACTCCAGATTGAGAATCAGCGAGTAGCGGGTAATTCAAATAGTGAAAGGTTAATGCGTAAGGTTGACTGGGCCGCAATTAAACAAAGCGGAAAAGTTTCCCTGATTTCGTATTATCCTGTTTATTGCTACCTCACATTACATGAATATGTGAGGAAAATGAAATCAAACCAAGAAATATGAATCATACAATTTTATGTACAAAACAATTTGCGTTCTGAAGACTGTATAATAAATCATAACCCGAATCGGCCTGGGGTTTTACGATAACTGGCAGGGGTTCCTGGTTCTCTTGCACCGGGAGTCAAAATTTCTTTCCTGAAACAGAAATAACAAAGTCATGAGTCGAATCAAAATCGGTATCTTGTAATCTTCAATGACAGTAACAAAAATTCCAAATAAAACCGCTTCTTACTTTCGCACTGAAGCTTGTTCCTTTTCAAGCTGTTCCTGAGCTCTGAGCCGCATCTCTTCTTCAGCAACTTTCATCTGCCCTTCCATTTCGTGCAGATGCTGCAGGGCCTGTCGCCGCTTAGCTCTGCCGCTACGCCCAGTTTCTTTGACACTGAAAAACATAGGTCCGAGTTCCGCAAGCCAGTGTCCATCAACAGCGGTAACACATTGCATATATTCCTTGGCAGTCATGACCAACTCATGGTAAACTACGTAATCAGGAGTAAAACCCATGCCGAATAGAGCAGATGTGGGATGGAGATGGCAAGGCATTCCTGTACGGCAATTGACGTATTCTCCTATTCCTTTTAGACGTGCAGCTTGGTGGAAATATGCCGAACAAATACATTTTCGTACCACATCCCAGTCAGTGCCGCAGCTTACGACCTCTATTTTCTGCTGTTTCAGGATCTCCTCAAGTTGTTGACGAACCTCTCTAACTTTACGCATTGCTTTACCGTGTATGAAATGATCGTTACACCACGAGGTAGAATATCCATTTGATTTCCATTGATTGTATACGTTCAGGAATGTCAAATGATCTGATTCTGGGACTTGGAACTTTTCTCTGGCAGAATCTGAATCCTCTTCTCGCCCTTTAGGTCGGTAGAAGATTGATGGCACCGACAGCATTGAAACTGTAAATTGATGATAATCAAAAATTGAATGCAAGAGCTACAAAAAATTTGTCATTCAAACCATTTTCACCATTTCGGAACAACACGTATAAAAAAGTCTTACGTATCTTTAATAATTTACAAGCCATAGTGGAAGAAAACATACCTATTATCAGAATGTCGGCAGTACAGCCAAGTTGTGAGGCGACGATAAGCATCTGACACTGTGGAGGATCGAGGGGAAATTCTGCCATTTGACGGCCAAGAGGAGTCAGGCGCCCAGTATGATCCAAGGCACCCAGGATCCATAACTGATATAGAGAATTGAGTATATTGTCTTGGGGTGGAGGATCCATGAAGTGAAAAGCCAGCAAGTCTTGCACCCCAAGAGATTTGAGCAGAAGGACGGTGTTGGCTAAGTTAGTTCGCTGAATTTCTGGCACTCCAGTGAAAAGCAGCTCGTCCATGTATTGTCGGCGTGTATAAAGCCGATAACAATGACCGGGACCGGTACGTCCGGCTCGCCCTGCTCTCTGATCAGCGTTCGCTCTAGAGACAGGATATACCTGGAGCGCATCCATACCTATTCTTGGATTGTAGACTTTTAATTTGCAATAGCCTGAGTCTACAACAAAGACAATGCCATCCACCGTAAGAGATGTTTCTGCAATGTTAGTTGCCACGACACACTTGCGAAATCCACCTTCTGCACGTTGGAAAATTTTCGCTTGTAAGTCAGAAGGAAGTTGCGAGTAGATAGGGAGAATGGACAGAGGAGGTGCGGAATCGATTTCGCCAAGCCTTTCCTTCAGTGCTTCGCACGTTACTTCGATGTCCTCTTGACCGGGCATAAATACTAAGACATCACCGCTTCGGGGCTGAAGATGAATCTGTAGGACCTGTTTGACAGCTGCATCCACATAATCTTCGACCGAGTTTTTAGCGTGAATTATTTCAACGGGGAAAGTTCGTCCCGGAATGGCAAATGTTGCCGCATTACCAAAGAATGCAGAGAATTTAGTGGAGTCCATAGTTGCAGATGTTACTATCAGCTTCAGATCGTGGCGACGTGCAACTACCTGTGTTGAAATTCTAATGTGAGTAAACCAATGAATAAGCAATAACGAATCATGCATATACAAAAAATGATGAAAGATTAACTGCTGAGACAATCAGCAATACGAAGATTAGATAGCTCTACCAAACCCTGTACTGTTGTGCACCTTATTCAGCGTCATAGCGTTTCAAAACTCAGATTACAGTCGATGGCGTCAGGTCTCTTGAAATCATTTTTGTTAGGGGAAAAAAGCAGTTTCAGCAATGGAAAAGAGTTTAGACATACAAGATTATTTGCATTGAAAGACTCTCGTTGGTTTACTCGAGGGGAATCAAATTTATTTGAAAATGTACTCGAATGTGGGTACATATTAGAATTTCGGGTCGCCAGTCTGGAGGATAGCCAAATTAATAGAAAGGATGCGGGAAACACCTCAGAATTTGGCATCATGTTATGGATGAACAAACCTGGTAAGTGAGTGAATATTTTATACACTTTGGCAATAGGACTTGCCGCAGGAAATACATAAACTATCAGCCTCTACAGGTTTCTGATGTGAAATCTTATATTATAATCATGTTGTTTCAGTCTTGTAATTGTCAAAATTTTGATTGCATTTCGTGATATTAATATTTGCTTCTTATCTGCATAACAAGATAAGTGAATTTGAATGGATTGTGCCTGTAACTGAGCAAATGACATTCGCAAACAAACGGGGAAAAACTTAGAAGAGTGTTCAATCCTTGATAAGATATGGTCAGATAAACATCACAGACTGAATAATTTTTTTAATATTATAATCGAATTAATAGTTAATCAATCGTTAGTAATCGAAATTGTCCAAGGTAGATGGAGGGAAAAAGCAAGCTGTAGTGATACACCTTGTCGAATCAGATAAAGAACGTAGAAATGCTGGCCGAGCAATAAGGTGCAGTACTCTAGACAGTATTTGGATAAATGGAACAGAAATCCGAATAAACAACATGGATGAACATAAAGCAAAGTCTGACAGTCCATCAACCATTACTGAACGGATAAGCCGTGCATCCAGAGGCTTCTACAAATGGAACGACAGTTATTCCTTTGTACATTGGTGCCGTTATGGCACCCCAATTCCTGTTGAAGAAGGTAGCAAGAAAAAGCAGCTACGACAGGCTGCGGTATGTTGGGGAAGCGTATCTGCCAGCGCAGGTGCACTATTTTATGTTTCGAGGCATCAACGACAACGTCATAATGCTAGTTAGAATGCGTAATTTGATGACTTATACACTCATGAAGGAGTGGATTAGATAATGCAATGCTCATGAAAAAGTGCATGAGTGGCATAGCAAGGGTTACGGATTTGTATATTTATCCTGAAGATGAATCGAATAATAGGAAAATAAGTTTTCTAAAAGTGATTAATAACCAAAGTGTAATTAAGATTGTAAATAAACATTTCGTTCCATTCTAATTGGTTTCTTGTATCTGTTACTATTTTTTTCTGAATCGTGTAACGTAGACTGTAAAACAGTGATCCTGATTAGTTATCTGCTATAAGTTGTAATCTGTAGAATTATAATACCATGTAATTTATGAGATGAATCAAACACCTAAATCACGGACGACAGTCATGGATTTGTGAGCTTTTTGCCTGATGCTTTCAAGGAAGTACCAATTTTTCATTTAGGATATAAATCTTACCTCTCTAAGCAGCCCGAATAGTACATCGGTTGATAAAGATCGTTCGTGAGCCTCATCCATAATAACGACACTGTATCGATCCAAATCCCCTTCACGTAAGCTCTCTCGTAGAAGAATCCCATCGGTCATATATTTTATGACTGTCTGTTGGATTGAAGTATTTATTAACGACTGTGTAAGTGATATCTCTAATCTAATTATAATAATTCAACAAAATACAGCGCATGGCTCGTAAGTTCTTATTTTTCAGAAGGGTATAAGTATAAGTGCAACTAATGAAGTTTCAACAATCATCCTCCTCACCTCTTTTGAAGTACAATCTTCAAAACGAATTGCGTATCCCACTTTCTCTCCAAGCGGCGTAGCCATCTCATCAGATACCCTTTTGGCAACTGACATCGCCGCTACTCTACGAGGTTGAGTACAACCTATGATTCCGTAACAACTGTACCCATCCTCATGCAGATACTGTGTCAGCTGGGTTGTTTTTCCACTACCAGTTTCTCCCACAATTACAACAACGCTATTTTCCCTTATAACATTGAGTAGTTCTTGTCTGACGGCGAAAACTGGAAGACTTCGTCGTTGATTTTGGATTGTTTTGTGCCTGAACTCGCCCGAGCTTTCACCGGTGTTGATGTGACGAGCATACTTCTGCCCGGCCTTGAAGTCAGTATCCTGACCCTCTCGATCCCCTTCGGCGCCTGCCTTTCCATCAGCTCCAGGGACTCCCATTATATTTCCAATAGCTGTGCCAGCCAATTCCCAATGCTTACGCTGTGCTCTCCGTCGCTCTTTCTGTTCTCGGTAAGCTCGTACTAATGCTGACCCTTTCCGAGCAACCACGGCCATGTCTGAACTTGGATCTCGAACTGGTACTACTGGCTCGGGCTGCTTCGTGAATACGATGCGACCTAATTAACCTCATATCATTTTCTCATAAGAGTTTTCCATCAACTTAAATATTATTGAATTGAATAATCATCGTGGTTCTGAAATGTATCACTCTCTTTAATTGGAGTATTCATTTTAAAACCATGATAGATTATAGTAAATTGTTTCGTGAAAATGGTATTACTGGAAGCTGGTAGATGATTATTGCTCACCGTCTAAAAAAGGTGGGACAACGTTGTGGACCAACAGATGAACTCTAGCCTCGCCCTCATCATCAGGATCATCGTCATGTTCTAGAGAGCTGACTACACCTGACGTCAACATCCTGTTTCGCTCCCACAACTCGTTGTCCTTGTTTATTTGTCGCTGTTGAGCTGATACTCGTCTCTCACGTTTAGCCTCCATCTCCATCTCCTTTTTCTGTGCATACTCCTCAGATACATCTGCAAATGGACGATTTTCTCCATCATCCAAGGCATACCACTCTCGATCTAATCTGAAAACGAAAACCATGGGAAATGTCAAGATCGTAATTCACGGATGTCAAATATTCAGTTAATCTCACGGTACTCACCTTTTCTGTTCTTCTTCCCATAACTCTTTTTCTTCCCCATCAGTCATGGGAGTGGCTCCAGAAGCCTTGCGTTCTTTATTCCAAGAGTTGTACTTATAGGAAGGTGTCCATTCACTTCTGATGCTGTCCTTTGGATCTTTAGATCCATATAATTTTGGAGTAGGATGATCCCAAGTTGACTTTCTCGGCTCAAAGTCTTCATCGTCATCCCAGTTACTCCGAGAAGTTGAATCCTAACAAAGATTATTTCAATTCAAGAGAGCTTTAATAAAGCAAGTTAACACCAAGTCTACCATTGAATGTTTATCTCGATCAAGCAATTATTCACCTTGGATCTATACTTTGGAGTTTGTGGCTCATCTTTGAAGCGCATTGGTGATTGTCTGATGCTATCTCGGCTGCGGCTTCGATCCCTCTCTTTTTCCCTGTCATGTCTGCGTTTTTCTTTGTACAAGTTATCTTGTGCATCCAATCTTTGACGGCTTAATCTAACCTCAAGTCTTTGCCGAGCTTCTGGAATAACCCCACCAGTATGAGTTGGTGTCTCTTCTTCATGCAGTCGATACTTCCTTTCCTTATAATCGGAGTTATGATCCGGAGACCTGCTTGTGCTAGGGCTAGACTGTACATTAGGCGGTTCTTGAGAATTTTCTCTACGCTTGCGTTCAGCCAACTTATCTAATCCTAAGATAGAGGCTTGCGGTTTCTTAAAGGTGTGATCTGATACCTTCTTCCTAAGTATCAACCCACCAGTTTGATTACTTTCACCTTCTAACCTGTATAGGTCCGAATCTTCTGGTCGATCTTCAGACATTTTGACAAACAAATTTTCAGACTTGCAATAATCTTCAACAATGTAGCATTACATTTCTTTCGCTGTCGCTTGCAATGTGCACTGGTTCCAAAGCGATCACAACTTAAAATGCTAATTATTATTTCTTTTATTATAGGAGAACTACAAGGTTAACCTCAGTCATGGCCGTCCATAACACCCGCGTCTGTCCAATAAAATTTACAGGTTCCTAGAAATTTAGAACTTGCGGGGTTTAAAAGATCAATGATAATCACTGTAGTTCTGAATTCTTTGCCACAGTTGACTGAAATAGTTTATAAACGTTACTTTATTTACTTTATCACTCTGTATTTTACCCATGAATTCAAGCTTCACAACAAATAGCGTACGACAATGGATGTCACAACCACAACAATCGATATATGAAACAATTTAAAGCTTTCCTCGTTGAGCCAAAAGTTTGACCAAGTTTCCAATTTTCCACGCAAGCTAGAGTCCCTAACGCAAGCTATGGTCGGTGCTGCCATCTCTTAGAGTCACTGACCTGGGTCACACAAGCTCGGATCGCACCATGGCAACGAATTCTCTCAATTCGTTGACCATGGTCACACAATGATCTATCGTCGCAGAGGTCAGTGACACTCGTGCCTGCTCATGCTGCGAATGCATGGGGCGAATTGTGTTATGGGAACGATGTTTATTGCTACATCGTTGTTGTGGGAATAATTGAAAACATTATTGGTACCTACTTTTTAACAATTGAGATCAAGAGCCGAAGAAAAACTAAGAATGACCCGATTACCTTTATCTTTCCTAAGTAGACGACTGCTGTCGATTATGGAATTCACGAGATTTCTGATCTTTTGGTCCAGTTAAATTTCGATCATTATTTTCAACCCAACCGTAACTGGTGCATATTTCAGAAGGTTGCATGAAATTAATTTTACAACTTCTGTGAATAAATATTGTCACATACAACACTATGTGATTCAGAATCCATTATATTGTGGACTGCTCAATAACTTTTAATCTTAATTCTAGTTTGAGCTTTTCATCAAACAATTAAACAGTGTGGAACATAGGACCATGCCAAAAGATCATGGAAAAAAGATATATCAGCATTGTAATAAGATAATATTGAAACGTAATTTATTATAGAAATCTTTTTTTATAAATAATTGCATTTTAAGAGCTAATATAATAATCAGACCAGAGAATTTGCTATACATCTATTGCTAGACAATAATTTATAATGTAATTAAAATAAATGTATGTCAGTCAAACGTAGCGCACGCGTATCAGTTAAGAGATATCAACTTCTTCGATGGTTGAAATCAAATTGTCCAGACCGAGGAGAAATCCTTCCTCGTGATTCCCTTGCTCCCATTTCGATCTATGAGTTAGTTTCCGACCATCCGAAACTTGACAAGTCTTGGCAAAGTCTATAAGCCATACTCCCACCTTGTCTTCATCGTATATCATAAAAATGCTGCTACCGATCACCTTTAAAAAACAGAAAAGAAACAAAAATTAAAATTAATCATTTTATCGCTAGATGATGGTATCTCGTACCAATTTTAATTGGCACATTATCATCAAAAGCTAGTAGCCCAAGGATACGACATATTGCTGTCACATATGAATAAATATGTACACGTATTATATTTACCTCGCGGGTTTGGAAGTAGGTTGATTCTTGGAACTTGGTTCTCAAGTTTCTCAGGCGTTCGAGTAATTTTTGGCGAGTATTTTCACGTCCCTTCAAAAATCCGGCCATGGTACTAAGAACCTCACTGTGAGATTTGACTTTTTTCAAATCCGTGATTGGCGGACCACCAGGTAGCTTCATAGCCTCAATTCGAAATCCATGATCACAAGTAGAACTTTGTTGTTCCCTAAATTGCATGTATCGTAATTTTGTGACAGCTCTCTCCTCGTGTTCCTGAATAGTTGGAGCATCTGGATCGACCGCAACCATCTTCTGATAAAGATCAGGCCTAGCCGTTGTCTTCGAAACTTCAGACTCGAGGAAAGTACGAGTTCCCATTTTTATATCCATTACATGAGGATCGTTAAATCCAAACAGTAAATCTTGAAGTTCTATGAAAGTATCACCCTTGTATTCTACTTCTCGGTAATAACGAGGCACGCAATCTCTCATTGTCTCATCTTTGCTCAATGCTTCATAAACCATACGTTCGGTGTTTTCCGCCCCTCCCGTGCGCCTTTTCCAAACCGTTCCAGGGCCAGCTGGCGCAAAACCATCAGGATGTCCAGATAATTGGAACCACGATTTTAGTCGATTTTTCAGAAGAATATCGCTAGCCGGTGCCGTCAGATCCAATGCATTCTGTGAAAAAGAAAAAAAAATGATCATGAGTATAAAATGAAAGAAAAAAAAAAAATTCCTCTAACTCTTGCGCTTGTCAAACCAGTTGAGGGGAAAATGAATAGGGATTTGTAACCGTGCGTAATAATTTCACGTACCAGGGCGAGAAATTTTAGGGATAAATCCTCATCTGGCATTGATGTGTCGGAAAGCACAAGAGGAAATTGTTCGAGTCTTCGTACCGTTGCTGGGTCGTTGGGAAGTTTTGCGTGCGTTGATCCAGACCCTGTGACCGATGAGCCTGATCGATTACCAACGGAAGTGCTTCGCCTCCATTGTCGGAATGCGCTAACAGCCGAATAGGATCCAGGCGTTTCTCTTTGTCTTCGTTGTTCCTTAGGCGATGAAGATCCATGCCTCAAACGTGGTTGCTCCTTACTGGAGGGCTGTAAAAAAGGAAGAAAAAACAAAAATTCTTATTAATAATCGAATTATCTTTCACATTCTAAATAACACGGAATCAAATCAATTCAAATTATACTGTACGTATAGCAATCGATACATAATAATATAATCCAATTGATGCTCATTTAATTATCTATGCATGTGTATAATTAATGTATATCATTATTAATTTTACCCCTTTCATTAAAAAGAAAAAAAAAAACAGAGAAAAAAAATCGACTCGCCAATGAGACGTAATTTGTCCAATGCAGATGCGAACGATATAATAGAGTTTGAAATGCGTGGCACTTGTAAAATTATAGAATAAGGATTTAAAAGGGAAGGTATTTGATAAGGACCATTGCGATGTTTGGATGAAAATTTAAAAATTTATCCGTTCGATAATTGTTTTTTGTTTCTCTCTCTCGCTCCAAAATTAACAAGTATGGGAAAACCACGTGCGCACAATTCAATGTTAGAACTAGTTTCCAAGAAAAAAACAAAAAAAATAGAGAGGAATCACCGATCATTGATCGTGCACGAGTCGACGGTAGCGGCGCAACTCAACAAAATGCGTAAGAAGAATCTCTCCTATACTTCTCTCAAAAGAAGACTGCTTCTATGCCGTTTCGTTTATTTAACTACGGCGCTCTATTGTCCTTATCTAAAGCCCATTATATCTCTAAGTAAACATCTCCGCTTCCATTTGCTGCTCTTTTATATTTGTTTAAATTTTTGACGAAATTAAAAACACGAGTATACACTTATATGTGCTTCCCTCTGTCCCCCCGCTCCTCCACCCCCGCCGGTTCAACGCAACGACGTAATTAGCTGCAGGTATAACGATAAAATAACTATAGATAATATAGCCGTTACAACCATTAACATAGAAGTGAAAGATTCAGAGAATAAAAAAAAAGTAAAATAAATTGAAAAAAAAAAAAATTAATAATGATCAACGATCGATGGTTGGTAAACGACAGAATGGATGTGACGAAACTTCCCTATGTAGAAAATTTACGAATGTGCTTTGTTTTATATTACAAGAGGGAAAAAAAGTAATTGATATCCACGCATAAAATAGTTCGTAAATTTATAGTGATAATAAATTTTAAGAAATTCAACGTTTTTTAAACTAACATTTCAGAATACCAGAATATTATGTACAAAACGTCGTGTGATATCTCGTATCTTGCAGAAAGATACAAATCTCACTACAGATTCCTCGGGGCTCGTGATTACTAATGAAATATTATAGATGATGATAATAAATTGAAAACGAAAAAATGGAAAAAGGGGACAAAAAATAAATTGATAAAAAAAAAAACTCACGAGATCTCTGAACGAGATTTTCTATACCAGGTATATGGTCTCTAGAGTTTATGTCCTTTTTTTTTTCTTTTTTCTTTTTTCCGCTATCATGAGCGTAAAAGAGCGACAGCAAGTGTGTCAACGAAGTTGAAGTCATGATTGAATGATGAAATTGGGTTAGCGTTTTTTTTTTTCCTTTTTTTTTTTTTGTTCGATCTATCGATAGAATACTAAATCAAATTTATGATACATCGATCAAACATACTGACTTTTATTATACAGAATACTGTAAAAACTAGATAGTGATTTTTGTACGGCCGCAACCGTATACTCAAACTAACATTAAAATATCAAAGATCTATGGAATTTATTTTTTGTTCTCCTTCTCAAATCAGGTATTATATATCTGATATAATTTCTGGAAAAAATTTAAATCGACTTCTATATGCATATAACGTATACATATGCGTACAAGGACTTCAACTTGATTTCGCGTCAAATAAAAAACGTATTTTACGGATATACCTATATACCGTAATGATTGTACCACTTTTTCCGAGCTATATTTTATTTTTATCATTTTCATAATAATAAAAGCAACAATTTGCTTAGCTTCTTTTGTTTCTTATAGTCATACTGTGCATGCGCGTTACTAAGCGCAATATATATCGAGGAAATCGGATCTTTGCCCGCTTTTTCTCTTATATACGTTGAATAAAATATCATTTCGAACGTATAATTTATATACAAATGTGAAAAAAAATTTACTTAATATATAATCGATCCAGTCTCGATATATACTCTCCCTGTACAAGATAATATACCGCACTGATCGCAAGGTATTATAATAATCAGAACGTGTTCATTGCCAATAATAACCTATAAAACAAACAACACATTTATATACGTGAGTGAATCAAATCGCGATTATAATTTCGATTACGCTATCTCGCAATAATACTGTACTTATACATATACGGTGTACAGTACCAAAGCATGATTAGCACACTGAGATATACAATTATCTGATTTCTTTCTATTTTTTTTATACGTGTATATTTTCGTAATTGTATCGGTAAAATGATGGACTGGTAGAAAAAAAAAGAAAGAAATTCCATCACTGAAATTATAATAACATAGTGCAGGTGTGACAGAATTACGAAGGTTTCTTATAATTTTTTTTTTTTATTTATTTATTTGTAAAATTTGCGATTTATGTAGAAGGAAGAAGATCGAATGAATAATTCAAAATCTAGCTGCTGCAGTTGCACAAGCGATACGAAATGCGCATACAATATAATTTATAAGAACAAACGATATTTATATGTACGTACGTAGATTTGTACGTACGAGGAAACTATAATGTAAAATAATATCGCAAATTCGGAAAATCCCTGAACTTAAACGTCACCCGTGTATATAGTACAAGAATCGCTTGTATAAAAACCATTGACGGTTAATTTATATGTCGGAGTATATAGTTAGCTATAGTTATATGTATATATATCTATGTTATGTATATAAATATACTATATATCTCGCTTATATATATTGTAGGATGAACTACAGTCAGTACAGGGTTATTAACGAGGCGAGACCTGCTTATAAATTGCGTAGTTAGAACGATATTGGCTGCGTCCTGCAAGCTAAAATCTTAATGGCGCGGCAGCAGTTTCGTATTTCGTTTAACTATTTAATATGGTTATTGCTACCAGACCTGCAGGAATCCGCCGGACAATTTCGGACAAACAAATCTTTACATAAATTACATTCGGTAACTAAGAAAGATTTTAAACACGTTCTAGATAAGTCAACTATATATACGATATTGTCTACGAAACGAGAAAAAAAAAAAAAATGATACGTACAAACTTACCATTTACCTATATATAATACCTATGATAACCTGTTCATTTAATTACAATTATATATTTCACACAAGCGATGATTAAAAAAAAGAAATTAATTTTTTCGATTTTTCTTATAGGGGTGATCAAATCTAACGACGATCTGTATCATTTCGATCTTAGAAATGTAAGTTTTTTTATACACGATTAGCCCACGCATAAATTAATAATATATATATATTAATTAATTATTTCAACGTATGAAAAAAAAAAAGTTGAATATTATAGGAGGTAAAAAATTATTTGACACGAATAGAAAAAAATTAATTGGGAAGAAGAAGAAGAAAAAATAAAAAGAGGGGGAACGAAAAACGAACACAACTTGACAGAGAACTGATATGAACATAGATATGTTTACGTATACTATAGCTATGTGTATATATTTGAAAGTCAAAACACGTGAACGATACGGCGTACGCGAAGGGGTAATATATAATAATTGTTGAACGAATCGCAGTTTTATTTTTATAAGCCCATCAGCACATATCGTATAATTTATAATAACAATATTATTTAACGCATTTGTATTTTCTGCACACGAAATTTCCTAGTATAACCTTTACGGTTGTCAGCCTTGCGATGGTTTTATAACCTACACATATACATATATATATATATATTATAGTTACTATCAGGTCCTGGAAAACAATTGAAGTCAACAACCGTAATTCACAAGCTAATATATATACGTATGACTGTACAGGTATATACATAAATATCGCATAGATCTATATTTAAAATTAATTTCGAATGGAAATCGCGTACCGATAATAAAAATGAAAAAAAAAAATTATAAAAAAAAAAAAGAAGAAGAAGAACAATTGACAACGTCCGGTAATTTTTACACTTGACAGGGGCATCGGTAAATGTTTGTCCTTTGCGAATATTTATTTAAGACCTCCTATGTGGAGTGCATAGTATATGTATATTAATAATAGTAAATATTTAACGATACGAAATCGCAACATATAATGATGTATTTATGTATAGGTTTATGTACAATTTATATCAAGCGATATGATAAAATAATTCTTATAGTTTTGATATTATTATATTATAGATTTTACTGACTGATATTTTATGGAAAATCTACCAATTAACAAAGATGCGGTGAAGGTATGTAATAAAAAAAAAAAGATAAAAAATTTAATGATTCTTAACGCGCACAGAAATATTATTAATAATATATAATAGATATATATTTTTTCTTCTCAAATTCAAGTAATGCTATAGATCAATATGTGATGCACATACGTGCAGTGCAGTTAGTATACATATGTATAATATATAGTACCGAACAAAGCGCGTTTCGGAATGACATCCGACGGATAAACAATAATCGTTTCTTCGAACAAATCGCAGTTTACGTTCGGCTGTGGTAACAATTGTGTAGAGGATAAATAAAAGAATTTAATGCGTTAATCGAATTTCAAATTATTCGATACGGTTGTAAATTTTTTTAATACACGGCGTAACGATAAGCTGCTATGTCCGGCCGCGCAATAAAATCAAAAGAAATTTTCTACGCATGCTGCACTGCAGTTGCGAGTGATAAAATAAGAGTACATTTACATATACAGGGTGGTATAATTTTAATATCGAGTGTAAAAATGATGATTAACGAAATGAAAATTTTGTTAACTACGAAAAATAAAAAGCTCAAAAATTTATTTCTCCATGTGTAAACGTGTACGTCACGATTTATTTGGAGTTTTTTTCTTTTTGTGTTTGAAATTTCTCTTCTCCTGCAGGTTCGCAGTACATAAAACCTAATAATTTGAAATGATCACCCCTGCACAGCTAGATGTGGTATGATCGAGTCATGATCCTATATCGGATTGGTTTCATTCACATCAGACTACTATCTGTGGATTTTTATTTCACGAAGGAATAAAAATTATCTTTAATCTTATCGCATCACTTTTCAATTATATAACTTCATCTTCATTCATATTGCGGTAGTGGTACAGATGATGTACAGCTGCAGGATCGACGGATTATTATTCATATAATTTTGTTACCACAACCATATTATTATTATTATTATGATTATTATTATGATTATTATCATTTTAATCATATAACTAACTCTTCCTATTTCCATATGCAGAGAATATTGAAAAAAAAAAGAAGAATTAAATAATTAAGACAACCACCTTTTGATTGAATTCGCTTGAAACGATTCGATTACATTTTGAGAAACAGTTCCGACCAGATGATTAATGATAATAAGCTATATATACAAAATACACCTACTTATAAAAACATTAATCAAAGCTGGAATTAACGTCACCGCTCCCAGGGTTTTAAATTTCTTTTATTTTTCTTATATTCTCAACTTGGTATTCGATAAAAAGTCGATAACTATGGCTTCCATAATATTAGGATTAATAAATGGCCTAAGATTATTGACTTGTTTTTTTTTTCCTCTGTTTTTTTCTCTTCTAAAGCTGCGTGGCGTATACCTGGTTGGAAATTGTTTTAGAGGAAACTATAAGTAGGGGCCGGTATAATATTATGTATTAAAACGACGCATTTTCTATTCGAAACTTGTATAATGCAACTGCAGCAGCTGCCTATTAGTTCTTACTAACCATTAATATAAAATAAAAGATTGACGTAGGTATGAACCGAGAATTTTTCCGCTAGATTAGATACGCCTATTGTTATATTCTTACCCAGACGATTATAAAATATGTAACGATTCGAAATTTGTATTTGTACTCGAAATGTTGAATTTTCTTTTCTTGTTTATCTGCTGCAGCAGTAAAACTTGTTCAATTTAACAGAAAAAAACCAAAAACTATTTATAAACCGAAACCAATCTCATTAAGGATGTACGTTATTTTGTTTTCTTACATCATATACTTTGAGAAGTTGTAGTATTGTGTAATTAATTTAACATTGAAAAATAGAAAATGAAAAATAAAAAAGTACACCGAAATTGTGAGAAGATGATGTGGCAGCAAACACTTGAGAATCGTTTCGAGAGGCAACAATTTTTCAAATGTTTCGACATTTAATCAATCCATCTTATCGTCGCTGATGATGTATATAAAAAAAAGAAAAGAACATCGAAATTTTGAACATCAATTCATAGAAAATGTATACTTTGGTATTATAGTCGTCGTTGTATAGATATCTACAC
The DNA here is from genome assembly GCA_963932425.1 of Athalia cordata. Classification (NCBI taxonomy): domain Eukaryota; kingdom Metazoa; phylum Arthropoda; class Insecta; order Hymenoptera; family Athaliidae; genus Athalia; species Athalia cordata. The sequence continues at coordinate 35,010,737 of OZ010626.1, forward strand.
CTTTATCGATAACCGGATATTGTCTACGCAAATGAAGAAATTAAAAAAAAAAAAGAAAGGCCGGCGCACGTCACGACAGAATCCAGATAGGTATTTGATTGATACCGGCTATATAATTTTCGATAGTCATTCGATAGCATTTTTACACCGGCTGTCTGCATTCGAGTGTTCTTTCGCATTATAGGTACGTTACAAATCCTGGAAATGTGAGCTAAAGGAGAGGCGAGGAGAGAAGAAAAGAAAAAAAAAGGTGAAACTGTGCAAGAAAGAAGGTTGAACCGTTCGGTTATTACGGCATGACCTCATTCTCCGGTAAAGATAGGATTTTCCATGCATCCATCCGGACGACGCGCGTCGGGTTGGAAAACTCGTAGATCATGGAAATGGATAGTTCACAATTTACGAGGTCACGAGTGAGTGCGTATATGTACTTACAATTCCGTTAATTCTGCAGCAACATTACGGTGTGGAATTATATTACAATTATTAAATACCGTAAAGTCGCGGTAAAGGAGTGAATCACAGTTTTGATTAGACATAATAAGATCGCATCGCGTGATGACCGTCGCTTCAAAAAGTTGTCTTATATACATTGCGTCTGCCACCACTGCAATGACGCGTTACCGCAATTTATTTTATTTCTTTTTTTCCCTTCGAATTCTGTATTCTTTAATTTTGAATCGATAAATAATTTATACCAAAGGTCATATATATACATACACGTACATGCGTAAACTTATATAACTCGAAACATTATTCTCACCTCGAAATGTCACCGCATACGCAACTATATTATTATACCTTGTACGTACCAACGATCGCAAATAATAGGGAACAAATAATTTAGTTAACGTATGTATCTTATTTTGATGAACTTAAATAATTAACGTATCACTGCATCAAACTTGCCGGAATGAACAATTGAAAGAAGCGAATTTTCATGAGCTGTGGAATTGCATCAAAATCTTCAAACTTAGTTTTTCATTATTATGCTATAAGTTACAGAATAAATCGCGTGTGTTTCATTAATTTATTCTAAATTGAGATCAAAGGAATGTCGTGCCTAAAACACACTTCTAAACAATCGATCAAAGCCTCTGGTTCTACATGAGTTGAACAAGAAATATTCCGTATTAATGAGAAAAAAGAACAGAGGAAAAAGTATACGTAGACATAAAAGGAACAACGAAAACGGCAAAATTCAGCCGTTAATCTGTTAACTTTTCTAATTAACGTCAAACTCGTATTATCACACGGGGTTTAGTTGATCGGTATTGGGTCTTTTATGTATTGAAATGAAGAAAAAAAAAAAAATACGTTAACAAATAAACTAAGAAAAACATGTTTGAAAATATACATACATTTATGGAAATTTAATTAGCACTTTATCGGTCCAATGGTTCACCAAGGTTGATGCAACACGATCAGAAACTTCAAATCACATAGAATATGCCTCGTAAAATGTGTGCACATCCTTTTAGATGTTGAAAAAAATTCTCTGCATACCTAGACTCCTAATATCCATAGTACATCCTCGTAATTTCATACGCGTATGAAGAAGTTATACCGGAAATATGCAGGAATTCTGATTTCTAGAAGCTACTATGTAGACGTGTACGATTATAATTGATAAATGTAGGCCCGGAGATGGCTGAAAGTATTCGAAACTCATCGGATATGCATGTATGTAACTAGAAATATTCATTTTTCAAAATGTATTTCCATGGGTCTGAGAGGGCGCCAATGGAAGGGTTCTAACTGTAATTCAACACGTGTCGCAAAGTCAGAGGTTTATGGCGGTTCGGATCTCACGTGAGTTAAGGTACGGTGTGGTATGGGGTCGTTCATGGGTCATTGATAAAAATGTTTTCAGGGTATGACCTACCTTGTTAAAATGTGCTTGAAGTAGTCGTTCGTACTGGTCAACAGCCCGGAGACATAGCCTCGTGGTAAACGCTTCCATTCGTGCTGGTAGCGGTGCATGACACACGCTACTTGACATTGTATACTCCGATATAATTTTATATCAGTTCAAGCACGGTGGATAATGAATAATGGCGAAAAAAGATTAACTAAATAAACGACTAACAGATAACGAATATTTTCAACACTGAAGATTTCACTCACTGTGCTATGAAATATAAAATTATTATAATCAATAAATCAAAGTACGAAACTTTTCGATGAATTGTTGTGATTTTTTTGTACAATATTTAACATAGTTTATTCTAGTTTTATTCGCAGTACGTCAAATACGACATACTCTCTCTGGCGTCGGATTACTACTGAAGGCTTGGCGCCTTTGCCTTTCGAACTAACCTCATTGCGGCAGCTCTTGGTTATAATACTAAAACCATGACGGTGTTAGTGTCGATTATAACGCGTTGGTAGTCGCCATAGTTGTGTTAATACTGGTCGGTTGTAGTAGTAGTGGTAGGTTTTAAGCCGCAGCTCAGTTTACGCACGTAGAAATCGTTACATAGGAGATACCTATAATAATATAGGTAATATTCGATGATGGCCGCTAGGCTGCACGCAAACCTACGACTAGATCCTGCGACTTGTTCTGCTGTTGCAACAACCAACTAACTCAGGTTTTCTTCGTGTATACCAACAAGAGATGGTGGTAACAACAAGATGAGACTGGGAAGTGAGAACCGGCGTCCAGTGTTGGGGCGTCGATATCACGGTATCGATAACACGACCGTCATTTTATCGTTGTTCATGCGCACGTTTGAAAACTTCTCGAGTCCCGCTGCAACGATAATATTCGTACGCGTTCTTCTTTTCCTCTCTCTATTTTACATTCTGTAAACGAAGAACCTCTGTGATAATGCTCAATGGGTCGGAATCAATTATTTTTCGACCTACTCGAGGTGGTTATGATAAATGTCTGATCTGATGTGCTGCTCGATGTTCAATGTTCCATTTATGAATGGTGTATTAGAACGTTGACGATCCAAGGCCTGAGATTACATCCATTTACGTTTACGTTTTGGCTACATTGACCATCTGGAAATTGATCATCCTTCAAATAAATTATTATTCCGACTACCCGCTGTGCTAACAATAAATTGTTTAATTTAAGAGGCCTAGTTTCGATCAAGAACGTAACGCTTATTTGGGCTGTATATACCTATGATAACATAGTTCTCATACATGAAGACCCGTAGAGAAAATTGTTCTAATCACTTTTTAGTAATAATATTTTTATTGATACGAATTATCTTATGATTATCCTTCTAGGTAACGATGATAACTGGTTTTTACGCAACGAGAAATTGCTGCCGGATTCAACAAGAGCTTCCTCTTTGACTTCCATCAGAGGGTCCCGCAATGGTCGACGAATATCCGCGGTTTGTCCATCGCTGTTGCGTCAATGGAGAAAAGAATAATGAGAAAAGTGGCCCGTTTCGCCATAGGTAAATTAATTGACCACCTCATGGCTCATGGATCACAGGGGTTGAAGGTCAAGAATTAAACCGCAGTTAAGAAATCCTTGTTGACCACGTTCAGGGGGACATTGACCCCGAGGTTAATCCGAAAGTCTAACGACGATTTATTAATAATCGATAAATTGTTGAGAACGGTGGAAGATTTTCCAAGTATAAGCTCTACACTGCGGTGCAACATGTTCAGAAAAAAAAAAGAAATTTATATTAGTCAAGGAGACGACACGGTGAATTTTCAAGTTCGAGAACACACATTCTGCCAAATATAGAATTCGAATGCGAATATATACAAGTATATTATGCGAATCTTTATTCATGAGAAGATCCGCTTATTTCAACTGCATGAGAAAACTTCGCGTTCGACATGATAATTTACATTTTTATACAATGTCACAAGATCGAACTCCCTGTCAAACGAAATTGACGATCATGAAATCGTAAGCAAAGCACTCAATCAAAAGAATTTATCCAGTTCAACTAACCCCCCATTACACCTAATATACATACGTATACATATCGTATCAAAGTACGTACGGTGCGGTCAACGTGCTATTTTCACGTTGTCTAGATACGTAGCATAAGTCTTATCGTTTGCGGTACAACGAACGATCATATTTCCGAGCTTATATTCCCCATGATCATGCTGTGTCGAGGTGTCGAGGTGTTTGCGGAAATGTTTCTGTCTTCTCATCCTACAGCCGCAAAGATGATGATAAGAGAAAAGAAATTAAAGAATTTTAATGCCTGAATGCATCAATGTAAAATAGAAATGAAAGTGTTAAAGAGTATAACTTAACGCAATTGCTCACCGTCGCAAAACTGCAAAACGAGCAAAGCCTACGCATGTTTAAAATCAATGAATATCCATGTGTACATAAATGCATAAATATTATATCTATGATTCACCTCAGTGTCATTGTCGGTTGCTCATCAACGCGAATCCTCCCGCGATCTTAATTCCGTGGAATTGAGTATCCATAGATACGCTTGTAACTTTATTACACCCATACAATGATTATTTTACTTCTTTTTTTTTTTTTTTGTCATTATAACTATTCTTCATTTTTTATTTTTGGATCAACGATGATCAACTCAAATAACCGCGTGGACGATAAATCTTATACAGTATAATACCCCATTACTCACGCGATTCTATAAGTCTGATTTGTCATGCGACTGTCTTCAAATTATTACACATACCTATATATATGAGGTATTGTATACCACCGGGCTCAATTCTTCAAAATGTCTCTCTATATAATAATAATATCTATGTAATTTGTACTTGGTACATTTATTGCAATGTGGTTAGATAATTTTGGTATGCAACTGAACCACCAACATCCGCCCGTTCTAACGTAACTTATATACCACGTATGCTGTATGAATACAATTAATTTTTCTGCAGAATTATAGAAAATAATATTTTATTTTTTTATTCTTCACCCGCAGCCATATAATATAATATGTGTATAATGATTAATGCTTGAAGCGTTTCCATGACGCCCTTTACCACGATCGTGTTTAACTTCTTGTTTACAGAAAAATTCTTTAATGTTCTCAAGTTTAATCACATGCGTAGATCTATAAACCCCTCCGCGGTATATTAATGTTATGTGTATGCGAATCAATTGACAGTTGTCAACATACTTAATAAGATTTGTTAAATTATCCGCGCGCCATTCTGTGGACGCTATAAAACTACAAATGTAAAGGTGTATAATTGTATTTTACATACAACTTAAATGCGCATAGAGATAAATAAACAAATAAATCGGTAGATTGAGTTATAGGTGAATACTATTATTCCAGCTGGGTTTGTCTTTATACATATATACATGTTTCTATGAATATATGTATCTCTCTTTACTTGTCTGCAGTTGTAGGCCAGCACGTGCGTCAATTGACGATTTTAGTTTATTTCTCCTTTGACTCGGGCACGCAGATTTCTTACCAAGTTTATCTCGCAGTGCCACTACCCGGGTATATATTATGTACATGAATCCGAAGCAAAGTGAATATGGTAGGTAAAAAATATACCTATATACATGCACGTAGGCAAAATAAAAAGAAAAGTTTATAATTGTTTATAAAACTTACTTTGCAGAGAGATAGAGAAAGAGGAATGCATGTAATGGGGAACAATAATACGACGTCACAGAATACAAGGGAGAAAAAAAAGCAAAAAAAAGAAGGAAGAAAATCTAAACCGATGTACTTAGAATCGACGACATTACAGATGATTCACGAATATAAAATATGTGATCATAGACCCGTGGTTTGTTTTAGCTCATTCTGACGATTCTTCGCTGATTCATAAATGGAACGTTAAATTCAGATAATATAAAACCATATATTGTGTTGTAAAATGATAAAAGTCAACTGTCACATACACTAAATATAGTTGTCATGTCTCATGTTGCAAAAATAACTATAAATGTGTACGTATATCTATATGCGCAGGGAAGAATTTTTTTACTTGAAATTTTTAGTACCCCATTTATTCTGCCATAATGGGATAGTAAAGATCGGTTTGTACAGATGATTGTTGATTTTCGTGGAACAAAAGTGTAAAGATTTCGAGTCTTTTTTTTCAAATTTTTTTTCCTTTATCACGTGGTATACTTTTGTTCGTGAAATATACCTATACGTATATGATTTATGGTATAATACTGTAAAATTTGTAACAAATATTGATTCTTTATCATATGTGTTGGTTGTAAACGGATCTTGGTTGATTTATCAGATATGTGTATAGTGTATTTTGCGACCAAGGAATAAAGCAGGTTTTTCCATGAATCATATTCTATACGCAATCCGCACCATGTATTCCATTACGATAAAAACAATCGTTATTGAGTTTGTCCGATTCTGAACAATTAACGTCCTGTCCGTAATACCTTCTTCGGTAAATTTTCGCTGCAGAATATTGTTGTATAATGCAAATTTTTTTTCTCGTCTCTTCTTTCTTTTATTGCCATTGCATTATCTACCCACTGCAAATTGTGCAACAATTTGATGTTATAAAATTTTTATACAATCATCATCTGCACACTCAGGATGATATACGTAATGCAATATTTTCATCAGAAGTTACTAGACGTAAGCGATACAAGAATTGTATAAATTCAATTAAACGATATCTGTATGTATATGTATATTCTCACCAGCAAACATCCATTATATCCCGCAACCATTAAAGTGAATCAAATCGCATTTAGAAGAAGTTCCTATTATAATATTTGAATCGGCATTAATATCGTCTGCAGTGATCAATCATTCTCATCCAGACTATGGATGCAAGGTACCTGTACATATATAGGTATAGACTTCGATTTTTCGACATCTAATTATTACATGGAAACTAATTATTTTATACGTTCTTTGCTGTAATTAAGTTTTATCAGACATATACATGTATAATGTATATATGTACACGGGGTAAACGTATGTACGAATGATTTATATACACAATAGTTGAATCGTCATACATTATATGAGCGTTGCAGATCGGTGAACAGTCATCGCCCTTAATCGGTTGTAAAATGATTCCACGTAACGTAAATCATAAATGTGTCTGATAAAAAAAACAATATATATCCATACTTATAAATGAAACATGATCGTATTTAAAACTCGATAACGCATTGCTCGATTTTTAACGGTAGTTCTCGTACGACGTGTCGTCGAAGGTCAAGTCGCCATTATATCAAAACCGTTAAGAGTTGAATTAATAGAATAAAAATATTTAAAAAAACTAAAAAAAAAAGAAAGAAATAAGTATAATTAAACGACCGACGTGTCAGGAACAAAGCTGAATGTGTACAACGTATAAGAATCTCGAAGAAACTTTGAAAAACACGTGATTTAATGACGCAAATGTTTGCGGGTTGATAAGGACTATACCATATGCGACGGAAATACTCGTGTAACGGCAAATTCTACGAAAGCCCTTATACAGTGGGGACACCGAGATAATTTCTCAAGAATAACAATTAATGTAGAAAACAACAAAAAAAAAAGTAGATTAGAAATTTAGCGGTAATTATTAAACGGGCGTATATCATTTCTAATTAGTCACCATAAATACACAGCTGGCAGTGCAACTGTAATTGTGTAATATTATCCTATAAATTTCTCATTTTATTGTTTCTTTATTTTTACCTCGATTGTTACTTACTTTTTTGATTATTTTTTTGTCCTATGCAAATGAAGAATAATGTAAAGCAAAAGAAACAGAAATTATATCTCGATTTTATGAATAACTGCAATATAATGGGAATAAATAATTAAAGATTTTTCGTTGATGTATAAATATATTGATTATGATTTCGGATATTAATTGACCCATTATCATAACGTTGTAACGTTTGTCAGTTCCAAGGTTTTAATGATTTCTTATATAAGCCTGAACGAAATTTCAGTTCAATAATATAAATAACAAATAATAAATATGAATTTTGTCATTCGTCGTATGTTAAAATAAAAAAAATTATGATTCACATGACATAATAAGGGTATTTATCACGTGACTGAAGAGTATAATAATGGTTTGTCGACAATAATTACACCTATTCAAATCTTAGAGCGTTCAAAATAGATCTCATGAAATTTAGTTGAAAAAGATGATCGATAATCATCATATCTTTTCATGCACACGTCTTTGTCACGAATATACCACGGAGTGCATTGAACAAAAAGGTTTAATCTCCATGGGACATTAAATTTGTTATCCTTAAAAATCTCCACATTAAATTTAAGAACCCGTGAAATTTACGAAAAAATTATTTGCAAAGATTTAACTATAAGTCGCAACGCTTATTTCATAATGTCAACTCTTATCTATGAGATGAAGAATAATTCGGCAAAAAGATGATTTAATCTTTATTGCAAAGTCGTTAGTTGTAGGTAAAAAGTAAGAAGGTAATCATACAATCTAAAGAATATAAAATATCGTGTGAGAGGAAAAGGAAAAAAATCAAGAGAAAAAAAATCACTCGCTAAAAATGTAAATCCACCATAAATATCTAACGAGATAATCAATGTTATAACAACCCATATAGGTATGCTTGACAATATGGATGTATTATTAAAAAAAAAATTCTCGATTATCTCTTCTCTTGTATGATTTCAAAGGTCGGCTTTATTTTTTGTTTTCCTTTTTTCTTTATTATACCGATCAGAAACTTCAGATATTTTTTGTTACCTTTTTTTTTCTACGAATTCCACCCTCGTGTTCTTCGAAATTGTAAAAGACAACGATCTACCGAAACATATAGTTGAATTTGTGTAACCAGAAAGGGAAAGAATAAAAAAAAAGAAAAAAACTGAAAAAGAAGCGAAAAAATTTTGTGTATAAATTCGAATACATTTTCTCTTCGCATTATTATACGGGGTTCCTTGCTTAGAATTTTCGAACGATCGGTAAACCGTATATAGATATGGTATACATATATGGTATGTATAGGTATGTATACATACCCATCCGATGAAATAACTTATCATACATTTGATGTTGGCGAAGCAACATATTTTTAATCTAGTGAATTTTTATGCAAAATCCAAAGTCACTGATGACGCTTGTTAAATTATATATCTGACAAAAGTGTCATCGCGATCGATCGGCGTTGACATCGAACGGTATAAATTTGAATGCAGAATTATTTTTTAATTAATTATTAACGATGTGGGCCGGACCGTGTTATAAGGCTTACGTCCTCCAATGGACATCGACAACGAATGACTCGGTGCTATGACTCTGACAAACTTATCAGTCAGCAATAACTCAAAATTTATACACTCTGATTGATATTATAATCCATAACCGACTCGGTGCAGCTGAAACGCAGCCTGATAATACGCTATAATGCGATCCAAAATGGCGGAGAATAATATTCGGGAAGGGTGCGGTTAACTCTGGTTACACATGTCGCTTTTATTCGATTGATTCGAAATTGTTTTTTCAAATAAGCCCCTCAAAAGCGGTGTTATGTTTTTACTTTTCAGAACCTATGGAACGAGGCCTTCCCCGGCATCGTAATAGCGATATTATAATTTACTATAAACATTAGAAAAAAAATTTCCAAGGAGTTTCTTAAAAATGACCGATATCTAGGTTGAGGTGAACAAGTTACTCGTGCATTGTTGGTTTCGTTTTTTTTCTCGTATTCTATATTTATTTATGTTTTTTCTTCTGTATTTATTTCCGATCCGATTTCAGAGATATGGAAAAAATTCTAATTTCATCCGATCGGTTTAGCGTAACATATACCCGAGAACGCGTCATGGCCGCTTCTTCTTGACGTCAAGAAACGTTTAAAGCGTGTTGCAAAGTGAGACGAACGGGACGCGGTATGAAGCTTCAGAATGAAAACAAGATCTTCTTGAAAGTTGGATCCGGGCTGTACCTTATATACAATGAAATTTATATAGATATATCGTATTTATATGATGTACACCTGCGAGCATAAGTAATGGATACGAATTATAACTATAGATATAGGGATAACGCCAATTGTATCGTGCAGAAAAACACATTGAACCAGTGTGACATATTATACCTATATCTATATAAATATATTTTATTCCTATACGTTGTTACGTATTACGCTTGTCGTGTTGTTTTATCTGTACCTATAGATACATGCGATGCGCACGAATATCCCTTAATCGCATGTGATCGTTTATGGTTCTGTTTTTGACTCCTATTGTTTATCGGTAATTTTAATTCAATTTTTCACATTATTCTCTCATTATTATTACCGTCACGGTTTCTGATCATAGAAATATATAGATCATGGAATAATCTTTACTATGGCGTGGATTCCAATTGTAACTAGAAGAAATTATCAACATTTATGTATCAATGTAATTATTGATCATTAATCACCATAGATTTGAAAGAGAAAAAAAAAAAATAAAAAAACGGGTGTACATTTACAAAAAATTATACATACACATATGCATATATACAGGTATATACTAGTTGTCAAGTTGATTTACACCGTGGCAAATATTTGCTAAAGTAGCTAAACAAATCGCCAGAATGAGATAAAAACATATAAACGATGTGACGTCAAATGTACAGCCCGCTTTAAGGCGCCATATAAATTTTGCGAACTGTGCCGAAAGATTAACATTTTTTTTGGCAGTAGTATTACATTCGACGAAGCAAAAGTCTTGTTTTTGGCAATGCTGCTGATGTTATTTCTTTATTTTATTTTTTTTTTCAAATCGTGTATATGAGATTAACGCTCGCAATTTTGATGATATAGAATTTCAAATGTGTCGACCATTTTTCGCACTGTACATGTTTAAAATATAGACATATAAACTATATATCATATGAATTTTTACAAAATTACCGGGCGGTTAAAATTGTGACCGAAAAACTGAACCGACTGCTTTCTTTTTAACGAATTCAGAAACCGAGACGATCAACAAGTGGGCAAATTGTAAAAAAGATACGAATAATTAAAAGAGCGAAACTAGCTTGTGTAATATGTCTGACCCAACAACAGGCTATTATATATCGGGTCTTTTATTACTCCGGAAACGTTCTATATAGTCGAAGAAGAAAATTGAGAAATAAAATAAGCGCGATAATGATTGACTTTTGTTTTTATTACTATTTTTATTTTTTTTAATAATATAGTACTTTGTGAATCAGTAGAAGGAGCAAAATCTGCGCTCTGATTGTCGTCCATCGACATTGCCCGAATGACGTCAATCTTACTACAAATCCTCCGGCAAAGACTCCAGGGAGCAAAGTAACAGTATACAGTAGTAATAAAATAAAGCAACATGTTACTATAACCACCTGCAGTATCTCTTATATACTTATGGCATATATGTATACGTTTACAAACGATAATTAAGAACTGTGAGAAAATATTCCACTCGGTTATAACTATATTTATTTATATATGAGCGAGCTTTGAAACGTGCACTTCAGCGCAATAGCACCATTCATACGAAAAAAAAGTACAATCATAATGAATAAAATGAAAAAATAAAAGAAACAGAAGAAAGTATGAAAATATCGAACGGTGCAAATATTTGAATCGATCATTGCGCTTTGAGAAGTTGTTTAAACGGGGTGGCGTACAGCCGACGCCTGAAAACTTACCGCGCGCGTTTATAAATTATGATCTTCGGGCACCCGGAATTCTGCATAAATCTAACAACAATCGCTATTTCATTTGTTTGAAATGCGTGCTGAATGACGACAGAGAACTTAAAAATCAGCATAAATTTTAATGGCGGGAGGTGTGCGCTTATACCAACTTGATTGTTTTTGCACGATAGCGCCGTACCGTCAAGACAAAAGAATATCGCGCACGCAAGACGCTTTGATGTTACACCTTACGCAATTCTCTCGTGACCAACGCCCTCGTTTTATATTACATGTATATTTGTTGCCTGACAATTTTCTGGCGATTCATTTATTGAATTTTCGAGAATATCTTGGACCTCTTCCGAACTCAAAACTCTTCGGCTTTCGAAAACTCATACTCTGCAGTCTTTGGGTTGCAACATGAGTAATTCTTGTGGTCTCATCTGCAAAGGCAGCGAACCTGTTGAGACAGATGACAGTCAATTGTGTGTAGAAACAAAAATAAATAAAAACGAATAATCCGAATAATAATATTCAAACTGGTAGACCGAAAGGTTAGTGGCCATACGCGATCAAATGATCAGATATATATGTATATGTGTATCAAAGACCGGAAACTGTAACGTCTCGGTCGTGTCGCTACGCATGTACATTATAAAGCTGCTGCTGCTGACGAAAGAGGAAAACGGTCGATGCAACGACGGAATTCTGGGTATAGTTTGCCGTGTGTCTGGAGAGGGGCCCCCGCAGGTGCTAACTAGAGGATAAATACCGATCCTTTGGATGGTATAGAAAATATAATCTAAGGAAAGTTTTGAGTTCAGCTGTTTTTCGAGATGTTAAATAAAATTCTTGTATATTATTAAGAAATAACGAGCGTTCTATTAGCCGAGACAATTATCGATATATCAGACTGCTGTATATACGGACAATTTGAAATTCGAATATTCCAGCACACTTTTATCCCTTATGAGCATGAAAAACTTTCGATCAGAACAGACTTTAGATGAAACCAGTTGGTATTCGCTCGTTTTTTGATACAATTGAAACAGAAATCTGGCCTATAAAGAAACAACCAGTGTTCAATTAGCAGCTGGAACAAAACATCTGCTTACTATTCGATGTTGGATAGTTAAAGTGTGAAGATCTTTGAATAAAATTGTCAAAAAATTTCAAAGATGGCAAATAAAACAATGGCGCCTAACAGGGTGTCTGAAATTTGAATCTCTCGCACAGATCAGCTATGAGATTCGCTATGGGCATAAACAAGAGTATCGAGATAGGAAACCGTTGGAAAGAACAGACTTAAATTTTAATGTATAAATATGGACTAAAAAATGAGACATTAGAAAGAGTTGAAACCAGGCTGTCTGTTGTCGACACGCCTTCCTTCGAGCTGCAGCCTCGGTGTCGGCCACCGTTCGCTGCCCACCGCTCGTCGCCACTCCTCGTCCGTTCGGTATGCGTGGACACAACTCCGGAGGTCACCATTGACGCAAATCCATCCGAAGTCACGTGACTCCCAACACAATACCGTCCAAGAGACCACCTTTCATTAAATCTATGTCTATATGATATTTATAGAGGGGCCACCCACGCTTTCGTAATAGATAATTGACCACACTGGTTGTCCACATCGCAATAATTTATATGCCAGAGGTAATCAAACACCTGTAATTTCACCGGTGTCATATTCACAAAATGACATTATATTTGTTGTTATTTTCTAAAGAATTTTTTTAAGTATCTTGCTTTTCTTACAAATCCCACGGCTGTACACCTCCCATCCATACATACCTCTCGCGAGCACGAGCACTGATAAATCATCCTGCAATCATATCGAACCTGTTGATCGTCGTCATAATTTTCCTGCAAAAACAAATTGAAGAATTTATTACAAAAGTTACATTTGCTATAACTTCTAAATTACACACTATTTCTTTCATTTTTTTACAAGTTTTCTCTTCGTTTATAGACCCATAAGAAACAGTAAATGAATTCGAAAGAGTTCGTTTTATTCATCCGATAAGGAAGTAGATATAGCGCGATTATCTAAAATTTTTTTCAAAGTCTAACATATGTATATCATTTACGTAGGACCAGTACGTTGCAGGAAATGATTGACAAGCGTTTAGAACGCATATTGCTGACGGCATAAAAATTATGAAACAAAACAAAAAAAAAAGTTGAACGCGTGTCCGTGTCTGATGATCCCTGAATGTCAATGCTCGCAGTATATAATATATCGAGATCATCAAAACTGAATCGTGACCCGGAGATTTGTTTCAACAACTATAAATTATCGAGTCATGTCATACGTTGAGAGATTTGAAGTTGAAGATTAGAACTGATTTTATGACGGGCTGATGAAATCCGTTTAATTTGAATTTTTATTATATTATAAGGGATTATATTATGCGATTGCGGAAAAATATATATGTATACCTATACAAGACCGACGAAATAAGGAAATAACTTGACTGAACCAGAAAAGAAATTGAGAAATGAAAACTTTAAATAACCAAAGAACATGACGTCTGACCGAGTTTGAGTCTTTCGGGTTGTATAAGCAAACTTTAAATGCCGCTGGAATCTGTCGGTGAAAGTTTCTTTCCAAATGATTACCAACCAACAATATAAAGGATAACGTCAATTTCAAAGATTAGTTTACATAGCGCGTGCCGGTCATTTTTTTTCAGAGTTGACAAAACAGAAGGAAATCTGTGCTTTCGACGCAATGCCAATTAGAAGAAAAAAAAAAAGAGACAACTACGTGACGATCGATGATACGGTTTTTTTTAAATTTTTTTTTTCACATTTCTGAACCGCACATTCGAAACGAGTTATGTGAAATCTAGCAATCTTTACTGCGTGAATACCAGATAATTACTGATCTCAATCACTATGAGAATGTTTGAAAATTTTAGTAAGAACTAAATTAAAATTTATACGCCGGCGAAAGCGCAAATTGCTGCGTCATACAATCGGCGAAATTTTCATGTGGCAAACATGTACATATAAGAATGAAAATCAAATTACCTATTGTATGTTATGTCGACTTTGAAGATAATATTTACTTTCATTAGTCTTATCTCGTGATAATCGAAACGCAAATTTTTGGTCTTCGAGTTTGTAGTTAGCCGATTCGTCGTAGGTAAAAAACCAGTAGCTGAAACTTTTGAATAATATAAGTCACGTATTATAAAATTCTGCAGAATATAACGGTCGGTGGATATGTAACTCGATTAGATTATTAAAATACGACCGAGTATGCTTGGTTTCGTTTCGTAATTCTTGCCGACCATCGAAGCATGATTCAAATAAACTAAAAATTGAATCAGAATTAATATCCGCCACATCTTCAGAAGTTTCATATCTGCCAGGATGTTGAATCTCTGTTAGATAAACATGGCATCACAGCACTGTAACTATTGTACTATTTTTTCTTGTTTGCCTCATATGCGGTAGAAGAGAAAAAAAAGTGAACGAATAATAATAAATAAGAATCTACAGGAAAATGGTAAAAATAAATAAATAAATACAGGGTATACGGAACCAGAGTTTCAGCGGATAATTAGTTCTTACATAATTAGAACGTAACTTATTGTACCTATACCTATGGATACGTACATAAATACATCTACAATGCATGTATATGCAAAAATTACATAACGGGTGAAAGGTATTACATATAGATGAGTTAACGTTGCAAAAGATGATCTTCACAAAGGAATAAAAACCAACGTGGGCATGAAAATCGTTTTTAAAAAATATTAAGCAATGACCGCTTTAGTGTATAACGTTGTAACTAAACATGCGCTTTTGGTATGAGTAATTCTTTATAGTGTATACGGTTTATACTATTCAGTCATGCAAATGTAAATCACGGTTGGTGAGAAGCAGACGTTTTCTTTGTTTGCAGAAAATTAAATCTCTGGCGAGTCATTGGATCTAAAAAGCAAATAGTATAGAGTATACCTTTGTACTCATATAAAACTGGAACATAATTTCAGTTAAGGTTCAAAGACGCATGGGAGATATTAAAATTGATCGTTATGTATACGACGTCGGCCGAAAGTAAACTTACTTCCAACAGAAGAGAACGAAAATGCCAAAATATTCATGACTTATCGTAAAGATTTGTTTATAATAGCCCAATATTTCCGAATTCCGCTGACTCAATGTCGATAAAAAAAACTTTAATTCTCACTGAATGTTTGAACAGACGTCAAATCACCGCAAATCACGAGACGGTGAATTATATTCGAGCCAGCAAAAAATGCTGAAAAAAATCGCGTAAAAATCTCGCTTATTCCTCGAATATACAAATGTCAAATTTTTCTATTTTTATGCATCATGCAATTTGATATAATTTTTCACGATAGCTGTGAAACTGATAGACGCTGATAATGGATTCCGGTCAATTACTCTGGAATGTAAATCGTCAAAATTCATATTATCTAAAGTTAACCGAAGCGGTGGTTCGTATGATGAGTACGAAACATCAAAGCGAACAGTGAAATAAATAAAAAAAATTCGATTGCTTTTAATAAATCTCGCAGCTGTCTGACGCAATTCTCCATTCATATACACATGTGTACGTTAATTAGCCTAATAAATAAGCCTGAGAATTCTAATGGACAGATGGTAGAACAACGTTTTCTAGTATGTACATATATTGTACGTACATACCTTTATTCTGTTTAGGCAAAATTATAACAACGAGGATTTCTTCTGTGCTAGAAATATTCACCAGTCAAAGTTTGATCTTATATGGTTTTATTTTTGCGACGTCGAAAAAAATGCAACACCCAGATTTCGACTTGTTGTTTTTTGAGACCAACGACAGAAGCTTTACCAAGGGATTAATATCATGCCCAAATTGCTTCTGTTAGCAGGTTCAAATAAAACAAGGCTTTGCACTATGCAAATCTTTATACACGTGACATAAAACGGAACAAGCCGACGAGATGATATCACGATATATTTAACGAACAAACGGATATGATGTATAGTAGATGTTTGGTTTGATACTCGAATAATTGAAAAAATTTTATTAATTAAAAAAACAGATCTGCCGATTTACATAGATATTCAGAAATAAGATCTTAATAAGATAATCAGTCTATCTCGAAAGGCTACTTACATGGTAAATAAGAAATCATACATTTAAATGCTTAGTATTCAAAATTAGAATCACCGCATTTGAAATATATTTACAAATTCATTTAATACTTCAACACATAACTCTTACCTTTCTATGGAAATCGTTCAACGGGATAGTAAGTCGATCATGTAGCATGATTGGAATTTTCTGAAGAAGTACTTAATATGCGGATTAGGTATTGCAACATCTTGATTAATTCCTGTTCTTGTTCAGCATGGGAAACAGATAGCGTTAGTCGGCCGAGTACTTCTTGAATACCCTGGAGAAAGCCAGCATTTCGGGCGATCAATTTACCCTTTTGATTATTGCTAATCAGAGACCAAAGTGCGGCTCCAGCTACCCCAATTTCAGGCAAATGACCCTTTCTGAATATGTTATGTAGCAAATTGATGAAATCAACTGTAACAAATAGAAAACTGTCAGAAATGTCGTGAGTTGTAAACAAAAATATAACGAAAAAGACTTTCTCTGCGAGACCGGCATTTTTAAAGTGACGGATGGAAATTACGATATAGAAGCTAGGAAACTGATAAATAATTGACGTTCACACGTATTACAATTACTGCTTTGCACCATGTAAATAAATAATAACTCTTCTCCTTGTGGGGTGGAGGTTGAAAAACCAGAATGCAAAACAGTAATGTATTTGATCGATGCTCGATGAATATTCATATTATACCTACATACGTACAATGAAAATGGCACGTGTGAACGTAATATTTTGAATGCAATTCATATTATGTTACGGTAAGCACGGTACGTCATATCGATTGAAAATATTTTTAGTTCGTTTGAACTCCTGCGGATTATGAAAAACATTATTAAAATTTATGAACTTGTAAGCCTGAAAGGCACGCGATAAACAATTACCACCACTGCTACTGATTAGAATGTGTGAGGCCTGATCAGTCAATAAGCACTAGTGCCGCATTAAAGAGAAAGATTTTCCGAACAGAATTCGTCATTTTTTCAGAGCTAATTGGGACAAAAGGGTTGGTCAGATCGTGTTTATTGCAAAAAGTGCGTGTCGTTCATTATACATGTAGAAATGTGCTGATTGTCGATGTTTCTTTAATAAATGATCGAAGTTGAAAAACTTGAATCTTGTCAGGGCAATAATTGCAAAATGGATTAATCTTTCCGGATCCAAGGACTTAATGCAATCGACTGAAAATTGTTTTAAAATAATGAAGACCAACTTATCTAGCGTATGGAAATGATAAATCATTGCAAGTTTTCTGTAATTACCCGAACTAAGGAGCCTTGGCCTATTCGTTGAGTTAAAGGCCAGATTACGTAATATGGAGACAGCCAAAATTCTGACCGACGATGATGAGCACTTAGCCAAGTGTATCAGAACATCTAAGCCATCCGTAGCCTGCAATTGAATCATTCACTGATAAACCGATCAGTAAGAAAAAAATAATAGTTTGTTCCTGATTCGAATACCTTAGATACAGATATTTGTCCTTCTTCGTAGTACGTAAAATCAATCAGGAACTCTAAACAGTACATTTCCACCAAGGGCCAGGGTTTGACTCTTTTAGTTATCATTGGATGGATCTTTGAAAAGAACTGTAGCAAATTACTCTGGAAATTGACAACAGATAATTAAATCATTGATGTAAAATTATCATACGTAACTATACCACAAAATTTTGAAGTGAATTCATATGTCAATTAATCGGCATCAGCGTGTAAAAATAATTTTCAAATCATCCCATGTGATGCAGAAAAACGAGATCTCTTTGAACTTACCTTCGAAATTGATACTCTACATTCGTGTATATGAGTGGCATTTCGCAATATGTGAAAAGCAAAATGGAGTTTGTGATTGTCAAAACGTTGACCAGCTTTTTCAATTTCTTTGGAAGCCAAGTGTACTGTGACATGAATCAAAGCAACGGTATTCGGAGTTTTTCTGAGCCCCACTCCAGGTAATGTCGTCGTCAAAGTCAAGGACTGTGAAGCTAGACAAACAAATGAAAGTATGATCGTTAAAAAAAAAGTCTATTGTCCGTGGCATTGATAAAAGTACGAAAGGTATGACAATTAAATGCTACCTTCTTGGCAATGAGTTGTGAAAGTGGCAAGTAATTTCAGTGCAGATACGGTGACAGACTTATTAATCGAAACCCAGGCCCATAACTTATGCAAAATATCTGCCAATCCCGCTTTTGCCATTGTTTCTTTAACTTGCGGACCATTGTACATAAAGTTCATGAGTAATGTGAAAATGCAATTTACTTCATGGAGCAATGGGTTCATCTAAAAAAAAAGATATCAAGCTACTAAGATTTAGTGGATTCTATGATGCTGCGTCAATACAAGACAAGCCCAATTTAACGATGAATTCACCTTAGTTTGTCTGTCAGATCCGTTTTTCTGAAGTTCTATGGGCTGTAAATTGAGTTTAACATACAACTCTTTTAACTGCATCATTGTAGTCTCGGCTAAACCTTCCTCGAGTGCAGTTTTTTTCGCTTCTGCTGATACGCATAGCAAATTCGTCAATGCCCCGATAATTAAGTCTTTGTCATCTGATTGCTTGCGATTTTTTTTCAACTTTGTATAGCTATGCGCGATATAAAGTTGCAGCAATGTTTTGCAAATTTCCGAACCAACTACAGCAAATTTTTCGTCCGTTATTTTCTTATCATGTCTGTTTCGATTATTCTCCGCATTGAAAATGTCCATTTCATCCAATTTCTTTAAATGCATATTAACGTTTTTTATCGAAAGTTTATTTATGTCCGATAGAACTTCTCGGAGGCTTATTTCGTTCCGTCTATCAGAAACTGTAGTCTGACTTGTATCTAGTATTAATTTCAAGGATGAACCTTTCTTCGCAGGTACATCACTCTGTACATCGTGCAAAAGTAAGGATGCAAGGGAGCCAATAGCACTTATCTGTAGTTCAGACGTTGTATTTTTGATGGCTACGCACATAGAAGATACCACCAATTCCGGGCCACATAATTCAATTGCAGATTGTACAGCCTCTGAGCACTGATTCTCAGAAATTGCAAGAACAGCTAACAATTTATAAATCTCAGTCCATAGCTGATTGCGTAGATAAACTAATCTTGGCGTGTGTGTATCTAGGTGGAACAAGCAATTAGTTGACATTAAAAACATGTTTTGGCAATTGTATGTTCATTGTGTCGTAAGCTTGGGGTAACTCAATTGTTGGTTTAGCTAATATTATTGGGATTAAAACTTAATCTAAATTCAATGCCTCTCAAAACACCGCGATAACGGTCAGGGTCAAAGCGGAAGCACTAATATTGAACATGATGAAAATGGAATTTAAATAATCTGGCGAGTTCATACTTACAATATAAATTTTGATTTAGGAGGCTTATAACCAAATAAAGAGAATCTGGGGAGAAACTTGCTGCAGTTGCAAGCCCACTATTGTGCGTCACGCACTTGGTAATGACTTTACATAATCCGGTATACATCTCAAGAATATCACTGTAATGGACTAGATTTTTTCTTGACTCAATGTTTTGTGGAATACCGTTAATACACCTATGTGGAAAAATAAAAATAAAAAATTGAAAGAAAATTGTGGTACCTAAATAACTGAAGCTACAAGATGCATACCCAAAAAAATGTTTATCGATGGAATGTTCGTAGAATTGCCGAATGACATTATGCTCATCAATGGATATCAAGTTTATGAGAAGATTACAAATGGCTGTGATGAGAGATGGAGTAGTTACAAATTGAAGTGAATTATCATCTTCGGTAATTTCAGAGTCCTTGCCCGATACTGGAAGAAATACTAGTTTCAAATATGAGATCATAGATGAACATGAATTTATGATAAATGAGGGATGTGGCGTCACTTACGTTGCTGATATTCATCTTGATAATTATAGATGTGAGAAACTTGCTTCCGTACTAATGACACACTGCTGGTCATGCCATTGTGCTGCGACTGTGATTGCATGACTTCGTCATTGATCGCGTTGCTGGGATGAGGGTCCAATGTTGATGCCATATAAATATTAGAACACAGGACGCTAATTTCGTAATAAATATTACTTTGTTCAGCGAATATTAAAATTGCCTCGGACTTCAAAGAATCTGTCTGGAATGACCATTTCAATTGGAAATATATCTTTGAATGACAACAAATGATATTTTGGCAGAAAATGTTCTCTAAAATGAGTTCGTATGAAAGTATCAAACTCAGATACTTACATATTGATAAGCTGAACATTTACAATTCTTCACAATGTTACTGAGTGCAATGGCTGCTTGTTCTCGAACTATGCAGGACTCCATTCTGTTGATAATATGATCGAGTAACGTGTGGCATAATTCGTTAGGCGCTAATACAATCGCATTCAGCAGTTGTTGAGCTGTATGTTGGCCAGTGGTCAAGCCTGCAAGTAGCTGCAACGCTGAAGCTCTAACCAACGGATCTCGATTTTGCCAAAGCATTGGGAGCCAGCCAAGACATCGTCCTTCGTCATACCAGAACGTCGTCCACATCTGGAAAACAACTGCATCGTGTTAATAAGGTATTTAATGAAATTAGCCCGACTACTTGTCTTGGGAGTTTTAAAAAATTTTCAAACGAATGATCGTTAAACCCACACTTTTATCGAAGTTCTTTTGCATCTGATACAGTAAGTGATTTAGACAAAGAATAGAATTCCTTGTTATTGATAGCCCCATGTAACTGTAGGTCCCTGCACCATGGAACGATATGATCAGTTCAATCAACGCATTCCCAAGGGAAATTAACAAGTTTCTATGTTTGTTCCACTGACACTTTCCCGTCAGGTATGAAAGGCATGTCAAAAGCCAATCAAGGTATGCTGTAATTTTGTAAGATTAGAATTCAGGAACCCTACACTTTTAGTAGCAATGGTACAATGTTTTCGATATTAGTATCTACCTAAATTATAAAAGTGTTGCTGGTCACCGAAGCAAAGACTGGAAACAACCAGCTCTATGAAATTTATCCAAGACTCGTTGCTAGCTTCACCAGCAGTTTCGTCTGTTGGTTCTGTCGCTGAACATGCTCGAGCCAGCTTGAGCATGGATTGATGAACATCTTGGTTGTTGGTATCAAGATTCCGGAGTAAATCGGACAGAGACTTTGTCATATTTTTCATAATCTTACAGAGCCAAGTATTATCTCCTAAAATCAAGATAATTTATCGCATTAAAATCGATAATTAACAGCAAAGTACCAGATTTCTTCTCCTATAAACGTACCATTTTTAGTAATATATACAAAGGAGTACAGGAACGTCAGAACACGTACAAATAATTTAGAATCTTCTTTGCTGGTAGGATGCGATAACAAAAACCGTTCGAATGAATGGGCCCAAGGCAGAGAAGTGACGTCAGATAGTTCACTGCACTTTGACATGTCGTATAACTTTAGATACCTGTGTTGCAAGCAGTGATTAATTGAAACTTTTGCAAACAAATACGTGCAGTATATTTCACGGTTATAAAAATTTCTTGACGCTTTTATCTTTGATCATAGTCTTGGACGTATGAGTTTCTTTCTCTTAGTTTCTTAATTATTTGCTCGAGGATTATTTCTCATACTTACATGGTTAAAAAGTCAAGTGCACACATAACTCCTCCATGGGTGGTTGAGTTTTGTATATTATACAGTTGCTGCTGACAACAATAACGCACTGAACTCAATTGAAGACAAGTGAACTCAGATTCATGAATAATTAATTTTTCTGATATGTCAGAGTCATTCACAGTATTGAAGGATTTCCACAAAAGATGAACCTTGTCATTCCATTCCCAAGCCCAGAATTGTCTCAGAAAAGTCAACGCCTTTTCATTACTACTATGAGTAACTGCAATAAACGTTAATTTCAATCTCAAAACAATTGCTTAGAGTTCGTCTTACTAACATGGTTTCTAACTTCGTGCGGCTTAGCAATTACCTGATAGATCCGAGCGTCTGTGTATACTGGTTTTCCAATGGCATTTACTAGTGAATGGCAACCTCATTCTTGAAACCACAAGATATGGTAGAGATACATTCACAGGATTGAATCGATCGACTTCTTTATCCCCAGCTCTTAAAATATACTCGTTATATAAAAGCAGGGATAATAGATGTGCTCCATCTATCTTCACACAATCATTATTGGGAAACAGGAATAAACCTGGAAATGAAAATAGCAGGTTAAAGTTGACCACATTTACGTGATCGGTGCATTGAATATGGTATAATTACTTCGAAGAATATTTAGGTAAATATCAGCACGGCCCGACAATTCGTGTCTGATAGAGCTGTCCGTTGAACAAATCAACTTCAATATTGTCAGGATTGGTATGACGGAATCAGGATAATTGGTATATTCCTGTTCTATCTGAAATAATATTGAGTAATAAAATATATTTATTGGAAAGCAGGAATGCATTATTCGTCCGATACGCACCAAGGCACTACTGAAGATTTTCAAAATTAACTGCAAACCATTTTCAGTAATGAAAATATTATGTAACGATAAGTCGGTAAGCATCACACTAATTTGTACCAAGGCCGACTTTCGCATTTTTGGTTCAACTCCAGGTGCGTTCAACATCTCGATTACAGATAGTAAACTGCTTCTCTGAACAGAAAAAGTTTCGATTTCACGTAAGATTCATCAACAATAAATGGTCATAGTACAAATAAAAATGATCGACGATGTAGTACTGTTATTTAACTGAGCAAATTGAGAAACGAAAGACAAAACAAAAACTGTGAAAAAGTAACCTGATAGTTGCCTTGTGTTTGCCTGATTGTCGTATTTCTGTCAAATATGCAGACAGAACTAAGCGGCAAACCATGAAGCGAAGACAGCCGAGGTAATTTTTTAGCAGAATCGGTTTCCTTGCCTAGCAGCCAGATTAATCGACAAATTGCCTCTTCTCTGACGTCTGAATCAATGGCAAATAAGAGCCTTGTGTTACCTCTCAGGACCTTAGGGGAAAAAAGAATTATGTTTTTGTTTGGAAAATATAATCTTTGACAAATTAGTTATTCACCTCGATGTATGGTATTTGAATACTGGACCACAAATCCGGATCTAACATTTTCAAAATACATTTGCCCAAATTTGTTTTTGAATCAGCGTAACATTGTAGGAGGGCATGAGCGGGGGCAAGAGCTTCTATGAGCATGCTCCATCCCTCTTCTCCAAGTTGGACTTTAGCTTTTATCAAGTACAACAGTATTTCTTCAGCCAAACGCTTCACCTAAAAAGTCCGATAGGTACGATTAGCTTGAAATGTTCCAGATAATTCTAAAACTGATTTTATGTGGATCGGTACATACCTCCAGATTTTCATTGTCTGCACCGTGGCAGATTATTTCTACAAGAACAGTTGACTCCAGAAGAAATGATATTCTACCCCACAAATGCTTTCCTTTTGTTGAAGTAACTCCGAGAATTTCCGTAACTACCTTGTGACATTCTACATACATCGCTAATTGCACATCAGGATCATTATTTGCTAATAAATTAAGTACTAACTTAGTAGCTACTGCCCGATCATTGGAATCCAGAGAACACCTTAAAAAAGTAATGAACATCATCTCACAAATAATTTTTCAATTTGAATTAAATACTCACTCATTGAGTTTTTGTAAAACTGAAACCGTCCGACTGATGATACCAAAGTTTTTGTGATACGAGAAACATAGTTTTGACGCATAAATCTTTTTTAATGCATTAGGAACAGACATTTCCGTATTACTTTTCATCAATGAAATAGCAGCTTTCATTGATTTCGTGATTAAACACGTTTCATCGAACAATTTCATACCCTCGCGTTCTTCTCTTCCACTGAATTGCTGTAACGGTAGGATATTATCACGCGTAAGATTATCTAATGACAATATTTTTTTGACTTCATATTTTCATACTGAATTCATATTTTGCGGAAGAGTCGAATTCTCGCATTAGAATCGTTTGAGTCTAATTGAAATATTTACAGACTAAAAAATGCGTTGCCTTACTCTTGCATATTCTTGAAGTATCGTATGTATTTGTGGATACAATAAATACGTTGGCGCGTCCATAACAGCTGCCACTATTGCTGACTTAAGTGGTTTAGCTAGCACCAAATCTGCTAACTCTAGTGGCACAATATTGCTAAGTAGCTTTGTGGTAATGCATACGAGATGTAAATATGTAACTCTGCAGTGATCCAGACTGGTGTAAGAGCCTAAATACTCCATGACCTCACCGAGGAGTTTCATTAGGTCTTTCAAATTTTCATTTATTTTCAAAGATTCGCCATCGCCGCAAAGCCATAGATTAGGTAGAATGCTCATGTTTATCAGCTGTACAAGCTCGTACGCCACATCTGTCACATCTTTGACATTAGTCAATGGAAAGTTGGGATCGATTGGAAGACCCAAGAGCATCAAAACATTCTTCAGTGTTTCTATACAATAAGTTGGTATCGTCATTTGTTGCAACTGTAGAACAGAGTCTTCTATGTGATCCGTAATACTTTGACTTCGTTCACTGGTACCCTGAATAAGCATTGATTTGATAAAAATGTTATCTGCTTCAATTTTGAACGAAAAACTTTGGGTCATTGCTACATATATACATGCATTTCTTCATCGCAGAAG
Source organism: Athalia cordata (assembly GCA_963932425.1). NCBI lineage: Eukaryota > Metazoa > Arthropoda > Insecta > Hymenoptera > Athaliidae > Athalia > Athalia cordata. The sequence goes on from OZ010626.1 coordinate 35,036,098, forward strand.
AAGATTATTACTGTTTTTTCGACACGCAACTCACCGCAGATTGATATGCCTGGTAATTAGCTTCTGGTAGCCCAGCATCTGGACTGTCTCTTTCCTCTGATGAAGGATAAGCCACACTTTCCACATTTTCCGCTAAAAGCTGTTATCAAAACGCAACTGTTAGTTTAAAGATTTTTGAAGGTAAAGGCAATTAAAACATTCTACAAGCTCACTTAAGTACTCACTTTTTGTTTTTTATTAGCAACACAGGGATCACAATAGTAGTAGACACGAAATCTCAATGAACGTGTCAACTTGTACAAAGTTTTTAATAATGCTGATGCTATTTCTGAAAAATTTTCTCGTTCGTAATCCTGATTAGCTAAAATCAGACTGTGTAAGACCTGTAAAATATAATATAGTATAATAGTTGAAATAGCCATAAATAAATTTCAATAACAAAACTAATATTTATATGAATATCTTTACTGTAACAATAGCAGGTCTTTGCAAAAAGACTTCGGCAGGAAAGTCTTGCAGCATAACATTTGTAATAAATTGACAGGTATGAAGTATGAGAGTTGTGTCTGTCACGTTATGCAGTGCTTCTTCAATAGCAGCGAGCACACCTCTATCTGAAGTTACTAGTGGCTGCCATGGCATAACTAACCACCTTATACCACCCTCTGTTCTCTTGTCAATGTGGGTCCCATCTCCACATTGTAACGTCAAATCGAACAATGATGTGCTATAGGAAACATGATAATCATCTTTGTTGTCGCAGCAATAAAGCAAATTATACTACATACCTTGCAACTGATGTTTCTTTTGCAGTAGAAGATGGCAATGCGCTACTATTCCTTTCCATGCGACATATCCTAGATCTAAAGCAATGCTCTTCAGTCTCTGTAGATGATGTATTGAACTGAGTCGGTGCCTAGTGCAGCAATAAGGTCTTCTTAATTCTTTGCATACTAATGGCTATATCGAGTTCTACTGGTTCTTAGGATACAACGTAACTATAATTTATACCTTGATGGTCTGTAATTTTATTTCAGATGACTTTTCAGAATCGTTAGTAGTGGTAATGGCACTCTCAATTTCATATAATTTGTTGTGATAAACTGGGTCAAGCGTTGATCGTAATTCACGAATTTCATTTTGGAATCTCAGTTTACCAAAAGCATTCGTGTAATTTTCTCCACTTGTCTGTAGAAGGATAGTTATGATGAAGAAAACTTAACTAACATGATCAATGAAGTAGAGCAAACAGAAATTTGTAAGATAAGCATACCATCATCATAAAGATTTTTGATCGGCCAATAACATATACTCACGATCAAATTCAAACTCAAAATGAAGTGAGATTATATATGAACATTCTACTTACCTGAATCAATCTCAGCAACAGGTCTAAGACTTTTCCTGGTTGTGGTACATTCGGAAATGCAAACCAGTTAAATAATTTAACAATAAGTTCCTTCTTGACAGCTTCACAGTCGCATCCAAAGCCATGATCAAACTTTGAAATAATGCTATCGAGTGCTCTCAAACGAATCTCGTCGAGCGAATGCCCTGAAAAATGTAAAATTTTGAACATGCAAAATTATTCGCTACTCCCAAATTTGGGATCTAAAAGTTCGTGTCGCAGATCTGTTGGATCGCAATTCACCTAATTTTTTCACGTGAACCGACGTTATTGTATTAATGCTAGTCATTTTATGAAATGTCACTGTCAGCACCCCATGATTATTTAGGTTATAACATAGTTATTTGAAAAATACGTCCGTCAGACGCCGCAAACAAAACAACGGCCGGTGTGTATTATGGCGCCGGTATGTGTACAAAAACTTGTTCGTCTCGTTGATAGATGTCAAGACGTGGTCAATGGTTATCCTTCGTGACTTTTTTAACTCTTTTTCGGGAGTAACGACGTCATGTCAACAATGATTCAAAAAAGTCGAACTGCCAGAGTGGTCGTTAGACTTCGTTTTTTTTTATCATGCTTTCTCTCGTTGACTGATACAATCTTCAGTCAACGTTTCTCTCAATGTTGGTATAGCAAAACATTACTGTGGTATAGTATGCTGCGTGCTTAGCTGTAATTAGTTAAGACCCACCTGTTGATTCTCTTATTTTATAAGCTACATACTACATATTTGATATTTGATTATCCAATGAAGGAAAGTAAACATTTTTATGAATTCATGAAATATCTGTTCATTGTCTATGAATTATGTTGGATATATGAGTAAATTTAATTTCATTCTTACTAGAGCTTTACCCATATGTTACACGAAAAACTGAGCAAATGTGATGATGCGAGCGTCAAGATTATAACATCAAAGAAAAGTTGCATATCCTCCAATAATCCCCTTCTTTTATACTGCTCCATCCAGATCAGATGTGAAATTATTCAGACCAGTCGGCGACAATCCATGACTTCTGATATTGTTATGTAACTTAATCAAATGTTTTTATGGATTATTGCTAATAAGGCCATTGAGTGGCTGTATTACAGATTTGATAAGATAAAGTCTCATATTTTACAATAACTGACGTAGAAATGAATGACCTCAGTTTGTATTCAGATCTCTTGAGGAAAGATCTGCTAAGCTGAATGCAGAGAACTTCTCTGGAATCACATAGTGCACATATACTTTTATTGATAAATTTGACAATTTTTAATAAACCATCACGTAGACTACTCAACTTGTAAGTTGGTCTGCATTTGAAAAGATTTTTTTACTAAAGTAGACGTACACAATATGAGTAAGATTAATTACGCTTCTAGATTTTTCTAAGGGCAGTCGGCTGCTCATTAATATTGCTTATAGTTTAACAACCACACTCAATAGATAAGCAAACTGTTTTTGAAGGAGTTAGGAATTATTGATATAATATATCTTAATATCAGTACATAAGTATACCATATCTTTTTCAGAAAGTTAGTGGTTGTTTAAAACTGTGAATAAACTCATTACTCTATTCCAGATAATGGCAGCTTTGGATTCCAGTAAATTACCCATAGTGCGTAGAACGCTGTATGTTCCATCTTTAGAAGAAATCAAAGATGGTAAAAGTATAAATCATGCCTGAACATCACATATCATTAGTATGATAATCTGATATCTCTTTTGTAACAGTTCTAGCGCAAGCCTTGCGTGGAAACTTTGCTGAATCAACAGTGGAAGTAGTTGATTGTCCCGACCTTACTCAGCAGCCATTCACCCTTGCTGCTCCAGGTAATCATTAATCCGCATAAATAACCGCTCTTGTAAGCTTAAAAAAGAGTGTTTATCAGTTAATCAGATTTAATGATAAAATAATAAACACGGTTTAAGGTCTCGGAGGAGGTACAAAGCTTCTTGAAGTCGGAGGGCCTCCATTTTTAACCCCTCTTGTGAATAGAGAAAAAGTATATGATGTCAAAACTCTATGTCAGAATGTAAACCACAGTGGACGAGCTTTTGTAATTGGAGCTGGAGCTGGGCCGTGGCCACGTTTCAATTCTAATTGCGAGGTAATGAAATTTTTTTTTGCCATAATTAAATATAACTCATCAACTATTTACAATTGAATGAAATTGACAAACTTATATTATAACTAGGATGAACATGTTTGCAGTTAATAATGAACGTATCAATTTCACCATCCGAAGTTAAAAATGAAACCCGCATCGCTTTAGTAGATCAAGTGGATGGCAAATGTGTTCAGCAAAGTCTACCTGAGACTGAGACACGGTTTGCTCTGCTCAGTAATTTCTTCTTGAGCGAGGGAAAACCTGGAAAGGTAATTAAGGTCCATGCAAAGAAACGCACTGGCGAAGATAATTTTATCACTACCATTCGGAAGGCATTAGCAGCACGCTACACGGAACAACTTGTCGGTGAGTATTACTGGCAAGCATACATCTCTATACCTTCACAACCCGCTCTTTTACAATTTCACGTATTCATGTTACTCACAGGTTTGGGAGGCACATTTCTACTCAAGGAAGGTAAAGCCCACCAGCATGTTATGCCAGACTTTTCCACTACCCCTCTAACAACTGATGAAGAACTGAGCAAGTGGCTAAATTTCTATGATATGTCTGCTCCATTGATTGCGGTCGGGACTCTTGTGACCTCTGAAACAGTAAGTTCTTGATATTAGTCACATAATTACAATCTGGATTAAAAATATTCAGGATCATGAGCTTAAGGTCGAAAAGAGTCCAAAGACTGGCTGCTAAAAATCTTTTGATTATTAAAGGATGACTTGGATCTACGAGTCCAACACTTTCACAGCTTTTCTCATCATGGCGAGGCAGGACATTACCATTACGATACAACTCCGGACACTGCAGAATATTTGGGATACTTCAACGTCGGCGAGGCTCTTTACCGAATAGATCAGCCACCCGTTGCTCTGGGATATGGAAAAGATTAGATACAATTTGCAATAAGGTTCTGAAAAAGTTTGCAATGGCTTCATGTTTGACAAATTATATAAAACATATATTCAAGTTTTTTCATTAATAAAGTCTATTCCAGTTTTAAATTGAAAAACAATTCATTTAGCGAGCCTGAACTTTCCAAGTTATTATATGCATCCAGATAAAACGATTTTACTCAACGCGCCATCATCTTTATTAATCCCGACTAATAGCCTGCTCAACATGCAAATCTTTGAGACAATCGTACTAGACAGCAGCTGTAGAACATTCAGTATTCCACTGGAAGGCGTATATGGAACGTAACGATAGTAATAATTTGTTTAAATATACCATAAAATGAAATTCAACATCGATGTCAGCTCATCATATAACAGTATTCATCCAACTTATTTGTACACGGAACGTTTTAACAATAACGTCGAAACCTATCATGAAGGTACCAAGTGGTTTGGTGTCTTTCTGGCATTTTTATCTGGAACATTTTTTACAATCAGCTCAGCTCTCGTAAAAGCTATTAAAAGCGTGGACCCGATGATTTTACTATCCATCAGAGCGATATTGCAAATTGTGACAATGGTTATCGTTGCCTGTTATAACTCCAAAAATTTGTTCGGCCCCAAAGGCCAGAGGATTCTTGTTCAGTTTCAGGTAAGTTTACCAAGTTGTCCACTAACTGTTAGTTTGAAATAGAATCGATGGAAAAACTGTCTTAATAATCTTAAATATTTTTATTTCTTTAATGTTTAAGGGTTTGATCGGCGGCCTCACATTATCCCTGCTTTATTATAGTTTTCGGAAACTCCCATTGGGTGATGCGACCACTATCATATTCAGCTCCCCTGTGATCGTCATTGCATTGTCATTCATATTTCTCAAAGAACCTTGTGGATTATTGCGAATTGTTGTCATTGGTGCCTTATTACTGGGCGTCACTTTGGTTGCAAAGCCACCATTCATATTTCAGGTATGCAGCGAATTTCCTAAACTATTTTCTGTGATATAATTAGAATATGTAGCAATTGTAAGTTATGATTTGCAGATGCATCGATCTGTGCCCTATGATTTCATGGGGTATGTCTACGCAATCCTGGCCACTTTATTTACTGCTATGAATATAGTAGTGATGAGAAAATGTTTAGACGTGCATTACTCTGTAATAGTCTTTGTTCTATCAGTATGGACTTTATTAACAGCAATATTCTTCTTTTATGTGGCGTCTGAGAATCATAAGTTGAAATATGATCTACCTCATGACTGGTGGGAATGGGGACAAATTACTGCGGTAGCATTATCAGGGTTGTCCGGTCAAGTTTTAGTGGCAAAGGCATTAAAGATCGAAGGAGCAGGAAAGGTTTCGGTCACAAGATCATTGGACATAATTCTGGCCTACATTGTCCAGGTATACTTCTTTGGTGAAATCCCAAATTCAACCAGCATTATCGGAGCATTATTAGTCCTTGTCTCTGTGATTTGTATGGGTTTTGAAAAAGAAATATATGGAATATGTGATATTATTCCATAAAACAACAATTTTCAGACTTGATTCAAGTCATATTGCTCAAGACTCTGCAATAAATATTATCAAAATGACTACAAGTACTGCAATTTACTTTATGAATTAAAACTCTCGGATCAATGGCAGAAATAATCACATTCTGCGGAGAACTGCTTGATGTAAGTTGATTGAACTTCAGATTATTCATTGCCGTAATAAACGATATGCTCCCCAGGCCGATAAACATGAAATCACAAAACACATTTTCGATTGGGCAATCTATGTACTTATCTAGTACTGTCCGTACAATTATTATATGTATATCTTTAGGTCTACGTTATCCATAATAAATTCTGAGGGTTTTATCATCACGTGTTTCAACAAAACATTTATCTATTAATGATTTATTCAAAGAAAATACAACTACAATTAACAGTAAATTGCACCACCGTACTAAACCCAAGATAATAATATGTACAACTTACTATTTTTACCCGGTGAAAGCAATCTCATATCCCTATATGGGGTATGCGATTATTGTATAGTAGAGCATAAATTACAACTGAACTCGTACATTATTTGTTTGTATTTATATTGTAAGTTTCTTAAATTGATAAGGTTTTACCATACAACACTTTAATATTCTACAGATTAATTATTTGTTTTTTAATTAGTAATATAAAGATACACCACAATTACTTACATATTCATGATATAGGTACATCATGTCTTCAATATGCCTTTATAATCTATATTATTATATCTCATGTAATAAAACGGCTTGCAAATTTGATACTGTTATAAATGTTTTTTTTTTTTCAATCGTACAACTGTACCAGCTGCTGTATGTAATTATTGCCAAATAAATCATTTAAAGTCCAACGACTTCTGAGTATAACAATTATTTCACTCATCTGTATTACCATGTCCACTACATCCCACACCATATGTTTTATAAATCCCTCATGCGGGATGTAAAGACTCGACGTTAGCGATTGCACGTGTGAATAAAAAAATAATTGTAGCCTGAGCTTACATTTAAAATTCTTATCCAGATAAAGTGAAGGTCTTGTTGATGTGAAAATTTTTTAGAATTATCACCGAATGTTGCAACGCATTTAGAGTAATGTAACTGTGATTTCGAGATTATTCAACTATAATGTTTTACTTACTATTAGTCAAATAATATCTAAGATATAATATCCTGCTGAACAACTACAGACTTAAATATGGATATCCTTCAGTACTGTATTTTGGAAACAAGCATTGTTGGTTTTGAATTGTTTGGCATAATGGTTCATCAGTGAGTAGCCTGCTGAAATTGAGAGACTTGCAATTTGTGGTACCTACTATTATCAAAATAGCACTAGACTCATTATTCGCAACACATTTACAATATAGATTTTTCAGCTCCGTTCCGCAGCCAATGAAAAAAATAAACTAGTACGTGTAATGTGATAAATACAGGCAATGTTAGTTTATCAGCACAGTCAAAATGAAGCAACAAATCAACACCTTTCACCACACATGATCAAGCCAAATATTGACTATGCCAAGCAAGGGTTGCCAAAACACAATGTCAAAATGATACAATCATTAATTATTTGAGAAGTAATTCCCTCCTGGAGGAGCAACAGTTGCATTTCTATAAGCAAAAAAAATATTGTTATAGACACAACGATACTGCTGATTCCATATCATGTGTTAAAGGATAATACACAGTTGAGAAGGTGATATTGAACAATGAATGATGAGTTAATTGCTTTGCAATTAATACAGACCACTCGAATGAACTTGAAAAAGAAGCCATATTGAGTAATAAACTGTCTGTGATATATTTTTATTTAATTTTTATTGGCATCTATGTGATTATAAAATATTTTAAATATCCCACTAAACCAAGAAATTTTGGGCATGCAAATATCAGCAGTATTATTCATAAATTTGCATAATATATATTTTATATGAACAAATATAACACACCCATAAACATTTATTAGTTGTTTTTCTTTTTCCGTCGGTTATCTTTATTTATTTTACTGTTTCTTTTTTTGCTTTGTCAACCACTACAGTGATTCGATAATTTTGATACCACTAAAATTTTTTAATCTTACAATTTTAGAACAAAATTCAAACAAATGATAACAGTCCGAATTTCAGGAAATATATCGTATGTACAGAACACGTAAATACTCAAGTTGTTAGAATAATGCGTACAAGCGTGATACCGTTTTTTTTTCAAAATTTTTTCATTTTTTTTTTTGTTTTATGAATAACTAGCATAAAATAGATCCGACTTCAGAGTTTACATAATTACGAGCAACTAGGGTGTCCGTTGCTTGTATTATGATATGATTCCTTTGATTGCTACATAATAATACGGAAATGAAATATTTTTGCTATGCTAATGTGTAACTTTGTCTATTGCAAAATAGAATAAAGAAGAAAAAATGAAAAGAAATTAGCATTTGGCTATATATTTGGCCTCATTTCCAAAATATTCATTACGAACTAATTATGCATAATTTCGTACGTTGTTTGTTAACTTAAATAACTATTTTTTATTTTTTTTTATTTTTCATTATTATACTTATGACATGGCATTTTTAATTACCAATATCTGAAAATGAATTATTATTGAAAGAACTTATAACGCTGAATTCGATAAACTACTATATTCTTAAAACTCAGTAAGTAATTACATTAACTTTAATAATTAAAACACCAAATGAAAGTATAGGCAAAAGCCACGGAGCGGAGACGTTTTTTTTTTTCTTTTGAGAAGTGAATTGAATACAAAATGTAAGATATAATACACACTTTTTAGTCAGTAGTGATAAATTTAGGTATTATACATTATTTATGAATTTACCTAAGTAAAACATTAATGATTACATCGACATAAATTTTTTTTTTTTACAGTCAATTAGAGCTGAAATCCTATTTCAATTGTCTAATCTAAATGCATTGAAACATTCATTATCATTCAACGATGAAGTAGCTGACGAACAGCTATTTATTTTTTTTTCTTCTTCTTCATCAGATTAAATGTCACTTGGAGCAAGGTATGATCATAATCTACGGTGCAACGAATCAGGGTAAAGAAAAATGAATTTGAACTTGGATATCGAGACGTGATTATAACGCCGTTAATGGTCGAGTGAAGATTATTTGTGTGTAACAACTGAATACAATGAAAATGTAAAACACGCAACAAGAAATGTGTTATAACTCATAGTGCAACAAGCATATGTGAGGGAAGAAGGCTTTGGCTTAAAAATATAGTATTACCAATTTTAATGAATAGATGAGCCAACTTTATTCACCCATTCGTAACGGTATTAAAATGAAACTCTGATAAGACCGAAGTAGGCCTATAATAGAACAAACCTGGATATTTTAGACGTTACATCAGTCAAATGCAATCAAATATGTATCGGGACGTGTACCAGAAGTTCGGCACGACTTGAAAATACAGCCGAGCACATTTCACAAGTGTATTCCACCGCATCTGGTATTATAGTTTCCGGCACTTCATCGACTGGAGTTATAACATGATGTACGGCTAACATTCTGTTAGGTGTGGCTTCAAGCATTTTAACACTGATTTGGAAATTTTCCTTTTCAATTTCCTCGTGATCAACCGGCACCTCCAAGTCGGGTAGAATAGATTCCTCTACGGCATTGACGATGCTCGTTTCGTAAGCAACTTCTAAATTGTTGCCATCCATATCATGATCCATCATATGAGTTATTTGATTATTATCTAATGGGTTATTATTGTTTTGGGATGCGTGTTGGGACATATCGTCATCTTTCGGTTCTTCCTTGATCACCACTTGCTTCTGTTTTTTCATTCTTCTAACGGCAACTGTCCTTTTTCTTGGCACAGGTTCAGCCTTAGGCGCCACTGTCACAATATTACCATTGTTGTTGCTGTGAATGCCGCTGGACTTTTGTAATCCAGGTTCAAGTTTTACATTATCTGTAAAAGTCACCTGTAACTTCTCCGCCTCATCATTTGGTTTTGGGAATGTTGCTGGGTTGAGTTGAAGCTTCCCTTCAATATGATAACTGACATTTTTTGTTCGGGGTCTATTCCTTTCCCCACCAGGGAATATCCCAGTTTTGTGTTCGTTTGGCATAACTTTAGGAGTTCTGGTAACCATGGTCTTAGTTTTCTGTCCTCTTTTCACTCCGTCGCCGCCAACTTGAACTGGTACACGAGTTTTTTGAGTGTGGATCATTTTTGGTCTGCCAGTCTGAGCTGAAGTCTGTGTTTCGTTTTTCTTCTCTTCCTTCTTGAGCTTCTTTTTAGAAACTTTAGATTTGGCTGGGTTAGCTTTAGAGTTACTTACTATCGAGCTTATATTCTGAAGGGAGCTTTCAAAACTTTTCAATACATTTTGATATCCTTCTTCCACATTTGACCTATGCTGTTGCTTATTCTTTTTCCCAAGCTTTCGTTTTGTATTGTCATCTGAATCTGACGCAACTTCTGGCGTTTCAAAGCTCACAGCCATACGAGGAGGAATGGCATTTGTTTCATAAGGCTTTAGTTTACGCCTGCGCTTGTATTTTCTCGGACCAGTTTGTGGTTGCCGGCGCAAAGCGGTATTGTCATCGCAGTGCTGCACAATATGGGCAACAATTTCTTCAGAAGTAGCATAAGAATCTCCACATACTTTGCATAAGTACGGGGTCATACTGCCGTGACACTTTGGATCTGGACCCGAATGATGAGCCCTCACATGTTCACGTAGAACGACCTATAATTTTCATCGAAACATTAATCCTCCTTCATGACCACGTAATTTAGCGAAACGGAAAAATTCAACTTACACGCTGGTTGAAAGCTCGAGGGCATATGGCGCAGCCATAGGGTTTTTCACCGGTATGGATACGTTCGTGCTTCCTCAGAGTTCCACCATCGGCGAATGCCTTCCAACAAAAACGACATCCGTAGGGTCTTTCACCCGTGTGTATGCGAATGTGAATTTGCTGCGAGCTACGGCTACCAAATGTCTTTCCACATTCTCTACAGGGGAAAGAACGGCCGCCCAAATCCTTGTTGTGCGAATGACGATGGCTCACCAAAGCTCTACCGTCGGGAAACTCTTCACCACATTCGTCACAAGCCACCATCTTATTACGATGGGATACCATGTGTCTAATGGACATTGATAAATATATCGGTGTTAGCAGAAAATTTCCAAAATATTAACAGCGCAGCAAATTAACGTTAAGGATAATCGTTACTACCTTCGAAGTCTGGCCTTGCTATGAAAGCGTTTCCCACACTTTGTACATCCAAATGTCTTATCGGCATTGTGCACCCAAGAGTGCTTGATCAAACTGCGCTTATCTTTGCAAGTCTTCCCGCAAAGTGTGCAGGTATTAGGGGGTGCATCTTCAGCGTGAGTCTGACGGACATGCTCTGCAACTTCTGCATCATCTCGACACCGTTGGCCGCACAACAAGCAGCGGCGACTAGGTGATCTAAAATAGACAACACATGATGTCTAATCTCGAAACGTTCATGACGCTGTTCAAAGAGCACTAAACTTAATAAAACTTTCTGAGTAAATACCTGGCATGTAGCTCAGCGTGTGCGAGTAATGCCAAAGCCTCCTGGAACCATTCTCCGCAAACATTGCACACATGGTGCTGGCCGGAGCTCTCTGTCATCACGTCGTTTTCTTGTTTGACATGTATCCTGAAAAAATGAAAATAATTGATGAGTTGAAGCATGTAGCAAGACAACGGAAAGAAATCGGTGGACCGAATAAAATAGAATACGTACTTTCTATGACGTTTGAGAAGATCCAGGCGATGGAAAGGAACTCCGCATGTATCGCAGTAGAATTCTCCGAATCGTTCATCGCCAGTGTAAGTTGCATCATTATCGTATTCTTCCAAGTCCGATTGCACAGTGCCAGCGTGTTTGGTCCTTACATGTTCTCGCAGAGTGTTAACATCCCAGAACATGTCACCGCAAGAAGTGCATTCGAATGGACTGTCGCCACCGTGAACGCGTGCGTGTGAAGCCAGTGCTTTTTCTCTGGCAAATCCTACACCACAATGTTGGCAAACGTACGGTTTGGTTGGATCTGTGATAGGCCAACGTGGCGGCTGTGGTTCCGCTAACTCTGGAGACATTTGATCACCCCACCTCGAACTCGAAGCATAATTATTACCTCGTGCAGAATTCCTAGTGGTCATTTCTTCAAGAAGACGCATATCTTCGTCGACGTAATCGTAAGATTTGTTTACATATTTTCCCATTTCAACTTTGATTTCTGGTGCTGCTCTCTTAGCAGCTGCAGCATTGTTCTTGCGTTTTCTTGGTGCACTGGACTGAACTTTCTTGCGTCTACCTTTGTTTGGTTCCTCCTCATCTGGCACGAGGGAATCGTCGTCATTTAAATCATCCTCCAACCCATCACGGGATGGCGCATATGCATGGATCTTCAGGTGGTTCATCAAGTCGCATTTCCGAACATATCGAGCACCACATAAATTACAACCATGAGGGCGATCAGTTTGATGCGCCACCATGTGGTTCATCAGATTTGCTTTTTTCCTGAATCTACGGCTACAGAAGTCGCATGGATATGGACGAGTGTTTGTATAAGAATCCTGATCAATAGGCAACGGTATCTCCATATCATCGTATTCTAGCAAATTGTCATGTGACACTTTGGTCTCTGGTATTTCAATGCTGTGGGGCACAGAGAAACAGTGAAAGTTTGGAAATTACTTAGATGCGATCGTTTGCAGAAAAAAAAAAAAAAAAATAATCAAAGTTGCATTTTACCCATCATGCTGTCCGGGCCTATCCCAATTATCGGTGATCACTTCCTCTGTCACCTGGATGTTGAGATAATCGTGACCTTGACCATCCTGTGGTACGATGTAAATTGATTCCATATCATTAGATTGTGGAACGAGGAGGATTTCAGAGTCAGCAGCAGGACAAGCCTCTGTAACTGTCTCCACGGTGTCCTCCACGCTCACTTCTTCGCAGGCACCGATCACCTCCTCCTCCGGAGTTGTCAACTCCGCTTCTAAGCCACATATCACTTCTTCGTGGACTACATTTCCTACTTCCTCGACCCATTGCAGGGTCAAATCTCCGGCTACGTCCATCTCATCAACCAAAGTATCTCTATTTGATCACTGAAATTATTCCACATCCATAATAAATGTAAATGTTACCAAATGTGGTTTTCAATTTCAATTTCAAACGAAATGAATTCATTGAATTCTAATTTCAAACAGATGCCACAAGCTTAATAATTACATAGTGAAATATTATTCAAAAGTCTACCTCATACATTCAGTTGGTTACATAACATGTTTCAAAATTTTTACCTAATATTCCAATTAGAAATTCAAGAGTAAATTTCTGATCTAAAATGTACAAGATGAGTAGACTAAATGTTTTTTATCACACCCACATAGATTCAATGAGTTGTTCAATTGCTTGAAAGAATATCCGACAAAAGGTTCAAACTTTCTACACATGTGCATTTACCAACAAATTTGCTTTTGAAAGGTCAGGTGTAAACCTAAGTACTTTTTTGCCCATTTAGCATATTGTTGATTACATATTGTTGCCAAAATTTGACCATACTGTAGTGGAACGTGAAACATTGATCTTCTATTCAAAAAACCTATTTTGTCAATACGCTAATCATTCAAGCTGCTACTTCAAGTAGCATAAATGTTGCTCAGTCATTGGTCAATACAAGAAATTTTCTTAATGATAATCTTGAAAAATATCATGGCGTTGCAATAACTATTTGTCATTTATAGATTAGAGTCTGTGGGAAATGTATCAAAGGTATTGGAATATACGGTTACTAGGGGGGCTCCAAGTTAATTATCGATAAGGCAATCTATTATAAATATAATTATTGCTTCCTCTTTTTCAAAATTATGTGTATGGCAATATCATGTTTCTCACAGAATTTTGGAGTTATTGATCCAAACTAGTAATTTTTGGCTCCGATGCTCAGCATTATAGATCACACAAAATATTTCATCATCCGTAAATTTAAATTGATAACTGTTGCGATCGCCGTATAAATGACATTCGTTTTCAATGGCTTGAAATGTTACACCGAAATGCCTCTGATAAACGGTACTTGTAGTAGAACTGTTGACATCTAAGGTTATATTATATAGGTTATGACTTTAGAGGTTATAAAGACTAGGTGAAATAATAATTACGATTGCATAATAGTAGCCGGTGAAAGAAATTTATACGGTAATCGGTGTTTGTTGGTTGAAAAACAAAAAGCGGGCGAAGACGCAATAAATATTTCACATACGATGCAGGCAGTAGCCATAGCCTCTCTTTATGCCAAGCCTTCTTCCACCCAATTACACGTTATAAACTGACAAGATTAAACGTTTCAGCGGGCGCACATAATATATTTCCGTGCTGAATTAACGCGGATTGATCGCCAACGTAATCACGTCGTTTTACTTACTGTTTAATATCCTTAACACAGCTATTAACCTAACCAAAAATACTTTATAGAGATCGAGCACAGCGTCGACCTTCGGTTGTTTTCAATTTGGAGGGGATGCGTTTGGAAATATTTAAACAAAATGGCAGCTGCGTGCGCTCGTCATTGACCTTGGAAGCACTAGATGGCTGACCCGAGCGCTTGCGGCGGAAACAAAAACGCGGGAACTTTTTCATTGGAAAATGATAAAATTCGATCAACGCCATCACCCGTAATTTTGATCAAATAGTGCAACTACCCCTCCGGTTCTTTCTGTTGATGAAAGCAATATGTGTGATATCACCACTGATATATGATATGTGATATGCATTGTTTTCCTTTTATTTGTATCACAGTCGTGTCACAAGTGGTATGCCGTTGAATCATCGTAGTTCAATTGTCGCGGTAGCATCTGTCTGCGCTAGCGCTTGAAGACGGCGACTATCGTCTGCTTCGGCGTGAAGAGAATAATTGACAACAGAAAACTAACCGGAGCTGTCAAGACGGTGTATTGTGTTCTTCGTTCGCAACTTTAAATTGTTGTTCCACAAGAGCTTGCAAAACTACAAATTTTGACGGATAATTCACCTCAAATGTATGTATCCATATACGTACCACTGTAAACCAAAAAATAATAAAATTTCTAGGGTAGAGTGCACGGACGCATATCATCTTTCAACAATGAAAAAATAACATTAACATTCAGCACGAATCTTACGTGAATTACAATAATAAGCTGTTCATGATACTATTTTATTCTAAGTGATAAACTTGGATTGACAGCCTTTAGTATTATCAACCCTTGATCTAAGTACTGAAGAGGTGTCTTGAAATGCTAAATTTTAACTCAGTCGTGTAACACTTCCTTAACATACTTCAAATTCTTATCTCGAATTATTCTGCATTTTTATGTGGTTTTCCGCGAGTTACCTCCTGTGGTTAGTGAAAGTTACATTTAGCATTTTATGGCATAGTATTTATCATACTTGTTCCGTATCCCCAATTCTAAAAACATGTGCAATATTTTTTTTTGCAGCTACAATGCCAAGTTCACATTTATACGCCATTAACAACGAGGGGAGAGTGTTTGGTCTTTCAACATCTGGAAATATGTGGAGAGAATTCATGTACTTAGGACTTGAATTTAAACAGCTATCTGCAGTCCCATATTTTATGTGGGCTATTGGTGGTGATCGACAGGTTTATGTTCATGTTCATGGCTTAGATATCCCAATTCGCATCAAAGAAGAAACTTACGAAAACGAAGTAGGTTGGTCTATCTATCATTGGTATCGGTTTGAATATATCCGTTTATTTCATGAAAACTAGTTACTCCAATATGATATGATACTGGTCAATTTTTTCCTCAGCGCTGGCTACCTTTGGAAGGTTTCAGTGGCAGACTTTTACCCACAGACCGATACAATTTTTCAAGTCAAGATGGATCTGTAGACCGTAGTCGCGATAAAGTTAAATTGCCATCAATGGCCTGGCAGTGGGAAGGTGATTGGCATATTGAAACTACTCTCGATGGTCAGCCACTAGACCATGACGTATGTGTAACTTTATGTGATGTGAATCGATACCCTGACAATCCATAAAACTGCAGCAGACTAGTGACAAACAGTTACTTTCAGGGCTGGACATACGCTGTGGATTTTCCTGCTACCTATTCCACAAAAAAGCAATGGAAATCTTGTGTCAGAAGACGAAAATGGGTTCGATATCGGAGATATAGTGCCATGAATTCATGGTGTGCCATAGCACCTCTGCACAAGGATGCAACCAAAGTAATAAATTATTACACTTTAGTTACGCTGGTTGTATTTACATATATGTATGTGCTCTATATTTAATTTCACTCTAGGAACCATTTGTCGATGTAGCCGTTGGTGGCAACCAAATTCTGGGTGGGCATTCTGGATGCATGTGTGTCTGGGCTGTAACAGCACATGGAAGGGTATGCATCATTACCAATTCCATCTCAGCAACTGCTAATTTTTTTTGTAAGAATTCTATGTGAAATTCGTTCCTATCACATTCCCATACAAGAATCTCCCAATCTACAGATAATGTTCAGAGTTGGAGTCAGTACAACATCACCTGAAGGGCAGCGGTGGAGTGCGATTAAAATGGCTAACGGCCAAGAGGCCAGTCAGGTTAGCGTCGGACCAACTGGATTGGCTTGGGTGGTATTAAGTAATGGCAAAGCATTAGTCCGCACTGGAGTGGCAAGAGAAAATCTAATGGGTAAGATAATCCGAAAATAAAATGTGAGCGTTTAAAACTTTGGAGATTTCTACAGGCGATAGCTGGGCAGAAGTGGAACCACCAAATAATAATCTACGGCTCACTCAAGTAGGCGTGGGAATAGATTCTGTATGGGCTGTTACTCATGATGGTAGTGTTTGGTTTAGAAAAGGCGTCAGCGGTCGTCAAACAAACGTGGTTTGTGAACAGATGGCTACAGGTACCGGATGGGTTGATATGCTAAGCAAAATGGCATTAGTTTCAGTATCACCAGATGATCAGGTAACGTGGTAAAAAATAGCGTATTACAACGTGATCTATGTCATCTAGTACGTCTTTTTAGTTTTTTTTTTCATGAAACATTATATTCGAGAAATTGATCCAACCATGAGCCGTGCTATTTGTGTCAGCAATAATCATTTTTTTGCACGTTCAGGTTTGGGCAATCGGTCATGACGATCGGTGCTTGTATTACCGAACTGGAATCAGGGGCTCGGATAGAACTGGAAAAAGATGGAGAATGATAAACGCACCTCTTCAGCTCAGCAGAGCGAGCAGTAACGCTAGTCTTTCATCCAGTAATCGTCACAGTGTTTGTGGTACTCCGCAACAGCATCGTCACCAAAGTTGGGGATCCTTGGTTAGATGGAACATAATATGATGGAATTACAACACTGAGACTAATAAATTTCGACAGCTATCTTCTCATGAATCAACAATAATTTATCGCCTTCGATTATATTTTTCAGTCCCGGCCACACAGCACCGGCGATGGAGCAGCTTTAATCAGAGATTGGGAGGAACAATCCCGATCTGCGCCTACTCCAACATCACTTAAATTATTACAACGAACTAGCGATGGTACTTCCACTAACAATTTGCAACAGACATCATCCCAGGAATCATATCTCAATGAAAATAGAAACCGGTAAACTTACAAAAATAAATTTCGTATCGCTTTAGTAATTTCCAAAGCTATGCGACTAAATATTTTCGTACATTATAGCTCCTCGAATTCTGTGAACGCAGCTGATCTGACTGAAGCTAGTGTTGCCAGTATAACTATATCTAATGAGTCATTGAGTAAAGGTGGCGAATCGATTGTCGTTTCTGGCAAAGGAATGAGCAGTACTGTTAAGGTTCGAAATAAAAACTAGATCCTTACATACTTGCATTGATCTTAAAGACACTATTAACTCGAAAATAAAACTATTTAGGTAAATCCAGCTGCCTGGAGTCCAGTACATTCTGTAGGATCGATGGTAGGTGTAGAAGCGCATCCTGAAACTGACGGTAGCGTATTTGATCCCGATTTAACTGGAGACTCGGGTGTTTACGGTGAAGATGAAAGCACAGCGGCAATGTATTGGGCTGAATGTGACGTTTTGTGGTGCAAGATCGAAGCTGGAGCCTGTTTCATAGATCAAACTAACCCTCCAAAATGGTACGTAGTAGAATAAAGTATAGATACATACCTACATTTATATTCATCTAATCAACACAGGGTGCTAACTACCTTGCAGTATTGAGTTAAATATTAATATTGTATGTATTTGAAGGATTGTAGAGGGTAATGGCTTAGCTTGTGGCGAATTGGCCGAACCATGGAGGGAACATATTTTATGCAATTTGAAGAGACGACTCAAAGATCTGGATGCAAATATTACGTCATATGAAAAAGCAATTGAAATGTAAGTTTCATCTCTGATTTTCGACGATTTCCAATAAAGGATCTGAAAATTGTATGAAGGACTAGCGTAACCCGAGATATTTATCGGTGTGCCTAGGTCATCTTGTGTGAAAAATGGTGACGCACGATGCCAGTTGAAAAGTGGCAAACCGTATGAAGATTGCGTCGTCGAGTTGGAATGGATCAGCAATACAAGTGGCTGTGTAGATTCTGGGACACTTACTATCTTGAATACAGACGGCGCAACAACCATGGTAAGACACAAATCAACCCTTATTTGTTGATATAATATTATATTGGAATCTGTGCTTGAACTCATTGGTTCTTAAACTTTGAAATTCATATTTCAGATTCAATTCCCAATATCCGAAATAGTCTGTGTCGTATGCTGTAGTGAGCCAGGAAGTCCGAGACTTGCAATACATACACCTAACTTAACTCGGTCGAAAATTTTAAGGCTACAGTTCGCTAGTGATACAGAAATGGAAGATTGGATGGATAATCTCACTACAGGTAAGAAAAAAAAAAGAAAGAAAATCGACGAGTCAATCAACCATATGATTCCATTTTATGATGGTTTCAGTCTCGTGCCAAGTAAACAACCTTCATGGAAGGCCAGGCCCAAATTCGATTTGGGCCACAACCGCTCTAGGTGATGTTTTCGTCTACGATACGGAAATTGCGGAGGTGACAATTTGAAATTGATATTTGATTGAACCCTATATGAAAGTTATACGATTCGACATTGTGTTTCGTCATATTTAGGCAAGCCAGTGCGTCGATGGTGTATACACTCAAGAATTACAGGAATCTGGAAGACTATTGCCATTCGAAAGTATTCTGCATAACGGATTTGGACCAGGCAGCTCACTTCACGTATCACTTTGTCTCTATGATGACGCTGACAGGTACGTGGGGCTTTGTTTTTACGATTTACAGCACAAAAAAAAAATGGGCGATTTACAGTCATCTTCAATTAGTGTGCCGATTCGCAGTGGTTGATTTTTTTCATCATTTGTGTTACGACGACAGGTTGTCATTGAATTTTGTCTGCTATACGACAATGTCGACGAAGCAGAAGAGAGCTGCAGAAGGACACGATATTGCACTCCATTTCAATCCTCGATTGAACGATAACTTGATCGTTAGAAACACGTACCAGTCTGGCCAATGGGGAGATGAAGAAAGAGTAGGTGAAAGTCCGCTAAAGGCAGGATCCGATTACACCCTGAAATTCATCTGTGAAGATAGAGGCTATAGAATTTTTATTAACGACGTCGAATATACTTTCTACAGTCACAGGATACCACCACAAAATATCACCCATCTACGTATCAAAGGACTAATGACGTTGAGCAGTGTGTGTTACAAAACAACATGCGTGAGTTGGATCGCAGCACTTCAATAAACCATTAATAATCTGTAGAAAGAAATTGTCTGTAGCTCATGCATTGTTTTTCTGACTACAGATGATTATCGAACCAATAAGAATATTCTGGAGACAAATGGGGGGGCATTTGAGGAGAGTCGAAACCTGTAGTGTCGGAGTTACATGGGGCGTTGGATATGATAATACAGCCTGGGTATATACCGGAGGTTGGGGAGGCAATTTTCTAAAAGGTCAATGACGTTTGTTTGACATTCTTTTATTTTCTTCAAATAGTCGTTACCTTATTACAAAGTTATGTCGTTACAGGTTTAGGCAGTAACAATACCGGTATAAATTCAATGGTAGATACACACAACTATTTTGTTTATGAAAATCAACGATGGAATCCTGTCACTGGATACACTTCTCACGGCTTACCTACTGATCGTTATATGTGGAGCGATGTTACAGGTCGTCACAAACGCACTAGAGAGCATACGAAGACTCTTTCCATGCACTGGCAATGGGTAAGACTGACTCAATTGAAAAATCGCAGGCATCGTTAACACGACCCTAATTTTTCTATCATATGATCCCAGGTTTCAGATTGGATTATAGACTTTCACACCCCTGGTGGCGTTGACAGAGATGGATGGCAATATGCCATGGATTTTCCTTCTCAATATCACGGACGTAAACAGTTCACGGATTATGTGAGAAGGCGCAGGTGGTTCAGACGTTGTCAATTAAAAACTACAGGGCCGTGGCACGAATTAGGAAATACAAAGATTCTTGATATTTCGTTATATGTAAGCTCAAATAAGAAATACGGCATAAACGGGTTAATCAAAACTTCTCACGAATATTTCCATTGCATAATTTTTTTTTCTGTTGCTCACAGACGACATCTAAACCGGGTGAAAATGACGTCATACATGTTTGGGCTGTTGCCGCGAATGGAGAAGCGGTTTATAGACGAGGTGTTTCGGAATCTTCTCCATTGGTAATCAAAAGTTTTCAACAAGTTTCAGGGATCAACTAATGATCCTATTCCATCTACATACTACACATTGCATTTCATTTTTTTTTTACTCTTTTTTTTGTGTTCTCAGGGAGTTTCTTGGGAACATATACCTAGCGATCAACCATTAGTCAGCATCAGCTGTGGACCATATGGTCAGGTTTGGGCAGTTGGTAAAAATGGTACATCTTACTGGAGATTTGGAATAAATAGTACTAAGCCAACAGGTGAATATTTGAGCGTTAATTATGTCACTTTGGTTGTTATAATTATTTCCTCTTTGTGTTTTCAGGTGAAACATGGCAGAATGTAGAACCGCCATCTGGAGCACAGCTGAAACAAATTTCGGTGGGACAAGATACGATATGGGCATTAGATACGACCGGCCGATTGTCGGTTCGTCGTGAAGTTAAAGCGAACATCTTCCCAGAGGGAACATACTGGCAAACATTACCAGCCATGCCTAATGATCCAATTCATATTGGTGCGGACATACCGTATTCAGTTACTTTATTAGCCTCCTTGCTTTATTGTGATTTCTTGGAATGTTTATCCAACATCCATTTTGGAAAGCAACAAAGTGCGTTATCTGAAATTATTTTCAATTTTATTTTTTTTGTGCGTGATGTAGTCATCGGCTTTATGTCGCTTTCAACGTTATTTTATGAATTATTTTCTGCACGTTTAAAGCTAAATATTATTTATTAGTTTGTAGAACTTCATTTACACATTTATATCAAGCACTGCACTTTTCATTTAGGTATATTGTTTAACGGTTTTTGTTGTAGCAACAAATGTAGAAACCGATAACTTAGCAGAAAATTGTTGTCCATTCTACGCAGATACTTCTGTGCCAACTGCAAAGCAAGGCTATCGACATATCTCCGTGGGAAAAGAAAATGGTCAGGTATGGGCAGTATCTGGTGCTGGAATCGTTTGCCGTAGAATCGGTATAACTGATGAGAATCCGGCTGGAACTGGATGGACAACTGGTATTGGGGTGAGTATAGTTTAGATTTTGATATTTTTTTTCTTTTAATCTGTAAATCGGGTCCATACTATTCAATCGACATAATTTGCGTAGGCTAACTGGCAGCAAGTAAGTGCAGGGGGCCTCCTTAACCGGATAAAATAACGTAAGTTCGCTATCTTTGCATGAGGAATATTTTATTAATTGTAAATTATCAATGAATTCCATCACAAATGATCTGGCATGATCAGTGGTGAGAAAAACATGCACATAGGACGAGACATGCGTTTGAATATTCACAAAATAAATGTACAATACTCCTACTGATAGAATTATCTTATACCATAGCTAGCAAAGAGATGCGCTATTTTTGTCAGTAATCCAACGTTGTAGAAAATAATGTTTTTTTTTCAAACCCTTGCCAACTGTGGAATTTGCTTTTGACTCATCGATAAGCTCATCGTCAGACCAATTCAGTATCAAATTTTGCATTGAGATTGGAGAAAAATCATAGCGAAGCTGATTGCCCGTGATTTTGAGGGATTCTGCATAATTTTTCATCAAAGTTTTGACTTAAAGATTATTAAATACTTCCATTTCTGCGGTAATGAATATTTATGCGTGTTCATTTGTTTGCGAAAGTAATTGTCTACTTATTGTGATAATGATGGAAGATATTTTTTATGCTCATTATATCAACCATCAGATTTCATTATACCTATATATGTATTATAATATAGCTGATGTAATTTATTCTTTACATATGCCGTAGTATTGAAAGTGATTTTTTTCGTATGTATAATTCAAATGAGTGATTTGAATACATTTTCGTAGTCTTAATAATTTTGATACCAAATAATTTGAAGGTGATTTAATTTTTAACTTCTTAGTTTTCAAAGAATATATTTTTTTTTTGTTGTATGCGTTCATACACCAAGAATCGATTGCTTCCTAATCATTATGTCCATTAGCTCTTCTATTCTCATGTATAATACCGTAATAACAATATGTCCTGTACCGAATAATGATATTCTTCTGATCTGTATTTCATTCCGCTAACTGAGAGCTAAATGTAACCCACACAATCATTTTGAAAAATGCCGTTTTAACCGATATTTGTAGAATTGTGATTCGCAGCTATGAGTTGGATATTCAAAATATTTTATCATAACTTGATCCTTGATCGAATGAATCAGCATCACTGTGACTGTAAGATACCATGTCTATGGTTCGTTACTCAAATAAAGCAAACTATAACAATTGACTTGGTTAAACATATATTTTCACATATATTCACATTTTATACAAAGACGCAATAATATGCACATTCGTAGCATATAACTTATACACATTATTTACATCGCGATGATATTTTCATAAACTATACAAAATTCTATGTGGTCATGAAAAAAGTGTTTACAACATACAAAACAATTGTTTAGGAGATATGAACAAATTGGAATGCAATTTCTATCATTACTGATTCCAAGCATGCAGGTTTTAATACAGTAATCGAATAGTCTGAGTAGATGAATATTCGTAAACGACATGCTTTTCAAGCAGCGAAATATATTCACTCCACTAATGCAATACTGAATTTTAAAAACAAGACGCTGTCGAAGACATTTATTTGAAATTCGAAAATTTATGGCACTTCATTCTGGCAATAAATTTATTGCAGCTGTTATCTTCGAAAGCTAGATTGCATTGAGATAACGCTCTTCTCAGTTTAACCTCATTCACTCAACGAACGTCTACAGTTACCTCCAGCATCAATCAAATACAGATTATTAATCTCACTTGAACAAAATCTCACTGTTCCAAAGTACGCGTTCTTTGGAGAAAGTTCAAGCATTCTACACCATAATCTTCTCTACTGAATATTATTGGTGCAAACACTTTGTCAACACTCTTCACGGCAACAGAAACTGAGTCCGGTAAATTTCCTCCAAGCACTCTGTTTCTTTCCAGCTCTTCATACTTACGAATAATGAAGGAAAAGAGTCTGACCAGAGCACTCGGAATAGACGAACACGACATTATCGAACTCGATTCGACTTGCCCTAAGAATTAGTTGTCTTCACAAATTTTTGATCTCGTATTCCTTTTCGTTGAACTAACTCTTGCCGTTCGATCTTGTCCTTCCTTCCTTGTTCGCTGTGCATGATTCCGTACGTGAAGTAAATTGCGAAACCTATCGCTAACCAAATAGCAAATCTGATCCATGTAAATGTGTCTAATTGGAGCATCAAGTAAAGATTGATAAAGATGCTTATGCATGGTATCAACGGTACCAGAGGGACCTAGACATATAAAAATACAACCAATGATTAGCATCGATGTTCTGAAAAGGGAAAAGACTGCGTTTGACTTACCCGAAAAGACAGTTTCAAGTTTGAAACAGGTTGTCTACTGATAACAATAATAATGACAATCATGATCACTGCCAGCACAGCTGTTATTGTGATCATGACGGGATCACCCGCTCGTATAATAGTTATGTATCTGTCGAGGACGTACCCCAAAACAAGTGAGAAAAAACCTGAAACACCACAAGTAGAGTAGAATTCGTGAACATTCACTTCGAAAACTTATTACTTTTACAATTGAATGTCATGAGAATACACATTCGCGTTACTTACTGTAGAGTAAAGCACCCCAACTCGCCACTCGGCCAGAGAATTGAGTCGGTTCTTTCAATCCATTCAAATTGAAAAGTTGTTTGGTACCAGACCATAAGCTTTCTTTGGATTGATTTTCAAAACTAGTAATGACGTTGCTGTTTATCCGTTCAGGTTGGAATCTGAGTGAAATCATATCGTTGAACAAAGTTAGCAGGGTTTTAAACTAACGTTATATTTATAATCTTGTATCATTGATATACCTGAGGATTAGCACACATAGAGCTACAATTCCATACGCCATAAGCGTTCCAATGGACATCATGTCGATAAGTTGACGGAGATTGAAAAGGAGCGTCATTATCGCTGAAAAATTCATCGGATCAAATTGAAATCGAAAGATTTATTGGATGAGAATTTCTTCAAGTCCTTATCAATCCTGAGATAAATTTGGACTCGCATTGTTCCACTGAATAACTCACCAGCGAGTAGTCCAGAAATCATGGTCCCGATAAGTGGCGTCTGAGTTCTTGCATTGACTCTACCAAAAAATTTGAAAATAATTCCGTCGTTTGCCATGGCGTATAAAACTCTAGGTAGTGGAAACAGTGCGCCGATCATACTTGTGCACAATGCAAAGACTGCACCAATATTGACTATCCATTTAACAGCCGGCCAACCAATTCTTTCAAATGCATAAGGAAAAGGTGCGTCGATATTCTGTAAATACAAAATAGATAAATTATCGAAAAAAGAAAGCATAGAAATTGTAAATTGGATTTTAAGTAGGGAAGAATGCCTGTTTATTATATTCACCTGTTCATAGTAAGGTACCATCATTGTTAGCACACTGGCTATACCAAAATACGCGAGGCAAACGATTGAAAGAGACATCACAATAGCCCATGGTATGTTTCGTTGAGGATTTTTAGCTTCTTCTCCAGTAGTAGCAATGGTATCAAAACCGACAAAGGCATAAAAGCAGGTGGCTGCACCTGTCAAAACTCCGTTCCATCCAAACGGCATGAAACCACCCTTTCCAGCGTTCTCTGTACCCTCGGGAATGTCATCAACAGAGATCCCCCAATATCCAGTATATGCTAGAGGAGAGAAAAAAGCAATAAATTTATAAAATCAATTCGACCGACCATGAAGATGCTGTCAATAATCGGGGATGTAATTACCTTTCATTGATCCGGCAACTATGATTATTGCTATAGTGACCAGGTTGATGGCTGTAAATATGTTGTTCAGTAACGTAGATTCTTTGACTCCAACAGCAAGCAATACTGCCAGTAAAAGAACCATTCCAGAAGCGAAAAAGTCAGGGTATTCGGACAGAAATGAAACGTTTATTGGCATTAGCTCTCGCAAGGCCTCGCTCATGACATTTCCTATAAGGAAATCCAAGTAGTTGCTGAATCCTCGAGCAACGCTGGCTGTGCCTGTTAGAATATAACTGAGTGAGTAATTCTCAAGCTGTGGTTGTTGGCAATTTGACTACGGATTAGTATCTCACCTATCACGTATTCCAGGATAAGATTCCATCCGATAACAAAGGCAACAAATTCTCCAACTGTAACGTAACTGTAGACGTATGCAGACCCTGCCTTCGGCACTCTAGCCGCAAATTCAGCGTAACAAAGTCCTGAAATTCGATAATGACTTCTTTTATATTTGAAATTCTGTGAAAAATTCTACAGGAGTATACTCATAGAAAATATTATACGTGCCTGCCAATGCAGAAGCGAAAGCCGCTATTAAAAAGGAGATACACACAGCAGGTCCTGCGACATCCTTAGCAACAACTCCTGAAAGAACGTAAGCTCCAAGACCCAAAGTAGCGCCAACTCCGAGGGCCGTTAAATCGACAAGCCCAAGAACTCTGGCCAGAGCTGTATCGGCTGTGATATCCCCTTTGTCTAATCTTCTTCGGGATAACGCCGCCCAGCATTTTGAAGCCATCGTTGATTAAATGTCAGCTAATCCTATAACCGAAGGGATGAGGAATGTGTCATGAATATCCAAACTGTAAGAAAAAAAAAACAAAAACAATTAATTATAACGCCTACAAATTGGTCAAATTATTCAAATATTAACACTTTGACGCGCGAGCACGTGTGAAACACGTAAGTACAGACTTGGTGTTGTCGACGCGTACGTTTATAATATAAATATATCTAGATAGCGAATGTGCAGATATTTATGCGGATAACTCGTACAAGATTTTACTGGAGCTTTTGTGTATTTTTAAGTCTGGCGCACCAGCTGAATGCGTACGAACTGTATCAATATATAATTTACTATTATTGTATTTGATCATTGCGACGTGCAGAAGAGAAATCGAAGAATAGAATATTTCAAAAACATGTAGATCATGAACACGCGAATACAGCTGTAGTTTTGAGGCCATGTAATAATAATTAGGATCAGCTTCGGTACCTATAAATCAATGAATATATTATACCGTGACGCGCGTTGTGTACCGATAATAAATATTAAAGATAATCTCTTGCAGGTATTTGTGATAGCGGATGTACATCATCAACGTCAACTTATTCGATAGCATATGAATTTATGAAAAAATTGTCAATCAGGCAGGTTGATTTATATCTCGAAGGCGCGTGTGCGCTCAATGATCCGATATGATATGGGTATTGCCCTTCCAGTATTCCCGGACGGATTTTATAGGATACCAAAAAGAAAAAAATGAATTTATTATTGTGTGAAACATTCATACTTCAATTCTAGAAACATTACTTCACAGGAATTTTACGATAACACCACGAATTTATCTTTTATGACAATTCATATTGGTGAATTACGTGATCTTTGAACGGTTCTTTGATAGAAATCAAGACGTATGGAATATCACAGTATTTTTCATTTCTTATTATGAGCAGGAAATCATACGAAGTGTATAATACCGGTAATTTCTAGTCGAAGACTGTAATGTCAGATACAAAAATTGAAATTTGAAGTTCTCAATTAATAATTGTCAATATAATCATTCATATTGTTGATATTTGTCTAATCGACTGAACTTCGAAGCGATGCAAGAGATTTTAAGACTGAAATGACTCATCGATGATATGTATATTGAGGTATATACTATATCAGTGAGTATTAATGAGTGATTTGTTATTATTTCGATAATTCGTCAACTAATCGCGTGTTGAATCGATTGATTTATTTTATAACTGAGAGTCTAATTGTATATATACATTTAGATCATACTTATTCAGATATACGATGATGCATTGAAAAAATTGTAGACGTATGATATCAATTTCAGAATATTAATCCTCAACATATTATCAACCATAAAGACAGATACACACGTGTATTATATTGAGTCTAATCCGATAATATTTAATTTATTGATCCCTCATTTTGTTTCCACATCAAACTATCGCCAAGTAAATTCTACATCTTTTAATCATATCAAGAAATGTATTCCAAATATTTCTCTACTATTCTACAAATAAAAATTCATCAGGTCGATCGCTATGAGCAACGAAGCAAGAAATGAAGTTAAATTCTCTAAGATCTATATCTATAGATAGACTGAATATTATTGCTACACGTATAATTGTAATTGTATCTGCACGGCATGCACCTAACCATTTTTTCTATATTCCGGATTGTTGCGAATGTTATTTCACAACGCTTCATATGAAGCTGAAGGACGAACCAACGGTATTCACATGTAATAATTATATCTTGCAGAAGTTACAATGACGCGCTGAAAAATATGATGATAAACAAGATGAACAAAGTGAAAATCGAAAATCAAAATTCATTGTAGTGCGATCTATAGATAATGTACTTATTCATTCGCAGCTCAATCTGCCGTTTTCGGGATCACCGGTATTCCCCGTTATAAATTGAAGTAAAAAATTAAGTTCTCGATATGGAATCCCCTGACCAAACCAAGGCCGAACTTGATCCGCAAGAACCAACTCTATTGCCTTTTCCTTGTGCGCATAATACAGCGAAATAGACACTCCAATCGAAGAATGTTGAAGAATTTACGAACGGTATGGGAGTAGAGAGACTGTACATAGGTATGCCGATATTATATTATTATACAAAACGATAAAGAGAAAAAAAAATGATTACTAGCAAATCTCAAACGAGATTTTTTTTTCAGCATCTTAAATAATTAGCCCACCTCTCCTATGACATTTTTCTTATAGGTACAGCCGTTCATCAAGGTTTCGGTCATGGCCGTTTTGGATTACCAGCTGCGTATCATTATTAATATAATTTGAGGCGCGTTTTTCCCCGAATTTGACGAATTAACTTGACCGATTTCGCTGCAGGTTCCGTGTTTTTATCATTCATACCATGACCAAATCTCTGCGTAGAATGGTAAATATTGTACAATTATGTCGTCACTCTACAATAAGCGTGTAATAAATACAAGGTTTCATGCATGTCATAAACGAGAGTACATGTGCATAACATTTTACTGGTAGATATACTCTGCACTATAAACGTCACGATGTTCACGCAATCGTGTTTTCCAACGTACCGTAAACTACCGCTTGACTTTTACGAATATATTGCAAAACTGTAGATAATTTGTACTGCGTGGACAGGATTCACGTATGTATACCTATATTATGCATTATCCGGAAAAGGTGAGCTTCTTGTTCTGCAATAACATATTCATAATAATTATTCGCATTATTAATGTCTTTCAATATCTTTTTGCTCTGACATAACAACAAACCCATCCGCTGGGAAAAGTAATGTCATAACTATAAGTATGTGCCTGCAATTCGACGGAGAATGTTGCGAAAGTAGTACGATCGTTATTCATGATTTTGTTTGTTCGGTGAACATGTGATAATATTCGCAAAAAGGATCAGCTTTACACTTACTACACGTAACGAGTAAACCTGACCGTTTAAATGCAAATTTTAGTGTAATCGAAAGCAGCGTGAACGTAGGCGGTCGTTTGAACGAAATGAAAAAGAGGACGAGGTGAATAGCTTTCCGATTTGCGTTATATTAAGTCTTACGCGCCGTATAAAATGTACTAGTTCATCACGGCCAACGACAAATGAAAATTTAAACACGTATCACCCGTATTGAAATGCTACCTCGTAACTTAGGTAAAACAAAAAACGAAAAGGGGAGGGAGAAAGAAAATAAAGGGAAAAGCTTGAATACGTCTGGAGATTTAAAACTGTTTTTTTTTCCAAATAAGTCTTAGTATTTGATAATTATAAACATTAAAGCAACCGAATGTGCAGGTGTCGCAAAGTTTTTTTTTCAGGAATAAAGCTATCTTAGATCTACACACATGTATATCTATTCTCAGAAATATGTAACAGATACTTTTGACATTTCCTCCAAAAATACACGACGGACTAACTTTTAATAATCTATGCGTATATTCATCGATCGATCAACGATCCCCGAGGCTGGATAATTTGCGTCATCTATCAACGCATCGCGGTCGAATAATTATTCAAGTATCTGCGTTCTCAGAGATGCCGTTATTATTTTTGCTTTTTGCGGAAAAACAGAATAAAAAACAAAACACACGGCGGCGTCGTTTTTTCTACGAAGTAAAACCATTTTGGTTACATAATTTTATGGGTTTTTATAACGTCTGAGATGCTCGAAATATTTGCTATATGTATACATCTATAGACTTACTTTTCAAGATATGATCGGTTCTTATCCTAATCAATCTGTCCTATTCCCGGTCATGGTAGAGGATATATACCGAAAATTAATCGATGACATTACCGAAAATGTATCTTATCAGCTTACTGAGATATTCATGGTAATTCCATATTTCGAAGAAGTTTAACGGAAAGCAAATTTTTTGTGGGTGGGTACGATAAATACTTGAGTGTCAAAATTATACAACAATCGTTTAATAATTACATAGCTAATCTAATTGCATATCGAAGAAGATATATGATGATAGTGATTAAGCAGGGACTCAGGATGACAACAATCAAAAGAAATGATAAATCATAGATAATAAACAAAAACCATTTAACTAACTTCACGTAAAGCTGTTGCATGCAGGCGTATGATTAGTAAGCCTTTTTTTTTAGCCCATGTGGTATTTTAAGATTAGCGATCAATCGACCATGAAATGTCTCTCAATCGAGCAAGATAATCATGAACTCGTCTGTCATACTTATTGATACTTTCGCGTTCTTCCTAATTTATTGTTAGTCAATTCAATGAGATTCGGAATGGCAAAAGAGATGAATGCGTTCTTGGTAACGCGAAAAAGAATTTAAAAAAAATAGGTCTACATTATGAAAAATATGTTTTGGTTTCACGCTTGATTTGTATTGACAATGCTAAATTGACGCAGACTTTATTGTATGACGGTAAAATGACTGTTTTTGCGAGCGATTGAAAGTTAAATGTAAAATTTTTAGCTTCGAGAGATCATCGGAAGAATTTAAATCTCCCAAAACAAAAAGTTCAAAGAAGTGCGACGATCTCTGATCTTCGGCTTTCTTTTACAAACTGGATAATTTCGCTATACCTACAGACGACTTTCGCGAGAGTTAAAAATCATGATAATTATATCTATAGTGCTCTAAAATACACTATGCAACTATCGCAATTATTAGAATACTCACTTCAATGTTATTTATTAGCTTTGTCGAATCTTTTATCCGAATGGTGAGAGAGTGGCGAAAAATAAAATATTGCGAAGAACGATCTCACGATCAACGAATGACCAAAGATTGAATTCACAAACTAGGCCGCCACCTGAATCGAACAGGTGAGTTAAGTTGACTGCCTGGTAGTAGGTGACACAGTGAAACATGCGAAGTTAAAACCTCTCTAAAGTACTAACCACGTCCTCATAGCGATAATCTACAAAAGACTAAAAGAGATGAAAGACATTGTTTGAGCTACTCTTCTTCGTCGAGTGGGCCGGACTATCGTGTAATTATTATAAGGTAGGGATTGCCATTTCTGTAGCGTGGGGGAAGATAGTCAGGGGATAATAATCCGATGATTAAATTACGAGCTGTCAAGATTGAAGGTGTTTAACTCGAAAGAATTTCCAATCTTCATTTGCCCGCGTACCACCAGACCCGTGATATCGCCCTCCAAAACCGGCGTCGAAAATCTTCTAGCGCACCCCATTTTCAGATCTATGAATACACGCATTCTAAACTGCTGGAAGAAAAAAACTAAAAAAAACAGTATTACGATCCAATCATTGTTCATGATCACCATCTATCTGGTCTACCTATATAGGAAGAATCAAATAAAAACGATGAAATCAGTATCACTGCAATTTCATAAGAAAAAAGAAGTCTAAATGATAATTACGAAATTAGAAATGCTTTCGTACTGTATACAGTTTTTATCTATCTAGAAGTGTTATTCATTGTTTTCATAATCGAAAGTGTGGATGCAATGTTGCTTTGTTATCGCATATTTGTATGTATGAAAAGAAAGTTCGATTACAGGTTGAGCTACTCAAATATTATCAAAGCCGCGATCGTATTCCTTTTAGATAATGCTACTAATTATCGTTTCTTTTCGATCTTCAAGTGATTTTTTTTAGTCTGAAGATAAAGTGGAACAATTTGTCTGACAGAGTCCAGAGGGTTTTCACGAAGTGCTGTATCTACAGATACCGATTTTTCGAAATGATTAATACCCTCGCTCCCGGTATTATCGCATAGTTATGTGCAGACGTATAGGTGATACGAAACATAATTCCGTAGTTTGTCTTGTTGTATTTTTTGATCGACCTGAGTAGGGAAAGCAAATTTTAATGTATCACTGATTACAAATTACTAACGCCGTCCGAAGCGATGCTATTGTGAATAGATGTAGAGATAATATGGATATCAACTCTCCTAGAGGTCGATCATTTGACATACGCTAATGATCAACTGTTGAGCTCATGCAGCTGAAACTTACGATTAGTATGGTAAAGTAACCAAATTACATGTTTAAACATGGTGTGTTATAATTAATCGACTTTTGAAGCGTAAACTGCGTTCACTGATTTCGCCGCAGATTATCAGGAAATTGCAATAATTTCAATTACAAGATGCTTCGTTATCAACGTGCATCGATCATTGTTAAAAAAAAATAAAAAAATTGGATTCTAAATCGCGACAGCATGCCATAAAAACGTTCTAGATATAAAAATCAGTAGCACATCATGTGATAACTGGATATCATCGAATTATGAACTTAATTCTTACTTCAATTTTTTATTTGATCATGATACCGATGACTAAAGTTCAGTCAACGATGATACGTCCCGTAACTAGACGTTCTCCAAAATATTTTCAATCTGTTGCGTCAACGTAATATCCGCCGGAAGTGGTAGGGGAAAATAGTCATTCATGTGTGATTCTTGAAGCTACAGCGACTTCCGCGTATTCAACTGCAGGTTAATTACGGTGAACTGGTATTACATGGTGGATAAATCCGGATAATCATTGGTTTTTTTTTTTTTATTATTATTTGTATAAATGGCGACGACAGAATAGGATTTACGTTGCTAATTGCCTCAGAATATTGACACGTGGTTCAAGTTCAACAGCTACATTGTTCGCAAGGTCAGAACCTCAATTAAAAGGTTTGTCAAACTCGGTGCGCAATATAATTGATTGGCGTGTTTACAGTCGGAAAAGGAGCAATGTAACGTCGTAGCAGACTATTATCGTCCAACGACTGAGATGCCAACGACGATGAAAGGTAATTCTAATAACTCAGGGAAATTGATGGAAATTCAATCGAAATCGATCTGTTAAAAGTTGCCGTGATTTCTAACTACATGCATATATTTTATCAGATCACTTCAAAGAAATGTGGAAAAGGATCAATGGTATTATACGTAAAAAATTGTGTATTAGGCTACTTGGAATCCCTACTTGTAATCCTAATTAACTGGAACATTCTCTGAAGATATTTGAAAAGTATCTGGATTTGTTGCGCATCCAGGGCAGGTATGGAGCGTTTCATGGATGAAGATTTCGCAATCCAAACAGAATCCTTGAGTGCACTTTCCGCACATGTACACCTGAAAATGAATGCCATTTTACAATATTTTTACGACTACACATTTTTTCAGATTTTCTTACGATAGAAACAGATTAATCGCTGCCCACCTTTCTATCCAACTGCGTAAAAGACTTCCTACAGCCATAGCATATTGTTGGGGAGCCTTCATATGCTACTTCTTTATAGTTTTCGACCGGAAATAAATGGTGATAGGAACGGGCTAAATGTGGAGCAGATACAAGAGTCAGACCACAAGCTCGACATTCCACTGGTAGTTCGCAATGTTTACTGAGACATTGTGGACACAAGTAACCAGCTGTTACCAGCCTGCTCTCATCCTCAGAACTTTCAACGTGGCTGAGAAAAAGAATAAATGAAAATAATACTTCAGTCAAATTTCAGTATGGCAGTATAATGAAGCTCAAGGAGCCGAAATCTTTACAGAGATATTCTTGTCTTGACGAATATATGTAGAGAGAACGGGTAGTCCATTTTCTCAAGATAAATAATACTTACCACATGCACATTGTCATGGGAGTTTCAGTTGTTGAGTGTAAAGCGTGATGGGGAAAGCCCATCTTAACCAGGGCAGAATCTAATCTAGTTGCAGCAGCTGGCGGATCCACATGAACGCTCAACTGTTCTTTATAATGTTTATCGTCCAAAACTACACCGTGTTCACCACCAGTTGCAGTTGCCAAGCGTTTACAGACGTGTAATTCTGCAGCTAAACCAATAACGCTGCATCGCACTCCTTCAGACTTCATACTCTAAGATAACGAAAAACACAATACAAGCCATGAATTTTCGATCAGGTTTTTAGTAAATCGATAACTTCAATATGGCAAAAAAACTCACATCTATCGTTACACCTATATCCCCTGGATCACATGTCGTTAAGGACCCCAACAATACTAATATTTCCCTACTGGCGTGTGATGGTAATAATCTCAAAGACTTCAGAGCTAATTCTAAAGAGTTTTGAATAGAGGGTTCACCCGTTAGAGCCGTAAGATGCAAGCCCTTCAATTCCTGTAGCAAAAGAGGATACATTTGGAGATGAACTAAGAGAATAATAATATTATACTAGATAATATTCCATATTTATCTCATACTTTGATATGTTTTTTGGGATTTCCGGCCAGCTCACTCAATTTTTCAGCTCTTTTGTTTCTGGTCACAATAAGTCCTAGCTGACTAATTGGATTTTGGTCAAAGAATTCATCAATGAAGTCTTCTAAAAGCTGGAAATCAATTTTTACTCTGAAAAGATCCCACGAGGTAACATTTCCATAGTCGTAACTCCTTTGAAATTAGCTTTACGAAACAATGGATATGAGTACAGTTTAACATAAGTAACAAACTTTGACGGAGCATAGCAATCTTGTTGGTTTCAAGTCCTGATTAGACATAGCTTCCGAACAGTCGAGAATAATGTAAAGATGTCTCATCATTCCCAGTCTTGCCCCACCTTGCTTTTCCGACTGTCGTTTTCTCTTTGCTCTTTGAATAATATCTGCTACGGCTCCTTCCAACAATCCATCATCATCTTCTTTGATTGCCTCCCTAAGAAAAAATGTCGAGTGATATACATGATGCTATCATAGCAATCAGATAATTGTCTAGGCTGGATTACAAGATAATCAAAGTATTTAACATACCAAGTTTTCTCGTATCCTGTTTCCCATCGATATTCTTTTCCGTCATCTTCATCCGCCATACCTTGCTAATTACTAGCATAAAATTTTGATAGACAATGGGGTAAATATAATTATTTACTTGCTGGCCACTGATAGTGTTGCTGCAAACAAGTGGATACAAGAGGTTATAGAACTTTTGTTTATATCAAAAGTTAAAGGTGTGCCAACATCGAATATGGTAATAAAAATTTCATAAAGTTCCTGCTTTTTGAAAGTATGATATAAATGAATAATGATAATAAAATGCCCCATACAAGTTCATTTCACTGATCTCAAGTCAC
The DNA here is from genome assembly GCA_963932425.1 of Athalia cordata. Taxonomy (NCBI): domain Eukaryota; kingdom Metazoa; phylum Arthropoda; class Insecta; order Hymenoptera; family Athaliidae; genus Athalia; species Athalia cordata. The sequence continues at coordinate 35,071,455 of OZ010626.1, forward strand.
GCCAATGTCTAACCGCGGCGCGAAATTAGAGAAAAGTGTAATTTCACTTTAACATTATCAAGGTAGAAGTGCAGATTCGATCAAAAATCATGCTTCAATAGGTTTCAAACGGAATTACTTCCAAAAAGACCGTACTACGTAGTTTCGGTCAGGGTTTCATGCATATAATAAAGAATTAAAATATAAAATGAATTATGACTCGTTAATGACAAAGATGAAGTTGTTTTAAAGGAATTTTAAAATTCAGATTAAATTTCTCGAACCAACCTGCCTTAGAACCCAAATTCTATTAAATACAGAATTGTCAATACTATGCTTGAGCTACGCACTTGCGGATCCGGCCTCAACGGAGCGGGGAAATCGAAAGTGTTTTAATAACCTAATAACTCCCCGAATTTATCTTATATTTGTGGCACTAGTTGAAACCCTTTTCGATATATTCTTGACCTTGAAATGATCCAATTATATTTTTTGTATAATGGCTTTGATCCCAATCCACGATCAATGAAAATAGAGCGGCTAATTGGTGAATAAAAAAGGCTAGTGATTCCCGCCAAAAATATGGTGCCGCCGTGGCGGCGAAGAGATGGATACAGCGGTTAGCGCTACTGTCGCCAGACGCGGTCGCTGTTTTTATACCGTGAAAATTGACGGGAATATTCATTATTAAACGTAAACGAACACAAGATTTCCGCCGGATAGTTATTAACCCGTAAGTTTCGATAAAATTAAAGAAATCCATGGGTATTTCGACTATTGGACAAGTGCGTTCGGACATATATATCAGTGAAAACGTTGAGTGGTTCGTTCGTTTCCCAGACAGTTTGAGGTTTTTGTGATAGAGCCATCTTGAATAGGATCGGCTTGCTCGTGGACGGACGGTAGAAATCAGGGCTGTGTTGAGGCGGCAATGGCATCCTTTATAAATTCAGTCACTTTACCGCCGAATTATAATTTTTTTTAGCCACATACGTCGTCGCCGCTTATCCTCCATCTGTTAAACGTCTCATCTAATAACCACCGGGTATTTATACTCCACGGCCTTATATCATTAAAGAATTTTACGCCACTGGTTCTTAGCACCGTATACACGACCACAACTTCACCGCGCTACCCAACCTCTTGACTTTTATGCGGGAATCCCTTTCATTTAAAATTTTATCAGTAATATTTATTTTTATTATCAAGGATCCGTGGGGCTTGTTTCCATTATATGTAGAGCCTTTTTCCCTGTTTACTTAGCTAACATACGTACGCGCAGCAAATATCGATGCAAGCACGAGTTATTCTCATTTTATATGTCCGATTACTTTCACTAATCAAAATGATCCTGATGGCAGGATTTATTCGTGAAGTGATTGATTCAACTGTTTATATATTTTAGACATAAATTAGTTGTACGAGGAGACTTCCATACACCATTCCATCAAAATGGAAGGAGGCGATGGCCCTGCAGCCATAAATAAAAATCCTGCTGCTATAAAAGGTAACTCATACATTACTCCCCAATGACATTTTGCGCTTTACACAATTTTAATGAGATAAGCATCAGAGACCAGCAGCACGGAGGTATATTATATCCAAGAACCTGGTGCTAAGGAGACCAACGTTGTACGATTAATGTATCCCATAGTGTATGTCAACGTTCAGCTCCGTAGTTATTATCCTTGTGTAAGATATCGTTCAGCTTTTGCTGCACAAATGTTTTCATTTCAACCAGATCCAGGGTACAACAATTATGTCAGATTTTAGTTTAACATCCATATTTTCATACAAAGAAAGGATGGTCGTTAACATTGCATCAGGATTATTTATAAATGTCTTTACAACTGTGTAAAAGTTAGTTCAAGGACCACTGAAGAGACAAATCTTTTTTTATGTGCAGCGATTATTGCCCTGTCTTTCATTCATGAGTCACATGTATAGTTTTGATAATTTATTCATTGTAAGTTTCCTAATCATTAAGCAGACTCAAACAATGTATTGAAATTATGACGAATATATCTCATTAAGTTAACTTCCGTGTGAATTTATTATATCATTCAATCTCCATGATTAAGTTACCTAAGAAAAAAAAGTTTCATTCGCATGTTTTCCAATAAATTACTGCTCCTCATTATATCGTACTTTGTACATTGTATTTTGTACCCTTGCGAATAAAATGTTTCGTTACTCAGTGGCGCAAGAGGAGATGGGAAAATTAGATGTGCTGGTGTGTGGACAATGTCACTCCGTCTTTCACTTTATTGAAGAATTCCAGGAGCATCGCAACAATGAAGATGCCTGCTCCAAAGTATCGCATTTTCGGGAAAACAGCAACGTAAGTATTCAACATGAGTAATTGAGAAAATTCATGAATAAATCGTCTCGATAAGATACCAAGTTTTTGTTGTTATTGTTACCAGTTTTTATCATGATTATGAAATTGCAGAATGAACAAAAGGCACAAGTTTGGGCTTTTCTGCTCTGGAAAGATTCACAGATACAGCAGGAGAGCACAGACCGGGATACAGCAAATTCTTGGAAGTTATACCAGAAATGGTGTAAAATGGATACACATATTAGAGATTCTTGGATTGCGGCAGGAAAAACTATCCAGACATTCACAAAAATAAGTAACGCTAAAATGCAAGAGGTATCGGTACGTCAGCAAACTAACGTTACTACTGAAGGTGATTAGAACAGAATATTACATATGCTTTTATCCTGAAATCAATTCTATAATCTTGCCATAATTTTAAGACCGACCAGATCTTATAACCGCTTATCAATTTCGGTGCGAAAGATTGAAATTCTGATAAAATAATGGAAACAATTACATTTTTAAGGAATGAAAAGGATGGTGGTCCGTAAAGTGATTCGAAATGGACAACCTGATGAAATTGTAGAAGTTAAAAAAGAAATGAACAAACCTGTTGAAACAAAGACCTTGATAAGAACTTTGGAACAAATAGATAGCGAACAAGAGAAGAAGGAGCCATCAAAGCCTAAGCCTTCCTTGAAGCGCAAGGTACGGATTCACTAGATCTAAAGGATTTGATGATTTCAGGCATGGCTGGAATGAATAATCCATTCATATTACCTCATAATTTCTACCTTCTTCAACCACGGCGCATTTTTCATATTCTAGATGAGACCAGCTAAACTGCCTGGTGAAGAAGACGGAGAGACGAGCGATGAAGAATATGTTGTTGAAAGAATTCTGGCTAAACGATTCAATCCCAAGAAAAAATGCTACGAGTATCTCCTAAAATGGGACGGATTTCCACAGTGAGTAACGGTCCAAATTTGACAATACAACTGCAATAAAAAGCGTCTCTGCCCAATCCATATAGAAAATAAGCATTTTGCTTTATTATTGAACATGCAAAATATTGAATTCTTCCAGCGAGCATAACACTTGGGAACCATCTGAAAATATGGAGACCTGTAAACATCTTCTAGAAGAATTTGAGCGAAATCTTGCCAAACAGAAAGAGCTGAAGGCCGCACAACAACAAGCCGCAGCACTGAAACCAATTGTACGACAAGTTGGGAGTGCTCTCAAACCATTGGTCAAACCAGAGGCTGGAAAACCAGGCCCAAGCACAGCAGCACAAGTAACGTAAGCGCAGTTCCATTTCATTAATACTTTTAACATCTGATTCAAGACATGAATAACGCATTGATGTTTGAACTGTGTTTCTTTAGTTATTTAATTTTCATGAAACTGGTTATTTTAGAAGACCTATGCGTTCCAGTAAATCCAAGGCAATGGACCAAGTCAAGCAGTGGTGCGGATCGATGAAAGACGAAGATAATGATGGTATGTATAACCTTTTGATCCATTACCCGAAGATTTGGTATGTTAGCTATAATTACATTGTTCTTTTACAGTTCTTGGAAAACGGCGTATCGCCTTTTCAGATAGTGAATCTGATGAAGGAGGTAGCGTTAATACGAAACGAATAAAAACTGATACGGCTAGCGATGACGATTGGACTGGAGATTCGGAAGATGATCCGATGGGTCGCAGCGATGTAATCCAACAAGCTTTCAATCGAGCAACTGCGCAACCCAATGGATCAAACCGTACTGTTGTATCTGGAAGCGACCTTGCAACTTCCTTGGGTTTGCAGTCTCCAGAAGCCCCAAAATCTGGTCAAACTCCTGTTCTAGTGGCCAACGCTAAGGGCGTAGTTAAAGTAGATCCCAAACAAATGCCAAATTTAACATCTGGGGTTTACGTGATGTCTCGAAAAGATGGAATAATCAAATTGGACTCATCTCCAAGTGGCAAGATGGGTGTAAAAGGGTCACCAGGTGCTCAAGGTGTTTTGATGGTGCAAAATCGTGACGGTGGAGGCATTGTACGCAAGCAAGTAATATCTGGCAACCAGCCAACTTCTACAATAACTCCAGTAAAAGTTGTCTCGAAGCCTGATGGCAGTCAAGTTGTTACTCAGATGAAGATAGTCTCCAAAGGAGCATCTCCAAAGGCAGGAACTACAACTGTACAGAAACAAGAACCAATCAAGATTCAACCAAAGCCGGACGTTAACCAGTTGCAACAAATTCACGTTGTTACTGCTGTTTCCAGTCCCATGGGCCTGCAGCCTAGAATCAGCACTGGGGTCCGCCCTATCGGGACTCCGCAACGTGGTATAACCCGTCCTTTACTATCAAGAACACCTGTACGAACTAACGCACCTGCTAGCATACTTGGTTCCACACTTCGTGCTCCAGTTAGGGTGCCTGCGCCCAAACAGCTCCAGACACAGCAAGGCACTCGACAGATACTTCAAAAACGTCCTTCGACTGGAACCGTTCAAAGCCCTAGTTCCGGGAACAACACTAGTCCTGGAACAACTCAAGTGCGACCCAAATATACGGTAGTCAGTGCGCAACCAAAACCTTTGCAGAAAACTATCGTTAGCCCTGTACAAGCGAAACAAGGAGTTAGACCACCATTGGCCAAACAACAATCGCTACTCTCTCCACAACAAAAATTATTGATGGCTAAGAAAAAGGCACAGGAAGCTGCAGGCATACACAAACCTGCTCGAGGACTCTTGGCGGGAGCCCGGGGGACTCCAGGACGTGGAAGAGGAAGAGTTGGTGATGCAGCGTCCGTAACACCAGGAAACAAACCAAAAGAAAGTAAGCTTGCAGAAGGAGATGGATTACATATGGAATTTCATGAGGTTGGTTCCGAGGAAAGTAGCAGTGACGGTGAGCCGGAACCTTCTCTTGATTCAGGACCAATCCCTCCTATTGAACCCGATAGCCCGCCACGTCCCTTCACACTCTGTCCTCTGACAGGTCGCATCGTGGGTCCGGATGGCGAGCCAGTGGATCAGCCTTCCGAACAAGCAGTGCAGCCTGCTCCAGTCATGCCGCAAGCTACCGGAGACGCAGCTGCCACAGCTACTGCGGGTGGTGCTGAAGCTTCCAACAATGGGGCAGACACGACAACTTCGTCGACTACAGAACTGGTTTTACCGTCGCTCGATTCTCTTACCGAAGGCAATGGCATTATGAGGGTAGAAATGAGCCCAGGTGGCACGACGGGCACTATTGTCCAGACTAGTGAAGCGGCGCAAATTAACCTATCGAACGTAGCTGTTGCTGCTCCAGACCTTCCTTGTCTGGATGACAGTGCTCCTCCCGCTGTTACGGCAACGACTACCTCTGCTTCAACTTCGTTGACAGAATCAACGCTATCAGTAACCGATACAGCTACAATCACTACGTCTCTGACAACATCTTCGACAACTACCGCTACTACTGTAGCTTCTGCCTCAGTTTCTGCGGATGTTATTAAGACTGAGGATAAACTTAGCGAGGAAAAAGGCATGGTGGAAGATACCTCCAGCCTGGTCACTATCACCAGTGAAGACGGTGTAGTTTATCAAGTAGCTGGTCAAGCCGAAGATGGGCAGACTTTGTTAGTTACTCAAGGTGCTGATGGCGAACAGCAATGTGTTTACGTTACGACCGAACAACAAGGTGATGACGGTTCTGTCTTGACACTCGACCACGCAGTTGCAGAAGCTGTAGCTCACCTTATGCCAGACCAAGTGAATCTCACACCTCAGTTCTATGTAAAAGAGGGAGATGCTGAGTCTTCCGAAAACCAAATGGTAGTGTCTATTATGGATAGTAATAACTCAGCTGTTGCAGCTGGGCAAGAAGATTCTGATGGGCAGGCACAAGTCGTTGCTCAAGTTGTACAAGCTGATGATCCTACGCCAGGTAATAAAATATTTTATGCAAGAATCTCTATAAGATTTGGCAATAGTGATATCGACTCTGTTTCGAAGTCAATTATTGCATGTGGTACACAGGGGTTGCTCAATGGCCTAAATCTATCAATTTCGTAATTACTAGTGTACATTTATTTCAAGAATAATAAGATTGAAACGTATCTTGCGGTTTAGGTGGGACTCGAAGAGTAGTACTTTTATTGCCGGATGGTCATCTGATGATGACAGAAGTGGACGAAGAGCAGTATGCTGCTTTGGAACTAGACAAGTGAATGGATATTTGGATATTGTCATCAATGAAGAGATGAAAAATTTGAGACCCTGCATTGTGTTACACCTTAGAACCACTTTTCAAGAAAGGGTAACCGTTGGTTGTACATATGTAGAAACGTTCACTTCGTATGAGATAAAGTATGAAAAGACTTTTCGATTGATCAGGCAGATTTAAGTAGAATTGTGTGACTGGAATTTTGTAAAAACAATTATCAAGTAAGATAATCTAGGAGATAGATTTAACTGATATTATGTTCTAGCAGTTCATGTCTCAATGTGTAACGGTACTTGCTAACGCTTGCATTTCGGATGTTTTATGTATAAACGTACAAATGCATCTGGTGTCAAGCAAATAGCATTTTAACATTATTATTATCACTATATCTATAGGTTTGCAAAGCATTGTATTTGTAGGCTAGCAAAGTATACACTGGGATTTTTGTATTTACCGTATTATCTTCGTCTTAAACACCATTTCTACGCGTAAAGAAGACCATTTTATTTTATTTTATTTTTTTATTTTTAATTTTTTTTTTTTCCGGTGTAATTAATATGTACATAATACATGGCATAGTTGCATCTTTTGTTTTGGTCTAGAGAACCATCAAATAACTAGGATTCAACGATAACAAAATGGTATGAAACCACTTTTAACCACTAGATAAGTTAGTATCACATGCTTAAACTTGATTTAACTGATTGTCAAAATATCTCCGTTGACACAAAAATCATCTGCAACTGAACCAGGGAAATTCAAACGACGCTAACTCTAAATAAAATATTCAAGTACAACACACAATTTTTTTCCAATGCAAGCATCATAAGCTCAGACGCACAACTAGTAATTGATTATAAGTTTTCTGGCCACAGATCGGACTGCGTACACTTTTTGGTTTGGTTGAAAATTGAACTTTGTAGTCCCAATATTCCTCCAATAGTTGTCCAAAAATTATTTTTGGTACCAAAATAATGAACTCGAGTCAGCATTGTATACCAAATTTACTCTGCCGCAGTATACCTAGAAAACTCTATAATTACAATAAACTAAAGCACTACTATTGAATTGAAATCACAAAGAAAAAATAATATTTGAACGTTGATTGAAGTAGATCTAAAATCTTATACTTGACCCGCAGTTAAATTTAGCTTAAGCATACCATAAGCAGTTTTTGATCAAGTTTTTTGATGGTAAAGTGAAATTTGATTATACGGAATTCGGCTATGATTACGTCCGTGTACACAATGTGTGTACCGTTTGAAAATAATTGGATATTCTCCGATTATAAAATCCTAGTATTTTACTTTTATGACTCTTCTGTACATAATATCACAATACATCTTTATATAGCAATTGTTTTCGAATAAACAATATCTACAAAATCAATGGGATTTGTCAATGTATTCCACTCTTTCCCGATAAATTATCACATGCACGAATGCGTACTTCGCATCAGTCAATGACAGTGGTTCATTTTTTGCATAAACATGGAGCCCTTGCCACTGATACCTTGTATTCAGAATGCGGTAATACCAGAAATGGGGTATCTGGTCCGTGAAGTGTTCCAAGATGCATTTCAAGCAGATACCGAGGCTTGGACAATGTCAATGAAACTTTCGACATCGCGGCCACAAAATTCATGGTTGGGTCAAATCGCAGCGCAAATTCAGGCGGTAACTGGATCATATTTATAACAGAATATTCTGTTGCGTGATGACTTTTTCATGTTTTATTTATCATCTCATGTTTAATTCCAATATTGATTTCATACACAGGATATTATCGATCACAGAGGGATCCTTGAAGCCCTAGACTGTGCTGAAATGCAAATAATGGAGTCACGAGGATACCATTTGTGTCGAGATCACCGAATTGCTTTAAATCAAAGAGCAATGGAAATTATTCGATTGAAGCGTCACCCAGTATACATTGATCTACACCCAAATATCGTAGAAAAATATCCACTGCTACAATCTGATGACTTATTACCTCCCTTGCATGACCTCATCACAGGTGTTTCTTTCAGAAGCACATACAGTGCAATGAAGAGTTATTGGATCGGAAATTCTTGTCATTGTCCAACTAATTAAATGTGTTCACACAAATTTTTTACAGATTTTCGCTTAGATCAAAGAGATAGATTAAAAATGAAGCAACGGTTGTACAAAAGCAGAGATTCCTTACTAGACGATTCTTTACTACCAACTATCACGACTCGAGTCTGCAGATTTGGTACCACGATAGAGCAAAAATCGAGGTAATTATTTATTTATTCATCGCGAATTGTATTCTGGTATGTAACTCTGATAATACTAACAAAAATTAATAAAAAAGTTTCAGAAACAAGAGAACTAAGGAAAGGTTGTCGATAACACGAATGGCGAGTCGCACAAGAAGCATTATCAGAGCAGACTATTTAAAAACTGTGCTAGTTGCTAAACCAGAAGAACTCTTTTTTCATAATTTTGAACAACAAAAAATATACAAGGTAGATATGCAGCATTTTTGAGAACGTATGGTTTTAAACAAACGCCAATTATTTGACTGTTTGTCAGAAAACTGTGTTAATAACAAATATCAGCAATTCAATGGCAAGATACAAAATTGAGGCACGATCTCCCGATTCAAAATTTACCGTATTTCGTGATACCGGAGCAGTTGAAACACAGAAAATTGCACCTGGCATGCAGATTAAACTAACAGTTTTATTCAAATGTGATATCAGTGAAGACCCGGAAGAGTTCCTCATAGTAAATGTACAATCAGGGAAAACATTATGCATTAAAATGTATGGGTATCGTGACCCGCCGTTACTGAGAGGTATGTTCTCCATTTTCGAGAAAACTATGTTGAGCAGAATACATTGCTTTAAACCAATTTGAGTAAACATCATTGAAATAGCTTTGACAACGATACCCAGACCATCTTCATCCAATCAGTCCACCAATATGAGCAGCTCGTCTCTATCGAGCATCTTTGAAAGAAAAGGAGAATGCAAAGTCCGTGAAGAACAGGTTTTTATCTTCACTCAATTACGTCGAATATTATTACCTACAATTAGGTGGTTATTGAATCTTTATAAATTTACAGCTCACAGAAGCTGGTGGAAGAATCAAGCAATCTATGAGTGAAGAAAAACTTGTTAGAACCAATTTGAGTTATGCAATGCATTTTGATTGTGGAAAATGTTTTGTGGGTGATGGAATACTTGTGTCAACCAAATTTGTTAATAATGGTAGCAACGGAAGGTTTTTCGTTATGAGTGAGATAGATTGGTGTACAATGAATATTGATGCAAGTTTATACTGTATCTCTGCACAATTTACTTGTGGTTATTCTATTATTCTTGATCAAATCTGATCTCATAATTGGAATTGAAAGATGTATGTACCACTTTAATAGGATATTGTGGATTGCAACATGATCCTGATACCACCTTTTGCTGTGTGGCCAGTATATTTTGAGCTAAAAAATGGTGAATCGGTTGAATTTCAAATTTATTTTTCTCCAGAGTCATACGGCATGCAGGTAATTTCAGCTCTTTAGCAAAGTGTTTTCTGAAGGTTGCTGAATTTCCCATAATTATGAAAGTTTGCAACTGGTCTTATCAATCTTTTGAGATTATTGTACTGAGCAATTTTTATAGGTCGATAAATTATACATACTTTGCGACAACCACGCAGTTCACTCGATAGAACTGATTGGTGATGGTATTACATACGATTCAAATTTCGTCCACTTCAGTGATGTATGTTGTGTTACCTTTGACCATCATACTTTCTGGATGCGCGAATATATTGACCAATTCAGTATTTATTTAGGAATTGATACCAGAGAAAACAATTGAATGTGATGATAAATCATTCGACACTTTTCACCTCAATATGGGTATTATGGAGTCAAAAGAAATTACCGAGAATACTTTTTCTGTTACAAACACAAGGTCAGTTGCAACTCAGCTTCCATTCATGGATGTAGTTTTTCAAAACCGTCATCCAGTAGATTATTGTTGTCGATGTCATCTACAAAGCATTAGGAGTTGTAAACTGTTAGGAATACTCAAAATTTTTCATCATCATTTCATTGAAATTCATTTAGTGGATTGAAAATGTGCTACCGATGGGAAAGATATATGGAAAATTCATCCAGCTCGCAGAATACATGGAAATATTTGCCTGTTGAAAATCTCATCATCCAACCAAACTGTGGTACCTTTTGTTCCAATTCACAATCATTCAAAGTTATCATCCTAATGAAAAATATGGAACCTAGTGAATATCGAATTAATTTACGGTATGGGTGAAATATTATGATATGAGGAATGAATAGATTTTGCACATTGACATAGACACTTGTTTCAGATTATACGTTGAAGACATACCTCTTGCAGCAATACCCAAGGATTCAAACTTACCTGTCACAGAGTGCTATGTTAAAAGGAGGAACTGTCCGATTGTAAGTTAATAATAATGATCTAAACAAAGGTACTAATTTATTATTACATATTCAAGACTGTGGACGTTTTAGTTAGTGAGATTGAGATTCGGATAGACTTAATACCAAAAGAAGTAGCTTCAAATTCCGGCATTGTGGCAAGAATCGAAGACGAAACGAGGTAACTGAAATATAAAAAAATTGTATATTCAAATAACATATTCGATACAATCCCGTGTAGTTCAAATGTCGTGTGATCACTGCGATAGTTAAAACAGTCTGATTTACTATAGGTGGTCACATGAATCTGAAGAAATAAATGTGAACGATAATCGATTGCTTTCAAGTTCACCAAGTGCTATACAATATCCACATCCAAGTTGCTCTATAGTAGATGAAAATTCATTAATCTGTAGTGTTGAAGGTACAGAATGTGACGAAGTCCAGAAAACTATCAGAAATGTACAGTTAAAATAAGCTTTTGAAGATTGAGTCTAGTTTTAAATGAAAAACATTTGCATTTAAAATTAATTGGAAGGCGTTTAGATTGTAATTCTCGATGTGATGGGAGATCCGATGATTGATGAAGATGCGCCAACTTCACCCAAACTGGATTCTTGCTGCCAAACAGAAAATGCTGCAATTCTGATGCTCGATAGGTTGTCATATGTATACCGAAATTGATATACCTATACAATGCTATGAAAAGTGGCAAAAGCATCGAAAACACTTCCATGTTATAGTATTCTGATCGGAAAAAGCAACAGCAACTATATCAATTGGGCTTCTGGCTAATTTTTCCATACATGTTACAGAGCAGTTTACGTTGGTATGGAGCAAACATATAGATTGACACTGCGGAATTTAATTTGTAAGCCTGTGTCTTACGCATGGGACAAACCACCAGCAAAAGATGGATGTGTAATGAAAATAGCTTTCAATCCTGAGAAGGGTTTGATTCCTCCTAATGGGATTGCTATGATTGAAGTCATATGTTTACCAATAAATACGGTGAGCTATTTTTGGGACACATCAGTCTTCCTCATTTTAACTAGCGTGGCTTACGCTTTTTCCAGGGAAAGCTTGAAAATTATTTTATTCCATGTTTTGTTGGGGGTAGACAAGATCCCATAATACTTAAAATTGAATGCACCGTAAGTGCTTTGTACGTGACTTTTCTTTTCTTACCACCGCCAAGTGTAACTGTCTCACCATGTGTTGATTCTGTTGTACGTGTCGAATGGAACAAGGATGGTCACGCATCTACTCTCGCCTTAAATGTATGTTACAGATTTTGTATTTAAATTACGCGTTCGAAATGATTCCTATATATGCAAAAATCGTAATTACGTGTACTCATACGAAACTTATAGAATTTAAATATTGATGAAAATTCCAATCTTGAGGAAGAACTGGAATTGAGAAATATTAATCTAGATGTTGGGCAAATAGTGGCGAATGTTGCTACGGGTTCGGCATTACTTGGAGCTGACAATGTTTCCCTAATTCTTCCTTCTCAAACTTCATCTTCTCCTAAGCAAACGGATGATGTGAGCTTCAAAAATTAGTATGTTTGAATCTGGGTTATACTTCAAAATGAGTAATTACATACATTGCAGAAGCATTCAATCAGCAAAGCAGAATACAGATCCGGAAAAAATAAGGAACAAACCGACCACCATGCTGCAGAATCCCCATTGAGGAAAACGGAGCCCCTGACATTAAGAAGCTGGGATAGCTTGTTGAAGGGAATTATATGGACAAAGGACAGGCCCGATGAATTCATTTTGCTAGGAAAACCACAAAGTGTTGTACCATATCATAAAACAATTGTGCCTCCTATCATGCAAGCTTTGACCGTCGAATTCCTCAATTTACCTTTGAAAATGCGTAATTATGCTCACGTCTAACACGAATACGTAACTGCCATCTCAAATATAGAATTTTAATCCTTGATATGGTTCAATTCATCAGTGGAGAAAAGAACGTTTGTGATTCGTAATGAGACTCCAGCTGAATCGACTTATTCCGTTAATTTGAAACGATTTGGTGGAATGGACATTGCCAGTGAGGCAAAGCCAACAGATGTGATTGATGTCACCTATGCTACTGCGATGGGACATAGATCAGGTATCACATGATAAATAGACTCATTCAAATTTGTAGTCTACAGGGCTAATCATTTTCAAAATACTATAATACATTTACGATACTTGAAATTCAATAGATAATTCCTGGGAGAAAATCAAGCCACCAGGACAAGGCATAGTCATGACGGTCGAACCAATGAACGGTAAACTTGGCGCATACCAAACAGTGCCCATTGATATTTACGTCTATTCTGATACATGGGGAGTATACGTTGACGAAATCACGGTTTCCATACCTGGTTTACCAGATTACATTTTTGGCGTTTGTGTGCAAGTTGTTGGATCACCAGTTGCGTATCCTATGTGCAAGTATGGGAGACACAAATCACCCACGTTGAGGTGAATATTTTATCAGCCATTGCTGCTACTTCCTTCCTCAGAGAAAATATTAATACGATCAAACGTGAAAGTAATCACATCAAAACTTTACAACACAATCCTTATTCTAAACTTTTTGTTTCTCCAGATTCGGAGCAGTCAGTCTTAGTAGAGAAAAAGTAACGAGAAAGATCCAAGTTGAAAATACAAGCAGTGTGCCAATTATCCTAAATTGGTATACTTATTTGACAAATCCTCAGCTTTCTGAGGATTCGATTCCATTCAACATTATCTTGCAAATGCTTAGCCCATTCACAGATGGAATCGCCACAACGGGTGCAAACTTAACAAACACTTGCAATGATATAAAAATATCCAGATCCCGTTTCACAACGTCAGGATCTCAGCAAAGCGAACCGGACGCTGATGAACGAGGTTCTGCTAGGTTTTTATTACCAACAAATACCTCATCTTCGTGCTATCGTAGTGATATCCAACTTCAAGCTACGTATGTATCTATTTCATCATATAGGTAATTAAATCATCTTCAATGTCTTGACTGAAAAGTATTTCGATAGTCATCATTTAACAATTCTTTGCTCAGTATGTCCTGCCCCACCTACTATAAATGTCGGTCTGGAGACGATTTATCATCTGACAAAATTCTACCTGAGTATAATGAGTGTGTTGTGCAAAATAATAATCAGACAAATAAACCGAATGTGGAATGCATGGAATGTATCACAGAAAGTGAAACAGACTCTGTCAGCTGGAGCAACCAAACTAGCGAGAGAGAAACTGACTTAGAACTTACTATTACACCTTATTATGGCGAGCCAGACTCTTCTGTATTTACAGTGAGCAAAATATATGTAGAGAATTATACCAATAAGAGATCTGAAAATTTCTAAACTTCAATGAGAATTTCGTGAAATTTTTAATAATAGGTCTCACCGGCAGAAATAATTTTAACAAGTAAACAGAGAAGATCGATAGACGTCACCTTGAATATTGCTAACTATGGTATCAAGAATTACGAGGATGAAATCCATGGTTGTCTTAAGGGATTTATACGAGTGGCACCCATGCACAAGTATACTCAATGAGTTTATTAAGTATGACGATTAGAAGTGGTTCCAATTTTGGTATTTAATACAGCAGCTAGACAAAATGCTATTCAATCTTCAGATACAAAGCAGATAGCTTTTCACGCAGTGACGGTGCCATGCTTACGCCTACCCAAATACAGTTGGAGGCAACCATTGTTCAACCCAAACTTTCCGCCAAGATTTCTGAAGACGACAGAACTTTCCGAATCTTTACTTCCAGTTCCCAAAAAGAAATGAAGTATTTTGAATAATTTTAAATTCATTCGTCATAACATTCATACTACTAGTAATGCTCTGTTTTATTTGAATCAATATACTGTTACTCTCAAATTTGCCCACATAGAGAGAATCGAAAGTATGTGTTTTATAACAACACTGGGGAACCAATGTTCATTAATGCGCAATCGACTGACCCATTCCAAGTTCTGACTTTGTGTACTTCCAAAACTACAATCAATCCTTCAGAATCTGAGGGCATATCTGTACCGCCTGGACACAGCGTGGGGGTGATGTTTCTAAATAATTTTTATTCAAATTTTTATTAACAAATTTCGACAATTCAGGTGAATCTAATTTGCGTTATCGATGCCGATTGCATTGATCAAGCGATGGAATACGATAAATACAAAGACACAGATACGTCATTTATTGATATGGAAAGAAATTTGGTGATTCAACACATTGGGACATACAATCAGGTATCTGGAATGATGATTAAATTCATTTGGAAAATCTCGACTCGCCGAGTTAGACGAATATGATGATGATGTCAGATACTGATGCCCCAGGTTCTTCCTTTATACTTGAGGATCTATTTACCATTACTGAAGCTGTCTACATGCCAAATTAATTTTGGAGTTGTTCACATTGGGGAAACGAAGCAAGTTCAGTTATCGATCGAAAATGTATCAAGTACGTAGGGCTGTCCTGATATTATTGAAGAAACAAAAGAAACGTATTTATCAATCTCATCAATTCTGTCAGAGGAAAAGCGGATCTTAAGAATTCAGGCAAAACGGAATAACGGAGATTTTGTTGTTCTTCCTGATCAGGGCTGTGTTCATCAAGGCGGTACCTTTGATGCTACAATAACTTTCTCACCATCGTTAGTGATTATTGAGCATTAAAAAGTCAAAATAAGTGGCTTGAACAACTGCTGGTAGATTTACAATATCGTAACTGTATGTTTCTGTTTCCTTTCTTACTACACAGGAACGTAGGCAAGTCAGATGAAGTTTTAGAAATATTTACAACTGTACCAAATTATGTAGAGAAATGCGTCGTGGAAGGGTATGGAAGCTGGGATCATGAGACGGGTTATGACAGAGATGGATAAAAGTTGAACATATAGAGAAATAAGCTAGAAGATGATTCATCTGGTAATCATTTTTATTTTTTTCAATTTGTTTTAATAAAACGTGCTATGAAAAAGCCTACTGTATCACTTTCAGGCCCAAATCTGCACACATATTTCACTTGCTCGGCGTTTAAACCAACCACTTTAATTCCAGAAGCACCCATGTTTGGAAGGCCAAGTGAGCACAATGTTTTTCTCACTGGTTCCAATTTTAAGCATGGAAATGACTTCAAAGCCCAAGATACAATACCCTCATTCTCGCCAACTGTTATCGTACAAGTGCTGTACACTAAAACTCCACCTGGCTTTAGTAGATCGACAGCCTGTTGAAAGATGTTGATTTACTATTGAGTTTAGTGAATTATTATCAAACTGAGCAACGAATATATGTTTTAAACTTCGATTAATCTTGGTAAATTGGTATCAGACTAATACAATCACATAAATATATGTTTTATGGAGTTTCATCAATTTTGGCTTTGATTGTGGAAGCTTAATTGTTTTTCAAATTTACTAACCGCAGAGAATAGCTTTCTTTGCAAAGGTACGTAAGAGTTGAGTTGAGCCACGGTGATTGGGTTGATGAGTTGTGGTCTTTGGCCCAGAGCACTACAGGGAACGTCCAGTAAAATTCGATCAAAAGATTCCCGAGTATATGGTGGTCCGGTGGAAAATGATTTTTCATTTGTATTGCTCAGCGCTTTTGTCGAATCAAAACAGAATATTTGTATATTCAGAGCAGAAAATGCTGCACACTGAATTTTCATCCGCTCTACTTTGGATCTTATTTTTTCCAAGGCAACAATGGTTCCCTAGAATTATGTAATCTAGATATAACTTATTCAAGAAATTACTATGTATGAGACAGTCACAAAAAAATGAATACCGAGCCTTTCATGAGAGCAGCAATATGAGTAGTTTTGTTTCCAGGAGCAGCACACATGTCCAAAACGGTTTGATCAGGTAGTGGATTTAAAACACGAGCGCAAACCATAGATGGCAGATTCTGTAGTAGTGCCAAACCCCTTGGGAGTACAGAGTCGCTCAAATTTGGCAAACGAGAAATAATGTCAGTCATGAGAACTCCGATCCCGCTGTAATTTTATTCACTAAATAGATGATCCTAATCAAGTTGCTGCGAACTCAAGTATTTCATTTTTCTAATGCAAATGCCTAGTCATTGTTTCAGCTGATTTTTATATATACCTGACATTTTCTACTTTAGTCCCAAACAAATGCTCTCTAGTTACTTTAAGAATCCCATTACCGAGGAAAACTTTATAACGGTTCTCATAGGGTTTAAGGTAACCCTTTTTGCAATCCCCAGTCAAATCTGCATAGACGCTTACACTGTCTCCAACCTTTAAACCTATGGATAAAACTTTTATGCATACCAAAAATCCATTTTACACTCACAATTGCTTACATGTAATGTTAGTACATAGAATACTATTTTTGGTTACCTTGGGGAATCCCCATGATGCCTGGAGCAAATACATGAGCACCCCTCAGTACTGCGGTCCCACATACTGAATCTACAATAATTTCTTTATGCCGATTTTGTAAATGAAGGTCTACGGAAGAATCCCAGCAGCTAACAATGATTAATTCGGGAAATTTGGGATCTATCTTGATTTCAAACGGATGCCTGAACTGCTGTAAGAAAATTTATCTCCACTATCATTGAAAACTTTTTCAACTTTTATAGACTTCTTTGGATTGAAGAATTGAAACTTCTTGGGGTACACGAACTGTACGGCAAAGATTCTGGAAGTTGAAGTGGAAGATGTAAGTTACCTGCAACAGCTCCTTTCTGATTTGCTGCAAAACAGTCTCACTATCTGTTACTAATGTATTAACCCTGAATGTGGTTGTCTTTGGAGTACTGCAGAGCCATGAACATGAGACTTTCAATCTGACCTAGATAGAATATGATCATCTGTATTAAGTTATCTACAAAACATCTCAGAAAAAAGTTCTCACAGTGATTGTTGTATTGATATTATCAGATAATAAATTCGGATGTGATTTTCAGATGATGTAGACAGCATGATAAAGTGATAGCAAGAGACAAATCTGGTTCAAGATCTCTTCAATTGTTTGAGGTATCAGATAATAACAAACTGGAACATACCAGGGTCAAGTAATAATTACCTGAACTTCATCAACATCTAAGTCATCCACAGGGCTAATTAATCTGAGCATGTCATTTTTCAATTCAGATTGTATCTCATCGTTGTATTTGAAAGGTGATATCGGATAATGAGGCATACTCAATTCTGAAATGACTTCATATGCAAGTCCCTGATTTAATATGAATAATTGCTATTTACGTACAGGAGCAATAGTCTATACAAGAAGTCAAGAATCCACTTTGAAGTTTTTTAGTTGTAGTGAGCAAAAACATGGGCGAGAAACAAGGCATTGCCTCTACCCTGAGTGTCGCGGTTTGACACATGATAAATAAATCTAGGTTATATCAGAGACTTATCTGTTTGCCATAGAAATTACGTACGAGGTTGATACTAGTAGACATTTTTCATTGCCACTAGGATGATCGCTATCATTACCTAAAATTGCCCAGAATAGTATCTGTTCGCCATCGACGAGATGAAGCAGTTGAGGATCACGTTAGGATGATATGATGAAAGTCAATACTCGAGGATGCAATGCATAGTAATATTAAGGAGTAAATCTCACTTAATCATTAGTAAAACTTGCATCAGGAATTATGCGTCGGCATTGATGCGTGGCATCGGTTTTACATGGATCTTACTGACTAATCTACTGGAATTATAATTTTTTCCTTTCGAATTCAGCCCGACCAGTCATAAGTTATGACGCTACACGAAGCAACGTGGACACCCAATAAGCATTTCAAATGAGTTGAAATGTCACAAAGATCAACGTCATACCAGTGGTCTCTCTATAAAACTCACGAGTGAAAAATTTTGCGAGACAAAAATAAGAAACTCATTACCGAACTTGTTGCTTGAAACGATTCAAGAGCCTTTGTTGATAAATCGGTAAATATACGACTCTGTCAGGACATCGTTTATCGCTGATTCTCTCGTTGTGATGAACGATAAACTAAAATACATTTCTTTTATCAAATAAATCATAGCATAAAAATTGAAATCAGTGTTCAAAATTTATTGGGGGTTCGGTTTTTGTTATCGATGATTTCGTGAACACCTGCCTGGCGGTGGCATCCATCTGTAGGCGATTATCTTTACTAGATAGGATTTTCGTAGCCACGTGATCAAATAAACCAATGGAAACTCAGCTAGAGCCCCATACGTGGCACGAAGCATGAATCCTTTCCACGTCCGCCATTTTGACATACGGTACTTTTCGGGAGTATTGGTTTAATGTTTTATCGTTTCTCGTGAAAATAATCTTTTTTACTGAAACGTAAGTAATCTACATGATTGATGTTATTGGAATGATCCAGTATTACGAATCGTTACCGTGTTCGCGTTTGTCGTTGACTTCTAATTGAGCCGGAAACATTTTGGTATTCGTTTGGGAGTAGGTCGAGGGTGACAGACCAACCGGGTGTGCATAGTGGCTTCTCAAGCTCAACAAATTCTGTTTTCTTCAAACAATTCTACACCTGTGTTGTGATTATATCGGAAAACTTGCAGAAATAATTATTTTTAAAACAGTGAAAGTAAGTTTGAGCGTTTAAATTCATAAGCCAATATAATAAATCCAGTCAAATCGAACGAGAATCAATAGCGACAGCGTGGGTATCTCATGGGTGGTCGTTGGTTGGCTTTTTTACAGATTTTTTGTTCCAGTATGAACTAAAGTTTGGAAAATATATATATTTCTTTGTATTTGTCTCTTACGCGTCGTGACGTTGCGTATGTAAAGGTCAGGTTATCTTGGGTCATGCCCTCGAGTTCCGTATACTATTTGTGGGTACGTGTATCTATCTGAGATGAGAAACGCCGCTTTTTTACCCTCGGGCAATAAGAAATACTTCGCGTTGTTGTTCGCAAGTTTGGATATCGGCTGCCTAGCTACGTGGCTATTAAATATTTCTACAAATTAGTGACGTGTCAGTAATTTCGTCAACGTTATCTCATATTTCTCTTTGTTTCAGGTACCTACATAACCAACACTAACCATGGGGAACGTGTTTGGAACGTTATTTAAAGGCCTCTTCGGTAAGAAGGAAATGAGGATTTTGATGGTGGGTCTTGATGCTGCTGGTAAAACTACTATTCTATACAAATTGAAATTAGGTGAAATTGTCACGACGATTCCCACAATAGGTGAGTTTTTGCTGCATACTATATATTTCATTTCAATCTTTCGCTTCACAATTACCTAATTTTTTTCAATCTTGTCATGTGAAACTTGGAAATATTTGAAGAATTGTTTCTCTGTTCGCAATTAGAATCATTACTTGCAGATAATTTGTTATTTTTATCATAAGTTTTCTCTGAAAAAGAATTTATCATGGTCGACACTTTCCATTGAAACAATTAGGAAAACTATCATGATGGTCTCTGGCTCATACTAACCTGAAAAACTTGATCGAATTATTGTGCTAATGTATGATACTGTGCTTTATATGGATGAAACATTTATAAAACTGTTGAAACTTGATTTGTGTTTACGGACATAAGAGAAAGTATTAATTTCCAAAAAGTCATTAAGTGACTCAAGAGGAGTTCTATGAACATTGACTGAGTTTTGAGCCATTGTCTTATTTCCATGGTCAAACATCATTGTTGCAACCATTATTCCGGCTGATTCTGGTATCAAACATTCACCAAAATTACACTTTCATGTATCAATATCCAAACTTATATTTCTTGAAATTCCCGAAAGGTTACCACGAAGTTTAATAATAGAAATATGTTGTTACCCTAGAAAATTGATACATATTTTTATGCATGATGTTATTATACCACAATGTTTACTCAGTCTCACGATTACTCATCATCATTTGAATAAATTCAACACCCAACATCCGAAATTGCACCTCAGTTGACGATCAAACTTGCCTTTAAAATAAACTTTTTTCTTCCACAGGCTTCAATGTAGAGACAGTTGAATATAAGAATATTAGCTTTACGGTGTGGGATGTGGGTGGCCAAGACAAAATTAGACCGCTCTGGCGACATTACTTCCAGAACACACAGGTAAATCTTTACTTCAACGTTTTCAAATTTGACTTGAATTCAGTTTCAACTTTAGTAAATTCAAAAAATACCTCGTAGTGATGGTGCTCTTGAAATTATTTTTGTTACTGTCTCAATGTTAGTACTGTGTATCTATACCATTGCAATTGCATACCACGACAAATCGTTCACAATTTTACCAACGCCTTTGTATGTTATTCATCAAAATTGACGAAGAAGTGTTATTCATCAAAAATTTTCTCCAATTTAGGGATTAATATTCGTAGTCGACAGTAATGACAGAGAACGTATCGGAGAAGCTCGTGAGGAGTTGATGCGAATGCTGGCGGAAGATGAACTCAGGGATGCGGTATTACTTATATTCGCTAACAAACAGGTAAGCAAAATCATCAATATGTTTATTAATAATGGCAAAACAAAGAAAAACCCAATCAGTTCGAATGCCTTGTGTCGTCGGTGTGTATTCTCAAATTGGAATAAGCGGCAACAACCGAAAATTTCAGGACCTTCCAAACGCAATGAACGCGGCAGAGATCACCGATAAATTGGGTCTTCATTCGTTGCGCAATCGTAACTGGTACATCCAAGCAACGTGTGCCACAAGTGGAGATGGATTATACGAAGGTCTCGATTGGCTCTCCAATCAGCTAAAGAACGCCAACCGCTAATCCAAACGTTATCTTGTCAACATTCAGTTGCTCTTTTAACATCATTTAAAAAAAAAAACAAAAAAAAACTACACACCTATCCCCCCATCAACGAATAATTAACAAACGGAAAACCAACCAACACTTTGTACTAGCAGCCTCACAAGTTTCGACCGGAGGGTGGAGAATATCATCAAGGCATTTGGATGTGACAACACAGAGTTTTTGGTGGACAAGAATGGCAAAAGAGCTAGTGGAAAGGGAGAGAACAAAAATTTAACAGAGAATGAAATGAAATAAAAAACAAAAACAAGAAATAACAAGATCACGCGGGATGAGGGGTATAGGTGAGGGGAACGGGGGGTCAGAGTGGCTGCGATTACGCGCCGGCCAAACAGAACTATTGCCTCGTGCAAATGATTAATTATTAATTATTATTATTATAATTATTATTATTATTATATTATTAGCATTATAGTTACACTTTTTACACAGAGATAACAGTGAACAGATGTGGAGAACTTGATGATAATTGTATTAAAGTATACCTAAATCTGAAACATATATTACAAATTAATTAATTACTTGTTTAATTAATTAATCAACTAACTGAAATATATACAATAGATGATGAAGATGATGATATAGATACATGAATACAAACCTATAGATACATATATACCGTTGGTGATGTCAGTTTGAATGCGCTGGACATTGACATGATGAATATTGTAATAATGTAACTTACACGATTGTACATTGCATTATATAAATAACGAATTATTAATAATTATATATTGCTCTGTCCACTACATTTCAAACATCGACCTAACTTCACGGTTTAATATCATTAGGGACTCTACAAACTTACTACTCAATCTCGACTGACTTACAAAACCTCTACAAACATTGGGACGTTGGGACGAAGCCATGCCCGATGGATGGTCCTTTCGTGTCATACTTCCACGACATCTAATGCGAGTACCCGTTGCATCGTTCCAAATGAATTATTGTTTCTTATTTTTTATTTCGTTCATCATCGATGGCGTTGATATCAATCCAGATTATTTACCTAGTATACCTATATACATGCACACACATGTATAGTTTGCGCAGACTAGAATTTTGACTCGAATAGATAAATGAAAAGTAAAATTAGGGTTATTAGATAGATATACATATATACATATGGTGTATACTTTATGTGTATATTTTATATATATACATGTATTTTATATACGAAAGTTGGTTTACTAGCTAGTGGGCTGTTTCAGGGGCGTAGCACCCTCCCGCCCCTGTTATAATATTGCGCAGAAAATTGAGGTACATAATAAATCTACTCAACGCTTGGGAAGAGCATAGAAGAATCACGCGTGCACAACGGTATGAGAATATTAAGTTTAAAAATTAATGTGTAAGAGAAGCGGAAGCAAAAGCAGCGCACCCGATAGCCAGCCGACCATGTATATCTGAGTGTAAAAGAAGAATCATTTATTTATTGCACCTTCATAAGGTATATACTTATATGAAAGAAAGATGAGAAAACCAGACAAAAAATTTTAAGAAATGAAACAAACAAACATACAAATAAACCTAGAGAGTAATATTAACATTCCGAAATTATGCCAGCAAATGCAAATGATGATGATCATCATCGTGAATTGTAGTGAAGAACTTCGAAAGATTTACTTCTTGCTGCGAAGTAAATGTCGAATTGATATGATACTATAAACTGTTATAGTAATACAAGGAAAAGTGAGGAACGCCAGACTGGAAAGTAGCGGCTAGAAAATAGGACTAAAGTTGGAGGAAAATTTATTCTTTGTTCTCTTCGAGGGAGATCATTTTAATTCCTTGCAAGTGTCACACGAGTATTACAAAGAAAAATAATAATAAAATTAAAAAAAAAACAAATGCATATTCATATACGATATACATACCTATAATATACCAGCATTTTTTTTAGCTGGAACTGGCGGTCGGCCGAAAAATTTCTTAAGCCATTTTTATCGTCCTGTCATGTCCCTGTTCGTGTCCTTGCATTTCATTTCATGTTGAAGGAATGACAATGTTTTTATAAATAACTCCTCATTAAATTCACTGAAAAAAAAAAGAAAAAAAGATCTAAGAAACACGTTAATTAATAAACATTAATATACCGAGGACGATGATAATATGAGCCTTTCCGTCACGTGCGACAATTCGTATTATTATGTATGAATGTTTAACAATTTGTGAAATATACTGTAATTGTGCTTTATATAGTCTATGTGTTATTCGCCATTGGAGCTTTATTCGTTTAATTTTGCTGCAGGCTGATATCAAAGTTTTCTTCAATAAAATGTTTTCATTTTCCACAGATTTGATTAATATTCTTATGTTTCTATATGAATCAATGTGTTCATTACTCACTATCCATCAGTCATCACATTTCATAAACCTTCCTTTGCTTACAATGCCATGTGAAATAACATTCTAACGTTATTAAAAATCTTGTGATCGATCAATGCATGAGTTCCACGGCACCATAGAAATTAAACGAAATACACATGGCCGGCCGCTAGTTGGCTGAATTGTATTGGCTTTCATTCGATCGCCTCGAACCGTGACACGATTTTTACGCCCCGACAACGGGAAATTCGTAACGTGATATTCATTCAATCCAATCGTAAAATTATAAAGAATTTCAAAACCTATTCTTGCAAGCGATTTGAATCATATTCAGAATAATCCCCACCCCCAATAACACAAAGCCACGATATACCTTATACCGATGTAGATTTTAATCAACACAAGCAAAGAAACATATGAGTAAATAATAATAATAATAATAATAATAATTGCGATAATAATGATAACAGTATTAATAATATATAATTATGAACATCGGTGACCAATACGATATATGTATAATATAAGATAACAGACTTAATTATGCATATTTGCCAATTAAATTTTTAAATTTAAAATCGCAACGAAATTAAATTATAGTAGAGGCGAGTAGTAATTGTTTTGGTATTTATTTGCCATGAATTTCTTCCCTCTAATATGAATACATATGTAAATCCTCTTTATAGAATTGCAGTTGTAGCTTTGACTGAACGATCAACGATGATGGACATAAATCGTTCCATTTTATTTAAAGTTGAACAAAGAAGAATATAAATCCATCCCCTTCATATACCATACAATTGTTACTGCCATCGCATAAATGATCTCATTCACAAATCGTATTGTATGTATCACCTATATTTTAAGTTGAACAAAAGTGTCAAGTGCAACTGCCATAGAGATGCGTTATATATGTATACGATGGCAATACGACGATGAAATGAAATTCTGATCTCTGATTGGCCCGGTCGTAAATACATATGAATTCCACATAACTGTTCGACTGATTTATTCGAGCCTTGAATTAATACCTCCGTAAACCGTCGAATGCGTCACATCTCCAATTCCCAAGTACTTGACTTGTATAAATTTCACTTGCAATCGTACATTCGCACGCATCCCAAACGATCGGTCAGTTTCTCGAATTTTTTTTTTCGATTGGCCTTTTTTCTTTCTTCTTTTCTCGCTACTTGCTCTTAATTAATATTACCGCACTGCAGCTGGTACATCGTTGTCCTCGATTCATTTACTTTCGTAAATCTTCAGTCATTTTATGCTATAGGACTAATAATAATTCAGTGATCATAAATCGGCGTTTTTGCATCAAGATTGTTCTTCAATTATTCAAAATGACAATTACGAAGCTTTTTTCGCGCCAGCCTTGCGCCAGGATCGGAATGCTGTACTACCTCGTGGGATTTTCTCCGATAAGGAATTTAACTGGAAAGTTCAAAAATCTGTGCAATAAGTTCTGCGAGTATACGAATGGTTGGCATATTATTTTGAACTCCTGATATTGTTGGTATGATATATTTTCTCCAGTTCTTCAAAGGAACGGTAGCGTTCTACCTGCCCCTAACCAATGATTTCACCGGCCAGGTAGTCACGTGACGCGCTGCCGGCCGGCTTTTGTCTAGCTACCAGCCGCCATTGGGCAGAGCGTTCCGTCACGGTATCAGTCGCTTTGTACGATCGTGGTGTTAAATTAATCATTTATCACTGCCCCAGAAGCTTCGCAGACTTGAGAGTTGGTTAAATCATTGTTTGAGGAATGCGAATCCTGCACTACAGATGTCGTAAATCAACAGAGCGAATAACAATATGACAGTAATTCACGGCGATGTAGGTAATGATTTCCGCGTATGAAAAAAACTTAAGATCCCGGGCTATGCGCAGTTTTCAAAATATCTACAGACTCTGCCCTGACTCTGACTCTGAGAAGGAAGTGTATAGAATCGATGATTTTCATGAATTGTGAGGACTAAGGTAGAATCACCTTTGGACAATGAAAGCAAGGTAAGCCCGTAATTTAATTATGACTACTTTCGCTCTTTGTAAAACGCAAATTTCCTGTAACCTACTTTAGAAACGAAGCAGTTTTTTTTCTGCTTTCGTTTTCCAACGGTTACGATAACGTTTCAAATGGTTGGAATGATTTTTACGCTATAATGTGTAAAGGTCCACATGTCGCCAAGAACTGATCACATCGTTCCGGATTTTCATCTCATACCCCTTCTCAGCATGCGAAATATCAACCTGCATCCGAAACCGCTAAGGGTGACTAAAGATCATGTACGCATGCACATCCTGATTCACTTGAAAATACCATCAGGAAGCTGCAAAGACGTCCAGTTGAATTCGAATTTTCCAATCTAGGTGAGTTTTTATTTATTTGTATATCTACCTATAACGAGGGCTATATAATTAGGAAGCGCTAATTACCATTAGACAAGGCACTACGTAGTTATGAAATCAAGCAACCTTTGCTGCACACCTTTTCGTGCGTGGTCTTGACAATAAGTTGATTTTACTTACATACAAACAGTTCATGATATTTATAAGCGTATAACGAGTGAATAAATTTGTTCAGCGGATTTCACAACAGAATTAGATAATTACGTAGGTATAATTTTCGGAAACACAAACATATACATATCTACATAGTTAACTGTATGATTCTTACGAGTCATCGTTGCGTTGTATTACAAATTTCTTAAAATAGTCGAATAATTATTATCGCTGATTGCATATGGGGCGATATAAAACATTGCAAGATAAAATTAAATATATAACTTTGCCGTGGTTTTTAAGTTATGATTACTTATCTACGAACTTATACATATAATTATACAAAACGTATAGATCATTCGTTTGAAAAAAAAAAAAAATCATAAATAAATAAATCGATAAACCGTTTATGCGGGTGCGAGGTAGAAATAAATACATGTAAGTCTTATATTATGAAGTTTATTTTTAGTCAAGTATATTACTAGGCTATATTGATATTTTCAACAGATCTGATTAACGAGATTACGACTTATACTCACTGTTGGTATACGTCTTTGCGATCAGGTGCCAGGTACCTGTAATTACACACGTCATATTTACGCGCGTCGAAAATATGTTCTATGTGCTTGTATGTAGATAGATATGTGCACCGTACAATACGTTATTATTTCGATAACTAATCATACGAATTTGGTGTTTTCTTCTTTTTTTTTTCATCAATTCTATTGTCAATGTGATTAACACCCCGCCATTGATTTTTTGAAGAAAATGCGTTCATATTTGAAATTCAGAGCGTGTTTTGTGCGTGATTATTTTATTTACACAAGAGCTACATACATACCAGTAACGCGCCACTCGATATAGAAAATCTGTAACGCGGGTGCACATACGGATAATGTGGACATGGTGCAGATAACGCGCGCGGTGCAGTTCATCATGTTATACGATCGGGATAAATACAGTTTGATACTTACGCTGCAGTTGCGCTATATGTTGCACATATATAACGTACATAACGCATGTACAAACTCAGCCAGCTGTATAGGCAACAATTTTGAGAATGCATCGTATAGTAAAACATATGTGATAACGTGTTCAGAGATTATACATTACAGATGTGCTGTGTGCAGTATCATAAATTGTAACCATAACACAAATTGTGCCATATCAAGGAGTGCAATCTTTTATTTATACAAGGTAAGCCTTTATTAAATATACGTTATGATATGCCACACACACACGTACGTATACCACATATATTGCAGGTGTTTTTAGAATTTGAAAAATTCAGTTTCAAATTTGAATTTCGTGTCTCCGGGAAACTGTAACCATGATAAATCGTTTGTACCCAGAATAAATGGCACGTGCACGTCCAGTCTGGATGTAAAAATTTTGTAAAAACATGTAAAATAATTGAATAGAGGTTAGGGGAAAACCGAAATGCACACCGGTGTTGTTATACTATATATACAAAGTCAGTGAAATGACCTGTTGTAATATAATAAAGGAATTTTTCGTACGCACTCCATAAATAGGTTTCTCGTCTACCTGCAATTAGACCGATTATTATCCTTATATCCTGGAACCGAACGGATTCAGAACCCTTCGCAACGGTTTCATCGCATTGTTCTGAAACACCGGTATGTATTATACAAATTGAATTAACTAATACAAATAATATCTGTCTGGTTTTTCCCGCACCGGGTAAAAGCGCATGATTATGCCATCGGCTATACTATAACAGGTCGCGTGCAGCGGCAGCAGCAGCAGCGGGACTATTAGAAAATTATATTGTCACAGGTATGCTATTATATGTATATGATCCATTTACATGAAAGGTATAATTATGTATTAATATTTAATGGGTAAATATGTAACAAGATTATCTCTTGGCCATTCAACTTTCATTATACCTTACATTATACCTATAGCGTCAAAATAGATCCTAAACACAATAATACCTAACGCAGTATACATATGTATGTACGTACATATAGAAATATATGGTGCGTGTTATATGGAGCTCCGGGAACCAGCTGTTTAAAATCCGGTTTTCATAAAAAAAATTGCAACGGATATGCAAGTAATAACATTTGAAAATCTTACGTTGCAAAAAAATTCTATCGTAGCGATCGAAGGTAATATCGCCGTTTGATGGATGAATTATCCTGATCGAGTTTAATTACAGTATAGATATTATACGTGTATCACATGTGTACGTGAAAATGCAGCTTTCGATGATGCAATAATGGTATAACAACAATAATAACCACAATAATACGATCACCCTGAAATATTTGAGGTGTACATTCTTATTACATAAATTTCAATGCGGAATTACGTACGTATGAGCGAGTCAGAAATTTGTGCGGTATTGTTGGTGGTATAAATTTATATGTATAAATATGTATATTACCTATGTACAATTCATCTACTATACATCTGTGCAAGGTATCTGCTTTCTTCGTACGCCTTCGTATCATTTATTACAGATTTATTTATTTTACCCGATCGAAACGGCTACGTACACATTTGCGTCTTGCATTATATGCTTTACAGATATGTCGAACCAAATATTTTGCGCCGGTTTTAGTGTCGCAACCAAGTTATAAGAGTTTTGCATCCCCGTGTAATTTTTTAGATAAATAGCAGAATAATAAAAAAAATTGAAATCGTCCAACGCGCGCGTATGTGTCCGAAACTTGAAAGAATTAATATGAATCTAATTTCACGATAATTTAGATCATATCTAAATACACATTTTTTATTCTACTTCATTATTCTCCTCTACTCACAGGTACATTTCCGTATGAAACGAAGGTTTTTTTCCATGCAATGTATGACAAGTTAAATAATTTGAACACTTAAATTTTTTCGAATGTCGCGTTTACACGGTGTTAATATACGTATACCTATAGGCTATACTTACCCTGTAATTAGTGCACTGCATGTTATGAAGATCTGGTGCGTGTTGAATGGAATAATTTTTTTCTTCTTTATAATCCTCCCACTTGTCCTAATTATTCGAACGATGAATAGATAACCAATTGGTAATTAGTGAACGACTACTCGTCCATACAATATTTTCTTTTTTTTTTCTTTTTCTTTTGTTATACCTATGTAAACTTTTTATATTGCTACGGTTGTAGCACGAACTTTCCATCTCCTCCCATGTAATCATGCAAATCTAGATGAAAAATGAGCGTATACCTGTGCAGATTTTTTTAATCTTTTCTTTTTTTCAATTTTCATTTTCATTTCTTTTTCATTTCTCTAAACGAATATATCAGCATCTTTTTCATGAATTTCCTACGGATATTCCGCATTTCAAAGCCTCCGAATAGTATATAGTATATGAGTATACATATACATTATGAGCGAAATTTCTTCGAGAAGGCGAGGAAAGTTTAACTATATTATACGACCTGTGCAGGCAGCGTATACCGCGAGTTGTAACAACGTATATATGTAGGTACATATATACCTATACTATGGAGTTGGTATATATTTAACCCTCGGGTATTTTAGAGTATAGTTCAAAGTTATTCCGCGCTCTGGATTGCACTGCAGAATTTCGTCATGTATTATAACGATTATAAGAGTGCGTATAGAATTGCATGTTATAGTAAATAAATAAGTCAAAATATGCTGCTAATATACCAGTCGCACGTTGGGAAGAAATTGCAGCGAGTTAATGCTGCGGTCTACACTCTACATACATTGCAGCACCTACAGAAACAACGAATTATCCAGATGCGATGCGATCCGTGTCATCGTTTTACGTATTACATACAGGCATATTACGTTAATTTCGACATATTCATTCTTTACATAAAAATGATACAGAAGACAACAACAAAAAATTGCGTTCGCGAGAAGAATGAGCTACAAGTGCAACTCGATACGGCTTTCATCGAACGAAATTTCAAAAACCAAAAAAAAAAAAAATTCTCAATAAAAATATGACAGTAGCAAAATTCTAAGAATTCAACAACCAATTCCAGGCGCTGTGATTACCTAATGAATTTTTATAGGGCGAGTGGGCAAGGGGGGGGGGGGGGGCGGACAGGTAAATAAATTATTGATTTTATTTTCTTTGATATGTATTAAAAGAAATCTGCAAATCATCGCGGCGAACGAAATTCTCGTTGAAAATTTTTTTTTTTTCTTTTGCATCGGCATTCGTACGTGCAGGTGCAGGAGGTGCCTGCAGACTCGACCGCGCGGCGACAGCTTGTTTTACTATACACGAATTTTATAATGGTCATCGCGCTTTGAACGAATATTTATTAATAAACAAATCTCTTCACGCGATGGTGAATGAAGCGTTTGATGTTTTTACACTCAAACGCGTTTCTGAGGCATAATATATATTATATGTACATACATATATATATACCTATATGTAATATGCAAGAGTAATTTTTTTTCCGCGCAACGGACGCTCATTATTATTATCCTCATCATCGTCTACATTTTCTCGGAAAATTCTAACGATTATGTATCCGGAGATCATTACGTGCAAAATGGATGGTGATGTGAAATTCTTTTTTTGCGTTAATTTATTGATTTTTATACAATATTATTATATATAATATACCTATGTATGTATAATGTATTATGTATTCATAGGTAGATAGTGAATTATAATTTTTGTATTATAGAGTTCAAGAACCGCGGCCGCGCGCCATTTGAAAAATCAAATATATCAGTTGCGAAACATAATTATTTTTGCCTGGAAACGTTGAGATTCGTCCAAATTTTCTAACGAAATGAAAATATAAATATAGCTAAACGCAACCCTTGCCTGAATGGACTGCCCTTCCATCCGAGCCTCTCGAATGTGAATCGAATAACCGAAATTTGTCGTTCACGTTATCTACCGCTACCGAAATTCCGTTGCATTTCGGGATAGCGCGAGATTCGTTGGGTTGTACAAATGATGCTGCTTTCAATCTATGTAACCGTGAATCTGTTGAGCCTGAAAATGTCATTGAATCACCAAATTCGAACGTTACATTTTGCGAGATTTTTTTTTTCTTTTTTAGCGAAGCGCGAGCTCGAGCGAACATCAGTTTTTTAAACAGTGGATTGACGGAGCCTACGCAAGCAAACTGCAGCAAGTGTTATTCTTGGCGTAGCAAACAACTGATTATACGTTCGCATACACGCGGTGTAAGTATATCGCGCGACGCGAACCGAGCCGCCGTTGCAGCGGGTTTTTCTTTTTTTTATTTCCCTAGATTTTCAAAGATTGAGAAAAAAAATAATATATTTTCGCTCTTTTCAGTTTCGAGAAATGTGATCCCAGAGCTGAGGATGCTCATCAATCGCATCAGTGTGCAATTGAATAAAAAAGAAACGGAAAAAATTTGCACCTTAATTCGTCAAGAATTTATGTCACGTGTCGTGATTTGTAGTAATCTCGCACGCTCGAAGGAGACAAGTTTCTGCCTATCGTTGGTATAACAAATCCAATCTGTAAAAAATGGAATTTTCACAAAAACAAAAAAAACGAGTAGACACCTATAGGTACGTATACTTAAATATATATCTACTCATTTACGTTATCTTTGATGCGAGGCGCCAATCTCGGCGTATATATATACGTTATGTATCATGAAATGAAAAAATGAATTAATAAACAAGGCGAAAAAAAAAAGAAGATAAATGAATAATAGGCAAAGAAAAAAGAAAGCCCTCGAAGAGGATGAGGATGAGGCGGCGGAGGAGGAGGAGGAGGAGGAGGAGGAGGGTATGGAAGTAAAAATAGTAACGCGTCGTTGAAAATGTTAAACAAACTAGTTAACCCCGCGATAATAGATTGCGAACCACATCACCGCGCGCCACTAATTTTTATAGAAGTGTCCTTTTAACGGCGCCAGACTCCCGCGAGACGACGCCAACGACGTCGACGTCTCGTCGTCGTCGTCGTCGTCGTCGTCCGGTTTCGCGTTCAGTCTCCGTCTCACGTGCCTCAGGAAGGCATTGGTCAAGTGGTAAGCGTTTTATGGGCGCAAATGCTTTGCCCTCGTAGTTCAGTACGCATCGTACGACGGTGTATGTGGGCTGGGGCTCTGGCTATCCATATGTATATCGCTATATAATACTCTTTTTCAATCTGCCACGCACCGCGCTCTCTAAGTTCAGATACGCGATGGCTTCTTCGTTATAATATAAGAACCTAAGCAAACGACGAGTTACGGACGTATATACATATACATACGCGTAATATAACGTACGTACATCAATGCATATGGGAGAAATGGATGTAATATAATGTAAGCGCGTCGCGGCGCCGGCGCCACGCATATATACGTTTTGCTCTCTCGACTATATACGTGATGTTATTTATAGTATTATTATAGTATGTTTACGTGACATGACACAGATTTTCCCTACTCTAGGGGGCAAGGGGCCCAAATCCACGTCCGATTCCCCTAACACCCCCCCCATCATCACTCCTAATCTTATTCAATTTCAAACGATCATTTTCCTCCGCGGATGCTCGTTGGAATGAGATGAATATTGTTTCGTTATTTAAATTTTTACAATAAAGAAAAAAAAAAAACTATATATAATATTAGATTTTATTTACCATGCCATTCGATATACATACTTTTTAACTTACGTTGCAGACGACCTCGCATATTATACCTGTAGTAATATAATCGTTTAGAAATGTCGTCGCAAATTTGTTATTCGTCTCATTATCGATGTGCTAAAAGTTATATAGCTATACATATAGGTACGTACGTACGCAACTTTCGTACATACCTTTATGGCTTATTATATTATCGTTGCACGCGCGGATTCGTTCTCGTATACATTACGTATACGAATTAAAAGCTGTGAGCTGTGATCGATTGCCAGCAATAATCAAAACCGAGACGACCTGCACGCAAATATGCGACGTCGCGACGCCTAAATGTATGCAGAGTACGTGCGAGATTATTATATGCATGCAATATATAATGTATATAATGGTGAAAATAGATTTCTCTACACATTATACAAATATATAACGTTCATGTGCATCGAATAAATATTCGCGTTGCACTATCGGTAATTTGCTTATATATTTTATTTTTTTTTCTTCTACTTTTTTTTTCTATCAATACCGCGCGACTGTCGCCTGATAATACAATTGTCGATGTGATCGATTATTATACGTTCGTTATTACAATACATAATATGTTCAACCCTGATGTAATTGAGATCAGCTAATATTTACTATAAAATCTTTTTATCGTTTGTAAATGTCATATATGCTCGCTACTTGTATGATAATCTCTATGGAGTATAGAAAAAAAAAGTTTTTTTTTTTGATAATACGGGTTATAAAGGTCATGAGATAAAGATAATATAATTGAATGCCTTACGTCAGGACAAGTTTCATATATACATGCTTGATTTATACGTTATAGTATCAAATTGTAGTAGAAAGTACTTTTGCGCGATATTTATATACCGCATCTAAATTATTACATAGGTATAACGTTATATACATAGCCCTGTGATAAAAATCATCGCTTTCAATATATAGGTATATGTATTCCGAATTACGTATATATATAGGAATGTGTTATCCGTCGACGTTGTGCTATTTATTTATTTATTTATTTATTTATTCGTTTCTGAACGATGAAATACATATTTAGAGATAAATGAATGTTGTTATATAAAGAAAATTTTCACGATTGATTAGAAAAACTTATTTGATACGTGATTTGACGAAACCGTATATCTCATGTATTTTCGAAAAGATATTAGAAAAAAATAAAAATAATCTTTGAAAATTTTAATGTATATACGATGTATTTATTTTAATGATCCTATAAGCTTGATCGGTTAGACGATTGAAGAAAAAATAAGTCGTCAGTTTCATGTTATAACATAATAATAAGTCATAAAATAGTTAGTATAATATATGTGTATGTATATGCACATGCGTGTATATTATTTATAGTGTATAATCCAGCCTCGAGACCAATTTTGTTTTCAGATTAAAACTTGATTAAGGAACTTATAGAATCTATATAGTTACACGGAAGTTAACTAATATTGCCCCGAAGACGTGAAAAAGCTAACGAATTACAAAGAGAATTGTAATTACCATAAATCTTGTGAAAGTAAAACAGCCAAATAAGACACCTCTAACAATTAGAGAATGTCATTATAATGAACGTGGAATGAAATTTTATTCAATATGTCGTTAAAAAAATTTACCCAGAACTCATCTGCATTTGTTGTACACAGAGAAAGACGTACAGGTATCAAAAATTCAACCTTTGAAATTAGACGTTCGGAAAATTTGTAAATCGTTCACATTTTTTGGGATCTTAATATCTGTACGGCGTATAAAAATTTTTCCTACAAAAAAAAAAATTGTAGAGAAAAAACAAATGGTATAACGATTACGTCGATCTAGTTTTCGCCCTCAATATCTGTATTCGAAATGTACCTAAGTATAGGTATACATAATATAGAGACGCGTTGCTCTTGACTGATGTTCCTGACTAGCGAGGCGTCGCGATTCAATCAGTTAGGGTCGACGGCTCGCTGACGGGCACATATGGCGTCACTTCTTCTTCTTAAACCGTAACAGAAATGATCTGGTTATTCAGGTGGTGGATGGAAGTCTGATGCTCGGCCGCCGGCAGCCAATGACTACGACGACAACGATGAGCCGTTGACGACCAACATCTCGCCACCGAATATATCCACAGAGTTATAAGAGAGAGACAAGGGGCGGGGGGGGGGAAGAGACTCGCGCCTTTTTAGAGGGCTTTTCGAGTGATAAGTGCCCCGCGCCAAGATCCTTCCTTTACACTCAACCCATCACTGAATTTATAGTCAACCATAACTCCAACAGGAGTGGATTCATCTTAAGAACTTAAGACGATGAAGATATGATGCTGCCGCTGCTGCTTTTGCTACTTTTCACGTAGATGTCGCATGTTGGTATTATAACACCATCATATGTATTATAGAATTAATATGTGGTCCGCGGGGATTGAGGAAGCAAATTTTTGCGACACATTTTTATTTATGTTTTTGTTTCCTCAACCCCTCACCCCTCACCCCACACCCCACTCCCTTCCCCCGAACCGTCTCAGGAAATGAGGCATATATATCTTTTGTTATTTTAGTTTTTTCTTTCGACATTACACAGAAGCCCTATACACCGATTATTTATTCTGAGAGATTATCTATGAAATTTATTAACGCCTTATAGATGATTTTTTTTTTTTTTTTTTAATATCTTTTTTCCCATCAATTTTGATCAATATACACGTCGTATGATGTGTAAGTCGATCGTCTTTTTCGGCGTCGAGATTTTTTGAACGAGCTTAGATAATTCCGCAGTGCTTTTGACTTCGGAAATGTTTCGAAAAAAATGTTCAAGATTTTAGGACGTTCTTTTTTTTAATTGTATTAGCAATAATACAGAGAGACTTATATTAGAATACGTTTCTCAATTTCATAGCGACAAAAGAAAAAAATCAAATATATTTTTTTTTCATTAAAATTGATAAAAAAAAAACAAATTTATTTTCAAACTTTTAACATTTAAACCACAACTGTGCACGATGAATTAAATTTGTAGAATGAATATACAGCGAGATTTTCATTCTTTTTTTTCTCTCGTTTCTTTTCTTGCCTCGTGATTTGTGAGCGATGCCTCATACGAACATATGCAAATATTCAAACTTCAAAAGAATAGCGAGCACGGAGGTAACCAAATATTGTAATGATCTTTAGACGTATCTAAATCGTGAGTAAATTGACATATATTATAAATTATATAATGCGCACGAAAACAAATTAGTATTACGTTTTTTTTTCTCTCTTTTTAAATTTTGTCATTATTATTTTCACATCGTCGAGCTTTGAATTTTCCAAGGAATTTTCCGTCTATACTATTATATATACCTATTCTCGTGTAGAAAATTGGGAAAAAAAAAATTCTTTTTTTAAAAACTTGGCAGTACGTATTTTCTTCCGGCAAGCGTCGATCGCTCATATGTTATGTACTGTGTGTGTACTGCACATATGTATAACACTTATTCGTAAAATTTTTGAATCGAAATAAATGAGCGTCATACACTTGAAAATCATGTCAAGTGTTTCGATGCGTTACACATCTAATTATAGATAATTATTCGTAAGAAAAAGAAAAAATAGAACAGAACAGAACAGAAAAGAAAAACCGACGATGGAATGCGCACGTATGAATTCAAGCTTTTGAATCTAAACCGTTTGGCGCCATTCGAATGTCAAAAATTTTCAATTGAAAATAAAAATCACAAATTATATCGTAGCTGGATAGGCAGAAAGAAAAAGATCAATACGAAATAGAATAAATTTATGGATACCCCAAACGACCTCTGAATATACATTTTTCATCTGCGTCTATACGTTGTATGTGTAATGGAAACATTCAAGCAGTTAGGAATTTTTTTCGTTGATCTTTTTTCATATTGCAGTGAGACTTTGAATTTCGAAAAGAAAAAATTGTAAAAGAAGAAGAAAAGAATTAAAATCAAAATTTCATGGCAATTTCGTATAGTGTTGATATAATAGAAATACCTTTGAATTTTGTTTCTATAAAGTTTATATTTTTATTTGAAGAAAAAAAAAAAGAAAACGAAAAGAAATTAATTAATTTAAGAAAAAGAGAGAGAGAAAAAAAAGAAAAAGAATGATTCGTTCGGCAAATATGTGGCGTGCGTGTGTACCATCTGCTTGCACCAGATATAACGCGTAAATTGATTTAATTGGGTGGTTGCGAACTCAAAGATAATTTGCGACTTATCCGTTGCTGCAGTGCAGCGTATACAACGTAGTATAATACTGTATAGCGTAACCATCAAGATATTATCCCTGTAACTATACAGCATTGCAGCAGTGCGCGCAGTAAAGTGCATCACGCGCGCGCTAACTACTCTGGAATTCAAATAACTTCTCGCCCCGAGGTATTTTAATTTCTATAAACATCATGCCCGGATAACGTGTTACACAATTAACACCCTCCTACTGCACTCTGTATAGTTGCAGTGTATTAGCGTAATTATAATATTATGATTTTCCTTTTCCTTTTTATATTATACGTAAATTTAATGATTCGAACAAAAGACGGGTGTATATATTGAGTTTCATCAATCGGATATATGAATATAATTTTGTATTTCATCCTATGAATTTTTACAATTGCAGATCAATCGGAATAAAGTCGGCTAATGAGGTTCTTCTGCAAGTTAAATTCAACCTGCGGACAAACTTACATGTACCTGATGGTCAGACCTGCAAAACCTGCTGTCTATGTATGCATATAATATACTATGTACATGTACATATATACTATACTATAATATTAGTCGGTGCATGGTGAAGTTCGTCGCAGGTGTTCGTTATTATGGGTTCGTATAATCTAACTTATTACTTATTATAAGCATTCTATTATATGGTTCAGAAGTAGCAAAAGCGGCAGCAGTACATGGTTCTATTATATATTATATATATTATTGTAGATTTGGGGGACCGTAAATAGTAGGATAAAATAGAATTAGTGAAGTCACACGGTTAGTTTTATATGTATATACCTATATTTGAAATGTTGGTTCGTTCGGCCAGCCCATAGCTTGCAGTGGACATATCGCATCATTTGTTCCCAGGCACGTCCGGAATAACCATTGCACCATCGAACATAAAATGGCGGTTCATGGTAACAAATTTAAGGAACAACAAGTGCAGCCAGAGTTTCATCGCTCAAACCTGCACTACCACCAACGCCATTATAACCGCGGGTGGTCTACGTACAATGTACTAACTTTTAGGCACGTTTAATACGTGTGTTTGCATCTGATTAACGGATTATAATGTTCATTGACATTATTATCTATATATACGTAGGTATATACTAGCCTTGTATACCGCTGGAAAAAAGGTTTGCTTCACGGTGCAGTGCTGTATGGTTATTATAAGGGAGGGACGTATATATTCCGGACTCACTAATAGGCATACCTTATTCCTATTCATTTTTGCTATAGATTATTTATGATTGTTATAAGTGTATAACCAACCGGCCGGGCCCCGTATTCGTGCACTGTTATACCACCGCGTTTCCTTGAATTCACGCCGCGCGCTGCACTGTCCAAAAGATTAATAGCGTTAACTCTTTCTTTCTCTTTCTCTCTCTCTCTCTCACTTTTTTCTCTTCTCTATACGCACACATATACACGGCTATTGTATTATCGACGCAAACGTTTGTTACAAACCGCAGATGAATCAAAGAAATTAAAAGAATATGAAAAACAAAAAAAACAAAAAAAATCGTTGAGGATTCTTAAAATCATTATCCTTTTTTTTTTAGCCGTATATATGTATGAGTATTAAAATTATATAGATTCATGCAGATATATAATGACGTACTTCAATTCATCTATATATATCAATTCATTCTCATTCAATTTTTTTCTTTTTTCGCTTCATTTTATTTGATTTTGGTTTTTCTCATTAAATATCCAGACGGGTATGTCTGTATATGTATATATGTATTTAGATACATATATATATTGTACAGGCAAGTCGTAGACATGCAGAAATGAATCCTTTCGGGAAGGATCAAGCGTTGCGAATTAATATATATGAGGATTAGGGTAAGAGCTTAAGGTTATATCGTCGCAACGTATTCTGGGATATACCATAGAATCCCGCGGGAGTAACATATGTATATGTATAAGCCGATACTGCATTCCATAGAGATGCGTCGCGTTGCGGATGGTTGGAGTTCGACTGGTGTGCTGGGCTGCAGCTTCTGGCTAAAGTTTCATCGCTGCCATCAGCCGATATAAAAAAGTCTGCAGAAGCCATAATGTTGAGCAAAAAAAAAAAAAAAAAAAACGAAAAAAGAAAAATCGAAGAGACGATTATAAAAAAAAAAAAGTAATAATAAAAAAACGGCGAAGATCACGCGGATCGCAATTGCCTCGCACGACTCGCGTCACTGCACTTTATGTACATAAAACATGCGTCTGCGATCCTCGTTTGTTCCCCATATAATAATGGGCATCGACGTCGAATTTCGAGACGAAAAATGTTCTCTCGGTATTTAAATTACCCGCTATGTATACA
Source organism: Athalia cordata (assembly GCA_963932425.1). NCBI lineage: Eukaryota > Metazoa > Arthropoda > Insecta > Hymenoptera > Athaliidae > Athalia > Athalia cordata. Next base: position 35,111,181 of record OZ010626.1, read on the forward strand.
ACGGACGTGCAGTTCGCATATACACGCTTTAAGGGTCGACTACGGAATTAACAGGATCGAATAACAAAAATGTAATGTTGAAAGAAAAAGTATAAAGAAAAAGAAATTAATTTATACACATCGTAACTTCGTTGCACCGATTTGTGTCAGTTACAAATATGATGCGCATACTCATTACCTATGTATAGGTATATGTATATGCACATATGCGGTGATCAATTTTCGCGCTTATTTTTTTCACGCTCGCAGAGATAAACAATTCACATTATATTCAACGCTGCACGCAGCTATTTCATATATAGCTCGCGTTAATTAACACCGACTAAAACTTTACACTGCGTGCGGATCGTCGTACGCCGTTGGACTTTACGAGGCATTTCGACTGTGACAATATCAGGATTCGGAAATTCGACGCCTGGATCAAGATTCTTGGGGTTGTACAGATCGAATCTGTGCATTGCGGTTAATATTGTATAGCTAGGTATATTTTCAGCGCTGTAGTCGCGATATGTTACGTTATGTATATAATATAATATTTATATTTCGTGATATTCAAATACGTGCACGTATATAGCAGATATACATATAAATACTCATATTATACGCATATAATATACGGAGATATGTCGTACAAAAGTATTTAAATTTAGATTCCTTTTCCCCTCAAGTATTTTAACGCGATTCTAAATCGGGGCGCGGGCTGATGGCACATAGTCGGTATGTTAACTCGCGAAATAATATACGTATACATACAATATATATGTATATGTAACTAACCTACACCAGCGTACCTTACCCAAAGATTTTCGGAATTCGCCACGATGATCATATCGCCTATATATACATGTGTACACATTTTGAGATTTTCATTTTATTTTATTTCTTTTATTTATTCTTTATTATTTTAAATTTATCCATTTTTTTCGCCTTCATCTTGGGACTCTCGTTATATTTATTTATATTACGTTTTTTCATTTTCTGTTTTATTCACTCGTTTGTCAATTCGAATAAGTAATCAAAATTTTTGTGTCGCCGGCTGGGAATATTATAAGTTTTTTTTTTTCTTTTCTTTATTTTTCTTTTTTCAACGTTTTATATTTATACATTTGTATTACAGACATATAACGCATGCGAGAAAGCTAGGGGAAAAAATTCTTCAAGTCTCGAAATCGTCTCGACGCCCGTCTATATGCTATGATATGATGCGAACGAGAAACTTATACGAGCAATAGTTTTTGATGAAAACTGCCGTTGCAAATTCCTCGAGGGTTATACATAGTGATTTACGATGTCGTTCGAAAGCAGCTTTAACAGCGGTCTAGGATCGTGATCCTTCTTCACTTTTATTTAAAACAACCGTCGAGGTGTCGGTATATATGGTATATGTAAATATATACGTATATATATTTGTAGTGCACATATACCTGCAGTATGTATGATATGAATGTTACATGGAAAGTCAGTTATGTATTTTCTACAGACAGTTTAATATGTGCTGCGAAAAAAGAGATGGAACGAGAGTAAGAGTGCAATGAAGAGAGAAGAATAGGGAGTATGTATATGGCGAGTAATAGAGTGAAACGAAAAATAAAAGAAAATCAAAAAATAGATTAAAAAAATAAATAGAACCGAATGAGGAGGACGTCTTCGCCGACCCGCTCGCGGTTTTATGCGCTCTTCTTCACGGATGGCAGTTACACGAAGTGTCATTTGTCGACCGTTTCAAAGGGCAAATAAAATATTATAATAATTTAAGACTTCCGAGCGATGAGCCAGCACGGATATAACACCCATTAATTAGGTAATTAGCGAAATATAGCGCACACGTCGTCGTCGCGTCTTAGCCAAATCATTTAATGTATACCTCGAATGCTCGCCAATTATATACATATGATACTCATGTGACATAGAACTATATAGGTATATATTAAATATATACTTGGCTACGATTTCGTAACAGATCTCCACAGTTTCGCACGTAAAATTTATATTCTCTTCCACAGTCGCACTATAAGTGTATTATAGTCGCCATGTTGAATTGCGTTTGACTCTCGCATTTCTGATTACAATACACATATAGATTGCTATATTTTTTTTTTTCTGTGATTTTGAAGGGATGATTATTTGTCGTTCCTTCCTCGGGATGGACTTGGAAGAGAAAAAAGAAGATGGCGCGGCAAGAAACGATCCTTTCAAGCGTCGAACTTCTCTTCATCTGCAGAGATGCAACGAGCGATGGTGATGGCGATGAATAAGAAGTCCGACGATTCAAACTTGAGGGACTTATATACTATATTATATAGTGTATGGATATACGTATATGTATAGTGCAAGCGACCGATGTCGGGGTGACAATGAATGCCAAACCTTCGCATTCCTCTGCACAGCTCTCACAATACCTAGAGAGACATGCATTGTCAGGTTGTGGAACTCGCTCGTAAGAGATGTTTATTCGTCCAAGTGCCCATAGCGATGATGACGACGACGAAGACGAAGACGACAACGACGACGATGATGATGATGATGGAGCAGTCGCCGACACGGTATTTATATTATCAACATTATTATATTATTCTCACAACGCGCTGTCCTGTGATCTTTGAACCGCCCTTAATGTCATTTTTTTTCATCTCATTTATTCCCCGCATATGTACAATGAGAGCTCTTTTTCGACTCTATTCCACATCTCTAGCATTTACAGAATGAATCTTCGAAAACTATAACGAGCGAAAAATTTTCATGAATATCTGATGATCGTTGCGGGCTTTAATCTCGATCGGCGTCAGGATTGAAATCAAGCTTATTCCAATCGCATAAATTTATACTAAGAAAAAATAAGGGAAAGTCAAATTGTATTATGTGTTGTTTCTTTTTTTTTCTTCTTTCGTACATTCAGCTTTGAATAGATGGAACGGAGGAGAGTAGATTGGACCTTTGCTGCTTCGGTATTATAGTCTGTCTGTTTTTCTTATTGCCGACCGCCCAGAATCTATCAGATTTGTCATTCAGGATTATATGAATAGCCGTGAGGCACGCAGTGGCCGTATTATATGCCTTATACCAAAGGTAGTTGGGTTATATACAGTCTGCGCAACCTGGACCCCAACCTTCCGGCCCGCAGGGTGCGAAAATAAAGAAACTTCGAAAAAAGGCGCGCATCAAATGAATTACGAAGAACCGCATAGAGAACTCGAGACAGAGTCAGAGATGCAGGACGACGGTTACCCGACGTTTCCGTTACACCGCTCCTGGAATTAGTCGCCTTTTTTCATTTATTATACATATTTTTCTTTTTTTTCTCTCTCTTCTTACATACATACAAATACCGAAACCCAAATTCTGCGGGTCGCATTTTTTACCCACCACGGAATAAATAAAACGGCATAATATATATCTATATAGGCACGTCTTCTGTGGACCTACCAAATTTCATTAAAAATCTTGAGATTCCAAAAATTAAAAACATATTTTCAGTACAAAACAAGAAAAAAAAATTTCAAGAAATTAAAAACAGCAATGTATAGGACAGGTGTGTAGAAATTTACACGATGAGGGTAATAATTCATTGGTAAAAAAATTATATAGTTGTGGTAAAAATAAACTAGTATAATAATAATCACCGGTGACCGGTGATGAAAAAATTCTTGAACCATTTCCGCGTTATTGAAAAAACGAATTTCTTACGTGTTATATAGGTATATATGTTGGATAATAAAGAATTGAAGAGGGCGCGCGTCAACAGGCATGTGGAGATATAGGTGTGTGTATAATATACGTGTACATAACTATGTGCATGTATATATTTATGTATAGATAGGTATGTATTTAGGTGCGACTATATAGATGAAGAAAGAGAGCTAACTAGAGGCGCCTGCGTAGCCGAAACGTTTAGAATTTTCAATTCAAACTTCTTAGAAGTCTGGTGTCGGCTTTGGCTTTTAGCTTTACACTTCTAAGATTTTAGGGGGTACGTTCCACGCGCGATTGATGCGGCGACACATTTTTATTCAAACTCTCACGTTCGCCCGTGTTATGGAATTCTCTTCTCTCTACAGCTAAAGCATGCTTACTATACACATATAAGGTGCGAAAATCCCGACTCAAACGATCCGACACACAATGATCATCCGCAACCCAAACGAATACCAGCTACTATGATCCTTATAACTTTTCAGCTTATATGCCGATTCGCGCGCTTTAAAAATTACTCGGTGCCGCATTTCATTCACACATTATACAGTCAACGGTCAAATTCCAGAGGATTCGAATCGAAACTTGAAATCAATTAAACAAACTCTCGTGTATATGCTTCCTAATTATAGCTTGAGCTGGAATTCATTAGTTTCGTGAAAGAATCGACGACTATTAGATTTGCAATATCCGCGATATTAATTCTAGGTAACGTACTTTGTGCGGAATTTTAATGATTTATTACGTAATTTTGTTTATATTTGAATAAAAACTATTGCAAAAAGATCGTTGAATCTAAGGGGCGAGAGGATAGAGGTCTTTTTTTTTCAAACTTTTTCATTATTATAAAATAAATCTGAATTTCGCGAGAAAAAGTTCGTGTCTAAAATTAAAAAGGATTATAAAATTATATGTCGTAGATGCGGCGTGTCTCTGTATACCTACTGTCATAATAATTGTTATTGTTTTAAAAATTTTAGCTCGTGCCACCAGATTTGAGAAACACGAGCCAAACCAAGCGACTTAATAGGGATTTAAAGCTGATCCTTAGAGCTGGTTTTGTTCACGACCGGTTTAAAGTCGCTTGCATCAATTATAGAAACGCATAATATACCTTATTGTAAATTTTTACCTGGGATTAGGGGAGTTATTTGCAGGTAATCGGATTATAACGTTTATTGTTAGCACTCTGGGGTACCGGCTCTGGAACATTTAAGCATAACATAGTATTGAGGTACACGTATGTACGCATACTGTTAAATTAGTTATTATAATTATTAGATTATTATAATAATCGGCCCACGCGTAGTTCCGAGCTCGTCTTTTTTTTCCTACCCTCAAGACTTACCCCAAAAATTAATCGAGTAGAAATCCTCGTACAAGTTCTGACAGGCGAAAGAGCATTCGAACGGGTTTCAATTTTTCTTCTGTTTTCTTTTTTTCAAACGTGGAATTCGGGTCCACCTTCTACATCTGCATTTTATGCACTCGATTCCTGCAAAGAGGCGAAACTGGGGTGATTACAATAAAAATTTTAGACGTAAAAATGTTATTTTGTACGTAGAACGTAGAACGACACAACGTACGATAAAAATGTGATCTAATAAAAAATTCAGGACTCGTGAATTTCCGTTGATGTTCTCTGCGTAGAAGATAATTTAACGATCTAATTACGTGAATTATGAAGCGATTAATTTTTAGATTAATTATGTAATCACGTTGAAATATCTAATTTTCAAATCATAATATTCGTGGAGGGTATAATAATCCGTATATCCTATTTTGAAGGTATATAAAGTTAGTTTGTTATTGCATAATCGCTCAAATTATACGCACATTATACATATTCGGCTATAGGGTCGGATGGAGCGCTCAAGGAAGTGACGTATGAACGTACATATATTTGTTATTATTTTTTGAATGTTTTTTTGTGTTTTTTGTTTTCTTCAGATATACTCATATTATAATATATCTCGTACCGCATCTGCTGTTATACGTGAACACAGCAGGATACGTGGATTAAGATGCGTATCTTTGACAAGACTATTCTTCTTTCTCAACACTCTTGTTCTTCTTTCCGCGTAATGCGATGTAGCCCCGCGTTGCAGCGTAAGTCGCACTTCCATGTATAAGAACGATCTTAAGTTTATAAGAAAATATCCACCTATTGCAAACACCCCGGGAATCGATGTCGGTTAAAAAAAACGAAAACCAATGGAAAATCGCATTACGTGCAATATGTAATACATAGTCTATATACCCTTGCGTAATGAAGTGTATACAAGCTGATCGTGTCACGTTTTTTATACATAGAATACGTATATATTTACGTTATAGGCATATACATAACGTACAAGACTACATAAATATAAATAATATTATATGAGAGCTGGTTTTCGAGTGGCGCGTGCATCGTGAAACTAAAAGTGCACCACCGCCGTGCTGCAGTTGACCGGAGAAATACTGCAGAAATACCATATAATTGAAGAAAGAATGCAAAATCAACAATATAAGGATATGATATTTTCTATGTACAGCTTTCAGGGTGTTCCATATCGTATACATATATTATACCGTAGTATTGTACATAGTAATGTCGTATGTACTGCGTACGCGTAGAGCCGCAAAAACCGCGAAGGCTGTATTTATATAGTTATATGTATACGAGCTTAAAGTATACATAGCTATGTATATAGTATATATGTAGATGAAGATATATATGTGTACGATAATTCTCAAGCCGCGCGCGAGTGCTTCTGAGGTGCGAATTAAACTCGTTCACTACTGGTCTTGTTCACGCTATAGTACCGCTGTTGTGTGATCGTATCTATAGACTTTGCGGTGTACATGGATATAGCGTACATGTATAGTTACATACCAGCCTCTCTTTTGAAACATATACAAATTTATATATACGTACATATCGTACATACCTTGTTGACGTATTTTATAAATTATACATGTAGGTTATGTTCGACAGTTGTAAGTTAAGTACCTATCCATAGCCTACTTAACCATAAACCACGACTGATTGTGAGTACATAGGTATATATATGGACACATTATATATATGTACGATATGATACACAACGTATATCAGCATCCCCTCTGCAATGCAAACACCTGTGCGCGCCGCACTGCTGCTGGAGAATTGATCAATCATTTGCTGTAACCGCCAACACCGCGGTTTTATATCCCATATTCCGCGCGGGTGAATGGATTTTTTTTCGATTATATTCTATTTCTTCCGTACCATATCATTGCTCCAGAGAGTAAGCAATTTCAATGAAGGCTTACGTATACTTATGCCGTTCTCTTTATCATTCGTCTCAGTCGGTTTTCTTTCCTTTTAAAATTTCGTGGCGTAATTTTCTTTTCTTTTTTTTAAACCTAGCGATCGCGGTTTTCAATGTGCGCAAAACACACGACGATCTACATATATTTACCCATAGGTCTCGACGTGGCGCCGCGGCTGAAAAAATGTATAAGCTAATTATAATGAAAGAAAGAAAGAAGAAAAAAAAGGGGATACCTGTTACACGATGATGGGTTGGTTCGAAACGTTAACACCGCGCGAGAAGTTCCGATCTCTGAAAGTGGATTGAAAGTAGTAGTAAAAGCTGGAAGATTAGAAGAAGTTCGGAGGATGGAAGGAAAGACGGAAGGAAGGAAGGAAGGTGGAAGGTGGAAGAGGAAGCCCCTCTCATCGCCAGTCAGAGTCGTACGAGCGAACGCGGAGTGGAGTGGCGGCGTTGCGACGCGACACGGCGAGAAGTCGAGGAACGTCACACTCGAGGTACGACGTTCAACGTACTAGGAGGTTGTGTGTGCACTCTTGCTTGTAAAACCTCACCTCAATCTTCATCCTCTCTTATAGTATATATGCATATAGTATTATAGTATCTTATCCTCCTCGCGAACGCGACGCATTAAAAAAACAAGAAAAAAAAAGAGAAGAGAAAAGCAAAAAGAAAAGAAAAGCCTTTTTGTCACCGACAGACGTTCGTTCACACACTTCCAGCTCCATCCCACCTCTGCCCAACCATTTTCCTGCATACCTGCACATCAGACCTTATAGCGAGCACTAATCTTGCATGCACGTTACATATCACATCACACAAACTCGTTAAGCGCGCCGCGATTGTTATCACACCGACAACGTGAACTAAATTTTTTTTCTTTCTTAGGTTTCTTTTTTTTTTTTTTTTTTTTTTCAAGTGTGTATTTTTGATATCATCATCATTATCATTGTTATTATAATATATACCGTGTACGTGATACCGTCACGTTATTTTTTTTTTTTTCATTTTTCTCCTTTTCTTTTTCTTTTTGCTTCAATTACTACGCGATATTTATAAGTATTATACGTACACGCACGTATATTATGTGTGTCTGAAATTTCTCAATGAACGACCAAAGCCGCGAGCGGTGATTATGTAGTTTTATATACTTAATATATACATGAGTATGTATGTGTATGTGTATCTGAAAAGTTGTTGAATTTGTTGTTTTTTTTTTTGTATCTTTTTTATTCCGTTCGAGGTATAAAATAAAAAGATCAAATCGCGAATCGTTCGGCTAAACTTTCCGGTACAGAAGTTCGAATCATCCGCGCTTCGCCGCCCCCCTTTTTTTCCTCCCACCCCCCTCGTCTGCCTCCTTCTGCCTCCGCCCCTTCCATTGCGAGTTCCTCCCACCCCTCGGTCCACCTCTTGATCGTCGTCGTGGTCGTGGTCGTCGTCGGCGGCGTCGTCCGTAGTTTTGGTGCGTTCGTTCGTCAGTCAGTCAGTCAGTCAGTCATTCAGTCACTCAGTCAGTCAGTCACTCAGTCACTCAGTCAAGTCAAGTCAAGTCAACTGAAATTGAGTCAACTATAGGTTTATAATCAATTATTAAAGTGTTTTTTATTTTTTGTCTCGTAAGTTTGCGAGTTTATAAAACGATCGGGAAAGTTTTTTCCTTAAACGTTTCGTGCGTGCCGTATATACAGTATATGTAACAATTTCTTTTTTAATGTTTTTTTTCTCTCACCTTACCTGCCGCACGCTTGTCACATATGCATTGATATACGAAACAACATCGCGCCACCGGTGTTGGCCGTTCGATATGGTTGTTAATCGTGAAATGAAAAGGAACGTGGTGTAAATAAAAGTAGTTGAAAAAGACGAAATATACCATAAAAACGAACATTCGAAACCGCTTCTTATAACGCTGCTACTTATTACTGACATCGACTAAGGACGACGACGATGATGATGTATTATAGTTTTAATACATATCTTCTAATTGCGTGTCAGTCTCCTCATATACCGTACTATATATGATATACGTATTTAAACGAGTGTCAATGGACTGAAAAGAAAATAAAAATAAATAAAAACAAAATCGAAACGCGAAAAAAACTAATAAAATCCGGAAGTAATCGAAACGAGAATATTTTTTCTTCTCTTCGTTTTTGGAAGATTTCTTTTCGCTAGTGTTTCACGTTTTGTCGTCACAGTTGGAAGGCGAGTCTGCTTGTGACCGCAAAGAGAACGAGGAAACAGAAATATTCTCATTCTTGTGTAACTCGTAATTACGGCACGTGAATACGGTAATTAATTATTTAACGTTTAATGGCATCGCGTGATTTAGAACCTGTCGCAGTCGACGTCGTTACCGCCGCTGTTGCTTATCTATGATGAACGCATGTCGCGAGAAATTTGTCTTTGGACGATCAGTGATTATGGTGCAGGTGCCGTTAAATGCTCATCCTTAATCAACGATTATCTTACCATCGATTGTCATTATCTCATATCCGTATAGAAAAAGAAGAAGAAGAAAGAAAACAATAATTTCTATCACTGTCGTTACGTACGAGTAGAAAAAATGAATTACATATAATAATTCACGGGGAAGTAGTGATGAATGATTACCGGTATCAGTGAAAAGTGATCTTAATGAATTTTTGATTATTTTTATGGAAATATACAAATAATAATCAGAGTTTCGGTGTGAAGAATAATCAAAATTACGTATAAAAATAGTAATAAGAAAATTAATCGTCAGTGTGAACAGATGCGATTATTAGATTGAAAAAAAAACAAACAATCATCGAGGCTAATAATTGTGGTGATAATTTCCGTGAAATTTAAATTAACAAAATGCATTTTATTATAAATCTATTGAACATATCATTTCTCGCATTTGTATACCGGACGCCGGTAATCGAGGCGCGTCGTGTAGCACCGTTGATCGAAGACGACTTGGCCAGAAGACCTCATAGGCCTGCAGGTAACCAGCGAACTTTTTATCACATGAAAATATCACATACTTTTTACCTCTGTGTACATACCCATGCATCGGCTTTTCAACTTACCTACTTCGTGTTTACTCTCAAACTATATTCTTATCTATATCATAGGGAGAAAATTCTTCTCCTTGTGTCCAAATGTCAACGCATCCGATCGGTTAATTCGGTCAGTTTTTATAGAAAACTAAATGCACATTCCACATACAGTATATGGCATGAGAACATATGCCTCGAATATGTGCACGGAAGTTTCTTTTGCAATGACAATTTACCGGGTCAAAGAGAAGCCAGGATTGGGGCCAAGTTTTTCTACACTCTTACAGGAAAACTAAATTATATATATTTTTTTTTTTTACAACTGATAAAAGACGCATATGGGAAAGGAGAGATTTCGTGTATGTTGTACCTAGGTATCTGTGTTAGGTGAAATTGATAATGATTTCTCCTTATTTTTTTTTTTTTCTTTTTAGCTAGTATTAGCCGCTACGTTCCATAAGAGATCAGGGTTATTGTGCAGTGCAGAGTAATGTCATTTCTAAAGCCGTACTTGAGGTTTGAATGATGGATCGTGTTCTTGCAATAAATTTGGATCTATTATACGTACGCACACATACACACGTAATAAATTTCATGTGTGTTATAATAGTAAGTCAGGACGTGAGTTTTTCCGTCCACAGAGGCCTCTAGCTTTTATACCAGGCGTCTGACCGATAGAATCGTGCATCAGCTCGATTCATTTCGACGGTTTTGACAGTCGTCAAGATTAGTGGTAGACTTCGCTATAGTTGACCGGCTCGTGATGTACGTACACATTTATACGTGTACATACGTATTACGTATGTATAAATATATATATAGGTATACACGGTACATCGTAACATCGTGAATATCTTGCGGAGATGAAATCCTTGTTGTGAAACGGAAACCACGAACGATTACTCATACCCAAGTAGAATCCCACATATGTTACGACGTCTCAATTCAAACCCGGAAAACTTTTGCGAGCACGCGGTTAATGTGTGTGGTTTTTTTTCCTCTTCATTCTTTTTTTGCACTTCGAATATCTTTGATTCCTCAACCGTTCTTGTATGTTGAATTGTACGTGTTCAGATATCGGTCCGCAGTATTTTATATTTTTTTCCCCCCCCAATTTTCCTGTATAGTATCAAATTTTTTTCCTGTTTCTGATCGAAATCGCAGTGCGGAAAACCAAAAAATTATTGTAAGCTTTAAACCGATGCGGAAATCTTGATTTTCTTCCGTACCACCTTATAGCCACGGAACATTATAAAGTAAATGTATTATAGATGAACTCACATATATATGTTTAGTTATAATCTATGTAGATTACGTCTGGCGTCACGCCGTCCCAGACGAGAATGTCTAATTGGCTTATTAATAGATGGTACGTTACCTTGGTTTTCACCTAGAGCAAGCAAGGTTTTTGAAAGCCAATACTGAAAATCATTTAGTAAGATTTAAGATTTGAAAAACTATAGAGGCGTTTCATCGGCTATTCCGTTAACCGTTGGGTCGTATTCCATATCTACCTATTTATGTATGTACAGTAAAATGCCGGTAACGCCGCCACCATTGATAGCAACTCGATATATTTACAGATATAATATAACCGAGAGTGGAGAGTGCGGACTAGCGCCTCGTCGTTTTAATCTCTGTCCCCTTATTTCTCTCGATCTCTTAAAATTTTTTTCTTTTTCCATTTACTTTTTTATTATCTACTCCACCCACTATATACACTATTATTTGTACACTCGCTGTCCAGCCGGCTGGTCTCCTTTCTACATACATGCGTTTTCCATGTACTACACATATGTGTTCTTAAATATATACTTTACCTCCTTCTTCATCTTCATTTTGTTCATCCTCTTCATCTTCTTATTCTTGTTCTTCTTCTTGTTCTTCTTCTTACCGCAGAGACCTGGTGATCGCGCGGGGCTCGGTCGAGAGAACGTTATTTATTATTAGATATTTCTCGCTGTAGATTCATCGCGTCTCTACGTTCAGGCGGGTTGCTCTTGCTCGTTGCTCGCTCTACTCTGACGTCGCGTCGTCGATTTTGCTGCTGTTGCTATTGCATCTTAGAGAAATGATGAGTTTTAGCTTTTCGATTTTTTTTACTTTTCATACCTTATATCGCCACGTACCACATCTGCCATATATTTTATTCACCTATACGTACATGACGTATGTTTTCACGTACTCATATACCCCATGTAGATATATGTATAGAGGATTTATGTACAGACCTATATATATCTTATTGTCTCGTCGTGCGCGACGAATTGATAAATGCGTCTACGTTTTAACACGCGTCTACATTTGTATGTGTAATACTCTGCACACCTATATGTATTACATATCTATATGAGAACATACATGTGTATATCTATAATAGTAATCGCCGGTAATTCGATGATTTATAGGTTTTTATATACGCGCACCTATATGTCGTATGAATTCATGCATGCGCGCTTCAATTCAATATAGTATACCGTACGTACAGCGGGCAACATGTGGGTTGTTTTTACCGAAGGAAGCAAGGAATTATTCACAAAACAAAAAACAAATGAAAATTAACAAAGAAAAAAAAAGAAGAATCTACTCTGTAAATCCCGATAGAGTTCTCGAGGATTATTCATCATCTTGCTGTTGGTACGGCGGTTGACTTGTTCTGGTTTTTCTGGTTTTCTTTACGGTGTTTTTTCCCCACACACGTTACATTTGTTTCTTTTCGTTAATTTTTTTCATCTTTGCCTCATGTGCATGTATGTAGTGTACGCGCGTATATGTATATCTCGTCGTTGATTTTTCTCTTTCATTCATTCGCGTGCGCGATAAAGCGAAAGTAATTTCTTCGCTATAGTCTTCGAGTTTAACAGCTGGGGAATCTGACGTATGTAAGAAAATCTGTTAAATTTTAATCCAACGGATTAATTTTAGTCTCAACAAATTAATTCCAGACTAATTCTGTGTAGATAGACAATTTTTCTATTCATCGATAGATCATTTGATCGATTTATCAATCAAGTTCAATTACATGTCTTCCTGCAACATATGTATGGATTATTTTTCACCGTGTACATACGTATGTGTTCAATATTTTCACATCGATTGAGGGGGTGGAGGGTGACTATTTCCCCCAGGAAAATTTCCTCCTATAAATTTTCTTCCAAGTTTTTCAATTCTTTTTGTTTCTCAGTATTTTGGTACTTTTCATTGTTTTCTACGTATATAAAAATCTTATCCTCGTATACGTATAATTTATAAATATATGCGATCGATCAATTCTCTCCAGTGCAACGCGGAGGACATGAATTATTGAATCTTTGGATAATTATATATATTTATATACTGTAATATTGTTGTACGTATTTTACCCGCGAGCTACATGTATAAATAAATGCACGATCGATCGGTGACGGATCTGGTAAAAAACGACGCGATCGTCGCGCGTTTATACTTGTTTCTCTGTATGTACCTGTATATGTATATAAAAACGTACCTCATATCTATCCGTCTGTCTCTGTAGAGGTTCACGTACATAATGTACTCGTAAATAGCTGCGTCACGATCTCAGATTCTGCCACATACGGAGATATATATCCTTAAACAGATTTTCCCACACTTTCTCGAATTCCGAACAACCGATCATATATAGTTACACATACATACGTATGTACTCGTTATATATACTTTATATAAACTATTTTATTTATATACGCTCGCTATGCACATACTTACATACATACCTATGCGTAACATCCGTGTAATATTATAACGTTAAAAAAATTTCAAACAAAAAAAAATTCAGAAATAACTGCAGGAAAATAAATAAAAGTCAGGATCACGTATTTTATATTTCGTTGACACGACCGCGGTTTCCGATCGTTGGAAAAGAACAAGGAAAAAGAAGTATCATGTACAGGATAATATCCGTACAATGATATGTACATTTGTGTATATGAAACAGTACATAGCCTGCAGGGGGGGATTTTTTTGCGAATGAATCTTTTGACCGCGCGCGATGACCTCGTGTCAGCTGACAATTTCGTCTGCTTTTTTCTTTCTCTTTTATCGATCGTGTACATGTATACTCTTTACCTATGTATGTGTATGTGCGGTTATAAGTAATATCTTCAGATACACATACATGTAACTGGGTATGTAAAATGTGCTTTATATTTTACACATATATACGTATAGATTGATGAAAAAAAGAAAAAAACAGCAAGGAAAAAGAAGAATACTTATATGTTATTGTGTCGGTATACGTGTAAAGCTAATTAACGTTGATAATTGAGGGTTCAATTGGAGAGTTAAGAGTTTCTATACATACAGATGTACTACGTTTATACATACGTATGCTCATACATTTGACGTGCAATTGAGTTCTCGATTATTCCAATTGATGAAATAATTAATTATCGATGACGAATTGCGATATGAATACAAGCATAATATACGATGCGATGATTTACGTTCATATGATTATTAGAATTAAAACGATCGTTTTGTTATTTTATTTTTTGTCTCTTATAATTATTTGAAATTCTACAAGTTATTTCAAAACTCTACGATCCTCAATGAAAAAGAAAATCACTTTTGAAGAGAAAAATTAAAAAATGATGGATAACAAAAAAATTGTGAGAATGAAAAATTACGCATGTATAATATGTTTGTAATAATACCGGTTGTAAGGATTTTATTCATGGTGGTATATAATTCGTTTGTTAATTTTGATCTTCGTCTTGAGATATTTTGCCGTTTAATTAATCTCAGCGAAACTCGGGTATATGAGGAGTAAAGAGTTTATACTATACTATACTGTACTATAATATGACAGTGCGGAGCTTTGTTTGAAAATTAGTTTATTAAGTCATTGAGAAAATTAAACGAACGAGGCCCTGCAGATACGTAACTTATTCTAGGTATAATACAACATAGGTGTGTATAGGTTCGTATCTGTAAAATATTGTGAAAAATTTTCTTCCTTTCTTTTTTTTCCATTCAATTTTTGTCAAAACATTTTTGAAAGTATAACGCTGAATAATAAATAATTAGAACGCGAACTTCGCGTTAATGTATGTAACCCATTTTAATCTGCGTATTATACATGTGTACGTGTATGTATAAGTTGCGTCTTATTTCTTTTTTTTCTTTTGCTCAATTCTTTTTCTCTCATTTCATTAATTCCGACGATTTATCATCGCGTATTTTAATAACGTAATTAGTACATAATATGAGACTATATAATAATTTACATGTATAACATAATTTTTTTTCTGCAGCGATAATCGCGTGTCCTTTGACGGTTCGTTTGTATCAACCATACATTTCGCGGCAGCGTAATTCTCTCGTTGATGATCTTTAATTTCAACCAAGCATGATTATCATTTGTGAGTGACGATAAGTTTTTTTTCTTTTCGTTTTTTGTCGTTCTAAATATTGTCACGTTATAATAAACGGAATCGAATTTGCCGCCCGTATACAATACATATGGAAAACAAAAGGATTATACGTATTATACCCGCAGGTATAAGAGGTAACCGGGCACAGGAATCCGAAGATTTTAGTAGGACGCATGTCGTTGCTAAATTCCCGATCGAATCGAGTTGTAAATTGTTTTTTGTATTTACTACAGATATATAACTCTCCCGGGGAATGCATGGAAAATCGGCGAAACGTACGTCCTCAGCTACGTTTAGAATGAGAAGTGACGACGATGGAGATGGCGATGGCGATGGTGGTGGTGGTGGTGGTGGTGGTGGTGGTGGGCCATCGCGGTCCCCTCGAGCGACGTCGCGGCGGTTGCGGGGACAGATAGATTCCTATAAAGTCAAAGCGACGGCGTGGGGTGCGAGGAACAAGACGCGCTTATATTTAGCCGGCTGGTAGACACAAAACGACGCGCCTGGCCGACTGGTCGTACACCGACTTCTCTCGCCTCTTCTTCTTCTTCTGATGCTGGCTCGCGACCGCCACCGCCGGTTTCCTCTTCTTCTTCATCTCCTTCTTCTTCTTCTTCTTCTTCTTCTTCTTCTTACTCCCGCTTGTCAGCGCTCTTATTCGAGTTCCGTTTCACCACGGAGCGAGTGGACTGAAAACGGGTGCGACGGCAAAACACTCCAGCCTCCTTGAATCTAGAATTACCGTCAGGTACTCCCGTACACATACGTAAAATACATACATGCTCGTATATATTTCGTTTAAAATTAAATCTTTTTTCCTTTTTTTTTTTTGTTTTTCCGCGCACTGCAGCGTCCTTTTTATTCTGCGCCCTCTCATGGGCGTGATTTTTTCTCTACATTATATCCTTTCTTTCTCTCTCTCTTCGTTTCTATTGTCAGTTCTTTTACTTTGATCCTCATTCTTACAGCATTTTTTTCGCTCCTTTTTTTTCCACTCTTTCGTTACGCCTCCTCGCCCCCGCCCCTTTTTTTCTTTCTTTTTTTTTGTTGTTTTTTGTAACTTCTGGGCTTACTTAAACCACGCGTACCTATACATGATCCAAGGTCGCGGGGTTGTACCATCAACTTATATGTATACAACTAGTATATGTACATGTTATATATAATATGTATATATGTGTGCGTGCAGCTACGGAGAACCCAACATATCTATCCGCTTGTAAATTTGCTCCCGTATAATTCAGTCTGGTGCAGAGTAACCGCGACGACCTCGACATCATCGTCTATTTTATACCGGTGTGCAGTTGGAATATTTATGTATGTGTATAAAGTAGTATTACCTTATGTACCTACGGCAATTTTACAATAAACCTCTTTCATTCAGATCAAGGGGCGCGGCAACTCTGCACTACATATATAATACTCTTCTTCAAAGCTCGGCATGCTTTTAAACCATTTGGTTTCACATGCAGCTTCCAATTAGCGCGAATTCGCGTCAATCGTCAATCCTGTTTCGTGTATAGAAAATATTTAAATAGAAATTTTACATAAAACTTAATGAACGATGCTTCGATGGAGATTCATACGCATGGAGAGAAAAAAAAAAAAAAACTAATTAATACGGGATGAAAAGTTTATCACAGAATTTTCGTAATGAACGTTTAAATATTATTGCAAATTTTGCAATTCGTATAATATCTCGAGTTTCACGTTAGTTACATATCGCGCTAGGTATTAGTTTTTACTATACATATACCCGCCACGTATAATTATAGAAGTGTTTGCAAAAAATAGGTTTCCAACCGGAAGTCGTTGTCGCAACTTCGGTTAAGAGGTATTCAACGACGTTTGTTGTGTACATATGTCTAAAGAACGCGAGTAGATATTGTTCGCCTTTTTTTTCTTTTCTTTTCTTTTCTTTTTTTCCTTTACTTTTGTGTCACTTTGCCAGCTGGGTTTTTCAATCGGCATGTAATTCAAGAATTTAGTCTTATTTTGTGGATTTTACCAAGGAAATAACTTTTTTCGGGGTGAAAAAATGAATAATAAAAAATATTATAGTAACGATAATTTCAAAGTACAGGAAGGACGTTAAAGTCTCTAAAGAAACGAAAATCTTGAGAATTATTTTCAGGTCAAAAATGACGTTAGTTCGTTTCTAACTTTACAGTTACGTCCGATCAAATGAGACATATATTTGAATACGTTATTATATCTTGCCTCAGGGGGGTTTTGTCTATAAAAAGTGTTGTACGGTGTGAAAGATGGCCATAGATGATCTCATAATCCAGAACCAGTATAGGTTATGTGGCAGTCGTCGCGGTTCTTTGGCGCCGAGTGATCTGGCGCTCCGCATGGCTCGTATCCCGTCGTCGTCGTCGTCGTCGTCGTCTCCGCAGCGTCGCGGCGCACCCCCGAGTCTTGCGTCAGCGAAGACATAATGAGTCCTCATCATCGAACCCCCCGCCGCCCTTCTCCTTTTTTTAAACTCATATGTAGGTATAGATATATTAACTACACGATTTCAGTGCACCCAAGGATCTGGGTGGGGCAGTCGGTGTGGCCCCATCAGCATCCTTGGATCTTCATCATTTCTTCGACGTACTTATATACTTGGAACCTTCTTCGATTGTTCCTTCTTCTTTTGTTTTAGTTTTATTCATTTATCTTTTCTCATTTTCTTTTTTTTTTTCCCCTTCGCTCTGCTTTGTCGGATGATTTTACTATATAGTATTGCGGAGGTGCGATCCGCCTGGAAGATCGAGGAGAACTTCGATCGGAGCTTTCTCTTTCTCTCTCTACTGTACGCTCGCGGCTCACAGAGTTAAAAAGCTCCCTGACTCTTAGGTATAAGAGCGACGTTCGACGTTCGACATTGTATGCAGATATCTCGGCGAGAACACTCGCCGAGTAGAGCGCAATTGACCTCTAAAGAATGCGATTGTAGCCTTCTTCTTCTCTCTCGATTTTTTTTTTTTTTTTATTTATTTTCCTTTTTTCTTCTTGTTCGAAAGTTACCGGTGGATGCAACAACACCTTTTATATTATACGTATACGCAAGTATAGGTAGAAAAGCTAGGCGCCATGTTTTTTCTCGTATTTCTTGCATAATTCTTTTTTTTAGTTTTAGCTTTTTTTTCCTTACATTTTATTGAAAATATATACGTAGGTAATCAGAAATGACTCGGTGTTGCCAGAGTGACTCGGAATTCAAATTGTAGCGCACGTTGATTTTCGAGAAAAAAAAAAAATGGAAAAAACAGACGCGAAATAACGGATTAATGAAACATGCATATAAACCTTACTTGGTTTCAAATCTCCGTTATTATATTTTACCCTTGACCTTTAAACGTTGGATCGCGAAATTCGCGCGTATATTCAGATGTATAGCAATGTATGGGTATAATATCATACACATAGGTATATGAAATATATAAGCGAAAGTCTCTTATGTAGGTATAGATACCCGTATGTGAAGTATTTAAATAATTCCTTAATTCCCGCGTTTATTTTTAGTTTTCAACAGGTGTTCGATTAAAACTTGAGACTGATTCACCTGTCTCGCATATATATCTATATATATAATAAACTACTGCACGGTAGGACAAAAAAACGCACGCAATATTGGAAAAAAAAAGAAGAAGTATACACTCATATATACATAATATAATTCGCTATATGTAGTTATGTCGAAGATTGCGGATGAGACTCTATACATAACGTAACCTTTAGAAAATAACCATCCGACGATGAAGCTCGTCTCGCTTTAAATTCCACATAGACACGCCATGCGCGTTCTTCCAAATCGATTGATATTATTTGTACGATATTTTCCAAATAATAATAATAATAATAATTTTATCGGCTAGCTCGTTCAATCGACACCATCTTCATATATACGTAGAATATTATACTGTATAACAGCAACCAGATGAATAACCTACTTTATATACCAATGCAGGTGCATTTTGAACACAGCTTATATACAAAATGTTACGTATTACAATATATTGTTAGATATTAGAAAAATATTTGTTCAGTTGGTTGTACAGTTTAAAAAATGTCGTCGTTCGTTGCATCGATATATCTACCTGTATCTCTATAGGTCTATATTACCTATATCAGAACGAATGAATTCCAGCCAACTGGCAACGCGTTTTCATGCATATGTGTTTTTCATATCGTAACGCCGAGTTGCATGTACTGTAATAGTTGCTGTACCTACTTGTATATCTGTGCGTTTAATTTAACACCTTTAGTCGAGTATAAATTATTAGGTTTATAACGCGTTAACCTATGAGGATAAATTGCATGCATCTTATTCACCTAAATACGTTTACTATACCTTATAGCATATAGGTGGATGTGTACATATGTACCTGCATACCTAACTAACTAACACAACTCATATAGTTGAGTTGAAGGTGTATTTTTAGAGACGCGATTATCGGCGCTGCAGGTTCCGCGGTATATAGGTAATTGATTGAATTAATTTTACACAAATCGCAGCGTAGAATAATTAGTAGAAATTAATCTGCGAATGAGCAAATATGTATGCACCGCACACCTAGGTATGTTAATACGAATTATCGAGCTTTCGCGATAACTTAGATGCGGACAGGTTTTATTTTTTTTTCTTTCTTTCTTTTTTCTTACACCTTTTGAAAAACGGTGTTAAAAAACTTTTGTTGAAAATTGATACTTTGGAAAAAAAAAAAAAAGAAAAAGACAGCAAGAACAAAATCAACCCTTCGCGGATACATATTCGAGGGAACGTCATCATTTGGTATAATGTATACATACCTACTTGTAGCTGAGAAGCTTCGTCCGAGTTTTGTGTCTTCCCTCTTCTTTTGTTTATTCCTTTATTTTTTCTTCTTTCTCTCATTCCTATCTTCGTCTGGATCTGTAACGGCAGCGGGGATATCGAGTTGCGGCGCCAACTCTCTCGCCTTATATTATACATATACCTACGCTGATTTGCCTCCGATTAAGTTGGGCTTGGTTTGTCCGTTTCGTTTCGCTTCGCCTCTTCTTCTTCTTCTTCTTCTTCTTACAACTTTTCCTTATTTATTTATTTCTTTTTTTTCTGTTCCTTCGACTTCTTGTACCTTCTTGGGGTTTAGTTCACTCCCGAACCAGCTATGCACATATATATATTCAAGTATACAATGCAACTTCGAATCAATTTTCGTACCCGCCGCATCGCCAAAGTTGTATAATATACTCCACATTCAACGGCAAACTGTGCAGTATACGAATAAGGTGCAGTCCTTGAAATATTCATTCATTTCTTCTACATGATTATTGTAAATTAAATTACATCGTACACAACGTTGCCAAGATATCAAAAAAATTCTACAAAATATCGTATAGCTTTAGACTCGTTCCAAAATCTGAATTTTCAAACGAACGTTCTTTGAATTTTTCAAAAACGAAACGCACATCGTTGAATAAAGTGTTCGCCACAATTTGTTGAAGCATCGCAGGCGTTATTATTTTTTTTTTTGGGCCACACCGTATGTGGTCGAGTGCATTTCCAAATAATTTGTACATATGTATATAACGTGATATGCATACCATGCAAATTGTACATAAATTTAATGCATATACTGGTATATATGGGATGCAATTTGTGCAGCCGATGATCCGGTCGTTTATCATTCGCTATAAGAATTCGTTCGACATTTTTAGGCTCGGCCTTATTTCCTACTGCACTAATCGAGAGACTATAACATACGACACACGTACAATTCATGAACGTATTTCACCTATATATGTACATATTATACATATATATATACCTAATGTAATTTGTGGAAAAGCTTACGCGATCGAATCAGTATTCACGACAAGGTCAGTTTGAGCCGAATGACGTCCGTATAAATATATATGACGTAATTACGCGGGTAATTGGTTCGAACTATTAGGTACGTCTACGTTATTATCATCATTATTATTATATGTACACGTGAAAATAACTGCAGGACAGGAAGTCGGTAAACGTCGATACGTATTTGAACGAGCGTCCGCGTAAGATACATGATAAAATAAAATTGAAAAAAATGTTATAATAAATTGAATAAGGAAACAGAAAAATCAATCAGGATTATAACAAAAAAAAAAAAAAGAAAAAAACACGTATAATATCGATCGTATAGACGACGAGCAAATATTTTTTCAGTTCTTTTTTTTTTTTTTTTTCTCTTAAATTGAACTCTATTAGTAAATTGTTTTATATATATGGAAAAATCGCAACGCGGTTTTAATTCTGTTTTTAATTTCGATATCGCTAAGGAAATTGCATGCAGTGTCGCAGCTGCATGCTACCTATAGATTGCATGTATAATGTATATAAGTATGTGTACATGTATACATTTGTGTATATGTGAGACAGAAATCTCTGCACAGCGTGCAGCATTAAATGAGCGCAAATCTGTCCTCGCACGAGAACTGCGATATGTACCGTTTTATTATACGACATTGTAGGCATACAACATGTGGAATATTATACGTATACGTATAACGTATAAATTATGTGCTATGTATAACTAACGGGATATGAAATATATATATTTACTAGTCGTAATTATAGAAACTGCAGTAATATTAATGACCTGCACGCGTGAGATGAAGATTAATCCAAACATATTTTTCGCTGATTTATTACTTACAATACTTTGTGAGAAATTATATACATGGTCTATATATCTCAGTATGTATATACATATATAAATATCAAACAATTGCGATATCATTGAATGAGTATATGTATCGGTTTTTTCCATTCAAAATGATTTTTACTACAGGCAATCATTAACGTTGATGTCATAATTCTGCCGATCGATTTTTGACTTTACTTCGAGTTTCTTTTTTTTTTTTTTTTTTTTTGCGGATGCCATTCAAGGGTGCAGATCTCGTATACCCATGTAATATATTATACTGTATACGTACATAATAATTTCGTAGGTTCTACATGACCTCGTGAAGCGTGCAGCGGTCGAATTAGCGCGTTAATTCGGTTTGAGAGGGATTCGATTCCCAATGGGATGTGGAAGACGGCGACGTCGTACACGGGATGAAACATGCTTCGGGATATATCGCGTCATACCGCAGTGAGACTCCGACTCGCTTATTTCTAGCGGCACGGGCCACTGCACTACCCCCTCCATCGAACCGGCAAGAAGATGACGGTGAAGAAAAACGAAAATAAAAAAGATTGAAAGCGACGACCACGATGATGTGCATCCGATTTCTTTATACTCCCTTTTTTTTTTTATCCTCATCGCAGTACGGTGTACGTTTATATTATATGTATTTTGGAATTTTAACGTGCGATTTGTTTTTCGTCAATTTATATTACATCGTGGTATAATTGTTCGCTATTTTTTTTTCGTTTTCGTGCGCAACGTAAGTAACGTAGAGGTTGATTCGAAGAGCTCTGGGGAAGATCGGATTTCTTCTGCATAGTTGCCTATAACAACACCCCAGTCTGGAGAAGCGATGTTCGAGTTTATATGTTGTAAGAACCTGCATCGGGATGAAAAGTAAAAGAAAAAGGTAAAAGAAAACGATGACGAAGAAGAAGTTGAAGAAAAGAAGGGAGAGAGGGATCGTTCCAGTTTCCGTAAGAAGCGACACTCGTTTCCGCGGAGAGCCATGCAGCATTTTAGGCCCCAGGGCGTCTTGCTTCCGACGACCACCTACGAACACCGGATACCATACGTTACTTGCGGAGAACCATGTAAAATTAATTGGCATACCACTTTTCGGTCCGTTATATGTATACCGCACATACCGGCCTACATACGTGTGTCAAAATCGCTGGAATTTTCGATTCTCTTAATTTTTAGTCAAATGCACAACGCAAGTGTTAAGGCGATGAGCTGATGTGCGTAGAAAATCGTGTATTAGAAACCAGCCAAAAAAAAAGAATCGATGAAAACGGAGGTCGATTTATACGTTTTTCGAAAAGTCATTCGTTTGTTTTTTGGTCCTTCTTACGGCGACGTGAAATGAGCTGTGGTCACGTGATTGTATATAGGATCGAGAAAAAGAACGAAGTTTCGAATAATTTGAATCGTTTCAACTTGAGCTGTAACTACCTTGAGCAACTTTTGTAACGTACCTATATAACATTGCAGAAACGGCGCGCTCTTTGAAAGATCCGTGTAGTTTTCTGCAAAGGCGGCTATATACAGGCTACATGGTACTAACCAAGTGCATAACCATAACCACCTCGTTCGTCGCGTCTCTTACCTTTTACTATATATGGTTGAACCATTTCTATATACGTGAATGGCTCCGCGTTCCACGTTTCAAAGTTCTCAACGTTCAACGGCTCCATGCCGCTGCTGCCGCTGCTGCTGCCGAGTGCCGCTGCAGGTATCTCTGCGCTGTACTTCCAGCTCTGTTCCATATTTTTTTCTTTCATTTTATTTTACCTTCTTTTCTTTCTTTTTTCCGTTTTTCTTTTTTTTTTCTTCTATCACTGCAGCGCAAATTTTTACACTCTCAGGGGCAAACCGTAAGCTATATATAGACCAGTCACGTTCTTACGTTTCTATATGCATCGGATACATGCGTACATATGTATAATACATATACCTTATACGTATCATTACGTACAAATAATTCTACACACATATGTATACGGGATAAAAAATAGATTCAATTTTAATTTTTTGGCGTAAAACTTATGGAACGATTAATCATTCTTTTAAAATTGAAAAGATAAAATATATACGTATGTAAAGAAAAAAAGAGGGAAGAGGAGAAAAAACAAATGATATTGGCAAATATTCAAGGAAAAAGAATATTTTACTTAAAAAAAGAAAAAGGAAAAAGAAGAAAATATCCACTGAGCGTCGTTAATCATTTCGAGATCAAATAACCGGCGCGCGTTTCGATCCGCCCAAATAATCCAACGGTAGTTTTGTTTAGATATATTATTTTCGACGATTTTGGAATTGATCCATTTATAATATGGAGTGAAAGAAATAAGTTAGAAACAATGGTATAGGTATATATGCGTGGTACAGAAATGAACGCAAGATTAAAAATACGTGAAGTGAAGGAAGAAGAAAAAAAATAAAAAATAAAAAGGATAAAAAGAAAGAAATTATTATTGTGGTCCGACGTGGTTTTAAACGGACGTTATTTATTGTTTTATCGTGTCGCTATATATTTTGGTGGTAAACGACGACTGCTGCACATATCACGAAGAGAGTTGGTCGTGACTCCGAACGCGTTGTGCCGCGTATATATCTATAGTATCCTTATAGTGTACGTAAGTCGTGTCCCTTTCAGATCTACGAGGGCGTCGTAGACCGACGCCAGACGTCGTACCGTATTAACAGACAGCGTTATAGTCAGTCGGTCGTCTTCACTTTTAGTATATCTACATGTATCTTATACACACCTATGTCTATATCTATATATCTATATCTATAGTTGGGGGAGTATAATAATCTAGTTTCTTCGAAAAAATTTATATATATACACATCGAGAAAGCTCGTATACATAGTATATAGCGTTGCGTATTTGTGTATTTTGGGGAAAAGAATATTAAATAAAAAGAAAAGAAAAAATAATAATAATTGAAGACGTTTTAGAACAAATAAACTTTAGGGCAAAGAAAAGAAAAAAGAAAAAGAAAAGTAAAAAAAAGTAAAAAAGAAACCACCGACGAACGCGCCCCGCGCTGCGAGACGAAGGTTAAACTACGGTTACGTCAATGTTGCAGCACTAACGTGATCTTCTTCTTCTTCGACTTCTGCTTCTACTTCTTCTTCTTCTACTACACTATTCTGCTTATACTCGTTCTAAACTCCGGTCGGGTCGATGATGCAGAGGTTTCACTTGGCGACTAAACTTAGCATCTTCTAAAGATAACGCGAACCAGCGCGCGAACGGTTTGCGTAAAGTTTCTCGGACCTCGCGCCTTGATCTGCGCCTTGTGCTGCACGTATACAGTTTTTTACGATTTTATTTTATTGGGTGTACATTGGGAAAAAAAAAAAAGAAATTGAAAAAAGTTGAAAAAAAAAAGAAAGAAAAAAGAATCATCGAAACGAAACTGCACAGAGAGAGAAAAAAATAAATAACAAAATAGAGTCGTATTGTTTGGAACCGAATAAAATGATTCATAATTGACCATATAAATATATGACAGGGATGAGGTCATATATCTATCGATGATCGTGTAATGAGCAAGAAACAAAAATTGATTGATTAAATAAAACGAGTTGTCTGCAGATGAGAATAAAATATCTAAAAAAATCGGGATACGATGACGCGAATCTCGTGATATTCCCATTAGAATATGTATGTGGTATATATCTATATATAATATAACGGTTGCATCGCGGATTGTCGCGCGGGCGTCGCGACGGCTCTGATCTTCGTGTACATAAGCCGGCGGTCTGCGTCTGCGTCTGTGTCGGTGTCGGCTTCGGCGTCGGCGTCGCCGTCTTCGCGTCTCCCTCGGTGTCTGTCGCGACCGACAAGAATTGCGTAAGTGTCGCTTATACACCGCGGACACCTGGTAGCCGTCCCGACGCTTCGTGATAGACGCCGCGGCGCTGTGCTCCGCGCGGTCTCCTCCTCGCATCCTCCTTCACTTTATAGTGTATACGTACACATTTTATTTTAGGGTGCACACGCATCACCCCGTTTTAGTTTGTGTCGTTGTCTCCTCTTTACGTATGTATAAAATTATATGTATAAACCTATATACATACATGTGTCGTTCTCGCGGAAAAGACAGAAAACTGCTGCGCTTTTATAATATCGTTGCATCTTTTATCAATATATTTTATTATCTATAATATTCGATTACTTTTTTTCAGCCTACCGAAATCAACCAATTCTCGAAATTTATTGTACATTTCACTTGATTTGTTTTTGGTCGCTGTGCATGACGTTGTACAGGATATGATATCAAAGCTTATATATCCTTGAGGAAAAAAAGACAAATAAGAAAATCTTAAGGATCCTTCGTATTTATTAAAAAAGAAAAAGGAGAGAAGGACAGCAAATCATGCGTAAATTTGTTGAGAAAGAAAAAAGGAAAATTGAAATACTCTGCGCATATAATATGAATGCATATATATTTATATATGTATATATGTATATGTATGCTAAGTACATCGGAAGTATGTTCGTTGGCCGTGTCGCTAATAACCCGCCTATATATCATGTACATATAAAGTATATACACAACGGGCGTATGTTCTCTTATACATGCATATTTGCAAACTACAAGCTTTCACTGTAGATTATGTACTTTGTTATATATTTATATACTTACGTATATATTTATATTATATATTTTACATATAGTGCAACAGCGAATGTGCACGTCCTGTGACCAACGCATCTATAATAGGTGAAAACTGTCGCGGCTCGACGAAGATTAATCTTCAATAAGTGTTGGTAAAATAAAAAAGAAACACATCGATTTCGAATTTAATTACCGCGTTTCATGTTTCACGATACCTTATATTTCTAGACCGCGTATAATATATCATCTATTAATTGTCAATCGATTAATTACAAGACAATTAATTACCCAGTCTACAAAATCATGTATAGAAATATTGCGTAGACGTACTACAACATATCGCGCGTTGAAATCACCGAAAAAGAAAAGTGTAAAAAAAAAGAAAAAAAGAGCAAAATTTGAAAAATAAATTGAAACGAAATAAAATAAAATAAATCGAGAGTACCTACAGATACGCGACAAACGACGGCGGAAGTTTTCGTCCGCGAAACGTGACTACTTATAGTTCGCGGCGGTGATCTGTGAAGCACCTACAATCTACATATAGTTGTATGTGTTTGATGTAACGCATATTATCGGTGTGTGCGTGCAAATGCGTATACGATAGCAGCACCTATAGGTGCATAAGATGCGCGTGTCCGTCTGTACCTCGCGGGCAAGTTTTACGTGTATGTGTGTATATTTATATTTACATGTATAGGAGAATAACAAAAAAAAATAAGAAAAAAAAGTACGGTGTACATACGTTTAAAGGGGTGGGTATATAGTGACTATATACATATACATATATAGCGGACGAGTCCCTCGGGTATTTGCATTGCACGACGTTCTAGTCACACAACATCAGTGCAACGACCTCCTTCTTCTTCTTCGTCTTCTTCGTCGTCTTCTTCTTCTCCTTCTTCTTCTGCTTCTTCTTCTTCTTCTCCTTCTTCTTCTTTTCCCCGGCATTATATGGGTTCGAGTTGACGCTCTTCGCTAGAGATGCGTTTACTGCATCCATCGCGTCGTCGTCGCCGCTTCTGCTGTTGCTGCTGCATCGCTGCAGGCGGCTGTGCAGTCCTCTACTTTGCAAAAGTGAACCGCGGGCGTGTAACGAACCACATTTATACATCCACTCTGTCGTAACCAACGATTTTTTCAATATTTTTTTTGTTTTTTTTTTGCTATTTCTTGATACATTTGCTTTTTCATTTTCTCATATTACCGAGCCGAATTCTGCAGAAGAGGAAAAGCAAAAGAGACAAAAAAATTATACAAAAATTCAAAAATCTATACCAAGTCTTGGAAAATATTTATTTTTTTTCGTTCTTTTTATTTTTTTTTTGTGCATCGAATGGACCTGCTGCTCATTGAGGTCGATGGTTAAATTTGAGTTCAGTTTGAATGAAAGTTCGATATAAATAAAAATGCAGCAGCAGCAGCAGCAAAAATATAAAATTATACCCGGGCTATGAATATACCGTTCCTTTTTTTATTTTTTCCCTTTTTTTTCTACATATCTCTTACAGACGTCGTGCAAATATTGACGCGGTCCCAATATCTACCATATGTATATATTTCTGTACAGATACATCTTATATGTAGGTTTTTATATAAAATGATCTTTAGCACATGATTTTGCCTTCCATATAATATGTATAAAGTTTTAACCCTATATGATTTTGCGTCCTGATGAAATCGAATTTATTGGATCAGTTTTGAAATTGAATGTCCCCATTACACTTCTCGATCTTCTCGCCACAGTTTTCTTTTTTTTTTTTTTTTTCAACAAGATGCTCGCAATTTTCGAACAAAAAAAATATAGTATCAAATTTCTCGTAACAATTTTATGCCGATAAGCGCAAGATTTCGATAAATTATATTATCGAATGTTGTTTGAAAATTGTGAAGGGGAAATGAAAAAGAAAAAAATCAAATCAAAGACAAATAACGAAGAAACGCAGGATACTTATCAAGTTTTTCGCGTATTACCGCGCGCTCTGTATTTTGCAATATATATCTGTATGAGTTAACGATGAAAAATATCTTCGTGTACGACTAATAATAATGATACATACCTATATGTGTGTAATAAGTATAATAGTATTTATTGAAAATGATGATGACGGTCGCCGCAGCACATGATCTTCCCGATTTAACTTTATCCGACCTTTTCTCTTTTCTTTTTTTTCTTCTCTTTCTTCCTTCGTTTTTTTTTCTCAAATATTTTTGCTGCGGGGTTACTCCAAGGACACAATGTTTATAAGCAGACTAACGTCTTTGATGCAAATATCGGCGTGATATTAGAACCTCGATCTGTGTCCGTATAGATATATTTAAAAAACGTAGTATAAGATTACAGAAATTGAAAAAATTATTCAAACTGTCAAAATGCTCTAATATGCGATTTGGTTTCTTTCTCGAGCTTCTTTTTCTTCCTTAATTTTTTGTTTTCTGAGTCAACTTTTGTCATTCTTCCATCTGTACATCGTCGAACAGATGATGATCATTTCACGCACTTGATCCCGATCGTTATTATTTTATTTTTTGATTTCATTTTTTTCCTTTTTTTGTTTCAGAATGTATATTTGGAAAACAAATTCGGGAACTGGGTTCCACGTGGTACGCAGATTTGGGACCTCCTTTCGGTGTTATGTACTGCATCAAATGCGAATGCATACCGGTAAGTTTATTTTTTAAATAATCTATATACATATACATACCTGTAAGTACACTATTTTTAATTTTATCACGTGGTGCGGTACGGTACATCGATGATATGCCTTTTTCACGGTTCGGTGCTTCGAGAATTTTAAAATAAGCATACAACAGAAATTTTAGTTCTGTACAAAAGCTTACAATAATTGACAATATGAGTATCGTCCGCGCGCCCTGTTTTTATGTGCGTGCTTGGTATGCACATTTATATACCAAAAATTCTTAATTCTCTTTTCTTTTATTTTACCTTTTTTTTTTGTTGGTTTTTTAGTTTTTTAGTTTTATCTCGTCTAGCAATTCCTAGAAATAGGTATGTATAGGTATGGGCTACCTCTATACCCATTATACATGTAAGGAAACTCACCTACGAAAAAGAAAAAAGAAAAGAAAGAAAGAAAAAAAAAAGACAGCTGCCGCGAGCTTCGTGACTCGAGTCAGAAGTTATCGTCCTCTGATAAGGATCGTTCGTGACTCGAATGACCAAGTACCTTCCGAAACGGTCGCCTGGTAAAATTCTTCAAAGGGGCACGAGTCTTACTATCTCCCTCCTGTTTCAACTCCGCGATTCTTCAAATACCGAACAAAAATTAAACAAAATCTTTTAATTTTGTTATTACTCGTTTCTTTTCGCGCCGATTTTCTTGCATGCGGTTTTTCAAATAATAATAGCCGCTAGAAAAACGAAGGAAAGTAGAAAACTAAACCAGATCCGTGATCTATATGGTAAATATTAAAATAACGTAGCGATGGAATTGAAATCCTATGTATAATACCAAGATTGTATTTAGTTACGAATATTTGTCGCTATTAATTTGAAAGACGAAAAATGAAAAACGAAAAAAAAACTGAGAATTCATTTCAAGAAAAAAAGAGAAAATGAGAAAAATAAAATATCCGACCAAATAGGTATGAGTCCTCGTATAATTATCAAAATATTTACATTCCAAAACGCCTCCACATGGGTTGCTCCATAAAATAAAAAAAATAAAAATAAATAAATAAATAAATAGAAAATACATGGTATGTATAGCTATATATGTATATACATCAGACGGCGATGAATAATGACGTAACAAAACGTCGCGCGAGCCTCATGGTTATAATTCGAATAGGTTATATACATTTACACACGCATACATGAGAAGAAGGCGAGGAAGTATAGTGAAGAAAAAAAAAAAAGAAAGAAACATAATAATAATGAAATAAATTTAAAAAAGAAGACGAATAAGAAGGTCACGGAGAAAGGGTATTCCCCGAGGAAGGAAAACTATCCGCGGTATACGTATATGTATATCCGCGCGGGGGCCTCAGTTATGTGTTATTTCGTAAGGAAGTAAAAAGAATGAAGAATGATGAAAAAAACTAAATAAATAAAAAGAAGAAGTATAAGAAGAAGATGAAGGAGAAAAAGACCCAGAGGAATACATTATTCAAAAAAAAGGTAAGAGAAAAAGAGAAAAGAAAGAAAAAAAAAAAACGATCAAGAAGAAGCGCACGAGCGTTCGGGCAATTAAACCGTATGGTGTGGGACGAAAAGCGTGGATGGATGTCCACCCACGTCATGTGGGCGTTGTCGTTGACCGACGAAGAGAGTACCGCGTGCCGATATACACATAGGTATATAATATGTATGTAGGTATGTGTCTGTAAATGCAGGTATGTAGTAGATAAGTATAATGTCAGTGTGGATGGCATATATGTATACCTATCTATCCCACAAGTTGAACAACAACACAATATCTCGTATTCCTCGACGACGTCGCATGTATATATGGGCGTAATATCGGCGATAACCCGATCTCACGTGTTTCTCGTGTTGCACCTTTGCCGAGGGCGGCGCCTACGCGAAACGGAACGGAACGGAACGTGCGGGACCCCCAGTCGAAGCCGCAGCCGCGGCCGCAGTCACCAGTCGTATACAGTTGGAAGTCGAAGTCGCAGTCGCAGTCGCATCTTGACTGATAGCGAATAGCTGCGTCTTGAAGCGGAGGACTTCCGGTGTCAGCAACTTTCCCACGACGCCTACAATGCGACCCGTCTGACCTTCTTTGGACACGAGGCGGCTTTATCCTGCATAGCCCGTGCATTTACCTAACATATATATATATATGTGTGTTTATGTGTAATACCATATACTATATTAGGTATAACCTGCATACTATAGATATAGTCAAATACCATATATTATAACTCAACATATCTAGCCATTTAACGACAATCCGACAAACCATTCGATGTGTATTTATTATATTAGACGCTAAAATCTTAATTGGGAGATACTTTATTCTTTCTACATAGGAATTCTTCAATCGCATCTGTGAATCTCAATCGCAACCTAAAATCTAAATTTGAAAGAAAAAGGAAGTGGAAAAATTAGGAAAATCTGCACTTGCGGAAAATGCTGAAGCAATGATGATAACTGCAGTCTGCACGGTTATGTTAGTTCTGACGATAAGTCGTACCAGGTATAGAATTTCCTCTCAAATGTATCGCGTCGTATAATGAGGTTAAACCAGGAAGCTACGCACGAGGGAAACTCGCTAGCCTTCGACCTCTAACCTCTTCGACCTCACGACGTTATGTTATATACGTATCTCAAAGATCATAACGTAGATAGGCATATAATATTATGCGAAAAGTCAAACCTTGTATACAGTTACCAACTGCTAATTGATATCGATGATTTTATGCAATACAGAAAGGAAGAATTTGGAAAAAAACTTGAGAAAAGCACAACGTTGACGGGACTCTATAACCTCGTGACGGTACCAAGATACAAGTTATAAGTTGGCTATTAGCAACGGTGGGGATGCAGGAATCGTGCAGATGTTCTATTTTTAGAAAGCGAAGGAATGACGGACGTGCTTCATGTACGACGTGCTATTGATAGGCTAGTTTCCCTGTGAAAGAAGCCCTGCGAGTAGAAGAAGAAGAAGAAGAGTCTGTTGCTTCTGGCGTGCGTTCGTGACTCACGACAAATATAGGTATATAACAATTGGGTGTATGTACATACGCACACAGTTCGTTGCGTATTACGTATATACCTATATGTACGTATATAGAACTATATAGAAAAAATGAAACCACGTTTATAGATTTTTTCAGAGTTTTTTGCAGATGCACGTAAACTGTACACGGACAAGTGTAGATGATGGTATTGAAAAAACAAAAATTGAGAAAAATTGTGAAGATGCGATTCTTAAATTTTATATACATTCATTTTTTGAGGATGGCTGTCCTCGTTGCCGCACGATGACCCACGATTAGAAGAAAAAAAAATAATAAGAAAGAAAGAAAGAGAAAAAAACAAAAAAAACTCTACATGCAGGAGAGAAATTCAGTTTTTCGAGTTATGCGAACGCATATATAATATACATAAAATATATTTCCAGACGCTTCATGATCCCCCGTCTGCTACGGTTCAGCAAGTATGTATATACGTACAGGTATATATAAGTGAACGTATAAAATGTGTATGATTATTTTAAAACGCGTCGTCGATTCCGTAGATATCGCGTTTCGCGTTGACAGCATAAAATGTATACGAAGTAAATGTGTGCACTCGTAAACCGCTATGATAAAAAAAAGAAGAAAAAATGAGAAAAAAGAAAATATATGCGACCGAAGTTCCATGTGCAATTACATTTTGTTATTGATTCGGTGTGGAATGAAAGCGATCGAAGCTTGAATGGAAACTGTATAATAGAATTTATTGAAAAAAAAAAAGTAAAGAATAACATGAAAATTGTAAAAAAAATGTTTATCTTGAAATAATAAATTTTTTCTAATGCTACACGGAAAACACTGAGACGGTAATAAGTCTACGATGCGGATGTACGGTGTACGGATGATAAATTTTCTAATTTACTATACACCCCGAGCCTCTTTATTTTACTATACCAGTAGATACATGTATATAATAATATGCATAAGCTAAAATGCCAAGAACATTCGCTTGTACTTTAAGCGAAACATCTGTGCTGTGGCATATAGGGATATATATGTACTTCTCATATATACCTAAGCACTGCTAACGTGATTTTAGCTTATATTCACTAAGCTTTATTGAAATACTCGCGGATGCGTACCAACTGCCGCTAGTTCATGCTATGTTGGTTCAACGACGATTCAAACTCCCGACGTTAATTTTACACGCAGGTTTATTTTATTGCACCCCTGATGCCGCATATTCATATGTATACCTATACATATATACGTGCAAATTATTATGGATTAATAAATTTCTCCATAAGCATTGAAATTTTTTTATTTATCACACGTATAACATTAAACGGCGCTGCTGCAGCTATATTGCATTGCGTTTAGAATTTCAAAAGATATGCAGAGTATTGCATATGTATACCTATACGATAATCACGAGTAAAAGAATTTATTTTATTTATATAAAAGTTTCGTTTATTCATTATTTTTTTTTTCTTCTGCTTCCAGGTTCAGAAAAAACGTCGAATCGTCGCCAGAGTTCAGTGTAAAAATATAAAAAACGAATGTCCTAAACCAACCTGTGAAGAGCCTGTTCTCTTACCCGGAAGATGTTGCAAAACTTGTCCAGGTGAATACGGTGAGTTTTTTTTTATTACGCGCTTGTAACCAGCACATATTACAATCGAAAACGTTTCTGCAATTTTTTTCCCCCCTTTTCATTATTAATTTTTGTCATTGGACCTGCGACGTATGATGTGTTTCGATTATAATAAGGTTATAATATACACGAGAAAAAGAATAAGGAACAATCGAACTAAATACTAATCAGGTTATAAATCTGTGCACATTATATTGTTGATTTTGGCATCACTACCGTGACACGTTATATATACGGCAATAGAACGTGCTAAACTAGTAATACAAACCGATGCCAAATAAACAAACTCCGCCCTATGCGTATAATACGTGGGGATTTTATTATTACACGAAGTGAAAATCCCCGTGGGAGGTCTTAATAATTTTATTGAATGAATAGAATCCTACAAAATGACGTGATATAATTTGTTGGAGAAAAAAAAATGAAATAAAATAAAAATTGTACATCGATAATTAAATAATGCAAAATATTAAGGGAATTATAATAAGTGCAGGAATTTTTTCATTTGATTGTACCAATAACAATGTTTATTTTCTTTCTTTTTTGTTAAAATTTTTTTTTCTTCCTATTTTCCATCTGTTTTTATACGCGCTGGCATTACCGTTTTCTGCACTCGAGTTAAGCTGATTAGCGATGGTCGTTGAAACGTTGATTTAATAATCGGCATTACAGGGTTGATGATCGTGCTCAGCTGCCGCTATGCTGCTGCTGGTGTTTCACCGATGCATCGCAGGACGCTGTACCGTATAGTCAGTACACTTTGCGGTTTTCATCTCGCGATAAATGAAATTCCACAGCAAGCTTGTCATGTTTGTTGGCGCTGCGGCTCGCGTCGTATAACTATAATACGCGCCCGCGGAGGTTCCGACCGAAGTTTATTCTTTCCTTTTTTTTTCTTTATTTTTTTTTTTTATTTATATATATATTAATTATCAACGGATTAACCGCATCGTTAGCCACGTTTACTACCGATAATATCTCTTCCTACGCCCCTCGCTCTATTTGTCTCTTTATAAATGTCTGTGTTTTTTTTTCTCTGTTTTTCTTTTTTCTTTTCTCTTCTCTTCTTTTTTATATTTCATACTTTTTACGCTTTTATACCGCATGCAGAAGCAAATATTCTCGTATATACGTGTATCGATATAATTCTTTATTTATTTATACTCTTACTTACATTATTATAAGGATTGAGATTATATACATAGCACATTCGAGAGAACCGATTAAAATTACGTCACGTATTATACGTATATAATACGATATTATATCTGTTATAAATTCCACCGTTTCACGTAAACAATTTACTTGAAGAAAATTTTTTTTCCTTACCACGGTAAAGATTTTTTTGAAAAAAAAAAAGTTTGAAAAAGAAGGAGAACAAAACGCAAAAGAAAACGGAAATATAGTTATCTTCGCGATATGTATTATCATCAATGCAGTTTATAATTGTATATATCGATTTAATTATGATTTTTTTCTTTTTCATAAATAGCTGCTTACACATATAGTAGGTATATATTGCAAACACAAATATATAATTTCTTCGATAATTAGTAAATAATAGAGATTATAACGCTATCTATTTAGTTACACATATACATGCTATAGATATGTTTCGCCTCACTTTATATAAATGCGCGGGTAAAGTGGAACAGATGTATAAATTGCAGTTGCAATTGCATATTGAGCAATATATTTCAAAAAGAAGAAGCGAAGAAGAAACGGATGAAAATAAATAGTTCGTTTATATGTGAAACAATTCTTGTTATAACCTAAATATTATATATATTTTAATTTATTATTTTATATAGGTGAGAAATTTTTGTCACGTGGTTGCTATGATATATATGTATACCTATATTATTCATGTCGTTCTTTTATTAGGAAACTTGACCGCGAACGCGCAACGAACTAAACACTATTTAAACGAATTGTGTCCAACGTTTACAACAACGAAGACGAAGACGAAGACGAAGACGAGGGTATACGCGTTTATATATGTTGTAGCCCGTTGTAATTAAATTAGACCTTTTCGACTAAATAAAACTATAAATACATCTTGTAGCGTCGCTTCTAGCCAAGTGTTCTTATAAGTATACCAACCGTATTAAATCGCGACGATCGAAGAACAACAGAAGAAACACGCGTCTTCGCCTTTTTTGCGTTTTCTATTCTTTCGATCTTTTTTGTTTTCTATAATTTTTAATTTTCACTCCCCTGTATCGTATGCAGAAAATCAAAATATGAAACGAAACCAAAAAAAATAGATGAAAGAACACGTTGTTATATACAAAAATTTTGAAGAAGTTAATTTCTTGAAGAGAATATTGATTAATGAATTAAAAAAAAAACGTGAATTATAAAAGGCTGAGAAATTCCTTTCCAAAAGTTTCTTGGAACGTAT
This sequence comes from Athalia cordata, assembly GCA_963932425.1. Classification (NCBI taxonomy): domain Eukaryota; kingdom Metazoa; phylum Arthropoda; class Insecta; order Hymenoptera; family Athaliidae; genus Athalia; species Athalia cordata. Next base: position 35,147,581 of record OZ010626.1, read on the forward strand.
ATTATATATAATTCTATATGTGGTGTATATATCATATCTGTTTATTATATACAGGTATATCATTCGGCATTGTATAAACATAATTTAATGCAATGCGTATATGTGTATGTATATGCGGAGTTGAATTACATCGTTAATGAATCGCGCGTCGTTGTGAACGAAGCCTAAACAATCCGAAGAGCTAAAACGATGAGAGAGAACGTGCAGCAACACAACAGCATCAGCAGCAGCAGCGTTATAGGCGCCACAGTTTAGCGCCATGGCGCCGGCTATATTACAGTATGGCGTCACATCGATTAAGCGGCGCAATCTAAATGTAAATATTAGCATATCTAATGATCACGGAGAACGCCGCGTGATGGAAACACTGCAGTACGGTGAAGACAAGAGAAAATCGCAGTGAAAATATGTGTAATAAAGATTGGGAGGTAAACAAGAGAAAAAGAAAGATTTACAGAAAGAAGAAATCTGGTTTATTATAAGGATCCGGAGGATCACGAGATCTTGTATGTCCTACGTACGTACCACGACATCGTGCTAATTCGCCCTGCACATCAATTAGGCGTCGCGATTCCAAGGTCATGGTCCCCGACGATTTTTTTCTTCTCTCGTTTTCTTCTCTTTTTTATCATTTCACAAGCTCGGTCGCTGTACCGTGACAATTATACAAATTTGCCAATATGTTAACGTCGCGTCTTATACGATATTGCGGAGTTCATTGAAATCGATCTTATTTAAATCATATACATACGTATACGCGCAGACGCCATAACGAATTAAGAAAAATGACGAGCTAGCAGGCATCGCGGGAGCGGTTATATTTAGTTATTATAATATCAAATTGTTGAGTCCTACAAATGAGAATAGTGCCAAACAGAAATATATACATATTACATATATTTATTTTATCGTACGGTGTGAGTGCTGCCTGCGGTGTATGTAATATTGGTTTTTAAGCACGCGCTCGTCTAAAGGTGAAAAGCTAAGTGAACGTCGCGACGCCTCAACGATATGAGCTCCGTCGTCGTCTCTTCCGCGCGTGCATTAAAATTATTCATTGACGCGTAACAAATTATACCGTTTTAATGTTTACGTCCTCATGCATACTCGTTAAAAACCTACGCCACCGTCCAATACATTTTTGCCGCTATTAAATGCATCTCTAGATATATGTACTATACATCCATCTATACCTCTGCAAAAAGCATCTTCCAAATAATGTTCGTTTAAAAAATACTTCATTTTCGACCCCAAAGTCGACAAAAATCTAAGGTATACCCCTTTGGATTTTTTTGATTTTTGGGCCAAAAATGAAGTATTTTTTAAATCGATTGCAAGACATTTTTCCAACGTATTTTGACCTCAGGAACACGAATCCGGCGAGTAAATCGAGATAGAAATTAATCCCATCGAAATATCTTGATTTTTTCACTTTTCAGATCAAAAAACTGGCGATAACTCGATCAATTTTATAGATAGATCAATTTAACTTGCAGTTTCGTGTTCCTGAGGTCAAAATACGTCAGAAAAGTGTCCTACGATCAATTTAAAAAAATGTTGATTTTCGACCCCAAAATCGACAAAAATCTAAGGTATACCCCTTTGGATTTTTTCAATTTTTGGGCTAAAAATGAAGGATTTTTAAAATCGATTGCAGGACACTTTTCTAACGTATTTTGACCTCAGGAACACGAAGCCACGAGCTAAATTGATCTATCTATAAAATTGATCAAGTTATCGCCAATTTATCGCTCCAAAAACTGAAAATTTCTGCGCCGCGTTATATTTATGTAGGTATATATAATTGTTGGGAAAGCATAAATAAAAAATTGGCTTTATCGTGCGCACATTCAATTCGTACACGTCAGCGCAAGCGATCCTTCCAGAGATGATCGTACGATATCGTCCTGATGTCCTGACGATGCTGCAGCGTTGTTGCACGGTCATTTTCGTCTTTCGTAACTCCGGGCGCCGGCGTCTCTCTGCAAGTATATAGAAATTTATATCCGTATATATATATATATATATACACTTTTTATCTATAGGTATATGTGTACATACAACGTACATACGCAGCGATGCTCGAGGCCATCGGCTTTCGACGAGCCTCCTACATCTCTCCGGTCACAACTGCATGAATAACTTCTATGTATAATACGTATATACGTATACACCTTATATGTATATATTTTTTATGCATACATCGTGTGTGTATACATTATATTCGCGACGAACTGAGGTATATACACATATACCTGCATATTATATGCCACGCATTATATATAAATTTTGTACGTATCGTAAAACTTATACATATATACCTACTCTTGCATTTGCGTACCTACCGTATATACATGAATGTAAATGTAGTATATACTATGTATAGGATTATATATATATATCGTTATATGCAACCACTCCAGGTTAACGCATATAGTATATAGTATATGCAACTATGGGGGGAGGGGAATACCACCCGGTGCCATAAACGCGGCTCGCGCGGACGTTCAAAGTGGCTTCGTGCCTTCTTTATCGCGTGGGTATGTATGTAGTATATCGATATATATACATAGCTAGATGTGCGGTACGTACGTACATAGGTGGGATTACGTGCGGGTATGTATCTTATGTATGTACGAATTTACGTATATAGTTCGTTGCTGATCGGGACGTTTTTTCGTATACGTTCGTTCGTTCTTTCATTTCCTTTCTCAAATGGTATAGGTAAATGTACAGGGTGTCCAGATAAAAGAGAATTACGCGTTGTCTAATATATATCTAGTGTACGTTCCAAGGAAATCATTCATAATGCAAAAATTACCAATTAGGAAATCAAATCTTCAACTCCAAACTCATTTTATTTACTGTAGGTAACGTTCAAATTGAGAAAATTGTTTAGTTTTCTTAGAATATTGTATTGATTAATCGTTGCAGTGGTCCGAATAATGAATATTTTCGTCTCGTAGAATTCGGATTCGAAATAGAACAAAAAAAAAATCTGCGTTATTCGTAAAATTGCGGTATATTTTATAAAGTTTTTAGAATTAGGGTTCTTAGTAGATAAAAACTGACGCAAATCGTATATACGTACATTTTTCTTTTTCCGACATTTGTAATACTTTTTAATTTCTCGTTCGTTTTGGTACGCCGTTTATTGTATCCGTGTTCGTTATTTGAAGTGTTCAATTATATACGTACGATACACGGAGATGCGATCCTGATATATACCTACCCTGTCAATTCCCGATGTGACGTTCGTGATGTTGGAAGGTTTAGTTCTGGGTTGCTCATGGGATAGCGACGCGGCGCCTCGGCGTCTTGACCTCTTGGCCCGGTTGCTTCTCGCCCAACTCCCACGCTTCGAGAAAAGATGCTGCGGGACGAGTATAAGGATCAGATGCCGACGTGAGGGTTATAATGTGCTCAGCAGCAGAAGCCGCAGCAGAAGTACAACCAGCAGCAACAAACGTGCGGTAGTTCCACTCTCGGAACTGCCCGCGGGCCTTATACGCCTTATATTTTACACACATATATATGCTATATATTATATACCTTAGTTATACCTATAGGGCCCAACTTTAGACTCGCGGTGCGCAAACCGGAGTCGAGAATAAACGTCCGAGTCAGGAGTCGCGTGCCTTTCTCCACGCGGGACTTACAATTCAAGCTATGTTTGGGCATGTCTCAGTCCCACACGAGGCTCTCTCAAAACCTCAACCTCTACTCCTTGTATTATATTGTAACTGCTGCGTAAGATCCGATAAACGAATAACAAAAGGAAAAAAAAAAGCAGAAACAAAAAAGAAACTAAGACTCTAGATGTAACAGCGCAAATTGACGTCAAAGAATCACGATTTTTGAAGTATTAGATTTAATCGGATTTAATGTAATCTTTTTTTCTTTTGTTTCAGGTCCGGATATCGCTCAGGATGTTCCACCGCAAATTACATTGGAGGAAGAAGAACGCAGTCTTAAACGTATGCGCAATTTTTATTACTAATAATTAATTGTTTCTGTTATCTTATCTAACAGTCTGTATCTATATGATCCGTTATTTTCATTCGTTTTTTTCTTGCAGTATTAAGTTGAACTGTAACACACGCGTTTCTATTTTCTGTTCCCTCCATTTCTAGACTTCGCAACGCTCCTTACGGGGAAAACATCTCTTCCTCTTCGTCGCGATGACCTGACACCGTCTTCGGCGTTCAATAACGCCTACAACTACGTGGCAACGGGTCGTTTTAACTTCCATCGAAAGAATCTCTACTATTCGTTTTATCTGAGCGGATCAACGCCGCGACCAAGAAGTCTTCAGTTCGTTGACGTGTCTGGAAGTATATTGGAAGAACAAACTATAAATCCTATAGGTGGAGTTTACCAAAATGCTACCGGTAAACTATGTGGTGTTTGGCGAAGAGTTCCAAGGGATTACAGAAAATTATTGAGAGAGGAACGTCTTCACGTCGCGTTAATTTGGGAACCTTCAGCGATACTTACAGGACAACTTGCTCGTTATCGGGCACTCAATACGGAACAATTTTCATCCCTTTTGGAACCCGCGCAAGGAGTCGATACAACACTTATGTCCGGCGCAGGAGCTACTGCTATCGTTTCAGCATCAGCGGCGTCAGCTCCTTCCGTTCATATTCAACTTGTTTTCAACGGAGTCTTTTTCGCCGACGAGATATCGGACATACCGATTCTGGTGCAGCTGGAACACTTGGAAAAGGAATACGTTATATTGCAGGAAGAAATTACCGTGAACAAACCATCGACAGAAATTAATATCGGCGAAGTCCGTAGCGCTATTTCGGGTGCGGATCTCAGACTTTTGGCCCGTGGTAAACTTGGGGTGACGATATCATCAAGGACTAATCCTCAGGCTTTAAAACTCCAGGGAGTTATCGGTCCTAGAGCAACTTGCGATCTTTATCAAACTCTTCTCTCCAGTGAAGCACCCTCTTCTGCATCCGGACTCGCTTGGGCTTTTCTGGATCGTTTAGGAGCGCTCAGATACGGTGTTCAGCTTATCGGACTCGAAGAAGAAAGTCCTTTAGTGACCCTCGTAGATGATGGAGGAAAAAAACGCACCGAACTCGAAGATCTAACGCCCTCCCTAGTCGGAGGACTGGCAAATGGTTCTTTGGAAAGACCGGGACCAAGACTTTTGGAACCACTTTTCGCTGGAGAATTATCCGTCGTAACAGCCTCCCACATGGGTTCGTTACTCAGAGGACGTTTGGTTCAAAAACCCGTGGCAGACGCGAGGGATACCTCAGCTCCTATACTACTGAGACGTCTTGATTCTGAGCCTGTTCCTGCGGGATTAGTTGGATTGGTATGGGCGACGGTTGATCTCGATTGTACGCTTCATTACGAGCTGGAAATATCCGGGATTGTTAATTCAGATCGAACGATGCAACTGTATTTAGAAACAATGCCACTTTTGGTACAAGGAGCGCCCGTGGCACGAAGACTTTTGGAAGAATTTACAGGAGCCATTCTTGAAGGTTCTGTAACTGGTCTATCCTCTGTTGAATTATACCGCATAGAATCTGGCATTAGCTATTTAGAAGTGAGAGATAAAATCGCTGGCGCAATTCTCAAAGCTCCATTCAGAACCAGGACACCGCTTAGTTGTCTTCCACATTACGCTGACAACGATGTCGCCTCCGTCGTAGCATACAACATGCAACCACCAAGATCTGATGTTGAAACAAATGCCTGTTTTCACGAGACAAGATTCTACGAGGAAGGTACTCAGTGGACTTCCAAATCCGATGTATGTACGATGTGCCATTGTCATAGGGGGCTCACATCTTGCGACGCTGTTCCTTGTCCATCGATGCCTTGCAGGACTGGTCAGCAATTGAAAACTACACCCGGACATTGTTGCCCTATTTGCAGTGCCGGTAAGTTGAAAAAAAAGTAACACAAATGAATACTTTTCGCATTTTCTGCCTTGAGATTATTGTGTTGTTATACTCGCGAAGGTTAATGATCGATTCCGGTAAATATCGTTGATCAGGTGGTATTAATTTTAGATCAATGAGGATATTTTTTTTGTTTTTTTTTTTACTTTTTTCCAACACCGATGACTTCATCGCTTGTACTCGAAACACTGATATCTCATAGCAAACTTATTCTCTAATGTGTATCACTGATCGATGTTTGGTTTATCGACGATAATCATGATGATGATCATCAGTATCAGTTTGAAACTATAATAAACACACTCGCATACAATTTGATCGTGATGTTATCTACATAAATTTACTCTGACTTATAAAATAGTCTTGGAATCGCGATCAGCGATTAGTTATCGTCTTATTATCTCATATTCTCATACATACACCTGTATCTATATCGTATAACTTCCATCCATGTATATACGCGCGTAAAATAAAACGTGCACAAAATAACGTGCCGTGTATACGTATATAATTATGTGTAAATTGACGCGCTATTATATATCATCGATAGGGTGATAGAATATATTTGAAGAAGAAAAAAAGAACCGCATAAAATAAAATAAAATCTTTCCCCGCAGCTACAAAACTCAACGAAACTCTCGACGACAACACGACATCATCAACAGCATCAACTACATCACGGGGATGCATGTTAGCTGGTCAATATCACCTTGCTGGAGCTTCCTGGCACCCATATGTACCTCCCGCTGGATTTGACACCTGCGCCGTTTGCACATGTGATGTAAGTTCGATGGTTTTCTTTCTTTTTTTTTTCTTTTTTTTATTTCGCGTCAGGTGTATTTGTCTATCATCGTAGATAGTTCTCCAAAATAACATTTATCCATCGTCTGTTATAATATGGGTATAATCCAATCGATTATTATGTATTTACTTATGTTGAACAATTTTTCTTAGGTCACGACTTTAGAGGTAAAATGTCCCCGAGTTCAGTGTCCGCCCTTGGAGTGTGACGAAAAAGTAGCTGTTAGACCCGACAAAAAAGCTTGCTGCAGACAGTGTCCGGCTATTAAAAGCGCCGCGACGCTTCCCGCGGGAGATATGTTACCTCGTGATCAGGCGTCGGTATCTAGTCGACCTTCGGCTGAAGAAATCCTGGCCAGTGGAGGTTGCAAATATCCCGTTGGAGGACCGTTTGAAAATGGCAAGGAATGGCATCCTCGTATACATTCTCACGGTGAAATGAAGTGCGTCAAATGCAGGTGTAAGGTGAGTCGATGTTTTTCTTTCATCTTTGGGCTAATTATGTGTGAATTGCGGTCATTTGGCGGATCAAATTGTGAGACGAATTAGCGAGAATCTGTTCACGACCGTTCGCAATTTCGCAGAAAAAAATTTTCCATCGCGCCATATGTGAGACGGAGAAAAAGACGATTTCCGTTACCGTTGTATTTATATACACGTACCAAACGAAATAATCGGGGAAGATTTTTACCCGGCGAAAAGAGAAAAGAAAAGAAGATCAAGGAGGTTGGCGTTAAAAATCACTCGCAATTTACAAGTTGATTTTTATCTTTATTGCGATGCCTCGTATTCTGTATAATAGATCAGTTTCTTCAAATACGTTGAACTAAATACTTGGAAAAGATATACCAACGTAAAGTGCAAACAATAATTGTCAGAATTGATGATATAAATCAAAGCGAAAAAATCAGTTACAGCCAATTGTAAATTTCCATTCTAAATAATTTCTTGTTCTCCTGTTTTCAATTTTCAAACGTGTGACTCAACCTCCGCCACTACAGAGTTCCTATAATTTAAAAGATAATATCGCTCTACGGTACTCAGACGCAAAAATGATTTCTAGGAACGAAAAAACTAGAGAACAAGACGAAATAAAAAAAACTATTTGATGGATCTATTTATTGCTAGAAATTTTTACTTGGCGTATGATCGCCGTGCAATATTTAACTGACAAACCATACGACTTTGCTCGCCGCTATCCAGACCTAAAGCCTTGAGCTCGATCTATTTCGCGGTAAAGTAATTTTATCAACATCGCAGATTATTTCCCACATGTTGTTATACATGTATTTTTTATTTCGTCTCTCTTTCATTTTCTTTCTCCTTTACAGTATTTTTTTTTTTATTTTTTTTTTCCTTCCATTATACCGATTCCTTCGTTTTTTCGCTTTATTTTATGTTACGTTTCTTCTTTTTTTGTTTCTTCTGGAGAAAACCTACGATACGTGTAAAATGTTTCGAGTATAGGTCGTTGTTAGTCGGTCAATCAGAAACAACCCTCGAGTCGCAACGTGTGTTTGTCTTATACTCGATGTCTCGTCTGCATCTTATCGTTACGTACAGGAGTTAGAAAATACTTAACAACTATTTCAAGCGCGAGTCGCAAGTTGTTAGCGAAAGACTCGGCGCGGCGTCTTGCACCCCCAGTGACTTGCGAACTAAACGATCGATGCTAGTGATTTCCAGATGTGACTAGACTCGAGATTTATATGTTTACGCGAAAAGCAGCTACGCTTGATGCGACCAATTTGGATACACGCTGGCGCCTCGACGGCGGGATTCCTTTGATATTACACCTCTATACCCGAGTTACGATACACATCCGAAAAGAATTACGCCCGACTTTTCTTTTACTTTTTATTTTTATTTTCATTTTCCTTTTTATTATTGTTCTTATTACCTTTTTTCTAAATAATGGCTCGGAATTTTTGACAGTCTCTTAGTAAGCACAATCATTGCGGTATTTGATATATGTAAGTTACACATATTTCTCATGTGTATATATCCAGGTACACAGTCGGGGAATTTTTAAGAGAAAAGTTTTAGGAATTTCGTTACACATGCCTCAAACTAACCGAACCGTTGCGTAATTCGGTCCAAATAATAGATACTAACTTTGAATTCTTACGCGCTAGCCAACCGAGACATTAGCATTCCACGCAGAAACTCGTATACCTTATAACGATACACATCGGATCGAACGGCATTCGATCTGGACTACTAAACGGCACTTGTATGAGATATATGGAGTTGCGGTTCATTAGAACGTCTGATCGAAAACTCGATCCCCCGTAATTCGTTTTAAACGATTTCCTGTGTAGGATTTCCATTGCCGATCATGCCAAACTCCGTGTGTTTCGAGCCGCCCTTGAGATTGACTGTTTTTTTTTTTTTTTGCTTACATCTAATAAAATATGTAACCGCGTTGTAATAAATTTGGAAATTTTTTTTGTGTTCGCAGGACGGTGAGGTTAAATGTGACAGGAAAAGGTGTCCCCGTTCGCTGTGCAACTCCATTGCCCAGCAGAAGAAACGTGGTGTTGTAACAGCAGAGATCGACGATTGTTGTTCGACGCAGTGCAAAAGGGCGCGTCGTCATCAACGTCAGCGTCATCCGAAACGTACGGCTAAACGCGAACACATCAACAGTTGAACTTCCGGGATTTAAATAATCAGACGATGCGCGCAAAAAACTAATTCGAGATGTAGAAAAGGTGCAGCCGACGGTGCCTCATACACTCTGCATCACTAATAATTCGCATTTCACAAGATTAATTCGCGGTAACAAATTACCCGGATAAAACCGTCAGAACTTTATTGACGTATTTAGTAAGTTTTAGTAAGAAAGAAGGAGAGTTCATTTCGTCGCCCTATACACCTCGATATTGTATGTATAATCGGTGAAAATTATCCACGTACATAATAGACGTGCTGTACATATAGTTACACGGTGCAATATAACCGTATGGATAAAAACGTACGGCGCGTTCACTGAACTCGTGAAATCTCTTTTCAGTCACGTTCGTATGTACATGCATTGATAGTCGGTGAAATCCATGAGTTACGTTACATGATCGATCACAAGTGGTATGTGAGGGTAGGTATTAGCTACTCTCCATTTCACTCGATCCAGTCGTTATTGCAAATCATATGGCTTAGTTAACGTGCCTTCCTTCGAAGCGGAGGCATAATATTCTGTAAAAAAAAAAACAAAGAAAAAAAAAAAGAAAATCAGTCGTAGATTGATTCCACGATAGGTTCAAAGTCTGTGACACATTCACTTATCAAAACTAGAAGATAGAACGCTGTATGTATGCAGGGATATTGAATAAGGAGAATCAGAGGCGCGAGGGTGCGACTGCTCAGTTCTTCTCTCGTTAAACTAAATCTGCATAATGCATCCTCCACGTGCATCGGATCAGCTCTGAGAGCTACGCAGGGCGACTTCATTTGCTGCTCTGCGCTTTAGTAGTCGTAGTATGTATAGTCTGCATCTATTAATCAATTGATTTTGATTAAATGGATAAACTGAACGGAAGCTGACCCCGGTACTATGGCGGCATATAACCCTTTTGCCCTCTTCATCGCCCTCACCTCTTACTATAACTCTTCCACTCTTCCACTCTCCCACTCCTCCGTTCATCCAATCACCCATTTAATCATCCATCGACCCCTCCGCCCTAGCGGCTTTTAATACATACACATCCATACGTACGTATGTAGACATCCTGCACCCACCACCCACCAACCTCATCAAGTTACCCAGCAACCAAAGAAGACTGAACAACCTCGATGGCGGCATCAGTTATTATACGATTGCTATTATATTCTCTATTATAATATATATTGTATGTAATGTATCTATATGTATACAAATAACTTTTGCTTGTTATTGTTATTATCGACATTTTCATCACCATTATCATCATCATCATCATCATCCTCATCATCGTTATTAATCATTGTTCTCACTCAGACGTCATCGTCAGCATTATATCAGCGTCATCGCTCCTAGAAGCCATTCTGAATATAATTCGTCATCCCATTTTCTACCACAACTTAAACCCCCTCGATTCGCCAAATCGTTTACGTGACATAATGTTTGAATGGCCCACTAGTAGCATAGTAACCTAATGTTTTTACTTATAACAATAATAATAACAATAATTATAGCTATTATTATTACTGTTGTTGTTGTTATCATTATAATTACAATTATTACATTATATGCCTAATTTAATAATCGACTAAAATTACTATTAATAAGAGATTATCGTATCTCTCTGGTAACATTTTTTTTTAATATCTTTATAATTATTTTCATCATTATTATCATTATCATAAGATTGCTATTATTATTATTATTATTATTATTATTATTATTAATATTATTATTATCGAACGTATTTATTGATAGGCCTAAGGATTTTTGGATCGTGAAATGTTTCAATATTAACTGGCAAGTCTCATTGGAGAAATGTAGGCGATTGATGTGTTTTTTCATTGGAAAAGAAAAAGAAAGAGAAGTTTCAGTAGGAATGTTAGTATTAGTATTGGTATCGTAAATATTGAAACGATGGAGATGAGCGACTAAAAGTTGAAATCAGAGTTTGTTTGGATGAAGAGATTTGCCGCATACCGAACCGTTCGTGCCTTGTATGTATTTGTATACACTTATCAGTCAATATTATATAAATAGTTTTTATATTATTAATTTTTCTTTTTTTTTCTAATCACTTTTATTTCACTTTTAATCTGAAGCTATGAGCTTAGCAATAAGTAGGTAGTTAGCCACTAATATTTTGTACATAAATAGTGTAATAACAATAATAATTATAATTATTAATAATACGAATATTTAAATATTGAGAAGTAGTTGAGATTCGGAGTATAGATAGAAAAAGGAGCGCTGCAGTGTGGCGCGTTAAAAATGTTTTATCAGTAATAATTGTTGTTCATCATCACTGTTTACTTTAAAAAAATATGGTATTGTTATGATATTTTTTGTTGTTCGATACGTAAAATCAAGAATAGTGAAAAACAAAAACGAAAAAGAAAAAGGAATGAAAGAAAAATCGAAAAGTAATATCGCGATCGAGGCTGCAATAATTAAATTTCCTAATTGTTGGAATTGTGAATTTATTTTTTATATTTCCTGAATTTTTAAGATACATAATAATTATCATTTTGTCATACTATCCGAGATGCCTTGTAAACTCTTTGTAATAATAACAATCATTATTCGTCAATCGTATAACATAACTTCTAATTTATTGTGTGTGCTTCGATTTAATATTATCGCTTGGCGCGCGACTAGATGCATTTAATAACATCATGATTTTTATAATAACACGAGGAAAAATACGAGACATTCATTTATTTTTTTTTTGTTTTTTAAATAGTCGTTTTATTTCATTCTAATTTTTTTTTTTTATTTTTTCTTCTATTTCTACGAAAACGACGATGGACGTTTATGTATATTACATATATTGTACACAGTAGGTTTTTGTATTTCGTGTAAAATAGTTCGGATAAGTTATAGACGTGAAAAGAGTTCGAAAGTTGAGAAAAAAAAAGAAAAGAAAAGAAACTGATGCTATTCTATACTGTGCCAAAATGTTATTAATTAGTTAATTAATTAATTAATTAATATCGAATATATCATCATTACACTACACTAGCTCATCATTGTATAACTTTTGCATTATACATATACATATTATATAAAATTGAGATATAATTATTAATGTACCTTGTATCGTTGATATTGCTATCATTTGAATAAATTGTAACAGTATGATTACGCGAATAACGATATATCTTAGAAAAACGAAGTGTATACCGATTTCAGTATTTCCATTAATAAAAAAAAAAAAAAGAACAAAAAAAAAAAACGAAAATTTAATGTAAATACGTGTTTGTATAAAAATTCTCATTGATAATTATTAAACCATTTTGATTAACGATCGTTAATATATATTTATTCTTGTGTATAATAATAAAAAAATTTCTACGCCATTTATGTACTAATACTACGATTGAATATCAACTCATAAATATAATTATATACCTATAAATATGACGTCATCATGACGGGGACTTTAGAATCATTTAAACTGATTTCAGGGAAAAAAAATAATTCTCACAGTTTCTTAATTACACGTAATATCTATATCGCTGATTTATAGGTTAACAAGATTTTTCAGAGAATCTTATGTAATCGAATACATACCGATAGGGATACAGATATTAACTTGCGTAGTTCGTAAATCCGCTTACAATTATAAATAGATATTAATTAAACAGTTTAATAGACTATCCTCATCACGCAGCTGCGCAGGTGTAGCAGTTCGGTAGTGAAGAACTTTGATGCTACGACAACGACTTTCAATGTCTGAGACGTTTACAATTTGGATCTTCGAGCAAATCTCAATCCCTCATCTAACGCTTCAAAAAGCCGGTCTACGTGCTCTGCATCCGCATTTACACCCATCACACCAATGCGAAAAATTTTACCAGTCGTTGGGCCAACGCCACCGCCAATTTCCATCCTGTGTCTGCAGACGGATCGATAATATTATTGTTTTTGTCGTTTGTGAGAAAATTTATGTCGCTTTTATCATAAGAGGAAAGCTTACTTTTTCATAGCGTGGTCAATAACGACCTTCCAGTCCACACCGTCCGGGACTTTTATGGAGACGACAGTTTTCAGGCGATTTTCGGGATTTGGAATGAAAAATTCTAAGCCCAACGCCGAAACTTTTTTCTCTAATCTTTCAGCTGCTGCGGCGTGTCTTGCCCAGGTATTTCTGAGGCCTTCTTCAGCTAGCTGAGCCAATGCTTCTCTCAAACCGTAGACCAATGTTGCACTTATTGTATGGTGATAAACGCGGTTTGGTTTGCCAAAACATGACCAGTAATCACCCAGTATTGTCATGTCCCAGTAGTAAACTGGAACTTGAGTTCTTCTCTGAAATATCTTCTTCCTAAAAAAAAAAGGGGTCAAGGAAATTGAAACTCATATGTTAGGCAGCAAATCTATGATTGAATGTCATGAAAGACGAGGAAATTAGAACCAGTATGTTTATCGATCGGCGTTATTAATAACAAAAGAAGAACGATTCAAAGAATTATTTACTTACACTGTACGTATAGTGTATTAAATAGAAACAAAACTCATGAATAAAATTTCACCTGTATAGCAAAGTGTGATTCATGAGCCTTGCAGGGAACATGTCTGATTTCTTTAAATACATTAACTGATCAAACGGGTATACCGCGGCCGCTACCTGCGCAAATACATCGTGTGATTTCATCAGAATTATTAGCCCCTTGCTGGATCAGTATGTAACCATAAGCCGCTAGCGGTTGACGCTGGTCACGATTCACGATTCAATTGTTATTCTAGATTTGCCTCCCAACTTGAATCCTGGATGACTTAACTTGGTTTTCATCATAGCCGCGATGCCTCACTTACTTGGAGCGGTGACTAAATACTTACTCTGCAGCGGGGCTGAAGGTGACCGGTGTTATTCCAGGAGAGGCACCGAGAACTTTCTGACTTCCGGTATAAGCAGCGTCGACGCCCCAAGCGTCGGCATAAAATGGCTCACCTCCCAAAGAGGCCACAGTGTCAACGATCAGCAGGCCGCCGTACCTGTATTTGTGGCACAGGTATCATAATTAATGGTCAAATGATTTGATTGAAATCTCCTTTTGGCGGAATTCTGACCTATGAACGACGTCACCGACACCCTGAAGGGGCTGTTTCATGCCTGTTGTAGATTCGGCGTGGACTGCAAAGACGGCAGTTGGTCGATGTTTTTTAACCGCTAGTTCAAGCTGATCTAAGGTAAAAGCCACTCCAGGTTCAGTTTCGAGGAATTCTACCTGTCGGGAGAGTGGAGAATGGATTTACGGCTTTGGTTTGTAAAGTTATTGGGCATAAATAAGTGCTAATCTTTTTTTGTAACAATGTATCGTGTGAATGAATGAAAATAAGAATGTGTGAAGGAACCCACTTACGTGGGCGCCGATTCTTGTCGCCATATTTGCAGCCCTCTCTCCCCATAATCCAGATTTTGCTATTAAAACAGTTTCCCCTTTCTCAAGGATGTTGCCGAGGCAAGCTTCCATTCCTCCGTGCCCCGCGGCACTGATCGCAAGAGTGAGACGATTTTTTGTCTGAAAAGCGTACTGAAGTCCGGCTTTGATCTCGTCCATCATCTGCAGGCAGCATTCGAAAATTGTATTCATTATCATCATAACACTGCTGGATATAGTTGATGTAGGTAAACATAACGAAACAAGATTAAAATGCGGTATTAGCGAAATATCAATCGATATTAATGTTATCCTCTTTGTTCGAGGAAACGGAAAATCAGTGTTTGGTAGACGACATCAGAAAGCGTTCGTTCGTGTAGTATATTGGTGAGTTTGTTATAATTTTTTTTTATTAACAAAAGACTATTAGTCAAATGATATCTCATCTAATCCAGGTGTTTGTCGAGTTGTAAAACATTATTGAAAGGTGAGCGGTTAAAAGTCGCTCATATTTCTATCGATCGATTTGATAAACCAAAAACACTGCAGCCTACTGACAGAACTCCTGTCAGAGCCTTGGTTTTTTTTTGTGTTTTTTTTTCTTCGCTATTTTATAAAAGTACAAAGACTCGACAATTGGTAGGTATTTCTTAATTCGTGATTTTGAATACTCTTGATCGGATGGATCCTGAATTACTGCAAAAAGATCTGTAGATCCATGTATGCACGTTGGGTTGCCTATTCTCAGGCAGTTCAGGGTGCGAGCGAGCGTCACTTTGGTATGCCACAATATATCTATGATACCATGTAGTAGGTATATATTTTCAAAGCTGTTCAATTAACGTTGATTTATTGATTCAGATTGAACTGAAAGAGTTTCCTTCTTTAATTCTAAGTTGTCACGTTATTAATAAAACGACAGTAATATGACAGTGAAGCGATACAGATGATGTTAACTATTTAATTATCATCGTCACGACAATAATAATTTATCACGCCAGATTCGAATAAAGTGGAACGCGTTTTCTGTTAATCATTTGAGTTGCTGTTTAGAAGAACGCACTATCTTATAGGATATTGTTATTGCAGCGGTGGGCGGAACTTTTTTTCTTTCTCTTTTCATCTAGGCATATCTATTGGAGATACAACCTGACATAGTTCCGGATGCAGATGTCCAAGAAGTTGTTTTTGCATAGCGTTAAGTACGCGGGTTGAACTGTTGCTTGGACCTGGAGCCATCAGAGTCTTTTCTGGAACGACTAGCGGCGAAAAAAGCGATTTTGGAGGCTCCGGAAGAACAGCGTTCCTCGACCAACATGGCGAAATCATTTTGCTTCTGTAATGTTCAATAATTTATTCAATATATAAAATTTAAATAGATTCTCGCGCGCGGTTTTTCCAGCTACATAAATTATAATTAAAGCTGACTGTAAATGTAATGAGTAAGTAATTCATACCATATACAAATATACATATACCACATTTACACATACTCATGTATGTATTATAATACACGTGATAGAATCAAACTGCGTAAAATATCTATTATGAAAATGATCGTTCTATAATATTATGGTGTGTCATGTGATTCATATGATACGTTGACCGTGCCAACTACTTACCGTGTATAATAATGACACGTTTAATATTCCTAAAGACACGTTTGCGTTCTACACCGCCGCAGACAATACTAAACTGATCAAAGCTAAAACAGTCGCAAAGTTCGTTTTAAGATGCGCTATCAGCAGTATTTTACTTATCTCAAGCCATATGATAACCCTTGTAATACACTTACCTTATTTATCGCGATCACGAAACATTTATTTCAACAACTTTGTAGCCTCAGTTTTTGCATTTTCCTTTTTTTTTTTTTATTAAAACTGAAGTCATAATCTGATAACAAATTCTCCATCCTTGTACAGGAATAACGTTCAGCAATTCTTCTTTCTTTACGGAACTCTGATTTCTATACGTTATATATTAGTTGAAATGAATGCACGGTGTTCGAACACTGTGCAATGATGATGTTCGCAATGTTATACGTCGATATCTCGCCGCACATAGAAACGAATCGAGCGTCTATACGGATGTATAACTAGGTGCATGACCTCCCAGCGTCTTGTACTCGTAGCTATATAGTCGGTGCAGTTCAACAACAGTGGAAAACTACCCTGCGGCCAATGGGCATTGCCGCTTATAATATACCTATGGATTATAAGCTGCGACATGCCTTTGAGATCGGTTATGCTTCTTTTCAATTGGGTCCTATGCTGGCGGTCTTATAGAATCTTATACATCGAGTCTTGCTGCAGCTCTCTAGGCAACGACTTTGTATATTATACCCGTTTCATTCTGGGTTTGGTATGCGACGACTTATAGAGCTGACATTATAGATTTGAACTTATAACAACAAGACGAAGAAGAAGAAGAATGACATGGAGGAAGTCTTCTTATCCATTGGTGAATTGGGTCGACAACAGAGGATAACAATTTTCGATCATCTCGACGCTTCAAATCCAAGATAAAAGAAAAAAAGATAGAGGAATAGTTACTACGTAAATGCGCTATTATGACGTTCACACTTGAAGAGAAAAGGATATTATATTTCTAGTAGACCGTAACACGAATGCGCTACGCTAACATGTAACGTAACTTTGATTAACGCGGTTTTCATTATTTATCACCGGAGATGCGTAGGCCTACAGCTTTTTATGTGTTCTACTAATGTTAACCCACGGTCGCGTGATGTTCATATGCTCTTCCATTTACAATTTCCATTGACGCAGACACCAAATTTATACGGTACATAAACTTAATGAACAAATCAAACACCTGTCGCGGTCGCGACCGCCAATAAGTCTGGTTTCATTTCATTTTTGCATCCACCAAAAATCGATACTTGATTTAAAATCGACCAACGGAACAAGTTTCGAAAAGAAATCCGGTACGATGATGGGGGATCAAGTAAATGATTAAAAACGGATATGATTCACGGATTCGATTTTTGACATCAGAATCGGAATCAGCAACCCCGAAAATTCATGCCTCAAAGGCTTAAACTCGGGCCATTTGCATCGAGTCTTGGAATTCCCAGGATAATAAATTCGCAGCAATGTTGATATCTTGAGGTCGTAATACTTAATACGTCGTGTTAGTCGTTAAATTAATTCGATCCTCTTTACGGTTAAAATTCCGGTAGATGAGGGGTGTTTGATATTGCAAATGATCGAAAGTTGGCGCCTCGTGACGGTTCGACGGGTTCGTTCCGAGTGTTTCGGAAGTTTCCGCCAATGATCGGCCGGTGAGTGGCCCCTACCCCAACCGCGTGGTCAAACAACATGGCCACCTGTTGGGCAGATTTGCTACGCTCAGCAAGTTGACCCGCGACTCTCGGCGCGTTCGTATCGTAGGAAAGGAAAGAGTCCGAGCGAAGTGTAACTGGCGTTAAAATCGTGAAATAGAACATCCACACGCCTCTATTCAAATTCAAATAACACAATACAAAATGGAATTGCGTGTTTAGATAGCATTTCGTCTGTTTAAAACTAGAAGAAGCGCGTTTCGAATCTGAAAATACTCCCACCCAACCAACGTGCCGCGCTAGGGGGAGAAGAAGAAAGAAGAGTGGGGGAAGAAGT
This sequence comes from Athalia cordata, assembly GCA_963932425.1. Classification (NCBI taxonomy): domain Eukaryota; kingdom Metazoa; phylum Arthropoda; class Insecta; order Hymenoptera; family Athaliidae; genus Athalia; species Athalia cordata. The sequence continues at coordinate 35,165,996 of OZ010626.1, forward strand.
CGACGGTTGACAGTGACAGTGACGTACCGAGTGAAATGAAGTGAAGTGAAGTGAACTTAAGTGAAGTTTATACCCACAGCTAAAGCTCACGGTTAGTAAGTGCCAGACTTCAGAGGGCAGAGGGAGTAGAAACACTCTCAGGATAGCAGAGCGACGGACGCCGTTCGCCGGCCGTCGCTCGGTTTCATTTCGAGCAAAGCGAGGACGAGAAAGAAAACCAGAAGAAGAAGAAGAAGAAGGAGAAGAAGGAAGACGGGCAGCAGCCGCAGCAGCAGCAGCAGCAGCAGCAGGCAAGCAGGGAGACTTCTGTCTCGCGCTGCTCTTCTCGTAGCTGTGCATCGTTTAGGTTTACGGTGTCCTCCTCTGTGTCTTTAAAGTTGGAGTAGAACAAGTATAAAAGAGAAGGAGAGGGGGCGATAGCCACTCTAGGCTAAACAATGGGACGCGTTCGTGAGTAAGAAAGGCTGCCCCCGCAGAGAGGAGACGTCGAGAGAGAAAGAGAGAGGGGGAAAAAAAGAGACGGAGAAGGCGCAACGAGCAGCACACTCTGAAGAGCACGTTGAAACACTTGGCCCGTAAGATTTTTAGCCCAGTTCTATTTAGGCCGTCGTCGAGCCCTCGAAGGGTTCGTTCGGGGAGTCGGAAGAACCGTCTAATAAATCATAAATTAAACGCGTTTGTTTTTGTTTCCGTTCGTCTCGTCCTCGCGTTGTTGTTGTTTTTGTGACTGAGAAACTACGAGAGTAGAAATGTTCACCTGTGAAAAACTTATCAACGGATTATACCAACCCATCAACTAATTTCTCACAATCAGCTCTCAGTTATACTTCGCAGTAAATTCTCAACCCTTCCGTGTGTCGGGTACTTGTAATGTGCCGTTACTCGTTAGGTACAATTATTGTTATTATAAAGTGATGCCGATGCTCTTTGGTGGTGCTGGCGAAGCTCTCGGTTGTACAAACCCAACCGTAAGTGAAGTGCTTGCGGTGAACAAATTATTCGTGTGGTTAAACTAAACGATGTGCTTAGTTTCTCGTGCGCATCAAGTTGCTGTAGCATATTATAAGGGGCGTTCTTATGCACCGCGTTCTAACAATGGATGAATGCAAAACGTTTCAGTGTATGCATACCATCTAATAAACCAACCGACGACTGACTAAAGGAGCAACGAGGGAAGAGAATCGGACCGAATAATAAAGTCGGTGTCCACGGTGTAATTGTTGTGTTATGATTTTTTTGCCGCGTTTCATCATACGTGTATAATATTTCGATTTTTTTTTTTGCTTTTTGCTTTTTTTCCCCAAATAGTTTTCATTTTATTTTTGTTTTTCTTCTCTCGCGTACCATTGAACGGACACGTCGTTAGATCATATCTACATACATGAGTTTGTGATATACATCAAAAGGATACACATATCTACATAAATCGCGCAGCGGCACCATTCAACGAAGATTACGAATATCAAGGTGAGTCTTTTACCCTATCTACATCGACTATGCGTTATTCTTTTGTTCGTAGGTTTTTTCTTTTAATTCCCTTTCTCTGCATTAAATTTAACTGGGATAGTTCTTAAAGCGCACTGGTGGTACATACTCTTAAGTTAATGCTGAAATTCTTGTTCCTTTTCCTCTTCCTCCTCTTCCCCCTATTGCTCCTCCTCCTTCCTTCTCTTCTTCATGGTTCCCATCGGCAAAGTCGTTTCTACTACCCTGATATAGTATATTTTTAGCAATCTCGTCGTTCGCCGTCGCTTTCGGCTTTCGGTCATTCCAAGCGACCGCAGATTTCTCTGATTTATCATGACTCCGACTGTCAATTCTACGTAACTATTATTCCACACACGTTATGACGAGAGATTCCTTGAAAATAATTCGAGGAATAATTCAACGACCATAATTTATAAGCCGCGATATTCGGTCGGACGCTGTTATCTTCTCTATCGTACGTGTGCGTGATTTTTAATTAATTTTTAATGATTTTAAAGATCGTTTATCATCATCTTTTTATTCCACTTTTACAAACGCTGATTTATAATACCGGGTATTATTCTTACCCTCGATCCTTCCGTGGCTTAGGACAAAAGTTATTACTGAAAATAAAAACAAAAAATTGACGATGATCTTGTTGTCGCATCCCCATTTCGCTTACCCTCATCTTGTATTATGGAAATTTATGTGATTCACGCGCTTTGCACGACGGTACAGTTTCGCGGTTTACGATAAATAAAAAGGAGAAAGAAAAAGCGAGGGAATATGAGAAGAAGAACCCAAACGGCGGGTCGCCGCTCTTGGAATGCTTCCAGAATATCTGGGGCGAAAGAAAATAATATTTATGGTAGTAAATAATTGCCGAATAAATTTTGTGACTCGCCAGTATCCATGGGGCAAGAAGAAGATGAAGGGTGAAGGGATAACCAAGAGGCGGTTGGGGATCTGATGTGATAGCCGTCTTGTCGTTTTTGTTATAAATTTACGCTCGGATTATTGCTGTCACGTGCGTAAGCACTCTGTTTACAAAATCGAAACGTTGATATTCGTATTGTAACGTTTCTGTTCTTATACTTTCAAATTTAAATTAGAGTAAATAATATTTATTGTAACGATTTTTCTCACCACTTCTCCTCGCTTATCTCATACGATACAAAATAAATGTTTGTTTCCCATTCCACAAATGATCACGCAACGTTCGTACAATTTTTATTGCTATAAAACTATTGACAATTTTGGTAAATCGTTTTATTTCTCATTTCCGGTAACAAACTTATAATTTTTTCATACGAGCAACTGAGAAAAATATACCATACAACCGGCTGCAGATGTGCGTGCCCTGCAGGTCTGGTTTTTTAAGTGTTTTATTTTCCCTCGTTTTTCTTTTCGATTTTAAAATGGTGAGTTTGAAATAATTAACTTTGCTCGCCTAACCTTGTCTTTGATAAATAATATCAACGACTAGGTATCTATAATCGCGTTATCATTAGCCTGACATATTAGACCTCGCCTCAGTTTGTCCTCTTCTTTTTTTGTTCTTCTTTTTTCTCTTGTATTCTTTTATTTCATCTCGGTTATAAAAAATTACTTAGGACCTACCCTGGCTCATTTATCTCGAGAAATGCGTATAAATGCACGCCATGTTGAAACCGGTTAAAACACAAACAAAGCGCGACAGACTCCGTAGGTACCTTAGCGGTGAACGCATTTTAGCTTTTGTTTTCCCTTTCTTTTCCTCTACATATAGAAGGTATGCGTACGGACTTCTTTTCTTTCCTTTTTTTTTTATATATATTTTTCTCTTCTTTTATTAATCTCTTCGCTCTCGGTACGGTGGAAGTTGCGGCACTAACTTGGTGATTTGACTGTGTCAAATCAGATGATCTGTGATTATAGATGGAAATGTATATACCTATGTATATATTTCATGAAAAACTATGATGACTAAGATAGTTGCGTTATCTTACAGATTATCTTAAATCGCATTTAGTAGTCCCTTTCTTATTCATTTTGCGTAACAAGTAATGAGCCGATGCATGCGGGCTGATGATGCTCATCTACCGTATAATTGAGCTAGGGAGGGTATCGAATCAACTAGGAGCAGCGGCGTCCGAACTTCTTTCTCTATTGGAACAGGAGTACCAAAATGACGGACACCGGAAGCAAGCAGGCTAGATAAGCCGACGACTCTTGAAGTTATACGTTGTATAGTTCTATTTTTCTATTCTGAACGTATCCACTGTATATGTATAGAACAGCAGATTCCTCCAAAATAATTTCAAAATCAGTGGTATAAACTGGAAAACATAAGTTTTGATTTCTGCTTGAACGTTCTCAAACTTCTCGAAAAATCATAAATCATTTTATATTTCTTTTTTTTTTTTATGATTCGTTTACTTAACGGTACCACGTACGCTTCGGAAGAAAACTGCAGCAACTGAGGGTTTGGTACAAACTTTTAATATACCTGCAGAACCCTAAAACCTTACCAACCCAACTACAGCTGTTCTTACCTATTATTTTGAAAACTGTTTTCGCTGCTGCTTTTGCTAAAATATCTATAGAACTATGTGCCATGTGATGAAAATGCCGGAAACCTTCCTATTATTTAATTTTTTCTCTACACATCTTTTTTCCCCCCCCTATATACCTATAGACATTTGTACTCCGCACTTTTTAAAACTACTTTCAGCGAGAAATTCTTTTGTTGTTTGTCTCGCTAGCGGAACACTAGTTTTTTTTTTCTTGTTTTTTTTTTTCTCCCCGATTATAATTAGGGATACTGCTGAGAAGCCCTACTAAAATTCCCTTCTGAAAGATGATACCGAAGAGTAGGATGGGCCATTATACTCCACATACATGGAAAAAGTCCTAATTTCAGTAGATGAAAAAGAAAAAAAAACATTGGATTCGGGTGCACCGAAATTCGTGTCGAACTCTGAAACCCACTTAGCTCGAGCTATACGGCTATTTATTGCGGACAAGAACACCCCTAAGAAAATCCATTTTTACATAGTTAAATGAAGAACGATGAATCATTGTCAGTCGATCGTTACTGAAAATTTTTAGTTTTCTTTCACTTTCCGGTTGAGTTAATTAAACGTTAATTTTTTTCCACATATATATTCTATTCGTTTTTCTATTCTCTTTTCCATTTAAATCACATTTGCAAGGAAGTGTAAAACATATTAAAAAAAAAAGAAGGTATACCATAATGATCGAAAAAAAAATGGTAAAAAAATTTAAATTTATAATAGAACGTGTGACCCCAATGTGTACGTGTATGTCGTTTGTAATTTTTAATCGTAAACTTTTAGAACCGGAAATACTTAGGCGGCTGCATAATATGCTATAGTGTATAAGTGCGGCGATGAAGTTACGTTCAATATAAACACTGGAAATAAATTTCACTTCCAAGTAATACACCAGGTTTTACCACATAGTAGGTTACATTATTTAGTTTACCTGAGTGAATCACTCGGGCGACATTATCAACTCAAATATACGACCTCTTCATTTATTATCCATCCCATGAGAAAGAGCTTCGAATGCGAGTTCGAATGTTTCATAGAGTGGGTTTTTTTTTCTTTTCTCTCCAAAGAGTCTCTCGTAATGTACGCGATAAAGTGAGTTTATTTGATTTCACTTCCACCTCGACTTTTCCCTTGGTTTCGTCGTTTCTTTTCTCGTTCTGTTCATTCTTCGTTTAATGCGGAATTGATTCTAATATCTCGATGCCTCATTGGCCTCACGACATGCGATGGTTTACGTTTATGTAAAATACATGTGTATATTTGGAAAAAAAGAAGAATTTTCGCAGTTATCACCGAATAACGTAAAAGCGTAACTGTTTTTCCCTCCTTCTACTTTTAGTCAGTTCGTTCCGAACTTTGTGTGTTCCTTTTCAACTTCCCATATTACTATCTGCACAGTTATTACCCAAGTCTGCGGTACACCTGCATCCTTTCGTCGTCGGCGGCGTCATATCGTCGTCGTCGAGGTTAAATATACAAAATTCAAAGATCTGCCCCGCGCCCTAAATAACCATCAACGAGATACAGTTTCACACGATCATCATGTGTGTAGGACCGTGTAAAAAATGAGAAAAAGGAAGAAATAAATAAATAAAATACCACATTGGCCTGCGAAGCTTATTATACGTATGTGCTTTACACGGATCTTACCGAAAAAATATCCACATCATACCATTATACATAGCGGAAGTCAATTTTTTTTGCTTCATCTATAAAATTTTACAGATTTCTTTAGGACACGAAATTTTTCACACTCGGAATTTTTTTTTTCACATTTCAACACGGTGAGTTGAATTATAGAATTCAGGATTCGTATAAGTTTGCTTCTTTTTCTTTTTTCTGTAATTCTTTTTCTCTTATAATCTATCGCTTGTTTTTATATACATACGAAACCTAATTTCGCAATGTCGTTGGAGTAAATTATATTTCAAAATTTTTATTGTTTTAACAACCTTAATATTATATATAATATGAAATAGTTGAACTAGTTTCGCTTACTTTCATTTTAAAATTGTTTTTGATAACCGTGACGCCATCTTAATTAACACCCTGGTCGTTAACGTACTTAACCGCTCTATATATGTACGGTACGTGACATGTAATGATAAAAATTGTTACAACTATAATATATATTAGCGTCAGTTTATAAATTGCCAACAATTTTCAGAAAAATTATTCTTATTCTATGTTTTTTTTGTTTTTTCACTGCATCACATCGTTCGAGCTACTATTTTATAATGATGATGATGATAATAATAATAATAATTTTGTTATGAAAAATATGTCATGAGATGCTTTGATATAAGATGATATATTATACGTGTGTATAATAATAATATGATGATTTTTGAATATGAAATATACGCGGGGAGCGATACATCGGCGTCGTTGCAGTGTACGTCGATATTCAATATCGATATTATTATATATATTATATGAGTGATGATTTACCTAATTGTAAAGCTATGTTGGCGTGCCTCATGCGATGAAAATTGACGTTATTTAAATCGCAAATCGAACACGCGAGTATTATATACTATATATACGCGATCGGTAAAACAATTTATCCGCGTATCAAATTATGGGTACTTATTCAATTAGCTATGAAGGAGCAGGTTTATAACTACGTGCGGCGTATAAGTATAGTAAATTCAGATATATATTACGTTGTGCATTGTGGGAAACGTGTTTTGAAGATGAGAATACGATGGTAACAAGAATCGTCTTATATATCTTTATGTAGTACATGATCACATTAGATTTGACATGTAGGTATATATACAGCTATATAGGTATGTACTTTTTTAAAACAAGATAAAAAAAGAAGAAAAGAAATTGAACACTATTTCTTTGTATACACGCGTCGATGAGTTTCTAAGAAAAATAAATGAAAAACCCCATTCTACACGAAACCCGCATGATTCGGTAGAAAAACGCATTAATCGAAATATATCGATGTGCCGCTACAAACCTTATCTTATTAATTCGATCCACCTAATTCACCTACTACCTGTCTAGTAATCTAAACAAATGAATTTTACCACACAGTAATTTTTCTACCCATTATATTCACAAGAATATTGTTGATGTTATCGTATCGACGTTATACCTATAATATTTTCACGAAATTTGAATTTAGTTTTTGATTATTTGTTGTTCTTTTTTTCCAGATGTGGTATGGAAAATTATGCACTGAGAGGAGGAAGAACTTGAGGGTGGTAAATCGAGGATGAACAATGGCCTCTTCCCTCGGTGCGGGTGGACCAGGTCTGGCTCAAGGAAATTCAATTCCTCGGAGAGCCAACCTGGAGTTCCCGCCACCACCACCGTATCCTCCGCCTTCGCGTCACGTGACGTCGGCTGGTGCTGCGGTGTCATCTTCGATTTCTTCTTTGTCGTCAAATATCGTTGCACCAGGTGCTTCTACCCCATCGACGCCTCCGATAGCCACAACTTCTTCATCTTTACCCAGGCATTCTAGTCAGCTGACTCCTGCGGCGGCACAGGATTATGCTTACGCTTACTACGAGCCTGGACCTAGTCGCCTACATCCTTCGCCAAATTTTCATCATTCGCATTTACAGTCGCCTACAATACGACTCGCAGGAATTCAACGACAGCAACAACAATCTACGATCAGTCCTAATCATCAGGAGTCTTTGAGGAGGCATACTTATGTCACCAGATATGGAACGGAGGAAAATATCTATGAGGAAATTTCGGAAATAAGGTGAGATTTTTATTCATTTCGAGTAAAAAGGAAGCAAACTTTTTTCATCGCTGTGTTGAGAATACGTATCGTATATATCCACCACTTCGATTAGGTAGTTCGAGCGAAAACCAGTTCCAATTTGTTACGTTATACACTCGATTTTAAACGTTCCCATATATAACGATGTATAGAGTAATTTGTCTTCAAAATAACAGGTAATTGGAGAATTTTATTCGATACATATTTCAACTTGCATATAGGTATACGTATATTATATATATGCATATTTATCGATGAAGCTATAATTTTTCATTAGCAAAAATTAAAGCGCAAAATTTTAATATTCTCTGTAATATATAATCTGAGAAGGTAAATTATTTCCGAACTTTTAACCGCAGAGGTATAATTAAATGGAAAAGAAATTAATATAGTTTTGGGTATGTACAATCCGTTCGTGTTAAACTATACGTATTATAGTTCTGAGAATGTTGCCGGTGCAGTTGCAGTTAGAGTTGCAGTTTGAGTTGTTGCTGCATGTCGAATTGAGAAACACTGATCTAGACTAAATAATAAGAAGTTACGGGTCGTCGTGAAACGAGCGCGTGTAAAACGAAGCCACTCGACAACCAGCAACCGACAACGTTGAACCTCCTGGTGGTCGGTGGCGGTAGGTAACGTCAAAAGTAAAAAACAAAACACTATTTTATTCTCTAGGTATAAATTAGAAAGAAGTTCGTTCTTCCTTCTCTCCTGTTAAACTATCAGATTAAAGTACCAAGAAAAAGGTAAACCGGATGTAATCTTTTAACTCATCACGTGCATTAGGGTGATCCGAGTTATTCGATAGAAATCGCTTGTTCTTTTTCTTTATCCTGACCCCATAGATTTTCAACATCAAAACCGAAGCATAGTGATCCTAGATCTAACGAGCAATGTCACGTGTGTTGTATATAACTAACTATAAAAAAAACCTGAGTTATTTTAAAACAAAAATGGACGGGAATCAGTTTTCTTTTTATTTTATTTTATTTATTCGCGAACTTGACAAATTACTCTATACCACAGAAAAACTTCATGGGTGGTCGAATTCTGCGGTTGCTGCTATTGCTTATGCTGCAGCGGCGCTTTCTTCAGAGTTAGTTCTCTGAATATTCCCCCATGCATGCCACATTATATAGGGTGTCTTTTTTTGTATAAGTATATATCGTCGAACACCGTGAGGTATTATTACACGTTATAAAGTATAATAGAAAAGTACGCTTCTTACAGTAATCAATATTTTCTAAACATTTTGAAAACGTGATTTTAAAATTCTTTTTTCTCCATAATTATGAGAAAAAAAAAACACTATGGGATCTCGTTATACTACCAATGTTATATAATGGTGTGTTAGAAAAAAAATTCACGATCCAAATGCGAAATAAGAACTCGACCTTTGAAATTAATTGTAAATTTAAATTACGTGTACATACTTTTTACACGCCGTATAAATAAAACGTATTATATTATACATATGTATGGCCGCGTGTATAATATATAACGAAGCACACGTGCATCATGTGTTATACTCTACGGTAGTCGTTGACCGGTTGCCGCGATGCGTATTGAAAAGCATGATATATTTTTAGGAGTGAAAAACTTTTTTTTAAAAAGTGTTTCTTATAAAGGGTACGTAATTTGTTGGGTCATTAAAAAGTTTATTGTGATTGAGGAGGCCTTCAATTCTCTACATGTATAATATACACACGTACATAACCAATTTTTTTTTTTTTTTCTTCTAAATTTATTATTAATGGTTATTATCACAGGCTATATAGTTACAATTCAATGATAGTTTTTTAATTAGTTGGAAGCGCCGCGCCGATCACGTCTTGGTGTTAGGCATCGTATAGTGTGAAATAGTGGCAGCTGTTAATTAAACTTTTTCTTATTTCCTTATTAGAAAGGTGGATTCTTTTACCAAATAAAACCCTAAAACTAGGTGACTTTTATTAGTAAGTATTTATTGATACAAACAGGCTCTGCTTACCTATGCCACACTTGAACTCTCTCGAAGCTCCTGCAACATTATGATGCTGATCCTGAGATGCTGCTTCAGCTTGCACGGAATCTCTAAACAGGTTTAAGGTTACGGGTCGAGCAGGTACATCCAATAAATATTCTACGGATTAATTTATATGGTAAAAAATCGGTAAAAAAAGAAATATCTTTACCATCCTCCTCCGCGTGTCTTACTCACCCATGAAATGACGACAAGGACAAGAATTTCGAAGGTCGTCGCTTTAAAATTGTTTTACAAAATGCTCCGTTGATGTAAGCGATAAAAATTCAACGACGTAAAGAAAGAAAGGGCGGAGAAGACCCATTCAGGGAATTTGTTGAACTCGACTAAACCAAATATCGCTAAATACAATACGTATATAGTTGATTCGACGTCGTGGAATAGGATATGAAATTATATGATGTTAACATCAACTTCTTTTTTTCCGTGACAGCCGGCAATGTCGAAGGGGTCTTCACGGTTCGAGGAGATCTTTGGTCGCCGAGGAGGTCCGAAGAGTCCAGTTAAAGCACCGTAGAGTTCTTGGCGAGCTAAACCTCAGCGTTGAAGCGATGCTGATGCCTCCTGGTTCTAACTGTCCCGTTCAAAACGAAAGAGGTCAAAGAAGTCAAAGAGGAACTTCTTCTACGGAAGAACTACTAGCCTCAGTCAGTCCAACCGATGAACTATTATCCCCCATTGCGTGCGATTTGGATAGCGGATTCAGCGGTAGCTCCAGTGCAAGTTACAGGTCAATGTTAATTCATTTCAGGTCTATGTAATGTAATATATGAATGAGCAAATGGAACGGCTCATCGATGACCTTGAAGACCTCTTAGAAATGTGTGTTGAATTTATTTTATTTAGATCTGGACTCGGATCGCTCAGTCGTGGATTTGTGAGGACTAGTACTCCAGAGCTTGCTGCAGCTGGAGGAAATTCTCAGAAAAAGGCGAAAGCTGTTATGCTGTGGCGGAAGGGATGGAAAGGCTGGAAGAAAATTCAGTCATTTGGGGCGACTAATAAGGGTAAGTGACACCCTCCAGCAGTTACTCTGAAAATAGTTTCTAGAAAGTGGCGAGAAAAAATTATCAGCCATCTAAAGTGTTGGCTATTTACATATCGTATCAATTTATATTATACCTATATTAGCGGCCTCCGCAACCAATTTGCTTTAAATTCTCTCTTGTCGATTCTTTAATTTTCGCAAATGATGACAAAGCGACTCGCTAAGTACACTTCACTATATAGTATCACTTCGTGCCCCATCGGTGTGCATAACGCCCATTGCAGTAATATCGCACAACGATGCAGTCAGTAGCTATATATGCATAACCTTCTGTTCCGCGAATTATTCTACTGAGATTGCAACTGTCAGAGGATATAATGACTAGATTATTTGCGAACAATGGTGTCCAACGACCTCAACTCTCGCCTTTATTCGCCCCACGTCGTTGTAATAAATTCATTCATTCATCTCCGCGAAAATGATAAGGATATAAGTATTGTACGTATAGAGTATGATATTCTCATTCTAGAAGAATGCTTTCCTTACGTCAATTTTTATCGTTTTTTCTTTTCTTATTTCTTTTTTCTTCTCAATTCTTTTTTTCTCCATATAATCGTATTCGATATACTTGGAAATTAGACTAATAGATTTGTAGTATGAGCAAAGGATGAGGAGAAACACTTTTTTTTTTTCTATTTTTTATTTTTTTAATGTTTATCCCCGACTGTCGTTGGCTTTACTCGACCATAATCTCATTGAAATTACCTCATTTCGTCGTCTTATATATTCAGCTGACTTGAACGTTGCAAAGACTAGGCAGTTGTCGTTACACAGCAGCTAATTAGTGTCACTCTTGGTGATAATTTCGAGGTAAATGGGAGCGGGAAGTGACGTCATTATATCATAATATATATACTTACTCGCCGAACTATTCAGTGCGTAAATCCCACGGGTTTTTGTTGTTGTTTTTTTTTTTGTCCTTATATTCAGCTATGTTCTCCAGATATATATCATTGTCTTTTTAATTCATTTAATCTAATCCAAATCTTTTTGCTCTCCCGGTTTATTATACGCCGGAAAAAGGAATTGCGAAAGTGTGTAAAATTCTGATTTACAACAATTGACGAGAAGAAAAAAAAAAAAATCGTTACAGTCGTAGCCGTCACGTTCCGGTACACCTCAATCTCGTCGCTATACTCGTAGACGATTATATCTAATTAAAGTTCGTTGTCATCGCGTAGCGTGCGGGAATTTCTACAATTTGTTACATATACGGAGTACGCGGTGTCGTATTTTCCGACGCTGTTCAACAATTGATTTGATAATTGGACTTTTGGGGTCGCACGATCGTCGTTATAATATAAGCGTGTTATTTTATACACCCGTAGTAATTAACTGGTAATTAATTACGACTGCGCGATGCTGCACCGCACAGTGGGGTGTATATTATAACCATAATATCATACGACGGTTCGTAACATACCGAGACAATCAGTCAATTATATGACCTTTAGTACTGTTATTCGTCGGTCAATTTTTTTTCTCTTCTCTTCTCTTTTCTTCATTTCCCCAACTTTATATATTTTTTTCTACCATGTATACCTCACATAATGGCGACGTAATTAATAATTATTATGCTCGAATTTATCGTCTTTTATTAAATCATATAGATATATACATAATGTAAGTGCATTGCCCGCACACTCTTTTTCAAATCGCGGTCGACGATGAATAGCTCTTTGGGAAAAAAAAAAAAAAAAAAAAAAAAAATACCACTTTAAGACGTACATATGTATTTACGTGGTGTACATATTTACTTACAGCGGCGTAACTTGAATTTGTATGAAAATCATTAGAAACAATAATATAGAAGAAAGAAGATTCCTCCTTTTATAATCATTTCATGCATGCGTTCAATATACTGATTTAAACCTGACACATTGTTTTTTCTCCGTAAATACTTCGAACATTTGAAGATCTCCTACGAAATTACATACTTCATTTGTATTAATCATAGTTTAATTTCTTACAATTAATCGATTACACGGAGGGAAACTTTCGTATTATCTTACTCCGCAGGGACGAAGATGAAAAGAAAAGAAAATAATGTAGAAGAACTTTAATAATTTTGCCTCCAATCGCACGGGACCTTTCACTTATTTCGTTACGCCACTGCGCCGTTAACCCTTTAGTGTATATACATAATTATATACATATATACAAAACCTTTATTTAACACGTACATATAGCTACATGCACTTATATAGGTATATGCGGCACATACGTTAAACCGCATGAATGGGAAAGCGTACGTTATAGCAGCTCCGTCTCTAATTTCTTTAAAAGATCGGCCCCGCCGTTGTTATTTTATTTTTTTATTAGTATTGTTGTTTTTGTTTTTGTTGTTATTCTCATTATTATTATCATAATCTCGCATGTGTTCGTATACAGGGTGGTCCATTTTTTATATAGTTTTATTTTTTATATCATTAAATTGGTAATTACAATTCATAACCTTTTTGTTCTGCAAGAAAAATATGATGTATTGTATACCCGAATATATCGATTCGATATTCTGTTTAACACTTCTACTCGAAACTGGTCCACTTGTACATTATAGAATATTAGAAGTTGGCACACCGGGTGTGTAGGTTACATTTGTGTAAATGTATTAGTGTTAAATGGATGTACGAAGGGCGAGTATATAATATAAGGTATGAACGAAGAGCGCGTATTAACCCCATACGAGAACGCGGTATACGTAGGATGACGCAAGCACGCATTCATTGCACGAGAAGAGTTGAGAGAGCCGCAGACGCGGGCCGAGTTAATTATTGGTACTTGGTAAGGGTCAGCTATGGGTCATTCCGCGGGGAGCAGATGCGAGGCAATGTGGTTGTATCTCTCTCAATACCATTGTTCTTTCGTACATTTTATCCTCGTCTTTTACTTCTGCTTTTCATCCTTACTCTTCGCTCTCTTGAAAGTTTTGCTCTTTTGCTCTGCGGCCCGTTCGTTCCTTTGAGTTTCTTATATGATCTCTCGACGATCTTTTAACAACTTGGGAAGCGAAGAATCGAGATGAACATAGGCATCGTGAACGTTAACGGAAAATGGGCTGCACTTATTTAAATCGTCAGTAGGATAAAGTTAAAGAAAAACAAAAAAATACATAGGTACATATATATATTTACAAAGTTTATGTGTAGTGGTGCTTTGCCTCAGCTATAGTTCGTATACAATATTATATCATGGCGTAGTCGAGAAACGGATTTTTTTAAAACTTTTTTTCACTTCTAAATCCCCAAAGTTCTTCTCGCTCCCGTAGTTTTCTATTCTCTCATAGACCACGGTCATATAATCTTAAGTGCCTGCATCTGTTTTGCTTCTTTATCTCGACAGTTTAGAGGGTGAAACTCTAGACTGCTCTCCGTTCTTTTTTTTTTCTACCCCTAAATATTCCTACCAAATACTGCAGAACGGAGCGACAATTTTAGTTCGAACTACGAATTTTCTGTCCCCAACTATAATATGTGTAGATTTTCTTCCTTCGAATGAAACATTTACAGCAGATATTTAATTTCGATAATATATTATTATAAGGTAGTCAATTTATTGAAGAACAACTTGAGCTCGGAGAAATCAGGAACATTTCTTAGTATACTGGGTAAAAAATTTATATTTCGCGTATTTCCAGAACAGGTAGAATCACAATAAAAAGAAGGTGATTTAATTGATTTTTATTTTTGGTAACGAAATTCGGATTCGCCCAAATTACAATTATCTTTCCCAGTATTATACATATATATGAGTACTTTTTTTTACTTTATCAGATGTTCATCTTATATTCATTATTTAATATTAACAACTATAGGTGTACACGATGAGTTATTTTAGATGCGATTTTAAACGCTGCAGGCCGTCATCGCGGTGCGTAAAGAATGAACGCGACACACCAGCAAAACTTGAAAAAGGATTAGCAACGGTTAATATTCGGTTCCAGTTGTAGCATCCGTCATCGAATAATGGGATATTGTAGTCACGGTATTTGGAGCCGAGGTTCGACGATCTCTAAGGCGATATATTTTAACCATGAGAAACATCACTGCAGCGGCTCACAGTTAGAAAATTCCGTTGATACATATAATACATACCTATAGATGATTCAGATATTCAATCGATTTACCGAACCGCCGAGACAATTCCTTCGGATCTCTTATTCTTTTTTTTTCTCTTTTTAATTTCTTCTTTTTTCTTTTTTTACTTTTCCATTCGTTATTCAAATTAAAGCGTTATTTCTAACAGCTGCTGCTGCTGCTGATGCTGCAGCACTCCTCATTGTCGGAACTTAAATTTTAAACGAGAGAACGAACCTCAATGGCTTCGGCATCACCCGATCACTGATAGTTTCGAGATAAAATAATCGAAGAATGCGATAGAAACCAGACGACTTGAATTTAAAGGACAATAAACTTGACCATTAACATTTTAAACCATACCCAGAAGTTGCGGGAAATAGTTTCTCATTTTTTTCTTCTTTTTTTTACCCCCATTCTCAAATGCTTTGCGCCGCGGCTGAGACATATATTGTTCAGTAAATCTTCTTATAATTAATTTATTATTACTATTATTATTATTATTATTAGTTTACATTTTTGAATAGTTAACATAAACTCTGGAAATAAAATAACTACAATTAAAACACCCATCAAGATCTTAATCTTGGGAACACAAAAATGTCACTTTTTTTTTGCTTAGTTATTTTGATCCAGTTTATCCTTAATTGGTGCTTTGTTTGACCGGTCAAATTTAGTATAGTTATTATATTTGTTTTTTTATTTAGCAAAATGTCG
Organism: Athalia cordata; assembly: GCA_963932425.1. NCBI lineage: Eukaryota > Metazoa > Arthropoda > Insecta > Hymenoptera > Athaliidae > Athalia > Athalia cordata. The sequence continues at coordinate 35,181,633 of OZ010626.1, forward strand.
AATATTCGACGCACATTCACAGCACGCACGTGTAAAATCGAAGGATGTAGATAATTCGAAAGATTATCAATTGATGGACGAAACAAAAAAGAAGTTTTTTTTCTGTTGTTCCTTATCATATCGTTTATTTATCGTTCTCTGCATAGACACTATAATATTAATGTTTTTCGGCGATTCTTTCGACCGCGTTTAGAATTCGCGTCATTATTATACGATTTTCTTCATCACGTCGTTTTGTGTATTCCAAAAATTCAGTGAGTCGTCTCTCCAGGGCGCATTCGTGCTGACCTTTGTGAGGTTCTTCGTGTCTTCTAAACTTGTTGGGACGCCTCTGTATATCATCATCTTCATCATTTAACGAATGATTACCGTTTTTCTTTGCCACCGCTAAAGCGTCACGTAAAAATTGATGAGGTGAGTCGTCACGTTCCTTGGAAAAATCTCTCACACGTAACACTGGGATGGCGGAAGGGGTTTTCACTGTTTTAATTGACAATTCCGTAGCTGGTGGTAATCGCGAAACCAAAACTTCGCTCGCGTTACGTCGTCGTAACTCCTGGGCAATTTGCGATGATTTACTGAAAGAATAAGAAAAGCAGCTCATTCAATGAATTTGGAATTCGATCGACGAAGACAGTACGTTTGAAAGTTTTACAGAATGAAAGACGATTCGATTGATTATTTTCTCACTCACCTCGAGGGTCTGAGTCGGCGAATCGGATCTCTTGGTGGTACCCTTTCAATTTCTATTGAAAAATCTTCATTCAGATTTCGAATACGTCGAAGTGCCGCGACTGACGGAGATTCCTCGGCGTCGGAATCCGCTCGTTGGCCCTCTTCAGGTGAGGCCGGCTCCTCCGGGGTCACGGAAAGGCATAGAAATTCGTGAGGATTCACGTCGTCTTCGTCGACCCTTTGACCGTATCCGAGTACTTCGTCAATCGCACCGTAAAACGGCCACGATACGTCGTCCGATTTATTCTTGTCTCCGTGTACCGGGTTCTTCAGTTCCTTAAACAAAATTCACTCTAGTCACCTGGGCACCGAAAATTATTATTATCATTATTTACGTATAATAATTATAGTTGAATTTTAATGACGAGCATGATCATGGTAAAAGACTATAATCGAATTGCCTTATGTCACGAGATTATCAATTTTCAGAAGTTCCTGCTTCAATTTTACTCATTTAGCCAGTTATGAACGTGACTCCAAAATTATACCTTTTGGGTTACGAAACGCCCTTGTGTCTAGATTACAGATTATAATCACGAATTACAGGTATATAGTAAAGTAATCAATGAAATGAGTTTGTTGCAGGAAATTGATAATTATAGATCTGGGAGGGGATATTTGCACTTAAAACAAGCCTCACTTTGTATTGCTGCAATAAATTGGACCATTTCTTTTTGAGAACACGGTAGTGAACGTCAGCCATGATGGTTGGAAATTCTTGTCTCATTTGTTGAAGGATGTGCCTGTAAATAAAAGGGTTTTAATTATTTCATTTCATATTGATTTTATTCAAGAATATCAAGTTGTATATTCTATTTCATGCAAATAACTATATCGAGTGTCGGCATACGTTTAAACTTAAATTCTAGGGACTGATTGACCGTTTCTCCAAGCACATATCTTTTCCATATATTTAGAATTTACGAGTTTACACTGATCGTAAGCTAGGCGGGAGGAAGACTCGCGTTTACGCTTCGATTTTAGTCGACATTATTTCGAACGACACACGAAACATGTTCACTAAATCATCCAACTATACGTTTCTTTAGACCAGTCGCGAAGCGTCGGGCAAACTCAACCAACCCCTCGGATTCACACCGATTAAATTAACTTTGTAATTTTTTCACTCTCAAAAATCCGACGAACGAAATCACGCGAATTGCAGAATATAATATTCAGGATGTGAACGCTCTTTGTGTGTGATCATTTCGGAAATATATTTCATAATTTTTTTTCACCATTTCTTAATATAATTATATCTGCACAGACCGCATAAAGGGCGAACCACCCAGGTACTGCAAAGATTTTTTATTTTTTTTTGTCTCCTCATTCCTTTTCTCAATTACTTTTTTTCTTCCTTTACAGTTTCTCCTTATTTTTTTATACTCTTCATTCACTCTTCAACGAAGACGCTATGCATGTAATATTCTCATCTAATACTATACGAAATGCGAGAATATAATAATTGCGTGACTGCTGTATAACTGTATGTATAGTAAATTATTACGTGGCGTGCAGAGGAGGTAGTGCGTTAAACGGTAGTAAGTATAGGTATACATACGTATGTAACATATGTATAGGGTATGTACAAATCATTTCTGCTCGCGGGTATTTTTTTTTTTTTTTTCTTCATTTGCTCGGTAATAATATTAATACCATACAATATCATCGATTCAAATATATCGCACGACAGGGTGGTCCAAATCTGATAAACCATTACCATTTTTCCCATGTGAATCGAATTCTTTTTGTTTCTTTTTCTTTTTCTACTCATTACTACGCATACAAGAGCCAGAATCGTATGTACAACATGTGTTAGCTGCTGCAATCTTAAGAACTGAACGTCGTTGAATCATCGTTGAAATCGCTCGGGTTGTAGCCATTTGCAATAATAATCTTCTCGTGTAATGTCGAGCAAGAGAAACGAAAAACGAAAAGCAAAAAATAAGAAAAACAAAACAAAAAAAAATTTGAGATGTTCTTAAAGTGATCGTATAAAATCAGAATAGTGCCTGCAGGCTTGCAGCAACATTGCCGTTAATCTTTGACCTAAAATTACTGCAGTATATAGGGTCGCATCGATGCTCACAAGAGAATTTATAATAACGTCTGCTTGTATAGCGGAAATTCTGAGAAAAAAAAGTTCTTTTTCAAACAGTTCAGAAGTGGTGAGATAAAACGAAGAGTTCGGTGTACGTCGTATACTATACACAACATGAAATGTACGAACTGAGAAGAGAGGGATTTCTCCTAATGGTTTCGCTGAATTCAAAACGCCTCCTCCGCAAGCTCGTGTCGCGCATCTGAGTTTATATTATACATCAATTGTATGTATACATATATGTATGATACATAACTTGGCTGACAAAGCGTTTCCTCGTATGATTATAAAACAAAGATCAACAAACAAAGTAGATCCGATAACTTTAGTCTTTAATAGTCGCATTCGTAGAGTGTTACGCGATCCGGAAAAATTCCACAGGGTGCCTGTATAGCTATACTTATTGTCTTTTTGATCGTACACTATAGTTTTCTTATGGGCTTCGCGGGTGCGTAATTTTACGTGGTGTAGTGGTGCGCTTATACCACAAAAGAAAGAGGTGAAAAAACAAATAAAGAAATAAAATAGAATGAATTCCTATATAGCACAGCGTGAATTAAGCTCGTTTTAATTCTCCGCATACATAGACGATATAGTATCGTATAGCATATGCGTACTTATAGCTCTATACTCTGGGAGGAAACAGTTTCTTGGTTACATAGGTGGATATAACACAAGTCAAGTCGTATATAAACGTGAAATGAAACGTCGTTTAGGTTGACGTCATCGAAACCAATCGACCTTGCCGGAGACGACTGTGAGTCTGATCGTCTATATAATCTTGCAATAAAAATCTGCCATATATATACATACATATAGATATATTATTATCAATATTGTTATTATGATATTATATTCAAGTCAAAGATCTATTATTTGATTTGATATGTATGTAATACGTATATACATAAATTTATGTAACATGTAAGGTGTATCATCATATATACGTATATACATAAAACGTTGGGGGATTAAAATTGTCAATCAAAATGAAGATCAATGAGACGGCGACGCATGCGCCGGAAATACTTATGGGATTCGCGCATCCGCATTAATAGAAAATGAAATGGGAATTGCTTGTCTGGTTGTTTGCTCGTTGTCCGTTTTAATGCGCGCTCTGCTGCAGCCATTTTGTGACCCCCCTCAATTCTTGACTATACGTACATTAATATACGTACACATACAATAAACGATTAAGATTGCATATAGCCCACATATCTTATGCTCGAAAGAGAAGAGAGCTATCCATTTATTTTCGGTCTAATATAAGTCGGGCTCTCGAGCGTGACGCAGACTACAAGGTCGCATTACTATACTTTGACGATTTATTCCATTTCCGGTGACCGATACATCTATTTACGAAAATTTTTTGAGCAGCTCTTTAACCTTCTTTAGAAAAAATAAAAAATTCGCTTCGATTAGTATCTGTACGCATTTATCGTTAAAAAAAAAAGGACACTAGCGCGATCATTACGACGAAAGAACAAAATGAACATCATCGTTTTGATCCTTGGAAAGAACCTTTTTCCTTACAACGTACATCGCAGCTAGAGAGAAGAACGAAATAAAATAAAATAGAATCGATAAAATCGGTGCAAATGAATGCTTACGATAAATAATCCCCTCGCAATCAGTGCCAAGAACGCAAGATTTCATCCCAGAAATATAGTCGTACAGATTTATATAATGCGTACATATACCTGTACGCGCATTAGGTATTGGTTGTACATAGAGATAATCATCGGTGTGCTATGCACTTGCCCGCGGCCTTCTAGTTTCTCTCTATCCCCCTGCCCCTCTAAACTTCGTCTCCTCCTTCTTCTCCTCCTTCTCCTCGTCATTTAATGTCCCACTCCAACCTTAGAAACGTCATTCTCATCTTAACGCAACGCTATAGGTAAACCATACTACACAAACTGCACACACGCCAAAGAGAATTCGGTCTCGAACGTTGTGTCTAGTCGATTAAAGTTCAAATCTATAACGGAGAAATTATCCCAAAAATTCACCATTCACATATCTCATCATCATCTGATACCGTTAGCCTCTTTTTTTTTCATTTCTTTTCTTTTCTTTTCACGTATGCGCTCGTCTCGCGCATATTAGTTGTTTGAACATATGTACGTATCGGGTATACATATTATTGTATATCGTTATTGTTTATACAGGATATTCTACTTCGAACGGTGTTTTATATAAGACACTTGATAATAATGTGGATAATTATTTAAAAGGAAAAAAAATTAAAATTAAAATAGAAACAAAAAACAGATTAGGAGGCTACAGATGTGTCGAGTTTCGAGTGTCAAGTGTTGACGAACAACAGCATTTTCTATCATCACATTTATATACCTTGTTTAAAACGAGATATATGTATATATAATTTTTTTTTTCCTTTTTGTGGTATGACAAACCATAAATGTTACGATAGTGTGTTTTTCGTTAGTTTGTGGTATTCGTTTATTTATTTTTTTTTCTTCAAATTTGTTGTGATAAATATAAAATTACGTGATTATGTAAAATGATTATGGTTATGGGTGGTGGAAATAAATGTGGTGGTTATGTTTAGCGGTGAATTTGTTTAGCTTACTTCAGCTATATTATGCTGCGTAAGTAGAACACAATTCAGAGAGGATCGAGATCAAGCACAAAGTGCAACACACGAGTGGTGAGATATTATCGTTTTATAACAAACATATTACGTGCATAAAAATTCTAATTATAATCATAATCATGAATTATATTATATTATATTATATACTCACTCCCATCCAGCTTGCGCCGAATATTTTCGTCCGGTAAATAAATTTCCATTTTCTTTCCTCAGCTGAATAAATCGCGATGTTAAGTTCTCCGTCCCTAATTAATTGAGAATAATAATTGTTATTATTATTATGATTGTTACAATCATCATTATCAACATTATTATTGTTATTATTATGATATTCGTTATCACACATCGAATTTATATGGTATATATTCGCTACGGTATAAAATTTCATTACACTTTTATTACAACATTGGAAAAAATAATAACAACAAAAACAATTTTCGAATGACACAACACGTGCGGATATAATATGTAGATACACATGTATATAAATTATACGAGTAGCTATATATGCACGCGTAGTATATATGTATACATAGTAGATCGTATATATATGTACGATATATATACGTGCGTGTATTTGTGTATTTAAGAGCGTGAGACTCACAACGAAATTTGGTCTGATGATAAACGTGAGTCATGTCTCAGGTCCGAAATGGCAAAACTGATCATGTTCGGATTCTAATGCGTACTAAAATGTAGACCTCGTTTCAGTCTTGACTTGGGGAAATAAGTGGGGGATGTGTAAGCGCGTTGCAGGCGAACGACGACGACGGACGGGACTTGCTGCTGCTGCTGCTGCTACTGCTGCTGCTGCTGCTGGTTCTCTAGTCGTGTGATGGTGGTGGTGTGTTACTTGCTGTTGGAAGCGATGCTGAAGTGTTGAGGAAGGGAGGAGGACGTGAATTCATTGGTAGAGAGAACTGCTTGGGTGATATCCAACGAAAACAAACTGTATCGCCATCTCTCAATCGTTTCTCAAACCCCTCGAATCATCCGAATACATAGAACGTTGAAAAACTCACTGTTTTACAGCCCCCCACCCCCGCACACGAGTGTTCCGGACGACTGCGTATCGTCACGACGATAAAAACCGTCGTCGGGGTTGGTCTCTTGGCTCTGGAACTCTTATATGCATCCGGCAGCATCCTTCCAAAGAAACCTGAGAGCCAAAAGAATTGCTGCATTATCGACCTGATCCCACAACCACCACCCACTCTGCTCCCTCGACCTCCTACTACCTCCTCATCATGTAACGGCGCAATTCCCAGCATTTCTACACGTCGTTTGTTTTAATGATATTCTTATTATTACGTAATTGTTAAATTCGTTTCGCTACAGTCGCTCCACCCTGTGAAGATTTGGTTTTTCTTTTTTCAATCGCTTTGTCATTTGAGTGCGAAAATTGTTAGGTAAGATAGTTTATGATCTTGAAGATTTTATCTGATCGGTTTCTTCGTGTTGTATATCAAGGACATTGGTCCGTGGTCACTTTTAAATTTTGATTCATAGCTGCGGGTTTAAGAGGATAAAACAAAAAAAAATAAAAGAATTCGAAAATTATGATAATCACTGAATACGATTCATAACGAATTTCGTATTTTCCTTACAATATTATTTTCATAAGTAACACGATAGAGGAAGGGAAAAAAAAACCTCTGCAGTGGTCAGAGAAATTCAATTACGCTTCATAGAATTTGATCCACTGACGGAAAAAAAAACAAAAAAAAAACATCGTGGTTTCGTATTTTGCACGCACAGCGACCTGGAATACTTGTTAATTTTTAACATTTGATTTCTTTTTTTCCACTGGAAAAAATATGGCCGTAATCACAGCCGGGATTAATTTATTGTCAGCTACCAGAAACCCAGACGTCTGAAAATACGTCGGTAAAAATCTTTGAAAATTTTTGGCATGTCCGGAGTTGGGATATGGGACGGACGGACGACAGCTCCAAACAGCTTGCGTCCGTTAGTCCTCGGGGAATTTGAGTTTTGAGTAAAAGGATCGCGTTATAGTATTCGACGAAGGTTGAGGGGGAGGATGGCCATCGTGAAGAGAGCAGTTGGGGTCGGTTCCTTTCCATTAGTAAATCTTTTCTGCACCCGACAGATGCAAAGATTTTTTTAAGTAAATCTCTAGTCCCTTGTAAACGTTGGGAGTAAAAGAAAACAGCTGCACGCGAAGAGATTTCGCGTGATTACTTCATTATATTTTTTTTTTCTCTTGTTTCTAGTCACGCGCCTTAATCCAGAATTATAATTTCCGTCCACCGCGATCAGACAGATATAGAGAGATGAATGTATTGCGGAAAATATAAATGATAAGGATGTGGGGATAAACTTACATGAGTTACGTCACGATGATATACGTACGCGATATGAGATTTATTCATACATTTCCGAAAACGTAAAATGCGTCAATGTCTCGATTCATTACTCTTCCTCCATGTGGTTAACCGATTGCCGTTGTTGTTTATAACGCTGATTCATTCATCTTCAAAGAAGAAGTCAGACACCGATCCTTTATTTTTCTCGCTTTTTTACCGTTATGACAACCGAATAAGAAATAACATTTTATTAGGGAATAACTTTAATCTAAACTCAATTATTCAACTTCTATAATAAACTGGTAGGAGTTCAGTCGCGTCGCATCGGATTGCAGAACAATCTGGCTTCGTAGATGTGTATTTCGGTGTATGTGTGTTTTGCAATCTGTGCATGGGTATTTGAATTCAACTACCACAACGATGAAACGTTATAAACAAGAATTTATTTAGTCGAGGGACTATGAACTCAGGAACAAGGGTCGTTTTTGCATCGAGGGGTGTAAATATAAAAGGTGTACTTGTATATTACGATTCGCATGTGTACGTATATGTATTTTACAATTAGCATCGAAGAATCGTTGCTGGTGTACACCTATGTGCGATATAACTGAGGCATACACCACACAATGAAAAATGCATAATGCAATCAAATGAATGCATTGCTCTACAAAACGTGCCGTCTATCGGCGAGTTTCGTAACTAAAGAGCGTTTCATTTCCTCTCCCCTTCAGCTGGCCGCTGTTTCCCATCAGTGAGAGCCGAGAGCTGAGAGCTGAGAGCGGGCCAAGTGCCGACGGACGGAGTGCAGCCATGTTTATTCACTGTAGGGTATTTCTTTGTTATTGCATTGTTGGGGATGCGCTAAATTAATTATTATGATCCAGTGTTCGCGCACGTGTGTGAATTACCCGCGGGAACCATCGTTAACAAAATTTATACACATGTTATAATAATAATAACAATTATTCGTCACCGTTTAAACATGTAGTTACATACATACACGTATATGGATATTTTATACGTACCCTATGTACTATTTTATATTACGACGCGAGTGTGACATAAAAGTGTTGAATGAAAAAGAAAAGAAGAAAATAAAGTGAACGAAAATTTAACAAAGTTCAAGCGCCTTCGCGCGTGTGTGAACTATTTGAAAAAAAAAACAGAAAAATTAAACAAAAAAAAAAGAGTTGAAAAACTAGCAATGGATGAAATGCACAACGGCGTTGTACTAATCAAGTGTAAGTTACCAACCAACTGCGATGCCAGTGTTGTTGTATATACATATATACATATTTAAACCATTATATATAATAATGTACATAACTATCTGGTAACTATTTTACACAAGAGTGTATTGGTGGTCATGGTGTGGTGCTTCTGTGTCGTGCAGGAAGCAGGTATCCCCGCGTTTTACTCTCACTGGTCTGACGTATTTCATTCCATTCCATCCCATCCCATGTTTAATATTATACATTTATACATGTATTGGTTGAATGAAACTATGCAGTTTTACGAAATCCAACGTGCTGTTACGTTACACCGTCGTTGCACCGCGTGAAATATATATGTAGATGTTCTCTTCTTTTTTTTTTGATCTTTTTTCCTTTCGGTGGTATCTTTACGAGTACTTCCGGAAATTGTAGAGAGAACGCGATCGAAGGCCGGTTTTATTTCCTACGGGTATTGTAATGACGGTTAATTAAATTATCCTCGCTTTTAATTAAGGCTAAACGCATGCGTTACCTATAAGGATTATGTGTATTATAAACTATCATCCTCTTGTGTAGCAGTTTATATTATGCTCGTTCAACCAAGCCAGCAGGTACAGTATAATTGTATCTGCGATCGCGTGATCAAATGAAATAATAATGCGGTAAAACGAGTTGGTTGTTATATATATAGTATAACTAGTTGCTTTGAGTCATTATTATTTAACCTGTCAAACTCTCAAAAACTACATTACATTTATAACAAATGAAAAGTTACTAACACCCACGTGAATATAGAAACTTGAGTCGCGTATGAAAAGAACTTTTTGAAATTAAATTTTGCGAATAATTAAACTTCTTGGTTTTGGTATCGCCGCGTGCATCCGGCGCGTCCTAATATCGCATCTGCTACTTCTCCTTTTTCTTCTTTTTAATCTTCCTCTGTCCTCAACGCGACACAACGTGCGCAGAAGTTGAGAAACTAAAATCGGTAGTATTTGCCGGAGGACAATGACCTAGTTAAGTCTATAATTGAACGCCTTGAAATCTATATCCGACAATTATTTTGGTTTTACCCCCCTTATAAAATGTGTCCAATTGCCGTCACTCTATTTATCTATGCGAATATATAGTCTATTTTAAAACATAGATAAAATGTGGCGCGCCCCCGGTCCATATAATCAACATATAATAAAACTAAAAGTACCACCATCGTTTATAACTATTATTATTACAACTCATATACGAATCTTTTAAATCCTCCAACCGTCTTTCGTATTATGAGACGTGAAATCATTTCTCGTTTTCATCCCTCTCTGCCTAAATAGTTGATGTATAAGTATTCTACTCACGATTTGAAAAAAGAAAGAGAAAGAAAAAACAAGTACACGTTATGGGGGTCCGTAATATTAATCACAAGATTTTCATTCCTTTAGGACCCAGCAGCATTATCATTGTTGCCTTTGCATTGTCGGCTTTTAAAGTCATTGTCATAAATATTCGAATAATTTCTTTCCTCCGCACGTATATTAGGTTTATGTATATCAGCGGTATGCGTGGGTGTAAATTTTACCCACACGTATTACAACCGAGCGTCTTGTGTATATCGTACGTATTTACGTACATACACTATATACAGGTATATTATATTATAGGTATACCTGCACCTGCCAGACTGAACCTATAGTCCCTTCGAGTTCTCCTCTACAGTGTTCATTGTTTGTACAGGACGTGAGGAACGGGTCTCTCTCTCTTTTTATATGCACTTGGTTTGCCGGTGCGGCGGCGTAAATTGTAAATACAAAAGTGACAAAGCTGCTGCTGCTGCTGGCTCTCATAAATATAATATACCCATATAGATGACTAAATATACAGCTAATTCTTCGATAAAGAGAAAAAAAAAAGTAAAAGAATAAGGAAGAGAAAAAATAAAAAAGAAGAAATTTCGAATGACAGCCATATGTGTGAACAAGAATGGGATGGTTTCGTAGAATTTCAATGACTATGAAAATCGCTGTAGGCTAAGAAACGAAAAATAGGAGGAGAAAAAAAAAAAAAACGAAAAAAAAAAAACAGGTCGCGCGCGATTGGAATGCACGCGTGTAAAATACCCACGCCTTGCAGTATGTATGTACCGTATATAGTAGACGGAGATCGTGAAATCTAAAGGTTTAGAAGAGAAATAAAAATAGAAAAAAAAAACAAGACACACGCTGACAGTGTACATCATACCATCGACGATAAAACTCTGCAGAGCGCGGTGGGGGTGATTTTTTTTTTCCTAGAGTTTTTGGTATTGAGTTTTTACCATCGACGTTGCGTATTATCTGCTCTGAAACTTGGGAGTTTTTGGTGCACCGTAATGTACGTGGTATATAACATTAGCGATTGTGCAATGTGCTATAATATTATTATGTTAACAGTACCGGTGCGAACGCACAAATAAATTTATGGTTACGTTAGATAGTTTGGTTTTTGAATGTAGTAGCGGTGTATTATATCTGCAGCTGAAGGGAACAGAGAGAATACAGAAAAGACAGAGAGAGATTTGAGAAGAAGTCCGAGAGTACACAGCACACCGATCGTCGTGGGTAGCTGGTACAGTAATAAAGAGAGAGTCGTCGTACTCGAGGCTCGTGCTCTCCTCGTAGAGTCCCGTCCCGGCCTTAGCCGATGCTGGTGTTGCTGCTGCTGCTGCTGCTGACTATCAGTGTTTCGGAAATAATCTTTCGAGAAGAAGAAGGCAAAGAAGAAGGAGAAGAGGAGAAAGAATAATAGTGTTTCTCGTGTCTTTTAGTTTCGTCGGTCGTGTTACTCGTGCTCTTCGTGTTCGTGGTCGTGTGGCAACTATAGGTACACACTTATAGGAGTCAGTCGGGAGGCGCGCTGTGGGTCGAACATTGAGGAGAGAAAAAAAGTTTTTGGTCTCGGAAAGGAGGAGAAAGAAGTTGGTATAGAAAAAAGATAAAGAAAGAAATAGCGAAGCGGGAGAACGAGAACCGGGAAGAAGTAAAAGAAGAGGAAAGAAAAGGGAGAGAGACCGGGATCATAGGGAGGCGTCCGGAGGTACAGTCGGAATAAAAAATTATACGAATAGGATAACTTAGACTCTACTTGACCAACTTTTCGAGGGGGTATGTCTCGAACAATTTTCTTTTTTTTTTTTTTAATTTACTTTTTTTTTGTCCTGGTTAGAATTAAACGTGCTAGTATGCTTAGAATTTAGAACGAGAGTGTTCTTGTTATTGAACAGACATCGTGTGGATTTTAAAATAGAAAAATACACTTGAATATTTGATTGCAAAATATTACCTCTTTAGTTATTACCAAACGCGTTTCGAATAAATAAACGTTCAAAAATGTATTTATTTTTTTCCCTGAAATTCGCACACTTCATTTTTATCGTGTCCTAAATTGTTAATTTTTTCATTCGACTCTTTACGTAGCAAGTTTAATTGTAAGTTGGGATGAAGTGAAGTAGTCCAAATGTAACCCTCTTTGGCCCCCTCCTGACCACAATTCGCTTTGTTACGTGACGTTTATTTTCCCACGTGTAATTGCAGCGCATAAACTGACAGGCGGCGTAGTTCTGCTTATTTTTTAATTGCAATCGTTTATCGTACGTGTATGTATAATAGTGCACGTATACCTTGCGAAACTTGCGGATGCTGTTAATTTGTCTAAACGATTTGCGCAGTCGTCTTTGAGAGCTGAAAAATTATCCCTTATATTGTGTTCAATTCGACAAAAATACTATTGAAAAGAAAAAAAAAATTCCATGTATAGAATGACTTGTTCAAGCTAATAGGATAGAAAAAGAAAAAAAAATGTTTCTATTATACTTTAGAAGAAATTTGATCCTCCTTCAGGGGTTGTTACTTTTTCTCATCGATCCAGACAAAAGACAAGTGCGAGCTTATAAAACGGTATAGTTTTCCGTTTTATACCCCAGACAAAGTTTAAGTGACTTTGAAGTATATAATGGGTCATAAATTTCGAGTACCCCACTTTTGTGGATTGTGGGGTGGTATCTTATATTGAACCGTTTTCGATCCGGACTACGTTATATTCTTATCTACTTTGAGAAGATATTTTATATACAGAAGACGAACTGCTCTTAATCGGTTTTATAATAAAAATAATAATAACTATTATTATTGTTGTTGTTTTTGATATTTTATCATTGCTCTCTATACTTTTTGACGAGTGCTGAAAAATGTGTAAAGTATGAATGGTGCAGCAATTGTTTATAATTCTTTAGACCTTATTTATCGTTTATCTTATTTCTGTATGCTCTTGTGTTGCATAGGTTGGTCACGACGCGACAGTGTAAAAAGCGTTGTATGCTACATGCATTTACATGGCGGAATATATTATAAGTATACGTGTGCAGTTTGCTTTTAACTTGCGTGAACTTTAAAATGGATACATCCAGTCATCATTGGGGACGCACATGGGGGCTCATAATATAAGCTCAACTCACTGTTATCATTTGCATCCGCTCATAACCAAGCCTTATATCTTGTCAGTCTCATTTCAGTCTGTTCGTTCACTTCGTTCGCGTTACAGTCGACATCCTTAGACGAAAAAAAAAGAAGAAGATCGGTAGTCATTTTTCTATCCTATGTATTTCATGTGCTGATATTCCTGTGTGATAAATTTTCAATCGAATCACCCGCTACATCGATTTGTCCAACATTTTTTCAAGGAATAATAAAAACCACCCGATGACGTTGTGATATATTATTTGCTTTTTGGGATCACACGTATATTAGAACTCGGATTTTCGTATATCGTCTTCGGCCAACCGAATGAGGTATGAGAAGCATTAAAAAAGAAAGAATTTTTTTTTAATGGTCTCAAATTTTTATCTGTCTTATATTTAGTTCTGAAAAATCTGTAGGAGGAAAATTTTTCCAAGAGATCGCGTGTAGAATTTTATTAATGTTTTGACTGACCGAAGTAGGTATGGGTTATCACTTATCAAACTTTGGGGGTATAACAAAAAAATTAACTATTTAAATAAATGGTCATTATCGCAAGATTCTTTATAAGCACGCAGTCAACTGCGCGGTGAATTTTACTCTCTCTTATATGCGTATTACAACTTGTAATATATTTACTTTGAATATTAAACGATAACCCCAAGAGTTGCAGGTTTATCCGAATCTACATTTGTGTATGTACGTATACGTACGATTTTACTTGTTTACTGCTGCGTGCATACGAGATTTCATTTTACCAGTTTTATTCTTAGCGGGCAACGAAATATATAAATTGTTGAAAAAAAAGGAATGAAAAAAGATAACGGCAAGAAAAAAAAAGTAAAAAATATATATATATACCCGACCGTCAATAACAACTCGAAAACAACATTGACTTCAAAAATTTACCGACTGCATACCAGATTTGCACAGATTTTATCATCTATCCCCTGCAAAAATTAAGTGTAATGGGGTCTCTGCATTGGGCAAAAAATTCAAAATTATTTTTGTTTTTTACATTGATTATTATAATAGGGTAATATAAAAATTCAAACGTGTACTCGACAATTTGTAACAATCGTAATGTATTAATCGACGCAATCGATACTTAACATTATATTAATAGATACTTCCGTCATTGTACAGCAGATGACCGTACAAAATGATATAATATTTATATAGATATATAATGCGGTATACCTATGTGCAGTACACGAGCGAAAGACTAACAATAAGACTAAGAATTAAAATCGTTGATCGTTTGGCGTGCATAACAATATATAGATATTAAATACATATAAAAGTATGATTGTATAACCTGTCCATATAGGTATGTAGTACATTAGTGGGTGCACAATTGTGTATGTCCTGCAAAATTGTCTCTATGATTTTTTCCTGAAATCTGCATATTTCATGATATATTTCCAAAAAACTACGAGAAATGAACTTCGATCGTGCTGCGACGCATGTTCTTTTTATTTGAAGGAAAAAAAAAAATAGTATTAGACGACCAATCTAATATGTACCGAGGTATACCTTATAATCCTTACGTACTCGGCGTAGTCACAAACTTCGCAGTATGGCTGAACAATCTATATATTCTGAACCTGTTCGTTTACTACCTACGCGCGCGCGTTTCTGCTCCCCATAGTTCTAACAATGAAAGAGCTTGTCTCCTCATGGACCAGCTTCCAAGACTTTCCAGTTTTCTTGCTTACTCGCTCGCTCACTTGCTTGCTTACCTGCTTACTTACTTCCTTCCAGGCTAACGCTTGCTCCTCCACATCGCTCACTCTCGTATGTACAATTTAGGTAACATCCACCGTGTTTATACATACCTTATACTACAATATCACTCATATACCTCCCTCATGTACGGACGAGAAACTTTAACGATTCAAAATTCTGTTCACTAAGAACTACAAAGCTCAAAACGATCGATTTTACAAATTTTTTAATGATACTCTTCTGAGATTTTGGTTGTGCGTCACAAAGGTTGATAAATTTTTCAATCCTCTACCGTGAAGAGGATTGAGGATTGTTTTTTTTTTAATTTTTTTTTTATAAACCAAAAAGTAGTCTGCAAAAATTTCAAAGCGTCTATTCCACGAAACCCTTTGGTATGTCGGATGAAACTGACGGACGATTTTCGGAATTTTCTTAAATTCTTCAGTCAGGTTTTGTGTTGTAAAGTCTCTACGTGTATGATCATGTATACTTTCAGAGACAAATCTGAAAATGATCTCTGCCGTAACTATGAATGTTTATACCGCAGGTGCGGAGCTTTGTTCGTAGAAATATAATGCAATGTAGTATTATTACCCATTTTCGTGGTACGAGCAGGTGGTGTTGTTTGATTAATTGATTTCGTGATTATAAACGTGTGCGGTAGTTAAATGCTCGTTTAGCGTTTCTCCTTTTATGCGTGCGGTAGTCCAAATAGCGTGGGATAGTTTTTTTTGTTTCATTCTCTCTCTATTTTCTCTCTTTCTTTTTCCTATTTTAGATCATATATATCTACATCACGGTATATACCGATTAGTGAATCATTGCTTATATATCGCCGTTTTTACTTCTATTTAAAATAATCCACTCATCGTTCGTTTAATTTGCAGCGCAGGAAAATATCTTATACGTTTGAAATCGTGGGCGGATTTACAATCGTCTACCTCGCGAAGGTTTTGCCAAAATTCAAATTAATAATAATAATCATGATGAATTTTTCGAATAAAAGTAATGCAATAGCACGTCCTTGTAAAATATAACGTTCAGCGGTTCCCTTTGAAGATGCCTAAAAATGCCGAATTATCAAGCGCCCCGGCTATACTTATGTATATCTATAGGTATACCTATATACCTTAAACCTCCGTGATTGAAATACATATAATACTCTACCTACTTTTACTGAAATTAACAGGTGAGGGGAATTAAGATGGAAAGATTAATGTGAGGACGAAATTAGCGACGTGTGCGTGCCGGGTTCGATTTAATATCATTATGATTATCATCACGTTTTTTTTGCTCTCTTTTTTTGTTAGCATCGTTAAACGCTTTGAGCATGAAAGTGAATTTAAATTATTTCATGTTTGATTATCACTCTATTTTTAGAGTATGGGACGTTGGCAATAATTATTTTACCGTTTTACTTCGGATGAATCACCACAGATCAAATTAAGATAACATTTCATTCATTCATTTTTTAATCGAGGAGGGAATTTCGTTGCTTCTACCACGCTGTATACGATTATACATTTATTTCCACCTCTGATTGCAATTGAATATAGAGAAAGTCATAATATTTGGAAAGAGTGATCGATATCACTGGTAATAAGCCTTTGAATTTATTATATTGAAAATGCGTTATGCGATCAAAGAAACCAATAGAAGTACCTACCCGTAACTTGCTTATGTTAGCTGGGGGATAAATCATGATCGTTCAAAGTCACCGTTGCGTGTCGTGTTTAAAGATATATTATAACGGAATGATACGCTCCATGTGTCTTTCCTCCTGCACCCGGCAACTTTTAGTACACGCGCGTGTGCCTAATCTGCATTTATAATGTACACCTAACTGTGCTAAAGTAGTATTGGTTGGTAGGTTCGTTGGTTGGTTGGCATGCAACTGACTGTACGATTTTTACTAGCCAAGCATCCGTGCGACCGTATAAATAATCGAAATACCTTCCCCTCCCGATTCAACAATCGATGCATGCCATTGAATACAAAAAAATTCAAGTAAATTCAATTATGTTGGCCGATGCCATAGCGGCGATGTCCACGATAGTACGGAGTTTGGCTCAGCATAATTTTGCGTTTCAAAATATGATGATCCAGAAAGTAATGTTGAAAATGTCGTATAAGCAATATGTTTAATTTTTTCTTTTTTTTTCGTACCGTTTTAATGTCGAAGCGCAAATAATTATTCGATAGTCGGATGGTGCAGTGAGGTAGAAATTTTTTCTGAGCGGTGAACGATGGATTTAATTGATTGTTAGCAACGCGTGAGGTTGATTTTTATTTTTATTTTTTTTTTTGTTAAAGATGAGCCCCGTTCGAGATGTAGATCATGGGATGACGTAGGCTCAGCTAGAATGGAGTCGGCTAGCCAGCAGCATAGGAATCCTCATCCTCCGTTGGAGGCAACCATGTCAACGCAATCCACTCAGTCTGCACGCAGCGAAGACTCTTGGTGTTCCGCATCTGATCATGACCTTTCTTCCGATGATGAGAGCGAGAAAAGTAATATCAGTATTAAGTGAGTATTCGATGACATGTATAGAAGAAAATTGTTTGCATGGAATAAACTTATCATTCTTGTAAATTTATCACCAGAAGTAATGGCCAGTTGAGGAGTACTCTACACAAAGCACGAACGCTATGTGATAAATGGAAATCTCAAAACTTGAGAGTTAACAATACAGAACCACTGGAATCACCTAGTAGCCAAGGAAGACTGTCGAGATGGTTCAGTATTCGAAGAGGATCTACTCATCAGTACGATGTCGATACATCCGATACTGTTTCCTTGACCAGTCCCATGAAGGCTTCGCAAATGCCGCAGCTCTGCGAGGTAAGGAGATCGCTTTGATTTTTAGCTCGCATGGAATCTAGGCGTATTCAAGTCATACACCGTGGTCTTTAATACTGTTCTTCTTCTTAGGTCGAAGAGGAAAATGGAGCCATGGTGCAGTTTCAATGCATGCAACAGCGGAGACAAGCACCACCAACCCTCCCTCCCGTACCTTCCAATTTAACACCCCAACAATTGAAGCGTCGACATATCGTGGCCGCGATTGTTCATTCGGAAAATAGCTACGTAGCAACTCTACAGAGGCTTGTTAACGTGAGTTGATTTTTCTAAAAATACTAATATCACAATCTGTTATGCCATTTCACTCACATCTTTTATCTTTGGATATTTTTATAGGACTACAAAAAACCCCTAGAGGAATCATCACCACCGGTACTGGGACAGTCAAAAATATCAACGTTGTTTCACAGGCTGCCAGAAATCCTTCAGTGCCATACGCTGTTCAGGATCGCTCTGGCTGAGTGCGTTCGCTCCTGGGATAAAGATGAAAAACTAGGTGACGTTTTTGTCGCTAGTTTCAGTAAAGCTATCGTACTTGATATCTACAGCGGCTTTATTAACAATTTCTCCGTTGCGATGGACTTGGCTAAACAAGAATCAAAGCGAAAGACTGCTCTATCTGATTTTTTTAAGGTTGGTTCAGTTACGAGAAATACTTTGGTCATTGAAACTTTCTTTTTGTATCAATCGAGTCACTCGGTTGTGAATAACCTGAGAAACGGATTGAAATAAATTCAATTTTTTCAGGTCAAACAAATTAGTGCTCACGACAGGCTGTCGTTTTTTGGACTGATGGTGAAACCGGTGCAGAGGTTTCCACAATTTATATTATTTTTACAAGTAAGCATACGTTTCTGAATAATGTCTATGACGGGTTTATCGGTGGATCTAAATTTTGGTTATTAATTTTAATTTCGTGTGACTTTCAGGACTTATTAAAACATACACCTCAAGGCCACCATGACAGAATGTCGTTGCAGCTGGCATTGACCCAACTAGAGAGCCTGGCAGAGATGTTAAATGAGAGGAAACGCGAGGCTGAACAATTCCAAGCATTTAAGGAAATGTTGCGTCATGTTTCTGGCAAACTCTCTCACCGTCCCCTTTCCTCTTCTTCGCGTTATCTAATTAGAGAGGATAATGTTACGCAATTGGTAAGCATAAGACTTGATAATTGTGACAATCCTGCAAATTTGCCCGTATTGCACATGACTGATCAAATGATTTTTACTTCAAAAGGAATTTAATCAAAATGGGATGATTACAAAGTCTAAAAGAAGACGACTGCTGCTATTGAACGACCTAGTCGTATGCGTATCTGTAGCTCCAAGATCTACCGAAGATTTCTCTGGCAGCGAACGTCTAAGCTTAAAGTGGACATATCCTGTAGCCGATGTTGAGGTATATCTAGTAACCACATTCATAATTCCGTTCTGCATCATTATTCTATATAGTTAGAGTTATCACAATTCTTGAAAACTGGACAAATCATTACAGCCAGGGAATTCCCAGGTTTCTGAACTATGTATTGAAAGTAATATGATTTTTCAAGAACTGCAATGATTTTATAAATTTCAGATTCAGGATACTAGTACATCGCCAACATTGAGTCGTCTGCTTACGGCTGGACTAAATAAAGGTGGCAGCTTAAAATCGGATCGCAGTGGAGAAGGTGGGCAGGCAGGTGCGGACAGTTTGTGCGCTGAGATGAACGATTTGATGCAAGATTATGAAGTCATGTCCAGAATCAGTGATCTAGTTGCTCAACTCAAAGGGTCTTATAACGTGAGTTGACATTTTTTTGAAATATTTCCAAGCTCGGTAGCCAGCTATTTGATATTTTCAACTGTTCTAAATCTAACGTTATCTCCAGGGTATGACTGCGGAAAATACAAAGCAAATTCTACAGTCCATTCAATCGTCCATACAACAGAAGGACGAAGACATGGTATGGGCGGACAGCTGTTGTCTACAAGTAACTACAAAACAGGGTCAGATGTATACATTTCAAACCGAAAATCCTTTCGTCAAGAAGGATTGGGTGACGGAACTAAGACTGGCCCAATTAGCTCTAGACCCCAACAATTCACCAGCTTGGGAAGTTCCTGAACAGGAACAGAGACCTTCCACAAAAATGCCTCTGTTCGTTAGCTCTCAGCCTGTTTATCACTCGCAACATCAATCAGAGGTATGGTCGAGCTATAATTATTGTGAACAGATTAGAAAGTGCCGAAAATGAATTATCCGTAACTAATTTTCACTGAATTTTATCAACAGGTACGATGTGGTTGTTATTATACGACACAAAATCCTCGCCCAACTAGACGGCGTGGAAGAACTTTGAGCTATCTTTGGATATGTACAAGCGACGCAGTGTCCAGTCATGTTACAGTCTTTGGCCAGGCGACGACCGCCACATCCACCGCTTTAAAACAAGTAACTGCTTTTGATTTGGTAGAAACCAAAGTTGCAGCTATCGAGTTTATCAAGGGCCTGTATAACGAGCCTATCACACTTGCCAGTGATCTTGTATGGATGGGAACAGATTCTAGAAAGTTAATAATCTATGCAGCTTCGGAGCCAGAGAAACAAGAAGAGCTCGGCAGTTATCCAGTCACAGGGCCTGTAGTACAAATTAAATATCATTGCGATAACGTTTTTGTCGCGTTGGGTAACGGATCGTTGTTGATGTTCAAGAGGCAATTTGACGGAAGCTGGCTTCTGAGAGATCCTTTGGTAATATCGTTAGGCAGTGATCCAGTCTCCTGTCTAATGCCTATTAATTCCTCCGTTTACGCTGCTTGCGGTAAAAAAGTTTGGGTTCTTAATGGTAACACCGGAGAAATAACCAAAAGTTTTAGTGCTCAACACGAACACGTTGGCAATGTAAAACTCATGGCTCATTCCGGTGTCGGTCTTTGGGTTTCGTTAAAAAATTCTAGTACCGTTTGCCTGTATCATACCGAGACGTTTAAACATCTCCAAGATATCAACATTGCGTCAAACGTATTAAGGGTCACAAAACCAACTAGTTCAAATAATTCTTGTGGTGATAACTTGAACAATAACCAAACAATCGTTACAGTAACTGCTCTGATGGCATGTAAGGGATTGTTGTGGGTAGGAACAAATGTTGGCATAAGCCTAACCATTCCACTTCCTCGTCTGGAAGGTGTGCCTATAATCAGTGGTCGAGTTAACATATCATATCATGCTCATTTCGGTCCAATTACATTTTTACTAGCGATACAGAATAACAAAAATACTACAAATTGTAATAAGGAGGAAATTATCGAAGAGGACAGCGTGCAGCTTCGAAGCAAAGATGTAGAACATATTCATCGGCAAAGGGATAGGGCTAGTTTGGATGTTTCACTGTCCAGCAACATGGCTAAGCTTAAGCAACAACTTACTAGTAGCCCTGTCATGTTACGGCGTAAAAGAAGTAAGGAAAATGAATACCGAGGGTCCAAAACATTACCCCGTGGACTAGGCTGCGGCGGTTGTTTATTGTCGAGTTCGATCACGAGTTCACAGAGTTCGGGAGAGAACTGCGACGTTTATGGATTATATGGTGAATTAATGTACGTTAAAGATTATGAGAATGAAAATAGTTCTGGTATTGATCCTATTTATGAAACGCTGAGACAAAGCGACCCGGAACTTGCAGCTATACCAAACAAAGTAAGTACTTTAGATCGGAGGTTGAAAATGAAAATCACTAGACCCAGATCTTTGGATTTATCAAATTGGTCCGTAGACTCCCACGCGAGTTCGTTGTACACATCGTCCGGTTCTGAAGAAAACTTATCGCTAAAAGCTGGAAAATTGTCGAGGAATAGCAGTAGTGCAAGTAGAAATGCTCCGTACGAAATAGCGCTTTCTGCCAACAATACTATCCCACCTGTTAAGGAAATAACTCCCATGCCCAAGTCGAAGGGCAACAATAAGAAAAATAACAAAGGAGCGCAGCAAGTTGACCAGCCTAAACGCACTGTTTTGACATTAATGGGAGGAAGAGGGTACATAAATTGGAGACTGCCAAATATACAATCTGTTGTAGATAAAAATCCAAAGTCAACGTACGCGTTGAAAGATCCTAACAGTAACGACGCACATATTGTATTATGGGAAATGAAGTTATGATACCCTGTAATCATAAACCGGTTGGATTTTGTCTAGTTGGGAAATTACTTTTCGTTTTTGCCGTGGATTGTTGACTGAAATCACTTCGACTGATCTATCAGTCTGATCTTCTTCTGCTGATAACCTAATTTCAAAGCAGTCACATTGTGATACAAAATAACGGCACGAATTGTCTATTTGTGATTTGAGAATCTCTATCGAAAAAGTCTGGATGCAATCGCGAAGATTCTGTTTGAAGAGTTTTCGTATCTGGTGGAGCAGGAAGAGCACTTCAGTTTAAGTAAAGGTACGATTCAGTGACGGTACGAAAAGAAGTGTGTAGAGCACACCTCCGATATATGCATTCATAAAAATTGTTGAATTTGATGTAAAGATGATTTCGTTCAAACTTTTGTGATCTGAAACATGGTAATTTTTGTGTAACATCATTGTTGAATCACAAAATGTCCGGATAGAATAATAAAGTATACTTAGAGGTATACTGAATAACATTTATGAAAAATCAGGCAGGTGCTAATGCTTTGTTTTTTTGTTTTTTTTTTTTTTCCTCCGAAGTTATTCGCGTGCATAGAATATTTTATTATTATGTACATAATTTGTTTCTAGACTTTGTTTCACCTATACAGGGGTGTGCTCTGAAATTATAACGTAGAAAGTGAGGGACCGAGACAAATTTATTACGTTTTTATCAACTATGGTAAAGAGTTTTATACGAGTTTATAAATATATATTATATAGTGCATATAATTCCTATGAAAACAAGGCCTAAGTGTATTGTATATAGCGTTAAACTGAATAGTATTAACAACTAGTTTCGCCATACAGTATTTCATTGTGTTATTAAACAATTGAAATCACTAGCGTTCACTATTGCATATTATATCGAATAAATAATATCCGTCACTAGTCAGAGCATTGTCCCTGTGTATTGAGATTTACGATGACAACATGAGAGATATGAATCTCATTATTGGTTGTAACTGAATTGATTACAAGTTATGAATGGAGCATTAGTTGAAATTGTTGATTCAATTGAAGCTTTTTTTTTACTTTTCATTCCATGCTGCGGCAGTTGACTCGATGTAATTGGTTGTTTTTCTTTTCTTTTTTTTTTTTCTTTTTTGTTCAGATTTTGCAAGAAAAGCTTCTTTAATAATGCCTACTTTTAAGCAAAGTAAGATTTACGCTTTAAATTGGATAACAATGTTCTTATTTCAAACACTGATGAAACAAAGATGCAAAGTCTGTTGAATTTATATTACGATGGCCAGAATTGGAGCATTTTATACGTTCGTAGTAACACCTATAACTCTATCTATGTATGTAATATTATACAAATATTAAGGATGTTAAAATAGATCTGATAATGTTAAAATATGCATAGTGATATGTTTTCCATCTTTTTATATTTTATCTAAATGTTAGCGCATCAAATTATTTTTGATTCAAAATTATACCGCTAGCGTAATTATTGTTGCATACAAAGCGAAGAGACTAAGATTCTCTGATGTTAAAGGAACATACGTAAATATAATTCAAAACATAAAATAAGCAAAAACAAGATTGTCTATCATTTGTTGTGATAATGGTTTGAAATTTATGTCAGTTACCCAGTGATCTATCGTATTGTACTTTCTGGCGACAAATATCGTTAAGTTTGCTATTTGCTGACACAAATTAGTTTAAGAATGATGTATGTACATATATAATATATATGATCTTGTGCATCAAGGCCAATTTTATACAATATTGTTTAGCTAAACATGTTTGTATTTTGTACACAACTTTCTTTAGAATGCATATACAAAGAAAAAGAAAAAAAACTTTCTATTTATATGTATATTAGTTTAAGTAGTTAATACTGGTAGTGCACTGATACTTGATCATGTATATTTATTATTTAAATAAATATAGCCTTATTTCTTGGAGAATCATTCACTGATGGTCACAAATGATTTTGATTTGAGCGATTTTATGTCGTGTCAGTCAGCAAACTTTTATTCTCCAAATTTCAGACTGGTTTTCATGAAAATTAAATGATATTCAACAATTTTGTCAAGTGATTTCAAGTGAAATTCATTGACCACATTATATCAGTCAATGGCAGATCTGCGTTGGATGAGAGGGGCAAATCTAAATGAATAAAAATAAGTATTCGTTCATAACGTCTTTTTATTTTCATAATAAGTAGTACAGAGTTTGTAATTTTGAGGTAATTGTCTTGCGATCGAATTGCAGTATTTAGCTCTTCCCTTTGTAGTAGTATAGATTGCTGGAATATAAATAAGAGAAGAGTTTTTAGTCTCAGGTACAAGTGATTATTACATAGACGAGAATTCAGGATATTCCTCAGTTGGTAGTGCATGTAATGATTAATCACATAATCTCATTGTATTCGGTAAGAGTTTTTCATCATTTAGGGAATTTAAATAAAACCTTTGGTAGCGATTGGTTCGAGAGCTCAAGTAATTCAAAGTGTTGCAAGTTTACATACCTAGTTATGAGTTACATCATGCTAGTCTCCAGCCCAGACTACGTCACTTCCTTGCTCTTGCTACGGACTCACATCTTCTGCCATCTCTATTTCAACTTTTCTATATTCTGCAGGAATAGAATCTGGGAGAAAAAAATGAAGGAAAATCAATAATCAGGAAGTTGCAGAACAGAGCAGTAGTCTACTGAAATGCGGTAGATCTTCAGTTGGTAGTGCATGTATGAATTAATCAGGATATCATACTATTCGGTAATATGTGTCATCATTTTGTTTTTTCAAAGTAATATCCATGTGATTGTATATGTAGAATGAAACTCAAACTTACAGATTATGATTAAGAGATGATTTGAAGAGTCACATCGAGGAGTTTCTTAGTTGCATTAGACAGACAGCTCAGCCTTACAACAGCTTTGGAAATAAAGCTCATCTTGGAAGTTCTGAGTCTTGATCTGCAATCAATTATGGATTTATTAGAATCGTGGTAATGTTAAAATTATGAAAATAAACAAAACTGTTACTTCAGTTGGTAGTGCATGTTTGAAATAATCACTAATATCATACTAATCGGTAAGTAGTTTCATCAGTTTCCTAGAATTAAAAAAAAAGAATTCATGCCTGATTACAGATAGTCCAAAACGCATACCTTCGAATTCATCCTCCGCAGTTAGACCACATCCTTGCAAAACTACTGCCTGCTCCGAAAATTTTTCTGGAGCACCTGGAGAACAGAAAGATAATTTTAGCGCTATTAATGAAATTCTAGTTAGATATTCAGAGTATTCATTACTATCGGAGCATGGTACTGATAATTAGGTATAATCGAAACATTTTTTGAAATTTAAATGAACCCTTATATGCCGAAATAACCACGCAGTTAAAATTATCATATTCTTTATCAAATCAGGAATTTAATTTAACTGCTAAAAGTCTTACCTGGAGTGTGATGTTTCCCGATTCTCCATATTCACACGTACGAATTTGATACGAACGACACGAACGCACGAGGCAAAACGAGACAACTGATCCTTTAAAAGCAAAATGAATGCATTTCCTGTTGGCTGCTGGTCTCAAGTGAGTGTTCCTCAAGCCGATTCATCACGACCATAAATAGTTAGATGAAGCGGCCATTTTGATATACCTGTGGATTCGTGAGGTGCATCGGATTCAGAAATTCGTTGCTGGGAAATCAGTGTACTTGTTGGTTCATGGTTACGCACATACTATGCATTCGAGTTCGTATGCACGCCATTAACATTTGAGAGAGCTCAGATGTTTACTTTTTCTTTTTCTCTTTGTGTTTTGTAATGTCATACCTAAATACGTTCGCGAAAGTGTCATACGAAACCTCGAATATTTAAGTTTTTATTAATAATATTTTACCCACCTACGCCCGGTTAGTAATGGATACAAACTAATCACCCTAATTATCATTGACAATTATTCAGACCAGTGACTAATATTTGCTTGTGATTAATGATTACGTGAGTCTTAACTGTCCCCGTATTGTCCAAGTGGCCAAGTACGCGCCGCGTAAGTGTAAAATGCGTTATCCGTACTACCTATCCACATTTATGTTCAAAATAAGTTACTTATCCAATGTAAAACTTCTGTTGAAAGATTTTAGAGTTCGATTATATAGCTACCATTGTTGTGTTCTATTGTTCGAATCTTCAAATTCTTCTTCGATCTGTCACTTTTTCTTGTCTTTTGTTTACGTTTCAACGATAATTCACAACTGGCTCTATTAATAATTTTCTATTTAGAGAAATTTTAATTTTGTATTTTTTTTGAGTTCTTCGTCTTTTATTTTATTGAGTTCCTTTTCATGTACATTAATGGCTGCTGTTTTATAACTGCCTTTATTCTTGAAAAAATTTGTAAAGGTATGAATTCGTCATTCACTTATGATGCAGAATACCTTGCAACCCGATACAATGGCTCAAACAACTACAATCGAAACTGTGACCATCACCAGACCATTGAAGGTAAGAGAAAAGTATTTCTAATTTTGAATTCTGATTTGATTTGAAACATTTTATTCCATACTGTCCTCGACAATGTCTTGCCTTTTCAACAAAACGATCTTCAGCAACAAGTGGCATATTATGTCCATGCATTTTACACAAGCTAGAAATACTTTAACATTCCACGATCTGTATTAAACATCATCTGACAGTCTGGATTCTGACTACCAATGTCTAGACATTTAGTTTTTCAGAATTTCACTGCTAATGCACTAGCTAACAGAACTTATTTAGTACTACCATGCAATAATAAGATAAGAGTCTTAATTTAGTATTCTGACACCCAGAGATATGACAATCTTCTAAAGTGCGGCTAGGTATTAAATACTGAAAAAAAAGCACAGAGTTGTTCAAGTAGCAGCAACTCTACTTCTATTCAAATCTTAGTCTAAATAATTCTTAGATAAATTGTGTGATTGTTAAACTAAACTAATCGATAAAATTTCTTGAAAACTTTTTGAATCGCACAATGGCCTAAACTATTCCTTATCTGCACGTATTTGAAGATTTATCTCATGGAATATAATGCAGCCAGTATAGTCCCCGTTTTAGACCAGTATTCTCTTCAAAGCATAACGTTGAATCTACTGCAATCCGTTTTGAGTTTTTTTCTCCCCTTGCTGCATTGAATTAAATTATATACGCACTAGAGAGTTCACATTGCATGGGTCCTTTTTACATCAAGAACAAAATAAAATCCCATTATGCTCTTCATCTCTAATGTTATAATGGATCTGTAGGGTGCATAAAGATTGCCTAAAAAGAAAGTAATAATAAAAAGCGATGATTACAAAAGGAATAAGATTAATTTCATAATCGTATTACAACTGTGAACTTCACGCAGCATCCTTCATTTAATTATAATCTAAAAAATATTGACCACAGAGAATCAAGTTTCTGTCTGTTTCATCAGGTTCTAATTACAGCCCGATTACAGTTCAGTGCGTGAGAAATATTCGGTAAAACTGACCCTGGATATAAGATGAAAAAATGAAAAATCGGATCATTCCGGAGTTTTTGGTTGACATGATATCGAATGTGTGAAAATTTTTTTTATTCACTTACTATTTGCGCACCCTCGAGTCTCGTTTCAATGGCGACTGCGGCTAAAATCGGGACGTAAGGAAGGGGTATTTAAAAAAATACATTAGAAACGCACTGAGATCTAGAGGATAAGGATTGGAATAAGGATAAGGGCGAGGGTGAGAGTGAGGGTGAAATTGAGGCAAGGAAAGCATCCCCCGCGCATTGCGCCGCGACCTTTACCGAACCCCCCTTTTTCCTCCTGTCGAACGACCCTGGGCTAGTGAAGATGGCCGCTGTCCGTGTCTCCGTACGATTTTAGAATTTTATTACAAATTATTTTTGTATAGTGTTGAACGTTCGATGTGCCGTTAAAAGTTGCGTTTTCCGAACGTAGGATGAGTTATATTTAAGGGTTGAATGTCTAGAACGGACGAAGAGATCGCGCTGACAGTTGGTGGTGGAAAAACAATTAAATGCTTGCGGCACACCTTCGCCATGGCGCGGTCTACGACGTACCTTAAAGCCCAATAAATAATAATATTTAAATTGTGCGTGATACGAAGGATGGGCGGTATTTTTTAAACACGATTTATCGAACCACCGTATTTTATAATTCATTTTAATATACGCGCTGATTAAACGCACAACGTTTCCATGATGATTATGTATACCGCCGCTGAAGACCGCATGGGGCAAAACGAGATTGCTCAGGTACCTCAAGAGAATTCTTACACCCTCGAGATTTGAGGACTTCAAACCCGGTCGATCGCCTCTACCCATTTCTTTCCTTCTCCCACTACCATGCGGCAATCTACGACCTGTAAATTCAAAACTTGTCAATATTCTTCGCGGAAATTGATAACGCGTAGATTTTATGAATATTGAACAATCAAGTTACCGAAATAAGTTCTATATCTACTTGTAATTCCCGCTCCAACGCCACATGGAAATTGGTTCGATATTTTTCACCGTTGGCAGTTATCAATTTTTGAATTTTTAAAATTCATTTTTCTTCTGGGTGTATATTATTCATATAGAACGCCCTCTTTTCAAATACGGCATTTGTTTTTTTATCTAATTAAATTTTGCCGTCTTATCCATATTTTGTTATCATTTTTTGTTAGGGCCTAATTTGAAGATTAGTTTTGTAATTAAATTTTTTCCCTATTGTACACTGCGAATTGCCTCATATCTTAATTAGGTTTCTCATTAGTTTTTACAAACCACTGTATGCTAATTTTGATTTGAACTTCCAGGTGATAGCGTTCATATGTGGGGTGATAGTAATTCTCCTGATGATAATGGGACTGGCCTCAACCGACTGGTTGATGGCCTTGGGATGGAGACAGGGTCTTTTCGCGCACTGCATCGAAGAGGGTGCCCCAACTCCTTTACCATTCAATATGCTCGAACCAGCTGGATGTTACCAGGCTCGAGATGTTGGTACGATCTGACTTTCAACGAATATTAATTTAGCTGAACAGAATTTGCAACAATTATAAACAATTCAAATACTTTGACGGCGAGGTATAAATTTACATTGATAATTTGTTCTCTTATTTTTGCAGCTTACATCAGAGCAGCAGCAGCACTTTGCGTTGTATGCCTCTTAGCTGATATAGCAGCAACAATTTTAACAGGTCTTGGACTGCGATCGCAGGATCATCGAGACAAGCATAAGTATTATCGTTTTGCGGTATTCTGTATGGGAATCGCATGTAAGCAAACGTTCATATCATTTTTTATTTTTTTTTCAAATTTTTTTTACAAGTTTTCATTTGAAATGTTGAATATAATTTGTGTTGAATACCCTTTTTCAGTGGCTTCCCTCCTGATAGCGCTTGTCGTTTATCCAGTTTGTTTTGCCGCTGAACTCAATCATGGTAAGCCAACTCTTCTTCAGAAATATCAGTAGAAATCTTGTACAACATCCCAACACTATCTTATCTTATTTAGAGAAGGTGCAATATATTTGATTTTGATATATTTACAATTAAAACACGCCCATCTGACACACCACGCTGTATTGCACACTCTTTTCGTGTCGTTCATAAATATTAATTATCAGACTCAGAAAAGCTTGCGTAACGCTTTATTCACATTCCAATCCATTATAATGATGATATACGTATGACAAATATGCTATTATTTCCACAGGAAATCGAACCATGTGGGAATTTGGCTGGGCCTATGGCGTTGGCTGGGGAGCAGCGATCTTTTTATTCGGCGGAGCAGTTCTTCTCTTATGCGACAAAGAAAGTGAAGAAATTTACTACAAAGAGAGAAAGATAGTCCGCGATGATATTGGAGGTGGTGGAGCAGGCTCGATGATTGGGGTAGGGCATCACGGAGGAAGAGGTGGCACACAGCTTGCCTAGTGGCATTGCTCCCTGCCCGATGTTGTCCTCTAGGTGACTGGTTACTTTTTTCTTCTGTCAACACAGTGCGCCGCACGCCGCACACAAATTAATTATCACGCGGGTCAAATTTGGATAAAGTAACGGTGTGTCTGCTACTGTTTCTGAGAGTGAATGATTTTTTATACGAGCAAAGTGTCTTTAGAATTCGTATGTATATATATATGTATACATACGTATATGCGAAAAAAAAAAAATCAATCTCATGAGAAGCATGTCCGCATAGAGTCCCAAGGTCATATATTTTGATCACCAATGCAGGGATCTAGTTTTCGGATCCGGTTAATTGTCAATTACGTTATTTCTTTTTATTATCAACGACTTTTTATCAAAATCAGGGACTAGCGACGTACCATGCAGACTGATCAAATATATGCTAAATCTATTATCGCCACCGAGCATAGACTAACGTACATATTATGTACAGTGATTAATTTGACACCGGACGTAGTAAAATTATGTATTATTTAAGATTCTCAGACGTATTATTGAGCTGATTAGTATTATTATTTAATGAAAGTACAATGTCCTTTGACACTCTAAAGAACGAGCACAAATGCAACTAAACATTTTCATGTCTGTTCACACTTTTGGTATCCTTAGACATGTTACCTCGAAATCATGGCAACTAACTAACTCCATATCAAACCATTTTTTCACCCCTCCTGTTCGTGCATCGCATTTTTTTTTTATAATGACTATTGATTTACAGTACGAATTTGTTTAATAGATCGATTATCTCAAACGTAGCAGATGACATTTATCAATAATTGCATATCAAAAAAAATGTTTCCTCTTCCTTGACAATGGGTTGGCGCAGGTCTTACTTTAATGTTCGTCAACGACTGACCGACTGCAAAGAAGTAAGACTAGCAGTTTACAGTGCAGCAATAGATTAAGATGAATATCTGGATTTTAATTATTAACGATTTTTGGTTAAACAAGAGTGCAAAGTGTTTGAGTGTATGAGGAAAATGAGGCAGCTCGGGCAGGCATTACCGATCCATCGTGTTACCTGCGTCACATACGTGTGTACATACAATAGAAATTTTACGAATGCTTATAACAATGCAATGCAACTTAAGGTTATATTATAGTTAACGCGGATATGACGGTTGCACTAACAATAAGCATAATGTGGTAGATACATATATAAATATATACCTATAATTTATGTAGATGTATATAAATATATGTGTATTTGTATACATATATTTGTATACAATTTGACGTGATTAAGTAGTAAGAAAGAAAGGAGAAGGAAGAGCAGCAATGTAATAAGATATTACGGAGAGAAAAAAATAATTTTTAAATAAAAAAAAAAAAAAAAAATTTCCAATTTTTTACGAATTTTACCCAAGTATATAAATTAAAATTTTGCTGAAGCATCTTTCGCAGAAGTTTGGTAAAAAATAATATGGCTGAGACTCTAATCTAATCGTATATCAAATTTTTAAATTAAATAACAGTCGAAGAAACTACTTTGATCATTGAAAATGTTATTTTATTTTATTTTTCAAGTGATTCCATATTAATAATAGATTATCAACACTTGTTACTCATGTTGTTATGTAGTAAAATTGAAAGCGGAGTTTAGAATTTACGACAGCTTAAAGTTTGATAGATAATTGAGTCATTACTATAAACTCCGGCTGTACTATTCTGTACTCCAATGACCTTGACATTTGGTAGAATGGGAACTAGACTTTGTACGGTTTGGTACAGACTTGAGTGTGCAGCATCAAAAATATAACTTCCATACTGATTCCGTTGAATAGATGATAAAAGAGCGTCCTCATTTGTTGTAATATAGCGTAGAAGTATTATGAATAAATATTTCTCGACATCTTCATATCAGATAGTATAAGCATATCACAAGTAAACGCAAGTCAATGATTAAATTGAGATTTTAATGTTATTGAATAATATCCAAATATAAATTCTGTGTTTCCTACCAACATAATGTAGAATAGATATGTAGTATTATCTGTCACCGATGTTTGTATAACATTTATTTGATGTATACACATCACAGTAATGTACAAAGTGAAATATAGATCTAAACGCAGTTCTGATTTATCGGATTCCTTATCGATGCTATACCTCAAAATTAAACTTATAATAAGAATAACCATGGTAAGAAACTGACAATGAGTATCGCCGCGCCTGGAATTATACGACCGAATACGCATTTTTACACGAGGAAGTAGCCTTGGCTGAAATTGGGAAGAAATCCAATATTACGGCATGGAAAAAATAATGGTCAAACTAAAAACCTATCAAGATATCTTCGTTTTTTCACTTTTCAGCAGGATAAGTTGGCGATAACTCTATCAATTTGGTAAATATAACAATTTAGCTATAAAGCTGCACTCGATCAGTTTTCATATAATGATCTCTTAGCTCACAATATAGGCTTAGGGATCTGAAAACGGATCGGCACATTTTTTTCCTTATTTTCCGCCTCGAGTTATCGAATGATAAATGTTTTAATATATTGAGCCCAGGAATCTAAATCTGCTAACTGAATTGATCTAGCCGTCGAAATGATCTCATTATTATCCATCTATCGGCTTTAGAAGCGGAAAGATTTCCCGATGAGTTTTAGGAATAGCTAGATTTGCTCGACGGATTCGTATTTCTGATAGTAACAACTTCTATTTATTGGTAAAACATTTTCAATTTGATTATTAGAGAAGCTCTTTATGCCCAGATTCGTGAAATAGTTTTATTAATCTCTCCACTAATCATTGAAAATTTTGGAATTTGGTATAATAAGATATAGTTGAATCATTATAGTTGAATTAGCATCGAGTCGCGCGGAGTCGATGTGAACCTTTCGGAGCCTGGTATACCGCAACCAACGCGTCACGCCTGACACCCTCGAGGATTCGAGCCATCTTTGTTTACGTCCAAGTCGTCCGAGTCGTGCGAACGTTCTTCGTTATTAAAAATACGTTATATAGAAATACAGGGGCTTTGAAATAAAAGTTGAAGGTTGAACTATGATGCAAGTTTTTATAAAAAATAATCATTTTTTACTATTCATTCTGGTCTAGTCGTTTTTAATTTATCAATAACCCGCTGGGACTTCAATGCCGGTCTTTGCAAAATCGTGGGGGACATCTGAAAAATCTCGAATAAATGATTCACAAACATTATGGTACCCGAAATTTAGTCATTTATTTTTCTATTTGGATTATATTTCGAATTTTTCTTTAGTTTGGACCGGAAAAATGTTGTTCGTCTGAATGATGTGAGAAAAAAACAAATAATATACACTAAAAAGGAACCAGCTGATCGAGTGACAGCTAATTTCACCGCGTAGAGAAATTATTCAATTTTTGAGGATTATTTAGGTGCAATCTTCCTGAGAATCAATTCTTCAATTTTTTTTACAGAAATAGATCAATTTGGTCACCGGATTCGGATGGGATACCACAGTTTATTACGTCGGTAAATAGGAGGAAGATTTCGGTATCCCACCACTCCGGACTAGACATAGAAAACCGGAACAAGATCGTTCCAGTCGGAAAAGACTTTCTCAGGCTTAAACTTTCGACAAATTTTTAATTACGACAACTCCGAAAAGTGGTGCGAACTTTGAGCCAGCATGTTCCATGATCAAAACACCTGTTGCTTCATTAGTGCAGGTTGAACAGCCGTATGTATACCTGAATAATTTGAGTTGATATCTACTCGGCTATAAAGTTTTTACTATTTTTGAATTCATGCATAGTTTCAAATATTAATTTCACCGGTAATTGTTAACATCGCTGCCATATACATACACAGTGTAGATATCCTGGAATTTATTTGCAAAATGTGAATCGAGTAATCATTCGAATTTCTACAACTATGATAATTTGTACAGCAGATTTAATGCAGTAGACCTGAGCGCAGCCCACAGACGTTCTGACACAAAAATCCAACGATGTCTCACACACGATAAGGAAGCGCGGCGCGCGTGAATACCTGTTGCACGTTGATGGCGTTAACCGGGAGGTATAATGAAATTAGGTTGAGGTAGCTGGTGACGCATAGTATACCTATGATGTACAAGAATGGACGGATATGAAACATCAAACGGCCTGGGTTATTTGGAGTTCGGAGAACGACTAGAACCCGGTGAAGAGGAAAAAACACTAGGTGTCCAGCACATGCCGGTGATCGATCAATCGGAGGAGTGGCGGTAAGAGTAGGATTGGGCGATTGGGATCTTGGGGTAAACCGATTCTAAAAGCATCCATAGGAAAGGGAACTACGCAACTGTTAAAACATTATATTATTAGTTAGCCGCAGTTGGCGCACGGCGGCGGCCTCGTCGACCATGCTGTATTAAAAACGCCGATTGCATCCCGACGACAACGAATGTACGTGTACGTACGTACGTCCCCGACGTATTTCTCTTGGCTGGGAGCTGCTGGCTACGACGAAACGGTGCCTGCTGACTGCTACGGGGGCCCCTTCAGCTACGAGATCCAACCGCGCTTTACGTTTATACATGTATGATATCTTGGTTCGTGTACGTATGTACGACGACTCGTCCGGATTACGACTTTACGGAGGGAGAACGCGTCGAGCACTTGGCTCCGTCATTCATCGCCTGGTTGCCAGTCAGCTACCGAGCTTAGTCGAGTCAGAGAGAGGAGGTACCCGCCGGTTGCAGGTTTATTTGTCGCTGATTTTTTAGTCTTCTTCAACAGGTGTAATAGTAGGCGGTAACACGTGAGTGTTTGTTACATCAATCGTGCGTTTGTGTGTTATAAAAGTGCAGAGAAATCGAATCGTCATGTCTTTTATAACTTCCCGGATAATGACTCAAGTTATAGAGATCATCGCCGTACTAAATCACATGTGACAATATACCTTTATATATTTTAAACCAGCCGGCGGCCGATATTCCGGTTTAGAAAAAAAGAAAAATCAACTTACCATGTGCAGCAGTATTTTATGACATTAATTATATTCAGATACTGATCGAAGACGGCTTAACGATATCAGTTCGATAACCAAACGATATTCGGAACAAATTAGACAGTTTTTAATTAAACAATTTCCATACACACTATAATCCGATTTAAAATCAGTAGCCGCATGATGCAGAAGGAAGCATGAGAAAAATGGATTCGGTTAATGGTAACGGTAACAACAACAATCCAGTGACAATGATAGGTGACAATAAAGCTAGTTTGTTGAAACAACACGCTAACAACAATCGGCTGAACGCGATTAGTAAACAAAACAACGTGCGAAAGATGAGCACTATGCCGGAAGAAGATGGTTCTGACGTTGATCCAGATTCCGTTGATATGCCGCTTATTTTCCACCAGCAGGATCCCGATTCCGACTCGCCAAGTGAGGGAAAAGAAAGAGTACGACTTCTTAGCGCTGGTAGTCGTAAAATAATGGTTACTCCAGCCAGTACACCAAGCATAGCTTCTACTACAAATGGAATAAAAAGATCTAGCAGTGGTAACAGCTCAACGGATAGCGTCCATGATCAGAAACAACCTCGAATTCCGCAATCGCGTTTAGCAGCTTTGGAAGCTGAGCCACGTCTGTACAGAGACGGTTCAACGCACGGTAGTGTTGGGGGTCGTATAACACGAGGAATCGAACTGCATGGAAGTAGACATCGATATCCGAGTATGCGATCTCTGAAATCTGCAGCTACCGACGATCATCATCATCCAGCTACAAGCTGGGCTTCTATTGTTTTCTCTGATGCAGCGAGTCAGTCTGGAAGGCCTTTTCCTGATTCTGTTTCCATACGCTCTCTCGCTTCCATAGGGATGGGGTCATCCGATGGTAGAAAACTCACAATCCGCAGGGTCCCAACTTCACCCTCTGAACTACTGAACATGGTTCATCCTCCAACGTAAGTTTTAATTCATCATTTTTACAATTAACGTAATTCCATCGTCGTATACCCCATAGCTGCAGGTAATTTTTCAAGTCATTAGTACAGCGTCCGAATAGTCAGACGATGCGGTACTCGGATCAAGGGTCTAATCAAAACACACCTTGGTTTTTGTAACCCACCTCCAAGAGTTAATGATTAATAACAATCAAGGTAACCGTTTCAACGTGTAAGTGAAGCTAACATATGTACGATATACATAATAGTTTTATCTTACCGATGGTCGTCGATTATCAGGCGCAACATCGGCGAAGGTCTTTGTTCGGAATCCACGACGAACGTCTCCGACCGTCTTTCTATCGAGATTCTTCATTTCAGATTATACATTTTGTCGGACAGGTGCCAAGGAATGCGAACTTACATAGATACGTTTTGAATACCAGTTAACAAAACAATTCGAAAGACGCAAATTTCTGACAAATTTTCGCGAATATATTTTATATCCCCTCTTTTGACTTTCTGCAGACCCCATATGCATAAAAACATATCATCACAAATCCAAAATACGACGCCTTAAGTTCAACTGAACAGGAACTGAAAGAAGACGCAGCAAAATTTCCACATGCAGAAACGTTTTTTCAAACTAGTACATAATGTTATCTTGGACACGATATATTCACCTCATATATATTGTGGCAGCTGATAGGCTGAAAGGAAGAAACAAGAAGTAAATATTAAAATACGTTCATTCGTTTGATTATTGATTTCTCTTTTTTTTTCTCTCATCTTTCTTATTGTATATATCGATGTGTTGTTCTACTGCACGTCAACTATGACGCTGTAATGACTCTATACATATACCGTACAAGAAAATCTTCGATAATACATTCAAGTGCATAAAAGCTTCGTCCGGAAAGCGGACGTGAGTAAATTTATCTATCTCTTTCTTTCTTACCGTGAAGTGATCAAGAAGTCCTGTGTTGATATGCGATAAAAGAGAGAAAAAAAAAAATTGCAAAATGACAAAATCAAGCGGAAAGAAGCGAAGTGTAGTGCTGATATAATATATGCCGGTTGACCACAGTACATTTGTACTCACAGTAAGTTTATATATACATAGAACCATATAAGCGAATTCTAAAACGAGAGAAGTCGGGATCAACTAATTTTTGGCGACAGTATATTAGGAGAAACTTGAGAACTATATTAAACCCGACATTGCTACGCGTTTCGTTTGAGCAGATTCTTTTAGCTCTATTACTCTTTTCTTTCTTTTTCTCTTTTATTCTTATTATTCTTGTTAAAATGCAGATGGAAGTCTCAAATTTCGGATGGTTTAATTAGATTTTTTCATTAGTAATTTGAGAACTACCAGATTCTACTTTGGGTCAAAGACTGATTCATCAGACGCGATTGTATAAAACAAAAAGGAAATGAAAAATATTATAAGTGTTGTTATTAAATAAACTGACTTCGTACTTTCTGTGTATTAGGACACGCGGTTTTCGAATTTTTTGCCGACTTACCTGTACGAATACGAAATTGCTGACAATGAATCTGAGTGCACGATGACTGGCAAATTATTATATTCGAATCATCGTCGGATATTCTATTCTAGGATATTGTGAATGAAATATAGTTTGAGTATCGATTTAATTTCTATTTCAGATAAGTAGACTGATTTCTCGCCATTCCCTTCGATAACTTTTTACGTCTTTTTGATCGTACGGAGACAGATTCAATTATACGTAAACTTTCAATAGGTAAAAGCCGGAACTTTTTCTTGTCACTTGATTTCAAAGAACTCGCGAGATAATCGACAAAAAATATTCCCATGTAACGTTGGTCGATCAGATACCATTGAAAAATTCGAATCAAGTTAAATTCGATCATAGGTATATAATAAAGAATAGAATGAGTTGTAACGGGAAATGTTAGTCACTTGAAAAAACAAGTCACGTTATCACATCGGACACGTGATGGCCTACTAGATTCACTAACTATTGCGACTATATTAACACTGATCTCGTGAAAGATTAGAGAGTAAATTTTATATCACGATTTATCGAAACGCGATGGTTTCAGTTGTTAAAAAATTTCAAGTGTTAGATTTCTGTATATCCTGTGGATATTATTAATACCTATGCTCGCGGTTATATACATACAACACGAACGCAACGGAACAAAGGAAAGGGCAACAGGATGCGGCTGTTACATCTATAGTACGTTTTATACATGTATGCACATACTTTCGCCGGTTTTTCTGCCCCGAGCCAAAAAAAAAGAAAAAAAATTGAAAAAAATTAAAAAAATCTATCTTTGTATGTATCAATACGTGTACAGCATGTGGTATGTAACAACGATAATGTTCAGCCGACTCTAGTTCCTCGAAAGTAAAACCTGTAATTTTCTGTGAATTATACATATCTATACATATACGATATGTTCCTCTCCGCAAATTTTTCTATGATAATATATCCTCTGCGGCTGGGTTTTCTGCAATGTGAAATTCTGAGGTGGCGTTAAAAAATCTTGTGAAATCAGAAATGTGTCGAATTTCAAATAGGAAAAAGAAAGAGGGAAAGAAAGATGATAATAATACCGGATCAGAGTTCGGATTCGCTCAGGTTCATTCGATTTCATTAATACCACACGATGCAGTTCAACCGCTTTAAAGATAAGGCAACAAATTTGCGATATTTTTTTTTTCTCTTTATCACTCGGGTCGCTTTGTTTGAAGTTCGTTTGCTGCCATGGGTCAGGAACTCCGATTAGAAAATACATACAGATCAACGATCAATTAGGGTGTAATTAAAAGCGAGAATAATTATCAATATCACTATACTCAGAATTACCAATATATTGTATCATCATCAAAATAGATCTCTTTGAAATTTGATAACAATATTTAATCGATCAGAGCAATCATTAGATTGTGTTACAGTCATTATTTGTCTGATGAAAATCGATCTGATCAGTTCCAAATTTGATGCCCAATTATGGCAGTTATAGTTCGAACGTGATTCATCTTTGGAACACAAACTGTACTTACTAAAATTATTGAGGTGTGCCGAGCTGTATGATTTTGCGGTCGTGAAAGAAAAAAAAAACAACATAATTTTTTTCGTAGGAAAATATGATTCGATTAGTCCGTAAAATGACGTGATTTTAGTTTGTTATTTTTTTGACGTGTAGTTGATATTATTTTGTAGAAAATAGACGAAAATAGACGTATGGTAAATTTGATCTAGCGTAGATATCCACTTCGCGGTTAAAGGAGGAGGCGAGATACGTAAATTGGTAAATCCAATTGAGACAATTAGCACGATTTAAATTGTAATAAACTGAAAACGAACGATGGTTAGTACCACTCGTCACATGGTCTAATCGCAAGTGCAAACGACATCTGACCTCAACATATTTATGCGATTCGCTTGGTTGCAGCAGATGGTGTGTACGGAACAATTCCCCCTATATATCTCCATAGGTTTCGAAAAAAATAGTTAGTTGCTTACCGGACACGACGATGTAGGATTCGTGTCGAGAACTAGAAAATTTAAAAAAAAAAGCTGAATTCGTGCGAGTATAATATCATAAATTGAAGATTTATGCTCTAAATAATATTGAAAAAAGGAAGAAAAAAATTCCACCGTCGTTACGCTCCGTATACGCGACGTGCATGAATTATTATTTTCCATGTTTTTCTCCTTTTTTTTTTTAATTTGTTTGAAATTACCTGCGTTATTATATATTCATGGTGAATAATTAGACAGTGCGAAAAATTTTCAGTGTTACACTGCAGATATACCTATTAAAAATGCAACGAGGTAGAAGTTTTCTATCCTCAAAGAGAGGCCTAATAATCCAGGACTCACAATTCAAGCGTATTGTTCCAGACACGTAAGTGGGTAATTGGCATTTTAGAAGTAAAGCTTCATGCGGCCGTTTAGAAGATGAAACGACCTGCTTTTGTCCCGTGTATGATTACGTGTATTGTACTCCGGAGGATAAAATCGAGTCTTGAACGGTCGAAATTACAGTATACATACTGTATATGATAATATCATGATACCCGTGCGAGAATCGTTGTAATTTTTTCTCGCTTACTTTTCTTTAAAATAAAATGGCGCCTAATTTTTTACCATCTTTTTCATTTTTAAATATAAAATTCAATTATTCAACGATGCAGGAAAATCGACCAGTGAATTGCAACTGCACTTTTTGCCGTCGTGCGCTTTATTCCTTTTTCTTTCTTTTTTCTTCTCTCTCTCAACTAACATTCATCGTAATATGATGTTGCAGAAATTTTCACGTATAATAATTCAATAGTTGTTAAAACTTTGACGCACGAAGATCGTAAAAAAATAAACTGTACAATAGGACGTTATTGTATACTTATATATAAACGTGGAATAAAATAGAAATTATTTCAGGTCGCGGAATAAAATTCGATAAGGTTTTTTTTTTTTTTATCAGACGACGCATTATTATACCTGAAAAATCCCATAGAAAATTCATTCGTCAATTACAGTCGCGCGCGTGCAGGACGTGTATTTGAAGATGGAGCACTCTTGGTCAAATTAAAAGCCAAAAAACGAAAAATTTTGAACAAAAAAAATGTGTCAATTCTCACCAATTAATTATTTCCCTAAAAAATTCATTCTACTGAGCTCGTGAGTTTTTACTATGATAAATTAAGAAAAAGAATATAACAAACGAAAAGTGTATGTAGCAAATAGGTTTTTTTTAAATGTACGAGGAAATATCGAGTTACTCCGAATCTCGAGATATTTGAATCCTCCCTCCGCGTTTACAGATGCGAGATTTTCGTATATACCTACTTACGTACATCGCGCGTCACATACCTATCTATATTATACAATATGTAATATGCTTATCACGTGAAAATGTTCTACGTACGTATTATGCGCTAAAATAAGCGTGATGGTTTAACGCCGATCTGCAATTCTCCCTCCGCGCGATACAATCATATCATATTTCAAGCTCGGAACAAGAGTATGTATAAATGAACAAAAAATTAAAAGAAAAAAAAAGAATCAGTAATGATAATGGTGAAGAAAAA
Source organism: Athalia cordata (assembly GCA_963932425.1). Classification (NCBI taxonomy): domain Eukaryota; kingdom Metazoa; phylum Arthropoda; class Insecta; order Hymenoptera; family Athaliidae; genus Athalia; species Athalia cordata. The sequence goes on from OZ010626.1 coordinate 35,222,749, forward strand.
AAGGAAGAATAAATGAACTTTTAATTGAATAAATCACAATTTGTGGAACCGTTATGTGAAAAAGAGTATAATAAATTATTTCCGGTAATTCTCTCTCATACTCCTATATAGTACATAATGTATTTGTATATGTATGAAACGATCAACTCGTTGCACACTTCGTTCTAAATATGCTAATAAAACATTGAGGAGAAAGAGAAAAAAAAATTTAGCCTGAGTAAAAGTTGCGAATTCGGGGAATATATGTAGCCGCATATGTATGTATTCATATTTTCACATAACTGAGCCATGCATTCGTAATTAAATGAATTTCAAAAAAGTGATGATTGTAGTATATATTTTTTTTTTCATTTTGTTTCTTATCTTAAATCAATTAAGTCGCTGATATGTTGCGCTGGGCGCGGTAAAATGCATCGGAATTTTAAGGGTTATTTTTTAGCATTGATCGAAGTGTGTAACTTATACATACAGGTATTGGCAAAATAAAGAAATTTAGAACGTAGAATTTCTCGTATAGTTTCTCGAGATTTTATTTTTTATCATCGCTTAAATTTTTACTTCAAACGAACCTATACCTACACATACACACCGATGTAAATCGAACGTTATAAAACGCGAGTATCTGTGCTAACGCATGTGTCTGAAATTAGTTAAATTAATAATTTGTATAAACATACATGTGTTGTATACCTGCGTCCATATACACAAATTGAAATGTCAATATCAACGTATGCTGTGGAGTGTCGGTAAAGATTCGAAAATTTTTTGCGCATACAGTTAATCCATCGTGTATTGAAAAACGTCACGTATGTACTACATACGCAGTACCTATATAGTTTATAAGAAGTGTATTTTTTTTTTTTTTTTTTACTTTTTTCATTCATGTCTGTCTGCATGCATGTCTTGTTCGTGTTTCCAACGTTCATTATGGAAAGGGAAAGAAAAATGAAAATTCAAAATAAGTAGATGATAAATATAAAATTATGTACACCTACGTATGGTAATTATATTGACAATGATAACAGCCATAAATTTTCAATAGAATATGCATAATATCATGACCGTATGCATAGTTATGTATATAATAAAATGCAACGTTATGATAACTGTCACACTATGCAGATGTAACTAATTTACTAAGATCTTCTTTATACAAAAAGTATATGTAAGTATACGTGCAATGTGCTCCGGCTGTAGACCTTGGTGTAAACAAATAATGCGCCATGGCACGTGCAGAAACATATACTGTACTTGCTCTGTACACCGTAAAAACGTATATCTATACGTACGTGGATAAACGTATACTTTACATACTTTATAGGCATATTTCTGCATATCCCTCCTAACATTTGAGCTGATTTCGCTTCGACGTTTCTCTATTTTAACTGTACAAGCCTCCCCTGCATGTATACGCGACGATAAGCTCGACGGAATTATTTACAGTAATAGGTGTTAATATTGAAGGAAAAGAAAAGAAAAAAACCCCCATAGAATTGTACCAATACCGCAGCGTTTAGTTATCGTTGTTTGAAACGTATATTACCCCTTATTTTCATTCTTTGTGACTTGAAGCAAAGCTGCAAACGAGCTAAATAATGCAACGTTGCGTCGGCAAAGAAACGCACGATCACTTATGTTACGGAAATTGTCCAGAAAAATAAAAATATACAACTAATTCTAAGTTTATGCCCCTATGCGAGTTTCGCGTCGTTAAAACCTATTTTTGTAATTTCTGTTTTGTTTTTTTTTTCTAATCTAATTAAAAAATATAATTAATCTAGAATGTGGATGAATTTCTGATTAGATTAGGTAAAAAAAAAAAGAAAAAGAAAAGCGTCAACCGCAGGTCGATGTCGTAGATACTATATAGATGATCATGTAGTACATTATATACATGTATATGTTCACATAGATATAGTTTGACATGCACGAGAGAGGCTGCAGGCTTATCTTCTTACAACCGGAAAATAAATTAACAACGCGATGTAATTTTATATCATCTTGGCGAATGGGTTGCTTTCGTATGTGTTACACCATATACAACGTGCGTGCCAAACGCGAGTGAGCTGGATTTAGGGTTCGGGTTAGCCTAGGATATATAATTTGGTACTCTTTTAACTGCCGCTTTACTGCCGTCGAGCCTACCCACAAAGAAGACCACATCTCGTTAGATAATATTACGAACCCTGCTACACATACGTGATAAGTAACATGGTACCACATCCGTACAATGAAAACACGTGTTAATACGGAGTAACCGCGAATTCATTTCCCGCGGAGTTTTCCAAACTAATTGTAAACAAGAAAGTGTAACATTATAGCAATAATAATATTATATATCCTCATTTTACTATCTTCTGTTTTTATTTTTTTTATCTTAGTTTCCTCTTAAAAAAAGATACATATCTATATAGGTATACGTATCTATGTGTTATAACAGGATTATACAGCTTCAGAAAATAACTGTAACCGCAATTATTTACACATCAAGACGGGGATACGTGATATTCAAACCTATCATCACATCCTTTGAAAATCTCCGAGTTTGTCAGATAGTTACATACACGTGAAATACGAATTCGATTTGTGTGGCAGTGAAAATTAAATTCAATAATAATGATAATAACAATAATAACAATAATAACAACAATATAAAGGAACGTATTTTCGTTCGCATTCCGATAGAAATATTTTTTTTGTCGGTTATATATACCTATATATAGTTGTATATAATATATATTTTGCGTCTCTGCAGAATTGTGAAAAATTTGACCTAATTTTATAACCCAACGGTGACATTGAACGTTTTCTACGTTATAATTTGGGTCGTTGACAAAAAAAAAAAAAAAAAAAAAAAAAACGTTGAGGAAAAGAAAAAAGTAGAAAAAAAAAATAAATCAAATAACTTTTTTCTTTTCTGTTCGCATATTTTATATCACACCTTTCAGTGTTTGAATTATAGGTAGATATAGGTGACGACGTGTCTCTCATTGTCATTAATTATTCTCCACATAACGTATATTTTGTTATAAGAATGAAATAAATTTTTCTATTCAAAATTAGCTAACAATCAAATGTGTATAACCCGGATACTTAAATTCGTGGATATTGCGATAGAATGTGAGGTGGGGAATATATTGAAGACAGAAAATGGAATAAAAAAAAGTATTTTCTTCTTGTATGATATTTAAATTCAAATGACTCTTGATGCTATTCAAGATTTGATTGATTTTTTTTATTCGCTTTTTCTTCATCAATTTTTTTTTTCTTCTGTTTTATAGACCAGTTGAGGATGACCTATCGACGTGCAGTAGCTACGACAATATCGACGCTGAGGATCCTGGGGATTACAGACAACCGAAGAGGCCTCATTGGGATAATAAAGTGCAATTTGTTCTTGCTTGCATAGGTTATTCCGTTGGCCTTGGAAATGTCTGGAGATTTCCCTATCTCTGTTACAAAAGTGGCGGCGGTAAGCATTCGTTTCGTTTATACACCTATATCTACATATAGTTTTATATAATATTATGTTTCTCTTCTTACAAATGCAGTTGGTGTGCGGTACGACTGCTGATATATATCGTACATAGGTATACCTATGTACGTATATTATGTACTTTTGTACATCATATATATATTGCATGTGACAACTTTCAGCTCTGCATTTAACAACCTCTCGTCGCGCTCTTCGTATAATTGTATTGTTATTTTATAAAATTTTCATTTGGATACTCTTAACTTATGCAATTATATACAGAGGGTATTATACAACTCATTATAGGACGACAATTAATCGAACGATTCGACGCACGCAAAAATTTCATTTGATTCGAAATAATGAGCGTTAAGATACATATATGCATGCGGGTCACATATTTCATGAGTTTATTTTTAGAATATATGCTATATACACACGACGGTGATCTAAAAATACATATTTACCACATTATGTCATATTAAGCATCACGTCAAAGTCATACCAATAATACTTACTTACCTAGATTTTATTTATAGTAATTCAAATCAAATCTTCAGTGGCTTGCCTGAATCATCGGTCGTCGTAGCAGTTTTTCCCCCCGTTTTTTTTTCTACTCGTAGGCACGTGTCTTCAAATTTTTCAGAAAATTCGAAGTGGTTATAATTAAAAAACAGACGATTTGCATCATGCATCGGAGACAGCTGTTTCACTATACCTACTCGTTATATCTGAAAACAAACGGAATAAAAAAAATATATTCTTACGTAGTGATTCGGTATACATATATGGTAAATTTATTAATTGAGGAATCGATTTCTTCCAACTGAATTAATATGTCTTCGACGAAATGACGAACGAATTCCTCGAATTATATGTATACTATACCGGCTGCAGTATCTATAATACCTATACAAACATACGTGCCGGTATTTCGTACGGAGGGAATTCGAAACTTGAATCCAATAATTTTCTAGCAATGATTTTTTCAATTAAAATCTGATGCATAATATTATCAGGTGATAATTATAGTACGCTGAATGTAGTGGGTGAAATACGTCACACCCGGAATGACGCATAATTTATATCTATGCATACATACCTGTACCTATTATAGGTATGTCATACCATAGATTCACCAATGGCATCGGAAGTGGCGTGTATATACTCGAAGTATATACGATGATCGTATCTGCTGCACGATTCCTATATACCTACCCGTACAGATTATTGTGATACGAAAATATTTTTAAACGTTCAACTGTTACAACCATCTGATAATACACGAATTTACAATTGTACATTACATAGATTCGTTTGACAGGGATTTCGCATAAATTATACATACCTATATACGTATGTCGTATTGTGTCATCATTCTATGACCAAACGTCCATTCAATATATTAAACTATAGTACGTACGTACATTCATACATAGATACAAGATTGACGTGTGAAAATGATTCACATGGGGCAGAATAGAAAGAAAAAGAAAACGAAAATAATGATCTTCACACGTTTCGTTTAATTTGTTTACCGATAACTCAGTCATAGTATTTCGATTGAATAATCGCTACATTTTATGTTAATTATCGAAACTTTGGTTATATTCATATTGAAAACAAATATAGATGGTCTTCAAAATTGATTTCTTCGGATGGTATTTCAATGACAAAAAAAAAACAGAAATAATAATATATAGATATGAAAAATGGCTTACAAGAAAAGTATGTCTTACATTATGATGATAAAAAATATTGTTTCACACATACGTACTTATTTATTATAGATAACGCTTGTTGCAGGTTGTTGGATTGATTTACAATATACGGTGTGAATAAAACCTTTATATGTTTTTCACTATCAACGTTTGATATGGTTGATAATATTATCACGATTCGCGATGTGTCCATCTTATACTTATATATAGCATACTACTTGTAATAAATTTTTTTTATACATGCGGCACACAAACCGATGCAAATAGACGTATTCAACCCCTTTCGCATCCAAAGAGAATTACTTACATTGGTAGCATTTTTAATAGGCCTAATTTTTAACTGAAGGAAAAGAATAAGAAACAAGAGATACTCCAATCAATGACAATTCTGTAATCGAATATAATTGCGAGAGTTTTCATAGGTTATTTTTTGTTAATTCTATTTTTATTTTATCTAATCAGAACCGATCGTCGACGTACGTCGACCAGGTGGTTGTCAAATGTGAATTGTACGGTGCACGGTGTATTCTCAAAAATTTGTCCCAAATCATTTTTTGCTTCAGCTAGAAAAACAAAAAAAGAAAAAATAACGAAAACGATCATTTTATCAAACTGTTATGATACTCATAGAACAACAATTATTATATCTGATGAATTATCTATCGGCTAATTAATAACTCATACTATATCGATAATTATACATCATTCATTATGTAATATGTTACGTCAATGTGAGAATTAATGACCTGGTCCAGATGATTTCATGAGTAATATTTAATTAACGACTGGTTGCTATAATTGCTGCCGTTATGCGCCCACCTTATTACTGATATACCTATACAACAAACTACGTACTTACTAATTTAAGTTTGCCCAGCGAAATTATGTTCGCGCGGTTTTTGCCTGTGGGATGAAGCAAGGTCAGTGGATGTGGCTCTTTACGACGATTTATAAATTGTGTTTGCTACTGATGGTTTCAGGCTCTGGATCGTTTAAAGCTCATAGCCACGCTTATCGCTGCTCTATTCATCCTGCATTGGTCGGTAGATTATAGTTTTTATAAAAAAAATAAATAACTAGTTAAAATAAATATTATAGAAAATAAAGCGAGAAACTAAAGATAAATGGAGAGATACATTTGTATTGTCATTTATTATTTTTATAAGGACATTGCAATAAAATTTCTCGTCGTTATTTTATATGGCGCTCGTATTCGCGTGACTGGGATATTTCAGTGATGAGCTCATTTGTAGAATGTCAATATTCGTGGTTTTGCATAAGGATAATCGCACGGGTATTGGGTATATGCCAAGTTACCCGTGCAGATTTACCTATTGCTCTTTTCGTATCAATGACTCTTTCGGAATCTACTAATTGAAGAGGAGGATTTGAAAAAAAAATAACTTCAAACACTCAGGTACTAATGTCGGAATTTTTGAAACCTAACGCTCTTCTTCCACTATATGTTTGATGTATAGGTATACCCGGAAATAAACGTAGATTGGATTCTAAGGGCATAATGATTACAGCTTGAAATACCCGGTAGCAGATAATGTACCTACTGAAATTACAAACCATAAATTATTCCTACCGGTGTCATTGAAATCACTAAAGAGGGGCATTACGATGAGCTTGAATGTGAAACTGTAACGTTATTGCAGCTATAGTCAATTGACAAGGTCATGTATCAAGTTCACATCACACAAAGTTCCGAGGTTTCCGTTCAATTAAAACTGGACTTGTATAATAGCTTCGTGATTTTTATTAATTGTTATTATTCTTTTTTTTTCCAATCATAACGAAACCATGGGACAAACTATTAGATTCATGAAGAAATTGCGTTGTGTAGTTAACCGTTTAATTATATCATATTCCCTTTTGAATAATTTAGTATAGACTTCATAAGGGCCACGCGTATCCAATTACATTTACTTACTTACGTAATACCGAAAGGAAATCGCGGTTATGAAAGGGATTTGAAATTCGAACGGATTTCATTATTTCAACGACGATATTTTTATACCATATTATACCCATCATGCCTCCTTCCAGGTTTTGTTTCTTTTTATCAGAACTTGAACGTAATAACATAGTTCTGAGTATTGTAAGAGAATTATGAATAAAGTTACCGTATCATGAGTTTCAATCTGAATCTTCGAGCTTCATCTAAATTTGCTTCTAATTGTTCACCAGCTGACATAGTTAAGTTTACTTTGTGTGTTTTATTACACCGTGTTGTCACTTCACTTTGAGAAACTATGTTCGCCAGAATTGCAGCCAAGTCCATTTTATCCTTGGCCGACTTGATTCTGATAAAATAAAATTGAAAAAAAAACAAAACATTATTCTCGAGGAGTTTTTATTTTATGACTTGCATTGTAAGTCGTACAAGATATTTGAATTCAAATATACATTTTTCTTCTTTCAGGAGTCTTTCTCGTACCTTACTTCCTGATACTCATAGTCTGCGGTGTCCCTCTGCTTTACATGGAACTTGCAATCGGCCAGTTTACACGTCGAGGTCCGATAGGCGCTTTAGGGCAAATATGCCCTCTGTTCAAAGGTTTGTATTCGAAAATCATATTCATCACATTAAATTGACACCTTCAGCTGTAACGAACGGTCTAACTTCTGAGAATAATTTTTTCTTTTCTCTCCATAAATTGCGTATTTCAAATATTCCATCAGTTCTGTCGAGGTCTCATTGAATATTGGGTGGGGGGGGAGAAAAAATAGAAGAAGGTATTTTTTTTTTCATCGCTAACGTTAACTCTGAGATGCTTTGATTAATAAGTTTTCTTCGTTTCTTTTTTTTCTACAGGGGCAGGTTTATCATCTGTAGTTATATCATTCTTAATGTCCACTTACCATAATGTGATAATAGCGTATGCAATTTACTATTTCTTCACGGCATTCAAAGCTGACCAGCCGTGGTCAGACTGTGATAATACATGGAATACACCAGCCTGCTGGAATCCTGCTTTGCAAAAGATAGATAATCGCTCACGACCAAACACCTCCAGAACATCATCTGAAGAGTTCTTTGAGTAAGGAACTCTTGACAATAATTCAAATTATTAACTGACAATGAGATAGAATGAATAGCGACGTAAAGTTTATCGCATTACATTATTTGATAATATTCCTTCTTTTTATTCTTGTTTTTCAGGAGAAAAGTACTTCAGATAAGTGGAGGGATAGAGGAGCCTGGAGTCCTGCGATGGGAATTAGTTGCCTGTTTGATAACTGCCTGGGTGATAGTTTATTTTTCCATATGGAAATCCATAAAATCTTCGGCACAAGTCAGATATCTCACAGCTACGCTTCCATTTCTACTCATCATAGTCTTCCTCACACGCTCTCTCACCCTTGAAGGCGCTGACAAGGGTCTGCAGTATTTTTTCAGACCTAGATGGGCTCTGCTGGCAGATGCCAAGGTATTCGAACGTGTTGTTGATTGTTACATAATATGAAAACCAAGTTAGAAAACTGTCAACTTTCCGATGCCGAGCTAAAATTGACATTTTACCCGCGATTTGTAACACTTATTTTTTCATTTTCAAGGTCTGGGTGAATGCAGCAGCACAAATTTTCAACTCAGTTGGTATTGCGTTTGGTTCAATGATTTGTTTTGCGAGCTACAACAAGTTCCATAACAATATATTGATAGACACCGTAGCTGTGTCTTTAATTAACGCTTTGACCAGTCTACTTGTTGGAATATTCGCGTTTGCTACCATAGGTAATATCGCACTTGAGCAGAACATGTCTGTAGAAGCTGTCCTTAGCGATGGTATGTGATAAAAAACGTTTATTATTATTTTACTAATTACTATAAGAAGTCTTTATGATTTTCCTTGACATTATTTCGTTTTATTGTTTTTTTATTTGATGGTTAAAAAATATTTAGATGGAAGATATCCATTATTGGTTTTTTATTGCAGGTCCAGGATTAGTATTCGTAGTCTATCCTCAAGCTTTGGCAAAAATGCCAGCATCTCAATTATGGGCTGTACTATTCTTCTTCATGCTTGTGTGCCTCTCGCTTAATAGTCAGGTGAGTAATACATAGTTTGTACAACCTACTGACACATCATATATCTAGGTCTTTAGAAATTTATTGCTTTCAAGCAGATAGTGAATGAGACCTCATACCAATCCCATTCCTAAATACTATGGTGTATCTGGAGCCAATGTCTGTATGTTCATCTGTTGTGAAACACTCCGACTCAAAACTCGCGAGTTTCTGATTGGATAAGGCTGCGAATAATTATTTCTTGACTCATTTTAAATACGATTAATTTTGTAAAAACTTCTTATCCTATGATTATAGTTCGCAGTTGTGGAGGTTGTAGTATCATCGATACAGGATGGGTTTCCTAATCGGATGAAGCGTATTCTGTTATGCCACGAAATGTTGGTTCTCTTGATATGCGTGATATCATTTTTATTTGGATTACCAAATATAACGCAGGTGAGTTTTACGCAGGAGTTTACTAACGAGCTTAGTAGTTTTTGTAAACGCAAATTTTTTTAATCTGTATCTTTAAATTCATAGGGTGGAATATATTTCTTTCAACTGATAGATCACTACGCCGCATCGATTTCCATCATGTTCCTGGCATTTTTTGAAGTTATCGCGATATCTTGGTTCTACGGGGTCAACAGATTATGTAATAACGTGAAAGAAATGACGGGGCGAATGCCTTCCATCTACTTCCGGTTGTGCTGGCTCATAGCTGCTCCCTTTCTCATAATGGTAAATAAACATTACCGAGTTCCTACACCTTCGTGTCAGTTTCAACTACATAAAATGATTTATATTTTATCACCATTATACAATTGCAGGCTGTGTGGGTATTCAGCCTAATTGATTATGAACCACCCACTTATCGCAATGGTGAATACATCTACCCCTGGTGGGCGGAAACTCTTGGGTGGGGCATAGCGTCGCTTTCTCTTATATGCATTCCTGCCTTTGCTATCTACGTTTTAGTTCGAGCGGAGGGTGACACTTTTCTTCAGGTAAGTTTTATCTTTTATGATCTACGTTACTGTTAGCTCGATAAAAGATTGCAGAAAAATATGCACGCGTTTACTGTGGTATTTTACAGAAATTGAGAAACTCGATTAAGCCAGACTTTGAAGCGTGTCAAACTTGTGGCCAGGAATACTGCACCGAACCACTACATTCGTTGGACGAGGACTCGATCAAGGAACCTCTGCACGAATTGAATAATTTAATACAACAAAATTCTAATTGTCTTCCACCAAAATCAGAAGTCTGAGGTCTAAATTGTTGTGAATATTTATCACCTAATTGTTTTCTAATACTGTAAATTTCACAAGTCTCATCCCAGTGAGAATTTACACACTTTACATGAACGCGGATTTTTGAATACCTAGAAACAATTCTGGTGTAATGAGATGATGCTGCTTCCTAGATTTAATGATTTTCGATAGTCTGAACTAAACATTTTTCATTGATAGCCAAAAATACAATTACCAAAAATATCTAACTCCGTTTAGTATTTTTTAAATTCTTATACAAATTGAAAGTCTAAAAAACATATAGCAGTATGGATAGTTTCTGCCATATTCTCAAGCATTTTGGGTTCCGAACAAGCTCACCTGTTTTATCCGACTAAGATGGTTAAAATAGATTCCGATGAGCGTAGCAATATAAGTGCCAGAATTTTGAATTAGAATAAAAAAACTTACAATTTGTAAATTTAATTTCAAATCAGTTCCATTGAATAGGCTAATACATAATATTATGTACGTTTGTTATGTTGTGAATAATATAAATTTATTTATGATAATTTTAAGTCTGTACACCGATCCGTATATAGAATCGTTGGACAATTTCATTCTAGTTAGTATCTAGACAGACGACAGTCACGTTCCGTGAAGAGAAATTTGCACAATCGTAATACTGTAGATATTGTTGAATTCATAGTTATTTCTTTTGGAATATTTGGCATTTTTTATTACAGCTTGAATTAATTCTGTTTGATGAATGGATCGCTTCATACATAAGTATGCAAAAACTATACGGACAATTCTATGATTATGTATGATTGGCTGTGCCGGTCAACTTTGTCTCGATATATTGTAGGAAAATTCTGTATCGGTTATTTTTATTCAAAATTGGTGAATATCACACTAATTCTGAATCTTCGCCTACATTCCCACTGGGTAAATTTCATATCATCGCAGCTATGTAAGTTATACTTGTGAAACCGACGGGGATGTCGAGTAGTTGAAAATACATATCATTCCAATATTTTAAAGGTGACTGTATGTGAAAGTAAAAGACGCACCACGATACGATGTCAAAGTAATAGTCAATTTTTAGTTTTAAGCTTGAATAGTTTTGTTTTTTAGTCCATTATAGATTTAGTATCGATATTATTATCTTCCATAAAATTTATCGGCTGCTATAATAGTATCGAAGTACTCATTAAAAATATGATAAAATGGCAACACATTTTGTTGTTACCACCGTTGATGAGCCCTATGTTCAGTGGCATGAATGTTAAGTTCATAAATCGAAGGCCCAGTGAATGTCTGTATTTTAGGTTGTGCCTAGACACTATAAGAGTAAAATATGCATTGATATTGAACAAAAAATGTATCTCACTGTGTATGCTGTACATGTATAAGTCGAAGCATGTTAGTGAACGTTACCATCCGTAAGTCATGATTTTGTCAATGTTTATCTTGTTTTGTTCAAGATTGCTTCAAGATCAAAGATCTAACAAGATTATCTTTACTTTAACGCGACAATAAGGGTATGCGTATACTATAATGACAATAAATTATTATTCAAATTATTACTTATTATGAATACTGGTTATCGTGAGCTCTCCATTCAATACTTCATCTGTCATTCTCATTTCAGATCCTGCTGCAGCTTTCAAAGAGCTTCTTTTCAATCGGGAGCATTCATCAAACATTAACTTTGTTGGTGACAAGTAGTTAGTAAAATATCACGGTTGAAATAATCTGAATCAGAAAGGAATAGCTTGATGGTCTGAAAATCATTATCTTTGAATAAAAAATGTCAACGTCAAGACAACAAAAGATGTTTCTTGAAACATTTGAAGTACATCAACTAATTATAATCACATATCCTGAAACGCATAAGTGTATAGACAAGACAGCCCGACTAGAAACGGAAAAATTTCTCAATTTGATTGCTTGAATAATTTCTCATCAAGTATAAGGTAACGTGAAGCATGCAACACAACATTGTCTGATTGTTGTATAAAATATTTATTACTATAATTCGTATCCTAGACTATAGCTTACAAACTGGTAATGTATATCTTGTGTATTTTGGAATTCCTGAAATCGGAACATTATCATTGTATTGTATTCTATTTTTTTTTTTTTTTGCTTTTGTTGGTTATACATTTGCACAAACTAATTGATCTGTAAATTACAACTATATATGATCATTGCTTGAAATCAATGTTACATTTTACCGATGTACAAAATTATACAATGAGCCATGAGGTAATTTCATCATAAGCAATTTGGAAACGCTTTGACGTTGCGTAAATATATTTCACAAGCTCTTGAACACATATTACCTGATCTATTGTGTTGTGGTCTATTGTAAATAAAAATATTTTAGTACACGAGAATTTCAGGCAATCAAATCTCACGACATCTCATTAAACAAAATATTCCGCAAATCAGACCTGAGGTTAGAATTTGGAGAGAAAAAAAACCACCATAATTTATGAACGAACAGTTTTGTCCTTGACCTTCAAGGATCCGGTCTTTTTCAAAAGAGAATAATATCCACTGTGAGAGTGCTATCTGTTACAGTGCATATTGTGGTAGAGAGTCCGTATCACTAAAAGTGGCGGTAATGAGTGAGCAAACCTTTGATTCAAAAATATATATATGCCAACATTATATTTGTCAAATTATTTAGAACACCAGCATGCGAAATCTTAGGGATGATATGCCTCGTCGAGTGTAATAATTCACCACAAAAACACCTTAGCAGACAAATATTGTCGATTGCTAGTCTAAAGTGTACGAATGTACAGGCGTTATATTACGACATGCTGTTTGCTGTCATACCAATATATCAGCACACAATGGTTGCCGTAATATCAGCAATTATGAAAGATAATAAATATTTACTCTGATCCTTGATCTTCGGTACTTTTAGTATACGATTTCATGCATCGCTTTACCGTATTTCCGTATTTGTGCATAGGAAATACCGATGTATAGATGCGGTGGAAAATGGAAAAGTGAATCGGTTAAAAACTACTATGACAAAGTAATCATATCAAGGACAACTGTCAACTGCTGCTTGTCTCGTTTATCTTTTATAATTTATTCTCATTTTATTAAAATAGTTGTTCAATCTTACGGAAGTCCGTAGAGTTTCAGTGTCCGATCCATGCTAGTAGAAGCAATATATTGCGCATGTTTTCCAAAACGTACACCCGTAGCTGTTGCTGTATGGTCGTTGAGAACCTTCAATTCTTGCCATTGTTTGCATAAATAAATCCTGTAGGGAAAAAATGAATTCATCATGAAAGATATACTATATTTTTAAAGTTTCGAGGTCCTTCGGGGTTGTTACAGGAATTTTAACAAAATGAATATACCTGACATCGGATCCAGCTACAGCAAGATACGTTCCACTTTGGTCGAAACAAATATCTTTGACCTCGTAGGATTCGTCTAACTGAAGTGTTTTGAAATTTTTAAGCTTTCGCAAATCCCAGAGCTTGACGCACGAGTCTTCTGCTGCTGTGGCCAGATAATATCCGTTTTCTGAGAAGCTGATTGCTGTGATAGGTCCCGAATGACCAGGGAAATTGGCTACATTTGACTGTTCTTTCAAATCCCAAATCTTTACTTGAGAATCCGCAGTTCCGGTACCAAAGATAAGTCCGTCAGGATGGAACTGAGCTGTTGTCAGAGGCTGTCCGGATTGGCCAGCCACCTAAGGTGATGAATGCAATCGGTGAGATAAATAATTTAACAAGTACTAGCATTGAGCGACGAAATTTTCAAACTTCTAGGGAAATATTAATCACTGACCTTTGTGAGTAGTCTTCCAGTGCGTATATCAGAAAAGGCCCAATGCTGATCAAGAGATGAGCTCAACAAATAATCTCCAGTAGGATGAAGTGAAAGCCCAGTTACAGGAGCGTCGTGAGCCCTCAATAAAAGAGTGGTTTGGCTCGTACCAACATTCCAAACGCGGATTGTAGTGTCAGGTGACGCTGTCATAACCACATCTTCTTCTGGGTGATAGATAACTCGCGTAACCTTTTTTGAATGTCCTTTCAGGATAGCAACAACTTGCTCTGTATCCTTATTGAAAACAGTCGCATTTTTATCCGCACCTCCAGTCAAAATTTTACTAGTATCAGCACCATGAATGTCAAGTGCCAATATTCCCGGCACACTCGCCGAATGAAGTCCCTGAAATCGATCAAAATTCATTGATAAATACAGTTCAATATAGTTCACAAGAATACCCACATGGATGGAAAACTTACTGGATGGGATGCCAAAGTTTGGAACGAGCGAATACTTTCTTGAGGTAAAAGATCTTCAGGTATGGAACGCCCACGTCTTTTTCTTTCCTGAGTCAAAACAGTAGCTCGTTCTTGTAACTTCTGGATCACATCCTCCGTAATTCCAGCTTGTTCAGTTGGTTGAGCCGCTGCACCACCTGCCTCCACCGCAACTGACTGTAAACAATTCAATGAATGTGTTCATGACAATGAAGTTACTCCATCCCAGATGGAATCTAAATTTGAATATCATCATTCAGAATGATCGGAAAAAAATTTGATGGTTAACGTTACCGGTTGTGGAATAACAGTAGCCTGTGTAATGCCTGCTTGAGGCTTAAGAGTGGCCAAAGCTTCTCTTGCAGCAGTAACTTCTTTGGTCAATCTAGCGATAACTCTACAAGCTGCGTCGTGCTGATACAAAGCATGGGATAGTTCCTGTCTTGCAGTTTGAAGTTGTTGTCTCTGTGTGAAGGAATGTAACATAACTGCGTCCCATTCATCTTGAAGGATTTTTAAAATAGCTGGGATTGACGTAGCACTAGGTGGCTTTGGTTTCACTATAGGCGTAGCTGAAAGATTATTCCGTTTGAGGAGACATGTGGGTAATATTTTTATTCGTTATTAGAATTATTAGTGCTACCTTTAACATCGATGAGCTGCTCGACAGTGAGTTCTTTGCCATTTATCGGATCAACTCCGTTCTCAACAACATACTTCTCAATTAACCGTCTTTCGAAAATCGATCCAGAAACAGGAGAGATGACGGGGTGCTCCGGAACCTCATTAGAAACTAAAAGCAAAATTATATTTTCGACATACAATGCAAAGAAATGCGCGGCTCTATAGGTTAGAATCCACCGGCCGGTCTAAAAATTTGCACCCAAACCGTTACGGCTCTGTATGAACTGATATAATCAATTAAAGCAACGTTCAGAGTTACTTTAACTTCAAGAACATATATTTGAAACACTGCATTATGTGATAATTATGAAGAAACTTACTTGCACAAGAGAGCGCCATTTTCACGGTACACAACCACTGCGCAAACTCTTTTCACGCTTCCGCGCCGCACACCAATTTTTATCTGGGTCGACGTAAACTGTTATACATGTACAAATGAAAAGTGTGTTATAAATTGATCCGTTAACAGTTTATTTCGTGCAGATAAATTACTGGCTAGTGTCACCTTGAAACTACACACCAAGTCAATCCAAATAGTGAATGTGAATCGCTATCACAAGACGCTTCGAATTCCTGTCGGAGACTACTTCCGGTACCTGGTATACGTATATATAGTGCATATATAGAAGTACAGAATCAAAAACATGGCATCTACCAGCACCACGTCGGTTTTCACTCTCATTGTTTTACTTGCGTTGTCGTTAAGTAACTGTTCTGACAATGAGTACGCGTCGGCACGAATTGAGGTAAGAAGTGTTTATCGTTCAGATAACAAAGATGCCGGTCCAACGTTATTTTATAGATTTTTTTCTGTTCACCGAAAACAAACGGCGTTTGACGGATGTGTGTCAAATCACGAGAAATGTCATGTAACTAATACATTTTTTATTGTTTGCTAGAGTTGCAGGGGCTGCAGCCTTAACCGGCTTCCTGATGTGAAGGACTTCATCTTCAAAGACGTTCCTCTTTAGTATCCTTTGTATGAAGTTGACATTGACTGCCACACAATTTCCCAGGAAGTGACATATTATCTTGCGTTGTTTGATACCGCTGTGTATTTCCTTGACTCAAACATTAGTGATAACGTTGAGTTTAAGCCAATTGCTGGTGCAATTCCAGAGCTTGTATTGCTGAATAAGAATGATGAGGTAATTGCTTCTCTGTTTGCAATAATTCAAAATCATTACTTATTTTTCAGTAATGGATCTAAATTCTAATGTAATTTCAGGAAGTGGAAAGAATACAACTGTCACGATTGAATCGTAAGGAATGCAATGAGCTGTTGGTAACAAAAGGCTTTACAGCTTCCAAGCCACCCAAAGATGAGATATAATTGGTTTCAATAATAGTTAACTATGTATTCATCTATTATGTGCAACAACGATTTGAATGACAGGTGTCAAAACCAGCACAAAACTACAATCATAAGTCTTGACAAATCGTTATTATGCATCCTTCTCCAATTACACAATTCGAGTATCAAATACTGTATCTATTCCAAGTTTCAGAAGACATGTTTTACAACTAATGTATAAGTCTTGAATAAGGAAAGTTTTGATATTATTGCTTGTTCTTATTATCTGGTCGATGTGATAGTTTGAATTTCCGCTTTAGCCACAATAACTTTGTATACAGCTCAAACTGTAGTTCATTCAATATGATCCAAAATAAAGTTTTATTAGATTTATTGAAGGTCGTTTATTGTTTGAATTTTCACCGTTACAATGTTATAAAAACTTGGAAATCTATAAGAATATGTCAGTAGGTCTACGAGTAAATTTACTGCGATGTTCGAAATTTCCAGTATAAATACATGTAATAACGGTTGAATCTTCATATTTATACATCTAGTCACTTTTTTTAAATTAGTATTCAATAATGTCTCAGCTTGCTGAGTTTTATGAACATGGAATGTGTCGATTCATAATAATCATAATCAGAACTTACCCAGGTAAATAAAATATTATTCCATTTATTCAGATTTATCATCGAATGTTGTGATCATTAGACAACAGTAGATGTGTTTTTCGCAGACATGAATGTCGTCATTGATCTAGTACAACGTTATTAAACTGTATGGATACAAAAATTCACAGAAAGAGTTGTGATAGCAAATATCAGATTGCAGTTTGAATTTTTTACGTTTCTACACGTATCCGCAGTTCCGATCTGTCTTCAGTTACTATCAACAATTTCATACAAACGTAAAATGGTGATCGTTGAAATAATATTGTTGAGAGGTTACTTATAACTACTTGATTATTTATGGACAACTTATTTATCCAGATCAGACAATATGGCTATTATTCACCTACGTATGTGTTAGATATATTACATTTTGATATTATCGACATGCATCTACATTTACTTTTGCAGACACACACTACTGTTTTATTGGAATTTTTTAAACCTAGCTTAAGAAATAAATTATATACAAATTTGAAATCTATACTTTGGGAAAAACCGCAACAATTTTACAACAGTAAAGGAAACGGGATTCCAATTTCTCTTCAACTTATATATCTCAAAATATTTAAACGTTCTAATAAAGTATACATTTCTTAAAACCTACGCATCATACATATATGTACACATGTGATTAGTAAAGTTTCCAAAACCAAGTAAAATTATCACCTGCACGGATATGCATATGCCACAATGTATTTTGGGTCCCTACATTGAATCCTCGATTTCATTATGCTACGGAGCTACTCGGAACTCTACTACCGATATTGATTATTTTGTTTCGATAAGGTTAGAAAAGTTTGGTGCAAAAAGAGTTTTTAAATACCAACGGTGATTTTTCACTTTTGATATTGATTCAACGGATATGAAAAATAAATTCACCGACATATCCACGCAGGTATCATCACAATAAGATTGATGAAAATTATTCGTTCAAAAGAGGCGTACCGATGCTCATGTATCAATAATGGAGAAAAAGGTGATCAGGTATTTGAGTTTGGTTATAAATGTGGGACCTGGATTCACGAGTAATGTTATGCCATAAGCAGCCAACAGATGAAAAGTAATGCCACCCATAGGAACACTTTGGATAAGAATTGCTCTTCTACGAATTGAGGAGTGCCACGAGGAGCTGCAAAACAAAGAATATGATCAGTGAGCAGAGCATACAAAGTTATCTAGTCTACTGATAAAATAACCGCTGCTATGCTACTGATGATAAAATAAAAATAAAACAATAATATTTGAGTATATTATATAATTTAACAAGCAAATACGATTATTGCGATCAATCAATATTGCTAATAAAGCTACCTGCTCCTGGTCTTGTTTCTCCAAAATTGAAGGTAGACGTAAAGAAACCAAAAGGAAATGCACCAATACCAAAGGACATGTGAAAACCGCCTTCTCCAAATCCAAATCCAGAAAATCCTGCATTAGCTTCAGGTTCCGACCTTTGACCAGCCGGGCGTGGAGGTACATTGTTTCTATAAACAGAAAGGTGAGTATTTCAATCTATTCTATATTTGGACATTTTAATTTTACGAATGATAATGAATTAATTCGCAAAGGAAAATATGTATTCAGGTTGAAAAAAGGTATCTGGAGATCAATCGCCTATCAAGAAAACAACACCTACCTTGGATCTTTTTGTTTGGTCATTCCACGCCCATAAAGTGGGATCACTTTTTCTTTACTGATGGCAGCTTTGCAGACGGGACAAAGTTGTCTTGCAGGCCGAGTTTCTAGCCATTGGTAAAGGCATGGCCAGCTGAAAAATTATTTCCTCATTATTGCACTTGTACTTTTGAGGTAGTGCGTTACAGATCAGGATTAATTATAGTATCTGTTTAACCTTGACAAACTGGTCTTGGCAACTGAGATATATGTTTATCATTTGAAAAACAGATTGACCGATAATTTATACTGTGCATTAGATTTCCATACCATGGCTCGTTTATTGAGGTGTTCTTGTATGTTTTGACAAAACTACTCTTGTACCAGTTGGATTAATCTATCGTTACGTCCGAAAAATTCTCGAATCATAGCTAGAATTATTGAGAGCCGATAGAAACATATTTTTGCTAAGAAAAAAAAAAAAAAAAAAACGGAGGTAAGAAAAATTCAAGCTTTTATGAGTCAAGAAACTAACTCTTGCAGTAAATTGGGAAAGTGGTGACCTGCTAAATTCTGCACAGTAAAACACTGAACAACGGTAGTTTGAAAAAAAGAGTAGGGTACTGTCCAGCTGCAAATTACCATTTTGATGTGTTTATCACTGGGCAAGCTTCGAATGTTAAAAATGTGAGCAATATCAATGATGAAAATTCTCAAATTTTGATTTATGCTGCATGTAACAATTGGTTAGCTCTTTGCCACCAGATGTGTATTGAGATAATTATACCTTTTTTTTCTTTTGCTAATTTCATCAAAGTATTTTGACAAGTTGGCAGATTTTTTATCTTTTTTCACTGTGTCAATTTAATGATTTCAACAATTAATTCTAAATATTTCTCTCTTCTGTTTTATAGAAGAAAGAATGAGCTTTGGTTTTATTCTTCTTAGAAATTGAGATTGAGCAATAAGCTGCACATGTACAACTTCCTTATCAAATAAAACTTCGTGTTTACCAAAACAAATGCCCACACATGCTGACTACTGCATCTTTGGCTCCATCCAGGCATATATTACACTCAAACATACGCTCATCCCTCTCTTTTTCCTCTTGGGCCGACCCCGAAGGTCTTGAAGGCCCTGGCTGCTCTTTGGCAGTGCTCATCTCAACAGGCACCTCTAAAAAGGCGTAAAGAAAAGTTATGTTAGATTTATCATGCATCGAACATCACGAATCAAGAGATAGGCATTTGTATATACTTCTAGCTTTATTAGTAGTAAATTTGTAAGGAATATTCACAATAAGGGCTGTAATTATTATAATGTTAACTAAGTTTTTGGGAATACCACTAGATTACGATGGTAGAACAACAAATGTGACCTTGAATCAATTGTGCTGAAGTAACTGTGAATATAGGTACTAAATGCATGTAATCGGTATCCGAACAAGATATCGAAGATTGTTTTCATTTTTGGAAATCTCGAGAAGCCTGATAAGAGATTGATTGATGACGCTTGAAAGTTGTTACTGACAGGTTGCCGATGACCTGCTGAAAGCTGTGTACTTCGATGTTTGAAATTTTATCAATTGACTCAAAAAATATTCCATAAGTGGCTCTCAACTGTAAATGGGAACGTAATACAATCTATAGCTCTTGAATCCGAAATTGGATTAGCACACAAAAATAAATCAAATGTTAGATCAAAACTAGGAAGAATAATTAGACACATAAATTGACGGCTGTCCGCAGATAACAGCTGTAAGAATAACAGATAATGATCGACTTATGCCACCAATCGCTATCTGGTATGTATGGGGTGAATAGTATAACTGTGTTAATGGGCTGCACTACTGAGATTTTCCAATATCTAGTCGATTTGGAGAAGCCAGAATCTACGTTAAAGCTGTCGTTTATTCATCAGGTCATTGGTGTCTACTGGATGTTAGATTCTTGATGGAAATAGCCATTGAAGGAATGGCAGAGATTGATTAATGTTGCGGTAAAATGACGCAGATGGACAAGACAACGAAAACATCAACAAAGCTCGTTGACGTATTTTAGGCAAATTTTGAGATGAAATGATTAGTTTTAGTATATTACAGCAACGGAGGTGAAATTTAATAAAATCTGTGGAAAAAGTGTTGAAAGTTCACGAAAGGTTCGTAACTAATATGATCTGTCAAGGAGGTCGAGTTCGAGGGAATCGGCATAGTAAACGTGAGGGTTTTTAGACTAAAAAGTTATAGAAAAAGACTCACCTACCAAAATATTTTAGCAAACTGTCCAAAAGTACTGAATTATCACTGTACACACTTGTAAATATTGGCACAATGCCTGAAAACAAAATTCTGAACTGCGCAAATCTTAGCAGATGATTTTCATGATTTTACGAGAAACGGATGTTCCAAATAACACGTAAGTGTCTTGACTTTTAGAATCCCGCAAACTCTTGCTAATTGGTTCCTCAGTTGCTTGATAATTGAAATATGATCGATCACAAATCGCGAAGTAGAGTCGAAGAGACTTCAGATACTTGGAACTGTATATCCCAATGAAGTTGTCAAATAATTATCTTGACTAGCCTAGTGCACACTGAGGATTTACAGACAAGTCACGTAAGCTCAAATCTACTTACCATTGGAAAGCTCACGTGATCTTGAAAGTTCTTTTTGCACTCCACAGGTCGCAGCACAATTCAACAATTGACGTTAATTTTGAATTTTATGCACCTTTTATCGTTCATATATTTTTGGAATTACGTTCCAAGTTGCATTTTACAGAATTATGTAGATTCCAATATTGAGGGAACGTTAGAAAACGAGGAAAACATACCGTCATTAAAATTTTTAAAGATATGAGGAACAAAGCATTCCCTTTACGCCAAGACTATAATCGATATCGCCCAGCGATACCGCAAGTAAATAGAAAAGTAATAATATGTCGTTTCATTTAACATCATAGAGTCCTTGCAACTTTCCATTCGAATGAAGTTTGCGGCTCTTTAATCGCGTAAGTTTTTTTGACTGATGCATTTTGTAACCACGTGCAGTAAGATATAAAGCTAAAATGCGAAGCCGAAGTTTATCATTGCGAAAGTTGACGAGTTCTGATGGAGGTCGCAATAAAGATCAAAGTATCACCTCAGCAAAGACGACCCTACCTTCAAAAAATCGTAGGATACCTCAAAAATATGGGACATCGATTTTAAATCAGAGACAAAATTATCGCGTCATCGAAGACGAGGTTGATTTAACGCCGAAGAATTTAACCCACGCTGTCTATCATCCTATCGAAGAACACCAACTCACAGCATTTGATACGATCGTATTGGGCCAGGGAACGAGTAATACGCAATTATTTTCCTGGTCCTCCGGATCTCAGCATGGAAATTTGAAGACCAATTCGTCTCTTATGGTTAAATCGAGCTCCATACAAATGCAACAAACCCAACTAATGGATGAATTTACCATCGGCGAAAGTATTACTTCTTATACTCTTTCTTCAAATTTAGACGAAGATCGAGCACCGTCTCAGTTCCACCTCTCCAGGTAATTTGCCTGTTTTTGCAGACTCGATTTACAGTCTTTGATCGTTATTTAAGAATGGTACCCTCTATAATTTATTTATCAGATTCGAGTCCGGCCTTATGCACGTCCGGCCGGATAAAGTGAATATAATCTTGCAAGAAACGGACGTGTTCTTCATTTTTGAGCTGCCGCAATTGACCGTCGATTTATCATCGGAGGAGGGTATTGCTGTTAAGGAGGCGAACGAGCAGTACGAGTACATTACAGTAGGAGCAGGATCTAACAGAAAATTAGTAAATGCCGAAGCCCAAACGCCGTGTATCTACCGTAAAAATAGATCCACTTATCTAGCAAGAACTAAGCGGAGAAATCAAGGAACTCTTGTTAATAATTGGATAATGTACGATACATTCGAGCATTTGAAGTCCACCAAAGCCAAGGGTCCTATTTTCATAGACACGGAAGAAGCGAGGCAGAAAGCTTTAGAAAAAAAGGTAAAACAATGAATGCGGATTTTCACCGCGTACTGAATCGAATATTCGATATTTTAGATCAGTCCAATGAAGCTACCGGAGATTGAAGATACCACCGATCAGCTGACCGTTGAAATGCAGTTGACCCATCTGGCAGAACACACAGATTTTTTGGACTCTGCGACGATCGTAGAGCGAATGGTAGCCAGTAATCTCTACATAGTACCTCAGAAAAGGTTCAAGGGCATAATAAAGCAGGACCCGTATAGTCCAACGTTAGAATTCACCTACAGTCTAGAATTTCTCTGGTCTTTCGTTTCAAACTTGAGCGCTGAATACTGCGTTGCTTGTTTCTGTTGGAACTACGTGAACCGGGACGTTCTAGCGGTTGGTTACGGGCCGATAAACAACCAGGAGGGACGTCAAGGTCTCGTGATGATATGGACGGCAAAGAACCCGCACAGGGCTGGAAGATGGCACTATTTTAACAGCCCTATTTCTGCCCTCGACTGGAGTCGCAATCGTCCGAATCTTTTAGCGATTGGATTCTACGACGGTGTATTACAAGTGATCGATGTCAGCAATAAAAATCTAGTAGTTATGAGATGCAGCAACAGAATCAGCTCGCCGTCTTACGCACCTCATTGGCAAGTTCAATGGTGGCCTGGAGGAGATGAGGTAATGTTCGAGGAGCAACTCTACACCTGTAATCAGGACGGTAGGGTGCTTTCGTACAGAGCAGATACGGATTTTAGCTGTACACAGATGATGAGGATCAGCAGAATCGAAGGAAAAATTAAAGGCGTCGAACAACAACCTGAGCAGTGCGTTGTTCATGATATTTCAATTACCAGGAACCCCGGCGCACTTGTTCTCTGCAGACACCCAGCTTTGCCGATGATTTATTTTGTCGGTTCGGATGAAGGATGCATTCATAGATGTTCGACGACTTATTTACAGCAACATATAGACAGTTTCAGAGCCCATAACGGGCCGGTTTATTCGATACAATTTTCTCCATTTTGTTCAAAAATATTCTTGACATGTGGCGCTGACTGGTGTACGAGGATATGGGCTGATGGAATAAACGAGCCTTTGATCACCTTGTCGACGCAAATGGCCTGCGTTCAAATGGCTGCTTGGAGTCCAAAGAACTCAACAATAATTGCTACTATCGTCAACAACCAGATTGACGTATGGGACATCAGAAGAAAATCTTATACCGCAGCTTCTAGTACGATTTGTGACACGCAAGGTAGATTATTACTTCTCGAATTTACGGCAAATGGAAATCAACTCGTAGCTGGTGACACTACTGGAAAGATATTCATATATAATCTCGAGGGAATGCCATTTCCACCGTATAATCAAACACAAGTTCTTATCACCTCCATACTCAAAGGACTTGAAACCAAACCCAATCTGATTCGTAAACTCAAAAAACTTGGTAGCCCCTTTTAGGTGCGTTATTACAATACACACCAAAGATGACTGGAAATAAATAATCCAATAGACATAATGAATCAGCGTTTCTCGCCAAAGAGTCAAAAATAAAAAACATGAATTTACTTTCGACTTTACAAAATGCGAAATTCGTTCTATTGCATTTTTTCACGTATGCCTTTTCGGTCTTGAGCACCCCAAATTCCGCGCTATAAAGTTCAAACCTTATATCCGGGCTATGGGGGACCGCGTTCCAGGATGAGGCCTGAAGCAGGACTCTCAAGTCTCATCGGGTGCCCGGTTAGCCGAGGGGACTAAGACCCATCGCTTAAAGAGGGGCCTCTCGGCTCTCGGCTCTCGATTCTCGGTTCTCGGTTCTCGTCTCTCGGGCAGCGGCTGGTGCCGCGGGCGCGATCCTTGCTACCGCCGCGACATCAGCAGGCAGTCTTACTCACGCCCGCACTCAACCACACTACTTTAAGACGTGACTCAAGTACGTAGAGAGCTATAAGACCCCCCGAATTAATAGTCCTTGAGGGGAAGACCCGTTTTACCGTCCTCAGTGTTTCGCGCCGGTCCCAACGTCACCCAGGACCTCGAGGTCCACGACTTATAGTACATCCTCCTCGCATATAATATTTATTTAATTATTTATCTATTTATCAATATACTACACGCGTAATATCGTGATCGATGTACAATGCAGAAGCTACTTTAAACCGAACTTTGAACGTTGACGGATCTGTATAGGTATATACAGCTGTTGCGGGTCTCGTGTATGCAGCTTGAACCGGTTTTTTTCTTTTCATATTCGATCTACATTTTTTTTTTTTTTCTTCTGCAAATTGCGGCTATCGCTTTGCGGACTTTTAACGGCATTTCTAGGTATAATAAATATCGCGTTTTTAATATCAACCCTATACTATTTCAAGCCTGCTAATTAAACTAATTATTTTTCATACCTAGAACTTTCAATCGTTATTTGCCATATAACTACTCCACGGTTTTTCACTATGTTTTTTTTTCTTCCAACGATCGAGTGTGCGGTATGATTTTCATCAGCAGCGTTGACATTTGATTTCCAAGAGTGAAATTTTATATAAACGATGAGGTGAAATATATCTGGACTTATCATATACGACGCATGGTGCATGTCATCGAAAAAATTCAATTCAAAATTTCCTCGCAAATATAATATCACCTTTCAAAGTAATATAAGTACATACACGTGCGATATAAAAATTATTTTGTGCGCTATGAACATCAACATCGTTGACTGTACCGGGTGGTTAACAAGTAAGTGCAATAATTTTTTAACTGCAATTATATTCTAACTAGAATAAATGAAATAAAAATCACCCTACATTAGATTTTTTTTTTCACAAATAAAACACGTTATTACATACCAATACGCGATCAGTAAACGTAGGTATATCTTTAATTTTAACGGTGTGTTAACGTGAATAAAAAGTAACGTTAATTTGATTTTAAGTCAGAGCAATTCGTGCAGAAAGGTGTAATTATGCCGTTCGTTCAAATATATGTATATCCATAGCCCGACGCGGTGATATCGAGTAAGATTTTTCAGTCGCAAGAAGGGCGCGCAAATATTACGCACTCAAAAAACAAAACAAAAACCAACACATCTGGTGACTCTTTTTTTAAAAGACTAATTCATTGAACGTAGTTACTAGCGCAGTTTTGTCTGTCTGTTGAGCTTTTAGGTGAGAAAAAACAAATTGAACGATCGTTATTTTGAATATAATTTTTATATTTTAAAGTATTTCGAATATTTCTGTTACGTAACGTGTTCCAAATCGTGTTTCAACCCATTTGGTATTACGGAGTTTTATCTCGTTGAGTACAGCTGGCTATACGGCCGAAATAGCTATTGGCTATTGGTTTAATCGTCTTAATACATCACCGCCTATCTTCATCTACTCCTCACCTATTATGCTGATACACAAGTTACTTTCTTAAAGACGAATAACTGCGTCTTCGACTCATTTCGTCTCTTATCGTATTATACCATATAGGTATACCTTTACCGATGATGAGAAACTATATATAACACGATAGTAGAACCGGGAATAAGGGTGATACAGGAAATCGTAACAACACAAGAAACTGACTAGCTGCTGTTGCTGCTGATGCTGCTGCTTAACTTATGTACCTATACCATTTAGGAGTCCGTTAATTAATTGATTCCTAATAAGGAAAAATGGTGAGAAAAACGCGCTGGGAATTTTAACGTTTTTAAAATGAAGAATCATATGAATCGCTATATGTATATACAGAAGATCATCACTGATCGTCTACATGTATACAGCGATGAGGATCGAGTTTGATCAAACTTAAGCTGTAAATACACTACCGTAACTAATTATCATAATTTCCATTTGCGAAAAAATAATATAAGAGAATTGTCAAAAATCGGAGCAATTGGAACGACGCAGGGATTCTTTTTCATTGCAGCAATATTAAAAAAAAGGTTGGTTTTAATATACCGAGCATGATTATATCGATGAACTCTGAAAGGATACGGTCGCGCATGGAAACCGGTGTACTAAAAGAAGATCGTCGTTCAGGTGTTTTTTTTTTTTTTTTTTTTACGCGTACGATCTACTTTGCAAGTATATTCACATATATTTTGCGGCACGGATCGATATGTACTCCACGATGTAAAATAGGTGCAATGAAATTCCAAGGTACTCGCGGTGACGTTGTGCAGGCTGTAGAGGTGCAGCGGGTAATCGTTGCAAAGTTATCAAAATATCACGCAACGTGCAGAGCATAAAAATGTAAAAATGGTTTTTCATAATTTAGACAAACCGCGGAATTTGACAAG
Organism: Athalia cordata; assembly: GCA_963932425.1. Lineage (NCBI taxonomy): Eukaryota > Metazoa > Arthropoda > Insecta > Hymenoptera > Athaliidae > Athalia > Athalia cordata. The sequence goes on from OZ010626.1 coordinate 35,250,061, forward strand.
GTTGAAATGACATTTTGAAATATGTATGTATAGTAATAAGCCGAGTATCCTGAATTTTGGAACGCTGCATACATAATTTTTCGAAACTGACATACATATTATTTCTGGATTTTGATCGCGTTGCAGGTTCGGAGGAACACCCAGTATGCAAGTGTATATAAGATACTGGACTCTCCAAGTAAACTTGTTTATCAAGTTACATGAACAGCGGTTGGTATAGGAGACGGCGCGCAAGGAGCCGAACCTGAAAAGGGAGGTGGGGTTGTCGGCAAGGAGACGACGCATGCAGACTTATGAAAAGATAAACCTATATAAACATTTCTATGACGTTCGTGATGCGAGTTATGCGATTATTAATCATTTCCACGATATTTCAAACCAGGTGATTTTACCTGACATCCAACTGCATATCCGCAAGAATTCTATGTTCACTTATCAATCTCTGATCGATCAAAACGTGTAGGTATGATATAATTAACTCAACAATGCAGCGCATTAAAAAAGGCAAAGTAAAAAAAAAAACCAAATAATTAGTCAAAATTTATACAATGATGCAAAAAATTCCGAAGGATTGAGTAAAATGCGTACTTTTTTCTCTTTTGTACTAAAATTTAACTCAGGTTTGAATATATATAAGGATTTTTATACCGAGAATTCATCAACATAATCGCAAGATAAATGCCCCCTATAAAATTAAAAAGCTCGCACTCCGCGCTATATCTTTTCATGCACGCCTCGGCCTTTCTCTACTCTCAGAGTTTGATCATATATGGTATACCTATATACGTATCTACCCACCATGTGCACGGTATGATATAAAAATTCACGAGTAATCTCTCTGGGGGTGGGTAATTGTTTCAAGGAAGAAAAGGGATGTATTCTGTTATTATATTCCCAACGTAGTTATAATCCACTTCCTATATCAACGATCTGCTATACACTACCGCGTAAAAAACATCTTCATTTTCGCTGCATATAATGTTACTCGTATTATTTTTTCTTCATGAATTTTCTCTATCTCGTTTTTTGCTTTTTCATTTCAAGTTACTTTCAAAAAATCAAATACCGATACGTGTAGACTCGCAGTTTCTGTTTCAATCAAAACGAATCTGCGTATGTTTCTTTTTTTTCTTTTTCTTCTTCTGTTGCCCATCCGCATTTTTATGTACAGTTGCTAAGGGGGGAAAATAAGAAAAATAAAAAAGGACACTGCATTACTGAACACGTGGCTGACTCGGCAACGGATAATGTAAAATTCCGCATACGTGGGGGCGGAATTAGGATGAGTGGTCATACGTGTAAGTAAAATGCTCGAGGATATACCGAGAGCTCGATCAATTTCTTTTTTTTCTTTTATAAAAGATGCAATTAATTGATCGTAATTATTCATGTACACGTGGGTTGTAAATTAGGAAATCTTTTTTCTGTTCCTTTTTTTTTCTTTCCCGTACCATTTTTGTGCCCCCACGCGCATACGCAGTAATATTATTATACATACGTATCTTCATTTATTCGTATATGTATAATTTTTTTTGTTTCTTCGTAAGTACAGTGTTTTAATATATCTACATGTATAGAGTAGGTATTATACCGCGTTTTATACTGACACGCGTGCCACGCGACCGCGTGCGTTGACTCCGGTGAGCCATACTTATACATAGGTATACGTACCACCTTCTTCTACCTCTTCGTCATGCCTATAAAACCCCAGCTGTGACCCCCGACGATTTGTTTTATCACCTATTCCGTCCCACAGTCTTTCCACGATTCGAAATCCATCTCTTTTTAGTTTCTCTTTCTCTTGCTTTTTCTTTTCAAACATATAACGTACATCGAGAAAATTAATAACGAGTGAAATTTCTTACGAATATATATAACGAAAATTTCCTTTTCTTTTTCGTTCAGTATTTTACAAGTCGTCATCCATTCTTCTGGCATTTTTCCTATCTATATGGTATAGTTGAGTATCACACGGATCTACTACTTTAATTTATTATACTCTGAGATTTTGTACTCATATTTATCGAATCCCTTTGGTTGAGTAGGTTTATTTTATTTCTCGGTAAAATAATAGATGCTCCTTCTGGCTACCGTTGACACGCGATTAATGCACCTGCTGTTTAAACAAAGTTACAACCGTATCTCTCCACTATTCCAATAGCAATTCCCGTCGCCTTGCGGCAACATAGTAGTTGGTTGTAAAGGACCTTCTTCTTTTTCTTCTTATGTACCTACTGCAAATAGTATATTATTGCGATTCAGTCTCGGAAGAGTTATAGAGAAAATCAACCAGGGAACGGAGAAGCTGTACACTGCCGAGAAATTGGTTATCCTGTCCGATCAAGATTGTCGATAACGCTTTAACCAGACTACTGCCATTACTTTTTCTTCTTCTTTTTCCTATTCGAATTATTAGAAATATCATTATTATTATAGTTATCGATACACGTGAGGCGAGATTCTCATCATAAATTGCAGGTCCACATTGATTAGGTCAAATGGCAAAGATTTTGGTCCTTTTATTTTTATGTTATCATACTTGTAGTATATTAAAAAGTTTTGCGGATTGTAAGAAGTATTCTGGTTTGGTTTCCTCTTTCTTTTCTGGTTTCATCGTTCTTTCTGCAGATGTAGGAAAAAGAAAGAAGAGATTTAGATATTTACGGCTGCTTGCACATCATATGCCTGTCCGTTATATAATGTCCTCGGAAGATAACTAGCTGCAAGGGTTTCCGTGTTATACCGCTAATATCACGACGTCAAATTAAGGTAACTTTAATGATAATAACAACGATGACTATAATGGTCAAAGCTTATATAATAATGATAATAATGAAGGAATATATGAAACTTCCGGTATAATGACGCGCGTCTATGTAATATCGCGGAAAATCACATTATTACATGTATTTGTATGTGTAATGTACGTATACATATATGTATATACCTACATGTCTCGCAATCAGCAAAGGGTAAACAATTATTAACCCCGAATATTATTTACAGTTTGCAGCAAAATTATTTCAATGATTATAATAACGTGTAGATACTTTTCGAAATTTTTATTAAAAGTTCTTTTTTTCTTTTGTTTTTAATTTATATACTACAAGTTTAGCGCAAATTACAGCACGTGCATGATTATATTCGTATACCTATACTTGCACAAGATGCGTGAAGGTGAAAAAAATACGCGACTTCCGGCTTATATGGTGTGGTCTGCAAATATGTCTGAAGAGGTAACGAACCGCGGTTTCCGCCGTCTTCTTATATACCTACCTATGCTGTATGCAAGCTCTATATCCGGTTTCCTTTTAGATCCCTCAGATTATAATATTTTATTACGAAATGGATACGTAGTAACGTGCTATTGAGTTACAATAACGTGTGGAATTATACTATCTGTATACGTTTGTACATGAAGGCATATATACATTGTTTTTTGTTTTTATTTTATTCTTAATTCAATTTTTTTCTCAGCTTAAATTAAAGAAAAAGGAACGAAAAATTGCACGAAGTATATAGAAATGGGTATACTTACGGTAGTTCTTTGCAATGGCAGTTTATTTCTGCATTTCCGTTTTTCTTTCGTATAAAATCATCAAGCGAATATTGTTCTTGTGCGGTAGGTATAGCCTGGGGAGGGCGAAGCTGTAAACCATGGAAATCATGGTGGAAGCGCTAACGAGCTCGAGCTTCGCGTCCCCGTGCGATTTTATTTCTCGATCTTGCTAAAGCAGCTGCAAGTATAGGTTAGGTTTAGTATAACTGAAGACATACTATTGCTCTTTAACGTTCGCCGCAAAGAGACCACAAGAAACAAAGGAATCATTAACTGACATTGACACACGAAGAAACTGGAAATAAGAAGGAGTAAAGATAAAAACCAAAAAAAGAGAGAAAAATTATTTTATACATATAAAAGAAAGAAGAAACGCTATGTTCAGCTATATTATTACAAGTCTCCATTTCTTGACTCTTTCACCTTTTACTGCAAGTCGTTGCTGAAGATCAATAATTCTCGGTTTATTTATATACTTAAATATATATATATATATATATTTTCATTCTTATAATACTTATCTGTCTACTTTTTTTAGAATATATAAGACGCGAGACTGGCTTACGATTTAACGATCATCCAGCTATATTGCTCGATGTTCAGTCCATACTGTTATTGGCTATTCTTGAAACGTGGATCATAAAATACAGCAGATCATAAATCTGTGGAATATCTTAAATTTTCTATATCTTATATTATGTACTTACGTACCCCGCATTCATGATATTAAATACCTCTGTTCATAGAATATTTCCATCAATGAAACGCGATTTTATTATGAATGTTATATTTGTACATCCTTTTTTTTTTTTTAATTTTTTATTCAATTACGAAGTCATATGAATAACTTCGTATAATAAATTAATACCCGTAATTATGTTACACGTATGTGTTATATAGTAAGTTAGATGCGTATGTAGTTATGCACATAGGATAAGGAAATGATTTAGGCGATATTGAGTTGGTCAAGAATCGATCGCCGATGCGAGGATCATCAGTTCTTGAGAGCGTCCTTGCCTGCAGCATCGAACTGGTTATGACAATCACTGCGGTCAAGTTTTCTTTCTCTCTTACTTATATAGTGTCTGTTAAACCTCGTCGCTCAATCCCGTGAGGCTCTAAACGTCACTTCTTTTACCATCCATTTCCGTCCGAATGCAGTCACTCAAGTCAGTACATATTATGTCGTGATTCCCAGCTGACGTCCTCCACTGTTCCGCAGTAGTAAACCTTTTTGTTCTTTTCTGTTTTTTTACTTTTTTCATTTATATCTCTCTTTCTCGATCTTTCATTCCATAAATCTCTGAAAAACCAACACCGCGGATGTTTTAAGCAATTTTTCGTTTCCATATTCTTTTTTCCCCCCTCGAGCAATGTACTTCCTTATAGGGTATAAGGTATATACACAATGATCGAATACTAATCAAGATATAAATATAGACAAATTTTTTTCTAATATTGGTTATATACTCTTCGTGCATTAGAATTTTTTAATCGCGTTGAGAAGTCCAATTTAACAAAACCAAATTCTTTTTTGTTTTACAATTTCGGAACTGGAATTGTTCGTGAATCGTGCAAGTAGGTATAAAAAGTATATGAGGTATAAATAAAATAAATTCACACACATATATCTTTTTCTGTTAGCGAAATACTTTAACAGAAATGGTTAATTAGATACGGGTATACATATAAACTTTGAACCGTATTACCATAAATCGGTTATCGTTGAATAAATCTTCCATACCTTGTATACGTTATTTATATGCGAACAAAATGAAATTACAGAAGAAGAGAAAAAGAAAACTACATCGAACGAAATAAAATAAAAAGGAAAAATAACTGAAAGGAAAAAAAAAATATTACACAGTAATTTGTGGGGATATTTCGCGGTCTTCGTAATTAGTGATACTAATTAATGTGGGTAAAGACCCACATCGAGGTTCGATCGAATCAGCGGGTGGCGGGGGGGGGGGGGGGGGGGCAATCCTCTCAATCTCTTTGCCCAATCAATGTGCCCCAAGTTCGCAGCTGATGCGCGGCTAATCGGAATTAACAGAACACGATCGCCGTGTCAAATATGACCGTTAAAAAACATCCATCGGAAGCCATTTTGTTTGAAAATTTAATACCTCACCCCTGATGTAGATTTGATTAAATGTTTTATTTAGTCATATAGCTGTTATACAAATATTAATGTGAACATTTTTGTACTGTAGGGTTGAAAAAAGCAACAAAACTGAAAAAGGGGGAAAAAAATGGATGGAGGATACTTAAAAATATTATGGTTTCGTTAACAATCACTCAGAACGTTCGCTGGATGTTGAATATGTGCTGTAAGAAGCAAGTTTAAGAATTTTGCATCAGGGCGAAGTCGTTCGGATACGTATTATAGTATAGAGCGTATAGTCCAAGTTTGTCTTCCTACCTTTCTGAGTCTGCTGTTGTTGTTGTTGTTGTTGTAGCCTGCAGTTTCTCTTGTGCGGGTCCAGACTTTGCAGGTTGCAGACCGACGCGGAGTAAAAGCACGGGAATGCGCGGGAATCAGCAATGGTGTAAATCATCCTTCTCTCGCATACTTATAGGAGAATGTTTTTACTATAGGTATATAGAGAGGTATGTATATGTGTAAGGCCCACAAGTGCAAGGCCCACTCATACACACTCAATTATTATGGTACGCTTCCGTAATTATATGGTTGCGGGTGCGATGCCAGAAAGAGATGGAATGGTGGAAAAGAAAGAGATGAGAATCAGAAAGAAAGAAAAGAAGACAAAGGGGGATGCAAACCATAATGTTAGAATTCTATATGGTATATACTATAGATATATTTCACTCATCACCCGACACCACCCCAGTAGAAATTAATTTATCGAAAAAATTTTGGAAATCAGGTCTTGAAAGTCACCCCGTGACCTACAGTTTTGGAGCCCGTCGTTTTGTTAATGTAGGCAGACGTCTGATTTTTCCCAGAAATCACAACCAATTGGTTTCGCAACCAAAACGCCAATAATTTTGTTTTTCTAGCGTTGATTCTGTGAAAATTTGACAGGTTAAAGATATGTACATCGATGGGATTGAAAATGCAGTTGAAATTTTAACCAGCAATGGTTGGAGATTGAAGAAAGTCTTTTGGGTCAAAGTTTACCTAGTGAGTTCGCGTGCCAGGGTCATAAAGGTCGTGACCCTAAGGGTAGTGGGAAGGCCTAAGAGCGCGGGAAACTACGTTGGGAATTCGATAAGTAGTATTTTTCTTTTTCTTTTTTGGTACAATCGAAATTTTGAAGTATCTTACAGATATATTTGTATATTTTTTTCTCGTCCGACTGCATCTTTCGAAATTCTAAGATGTAGTAAAAGGTCAAGTAATGTTGATGGATCTTCCCTTCAATTGACCCTAACCAAATTAAAAGCTATTTGCTTAAAATTCAAAAATTAATATACATAAGTCAGTTGAGTTTTCCGAAGATGGTCTCCGCTTCAAGACACTCGACATCGAAACACTTTAGCAACTGCCGAATCTTCTTTTTGAACTTTTTTCAAATTTTCTGCTACACAATTTGATTTTCATTTATCCTTAATACATCAGAAGTTACCTGGTCTGATAAATTAGCCGTCTTCATATTCGTTTAAAGATATAAATCAACGTGAGCTTGACCACGTGACACCCGGAATTGAATTAAATTGATAATATCATTCATTCCGCCGGTACTGCACTCGTATATAAATATATACATACACGTATATAATTTATGCAGAAAATATGCAAATTCAACATCCTTTATATACGCTACATACAATACGAACATGTTTCACATTATCATTCTAATTTAAACATTTTATACGCGTAACCCGTAAAAAAAAAAGACAAAATTTCATGAAACAAATATTGTGGTCATCTGCAGTATGTGCCCATGTAGCTACAGCTACAGGTCGTGCGTTTTTAATTAGGCTATTTTACGATTGGGAGGATAAAATTTTCACCTCTGATCTGGTTTCGAGCATAAATAATACGATCGTCTTGTATACCTATAAAGGTGGAAGGTAATCCCATTGGAATTTGTTTGAAAAAAAGAAAAATTTAAGAAGCGTTTTCTACACACTTAAACGTATCCCCTATACCTATAATTTGTCGTCTCGAATACCGAGAGTTCGTTTTAACGATGCGATGAAGCTAATTTTGAACGACCTTTGACCTTGTTTATTATACATATATATAGTTGGTGCTATGGTATTTAACGAGATATCAAGAACGCCCGAATTGTAGACGACAAGAATTTCTTCGACACCTAGGCAATTTTATGTACAACAAATGTTATAGGTACAAAAGTATATAAAATATATTTTGTACATACCTAGTTTAAGGATTGGAAAAAAACACGTTCAACGTTCCCATCTGTTATAAAAAAAAAAAAAAAAAAATTCAAGAAAAGATGGAAAAAAAATGGAGAGTAAAGCAGTTTAGGAGTCTGGAACGGTCCATGGATAGATAATAGTTTGGAGTTTGACATCCAATGTAGATGGACCAACGATACTAACAAAGTTAGAGCCTGCGTGGCTACCATTAGAGTTTATCAACGATTCAATCTCACCCGTTATACTTATCTGTATTTCAGTCACAATATAATATCCCGTCGCGTTGGTGGTTCGCCTCGCCTCGCCTCAAAAAAAAAAAGTTTAATCTTCGTTTATTTAATACCTGTACTATTTTTATTATCTCTCAGTTATATGGTATACTTATTCTTCAATAGTTACGTCCTAGGTATTTAAACTTTAATAAAATGAATGGTAGTTTAAATATGTAACCAGATCATGATTCAGATTCTGTGAGGCGAAAAACTTTCTTTTTTTTTTAAGTTTGTGCCTCAAAACGTCTGTGAAAAAAATTAAAAAAGAGCAGAATTTTATTGAGAGAAAAAAAAAATAACAATAATAATTTATCAATCAAAGAAAATGATCCTTGAGATTTTGAGATTGCAAAGCTGGAGATAGGGATGATGCGAAAGTTTGAAATACTGCAGATCATTTCAGTTTTTAAGACGCGATATTTTAATTCCGAATATATATTCTAATTTATCATGCGAATCGTTAATGTGACAATTCAATTAAAAAATTTTCGCTTTCCAGTTCGCTACAGGTATATATCCATGTAGCTTCGGATCCAGAACCGAAAAAGTGATTAATGATAAGAAAGAGAAGACGATCATTTTTTGTTTATTTATACCGATTGGTTCAGAGACCGCTAATTGCTGTAAAATAATTAGCACCGAGTATATAAGTCGCGAGTACGTGCTGATGAGTTAAGGAGCTTTGATTAACGATGAAATTTACATAACCCTCTACAGCGATGAGATAATTATTTTGAAAGCTAATTATTAGTTTCTTTTTTTTTATTTAATTTTTATCCCCACATAACACGCGATTATGTAATAAACAAGGTAAAATTGTCATCGCCCTTGATTAAGGTGTACCTAAAAAGTTCATAATCTGTTGCGAATTTATACAGCCGCAAATTAGGCTGATTGAATTGAAAAAAACAGAATTTTTTTTTTTTTAATTGAAATAAAATGATCATTTCTTCGATTAATAAATTTAAATGGAAATCAATGCGACGGTTAATACCACAATCAATCCTGACTAATTAACGCCTTCCCATTTGATAAAAAAAAGAAAAGAAAAGAAAAGAAGAAACAAAAAATGTGTATAGAAAATTTTAATAGTTCGGTATATCGGTTGAATGAGGTATTTAAAGTGCTACCTAACGAAGTGTATAATTGCTGCAGTTTGATAAACGAAAATGGTAGCCATAAAGATTATTTCCAAAAATTTTCTTAAAGTAGCCACGTTGTAACGTTGATTACATAGAGATTATGTATGGTCGGTGACGTTAATGGGAAATAGCTATATATTTAATCTCCTGATTTAATCCAAACTAGAAACTATCGTAATATTATACGCTGTTTACCCTAATCTCCATCCACAAATAACAAAAAAACCCGAAATTAAATGATACGATTGTCAAATGCTGTACTACGAGTATTTTATTGTCCCCGCCTATAATCTTAACGATCATCTTAATTCGAATCTGATGTCTTCATGTACAACAAAATCAATGAAAGTAGTTGAAATATTATTAAAAAAGCAGAAGTAGGTTTTTCTGTGCCATTCTTTTTTTTCTTGCTGCTTTTTTCCTTTCAACTTCAAGCGCGTATCGATTTTAAGGTGCAGTCGTCACGTGTTCTAAATTAATTAAATGTAATTACTATACTCGAGTAATAATTAGCAATGAAATTAGGAGTGCCAAAAATTTTGGAAATTCTTCAATTCGGTGTTACAGAGTTATTGAGGAAAAGATTTTCATGAAAAAAAATTGTTGAAATTATAGATGTAAGTTTTTTTTTCTTTTGATCTTTTTTTTTTGCGTAAGAAATTGATTTTTCTGATCGATACACATTACTTTAGGTTTGACATTAATTAAAAAAGAAACAAAACAAAACAAAAAACAATCGTACTATTCACCCATTTTTATGTTATTTTACTAATTGGTTGCTTTAATTATTCATTGGAGAATGAGCACGCGCAGTAGTATAGAGTATTACCAGTAGACATTTTTACATTATCTAATGGGATGATCTTTTCGCGTGCAATTCAACGTAACGAATTTACCATCAGTTTTATTTTACACATCATCAAGAGAGGAGAAAACAAAAAAAATAGATTAAAATTAAATAAATAATATATTGCATGATGAGCGTTAGGGAGAAACCGATGCATATTCTTTGCTCTTTTATCGGAGTCGCTCCATATTCATTTGATCCTAAATCATTGAATTTGAAATTTAAGACGTCGATATGCGCATCGATTTACTCCTCGTTAATTATTATTGCTCTATTTGGAATCGCTGTTGTAAATTATCAAACAATGGAAATTAATTTAAGATCTGAAAGTCGCGTTACTCTGGGTGCTCAGTGGCTTCAGTTTTACACTAATAATGGATTTTCCGTTGTAATTGTTATCGTTAATACCCTACAACAATGGAAGATCGTCAAGGTAGTACATGATATATACTATCTGATAATATTCCAATTCCGTTCAAATCGGGTGATCGATATTTTCAAATATATTTTCAACCGTTTTATTTGTATAGGTGTTCAACGAGATTTTCAAAGCCGAATATCGTCCACAAAATCTAATCGATAACCAAAAATCCTGCAAAGAAATTTTCTACGGTACACTTGCGACGATCGTCGCCGTATTTTTGCAATTATCGACAACGCTCACCTCCTATTTTGACAATCAAAAAAGAATCGACTATTATTGGTTCGCCTATGGTATTCTGTTTCTTCTGAACTCAATGATCGTCGTTCAATTTTTATTCGTTGTCCTGAAAGTCGGAATAAAATTCCGAAACTTGAGTAGCAGACTCATCGATTGCATGAACGAGGTGATTATCGACGTTCTGTAATACCCAGAAATTGCTCGTTTTTTGTGTGGCTTTCTTTTTTTTTTTCAAGAATTTTTTTCAAATTTTCAGCCGCCTTTATTCACGCTGAAAGCGAAGCAGACCGTTGAATCGTCGATGCATTTAACGGTGGAAAAAATAGCCGAGGAACATTTAAGGCTGATAAATTTAACCGAGCTTTTGATATCCGCATTCTCATATCAGCTGTTGATTTGCTTTATAACTGGATTAATTATATCGGTTACCGGTTCTTATTTGATATGTAAAAGGATCATTCAGCATTCCATCGAACTTTCTGACCTACACAATTTCCAAGGAGAACTTGAACGGGACTATGACTGGTGGGCTTTATCTTGTTATCCATTAATGCATTCGATTCTTCTTGGAATCATAATCGCCGTTTGTCATTGGACTCTTTCTCAGGTCAGCGCAATAATTTTGGTTTAAAATCGAAAAAAAGATTCTATCCAGATTTCCAAGATCAATTGATATCTTACCGTATTTTTTCTTCAGTCAAAATTGCTCGACGACATCGCGCCTCGCGTTCAAAGATCTTCACACCTATCGGAAAAATCAAGTGTGAGTTTTATCGATTATAATGACCTTATAATTGAGTAAAATATTTCTGATTTAGATTTTACGAGTAAAACTGAAAAAAAAAAATGTTCTCCAGATAAATAGCTTTTGCCAACAACTTCTACTACGGCAACTATCTTTCGGCGTTCTTCATCTTTTTACTATAAATCCTTCGATGGTTTTTTCGGTAAGTGCAGTATACCTATGTCTGAACTACGCAGTTCATCCTGAAGCAGTTAACATTGTTAAGAATATTTTAATTCACAGATAATAAGCACGGTGCTTACCTACCTGATTATTCTTCTGCAGTTCGAACTTAGCCAAGTTACAGAAGCCACTGCTGCGAGGGACGTTCTTGCTAGTGTTGCAGGAGAATATAACTTTACAATATATTACAATTTAACCGCGAACAACACTGAAAATTGAACGTTTAAACGACATCTGAAGAATTTTCATATTTTTTGATTATATGCCTATTTTCTATTTTCATTCACGTAACATGTTCTGCATCGCCGTGTTTATTTTCTTCATTCTCTCTTCCGTTGCATAATTTATTCCTTGTTCTACTCCTCGAGCATAATTTTAAGAATTATATTCATCCCGTTGCCGCGCGAGAGATCCGAGAAACGAACGCCTTCTCAGTGATCTATTGCATAATTGGATGTTCCGAGGTATGCGCGTACAGTAAAATCGTTTCTTTTCATTTCTTATACACTGCGGACCTTATAGTTCTTACTCTTTATCTTCTCTTTCTTTCCTTTTTTTTCTTCTCTTTCTTATTATTCTTTCCACTCTTCATAAACCCTCAGCGTCAGCACAGAAGTATCTCAAATAAGATACCTGTAGAAATCCTGTGAAAAGTGAACAAAAAAAATCAGTTAAGAGACAAAAAAAAAAAAAATTTCATTCGTCCGGAAGTGTTGGCAAATATAAGGACATGAGATGCGATGAATTCGCAAAGAAATAGTATCGCAGGATTATAAAAAAAAAAAATAAGAATAATTTATATACATAGGTTTATGAATACGTATGTAATAGCGAACATTTAGTGATGTAAATAATTTATAGCGTTACCGCCCACGACAATTTATTATATCTGGTGTCAGAGCGAGTTGGTAAGGAAATCAAGCTGACGTGAAAACGATTATTTAAAATACATAGTCGTTCGGCAAGACTTGCGTGAATTGGCCGTTTGACCCTTACCGACCTCGGAAGAGGAACGAAGACCGTTACTGCTTCAAAACCTGCATCGAACGACCAGATATTCCCTACCAACCTATACCTACTTACTTACTTACTCACTTACTTACTTACTTCTTACTCCAGGTGGACCAAAATTATCGCAGGATATAACCCGGGCTAAGGGAATATACTCTGCAGCCTATCTTCAATCTGGCAATTACTTCTCAAGCGTGGAACACCAATCTCAATCGATATCGTATCCTGGCAGAGGAAATTTCGATCCAACAACCAATCTCCCATACTTTACTTGTTGCCTTTTTGTTTTTGTTCCTTTTTCCTTTTTTTCTCTTTTTTTCCTCTCTTTAATTCGCTGATCTCTGTACCCGTATAACTTTTTACGTGAAAAGCTGAAGTTTCGAATTGAATAAAGTTTCGAAAATTGATTCGGACGTATTTAAATTTCTGCTTTTTGTTTTCTTGCGTTTCTACTTCCAAAATTCTTCGTCCTTCATCGCTACCCGTATCATATCGCGTAGTCGAGGTATACCGTCATGATATTTGCAACGTCGTACCTCGAGATAAACATGTACCAAATTTATAGCGATGTGACGTACGGTGGACGAACTTCTTCTTCTTCTTCTTCTTCTTCTTAAGGACGACTCCCAGTATTACTGTACTGCCCAGTATTGTGCGTACCTACCCGACTTATTCTCAGACTCCGCCTACTCACACTCATGTGCACGCAGTTATGATTTATGGTCATCGTAAAGTAACCCCAGCGGTGCCCTCGCCGGTAAGGCCCCGCTGGGACCAGTGCGGTAAAATATATAAACAAAAAAAAAAAAAAAAAAAAACACAACGAAAGAATATATGAAAAAAAAGAATCGACGTTGAAAAAATTGCTTTGTATTTTCCTTGGTAACTTCCATGAGGTGTAGTAGTACCGCAATACCGAGGTCATCGAAGAAGAGTTTTGAAGTATGGTGTTTGAAAAAAAAAAACAAAAAAAAAAAATTGTGTTTTATTATATAATTTGTTACGGGGAGCAAAGATTTCCATACGTGTGCATTATACCTATATTTTATCGTTTGCGAATGTATTATGATATTGATAATTTTGTTTCCAGAATTTTGTCCGACGAATTATACAATTATCCTTCGAGTTAATGAGAGGAATTCTCAGCGCATGCTAAATGATTGGTGAATTCAAGTCGTATGTATCGTATGTATATGATACATAACCCGTCTAGATTATGGACCCGCTGCGGCCGATCAGGCAAATCTCTCGAACATATTGGATGGGAAGTTGGCGTGCTCCCATGGGATTTTATGTGGATCGTGTTTTGTTTCTTCACGTCGAGAGACCGATCGCCCAAGGCGTTGGTCCCACGCAGAGTAGTACCCGTACTCAGGAACGCGAGCATCCTCGAAGATATCGGTGAGATGAATCCCAAAAATCTTCGATCGAATCAACACACGTCATCTCACTCATCGAATGATCATTGATACGGCGATATTTTCATTTTATACTATTTTATTGTTAGCAAAAAAATTCAACCTACATCTCGATTCGCTTTTGAATATATTTGCTGTTTTTTTCACTCGATCGAAGTGAAAAACCAGAAACAAAAATTACGAGTGAATGTAGATAGTATACATTTTTCAAAGGAGAAATGATCGCGTGGGGCATCGCTATGCAGTCGATGTCGAACGATTATTAATTCGTTGGGAGAATTTCGTAGGCGACCTTTGACCCGGGCGTTATGACGCGGAGACCGAGGTTGATTCCTGAAATACTTGCGCGCGCGCCCTGTAATCTTTGCTTCTTCCCTCTGGATCCCCTCTGCTCAAAAAAGAAGAAAGAAAAAAAAGAGGATAAGAAGAAGGAGAAAAAAAATAAAACCAATGAAAAGAAAAGGGAAGAAAAAAAAAAGTGGAAGAAACGAGAGGAGGAGAGGAGAACCTCGCGAGCAGATATCTATAATTTAAATCTCTCCGGCGTATAAGTGGCAGGAAATCATTGTAATTAATATCCTATATCTATATAACAATATGTACCGATACTGCAGCTCGAGTCGTTAGACGTCGGAATATATGCGATATACCTGCCATATAGGTTATATACATTTTATCGTTATATACCGGCATATAATATACTTTACTCGTCCGTAAATTGGCGATCTCACGAACCCGGTGCATACCTATAAGAGTCTGGATATACGTAGGCTCCTTGATCACTGCAGTGAGAAATTAACCGATAGAAAGACCACCGGTGAAATGATATTAGGCCGAGTGATTCGCCTCCCCTGTAGCGAGTGGAGCTCTTTATAATCCTCTTCTTATTCGAATCCAACTCGAAACGCTGCCCAATATCGTATCACTTCAGAGCCATTAAAGGGGCTAACGAATCTGAAGTCATGCTATGACCGTTTCCCATTTTCTTAAAAACCATATACGCCTTTCGGTAACGTTATTAATATTTGTCCGAGACGTGAAAATGAAATATAATAAACATATCGCATTAATTGCATGACCAATTTTCTTCCTTACCGATTTCTGCACGGCTACAACAAAAGCACGAAGAGAATAAAAAAAAACAACAACATAAATAAGTTTTGATAACCAGCTATATTTACGCAATACATATTATGAATTCATTTCGTTTATTATACTCGTATTATACGATGCGATGTGCAGGATATAGGTGTACTATATCTTAACGGTTATTTTACCGCCGCAAATCTCCGCCCTTCCAATTATTTCCTCTTGAAAGATCTCGATTATTCGATAAATTACACCGATACAGGTATACAATAAATGCTACGTGCACACTGGATGTTCGACTTGGTTAATTAAACGCACGACTTTATACCTATATACCTACTAATTATATGTCTAGTTTAAACTGTCATTCGTACGTCAATCTATATAGATTCTAACGCCAAATCACCTCGTGCATAACATGTAGCGCGTACAGAGAATTTAGAATGAAAAATATTCAATCTAGGTAAGTGACACGTTAACGGTAAAACAGATATTACCGTAGATTCAAAGATAATATCTAATAATATTTGCATATAAATATCATATGAGAATATAATGTTTCAGAAATCTAGATCACGTGATGCTGCATAACCCTACACCGATCATATCGTTAAAATTGTGCGCAACGGGATCTGAAAATTCTGAAGTCATTTTTTGAACTTGTAAGCCGAACGTTCGATTGAAATAAATTTTGATTATAATAAGACGGGTTAATTTTTGATCGCCTACAATGAGTCGCCCTACCGCGGAACGAACTATGGGTATTTTTTTCTCCCTGATATAAGCGAGAGAAAAAATTCCATAAGACGCGGCGAAGATCGTTGGTATAATTATTGACGATTAAAAGGATCGCGTACTTAGGAGAAGGTATACTGCAGAATCGTGCTCAGCGTTCGCTAAGGAAAACGCAAGCACGGAATTCCTTTGGCTAATTAAGCGCTGTCAGTGAAGAGCAAGGAAGACTATCAAAAGCGCGTTAAACCACCCTCCTTACCCCTCGGAGCACCGACAGTTTTCTCCCTCGATGTATCACGTATTATACTGTAACGAAAGAGTCTTTAGAAAAACGAACTGTGCGCATCGGTGTAGAATTTAATTTCGTTATGTTTGCAAAAACTGATCGTTCTAACTAAATTGGCGGAAGGAGATCTTCGAGCGCCGTGGGCAGTGTGGAGAGAAAGAAGAAAGAAAATAAAACGTAATAAAACTTGGGCATATTTTCTCTGCGGTGACTTTAAGGAGTCTTTTTTTTTATTCGTATTCGTCACAGTATTATCGTTTTTAAAAAAAAAAGGTTAATAGTGCTGTATGGAGAGACTCGATGAAATAATCGCCTCAATTTGATATACCTGTTCCATATGATTTTAATATTTCTGTCGAGATAATAGAAAAATTAAGGCCCTGTTTCTGCATGTGGTCGGGGATCGTTCGGAGAGCAAATTTTTGGGACCTAGTTACCTCGACCTGGGGCCTGTTCACCTTTTTCAGTTGGGGGGCTGGTGTGAGAGTTTGGTTAAAGGATTTTCGGGTGGGCACAGTGATCGAGAGAGAAAGAGAAAGAAAGAGAGATGGTCGAATGAATTCTCGAGCTTTGAGCCCTCGGGGCCTTCGAGGTTCCCAAGAGGGTCAAAGGTCGCGGGACCCACCTCCGTTCGTACGCCCCTCCTTGTGTACCCCATGACCGCGCAACGTCTTGGGCCAGTTTTCTTCCATCTTTTGACCACGCCATCCATGCTGAGCGAAGGACACGTGTATACTTACGTGTAAAACGCATATGTAAACGCCTTTATACTCACCTTCGTGAAATGCCGACGATTCCAGGATCGGTTAACATGGATATATCTATACGTATGCTAGACCGATGTAAAAAATAAAGGAATTCAAAAAAAACTCTACTTCCAAATTTTGGTGCATTTTCAAATTTTGCCATCGTTCGTACAGGCACGAGGAGATTTCAAACGTAGCACATTTTTGAAAATTTCACTCTCGAGTTTTCCTTACCCTGAATTTTTCGATACAATTTAGAGGAAAGTTCCGTTCCAACGATTTCAAAAAGTTCGAGTAAAAAGAAGTCACATTCCTTAGAGAAAAATTTGACCTCGGTATGACCATAATCGTAAAAGATTTTCATTACCTTTTTATCCCCACATCATTCATACCGCGTTTCATGCATGTAGTGAAATTTTGTGATAAAAACTGATCTATTTGAAGGCATGAACGGAAATAAAAAGCTCGAAAACTTGCGGAATAGATTTCCGTATACGATGACAAAGTACCTACACTCCTTTAAAGTCGCCTATCAGATGAACACCCAGACCAATATGGAGCGGCTGGTATCCCTAGAAGCCTGCAAAGCACATTCCGGTGATTCTCCATTACATTCCTATGGGGTACAGTAACCGCACATCTGCCTCTGCAGCGATAGCTTCTTTTGATTTTTTTTTTTTCTTTCAATTCTACGTGGATTTGACCTCGACAATTATTATTGACTCGTTCGAACGTAGATACTGCAGGTACGTTTTCGAATCAAAAAAACTCTGAAAAATTTCCGAAAGTCTATTGAAAAATAAAAATGTTCCGCCGAAGTTTGAGTAATTTTCAATCGAACGACGTTGTTCGGATGTTACTTTTATCCTGACCCTTTTTCTTCAGACTACATTGTACCTTTGGTAAGTCAACAATATTGCCCTTCAAGTACCTCACAACACCCTCATTGGTGGTGAGATATTTACGCGGGAAAGCCACAACCAATCAGAGATCAACGTTCCACTCCTCCGCAATCTCCTAGTAAAGACAGACTCGCGTGTTTCAACGGAGATCAGACACTCACGAAGCTTAGTTTAGTCCCGACTCTACCTCTGGGTAAACCTCTACCCCGTAAAAGCTTATCCAAAAAAAATCAAATAAAAATCAAATAACAAAGTTTTTTCTTTCAAAGTATAACAAGTTGCCCCGGAATCCATCCAACCAAAAAAAAGTGCATTTCGATACTCCTCATTCCATACTTTTAATATAAAATAATTAAGAGTGCAGGGGAATAACTTCGCTCGGTGCCAAAAAAAAATGATGGATAAAATTTTTACAAAAAATGTTTAAACAAGTGCGAATTATACTATAATTATATTACCGTATAACGAAGACTTAATCGTCTTGCTCATGAAATATTTTTTCATTTCCTTCATTTTTATCCTGTGAATTGCAATTATCGCAAGGAAAGTGTGTTTCGAAATTAGAACCATCATGGATAGTGAATTGTTTTGATGAAAATCTACGAGTCGGACGAGTTTTAGGGGGTGAAGTTCTTCTTTCATCAGTGAGTGTGTCAAAATTGTTCTCTATTTTACACATCTAGTTGAAAATGCGTACAACATAAAAAAGGAGAAAGAATAAATAAATAAATAAGTCTGAGTTTCCACGGACACAAAACCCTCCCTTCTACTGATGGATATGATACGCGCGGTGACAATTCTTACACGTGCCTCATAAACGTTGTCGCAAGTCTTTCCGCCTGCAGACACGCGGCACACGTGACAGTATGTCGTCCTTCTGAAAAACGCGTAGCGTGTGTGACGGTGGAAGACACGTGCGGCATCCGTTTTATATACGGTCGTAATGCCAGTCGCCTTGTTTTATACCTGAGCAACCTGAAAGGAGAATATCAGGTGTGACGGGGATTACCGCGAAAAAGATGCTTCTGAAGAAAGCGATCTTAAAAAATATCATCCAAACGATGATACAAAAATATACGATACCTATGTGTATATTACATTAACTATAAAAATGGAATTTTATTTACACACGATACAATATTTGAATCATTTATAAAGACGAAAAAGCACATCATCGTACAGCAGTGCAGTGACAGCAGCCGCATTGATTCTTGATAGCTGACACGCCCACGCGCGAAGACGTCAAATAAAAGATATTTTACCGGTTCACGTTCTTGGGATGTCATGATTTTTTTTTTCTCATACTAATATATTTTCACATATCTCATTCCCTACACTTATCCTACCGCTCTTCAGATTAACGTTCAATTATTACCTCGTGTTTTGACAGACCGTGGCGACACGCGCGTGATCCACCAAGTGTAGGTTTAAGAGCTAGGTTTAGAGCTTACAGTCTTCGTGGATTTATTCTCTTCGGATTCCTCCACGTCTTCTCTTCAGCTGTCGCTTTTGTTTTACTATAGATATACCTTATGTATAGATATACCTTATACATACTTGAAAACGTCTCTAAAACACCGGTCATGACAGTTGAAATTTTTTTTTGTACACCTCTCAAAATCTAACCACCACAATAAACATAATAATCATAATCAGCGATAACGATCTATGATATCGATATGTTTCATTGAATTCGATGATGATTTTGTAAAAAAAAAAAAAAAAAAAACCAAAATACGAGATGCTATTCCGTTTTAGATCAACGAAAAAACCAACGAATTTTCCAACTCGTTTGATGATTTTTAATTAATTAATTTATTTTCTCCCCTCGATGCAGGGATTGAAAAATAATCGCCGATATAATAACGAACCATAAATAATGTTAATTACACGATTTTTTTTTACTCTACATAAAATTTGAAATTATCGCCTGTCTCTTTTTTTTCTTTCTTGTTTTTTCTCGGAGTGACAGGAAACATGCGGAGAAGGTACTACTGAATTATAAGAATATAAAGCAGCATCTAAAGGCGCCAAGCAAAAATATATGGCAGGACCGATACGTGTAGTCCGTTCGATGGATTTTACGGCTGAATAAACTTGGTAACGGTTGCAGTTGACTGATAGTGACACTTTAAATCGAGATGCCCTAATTAGTTCAACTCGGTTTTAATTGCTACCTTATGCTACAGCAGTTCGTTGATTGAGATCGTTTAACGAACGCGGAACCTCGTTATATCGATATCTATACGCAGGGCACAGTTTAAGTATACTGAAAGTATGATAGTATCGCAATAAAAACTTGATCTGCGGTTATAAATATCAATAAGTGATTTTAGTAATTTGGTTATCCGTGTCCGATAATATGTTACCGTAATTTTTAAATAAGATTTAAAACTTTATAACATCATATTTATATCGATTTCTTTTTCATTTCTTTTTTTTTCTTAACTTTTTCGCAATAAGATTTGAAGAGGAGACATTCCTGGGGGAGCGAAGCCGATTTCCGGGCTCCCGAAACGGAAGCTGGACTCTTATCGGGAACCCAACCGAATCGATCGCGGATTCAAGACCAGGAGAGATTATCTTACAAGGTATGTTCTTATTTTTTTATTCATTCTTTTTTCTTCCGCGTTTTTTTCATTCCTCTTTTTAATCTGTACGTGAATTAAGAACGCGGTTTTAATCCTCATGAATTTCACCTTACACCTACGTATAGCTCGACCATGCAACACGCGGAACGTTTAAAAGCGAAACAGCTGCATTATAGGTATAATACATAAGTCGAATTATAGCAAAGCTGGCAATTTCACATAAAGTCTCAAAAGATTAACACTTTGAACGAAGCGTAACTTTATTTTTTTAACCTCTGAGGCGTATAAACCAGCTAACAACTACTATTCTTGGTTGAACGAACCTGCAGGCGTGGTCGCTGCAGGTTGCAAGTTACAAGTTGCAGTTAGTGTAACATTGCTCGTAAAATGAATCCTTGGCGTCTTCCTTTTAAGAGTCGAGAGAACCCCGTAAATCTATAAAACTCACATCAGCCGAGGCTTCGCTAATCTGGAGTACGTATATTAGGATGTATGAATTTTCTATTCTCGGTCCCTTTCTTTCTTTCAAAGAAAAAACCAGAAAAACATTATTTAAACTATCGACCCGTTATCCGAGTGGAAGAATGATTCTCTTGGAGTCGTTCGGAAATGGGGTGCAGCAATTTGCAGCACAGAGATACTCGTAAATCGTTATTATCGCTCGAGTGCTCTTGAAATATGTATGACTATGGGAAGTAATGGGTACTAAACTACCCTGAAATGCAGTATCTACGTCTATTTTCTATTCGTTCTGTGCGTTGTTACCATGGACCTTACAATTTCGAGTATTTTTACGGGCGCAGGGGGATTTTGAACAGATGACAGGTGTGAAATTCGAATCGGCGTGATGAAAATTGTTGGCGATTCTTAAATTTCAAACTATCCTTCGAGCATTCCAGATGTGATGGTCATGATCCGCGGTAGAAATTTTGTTCGGCATTATACAACGGATTTCCATTTAGATATACATCGGATCATTGACAACAAATTCCAGATGCAGCGTCGATTGTCGTTTAAAGATATAAAGTGCAAAGAGTGCTCTTCAGTTCTTCCGAAGGATGCCTTTGCAGAGTGCTCGACTACGTTTCGAACGTAAAGTTGAATGGTATACTACGTATGCAGATAATTGTAAGCCCTTATAACCGGAACTTGGAGCAAAGGAAGGATTTACGACCGAACGCCAATAGTTTAAATTGCTGATCTTTTCTCAATATAATGCGCATTGCAGTATATAAAGGAAATCCGGATTCTCGAAAGTTTCCATCTCTCGATAATAAAGAGAGAAATCTAATATATAAAAGTAATTCTCATACTATTCACCATATCCAATATTAAATTTACGCATGCGAGAAGAGTTGAAAGGTCGAAATTTATCTTAAATTATCGATGATTTCACCGGTACACAAGGCCTGTACTATGCCGTACGTATAGTATATGAATTTCTTAAATCATTAATTCATCGCATTATCCGAATATATCGTTTCGTTATAATATGCGTCCAATAAAATAAAATTATATACCGCGATGGTAGATTGTAAATAAGATTGTCGGCATACGGCGTACCAGATCTCTAATTATTGCATACGTGGCATAATTATCATATCATTTGTGATCTAGAGATTCTCGAGATTTATGTTCAAGGTATATGTAATATTTAAGTATATGTACATGTATACAGTACATATGTAATGTAGTATAGTCATTCAATCGCATTTAATAACCGTGATCAAATAAAAACATGATCTAACGTATCGTATTTAAAATTTTCAACTTCCTTCAAAAATGTTCAAATCGCAACGCTCTGTTCGATTTAAAACTGTCATTTATCATCTCACTA
Source organism: Athalia cordata (assembly GCA_963932425.1). NCBI lineage: Eukaryota > Metazoa > Arthropoda > Insecta > Hymenoptera > Athaliidae > Athalia > Athalia cordata. The sequence goes on from OZ010626.1 coordinate 35,272,477, forward strand.
ACATCAATAATAATAATAATGATGATGATGATATACTCGTTGCGTATAATTGGAAATTGCCGGTTGTTGAGTATAAGAAAAATTGATACGTTGATTTGGATAATTTTTTTTTAGCCCCCCTGGCCCGTCACGCATCCATATAATATTGTACCCGCATAAATTCTGTACAGTTCGTTCAAATGGGCTGTTGCAGATACAATAAGATAAAAAAAAAAATAAAAAAAAATCGAACGAAAAAGATAAAATGAAATAACAAACAAAAATAAAATGATTCGCTTGCAGGCAGAATTATGCAAAGACTCTCGACACATTTGATCATCTTTTGGCAAATGGCCGTGTAATTTTCTCCCGGGTACGCAATGGCTTATTTTATCAAAGTAATATTTCATGCTTGTTTCACGACTCTCCGATGTGCAGCAGCATTATACACAACAGCGCGATGTAAAATGATTTATCAGATCAAGATTTATCAAACGACCAAGCAGAAACCTGAGTGCAAGCCTTTAATAATCGATTAATCGTTAATCGACGCTTGATCAAGATTGTTTTAAAACATTTAAAAATTGTTTTTTGAAATATCGAACGTTCGCGTTTATGTTTATACTTCGATATGATTCTACTCACGGTAAATTCTTGCGAATGAAATGAATTCGAGCGAAAATAGTATCGGCGGCATCGGTACAAAGCGTCCACCTCAGTGGGCAGCTGGTGAATTGAAATAATCCTCGCACGCACAACTGTCGCAAGATCCTAGAAAACGTAGAGGAAATGAGAAAGAAAAAAAGGTGAATAAAAGAACAGAGTTAAAGGTAAGCTGCTCGAGGCACCAAAGGTGACAAGTGAAACACACGCCAAGCGTGTTAATGAAAGTCTCTTCGAGATATTTATCTTAACAGCTGCTGGCTGCCCGCTACGCTACGCCAGCTAAGAAATTATTATACTTTTCGTATATCATGCAAATCTTGCTGCAGGCAATGTTTTGTACGATTATTTAATCATCTGTTTATCTTGTAGCTACATACTCTGCCACGGGCTCACCGCTGAATATACGATTTATAATTTCGAAACGAGACCAAAAACGGCTCGTTATAAAATAGAAGATAGAAATAAGCAAATGGAAAGACGCCAACTCTGGGAAAACAATAAAATTAATAATGGGCAATTTTCCTTCAGATTATTTATGACGGAATCATAAATAATTTTGTTAGACCGTATAAACTCCGTAAAAGTTCTGTAGGGAGCGGTCAGGCAGAGGTCGGTTTTAAGCTCATTTGTTTCTCAAACTCGTTAATGGTTGTCATAAAAAAAGGACGCGTGTCCAATTCACTGTTTTCACCTCGGTTTTCAAGCTTTTGTAACGAAGCACGACCTCTGAACTCACATAAATTATGTAGGGTTTAACACTGAAAAGTTTCACAAGGATGTTGCAAAGCCATGTCAGAGATATCGATTTCAACATCGAGCATAATTAGGTGCTAATTAGATGCTGGTTGAGTGCTGTACTAAAAACTTATTGATACCCAATTTCCTTAGAAATTGAATCTGTGAATCTGCACTGGATATTTATTTAAACAGTGGATGATGAGTTTTTCACTGTAATTAATCCGATTCATTCTAGGAAAATGCACGTGCGGTGCAGGCGGTGGACTTGGTGGCGGGCTGTCCGCTGCCGATGGTGACGCCTCCGTCGACGCCGACGTCGCAAATTTTCCGGCATACGGAGAGGGTGAGTTCACCTTCGACGCCGACGTACCAGATTAGCATGGGGCAGCGTCCGAGCGCCCTGCTGCGCCCAAAGATTTCTCTCACCTGGGTCCTTCGGGGCCAACAGCAACCCACTGCTACAGCAAGTGTCACACCTGTTGCCACGAACGGAGTTAACGGAAGAGGGATCAAGGAAAGGTCGTCGAAAAGGAGCGTCAAAAGCGTCAAAAATAAGGAAAGAGTTAGGGAAAAAGAAAAGGATAAGGAGAAGGATAGAGATAAGGAAAAGGATAGAGACAAGGAAAACATCGATAGAAAAGACAAACATGAAACTATTATCATTCAAAGGGTTGAAAAGATCGAGAAGCTTGAAAAGGTAAATCGAATTTCGAGTTCAATTCATTATAGTACAATTTGCAGATTCCCATATCTGACATCGATATTTTAATGTTATTAGCTTTTTGAGAAAGATGAAAGACTCACTGAAAAATCGTTGATGAACATGACTGAAAAGATCGCTACAGAAGTTGTAGACCAAAGTGGGAAATGTTATAACAAAGACGCGGAGAAGGTTCGAAGAGCAGCTTCTGAGCCTGCTTTAGCGGCTCGCGATTCACCGGCGACTCCCGGGGACCGTGAAAAACACAGGCATCGAAGGGCCAAACGTCCCCATAAGCCTCGACCGCCTAGTCGTTTTGGATATGAAATTTCAGACCTCGACGCTTTTTTGACAAAGGTGTGTGAAGTAGCAGGAAAATCAGACGTTTTGGTGAAGATTTCTCTACATTTAATTCAAATTTATAAAAATTCCAGGCGTCCATAGAGAGTCCTGCAAACATTCCAGTTGTTCTTTCGTTCCCATCGGTTTTGTATCAAACCCAGGGTGGAACCCAAGACGAAGTTGCGCTTCCATTGGGGACGGTGGTCAACGCTGTTTTCAAAAATCAGGCATGGCTCTACGTTCAGACACCCCATGGGCAGGAAGGGTACGTCGGTTACGCGGGCTGTCTTCCTTTGGGCATTCTTCCGCAACCAACTCGGGGACCTTGCTGGGAAAATTCTACCGACGTTTTTCCTCGTCCTTTGGGTAAGACTCAGCTAGTAATAATTTTCAGCTGATTTCATTATACGTTAATAAAACCCTATTTACTACCTTACTCTTTCTTTCTGTACCATAGGCAACATGACAGACACAGAAAAACTCCGTGATACCAGATCAGAGTGCGGGGGTGGAAGAGCAAGGTCACGTCGGGGTGGGCGAGACGCGGTATCAGCCTGCGGGGAAAGAAGCGTTGACAGATTGTATCTGAGAGCAGCAGCGAACGCGAAGACTAAAGGATCTCGGTATACATTGCTTATCATACGAAATGACTACGAGGGTCGGGGTGGGAATACGATAAGCGTTACCAAAGGTGATGTGGTCGCTCTGCTCAGCGGACATGTCAATGAGTGGTTTTGGGTCAGGTCACGTGACGGCAGAGAGGGATTCATTCCTGCAGTAATAGCTGGACATGGATTTTTGTGATTTACAACAATCTAGACTTTATAAATACATTGTTATACAGCTAGAAGTGCAGAAACAAATTGTAAAACCTATTCGCAGTGACAATGTTATCTTCAGCGAAGGTGAGAGCAAATAACACCTGAAGAATGGATGAGTTTGGGGCTGGAATGTACCGTACAGACTCATCTTTGGATATTTTAACTCGTGAGAAACTGGCCTAGTACTTCCAAAAATTCATATACTATTCATTTAAGATAAACAAGACATTGTATATTTGTATAAACTTTTATTATGTGTTTCTATACTCGCTATGTATTAATATATTTATTGAACACAGTGGGATCAGTATGTTCTCTGGCGAATCGAAACTAGTGCCCTAGCTGCTAATAAATATACAGTAGCTGATGAGTCTCAATATTGATGAAAGCACAGGGAAGACGATAAATGATACGTTATTTTTTCACACATCCGCCCATATTCAGATTAACGATTCCACAATTCTGGATTTCACATCAAGCGAATTTAAGTATCATTTCTCTGTAGCTGAAGTTTGTGCAAATGTCAATGTTGTTGCTAGAACCAGCCATGCTCAATAATTTCGGTGGATTTTCTTGGTAAACGATGGAGTATATCGTGTTGCTAGACGTTGGCACTTCAGCTAATATTTCTCCCTGGTAGTTGAGATGTTGAACACTTGGCATTGCACCTCCAACGATAACTCTCTCCTCATAGATCGTTCCAGAATGGATTCCTTGGTCTGGTAACTCAAATATCGTTGCAGCCTCCATGGTACGCATATGCCAGAGAGCCAACTTGGGGCCACCTCCACAAAGCTGAGGAGAAATTAAGAAGATTAACTTTGAGTTTTCAGATAGACGCGGTACACATGAAATATTCGGCTTGCTTTATTTATATGTAGAAGATTCTATAGTACCAGCCAATCTTCGGTGAAATCTACAGTTCCAATCCACTTTCCAAGCCTTGGCCTGGCTACTTTTTCCGCTAAAAACGGCTTCATTATATTTGTAGTCTCCTTTTGCCGCAAATCCCACAACCTCACAGACCCATCTTCACTGGCAGATGCCAACTGGTTGCCTCTGATGAATAAATTTAATTGAGTTAGATAACGGTAAATTTATCTTGTTGTAAATATTGCTGAATGTATATTGAGTCCAACGTGCTCACAATAGAGAAAGTGCATGGATAAAATCCTCATGGCCCTCAAGTGTCCTAAGTAATTTTCCATCTTCCAGACTAAAAGTATAAATTTTGTTATCCCCGCAGCCAGCATGCAGTAGGTTGTCTTCTTTTGAAAGTACCATGTAGTTCACATCAGGCCTCTCGTAACTGTCCCTTAAATTACATGATGAAAAATTCAGTCAGGTAATGAGCAAGGTGACAAATCAATGAAGCTCCGTTTACAATGATATGTGAACTCACTTGACAGTTGGTATTTGTATCGACCATGATACTTTAATTTTGGATACTTTATTTGAGGTAACAGTGTTCCAGTCCCATCCGGATATTTCACCAACTGTCCCCGTTATTAGAAATTTGTCAGTTGCGACGATACTGTGTACTTGCTGGTCTGGATATGCTGTGAATCTATAGTTTGGTCCTCTGGGATCAGTCTCATCTCCTTGATAAGGGCCCAGTGCTTTCGATAGTCTGTGAACAATGTCGCAATCGATCAATTTAGTAATCAATTATTAGGTTTGTGGAAATTTTGTAAAACGTACTGCTTGTCGTTATCGTAGAGACAGAATAGTTAAAAACATGGCATGGATGTAAACATAACCTTCTGCTATGCAGTAAAATTTGAAGTTCGGGAATACGGAACTTACTGAATGATCACATTATACTTACTCATAGATAGAGACATCACCGTATATATTACCAGCCACTAAATATTGTCCGTCAGGAGAAAAAGTCTGACATTGAACAGTGTTGTAAAATAATTTCTCGTTCATGCTACACGATTTATGTTCCGGCATTTTGACGCCCTTTCGTCTCCCGCGGGCATCCAGTCACGTGATTCAACACGTGATACAATGACGTCACTGTCATCCAGTCACGTGACGGGATTGCGCGCGCGTTTTTCTACCAGAGCGTCATTTTACGGTGACATCATGAAGCTGGGATGTAAAATGGCAACGTTTGTCGAGCGACGTAGTGTTTTCGTTAATTAAATTTAATCCATTGTACGAATATTGAAGCAATCGGCGTTTCGGTGTGAGATGGAGGTTGTGATATAGCGGTATTTCCATTTAAAGTGAGTACATTCAAACCGGTGCTCTATCATCACTATTCAGATTTGGCTCAGCATTCATCGGATCGATAAATTGATCCGTCTTATGTGTACTTTCCTAAATTCTAACCTCGTTGCCGTTGGTTTTCTTGGCGCCTCTTTTTTCTATCTTATCTATACGTGGACAACGGTCTGTCACGTTGTTTCTTTTTTTATATACACACTCTATCAATTACTGCGCTGTTTTCTATTCATAGATCTCAACGTTTCAACTAATAAAATTGGATAATTGTCAACCTAAAATTCTATTGATGCACCAATGCACGTACCCATACGTACTTGTATCAAGTGTCTTTTGATCTAATGTAACAAGCCCATGTATAATTGCACAAAAACATGCAATTATGAAAACACAAATTCGTGACAACCTCAACACAATTCCTAATCATGTGTTTATTTGTCATAGGTGTGTAGAATAAAATGTACAACGGTATCGGACTACAAACTCCCCGGGGTTCGGGGACGAATGGACATGTACAACGAAATTGGGCAATTGTACGCAAAACAAAAGACAAAGTTTCTTATAAAACTGAAGAAGAACTGCAGAAACTTGACCAACTTAACAAGCAACCTAATAAAGAAATATTAGATCATGAACGCAAACGAAAGATTGAAGTCAAATGCGCAGAGCTTGCTGATATTCTCGAAGATCAAGGGTAAGTACTTAGTTCTATATCGTTAAAAATCTTTCGAGTAATAACATTCTTTACCTAGGAAATTCATTTCCTCATTTCTATTTTTATTTTTTTTTTCTGTGACTGTGACTATCTCTACAATAGGAGCAAGTAGTCTTGTTATCCTAGTATTGTAAAAGAACTCATTGTCTAATCGATGCAGTTCTCTAAGTTCCGTGCTTGCATAGCATTACAAACGTAATTATGCCACCTGAAATTGGATTACATAAATTCAGCAGATTGAGCCCACCTTTAATGGAACATCTTTGGCTTCCCATAAGTTTTAAATGTAGAGCAAAGTTATTAACCTCTTCACCTTCACAATCAAGACAGCGACTTTTTTTTTTCATCACTAGCCCTGTTTAGAAATTGTGAAACAAATCTGCAGGCTACCCTTTTTTCGCTTAAGCAATGCTTTTCTCAAGAACACCGCTCACACTACAAGTTCTGTTGCAGATTCACTACTGAAGAAGTGGGACAGAAGGTTGAATCGTATCGCTCGATGCTAATTGGCAGCGATGTTCAGCCTGGCGTCCCTCGTGACGAATTCGGGCGCGTCAAGTGAGTATCTTTTTCAAATCATTTTTTATGTCTAATATCATCCAGGGATCCACAGATATATCGACAAATATAATTTCATGCAGCCCAAAGCACGTGGGGTGATGAATTTCAAATTTTAATAAGTTATGAGGACATTGAGAAAATTAATTGTGGCACGAGTCGCGAGAATAAATTCGAATATAATACTTCATACTTACATCGCTCGATCTGAACTGTTCCAAATTTCCATGTCTCGAATTTGTGATGAGCTTAAAACCTGAAAGTAATAATGAAACGCGTTTCCACTAAAAATTGAGGTAGAATCGGCGTAAGACGCAATATCCGGAGATTTTCGCAGTAAAGTTACTGCAGGATATTCACCCGCATATGTCGGAACGACGTCGGCAGCAGTCTCTTCTTTTTATTATTATTACACCAGTCTGATCCGGGATCATCCAGCCGCGTGTGATTACAAATTGGAAGGATTTACGCTGTAGAGATGAACACGAGATTCCTGGTTTTTGATTATAAAAAGTAAAATAGTTATTCAGACAGTAAGATGCCAATAAAAATGGTCGGGTGTTAGTCTTTCATTTCTGAATCCAAAGTTTCCGAAATTCAGACTACTGCAAGGTCTTAAAATCGAAAACAAACAATGTCTTGAAATTCTCATTTTTCATCGTACATCGACATTTCCAGGAGTTTCTTACATTTTTCTCTTTCTTCGCTTCAAACGATGAGTAGCAGTCCAAGTCGATACATTCCGCCCATCAACCTGCAGCGATGGTGTACGTGCCGGAATTTTTAGGGGGTACAATGTATAAGCGAACGTAAAAGCCATACCGCCGAACGTAAAATCTAGCAACGCACCCCAATTCGCCCCCGTAATATCGACTTGCTTTGGCGCCGGCGCTCTTTTAAAGAAGAACGGGGAGCGAAAGAGACACAAAATCCCTTACCCAGCATCCCACTGATATCAGTGAGGAAATGGACCGACGTTACGACGCCTCGCGTCGGCGGACCGCGGCGGTCTACGCGGAGTACCCAGGAATCAAAAATATGTAGTTTACTCACGACGGGACCTAAAGCTCGTTAAAAATCACATAAGTCTTCCATTAGCACGTAAATTCCGGTAATTTGAATAATAATTAAAGTTAATTAAGTCGACGTAAATTTCAATAAATAATAATATACTTTATATTTAATAAAACGTATAAATTTATATCACATTAAAATAGGAATGAAAGCAGAATCGTAATAATTATCGTGTAATAGTATAATAACTTATCAATTCGCTAAATCAATAATAATTTGATAACAAACGAGGAAAAAAAAAACTTGTAAAAATTTGGATACGAGATCAAGCGTTGATTGCTGAATTCTAGTAATCCTATCATATTCAGTAATCATTTCGGTGGCTATCGTAAAGGAATATCAACGTAACTTGTCTATATGTTGAAGTAATTGTTAAATTTCTACGCACGTGAGCAACTTGTAGAAGCGATTTTTTGACTCAACATCGGTAGAAAACGCGTGTTGACAAATCCATGTGTCTCCAATTAATATAAGAATATTCACGAAGTTTCGAGATCGAATTTCAACGATAATAATCTTTAAGAAATATTAAAGAGTATTTTGAGGGTCTACGATCTACTCGATCCAATCATAAAAAATTTAAATAACCTGATACTAACATAAATCTTATTGAAACGACGAATGTTGAAAGAAATTATGAATAATTAAAAGATATCTATATCGATAATAATTCAAATTTTAAATAGTGTGCCTGAATCCAAAGTCTTCCTCAAAAATATTTGAAACAAGATTCCTACGTCTATAATTATATAGTAATTAAACTAATAACTTTAATATTATATTTATCATTAAAGTTCTATGATATACTGATATAAAACTTCATAGTAAAAACAAAGAGAAAAAAAAAATACGTTGGCATATGAACTAAAAATAATAGCAGTGAATATCTTGGGGGATAATATTTCTCGCCTTTGATGTATAAAAGTTGTTGTTCCGGTTTAAAAAAGCAGAAACTCAGGCAACAAAAGATGAGGTGGTCTGAGTAGAGAGGAAGCTATTACCAACCCCCTCTTACAACCTCAGCGCCGACTCTACTATACATGTATACAGCAACAACTCACCCCATTCACTTTGCACTAAGCCCTTCCAGATGGGGATTAAAACACACAAATCTCAATTAAATATTTGCATAGAAAACGGAAATTCCGCAACTCGAATTAAACTACTATTAATGAAATTATTTGAGAATAACCCTAGAACCTATTTCTCGATTATTTTCTGCGAATAAGAAACGATAAAAATTTCAAATAATCTCACCCCATTCCAATCGGGGCGACAATAATTCGAAGATTTTAATCAAAGTAAACAATTGAATTTTAATCATACTAATATAATAATAAAACAAGCTCCTCGCAGACCGACGAGGTAAATTTATGGGACGTAAGATTATAGTAGAAAATTTTTCTTCAATGACGATGTCTTCGCCATTTCCGACTAAAACAGCCCGAGGGCGAGGGCCGGCCGATGGCCGAGCTTTTTTCGAGAGATTATGGAGGGGAAATTTTTTTCTCGATCGACAAAAAAACCTCAAACGATCACGGCGGAGGAAAATTCAAGCTGCTAAACAAACAACGGCGAGCAAGAAAGCACAGCAAACTAAACAGCATTGTTGTTGTTGTCAGCGTACCTTACGCGACATACAACTTCACCTGTTAGCTGAACGCCGCAACAGCATGCGGTCCGTTGTGAGGTGATTATTGCCGTTACTTTATTACTCACACTTTTTTTCACGGATCTGTGTGCAATTAAGAGCAAAAAGCTCCCAAAATAAAAGCCACTATTACGATGAACTGACTGCAGGGATTATTTTCAGGAAATATCGCTACTTTTTTCTTTTTGTATCGTTATTTACATATGAGGTGGTAGAAACCATCGGTGCACAATCTACCCCCCACAAGAAACCAAACAAGTGCAGCCATACGATTTATCACGTTGCTCTACTTATGCTGGCTCAACTCGAATACTTGTTGTTGTTTTATTTTTTTTTGTTTTCAAATTTTTTTCTTCCCTTTTTTCTTCCTTTGTATGGCTTCGAAAGAGCTCTTGAAATGCGGTTTTTAGTGTCATAAAAAAGTCTTCTCGTACTATACCCATATGGTTTATAGGTCGGTTTATAGGTTTTCTGTACGCCGTTCCATATCTTTTCGTCGTTAGCTATAACTTCCGTTCGAAAGAATTGATTTTCTGGAAAAAGCGCATAAATGAACAATGCAAATATATCTATATTTACATCTGTCATTAAAGAAAAGTTACAGGGGGGCGGCGCGAAGAACTTGAGAGATGAAAAAAATCTCATCAAACCCTTGTGCGATTCATTCTTTCAGAAAAGATATTCATGGAAATGATATTGAATGTGCTTGCTTATAGGGGCTGAACACGTGTTAATCAGCATGGATTCAAATGCGTTCCTATTTTTTTGCGTTCCTCTCTAATTTCGTAAAAACAGAAACAATATATATGAAGCTGAAAGAGGTACTCTACGAAATTATAAGACAACCCATAACGTATGAATATGTGAAATGCACGTATATGTATAGGAATATACCCGAGTTAATAATTAGCAATAATGTGAAGGGGACGCCTGCAACACCAAAGAGAACAGCTGGCATGTATTGATCCAGGCAAGTCGAGTGAGCGTAGCGCAGGGGTGATTTCTTTTCGTCCCACTTCCCTCCCTATTCCCCGAGTTTCCGTCCTTCCCTCTTCTGGTTTTCGTATTCGAGGGGGTGGCATTATCGGCTGACTCTACGGCAGTTTCAGTATTATGTCACCACGATACTATTATCGAACTCTATTCTTAGCTCTTCGCGAAAAAAATAGAGTGAATATATATTAATAAAAATAACATGAGTAACGATAACATTATTGATAACGGCGGAGCAAAACTGCAGTGATTTCATTAATGGCAGCAGGGTTTTAAGCAGTATTTTACATCGGTTCAACGATAGCAAAATACAAAATATCGTGAATACACTGTTCCATGTTAGTTTAAGTTAAGCAACTATGACTGTCAAAATACCTATACGGTGCGTAGCCAGTTGATGTGAAAAGTGATTGTGCATTAGAAATTTTTGAAACAATAATGCTCTAACGTATTTCCTTTGTTTCACAGTGTGAGAGAAACACATCAGATAGCCGAAGCTCAGCAAGAGAAAAATGCAAAGTTGCGCGAAGCATTTGGCATATCGGAGTTCTTTGTAGAGGGAAGCAGTTTGGATCCGGAGAGACATGCACGCGAAGCTGAAGCTAGAGCTGCAGCGAGTAAAGTCTATGAATTAGTGAGAACTCCTAGTCCTGCCCCTGACACAACAGTTCCTGAAAAGAAACGGAAGAGGAAACGTTCAGGAAGCAATTCAAAGAAGAAGAAAGGGAAAAAACATAAACGAGACAGGTATGTTTAATCATAGCGGTGCACGAGTCAATGGAGGCTGGACTTGTCGGGATTTCTGCCGACGTTCTTTTATTTCATATACCGATTCTTAGCAACACCGATCATGTGATGAGCATCTTGAATTATTTATTACACTTAGTAATTTTTTGGTCAATTCAAACCATATCTGTAACATGATTTGGTTAATGCTAGAGCTGATTCGAACCGTCGTTAATAATGTTATATCTGATCACATGTTACGTTATGCAGTGAGGATGAAATAATGCAGAATTATTAATAAGTCTGAACTTAAAATACCGGCAGAGACCCGAATGAGTCAAGACTCCAGGACTGGGCAACCTTTTCCCCGTAGTATCCTTCTTCTCCCAAAACGTTCATTTATCACGTTCCCACACATTCATTCGCTTGAACACACTGATGATTGATACTGACTCATAAATCGCCTACTATTTCATGCCCCGTACACGTTTCTCTGTTTCAAACAGAACTGAGGAGGACTGAGTGCCTACCTAGTAGGCTCAGTAGGTAAGTGTGGCCGTCGCGTCTAATTTCAAAACCCTCAGATTTTCAGACCATAATTTATACATATTTATATAATATATGTATACTTAGTCGAACAATAATCATGCAATTTTAGGAGGTAGATAAAGTTTCAAATAATACGCTACAAGTATTCGATTTCAGAGTAAATGTTTGCTTCTGCATAAGTATTCCACGTCAAGGTTGCGCGAAACATCAACTATGTATTCTTTCACTCCGTCAAGTTCTGGATATCAAGTTTTGTATCAATGTTCAAGTACTATGACTCCACAGGAATGCAGAAAATAGCTTTTCAAGCTGTTCGGTGTTTCACTTATAGTAGCATTATTTTATTTACGATTTTCTTGCCAATGATCCAATGAAGTTGTAGTCCTTTTCGAGTATAAATAAAAGTAGTAAAGCTGATGGAACATCGAGCAGACATTTACTTTCAATCAAAGTTTATTCAGACTCAGCATAACAGAGTACATTTTTACTGCGAAACAAAAAATTGATACATTTCTATCTTTGTCGTTGTTACCAATAAAGCTTGTTGTTAATGTCATCTCTCTATTTTTTTCTGACAAGTCCGTCCCTATCGATGGTTATCAAGGTAATGCTAATCCCATATTATATCAATACTCCTCAAATTCTCTATATATGTCTTTTATATTATTTGGAAGATATGGTTTGTCGATCACATAACGTTAAAATAATGAGTCATTCTCGAGCAGTGACCAAATCTTTCAAGTAATTTATTAGTTGAAATTTATTAGCAGTAGACTGATGTTTCAGCAGATCATCACACTCGTTATTTACATATAGCATTGATTGAGCTGTGAGATTTAATTTATTTGGAACTGTAGTATGAAACAGAATGTAATTGTCAACGTATACTCAACAAGGAATTTTGAAAAATCTTAATGTACAAATAACTTGCTACTTGAGAGTCACGACGACTGAATCGAAATATTTAAATCACGTTCATCACAATGATTTTTCAATACAGCTTTCTTATTGTCAGCACAAGGTATGCACTTGTCAACAGGAAGACAACGACTCCAAGAAAATGTTTATAAATTTACATATATCCAATCATTTGTTTAATTTATTCATACCATAGCTGCCAAAAATATTAACAATTATGGAATTTCCTAGGTCCGAGTCCCCCAAAAGTTCTAAGAAAAAGGAAAAGCCTAAGAAAAAGAAGAAAGAAAAGAAGCACAAAAAAGCAGAAGTCTCCTCATCTGACAGCGATTCCTCTAGCGAAGACTCAGATGATAGCAGGTATTGAACCATACGAAATTATACATAACTCAGTTTTCGATTTAATATATCATAAGAGCTAATCGATCGTAATAATTGAGGGATGAGCTACTTGTTTTGACTACAAATGATTTATTTAATGTATGCTGCTAGATTAACTTATATATTCTCGATGTGCAGCTCCTCTGAAAATGAATCGAAGAAGAAAAGGAAAAAGAAGAAGAAGAAGTCAAAGTCAGATGGAAAAGACAAGCGTGAGGTAGGAAATACTTACTTTCATATCCGGAAAAAAGAGTACCGATCTAAAATTATAAACTTAGCACGAAAAGCGGGAGCATGCAACAAATTGTTTGTGTTTATTTTATAGAAAACATAAGTTGACAAATAACACAATAATGATCAAAATTTGCATTGTTTCTTGATTAGCATGATTCATTGCTTATTTCTGTAAAGATTTAATCCGATTTCAAGTAAACAATCATTATTTCAAAGTGTAAATCTCAGTATTGTTTGTAATTATCAGCGCCATTTGACAGGAGGCATTCCCTGAGTGAGTACCTGATATGCCGCTACTCAATGTAATAATAATATTTTGTAATCTACATTCGTATGAGTTTACAACTGTTGTATGTTCACTTGTTTTGTGTCAAGCACCAACACTTTAGACAAAAGCTTCGATCATAAAATATTAATTATTTCATATAAAAATAACTCATCGCAAAGGTACTTTGTTCCGCAAAGATTAAGAGTCTGTAACAAAAAGGATGACGTTCGAGATACGCAAATTAAACCATTTGATGAATTTAAAGTAGGCATTCGAATTTTAGTTTATACTCAGGACAGGGTGAATATGATTTAAATGTGTTATACATGCATACTATGTGGCGAAATCTGCTTGCATACCACACCGAATAAACAAACAAACACGAGGAACAGACCGAATATAATTTCCTTGCAAATAAACTATAGCCGATACTGGAAAATAAATCTGAATGCATGATTGGTGTTTGTCAGTTATTTAAACCGACTCGTGAAATAAAGTAAAATTATTTTTTTTAGAAGAAGAAGTCAGCTGCCAAAAAGAAGCATCAGTCCTCTGAGAGCTCTACCGAAAGGTGAGTTATACAATTCATATAATTGCATAAGAATTGTGAAAAATCGATGTGTTATTCACTAACAGATTTTTTGTTGTTACCTCTATTCATTAATTATCATTACTTCTGTTACAGTTCGCCTGAGAGACCGAAGAAGTCTTCTAAGCATGATAAAACCGTGGAGACGGTTCAAGTGGAAGAAGTTGAAAGTACGAGTAAAAGAACAGAGTATTTGCGTAAAGAGCTAGAGGAAATAGAGAAGCGAATAAAAGAACGAGAACAAAAAGAGTTGGAAGCGCAGAAACAAGTGAAAAAAGAAAAGACAGATGAAAGACCCAGACGAAGAAGCCGTTCGGCTTCGCCAAAGCAAAGAGAATCAAGGAACAGATCGCTCCGAAGGCAAGACAGACTCCCGCGAGCTGAACCAAGGAATGAACCTTCTCCCGTTCCACCACCTAGAAAGCGTGAATCTCCGATAAGAAAATCGAGCTTGGAAAAACGTGACAAGTCACCATTTGCACAAAGAAATTCACCATTTCGGCGAAACCGATCCCCATCGAGAAGTCGAGTCGAAAGACGCTCCCCTAGAAGATTATCCAGACCTAGACGTATATCACCTTCACCGCGGAGGAGAAGATTTTCAAGATCCAGAAGACCGCGTCCCTCAATTTCAAGAAGCAGGAGTACATCAAGATTCGAACGGTATGGTTCAAGACGTAGGCCGTCGCCACCAAGACGCAGGAGGTCTGGATCTCGCCGAAGGTCTGGATCTCGCAAAAGGTCGAGATCTCGTAAAAGGTCTGCATCTCGCAGAAGGTCTGCATCTCGCCGAAGGTCTGCGTCTCGCCGAAGGTCCGGATCTCGCCGAAGGTCAAGATCACCAAGACGAGACAGAGAGAGGCGTAAGCGTTCCAGAGATCGTAAGAGCCGTAGCAAGTCAAAAAGCCATTCGAGACGATCTAGTCTCAGTTACTCACCGGTGAGAAAAAATCCGGAACGTTACAAAGATATTTTAGAAGATAAGAGAAAAGAATCAAGGAAAACGGATAACGGCAAACAGACATCCCGATCCACTTCCCATAATCGAAAGGTCCAAGCTATCACACCCAGAGTTAGTTTGAGATCTTCTAGCGAAGACGAAGGGGAAGTGGCGGACGATGAGCCAAAACAAGAAGATGTGGAGAGACAGAAAGAAATATTCACCCTGAAACAGCTACAAACCGGATTAGCTGCAAAAGCCAGGGAAACGTTGGGTAAAAAAGTAATTAGCCCAGTCAAAATTAAGATCGAAAAGAAAGATGAAAACGTTTTCGATATAGCGTTACCAGATGAATTACCTAAAGGTGCACATAAATTGATAGGACCCGCGCAGGAGAGATTGAAATCAATATCCCCGGAAAGAGTAATAACTACAGTATTTCCTGTCGCAAGTAGATCACCTTCACCAGCCTTGCCACTAACAAGGGCAGATGCAGCTGCACGGTTGAGGTCACCCACAGAATCTCCACCACCATTGACGGCTAGTTTTTTGCAAAGATCAGTGAGATCGAGATCAAGAAGTGTCACGAAAAAAATCAATATTGCACGTTCACGGTCCAAATCTAGGTCTCTATCAAAATCGAGAGGTCAATCTTCGGATGCAGATATAAAAAATAATCGTTCAAGATCCGTTTCTAAGCATGGAAGTTCTAGATCCAGCTCCAATTCCGTTTCGCGAGAAAGGATGCGAAACAAATCGATTTCCGTTTCGCCTAAACTATTGCATAAAGCTTCTCCAAAAGTCAAATCTCCATTGCAATCTAAATTGCTCTCCAAACGTAAATCTGTGTCTAGATCACCTTCTCGGGCATCTGAAAAATCTAAAGACGTGTCTCCAAAAAACATGTCAATATCTCGCTCCACCACAAGATCTCCAGCTCGTTCGATTACTAAAAAAATATCTGCATCTCGTTCTCCGTCGAGGTCTCCCATCAGATCACGGAAAATATCTCCACGGGAAAAATCATACTCCAGATCACATTCAGGTTCATACTCCAGATCACGTTCTAGATCGAAGAGACCATCCAGATCACCCAGCAATCAATCTTCAGTGTAAGAGAAATTGAAATCACTCAGTCATGGAGATTTTTTTTTAATGCAGGCAGTTTTGTAACTAAAATAATCTTTTAGGATACGGTCAACATCGCGTGTAAAACACTCTGTTTCAAGATCGCCACAGAGGTTGAAGAAATCACTTTCACCGGTACTAGAAAAGTCCAAAAGCAGAAGTAGGTCCCTCTCCAAAAGATCAAGAAGTCGGTCATTGTCAAAGAAATCCCGGAGTCGCTCTCGATCTCTTTCTCGAGAATCTAGGAACAAGACGAAAAGATGCCGTAGCCGCAGCAGCTCACGTTCTTCAACGAGGTAAAAAATATTTATGATAACATTCGGATCTTCAGTCATCCGATAAACTAGAACGACGATACACATAACAACTAGCTTGCTGTTCTTCAATTTTAAAGATCAATCCAATATTCTTCTCAGCTTTCAGCTTTGGTATTTGAATGGAACCGATTTATATCAAAAAATTTCGTGTGTTTTAACAGCTCTACGAGGCATAGTCGAAGAAGCTACTCTAGTTCATCCCGATCATCTAGCAGTGGCTCCAGTCGTTCTTCTCGTTCTAGCTCGAGCAGTTCTGCTTCTAGTAGGTCACGATCACCATCTATCCCACGCCGCCATGGGTCACCAAGTTTTTTAGACAGGCGTCGAATCACTAGGTAAGCCTCATTGCTCTCTGTTGAAATATTCAATTAGCGTAGTCATTTGTCAGATTATTACGAACTGCACCAAGCTAGAACAGTAATCACAGATTATTTCAAGTAGAAATAATTCGTCTTTATTTATTTATTTATTTATTCATTACTTGATGTCGTTGTTATCCATTATATTTATTATTTTTACCATTGGAATATATTAGTAATCTTGTAAGTTCCTACACAATGAATGAACACCCAGCGTTCACAATCAAAATTCTCAATTGATAATTGATTACTCCAGTGAAATTAAAGCGCTGTGATCAGTCAATGCTCCAGGAAGAATCTGAAGTGAAGATTATTCAGGTGTTATTCTTAAAGATGCATGACAATTATGTCTGTATGCCTTGTTTTATTTTCTCATTTAGCGGATCACGCACAATTCGGAATATCAATTACATTATGGAATTCAACGTTGAATATTAATTTATTTTTCGTTTTTTCACCTATAAATGCACAATGATTTACTGTAGGCATGAAATACATCAATGATACGTTATTCTTAGTAGAAACAACAGCTTTTTATTTGACCATCGCACGTATAGTGAATAAAATTCCAAATCGACATCTTCTCTTATGATCGTCAAAAACGAAAAATTACGAACGTCAAGTCATTTTTTTAAATCTAATACCGAACCCACAACGTTAGCTTGGTATGAACCTAATGTTTTGTTTTTATTCTATTCAACAGAAACAGATCGAGGGACAGACATAGAAGATAGTGTCGTGACTTCCTACAGTTATTGTATTAATTCCCTACAATTATGTAGAAATAAAATATGTGTCTAATTTACTTTTTTTCATCTCTTTACATCAAGAGAAATTAATTTATAAAGTAGTCCCCTACATGCAGTCGAATCAAGTCCAAATGATTTTAAATGACAGGGATGACTGGGTGGGATTAATCATAAACCCTAGCTTAATGTGCGATGTAATTATTGTGATTCTAACTACCCTATTACACAGTATACCTCTTGAACTCAATCTCCGACCTGGCACAACTTATACGCAGATGCAATTCTTTGCTAAAACCTTGTTTAGGAAAATGTTTCAATTTCCTATAAATTATGCTTATTATTGAAGTTACTATGAACACTTACTTTAGGTATAGCATGTGTGTATTTTTCACGTAAGTCATTGTAAATTGAAAATGGCTGGTAGTAATTTTCTTTTATAAATATCAGTCGCGAATAAAAAGTGTTTAGTTGTGGAAAGCCTTCATAGTTTTTATTTTGTGTTGTGATTCATGAGCCTTTTTTCCATCGTCTATTCCATCAGAATTCTACTAGGTAAGTACCATTTATTTTATTTTGCACCCCTCACATTTGGTTATTTCGTGTTGCATGAAATATTTATCTCGTCATTGCATGTTTCATATCATTCGCTGTTCTTCTCCTAACTGCCAGCTCTGTAAGAATATGTTACTGGATTATTTTAGTGAATTCAACTCTGCTAAACTCCATAAAACTTAAGAATTACCATGGTGGATCACTTTGATGTACATAACATAAAATTACTTCAATAATTAGATGCGTTTATTTCACAATAATTTGTCTTTTTGATGCTAAGATTAACAAAAATCGGATTTAGGAAGTAAATGAGTCACTAATATTTGCTTGACAAGATCAGTTTGCAAACTAACAGAATCAGTAATATCTTTATTTTGTATAAATGAACTAACCTTCGTTACAGTGCTAGAAAACGACCAATACCGTATCATCGACCAACACCATCACCACTATCTTCACCCAGCAGTTCTGAAAGCAGTAGACACAGCGATTGGTCAAGTCCTCATTCGAGTCGATCCTTGACTCGTAGCCCATCATACAGTCATTGATGCAAGGATTAGATCGTTTTCAAGGGGCTCTAAATCAGATGTTCCTATGTGTATACTAAATTCTAAATAGCAAAGCTTATGATTTAGATTTCTATTGGTTTGTATATTTAGAACTCTTTCATCATCACAGAGATTGTGTTTTTTCGTTCTCATCTTAAGAGTAATCACCATAGTTCGATGGTAATTTTCAATAGCCTGATTTTGTTTCTATTCTGAAGTAAGCAATGCCTTGTGCCTCTGTCCTAATTATTGATTACAATGGTGCAGCACATTCATTGGATTGTAAAATGCATGTTCATGATGCTTTTCTCAAAAAACGAAGGGAGGTAACCTTCCTGACGAGTGGATCAAATTTAATTAACTGTCTCTTATTTAGTACATTATTCTTTAATCTCTTGAGGTCCCTAAAATACATACCATGCATATGTACTTTTCTAGTCAACTATATTCGATAGTTATACATTGATAGTTGATATTGAGTGAGAGTTATGTTGTTGAACTGGAGAGTAGAATTCATTAAAGACGAGCATTATTGTTACTGAAGCACCTTCATACAACATATTTAAAAGAATGAAGATTCACACTAGCAAGTAACTTTATTGACATACACCTATACTTAGAGCATTTAGTATGCTTATGAGATCTAGGTCGGGAAAAATTATCCGGTGTTTGATAAAATCTTCACATGTGAACCGTTTGTATTTTTAAAATCATCTCTAGATAATTTATAGGCCAAAAAATTTCAGATTCGATTGCCCTACGACGGCTGATTTGATGAATAACCATTGCAAGTGTATCATTTCAAGTTACTTGTACAATTTGAGTGATATTTATAGTGACAGTATTTGCTATTTTCAATAGTCTAAATATGTAAGCAATAACAAATCCAAGAAAGGTTTGAACGATGTTAAGCTCACGCAATTCTAAGTCATTATAATTTATTTTTTTCAATTATTTTAATATTTATGCTATTTATTTATACTTAACATAGTCGTTCTTGTACTACTATTGTAGTTTTGTACATTTTTATATTTATTTAATCGTCTACATGTGTATTTCTATAACACATCTATAGGCACCTTTATAAATATTCATTACGTCAGAAACATCATTGGGCAGCCCGAATTTTGCTCAAAATTTGTGTCATGTCTTACTCAGAAAATTGTGTTTGATAGATATTCAGTATCTTTTATTCTTTTGTCGGACTACCACATACGCAATGTTAGATTGATTAATTTTTGGCTGCACAACGCAGATTTTATGTGTTCATGCTAGTCGAACAGTCATGTTTCATAACTGTTTACAGAATATTATTTATACATTATCTTATTGGCCAATTTCGCAACTTATTGTGATTTGATATTTTAGTGCAATGTTAAAACCCAGTCCTCGTGTACATAGATATAACTTGTATATGTATACCTAGCAAAAGTCGCCACTGTAGCATAATTCATTTTCCACGATTTGAAATCTTAGGTAATACCCTTATACATCCATTTATCTATTTGTTCACTTATTTATTCATCTATCGATTTATTTATTTATTTATTTATTTATTTATTTATTCATAATCACTCAGCCAATGTATTCATGAAGCTAGTCACGCGATTTTCATATATTACTTGTCCATCCCAGCCAGTGGACCAGTAAACGAAACTCCTAAGTAATAAGACGAAATGTTCAATGTTGATTCTTTTTATAATACTCATAGTGATCTAGAAGGTAATCTCCGATATTATTTACTTGGTAATAACCAGTCAGCGTCTCAAAAGACGTGATTAGTGTAGATTATAAACTAAAGTTAATTATGGGTGGGCTGGTAATTACAATATATCTAATCTAATGCTAGGAAAAATAAATTACATACCTACCAGTCTTAGTTTCACTACATAAGCAGAAAATGCTAAAAAAAAAAGTTATTACCGCTAATTTACAAAAGAAATTTGGATTTGTATCAAACTCTTACACGTACCCAATACTATGGTTGAACTCGAGCTCATCTGCCTTGATAATAGCATACTTTCATTGTAGTAAAATGATGATCATAAGAGCTTGGCGAGTTCTTACCTGTAGCGTCATAAACCAGTTCTCTACTATTACAGGTTTTTTCTGTTTCAAATTAAGATAGAGGTGATCGACCCGATATTCGGCCGTGTAACCGCTAAGGATTCAGCTGTCAAAAATCCTTGAAATTTCCAAATATTTAACTAAAGAAATAGCTCCTGATTGAAAATGTTACAGTCGTTAAAGGAAATATTTGATTATATCTGTAATATACTCTGTATTGTTGTTGTGTGATTAAATCAAAATGCTTTCAAATCAGGTATGTTGTGAATTTCCACTAAATCCACTCTATCAATGAGTCTGAAATACATTGGTTGTCATCTTAAAGAGAAGCTATACAGAGGAAGAAATGATCAGGCAAAAGTCTTCCGAGAATTCAAATATCCTTATTACCAATATAGCATGGGCATGCAGAAGCAACTCCTAAAGTTTTTCTGACTAATTAAACAAGAACAATAACTTCGTGTAACTCAACAATATATTTATGGTATAAATACATACAAAAATATACCAGATACACCATTTAGTATAGTATAGTACAAATATTCAAAGACTTAGGCATCTCGTACATACGTTTTCATACAAGTATGCGGATTAACAAGTACTTGCAGATCCATGCCCGAGTCCTAATCTTGCTCAATCATCAGAAGCAAGACTGATAATATAGGTCTTTGGATCAAGAGTTACGCAATGTAATAAGATGTTGATTAATATGTAGTATGTGTATTTTGATGAACTCACTTATCATACACAAAACACACACATGGAATGAGTGTCTTATGAATCAATATGTTTAGGTATGGCAATCTTCCAGATAAGTATCTGTACTGGAATATGTACAGATTAAATGCCACCATCCACCCAAAAAAAAGGTACTCAGAAAACTTAACAATGCATAGTGTAACAAAATATTATCTTTGATTTCGTCCAGCTCTTTTATTACTTGCGAGCTCTGTCTCTTGCTGCTTGTGTTGCTCGCTTATTAGCCAAGTATATTGACCAGAAAAATCCAATTAGGTTCACCACCAGAACACGAAGCTGTAAAGATAGAGGCAATTTGTTTGTATCTCAAATTAATCATTTATCTCATTCTATTACCATTGGTGGAACGAATTTTATGTTGATAAATTGGAAGAGAGTCAAGTATTTCAGATTTGCGACTAAGACAGGCTGGTATAACTTTTCTAACTGAGCGTATGATGCCTCATGAGATTTCCCCTAAAAAATACACAATAAAATAACACTTTAATATTGCATTGTAAATATCAGTAATCTACTGGATATCACTTGTATCTTCATGCCTCACCTCAAATCGAGCAAGCATGTACAAAGACAAGACTTGGTATAATGGTGTGTACAGTAGTCTTTCTATGAGCAAAATTCCAAGCGGGTGCTTTGTAATCTTGTGGACATTTTGGTAGAAGTAATGAGGTACCGAACCACCAAAAATAATTCTGAAGAATTAAAACAACCTGTTTATTAAAATTCAAATCTCATGCCATTTGGTAAAAATGATAATCATGAAACTATTAACAATAGTTATAACAATACAATGCTGATAATCGAGACAAGTAATGTCTACAAAAAATTGACTGATTATATGAGGAAAGATTCTCTTGAGTTGAAAGAGAATAATTATTTGCAATATAAGCATAAGCATATTAATATTCATAATTCGTAATGTTGAATGGAAATTTTATACTTACCCAAATAACGCAAAAGCAACAAGACTGTCTTGATTCAGGTACTTTACTCCATTTAATTTTTGCGATACAAAATTGCCTAAAGTTGCAATGCAGCAGCTGAAATCAGGTCAGTATTAATTAAAAATACGTGATCAACAGACTAAAGGTTGATCTTTTTCTTCATGTAAGAAATTAGAACTACTGCTTGTAATCAGTTGTTACCTCGTCAAAGCTTTCGTCTTGAGCGGATTCGTGTATAAACTCTGGAAGTATGCGCCAACCAGTTCGTAAATAATGTGTGTTGGTTTGGATAACGCCATCGTGAGAAGTCCGTTTATTTAATAATCAAAAAATAAATAATCGTAATCAAGGAAATAGATGAGACAATGTTTTGTTCGACTAGCCACCGTAATAAATTTCCTTCAAAGAGCTACTTTTTGCTTATGACGGGGGCGCAAACTATTAAAGTCTGAATACTTCACGCGGAAAAATTCGAAAAACCAATTTAACTGCAAATAATTATTCTTGAATGACAAAACACGCTACGGAACAGCATAAATTAGCATTTTTATGTTTATTAATTACATGAATTGTAAAAGTAGACTTTAAAATGTCTCGAGGGAGAAGTTCTTTTCTTCTCAATTTGAGTCGGTTGATTCGATTGGTAGCACTGTTATTTTTAAATTTGTGACAGACGAGAACGCCCCATGCCCCCATATCAAAGTTCATCATATATATAGCAATTAGCAGTTATCTCGATAATAATAAAGACAATAACCACTTATCATCCAATTCAATCAATCGGGGCGATAGAGTTGCTACGGATCGTAAATGTTATATGCTGGCCTCAGAACGATATCGAGAAATTTTTGTACTAAACAGAAATCGGCGAAAATGGTTATCCGGCATCACGTTGAAGGTTATGAGAATTTCCTAAAATTCGTAGAAGCTTTTCCGAAAGATAACATTGTCCACGTATTATATAGTGGTAGCAAACTACCTAACGGAACTAGTTGGTGTCCTGACTGCGTCGAAGGTGAATTGATCAAAATACATTAACATATCAGACATAACCTCTGAGTGACAATCGTTCATGGAATCTGAATTGCAGCGGAGCCGTTCATCCAAAAGGGCCTCGAAGCTGCTCCAGAAAATTCTCACTTCGTTTATGTTGAAGTCGGAGATAGACCTTTGTGAGTTTATTACCTTCATTGTTGACCCTAAGATCCTTGTTTTGTTGTGAATCATTTGATACTTTACCTAAACCAAATGGAAGAGAATGACAATTTATCTACGTACAATTATTGCTTCATACTGATTTTTGACAAAATTAAATTCTTACAGTTGGAAAGACCTAAAATGTCCATTTCGAACAGACAGTAGAACAAAGCTGCAAGTGTTACCAACCTTGGCCAGATGGGGAACTCAGAAGCGACTGGAAGGTGATCAATGTCTAGATGTAGAGCTTGTCGAGATGTTGGTCACAGACGACGATGAATAAACTGTCCAGTAATGTATGTATAGAAATAAGGAACCAACGTTTAATTATTGTCAAAATTTATCCTCTGAACGAATTATTGACACCTTTATTCAGAGTCAACTATTGATGAATTTTGCCTCTTGGCAAGTACGTAGGTAGATAGTCATCCAGAATGGTATAAAGTTCAATTTGTAACAATATTTTTTCTGGTAGCTATATTTCTATAGCTCTGAATCAAAGACAAAAGAAAACATTTAATTAACTATCGATACATTTATTTATTAATATATTCATATGTTTACACAAATAACAAATATTTCCAAGTTTCCTACAGTATAAAACTTGAACTCAATCACAGATCACCAAATAAAAGAACAGAAAAAAAACAGCAAAATTAATTACAGAAGTTATAAAATGATATATGAAAATATAAAAGATGGATAATTATTTACAACATGGATATTTTGTTCTTGAAGTCACCGATGAATAAACCACACATTCTCCTGGGTCTCTGTGACGTCAACTGAGTGCTAGTAGATCTTGAAAGGCTATAATTTAACTGGCGTATTATTTAATTATTTCAGTTATTACTTAAAGCCAATGCCTGTGTGACTGTTGGTAATGGAGGCGTAACTTGCACGGAATAGTGAATCTTCTTGTTTCTCATTATACTGTAAGTGTTGTCAAATATGACAGAATCTGAAACGTCAAATGAATAATGAAGTGACCATGCCTCACTCGATATAGAAAGAATTCCTAGTTTCGTGTGAAAACTAGGAAATTGAATCTATTAAACATTAAACTTACAAGTAGCTGGTGCTTTGCAAGTGATAACACCAATTTCGTCCATTTGATGAGCAGGAACTCTGTGAAGAGGTATAATTTCAGATTGTGCTCCATCATCATTTTTCATTATGATTCCGAATTTAATATCATGACCCTCAGATCTGAATTCCCATCTGGAATAGATAATAGTTCATCAATCATGGTGCCTGAACATAAATTCACTTTGACAAACTAGCTAACTCCTTGTAAAAAGCCAATGCAAAAATATGCGTTACCGCAGAAAGCTGCCTTCTTCTGCTGCCAAAAAGTCTAGTGTGAGCTTGTCGCCTTTTTTAATAGTTGCTGTTTCCAAGTCATCATTAATTTTCTCTTTATCTGCTTTACTCGTGTACATATGCTTGGGAACTTTACCACCTTGGCAAATCTGTTGATATTGAAAGCAGTTTCTCAGGTATCGATAAAAAACATATGATATCCGCGTTTGATACGTAATACATGGTTCCTATTATCCAATTTACGTTTTTGTATATGAATGGAATTTACCTTGGTAAATAGTTTTGGGTTGCCATCTGGGTCAGTCAGGGAACCACCAAAGTGTTTGGGTAATTGATCAGCTGGGATAGTTCGCAATAATGCAGCTTTCCACTTGTCAGGATCTGCTTTGTATATTTGGATTTTGGACAACGTGTACTCGTTCAGGAAGTTCTTCACAATGGAGAATGCAAGTGCAAAAACCTTCGGTGCTATAAAATTGGTACGTTAATATAAGCAAATATAATCGTATGGTTCAGTGATTGTTTGATTACGATCAGCTCGAGCAAATATCTCACCATTCACAATGTAACACATCTTCAAAATCTCTGGGTAGTTTGCTTCGTACATCTGAATCAATCCGATTACAACTTCTCCAGCTAGAATTTTATACATGAGGTATTAAATGATAATTCTTGTTCCTAAGAAACTTTGAAGTGCCTGTAAAATGAAGACAAACCTGGTCGCCACGCATATTGTCTCAAATTAAAGTCTTCCATGTCAAAAATGACGGTGAGCTGATTCGCGACTGGTCCGTGCTTTTTACTCTGCTCTGCACATATCTTTAGGTATGACTCCAACTGTTGTATCGTAACTTTCATCATGTCATTTTTTGATATCACATGAAGGAGTCCAAACATGTCCAGTCCAGCGAACGGTGCTATGACGACTGTGAATCAGATTTAAAATTTTTCAGCGTTCAGTCTCCATATTTGGGCTATTCATATAGTTATTGGTACTGGTGTGAATAGATTGAAATTCGTCTCTGCTTATATGTGGAGGATATTTACCTGGGGCGCCATCCTTGTCGAACCCGCAAGTACCCCGAGGTAAATAATCTTTGAAGATTGCCGGTGCCTCCCAGTCGTGTATCCTGTCAACTTGCCATATTTTTCTCCACTCAAGTGACTGTAATTTGATTGAAAATTATGATGAAATTAGTCCGTCAGCGCAATACGATTTTAATCCACGACAAATCAGTATAATACCTTGTTTTCTATGTTCGTATAGCTTTGTTTTATTTCTATTCACAGCTCGACTTTACTACTTACGTAACTCGGAGGCAAAGAAAAAAAAAGGTCCGGATTTTGTTTATTAAGTATTACTACATCGAAATCATGTCGTATTTTCTATTTTTTTGCGTCCAGAATCGCCGCCTAATACTAGTAAGCATATAGCGTACTAGATATTCCGCATGATAGAAGGCTTCGATCGTTATTAAACTATAATTTATACAGGTTGAAACCGGTGATTACCCAATCGTGGACGAACTTGAAACTTTTTAATATTGAGCCGCCGGGATCAAGGTGAATGAGGTGAAATCGACTAACGAATCTTGGAGAAGAAACCGTGAAAATTATGATCCAAAGTTACTCAATCGCGATCCACATCTTTGATTTTTTTATCACATAATTATACGTGGCCTTGATATCGTGTTACTTATACATTTTATAACGTATCTAAGACTGAACTCACATCTCTTAGCATTTTTTCAGCTGCAATCGGGTCCCATTTTCGTGCTGAAAAGCAAAAAATAAATTAATATTCATTGAGTAAAAGACTGAATGTGGCACGATGCATGAATATGGTGACCGCCTGCGGCAAAGCTTTTTATGATTACTGTTATAAAATCTGCAGAGATTATAATAACTTTGGACCGCGTATTTACGTTTTCTGTAATCGCAAGCCAGTTTATAACTGGGAAATTCAAGCCGCAAATTCGAGTGAACATCATTTAATTAATTGTTCAAGACCGCGGCTATTATTTATTTCACGATAATCTATAAAAAAATTTACATATCTAATTATTATTCCAACACCACAAAATTGGCTCTAAATTAACCAACCGCGAAGATGTATTATAACTGTGGATACTTCAATTATAACAACTGTATACGAAACGGATTTATTAATCGAATCACATCACCGTGAAGTTACTGGAATCTAGTTGTAAATAATACCTCTCAACCATCTCAGCAGAAACTGATCGTCGTGGTGCGGCTCCAAAACATCCTTCACGCTACGCCGGAACTATAAAGAAGAGAAAAACAAATTTAAAACAAAACGAAAAATTAGGAATTGATCGAGTCATCTTCAGTTTTTTTCAAAATCTGCAATGAAAATTTATTTAAGTTATGATATTCAAATTCAAGCATCCGAAAGATTTCAATGATTCTCATCAAGATTCAAGAAGATTCAATTTCGTACAGTCTTCTCTTGATGTAATAAAAGTTTCCAACAATTTCCTAAGATCCACAATATAAGGTAAGGGTTGAGCAATCTATCGCTATGAAATATTCTCGGTGGAACTTTGCCACATCTAATTATGTACGAGTAGCTAGAGTTTTAACAGTATATTATAATATACCTGCATACGTATACTCAAAAGAAGATTGAAGAAAAAAAACACATCTGACTGATGGTGCCGATTCGAAGAAGAAAAAAAAAATTAATAGAATGTAAGGTGAGAGGCTATATAAATATAAAAAAACAAAGAAAAAAGTATATCTCATAATGCGTATGAGGTGCCTCAACATTTGTTGTTAATAGTCACATATTCATGCTATACTGCAATTGCCTACGCTAAACATAATATCTGTCCGAAGGCCATATCTTGGGACATTCTCTACGACACAGGTTACATACTTTATTTCATTTCGCATGAACATGGAGAATGGTTACAACTAAAGAACTCGTCGCTGGCTAAATTTGAGAAAATATTTATGACTTTTATCGCGTAAAAGTCCGAAAAAAAAAAACTCTTCTTTTAAACTCAAATTTTTTCGTTATAATCGAACCGAAAGTTATGTTCGAATCGTTCAAATAATTAAAGAAATTAATGAATATTAAATATGTATTTATACGTGCGTCATGGAATTGATCAGACAGGTCGCCCAGAAGTTTGAGGGGGGCAGCCAACTTTAGTTTGTCTTTTTAAATTATGCGCCTGTTTACTCAGGAGAAATTTAAGATGATTGACCGTTAACAAACTCGAGACTTGAGTGTACATATAATGAAACAAAATTCCTGCCGTAAAACGTGTGAATAAATGAGAAGCAAGTACCTCTCTCTACGTTCATGAATCTATTCGCCTCATCATCTATCACCTCCTGCGCGATTATGTGGCGATTTCTTGGGATGAAGTAATTGACGTGAAGAAAACAGAAATTAGCTTTTTTCTCATTCTTAATTAAGCCTGCCCATACAACATCGAATAACACGTAGATTTCGAAACGAAAAAATCTAGTGCACGTCATGTTATAAATGAATCGACACTTTTAGATCGCTTGTTACATTACTGCCACTATACACGTCGTAAAATATTTTTATTCGGTAATGTAAGAACTGTTGCTCACGGTTAGATACGTTCGATAATTCTTCGGAAGCGAGGCAAAAACTTTACCAAGAGACCAGAGGTGTTAACTGAACACGATTCTGCATCAGCAAAAATGTCCTTGATAAAAGTTTCATTTTAGAAAATTAGATTTGGTAACCGATGCATGTAAGTTACAGTAAAACAGAATTAACATTTGATAAAATGTTAGCGTCTAAAGAAAAATTGTATTTTTTCTATTTTTGCTGTACTACTTCAATTCAGGAAAACCAAAAAATAAAATTGAATAAAGTATAGTGGGAAGTTTGTTAACACGTGAACAAGCCTATGGCGATAAAATATATAAAGAGGGCGGGGAAAGTTGCGGATTTCAACTGTATATATATACATAGGTATGGTAAAACGGTACAAGCTATATCATCATCCGGTATCAGGTCAGATCAATTCAAGATTTGAAATAAATTGAGAGGTTTGCCTTGAATGGACGAGCAATTAAATGTGAATAAAACTAATTCACCGCTGCCATATATTTACATATATACGTATAATAAATTGCAGTTTCATAATATCTTCTTTTTTTTCAACTCTACAATTAAGTAGTTGTATTATAGTTTAAGAAAATTATTTCCGGTAATTTTTTCGTACTCTTTTCGTCCTTTCTTATATGCCCAACTTATTTTTTTACAAGTCGGCAGAACTTTCGTTGTTGTTATACATACATATAATACCTATACTGGTGTTATAATATCGCCCACGAAATGATTATGGAAAGTTGTTAACGACAAAATAAAAATGAATACAATAAAAAAAAAACGGAAAAGAAAAGAAAAAAAAAGGGAAGTCGCAGTTAGTTATGCTTGCGCGTTGCGCTATGTGCAATGTGTGAAAGAACGGTGAAAGTCTGCACTCCAAACCATAAACTTATTGCTAATTTTATCCTATATTATATACTCTGGGCTGCAGTAATATATTTCATTTTTACATGGAATATTTGTAAAAAGAAGAAAAAACCCGTTGGCTATACTCGTTCACCGAAACTATAAATATTCCAATTTTTTTTTGCACAAGAACATTTTTACTTCTTATTTTCGCCTACCTTTCTCAGTGCTTCGTCAACGAAACAACCCATGATATGAAATGTAAGAAACATAAAAAAAATTATCGAGCGAGATATACCGAACGAAATGAGGAGTAGAAAATCCGAGAGTGAACTGAAAATCTGCGCTTACTTTATATACCAGATACTTACCCGAAATTTTAACCTTGTCCCGAAGGGATGTGATTTTGAACAATTATTCTGATCAATTTCTACGTTCAATCGAGAGGAAACT
Source organism: Athalia cordata (assembly GCA_963932425.1). NCBI lineage: Eukaryota > Metazoa > Arthropoda > Insecta > Hymenoptera > Athaliidae > Athalia > Athalia cordata. The sequence goes on from OZ010626.1 coordinate 35,302,415, forward strand.
GGGCAACGACGCTAACATCTTTTCCATAAATTATAATTCATTACAAGCTTTGATTTTGCACTAACAGTGAAACATGGAGATAATTATATTATAGGCGCACGCTTACGACACGTGTGGAATACGTGGGAGATTAAAACTAACGACAGCTGACCTACGGATAATTCTGTTTGCCAGTTTTTCGGAACAGGTTTATTTGTACCAGCATTTTCATTTTTTTATACCTTTTGTTATGCTCGATTTTCTGCATTTTCCTCGATAGTGGGTATTTTTTTTTTGTACCGCCTTGAGCAATTTTGTTTTTCTTTGCAAAATAGTTAAGTATCGATTTTTTCTCTTTCTTTATTCTGGGACAAGCGACGTAAATTAGCGAATACTAATTAACAACAATTTAACCGTTAAGTGATAAAATCCAAGTAAAGTTTTTTTTGTCTCTTTCATTACCATTATATACTTGATTGCATTTTAACGTTTAATTCATTCAAAATTGACCTTTCAATTTTAGTTTCACCCAACTGAAATGTTGAGTAAATTGAATGATACACATGTAAATATGTAAATAGAAATTAAAATTTTCAAAACATATAATAGCAATAGTATATTTAGGCAACATCGTATACGATCAATTATACAGACACGCTAGCTTATTTCGTATTCGTGCTCATTGCCGAATTGAACTGACCTACCCGAATAAAAGTTATGAAATAATTGCGGCTGTATAACGATAGGTACCACATAGTTGGCGCATAAATAGTTTACGCAACGTGACGATGACTGTAGAGAAGTAGTGATACCTATATCTAGGTATATCGTTTATCTGAATGCTCGATCTCTAAATTCTTGATCGGATTATTGTATAATGATTACTTATCCCGACTTGTACACAGTCAACGACATGTAATTACTCTTGAACAGAAAGTTGAGTGAAAGTAAGGCTGATTGTATTTATGCCTAGTTGCACCGTACTAACTTTATATGATATATAGGTATACACGTACATTAATCTTGTTATTAAAGCCACCTATTAGCGGAAAGAAGATTCTCTGAGGACGGAAACCGCAATGGTTTACAGGAAACAAATTAGAATTTAAATAAAACTATCTACCGTCAGCCGGTTAAACTGCGCCTTCCAAATATTACAACCCTAGTGTTTTCTTTGATTTTTAAGAACGACGTGTCCAATCTCTAACCGTTTCTTGACGAGAGTGCAATGATCCCTGCAATAAATTATCTGGGCGCGTATAATACATACATATATAGGTATAGCAAAATTATATTTGAACTGCAGAATCGCAGTTTATCAATTATAACGGTGATTGTTCTACATAGACGTAGGTACATGAATTTCTAGTGCAAAAGATTCTTGTTATTTACATACTACAAAAAAATATACAGATGTTTGGTTAATACATATAAAGACTATGATTTTATTTTCGCATTATCAAGAAAGACTTGCAGTAAAATACGTCACGTCTGTGGGGTACAGTTATACATATATATATATATATACACTTTTTTATACGATCGATCGATCGATCGGCGCAAATAAAAGTCAAGAGATGAAAAAAAAAGAAAAGAATACAGCTGCATGACCGAGATAAAAGTTTCGCAATTCCATATAAGATTATCAAATATATGAGCATGATTACTAATTTCAGAAGCACTTTTAATCTATCCCTATACTATATAGGTATAGGTATACCTATACTAATTAGTTGCGAAATATATGTAGTTAATGAAATGAAGAAAGAGAAAATTAGATGGATCTTCAAAAAACGACTTTCCCAAGTTTCCCCCATCGCTTATAATGAGTACCTCTATTCGCGCTCTGTATACCATATCCAAAGAAATTATGGACCATATAAGGTATGTATTTGAAATAGTTGGTGTTTACGACACTATTTATAAGTATTCAAACGCCGGAATTAATGCGCTCTGCTCGAAAACTCTTAAATGTTTTTCATATTCAAATTACGTAAAACCTGGACTGTGTCATGATCGTTGACACAGATTTGAATACGCAGCGTAAATGATCTCTAAAAAAGCTATGTGTGAATGTTATCACGATGTCATGTTTACATAAAATAACCACAAATCACATACATGAAGTTTATACACATTTTTTTTTCTTTTCTTTTTTTATAACATTCAGCACTAATTGATTCATTTCCTTTTTATGTTTTAATTTATTTCAACCAGTTTGAGCATTTTCACGAAAAGGGCAACAAGTCTTCACGAAATTTTATTTTCAATAACAATATTAATTTGCTCTCAATTTTTTGTGCCTGAGATATGAATAATTACTGTTCATGGTCAGTCGCTATAATAATATTCATGTAATCATGCACAATCTTAGTATCTCTTTACCCGCATGATCGTTGAGATATGATTTCGTACAACAGACTTGTTATTTCACTGATCGATGATTTGATAATCCGATTCGGTCTTCGATAGCTCAGAATATTGAATTTGTCTTTTTTCTTTTTTATTAACATTTTATCGGCATTGATTTGATTACTTCAATCTTAAACAGGCGTGGGCATTGCAGTTTTCCTAAATGATGATTTCATTGAATAGAAACAAACTATCAATAACTATGGGTATAATCATGATCAATGTGTATAATAATGTTGACCAAATAAAAGGAATGTCTCAGATTTGCGTTAGTCAATTTTTTTTTCTGCTTACAGCGACAAAAAAGTCGCACTTGCGCGATTTTTCGTTGCGTATGTATTATACTTTCGATTACAAATATTATTATTCAAGTGACACAATAATGACGGTAATAACCTTGTATTTGCTAATCCGTTGTATAATTATGTAATGAATACATGTACCTATAAAAATTTAAGCGTATATATCTCGAAGGTTGAAATAATTCTTTGAAATTGACGACAAAGAAACTTCGAGACAATATGCAGTATCGAAAAAAATTGAACGCGAAGGTTCGATGCGAATTCGAATTCATCTGATTTTAATTCTTGAATATTATTAGGTACTGGGATTTCAAGGACCTTGATAAGATATGCGCAATCGGTTTATGAACAGACTGACATCTGATAATTCGAGTATAATAAAGTCGTAACGTTTTAACTTGAAAATAAACACCAATGTTTACATAACTTAAAAAACCGGAATTTCTAGATTAAAAAACAACACCGAACGAATTAAACGAGATCCTTATAGGTATACTTGAAACTGGGAAATGAACATTTTTTTTTTTTTGCGTCGGGAAATCCAAGGATCTAAACTGTCCGAGTGAAAGGAAAATACCGTAAGGATTTTCTGCAGTAATATCATAATAAATATCGCGACGATAATCGTTGTCTTTCAAAAAGGATAAAAATCGATATTCGATCGTAAAAAACTTACCTTCATAAGAGCGAAGACTTGATCATCAGGTAATCCGAGCGTTGGCGTCATTTTCACAGAGTAATTTTTTTCTTCCTTTTTATTGAAAACAGTTTTTAATGTAAAAAAGATTTCAACAGTTCAATCTATGCGCAGGTAACTATACATAATGATCGTAAAGGAGGAAACTACTGCAATGATGTTATTCGATGTAGAACAAATAACAAGCTATATATTCCGTATCTGTACGTCAAGATCGCCCGTGTATTTACATACAATATGTGAGGATACGTTATACGAAATGTATATAGCGTATGTTGTGTTGCTATCTGGAGAGTAATGGTAAGTATCGTTTGGTGTTCAGTCTTAGACTACTTTTCTTCAACTATGTTTAATTTTATATCGGCGAGGAGCGCGCCGGCCAGCAGCTGCAACAGGACGCGTTGCCGTTCCGTTTGAAATCATAAATCCCACTGCGGTATAATGGCAATGCCGTTCGTTCCTCGTCGATGAGTGGATAAAAAGATCACGTGAAAGCTTCAGCGGGCGTTCATCGTTTTGTGTTTTTTCGTAACCACTTTGATAGGTATGTATACATACTTACGTTCACCATTCGAAACCATTCGTAAGAAGAGTATATGAACGCCCGAAACTGGTCTTTGGAGTAACAGGTTCCGTATAATGTTAAATGATATCCAGACAGTGTTAAGACCGGTGAAATTTGTTTGGAAGGGGTTTTTTGATCGATGGAAGTGAATGACCTTCCGTAATGTCAAATATGTAGTCCGTTCATCAACTGTAACAACGAATTGCAAATTAGTAATTATCAAAACTGATTTCATACGTATCTAACATCATATCTGTTGTCAAATGACATGGTAAACGAACGAGGAAAGATAAAATATCTTATAAAAAATCAGACCTCTTCGGCACTATAATCTATTTTTATTCTTTTTATTTTTTTATTTTTTGATCTATTTTATTAATTACACGATAGGAAAATGCCTGAATACTTAATATGTTGTTTAACTGCGTTTCTTGATTACATGGAGTCGGGGGATTCTTTATTTTACGTAATAAATCGTGAAGGGGAAATTGGAAAGGGTGAAAATGCAACTACTTTCAGATTCTATAGAATATATGGATCTACAGGCAGGACTTTCTCCCGAAGCTATATGGGAAAAAGATTATACAGAAATAGTTGAGGTGTACCAAAGCTTTTTTGTGCAGTGAATTACCTCGAAATATTGCCGACGGTCGTTGCACTCTTCCATAATTACTCTTTACGTAATTAATAATTTGGACTAAGAAGAAAAAGAAACCTAAAACAAACTACTTACCGCTAAATTTGAAACTTTGGAGAATTTCTATTTGAAATTCCATAGAGCGCCCTGTCCTAATCGATTCGAATAATAAGTAGCCGCGCTTTGCAATTCCGATTAAAACGTCAAGTGCTGTTCTCTGTCGGATTGACAGCGAACCAACAAGTGAAAAATTTAACAACAAATTGGCAATCGATTATGCGCGTATATAGTTTTCGCGCGCGCCGCGACAAAGCGCCAACAGTCAAAGTCAAAGTCAAACCATGGGTCCATAGCCAGCAGTCACACGTGAACAGTGAAATCAAAATTGATATTTACTTCGTTCTTCGCTGAAGCTAGACGTCGTTATAAAGTTGTTCTACCATAAATTATTGACGGAATTTTTTATAAACCCGACTAAAAGTGCGCGCATAAGATAGAACGTTGAACTCTAAGTCACGATCGCTAATTGCACTGCAGCAGGATATAAACCTCTTGAGGATTTAAAAAAAAACCAGCCCGAAGGCGGCAGAGATTCGCGCTGTTTACGTCAGAAAATAATACGTGCAATAATTTATAAAAAGGAAAAACGTGCGCGTTCGTTTATTCGCGCCAAGACGTCGCAAGTGGTTCCTGGAGAATTTATTTTTGTAAGTTATGAAAGCTAATACTACAACATCCTGCCATAATCGTGATCATCATCATCGCATAACGTTTCTCTCTCACGAAACTATTTATACCTTTTTTTACGGTAATATATTGTACGTTATATTTCGATTTAATACGTCAGTAATATATAAGAATTAGGATAACATAAATCAACCGAAAATTATTCATTGTTTGTTTACCCGGTTCTTCAAATTCGGACGTTTACAGCCGGTTGTTTGCTGGAAACTGTCTACGATATTTAAGATCAATAAACCTTTTTCTCATAGGCATCACATCACAGAGCTGCGAATCTTTTTGGGTTGAATTCGATTCGAGCGATAATGTTAATGAAAAAACTATATACGTCATATTCATCTTGCGTATGATCATATGTCGCTGAAATATGGCTCATATGTATACATGTGTTACTATTCGATCGAATCTCATCTATAGCACACCCATAGTTATATACCCCATATATCACACACACGCAGATAAAATAAACAAATGGCGTCGCTTTTGCTATACGTAGAAGCCGTGGTGTAAATCAGTGGTAATTTGTAGCCCCACAAGTTCTCGACTCATCCCACCGATACTATTGATAAAAATCTTTATTTTATCGCAGCGTTTTTGCTGTGCGTAATAAATGCGCAAAATTCGTTAAAATCTGTTGTGTATTATTTCCGTTTATATAAACGCCGATCAATAAAGCGCGTGGATTGCAGGGATGCATTTTGCGACATGGCGCCCGCGAAACATTTCTTCTATTTGTGTAGATATAACAATCGAGAACTTCAATTACTTCTTATGCGATCTTCTTTTCATTCACCGTGATCAGTACAGCACTTGAGCGCTGTAGAGAATTTTTAAACATTTATAGTACATATGTATAAAAACGAAGTAAAGATCATTGACGTGCAGTGCCGGTCCGATGAATGTTCTTGTATACAGCGCTGTCAAAACTGACCATATTAATAATGCGTTGCTTTCAGGATATAATTAAGTAAGAGGAGAAGAAATTTAGATAAAAAAGGAAAAAAAAGACCAGATGGACAGGTTGAATTTGTTAATCACCGTACACCACGGTCTTCGGTATAACAATAAATCATTTTTGACATCTAATTTTATGAGGGAAAAAAAGTAAAGTATTTTCATTTTATTATATTTTTGTAATAATCTGCACCAGAGTCCGATGACCTACTTCATAGCTTTCCCTGCTTGTACATGACGCATATCTGAACGTGGTTATTCGATATCGGGTGATATCTAGAAAGCTTCAGGTATATAGGTAACACCTATAATTGAACGAAAAGTTACCAAATTCATTCACCGAATTATATACTTGAGGAGTATTTGCATTTCTATCACGTCATTCATTCATTCGTCAAACTCGACGCTGGTGGGGATTTACAATGCTATAGTAGTGCATGGCTATTGCATGTCAATTATTAACGGAGTGAGAAAGAAAGTGGTCCTTGAAAAATTTAGCTCAAAATACTGCAAAAAATTCACATAATATTTATGTATTAAATTATCGTGTTGAATTCATTATACAAACATATTAAACTTAATCGGTAGATATAAATTTGGAGCTATCATAATTGTTTACAACTGTAAGATTTTTAAATTGGTAAACATATCATCGGTTCATCGGTAAACATTTTTTTTTCATGTTTCTAGATCGACACCATTGGTATACGCCGTATGACACGGTAGGGAACATAAAGAGCTGCACAAACATGTGAGAAGAACGGGTTAAACACATAAGTTTACGTACACAGAGAGAGTGAGAGAGTGAGAAAAATAGAGTGAGAGAGACGGATAGAGAAAGAATGAGATTCCGTATTGCTGCCATTTATTTTTATTTCCATAGGCAAATTCGGAATCGGATCGAGCCAATTTCAGTACCTACTATTAGGAGTGGGAGATATCGCGTGTTTCTGGGATATCGTATCTAAAAATATTCGTCACAATGGGTCGCATCAAGAGAGAACGCGACGAAGCCCTGCAGCAAGCTGCTGTTCACAATGACACGAAATAAATTAAAGTGAATTAGGAGCGATAGCGGGAAAAGGCTCGTTATAACTTATAAATCGACATTCCAGACATTTCTATATGTCGGATAAGCTTTATCTCTTTTCGTTCTTTACCGCAAACATATTAAATCATTCGATGTAAACTTTAGTGAAGAAAAAATAATTTATACGTGGGATCCAGAGTATGAGAAACGCGCCGGAAACGGGAAGTTGAATTTTTAGAATTCCATTTATTTCTTGCAATTGATCTGAAAAACAGAAAGAAGATATCGCTGGCCATGAGGTAGGCGCCTAGCCATAGGCAACTCAACGGTCATATGTGAGTTCCTCGAAGTTTTACTGATATACGGTGAAAGCAAAAGTCCTTTTTGTGGTTACTAGCGATAACTACCTGGAGGAAGTTATGGTTTGCACTAAATATAGTCCGAGAAGACAAAGGTTTTTTTCACATGCTTCACGATATGGTTGATCTCCTCGAATTCTGTTGGGTAAAAAAAAAGAAAGAAAAAATTCGCAGCTGCCTCAGAGAATTTTTCACGCCGCAGGGGCTTACAGAATCTTCGCACATCCAAACCTCGCCCACGTATACACATAAGTATGTAGGGTCTAGTGATAATTTTTTTTCGGACGATTTTTTAACGCTCCAAAAAATCTCGAAGGTTGAAATTTTGCGCGTGGGCGATGTGTGCGAAAATCCGCGAACCGGTCTATAGGTGCTAAAAATTTTTTGGGGAGGAAAATTATCTCACCGACGCGTTTTTATAATAAGTTTTTAAATTATTTCAACGGCTTGCAGCTGCCGTCGAGTATTTTTGTTGAATATTGCGGAATTCTTATTATTTTCTTTTTTCTCATTATATTTTCTGAGTCACGCATTCCCCGGGTCATATGTGTAAATACCTACGTAATTCGGGAGACTCTCGGCTCGATTGAAACAGAGAAGACGAAATTAAAGCAGACCTACGTTGTTAGAATGCACATATATGTGTGTACGATACGTACCGTCTGGACTTTAATCCGAATCTTTGTTCATAGGGATAATAATACTCTCATTAAATTGCGTGTAATAATGATCATCGTCGACGACATCCGGAATCGCAAAAGATCACGATACGGAGAGGAAAAGATATTCAAAAATAGATCAGACGACGCCAATGAAAAATTAGGTAAGGGGTGCCCTGGCCGTGACTCGATCCTTCCACCTTTATTCATCGAAGTGGTTGCACCCTGGACGACTGCCACGTTTGAAAAACCAAAATTAAACTTACTGCAATACAGTAAGCAACGATATCATCGGCCTAACGGACGCGGGATCTACTCGGAAACCACGTCGGAAAAATGCCGTCGTGCGAGATATATATATAACGACTGCGGCGTTGATATAACTAAATATATCATTACTTTAACATGGAAGAACAGTTTTTTACATACGTAATAATTAATTGACGTGATTATTTGCAGATCTGGTTGAATAGATTAGCTATCGTCACGACAATCGGACAATGTACGCGATAATTATACAATTGAAAATTTACCTTTTATGCACGTGTCTAACGTTAAATGATCTACACGTTTATACACATCGCGTATAATTCGAAGGTTAAACGTCGTGAAGCTGAACTGTTTAAAAATAATATTTCCTTACGAAATAACAGTAATAGTTTTTTACGTTATATCTTACATTGTTTCTTTTTTTCTGCTTTTTTTTTTCTCTTATCTTTTTTTAGTACATTCACAGCGGCTAGCCACTATAGAATAACCCCGAATGGTATGCAAATCAGCCATTTAAGATTAATAATATTATCATTATTATATTTGATTAAGAATCGAGCAACACGCAATCAATGGGTGGGCTGCAGATAATTTTACAAGAATTTCATTTTATTGTCACAAACAAATCGTTAGCGATTCCGAAAATTTCGCTTAATTAGGTCTTTCGAACGACAATTGTTTTTCAGTTTTAACAGCTGAACAAAGAATCTAAGAATTATTTGTTTCTTTGTTTACACGTATCTCGGATAATTGACCCAAATCAGCACCGCATGCGCTTTACAGATCTCATTAATGATTAGAGAAATCTGAATCATATCGTAATTTTAACATTACCAGGTATTTTTTTCTCTCTTTTTTTTTATTTTAATAAATTTTCGAAATTATTAGCCACCCGTTACAAAATATCAGAAGTATGACCTTATAGACTGCAGTATACTTGTCATGTATCTATTTTATGGTGGCGTTTAAACGCGTGTTATATTATCATAAATTGTCTGTTTTATTACACATGCTTCAAAGAATCGCGTCTTCGCCGCCGAATTAAAATACTGTGTTCTTACATCGGTCTTGCAACAAAATGGCCGTGGAAATAATTCTCGGTCGAATTTTGAAATTTTCCAACCTATTATGTCGGTAATTGCAGTGACATTTTATGAAATCTCATCGAATTAATACATGAAATATACGGAATGAAGAGAAAACAAAAAGGGAAGGAGAAGGAAGTGGAAATGGAAGGGATTTATTTGGCGATGATATAATGTCTGCCATTGTGAGATGTTCAAAATTTCCATTCACTGAGGTATATTACTATAATATTGCTAATTCGTACGTCTCTAGGCGATACGTTCAATGTATTTCTATTATTTCATTCTTGTTTTTTCAATCTCCAAAAGTCGCGCGTGATACTTCAAATTTCAGTGACTAGCAAATAAACCTGTAAACAAATCACATATGAACATTATAAGCGCTTTTGTGTAATTGAAGAAAAAATTACGTCCATGCTGCCCAAGTATTATTACGTAATCAAAACACATCCATATAGAAACGATAAAAATTCGCCGTATATAACTCGCGAACTGCTGTTCTATGGTTTTTATTTATAAGTATACAATAGAATCGCTGTTGTATATATATATAATGTGTACAACAGGGATAAATGTTCATCCGTTACTATTGTTATGAATAATAGCCAGAGAAAATAAAACAAATATCTATTATACCGTCCATACCGTTATACATTATGGTTTCTAGGACATTATTATTATACGATCATCGTCGATCAGAGTAACGCCGTTCGCTTCATCAAATAATCTACCAACTGTTGCTATACGGCATGTTCATTATAGTTATATCATTTTTACCTTGGCTGTTCATATAATGATCAAGAGTCCTCGATTGTGCCTCGTTATAAACGCATCTTCAATAAAGTTCGTCAAAATACGCAAATATTTTACATCACTTCCAGGAGTGATTGTGTCCTGACAATAAAATTCGTTATTTAATAATTATCATAAAATCTATGAATCGACTATTTTGTTGATAAAAGTAGAAAGGTTTTTGTTTAATAGTTTTTCACGGCTTATTGTTAATAATGAATTTTTATCGCATTCTTATCAGGTGTAGAAGTGAAAATTACGTTGATACTGGCGCTAAGTTCATCATCATGGGCTACTAGAGTCAATCTCCAGATTACTAACACTTGATCTCAAGTGCCTTTGATTAGAACGCGACGCGGCAAAAGCATCCCATCTAATACCCTTACAATTAGAATGAACGAATGAACGAACACATCTACTGACTATACCGGATCGAGACACATATCTCAGTTCACAAACACATGTGCCACATCCGATCGAATAACTTCACATGGTATAAAATGGCATATGTGTATTTATCTCATTTGAACGTCTATAGATAAATCATAAATAAACTGAAATGAATTTCATAGGCATAATGGGGATATATCGCCTTGAACTTGAGATTAGCGTGCGCGTTTCTTTGCCGCCATCCGTTCAGGATTTTATTCGTTGTGGTTCGTAGTGTCTCGGTAAGTTTCGCAGAATTTCCGAGCGTCGCTAGTTCGCTTGTTTTCAGTCCGGCAAGGGACGCTGAACGTGTCAGACTTCTGATGAGCTCGGGCGGAGCTGACGTACAGAATTTAAGCGGAACACAATGGTGGAGTAGAGAACAGACAAGTGTGTGAATTGCAGTGATTAAATATACCGTGATTACAAAAATAATTGACCTTAATTGTCCCGATTTGAGTTATGCGTTGACACAGGGCGGAATCGCCGCTCTGAAAATGGTAACACATCTTTATTTACCTCTAGAATTAACCTAAAAATATTCAATTAGGAAAAATAGGTTGATTTCAGATAATACGTTTTTATTGTGTCGGTTTGTTTTGATTTCATTTTTTTTTCCAGAATCTACCGATTATCGTTAGTTTAAAAAGCAAGGATAGTTGACAAAAAATTTTTTGGTACATGAGCTAGACATTCACGTGATTTATTTTTAGTGGTATTCCTCGGATCTCGCAAGTTTCAATTTCAACGTGTATACCTATTTTTTATGCACGTATGGTCTCGATACCAATTGCATAATTCGTAGCAGTTGGCTATAAAATTGAATGAGGGCAACGTAAAGCGGATATTAGACACGAATTTTCTTGGATATTTCAAGATATTTTATTGATGTCCCCTACAGTTATTTTTGTGTTTTCGATGTCAAAAAAAATTCACGCCGAGGTGTCAGAAATGAATTTGTAATTATTGTTATTACACGACCTATATTACCATGTATTTCAAAACTTCATCTTGGAGCACGTATGGTGCTTCAGAGCGCATAATAATTACCCACATATGTATCACCGAGGTGACACGTGATTCATAAGTAAACGAGTTTCAATTTTGCAAATATCGTGTATATATTATCTGCTCTTTTACACTTTTTCATTGACATTCATGTGATCGGGTAATTTCAGTACCTGCCGAAAAACAAGAAAAATCATGCTGTTAAAATCATTTGATCATTGTACCGAAAAAAAAACTTGAACTATTTTCTTTCAACATCCTAAAATCACACGTTGAAAGGTGCTACATTATTTTTCAAAATGAGGTCTCTTCCTGTTATCAAACAGATGATTACATTTATATATGATAAACGACCACCACTTCCTCCTTTCGTTTTTTATTGGATAGGTCTGGTTGACGTTATTAGGGTCCTTGAGTTGTGTGAAATTAGATGTATTGCGAACATCTATGGGTTCTCTGTAGGAATTTTTTTAAATAGAATTTATTGGACTATACGGTTGCAGAATTTGTGTAGTAAAATATCGTACGATTATTTTACACTTTTAAAAAATAATAAACTTGAACGAGATAATCCTTATCACTTACTCATGTCTAGAATAATTCCAATGATAACTCGAGGGCCTTATTTCTAACACCAGCGTAAATGTTTACTTGATACTAATATTTACAAAAAAGATTCCCATTCTGTTTTACATACATTTCTGTATAGCTACCGCTTTGATTCAACAATACTACTTAAAAGCAAATATCTACTTTAATAAACAGCGTAAAGCCCATTTATTAGTAATAAATAACAAAATCTTTTATCAAATTTGCATCGAGACAACCAACAAGTTGCTCATCCATTAGTGATTGGACGTATTTAAACGGATAATAGATTTGTTTCAACTTTGATCGGCGTATGAATTATATTGTTGATTTACTGTACTTTTTTTTAATTTCGTCCATTGTATTGACTAGACTGATTCTTGAGATCGAATTGACCTGGAACTTGACTGTATGGTATGAAGTTTGCTCACCACAGTTCAATGATGCTCAGACAGTTTTGTGAGTTTCAATTAATTGTAGCCCGGCTGCTGTAAAGTTAGATCAGCAAGATATTTTCAGCATTGCTCTAAAGAACGAGGCAAAGTTGCATCTATCCTTGGTTGGCAACTCTTAATTGGGGTAATAATTGATTAAACAATCAGCTAAACCAACTCACTTTAATCACCATCTATTCTATAATTAAATATTGACGAACTAGAATGTTTATTATAAAATTCGTAATACTGATCATGAATCAATTGAGTTCGTTTATTTAAGTTTTCATAACAAAAGCACTCCTGCGACTACATATTTCGAAACATTTCAAGCTTCTTGACAACAACATGTTATGCATTCAAAGGCCCATCAAATTTAACATATTTTTCAACTCACTTTTACGAGTTTGAACTTGAATCCACTCATTGAATTTCTTTGATTTTCTTCGGTTGATGCCTACAGAAAAGTTTCTGGAATTTACATGTGCTTGGAAAAGGTTAACATATCTAATAGTTTCTCGAATTCAATAGGTAGAGACAAAGAGAAATTCTGCTCATCGCTATTCATTTTTCTCAAGTCACTTGGATTCCTAGTTTTGTGCTCATGTCGGCGTTTACCATTGTTGCTTATGATGTTGCATTACGTTACATACTCACCTTGACCTACAAACACAGTAGCAATCAGTACAGTCACCTTCTCCTTGATACACTACTTGTTACTTATTTGCCAGGGATATCTTCAACCTGAGATTTAAAAGTAGTTGAATGCAGAAATTTTTTTTAAGTCTGAAGGGAACAAGAATCACCTTTTGTCATGAGTGTTTAGCATACAATTCTCGTGTTATTTTATAGATTCGAAACAGCAGATGAAAACAATGAATGGTTTTTTTGAAACATATGAGGGATTCTGAGAATATTCACAGTAAAAGTCTTATGGCATTTTATTTAGTTACCCGACACAATGCCAAACGAGTCAATAAGCGATGAGTGCATTTTTATAAAAAAAAAAATTTTTCCTCCATCTGTTATACTAATTCCATAATCATAAATTATATTAACAAATATTTTTTGTTCATTGATGCGAAATTTATTATTCCACATGCCGATCCGTGCTGTGCACGTGGGTGGTTGGCAAGTTTACTTTATATACAAAGCAAAGAGTTATAGTATCGTTGTTACAGTTATCAAAAGAAAGTGAGTTATTTGCTGACCTGTGCAAATACAAGATGCTGTCATTACTAAAAACCAGCTTCTAATCGAGTGCGATTCATCTTTTCATGAGGAGATATAGGGACTGGAACTATATGATTTGGAACTATTCGGAGCAGCATTCAAATTATGTTTGATTTTGCGATAAAACTAATTATAAAATTTATTATTTCTCATTTGTTTCAGTGCTGGCTCTGGGCACATAACGCTTTGGCCTAATGTCTGTATGGTCGACAAGCACTGCGCGAAACTCAGTGTTTGAAGCGGAGGGTGCACCACCTCCTTGCTCTCATTTACCGGTTCACGCACATTCGCATACCCAGCAGTACAATAATAACAGCCATTGCTTCCACAAAAGAGCATATAGTTGTCAGGTACGTTTCCATAACTGACAACTGTTATTATCCACCAAACAATTTGTTATGTGAGAGGCGAAAATCATTTTTGTATTCCTAAAGTATAATGTTAGGGTAACTGCACTTATTTCTTGCTATCAATATAAACGTCCTTTTGTTCTTGGTGCTTACCGTTTCTTGGGTGTTCAACGAAAATGTAAGTGATACAGTTTGTACATTGAACGGTATTTTGTTGAATTGATATTATTTTTATAACTTATTGCACAACAGATTGATTCTCAAGACGTTTTTTTAAATTTTCGCTACTGGCTGATGGGGAAAAAAATTAAATAATTCAATAACTTCATCGACTGATAGGAAAACAAGAAAAATAAATTTTAATGTCACTTACACTTCGCTATCTTATTTACACTAAATTTTAATCGATCTCCAATCAAGCGATCAAACTTTGCATGTTCTTAGTGGTCTTCAGAATTGACAAATAACTGTATTATTAGCCAGGTTGTTTTTTATTTCTTGCTCATTATGACGTAATCTGTTGTTTGCGTAGTTGGACCTGTTGTATGTTTGTCTCTTTGTCATGGTTGAAGTTAGTCCTGTGTAACACTAACAAATTTTCGTGTTTTTTTTTTTTTTTTTTTGTAAAGATCCTAAATTTTTTGACACGTGGATACGTTTTGCAATGTTGTGTTGGCACTTTAATGTTCAATGAACTGCTGACAAAAAAAAAAAAAAAAGATTGCAAATGGTAGTCTCCAATTTTCCAGTGTCTGATTGTTCTGCTTCGTGCAAGGCAGTCTAATAAAATCACTTCATTGATCAAATTCTACAGTATTATAAGTTTCCTATTTAATGTGGCCACTATTTTCTTTGGTTCAGCACCTGTTGGTTTTTTTCCCTCCTGCGGAACTTGCGACAAGCACTTCTATTGGCACCATAATTCGGTACGTTTCTTCTGGCATATTTTTCAAAAATATCAGACACTAAAATTAATATGTGCTAGGGAAATCTTTCAATCGACACTGCTATATCTCTAGACTTCTCTACCACCTAAAAGAATTGGTTGTGGCATGGAGGTATTTTTCTACTAACATTATCTACAACAGCGTTAAGATTATACTGTCATGTTTAACATTTAAAAAGTTCTGTCAATCGGGGTATGGTTTATTTCATTATTATGAAGGTTGTTTCATTACTCTAAAAAATAGAAAGGTATTACTGACGTATAAAAAAAATATTAACACAAAAGTTGTAATTGTAGGTAATTTCTGCACAATACGTGGTAATTTTATGTGACCCCTAAAATTGCTTGTACTAACTACTAAAAGTCATTGTTTTGCAACAGACAAAGATGTCACAATCGGGAGATGGACTTCATACTCCAGGCTATTTATCCTGGAGGAAGTTACAGTTGAGCAGAGCTAAACTGAAAGCTTCCAGCAAAACTTCAGCTCTGCTGTCCGGCTTTGCTATGGTAAGATCTCATTATTTACTTGAATTTTAAGCTAATGGAACGCAATCAACAAATTTTAAAATATCTTATCCTACACACGTTGTTCACAGGTAGCCATGGTTGAAGTGCAGTTGGATTCAAAAACCGAAGTACCATCAGCAATGTTGGTTGCTTTTGCAATCTGCACGACACTACTTGTGGCCGTTCATATGCTGGCCCTCATGATATCTACGTGTATACTTCCAAACATCGAAGCTATTTGCAATCTTCACAGCATAAATCTTGTTCACGAATCGCCACATGAGCGCCTTCACTGGTACATTGAAATTGCCTGGGCATTTTCAACACTGTTAGGATTATTACTGTTTTTGTTAGAGATTGCGATATTGTGTTGGGTTAAATTTTACGATATTTCACATGTTGCGGCGTGGTCTGCATGTGTCGTCTTAATTCCAGTATTGATTGTGTTTGTCGCATTTGCAATACACTTTTACAGAAGCCTAGTGGCACATAAATATGAAGTCACTGCTTGCGGAATCAGAGAGTTGGAACTGCTCAAGGAACAAATAGAATCCACTGATCTTGAGGGCAGAAATGGGATGAATTTATTACAAGGTAATATCCATATTGTATAAAATAATTTTTATTGTAGATAGCTTTCTCGTGGAAGACTTGAAGAAGTATGAAAGTAAAGTAACAACTGAAAGACTTGAATTTATTCACGCTTAACGCGTATTATGTCGTAATTCGATGATAAGAATTTGAAACTAAGGTCATTTGAATATTACGCCGTTCATACCACTGAATTAATATAACATGAATAAAATTTAAGCAATATTCAAAATATCTAGGAAATTTTCGCATAGAATGCACATTTTCGACATTTAGAACATCATTTATTTATTACTGGAATTAAGAATATTTTCATCTGCGTTTCAATGAAAATCTTGAATTTTGTTTTTCTTCGTCGAATAACAACGAGTAGTATTATGTAGCGATTGAATACACATGTATTGAAGCACTACATCATGGCAGCGCCTGAAACACTAACATAATTACTGATTTCTGCAATTTGATATCAGATGCAACAAGAAAAAATGGACATTGTTATTCCAAGTATTTGAAATATCTATGCTATTGATATACGTTCTTATTTATCTCCTAGATGTTAAAAATCAGGATACTGTAGATAAAATAGAATTAATTACTCATGACTCAAACCAAAACTATAAGTAATAACGATTTTCGAGAAACATTGAAGTGCAGCCATTCACATTATCGTTTTGTAATTTAATACGATATTTAACTTTATGAGTACATTTTTTCATGATATTCTTCTCATCTATTATCATTCTTTTCTTGGGACTGATCTAGTCTTCCAATTTGGACGCTTGTTTGTTTTTTAAAGGTGGCTACCTGCCACAATAGAATCTATGAAAGACTTCATTCTCAACGTCACGGAGAAATATATCTCCGTGCTTAAATAGTGGGAAGTAAAAGTTCTGGTTTAGTGATTCTCGATTTCTTGTTTGCTCAGTTTCATCCAATAACAAAAAAAAGCGGAAGGTATATCGACCTGACTCAAGGTTATTCGAAGGAATCATCTTCCTATATACAGTAGTTATCTGAGCATATTAGAACAAAAATTGACTCGAATCGTTGTAAATATGATTAAACATTCCCTATTGTGCATAGTGACTTAACTTTTAGTTGTAAGAGCAGTAAGCTCTATGAGCGTAAAACTCAATTCGTATAATTGTTAAAACGGACCGTCGAAATCTTTTTTAAAACTACAAGCTGAGTAGAGATCACTCTTCTTTACATATTCTAACAGATAAAAATTTCCAAAAACTTTTCATCAACTATTGTGAAATCCGAGTCCATGACAGCAACTGCCTAACTTTGGCTGTAAAAAAATATCCTTTTTTGTAAATTCTTAAACTATTTTCACAGATCTAGGAGCTTTCACATGCCCAAATGCAATCATACTTTTAATTTAACGTTGTACATGCGAGCGCACCTACATTTATATTCAGTTGTTCAGTTATGTTCATCGGTGATTTTGATCTTGTTCTTGCAACACGTTATATAAAGTAGAATCGTCACACGTCATTTGATTTTTTTTCTTAATTTAAGGGCATATTAGTTCTTCTTATAGCAATGACAATAGTAGAAGTATACATATATTTTATCAAATGTACACTACTTTTGTTGTTTATCACTATATACTTAATATTTAGTAATCATTGTAAGATAGAAAGTTGAATGGCTGAAGTTGTGTATTATATTTCTATGAATATTAATGGCAGAGTGTTATGGATGTGTAAAGTGTATCAACGCTAAAATAAAAATGACATCTCTAAATCTAATCAGAAAAAGTTTTATTGCTATAAAAGAACTAACAACTTGTAGCCATACCAACATTAGTTGATAAACAAGGACCATATAAATTCGTACAACTTAAAAATGTAGTGTAGATAATTAGTGGTCTTACTCAAATGTCTTTGTCTACCAGTGGAGGATCAACTTTCCAATCCTGTGCCTGCGAGCCAATGACTTCATTCTCCCTACGTGTGATGATGTCATTGCTATCTGAAAGCTTGTTCTGAAAATTATTATTTATGATCGTTTTACTGTTATCATTATTGCTTGGGAGGGTACCCAGAAAAGAGAGGTACGCACTTCTGGTATGGGATAGAAAGTTGGATGGTGGGAAGATTGCCGCCAGTAAAGATCTTCCATTGTACCTACCACGCATATATCATTGTCCCAACACCCTTCTTGCATTTGACCAGTGTCTATATAATAATATATACCTCGCCCTTGTTTTTTTCCATGAAAAAAATATCCCTCATATCTGTTTCCATTAGCTGTAAATGGATTGAAGAATCATGAGTTGAAAGTAGAGACCAATTTTGATGAGGACTTGGAAATGAGTGACCTTTAACTAGCATTCCATCACCATGGTGGAGCTCCAGCTTCCACATTCCTTGATAAAAATTACCATTCCCATACCACATTCTCCCAAAGCCGTGACGATTATTTTGCCAAAAATTTCCCTCATAGTAACCGCCATCGATGTACCATAATCCTCCGAATCCTTGCTTCTTTCCTTTCACCCAATTACCTGCGTAACATTTCCATATCTCCTTAGACTCGAGGACTTTACCCAACACTCCATATCCGTGCCGATATCCATTCCACCAATCTCCTTTGTAGAGCCATTTTGTCCTAGAATATTTTCTTTCTTACACTTTCTTGACTACGATCATAGTGTGTTCTTAATAAAAATACATTCAAGTAACATGAATTAATTCAAGGTTGTTAAAAAATGTAGCGAGATTGAAGACTTTTTCACGTCCTATGTATACCCGCTAAGTTGGGATCCCTTGCCTTCCTTCTTATCATTTTTCCAATCTCCTATATAACAGCTTTTCAGCGGCCAACTTGCGCTGAATATTGATTTTCGCCAACCATTTCTTTTACATTTTTCAAATTTCGTATCAGCGACAGTAACTTTTCTCGGTTTTAGAAATGGCATGACTTTTAGGACCACCCCAACAGGGCATGTAAAATAAGTTTCTATGATACACGACGAATTATAGTAGTTTGAAAATGTAGAATTCTATTTTAATCGAAAGGTGACAAAAAGTAATGGTACAAAAAATATCGCGCGCAAAATGCCTGGTCATTTCCATGACAACCTGCTAGATGCGCGCATGTTGAATAAGGCACAATTAAGTTGATTGGGACATTGAAGTCGATTTTTATTCACGGTCTCTGAGCTCTTGGTACTTGAATGGAACTTCAAATTCTCCCATTTTCAATAACAAAATGGTACAGAGTGTGAATCACGGCTGTGATCTTGTCAGAGAAGTCGCTAAAATTCAGCGGTCTTTTCTATCATTCCGTTCGAATTTTCAAAAGTGACCCCACGAATCTCGACAGTGTCTCGAAGCGAGATAAAAATTCAAGTTTTGAAGTTTGCTGTTTATTGCAGGACACGAATCTGGATCGATTACTATCGATGCCAGAATGTTTTCCTACACACTTCATACGGTTGATAGTAATCGAAAAAATGGCGCAAAGTGGTGAAATTGACAAGTCCAGAAAGCAAAAACTGTTATCGGATAATGACATATATGAATTGGATCCAGAAGATCAATTCCTAGTCGCTTCCCCGGAAGTCATCGAACTTGAGCCTTCCAACGATGAGGTAGCTATTCTTGACGAAAGCCAAGTGTCTGAAAAGCTTGATAACCTCTCTGAATCTGTCAACTTCGATAATACCGTTGGCCCTGGAGTTGCTCCGAAAGGATTCATATTAATTGACGAAGATCTCGGTGACACTGCAGTCAACGAAGCCGATAAATCAAAAACACTAACTGACGACCCTCCGAAAAAGCCTGCGCCAATTTTCCAGGTTATATTTAGGGATGAAGAAGCCGTCAGGTACGAGCATAATTTTTTTTATGTTTATTTATTTTACCCCGCAAGGATTGCAGGCGAATATCGAAGACTGCATTATTTTTATTCAATTACGATCATCTGCAGTACCCATTATTACTCGAGTAGATAATAGTAAACTCAATAATTTTCTAACTGATCTGAATGCTTAAAAAATATGCTATGGCGGTGACAACAAAACTTCCGATACACTCTTTTCATGCATTCTTTCATGTCATCATATATGATCCTTTATATTACAGAAACTACAGAAAAACAATAAAACAGTTTTTACAAAGTTTGGTTCGCCCTCACGCAAAAGATGAATCAGATGATCCGTTTGGCTTGTTGCTTGAAATTTGGGATGAACATTTGGTTCCGGAGGAGGGAGAAATTTCTGGTGAACTTGATGACAGCCAGGAACCTTCTGATGATCAAGTTTTCACAATCGATACCAAGCCAAAATTGAAGGATGATCTAGACATTCCTACATATGGAAAGGTTTGATATTTTTAAAAAGTAATAAAGATACTTGATATTTTTTTAGTCTCTGAGATGAATCTCTGTATCACTTTTCTGTGGGTTGAAACTTACATGTTATGTCAATCAGGGTTATGCCTCATATTGCATTCATAGATATTCATTAATATCTATTTGTACGTGCGTAATAGTTTTTTTCTTCTAACTTCACAAAAGCGATGTTAAAAAAAGAATAACTTTTTTTTTATCCGGCATGAATAGAAATTCAAGAAAATCTTAGAAAAAGTAGAAGATGCTGTAGCAGATGTACCAGAAGTTCGCAGTCCAAAATTGTCATGTTTTAACTGCGAAGGCAATCATAACTTACGCGATTGTACTGAGCGGCGTGATCATGCCAAAGTAAACAAAAATCGCAAGATGTTTATGGCAAATCAGGGACCGAGAAACGGTAGATATCACTTAGATGAAGAACAAAAATTTGGACATTTTTTACCAGGAAAACTGAGTAAAAATCTCCGGCGAGCTTTGGGGCTTAGGGACAATGAACTTCCTAAGCATATTTACAGGTAGTCATTTATACATATTACAGTATTATTAATTTTTTCATGTTTTTCCGTAATGATCAAACCGTTATGGTCTAATTAATATGAATATCGTGGGGTCCTATTCGTAGATTTATATGTTTGGGCAGTGTATCGATTCTATGGCGACTGCGACTATTATACTTTTTTTGTTCTCTCTTGCTGTACAATCATAATTTGGAAATCCCTGCAATTATTTGTGTTTCATATTGCAGTTCATAGTAAAGGTTTATTGTGGTTGATGAATGTCAGCAGCCTAATGTTCGTTTGTTCAATGAAGGAATTGTTTTTGAGAAAAGAAATGGGTCAATAGTCTCATTATTTTCGTATGTTGAAATACTTTTTGTAGCATGAGAATACTTGGCTACCCTCCAGGGTGGATGGAGGAAGCACGTGTCCAGCACTCTGGATTGATGCTGTTCAATTCAGAAGGGTGTGCAGAAGGTGATCCTGCAGACGAAGAGGGGGAAATCGTTTTGTCTGGTGAAAGGGATAAATTCGATGTGAAAAAGATATACGATTTTCCTGGATTCAATGTCGAGCCTCCTCGCGGTACACGAGACGTGAGTAATACCTGGCTTAACTGACCAATTGCATGTTGCGATGAAGCTGTGTCTTGATGCTTGTCATAGAATGTCGTACATTGATTATTCAATGATTTTGATAATTGGATACTGTAATACAGGAATACAAGTATTACGGCACACCGCAGATGCAAGAGTCTGATAGTAAAAAAGTGCTGTTATCGAGGTTAAGAGGTAAAAAGGCAGAAGAAGGTTACAAGAGAAAGAAAATGAAATTAAACCGCAGCGATACGATAACAAACTCCTCCGTCATTTCTTGCGAAATGGAGATTGATCCCACGGAAGGTACAATGTATAATCCCAACTTATTAGTGCCGACAGAACCTTCTGACAACAAGACTTAGAAACAAGCGCAATTTCCCTAATTTCGTAATTGGTTTTTATCGATATACAGACGATGATATTGAGGTTCTCGCTGAGAATGGAAACCTGGCGCCTCCGTTACCCGAAACAGAACCCCCTGGGCCACCAGAATTACCTGTTGATTCTGAAAGTGCTAATCGTGATTTGCACGAGCCACACTCTAATGAATCTGAGGTAAATGTATAACAGTTATTACACCAGCGCCGGAATAATTTTTATGAATATTACATTAATGCACTCCGTATCGTAGAATCAGAGTGCATCATCGTTGCCGTGCGATGGTACACCATCTTTATCGGATTTGGAAGTTGCGAAGAAACAGCTTCTTGCCGAATTGAATAAATCAGGAACGCCATTGGATCAGGAAATCCGTGTGAATACTCCAGAACCTTCTTCAGAGACTCTTGATGTAAAAGAAATGTTTCCACCAACTAGGACAGACTTAACGCCCCAATCGGTTCGGACACAGAGTAGGCAAAGTACGCCGCAAGTAGATCCTACTGGTGCCACAAAGTCCGTAGATCTTGGTACTCCCGTTCTCCACAGTACATCACCTTACAGCAAGTTACCATCGTCAGAAAAATTCTCGAAGAATATTTGTGATGTGATAAGCTTTGAAAACCTACCAAATTCGACTGGTAAGTATGAAAAGTTGAGTGAGGTCTTACAAAAAGTACGTGATAAGGTGACAAGGATTCAGCAAGAGTAATTGTGAGTTTGTGGGATTAATTCTGACCACGTGCGATTGAATTGTTGTGTAACTGTTTATATTTGTACGTTAAATTTAGAAATAGATCGTAATTTATTCAGTTACAAGAAAAAGATATTCTTATACCATTTGATAAAACATAAATGTTGAAGTTGTCAAGTACTACAAATTTCTTACGTATTTGAAATTATCTCATTCAAACTCTGTTACAAAGATTGGAAGATAATTAATTTATTATTTGTGAGCTTAGAGCGGTATTGGATACCAGATAAAATACATAAGGAACAAGGAGTGAAGATTTAGATCAGCCAACGAAATAAAAAAACTGAATTAAATTCTAGTTCTGTAATTATTTTTGGAATAACTGGTGAACTTAGATAGTACAAACGATATTGATATTAACAAAGCCTGTAAGCATAAGCAGTTCTGATTAGAATATCTTGTATATTTACATATACATATGTATACATATATGATTATATTTATGTATATATATGTATTTTTCAATTGTATAAAGTTAAACACCTCCGTTAAATCCAGAAAATAGAGAGATGAGATAGTAATTAGCAATACCAAAAACATATTGCTCAATTGAATAAAAAGTTTTTACAATATCTTCGATTGGTAAATTTATTTTCTATGAAAATTTTATAGGAAGAATTTCGTGTGCGTCAGTTTTTGAACAGCAACGGTGAATAATTTACATAGCAAATTGTGTGAACAACAAGCTCCTTCTATCTAATTTCGTTATAATATATTTGGAAACCATGTACGAATGGTCCACAGATTATAATCGATTTTATATTCGGACATTGTACAAAATATCTTATGTGGTTACACGTTATTTGTCACTATTTTTCGATGATAAATATAATGGAACACACAAAAAAAATTTCATTATTTATTGTATAGAAACCCGTGCAGGAATGTACAATGATAGAATAAATTTCAATACAAAATGTTTGTGCTCGCGCAAAATGCTCTGCATTCTTTACGCCGACTCAGATCTATGTTCCAGCTTTGTTAAAATATTTATAAATAATTATTTTTTTGTCATTCACATCGTAGTTGATAAAATACTTCAATTGAATGAGTGGTATTTTATTCTTTCTTCATGCAAAAATTGTATGAAAACGAAAATTTCAAATGAAATTTTTCCAACTAATATAATTTTATTATCTATTGCTAAAGTAAGCCGTATTGCGATCTGGTGCGAATTATATGCGTGCCAGCAAAGAAATGTCAACATGTCTTGTCAATTGTGCATTTCAGCCGTTGAGATTTCGTTCATGTATATAAATAGATGACATACCTTAGATATATTGATTTCAATTTTGGGTCACATGAAAATCGAAAGCTATGTAAGAAGGTATGGACTCGGAAATACATTTCTTTTTTGTGTTTCTTATAATTTTTTTGTACTACTTTTTCAGCCGCGTATTTAGTTTCGGTGAACTCTACAAGCTCGATTAATCAGGGACCAAAATCATCTGTACTCTTATATCAGGTGTTCTCTCTTCTAAAGCAAAGTCATATATCACATGTTTTTAGTCAATATCCTAATTCTGGTCCACCTGGATCGCCTTATTGTCAAATTAGATTTTTCTTAACTATCTGTATAATATTGATGAATGGAAAAATAAGCAATAATAAATTACTTTATTTCGAACTTGATGTTCAGCAGGTTCCAGCTGTAAAGAACTCTCTTTTACAAAGTTGGCTCCTCTAGTCAGTCGTAGGCGGTGGCATTGGCGGATCTCCTTGTGGCCCCTACAAAAATATACGGTAAATTTCATTGCTGTTGCATGGAAAAAGCTACAAAACTTACAGCCCCGTGATCATGCCTCTTTGTATCATTGTCGCCCGATCCTGCTCGAAGCGATCTTGGCCTGAGTGCAAGCATTACAGCTATAAATCCAAATACTAGGCACATCAACAAGAAATCTGAGGAAGCTGGAGCTGCTCCTGGTCCAGGTACTGAAATGTAATGTATCATCATGAATGCACATTTTTGTAATTCACACCTGAATATTATATTTTGTTTTCACCAGCTCACAGAATTTGGTATTTATGATGTAGTATTCTCACTTCCGTTATATTGGAATCAATTTATAACATTCGGAAGGTAATTATGTTTCTGTATTACTCATTTCTTTTTCAGTTTCGCAAGTGCATTAGATTATCAAGTAATAATACATACGTGCGGCATCGTTCAGGCATTCAGTGTCAGTGCAGTATGCTTGTCTCTGTCGAAGCTGTAATTTCGAAGATAACGAATTATTGCTTTATTTTCTGTTATAAAACAAGCCAAGGACATACGTAATCACACTTCCTGGTTGAGTCGTTTCTATATACATGTTATACAATTGAAATTAACAATTTATAGAGAGATCACGACTGGCAAAGGAAAATGAAACCAGAAATATCTTATTGTGGTCAAGTCACAGAAACCCATATACATAAGTTCTACAGGTTTCCATTGGACTTTCTTTCAAATTGCGCACTATTTTTACAAATTATTTCCTGATTACCCTAGTTTCAGCTGTAAGTGGATAAAAATATACTCACAATGGACAGAAGACGACGCATAACCGCCTCAGAATCCCACATGTACTGGCACATATCAAATCCTTCGCCACTCATTTTGACCAAAGACAGTTTTTGCCCACGTAGTTATCTCTCGCTAAAACATTTCAACATACATGTGCATACGTATGCAAATAATGACGTATGGTAATATACCATCAGTATGGTATTTACTTTTCACTTCAATTCCAAATAATAATACTAAACTTAGTTCTAAAGGCAACCAAATGCTCACTCATTATCACTATGCTAAAAAATTTACGCCGAACCGCGATTGTGAAATCAGGTCTGTTCCAAAATGTAATTAATATCTAGATATGGCACCGAAAAACCTGTCAGATTGACAGCACAGTGGGGAAAAAAAACACGGAACAACAACCCACAAGGACTTCCTCTTCGAGGACCCTGGGCGTTTTCAACGTTAATCAAATAATGAAATTCTTTTTCACAAACCCTAGTACAATAAATGAAGACTCAAGTAATACCTTGCCAGCGTGGAAATGTGGACTATTACAGCTGTTTGCCAAGATTTTTGTATGGATTGCAGTCTTGTCCGCCCCCCCTTGAGTGACCCCGTACTTCTAAATACCCTAATCACGTGGTGCACTATTTAGGAATGGGAGTGAAGAGTGGGCAGCTTTCTCGTAAAGTGCTGCCGTTTCTGGCGATACAGTAAACTATTTTTGCCGCAAAGCGCGGGTAGGACTTATTTTGAATTGCTAATCGAGCTTTTTTAAAGTTATGAATCATCAATGTTTTACCACTTTTTATATGAGCAGCTATCGCTTCCATATCATTATTTTACAATGGCCGGGAGATGGGTTCAACGTTCCACTTCTAGCGGGTAAAGAAGATCCTAATATTCTGATTAAAGGGTGTAAAAACTTTGCAAAATGTTTGGAAAACGTCTCGTGAAAAAACGAGCGATGTGAATGAAAATTTAATACTAACTATGGAGAGGAGTTCGATAATGCGAGCGGAACGTCTGTCGGATCGCACATTCTCCATCCGTGCGCTTTCAAATCCCACCCCTTTGTATTCTCAGGTAACGGAGTCTTCTGATTGGCCGTTTCTCTTGCGGCGATTATTTGGCGCCCGTATAAGCGCGAGATCTTTGCCCAGATTTGTCATTTGCTCCTTTTAGAGCCGTAGAAGCGTCGAGGTCTCGCGCACGGTCCTTGCCATTTAAAAATAAATTGACAGGTCGACGGGACATTTGAATAATTTGAAACTTAGTACCCAAAAAATTACAGCAATGACTTTGAGAATGTTTAAGTCTGTAAAATATTAATTATTCACGTATTGATGTCAAATCGATGACTTCGGGCGCGGTTACGAGCGGTGATCTGCATACATGGGTCAAAAAATAGTTAGCTTCCACTTTCGGGATCCTGAAAAAGGCCGTAAAATTCAATTTTCCATTGCACAGACGGTCTCTATACCTGAATAACCATATACGTCATCTCATAAACTTTGCTTACCGCAACTTTGTTTAAAACCGATTTGAAAACAATTGCATTCAGCGTCGCGTAAATTCCATTCGTTACAGAATACGCAAGGTACATACGTGTAATTTCGTTGAAAAATTCTAACGAAAGTGTTTTTATACCGTTTACTTTAGAGCGGGAATGGGTTTGACAGACACAAGTTTTGAGTTACTCTTGACCCTGTGGCGAGTTGTGGTCTTCGGCGTCGCGTGGCCTTTCAGCAGGTCCTTCGAGTTTGGGCTGCAGTTCCTCGCTGTCCCACGTTACCGTAGCATCGCGATCGTCGCGCAGTAGCTGCCCTTGCGACACCGAGGAGGTAAGTCTTTTTCTTTACAGAAAATAAATACATACAATTTTTATCAGAAAAAATAAATGTGAGAAGTATTATCCCTAATCCTCCACATTTCATGGTTCATCGATCTCCATATAAAGTTCTTCTCCCATTCAATTTTAAACTTATTATCACACAGAGATATATACGCGGAACGTGCGCTCTTCGATTCAATTCTTCATTCAGATTTCGCTTCATTTCACTTAATTTTATCCCCTCTTTATTATATTCTAATAATTGAATTTTTAGGGTTTTTTTTCCTTTTCTTTTTGTATTTGCCTTTTATGCCGCTCATCCACGGAAAGATTTGTAAGATTGTTTTTATTCTGAATTTAGTTTTGTAACAATCGAAAGAGAAATCAGTGAAATTTACAGAGAAGCTTTTCCAAAATTGAAAATTTTCAACGGGAACGTTATGTCGAATAGTTGAATTGTTTTATTTATTGTTTAACGCGTTAATATTATCGCCTAGTTTTCTTGATTCTTGACCGTTTTTTCATAGTAACTCATTAAAGTGCCGAGCTGTTGTCGGATAAAGACTTAAAGGCGTAATAACCGTCACCTACGCCCACTCTATAATCTTAATCCGTGTTTCCTCTGCAATTTACTCGCCTCATATATTTCTACTCGAGAAATAAATAATTTTTCAAACTGGAATCGTAAATAATAACTGAAAAGATCATTAGGATATACGAAAATGTAATATAAGATAGTTTATACTAATTATGAAATTTGTTATTGTTACCGTTGGAGTTGTTGAAAAAATCGAATTTTAACATGGAAAATAATTATCTTGTAGTTCTTACAAAGACAAAATTTAATTCCCTTCACGATCATCTGTAATAAAATATGATTTGTGATCTATTATTCGAACGAACAACAATTCATTATATATCATACGCATATTATACAACAGATATATCATATGACATCATGCGGTTGACAGAAAACTCTCAACTTCAATCGCTGTATATCAGTTATCATAATCATCACCTATTTGAAATATCTACCTGCATTTATATAAATCGTGGATTGACCGCGGCTATCGCCGATTCTGCAGAACGACGTCCACGCACAATGGGGCTTGTTAAGGGTTGAGTGTGTTGGCGTTAAGGACCATCGATAACTTACTTGTCAACCCCACATTAACAACCATATCAAACTAACCTCTGCCCGTGCGGGGCTCGAGGTTTTGAAAAATTAAAACCATCGCGCATAATACATTGTAAATACGTCGAGCGAATTATTATTTATCATCATATCAGCGTCGACGTATTCTACCATTCTTTTAATTGTTATATCATTTCTTTTTTATTACATAATTGTAGGTAATGCAATGCGGATACAAATCTCCATGATTATATTTGATTTTTGTTATTTCAATCATTCATATACGTTACACATGGCCTGAAAATTTCTCAAATTCTTTCCCCGTAGGATCATCATGGCGTCGAGGGTGATGAAATCGCCTACTCCAGGTGACATCGATATCGAACGGAGAGAAACTTGGTCAGGAAAAGTTGATTTCCTTCTATCCGTCATCGGATTTGCGGTAGATCTCGCAAATGTTTGGAGGTTTCCCTACCTTTGCTACAAAAATGGAGGCGGTGAGTTTTATTTTTATTTTTTTTATTAATTCTTATCGTTTTTCATTTCCATAAAACAATCCGAGCCGACGCTTATCCTCCTTTTTTTGCTTTGTTTACTAGAATTGGATCAGTTTTTCTTTTTATTTTTTTTTGTGTCTTTTTTCTCGTCCCGCAAAGAGCGCCATGCTTTACCGTTGGTGCAGATTTATATGATTAAATATTCAATGACTACGGAATAATGAAAGTTTGAATTGCAGTTACATTTTAGTATATAGGTGCGAAAGACTTTATGTATTACCGTACTCGCAGCAACGCTCCACGAATTGTTATTGAATTATTTTAGGGTGGCAAAATTCTCTGCGCGGCATGCGATAGCGTTCATTGAGTCCTATGCTGCAGGTATTTATTTTTAATGGAAGTTTAATCCAATCAGTCTTTCATAGCCGTGTCACTGCTAAGTCCATTATTATTTCAAGGGACGCCGAAGTTAAGTGCCCATTTTTTTAAATTTTTTTTTCAATTTTTTGTTTATTTTTTGATCCGTGGATAAAAATCTGTAGAATGCAATTAAAAAAGATGAATGAGTAAAAAATGAAGGAAGAAATGAAGTGCAGAATTAGAAATTTGTATATACGATTTTTTTCATATAATATATGGTACTAATTTATTATTTTTAATTTATGTCCCTGCAGAGCGATACGATGTCAAATAATTATAAAGCTCAATTCAGACTTAATTTTTAGGGCGGTATAATCTACAGGAAACAATTAAACTCAACCCCAATGTTACTTACTTTGAACTTGAAACCGTAGTGTAGCGCGGTTGTCGGAGGTGAAAAAAGTTGGGAAATTCTTAAGCCCGCACACGGTATAAGTGTTATACTGTAGATGTGCTATAAATTATTCGACGATGACAAGGATACGATGTAAATCGTTGGATAATTTTTTAGTATGATTTAAAGTTTTTGAAAAATCTTCGTCGACGAGTATAGGTAAATTGATGTAACATGTGTATGTATATATATGTACTTAATGTTGCGGAACTTATAATATATACCGTGCGTAATCAGAATAACGCATTAAATCACGGTGTAATATTTCTAATTAAGAAAGCTCACTTCTTAATTCGCGCATTAGAATTATTCTTGGAAGGCAGGCTAAAATTGTAATAAAATTAAGTTTCGGCTTAAAATAACCGAGTAATATACAACTCCCGCCGTAGTAATACGGTGTTAACAAGGTGGCTAATTGCCATTTACTTAACGGCAAATGACCCGCTCCCAGATGAATTTCACGTGCGACGTTTTCCAGCTGCAGGATGCTATGCTGTTGCAGAGGAACGTCCGCTCGTGCGGCTGACGGGTTTAGAAAAAGCAATGGGGAAACTAAATGCAGTCCAATTCGTAGATTATATATATATATATTTTGCTCATCGCTCTACCAACGGAAATTGCTTTAGACAAAAGCTGACGCTTCTGTGGTGTAACTTGCAGCTGGTCACTTTGATAACAAAATATTACCTGCACGCCTAGCCTGCAGCAGGTTGTAAAAATACGAAGAAACAAAAAAAAAGATAGTGCGCTTTACCGTCCCCTGCAGTGAATTTGAATTTGATTTTGAATAAAAATTTGAATAAATTATAATTTTATTGAATTTTTTTTTTTTTGAAAACCACGATGCACGGTATAGTGTAATTGTATTGAGATATGGTATATCACATGGTGTTCGTCGGACATCTAAAGTTAGATACCTGTACGGTAACTTTTGTCTAAATATATATAGTTATAGATTCTCCTTGATCGTCGCGACGCCATTAGCCCTCTATCAAGACCCTCGGTATATAGGGTGTAGGAATGTGATTAAAAGGACGGCTGTCGACGATACAGAAGCTGTTCCGGCGCTTCGCTTCTCAAAAGCGGCCGCTAACACAATTAAAGAGAACGATAGAGAGGAGAGACAGAGATAGACAGAGAGGAGGGTGTGCCATTAGGATGGGCAAGATCGGTCGCTAATTTTCAATTACATTAATTAATCGTAATTTATCATATCGCACACCTTTTGACCATAAATATATAGTTCGAGTTTGTATCTGGTGAAAAATGACTCGAGTCACATTTCAAACGTAAAGTTCTTGTTGTCGGGAGTTTTTTTGGTTCTTGTTTTTTTCATTCAATGTATACCTATAGAGTGCGCAAGGTCTTGGCAAGTCGGATCAAAGAAAAGACGGACCGGAAACCCATCTAAAAGCGGATGTTTGCTCTTGACACCTCTGCGCAGAAGAGTAGGAACGCGTAAGGGTGGAACAAATAATTCAAGATATTCTAGCAGCAGAAAAAAAAGTAAAGAAACAAACAATAAAAAAAATAACGCAGATCAAAATCTGATGGAGAGAGTAATGATCATCGAGTAATAATAAAATATCATAATGTACGTACGTCCGATCTATAGAAAGAAAATAATTATCGTATACAATAATCGCTTGAAGCAAAATGAAATCGCACGCAAAAACCCATTGCAGTTAATTAAAATATCGTCCCCGAGTTATTTTACCTGAAAAATGTTAACCGATATATTTAGTAGAAGGAATGTCGAGAATTTAATAAAAATCAAAGACAATATCCGCCGCGTAATAAGATTATACTCTTGGATCGTTGCCATGACTACTTCCAGGATGAGCGAAGAGAAAATTCTCCACTTTTGAGGTAAGAAAAATCAAGAATTTGCCCTTTTAGTGTGTCAGTCGTCTGTGACTACTTGGCAAAGCTCTCGAGGGGCGGGGTATAGATTGAAGAAGGAACCTGTTGATCCCTGAAAATCCCTGCAGGGATCGTTCCAGACAAGCCCCGTGACTTAATTTGTCGTTCGATTATTATTATTATTCTTTGGCTTTAAATTCCCTTCCCGATTTTCTCATCTTTATCAAACTTTCACATATAAATACACTTTTTATGCGCTTTACTATGATTTTTGTAGCTCAAAAAATAATCTCTGCGATCACGTCAACTTTCACCTGAATTCCAAATGTCGCCATTCTTTAATTGTTCTTTTTTTCTTTTTTCTTTTTTAAACAATATTCGAGATGGGTTTTTTGCTTTTTTTATTCTTGATATTATTATACGTAAAATTAGATAAAATTCATACTTACAAGGTACTAGTACTGCAGAGATGAGAAAAGATGAGATGCTGGACAAAATCGAGGGATGATCTTCCAGGCGAAGGCACGCGCTCAAGAGATTAGGAAGCAATTACATCTAAGGAAGACTCATCCCTGCCTCTAGCCCTTCCTTCCTTAGCTTACCAACACTAATACATTATACACATTACACACCTATAACTTATTATACATATACGTAAGCTTTAAGCTCTTATCGTTTAACAACCATCTCTTTCTCTAAACGAAGACCAGCTGCTCCCTTGATATAGTCCCATTAAAGTCCCGCTTAAATTTTCCTGTCGCGAAAACTTTCGAAGGAAAACTTTTTGGGAGATGTCAAAACGAAGAAAAAAAAAAAAACAATATCGAAGTAAATGTTGTCGTTTCTTCAAATTAATTTTTCAACCGTCTTGTTCTTTTGTGTTATTGAAAGAATTTGTGTTAACCGCAGGTTTTTTTTTCATGAAGCCCTATAGATTTTAGAATAAATTCTCCATCGCAAAGCCTATAATTTTTATATATGTATATATGTATATGTACGTGTCTTATTTTCACCCCTGTGGAAGCTCAGCTAGCAGTCCCGTCTAAAGTGGTACTCTGAATTTTACCCCCTACAATTACCACCTCTTGCAGATTTAACAATGGAGAATTTTGAGCGTTGTCAGAATTTCTGCAACTCGGTATATAACCGGTTCATTAGGTCACATATATTATATGAACACATAATGTACATTTATTATGAATACATATGATGCGTATGTAATCTTTTTATTCTCTTCAACTTTCTAATGTTAAAAGAAATTTTATTCATTCACAGGAGCATTTCTCGTCCCTTACTGCGTCATGCTAGTCGTCGGTGGTATCCCATTATTCTACATGGAATTGGCGTTGGGTCAATTCAATAGAAAAGGAGCGATTACTTGCTGGGGTCGTCTGGTGCCGCTTTTGAAAGGTAAATGAACACGGAATTCTAAAGTTTTTATTTCGTTATACGCCTGTAGCATATTTCTGAAGAGAGTGCAAAGTGATGTTTATAATTCTGACTTAAATATATAATTCTGCCGTACTAATAAATTTTTGGCTTTTTTATATTTCTTAGACCTTGATGTAACATGTATAGGTGTAATATATACCATATAAAAAGTCGTTGGAGAAAAGTAGTAGAAGTATAAGAGTAGTAGTATAAGTTGAGCGCGAGTATATTTTCCTCTGAAACATTGGTATTCCAGAAGCGGGATAGCGGCCGCACTCACTTTTCACTCTTTCCATTCTTTTTCACCATCCTCTCTACGCGTCACTTAAGGGACAATTGTCGGGCTGGGTTGGGAGGCGGGGAAAAGGACGGTGTTCAGGTTGCTGAGGTTGAGCGGTACGATTTCTAACGTTACTTGCGGGGAAAAAGGCATGGGACTTCCATTTCCGCAGATTTTAAGCTTCGCTTCCACCCTACCAGAGCTTGAGCTACTACCTTAACCTCCCGCCTTCTCACCCTCAGTTTATACGCCCTTACGGTCACCCTTAAAGATGGACATTTCTCACTTGAATTACTCGACAAGAAAAAAACCGAAGAAAAATCCAAAAAAAACTGCTATGGCGTTTTTTATCGCTCCCAGAACTCTTTCGTCGATGGTTGGAATTTGAGAAAATTCATATTCCTGCACTCGAAAAGAAAAATAAAAACATTTTCGCATAACTTTTTGCTCGTATCTTTGGACTAATTCTTTTTTTTTCTTTTTTGATATATTATAGGAATTGGTTACGCCGTTGCGCTCATAGCTTTTTACGTGGATTTTTATTACAACGTAATAATAGCGTGGGCTCTACGTTACTTCTTTGCTTCATTTGCTGGCATGTTGCCTTGGACAACTTGCGACAATCCGTGGAATACCCCGAGATGTCGTACTCTTGACGTTAATGCCACTTTTGTCGGTGGTTACGGTCTAACCGATGATGATTTTGGCGGAAATCTATCTCGAATGGCATTCGGAGGAATCAGTAATGTCACCCTCATGAATGACTACGGCAATGACTCCAAGTACACTAGCGCTGCTCAAGAATATTTCACGTAAGGGACAAGAATTTATTTTCATCGATGACAAGAAACGCGTGGGAAATTTTCGAATAAAAAAAAATTCTTTCAATTTAATTATCCCAGCCGGGCGATTTTAGAACTTCACGAAAGCGGAGGTCTTCATGATCTTGGGGCTGTGAAATGGGACATAGCGATGTGTTTGCTGGTGGTTTACGTAATCTGTTACTTTTCATTGTGGAAGGGTATTTCAACGTCTGGAAAGGTGAGATAGATTTGAAACAAATCTGATGTCAAATTTTTCGACTGATTAAAGACGCTGAAATTTTCTATGAATTTATTTTATTCCACAGGTTGTTTGGTTCACAGCACTTTTCCCATACGCCGTCTTATTAATTCTATTAGTCAGAGGAATAACGCTACCAGGAAGTGCGGAGGGTATAAAATATTACCTAAGTCCAAATTTTTCGGCGATAACAAAAGCTGAGGTGAGATAAAATTCATGACTCATCTGGATATAATTACATACAAACATTATTAATATTTTTTTTTACCGACTTGCTGTGCGTAAAATAATCGAGTGGAATTCGACTGACATCACTATGGGAAAGAGGGTTGAATTTTCAGGAGTTATTACTCAGGGGTCGGAAAATCCAGACTCATGGTAATGCATCATAATGCGGTCAGAAGGCATGGGGGGTAAAAGGAAAAAGATCGAGTGACTAAAAAGGGGGAGGAAATGGAGACTCGATGTAGCTGTCATATACGCTGGCCATGAGATATTTTGAGTTCTTACCCCGCAGCTGTGGACATATTATTTTTATCAGCGTTATCGTTACTCCTATGATTATAAATGTTGCGAATTTAGGTTTGGGTTGACGCAGCAACGCAAGTATTCTTCTCCCTTGGTCCGGGTTTCGGAGTCCTTTTGGCGTACGCGAGCTATAACAAGTATCACAACAATGTTTACAAGTGAGTATTAATTTTGTTCAAAATAATCAGGAAGTCAAAAAAAAATCAGACGACATTGATACCTCGTTTTCGATTTTCAGGGACGCCATTTTAACGAGTGTGATAAACAGCGTGACATCTTTCATCGCTGGTTTCGTAATATTCTCAGTCCTCGGTTACATGGCCCACGCAAGTGGCAGGGAAATAAAGGACGTTGCGACGGAAGGTCCTGGTCTAGTTTTCATCGTCTATCCAGCGGCCATCGCCACAATGCCAGGATCTATTTTTTGGGCTTTGATATTCTTCATGATGCTCCTAACTCTGGGCCTTGATAGTTCCGTACGTAATCTGAATCCCATAAAGTTATCGCCTAGAATCAAATAACGATGTATTTCATTATTACAGTTCGGAGGATCTGAAGCCATTATAACGGCCTTGAGTGATGAATTTCCGCTGATTGGTAACCACAGAGAAATTTTCGTAGCTTGTTTATTCACTCTTTACTTCCTCGTCGGCTTAGCCTCCTGTTCGCAGGTGAGAAATCATTAATTTCATCACATTTTTAACTGACAAGGAAAACGATCCGCGTTTATTCATTTATTAAAAAAAAAAATTTCATCTTAATTCAAGGGCGGGTTTTACTTCTTCCATCTTCTCGACCGTTATGCCGCTGGGTACTCGATGCTCTTCGCTGTACTTGCCGAGGCGATAGCCGTCAGTTGGATTTATGGAACCGATCGTTTTTGCGCGGATATAAAAGACATGATTGGCTTTTCTCCAGGAATTTACTGGAGAGTTTGTTGGAAATTTGTCGCACCAATTTTTCTAATGGTAAGATGACGCTATACCGCATGAGTTTATGGAAGCATTTATATATATTTATCATTTTTTCCATTTTTTTTCTCACGCAGTTCATTATTGTCTACGGTTTAATGGGTTACGAGCCCCTTACCTATGAGGATTACGTCTATCCCTTATGGGCAAATATTCTCGGATGGATAATCGCTTCCTCCTCAATAGCTATGATCCCAGGCGTCGCAATTTACAAGCTTCTCACGACTCCAGGAACATTTTTACAGGTCGGTTACAACGCCTTTAATTAATTAGGATCTAGTAACCAATCCCTTTTAGTTCTAATTTCGAAAATTTCGTATTCAGAGAATAAAAATCCTAACAACGCCATGGAGGGACACTCAACAAAAACAAATGTCAATAGCGACAACCAATGGATCGGTTCGACGAAGTTCTAGCGTCTGTTTGTCCCCGGGAGAAGAAGCTCCGATGACCAATGGACAAACAGACGTAACAAAAGAACAAACAGAAGTCATCATTCAATCCCGCGAGTCCTTCAATGGGGATCCACCGCCTGAGCCGGTATAGGACAACAGCGTCGTTATTTTCACCGGCTCCAAGTTTCAGGTTTACCTCTGCTAAAATATATCGCTAATTCGCAATTTTTAATCCCTACCATAAATCGACCCACTAACTTATCACCTGTATAGCCATCGCGTCATGTATCAAGTGATCGAATGAAAAGGTTCAGAAAATTTTTACCCGGTGAGAAATAATGGAGACGCTCGTGCAGTTATGTCCATACGGAAAAAGTGAGTGATTTTATTCATTACATGAAATTTCCAGCGAATCAAATCGCTTCACATGAATACATTACCAAAACCAGTCTGCTAGATCTTTACTGTAAATACTTTCTTGTCAAGCCAACTTTTGGTAGCCACTAAAAAGAGCCAAATTTCAGCCAACATCTTCCGCACCTGAACTAAATGAGATCAAAGATATAGTAGAATTGATAATAATAATAATAAATAAATAATATTGATAAGCGCTTTATGCAAAGTAAACTCTTCGATTTCGAAGTTGAATGTGTCTGAAAAGCGTACCTGTAGTACCTACAATTGCAGTTTAACCACCCGCTTAAATAAAGTTTCAATAATATTTCGCATAAGCTATAGTTGTATAATAATATAGGCATTTAATTATAACTAGAGCTTAGCAAACCGTGTATAAATGCAATACAGATAATACCCGCCATTAGTACCCAGTAATCGATAAAAAAAAAAAACGTATATAATATTTATGTAGACGTCTGTTATGTGTAGGTATTTAAATCTCCGTATTCATTTGCACTTTTTAACAAGAAAAATATGGAATTAATATAGTAGTCGTTCAGTTTTCCATAATATCATTCGTAGGGTGTACTAATAATTTACTATGTGTTTGGAAGGAAACTTTTATGAGTAAAATATAATTTAAATATACAATTAGAAAAGTTACCAATATATTATAACAGGTAAATTATGTACGTTACAAAAATTATATTATACATAGTAGTTGAAGCTTTAAATGAATAATAATTCAGTTATAATCGTAGAAATTATTTAATCAACATTTTGTAAGATACATAGACGAAATATGGTAACTACTTCTAACGACCAGATGGTTTTTTGAAGTAACCAATCTCATAGGTAATGGCTTTAGTAGCGAAGTAGATAGTCTGGATATTATTCCAAGTAGATTCTAAGGGACAAAAAGGTGGCGTAACTGTTGAATTGAATTGGCAAATTATTTTAATGACAATAGAAAAAATATCCGAAAGCCATTCGATAAAGACCATGGAAAAAAAAATTCACTTCATCAATTGAAGGACCAATTTCTGACATCCTCATATAAAATTATCATCCAATCAAGCAACAAGTTTTGAAGGCAGCTGTTGATGCTAGAAATATTTGTGGAAATATTAATTATGTGTTCCGACATTCACAATCAGTTATGTCACCCAAGGTCTGCTGTAGCTATATGATTTTTATTAATGTTTGTCTGACGTACTGTATAACGATCAAAAGGTAAAACTTTTTCATTGGACCGTAAACGTGATAGATATCTGATCTGTTAGATATTATATTTAAACCGTAGAATTTCGAGCTTGTTTAAAATATATATTAGGTAGAAAAATAGACTAGTCAAATCGACTGATAGGCGACTATAAATAGCCTCTAAAGAGGTTCGTTGAAACGTATAGTTAACATAAATATAAATATATTAAATTATTTTACGATCATAAGGCGCTAATCACCTTAGATTAAAAATTCATATATCCAAGCTTTAAAACGTTAAAATGCTTAGAGTGTACTTAACTTGGATATGATGTAACCATAAATATAAATTACACTGTAGACAAACTGTAAAATATCGAATCAGTATATTTAAACTATGAAGAACATCCGATAAGGTTGTTCGATGGTATAGATCCAGTAGTTGCGTAGATATTAGAAAAAAATCAGACTAATAATATTATTTTTTTTTTTTCTATTAAAAAAAATTTATACAATACCTGTGCTATAAGGCCAGGTTTGCATGCTGTGTGGACTATAGAGACGTCAAATCAACAACCGCAAAATAATAAGAGTGAACAAATAAACATTAAACACTTCATGTAATATAATACTTATAGTAACTAAAACATGATATGCGTATTATGAGGGCAATTCTGAGTATAGTGAATTAAATCTTTATAACTTTCATTCTTTACAAATCGTTTTTTAGGTCAGAGAATAATATTTCAAGAGAATTGAAATTACCGATTGCTTTAGTGAAACAAATACAAGAGTATTTTAGGAAACGCCACCGCCTAAAATATTCTTGAAAAATATCTAACGGATTTTCTTAATCGCAGTGATCGCACGTGGTACAATTCTATAGTGGAAAACAACAAAACGGAAATACTCGCGGAATCGGAGAATCGATTAAACGAATGAATGGCTAGACCTGAGCCAGGAATTTACTGCATTCCACATTCTATACACATACATGCACTCCCGATCAAATACCTCTGACCTTTTCGTATGTCCGTTGAATAATTCAGGGACATCTCTTTGTTGATGATGCACCCGCGTTCAGTTTAGAACTGCAATACACAAAATCATCTGCGGTCTATATAAACGGAACACAAGGGAGTCATTGATTTTTTTTTATTTTTTTTTTCATCATAGGAGAATAGTTTATCGTGCGCCCACAATGTAATAAATGCAATATTGTAATCACTTAATGTCAGTATAACGAATATCCGAGTATAAAATAAGTTGAAATAATATGGTATATAACCATGTAATATGTATATGATATGGTAACTAACTGTACGCTAGATATATAATAATTGTTGTTGAAAAAATAAAATATATATATTTTGTACATCGCATCTGAACTGCTGCCACAGCCATAGGTGGCAGTTCAGGCCTTGTTGATCTATGATAATGATAATAATGATGATGATAACGATAGTAAGTAATGATTATAATCAAGTACGTAGAATTCATGAAATGCATCTATTTGCATACGTGTAAATTGGTATAATGAATATAATGTATTAATTATTCTAAATGATCGTAATATGCTTCAACGTCCGTGCTTATCCAAGAGCCATATTGGTGAAGCACTCGTAACTTGATGTATCGCGCAATTAGTGTGAATTGTGATATTAATTTATACGTTAATTAATCAAAACAATTGTATTTTAAGTTATAATATCCACTTTGTATCATACATAGCACACCGTGATAACGATAAGCCAAACATAACATCAGATTATTTTATACAACAATTATTAATCATCTTCTTTTAAAATATTTCTCAAAATTATTAACAACATTCCGTGATTGTCGTAATTGTAAAGGTGTTATATAATAAAATTTGTTTGTTTCTTAAACCAATAATATAAAATATTGTTTGTTATCTTTCCAGATCACTCATTATTCTTGTAGTTAACTTTCATCCTGCAAACGATGGTTTGAATATAATATTAAAGTGCGAGTCTACCTGCGGACTTTTAATCAAACAGCGAACTATTTTTCATGGTTTCATCAGAATCGTCGTTTGGTATACTGAAATTTTTTTTTTAGCATAGAAAATTATTTTTTTGTACAATTTTTGTTGGCATTGATTGATTTTTCTCAGTAATTTAGAATCTATTTTGACAATTATAATCCTCGCGTCATAATCGACGGAGACCTCTCGAAACGTCTTCTAGAACGTCCTCACTCACTCACAACTTCATCCAAACATCCAAAACAACATGGCGCCGGCTACGGAGGGACTGATGGACTTCGAGAAAGAGATTTTCACTAAGATCAGCAAGAATGAAATCGCCGAGCTCAAAACATTGCTCGTTGCTAACAAAATAAAAATTGATTTCGTTGATGAAAATGGGATGACACCGCTTCAGCATGCCTGCTATAAAGGCAACAAAGAAATCGTTCAGATGCTTCTAGATCAGGTAGGTTAAGTGTTTTGTTACTATTCTACGTTCATTGTAGGCATCGCGATCATTATTATTAAATCACCGGTACAGCGTCAACACTCTATTTGACAAGATGTTGGAATTCTTAACAATCAAAATTATTCCTTTTTTCACTAGTTACGAATGCTTTTCAACAAAGAGTACACAAACATTGCCAAAGTGCAATTAATCAGTCCAAAATATGCGATTCATTATCAACTACTTAGATCTGTTTAATAAATGAAAGTATCTGGTTTCATTCTTTCTTAATTTTAATCTCAGGGAGCGGATGTGAATTCTTCTCAACACGAGCATGCCTACACGGCCCTGCACTTTGCTGCATTGAGTGGGAATGCGGAGCTCTGTCATTTGTTGATGTCTCACGGAGCACGTTTGACTGTAACTAACAGTGTTGGGCGTACCCCAGCTCAGATGGCAGCATTTGTTGGAAACCATGATTGCGTCGCTACAATCAATAATTTTATACCAAAGGCTGACATCGATTACTATATCACACCACAAGGGCTCCAAACGGAACCTATGCTCTCTCCGCACCTTGCTGACTCTTTCCACAAATTCATCATGCAGGTCAATGTTCACCCTGTCAGAGTTGCGCTGAATCTACAAAGATGTCCTGGTCTACTTGAAAATTTGAACAAGGTGCGGTAATTTATTTTGGTTGTCTTTGATATTCTATGCCAGATGAATCATTTCAATGTTATTATTTCAGGTACAAAAAGTACTGGAAGCAATGCGTCACAAGGAAATGAGACGAGGAATTGAGACAAATGAGGTAATGGCTTTTAAATATCACTACCTCAGTTGTGTAACAGCTGAAGTAGCGAAATGCCAGAAGCGACAGGAGGCAATGAAAGCAGAAAAATCGGAGAAGGATAAGAACAGCGAAGAGGGCGAGGAGAAGAAATCCGATCCCGTCGAGTTGCTAGTCAGAAAATTCTTGAAGTGTAATAAAAGCGAGGGTAATCCCGAGTACCAAGAAGCTTTCTTGCGGGAAACAGTGCGAGAATTTCCTTTCAGAGAAAGCACGATCTTCCGTCAAATGGTAGCTACTCTTGCAAGCACTGATCCTCCATCTGCAGTATCCGTTGTATCAGCTGCAATAAATGGGCAAAGAGGTTTTTCCGACAATCTTCAGATCTGTGTAACCTGTGGGGAAGAAAAGGCTACCAAAAAATGTAGTAAGTGCAAGGCAGTTCAGTATTGCGATCGAGAATGTCAAAGACTACACTGGTTTATGCATAAAAAATCTTGTGCTAGGTTGGGACAAAGTTCTAGCATTAAATTAACAGATGTTGACCGGGCTCAGGTGGCTAACGCGGTTAGTTCGAGGCTTCAAAACTTGGCTGTTAATTAACTGTATCGAATGACACAAGTTTTTTTTTAAAAGCTATGTTACCAGCAATCAAACGTCGGATGCTCTATATTTATTGAATTTAAAAAAGAATGACCAATTTAGTTAAATGTAAATAAATCTTCAAATAGCTATATCATTTATACGCAATTCACGTGTCAAACCATCGGCATGGCAGAAGCTACTATGGCGTTACATAACACCACGTAACGTAGTATATGATCATTGACCTTGCGATTTATGTCTCTCATAGTGTGAAGTCAAAAGATTTTTCTCCACGTTCTGATTATTTTATTTAAACGGCTCGAGCATCCCGCCATTCTTATAATTGTCAATGTGTACGTGTGTACTTAGACTATTTCTCGTAGTTTTTCGACGTTGTTTTTTGTGATCACCTTTTATAGTGCATAATTTTCAATAAAATGTGTATATGTGTACATATAACACGTTCGTTACGTCATTTCCGTCGTGAAATAGTCTCCGTCGTAATGAACGTGCCTGACATACAGCAATAACGATATCAAATCTATCCAAAGATACGACGAATAGTCTCCATAGCAATATAATAATTAACAGTTAGGGTAGCAAGTCATCATTTACGTCACAAAAATACCTCAGTATTTTCCAATTCAATGATTTTTCCTGAATCATCGATAATTTACCGTCTCGACACTTGTTTGGAAATGTTTATCCTTAGCAAAAATATGTAGCTGAAAATTTTTATTTCAAAAATAAAACCTTTCTCATAATTGGTTTTATTTATTTCAATTGATTATTACATGATTACAACAAATGTCGATACAAATTAATGAAAATATAAATATATATACATAAATAATAATATGCATGAATGAATACGTATCTTCTTGAAATTTTCTCACTAAACGAGGAAAGTCCCGTAAATAGAACTGTACGGTGATGGATGGCCAGCTAATTTTAAATAACGTTCGCTACTGAAATATGAGGCTGTGCCATGTGGAATAAGGTTTCGCAGCTGCGAAGTAAATAACGTCAAGTGACATCATTGAGTGAAAGTCTGTAAAGATCGATTACTTATAGATATTACATCGGCAAATCAAAGAAAAGCTTGACCTTGCGGTTTTGCGTCTGTTGACCCAGAGACAAGCGATATAACGAAAAATAATGATAAAAAAAAATAATTATAACACGTGCAAGGGTCACTCTGTAGAGCGTATAGCGGTATTCACTTGTTATTGCGTATGCAGAGTTTTTCCTTGATGCACTTTGAATAACAAACAGCCTCACCTTATGCAGACTTTCGAGTCCGGAATATAACGGACCCCTGGGGTTCGTTAAATAAATACCAAATCAATTGCTCCGCGTATAGAACGAATAACACTTTTTCATACAAATAAAAATATCCCCGCTATCTTCTTATTTTGCAATAGCAGACGTTATTTCCTCTCAAATGAGTTGAGTCAGACGATTTCTCTTAAATTACACACTACTTACAATGGTGAATGAATAATTGCAGTCACAGAAGACCTTCAAAGCCTTTAATCTCCTCATTTTTCTAACGTTCAAACGCAACATCTCTCATCTCCTCTACCGTGTCCATGCCTAGGACAGTAAGGAGGATTAACACTCGACAAGCAAAATGACCCTCTCACAGTTCCTGGCGTGTGATGCCCCATCACCAGACTATTTCCGCTCCTCTGAGTTATCCTGGGCCCGGCTGGACACCTCCTTGAACAAGGTTCCGCCATCAGATTTGTGTCACCATCGACGCTATGGGCCATGTAACAAACGACCCAAACGTGACTGCAGAGTTGTTCGTTGCTTCTGTTCTCACAAAAGGGTTGAAGTTTCCCTCCGTTAACGCAAAAATCAACGTGGCCAACTCGTCCCATTTCCCCATAGTATCCAGCGTTCGTATGTATCACTTCCACAAAGTCAGCATCTCCACTGTCCAGTCTATTAACAAATCCTGGTCTGACCAAAGGGCGCGCGGGATCGAGTCCAACGATACGATGAAGCCGGAAGAACAGGTAATTCGCCATAACTCCACAAATATGAGCACCCAATGAATGCCCAACACACGTGGTTCTGTCGATTTCAAGCCCTAGGTTCCTGAGGGTGGTCAACATTCCTGCGAGGCACTTTGCCACCGGTCGAAGGTTCGCCACCGCGGCGGGGTAACAGGGCGCCGATGAAAGGACGCTCCAATCAACCATGAAGACATTGTAGCTTCCATTTCTTAGGTAAGCATCCCTCAGGACCGCTATAGGCAGGGTATCATCTCCCCCTGCGTAACCATGGATAACAAAAACGTTTTCGTTCCTCGGATCGTACGGGCCATTCCGAAGCCAATCTGACTGGTCAATTTCGAGTTTCCTTTTGGGCTGTCCAGGAGTATAAAGGAAAATGTGGACATCTGGATCTGGACAGAGATCCCTTTCGTTGCCTCTTCTCCAGGTACAATCGTTTTTGTCGTATTCCGCCGCCGCGCCGCTGTTGATCGCATCCTGGATCGGACCCTTAGCTGCCGAAGCGTCCTGAGCCAAGGACAGAATAGCGGCGAGGAATACTGTACAATGCACTCGCATTTCGATTCGTCAGGATTTTGAAGAGCGCTTCGTGCCGCAGCAGTTTGATGACTAAGTGCGAGGACAGCAATTACTTCGATTTTAAACCCGAACGGGCTGCACCGTCCCGTTTTGCGGTACCGTTTGACCCCTTCCGCAACTTAAGTACGACTTATACCTGTGTGACACATTTTTCACGCACGTTCACAAATT
The DNA here is from genome assembly GCA_963932425.1 of Athalia cordata. NCBI lineage: Eukaryota > Metazoa > Arthropoda > Insecta > Hymenoptera > Athaliidae > Athalia > Athalia cordata. Next base: position 35,347,081 of record OZ010626.1, read on the forward strand.
TTACCGACAAGAATGGCTAGGTTCGCAAAATTTCCATGACTTCAAATACTGGGCACAGGTCAATTAGTTGAAAATTGGTCGGTTTTTGTTTTTTTTTCTTTGAAACAGATTAAATGCATAATAACGCAATGCTTGGCTACAGAACTGTGTGATTACTATGTTGACTTGACGGCGTTATGGACTCTCGGAAGCTGCAGCATAAGGATTCTATGGAAAGTCTAATGGTAATGGTGGGTGTTGCGCTATAACTCCGAGCCAAATTCAATAACAGCTGAATCCGGTCACTTTCTAAGAAAGAGCTGAGACTTAATTGCGTAATGTAAGATCTTGAAGTCACAACCCGAATAAAGCCACGGTTCAAGCTGCGATGATATCTGCGGATAATCTTTCCCAATATTCATTATTATTCGATCGCAGTTTCGAAACATGATGGCGCGATGCATGTATATTGTCCCTCAATCGACCTAAACTGCAGAAACAGTTGTCACATGTTTTCAGGCGTCAGTGAAAGCGGAATTAATGGAGATGGATCTTGTGCGATAATTCTTTTCACTCTGTTCACATGCATTTCTTGAGAAGAAAAATTATTTTGTTGTAGATTTCAAACTTTTGCGGGACTCCCGATCACTATTCTCCTTACATAATCAGTTTCCTTCCGCAAGATTGATTATTTTTTTTTGCTCGTTCGTTGTGTTTGAAAATCATTTTAAAAGCGCACTTAAAAAAAAATATATATACCCGGAAAAATAGCGTCGAGTTTTTATGTACTTCTCTTCGTTCAAACAAAGATATATCTGAAACTCCCAGAACATAGGAAATTAGTATATGAAATTTGTGAAACATGATAGTTTTTTTTATTGTCAACTTAAAGTTGTAACATCTAAAAGGTACGAAATTGAATAACAGTTTCATTTACATTGACGACCTTTTCTTCTTTCTTGTTGGCTATATCTCCTCTGTAAATTCGTTACGGGGTAAGTGCCAACATCGACGACTTATGTCTAACGTAATTATAGTCTATAAACAACTTTATACAGTATAGGTACGACTTATTTGAAGTATAATCGGATAATTTAATCTAAAGATTTTTACATTACAATAATAATTAATAGAACCAACGAAATCAAATCAGTACGGTCGTGGAACCACACGGCGATACAAAACCAAGAGGATAAAGGTCCATAAATTGATATTAAGTGTGCCTAGTTCGTTCATGATTTTTTAAATATCGTTTTTGACCAAAACTAAGACCACACTGTTGGCAAGTGAATGGCTTTTCCTCAGAGTGTATTCGTTTGTGTCTAGTTAAATCATTTTTAACGCCAAATCGTTTTCCACAAATTTCGCAAATATGATTTTTTTGTCCGGTATGAATCGTCAAATGTCCTAACATTTGTTGCTTCCAGCGAAAAGCTTTCGGGCAATAAGAACATTTGTGAGGCAGTTCATCAGTGTGAGTTTTACTGTGAATGTACAACGAAGCTTTGGTTTTGAAAGTTTTACCACATGATGCGCAACAATATGGCCTTTCTCCGGTATGAATTCTTCTATGATCTTCCATAGCTGCTTTCATTGCAAAACTTCTTCCACACAAGTCGCATGCATGTTGTTTAACTCCGCCGTGAACATGTTTTAAATGATAGTATAAGCTTCCGGTCTGTCCAAACTGCTTTCCACAGATATGACAAGTAAACCTTTTGGCATCTTTATGGGAGTGCATATGTGCATGGAAACTTTCCTGTCGTTGAAATTTTTTATTACACAGTTTGCAATCGTACGTAGTTTTCGCTGTCACTGTTTCGGCTGCCGACCTTATGGAATCTGACTTCTCATTAGAACTTTCTGGCTCTTTCGGAAGTTCTAGAGACGATGGATTTTCATCCGTGATACTACCATGTTTTAGATGAATAACTTCATCAGATGTCTCAGTAACAACCAGTGTGTTAATAATATTTGGTAAACTGTTTCTTCCACTCGGAGCACTGTTTACATTTTCTGCAATAGTTATTGTGGGGATGATTTGTTTGTCTGATAACTGTGTCCCGCTATTTGAGTCTACAGGACTGCCACAACTTGTTCCATTATCTAGAGATGTGAGGTCTAGCCACTGACTGTTCTTTACATTCTTCGGTAGCGTTTGATCAAGGGGTTTGATTTCCTTTTGGTAATATTGTAGCAAAGCTTGATATGCCCTCCGAAAGTCGCTGAGAGATGGCGATCGAGGAAATTGAATATAATGCGTGAACCTGCAAGTAAAAGAAGCTCACAGAAAATTTAAATGGTGTACCCATGGGAATATTTAATTTGAGTATAGATCTAAATTGAGAAAGTATAATCCATTAATATGATTATGGTTCTCCATTGAGAAGTATTTATATCTGTTCAGTTTCAAAAAAAAAAAAAAAAAAAATGAATATAAAAATAATACTATGTTTTCACAACTCCATTTGTTGATCTCTGGATTATACCTATATCTTTTTATCTTCACGAAACACTAGACTGACAGTATCCGTGTGGAGTAGAGGGTGTTTTCAGTTTAAAATGCGTAGCTTTATGTTTTCTCATATCTCCACGCTGTGCAAAACCCCGACCGCATAAATCACATAGATGGGGTTTCTCCCCGGTGTGAGTGCGTAGATGAAGAATTAAATTTGGCCTCCTGCGAAATTTCTTGGCGCAATAATCACAGGGAAAAGGTCTATTATCGAAATGAACATCTTTATGCAGTTGGAGCTGGCTTGTAGTTTTGAATGTTTGATCGCATATGTCGCAGCCGTAAGGTCTCTCTCCTGTATGCACCCTCATGTGAGTTTTCATTTGTGTTTTTAAGGCGAATTTCTTATTGCATATAATGCATACAAATGCTTTAATTTTTTGATGAACCGCTCTTTCATGCATGTATAAACTGGACGTACGTTTAAATGCTCGGTTACAAGTTTTACAGACATAAGGCTGCTCGTTACTATGCCTGATCATGTGATGCCGCAGGCTAGATTTATTCGGGAATACTTTGCCACATGTTTCGCATGATATTGATTTCTTATGCACATGAACCTCTTTATTATGATTCCTAAGTAACAGTTCCGTATCAAATTGGATTTCGCAGTCTGGACAGAATAAGGTGTGTCGAAGAGTAATGTGAGCTTGAAGGCTTACTTCAACAGCAAAGCCCATGCCGCAAGTGGCACAAATGTAATTAGCTTCCCCGGTATGGGTTTCCAAATGCACTAGCAACTCTTCTTGCGAATCGTATTTGCTGTAGCATATCTGACAATCAAAATTATCCATAGAAGATTGTAGAGATCGAGCAACTGCAGCGTGCAGTGCCTCTTGACTTTCATATTCTTCCCCACACTCCCCATTATCCGACGAGTGACTCCTTACATGGGCGGAAAATTCGGGAAACATTAAATTGTAGAGATTGCAAGTATGGCATCCATACGCACACACATCAGGATTGTCTGGTTTGATCAGTGGTATTGATAAAACGAACGAGTCCTTCTCACTCTCTTCATCATCCTGCTCTTTTTTGTACATCACTGTAACATCTACAGTTTGCCCATGCATAATTTGTTCCTCCGTGCCAACAGATTGGTCAATAGTGTTGAGAAGAGATGCTGCTGTGATTTCCTCTTCGTCCAGCAAACACCTAGAACGATATAGGACCGTGAAGTAGAGCCGATGTCAGAATGTTCCAGTATCACAGGGTGAATATGATCTTTTATTATTTATTTTTCATTAATCTGCAAATATTGGTATATTTCGGTAATTCATTGAGTTGAGTTTCATCATGTATATTTAGCCCTAGTTTTTGCTTTGGGAAACTTTCTGGTGAAATCTGGGGTGCTTATACCAAATTCACAATTGACAAGGCGGCGGAGCCAATTTGGCTAGCATTAGGGAAGATTGTTCTTTGTGACGAAGTAATATATGACTCTTCAAATATCGTTTTTGAGCAAATTTCATTTCGCAGCTAGTGCAGGCAAACGGTTTGTCTTGTGAATGAATTACTTGATGGCGTGCTACCTCGCCTTTGACCGCGAATTGCCTCGAACAAATCTCACAAGAGAATTTTTTTATCCCTGTATGAGTGGTTATATGATTATTGAGTTTTTGTTTGGTAGGAAATCGTTTATCACATGACGGACATTCATGTGGCTTGTAATTAGTATGGATACGATTGTGTATGTAAAGTGAATTCAGAGTACGGAATGTCTTTTTACATGGTTCACACGCGTACGGTCGCTCGCCCGAATGAATTCTTTGATGATCCTCTTTGGCACCTTTATTAGCGAAAGGACGCGCACAAATTTTACATTGATGTTTTTTTATCCTCTCGTGTACATCCCTGATATGCCTTCTCAGATCTTGCTTAATACGATACTGATTACCACAGAAAGTGCATTTGCACGGTCTGATTCCTATATGAAGCCGATAATGACGTAAGAATCCTCGCTTCGTCATGATAACTTTCTTACATGTGTTGCATCTCCACGCACAACGATTATTTGCAATCACCTGAGCCTTCTTCAATATCTCACTCTCTTCTTTGTTTTCTATGTATCCTTCATGCATGTAGATATGACGTCTCATAGCAAACTTTTTGTCAAAAGTTTCGTTACATAAATTACACGTGTAAACTTTAGGTTGAGGTTCATCGACTTGCTGTGTTTTGCTAACATGTTCGAGAAGGTGATCTTTCAATTTCGAAATACTGGTGAAATTTTCATTGCACACAGAACAAAGCAAGTTGTTTTTTGTTGGCTCATTGGCTTCATCATCATCGAAATGGGTTTTTTCATGTAGCTTAAAATCTTTTAACTCCCCCCGGTATAAAGCTTTACAATGAGGGCAGTAATGAACCGAATCTTTATGATCAAAGTTCAGATGGGTAAGAAGATCTGCCATTCCGTTGAAAGTTGCTTTGCATCGCCCACATTTGACGCATGCTATTCTTTCTTCAGAAGAAGATTCTTCAATTTCCGCTTTAGGTTTTTCTAACACGCTCGCGGTATTCTCCTCTCCATGCAACCTGTAAACAAATATTCCGAGATCACGTTGGAGCATGAGCAGAATTAAGTTCATTTCTGGTAGTATTCTTGGGTAACCATTCTTGAGCAAAATATGAGCGGCACAAAATAAAGTTGTTCGATTCATATCACATTTTGATCGATATCTTCTGGACACACGAATAGATGAAAATTTCATACGTATTTTTCAATACAACTTAAACCTATAATTGTTCCTTCATTCTTCATGTGTTGTATTAATAGGCCGGAATATTCCTGCTACTTCGGCAATGAATTTTTGAACTAGCGATCATGTCAGATTATGTTTCTGTAGGAAGTGTTCTATCCAAAATACTTCTCCAAGACGATTAATGAATCATTTATTCTAGTTGTAAATTATGATTTGCATTGTGATTAATCTTATTATGATTAACTAAATATCGTTTTTGTCTAAACGAAAGGCCGCAGTCGGTGCAGAGCCATGGCTTTTCTTCGAAATGCACTAATCGATGTCTCTTCAATTCGTACTTAATACGAAAATGACGATTACAAATATCACAGGCATGAGGTTTCTCTCCGGTATGTTTAGTGATGTGAATCACAAGCTGGGGTCTAGTACGAAAGGCTTGATTACAGTAGTTACATTTGAATGGGAAAAAGTCTGTATGGGTACGGTTGTGAACAAATAGTGAGGCCTTTTGTTTAAACGATTTGCCACAAGTCTTGCATACAAAGGGTCTCTCTCCGGTGTGGATTCGTCGATGATCTTGAACATTACGTTTGGTGGAAAACATTCTGCCGCATATATCACATGGGAAATTTTTTATGCCTGCGTGAGTTTCACGTAGATGCCGTGCAAGACCTTGATTAACCCGAAACTGTCTTCCGCATAAGTGACAAGTATAAGGTCTTTCTCCTGTATGAATCCGAATATGCCATGAGAAGGTGTACGGAGAATAAAGATTTTTCCCGCAATCCTTACAATGGTAGTACACTTTACCATTGGCTTCAACGCGTGCTCGTTTTATCGCTTCCTTATCTATACTTCGGGGTTTTTTTACTTGCTTTTCTTGTAATGCTTCTGGATGAACTTCTAGATTATGTGAGGCTAATACTTTTTTTGTATCCGCAGAATAGTTGCAGTGCTTACAGGGATAAGATTTAACAGTATCAGTTTTCACTGTTTGACATGAATCCCAGTCAGTCTCTGGTTCATTTGTTTCGACATCTTTGCAGGTCTCTTCGTCTGATCCTTTGGCACACTTTCTCAGCGTTGTTGTTTTTTCTGTAGTAACTAATTGTGGTTCTGCATGTTTTCGTCCACAGGATGCTACATGACGCTTGAAATGAAACTCCCTTTTGAATATTCTTTTGCACTTTGCACAAGAGTATGAATTTTTTGTATTCCTATGATGAGATCGAGTTGACTTTCTTCTTTCAACGCATATGGAGGCACATTCTTGCTTGGAAGAGGAAATTGAACGAATGTCATTTGAATCAGGCGCATGACTATTTTTTTCGGAAGTTGTTGGTTCAAGTCTTGAACTTTTAGGTTGATCCGATATTTCTAAAGGCAGAGAAATAATCTGCGGATTGTCATAGTCCACTTGATTAGATTTCGGCTGCTGGGAAGGATTTCTGGAGATAAGTTCCTTCCGAGCCAATCGAAACACGGCAAAGGATTTCGTTCTTGTTTGGTGGAACCTGGAAGCATAATAAGTGCGGCATGTTTCAGTAACTTTCCTTTTGTCGCAGAATCGATGTAGGATGGAAAATACAGGGTCTGTACTAGCAGTTTCGTAAGGTATCAAAATGCCTGCTCTTAATGTGATTGTTCAAATAACGTTTTTGCCGAAATGCTAGACCACATCTGCTACAACTGAATGGTTTATCCTCAGAGTGGATGAGCTTATGTCTTACAAGTTCCGATTTTACACGAAACCTTTTTGAGCATATTTCACAGCTATGATTCTTTTCCCCAGTATGTGTCGTAATATGAGCCAGCATTTCTTGCTTCCGTCGAAACTTTTTATGGCAATAGGAACATGGATGCGGAAACTCGTTCGTGTGCCGTTTGCTGTGTATATAAAGTGAGGCCTTCGATCTGAAGGTATTACCACAAGACTTGCATAAGTACGGTCGTTCTCCTGTATGAGTGCGTCGATGGTCTTCTCTCGTAGCTTTTGACGCAAATGACTTTCCACACATATCGCAGGAAAATTTCTTCACTTTAGCATGAACGTCTTTTAAATGTCTAGACAAACCACCAGAATCACGAAACTGTTTAGCACAAATGTGGCAAGTGAAAGGACGTTCGTCTGTATGTATACGCATGTGTCTTTGGAATGAATCTTTCAGCTTGAAACACTTTCCACACTCATGGCATTGATAAGTTTCCTGGGTACCCAAAAGAGGTTTTGGCGCCTTGTGAATATCAGTCAACATTTTTGCTGGAGGAACTTTTGGTGAGTCTTTATTTTCTGCTTCTTTTTTTGACGTATCTTTATCGTTTGATGGTGTTTGATTTGTTTCTGGTTTATTCAACTTTTTTGTCACTCCCTGACTATTATGACCACGATTGTCTCGCTGTAACATATTATCACTGAGGCACAGTGGGTCAGATGTTACAGTGGGTTGATCAAAGGTAGAGTCTGTTACTGTGATCCAGATTGATTCAGTATCATCTTCTTTAACATGACTTCCACTGATTTTCTGCTCTGATTTTTTGTATGGCCTCCAAAAAATACTCTGGATGTCTAGGAATGCTTTGAATGGCATCTGGATACTACTGGACCTGTAAAATAGTCAAAACTTGACTCCAGATTTCGAGTTTGTGAAGCGCTGAGGCAAGGAGGTGGGTGGTGCGCGTTCTTATCGGTGAGTGATTATCGTCCTTCCAATTCTTGAGTTAGATTTTGAATAATGTTGTTAAGTAGTACGTGGATCGTTTTGAGATTAGGTTCAAGGGGTTAATGGCAAAGAATATCAATTATTTACATAATAGGTATAAGATGTAAGATACATTCGATTCACTTTCATAACTACATCTTCACTATTGTTAGATAAATCAGCTCGAACTTCAATTTGGGGATGCTGAGAAGCAATAAATTCTTCTGAAATAGAATTCATACTGAATATATGTCGTATTGGAACTGCCATTCAAAACATACCCAGCATCGAGAAACACTTGTTTTCCTCCATTTATCGACGATTAAATACATAACTGCTGCGCTTCGCTGTTTTGAGTATATGAATGTGGATCAGTTTGATTTCACAGATTGCCATCAATTAATTCTCATCCGCAATTCTGTTCATTTTCCTTTTCATCTATACTATTTTCTAATCTTATGCCAGTATGCACATTCAGTAGCGTTCAATGGATGATTAATTAGATGTTGATAAGATATTTAGGACCCATAGAATATAGGTATCTTAAATATCATAAACAGAATAATTGACCTAGTTTCATGAACCTCTGGCAAGCTTATGCCCAAGATCGAAATGTTGTAATTGAAACGCGTCTCGAAAGCTGACATCATGCTTCCGATCCCGACCACCCACCTCTACAATGTCCCTCCAATCCAATGAATTGATTCAAGATATCTATTTTTGATTAAGCTTCTGAATACTATTTCATCGTGTAATAAAAAATCGAGTTGGCTCAAAAACGACAAACCTGTTAGCTACAGTTCCAATTAGATTTGGATGTGTCATATGAATGTTCTTCAGATGAAGATTGCACAGATAAATTTGAATCAGAACTCATTACGGACATACAAGTGGAAATGCCTTAAGGTGGACAATAGGTTGGAGGAGCAAAGATTCAATGACAATAGTATGTATGTTGCTACGGATACATAGATACTAATTTCTGATCCATAGAGATGGCAGATCGATTTATTCATCCCATGACATCTGGTACAATGGCTAGTGAATTTATGCACCAGTGTAATTTGAATAATTTTTTAGTACCGTCTGTAGCTAATTTTAAGTACCCATCAGGATGAAATTAGATCTATATGCCATGAGATAACCTTATAGTAATTATGAAACTTCATATTTTACCTTTCAGACTCATTGGTAGTAGACTCTTCATTACATTCTCCTTTTACCCTCAGTCCCGCCGCTGGCTATAATTGAACAGATAATATTAATAAATCAGACCATATTATTCATGGAATAAGCTTAGCAGTATAATCAAATAATCAGTTCTCATAGCTAATTTAAGACTTGGACGGATATATTATGCAACATGTTATGATGAATGGATATTTAATCTCACCATTTGTGTTTTAGTTATTTGATTTGTTTCTGCCGATGGTGGAGCAGCACTTTCCTCATTTAATGAGTCTTCCAATGTTATAGTCTGTAAGATAAAAAATCTGGTTAGGAGAAATGCAAAACAAATTTCTTTGCATAAACAATTGTAGATTGGTAATATTTATCGCACGCACCTGTTCTTTTTCTTGCAATTCTTTTTGCATTTGCAGAAGACGTTGCTCGGCATCTATACAACTTTCAGTTAATTCGTGCCACGCTAGTAATGTAGAAGCACAATGATAGCAAAGATGTGAAGGAAGACTGTCTTCTCTGGAAACCTAAAATTCGAAGAACGAAATCAAATATTGTCTCAAGGTTCTTAATCAGAAAATGATTACAATGGACTACTAATGCATTTGGATCAAGATGATAATGAAATTCCAGTGCTCTTACAAAATGTGAGTAGATGGTTAAATATGAAAGAATGAAATAAGCAACAATAGTACCTGAATGGGTAAATATCTGTGTATCTTGCTACTGAGGTCATGTTCGATGCCTTCTCCTTCAAAAATTGGGATTAAATGATCACTGGAGTTGGCACATACTCTGCAGAGTTCATTCCAAGGCTGATTCCGTTCGGTTGAATCAGCAGCTCCAAATTTCTTTGCCTCGGCAGAGTCTACCAGGTTAACTGGCTGTTCATGCACCTCAGTTATCACATAATATTTTTCACCCTGATTGCTGTTCTCTCCTTCTATATTATCTACCGTCTCTATCAACATTTCAGACTCGTTGCAAGCTTCTAGAATCTCCGACGTTCCAGCCTCCATTTCATCTGACAACAACAAGATTCGCTTTACAATTCGAATGAAATTTTATTGATTCTTGAAATGTGAATACTCGATCAAATATAAGACGAAATTGACTGCGGGTGAAAATAAGAATGCAACTTTATATCGACATGCAAATATCTTGCCACCGTCCAGTGATAAATATACTTTGGCAATGTAAGGGCTTAACTGTTGATAGGTTACAAGGAATTCAATAATGTGATGAATTCGCAGATTGTTGTTTCTAAGCCAGCGAACTATCAAGTGAACATTACTATTGACTTACAATCGTGAGGGATGCTGCTCATTATGCTTCGGCAATTCCTGAGCCAAGATAGTCATCAATCGTGATGGTAAGCATCAGTTTTTCGGTAAGTTTTCGATATGAAGGCTCTGCGCGACCAAAACTATTACAGGTATCAACACAATATCCATCTGCGTCTCACGACGTGATAGGAAATTGGTTGCCGCTGATCTCCAATGACGCTGTGACGCTGCTGTACCGACGTTTTGAGTTTTCCTGTTGTGGGAAAATATTCTGAGGGGAAAATATCTGGAAAAATTGCGCTAATACTCCAACCCCCTGCAATACGATTGGTGCGCTCTTCAATGAACGAAAAGCTGACCAATAACAGAGCGGGATTCATTATTCATTGAGCATCACTGTTGGGGATTCATTGACATCGAGAACGTTCAGTTTGATTTTGTGCTTGTAGATGGAGACAGCATCCGGTTTTGCGTTGGCTAAGAATTTTGCTGTGGTCGATCGATTTGAATCAAATAATTCGCATCTTCAAAGTGAGTTTTGTCATTTTTACAGATAATATCTATTGAATAACGATTACATCCGAGGAAGTAATGATTGGCGGTAAGTAATTGTTATAACATTGTTCATGGGATGGTATTTATTTTGTATGTGTTCAGCTATCCATCCATTTCAAGTATTTTACAAGAATACACGCATGAATTTAATTGTATGTCTATATTTATATGCATACGTATTCCGTATAAGTACTGTATATTTACATGCCATATTTAACATGTTCGATAGACTCTCGCAATCTATTCTACAATTTAACGATATTATATTTATCAATGCCGTTTCTGATATATGTGCCGTAACAAACATAAAAGCTCTACTTAATGACATAACAATTATTATACCACGATATCTTTTCACGATAATGCATTATTTTTGTCTCTTCTACGATTTTACTGTCTATGATGTGCCATCGAAGCTTAACAATTCACAGCTATGTGTATATAATTCGCAACACTTATCTGGTGATATATGTTTAATGTATCTATTCTTACACCTATAGTTGTTTCCTTTTTTGTGTTTGTTTTGTGTCTTCATTTATTTATTTATTTATTTATTTTTTATAAAATTAACAAAGTCGATAAATTAGTTAATCAATTGCTGGCATTACCGCAGTATGGACCTTTTTTGCGACACAGATCGCAGGATTCCCTCTTATGGAATAATAAAAATTGTAAATATGAATCTGAAGAATGCCACCAGATGCGGTCTATATTATTTTACGGTGCGTATACAACATTCATTTTTTCAAACGATTAGGAATTAAACATACAATCCGTTTTATTCCTCATGTTTTGTCTTTATATTATTGTATATATGATTTTGGTCTCCTAAACGTGCGTGGCTGCGGTAAAAATACTGGAATATAGATTGAATATCAAAGTAAACCTGTATAAGTATCCTAATTAATTGTCGTATTTGTGCCTAAATCTTTCGGGTGTAGCATATTAATTGTCCATTAGTTGAAACGCGTTGTTTTTGGTCGTTGAACAAAGTGCTTCTTTGTTTTTTGGCTAAATAATAATTCTAAGAATGATAATAATATTTATTAATGATAGTAATCATAGAGTAATAATAATAACAATAATTATTATAATAATTAATTGATAACAATACCTATCCATATACACGCATATACCTATGTATACGTCTTTTAAAACGTGATAACGAATAATATCTTCATTTTACACTATAAGTGGAAGTAGAATGAGAATATTACAGAATTTTTCATTAGATGATTTAACAAAGAATGCTTATGATGACGGTGATTTCTAGCGAAGACAAAGATTCTAACACTAATTTACGCCCGCGATCAATCTAGCTCAATCAACAATAATTGATAATAAAATATTTGAAAATATCGAACCGACAATTTTTCATCAAAAAAATAAATAATTATACATTGATCCATGAATTTGTCACATAGTTATAATTACATGTATATAAAGTAGCATGAGAGAATTCTTTCAATAAAAAAAATCTTCATGCAGTTATAATGAAATAAAAAAATTTATATTGATCGGGTATCCGAAGCTATACAGATCCGTACGAAGACAATTATTGCCTGTAGAGGTTGTATCTATTATCGTTGACCCGGCGACAACATCGTCCTAATGATATAGGCGAGAGCTGGCGTTATAGATATTTTTGTGATAAATCTGAAGCCGTTTAGTAAAATTGCGACGAAGACTCTTGATGAGGAAGCGAAGCGAGACTCACGTAGTCAGACAATTACTCCCGAGACAAGTACTTCGTTGAGACTGTTGTCGAACATAATCTTCTACGTTAAAACGACTCTCATCCGGGTTTCCACTCTTCTTTGCTTTCAATTCTCTGGAAAAACGAGACATTATTGTTATTATTATTATTACTTTCTTTTTTTTTTCAAGTATTATCGATTTATTTCGCCCTTTGGTGTTCGTTATACCGCGGGGCTGTTATGCAACGTGACACTCGATCGCTTTTGTTATATCAAAAAGCCGCCATTGTTCCCGGTTGTGCAGCAGCGTGTGCAATATAATATAGATAGGTATAGGTAGGTATGTAAATTAATAGCATTGAAGAGAACTGAAAACTCACGAATATTCTAGTTCATCATCAATATTAATATTACCTCGCGACAGCGGTAAAAGCTAGCTCTACGTTCAGCCCAGTTTTTGCGGAAGTTTCCATGAAAGGTACTCGATATTCACGGGAAAGTCTTTCTCCATCTTCGCGTCTGACAGCTCGTTCTCCGCCGCAGTCTGACTTGTTACCTGTAATTTATGTTTGAAAATATCACATTTCAATTTCGCTGTAATGTAGGACGCATTATATCGATTTGAAAATCGAGGCGCAGTTAGTCAGTTGAAGAAGAAAAGCAAAAAGGGATGATGCGATATGGATATACATCCAGATAACCGATGCCTCAGACGTGCCCCTACAAATGGTAATGTCCGACCCATTTTCCCGTGAATAAATTGTAAAGGGATAAGTTTTATTATTCTGGGATTTCTAGGGAAGGGATCGTACAAATAAAACTTATCTCTAAGAAAAGGGTCTGCCTACCAAGTAACATAATGACAACGTCGTCGTGCGCGTATTCCCGAATTTCACCCAACCATGCCCTGATGTTATCGAAACTCGTCTTGTTCGTCACGTCGTAGAGCAAGAGCAGAGCTGGAAATAAAATTATCAGATTATAGAAAAAGCTCGTGAAATGCAAAATCGAATATTGTTATAGATATACCAAATTTCTGGATGTAACGTTGCGTCGAACGCTTCAAGTAAATTCATGAAATAAATTTATAAAACGACACCGAAAATGGTACTCGATTCTGATATTTATAGCGCCATTTAATTTCATGTACGCGTAATTAATTATGCGTGTAATAACTACAAAACGCTACGATAAACATTTTACGCGTACCATGAGCGTCTCTGTAATATGCGTGTGTAACGCTCCGAAACCTTTCCTGTCCAGCAGTGTCCCAGATTTGTAATTTAACTCTAGCTCCGTCGACCGTGACAACTTTATTCTGAAACAGATAATTGTTTACAAATGAAATTTTCGTGCAGTATGGTTTATCAAAACGACCATATTATATTCATGACTGCGTCGTGTGAAATATAATTGTAATATAATAAATTATTACTACAATAAATGGCTCTCTGCAATGAAAACAACGTCAAATTATTTATTCATAAATTGGAAAGGGTGATGGCGACGTTAGCCAGGTTTTCTGATGCATATTATTATTATTTTCTTTTTTTTCGTACAGGTAATACATCAATACATGTATAACACCGTACGCGACGCAGAGCCAACGATGCATTCTTGAGATACCAGCCAGCAACCCAACAACCATATAGCAGCAAGTTTCTGTGCTCGTTACGTCATCACCGACTGGGCCGCCTGTCGACTTATACATATATCGTGATATGGAACGTGGGCGTGTTCCCATACGTGTATATATAGCTGACAATGAGTCGCCACTCGTTTTGAAGGTGTGAGTTGTTATGTGGTTATATTCTTATGGACACCGCAATCTGCGAGTACATCCTGCGTCAGTTATTGACCAATTCCACATGAAACGTACATCACCCGTAGATATGACTACATATTCGTGCAGCGAAAAACTCGTTGGACTGTTTAGATGAAAGTTAAACTTGTTTTTTCACGATGCGATTCGGGGGTTACGCCGCTGCAAAATGTTACAACCCTTCAGGTATACATCATCTTCCCTACAGTATGTTAAAATGACAGGCGATCGCGTATATGGTTGAGGGTGAATTTGAAGCTCACCCTAAAGTCGATTCCGACAGTGGACAGGAAGTTTCCAGCGAGAAAATGACCCTCGCGAAATCGTAGCAGGAGGCAGGTTTTCCCGACGCCGCTGTCTCCCAATAACATCACCTGTATAATCGTGTGGACAAATCATTGAATCTCCCTACAATATATATGTCTGCAGACAGGTTAGAAGGTGATCTTTTATTTATTAATGTATCGGATCGAGACGTCGCACCGGATCGTCTACGGCATCGAGAACATCGATAATCTTGTGTCAATCAAAAATAATTCATGTGACGTAATCTTCAATTCAATTCACAGACCTGTTTCACGCGCGTGCTATTCAAATCGTTGGAATTAAAAAGAGAAAAAAGAAGGCGACTGTAACATTCCGAACCTTCACCGCTGACGATCAATGTATGCTACGAAAATGTATTCGGAATGATCTCAAGCCTTTTGTATCCCGGGATTAAATGTATCCGATTCGGATGATCTCCACGTTAGATGAGTATAACGTGTGAGCTGTTCTCTTCCTTCCTCCGGGAGGAGAGCTGATTGATTGGTTATTGGATTATTGCTCTATGGCCCCTCCTCTCCACGTGCAGCCGAAGATACGCCTATCGAGTTCCCCGAGGCCACAACAACTCTGAAACTCACGGAGAGCAGGAGCTGCTTGCTGTTGCTGCTGCTGCTGCTGCGGCTGCTGTTGATCGAGGCGCTTGCTACTGCCGCTGCTACTAACCATCGTAAATCACTGTCTGCCAACCGATCTGCGGGGCTATCACTAATTGTCATTAACTTCGTCGCGGCAGAGCATCACATCGAACATTTCACTGCCCGGGCAGCCTCCAACCTAAGATTATATGGCCATGTAACTAAGATAAATGAAGACTGGACCCGGTAAGGTGTATATACGGTAACCGATGAACGGCTTTGATATGTCATATGCAGGTGTGCCGTTTTTTCTTTTTTCTTTGATTATCCATTTGGAAAAGGATGAGCACGACGCGCTTTTCGAATGTCTTTAAATAAAAATTAACGAATATGATTCAATCATTTTCGCAACGTCAACGCGTGAATGATAACATTTTTCATTTTCGTCCTCGTGGATTTGAACTTTATCTTTTCGCCTGTGAATTGAATTGAATGGAATTGAATTGAAAGAAGGGGTAGATAAAAAACTGTAGAGAAACGGATGAAATAATATATATATAGAAAGTGAGGAGAAATTTATATTTTTAAGGTAAAAGAAATGTGTGTGGAATTCGGAACGATTTGAAAATAAGAAGCGTCAGGACCTTCCAGTGAAAATGGCAGGTTTCAAGCGGCGCCCTGGGACCGTTTGGACTCTGAGGAGTGCTGTGCGAGGAGGAACCTGTAGGAGCGTAGTTGGTGGGGGCCATGGTCGGGCTTTCATTCCCTCCGCGAAGCGTCCTCGAGGTCGAGACCCGGCGCACGTGGCGCACCTCTTCCTCCTGTGACTTCATGCGTTCCTGATACAACGAGCACCAGATTTCTCTTCTTCTTCTCGACCACTCCTTGTTTCCCCCCAATTATTATTTCTCGCTTACGGGTCAATCAACTCTCTCTCTCTCCGAGTCTCTATTCTCTGTACACTGGAAACGGTGTACCGGTAACAACAGCAACACCGACCAACTACGAGAGCTCAACGTTTCGAGGTCCGTCTGTCGGAACAAAGCGCTTCACGTACAGTTTGCAATGCTATATAGATACCTATATACGTATACATACTATACATATACAACACATATATATTATATACCCCTCGGGGCATTATTTGCCTCAGGGAGATCGTGCGGGATACTTCAAGGATTTGCAGTTACTACCACGGTAATAGTTGCGTCGGGATTTGCGCGTCCCTGGAAGGCAGGGATTCGCCAAGGGTTCTTGCATGGTATCGGCACATTGAGACCAAAATTATTCCGCTTTTGATGTATACAATACCAAATTACCTTTTAATCATGCAGGAGCGAAATAACAGGCATATATAGGAACAATTCGTTTATCACATTGCCAGCTTTATCTGTATATAGGTACTACGGTATAAATTCTCACGAAGTTTAGTTTCACCTAGCGAAATTCTATACACAAATGCGAATTATATGGTGTGTATGAATTTCTAAAAATTTCTATTTATAGATACACGCGTCATTCAATTTTTTTTTTCTTTTTTTTTCTTCTCTTTACCGAGCTAATTTTACAGCAATTAACCGAGTTAGCATAGATGTATACGGCATGAACCGAACAAAAATTTCTTTCAGTGTACAAATACGGAAATATAATTACGTATAGCTGCATTAGCTCTAATGAAGGTCGACCAAAAATTTTGAATATTAAACAATGAAGTGAGAATGACGAAAACAACTCGTCAATTATCTCGGCGGGATAATACGATGTGATAACGAGCTCTTTTGAATATTCTTTTTCTTCAAAGAACTATCATTATCACTAGATTTTTTCGATTTTATAAGCCAGAAATTTGGCAACCGTTTCTAATTCCGTTGCGCTTGTAGGCTGAAGATATATTTAAACACACGAGTGATGTTGGCGTGTCTTCTACATAGGATATAGATACTTATTTTGAATGTACACGTGCGCGTATTTAGCGATGGGGTTCCGGGTACATAATATCAAGAGAGATACAAAAAAACCAAATTATAAATTTTACCGTAATCTGCAGAGCTTAATTAAATGTGATATGAACTTGCGTGCGCTTGTTTTATACACTCTTATGTCGCGTGTTTCAATAATTTCTTTCGTAAATGAACCAATAATAGTGATAATCTAAATAAATATATACAGAAAAATCGCCGGGTATAATAGCTCTTACAATTAACCGCGTTTTGTAGAGTAATTCTTCTTCAAATGTACCCACAGATATAATTGCGAATACGCATACCCCTGATTAGGAAAACGCGACACGTGTACTGTGAGGGTTTTGCATTGCGTTTGGAATGTACCCAATATGTACAATAACATTGGTATTCAGATTACTACCTTATTACAGTGCTTATATAACAATTAGTCTAATAACTGTGCGGTGGTACAACAAACATGTCCACATATAAATACATACCCTGCACATTGAAATCGATTGACGTGAGATAGAAACAGCTAATGAAACGTTTAACGTGGGTGATCGAAACTTGATTGTCTAATTAATATATAGCGAATGATGGAAGATGATTAGTTCGGATTTACCGTTCATAAATAATACATGCCATGCTTATACATATGATATGTGTGAAAGTTTTCGGAGTGAATGCAAATCGGTTTCAGTATACATATATAACGTACAAATGTCAATATGTTTATGGGACGCAATAATCGATTGTAATGCCCGTCATACATTTTTTTTTTTTTTTCTATCACGTATAGGCATTCTCAATATTCTCATGTAATACATTCATATTTATTTTTGTGCTTTCTCCATCAGTCGGGGTATCTGTACGTCTACAATTATTATAACGGGTTATTCTCCGTGAAATCTGCTAAGAAGGATCATCGCAAGGAGGAGTATAACATAGCGCATCAGCTTTCGTGTGGGCAACGCGGTCTTTGAACTGATGCGATGACGATGATTCACGGACCGCGGGACTCAACTTACATTCACCCGACTGGTGGCGCCGCCCCAGCCGACACGACGACGCAAATAACTACGGAGCTGGTATTAATCTTACGCTTGCTTTGTGTCGGAACATCGTATAATATTATACGCGTGGTGACGCAACATAGAGCTGAACCGTAAATATGCATATATATATCTAAGTATATGCCTATAATGTAAACCTAACGAGTTGGATTCTTATACAACATTTGCATTTGAACTTGAAAGACTGCATACGGGCACAGCCATTGGAATCCGCACGATCTTTCGCGTTATTACAAAACAAGTGCGACTTCAAATTATGCGGCGAATAAATTAATAATGATCACTGCCCAATAATTAAACATATTTTTATCATTCTTTCATTTTTCACTTTCTATTTATCTCGATACGGCATTTAGCTTAGAGATTCCGAAATCTAGCAGTGCAGTGGCTTCCATTGCAACGCTGCTAGATAATTCCATGCAACGTAATTCAAATTCGTTTGATATATACGCACCCTTTCGTAATCGTTCGGTATATAGAAGTAGGATATTCGTGTACTTGAAATTGTTTATTTTCGGTGACATTAATCGGAATTAAGATCGCGGCTTTGTGTTAGGACAGTGACATTGCCTCCACGAGTTGTCGGCACGTGACAGTCTCGATGGTGCGATAGTGTCTGACGTCATATCTCGCGTAGCAATTGCCCGTCGTCTTAGGACATATATATACATACAATAGCGTCTTTGATGTTTTATATTCATTAAGCACCAACACCTCGCTTTGCTTTTTCATTTCATTCACCCTGAATGCTCCGCTTTGTTCGTACCTATGTAAAGTTTCTCAGCGGTAGTGTTGTTTTACATTATGTACAGAATTCAAGGAAATTGAACACAAAAAATTTACAGATTCCAATTAGATACGGAGAAGGAGAAACCTTTCGTATTTTACAATAAGATTATCAGTTTATTGAATTCTCTACTTAGATACGCGCAGATGTTTTCTATGTACAGCAATTTATGCATGAAGACTCGCGATATTCGCGGGTTTGTTGTACCAACATAATGTGACTATGTATATCTATATTTAAACCGCAGTG
The DNA here is from genome assembly GCA_963932425.1 of Athalia cordata. Taxonomy (NCBI): domain Eukaryota; kingdom Metazoa; phylum Arthropoda; class Insecta; order Hymenoptera; family Athaliidae; genus Athalia; species Athalia cordata. The sequence continues at coordinate 35,366,478 of OZ010626.1, forward strand.
GTCGGTCAGATTAGAGTTCTGTTAGACTAGGAACCGGATGTCTTTATGTAACCGGGACAAAAACCTGCGCAGGTGAGAGGAGGACGTTCAACTCTAAGCGCGTTAGGCTGCGTGAAATTGAATCTACGCAACAAATGCGACTATATGTATATCCGCGTGGCATAAGTCGTGACGTAAATTTTTTGCAGGAGTACAGGTAATATAAAATTCAGATCTCTGCAGTTATAATATGAATGAAAATTTTGAAAACTGCAAATTTCCCGTTTCACACCTGCATATGGTCTAATCCCATGATAGATACGTTTCACGAAGAGCTACAAAATGGCTTCAAAAAGCTCTCCCGAATCAGTGCTACCCGCAGCTAACTGTCCAATATTTTTTTGTTCGAAGAAAAAAAAAACACGCACACTCTAAATTAATAATTTAGAAACAAAATTTTACGGTAGTAAAAACAAGAACAATATGGAACAAAAAAGAAATCGAAAAAAGGACGGTTTCATTATCGATGATTTACAAAGGGGTGCAAAGTTGCAGTGCTGCAGTTGATCGTTACAGTGTATTGTTAAATTTTCAATCACTAATTTCTGTTGCTATTATATTTCGCGCTCATCAACCCGGTAAATTATGTATACCTTCCTGTCTATGTACATCTATATCTAATGTATAAACAGTGCAATATACATATATATAGAACGCTCGGGGCTGATGGTCATGTATACATGTATTAAAATGAATCGACCTGACGATCAGCCTGCAGTGGTTAACTCTATGTATTCATGTGGGTACATAGTAGTAGGTATATATACGCATATACATCATATCGATGCAATGCAGGATATGGATTTGCGCATAATAATAACGTTTCAAACATGCCGGTTGCACACATGCTTTTCAATACATATTGCTATATATTCACTGCATATTATGCAGGTGTTCGTCTATACGTATATATATCCAAGGAATATCGTATACCTATGTATGTGTATGTTCGCGCGATTAGAATCGCGGTTTCTATGGCACCTTAAACAATATATACATGTATACCTAACCCTATGCAATAATAATAGCGAAGCATATTCGCGCTATACCTCATATAACTATGCAAACCCTTAGATGTAGAAAATGGTGACCTAATTCTTACTGAATCTGCAGTACGTCTAGGTCACGATATACTACAGAAAATTACACTACAAAAGATTCACCTGATGCAGTTTTTGCTAGCGTTCTTTTCAGGACTTGCAATATCAAATAATGCCACACGATATGTGCAGCACATGAGAGTTTCTGGATTCGATAATTAAATTTTATTCTTTAATTACGCCAGCATCGATATCAAATTAATACGGTAGCGTGCGTCGCGGAACTCTCTTCGTAATTATAAATAGAGTGTAATTGATTTTTTTTTTTTTAATTTCCTATAAATACAATTGTCAGATATTATATTATCGGAGGATGGAAAATATCCGTGGGCGTTGTATGCATGTCGATTGGTGGTCTGCTATATTTTTTTGCTACATATTTATTTCCGTGTTTTTATTTTCAAGTTTTCATAACGCTTTCTATTTCCTCATTTTCATCTGCGTCTCTTCAATACCCGGTTATAAAGTAACGAGGATCATCATCGACGATGTCTTAGCCTAATCTATTCGTCAACGTTTCTGTTTCAAATTACATCTGGTGGAATGAACCAACTGGCCCCTGTATTATTCAACAATTGCTCGTAAATTATATGTAACAGTTTTGTTGACGCGCGGTAAACCGTTCGGGGTATCTACAATTAAATGGAGGCTCTTACTCTGCGGTGAGTGTGAAATGCAAGCTTCCGAGGCAGAGTTTCTAGTTATATTTGATGCATATAAATATTTGTCTATGTACAAACAACTGTGAAGTATATATGTACACCGTACTATGATTACCATTTTAGATAACACCATTAAAACGTGTACCTGCACCATAAACAAATGAGAATTCAACTGACAATGAGTACCGCTTTGCCGTTCGCTGAGCAGGGTGATTATTATGATGATGATTATGATGATGCTCCTTTTGTTGAATGGGGAAAGACGCAGATGAGAAGGAGCAAAGGGCGTACGTTTATTTTCCACACATGGAGACTCACTCACGTGGGTTTGTGGAACATATTGGATTAATTTTTACTATACCCGCGCGCGTACGGTAGCGTCGCGCATCGGGCATTATGTGTAACAACAGTACTATGGTACGTACCTCATACATATACCTACAGTATATAGCGCGCAATCAAAGCAAAGTGGTCGACCACTTGCGACCGTAATGAAAGTGTCCTTGGCGCACCCTTGTCAAACGTTAATCGAACCATCAGGCATCTCCCTCTCTCTCTCTCTCTTTTTCTTTCTCGCTCTCTCCCACCCATAAAACGGTAACGGACCCCCGCGCCGACGTGCCCGTTTGGCGGCTGCACTAACACCAACTTGGTAGCAAAACCAGAAGCAGAAGTAAAAAGTGCAGAAGCAGAACGAAAAATAAATGACGTCTGCTATGGCGTACTTGCTCCGTACCAGAGATACGAGATTTTTAAAGTGTGAGATTCAAGTAGTTAATTTACTGTTCCGCGTGAACTCGGAGGACTTTAATTCCTAATTCTTTTTAAGACTTTATTTCTATTTTTTTTTTTGCAACATAATATCTACCGCAAATTTTCACGGCGAGAATTTTTCTTATAAAAACATCGTTTTACTTTATTTCTCTTGCTGTTCTTTTTCTTCAATTACTCTCGCTGAAGTTATTATATTTATAATCGCCTTGAATTAGACGCGATTTACTGGAACGTTAATTGTTAGAGCGGCGCGGAAAGACTCACTCAGCTGCACCATAAGAATCTTATGTATTATGTACTAACTGAAAACTTATACGGTAACAATTTAACCCGATCTAAACGGTAAGTACGACTAACTGAGAAGCCAATCCATTATCTACAGATTGAATTCACGGAACTGATGATAATATTACGCCGCTGGAACAGTTCAAGGTGGTAGGGGAACAACTATGTGTGGGACCGATGTCTACTCTCATGTACGCACATACTCCCATAGGATTTCTCTCTAAATGTAAGCATTCTACGTCCATATACCTATATTATTGAACCACTATAGGAGATAGAACCGATAATGCGGTTTCCTGGTCGCTCGAAAACGGATTGCAATTCACCCTATAAATGCAAGATCTAACCTGGACGTTCAGTAAGACCGAAGTGGGATCTGTTCCGACGCGACGCTAAAATCTATCTGAAGACTTTTTTTCTGTCATATCGGAGATACTTGGAATGAATTTTATCAAGCAAAATCTTTGAGATTAAATCATTTTTTTTCAAGTGAGGAAAAAAGGTTTTTTTCACACTCAGAGTAACTATGACGTATGCGTGTTTCACCGGTTAGCAAGGCTTGGATCAGAACGATCATTCACCCATGAAACGCTACCCTCCGCAATAGCTTTTCATCATCGTGTGCTGGGTTGGTAATTACGGCAATTACGATCTTCCCTTTCTTGTTTTTTTTCTGACTGTCCTTTTTTGCGGAATGAATTTCCGTCTCCTCCCGAGCACAGAGAGCACGGAGGGATCATCAACTTAGTGGTAAATCTGAAGGAAGGAAAAAACACTTCGGGAAAATACCGAGAGCGGGGGACTTGAACTCGCGTTGTTGCTGCTCGCGAAGCTTGGGATCTCTTGAAACCGACTCGGTAACCAATAGACCAGACCCAGCGTCAGAATTTATGTAAGTATCGATTGTTATAAAACGAGACGATCATTATATGTATTCAAAACAAACGTTTGATTGATGACTTGTGTTTTTTTTTTTTCACTTGAATGATTTTGCAATTTTCCGAATTTTCAAAATGAGAAAAAAAATATTATTGCAGTTAATTTCGAGTAGGTTAGAATGCCGTAATTAACGGGCTACCGGCGTGCAGTTGTTAACGTTTTTGAAAAAAAAATCTACTGGATCTTCAATTGGATATCATTAATTTATTGGAAAATTGAAAATCATACGTTTGCCGGTTCGACAATTTTTGACGAATATAAATAACATCACTGCAACTCCTGATCTGCAGATATATAATATCCACACGAATAAGCAGACACAACTATATATCCACGTGTCACGTTCGATCTTCTCATCAATATACGCATATAGTTAATCGACATAAAAAGTAAGAAACGTGCTGAGAATCACAATCTCTATAACCATATCTATGGATCATATATACACGTGTGAACGGCCCCTCGATTCCCGTAGCAGAATTTCAAGCCTCGAGGGGCCTGAAGTCCGTGCGGCCCCCAAGGGCCCAGCGTAGTAGTGCTCGCTGCTAAAAGAACAACTTCGTGATGACCATCACCATGGCTCTGAGCGGTCGCAGGTTGCCCATAATCGTAAACATTATACCATAGAGAGAGAGAGAGAAAGAGAGAGAGGCTCGCGCGGTATATACCTACTTTCACATTAAAGGTATATCTAAAACTTGTTCAAACCTAGCTGCTGGAAGTCTCGGTGTTAACAACGTACATAATTATGATCTTGATTTAAATAATGATTAACGTATAATTAACAGATTTATACAATTTTATGTAACGATCAACTAAAACTTTGATTTCCATATGGGTACAACATATCGTATACCGCATTTAGACTGAAGCGGGTAACTTCGCGCTATGACGCCATGTTTGAATTCTTCATGATTCAGGTATTCAAAGATTGAAATATTGATTTATCGATCTCCGGTTATCCATATACATATACCTACACACAAACCTTACGTACTATACATTGGGCATATCTATGCCCGCATCAATATTGGACGAGATATGTGGCCTATCTTCTTTTCTTTCTTTTTCTTTCACGAAAGGAAAAAATTTAAGGATATAAAATAAATATCCGTAGGCATATTATATCTGTCTGCACTTTGATCTTGTCTATACATAGAGGAGTGAAGAATGAATTCTTTTCTCGATATTCAACCTGCAGCAACGAGGGAGTTTTATACCGCGCAAACATGACGCCTGTGAAGTTGGCCCCCCACTTTTGTAAAATGAAACTTTGCGTGGGAGTGTTAGGTTCATTTTGCATAGTTCTAGAGTTCTATGTGAGTTTCAGAAATAGTTCTGCTCGTCATGGGGGCGCAAGTTCACAAAAAAAATTTTCCGATCAGGGGAAGCTAGCTTCACGGAATTGAAATTTTTACTTCACGAATAACTTTTTGATTTGCACTCGATTCGAAAAATTTGATGAGGATTATCGTTGGAACTTTCGGAAGGCTACCCAGAACTCTCGCAAAAAAGTTCGCAGAAAATATTCAGTCGTATGAGAATTACACGCTCTTCATGGTATGGAAATCATAACGAAAGATTTATCATATTATCCTATTCATGAACAAGTAGATTATCGATGTTGTTATATACAGGCCATCGATTGTCAACAACTGTCGACGGTTGTTGCAGGGATAATTTCGGCTATTCAACTGTTCAATGTAAATGTATGTAACCTATAACGCGTTGATATGAGTTATTATATTTTCCGTCACTTAAATATTAATTGTCACCACTCCGATAATCTTATCTCATGGAAAAGAGGTGTTCACTCGAACCTCGTCATGCAAGAAGGAACTCGGGAATTGTATGAAAAAAATCATCAGGCGACGTGAAGTTGGGAATTTAAAACTAACAATAAGATCTGAATCGCACATGAGGAAACTGTTTCCAAAAATTGATCCAGTTTCTTGTCTTCTCTTCTTTTTTTGCTCGTGAATTTTTATCAAAAATTAATGAAATTATTTTAATTGAATTCAGCGTTTTTTCTTTTTAATTTTTTTTTTTTTTGCTCGCCTTATCATGGTTCCGGGTAAAATTCAAGCTTGCAGATTCTCGAGAGGGATTAAAATTCAAAGCCTATAATTCTCATGGGGTACCTATATATTATATTATATTATACCTAAAATTACTCGCTCTGACGCTGCGTGCATGGCAGGATTAAATCGTCGTAACGAATTTGATTAGCGAAACTTTAAAGAGCATTGCCAGAGGATGAGAGATATAGCTCATATATACATATATGCTACAAAGTTATATACATACGGTATAACATAAACAAGTGTGCATAATATGTAGATATACTAGTTTACAAAACCTATACGCCCGGTGCAGATGTACGTACGTATGTACTTATATAACACGGTGTATAAATGTACCTATTTCACGCACACACATGTATATATCTATATATATATATATAGTCAAAGCGCGTGTAATTAATTTTTAATGGAGTTTCGTCGACAGCGCACAGCGAGGCGGCACTAATCGCGTTTGCAAAGCCGGGGGATTAACCGTTCCAATTCGCAAACTTCTAGTTCCCCCCTTCAGCGTTCGCGCCTTCCGTTCATGTAGAAAAATATACATCTACACACGTGAATTCGTGTATACATTATACATGCGAGAAAAAAGAAAAAGAAAAAAATGAGTAGGACATGTCTGAGGAGTCTCGCGCTCCGCAGTTATTTCACATTCAAATTCAAGTAGTAATTGTGTAATGTAATTATATCCGCGAAATTTACACCACCCGCTTTGTTACGACGAATGCAGTTATTTTAACAATGTATGTGCGTGCATGATGATATCTCTGATCGACGAGCAAATTTGAAAAAAAATATTCGAAAAATAAAAGTTGCAAACCGTTGCTGCGGTCGATCATTTTACCTATATCTGTAACATCAATCGGATTTCATTTGCGATCCATTAACGGGAACGATCGTCCGCTGCGATCGGGGGAATATAAAGGGCTATCTGCAATATATTATATTATAAGGGATGTGAAACGACGAGCGGCAACAAATATGTATACATATATACGAGACTAGCTGCCGCAGGGGATGAATTGTTGCGGAGGGATAAAATCCGTTGAGAGTTGGAATTTTAACGCATACATAGCTGCACGTATAGATATATACATACGATATACACCTATACATTGGTACGGTCACGTGTCACTCCGCACAGATTGCCGCATTATGCACGCGGGAGATCCAATCTGTACGGACATTCTACATCGACGCGCCACGCCAGGATGAGTTCCTCCAACAAATTACACAATCACATCGATGACGCACGATCAACATTTTTTTTAACAATAATCATCGCGAGGATTGAAGTTTTTTTTTGTTTTCTTTCTCTCATTCTTTCTCTTATTATTTTTTTTTCTTTAATACGAACGACAAAACACGGTACATTTTTTATAGGGGCGAGGATAATTTTTTCATCTCAGTTATTTATTTATTTATTTGTTTATTTATCGGTTGATGTTTTTTTTTTTCTGTTTTTTTTTCACTCTTTTTCAAGACGATCGTTACGGCCTACATATACGTATAACACCTGTTTATTTACGCGTATCGTTATTCGTTTGACACGCGCGCCATATTTTTATTGATAACAACGCAATACAAGACACCCCTTTTTTTCACCATCTATTTATAGCACATTATTTTTATATACTCTTCCACATTTTCTATATACTTATATAGTGTGTGTAAAAAAATATCACCGCGATGAGGATGACGAACAAAAATAAATAAATAACATACCGCGCGGTAGAATTATTGCAGCTGATGTCTTATACCAGATTTCTATTGATGAAGAGTAACTTTTTCTTTTTTTTTCTAACCGCTTCGAAACTCACCCGCGCAGTTGTAAAAATTTATAATAAATTTTTATTTCGGATATTTCATTCCGCATGTTGGAGTAAAATTTTGACTGATCATAATCGACGTCGTGATTCCGGTTTTATTCTAACGTAACGTATATATAATATCCACTTCACCGAATGAAATTATCGGAGAGAAAAATAGGAAAATATAATTACATTTTAATTAATAAATTCAATTATTTTATGCACACATCAACGCAGCTGTGGAACCTATGTAACAACCGTGATTGAAGTCTTTATAGTGCGACAGTTTTTTATATCAACAATCGAAAGAAGAAGATGAAGAAAAGTGAGGAAGATGAACTCTATAAATATAACAGGGAAAACCATGTCGAACGCGGTATATATCAGACGTAAAATAAACTGCTTCAGTTTCTGCACACCGCGACTTCCGGAACTTGTTTGAAGGGGAAATTACGTCACAACTTAATCATTGTGAAAAAAGAAGGCGACCGACTAACATCCGCGAAAAGGAAGAAAACGTGAGCGTCAAGGCGCATGGTCGTCGCCTTTCAGACGCTTCCGTTCGTTTATACAACCGACTAATATATGACATTTGTTTAGAAGCTGCTATACCATATGCTACCACATCTACATACGTACGTATACGTACGTATATACCTCCATTTTATGTATGTGAGGGAACAATTAAACTCCCGAGTGATGTGCACTAACTATACATACACGTGCAGTATACATAACGTAGATGTGTACACATATACATACGTGTAACTAAAATTAATTTTTATCAACTTTATATTGACCATTGTTCGAGAGTTCGAGATCCATTTTCGAACTTGACCTCGTATACAAAATTGATTTTGTCGCGGGCAGAGCGTAAATTATCGACAATTTTATACATGGGTATATCGTATACATATATGTACAGTACGTAGCAAGTATACAATCGATGTTTGATTACAACCTATGTAATATCGTGCAAACTGCAGTGTGTAGATAATTGCAGAAAAAAAAACAAAAAATAAATAAATAAAAAAGATTAAAGAAAAAAAGAAGTAAGTATGTATATGAATACAAAATTTACACGCGAAAAAAAATTATGTAACTGTACCATGTACTGTGCCACTCGATTATATTATAAAATAATTATATAGTAAATGTAGTTACAACTTGGAATTTTTTTTTAATTCGTTTTTTTTTTCTGGCAAGATAAAAATTATTCTACAACATCGTATATACATATATAGCGGTTAATTTGCCCGACCGTATAATTGGTCAGACCTTAAACTGATTTTTGCAATTTTTTTATTCATTATTCTGCTAATTTTTCTATCTCGGATCGCAATTTTGCAGGGTTCAACGTTTAGAATGCGTTTTATGCGACGACCAATAAGCTTGGCGATAATTTAGCGTCGAAATAAATTTGGCAATAAAATATCAAAGTTTTATCGAAATCTTCGGATTTTTTATTGTTCAGAAATTTTATCGTACAATAAAAGTCAAAGACCGAAAAATGGAATCGGTGAAAAATCTGATCAGTTCTGAGTTGTGAAAAACCGCGTCGATACTTGAGACTAGAAACATCAAAATTCATTGGATCGTACCCGAGTTATCGTCGAACATAAATTTCATCGCACGCACCCAGGACGTGAAAATAAAAATGATCGGAAGTGATTCTTCGGATCTCGAAATGTTGAGATTTATAAATAACATAAACTTATCATTCTCAGGGCGATAACGTGTATATCTTTTCTTTCAAAATGGCAAGGTATTATTAAGATGTCATGATAAAACATAATAATTCCATTTTACAAATGATCTTGTCGGTTTCTCGTTACTTCCGGTTACGTATACCTATACGTCTTCGTGGTCGTGCGGCGCAACGTATATTACTAACCTGCCTCGTGTATCAGAAGTTCAAACGAAAGTTCACCGTAATCATTATATGTATGTACTTGGAAGATGAGCGCTATTTGCGAGATTACAAGTTGGCAGCAACAACCACCAACTAACCAAACCCACCAACTTACGGACCTTCAAGTTCCCGCATAGTTGGTCGTGCGTTGTCTACGTCCATTGTCTACAACAGGAAAGGTGCTGCGGAGCAGGATTGAAGGAAGGCAAAGAAAAAAGGAAAAAACTATTAGCAAAAAGAAAAGAAGAAAAAGTCGAAGAAAAAGAAAATAGAGATCGAAAGACGCGAGACGTCTTCGTACACGAAAGGCGAGGAAAAGGTACAAAACAATTGCATGATCTTCTCAAAACATCCGATGAGATTAAACGAAATTAGTTCAATAAAGAGTAATTTTTTCGTCGGGTTTTTTACTCGGGCAAAAACTTATCGAAACGTCCTTTATAACATTTTAGGGGATACGAAGGACACGTGGGTTTATGTTTGACAGAAATTGAAATCATTTCGATTTACCTACTTGAATACTGTTTACGTTTTCCATGCCCAATGTGACTCTATTTATTGATGTATACAGAAATGATGAGACGACAATGAATTCGCAATTCAAACTTCAGTCGCGTCGTGGCGTTTATTGGCGAATGTGGAGAGTTTCACGTGACGTTGATAAGTTGTGTAATTCAATATGGTTCTAACGGTGTTTTAAATAACTCAATTGTTTGTTTCACGTAAAGTGCACGCGATTTGAGACACGCTATTTTTAGAGTGTCGTTTCTATGTGTCGCGCGAAAATACATACGAGTATATAGGTACACATATTGTACAGGTATGTACGCGGAGTGTACGTTGCATTAGAGATAGCTACGTTGCACACCGGTGAACTTGTCACCTGTCGGTTTTTCATGCTTGTATCTCATTACGACTGCATGACCTCGAAAACACACGATTAGATTCGTCGTCCAGACTTATAATTGTGATGTATTATTTATTCATACGATGCCCCATATATACGATGTAGTACTGCACTTTATGTGCGGAGAGTCTAATTATTAGTTGCAAGATATATAAATTACATAAACGGTATATTTATTCAATCGCAAAATCTGATTCCCGATAAGATCTGAATACACTTATGAATTTTTATGATAAATATTTATGAATCCTATTTCAGTGAATCTGAATTTATTTTTACATTCAACTTCAACGTTGGTAAATATTTCATCATAATATTTGAACAGATTTTCAAAGTATATTATTATAAATAAGGAGATTGGAAAGAAAAAAAAGATCTTGAGGTTGCCACGAGAAGTTCAACATTCGCAGTACGTCGTTTCCATCGTAAATCGTTATTTACACAAATATAACATAAATAATAATTCATCTCACCCCCCCGATCTCGAATTTCGCAAGTTTAAAATTACCTTAACATTTTGAAATGGAAGTGAAGTGAAGTGAATTTGGAAGTAGGCAGCAGCAAATGCACTACGAGCTACTCGGTTGGTGGAGATAAAATTTCTTGGACTTGAAAAAATGGAAGACAAATTTGAAAAAAAGGAGAAGTCGAAGCAGGAGGAAAAAATCTCAGAGGATGATGTTTCAACGGTATGTATACATTCCCAGTAATGAAAGGACAAAAAAAAGTTATGTGCAAAAACGAAAACAAAAAAAAACTAAATGAAACGCTAATTTTTTTTTTTTTGGTTACCGAGTTTGCCTTCATTGTCTATTTTTCTGACAATTTGGTTTAGAGTGTATGAACTGCTGTTACCGAAGGGAGATAATTATTTTGTATTTACAACACACGTGGCATATATGTACGTGCAAAAGCAAATTCAACACCGCAGGCAATGAGCACGGGATACCCATTTCTTTTTTTATCTTCGTTTTTTTATTTTCGTATTTATTAAAAATAAAAATATAAATAAATTGAGAATGTAAACCCCTGCACGCGCAACTCCGCGGTATCATGAGAAGCGTATCAAACTGTACGCCACAATTTTGTGAAAATTTTTTTCAAAGTTATAAATTACACGCATGTAATATATTTTCATCAGTATCGGAAGTTTGCGGCATAAAGAACAGGGTGGATAATTTTTTTTCTCCCCCTCCATCATATCGTACGGCAAATACATTAGATAAGTTTATTTGAAAACTTTCTTCTCGTGACTAATATCATCTCGTTTTGCAATTTGCTTATACATACGTTAGATTCGTATCGGTATATATTTTGTATTCTGGAATAGGATACGTATGTACTTCTGTTCCGATGATTATTATACGTACAATAGGACTTTCTCGGAATAATTTTGAAAAAGTAGATTTTTTTTTCTCATCTCTCTCCTCTACATCGCACATGTACGTATATAAAAACCTATGTGTTGGTACTTTGATCTTATGTGAGGGGTATTAAGATACAACCGCCTAAAATTTTTTTTTTTTTTTTTCATAAATTCATCTTCCTCTTGATCTGCGTAAATTTGAGCATCACGAGGAGGTTAAATTGATGCTTTTTTTTTTCTTCTGTATTCCAAATATCTGAATTTCATGTCACTTGCCTCAATTTAACATTTATAATACCTATCCCTATGATACACGATGAAGAAACTTGTATAACCATCTATCAATTTCCTTTGATCATGAAAATTTATCCAACCTCTGCTAAACTCGAAAATCCCTAGTATCTAAACCTTATGATGTATTTTTTGTCTCTTGTCTGCGAGATTATTATAATTATTCATGATAAATCTAAACATTTATGTACATTATATTTCTATACAACTGCAAGGCAAAGTTGCGGCAGACATGCTAATTAGCGACGAATAAACAAATTTCGTGTTCGAGCCGAAGTTCCATTTCATAAATAAGAGCTTAACTTGCTGCAGAGATATCTTCTGGGATCTATGGAGAATTATAATAATACTGAAAAAACGAGAGAAAAAAAACGACGTCAAGAAAATATGGTATGTATGTCATTAATTAACCAGACTTTTTCTACGGCTATAATAAGGCATCTAGATGCTCGTTTGAACTCGGTTAATGTTTAATGGTCTTCGCTATGGTAGAAAAAAAAACCAAAAAAAATCGTTCATCTTCAAAAACACTCGTGGACGTGAATAAGGTAATATGTTTAATCAGAAAATGATCTGGTGACATCGGAAGAAAAGTGAGCGCGAAGTGAGCGAAGAAAAGGGAATGAAAATGTGTAACGAGGTCAATATTATGTGACCGGTGATCATTCATAATTGAAAATTTTGAACCTGCGGGCTTCGAATTATTATACACAAAGGTTGAGTGCCCTTAAAGCGAGAGCGAATCACCCCTTTTGTATTTACCTTTATCAGATACAGCCGCAAAATATCTATGTATATTATACGGAGCTTTGAAACGGCAGAAGCCTCTGGCCTTGTATTTTATTGTTAGATGAGAATTTGGTTTGCAAATTCTATGATTCTCCGCGTGAACGACAATTAATGCATAGAAAATACCGACGCCAATTAAATCCGTTTAATTTCTATTACTGTGATCATCCTTACAACGAAACTACCTATATAATTTGATTATAAACATCTAGCTACCGGTTTGGAAATTCCCACTGGAAAATTAGTTCCAAGTTTCACCTGTAATTTTGTCATATATTTATGCGTAGAATTGTTTTCAGCGGCAATTTTCTCAAGCCAAAAATTAGAGACAATCAATCCAACTGATCTGACCTATTCGCATTATACATTGTTGTTTCGTTACGTGAGCTAATTTCCTTTGGTAAAAAAAACTAATAATAGTGATAATAATGATGTATAATAGAACATGAAGGTAAATGCTGCACAGTATGTACGGTCCGACGTAATTTGAACAGCAATTTTAAATTTCCGATAAATTTTTTAACCAATTTCCTGAACTGTCTATATGTATAGCTGTATACATATACACGTGTATAATATAACTTTGATATTAAAGAAAATTGTTTGTAATCGATTTTCAGCTGTCCAGATGTCGCGGGTCTCACAGATATTATCTGCGAACTTTCTTCGCTTATTTTTTGAAATAGAAGTATCAAATACTGCTTTATGTATAAACGTGCCTTTTCATCACGGTTGAAATTTCTCTTATTATATTCCACAGTTAGTTAAACTTTCGCACCTTATTTTAGCGACAGGGGAACGTAGGTAAAAAAAAAGAAGAAAAAAGAAGAAGAAAGAAAATTTTTCTGACTTATGTTCAAACGCCATCGACATAAAAGTTTGAAGGGTTGAAACAAAAAAGGAAAAAAAAAGTCAACGGCGAGGAACCCTGTGAATCGTTTGATTTTTTTTTTTCTTTTCTTTTCTTTGCTTTCCACAGTTTTATATTTTATTTATATCATCAAATTTTATGAAGTTCCAGAAATTTGTTCCGTCATATGTATAAAAATTCGTTTTTCGCCATTGTGTTAATAAATGATAAGGTCTTTGAATTAATTCTTTTCTCACTTGTAAAATCAAGGAAATTAAACTCTGAACGAGTAATAAATATATTATAAAATAAAATAGGGATATATACAGTACGTTAACTGCAGGGATATTAGATACGTACTAAAGGCTTAATGAAATACGTTTTGTATAGAGATAATTCTGTGTTTGAATAATTTACAATTAGGCGTCGTGCCGTCTACCGCTACTTCGTCTTTGTAATTAAAATCATGGCCTACACGTCTGTAAGCTGTGCTTTCCTCCGAACCCCATCTATACGCGTGAAGTACCTACGATGTAAATTAAAACGTTGGGAGTGTCTGACGCTGACGCGAAACGCGGTTAAACCTCAATCTTAATTAACATTCACTCGTATGTCTTCCTCGAAACTGTACATTCGATGATGCAAATCGATCCGTAACTAGAAAAATCTCTTTCCTTTGCCGTCCACGTGATTCGTATATTGTACGTTAGGTTAAACGACAAAGAAATTAATCACTTTCCATATACCCTGAAAACAGCGGTAACCTGCACCGATTAATATCCAAAAACGAGAAAGGAAAACAAAAAGACAAAAAAATTCACGTAATGCCGACTACCTTAACTGGAATATCCCATAGGTATATTGTGTGTAATACAGTGTTCAATTTGTTAGATGAAATGATTAGCGATCGCGACGCGCTCGGTAATTTCTGCATCGTTGATCAATCGCGGTGGTAAATTCAAATCCCGTAATGTGCTCCGCGCAGGTATCACTGTATGTACATGTTATACATACTTTGTCACATGTACATGTATATCACAAACATATGTATGTACTTTACATAATTCCAAGTATTATCACTACTATGGTGGCTGTTATATTGTGAATCTTGATTACACGCAGGTACGTATATAGATGAATATACATAGATATGTGTAAGTTACACGTATGTATTTATGTATTACGTATCCACATAACGAGATACATATGTATAATATACACGCATAATGAGAGGCGGACGCGTGTTCTTTCCGGGGTTCGTTCCGAGGTGGTGTGTAATTTATGATCGACGAGAGCGTAAGAAAGAGACACCATAAAAAACTTGTATGTACGTAATACATAGGTATGTGCGTATATAGCACATATCATACATATATACCTTGTAGTTATGTATACGTATATGAGTATAAGGTATTCGAGTTAGGTGATGTGCGAAATGTTATACGATACTACCTCGTCGTCGTTCGCAGCTATACATATAATACCATATAGTCTAAGAAAATCGTTTGAATAAATTGACACCTTCAATTTTACGGTTGTTATAAGCCAATCTTAAGTGATTTCTTCCTTTATCTTCTTTTCTTTTTTTTCTTTTTTTTTTTTTAGCCTCATAAGCAGCACGGAATGATACGTAAATACGTGTGTACATAGATATATACATACATCGGGATATGACATGCACGACGCGAAGCGCGCGGAATTTCTATACATATAATACTTGTATTACAGTCACTTTGAAACATGAAATCTGTGAGAAATAACGAGAGGGTAGTCTTAAAGAATAAAAAAGAATAGAAATTAAATAAATGAACGTGAAATTTTACTGCTAAAAATCGAATATTTCGCTCTACATATTGAAAAATAAAAGAAGTTTTTCCCAGTTTCTATAACAGAAAAAGCTTCGAAACATATAATACCTGTAACATGCTTGTGGGTATTTTTTTATTTTTTTAACAACTAATGAAACCTATTGTTTAAATATTTTGCAGAGGGATTGGGTTGTTGTAAAAAGTATATACATTCTAGACATTTATTTTCTACTTTCTGATCATATTTTTTTGTGTGTATATATACTATATAACTATGGGTATATGTAACGACATTAAACAGGACAACACAGATTTATATAGTGTCTAACATTTATTATATACGTATGTAAAAAATTTTACTCATACATACTTATCATAAATAGCGACGCGAATTAGTTATAGATATTTATCATATTCATTATGTAATTGAATGGTGATGAATTTGATTTATTAGAAACTATAATTAATCGTTCGTAAAAAGTAAGGGAAAAAAAAAATTCAAAAAGAAAAAACCGGGCACGCGTCAAAATGAGGAAATGTAAATTAGTTAAATCGGGTATTGTATCCCCGTTCTATCGGTTCAATTTCGAAAAATTTTTGCATATGACTATAGAATTTATGATAATTTATATTTTCATTCGATCACCTTGAAATCGGATGATCTCGTTATACTTCGAAGGTACTTGAGAAGGTAAAAAAATTGCAAATTTGAGAGACGATATCTAACTTCTTTTTTTATTTGATTTATTTCTTTTTTCTTTTCTTTTCAACGGCAACGATATTATACCGTTGAAAATTAAGGGTCGCTCCTGATTGTCTCGTAAAGTAACGTGAGCGTTGATTTGAAAGAACTTTGTAATTTTGTAAAGTGCAAAGTTTTTTTTGTTCGTTTTTTTTTTTTTAATTAATTTATTTTGTTGCTTTTCTTTCTCTTCTATTTTAATAATGTAAAGTTAGACAGCGTGAAGAAAACTTTTCTTGAATCTGCAGATGTTCTAAAAAAATATATGCTCGAGCTCATTTATCACGGTTTTTATCCGCCACTTTAACTCACTATTCAATTTTCCAATGATAATGATTTTTATCAGTCACGAGGAAAATGAGAATGTAATATAACAAAAATTGAATGAAAAATTGAAGGTAAAAGTTTTTCGAAAGTTCGTTTCGATATTTCGAAGTAAGAAAAAGGTTATTTTTTCAACATGTGACAGTGAAGAAATGTTTATCTTCTTTGAAATTTTTCACACGAACGCGAAATACACTTTTAATAACTTTTAGTGAAAAGGAAAAAAAAAGGAAACGAAGAAAAAAGAAAAACTTGAACAAGAAACTTCATTCCACTAATTATGCTGATGATAATTAATTGGTGAGAAAGTGCAGATTGTTGTGGATCACGAGAATGCAAAAGGAAATTAAATAACAAGTAAGGAAAAGAAGAAAATCAAAAATTCGAGCAGAGTTTTTATTAGAATTTTTTTGGGTGAATGATCACTACATGGAACCAAGTGCGATTGGATAGTTTTAACGATATGTATAAGGGGTGGTATATCAGTATACATGTAATGATGATAATTTGATGAAATAAAAGACGCGCGCGTTCCTGCGGAGCGAATTTCTGCAGAGATCGGAACGGATGTTGATGGGGACAGCTTTGAAGCACGCGGTTCGAAGAACTGCTGGACTGTCAAGCTATAACGTTGCGCTGAGAATCTGCGACTGCTGGAGTAAAAGGGAGCAAAAGGGAAGTTGCCATGGTGACCGCGGCGGGGAACCGCGTGCCAAGTCCCGCGCCTGCGCCCGCAACAGGTTCGCGGCCGATCATCATCGAATACGTACATTATGTACGTATTATGTAATACATGATGAAGATATATAATAATATATTCATGTACATGTGTTGACATCACACTCGTATACATGCAGTGTATCCTTTGTGATAACGTTCACAAAGTACATAGCAGAGATGCACAGGGAAGAGCAATCTTCGAGGGGTCATCCGAAGTCTCCTGACTTTCAAAAATAGGAAACCGGAGGGCGGCTATGGGTGAATTTTCGCCCTGGAATAAAAGGATTTGTTTCATTGAGACTCGGGCATTCCCTGAAATCATATAATCGAAGGGATCTGTGGAAAATTGAAGACCACAGACGGCCAGAAAAAGGAAATTTGCTTCGATCAAAAGTTCGTCGGTATGATGTGGTTCCAAATCTTTGTTAAAATTTATCTACGCGATTCGTTCCACCGATACGAAAATATTGGTTCACATGGCCGACATTTTGCTGAAACACAAAGTCCCGCGAGATTCGCCGCCTTTATTCATTTACTTAATTGTTTATTTTTTTTTGTTTATCCGACGTTTATTTCAGAGGTCGGATAATTGCCCCGAAAAGGGTTCGACGTTAAGGGAGGTATTCGGATACTTGAGCGTCCCATTTTATAGGGATGCGAGGGACGACGGTACGCGGAGTATAATTGTTATAGACTTTGTGAAATTTTTTTAGCACGTGCCTTTGCACGCGATCTTTTTTAGATTTTATAGCGACACTTAAAAAGGTGTATAGACCGACTTGGACTTTTAGAGTGGATTGTAACGAGAGCAAAAAAAGAAACCTTATTGAAATCTTTCTCTTTATCAAATATACTTTATCCTACGCAAAGAAGAAGAAATTAGAGAAATGAAATTTTGTTAGAGAATTTACCTTAGAAAATTCAATACTCTTGTACGTTTGTATACAGGTATTTGATTCAAGAAAGGAATTCTAAAGTCTTTCGCATACTTAATTTCATGACAAACTGTAGTATCGTCCCGGTAACTCAAGACGAATGAATCAAGAGAACCTGAGATTTGCTAGCTATATCTGAATTTTCAACTACATCATTCGGAAGGTTGATTATAGTAGAATTTCCTCGTATTTCGTGTTACGAAAAAGAAAAAAAAATTGGGGAGTTTTTTCCTGATTGAAAATCAAAATCATATACGACATATAAACAGATTTTCGTTGCAGATTTTCTTTCTAATAAAAAACCGTGTATTTTTGTTCTATTTTATTAATTTAGTTATTTTAGTGAAATTTGTCAGGCAACGCAATGATCTGCAGATTTATGTTTCCTCGATGTCTTATATACTTTAACGATCAATTCACAGATTAATTTTTTTCAAGATTGTTAATTTTATTACATGAAAAAGGAAGAACTTCCTCAACGACCGCACGCACGCGTGTCAAGTCATATTAATATCGCTGTTTACAGGCATCAAGATCGTTGTACATACCTCGATACATATATAGGTATATACATATGCTAACGATCGTTATCAAGCCAATTTAATACACCGATCCAGAAATACGTACATAACTACCGGCAATTATATCTTCTCCACGGCGTTATATTTCATATTTGTAATATTAATCTGAGCAATATAAA
Organism: Athalia cordata; assembly: GCA_963932425.1. Lineage (NCBI taxonomy): Eukaryota > Metazoa > Arthropoda > Insecta > Hymenoptera > Athaliidae > Athalia > Athalia cordata. The sequence continues at coordinate 35,385,513 of OZ010626.1, forward strand.
CTCCGCGTTCGATGCGTATTTATATACCAATAATACATATACAATATACATATGTTGTACATGCAACGAGAATAATAATTGTCTCACCGGAGTTATGAAATTTATCAAATTAACTCATGCAATTTATATTACTAACTAGCTCAAAAGCTTGCGAATCGATCACTAAAATTTTCAAATTACGATCGATTCGTTTAGATTTTCCAAACCACATACCTATGTTATAAATACTCTTCTAACACCACATCACCGTTGTATTCCAACATAGGTGACATAGGCGTACACCTAATAGCCCGCGATTTCCGGAGATTTGAAGTTGATGGTCACAATTGTATACTTCTCTGTAATACCCATATACACGCGCTTGTGTTTCGGGATCAGGTTACATGGACGACCATATAACCTCACTATTTTATCGGTTAGAATTAGCGAAACTGGAACATGACCGAAAATCTCACGAAGAGCTCGTATAACTATATATCCTACTAAATAATCGGGCTTCCAAATTACCCCGTGCGGAAATGGAGTACAGAGTACACATGCGGAGAGCATCAGGGAAATCGAGGATTTCAGCCAGGCAACCGGCTCCAAGGGGTTGTACAGTTTATTAGCTCAGCCCCCCATCCCCCGTAATAACCTATACGTAACTCTATGAGCGACGGCCACATACACAACCTGAACGCAAACAAGCTTTTATTGGATGAATTTTATCCGATTTACGCGGAAACAAAAAATTAGTACGTCGATCGATATATTTTTCGAGAGGGGATGGAAAATAAATGAATAATTATCGCGTTCTATTTTAGATTTTAATTAGATTTACTTCATTGGCCGGTTGGGATTTTCTATTTTATCTTATATCGACGATCAGAGAAAAAGAGAAAGAGAAAAAGAGAGATAGATAATGGAAATTACATTTGTTGCGATAAACTAAAATCCGCTTTTACACAACATGCCTACATTTATATATATATATAGGGCATTTATTCGGAATATGATGGGAATTATGTGTGCATGCGGTTCGTGAGTTGCAGTTTCGAATCCCTCGCTACTTAACCATTCACCCCGCAACCCCCAACAGCTCAATATATACGCGATAGGGAAAATATAAGGGTGCATGAGGGTGCCCACAGGAACAATCTAGTACCCACATATACTATAAATGGTGAATATTGTGCGCTCCAGTAACTCTAGCTTCTATTTTTTCTTTTCCTCTCTTCTCATCTCGCGGGGATATAAAAAAATTCAAACTTCTATAACAACTTTTAATCGTTATTCAAAATTCTAATTTTTTCCTATGTTTTTCTTTCTTTTTTTTACTCGAACGAAGGGAGGATCCAACGTCTCCCCTTCAATATGTACTCATTCTTCATTTGTCAAAGGTATATAACCTGTAATACACCGATAAAGATGACGTAATAAAGTCCTGTGAAATAATGGATGATTGCCTTTTTAACAAATTAATTAACGCAATTTAAACGCAGGCATAATATGACAATTATGTATACGCGTGGGGTTTTATATTTTTTAATGTGAATTAAAATACGATCGAGAAATAAATGCCCATCGTTTTAATTGCGATGCACGCGCGCACACGTGTATTGCATATATTATGTGCAACGTATCTTTTTCTGAAAATTATTTCAATATTATGAAAACCGCGTCTGTTTTAAAACGCGTATATTATTAATTTTCTTGTTAAACGCAGGTGTTACGAACACGAAATCGAACTTAATAGGGGCATGCAGGATCGCTTGTGTATCTGATCTTTTTTTGATATCCAAGCAGCTTCAAAAGAACGGCAGGTGAGCGGGTTTTTTTCGTCTGCACTCCTTCTTTTTTCTATTCGTTTTGCGGGGGCGTTCATATAGAGATTAATATGCGTATATTTATTACCTTCTTATACACACCTGTACAAAGTGAACATTTCGAAACGGTAAAAAAATGAAAAAAATGAAAACACTAAACTGTTCTAATAGGTATTTTATAACGGAAGCTAATAAAGGTGATTAGTTTATGTTCAGGAAATATTTGCAGGCTCATGTATACCTGTTAATATATCTTATATGCACATCGTAGTTGATATGATTGTAGTATGTAATGAACTTTAAGAAAAAAAACAATTTCTTTCTTTCATTTTCTCAAGAAAGATTTATCAAAATTAGGAAAACGTTGATATAGCAACAGGAACGCGGAGTAGTTAGTTAGGTATACCACATACCCTATAGGCGAGAACGTTCCGCGGCATCTATTGCAGATATTTATTAGCTCCGGGCGAGGAAAGCTGCAGGGAATCGTATACAGAAATGGAAGCGGCCATACTGACGGCGTACGTGGGGCCCCGTTTAGGAATTGCTTTATGGAATCGTGAGTAGTGCATGTTATATCGTATTCGTCTTTTTTTTTATTTTTTTTTTTTTATTTATTTTTCATGCCTCTGGCGATTTTTTGCACTACCATAAAAATGCATATACATAACCGAGTTTATAGAATCGCGCCGCGAATCATCGAGCACTTGAAAAATCAATTTTCTGAATATAATCGGATCGAGAAATGAATTTTCCAAAAATACGTCGCATGTCAAAAGCATTTCGTAGAAACCTATACCGTGAAGTGTAATTCTGCTCACCGATTTCGTGATGCAGCGAGCGTGATAAATCTCGTGCAATATTTTTTCGTCTCGCGGCGTTTAGATCAAAGATTGAGATTTGTTTTTTTTTTTTTGTTTTTTGTTTCTGGTAAGAGAGCGGTATAGTTTTGCGGCGATCAGATCGTGAAATATTATAATATTATTTGAAATCCTGGACTGTACGGGATTGTTCGGACTGTCCCGACTGTACGTGGCAGGACGTTGCGACGTGGTTCAGTATTGGAATACGTGTAGCTACAGTATACCTATGTGTACCGGAGGGTCTCCCCATGATCGTGACCAGAATAACGCCAGTCGCGATTTTACACGAGCAAAACGATCGCCTTCTTGCCTGCTGCCCCTGCTGTTGGTTAAGCTGCTGCAAAATCGTTCCAGCAAAATTCTACCTATATGTATCTAGACGTATAACATGTATAACTCCGATCGCGAAGTGGACAACCACTGCGATTCCGCGCTTCTGAAAATCACACGATATTCTGAAAGCTTCTTAAATTCTACCTTACAAACTCACGCCGTTTCTCCATAATTTTTTTTTAGGACGCTTCAAATAAAAATCCTTCAATTTTTGTGATTATACTTAAAAATTTGTTCACATTATCCGGATGGTATCTTTGTGCCTTTTGTTCTTCTCGGAGTTCATTACTGCATGTGTGCAACATAAGTATATATCCCTGCCCGATGTATACATGTGTGAGAATACCTTATATACATATACCTTATACGGGGTGCGTCAGCTGCTGTTCTTTATTTATGTGTCAGTTGATTGAGCGACCAGCGACAACAACTGTTGTTTCTCTATTCACCTGGCGCGCAGTGTTTCTATCTGCACTTGTATTTGTCCCACTGTTTCTTCTCTTTTAGACTTTTTAACCACCTATATACGTATGTACTATCTCTCCTACTGCTGTTACTACAGGCGTTGGATTTAAAACTACACATGCAAGAAAATCGTCTTTTAAATGACACCGTCTTACCACCCAGGTCTCACATATGGTGGTGATAAAAGTTTTACCGCAGTTAAAACACCTCGTAATTACATCTTTACGATCGAATATTCGAGTAAAGAAAATTCGCACAAAGTTAGTTTTTTGGTTCTTCTTTTCTCCAATTTCGATTTCATTCTCTTGCATCAATTATTTTTTTCGAAAGTTTCGAGTCTTTGACAGCCAGAAATCGCACCGAAAATTCCCATAGGTATATCATTGTTGTATTATACTTACGTCTATACAATATGTAAGTTTAATATCCAGAACGGATGCGCGCGTGGATTATTTTTCGCCGGAAGTTAAGGGGCATCTTTGAACGATTATATAGATATATGTTTCTTTCTTTCCCTTTTTCCTTTTTTTTTTCTTTTTCATTTTTTCTCCCTTCGTTTCTTATTATGTATTTCGTTTGTTCTTTTTAGCATTTATTTTCCATTTGAACAGTTTTTTTTTTTTTTTTTTCTTTTTAATATTTTTTTTCTTCTCTTCTCCCATTGTGCTGCAGCTTCTATGTATAATACTATGAGGTAAAGTGAGACAGCGACACGATGCCTGTCACGTCGTAAAAGTCAGCCAAGCGTTATAACCGTTCTGTTTCATATCCTGGCCTTTCGTCGTCGTCGTCGTCGTCGTCGTCGTCGTCGACATTCGCTTTACGTCTGGCTTTGGTTTTGCATATAGGTATACCTATAAGGTCGCGTTTACACTCCTTCAATAGTTCAGAAACACGCTCACTTGCGTTCCTCAACTTCTTTTATACTTACACATGTTTTATTATCTGTCCTGAAACAAATTTTGCAGTTCTCTGTGGTTTGGTTGAGATTTACTCCCATTTGGGCCTGGCCATGGTGAGTTGGTTCTCTGGGGTGCAGACATTTGAGTTATTGGAAAAATTTTCCACATTTCATAACTTACTATTATTTACTAAACAAATTGAATTCGTACCGACTCCGAAATGGCGATGTTTGCAACAAACGGAATATTTTTAACTTGGAATTGTTTACATTTATATAGAAAAGGATCTTGATTACAGAGTTTGTATGTTTGGACTCTGGTAGGGTTTTAGGATCGACTGTAGATTCGACATCTGGATGATGTCAGGTTCAGATGGTCATTTTTGAAAGATAATGAGTCGTGTCAAATATGGGGTCTGTTAGGTATTTTAACATTCGGTGTTACCCGTAGGACTACGTAGCCACCTCTTACACATAAACCGTTTATAATAACTTTTGTTTTATCAAAGTTACGTATATACCTACAATTTCCACATACATTTACAATAACGTATGTATAGTTATTTACATTATACACAAACTTTATAATCCCGTGACATGTAATCCATTTACGAATTAACACGCTCGTGAATTTATATACACGCATATAGGTATGCCTATGTATAATACCTGTTAAGTTCATGAACAACCGTTAAATATTATTAGTTTTCCTGCAAACTTATATAATTCCCCGCATGCACTTTGGACGATATACATGCTTAAAAATACGTACATATATTTATTGGTAATTTTTCTCTGTGGCCAAAAAGATTACAATATAATGTCCAAGATTTGTACAAAATCTAATTTGGAAACGGATGGTAACCCCCCTCCAAATGAAACAAAATTTTGTCGAATAAAGGAAACCGACCTATAATATGCGATGGATAAAAATCGCGGTGTTTCTTTTTAGTGTACCGCGCATACATGCGTTACAGCCATATTATATGTATATAATAACTGTGGCCACACCGATGTAACAAAGATAAGATAATTACATAATTATTGGTCTCGGAGGCAACATTTGCTGCAAAGAGATTTAGATTACTATGGGTGAAACGAGATAACGCGGATAACCCAATTATATCATTAAAACCACCGGACCGTAATCACCTCGTCTTCTGCAGCAGATTCGCTTCTTTTATACGTGTACTTCTATATATATACACATTGGGTATTGCACGCGCGCGCCGTATTTCATTATGTTCGTAGTTTTTGAATTATGGTTTTTTCTTCGTAATTTCTTTGAATTTTTCTTTCTCATTCAGTAATTCAAATTTTCACATCGTGATTTTCACCCATCGGGGTATCGGTGTTATTGTAATTCTTACGATTTCTCTCCCATTTCGCATTTGTTGTCCCGCAAGTATTTCACAAGCGTCGATAATACCGCGTATGTGATAAAAATGGGAAGAGCTTGCACAGGTTCGCCATGATGGTTATTAAAACTCTTATCGTTATTATAGCTCGAAAGTTTAGTGAGTTCGAAACAAAAGTTGTTTATACTTATATTATTACACGTACAGAGTAGAGAATTAAATGCATTTTCGTGCTCCACTCGTTTTATCAGTTGTTACAATCGTTAGCGAACAAATTTCTCGCGTTGTATTGTCGATCGCAACCATATCGCAATGCGGTAGGTATACGAGGGCCTCTTAAGAGCTCACATTAATTGTCTCGAGATATAATTAACAAAGTTGCTCTAATAAAAGTATATAGGTATGATCGTTCGATAATCGTATAGAACATTACGGAACCGATGGAAGTTAATATTTATTTTCTTAATTTTTTTTTCTTCTTTCATTTCAATTTCAATTTCTCTGATTCCTCTTTCTTTCTCCCGCATTCAGCTATGTACTTTTCTATTTTCTTCACTTCTCTCTCTTTTTTTGTTTTGTAGATTTATTTTTTCTCTCCCTCAAGGGTGCAGAGGGATTTTTTCCGCATCGCGCATATTCCATTTACTAACGCGTGATCCTCCCCCCCCCCCCTTCTCCTGCTGCGGCCCACCCTCACCTTTACCCCCGTGTACAAATATTGAAACACATCTGTTGACTTACGCACAGATTACATTCCCTGGTTTCTCAAACCGCCGCTTTTACAATTTTGTGTGTGTACTACCTGTGTATATATATAGGTATGTATCACGTACATAGCGTTATGTATGTATAAATATTTCACACGCTTACCTCGGGTACCTTATGTATACGTCGATTAATTAAAATTGGACACTGGGGAAAGACGCGTAATTTATTAAATCACCCTATGCAGATTGAGATCCATATTATACGTTTAGGAACTGGGATGGCCGATAGATTATCTCGACATCGGCGGAAATAAAAGAAACAGAAAAAAATAATTTGATCTTTTTTTGAATAGTTATCTATGAATCCCGAGACCTGGTATTTCGTTCGCGGGCGCGAAAATATGACATAAAAATCGATCACGTGTTCCCATGATGCTTCTGCTTCTTTTTTGGTTTTCAGTAAGCGTACAATACGTATGGGAACGTACATTATACGCGTACGTACATTACATATGTATAATATTAATATGTATCCTCCATAACGTAACAACACGTTACGTTATAAGAGATGAGAGTGAACGTACATACGTATTAAACTAGCGGGCGTATCCGAGCATGTACATACGTATACTACAATGCAAATGAAACGACAATGGAACAAGCCCGACGGCGGCGCCCCTGGTCATTTTATTTTATTTCATTTTATTTCATTTTATTTTATTTTATTCTTCTCCATATTTCTTTCGTTATTCTATTATATTTTTTTTTCCCTTTTTCGAATATATACATATGTATATATAATTATTCGTTTCGTTTTTTTCTTCCTTATTTCTTTGATTCCATCTTCTTGTTAATTATATCGAAGAGTGCAGAAATATATATCTAAAATACGAATGAATTTTACTTTCCATTACCAACCCAGTGGTAAGATGATTTTATATCGGTCCCCTATATACCGTATAAGGTATGTGCGTGTATAAGTGTATCTATGTATACATAAAATAAAATATGTATTTTGCTATGTATCGCGTAAATGTGCCCATAACCATCCATCTGAAATATTTCTTTATCGATGGAAAAGATGAAGAAGTAAATTCAATCTTCGTACACATATAGGTATACACTAACCAACTCTCGTCGCTCGGTTTTGAAGCATTTATATATCACATATATATATATTCATATACATATATACATCTATATACTCGTGTCATTTCTTGATGTGACTTGTGCGAGCCACATGAATATTCAACGACGACGACGCGGTCGACGAAGACCATATTTCTATATCTACTCCGCGACGTGACGTGGGAAAAATTTTTCATGGAAATTGTTCAGAATTTTTTCAGCAAAATTGAGGAGAATAGAAAGAAAGAAAAAAAAAGAAAATTAAACAAATTATAACACTAGGTAATTTGTAATTTAATAATACAATATATAATAAAATTATTCGGCGTATTCAAGATCTTATGGTATGCATATTATATTATATATAGTCACCGCGTATATAATTGTGAGAATCATTCCACGAATGCACATAACTTGTGGAATTAAGAATAATAAAAAGAAAAAAAAGAAAAATTTCATTTGCAGAAGAGCCATGTGTATAACTATATACCTACACGTAATATACCTAAGTACCTGATATATAAATCGCATGAAATTAAAACGATGAATTATAATTAAAAGAAAAAGAAAAAAAAGTTTTTTTGTTTTTTTTTCATCTTACCGTAAAGCCGATTCCAACGGTAGCTGCGAAATTTCCCATTTGAAATTTTCCCGTGTCGAATTGAACTAGAAGCGAAGTTTTACCGACGCCACTGTCACCCAGGAGAATGGTCTGCGAACAATTATCATATGGAAATAAAAATTGAAATTAGTTATACATTTATATGATTTGAAATCGCTTATGATATATTTATTATATTTATTGTTCATCGTTTTACGGAGGGAGTGATTCTATCTTTTTTCTTCTTCTTTTTATTTTTATGCACCCAGTTTTATCGGTGGGATATAAGTAGCGTTGAGTTAATTATATACCGGAACGACTTAATCATCGAGTCGATCCATCAGTCATTTCCCCTTATATGTACTGCACTCGACCACCGTGACGAGGATACCAAAGTCTGACCCTCCTAATACCTGCAGCTGGTTTTTATGCTCCTGGATCACCTTATGAAACTGACCTATTCCAATCTAATATGAATTTTATTCGAAATTTTTCCATTGAAACAAAAAAGAAATAGTCAAATAATAAAAGAAATAACAATGCGATTCGATGAAATCGAATAAAAGTTATGGGCGGGAGAAAAAACTTATATTTTTTGAAAAAAAATACCAAAAATGCAATAATCGAAATGGAATTCACAAAATTCGAAGGATTTTATTATCATTATAGGAAGACGATTTTACTCAGGTATATTGGCGCACACAGGTAGTAGTACAAAGCAGGTAGAAGGCGATATAACAGCGTCTACCTATAGGCGTATAAGCTTCTGTTGGTGCTACTAGACATAGGCTAAACATTGGCAGGTGTATAATCTATTGTGTTATACCTACGGGTATATAATATTATCCAATAACCTGCTGCACCGGGTCTGACTTTACGAAACGTGAAACGTTCCCGTATACCGCATAAAAAAGTCAGCTTTGAGGCACGGCCCAGGGTTCGTAAAAAATGAAAAAAAAACAAGAAAAGATAGTAAAATAAAAATTAGTTAAAGAAAAAAAGAATAACTCTGAGGATGTTTTTATGGACATATATAGTTAGGTACAGCTTTGACGGTAGCAGGATAACACCATAGATTATACGTATATTGGCACCTGCAGCAATTAGTTGTTTCTTTTTTTTTGGTTCGAAATTTCTTTATTTCTTCAGTATCTAAGAAAAAAAAAATGGCTGTATAGGTAATGATTAGAATGAAATTTTTATGATTCTTTCATTCAGAATAAGCAATTTTTACGTCTATTACGGGGTCATAGTTTGCAGTTGCAGTCTGCAGTCCCAGTGAACGTCGGGGAACTGCAACTGCATGTAATTCACCCTCCATCTTATATTACGCGTTCGAGGTAACCGATTTAACGTCGCGCTAATTGGGATCTCCTTATTATACGCTCACTCGAATCCTAACGACATCCTTGTGGTACAATAAATTATTGTACACTTTACCCGAATCACGAGGGTCCTTTGCCGCGTGAGGAATAATTTGCTAATGAAGACCGACTGGAATGAACATTTTTTCAGAGCTTGTTGCTCCGCAATTTTTTTCTACCGAATCGTCGTCCTTGTTGCTCGTCTTTTTTTTTTAAACAACGTCATCGACATTCGATAGCTGTACGTTTCATAGACATATGTTATATACGTTATACACGTGGAGGTCGAGCAGCTATTCGATTTGGTATTAATGGGGCAAAGGATATTAATATTTCTGGTCATATTTTAATAGGATCTTACAATTATAGGTACCGCGTATACCTCATACTTAAGTATATCCATAGGTGGATATCACGTCATGTCTGACCGACTTTTTGGAAGGACGTCTATAGGATATTTAGTTACCTGACTAGGGGATTCGATGGGTATAACTGACGATATTGATCAACGTTCGGCGGGTCTTTGTCAAAGGCTGTGTCATCCGACCACCGTAATGATAACCCCGCAAGAGAGGGGGGGGAAATTAAGGGCAAAGGGCAACGAAAAACGTGTAAGTACAAGAAAAAACAAGCAGTTCAAATTACAAACCTCTTGTCAGCGAAAATTGTAGAAAAAAAAGAAAAAGAAAATGAACACCCGAATACAATAAAACAAGGTAAGTTCTCGTCAACCGCGGATGAAACTAGTTACTATGAATCTAATTGTTATTATTATTATTATTATTATTATCATTTTCTAACCACTCGTAGAGTCGGAAATATTTCTCTCCGTTCTTCCTCTATTTCTCGTAAGTTATACGTATGAATTTTGCAAGGTTGTGGACCATTAGTAACGCGTCACTCTCATAGTATGAAAATGACTAGACAGAGATTCATTGCCCCCATTAAAGAACCTTCTCAATCATATTTCACACTTCCGACTCGTTGCGAAAATTCTGCTGCAGCACCCACTCATATAGAAACCTATACTTATACATCGTCGAATCACCACAGTCCTTGCAAAAAAAAAAATAGGGAAAAAGAAATTGTGAGGTATAGGTATGAGGTGTAACCTATAACAGGAAGTAACATGAATAAAAATAAAAGAAAAAAATCAAATAAAAGTACGCAACGTGTTTTCGAATATATCCAGATGAATTATAGAAGTTACGTGCGTAATGAACCCTGCGATGAAATATAAATGAATGAAAAGGTACGGCGATATGTTGTACGTTTTCCACGGTATTCCGACTAAAATATTCGTGTTGTAGTCAACTTCCGATAATTGTAACGTTACGAAAATGTTGTTATTCACTCATGCTGTTAATTATCTAATTTACCTTCGGAGAAAATATAATGTATACTGCATACACAATATAGGTAGAACGCGAACAAGTTAATTGGCACGATATACCTACATAATATGGGAGGTATAAGTTTTCTCGTCATTATTGTTCGTTGCAGATATAATTATAATAGACGTTTGAAAATTTAGTCGTTTGCAGAGTTGATTCGATTACGTATGGTGTATGAAGAGGGAATATATATATGCGCATGTAGTATACAATCACAGCGACGTTATATGTGGAGGGTCGTAGGTCATTCCATCTTCTTTATCATGTTAAGGAGATGTGGATTCGTGATGTGACCAAACCGACGTGACGTAGTCTCCCTGTACAGATGCTGCATTTGCAGTTGCAGTTGCAGTTACAGTTGTTTGTGTTCCGCAGCACTGCGGTCCTATGGGAATAAATACCTCGTACTAGCCTCAGAGCTTCGCTCACTCACTCGGTAGGTAAAGGGAACCTTGGAACCCCGCTGTAAGCAGCATATCGCGTTACTCGTTTACAGTCCAAGCGGTCCAGACGTAACTCAAATACTTAAACGTAAAGGCAGAGCTGCGCTAACCGCTGCCGCTGCCGCTGCACCATAGCCGCAACTCTCGCACGCTATGGCTACGTTTCGTATACGGTCTATGTGTACGAAAGCTAAGCGCGCTTATACGTATACATATATACATACACATATATACTTATACCGCGGTGCACAGCCATGCTTATCCGAACGTACACACCTCTTATTCCATGCTATGTATATTGTACACCCATATATAATTTGTACACATATACATACATTTTACACATATGTGTAAGCAAGTGGAAATATCTGTTTACCAGACACTGCTATTGCAGTGGTACTCAATTGCCGCAAACTTAACGGAATTATCATCGGCCATTTTTTGTTTCCTTTCATTATTTTTTTACAATCTTTCTTTCTCTGGTTTTACGATATCAATTTCAACGAATCGCACCTATATATTGCTTCTAGATGCTGCGACTGACGCGACGATGACGCGGGTAAAGTAGGTATACGTGATTAGTGGAATGATGAATGTGCATTGCGCAAGAGTCTTTTGGGGAATGGTACTAAACTTCTCGAGGGAGTCTGGAAAAGCCCATTGGGGTAGGAAAACCGTCACCCCTTTTCCATTTATCTCTGCAGGGGTTCGTAGAACGTATACTCGTACATACCACTGTATATATATACCTATACATGAAACCCCTAAACGAATTACATATACGTATACCTTAGTGAACCAAACTCCCGTAGCATTCCAAGGTCTTCGCGCAGCTAGCGTGAATCACGTGGAAAATATTTATCGCTTTATATCGGTATCACATATTGTATAACTTCAATTGTTTTTAACCAAGAAGTTTTCTTCTTCTTCCCTTTACTTATCTATTTTTTTTTTTTATATTTATTGTATACCTGCATGTACGCGAACTTCAATTTTTTCGCGTGTGCGGCAAATGCGGGTTGTATTATACGGTGAAGACGTAAAAAGGATGACGTACGGTAGGAAAGGTCCAGTTATACGTAGAAGTTTCTTCAGGGGTATAAGTGGAAAGCAAATAGTGAAAGCATGACTCTTATCTCGGGTGTCCTGAGACATCCCGTATGAGGGTGAGAAGAAAGAAGGGCGTATATGCGTATGTACCATAGGGTATACAACGTACATGTATATAAAAAGCAGGGAAACGATTCTTGGTTGACGACGCGCGCGTATGTATATAGGTACAGTACATGTATAGATGTGGTACTGCATGTTAAAAATTTCTATGGTGAATTTACTAAATTGTGTTGGAAGTTTTATTCAGATACCGTTCAGTAAATTTACTTCACCATGTTCAAGTAATATTCAAATACACAACTTTTGAATTCACTTTTCATTTTAGTGAAATTACCAAACATCGATGCAGCAAATTCAGTAAATTCAAAGAGCATTTTTCAATTTTTGATTTGCGAATTCGAAACAAAAATGTATTGTAATTTTGGTGGCAGTCTATCAAAATTACTACACCGGTTGAGTGACTTTCATGAAAACGTATATTAACAATTCACAATTAACAAAAACCATTAAAAAATACATCAGCAACGACTTTTTCAGAATTTTCATGGGGTTTTTCAACGAGTTCATCGCTTATAGATTATATATATGAGATGAAAAACGCTTTTCGAATTGTATCTAAATTGTCCTATCCGGGATACGAACCGTCGTCGTTCGAATTACTAATCGCACGCCCTACCTATTACGCCAAGCTACCTTAGAATTTAGTTAATGTTATGTGGTTTATAATACGACAAATGTTCGATTTCGTCGAAAGAGTTAAACTGATAAAAGCCCACCAATTCGATAAATTCCGAATTTTTTCGAGCAACACAATTAATTAATAATTAATCCAGAAGTGTATTCCCTACACAATAATAGTAAATTTCAAAAACCCTTCAGTAATTTTAGTAGCAGTTGTGTGAAATTCCTAAATGTATGGCGAAATTGAAATTCACCAACGTTATTTTAGTATTTGGTTCCGGAAAATTATGAATGAAAAAGCAAAATTAAAAGCCATGTGTAGCAATCCATTTTGCTACACTAAATTTCTTTATTCCATGGACTGTAACTGAATTTTCGTGGACATATAATCGGTAAATTTCCCACAAAGTTCAGCGAAATCCAACTAATATGTAGCGAAATCACAAATTTTTCCATTTTCACTGTACAGTTTAGTAAATTTCAAATACGCTATTGTATTTTCTTATCCAATTCAGTAGAATTACAAAAAATTATTGCAAATTTGAGAAAAATGCACAGTAAATCCACTTTTCTCTGTCGAATTTGCAATTTTACAAAACTTTCGTGTAGCAAATGTGTAGTGAATTCGCAAACATTTTTAACAGTGTGCAGAAGAAAGACGAGAGTGATTTCAGATTGGAAACAGGTTTTCTACCTCTCTTCTTTGCTCTGTATTTATTTTTCTTCTTTTCTTCTGTCAGTAGTGTGTCTTCCATCCCTTTACCATCAGCAGCTTGTTGATATATATATATATGTATGTATATATACGCAGAGATATATATCTAGTTTTTTTTCGTTTTCCTTTTTTTTTTTTCACTCGTTACGTCAACGCTTTACGTTATCACTCAACAGTCAGAAGTACATATATAATATCGGTATGTATCCTACGTCCGTTACGTACCTACGTATATATGTTATACGTATATCCTGTAATATAAGTCCGAAAATCCTCGGGAGTACAAGAAAAGGACCATCGAGTATATCCGCCATTTTGTAGAGGGTATAGAATGTCCCAACGTTTGCCTTTGAGCCTGCAGGGTGAGACACGGCTGTTAAGTCAGAGAGGAGAAAGCGGACGGGATGGAAATCCTTTGGATCCGTTCACGTGGACACTCAACCCTGATAATCTTATTTCAGTTGGCAAAAAGTTAACTCCACTTTGGGTCTGGCACGCAAGTTCATCGTCAGTTTATTCCTCTTCTCTCTCCCTCTCCCTCTCTTTCTCTCTCCATATATTTGTACACATACAGGGTGTACTGTTTTAACCGATTGTGAGACAACGAAATATTATCTCAAGCCAATGAATTTTTCAGAAAATTATGTGGGAAGTTTCACGATTCCAAGGGAGAAGCATTATACCCTGCAACCTCATTCATCGTTTGGTGAACGTTCTCAAGGTCATATGAAGGTAAACTTTGTTTTTTCAAATGGGATATGAAAAATGAGATTGTACAGTTTTATTCCTCCTTCGAATCAATATACAATTTTTGACACCAAAAATTTTTCTCAAAAATATTCGTTGTTCTTGAGTAGATATTTCGTTGTCTGAAGTTGAACGTTCCACCCTGTACATGTGTATTACCATCTGCACTCCTTCTCTATATCTGACAAAAGTTTCTTATACACGTTGTAATTATCGCTGCGGTTGTTCACGTATACGGTGTAGCTGTACTGCAATATTTGATGTGTTAATTAACTAATGTGCAGTATATAACTATACGCATATTACCATACAAAGTTTGTTTCATCTGTTTCCACGTTATTCTTGTTATTATTACTCCAATCAGCATCCTCGTTTTCATGTACGAATGACGATGTATTCCGTGGTATAGAAAAATCAGAATACGATTGTATATCCTGGACGCACCATTTTCATTCGATTGGATGTAATTCAAACCATTTAGTCCTATGTCGCGAAAAAAATGGAAAACAAAAAAAAAGAAAACCAAACAAGATGATGGTGTCTGATGTTGTACGGTGACTCAGAGTGTTAGCCTGAATATACATACATAATGAACGTGTATACGTATATGTGATGATTCGCAAAGGCCCGTCACTTCTATTACTACGAGGACTCTAACTCAATTTGTATGCGGAGGCTTGATTCGACCAGATGTGCGACTCTAGCTACTACCGTACGTCATCGTTCCTCCAGACAACCTTGCAGTCTTGAAACTTTACCACTTCTTATTCTTATTACAACTTAAATCGAGGTATTTCTACAGATGTATATACCGCGTATGCGTGTGTGCAGTTTATACTATAGCAATACCCATCCATGCCCATCGAACTATGAGAAGACAAACGTTGAAGGAGCTGCTGTGCAGAAATTAATGCAGATAATATGCCTATGCTGGTCTGCGGTTCAAGAATTTGCATGTACATAATATGTTACAGTGTTATGCACCGTGTTTGACTTGGATGTACCACGCTACGAGGTCGGAAGTTCGCAAAACTGAGCGACACATCAGAATAATTGAAAGTAAGAAAGTAATACGAGGAGAATGAAGAAAAATAGATAGAGGAACGGCAAGATGATATACCTAATCTTGTTGTATTCTTGTAAGCTATTTTACACAACTTGTAAATACCTACTTAGTAGGTAAGACCGATAAAATCTAATGTCATGGATGCACGGTGGTAAAAAAGAAAGAAAAAAAAGAGAATTGGAAATTTAAACCGAATAGTTCAGCTGTTGAGCTAACCGTATCTGAACTTATACATGGTATACATAGCTCGTGAGAACGAGAGTGAGAAGAAGTAAGGAAAGAAGAGGATAAGCGCGGCGTCGTCCACGCGGGAATCTTGAGAAAATAATAAAGAAAGAAAAGAAAATGAAGAACGGAGTCCGAGGAACAAGAGAGAAAGATGTAAAAAGAAAGGAATTGAGAACAGTTCAACCGACTGACTTTAGTTGGGGGACGAACCGTACGCGGTAAGAACCTCCGCGAAGTCTGATCGCCCGTACTCGGCGGATTGGAGAAGATTATGACCTTGAAGTTCTTGCACGACACGCGAACAATTCTTACTAACTTCTACTTCTATACCGTTTCACATGTATTTCTAATTCATCGGCGGAATGTGACAGGGTAGGTGTGTGTGATATTATACACTTTTGCTTAGAAATCAGACTGCCGGTTTTCCCTAAGGACATTTTTGATGCAGGTGCCATAGAAATATCAATATGATGGTCAAACAGCTGGAGCTTTAGAAGCAGGTTGGACGCGTGGGAAGCAATATGACGATTACTTCGTCAACGACCTTGTTAAGCTCACCTTGTGCGCGATTCCTTCGTCCTTGGGAATGTTCTTCTTTGATATGCCGCCGACGATTAAGCTATTTTCAGATCCTTGTGACGCGGTGCGATACGAGTCGTTGAGCACCTCAATCGGTGGTTTGTAGTCCCTGTATCCGGTAGGCGAAGGTGCCATTGTTGGTAAATTTTCTTTCGCATCACCAGGAGCCAAATTTCTACCGGTACCATTGAGATAGTCCAAAGTGGCTTCGGATATCTCGTCTTCTACCTCGAATACGTCGTCGCTCATACTGTCGTCGCCCGTCATAACCTGTATAACAAAAACAAAAAACGAAGGGTTATGCGATACGTATAGTGTAAATGATATAAAAGGAAAATATCCCAGAAAATTTGTATTCATCATAACATCAAATGCGTATGTCCATTTCAATACGGGTGAACGAATTCTCCCTCCATTTCATTTCGCTGCGAACAGACCGCCCTACGACCCCGGGCGACAATGTGCCAGGGCGGCCCTATGCGCCCTTCTCTCTTCCCCTTTAACCTCTCAAAACTCCCGCCACTTCAATCCAGGGGGAATCTTGCTTGCCTAAGGGCACAATGGGTTCCCCCTTTTTCGCCCCCCTTGTCCCCACCCTTCGCAACGTCACGGGGATATTTAGAAGGACATTATACTGTATTCTAGCGACTATACTCTCGACGTGTGTGCAACTTGCGTAACAATTAGGTACTCGTTGTAGGTATGTGTGATATTGAAGGCTGGATATTATGTCTATGTGCAAATTATGCTAATTGAAGTGTTACACGCGTTTTCTCCACTTACAAGATATATACTTGAAAACTCAAGTACAGTCCAACTGCTCCGCGGTAAGCGAGGATCACGGATCATCGGTGAATTGCAGTGTTTTTTGGAAGTACTTTGAATCTAACACCCGCACTTTTGAAAATCGTACAAAATATCTGTTCAGAATATTCCGACCTGCTATCACGAGGGTCGTTTTAATACCTTGTTAATCCTTTAAGCACCAACATATGTATTACGTACGTACATGGCTCTTCTTTTCTCATAGGTACCTACATATATTTTTCGAGGGTTTAACCCAATCGAGAGGAAAAACCGGGACGCGGTAACCGAATAAGGGACAAAATTCCATGGATTTTGACGTGGTAGAATAATCTTGTTCAGGATCGACTTACGTTTAACGAGGCTGACGCCGGTACGGTGACCATTGCAGGACTGCTACCGCTACCACCCCTCATATTTTGATTATCACCGTGCGTTATCCTTCCGGAAATTGTCTCATTTGTTTCCTGTAACGAGGTAAAAATCACAATGTATAAATCACTTGATCCAACATCTCTCGAATGTTGAAAGCGCGGTGGAGAGATTTTTTTAATTTAATTTTATCTTTTCTATTCGGTAGCTGTAATTTCAGGGCGACAAAATTTTCAGATCTACCGTTATTCGGCAGTCCCAAGTCTCGCCCCATGGGATTGAGTTCTGTATAACTGGGAGAAAAAAAAATTCTAGAAATCCTTACTCGAGGTGTTCGAAATAACTTTTTCTCTTTCTCAAATCTCCTTTTAGAAGACGAAGAGAAAAAAAAAAAAATTATTATCTTCCAAAACCTTGAGCGCGACCTCCGAAAAAGTTTTTTTTTTCTTTCGGTTATATAAACAATTGTAATAAATTTTTGCTTCCAAAAACCAATTTTCGATTTTCAGGGTGAGTACTTGAAGTAAAATAGAAGGTAGGTATTTATACACACATACACATACAATACCCGCCATTTTCCTGTATTGTAAGGGTGATTACATCGTTGACAAGCGCCGTGTAACTTATCTCGTGCGGAGCAAAGAGTTTCCCGATGGATTTCAATGATAAAGAGTTATACGTACGAATTCGGGGAAGACAGCTTATTAATACGAAGGTAGACACTGCTGTATTATAAATTTCATATAATATCTACCTGTAATAGGTATACTTTTGCTCTCCAGACGGTGAAATCGATTGAAACATTATTTAATAGCCCGCCCACGTGCCCCTCGACCTTTATATTATGGCGTCCTCGTGACCCTGCAGTGCTTGTCCCTAACTGTGACGCGAACCATTTAACTTACGGACCTTTTTCCTCTGTAAGTTGCAGCCAGCTGCCTCTCTCTTTCTCTCTCTCTCTCGCACCCTTTTCGGACTCCCTATACTTATATATACGTACAATACGACAGACCCACCCACCGCAATATCTACTCCCGCCCACGTTTCTACGCTTCGTTTAGGTGTATCCCAACGAACTAGGTATTATGCCATGTAACTGGTTGAGCGAAAGAAACAATAAAATATTAACTAACTTCTCGGCGTACGGCGTATTAGGCGAAATAATTCAAAGTCTGCGGGTCGAAATTATTACTATCATTATTATTAATATCATCTGGAGTAAACTCTTACGCATTTCTCGGTCTAGACATTTTCCAGACAGATTTCTTCGCCCGATATAGGCATATTATACGGAATTAGAATTTCATTCGTTGGAAAATTCATCTGAAATTCAAAACCTCAACTTCTGTAGGTACATATGTATACGTACCCTATATATATACTATATATTCGTCTATTATGATGCGACGTTAAATTTATAACCGCAATTTTACGATGCGTTTGATTATAACACCGATGGGGTGGTTGTGTGACGTGACACCTTATCATATTAAACGCTATGATAAAAAAAAAAAATCATGCGAGCAATTTAGTTTAGGTTGATTATGTATATGTTGGTGCCATTGGCCATTGGCCATGGCCATTAGTCGGTGTCGATGCCGCGTCGCCATTTTTAACGTCGTGTAACAAAAGGGGGCTGTAACAAACGGTCGGACACAACTTTTTCTCCCTTTCTTCGTATTTTTTCTTTGTCTCTTTTTATTATTGCTTTCCTTTATTTTTTCGCACGAATTACAACGAGGAGCAAAAAGTTATTACTCGGAGTTGAATTTACTGCGTGAACGTAAAATCTATACAAATTGTCCTTGAATTCAAGGACGTAATTTGTATAGAACTGAAAATTGTGTAATTTCTTTTTTTTACCTCACGTTTAAGGACACCGTGAAATATGTATAGCGAATAGGCCTAGAATCGATCGACACGATCCGTGTCAGAAATTGAGGGCAGGCGAACCGCCTGCGCGGTAAAAGCTTACCCTTTGCAACGACCTTCATTTCACGAGTTTTCCTATATTTTGCTTTCTGTGCTTTACTCTCGTTTTTCGAATCATTTCGACGAATCTATTTCGATTTTTATCGTTGCAAAATAAATACATACTTAAAAATTAAATATGTAAAAGAAGTCATGGGGAGTGCAGCTTTTAATGTAATTTAGAGAAGTTTTTATTTTTTTTTTCTAACCTTTCTTCGGTTTGAAACTTAATCTGTTTTAATTAGAAAACTTCGCGTTACCAAAACTTTGGACTTCTTCAACTTTGGACTTTCGCGTTATACAGTTTCTTCTGCTTTCTTTTTTTCCCTGTCTCTTTTTATGTATACACGTGCGTATATTGTCCTTGAAAATTTGATGAACGTGGGCGGTAAAATGTTTGTATCTAATTAAAACTGCGGGAGTTGATAAAATTTTCGACTATAACGTAACCGAGCTGATGTAATTCAATGAACAATGTTAAGTTCGCATGGTAAATTCAATTTTCCTGCCCTTGAAAGCTTTACCTCGTACGAAATTATAATTCAAACTCCGTTAAATACGGTATATATATAGGTATACATGCAGGGCCGCCATGTTTGGCACAAATTACCAAGAATCAGCTGGTCACTATAGTCAACAAATGATTACGTCTGCTCACGCGCGCATATCATTCACTACCGAATTTTATGAAACCGCATAGCGAAAATTTGGAAAATAAAAAAAAACTCGTTCGGGAACGAATCAAACGCTGTATATAAATGTTTAATTCGGAAACTATTTTGCCGATTGACCCGACGGTTTTGGATGTAAAAAAAAAAAAAAAAAAATGAAAGGAAAAAGAATCATGGTTCTAAAATGATAAATTCATTTATTCTTACTCACTTAGAATGGGATGCTATAGATGACTTGAGTTTTTTTTTTGTAATTGACGAACAGCACTGCACAAGTATAATATATGAAATTTATTAAATGTTGTACCATGTACGTTGGATAGAATATATTTATATAACGGTCAGAAATTCGTTATATTATCACGAAGACCGGCACTTATGTAGATCATGAAATTGGCGATGGTTATTTTTTCTTTTCTAAAGCACTTTTTTCAAAATAGTATTGTATTAGGTGTTAGAATCACAGTTGACGGTATTATATGGTTGTGAAGAACTCCCTTAAGACGATGCGTCGATTCGACGCAAGCGCATCTGTCCGACCGTATCTATAATGTATTACCGTGCATTACGTCACCATTATACGTGTTGCGTCACGGGGTGGTCGTGTTACGATTCTTCGGACGAAGGCACGTGGTGTTCACAATTCTACGTTTATTTTTTCATTCAAGTTTTCGATCACCTTATCATACTATATGAGCGTGAAATTTTGATAAAAAAATGAAACAACGAACGAACCGGAAACGCGAACACACGCGAGATGAGACAAATGACTGCTAGGGAAAAAATTCTGGTCAGGTGTGTAAAAGAAGTACCAGCGAAACGCGACGGTCGACGGGGTTTGCCTGTTTCACTATATATAGGTATATGTATACCCAACTATATAGACCGCGACGAGCATACCGACGGATCGATCCGCGAAACCGTGCTGCGCCGTTGGTGACGTCATTAGACGCCCTTGCTCCACGCACAGCGATACCAACGCCAAAGTTGCCACCGAACAAACCACGAAAACTGCTGCATGGCTCCTGCAGCGGAGATCAATGGACGGTGGAATTCGCTGGTTAAAAATTGTCTCTGCACTGTATAGGACATCGCGATCCGTTCATATATATACATAACCATGACCTATCTTTCGAAGAGCGGCGAAACCGAATCCAATGCCGAGTAGACGCCGTAAAGTCTAGGTTTTTGGAAAGAAAAATTTGTAAAACAGAGAAAGAAAAAAGATTGCGTTGTATGATGAATAAAATATCTGAGTGAAGTTTTTTAGTTTATTGAAATGAGGCGGATCGAATTTATTTCGAAGAACTTTAATATATGGGTACAGTTTTAGAGACGCTATAATATAAAATTGAAGGAAATATTTCATAAGTAATATTTGTTATATTTGTATCCTATATTTGCTACAGGAGAAACAGGTTTTCACATGGCTTTATTTATCTAGAATAAATATTATGTTTATTTGAAACCCGCGTGCGGAGCAAGGAAAATATTAAAGTCAAACATGTATTTACTTTCTTCGTTACGTATATATTATTCATATATATTTGGTATATATATTGTTTGTTTTATGTATAAGAAATACATTAAAGCGCGATCGGTCAACCTTTGAGCTTCCTGTATAATGAACATTTTTTTCGTATAAATAACTGGATATATTTATTATATAAAGTCCAGGAAATTTATTTCTGCGAAGAGAATATAATTATAGTCCTGCTGACATGGACGTTATGAAAACTGATTCAACTCCAAAATTGTTCAATCAATTTGATGATTACATAGAATCAAAATTTTCGGGAAACTAGAAACCTGCAGGTGAATTCGAAAATTGAATATTTCCGAAAAGCTGGGCGCTTTCGACTTCTTCTGCTATTATTATACACACTACAAGGCTTAACCTGCAGATCGTTACAGTCAATAGAGAGTGGCAGAAGGAAGTCGCGTTGAATCGTAACTAAGTAATTTCCAAATTCATTAAAACAATAATATAATTTAACCACGACTCATTATGATTCTTCCATCTCATTTAGTCGTTACACGTTCACCGCACAATCATCGTCCTAATCATCGTCGCCATTGTTTCAAACAGAATTATTAATGATCCGCTGCTCTCGAATTCCGATGAATGGTCAGTTCGTGGTAACTCGATTTGCGTGCAATTTTTATAGCAATTATAGTAAAAAATAGTCGAGTCGCTAACAAGTACGAGTTCATTTTGTATACATCGACATCTGGGATATCAATTCATAATATTGTATAATACAAATCTTGTCAATGTAAAAATGAAAAGAGGGGAAAAAAGAAATGTACCCCGAAAATCGCGAAAGCGCAAAGGAATTTTCTTTTCAAAATTGTGTCCTGTGGATTTAACGGCGGCGCGGGTAGAATCCTTTTATATGTAACAGGGTATATAAATATTGTATTATTATACTGTATATACCTCATATATACTTTCTAGAGAGCTGATCTTTAGAAAAATAATATTCTCATGGGCGGAGTGGTGCGTCTGGATTCTTGAATTTTGAGATAAGTCCATACAATATAGATAGATATATATGAAGATTATTTTTCGGATATCTGTAGCTTGAGCACAATTTTTTTACCATTTTTCTTATTATTAGCTCGAGATTTCGTGAATCTTTTTTTCCCCTCTTTTCTTCAAATAAATTACGCTCGAAATAAGCTTCGAGAAATAAATTTGAGTGGCCAATTTCGGTGTAGCAATTTATACATTTATATTTGTATGTACGTAGAAAATGATTTTGTAAAAATCAGCCGACAATCCCGAAAAGTAGATACGTGTCAGATTATGACGTTGAAAGGGACTGTCAAAACGTATTTGACCACATTGAATTCGTAAACGCGATTGTAACGCTCGAATATTTGTACGAATTTTTCGGACTACTTCGAATTGTAAGATAAAGAACAACGCGAATCGAAGAAATAATATTTTTCAGTACTATATGAGATGAAACTAAAGTATCAATACGTTAAGTACAAAAACCATGAATGCAAAACATAAATTTCCATTTTTTTGTCTCAACATGCTATTATTACGGGGGTTGTAGGAATTTTTTTCAGGGGTGGTTTTATACCGTTGGAAAACACCACCTGGTGCCCTCCGTAGAGAATTCGCTCAGTTTTGTTCAACCCTTAAGAGAAGCGGGGTGGAAATTCGAAACTCCGTCGATAAGTTTGCGTTTCGTTATCTTCGAATTATCTTCTCTTGGCGTCGCCCATCAGACGAGTAAAAGGGGGTGGTTTACAGTTTAACGATTTCATACACGAGTTTAATGCGCAATGTCGAAGTTTCACATACGCGTGCAGCTGAAATCTTTCACGAAACTCACACCAGATGACGACACGATGACTCAACCGCGAATTATCGCAAAAAACACAAAAATTAATCGCGATCATGAGACGATATATTTTTGTTCTTCCTCAAATATCCATTCACGCAGCAGCTGCAGAGATAATTTAACGGCGGATGACTACTCGCGATTGGACAAAAAAAAACGAAAAGAAAAAACGAAAAAATTAACCCCTCAAAGCGCGTATAAGGGATGACCCTTCTTTTTCACAATGGAAGAAGAATCGCGTACAAAGAATCGCGCCGCATGATGAAAAAAAGGAATAATAGTATTATATGTATATAGCGGGTGCGATGAAGACGGCAAAAGGAAGAACAGAAAAAGGTAAGAAAAAAAAAGAAGAAAAGGGAATAACGTAGATAAAGTAAATTACGGAATGGACAGACGATCCGGTAGGGAAAAAATGGCGAGAAAAAGCTCCGCAGAGAATTCAACCACTAAAAAGAAAAAAAAAAAAAGGCGCGGGGGGCAAAGAGAAGACAGCCGCTAGATGGTTCAAGAGACTTTCCAATTAGAACGAAACGACGCTTCTCCCGGATATATACATATATTCACGCGACTGTAAAATTTTTGCCTTGATTTCAGTGTTGATTATGCGTAAAAAAATCGACGCAGCGAAAAACGAAAACGAAAAGATACTTACATCATATACGTTGAAAAATTTTTGGAATTTTTCTGCAAACGTGGTAGATTAGATGGCATATTATTATACATGCAGGATTGTAATATCGAGCAGTTTCAATAAATCGCTGACAATTACGTCGCCGTGTGGAAAAATGAAACAGAAAATCGAAAAGTATGTAACAGGCATGTCCACAACTTTATATATTACATGCGAAGGTCGGCGATATCGTTTCGTCACGACTGTACGATCGAGTGCGCGTTGAGTTTTTTTTTAGATAAGGATGTCGAAATGCCTTGAGAGAGCGTCGGCAGGGGCAAGCGGGGAAGAGAGAGGGGGAGGCGTCGTCGCGGTCGTCGCGACGCGGTTGGGATCCAGTTTATGCATGAAGAAGGAAGGCAGCGGGAACGAAGAGTAAACCTCCACATTTTCTACGTGACACATGCGACCCTGTTTATTCTGTGGTACGGGCGTGACGACGAGTAGCGTCGGTCGCCATCTTGCACGTCTGCGTCCTTCGCCGAGGAACACAGGCGAACAGAATAACAGGTAGGTCGATTGGGGCACCGCCCATACCAAAATACCTACCTACCTCATAGTTTTATATGTACGTATATTTATACCTGCAGTAACCTGGTGTTCGTTGGGACTGGAATTATGACCAAACTGGTGCTGCCGTTTTATACCCTATTGGCATTAACGTCATCCCTAAGCTGCCTTGTATGGAAGAAACGCAGCTTTCCCCTCATTGATAACAGGAGAAAATGAAATCGAGGAGCTTTCGTTATGTTATTATATTTGTACGACTATACTATCTGCTATACCAGGAGCTTTGTAACAGGAGTCGCGGAATCTGTACTACAATTATCTTTCCCTTCTTTATATCGTTATATACATCCTGCCTATATACAGATGCTACAGCGGAGAGCGGACGGACTGCAAGAAATTTTTCAGTTTATTCTTAAGTCGTCTTCTCTTGCGATTATTCAAATCAGTTTCTTTTTTACACTTTATTTAATCAAGCGAATTTTCACGATATTTATTAATTGCCATAGCTCGTGGGTCTCGCGACGCGAAAATTGATTAACTTTGAAATTAGGTAAAATAAAAAATGGAGAAGACTGGGAAACGAAGAATGTGAAACATGGCGGACGATCGCGTTTAGAAGAATGATAAAAAAGAAGTGAAACGAAAAAAAAACTAAACGGAACTAAACTAAACAAAAAACAGAACGCTATTTCGGACCATATATACATTGCTGCACTGCTGCAGCAGCTATAGATATATACCGCCATTATATACAGTAGAAACTTGTATCTCGTCACATATTTTCGTCGAATTCTCATTTTGTTATATGGTGAGGTGGTTCGTGTTTGAAAACATTCCTTTCCCACGATATATTTGCGCGTCGAGAAATAGATGTAGGTATATATAAAAGATCGTTTCTTGACCCTTATATATCCGTATTGTTAATACCACTGCAATCCAATTGCTGAGTTTTTATAAATTAACTACAGGTTTTTCCACTGTTTTTCTAGAGGCAACGATGACGACGATGATGCGGCTGAATCGGTGTTTTAAGCAAGAAAAGAAACCTCCTATAACATCAGCTTATGAATTCACTTGACATTTAATTGCCCATACGCATCGCACCGCAAATTCTAGGTGTAACATAACTTATGATATTCAAATTAACAACTCTTTTCGATCCCATCACGATGTTTATGTCGCGGATATGAAATGTACGTAAATGTGTACGTATAAATAAGATGTTCCGGTATAGTTGCACCGCATGCAGAAGTTACCGAGTACCGTACGTTGCGAAGTAGTGCGAATCGGACTTAAAACTAGTCTTATATACCGAGGTATATAGGTATATCTGTTTCTGTTTTATTATATAGTGTAAAAGCTGCACGGCTACTGCGGTGGCCAGCAACCGATACTTCACTTGTTTTCTGTTACACAGTATAAATGTGGTAGGCTTGACTACTGTACGCTTGTCAAACGGGATCAACACTCCTGTTAAGCTGTTATAATGCAGGTGAGTCCTAGAAATATACGGTTCTCTACCACCGTAGACTATATGTATCGCTCGAGAAACTAGTGGTTAAATAAAATGTGGAATATCAAACTACATGATATATGAAAGTAAGTGCTTTCGACGGGATTAAGATTGTCCA
Organism: Athalia cordata; assembly: GCA_963932425.1. Classification (NCBI taxonomy): domain Eukaryota; kingdom Metazoa; phylum Arthropoda; class Insecta; order Hymenoptera; family Athaliidae; genus Athalia; species Athalia cordata. Next base: position 35,411,995 of record OZ010626.1, read on the forward strand.
AATCAGAAACTACGTAGTGTATATAACGGCGACATCGATAGAAAAACAAAAAAACAAAGCCACATACCGATGGAATTTGTATAAATTTATACGGATGGGTGAGTATAGGCATATAGGCGTATGCCTACTACGAGTTATGATTTTTCGCGCTAGAAAAGTCCGGGAGAAAATCACCACTCTTGCAGACGGTTGTCAAAAAAATCTTTAATCGCGCCGATTGAACTTCGATTACTCAAGATCGCGGCGAGGCCGTTACATTCCAAAAATTTGAGTTTTCCGGGTAAGTGTTCGCGGAGCGGATTTTTTTTTTTCATCGTGATTTTCTGGTAGATTATGACGAGCTTTTCATCATTAAAACTTTTCATCTCGACGATTGCTGCAGTGCAGGTGGGTAATTTTGGCCGACGGATTTTCACGCGCAGAAAATAAATGGAAATATGGAAATTTGACGCATCAGATGTTATATCAGTTAATTATTATTTACTTCCTCCTGCTGCACATTCGCGTATGTTTCTATACATGAAGAGAAAAAAAGTGTAGAAATGCAGCAAAGGAATGACACGACGCGTGAGTTAAGTCCAAGCTATTTATAACTGTTAACATTTATTATCTAGGATTGAACGTCAAATAGGTATATGGAATATAAAATTACATACTACATCGTATAACAAACTCGCGCGATATATACGCCACACCTTTTTGAATTCTCTTCGCTTATAAGCGCGGTTTTGCATATGCAGATCAATTCCCCCCGCCCTGCGCGTGTCTCTCACGTGTCGTACAGCTTTGCCTCATAATAACATATTTCATACTCATCGATGTATTTTAGCGCGATCTAATGCGCGACGTGTACGTGTGTCGGACAAACATATTTTACATCACAATATAAATTCCGCGATTGCGATTTATTCCCTGCAGCGCCGTAATTCCATCTCTTTCTTTCATTTTTTATTAATTCTGACCATTTCATTCTCTGCGGCGAATACGAGTTCCATTTTCTCTATATTCCTTTCAAGAAAATAAGGTGTTGCGTTATACGTCCTTCCATCATGCCATAATTTTTCTGTTTCATATCTTATGCCTATTCTCATCCGCGGTGAACGATCGTTTTGCTATATATTTGTTCATGGGCGGTCCGCCCGCGCGAGTCGTACCGAAGGGCCAGAGGTGAACGACGATCAGAGGAGGCTTTATATCTGTATATATGTATAATTTTTTTTTTTTTTTTCGTGAACCTTTAGCCGACGGTCATATACGTGTTGGAAGAGTAGTACCTATGAGACCTATAGCTTCTCGTGGGTGGGGTGAAGCTGTTGAAGGGCGCAGTATAAGCGAGAGAGGGCGAGTTGAAAGAGAGAATGGGAGGTCTGTTGGAAGTGCACAATCCAGGCTCTGCACTGTTGTGTAGCTGTTAGTCGCGGCAGACGGTCAAAAACTTACCTGACCGGTTACCGCCGCCTATCTTTCTCTCAATATTTCGTTGTCGTCTCCCTTTTTTCATCTCTCTCTCTCTCTCCCTCTTCCTTTCTCTCTTCCTCTCTTTGTTTCACACGAAAACAGAGAAAATAAGAAAATAATTAGAAGAATTGGAAATAAAAAAAAATGAATCTCCAGAATATGAATAGGCAAGAAAAGAGACGCTTTTTGACTGACTTATACTTCCTAGCGTACACATCTCGCAGATATTTTGTCTTCTTCTTGTTCACATCTATTGAATTTATACGTAAACTGACGTAATAGTTACATAGCACGATTCTGTTTTTCGTTCACGTACATGACGTAGATATTGAGCCCAGGAATCCAAATCAGCTAACCAAATTGATCTACCTATAAAACTGATCGAGTTATAATCGATTTATCACTCTGAAAAGTGTAAAACTCAAAATATCTCGATGGGAATAATTCGCAGTTCAATTTAATGGACAGATTCGTGTTCCTGAGGTCAAAATACGTTAGAAAAGTGCCCTGCGATCAATTTTAAGAATACACCATTTCTCGCCCAAAAATCGAAAAAATCCAAAGGGGTATACCTTAGATTTTTGTCGATTTTAGGGTAAAAAATCGACATTTTTTAAAATCGATCGTAGGACACTTTTCTGACGTATTTTGACCTCAGGAACACGAATCCGTGAGCTAAATTGATCTATCTATAAAATTGATTGAGTTATCTCTAATTTATCGCTCTAGAAAGTGAAAAAATGAGGACATCTCGATGGGATTTATTCCTAGCTTGATTTACTCGACGGAATCGTGTTCTTGAGGTTAAAACACTATAAAATGGCCCTGCATAAGTCCAAGGGGGTAACCACTCGATATATAGGTGCCCCAACCATTTCACATTTGACAACTATTTTTCACTATTTCACACCATTTCATGAGCATTTCACTGGTATTTCATAGCATTTCGAAATTGACTGTCTCAAAGTATTTCACAAGCGGTTACCCCCCCGACAAATGTACACAGAGAGTGACGGCTATCCGACGACGCAACAGGTGTGAGTATGTACAGTCCGGTAACACCAGGCACGGTGGTAAACTCTAACAATCTAGTTAGTTTTTTTGTTGGTTTTTTGTCTATTTTTTCTTTCTATTCTTGTTGCTTTGAAATATGAGGTAGCCGCTGACTGATACGCGTATCGAAAGAAGCTCCTAATCGACGAGGATAGCTGTAGGAATTCTGAATTTTTCTAAACGTCTAAAACAATTGCTTCATGTCTAATTCGATAGAAAAGATTCATCCCATTTTTTTCAAACCTCATCGACGAAATTTCAACGACGAAGCGTGCAGAAGTTCGAAATTTAGATCCGTACCTATACATGTGCACCGTTAATTATAGTTGATGCTATGAAGAGATGATGTTGAAAATTTTTCAGCGGAAAGCAGCGGACTAGAAGATATATGCATGCGATGCGCGGTATCGATTCGCAGGTGGATGCGCAGCGGGGGTGGCGGATGGGGAATGAGAGAACGAAGGGGGTGGGATGGATGCGGAGGAGAAGAGCTGAACGTTGCGAAGAGAAAAGAGAAAAGAGAAAAGAGAAAAGAGAGAAGAGGAAAGAGGAAAGAACCGATCGCTTACAATGCAATTTATTACGGCGGACCACCTGCTCCCGAAATCTCAATCGACCTGCTGGTTTCAAACCATGAGATAACGTGACAACCGTTGAAATACAGGGTGATTCAGACGTCGTATAAGATATTTTACGGTAACCAATGACACCATCTTTTTTATATTCACCGCCGCCCCGCCACGTCGGGGTAACGGAAATGAAATAAATTCAAATAATAAATATATGTCCTGATAAAAAAATCGGAAATACATGCAATCCGAAGACACAACATAATGCGTAAGTAAAATTTTTGGTGTAATTACAAATCTCTTAGAGTTAGCTCTTACTCAATTTTTTATCCGCTGTTTTCCAACGGATTTTATACACTCGTTTGTATAAATACAATTATAATTGGGTATAGGTATAACACCGACCTAACGGCAGTATCGTCGCATCGGATCGGCGATAGTTTTTTTTTTCTGTTTTTTCTTCTTTTTAAAGCTAATTAGTCACTAATTAGGTACAAACTATTAATTATGAAGACTTGTGCTTGAGGATCGAATAAACAAAAGATATATAATCAGAATGTTAAACGTAAATTGTTTCGTCGGCCCTCAGGATTTCCACTTGTTGATATCGTGTCGCTTGTTTCTTCCGTAGACAGAGGCGACTCGAATCGACAACGTTACGGATACCCATGTATAAATATATCTACATATATATTATATACATACATTCGATATACAGCGAACTGTAGTTCGCGCGCGAAATCTTATCTTCAATAACAAAGTTGACTCGAGACTCAACAGTTGTATATACGTCGAGAGAGTGCAATAAACTAGAGTTCAACGATATTTTAATCGAAACTACAATTTGCTCCTGATCAACTCGCGTGCTGCAGGATAAGAACAAGAATAAAAAGAAATACGAATCGATTGAAAAAAAAAACAAAAAAAATAAAATAGAAATAACTCTAAAACAATTAATCTGCAAACACATAAAATCGGTAAATTGAAAGACATGTATACTTATAGTGTATAAGTCATTATTTTGAGATGCACCTGTTGTGCTTCGTTTAGTGCATAAAAACGTTGTGACGATAAACAGCAGCAGCAGCAGCTATGTCGTAGATAACCACGATGTCGGCATTCGCATTGAGGGAGTCGCGAGACGGAGTCGAGGGGATCATTTGTATGTAAATTTTGCGGTTTTCAACAAAGGGCAGAGCCGATAATCAGCGGGTACAGTTTAATGTGAAACGGTTAACTTTCGCCGGGACTGCGGGTATGAGGAGATGAAATCAATTTATTACGGATGAGCCGCGTGTGCGGGAAACAGACGCGCTCGTTTTGCTGCAGATTGAAGAAACGGAATCGGAATCTGAATAAAATTTTACCGCGCGACGTAATGAAAAGAGATTTTGAACTTTATATTCCCCATTTCATAAATTCAAAGGGGCCGTGCACGCCTCGACCCCCGTAATTTGTTTTTTCTTTTCCTTAATGTTGTAATCATTTGGGATGCACAAAACCTCTGAAAAGACGTCGCTGCAATGCATGCTTTTAGTCGTTAGAGTGCAGTGCGGGGTAAAAATTTTCAGGAAACTTCAAAATAAAAAGCTACAGGAGCGTCGTTCGCGCTAACGAGCTAAAAAAGCTAAATTTATAACCGTTTCAAATATATTTACTCGTTATTAACAATACCACGGTAAATCATATCACATCTATAAGGAAAAATAAGAAGTCACTTGTCCGGCGAATAAGCTCAGATGAAAATCTGTGGATTTGTGTGTCTGATTGTGGCACAGATTTGTAAAACGATATTATGCTGTAGCTCGTATTACTAAAATAATTATTGCAACGTTTCCGCTGCTTTCTTATGTTCGTATCTTCTGCTACACTACTGTAATTCCTCATTCAGGGTATTGAGAATATAAATATTTATACAAAAATCTATAAGTTCACATTCATCTCGTGCGATCATTACGCCATAATATCCGACTACATTATACCCAATTTTTAATATAATTTCAATATCATTACACCCTGCCGTAAGCACCTGTATCTATATTGACGTACGAAACGTAAATTTTGCAATAAATCAATCCGCTCTAATGGCCACGATAACAATTATCGAAAATATATGGAACGAGTTAACTTCGTCTCCGATAAGGATTTTACGAGTCTTATTTATACACCGCACATTTTCGCAAATATTCTGACAGGTTTCAATCGTAATTCATCTTGAAAAATTTACCTTTTTTTTTTCTTTATCTTGTGGGTCACCCTGTGTACAACAGGGGTGTTATCCCACAAATATGTATACGTATACGTATGGCGGGTACATTAGCGGCGGGTTTATTCACGGTTGATTTACTCGCTTTTTCCTCCGTTTTATTTTTCATTTCTCCTTTTTTTTTTACTCACCTTCAGTCACACCCTGCACCACGCGCCTCGTAGATGTATAGGTTGATGTAGGTAGAAGCTTCTCTTTTCTCCCTCCAGCCCTTCCAGAATTATCATCGCAAAGGGTGTGAATGAGTGGGAGATACGAATTTTATACGTATAACCTGTAAAGAGACTCGATCGTAGCGAGACGAGAATATGCGGTTTTTAATGAGAATTATCTCGTAGCTCGACGCTTTCGTTAGATCGGTGTAAACGCGGGTGGGTATGTATCACTGGATTCTTTTTTATTTTTTTATTTTGTTTCAGGGTTCTTTTTTTCCCTTTTCATTTATATTACCGTCATATTAGTTTATTCCCGTGGAATCTAATTACAATGCGTGATGCGCAGTTGTAATTATTTTTATCAAGGTAATTCTGCAATTAAAATATATATGTATTTATATATTATTACATATAATAGCAGGGAATTTTTTTTTTTAACTGGAAGTGACAAACGTTGCACACAAGTGAACGAATTATCGAAGAAACATGAAAATTATTAAGTCGCTTCGAATCGAACGTGGAATAGAAACTTTATCCCTTATTATATTTTTCCTTTGCTTTTTTTTTGCCACTTTTCGAGGGATACGCCCTTATTTTATCGAAACCAAAAAAGTATTCCACGGTCCAAAAAATTGTATCTGATAATATTTCACGTGATTTTTGCGACTAAACTCTAACGTGTTATACGCACATAGAATTATGGTATGGTAATTTTGTTTAAGGTTCCGAAATAGGATCCTTTTTTTTTTTCATTATTATATTATAATTTATTACGTGTGGAAAAAGATGACGCATGAGAATACAAGCAAGCTAGAAGATAAAAGTAATAGTTGAGGGTGAAGGAGCGGCGGGCGAAGGGCGAATAGCGGTGGGCGAAGGGGAGGTGGCGGAAGGGCAGAGGGTGGATTTTCAGGGGACAGTTCGTATGGCTCTACACGCATAAGCGCCGGCGCCACCGGGACGCAGTTCGTAGTCGATAAGCGGGGTATTTTACTTCCGAATTAAACGCGTTCAACGTCGGCAACGGGATGGAAATCAGGGGGTTAGATTTACCCTTATAACAAGAAAAAAACCAGATGCCTGGTGACAAAACAACGACGCAACAGGAGGGTCGGGGTCCAATGATATTACGGATATACACTGCAGTGTGCAGCAGCTCGATCCGTAGCCCTCGCCCTTCTCTCGTCTCTCTTTTTTTTACATTCCCTTGAACCCTTCGCTATTCGTCGGTTGTCATGTCCGAAGAGTCGGTATTCATTTCATTCATTCATTCGTTTATTTGTTCATTCATTCATTCATCCTTTCATTCATTATTACTAGAAGGGAATTTCAACATTGTTCGCCGCGTAACGTTGGTGATTTGAAACACCACCGTTGTACGCACCTGATCTATCTATATTGTACCGGAAGGTTTGCTTTGAATGATCCGGTTTCAAAATAGATTAGGTAATGTCATCGAATATATATCATTATCATTATATCGTACAAGTCAAACAGATTACGCAACGGGATGTAGAGGATTACACTTTAAAAGTTAGAATTATCCTATTCCACAACCCCGTGGGGGAAGATTTTGAGAACAAACCAGTTAAGCTCATTACACCTATATCAGCAATCGATTTCTTAGAAACGGAATTTTCACGTTCATTCGAAATTTCTCTGGAAATATTCTACATCATTTATTATATTATTTATTAATCGAAAAGGGTGGTCATTATAATCGCCCTGAAAATGAAAAGTTAAGTTCTTTCCATTGATCATCCGACGATCGTAGAACTAAATAATGTCTATTTAAAACTGGGAGAAATTTTTCTCAAAGCTTGGAACGAGTCCGAAAGAGAATTAGGTAGCTTAAAAGGGATGGTCGATTACGGTCAGTCAAATAATTCGCTGATTGTTTTCTTTTGTTTCTTTCTCAGCTTCCCCTCTGGCCCTTCAGCGCAGATCAATTTGTAGCCCGTAGTCGTGCGAAGAGTGATTTCTAATGCGCGACGAGAGCCCTGTTATGTTCCGGGGGTGACGGACGATCCTCGATCCTCGATCCTCGAGCCTTCCCCCATGTACCCCTAGCTACGGCTATGGTCTGTTGTAATTAGCGCGTTGTTCCGACGCCGCGGCGCCGTCGTTACCACCACTACCACCACCATCAACGGCGACGCCGACGTCGACGCCGACGCTCCCTCCAATACTCGCGTCGCTCTCGCTCCCGGTCAAGTGCGTGTCTCTGGCACGCGCGGACGTCACGGCCCACCGAAACACTGCGGAGATAGAGAAAGAGAAAGGGAAAGGGAAAGAGAAAGAGGAAGGAAAAGGGGGACGGAAAAGAGTATAAAGGAAAGAGGAAGAACTGAAAACCAAATCTGAACTGAACGACTGGGACAAGTTCCGGGAAAGAATATTAGAGGGTCGAATACACGTCCGTCAATTTTTACGGTCCATGGAAACGTGAAAGAAAAAGAAAAAAGAAGAAACAAAAGCCATCAGAAAGAAGTAGGTATATACTCGACATATACATTTCGTTTCATTGTCAGTCAAAAAACGCGCGTACTATACAAGAAATCGTTGTAATTTCTACTCAAGAAAACTTCGGTTTCGGGTTATTATATAATACGAATAATCCACCGATATATTCAAATAAGTTGTTAATCTCGTTGTGTTGAGGTTTCTCCATCGGGTCACGGAGGATCTGATCGGATGAAATCTGATGCTGACGACACAAACGCCGTCGCGTCTGAACAGCATCGGACGGAATGCGCATCTACAAACCGAAGCTGCACATGTCGTAGGAGAAGAAGGGTTTAGTACATAATGTTATATACCGTATACCACATATATGCTTCTAAAAAAAAGGAGAAAAGGAAAGACTGACAGGGACAGAGAGACTGCGCCGTTCAGGGATATAGCAGATATAAAGGGCTGCAGGCATTTAATCGGAAGATCGAACGGGCCCCGTACGAAACGAAATGAAGCTAAACTGAACCGAACTAAACCAAACTAAACGGAACGGAACAGACGTAAGTAAACGGAGAGAGGATTTGAGGAAGTGTGGGGAGGTGGGGGAGGAGGGGGAAGGTGAGGGAAGCGAAGAGGTGGTTCGGGGGGCAGTGAGAAAGGGGACTCATGCATCCCACCGATAGAGATCGCGTGACGCCTCCCCACGACTAGCTTTATATATCTAAGGACGGGTCGCCCCTGATGCATCCTGCGCTCCGGAAGGTACATAAGTATGTATATATACATCCAGCACATATACCCATGTATGTGTTCCTATGCCGACCATCATTCCCGGGGGACTCCAACTGCAGCCACGCCACGCTGCTTTTCAACCGTATACTATACTGCTCCAGGACTAACTGGATTCATTTAAGTCATACCGCTGGCGCTAATGCCCTGGTTATATATACGTATATATATGACCTTCGTATATATCATATACGCTACATACGTATACCCATATAAGAGTGATGTGAGATGGGGGAGAACCGAAACGAGGGATGGGGGAAAATTGAGGGCGAAGGGCGCTGTGTAGGTACCTACGACAATTGATTGTGGACGCTGGAAAAACGCATGCAGGATGCATAAAACCGCACCGCATCGTAATGAGGTGTACATAAATATACATATGAATGCACGTATTCCAAGTGTGTGTGTTTATCCAAACACCGAAAATAAACCAACTGCAGCGGGGACAATCAGGCGCGAGCTGCTAAAATTTATATGTATGCGCGCATACGTGGGTGACCTCGTTCGTTCAAGTGTCCTTCTGACTTTTCTTGTTTAATGCATCGCCGGGTGTCGGGGGCGAGAGGGAAGGGGGAAGGGGATGTTCTCTGTCCAAACATGTTTCTTGTCGCGTGTGTAAAGAGGTGGAAAGGGTAAGAAGACTTTATAGAATTGAAGAAAGACACGCGACGTGATAATATTTTTATTTCGCAGGATAAAGTGGAATTGGCAATTCGCGGTATATAGATATAATAATTCTCCGCTATGTAATATCCGTATGACGACTGATCATTCTTTTAGCTTTTCTTTATCTCCAAGATCAGAAAAAAAAAATTCTACTACTATAATTTCTGAAAAACACACCAGCTATTGCAATCCCATTTTGGAACGCCTTGTCGTACAGCGTTTCAACAATTCGGATGGATTTGCAGCCAACATTCGGAACTTATAAGTTTGGGAGTAAATTTCGAATCAATCGTTCAGGTCACCGGCCTGAAAAATGGCTGAACATTTTAGGAGTGTCTCGTTATTGGTTTGTCGCGTAGTACGTAACACTCGCTATGCATGTATTACGATCTGTTATGAAATGAAATCGATTCGATGGACGAGTACAATTTTTTTCATCATCATCGTATATACGTTTATTTGCTTCCATACATCTATTTCTGGGAGAAATTTAAATTCAATTATTGGAAGCCGATCGAATAACGCGAGTGACGGTCGCTTTGGACTCACACCTTATATACCTTAACTGCACTGAAATTCGATTCATTTATTAGTTTTTTTCTTTTTTTTTAATGAATTACGTCCGATACATGCGAATATACCTATGTGCAGACGTCACTAAATTGGAAAAGAAAAATCAACGTTCGTTATTTTATATGGGAAATATTTTAGGTAGGTAATCGTGTGTCGGAGCTAGAGGGGAAAAAAAAGATAAGGAAAGTCGCGATCGTCCGAGGGCACGCGATCACGTGATTCCGAAGAGCCGTGAAAATGGCGAAGCGGGAAATAGGTACGTGTTACAACGCTGTGTAAATATATCTAGCGAGCGAGAAAAAGTGTACAGGAAACGTGACTACAGGTGCGCCGCAAGTATCTGGAGTGCCGCGCGAACATTTCGAGGTCTTAAAAGACGTATGGTTAGCAGCTAAACGGGACGTGAGCCAAGGAAAACCAACTGAAATCACCGCGCAACCAGGTCACGATACGTTATTTTGAGAACTCCTTAAGCTTAAAGACCCTCAGATAATTCGCGACCACGGCGATAACGAGGCGGACCTAAGGAACGAGACGAACTTGCATCCATGCACACGTCGCGTATATGCAGGGTGCAGGCATTACGTATTAAGGGTATATTAAAACGTACAATCTAGTGAAAATAGAAAATCATGCGACAAAACGCACAGGGAGCGGTGAGATTTGCCCGAATAAATTTTCCTCTTTTTACGTATTATAACGCAGTAACGCGTATATCTGATGCAGTACGTAATTTAGTCGTTTCAACACAGTATTTTACCGATAATACGCGCATTCGGAGCGCATTGATATTGTCATCCGATTATACCTACGTTGAATTATATCCTGCAGCAGCAGCAGCAGCAGCAGCGGCACTGACGCGGGACGTATAATTTTTTACCCTATATTATACAGTTGTATCGCATAAGATATCGGTGTGGCTTTCATTGTCAGCGGCATACTGCATCCTACGTGGGCACGCGGTAAATACGTTATACCTACGTGTGTCAATAACTTGTAAAACATTCTTTATGATACCGATAAATGAAACGGAAAGAGACGTGGCCCCCGCGAGTACCGAGTTTAACTTGTGAGCTAGTGAGTGAGTTGTGGGCGTGACGTTGCAACCTTATTTGCTCCCGTTGCTCCTGGATGCTGATACTCCTGCGATGCACGTTGCCATTGTTTCAGGCTGTACACTACGATAAGATATAATGTGTACCTACAATGATATTCACGCGTTTATATATGGACCCACTTTGACACGCACGGTTCATTTCATACATACACCTCGTCATGTACTGACTATATTATGTATGTATAATATACATGACGTACCTGTCCTGTCTGCCGCAACGCTACAAACAACGTGACCGTTGCAGCTTCTCGCCCTATGCGAGTGCAGCCAGTGATGCATCATGTGGAGTGTATTATCATTATTAATGTATAATGTAATTCGTATGGTCGATGATACGTACGTAACACACATTATTAGGATACGTTCGAAGGAAAATGGAGCCCTGCAAGATGTTAAAAATATATTGACCCGACTACCGATACGAGACGTGATTGATTTTATAGTATATAAAAAATGGATTCAGCTACTGCATATTATATTTCGTTCCAATTACATTTCAATGGATCGCCAAGATTGAGTGATGTGATTATTTCAGCTCGTTTATTAACGACGCGATCATGAAAAAAAGTTGGTTAAATAAGTGATGAAAAGATTTTAGGTGGCAGGAACTCTGCTGGCGTATATTCGAACGAACGGTTTCCCACAACCGGATAAGATAACTTCTTCCTCGATAGCAGCTACTTCCATGCACGTAGTTTGCTATATACGATCACGTTTCCGGTACGGAGACGCGACTGATTTTCAAAGCCGTTTCTTCTGCAGGCCATTCATTAAAAACTTCCATATATTATATACGTGCATAACCGGAACCTCGATACCGATATAAGGACTGCAGAGGACATTATTGTGAGCCGCAGTACTTTGTAAAAAACCATAAAAAAAAGTTAATAAAACAAAGCGTTCGTAATTTAACGAGAGTTCATTTTGATCGATGTAACCTACAGACGGAAGCAAATCGGTACCCGACGTTCCATTTTTTTTCTCATTCTTTTTTTTTAGACGTTCGTACATTTTTTATGATCGTCGTTTTATCTCGGAATCTACGAAGAGATCGTGGATATCCGCAGGTTTGACGCGCGATATAGATAATGATTAAAATTTAGTATAATTGGTTGAGTTGAGACCGTTAAAAGCGTCAAAAATACGTACGACCTGGACGATGAGGAAAGAAATATAATGTACGGTATTCCTACCGCCTATAAGTATACCTATCCTGTAACCCGTAATGGGGTATGTATGAATAGGTGTATATCCTGCCGCGCTAACCACGTGCTCATATGTATTACCTATGGACGTGTTGTAGGTGCGTTACCGCTCGTATCCCGTAATACGTTATGACGTAGAATTTGACGTGGTATATAAAAACATACGGTGAAGTGAAACCTTCGAAATGTGGGAGGGCAACTCGAGGCTAATCTCCGTCGAACCTACGGTCATTTAACATTTCATATATACGAACAACTATTCCCATCAGCTAGTGCATTCCGTAAGCTTTGTCGCATATGCGTGTCTTCGCCGCCTGCTTTATAACTATAATATCTGATGCGGCCCACGCTTATAAATACCATGTGAGTTACGACCGTTAATTATTATCATTCTTACGGGACACCCTTTATTAGATTGTTCAATACTCGTGCGTACTGTACGTACTGCGGACAAGACATTTGATCGTTTTCAATTAATTCGTTGACACTTTTTTCTTTTTACATATTTGAACCATTTAACGAAATTTCTATACCTACAATTGAAGAAAAAAAAAAACAACGAAATGAAAAAACAAACCCTTCTCTCCCAAATACTGGACAATTCAATATCGTGGATCGATTTTCGATCGATTCAGAAGCGCAAAAAAAGTGTTCGAGACAGTTTAGGTATATATATGGGCACGTACCTACTGGCGGGACCGAATGACCTGGTAAATAGTGTAGTGTTAAGAATTCGTGAGAAATCTTTCGCCCGAATGCTAATCCGGCTAATTAACGTCTTGTACGAGTAGATTAGAGATCCGAGAATATATAAGCGCGGCAAGTATAAATTAGGGGGACTCATTTGCATTGATGCAGTAGAGAAACGAAGCGACGCGCGCTCTCCGTACTGTATATAGATATATATGCTTATATATATTCGTACATATGTATGTGTGTACATACATACGATATATATGCCGTACAGTGCAGTTATCTCACTGTGATTATATACATTTAGTCGTTAAACGTGAGAATTTCATTTAAACCCGTTCGATACCGTTTGGCTCTCCGGTTTCAGCCCCAGGCGCAGTTAGAAATTAAAGAATTCATATCAGAGCGCGGGTGGGAAAAAAAAAAAAATTGACTGTTATACATAACGCTATTAACTCTGAATCGGTAAACCAATAATCGTTAGAGGTTTGGTTTCGAGATACGTTCCCAATGGACCACTCGACACCCTCGATCCGCAATAAATACAAACGCCAATCTCCCTTTCTCTCTCTCTCTCTTCGCTTTTCTCCCTCTTACTTATTCCCGCCATCCCCAATGCCACAGATCTCATCACGCCCCACTATACGTTGCAATTCTACCTCGTAAATCTCGGGCTCGATTCGTCTGGAAAAAGGAGAAAAAACAACCTGAACGAATGATGCGACATTTTTTTCGTTGCAATTGTTTCCAAATTTCAGTCATGAGTGTTGCGTGGAAACTAGCAAAGAACGCGCTCTCCGTGCTGCTTTTTTTTATCAGGAAATTAAAATTCGACCGTTCGAACGAACGTTTATCGTGTCTTCAAAAATTCGCGCAACTTTATTGCCGGAGTATATAATTTTTGGGATTATACGCTCGGTGCCGAGGTAGAGATATTTCGTGGCAGTTCGCGAGAATCGTGAGAATGAATGACGAACCGTTTTTTTTTTTTTTGTTTCTTCTTTTTTATGCGTTAGATCTCTTTCCTTCCTCACTATACTGCAATATCCGGGGGACCCTTAGCCTCACCTTAGAACGGCAAAAGAAAAGAAAAGAGAAGAGAAAGAAAAAGAAAAAAGGAGAGCAAAGGTAAGGAAAGTAAAATGGTGGTAGTGGTTGTACAGGGATAACGGAAGGGTACACAGAAAATGAGTGACATGTGTCAGAGGTTCGCGGGAAAGAATTTTTATACACGGGAACCCCAAGCGGACCTGAAATCTGCACGTGTAAAAGAAATGTGTACATATATGCAGAGAAGTGCACGCGTGTGTTACGTATACCTTCTTGAAAACAGCCGTATCTCCCCTTGATTTAGTTTTTTTTCTTTTTCTTTTTTCTACCCTAGACACTCATCACTATGTGCGTATTTTTCAATTGTGCGATATGTAGTTTTTAATACCTCATATAGCTGACTGCCTGTCTGATCTGCTATTGTATAATACCTTATACCTTCTATCTATGCGCTGCTACTTCTCCATTTATGTACCGAAACGCTTTTAGCCCTTTTCAGGGTCATGGAACGAAAAACAGAGGAGACTAGACGCGACCCGCGCAACAAAAGTATAAAAAAAGACAGAGAGACAGAGAAAAGGATACAATGTTTCATGATTGGAGGTATTAGGTTGTCCGGAAGTCTAGAGTCCCGTATATACCCTTAGGTATATTCAACCCTTCAAATCATGGGAGTATCTCAACGACTCTTTTTTTTTCTTACGTAGGGTTGAAAAGACTGGAAAGTTCTACGGAGATGACGAATCGAAAATTTGTCGCTTTTATTTCTGAAGATTGCGAGAAAATTCTGGAGAATTTAAAAGATCCGAGATGATAAATTCCCTAACAATTTCGTAACACTTCTGTTCATTATACTTTTTCACAAATTCATCTGGCTTACCTTTTTTAAGCGGTTACACCCTTCCAGCTCTCACCCAGAAGATATGTGTATTTTCTTTTGAATAAATGTCACCCGTCTCCGGACGCGGTAGATTAGAGGAATGCTAGATCTATATACTTATACATATTCCTATGTACTTGTTGGACGTAGAATAGAGCGGCACCATGGACATAAGAAATATACATATATACATACCCATATACCTATCTATGTGCCTGTGCGTATAATGCACCCGCAGCCATACCACTTCTATTGTATGCTACGTATGCTTGTTATGCATATGAGTTGGACCATCAATGAACGGGCCAGTAGGGAGAAACGGGTTTCTGAAACACCCGTAGATTATCTTAAAATACATACATGTATATTTGTATATATATAAAGTGCGTATAGGAATATATGTATTTCTCATCGCGCTTCTCATTCTTTTTCGTTTCTTCGTTCCTTTCATCCTCGCTTTGTATATCGTTCCGCTGTATTATATTCTACATTATGCAGCGGCGGTCGTACGATTATCGCCAATCTTTGGTTAGATTTCGCGATTTTTTTTTCAACCCGTCCAACTTTGGTATACGTAACCAACTCACGCGATGGAATGTTATTTTTTTTTTTCAAATAAATCGGTGAAAAGTATGAAAATATTTGAAGCTCCAATTTTTTTTCTTTTTTTCTTTATCAATCTGGATCAACCAAAAATTATATGGTTGTTCGCGATTTAGAATGTGCAGAACATTCGTTGCCCTTATTGCAATATTTGAAGGATACGGTCGTCAACTTTCTGTGCAAGAAATATAAGGGGTCAGGTATATTGCCTTTGCACACTCGCAGTGCAGTGTGTGAGGAAAAGAGAGAAAAGGGAGAGAAAGAGGGAGAGAGAAAAGGGGTTGAACAAACACCCAGTTCTTGTTAGCGAAAGGGTAGGTATGTCTACCTACCTAACCTGGTCCCAATCTATACGTGGTGAACCATATAATAGATGAAACACGTTATGTTCTATACATAAACCCGCGTTCCCGATCCAGATCTGGGACAATGAATTCTTAAATCGAACCGTCGAAGCCAACTCCCTAGGATTTGGCTCACGGATATCTTCTTTTTTTTTCTTTTTCTCCTTTCATCTTCTGCAGTTTTTTTCCTTCTCGTTCTACGTCATCTCCGTTACTTTGATTCGAAACACTTTTATTACACACGCGTGATTGTGTCAAATATTTTTTTGATCTGGTCAATTCGTATGGGAATTATTTTTTCTCCTCATCAACCCTCGTTTTGTCTCTCTTCTTCTCTCCTGCACCGTGAACCATGCGCTTCTTCGTCTCTATAGAGAAAAAAGGGGTGGGAAATTTTCTGCGGGAAAAATTAGCAACCCCCCGAAATATTTGAAAGGCTTTTTGCTTGTGTCTCGTATGGAAAACTCCTGTGCTATAATTATCTTAAGAAAGACACCATCATTCGCACGCGAACATGCAATGGCGACAATATTTTGTAAGTTTAATAAAATTTAAACCAACGCGCCAACCAAAATCGTCTTTTTTTGCTGTCCTTGACCGCCAAACAAAATATAAGGATATTCAACCGGCTTTATATCGGGTTGAAAGAAAATGGACGTCGAATATCGAGACTTTTACATGAAATTATTTGCGAACCGGAACTTCCTGACGGCAAATTTAAAAATCTTCTCTTTACTGTCTATGGTATAGATAGGCGTATATTATGCAGGTTCGTGTCGATTGATCGGAAAAATATCTTTGCGCCATGTGGTGGTCTTCGAATCCGTGTAGGATATTTCGTAGTTTTTAAGCTTTCCGTCCTCACGACTCGCATAGGACGTTTGTCACTTTAATCCAAGGATGTTGTCAGCCACTGGAAAGTCCACCGGTTGGCCTTGGACAACAAAGTATAGTACATATCGTACACGTATATACAATATACATACGTACCTATAGCCAAACTCTGAAAACTCCATTGTAGAATTTGTTTCATTTCAAGTTTGCGTACCCATAGATTAGACTCCTTTCGCATTTTTGAAAATCACCGTATTATACGGACGTACTACGTAACTCGATAAACGACGCTGCGTCTAATACGAGTGAAAATATATTACCAAAAAAAAAAAAAGATACCAGAAAAATAAAATAATACTCGATGGTCTACGTAAAGATGGCCCCCAGTTTGAACCTAATGTATAGAGTAGAGAATATATACCTCGTCGCGGCTTCAGTATCGATTGTCTACGCGGAGCGTAAGTACATACTACACTTCTCTCTCAACTTTATATATACATGAGTATATAAATTGTACAACATTAACCAATTGTAAGGAATTACGTACGTATCAATATTATATGTATTTTAAACAAATTTCATTATTTATTTTAACAGATATAGGTTGTTACATAAACATGACGATATATAGCTATGGAATTGAATAACATTTACTAACTCGATATATACTTATTATAGGTCTGATATAACATATCTATAATCACACAATTAGAAATAATAAAAAATGAAGATAATTTTTTTCATAGCACAGAACAATGGGACAATTTTTTCACATATCTTTATGTATATGGGGTATTTCACGCAGAATCGGATACCATTTGACTTGCGCATCTCCGATTTTTTCGAATGTTTGATTTTATTCTGATAAAGAAATTAATCTCTAATTATTACACCTGGTACTAGCTTTGACCTTTGGCTCGTGGCGTCACTTTCTTCCTTTTTTTTTGTTCATAAATGTACTATAGTTTCCGATCGATTGAGTGGCGACAATTAAAATTAACTACCCTGTAAATATATGGGCTTGTGGGCCATTTTAATGTATTTTGACCGCAGGAACACGAATCCGTCGAGTAAATCGAGCTAGGAATGAATCCCATCGGGATATTTTGATTCGTTCACTTTTCAGAGCGATAAATCGATTATAACTCGATCAGTTTTATAGGTAGATTGATTTGGTTAGCTGATTTGGATTCCTGGGCTCAAAATATGTAAGAAGAACCTATAAACGCTTATTGAACTTTATCAAAATGAAAAGTTGATTTTTGACCCCAAGATCGAAAAGAATCTAAGGTATATTATACACACATATAGTTAGGTATGGAATGTCAGCAGGTACATGAGTTCGCGCACTTTACTCGCGTGTGGTTTATACATACACTGTTAAAAATGTTTGCGAATTCACTATACATTTGCTACACGAAAGTTTTGTAAAATTACAAATTCGACAGAGAAAAGTGGATTTACTGTGCATTTTTCTCAAATTTGCAATAATTTTTTGTAATTCTACTGAATTGGATAAGAAAATACAAAAGCGTATTTTAAATTTACTAAACTGTACAGTAAAAATGGAAAAATTTGTGATTTCGCTACATAATATTTGGATTTCGCTAAACTTTGTGGGAAATTTACCGATTATATGTCCACGAAAATTCGGTTACAGTCCATGGAATAAAGAAATTTAGTGTAGCAAAATGGATTGCTACACATGGCTTTTAATTTTGCTTTTTCATTCATAATTTTCTGGAACCAAATACTAAAATAACGTTGGTGAATTTCAATTTCGCCATACATTTAGGAATTTCACATAACTGCTACTAAAATTACTGAAGGGTTTTTGAAATTTACTATTATTGTGTAGGGAATACACTTCTGGATTAATTATTAATTAATTGTGTTGATCGAAAAAATTCTGAATTTATCGAATTGGTGGGCTTTTATCAGTTAACTCTTTCGACGAAATCGAACATTTGTCGTATTATAAACCACATAACATTAACATCTTTTCTAAGGTAGCTTGGCGTAATAGGTAGGGCGTGCGATTAGTAATTCGAACGACGACGGTTCGTATCTCGGGTAGGACAATTTGGATACAATTCGAAAAGCGTTTTTCATCTCATATATATAATCTATAAGCGATTAACTCGTTGAAAAACCCCATGAAAATTCTGAAAAAATCGTTGCTGATGTATTTTTTAATGGTTTTTGTTAATTGTGAATTGTTAATATACGTTTTCAAGAAAGTCACTCAACCGGTGTAGTAATTTTGATAGACTACCACCAAAATTACAATACATTTTTGTTTCGAATTCGCTAATCAAGAATTGAAAAATGCTCTTTAATTTACTGAATTTGCTGCATCGATGTTTGGTAATTTCACTAAAATGAAAAGTGAATTCAAAAGTTGTGTATTTAAATATTACTTGTACATGGTAAAGTAAATTTACTGAACGGTATCTGAATAAAACTTCCAACACAATTTAGTAAATTCACCATAGAAATTTTTAACAGTGTATGTATAGCGTGTGATATACGCGTCTACCTATACGTGTAAGTATATATTTATACATATACCTATATAGCTCGGTACGTGAGTCGCCTTTGTGATTTTAGTCTTTCGAAAAGGAACGACGTCGACGTCGTCGACGACGACACTCGAACGTTGTTTGCACAATTTCCTGTTGCCCCGCAAAAAGGCAATATTAAACAGGTTAGGAAGAGCCATACCTATTAAATCTTCTTCTCCTCAAACACACGTATTTACCCACGAGTATTACAACTCTTCATTAACTCAATTTCCATCCCTCGTATGTATCTATAAAAAATATATCCTCATATCCGCACTATTATTCCGCCATTTTTTTTCAAAAAATTCTTCCTCGATCCATGAACTAGGCCGAGATGGAAGGGATGAAATTTTTCGATTGATTATATATAGCGTATCGTTTAGATAGATGGCGGGCTTTTTGTGATCGCGAACAAATTTCAGTCGTACAGTGGTACATGGTAGTGATCTTGGCCACCGGATAGGTATTATGTGAAGTTGGCTACCAGCCAGAATTCTTTTTTTTTTTCTTTTACATTTTTTATTTCCTTTTTTTTTTGCGTTTTTTACTTTACAATACCAAGCTTCTCTTATACGCTACGACTGGTTTTGACCTGGACTCTCGACGCGATTTGCGGATGCGCTCTATATTTAAGCCTATGTATAAATATATGTACACGTATATGTATATACATATATACCGATACAACGCCACCTACGCGATTTTAGTACAGATTATATATGTAAGCCGGATGTCACGCGAATACGTAAGTACATAAATACGTATGGCATGTGTATATACCTATGTTTATATGTTCATATGTACGAATGTACATAACCCGTTATATGATAAATGCATACAGCGAAATTTGTTTGTAATTTAATTTTCGTTTTTTGAAATTTACATAAAACGAGCTGGATATAAATTGGTTAGTTTTTGACTTCTGTATTTTTTTTGTCGGCTCTTCGCATATTTTTTTATTTGTATTATATAAACTTAAATGTGCGGCTTTATTCGAGCGGGAAGACCCACTATAAATTGTGTGTACGTACCTGATACATGTACCTATATTGCAATTGACAGTCGCATGCAAAACGAACCTTCAACAGCAAACTATCTGCTGGATTATTCGATCGAGATTAATATGCTAATTACGATGGCATACCTATCCATCCTATCTATATATCCCTCAGGCACGCGTGTCACGTGGCCGCTTACGGCGGCCGTTGGGTATATATATAGATACATAAAATATACATAGACAGGTCATGGTCAGGCATATGTACGCACGTATAATCTACGTACCATATGTACTAAAATTCTTTCTCCGTTGCAGTTCGAAGAATTGAAAAATTGAGAAAAATCCAATTTTCAAATTCACAGATGTCATTTAAATAAAATGAACCTTCATTCTGTTGGGAATAAATTGATTTACTATGTGCGGCGTAACACGGGGACAGGTATGTATCAGCCGAACATTTTTCGAGGATATGCAATTCGGTCGAATTGGTAAATGGGTTAAACGACGAATGGGCCGGTAAACGGCGGCTATACATAGCTGGAGATAAAGAGATGGTATGTGGTATATATATACACGTATACATGTGCATAAAAAAAACAAAAAAAAAAGTAAAAAGAAAGTGAAAAGAAGAGGCAATTTAAATCGGCGCGGTCCAATTCTATGCAGTTTGCACGATTCATCCCTGGGGAAGTTTATTTTGCTTTTATTCTCTTTTTTTTTTCTTTTTTTTTTCCACTTTTGTTTTTGCTAGATTTTTATTTTGTTTCCTTCGATCGTACATCGGCACATGCCGTTGAAAATTTTCGTGTAGGGCAGACGTACAGCCAAATAGGTATAGGTATATGTATTTATATATATGTACAGTATATCTCTTCCTCTTTTTTATATATATACAACCAAACGCTTCTTGATCAATAAACTTATTTTTACGAGGGCTTGTATATATAGGTGTGTATCTATACATATATATTTATTACACAGTTTTATCGAAAAAATTCAGATATAGGTATTATTTAAATTTTGAAATCTGATTCTATACGTATGGATCAATAGAATCTTCTTGTTTTTTACTTTTCTTCATACGCCTAAACTACAATCCCCTGCAATTTTGAAAAGTAGTGTACTCAGAAGGTATTGATTTAGTTGTACCTGATCGATAACTCGCGGCTTTGTTTTTTTTTTTTTTTGTTTTTTATTCAAAGTACAAATCTATATTTATGTCGATGAGATGGTTTTTGGACGCCCTGAAATTATACGTTTGAAAACGGGTGATGGCGTTTGGTCTTCGTCCTACCTATGCGTACGACATCGGGGAGATATACACAGGGTGGATATATGCAGGAGTGAAAAACGTTAAGAGACGAGGGTCGCGGGAGTCTACCGAGGATATATCTAGGTGGTGAACTGCGGCGGTCGTAAGTCAATCGATAAACGCAGTAACTCACTCGCTTGCTAGCTCTCGCTCCTGGTGTGTCTCCTCTCGTCGAGTCGATATCGTGGAACAAACTCGCGTCCACCCGTCCCTACCGTACGAACGTACATGTATACTAGGACCCTATATAGTACCTTATACGTAAGTATACCTCCTACTATTTACTACCTCTACATTTTCATAGTTTCTTTACTCTCCTGATACTAACGACTACACGTAGGCAGAAAATAATCATGATTCTCAACTCCTTGTTTTACGAACATCGTATTCTCTGATCCAGCCTACGACCAATTTTCTGAAGATAAGTCTATAAAATGGACTTCGTAATTTAAATTAAAAAGAAACGCTTTATGTCTAAGTATTTGGATCGGATACATCATAATGTCATATTTTAATACATTTACAGGCCCACCAGTATATGTGCTTTGTACGTAGATAGTTCGCCATTTTTTAGAACATTGCAGGTCATATATAAATGCGCTTATACTTGACGACCGACTTTTGCGGTGCTGCTGCCGCTGGCGCTGGTTTGAAAAGTTATTTGGAACGGAAACAGCGAAAAATGATACACCAGACGTAGTTTCCTGCCTTACACTGCTGATGTCCTGCTATTATGCTTCGGGTTCTGTGAAACTCAGACCCTTTTACTGACGCGGCGCATGACGACGACGAAATAAATACAAGAGACGGTACGAGAGCTGCCCGGAGAAATAGGAGAGAATGAAAAGCAAATCGGTTTAGGTATACATTACGGACATGAAGAAAGCACGGATTGATGGGGCCAGCGCAAAATAATACTCCAAATATGAATTTTCAAAATGTCAAACTTTCGTCCTGCAAGAAAAGTCCACGTTTATAGACGCATGTGAAAGAGGCTCAGATTCAGCTAAAATACACTTCGAAAATTACTTTGGTGTTAATCGAAGATGCAGGGATCGGAAGTTATAGCTGGTAGGATCTCTATACTTTTTTGTGGATTACGCCCTCCTGGTTCTCATATCTAGACTGATGTGAGAGAGTTCTGCTTTGCGGCCATTTTGACGGCGGCCAAAATATCGTTCCATATAATTATCTGTCATACACATTCGTACACATATATATGCCTATTTACTCATAAAAAAAAAAAAAAAAGAAAAAGGGTTCCAAAATCGCTGCATGTGTAATAGCGATCGGCCTATATTACATAGTACCTATATTTCTATTATCTCATAACGTATCTGATTTATACCCATTTTCACGAAGCTATTACAGGAATTCGATGCATGGTGCAAGATATTCCGCAAACTCCTGCGGGAGCTTCATTATATATAGCTGCAGTCCAGCTTTGAACGTAGAAACAAAGGTGGGTGTTGTACACATACCTATATAATATATATACGCATCTATGTATGTGGATATACATAACGATGTAATGCACATATGTACATACGATTGTCGAGTAGGTGCTGCAGTGCATGTATTCTATATACAACGTACCGTATGTGCCTAACTACCTATCTACGTACATATATACACATAGGTATATACCTCGGTATTATCTATACAGTTGCAAGGTTAGGTCAGGTTTGTCTGAGATATGCCCTGCGGGTATGCAGAACTGCTGGTTCTGAGTCGTAGGCAAAATAAAATAGGTACCGTTGGGCTGGTGAACGCTCTCAATATCGAATCTCTCTCTCTCTCTCTCTCTCGCTCTCTTTCTTTCTTTCTCTCCTCGAACGCGAACGATATAAAGGTTCCTATACAGCTAAAAGCGAGGAGCAAACAGAAAAAGAATAAAAGAGAGAAAAAGAGAGAGAGATGGAGAATATATATAGATGGAAACACAAAGAGCGTTGCGCGGCGCGTTCGAGATGCACCAGATTCGCCATATAGTGGCCTCGCGAGATGCAACCGGAAAAAATAAAAAAACATATAGGTACTTCTTATACTTGAACGAAGATTTTTTTCTGATCGACTGACGCTCCTGCGATTTCATATATACATATAGATACGACAGTTTTTTTTTTTTTTCTAAATGTTTACGAGACAGAGTTTTAACTAATTGGCAATTAGGTGATTTGATTCTATACGAAAATATAAGTAAGAAAATGGAAAATGAAAGAAAGAAAAAAAAAATTGAAAATTAGAGAAGATCAATGAAAAAACAATAAAGGAAAAGGAAAAACTCGATATCACTTTTTCTTTTTTTTTCAAAATTTTTATTTCATCAAATATATGTATATGGTCCAGATCTTTACGTGCCATGGCTATTAAAAAGCCACACACATATAGCATGTGTAACTCCATGCTCTTCACGCACAAGGTTTTCTGCAACGATTTTCGATCGCTTCGATTTTCAAAATAATTTTTCGAAGCGCAAAACATATGTGTGACGAATAAATTCGTTTGGCGATCTGCGCATTTATGAACGACGATCCATCTGCAGCGGACAATGGAATAATATATAAATAGAGAAACTAATGAGATCTGATCTTTTTGTCAGAATAATTATCTAAAACACATTGCACGGGATTAATTAACAGGTGTATACATGTATATAGATTCAAGTGCGAATTGCACCGTGCAGTGTAGAATAAAGTGGAAATTACTGAGCTAATTTCGTAGTAAGGTATGTATAATATATTTATGATATAATAAGCCGCAGGACGATGAGCTTCGTTTTATCTGTTATTTGCTTAACCGGGCGCTCAACTTAATCGATTTACTTCATACCAATATTATAGGGCGTTGAGTTGCGAACGGTTCTTGTAATTAAATAATTAAACCGAACTGCAGATCGTATGGCAGGTTATTATACACTTTATCGTTCGATATATAATTAAACGTTTACTGCATACACACAAAATATACTTGCCCAACACCTTATATGAAACAATCGGGTGTTATATTATATCGTCATTTTTGAATTGCCCAGTAGCGTATGTAAAATTAAAAATGCAGCTATAATCCATTTTTCATTTTTTAATCGCCGCTTAATAATCGAACGTCCGTATAATGATACATATGAATTTCTATCCTATCGTGGAGACAATAAAAAAAATACAAAAACAAGAATTTAGTTCACACATATACAGGCGTATAATATTCGCATCGATTTTGCGGTATACACGATATAGAAAAAAAAAGAACGATCGGAATTTATCATCGAACCGGTGTTATAGTCCGTCATCATACGTACTCGTGTGTTCGTCTGGCGCGCATAAAGCTTTATAGAGAGTGCCTGTTTTCCTTTTTATTTTTTTTTACTCTTCTTTTTTTTTCATGTCTGCAACTGCAGCAACGGCGGCAGTGCAGTTTCTGTCGCTGTCGTTGTTTCTGAAGCATGTATAGTGTTTTACTCGCGTATATACATATATACGAACCGCACTCGCCGTGCTTATAAGTGTACACACTATTTGATAACAACTATATATATATGCTCGCGATGGAATTATATATGCGGCGCAGATACTTGCGACACTGAATCCTGTAGAAAACCCACGCGGTGAACGAATAATTTTTGTTCGGAATCTGCGGAGAACCGCGTAGCTGTATTTCACTGCCGATATACGCGGTGATTCGGTGAATAAAAAAATAATCACGCACGATCGAAATGTTTTTTATATTTTCTTTTGTTTTCAAATTTTGAAAAATCTATCGCCTACACATAACTATTTGGAAAATAGATTTAAACCATCCAATTTCCCTTCGATTCACTTCCTTTTTTCGCATCGTTTCTATTCGCTTCCTTATCGTTGGATTCGCAGGAATTTTTGTCGTCGTTTATATTTCACGTTGAAATCTGTATATACCTATACATATACATGAGCATAACGCCTGGAGGGTTGATATCTGATTCTGAGGGTAGACACAACAGGCGATCATTAACAGTCGCGGTGATTCTTGGGGCAGATTTTTGAGATCCTAACCTGTAACGCAGCGGGTAGATCGTGCGGCGTATATCTTTGATTGCTGTTATATATGTATAGGTATATATAGTATATGTTTCACCTCGTGCATATATCTACGTTATGGTATACAGATGTATGTATGATAAATATATGCGCCTGCTGCATTATGCGGTCTGTAGATATATAGAAAACAAAAATAAACGTTTATTTATTATACATATATATATACACGTAATTATACACACATGGAATGATCGGTTGTCTGGAGAAGAAAAAGTGGGCGTGGCTACCGAACGTGTATACATGTATATCCTAGACGTGCCGTTTATATCCAAATTATCCCGCGATATTATACACATAAGATCGTCTCGCACCGAAACGTTTATGACGTAGTATTTTGCGCTGCCTTCAGTATTATAATCACATTTAATCATATCGCATCTTATCGATTTTCGATCATTATGCCTTGCCCGCCTTGCTGCGCTATAGATATTTCATCGTTATTCAGAAGCTCAAGTTTTTGGAGTTAAAAGAGCGAAAACAAATAGAAATTGCCGATCGGAAAAACCTGCATCAATTTCTTACGGGCAACTTCTGATCGTTGGATTTTCAAAAGTGAACTCCAATAACTACATATGCTCAAATATATTATCTAGTCTTTCTTGTACCGCGGATAAAGCAGCCGCGCGCTGTTTGGGGATGAGAAATATAGGAAGTAAAATGACCAAATCTATGAATAAATAAATAAATCATTGCATAAATGAAGAAAATCAGTTAACAATGTGGGACTATAGCCGAGGTCTGATTGCGCGTGGGTGTGTATAAGGTGGTCCAGGCGGGAGCGGCCCTGCAGCTCATGAGCTGCGTGGTCCAAAAACGAACGGGGACCGAAATACGAGAAGGAAAAGAGATACGAAAGAAGAATCGGTGCGCGGGGTAGGCGCGACGTGTGACAAAAGTCGGGGAGGAAAGCAGAGATTTTTCGAGGGAAGTGTTTACCCTCCAGGAGAAAAGCATTATACTTTCATGGATTGATGCGCGGGGGTCCCTTCACCTTCCCTAATTCTCTTTCTTCTTCGCCTTGATTTTTTTTTTTGTCAGCTGGTTTTTTTTATGCATCTCTTTGTCCGCCCATCGTCATGCACTGTTTATGAGGGGTAGCTATACCTGTTTCAATTTTTATTAAATCTCGAAGACGTTTCGCAAAAAGTTTTTCATCACGTATGCACCGCGCGCCTATAAAGAAATGAAAATAAAGAAGCTATAGTGTTTGAAGAATACGTTTTATGAAGTGCTGCAGTGTCGAATTATGCGCGATTCTGAATTCTATATGTCGCTAATTCTACAAACTGTGTTGATAATTACTCACTCGTAGTTAGAGTTTCGTTAGATGTGTTTTTTTTTCCCAGTAGGTATCACGTACAGCCTTGCACAAATCATTCACCTCTTGCCAAGGAGACAGCTTTCGTTCTCGCAAGGACGTTTAAGGATATCAACGGTACACACGAGGTGTCACTGCGTGATCGTTTTATTATTTTCTCACTTAAACTATCGGTGTACCATGCAGGATATGTATATATTTCATATAGGTAGGTATTATGCGTTATATATCACATTTATAAACACTGTACAATTCCGTCCAGCGTGCGGCGTTGAGGTCCGCGACACCATTTCTCAAGGACATTTTGTGGTACACGCGATATCCATAGGAGAAGTTATATTTATATCAATGCAAGACTAGGCGATACGCGATCTGATTTTTCATCCGCAATCTGTAGAACCTCTTCGAATTGTGAATATAATTGAGCTCAGAAAACCCGAAGAGGATGATAAAAATCAGAAGTTGAAGACGGCGGAAAAACTTTTAATCCTTGATTTAAAAGAAAATATTATAGTAAACCTGATCAACGTTATGTGATGAAATAGAACTATCAAGTTTTCAACTCATCGCACGTCGAGCGGAGAAGGGTTTCGATATAATTTTGCAGAATGGCGTGCAACGCGTAGAATTTAATATTTATGTATCATACGATGTTTGCTTCACAGGATTCACGTAGGATATCGTGAATGTTTTCCACGTAATAATTTTGATCCTCACCACGGTGCAGGTACATTCTGAGCGTATGTAACTTTCCGACAAAGCTGTCTTCGCATGAGATAAACGACCCCCCCGATCAACGTAGGTAGGCATAGAATATAATGTCTAGGCATACGTATATCGAGATGCAAGTTACACCGCGCCCATAAATGAACTGCACTATTCAATGACTATTCTTCAATAGACGTACAAGCAATCACTGACAGTTTAAAGTCGCTGCGAATGAATTATTATACATATAAGGTGGTTTTTTTCACCCTGCCAATTCCATTCCGGTTTCTAGACATGCGAAAATCCTTACTTCGTAAAAATTGCGAAGGGTCGAAATCATCCAAAAATATATTACCGGCCATTGCGCGTCATTAGGTTTTGTATGTCGCATACGTATCGTACGAAGAGGTGCAGAGTTTAGTGTAGAAGAAGTAGCTTGCATCAACGGCAACAGCTACGAAGGTCTTCGGGTCCCGTCAGCCGCGGTGCGGTGGTTCGGTTCCGTTGGGTTGCGGAGGTTGGAAGGATGGAAGGATGGAGGAATGAAGAGGAAGACGGGAGGAGGAATTCTTTCCCGTTCTCTGTTGCTGCAGTGGAAAAAAGAGATGGAGATAGAGAAAGAGAGAGAGGAGAGAAGTAAAGAGAGAGAAAAAAAAGAGAAGGATCTATAGAGCTAAACACGAACCGAGGATAAAGATGGGGCGAGTCACGCTGCCTCCCGGGTCGTGAGGAGGAGGTAAAGCGTTGCTGAGCGTCGCTAGGAGGGCGACTACCAGACCCCAGGGGAAGAGAGGGAACGAAGGAAAGCGCGCTTATCGGATTGTAGCATCGGGACGGTCGCACGTACGCCGCCAAGCCCTACCGGTCGACCCGCAACACGACGACAACCACGACCACGACGCGACTTACGTACGTACGTACCGCATGTTTCAGCTCTTTCAACCAACACCGAAGCGAATGTAGGCTTCGCCACGCTCATCAGCTTCTATAAACCTTATCTACTGTAATTCTATTCTTTCATTTTTACCAGACCCTATTAATTATTTATATATAGTTACTCGAACCTGCGGTAGATTGCGAGTTCTCATCGTTTTTATGTCATCTATAAACCGGAAAAGATCGGTTCTTCGATCGGCGTCCCCAAGGGTAGGTGGATCTCATTCGGTGGCTGTTATACTTTGACGGTAGAGATTTCTTCATGTCAACGTCATCGTCGACGTCGCACGGATGTATAATATATACCTGCAACTTATATTCCTATCATGTCTTTTACGGTAAGAGAAATTCAGATGGAATCAGGATGATTGATTGCACACGGCAAATGCTCCCGTTCATTTCTATACGCCGATGATCATCGAACCTCTTGGAACGGTAGCGCGTACGATCGTCCTCCATGGATCGATGAATTCAGAACAGAATTCGGTAACACATTTTCAACCGTATAATTTTATATCGTACTCGACCAATTTTAACACTCCGCAAGGTGCTTGTATCGACGAAAAAAAAGACGCGATTCGATGATTTCGTTTTTGTTCTGTTTGGATTAGAAATGGATTTTAATTGTCGATCGGAAACAAATTAACGACACGAGTTTACCATTCACTGCAGAAAGCAGTTTCGCTTAGCTACATCGTGCCACAAAGTTTTACACCGGCTTTTTTTGCAGCTTCGACGCAGATTATAAAAGTTTCACGCAGTCTCTTTTTTACAAAGCCATAATCGCACAAGGGAACCATAGGTTTTCGTGACTTGAACCCGCAGATGTGCAGTTTAGTTGTCGCCGTAAAAGTGCAAGTAAATAACGTCGATTGCTATAATTTCTTCTGAAAGGTCTTTGGTTTTCAATCATCGCGTTTTTGCCGATCTCGAAAATCTCATTTCATTCGAGCATCGTGTTTAGTTTATTTTATTATTTCTTTCTTCGTCTTTGCTTTCTGCATTTGAGAAGTTAGAATGAAAAAATGAAAAAGAGAAATAAAGGGTGGGTAAGTTATCGTCGTACGACTTATAAATTAATGTTATCTCTGTCCCTTGAGAGTCATTAACGACAACAAAAGTTATCCGTCTAGCTCCCACATATATGGCGAACCGGTTCTTAATTGATCGCCGTACAATCCAGCTTAAATTGTATCTATGTATATACTATACGTATAGATGTGTGTTGGAAGAAACCGATATAATTGTGGCAATTTTCTTTGGATTTCTCAGTGAAGTTTACCGATTTTCAATTTATATCGATCGCGATTGGATCCCCCGCAAGGTATAATTGACTATCGGAAGAGTGGGTATGTATATATAGGTAAGAGAGGGGTGTGTAAGTAACTCTGCGGTCGTGGAGGAGAGAATTACGAAGATTGAGAGTCTTTAGAGGTTGGCGGTAAAGTTGCAGAAGGGTGAAGTAGATGAGGAGGAGGAGTGAAGGGCGAGACGAAAAGGGAGAGCCTGAGGCTGGTGGTTCACTACGAGGAGGGCAGGCAGAGCCTTATTTGGAGTCACTCAGTGGGCATTTCTCGGTGAGTTTTTTTCCGAGAGAGCAATTAAGCGACGAAAGGACGTATCTATACGGGGACCAACACAACCGCGTGATTCTTCGTGCCTTTGAACGCGAAGCGCCGCCACTTTGCACAGCGACCGGTTGCGGAGATCCGCGCTTAACTCGCTGCTGCTGTTGCTTCTGCTGCTGCTGCTGTTGCTGCTACACCAGCAACTTCTGCAGATACTCCTCCAGCTACCGCAGAGATCCTGTACTCATCCTCCAGGTCGCTGGCTTGTGTGGAAAAGGATTTATGCTACCGCATCTTCTCGCGCTTCTTTCCGTAATCAACGGTCACGACTTGTTTCTCTTTATACAAACCTATAAGTATACTGCAGAAACATCATCCGTGCGCGATGAAAAAAAGCAAGGATATCGGCGTGATTTAAGATTAGGGTGTCGCGAGATAAATCGACGATTTCAATTTGCCCTCTTTATTAGGAACCGAGTTTGTGATAGGCTTATACGATGGAGATCCTTAAACGAAAATTCGAACGAGAAATAACATAAATCTTTTTCAAACAAATCGTGCTAGAGCCCGCAAGTTTGGTTTCCGTTTTTTCTCATACTCTTATTCTTCCTTCCTGAATAGAAATATTCATCCGTATGTGTCACGTGATCAACAATCTAGAGGGTGAACATTAGGAAGATCGGAGGCTTGAAAGGTACAGCGACACAAAGTAAACGTAAATTGTATAACAACGATGAGGCGATTCGCATGATTATCTGCAGGTACCTGGACGACTGAATCCGCTGACGATCCTTAAAAACAAAAATCATTAATTACATTCCGAAAAGAATAATTAATGTATTCCGATTTAGTTATCTCGAGGTTTTATCTGCGCCTAAAGAGTTGCATGAAGCATTATGGGCCATTGAGTCGTCGAAGACATGAAACGCCCACCTGTCCAATTGGGGAAAGGGTTGCCCCGAACAAAGAGGACTAATTAAATTACTCTTTCTAGATAATAATTTAACCCGCACATGGCAAGGTGCAGCAACAAGCGGACGGTTTCGTACGGGGTTGAGACACGCCCAGAAAGGTCCGAGAACTTACTTTTATTTTATTCGTTTTATTTTCGATTTCTATGAGAGATATGCTCATGTGTTAGTTTTCTTTTATTTTATTTCAAAACCCGCGAGTGGCTGCCTGCAGCCGCTTCGCTCACCTTTCGATTCTATTGTGTCTAGGAATATATCGGGCGATCAATTAATTCTATGAAATTAATGATCATCGGTGATGAATGGGTAGAATTTTCTCAATTTTTCATATTATAATGATTACATTATCGATGAAAGTCTTCCACTTGAACTACAACCGAAGAGACATTGACGCGTGGTAACAAACGTACGTACAAATATTATCTATATGTGAAAATCCTAACCTATACCGAGCGATGTTTAAAACTTCACGTCATACGGTTTACGTGAAGTAATGTGTGAAATTTCAAAAATTTACTTCGATTCCCGCATCGTAATCGTCGTACGATAAATAATAATTGATCAAGAAGAAGGTATAAAGCGTAAGTGCAATGAAGAAATGAAGCAAAGAAAATAAATGAATAATAAAATTGCGAATAATTGATGGGAAGTTGTCTTCGGATGAAGAAGCACCGGAAATTCATTGTCAGTCTTATACATGGTATATCCCTTACGTATCGAACGCCGTAAGAATAAGCTAATGATTTTCAACGTCCCTATAAACGGCTCCCAACGAGGCTCTTTTTTTCACTTTTTTCCTCTTTTAGATATCTACATATATTTATCCTTTCCTCTCCCTCTCGTTTTCTCTTTCCAGTTACCGCAGTCGGCCTGCAAGCCTGCAGGCTATTGGAGTATCAATTTGACAAAGCAATTTTTTCGTTCGAACAGAATCAGATTCATCAAAATGAGGCGTGCAGCGACATTCCAACGACTCGAAAATGACGAAAATATTCGACAACTTAATTCCGACGGCTGCGGTTCAGACCAAAAAAGGGGACAGGTCAGCCTGCGATGAACAAATGAGAAACTCGAATAATACCGAATTGTCTCTGCAGACTGACTGCTAACCTTCACGGTGATATCATTGTTCTATAGTTATGTACATACATGAATACATAGGTGCAAAAGTTATACGGAGACGATGCTCACTTATACTTACATACCTGATCGAACTATCGATTGCCTATTCATAATACACGGCAGACAACTTAGCTCACCTCCTTTTTTATGCAAGAAGCAGCAAACCGTATAGGTATACCTTATACACTCTATACATATATGTATATTATATAATATATAATTCACGAAGTACACGCTACTGTAAGGTGTACAATGTGTACCAACTATTTTTTGTTTTCTTCTTTTTTTTTTCGTTACCTTTTTTTTAATAGAAGTACATACTAGATACAGGATACCGCCACGTCGCCTATACGTTACCTTGTTCCACATATCGAGTTTTTATCCATTGTTTCCAATGCATGAGACATTATCAGCGAGTTATTATTTTTCCCGCCTTTTTTTCCCACTCATTTTTCATAATTTTCAAAAGTATGCAGGTTTTCTTTTGTTGTTATTTTTTTCTTTCTAACTTTAAATTCAATCACATAAATCTTGGGGTATTTGGAAGGCGTTATTTAATTAGATAATATTCATATATCACATGTATTCGTATAAGGTTCGGTGTCAAAGTAAATGTTCATTATGTAGCGTTAATAGTACAACGAAAATAATTCATTTGTTCGAATAAATAATTCATTACTCGAAAGATCGAAATTTCTTTTATCTCAGCGGGTGTGCAATGAACACGCGGTAACATCGGCTATCGGTTGAACATAGGTACCTTTCGTACCTTTCATAATCTAGTCATAAGACACACGTAGTGTATCCTATGCGCGCATGTACACTCGATGAGGTTGATTCTGAATCAGCTCACTCCGTGGCCAAGGATGCAGCCGGACGAGTTCCTATTTTTTCCACGGCTGAATAAGTTTCCTAATTCGATCGTGGCAAGAAAGAGATTCAGAATCAACTCAACCGGATGTACGTCGTACACATAGGTATGGATACATAGCCATACGCCATTATGTGTACGTTGCATGTATAATGGAGAGTTGGACTAACTAAGGATGAAGATACCTGTATGTGTAACGTGTATGGAGTTAGCTCCAGAGTTCATTTCGTGTGGTAGTTTTGCTTCTAGCTGCCTGAACAGTCTAACTGGATAAATAATGACTGGGCACCAGCACCAGCAACGGAACACGGGAGTTCTAGTGCCCCGAGGCGATATCTTCGATAATACTGGCGCATGAAACGCCGCAAACGCCTACTTCGTCTGATGCAGTTGGTAGTTGGTTCTACTACTGCACTTGGCCAAGTATGGCTATAGCTATAACTCGATCGTGAGCTTGCCGAGATCAGGATATTGTATTTTCTCAACGAATTGAAACTCGAAACGACTTCAACGATCACTTAACGTCTCTCCGATGATATCTATGGTCATGAATGAACTTAAATCTATTTTACCACCTTCGTAAGATTACGTAAGAAGAGAAAACAGATTGGTATAACAAATGCCAAAATGGTGTTGGATATACGGCGAATGAAATTTTTCATAATTCTTATATACGAATCGATCCCCTTAAATCTCGTATGCCTATCGATTGATCTATTCGAAACTGTTCTACATACATAACTTTTTTCGTTTGTTTTATAGACGAACGTTTTTTTTCACTTGCAATATAATTTTAGAATTAGATATTCGTGCAGTGCGTATACATAACCTATATACCTACGATACATGACGATATTATACGCTGTAACTACGCCGGTTCTTTTTTATTGTTTTTCTATTTTATTTATTTTGTTGTTGAGGATCGCGTATCTCCTTATAGTTATTACTCATTCTCGATCTCGTTTTCTTCGTACAGCATCAGCAGCAACAGAACGCGTCAATTACTTCCATGAACATGACCAGCAATCTGTACCGTGTCTGATTAGCAGTTTGAACGCGTTCGCGATCGAACGGAGGCACCAATCTATGAATTACTGGTAACTAACTACACCTACTTGATCGTTCTATAAAACCAGGCTATACGCACATCCACATTTGCACAGACGGGAATTACAGATTTACTCAATTTTTCTTTTTTTTTCATCATTTTTTTCAAAATTTTATATACTTACCTCGTACTTCCCGCATTATACATATCGAGATGTAATAAATCTGTGGGTTTATAATCTGTAGGTACTTGAAAATGAGTGAAAAAAAAAAAAACCGCAAAGTTGTATACACGGAGTTTATGAATTTCTGTAAATTTTTAAGAACTCCCTCTTTATATTCCGATCGTTGGGGGTCTCGAGTTAATGCACTGTTCGACAGGTATATTATATTATATGACCCATGCTTTTGTTATTGTCATAATATAATGACTGAAAATGACATAAAGCTTTTCAAGGTACAGAGGGTTTACATCATGTCGTAAATACGTAAGTAAACGGAAAACACCCTTTTTCCTTTACCGGTACCACCACCATCTTGAGCTGCGGACACTCTTTATTGGCTCTCATATACAATGAGAATATAAACGCGCTGGTGCGATTATGCGAAGTTTATTTAACGAGGATAATTCCCGCTTGAGAACACGTACGAGGTGTGATAATGTGAATTACGCTTACGAGATGGAGTTTGAAATAATTGGCCCATTTTAGAATGCGAATAAAAGCTGATGGTGGGAACGAATTTTGATTCCTTGGTTCGTAAAACTATTTTAAAGAATAAGACCGCATGCTTAAGAATTGGAAACTTACTTCAGAGAATATAAATTTCGCTGCTATTGAATTGCTACCGAAATATCAAGATTTGAAAAATGATCACTACCAGAATTCGCGAATGCTATACAAGCTCTTGATCGCGTTTGAAAATGGCCGTTTGTTCCATTTTGAGCCACGGTTGTGTCTACGTCATATATATTCCTGGTCGAAGTGAAAGGGAACTATATATAGGTCGTGTGTATGAATAGAATACTGCACAATTAGTTTATTACCCCATAAAAGTACGCCTCTAAATCGTAAACCCCCGGTAGTCAGTTGCCATCCCCGCGCCCTAAATTCATCCTCGGAACGCCGCACCAGCTTTTGCCAATGAAACGAACACGGACAGAGACGGTATACTTTGCAGTGCAGTTTATAGATTATTCCACTAGTTTTAGGTATATAAACTATTCTTAGAAACGAACCGAAAATACGTTACATCTAATTCCAGTTGAATCGTTTACGATTTTGGAAAACTTGCGGTATGTAGTTTTCCATCAGGATGGAAAGCCTGTGAGAGACGTACGAGTATAACCAAGATAAACGTCAACTTTTCGTACCAAATGGGCTGGAAAGCGGAATTCGTTAATGTGTATAAATATTCGCCATATATGTGGAAAGACCAGAGTTAAAAGTGAATTAATTATTGCTCAGAGTCTGATGGCGTGTCCGCATGATATCTTATACCTTTATAACTGGAATGCGGAAGGTGGCAGGTGGTTAACCGCCTTATACTACTGAATACAAAGTTTTTCATTTAATCTTCTAACCCTTGCACGGAAATAGGACGTCATTCAACGGCGTAATCTAGTTCTCTAATTATTATTATTATTAATATTATTATTATTTGGGTTTTTATCAGTTTCGTTGGAAGAATAACAGAAATACCTTATCAAGTATTTATCTCGCTGACAAGTTTCACTAACAAGTAACATAAGCCGATGAGACTACGTCAGGACTCTCGCACACTGAAATAAAATGGCGTATAATTGAGTCTGCCGCGGACGTTTTTTTTCCCTTGTGACAAGTTTGTCACCGAGCGGCTAATGATGAGCGTTCTGATTACGCAATGAGAAATTTAAATACAGCTATATATATACGTACCTCGCAATCTTCTTCAACTTCAGCCGCCCTGCATGGAAACCATTTCGCTCAGACATATCCGCGAGTCTATTTTGATCGTTGATTGGAGCGAAAGTAATTTTTTTATTATCACGATCGGCGTGGGTTGAAATTGAATTTTCAGAGCACATACTTCGGTGTTCTAACATACGTGCAAATGGAATCTGAATATATACATTAAATACATACCTAATTCTTTTTTTTATATGCATAGAATGGATATATTTATCGAAACTTCATTAGAATTTTTACTCCAGAAAGAATGATCGTATAGCACGTGTTCGGTTCGTGCAACACTTAATTTCCTTTGCCTAACGTGTGCAGTGCGGGTTAACAAATTGGTAATTTGTACCCCGCCCATGATCGTCTCTTCTCTAACGAGTTAAGGACTCCCGGATTTTTAATGCACATACATAGAGGTGAACGTACCGACGTACATTATAACAGGGGTCAAGATATGACCTTTTCAATAAAGAAACCTTTCAATCTTTTCGTCTCAACCGATGTCAGCGTAGATACGATATAACCTGCACACCGTTTGAAACGAAAAAGTTGAAAAGCTAGGAAGCTCGAAAAGGTACATCCTCCTCTTCAGCAGTAGTTACAAGTTTATTAAACAATTCTTCTTTTTTCTTTTTTTTTTTCTGAAAAGTTAACCGCGCTTATGTATCGCGTGATTTATGGTCTCCGTGAGAAGAGAAAATAGAAAGAAAAAAAACACGGGCGATGATGAAACCCGAAGAGAAGAAAGAATGAAGAAAAGTTTCTCGAAAAAGGAGTACCATATATATACTACATAAAGAGATCCGTTGACAAAGCGACTAACCCGAGCGTAATGGTGAGATTGATTGATTGATTGATTGACTGATTGATAGTTAGATAACAGCTTATTAATGTATAACTAGAAGATACGGCTGGGCTAGTGCAGTTAGAAAATTATCGCCGCGAAGTCCAGCGTCATCGATCTTATCTTATCTTGAACAACGTTAAACTACCGCAGTACCATAATAATACGTTGAATTACATCGTAGATATGAAATTTATACGAGGCAATAAAGCGATTAGCGATTCTAGCCATCGTCTATTTCCACGTGAATCGGTTAATCGCCTTTACTATATTCTGACACTGATTGTGAGAGCAGCTTATTGATGCTACCTGATGGAATTTACCTGGAAACTATTCGATCCCCATCTCCATCCCCCCACCCTTAGAGTCACGTGCCCAGCTAAGCGAGCCTTGAGTATATGTTTCCCCATCGAAACACATTGTATAATGTACATCGAAATTTTACCTGACCGACGAGCCCCGTACATAACCTATAGCCCTCAGATAAATGGAGGGATGTAACGTACGGGAGGGTGAAAATGGGATGAGAAATTTACCGCGCCAGCTGAAACTGAGGAGACAAATAGAAAGAGAAAAAGAACATAGGAAAGACTCTGCGCGGTCAAACTACAAATTTTGGAGTGGATAAATTCGTTGTTGAGATGATTTTTCAGTTATATTTATTTTATTATAGTCATCTATTCTTTTTTTTTTTACGTAACATGGGTAGAGAGTATAGAGATAACGGATGAGAATAATCGTGATAATAATAGATTGTCTTTTGAATAGGACGAATGCGCATCTATACCGTTTCTAATTTGAATTTACATAGCTTCCCTCGACGATGTTCCGGATAAATGTACGCATGTGTGTGTAGAATATTCTTGTTAAAAGTCGTTGTTTCTTACGAATCTTTTTTACAACGTTCTTTTTTTGTTCAATTCGACTCATTTTTCATTCTTTTCTAAACGGAGTCTATGGGTTATAAATGTAGAAACATCGCGTGTGTCAAGATGATGAATTAAAATAGAAAACAGAGACAATTGACCAAACAGATGTTATGGCCTAGCTACATTTGGAGTTGTCTAAAATGTTTCTATTTAAACTTGGCTTCAATAATTTTATCGTGCGCTTAACTTGACCTTCCGTTTGCTTCTCATCGCTGTATTTTACCCGCGGTCTCATCTTGGGGTTAAAAAACGCGATTCATTGTTCACGCATATGGATATCCACCCACCCACCTATTAAGGCGTCGCGACGCGTATAGGCGCGGACACTTCGCGGTCGGTCACACATTTTTCAACAACAAAGTCGCGTCGCGTCGCGTCGCGTCGTCGGTTTCCCTCTATCCCCTCTCGCCGATCTTCCGCCCTCGCGCTAACGAAGCCAACGAATACGAGACTTCTAACCACAAACAACCCTCTCGCCCTCTTGCCCTCGCCTTAGACCCGCACTCTACAACTTTCACCCTTCACCCCTCGAACCGCCGCCCTTGTCCCTTATGTCCCTTGTCCTGGCCTCAGGGGCCTCTCGGCGCCACCAAACGCCCGGCAGATGTTTCTACACTAACAACTAACTACATGTCTGTAATTCCTACATCTACTTCAAACTCTATCGCCCGCGTCTAACTTGTTGCAATTAGAAATTCCTGCGTCATCTATAGCCTCTGCATAGTCGATGAAATTCGTGCGAAAAGACGTAATCGCAGGCTACAAGGTTTTCCTAAGCATTTCCAATATTCCACCAGAGGCTTTAATTGAAACATGAAATATAATATGGAAATCGTGAAAATTTCGGGACACATCACGGGATCGATTCTGCAGTTAACGAAACTTTTCTCGCAAAAATATAGTCTATGGAAATAATGTTTCAGCCCAGGTTCGGCCTACTTTATACATCTTGGTTTTTCGCTATGACCCGGCCGAACAGTTGCGGTAAAAATTATCGTCCGTTTGCCCCGCACCTATAATATCGGCACGTGACACATAAGAATAATAATGCAATGCATCCGTACTTTACATATTAATGTACTTATATATAATATGTATAAATGTAGAGGTATGTCCCTCTCTATAATTTGGCCATTTCGAGCCATTATACGCCTCCCTCTTCATTTCTATATACTGCGCCCAATTTCATACCTACGCATACACGGATCTATGTATATTATATGTATAATAAGTCGGCAGTCCAAGGGACGGTTTTACCTATTTCAATTCTTTCCTTTTTCATTTTTCAATATTATTATTTTTTTCCCCTCTCGTTCTTTATTTCTCATTTCTCTCTCTCTCTCTCTCTCTCACACTTTTCCTCTCTTTTTTCTATATATACGAAAACACAATGATCGCTCAACGCGCTACACAAGCCAGCAACAGCTGCAGCGGCAACAGCATTCGTGACACGCGTCTGGAAGCAGCTTGCTTGTGCCTGATCGTAGCTAACCTAGACTCTACTATACCATTTCTCCTTCGGTGTCTCCCTTAAACGGGTGTTATATGAACGCAGGTATACATATAGAACTGATCTATGCCCTTATGCAGCGTAAGCGCATATCCTGTGCAGCCCGAAGTTGGCTATACGTACAATATGTATAATACATGCTCACGCATGCTGCAAGCAAGGGCTGCTGCTAACTAAAAATCATATTCAGGGTTACACCGCACATAAACGCGGTGGTCTGGAGTGAAGTGGAAAGTTGAAAATGGGCCCAGAATTTTCCATGACTATAGGTACGCGAGTAGGTAATACGAACATACACATAGGTAGAAATTCTGCGTACGTAACCTAACTGCATGCGTCTACCCGGTGACGAAGAGTAGCGCCCTGAAGGGAGAGGATTTTATCCGCCGAAGGGATGACTGAATTCAAATTGAATATGTACCTACTTATATCCAAAATATACGGTACATGGTACGTGAAGAGTAAAGGATATTTTTTTTCGTTAAACATCCCTTCAAACGTTGCAGCGAAGAAACTCGTCAGATAGATTCAGGGGGCTGCGGAATCGTGAAACTCGCGTACGGTTTAAAATGTGTTTTTGAAAATTTTAAACCCTTAACGCATATATCCGCCCCCTGGAGTCGGATGACGTCGCAAAAAAATTGAAATCCGAACTCATGACAGGCGAGATGCGACGCGGCTGGACTTGGATTTTTACATTTTATTCCGATTTGGTTATGTTTCTGAGTTCAAGATAATGTCGTGCATATATATAATTGTACAATTTACATGTTTCAGACATTTTTTAATGGGAATAAAATGGAGTGCCGGAATGTAGTCGTGTGAATTTTTTAGGTGTACATATTCGTTATGAATGAGTAAAATTAGCGATCTCTACGTTACAACGCATGTCGCGACGACGACGGAACCCGCGACGTTGTAGTTCATCATC
This sequence comes from Athalia cordata, assembly GCA_963932425.1. Lineage (NCBI taxonomy): Eukaryota > Metazoa > Arthropoda > Insecta > Hymenoptera > Athaliidae > Athalia > Athalia cordata. The sequence goes on from OZ010626.1 coordinate 35,452,345, forward strand.
GTGTTTGCCTTGTGCCTCGCTCTGCGTTGGCCGGCGTTCAACTTCAACACCGTCAGGATTCATTCCGTCCGGGGGGCCAATAAATGTATACGCGTATAGAAAGAGACCCCGAATATCCTGCGAAAACCACTCGCGGGCCAATTCGCCGAGATTTTTATTTGCACACGTGACTTAAAAGCGTCCATCCATATGTGCTTTTCACTTATCATTCTTTCTCCACAAGCGTCTGCAGTGATACGGATGCTAAAATCTCGATGAGCTAAGAAAATCTAATATTCTCTAGAACTTTTTTCGAACCGCTTCAATCCACACCATAGCCATTTCACGCCTGTATGAATGACGATGTTGATTCGAAGCGGTACAATTACACGCAGTGTTCTCAAACCAACTCTGAACTTCTATCGTATATTCATCGTATATCCCTTCTTTCTTTCACGCGTGTTTTACGTACTACAAGAGTCAAACGATGACGAGGAAGAGAAGTTCTCGGTGGCGTGGCGGGGGGTGGTGGGGGGTAAGAGGGGGTGCACGCGTGAGAGACCGCGTGACAAATGAGTAAATATTTTGAACGGTTGCTTAACGAATTCCTTGGCCGCCTTCCAACGCGAGTCTTCAGGCATGCGTTTCTTCTGACGCGTTATACTCGCGTTGACGTCCTCGAGATGCGTGTGCACAGCGATATGCGTACGCACGTATACTCGGGATGGTCGGAATCGAGCTCTAAAGTAAACCGAACCGAAATCGTACGATGATACGCGCGACTCGGGACACGCAATGGTTCACACGCATCGTCGTGAAACCCGACGTGCATCGCAGCTTCGATTCTAATTGGACGAGAAACGCTACGACCCACGGCAGACTTTGACCACTGATTGCCACCGAATCACCAAGCCTGATCCCCTCAATCGCTGACGCTGTACGTAAATGTACGGCCTTGAAAGATTCTGCAAAACGTATGGAGATTTATGTCGCGCATGTATAGTTAGGTACACGTAACGTATATTTTCACGAACGTAAAGTTTTGATGAAAAATTTTCTGTCTGTTTTTTTGTTTTTTTTAGCGGCAATCAAGGCATACGCGTGGGAATTCATGTCCTGAGAATCATCACGTTATATAATAATATACAGCGCTAGCGGAACATAAACTTTGAGACAGGACGAATTATCACTACAAATTCGTAACGAACATCGTATTTATATAGTTTTTTATTAAATGGGTTTAGAAACGGCGTAGATTTAAGAATCGCTCAGGTTCGTCTCGATTCTGTACGATCACTCGTTAATTTCTGTAAGAGCAATGAACGTCGGTGCAGAAGGAGGAGCGGAAAGGCGAGAAGGTGGAGGAAGAAAATAAATAAAAATACATACGTAAAAAAAAGGAAGAACATAAGTAGCTCGCGATCACCGATTCTAAGAGATAAGAAGACGCGACCAAACAAATTAAAACCCACGTAGGTTTGTATCGTTTACTTCTACATATGTATATGTACACGTTATAATACACACGCGGCGAGACGATGCCGCGGGACAAAATCACCCTCGCTCGCCGTGTTTTCTCACGTAGAGATATATGCCCAGATCAATTTTTTAATCGAATAACATTTATAATTCGTCGTCAGTTTCTGGTATCGCAGGTATATATGTGCAGGTATATAGATATATGTACTCGCAGTACCTATAGGTACATAAAATAAAGCTACCGCTCCCGCTGCAGTATCGGCGGCAGGAGTTTTCGACGACCTCCTACGGAGTTCCTACTGAAAAATGCAACCGAGTCACAAGTAGATGTATTTATACGTATATGTATAGTGAATCGATTAGCTGTTGCTGCTGCTGCTGCAGCGTAAGACCAATAATCGATTTCGATGTTTTTCCATATAATTGGCATGCAGGTACAATCCCATCGTTTTTCGTAATCGGAGATTATCAAGTGAATCGTATTTCGAGACAAGTTAAATGTAGACAATATTATCTAGAAAGTTCATTACTCGACCGATCGTTATAGATTTTCTCAATTAACGATTCTAGGTATATATAAACTGTAATCAATTCTGCAGCAAGCGCGATTGTTCATTTATAAAATTCACAGAAAAAAAAGAAAAATTCAAGTATGATATATCCTTAAATATACATACATTATACCTCTTGTTTCAAAATTTCACTTCCCCACTCTAGAAAAAAAAGAAAAATTCATTTCAAATTTGTAGGAAATTTTTTGATAATTCACGTCGCTTGATATACGTAGGTACGCATGATATAGTCGTCGGGTCCAGAGCGTTGGATATATCTCTGGATCGGAAGAGGCTGGGATAGGCAGAGGCACGTGCCAACGGTTCTATTCCCTCTCAGTCGCTCTTTTCCTCTCTATTCACCTCCTTTCCCCCCATCCCTTTGCCTCCCTCCGTCCCCCCGCTTTCAGCTACTCGCACAGCTAATATCTCCGTCTCCGTTCACTCAAATTTAACTCTCTCTTTCGCACTCGCTAGTTTCGCACCACCAACTTTAATAGTTCTAGATGCGAGAGTAATATACTCTGGCAAGGTCGCGGTAAAATTGCCACAACCATAACCGAATGGGTATGTATGTATGTACGCAGAAATTGGAAGGCTGCGTGTATAATGTACATGTACGTATACGTATAGGTGTATAAAATGTTCAACGAAACGGATATCAGAGAAAAAAAGAAAATTGAGAATAATTTTTTTGATCAGTCATCGGTGCGATGTGATTCGTATTTCATTAGGCGGATATAATAATATCTAATATCTTAGGTCTGAAACGAGCTAGCGACTGCCACGTGCAAAAAACGTAAAAGTAAAGAGAAAAAAAAAGAAGGAGGAGAAAAAAAAAACTGGCTTCAAGGCAATTTGCTATTTTAACTATCTCAGCTGCGATGTGCTCCTACGCTTTTGTCCACGGCGAAATTTTTCTCAAATCGCTAAATTTTCGAAGAATTACGAAATTGAAATTATTGTAAAAACATATAATACGAGAGCTAATAGGGCGACGCGATAATAATTGCCTAAAAAACAAGCACATCGCTTATAAGTAATTCTGCTTTTAAGGGCATTACGATTAGATTGGTGTAACGAATGAGAATTATAACATCGCGTTAAAAATCCGTCGAGATTATAGACACGAATTTATTTTATCGAGGCGCCGGGCGACCACACCTATATTTAAGTCTATGTGAAATTACACTTCTTCTTATGGACATTAGGAACCAGTTTAATTTTATTTTTAATAGACACGCTATTTGTTTTATGAATAGAAAAATTGATCGGTATCGTTATCGTCATCATATATTATAAAATATAACAATCATTGCGGTCACGCGTAATCGTCTACTAATACGAGAGGTATTAATATGGATTATGTGGTGTACGTAATACACATTAATAGAATAAGCTTTATAATAATCACAAAAAATTTCTCCCGATACGTGGTGAATTTGTTGATTTTTCTAATCAAAATGCAGAGTAATGATATTTCTTGGAGAATTGGTCGAGCAACTGCAGAGGGTAGAAAAAAGTGATTCGGGTGACGCGTGAGTTTTGTTAGATCGAGGAGCGAGTTTAGTTCTTTGGGATTCTTTTAAATGTTGGTTTGCCTCCGATCGTGACGTACGGCCGCAGGATCATCATATCGTTGTGGCAGCTGCTCTACGCCAAGGATGAGACCAGATGGTTCGACGACTCGTTCTCTCAATTTTCGGCGATGTTGCCAACCTGATGGAGAAACGAAATATACCTTACCTGTCGGCAAAGATATAGGGGAGATCTCTCTAAGTACTCTCACCTGCCCCTTGAAATGGCTCTTATATAACATACACCTATGTATACCTACAGAATCTACCTATATACATGCACACGCACATATATATATGCATATATATACATACAAGGCGCAGGACGATCGAAAGATGAAATTAAATTTCTCGAACCGCTCGGCGGTCTTGTATATTATTCGTATATCTTTCTGCACATAGATTATATGTTAGCTAAATTAAATAATAACTCATTATATACACCGCGCGTCTATAATAAAGATATACCGACGATCATCCGTGCATGGCGTTTTTATTCGTATCTCTGTCAACGTTTAGTTCCAAGAATTTGCTGGGCGATCGGATGCGGGCATACGTGAACTCATATTATACGTAATATATGTCTATCAATTTGAAAAAAAGTTCTTTTTTTTTTTTCTTTTTTTTTTATCGGAACACAGTCGTATACGTACACGTCAGGAGATAAGGCGCGAGTAGCCGCGGAGGTAATTAGCAGCCATTATCGTTCTTGCAGTTACGAAAATAGCCTGTGCGGTATTGTAATTCATGTAATTTTTCCACGTATTATTGACCATCTGCAGGATGCGGTTTTATCGCGTATAATCGACTTGTACTGAGAATCGTTGATGAAAAAATGGAGCGTTTTTTATAAAAGAAATCCTTTTTTCTATCTAATTTATTTATATCTTAATTCATTTGAAAAAGTTACAACTGGTACTTGTATATAATATGTGTATCGCCGAACACATACTACTTATTCTGCAGCCCCCGCGTTTCCGCAGAGGATATAAAACAAAAAAATAAATAAAAAAAGGCACGATATAAGACGGCCTTGGAATTCACTTGATCTGAAGATATTGGCCAATTAGTTCGCTTTGGTCGCGCGCAGGTTTTATATACATACCTATACCGTCGAGCTGTGTTCTCTTTCGATCCTCTTTAATTTAACCTTTCGTGATTCATTTGACGATCATTTTTCTAGACCTTGAACCCTTGCAGATTCCCTTTTGAGAAAAATATACCCGACTTGAAACTCAATTTTTGGAAAAATCATTCGTAGACACCTTGAAATAATGTATATATGAATAATAGAACGGTATTATTGTCCACGAGAATTATTAGTTATCGATTAAATCGCCAATTTTCGAATCGGAACTGAGGGAGTCAAAAAAAGTAAACGACATCGTTAGCAAACCTCATTGCAATTAAATTCACTTCTACGGGCGCGCAGATATCAACATCGCTGTGTGTAATATAAAGTAGTCCGTTTTGATAAAATCCTGTCAGAAACTGGAAAATAAAAAAAAAACGAAACGTCCGAAAATTTCCGAAAACTCAGTTGTATAATACATCTGTATTAATACGATATTATCCGATAATCGTTCGATAAGCTATCAAGCACGTACTTGAACGATTGAAAAATAGAAAAAGAAAGAATTCCGACCACGCGGTCTGTCCGAAGTATAATATACTGTGGTATAATAAAACCTGCATAACTGTATCTACCTATACATTATACACGATAATTGCGTAACAATTTTTGGGTTTATGCGTTCGATTTGTCTGCAATGGACAAAAGTTCGCCACTGGGGGGATAGGCTGGTGCCGATTTCCAAACAGCTATTTCAATGCATGTGCGAACGCAAAGTCGACTTCATAAAAGGAGAAAGAGGATTGGGAATGGGAATAGAATTAGGAAGACGAGGAGGGTGGGTGGGCCGGATCATGACGTAATGAACTTCCGGTTCCTGCAACTATATCGCGCGCGATCGTACGTATAGGTATATAAGTTTGACTCGGAAAGGGGGAAACAAGCGAGTTAAGTAGTGACGCCCAAGTGTCACCCACGGGGTCCCCGGACTCTGACGCGACGTGGAGGGTAGGTACGTCGAATATATATGTATATGGATGCATACATGGAAGGTATAACGTTCGGAATACGGGGAAGTACACCACACCGACAATGAGCTGGTTTATACGTTGAACCAACCGGCCCTGGCCCCGGCCGTCGTTGAGCAGTCAGCCCGTATTGTAAATCAATACCCCCCAGGGCCCCCGCGGTGACTGGCGCCCCCAACGTCGGCAGCGTATTTCTTCCAATTTAGTGTCCCTAGGTGGATAGCTGGATAAAATATACCTATGTAACTACAAGCGTACGTATGTTACACACCACAACCTCACCGAACCACCCTGGAGCTTTTCGCTGTACCACGCGAAGTTAAAAATATGGATCTTCCGACTCAATTTTTCTTTTTCTTTTTTTTTTCAAACTTATTTTTTACAAATTGTTTTGAAAGAATTTTTGATTTGCAGTTATAAAATAAATTTATACGTACACGTTACATATACCTATATACGACGTGAAACGTGTGACCATAAATTAGTTTCGGCGGGGGTTTGTAATACCTTTAGGGTGAACTTCGCTATACCGGGTATAACTTGAATAAGGCGTATATTTTTATACACCTCATACCGTCACGCAGAGTTAGGCTAATTATACATGCGGAAAATATTATGGCTGCGACACCACCTATATATATTTCAGTCATAGCTCGCACTCAGTTCTAACTGCATTCGCAGGTTTTATAAGACTAGTTTATATATACTCGGGCCCAAAAAGGACCCTATGGCATGTGGGCCGCACGTGTTTTGAGCATATATACTGTAACTGTAATACATATCCTATTTTAGGGGTGACTTTTGGGGCTGTTTTCGTCGCACCCTTCATATCTTGCTACCCCGTTGTCCTTACATGTATATATAACATACACTCCTCACGTCCTGACTAAACCAGAACAAAAGACGACTGCAGAAGCTCATAATTGCTTCATTAATGTAGAAACTCATATTTGTTTTGTACAAGCTTTGTCCGCGATAGCGCGTAATGAGGCGATAGTGCAATCATAGTCGGAATAATTTAACTGACTCGAGATTTCCTGAATTTATGGATATAAATCAACCAGGACCCCGTAATGATCGATTTGAATTTAGATCTAATTGCGATTTTGTCACTTCAATTACAGTTGTTTCTGTACGATTGTCCGATAATTTTATAAACCATTTTCAGTTTCAGCTAACATTCCATTTCTCGACGCCATTTTGGTACCCGTGATACTCTTGGATATGTGTTTTCGATCTCCTTGCAGCGATTTTTTGAAGTGCACGATGATGATGCGTTCGACTATAATTTTTGGAATCTGAATACTCATCCTGAATCCTTAACAGAGTAACGTTATACATATTGCTTCCGGCATCCATTTCACATCCTGTGCATGACTGACTCTCTCTCTCAATTATCAAGTGAACTTCATTATACGCATTTCAGATTTACTAGCATGCATAACTGCATTTTGAATTTTATTACTCCTCAACAAATTAGTGTACAGATATGACCAAGACAAGTTCTTGTAGGGAATCGAACGTTCTACAAAAAAGGTTTCTTATCATTTTTTGATTAGTCTACAGGTTCGAAAGTTATTCAATGTCAAAGTTGAATTTATGGTAAATTTAATGATTAAGGGAAATGTAAATATTAATATTGAGAGCTCAAATTTGAACAGGCGTCTTTTCAGACTAGAGCGAAACTTTTGAGCCTGTTTAAAAAAATAAGAAAGAAAAGTTTTTTCTGAAACACCCTAATATACATATAATATTGTAGATACGTGCATGTGAATGGGTCCAGAAGATCGTTGGGACCTGCTCGAACACCATCGCAGTAAAGAGGATTGGGATACGAGTTATGTTAATACTCGATCGAGGGGATCGACGCATGCGTTTGTGGCTGCATCAGCATCACCAAACGGCATACCGCATGAATATTCATGCGATCTATACGCTGCGCTAGCTTCGTGCTTATAATATCCGACGCTATATGTGCATCTCGACGAAGAAAAGTTACCGATCCGAATCTCCGAAGTGTCAATCGCTGTTATGCAGACTCGAGATTCGTTTTCAATAATTTCACACAGCGCGGGAATCAGCTGAAAACCCCTGTATATAGAACTTTGAAATCTTTTAGAGACACCCTATATATTGCGACTCATCGTTAAAACTATGTATACTTGTATGCACGTATATTATGCGCGTTAGTTTCAATTTAAAACGTGCGCTTTAAAGCCGATCTGTTTTTAGCGTGCAGAGTAAACAAACCGCAGATGGACAAGGTGGTAGTAAATGCGGACAGGCCCGCGATGCAGGAAATTCTTCTAGTTTCGAAGTCGCTCTCGTTCCTAATTCTTAAGCGATATATGTATATATGGTGTATAAATTTATACCTAGTATGCCATTACCCGCTAACGACGCGATCGACGATCGTTATATATATTATATATACAGAAAATCGTAACGCGCGACGCGATCGGGAAACCAGTTTAGAATATCACCACGCGTCGACTGATATGTATATGCGATATAAATATACGTATATTTTATATACGTACCTACAACACACAAGTCATCGTTCTCATCGTAGCGCCAGATTTACTATCGATAAATGATCATATTATGGAGTGTTTCAAATATCAAAAATTGTATCTTTGGGAGAGTGCGGAGATCGTTCAAACGCGAATATCATGTTGAAAATTAGACGGCGAGTATATTCGTATAAAGTGGTCGTTTATTTATAAACCAAAATCATACATACATATTTATACGTAAACTTGTTGCGAAATGGTTTATATATACCTAGAGTGTTGAAAACGGGTGTAATAATGCGTATAGATGTATAATTTTTCAGAAATACGTTATTCAAAAATAGATGCCTGCTACGGATTTTAATCACATATTACTGCAGAGCTCTATTATTTCCAGGTGCTTGCGATCGGCCATTTTATCTTTTATTCGCGTTACACATCAGAAAACGGTTGATTTATTGGACGACTAAATATAATCGCGTCTGTAACGTATATACCTAGAATCGTACTTCATCATGAGTCCGTGAATTGCGGTTTTGAGGTAAACCGCATAAAGTAGCTATATACGTACACATATATACATATATATAAAGGAAGTAATACACATACGGAGATAATTACCTATAAAATTCGCGACACCTACCGCAGAAAATACGTACACCTTATATGAAAAAACAAGCCGGATGAAATTCTTGGAAGGGAAAAAAGATCGTGGGAGGTTACGGAATGACCATAAAATATATCTGTAACATAATAGCCGAATTATATCTATATAAATTATCATCAGCATCCTCACTTCAACAAAATACATGTATTGTAAGGTTTATACATACACGCGATTGGCCGAAGAATTACCCTCCGATGGAGGATCATCGGCCAATCGCCGCGTTCGCGTGGTGCATAAAAATTCAATTACGAATCGTGAATGATTATACGTATTATAGAACTCTGAAAGAAATGAAAAATGACTCGTGATCGATCAATCATCGAAAATTATGACGCGTAAAAAACTACACACCTGGTATACTCTTATATAGATATGTAGTTTATATACCACTTCAGATATACAACGAATAAGATAAAATTTGAGATTCTCTAATTTCCAGTCTGCGGTTAGAGAAGTTCGCTGCAGTGGGAGATGATCCTTTTAGCGGCACATAGGTATACGCGATGGTAGGTATAATACACTCTGCAAACATATAACATAGATGTACACGTCGAGTCGCAGCTACGGATGACGTCATCCTATCTCTTTTGAAACATCTTTACGGCCCCAAGGCCTGACGTTTCGAAGACGCTGTGCAGCAGCATTATAACCAAAAATCAGAGCGCGCGCTTCACCAAATTCTATCACATTATCTATAATATAACATCATTCGTTATTTGTCCGCAACCAGGTGCGGCTGCCGGACGTACGGAACGCGGTTGTTTTCGCCGTTAACTTTCGGATAAAATGCTTCTAATTTTGGACGCGGCTCCGCCTCGCCGCGAGACTCGCCACTCGGTATGTATATCGGGTTGGTACCCCGCAAGAGTCTCCTCTTCGTACTTGCATACCTATATACATATGTATGTATAGATATATATATATATTAAGTTTCTTTAGCACCACCAGCTCCGGGAATAAAACCTGAGAAATATTCCTCCGACGTCGCGGCCAATGACGGAGCCGCGTTTGTCTCCAACGCGACGCTGCGAGAATCGCTTCTTCAACGCGACCGAAACGATCATTGAATCCATTATACCTTTAGAAAATGACAATTAATTATAATCGAATTTGCGCCAAATTTTTAGTCGATATATAACCGTGCAGATTATGTAACTGCGTTATCTGCAGCTACATACGCCGAAGTATAGATGTATATAGTACGTAATGCGATAATCAAAGAATTGAGGAATAAAAAATATGAAAATTAATTCAAAAATACAAGAATAGGTTGTCCATGATAATTTTTGTGTAGCGGAGCCATGAAAATGTGGCCGCATTTTACCCAGTTGCTTATAAACCGACGCCATCTTTGAAAGGGTAGAAACTATATACGATCCGGCAATCTCGCATGTATATGTGGTGCGCATTGTACATAATTATGTACATAAATAAACATGTTTGTGTAATGAATTTTTCATTCCATTGTACATATCGTGAGGTTAATTTGCGAAATTCTGGATCTTTATCGGTGACGATATCATCGTCCTGGATAGCGTGCGCTGCGCGGATTGGGAACACCACAGAGCGGTTATCTTCACTTTTTTATTTCTCCTTTCTTTCTCTCTCTCTCTCTCTTTCTTGCTTTCTCAGCTATGCCTCTTTCTTTCGGATCGAGGGCCTTCTACTCTATATCGCTGTCTGCAGCTGCGTGTAATTAACAGCATACTAAATAAGCTATCGCACTTCCTATATACCCTAACGATGATAACGGATGCGTTCACTCAGCATCCGCTGCACGCGCGTGACAACGAAATATATTTAAGCCCGCACTCGAATACATAACATCGGTAATATACATATATATAATTTTTGTTTTCTTACACAAAATACGCTAAATTATAACTCCGTGCAGATTTGACAACGCGTATTCACCGTATGTATAAAATATGTTACGCAATAGAGAATTCCTTTTTCTTTTTTTGTTTCTTCGAACTTGTCTATCGGAATTTTATCTTCACCCTTATCTACATTATGACGATACGCATCTCGGTACACTCGTATGTGTGCCGTAAGATGTGCACGTGAAAACAGTAATTTGTATGTATATGCGATCATCTTATCGTTATCGGGAGTGCAAAACGAAATCACTCGCTGCTCCTGCGTAATGTTTGTATATACTCTGGAGATAAGCTCGGCTGCTATGTATATAAGCTAAATTATTATTCACGGTTAACGACGTCGCGTATATACATACACGTGCATATATTCGCCCATTATACATATGTGATCCGCGGAACGTTGCCTAATTAATTTCTTCAACACCAACGCGACAATTGTATATATATCTGCATATATTTTATCATGCATATGCAGGGACGTGCTACGCGAATACGGGAACCCCCGTTCATTTTGCAAACTGTAAATAATACTGAAGCGACTGAGGTTGGCTCGTACATGTATGCGTTTTATATACTCGGTATATACCGCATACATAGACACCTATGTACTCGTCGATATGCATATCGCGTATAACCTATATCCACTTAATTGTATTTAACTACCTAATTAATCGCAAGTTGCTGCACATTGCACGCGGCTTGTTATACTATATAGATCGAGCAAACCGCCGTATAATGCACGCGTGTGCATAGAAAATTCCTCACACCGTATACGTGATTACTGAGAATTATACTATAAAATTCATGTGCAAACTGATGCGATGATATTCATGGGTCGGTCCTAAAATTTATGGTTTTTTCTTGTTTTTTGTTTTTTTCCTGACGTCAATATAGTTATACAGAAACGGGTAAAATTTCCGACCCGGTTTTTGTGCAATGTATATAATCGTCCTTTACGATCATTCGGCAACAGTGTTGCACTCGAGGTGGTCATATATGTACATATACATATATCAGTGACACCATCGCCGCCGTGCAGCTTTTCTCGATAAAATGACTATAGCTGACGACTATGTGCTTCTGCTGTTGCCGCTGCTGCCGCAGGATATATTATATAGCAGTGACTCGTGAATATATATGTATACGTATATATATACGGGGACCACCGGAAGTCGCCCATCACCGTCCTATATTCCCAACTTCCGTTTTAGCTGCCTTCATGCCGGCTAATATACATGCACGGTATGTGCATTATACGTATACCTACCTTTAACTAATACGCGAACAATTCTCTAAGGATATTTATAATCCAACCGCATATATACGAATTTATGTTATATACCCGCTGCAGAAGTCAAATATTACATATAGTGTATATTACAGCGAAGATGAGTCGGTAGTAAATTATAAAATTGACGAGGAAAAAGTCGTATTCATATTCACAATTATGGAGGAGCTATATTCGATGTCCGAAAATGAGAATCTCCGCATCACGTTGCAATGGAATTATATAATACCTACTTTGCATGAAAATGATACAAGAATCATTTTTTTTTTACTCATCGATCGACCAGATTTAAGACGACAAGATCGAAAAATTTGGTGTGTCTTCTCCCGCGATTATTCTAGGTTGGGTTCGTATTCGTGTTTTTGAAAAAAAAGATCAAACTCTGAAGACACATGGGCGAGGAAAATGAAGTTTGTTTTCCCCACATGATACGCACGTTTTGGCATGATCTAATCAGACTGCAATTAGCATCTTTTTGCCACATTCGGGGGACATAAGAAAATGATCATTGCTTCGATTGAAATATGCAGTTATCCCTGTCAGAGTGCAGGTCTAAAACCGCGAATGATTATACACATGATTACTACGTACGCATCACGTGATTTGGTCAATTTTACCGACAACAATGTGCTACCTGATTTCCCTGACGTTATTATTGTTGTCCAACAATAAATGTGATTCCAGAGAGTTTATTACATACACTGGAGTGTAGGTGCCGTACTATAGCGTTGCGTTTATAATGTACGGGAATTGAACTGGTCAAGGCGAGACCACCTACCTGTAGAGGTAGTTATTCGTCCATGTCACGTGACCGTAAGGTCACCCCACTTCTCGTTCACTTTTTCGCATTTATTATACACTTGCAACGTTATATACGTAGACGTATATGCGCGTGTTGCTGCACATGAATCGGTGTGATATGGTATACAATAGTATGTACCAAGTTGCACACCCTATATTATAATACCAGCTATGTAAGTACGTGCTCGTGCATTTTGCATGCATATACAGGGTGGTTGCAGAAAAAGAGAAACTAAAAAACCGATACGATCATCCGATAAAAATTCAACATCTATTGGACAAGCTGGCTTTTCTTGCGGATTCTACTCGTGACGGATACGCTCAAAAATGATCAATCAATCGTAGCTCTAATTTTTCCAACTTCCACAATCCGGTGAAAAAATTTACGCATTTTGAGCTTCAGTTATTCGTCGATTGTGAAGTGTTCCTTTTTCTTTTTGTCTCTCCAAGCCACCCCGCGTAGCATCGATATACCTGCGGCAAACCTTCAAAAATTGATATATTCGCGTGTTACGTTATTACACAATTGGCTTATGTTTTACGTGTATGTATAAATTGGTATAACCAGAGAAAGAGCGAAACTATAAAGCGAGAAAGAATTAATATACCTATAGAGAAAGCGAAGTGGAGAGATGATACTTTCCGCGGCAACAAAGCCAGGTAATTATACGAACGTCTCTCATGCGCTTTGGCTCGATGATCATCTTCTCACTCCCTCGAACAAGGGCCATAAAGTAGTGGGCTCGAGTTGAACGAGGATAGAGCGAGGCACTCATAGGCGCGTAACAATGGCTCTCCATGGCGCCCACCGCGTGTCATTCCCACGGGACAAAACAGATAGGTAGGTAGGTAGCTACGATGTATCCTATATACCTAATACTTGACTACCTACGTAATTCCTTCTTCTTCGCGAGTAGCTATATAGATATAATACATACATCATATACGTATGCAGAGATATCTTCCGGTTTACGCGCGCGCGCATTGTCATACGCTAACTATTTACATATATAGGTGTATAATCTACATATAAAACCCGATACGTCATATCCATTCGCACCTGCATTGCACGATCGTGCATCACCTTAATGATTGGTTTCTTCTCTCTTTTCTTCTTTTTTTTCAATATTATTTGCCGCGTTTCCCGCGCTCGCAGCTTTTCAACCAAATAAGACACGCGTTACGTAATATATATACGTTATTACGTGCCCATATATAGTCTTATATATTTATACTGCAATATACGATATGATATTAGAGGTGTGTATGATATATGGATATCTATGTAGGTATGTATAAAAGCATAAGTTTCTATGTACACTGAACACCGATCGGTATGCCAAGCACGTGTGTATCTGACATCGATATCTGCGGCTGTTCCTCACTACCTGTATATGCCGATCGGTATATATGGGTAGAATAGATATACGCATACCTGGTACATTTCAGCTCGCACATATCTCTGTAAACTTCACTCTCCCATACGACCATCATCATCGTCGTCGTCACCGTGATCGTCATCGTTATTATCATTATTATCGAGAGTTGGTACAGTGGGTGTAATTATTCTTTTGCAAATTGTTGAGTATGTAGTATAAATGACTAGTAATATATGTATACATATACATGGCCACGAATGCCCGCACCTCTCAAGTTCGTTTACCCGAGACAAGATAAAACATGGCGTACATTAGGTATAGGTACAATCGTCGATGATTCCTGATGAGGATAACCGCTCGGACTGGCCAATAAGAAAAAGAACAAAAACCAGAGAAGAAAAAAAACGCGAGTGTCAGAATCACGTCTACATAGTAGCGATCTATCGCGCTCCCATGTTACGTGAGCTACGTATAACTATAACTTGTAGGTTATGTTATAACACAATGTAGCCTACATGGTATAGTCAGAAAGTCTGCGAAATCACCATCTGCATTTTCGTTTCAACGTGTATTTGTTACATTTACAGTGCTCTGCAACGATTGGATTGCATGTCGTCGATATCCCGGAAATTACTATAGTGTACCCAAATATACGCTATAGATGTACGTTTAAAATTTTCATCAGTCTTTCATCCACAAACACCGCGGATGATGCACGTTATCGAAGCTTGGAAATTTTAGCATTAGTACCTAATTGGGAACAGTCGACCATCGTTGAGTGGCATATATTATTTGGATGTCCATTATTATTATGGCATTAGACATTCTCTTTTTTCGATGTGCTCAATATTTTCGCGAACAGTGTAGGTATACGAAATAATGATTACATCGAAGCAGCACTTTCTTCGCGTGTCTTTTTTAGTTTCATTTTTTTCCTTCTCTCCCTCTCTATCTCAGACTTACGAAACTTCACTACAGTCTATATACAGCCGTACATATATATATAACCGAATCAAACCTTGTTACTCATTGTATCTTCGATCTCATTGTTTCGCCACTGTTTGTATGACCACTGAATTCGCGCATGTAAAGAGAAAAAATTCATGCATGACGGTACGCGCGTTACATATTACATATGTGTGTGGTGTAATAAGGAAAAGATTGATGACTGTTCAGCTATAGATATATGGATAGTTATAGGTGATTGCATGATTATCTACCAACGATTTGAGTCATGCTTCCTTTTGACGAGTGATCGAATTCGTAGAAACTCATGAGGTAAAAACTATTGTCTTTTCCTTTCACGTTACTCGTACCGGAACTGTACCCGTAATGCTGAACTTGAAGGCTGCTGTTGCGCGCACTGATTATGGAAAGTATATAAGTAGACAAACAATCACCCAAAAGTATCAAACTATGTTGTCTGTTTTCGATCCAATGCAAACTGTCATGATATATTGAAAATTTCTCGTTTCATTTCATTCCGTTGAAAGCTCATTGGATATCTTGGAGAAAACGTGCAACGAATTGTCATCTGTTTCGTGTATTGTTCATCTGCTTTGCAAGGCAAAGTCTGCGTCATCCAACGTATGAATTTACGGGTGTAAATTCGAATCTTCTCATCGCTACGGAATTTCATCAAAACTGCTCAAACACGGAGTGCTTATGATAGATACCTAATTCCAAGTTTTTCTATGATATAAAAAAAACCTTTTTAGCTATCTCGAAGTGTCCACTGAAACTCGTAACGGATGATCAAATTCCGGATAAGGATAAGGAATCCAAAGAAATTGTGCGCATTCAGCGTCCAGACGACCAATAGATGCGGCTATAACAGTTCAAGCCGTAAAGAAGCGTAGTGTTTGTCGAAGTCGCGGTGTACCTGAGGTAATAATATACGAGTGTCGAGACAATTGGGAAGCGGATAGGTAAAGTATGTATATGTGTAGGTAGGTGTATGCGCCTGAGGCAAAATCATTTCGGTATGAGATCGGACCGGATCGGTTAGGATCGGTTCGTAAGGTGCAGCAGCACGTACAGAGTCGGTCGGTGAAAGCGAGAGAGGTTCAGCAGCATCAGGAGTTGTAGAAGAAGCATCAGCATCGGCATCGGCATCGGCATCGGCATCGGCATCATCAACAGGAGCAGCAGCGGCGTATAAGCGGGAATTCTGACGTCGGCGACGCCCTCCTCCGCCACGCGAGTATACGCCGGTAGCTCCTGACAAGGATAAATGCATCGTTTTAACAACGTGAAGAAATGAGATGGATCGATCCTCCAACGAACTGAATGAAAAGAGGGACTGGTAGAAATTCGTACACAGTGATAGTGTAGGTACCTATATTCCCTGCTTATAGGTATACCTATAGACCTACACAACGTGAGCTCACCGTATAACACGTCTATGTATAAGACGCTTTCGCGCGCTTGTTTCTTGGCAGCGTTCTTTCCAGTTGGTTCGCAAAAAGAGCGTAGAGTAAAAATATGTAGCAGCGTCCGTAGAGAGGGGAAATCGAGGTGGCCAAAACCGGCCCCGAAGACCTGCAGCGGACAAGACCTTCCGACTACGAGAGGGGGTATATTACCTTTGATACTGCTGTAGTGCTTTTTACGTATTATATATTTATGCGAGCAATTACACTAATTATCGACAAATTATTACGGAACGTCGGAAATTTAATTTATTCGAAAACTTTTACAACAATTATTATGCGCACTGTTTAAATTTTATATAGTCAACAAGTTTTGCTACTTCTACAGTTTGAGCGAGATTCTTATTTTTTTTCTTTTGTCTATTGATTCTTATCGAGCGTAAAAAAAATTGGATAAACAGGTTTCTCGTGTAAAAAATAATCAGCTTATTACTCATTTTTGGATAGCGTTTCAAAATCTATTGTATATTTTAGAATCGGAAGAAAAAAAAATTGATTTCTTTCATCCACCGCAATGTTTTATTATCGTCGTTGAAATTTTCCATTCTAAATTTTCATTTCATTCGTTATGCCGTGAATAGAAAAAAAACCAAAAATTTCCGTTCGATCCTCAAAAATAGGTAAAAAGATCGGATATCGAGTTCAGAATCGTGCAGGGATCTCCTTTTTACTCGAGCATGCATACCTATACAAAGCACAGGGGAATTTACCTTCGATAAATGTGAGTTGGCTGATCGTGTATATGTAAATAGATATATATATGTATATAATATATGTATATACGAGTCGGTACTAACCTCGCGATACGATGCTGCAATGTCGTCACTAATTAATTGCTGCGGGGGAGGGGAGAGAAGAAGAAGGAGAATAAGAATAAGAATAAGAAGAAGAAGAAGCAGCAGCAGCAGCTGAGAAAGAGAAAAAGTGGGGAGGGTGCAGCCTTCGCACCGAGGGAATGATGGAGACAGGGAGAAGAGCAGAAGTAAAAGCAGGAGGAGAAGGAGAAGGAGAATAATAAGAAAGAGGGGATTAACGTTTCGTCCAATTAGCAATATTATTTATTACACACATAATCGAATCGATAGGTTACATATAATATGCGATGTGTCTAATTTCTTAATTCATACGAATGATACCTATGCTTATGAAAATACAGCGCTTGTTTAGAAATCATAAAATCAACGATATAATTCAAGGGAACGTCGTAATACGCGACGATTACGTCCACCTGACATCCGTTCGTTATATTCACGATATTCTCGCCCAACTACTTTGCACCGTTTCACTAAAATTGTTCATCTCAATCTATTTATAGACCATAGCAGGAAAAAGAGGATAGACTTAGAACGGGCAACTCCTCTTATATATAGTCGAACCAAAAACTGTACATGTGGCATAACGATGACTATACATTCCAAGCAGGTTTTGGTAAAGCGTAAAAACTTCAGTTTTCATTATTTTGAGTATATTTTCGCATGTCGAATATACCTAAATGGCATTTTTTCTGTAATTTGATTATAGCAGAGGATAGCGATGTGTACATATATACAGTGTACTACTATACATGTTAAGAATAATCAAGTTTATAAGAAACTTGTATTATACGTGGATCTGGTGTACATAAATGCGATAAACTTTCACATCGAGGTTAATTTGGTCGGAGCGGCTATCTCGAATGCAGAGTTGGCGACTGCGCGGCAAAGACGTTTGCCCATATAGCCGCGCCACGCTGCTCGTGGCTCTTCACAATCAGACGAAATACATACTTTACCCATGCTTATGTGCGTACACACGTACGAGTAGTTTTATAAAAAAAGTAAGTAGGCGGTTCGAGTATTTCCTCGATCATATACTTAATTATTATTATTTTCATTATCACCACGCCGATTACGAGATGACGAAAGAGGAGAAGTTTTTACGTTGGCTCCGCGATGAGTATCTCGTGCTCTCGCTATTATCCCGTATCATAATATACGTTATATTGTGCGAGCACACGATATGATAAAGATTTTTTTTTCAAAATATATTACGCGAAACCGCAATAATAATTGTCGTATCGATCTGGACTGCCGTCGCTGCAGCTACTCTGCTGCAACACGTACTCTATTCAAAATATCATATTCAGACGCATCAATAGCGTTGTATACATATCTACACGATGTACATATGCTGCATGGGAAAAAGGATTTTGCAGTTTGGATATATAGCGTAAAAATATTGTCTCGAACACCGTACGAGCGCGGGGTACTGAAAATCCATCGGACTACAACTCATCGTCTGTTTGTCGTGTTAACCGGTGGTACGGCACAGGAGTCCAGAAATTTGTTCGAACATCGTACAGGACTTGATATAGAATCAAAAGTGCACAACGCTCGAACCGTTCCTGCAATTTATAGGGTAGCTTCCGAACGCGACGCTGCTGCGCTCTACAGACATTTTTTCACGTACATATACGCGTGGCTACGTGAACTGTAGTATGTGTACGTATATTACATACGTAGAAGGATAGGGAGAGAGAGAGAGAGAGAATTTTCGCGCCCTAAAACAAGCGGAGATGCATAACCCCTGCGCGTCTGCCGCGCACACCTATACCTAGAAACGTACTAATTTCACGTGTATTTGCGAAGTGGAGGTGTGTATATAGGTATATATATAATATACGTGTTGAAACGTAATTCGCATGCGCACTATAAAACTTATACCCGCATAAACGCTGGTCTATATGTATTTGTGCCGTTCATGCGATTCACGCCGATTATGCCCGTAAGCTTTGGAAAGAGAAGAGCGACGCGTCAGTACGTCGTATCTACTGTATAAGCCGTGTGATCATCTAGTCGGTGTATATGTAGACGGAAATCAAATTTGTATGTTACTTGGGCAAAATGTAGATGCGCTGTATGGAGAATGGCAAAAGGCTGGTCGACTTTAAAGACACCGAGGAAGGACGGAGCGTGAAGTACATGATCCTGGTTGAATGTAAAAATGGCAGAAAAAAAACGCTAGAACTTCGTATAGAATGTATGAAAAATATGTAGACGTATATGTTGGATCTAAAGAAGAATAAGCGCGAACTGCGAGTGGTAAGATTTCGCGCTGTCAGTGCAGAAACGAGATCCCTGCAGCAGCAGCAGCAGCAGCAGCGGTAACGTCGGCGTGCTAGCCAGCTTGTACAGCGCGTATATCCACATTCACATTCACATTCGCAGGGGGTTGGAATATCCGCGTGTAGCACAGTCAGAAACGTCGTCGACGGGTCGTCGGATCGATAACTCGACGTGTATACGCGGATACGGACGCGGGCGGTACGGTGCGGGGGCGAAATTATGGTGGTGAGGATCGAGGGGGGGTAGAAGGGGGTGCGAAAAGCGGGGGTGGAGGGCTGTTGCCACGGAGACGCGGTATTACAGCGAAGGGTCGGCGGAGGAACGGGGAAGGGCGCGAGGAGTAGAGGAGAGGAGAGAAGCGAGGTGCAGAGGAGGGTGTCCTGTAGGCGCTTCTCGACCGCCTGCGTCCCCGCGAGCTCCGTATATGTATATCACCTTATACTATACACCTAAACCTGCAGTATGCGATGCGGTGAAAGCTTCGCGTAATACATATATGAAGATATATTTTTTTTTCATAAAAGTGCAACATTTTTATCAAGATACTGCAGCATCCGTGACCTTCGTATATCAGACGGTGAAAGACCCTGTAGGATGAAGAAAATTTTCGCTTTCAGGATCAAAACTTATCCTGAGATCGCGGGGAATAACCTCTTATTCTATACATGCTTCGAAATGGGAAATGGTTGCGTTCGTTTTTCTTCTTTTTTATTTTTTAGCAATATGTTACAGAAACCAGGTGAAGAGGCTTCGAAAGAGATTCAACGAGAAGACTGGTGACCCCGAAAGCCGCGCACTTTGCATACGCGGTTTATGTCGTTGGACAAAAACTTCGGAGCCTTCGATTCATCTTGGAAGCAATGATATTAGTTACATCGGATGATGGCCCGATTGCCAGTCATGGCTGTTGTCATAATTTGGTGATCGAATATGGATGAGTTTCTAAGGACAAAAAAAAACTGCAACGTGACTCAAATCCGATGGTTTATATCCCATGCGTCGTTGCAGACTGATAGTAAAACGAGCATTTCAACTTACCGCGGGCAAATAAGAGGATTAGAATTTTATATATAGTTACCCACGTAATACGTACGTGTAACTCGCTATAAACCAAAGATTATCATCCTTAGAAGGCTTGGACACGGTTTTAAGATGAGACGTGGTCTTACGAACGCCTTAGAATAATTAACTGCAGCGGTGAGAAGACTTAGGAAATACATCGAATAATTGCAGCTGGGGTTTTTACATTATTGCTAGCTACTAGGACGTATAATTATTATAAAGACTCAGATTTATTGACGATCATGAAGGAGGTTTTAATTTTAACGGTTTCTTTTTATTTTATTTTTTTTATTTTTCTACAGAATAATTGAATGAAAATGATGGAGTTATAATACGGAGCGTAATGTATACTGCAACCGTACGTGGAGACATAACTTTGCAACTGCATGTGGTTTGCACGTTATATGTATATGGACTTCTTTGACGAAGTTCCGGTTAAACAACGCTTGAAGAGGTAATCTCCGGCGAGCCTGTATATAAGGATGGGTATATTATATTGAGGCAATAAAAAGGAGCTGCAGGTTGTTTTATTGACGAAGCATCGCTCACCATGCTGGGGTAATTGAATGACCGACCGGTAATTGAATGGAAGCCGAAGCTGGACGGAGCAGAAGAGAAAAAACACGGAATAAGATAAATGAGAAGAATACCGAGGAACACGATGATTAACAATTTATCGCAATTTTGTGCACTTTATATATACCACACTCGGAATAACACTTGCATTCTTGCAGCAGCATTCGACTTTTTGCCGCTGATAATCGTCCAGTTATCGTATATAACTGGAATTCGACTGTTTGTTGAAAAGACCAAAGCACAGTAAAAATTTATAAAGATCTAGGCAGAAATCTGAAAATTTCAATAGCTACAAGCTGAATTTTGTGCGGGTATAACAAGGATGTAATTTTAATACTTTTAGACGGTGCTGGGGCTGAACTGGTGGCTGAAAATTGTGAATTGATTATTGACGGGTCGAATGTGTAGAGAACCTGTAAGAAATTCATGATTTTATGAACAAAGAATGAACGCTGAGATCGAAGAGTCTCGAAGCGTCGTAAGCGCGAGTTCGTCCAGCCCGTATTATAAGCATCAGCAGTTGTTGAGCTGTGCGCGCTGTGAGTAAAATTCGAGCGTTAGCTGCGCAGGTAAAAACCGGCTATTTTATATCTCAAGTTCGAGTGAAGATAAAAATATAATTCTTTCGCCATTATTTTACAGACCATTTCGCAGTCCTAGTTTTAAATTTTCATCAAAATCGTACCGCGGGTAATCGATTTATCAAAGAAACTTCAATGAGACCATTTTACCGAACCCGTCATCGGAAAATAATCGTTATTCGAAAACCAAATGTGTTTTCGAAAATTAAAATTCATTTTCCTACCCACGAAACACCTCCAAAACTGATGACGGTAAAATTTTGTCGAAAAATTCATCCCTTCACACGATTCCAAACGTCATGATTTTGTCACCCGATTATATGGGTGCGTTGGATTTGCTTTGTTAGGTGAAAAATGGAGTGAAAATACGCGACAAAAACCAGTCATCGTTAAGGCAGTGTATAATGTTTTTCTCAACACCATACAGCTGGTGACCTATAAATTTCAATTGTTTTTTTTCTTTTCTTTTTTTTTATTTTAATCTCACATGAGCTGTAGGTACTTGAATCAGAATTTTGCACTTATATGCTCCGTCTGCTGCAGCATTATGGATTCGGTCGTGACTCATGCCATATAACTACTTAAGAATCGCCGTATTTGCCGTACATAATACGTATATACGTCATCGCGCATCGATGATGATTCAACGCTTTTTTAAACTCATTAGAAATACAAGTGAATTTTCAATAAAGTAAAACGTTAAAATATGATTCTGCCGGTAATGTTATCACATAGGACTGGACTTTATTACCTCGGGTAGACTATATTAGCACCATATATAGTCTTTCGATTTCCTATAAATTCTAGACAGACCTTCTTCCGCATGGGAAACTTTCCAGCCTCAGTTTTATAATATGGAAATATTACAACAGCATTTCATGTATGGCATATTTTACCTTGAGATATATATTATTTTACATAGCTCCGCAGTTTTAACATTATACGGGATTACGATCTAGAATTCATCGCCTATATTTAGACGTGGTTAGATAGACGTGGATATACGAAAGATGTACCACAATATACAATTTAATGACTGCAACTGAGTTTTTTCTTTTGTTATCGAGTTTTTTACTCTTGATACAATGGAGGATCTGTCCGTGTGCAGATGCACTTCGCATCGATAAAGTACCGAAGTAACGCGGAATAAAACCCAAAAAGGGCTGATCGAATGAAAATAATTAGCGACGCCGTATATATCCATCGAAAAAAATTGTGATCCGCTTGGAAGATTCGTGACCGATTTAATTCTTATACAGGGTATATGAATGTGAACGATAATTTATACGTAATTTCTCTTTTATCTTCCACTCCTCACTCGCGTCCCGCATCGCTTTGTTCCTGAGCTGAAGTGACGAATTAGCAAACTCGCGCTGCGTAGCATGTCGCGCCTCTGAAGATCTTCTTGAATATTATAAACGCGCGTTTAAAACCCCCCCAAAAGTTTATCAAGTACCTTATACACAGTATATAACTTTCATGGTATATCTACACAACGTATTATACCGTTCTGCAGAAGTACTTATACACAATACAGCTGTGGACAGCTCTAAACGCGATTCATTCCGGCCTGCGCGATCAATTCTTATGAATATTGCAGATGGGGATGCATATATGTATGTATATATGGGTATATTTATATACACCGTGTGCTTATTTACTGTAAAGTTTTACGCGGAAAATGAGTGTGTATGAATAAGCTATACAGATATCTGTATACTTTCACGATACATTCGCATGTTACACATTTAAGAATTGAAAACGCAAATATAAGGTATACACACTTACTATTAACTGCAATCACTATTTTAGTCCTCTAGTAAGGTAGTAATTATATTTTATACGTTGTTCAAGCTAAATTACTGTGTACACGTTTACCCGATACCAAAAGAATTCAGGTTATTATATATACCTATAACACACGTCATTACGAACGTATAATTATTACAAAGCTATAAGTACAGGTATGTCATTTTTTATTCACATTATACCTACGGATACACCCACCCTGAAAGTCAAGAATTTCATACGAGCTCGTATATAACGTTTCGCTGCAATTTTTTTATTCTCCATTTTCTAATGTACCGTGGTATGAAACGTCTGAATTTTTTTCCGCATACAAAAATATAAATTCACAGCAATATTTACTGTATATAAAATTTTGACCACATTTTCAATTCTGGTGTTATATGCACATAATCGTCGTCGTCGTCAGGTCAGATTAAACTCGATTCTAACTAGGGACGACGCACGCGCAGTGAATAACGATATTCTGTGTGTTTGTATAGTATATATTATATACATATAGGTGCATACGTATATATAAGATTACATACATGTCCGGCAATCAGACGTACGACTGTGCAGAGAACGATGCGATAACGCGAGCGTCGCCATTTGAACATCTACAGGGTGTTCCAGAATATTCCCGATATAATGATGTGGTTACACCAGCTACTCTTCCGCGCGTAAACTTTACCGATTATTTATTATTAGAGTGCAGCACTTTTTACCGAAGAGAGCGTAATGCTCACTTTTTTTTCCCTTCTTCTTCGCGTACAAACGGCGCTGCAGCTCCAACCGCAGAAGAGAGTAAAATTTATACTCGGAAAGATGTCTAGAGTTGTGTCGATACAATGTGTCTACATTGTTGTAAGAAAATCCCGCATAGGAGACAATCTCTGTTTCGAAATTTTACAAATACTAATTTCGTGCTACATTCACTGCACCGGCCATCGCATTTATACTTTCGGTCCCCAAAACTTTCATAAAATACGATCGTCGCGAGGGCCGAACAGTGACTCAAAAATGGCGAGCACGTGATCACTGAAAAGTATAAAAATGAAAAGATACATGAAGAAAATAAGACGTAAGATGCAAGCAAGCCTGAGAATTACGGAACGTATTTTATACCATGAAGCGCGCGTGAGTCTCCTAACGGAACGATGCGCGCGACTCGTCGGTCGTGTCGCTGTAGTGGAGATGTTCAAGTGTGTGTGGGTACCGGGAAACTTTATTTTTTCAATAACTTTTGAACGGTTCGAGTTAGATCGACGATTCGACTTCTATCCGCGGTGACAAATGGTAAGGAATAAACTGGCGAAGGTTTCAATTCGATATCTATTATGGTTCTCGAAATATTAAACCCCCTCAAATGACAACCGGCACCAACGTATCCCCTCCAATATACTCCGGTCGACCAAACTGGTACATTATTCCTTACACTGCAGTCATAGACGCTTCTATAGAAAGTGCCGTAGAAACGCACTATTAGGAACTTGAAAATAATTTGTCAACTAGCCCCGCGGGATATACCTACTCTCGACGTATTTGGAATATTTTGAGTTTTTTTTTTTCTGTTTTTATTCAAAGAAGAAAACATCGTTTTCATTCACAGATAGTAAAAAATGGCGATCGCTGTATAGTGAAATTCGTAAAATGTGGTCCACATCTCTCTGTATAATATGTCGCTAAATTTAGTAATTAAAAAATGATGATTTTGACGCACTCAAAAAAAAATAAATGACAAAATTTCTTCAGTTATTGTGACCGATACTTTTCAATCTGTTAAGTTTCTTTTTCGAATGTATTTTGTTTTCTCGTTCAATTAACATTCCCGGTAATATTTTATACGCGATAAAACGCGACGGGCACTCCGTCGTCGCGGTCGGTGAAAACATGTAGAAAGTTGATCCGTGGCTACGCAATCTAAACTTCGTTCCAGAATAGATGTTTGTACGAATTCGATTACCTACGTGCTGTAGCTTCGCGGTAATTATACACGACACTATACGTGAAAAAAAAAAGAATTATATCGTTACAATCGCCGTCACTCCATGAAAGCGGTTTTAAGTATAAACAAACTCATGGTTTTTATAATTCAGAGTTGTATTTACAATTTATGGAGGTCTATCGTATGACTTGTTTGAACATTAGTTTGTTCTTAATTTTCTCGATGGGTATATACCTGAAGCAACAGCTGCATGTACGGTACAAATAATTGTACTATACATATATATATATATACAGTCCCTACATTGATCATCGCAAATTATCGCTGGTGACCATAATATTTTGCATTGCGCAGTTAAAGTTATATGCACATTATCTCCTTTTCTTTACCCTCATAGATATTCCTATTTCTAGATACTAAAATGAAGTAATGCAGTCTATCGATATCCGCACGTCTTATTCGTTTGAAGTTCTTTCAAGCCATTACCGTAGTTTTTTTTTGCTGCTAATACAGACACACTATGCACGTATTTGGATTCGCTCGGTATATAGTTTTGCACTTCTAGATTTCGTTCCAGCTGGCGCTCAGCCGAATTTTCATAGCTGGGAAATATAAGTTTGTAGTTTGTCGAGCCAAGTAAAATGGACGCGATAATTATGAGTTGCAGGATCATACCTATGTAGTGTACTGCATACCCATATATAGGTGTTCGCTCATCTTATCTATACGCTGCTACACTATGCGGTATAAACTACACAGTGCAAAAGGAGGATGATTATATATACATAATAAATATACATATATGTATACGCGAATAGATATGGATGTCTAGTGCTGCAGTAAAAGTATAATATATACGTTTACACATATATATACCTTGCTAAAATTAATTGTGCAATCCGTTTTAACAATGGTGAAAGTGCAGCAGTTCTGCAGTACCTACCATGACAGTGTATAAGTATATACCTATATACATGTAATATATAATATGAGCGGTGCAGTCTAAGAGATGTTGGGACGTTATTTCAAAGCTGCGGAATGACTTGTTATAGACGTAAAACAAAATTTACCGGGTGAATTTTTCTTTCTGTGGACCTGAAAAATAGACGTACGATTTACACGCCTGCAGTGTGGCAGCTCGGTGTGTATGTGATATGCGGTATGCTATGTATCATATGTTAAGAACGTAAGTATTGGAATGAAACGAAGAGGAACGTTCGTTCTGTTCGTATAAAGCGTACAGAGAGGAAGACTGCGAGAGGAGCGGCGCGGTCGCTCGTCGGTAATACAACCGCGGTGGGCCCGCCGAGGTCACGCCGCTACGGCGCGAACAAAGAAGGTGACTTCTGCCTTTTGCTGTACCGCGTTTTAAACGCGACCTGCACTGCTGTACGGCCGTATCATCGTCATAATATATCCTATTTATCTACCCGTATAGACTGGCCAGCTTATTATATACGTATTATGAATATGTAAAACCTACGTTGTATCTACAGCTCAGTGTTATTCTGCATGATCGTTTGATTCTGTCCTTATACAGTTGGATGGTTACTGTCGTTTTTTATTTTACCAATCTAATTCTCTATTCTATTCTCACACGTCGATCTCATCGGATCCTTCTTTGCAGTTC
Source organism: Athalia cordata (assembly GCA_963932425.1). Taxonomy (NCBI): domain Eukaryota; kingdom Metazoa; phylum Arthropoda; class Insecta; order Hymenoptera; family Athaliidae; genus Athalia; species Athalia cordata. The sequence goes on from OZ010626.1 coordinate 35,479,677, forward strand.
GTACGATGGCAGAAGAGTTATGTGGACCAATTTAAACCTGGCGAAGATTCGCGGATTTCGTTACGGTCGAACGTAACACGAGGAAACTATTTTACGCGGTAAATTGGGGGCGATATGATGTAGATGAAGAGTGAAGGGGGCCGGTCCACCGGCTTTGCGTAACGATTGATTCTACAGAGGGCCATAAGCGAGCCGAGATCTGAACACCGGTCGCGCGGTTCTAATGCGACGTGCCTATAGTACACAGGCATGTAAAATATATATGCGCGTATACATATAGTTTAATACATATGTACAGACGTAGAAGAGCTCCTCGTCTACTCGCAGGGAGAAGAGTAGGTGCATCAGGTTCGATGTTGGCTGATGGACGAATGCCGTGGGAGAGCGTAAGGGCGGGTCGGGGAACGAAAGTAGGGAGTCAGGAGCAGTAGGGGAATGAGCGGGGGAGGGTGGAAAAATGGGGGGAAGTTGGCGGTCCGGGGGTTGGGGGAGGGAGAGACGAGAGACGAGAGAGAGAGAGAGCGAGGGGGAGAGAAAACTAAATTGCCTTCACCGCGCTCTGCTGCGAGCGTGGCGCGGCGTACCGTGGCGTGGCCTGGTGCGTGGCGGTGGCGTTAGAGAAGCGGCATCGTTGCACGAAGAAGAAGAGAGACGACGAACGACTCGAGCGCCTAGGCGAACGTGGCCCACGGGGTATTTCAATACCGTCGTCAGCGGCTCAGATAAAGAGAGAAGAGAGAAGAGAGAAGAGGGAAGAGAGAGAGTTTGGTTGGGTCTGGTCCCTTGCACGCTCTCTTCTCTTTCGTTATACGTTCCGTTTTGTCGGGTTCTCGTTTCGTCTCTCTTTTTCTCTCCTCTTTCTCGTCGCGCCACCCGAAGAGGGGTATGTGGTGTACATGTATATAAATTGTGTATCCCCCTGCCTGGTTACTGTGCGCCACGGCTACCACCGCGATCCTCCTTCGGATCCCCTTGAATATATCCCCCTTCCTCCAGTTGAAAAAAATAAATAAATAAAAAAATAAAAAATCCTCTCTTCTCGACAGTTCGTCCCTTCTATGTTGTCCCCCCGTCGTGCAACAAAGCTCCCCAGGGCGATGTACGGCATCGCGTACGGGTATTCCATTCCATACCATATAACCATGCCATGCCGTACCACTTGTAGTATTGCGATGTGCCTGCCGCTGCAGCAGGATCGCTGTTGTATGCCTACTAGTAGAAGATAGGTGGTATGTTTGTAAGTGTATAAGAGAGAGTAGAAACGAAGTTGAACTGCGAGAGCAACGCGGTGGCGCAGTAGCAACATCAGCAACAGCAGCAGCAGCAGCAGCGGTAACCGGCAAACAAGCAGCGGCGTTCTACTCTATTCGGGTTTGTGAAGGGGACGACGACGCCGTAACGACGACGACGACGACGACGACGACGCAAGCGACCGAACGACCGACGGCACCGTCGGAACAGCGAAAAAGGGGCTGAGGGGAGGCCAGAGGGCATTAAGAGTCGACGAAGAGAGGAGTAGGGAACAAAAACGACGCAACCGACTCGAAGCTCCGCCCTTTAGGCACGCGTGAGGGGATACGGCGTGGGCCGTGCCAGCATCTGATTGGAAGTTCAAACCGAGAGGGGTCAAATCACTAGGGTGCCGAAGTAACTCGACCAATCGGCAGACGTTAAGCTGTCTTTTTTCTCCAACTACTTTTTTGTTTTCTTTTTTTTTTCATTAAAGTATTTATGCCAAAGGACGGGAAGAGCGGAGTTGCCTCGACGGCAGGAGGACACACTCTTGTTTCGGGATCCGTCGAGGTAGTACGTGTTTCGTTCGTTCGTTCGTACGTACGTTCGTTCAGTTTGTCGTTTCACGGGGGGGAGAAATAGGAAGATACGTGAAGAAGAAACCTAATGTAACCACCAAAACCGTCCTCTTGAAAAAACTTAGTGAGTTGATCGTGTGATTGAAAAAAAATAAAGATAAAAAACTTGAACATCGTCGGAGCTGATATAATTGTACGTTCGTTAAATTACGTACACAAATATAAACGGCGTCCGGCTGTTTTGAATTTACAAATAAGTTACGTATAAAAACGAACGTTTTTCGCGCGCGTGCGCTTGTGTGTAGTTTTAGTATAACTCATACATCAAAAACTTGTGTGTATTATTCTGTGTGGTAATCAGTGATCCAAAGGTGTATGTGTTAGTGAGGCCTTTTCTTTCTCTTTCTATCGTCATCGGTTTGCCGGTGTGCTCTTGCTGCTGCTGCTGCTGCCGCTGCCTGCCGTTTCAGAGTGGGATTATTAAAGCTACTCTACTTACTACGGAGCGCGAGTGTTTTGTCGTGTGTAACTGTGTTATATACCCTGTTTCATAAGTGTGTGCTGTGTGTGTATGACAGAACGTCGCAGCCGAGGATACAGTGTTGTCGGATTTTAGTTACCTCATTATTACCCCTTATAACGACCATCCTGAAGCCGCTAAAAACTATTTAGCCAAGTGTTGAATCTGCATTATTGGATACGCGTTTCACAGTGCCAAAAGTATATCGGAGTATCACCGAAATTTGACATTTGGATACATTATTAACAGGACGTGGCAACGCCGCGTCACTTTCTGGGGGCTTGGGGTGGCAGGCAGCGCAGCCAGAGGCAGGCCAGCCAGGCAGGCAGGCGCAGCTTTCTTGTTTCGAGGATCGGCGGCGCTGCTCTTTGTCGTCGGTCTCTGTCGCGCCTGGGCTCCCCGCGTACCGTTGAGAGCTTCTCTCCCCCCTCGCCCTTCACTTCGTCCCGCTCCTGCCCCCTGCACCCTTCGTCGTCGTTCTCTCTTCCGCCGATTCCCTCCCGCCCCACTCCGATTCTCTCTCGCCGGGCGAGTCCATCCTACGAGGTTCGAGGGGAGGTCGGTAGACCTTGTCGCTAGTCTGCTGTCGTTCGGAGAATGTACTAGACGCCGAACGGCCACCGGGTTGTAGGCAGCGTTCTACACGATTCACTTATTTTTATAACATATATAACAGTTTTATTCGTGGACGTTACTACCCGGTTTTAACTGAACATCAAACACTAATAATTAACTATTCGCGTACGCGTTTATTCAGCTCGATTTATTGACCTGTTTAGAGCGCATCCACCACCAGTGTATCCGCCGGCCATGTTTGGTGTTTACGCGAGGGGGAATCGCTGACGTCACACTCGACGAACTCTCCCGAGAACCGGCGGGGAATACAGAAAACGTGTTGCCGGCTACGGCTGCTACCGTCGTCTTCGTCGTCTACGTGAAACGACGTTACTACGATATACTCTCCACCGAATCGCAACGGACATACGTCGCTTTTCCTTATTCAAATACTCAACCAGCAGCCGGCATAGTCGACGTCGTGTCGTGAGTGGCGGACGACGAACGACTATAAAATAAGAAAACATTACATTTGTTCCCGTGGATTTTTCGAAATTACGATAAATAAACACACCGTTCATTATTTCATTCAAACGGTCCATGAAGACCGCGAAGGCAGCAACACATTGAATAACGTATACCGATGGACGTAAGGGTGCCACCGGTAGTTGCTGGATTTACTACTACTCACTACCCTTACCAAAAACGTTGAACATGCTGATCAGGAGCTGAACTGACGAACCGAACGGAGAATCGTATACTTGGAATCGTTTCTTCGTGCGTCTGTGTTCGTTTGTTTTGTTGTGTTACTGTTGGTTTTTTATTTTATGTTCTTTGGTTTTGTTGTGTTTTTATTGTGGTGTCTGGAGACGTGCGCACTGTTGTGTTTATCACACGTGCGCGAGTTTCATCGATGTCCTGGATTGACTACCGTGCGGCAAATAGTTTTCACATCCCCGAAAAAAGTGGTTTCGTTGTCACTTATGTGAAAAGTGAATGAATAATCAAATAAACGGTGCACAATTTTGGTGAAATAGTGTATTCGTAAAAACATAGTTACGACGTAGAATTCTATGTAAAAGATTATTTTAGACGTCCCACCAACTTCTACTGGATTTGGATATATAAATAAAAGTGTTGATATTTGTGAACAACTGTTTTACCGATAAGGATTAAACATGGATTTAGGAGACAGAGTTTACGCCGCCGAAAGGATTATGAAGAAAAGGGTGAGGCGGGTAAGTGTTGAGACTGGTTTACTTACCACTTTTCACGCGTAGCGACGCCAACGGACAGACCCCAGAATGTATTTTCTCAATACGCAACGTTGCCGTTTGCCATACTTGTCTCACCTCACAGATTCTATCTTAAAACCGATCGTGAACTTGAGATACTTCGATAGAACCGTTCATGTATCACAACGCTCTTGTATTACTCTATGAATTAGTATTATTGCTGGATAGTTTTTTGTACAGATGACCTGAACTTTGACAGATCACGTCTTGCTCACCAATATGCATACTATTCTTTTTTAACGAGGATGGCACGACAAATGTCCCGAACATTTTATTTCACTCAGCTTTCATAATATCCGGTATTTGTTCCTCGTATTTTAGCACTGAAATGAGCCGGTGAATCAGGATCAGGCGAAATGTATAAGCGATATCGGTCGGTTTTCGATTAAACTGTGTATGATTTTTCTTCCTAGTTTGCACCTTCCGGCCACCCGTGCTACACAATATCCGGCAGCATTGACGATTTATGTGCAGTAGTAGGAGAGTTGATAAAACACACTACCTTTTTTCTCGGCTTTTATATGTTTAATAAAGATAACCAATCACAATTACCTGACGCTGTTATGTTATTGTTTTCGAACCTACCTGATATATTTACAGATAGTTTGTACGCAGCGTTAGATTCGAAATTCCGTAAAAAAACCAAAAAGAAAAAACGAACCGGGTTTTCATTTATTGGTGCAGAAAATACAACTCATTGAGACTTGATTCAACTGAAGATATCTGAATGAATAATTTCTAACAATGAATATGTGGATGAGTTTTACTTCCACTCGCAAGAACAGAAGTTCGACGTAATCCCCACTTCGATTTTGGTGAAAACTGTAATGAGCAACATTCGCAGCTGCTGAGCATCTTCGGTATCGATTTGAAAATATTCTTGCCAGATTTTAGTCGTTGACGACGAAAGTCGTCGAATGGTTATATTCGCACCCGCGCGTTCCCATTTTAATAAACTTGTGATCATATAGAAATCAAAATCGGATCCTTAATGACGGAAAGCGCACTAGCCTCTGAATTTCTTCTTCATGATTAAGAATTATGACTTGTTACCAATTTCGCCTGTTTTCTTTTGTTTTTCAGGGAAAGGTCGAATACTTCGTCAAATGGAAGGGTTGGAGCCAAAGGTACGTTTCAACAAATGTTGAGAATTTGCACCAAAGAAATTGAAGCAAAACTCATTAAAGATATAAACTGAAAAAAAAAAACGATACTTATTAAGAATAATATCATGATTGCAGGCACAGCACTTGGGAGCCTGAAGAGAACATTTTAGATGTCAGGCTGATCGAGCTGTTCGAAGAGAGCCAAAGAGGTGATGCAGTCACACGAAGACCTAGGAGAAGGGATGCTAGATATAATGTGAGAGTCGATCCATTAATACTTTGATATGTACTTTTCTCTTATATGAATCCACTAAATTTAAAACTATCTGATAGACACAAGGCACTCACTGAAATCTGCATTATGTCATGCAAAAAACTCTTTGTTTAGGAGCAGGTCCTAGCAAACCTTGACGTTCGAGAAGAACCCGGTGGTGACGAAAGAGTCGGTGAAGACAGTCAGGATGAGTCGACGACAGGCAGTACCTCTGCTGCTCTACTAAACCCAATAACACATGACGAAGATACACTCCAGAGTTCCTTAGATGGTCATGAATCTCCTACGCCTCCCGAGTTGTCCACTCTAAGTGTTGACTCGGACAGTTCTAACAGCAGTGCTGATGTGCCGCTCTTACCCAGAAGAGAGCCTGCTGGAACTAAAAGAAAAGCTGAAGTTCTCAGTAAAGAATCTGGAAAAATTGGGGTCACAATTACAACTAGCAGTCCAAGCAGTGGCAGTGGTAGCCCACCCCCAAATAAAATTCCAAGGCTACTTCCTCTCAAGTCAAATCCAACATCGCCATCCTATCACGTAAGTTTCAAACTCTTCTATACAATCATTATTGACATTGCTTTAATGGGGTGAATTTCTTTATGACATCAGTTTGAACCATTCTCCATTTCTTTATTTCAGCCTCATAAAGTAAATGGTAGGAGACCCTCGTCTTCTAGTGTGAAGTCAACCCCAGAAGAGCCTTTGCCAGCGGTACCCACGACTTTGGCCCCTGCTACACAAGATAAAAAGAGACCGGAGGCTGATGTTCCTCATGGCCCATTGCCGTCGCTTCCAAGAGCTCCATCGGCTCCTTTATCACCTCAACTGGATACCCCTTTAGAACCACAACAGCCGACGAAAAAGAAGGTCTTGGTAGCAGATCACAAACTTGATAAACTTGACAAACCAAATGGGAGTTCTGTTACTCTCGATGGAACAAATGGGCATAAGTCACCAACGCCAACAGATTCTTACACTAATAATAACAGGTTACCTACCGTTGTAAACGGGCATCATAGTCATAATAATAATAATAATAACAATAATAACAATGCTCCAAGCATTAAACAGCAAACAGAAATATCATCTAAACCGGAAATTTACGTACCTCTGACGAGTCCAGGTACCGATTATTGGCACGCCAGAAATCCCGTTGCAGATCAGGTATTTATTACGGATGTTACGGTTAACTTGAAAACTGTCACAATCAGGGAATGCAAGACTGAAAAAGGATTTTTTAGGGAAAGAGATCCGAAGAGTGACATCTTTTAACAACTCAATTGATAAAAATTTCTCTTTATTTTTTTCAGTCAGGATTTAGGAACAGCGATAGTGAAATTTTCCCAATCAAAATTAAACTTACAAGGTTTGCATTATATTGTTTTTAAACCTACGGGGACGTGACTAGACCCCAGTTTAGGTTAAGAACCTGATGATGATCAGTTGTTTAACTCGATTAAAAACTTGAAATTTTGTGGTTGTTGACGACTTGTTTATCTGTTACTGTCTTATACCTCTGGATCAATTCATTGAAAAGTGACCTGTGAATGTCGCTTGAAAAATTTTCATTATAAAATTTAGAACTGGTTCTAGATAAGAATTTGAATCGCCTAGCCATTCAAGCTGACGGAAAAAAAATTTAGGTATAGAGAGAGGACGATTTCCAATGCGACTATGATACCATTCCATACTTTCGATTTTGACGGGTAACGAAACCGTTACGTTTTATTATGTAAATAAATACGTAACTGATGATTCTGTCTATATCAAACCGTAATATAGAGTGTAAAAGTATCTCAAGGCAGATGAAATAATTGAGCAACGTATCGAGTGGTATCAAAATGAAAATATTGCGGTATCGTTTTCTTTCTAATCAAGCGATAGATTTGATCCTGAATCCGTCGAGGTTCAAAGAGGCAATTACTGCTTACAGTTGATATATTCCACGCTCTCAAATTACTGCGAAGATCTGAAACTCTGCGCGGTTATTTTTTTTATTTCATTTTATTCCGCTTTCAAATACGAACTATAGGTACGATTGAATAGGATTTCGGTTGTAAGTTGCTAGGAGATCCGTAAATTACGTGAATCTGGAAAAAAGTATCGTAAATCACTGATCTTATGAGGCAACTGCATCTTATACAGGCCCAATAATTGGCCTTAGAGGTGTGCGACTTTCCGAAATTCAGGAATAAAATGAATGATTTCTATTTCAATCGATTTCAACCGTAAATGCAGCCAATAACGCACCATGGATTCAAGCGATCATTTTTTATTCATATTGCTGCACAATTTTTTAGCCGGTGCGGCCTATTCGACTATTCTGCCTGTTTGATCGGTAGGATGAATTTTGGTCGCATGAAAATAGTAGCTTCGAAGTTTCAAATCCTGAAATGGTTCTGCAATATTTTTTGATTGTGGAAACTGTTACGCAGATGTTTTCAAATCAATTTTATCGATGTTCAATGATCGTGCTGATCTGTTTTTATACTTCGATGAATTGATCTAAGTTTTTTATTCATCTGATGAATAATGATTGAACATGTGATCGTATCGATGATCTTCTGATCGAGCTGTTATGAGTTGTCCAAGAATATGGAAAACAATTTTTTTCACTTTTTTTAAATAACTTTTCTTTTTAATTCAATCACAATTTATTTAATTCACGGATCGTTTTGTGCATTTGACGCGCACCCTCAGAACCAGTGAATCAGTGATAATGTGCGTACATAGACACATACATAACTATACATATTATGAAGCTGATTATATGTGTTGCTTATTTATTATTACTACGTTTATTATAATCAGAATTTCTTGCACTCGCGGCGTGAAATTTATCATACAATGTAGATAAATGGTTCTAATGGTAATCGGACTTCCCATAAATACTTGGGCCGATACATGATACGAATCTTTATTAGTTGTAAAATCAAATATTTCAATCTTCTCGAAACTGAGGAACGTTTCGATTTAATACTACGGTGTATATTGCAGAAGAATAGTACAGGTAACATCTTTGAATGTGCTATGACTTGAACGGTTTTATTGCGTTTCTCCCTATTACTAGGAGTAAATTATGGGAAGTCTTTTTATTAGGTTGTCCCTTCGCAGGGGAACAAAGAAATAAGTGAATAAAGAAACAAATAAATAAATGATTAAATGAGTGAATAAATAAATTTAAACAAAATGGAAATAATAACGTGAATAATAATATTCTCCTATTACTAATTGATCGCGCGTTAGTGGTGAAGAAAAAAAAATTAAATAAAATAAAATCGTGAATGTATTTAAATGTATATTTAGAAAATGGTATGTAAAAATTGTAAATAGAAAGAAGCAGAACAAGAAAAAGTAAGACGAAAAAAAATACAATCCCATGTAATTTGTAATGTAAGTTGCGGTGACAAATGGTGAATAATGAAAAACAAACAGAATATAATACAAGTTAGAATTAGTATTTTCAGTTATCAATTGTAAATAGGAAAAAGAAAAGAATGAAAAATCAACAAAAACAATAAAGGTATCCTCCTAATTTGTAAATTTAAGAAGTGGTGACAAGAAATGAACCCAACTAGATTTAGAATTTTGAAATAGACTGTGCCCGTACCTTCATATTGTTTCTGTACTTATAGATACATCATCCTGTACAACACCTAAAACTCGAGAAACAAAAAACCTAAAACCTAAACAAAATGTGAAACCCCGATAGTACCAAATCCAACAGTAATTTTAGTTCTGTCTGGTACAGATTCCTTATATTTCAATAAAATCTTTACTTGATATATATCGTAATTTTCTTTCATCTACCCAAATTTATCCACATGAGCTAGAAGGAGTTTATGAGCGGTAATTCTGATGCATATTCAAAGAAACTACCGATTCGGCTTATCCAACCAGTAATATCAACATTTTCAAATTCCCTCATGAAAATTAAACGCCAGTGTTGAACATCCCTTAATGTGATGGAGCCACAAACTCGATCAGATCGTGGCGCCCTCCCACTACCCCCATTCCGATGTGGCGGCAAATTTGGTCAGCAGCACGCACGTTGAGAGAGAGTTGGAGGGTGGTCGTATATTTTGTTAATATAATGAGCCGTTCTCACAAGGCTCCGTATACTATAGAGTGTACTACCCCATGATAAGAACTTATACCTATAAAGTCCGATCAACTATCAGAAGCAATTGGTATTTCGTAGTAGGTATTCCATTCGTGTTTCGAGCTTGAAAACACGAATCGGTCGACTAAATTAGGCTACTCCAAAAACTGATGGAAGTATCTCAATTCTTTCGCTTCTAGAGCCAATAAATGAACGATAACTCGATCATTTCGGCAGATGGATCGATTGAGAGTAGATTTGAGATCATGAGTTTGTGACCCAAGAATCGAAAAAAATCAAAGGCTATAATCTTGAAAAAGGCTTGAGCTCGAGCCAAAAATTAAAATCACGCAACGCTGTGATTAAGTTCAATCATATCTTCTCAGTTGTGTTACATATTTATTTTTCAGGAGAAAAACGGGCAGCCTCCGAAGGATTGCCGCCCCATAACTGGAACACAAGATTCTTCGTCACATCTGCGAATTCAATCATCACACGTGTTGAATAGTTATTCATGATATACATTAATGATTACACATACATCTAGTACTGTCAAGAATTATCAAGTAATATTTAAATGTTAATTGAAATAAAAGTATGTATTATCAATGATATTGTAACGCATTATTTATAAGAATAAACTTCTTTGTGAAAATGAATCCTAACGTGTTTTTTACGCCCTTAATTTATCAATAAACATTTACTACTATCCATAAATTAATTGTTGATTGTTCATTTAACTTTGATTACCTACATCCCTTTAATCGTCATTTATCGAAATTCATTATCAGCAATATATGCATGCAAACATCTTAACCTACATCATGACACACATCATGACATCAAGCTCTGACTCGAAACACCTCCTCGCTTGTCATGTGCTCCTGATACCAAAATCAGTTTTGGACTAAAAATGTACTTTTCGAAGTTGGTAATGCAGTGCCCTGTAATACCGGCCTTGGATTTTGCGAAATTCGGCCCAAGAACTGAAAAGTATCAGGAGAACATGACGGGCGAGGAGGTGTTCCGAGTCAGAGCTTGATGTCATGCTGCATGGCATGATGTGTTGCTTGTAAAGGATGTCAAACGGTGATGCATGCAGGAATTTAATCAATGTTAATCAAATAGTCAATATAGAGTACTCTTTGTTTATTGATAAAATACCCATGTAGAATATACATAGTATATCAATTAAATATTTTATATTTTATTTATTAAAATATTTATTTCTGACACAAAAACTTTGCAATATCATTTATACAAGATGTCTACTTATTTCAACATAAGTATATTCTAACTGTTCTGATGAATACAAGACATGGAAGTGTGATGACTTATTCATATCTTATTAATCATCCGTCATACACGTATAACAATTAATTCCCAAATTAAAAACTATCAGACGTGGAAACAATCCCCGTTGAAGGTAGGGAGGTGCTCGTCAGTGTAGTGCAATCACATTATTTTGGCGCTGTTTCTGTTCGGCGGGTCCATGAGGGTGTTGATTTCGTGTGACGTTAATTGTCCTGAAGCTCCTGTTGATCGTGCGATCATCACGATTCAGGAAATTATCTGCAACCATTTTAATGAAACTTAGCTGCATTTCTAAACTGTGTGGATGTATGCGGAGATTATGGATTCAATTACCACGATCCCAAATATTACCTAATATGCGACTGCATGAGGCACGTTATTCGGTAACTCCGAATAATCGAAAAATAAATACCTCTGCAGCGCTTCGTTATTTTTCCAAAACGAAGAAATCAGCATATCTTCATGAGTTTTGGCCTTATAATTAGTGTTACTGAGATCGGAATACATTTGGGAATTTATCTGCCGGAATATAACCATTCCGGGGAAGGGGAACAACAGGGAGAGATGGACAATCTATAGATCAATAAATTTTTTACAGCAAAAGAAAAATCACTTACCGTCCTAATTTGAAAGTTATCCTCTTGAATGCTGCGCCTATTATGAGATCTACTAACTACCCCAACATGGAATTATATCGTGGGTTGGCTTCCTTCATTTGTCTCCTATTTTCACCCACTGAAATTAATTCGATTCGCAAAAAAAAAAAATGAACCAGAGTAATTTATGTATCCATATCTAAAGCATCGTGTATAGTATAGGTTACGTGCTAAATAAATTTCATTTATTTAAACAGTCTCAAAAAATACATACGACCACTAATTTGTTTTTTTCTTTTTCGATACTTTTCGATGCCAGAATATTCTGAAACTGATTATGATAGCATGAAAATTGATATGCACGACGTCAATATAGGTAACGTTATTTCTAGAGATCAAGGAGAGCGTGGGAATTGTATTTCCGATTAAAACATTCTATAAGTATAATAGATATTACACGGTTCACAAAGAGTAGAAACCTCCGATCCCATCGTGGAATCTGTTTTTTTTTTCTTTACTCAAATTTTTCTCCAAATATTTCCGCGAACGGAAGAACATCGAGGTTTTCGATTTTATCAGACAAATATGTAACTAGTTACATTTTTATAAGATGAATTTTTCAACAGATAAAATGTGATTTATATATAGTTAGGATTTAAATGATGTTTATGTGACAAGGAGACGAATGAACTATGGATTGTGAGAATTAGTGAGCACTTTACACATATAAATAAACATCGACACAGAAATGGTTAATTATGAATGCACAAAACATTTTAATATAAACTTAAAAATTCGTACAACAATATGAAAAATTATAGACTATTATACACATATATGTCATATATATATATATATATTTCTTTTTTTTTTCAAAGTTTTTTTTTTCATTTTGAATGGTTTTTGTTGTTTTTTGGTTTTTGCCACTTTTTTTTTTCGTTTTCTTTTTCTTTTTACTCTTCTTTTTGTTTTAATATATATATGTAACGGGATGGAAAGTTCCGTTTCTCACTAATTATATATATAGAAATATAAAGTGGACCGTTGCACGGTTCCTCGCTACGTCTTAGAATCAAAAAGTTAATTATTGATATTTAATATATATTTATATATTTTTTTTTTGTTTCTTTTTTTCTGTTATATATAATATATATATATAGAATATTGTTATGTACGTGTTTAAATATATTATTAATATACGCAATATTGTTACAACATGGACTTTCAGAGTGACAAATCCACGCTTATGTACTATACTATCTTATTTCTTTTTCATTTTTGTTTTTATCATTTTTTAATATACATTCATATCTAGAAATATTGTTGCCAAGTTATAAAACGTGTATTTTACCCACGTGTATTTTTATGTATACGTATAATATCATATATAGTGGCGACGTATATAGGGGGATTAGGTATGTAATAATTATTATAATATATATTTATGTATTGATGACATATAAGTTTTCATTTTATTTATGTATATATTATTTTTTTTAGGCCAGATCTCGCTCTGATTCGGTATTGTTACCCCGTTGTCATTTCTGTGACTCCATTTTTCAAAGTGGTAAACGAAATGAAAAAAAAATTTATGTGTGTTGAAAAAAATATATGTACCTATACAATTCTGCGCATATATAAAGTAAATGGGAATTCTACGATGATACAGGTTCATTGAAATCCTCCTTATCGTCAATTTGAACGTCTGAGTCTGAGGGGAACCATGTTACTTTATTTTTTGGATTCTTTCTTTTTTTTAATATTATTCCAAACACTTGCCTGCAATTGCCTGTATAATATACACGTGTATATAATAGCAGTTTCAAGTTTAAATAGTCTTGAAAATATTTGAAATTTTTTGAAAATAAACAATAAAAAATAAAACATGAATAAAAATGGCAATTCTTAAATCCCCAATCAAAACGTTGTCGCGTTCGCAACGTTATCACGTTGTGTTAAACGAATTTATATACATATGCATATTTATACAGTGAAATACAAGTATAGTCTTTTAAGCGCATACGTCATCCATCAACTGTTCAATAGATTTTCTTTTTTCTCATTTGCTTTTATGTTTTCACAGCGATTCTTCAATTCCTTGCTATTATAAGTAATAAGATGAAACAAACAAAGAAAGTTCTGTCTCGAAAACGGTATCACATATCGACGTATATTTTCAAATTTCCGCAGTTGAAACGTAATTATAATAAATAAATAAAACAAATAAATAAACAAACGAATAAATCAATGATGATGATTATTTTTACCATTTATACATCAATATGTCGACATCATTCAATTGCGTATTTCCTAAACGTAAAACCCAAAGGTTGCTGCGTTTCTTATCGGGTTTTCTTTTCTCGTATGAGACGAAAATATGTGTGAATATTATAAGATCTCGTGATTCAGTTATATCGTACTATAAGCATATTTATAAATCTTGGGTATCCATCAGTACAGAAATACCTGTGATAATATTCTTTTTTTTGATTTTCCTTTTTTTGTCTTTATAATACCTATATAAGTTGTTGATTAATTGCTATTACAATTGCGTCCTGCGCATGATGAATAAAATGTACCAATATATGTATATATGTTATTATTATTATTATTATTATTATTATTATTATTATTTATAATATATCGATCAATATTTTTTAGTATATGTATATAGGTATAGGTGTATAATAACAGCGAGAGAAACAGTTGCGTATCATCGATAATATATGACATTCCTTCTTTTTTTTTTTAATCTTCAAATTTTCATTCTGTCATGGGATATAAAATGATGGAAACGAATTTCGATTTCGAGAAATAAATAAATGAATAAGTAGAAAAAATAACGAATACGAATGAATACAATTTGTATGAATTACCTATATATTTATACGATAACCTATATTAGTTATAAAGATCATGTACAAGGTGTAGCTGCGCTGTTTTGAGACCTGTGACATCGTTAAATATTACATGTAACGCGCTTCTCTACTCCCTCGGTAATAAATGTACACCTAATTTTATCGAATTCTTTTCAAGGATCTTTTTCGAGATCAATTTTTTACAAATCTCTCGATTTTGCCCTCCGATAGTTTTGTCATCCCGTAGAAAAGAAAGAGTTTTCAGTTCAAGAAAAGTTGAAGAAAAGAGAAGAAGAAAGTCCAACAATTGGAGGAGAGATAATTAAAAAAAAAAAAGAAAAAAGTAAAAATTTTTCGAGGGAGCAGATAACGCGTTTCGGGCACAGCCGTTTATTAATTAATTAATCAATTAAAGCACTAGGTACCTACACTAAACACTGCTATAGAGAAAATGAAATAAAGTTATTAAAAATATTTCACGGTATTCGATTTGTAATTATTTTTGTTATTTCTTTTTTTTTCTCTTGCTCTTGCTCTCTAACTCTCTCTATTTCTTTCTCCCTTCTCGTATTATTTTGATGAAATTTTAGCACGTGATGTACGTAATTATACATGCTATGCAGTGTAACGTACGTCAACGCGTTTCCCGCGCGAATAATATTACCTATTATAGCTATATGTAATAGCATTATTACTTACGTATAAGATCTTAGGAAATAGTTTAATAAACAACGGTATTTCAATCACTAATCAATTACCATTATTAATAATATTAATATTATTGTTATCGTTTATTATTATCTCGTATAATACCGCTAATTATCTGCACGCTGCAGATATTTCTTCTTCTTCTTTTTTTTTTGTTTAGTATCGAAATTCTGTGGAATCAATGACCGAATTCATATCAGTCGTTGATCGAACTGTGACTGTGTAGTATCATACATATACATATGTATATTGGTATCATGTATTTTAATTAGATATATATGTGTGTGTGTGTGTGTATTATTATCATCATCATCGTCATAGGTATACCGGTATATATAGGCATAACGTCACACTATATATCATTGAAATACTGTACATTATTAGATTTTGTTTCTAATAATAGTACATATGTATCGATTCATACACATATACGTATAGGTTTTACATCATCAACGTCAAATCAATGCGATTTTTTCGCTTTCTTTTTATTTTTAAATTCATATGAATTATTCATGTAATTTTTTATTCTTATTATTATTATTCATTATTGTTGTTGGTAATATTATTATCATGTCGCGAAATACTCTTGTTGTATAGGTACATGTATATGTGATAATATATACACATATACATTTAAGTACTGTATACTTTACATGTATAAGTAGGTAAAATTTGCAATGAAGTACCTATGTACGTAAACGTCATAGTAATTAGTAAATTTCTTCCTTTTTTTTTTCACCAGAGTTTTACAATATATAACATTTTGAATACACATTTTGAATTTTACATGCATGTTATGTGAAAATAGGTACTAGGTACGTACAGGATACACATGAAGCTACGCACAGGATATATTATATGTTTTTTTTTTTCATAATAGTCAATTGTTTAATGTGTATATATATATTATCGCGATATGATAAAAATGATTAATTAATAATCTGCGCCGTGATGTAAATACTTATGAAAAATCAACTTTTTATCGGATATACATGTTGCATATTGTTAAAGTTGAAAAAATTCCATTGAGAAGCGTACACGTATGTCTATGTAAATCTTAATTGTATGTGACGTTAATTGATGATTAATTTAATTATGATAAATTATTTATTTCATAATTTATTTTTTTCTGTCTCTCAGTATTTATTGATCAAGCACAGCTATCGTTTGTTTTATCTTTTGTGATTTTCATCAATTTTTATGTGTTTTCAGAATTTTCAAAGAATTTTGACGTGACACGCGACACGCGAGATGATGATATAATGTTGGAGGGATGTTTTTTTTTCGTTTTTGATTTGAAACTTCTTTTAATGATTATTATCATATATTTCCCGGGTTTTTATAGTCAGCGTCTACTGAAATATAATATATATATTTTTTTTTATTAATTTTTCCTTTTTTTTTTTCTTTGTTTTTAACAGGGATCACAAGTAGGTTGCACAAAATTCTCGTAGAAAATTACTTCTATCAGCTATATATCTATATGTATGTAACGTTCATTTCATGTTATGTATACCGTTATATGTATATACACATATATTTATATGCTTTTATTATCGTACAATACGCGAATGAAAAAATTCTATTTATTTATTGTTTTCTATTCTCAGTATTAAAATTCGTGAAAAAGTATCTAGAAAGGACGTGAGTCCACTTTTTTTAATCTTTTTTCTTTTTTTCTTCAAGGTATTCGTTACTCTCTTTCTCTTTCATTTTATTTTTTTTTTGTTTTTGCCACTAAAAAATTTTTTGAGAATTATTATTGGCTCTAAAAAGCTATTTTCATTTTTCATAATTTTTAACTACATTATAATGATTAATATCATAATTAATTATTTTACTAGCTTTTTTCTCAGTGGTTTTTTTTTTTTTTTCTATCATATTTAACAAGGAGCGAGTAATACATGGATATACAACACATTCACATTTTATACATTTATATGGTATAACTCTAGAAAACTTTATATTGTACGTGATTAATTGTAATTAGTACGTACAGCGAATAACCTGAAGATTTGCAGCGTTTTTTTCTTTTTTTTTTCTTGTTCAGACCGATTTTGACTCTCTACATCCGTCGATAGTGTGCGGTATATTCACTGTAGTTTTTAATTTGATCTACCACGTGCAATTTTCAATAGTTTTTTTTAAGGTATATTTTTGTATGGTGTATAAATTGCATTGTGTGTACGTACATGGATGTGGATAATGTTTGTTCAAATGAAAAATGGACACACATTTAGATACGGTTATTACAATATGTATATAGATGAAAGAGAGGAAAATTCAAGCATCGATAAACTAATAAACTATGAGTACTTTATACATCTATGTTATTAACGCACAGCTCCTCGTTCGTTAAAAATATTAATTAATTAATTATTCAATCAATTAATTATATATTAATATCGTTATAACCCGTTTTATATTATATTTGTAATTATAATATAATGTATAAGTGTAACGATCAGATTTTATGCACGTATTATATAGGTAGAATTACATGGGTTTCACATATCTGTATGTGTAGGTATAATACGTAAGTTTTTGATCACAACTGCAACATAATATACCTAAATTTTATGATTTTGCATTTTTTTCTTTTTTGTTTAGTTAATTTTTTTTCTTATTTATTAACTTATAAATATCTATCATATGAAATGCTAAAGTGTTATACTTTTATTATCATTGTTATGCATATCAATTGTAACGGCGACTCGCGATCGTGTGACTGCGTCCGAAATCAATGGGTGGTAGTTTTTCGCAACTCAAAGGAGAGAAAAATTTTGATCATTTCGATTTCAATTCAATTGAAATCGAATGAATGATAATTTTCATAATTTTCATTGTAATGAATTATTTTAGATCTATGCATATGTTATATACGTACATAATAATGTAATAACGTTAGTTTAGAATATAAAATCGAATATACAATACGAATACTTAGCGACTACATATTTATTTTTCATGTATTTCTTTCCATCGATACGTAAGTTCTTCGTAATAATTATTTTTTTATATTACTAAACGTTGCACATTACTTTGAATTTATTTCTTATCGATTAATCATTTTATCCTTCGTATCTTTATTATTTTTTTATTTTCCGGTAAAAAATATAACTTACTCGTGTTAAGCCTCGATCACTTCGTCGATTAAACGATTTTTTTTATTATTTTGTTAAATATTCAATGTATTAAAAACTGACGATTTCTCATATTCGATTTACGCGCATGATTTATTTTCTCCTCCAGTCTTCGATCAATTTGATTATTTTTATAATTATAAAATGAAATAGGGTTGCAGATTTGGCAAACTCATAATTTTCGCACAATTCCTTGACCATGTAATAAAAATCCCTGAAATCATACCTTCAATGATTGACACGAAGAGAAAAGGATAGAAAAAGAGAAAGAGAGCGAAAAGAAAGAGCAAAAATGACGAGAAACGAACAAATTATACTCCCGGACGTGAGGAGTCTGGGTTATCTTTTTTCTTTTCATTCATTTTTATAGTTTTAGTTTTTTCGTTTCGTTCGATCGTTCCATCAACTCCATGTCCAATAGATTGGAACAGGTGTAACAAAGCAGCTATCAAAAAGATTTCGATCTCGTCGATTTCTGCTTTCCACTAATAATATAAAAAAGTTAGGAGGTATTTCTCACGATCGAGGTCTTCAACACCGCAGGTTCAGCGTTTGACGGTTAAGGATAAGGTAAAAAAATCAACAAAAAATGAAGTAAAAAACAGGTATCGTGAAATGATATTGCACAGTGAGAGATCGCTGACAAAATCATCTTGATCATCTAGAGAGTTTGTCTAGTTTTAGTAAAAATTTCGAAGATCGTTTCAACAGATGTGAACAACAATACAAATAACAATATTCACAATATGGGTAATTAATGGATTCATCGCGCAATGAACGAAAATCTTGAGAGTAAACCATTCGTTCTTTGCTTTTCTTATCCTTGCATAATCCTACATCCTATTTTTCTAGACAAAATATATATGTATGGCATGTTGTACTTGCGTCGTTGACTGAAGATTGTAACCATTTCCGCAGCAGGGGGTAACTCCAGAGTAATATTTCCGTGGTATCGATTCGAACGTACTTTTCGCGCAGTCAAATCCAACTGATTGTGAATCGAATAACCCGTACGACATTTTTTAAAATCTGCTGGGGGGTACTTTGGTTTCCACACGTGTTACAACGGCGTGTGATTCTAAGGAAATGTGGCGACAAAGGTTCAAACTTACTTCGTCGCGAATCTGTTTTGTCTGGATACACAAATTACGTACGTTTTTTTTTGCTTGTGTTTCGGTATAGAATAAACACGCAGAATTTATCGTGAAATAAATAAATAAATGAATGAAAAATGGCTGAACAAGGGAATCGTCCGTTACGAAGATATAAAAATCATTCGAAAGCGAAAATCTCCTTTTTCACGCTTTGTCTGCCGTAATTTAATATCATTGAAAAAAATGAAACGATGCGATATTATTACGTAACTTCTGAATAAATATAATACGCGCTCTAAAGTCTGCAGAAGACGTGACTAAATTTTTTGTTACTTTGCTTTTTCTTTTGCATAATTTTTATGCATTTAGAATATTACATACACTCCACACGTATACGTGAGGAGGCATTGAGTCGTGTAGATAAGTTCAAATTGACTAACAATAAATTATCCAGAGTCTAAAGTGTAGTTATTGTTTAATCTTACTTCCCTTTCAAATTCTATAATAATGCTATTAGGTTAATAATTTACTTTTAACTTATATAGTTGGCCACGTATCTTATGTATTATTATTATTATTATTATGTAAATTAAATACTTATACTTACTACATTTTCTACATGTACTCACTATGGAGTAGGTATGTATACTACACATACCTACATACTTTATGTACTACCTCTAGTTTACAATTTGGTACTTTGGGGTGGAGGATGATTATAAATATTACGCCATGTATATTACCGAGTATCATCTTTTCGTGACGGGTGCGTATTCTTTCTTATTTTTTTCTCTTTTTCTTTTTCTTGCCTTCTCCTCTCTTCTGTCTAACATAGTTTTTCTTTTCTTCAGTTTCGTACCGTTCGTTCTGTCTGAAGTTATTACGTAAATAAAACCATCAAATTATTATTTTTTATTATTTCATCTGTTCGCAACATATTTGTCTCTGCTTTTTTCTTTGGTTCTTCTTTTTTTATTTCCCGTCTGTCTTAATCGAGCGTGTTCGTAATATCTATCCATATAGTCATGTAATATGGGTATAATAATATATCTACAGAGATTATTAGAGATTCTTTTTTTTTCTCCCTCGTATATTAAATAATGATATATTATTGGTTTGTATTCAATAGTTTTTTTATTTATTTTATGGTTTTTTTTTTTCATTTATTTACTTATTTTTATTATATTTTTCTTTTTTTTTTCTTTCTCAATTTAATTATAAAGAAGTAACAAAGAATAATAATTTCATGATATCATTATCGCTATTATTACTAGTATTATTATAATATAATATAATATATAGATTTCTAATATAATATTAAATAATTGTCTACTAACATTATACAAACGGTGGGAAAGGTGGGGAGGGTTGGGGGGGGGGGGGAGGATCAGTTGCGAATTTCCCATGTACAGATGGAGTACGCGTTATAAATTGAATAATTTTATATACGTTTTCTTTTCTTTTTTTTTTAATTTTAATCCCAAGCCCAATTTCGTACTAGTAATAAATGATTTTTAAATTGGACATTGGTATTGAAACGCATGAGATAACAGTCGAACAAAAAACGAATTAATTGATAGATTAATTAATCAACTCAATTATAAAATGAACGAATCAATTAATTACGTGAAATTCGTATCTATAATCTATAAAATTGCAACAACTAGTATACCTATAATTGGGCGCCGTCTATGATTTGACATTGTATTAATTAGCTGTCAATTGCAGGTATTTCATCAAACTAATGTGTTATTATATGTGTACTAATTCAGGCGCCCTACTCTCCGATTTTCTCTCGTACTGCAAATGTGGTGATGTTGAATTCAATTATCCGAAGTGAACGTATTTGAAATTGTATATTATTCCCTCATTTCATACGTCTAACGCCATTTCACCCTCGTTCGAATATCGCTCGACGACGGTTTTTTGTACAGCGTTGAATAAAAAGTAATTCAAGATACCAAAATGAGAAACAAAAAAACCAACCATATATCCTCCGTGAATAATTTTCATTCTCAATCTTTATTGAAAAAAATTACGAATCCATGGCAAGCAAGCTTCTCGAAACTTATCACTTTGGTATGCGATTATTCGTACAACACGTATATCACGTATTTCGAACACTACCACCGGCCATCTTTTTTTTTCGTTTTCTTCATAGTATGCAAACATTTTGATTCGATTCTTATATCATACACAACTACGATATTATTTATAAGGGATTATTATTGATGAGGAAGTTCGATTTCCAATCGATAATAGAACAAACGAGAGCTTGGGGAGGGGAGCGATTGATCGAGCGTCGTCATTACTGTAGTATCACAAATGAAGTGTTTTTCATGTACTTTGGTTTTTATTTTCTTTTCTTTTCTTACGTTCCCAATATGTTTTTATTATGACTTTTTCTATTCCGTTTATGCGATGATAATTATTATAATATTCTTTTTTCCCGGCTCTTTAAATATATAATCTGGTCTGCACTCAAGATCACAATATTACAGCGAATATTTATTAAGAATTATTATTATTATTATTGTAATATATATATATTTATCTTTATTTATTTCATCATCGTCATTATCATCATCATCATCATCATTATCTTATTATTATTATTCCTCCGTCTCATAGACATGCAATATACCTACAATGATCTTTTAATATAAAAATACAAAAAATAATTTACAAAATTATATAGTATATTACAGACGAGTCGATATTATTATAAGATTATTAGCCGCGGTGAAATTTTTCTTCTTTTCGGATTCTATTTCCGTCTCAATTTTTCTTTCGGTTTTGATAAGTTTCAAGAAGCTTACATGTAATAATTATAGTTCTGCCGTGAATACAGTTGTGATTTGATGATCATGCCAGTCGTTCGGACCAAACATGGTATGTATATGGGGCATTCCATGCAAGATCAAAATCCGAAATTTGACCACAATTTTATATTCATGTACTTACTCCAAAAATAGAATTAAAAAAAAAAAGCATTTTTTTTTGTTCTTCGTTCCTCAAAAGTTCACAGGGAAAAAATTGGAGCGGTATGGAAAGAAGTTTTAACAGCCCAGTCGCGGAAATTGGAAATAAAAATTGGTAAGGATCAAAGGATAGGTTATAGATTCGCATGCGATGCCCTATATAATACGTGGTAGCTGCGGGTGGCAACAGCAACAACCGACAACCCTGGTGAGTGAAAAAATCAAAAACAAAAAAAAAAATAATGGTAATATTTTGACAATAATAATAATGATAATAACATTACTGACAACAACAATAATAGTGATAGTAATGAAAATATAGCAGACAACCTAATCGACACGGGTATTCGTATACCTATAAATGGTAGATAATCAGGTTTACATGTACAATATTAATCGTATTATTAATGATAATATAATAATATTATGTACGACGGTATAATATTATAGTAACACAATTTCGCGTTAGATACATATTATACGTGTAAATAGAAAAAATGAAATTCAGCTGCAATTTTGCCATTTAGTTATCAAATCATTATTATTATCTCATTTCATTCTATATCATTAACAAAAATATAATAATATTTATTTATAATATTTATTTATACATATAGTGTATATAATCACGTATTATTTCTTTTCTTTTTTTTTTTCTCTTTTCAAATATACATGTTAATTATATACAATATAATATAATAATCATATAGTAATAAATTCAAATATCATAAAAAACAACGATAACAAACTATGAAAAAATTCTTAATATTATTAATAATAAAATCGTGTATCATATACATTATATTCACCGTAATCATCATTTATCATAAAAAAATAAAGGAACAAAATCTAAAGCCAACAAAATACATGCCGTGTTCACTATGTATGTATGTATATGCGCAGTATGTATATTGTATACTACTGTAGATTAATAATTATATCTGGTATTATTGGTGACAATAATAGCCGTAATATTAATAAAAATAATAATAACAGTAACAGATATATAGGTATTTTTTTAACCGTGTAACAAAGGTATGTAGTTGCGTATGTGTTTTAGTGTTATCTGTAGTACGAGAGGAAGGGATATGATATATGAGGAATGGTAGGCAAAGGGTTATAGTGAAAATTAAAGGATTCATCTTCGGAAAGTCTAGGATGAGGGGGGCCAGGGCGGAGGAAGTAGAAAAACATGCAGGTGAAAATCACTAATGAGAAAAAAGGGATAGAAATAAAAATAAAATTTACGTCCATATGTGACGCTCATATGCCAGACTAGCATTCGCTTGCAGCCCCGAAGTGCTTGTACATATAGGTATATTATGTATGTATATCATGTATATATATGTATTATATACCGATAGGATATATACATTTAGGGTATGTATTAGGTATAATATAATATGTGTGTATCGACAGAACCGCCGCACCATCGATACATGGTGCAGGATTCTTTCTTTTTTTTCTTTTCCTATTTGTCTTATATATATAATTATTTCATTTTAATTAATTAATTGATTAATTAATTATTTAATTTAATCAAAATTATGGCGCTACAAGTTTCTGTAGTTTACACACACAGCAAGTAGTTAAGGTATTGAAAAATATATATAATTAATTACAAATCTAATTATCATCATCATCATCATCGACATATTCATTTTCATCATCATAATTGTGTTAATTTACTTGATATTAATCAATATATAAACAAGGCTATAAAGTATTCAACTATTTACACACGAGTAGCCTAACTCAAATCGCTAATCTTATTTTTTTTTCGTTTTAATTTGCTTTTTTTTCTTCAAAATCGAAAGAATATATTAGATAGGTACTTCTCGTCCGTTTCCTCTTCCCTCTCTCTTTCTTTTCACCCTTTCTTATTTCTGTTTCTTTGATTCCTGATATATTTTCATATCATCATCATCGCGTCATCATCTTATATGCACATTTCCAGACCTCAAGGTACTTTTGAATTATTATTTAACGTGAAAATCGAAACCAAAAAATAAAAAACAAGAAAAATAATTAAAATTTGACAAGAGTTTACACAATATATAGGTATAATAGGTATCGCCAAACGTACACCTATAGATAATACTCGTTTCGTTTCCTGCCTTTACTTTTTTTTTACCATTTTTTTTTTCTTCTTCATTTTGGTTTGTTTCGTCTCTAAGTATAAGAATATATATAATGTATGCAGTAATCGATATTACTATTATATTTTTATCGTTATTCGTCATTATCATTATTATTACTATTATTTGTTTTTCTTTTTCTTTTTAATTCATTATCGTTATTATTAATAATTATTATTTATTTAGTTATCATTATTATTACTTATTATTACTATACGGTGTGTGTGATTTTTTTTTCTTTTTTTTAAATTTTATGTAGACAATATCGATCACTATTATAAACACTTGATACATATTAAAGACAGATTACCTTTAATGAATACATCCAGTAATGTGGAAAACTCTGCGTTACTTGTTTTTACTGTTATTATTATTATTATTCTTATTATTTTTTAAATAATTTTTTTTCTTTTTCAAACTTACAGATATAGTTTTTTTGTTTTTTTGGTTTTTTCTCGTTTTTGTTTGGTTTTTCTTTTCATTTTCATTTTTCCTTTTTTTTTCTTTTTTGTCATAGTAGTTATATATATATGTATATGTATGAATAATACTATATAGTATGTTTTGTGTTCAATATTACATAAATATATGTATTATGTTATATATATATTATGTGTGTGGGGGTGTATAATATAATATACCGTTATCCACGTGTTTTTTTTTTCTTCTTTTTCGTTTTGTTTCTAAAATTAATTTAATTTAATCTGCTTTTTTTTCAAGAGTATACATCGTGTGTTTGATTCTGTGCTGAGCTGAGTCTCAAGCCGAGATCCGTTTGATTTCGCGACTTATTGCATATATAATATATTATGTGTTTATAATAATGGCTGCTACTTTCCTCCCTATCGTTTGTTTCCTCTCTATTTTTCATTTAGGTATAAATAATATTTTACACATTTCCTCATCGGGGTTTGTTTTTTATTTTACTTTTTTCATTCTTTCTCTTGTTCCTCGTCATCTAATTTTCATCGTTCTCCGCGAATAATAATTCATCACGATCGTTGAATAAACTGCAGAGAATTGTCTTCGGATTTGAAAAGATTCTAAACTTTGAATGATATTTTTTCTGCTCGAAAAATAAAACTTCTATACGATCGTCTCATTTTATGTATCCTTTAATTGTTTATCCAGTTTTTCCATTATTTCTTTTTTTTTGTCAACTGTTTTCACAAGTTTTTTTTGTTCTTCTCTTTTTTCACGTAGTTGTTTGATATAATATTAGTCCGATTGAAACTGACTGACCAAAGAGTTTATTTTTCTTTTGTATGTTATTTTGTCGTTTGGATGTTTTAATTAAATTTTTTTTTTTCTTTCTTTTTGCTTTCTTTTTTACTTTAACAATAGCAGGTACTAGCATAGCTACCACAGTCGTACGTATTTTTTTTTTGTTTTTTTTTTGTTTGTTTTTAATTAGTATATAAGTATAATATATATGTATAATAGGTAAGTAAGTAAGTATAAGTAAGTTTCGGATATTATTATCATTATACATATATCTATATTCATAATATATAAAGGGTACTGTTTTTCATCTTATTACTTCATAAGTGTATATCTTTGTTTTAGTTAATTATATATTCATTTATTTCATTTTATTTTTTTCTGAAATTTTTTATTTATAATTGTTATTTATTCATTTTTTTTGTTTAAATTTATTTATTTACTTATTTTTATACATTTGCAAAACACGTTATACGCATCCCGCGTACCGCAACGTTCTCGAACCCCCCATATAACGTATAATATTTATATATTATGTAATCATTGCGTTTACTTCACCAGGAAGTTTTTTTTTTTTTTCTTTTTCTTACTCAAACGATCGACGCTGTATTGTCAAAATAACGTCGAGAAGCGTGCTTTCGAATAACGGAAGGGAATTGTATCGATGAAAAAAAATAAAGTCAAAGGCAATTAAAGAAAATGAAAATGAAAAACCAAACCAAGAATATACATAAAAATTGTAAAAACAAATGAAAATCAAACAGGTATAACAAATTCATCCCAACATACACTGCAATGCCATGTTACGGTAAGACGTTTTTTAATACTTTTAGCACCTGACTGCCAGTTTACAGCCCGCTCACGGCATTTCCGTACCGTTGATGTAATTATTATCGTCATTATTATTGTTATTATTAATGAGTTCTAGAAATAACAATAACAATAATAATGATTATAATAATTTCGATAATAGTAATGCATCATAATAACAATGATAATAATACTAATAATAATAATGATAAACAGGGTTTTCTTATGTAATCATCTAATTAACTCGCTGACGTATATAACGTGGCGGATTCTGTTTGGATGCGCGTATGGAAAATGATATTCATACTTCTTTTGCAATATGGAATCATACCTATACTATAGTTAATTACATACAAATGAGGTTTTCATAGAATTTGTATGTTCGGGCCAAAAAGAAAAAAAAGAGAAAAAAATTACGTTGGTCTTTTATTCATTTTTGTCCTTTTTCATCCGCGGTGTTCGGCGAATTATTCTAAATTTGATGATGACATATCATATTATTTATGTTAAAATTTGAGCACAAAGGTGAAATTATGGGAATCCTGACCACTTATTTTACGTCACTACTGCACGTCAGTGTACATACACGCCTACTGCATAGTTTTTTTTATTTCTGTTTTTTTTTTACTCTCAATTTGTTTTTTCATTTTTTTTTTTTCTTTTATTATAAAAATAAAATGTAAGTTTGCGTATCAAGGACGAGTTTTCATAACGGCATACGAGACTCTAGGAGCTTCGCTCCATATTTTTGTGTATCATATATATAATAAGTATTACAATACATGCACGCCTATATATTATATTCGTTCTTTCCTTAGTGTGTTTTTTTTTCCAAATTTTTAAATTCATGTCATCAACATTCTTTTGCTGTCGTGTCGTAACTGTTAATATTGTTGTTTCGTTGAAATTTCATCAACGTGGATTTTGTTATTAAAATGTTTTGTTTTTTTTGTATTCTTTATTTATTGTTAATATTGTTGTTGAATCGTCTCAATCAGTATTTGATTTTGTTTCATTAAATATGTAGCAGTTGTTTTTGTTTAATTTATCTTGTGGTTTCTGGATACTCGTTTACTCGCTCGATTCCGTTCGTTTTTAATTATAATATATAATAATGTGTACTTTACACATGATTTATCATGTATAGACGTATATTCGTTTTCTTTTTTTATGATATATTTATGTCCATGTATAGTATATTTCCCTCTCCTCGCCCTCCCCCCTCCCCCTGCATTCCAGATTTCATCATTTTTTTTTTCTCTTCCTCTCAAAATGTTTCAATAATTTTTCTAGAATATCGTTCGTTGCTCACCAAATATCCACCTTTTCTTCCTTTCCTCTTTATTTTCGTTCTTAATAATAAACCCGCGTGCGTTTTTATAATTAACATTATTATTATTATTAATATTATTAGTATTATTATTATTATTTTCATTAATTATATCGATATTATTATTTTATTTTAGTTTTTATTTCTTTTTTTGTTTTCTCCTCTCGTATATATTCGAATACAATATACACATTATATAGATTCTCTACAGATATATTTTTAAACTTCGACTATTCCAGTGAAAAAATAAATTATTACATATTACGCAATTTGTAATATATTTTTTGCGGTGTGTCTTCCCTCGGGTAATTTTTTCAAATTTTCGTTACTTTTTTTTTTCTCTACTTTTTACTTCTTTTTACTTTTTGGCGTAACAGAGACCATTCGTAATTTTTGCCCAATTATTCCAATTAATTATACACGATCGAGAACGCTCTTTTTATCATTACTATTATCGTTATTATTGTTGTTGTTAGAATTATTGTTATTGTTATTATTATTATTATTATTCGTTTACATGTTGTATTTATCATCCCACGATTTTATACTCCAATAGGTATGTTTGTCCCCACCGCGTATAATACGTACATTATTATACATATGTATGTAATGTGTTGAATTATATCGTACGATATATCGTATGCATGCGTAGCAATGATTTTAATTTATTAATTTTTTTTTTTTGGTATTCAAATTATTTACTGCAGTACCAGGTGTTCCCGATATTATTTTATAATTTGCATTATGGTATAGTTTTGGCTGTTTAGCTCTTTTTGCCTATACATATGTATATGTATGCAATAATATTTTTCATCTTTTTCTTCAAATTCTTTCTACAATACGTTCATGTGTCGTAAAAGACCATGAACGCAATCAAGTGTATTGTATATACCTATGTGTATGTGATGTTTGTGTTTCTCTATTTTCATCTCTACCATTATTGTTAATTATTTATTACACTATTCAAAATCGGTATTGCATGTATCGGGAAATATTATGAATAGGAAAAAAACGAAAAAAATAAATAAGTAATCAAACTATTTTCACAGGGATGTAATAATGTGACGCTATGTATCGTCATGTACACAAAGCTGCGGTACATATGTATGTATACCGAGTAAAAAGCAAATACATATCATACATACGGGGGCGGACTAACGCGGGAGTGATGATAAACTATATACATATATATATAGATTTAACTTTTTTTCAGGGTCTTCGATAAGAGGATGGGTATTATTATTTTTTTTCAAGTTTTTTTTTTGCTTTTTTTGGTATTGGTTTTCATGTTGAATTCTCGAGCGTTCGGAAAGACGTTGGATAACGTTATTGTATAGTTATATGTATGTATATTATTATATCGCTGAGGAGGGTCGAGGTGGTCGAGTTCGCGGATCCAGATGAGCGTAATATTAATTGGCAACGAGAAGATGTTGCTGGTATTGGCTCGTAGAATAAGGTGCTACCGAACCAAGACCGAAATTATTTAAACCTTCGACGAGTGTTTTTTCTTGGTGAGATGTTGTCGCATTTGTTGAACCTACGGGACCGAGATTTGTTGAAGCTTGTGAACCACCAACGCCACCGTAGAATTGATGACCGATTGTTGTTGGGTCGAGATAAGCGGACGGGAATTTAGCACCGTATAAATCGGGTATGTAACCGTGATTCGATGAATCGAAGAGATTGCGATGGGGAAATTGTGGGTGGTATGGACCGTGTTGGAAGAAATAACCGTTCGAATCTGTTGCTGGTTGTTGACTTCCGATAACTCCTGGTGATAGTGAACGACTTGTTGGTGAATTTTGTGATACGGGAAGTCCGGCCGGTTGATGATGATGATGGTGATGATGAATTTGCTGTTGCATTGCCCGTTGTTTTATGTAGTTCGAAAATTCGGTCGGCGACATTCTGAAACCGTCAGATCTATGTCAATGATATAATACCGACTGGTTAACATGCTATTGAAAATTGATGCGAATCGATCGAACCAAACAAAATCCCCAAATTCTAAATTCTGTACAACTATGAAAGATACGAGAGAAAAAAAGACAATAGATTCGGTTTAATTCCATCGATTCGAAAGAAAGTTTAAAGATGCAAAAAATACCTGTTAGCCCTCTTGCTGCTCGTTTTTAGTTTCGTGCTTCCAAATTTCGTTTGGGCAAACGTTGCAGTTGTGAAGGTCAGCGGAGCAGTGGAACGAGGAATGAAGGCTGGAACAGGACTCGGTGATCCTTTGAAGGAACTCGTAATCGGTGTGGGCGATGGTGCCGAAGAGGAACCAGATCCGTGACCATTTTGTTGGTTACTCGATGAACCAGAGCTGGTACTGCTGCCAACGGACGATGGAAAAGGTGATGTGGATTTTGGGCTTAAACTTAGACCACCCAAAGAAGTTCCTACCGCCTCGATGGGCCTGAAGCACTGAGCTTCGGGGTTGAAAGTTTTGGTGACCTCACGGTCGGCCGAACTTTCATCATGGGGATCCGCGGCCTCGGAATAGAGGATTTTAACGGCTCCCTTTTCTCCTATGCGGTAACTAACCTCGCCAGGATCCACCCAGACC
This sequence comes from Athalia cordata, assembly GCA_963932425.1. NCBI lineage: Eukaryota > Metazoa > Arthropoda > Insecta > Hymenoptera > Athaliidae > Athalia > Athalia cordata. Next base: position 35,510,099 of record OZ010626.1, read on the forward strand.
GCCAATTCCGCGGGAAGATTTTCCAGGATGTCTTGAATCGGAACTCCACTTTCCTTTGCGGCACGTTCCAGTACGGGGTCAACCGGATCACCAGTTTTTAAACATCTGAAGGCCGATCCTTTGAACGGTTTTTCAGGGTACCAATGACCTTTGAATTTATCCTTCAACGCTTTTTCGAGCTCTTCGCCAAATATGTTGACTCTTCGTCTCGGTAATTTGTTGTACAGATACGATATCACAAAATTTAACGCCACCTGCACCTCTATGTGCATTTTTGGCTTTGAGAGTAGAATTTTCGTGCTGTGAACAAATCTGTTTTGTGGAAAATCACTGTGTCGCTTTATTGGTCCAGATGAAATTATCTGCTGCTGTTGTTGTTGTTGCTGTTGCAAATGATTGATTCGCGGTTGACCACGAGTCACTTCCTGATTCACCGATATCTCCTTTACTGCGAAGGCCAACGAATCTGAAACATGAAAAAAGTATACAAAAATTACAATTTACACTCGACTTCGGAAATTCAAAGATAAAATCAGAACCAATTGTGATATCTGTGCCACAGGAACAAAATTCAACTGCACCAATCATCGACTCCAAAGCGGTACCGTGTAAACCTTCTAACACTGCTGCACCACACAGTGCATGGCATTTATAATAATACTCTATATACACCTCAACCGGAAGTGTGGGTGAATTCTATAGCGTGACGCGATAACCAATCTATGCGCGCCAGTTGGAGTTTGAACTCGAACTGGTTTCGGTTCTGCATCCGATATATAGGTGAGGATGAATTAGTGTGTTGGAGTTAGGTGCCACCGCAGGTCGGTGCTCTGAAATTACGCGGTTATCGGCGTTGCCTGCGGTAACGGGGTTAACGAGAGTTCGTCCTCGCACTGGCGCGTCCGATTTGTAGGTAGAGAAGGTTTATATTCAGTTGTGTGCACGACTAACTATACATACCTATGTATATAAGGTTATACACGTACGTACACGAGTGTTGGAGGACCGCATGAGGTAAAATTGGTAACTTTTGGCGCATAGGTCATGGAGGATTTTGTGCACAGGGAGTAAAAAGAGAATGGAAGATTGAAATACGTGGTGGATGATAAAAGGGTGATAAGGATTTTACAATCGAATGTCACACTGCTGCGTACCGTCCATCGGGTATCGATCGAAGTAATTCGATCCTCGCTACCAATTTTCGTTTTGCCAGCTCTGCAGAACCGTCGAACGGTTGTTGATTGCGCAATTTACGCCTGCACCGACGGGATGCCGCAAAGTTCGCGATCAATCAGATAACGGTTTTCGGTTTGGGTGAGGGACTTTCGATATAATACCTACTTGGTTTTAAGTTGTAATAGAGTTCACGTCAATCGATGATTTTCGAAGTTCAATCACAAGCGTTTTGATTCGGCAAGATGATCGTTAAAATTACTGTGAAAGTCGCTTCTTAATCTTCCGGAACTCCGTTATAGGATTCTTGGGCGTTTCCCAAGAAGTACAGATATAGATCTATCATCTCTTTTACTTCTTCCTCAGAGTTTCCTCTCTCCACCAGCTGCTTTTACAATCCCAACCGCCCGAACACTCCTCTACCCTTACCGGACAGGCTTTACCGGCGGCCTTTTCTCTTCGGAAAGGATTTTGCACAAGCCTGAAAATCCCGTGGACCTCATATACATATATATAACTTGTACGTCTATACGACAGCCTCGTTTTACCCGTGAGATCGATTTGTCGGACTTCCGAACACTTCCGATTCACGTCCAGCCATACCAGGTTTATTCGCCAAGGTAGCGATTTATAAGCGCCGATAAAAGCGAAAAGAAGTCAATAACAAGTATGATAAGAGTGACAATTCTTTAATCTCTTGTTTTTCTTATCTTTTTCAATTCGAATTTCATGTAAAAAATTTAATGGCTTTATTATGTCCGAATAGAACAAGTATCGCGTATCGTAAATCGTGAAAAAAAATTTCAGTGCTGGTAACCGATTTAATCCGTAGTCTGTCTTCAGGTACGTCTTATACAATGAAATAAAATAATTTGAAAAACAAAATAGTAGTTTTACTAGCGGGTAGAACTTGATATATGGGTTAAAGTCTGGTTGTCGAGGGAGGGTTATACCTCTACGTTGGTTTCGAGGTATTGATCCTTGCACGCCTCTCAGAACGTCTAAAGTTAAAAATATACGGCCCCAGATCTTCTAGTTCGAACGATATAGCGTATGTAGCGATACGGGGTAGTTCAAATAAGAATAAAGCTCAACCTGCTACGCGAACTTATACATATGTATAATAAAATAAATAGAAAATAAGGTAAGTACTCCAGCTGATCTCATGCAGATCGATTCCACATACATATTAAAATAAACTAAAAATAAATAAATGAATAAATAAATAATTTGCACAGATAACGAATGATTCATTGACTTCCTCTATGACTCGCCTCATTACGATGGTAGGAATATGCGGAATCTTTTTAAAAGTAGATACAAATTAGGACCTTCCGTTTTTCCGAATATCACGTAAATCTAATTTCGAATATGTATAAATCAATGCACGGTTATCGGTTACGTCTATTAGCTACCAACAAAGCACCATCGGTGCAAAAAACATCGCCAAGTTCATTAAATTCTTCGGGGAAAAAAGATCCAAATCAATCATGGTGCCAAGTACATGTAACTTCGTATCATGCATAGGATTACTAGAGAAGACTGGAATAAATATGTAACAAACCAAATTACCAATTGGAAGAATATAAAATTGGCAAAAAAATTAAGAAAAAAAATAAAATAAAATAAGAAAATGGAGTACGTGGTCCTTGGCGGGCTAATGTCATATTGCCATACAAGAATTCTGTATTTTCTTTTTCGTAAAAAGCCCGCCAAGTCCCACTACCTCCATTTTCTTATTTTATTTTATTTTTTTTCTTAATTTTTTTGCCAATTTTATATTCTTCCAATTGGTAATTTGGTTTGTTACATATTTATTCCAGTCTTCTCTAGTAATCCTATGCATGATACGAAGTTACATGTACTTGGCACCATGATTGATTTGGATCTTTTTTCCCCGAAGAATTTAATGAACTTGGCGATGTTTTTTGCACCGATGGTGCTTTGTTGGGATTTCACTACTTTTTGAACAAAAATTTCTTCTCTTTTAATTATTGGTATTTTATGATTCAATTTTTATACTTTCAACAATTGAACGTTAAATTTTCTATAAAAATATGTATTTTTCAAAAATTATTGTCAACAACTGAAAAATCGTTTCTGTATAATTTTTTAGTCTGCGCACTGCGTGAAATGAAACAATTTATTTTTCGGGACGCCAACACGTATTATAGATCAGATTTCCTTAATCATTGTTGGGTTAAATCGACGATTAACTTATTGTTAATGATTTCAAATCTTTCGACGCTTCGATCCTTGGTAATCGCATACGTATATTAAGGCTCACGTATATTCGTTATAATAGTAGTAAGAAACTTCATTTATGGCATAACCTCATTTGTCACCGCGGAGCTATCGAGTATAATACAGTATACAAATATAACATTTGAGCAAACGGATTCAGAAGTCTCAATCAGGTGGTATGACAGCTCCAGAAAGTAAGATGATCACACAGCGCTTGAATTTGTTGGTTACGTTCGTTCAGCATCGGGATGACGGACGGAAGAATAGCGATTCGAAAAAACGGCGTCCCGCCCGGTGACGGCTGCAGACATAGACTTAGGATACGGTAATGGTGGTCGCTGCCTATTGCCATCTACGGGCGCTACATAAGAACTCACGTTCCGCAGGGTTCGGTCCAAAAAATATATTCTAATAATGTAACGATCCTTTCTACCCATTCATATTGGCAGCGGTTAGGGTATCATGACGACGACGTTGGTGCTTAAAAAATATTCGTCGAAACGACGGCAAACGGGTAGCAGAATTATCATATCTCAGCTTCCCGACCATCGATTCAATTGAAATTAGGCTCAAATGAAAGCTCTTCCTCGATTTATATCACAAAAGTGCATCCAAATTTCCCGGAATGCTAATAATTTAGGAGATATTTGTGTAAATAAAAGTCCCCACTCCGCGTTCGAGCTCCCGTAGCAGTAAATATACTCTGTGTCGTCCCGTTCGCTTTTAATGTACTTGGCGCGAGACTCTACCGAGTCTCTTGATATAAACAGCACATCAAATGTTGCAACTCCATAACGTAGTCCTCATTTAACGACCGGTTGTAAGTGATCGTGAATTTGAGTAACTGGCATTACGCGATGTGCACACATACGCACTTGCACGTAAACGTATACGTATATACCGACGTTATACGACACGCACGCGTATAATGTGCGGCAATAATTCCGCCATAGCTGGGTAGGTAACTCGCGTTGGGTCACCGGTTGGTTATACTTGCAGTAGCATGAGAAGGGTAGAGTCGGAGTCAGTATATCGCGTGGGTCAGTTGGACTCGTATTATTACGCAATTTATTTCATTTCGCAATAAACCGTCCGTTATAGTATAAAGTTTATTTATATACCTACATATATATACGTGTATGTATATGTATGCGTGTATGTTATGTATCGTATAAATATATAGACGTATTACTTACTACATATCGTGTTTGAGATCAATTACCCGCTATACGTATATACCTATATCTTCGAAATAATCGACTTGCACATGCAAAACCGGCGGTAAGAAAATTGAGGCGTACCTATATGAAAAACTCTTATCTTTTTTATGGGGTGTTTTAAATTTAGAGTTAATAATATTATAACCCTTACATTGTGATTATAGGAGCAGGTTTAACGTATCCATATTTCGTCGTATGATATTCCTCGGGTTCTGACTTCTTGGGCCAACTTTAAATTAATCGAATAACTGAGGTGTTAGTTTGTTGGTTAGTTGTTCGGTTGTAAATCGTATCCTAGGTATTATATGAGACCGATTAATAGAATTTGGCATCCCGCGATTGTCGAACGTACAGGTTTGGCGTTCTTTCAAAAGTGCTTGGAAAATGCAGCTTTTCCAATTGGCAACTGCTCAGACCAGACAAATGGCCAAATGCCATTTTCGAGCTATAGGAACGCCAAATTTACTCTTACACGACCGCCCGCTTGTGACTCAAGATAAAAAAAAAATAATAACAATTTGCATCCCACGTTCACTTCGAGTCGTCAATTCCTTTTTGTCCTTCCCACGGAGTTATCATTTCATCAACGAAGTGTTTTCGGCTTTAAGCGCGATATCTTCGTTCGATGGATCGTTATCGGTGACACATAAAAAAAACAAAAAGAATTTCCGACTTCTCACGCAGAGATGATCGTTACGAATTTTTTGTGAAAACGCTGATAACAAGTGTTTCCGAACTAACGTTGGTGTCATCGCGGTCGCTCCGTTAACATTACGTCTCGTTTTACTCTAACCCGGTGCCAGGCGATGGACAGATCAATACGGCCGCGTACAGCCCAGTTCCTGCTCCAGATAGGAAGGCGCGGACGTGTTCCTCTGTTCCATATTTCTGTCTACGCCCGCAGCAGCACTGCATCACAACTATAGCATCAGATACCTCTGTACATGACGCCTACATACGTACATCGATTGTTCATACATCAGTTTTCATCGCTTCGCACATAACGAAACTGAAAAAAAAAAAAAGAAAACTTAACAAAAAATTGGTAAGGCCGTATTTTTCCGCATTCCCACGTCGTTGATCTCCGATCGATATAGTTTTCGAAAGTCTCAATCTCTGATCGCTGTGAGATTAGTTTTTTTTTCTTCCAATATACACCGCATATCTGAAAATCGATCATATATTTAAGCGATAGAAGAAGTGATTTGAATAATCGTCTGAAATCAACGCAGCTGCAGGTTTTTTTCTTTTCGTTTTCTCTTTCCCTGTTATATAGATTTCCAACACGCAACGGGTACGTGATTTATTATCGCGGTTTTTCGTTTAGTTTCTATATGGAACGACGATTGTTCGGAATTAAATCACGTTCGCTATACATTAGGATAGGATTTTAGTGTGCGAGTGTAGAATTTGATCTGCAAAAACGAATGGCACACACGTTTCTCGAATTGCCTGATGTTATAATACGCCAAACTTTCTGTATCAAAAAACCCATATAAATCGTGTTTGTATAAAATATAGATTTCCAACCCTTTTTATCGTCTCTTTGTATATCCTGTACGCGTAATGAGATGGCTTATTATACAGACGTTAACAGAGTCAAGGAAATACCCGCGGGAGGCTAAGGTGCTGCTGCTGGTTAACTTTGAAAGTTGTTATACTTCTACCTACTATAGTATAGTTCACTTTACGTTCCAGTTTCAGCTCTAGTTAGAGTTCGAGTTCGAGTTCGAGTTCTAATTCCGCCCTCGTCTCGTCATAACAATTTTTTTTTCTTCCCCTTTACCAACTTTTCAAGGGTTCTTTCATACCACGTAACAATAGTAATAATAACGTGTATTAAAATTACTCCGATTCACACATTGCAATAAATGAAAGAAAATAAATACATAAGGAGCCTTTTTCTCATTTATTGGAAATATACGCTACAGATTTGCTCTCCAAATGAAAAGATTCGAGAGCCAATTAGGCATTGTGAGATTACCTCATTAACAAGGTTAATCAAAATTCCGATGATTATAAATCATCGAAGACAAGCGGTTACGTAATAACTTTTACTGTTTATATACACGTGTAATCTACTTCGAGCTTTTAGAGGAATGAAGAATTTACAGGTGGTAATTATGGATCGATGAGTGCAAACGTTTACCATAATTACCTTTATATTTCAGTTTTGATGGAAATAATTTCAACTCGAATCGCATCGAACGTATGAGGAAGACCACAGCTATATATAAAAGCATGGAAGGGGGCATATCTTCACTTTTTGCTCTTTTCAACGTCGACTTTTAATTTTCATTTTGCCGAATATGAAACTGGGTCTTCCGCACGACCCGAGAAGAACTCTGCACTACGGCTGCAGTATGGTATGATATAGCATAAGTATACATAGTATAATAAGCAGGACGTCCAGGTCTTTCGGAGTCCCATAAATAGACCACTATAAGCTCTTCTCCCGACGGATGATGACTGGCTAAGTACACCTCACCCCATTCCCCCTTCTTCTCTCTCATGCATAATATGCACAGCCTCTTCTCATCTCTTTCCCCCTTTGTTCTTTCTTTTTATTATTATTACAAAGTTATGACGAATAAAACTCACATCGATGAGAGAATACGTGAAATTAGTATCGTGCGCCATTACATGTGAAAAAATTCATGAAAAAAACGAAAAAACAAAATAAATAATAATTTTCATAAATTTACATCGTGCATATAATTTTACGTTTGATTTCAGACGAGACGGTCACGTTACGACATTGTTGAACGATTGCGCACGAAAGTAATTCTAAATAAGACGATCTACTCGAATTTTTTTTCCTTTTTTTTATTCCTACAGCTTTCCCGGTGTTTCCAAGAGCAAAAGTTGAGCTAGTTATTGCGAGGTCATATACCCCCGGTTACCGCTGCTTCATTTTTTCTACTATTTAGCCGGTTAGGTGTCGACGTTCGATTCCGGAAGTTTAAAACAGTGACCTCGTGAACTCTTCAATAGTTTTTTTATTTGCCTCGTCACGCGAGTCTTGAAAGAACGAACACTCGCGCGGAGCAGAACGCAATAAGGTCGTGCGGGTTCGAAATTAGAATGGTATGTAAGAATGAAGTGGCGAGGGAGGGGGGGGGAGCTAAGGGGTAGGTAGCTGTTACACGATGTAGGTAGGATACATACATATAATGTACGAAAATCGGAACGCTGCACCGCACAAGCGGTCAACGTTTGAGGCGTAAGAATAGCACAACATGGACGAGAATGGTGCGAGACCAATTACAAGATTGCAATCTTCTTCTATTTTTTCTTTCATTTCATTTCAACTTTTTTTTTCCTTCGTTCGCTCGCTGTATAAAACGCGAATAAACGCGAGTATCAAACATCTCCGTGTTGGAATTTTATTTATAATACGCGACTGGTGTCTCGTTCTATTTACACTATTCTACGTGGCTACGGGTGTTCGAACCTTTTCGCCATCAAATAAAATCATCGGAATATTCCGCGCGATTTTCGACATAGGGCTTAAGAAAATTAATCACCTCATTAATTGTCGTGATGATAATTTTTATATACGTATTTACGCTCTGGCTGCATTATATTGGTTGTAATACTTTCGCGATAAAGAAATGAGCATATGAGTTGCACCAAAAGCTGCGGGTGTTACTATAGATAAGGTCTATAGCTTTCCGCGTAAAATAGGGACATCCAAATTTTGATCTTTGATCCGCACCGCGCATATAATACAGCATATCTAGATAGCTAGTCTTCTTGTTGGAAAGATTCCGTATATTTTCAGAAGCAACTCATTGCCAAGCGTATTGCTAACCGTTCTAAAATTGTCCGGTTAATCACCATTCGAGCGAAAACCGCGACTACGTTGCGGTGAATATCGCAAAAATAGCTATATAAATATGTATATATGTGAGTAGGTGGAAAAATATTTCATTACAACGTAAACATGCGGATGATAGTAATTTTCATTCTCTCTTTCTTTCTTTCTCTGCATCGCTCGAGATAAAAAACTTTTCAAACATTTTCGTGAATAATTATACCTGAAAAATTCCTTTAAAATTCTGAAGATGTAATTCGAATCGTCGATTTTCTATAGGTACACATCATCACCAAAAATTTTCAATTTCAGACGACGCGGGAGCAGGTCAAATTGACGCGACATACCCCATATATGGATACGTGTACTCTACGTACAAGGTGTTACCCACCGATAAAGTAACGCGTCAAGGCTACGGCGAGTCGTCGTGTCTCCAACATTTTCACGTTATTATGCAACATATAAAGTGAGCGAGTTGATAACGCGCAGTGACTCCTAAATATCGTATGCCTAATTATTTTCTCGGCACGCCATCTGAACCGCGTCAATGGAACGGCTGTTGCTCACCGCACATTATTTCTCACATTATAAACACCTGCGAAATATTCGCGAGTTATCTGGTAGTATCTACGATCAGACAAATTTACCGTTCTTTCACCTTTTTTTTTTTCGAAATTATCAAATGTTAAAGGTATGTTTTTTTATTTTTTTTCTAGCCACCTGCAGTATTCGTGAATTTTTAGTATTTATCAAATGAGGAGTGTTGAAATCAATAAATTTTAGCTTATCTATAAAACCCCACCAACTCAACCTCTTTGAAATTCAACAAAATCTCGGTAGCAACGCCTATAGATACGAAAGAAAACATGGAGAAGAAAATAATTGAAAAAAACCAATTAGAAAAAAATGAAAGAAGAAGAGCAACTTCTACATGTGTACATACGATATACATATATACAGTGAGTTATAAATAAAGCGTAAATTATTTCGATGAGGAATTAAAAAGTATAGTATAAAAGGACGTATAGCCCAGGTCGCGTACATATGATACAAATATATAATGACTATATAATCAGCTATGCAAACTGTTCCAACAACACGCCATCTCCGCCATCAGGTGTATATGGATGTATACAAGATTATAGTACATACCTATATGTATATAAATTTTCATTATACATACGCATATATGGCGCGCGTATTTAACAATGTTTACATTTTTATGACGCCCGCATTTACATTACTTTACGGTACATACAAAACGCGCCAGAGAAACTGTGTAAACGAGACGGGGAACAGCGGAGCGAGCGAGCGAATTGAAACGAAAAAAAAAAAAACGAAAAAAAATGTCCAACTAAGAAAAAAGCCCACAGCTCTCCGCAGAATTTGGAGTAAAAGTTTTTTTTTCGCTGTACTAAACAAATCGGTAACTATACCTATATATTCGAAGTATTATCCAATGAACCGGAAATTCTTCGTCACGGCTAACGAAATCGAATCAATCTATAGATCTTGAATCTACATTACAAGTGTCTTGGCTATGTGATTAGACACGAGAAAAGTAAACGTGTAGGATTGGGGTGGGGTGGGGGGAGGGGGGTAAAGTAGGTAAAGAAATGCGTACAGAGATAACGTAAACGAGCATATGTGGAATGGGAGGCGAAAAGATATAGGGCGTCCCCAAATTCCTCGCATCTTATCAAACAAGAAAAAGAGAAAAAAAAAAAGAGAAGCTAGATTGAAACCATACGTACGCATACTTTGCGTTTACACACGAGAAGGAGATAACGTTCCCGGAATTTATATACATACACATTAAAATTTATATTATTATGATAAATATCGCATAGCACGAAAGTTTTACCTCGAGGAAAATGTGGATAGAAACCATCTGTTCAACCCTGTATAGGTAATATACGAGATGGGAAAGTACGCGAAAACTAAAAATCGAGGAGAAAGAAAAGGAAAGAAAGAAGGAAATAAATTAAAAATATAAATAAGTTTAAACGCATTACTTTCGCTGGTATATATTCTGAAAGGGTGCCAAATTACGTACATAAAACTGTTTACATAGATATATGTATATTGTGTATTTATTTAGACGAAATATTTATACGCGCAGATATTCGTTATATACGCTGCTGCTGCTGCATTTCGTCCGTATGATTAATTGGCGGCGATAAATTTTATTTTAATTTGCCAATTTTAATACCCACATCCATGGATGCAACGAAAAACGATATAAAAAGAAAAGTAATGAATTCATATAGAAATAAAACAATCACTTGGATCGTGATAGGGTATTACCGTAACGAGCGTGGCGTATACATATATGTGTACATGTAACCGTACGATGACTTGCGTCTTTATGTGAAGATATATAGGTAATAATTATAATGATGTACGTACGTATTACATGGATATTTCTATAGATATAAAGTATACATATATATATATAGGTATATATTTACGTGTAATTTAAACCGAGCAAATGTCGTCACGAAGTTAATTCAACAATATGTACTTATTATGAATTACGCCAACGGTGCGCAGGCACATATACAAGAATCGCGCGACAATCTTGATTTCAAACACATGCAGTTACTTTATATCTCACACATACCTATGTGTACATACATATACGTACATATATACTCTCGATCGATTGGCAGTCGGTTATCATAAATGGTTAGAGCGTTTTATCGCGCGGTAATATGTGTAAAAAAAAAAAAAAAAAAAAACCGGAGGTGGAAACAATTAAAATTTCTACTGATACAAAATTTTTTTTTCAGATTTTCGAATCAGATTCTTCTGGACACCCTTTTTTTTACTGCAACCAAAGATACTAAAGTCATCACGAATTCTCGAGTATATATTTTTTAAAGACCCGTCTAGTATTTTCGTACCACTGGACAAAAAACAGAAGAAAACAAATTATATTAATTGAAAAAAAAAAAGATGATAAATGAATATAAATGTGTCGAAATCAAGACATACTATGTGTAATTAAATTATATCTCAACTCCCTTTGAATCGCGAACTCGAATTATCTCGACGCGATTATACGTGAATATATATGGTAATTAGTATAATATATGTGCATATACCTTATGTACTTATGTGGTGTATTTTATATACATATATGTATCACGTCTACCTATACATATAAGAACGCGAGATTCCGGTGTCATCTCCAGCAGCAGCGGTAACAGCATCCCTAAGTGAGTCTCGTCTGTTTGCCTGGCCCGTCTGCGATCGTGGAAAATTTATCTCGAGCACGTGCTGAAGGAATATTGAACCGATACCCGTATAATACATATTTACTATATATGTATAAGGTTACGTAACCTACGTATAACGCACTACCCTATATATGTATACTATATACATACACGTAGTTAATGCATAAAATCTTAGCCTATCTGTCACGTTTGGAGCGTGCATGGCATCGACGTGACACGCGCAAGTATATATCCTTATGTGCATAATGTGCATATTATATATGTGTGTATATTAATGCAGTTATATTACATACGATGCATTTCACGTCTGCCAAATTTAACCAATGATTTTTTACCCACTTCCGATGCGCATGTATCCTCGATTGAAAATGACAAGCGATAAAATTTTCGGAATCAGATCGAAATTTTATATTTTTTGATACGTTTCGGAATATGAGGAAATTAAAAACGAGAATGAAAAAAAAAATCAATAACACCGGTGCGCTTGAAATTTCGAAAAAATTCTCGACGATTACGGTTCATAAAGTAGATACGGATTAGATTAGAACTCGGATGAGCCTTCCGGATATGACAAATTATGCTATCGGATCATGAAATGGTAGGTAAAAATTACGCGATTTACAGCGCACTATACATCGATATTAAATTTATACTTATATTACACACACTATAAATGGAATAGAACGAACGCGATTCATTATCTGAACCTAACCCATCGGATGATAATGTAATCGTCACATTATATTACAAATTATGTATACGCTATATCAAACGTAGATGATAAATCTACACGTTATACACTACAGGGCGTTCCGTGTCATTTTGACCGTTTTAAATTTTTTTATTTTTACTTTCAATAAAAAGAAAAAAAATGAAAGAATCGAGTTAAACAGAAGCGCTTGAAAAACAGTGCTAACGATAAATTTTATTTATACATATAATGTGGTCGCTATTTATTTGATTTTTTCACGTTATATAGTTTTGACAAATCATTTAAAAGTTACGGTAGTTTCAAACTTCTTTTTTGTCTTTTTTTTTTTAAATTAGACCGACTTATGTTGAGATCCGAAATAATTATGATCGTGAGTTTTATTCGATGTGTTTTTTACAAATGTACGATCTGCGAGCAAAATGAAAACTAACACAAAATGCGACCGTTCAACGTGGGTCGAATGGACGTAGAATAATATGCCCCATATTGTGTATACGTGTAACATTTTACAATACAGTTACGAGAGGATAAACTATTATATCTATAGCACTGCAGCTGCAGTGTCAGGCAAGAGTTGCACTTGATCGCGCGTGATTGTGCAGTAGGTACGTACGTACTATTATAGATACGACGCTGCCGCTGCTGTCGTAGGGTAATTTCATTTATCTTATTTTACTCTTCTATAATACGATATACGGTACAGCCGCTGATGCTGATGCTGATGCTGCAATCTACAGCGCACTATACATATTCTCTCCGTTAACAATTGTACGTACGTATATTATATACATCGTGCGAATACATATATACATATTTTTTTGTTAGCGTGTCGTGTTTCCGCCCGGTGATGTTTCAATTACTTTTTTATTCGACTTTTTCTTTTTCTTTTCCTTTTTTCTTTCTTTTATATTCGCTCCAACGTTCGCCACTTCATCACGGAACGAAATCGATTAACCGTCATATCGATGATTTTCTCCAATCAGTTTTCGTTATCGCACAATTTCCTCGTACATATAATAGGTAATATACATACATATAGTTGCGAGGCGATTTTAGTTCAAAAATTGATGTAATCAATGGTCAATCGAAGTTTTTCTTTTTTTCTTTTTTTCTTTTCAATCACAATTCGAGATGACGATGCGGTTAAGAGGTGTAATAATAATCTTTGTAACCCACGAAACGAAATATTGTAAAAAAGCGGGGGGAAAAAAAATTACAATTCGTTAAACCACGTGCATTTTCATAAAACTGAACTCGTGTTAACATTAATTATAAATATATGCGAAAAAAAATATCCCTTGTGATACAGGAAAGTAAATACGTTTACGACTGAAAATAAATTTATTAACATGTATGTACTGCATATAATATAGTTAATGCATAAAATTTTGTAAATAAAAATGCGGTGTACATATAAAATGAAATAAAAATGAATAACAACCGAGAGGCACGGTGATACGACTCGTATGTTTTACCATCATCGAAATTGCTCGTATAATTGCAATCGTAATTTTTTTACTTTACTAGTGGCTTATCTCAATTGGAGAGAAAAAAAGGGAAAAGAGAAGAAGAAGAAAAAGAAAAGTATGTAATTCGTCCGGTGTTAATGTACAATTATTAAAAGCGATAGTTTTTCATACGGAGGAAGGCCAACGGTCCTGGGTTCTCGTATATTATCATCATTGTTATCGTCATATTATTAATAACAATTATAAAAACTCGAGCGGGGTTAATTGGTTCGTAGATATGTGCACTATAATATATAAAGAGCTGATTATAGATCCACGCATTACAAGTTTCCTATGCAGCTCGAATCACAAAAAAAAAAAAACATTTTACAAATTATATTATTAACACCATCATCGATGTCGTCATCGGCGCCATACACCCTGGTTGAGGATATATCGTATTTCTCGCGATTCTTTACTTTATTATTGTCATTGTTGTTATTATTGTTATTTATGACATTAGCGATCGTATCAGCTGTGCATCGCAGCAGGTGATATAGATGGATATAATATACATGCTCAAATACGAGTGTGATCGATCTGCAGCGAACGACTCGTACCGCAGACGCTCTTATGCTTATGTAGCACGACGATATCAAATATTATTAATAACAATATATTTTAACAAGTGTATTCAAGTGGAGCAAAGTGTATGTGTCGTATGCATATTTCTCACCGCATTTCATCGATCGTTGATGTGGTTTAGAATTAAAAAAAAAAAAAAAAGGCAACAATTACTATGTATAATTACAGGTGAAGGGAGGGAAGGGGAGTAAGGTCATCGGAAATGTCCTTGAGCGGTAATTGATTTTTTCGGACGCACCGCCGGATATATTCCGTATATACCAGTGGGTTGTGCCGTTTTGAAAATTGCAAAAAGAAAAGAAAGAAACCAAAATAAAAATTGGTTTTAAAAATTACGTAGAAATGAATTTCGTAATTCGAAGTTAAAATATTCTAGATTTTATAAAAAAAAATTTAAATGCGTGTTTAACGTATGTACAATTTTCTAGTATACGTTCCACATGTATCCATATATATGTGTCGTATAAATAATTAAATACGTATAATATACAAGGTGTTAATAAAATTTGATAACAACGAATGTTGACATTTTATAGATATATGTAACAAATCAACGTTATCAAGGTTTTTTTATTTTCGTTTTTTTTCTTTCTTCTTCTTTTTTTATCAGTTTACGAGCGAGAGAAATATATCCCGAGAGTAATTTCATAGACCGCAGATGAAAACGGAGTTAATAAATCGTGATGTGTGCATATTTACATAGCGGTATATTTATACGTATATACATATGTATAATGTATATGTATAGTATACTCACTTGCAGCGTTAATTCAACCCTTCGAAATAATGTAGAGCAGCTATTAATGCGGTTCCAGATGTAATAATCACAAATTTTCCCGTAATCTCTGTGCTATTTAAATTCCTCACTCGTTGTTCTATCGAACTTGAAGAGTCCCGTATATTCCAACACTAGTTTATACACGTATACGTAACTCGTCGACACACGACGTGTATATCTGTGTTACCATATTTCAATCGTACAAAATTTTTATGATATAATATGCTCACTGCAGACGTAATTATTTATCGAATTTATTTATTTCTTTCTTTCTTCCTTACTTTTTTTTTTTTCAAATTACCGATTCTCGGAGGTTCTGATTAGGTAAAAAAATACCTCGATTTGTATTCGGAACAACACGGTGTAAAAAAAAATTAATAAAAACCTTCACTGATCCACTCGAAAAATTTCACACTATATCGTTACCGTTATTATATGAACGAATAGAAAAAAATTTCTATAAAATATGACGGTGATATTTCAATATAAAACGTATAAAAGTAGAAAAAGCAAAAAAAAAAAGATCCGAACGAGATCTAATAAAATACAAAAAAAATATTGAAAATCGAAAAAAAACTTTGATCGATTTATTAAAACGATGATTGTCAAAAGCACATATACACTTATTTTGGTTTTTTCGTTTCGTATATGGTAATTAATATTAATATGTACAGTGCGGTTGATAATAATAATAATAATTTATGATCAATCGAGATGATGCGCGTCGAGCGAGTACCGCGGCGAAACTGATACGCGAGGACGACATGTGAGGACTTACATACGACATCGGAGTGGGATGTGGGATGAATGTGAGGAGAATTGGTGGGGATAGTAGGAGGGGGGGCGAAAATTCTAGAGCCAGACTTGAGCAAGGCCGCAATATGCGATGAGGTGTTGCCCGGGAGACTCTCGCTCGCGGAGAGCGACGATAACGAGGTGTCCGCACGAAACGTAAACAAATTCTTTGATTCTCCCCCTTCCTCCGCCCCTTCTTTTTTTGGTTTAATTACAATCGCGTGAGTAATTATAACAACAATTCGCTACGTATACATGTGGATGAAATTCAATTATATTTTATTTTCAAAGACCCTTACCAGCCATGAACAACGTTTCTGGTTGACACCCCTCAATCGCTAATGGGACGCCTGCGCGATGTCTGAACTGTAACAAATTTTAAGAAAGAATATTTAGTTTTAATCCAATATACATCGGGACGTTGGAAAAAAGTGAAGGTAAAATGGTCAGGGTGACACCGGGCGATCATATTTGGCATAGAATGCGGTCGAATGAACATTATATTGTGCAATTCTAGGTCTCCGACGTCTCGCGTGACATTGTTAAGAGTACAGTGGAGTACTGGGTGAATATAATAATGGAAAATTACAAATATGTCGTTGGCAGAGTTCTCATTATACGGAACGTCGACCGTTTACCACCCCTTCACGCGAGTTGCTTTGCCACCCAGAGTAAACTTAATATCCGCCGTAATACAGGGGTTTTCCATTATACTCTTGAGCGGGCTAAATAAACAGGAAGTAATTTCGTATTCAGTAATTCTGCTGCAGCAGCAGCAGCAGGAGGAGTAGGAACTCCGACCAGCTCCCCTGGGAACTGAAGAAGGATTACCTATTTCTTTACTGGATGACCGAATATGTCACGCCATGAACAGAACCCAGATGTTATACACGCTGTACGCAAAGCTCCGCGTAATCTGTACAATTAATATAACGTACATAATTAATACATGGGTACGTACACGCGTATATACTATATATAACGGGGTATCGGGTCAACGTCCTTCGTTTTATCAGAGAGAAGGTTCGGAGACATAATGGTAAAAAACAGAGCAGGTATATAATGTAGCTGAAGATACAAATTTCGAATCACAAGGTAATATGATGGAATACATTATTTGCACATAAAACATGCTTACACATACTTATGTTTGTGCATAAAATTACTTCACGCTAAAATGCTCGCGCCATGCTTGCTTTTGACCAAATTAAGTTATACATGTATAGGTATACACAAGCCATCGTGTTATCAATTCATAACGCTTCGTTTAATCAGAATTATAATAAAATATAGTTTTCACCTTCCGTAACGTGAGTTATAAAATTTGAAAAATACGTAGTAGATCGAAAAATTCATTACAAAATTGTTTCCAAAGCTTGCCGTGTATTACAGTAGATGTACATTTTATACGTACGTTAATTCATTAAACGGCCAATTACAATTATGTTGTTATTGTCTTTAATAAGAATCATTTTTCATCATCGTAATTAAAAGTACCTACCTAATATACGTGTAACGTATATTATATAATATTGCAAAGTTTCTCGTCACCGCGTTAAATTCAATGTAGACGTGTATAACTGCACAGCATGTTATACGCGTATTTCCGTACATTGTCGTTCAATGCCGTTCGATAAGGAGTTGATTAGTTTTTTCGGCAACGATGATACCTACCATATGAGCATAAGTATATACGTATATTACGCTTCGTAACCAAACGTATTGATTGGCTACGCGTCCCGTGGAATTACCTACGGCGCAATAAACCTATCTTTTACGTCATATATCATACATACATATGTACAGTATTTTACGTATGACGTACAGTATTATACGTTACACATATACTATTACAGTTATTTATTATTGCTATCATTTTTCTATAGAACTCGACATATGTACGCATATATCTGTATGTGTGACAGGTACGGGGTGGAAATTTTGGAAAATGTAATAAAATAAAAAGATCGGACGAGAATGGGAAGGCCGATCAATCGCGACTGTTTGAGATGATTAATTTCTACCTAAAACCAGATCTGGGTAGATGGAATTTCTCTGGTATCTATATTATGTATATTATACGTAATATGTTCTGTATAGTTGCGTAGTAATTTTTTGTCGTCGAGTTTATAAAAACGTATTATATACGTGTATGTGTGGGCCGAGCAATCCATACGCATATTAAAATAGTATGCATAGTAGAAACTCTCTATTCGTCGTATATATATATGCGTAATATAGTGTAGTTAGATAGTATATGTTCAGAGTATAGCAACGAAGAGTGACCGTGAACGGCAAACAGGAACACGACGATTATCCAGCGAATGAATGAAATAAAGTGAACACAGAGTCGTCTAGAACCACGTGCTTACCGAGTGACCAATGCGTGAATCAGACAAATTTTACTATCTACGCGGATAGACGCTCTTCCGCCGCGGCTGGGATGGGATAGTTTTCAGCCTTAAAACCTGCCATGTAAATATCATGTACATGGTATCAGCTCGTAATGTTATCGTACATACGAAGAATAGACTTTTATTCCTCTCGTGATTAGCCGGTAACTGCCCTGCGCACACGCAGTTGTTTTATTATTTTATAGATTCACGGACACGTCGCGGAACGTCACGATTATCCGATCTTCGAATTTCATCTGCTATTTTTTTCCTCGATTTCTTCGATCGAATAAAATAGTTGGCCGGAAAGATTGTAATACATTGGATGAATTTTTGAGAAACGAAAGAAGACGGACTCAAATACTATTTTAGATCGATCCATAAAAATTATTTCGGTCGAAATCTATAGAAGTAGTGGCGGTTTCTTTTTCGTTCACTCATTCACGGTTCGAGTGCAGGATATGATTGAAATCGTAGGTTGTTGAAATTTATTGAAAAAGTCAGATTTTGTAAGCTCGTACAGTGCGTTGTACGGTATATTATGAGTTATGTACTTCATCATCCAGCTCCTCACGCGATGTAACCGTATTCGACTTGTACCGGTTTGTAAGGTAACCGGAATAGACCAGCTACAACAGCGGCGTATATCAGACAACATCAACTAAATGCGCATCAGGAGTGAGTGAATTATGTGATTTTCTCGTCACTATGGCTAACCGAGAAAATCTCTTCATTTTGTACTAAACTAATTGTGAGTGAAATAACATCAAAGCACCGTCAAACCACCTTATGATATTTCACAAATCGTCAGAATTCAGCTGTATGATTCGAAAAGACGGATCATTAGGATCATCGTTGAGAAATCCTGGACGAAAATTGTTTCCACCAATTCGTGCAGAGGTTGAGAAATTATGGTTTTCCAGGCAAAATTAGAGGCGCTTTTCCAATGTTTGTTACATCGTTGAGTCCGTCATCCAAAGCCCTATTTACACAAAACGTGTGGGTGTATAATTTACAAACTCGTACACGTATGTAGATATCGTTGATGTGTGTCCAAGCAATCGACGGACGTAAACGTGACTGAATAAACCAACTCCTATAACTGCGCCACCAAACGAAGCACTTGAGAGTCACGTTTCAAGTTCGTTCATTCATACCCATCTCCATCTATAGGTACGCGTGAATGTGGACGTGTGGTACCGGTACTATATAAACACATTATTTAGAACAATCTAAAAAAAAATCCTACCAATAGGTAACTGGAGAAACTCAGGAACGGACTGATCAGTTCGTAGTAGTCATAATATTCGTATTGTCATCGTGAAACCGGACGTAAAATATGATATCCCATGCGATTAGCTGAATAGGTTTTGTGCGCAAATGGAAGTTGAATAGTCGTATAGTTAAATCGTAGTAGTAATCGCATCCTAGTAAAAATGAAAAAAGAGAAGGAAAGAAAATCGAGAGAATTTATCTGCACATACAGATGATAATGATATACCTATAGATGATGTTCCAGTCATCGGGTGCCGATTGTCGATTGTCGATTGTCGATTGAAAGCGCTTTATGAGAAGTTTCGTTCTCAGTATTTTACGTAAGTTGCATAGGCGAGATTGCTATACAGACATTGGTATTGGACAATGCGGATTTACGGAATGAATCATTAATTGTACGACCAGCGAGTGTTTAGATAAGAAGATAGAAACTAGTTCAACCGTTTCGCAGACACACTGTAGTTGTTGTCGTTCAGAACCTCAATCCTTCGATAGAAACAACAATTGTTGGAAAATATTCAGATGTATTATAAATATTTATTAAATACCGTCGAGTATAAGTGAGTCAGTAAAGTTTGCATTTCACATAACGCAGGTTTGTCTCCTCTTATCAATTTTCTCGTCTCAAATACGGTCAGTGGAAAGTTGTACCATGCGTGATGTGTACGCGTGTTATGTACTCAGGGCAATTGAGATAAGAATGAAAACGAAGAAACGAATGGAGTGAAATTTTCTCAAGAGTTCATAGAACACACGGATATCGAACAGCGTACATAATAATTAAGAGCGCGACTAGTTCAAAGTCGACGATTAAATTTTGTTGAATATTCGCGTCCGCGAATCGCATTTAACAACGACCTTCGTGTATACCAACTACGATGTACGGTTGACGTTACATACCCGTTGAACACGTGGCTTTTAGTTAAGCTCGTGCACACCATCAACGAAATGGTTATTAAACGCAACAGCATAATCGTTACTGTAACAGCGTAACGGGCGTTTAATTTATAACCCGTGTGCATGAATATAATCGCGATTCGCGTCGGCGTAAAGTTACCACCACCAACCATCTCGTCATTTGTGCAGAGTTTAACGTCGTTTTATACCTTCGGTTTAATTTGCTCGAATATCGTTCGCCGATTCCGATCATAATCGGGTGTGATGTTTCGTCAAATATTCAAACATCGGATCGTGACCCACCGATTGCATAAAATATCCAAGTCATGTATATATACCCGCTTTTGCCCGTACGCATCAGTTGGTTAGCGAAGGAACGAGAGTGAGCAATGGTCGTGATCCAAAGTCTCGGAATTTCTTCGTGACATTTGAGGGTGTCTTAAATTAAAATTGGCGCGAGCTGGCCAGCCGAAGAGGGGCGATGATGAGGAACGTCGCGGCTCGATTGCCTCACGCTTTTTGGCGCGGCGGTTGGGTTGGTTTGGAAATTTTTGGGGGTTCTTATTTTTAGAAGGATGTTTGGGCTGCAGCACAAGATTGGCGGATAACCTAAACCGCCACAAAGTATTAGGATAGTTAATACACCGCGTATACGCGCCACGTTACACATTCACGTTATATACGAAACACAACCATGGTCGTAAGGTCGTTCGATTCTTTTTTCAACCAACCTTGAAGACCATCTTTAGCTTAATTACTTCCCGACCTCGAGCATTGCGAGGCGACCCTGCAACCCTCGCAATCTGATCAATGAGTTAATGGGCAATCCAATATTACTCTACGAAATCATTTTTATATACCTATTGATATATTAGAATAAAAAGGCAATCTGCAATTTCCGTAATTACCCGACAACATGGACAGCGAATGATAAAAAAAAGAAAAATTGAGTGTGGGGGGGGGGGGGGGGAGAGATAATCGCTCCGAAAGGTCAGTCAACATATGTAACGAGGGGGTTTCGGTCGAGCTATTTTTCGACCACCAATGGCGATACCAACCCTATGCGGTGCATTTCAATCATAGGATAGTCACGAGCACAGCTCGTATAGCTATATTATAGGTTGAACTATAGTGGGATACGTGTATCGATACAAATGACTTATGCAGGCGGACGTTCTGGGGTCAATAGGTAGAACTGGCAACCCAGAGACCGCGGCCAACCAACAAACGGCAGTAGGTAGATCGATACCAACTTCTGCATACCTGTGGGTCGGGATATCCATGGCTCAATTCTCTACAAACAAATTATATATTTTAGACCAGTTTAAAAAACTGTTCTAATTTTATATTTTGTCACTCGTGATATATATATGGCTTCGTGATCGCATTTTTCAGAGTAACGAACTAAAAATAAATAAAAAAATTGCTCTCATTAACAGTATCATTTATTTATTTATTTAGTCGGTCTGCAAATTAATTCGCGTGTAAAGAGCGATTGGATTTTCGTAACTTTTTCGTAACCAAATTCGAATCGGTATTTTCGTAACTTTTTTTTTTAGTGGATAATTACCAAAAAATGTTAAAATCAGGTGACCCTTTTTTTTTTTAAAAAAAAGAAGGCTGTAACTTTTTTTGCTTTTCAACTTAAATCGACGCTTTCCCCACCGCAAACCAAATGGAGTTTTGAAAAGTTGTTCTCGAAAATTGTCTAGGTGTTCACGAATAGATCGTGTTCGAATGCAAGTATAGATCGTGAGAGTTTTAAAAAATGTTCATTTCACATGGATAACGAGCGTTATTATCATTATATAAGCTAAAAAAAAATCTAATTTGCCCTATACCTTATATGCTAACAAACGAAATAGGGCGCGAATAATCGTTATATGAAATAATTATGGAGCGTAGCGTTAATTAATTCGAAGGCCGCGTATATATGCTGCATGTATACATGTAGATATTATGTTACAGGTATAATTATTCTATATCGCTGTTGGTTGATTGGCGACCAATCAACGGGTTCCTTCCAACACTACGCACCACTTACGTATATGTATGTATGCGTATGTATATTCACACGAATAAAACGTGGTTTATAAAATAAACCATAACTATACGAGGTTGATAATTATTTTCACGGCGATGCAGCAGCAGCAGCAGCAACTTGGAAGTTAGCTGCGTTTTGGTCCAGACGCAACAGACCTCGTCTAAACGCGTAAAAAACGAGTGAAAATTGCTGATTTCACGCGGTTTTTGCGTGCGGTATAGATATGAGAAAAGAAGAAGCGAACAAAGAAATGAAAAGCACCACTCCGCACGGGTTCCAATTACCCTAATTATTCACTGCAGCTTTCATATACAATATACCTACTCTTCTAAAAGTATTATAGCTTTTTGTACAGGACAATATACACAGAATGTTGAACTAATTTTTCTTTTTCTCTTCACGAATCCTCCAGTCCACATAATCGATAAATCTATCGGGGACCCATTTCACGCATCGTCTGGATCGATTATAACTGAACTATAACATAATACAGGAATATTATTTCAATTAGGCAACTGATATGTGAATTGAAAATCCGTCAAATCTCGTACCCGTATGAAAAAGCACCTGCTATTTAAAAATAATATGTGGGTCGCGAATGTAAACGAGTATATAATCTCCCCATCACGTGACCGTTATATACCCTCCTACCCAATGCGCCGGGCCGGTCGCTCGACGGAAAATTCTTCGCGAGCGAATTTATAGATTACAGCACTGTTATACCTATACAGGATTGCGAACGATCGAATCTGCACTCGTTATTTGGGAAGCCATTTTTAAGTTCAATTTTTCCTATAATCTTTTGATTATTTATAGATTCTCCGATATTTCTTTCTCACATCGTAAATCTACATCATTTATTAGTTCTTCGCAATTATATACACATTTTAATTACAAGACGATGGGTTATTGACGATCGAACGGGAATTCCAACCGCATATCGGTAATTTTGTACCGTGCATACAGCGTTGATTGATCTGTGATGTGTATAATGACAGCCGGTAGATTACAACACCTGCAATTATTACGGTCGTTACAATGTTCCGTAAGATTTCTTTCATTCGTCTTATTTTCATTTCCTTTTTTTTCCATTCGATAATGGCGTGCCACAGGACGAGGATATATCGGGGATTCAACCGTCCGTATGTGCGAATGCATGCGCGCAAATGTGACGTCGACATCTGCGACCGGTTTGTGAATCATTCCGCGAAAGAACACGACCAACGGGATCTAGTAGATAAAACGTATAAGAGGTATATAAATACGTAATGAATCTATAGATATACCGCTCGTATGTACACCTATACCTATCCGTATTTATGTACCACATGTGTATTTTGAGTGGGATCGCATAATTTGAACATCCAACTGATGTATACCTACGTATATATTTCTAAAATGGCGGTCAAACTTATAGTCTGCAGAATAGAGGCGGATGATCTACGAGCACAACTGTCCCCTGGATATCACGAAGCACATGAAGCTTTTAGCACTGAGGTAATTGTACTGAATTATTAAACGTATAACACTTATACATTTCAGGTGTATACCTGTTATACGATGCACAAAATTCTTTTTTCTTTAATAATACCAACAGATTGTATAAGAAAATTTAATTCGCTGTACAAATCTGCAGGATATATAAGGTCGTCTTTCGAAAATAATTCATTCTCATCGCATCTACGTACGTTCTCTTATTAAACTTGTAATCACGATAATGCGATACGACTTATATACCATTAAACTACCGACGTTCGTGAGCATACATATAATTTAGCTGTATATTATATTGACAAAATAGCGTATCATATGTATATATACGGTATTACGATAATAATATAGTTACATAATTTACAAAAGAATTGATTTAAAAAAAAGCATAAATAAATAAATAAAACAGAGGAATGAGAAAAAAAAAACCACCAGCAGCACCAAATTTCTTTCAAATACTTGATATATGGTATGTATATAGTATATGTGTCCGTGTGTGTAGCGTGACTAAATATAAGTGTACATAATATGTATAATTTGATATAAGGTATCGCATATATGTATTTATAAACGCATAAATCGCGCGTGATGTGAACGACGATAAGAAATATTTGTGGTTTGACCGTGACCCATACGATATTACACTACATATGTATATACTGTATATATTAGTCGCATATTTCTATATACATGTGCAAAGTGTAATAACCACGTATATTAAACGAAAGAAGCTCTTTTTACTGCGAAGAATTCATACAGGCACGCTGCCACGTAACACCGAACAGTGATTAGCGTGCGCAAACTTCCCCTCTCGATTAAATTACGTCCGTGTATAGGTATTTAGAATGAGGTGTATACGTGTGTGTGTATATGTATAGTATATATGTAGACCGGTGATACATCATACACGCGATAGAGAGACACGCAACAAAACCTGCATCACCAACAGCAGCAGGTGTTGCGTAGTTCAATTTTCAATGGTCGTACAAATTATCGTTATATAATGGTGCGTAGGTAGTAAATATACGTACGTACATATGTATATACCTACACGCATATGGTATATTAATGTAATGATAACATAATAAACGAAACAACAATCCATGCGACGACGACACATACCTATGCACGGTTTTGATCACGATGGTGTTACATTTACAAAGCGATTTATGTACACCGCATGAATGATGTAACGCGTAGTACATAATGTACTCTATACACCTATACTGTATACATACGTGTATTATATACTGGAAAATTTGTGGCTTGCGTATTTGTTCATTCAATATCACGCGGGATTTGATACGAGGTCACCGCGGTTCGCGTAAGCGACGTACCTATAGCTGTCGATGCTTTTTTTCCACAACTTTGGTACCACCCGGTAGAATTCTGCATTCTCGTAGACAAGGTTCCGACACGATATAAATCTACGAGGAACCGAGACGCGACCTTCCCGAAGGAGAAAAAAAAAATTAAAGTCAATGATATATCCATTTTTGCTCCCAAGTGCAAAAGAACTATATTTAGTACCAGCAAAACCAAAAAAGAACAAAACATAATAGGTAATGATAATAATAATTTTAAATAACTGCAGGGTTTCGTAATTCTCAAGGTGCGTTCGGTCAGGTTTTTCATTTCGATTCGGAACAAACGGTGACGTGACGTGCGCAATTGATCCGGTTGGATAAATTGCACATCGATTGGTTACAATAATAACGCGTATCAGCGACACCGTTATATATGTATATGGATATTGCAGCAGTTAAAAGTGCACCACATAAATCTTGCTTAATCATATTTTTGTATAAATAATATATACAGCTAACTATATGTATACGATGTGAAGAAAGAAATTTAGTTAAATAATGATTTAAGAGAAAGAGAAATCTAAAGTTTCGCGTGCTGCAGCGCAGCGCGACCAGCACGCGAGGCTTGTGCAGTCCGACCACATCGCGACTTTACTACTTGCGCGTAAACCGTGCTCTTCTACTCGCTGTGTGTGGATCGAAAACCCTCAGAAATTGATCGAGAAGATTGTTAAAAAAAAAAAAAATAAATAAGATACAAAGATCGTTGCTGGGTCCGATGTAATTTTATCGAGTCAAAAAATTGAAAGAATTATTAATTCCTTCGCGTATTGCGAATTTGTGAGTCGTCTGTACCGATGGCAGGAGGAGCCCGATACGGCTGTATGGAACAAATCGATATACCTATACACGCTTTTGTAAATTTATGTCCTATTTTTGGCATCCCCTGGGACAAAATGTTGAAGCTTAGCCTCTCCCGTGGTGCTCGAACCGTGGGTATAGTATATCTACGAGTCACGTGCTCGAGACCGCGGTATCTATATTTAAAATACGCCGCGTTTCGCTAACCATATTGACTATTATACAGACCTCCTGTTCAATTATACACGCTGCACATCTCTCTATACCCGGCATTCCGCGTTTCTGTTTTGACGAGTCTAAAACACATGACTTATTCAAATTCGGTATTTGCATACACACGCTATTCCGATGTATACGTATCTATGTACGCACATAGCCTAGGTTATTATTATATTTCGAACATATATCGGAGAAAGAAAGCTGCATCGATCGGAACGAAAAGTGCTCGTGTGTCACTTATACTCGCGGTGGCCGCGAACGTTGCCGACGGCGGTATAGAAATAAGAAAAGAGAAGGAAAGAAAATAGGGAGAATCGAGGAGAGAAAAAGGAAGAGAATAAGGTAGAAGCAGAGTAAGTATTTGAGAGAGGAAGAAGACCGTTTGCGTGTCGAGAGAAATAGGCCGACGAAGCGCGGAGGTCGGTTATTGATCAAGCGCGAATTGGGTCGTTATATGTGAGGCAAACACCACCGGCTCGACCCAGTAGACCCGCCCGCGGCATTGCGACAGTCAGTCTCTCCACTGTCGCGTACATAAGGGGACGTAGGTTATACTTATGTACCGTAATACTATGTACTAGGTACCGATATTGAGTGAATAGAAAATTCACCATTGCAGGGCATATAATTTCCATACATATTTTTCCCACCCCTTACCGCTCCCCGGCGTCTAGACTAGCTCGGGAAATCTAGCCATCTTCTTTCGCCGCGAACACCACAAATAAAAATGTGGATGCAGAGAATATGTGATATACGAAAGAATTAATAACGACGTGCAGCTGTCCATTGTATCCTTAGGTCTGATATAAATAAATACCTCATAATACATCTAGAGGGTCGGATCAAAAAAATTGAGCAAACCTCGAACTCTGGACTCTGACAAAAGCGAGAAACAAAATTGAAAAAAAACATAAAAAAAAGACCAGGACTAATGAGATGCAGATTATTAAAGTACCTATACGTGCATGTACGCGATTTGTGAATTTTTTCTTTTTTTCAAATTTGCCATGTCATACGTCGCGAAGCCTCACCGGGTCGTTACTTAAGCTGAAATTAATTCCGTACTCTCTTCCAGCGAAACATGAGGCAGGTTTCCCGTCCACGAGCGGGGGGTGGTGGCCACCTACCCCCGATCGCATAGGTCCTGCTTTTTTTTTTTGCTATTTTAGCGAAGGTTGCCCGAAACGCTGCAATGGTTCGCGAACTTGTTATTTTCTTCATTTTTCTGCAGGCAAATGTATTAGTTGAAAGCAAGATCATAGCAGTTTTGGGTTGCGTGGACGGCGACGAGACCGAATAAAACACCCGCTGTCATATCGATCAGCGAAGAGACACGAATGAGAGTTTTCTATTTTTAGCCATTCAGAAATTAGCGATCTGTCTAAGTATGGGTATACGTGGGACGGATAGAAAAATAATTCCTTTAGAGACCGCTTCGAAAATGCGATTTGTATAACGGTATCTACCTATAATAATTCGTGTGTAGAAAATTATGTGCTTTCGATTTTCATACGAATTCGAAATTTTTGGAAAATGATATAATCTTTTTTATGCGAAAAGAGTAGTCGAGTATATCATAATTTCTCTAAATTTTAGAAGAAAAAAAAAATTCTAGATACACGAATCGCACGTTTTCGATTCGATCGGAGTAACTCCGGTAGTTCGCGATTTACACGACACGTCATATGGTACACGGAATATATATTTATAAAAACCTCATACGTATAATACCACCCAAGTACGCATTTACTACTGCGTCATTCGCCTATATATAATATACATATCTGTATACATATGTACGTATTGCGTGACTCTTGAAAAAGCCACGCGATCTCATCGTACGTCGTACGATGTGCTTTACATTCACGAATCGATTTTTTTTTTTTTTTATAAATAGCACGAAAATATAATAATAACAACAACAATAAAATTGAAATTGAAATGAAATTATCTATTTTAAAACAAAAGAATCCCAGACTTGCATAATATACTCTACATATCTATAGAATAATTAGGAAATAAATTCAACGGTGGTGATCTTTGCGGCCAAAATAATGTCTTCCATGAACAATTTTTTTATACGTGGTGGGATTAAATTTCTACAACGGTAATAACCTATATCTCTATGTACCGATCCGTCTCTGATTTCTTCCAGTCAGGGAATCCCACACAAAACCATTCCGCCTTCCTTAGTTTCCTTTATTAATTTTTTTATTTATTTATTTGAAACCCATTTATTAGAGGCATAATACGATTCTTTCGAATCATCGATAGTGATCGAATTGAAATGACGGCGTGTTACACACCTGTATAGTTACATCGACATAAACAGGAAGTGTTTAATGGTTTGTATAACAAATAATTACGATGAAATAAATAAATGAAATATCAGTGTCACTCCGTGCCAGTCCAAATATAAAATATCAACGTCACAGTCGATGTTGTATCAGTAGTTAGAAACAGTAGAAAAGAACCGATTTCCAAATGAATTCATAACGAGAAAGTGTTTCGCGTCGTAAGATTATTGAGAAAAAGAAAAAAAAAAATAATGAAAAAAAGTAACAACAGAAAAGAAATAATCATTTATTTATTATTATTAAATTTTTTTTTCACAGTCGTCCGTCGAGCAGTAAGACGACTTTTATACATTTATAAACCAGATTAGGTTATATATAGGCGTATAAAAATGCTCTCTCGTCAATTACTCGCTGAACGGAACCAATCAGTGAATTACGCAATCAATATTGAATCGTGGTCGCCTAACTTACGAAGATTGGAAACTATCGATTCGATTCGATTCACCATTCGAATTTAATAATACCTGTTGTTTCTACTCTCGATTTTTTTCATTTTGCTTTTTTTTTTATCTTCTTTTTTTCAATGCATCGTTATTTTTTGCGTCAATAAAATCGGTCATCGTTATCGAGAGGGGGGAAGAAAAAAAAAAAAAAAAGAAAAAAAAAGAATCAAATGGAAACGAATAAAACCGCTGGCAATCGCGTCGCTCCAGGTGCGTGTAACTTGACTTATCGGCTTACTGCAGTGCATCATCGCGTCGATTGAGATTATTCGAGGGCATCGCGGATGTGCATTTCATTCGATGTGTGTAACGATATACGTTCCAGTCAGCAGCCAGTTGCAGTTGCCAGCAAACGCCGAGTACCCGGAGCGCCGAGGCGCTTTGCGATCCGACAAAGATAAGATAAATGTCAAGTAATCAACCAGAGTTTCAAAGAGTAGAGCAACCCGGAGATAAAAAAATAAAATCTTTTTTTTTTTAAACAGACTAAAAATCAGAAGCAACGTGTATGATTTCGCCCGCGAGTTTTGTGAGGAGGGAACGAAAAGAAGTTAAAAAAAATCAAAAAAAAAGGCGCGACGCATCGCACGTGGTGATCAATGAACGATATTATTTTACTTTTTTTTTTTGCGTTCATGCGAAGTACAGTTCGTCGTAATAATTGCTGTTTTTTCCGTCTCTCAATTGGCACGCGAAAAACGGGACCTGTATTTTTTTCAAATTATGTAGCTCCTCGTTTCGCACGACACGATGTATTAATAGTTTTTTTCTAATCCTTTTTTTTTTTCCTTCCTTTGTTTCGGAATTTTATTTCGTGTGTACGGGATATTTGGGCGCATCACATGTACCGTAGTGTATACAATACGAATTAGCATATGAATTTGAATTATCGCAAAAATACAAAAAAAAAAGAAGAAAGTTAAGAAATTTCAGTAAAATTGTTATCGTACAATGGAAACGTTCTTCTACAATTGAATTGGAATGCTGCAAAAAAAATTTTGTACCGATTTTGCATAGTGACAATTGTGGAGATTTGTAGCGTTTCGGAGCGCGATGGTTCAGGGGTGGATCGTAAGTGTATTTTAAACATATCGGGGAGGCTGCGGAATCGGACTACTCTTCTTTTAGTACTCGCGATAAAATTAACTGTATGAACTATTGGTAAATTGGATGGAATCTAGGACGGTTACAACACCTTAAAGAAGAGGTTATAAAAATAGCTCGACCATGACAGATGCGTTCTTAAAAACAATGCAATCTGGGAAAGAAATCAGTGCCAGTTTTCGCTGGGATCTTGAAAGCCTAATTATTACTAACGAGCAGAAACTCGAGAAAAAAAAAAAAAATTAAAAACTTTTTTTTCAGCAATATAGGGGATATTACTTTTCGGTCGATTAACACATTTTTTTTTTCTTACCCTCAAGTAGGTTAGTGTTACCTAGATTCGCGTTACGCACACAGGTGGATAATAGGTGAATTGTCGAGAATAGGTAAAGTCAGGATAAATTTTGATTTTACTCACTTTTTTTTATAGTGGCACATTCACCATGCTGTTGATTTTTATTCGAACAGCAACAACAACGTATAGTTATAATATACGTTGTGATAATTACACTTGAATTATAATTTGGTCGATCGTTCACACTATTTATTTGGCCACGACACACCGCGAATTATGTTGATATAGAAATGAGTATAGATAAAGTAATTTATGCGTATTACTTTGATAATCAAACTGAAAAACAACGATTTTGAAAATACGAACTTTTTCAAATATCGGTCGATTAAATTAATCCTTTCGTACGTAGTCAGTCGTTGGTGGTGGTGGTGTTGTTGGTGGGTGATGATTTATACAATTTTTTGTCTTTTTATTTATTTATTTATTTTTACAAATATTTTTTTATATTATATCGTCGAAAATTTGTAATTTTCCTTCGATTATTGTTGTTGTTATTATTATTATTATTTTATGTACTTGAGTACGATAGTGATTATACTGGAAAAAAAAATCGAATCACGTACGTTTTGAACTCCACTGTATTAATCGTCGCAGTTGTCGTTGAAACAATATATAATTAAAGGGTTGTTTTTATCAGCTACGATTTTTAGTAATGTACAATAATATGGTCGTGTAATAAATTCCTCGGTATATATTTTTTTGCTTATTAAAGTTCATTTATCGATAATATTTTATTTAGTAATAACGAGAAGTATTAAAATGAAAATGAAAAAGAAAAAAAAGAATGCGATATATTTATATAAAAATAATATTATCCAATCGCTAACGGCGACACGAACTGAATACGTAACGTATCAATCGTAACGTGTAATTTGTAAACGTAATTATATCGTCGCACGACCAGCGATTATCGCTCGATTTATAAATGACGTATTCGTCGTCGACGGAGGAGCTACATTCGGTACGGGGCACCACGGTAGACTGTCGAGTGTCGGCTGGCTAGGGCCGAGTTTCGCGGCTTGCCTCTACCTCTCCCTCTCCTTATCGCTCGTTCCCTCTCTCTCCCTCTCTTCCTCTTTCTCTCTCTCTCAACTCGCGCTGTTCCTCTCCGATAGTATAGCGTATACGCTTGGTACACACCGCAATGTTCGGTAAGGCCGTCGCGAGTCGTCGGAGGCTTCAGTTTTGTCGGGGGTAGTAGGGTGACGAAGAGGGAGGTAGCTGTGTTCGGGCGTCGGCGTAGGTTGTGACGTAACAGGAAAACGGGCCACGCGAAGTGCTCGGTTTTCGAATGGTAGGGTGCGAGGAGGAGATTTTGAAGGGAGGTCGAGGAGAGACGATAGGGGAGAGAAAAGAGAAGGAACGAGGGATGAGGGATGAGGTAGTCATTAGTGCCACTGGGACACGCGAGTCTGTATCTCCCTTACGCCCTTCCCTGGATCCAAAAAATCCCCCACTCTTCCAACCATCGCCGTCTATCTCGATCCAACCCTCGCGAAACTCAGCGGGGTCCCCCCCACTACCCCGTTCATAAAATCTCCTACCACCGGAGAAATTTTCAACCCCTCCAATTCTACGACGAACCTCAGGCGCCAGCGCCGAACGAGTAAACCCCTACCGATTCACCCCTTTCCCCCCGCTTGCAAAATTTCTGCGCCGTCGCTGACGCCCACGCCCACGCTAGCGCCAACAACCACCATCTCCCAAAGTCGACGTCGACGCTGCGAACCCCCTACTACCCCCTTCGACCCCCCTCTGCCCCCACCCCCCATTTCGACGAGTGCGCGTGTACCCCAGACGACGTCAATTCCGCCCGGTTCTAGCGGCTTAGAACGCGTTCGCGCTCTCCGCGCCACCCTCACCTCTTCTCGTCGTATCGTTCTTCGTTTTATTCTTCTTATTATTCCTGTTCTTTTATTTATTTTTTTGTTTGTTTTATTCCATATCTGTCTTCTTTTGTTTTACTTCTACTTTTCCTTACCCCCACTATTTTCCAACCCAGAACCCCCGTTACCTCGCGCATCGGCCTCGACCCTAGTCACCAGAAACGCTGTGACGTTTCGTCTTCTTCCTCCAACCGTCAAACTTTCAGGGGCATCGGAGGGGTGGCTTCGTACAACGGAGAACGGCTATGTGGAGGTTTATATTATACGATACGTGCGCACGAGAAACTTCTATAGGTTGTGTACAGGTTTGTGGTTCAGATCGAGGGACAATAATACGAGTTTGCACTGTATATATGGTATGTGTACGTTATACGAATGTACAGCTCCAGCAGTGTTTGAGGATTTATGCGGCATACGTGATTGCGAGATTCATCATCGCTGCAGGATGCAGCTGCAAAAGATCACGAGTTGATTTAATCCCAGGCGCGGCGATGGTCTTGTTTTTTGTTTATTCATTCGTTTATTTTATTTCTATTTTTTTTTTTTTTCAATGGCTCCACTAATCTCGTTCCATACTGTACGTCACGAATAAATCGAAAAGTTGGATTAATCCAGTCGCGCAGTTAATACACCGAGCAACAAATTTACCGATGATTACGATTTATTTGGCGGAAAGGAGTTCGCAGAAATTTTCCGACCTCGAGGTGGGACTTTTTTTCTCGTTAAAGTAAATAAGTTTGTTAATTTGTGGGAATTGCTTGAGATTTGTAATCTAGTTTACCACGATTCAGAGTTTCAGAGATTGAAAACGACCGCTGGATTAGTAGGTATTTAGGGGAAGAAAATGTTTCCGAAAAAACCTGCAGCTTACTCCTTATTCTCGGAAAATGAGTAATTCCGAAATCTTGCTCGAAAGCAGAAATTTAATACCCGACAAGACTTTAACAGCGGCTCGACTCGAGTCGTCGTAAGTCGCCGCCAAGTACCTTCAACTGCACAACAGTTATTTCCACGCGTTCTATACGTACATGCACCTAATTGATTCAAGAAACGGTTTAGAAATTCTACACTGTGCGTATACCAGGTCAAGGTTCACGTCTCGCGCAATACAATGACATTGCAGACGTCTTATTACGTACTTCATTACTTCAATTAATCCGTAATTCATGCACACCGAGGTACGCTTCTCACTTACTCTATACTCTCTGACTAGACTATACGCGAAGTAAGTTTCGCTTCGCATCCGTTTAATTATATTCGCATCCAGATACATATTTCCCTAATTATTTGTATTACCTGTACTGCATTCCGAATACTATGTACCGTAACTTAAATTGGACGACGACAAACAATTCGATTTTTGATTTTGGTAAAAAGTGAAACCAATTTTTTCGTGTGCCTGCGATAAGTTTTTCTTTCTCCATAGGTGCGGGA
Organism: Athalia cordata; assembly: GCA_963932425.1. NCBI lineage: Eukaryota > Metazoa > Arthropoda > Insecta > Hymenoptera > Athaliidae > Athalia > Athalia cordata. The sequence continues at coordinate 35,544,239 of OZ010626.1, forward strand.
TGTATTCGCGTGCAATACAAGTTTAAATATATACGAAACACGTGATGAAGTTTATTGGTTTCTTATCACAAACTCGTAAAACATCACAAGCGATTGCAGCAGCGCGATATTGACGTCAGAGAGCGCACATAGAAAACTTGCCGCAATACGACGAACGACGTATGTGGTTTACATTTATATACGACGAAAAACGATACGGCTCATCGTCAGCGCACACCTTATGGATACGGACTTAATTAATTAAATTATGGTAGGTCACCCTGCATGTTTATGATCGTTCCAGGAGGGATTGGCTCCATCCGAATATATGTGCTTGTTTTTTTTTAAATCATATACACGCATACCTAACCTAACCGGAATTTTGGTACACTGCGGAATGAAGAATTCAGTTTGATCGTGGGGGTGAAATTCAACGCGTATCCTCATCCTTTTCTTTCTTTCTTTTTTTGTCTTTTTTTTCGTTATATCCACGAATCATGTTATTTTATTTTTACGCCAATCGAGGGGATTTTAATCAACGTTCCGAAAGCTGCGTTGCGATTTTATCAGCAGCGAAGTGTATGTATAGCGTACACATGAACACGTAAGTATACATGTATCGATGGTGCCTGTGAAATTCGGATACGATCGCAATCGAACTTAAATAACATCATCCCCGCGGCCCTGACTTTAATCCGATCTGTAGTAGAAATCTGTACAATAAACCATGCGGAGAACGAAAAACGAAAAGAATTTAAAATAGAAAGGAAACAGAAAAAAAATCAAAAAAATTAAAACAAAAAAAACGGATTACCCCAATTCCTCCATAATTCCGGGCGACTGGCTGCCCGGTCCTTGAGTACGTAATGATATGTACACATACGTATGTATATGTATGTGTACACGTGTTTTTGAAAATGCGGGTGACGTACTGAATAAAATTTTCAGGTGAAAAAAGAAATGGGAAAAAAATTTGATCGATACAAATATAATTTGAATGATATAATATGGTAATTTATTTAGGGAAAAAAATATATTTAATATAAATGGTAATTCGGAATTGTATAAACATCCTGATACATGAGCGACGGCATGTAAAAATGAGTTAAATAAATTTGTGGGCTATACGTGAATTTTTTTTCTACATTTTTTTTTTTTCGTTTTTTTCTTTTTAATTTAATGAATAGTCCGATCGTTATGTAGACGTATAGGTATAGAAATCTTTCGACAACTTTCTAGAAATCATTTTCTCGCGGAAAATATAATTCAACCGTTAACACCTGCAGCGGGAGTACTTCATTCGTTTGCTGCTGCTGCTGCTGCAATAAGTCTTAGTATATACAGCTAGCTCGTATATATTATATACATATACTTAATAATATATAACTTGAACGGAGCGTGTGCCGGTCGTTGTTTGCATTTGCAATGATTATAATCGTTAAGAGGTCCATTACTGAAATGGGTGTGGCTCGAGTGCAAGTAACGCACACCTATTAACTTTTTTGAAAACTGGTACAGGTACTAAGGTGTACGTACGTAAATATCTATATGTGCGTTTCTCACCCTACACATAAATGGGTATGTGCATATAATATCCATCCACCGTATAAAACTAGAGCTAACACAACCTGAGGTGGCCATTTTGCTGGATTATCGCTTTTACGCACACCGGCTTCTGTACATACGTCGAAAAATCTGTGCTGAAAATTTTTGTCAACATTTAAAAACCACGTCGCCTTCATTGCTCGATCTTATGTACAAGGTTCTAAGGATTAATCGAAATTATACGAAGGTGGAGGTTGAGACATTTTGGAAAGACTTTTATACGGATTAATTGTAAGTATAGAAGATCTTAAATCCACAGCGCGTGTAAGCTGAAATTGATAGAATTTGAAAAGTGGTCTACTACGGCGAGCGCGGTTAGTGCATTTCCACCCACACGTTGAACGATATAAAGGGCATGGCGGTGCTTGGTGACCTGTAATAATTTTGGCGGAGAGGTATAGGTAGCCAATTTGGTGAAGCGTAACTTAAGGTCGTTATGACGATCCATTCAACGGATTTCAAGATTACCGCGTGTTTGAATACCGCGGCGCAGCTGAACCAAGTAGAACTGGAAAGGGCGAGTTGAATTTGTGATCAACCCTTAACGACCCGAGGTGCAAAGGTCACCCCGTCCCCGTAGAGAAGCTTGATTAGATCGCGGAGCCCGCAGAAGTGCCTACATCTGCAAAACCTACCTTCGTCCGCACGTGTATAGGTGCAGCAAACATCCTATACCTATACTCATATACCCGAGGATCGATCGCTCGGGATATAGAACTGTGTGACAAGTAGATCACATGGCAGGTGCGGAACCTACTTTTCTATTTTCTAATATTACAGCTTTTTTACTTTATAACCTTCTCATTATTTCGATCTTACTTATGCCGCACAGTCCACAATAAATATCGAAGCAGCGGCGGCCAGAGCCCAGAAATACATCTTTGGAAGAGGTTAGGTATATATAAAACATGGTTAATGAAATCGGAAGGTAGGCCAATCCCACAATTTTCTTTCTTTTTTCTATTTCTCAGACTAGTCCGTTGGTTTGGTTGGATAGCAAAGTAAAAAATACTGTTCAGTTCACGTCCGTCGGATTGTCCAACGTGCGCTACGCGATGGACGTTAGTAGAATTTTAGTATCGGTCCTCGTGTTCCTGCAGACGGCACGCCCGCACCATCTGTCTCTCCGCAAGGTCTTCTCTCGCGCGACCCGAAGATCCCCGGGACAATTTTCAACCTTATATCTAGGTATTACCTATACCATTCGCGTATAGATCAATATCTCACACTTAGGAAGGCTATCGATGTGTAGGTAATATTATACATGAACAAATTTATAATCTCATCCGTCGACGCGTAGCCGACTTGCAACTATAACTATACAACAATCGGGTCTGAATTTTGAAAATGTATTTCATTCGAAAACGGTGATTTTAGGTTTGTTATGTGCACCGTAATATGTGCATTGAAAATCGAAAAAAGAATGTATAACTATAAAATTCGAGAAGAGAAAAATTTATCGAATTTATATTAATAATAAATTCTGCACTCTTCAATTATCGTTGACTTTATTAATAATTATAATTTGCGATTCCCTTCTTCTTTTCCTCTCGTTATTATTATCTTAATTTATTCTCATCAGTGACGTTCAGTTTTTTCTCGTAATTTTTCTTGCCGAGATCCAATCGTGCTTGACTCGTCGTGCGGATTATGATGTAATTTAATGAAATTTTCCAACCATTGCAATAGAAGAAATGAAACAAATAAACTAAAAAAAAAAAATAAAGAAAAACAAACGTTCTCACAAGGGAGCTCAACTCTGGAATCTGCAGATTTCGTGAGCCACTTTGATCTCACCCTGAGAATAATGAACTTGCGAACCTTTTTTTGATGCAGATTCGGAAAAAATCAAAGGCTGTAGTCTTGGCATTGGTGCGATTTTCGTAGCAAAAAATATAGAATTCTTTGAATTCACCTAATATGGAAACCGGTCGGAATACCTCAATTTTTTCGTTTGTAGAGTCGATAAATTGGCAATAACTCGATCATATCAATAGATGGATCGATCTAGTTGGCAGATACTGGGAATTCCTAAAATCATGTTAAAGAAGAATTACAAGTGTAGCACGGTCGCGTGCATTGCTAGCGTGATATAATTCGATAATATTAAAGTTGTCACGACTTTCCCGCGTTAAAATTATCTCATATTGGATACGCATGTATAGTTACCGCGAGTTGTCACGTGTTCGTTGGCTGCGTTGACACCGTAGAGATTGATAAATCATCCAGCAATGAGGTCTAGACGGCACCCGGGTCGCCGAATTTCTTATCGTTCGCGTAATACGCGGTGATGTCGTCTTGGGAGAACGGCACGTGGTGTACATACGCATCGTGAGATGACTTAAAAACCGACCAATTTATGCCTAAAAAAACTGTATCGGCACCGTGCGTCAAGTAGAAAAAAAAAATGAAAAACGTACGGAGGGACAGAATAAAAATTAAAAAAAATAAAATAAAAAGAATTCGTTTTAAATTCACCTTTTGTAAAACTTGCGGAAGTTCAGATTTCGCCCACCCTGGTGGTTTCCCTGTGGGTAGTATTCATTTTTTTCTCTCTCGGTGAGTTGGTTCTCCTTTTGAGAAATTAGGGTATTCGGAACCGCTGTGATAAGCTGCGGAATACGGTGCGCATTTTGAGCCACCAAGTTTGCGCAGCTAAAATATTGATTCACGAGCTTTCTATATCTCGTCGTATGATATAACGAGCCGCGGAGTACGCGAGCTGCCAGGCATGAATGACACGGAACGGCACAGATTGCATGGTCACGGGTTTCTACACAGGGAATCACGAGGGTCACGCGGGTCGAATACGTCCGTACGTACGCGTATAGGTATACTACGAGAACTTTTCTTTTTTATATCTCCTTTTTTTTTCTTACGAAATTTATACAGATGGGGGTTATCGCGGTTGATAAAAAATCTATCGAATCGAATACGTTTTACGTCGTAGTCGACATGTGGCCACGTTAACAGTGATTTTACAATGGATCTGAAGAGATCATTTTTATCTCTTCTGAAGGCAGCCCCATTTTGTTTTTGCTTTTACTGCTCCTGCTACTGCACCCTCCGCATAGCGATATGTAGAAGAATGAAAGAATGGAAGAAAAATCATCGCATTTGGCATATAATATACCTATACATACGTCGAAAATTTGTGTCGCCGGATGTTAAGTCGAGGGTGGATTTCCCGCTACAGAATTTCATATTTATGAGATCGAGATTCCTGCATGGGGTGATGGCACAGTTGCTCCGGTAGTAATAATGATGATAGTAACGAGAGTGCCCTATTCGAAATCGATTGAATTTATAGACGAGATCAAATACCGCGATTTTATGCACAAATTATATATGTGTCGCAGCTTTTAACCTTGACTAGGTCAGGCCATAACACCGTATCACCATATCAGCTCCTTTGCCGCTGTGGTTGTTAAAAGAGACTATTAATATATAACGATGTCACTCATCACGCAGGTGCTTTCCTAATTAGTGTCATCAAACGCTATCACCTGACTGTCTGCGGATTATATTGTCGACAAACCACACAGCACATGTTACACGTACGATGAATATATTTCGCTGTCTCGAAAACGAAAAAAAAAAGAAATCAAAAAACAAAAAGAGAAGGAACTTTGTTACTATAACGTCATTAAAAAAAAGTGGCTCAATTTTTTTGATCAAATTACGATGCTCGAACTAAAAATTTAGCAACCTCATATGGAGAAAAAATATTTCTGCAAAGATTCGGGCGAACGAAAAAAAAATTCCATCTTCTCATCGATTTGAAAATCTGTAGAAAACTACCGAACGGAAAATGATTCTGTTTTTTGGCCCGAAAATTAAATCGGAGAAAAAATTTGCTCACATCAGATATTTTTGGTAAGGTGCGTTGGTATCTCGTGATACGAGCAAAAAATCTGAAATTCGATCATTTGTTTTGAACCGCGGGTATCGCGTTACGTGCAAACGCAGTATACGCACTGAAAAAATTTTTTATCCTGAATCAGGGCGAGACTTTCAGACGCGGCAGTTTCATTCAAAGCGATAAGAAGTGCGGGCTGTAAAAATAAAACGGTTATGAGTAGGGCCTTGAAATAAGTGGCGTTGAAATCTGCCTAATTTTATGCTTACGCATACGTATTCGAGATTAGCTGGTATATGATCATTGCGTTGTATAATATACAGCGGATTTCGATGCTGGTGCTAATAAGAGGTACGCGTACGTCGTCGTTTTTAGATAATTGCAGCGGACTTTGAAAGCGCGGCGGGAAGATTAGGCGTTGAATATGGTTAATTATTATTCCGTTTGAACTGCAGCAACGAAGTTTGCGAGACTTAATAATTAGGAATAATAAATAACATGATCCTGCAGTGCCGACCTCCGAGCTGTAGGTCATGGAGGACGACTAGACGCTGACGAACTCACGTTTTCCATTTGAATAGATCCCGTAACTAAACGCGTTTAACATTCAAAAAAAAAAAAAAAGACCATCACCGACATATCGCACAGTTATATACACCTATACATACCTCATCCGTCGTTATTTTATTCTCGAATACACAAAGGCCTGAACAATTTCTTCTACGACGACGAACTGTAGTAATGATATTATTTTACTCTTACAAAAGATAATGGATGTACAATACGTACGAATATACCCTCGGATATCTGTAGCTGAGAAATTCACTTCGAGAAATTTTATACGAAGCATTCCGTGCCAAGTCGACCGATTATCTTTCGTGAAAATTTTCAACGGAATTCATAATTAATTACACAAAATTATCTCGACTCTGGAAAATACATTTTTAATTTTCATTGAATTTTTTTTTTCTTCCTTTTTTTCTCCAGATCATTTCGACAAACCGTCGATTATACTCATGAATTTCTCGAACTTCTATAATTGGTCGGCACAAATTCATGGGCGATTAATGATTTGTTTACAAAAAAAGGAGATTTCGAAAAAATGCCAAAGTAATTTATCGATCGAGGATATCATCGCGTATCGAAATTCATGATCGGATCAGAATCGAATGGTTATATTGAAAATCATTGACAGAGCGGTTGGCTCGGAATGCCTCATATAATTATTTATCGAAATCGTCCGCTGTCTGTTTTCCCCCATCAAAGCGAATTTATGATAGGTATACATATACATTTTTTCGTACAATAAATTTTATTATGCCCGAGTCGTTCGTCGTTATCGGCAAAAATTTTCGCGCTCCGAAACAAATAAGCGAGAATCTGCATTAACGTAGAATATCGCCAATGTAAACCTTATTGCCGAGGATAAGATATATAAGTTATATAATGTAAAAGAAGGTTGAACAAAGAAATAAGAATAATAAATTAAAAAATGATATTAAAATCGTTTCGAGGATCGCCTCTTTAACATTTTTCCTCACTCAACTCCGAGTTTTTTATTCGACGCAGTCTTGGAGTTTCGGGAAAATTATATCTGTGCACGAGAAAAAGCGACGTCGAAAGTTAGACTTCCATCGCTGTAAAAATTGGCTCATCGTTATCATCGACGAATGAATAAGGTACGTATTTCGTATAGCCGAGCATCCCATATAATGCCGATAAAATAGCTTATTAAATATCGTTTGATGCGACACTCGGATAAATAACAAAGAACGCGATATAACTCGAATTATATTATATCGCAGAATAAAGAAAAAGTAAAAGGAAATCCATATATATACCTCTATATAAGTATCAGCGTTTCATTGCTCACCAAAATGAGGGGTCCGACCGCTTCTTTCTTTTTCAAGACTCCGAAATATATCCTCGCTCCTTATAGGTATACCGAAGAGAGGATTACCTATACGTCTCGCGGAATTGCGTTCTGCAGATTATATCCTCTGCACTGCGTTTAACAGGAGGAAGATTCAAGGACCTGTAACCATAAAAAATAAACAAAATCAGAACGATATTTTTCTGAAGATATAAAAAAGAAAAAAAATTAAGAGATCCTTCTGTGCCCAATTTCACGGTTAGATTTCACCGAGAATAAATACGATGAAAAAATTTGACAAAAAAAGAAATTCAATTATAGAGGCAGATGGAAAATTGAAAGAATCAAAGGTAAGTATAAGTCAATCTAATGATGTCCGACTTTGCGTGGGCGAGATCAAAAAAACTTTACACATACGTCTTATGTATATGGGGATAACAGGAAGTTGAGCTCGTATTCTTAGGTTATGTATAGTACATCGAATTTAGCAGCGCGTGCTTTATCGTGTCTCTCGGGACTATCGAGTTCTCTTCACAAGTTTCCTATGTATAAATTTGAAATGTTCGAATAATTCGTATACTTCCTGAAACCGAATAATCGCAATGGCCTGTTTTCCGATTTATCATCTACATGAAAATTTATCCGACAGTATAATCTTTTTGCAACGGTTTTGAAACTTTTTTCTCTTTACACAGTCACACAACTTTTCTTATTGAATTTTCATACCATCAATATTTGACGGGGGAAAAAATGACGATATTAATAATAAATGAATAAATAAAAAAATACCAGCTTTATCAAATTTGTACATCGTAGCGCCGAGGTCTTCGGTGCAGCAACAAATTACAACGTTCTCGCGCCCCTGCAGCAAAATTGGTATTCAAATTACACGAGCCTAAGAGTTTAGAGCAGAGTTTAGTAATTGGCATGAAATTAGTTAATGCTAGACGATTATTAGATATACTTGACGTACAGAAAACAAAACAAAACGAGAAAAAATAAGAAATGAAAACAATTTTTGCATCGTTTGATAAACGCCACAGTAAAAGTCTGAGAACACAACCTTACACCGCGTAAGAAAATAAATGAAATATATTTTTGCGTGATCCGAAGTTGTTCGTTCTGCGATATTTAAAAATTAGCATCTATATAGAAATATTTTATTCTTTTTTAGCAAAAACTTTTGCTCGCAATCGAGGAGAATCGAAGTATAGCTGACTGCGGGCGTAGAACGTTGGGAATAAACATATTCTTTTTTCTCTCCTCGGAAGGGGGAGGAAAGGAAAGGAAAGTAAACTTTTTAACTCGAGTTAACTTTGAAAATTCAAAATCTGGGTGAATTTTCTTTACTTATTTATTTATTTAGATTTTTTTTTCTTTTCCTTCCTCAATCCCCCTGTGGGTAGGGAGCGGAAAACTGGTTAGTTATCGTTGTTCGTATTCCTCTTTTGGGATATAATTTAGCAACAAATCAAAAAGCTTGTGCTTCGGAATGAAGCATCCCCTTATTTTTCGTTCCTCATATACCGTCGGTGCACAAGGATTCCACAGCTCCTTATATACTTTATCCATAAATATAAACTCCTGCCAAGGGTTTTGTTGCGGGGAAACGTAAAGGCTATATATTTATATAGTGCTATATAAGGTATAATGGGATACAAAAGTACCTCAAAACTCGCGGGTCTTGAAAGCGTGTGTACAGCTATACCTATATATACGCAATATAAACCGCTCATTGTTCTGAATAATAAAGTACAGGTAACAGTCATTGTGCGAGGTACCATTGTTGACTCAAGATGCGGAATATCTTTGGTTTTCACATCCTACCGCCTACACCTGGGCAAAATTTCACACCCTCATTAATCTCGATTTTCAATGAAAAGTCTGCACCTATTTTATTATACTTCAAGCAGCAGCATCAGTATCTATATCTGCACTCAAAATACAAAAGACCAACCGCCTACGTATGATAATGATGAAAAAGAAATTTAAAAATAATTAAAAAAAAAAAAGAAATTATCTCTAATTGCTTAAATTCTACTTGAACGATCCAATTCGTTTTCAACGATAATAATTTATTATCCGACAGTTTAGTCAGCGAATCTTTAAGTTTGAATTTTTTCGTCAAGTCTTTTCCGACCCCCTTCTTTTTTTTTCTTTTTTTGTCTTATCTGTCTTATTTCTTATTTCCAAGCGATCGTTTTACCGATAAAAACTAAAGTTGAGAATATTTTTCACGAACCACACCGCTGTTGGATTTTTTTTTTTTTTTACGTATAAACTGTAGGTATAGGTATATACTTTATGTACAGTTATATTGTCGAAAGCTGTTTTTAGATCAACGAGAGAATTGAGAAAATATATAGGGTGAAATCTGTCCATTTGTTCCAGAGTTTCTTTTCTCGGATATTTCTTCGCGGCTAGAACGGTCAAAGGTCACACGGGATTTACGCTGTAGCTACATCTTATCCACCCCCCCCCCCCCCCCCACTGTTTCCCCCCTCTTACTTTCCACCCTTAAGTCTGCACCCCGCGCATTCGGTTGTTACGTCAACGGCCGATGGTAGTGATTTTAGGCAGTATTAAAGTCCAGGGAGGCGAATCGAAACACAATAAAATTCGTTGAGAAAGAAATTTCTCTTGGTAAAATATCACGGACAATCCTTCAGTCTCTCCCCCTACACTACTCTTCTACCTGTACACATTCGTGTTTCGCTTGTTCTTTTATTTATTTATTTAGTGATTTTTCATTCCCTTTTTCTTTCTATTTGTGAAAACGATCGATGTTGTTCGTTTGAGTCGATCGCATATGCATATATTTGCGTTGGATAAATTGGTTTTCATTGAATTCTCAAAAGAGAGGATTTTCGAACAGTACGAGAAATCGAATTGTTTGTTTCTTTTTTTTTTTCTCTTTCCCTCCTTTCGATTACGCGCATCGAACGATCGTTTTACAATTCCTGCTATTATTCTGCGCTTGATGCTTTTTCATTCATCATCGTGGTCGGGTTTTTCGTTCCCGAAGGTTGTGATGGTACAGTAACGTAAGCTGGAGTGTTGCTGACTATAGTTTTCTCATCCTACGTATACCCCTGAAGAGAAGTAAAAAGAAAAAAGAAAATTGAGTCGATCGGAAGTCGAACTAGGTCAGATCGCGGTTCGTGTTCAACTTGCTGCTCTACTGTTATATAGGTATGTTCGCAAGATGAACAAAAACAAGGACGTAAGGGGCTGAAATACGACTATGACTGGGCAGAAAAAGTTAATCAATTTCTTTTTTCGCGTTAAGCTAATGTAAAGAATTTCAACAATCGGATATACGCAGATCGTTGGGAAGAAAATAATTTCATCGATCGATGCATAAATAAGTAAATTCCAGGCGATGCCATTTTTTACGATATTTTATTCATTGTACAAAAGAAAAGCACGAACGTCAGCTGTCACCCCCGACAAATAACATCCTCAACTCGGTTTCCCTTATTTAGATTTCCTCAACCTTTTTCCATCTTCTTTTTTTATACTCAACATTCGGCCTTGTTTGACAAACAAGTTTGCCCTGATATTGCCGGCGCTCTGATTCCATAATAAAAGACGAATTTCAACACGATGATGGGACACCGTATTTCCATTTTCCTATACAAATTGGATATTGGAAATATGTGATGCAGAAAAACTCCCATTTATTGATTGAAATATTTCAACGGTAACAAGAAATCGGACGTGTAAACTGTGAGAACTCGGTTTGAATTTTTTTTTTCTCGTTTTTTTTTTTTCCATTTTCAAGCTCAAATTTTATATCGCACCGCGAAGTTTGAAGTGAAAAATAGTTTGAGATAACTTGCAAAGTTTTCTCTTGCATATCTTAGCTATGTGAAGAGTTTCTTTTAAAAAGAATGGACAAAACGTGGAATAAACGAGGCTGAAATAGCGACCTGAGTTGGTTCGATCCGCGCCGCCGCGCCTCGCTCGTTCCCATTTCCATTCCTACATTTGCAAAGACTTTACTCCTGAATTGTCTTCTAAATGGACATCGTTTTGGTACCTTTTCTTGCTCTATAATAATGGAGGGGTAATAAAATGGACGTGACTCAATTTCATTATGAATTCAATCAAAAGCGTTATTCTATTCGCATTCATAATTGTTCCCAAATGAAAAAGCTCTGCAGGCATAGACGGAGGTACGAATCAGAGACGATTTTCGGCACTATTTCACGGCAAAAATTATTACCTGGGTATAATCTGATGCGTTGAAATCGCGAAAAGAGACCCAATTTGCAGTAGCTGTCGCTCTTAATTAAGTTTTTCCGCACAATCGATAATCTCAAGGCGTTATCGAGTGGACGACAGCGGTATACATATACATATATGTACTTTTAATTAAGTCACGTTGTAATCTGAATATTATGATTTTCTTTTTTTTTTTCTTCGTCTCAAAAAGAACAGGCTATATTTCCGCGTGTAAAGAGTTAAGGGGAGGACAAAGAGAGGAACATATTCATGCAGCACGAGATCGTTAAGTTTAATTTCTTCAGGGACTGAATATCACATCCGCTCAGCTATACGTATATTGCACGACCGCCTTGGGAAACGTTAGAGTTTGCACACTCCTGAAAATCGTTAAACGCCCATTAAATATGTCGTGTTTCAGCATTTTTCACATTAGTTACCGATTCAATTTCCATCATATCGCGATAACTACCACTTCCGATCTCCGAGGAACAATTTTTTTTTCGTTTTTTTTATCTCTCTGAAATGATGGGAAAAATTTTATGTCACGGAAGAGACGTGTGTACGTATAAGTGCGAGCTGGTTTTATACATCCGTATTCATATAATCGTATGAAAATTAAGTTTTTTTTATTTTTGTTGAAAAAATCGCGCTTCTGCTCGGAGATCTAAGGTTACAGGTATACAAAAATGACCGAATGGCTGGGTCCCCCCGGCAGCGAACCAAAGCAACTCAAACTAAGCTAATTATAGTGATTACGAAGGATTCTCAAGGATCTAATTACTGGTAGTACTTGAACGTGCCAATTTCACAAACAATTACCTAATTCCATTATTAACGTCTCGGGTCGTGAGTTTGTCTCCACCTTAATTGAAAGAGTCGCCGCTTACTTAGCCGCCTTCTTTTCTTATCTGTACCTCTTCTCCGCGCAGTCACAACGTATGTATGTACATACATACGCTATAAACGTACTACGTTAACGCATTATATCTAACAAAAACATCACATGCGCAACGCGTAGGTAGGTACGTACCTACGTAATATCCATAGTTATAATAATAACGTATACGTTCTTAAAAACGTCACCCAGTCACCGACGAATACATGACAAGTTTATTTCGAGCAAATTATATTCGTCCAAATCTCTCTAATGTAAGGAGCGAGCACCGTGTACAATACCGGAAATACAAAAATCCCGAGGAATAAATTGAAACAGTTTTTCTTTAAAGAATGCTTCGTATTTTGAAATCCGTAAACTTCATCTCATACACAATATGTACATGTATATGAAATAAAAAAAGCAGCTGCACATTTTCATCCTTCTACATTGCACTCTATTTTTTTATCCACATATGAGAGTTCGGAAATGCAGTAGGTACTCTTATTTTCTTTTCTATTTTGTTTGCAATGTATAAAAAAAAAAAAAAAAAACACCCGTGCGATGTTCATAATATATGAGCGAAGGAATCTGCTGGCGGTCCTCGTTAAAAAGCGTCGTTACTGCACATAGCGCGCGTCTGCAGCGGTCGCGGTCTATAGAGTAGAAAATAATACGAAATGAGGGTTCCCTCCTCCGTCTCTCTCGCCGCTGCAGGATGACAATAATTACTGTCACAGCATCGCGTTGCTTGTGTACAAAGTAACGTAGGTGGAATCGACGGTATTACAACGTTGTATGTATAAGGGAAGTGGACCACCGCGTGTGCTCAACATATTTTTTTGTAACTCGTACAATAATATGAACGGAAAAGACGCGCGCGAATCATATGAATTTGTAGATGTACGTACATATCGGAGTATTATGTCTAATGATATGCATTTTTTTTTTCTGCTTCCGGGAACGTTAAACCCGCGAGAAGGTACACCTTTTTTCGACGCTATTTTTATACGGCGTGAGTCTTGAATAAAAAAATTGGTAAAACCTTGATGTATTATATATACGTGTATATATTGCGTATATTTATTTTTTTATTTTCATTTCCTTTCAGGGGCCATTAATCATCACGTGGGGGTTGAAACCGGGTCGATCGATCGATCGAAACTCAACGGGAGTAAACGAGATTGAAAATACTAAATTTAAGGAATAAGAATGAAACTTCGCTTTTCTATGGGCGCAACGGAGGCACGAAAAATATGGGCGGAAACATCTTTGAGAATGAAGCAGTTAAATAAACGTGTTCATTAGAACGAGCGAATACCTTGAAGGTCAATATTGCATATGTATGTAGCGTGGTTGTAATTAGCGTATTACATAACGTCGTTTACTGCACCAGCTGCTACGTAGGTTACAGGTAAGCCACGTCGGAGTAATTTAAATATTTTCAAAGAACTTGGATGATGGGAGTTTTAATTATCATTTCAAACGAATGTATAAGGAGGACATTAATTGAAACGGTAGTTTATAATTTCACGATAAGATATGAATACATTGGGATTAAAGAATCTTTCATCCGAGGCGAGAGGATGAATTGAAAAAATAAATCTCTGAATTATTTTCTCATCCAATTGTATAATAGTATTAACATAACCAACAAGAAAAAAAAAAAATGAAAAAATAGAAATGGCCAGCTGCGTAGGAGTTTATTCAACGCATTTACGTCCCGTGTAAGAAAAGGAAGATCCGCCATTATGATCTAGTGCATAATATCATTGATTAAAAACTGCAGTGAAATACAGCAACGAATGTATAGAGATATAATAACGCAACAAGGGTTATAAAACGAAGTGGAGGGTGATAAAAATGTGACGGAAGCGTTACAGTATCCATTTTATGGATTGTACCCCGTGTAAAGTAGAAGCAGCGACTATATAAGGTAAGGTAGATAAATACATAGCCAACCTATATATTACAAATTTTGCCCTATATACTTTACACAGGGTGGTGGGGTGGGAGGGTGTTGTCTGCGGGGCTCAATTTTTATGGAGCAGCCGGATGGTAGCCCTGTTTCCCCTGAAAATTTTTCTTTTTCTCTTTTTTACTACTGTCTCATTTTATTTTATTTCACCTATTTTCGATTTTATTTTTCTTCTCTTCCTTTTTCCCAATTTTTATTCCTCCTCTCTTCATCGCAGGGACTGCGCTGCTGTCCCACTCTTACGGGCAAGATAGACGCCAATGACGCCACGAAAACCCGTGACGCCTTGGAGACGCGTCTGCGCAAAGAACCACTGGGTTAATGGGTTACGCTATCGATCAGACCTGCAAAAGCTCCAACGACGACGCGCCCGACGTTCACGACGGCAGCTTTTCCCCCCCTTACTCTACCCTCCCCCCTCCCCCCGTCTTGCCGTATTTTTTGTATTTCCATTCTTTCCTTTTTCAATTTTATTCTCCCCTTCGCACTTTATCTCTCTCTCTTTCTCTTTCTTTCTCCTTACCTTTCTTTTTTTTTCCTCGGCATCACCCTCAATTCAATACCGCCCCTTTCGCGGCCCTACTGACGTACTCAATCACTGACACTTTCAGCATTTTCATATCCCCTTACGGAAAACCAAACGCACCGACGACGTCCTCGTTCTCATCATCTTCTATCACTACTCGTTACGTTACGTTACGTTACGTTACGTTACGCGATGTTACACATGTATATATAGTAGCAAAGATATCGTTTTACAAGAGTTTCGGTTATACACAGAACTGGTCCATGAAAAACAGAATGAAAATGAACAAATAAATGAGAAAAAAAAAGTTCAATTTTTGTCGAGGAAGTCGGATTATCAAAAAGTCAATATAAAGCGCTGTGTTAGATATAGAAATGAATGAATCTAAAATAATTAGGTGATGAAAAACTTATTGGAAGATAAAGAGAATCTGAAGAAACATTGTTAATGAAAATATTGAGAAGAAGATATGGCACCCCCGATTGCGTTATCACCAGGATTATCGTATTAAAAGTTATGCAGGAATGATTTCCAATCAACAGAAATAAATTTTCAATTGATTTTAGAAACTGATTTTAGATTCCTTCCTGAAATTGTTGGTATCGAAATAAAAAGGAAATAAAGAAACAGCAGAATCCACTATGTAATATCAGACACGTAAAATTCTTCCTAACTCTGATGAGTTTTACATGTTTTCTCTGTTAATCCTCCAGCCAATTCCAGCATTTAATTAGGTTGATGTGTTTCATTTAATTTGTTATTTTTTTTATTTCTCTTCTTGGCAAATCGAGCATCGGAATATTCCGACAGGTATAAGTGTGCGTTGAATAATAGTTTGTAATTGAATCTATGCGTACGCATAGATTGAAACAAGGTCAGGGGTCAGTGACACAGCCAAAAGTTTCAATGTCTCTCCTCTTATTTCAGATACAATTTAGTTTCGTTAAACCCACTTAAAGCCAAATTACAATTTGTTTAGTAGTCAGTAGGTACTGGAACCATCAGATTTACTTGAATAGATGCGTGAAGTCTACACACTATTTTATTGGAACAATTGCTGAACCTCGATTATCACACATTCGTACTTGAACTGTCAGGGTCACTTGGACAACGTTCTCTCTACACCTATATATATCAATAAATATTCCTGGTTTATATCAAATAATAATTATACAAACCACTAATTACCCTGTAATTTAGAACGGATCTGCAGTATAATTAAACGCATCCGTCGTACCTACACTTTGGCAGAGATTCAGAATTTTTTACTTGTAAATAATATAATGTACATAAATTCATAATGATAATTAAACAATAATGGGATAAGATTGGAGGAGTGTAAAAATTGACCTATTCGACTGAAATTTTTAACTTTTTTTTTACCATTTTTCGAAGCGCTCAGATCTCTACTCGAAGAAAGCTCGGCTCCGATGAGATTGGTTGGGCACTTGTTTTAATGGCCCGATAGAAAGAGTTGAAAAAAAATTGTCTAACAGTTGCTATGGAGATTCTAATACATATGCGACAGGAAGTTTTGTACGGTATTATACCTTTCAAAATACGAACTTGAACTTTTAGACGAGTATAATGGATGGTTAGACCGCGCGCGGTGTAAAGTACCGTTTTCTACTTTTACAGTACGCTAAACCAGCTGCCAATTATCGGATTCATAAACATCCTTCTTAAACGACGATATACGAAATGAAAAGTCAAATAAATAAGTAAATAAATAACGCAGTGCTTAGCGGTTGACTTTTTGAAATGGAAATGTTCCTTTCATTAAGGCGTTGGTTTTATAACTGTCGAAAAACGAAAAAAAAAAAAAAACACCATTGTTTCTGGCACATGAAATTATTTTTTATGACATTCACGTTACTCTGTAATGGCCGGTATTATGCGATGACCAAGGTGTAATTTTCTTGTTATTGTTGTTGACTTTTTTTCTTTTACATTATTGTGCAAGTGTAACACATAAAATCGCGTTCAAGTGCAACAGCATATATACAGCACAGAACATGAGGCTCGGCATGACCTTCATTTCCGGGAATCGTAAAACGAATCGTTGCACAACGAATAAATACCAAACGTAAGTGTATTGTAAAATTATGTGACACGCGAATAAATTGTTTTTTTTTTTTTCTTTTTTATACACGTACAATTATATTTATTTGTTTTTCTTAAGCTACCGCAGATGACGCGGCGAATCTGTTTCCGCTTTTCTAGATCCAAGTTTATGAAATACTTAAAAATTAGTAACGCGTCCATCGTAATGTGATTACCCCGCACCTCTTCTTGTAACCTTAATTTTCGCTTGATAATTTTGGTAATTATAATAAATTTGAAATTCACTGAAGCTGAAACCGACATGGACATCGCGCGGTGAAAAAATTCTTGATAATCATTTATGTAATGTCTTTTAATTTGTTTTGCCCGTCAAATGTGGTCGTCATCGCGGATCGTTGATTAACGCCGAAGGCTCGCGGTAGCCAGCCAGTCTCCTTTGTCAACGAAAAATTATGAAAAAGACGGAGAAGACGAAGGACAAACGAGTATAACGCGGATTCATTACGGAGAATTTAGCTGAGTTTTAACGTCGTCGTACGGAAGACTCAAATGCCCGGCATGCACGATGTGTAAAGTGTTGAGGATGATGTGTCTGAGACGATGAGCCTGAGAAATTGCGTGCCAACGCAATGTTTACACGGGGCGTTAATTGCGCAACGTTTCTACCAGCAGCACCGCCGGCGTATCGCGCCGCCATAATATAACCAGGCCTAATATCTATACGTGGAATAAGCGGCCGAGCACGTGCTCCAACTATTCCGAACGCACATTTATTACGGGTTTAAATTTTCCACGTCTTCCTCGGCGCGCAGGGGAGCCCGGCAAACAATAATTTTTATACCGTATACGAATGCGTGTAACTTACACATCATGCAACCGTTTTCGCACGTGTGTGCGCGAAGTGAATTTCTAACACAATACGAAATTATATCGCACCGCGGTGCAAAGTCATCCTCGAACGACAGCTGCACATCATCGTTACTTCTTACGATCCATGATCCATGATCCACGCGCGAGCTCGCGATCTTTATCTTCACATATTATACTAGATATTATGCTGTGCGGAGCCGATTCGTAATGGCTCGTAAAAATAGTACCTATATTGTCCGAGGGGGTAACCGCTTGTGAAATACTTGGGACGGTAAATTTTGAAATACTATGAAATACTAGTGAAATGCTCATGAGATGGGATATATCCTGGACACCTATGTATCGAAAACACGATTCCGTCAAGTAAATGAAGCTAGGAATAAATCCCATCCAAATATCCTTATTTTTTCACTTTTTGAAGCGATAAATTAGCGATAACTTGATCAATTTTAAAGGTAGATCAATTTAAGTTGCAGATTCGTATTCCTGAGGTCAAAATACGTTAGAAAAGTGTCCTACGATCGATTTGAAAAATACTTCATTTTTGGTCCAAAACTGAAAAAATCCAAAGGGGTATACCTTAGATTTTTGTCGATTTTGGGGGCAAAAATCGACATTTTTTAAAATCGATCGGAGGACACTTTTCTGACGTATTTTGACCTCAGGAACATGAATCTGCAAGCTTAATTGAGCTAGGAATAAGTCCCATCGAGATATCTTCATTTTTTCACATTTCGAAGCGATAAATTGGCGATAACTCGATCAATTTGATAGATAGATCAATTTAACTTGCAGATTCGTGTTCCTGGGGTCAAATTACGTCGGAAAAGTGTCCTACAATCAATTAAAAAAAATGTCGATTTTTGGCTCCAAAAACGACAAAAATCTAAGATATAATATAATCCCTTTGGATTTTTTCAATTTTTGGGCCAGAAATGAAGTATTTTTAAAATCGATCGTAGGACACTTTTCCGACGTAATTTGACCTCAGGAACACGAATCCGTTGGTTAAATTAAGCTAGAAAAATATCCCATCGAGATATCTAGATCTTTTTACTTTTCAAGTCGATAAATCGGCGATAACTCGATCAATTTTATAGATAGATCAATTTGGCTTTCAGATTCGGATTCCTGAGATCAAAATACGTCAGAAAAAAGTCCTACGATCGATTTAAAAAAATGTCGATTTTTGGCCCCAAAATCGACAAAAATCTAAGGTATACCCCTTTGGATTTTTTCAATTTTTGGGCCATAAATGAAGTATTTTTAAAATCGATCGCAGGACACTTTTCTAACGTATTTTAACCTCTTACACAAGGGGGTAACCGTTTGTGAAATACTTGGGGCAGTCAATTTTGAAATGAAAGGGTGTGAAATGGTGTGAAATAGTATGAAATAGTTGTGAAATGCGAAATGGTTGAGACACCTATATATCGAGTGGTTCCCCCCTCGGTATTGACGTCACGTAAAGTAACGTAGAGTTGCGATGAAACAATAAGACGCAATGGAACGAGATCTGAAGCCAATGTACTGTAGATCACGGATTTGACGCCAGTAAATTACCTAGCCCGTATAAACCCAGAATATTCAACTTTCCTCGAGAAAATATTTTATGTGAAACTGATTTTTGATTATCTCAAAATGAACTCGATGAATTTGAACTTTTTGACAGACTTGTATTACATTATTTTATTTTATTCTTGTCTGTGAATCGAATGATTCGAACAAAAATGTAAAAATGTATTATACGCGAGACCGATCATCTATGAGATTGAATAAGGAACCTGCGGTTTGTTAACATAAATTTCATCCATCTATCTATAAGTACACATAATATTGCGAACTGACGTGTGGAAGATCCGTGAAGCGATCTATATGTATAATCGGACTCTCGAAACTGTCAGAAAAATCTGTGAGCATCCGTATATAATCTCAACCCACGTGACACTGGACGATTTATAGTATATGGCCCAGATATGTGTACATAATACTTATATACATATCTACATAGTAATATCCGGTATCAATATCGAGCTCCACTACCAGCCGCCAGCTATATTGTATATAATAAGGATAAAGATCTGCTGTCGATTCTGGACAATCTACCGTATAAATTTTTATCATTCACTTCGCAGGTGTGTAGGACGGAGATGACGGTACGATTTTTTAAACCTCCAGTCTCGTACAAGAAGCGAAAGGATATACAAAATATTATGATTCAAAAAAAAAATCTACGGAATTTTATAAGACATTTATGAGCTGCTACTGATTTGAAAAGAGAAAATCCCCTTTCATTTCCAAATCTCAAAAATACCTTGAGAACAGACGAAAATTTTGAGACCAAAACGAAGATGGTTTGACGATTAGTTCAGAAGTTACAGTCATTTGAAGATCAGGATCCGCCGAAACTTGGCCAATAGAAATGTCGAGTAAACAAGGGAAAGGGTAATGGAAAAACAATGAGCATGTTTTAAAAACTTTGAATTTTTCTTCACATTATGACGCGGAGAACAAATATCATATATGAATACCGGCTAATTCATTTGGAAAGACGGTGAGATATTTTTTCCAACACGTGCATGAAATCGGCCCTTTTTCTCGCATGTAAAGTGGATGGGAAATTGCTCATTTCTCGCGTGGACTTCATTACCTCCCTAAGACAAAAATGGATTTTCCCTTCCTTCCCTATCTATCTTTTTGGTAATGAAGTGCAGAAAAAGATTTTACCTGGAAAAGGATATTACCTCCCTAGGATGGAAAAATCCTTTTCCGCACTACTGAGGGAAGATACTTTTCCACACTAGTGACGAAAATAAAGTAAAGCATTTTTTCACTTTCCACACTAGTGACGAAAGTAAAGTAAAGCATTTTTTCACTTTCCACACTAGTGACGAAAGTGAAAAATTACTTTCCACACTAGTGACGAAAGTGAAAAATTGCCATACTTTACTTTCGTCACTAGTGTGGAAAGTTAAGTTTTACTTTCGTCACTAGTGTGGAAAGTGAAAAAAATGCTTTACTTTACTTTCGTCATTCTTTTGATAGATATCCAAAATAGCGGTCAAAAATCTAATAACTGTTTAGATATCAGAAAAAATATTAAAACATAAAAAATACGTATTGAATACTGAAAGATCCAAGAGGGCCGGAAGTTTAGGAATTGGCCAATTATGATCAGCCAAATTTACCTCGTTTCTTCAAATTGTTTTTGTTTTTAGCAGTTAGCGTTCGTCCCGCGGCGATCGCAGGTGGTATCGAATGTATATCTACACCTATAATTAATGAATCGAATATCGTTAGATCGTGATCGTCTGACATATCAAGACTCAGATCACGCGTCAATTTATCCAGGTATGAAATTACGTGATTCGGTAGTGTAAATATGATTAATTGCCCTCGACATTCGTAGCGAATCGTGGATCTAGTAATGAATCATATTCTGCATTTAATGGCTAATCCAAATTGCGTCTAGATATATACGGAAAATAATAATGATAATGATAATGATATAATACATATATAATGTATGCATCAAATTCGGTAATAACGGGTACGCTAATTTCAGCTGTGCGCTCAGCAGTTCAACCAAAAGCCAAACAATTTGATCGACGTACGATATGTGCCGAATTAAAGCAGATAACGGTATGCAAATCATTTCTGAAACTTCTACTAGGAGGTATAATTTTTTTTTCATTTTTTCTTACAAATTTGTCGAAGAAATTGTGCGTGTAGAAAAGTATCAAGAAAATAAAATAATAAAAAAAAACCGTGTCAACAAGTTGAGGAGGTTCCAATTTTATACACATATAGAACAGCCTGTTAGGCAAATATATTCAAATACAAGTTCTCACGCGGAAACTTTGAAAACGCAATAAAGAAAAGAAATTTGGTCGGAAAAAAAAGAAGTCGAGAACGTCGCGAAGTGACGTGGATAGGCAATATATATGACCCTCTGGCGAATTCCAAAATTATTATTATTATTTGTTTCTCGCTTTTCATTTATTTCTCTTTTCCCCCTTCTTATGGAATTTCTGTGTACAAGTGAAGAAATTTATTCTGAAATAATTCTTCGTTTTTTAAGAAGAAATCCGCGTCGAGCCGCTACTGTAATGTCTTGTTTTTCGAGTGTGCTGACAAGCGTACAGGCAGGGAAAATATGAAGTCTTGCTCCTCTTTCACCGCGCTAATTTTGGAAAAACTCGAGTTCGTACATTTCTGCAAATCTTATTTACAGGGGATGAAGTTTTGCGGCAGCTAGCAACAAGATTTCCTTCTTTCTTTCTTTTTTTTCATTTTTCTTTTGTTACCAACAAACTGAAGTACTTCGACTCCATCGCAGCTGTATAGGTATTTGTATTTATAAATTTATTTATATATATTATTATGTTATCGAAATGGCGCGTGCAATAATTTTAACGATATACAGGTATATGCGTGTATCTATATTATTATCATTAATTACCTCGGAGATAATTAGCGAAAACTCCGCGTAACGCAGTTGGAGTTTTCGTGTCGACATTAAAGAAAAATACATTCTAAAAATATAATTTGGCGCCAGTGTAGGTTGCGCAAATAATTTGAGGGGCAGCAAAAAAAAAAAAAACTTCTCAAAGATATATGGTATGAGGACATACCGTATGAATAGCGAAACGCGAAAACCAGAGCAGCGATTGATCCGCGGCACCGATAAGAATTTGGTAAAAAAAAAAAGAGAAGGAGAAATGAAGAAAAAAAATCCGTACGTTTGAAGGGGGGCAAGATATATACACACCTATAGGTATATAATATAATTTTATAATAATACAGGATGAAATTGCGCGGGGTATATGCGAAATAGAAATAGGGTATTCCTATGGCTAACATGCCGCAGAGGTGTTAGGTGCTAATTGTTCAATTATCGTCGGTTTCATGCTTCGGAAGACGTGAAGGTAGGAAAATCATGATTTCCGTGTACGGCGCACACACATAGGTATGGGTGTGTGTGTATGTATGGCGCATGTATACTATACATGGATATATGCACGGTGCCAATTATATCTTCCGTCCAGTATATATGATACGCGAGCGTGTTTTGACTGACGCGCGAAAACGTTATGTGGTATACATAGACGCATTTACGCCCAAATTCACTTTAGTTACAAAACCAATCTAGTCTAGGCCAAAGTGATCTCGAAGCTTGACGGTTATATCACCGAGCGCCACATTTCTCAAATTATATAAGATAATATAGTATGTAAATAAAATAACAGCCACGTATCTAGAGCGGTCGTAATTTAGTTACCTATTGTCGATTGTTATCAGATAACGATCGCCACACATGTACCACACACATATTTATTATACAAACGTGAAATAAACAGACTCGCATCGATCAACTTTGCCGTTCTAATTTCATTAGAATAGTATTATTATTATAATTATTACAATCTTTGATTTTTGTAGCTGGGCGAATGAAAAAAAAAATTAATCAATGAATAAAAAAATTCGCCAAAAGAGAAGGAATGTAATCGTGTTGAAAACGAAATGGGGGGAAAAAGAATCAAATTTGGCCATGACTTCGCAGATCTATAGTAACCTTATAGTACATTTCACGTATAAACGCACACGTGCGGCTCCACTTATACAATAGCAGCTGATGTCTGCAGCATGATCGGAGTATGAGATATATATAATACTTTACATGTGTTATGGTCGAATTATTATCGATCCATACGTAATCGTTTTAACACAAGTACGAAAATTGAACATGAAAACTTTCTATCTATAATACGACTGGTCATATTATAACGCGATAAGGAGTGTGTATAATTATCTAATAACGTTACGAATTCTATTCCACATGTTTTTTTATCTCTCTCTACCTCCGGCTCTATCTCTTTTTTCTATTGTAACAGCGGTAAATTAATTATCGCATATTCATTGGAAAGAAATGAACGAAATTAATTATACACACAAGTATAGGTATATGCACGTGAAATTAGTTTTTGATAATTGTTATGTAAACTTTATACTACCTAGTTAACACGTGTAATGGCCCGTTTATTTAATGATATACGTATTTACCATGTGTCTGTATGTTTTTTTTTTTCAAATATCTTTTACTTCCAGTTTCGTAAATTAACAAAATCTAGTTCGTGTGAAAATAAGATCTACGAAACACGATCCATTGGTCGTTTCGAAGAAATTGGAAAAAGTTACGAAAGAAAAAAATACAAAATGATTAAAACTAAGAGAACAATTAAAAGACGTGCAATTACTTTACCCTCCTACGATTAGTTAGCTGATGCAGCATATTTGTAACCTCGGAGTCAGTTGCACGCCACCCCCCTTCAAACGCACGATGTAAAAAAAGATTCGAAAAAATGAAATCGATATCAGAAACAAATCACAAAAAGTGAACAGGTTCAATCTGCAAATCATATCTGAATTACAGTCAGAGACGAATTTTCGTCGGATAAAACTGTGATGTGCGTCGAAGATGTATTCTCACTGTACGATAGTCGAAATTTCCCCATGGTGTGATTCGGTGATGAAACGTTCGTCTCACAATCAAAGCTAAATTTTAATTACAATCCTCGTGAATTAAATGGTGGAAATTATTTGATATTTCATATGCCTAATTATACGTATGTTGACTGAATGAAGATATCATATGGGACGCGGGTACGTAATATCATATTTAATTCAACATAATCTGTCTACTCCGCTGCATGGATTATAAATTCTAACTCATCAATTGCCGCCGGTTCTACAAATCAAGGCATGAGGTAGATCAGGTATGTATGCGTGTGAATACGCATGTCTCATTTTACCGATGTATAATTCAACTCCACTTTGAGTAAACCGTATAATAGAGAACAATTATTTATAAGGTACGCATGTAACCTGAATTTTTACCATCGACACGACATAATACATGCGCATTTGTATACAGGGCACTTTACGCCAAATCACCTAGTCTGTGACCCTGACCATTTCAGATGTAATTCATATTTTGCGTTTTAGATATTATTATTTCTTAATTAACCGCAGCCCTCACTCCGTATACCATAAAAAAGGATTCTTCTATTCAATTTCGGAAGAAATTAATAATCGTTATCCGCTACAGGTGGAACATAATTGAAAGAGTCATTTATTTTTGTGGAACTCTGGAAAAAAAAAAAAAGAAAAAAATCTTCCACATCGCATCGAATATCTGGATCTGGAAATTATAGTAAAAGAAACGCGGATTTTACTATCGATTCAGTTTAGAAATGATATTTTTTTGCTATCGCAGAGAATTCGTGCGATTCAGAAAATTTTTAACGTATCCATGATTCTAGGAGTGAAAATTACGTTAGATGAAAAAAAAAAAGAAGAAAATCAAATTATCACTCGAATGCAGGTTAAAGTCAGAGGCTAAATGATCCCATATGCATATCATGTGCGCATACAGCATACTTATAACAAATATATATAGTCCACATAACCTCGAGCCTGTTTCTGTTTCTGAGTTTGAATTCTGCAGCGCAGCAGCCGAGGCAGCCATGAGTATAGTCAGCTAGCTGGAGGCTGGGGCGTGGAACACATAAAATGACGACAGAGTGTATACGTATGATCGTTGTGATCGAGTAGGAGTGGGTCAAGGCTCGATTAGTCCCCGTGGCCTGGATATATCTAAGCTGCAAGATAGTTAGTAAGTTGATTGTTACCGGTCGTCGTTTGATTCGAAGAAATAGAAAAGGAAAAACAAATAAATAAACTTATACATATATACCTACTTGTACATATATATGGGAATAAAAATGAAGGGGAAAATAAAATTAATAAGAACGATCCGAGCGGCTGGCAGAGTCGTTTGCTGAAATCGTTACGTAGAAGCGAATGCAGTTTTAACAAGGATGTTAGAGAATTCATTAAAAAGAAAAAAAAAAAAAAAAAAGGAAAAAGAAGAAAATCCCTTGATAAATAATAAAGTCCGATCGGAGCGCGCCTCAATTTATAGAGGTATACCAATGAGCAACATCTCGGTATACTCGACGTATATATATTTAAATTTTGAGTAAACCATGGATGGATACACAAAGAACGGAATTCAATCTACGATAGAAATGAGCGTATTTCCTTACCATCTTCCTTTTCTTCTCTCAGCTTTTTCAAATAGATATCAGAGGAACGAGCGAACGAAAAGAACGAAACGAAAGCAGCAGAGCTACTGCAGAGCGTACGGTCGTACAGATATATACCTAATATCGAGATGTGATGCTATTAGATATATGCTATACGCTCCGTAAAGTCGCCTTGCAATTTATAAGGGATATATCGATAGAAGTATTCGCTATGGGTGAGGTATATACGTATGCATATACATAGGTAAGTTGCGTGGGATGTAGATGGAAAATATACGATGTCATACAGGGCGGAAAGGTGGAAGTCAAGAGGAAATATTACTCGTCCTCAGAGAGAAGAACGTCAGCGTATAAAAGTGTGGATATCGGTATACGTGCTATGAGATATACCTAACCTATGAAATGCTTTGAAAAACCAATGAAAAATAACCACCCGAGTGTAAAGGAATAAAACAAATTAAAAAAATCTTCACACGTTTTTTTTTCACCTGATTAAATCGTGGATATCGATATCGAAACCAATTTATACTAATTTATGATCATACGATTTTGAATGTAGAAAAATTCTAACATCGTAGTATTTTTTTTTAATGTTCGTTTTTCAAATTCTATCGTTCACATGCTTTTCACGATTGTGAACGACCAAAAAATGAAGAAAATTTTTCTTTGTCCAGACTGTTTTGGAGTTTGGAGTTTCGACTAAAAAAATACGATACGGATACGAAATGCTCTTTGTATAATTTTACAAAGGACGTTTTTATTTCGTTATAAACGAAAATCTTTGTAATCTCTTTGAAGTGTTCTATCAATTATTAGTTGTACAAAGTTTTCTGTGAACATGTAATATGAATTCTCTTTATACCGTACACAAATCCATCCTTACCTGTTCGTACATTCGGTTAATTAATTTAGTCACTCGCTTAGATATTCTAACGCATCTAATCCGCGCGTATCTATCTATCTATGCTAGCGAGTTTTGAGTCGTGGGAATTACGAGGGAAGACTATACAGAGCAGACTGTTTAGAGAAGAGACTACTTTATTCTATGCGCAAAGATGGTAAGATTTCGCTTAGTGAATCTAACGCAGAATTAGTAAAGTCGAGTAGAGTAAACTTTCTTGTTATACGTTTCCCTACAGACTACACAGCTACTCTTCTCTTCCTCACGATGTTCTTTAGCTACAAATATTGACTCCGTCGACAGTAGCAGCTCGGAACGAACGAACGAAACTCAAGCGCTTTGCTTTATCATGCTCATTTTCTACTCTACCAAGAAGCTACTTGTTCTGGCAAAAAAATTGGAATTTTTATCTCCCTTGTACCAATTTCAGAAAAATAAATCCTCAAGCTTATATCGTTCACCGAAGAAATCAGATAAATTATTATAGTTATACACGTATCATGTGGTTGTAAGATGTACTGCACTAGTCATTCGCGAAACGAGTTACAAATTTGGAATGAAATATGTGCGAAAGCTCAACAGTTTATCAATTTATTCATTCATCTCCTCAATCGACTCCCAATTTGTCTCGCTGACTGTAGTTTTGATTGCACATTCAGGCATAGGCATAAGCAATAAAAATTTACAAAAAATGACAAAATCCGCTATTACCGACTGGGACACGCTAAACCGGATCAGTTCCAAACCGGTTACAGAATTATGGGAATTGAAAATTTTTGTTTTTTCAAAATCGCTGCTTATCACACGGTGTATGTAGTCATCGGGGTCAGGAGGCCAAACCGCAGTTTGAGAATAGGAGTAATCATTTTTATCTCGCAATCAGTTTATTATATATATGTGTGTAATATGTATAATAAGATTGCGCGAAGTATATGCGCAGAGGGTGAAACGGTGAGGAGATAACGTTTATAATTCCCGGCCGCGCTCAACTTCGCCGAAGAGTCTCCAGACAAACTTACAAAGTCATTATTAATTGCCACCACCCTCAGGTATATACTTACGTAATCTGATCAACACGGACTTCCCTCTAACTTTTAATATACCCACCCGGTATGCATGAGTATACGGGTATGTATAATACTCCAAAAACTCCATAAGGCGATTATTGTACGCATCCCCAAGTTATCATTATTATTATGTTTAATATTCCCACATCCGAGACTGCAGCGATTATTTGTTAATATACATATAAATGAAAATTGAATCCTGTTGGAGAATAGTCACATCCATGCGACAACTATAATATGACGTAGGTATATTTTACATAAGCTTCGTTTCGTCAGGAATTTGATTTATTTATTAACACGTATGTATCAGAAAACAGTATCGAATTACGAACGCCATGCATACCATATCAAGGATCCTCATACATAAAGGCATTCCTCTTCGATCGATAATTATATAACATATTGATATGTCGACGGACTGTAGATTATAATTAGTTTTAAAGACTGAACTAAATATTTTAATTAATTGAATTCCGTAGTTTACTAAAGTATTATGTGGATTCAATTATGAGTTCGTTGCAGGTGAATGAATATCGCGTGTATCAGGTACTATAATCAAAGTGCAGAAAATATGTGAAACCCGTTTCTGTCTTAAGCGAGGATTCTTCATCAAGCGGAAGTTTCTTGGGCGCGATAGTTGCAGCCGGTAGAAAAATATAGAACGAATTTGCGAACGCGTAAATATAGCGAAAAGTACATACTTGTATGTAATAAAGGTAAAAGGTTGAACGATACTGCGTTTACTCAAGCGCCATCTAATCCGCGCCACGTGAAAATCCCATTTGCTTAGAAGTTTCAAAAATCACGAGAACGGGTATTTCCCATCGCGTTCGCTATTTGACTGTTTCTCGATTTCTTTTTTTTCCAAAGGATTTGATTATAAGAAATTTTCAAACAAGGTCTTTACATTAGACACACGTTATGATATAGTTTACCGGCATTACTTCCGCTACCATTATCAGAAAAGATGGACTCGTTTTTTTCTCTCTATTTCTTATCACTCCAAGTGTCGCATACATAGGGAGTTTTTCCTCGAGTTCTTCCCCCTTTTCGGTAATCCCCAGTCATTTGTTATTGCTTCGATTTCAATTAAATGAATGTTGTATTATCGTAACCGTATATGCAGAGAAAGAATTTTTATCATTAGAATATCCGGTGCAAAGTTTCATAGATATAACTGTGGATGATTCTTAGAAATTTCTTGTTTGCTTTACCGCACAGGTTTTTAAACTGGTCCATTAATGGGGAAGTCCAGTTTTATAAATACTCGGAGGAAAAAAAAAGAACCGCAGAATATTCCGCATTTATATTCCCTATACTATACTTGAGGAAATTGTATAAAATTATTCCCCACATATTCGTACATTATCGCGCATAAAGGATTAACGACCGTCGTCGCACACGAGGGGGAAACCCCTGTGATTCGATGAACACGTAATAAAACGAGAGAGAGTCATTCAATCAATTGAAGTTATCATCACGGGTCACGAAATGCAGAGTAGTTATACCATGAGTATAGAAATTGGAAATCAGCTTTATGATACCGATTTGGCCGATATCAATTCCGCACGAATATTTGGACGGCGAAAAGCGATAATGTCGTAACCAACATATTTGAAAAAGTTCTATAGTGGGTATATTCTTGTCATGCAGGTTTCCCAATAGTTAGAAGAGAAACGTTTTTTTGTTGGTTAAGACGCTTTTGCTTATTACCGTCCATTTCTGAATCAATTTAATCTGTGGGGTAATCTATAAAACGATTTATAACTGAATAATTGATCGATTCACACCTCATAAATTATAATCAATTGAAACGAATAAATCGTACTATTTTATTACACCATACAGTTGCAGTTCATTAAAACTCGAATTCTCGTAGTGGGGAAAAAAATAGAAAGAAAAACATTTGCATTTCTGTTGAGGAAGTCGTTTGTTTCGTTCGAAGTGTCGCCCTGCTTAATTCTAGTAAGTTATAGTATTTTTTTTCTTTCTTAACATTCGGAGTTCATATACCTGATACAGTATGTAAGTAGAAACGCGACGACCTGAGATAACGAGATACATAAATTAAAATGCTAATTAATATTTCCAGGGCGTTCGTAACTGCGGGTGAGCAAAATCGTGGTTCGCGTGAATACACACGTGATATGATATTGAAGGTAAAAAAAAAAAAAAAAAAAAAAACTGCACCAGGTCTTCGTTTTATCTCTACAACTTGAAACATCGAACGAGCGTATTAATTGGCTTGAAATTTTTACACACCATCCGCCGGCGCGATAAATAAGGAAACATATAAAATGCGCGATGCAATTTTTCGGTGTAGTTGCATCAGTCGGTTTTTAACTGATAATTTTCAGGTCATCGAAAACGAGAACCGGAATAAAACTCAATTTCTTAATTCATTCACCTATGAGAAACGAATTTTTCACTTTATGGTTCTTTTCTCGAATGATCTGATAATATTTTTTTCTTTCATTCCATTCTCATTTTGTCTACAGTTATATATCATCGAATGTATTATAACCTTTCAACTTCGCCATTAGTATTCGATATGTATATGATATATATCTTTTTTCCTCACAAACAGAATTGTCTGTACCGAATTACAGAGCACAATTCGAGCGCGCGCTAAAATGTAGCAAGAGTTGATGTATAATGTGTACCGAAACCGGTAATGCGACTGGTATAATATTACGTAGGTATTATTGAAACGGTCGGTTAGCGGTTCGTGGAGAAGTACATCACAAACTGGTTGAGAAACTTGCGTGCGTTATGTCGTATGTTCACGTCCCCGTGTATATGTATATATATTTATACTAGGGTGTGTCGAAAATGAAAAAAAATTTCTTCAATTCTTACGATACCGACACTTTAAACGAAAGATGTTACGAATCTAAAGTAGCTTTTCTGAAAGAAAAAAAAAATAATGATTTGGTTCAGTTTTGATATTCACTCGATCGAACGTGCTTTCATCTCCCATGTACGATTGATGTGGAAAAATTTATATTACTCTACTGAAAATTGAGGTCGGGGATCGTTTCCATATTATTTTGGAACGGAACGATCGAGGTTACGATATTTTATTATAAAACTGCATTTAACATCCAAATTTATATCGAAGTTCTGATGTTATCGGAAATAATGAGAAAAAAGAAATGCATTTCCTCTATTTTGAAGAAACTGTAGTTATTAGTGGAAGGTGAGGAAATAACACAGTCGAAACTGTCTGACTAGAACTAATTAATACAAATGACAACGCTCCAAACTTACCCAAATATTATTTGGCCAATTTATCATAGGCTGTTTACCGAGCATTAAATTATACGTACTTACAATTAGATGTCCAAGCGTCGCAACTCGGGTGCAACTACATGTATAATATTATCTCTGACGCCAGCTCGAGATGCTTCTTCACATGTATATATGTATATGTACATTTACCTTGTGTACATACTGTGTGCCCGATATGTATATCTATATAATATCACACCCGCCATCAACGTTCTATGTGCACACAATCGAAATTAAATAGGAGCAATTTTGACACGCTGTTCGTGTATAATGAGAGATGTTCCTCCAAAGCTTCGACGTGTTAATTATCGCCTAAAATCTAGAAGTCCCCACATCGAACGAAATGAGATCCCGCATCCATCGAATTGATCAAAGCTTCCTTTGCGGTCTTTCAACAACCCGATGAGCTGGTGTAAAAGGTGTAGGTGTCTATATGATTGTCTCAATCCACGATGTCTGAAGTAATTAGATGACGAATAAAAAAATAAAATAAAATAAGATAAAATTAAACGAAATAGAGTTATAGATCCGAATCGAAACTCATATTAAATCAATAGATTGTTAATTGGAAGGAAATAACCTGGTCGTACAATTAATCTATATGATGAATTATCTACCGTTACATATCTCCCAAAATCAGGCGGGAATGATGACGCCAATTATCCTTGACACGTTTCAACCCGAAGATAATCGCGAGTCGCGTTGAATTAGACTGCATATAAATTATCATAATATTTTTTATTCTCTTCTTCACGATCCTCGACCGTTCATTCTATTTTCACAATCGCATATAATATTTGGTTAGCCTAATTATTCTCACAACCGTTATTTTATATTCATTTCATTTTTTGTTCCGAGAGAACAAAAGGACAAGATCATTCCTGATCGCAAAAGAAGGGGATACGAAATTTGAAAAGAAAAACAATTGAAATTCTTTTTTCAAATGGCAAGTAGAGTAGAGGCAAGACTTATCTAAGGATTATATAATTATTACATATCTGTTTTAGAGTGACGTGTGAGACGGACGTAATGAAACTAATATTGTGAATCACAAGGGCATTGAAAACGAGATTTGCGTTTCAGAAACTTAATCGACCAAAACCTATCGATAAAATTGATCCTACAGTAAAATGACGTCTCGATAACGATTCTATGAGTATAATTGAGTTGAGGAAACGAACGTTGTTATTCAGACATAGGAGTAATTTCACGGAATCTGTTAACCGTGGTGCGAATACACGTACAGTATCTCTTCTGCATAAATCAGCATGCTCAATTATAATATTCCCGAGCGAAAATATCCGTGAAATTATATCACGGTAGACAATTGACGCCACATTAACTATAAATATAATATGTAACACGGCATACCTTCGCAGGTATAGATAATCGCTATAACGATGTGGAGAGATTAAAACAACAAATACATACGCACGTACTTTAATAATTAACTTCATTTAATTACCGACCAACAATTAAACACAAGTACAATACATATATGCGGTAAATTGACGTAATTACTCCGCGCTTTGGTAAAACGTTGGATGAAAAAAAAAAAAGTATATGAAATGTATAGAAAAACGTAGTGAAGAAAAAAAAAATTATGCGTTTTTCAACACTTCTGAAACTGCAGACAGAGGCATGAATAATACATGTATATTGCGTATAAATGGAAAAGGACGAATATAATTCAATACGCACACATGACCGATATATATTTTTTTTTTTTTGTTTTTTTTATTCATGTACGGTGATGCGTGTGGTGAACGGATCTCGTCTGTCGTTGACAATTTTTTGTTGGTTCAAGAATCAAGCGTCAGGTAAAAATACATATTCTGTCACGTGTGTTGAACGAAAAAAAAAATTTATAGATTATTTACCGTTTTGTTACACATATATGTATGGATATACTTTATATGCACGTAGCAACCGAGTTTTCAACAATTTTTCTTGGAGCTTTATCAAACACACACATGTCTGTTATACTGTCTACATCGAATATGTCAAGGGCTAGCCGAGTGAGTGATTTAAAAAACGAGGGGGAACAGAGAAAAAAAAAAAAAAGAGAAGAAAAAAATAAACAATTCATGTAGGTTATGTGTTCTTGCATTTATTTGCGCTAATCACAAGGTATACCTGCAGTAACGGCGGCACATACGTATGGAGTTATATGTTAAACGAGTTGCACAACGGCAAACAGAGACCTCTGCAGAAAACTGGGTTATGTATTTCGGCTCGGTGCGCAAACATTGCTCAACAAATTGTCGTTGGATCTACAGAGTATGGTATGTATATCGCGACCGGTTACTTACTTTGCATTGTCACAACCCTCGGGGCTCCGTAAAATCGCAACTTCATCGCTGCACTGCAGAAACCGAGATTTTTTTTTTTTTTTTTTCTTTTCGATTCTCAATTTTCAGTTCGAAATACAACCTGTCAGTTTATCATAGACAATTGGCAATCCTCATACTGTTTCAATATGTTGAGAAATTTTGTTATCCAATTGTGCTTCGCTAAATAAGCAAATTTTAACATTTTCATTTAGATTATAAACTCGGAGAAATGTTTTTTTTTCTACCTTTCGTTCTCCATTTTCCGTATCTGTAAAACAAACGGTAGAAAAAAAAAAAAAAATACATCCAGACACGCGTGCCGGAGTGTAAGCGGGATGATGAGTTGATCCGCGGGGGGTGGGATTTTCCCGGTATAATTCTCCATTCCGTCTTTATTATCCTGTTCTACCCTTGCCGGACTAAAATTTCCGTGACGTCAATCGTTTCAAGGTCCTGTACCGGAGGTGAGGGAAGAGAATGAGAAGAAGAAGGAAGGGGATGGAGCAGGTTGCGTATCGCGGGGGCTCTGCAGCTTCTGCGTCGAGAGATTTGCCCTTTCCAAGGTCTCGAGCGGAGATCACATCTTTGGCAAACAGCTATTCCCAACCACCCCCCTTATATGTGTATATAATGTACATGTGTATACTTATACGCGCGGAATATCGACCCCGCGGTCCAACCGCATGAAACTACCACCACCACCACCACCACCACCACCGGCAGCCCACGCTTTTATTGAAGATGGTCTCTATTCTCTCGTTTTCTTTGTATACATGACTATATATATAATTACATATACGTATGTACAACCTGCATAGAGATGGAACCCGTACGTACGAATATTATGGGGGTTAGACCAGCCACGTATTATAGTAGAAATGGTGGATTCCTGCAGATGGGACGGTGACTGAACGATTCGTAGATTGTTCGATCGCGGTATCGGAATATAACGTAAATCGTTTATCGGTAGAGGTAAGAAAAACTGAGGAAATCGCACCGGTGTACCGGTTGCCGCGTTGGTCTTGTGGAAAAATATTGGCATTCCAACATATATCCGTTCTTCTCTCGCTGCGATGTAAAAATCCTCTTCTACTTAAATTGACAATCGCGAATCGCGACATGCGGAACGCAATGCGGTATGCGCTTCGAACGTATTCCGGAAGAAAGAGAAAAATGAAAACGTCCTCGTATATCGTTCCCTGCGTACAAAATTGAAAACTTTTACATGTATGGATTCCGGATCAGATGTACGTACGTAATATTCATCGGTATAACAATATTCGGATAAAGTTTTCATCCAGCACGTAATTACCTCGAATTCTGATATACGAATTAGCAATTATCTCTCGGACTACCTATTATAGTTTATTGTTCCTATACCCCTACAATAGTCGGGACTCGAACTGATCAATTTTGTGCAATTCGGGAATAATGTAGAGAAAACCGGGTTGCCAACAAATCTGACAATCAGACAAATAGAGGAATTACTTTACAGTGGCACGAACGGTCCATTCAAAGTCTGCAGCGTCTATAATCCGTCTAGATTTCACCTTGTGAAGTCAACTCAATGTATACCTATCTCAGCTTCGGATTCGACAAATTTCTTTCATTTCTTTTTTTGTTCTGTTCATTTGTGAAACGTTGACGTTTCAAATGCGACTCGCTTTAACGGATTGATATGGTAAATTAGCTAGAGACTCGTCCTTTCTTGTGCCGAGGAATAATATCCTTCGAAAGTTGTATTTTGAAAATTTGCAACTTTCAATCATGCCGCATCACGGTAAGGCAAAAAATTTGAATATATTCCACCGAAAATATATCACATAAAGGAAATTCGAAAGCCACGAACTATGTACTTTGCAAAGAAAAAAATGCAAGAATATGCACAACCATATAATTCATCCGAATCCAGTTTGTCTACGAGAATAAAACAAAAAAAAAAAATAGAAAATCAATTACAAATAACGAAAAACTATCGGTAATTAATTTCACTGGACATCGGGGGAGATTGGCATTAGGGACAAATCTGCTCTGGTGGAAATTATACGGGTGAGGTAGGTAAGTGGATCGACGACATGCGTATCAAATGACGTAATCTCGTGCCATGGCCAACGGCTCGGTGACCCTCGGGTGAAAGGTGCCTCCCGCACCTTATGCTACTTATTGTTTCTGTCTCCACGGTAAAAGTTATAATAATAATTCATCGTATATCGTTTTATACCGGGATCTAATAAACTGCTGACGAACGATAAAAAAATCCGCGCGAGCGCCAATCGTACAAAAGCAAAAAAAAAAAAGGAAAGAAACAAAAAGAAAAGGAACAGAAAACAAATGCCCGAATAATGCACCACACAAAAAAATGTGTTTTTTTTCCAAAATCGCATAAGAGAGGAATCACGAATATAAATGAAAATGGGTCGCCTCGTGTTATACACCTTTCCACATTTCTTTTCATGTAACACGTTACACATAAATACATATTTGTTCTATAATTATTTGGGGGGGGGGGGGGGGGGGGGGGGGAGAATATATATTTTTGAATAGGTACTAATTATGACGACAGGTGCGCCCACCTGTTTTTTTACTTTACTTTTTCTTTTTATCTTTCGCGGACTGTTTTATTACAAAGCTTCGAATATTCGCGTGTTGCGCTGTTCTGAGGGGGGGGGGAGGTATGCTCGTCGTTTTTGTTATATTATTTCTGTTATTTTGGATACAAGCGAATCGGGAGTCTCGTCTGAATTTCAAAGAAAAGTTGAAGAACTGTAATTAAATCGCGTTATTTTGAGAGTGCGGTATTGAGACACCGTTCCAATTTCACCTGTATTTATTTTTGAAGTCGATCCCTCATTGTTTAGTATTTTCATTAAATACCCACGAAAAATAAAAGCGGAATATCCACCTGCAATTTCTCCTTCCTTTCTTACTTACTTTCTTTTATACCTCTATGCAGTGAGAAAATAAAAGCGACTGTCGCAATTAGCTTTGAAATTAGTTGCAACAACCGAGCGAGAAACGCGCGCCGCGCCGAGTATCACCGGAATTAATTAGTCAAGCGAAACAACTGAACGTCGATTGGTTTTCTTGCCGACATAATTTCACCATTCGTTTGGAAAACAATTGATAAATTCATCAACGTTCGTGTTTTAATTTTTATATAAAGTCGCGTTCAACGTTTTATGTATAGTTGCGTTTTTAATTCAATTTATACATGTACGTACATCCGTTCTTCGTCAATTTCGTGCTAAAATTCTTTAAAAAATAAACATTTACATTGAATCCTTGCTTAATGTCAGCAAACTTCATTTTTAAATATTTTTTATACACACAAAAGTATAATTATATTATAACCACGACGTATATAAAAAAGTCGTCGGATGGTTTTGACGTCACGTCATATAGGAACAGCGAATGATAAAATAATACGTAAAAACCAAGTTTGCTTAGCAGGTGGATGGCTTCTTTTCTCTCCAATTTTTTTTCTCTTTTTTAATTTAATTTTTTTTTTTTTCAATTTTTTTCTTTTTTTTCAAATAAAACGTAACTTAATCTACGCTCGCGGGTCGGCGACAAGTAAAACTTTATGAACAACGTCGGTTTACACAGACCTGCACCTAATATGTATATCTTCTGTGTTTGTAAAGCTGCCCAGAATGCGAATTCATTTGTATTCAGCGAGTGTTACGCGCAGTTATACTGTTATAACAACGAATGCGTGTCATGGTGAAACATTTCGTTCCATCCATCTACTTGTTTTGATAAATAGTTGGTAGTAGTGTCACCTACAAGGTCTACCGATCGATACCTGAGCTCGTTTCTTCGACATTTTTTTAGTTTGGTACAATTCTTTTTTTTTCATTTTTTTTTTTTTATCTCTCTTGTACTCCCTCTACAATTACGCACGTGATTTTCTTCTCCGTAGAGATCGATCTTTGCGCAATTCAGATTCGTATATATCTTTAGATTATATTTACCATTTTTGGCGATGAAACATCCGACTGAAATACGATTTGTCTTTATACAATTTGTATACCACCTATAATTCAACAGTCTGAATAAAATTTCGAGGTTAAATATTTTACGATTCTTTCGCGATCACCACCGCATATTACGTCAATTTGCATACGCTGCTCCAGTTGCGTAATTTTTTTTCTACGATACAAACGATGCATGAGCTTGTAGATATAATTTTATTAGCGCGAGTTATCATATTCATTCGAATATTAAATTAGCGACTCGCGGTATACGATGATCGTTGTGGGAATGAATAAGAAAAAATGAAACTAAAAATAAACGAAGAAAAAAAGTAAATTCAAAACTTTTTGGGTCGAGACGATTGTTGGTATTTTGTACGGCACAAATTTCTCAATCGACATTTTATGCTTCACGGTTCAACGGACGCATTTAGTAGGTATATCGATCGATCAGAAACCGCGACGAAGCACGCGCGAATTCACATGCCGTGTATTAGCATTTTAACCGTAAGTCATTTGCTCGTTCGATTCTAAAACGAAAGGCATCGAAGTATTTTAAAGTCTGTCTGGAGAAGCAATTCGACGAAATTCAATTCATCGGAAACATTAAAATATAATGAGATGCTCGAGTGTATAAATTATGTGCTGATTGTGAGTAGAGGAGAGTCGGTTGATCGACGGAATTTTTTTTTTTTTTTACAAAGTAGCAGTCTCGTTCTATCTGCAACTAGTCGATTAGTACGGCAAACAAACTACTCGAAGAACACAAGGCCACTCGATGTATCAAATTATTATTGGATAAGTCAACAAAAACAATAACCACAAACAAGTGGTTGGCATGATTGAGGTAATTTTTTCGTATTTGTTTTCTACGTACAAAACTTGTGGCGATATACAGCGTGACGTACCTCTGGTTTCCGAAATGGGAGGTGCCCGATTTAACTTCCCCATCGAATCAGCGTGTCCCGTTCCAGAGAGCTGGAAATACTGGGGAGTGGGGATATACCGACACTTGAGAAAATCCGAATTCGGCGCCTCCCAGTTTCGGAGTCAAAGATAACTCACCCAGTATATTAGGCATAAAATGGCCCACCGTCGATTACTGTAATTCTTGTAACGAGCATCACCTTACGATAATGTATTATGCGAGGCTATGACTACGGCGTTTGTTACGTACGCGAGTACCTGTTATATACTGTATATAAGCTGGATGAAGAAAGTCCTTTCTCTCGCTGAATCTTCACTCGCGGATCGTGTTATATATAGACTGTCAGGTGTAATTAATTATACTTCAGTTGTGGGTATCGTATACGATAATAAACCAAGTGAAATTGATTACACTCTAATGATTCTACCGTAAACCTACCCTTCCCATGAGAAACTCACGTGCGGGATGATTATTAAATTCATTACACGAGAATCGAGAAACCTGGTACACAAAAAAAAATAAAATAAACAAGGATAGATATAGGGACTTGGATCGATTTTGGTTCGTGTACTCGCAATCAGGGATGTTTAGATTTTACAGGGATGAAGTATCTATATGGAATTGAATTTTCAGATACATCAAAAAATTTGATTACGCAATATCTAATTTATGGCACGCGCGTTGGTAATTTTTGGCTTTTTTAAGCCCGTATCGCAGGACTGCTGCAGCATTTATAGGAGGTTTCGGTGGGTATTTGAATTATGGCTGAATTGGTTGGTTCTGCATTCGTGAAAACGGGTTACTTGTAATAACGTATGTAAATGTTAATAAAAATTATTCAGTAAAAGGTGCGCTGGCATTTTCAGATGTATTGCTAAAAAAAAATTTGCTACATCGTGGTCAAAATCCAAAAATATCCATATCATAAGTACATATTTTCTTTTTTCGTACCCGACGAAGAGTTTTTACATCGAAGAAATGAAAAAGACTGTATCGAAATTCCATATAATTAAACGACACAATAATACCAACAGATTTAGAAATAGAGACAAAAAAAACAACGAGTACGGAGATCAAGGATTTCATAATAATTTATGGTTAACTCAACCGTGAATTCAGTTTGCAACAAAATAGAGAAAAGAAAACTTGATGTACGTGTGCGTTTCTATCGTCTGTGTGTCGGACCGCGGAGCCAGAAACGGAAACGAAGATTCGTCAGGTTTACGTAACACATGCCATTTCCGCGACGGCGTTATACATGTAAACTTACTCGGACCAAAGATTGTTCTACAAATCTATATTGAGTCTGGACGTAAATTTTACGCGCCATAACTCTGCAGTAATTTTCTATCGATAAATACCGATGGTTTTGAAAAGACATGTATATAGGATGGAACCGCGACCAGTCATCGGTGAATTTGAGACTCTTGGTCCGCAGAGGTTTTATTTTTTTTTTGAGTAGAATAAATATTTAAAAATATATAACGTTGGCGCGGCGTATTGTTGGACGCAGGGCATATGAACACGAAAACGTTGAATCGGTGGCGTAGTGGCAAACGTAGAGAACGACGACACGCGAAAACAAATCATTAGAGGCGACCAGCAAACGACGGCGTTCAACATTCGCGGTGGTGATGGTTATAGGTACCCATGTATACAAGGCAATATGCGGCTTTAACGCCCACCGTTTTTCAACGCGTCTAGATGTTATGTCAGATTTGAAAAAACCCTCACTTTTAGCCCGATGCAAATTTACAGACGGTAGATACACATCATGCATGTATGTTCACACATATTATACATATGTGTTATTCGACGACGTGTTTCGCCGCTCTCTGCACGACGGTAAAATGATATCACTATAACGCGTAAAGAGCCCCGCGGGCTTTGGACATTACCCCGGGACTTTTTGTGCGTTAAAAAACCTTTGAACACACCATATCATCACACGTCAAAACAATTATATTTCGCGAATTTTTGGTTAGCAGATCGAGAAAACGATCCGCTGCACAAACATAAATAATATACGTCTTAGTTGTATTCGCGAGTTTTGGTTTCTGAGTAATAACATAAAATTATATGAAACTTGACCAAGTTTTCATTTTCACTTATATTTCGCGCGGTAGTAAAATTCATGATCTCTACGGACTTGTATGATGTGATTTGTTATTGCACGCAATATAATTTTGCGTAGTTTTCAAACGCTCTGTAGTATTTTGAAATTCCTTAGCAAAGGCACGGAGCCAAATTGAGTCGAGTGGTGAATCAGTCATGTAGACCACGTTCTAGGGTCCAAAATCAGTAGCGTAAGTTGTTATATTAGTTTAGATTCACTACAATGACGTCATTGGTAGCATGAAGAAGTCAAAAAAGATGAGGAACATTACGTCACGCGCGCGTCGCCGACGTGCGGAATAGGTATGTACGTATGCACGTAAATCGCTCAATCAACGAGATTTATAAGAGCCTGGTAATCTTCGACTTGGAAGTCTAAAATTTTCCTCGAACCATTTTCATAACTTTGTACACAATTTGATACTCCATGAATATTTATCTTATATATAATGTACCTACTTGCCATATCATCACCGCCAGGAGTTGACGCTACGTCAATCGTATACTAAATATTATTTTTTATGCGTCCGACGTCATAGGAGGTGATCGATTACGCGACGATATAGTAAATTTTGACTCGAAAATATGAACACTGCAGCGTACATGATGAAATACTGTAAGAACAAATGAAACTTCCGCACGCGATCAACGCAGGGGAAACGACCCTGAATTAGCCGAATAAGATTTTCCGTATTGTCGTGATTTCGAGCGCCATTATGGTACCACTATCTTCCGTATACGGTGCAACCGCATGCACCTCAACAACTACTTTAAGAGTATACCGTCGCCGGTGATATCGCGTGCTGAAAATAGCGCACTTCCAAGTGTCGGGTATTTACTCGAGGATAGTAAAACTCGGAGGTGGGTAAAACGTGACTTTTGTCGCCACGGCGTGACCCCCGACCTTATCGCTAAACCAACTCGTGCACCCTTCACGTGGGACGGGCTTTTCCGGTAGTCAGAACTCTGCGAAGAGCTTGAGAAGAAGAAAGAGGACATCGCGCCTGGGTTGACTCGAGCTTTACAGGTGATGAAACTATATACCCAGAGTTTTTCGAACAACTGCGCTTCACTTTTCCACGATAATTAATTTCTATGAAAATACGTATACACGCGGAATATTGCTGAGAAATTCTCGTAAATTCTATACATTCTATTGGCACTGCAGCAGGGGGTTTGACACGTGACGATGTTATATGTTTGGGTATTTTGAGCGTCGAGAAATTCGCGATTGGTTGGTTAGAATTTATTCCATGAACAACTACACAACAGTCAAATGTTCCGTAAGAGGTATTAGAATACGCAAATTTATATTTATAAATTAAAACCGGGTGGGTTTATAATTATCCGATCTAAATATGTACATCAATAAACGTAGCCTTAGAGGTGTTTAAAAACGTGATACACAATTTTCAATTCCATTAGTAGACACATAGGTATATAGGTATATACTCAGGGTAAGGAGTCGAGG
The DNA here is from genome assembly GCA_963932425.1 of Athalia cordata. NCBI lineage: Eukaryota > Metazoa > Arthropoda > Insecta > Hymenoptera > Athaliidae > Athalia > Athalia cordata. The sequence goes on from OZ010626.1 coordinate 35,586,285, forward strand.
TCGTTGCGATCCCGTTCACATGGCTTGTTACAACCGAAATCGTGTTGGTTCGTAATTCCCTTCCAAAATTAACGTGTAGCTATATAATTAGTAATCCAATGGGTCGTTTTCATTTATTTAAGGCTTACTCAACGACCTCAACCTGCACCGGACTGGCGAGACGCGCGACTGGGCTACGATTAATTATTTATCAACTCATACGCGTAGCTTTTCTGCAGCTACGTCTAAGTTACCTACAAATATTTACGTGTCGTACAAAGTTAAATCCCCACTTTCCAAAATCTCCGCAGAGTATGTTATGTAGATGCGCATATATCGTATAAAATTACATAAGGGACGATTTCACGTGCTAGAATCTCCGGGGATTCTTCTTGGGTTCTTACAGTGAATGAAATTGAGAGGGAAAGGAAAGTGAATGCAGAAGAAGATACGTTCACATATATATGTCAAATAAAAAAGTCGTCGAGAAAAAGAATGATAAAGTAATTAAATATTTGAAGGCTTCGCCCGTGGAAGGAATGCGTAATCACCAAAGATGGTACGAAATTAAATTTACCAACTGGAAAAAATTCTAAAAGCTTTTCACCCCCTTCTCCCACTTCTTCTTTTCCTGCATCCTCATCCCCATTCCCTTAGCAACAACTCCTCTTTTTCATTTGTGAAATTATCGCGTCAAGATGAAAATTTTCTTGGCAAGATTTCAGTTCCCACGTTTTTCGCCCGCTTTCTTCGTCTCTTTTTTCGGTTACTTTTTTCTACGCGAGGGCTCGCCAACTCGTTTCCAAACCAGCCGGTATCGGAAGGTTGCATGGATACGTACGTACATTTTCACGTAAAAAATTGAAAGAAAAAAACTAAAAAAAAATTATTTATACAAACAATGTTACAGGTCCCGGATATAAAGTGTACGTCTGTACAAAGCATGTTCGTAAACTCAGGTTTCCATAACGGTATTCGAATTCATTCTACGAAAATAACAGAAGAAGGAACGATCAAATTGCTCGTAAGGAATTCTGATTGAAGCGTACCGTTGGGTACCAGTACATAGAAGGACAAATACCAATGTAGGTATGTATATAGAGTACATAGATGGGGAGGGTTATGAAGGGCATGTGAATATAAATATACTTATAAAGAAACGTGGTAAATAAGGTCGTAATAAATGAAACGTAACCATACCGCCTCGTTTACTTTATTTCTCAACCCTGTTTTCTACCATGCGCTACGTACGTACACGACATTGTGCGTAACCCATAGATTTTTATCGAACTTTCCTCACAGCTTCTCTTGGCTAACATTTTTTTCTTTGTCCTTGAGAATCGACCGCTTGAATTGAGGGTCAGAGGGTCAAAAAGGTCCAAGAGGGTTGAACTTACGTAACGATCTCGTCCCTGTAGAGATCCCTTGTTTTCGTTATATGTATCTATGTGTAACTCTGAGGATATAGTATTTTATTATATTTTTTCCTTCCCTCCTACCTTTTTTTTCTGTTTCTTTCTCTTATCCCATTTCCCCGAGTATAATAACCTATTTTATATCCCTATCCTGGATCGGATAGGTTTGAGACACGTGTCAAACGATATGATAACATAATCGATTATACGTATACGTTTCATGGTGTAAACTTTGAACCTGAACGAACGCGGTCCGATCGCCGTAAATTCGCCAGAGAAAAATCTAATAGATCTATTCCAACTTTTGCACAACCCTTGGCCAATGAGAATTTTTTTTTGTTTTTTTCTCACAAGAGTCTCCTGATTGGCTATGAGGCAATCGAGATTGTCTTATCGAGTGAAATGTACGTTAGGCGTTCGTTTCTCAGGGCGGTAACTAAACGAGTCGAACGTGCTTTGGGAACTTTTTTAACCGAACGTGAATTTGAACCTGAGCTTGAGCTTCGGCTTCAGCTATATTTCCTCAGGTTAGGTAAGGTCGAATCGAGATAAAGCGAGAGAGAGAGAGAGAGAGAGAGAGAGAGAGACGAGTCGAGTTTGGTTAGGTTAAAACGAAACCGCGAAATTGCGAGCAGCTCGGACCTCGAGATACTCCATCAAGGTTGAAGAGCACTTACTGCAGATGGATGTTTACAGCATCCGTCCGAATATTGGCACAATTACTTTACTACATAGGCATGATTCAGAGTTGCTATACCATAACTATACCGTTGCTTTTAATAAACCCTGCGTATAATACATAATCGCACATATTTATATTTCAATTTCTCTTGTAATAATCGGCTTTGAAAATATGACGGTTTTGTGTATCGGGTTATAAATGACATTGAATATGCATATGGTTACGGAAATAGTGGCAACAGCTTACATAAATTAATGAAAATTCAACTCTCGGTTATAATCCACGTTACCATACTACGGTATAATAATCAGGAGTACATAGAAAACAAATGCATTCGATGACGTCTCATATCTAATGTAAGACTGTTGAATAATTATGAGTTCGTTATTCCGATGGATACGTATAGTATAACCCACGTGCGTTGTACATAGGTATAATACGTATCCATTAGAGATAGATACATACCAGTTATATAGGATTATAAAGGGCACGTCACGCGATGACCTCGAAAGGATAAATTTATAAATGTATGCAAATCGTATTTCATTCGATTTCTTTAAAGAGTATAACCTGTTATATACGATCGATGAATGGATCGTTGATTTTTTGATCGACAGGAAGAACGGTATTGATTACAGAAATATGCATAAGCCAGGAGACCTTAGCTTTATTCAGAAATATCGATCTACCTATACACGTTAATTAATAAGTAATTATAGATTCAAAGCTCGCGGTGGTTCAAGTTCCTTGATTACCCTTTTATGACACACTTCCCGACGTTATTAGACTCGCAAGCACTGCACCAGTGGTTCGGGGCGTCTCCTGACTATCGCCATATAAGGTGTATAATGAGAGGCAAAAATGAAATTGGCTAAAGTTGCGACATGCCATTCCTCGAGACGCGTCATTACCTCGACTTTACGTATATTTTATGCAAAAACCGTTTTTCTCTCTCCCCATCTCTCTCTCTCTCTTCATTCTGCATCCAACCCTCGCCTATTTCTGGCAAATGCCGAGGCGAATGCAAAACTTTTTCGTCCCGTGAATAAAGTACAAATTTGTTAGTGAGATAACAAAAAAAAAAAAAATAGAAAAACAAAAAAAAAACCACCATGAAATTGAACAAAAAAATATAAACATACATATATATATCCCATATATACATATATTCTCTTTTTCTCTCTCGCACACCCTTCTCGAATGTTCCGACCAAAGGCTAATGGAGATGCCGCTAAAGTGGCTTCCACTTCTCCGAAGTAAAAGCTTCTTTTTTTTTTTCTCCTTCTTTTATTTGCTTAATTTTTTTACGTCCCTTTATTTCTGTTTTTATTTCATTTTTTTTTTTTATTTCTCCTCTCGAAGTTATTAAGTATATACGTCCATTTTATTTTCCACCTCGCTCGGCAACAATTAGGCGGCGCACTAATGTAGGTTAAATAATTTGATAGAATAAATAATAAGCTGTACTATACAATAATGCGCGGTGCAGGTTATTAAATATCGTATTCGAACGAGATCAATACGTTTTTTTCCAAACTAGTGCCAATAGAGGAGAAAAAAATCAATGAATACGGCACCTAAAACGGTATACTTTATAGGTCAACTATTCTATACTTGGCCATTGTACAGCAGGTGGATGATGCAGTTATAAGTTTATATGTATTTCTGAGAACTTTGCTGTGCCACAGAATTCTGTATGGTAGATTTGAGGCGGAAGCAATCGGAGCTTTCGCTTGTATAAACGTCGCGTCGCGGCGATCGCGGGGCGAGTAAATATAGTCGGGGTTAATGAAAAAATGAGCCGTAGGTACAGTTGGCGGATCTGTTGTGGCGGGGGGAAATATCGTACCGAGATTAAAATATTCGCATAGTATAGCGCGCAATATAAATCCTAACATAATGAAAGGATTGAAGTACAACTGCATTATCAAACTTATATCTGTATACACCTCACACTGCCTCAACTGAAGAGTAACCTTTTATATACCTGCATATAGTTATACGCTTTAGGTCGGCTTCGGACCGCGGAACTTTATAGTTAAGAAATAATTGAAAGTTATGATTACTACCGTGCTACGCTACGATGACTTCAGGGTGCAATGGTATAATAGTGATCTCGAAGACAATGCTATGAATATAAATACCTAACCCAACTGCAATGACTGCGTTTATTATTTGCAATTTTCTACCGCGGCTCAGGCTTACACTCATTGTCGATATAAATTCACCGACTCACAAACTTCCGCGTCCCGCATCGTCGTACAAATCTCTTCTACGATTTTAATAAACTAAATCTTAACTCGTTAGAATCACCAGGATGAAACACAGTTGACCCGGTTATTTGGTTTTCGTCTAATTTCTTTCTTTTCTTTTGTTTTAATTTTTTTTTTTTTTTTTGTCATTCTACAACTGATTTACCGTTTGTTATTCTACTTCAGATTTAACTCGTACGCCGCACGCGATTCACAGGTGTATGACGTTTACGTTATTTCTTGCGGTACAGTATCTCGTGTAATTCTATACACCGCAGTTTTGTTCCAGTAAGTTGTTTTACGGAAGTTTGTACAATTTAATGTCGTAACATACTACCTGTACATCGTATACATTTATATATGTATACACATATCATAAGAACATCGTAATAAAGTTATACCATACCGCAGTCGTAACGAAATATACGTATACGTATCTAGCATGCACAACGCTAGTTGAGGCGGTGCAGAAATTATGGAATAGGTTTGTTTGCGCGGAATTTGTTTCCACAAAGAATTTTCGATCCAGAGATCCGCGATTGCGACGAGATCCGTATTATATGTCGCGAGAAACTGGTCCTGTGCAGAAGAACCCCTCGCTATTCGTTTCGGGTCTGTGCAGACGAACTTCATCCGAAATTAAACATATCTACGTTGTGAAATGTTTGATATATCTGCACCTTCGATAAAATTATCATACGTTCCGAATCGAATTGTCAAATTGCATAAATTATGTTACCATACGTCGGTGCCGGATGGCAATAAATTTTTTGGCGCTCAACCTACTGTCATGGTATCTATGGATTTGATAGTTACAGAGGACCTGGTAAAAGACGAAGTTCGTTTCGAGGTCTTATGGGCACATACATTTATAATGCACATTGTGGTAAAAGAAAAAAGAAGACGAAAGAAAAGAAAAAAATTGTGGATTCGTCGCGTGATCGAAGGTTGCGTTCCATTATGCAATATTCACAAGTGGATATATATGAGGAAGGTATAGGTATATACAGATTTATACATCTATATACCTTGTACCGTCAGACTGGCGTAAAAGAGATGGTTGTATATCGGAGTCCATAAATTGATTCTAGAATTGAAATTTATTCTTAAATTTAACATTTAAATATGGTAAAACGAAGATTGTTGTACTCGATCGAATTATAAATTTATAAATCGGGCACGTGTCGTCGTCTTCATCCCCGTGGGGCGGGGAAAAAAATGAATAAACAAAGCAAAATAAAAAAATAAATAAATAAATAATAACGAAACCGGGTGAAGAATTCGATTCTCCAGAGTTCTTCTTTGTAAAAGGCGTTGGTCGTTGCTCCGCAAATTTCAAATTTATATACCCGCAGCTATACGTATTATATACGTATATGCTTCACCACACGTCGCCTTCTGGTCGAACCTTTCTGACGCGGAAAGAACGATGGAAATTTCTTCGATATTCAACGCGGATCCAACCAACTACAATAGAACTCGACAATGGCTCTGTCGGCGCGATGAATATCGGATATACCGCGCTTCTGTAGGACGCGAAACTGCATGTGTATACCTATATACACATGTACATATATATCCCTATATATACCGCGTGTATGTATACATCGTACGTCAATCGTAAATCTCCTACACCAACTCATTCTTGGACGAAGGATCAGTCCTTGCAATCAGTCGGTATTGAATGGATGAAAAGAAAAGTAAAAAAAACAGAAAAAGAAAAAAAAAAGGGATCCTATCGCGGGATGGTACAAGGAATTTTTCTTTGCGGAAAAACAAACATGATCAAATATTTTTATAGAACTTCATTCTGCCCGTATACGAAGAATAAAAAGTTAAATTGTAACGTACTTACAATTAGTTGAGTGGTTGGTCGAAACTTTTTTCGAATTAATCGATAAATCGATACACCTAAATTGACCTCCGTCTCTAAAACAGAAGGCCGATGTTTTTCATGTATAATAAAAAAGCGATTTTCGAATACCTGCACCGTTTTAAATATTAACGTGTAAACGTGCAGGGAATCCGAGCTTTGTAAAAGTTTTGATTTTACAGCGTTAAAAGCGGTTCGATTTTATCAGAAAACTGTGCACATTACATGTGTGGTACATACACTGCCGCGGATAGGAAGGTACCGGAATCGGAAGAAAAAACTGCAATCCAAACTCTTGAGTAAACCTGATATCGTACCAAATTGAACCGGAAAATAAGGGTAGAAGTTCTTCATTTCCTCGATCCACTCTTTTCTCCGACCAAAGCACCCCCGACGGTTCCGGGGGATTTGGGAATTGCGGCGACTTGCGATGTATTTTATTATTACTTCGGAAAAACGGAACCACTTGACCACCTAATCGAACAGGTCGCTTGTACCGTTCGCTACGGTTCGTTCAAGTTCTCTCTACGTTTCTTGTTTCTTTTTGTTTCCAAAAAAATAAAAATATATCGAAGATCGTAAGAACCGCCGAGACGACATGGGAATTTCAAAGAACGTGATATTCTTTTCCTCATAATTACCGCAATGATTCGAAGAAGTTTATCTTGATTCTGAATTGATTATTGGTTTTCATTACTGTTCGATTTCCTCCTCAGTTTTGTCCCGTCAGCTAAAGAGGGAAAGGACGTTTGGCAGAAATCCAGATTCCTCCTGCTGAGTTTTAACAGAAAACGGTTCGCGATGTGCCGCAGACAATAATTTCTGACGCTGCAGCTGCGACATTTGTGGAAAAGTTACGAATTCTATGCAGTGGTACACGCAAAGCGTGAATTAATCGAAAATATGCTCAACCCTCCAGCGAAGGTGTGATGTAATTCCGATTTTTTCAACTACAACTTATCGGAATTGCGATCCGATGAAGGGGGGGGGGGGGGGAAGAAAAATCATCATCGGATCATTGCATACAGCAAGTACATTTTTTCTGTTCATTTTCAGTTTGTTATCGATACGTAACAAATTTTTTTCCGCAGATTCGTTTTACACGGAAAAGTTAATGATTGGTTCACTGAAGATCGCGTTGATAGCTGCTGATGAACTGGATTCAGGGTTAAGTTAAATCAAGAGCTCTTCGTCACGTAACGATGTCAATTAAAATGAAATGTACGTGGAAAAAAAAAAGAAGTGAAAACCTACTTTGTTCAGTGTAATCCTCTTGAAAAAAATCATCATTGATTTTGGCTAATGATGTTCGTTCGTTATCTCCGTTATGATTCGACGCGGATGAAGTCCGTTATTTTATACTGCACATCTACATGGAGATGCACAATACGTTGCGCAGGATTTGGATTTGCGCGGATTGAAAATTATCTACAGGATTCCGTTCAACTGGCTTTACATCGATTCGCCTACCGGTATATATGGGGAAAAAAAGTTTTTTCAATTCTATCAATAATTTACCAAACCACAAAAAGTTTGTAATTTGGATTAATTAGGAAGAATTTAATTTGATTCAAACCCTCGTCTCCTGCAGGTTCGGAGTTTCAAGTGATTCGTGATATTACCGTATTTATACACCGTGTATAATATGTATCGTACCTTTGTAATTATGAAATAATGAAATAAATGATATCGAATGAAAGGACCTGCAAAGGAATAAAAAGTTGGAGAATCGAAAAAGAGGAGAAATAAAAGCTTCGCGATTTCCCTTGAGATTTTAACTCATCATTTGGCTCGGTGCGTATTTGCAGAATCTTCCGGGCGTTCGGGAGTTCATTCGCTAAATTATTAAAGCTCGACAAGATCTTCCAGTCGTCGCATATCCAATGAATAATTGACGCCATAAGCTTCGGAATTCTTCATCCTCCATTTTCTCCTTCATCTCCCGAGTTCCAGATGATCACGCGTAACAATAAAAGGGTTCTCGTAAACTTCGATAAGGGAATTTTATAGCGTTTAAAAATTAACTCACGAGTCTCATTCTCCGGTACTCTCAGTCGATAAATTGATAATAAGAACCAGATTTAATGGTGAATTATACGTAAGAATTTCATTTTAACCCAGCTGTCGAAACCCATGGGGAGCATTGTCGCAACAGTAAACCACCCAACAAATTCCGGCACATAACCCTAACGCTATTGGACGATCGGTTTGCCTGACTTTCCTTGAAAATTTGAAGGGATGCCCGTTATTTTTTTTCACTTTTCGAAAAATTTATCGCGGGGCCCGTTACGCCAGCGTGACCCATTTTACCCGACTCTCACCTACTACGCAAAATTTGCATAGACAGCCAATTTAAATATGCATTAGAAGATAGTCGGCCATTCCGCGTTATCCACCGTAGATACATAAATATATACGTACCTATATGTAGTTGACCTATATAAATTATACAGCACGTATACGTTTGTCGAGTACTTTATAAATATGTATAAAAAAGAATCCTCTTGTATAATTTAATATAGATACGAGTATTATTATCATCATTATCATCATCATCATTGTCCTTCTTCGGGTTAATGACCGAGCTTACGACGATTGGAAAAGCAAAGAACGTGAAAAGCGATGCGGGAGAAACTGAGAAACTTGGATACACTTGTAAAAAAACGAAATTCTCGTGAGGCAAAACTGTCATTTCATGGGACACCGAGTATGGCGTCCAGGTCAGTCACGTCACCCGGTTCGCTCTGCACGTAGAAATAATCAGCTCCTCGTAGTTTTGTGGATATCCCGGTAGTTGTTGAACTCTCTCTCACATCTTCATCGCTATATAGGAAGACAAAACGTGGAAATTGCAGCTGCTTTCGTTCCCCAGAGAGTACCATGCGGGAATAAGGTACTACCATCGTGATAATACAAAATATAGAAACGCGTAGATCATAAACGGACGTGGCTACAGGAAAGAAGTATAAGTCCTTCTCATCTCTCCGCTCTATTCTTTTCTCTTTATTTTTCATACGTGCTCCTCTGTTTTGCAAAAAAAAAAAAAAAACGGAAATTGCTTGTTTCGGTACGTCGAAGGAAAAGAGAGAGAAAATAACATTTTTTACAACTTTACGTCGATTCCAAACAATTTTCGACATCTTTTTAATTTCCCTTTAGATGGCCGACGATCGGATCGGAATTGATCTCCTGGTGACGGTAAATGAAGATCGAAGTCTCTGGAAGATCGTGAAAAGGTCTGAGAACCATATTTATGCTGTTCACCGAGGGCACGTCCATATAAACTGTACCTTTTTAGATTCCGTGTAACAAAAAAAGGATAAAAAATAAAAAGCAATGAATAAAAGAAATATTATGGTTATGGTCTATAACGGACCCCGGGGCTTTTGGCATCACGTGTAAAATATATGGGTTGCCTTATAGGGAGGTTAGGATGACGGGGCGTGGTGTTTACCGAGTAACTGTGTTGGTTCGTATAGGGTCTTTTCCGTTACTGTAGCCTGTAGTGCACGGAGCACAAAATACATACGTATATAGCGACGGTCTACATATGCGTTTGCCATGGTATAAGGACATAGGTATAGCAGGTGGTAGGTATCCGAAAGTTCCTGTGGAACTACGGGGAGAGGCGACCCCGTCGTTAAATTCCAACACAATTCTCGACTCCACCTTTGCACCCTTGGAAACGCCTCCAACTTTGCCTTTGTCAAGCAATCGTGGGGAGTGAAAGGGCAAAGATAGGCAAAGCATGGAGTATATAGTGGAAGGATTAGGAAAGCTTCCTTAAACAAACGAATCTCAGGACGGTAGAGAACCTACTACCTAAATATATGTATATCTATACACCCTGTTTTGTGCTTCCATATAGAGTTTTCGTTGCGACTTGTGGTACCAAAACTCTTAACTCTCTCAACTCGCTCCTAATTTCTCTTTCTCTCTCGCTGCGAAAGCCTGCTTTCAATTACAACACTTGTGAATATATCGAGCTGTTACCCTAATTCCATATCATTCCTGTACAACTACTATACATATCCCTGTTTCCGTAACGAATAAAACGCGATTCTATCCTCAGGTATATATAATACTGCAGGTATAAATCCTTTGAAAACAAAGAAATAATTTCAAAAAGAAATTGGTGGATCTAGACGCTAAGTTCTCAAAAATTTCTTTTTCTTTTTTCCTCTACTTAACATGTTAAAATTCTCCTCGGAGAATCTCTATTAAAATAATATAAAATGCCCGAGACAAGAACAAGTGCGTAGGATAACAAAGTTTGTTATATTTCTCTGAAGGAAAAAAAAAAAATTTTATGGACCATAAGATACGAAAACTTTGAAATGTTATTATTCATAGTGTAATTTTTTTTTTGTTTTTTTCATCTAATCTTACCACAAGAGGATATAGGCTTCTTTACATTTACCTCGTATAATTTATTGATCGAAAGAAATTCATTACAGATCTTTCGAATGTGGGGTAAAAAAGTTAGTTCGTTTCTTGGGGAGGAATAAATATACATTTCCTCAGGAATAGCAAATCCTAATTTTCCATGATACGCAGGGGAGTCGGTTAAACACGCTTTATTGTTACTTGGCGTGTCTCACGTGAGCATGAGGAAAATAGCGATGTTTAAGCGAACAGCTCCCTTTTCCTCGGTGACGAAAAGTAAAAGCTTTTTTTTTGTTTTTTAATTTTTTTTTCTACCTTCGCCATAATTTAAAAAAATATATATTTGGATCGAGGAAATGTAAGAACTCGCGATCAGATTTACGGACAGAAATAGCACCACTCATTTCGTACGTTAGTACACATACCTATAATGAGATAAGCGTGTGTGACGGAAGCCTTCGTAACAACGCTTTTTAACCTTGGGACAAATATCTGCGCAGTTAACCTTATCGTTAATCAATGCTGATTATCTAATTGGATAACGGGCGTACAACTATCGGCCATCGATCGATTAAATAATTGACGCAGATTTTGACAGCGTATGGCTTTACGGATATCGTGTAAGAACTTAAGTTCTGTATAGTTTCCCTCTATGGATCTGTTAAATAATAATTGAGTTTATATGTGATAATAAATTATACAAGGTATGATGTGAAAATATCTGCAGATCGTTAGATAGTTTGCTGTCACAATTGTAGGGCAAGAAGAGACAAGCAAAAAACGAATGAATAATTTTGTCGAGAATTTGCAATGAGCAGAAAGGGTGAAAAATGAGCTTATTGTAGATCATGCAGTGCGAGTATAACATAAGGACAAACGTTGCATTGGCAAAACGAAGACATCAATAATTGTGTACGTCTATGGAGTCACGTGTGGATTGTGACAGGAGGTGAAATTGAGTGGAAAGTTCGCCACAAATTGCCAAATTGAATGACGTAAATACAGACTTACGGTTGGCGAAACGCCAATTCAGCCGTAAAAGCGAATTTTTTCCATCTCAGGTTGAATAAGAAAAAGAAAACACCCATTCGACGCCAGCTCATTGTCTCCGTGGTGACAAAATGAATGATAATTAACAGACTGTGAAAAAAATTTCTTAGTCATTTCATTCTCGATTCTGAAGGGATTTCATAATTCCGAGTCGCCGATGTGCTTTAAATAAGTCGAAAAAAAAAAGAAACAGAAATTCGAGATCATAAACTAACATCGGAGTTGACGCTATGATAAATTGAGTTATTCGTTGGGTTAACTCGACTGGAGTAAACCGCGTATAACTCGGTATTCGTGAAATGCACCCTCAAACGAGGTACTTTTGTTGAGAGAATTCAGAGCTCGCTCTTGACGCGTCTCTGCTTTAGCCGCGTACGATAAACAGTTACGTCGTCTCGTCATCTGGAAGAACGATCGGTCTGACTATAAAATGAAAAAGGAAGAATTTAGGTACTGTGCTTTGAAAAACCTGGAGAGTGTCTAGTTGATCATAGACTGTGAATTATTAGCATCACGATGTAGTCCGCTTACCCGTGTAAATCGCGGAATTATTTCAGGAATACGTATTACATTAATCTGTACAACATTTCGTTAGCGTTCACGTGATCCCCGATTGTTGTTTCAAGAATTTCTGTTATCTTCATGTTTCAAATTATGTACAGAAGTAATGTATTTTGGTTTTGTTTCTCTCTTCCCCGTTCCGAAATGATCAGAGAAATAATTGAACAATTCCGCGATCGTAATCGAAGTGCATAATATAGATATTCGTATAGTCCCACGAACAATTTTCACCATTAGCCACACGACGATATTCATTTCGCTATATGTATAACGTGTGGTATGTGTACGTGTATATTTATTTTATTATTTTTCTGTAGCTTCGATAAAATACAATGATAAAAATACACGAGACTTACAGAGTTTTAATTTTAGCGAGGAACAAAAGATCGTGGATCCACAAACACCTGTCGTATTTTCTATACAGATAAAATGACACTTGAGCTTCTTTTATATTACTTTTCAACCGACATTCCAAAGGCTATTTATATTTTGACGTATATACATGTATACACCTATTTGTAAAAAGTTAATAGCGCGTGTTGCGAATTTCATCCGACAAATATTATACGTCTATATAATAATTGAAATGCGAGTGTCGGGTGTAACAATGCCAATAACTTATCTGGTTCTCGTTTCATCGTCATTTTACACTCTACGTTTTACATTTTCTCGCCACTTATCGCCCTTCAAACCTTGAAGAGTGAAGTACCGTAACGAATTGCGAAGGTGTATATTCTTTGCCGAGTCGTATATTTGTGCGAGCGGTACTATAAATAGCGCTTTTCCATTCATTTAGCATCGTTTAGCACTCCGTTTGGTTATTTTAGACGAGATAACGACTCCCACCTTTACGGCTCGGCAAAACAAGTATAACGATCTTTTTTTCATCTCCTTTTCATCTCACGTCGCGTAATCGATCTAATGTAAAATTTACTCACCTACCGTTCGCTATTTTCCTTACCATTTATTTCATTTTAATCTTAATTCTCTCATTTTAACACCTCCGCATATAATTCAAACATTTCCGAAACTTATATTTAGACATGTCATATACTTACACCCACATAATCACGGGCCGTAATTAACACGTCGAGCAAATATCTTTTGATAAAACTCTTTTACAGCTGCAGAATGTGACGAGGGCTTTGATGATGGAAAAGAATTTGGACCGAATGAACTTTTTTCGAATCCCCTTTTTTTTAATATGAATATGGAATAAAATAAAATAGACTTTGCTGTTGCATCTGCGAGTTTATAAGTTTCCCTTAATACGATCATAATATGGGAGAATAATTTCACGCCGGTTCTGTTTCTACTGCAGTGAGAAGTTGGCTGAATTTATGGTTAAACTTATACTCCAAGTCTGGAACGTTTACATAAAACTGTTTTTACGAAAATCTTTTCAAAGATATTTGAAAGGGTGTGAAATTACAAGAAAATTATTATATTGAATATTCATCACGTGCATTAAAACGAGGGTAGCTTAAAGAGATTTGTATACGTTTAATGTCCTATACATTATACATGTACATCTAAAAATATAGGCGACTTCAGAGCTTCGGGTTTTGGAAGCTAAAATTTAACCAACTACTAAATTTGTGCGTCGCGTCGTAACATACCTACCCATCCTACCTATATACCCACTACTGCTGCAAGCTCATATATTACGCAATGCGACGAGCGAATACTATTTTTAATTTTTACGTTTCAAGTTTCGAAAAGTTACACGTGCCATCTGCATCTTTGCCACGGAACGGGGACGAAATTTTGGAAGAAAAAAGATAAAAGAAAATTTCTAATTGACTTGAAAATTTTTCAGACTGATGAGTTTTACATACGATACACATTGATCGAAGCTTTTATTAGATTTTTTGTTTTTTTTACTGAATTGAACGGAATAGGTTTGTGTCTCATCAGGGAACGGTTCTATGTAATCAGCTATGGTATATGAACGAATCCTGTGAATTGTATTTCTGCTGTCATTATCCCATTGTTCGACGGTAGCAATCAACGCCTGTTTGATTTCAAGAATTTCTCGGCACGGAACTCCGATAATTGTCGTCTGTGGTAATTTTGAAAGTTTAACCAAGACGCGCCATTGTCCCAAACCAGATGTTATAAGGTAATAACTATACAGGATAAATTATGCAGGAGTTGCAGGTGAAGATCGGTAGAACGTCCGTTCTGCATCGTCTCGGAATTGATCGGTAACGGAAATTAAACGGATTTCAGAAACTACGCGACTTGACATCGCTGAAAAAGAAAAAGTATAATCTCCATTTTCCCCAATCATTTTTTGATTCTAAATTTCACGGAACCGATTAGAAATCAATAGCATTATTATCAATAAATGTCTCCAGTTTTATTGTTCACGTCGTGCAGTTAAAACAAAAAAAAAAGGAACAACTTTTTCACCGATTCACGCAGCTGTTGGACACACGTTCTATTTATCGCGTAGTAAAACAATTGCTCAAATCATTTCTGGCACAAAATCAAAATTTTCATTTTATTTCAAAAATATTTTTACGTCTCCATAAATCAATTCTTCTATATACAGATATATATTTACTACTGGAACACCGACTGTTTAACTGCGAATAAAATAACCGAGAATATAAAACGTGGGACCGCCTTTTTTAATTTTTGGTTTTAGGTAATACAAAGTTGAAAAAAAAGAAATAAAAGAAAAGAAAGAGGAGAAAAAAAAAAGGATGATAATAATGAACTTCGCGGTCCTGCAGTTATTACGTGTCGTTCCTTATCCTAATTAAATCTGATTCAATTTGGATAAACAAGGTAAATGAAAAAGGAAAATTATAATAATAATGGGGATAAAAATTTTAGGCCAAAAATTTAATTATGAAAATCTGCTCAGCGAACATGCGACGCGTGCGACCCCCGTGCTCAAAAAAATGAATCAGATTAATTGTACATATATAAACCTGAATATATAATATTATAATAATACCTATACGATCGCGGGGGTAACCACTCGATATATATAGGTGTCCCAACCATTTCACACATTTCACAACTATTTCACACCATTTCACACCATTTCATGAGCATTCCACCAGTATTTCATATCATTTCAAAATTGACTGTCCCAAGTATTTCACAAGCGGTTATTACCCCCTTGCCTACGATGGTAGAACAGAATTTCACAACCCCCTCGGTTTATTATATTTTCACGAATTTGATTTTCAATTTCTAGGTCAAGTGGGCCATTGTACTTTCCATCTGCAAAATGTACGTTACGTTTTCCTTTCGTTTTTTCTTTTCTTTCTGCTTCGCTATACGCCAGACCGATTGGTAGGTTCGCAACCCAGAAGGAATACTATAAATGGTGTGAGGTAACTTCTCATTTCTTCACCCTTATTACACTTCTAGAAAATAGTTTTTCGGATAAGGCGAAGAAAAGTCAATTCCTAGTTTCCCTAGAGCCTTAGGTACACGATTATCCGAACAAGAATGGCGTCGAGACGAACTTGTTACACTGCATACTACACGTGTATGATACACACATACATACCCACACAATATTACGTTATAAAACGGCGGTACATGGATATAAGTAAATGAGACCTCGGTAAAGTAGAGTCTGAGAGAATGGAACGAGATAAATGGAGAGAAGCCTGCAAGAAGAGAAATAAATAAAAACGACGAAAAAAAAAACAACGTAAAACATACCCCATAATACCGATGAGTACGAGAGGGTGTTGCAAAAGAAAAAAAATAAATAAATAAAGTACTTATGTATACCGTAAGGAAAAATTTCTCCACCGTATTTGTAGTAAAAAAAAATTACATAAAGAAAATTGACACTCACCGTCACGGCTCCGTTCGGGATTAGCGAACCTGGGCAACACCGGAGGGATGGTTGATGGTTTTACCGATGAAACCTCTGAAATAAAGAAAAAAAAAATATAAAGAACCATAAGAGAGATGAGTATAACCACGGAGATAATAAAGTTGTCACCGGAAATGGCAGTAACGAGATTGCTCGGCCATGCTGTATTTTTTTCATTTTGTACTTTTTTTCGAAGCGTTTTTTTTTTTTTTTCGTTTTCCTTATCGTAATAATGCGGTACAAGAAATTCCGACTCGTAGATTTGAGGATGTAAATATCGTACCAATAGAAAAAAAGGAAAAAAAAGATTACTAAAAATTGTTTAAAAATGAAACCAAAAAATTTTGCTACTTCATTATGCGTGCACTACTTTCAGATAAATTAAATTGCGGCACAACTAAGATCGTTTTATCATCATATTGATAATCATAATGATAATAATAATATAATTATTATTATTATTATTATGTCAGAGAAGAGTTTCAGCCTCGTTGATATTCATACCCGCCGCAACTGACTCAAGTTCACAATCGTTTTACATATAATTGGTGCTGTTAAGGGTTGCCGTGGAACGAGGGTTGGTTTTATCTTTATCTTTTTCCTTTTTTCTTCTTCTCATCGATCAATCTTTAACTCTCTGGATCCCTTGTGCTCGGTAGTGGAATAATTCATCATTCGGCACTCCAGTAGCTAACTCAACTTGTACCTACTTCATATTATTATGAACCTCGCGTTCGTTTCCTTAATACATGCATATATATATTGAAATGATAAAATAAAAATGGAAAATATTGGAATAAATAAATGAAAAAAAATTTCTCTCGTCAATCTAGTCGTCGATCATATTTTTGCATTTTGTATATTTGGAATGTACATGGGGTATTCCACGCGAAACCGAAAAGCTCCGTGATCTTTGACCTCTTCGATTTGACTAATTATTTTTCTCCGCGTAATACGACCAAAAAATACCAATAAATGTTGTTTTCGAGTTAACGGTTTGTGCAACATTGCTGCAAACGAAAAAGTGAAAATTTCAAAATTCTGTAATCTCAAAACCAAGAGTAGAATCGAAAGAGTACGAGATACGTGTGAGTTTTTTCTGGTCATATTACGCGGGAAAAAATAATGAGTCAAATCGAAGAGGTCAAAGTTCACGGGCTTGTCGGTTTCGCCTGGAATACCCCATATCCTACATTATACTGCATGAGAAAAATAAATCTGGGAGAAATCTTGTGGTTTTTATTATACATCGCTTGTTTTATATTATACATCATATTTATTTTATTTATGAGGTGCAACGGGGTCTGCGTTTTCCAGAGAACACCGTGTAACTTCTTCTTTTTTTTTTTTTTTTTTATTTGTTTTTTTGTTTGTTATATATGTATGTATAATATAATACCAGTTTACAAGAACGAAACCTCGTGATGTTCACTTCTTGATGCATCAGTTATTCAACGGTAATCCTGGGTGCACCAAGTTGCAGCGGTTTTCTACGTAAATTTATTCATCGCCTTATATACCTATACGTACGTATACCGCACACCTTGTATGACGATCTCCGACATGAAGATTTTCTTCTACAAGTTCGTATAAACGTAAAACTAGTACGTTCGTTTATATCGTACCATCAACAACGTCATCACCGCGCTGCCGCACAATTTACCCTTCTACACTAGGTTTGTTTTTTCCTTCCTCTTTTTATTCTTCCATTTTTCATGTTTTTTTTTTTTCAACGGGTACGCTACACGTATACCTAGATACACACGTGTATGAAATGTCAGAAATTTACGTGAACTTTCGAGGGTTACAAAGAATTCTGAAATATACACAGCTCCCGTCCTTTTCGTCACGCTGAATTATTCCTGGCGACGCGGGCAAAATTTGCAGAGAGCTTCTGTAACGGATTTAAAACACTATCTTTCTTTCGTATAGCTATAGCGTGTACGTATATCCATAGAGTAAGTTGTACGCGGTAGAAAAAAAAAGAAAAATAATAAATAAATAAATACCTACTAGAGTTCGAGGAATATGGAGAACTTTTAGGTGCTCCAAAGAGATCTTCACTTCGTTATACATGTATGCGAAATGAATGATTCATCGGAAGGTGTAAGGTAGATAGATAACGCATATGTGTATACACATATATAGGTATGTATTTGCAAAGAGTGGGATGAAACCGATCGAGCATAAATTTTTACCATAGCATATGTATGGTGCGTGGATAAATCTCGAATCGTAGCTTTTGCTTTTATTACAGCTATACCTTTACTGTGTACCTGCGATTAAATGAAAAAAAAAAAAAATAATATAAATAAATCAAATTAGGTGCTCGACAATTTTTTTTATAAGGTGAGTATAGAATAGCTCAGATTTTCGGTCGAATATCATCAACGCTCGACAACCGTATATTTCATCCGTCCAACATTTTAAACCGCGTCTAGAGATGATTATGTTGATAATGGTATTGGAATTGAATTTATTAGTAAATCGGGTATCCCCCGAATGAAATATAAAATTAGAGCAAAACTCGTCGCTATGCAGGAGGTATGTATTACATAGGTTATATATCGATATCTGAATTATACATATGTATAATGTATTATTATAAGAGAGCGAAGGGGGTGGTATGTAAAGTTCGTATATATACATATAATATGATGGTTGTTTGGTAACTGTAAGGGAAATAAATTAATGGAAATAGGGTTGGTGGATTTCGGAGAGCAGTTAATAAACTTTAATGGTTTTCTCCAATTAAATAATTACCACGATTACACAAGGAGCGTGCAATTTAATCCGTCAGTTTGACGGGGGTTCGTCATAGTAAACTGGTTACTTTACCAAACGACCATCGGATCTGTATATATACGTATATAATCTTCCGGCGACTGTTACAATTTTATTGCCTGGAGTTGGAGAATTCGACGAGGAAAATACGGGGCATGGAGAGTTAAGCTTCCTCATTACAAATTGTTGAAAATCTTGTATCATTTTTATTCGAATCCGAACGTGCTAGCCTCGTGACGCGAGGTACGGATTATTCGCGACAAAATATCCATTACATTGCTTTGATTGTTAATTAAAGAAGATTTATTAATCGAATTTACATCCGCTGATCTCGGTTAGTTTGTCGCCAATTATTCTCCACGCTTATAACGTACTGTTTTATTTTCATTAATTGCTTCTATCTCTCTCTTTCACTTTTTTCTCTCCTCGCAAAAGCGGTGATCTTGGAGCAATTAATTTCTCACAATACACCATAATCGCACAACACTTTTTGATACAAAACAGCGCCGTGCGCGCTAACGAAGTTTTAATTGCATTTATTTGAAAGTTTACTCTCAGGTAGCTTACACAATATAGGTGGGCGCAGGCACACGATTCAATTCCCCTTTATTTTCACCTGCTTCTATATAAATCTACAGGTACACTCGTATCCGTATATGTATATAGATATACGAATACATCCCCTGCGTTAAAGTTACGAACAATTCCGCGATCACACACGCGAGCTCCAAGGTTTATAAGGAGGTTATCGCGAGAATGCAGCCGCGGGTAACACGGTAACCTAAAGTTTTCCGTTAAAGTAATATCTCAAGGTAAAGATATATAAGTTTATCCGCGCGTGTGTGTACAGATGGGATGGATGGAATGTGCGGGATTTTGTCAAATTGTTCAAGTTTATCTCCTCTTATACAGCCTTTTTATAAACCAAACCATCGCCTTTATTCTACTGTATGAGGTCCACATGAAAAGCAACAAAACAACAATTACTCCGCGATGATATGCGAAGCGGAAAAGTTTCACGGATCTATTTAGGAAGTTATGGGAATTATATAAGAACAAATTTCAACGCGAAGCGTCGAGTCGGAAAAACTTTTCGGAGGACCACATCATGGTATGTTCGTACATCCCACACATTTTTACTTCCCTTATCGTCCGAAGAACGTCTTTTCAAATTTTCCAAGGTATATAACCTCGCATTATTAATTTACACGAGAGGTGCATATATGGGGGACGAGTAAATTACGATTTTGAAATAGAAACGCGCGTGCGAAATCGGGGAATTCTTTACACCCTTCAGTGTGCAGTTGTAGAAGATTTTTATCGGAAAAATAATTCGAGAAGAAAAAAAAAAGAAAAATTTAGCTTGGAAAATTGTTGGCAAAAGTGTTCCCGGGGAGTTTTGCACGTTTATCATCAACCATGGCAGATTAATGTCTCTGAGGCTGGAAGCAGCGTTTCGTCACTGCTGGAAACTTGGAATGATACTCGAAAGCTTTAGGTTTCCGCTTTCTCAGAAACTTTGATCAGATTCTAAGTTTTCTCTTTTTTCTCTCTTTCGCTGTCTTTATTCCCTTTTTTTCGAATTCCTCGCCGACATTCTATCCTCCAGAGATTCGATTCGATTCGATTCGATTCGAGTTGTTTAATTAAATGAGCAACGCGAATGTAACGCCCATTCTAACGACTCGCAAATTTCAATACACCGAAAATATAAAGTAGGTGGACCGAGAAAATTTAAATCCCAAAGCCATTAGTGTCGCCAATTTTATTTTCATTACAAATCATCGCGAGACCTAATTCACTCCGTTACAACTTGTGCATAACAAATAATTTCGTTCCAACGGTAAGAATTTACTCGAGACATTTTTTATCGGTTCATTTTTTTCTGACGATGAAAAATTATCCGCGTGCTCCGATCCGAAAAAGACTATAGCTTACTGCGGCGATATTTCGTACACGGCCCACTTAATTTCATCGATTTGTTTTTTTGGCTAGACGGCACTTGCAATTTTGCAAGAAGTCTGTTAACTCCTTGCGCTCTGTGGAAAGAAAAATGAAATTTCCAAAGTCTGACCTAATTATTTTGCTACGGTTGCTAGGCGAGTAAAAAGTCGCGTTAAAACGTTCATCACCAGTTTTCTCTAAGTGTTCGAGCTTTTAGAGAAATAGTGGAAATGAAAAATGAAAAGCTCAACATTGCAGTTCATCGGAATGTACATCATTCGAGTTTATAGAGTCAAGATTTAATTCAGTGAGAATTCTCCGCTTACGCTAGCTTTGAAAAATACCTGCAAGTTTGGATACCGGTGATTTATTTTTATTCTGTTTGTGAAAATAAATTCTCATCAGTAACTATAATTGTTCAGTTACTCGAATCAGAGCACGACGAATTGAATCCCATCAATTATAACAGACTCCGGTATCAAACTCATTACTCACGTTAATTTCATACCCCTTTGGTCCGCAAAAGAAAAATCATAGTTATATGATAAACAAACAAAAAAAAATTATGCAAAATTGTTTACCGGAGTTACCTACGTAAGTCGAGTTTGCAATTCATCTCGCACATCGATTTAGGTAACCAACTAACCTTAGAGGATTTTACCCAGTCATCATTTCACCCCTAAAACCTTCCGCTTCCTCATCCGCAACTCCCATTCGCCGTTTGCCTCTTTCGATTTGCCCGCAGCCACCCTACCTCAATGGATTCACTTTATTGGCACCTCCCCCCCCCCCCCCCCCCCCCCCTCCCCGAATAACGTTATTTTAAAGGGATAAAGAGATAATAGGCCCAGCCCTGAAAAGTCAAGGCTTCCTTCACGCAGGGTTTCACATTGATTCTCCAACTGCTCCCGCAATTTCTATGCCGTCATACCCTCACGTGTATACGTATACGTATACATAAAATTATATTAATTACGTTTATGTGAAAAGCAGGTTTGAGGCCATTTTTGTGGGGTACGCGTCATGACGATACGATAAAAATTATATTAAAACACGTACCATAATTATTCGAACACGTTGAATTTTACGGAGCTATATGCACCGGACATAATGTTCATTGTGTACGATTTTATTTTTGTGGTTTGTCATTAATTTTTTTTTTTGCTTCCATCATAAATTGGAATTCCAAGTGAATTCCGGTGTTTTAAAAATTGTTCAATGAACACAGAATGGCGATCGATAGCCTATGTATCATAACCGTGTTGGGTGTTTAACGTACATACAAAGAGCTTTTGTGAAATCCTTTGACGTGATTTTGCATTAAAAATATACCTTAAATTTTATACATATATAGTTTTAGCTGTGTATTATAATCCATATTTTATACGGCCGAGAAAGTGAAAGAAAATCAGTTTGAAATTTAGATGGCACAGGGTAGAACAGAAGCTTGGTTTTGAAAAGTGTCAAACGTTGTGAAACCACAACGTGGACTATAGTTCGAGTAGCTTTGATGTCGATGCCAAAGAGAGAGAGAGAGAGAGAAGCTTTTGTGCACAGTATTAATAATATACCTAAGAAACATCAAATGACAGTCTATAGAAAAATTTTAAATACGTCTAAAAATTTTGACATTTATTTTCGAGCGAACGTCTCAAATGAACAGTAATTAACTCCTTCGCTTACAATTAGTTATGAAAAGAAAACAAAAGCTCGCGAATTTTTCTTATAACATGTCGATTTTCGGAAGTAAGTGTAAGAACGGTCAGCTAATACAGTACGGGGTAAACTTAACATAACGGAATGAGAAGAATAAAAAAAAAATGGCAGGGACTGTAAAAAGACATGGAGGGTAGGTATACCGAAGCACTCTAATATAGCCCGTAGTATCAGAAATTAAATTTCATCCGGTAACCTACGGACCGTGGAAGAGATCGAGGGTCTTTTTGACCTCCTTATCCCTTTTGCTTTCCAGTTGATTTCTTCTTTTTTTTTTTTTGTTTTTCAACTCTTTTCCTTTTTTGCATATACTAAGGTGGGTGTATATCGGGTGTTATAAAAAGGTATAAAATCTTTTACCATTCATCACGGTGATTTTAATCTACGTAGAGAGAAACTTAAGAGCTGATAAGAGTGAACCTTTAGACCGGCATGGCACTTGACCGCAAGCTCACTACTTTGCATCAGCAGGTTATTTTGCAGTTTACTCCGTTGGGCTATATGTGAAGAGGATTTCCGTAATATTAAAAATTCGTAGGGCTATATGTGTATTACATGGGATGTTGAACGAGGCACGGAAATTTATGAATATTTCATGTAGGTTAAGGATTTTGAAATATATACGGTCTACTAGGTGTGTATGTACGAATGCATACATACATGTGTGTAACACCATAACCCTTGGTCATCGCCGTCCATCAAATTTGAACCTGTATATATATATGTTGTATATCTATATATATATAGATACATATATAAATAATGTCGGGTCGGGTAAACCTGCACAGGGCAAAGTGGCTGGGCTACTGGAAAAGCCCCGGGCGAAGCGCAGCGAAGCGAAACTGCGCTGCTGAGGGGGTAACGTGAGTTATGATTCGTGGAATAACAAATACTCCTCGCGATATTGCTTTACCTATGTATACACCTATAGGTATGTATACGTATATACATGTACGCTAGGTATAGGCGAAGGATACTCTATACGTACACCGATACATCCGGTTTATACCGTCTCCTATCCAACATCCACGAGGTCTGCGGTAGCCACTGCTACCCCCCCGTTCGCCAGGTTTTGCCACCCGGATTTGTATTTACGTGTTTCACCGAGTGGTACCACGAGAGATCCGTATTCTTCCTGCCGGTGTCGTGTCTTTGCCGAATCTCGATATGGATATTACTTGAATTTCATTACGGACTTTCGTGACTCCGTATATACGACACGCTTATGGTTTATGTAAACCTGCAGTATGCTACCGGGTCTATTTACGTAGGCGGCGAAGAAAAACGAGAAGAAATAGTTCCAAAAACTTACAACATTTTCTAACACTCATCTCGCACAGGTGATGATAATCGCGATAATATCCATACGCAACATTAAACTAATTACAATCGATCGATGATGTTTGGCTATGAGATTTAAAATTGGTAAACGTTTCAGCGAAATTAAATCACCGATTCGCTGTTATTACACTAAAATGTTTAGTGACTTCGCTAATACCACCGATAATCAATATATGTGTTGTATACATGTATGTACTAGCTGAACGACGAGACCATGGCCCATGTTTAACGGAGTACGGAATATTATAGGGAAATACTGTTAGCTAGCTTGCAGCTGCACAAACTTACGTTACGTAGATACCTCCGACATTCATGTACCCACATTGTAGATAAATACATTTTCCTAAGGATACATGGTATAGGTATGTACTCCGGTATGTAGTTGTATTATTTGCGGATTTCCTGCAAGCGTCGTACATAAAGGAATATGATGGCCGTGGATATAAGATTTAACTAAAGGATCAAACGATTCTCCGTGCAAATTGAGTACCTGTATCCATGACGTTCTTCACGTTCTATTAGAACATGAACTAGAACGTAATTTCATGAAACCATGTGGTATTTTTACTTATCAAGACTTCGAACCTGCAGTCAGACTTTCGGCTCCGTTTCTATTCTTTTCTTATCTTTTTTTTTCGAACCCCTCGGATCTTCCAAAGCCATGTCCACTACCCTTATCCTCAACCTTTACCTTCCGGCGCACTCAAAGATCTCTCGAATGACTCCATCAGCATTCGACCCTAACACAACTTTCGCACCTTCTTTATCGCCAAAATCTTCGTTCCTTTTTTTTCCCCATGTGTTTCTCTTTCACTGGTGAAGCGAACCGGTAGATATTTCATTGGGGAACTTGTAACTCACGATTTTTTCGTTTTTTTTTTTTTGCTATCGATAAATCCGAAATTCCTACCTCCATTTTTCCGATTTTGAATAAGGATAATTCAAAGTACGAGAGCAAATTTTTGAAAAAATATCATCGATCCGGTAAGACAAGGCTCAACTCTATAAGGTGTTCAATCTTTTCATATCGAACAGGTATGTGTCTCTATTCATCATTTATATTTATTTCTTCGACTTCATATTTGGCAGCTACAGCAAACCAGGTGTACCTAAACCAGGTCAGTATCTACATAACATGGCTCTATAAATTCAAATTACATTACTCCGCTACGCTGCTTTATATATCAACTACTCGAAAAATTGAGAGGATGATCAGCACTCGGCGCTCCCACAAATTTCAAGTGTAATATACCTATAGACGACAGGTATCTATACGTATCAAAAGCCATCGGTGGGATTGTAAAATGATAAATCGTACCGAAGAGAAAAGAAAAGAAAAAAGAAACTATTTCCAAACGTCGGTTAAGCCAGCAGAGCATGTCGGAAAAATCAATTTTGAAGTTTACCGCGATCGATATGAATGTTAATATGAATTCTGCGGATATTTCGAATCATTTTAGTTATTCATCTTTTTCTTTTTCTCGATACCGGAACCGCTCGAGTACGAAAGCTTCGTGCTTGAGAGGTCTTAGAAAATATGAATGAAAAAAAAAACCGGCGATAAGAATAAGAATGCTTTAAATTGAGGATAAGATTAATGTATATAAGTATGTATAGGTGTACCCGAGCTGAATCTATGGTGGCAACACCCATGAATTTCCTCAAACGATTACCGCAAGCACCGCTCATATCTTGATCAAAACCATAGAGAAGATCAACCGCGTTCGGTGAACCAGTAAAAATATAACGTTTATCTTGCGATCTAATTGAATCTGCAGTCAAGAAGGCGAGAGACCTTTAATCCCCTTATCATTCTGTCCCGCACCCTCCTCATCCCTAAAAAAAACCTCCGGAAAGTTTTAAAGAATTTATTAACTCTAAGGAATATGAAACTAATGAAATAAATAAGTATAAATGGAAAAATATATTCTAGGTGTCAATTTTTTTCGTACACGATTTTGGAAGCTGATCAAAACCGAGCTATCATATTATACGTGCAGCAAACGAAAACGCATCTGTTTTTTCTCATTTTGTTTTCGAACTCCTCATCTATCAAGCCTCCATAAATGATGATTGCATATGTTTGTCGAGCGATTTGAAATGTAAAAAAGAAACGACGCGAAAAATCTTTCGAATTTTTTACCTCCGCTTCATTGTTTGCTTTTTCCATACCTATTTCCGACTAAATGGTTGAACAAACGTGGGTCGTCGGAGGTGCGGGCCGAATTATTCCGTTCGGTAAAGTGGAAGGGCTTTGTCACCCTCTTTGCCGTGAAGAGAGAAAAAAAAAAGGAAAAAAAATCTTCGCGTTTTTCCCTTCCTCCGTTTTCATGGTGAGGATTGGAGAGGTAGTTGTACGAAGTACGTCCTCGGGCTGATGCTTCGGTGCTTTTATCGTTCACATTTTGATTCGTGTTACGAAGAGATCCACATTCTTTTCCAATTTTTTTTCGTCACCACGAAACGCCCGCATTCCATATACATATATACGTATAATAGAAATTATTATACCGATACTGTAGTGTGCGGCTTTCCAGCAGAATGAAGAAGAAACATGAGACGCCATAGCCGCAAGAAAGGAAACTCCACCATGAAGCCAATTCTTTTTATATTCCTGTCACGATATATTGCGTTTCTCTCGACACTCTGGTTGGATTCTCTATCTCTTTCTTTTTCTCTTCTTTCTTTTTTTTTTTTATCTCCCCTCATCTGACGTAGATCTGAAACTCTTCCCGATACTGTAGCGTGCCGCAGAATATGATCGCAAAAGAGAGTTTGTTTAATAAGAATATCGTTGAAGATAAGAAAAAAAAAAAAGGAAAAGAAAAACTTCGCTCTCTTGTATCTCGGAAAATGAAACCAATCGCGAAGAAAATGAGGTGAAAAAAAAAATACGAAAAATCTTTTTGTTTTGCACAGCGATAAGGGAAACGATGAAGCAAAAAATTAAGAAAAAAAAAGAAAAAGTTTTGCAGTGTGGAGGTGTAAAAACTTGTATAATAATATGAAAAGTATGTGCTTTTCATATAGATATGTATACCTACCTACCTATATATATTTTATGTAATGAAAAACTCACCACAAGAAGATGGAACTGATTTACGAGGGACACGCTTCGCGTTAATGTTACCTGCCACTCAATTACCGGTAATAATAGCTCGTGACAACGACGGAGGCTCGTTCCCTTCAACCCAGCAACGTCATCGTGTAGAATAATATTCTTCAACGATCCGCTGCTGCAGTTTTAGTAAAGTTTTGCCGTGACCGTCATAAAATGCAATCATCATTAAAGTCGAGCTGTTATTACATGCTCGCACACGATTTGTACTATTTTCATAACCGAAATACGTTTTTAATGGACTGCGCGGATCACATTACAGTATATATACACTATATACCAAGTGTGACCTTGAGCTAATCGTCGATTCATAATTGAAATAACGAGGTATGGGGGAAAAAATTGTTTTTTCATCCACCGTAACGACATACAATTTTAGTTTAGTTAATTATGATTTTCTAAGAACCAAAGCGGAAGTTTTGATAGTAAATTATTTGCACGCTTTATTTATTCATTTGCTTGATATAATTTCATACTGCATAACTGCATATTAAACAAAATCAAAAATATCTACGTACTTGCCAAGGTTTAGTATCACAAGCTAAAGCAATTTTGGGTAACGACGCTAACGAGTTCGCGGCGTACAGATACCGCATAACTACTCGCTATAATATTCGTAAATTTACAAGTAGGTGTATAAAACGAAAATGTAAACCCATCTGAACGTGGTGAGCCCCGGGGCCCTGTAATGCATCGTACTTCGTCTGATATAACAACATAAATGTGTAGTTTGAAATTCTCTGTAATGAATCTAGCAAATAGTTTACGCAGCTGTGTTGAATTCGTCTATATATAGGTACAATATATATATGTACAAAATGTTCATAAATACATAAACGGATTAATTTGCGAAGTTCACATTTCTAAGCTGACTCTCAATAGCTGGGGGTACAACCGGAAGTGGAAAGTATCGGTTTATGGGGAGGTTTCGAGTCGCGAAAGCTATCGCGTCCGATGACCTTTGAGCATTCAATTTCGTCAGGGAATTATACAGGAGTCGGTTATATCGCCTCGACGAAAGTTTAAAAGGGTTGCTACCAAGTATACTTATGTTAGCACAAAGCCCTTAAGCTTCAGGGTTAAATCTGATATCGAACATTCCAATAAGTGGAAGTAGAAATTTAACCGCAGTACAAGCGGCTGTATAGTGTTCGCAAAAGTTTCATTACAGCAAAACCAACACATATATAACACATTTATACATATATACAAATACATACCTAATAACAAAGTAAACTGGTAAAATCCTAATCATCGCACCGCAAAACACAATAATTATTTAATACACTTTAGTAACGTGAAAAGAATTCTACACACGAACCTTTTCCGAAACACTCTCTAGCTCGAATCAAATCAGACTGCCGTGCAAAATCAACATTTCTAGGAGCACGGCTTATACGTTGGACACCTAGAGGGCCTCGATCCCGCATTCCCTTCGACTTCTGTACTTACAATTAGAATTTAACGCCATTCTATTACCGAACATGATCACCGCCACGCTCGAACGTAAATTCGAACTGAATTCTTGCGTACAAAACTGCGATCGGAAACGTCAGCGACAAGTTTTCTAATTACCGTCACATCAGTTTCCCGTTCCCGTTCCCTTTTCCTTACCCGACATCAGAGTATAGAACAAGTTTTATCGTCTGTTGGAGCAAAGGACGACCGAAGCATTGATTGGGTACGTGCGACCGGGTTTTCTTATGTCTACTTTTAGCCCCGCAATTATAAGTACATGCTTTATCTAGAAAATGTCCGATACACGTCGTGGTTTATTAAAAGGTGAGAGTTGAAAAGCATAAGGTAAGAGGTGAGGGGTTCAAGGTCGTCTAAGATCGGGCCGTTATAATCGTTAATTAATTCCACGAGAGAAATAATTTTTTTGTTTGATTTTTTGAATTCACATTTGAACACGTTTCGAGTATGGGATTGAATTTTTCTGAAAAAAAAAAAATGTAGTGAAATTCTTCCGCTGCCGTATGTGTGCATATTTATAATTATGCGCCCCTTCAGCGTTGATTCCTCTTCGTTATAACGGTTCATTATAAAATCTGTTGGCCACCCCGTAATGCGGGGCAAATATGGATGAAATATTACTGATAGGCTTTGACATCGTTTGACGTCAAACGAGCGCCATGATGGATATGGATTCCGCCGTAAGCGTAACGAATTATCTTATTCAATAATTAACCGATTTGATAATGAATTTGAATTAACAACTGATCTACTTATATACTTTGCCGCGGGGTACGATGTCGCGATAGGATATAATTCCGTACAAAAAGGAAAAAGAACGTCGTAAAAAAAAAAAGAAAAAAACAAAAATGATAGTCGTGAGGATCAATATTGGCCAGATTTATATAATACATAGCGTATTGTAGTAGTGGTGTAGTACGTATATGTTACAGGCATAATATAGTTCGAGGTTCTGAATTAATTCGTAGTGATGCAGTTCCAAGTTATTTTGGTCGTTAGTCGGTAGTTAAAATGACACAGGGGCGTCATTGATGGGCGTCGCGACGTTCGGAGAATCGACTAAAGCTCTGTGGTATACATATATGTGTGTATTACATACATACCTAATATATACAGCTATATATCCATATAACAGGGGTGGGAGAGATCGATGAAATAGAGGAGAACTGACGGCAACCGCTGCCACTTTCCCCTAGCTTTAAATATGAGCTCACCGGGCAGTGAAAGGTCAAGGTTAAGCCATTTGCTGCTACCACGGCCAGGGACTCTCATGTACGTACGTATACATACGCTCCTTTCAGCTGAGTTCTGACTATAATAGTCCCGCATATATATGTGCATGCGAAATAGGTGTATGTAAAACAGTCCCGCAAACGAGAAGAGCACTGGCACTCGACGTGAAAAAAGATAAAGTAAAAAAACAACAACTAAGCGAATTTTGATAAACATAAAAACAAAAAACACGATTCAACGCGCCGCGGAGACTTTATTCGGTTGTTTTTTTATTACTTTTCTATGCGCATCGCACGCATAATGATCCGTCTTCGATTGGCTTTGGTTCACATGGGAGAAATTCGAAAAATTCATTCGTCTTTTCAGATTCTATGAAAAACTGCCGCATGTGCGCGGTGAGAAACTCGAGGTATAACTCCAGGAGGAAAGGTCCTTAATATAGTCGTAAAATTTATGGTCACGATTCAACAACGATTATACCTATGCCCTGTGCCGCGCCCTGCATGATTCTAAAATGTTACAACTCTCGTAAACCTTGCAGCAGTTTAAAGTTTGCGGACTTGGGCCTCCTCTCGACCTTGCGACGAAGTCGGCTAGGCAGTTTGGGTTATCTAATTTTATAACGTAACAGAGAAAATTATCCCTATACTACATAAAAAGGATATCGATTGATCTGTTATAACATCGTACAAACAAACACACAGCGAAACGCAGCGTAGATTAAAGTCCGTCAAAGTGCAGCAACGCGCAAAGTTCGCTGGGGCGTGAAATCGATCTAAAAAAATAATTTCAACTTGAGCTTTGATCGTTATTACGAGCGAGTATAAATCGCTTTATCTTTATATCCGTTCACATACATATTTATTATACATGTACAACATTTACGGTGTAGTCATGGTAGATAAATCCGTGAAACGACTGCCCCGTGCATACCATATTATACAATGATCAAGATTTCTGATTATTTTCGATCAATTAAACCGCCGAATTGAGATTAAACAAAAAATATTAGGAAAAAAAGAAAACGAACCGTATATACGGGATACTTTTAGAGCGTGGGAAAAAAAAAATCTGATGGTGCAAATAACAGTTACGTGTTTAAGAGCACGGCTTGTGCAACTGGAGTGCGTAATCTGCCCGATTATTTCATCGGATAAAATTAATCAATCGTATAAAATGATGAAGGGAACAACGTTTATGCATTACAGTATGGAGAGAGAGAGCTTTACTTCTGGAAGTTCTGAATTTATGTACAACCATCAATATGAGCTATATATATAAGCTCTGCAAAGTTCGAACTAAAATTCACTAGGTCGCGTTGTATGTGGTATGTATGTATAATGTATACATATATGTGAACTGCAGGCGTCGAATGTGCAGCACGTACGGTCGTTCAGCACTTTTTGCCCCGGACTTTTGATGCCGCATCTTATATTCTATAGCTATACTGCACTTTAAGAACGAGTTTTACAGCGCATTTTACCGTCTCGGAATGACCTCCATTGTTTTGCCACCGCAAGGAAGTGTGCTACCAAAAAACTTAACCGCAAGGGTATGTGCTTTCAAAAAAATTAACCATAGGAATTAAAAGGAACGTTATAGATATCACGTCGGAAAAAAAAGCAAAAAAAAAAAACTCACCATTATTATGTAAAAATTTCAGGTTTTTTATACCGTAATGATCCGCAAGTTTAAATTGGCTGTAAGGGACGTACGACGAAGGGATTTACGGCAGAGAAAAAAGGAATTCAGAATTTAATGGATCAACCCCACACCCCGCGGATTCAAATCCGACCTTCCATCCCCCATGAGAAAAAGTTACATTCATACGACTCTCCGCAAAAAGTGACGAATCACAAGCGAACTCACATTTACGTCCCTTTGGGGGTGTAAGAAAAAAAAAGAATGGGGAAAGAAATCATATCCTTCAGCCCTTATGGATTATCGTATACATATGACGTATTATGTAATATGTGCATCGAACATATATAAATGTATATTATATATTATCAGTGTGCATACACATGTACACCCTCGCATGCGCAATAAATATCGACATCACCCGCAGGCAAAAGCTTGAACAGAGACCGCCATTTTGCCTTTTCCCCCCGTACCCTCTGTGCAGGTTTCTGTAACGTTGGGGGTTCCGTGGCTATATATTTCCCTGGCTTCCTTCCGCCAGCCTCCCCGACCCCTTTGCTCCCCGCCATTTTATCCCGACCCCCTCTCCCCGCCCTATACTCTTCCATATTATACCGCGTCGCGTCCCTTATTATTTTCTCTCACTGGCCAACGAAACTCACAGATGTATCTAAGAACGGTTAGCCTTCGAAGCCCCGCACGGTGGCATTTCCGCTCCGTTCCGTTGCGTTTGTTCAGTTTCGTTCCTTAATCCAGAAACCCCTTCATCCCCTTTCCTTTTCGCCTCTCTCACCCCGCCCCACTCAACCGGTATTATAACTCTCGCAGCTGCAGCTTACATTTTACGACTGTTTTAGAGGGACCGCAATCCATAACTCGTCGGGTCATGCCGGCACTAACTTTAGCCCAGTGAACTCGCGCGATATCCAACGCTATACGCGGGTCTCTCCAAATATATTATACCTATACCAGAAACCAAGAATCGAATCGATTCGACCCCGAAACTTACTAATGCTGCATTATTATTATTATTACATCACCAACGCTGGAGGTCACTTCCGGCATCTTGATAATATAATAACTCAACTCACTTTCTGTTTAGCAACTTCATCTACCATCGTCCAAAACGTAGCAAATTTCGAACGACTCAGAAAACATATATCTATATTTGGATATGCTACCCGAACACCTACGCAGCTTTCTCAATTATTAATGTTATTATAAATGAAACCCCGATTATTGAGGTTGAACCGCGCCACCTCTCAGAAGAGGTCATAGCATTACACGACAAAAATGCGCATACCTCGACCGAGCGGAGAAACGCCAACTCCTGCAAACAATGGCTGTTTCGAGACAAAGTTCACTCGGTGAATGAGATGCTTCAAAGTTTTAATGAACACTGAAGAACCCCGGCAGAGAATTCCCGGTCTTGTTCTACTCATCTTTTCATTTGATGCAATTTTTTTATATCTTCGCCATTTACTATTTTTTATATTTTTTATTTTTTAATTTTTTTTTTTCTTTTCCTCAAGCGCGCAACTTCAACCACGACTCGCCTTGGAGAAAGTTTCTTCGCGCGTAAAACTGTTACTCGCTTCTTCAAGCCTTTAATTTGCCTATATAAACGGGCTAATCCTTTTCCGCATCACGGTTTTACACCCCCCGATTGTATAGTGAGAATCGAAAAGATGGCTTCAACGTACTTTAAATAAAAAAAATATTTTTTTGTTATTTTTTACCCCTGCTACTAATTGGACACATATGATTTTATTTTGCTCGCGTCCAGACTGCAAAAGGGATGACTGTTGAAGGCTAAAATTTATAAGATTACTGTGGTGTATGGATAATTAGCATTCAATCACGTCACCGAGTGTGCGACTCCTATGATCTATAGCTTCCTAAAGGTGACGATTTCACAAATGTATATAGTTTATGTGGTATATGTGTGTGTATATAAATACATATATATAGCGTTGAGCCAATTTGAACTCGTTTCCGTTCCCCGGAAACTACGTAAAGTTCAAGGCAATCCGGTGGAATTAGTTACCAGTGGTTTCAAAAATATGGGTGTTTCGTATACTTGTTATCGGGATGGGAAAAGTTAAGCTGCAGCACGCTCGCCGCAAGCTTTTGCAAGAATGCTCCGCCATCCTTTCTCTCCATCTTCTTTTCCTTTTTCCTTTTTCCTTTTTCCTTATATGTATATTTATATCCTTCTTTCTCTCTGGCAGGTACGAATCGCGCGCATATTTCAACGCGCCGTCAACCCGCTTCTCTTTCTACTGGTAAAAAGTACAATACCTCGAAACCGTCGTATACCCAAGAGGAAGAATAGATCTTCTCCAAGAAAATCTCTTCCGAAACTATGTCGGTACTCGGCACGGTATGTGCATACCTATATACATGCCCACCTCCTAAAAGGATCAGGAAACTGCACTTCAATTTCAAATTATTTGTCCTTACAAACACGGATGTTGTGTTTTTTGAAAATTATCATTGCGTTCGATCGTAGCCACGGCACGAGATAGGAACGAAAAAAGACAAAAAAACCAATAAAATAATTATAAAAAAATAATAAAAAACGTTGGAATATAGTTTGCGATGTGATACTGCAGGGAGAAAAAGCTTTCTGCAGGGAGAGCGATTTAGCAGGGGCGTTTTAAATTAAAACATGTCATTATTTCGGTCCTCTTCATCCTTGCCCCGGAAGTAATCAGGGAAACTGCAGAAGGCTTTTGTTCCCTTGACTGTCGCGCGTCACCGAACAACAAAATACGAAACTGGGAGATTCCCGACCCGCGCCTTAACTCGTCCCAGAATTTCCTCACCATCTCTATACGTACAATACGGTTCGTCCTGTGAGTGAAGTTCCCATAATTAAATTGGTTTTACGCGACTCATTAAAACGCGGCCCATAAAGTATTCCAAACCTCCCGGCGACGACGACCATGAATCATGATCCTCTATACATATACTCGCGTTAAATACGATCGCATTTTTCCTAGGTAATAAGTATGACGTATTTCAAAGGGTAGCAACAAAAAAAAAAAAGAAAAAAGGAATCAAATCATATTTTTTTGTATCACGAAGCATTGATTTTTCAAAAACTTCCATTTCAGAAATAAAATAAAATTTTTCATCTAACTACAGTTTTTTTCTTCGGCCCACCCTGCAGATACGATCCTCTTTGCTTTATAATGCATAATAATAATAATTATAGTTATGCATATAGATGATCCTAAGTGAATTTTCTCGGGTATGGAAACCGGCAAAGCCGCGAACTGTGTCAACAATACTTGAAACTACTTGCAGCAGTATTAGCTGCTGCTGCTGCATAGGTGCAGGTATATCGCGTGGTGAAGTCCACTTCCGTTTCCTTATAGATATATACAATATACATATGTATAAAATCGCACGATTCAACAAATGCATGTATTTAGGTACGCACGATATCTGCAATCGTTCAAAGACGTATATTTATGGGCAGATCCATGTTATACTTTTCGACGAAAGTGTGCAGGCGTGGGTCAGCGATTTAGCTGCCGATTTTTTCTTCGAAATCAGGTTCAAAAATACGGTGATCCTCCAAATTTGAGCCCGATTCGACAAAATCCAGCAGCTGTAGAATATTTTCTGAAATTTAGAAAATGTCGAATTTGAGTCATTTTCAAAACTATATATCTTGGCTTTCATATACCGTTTTTTGCGCTTCTCCAAGTTATATGGAAGCCAAGATACTTAGTTTTGAAAGTGATTCGAAAATCGACTTTTTTGAATTTCAAAAAATTCCACAGCCCGCAGACTTTCGTCGAAAAGTAGTGGAACTCCCCATATATGTATACATGCGGGAATATTTTTGTACACGCATTATTACGAGCGTTAGTTGCTAGCTAATTATCAGATACAGCGGACTTTACATCGCTTATTCTGCAGGTGAAGCTTTTCCTGCACCGCTCTTTATACCCCCATATACAATGGTAATCGTGGTTGGACATAATCACGATATACATGTACGTGTGTATTGCGTAACACATAAAGCGACACGTGCATCTTGAATCAACATCGGTAAATAACAGCTATATGGCATCAAAAGGATATACATTCAATGTGAAAAATGATGATTGCCTGGCGAGCTACGTACGATTCGATACTATAAATTGTTATGTATGTAAATACAACGATTTGGATCTGTAAACCTGGAAAACATACGATTTTATCCGCAGAACAATAAAATACGAAAAAATAATAATAATAACAATAATAATGTAATAATAGCGATCGTGGTACTGTTGGATCAGATAAAATAATGAAAAGTAGAAATAGAAGTAGAAGAAGAGAGAGAAAAGACTACTCACCGATCGCTTGGCGCTGATCAGCGGTTGAGTCCTTCTCTCTTGGGGATCAAGCGGCTGGTGCAAAAAAGTTTTTTTTTTTTTTTTTTTTGCAGTATGGGTTTAGGTATACGTGAACAACAAACCTCGCGTTATGTCGCACAAAATAGAGAATCAAAAAAATATATCCATCAACTATTCGTTCATCGAGACGCGATTTTATCCGTCAAAATTAATGATGACAAAAGTTGAAACACCAAAACAGTGATAATTATCAATCAACGTTCACGTGTTCGCAGTTGATCCGGGATCAGGATTAAAGGGGTGGAAAGAAAAATCAATGACAAAATTAGGTATTTATCGCTCTGATTTTTTTTTCTGCATACCATATATGCATCGATGATTAAAAATTGTTCTTTTCTTTTATTTTTGTTCTTGTTTTTGTTTTACGGATATAAATATGAACGTATAAACATTCGTCGAGGTATAGGTCGATATCTATTAACGTGAGGATAAATAATAATGTATATGCGTGTGTACATATATAGGGTAGTATACGTATGGGAAGAGAATATTTTCTTTTCTCTAACGCATGCCACTGTCGAATATGCACAACCTGCCCCACCGTGTCTGGACGTGAACAGCGCGCGCCGCGCGGATATTCTCAGCTATATAAACCCCGACGGTGGTTCCGCCAGTGACATCACGACGCCGAACCTGTGACGTCACTGCGCCGTTGCCTGGCAACGCCGGCGCGAATCCCGGCACGATAAGTACAAACTGTTACCCACCTACCTACCTACCTACCTACCAACCTACCTACCTTTCCTACTCGATGCACGCCCGGGCCGTACGAGCTAAACTACCCTCCCTGGAACCCCTTCGACTCTCACCCCCCTCGGGACACTCGACGGCCCTGACCAACCGCTCGTTTCGCGCCCCGCCTGTGCAACCCGCCGCCGACAAATCTGCAAGCGTGCACCAACCCGTCGTAATTAAAAGTAGACGTGGCCGTCCTGCACGTATATATATTTGTACATTTTTTCTTTCTTTCTTTCTTTTCTGTTTTTTTTGTAATTTTTTAATT
Source organism: Athalia cordata (assembly GCA_963932425.1). Taxonomy (NCBI): domain Eukaryota; kingdom Metazoa; phylum Arthropoda; class Insecta; order Hymenoptera; family Athaliidae; genus Athalia; species Athalia cordata. The sequence continues at coordinate 35,623,004 of OZ010626.1, forward strand.
TTTTTGGCAGGTGGCGCCGAGGGGTGGCAGGGGCAGGGGGGAGCGAAGGAGGCATTGTTTTTGTAATCTTGCGGGATATGGACGTACGTATATATCTAATACATATGCAACCTCCTATATCTTCATATGTATGGGAAGATAACAAGCTGCGCCTCATTTTAGATGAAACTTTGAAATAATGGGCGTACGTATACACATATCTACCTTACAGAGTATGGCCGAGGCGCGCATAATAATGGGTGACATTAGAAATGTGGAATGGGCTGAATTATACATCTACAAAATGACGAGGGGGGAAAAAAATAAAAAAATAAAATAATAAATTAAAAATGAAACACACCAACGAGACGAAAAAAAAAACATGACGAGATAAAGGATGATTTGTATATTCCTTTTTTCTTTCTCTTAACCCGTCATCGGCAACCCTCTGCACATTTGGGGAATGTAATTGAAAATTTAAGTGAGCGCTGCGCCATACGCATATGTATTATGGAATTCGATGATAATCATCGAGAGACGTCGATGAGACATAATCTTATCGAAGATTTATAAAAACGTTTGGGATTGGAGCTGGGAGGGTAAAAAATCGAAAAAATATTACGTGAAAATCTGAACGAAGGAACGATTGAAACGACTTCGTTTGTTATTGTATATGCATATGGTTTTATTTTTTTTTCGTCCTGCACGTTGAGAAAAACGAAAAAAGAGCGAAGAGTTTTGAGCGATCGAACCGTTTCCAAGGCAACCACTAATCCCACGGACTGACGTCAGCGCTATATGACACTTTGTGAAAAAGAAAAAAAAAATGAAGAAAAATGTAAAGAAAAAAAAAATTGCAAAAGGGTGGATAGATCTTCACTACATGTATATTCGTAGTTTTTGACGAGGACCCCCTGCGAGCACGGTAACCGGAACAACCAAACGTGGAGTATATGCGGACAAATCAGGAAATGAAACAACGACAAATATATACTACGTGCGCAGTTGATGTCACTATGCATTATACAACGAATATCTCAATTCAAAACGGGCACATTTTTGATCGCTATTTACCTTCGACACATGTCCGATTCAATTTTATATGTAAATCAACACGCTGTCACAGCTTTTGTTGAAACAATTTTTATCCAATTATATGCGTATAATTATAACCCATGACAACACGAACGAGTATAGGTAACGACTGAATTGAAGGGTGAGTAATTTTATTTCCATACACGAATTGCTATTTTTCAAATTTAAACAAGTTATAATTAAAGTTGGACCCACGTGTTGTGACCTTCGGAGCTAAATTTTTGAACGCCGATCTCATCGTCGTCAGCTGCGAAGAGATGACTGATCGACTGACACAAAATACTAACTAATTATCGCAAAGTTGACTAGCGTAGCGGGTTGTTTTTGACGCAGAAAAAAAAAGGAAAAGAAAAACAATGAAAAATCAGGATTGAATATTTCCCACTCGAGGCGCTGAATGATCGTTGAGATGAAAATTTCAGCTCATGGTGTACGAGTAGGATATAAACTGAGGTGTGAACAGATTGTAATATACTATTTACCGGCGGAGGTGATTTCATTTTGTTAATCACCCGGTTCACCTGCAATCCAATTACAAGTTACATTATGGCTGACAGAAGCAAAGGCGAGGAAAACGGACCTCCTGGAAAATGAAAATTGACCGTCTAATAGAAGTAATATTTGAAAAATATCTGCGGAACCTAATAGCCACGGTAAACGATCTTAAGAAAAAAAAAAAAAAAAAAATGAATGAATAAAAAATTAACCAATCTGATTTGTCACTTCTCAAGTAAACGATCATCCCCTAAACTAGTCAATGCTTACGATTAACATAAAAAATTCAATCAATGATCGATCGAGTGATAAGATGATCGATAGGTTCGCGACGTGTATGTATGTACATATTTGAATACTCTTGATATTTGAAATAAATGTTCGCTTAGACACGATGTATAATTTTTTTACCCAAATTATGTATTTTCACATATTTGAATAAATATTATCGTGACACGAGTACTTATAGGCCACACAGTTTTTGCTGTCGATAGTAATAAAAAAGCTCGCGACATGTGCCAGTATATGGGAAGAAACAACAAATTATATTTTTCATCCGATGATGCAAATGAATCAATGAGCATTTCATTTTTATCAGCTGATAAAAAGTTTCAAGAAAATTTACACTGCACTGGAGGTAATTGAATGAACTTTTCAAGTTAGTTAATATGAGGTAAGTATAAGTAGGTACAGTTAACGGCTTTTGTTCTCCATGTAACAACGGAGGTCACTTCGCCATTTTCGCTTATCAAAATCCTCCGCTGTATCCGCGCAAGTTTTCAATAACGTGACATTTATTACCTCGCCAAAACGCAATTATATTTTTTCTCGTTTAAGGTCGAGGTTGGTTCAAACAAATATGGGCACATATACCGTACGTGTCCGTGAAAATGTATGTCGATATCATATTTCATCGTGGAATCGAATTATTAAAACCAATATACACATATACGAATATAACATTATTTAAACAATCGTATCAAAAATTAGAGATAATGAATAAATTCAAAGAAAAACAAAATAATAATGATTATTAAAAAAATGAAATAAAGTACAGTTTGAAACGTGATCGGTTTCATTTTCAAGGTTATTTGTACAACGTGCTGCACGCGTGTTTGAATATTTATTACGCGGAGAACCGATTGCGAAATCAATTAATAAACGTTATAATTTCTTCGTTTTTTTTTGTTTTTTTTTTTATCAGGTATTGGTTTGTGTACAGCGGTATCTATTTTATGTAAAAAAAAAGATTAAATAAATCTGCCGAAATGAATGTAAATATAAATTTTACTCGGAGGACATCAAAATTTTGAAAATGGGAACTTTACACTATCTTTGTTCTTTGCAGTTGAATGAAATGAGACCTGACGTTAGCGAAATATGTAAATTAAACTCGATTCCACTTGCATTTAAATTGTTTCCCACGCATCAAGTCAATTACGGATTCACTTCCTCCGGAAATTCGAGTCGCGGCCTAACCCAAGATTGTATGTTGTATACCGCTTTGTGTACTTGGATATAATATATGCAGCGATATACGACGCGACGTAACAAAATGCAGATGATACAATGCCACAGTTATAAAGACGTGTACGTAATGTGTGCGTGGTATACGTATTACAAACCTGCATGAATATCTTTACGGATAACTCGTTCGAGCGTAAAGTTTCACTGACACTGAGGACTCATCGGTTTTCTTTTTTTAATTACTGCAGAGCTTCAAAGTTTGGCAAAGGAGTTGCACAGACTCTTCGTTCGTTTCAACGCTGCGAAGATATCTTTAGACTAGGAGGAGTTCTTCGGGAGCTGAAAACTATTTGAAAACTTATTGCATAGCGGGTATATAGATGTAAACGTGCATGTATGAATTGTGTGTATAATTCGAGATAAGAGAACGAGCGGATTCGCGGGAAGATGAAAGATGAAAGGAAATCCTCAACGCTTTTCGAAGTTCTTACATCACAAATACGAGAACATCCGCACCTCTGTATCAACACGTATTATGAACTTATCCTTTAAACAGGATTTAATCGAAACTTTTCCAGATGTATAACAGAGACATTTTGAATTTCCAAATCACGAAAGGACGTCGAAAAAAAAACTGCAAACTCGGTTTTCCCGGGTGCGAACTTTACAAAATTCATCGATTTATCAACTCCCAGTTTCATTACTTTTTCACCTAGATAATCATATCAATGTTTTAGTTTCGTTGAAAGAAATGAGATTTCGGTATCGGGTTATTTTTACGACGCCGTCAACGCGTCATTTTTGTACTTGGTTTGATTCATAAATCGGCGCAAAAGAAGCGCGAGGGCGAGGGATGAGAAACAAAGTTCGCCAGCCCGTTCCTAAGTATACATAAGGAGAACGATCCAACCACCCCAATTTCATCCTCGTTTATCTTTCGGTTTATATTTTTTATTTCATTTTGTGTTTTTTTTTTTTGTTTTTTTTTCTCTCGCTCGTATGAACTTTGCTAGAGTGAAGTAAAAACGCTTCTTTCCTTTCCTCATTCCTGAAATATTTTTTCGTCCTTCCATTCTTTCCTACGCGATCAGATACGGCATTCGACAACAATCACGAGCAACGAGCTCAAAGAAGAAATTTTTTAATCCAGGTCTATCAAAGGCGTTCCTCTCCACGGTTTTATCATAACCTCGATAATTACCAAAAATAAACGACAAAAAGATATACATCTTCCTACGCGTAGGTACAAGATGTTTAATTCACCGCTCAACCAACACTCGATCGAACCGCGAGTATAAAAATCTATACAGAAATATCAACATCACCCTGTTGTAAATCGAAACCCGCACAACCATTACTTTTATCGGAGCTATATTGCTCGACGCGATTGCAATGTGGAGAGAGAGAGAGAGAAAGAGAGAGAGAGTGGAAGAAATGAAATAGCAGTTAAATGTTTTATGGCTAGTTTATACTACTGTAACAATGCGAGGTGAGTCTATGATACGAGTTAAAAATGGCACCAGATATCACCGCGCAAACAAATCCTACGTTATAAATACTTGCCAGGTAACATAATATCTATAACAATAAATTACCGATGCGTATAATGATTCATAGAGGAGATAAAATTCTGGTGCTATTATAAGATATTGTCGTGTCCTCGTTAGGCCGACGATTCGTGCATTCGACAGTCGAAGAATCATTAGTAATGCCCGTAAACAATTGATCAACCGTTTATTTAAACTTTGGCTAAAACTCGAGGCATCAGCAATTTGCACACATAAACGGGAGGAGCCGATCATCAATCACCGCCGAGTCACGAGTCACGAGTCATTGTTTGTCGCACGCGATGCCAAAATATGTAGCTCCATCTCTTTTTCTTTTTCATCTTCTTTTTTCCTCGATAACACCTCTCTTATAGCCTTTAGTTTTTCGGTACAGTGGATGTGGCGACGAGCATTTGAACAGAACGTAATAACGAGCTTCATAAAGAACCGCGGCGCGCAGAGAGCAATTGCCAAGTTTTGTTGTTTTTTTTCTTTTTTTTTTCGTGTTTTAAAACCTTGTCGCAACAATTAGACCAAGTATTGTTCCCGGTTCGGCACGGTCTGACTCTCCTAGATTCTCTCTTTCAGCGAACGGACTGCGATTAAAAAAGAACAAAAAGGAAAAACACTCGGTCGTGTCTGCAGATTGATGAATTCAGTTGTCAATCGTTTGGTGTATACATATATACACATTATGTACATATATACATATTGGGGCGTAAAAATGCGAGTGAAGAAGAAACAAAAGCAAAATAAAAAGGAAAAAAAAATTTAAACGCTGCAGCGTTTTATAATGGGCGAAAAATTTAACATCCCATTTCTCATGGCGGGTTTGATCCTGCGATGGACACGTCGAAAGGTCACGAAGTCGCGTTCGTCAAGGACGTTGAATGGCGACGCCGGGAGACGCCCGACTGAGCTCACCCTGACTTGAGCTTAAATCGACCTTGACGTTTAGCTTATTGGACAAATTTATCCATCGTCCACTTCGTAAAGAATCTAATCAATATCGCGATCTATATGCCATCGTCTTACGAGTTATACTTGTTTGACATTTCTGAAACCAGAAGGCGGAACACTTCACACCAAATCAACTTCTATTTTATATAATTATTGGCGTAACATACGGACGCGCACACGCGCTTTGCGGCCAAAAAATTTCCGAAAAATTACAAAGAAAAAAAAATACGACTACACGAATTTCTTAAAACAAAAATTAGGAAGTCTTTAGTTTCCTCGTAACGTACCTGTTGAGTCACTTCAAAATTCTGAACAGTTTAACGGTTCGAAATTGAAAAAATTACTTTAAAAATCTATGTACAGCATGCGCGTGGCACGTCGTGGGAGTGTGAAGGATTTTCTATTCTTAAGCGTCGATCTAGCCGAAACTCGTCATTTCTTTCACTTCTTGACGTTTTGCCAGTTGATCTACATGAACATCTATCGTCTATTCGTCTGCTTAAAATTACGAGCTATTCAGTAAAATTTATTTACTTGAATTCAGATCCTTGGCGGATTTGTTGCGTCTAAAGGTTAAAGAAAATGAGAAAAAAAAAAGAAAAAAGAATAACATTACTACGTAGACGATAGGAAACGAGGTTAGCCTTTGGAATGGACGAAGGAGCTAATCGAATTAAGCTCTTGGTGGAACTACAATTGAATCGAAGTTTCCTTTTCGGATCTGATAATATACCGATGTGAAAGTTTTTTTTTCTCATCGCGTTCGAGATAAGAGAATGAAAAGTTGAAGATGTGTATAATGTACGTGGTTACATTGTACTGAAAACATGCGGGTTGCATGAAAAACAAATAAAAGATAAATATAAAAAATTATATCTTCCCACCCTTTTCTGTTATGCATCGTGTAACGTTTCGGAATATATATAATATTTCCTCGACCCTTCAACGGTGAGATCCTTTTGTTATCCTTTCATCTGACTTCGGGTTAGTTTCATCATAGCATGAAAATTTTCCTCCAGGAGGGTTAAAAGGTCCCGAATAAAAGATAAACTTTAGATGTTGGAATTTTAAACTTTCGCAATATGCGAAGATTCAATCTCCAGACAGTTTTACTTTATGTATTATATTCTGAGTTACTATACACATAACTATATACGTATACTGCAGGTATCCGCAGGAATAAATTATGCGAAATTTCGAACCCTCACCTGATGGGATATATGGTCTAAATTAATTTGATGCCTCAAATCCCAGAGCCTTGAAATCTAATATCTGATGTTGATCGAGGTAGATATCGAAGGGGAAAACGGGAGCTTAATCCTTAGCGCGAAATTTCCTCACTCCAGAGTAGGAATAGGTATATAGATAGGTGGTATATACCATTTCAGTGGGTTCAGTCAGATAATACTCTTACGATATCGACCACCTTCTACAAGAGCAACTCGGTAAGAACTTGGTAAAATCCTCGATAATACTTTAGTAGCATTTTGAGCAAACTCAGGGCCAATAGAACGAATACATCGGCAAAGACGAAGACGATAAGTCAAAGAATGATAGGGAGCCGGTATAAGGCAGTAAAAAAAATACTTTTATGCCTTACAAGATCGAAGCCATAAATTTCGAACCATGATGCGTTGTATAAAATGCAAACGCCATACTTTCAGCTTTTATCGTACAGATCGTCCCTTCGCCAAGCCAAAGATCAATATGTCGTGTACAACATCATTTTCACACGACCCGATCTCTGATGGGTGGATCCGAGAAGATGTACAGAGATGATATTATTGATAACGATAATGACAATAACGGTAACAATGATAATGATAACGATAACGATTACCTGAGGAGAGTTCGTTAGGTAATGGTAAATATATACGGTGAATTTTCCAGCCCTGCGTTCATCGCGAACATCGTGGGATGTGGAAGCCGGGGAGCTGGTCCTCTCCACGCCACTTCGTGGAGCACTTGTAACTAGGTACTCGGGAATGCATTTGGGTCAAAGAATCATCAAAGCTCCCATTATTCCGATGTAGTGGTTCGCAAGAGCCGAATGGGGAGCTGGTGAAGCTGAAGCACTGGCCCATGCTCGCCCTCGTGTACATTCGGTGTCTAGGTAGTACGCTGGTATCAACGTATTCAGGGTGCAAATGCGGGGGCTGCTCCGCCGAACGTATAAATCTGGGTCACGAAAGGCCCTACGCGAGGTGCAGACAGTCAAGTGAAACAGACTGGGGTGGATGACGTCGGCGGGGGAGCCACCGTTGCATCGATTGTCAACGTGCGGTTGCAGTGGGTCGACCTTACACTTCCGTTCACCCAGATCAATTTTCCGCCATTTATAACCGGCATTTTCTCTATTGTACAGCATAACCGGAGAGCCCATGCCTGGCAATCACTGTGGCAATATTGCAATTTTGTTCCCGACGCGGAATACTGCACTGCAGTTTCAATTTGACGAATTCAAAGGTAATTTGCAACACGGAGTCGGAGGTGGAGGGACCGGTGCTGGCGGTGATGCTGGCGGTTTGGAATCAAAATATAAATAGCCTTGAAATTATTTTTTCGAAAATTCGCTGAAAGCTGAATAGTTTGGGGTAGGTACGCAGTCCGCGGTTTTAGACATAGGTTTGCATCTGATATATATAAATGTTGATTATAATACAGTGTGTATATAGACACACGGCGATTGCTGGCAATTTATTATACGTACGAACGAACCGATTTGCATAACGCAAACCCAGCACGGTCATAACTTATGACGATTAATTTTGGGGTGACTTTAGGGGTCGACCACGTGACATATTTCCCAGGATCATAAATATCATTAGTACCTACGAGTCGCGGGATTACGTGAACAACTCATCAACAGAGATGTGAGGATTATTTGTGCAGTTTGGGTGTGCGGAGCTTGTTGTTTCGCACCTGCAGTGATGTAATATATCATGCCACGTCATCGTCAAGCATCAAAAAGCTAATTTTTTAGTCAAACACGAAACCTCGCATACGTTGTACTTGGATTTTGGGTTTTTCAAACACAATCACTAAAGCTCAATTTAATCGATGTGTCTCTCTGTTTGCACCTGACCCAGGTGAAATCGGTAAATTTACATATTTACGTAGGACTGGTGGGTAACCATTGGTCAGCTACACATGCGAGATATAACGTGGGTTCAACTGTGTCTGGTGCGATTAGGACGAAGCTTATATTGGATCAGTTCCGTAGCATAGATCGTAATATTTGAGCTTGCATCTGGAAGGCGTCCCCGCCGGAATAATCTAGGGTGTTAAGCGAGGCGCTTTCGTGTACTTGCGAATCTAGAGTTTGGTGATTAACGCCGTGGCCTACTCAGCACTGAACACCGGGTGCAGCATGGCTATTATTGGGTTTCTATTATGGTACTAAAAGCCCAGAAACAGAGAGAGAGACAGGAACGAGAAATGGGAATTCTCACTAGAAAATAAAGCACGATATAAGTGACCGTGTAACTCAACGACAAGATTTATTACTGCCCTCGATTTCACGAAGATAAGATCGGCATTTGTGTCAGAACTATCGTTACGATGTTGATGCGACTCATCAATTACAACGCGATGGAAATTCGGTGAAAATTAGGGGTCTGTTAAATCCAGTGCTACATAAGCGATGATGTACGAAACTCTTTGGTATTCCGTTCAGAAATGTATCCTTGGAAGGTAGTAAATTTTTTTGCGTTCCTGCAGGTCTGCCCTTTCGTTTTGGCTTTGGATACTGCGAAAGATCTTGATATTCAAGGGAAAAGCTTATACGCCACGTTCAAGATTTCCACAATTTTTCGACTACAGAAGAATTTCGCGAATTATTTTCAACGAAAAAATTATTCAGATATTCAAATCGACGTCTTTATTGGCACTGAGGTATTTTTATATCTTATTTCACATAACTCTCTCGCCTGAAGTGATATTGCCCGAATTTCCTTGATTAAAATTTCGTATACCTTTTCTTTCATATCGTATTTCAGGCTGACTCCAGGCTGGCAAATCTCATTCTTCAGGATTGTGCGAAAAAAGCTACGGTGGTGGTCGGTAGCTACTCGATGGCGGGGAGCAGACACATTGAACCAGCGGCAGTTCGTCCCAAAGTAAAAAATTTGATACTTGTCTACAAAAACGGAGATACCATTGATCTTGACTCTCTTGGATCGTCCTTTGGTAATCGCTGGAATCCTAGAGCTCGTGTAATCGCTTGTGTTGGGAAAATTGTGAACAGAACTGCTTCGGAAATTCTGTCCTATTTCTGGAAACGAGACTTGTTGAATGTGGCTTTGACTGTTCAAAGTGAAAATTCAAAACCTTCTGAGAATTTCATATACAATCCATTCGTTCCGAGAGAATCACCGGCTGGTTCTCGAGGAATTTTGAAGAGATTAAATCCTGGGGATGATATGTTTCCCGACAAACTAATCAATCTCTACAACGAAACAATACCGATTTCCGTTTTCTTCCATTTCCCGAAATCAATTTTCAAAAATTTCACTACTCTAGAAAAGGGTGCGGATTTTGAGGTCCTCAACGCATTGTCAAAGAAACTCAACTTCAGCGTAGCCCTGAAAACAGCAAAAGTCTATGCTCCCAGCTACACCGTGACTCTTTCGAATGGTGAGAAAGTTGGAATGATCGGAGATGTCCTCATAAATCGGTCGGTCGTCGTGCTGACCGCTCAGTCCATGGAAAATACGATGGGAAGACACGTTGAATTTACTTATCCAACTCTGCAAACCGCGCAACTCGTTCTTGTACCGAAGGCCCGTGTGATGCCCATGTTGGTTCGTATGCTCCGACCATACCCAGAGGAAATCTGGATCGCCACGTTATCGGTCGTAGGATTTTTACTAATCTGCTTCACGTTAATGGGCGAGGATAACAAGGTCATGAAATTACTGAACCTTTTACTACATCACACATTCGGGAAAATCTTCGATCGAACGTTCAATAGAATATTTTGCATATCTTGTATCTGGTGGGCATATCTGATGTCCAGTGTGTACCAAGCTACTTTAACGAAGGAACTCGTCGCTCCTCAGTACTACAAGGACCTGAATACTCTCGAGGAACTTTACGAAAGTAAATTACCGCTGATAGTTGGTGGCAACATGATGAAAGTATTGAATAATTCTGAAGTAACCGATTTGAAAAATCTTGCCAAGAGAGCCGTCGAACATTTGGTACTCGACGATTGCACCCGACAGCTTTTGAGTTCGTTTAATGTCTCATGCGCTTCTGATGAATACGTGGTTCATTTGCTGTCAAATCTGTACATAAAAAATGACACGATTGTGATTCACCCTGTCAAGGAGTACCTTAGTCGCCACTGGGACGTTTACGTTACAAAATACGGTTTTCCATTACTCGATAAATTTAATCAGCACATACAAGGCCTTCTGGAGGCTGGACTCTACAGTAAATGGGTTGCTGATATTTTGAAACAGAGATTCCACAATAAAGGTGAAGAACACGGGGTAACGATATTGACATTAAAACATTGTGAAGGTATGTTTGCCGTTCTGGCATTAGGAGCTGGTATTTCTACAGTAGTTTTTTTTCTCGAGCTTGCAGTGTACCGTCTGTCTCCTGAAATCAGAAAGCTGTTTCCAAAGTGCAAATTTCGAGGGTGACTTTTTATCGAAATCTTTTTTTTATGACTCTCAATTTTCAGGCATTACTTTTTCTACACCGGCTAAGTTTAGTTTTATTGATCGATGATACTGCGAGACCAAATATTTCACTGGGAACTAGAATAAATTTAACGAGGATTTTTTCGTTCCGATGCATACGAGTGAAAATTTTAGCGAACAAAAGCTGAATTTCTCCCCCGGGATTTGCAGAGTACAGTAAAATGATTCCGATAAAATTTGAATATGCAAAATGGTAGCAGAATCACGTTGAACCGAGGTAGTTATTTCAGCGTTTGAAAAAACCAAAGGTATATGCAAATTGTATGCTGGGATTGCGTTACGTCGTCTAATAAAGTGATTAAGGCTACGCCAAGGTGATTCTCGGATGCAAATCGGATGACAAGAAAAGCTAAGTATGCGACATTGACGGGGAGGGGTGAGGGACCATACTCGCCAAGGATCTGCCTCCCACTCTACAGGATTCAACCGCAGGATTTATCACCTTCTGGTATAAAAAAAAGAACACGTGTAAAAAAAACTATCATTAAAATTTTTTACCGGGATTCTTTGTGACTGTGAAAAAAGTTTCTCAGTCGGCTTTAATAAATCATTAATCAAATTCACGTTTAGTTGCAACCTCATGAAGATATGAATTAAACTACTCTCGGGCCATTCGCATAATGTTACTAATTATAAGTTTAATAATAAAATATTTAAAAAAATGTAATAAAACGGTGCGCTTTTCCCGCCATTTTGTCTGACTGTTTCTCCTTGTTTCTCAGAAATTCTACCTGTCCATGAACGGGACAGTCGGCAAATAAGGGTGGTAATAAAGGGTGCCCCAAACGTAGGGTGGTGTACATAAGGAGGGGCAAATAATATGGGGTGTGGAGGAAAAACGGAGGGGGCTGAAGGAAGTGGGTTGAGATATAGCTGGGCGAACAATAATCGCGTTAACGACGCATAGTTCTGATTCTGAAAGAGGCAAGCTTCCCCCAGGAGAGCGACACGTGCTGACGTCAAGCGCCTACTACGTTTCAAAATTGTTCGACGTAACTGCGCGACATTGAGGGTGCGAACCCCTCGTGATAATAACTTACGAAGCCTTTGCAAATTAAACGTATTAAATAAATGGTGAACAAGTTCGGGAATATTTCGTCACGAACTGACATGAGCGAAAAAAACTAAATGAATGAAAAGTAGCTAGATTGGCCGAGTGAGTTCTTGAAACTATTTCAGAGTCTAGCGTGAAAAAATGTTAATCACATCGACGATCAATTAGCTCTTTGAAGTTTCGTAATTTGTGGAATGTTGTCATACCGTGAGATAAAGGGCTGTGCAGAAAAATGAAGAATGGCTTCCCGCCGTTCATTCGCTCGTCTAGGAAAACCCCGCTGGTTGACGGGTAGATCAATATTTGTTGAATAGAAAACACGTCGAATAAAAGCTGTCGAGTTTCCATGGTAGTACCTATATAGTTCAAGGAGAAATGTTTTCTCCAGCTCGTTCAATTGGGAGATGAAAGCGGAGGAAGATATAATGAAAAAAAAAAAGAATTACACGAAGATATATACCGATACCTCTACCAATTGGAGCAATTGTAACACCCCGACTAACTCCAGACGTACAATATTTCCACGAAAATTGAACTTCGTCGCTTTATTCTCATATATCAACATTTCTGTCCAATCGACCGACAAGAGAATATGGGCAAGTTGGTGGGTCATCTGAAAATCTTCTTTTCCATTCGGTTTCCCCCGTTGTCTTCCTCACTTCGTCACACCCTAGCCATTGACATCGAAAAGCAACAAAGGGACCTCTATACGTAATTGTATAGATAAACCGGCACACACGGGTCTAACCCGCAGTGGTCCAAAAACCCTTTCAACGTCTTCAATAACGGCTGCAGAGACAGCAATAGCTGAATTTCGTCCGTATCTCCATTTGACGATTGACCAACGCTTTGCGTTTATCAATCTGATAACGTGTACGTCTGAGACACTCAGAATACTGAATATAAGTAACCAACATTTACCTTATCCAGCGAATTTTTTCGTTCCTCTCGATTTGGAAATTTTCAGGTTTCCGTCAGGATTGTTTTCTCAAAACTAAGTGATTGTCCAGAGAAAAATCCGTTCGGGAGTTAAGGGCGATATTATTTTCGGTGGTAAAACGGGACTGTATAGCATCCTCTTAATTACTTCTACAATGTCTAGTCAAAACAAAATCGATCTCTTGCCTCCGGCTGCAAAAATCCCACCTGATAGAAAGATTCTACCTACCTATCCATTAAAAGGTTAATTTACGCTTGGTTGAATGATTTACAGGGCACACTGAACGTTTCGTTTTACAAAGTGCTCCTAGCACGGTCTGTCGGGTGATATGTTGCCATAAAAATAAACACTGACATCCTGCAGACCGACGTTGGACTTGGAAACTGGAAAATTTTCACGCCATTTCCACGCCCAATCGCGCACAAGACGGTATTACGTAGGTATAATTTTTACCGGGTTGAATTTCCCTCTCAATTTTTTTATTTCAGTTTTTTCTTAACCTCTGCAGTAATCGCGCACAACGGTGCAGGCTAGGACGAGAAATTTATTATAGAAAATATCGGGCCGAAGGGGTACGGAAAAAAATCCATAAGTCTAATCGCTTGGATGAGCAGTTGCTGTAAACCGGGTGCGATAGCGTGACGATCATTGGCACGCATCGTCGTTTTGGGTAAAGTGTCGTTTTGTTTCCAGCGCGAGCCTAAGTTCGCTCGCGCTTTCAGGAATTTTTAATCCTGCGCACAAATAAAAAAAAAAAACACAGAAAAGAGAGTGGGAAGGGAGCGGAAAAAAAATTAGCTTCAACCCCACACTCCACGGGTCATTAAAATTTATTTTGCACGCTGCTCTCGCGGCGTAAGTATCCTTATGTTCTATATTTCAGGTATAATTTGAGAGAGAGCTGTGTATTATAATTACAACCATAAAGCGATGATGAGTATTAAAAAGTTTTAAATTCTGAAGAAAAATTACGCATAAACTATACGAGTGAAATTTAGGGTAATAACAAAAAAGCAAAAAAAAAAAAATATAACATCACGTGTATGCGTGTCGAACACACCGCGGTCTGTTCAGCGGTGTTTTCGACCGTGCGGGTATAAAAAAGTGAAAATTATTTTTGGTACAGATATCGTAGAAAGCTAGAAAATCTAACAGCTGTTTGCCGCAAATCTTTCTATCTTATAACAATTTACGTAATTCTATATTGAGATACATTTGGCGTCGCAACGAGAATTACGGGCCAAGATCAACCTCCGTTGACGTATTAACGATGCTTTGTGCCCACGACGAGGTCAGATTTGAATTGCCAAAATTTCAATTGTCCGAGATCAAATCTACCGCATTTAGGTAAATTTAATAGTAAATATACCTAACTACCTAGCGGCAAAAGTGAATCGCATTAGCGTGGATTGATTCCAAACGGATTGAGACGATCACGAGCTGTTGCAGAGGAGTGATTTTATCTTTAAATAGAAAATTTCACTAAACCCAGACACAATATGAGGGAGAACACCTCCTCTTACTCCCTTTGCGACCCCGGGTGTTACCATGGCAACCGGGTCTTGGAACCGGGTCAGTTTCGTACTCTGTAAACTCTGCATAACCATTTACGTATATTTAAATATAACCAATAAAACAAATGCAAGGGATGAAATAATTGCTCAATTTTATATTCGACGATCGTGTCTTCGCAATCAAATTAATTTGTACAACCCAAGAGAAAGGAAATTCAAAAATGAGCATGTGGAACAATCGAATAGAATTATCGAAAACATTTTTCATCAGGAAATTCTAAAGCTGACAATCGAAGCGTATTTTGCATGAAAATAAATTTTCAAACAATTTGTGGCCATCTCGTAACTCAAATCGTAGATGTAAAATGCTATCTAAGAAAAAAAATGAAGAGAATAGAGAGATTGCAGAATCAGTTGATCAAATAGAACCATAGTAAAGCAATTTGGAGGGGAAAGCATTCGCAGAGCCGTGTACCTAGCTACGCCCTTGACAAAAGCACAAAGATAATTGGTCGGCGAGTGTCAGGGTAATTTTGTGGAAACGATACCGGGTAGATAGAGTGAGGGTAAAGGGAGCTTGAATGGCAAAATAAAGGCGAAGAAAGAGTTGAAGAACAAAAAGAGCGAGAGAGAATACCATGAACTTCGGATCCTCTTTTCGCTTTTGTCTCGATGCGAAATTGTTCGGTTCAAGTAAATGAAGACGGGGACAAAGTGCAACGGGTGTAGTCGGCAAACCTTGAGGATGTCTAGCTTCACTAGCTACCTAGTTGAACACCAGGCCGGGCCGGTTTGTCTTCATTGATATTCCTGCTGCAGAAACGTCTGCTCTGACGTGATACACCGTGCGCAATACCTCCAGAGAAATGCAATTACCTTAATACGTTGAATTACTAGTAAACCAAAGCCATACCAGATGCTGTTACTGGAACCATACTCTCCGCAATGAACCAGCAGCCCATGACTCCAATCTACATTTACAATTCATACGTACCTCACATCCAACACGCGTCGCGATCACTTTTCCATCAGCAGTATACCAGATGTCGATGTTCAACTACGTGTAAAAAATTGACTGGGAAAAAGAATAAAAATCACTTCATTTTTCGCCATATCCACTGCAATGAAAACCATAAATCTTATGGGATGGTACGTACGTACATAAGTTGGATATTTACGTCATAGTCGGCAGACCATTGTACGGAGGATATTTTGAGCACGTTGTCTGACGGTGGATGTAAATTTTCTGTTTCCTTGTGTTTTACTCATAGTATACATCCAGGACATTTTGGACACCCTGTAACCCGCGTACGACGTCTAAACATACACGCTGTATACGTATAACCGTTTGGAATGTAAGAAGGAAATTTATCTTTTGCGAAAGAAAAGGTCTTGACAAATTGCAAGTCCTACCGTTTTCGGTGGTCCCATGAGAGCTTAGGTTCGAATGAAATTCATCCTACAAGGAATAGGTAGGCGGGTATACGTAGGTAGCGATGTCTGTCGCATTCGCTCGAAGTCTGGATTCCAGCAGCAGAGCAGAGCAGAGCAGAAGCAGAAGCAGAAGCAGAAGCTGGAGCTGGAGCTGTACGAGCACCGACCAATTTCACGTGTACGTTGGGATCAATATTACGAGGTGGAAGTAGAAGGGTCGGTGGGTCTCTGGGTCGGCGGGGAAACAGCTCTTGGCACACCAGCGACATTCGGCAGTCGCTTTTGGCTGCTTTCGAAAACAACTCTCGAAGTACTCGCTTAAGGATACCAATTTCGAGGTAGAAACTCAATTAGAGACGAAGAGAGAGAGAGAGAGAAAAAGAGAGAAAAAAGGCAGCTGCTCTGAAAAAAGAAAATGGTAAGAGACAGAGTGGTTCAAAGACGGCGCCAGGAAAAAAATGGAGATGGAATAGGCACTTTTTTAATCGAGCTTTCAATTGATGAAAACACTGTAGCGCATAGATGCATTTTTGCTGCTTCGTACCCGAGATCAAAATCACTTCAGAGACATGGCGGGAGGGGGTGGGTGCAGGGGGTTAGAGGGAGAGAAGAGTTTAGGATAAGTAGTTAAGCAACAGCAATAAACTCAGAGGTGTATAATAGTCAAAAGTTACCCACGTAGTTATTTTAACGGTTGGGGCGGGCAGAAATGGAGTGAAGTAATTCAGTGGTATTCTTCCACGGATGATAAATGAAACGTCTGATTTCTTGAAGGTATAGTATAGCTTTTTGTTGACCCATGAACCGAATATGGCCAACCACTCCAGGGACTCGAATCGCCCCGCATCAAACTAGGTTTTTTTTTTGGATCAAGTGGTTAAAATGCCAGTTTTAAACCGCTACACGAACCACTGCGAGTACGATTAAAAAGGGGTGTACGATTGTACTCACAGATTTTAATTACGAAAGCAAATGATGGTCGATGTAAAAACTCACGATCGTTACAGAGCTTTCGATGAAGAAAAAGGGTGTCGATGAAAAATTATCGATGCTTCCTGACTCGTGTGAGCACGTTGCAGGATTTTCTGAACAAAAAATAGAAATGAAATAAAAGATGAATAAAAAGAGTTTTCGCTTCACTTGAAATCAGGATTCCTTGGTATTTTACCTCATCCTCTATAACATCGGGAGTCACGCCAAGAACCGCTCCAAGAATTTTGCATCAATTCAAACAAAGAAACGTCTGAAAAAATTTAGCACTTTGAATCGTAATAAATCTGAAGGTATGAAGAAGGGAACAGGACGAACTTTCACAAGCCTCAAGAAACAAATACCACCTATATATGTGTACATTCTTCTTTTTTTTTTTCTTACAATACCGTTTCAAATATCAGATACGGCTACCACGAGCCCCGGGTTTTGGCTGGCGATGGTCGCCCGCTGAAAGAAAGGATTTTTTCTATTTTTCTTTTTTTTTTTTTGGATAACGGATATGGAGCGCGCCGAAAGGATCTCCGGAAATTGCTGTATCAGTATGCCCCTCCGAGCCAGCGAGCCGGGTATTCCACCTTGTTTTTCCCTGACCTAGCTTTCGCCCTTGGCAGGAACGATGCTGTAGATGATACCGTAACTTCTCACCCGTAAACCTTCAGGCTGTAAACTGCGGACATTGGATCGTTTTGTGAAATGATCGTTTCATGCAGACAGCTAATAAAAATCGAAAACACTGCGACGATCGTTAACCTGATCGGGCGCCTCGAATGTAAAACGTAAGCGATCTGTTCTTTACATTTTTTTTTCTTTTCCTTCGTACCATTTCATACTCTTTTAAGCGAAAAGATTTGCTCTACCGGTGCGTCTAAATTTAGACGACCGTTAACTTTAACTTGTATACTTTATAACCATGTAGTATGTACGAATAAATATTTATCGTAACACCGTATAAATTACTTTAAACCACTACAGCCGTCAGAGGAAAATTCAGAATAACCACCGTAGGTTCAAAGTGAGAATTTTGAGATGATTGAATGCGATATAATAATTGAAACGTCCCGCGGTCAGAGATCTTCACCTTTTTATGGTATCCTAGTATATTTTAAGTTGACTGTACCTATCGCGTATGTAACGTTATTCATTCAAATTAGCTGGTGTTACCTAATAAAGTAATAAGACGCTAATACTTTAACAAGGCTGCAGCAGGCCGACGCGCCCGATACGCGCGAAACTCGAAAGTCAAGATTAATGCGAAGAGGAAATAAAGGACTGGAGGTGAAAATGTATTGCGAAAATTTCAAGCTGAATTCTCCCAAGTTTAATTTAACCCCGAAGCTCAACTATGACCAAGTTTGACAACTGTACCTATAAGCATATAAATACGTTTCTGCACATCTACCAGATACAATAATAAATTTCTCGCCTAAAATCTTCTTTACTAATACACATACCTACCCCAGGAAATTCGGAAGAAAATAGATTAGGTTGGGTCTATATACCTAGCGATACGAAGGCCCGCAGCTGTAATACGGCAGAGTTATAAGCTAAACGATAAGTAAATGAACTTTGAAAGTGGCTAAAATAAATTTTCGTCCGTACTCTTCTTACATTTACGTACATGAATTTCGCAATAGCCATTTAGAGTGAGAATAAAACTTGCGGTTTGTCCATTTGGAGATGGTGTCACGAGGTGGTATTCTTTAGGAAATGAAAAAATATGGAAATTGCATCACTTGTTCAAATTAAACTTGCTTCAAAAATTCAGTCTATTAGATTGTTCTCATTTCTAAGGGACACGCTTCTTTGGCACGACAAAGGGGTCGAATTTTTTTATAATATAACAGTGCGGAGCAATCTGCGAAAAGGTTGTAAGGCACAAAAATTAGAGCGGATTAACTGATCGAATTTCCAAACCACTTTCCGTTCGAACCGATGTAATTTCGCTGGTTTCGATGGTTGAAAAGTAAAAACTTCGGGACACGCGCTGTGCCGGTTTTTAGCCTTCGTGATGTTCGTCGGAAAAAAAAGATCTATTCTTTGAAATGAGGAGAACTAAAAGCGTCTGGATGATAACGTGTAAGTTATACCAGCGTAATAATTTAAATTTACTGGATTCCAAGCACACCGTTGGGTTGCTACCATAACCGCTTCAAAGCGAACTCTACAGTACTTACTATACATACCTACCCTGTACAGAGCTGTGTTCAGAACTCGGTAGGGTCTTTCACCACCTGCGAGTGATGAATTAATTATAATAAATTCAGTTACACGCAAACTATGTCGTAACTACCAGCTATAGAGTTCTCCAGAACTCGGTGTATGGTACGGTGTATATGTATAGTATAAGGTGGGCCACGAAATAGCCTGCGAATCAGACAGATGCAAGTTCTTGGAAACTTCCAAGGCCAAAGAGAAGGGCGAGTTGATTTTACATAAGGTTTGGGTTAGGACAACACCTACGCGGTGGTATATATGATTAAACTGTGGAATATCCAGCTGCCACATAATTCCCTGTGTACTTGTAGATCTGTTCCTGTATTATAATACATAATATATTACATTACGCAGAAACGCTCACGATATACTTGGGAGCTTTTTGATCACGTGACTATACGCGAAGATGGCGATGTATAAGTTCCCTCCTCGTGACGAGGGTTATCGCCTACGGAAAGCCATCTTCATAAATTTTTCCTCTTATAAAAAAAAAAAAGCTACCCCAAAAATATCTCAAGCTTCGGGTAAAATATCACACGAAAAATTACATACGTATATAGGTACTCGAAAATACATATATTTTACTTCTGAGAGAAAGGTATATAACCTACTCAAAATAAGATTGCAAAAAATTACATTTTTAGATGATCATAATGCATGATAAGACAAAATTCATTATCTTTATGTTACAGCGCGCGATGCGGAGTGAAGAGAAAAAATTGAACGAGCAAATAAGTTTTCTTATAAAAAAATTGAACAGCACATGTATAACTGTGATGATAAAGTAGGTTAAACTGGGCGAGAAAATTTTTTTTTGCTCCCTTCTCTTTCTTATGCCATACGCGAGGTTTCTCTACAGGTATATAAAATCCCATCATATACCCTTTTCCGCACCTTCGCTTTTCATGTATGGAAGTAAATAGGTATATAATAATCGGCGAACCGATCATCGCGTGAGAAATATTCCATAATATAGTCGACTAAAGGATCCTTTGAATGATGGCTGTGTGACGGGGAATAAGAATTCAACTTCCGATCGAATATACATACAGCTATATACGAGAGGATTTTTAAGTCAGGGGGATGGATATTAGTTTTTTGGATAAAAGGTTGATCAACGCCTTTCATGGATTTTAGGATGAAAGAGACAGACGGAGCTTGTCATCTGCAGTAGTGATAGAAAGCTGCTGCTGCTGGGGACTTTAATCAAATCATCCGTTTGTCGAGCTTTCAATTTAACGGGTTTTGATATTTACACGAGATTTTCCACCGTGTATATACCTATATATTATACACCCACAAACTCGTTCTACACCTAAAACTTATACACACCTATATACATACGTAGTTATATATACCCTTACGCGTTAAATTTGGAAGCTTTAATTAATTACGCGGTGTTAATTAGGGACGGGTCTAAACTCTCCATGCCACAGAGTGAAAATTTCAATGTGTTTCTACACAACATTCTACACAAATTTGTTCGTCTATAGATACATTCGCTCCTAAGGGTCACCCTCGTACCCTGCTTGCACAGCAATTATTACACTACACTCCAGAAAATTCACGCACATAAAATAATATCCTTAACAAATTCATTCATCCTTTGATCAAATCCCGATTCTTCCTTCGTCCCTTCCTTTTTGCAGTGCCGAAAAAAAAGAAACAAACAAAACGAATTAAAAGAAAAAGGAAAGAAAAAATACCTCAACGGAAATCAGGTATATAAATTTTCAGCGAACGCGGTAAAAATGCGAAGGTAAAGGTACAGGTATAGGTATATATAGGTAGATATGGCCAGGGCATGACTATAGCTTGTAAGCCGTATACTATATAGGTATACCTGTTACCATCCACGGTACGTTACACTTTGCAAAGTAATTTTGCATATGGAAATTGGAACCGCGCGCATGACGCAACTTTAATGCTGATCTCCGCGTGTTGAATCGCATGAATAAAATAAGCCATGTTTGGCGTTCGCTCTGTCAAAATGTATGCATGCACGTGAACGTGTGCATTGCGATCCGGGTATATAGATTTTAGCTATATACATATACATAGATTTGCATCCGTTACATGCGCCAATTTGTAATTAACGCATAACGCGAGCCGAGAACTTTTTCCGTAAAAACAGAGCGAAAAAAAGTAACAACGAAATCTCTTGCGATACGCGTAATTTTTTTTTTTTGTTCCCCCTCGTTTTATTTCTGGGTAAGTGATCTTGCCCACGGCTCAAAATGCAGCCAGCCCAAGCCACTCTCGACTCCAAAATCGTTATCGTCGCGTTGAATTCAAGATTTACAACTGAGTTCTCCAGAGCGTAAAGCAACACTTAAATTTATTATAACCTGAGGGAGTAAGAAATATACTTACGTACTTATGTACTGTAGTACATAAATGTATAAACAATGTTTCTCGAAATCAGAGTGAAATAAAAATAAATTTCGAGACCCTGAGAATTAAGAGTTTAAAAATGAAAAAGAAAAAAGGGACACGTAAGTACGTTTCGTACTCTACGTTGTGGACGTAGCTCCTATAATCTAGGTGTACGAAATCGAATTTGATGGGGGTTAAAAAGAAGAGAGAAAATTCTCTCTCGGCTATAACGATGCAGTAAACGGTTGTCGCAAGCTCCGAGGTTCGTCCTACTCTCATCTCTTCGTCCCTCTAAAAACCGTCGCATCGTCCTGCTGCCGGAGGGAAGTGTTCGCCAAACGGCAATCAGTTTCAGAGGCGTTTAAACGAGTCCTGGAATAGTGGGTTGTGTATATATGTGTACGTATATAACTGGGTCCTGCTCTGCAGGTGCAACGTGGGAAATGTCAAGGGTCGTTTTGTCAGTCGTTCAGTCGGTCGGTTGAGATGAAATAGAATGGGAATGATGGGGGATGGGATGGGTCGATACAGCGCGGTGGTGCCCGGCGCCTGCAAGGATGAGAGAGAATCATCTCTCGTGCAATACCATTTCTGCATTAACTGCCTCTGCAGCGCGGCGGTTTTGCACACCTGTTAATCAACATTTCTGACTCACGTCTAGGCCCGTGATTCCCTTAGTTTGGCCAAGAATCTACGGGATCCCTCGGGTGAACTAAAATCACGCGGAAGATAAATCGCGGCCTCAGGTTACTTTGAAACTTTAGAACCTAAGGTACGTAATTTCAAACTTCCAACACCATTACCACTCTTATGCATGTATCATTGCGTACCTTCGTACCAATACCATCAACGGAATCGGTTCGTCGTACACAGATTATTTTACTTAATTCGAAATTAATTTAGCAATCAAAAGTTGAACCTCCAGCTTTAACTAGCGCGACGCCCACCCTTGTTGAATGAATTGTCCATGAATCTATGTAGAATAACTTCTTAATAATGTCAAAGAAAATGTTATCAGATTCCGGAAAAGCGTAAATTTTATTGAATGTAATACATGAATCTGGTATGTAGGAAGATACGATATCGTTCGTCGAGGTTAAGTCATGGGAAGTTGTTTGATTATAATTCTAGAAATGCAATTCGGTTAGCAATAATCACAATTAATGGTTTATGACGGATATATATTCGCAGAGCGTTTCAAACACAAGGGTCGTTGCATTAGCCTTCGGTGTAAAAGCGGCGATATGCTTTTCCACGGAATGTGTAATTACAGAATTATGAAGGACCGGTAGCCGTCCCAAACCACGCCCGCAGAAATTCAAAGGTCAAAGTTCAGAGAAGGGAGAGCGAGGAAGTGGTAGAGGGCGAGAGAGATGGACGAAAATACACCCAGAGGCATGTTCGAGCGTTTCAACGACCGAATAGCCCGCGGGGAAGCATATAAACGCTTGTCTGTAGCTAAGCGAAAAAGATTATGAATTGTTTCGCTTCGATTAAGATGAGATCATAATCAGTTGATGATCGATTAATTTCTTCTTTTTCCTCTTCAATATTATCCACGCGCACGTCTTTGGAGGAATAAAAAGAAATTTTCTTCACGCAAAATTAAACCGATAATTGCTAATTCGCGCTAATTTTCCAGCTGGTCTTGGCGAGACCACGAGGCAATTATTCAATCCTTCAATCTCTACCACATACCCATGTTATATATCTATCATATTATCGTACACGAACATCCCAATTATCGTAAAGACAAACATTGTATGTTTGTATGTAGTCAGTAGAGCAAACCGACGTCTGCTGCAGACACGTAATTAACCAACAACTCGTATGTATTTTAACCCGCTGCATCTACGGAGATGCTGTAAATCGTGAATAATCTCCCATATCTAATATACGTATAATCATATCTCTAAGGAAAATTGACATTTTTTTAGGGGGAGCAACGGACTGACCGAAATATTTTCGCGACATCGTATGAAAAATCCAGTTGCAACGTCGTGCGGTGTATGAGGTTTACTTACAACTGGATTGGCAATTTTCCCAGTTTGAACTACATTACGTCAATTCCGATCGTGATTTCTCTTATTGAACAGCTTTTTGAAGTGTATAAACGGTTACAGTTTGCAACATAAGCGACGATGAAGCAAGCGACGCTAGAATTGTAATTTCCGCAGAACGTGGGCGTGAATATCTGACGTAATCGATATGAACGTATAGATTTCATTGATGCAGCGGTGAAGTTTGGAAAAAACAACCTCTTTGTTTGTCTCCTCTTTCTCGTATAATACCTTGTGTAAGAATTTTCAATTCACGATGTATAACTCTGAAATATTTTCCTTGTGAATAAATAATTCTTAGCCAGCTACTCTTCATCTCTTAGGAAAAGTTCCGAGAATTAATTCCAACGGATTATAATACTATATTACCTTTACGAATGTAAAATGAAAAATGAAAATGATATTCGAGACCCATCGCGGGCTTGCTACCTTACGGCATATCAGGCAAATGCCGGCTCTCATTTAATAAGGACGTTTTAAAACCGCCCGCGTTAAAATTTTTCAGAAAATGAAAAATCGCGTTGCTGCCGGCTCAGAGAAAATATAAATCCTAGAATCATCGAAATGAAAAATATCAAATCGAGCTACGACCGACGTAAAGCGCATTACAAGCGAAAAATGAATTACGTCTAATACAGAATAGGCATGTATGCGTATATATAGACATAACCTATCTAAAAATCTAGAAATAAAAAAAATAACCATCAGCCACGTGCTGCACCCGAGCGAGATTCTGGAACTGACAGGTTGTCTTATTAAAAGTCTTGAGGGAAAAATAAAATAACAGAAGGTGATGTAAAAACGAAAAATAATAAAATACAATATTTGCATCATGTCGAGAAGCTTCGAGGATCTCTAAAATGAAATGTGCCGCAATATAAATGTGTCTGAATTTTCCCTACATATTCGTATATACACCTATATTATATATATTCTAATTTATG
Source organism: Athalia cordata (assembly GCA_963932425.1). NCBI lineage: Eukaryota > Metazoa > Arthropoda > Insecta > Hymenoptera > Athaliidae > Athalia > Athalia cordata. The sequence goes on from OZ010626.1 coordinate 35,647,787, forward strand.
AATATCCTGGAAATAATGAGTACCGGCCATGCATACAAACACACGTGTATATTATAACGAGATGAGTGCAGAAAGAAGAAGAAGAAAAAAAAATAAATAAATAAATTTAACAAACGGCCTCCGTAATGGCTGAGTATAACAAAAACCGTCCGTCACGGGCAACATCGTAGCTTTGCGTCCGCGTCGTGTGGCCCAGCGATATTAGCAGGCACTAAATTAATTTTGGTGCATAGCAGCGCCGGCGCTACCAGCAGTGAGCAACGTCTCGCTGAAACTTTCCCCCGCAGCTAAAATTGGTGAATTATTTATTTTCGCCCAACTTCGAAGTCCCTGCGTCATCCTGTCGGCGGTAACAGTCCAAATATCACTGCACCCAGCGTTCTAATGTCCCCAGTATCGATCAATCCCTGTGCAGTAGGACGAGAACACGATAAGTGCCAAAGTTTTTCGCCGTCCAGAGAATGGCAATCGTTTATGTGGAGAAACCCGCATCGTTTTTTCACAAATTTTTTTTTATTTTCGTCTGAAAAATGACGACATATGCAGGCGATGACGATCCGTTTGGTGCAGCAGACGGGAAAAACCAAGCGACATTTTGATGTAAATATCGTAACTTTGACTTTGAAATCAAAAGCGCAGAAGTATATTGCGCCACGACAAATCTGATTATACTTGACTAATTGATCGCAAAGACAATTCTTCTGAAACTTGCAGTTGGAGTTGAATAAAAGCCGCAGTTTTAGGTGCAGCAGGGATCTCTAACCAGTAACAGCAGTCGGTTGTATTATACGAAGTGTAGTGCTGTAGACGATAAAATTGAACCACGATGTACCAGAAAAGTACTACTAGGACAAAGGCTCGAAACACGGTCGGAGCAAATTTAAGCAAATTCAATTACAGTTGAACAAGGGATGGCCTGGCTTAATTCTCCCTACCGCTGCACTCCCTCCCGATATAACTCTTTCTCATTTCTCTCTATCTTCTACCCTCTCCCTTCATCCCAATCGCGCCATAGTTCGCCACCTCGCTCTCTGCATTCTCCTCATCCTTGCGGCATTCGAAATTGTATCTGGTGAATATTTCGTCCTGCAGGTAAAAGCTACGCCGTGGATATGTATTTAGGTACAATTAGTAACGTGGAATCGAATCGTTCGATGTAATATAGACGAGAACAAACTACAGTTTGCAATGCTGATGATTATTATCTCAGTTTATGCTTGTTAATTAATATCAGCAAAAGTTCAGCTATATGTATAATACTACATGTAACCGTATACACTTGGCCACAGGTAATATACCCGATACATGTACGGTATATTCGAGAATTCTAGAGCTATCAAATTATCTTACCCAACTAATATTCATACATACCTATAATATTATTACAGAATAATTGATTGGTTAGATTTTATGTTAGCGACAATAATTGCGAATTTCTATAGAGCGCGTTACGCGAAGCCCACCGAGCGATGTACAGATTCGTTACAGCGTTTTGCAATCAAAAATACACCGCAGCTAGCGTATAGATTATTTTTGTAGATGATTATTATTTGAATGAAATTCAACAATAGATCGTGATTGGGTCAGTGCAGCGTATGAAATTTCAGTTAATACCGTGAAACATTTCTATAAATTGCAACGACCTTGTTAACTACTCTGCAAAACCCGAGCATAATTTCGTGTTGGTATAATAAATCGCGGGCATAGAATAACGGCGCGAAGGTAAAAGAAAAAAAAATTGAGAATATGTAGAACAAAAAGTGTATGAATTTCAAGTGATTACGCGAGTATACAGGTTTACCGAATAAGCGAGGTAATCAATGGGAACATTACCATAAAAATACACGGCATACTTCGATTACTTGTTTAATCTACGTCGATAAGTCTACACGAAAACTGTATCCACGTATACATTGTACGTTGTATACGGTATAGGTAGCTGTATAATTTGGCATTTTCTCGCCGCAGCTGAAACGTCGCGACGCAATTCGCAGATATATATCGTCTGACAATCTACCCCCTTATATGGGTAGAGAGCAAAAAATCGTCTCGTGCGTCGGGTGGCAACAGCAGGACTTAGCTATTATACGATGAGAACGGTGAAGAAGTTGGACTCGATTTATCAACATATATACCCATACTAAAAATTGAACTGAGTTTATGTATGTGCAAAGACGTTACATTACGGTATATATGTATACCGGATCGCGTTCGGTATGTACAAGCGCGGTACATACTTTGTTAGCATAGGCTGAAAAATGTTGTAAACATCGGGCGCCGCTGGTCTCCAGCCTGCTAATGCGATTTTTCGCTAAAGAATTAAAGAATCGGGAGAGTTAACAAATGTCAGCGGCGTAAACCGACTACCTATCCTGGGGTCCAACCTGCAGCTACCTTCGTCCCGGAGGGCGCACGGTACCGAAGTCATTAATATTCCAGTGGGTGGGCGACGTGCCCGGAGAGCAAAAGCTGAAACGGCAGTAGCTGGCAATACCGATCCCAATATTTGGACCCATATAATACACAAAGGATATGTATACGTACTTCATGTACATTTATACACCTTTACCTACTTTCAGTTTTGGCCGTCTTTTTACACGTGACGTTCAAAAAGCCCTCTCTTTAGCGCGGATAAATTCCAAAATATCTGCACTTTTCGTTTCATTTGACATATTTCTGTACTCATCTGTACGACGCAACCTCGTCAGTCAGACTTCACATCAGGCTGCATGAATTCATTTTTTCCCCGTTGAAAGATTCACGCTCGTGTGGCGGCCATTTGCAGGGTACAATTCGAAGTTGCCATTTTGCACAACGTTGAGTATGAGGTACGAATTGATTACTGGAACCAATTTTCAAATTCTGATTTTAATATGGATCATAATTTTCTTCTTTTATTTTCCGTATTCTTTGTTACGATGTACCATGGCATATAATACGATGAATTCTTATATTTGGGAACGTCTGATTGAAAAAATAAAGAAAGACAAAGACGAAAAAAAAAATTCCAAGCGCGGCGATACGGTTTAAATTTAAAAAGAGAATGTAACACAGCTTCGGTTTGTTGCAAATTCACGCGTCTCTTCGCGTTCCTGGTCTCCTCCCTCGGCTGGAAGGCTTGTGAAGCTCGCGGAGGACACGAACGTGGCGTACGAAACTGTGAACAATTTCCTCGAGGAGTAGAAGCAGCGTCACCAGGAACGTCAACGGTCGAAGCGCGTTCTTTGGATATTGCGCATCCGTCAGTTATACGCGCGACCGTTGGAATACCGAAGTGAATCTCCACACTTTGTCACAACAAGCGTTTTACGAGCACGTCGACAATCTCGCGAATACGCGCGGGATAGCAGAACATAATATACGAAAATTGAGCAATTTTATTTCAGATTTACCTTAGCACGAAACTACCACCCGCATGTTATATATTTTTTGAAATTCTTTCGCTTTACGATTGACAAAAATTCCCCACAATATCTTTTTTCCTCAAATACCTCGATGGTTGAACATGAAAGCTCGCAAAGCTGTGCTCCTTTCATTCCGCTTCGATCGATTTCATATATCCCGTTATCACGATTTATTACAGAGAGAGGAGCTAATGCCAGAATCCGGCCCCCTTCAAATGATTGATTAGCTAGCCCATTAATCGATATCAAGGTTTTCCATTTTTTTTCCTCATTTTTTTGCGACGTTCATACTCCGAGAGGACGACAATTTTCGTCATTATACCCGAAAAATTGTGGCTCGATTCAAGAACAAACCGTCACTATGATGATTTTTTTTTTCGGAAACAACGAATTCGTTTGTTTTTTTTATTCTTTTTCTAATGCCTAAGAATAATAGAGCACGATTGGTATCGAGTTCCACAAAATACTCAGTATATAGTTCGTTCCAACTCATTATGCGAAAACGTCCGGTTTGGAATGATCTGGGATACGATTTTGGGTCAACAACAGAATATAGGCCAAGGACAGGACCCAGACCCAGCGAAATCTGGGTGGTTCGAGGACGCGAATTTCTCTCCGCGCAGCTCAATAAAAGTAGGTATAAAACCCTCTCCTCTCTTCTCTTTTTGTCCTCTTCCCTCCGCTTTCCCCACGTTGTATGCTTCGGAGTGCACCAAACAATGCCGCTGAAGAGGATTGCTCGGTGAAAAAAGGGTTGTGAAAAAAAAAAAAAAAAAGGTGTGAGAGAAAACAGAAGCGAAACTCCCGAGTACCGCCTGACGTCCGGATATACATTTGTCTCGGAGGTATAATAACAGCTACTATGTCGATGTATGTTCAGAACTTTTTTTTCCAGAATCACAAAAATTCTCTTGGCACTGGTTATAAATTTTTTATTTCAATGAAATATTCAAAATAGGTCGTTCAAAATTAAAAAAACGAAAAATGAAAAAAAAACAAAAACGAGATCAAAAATGGTATTTGAAATTCTAAAGCACTCTTGGGGATTCGTTATGCCCACTCATAATCGGCACGCTCACGAGATCGGCATAAATTTTATACCATAGCAACCATCCCTCGGGGTATGTTCATGTGATAAATGATTTCTCGTTGGAAGTGAAGTAGAACTCATCTGTCAAACGCAACAAAAAAATCTTGTTCTCCAAACTTAATCACAGTCTCCCTGCATCCCATCATCATACTTTTCACGGTGCCCTCGCGAGCTCGAAAATCGGATGAAAAAATACAAGACGGATTCGGTGAGTAACTTGTGCTGTTATGAAAGTTACACACCCGTGTAATACGGACAGGAAGAAATGAGGGTCGAAGTTGTTTGAGGTAAGTCCGAAGACTTTTTTAGCAACAAAAATTTTTCCAGGATGACCGATAGACGGAATTCGGGTTGCGGTGCATCGTCACGTATCTAAATAGGCTGACGATCCATGCAGCTAAATTTTATAACAATCGTATAATATAATGATTACGTCTGACGTACTTTATCCGGCTTCGCAAGGCTTGAACAAGCTCTGGAACACTTCTAAGATTATGCAAGGGTCGCGCAAGCGCAAACTTTCTAGTAATAATCGGCATCGAATTTGTTCATGCCTTCTACCTTCAGCATTAGCGGAGAAAATCATTATTTTATGCATATTCTTGTAATTTTAGGGAGAAAACAAAACGAATAATCTGGTTAAAAAAAAAATGACGGATGTTACAAAGAAACGGTATCTGATATCTTTCCTTCTTACTTTTTTTCTTTTTTGTTTTTCTACTGTTTTTCCCTTCGCCTTTCACATTGATTTCATTTTATTATTCATATACTCCCCACGTGATCCGCTGACTCCTGGCAATATTTGCATCGCGTTGGTATAATTCGCGGCGTATTTTCATTCCGAGGTGTAGATCGAACCGACGATATCGTTTTACGACGTGTGAAATAAATCAACGTAAAACGTAGCGATACTGCAGCAATAGCAGCATGCGGCAGCAGTAACAGCAGTACGAGCATTTCTTGCAATTCAATATTCCCGGTTGACGTATACTTTTTAACAAGATTCTATAGCACCTTTATATTACTCGGGGATTCAGTCGCCATATGTTTAGATTTCTGTCCAGTTTCATTGTGTCCGTTTTATCCGAGAACGATGCAGCCCGTACGGCGGTAAACGTCCCCGTCTTCGCTTTCCCTCTTGTCACGTCTTACGTGCAAAATCTTCTGATTTTGTTCCTACTACGAAGATTAAATTCCCGCAGTTCTCGTTGTGTACAATATACGTACTATACGTACGTACAATATGTATACGTATAAGCCGGTATGGTATTACGTCGACGTTAATACGTCGGGGAGTTTCTTTATTTTTAGAAACCCTATGCTTTTTTTTTTCTTTCACTTCCTTCCTCTCTCTTTTCGTCTCTTCACATTTTCTTCCCTGAGGAATACCTTCATATACACGTAGATTACCTTCGTATAATACCGGGCGAGCTGATATCAAACGATTGAAAAAGTTCTCTTCGGATTTTGCTGCTGAAGTAGGATGATGTTCTCAGCTATAGTGCCCCTTATAGGATATAATTAAATTTAAAGTTTAGTTGGCCACCTCCGCTTTCTGGAAATTGAATCAAGGTGCTTGTATAGAATAAATATATATCTGCACGTATATACATATGTATTTAATAAATATGTAACTATATACTCTATGGAATGCGTGCAGCCGACTGATCAAGGATTATTTTGAAAATTAAAATCACAAGCATCTGCGAATGCATGACGAGAATATGTGTAATAAGAATACCAACAATCGGTTCAGATGAATCGATGACCGAGGATGTTCTCTAACACGAGGGATTTAATGTATAAGTACATGATGTAAATAATTATGTAGAAATTATTTATCGTAAAGTAAAAAGAAAATAAAAAAGAGCAACAAAGAAATAAATAAAAGCTACAATACCTACATCCGCGAATACTGGGGAAATGAAATGACTTTGGGCACACGTGTATATGTATATTGCATGTATAGATATACCTACTTTTTACGTGGCGGGTCCCGTGGGAAGGGATGGCGCGTGGGTGTAGAGCGTGGGAGTAGATCGAGGGGGTGGTAAAGCCGAGGGTTAGGAAATAGGAGGGGGTATATTCTGGATAGTGGTTGGCGGGGATGGGTGGAAATAGGGTGGTTGTGACGCGAGCCGTAACCTTGGCAACCCCAGTTTACGAATGGTCCAGAACTGGAGCGCGGAGCGGCCTATTCAAATTTATGCGCGTTTCATGTTCTTCCCATTGCTGGTGTAAGCACGTAGCATAGGTCGAAGCAGAGCAAAAAAGAAGCAGATGTACACGTGTCTATGTGTGCATAAAATAAGTCGTGAGTTTCCGTTTCAAATCCTTACTGAGGAAGGCTAATTTCTCGCAGAGCTTTAGACTGTATACAGTACAGTACATACTGCAATATCTCGTTGTCCCGGTAGATATTCACCGGCACGGACAATCGCGCAGTTTCTCAGACGCTGACGTTTATCTACCCCCGGCTTTGCCGTTGCTGTACATATACGTATACTAACTAAAGTGGAATACGTATTGTCTTACTTCGTTGGACGGAATAAATAATAATAATAATAAATAAGGAACTTCGTTCCAATAAAAGAAAGTAGCGTACATACATCTGATTTTACAGGGTGCAGTGTATGCGCGGCTATAGCGCGAAGGCGTATAAACAAAAGGTAGAGAGAAATGCTTCGTTGCAAAAATTAAACTGTGCGCCTCGCGCATAAATACCTAAACATATATATGAGAATATAAATGTAATGGCGGAATAAGAGAATATGCGGGTAGGATGAGATAAATTTTTATACATTACTGCACGTACGGAAAACTATACGGTAAAGAGGGTTCATCTGTTTTCTTCTTTTTTTTATTTCGTTTTTTTTGGGGGGAAAAAACCTTAGCGTTAGTTTCATGCGTTAGTACGGCTAGAGAATGAGGGATAAAAAATATTATATACCTATATACGTAGGTGTACGTATAAAGATATTTCATAACATCCAAAGCCCGTCGACGTGTTTCTCGGCTTAACACCAGTCACGGATAATAAACGCACCGAAGTTAAGGCAGCACCAGCAGAAGCAAAAGTACCAGAGGCGCCCACATTCTAGAGATATGTGTACCGTTCTCTCGCTCCTGACGTATGCTTTCAATTTTTTCTTTCTGTTATATTCTCGTTTCTTCGTTAACGCAATGAGATAAAACATACATCTACGTCGGCGAATTTACTGCCGAAATTCTGTACTGAAAACTTATAATAATGATATGATAATTAAATTCAACATTAGCTGTACGAGAATTTATATACATATGGGAGACTTTGCGAGTTAATCCTACTCTACTTTCGCCATATTTACTCGTATCATCCCTGTATAGATATACGTATATTATACGTATCTCCAGAAACCAACCCTTCCTTCTATATGTATATTGTATATATAGTATGTATATTCTACGATTCTACCATCAGATAAAATATACGATCCATCCAACCATTTCTGTAAGTCACCCTAGAACTCGAATGTGCCGGATCAACTTAACGAGGTTGAAACGTCGAGCCCTCCAGTCCCGAAGGTTACAGTTCAAAGGTCGAAGGTCACAAAGGCGCCGGGTGACTTTCGATTCAACGTAATCCCCCTCTCTCCGGCAAGATGTACCTGTCTTCTTCCGGTATCCCGGAAAAGCAAGGGACTGATAAAACTTTCGTAAGATAAAAAAAAAGGCTTTAAATTTTCGTATATGATGATGTTTTTTGCGTGCACAGACATGCGGAGGAAATGTTCAACGTTGTCATACGGTCCGTCCTATTGTTAAGTATTCCATGAAGATAAGAATGAAGGGCATCGCGAGTATCGATGTGAAAAAGGGCGATTTTTTAAGAGAGTAAAAAGAAACAAATAAATACGAGAAATGGTGGGAAAAAAGATATAAGAATGAAATGGGAGAAACGAAAAAGAATAAAGAAAAGAACTCGAGGGAGAAAAAACGATGGAAAAAAAAAAAGAAGAAGAAGGAAATGGTTTAAGAGGAAAAGATATAACCGCTGAAGCACAGGTATATTGTTAAGGGTATCTAACGCGATGAGGAGAAGAACGAAACTCACCCTGAACTGAGCTGCGTGCCGAAACTGTACCTAAACGTATGTAGGGTGGAGGGCGCGACGAGCTGGAGCGCTTCCTGCAGGCTGCTGCGGCGTGTTTTGACGGGGGTGCTAACTGACCCGGGTCGGTGGGCCGTGGAGTGTGGAGTGTGTTCGAGGGCGGTACTGGGTCGAGGTCACCGGGACGTCTAACCGATCGATGCAGCCACGAGCCGACGCCAGCCGCCGCCAAAACCCCTCGACACTCCGCTACCTATACTATACTCCCGCTGACTTTATACGCCGAAATCCAACGTCGTAGTAGTGGTAGGTGCTGTGGTAGTATCTGTCCTGCCACCCCTTCCCATCACTTTTCTTCTCATCCCTTCTCATTCCTCTACGCTCGCATCCCCACCGAGTTTGCTTTTCTGTTGGTGTTATTTTCTTTTTTCTCATTTTTTTTTCATTTTCATCGCACTCTGTCTAGCGAAGCACTTATTTACGTTGCCCCTGCAAGAATTGTGAACCCGGCGATAATATCGTTTCCAAATTATGTTGAATGTGTGATGGCAGTATAAAACTAACTGGAACTTATCGACTGTTTCTTATGATATTTCTTTCCTTGTACTTACATGTTTTTAAGTTTTAATTTGAATCCCTCATCCGCGATGAAGTTTCCCCAAGGTTTCGTTAGCGGGGGGGGGGGGAATTTACTTTTGCAAGAGACTAAAAGTTGGAATTGTATCTTTTGAAAACGGAGAGGAAGGCGGTTTCCTCAAGGGAATGTTTTATCACCGCAGTTTCATTACAACAGTTTACCTGCTTTTGAAGTATAATTCCCCAATTTCAAGGCGAACACACACAAGAGCGGCTGACGTGAATGTGAATTCACCTTCGGCAGGTATACGCTGAAAGCTATAAAAATATTGCGGAACGATGAGAGGGGAGCGACCCTAGCTGCGTGGTGGTATTTTGTGGTATTAGATGTTTTTTATTTCTTCGTTTCTTTGACATTCAACCGTCTCGTGTTTGGTTTCTAAGGCCTTTCTCGACAGACATAACACATTTTTACTAATGTTCTGGCCATTTTAAACGTCATAGCATTCATTTATACAATATATTTTTATCAAGATTTTTTTTTTCGCTCCCTTTTTTTGGCTTCTCTTAATACAACCCGCAATAACGGAAAGAAAAACAGAATAGTTTACGTATAATGTCAACGGTCCGAATCGACGTACGATTATTAATAAATAAATAAAAAGTACATGTGAGACGTATCATGCGAAAAGGCTTTCCACGTAGCTATGACGTGAGTTTTTATCCCACGCTGTTTCAGCCCTTTTTGATTATTTTGTTCCTCTAATTCTCTTTATCCTCCACTATATCTACTCATACTTTCGCAAGTTTTTATATCCCTCGATGAGAATGTGACGATTTTTGTTACCGCAGAATCCGCAGCTGTGCGGGTTACCACATAAACTTGTTTTATTTTAGCCCTTTGTCGATTTGCTTCGCGTCGCTTGAGCATCGGATTATATGCGGTGATTTCAAAGCGCGATGTAGCTGACGAAAGAATTTTAAGTTAAATTTTTAATCAGATAATAAATTGATCGGATTTTTTTGGCAGGAGAATTTAGACACGTCCACGTCATCCGAAGGAGAATCGTCCCTAACCCCTGACCTCGATTTGCTAAATCTAAGGTAAGACCCTAGCTGATGATTCGATGAGTAGCGAGCTATCGGATCCATAGCCGCAAAAAATACCCGGATTTGAACGGCGGATTGATTGATCTTTCCAGGTTACCACGTTATCACGATAAAACGCGATCTTCCACACGACGACGTAGACGTATCCTGGTAAAACAATCAGATGATGAATCTTACGAGCCAAATCTTCTCGACGCGAATCCGCGAATTTTAAAATCCCAAACGAGTCGTCTCAAGACTAAATCACGTAAGTGAAGTAAGTTTCTTTTAGTATAACTCGTGTCTGCACCCTAAACGCCTTTATCGATTCATCAACAAGATTTTCAGTTCTATTTTGTCTGGACTCAACGTTTATTCCGTTGAGACCATTTAGCCAATCAATTTTTTTCTCGTATCCTTTCTCCCATTTTCGTTATTTGTTTGTTTGCTTTTTTTGTTTGTTTTTTTTTTGTTGTATTTTTTCGTTTGCACATCGAAAACTTGAGTAAAAAGGAAATGAGTAAAAGTAGACGCGCCACCATCTATCTTTGAGTAAAACCGCGGGAGCCGAACAATCTAGAGGTTTCTTTTAGCCCACAGGGACGAAGAGGTGTCTAATATTTCTCTTCGGCAAACATCCAGTCTTCAATGCCTTTCGGGGAAGGTATATCCGACGAAGTATGAGGTAGGTGGATGGTATGGCAAAGGAGACGGGTGATGGAAAAATGAACCTCCGCACTACGTACCGTACACCCTTTGCGGTGAAACACCGTTCATTCGATTCATCGTTTCTGTTTGCCTCTTAATTTTTCAACCAGCTCTCTTCATTGAATGTGCGTCCGTGTTGATTTGAGTGCTGCGGTCGTTCTTCCACGCCGTACCAATATCGTGTTCGGTTCGTTAACTCGAACTCTTCAGGTTTCTACCTTTAATACACATACGATTGCTCGCTTTACAGCACCAAGTAACCTTTGCGGAAACTAAATATTCAAGCGGCGAAGGGGTTTGCGGTAAATCAGACTTAAAGCTTCGGTAATTAATTAAATTTTCAAGCTTTTATGCCGAGCGAGTAGAAAAATCAAAACATCGTCTTCAAATGATCTTAAAATCAAATTCCAAATATTTATTCTATACAGGCGAAAGGGAACACCTCGCATAGTCAGGGCGATCCGACAACACAGTAAAAAAAGTGAGCTCATTTGCAAAATATTCTTGTCTAAAATGTTCAATCCCTCGCGTTTACAACGCGTTTATATTTTTCATACCGCAGTTATCTCTGAAGATAATCAGGAAGAAACACTGCGCCCGAAAGAAGATAACAGCAAAAGTAGTGTGGTTGTACTTTACCACAACAAATTACCCGCACCTCCTCCACCGTCTTCTAACGAACACCAAACCAGAGATTCACTTTCACATCATACGGTGGTGCAGACGCCTAACCCTTCAATTTATCCATCACGAACCACTCCGGATCCCTCGCCATGCAGGTGAATATGAAATGGATAAATTTTCGCGAGTTAATTACTCTGAATTCGTATGAATATTTAACTTATAGGAGTGAAGAAATACAACCTCCAGTTCTCAAGGTAGCTGATAAGTTTCTTCCATCAAAACCACCTTTGATTCGTCGTAAGAAAACAGCGCTTCGAAGACAGCGTAGAAGAAACCAAGACGAAGTTATACGCCGTGATTCGTCATTTCAATCAACGAAAAATACCCTAGAGGTAAATGTAGTTAGATTTCATGATCCTGGATCGCATGCCAAAGATCAAGAAATTTCTCCTCTTCAAGTATCAAAAATGATCCAGGAAAATAGTGCTGAAACGCGAGAAGCGTCGAGGGTCGAACGGAAAACTGATTCTGGGCATTTCGGTCCTACCGTGAAAGAGCGATGTTGCCCGTTTGATGTACCCGGCTGTACTGCAGGGCAGATGGCTCATCGTGTCAAGTAACTTTAACGTTCAAAATTAATATCGACATATTTTCGTTACCATTACCTACCACGTTTCGCTTTCAGTTTGGTGAGACAAAACAGTGCAGCTGAACCGAATCCGTTCGTTAACGGAAGTCATAACCTCAGTTATCTGATGCAACACATGCAAAATCATCCCCCTAAAGACTCAGTTGGTGACAGTCGTGCACTTATCGACATAAATAGCGACGAGGCGAAACGTGTATTTCCATTTCAGGCGACTCCCAGCGGAAACTTGAAGATCATTCCAAATCAGGTTCGGATCCATCCCACGTCAATTTGACGTCAGTTAACTGGTAATAGTAAAAGACAAGCTTGAAACAGACCTACAGTTGTTTTAGGTCGTATTCGAGTCCAAGAAAGTTAGCGTGCTAGTTGCTGATCCACGTCACACCAAAGTTAATGTCAAGGCAGAACTGAGTCGGCCAGGTGTTGATATTGGAAAAACATCTACTGGCGTTGATGTGAGCCGACAAGATCTACCCTCGGGAATAAGTCATTCGACAGTTAATCACCAACAGGTAAGACGCGGATTTTCTATCGTCATTCCAGTTCATCGGTGATAATTTCGATCGATCAAAACCCTCGAGATGTTTGTTGAAGACTAACTAGAATTTCTTTTTTAGTCATATCAAAAATCATCACACGCAGATCAGAAGGATTTATACAGGCCGAGAACACAGCCGTTCAGATTAAAGCCGCAGCAGCAGCAGCAGCATCAGGGTGACATGGACCAACATCAGGGAAATCAAGTGACAGCTTCGCACGCGATGCCCACAAACGATACCCCTCTGGCTGCGTGGGTCCAGATCTGTTACTCAGCGCTTTGAATAATTGAGTTTTTTTTTTTTTTCTCTTTTATCATCACAGATTTAATTAATTCTTGCCTCGACGTTTTCAGACTTGGGTTTACGGGGGAGCAGCCTATCGATTGGGAAAACATTATCCTGCCGGAGAAAACCGATTTGTATCAGGAGCTTGCTCGGCGTATTACAAATTACAAGTTAGCTTTGATTTCCGTTGGAATATTTATTTTTTTTACATATTTTAATTCTCGTTCTTTCAGAAATGCCGATTGCATAATACGACTGGGTCACGACGAGTTTCACTGTCATTTACTGGTACTTCAAAGCTACAGTACATTTTTTGATGAAAAAAATTACAAGGAAGTCGATCTGACTGGGGTAAGTTTGATCGCATCTATTCTCCGCTTGAAAATACCGGGCTTATATTCTTTCACTTTACTCGAGGAAAATTACGGGAAAATTAAAGACCCGTCTTCGCGGTCTTAACCAAATTGATCGCCGGTCGAATCGCGACGTTATTTAAAAATATTTCTGGAAAGAATAGTCAGGAAGAGATATTGTAAAAAATCGTCAAGCCACTTGCCTCCTCTGAAATACAAGACTTGGTAATTTCACACCCCCTCTCTGACTCGGCTCGACCGAACTTTGTTTGAAGAACAAAAACCCTAAGAACTCGAAAAACTCAGAGGGCCGAAGAAGGACCCTATCTCACTGACAAAACGTGCAGGTCTCTCCAGAGTCTTTGTAATTCCTCGATAAATTCGTAACTCCCCTTCCAAACGCTCATTGTCGACCCGCTTTTATCTCGATTCCTTTTCTAATCTTTCGACGAAGAGTCACGATACTAAGTAAAAATCGACCTTTTCAAACCCAGGGAACCTGAGTTTCGCTCTCACGTCAAAATATCTTTCGATTACCTGAGAACATTCAGAGAGAAAGACAGAAAAAAACAAAAAAAAATAGTCCAAAAGTCCGGTCCGCGACCTTACGCCACTTTCTCGCTTCGTTGCTAGTCTTAATAATATCAGAGTGCCGCACACGCGAAACTGCGATAGTAAAGGGAGCTTTGCTATTTATTGCTGAGGGATGCGGTTGCGAGAAACGATACAACCCTAGGTTTGGTGCTCGTGGAAGCAGTAAGATAGCTGAAATGGGGTGAATGGGGTGAACGGTGCGCGTGCAGGGTGGGGTGAGGTTGTTCTGCGAGGTTGACTAAGGTGGCGTTGGCGGTGAGAAAGTAACGGTTTATATCTCGCTAAACATATTATATTACGGTCGAGTTTCTCGACGAGGCAGAGCTTTCTAGAATCAAGGATAAAATGTCCCCCCTGCGGGACAGTTTATCCGCCCTGTCGCTCGTCCGGAAAACTTTTTGCGATTACTATTTACCCACCTTGTTTTTTTTTTCTCTTTTTTTTTCGAAATAATTTCTCCGCAGAATTGAGTTTATAGTTTTTCTAGTAACCTGGTTTTATTTTTATTTTCAACTCGTCGATCGGATAACTCGCAGGAATGAAAGGGCACAACAGTTAGCTAAACCATGGAAGTATCGACCCCGTTTTCCCCCATCGCGAAAAGTTATTTTCCAAACGACCTATCTCTCCCCTTATTCGCTAACAGTTGATCGCGGTCGTATTTCGGTTCTTCGTTACAAGACGACGTGTTGTACACGAAGAAAAGAAGGGGGGAATATCGCTTATCGCGGTCGAAGCATTATGTGTCTTCAGGTCTTTAGCTGCAAAAATTAAGGGGACAGGAAATCGATGTATCTAATACTCGAGCGCAAAGGGGTTGGGTATGAGGACGAAAAAGGTGGGGAGATGAAAGCAGGGTTCGCCAGTTCAGGGGGAGGAGCACGAGCATCCCCAATCTCTTGTGTCAGCATCTCTCAGTCCCCCCTTTTTCCCTCAAATCTCAAACTCTCTGTCTCTTTCTCACTCACTCTTTCTCGTTCGCGCTCCTATCAGTGGCTCCGCGCCAACTGACCTTGGACCCATTTTATCCCCTTGCCCGCCTATATTTAACTCTATTTACCGTGGGATGAATGGAACCTCTTGAATACTGTTCATATAGACTCTCTCTTCTCTCTCTTTTTTTTTTCTCTCACTTCCATAATAATAACCCAAAGAGGAAACTGCTCTAGAATTTCGGCAGCTGTGAATTTTTTGGTAAAAGAAATAGAAACGAAAAGAAGAAATTTCTTTCACCTCTTTGAAGCAAATATCGCTATTGCTTACCTATACATGCTTTCATGGTAATTGTAACCACCAAAGTTAAAAGGACGTCACGTATACATATGTAATACATGAGTGAAATCCAGAGCGGGGTGACCTCGAAGGCCTACTCCGTTATATACGACTGGATGATCAGCCCGACGTGTGAAAGCTGCCATTTACTGAGGAGGGATAATATCCTGGAGATATTTACAGCCGCCCAATATCTAGGGGTCAAAGGTCAGTCTTTAGCAAGTATAATTTGAATGCTTGTATGTAGATGTGGATATAACGTGTGGCATTGGATAGGTAGGTACGTCAATTTTCGCAATTCGCATATAAGCTGCAAGAGTCAAATGCCGGATTAAATGCCTGTGCACATAGCTGTGCGGTAGCTATAGAATATCATAGCATAGCATAGCATTTCATACGAATAGCGGCATGTCATAACGTAGCTCTGTGTAGGGTGGCAATAGAGTGCAAGCATCACTGCAGCACTGGTTGCAGGTTTGAAAAGATATCTCTCACGGGTTGGGAGGGCGGAATTCAAGTCCTGAAAGGCCGGGAGCATTTTATGTCTAGTTGAGGGAAACTATTTTAAAGAAGTTTTGAAACTTTTCTCGACGCTCGACGTCATATACATATATATACAGATACATATACCTATACATATACATAAGCACTTCGCAGTTTTGAAAACCACAATAGTATACGAAAGATTTCGTATATAATATGGAATCGTACCGGTAGACTGACTACTTTACATGGTAGCATGGGTGAAAACTGAAACTGTAAATCAAGTGACATTGATGCAAAATTTCACCCTTGTGTACCGCGTGACGTTTAGGTATATCTCGCCTTTAATTATTCTCTCTGCATGAGGAAAATCGCGTATTTGTACATCGTACGTATATAAACGGAGAACCTGGGTGGTTTCTAGCTCAAATTCGCGTGAATGAAGGAATTATAGTGTATGTTCGTACGTAAGCTTGAACTAGCATGAAGAGAAAGATTAATCATCCGCCTAAACCATTGCTTACTTCGTTCACTAATGCGCGCAGAGCTCGAGGAACAATGCTGGGCGTTTATTGACAACGATGAATTATTCTGCGAGGATACGGCCTTCCTGCTTTATTTGGAAGCGAGGAAAATCGGGAATACTGCGGTAATGGAGTTGATGGTACCAAGAATCATGAAGTTCTTCTTGATGCTCGTCAGTACCAAAGATTTTCTCGAATTATCGGTAGATGAACTCTGCTCGCTACTGAAGTCGAATTACATTTGCGTCAACAGGTAAAATATCATAAACATTGCGGATAAGAAATTTCGAAATTCATCCCTATTCAATTTCAAGTGAAATGGAGGTCCTTATGTCCGCCGTTCGGTGGCTGATGCACGATTGGGAAGGCAGAAGGCAGTACCTCCTCGAAGTGCTAAAGTGCGTCAGGTTCGGACTTATAGCCCCGTGGCAACTGGTAGACGTCAAACGAAATCCTGAAAATCCAGAATTTATGGAGCTAATGTCTTACCCGGAGGTTCAGAAAATGGTCGACGATGGACTCGCGTAAGTGAAAATTGAAATTCTTCTCTAAAATTCAACCAAGATATATATATGAGTTATGAAACGCAGACGTTTTCTGAATCACAATAATTTTTCAGATTCGTGATAATAAAATACTGGTACGGAAATCAAACCGAAGATTACTACCACTGGATAGATTTGCTGGGTCTTACCGAACCAACGAACAGAAACTGGGCCGGCGAAGACAAGGTAATATACATTAACTACCACCACTTTCTACAATATTCCGTTCGGTTTTAAATAGGAAAAGAATTTTCTTTGTTTCAGAATTACGTAACTTATAGAGAGTTTCTTCTTTATTTAGAAGAGTATCAGAGAACGAGAATGCCAGAATTGAAGGCACCCCGTAAAGTAAATTTGAAACCAGCGCCTCCAAATTCACCTCCGCCAAAGGAATGCCCATCGCCACCACCATCCAGAACACGAGGGAGTTTCCCAGCTCAAAATTACGGAGTTGGTGATCAGGGGGGATCTTCGGGTAAATTTTTACCTCTGGTTATAATTAATTCGTCAGCGATACTTTAAATATCACCCAGAGGCATTTTGGCTTGATCCATTATAATTTAAAACGAAATCACATTTTTCACTCAGGACACGTTCAGAATAACGGTAATAATAACCCCGGAAACCTCAGCAACGTTCTCAAATATCCGCCACCTACTAATCCGCCAAAAATTCCGGTTCCAACGTACCTACCACCCGGAACACCGGCCAGCATGATGGTACCTCCGGAAATTTTAAACGAATACCTAACCAATTTGGATAGGAATTCTAAGGAGGTGAGTAGACCGGAGGCTAATTCGAGGCATTCGAATAATCCATGGCGGAAAATTTAGGAGATCATCAGAGCGGCTCAATATTTGTACATTCATTTGTTATATATGCTCTTGTCCGACGGTTTTTAACATGTTTCTTTTTCTATCATACGGATGTATCTTATATGTAAAAAAAAGAAGAGATACAAAAAAACACTGAACCAATATTCTTTACGTTCTACACGTAAATATACCTTTCCTTTAATACCTCATACGGGATTCGGAATTGAAATTCGCACTCAAGTTATCATTCTGAGGAGTTTCAAATCTTTAGCTACAGTTCCCAACTCCACGTTCTCATTTTCACTTAATGGAACGATCGCTGAAACTGATCGCGTTTGCTCGCTGCTTGAAAGCAACAGTAGAGAGTTGCAGTTAAGCTTGCAGAGTACAAACGCTAATCTAATTGAAAATCCCAACGGACCGCTAAAACTCGGCTTTGTACCATTTCCTACCTCCGTTTCCCCTTCTATTCTCCGTATTTTCCTTCTTTCGCGTGGTCTGAGTCTGCCCAAGTAGACAAGACTCCGCTACCTCTTAATTGAGGGTAACTAGAAGGAAGAAACTAAGGTTTTCCTGGTCACGAACCCCCGCTATGCAATCCTTCGGGAACCGTTGAAATTTTCTTCCCAATTCGGTAAGTCAAATGGCTTCTGCAAAAGATCACACTGTACCATAGGGTCAATCACGACTCTCATTTTCTTAACGAATTATTTTTCAGATTTTCTCTACTGTTGTTGCTCCAGAATAAGAAATATACCGGATAATTTAACAAGAATTATTAAAGTATCTTGAGGTAAGCAAAGGGTGCCTGTAAGTCGTCGCGGTGAACTACAGTGGCATAGTTTTAGTTCAATAAGTTCAGAGCGAGGGGGTAACACCTCGATATATAGGTGTCCCAACCATTTCACATTTCACAACTATTTCGCACTATTTCACACCAATTCATGAGCATTCCACTAGTATTTCATATCATTTAAAAATTGACTGTCCCAAGTATTTCACAAGAGGTTACCCCCTCGGGTCAGAGTTCATGCCGCTATACGTGTATCAAATTTTAATTAGAATACCTAGAACGTTTTTGCTAATAACCTTCACGATTTCTATGTCACTGATGTCCAATGATTTTTTCAACGTTATTGCACTTACAGCGCATAACTCTTACCTTAAGATCGTATAATCAAAATATTGAGCAGCGTTAGTGTTATTTACCTTAACTAAAATTGTATTATTTTTTTTTCTCCAGGAACAGGGAAATCCTGATGCTTGCATCGAAGCGATCCCAAAAACCGATATCATGCAAAACAACAATTCCAATGAAGCGGGAGGACCCTCCTCGAACCTCTACAATTTTCAACAAAATCTTACCACAGGAAGAAAAACACTCTTCGACTGCATACCTCCCGAAGGACCTGTGACGGTATCGAGAAGCAATTCAGAATTATTAATGATTTTAATTAAGCTGATATAACAACGTAATCGATTGCATACGTTCGTATAGGAACATCAGATCCAAACTCATGAGCAGCAGGTCTACTGCTACCAAAAGTGGGAGCCGAATTTTATACACCCAGGAAACGCACTGCAGCTAGTGTTAACTCAAAATGATGAAAAGCTACATTATCCTAACAAGGAGAAACAGCGAAGGCAAAATAATTATGACGACGAGTTCGCGGAGTCCTCAAAGTCCGAGGAGGAAGCCGCAACCACAATCCAAGCAGTTTACAGAGGTTACAAAGCCAGGAGGCGATTCAATGAAGTGAGTGATGTAAAAAAAGAAATAGAGGAATTAACATCAAAGGGTGAAATTTTTTTCTGGACTCTCTCACAGATCAGGAAGACTTCGTCCGAGGAACAACAAAAGGCTAAACAAGTTGCAGAATTACTGGCCCTACCGATAGCTAAAAACTTGCACAAACCACTAGAACCGGTGAAAGTTTCGGCCAGTTTTGCTTGCCGCGAAAAAGATACAAACAAACTACCGGGTCTTAGTCCGCGGAGAAAACGACGCGATTCATTGGTTAGGAAGAACATCGAACGACCGAGTTCGCAGAAGGATCTTGAGGGGCTTCGAGTGAGTTTGATGGAGAAAAGGGATGTTTTCCCCCCTGAATTCCAACAGAGAGTAAAAGAGTATTCGTTTGTCTTTTTTTTTTTCAAGTTCGACGCGGTAATATCTCCGCAGCCAACCCCTCGCGCGATTAAAAAAAATCGGCAAATCGATCTGCAGGCAGTGAAGAGCTTTACGAGTATCCGGAAGATAGACAACTGCACAATGCAGCAAGAGAAACCAATTCAAACCATAAAATCACCAGCTTTTTTCACGCGTTATGATGAAAGACTGAGTTTTGTAACGCCATCGGAGAACACTGGAATCGAGGATCCATTCTCACCGAGAATCGAAAACCAATCTGCCATCGATTTACAAACGTACAGTAGGGAACTGGCAGCCACGGAGGGAAATTCCAGAGATAGGCCAAAACCGAAGGCCCGTGATATCCACTCCCAGGATTCCTCGGGTCTAAATAGTCGATTGTTAGTATAGAATTAGGAAGATGCTTGTTTAATTTAAAAGATCTTTCAAAATTATTTTCTTCGACTTCCTTCTCATTAGGCAAGAGCAAATGAGCGTAAATCTAATGCAGGCGAAAAATTGCAACCAGCTACGGGAAGATTCATTGTTTTATCCCGATCACGAGTCAGTCCTTATTTTCGGGGGAATAGATCCCCACGAGGAATACGGGTGTACGGGTAATACTGGTAAGGATGTGTACAGATTCAAATCCAACGAAAACGCTTGGGAATTTGTTGGGGAAATACCAGAACCCAGGCACCATCATTCCGTCGTCTATTTGAGAGGACGAGTGTACTTAGTGGGTAAGATATGGCGGGTTATTTAGTGGTGATTACATAAAAGTATTTTCACTTTGTTCCAAAAACCCACCCCTGTATATTTTCAGGCGGGGCGGATCCCAGAGACGACGATACTGTGGAACCACAAAAAAGTATCGTTGTTGGTACTGTTTGGAGTTACGATCCCTTAACGAGGATCTGGTATATCGAGCCGAGTATGTTGACTCCTAGAAAAAATTTTTGCCTCGTTGTTAGTGAGGGAAAAATGTTCGCCATCGGTGGACAAGACAAGAATGGAATGTGAGTGAATGATGCTAAATACCCATGCGTGTAATAAATCAGTATACATATTCTAAGAATATCGAACTGTTGCATTTCCGCATTACACGTATAACAGAGCGCTTAGAACCGTGGAGGCTTTCGACCCGCTCGATTCCACGTGGCGAGAGATGCGGCCGATGTTTACAGCTCGGGTGGGACCGGCTTGTGCAAAATACCAAAGCCGGATCTGGGTCGCGGGAGGAATGACCAAATCGAAGAAAGAACCCCTATCTAAAGAAGTTGAATGCTATGACCCATCAGAAAATTTGTGAGGATTTCCTCTTCCTTCCATTTTGTTTTCAAGTTTCTTACCTTGGAATATAACTTTCCCGTAATTTTAAGATGGTTGAAAGCAGCGCCGATGCCTTCCCCACGGTGTTTCGCTACGATGTCCGTCGTGTCTGACTGTCTTTACGTGGTAGGCGGTGCCGGTAATACATCGAAGACTGAAAACATGACGGAAAGTATCGCCAGCATTGACGTCTGGGATCAGGAAACTTGCTCTTGGCGACAACAAACAAAAATGGCCATTGCGCGTCACGGTCATTCGACAGGTTCTATAGGTATATTGTATATAGACATTACAATAATGTGGTATAGTTGTATTCAAAATATGAAAGTACATACAACGATCATGTTTCAGGGGATCAAATTCTGATAATCGGCGGCGTAACGACGGCCTACATGGGGACGTTGAAAAGCGTGGAATGTTATTGTTGCGGGCGTGAAAATTGGATGAAAGGTGTGTCACCGTTGCCCCATGCAATATCTGGCCACGGAAGCGTTTCGCTACCCCCCACAAACCTGTTTGCCGAACATTAGGACTCTGGAACTATCCACCTGCCACGTTTGATAAATTATATTTATAACGAAAATCCAAATGAGCAAAGGTAGTATAAAAGTATTCGGGTTTGATGATAAGCTCATGTTATCATTCCTGCAGTGGATTTGTTCATCTGCTCAATATTTGTAACATGAGATGTACAAAAAAAACCCATTCCAAATAAAATAATTCTTCGATCTATTCCACTTTCAAAATATAATTCATACCGACCTAACGCTCCCTTACTAATCGCAGGGGTGCGTTGAAAAACTAGTAACCGTTCACTGGTCCTAACTTAACCAAATTCGCGGTGGATTTACCGACCGACCGCGTTGAATTACCATCAATGCACGCTGACGATGGAGTTGGTAAACTCTGTCGAATCCTGCCCTTGGATAGTCAAAATTGAGTTGTTGATCATTTGTAAATTACTGATTATTGATTAATTTTACGCGGCAGAAAAAAGCTCAGGGTTCACTGTGCAGCATGCATTTATTATACAAACACGTTGACATCTAGCTACGTAATTTTTTCTACAATATATATATTTTTGTTTTCGTAATTTCTCAATTTTTTTCTTTTTATTTACAATGTGTAAAGTTCAACAATATAATCTCGAGTTTTCACTCATTAAATAATCATGATATTTTTGATTGAGAGATCCTAAACTCTATCCGTACTACCCCTACTAACAATAGAGCTAAGAACTTCAGGGTGATATACATCGGTCATAATCGCCGTGAAAAATTTCAACAATAGCGACCATATGAGGTCTCGTGCTGGTATAGCTTGTGATTAAGTTAACTACAATGGTGAAAAGATTACGTGAGACTCATCTACTGTAATAATGATCAATTATTAATCAAAGTTTTAAATAGTACGTCTTCGTTTCGCGCATATTCTCACTAGCTTAAATTGTATATTTGGTGTTCATAAGCATACAGAATTATATTCACAATGTGGAATACGAATAATATTCGATTCCGCAGTCAACAGTTTGAGTTACTTTAATTTGTAATCATCCTTTGTAAGTTGAAATATTATATGAACGGTGCAAGTATCATCGTAATTAATGTTGAAAAAATCATACCCATCATATCTTAATGGTTCAAAGATTCCGAATTTTAATACACCAATTTGGTAATCAGCTAATAATTCACGGATATAGATGATCCGAAGGAGGGTAAGGGTGCCAGGGATTCAAAGCTCTTAGAGTGGCTTGAACAATAGTATCAACTTCTGCCATTGCTCCCAATCCTACATCTCCACACGCTAATGTCTTAGACACACATGGGATCTCTTTGTACCCCCATGACTTCAGTATAGAGATCTGTAATAATACAATATGATTAAATTTACACACATTCAGTATAAATGGTTACAACTTTTTTTTCTCACCTGAGGACCAGTTACAGGATGTTCCCACATTTTTGTATTCATAGCAGGACAAAATAGCAGCGGTTTTGTGGGATCCCAAGCTCTTGCAACGCAAGTAAGAATGTTGTCGCACATTCCACTAGCAAGCTTCCCCAGAGTATTTGCATCCAAAGGAGCAATAAGATATAAGTCTGCCCATTTGACCAAGTCAATGTGCAAAACGGGGTCGCCTCTGTCTTGCCAAGCAGCCCATTCTACTGTATCAGACAATATCTGAGTCCCGGGTGGAAGGTCGCACTCCTTGAAAAAATGCTTTGCTCTCTCCGTTACAACAACTCTAACTTCCAAGTTTTGCTCCCAGAATTTTTCTGCGAGAGTAGGTAGCTTTATAGTAGCTACACTGCCGGTGCAACCAATGAGAAGCTTCTTCCTGGGTGCGCTCGACATTTTAGTATTGATGTGCTTTAAGCTTAGGTGTGGGCAAGATATAATTTAATTGTGTCCACGTTTTCTGGTTACTTTCTTCTTATTTTAAATGTATCAAACTATTTTTGAATCTTATCACGTCTGTTTGATAGGTTAGATTGAGTATAATATAAATATATATACAAAGATTTTTTTTTATAATTATATAATGTAGAATTAGGAGTCAAAGTTTTTTAGCACTTTCTTTCTGGAATAATCGGGAAGGACCTTGATAATAATTTTAGTTAAAAATTTTCGGATACAGTTCCAGGTTATTAGACACTGCGTCCACCTGAAGTACGAGTGAATATAATAAGACTGATGAGAATAATAGCGGTAGATGTATGTGAGCAATAATAGATTGAGGTTATGTTTCTTTCAGATTATCATCTCCGAATCCCAATTTTGACCATTCTTCTTTAGCCATAAGGTCGTTATCCATACGGCAGGTAAGATACTCTTTAGCGACGTCTCTGCACATTGTGTTGATACCATTATTTTCTCTTAAGCACTTCATGTAGCTTATCATTACCCGTTTGCACTGGCCCTCGTGATCCAAAGGGAAACTGCCCTTCTCGGGCGCCGTTGGTGTGAAAGACTTTTGACCGAAGGTAAATGAAGACATCACTTCAAATCAGACACATTCGAAGATAAAAAATAACATGAAGAAATCTATCACAACAATTGAGCGGTTCTACGGTCATGTAGATTTGTATACATATGTAAACGTACAAAACTAAACATCAGCCACGAATTTCTACCCCTATTTTACGTTGCGGGGGAGGAGCAATTCACCAACACTTCACACTTCCAATCCTGCTGCTAACTTCAGCCGGTTGACAGCCATAATCGATACCTCGCACGCACGATTTAAAGGCCATGCTGCTACTGCTGCGACGATGCGTGGTTTGACATTTCTTCGTTTGTGATGATTTGGTTAGAGTGTCGATGGGATGTAGAGTTCCAGTTGTTTGATTAGTAGGAGATAATCGACTAGGAGATCTGGACGATGGCATCTCCGTCGGATGGAAATGATGAAAAAGGACAAGAGGGACCGATACGTTGCATATTTTTTTCAGAATTCCATCACATAGCCGGCCCGAAGATAACCTGTCAGGTGCGGTTTTAATAGTGGACAACCGTCCCTGATGTAGTGTAGCAAATGGTTTAACACTCTGTTTCTCAGGTGCCGGATAATTACATCTTGAAAGATATCTTCGACAACGTGAGCGTTTATATCATACCAAAGGCACAGCTCCAGCGCAGCACAATTACAGTGTAGGTAAATAAATACACCTTATATCCGAGATTCCAGAACAGCTTTATCTCTGAAGCTCTACGGTAACTATCGTTTTCAGAACTCTGAAAGATTTCAAAATTCTCGGATTTCCCGTGAGAATTGATAACAAGAAATATGCGAGAAATGCTTTCTACTTCAATCTCTGCTTTGTCTGTGACGCAGAGGCAAGGACTGTTCACTATGAACCTGTAGTCAAGAAGATGTCAGACTTTTTGGTAATTCAATATAATCGAAATAGCAAAGATTCCTTTTTTGACAAAATATTGTGATCTCATTTTGCATTCTTGGTAGATGGCAATGGAAATTGAAAACTGCTTTCTGTCAGCTTCCGAAGATAAAACTAGGCTTGCGTCAATGCTGAAGCAAGTTATGCAAGATCTGAACCTCCATAAAATGTGTACGCTAACAGGTGAGATCCTGTGATACTCAAAGAGATATATTAATTACGAAATTTATCATGATATCCTCATGTACAGAGGGCACCATGACGTCACATTTGAAAGTTGTCCGACTAGCCCCAGAGCCCAAGCCGGTGCTGGACCATCAAGTTCCAATATTTTTAGAAGGTCGTGAAGCATTTCGAAGCGATCACTGGGACTTGACAACGCAGCAGGTACTTCCGTACATAGATGGCTTTAATCACGTAGCTCGCATAGCGGCTGAGGCAGACGTGGAAAATAATTTGGTAAAAAGTTGCGTACAAAACCTTGTGTATGTATCATTCAAGTCGGCTCTTTTTTCCGTCAACGTTACGTGTCATAAATTGTATGATTCTTTTTTTCTCTAGATATTACGGCGTTGTCAGCCTGATTCCAATATTTCAATACAGTAACGTGTACGCAGCTACTCCCAATTTGAAAAAACTCGCAGAGGATGCACAGCTTCAGGAAAAATGCATTGCATATACTTCAAAATCTGGTAACTAGTTAAACACATCTACTTAGCAGCTCCGTCTATAAAACTGCCAGTGTCACTAATTTATTTATTCGACATACAACACAGCAAGACAACCTGCTTACCTCAGGGACATCTACAGGATGTATGCAAGCATGACGCATGGCAGCAGCATGCGAGACTTATGTCAGCGGCTGAATCCACAGACACTAAGAATCAATGAACGTAGATTAGTTCAATTTGGATTAATCGAGAGACTCATCCGCCGAGTTTACAAGGTAGGTGCTACGCAAAAGGGAAAAAGAATAATGTGGATGAGATGAACAAAATTAAAAATTGCTACACATCATTTGCTTGCAGTACCCTATTCACCTGCCAGGAACAGTCAGTGAAGAAGGACATAACAATCCGATCTATAAATACTTTACCGGCACGTACAGTCTGGACGAAATATGCTGCAGTACCGGACAATCCGTCGCCCAAATTGAAGAAATTGTTGAACGAGACTCAAACGTTGTGATGCTATGGAAGTAACGGACTATTAGAGAACTAAATTTAACCAATTACAAACTATACCTGATATCAGTTGTATTTTTTTTTATCTAGCTGTAAATAGATATAATATATTGAATATAATATATGTATATTACTAATATGTTGATAACCGTTTCTGTTACCCCAAAAATTACTCCTTTGATCAATGCCGTAGAATCGCAATAAAAACCAGCTCAGATCATATGATGTGTATTATACATTTTTATCGTGCAAAATTCATGCCAAAAATGTGTCTATACGGTAAAATGAATGTCGATCGGGTAAATCCGATCCTTTGGACGCACGTTTAAAATAATCCATCGATTTACAAAACGCAAGAGAATATAGTTAATATTTATTTGAAAATTCTTTTTGAGATTACCAAAATGGATGGAGAACTTGCAAGCTATTTGATAGTTTCGATCATTCGCTTAACTTCATTGACGTAATACTCCGGCACATTATTTTCTCGCATTTCGTTGCATTTACGATGCATCGCGTCCCGTAGCTTTTGGATCCTCATTTCATTCTGCGTCCTAATCGCAAGACCTTCTTCAAACATCTTCTGCCGGGCCGAAATCCTTTCCCTCTCCTTCTCATTTACCTATATAGTCCGTCAAAAATCAGGTCAGGTTCAGTAATCTTCATATTTAGAGAATAAATTTCGCTCACCTGTTTCAAAATCTCACTGCGATGAAGCATCGCTTCGTGATGTCTTCGTTCCCGTTCTTTTTTCTCACGGCACAACGCTTCCTTCTGCACGATCAAAACCCGCTGAAAATCGCGCTTTTCTCGTTCGATTTCCATCGCCTGCATTATTCGTTTGTTGTTGATCTGCTCATCCCTCGATTCCTTCATTCGACGTTGCTCTTCGATTCGCCTTAGCACCTCTTCCTTTTCCTTTCGACGCCACTCACGTTCGACTTCTTCCTGGATCCGTGCTGCATTCAGCTCATCAATCGTGGCCTACACGATGAAAATGAATTTTGGATGATAAGATGATCTTCGCATTGCCGACAAACGAACAAAATGCATACCTGGACATTTTGCGCTAATTCCGCCTGCTGCGCAACCCTTTTCCTTTCACGCTCTTTTCGCTTATTTGCCAATCGGGTTTCTTCGGCGATCTGAGCTGCTCTTTCCTCCAGCTGTCGTTTCGATTCCTGTATCCTGTGGGGATTACGATTTATAAAAATTTGAAATAAAAACATCAATCAACCGTGTTCAGCGGCTGCAGTATTCGCGTCGAATTCCATACCTCAGATCGATGATCCTATTCTCCTCTCTCTCCATATCCTTGAAATGCCTCAGCTGCTCGTTGCCCTCGGCCAAATCCCTCCTTATCCTAGCGTTCTCAGCCTCCTTCATCTGCTGGTGTAACATTTCTTCTTGCTGCCAGGCGATATTACTAAGATTAATTAATCGACTCTCCTCCTGTTTCCTCTCAAACTCCATGATTCTCTGTGACTCCGCTTCTTCGATCTGCTCTTTCAATGCCTGTGCCGTTTTCATTCGTCTTCTTTTTTCAACTTCTTCTTTTTTCTCTTCTTCCTGAATCCCCAAACGTCGTTCATTCTCCGCCATTTGATCGAGACGTTCTTCTTCTTCCGCAAGTTCTTTCTCGATTAATTTCTTCTCAGATATCTGAGCATCTCGAATCGCCCGACATTTTGTCTCTAAAATAAGCCGGTTGCATTTTTGTATTTCTTCTTCTTGCTCCAATTTCAGATTAAAAGCTCTCTCGAGAAGGTGCATGGTTCTTTTTCTAGCGTCTGCTTCGACATCGTTTAGTTTCTGGCCCTTTGGTCCCTTCCTCATGTCCATTCGACGAATTTCCTCTTTCCGCGCCATGCTCTCTCTGAGCAATCGGTCCTTCTCTTTTTCCGCAGCGTCGATCATCGCCTTTCGTTCTTCCTTTGTAACGATATGACTCTTCTCTCGAAAATAGTCGTACTCCTTACGACTTATGATCTTCGGATATACCGACGGCTCTTTCGACGGTATCAAATACTCCACCTGAGTACCGTCTACTTCGTTTCGACGACCCATCTGTGGAGAGACGAATGTGGGAAAATAATTTTCTCAGAACCTTGATGTGCTTTTCAGATAAAATAACGCTAGAGGAAACACGCGAAAAAATGTGAATGTATACACGTATATTTACCCACATTTTCTCGTGGTTTCATTTAGTATACATTACTTATGTATACCCTTCCTTATATTTCCTGATTTACCTATACATATAATATACATATAACATGTGTATTGCACATATCCTCTTTTCATGTGATGTGATGAATAATAGTAGGATGTGGTGTGCATGCTGATTGCTATTCCGAATATACGTTAATATTCATATCTAATCGCCGACCCAGAAGCACGTATCCTAAGTATGATTAAATATATTATAATAAACGCCGTCATAGTATCACGGTGAAGATGAACTTTTTTTGCAATATTATCAGAGCTCCGGATAATCACGATGTCTTATCCTCTGGGTACCATTAATTTATCATATCTAGCGGAACGTAAGTGAAAATTATATTTGAGGAGCCAGAATGATACAAACGTGTGTAGGTTACAGGAAGCTGCGGTCAGTATTCATGCGGAAACTGCTCAGATCGCTACCATTTGATATTATACTGATAGTTTCTTGGAACAAGCGCATTCCGTACACATTAAATATTATTTACTTAGAATCCATTGAAATTGCTCAAAATCGCACTATCCTGTTATGAAGACCTTAAAAGATTGATTAATTATAAAATCACATCGTCATTCTGATTATCACAATATTCTTCACATTGTCTAATTTTTATTAATGTACTTACCCTCTGTAATTTCTGATCCTTGATAGCAGCGATAGATAGAAACAAAGCTTATATGAATCTAATTTGTATCGAGACAAAACTTTTTGACATTAATTTTGCTTACTTCCTTGCCGTCAAAAGCACGATTTTTCCGCAAATGTATCGGCCTGCCGTCGAGCAGTTGATCACATTTTGTAGGTGGATGTCTGGTGTAAACTCCGGGCGGGAATTTAGGGTTCGCAGGTAATTGTATAGCCTCTCTAACGATCACTGTAGGTTTTATCTCCTTCGGCATTTTTCAAGTTAACAGCGAACTATGGAAGCAATTCGATATCCGCGGACGATGAAGGCGCGAATTAGAGGTTTATTATATTTCCTTCGAAATTAATTCGTAACAGGGACAAACGGCTCCATGACGATATACTGCGGTGTAAGAGAACTAAAGAAAATGTTTCCACTCATGTTGTTTGTTCGATATGAACGGCGACGCAAACGGGGGAGGATAGAAAACGAATGCTTTTATGTTTTATATTTTCACCCTCCGTTTAATGGTCACGTATCCACGCCGACCGATAAACAGAAGTGATCCTTGAATATTTCATTGCTGAAAGAGTTATTTAGCGGAAAATCATAGAATCTAATTATCCACAGAACCTATTATAGCTTAGGGATAACGTAATCACGTTATGATTAATTCGCATGAGTGACAGAAACTTCAGAGATGCAGATTTATAAATATATAAACATTTCTGATAAGGGAGAAGACAATGTCCGACATGGGATAACCCGACACAATACGATTATAGGCACTGTTATACGAGGGACAAGAAGAGATTCCCTATGCTGGAGTCGGGGGATCAAAAATGAGTAATTAGTTATTTGATATTCGATGATTCAGATCATCAAGGCCAGGTCTGGGAGTATAAGAAACGAAACAATTGTATAAGAACTGCATCTGTGATCGCGGTTTGACGCGCAATTAATACGTGCGTGAACTGGAGATCAACAATTCTATGTATTAAGGTTCCTAGAAGTGATTTTGGACAACATGCGCAACAAATTAATGAGCAAAATATAGCAGAGCACGTAGCGCTCATTCATATAAGACTCAGTTGGTTTGTAACATTACGATGGTGTTAAAAACTCGTCCTTCCATTTATCTGCAAAATAAGAGATTAGTTTTAATTGCAGGTACACGTCCTCATTTCACCCGGCCCCACGGTCGCGCCTACGGTAATTCAACTTCAAATAGAGCAGGGTTGAAGATAAACGTCGAACGCTATATTATACCCATCGTATCATACTACAATGTATGGAATTGCAACGGAATTACATCGACAGTTGTAATACCGCAATAGATAATCACATTTGAAGATAGCTACATACTTTCGATTATGAGGTAATCTGTTATTTATAGATCGAACGAACAATGCAAAACCTTACTAAAGATACCAACGCACCCTTGAAGTATTGTACTTCCATATGTATACGTTCATACAAATTTAGGCACGCGCAGAAAAATCGTGAGAGAGGGGGAGACAGAGGGACGCATTTGTGACAAAAAAAAGGGGGAAAAAAAGCGATATATATACGAGGAAAAGAGTAGCACCCCGCAAGGCCATTCTCTACTTATATGCGATGACCTTTTCTATCCTCGCATACGTCACTGTGTCGTACACCCATCGGACAGCGAATACGTTAAGTCCACGTGGTGTTTCTGTCCAGCGGGAATCTCCCACCCGAGAAACCCCGCTGGCCACCCACAACGTTATACTATACATTTCATAAATGCTGCAACCCGTTCGCGTGGCTCTTCCAAATGCGCGATGGTATAGTGCGACGCAATTTGAAATTTTCATGTATAATCTCCTGATCAGCTGAATATTTTTAGAATATTTCACTTCGCGCATGAATAAGTTCTCACGTAAACGAGAATAACTGAAATTCATTTGCTAGTAGGTTTCGACATATCGATTCGGCTAATTGTAAACTTTGGCATACATTAGGTAATAACTAAATGGATTATATAGACGCCCACATGATCGAGAGATAATATCACCCATACTTATAAATTTGTCAGTTAGTTAATTATATCGCCGTTATAATTATGGTATTATGAGATGTAGAATTATAGATTAGCAGAAGCTTGATGGACGAGGGTTGCAATTATATATGATGAAATATCGAAGGAAATATGAATTCCTTGTCTAATTAATTTTCAAACAATGTGGGGATATGAACGTTGAAAAAAGGCGAAGTAAAAAACTAAGATAAACCCGTATAAACCATCAATAATGTTGATGGATAATTGAGCGACGGATTTACATTCATATCCATTATCTAGAATTGGCATTATGGCTTTGATCATGAATTTCCCAAGTCATGTAGGCGAAAGTATAAATAAAATTCAAGTACCACGTGATAACGAAAATATCACGCGCGCGAAACATAGAACGTATGTAAGTAAATATGAGTTTCTCATATCATAACGACACAGCAGCGGCAAGGATAACTAACAATAAGGAAAAATATGACACAGTGCGCGTAGAACTGAATTATTAAGCAGGACCTAGGACTGGTTTTATGTTTATATCCTTTCTACTAGTTTAAAACCGGTTGTTGCAACAATTTTTTTCACCTTCGCAAATAGCACTCATCATTTCTACTGCGCGACTGAAAATTAGCTTTATTATATTGATTAGTTCTACGAAATAAGAGATTGAAGAAGATACAACCAGCCGCGGTGTCTTCCATTTGATCACTCAACAGCAGCACTCATATTTTTTCCATACAAATATAGAATTTTTAGTTCTTTTTTTTTGTCCACGTAGTTCAACCGACGTTTTTCCCGAGGTTCTTCATTTTCCATGTACCTACTTTTTTCTTTTTCTTAAGCTTCTGCGCCGCAGGGTGCTTCTAATGCAATCGAACGTGTCAACCTAGATAGTTCAGAGTGCAAGTTTTCGGGCACGTACGGAACATACTGAAACTATAAAAGAAAAAATGAACAAAAAATAACCACCATAAGTGGCACAACCATCAAACGCAGCTGCTATTCACGATTATTATATTCATATTGAGTAATGCCAGAGCACTTCATTTCAATAGGTTAACGTGTTTATAAAACTATGTGTTCAGCAGTCTCTAGGTGTTAATGCACTTTGACGACCATTACGTAAGTAAATCGAAATTTTGCCGGCGTATATGCAGGGTATGGTATATATCTATTGAGTAGAAAATTTACTCGTCGCAATTATATTAGTTTTTCGCATGGAAAACTACATTTATTTATTTTCTTACCCCCATTTTGTTGCCAGCGAACTTCACATATGGTCCAAACTTTTCGTTTACCTCCTTATACACGTCGCACGAATAATTCCGTCAGCACTTAACAGCTGACACTAAACAGACATTTCTCTTCACTCAGATCTGTGCAGCCCAAATGGTATTTTATAAAAATAAAAGAAATAAAATGAGAAAAAGGTCGTAGTTAAAACCATATACCCTTATACCATAAAACGATTCTCCGTGAGCTTGCCGATGCTATAAAACTGCACGTGTACAAAATAAATTTAACAGCGGGAAAATCAGCGGGAAAACTCACAAAGAATAAAAGAATAGCATAGGTCGAGACAGTGAAAATATATTATATAATAGATATATTTTTTGTTACTAATAGCTACTGCAAATACTTATAAAACCGAACCCGGCCGAATAACGACCACGATCGTAACTTCCTATTCTTGTGTATAGCTCTCAAAATTCGTGTTATTGCTGACAATGAGTTTTCGAGTTTACTTTTATTTCAAACTGGTATATTTGTACTTTGCAGTAAAAAATGTTCAGAACTACGTTATGGATACGAGAGTTGAGAGTAATACAATACAACTATTGTTGATTATTGAAATTATGTTGCACGTAAAGAAATCAATAGAATCATTGTCGGTAACCTCGGAGGAATTTTTCCCGTGACTTATTCTGATAAGATAGTAAATTACATACATTCATATATTATTCTTAATCTCTGCAGTTTATAAAAAGTTTATGTAAAAACTGATGTCCCATTACAAATTGCATCGATGTACGCGTTTACATAACGTACGTGGCGGTTAGACGGGTCATTGAAACGATAAGACGCTTAGAATATCGATAAATTCTTATTAATACCTCGTGAATGATGTATACATATACCTATTAAAAGAAAAATAAAAATGATATATTATGCTTAAGAAATGAATCTTTATAGTTGATATCATATAGTGTCCTATTTATCTATAAACAAATGGCGTAATCGACAGTGCTGAATGAGTTTAATTGTGAATCGAATTCGTGCGTCGTTTATGTGTCAGGATAAAGAGGTATATATGTATAGGGAGATCAAGAGGCCCAAATTTTTGTTAAAAAAAGTCATAGTTCTTATGAAAATTCATGTGAAAAAATATATCTTTGTGGATTATTCTTTTCAGGTTGATCTTATTTGATGTAGTTTTAGGAGAAGAACAGAACAGAAATATCAGGAATCTCTCCTCGCCCCTCGTTCGGCAGAAAATCGTTCGTGCCTCTTTCAACCGGTCATTACTTGTTCGTGTATCCAAATTCGATCGAAAAATCGACAGTTTCTTATTAAAATACTCGTTTACTGAACATAGATCATAATTAGAGAATTATTCAACTGATGCACACAGATGGAAATAGATAACATGTGACATCCCTCATGCTATGGAACATGGGTATATCTCCCTACTTCAATGTGCTTGCAGATAATAGCCCGCTTATTTTTTCAATGAATTAGTGACAATTATACGCGTGATGCATTAATCATAGTCAGCAGACATTGAACTAGTGTAGATCTTCTATCTCTGCTGGAGGAAAAGGCGTCGAGGCTGGTGCGGTATGTATAACTTGCAGTGTAGGCGTCACATTGACATTGCACGATGATAATAATAAAGCGTGACTAATTGAAGTCTCAATTGAAGTTCCAAGGAGTTCTTCTTTTTGTGATGCGTAAAAGCACCACGACGTACGACATACATACGAATATGTGACATCCCTCTCCCTTCGAGAGAGTTCATCTGCGAGATGACGGAATTGAGGAAAACGAGCGCGGGCAGCGGGGAATTGTAATTTTTATTAGTCCGATCTTTGACCACCACGTGGCGTTGGTCCGTCACCATCACCTCGGCGAGGCGGCAACATTCGTGCGCCGACTGTGACGCTCAACTGTCGTTTGAGAGCGTTTCTTTGATCATCACCAACGCGATTTAGCTCTGTGCAATGCGACCGGCATCGATGCAGCGGGAGCAGCGATCATTAATATTCGAATTTGAAGCCGGTAATCGACCCCACGAAGACCGGTATTTGTGGTTCAACATATCTAAGCTTTCAGAACTTATAGCATGTCATAAACCTGGTAGACAACTACCAGAACCACGTGCCACCCATTCCTGTGAATTTTGCTTACTCTGCCGTGCCCTCGTGATGACATCTGAAAACAAATAAAGGACAAGTGAACTCTGATGTTCATTTCTAAACTAAGTGAAACAAAGTGAGAAAAAGTAACAACAACTATATTCAGTTTCATTAAACGCGTCCCCAAAGTTCGTTGAGACGTAGATATTTTTTTTATTGCAGTATTCAGGAAGTGGAACAAAAATGTCACGTGTACGACGTGGTGTGTATAAAAAAGTACTCGAATGTGATAAACGTCGATGATTGACGGCGGCGGTAAAATATACAAGACGCGAATTTACGGTGGCGTTGATGTTTTATCATCTATTTGCGGATCGGCAGTAATGATATTAATATCAATGTTTTTTATAATTGTATAATACTAACAAAACCATGACGTGATAACGTGGATATGATGCAATGGACACATGAAATTATCAAAGAGGATTTTAATTTTCACGTGTGATTAAAAATTTCAATTCCACTGGGAGGATATTTCATGCGATTTTGATATCATCTCAACGCAAACAAACCAAACAATGATCGGTGGTTGAGATATTTTGTGGCGGTTTTATTCTTCTTCAGGAATAATTGGATAAAAATAAATAAAATAAAATAACGAAATAAAATCGCTGGCCGATAACAAATAAGAATAAGGAGAAGGATAATAACAATACAAATCTGAACCCGACGTGGGCTTTATGTGTGTGTGCGCGATAGGTGAGTCATGGTTATGATTATTTTATGAGATAGCTTTATGGGTGATACAGAGAAGTGCAAGCGTCTCTGATTCAACAGACAAGCACGTTGCCCGCCTATTCAGTTTTCGAAAAATTTTCAATTCTCTGTTTAGAATGAAAAATGTTATAAAAATTTGTGTCATACCCTCCTCGTAGATATACCGATAAGGACTGACTGCCTGAAATTATTTATAGCTGAAAAATAGACTAGGAAGAATGAACGGACTTATTTATAATTTTATTTCTAAAATGCGTAAGATTCTGCGTTTCTTTTAGCTCCCATAAAGAACAAGAGAAGACATTACTTTTTTAGCCATGATCTGCGGCATACCCAGAACTGCCGATAAAATGGTGAAATAAATATAGAAAATCAGAGGCATTTTTTCCCCAGCTGTAACCGAGGTACCAATAAACTCTCTCAGCGGGGGCGATATGTCAATCAGATGAAATAAACTAGGTATTCGAAAAACCGCGTTCTCGGCAATAGATCTCAAACTCCAACCATTTCATATGCCGCCTTTGATCTGTTGAGACATTTGAACCGGTAGTAATGCGATTACAAACGATATAGAAATATAATCGTCATAACCGGATACTTTGTTTCTTATTCCCGCATTCAACGACCCGACGAGTGAACAATCGCATACCCCGGCATTCTATATCGGCTAATGAGGCAGTCTGGAAGCTGAACATTCGGTATCGTAATTGTAGATCGGATACTTGACCGTCTTGAATTAAGTGCGCTAACCCTTTACGAGTGACATTTTCCTCAGAAATTACACGCTGGTCACACACTGGGTTCAAAAAATACCGCACTCGATACGAACGGTCCAATTGCCTTAAGATTATGCATCAAAGATTCTAGAATATAATTTTCATTCACACCGAAATTCGAACGATGGAGTGTGCACAAGAAACTGTCGCTCGTTCAGGGCGGGAAAAAATATCTCTGTAGAACTGCATTAAAATGGGCTGCCGTTTTAAAAAGTCGTGCAGATAAAGTGCAGCGGTCCCACGCTGGGAAAGGGGCAAGGGCGAAGATCACGGTGAACGGAAACCTGTAGGTTGTATCCTCGGCTGTATCATATTTCATGTGTAGTGAGGAGTGTAGAATAATCTGCAATCTGTTATCTCAACTGTAGCGTAGATATGATATAGGCCTGTGTACCCTAAAGAAAAACGGAAGAACGGGCTATGAGAGACCGATAATGAAAGGGAAAAACAAGATATGAAACGGAAATAAAGCAGTACCCATTTTCTTTAGTCGAACAAAATTAAATATAAGATACTTAATTATCGCTTATTTCATGGCTTAGTTACCCCTTCCTAATTTACG
Organism: Athalia cordata; assembly: GCA_963932425.1. Taxonomy (NCBI): domain Eukaryota; kingdom Metazoa; phylum Arthropoda; class Insecta; order Hymenoptera; family Athaliidae; genus Athalia; species Athalia cordata. The sequence continues at coordinate 35,684,325 of OZ010626.1, forward strand.
GCGTTGGTGGATGATTCTAATGCTTGAATCATTCATTAAACTGGCTCCGTTATATCAGTCGGACCTCAGCAGACGGTGATTATCCTCAGTTAATCGTCCCCACTCACTGCGCATTAACAATACAACTTCGTATGTGTAAAATCTATAATCCAAATATCTGAAGTAAAGATCTTTGTAGCACACAATACGCACATGTCTCTAGTTATTGTTTACTCTTACTCAACCATTTGTGACGTCTCTTTAGACTACTTCTTTATTTTTTTTTTTTCCAACCGAAACACCCACTCGTAATCGGTTCATGTTACGTAAATCTGCCTTTTTTAAGACCTCTATCAGCCTGTGAAACCGCGCTATACGTAAACATATTTTAATGAGAACCATAATATAATCATGTTTAATTAGAAAATAATTATAAATTATCAAGTTTTGAATTCAATATATAAACGACATGGGCCCTAATGCACGAGTTGCTTTCAGTTCTAAAAGCCCCCTAATTAGTTTGTCTCCTAGAGAATTCTAAAGCCAGTTATACACTTTCGGTGCTAAAAGCGAGTATATAGTTAATAGGATCATGACATTTGGAAAATTCAATTTTTGGCTCTCGTCAACGCCAATAATAATCCTTTTTCCACCACACTTCCGCGCAGTCTGCAACTCGATATCTGCATCATATACGTGACTTCGGACTGGAGGGAATATAACACCGCTTAACCGTACAACAATATATTTTGTCGGATTTTCTGAATTTAGATCTCCAGTAATCGTTAGAGCTTACATCTAAGCAGTAAGAGAATAACATTCCAAGAAACGAGGGTCCTCATCATCGTAATTTGAGGTGTCTTGCTATTATTATCTGAACGTTCGAATGTCTCAGAGTTTCCGACATATATACACGTGCAACAGGGACTGATAGAATCTTTTCTTTTAAACCCCTCGCTAAATTGCTGAAAATAAAAATTTATTGCATCGAGAAAAATTTGGGGGCCAAAATTATTATTCTGAGACCCAACCGATTCAGGCAAAAAAGTTTCGGGTGCAAGAGGGTAGGAGGACGGAGGGTTAAGGAGAGATCTGCATAGTTTTTATCTGAAGAATTCGTTCGTCATATATTTTCAAGAAGGTTCAAGCACTTAGGCGTATGCTCATTCCAATTACATGCACTCGGAGGAGACCCTCCCACACGGCCTGCACTTTAAGAGAAACTGTAATGTCGTTGACAATGTGAGACGCTCTGGCCCTAAGATCTCATCACTAAATAACACGCAGGGGCCTGAATCTCAAGGACATATCTCAGACCTATACTGACGCCGGCGGTATACACTGGGCATAAAACACAAAAAAAAAACACTGAGAATTCTGAGAACTAAGACGAAACGACCGGTGTGAAAAAATAACATGACGCAATGTACCTGCTAGTCTGGATTTTGTTGTTGTGCAACAATGATCCAGAAGGAGTCTCGCTCTAGGATTTTTGGGTATTATCTTACGCGATATTTCAATTGTCTTCCGATAGAAAAAGTGATTTCTATCGACGAGTCCTAAGAAATCTCAGTTGGGGGTGAGAAGTCATGGAGAAATAAAAAGAAAATACTTGTCGTCTACCCCCAGGTGCAGAGGTAGTCGGACTCTCTCATGTTACCCGTAGTTAGCTGAGGTAGAATTTTGCGTCTAAAATTATCCCATACAACCCGCGAATTGATGAATCTAGGTTAAAACCGTTGCTGCCCGGGTTGAACTAGCGTTGCATATAATAGCTTACCGATTCCAGGTAACAGCTGACATCCCAGTGAAATCAATAATTTACCTGGTTACTCCTGGCTTCATCTAGAACTACTAGGTATCTGTATATGTATATTCGAAATATAAAATGGTATTATTATCATACCTACCTATACCACTCAGCATTGTGCATTACACATTGCACCTCCGTGCCTCCTAGTCGCCCTCGACCATTTGTAGAGATTTGCACCTGTAGCATATCGTTCCGTGCGGATGTAGTTATATACCTACCTTGTGTATCTGATTATCATACCCTTAGATTAGGTCTCTGCAGAGTAAATAAGTAAAACTTAATTCTTTCTTCACAGAGACCTGTACAAAAAAAATAGAATAAAATACAAAAAAATCAGGATAAAAAATTGAGATAAATCTAATTCCGTTCTAATTATATATATTGCTGCCGTCTCGCAGCAATAAACGACTTTCGTACGGCACGATTAGAACGCATGAACAAAACGCACGATCCTGAAATCTCATATAACATTTCAGAATATTATCTGGAAGTACGTATTGAAAAATATGCCGTATATAATGCGTTTTGGTTCTTATAGATAAATCGGGAACACTTTGTGACGTGATACGTAAATAGGTCAGGCGTGGAGTGGTATAGTTAATGGAAGGGCCGGAATTCTCGTTCGCTTTAGGTCTGCAGCAGGAGCAGTTGTCGTCCTCTCGTTCGTTGGCGTGTTTATAATAATAATAAACAGTGGGAGCCGTTGTCACTTCATAGCTATGTGATCTGAAGCAACATCGTTGTATTATTATTTCGGGCGAATATTTAATAGTATGTTTATCGAACAATACACTAATTAAATGAAATAGAAGTGTATAAATACCTTGTGAATTCGACTTCCAAACTTATCAAGAAATACATCCGGATATTTTAGCGGTGACATCTTTCATCGACATACGCGTTGCGCCATTCGTCGCTTTCGTGTTCGTGTATTGTTTCCAGATGACAACTGAACTATCATTCTGCTGTCCGCGGGACGTCAACTGTATTATAAACATGTCTCGACTTTTTCTAGAAGATCTCTGCCATCCGGGATGGGCACGTTAATTTTGGCGTGTAATATAACACCGTGTTGTAATCTGAGCGCAGACTCTCGCCGTGGAGAACCAGAGAGTAAGCAAAAAGAAATGTTATGCTGAGGAATCGTTTTATTAATTATGTTATGGGCAGGATGCAACGCAATTAGATTACCAGAACAGTATAATCTGTTTCATAAAAGTTAGATGGTGTGAATAGCGAACGCCTATGACCGCCTTTGTCGCAGTATTCTACACCGCGTTAGAGTATCAACTACGCGTAAATAAATAACCGCGGTCAACACGCGGTCAACGAACAAGCCGCTGTGTTTTGAGAAAAGTTCGGTGTCCACCGAGCCCCTTACGTTTACGAGTAGGTGTTGTGTAGCCATCGAATCGCCGGTATATATAGTGATCAAAATTCTACACCCGTTTTAATCGCGGAGACAACAATAAACGACGGCCAGACTCTAGGCAGATTTATTGAATATACAAACAGCTTCGTTCGCATTCGTAATGCATCCGCAAGAATATAATGCAGCTTGAGAATATTTGCACCAGTGATGAGCCAGCGAAACGTGAGTTGTAATCTTAGTCCTCGTATGCGGTGTCCTCTATCTCACGCGCCTCGCGATGCCGACTAATATAAACCAGGTATCAACTACATGGAATTTATATCTCATTTAGTTCAGACATCGAGCGAGGAAGAATTCGATGTAACAGCAATAGCGCGTCAACGACTGTCCGAGTTTTTGATGCGATAAATAAATCGTATAATAAACGCTGCCTTATCTAAAATTGGTTGGTGGTACTTACACGTTTAACGACAGCGTTGATAAGTAGGCCACAATCTCCCAGCGGAACCGCTCACCGCGAATCCGGGTTCGTTTTTGACGGCATAGCCACATCAGCTAGTAAAAAATGTGTTGAATGTTCCCGGACGTTTGTGTGTGAAACACGACGCCACAGAACTTCTGCGCTGTAACGCTACCCGAAGACTGACTTGAGGGCTACCCCCACTACTTGGATGTTTTAGCCGCATGTAGAGGGAGACGATGACTCTGGGATAGGGGGTATATAAGCTTAGCGGCCCAGATCGGAGGGTTCATTAGTTGCAAGTCGCGTGACATTAGAAGTTGCATTTGCATGCGTAGTTAGAATTTCGAGTGGTGCATGGATGACGGATATAAAAGCAAGCGTAATTTTCTGTTATAGTCGAAAAGAAAACGAGCAGGAGCCGATTTTTGTTACTAAAAACTCGCAGCCGTTAACCTGCGACGTTGTTGTCTTCCGTTTCAATGGAACATGATTGAGGGAAAGGAAAAGATTTATCCAGGTGTGAAATTCGTTTCATAAGACAAAAACTATGGTTGTTTTTTGTCCAAAGCTATCTCATAATATTCGTCAGTGTGTCAAGTTACCACTATTTGAAATTATCTAAGTTATAATATCTTATGATTATGTTTTGCAGCTACTGTTTGTGGACCGATAATCGTAATGATTGATACAAATAGGCTCAGTCACAGCCTCACGACTGCGCTCAAAGATCGACCTCATGGCATCCCAGTTCAGCCGAACCGATCGCTCCCTTTGCGGCCACCACCGCCGCATCCAACGCGAATTATGGTGGCAAAATCACCGTTGAGTTCTCCGTTGACTCAAGTTGGACCTGACTTGGAAAAGAAAAACACGTCAAATAATGGCCGTATCCCATCAAATAACAAATTGCCGAGCATCGATAATATTCGTGAAAAAAAAGGGGGTGATAAAGAAAAAGATGAAACAAATCAACTAAGGGTTGTGGAGATGAATTTTTACGATTCGAAAGACAAAGAGGATGTTCTGGACGATGGAACTAGTTGGAATGGCCGAGGTGTCATTTGCAGAACCCCCGTGGAAATTTCCAAACGACACGCGCATTCATTTGATAATGAAAAGTCGTGTGAAGCTAGAAGTAATGGAACTAGGCGGAAATCTGACGGTCTATCATCGGCAAATATGGGGGGAAAAAAATTCATCAGTGCTCCTAGGAAAAGGATGTCACAATGCACTGACGATGATTCTGATACCTCCAGCAGAAAGAGGGCCCCCAAAGTTAAAAAGTTGGAAAAAGAAGAGCCAGTAATATCGGAAGCAAAGAAGTCTAAGAACGAAGAGAGTTATAGTGGATTGTTTCCACAGATATACAAATATCGTAAGCCTAAGTCTGTACAATCTCAGCATTTTGAAGCAAAAACGAATTCGTTGGCACTAAACCCGAGTGAAAAAGGTGATCGGGTTCATACGTACAAGTCAACGTTGTCAAAAGACTCAAAAATACCGAAATGTCCTGCAGCCATACCAATTGCAGTAGCCGATGCGATGAACCAACAGGAATTATTATTTCCAACGATCAACGTACAAACACCTCGCGACATAAGCCCCGAAGATCGTACTAATACAAATGTGGACGGCGAAAGGGTTCAAAGCAATGATGCGATTATTTCCATCAGTGACGAGGATGATGTAGTAATTACAATGGATAAACCAAATATTACTAATTCAGGAAGTAATATTGCAACAACCCGACAAAATTATACGGCTACTTCTGCAGGTAGTCTGGGCAGATCTGCATCTGGCATCAATCAAAATAAATCGAATCAATCGAAAGTTAACATCCAGGTGAGTAGGCTGGACAACCAAGCAACTATCAATGAAACTGAAACGGCGTTGCCATCTATGCCAATCCTAGAAAATACACAGAATGATGTTGTTTGCAACACACTAAAACAGCTTGAAAGTGCAACATATCTCCAAAACCTTGACCTAACTTCGAGTAAAAACTTTGTTTCAACGATTGATGTTCAAGTATTGAATGATGTATCGAGCGATAAACCAGGTAACTTGACGCCGACTACACTAAATCAAAAGGTTGAAAACCCAACACATTGTCATGGAAGTATACCATCTCTAAACGGTGCTACGTGGGTACAAATTCAAATACCTGGACGTTCTCCAGAATTTTTTATGCTCTCAACTCCGCAAGTACCGTCAGATGATCATGCAATTAACACGGCTAATAATAACCCTGTTGAGACAACAGAACCAGTAACCGTGTTTACTGGTACCCAATCTATAGCGGATGAGCCTAAAAATAATGAAGAGTTGAATCATATGAAAATTCGAATAAGCAGGCTGAAAGATGCTTCGGAAGCGAATTCAACAGAGTATCAGGTATCATTCATTGAAAGAGCTGATACAGTAGTGCCACAAATGCCTTCCGCAGAGATTGCAATTCCACTCGTATTACCCAATGATCACCAAGAGCAGTGTGAAGACTTGAACGAAAAAAATCAGTCACAGCCTGAGATCCAGTATCAAACGCAATGTGATGTTCCATATGATCTTAAAGTACGATCTGTAGATACTACAGACTTAGTGGAGGTTCAGAAAACTGTAGATGACCTGAAAGGGGACACAAAGCGCGGCTCTAAAGCTAGGTCTCGAATTGATGAAAACAAAGTCAAGAGCCGCAAAATTCAGCACAAAAAGAGGTTGCAAAAGTTTGCTAAAGATGAAGCAATTCTGTTGCATAAAATTACCCGTACGTCTGACCCGGTACGACTCACTGTACTAAATCAAAGACTAAATGTTACAAGAAAAAAGATAGAAAATACTCAAAAGCACCTAAACAGGCTCAATAGTATTGAGGATCCGACTCCCGATCCATTGAGAATACAAGTCAAACGAGACCTTGTGCAAAAAACGCCAACACCAGACCCTGTAGATCTAGCGTTGCTGTCGCCCTTACACCCAACCAATGAAACTGATAAAGCTTCAACTGAGAGGAGCTCAGAGGATTTACTGCAACTTGTGATCACAACCTTAGAAAGAGAGTACACTCCCCAAAGCCATTCCGAATTAGATGTAAAATGTGAACCAACTATCCAAAACACAACCGAGAATACTACCGACTTTACTATTCCTGTTACGGAAAACCCTTTACTAAATGATAAATATGTGTTAGGCTACTATTCAAACCAATCCATTAGACCAAATTCAGTGGTTCAAACAGGTGCATCTAACGTGGATCCCAACATCGCTGTCAGCAACTTAGAATATTCGGATAGAAAATCGCCATATGAAAGTCGTATAGCTGACTTGGATTACATCGCTGATAATACCGCACAATTAGAGAATCCAATTAATCAAAAACTGAATGTTAAAACAAATGAAATAGAAAATACTCAGACGCACCTTAACAGGCTCAACAGTATTGTGAATCCAACTCCCAAGCCTTTGAGGATACAAGTCAGACGGGACCTTGTGCAAAAAACGCCAACACCAGATCCTGTAGATCTTGCATTGCAGTCACCATTACACCCAACCAATAAAACTGATAAGGCTTTAACTGAAAGAAGCTCAGGGGATTTGCTGCAACTTGTGATCACAACCTTAGAAAAAGAGTACACTCCCCAAGGTCATTCCGGATTAGATGTAGAATGTGGACCAACTGTCCAAAACACAACTGAGAATACAACCAACTCTACTGTTCCTGTTACTGAAAACCCTTTCCCAAATGATAAATATGTTCTACACTACTCTTCAAACTTATTCATCAAACCAACTTCAGTGGATTACACTGCTCATAATACCTCACATTCGGAGAATCCAATGAATTCTTTAACCAACCTCGCTAATCCCAACAATCTGCCGTTCGGTGACTCAGATGTGACTAAAATTCCAAAAAAAGCTGACGAGCAGCAAATTAATCCAAACTGTAACTGCATACATTGTTTACAAGGTGGTAAAGCTGTAACGAGGAAAAATGCAGCTAATCTTGACAAACTACCTACATCAAGCGCGATTCCTGTAATGATCAGCCGCGATAATACCAACGTTCACTATCAAACTAATTATCCTGTACATCGTGCTGAATACAAAACGGCAGGAAATGTCCCCAGCCAATTTTCCAAAGACAACGGAGGTGCAAATATTAATTTGAGCTCACCACTACAAGGACATTCAGCTTTACCCCTTCCATCAACTTACAACAGGAATCTAACTGCCCAAGGATATCTACCGTCTCCGGAACTCAGCCCAAATCATCAGGTGAATAAAAATAATGTGTTCTCAGATTTTCTTGTACTAATATGACTTTCAGGCAATGCCTACAGACTGATGCTTTTCCCAAATTACAATTATTGACCTCATTTAACTATATAATTAACATTCTTCCAGGTTCCACAATGGCATAGCTTACAGTCTGGTGTTCAATCATCAGGTCAATTCACACCTGACCAAAAAAGTAACGCCAACACATCGATACTGGCTGCACATTTGCAGAATTCCAAAGCTCAAGAACCTGTCAACTTTTCCACTTCTGCTAATCTGCAAAGGTATATTGTGAATTTTATTGTAGCCCACTGGTCAATCGCACAATAATTTGTATTCGTAAGAAAAACGAATATTTTTATCCAAAGTGCAAAACTGCACTCTGAAATTTATTCGGCTCTTGAAAATTTCTGGAACACTTTCAGCCTTGCTCAAAACACTGAAACGATTCGAACAAACCTGCCTCAGCACATTCACAGTCGAATAATGACTGAACAGTTTCCAACACTTGGTAGTTGGGCAACACAGATGGGTAGGGAACCTGTTATCGTAAAACCAGTGAATAATTCTTCATCCCGTGCACCGATTGATCCCCGTACGACAATTGGTCACACAGCTAACTATCCGGTAAGCAGTTTCTACTTCTTTTTTCACGTCGTAATCCTACCTTTTGTGCCGTTCGGGGTTGAAAAAAATTAATTTACTTCTTGTTTACTCAGGAGCCTGGATCGGAGAAGCATAAAATAGATGCAACTGCCAATAACCCTCGACACCACCCTATTGTAGGGAATGCGTCACAAATTTGGGTACCGAACAACTCTCCGTATGAGCAACAAAGACAGCTTGAAGGATTCACAAATCAAAGAAGTAGCCTTCCAAAACAGCAGAGTAATCCTCAACAACGGCGGTATCAGCCGGTGAGTACTTTAAACCTAGAATGATAAAAATAATATCTCATGTTCCGAATTTCGAAACATTGTTTTTTTTTCGTTCATAGATAAGACCTCGTGTGCCACCAAATCCACCGAGTTATCACAATCCTGCCAATCTATCATCTGTTTACCCTGGAGCTGAGACATACTCTACGTACACGATGCATCTGTACCAGCAGCCTGCTGTTACATCTCAATATATTCATAGTTATAATCCTTCTAGGATGCAGATTTCCAATCAACAAAATCTGCGACATTACCATCCCCCGCCAACCTCCGCACGGTTATCAGTTCCTGAAAGGTACCCAAATCAAGTAAATCCTGCATCATCCGCCAGCACTGCCGGCATGTTATCGCAACAACAGCCCCAGCAACGGTTGCGGCAACCTCCGCCGTACCCCCCGTCATGGCCAGCAATGACTAACTATCATCAGAGTCATAACAGCCCATCATTTCACCTTCACAATACTATGACTAATGTAGTTGATAATTCATGGTCTCACCCAACAATGTATCAAAATCCTGAATCCTTGCCCTCGCAGCAATCTAAGGATGCCATGATTCCACATTTGCCCCAAAACAGCGGAAACGTTAAAATTTCTGCTCCTATTTATAACATTCCAGCAGTATTGAATACGACTATGCAGAGTCCGGTACCTACACAGCCCCTAGACCTTGGGGCATGTGGGGCGACTTCTCATTCAGGTAAGGTTTACAAAAATCTGAAGAGATCTAGTACCTTGAAGTGTTCCAGATGCGGAATGGCTGGTCCAAAATTTAATTGTAACGGTTGTGAAACAGCATTTTATTGCAACGAAAGTTGCCAGGCTCAACACTGGGCCACCCATTTCATGGATTGCGCAACAAGAATGCCCAAGTTGAAAAAAGTTACATGAATCTGAAAATATCGATGATTCAATGAGGCCATCATTCTAGTGCTTTTGTCGATAAGTACAGAAAAAGTGTTGAGCGCCAGATTATGAGCTGCTGCTGATTGAGCAATGATTGTTCGGTGTTTGTATCTGGGCACACAAAAAGTGAGCTCAAGTTACTGGTAAATATTCTTTAAATTGGTTTATCATCATCAAATAAGTCGTTATATGTTATACGTGTAATACGTAGTTCGATGTATTTAGTTTATTTTAAGAGTTTTCCGGTGTGTTTTAGAATGCACGACTATTCCGTGCAAATTCAAACTCAGACAACAGTATTATACTGTAGATTATTATAGCGGTTCCTAAATGAATTGGAATAAACGTCCTAAGTTAGTTGTATTTACGTACCACGTATTTATGCGTACTTGAAAGTAATTTGTAGATTACGCATGTTACCATTACCGCCTCGACCATTCCAAATTATCGATGATAGAGACAAGAAGAAAATATTTTGTATTCATGATTTTGAAACATGGAAGACGATATTCCGTAAAACACTGAAAAAAATCAAGAAAAGCCGCAGCAGGAATCGAAATATCACCTATTTGAAAACTTTATAGACAAAACCCTGAATAATACAGGAATAGGTATTGTCTAGTTAATTATAGTTATTCACATATTAGATATTTCATCCAATACTGCAAGCCACTTGATAGTTCTTCAGGGCTTATGGGAAATCATCATCGTGTAACATTCTGGCTTCAAATTTTTCGGTAAAATTGATGAATACAAAATATACGGTCAGTCCTTGGGCATTTCAAAGTAATTTAGTATTCCATGTGAATATCATATTTCATTCATCGGGATCTCAGTTCAGTTCGTATTTCAATTATAAATAAAAGTCTCCGGCCTCCCGGTGAACGGTGTATATTTTTTTAATATCGAAGTAGAGCCTGATTGTCGGCACAAATTCTATATTAATATACATTACGCATTAGATTAACTGAACGTGCGGGTAAGCGTTCTGAAAATATGATTATTTCATTTATCTAAAACTAGAAACTGTATGCGTGGTAATTATTACATGTATCTAAAAGTCAGACGAGAATGGTGATTAATTGATTAATGCTAAATATGTGTACATATATAGTATAATATACTAAATTGTATTACGTGTCGGACTGATTTTAACGTTACCGTGTAAATACCAAAGTGTGTTGTCTGAAATGCAAAATGTCCTACACTCAATTAGGTTTATGCGAAGAAAAACTCATAAAAGAGAGGTCCTAATAGTCATCTTCTTTTTACTGGATAAGTTTTAATTTTTCAACTTTTTTAATTTTATACTTTTATACTTTGTTGCGTCCTAAATTTACTATTAGTTACTTATAATATCCATCTGCATATTCATACTTATATTCATGTTCACAGTCGTATGCATTTCACAAGGGCAGTCGAAAATACGAGCACTACCTGATATGGGGTTCTTTCTAATATTGTCGAATGCCTATTGTGACGATACAACATGCTCATTAGATTACCATTCATACTCTTCCTTTCTCAGATATAATAAATTAGTATTAAGCAGGTATACAGTTTTAAAATAGTGAAACATCTGGTTGCCATACTCCTCTCTGGTATTTTTCCTATATGGGGTAATCCCGGAATTAAGAGATACGCGTCCACTTTGAGGTACCTTGTTGCATTCATTTTCAGTTATTGCGCTAACCTACATTGTTTCTTTCAGTGGTATCGGATACCTGAGGTTCTATTCTATGTTGTTCTACCTACCTGAAATAGCATAATGCAATAAAATATACGAAGAGTTAGCGTGGTAGTTGGCCGAGATGTAAATTACGTAAATTCTAGGTAGACGACATGGGGTAGACCGACTCGGATTTTTCCGATTTCATAGAAATTCGTAAAGGTTTTAAGAAGACAACCGTGATGATTTATTGTTTCTGCCTACGGGCTTTTGTTTTAATTTTTTTTATTCAATTATTTAAAATAGATCGTATAACCGCTGGGTTTAGATTTTCCCGGGGATTTCTTCGAAGGCTGCCAATAGGGTTGCCTTTCATTATTACCTGACTATCATAAACCTAGGTGTTCAGAAATACCGCGATTGAATCTGGGTTTTCATCCATGTGCTAACCATCTCCTGCCACTTATTTCCTCTTCCTTTTTCCGGCGCCTAGTGCAAGAGGTCATTTCATAGCTTGAATGGTAAAGCTCCCGAGTGTACAAATTACGTGTAAGTAGTTTTAAATCTATGATATATTTCATTCTCAATTTTTCTTTCCCTTCTCTTCGTTTGTTTACCAGATTCGAGAGCTTTGCCAGGCGACAAATTTTGTGATACGAAAATGTGTGATTCTTTTAAATCCATTTAAACAAATTACTTCGGATTCAAGGTGACATCGTTGATATATCTTATTATATATTACCAATTAGTTTTGGTATTCTCGATCGATGTTACGTTTGATGTTTGATATCAATTATTGACACCCGATTGAAAATATGTAATAATAATAATATAAGCGTACCCAGTAGTGTAACCAGTCCAGAGAATTACAAAATGTTACCTGATGTCCATAAACAAACAAAAAAAAAAAAAATTAGTATGTAGACATGAATAATTGTTTATTGTTGTACCGACAAAAGCAAAGAGTCAATAAATTTAATGCTCACAGTACGCAAAGATACACTTTACGAAGATCAATATATTCGGGTACCCTACATCATCACTCCTTACGAAATGAGAATTATATGTTTGAACACACCCATGCTTCGTGAATTCGTGTTCAACACCTGCGTACATACGAGCTAAGAAGCATATTTAACGGAGTAATAATGTTGAGTTTCACGGTAGACATTAGTTGCGACGATCTTGGAAGAAATGATATCATCGATCAAGATTTGTTTTCTTCTACCTACAGTACTGCCGTGCTGGGTATTTGTGATTGCCATGTTTGTGGTCGTTGGAATTTATATGGTATCTACACGTCTGTCAAAGTTAATATGCCCTATCGTCCGGGTATTTTATTTTATCACGATTCGATTACCCTTTTGAGATATTCTCTTATCAGAGTTGAAGTTTGCTTCATTACTTAGTCTGAGAAAATGACAAACTCTATTTTACACAGTTCTAATCCGTAGCACAGCTGTGATACACCTGTATGGTTTTCAGCTCTGAAGACTGCAACTGTTATAATCGTGTATCCTACCACTTGTAACACTTTTTTTGTGAAAAAAGTACAACAATTTAACGTAATTACATTGCTTCGAAATCAATATACACTTCATAGCTGAGGCTAGCCATATACCGTGTGTCCGCGAGCTTACGCCGCAGTAACTCTAGTTGCCTGCCACCAAGTTCAAATTAACCAGCGTTGATAGTTGAGTTGGAGATTTAAGGTTGCATTAGGTCAATGCGACACTTCTACCAAACAAATAAATCGACCATAAATATTTGTGAAAGGTTGAAAATTCGATAATTTACAATATTTTGCTTAACTGACGTTGATGGAAATTAATCAGAAGTGGAGTTAGTAAATCGTTGAAAGCAGTGAGCGGATACACATAATTAGCAGGTAGATGACAACAACTATTGCACATCGAATTTTATTGGCTCACTATACGAAATCCTTTGAATGAATTAATAAAACAGCTTTCATGTCAATTAAGTGCCAATAAAATCGAATCTACAATATTGTATATTGTCTATATATAACGTTATATATTGTATATATATAACGTTGGAACGTTTCATGTCAATTAAGTGCCAATAAAATCGAATCTACAATATTGTATATTGTCTATATATAACGTTATATATTGTATATATATAACGTTGGAACGTTTCATGTCAATTAAGTGCCAATAAAATCGAATCTACAATATTGTATTGTAGATTGTAGATTCGATTTTATTGGCACTTACTTCACAAGAGAGCTATTTTATTAATTCATTCAAAGGATTTCGTACAGTGAGCAAATAAAATTCGATGTGCAATAGTTGTTGCCAACGGGCAGCTCTGCCTCACCTCCTCCGCTGAACCCATCAGCTCTGCGCGACCGCCTTGGTGGCAGGCAACTCGTAAGCTCGCGGACACACGGTATAGGGAAAGAGAGGGTGGTCAGTAATTAAGTGATTATTTAATATAGAAGCAAGTAACGACTGTTAAAATAATCATGGAGAACACTTAAATTTTTTTATAGTTCTTATGTTAAATTAATGTAATTATTGAATTTTTCTAAGCTTCAATTTTATCTATTACCTCGTTTCAGCTAGTCAACAACGTGTCTAGGTGGCATCCGCAAAACTGGTGGCCAGGGGTACACGAATTTACAAAATTTAATCTGTCATATTTTTCGAACCATGGATTAAAATAAGTAACAAACGGGCATGGAAATTTAATATTTTTGTATAAGCCGCCCGAACTTCTCATATGTTATCGTTTTTATAATCTTTTCAGTCACGAAATAAGTTTTTATATTCAAACACCACAGGGACCGTTTACGGGTATACTAAATGGTATAAATGAATCTGAATATGAGCGTTCTGTGAGTTACCTGTTTCTAGCATAGGAAGTGTTTGTGATAATCGCGCAGAAAAATCGGCTGTGAACACGAAGATTTTGAAAACCACGTGAATATAATTGATGTTTATATTATTATAATATAATCAATGTTTTTATTATTATTGATTCACATTGTGTGAAAAATTGAATATCATCTAATCCCGAGCAGGTACGATTTAACGGATTTCTAATACAACATTATAGGCTGGCACAGTAGTTCAATCAATCGCCAGTGTGTTTAGATAATGAAAATGATTAGTTCAATGGGTAAAATCTGAGAATAATAAATTAATGAAGTCTAACGCACGTGGCAATCGAATGTCGTCCATATTTCAACCTCCGTAATTTCGCGCTTTGGAGCCAGCTGCTAATGCGCGTTGAATTGGATTCAAGAAAGATGGCGGATTGTGAAAAAGAGGAGGCTCATAATCTCGTGAGTAATTGAGTTTTATCACCATTTTTTATTATCTAATCATAGAAGAGTGTTAATGATGACATATTTGATAAAGAGTAGTCTAACTTAAGAATAATAGGGCTTTCAGGGATTTGCAGTAACACCGTCAAAGACTTTTGTTTGTAGAGGTTAGGAATTATTTTTGACGTATATTCATGGCCATGGTATATTGACTTATCCTAATACAGCCACATACTTGTCACATCGATTATTATAAATTGTTGCACCATACACAATTAGCTTAGAGTATATATTTTTTTCTCCCCAGCAAATGGAGTTTGAGTGGGTGCTTCATGAGGAAGTACATTCGTCGCTCTCCCAGTTGCGCAACATTCTGATGGTATGTATGGACATGAATTTTAATTGAATTACGTAAACATACATATTGTACACAGAGTATAACAGTACTCTGTATTTCACAACTGTGCATACACCAGATTAACTAATAACATCACCTTTTATCTCAGATTCCAGTCTTAAATTAAGTTTTCTCTTTCAAGGATTGTGCGCAGAGGTTTCCATTGGCTGTTTTTGGAAATGATCAACCATGCAAGACGGACAGATTTGTTTTTACAGCACCACATGACCAAGTAAAATGTGTGATAGTATTGACCGGGGATAGTATTACAAATGCAGTAAGTTAATTTTTTGTGAAACCAGCTTGAATCCATTCTTCGAATTATTAGTAATAATATTTAATTATCCATAGGAGGTAAATTTCAAGGTTCAGCGGCAGCAAAATGCCAATATGCGGACCAGTATACAAAATGATCATCCCTGGAAACTCCAACAGATTCAAGATGCTGCTAATCATTTACAGCAGGCTATCGCTCACATAGATAATGTTGACCGTCATTATTTATTTAAAACGTCGGATGAAGTTATGCACATCTTGGGAAACATATTAGGATGCCTCCAGCGTAGTAGAACTAGTCTCATCGTCCCACGGAAAAAGACCATTGACGATCTTATCAAGAGTCGTAATATGGTAAGCAATGATTCGAATTCTCAATTATTAGATATACTGATGATCTGAAATGTTTTAAACGTATCGTTGAATTTTTTCAGAAATCCTTGACACCCAATCTGCCGGACAATTTGGCCATCAGTTTTTACATACAGAGTTATAAATTAGTCCTAGCCGTTTACCAATTGGAAAATGCACATGGTAGCGTTAAGTATGAAACGCATCAGGCGGAGTGTAGCGTACCATGGCTCAATGAAGCATTGGTCTTACTCACCATAGCCTTGCAGCTTTGCCAAAGATTGAAAGATAAGGTGAGTGGTGTGTTGCAATAATTCAATTATCATTCGTTAGGGTATTTCATGAATCTCTCGATGAATCTTTTTTGTGTCCCATTTAGATCTGTGTTTTCTCACAGTACAAGGATTTCACAGTTGGATCTCGCGTACCCTCAGCAATGGAATGGTAACGTTGGAAAATGATTTTAATTGCAGAGGCCATGTTGTTGATCCTTGGAGGTATTTTAGAGCATTGATTTTTAACCATTGAGTGTGTTACCGCTGGCGAGCTATCACTATTGAGCAAACTTTTCGCTGTGCGTATGTATTTGCGTACTATGGAAATACTTAAATTTTAGTAACATGATATTCCTATTTAAATTTGATTTTATGAAAAGTTTTATTTTCGCATCGACCGACTCACCCACTCAGAAGCATTTGGATTCGGATACATGTTTTTTAAACGTTTCGTTACGTTCAGAATCGATGTTAGTTCCGCCGTTAGTTTTCGATTCGACGGTTTTAACTTAGTTCGTACGTTACCCTCTTTTGGTAACTCAACGCCACCTTGCTGGAACAGTTTTGTTATTGCAAACTACTAAGTAGCTCTTGTTACTTATAATATCCTATTTGTAAATTGTACGTTACGAGTTTACGATTAGAATTGTTGGTAGTGTGGCTAGACTTGTTATCATAGAGTAGTCATTTTTGCACTAAGTAAAACTTTAATCTGGTATTATAAATGTTTGATAGATAAAGTAATTTGACTATCACTACCATTGAATGGTTAGTCATGAAAAATCTGAATATTGAAGGAAACAAAACAATAATAATAATAATAATGAATTCAACGGTAATCGTATTCGGGAAGAAAACCCCGGAGCTACGAAATGTCGCCTGAATATTCAAGAGGACGGTCTCAATAAACCGCCGATAAAATTAACTAGTATACTTGGCCAATTATTTACGTGCCTAATTTAATATTTTATTTAAGCAGTATTGTATTTATGTATCAGTTCCGGGTTAGTATATATCAATTATGATAACTGTAAGTATAACTAATCCAAATGTTAGTTGTTAGTGAATTGTAAACTTAAATTAATATGTTCCATAATCGAACGGTAGTTAAATTTCAATTCGACGTACATTCATGATTACGGTACAGTACAGGAAAATGAAAAAAAAAAAAAAATGTTCAACGCCGCGATACTTGTAGTAAATTGAAAGAAGGAAAGAAAGGAAAAAAATCATGTATACACGATATCCAATATTATGTAAATAGTATTATTATGATTTATTTTATTATAATTATTGCGATTACCGTGTTGTCGTGCTAACTAATTGCCGTATTATACAAATAAATGTACGTATACGTAAGAGTTTATATAGTTTGTAATAGATGAAGATTTATTATTTTATTTTTATTTAAAACGCATCACCTAGGAGAGTGCCTTATGGCTCACCGCAGGTTTATTACTTATTATATTACCCATGCTCATTGGTGCTCGCGTAATGGTATTTCATAAAAATTCGATGAATTCTGCGTTTATCTGTGCATTTTAATAATACCTAATTGTTACGTTCGATAACAAAAATAAGAGACAAGGAAATAAAATAATAGAACAAAACAAAATATAAATGAATTCATATGAATTGCGATTACTGCGAATGTACGTATAGTACTATAGTATTGTGCTGAATGTGCTATTTTTTTTTTTGTTACCCACATTTTTAATCATCATCCATAGATTTTACCATGTTGTTTTTTCCGTAAATTTTTTTTTTCATCGAATACCTATGTCAAAGACAACGACGCGCGTTGTTAACAGTCATCGGCTAATTTTTAATAAATATACAATCGAACAAGTCGAATACAGTTTATATCCTGACAATAAAACTAATAAGTGTGTTCGATGTCGTAGTAAATAATCAGCCAATCATGACAATTGTCGTGTCGAATATCATCCAGAATTACATGTACCTTATCGTTACCATGTTCTGAAAATGATGTAATTGTTAATCAACTATATCTCTATACATGTACACACCGCGCTCCATTGTATGTATTTGTATTGTAGAAAGAACCAACTTACAATAGATCAATTGAATGTATTTATTGTTAAACAGCGCAGTTTTCGAAGCAATAAACTGTAACAGTTAATCATATACATCTGTTAAGTGCTATTTTTTTCTATCAAAACTCTAAAAGTATACCCATATAAACTACCTCGCGAAAAAAAATTAAATAAATAAATAATAATTAGTTCGAATTTTAATGCTTTTTAATCCTGCGCGCACTTGATTACGTTGGTAGCGGGAACGTATACGAAGAAATGAATATTTTCGGATAATTTGAGTCTATGCCAGAATTAAATTACCCTAGAGTACGCTCTGCATAAAGCCGGATCTCGGTCGGACTAAAATTAAGCTCAACACATTGCATCAGGTCCAATGTGGGTTCGTGCCATTTTTGCGAATGCCGTTTCTTCGACTAACGATTGTGGCCATACTACTTAACCTTTATTGGAGATACTGTGGGCTCCTGAATTCTGAACTTTGAGAAATATGACATATTTATTCGCTTTCAACTGCATACAGTACATACCTTCCAGCAAATGTAACCCCAGCCCTTCTTTTTGATGCACTGATAGTCTGATTAATCACGAAAGATTTTCGAGTAGTAACCCGAAGAGAGCTTCAGTGAGTCTTCCCTGCCGAAGATCGGTGAGTAATTCATGTGGATCGAGGCGCGACTTCTGTTGTGAAGAATTATGGAGCCGAGGTAAGCAACTAGACACCGTGGCGAGACCTGCAGAATAGATCGAAGAAAAGCGAGTCATCAGTGTGGTGTGTGTAGGAAGATCTGCAGTTTCCGGTTGACGAGAAATAAAAAAAAAAAAAAAAAAAAAAAAAAAAAAAAACCCACCGGCATTCTTCGGCGACCGACAATTGCTGCAACTAGCGGGAAATAATCCATCACCATTTCGGCGATGAAAGCACAGAGGTAAGAAATCGGCATTCGCACAGACATTGACAATGAAACGTGGTGCTCTGAATTCCTGGTCAAACGTTCACAAAATCGGAACAAATTTTCTACCGTCGTGTCGTCCGTTATGAAAATCGGAAGTCCTCCGATTCCCTCGGGACACTGAGCGAGAGCGTTCTTGGCGCAGATAAACGCCCACGCTGCGTTCCCTGAAAAATTGTTACCAAATCCCAGATGAAATAAAATTTATTGACAGGGTTTTTTATTACTCGGTACCCCCTTTAAAGGGATGGATTGGGTCCAGGAAAATTAAAGTTACTACCTCCATGAAAATATATTTTCAGAACAAAGAACGAGAATGTTATCCCTATTCTAGATATCGAAATATTTACCGACGTAAGCGATTTGCTGTTTTCCTCCGTCTCCGGCCAGCTTAATGAGAGTGTTTCCTCGGGTCTTAGCTACTTGAAGAATTTTCCAAATTAATCCTTCATCACCTTCTCCGTATAGGAGTGGCGGTCTTAAGGAAACAGTGTGCAGAACTCCACCTTAAACGAGCAAACGAAAAATGAATGATACTAATTTTTTTCTTTTCACCTTCATTGGAAGCGATTCAATACCGTTTTTGAGCGGGGTTCCATTAGCCGCCGCAACAATTTTTTCAGCCCTTAGTTTGGACGCCGCGTATTCTCCGAAGAGCAATCTGCTCTCGTTTTTGGGAGACTCAGCTCTGGATTCCTGAGAGTAAACGACCATCGCGACGATTCCTCCTCTGACGTATGGTTGCAAGGTGACTTCCGTGGTGCTGCAGTGAACGAATCGAGACACGTTTTCTTCGATGCATAGGTCGAGCAAAATTTCGGTGGCTATTTGATGAAATAAAAATAAGAAAAAAAAAGGTTGAAAACGGATTATGCACTTCCATTCACTACAACACTGAACCACTATATTGTGTGTAATTTACCTGTCACGTTATTGCGGTGCAGAGCTCTTTTGTCGGAAGGAAATTCGTAGGAAACTAAAGCCGCGCAGTGAAGAACAACGTCGACGCCCCGTACCGCTTCTCGGTATTTCTCTTTCTCGCATAAATCAGCCTCGAAATTTACCAACCGCTTCGTCTCCTCCAGACCTGTTGGGGTTACAGGATTATATACGCCTCATAAAAGGCGACTCATGATATAACAGCGTATCAGTTTCATTACAGTTACCAAGGGAATTCTTATACTGCAATTTATCCAGTATTCGAATTTCCTTCACCTTCTCATCGTTCAACAAATGCCTCACTACATGTTGTCCCAAAAATCCGCTTCCACCTAAACGGAAAGTGGAAAGAAGAAACTTATATAATTAACGCAAATACAATATTCTTCTACTTTCAATAGTTTATTCTCTTAGATTACCTGTTACCAAAGTAACTTCACAGCGCGATTTCTCGGCCATATTTAACTCAACGAAGCTAAAATCTTATTGCGAATTCTTCATAATCAGCAAAGTTTCATATGTCACAGCAGACTGGGTATATCATACCTCATGTCAACTTTTCACTTACACTGCATTATTCTAATAATGCACAGTAATAGCAGTCGCAAGAAATTCAGACTTACAAGCAGTCGAATTGCAGTCGCGCTTGCATGCAAGTTAGTGCAGAAGACATCAATCATTGAGTAACTATACTTCGCATCAAGGCATATTGGCAAACGATTGTAACTGATTCGAAATTTAGTTATTCATTTTCCCGATTCACAGCGCGTTAATCGTTTTGTTACATTCCTCAGTTATTTTCGCGAATAGTTTCTCCTGCGTTTTAATTGTCGCAGCGGTTGATTTGTCAATATTTAGACCTCGTGGCGAGTAGCATAGAGTAATCAAAAGCTTATAATTTGTCATAGAAAAAGAAAAAGGTAACGAGTACTAATTATAAGGAAAACACGGAAAGAAAAATTACAATATCGCGCTGTAATCAGGCGGTTTCAGTATTTATCAACATCATGATGGACCTCCAAGCCATGTGTAGGCTCTGCTATTTCAAGTTACATGAGCCGCAGAATATCTTCGACACTCCAGGTCTCCTAGATAGGATAGTCAAGTTCACCGACGTGAAGGTAATAAATAGGTTTTCATCTATTTATCATATTATCAATGATTGAACCGTTTTTTCACTTTCTTGAGATTTGTGAAAACATATTTTGTAGTTGCTTTATACCGCAGTCTACAGTTTCACCTTTCAAAGTCATATATAGTATTGAATTCTCGCGATCACCACAAGAAAGCCTTACGTTATATGTATAGGTAGCAATTTGAAGTTGATGGCTGTGATTGGCCGTAGTCACAGGCGGGAAAGTAGAGGTTGTCAACGCGATTCAGCAATAGTCAACATACTGTGGGAGTCAATAATCGGTTCTGTGACTCCCCAATATCGATGGCCAATCACAACCGTCGACTTCGAAGTTGTCTTTATACTCACCTCACATTATTAATTCGGATTCTTTCCAGATTGTAAAGGGTGATGGTCTGCCCAACAGCATCTGTGACTTTTGCGAATTGAAGTTACAGATATCGGATAAATTCAGTCGTCAAGTCTCACTCGCTGATAAACGTATCAGGGCGGCGCGGGCGGCCGCACAGTTGGACAACGGATTGGTATGAATTAAGAAATCATGTTCATAATAATCAGAAGAAATAATTTTACTTATTGTTAAGAAATGAATTTTGTCTGTAGCATGAAAATAAGCAAGATAATAATCTGGGCACGCGAAATTCAGAGTATGCGCCATGGCGAAACAGTGAACTGTCTTCTGAACTCCGAATTCCGTTACAATTTTCGAATGCTGGTAACTCGAAGAATTCGCATGGAGAAGAATCTACGAATACGCCCGTTCTGTATTCGTACTCAACGGCCAGGTCTATCGTCGCTGCTTATAAGGCGTTGATAAGTCGTTGTGTTCGGCTGGGTTTCCCAGAAGACTTTATACCTCCATCGTACGTGGGAATTTTAGAACAAGAGAGTAACTCCGAAGGTGAAATGCAAGCTTCTAGAGTAGCCCCGATATGTCGTCGTCGCAACAAAAAAAAACTGCAACGTCAGGCAGATGACGTTCCGCCGAAGCAACCAAGAAGCGTTCCGGTGACGTCGCGATGTATACGTACCCCGGACCCACTGAACCTTCTTAAAGTAAAACGAATTCAACGTCTAATCGAAAGTGACCACACTAGTGATGACGAAAATCAAACCGTGTCTTCTTTCAAAGAGTCTGCAGAAGACATGACTCCCTATAATACTAGATTACGGACCCGGACGCAACTTGGCGACATCAAAAATAAGAACTACTACGAATCATCTATTGACTCGGACACAAACTGTTCGAAGGCATCGTACGGATCCTGCTCAACGGAGATATCACAATGTAGTATAGAACATGAGCGGCAGAAGACCAAAAGCGCTTCAGTCTTTGACTTTCCTGTAAGCCGAACAATTATCCACGATAAGACGGCGACTGTAGCTAATGAAATACCAGATAACATGTGTCCAGTTTGCAAGAAAGTTTGTGCCAACGCAACCGGACTTTGGGTATAATTGAGTGGAATATAATTTGTAAAAAACCCATTTTGTATGCGCATTTAGACATTCAATTTTATATATTTTTCAGATGCACATGTGCGTTGTTCATCGGGCAGATAGATGTGAAATATGTAAGGCTTCGACTCCGAGTAAAGAGGACTTCCGCAAACATATGTACAATCATCACGCACCGTTCAATACATCACCTAAAATCGTGTTCACATGCACGATTTGTAGTAGAATTTGCAAATCGAGGACAGGCCTGCTTTTACATATACGGCGCCACACCAACTCATTGCCTCGGTTGTAAATTTTCTAGTCATGTAAGAGGTCGTTGTCACATCCCGCGACCACCAAACCTCACCCCATCGATATTAATCCTACTTTCTTTTTTTTTCTCCTCCGTTTGGACTGATCATCATGGTTTGTCAGATATTATGCTAAGATACCAATATAGTGTAACGTGGTCCCGAAAACCTAATTATTATATAAATTTAAAATTATAATATTTAAATGGATTTAATGTTTAAAGGGATATCCATAAGTTCAATGTCATCTGTTTCATTTGTTGTTATCATATTTCATTTTGGAGTTCTTCCTATAGATGGAAAACATTCACACAAAGAAAAGCCTATTATAATTAAACAATATTTGTAAAGAATAGGAATATTTAAAATAAATCCCATATCCTTACATAGATAAATAAATGTGTATCGTTTATCTTTGAAATCCTTTTCCCTGACCTAATAAACAGAATCAAATAAGAGCAAATTCTGTTACTCTTTTTTGTTCCATATCCTTTCGGTCAACCCAGATTCTCATCAACGCCCTGAGTTTTGTGATTCTTTTTAATATTACGTTATAATAACTGGCGCCCAACGAATTTTATTAGTAGTAAGTCAAAGTTTTAGCAGTGGTAGTGACAATAGATATATCCATAGTTATAGATTATATACATCTTACTGTTGCTTTACTATTCATTAAGGGTGATCCATTGAGGGATCACGTAAAATGGATTATACCGGTGCATCTATAATAATCGACCTCATAAAGGAGGAATTTACTTAATTATTTCATACGATATTTTTCATTACACCGGCATGATCTTGTTTCGACTTCTGGGCCAGTATATATAATATGCAATCATCGTGACTCTGAGTCAGCGGACTCAGACAAGGTGACTGTACAACGCGCAAGTGCCTGAAGTAATAAAACGTGATAGTTTCAAAGCTGGTATGACAAAGATTACACGCGAATAAATCGACAAAAACGGAAAAATCCCAGTCAAATTGACACCACCCAAATCTCATTCAAAACTGTTGCAACGTGTCCATGAGATTTTGATCGTGAGGCTTCTTTTTCTCTTAAATTCATTTGAAAGACAAGGGCGGTTTTCTCGATGTAACTGTAGCATATTTTTAGCTCGGTGCAAGTCTCCTTCCCTCTGTATGTAACTCCATGTATGTACGTATACAGAGATTCGAGGGAATTCTAGAGGTGCAGAGGTTTTATTTGATTGGCTCAGAGTGCTCTTCTAGACGGCAAGGCTCCCCGGGAGGTTGCGTACCTAGTCAGCATTCTGCATCTTGCCCGCAGCAGCTCCAACCCTCCAACCCTCCGTAGTCCTGACATCACACTACTATCAGATCACTTCAAGTCTACACCCTATCGGGACACATCTCGACTCTACGGGTCCTTCGTCTCTTCGTACCAACGTCCATATCTACACGGAAAGACGCGGAAGCGCAGATATTAGAGAACGCAGCTTTGGCCCGGTGTCAAGTTAAAACCACTCCGCGGGAGGCCGACGCCGACTTGTTTAACCCCACGGCACGAACTTTCCACCAAGCTAATTACCCTCCCCAAATTGTACAGGACATTTTTTAATCAATTCTTCTGTAAGTGCAGTGTTTTACTTGAATGCCCACCTTCTGAAGATATGAGTTCTCATTTTAGAACTATTTCACAGGTAATGTACGTATTGAGGGCAGAAAATCTGTCTGATGGGGTATTCATGGAAACGAACATTGAATTTCATCAAATCGGACGGTTTGACCGGTACTAGCGAGATAAAGAGAGATGAAGAGAACGAAATTTCGAAGCATCATGTGCTTTCGTTCGATAACAATTGATTGCGTAATTCATGCCACGAGATCACGTTAATTTCTTGGTTGAATAGTCAGCTTCAAAGGCTACCCACAACTCGCAATTCACAACTCAAAACTGCAGCAGGCTGCAGCCGCGGCAATTGGTAGCCACATACATTTATATGCAGCAACCACACCGCGATTTATACTTTTAAAATGTTTAACCGATCGATAATTATTACGCTGTTTCAATCGCGCTACTTAACTCCGGTGACTCCAATAATTCCTAATAGTTTCTTACATATGTCGTATTAGTTTCCATCGGATCGGCATTGTGGGAACAAGACGATCATCGGTTGGATAAGAAACTTTATGCTTTTAAATCGCACAGCGACACCCCGTGAATTTACAACCCCGCGAAGTGAGCTTTATCTCGCGGCAGTGTTTTGTTTCTGCTTCACTTCCGGTTATTTGTTATTACACCGGAAACCCCCGCGTAATGAAATATACGAAACACTAGCGGTTATACCAACCTGCACCCCGTGCGCGTCTCGTTCCTGCTCCTATAGGTTTCCCAGCTACCGTGATTCATAACGCGATTTTATCCACTACGAAATACTGCGCAATACACTCCCCGCATGTATTTGCCAGTTTTTTTCACCCTCCCTATTCCTATAGCCACTACTTTATTCGAGCAAACGTTCTACGCTATAGTTTACGGTTTATCGCGACAATTGCTACGACCGAATATACTTTGAATGGATGTATAATACACAGTGGTATAATATTCGAACGGCAAGCTTGAATTTTTCACGATGTTCCTCACCCCCGCCCCCTCGAGTTTTATACAGGTGAAGCTGTGAGTAGAAATAAAAAATGAAAAATTTTCATCTCGAAAATTCAAATCTCGCAATTTGGAGTTTCACTTTCTCAGCAGGCTCGTTTTTATCCGGCTCTTGTGTATCACTTTTTTTACGAATATCTGGGAGATTCGTCGTATTGGAAATTGACGGATTTATTAGAGGTATACGAGGAAGCGAAAAACGTACCTATGGTTGGTGGCGGGAGGGGGGGGGGGGGGGGAGGTATCAATCGGCCACTTCGATTTCAGCGGTTATACGAGAAAACTATTATTAAATTGAATTCCACCTATTCTTTTCTCGTTCTTTGCTGCACTTCCCTCGTCTTACGTCCTACTCATGCTTATACGCTGTTATAGACGCTTTGGGATCGATTCGCGAGATCCTTTTGTGCCGGTGAAATTGTGCGGCTAGAGAATCTAGCACGAAAGAAATCTACCATTTCTGCAGTTCACCTTTATATTTATATATATTATATGTATATACATATACCTATATATACGAAGGATCCTAGCGTATGAGCTGTGTATCGTGAATCGCTCCCTTTATCGCTCTGTTCAAATATTTCAAACTTCCATGGGGATAACCGTGTGGAAAGAAAACTGTATTCAGCTCTTACTAGTCTTACTATTATAGAAATCAGCCGTATTCGTGATCTTATGCCGAGCTTTCGCGTGGGAAGTCTCCCCATAGGAGAATCAGTCAGTTGGAGTGAGAACATTTTCGGCCACTCAAATAACATTCGACTGTCCTCTACTTATTCGGTCTAACAATAAGTACCTTCTGGGCCTTCCTAGTCCCATTACGAGGGTTTATACCCAAGTGCATTATTTTTCCACTAAAAATTCGGTGTTTATATGAACAAACAATTTGCACAATTTGGTGGCAAATCTAGATGAAAAATTGCGAAGTCTTATGAAGAAAATTTGTATCATCATAATCGGACCACAATTTCGATACGGCTAGACAAAACGATCTCGGATATCATGCGTATCCGGCAAAATCACATACATCGATTTCACACGTCGAAATTATACCTGACCAGCTTTATTGGTAAAACAATACAATAACCATCGTACAACTGTGACGGAATGAAGCCTGTAGCTATATCAGCTTCTGCTACTTTTGTACCCTTTGATATTACAATTAGTGGATGTAAAGTTGTAATTTTCACTCGAGTAACTGCGTCTGACTTGGAAGCGAAACTGTATAACTTTGAATCGAGTTAGCATTGCGACTGCTACAACTTTACCGTGGGAAAGTGATCGTTGACATTCTACAAGCTATATACTTGAGAATATTTTTTCTTCAAACGATCATAAAAATAACACTTATATGATTCATTTATCAATTTTAAAAAGATATAAAATATCTTGGCGAGCCGTTTCAGTTGTTTCACATTTATCATATTTCATACGGAGACACAACGTAGCTGAATTTGGCGGCGCAGGGGAGGGGAGTGATAACCGTGGAATAAGAAGAAACTATAGAAAGAGATGGAGAAGAAGCCACAGAATGGATTATACGACTTGAACTTTCTTACGGCGTGCTTCTAATTTCCTGAAGCTGTCTCGAGGGGTATGTAGATAGCTCGAGCGACATTTAATGGAAGCTGGTAGCTCTAAGCTGGTGACAGACGTCGCAGCAGGTGCTAATTTAAATCGCATCAGAACGGCAATGGGATTTGTTTCTATTCGTTGTTTAATCGGAAAGTAATACCCCGATTGCAGGTGGTGGAAAGGAGAAATCGAGCGATCGTCTCGTGATTGCGGCTTTGTTAAATCTTCATTATATACGTAGGTATCCACCGTACAACCTACTTCTAATGTACAGGACATCCGTCCCGCACGCCACCGCGTTGTTCAAGAAAAATTGACCGAATTAAACTATTAAAAGGAAAAAGAGGAAAACTTGTACGTTTATGCAGTTTACTATACGATGCGAATTTATGAGCTTTATTCGAGTCATTGAAAGTATAACATGGAAGACGAATTACCGTACATGATACATGCGGTGGTTGTCGGATTGTAAAGTTTGTATCCTAAAGTTTGACAAAAATTTTCAAACTGGTGCAACCGCCACAGCTGAGGTGGAGAATTTGATATAGTATCGATACTTATATGTATATATTCTCAAGGAATAATACAGAGCAGATAGAAAAAGAACAAAGGATAGCCGGTTTATAGAATCGCCTACAGAGAGACCAGCTTGGTTACCTCTCTTTCATTTCTCATTCCACCGTAATTCTTTAGAATTTTTATTTCAACTTTTATTTTTACCTCTTTTCTTTTACCGCGCGTAAGATATTCCGTATATATTGTTTCATTTGATTCCAGTTGCTCTGTGGCGCGAATCCAACGAGGTTTGGCCCGCAAACTTATAAAGCAAAGCTTATAGTATGGTAGCGTCAGTAGCGTAGCGTACGTACCTATCGCGCGTAGCCGCGGTCGCTGGCTAGGCTACTGCAATATCTGGAAAACCAATTCCCCGTAAAATGCATTAGAGGGATACATGGTATACAGCTATAGTATACACCCACCCCGGCATATATCCAACCGCAGATATCACCACTCATAAGTCGAACTTTTGCTTTGAAAATAATTATTTATATCATATCATTCGTGTATATTCATTATACAAGGGATGCAGAAACTTACAGCGTTCAACTTCTTTTTGTAAAACATCCGCAAATATCTATAGTAACATTTATAATTAGATGAGTTTTATACTACCTTGTTGCTGTGTTCGCGTGGGTGAAGTTTTTTTTTGTTTCTTTTTCCTTGTTTCTGTTCCTGTTTTTTCCTTTTATCTTTATCAGTGGGAATCGCAGCTGCATTGATATTTGACTTGTTCAACCTGATTGTCTGCCAAGTTGAAACTTTCCCGTAGGGATCACCGTGGCTTCCAGTCTCTCTACCTATAGTGCAACCCGTCATCATAACTAACATCCGAACATCGGCACGTAGCACTTTGTTATCGGTATATGTACATGTTATACATACTACATGTACGTACTAGAGCGTATAGCTAATTACACAAATTAGCACATTCATGACGCGACGCGACGCCAAAGCCAGTAGGGAGATCTAAACCTGTTACGATTCGCCCTTCGTCTGAATATGTATCTCCCTCGCATTTTTAATTTGATTTTAATACTTGCCTTAGAAAAATTTTTTGCGAGTGCAAAATTTCTTCTCTCCGCGGTTTCAAAACTGTTTCCTATACTTATCCAGAAAGAGTGGAAAAGTCGGTACTCTAATTTTTAATTTTAAAGACTATCGTAACACATATTCTTGAATTTCTTTGAAATTCATCTCTTCTCATATGTAGAAAAATAATAACAACCGTAATCGTAATTCTCTACAGCTTTGCTGCACGTAGTATAATGTGATTTTCATCTAGGCTGAAAATAAATTTAAAACGTGTGGACTAAATAGGCTTGTAAAAATTGCTGTCTACATTATTTTGAAAGTGGACAGTTTAACAGACGATCGGAGTAATTAAGTATGACGGATATAATCCGAGCCTTAAATTTCCACGTCCATTAGACGGCTGTACACGTAAAGAGTCGTGTCGCCCTGATCCGACCACGTATACGGGTTTTAAAAAAGCTGAAAAAGGTCAATGGGATGGGTGGAATTGCGGACGTTGGTGGACAGTTAAAAATCACTGCAGTAGCCAACGCGCGATTCGCGTCGCGTAAAAAGGATCATAATTATTATCATGATTTTACAAATGTACCCGAAGATTCAGCGTAAATACACATACGGCACATATGATATCGCCACTAGGACAGCGAGTGACGATTTTAATTTAATTAGCTCACCCGATATAATTATATGCGTCATTCGCGCTGGATATAGAGGCAATTTATGTGCGGGTGCGACAGTGCGGCATTGAATTTTCACTCCCAGCAATACCCACGTCTCTGCCCATTACATTCGCTTCGTCGGAAATTCCCTTTCCACAAAACTACCCCGTAGTAGGTAGGTGGGTGGGTAGGTAACTGTACGTATAGTATCGCCTGTATAACCCTTTGCTAAATTGCGTCACTTCGCTCAGTTCGCCTCACCGCGTCGCCAATCACTGCGGCTGGCAGTAATCGAGATTTGAATCGCAACCCGTTACATTTCAAAATGCTGGGAACACACGTGTGTTCGGGACCCGAGTGATGCTGCCACCGTAGTGAAGGGCAACCAGCTGTACAGTTTTCGAAGGGAAATACGGAAATCAAATCATAAGCAGTTACATGTAAGAAAATTATTATACGCTACCGATTGATGATTATCCTATTTTTTACTAATAGATTTTTTTTCCTATCCACTGACCGGAATGTTTGTCACGTTTTTCAGATTGCTGTATACCAATTCTATCTGCACTGGTCGTCATCATAGAATTAAAGATGAAGAAAATACTGCACATATGCATAAATGTCTGTAAGTAAGATGGTTTTGTTTTTTAACTGAAAATTTTCGAATTTTTATGTATAATGTATATACGTATACGTATATGCTTTGGTACAGCATATCGTAACATAAAGTTTTACAGATAAATTACAGTTCCACGACAAGGTTTCCGGTCTATCTATGGCACGTGAAGATATACAGCTGTGAAAAATGCAGCGTCCAGCTGTGGACAAAATTGTTTTGGAAAGTTTACGGGAAAAACGTGAGTTTTGGTCCGGTATTTTTTTTTTTTTTTTTTTTTTCATGCTTTTTTTCCCCGTCCCATACCGTTTTTTTTTTTTTTTTTTTTTTTTTTTTTTTCAACATTGCTCTCGCTCAACGAATTCGCACGCTCTGGTTTGATTTTTTTTTTTATGTCATACTCTAATGATTTCTGCAAAGTTTTTAAATAATTTCTTGTACACACATACGATCGCTTTTCAGTAATTTTATAGAATCTTTTTATTTTTTTCTAATACCATCATATTGCACGTTCAGTGTCTTTGCCAGCTTAAGACTTGTCTACGATAGGCAAAAGGGAAAAGGAGAAGAAAAAGAGGTTTGAAGTATATGGGGGAGTAGTTGACGTCACGCTGCACCGTCAGCGAGCCCCAGGCCGCTTGTTTCGACGTCGTCACTTGCGTTTCGTTTCAATTTCCTTCCTTCCTTCCTTATAAACCCTTGTCTTTTATTTTCCTGTCCCGTATAACTTTTCTTTTATCTTTCATACCCTCTAGTCTCCTCTTACCCTAATGTCCTTTATTTTTCCTCTAGTTTTTTTTTCGATTCTTTTATTTGTTCTTTGTATTTTTTTTTTTTTTTGACGTAGTAATCAGCGAATCACCGGAGAGCAACGACATCCTTGGCGAGCCGTCGCACCGACGACGACGCCGGGCGTCTCCGTTGCGGGGCTGGTCGCTGATGTCGAGTTGTTGCACTGTTACTGCAAGGTATAGCTAGTATAGGTATATGAAGAGTGATGGAGAAGGTAAGAGAATGCGGAGTATACTATACATAATACATATAACAATGAAAAATAAGGGAAAAGGGAGAAGAAGATCGCTGGAACACGTATAGATACACCTATACATACCTACATCTAAAAAGATGCCGAGGTATGAAGATGAGGACGAAATAAAAATGGAATAAAACAAAAGCAGACTACGAACGGGTGAAGAGGGGCGGCAAAAAAAAAAAAAACAAAAGGAGGAGGGTGGTAATTCTATCGTGTGAAGAGTGTCAGTTCCTCGTGCTAGGCGACTTGCACGAGGATTTTCGCTGCAATGCAGCGAAGCAGAGAGGTGATTAGAATTTAATTATTCGTAAGACAAACGACTTTAGAAAGCCCTGCCTGTGGCTCGAGGTGCAGGGCTCTCACGTTCCTCCACGTTAACACTGCTCGTTCCTTAAACTTCCTTTCTCCCTACCCTCGCCCATTGCAGCAGCAGGAAGCTTTCGGGCTTTCTTAGTTTATTAATTTTTTTTCTTCCCTTTTTTTTTTATTTTTTTTTTTCATCCCCCTTTACAAATCAGTTGTTTTGTTTCGTGCGCTCGAAATTTTTATTTATTTTTTCACCCCTTCGTTCCGACCCTTTATTCTGCATGGTGCAGAACTTTGGTATGATCACTGATTTTTTTTTCTCTCTCTCTTTCGTCGCACACGTGTACAGTGTAATCCATGCGATACGTACATCTGGTATTGGCCTTGATTGGGGCTGACCTTTTCCGACTTTATACACATTGTGTACAATGTCATTTATATCGAACAGCTATATATTTAGGCGAACGCGTGTGGTTAACGGGGTTGGAAAGACGTGGACTATGCGCTTATAGGGTGAGATTTTTGACTCGTTTTCCGTTTGCCAAAACTTTCCCGGTTCGTTGGATCCCCGAAAAACAACGGCGGCGTGGTGGCGACGCCGGGCGCGACTCTACATGGCTGGCACCGCGCCGTAACTCTGGTTACAGAGCGTCGCGCGCGATAACCTAATCCGGTGAATGATTGGCGCAAAGCTTCGGTAATCCACTATCAAGAGCTTTCAGATTTACCTACTGCCGTCGTAAGCTCTTGTTTTATTAGATATCAGGGATACGTTTTTAATCGGCCATATTATATACCCATGTCCGTTCATACCTCCTCCCCCCCCTGCCCCCATATAACCACCACCACCACCATCATCATCATCATCATCATCGACTATTATACCGCACTGTTGCGCACGCTTACTTTTTCTCATTACATTTAACACTCGAGTATTTATCTAGTTTGAAAAGCCAACAGCTGTGATTGAAATAATATACGGTAACGACATTTTCGTATGTATGTATGTATATACCAATCGTGTTGTATACTATATGTATATTGTATGCATAGGTATACTCTATTCAAGTCAGTGAAAATGTATCTGCGGTTCGTCGCAACGTTTCTCTTGTGCATACAAGAATTGATTATGATGTGTTTGATATACGCGAGCTTTTCACTGCAATTCGTGGTCGAAATAGTTTGCGTTATACGTACGTACAGTATACATGCCTATACTGATTTTACGCAACGTGATTTTCGTGAAAATAACGCGATTCGAATGAAATTTCGTCTAGCCAAATTTTAGAATTTCAAACAAAAGTAACGGTGAAAATGACAACGCCATTTTCTGAATTTTCAGCTTGTCCTTTCCACATTTCAATCGCATTTTATATAATATACTCATACCCTATCCTGTACTTTCGTACTTATATTGTTACTCCGGTATGGTATATATATATATATATATATCCTATGAAGCATGCATGAAGATAGACTAAAGCGAGAAAGGATGAAGACCTCGCGAAAGACCGGGTGCAGCAGAAGCACATGGAGTATCAGCGCGAGGCGAGCACTGCAGCAGCAGCAGCAGCTAAGCTAAGATCAGGAATTGAATCGAATTATTTATGAGAGAGAAACGACTACAGTAGCTAAAGCCACTCGTAACCGGATCCTGATAGAGATATAAAATGGAGCAGACTTCCAAGCAACTGCTGCTGATTCTACTGCAGGGGGTCTAATTGTAAGTCGTATTCAATTCTGTCTCATAATTGTTAAAGCGATAAAGTTTCATCGCTACTTTCACTTGATTCTTTTCCCTTTTTTTTTTTTTTTTTGTCATCTCTCCTTCTCCCGCTCGGACGAACGTCGCGAAAGCTCCCCCTATATAGCTCGTGTAACTTTATTTCTTCCCTTTTTTCTCTCCCCCCCGTGAGTCTTACCCCTTTCGCGTGCAAGTTCTCGTGCCACCTTATATACTTTTCGTACATCCACATGCATTTAGTATTAACATCGGCGCACGCGTGTCGTACATACCATATAGCACGCCATGTTTCGGAGGACTGTCAGAAAACTCGCGGGCAAACTGTCCATCAAAGTTTTTGCACTTTGCGACAGTGAAGTAATTTTCGTCAGAGATGGTGGTGCGGACGTTTCCATGTA
Organism: Athalia cordata; assembly: GCA_963932425.1. Taxonomy (NCBI): domain Eukaryota; kingdom Metazoa; phylum Arthropoda; class Insecta; order Hymenoptera; family Athaliidae; genus Athalia; species Athalia cordata. The sequence goes on from OZ010626.1 coordinate 35,717,712, forward strand.
GTTGGCCGTTCGGAAAAGAGAAAGCTTGCTTTTTCGGATAAAAGGGGAAGTAGAGAAACAGTCGGGGCGGGGAGGAGGAAGGAAAAAAGATATAATGAAATAAAATAAAGTGAGAGAAGTATATAGGGAGATAAAATGGCACATGAGATAACCCGGCTAGGTCGAGCCAGACTCTCATCTGCCCGGGTAAAAATATCAATTCCAATTGCGGTGAGACTCCATCAGTCCTACCTATATCCCACCATACCATGCAGTAGGATTCATTCGTGCGTTCCTCCTGCACTGCAGTTACCTATAGCATTTACTATATAAATGGGCTAGGCTGCGGATGTACGCGCCTACAATTACATGTATACCTTATACACACACACATTCACATGTGTGTGTATATAAAATAAAAATATACCGACCCACACCTGGACCTCTCGCTGTATGTTGAATTTATATACATATAAGAGTAGGCGTATGTATATACGGTAAAACAACCTGCAATGGGATATTGACCCGCGGATGATATATATTTCTATATTTATCGGTTATCTCCAAATTTTTCAATAGTTAATTGGTGTTTGGGATGTTTACAGTTCGTTTGAAATAAACCACAGCATGAAATGCTGTGTATACTTATTTCTATGTCACTGCATGCACGACATTTTATGTACGCAGAATAATTGACGCGAATGCAGCTAACATTTTCACTTTATGTTGCCACGTACACGTGGTCTTCAAAAGCACGTGTCGCCGTATATAAGCGCGGGTCCGGAGGAACGTCTCGCGCGACATTTCGACGACCATTCCTTTCAGACACGAGTGTCATTCGTGTAGAGAATTGATGCGGCCAAATCGCTATTTATCTATCCATATATACCACGACATGTAAAATTCCGTTATTCTTGGTACTCCGAGCGCGTTCTTCATTTTATGGACAAAACAACGCTTCCGCCTTGCACCGGTGTTCGGGATAGTATATAGCCATAGATCGGTGGTGGTTGCTGCAGGCGGCCATCTTGTTGTTTGCGCAACCAAACTGAGTGAGAGCGAGCCAAGTCAAGCCCGGAATTTCTTTTACGCGGGTCTTGCATCCCCATCTCAATTTACCCCCTTCCCCCCTTCCCCCCTTCGCCCCTCCGGCCCCCTGCATTCGCGCTACCTTCATTTTTCAGTTATATTTTATTGCATGGAATAAAATACTGCTGCAGACGGTATTAATTATTATCGCCGTTGGCCCGCACGAGCGGACGGGTCGGCTGAAAGCGATTTTTTTGGATGCAGGCTACTTACTAAAATTGTTCAGGGTATGAGAATGCAGAGAGCCTTTATACGTGTGCAGGGGATTCTATGGTATAAGAGTTATACGCACACGTTTCTGTACTGACGAACTATTCGAACGCATTTGTTATTTCCGATAGTATCGCGCGCGATCGAGCCGCATTGGAGGGTGTGTCTTATCTTCCTTCGAGGTCGGCACGGAGTACTCTGCTAATTGGAGGAATATTTTTACCCCAATGACTACATATATGTATATATACGTATATATCGGTGCAGAGATCGTAAAGTTCGATCGACGATCCTCACTTCCTGCCGATTGACATTTTCATCCCTTGCGTATAAACTATAGTATCTACGGTTTTGATTGCCCAGCTCGAGAGAAAAAAAAAAAAAGAAATAATTTCTCAATCGCCGCGACGGAATTCGTTCGATAAGTTATTTGTAATTTTCTTTTTTTTTTTCAATTTTTCCATCATATAATCATGTTCGAAAATGCAAGTGAGAAAAAAAATAAAAGTGGATGGTAAAAAAATTGTATATATAACAATTATATTATATGCGCTGAGGGGAAATTTATTTTACAGATAAAATAATTAATGAATCTGTGGCGAGATCAGTTTATCAATTTTCCTGCACGAATTAATAATCCAAATATTTTAATTATTATACATACATTCGATGTATATACCCGGTTTTAATATATTAATCCGTTATATAACGCGATGGTATAACAGCGTGTATAAATAATCCCGTCGGTTGTATATTTGCGTGACGAATTAATCCCGCAACTGTCCTGCAACAGTAGCAATTGTCGAGGTTTCAATTAGCCAGATGTTTGTTCAAAGTCGCGCGTATTTAGTTCCGGTAGATTGTCCAGAAGACACGCGGGGACGTGGCCTCGCTGTGGCGCAACGTTGGAAGCATATATTATATATATACACACGTATACGTATACATACGTATATTTTACCCGCTCGTGCTTCGCTGTTCACTCGCGTGAGTGAATAAGGAACTATGGTAGGTACCTATATATGAGGAGCAAAAGCGTGTTGGACTAGAACTCCCCGAGGACTACTTTGATTTACCACCGCAACTTCTGTGATGATAGGACAACTGTTTTGGGAACTTGCTGTCCATTGTCAGTATACTGCCTTCTGAAACTCTATACATACACACCGGAGAAGCAATCGAGTGAACTGGGAACGATAATTTTTTTCGAAATCCAAATTTTCGAACACCTTGATCACGGGTGACCTCGATGTAAATATTTTATATCTGCATCGAGAATATTTAAACATGATTTTTATCTCTATCATCGCCATATCTATTTGCGTGGAATGTAACCATAAAAGCCACACCAAAAGTCGCCGTAAAAGCTGGTCCATAGGTTGATTGAAAAGAAAACTTGCACCCAAAAGTTGGTACCCGTATACTTTTTCTTTGTTGAATAGCTACTTGGGACATGGGTGGAAAAAAAAAGAGTGTACAAAGAAAGGAAAAAATGAAAAAGAAGAAGAAAAGAGCTTACCTACCTCAGTTTCTGACTGCACGACTGCTGCAGCTTGCAACTTTACTTGTTTAATACAAATACATATATGTATACTTAGGTGTATATAAAGTCAAAGCTTGGGTTGACTCGCTCGACTCGGTTCAGGCAGAATAAGTTGGACAGTCGTTTGTTCTGGATCGAGTGTTTTATGGCACGTGACGTCTTCGGTGTTCCGTCGTGGTTCTCTGAGTTTTGCGTTTGCAAGTATAGGTAAATATAGCGATACACATGTACACATACATCTACTGTACAAATAATGTTGGTATATCGTGACAATGGAGTATGAGAGGACATGTTGTGTGCATTTTTGGTACGGCGGTGGGTACGGTCCCCTCCAATCCTCTTGCACGCCGTACGCAGGCAGATAGAAGCGGTACTACGATGTGAGTGTTTTCCCGTCGAGTCGAGGGCAAAACTTTCGAATAAGTTAAATACGGATGGAATGAAGAAACATTAGCCACGGAGTATATTTGTGCATATGAACCAACGCAACCCCGTGAAAAGCTGTACAGATTCTTTGGTCAAAGCGGATGATATTGCGACGTGATTCGGGGTTCGGAGGCAAGAGAAAAAAATAACATAATGAGACCTAAAAAAAAAAGACAAAATACAAAAAATGCTAAATCGCGAAGAGGAAAGCTCCGTGGAAGGTATGATGAAGAGAGACAAAATGGAGAGGAAGAGAAAAAAGAAAAATTGTATGCGAAACCGAATGAAATTCTCAACTGAAAGTGGCGGAAACCAGAACTTCTTTCTTACGACTTATATGTGGTAGGTATACCAGACTATATCCTTATCGTCACACAAGTTACCTACATGCATACGTATGTACATAATATATAGATAGATAAAGTAAAACTAAAGTAAAACTTGAAAGTTTAACGTCACCGCATGCATGTGCGGTACGTGTAGAGTGCAATAGCTAAATCTTTTCTTCTACGTTATCTATAAGCTTAGATTTTTCAATATTATATCGTCACACATACCACAGGTGTGAAGATTGAATGAAATCAATTTTTCACATTTAATTCATGTGAGGAATAATGATCTACTCGTATCTCCCCGGTGTTCTTGGGGAGAGAGGGGGGAAGGGGTCGGTACCTACCCTATATCCTGACGTCATATAGCGTCGTACCGTATTACCTAGGCTTAGCTGTCACGGTGTGGAGGAGAGTGCTGCATAAGCTTATTAAGGCTTGCTGCCTGGTTCGGAGTATAGAGAAGAGGAGGGAGGAATATGAGAGATGGAGAATGAGATAGAAGAGAGGAGGTGGGTAGCGGGTGCGGGCCTGTGGTATAACGTGTAACCTGGCACCCCCGGCGTGACTTTGGTCTTCCTGATGATGAGCCGTGCACCGGTACACGTGGTACATCGGTGAGGTAAGGGAGATGAGGGAAAATGTGGGATGAGGCTGGATCGAGGGGTCCGGGGGACTCTCGAGAGACAATGAGGCTGCTCGGGAGTGTCACCTAGAGTGGTGCTAGACTATTGCTAACTCAGGCCCTTCACCGGGGCTAGTGCCACGGCTTCCTGCGAGGGTCGGCAGGCACTGCTCTCGACTCGTGCGACTCGGCCTCGACACGCCTCGAGTAAGGTACCAACTTTTAATTTGATGCCAAGCGGTCGCGGGCTTTTCTTCTGCTTGTTCTTCTTCTTCTGCTTCTACCTCTACTTCCACTTCTACTTCTTCTACTTCTACTTCTACTTCTACTTCTACTTCTTCTTTCTCTAGTTTCATTTTATACAGAACGAATTTTATATTCTAAAGAAGCTGCGACTCCGTCTTCGTAATTCGTATGCGGGTCTAGAAATGCGAAATGGCGGGGCTCGCACCGATCTTTCACCTGGTATTCGATTCCTTCTCTCTTTTCCTTTTTTTTTTCTTCTTTATTTCTCTCTCTGTTAATCTTCCTCTTTTTCTATCTTCATTTCACACGACACAAGTACAGCCTTGGAATTTAATGCTGTGTAATTAAAGGGCGAATCGATTCCACTTTATATACGGGACATAATACGCGACTACTATACATCTTGCTATACGTTACGAGTCATGTTATTACCATGCATAAAAAAAAAAAAGAAAAATTTCATTCCCATATTTGTGACCGTCCGCTTTGACCTTGCCGCGACTTAAATCGTGTGGATAATTAATAGAATAATATATCTACACCGAATAAGATATATAAGTAATTAATTAAAATGTCAGAAACTACAAACGGAACGAGCGGTTTACGCGGTCTGCACGGGGGAGTTTAGAGAGTTCTATTGCGAGGAGAATATAATAGCTCGAGTCAGGGATTTTGAATATGAGTTTCCAACAATAATTTTTTCATCCCAGTTTTTCGGGCCACGCCGTACCCTGGAAATGCGTACACGAAGATTTCTGTCTCACTCCGCATACACCGTACAGATTTTAGGGGTAATAAAATAAAAACTAAAAAAAATGGCTGGGAGCAAAAACGGGTACGTGGATAAAAATATAGAGAAAGTGCAATGCGATGGGAAAAAGAGAAGTGGCGTTAGGGATGGGGACAAGGGGAGCAATGGGGGGGGGGGGGGTATATAGGGTACTTGTATCTCAGTACAGTGGAGAAGTTGCAGCTTTTGTGAAACGGTAAATAAAATTCGGGGCACGGTTTGTGCAGTCAGCTTCTGGCAACGATCGCGTTTGGAACGATGGAACCGCCAAGACGAAGAGACGAAAAGAGGAAAGAGCTGGAAGAGGCCAAGGAAAAGAGAAGATAGAATAAGAGAGGACCGCCATGCGGAGGTTGGGTAAAGGGATGAGAAGAGTTCGGGTGATCAGGCATGCCGCAAGACAATAGCGGCTAAATTCCGTTTCACGTGCGGTATAAGGCAGGTCTAGAGCCTTGCATCTTTCCTTTACGGAAGGGCGGAGTGACGGTGCCGGGTTGGTAGGTTATATAGCGGCAAGAGACACTTCCTTTCATCAGCGGCTAGGAACCCGCGCGGAGGTTGGCGGTTGTAAAAGAGCTTTTTCCGAACGACGACGACGACGACGACGACGACGACGACGAATAATACGACGAAAACGACACGACGTCTTGCTATTCGCGGCTTTTATTTTTCATTCCTCATCGTTTTCGTTTCTTTCACTCTCTCCGTATGTCTTCTTATATAGATTCTTCCAAGCCATACTCTGCACACTGTCGCGTGCGCTAACTGGAGCGCACTAGTTTTAAGTCTGTCTGCTCACGCACGGCTAAACAGCTGCTCCAAGATTCCGATCTTTCCTTTTTAAAAATCCATCCGATTTTCCGATTCTACGATTTCTCCATTTAAATGCCACCCCACTTTTTATCTTTTTTTATCCAACCTCCACTCTTTTTCATCGCTTTTTACACAGCACAAACGCCATGTAACCAACCTTACCAGCTCTCATATAACTACTCTCAAAAGAATTTTGTATCTGTGAAGAAAAACAAAAAAAATAGTCATCCGTTGGGAATGTGAATAATGACTACTAACTCAATGTATTCATTTTGAAATCCCGAATATTCCCTTGATTGAATAATTTACTCATTACACCTGCCGTGGCGAAGAGACACGTGCAAGTAAAATATTGTTTAGATTTCTTTTTTCTTTTAATCTTTCACAATACGCTCTCACAAGGATTTAACGGTATTACCTACCTATTTCTACTTTTAGTCTTTTACAAATGATGCGGCGAATTCTATAGAAATCAACGTTACGTAAAATACATACATGTATATTATATGTAGGTATTCGATATAAGAAAAGTAGGTACGAGTGTAATATAAATAGAAAAGAATTTCTTAGCGTCGAGTTAATTTCTACAGACGGAATTTTTACGGGATGAGATAGTTTTCAGATTCCATTTTTTTTTTTTCTGTTCTTGTTTTCTTATAAATTTTTTTTCCGTATAATCAGAGGAATTTGTTCGCGAACGGGCTTATTATGAGCTAGACAATTGTTATACCGACTAAAATCGATGGATAGAATGTACGCCTGGTAAAGTTGATTCTGACGAAAAGTCCTCAACTGTTTTGTGTGGAGAAACGAGTCAGAATCAACTTCGCCGGGCGTACGCTCTTCTCTTTCTATAGGTATATAATATTTCGTGGATAAGCTGCTCCGGGATGTAACTCCTGCGTATGAGAAGGTCTATCTCATCCCCGTCGAGTACACCGTCTTATCTTCCCGTTTCCGGTCCAGCGGACCGGAAATGCGTAATAGCGGGTAAAGAAGTGCACCGGCTCCTAACGAACGCGTGCAGAACCATAGTGCGAATAGCGACTTGATGTAGCCCACATTCTTCAAACACTAAAACCGCACACAAATATATCTATACACATGCATTGTACCTATCATATTCAATTGCAGTTTAAACAACAAATTTCTAATGTATACTAAGTAAAAAGCATCTCAAGCCTTATTTTCTTACTCTTGAACCAGAAATAAACTGGTACCTATCTTTTCTCGTTTTAATTTTTTAATTCTTTTTTTTTTCTTCCTCTTATTTCATTATCAACAAAATCTTGATTGCCCTTACGAAAGAATAAAAAAAAAAACAAAAACAAAGAAAAGAAATACCACTAGACGAAACTTTTCATCCCTTCCTTGCGTTCACACCGCCCTTATTCTTTAACCGTGACGTGTACTATACATATATACTTGGGTAAAACTTTTTTTAAGTTTATTTTGTTATACTTTTTGTAATGTTTTTTTTATTCTCTCGTTGTTCTCTTCCGCCCTCATTTATTTTTTTTTTTTTTTTATATCTTGATCACATATACATTTTTTTTTTTCGTATATTTCGCGGGAATTTTTTTTTTTTTCGGTGAGGCACGTTGAACTCCGGTTGTTGAATAGGGTGTGAGACGGGGGTGAGGGGTACTCGGAGAATCGATATCAGCGTGGTGATAACACCGCGGTGTCTGCAAGTACGCTCCTTATTTTTAATAGGGTCATGTTATACGGGGTGAACTGGGCGTAACTTTATACCGGTTGTGTGGACCGTTCAACGCGGTCGTACATACGGCATTACCTGCACAGCGGTGGAGCAACTGTGGATATATACGTAGGTATGTACGCATATGTGTATATGGGACAATTTTACGAACTCGGTCCCTGCGGTCACCATGGTGATGGTGACGTTGACACGATGACGTTTACCGTGACGTTGACGGTGAACAGAGGTTAACCGAGCACAAAGCTCCGTCAAGTATCGAGAACCGCGAGTAGGAGAGGAAGAGGAAGGAGAAACGGTTGAATTTTCAAAGGCAAGTTTTGTTGTGTGTTTCAAGTAGGTATATATGCGAAGAAGAATCGACGAGGTGAAGAGAATCCAGAAGAGTAAGGGATAAGGAAGGGGGAGAAGAGAAAAAAAAGAGTAAGAAAAAAGACACTGAGATTTGGGGGAGGAAAAAAAAAGGACGCACGTATACCAACGGGTTGCGGAGTATATGGGTGAAGGGGAAAAAAATAATTTCTTCTTTTTTTTTTTTAAACAACAGAATTCCGAAGTACATGAAAAATCGTTGTAACAGCTTATACTTCGAGTTTTCTATGTATATACCTAAACCACTACTGCGGGAGAGATTTTTCTCACTCCTTATGTAAGTAGTCCTGAAATCGAATTTTCAACGTCACGAGGAGTTGAGAGATAGATATATAGATATGTATATACATATGTATGCCTGTGTGTGTAAGATAACTCAGGAAACGCGAACTACGCTATAATATGGTATAAAATTCCAGAAAAAGAGATTGAAATCCAATTCTGGGATCTTTGAAGCAGCTTTATACCTAACTCGTCGCTTCATCGCACAGATTTCTTATTCTATGATCTTTATTACACGCCCCGCAATTTATAGGTACAGTTATTGGCACATTGACATGTATATTACCTAGGTTCGGTTGGTATCTGTTTGACAAAAATGAAAAAAAAAAAAAAAAAATTACAAAACAAACCGACTATCTACCTGATCCGACAACGAGTCCTACAGGCATCGCCGTATATAAGAGAGAGTTGAAATGTGTTTGATGGGGGTGAAAAAGCGCTGACAATATTCATATCGCGAGGCTACGGGCTGGGGGTTGGGGTTGGGACCTGAGGCCTCGGAGGGGGTTTTAAGGGGTCGAAGAGAGCTTCTCACATCTCACGGTACACCGCGTCAATGATCGGGTATACCGCCTACGTCAGATTATAGATCCCTTCTGTAAAACTCCGAGAGATCTGTTTTTTCCTTGATGGTAAAAATCGTAAAAAATGCAACGGGGGAAAATGGAAAAAATAAAATAACTTATGTCTATCGTAATTTTGGAATTAGAAAAAAATTATACGGTTGCAGAGGGGGGTGGAAAAACAGGGACTGATATCTGGAATGAACTGAGGATCTCGACGCGTATATATAAATATAAGTGTAACGTATCCAGGAATCCGCTTGTCAGGTCGTATATAATCGAGTAGGGTCGGGCGCAGAACGATGGGGATTTATAAGGCAGACGTTTTGGCGGCTTGTATCTTCTTTCTACGGTTCTTACCCATCAAGCTGATGTGTGTATGTATGTATAGTTTGTTGTATGGGGTCCCTCTTAGAGTCCGCAATATTTTGCCGCGATTTTCACATCATTCCGAAGATTAATTCGCCAAGCTTTGCCGCTTCGCTCCCCATCCGCCCTCATCGTCCCTTTACCCCTCATTTCACCTTCTACGCCGGCATCCCCGTGTTCCTCTTATTTTACTTTTAGTTCCTATCCACTTTCTTTTCTTTCTGGATGGAACGTTGCAGCGACCCGGTCTTCAGCGTTCGTCCTTCTCCCGTATTTCTGCTACTTTCGTCTTTATTATTTCTTCGTTTACTCGTTTCATTAGCTCGACTAGTCGGGAACTAGAGAAACTAGAAACGGGTAAAAGTCCCTCCTGCGCGGCACCAAAGTTCTGCTCGTTAATAATTACGATTCACGTAAGTCCCGCGAGAAGCTCCGGCTTTCGTCTTTCACTTTTCGAGCTACTACCAGATTCAAAGTATATTACGTATATTATAGCACCTGCCTTATTATACCTACCTAACTATTTCATTTGATTTGTTCTTTTTTTTTTCTTCTTATCATCATCTTTATTTGCCTCGAGTTTATATTCATCTCCGGGTAGAGGTGAAATGAGCTTGTGTATGATATACGCGGAGATCGGCGGGATGATAAAACGAGGGAAAGAGAAAACTAGGGAGAAAGGTATAGAAACGAGAATCAAGGCTCGTCACGCGTCGTAATCTATCGGTGGTGATAATAATTTTGACTCGCCCTGGCTTTTCGCCAGATTCCAGGGGTTATCTTGCGCCGAATCAATATGACCGTGTGCGTGCCACGGAGTCGTTATCAATTTTTCTAGCCTTTGGCTTTCGAAATTCTCTGGCGTAAGGAACTTCCTTCCCGATATACCTTCACCTGCACTGGCATCGTACGGATTCCATACAACACGACGTTGAAAACGGCTAAGAGCTAACCCTTTGTACACCGCAATCATTATTAGATCGTTTTCACCCTCGTTATTCACCCCCTCGTAAAAATCAGACGCGTTCCGCGAAGCATATAACATTCTTAAGCCAATAATTTTTTAGATGTCAAAAAGACAGCTGTATCGTTTCCTATTGAAGGAGTGATAACATGATTACAGATCAATAATCATTTAAGCTTGTCAATCGCGTTCGTCAAGCGAGGTAAACCGAATTAAGGAAAGACATACTGTCGATTGAAATTGTTTGTACATCAGGTGGGAATAGTCGGATCTTTTGTGGTTTGAAAATTAATCGAGTGAGATAGAATTGAAACTCTGATGATTGGAATGTTTCGTAATTGAACGTCGAGCGTGGATCCTCGTACGGATGAATGCGTATAGACCTACCTACGCGGTACAGGAGTGATCGATTATTCGGGCGGATCATTTCATTTCATTTCATTTCACTATGGCTTTATGAGAATATAATAGTAGCAGGGATATTTTCTTGATTGATGTGATTGGAATTAAAATGAAAAAAAGACACGGAGAAAGCAAAAAAAAATTACAAAAATGGAACGTATATGAAAATTAAAAAAAGGACTAGACCGGACTGCACGCCCGTAGTTTTAAACATGTTCCGTTTTTACGTTTTTTGGTTCAAAGGGGATAAAAACCGTCACACTTTTCGCTCCGAGCCAAAAGCATTCCTGAAGCTTTTCCGCCACTCTTTGATAATATAGTTTTTAATCTCGATGCTCGCGCGCGTGGATTTCGACGCACGACGCAACGCCTACGGATGACCAAAGTTACGAACTATTGAAATGGATTTTGTATTTCGTTGGAGTATTTCTGTCTGAATTTTCGGAAATTAGGATTCGGACGAATTTATTAAGGGGAGGAAGAAAAAAAAAATGCTATTTCGTGAACCTTCCGAAGTTCGTCTTGGTTGTCCGGGTTTCGCGAGTTGCGAGCGCGAACTATAGGGTATAAGATGTGTAGGGATAGCTCGCTGGGAGTCGTTCAGCGATGGCGATCGCGGTCTGAATTTTGAAATACAGGGTGGTGTGAGATTTGGAAGAGCGCCATCGTGCTTCTCTTCCTCTAGACACGTGATATTTGAATAATTGACTTTCGACCGGAAAACTTGTCAAACTCTCCTGCACCGATGCGAAGGCTTCGAGGATTATTGTACGTAGTCGGACATATATACCATCAAAATTCTATTTCAATTTTTCGATGCGGTCCGCAGTTGAGTATCTCCATATTTATACGGTTCCGCTAAATTTTCGGTTCACCTTAGCCGGCAATTACTCGCATTGTTTCCTTTGTGGGTTTTAGGGAGTAATGCGTGAGGGATGATCATTTGAATGAGATAATCGGCGTGTTATTACAGTATGCAGGTTCCCATAGAAAGCTCATTTAGCGTGGCGGTCCCCCATATCCTTAATGGTGTTGCTGCATGTGGCTGGTCGTCCCCATAAGAGACAAACTTGGCAGGCGCACCGGTGATGTTGGTGATGGACGGTCAGACGGTTGTGATTAACGATTCTAACCCTGGTACCCCGTCACCCCCTCATCCCTCCTTATCCCAAACCATTCCCAAAACCATCCAAGACCCAAGAGAGAGAAAGAAAAAGAGACCCACGTACGCGATGCACGTGCAGCAAGCACGGTTCCAACGAAAACGAGCCAAGGGAGTGGCAGCAACGCGACGCGACGGGGAAAGGAGAAGAGAAAAGGAAAGGGAAAGGAAAAAGGAAAAAGGACGGTGACGGGGATGGGGATGAGGCCGAGAAAAGAGAGGGTCCCGGTGTCATCCGCACTCTCATCAAAGTCAAGATTGATGCTCCATGCGGAGAAAACATGGAAGACATATTATACCCTTCCATATATACATTCGTGTAAATCTGTATGTGTGCAGAACTTGAAACTTTTATATTTAACTGGCACGGTGTACTATACGGTATTAGAATTTTCTTTTTTTTTTTTCTTAACAACAAGCTCGGAAGACAAGTGGTATACAGTAGGTGTTCCAAAGGAGGGCTGTTAAATAGAGTCTTTTTTTGTTCGCCACGATGCTAATTATTGCGGTTGTTATAATAGTATATACCTGAGCATTTTGGCATAAAGTGACAAAGTCTGTAAATTTATTCGGGCAAATCTCGCCGATAAATAATGGGGGCGCCTTTTCTCCCCTCCCAAGCCTCGCGTGCCCTCAGCGTCGGCAGAGCGCAACCTCCCCACCCTAAAAACCTCCGTCTGCTACTTCTACCTTCGTCGGCTTCAACCGTGATCGTGCCGCACAGCACCGCATCGCCCACCCTTAGGACTTTGCCGACGAATGAATTTGTAAGCTCCGCGTTACTATATATCCCCCCTCCCCCCCTGCATATAATATATCTCCCACGTCGCTTACCGCCAAAATTTCAACTAAAACCTTAAAACAACCAGCGCCTTCTATACGTTGTGATATACAACATTTCTATGGCGTTTATGCATTCCCTTAGCTCTATTTTGTTGGCCTAATTTTCTTTGATATTCGATTTAGTTTTGGATTGACTTATCTCATGTGGACGTCTCTGCAACTAAAGTTATATAAGTATATACATGTACAATACACCTATACGTGCACGTATAGTTGGCACGCTGTGTTTGTTAACGTGCCTGAGTTTCTCAGCGGTACGAATTTGTCTCGATAACACGATGACACTGATTGATTGAGATTATCGATTGTTATCTCCAAGTTCTCCCTTTTCCGTAGTCGAAATTCTGTTATCCGGGTATACGTATAGGCGTCGTCCGATGCCCTTCACCTCGGAAGATATTCCTCACGCCTTGCCACCCCCGTAAAAAAACCTCGCGCTAAAGTAGGTGTAACGCAGTTTTTATCTTATCATTTATTTTTATTTAGTTATTAGTTTTAGTTTTGTAAAATTTTCTTTTATCACCTTTTAGAATCCTCGTGCGTTTTTATTGAAACGTTTATATGTAATATACATTTGTCTCGATGTTTCCGCTACACTGAAACGTAAAACCCGTTTATAACATACTTTCTACGACTTTACGAAATCCGGCAAAAATATGTATATGACATCCCGCAGGAGTATAGCTCAGTTTATGAATTTCGTTGCAAACCTCTTTCGCAGGTTGATGTGAAGAGCTCCACGTTGCCGTACGGAGAGACAGACGGAGAACCAGTTTTTTGTATAAATATAACATAGTATGCGTAGTTTTGTGGTATGTATTATATACCTTCATACACGCACATTTACATGGTATATATATCATGTATGTAGAAAACGTTTGCTTAGGTAAACTTGCCCCACTATCATAAAAAACAACAAAAGCAAAACAATGAAATGCGAACGACTTTTCGTCGAAGTGAATTACAAAAACCATCTCGAAACTATTTGACACGTGTTTAAAAAATGAAGACAAATTAAGAGAACAAAAAAAAAAAGAACTACGTCTCGCAAAGGCAAACTGATCTTTTCTCCGGTGTTTCAATTTTCCATGTATAATACGTACAACAGTCGCTCCTCTTTTTCAGAGAGCGAAGCGAACCGAATATCTCGTGTTTGCCCGGCGTTTATACCTTCGGCCGGAGATAATTTACTTTTTAGATGCAAGGCAGACACACTAATAAGTCGAAACCAGTCAATTAACGCCTGGAACCCGAGAGCCCTGATGCCCGAGCCCCGAGCCCCGAGGCCTGCTGTGCCGCTGTGCGGAGTCAAAGTCGGGCGAGAGATTCGTCCTAAATAAATAGTTCGGTGCACAGGTGTTTGAACGAAGACGAAAGGGATGTCCAACGTTTCTACCCACCGACTTTGTGTCTTCCCCACGTCTTCGCTTTCGCCCTCTATATCCTTCATCCTCACCCTCGCCTCGTAGTCACCCTTCACGCTCTCGTTCCACACGTTTCTGCTTCTCATTCACGCTCGTTCGCTCGTCTAACATTTTTCTCCCGTTTCCAATCCATCTCTGATGTAGATCCAATCCGCACGCGTGTTTTTCAATAATTTATTTCCCTGAATATATGATGTACATTTTTTTTTTTTTTCTCTATTCCTTATTACGTCAAATATATGAAATACATTCTACCGGTTAATCGGCTGAAAAGTTGGGAAAAAAAAAGTACGAACAGAAAAAAAAAAATTAAAAGAAATGGGTGGATATATTACTTTCACTGAAATAAAACGTAGAAATAAAAATGTGGTTTAACCGTCTGTGTACCAGGTATAACTACATGACCTCCACGGTTCGTTTGCGTTTATGTTTTTCATCCCCCTATAATTTCTTCTAGTACTACCTACTACTTCACATACGCATCATGCATGGTAGGGGATCGTTTTGTTCTTTTCAGTCTAGGGAATAACCCAAATCACCCGTTTCTACACTCCCCCCCCCCCCCCCACATATACCTACCTAATTCCTAGAGCATATCGAATTACAAGAGCGCTTTGTTTGGCCGCGTCAAGTGAAGAGTATGAGTTACTGCAGAATGGTTTAAATGCACCTCCATACGTATAGTAAAACAAGTTTAACAGCATCCCTCTCAATCAGACCTCGACGTCTAGTTCCTACATACATATAAATGTATGTATACCTACCCACCCATATACCTATAACCTTGCTGGTAGGCATCCGAATATTATACATATATATATATGCACAGTTCGCGTTAAACGCCACGAGTGAAATTCATCTACATCAATTCGATTAGCTGATTGCCCTTGCAGCATTATACCCGATCCAAGTTACGCGTACGCTGCTGAAAAGTAGAGATAAAACAAAAAAAAATGTTTAAATCGAATACTTTGGCGTGCTTGGAATTTTGGGGGTTATGTACGACGGTGCGACGTTGTATAATTGTATATATCCAATGGATATTACATTACAACCCTTTCGATTGTCAAATCCACCTGTAACGTCTGCAGAAGGCGGAATAGGGGTGAATGGCTAAAAATTTTATCTAAGTGTTTGAATGAAAAAATATTCAACGCGATGGTCATCCCTTGCACAGGGGTGTCGCGTGGATCGAAAGTACAGTTTCCTTATACCCTCGCGCGTCGCATACATCCGATCGCCATAGTTCTCGGATTTGTCGCTCCTTCTCTCTTTAACTCCTATTCCTTCCGCCCCTGTCCCTTTGCTACTATACTGCGTCGATCGTTCCTCGTTTCTCTTCATTATTATACGCGTTTGTCGCGCACCATTGTCGAGAGTTCGAGACGGGTGGGTCGTTAGCGAAAATTAATACCCCTTTTTGCCTTTTTTCTGCTTGTTGTTTTTCTCCTCCTTCTCCTGCTCTTTTTTTTTTCTATTTTAATCTAATTTTCTTTTCTTTATTTTTCTCTTCACATTATACATATATACTGCACGCGCGAAAAAACCGTACCATGAACAACGACGTGATTCGCTTTTTCATTTTTAGTTTTCTATTCGCAATTCGCTTAAAAAACAAATTTAATAAAACAAAAAAACCGACTAGATCTAACCGCGAATATTAATCGGAATTATGCTAACGATGACCATAATAGGCCTCGAGTATGTGTTGCATAATTTAAAGTGAGGGAGGGTAAGGGATGATTTCTTGGGGGAATTGAGAGCGGACTTGACGTATGTTGATAACCTAGATGTGACGTGTATACAGGTTGGAATACATGTGCATCGATTCCGTTACTTAATCCTCGGTATAGCGAACATATACGATGTAATAATCTGCCCTCGGTTCTGCACCAGGAAAACGGAAATTCCCTGAACGGCGATTGGCAGGAGATGCTCCTTGGGGTCGTCATCAGAGCTGACGGCACGTGACTGCACCCGAAGTCGTCGCGGAGCTGCCGCTCTGATTCTATCGTCTGTACATACGTCACATATGTATACTTACATATGTACGCATATATGTATTGCACCTATGTATTCATGTAACCTAGACGTACACATATGTGTCTCTTTTCCTAAATTTGACGAGGCGAGGACAACGAGTTATCGGAAATCACCCCTGTCCTGAAGGATGTACAGGACGTTTTGCTTAGCTGTGGTCGAAAAGACTCCGAATTATTCATTTGCAGTTACAGAACGGTTATTCTATGTATTACGCGCGAAATGTGACTTCGACTGACTCTATTTCAGGACGGCGAACCGATCGATTTTCCTTATCTTAAAGGTATAGAATTTTCATGACCTAAGGTTTCCTGGCTGTACTATACCTATATGTATTGGTGCGCTTTCTCGTTCGGATGATAAACTCATTCGATAATTACTTGAATATATTAATTGATAATATTTTAATGCCGTCTATGTATAGACACCGGAATTCCAGGATAGCCTGATCTACACCTGTATAAATTTACAAATCAATCGACAGATTTGAGAATCCTTTCGAGTTCTCGCTTAACAATCGAGCAACGTGATAAACGGTGTCGAAAACTCTTTGGTGAATTTTGTTGTTTAATCCTCGAAGAACAGCGTATCATGAATTCCCAGCAAGTGGTAAGAATCAGGGTAGAGTCGGACGTCCGCAGTGAAGACGAGCGAGAAATACGGGAGGAAGTGAAATTCCCCCGTTCGTGGTCAGACGGTCGCTGCGCGAGACTCCGTAGAAACAGGAGAACAGGGAAGTCGTAGGTCGGCCGCTTCAAGTTTTTATTACTCGGGGATAAGGAATCTACTTTAAAGCTTGTCGACTGAAACTTTCAGTGATTGAATGTTCGCGGTTGTACGGAGGGACTAAAAAACCTTCGTTAACGATGTAACCAGGAAAACGGGGTAAAAGGCTCTTTTCCTTCGATTCGATATGTATGGTAAATTCCAGCAATGAAAACGACGCGAAAAACCGCCAATCAAATTGGGAGAAGAGGCCAATGAAACGTTCTTACGACGAATATAAGTCACGGAAAAATGTGAAAAGCCGCTGACCGCCATGGGGGGAAATCAATCGATGTAAGCTCCACGAATATTATACTTGTCGGAGCATGTAATGTAATAGTCGACAAATCGCGAGCGAGGAAATTATACACACGTCTACGTACGTGATAAACAGAAAGAAAGAAGAAACAGAATCCGATACACTCGCGCATTATTGCTCTTTTTGTGCTTGTCGTGAAAATCGTAGGCACGGAGTAAAGGTATACGAGCGGCTGACGAAGTAATGGTGTGCGGCGTGTAATGGGAAAGTACTTTACGTACGTACGTACCTATATTATTTACTCGTAACTATTATTGCGTTCTTTAGCTAAAACCACTTGACTTTACACGCAAACTTACATTATTATACTTACCAGGGCCGATATAGTATGAATTAATTATAGCGTACAGTTCACATTGTTTGTATAATAGGTGCTATAAACTTTTCGTCGTGATTAGGAAATAATTTCATTGGATGTAGCATGAAATTTCGAGGTATTTAAGTACGTTATAGGAAACAAATCGAATGATCAACGGATATGAAAAAATGATAAATGTAAGAGGACGATAAATCGGCAGTGAGAATCACACGTCTGGTGAATGCGACCTTCTGTATTTCTGAATGAACGGCGAGTTTTTCTTTCGAGTTCTAGGAGATGGAAAGAACGAAAAAAAAAATCAAAACTGCAATTGCGATGAGAAGATCATCGGTAACAACATCAGCATCCCTGTTCGATGATCGAAATCGGCGTTCCTTTTCTTATCCTTCGTACACGGATAACCTCGTGGCTTATGATTTAATCCGTTGAGGCAGCGGCGGTCTCGTGACTGGGTTTGGTAGTAACAGGCGAGTATGTTCGAAAGGAAGAAGATTAGATCCTTCGACGAGCCAATCGAAGGCGTCGCATTCGCCCGGCGGTTTCCAGTGATTCCACTAGGTACACATGACGGTCCGCTCCATACGAAGGTAGTTTTGAGAGAATACGACGAGGGACTCGGTAGGTTACGGGGGATCGAGGTTCGGAGAGGACCATCACGGTCCATACAGCAGCATAGCTTTTAGTTCTGTATGAGAGTAAAAGGATAGCAGAGCGCAAGCGCGGTTATTTCCCGTTTCTCCTAACGCCGCCGTTGCCGCCGCGGTGCGGTTCCCCTTCGCCGCCGCGACCGACGCCGCCGACGCCGCCGCCGCCCCACCCCAAAAGCTTTAGTCCCCCGCCCCTGAATCAGTTCCCCACCACCCGTACCGCATACCCTGCACCCCTCTTCTCCCCCTCGGGGAAACCCCCGCCCCGCTCCGCGAGTGCAGTGTCGCGTTGAACGTCTCACAGAGCGCGTCGCACGTAGGAGAAGTGGCCGCCGCCCGTGTCAGCAGCAGTCGCGTCGCAACCACGTAACTCGTCTTAGTTTTTAGTAGTCAGTAGTAGAGACCGCGTCGTCGTAATTGTCGCCGCCGTCAACCGTCGTCACCGTCGTCAACGACCGACTGACTGACTTGACCGATCAGACGTCGACACGCTATATCATACATATACGGTTTTCTCATCCCCTCCCGACAAAAAAAAAACAAAAAAAAAAAATTACAAATCAAAACTATCCCGATTGGTAAAAAAAAAAATCAAACCGACAACCAAAAACCAAATATATACGTACAACAAAAAAAAAACAAAACAAAAAAAAAAATCGTGATGGAGCCCCAAAGTCAGGAGATAGTGGCCAGCGGATCACCCGCCGAGGTGCCAAATGATCCAGGGTACGAAACGAGTAAAATATAATCTTATAATGATAAATATTTATTCACCTTCACTGATTAAAAGAAAAAAAAAAAAAAGAAAAAAAAAATGAAGCAAATGAAAAAAAAAAATTCTCCGCTCGGGGTAATCGCCATTTAAAAAATCGTTGATAAACTAAAAAAAAAAACAAAAAAAAAAATGCGTAGGAGAAAAAAATCCATCTAAATAATACAGTTACCAAGTGTGCTAAGGCCTGTATAATTTTTAAACAACAAAAAAAAAAAGAAAAAAAAAAAGTTGTGTTCCGTTTTTTGGAGTGTCTTATATATATGTATACGGATATATGTATAAAAGGAATAAATGATATATATCTATATATACCTATATTATAGATAAATATATATATATGGATATATACACGAGGTTGTTTTTATTTTACATGTATACACATGTTCGTATACATATGTATGGTGATTTGTCTTTTAAATTATGGTGTTATGTTGTTCCGAGGAGTTTATTATATATATATATATACATAGCATATATATATGTATACACATATATATATGATGGGATAGTGGTTGTTTTTAATAAATTGCCAAACACATAAATTTAATATATGAGTTTTATTTCCTGTATCCAACGTTTAACTTCAAAAAACAAGGAAACCAAAAAAAATGCATCAAGCCGTTCGCATGCTTTACGCGCGATGCACTCGATCCGCGGTCCAGCCGCTCTCTCTCTCTCTCGTTCTTTTTATTTCTCTAAAATTCTCTTCAAATTCTATGAAACCTCATCGCTACGATGGATTCACCTTCATCCATCCGTCCAGGTCTCTGTTTGCCATCTATATTTCTTCTTCTAATTCTCTACTCACTTTTCATCCCCCTCCCCCCAAACTTCTATCTTTCTCTTTCTCGTTGCATGCACGCGCGCCCCCGCGTTTGCTCGAGTTTTCTCTCTAAATGCATTTCTTGCGCGTATACGTACGTCGTACCTGCACATAAAATATGTATCTTCTCAGCGTTCTGCACGCGTCTTGTCAAACGAACCTCGAGGAACGACGTCCCTCGTCCGTTTGTTTGCTCAAACGCGCCCTACTCTCGTGTACACCTTCACCACCACCACCAGCACGACCACCACCACCACCACCACCGCCTCCACTACCACCACGTTAAAGAGTCTCGAATTCCACCGGTCGCGCGTTGGCCTTCGCGCCGCAAGATCGATATTTAAATACCCCCACGTGATAAAGTTCCTGTCTCACCTCCCCCTGCATAGCCCGTGATGTGAACGCGGTAAATGTTCACCTCGATATTCATGACTAGAAACATTTTAACAGATAAATTTCGAGAGGAAATTTCGAAAATTATATTCCTACTGGTTATCGATCGGGTCGTGATGCTCGAAATGCTCTTTTATTTTCACGACGAATTCCTCGCAGAAACGGTTGCTAATTTTCTGTTGTTTTTCTCTTCAATTTTACCACTGATTACAATTACCGAAGCTCTGGGATTTTCACAATCGGGGATGATTGAATTTTCAAGCTTTTCCTCTCGCGTTTTTATTCGTCACAGGAGAGCAGGCTAGACCGAATTGCGTGCGTCGAGGCGATGATACATATAAAATGAATAAATAAATTCAAGTGGTTTTATATTTCGAGTTATTTAATAATTATTTTGATTTAATTTATTAATTATCTGAAATCGGCTTCAAACAGCCACAATTAAATTTGAAAAAAAAAATACATACATATATATATAGTAAAAAAAAAAGAGAAAGGAAGGCCAAAAAAGAAAAATCATCAAACACGAAGGAAAAAGAAAAAAAAGGAAAAAAAAAATTTATGTTTTCGTTTAAAAAGTTCAGTTTATTGAAGTGTGGTGACACCTGGCGAGAGAATATGGAATCTCAATCGCAGCGGGGTAGTAAGCTCTAATAAAAGCTGCGCTTACACCCTCCGATGCGAACACCTTAAACTACGTACCCTTCGCATACAACGATTTGGAGCCAGACGATCATGTGGTGTATGCTGATGGATTCATCTTTCTTTTCTAGGAAAATGTTCATCGGTGGTCTGTCTTGGCAAACCAGTCCAGGTGAGACACAATATACTTTTAATTATATAACAACGAATAAGAAACCCATTGTAACTGATAATTTTCTAATGATTCTACATTCGGAAACCGAATCAGGTGTATTTAACTACTTATGTGATAAAAATACAGGAGAATGATCCGTACAGTCGAAGTTTTAGATTTTCTTTAAATAGAGAGATGATAATTTTTATCCGATACATTTTCCACCCCACAATTCTTATCGTCAGGATTCTCAGCCCGTGACTTTTCTAACACGCAACAATATCGTTCAGTCCGGTCACGTGCAGCGTCGCGATGCATCTGCTGAGACCGATGGCGATGTGCGGGAATATACCTATGTATAGTTACAGTCGGATGACAAGACCATCGCTTATCGATATATAAATTATTTCATTTCGATCTCCAGTTTACGTAATTCACGTACTTCCCGTCCTCCCTGTTCACTGCGGCTGATTATATTCTCGGTTATTTGAACGGTTGGCTGGCAGGCAGGTAGATTGTTAGGTGGGATGGGTCTATGCATATAGAGTCGCGGGCTTATGGCCATTGAAAAAGCGAAGCAAAAGTTCCTGATCCAATATCCGGTTTACCGGACACATTACGATATCGTATACGTATATCGCTACGGTACCCACCTACGTTGCCTACACATATTTATGTGTATGTATAACATGTATTCGTATGGATATCGTGACGTAGCGCAGAATCAGCAGCAGCTATTAGTCTATGTACGTATACCGAGAAACGATGCTGCGTCTATTTTAATGCGGATATGTACATCTATGGCTATAGCTATTGAAATAGAAATAGGTATACGTAATTGCGAATATACGTATATCTACATACACACATAGGTGTATTTACTACGCTTCGTCCTCCTCCTCCTCTTCCTCCTTCTCTTCTCCTCGTTGTCGTTGTCGTTGTATTGCGACGCGGTTAATTACGCGACGAAGATATTATCAAGTACCAACCTACCCACCTGTATAGGTATAACCACCCACCTATACGTACGCATATGTGCAATATACATAACAGAGAACAACGCAAGCCCGGGACTATTATTCAACCCGTTGTTTAATCCTTTTCTTTTTATCACCGTTGGTTGGCGTTGCGGAATTGCTGCTGCTGCTGCTGCTGCTGCAGCACAACTTTCAGCTACGGAACATTTTTACCACGTACTCCGAGCATACGTATAAGACTTGTATATGCACCATATATAGATGAGATCGTAAAAGCACACGTGCGAATGCATATATTGCCGTGTTTACCTATTTCTACCGGATTTCCACGCGTTCAATTTTGGCTTAGCTCCCGACCATTATAATGGCAAAACTTATACCTCCGCTTTTCTCTTTCTTCGAACTACGTCAATCTCTTAATGTATTCAGACTTTAACGAGGAAACTCCGCTAATTCAAGGCTAGATTCGCAACACAAGTATCTCACGTGTTTTCTACGTACTATAGTAAAATATCGTCAACTAACGCGCGAGTTTTCTTGTAATTTATATAGAAGTGATCGTGAATTTGCAAGTTTAATCCCCGTGTAGCTCGATTCAAAAAGACTCTAGTAACGTTGAAGCATTCATACAGATGTACACCTATACCTACTTATAGCACGTGGATATATTTAAGGACTCGAGTTTAGTCTGGAAATAGATCACGGAATCCGGCTGTACAGAGAGAGAAGGAGAGAGAATCAGAGAGAAAAAGAGATAAAAGTCTGGCTGTCGGTCAACTGTTTCATTCTATTAATTTATTTATTTTTTTTTCCCCAATTTCATCTCACTTTCCTCATATACTCGTTCATTGCGACATCTTCGCAGACGATACGATCCTATCGGTTAGTTTTTAACTTTTTTCTTTTTTTCTAAGCGGAAAAATGTATGAGACGGAAAAAAAACAGATTAAAAAAAAGAGGTTAATGAATTTTGATTATATAGTATGTATTTTTCATTCATGATTGAATAAATGATCTGAGAAGAAAAAAAAACAAACAAACGAGAGATAAGATAGTGGGGGAATTTTGATGAGCTAAGATGTGATTCGCAAGAAATTGCATATAGAAAATTTTCCTTGCGTATGCACTGCATTACGTTATAACTTGCAGCTGTGATGCACCGCACATAGACATGGGACACATGTACGAGGATATAATTACTGAAAATTGTCTGAATAAAAAAAATTGAGCACATTAGAAGGTCTTAGAGACGTGTGCATGACGCATTTGTACGCACTGCATGTATGTAACTATACGTACGTAGGAAGAGAGAGAATCTAACTTGGAGTAAATAGCGGAGGTGGCGGAGAAGCGGAGAGCGTTGTATAGTAATATTAGTGTTATTTGTAGCGTTACATAAGTCATTCTCGCGTGGCACGCACGCATTAAGAGAGAGGAAGTGAGCTATGAAGATGGTCGATAAAGAGAGATGAAATACCATGACGAAAAGAGGTGCAGAGGAGAAGAAAAAAAGAGATTGGGAGGAGGTTGCTCCGTAGTTTGCGAGGTTATTTCTTCGAATCGTTTTGCCCGACACGCACGCTCCTCTCTGTCACGATCTCAATAATCACGTCGCCATTGCGCGGCACATCGCTTACATAAAACAACCTTCGACAACAATTTAGTTTCTGCTCTTAGTCGAGTTCTGTTGAAAAATCTCGCGCTCTTTTCGCTTCACGGTTTTCTCGTTATTATGCACACAGATCTGAACCTATATACCGTAACGGAACGACAAACAATTGAAGAAGAATCGCGGCCGATGCAGATTGTTACTATTTTTGAAATCTTGAATATTAACGAACAAAAAAATATGTAGAGGGAATCGTACCACATCGTGTTATCGGATTTTATAGAGAGATTCTAAAAATTTAGTGGATAAAATATGACTTTATAAATTTCTAATTACCCAAACGTCGTATAGCTGCAGGTGGTGCAAGGTTCGGCGGTACTCTCTAGAGACTTACACATAGTATAGGTCATTTCAACTCCTGTATGTACATATACAGGTTCAAACCGTGCGCCAATTATCTGCCAATTATCGCTCGGTACTGCAGCAAACTCTGGTATACAAGAAGTTCCCGAGGAGCTTATATTACCTAGATGTGAATTCCGTCGAACTTTCTACGCGTACGTTACAGTATACCTTTCCCCCGTACCGTGTCACATTATACTTTTGCGACTCGTATAATTATTCTAAAATGATAATTCACGCGTACTTACATACTGGGTACGTACTCCGGAGGTAGAAGGTAGAATTGTCATTGCAGTTATTTATTTTCTCGTGTTATACCTGCACCGATAATACCCATGGTTACTCCGTTCCGCTCGATATTTGGATATATATTTCTATTTATAGATACGTACGTTGTACCATGAGAATCGAGTGACATAATCCATATTCTGTAGCAACGTGTATTCCTGATCGTGAAGACTGTTCTGCCGGATGGATTATATCTTTGAATCATACCTCGTTATACCGTCGATATTGAGAGTTGAGTATTGAAATACGAGCTCAAGCTGCAGGCGCGCTTTCACCGTGACTTGCAACTATATATACCCTTCTTCTGTATAGCGTTATGCACTAACCGCGACGAATCAATCGCAGAAAAAGATACCTTCTTTTTTTGTTTTTCTATTTCATTTATTTTCTTTTTTCTATCCCACAATGGAATCGTGTCCAATCGCATCGAACGCGCCCCGGTCTTATAGGTATAATATTCGGACCGGACTATAGTATTCGAGCTCTCGCCGTTATCCGTTATACTTACGTATTATACCTTCACCATTATAATGACATTGACGAAAATTATGACGTGAGAAATTGCCTAGAATACAGATTTGATAATGTCAACTTGGATTAAACATTAACCCTAAAGGCGTATTATAATAAGGTAGTCTATGTAATATCTGTACTATGTGTTATTAGGCTTTCTGTTTGTATTAACACCTAAACTCACATCGTTGATCATCGATCCCCATTCGCAAGTTGTTATCACGGGTGATGTCGTCGTTTACGGATATAATAATATAATAATATAATGAAAAGTTGTTTCTCTATAGTGATCGAGTGAGTATATAATCGCGACGGGGCTATGAATGAAGACGTATTTTCAACGTACGGTAACACTGTGGATAAAATTCTTCAATTGAAATACCTATACTGCTTCTGCATCTTGTGCAGCAAAATGTGCAAGGTAATCCATCATTGGTAGAGATATATATATACATAGGTATGTACGTGTATCAAGATGACTCTGCAGTACGTACCATAGAGCGTCGTGAGAGCGTTAAACTGCAGTTCGAATTTGAAGAGTGGTGAAAGGTTTTTCAAGGCAGGCAGCTGTTGCTGTATCCAAGTGATGAAGGAGATAATAAATGCGCATTGATCACTGTAGTGTGGGCGATATAATTCCAATTTTTTTTTTATTAGACTACAATTTACCCTTTCATTTTTCAACCGCTCTTAAATTCTAATCGATCAAGTTACGCCGAAGACTATGTAATAATGCCATCATGTATTCGAATACACGTGTACGCGATACGACGTAGCGTTATACATCTTTGTAGACCTTCTACAGGGCATACGGAACGAAGTTTGTGCGTAAACATTTCACACCCTCGTTTGTATCATCGAGTACTCCGAATTTTCACGGTGTGGTTAGATGGGAAACTAATTAACGTTGAACACGTGATTTCATTTCCTGTTTCCCAGGAAAACCCCTTTCGACTCGAACCCGTTTACCCGTTCTTTGGTAAACCCAGGTGCCCGTGTAGCTTTGCAACGATATAAATCGAAGTAACAACCAAGGGTAGAGAGCGAGCAGGAACTAGTTGGGAGAAATATAAGGAAACGAATGAACGGAACCTTCTGCAAGGCTGTATGAGGTGACGTGGACGTCGCCGCGACGCGAGGCCCTCGCTTTCCTTTCCCCCTGTGTTTATCTTCTTTATCGCAGCTGGGCCTATCTCTCTTCTCTTAAACCCACCACCTCCACGTCAATCTGTACAAAAAAAAAAAAAAGAAAAAAAAAAGGCCGGTGTTCTCGTCCCTCAGACTATTCCGAATAGCCGGTCTAATACTTCCGACAAAGCCCTTATTCCTTACTTCGGCGGGTTGCGGAACGAGCGCGTTCGTTAACCCTTCGCATACTATTCCACCCTTGTTTTTTGTTAAAAAAAAAACCTTCGTTAAGGGCGTAATTTTCGACAACGGATAAGTGAATTTTTTGAATTACTCAAAATGACACGGAAGCTATTGAGAAATCCTACTTCTTGCCGCTCCCGTAACCCTCGACTCTATCGAACTGTAGGATAATTTTTTGTTCCGAAAAGTACCCTGCCCGAGGGGGTAACCACTCGATATATAGGTGTCTCAGCCATTTCACATTTCACAACTATTTCACACTATTTCACACCATTTCATACCATTTCATTTCAAACTTGACTTTCCCAAGTATTTCACAAGGGGTTAACCCCTCGTATAAGAGGTCAAAATATGTTAGAAAAGTGTCCTGCGATCGATTTGAAAAATACTACATTTTTTATCCCAAAATTGAAAAAATCCAAAGGGGTATACCTTAGATTTTTGTCGATTTTGGGGTCAAAAATCAATATTTTTTTAAATTGATCGTAGGACGTTTTTCTAACGTGTTTTGACCTCAGGAACACGAATCTGCAAGTTAAATTGATCTATCTATAAAATTGATCGAGTTATTGCCAATTTATCGCTCCGAAATGTGAAAAAATGAAAATATCCCAATGGGATATTTTTCTAGCTCAATTTAGGCGACGGATTCGTGTTCCTGAGGTCAAAATACGTTAGAAAAGTGTCATATGATCGATTTTAAAAATCCTTCATTTTTGGCCAAAAAATCGAAAAAATCCAAAGGGGTATACCTTAGATTTTTGTCGATTTTGGGGTCGAAAATCAACATTTTTTTAAATCGATCGTAGGACGTTTTTCTAACGTGTTTTGACCTCAGGAACACGAATCTGCAAGTTAAATTGATCTATCTATAAAATTGATCGAGTTATCGCTAATTTATTGCTCCAAAAAGTGAAAGAATAAGGATATCTTGATGGGATTTATTCCTAGCTTAATTCACTTGACGGAATCGTGTTCTTGAAGGTCAAAACATATTATAACAAAACATTTCATACCATTTCACACCATTTCATACCATTTCATGAGCATTTCACTAGTATTTCATAGCATTTCAAAATTGACTGTCCCAAGTATTTCACAAGCGGTTACCCCGTCGGCCCTGCCATTTTTTATTAAACCAACCATGACGCGTGTGACGCATTTTTATTTATAAACACTTTTTGCAGGAAGTAGGAGAATAAGATCTTTGTATTAAATTCGCGCTTTGCTGTATCGAGTTCTATCCACGATATACGAGATGAGTACTTTGTATTATACACAGGGTCGTCGAACTCTGAGCTTCACTGTACGTGCATAATCTGAGTTAGTTTTGGCCTCAAGCGTAAATCCAAGTGTTCCGTGACTCGTGTGGCTCCTGAAGCAGTTTGTATAATACCTGGTATGACTATAGGTATACATAGCTATAAGTATTAAGGAACCGAGTGGATCTCAAGAGTCGATCAAATCCTTCATATTTATACATAAGATATGTAAATAACCAAAGCCCATAGTTTGCCTATACGGATAACACGTATATTTTCACCCTGTCCTGCTGTGATCCACGTGCGGTCGCAGGATGTAGGTATGTGCATAGATATATACTTTGCTATGGAAATTACCTTTGCAAGAGAAAAATAATCCCTGACGATGAAAATATCCGTTTATCATTCCGCGCGGTATCATCCCGCGTTTATACAGTGCAGTACTCGTGGCTTTGAATCGTTTTTTTTTTTTTGTTCTTTTCTTTTTCAAATTCTTAGAACAAGCTTCTATTTCATCATCACATATGTGGTTACTCCGTGCTTCAGAAATCATACGCGCTCTTTACCGCGACGTACTGTATATAACACATTACGTAGTAGTCCGCTGACCCGCATCTATAGCTTCGGATAAAAAGAAAAGATAAGAAAAGATCGATCGATCGGGTGTATCTAAAATCCCAAGATCTAGTATACGTATACCAAATAATGAGCCACGTGTAATAGAATTAGCTATTTGATTTCATTTTTTGTTTTCCTCTCACATCCGGCGCGGTGGTAACGTGCGTTATTATATGTATATTGTACGCTGATCGAGAGAAATAAGAGAAACGAAAGAAGAGGAAAAAAAAATTGTTTGTGAGTTAAAAGTATATCGACGCTCCCGATTGATCACACTGCACAACGAGTCATCCGCTTAGCGGAGGAAGAAACTGTGAAAAGATAAGAGGAGAGACACTTTTTATTTTTTCTCCCACACTCTATTTTTTTTTGTTTTTTTTTTTTCTCCCTGACCTGACGACGCCGACGACGACAGTCAGTAGCCGATACATCATATTGCTGGTGAGGCAGAGTACAAGGCTGCAGCGGATTCGCTCGGGTCCCCTGACCTAAGACACGGAAAGATAGCGTGGTCGTTCTCGCTCGCTCTGGAAGAGCAGCGAGCTATTCCCGGTCGATTTTACGTTCACTAATATCGTGAATCATCCATTCCAACATTTGATAGCGAAAATTGAATCTGTAGCGTACGGTTCTCTCGATCGTATTACTTTGCATGTGGTTTTCCAACTTTCCGCAATTCGGAGTACCTACACATATTTTTGCAGAAAAAAATATTTCTAGGTCGCTGCGATTTTTGAGGGAAGCAAC
Organism: Athalia cordata; assembly: GCA_963932425.1. Classification (NCBI taxonomy): domain Eukaryota; kingdom Metazoa; phylum Arthropoda; class Insecta; order Hymenoptera; family Athaliidae; genus Athalia; species Athalia cordata. Next base: position 35,746,527 of record OZ010626.1, read on the forward strand.
AAACTGGAGCGAATCGTTGGAGAAATCGATGATTGAGAGGAAGGAAAAAAAATAAATAAAATGACGACCGAATCGATTGTATAGGGCAATGATTTTTAATTGACGTCAATCGTCATCGTCAATTGCCGGTAATCATAAATATGTATATATCGTTTAGTGTCATTTGATCCTTGATCTAATTCAGAACTGATATGCGGTCGCCTACTCTGTCGGTTCAAAAGACAATCGTATTTGCGATGCTGAATATTAAATTTTCAAGCGTTTTCTCTTGAATTTTTCAAGTTTGTTTATCTTCATTACTTATATACCTATACTGCACTTATAACTAGTTTGTACGAGGCGTTTGATGGTTTTACGTGATCAGGTGAAATTACGTAGTCGCAAGTCGCTAAATTGCTACCAATATCGAAGGCGTGCATACATTATATCTGCATACTGCCTGCATGCCGCAACGCCACTCCCCCTACACGGGTAACAGGGGTATCCAATTTCCACGTTACTAGATGCTGAGGAATTCCGTCGCGTGGGACAAGAGGTATACCCCTATATCATATGGATATGAGTATATTATATATCTCATAACTCGAACATCACACCATATGCAGAACTTATCATTCAACTTTCTCTCTCTTTTCAACTTTTACTACACCTACATATGTGACTCGTGCCTCAGTAATGATATCTCGACTCTGCACTTCACGTAACTTGATTCCTCGACTTTTTTTACGCCTACCAAACTTTCCTGTAAAATATTAGCGAAATGCACCGTACAGAAATCAAACTATAGGTAGAAATGTCGAATACCGATTTTAATGGCGGAAGAATCGGCCAATAAAAGGTAACTCTCGGTATTTCCAAAAATAATAAAAACGAACTAATCACGTCAGCTGGTACACGCAATTTTGTTTAATAAAAATATCTATAGTAATTATTTTATCGCTTATGATGTATTGTAATATTGTTTCCCGTTGATTTGAGATTGTATAGAAATAAAAGTTCCAATGAAATCGATGAAGTTGGTTCAGCTCGCACCCACGTGGTCATCGCGTGGCCTTTCAGATCGCGATGGATCAAGTGAGCGGATGAAAGAATTGGATTAGCACATACTATACATGTACAGCGGGGCCAATGGCGTCGGAGGTTTCTGACCTTGAGTCGTTTGAATTCGTGGTGGGCATCAGGATCCGCGGGGCAGTACGAAATTCATTCGGGTTTGGCTAAATGAGCGTTGGTGTGTGTAATAGCCGCATGTGTACGTATACGTATAGGTATAAATGTGTTGCGTATACTATAGATTATTAGATGATGTGTAAGTTTATTTGCGGTGATTACTATAACTATATCTATAGATATACACACCTATTATACGCGTTGATTCACGAGTATCAATAGTATACAGCGATCCACGACGTTCTTTTGTTAGCGTTATACAGTGTCAGTGTTAGATCCTGACTCTAATTTAGATAGTTCCGCGTAACCACGTGTTGACAATGGTCTATTTTAGATGTCAGTTAGATAGTGATCTATGAAACAAGCTCATCACGAGCTTTATATCACGACGATGATGGTGTTGACGAGATTCCGCGGTCTCTATCGTCCACAGCATCCGGAAAAAGTACATACTTTTCTTCTTCTTTTTTTTTTTGTTTTTTTTTTCTGCATCTACATATAATATTGTCGTCATCGTCGTCGTCGTCGTCGTCCAAAAGCTGCAGAGAGAAGCACCTGGTCGTGAAAAATTCTTTCATCTTTTTTAATCTCACGTTATTTTTCCTTTCCTCTTTTATTTTTTAGTTTGTTCATTTTTCTTTTCTGTTTTATTCGCCTGACACGGGGAACCGTGTGACCGCGTGGTGTAGCAAGGAGCCAAGCGTGTATATAGCCCCGTGTGATCCTCAGCTATGCATCGTGTCAAACGCACAAAAAAGTACCTCAGTTCTGCCGCCGTAGTGTAATTTTTCCTTATTTTCTTTGCTCTCGATTCTTTCTTTTTCGTTTCTTTTTCAATTTGTTTTCTCTTTTTTTTTTTATACGACTATAAGTTCAGTAAAATCAAACGAAACGATGTTATCGCACAAACGGAGCAGAACACTGCAGCTCGCGAGTTAAACTTGGCGCGAGAAGGAACGTGCCGAGTCACATTTTTGTCATTTCTCAACCCCCACCGCGACTTACTTTCAGATCTTCTTCTTATTGTTAGTCGTCTATACCGTTGGTGGATTGTTGGATACGTGCTCCAATTAGCACTTGGTTTTTTGTATTTTCTACATGACGTGCAATGTACATTAGGTTATACATGTATACATATCATGCGGGCATTCTGCATTTTCTAACGTAAGAGTTGTGCAAAGATTTTTTTTTTTTTGGTACGTTATTAGAGGTATATTCGTGTATCATATACCTACGACAGATCGTAGACAAAATTCCGTGGAGGTAGTGTAATCAAAATTTATCATGGACGTTACGTCGGTTTTATACGTATACACCTACCTTTTTTTTCGATTTTTTCCACGTTGAGCAGAGAGAGAGAAAAAAAAAGAAAAAGGATAAATACACCTTCCTCCTTCGAGTCACGCGACTTCTTTACGGATATACCATACATACGTGTATTTTATGTACCTGTACACGTTTGTTTGTAATAACCGGGTATTTTATAGTCATCCATAGGACCTATAAGTAAGTATAAAGTTTAAGTAACGTAGAATGGTTGAAAATTAAACCGAGGCATATAATAATGCCGTATTAGTTATATATGGCTAATTTCAGTGCGTATTACTATGATATCGTTATCGTTGTTTTACTGGAAAACGTTGAAACGCATTCGGTGACGACAGCGAAGCTATACTTTCAACGTCTGGTGTAATACGGCATACGATGGCAATAAGGAGAAACGGCAGTCCAATAAGACGTTAACGATAATTTTGAACGACGGTGTGTACATACACGTACGTAGGTACATACCCCGCGAGCGTGCGTGCGTGAAATGCAATAATAATATTGTAAGTTACACACACACATCGATATTTACGTATGTAGAATATGTATACGTATATGTATACGTACATGTCGCTCGAAGTTACGTGGTCTATGGGCATGTATTTATTATATAGCTACTCGTAGCCGTGGGTAGCTAATATACGTATCATAAATTCATATGGCACTGAACCAATAAAGCGGCGCTGTTTGCCCGCTACATGTTAAGTAATTAGCCCCTGCCTGTACCTCGACAGGAAACTAATGCCAGAGGTAGTGGCCTTAAAAACGGGGTGTAGAACAAAGATTTACGTACCATTAATATTCCATCGTATACCAAACGAATATTATATATATATGTGTATATATCTTATACGCCTTATACCGTCATATCCTATATATACATATTTATACACGTTTATTCGCGCAAGGGTTGCGGAAAAAAAAAATGTTGCGTAATTCATATCCCCTTCCTCCAATTAATTCTTATTCTCAGAATCGCCCGTTGCATTTCATTCTCTTTTTCGTTTTCAATGATGTGCAGGTAATCGATGTAAGAAAGTGGAGATGCAGGAGCAGCTAGGGGTGCGTTACAGCTGCTTCGTTGTATGTGAAATTAGAGAAAGTATAAATATGGATTTGTAGATCGATCGATCGTGAAAATCTTCAAAAATTTCAACCTCAAACTTGTCTTATATCGTTTCGCAGTAGTTTACTTATATTATACCTAGATTCCATTTTCATGCAACCTGCGACGTCGCGGACCCCATACTGTTCCAGAAAAATCGAAAGAGATTCGCTTCCAATTAAGATTACAGTTTATGTACACAATAATTGAGAAATTGCTTTTTGCGATTCTTTGCGGATAGCAGTCGTTCAGTAAATCCGGTTGATTCAGTTCCTCTGTTTCTGTTTTCCGTATCTCTCGGCACCTTCTCTTTTGAAATAGCCTATATACGTTCTGTTCATTTTCCCCTTCCTTCGCCACCTCGCGGATCGTTGGTTTCGTTAGTGTGCAGAGTTGCGGCAGCTCTATCTGCTGCAGCGCAGCAAAAGAGGAGATATAGTTGGAGATTTAGAAACGATGATGGGATTGAGAGCAGGGAAATAGCGGAGAAGGTGCAGGAGATGAGAAGAAGAAAAGAGTATAAGATAGTCTTTATTTCGCATTAGTCGACGATCATTTCCAGACCGTTAATTGGTAGACGCTCCCTCTTCAAGCTATATACGTAGCAGCAGCAGCAGCAGCGGCAGCAATGATAGATCTGTATCTCTGAAACACCCTAGAGTTTATTCGCTACCCACTGAACCACGAACAATTCGACTTCTTTTCTTTTCTTCTTTTTTTTCTTCCCTCTCCGTTCCACGCTTTTCTTCAACACGTAATTCTCTATCTGCCTACAAACTCTCTTCGGCGTTCGGTTGGCTTTTCTCATCATCGTCATACACACGGTAGCAACGGCTGAAAAAGAACCAAACGCACTGCCGCCCCTCGCCCCAACTTTTTTTTGCGGCATTGCAGAAATATCTCGTAAAATATCGATGCCTCCCTATATATTGCACCCCTTTTATATGTACATTAACATATACTATGCGGTAGCGTGTATCTCAATTCTGGGTACATTATCCGAGAGAATCAAAGCCACGAAGTTAACGGTAGACGTTCGAACTTTTCCGAGCCACGAACTCCCTCCATTATAACTATAGCGGGGGAACCGATCGTCTTTAGGGCGCAAGATTATGGACCGGAGGGAGACGGCGAGAATCATTCCAACGAGAAACAGCTTTTGTCTTTCTCATTTTTATTTCTTTAGTCTCCTTTACTTTTTTTATTCCACATCTTCTCGTCTTGCGCCTACCACGGTATATATTTTCTTTTTTCTTTTTTTTTTTATTGTCTTTTTACAATCCAACCACCCAGCTATTCGTATCCCTTCGAATTATAACTTTCGTCTTACTCGCCCCACCGTCAATCGTCCAATCTTTATTTTTCTCTTTATTTTTCGTTAGAAGTTTTCCGGCGTATATAACCAAAGACTCGTTTTTCGACGGTTGATTATTAAAAATCAGGTGGAATCACGATCGAAGGAAAAAGTAAAAAATGTTCGTACGTATCAACTGGTTCTTGTGTCGAGATCTTTTTTAATAGCCATTGATGTTGTCGTACATCCCATTGGCAGTCTTCTATATTATATATGGACGTCGCAATTCCTTGGGATCTGGTTGACCGCAGCGTCGCTTTACCCCTTCCAATTTCACCCCGTTCACATCCCCCTAGTTTCTCCGTAGCTCCTCTCCATTCTCTCCTCTCTCCTCTCATCTCTATTTTCTCTTTCATCCCTGAGGCAACGTCGTCGCGGACCATCCCGACACTTGTTGAGTAAATCCCCTCGGTCCGCCTGACACACGAGCGCCATACGAATATCCTTATACGTACTATACACATTTGTACTCTTATACATAGCTGAGCCGCATTACTTCTAACGCATTCTCACGCGTTTACATAAATTTCTACGACTCTCGGTTAATAAAAGCATACCAAAATACACGCGCCTTCGCCCACGCATCTAACAATAGATTTTACGCGAGCATCCCGCGCACGCGACCGTTTGAACACAACGAGGAACGAATATGTACTCGGTATTTTACAATCTACATACGTATAATAACCGAAAACCACGACGATGGATTCAAAGGAAATTCTGAAGATTCTTACGTGATGTTTGTCTATTTATACATACCCATCAAATGACGCGAGGAAAACGCCTCTCGTTCATATTATGCTCGGGATTATTGTAAACCATGAAAGAGATGCAGATTTTTTATTTGTCTATAAAAACCAAAAAAAAAAACCGACCGTCGTCCTAAGAAGAAAAAGAATCACTAATACGCATGTACTTCGATAGAAAGATCAAAGATGAGGAGATTTAAATCGCGTACCAACTCTGATCTGATATAATATTAAGAGATGTGTAACGATTTTGTTTTTGATAAAATTTTTACTGTTCATTAATAAATTAAATTTGATATAGGAACGTTTTCTAGTTTTCCCATTCGTAATTATACGTACACGGGATTTTTAGTATATTAGAATTCTTTCGTTAAAGTCACCCGTCGTGTAACACAAGTCGATGGGTAGACGAGACTGTTTAAGTCCGTCGAGAGAGTAAGAAGTAGACGAAGGAGAAGAAGAAGAAAAAGAAAAAGAAGCTGCGGGCCAGCACCTAAAAATAAGCGTCTGTCGTGTTATACCGGTGAGTAGTTATTTCATGCGAGCCGAATTATATCCTCTTCAAAAAGTGTATATGATAACCATACACATAACATCTACGTACGTCCAACACGTAGTATAGCAGACGGTAATAATTCTGAGGAAGAAATTCTTGCGGTTCTTCAACTTGAATTTTCGTTTACCGAAAGAGTCCTCGGCTCTGCTGAAAAAATCAAAAAAACTTAAAGTTCTCGCGGTGTTATTGCAAGAAAAAAAATTTCTCCTGGAATTCGAATGTTGGAATCATTTCAAATTTTGCAGTTTCATACCGATCTCCCAATCCTGAAGTGAGAAGAAGAAAAAGGCTGGAAAGAAAAAGAAAAATCTTGACTCTCGACGGAACCCGCGAAGACGTCGTTACCTATGAAATTCGACGTGTGTAAAATCCTCTCGACATTCACGAACTATATGTGGGATGCCGCCGTGCCCCCGGAAGTCTAGGAAACAGCGGAAACCCGCGAGTATTGTACCCGATGCATCATCCTCCCGTCAAACGCATTCGCTTTTGGCTTACTGACGCAGCGTTAGTAGACGTAGTCATGGTGTATGGAATATCGCGATGCGTCCCATTCCCATATAGCGCACAGAGAGAGAGACTCAAGTGAGCACATGCACATATGTATGCATAGGTATACATCCATAGAGCGGTATACAAACCAATTCCATGCACATTCATGCGTTTATTTCTCAATAGGTATTGGTCCCCGTTGGCTTGTCGGTGAATCGAAATGAGTATGGGTATTGGGGAGGGTCATGGGATGGGCATCGGGGTTTGTAAGGGGTGGATACCAGGCGCATGTGTAAGCGAACATGTTAATGACATTACGTAATACTGAGCGAGCCAATCAATATGACGGACACTGTGCACACTGCATGGTGATCACACCTCGTTGCTGTTCCCATGCAGTACAAAATCCCATTCCCCTATGTGTATCTATACCTCTATACACGTACGGTAGGTATACATGCCCTGCACATGCGTTTGCACGAACACCACTGACAATTCTCTCGGTGCACATGCAAAATGGTAAACGTGCGTGATCTAGTCTATATATCCACTATACCATAGTAGCTGTGTAGATATACGCGTGAATATGTACGAGAAACCTGCGCATATATATTATATGGGTAATAGTGCATCGCGATGCAGGACTGTTTGTCATCCATATACCTATTCTATTTAGGTATATACGTGTGTAGGGAGATGAGAATGTAGGGGATGGAGAGAGTTGGGTTCTCTCACCGTGGTTGTCTATATAATTCTCTGTTCGCGGATGTTATGACCCCTGGAAGTACATGAATGTGTATACAATATATACACGTGCATTTATATGTACACTATGTATATGCATATGTATACGGTAGATACGTTGTTGGTCGGAACTTTTAATTAACACCGACAAAAAGGGGATTCGAAATGATTTCAATTTTCATTACATGAATCGTTTTTCCCTTTCAAATATAGTAGATTACATTTGCAATTTTTCTTCATGCGGATAACTTTACGTACACATACCACGTGGGAATAAACAATTTTATCATCATCGTTTTTCTGACACCCCGTAACTATTTTACCGATATTTTTCAAATCAAAAGATTTTAGCATTTTTTTCCTTCTATACAATTTTGTCAAATTACATTCTAGCGAATCGCTTGATTCTTCCGCTCTTATTTTTTTATCATCCCATGTTTTTCGTTTCTTCTTCTTCTTTTTTTTTTTGTGTTACAGACCGACGTAAAAATCCGGCTTAATTAATAATGTTAACTACGACGTTGGACAGCAGAGCGCGTGTAATATAACCTATGTTAAAAAAAAAAAAAAAAAATAAGTGAAACACAGGCTGTTATGCGGGGTGTATGTAAAGTAGTGGTTGTAAAATAGACTTGCGAATTTCACGCGTGCGGAAATTCTGTTGTACCAACGTACTTTATATATAGTTTGAAGATATGTACAACGAAAAACGAATTACTGCTGTCGTTGCTCTGAGAAAGTGGAGGAGAAGTTTTTATTTCGGTATATTGCGAGCCGTTTTAAAAGCCGTATAATGTTTTTTCAAGGGTTGAACAGATGTCGCGGTCTATATGGTAAAACGTATATTTACATATATTTACCGCAGTATACATCAGCCCATATACCAAGCGGTAGTTAGGTAAATCGCTTACCGTAATTCACGCGACAACTAAGACATTTTTAGACTGCAGTGCCGCTAAAATAGAGAAAATCAACGTACCGCGCCCCCGTTTATACGAACGTCTCGCATTAAAAACGTCTAATTGGAAGCGGTGCAACATTCATTTTTGCACAATACCCTTGAAAGCTGGTCGAAGTGTTCGCTGGGACGGGGTGAGTGGGTGAGTGGGTGGGTGGGCAGAGCCAGTTTTCGGGGTACTGAAACCAGAGTCTGAATTTACTTGGAGGGTTGCTACCCCCGGTGCTATCCTTTAATTCCCTTCTGCAGTTCGCTGTGATTTATAGGAACCCTTTTGAAACTACAACTCTCACCGGGTTGTTCCTTGGTTATTCAATCCTACCTCATACCTTATCCTTACATTCTAGACTATAGTCCTGCACCCTCGAATAGTTGTAGTTTGGTAAATTAGTATTAGGTGAGGTAATAAAATAAATATTCTATTTTATTATTTTTCTCTCTTTAATAAATTTTATTGCTCGGCAAAACACAAACAACTCGCTATATGTATATATTTAGCTGCAGCTGGTCGTAGACACGCCGTGTGTCTCAGGGTATTTGTTATTACTTTGCGTTTACGTTCAAGAGTAACCGACGTAACTCGAGATCTCCTATACCCTGCGTTCTATTTCGCCGAAGTCTATGCAGGCTGGTTTTTTTTCCTTTTTTACGTCTTTCTTTTTTTTTTCTATCTTTTTTGGACGGGCAACGAAACTGCGTAGGAGGCTAAGATTGGTCGGGGGTTGTACGGTAACGTAATAGTAGGGCAAATATTCCTGCTATACCCTGACTTTCACCCGTTTCACTTTCCGCTACCCCCACCGCTCCCCCGAAAACCAGATCCCGTGACTTGTTTACCATAGTGAGATATTGCAAGCAACCACTCGCAACCCTCGCGGGCCCTCGACTCTCCTACCGATCGATAGGACTACTCCGTATACCCCATCCTCATCCTCATCCTCATCCTGATCCTCTGCGTCCACGTGTGGAGTCAAAGATTGTATATTATCGACGCCCCTAAGATATTACGGGGAGCAAGAAAACCCGCCCAAGTATATATAGCACATCTCGAGATGTTGGCTGCTGTATAGATGCATTTGAGATATTTTTTATTTCACTTTTATTACAAACTTCCGCTAATGTAAGTATAATACTGGGTGGATCGAAAGGTTCGCTTATCTTAACTGTAAAAGTTTTACTTTCATGGCACTTGACAGCTGCGGAAAAGGTCGTGCAGAGGATATTTTTTATTCAATTTTTTTTTTTTTTTTCTACGTCGTATCGAACGTATTCAAAATTGACCACCCGTTGTAATACCAGTCGTAGGAGTTAACTTTACTTGAACAAAGTTGTGAGTACTATTTCAAAAGTAACTTTATATTATACCAACTCTACTCCCATTTTACTCCAACGTAAGCGCATCAGCTTTCAAACCTTGCGGTGGCTGCCTGATGCTCTTCAGTTTTTTTTTTTTTTTTTCCTGCCTTCGAAATGCCTCTTATATGCGTCTACTTTTTCAAGGCAAAGAAACACCCAAAAAAATGCGCAAATTTTAGATTCCGTTGCTCATATAACAAATGATTATAAAGTAACCTATGGTTAAACAAAAAAATGAAAGACCTTCGTTAACTCAGCTTTTGAAAGAGGTCTGCTGGTCCAAATGATGCCGGTCAACTGTTTCTTTTGAATTCGGTAAAACGAAATAAAAAAAAAAAGGTCTCCGATTGATAGTTATTCATTCTTTGAATCCACCCTCTCATGTTCTTACAGTTTCATTTGCTTTTGCTATTGCTCATAAAACTCGAACTCATAAAAATTTGTCCCTATATATAGATATGTTTGTAGGTGAAAATTTCCAAAATTAATTAACCTAAAATCCATTCCGCTGATGACGTATATGAAGCGAAATGCGCAAGGGCTGTATATATATATTATGAAAGTTATACAACAGCTGATTCCGATCGACCAGATATACCGTGGTAGACATTCGTGTAGATGGGCGACGTTATAGTTTCTGAGGGTTGTAAATCCCGCGTCGTTATTCGAGACATATCGGCTCCCGATCGATTAGTACCGATAGAAGAGACCCCCTCGTGCTACATTAACAGCGCGCGCAACCATTGTTTTCGTACGCATCCCTTATTCCACTACTATACCGCCGTTATACTCGACGTCTCCCAATCTATCCTCTGCAGGAAACCTTTGTACGCTACCGGGATTTTCTCGATACCCTCTAACGCGTGTTCTACCCTGCGACATACGTACGTACGTACATACAAACTTCGGAATCATTCGCGGCTGTACAATTTTTTTCCAAATATCTTTTCTTTTCAATCTTTTTTTTCTTCTTCTTTTTTCACAATATCCTATCGTGATAAAATCAGTGTTCGATTTCCTCGCCGAATAATATCAATCTTCGCGTTTGATTCTCCTCATTGAATCGAAGGATGATGATAAAAAAAAAAGAAAAAAAACAAATAGAAAGGAAACTCATTCCTTCGTTCTAAAGACCCCTAAAATAGGCACGTATACGTGAGGCAAAATATTTCCGCAGGAGCGAACCTTGTATTACAGGGACTACAGAGAGGATGTTGGAATCCCGAGCGAATGGAGTTTGGTTTATGGGAGAAACAAAGCAGTCCTTTCTCCTCCTCTTCCTCTTTAGGTTTTGCCTCTCCCTCGCTATGCCGCAACATTTCCCCTCAACGCTTTTCTTCGTCTCAGCTCCATCCTATTCTCCACTTCCCTTTTTCCCTCCCCGCCCCTCCAGTCAACATTTTCCTGACCCTTTCCACACCGAGTTTAGTTTCGTATTAAGATAGGTCAGGCTGTAGTTACCTTGGATGCTGTAGGGCTTAGGTCTACACGGTTATTTTCTGTATCTATAATTTCTCTCTCTCCTCCTCCTCCGGTCTGCGCGAGAATTTACCCCTCGACACACGATGGACAGGATAACGAGTATTATGTGTAATAGGATTAATTGATCACCTTCTAATACCAGACCCGGTTTTCCTTCCCTTCAATATAATTCGCAACTGATCGCGTCCTTTATACCCTATGGTTGGCTTATTACGCATCGTAATATCACGCCTCCTTGCACATTTAGGTGTATCTATACACGCACACGTATGTATACATAAGCAATACATATAACTATCGATGTACTGAATTTGCAGAGTTAACCGCGCGATACGTATACACCGTCATGATTATACGAAATAATCAAATTAGTTATCAAACGATATAACTGTTACGTTGATGATATCGTTAATGTAATAGGAAAACGAAGTATAATTACACTAATTCGGTGGTCAATACCTACGATTATCAATGGTGCGAATGAACCTGTATTTGCACAATCCAAATATCCGATATAATATAACGATTTTATTATATTTTTTGTTACAGGTGAGTTGATTGACTCGTTAAACACGACTACATAAAATTGGATACAGATCTTCGCATTATCATAACTAACTTACGTAAGTAGCTGTAGAATTTACGAGTTTTCAAGGGAAGGGGTGATTGTCAAGGGCTTCGTTAACGAACCGCCGTCGTATACATATATCTATACAATAGCTAAACTTGCAGCGATATCAACTCGTGACAATTTTTATAGGAAAGTAAAAAAAAAAAGAAAAAACATTCCTTGCAAGAGTTTCAAATAGAGAAGAAGAAAAAAAAGAACTTACGAAAAGAGCAAACAATATTTAAAGATCATGAAATTACGTATCAGAAATAAACCATTGACGATGAATATTTCTCATCGAATTAATTATTTGCGATACAACGGAAATTGAATCTAACAATAAGCGGTTTCCAATCCTGTTTCATATGAATAATTGGTCTCTCGTTGAAATTTATATCGGTGAAAACACAGGAAAAAATCTGTGCCTATTTTAAATTGCAAAATTCACTTCTATTCGTATGAGATAATCCATATTTTTGAAGTGATTATTTTTTATTAAAAAAAAAAAAAAGAAACAAAGAATGGTGGCTCAAAACAGGGCGAAACAAAAAAAAAACTTCCACCGCTAACTATAAGAACTACCTGTCGATAATTATCTGCAAAGATTAATTTATGATCCGTGCGTCACGATATATCTAACGAATGAAATTCAGATTCATATCAAGACCAAAACTTAATTCTTGTTGGCTCATCATCGATTTAATCATCGACGATAGTGCGATATATCTGCTGTCGATTCACGATGGATTGATGTCCAACGGAATATGAAAAAAAAAATTTGCAAATTCTATAATGAATTATTTTTGGGTGTGAATCATCCGTTGGATCTGGTAAATGAAAATTGAGTATTCTGTTTTTCAGTTACACAGTAGCTTCTTTATTTTAATTTTTTTTTATTATATTCATTTATTTATTTGTTATTTATGATTTTTCAAATGAAATTTTTGCGAGGTGTACGTACAGTGTTAAAATTGTGTGTATAGAATAGGATTTACCAATTGAGGTTGATTAAAACATGTGCTCACGTCACAATTTTGAACTCGCAGAATACCACCGCGGCGTTATCGTACTTTGACCAGATCTGAAGAGAGCGAGAGATTTGAAATATATGATTTAGAGTCGAAGGAGAAAGAGAGAGGTAAAATATAGAGACTGACGTAAATCATCGTTAATGTATTTATATGTTAAACCTACGCCCGTATTTTCGGGTTACGGATTTAAACTCTGTTTTTATGAAGTTTCAACTCACACGTTTTGCTGCTTGTCTGTACATATAGGTCACGTTTATGCGACAAGGATTAGCTACGTTTGGGGTTGGTTTTTGTGTCGCAACCTCCCCTCCCCCCCCCCCCCCCACACGTGCGTGAAAATCTGGAACAAAAATATAGAAAGAAATAAATCAACGACACCGATGACCGTGATAAAATAACATAAAACACTAGCGCTAGAGCCGAGAGAGAGGGGAAAACAAATTGAAAAAAATAAATAAAATGGAACGGCAAATTATGAGTTCAAATTTATGAAGGAAGAAGCCATATTTCGACGTTACTACATAGAGTAATACAGCAGATAGATGTGTATGTACAACGTACCCAACCTCACCTACCTACTAGCTTGGGCTTCGTGCCGTCATAGACGCTCCGGAGTCATTTCATGGTGAAGAAGTATAGATAGAATGGAAACACGCGGCGAGAAGAAGAAAAAGAAGGCCATAGACATATAGTATACATATAGTAAAGAACCAGAGTGAGAGCTGGTGTAGAAAGCAAAAAGAAAAAGAATGAACTGGAGGCAACAACAGCAGCGGCAGCAGCCGCTATGCTACCGCTATTTTACCTGCAATTTTGAAAGTATCTCGAAAGGGGTACGGAAAGATAGTCTCTATTAGCGTCAGACAGGTGCCTAGATATTACGATTCATACCTTGAATTCACGCGGTTCTTATCTGCATGACGTAGAAATCTACACGTACATATACTATACACACGGGTATATTTACGTTGGAAGGGAGGGAATATAAGTGAGTGGAGTGAGAGAAAATTCACACGCACGTGGAAGTAGGTGAAACCTATGACATTAATTACTCCTGATTATCAGAGACTCGTTGGTCTGCTGTACAAACTATACGTACAGGTATATCTATACCACATTATGCCATGTTACAGCGTTCACTGTGTCAACAGCGGGCGTGCGTCGTCGTCGCGTCGTCAGTTCGTACACTATAATCGTGTACACATTAAACGACGCGCATCAGGTTCGTATGTGTAATAAGTATCCATATCTCTGAGGCTATAACAACGTCAATTGTTTACCGTACAACACCTTTTAGTGGGAGAAAACATGAAATTAACGCACGATAAAAAAAAAATACCGTCGTCACTATCGTTGTAACACAAAAAAACGTCTGGGATTTTTTGGGGAAAGAATTGAGAGAGCTCAACGAGTGAATGTCTAATGTAAGATTTACATCGTTCGAAAACAATGATTGGTTTTTTGGTTTGCCGTGTATGTCTAAATTGATAACTACCTCTTCCGGCGTACGTGTTCTTGTATTCTTACGTCGAATGTTGAAAACGAATCGGTGCGGGTCTCGATTCTCGTTGAAGATTGCATCATACGTTTAAATCGTAGGGGACCGCAGTTCCGCAACGTGATACCCGCGAAACACGAACCGTCCATTGTTGACGGTTGTCGTATTTGTTACCTCCATGTAACACGTACGGTGTTTTAGACACCTTGACAGCAGAAATTATTTCTTTCGACCAACTGAGTGACACCAACCCTGTGCACACTGTATATCCTCGTAGATGCAAAATTCCCTATGTACATCGTACGTATTATTTATCATACATATACCCATAAAGTGTTATGTATACGTACTGTACAACTAATTTCTATTTACATATTCTATTTACATTGAAATCAGACGATGAAGACCGGAGAACGGAAGTTGTAGGGTACGCAAGGATCGCGGATGTTCTGTACGACTAAATCCTATAAACTGCGTATAAGTATTTACACTCATGTCAGGTACTGCTGCTGCTTTCGCGGGTATTTTAGCGATACGTATATGTGTATATAATATATGTACGTATATATCGGAATCACGTATGTATTATATACGTTCATGTACTAGACCAGAGAGATTTTAGATAGACCCCTCTAATTGCCGATGAATTACCATTTTAACCCACTTAACGATCCGAGGTAACGTAAGAAACCCTCCCCCGCCCATTCGACATTGTATTCAAATTTTTCCAACCTGCTGCAGGACTATACGGCGAACTAGTCAACTCGAAACGACGAGTTGACGTCGTCAAGCATCGTACCTGATGATGATGCCGACGTTTCAATCATGTTAACAAGCTAATTACCCTGCGGTACACACGTGGTCGCGTATACTACACGTACACCTCTGCACATGCATCACGTTTTTACGTTCCACGTTGGAATGAATTCTTGAAGGGGTGTTCTTTAACTCGACCAGTTTTCATTGATTTCCTTAGATCGTGAGATTTGTCATCTTGTTTTTAATGATAGACTGTAAAATATTTTACGACGTCGTTCCCCGAGGACCTATTACCGGATATACCTACTCTCCCTTCTAGAATGCGGGAATTGTTTGAAATCAGTTTCTTCTTAGCCCGGAGTTGGCGCGTAGACGAGCTTTCGTTTGAACGCGTGTTTATAATCAGATTTTAGTTGCTTGTGTATTTTATAAACCTACAGAAGACAGAAGAAGATCAAGATCAAGAGTCAAAGGAAGAAATTAGAGAACGGAGGAACGAGAGCGTGGATTTATATACCTGAGTAACAACAAAAAGGTGTGATGGGGAGGGTTGCTTCTCTGCTGGATTTAATTCACCCCTTGCTTATTTCACGTTACATACTCATCGCCGTATACATCCCCCGGTTACCTGTAGCTACGCTACGAAATCCACCTCGTTAAATTTGTTGATGCCGGAAGTTTATCTACCGGAAGTTTGGATCGAGGTGAGGTTATATTCTAGTGAGTAGTTTATCGGTAAATCTGATCGAAGATGAATACGCGTGATCATGAGGGTATTTCTCAGAACCTCGGTGACCTTGGTGGAATCGCATCGAATATAGCTGTACGGGTGGTAGTAGATCATTTCCCCTATCCGCGTTTCTTCGACGTGTTTCTGGTTGCCAAAATTGTCCATATCCTTTCGAAGCTAGCTCAAGGGAGAATCTGCAGGTATCCCATTGCGCGTACCTGGGATAATTTTCATCGGCCTTTATAGGGGTGGTTCCGGTTGCATAGTATGTTAGTTACATACAACTCTACCAGTTGTACCAGTAGATGAAGAGGATCTTTGGTTCCGTCAATGCTGTTTTCAGGTCGTGGGGGCGTCGGCGTTATAAACGTCGTCATAGTCGTCGTCGTCGACGTTTTCGGCTTCGGCTTTAGCTTCGGGCTTATAGCGTTCGCGTTCGCGTTGCGTTGCGAGGTTGGAGTTTGAGTTCGGATTTTCAGGGGTTGGGGGTCGGGGTCGGCGTCGACGACGGTGGCACGGAGACCGTGGGTGTCGCGGGTGGCGTAGGTGGCAGCGGGTTTCAGTTCGACTCCGTATACAGGCCGGGGGTGGCGGCGGCGGAGTCGAGGAAGAGGAGGAAGAGGAAGAGGAATACGAGGGTGACGGCGAGGGCGAGGGCGGGGGTCGAGTTCGCCGGCTCACCGCTATTGATTTTTCCCGCTAGACTCGCGGCTTCTCTCTCTACTACGTCAGCGGTACGTTCAACGCGTCTCCGTCGTGGCCGCGCACTGCCTCTCTTCCTCTTTCTTCTTCTCTCTCGCACATTCTCTCTTATTCAGTTTCTCATCTCTCTTTTCCTCCCTCTTCATATACCTTTCTCTTCTATTCTTTCTCTCTTCGACTATATCCGCGCCACTTGGACCCGGAAACAGCCGTCTTGCTCGCGCTACCCGCGAGTTGCGTCGACGGCGGCCGTTTCTAAACCTAGAATTTCGCTGCTGCTGTTGCCGCTGCGTCCCGTAATATCATTCCATTTTTTATTTACTTATTTTTTTTTCTTTATTTCACTTTGCCAAGATCTATTGCGTAAATGAAACCGTCAACTTTCTTCACTCGTCCTCTTTCTCCCTCTCCTATAGTTATCCCCAGATTCGCGTATAATGCACCTGGGGTACGTAACGCATATTATAGGATTACGATTTGAACATCTCACAGTCGGATATAAAGTTCGTAAATGAGAGGGCAGATAACCCTCGGAAAATATCGATTGTCTAGGCGTAGTTTCCGTTCATTCCCATCTACAACGTAACCACCGAGAACTATTTGCTCCGAATTCCCTGCACTTTTACGTCATTCCGCCGAACAAATCTCCAGACTGGTTATTTTATTTATTTATTTTATTGCTCAAAAACCGCAGCAGGATTTCAAAAGTTTTAGTTTTCTACCCACGTGCTGCTGCTGCTGCTGCTGCTGCTGCTGCCTCCGCGGCTGCAGCAACGAGAAATTAGGAGTACGACTCGTCGAGTTGATCGCCGTGGGCCAAGTAACGGGCTAGCTTGACGCCGCCAAGGGGCAAATAACGATCAGCTTAACGTGAGACTGGAACAGATTTTCGTCGACTATTATACCGCGCCGCTTGCTACCCTTAGATCGCTTCTCAACACTAGGTACCTACTTACCCGAGATTTTCTACCGCCGAACTTCCGAAATGAATGAAAATAGCTTGGCACGCGTATCGAATGAGCTACGTCGACGCAAAGGAGAGCCAAATATGTAATAACCTTCAGCAACCGACCATACTCTTCTACACTATGTTCTTACTACGTTTATTATATTTCCATCCCTTTCTTACTTTCTCTCTCAATCTCTGTAATGATTGTGCAAAGAAGCTGCGGTAACTGTTACTTTTTTTCTTTCACTGTTTTAATATTCCTTTTTATTTTTTGTCAAATTTCTTTGCTTCGTGCTTATTTTTGAAGCATCTTTTTTTCTTCTCGTTTCGATCCAACTGTTGCTTTCAGCTCATATATTGTTATCATCCATTTTCCGAAAAGTCAATTGAAACCAACTCTCAGCGTTAACTCACCTTCGTCTGTAGCTTTAGTTTCTATCTGAATTGAACGCGTTAATAATTTAAATGTACCGAAGCGAGAACCGTATAAACCCGAATAAAAACTCGCACCGATGGCATACCGAAATACGTTTTCTAATTTGACATTCACGGAAAAAAAATGTGTGAATGACGAAATCCCGCTCGTTTAAATATTCCGTAACAATCGTATAAAATTTTTACTCGTCGTCAAAAAAGGACTAAAATAATGAAAACGTAACGACTCGCTCATTTGTACGTATATCGAGGTACATAAATTGCCCGTAATTTTCTGCAATTATCGAGTCCATTCAAAATGCAAAAACTGCAACGACTGCGGGTGAATTTTCGACACTTTGCGAACACTGTATGTTGCATAGGTGAGGGAACGCCCTGAGGATAATTCGTTGATCATATCGAATTGCAACGGTATAGAGATAAAATTTTTGCCCTACATGTTATTAAACATGAAACGTGACGCGGGCGTTTGGTGAAACTAAAAACCATATAATAAAACAAATAGAATAAATCGCCGAGTATACGGCCAATATAATGTCGGTTGTATAAAACTGTAGATATATATCGGCCAATAAATCGTTAAAAATCAACTTGTTATCCGCGATGCATTTGTGGAAAGAGGATAGCTGGAGCGACGTCGTCGGATACGTATGCGCATGTGAACAACGATATCTGTACACTACACACTACCGCAGCACGCGTGCAATGTTACTGCGTAGTAAATAATATAATACTATGCTGTGCATATACCTATATTGGGTATAAATCTGCTGCACCGGGTATCTCTATTGGTAGTGGTCAAAAGCTGATCAAACAATTCGCGACGAGCCGTGGCGTGTAAATTAAAAATGTATTTCATACCGTAGACCCTGCCTGCACCGGGTGTCCCTCGCACGCTTTGTACATAGGTATATATGGATTCCTCGCGTCTCGTGTCCCGGTTTTCCGTTTATCCTGCACCAGTTTTCCATGGCATGTCCCGGTGCATACGTGTCACGCCACGCCACGCCACGACTCATCTCTATTAAAACGAATTTACGTTGAAACGTTCGTACGTACCTACCGGGAGTAGCTTGATTCGATCGATATAGGTAAAATTGACCGTACAAGCTGCACCCTATACCGCACATAACCGTACCGAACGTACTTATTAGATCCCGATTCATGTTATCCAACGACACTTTTGGTAATTCATTACACATACACGTACGTGCGGTAATGTTTATGTCTGACGCAGAGACACGTGTCAAATATGCAGGCGACATTTTTCCCTTCGATCTTTTTCCATCGCTACAGCTGATATCGTCACGGAAGGCGAGCCTATATCTTCATGCTCGTTCGTCGTCTGGTGACTGAATTATTTCTTTTTTTATGTAAATAATTAGTGGGATTTGTTAATCAAGATTTATTATAGACGATGCAACAGCAGCAAACAGACGTGGAGTTGCCTCGGGAGTTGCAGGGTCGCAGGGAATCAAATTACTTACTTTTCATTCCTCCTTCTAGCGACGAGTTGCTCTGACTATGGTACATAGGTATATACGTTATACATACATTTACATACACACATTTCGTATAAGGTGGATCGCGGCTCTTGAACGTATTTTTTGGAAAAAGCGAGTAGTTTTACATCTGACGTCCTAGTTGATCCGCGGGAAATGAAAAGATTGAGAGAAACTAGAAAAAAAAGAATAAATAAATAAAAAGAAGGTACAAATTAAAAGTGAAAAAATTTGAAAAAAAAACTCATCGACCATGGCGACGCGAAATGCGAGAAGATGCAATTAAAATCTTGTCGCATCACCTCAGCGTTATAAGCAAAGTTGCACAGTTTTCTCTGCACACATATAGGTATATGTGTACCGATAGTGACACAGTTATCGTTGTTCAAATCATTATATCTTTTTGATCCATTCCGGAGAAGGTAGACGCATAGATAGGCACGGTATACATATGTTCCAGGTATATCCACGTGCACACTGTTTATCCCAGAGATAAGAATTATAGACGTTCTGTTAGAGAAATCGACCGGATATCAAAAAAGCAAATTTTTATGTCTCTTCATCTTGCAGCGATGAAAAAATATCCCCCTCCCTCTAATACCCTACCTTGCAGGTAATGTCGCTTTGAACAAATTTTTCTTCACGTATAATATATCATGAGAAAATTTGGCCGCGGATTGCTGAATCATACCGTGATATTTCTTCAACTTTTTCTTGGCGATTCGATGTTATATGACTGTTTGAATTTGATGTAGTGTTTTTGCAGACCTACGACAATGTTACCATCCCGCTCTTAAATCACATATACATATGTATCTAGTGTATGTGTATGTATATAGGTATGCAATATATACATAGGCGAGTCACCCTCAACCCCCAGGCGATCAGAGTCCCAATCTATATTCTGCTGCGGGTCTCTCGATCCCCGGGTTTCGAATCTGAAGAGTAACCTCCTGTTTCGCGATTGACTTTTCAAAGCGGGGGATTCACCGCCGGCTTCTAGAGAAGGACCCATACTAGGTGTAGTATATAGAACCTAGGGGCTAAAGGCTAGAGGTTATAGTGGCGAACTGGTGAAATAAAGTGAGAGAATCAATCGAACGTCCAGAGTTGAACGGTTCTCTCTAATCTCGTCGCGCGGTGTTATCCTTGGGCTTTTTCATTCTTTAAAGGATATAAGCCGCGATAAGCACTCGAAAAACGTATTCATATAGTATAGTATAGTATTCGTGCGGTGAAGGGATATTTTTTATTACCTCATAATCGATTCGGATAATTGATACCCACAATTGGATGAAAATCACCCAATTAATGACGAACGGAGCTTAATATCCTTTCCCTGTATAACGTATGCCGAAGACCGAATAGATTTAAAAAAAAAACCAACCGAATCAATTGCTCGGTAATATGTGAGGATTTGTATCGGTGTGAAAAATATTTTTGTCAGGAAAGGTGAGAGGGGAAAAATGATCGGTAGTGTTGGGAAAAGAAGGTTATCGATGTAGAGCTATATAGCTGACGATGAGCGAAGAGTTTAGATCATAGACACGGTGAAACAGCGGTATCGAGTGATACTAAAAATTGTGATATCGAACGGCCTCGATCTGTTCACCTCTCTATCCCACCACCAATCTATCTATCTGTCTATGTGTTATCGAATATCGAACTCCTCCTCGGTATTGTCTAGAATGAAATAGGAGGTCAGTGATCCCGGCTCCAGGGAATTTTAGAGACCCGAATCGGTTACGTTACAATGTTACGTTGCATACCCATAGAATGAAACAGCTGTGGAAATTTACTAATTGAATGCGAATCGACGCGAGTTTTCACATCTTTTTACTCCGGGATTCAGGGGCTGAAGTAACCACCTAGCTAAAAGAATAGTATACCGTGTATATCCACATATGTCACAGCAAAAAAGCTCATATAGCTGAAATAAAAAATAAGAATACCAACAAACAGAAACAATAAAAATGGAAAGATGTGGAAAAAGTAAAAATGATAACAAACAAACAAACAAACAAACAAACGTCGGGTTCATTCGTTGAGTCGCTGTTGGGTTACCTAAGGATGATATATACAATGAAGCTCCGGCGTCGGGTAATTGTCCATCTGTCTCACGCACCTCGTTGCGACCCTCGCGTACCGTCTAGAGTCTAGACTAATGGGCTTTAAAAAGTAGTCGTCGTCGACACTCGCGCGCGGAGATCTAGAGAAGAGAGAATAGAATAGAGGGAAAAGAGAGGAGAGGAGAGGAGAAAAAAAGGAAAAGATAGAGGGTGCTGCTACTGCTGCATGTCCTCCTGCACGGTGCCAGAAGACCGATACGTTTTTCTCATAATACCTAGAAGAAAATTACAGCTCAACTTTTCTCAGTGAAAATATCATACCTCATGCCGTAATCTACCTTGGTACCTACCTACCTACATAGTGTGTCTAAAAAGTAACTATATACACGTTAGTCCGCGACCTGCGCGAGCTAAGAACCAACCGTGGAGAACGTTCACCTCTCGCTGCACACGTGCGGCACAACGCAATTGACGATAGGAAAAAAAAAAAGAAAAAAAACGAGTGGTAAACAAGCATAAATGATTCATATCTGAGTCGTATACCGAAATGAGAAAAACTAACAAAAATTACCTTATTCATTATTACCACATTTTTCAAGTTCGGTTAATTTGTCAATAATCGATAGCATATTGACCGTGTATATACTTGAATGTTTCAGGAGCAATTTGCAACATGGGTTAAATATTTAACACTTCGTTTTTTGAATGTTGAGCAGCTTTCTTTTGGTCTGTTTATACGGACTTCGACCGCTTCCCATCTCATCTAACTTACATATCCTATGTAAAACTATGTAGTAGGTCGGTAGACACATGTATAATATATACATAATAGCTATATATACCTGAAATGAGATGAGCCGAAACTGTTCGCCCGGACCCAACTCAACCCGAGCTTCATCGTGCCGTTCAGTGTTTGGATATTTTTGGTCACGTGTATACCCATCAGACCCTCGGGTCGATGGTGAAGTGCCGGGACGCTCATCCCGTGTTACGTTGCGTTCTGTTACGTTACGTTACGTTATGTTACCGCGATGCAAGGTCTGACCTGAAATACCGCATCGAGTATGACGGAAGAAAATGTCCCGCGACGGTCACGGGCCGACTTATATTCCGCACCCTATAGCTGCAGTTTGTTCTCATACCTCGAGGGTCGAAAAGACGCAAAGTTCCAGTCTGCAGCTTTTACGTTCTCTGCGGGACCAGCTGAGGAAGACGCGCAGGTCGTTTGACTTTCCGGTCACGTGCTCCCCCACAGTCATTCGCTTGTCCGCGTACACAGCGGCTCTCATTCAACGAGATCAACTACATCTGGTGAACCGACAATAAGAAATCAGATCGTTGTTTTGATGCCCTTTTTGCGAAATAACATGCAAATTTATGTATACTTTAGGGTTATTTCATCCGCACACGGGCATTCGCCACGGCAATTTCTTCATTTCATTCGGAGAGATTACAAAGGAAGGAAGAGGTTCGAGGAAACGGGGGACTCCCGCGGTGCGGCGATGTGATTCGGAAAAAATTCTTGGAAATCCGCTCGCGGTAACAGCGGCGACTATACCTGCATGTTTAGGGTTTAACATATGACGCGTGTGTTTGTTCAGGTCCACTCACGGTCCGGAACAAACAATCCTTGAGCCGACAAGACCCTGCTTCTCCAAACCATACGATATCCTCGCAACTAAACGGCGAAATGTGTAGTACAAACCTCGTTTCTTCGAAAGCCAAAAGCGAAATGTGGGAAAGTGAAAAGAGAAACAAATACAAAATACAAATCAGATGTGTAAAAAGTAAAAGAAAAAAAAAAAACTGCACAAGAAATTTACAAGATATTTATATTTGTAAAAATTCTTGTAAACTTCATTTCCTCTCTCCGTCAATTGATTCCTGTGAAAAAGTCGCTTTCTATATAACGTTGCTGCGATGCTGCGTACCCCGGGGCCATCTACATGAAGTGGGATGAGGAAAAATCCTTGAAACCTCCCTAAAACGGGGCAAATAAAATAAAATACAAAACAAAAAAAAAAAAGAACAAAAAAAAGGAAACTTTTCGTACATCGAAAGTACTTGAGCCGTTTGAAAACATGTATCGCATCAATGCCAAAGCTTAATCTCCGTGCAATTGGAGAAGCAAACATTTGCTAATTGGAAGTTATAGACGATTATCTCTCGTGTATGATAAGTAATACGCTTGAATATAAATTAATCCCTTTTTTACCAGTTCGACGCGTGTTTAATTGAGATGTGAAACCACCTTCGAATAATCCTGGCGAAAACGAAGCTGATGTTTCTCGAGGATAGTTAATAGTCGTTTTAATTTCACGCTTGTAATTTTACATCCAAAGTTAACGCTATAAAAGGATTCTCTCTTGGAGCGCGAAATCGAGAAGTACGGTTTCGCTTTCACACTCTTTGCTATTTATCCACGAAATTGCAATCATCACCTTAGCAATTGACGGAGAATGAAGATGAAAAAAGACAATTTCACTATACGAAGAAGGACGTCCCGGATCCGGATACACGAATCTTCGTCCGAAAACACCCTTGTCTAGTTTTCTAGCATCTTCTTCTTTCTCTTTGCATCCCCGAACGTTCCGATCTGCACGATACTATATGTGTATGTAAATCTTATACGATGCGAAGATTTGGACTCGGTCCAACTAATAGTAAACATCTTCACGTCCATATTCACCGCAGCCGACTAAATTGCGATCGCAACTCGTCGGAAGATATCATCTTCCCTCTTCGGGGTAGAATTTTCTCATATTCGAAATCCCTTTATATACCTCCTTCAGAACTTCCCCTGAAATTACTTGTCGACAATCGGTAATCAACGAGAGATTCAATACCGCCATCGAGAGCAGCAAATATTTTTTATTTTTTATTTTTTTACTTTTTATTTTGTATTTTCTCTTCTGAATTTCTCTCTGTACGTTACCGATGATTTTCGCTGCTTCTTTGGAGTATCGATTTACGGATAATTGATATTTACCTGACGGTGGATCGTCTAGATTCCCAGCGGATAACCACTAACGAGGTTTTATCGTGCTACATGGTGATCTTCCCTTAACGAAGCGTTGCAGTTAGCTACTAGCCGGATATATATCTGCGAGGAGGAGTCAGTTCACATCAGCGACTACTTGGATACGCGACTAACGGACTCGATCTTAGATAGTTTTGCCTTATCAAAAAGCTCTAAACTGATTAAACTCAACGTCATAATATAATCTTCTATAATCTCTCACCGCATACGAGTTCATGAAGTTCGTGTACGTCTGCGGCACGTATCAAATAAATAATCTTGTTTACGGATAAGAGGACAACCGGGGCGCCGCCAGATGTATAAGACTAATGAGATTCAGCTTCCTTTCTTTATTGAACCGCCCACAATTTTAACATGCAACGTAGAGCGAAGACCTGCAAACTCGAGTCTCTCGCCTGCAGCAGCAGCAACAGCGGCGAAGTCTTGAATTATATCCCTTTCGCAGATCCCCGCCTCTCGCGATTTATGCCACGAAAGGACGGTATAGGGTATGTTAAAGACCTACACCTATATGCATATGCACGGAAGTCTTACATCGGATACATACCTATACCTATACCTATACGCGCGCAACGAAAACAGGAAAAAGAAAAACAAGGGCATCAAAAACATCGGGAGAGACCCACGTGAAGATTATTAGATAGGAATATATGAACTTTGCGGATTTCCATATTTGTTCTGAGGGTTCAAGATAACAGATTTTTTTTTTTTTTTCATTTCATTTTTCATTTTTACATTCAACGCGGCATGACGGGTTGAAAAACTTTTTCGGGTCCATATTATTAATCTGGAGTTGTTAAACGGTTTTATAATTGCCGCGATAATTAGTATCCTTCCATATAGGAGTAATTTTTCACTAATACTAGGCGTTTAGTTTGCAAATTATATATATTTTCGCTAATTGATATTTGCGAGATGATGCCTAAAAGTGTGATTAAATTATAGGTATTATTTTAATATTTTTTTAAAGATTGATTCAGGAAGTGCGCGCGCACGTGGGACCGCATTAGAGTGAATCTAGTGTGAATATAAGGTAGACTGCGGTAAACTTCATCGTTTAATCAATCATCTTTCTACGTTGGTTCAGATCCATGTAGATATATCTGCGTGTGTGTTTGTTCAGCGGTGCAGCGAATTTTCGAATAAATTTTCGAGGTTGACGCGCGGTAGGTAGAAAACGCGCATGTCAGTCAAAAAAACTTTGTGGATTTGCACTGCGCTTTTCGTTTGAGACTGCAGAAGAGCGAAAACGTCATGTGTATACGTATATATATGTATATATGTATTTATATATATAAGGTGTTAGATTTAAGTTTTCAGAGTTGCGAGAACTCTTTATACGTATATATAGGAGGTTTTTCTGCTTTTTACCAGCATCGCATCTGCGTCGCAGTATACAGTCCAAATGCGAGAGACTGGTTTTTCTAGTATATTAGGTACGGCAAAGTGGTCCAGTTTCCCCGTTTTTGTTGCTGCTGCTGCTGCTGCCGCTGCTGCTGCTGTTGTTGAAGCGAGCCTTGTCACTTTGTTACGTAACGACAGAACCGACTCGCCCACGTAACTCCTACGGGGTACGTTATTATAATACGTAACCGTGAGCGACCGCGAGACGCGTAACGGAACCGGAATTATGGTAAATTACGATCAATCCTCGGATTTGTGGCTCCAACGTACGTATAGATATGTAATCGATGAAATGTTGTCCGGGGAAATTCAGCCTCGGTATAAATTCAAACTTGAATTAATCTGCTTTTTACGTCCAATACGATACATCTATTCTACGATTGATAATGATGCAACGCTAGTTCAGAAACTCCATCATGGAAATCTAATTGTATGATACATCATGTCGGTGGGATAATTTTACGCAGAAACGAGTCGCGGAGGGTCCTGTGTGGGAACGGCGATTTTGGGATGCGAAATTTTGCTCTTGTATTAATAAACAGGTATTCTAGTAGCAACCTATAGAATTCTGGTAGCTGTACGGGTTCGTTGGTGGTACCGACACTCGGTTTTCGAGTGTCTGCAGTGTTTGGAGGTCGACGACGCCTTTGATGCCGCTTAGAGGAGACCGGGATCCAGCCAAGCTGCAAGTTTCGAGGCTCTACGAACCGCAACGTTGAACCGTCAGCCATAGTCGCGTAGTCGCCTTGCTTCTGGATACAGCTACTGCTAGTTGGTCGCATAGACCGATTTACCACGCGAATAGGTTCGCAGCGTTGCTAATTACTTTCGAATAAGCAAAGCCGAGTTAGGTGCAGCGTAGCTGCTTTATGTATGTATACGTGTTCGTTCCAGGGTACGACCTGCAGTAGCAGTAGCAGCGAGAGCAGCAGCTGAGTCTAGACAGCGGCTGACAAAGGTGTCCTCCCGACCTTTTCGATGCTTCGTTGGTTTCCGTTATGGTTATCGCGATTACTGGAAGATCGTAATTCGATATTTTATTACCGCAGCACCGTTTTCGTCTTGTAATTCCATAATACACTCGTACACCATGACTGGGGAAGTCTGAAGCCGGTAGCCTAGAGAAATTCTTGCGGCATACGGGCTCGTCGTAAGAATAAGTTTCCGCGCTATGCCAATATCCGGACGAGATGGTGCGGAGCTCATTGTTCCTTCTGTTCATAAATTATTCCGCTTTCCGAACGCGGAGCTTGGCATAATAGAAAGTTCGTCTTTGATCGCGGGGATTCTCCGGAACTTCGACACTTTCAAGTTGCATATAAATGAAAAATTTTCACTGCGACAATTGCAGCCGCGAATCACCCCTCCGCTGGTATACCTACGGACAAACTGCATTTCATGCAGCACGCGCTCATCACGATGAATACTTAAATTATATATGATTTTAGTTTTTCTTCATTTTTGTTTTGCCAACTTTTAAAACGTCCGCACACATATAGGCTCGAGTAAGATAAGATAATTTATCATCTCGTCAAACTTCGATAATCCGTAAACCCGTTACAGCGTGTGAAGTTCAAACGATCGGTAACACCCTGTACAAATTTATTCACGTATACACTTGGCTGGGTGGAAGTTGGCGATTGCGGACAATATTTTATTACATCAGTCTTTCGGCAAGAGCTTCTCCGAATCAGAAACTTGTCCACCGAGCCAAGTGTTAGACTATGGGATATTTTGCTGTGCAGGGCAAAAATTTACCCCAGGTTTTTCACGATAGAATTACGGGGCGCGCATTTCAGAACGAAATCGCAACGACTGCGTATAGTACGTTGCGGTACGTTGGTCGGATGAACGCTATAACGGAAGCTCACTTAGTTTTTAAACGTCATATAAGTGAGCTAAGCGCGCTTCGCGTTTTACGTTTCGCACTCTGCTGCTGCTGCTGCTGCTGCTGCTGCTGCTGCACCATAATCGCAATGTACGTACCACGGTATACAAGCTGTATAACTAGTAGCTCAAGCGATGTGCAGGCCCCTGCAGTATAGTAATGCATTTTTATCGAACTTACGGTTAGCTGTTTACTGCCTGCCGATATCCACTTAACGTGCGTCAAGTTATACAGCCGCCGAACGAACGAACGAACGAACGAACGCAGTAGCCATATATATGCGCATAAAAAATAAAAGGAAAATAGAGGAATACGAGTTTATATACTCGCCCATATTGACAAGTGTCGAGGGAAATTCCCTGATGTGGGTTGAATGGTGTAGAAGAAATTTTCTAGCGGCGAGAAGGATATCGCAA
Source organism: Athalia cordata (assembly GCA_963932425.1). Lineage (NCBI taxonomy): Eukaryota > Metazoa > Arthropoda > Insecta > Hymenoptera > Athaliidae > Athalia > Athalia cordata. The sequence goes on from OZ010626.1 coordinate 35,774,852, forward strand.
AACCACGTGAGACCTGCGTATAATGAAAGTTTTCCGGATATCTTCTGGAGTAATTGGAGCTATGTATATCATAAACTTAAATTATGTCTATCCGTTAAACGTCTACTCTGTGCTTCAAAGTCGTCAATTTCAAAGCTGCTATATACAGAGTTCAAAGTTTCTATAGTTGCACGTGTATATCTATATATAAAGTTATTAGAGTTACTCTTCCCGCAGCACCCCACCGCATCACTCGCTCGGTTGTACGGCCAATTAAAATTTATCGACGATCTAAAACTGACTCATCCGATTTGAAACATTCCCATTGAATAAAGTTTTCACCGAAGTATCTCGATTACAAAAATGGAGAAAATTTTTCCGCCTATTCTCCGAGGTCCGTAAACTCCTTTGGATCCTTACGGCGTGTGAATTCTCTCGTATAGGGACCGTGCTCTCACATCGTTGACTGGTATCTGCAGCCCGCTTGTATAATTCAATATATCACTTCACGAGAATGGAACTCCTCTGCACCAGTAGCACCACGTTTTGGCGCGTCTCTGCGCTTTATCGGGTACCGTGCGGATTATGCAGAACCATATAGCCCCAGCCGGTCCAGTGCATCTCGGAGATAGCACAATTTATATGCTAATTTGTACGCGCTAATAAAGTCAGCGGACCGATCACTGCTCCGCTAATTAAATTTACGACAATTTTTTAACGTCTGCTATTCCAACCACCGCGAAACTCCTCGTTAAAACTCAAGAGGTCAGCTAACCTGCAGGGAGCGATATCATCGAAGACAGCTTTTCTATATCCACATAATCGTTTTTATCTAGAGAAAAATCATTCGTCATGGCTATTCGGAATTCTAGTAAACCGTATCTGTTGTACCGCGAGTATTATGTGGGTTAGTGTGCGAAGGTCGTTTCCACCGACCCTGGACAAGGATATTATTATTGGATCTATTCGTTACGTAATTCCATATATTTCCTCGTTCACGTTTCTCTATGCGGAACATCGCTCCGTAATGAAAGCTGCGCTAACGAATTATCGAGAATTTCATTTCAGAATCGTTGAAATGAATATAAATAGTAAAATAGCGATGAGAATGGGGGGTTGAAAAAAAAAAAGAAAGTAATTTTTCGGATTCAAGGGATCCCGTACGCTGCTGCGATCTATCGCAAATACGTATCTTTACCGTAGCTGATAATACCACGGTGCTTCCGATGCCTTTTCTCGTTCAAAGAACTCGGGAATTTGAGAAACGAGTTTTAAGCCCACGAAGCGCGAAGAAGGAACTCGGAGATCCGAGAGACAAGTGTGCGTGACAATGGATAAAAAAAGTTTAAAGACGAGTAAACCTCTCGCCTTTCTTCGTATCCTCTTGCAACAGGCTCAGCTTCCACATCCTCCTTCTGCCTCTTTGAGCTCTCTTACCTTCCGCCCCCCCCAGCCCCTGCAGGCGTCCGCGAACCCGTTCTTTTTCTTATTACTAGTCGTGGTTGCGCTAGCGTGACGCGATCCGGGACCACCAAAAGTCCGAGGAACGACGAATAACCAGTTCCTCGTACATCTGACAGCGGCGAATATTTCGACGTTAAACACAACGGATCTGTGTTGGTATATAATATATATATAATACGTATAGAGTCCTTGGTCGTCCGCAGGTTTTTTCAAGCTAATAAATACCGCGGTGCGCCCAGTAGGTATACAGGCGTGTATATATACACGGTGTCAAGCGTTAATTCATTCTCGTATTCATTTAAAACACATTAGCGCCGCGGGCCGCCTACAAATTGGACGTGTGTATCACGTCATAAATAGAACCAGCGACAACTTAACGACAAATTATTGGGTAGTCAGGTACTGCTTACGGGTACCCGTTGAATAAAATAATCGTAAAATGCCGGTCCAAGATCGAGGATTAAGCAGCCGTGGATCCACCTGTAAGGTGTTGCTGGTATCGGTTTTATATGTATATAAGGCTATAAGGCCCATTACCCGACTCACCTGGTCCCAAATATATATATCTATATATATACGAGTATGGTACACCTTCTGAAACGCACATATTTTATAAACGCCGACGGTCATCAGCTACCGTTTACAACTAACAAACCATTTCATTTACATGATGGTAATAAAATGACTTCATATATTTCTATATATCATAGGTATATCGGTCACGAGATTCATTTACATTATATAACACGCTATCGAAAACATATATAGTACTATAAATTTTCTTCTAACAGGTTTCTACTTTTTTCACCCATTCAAAAATTTTGATCGCCAAGAGAAAAGAAGAAAAGGGCAAGAACAAAAAAAAAAGAAATTGTAGAAGTATTTAGGGAGTTTCATTGAAAATCTCGAAACTATGTACACGGGATATTTATAAACGTACGTATAATACAGGGCAGGCGTGAAGGAAACGGCGGATGAGATTTATATAGATAGAGCACGAAATATACAGCCGGTATAGCCACTGTCGCGCGATTGTCATTCAGAAAACTTGGAGGGTTTAGTTATTGAAGCGGAAACCTGAATGTTACGTATACGAAGGTACGTAGGTCTTCAAGAGTGGTGTACAGTGTGTACGTATATTACAACGTAATACACGTATATCTCTCTGTATAATAATGGGTTTGAGCGGGCAGAGCTTATCACATCTTTTGATAACGTTATATCGTTCGAATTACATATACAAGCAGTACGTATGTGGTATTCATCATGTACGTAAAACGTAGATCGTTGTTACATACCTATACGACTGATACGATAACTTTCCTAGAGTACATGACTAAATTCCTTGGGGTTATCAGCTACTATAGTAGGTATAACTCTCAAGGTCATACCGGGTCTGATCATTTGTTTTTTTTCTTTTCTCACAATCACAATCTTCCGGAGACCAAATATATGCGTGTCTAATGTTTCTCTATTTTTAATCAAACCGAGCAAATCACGCAGCAGAATCGCAGTTATTCAGAGGTATAACAGAGGAGGCCACTTTATAGGCTTGTAGGTTAAAGTATAAAACTGCATATGATTCAAGATCTGAGATGAGGTCTGTGAATAAAATTTGGCAACACGTGCAGGTGCAGTTCTTCGCTCGTGTTGAACTCAGGGGTGAAAAGAGGGCAATTCGTTTTTGTTGTAGATGAATACCTTTGACGTTCGCGATATATAAACTGGGGCGTTTTTTAAACTAAAATTCAGGCAAAAGCGTACGTGACTTTATGTTCAAATTGTCAAATTTAATCGCACGATCTAGACCCATGTAAGGGGGTTGTATACTTGTAAATTTTTTCTCTGCTCTAATTTTCTCTTCACTCATCGTCGCGTATACTACATATACCAGTATAGGAAGTGATAGATGACGAGATAAACTGAGTGGGTGTCTGAGAACATCGAGTATAACATGAAAAAACCACCATCAGAAAAAAAAAAGTAAAAGGAAAAACCATCACGCTACTCGCACCTATACGCCGCGGTGTTACATTCTTATGATAATAATAATAATAATATCATATCATGGGGTTCCGTGGATGAGTCGAGGGGACTCGGTGTGCTCAGGTACATCGTGTAGATAATAAACGTTACGACATTCTTGCGCAAGGTGATAAGCAGAAGAATCGTGAGCGTCGTAATATCCCCTCTTCTTTCTTTCCGGTTCTTTTTTTTTTTTTTTTTCATCCAACTTCATCGCGATTCGTAACCGCTTCTAATTCAACGCGTACATACCAATATCATGTATACTTTTTCGATACTGACACGTGTTAATCACGTACTATAATAATTTTTTATCACACCTCCGTGCAAGACAAGTAAAGTACCCTCTCTCACATCAGACACTCACGTTCGAGTGTGTAGGTAACGTTGAAAAAATAAGAGAAAAAAAAGGAAAGAAAGACAAAAAAAAAGGATGCATGAAAACGTTGGACGAGTCAGAGAAGGGGAAAAGTGGAGATCTCGTATATACCTACCTATAGGTGAATAAAAAGAACGGTGAGAAAAGGGAGTAAAAAAAAAAAATATACCTGTACATCGTAGGTACAGGTATATATATATATGTGAGTGAGGTACTAAACGAGGGTAGAAAGAAGAGAAGAAAAGAATGAAAGAATGAAAGAATGGAGTCGCTGCCGGATCTCACGATGACCCCGACGAGATAAGCCACTGACACGAAGCGAGCTATACCCGCGCGGTTCGCGCGCTGCACTCGGCTTATATTCGACAAGATATACACATATATACATCAGAACTATATTATATATTATACTTACACGCAGGAAATCACGTCTAGAAATTTTCCCTTCTTATCTCTTTTTTTCATGTATATAAGTCTCTTTCCTACTATTCTCAAAACCATCTTTCTTTTTTTCTTATGGAATGACTTGCGTTTATGAATTATAGATTAAGTCGATTCACGCGCATGAATAACCGGTAACTGTGATTATTGTGAATCATCGATCGTCGGAGTTATTAATTAGTCGCAATAGAATTATCATTGCAGATTTCACCCACTCACTATATCCTGCACAGGTGGAGAATCTGCGGTATTCCATTCTCACACTTCTTTATCTGTACCGTATCAAGAGGAAGCTTATACCGTATTGTATTATTACACATATATACACCGGTCTTTGTACTGCGACTTAAAGGATCTCAGTATCATTATTCAGCGAAAATTGAAACCGTAGTTACACTGCATTCTTTTCTCTTCTTTTTCTATTCTAATCTATTATAAAGACTGCCCGTTGACGTGCGCTGCTACAGAAATAGATAATAGTGTTGCATGGATAGGTGCAGTTTTAGGTTTCTATTTAAACACCTAATCCGTGTCGTATCAAGCATGAGTCAGGGGTTCATAAAACACAAAAAAAAAAAAACATTTAAAAAAAACTATACAGACATCAGGTTGTTACATCGCTTGACACGCTGTGACGATTTGAAATTTGGATGGTGAAATAAATATACTCTAGTTTACTACACCGGGACATTTGTCACACGCGGATAGAGAATCGTTGTAAAATTTTTTGTTTTTTTTTTCTTGTTTTCAATTTTATAATGACACGCGATACGAAGATGCGTTTGTGACGGCGATATGAGTAAGACAACGATGAACACGATGATAAATTTTTAAATGTAAAGTGGAAGTAAAATTTGATTTTATTATAAGCGCGGCAGTGCGTGTAAGTTGGCAGACAATTCTTGAAGCAAGTGATTTTTTTAGTTTTTTTCAATCTAATACTCGTATGCGAACGAATGAAAATAACAATATTTAACTTTGTAATAATTTAAGTGTATAATTAATGATTGACTCAATCGAGGCTGCGATGTAAAAATGAAGCGTGTTTCTAACCTGTAATTTATAGAATTTTGTGTAGAGCTGGCGATTACAGGGAATTGATAATTAGTGGGACATGGAATGTGCAGGGCGTATTAAGGCGACTCGCCGCCACGTATCGTGTACGTCTCTAAGCGACGCTTAGGTGGCCCGTTATAATTCAAGGGGATCGGAGCTCAACAACTACGGCACGGTGCTTGCCAGGAGCTCAGATAAATTCACGGCTCTTGTATTGTCCGGCTCTCTGTCATTTGAGGACAATAATTGAACGCTCACTCGCCTGGTCAGGTCGTTTGGTCAACCAACGTGGGGATCCCTTCGTCCCTCTTTTCCTCTTCCTTCCATTCACCTAACTTTCGGTGTCGTCCTCTCTCTCTCTCCACTTTGCTCCACCCCCTCGCCCTTAACTCCGTGGAGAGAGACTAAGTGATTCTGGACAGGGATACACCAGCTTTGTCCGATTTGCATCCCGGTTCGTTCAGGGGCTCCTTTTTAGTCTTGCGGTCGAGAGGCCTCCTTGATTTCATCCCAAGAGACCCGCCTCACCGGGGGCGCGTCATTAACGCCATCTTCTACCCTGAGGACTTGGGGGACCAGAAGGCCGCCCTACTTCTTACTTCCTCTCCCTTATATGCCCCTCCCTTGATCCCGGCGGGAGGGAAAATCGTCGCTATATAGATATCCGTCGAAAGCTTCTTTTGCCTGTATTATGGTACCTACCTCAGGGTTGCTACTGCGAAGATTACCACCAATTCCTTGAAACTTGTGGTTGGATTTAAACCGACTCGCTTACTGTATAATAGGAAGTCTCTTGTGCGCAGACAAAGTAAAAACTAAGGGAGGGAAAAAAAAACCTAGGGAAAGAGGAAGAAGGTACAGTCGACATCAAGAATAATAAAAGCCGCGGAGATGAAGTTCGGTTACTCGAGTTGAAAAACTTGTCCGATTATGTGAGTCTCCCGAATCATATCTATCAGCGGTTGGTACCTGACGGCCCCATGAAGCATGGGCCTCAATGGCGTAATTAAGCTCTGATTTAATTACTAATTTGTCGTAGGTAATTAGTAATCACGCTGAGAGGCGGATCTGCAGTTGGGATCTACTTCTCCAAATGGGCTAACTGATCTTTTCATCAATCTATTCCACGTGAAATCCGTGACAATCTCACAGGTGTTGCCTTTAATCTCACCTATTATGACGTTCGCTTTGCGATTTACATCGTATTTACTGTCGCATTGTTTTGGAAACCACAAAGCAGCTTTGTGTGTTCAATTTTCAACTGAACAATATTGCTTCGGACCATTAATGGGTGAATGAATAAACAAATAAATGAACCAGTGCTCATACCAAACGCGTTCACTATGGAATAAATCTGGGTGTGTTCTTCGACCGAGCGTGAATCAAATGAACGTGCAAGTTGTGCAGTTGCGCTTTCTGCTCTTGTTGTTTCCTGAAGTTTTCAAGACGCAATTCCCACCTCTGTTCGCGGTCGTTTTGTAACTTTCTACTCCACCATTTACCTACCACTTACCTAGTCGACCAGTACTTTTTAACGCTGTTTACACTATGTGTTCATCGTTGCTGTTACCACTTCACTGACAATTTCTAGGTCCCCCATTTTTCAGTCGGTTGGTTGGATGACCGTTTCACGTTCTGGACAAACATGTAAACCGTATAATAGTTAAACGACCACGAAAAGTGAAGTCAGATCTGGTTGGTCACTGGTCGTTTACCTTCTCACGTACGTAGTGAACGATCATTTGAATGAATGGATTTGAAGCCAAGCATACGTCTGGAAATACTCGTACAGCCACTTCAGCTTTAGCTATATGGTCTGTGGACTCTGTAGTAATGCGGTCATACAGTGGTAGATAAAATGTAACATACATAGTTAATGGTAGAGAAAAATTCTGAACCGTGACCGGAAGTAATTCATTTTTCACATGAACAAGAATGATCTAGTGTACCTATTGCACGCACGTCGTTCCGTACACCATCGGTATTGTTTATTATTTTCTCTCTTCACTTTCTGAACTATCCATAAAACCAACAAACGATTTTCAGAAAATAGATTTCAAATTCAGTACCTTTCATTCAATAGACTGCCTTCGATGACAGCAGAAGCAGTAACGATTCGGAAACAACGTGGCCTGTCCATCAACCTCTGTATCCAATCAGGGGTGAAAAAACAGCCCACGTTGAACGAAAAACGTTCAGAGTTGGTTCCTCTTCACGATTTGTTTGTCTTTCGTTTGCGCAAAAACATCGCCAACTGAAAATATAAGATCAGATGGTCTGGCCTTTTGGTTCTAGACGCTTTTATACGTCATTCACATTTGTATGTACATGATCATCCATTGAACATATCTGCTTAAGCGTTGATGGGAAAGGGGTGTAAAAGAAGTATCAGCGTTCGTTATCCACCCCGTACTGGAGGGCCCCACCCATGAATTAGCCGAAGGATTTTAATTACTGATTCAATTAACCGTTCAAATGGGCATAGTAGACGGCGTAATCGAGCTGCTATCGGCAGGTTCAGGTTGATTTATCGTCCCCAAAGCTCAAGGAAAGATAAAAAAAAAGGCCCCTCCTTCCGTTTTCTTGATTTTTCTCCTTCGCCCACCAGGAGGATATCATTTCCTCAGATTGAATTATTCCTTAGGAACTAGTTTTCATTTAAAAAAAAAATATCGCCGACTGAACATGCATAGCATTTGTCGCGAGGGGGTAACCACTCGATACATAGGTGTCCCAACCATTTCACATTTCACAACTATTTTACACCATTTCATGAGCATTCCACTAGTATTTCATAGCATTTCAAAATTGAGTGTTCCAAGTATTTCACAAGCGGTTACCTCCTTGATTTGTTGGTACTCAGTCGAAGTGCGTGTCTCGAGTTTTTCCCTCTCCTGACGAAAAATCATTGAATGAATGAGGGTGAAACCGAGATGATGTTGGAACTGTTGGGAATAACCTTCGTTGAAGAGTTTTTCGCATGAAAATAAAAACAGAAGCTAACAACGAAGAGCAAATTGCAACCTGCGCCCTGCGCCTTGCTCTTAGTCCTAACTGATCCCCTGGGCTGATCATTTGCCGCAATAAACACACCAGTTGCAAGAAAGAGAATCAACAAGGACGGGCCGGTTTACGTAAGACGATGATTACGTCAGATGACTTCTCCTTCCACTTAACCGCCACAGCGAATGCCAAAGAAAGACATTCTCTGAACGGTCACAAAAAGTGCCACACGGTCTCCGGTCTCCGATCCCGAGACTCTCGGATCTTTGCTGATGGTGGTGTTGTGTGATACCTACGCGTAGGTCCCGTTCCCTGGGAGGCGAGGAACCCGATTCAAGGCTGTTCTTCGTCCAATTGACGCGGTTGCACGCCTTGCTGGAATTTATATATGATCTCTTGAGCGCAATATGTCTGTCTACACAGCACATTACGGTCTCGGTAAAACAATGAAAAAAGGAGGGGAAAAAACCAAAAGCAACAAGACAAATAACAAAGAAGAAAAAAAAAAAAGTAAATGAAGAAACAAAGAAGTAAATACTCCGCTTTCCTTTCACCCTTCTTCTTCTTCGTCTTCTTCGTGAAGAGAATTATCGCCGTTACGGTCTGCAGACTATGAGTTACGTGTAGAACGCATACCTCTTCTCACATATGTTTATAGGTATATGCGTTACATATATGTGTACACACACAATAAACATACGCAAAACGATTATATGTGAAACTTGATTTTGCACATCGTACGTTGATTTACATCCGTTAATTTTTTTATATGAAAAAATTTTTTTCCAACGCTTAACTATAGTAAATAGGAAAAAAAGGAAATGAAAGATGTTATTACATAATCATCAGTGAAAAAAAAAATGTAGAAGAAACGTGATGGAGTTGTTTCAAAAGAAGGTTAGAATTTTTTCTTTTAAAAACCAATTTTTCAAGAAGCTCCTGCAGGTGTTATATGCCAGAAAAAGGGGAAAGAGAGAGAGAGAGAGCTAATTGCCCATTGCGTTGTAGTAACGGGCTAAGAGATCCGTCTTATATACGTTGTCATAAAAATCTCTCGACTCCTCCGTCAAATTAGTATCTCCACTGACTCGCTTGCGCGGGGGGGCTGAGGAGCTTCGACCTTTCGTTGCAACGGAGTATCAGTAGAAGCAGCGCCGCATGACGACTATAGTGAGAAAATCTAACAAGTTTCTCTCGGCTGCAGATTAAGCGCGAACGAAGAGAGAATAAAAAAAAAATGCGAGAATGGGCGTACGATGTGATATATATATGTACAGCTAAGAATAAATTTTCCTTTCGGAAAACACTGTACGTGTAACGGCGATGGTGCGGAGCGCAAGAACATGTTTTCAGAGGGTGTATATCGTGGACCAATTAGGGGATGCTGTGGGTGCGTTTACAAATTTGGACGCGTTAAGGCGAGACAGCGCCCCTCGAGCGGAGGGAAAGAGCTGCGCGATATACATAAATCTTTCGAATAATCACGTCCACTGCGCCGACACCCTTGGCATATATACGACTCGGTTTAAACACAGGTGGAATATATATATACGTATTATTCATATAATTATATAGGTATGTATAATATATGCATATGGGATGGGGCAGGTGGTCGGAAGTACGAATTCAGGCGAGTTGTTTTTATAAATTTTTTTTCTCTCTTCGTTTCATAAATTGTCTTTTTTTTTGGTTGAAGAAAAGGGAAAGGGGAGGGGGAAAAAAACGAACAAAAATGGCCTATGGAGAAATTCTGTTTTTTAAGGAAACAAAAATTGAACGCCTCGCCGTTTTATAATGCTCGGCAAAATACGCAGAGGCTGAATTCGCTATTCACAATTTACGTATATAGGTACGCTGCATTATTCATTCTCGCAGATCCATACACCTACCTACCTCTCGATCCCTATACAATATACCTAACCTACCTGCGTTCGCTTCTTTCACTGGCCCTGGTCTTGTGGAAAATATTTTTACTACAGAATTTTAACGCGAATTTTAACACGCTCGATGGAATTACGTGCGTAACACGAACTTGTAAAATCGAAGTGAATTTTTTTTCTTTCTCCGAACCTGTCAAGCTTTGTACGGGACAATTTATCGAAAATCATTAAAATTGAAAGTTCGATCTTTTATTCTATTACATACGCGGAAATCCTCCGAAATTATCGGGTTCGAGAGACGAATTATAATCGATTGACTCTAGTAGTCTCAAAACGCAGGTCTATAAGCTACCGAGAGTAAAAAAAAAAAAAGAGAGAAAGAGAAAAATTTGAAATTATATTGAAAATTTAAATTTCAAATTCTAGAAAATTATTCCTCGTTTGTTGTTCGTTGAGAGTCGAGACGCTGGTGCCAAACAGTTCCAGGAAATACGTGTAGGTATATAAGATTTGTAAATTTTTTACCGTCGTGCAGCCTGATAAAAATATTCAGATAGTAGGTATCATTTCCTGTGAAATATGATGCGTCTTGCAAAAGAGCTAATTAAATCATTTTTCTCAACCTTTTTTTCTTTGCTTCTGTTCTTGTTATTCGTGTGTATATAAATTATACCTCTACATAATATCGTCTGTTCAATGTAATACACCTGTTAAATTGTTTATCGTACGATGCAGTACCGAAGTAATTAGATCACCCTGACGCCTAATTATCCCGTGTAGTTCGATCACGTGACCTCATCAACGGTAATCACTGTTATTTCGATGACATCAATCAAGCGGAGTGTCGGTACATACGCATATGTGCAGCACGAGAGAACCGGAGTTACCTACACGTACCTACCATTCATATACGTACATGTATCCGGGGGGGTTTTATACGAATAGTCTAAAGGGCAGAGGCCAGAGAGTAGGGAAAGGTAAAACTACGTGGCCATCGAGACGCATTTGTCAACGGTATCATCAATCTAACGCAGCAGCGTCGTATTATAATTACAGCTGAGCTTGCAGCTTGCAAGCGCGCGGTTCCGCGTTACGACTTTACTCTTCTTTTTCCATTTACCTTATTTCATTTTCTATAGCTAATTTTATCTCTCTTTCGATTCTTCGGTCATACTACGTATTTGCGATCCAGTCAGTTTCTTTCATCTATTCTCACACCGATTCCATTCGCGTGTCTCACGTATAACGAGCGCTTGTGTTAGCTTCTCTTCAAACCGATTGTCAGCGAAAAATGACGGATCGCTAGAGCCAACGGTCCCACATTTTCTTCTTTTTCTTTTCTTCTTTTTTCTCATAAATTCTACCGCCCAGTTGAATTACGCAGAGGTATGTGGATACCTATAAATGGTTTTATTTCAGAGTAAGACAAAGCACGTAAAAAAGTAAAATACTTCCCAATCGGTTTCCTTACAGATATACAGCTGTGTACTTTTTATATAGGTATGCATAGTCACGCATGTATATCGTCGTGGTACGTACATAACATGCGGAGAGGAAATGATTTATGATAATTACGTAGCGCTGCCGACTGTATGAAGGGTGCACAAGCACATATATACGTTTGATTCGCGATCAACCGTTCGTAACGGGATTGGCGGAGCTAATGATTCTTGGAAATTTTGCTGCGGACGTTTGTACGTACGTACGACGTACGTACGTAATTTGGTGTGGTGCAAAGAGTGTGTACGGTTTTTAAGTAGGTAGGCATCGGCGGTAGGCACACTTCGTAAGTACTGTGGTGATATGCTGCTCGACGAGAAGAGCAGGAAAGAGAAGAGGAGAGAAGAGATGTGATGAGATTTATCTTAAATATATACGTCTTTACGTGTATACCAACGGATCGTGTGAGATTGACGGCTGTCTAACAATAAGAAACGACCTATGAAGCGGCGGACTTTACGCCACGTGGTCCTTCAGTCGCACCACTAACTACGACACGTGTGCACGACGTGGTAGAGGAAGAAGAGAGAAGAAGGAAAAAAAAAAGAGGAGACTTGACTAATGATTTATTTAGATCTTGCTTTAAATATATAAGTTCAACGCAACCAACGCTTTGGAAACGGCGGCGTTTATTCGGCGTGAAGTTTTTTTTTGCTCTTCTAGTATTTTTTTTTTCTACTCCTCAATTTCGAGATTGAACGTATTCGAACGGAATGAGGGTGAAAGAGAGAATAGAGAGACGGAAGAGGGATGAAATAGGTTTAATTACTTTTTGAAATTGTCAGCTCAACTGAATTCTAACTCAATTTTCGTTTCTGTTTGTTTCAGGTAAGAGGATATACGCCGTTTTAGATTGTAGAATAAATACGCCTAGAGGGCATCAGCTGAGAAGTGGGGGATAAGGAGTAATTGATGATTACGGTTGAGCAACGGGAGTGAGGTAATTAAAATAAATTAATAACGATGTAGAAATGAAGCAGAGCGGTATTGGCTGGGTGGTGCTGACGACGGTGGCGGAAAACGGAAACTGAAGGATACGTAGATGGATAGATATGTAATATTATATTATACCTAGATATTTGAAACGTTCGCGGATGATACGTCAATAAAATTATTCAAATTCCATCACTCCATTTGCAGCGATGAAAAATTCAGACTCGTCATTTCATTCAGCGCGTATCGGCAGAGAGCAAAAAAAAAAAGAAAAAAAAAATACCTACAGATTTTTCATTTTCATTTTTTCATTTCTCTAATAATTTCACGTCTGTGCAGTTATCGGAATGATAAACCATTAAAAAAATTTATAAATTGCATCTGTCAATCGGTGAATTATTCGAGAGGGAGAGAACACAAAATCTCTGCATTGTCCGGCAGAACGTGCGCTGTTGGTTTTCATTTTGAACATTCTTCTGTGACTGTTGAAGTACGAACAGAGTTTCTCCCCGAATGTCAAATTCCGGTTCTTCGTCCTCTCTGTAGAAGGAGTCGAAAGATCTTCGTAGATCGCATGGTTTCGATATGCGCTTTCCAATTCCCGTAGCGTAATTTCCATAGCGTCCCTCGCGGCGTAGCTGCGGCGAAAGGGCAGATCGGTTTCGAGAGGTGCATGCAGTATGCATTTGGTGCAGAAACACGCGGGTCTCTCGTGGTACTTCAAGTCCAAAGGGCGGTTGCCGGGGCGCCATGGCAACCGGTTCATTGCTATACGTTGGTGCAGCAGCACCAGCAGCGAGGGTGGAAGTCAGTGGTTTCCCGTCGCTCCAGGTCGTTGCCCTTGACCTAGAGTCGATCCCCTATCCACGTTCCTCCACGTTCTAAATAACCATTACACAAGGCTGTAACTTTTTTCTTTCAGCCCTTTTTTTTCCATTTTTTTCCCTGCTTTCCGCGAGGGTTTCTCTTCTTCCCCGTTGTTCATAGAATACCGAAAATGATTTTACATGCGTAAAATAATTGCATGCGATTCGATCGCAGGGAAAATCGACGAGATGTACGTCAACGTGTGTGTGTAATATTCATTTTGTAACGCACATGCCTATCTGCTAGTAGAATTGTAGCAGCTAAGGGCAATTGTGGAACGGAGTAGTCTAGATGCGGCATAACGTACGTGCCTAGCTGGCAATTTGTGTCCATTCCCCGATAATTGCTCCGCTTTAACCATCGTTATTATTGCCCTAATGATTGTTGTTGTTGTTGTTGGTTTTCTCTGTCTTTTCTCGTTCTTGTTTCTTTACAGTTGTCATTATTGTTACTATTGTCATTATTATTATTATGTTTATCCGGAACGTGAAAGACGAGAGGAGTAGCGGAGACGATGCATCGGAGCCCTCGGCTTCGACTTTGGCTTGGGGGTCTGGTCACGCACCGCCTCTGCGACTAACTAGAACGTATAAATTTTAAACCCGTTCGGCCACCTTTTGTCACGCGGTCTTCCGCTACCCGGTAGCTCGTTTCGAACTAGACGCCATTCAACGACGAGACGTTACTTTGCCGTGTATTTGTGGCTACACACAACATGTGTATACGTATGCGACGTACGCAACCACTCGCGGGTGGAGGTGTATAGCTTTTGGTGAAACTGATGGCGCGTATTTTTGGCGGCAGCATCGTTAGCCCAGGATGTGAACGTCGCCCTCATGTCGTATATAACATTGGAACTCGAGTCACGTGGAGAGATCGTAGAGATAACAAACGGACATTGGAAGGTCATTTTTACGCGCCTGACGTAACTACGTTCGTAGTTATATACCTATATAGTTGAATAGTACGTCAATAACTGACGAGGAAGTCTCCCGAGTTACGTATGTACGTTACACGCGTATAAGATATACACACATAATATTACAAAGCTTATGCCAACTTCCCCAAACCGAGCCTTTTATGGATATCGTATAGATAGTGTTCCGGAGATATAGTTCTCACCTGTCGATAGGATTTGCATTGAATTTTTACCTCTTCTTTCTCGTCACATTTTCTTTATCTCTGTAGATATACCTGTATATGTAGATATGTAGTCATTTTGCTTTTTAATAAATTTCCTCCCATCTTCGGAATATGTCATGCGATTTTACGCGAGTTGGTGACGATAAACTTTAATGTGAAAAGTGTTTTTGCAACGTCCTCATTTTTCTACGGCACTGACTACCTGACGGTATAGTCAGTTTACTGCCAATCGGTGGTATCCTACAATTTTTAGTTAGCTGGACCATCGCCAAAATAACACTATGTATTACATATAGGTATAGGTATAAGTTGAGATCTTTCACACCGTGGTCGCTGGTTACGAGACAAACTTTTATCGCCGTTATATGAACTTATACATGAGCCAATCCACCAAATATGGGTGCAAAATATTGCCTCGATCTTTTCGAGGTTGTGCTTTATTTTTTATCATGAAGCATAGGTAAAAAAAAAGAAAAATTACCTTGATAACTTAAAAATCAACGGAGTTACGACGATTCAATTTTTTTGATCTTCCGGAAATGAAATTTTTCAATTCGAATTACTCGATACTGGAAATCTCAACTTTTTGAAAAAATATATTATTTCTCATGTGTGAATTGATTTTGTCTTATAAAACTAGATTCGAAACTTTCAAACGTTGATTTCAGAGTGAACCCCACTTCTTTCCTATTTTTTTTCTTTTTTTTTCTCATTTCAAAGCTGGAGAAATTTCCTAACCAGAACATATTTTACTTATTCTTTGGTCCACTTTGAAAACGATGTACCATCGGGAAACAAGTTGCCTCTCATACCACATTTTTTACATCCCCAATTTATTTCATGCGCAAAAAATATGCCCTCAAAAAACCGTAAATTTAAACGATAAAATTTTTCGGGTCGGGCTTAGATTCTGCTGTTCACGACGGTCGATTTATTCATTTTTCTCTTTTTTTTTTGTCCTTCCGCTTTTATTTTACTACCCCGTCTGGTACGAGTGCCCCCGTTTCTATTTCGTTTTCTACATTTTCCTTGTTGTTGTTGTTGTTGCTGTTGTTGTTATCGTAGTTGTTTTTGGGTGCCTCCGGCTGTCCACAGTTTTCCGCGGTTATCTACGTTAACCGCCTCTGGATTGGAGCGTGGGCGGTATGGGTTTACATAGCTTGGTCTAGGAACGAATTAGGCGATATTTACATGGGACGGTACCAGTACAGCGATGCTCTCTGCCCTCCCCCCAGTTTGGATTACCATAGAGTTTAGCCAACTTTCCCCGCGACGCGGACCTGCCTGGACGACTATCCTTTGTCCCCCTGGTAAGGTTAGTTCGGCTTTGAATATGCATGCCTCTGCGAAGGCAATCGAAAGGATTTTCCAGGGATCCACCGAACGAGTTTAGTTTCACGGGCTAGCTACTCGCCGAACTCCTACACATACAATAAAAGTGTCGTAATGGACTACCGGCGTTGCTATCCCGTCCGCATTTATATGCTTCGGCTTTCAAACCCTCTACACCCCCCTCGGAAAGGGACCGAATAACGAGAGTGTCTAGAAAAGCCTCATCAACGACGATCGGGGGTAGCACGGGGGTTACTTTAAACGAAACTTCATGCCTCAAATTTCCCATAGAAATACGACGAAAAAATATTCTATTTTTTTCCTACAATTTCTATTTCTCCACATGTAATTTCTTATCGATTTCTTCTTTCGCGTAGGTATCTCAATTTTCTCGAAGTTGGGTCCTCGGAATCTGATACCGGAGGTCGGATGGAGAATCCTTTTTTTTCTCTCTCCTTGTTGTCTATTCTACTTTTTTTTTTACCTCAAGCTATACAGGAAAGTGGTAGAATAGCGTGGATAAAGTTGTTTCGTGAGACTCTCTTATAGAAGGGCGCGATTTCGGGGAGTGTAGAGGAGGGTGGAGGAAGATATTTTGCACGGTTGAGCACGTGTAAAAAGTTGCATCGGTGCTTGCACGTTCGACATCGTTACATGTGAACCTACATACATGCACTTGCTAGTGCAGTGTACATAACTACAGCGGGTTTTTGGCTTCGGGTCGTTTTACCAGAGGGTCATTCGCCGTGTCTCCCTTACGTGTTACGGCTTATAAACGGGTAATTAAGGCAGATTAGACCCGGCGGAGATTAACCCTACGTAGCTAACTGTACATTATACGTAAGTGTAGTATGTGGCATACATCGAAGTATTTTAACTACGTGTTATCATCGATCGAGCTCTACCGTTCCTCCTACTTCTATGTACCGCGATGCTCCAAAAGCCTCTCCTTTGGTTGGCTTGCTTACTTGCTTGCTGCATTCGCGTTCTGACGTCCCTCGGTTTCTGGATGCTGCCGCTGCTGCTGGCTCATCGTTTCAATCTTGTTACACGCTGCTCTGCTCCGCTTTTTAGGTCACAGCAATTATCATAGACCCTCCCCCGCTCCTCTCTTTTCATCCCGGCATGCAGAGACTGGTGTACGTATAATACGTTCTTTTCCCCTTCTTTTTCACTCTTCCGTCTCCTCCCCTATACTCTGCGCCCCATTATGAATCTACCGACAATAGAGACAACTGAACTGCATACGTAATAGTCGTACACACATACGTATGCATAGCATATAAACTACGTTACTCTTCCCCCACTTCTGTTGCTGTTCATTCGTGACGTTCAACTATTCCGATACGTAGGTGTGCGTACGTGTGTGTCGCGTAGTTAGTAGGTACCTACCCACCTACCCACCTACAGTAATTATATGTCAACGAAACACCGCGACTTTAACACATTACTACTTTAATCGCTATACTATTAAAACTTGAAACTTCGACGACCCATGCCCCTATGGCCGTTTATCTAATCTCGCTCGTCGAGCTGTGAATCACCTAAGCTGAATGTTTTTCGAAGGGATCTTCCAATTTTTGATAGTAGATCGTTGACTTGAAAAGATAAATGAAAATCATACGAGGAGTACTCAACTTTGTGGCGTGTATCGCAGGTGGGAAGAAAAATAGATGAGAATTAAGAGAGATTCAATTTGTTTTATTGCTCCGAGTTTGTTTGTAATTGCTTTTAGGACACCCTGTGTGTACCGTATTGCAGTAGGGAAGTTACGAAGCACTATTCGCCTCGCTAGTCGGTTGTAGTTGGTAGGTATATATGTCACATTAATTATATCTCTCAATGCTGGGCAGAGCTCGGACCGTGGCTGGAGTTCATGTCAGTAACCACTAACCACTGTCCCATTGTTCCTTCCAATGTATGTATACCTACCTCTGAATATACACATTCAAATATCCATGTATTATGTATATATACATATTACACATATATATCACTGCGGCCGATGTGACTGCTGGGGGGATGGGTTTGGTCTCTGGAATGGAAGTGGAATGACCATGGAAATGACCACCGAGTTCCATCTCTTTTTCTCTTTTCATCGTCCGGCTTGTCTCACGTTTGGGTCTTTCCCCGTGTATTTTTTTTTCCTTCCTCCTTGTTATCCTACCCCCGCGGCTATTTTTGTGGCCGTGGAGACTTGCGGCCTGCGGAGGAGCTAGAGCTTTCCTCTATAATTTTTTCTTCCCCTTTCTATTTCCCCATAATCCAACTCCTTGATGAACACGCCATGGACATTGTACAACACTGGCATTTTTCATCCCGCGTCTTTGACAGAGGTGGTCGAACCTATATATCTGCTGTACCACCGTATATTACGAACACTGCATCGCTCAAGACAGAGGCGAAACTAGAAAACCAACGCCGTATATATAAGACGAGACCACCATCATTTGTCAACCGTCACCGAACGACGTGGTCAAGAAAAACGCTTGAACTTTCTAACAATTTTTTTTCTCTGGCTTTTTTTCTCCATCTTATTCCATTCTATGGGACAAAGATACGTTGGTTTTTAAATTCCGTTTCAGACATAGCTATGGAAATGATTATCTATGGTGTTTAATTCTTTGTCAAGACGATTGAATATTGTTTTTGTATAACGGGTTGGATTTTAGTAGGGGATTGTTGGAACTAGTGTTTGAGCCGATGTTTGTGAATCCAAGATGTGAACGCGTAGGAGTATAAGATGGATGGTGGACGAATTGGACGAGGAATGACGGCCGTAAGAAAATTACAGGGGAAGCACTTTATGACTGAGAACTCGAACGTCGCGACGACGAGAATCGACGCAACCTGTACCGCGCGTCGTACTCTGTAGTTTTGTAGTATATATTGTGTCGTTGCGGTGTGCAATCTTCGTCGACGTGACTACAGCGCGCTCGATGGCTTTGCCAAGCCGCGGATACTTTTCTTTAAAGAATTTGCTGATGCTGACCGCGTGTCTAAAGTCTACCCTACCTACCTACCTACCTGCCTACCTACCTACCTACCTTATTCTTCCTTCCTTCCTTGACTACCTACTGTCATCGCCAACTCGGTTACTTAAATCTGCAGTGGCATTTTGCGCTATCGAAATTGCTCTATCGAACGTGCAGCGTATTTTCGATCTCGATCAACCGAATGACCTTGAATTTGGGGTGGAAAAATATTAAACTGCCTTTCAATTCTTTTTTTTTTTTTCGTTCTATCATTTAATTTAGCTACCGCGTGCTTTGACCTAGAAATAAAAGCCCCGATGGAGTCCCGGGGATATTGTGACCTCGATCGGAAAGTTTTATAGAATTTCCTCGGGATTTCGTGGAAGGAAATAAGCTGAGGAAACCGAGCCCGTAATGTAGGCAGGCACCGCATTTCGTGGAGTTCGGAGTCGTTACTTTCGGTATATATATACGGATCTACCTTACTACCATTGCTATATATTTATTCCTGCGGATCGAATAGAGATCCTTGCTGAGATAATCGCGGCGTTACCAGCGCTGTCGCATCGTTAACCGAGCAGCTCTCCACGTCGCCATGCCGTCCGCCCGCCTGCCCGCCCTGCAGTCTTTCTTATTTTCAAAGTGATTTTTCTTCGTTTGTTGTCCTCGATATACGAACGTAAATCGACCTCGCCGTTTGCAGAGCGGCGTATACACGTGGTAAAGCTTCTTTTTCGAAAAATATAACCCGCGCTCTACCGGAGCTAGAAGGTTACGTTTCCGATTATTTTACACCCATACTCATAGCCTGACGCCCCTAATCATCCTTTCAACATTAATGCGAAAAACATTCATCCTCCAAATAAAATATACTAGAAACTGCAGATGGCTGCTGCTACTGCTGCTGCTGTTGCTGCAAATACCGCCACTATTTGGCCACGATACCTTTTTGTATTTCTCTTTCACTCGGAAATTAGCGCGCCGGGTATATTATACCGCCTGCCGTACCGCGCGCGCTTCTCTCCACGAGAATCTCCATCCCTAGAATTAAACGAAATCCACTACTCTTCGTGGGTTCCCTCGGTTCGCTGGCTCGCTCTCTTGAGTACGACGCCGCGCCAGTTTGGAATAAATAAAGAGCAAAAGCAAGACCCTTGCCTCGAATGGGGCTGAGTTGAACTCCCGCGAGTGTGACTGACGTTAATGGAGGCTAAATAATTCTCTTATCATCTTCTGGCTGCCTGCTCAGTGTGCCTGTTCCGATCCTTTATGGAGCTTCGCGGTCCTTCTGCTCGGTGCTTTATACGACATTTACCTTGCTTCCAGTTATTACTGTCTTCTCATACTCCAATTCTCCACTTCACTGCAACCAACGATATTTTATCGGAAATGCAAATACCCATGCAGATAGATTTCCATACGTCCTTTATTCTATAATAAATATTATTTTCATTTTTTTTTTTCCTTTCTCCTTCCTTTTGTTGCTTCACAATTCTCCACCTGCCACGATGAGAGGGAAGAACGATTCACGAACTTGCTTTGTGTAATAATTATTACGGAATGAAAATTAGTCGAAGAATCGCGTACTGGGTGCAGAAAGTAAGCGCGCTTCGACTTGCCTTGCAATTACGTCGTTCCAGTTGAGAGATACAAAGTGGTGCCCGATCGATAGGCTGACCGAGGATGACCTTTGTCGGCGTGAGAGGAAGGCCAAGGCTCTCGAGGAGCGTGAAACTTAAGGACGACGAGGGTCGGTCGTCACGCGACCGCCACCAGCACTCGAGGTTCTTCTCTCCATCGAGGGGCATCAAGGATTGACGCGGGGATCACGGTCTCCGGGTGGTCCAGCTGCCCATCCGATCTGAAATTATTTTTATTACTTCGGATTTTCACCCCAAACCTTCATCCGAAGTTTAAGCTGTATAGACTGAGTAGAAAATATTTTTTATTTTCATATCTTTTTATATCTTAACTCCCATTTCTTTACTTTATATACTATGCCTATGCCTATACTATATATTTTTATTTTTATTTGCTTCTTTTTGTTTATTCGTTCATCCCACGTATAGTCGTGCAGGCTGAGAGAAACAGTCGGAGAAGGTTGGAATTTTATCTCCTGGCACTCTTTTATAAATATTTATCTTCATTTGAATCCCTTGGGACTGTAACCTTCCCCTATTTTTCTTTTTTTCTTTTTCGCTCATCCTTCGTTTCTACTCTTTCTCCGCACCTCACCCGTCGCTCGTATTTGTTCTGGCAAATCTTTTATACGTTTCGTACGCGGATTTGCATCCATAACGGGTGCGAGCGCGGGGCTTCCTATATTCTGACTTCGTGAAGCTCCCGCGTATATGGGCGGTAACGGGAGCACCGGGTAAACCAGGACTGGGAGTCCAGCTACGACTTTCACCTCTCTCCAACTACCAGCTTCGGGGCGCTTATATATGAAACTTTGTTTTATGTCGTTATATTTTTATTTGTCGTCCTTACGCCCTGAGTCTATACCGTTTTATATATAGAAAATAACGCGCGATGTGATTTGATTGTCCCATCGCATCGAGGTGTTTTGTTTACCGACTATAACAACGCGTCACACACCTTAAATTGTGCAGCTGTTAGTTTCGGAAAGACCATCCCCATTTTTACCTTGCTTCTCGACCATCCCTTTTGATAAACAACGTTTCTAAGCCAAACCATGATTTTTCTGCAGCGCAATTTTCGCCCTGCAGTAATGGGCGAATGCGAATTTTTCCCGCCTTTTTATCCCGCATTATGAATGACGTTCGCAAAATTTTCTGCGGGTTGAAAAAGTTAGCGTAACTGTATGTGTATGTATATATATGTTACATATACAGAGAGATATACGGGAGACGGAAAAGTCGGGGGGATG
This sequence comes from Athalia cordata, assembly GCA_963932425.1. Classification (NCBI taxonomy): domain Eukaryota; kingdom Metazoa; phylum Arthropoda; class Insecta; order Hymenoptera; family Athaliidae; genus Athalia; species Athalia cordata. The sequence goes on from OZ010626.1 coordinate 35,796,719, forward strand.
GGGATGAGTTTTGTACACTTTTCTCACTCGAGGCGAGAAAATTTGGACGGTCCAATTTGTGGAGCAATTAACGTGCGTATAACCCCGAGGCTGTCTTCTCTCAAGGAAAAAAACCTTAAAAAAAAAAAACTTCTTTCTACCTATACCGTTTGCCACGCATTTTTCAAAACTGAAACGAACCGTTTCTTCGCTACCTTGAACACGAAGCTTCGTATAATTTCTGTTCGAAGGATTCGAACCTTGTGCATTTAATTCGGCCTTGAACTGCAGATCGGACTTTGAGAAGTGGAATTATTACGCAACGCGCTTGCACGAGCCGAAGAATGGAGATGGAAAGGAATAAAAAAAGGAGAATGAAAGAAAGAAGGAAAGAACTGGGGAAGCGGGGCTAGAGCGGAGAGAGGGGAGGAGTCTGGAATTTCATTATCCTCGGCGATTACCACTTGACCCTTTGCTTTATGGTAGAGATGCAAGAAGCTGCGCCGACTTTTCTCGGAGTTTAGCCGTTTCAAATTAATATTACTATTCCCACCGTGGTCGTAGACTTTTATTTCAACACACCGTGCACCCCGTAGATTCAACCAAAATTTGTGCTGTACAATTTTCAGTCCAACCAGGATATAATTGTTATCAAGGGTAGAGAAATACTGAGTGTAATTTCACGAGGGATAAAGGAGCAGAATTTTTGAAAAAAAAAAGATCCTATTATTAGGGACCGTGGCCGTATGATTTTCGGAGGAAAAGGAAATCCTCCGATTAATCCTCGCAAGCAGAATCGCTCTGGCTGTACGCCATCAATTGTGGTATACCAACGTCGACATGAAATAAGGGCCAACGACGGGGGTCGTCCTCGACTATTATGTTACATTGTCAAAAAGAAATTAATTGAATACGCGGACCAAACCCGCGTATATATGGTGTGTCCCGACGAATGCGGAGGTATCACGAACGTCAACATAGACGCGCGGTCCTATTCAGGAAGTGAACAAGTTGTACGAATTCTGCAAGAATTCCCGGTGACGGTTTATGGATCGAGGTAGAGATGGCGCCAGTCATATCCTTTCGCCGGTGTGATTTCACCCTTTCTGAAACTCTTGCAGTTCGCATTCAGGGTTTATTTTCTCCGTTCCGATGGGCCAGCGAACTTGAGCGCACATATCATATCGATCGAAGGATCAAGTTGGAAAAGATTTCCCGTAAAACAATGAGCGACGCCTTTTAGCGTATACCGTCCTTCTTCTGAAATAACGTCCGATGAATTTAACCGGAACTCAAAGTTTCGTACCTGATGGTTTCCGGTTCTGGTTTGCTGCAGCGACCGTGAAGAGCGAATGAAAATAATAATAAAAACTTGATAAGTGGCCCGGAGATGACAGAAACGCCCTTGCAGCATTCAATGCGGTGTTATCTCGAACGGCAGTTATTCGGTGCCTGCAGCTCCTCCGTACGGCTCGCGGCTTGCGGGTGGTTAAATAATTTGATGAGAGAAAATTTCGTTTCAGACTCGCTATTATTTTCGTGCCTGCCTGCCTGCTTGCCTGCCTGCCTGCCTGCCTGCCTACCGAGCGATGGGAATCTTTTTCAATTACGGTGCGGAGCGAGCGAGCTTACGAGGGCGATCGTCGGAAGAAATTTTTATCTCCTCGTTCGTCTTCGGGTCGATGGAACCACCCCCGCTCATTTTTATTTCACCTTCTATCTCTTTCTCTGTTCTCGATCCAAAGATGAAACCCGAGGTTTTTGTAAATACCATTTCGCTCCTATTTCTCGTCGTTTCATGTAGTGTACATATATACATGTATGAGGAAATGGAGAGAAAGACACTGAGAAATCGTCGGTTATCTATAATTTTACTTTTCTCTTTCTTTTTCTGGGTATATGGTTGTGTCTGGTAAATTGCCGGACTGAAATTGATGCTCAATGCTCATCCAGGGTCGTTCTCATGGCTATACGCGGCTCGGTGTCTGGTCATATTCCGGACAATTACCATACCGATGTTTAATCTTTCATGCTTCGACGCCACCAGAGCTGGCAAAGTCCGCGTCAACGCGTTGCCAAAATACATACAGCTATTCCCCTCCAACCCCTATCCTTACCGTATACATTCTTCCCCTCATTCACAAGCTACAAAATTCAACCCACTCTGTTCCTCATTTCTCGGTACGTTTTAGGGAAAATCTTAGCCTTCTCTAATTCAGTAGTCTAGAAAACTTTGGCAACGGTTTCGCGGCCGCGAGCAAAATTCTCTGCGTCTGCAGTGTTCTACTGGGCGGACGGTATACAGAACTATGGTTATGTTTACGTTTATGTGTTATGCCACTCTTGTATTTTTAAGTTATTGGTACAGACGAAAGTCCGGCCCAAAGATATTCTCGCTACCGTTATTATTTCAACAGTGGAGGAGATGCTTTTCTCCCACACCAGAATCGAAGATTTCTTCGTGCAAACCATGGCCTCTATTATATCCTGGTTTCCCGTTTGGCACGATTTTCAAAGACCTCGTCTTTTCATACTAAAGCACGCGTCAAGCTGGTCGTTTCGTACAGAGGTTGATAATATGGAAAACGATAAGCTTCTCGCGATCCGCCGATGTTACCGCGCTTACGTGTCTCTCATTCTGTCCATGAAAGAAAAGAGGCAATTACTACAACTCATTCACTTCATTTTATAAGTAATGTCCACTGGTCCCGCAGCTTCGAACAGCGGGTGCTGCCGCGGGATAAAGAAAAAGCGGGGGTGAATTTCGTGCTATTAAGTCATTAAAATATTACCTAATTGCAGCATAACGTTTTCCCTTAATAGGCCGATTACACGCCACAATCCGTCACATCCTACCCGACCGGAGAGCACTACCGTAAACACGACGCCGCACCCTGAGGCCGAACCACCTGGACGCCGTCACAGAGTCCTTGGCTTAGTGGCGGGGTCAGGAATGTGTGTGCATATATAACCCGATGAACTTTGACCCCTAGTACCTCATCCCTTCGGGTTTCTCATCGTCGGAGCTGTGACTTTCGCGCGTGATTATAAGCGAGTGGTGAAAAATGTCTAGTGTTTTTGATTTGATAATGGAAGAGGACTTTATATATATGAAAGGTTGATAAAAATCATGCGGAGTTTTATACCCAGAGGAAGCTTGCAGTTTCGTAACATTTGGAAGGCGGTTATAGAGAGGTCGCATGAAACATAGAAACTCCATTAACCTACGTAGAACTGCGCGTTGTCGTTGTACCCGCAACAATGAGCAAACCGGATGTTACTGCCGTTGCTGCTGCTGCGAGAGCGGATCAATTCTACCGTTCTCAAACGTTTTGCGAACACTGACAGAGAACTACGATGCAGTTTATTCTAACTATAACCAGGCAGGTGCGATACGATATTGTATGGTACGTCATTCCTGGAGCTGCATCGAAGATCCTGAAGACGCACAAGACTTCACATCTCCAGGAAACTAAATACCTGATCGAAATTATGTTGTGATCAATGAACCGGTAAAAACAAGAGCCCAAATTTTAGGTCTTTGGAATAAAAAAGAAAAGACGAAAATACCTCGGCGAGCCTCTTGAAATTTTTTCCATCACGTTCCTCAGCGTTGTTGCATATCCCGTATCCCTTGTCGGTGGTTTTCCTTGAATTGTGTTCTCCTCTTCCGCGCCTCTTCATGTTTAGGTCGACGTGGGTACAGCCGGCGACAGTATGAATTAATTATATCCCAGCCCTTCCTCGTTTACACGGAGCTTTGAATGAAGCCTTATTGCCAGCAATCGGTTGCTCGCGGTTGGTGTACAACAGGTTTAAAGCATGTCTCTATAACCCTATAGTGTAACGGTCTAAAATTCTCCGTTTGCCTAAAACGGGACAAACCCTAGATGATGGATTATCTCTCAGATATTTCGTAGTATAGCTTTATCCCCCGTGCAGAGATGCAAAGTACAATCGGTAAGGTGATAAAGCAGTGGTAAATCGCAGCAGATTTTACAATATTTCGTAAATTACTGTATGAAAAGAAAGGAATTTTACTGCAAGAAATTTATACAGTAAAATAGAGCAAATTTACCTTTTTACCGGATTCTAGAATTTTGTTAATAAGTTCAAGGACTGAATTCGACTGCATACACAGAGGAAGCCGAGCGAATTATTTGCGTGAATTGCAGCGGCGTGACGATCATTCGCTGCATGAGAGTAATAAATGCGGGTCTCTAGGTGTGGGGTGTGAGAAGATGTGGGTGGGTGGTTTATATTGCGTCGGAGAGTACGTTTGTTCAGTCGTCGGTATGACGTAGCTGACTCGGGAAGCCAGTGAAGGTTTGTGGTTGGTAGAGTCACGCGGCCTTCATCGGAGCGTTTCGCACAGCAGACTCATTAAGGGGTTATTTCAAAGTTTAACTGAATCCAGTCGAGAGATGATAAAAACCACCCCCCGTTCTCCTGTACCGCGTGGTACCCGTTCGACTACCATCGTACTAAGCAACTTGCCGGGCAATATTAATTAACGTCATCTACCGGCACACTGCAGCAGTGTATATTTGCAGCAGTCCTTTACAGCGGCAGCAAAAACAGTAAAAGCAAGTAAAGTTTAAAAAGTTGTTTGAACTCCTCTATACATACCGTTTACATCTTTAAAACGTCATAAACTACCTGGAATTGGTCTCATTCCGTCTCTGCATAGATGCAGGAAAATGAGGTCTACAAAACGAGGGCCGAGATAAATGCTGAGAAAAAAAAAACAAATAAATAAAATCTCAGGGGATACGATGGAGTGTATTCCTGCACGGGTCTATTTTACATGCATATTGTATCCCCGGGAAGTTGAGTGGTAACATATGGGTGCTTACAGGGGTGTAATACAAACGTTTCCGCATGTGTTTGAGTCTTTGTGATTCGTACATATAGAAACATTTTTGATATGCCTAACGTAGTAGCTTACCGGTGTTGAAAAGTAGTTGTAACGCTTCTCCCGTTCAGTCGGTATTATGTCTATAGCAGCAAAGCTTGCAGCGCACAGTTCTTGGGATCTTGGGTTTCGTATTTCCACGTGGGGAATCAAGTATATAAGAGGAGAGTAAGGAAGCGCCTTAAACACGAAAAAATGAATATTTTAAGACGCGAGAAGAACTTTGTAATCCCGAGGATCTTCGACCTACCCTTACCAGAGTTACACGGGGCCGGGCGACGGAAAAACCGGTAAAAAAAAAGAGAGAACGGCATAAACGAAAGAAGGGAATGAGAGAGACGGATCGCTGGAGCGAAAGGCGAACTCCACATTCAATTACAAAGTGATCAACGTAGTCCAACTTTCCTAGCCAATTATTCCAGCAAACTAATCACAGGCTAAAGACAGAGGGAGAGAAAGAAAGAAAAAAAAGATAGAAAATAACAAGACCGGTATTATAATCAGGTTAATTCTATCCGCAATTTTTCATTCTTTTTCCTTTTTTTCAGAATTCCCAGGATAATTTTCCTTCGACGTTGTTTCGGCGTCACGATCGCCTATAGTGGTATAGTAGTCTCGTAAATTTCTTCAACGCCCATACGAGATCGTTACCAAATCGAATTAACCACCACGATTCATCGTCGGCGTAGTGCGTCAGCGTTTACAGTTACGTTTACGTTTTAGCCTGCGTGTGCGTAGTCGTGTTCATGTTCATGTTTTGGTACGTACCCCTCGCGCCCTAGTCCCTCGCCCCCCCTGGTATACATCGACTCTCAAACTACGTCAGCCATCGCTCTGAATTATGTTCTCAGCGTTCGATAGTCTGCTACTGCCTAACCAGCATTCTGTTTACTTGCCATCGACTACGTATATATGTTATGTATACATAGATACATGCATATATGTATTCAAATTCATATACACACGCACGTATAGCGTGCGGCGCGTGTCCGTGGCGTCAGAACAAATTGGCAGTAGTGACGTCGCAATTTGTCAGACACTAGGGTACCTACGTATACCGTGAGTTTAAGGTGAAACCGACTGGTCACAAGTTGCCATTGCGCGGGCGTCTCTAACACATGAATACGTTAGCGTTGATGAGACCCCGATACGATTTTGCCATCTTTACCTGCTCGAACTTGAGTCCAAAATCGAGCCGGTAAAGAGGGAAAAATCATAGCAATATCGTGTGTGATTGACGCCTGCATTATGGCAAGTTAACGTGACCGATCGGTTTCATCGTAAACCCACGGTATATTGCATTATACATCTATACGTATCCTATATTTACATCTACCTGGCCTACGTATGCGAGGCTCACCAGACTGCAGCTTCGCAGGTGTCGAAAGTGGAATAGCTACCGGTTATATTAGCAAGATATTATCCCGTCGATCGATCGCTGAATGGGGATGTCTACAAATCGAGGATAACTTCTGAACTACTTTTGATATTTGAATGGGTGAGCTCTAAATTTGTTGAATTGATCGTTGGACAAGAACCAAGATTTCGCGTGGTACCAAAATCGGTTACCCATGTGCAGAAACTTGTCCCGTTAGAGCGAGACCACCCCATTTCAATGTTATTGAGAATTCAATGTTTGTATGATCATATAGTCGTATGTTTTATACAATATCTGATGTGCAGCAGCTGGTGTAGTGTCAAGATCCATTTGTAGTCTGAGGATACATGTGACAGCGGCGGGGAAGAGCGGCAAACCCGCACATGTTAAATAGAAAAACATGCGTGTACAATCTGCACCTTATATACCAGCTAAAATGAATACGTATTGTGCCGGCAAAGGTTCTCGCTGCGCTTCAAGACGTTGTGTTCTGCAACAGCAACATTGCTGTCAAGAAAAAGAAGACCCCCGCTGAGGGCCGCCGCCATATAATCAACCACGTGCAGAGAAGGTGTCGGATTTACTCAGAAGCAGCGCACTAACAGTAAGACCTGAGTTATCACACCGACTTGCAAAATGTCCGAGTATTTCGACGTGCGGAGCAAGTAAAAAAGACAAATAGCGCTTATATGCAGATCCGAGGGTAATTAGAAGGACTTCTGGAATGCAAGTTTCTAATATTAATCAACCGATGATACTTTATGATATTTAATTCCATAACTGTTAAATACCGATGAGGGTTTACTTGATGAATGGTAATTAATTTGCCAATTTATTCACTATCGGATGGTTGTATAAACGTGCGGTTTCATGGGTGCCTGGTTAGCCCGCAAATAAGCTTCGATATTATGGAGTGCGTGTGACAGGAAACGGTTTTGTTAACTGTAGTAGAGGCGGCAGTTGGCCGGACTGAAATTCCACGGGTTTCTGATTATTATGTTTATAATATTATACGAGTATAGCAGAGTTGAGTTACGCACATTATATATGTCCGAGCGTCACCTGTAATCAGCAAATGACAGCTAATGATGTCCTGCCGTGACCAGCTGCCGTAACAGATTTGATGATACTAATAATGTCGTATTCAAATGACTCCAGTATTCAACTCAGTTTCGCTCCAGGCATCCAACTCGCGTTTCAATTAAACCATAAATCTCGTTGCTGGGCTTCGAGCTGGAGGAACAGAGAAAGGAGAGGGAAAAAGAGAAGGCGCAGGAAAAGAAGAGAAGCACCGCACATAGAACTGGTATGATAAAGTAAACAGATTATTCTTGAAGAATTGAAGTTATGCAAGATAAAATCGTAGTTAGGTAATAGAAAGTTTTACCATATATATATACGTATACGTATATACGTACAGTTACTTGCAGTGTCTAAAAGTAGTCGGAAGATTGGGTGAGATTGTTGGAGAGATAATTGAAAAGAGATTTCGGAAACTCTTGATAAAATGATACCCTTTCAAAGAAACTTGTTCTACTCGATCTCATCTTTACTTTAATATTGTTATCCTAACAGATTTCAAGCTTAACGTAATTTTTTATTGTCTTCATCAAAAAATATCACTCACTTTTAACATATCAATCAACATATTATCAACCACACCGTCGCTGCTTCTATAAAAATCATTTTCATACAATTCTCGAACCATCCTCGTGCTGATAAGCTTGCACAACGAACGCACCAATCTCTCGACATATAATAACGCTGCTGGTCACCGTCGTCGGTGAGCTACACGTGGTCCAGTTAAGTCCGGTTAATCCGGGCGGTGGAGTAGCTCACACATGAACAGTGAGCACATAGCAAGTAGCCCGTGAACATGGCCTCACCTATGTATGATCTATGCGTAGAAACGCTCGGATGACTCGATGTAACGACGTTAAACGATGGCGAATATATCTCTGCGTGCGTGGTGACCACCAATTGAGTCAAATGCACGTTCACCCTCCACACTACAGTAGCGAATAATTACGTAATAATGTCGAACTTACTACATATCATCAGGAAGATGGTATGTCCGTATCGATCTGTCGGTTCAGAATTTAGCAGGCAGAATATCAAAAAGCTGGTGAAAAATGACCAGCGGCTTATTTCCCCGCGCTTGATATAGGTGACCTTTTTCGGGAATTGGGTATGAAGAGTCAGGAATTGGGCACGGAGAATTGAGGGGCGCGGCCATGCAGCTTAGTAGCCAAGGTGGTCCGACTGACGGCTATTCATAGATGTGGAGACCGGACTGGGACAACCGTGGTGATCCAATAATTCTCTGACTTGTGAGTCGGCGACGACCTTTCAAGCTGAAAATTGCCAACCCTGATTTTGTGCAAAAATAGGACTGACTGTGCGATCATATTGGAGTATAAAAACTGTTACGAAGTTTCAGGATGATTCAGTCAGTTCCTTGAAATTATTATTAACTTTGAAATATTTTCGAGAGAAAATTATTATATCGCGCCGGTCCTTTGCTCCTCGGATCAAGGCTCGTTAAGAATTGTACTAATCCTGGAATCGGGAGATACCGTGCGGAAGCTCGGCTTCTTATCTTATGCTGCACCTGCACTCTGCGTTGCATGAACCCTCGAGTTCTGTGTGGCTAGAGAATGAAAAATAAAAGTAAAAAGCGAGAGAATGGAGGAGAAAAAGAGAAAGAGTTTCTATAAACTTTCAACTGCTGACCCGCTCGAGAAGCTCCTTACTCTATAGATATATATTCTTGCTCAGTCTGGTAGAGTCTGGAGTCTCCAGGCAAGACGAATCTGAGTAATGGTTAGTGAGCGAAAAATAAAAGGTCGAATAAATTTCAAGTTGAATTTCTCGATCGTCGTCGACGATAACGACCGCGGCAAAACGAAAGGCTAAACACCGCACAAAGCAAAATGAAGGCGAACATGAACGATGTAAAAAGTAAAAAAATTTACCTAGTATTATAAAAGTTTACAATGACTTTTCATTTCGGTCACATTACACATATTATGTCCTTACATTCATTATCTTGTCAATTTTTATTTTTTATCACTACTCATACCGACCACAAAGCGACTCGGTTATAACTGAAATTTTAGCTAAACGCGGTTCTGATTTCCCTCCACTTTTTCACCCCTCGTCTCTCGTCTTTTTCTTCTTCATTTATTCATCAAGTTACCCGCACGCGAATAGCCCCGGGGGGGTTTTCGGATAATAACTCTCGAAAACACATTAATTAAGACTCGAGCTCCTTCCCTCGTCTCGAGTCACGATATCGCCGCGCAGTTTCTCTGCAGTTCACCATGACTAGCCATCGGACTTGCCGTTAACTGGCACGGTGCGTTCAGCTCCCTGCCCTTCAATTAGACAGCTTAAATTATCATTCGCGTTACCTTCCACGTGCTCCAGGATCACTGGATCAACCGAGAACAGTGGCAGATAAAAATAAAATCAAAGAAAACGATGAAGAAAAGAAAACCAAAAGAAAACTGCATTCGTGATTAGGCTTTGAACACCTGTACGTGATACTTAATAATATCGTTCAATACATCGGCGAACACATTGAACTACGCGCTGTTAAAAACGATCGTTCGATCTGCACAGACTTCGAGGTGGTTCTGTACGTCTGGTTCTCATGAGTTACGATCGTGGCGGTTTGTATTATACCGTGTTTTATATGTTCTCTACGTCGAACGATAATTCACGAGCCGTTGCAGTACGGAGAGGGTTTTATACGGTAACCTCGCAGGTCCTAAATGTAATAATTGTCGGTTGATCACTGACGTCTTTATGAACAATATAGATAATAGTATTATACGTATAGTGTACAGGGTAATAACAGTTGCCCGTCAATTCGTCTGCCCTTTTAACGATGCTTTCCAATCCCTCGACCTCTTTTATCTCATTTCGGCAAATCTCATCGCTTCGGCGAGTAAATCAGTGAGACTAGAATCGACTACGCTGTTCTTCAAACGACCCCAGAACACCACCAACACTAACGTAAGAACCGGCTCAACGGATGGTGAGCTTTGGTACGAGAATCTCTACACTATCTAGAGAACTCAACCTGCGCAGGAAATCCTTCACGCTTCAACCACGTACACCACCAAAGCTTGGACCATTCTACTCTTCGCGTGTAGGATAGGAATATGTATATCCTGCGTGAACAGCGAGCGTGAGTGCATGTGTAAATTGCCCAGAGATTAAATGCGTTCGATTTCAAAGGCATTGTGTATTACTGCTTGTAGACCGGTGCTCGTGCAGTTGACGAGGATCTCGCTCTCTAGCTCTTGCCGGTCAAGTCGTGAACATTTCTGATGACGCACTGGTCACACAGACGGGGGTATAATATAACTTCCCATACCTCCTATATCTATATCTGAATGCTAACCGGCTAACTGCGGCAAGCATGTTTCGCTCGTATTCGCCGTGCGTATTTACCGTCGTGCACCATAGAGGAGGTACAACTCGCTGCGTTAGCTCGCTCTGTCCACACGTCATTCCGGCAATCTGCTAGGTTTGCACATGGTCAACAAGTACACGTATGTGTATATAGGTATTGTATACTGTAGTTGCGCGATGTTCAGGATATACTGCTCGCTGTTTATTACTTACGTGTCTAGGTTCGTTTGAATTGATGCCACGAACGCTGATCAATGATAATGCGATCAAAATTCACAAGGAATGTCCCGAAGGAACCCAAGGGAACTGAGCGGGGAATACCTCACTTGAGATGAAAACAAATGAGGTAAAATAAAAGTGGGAAAGGCAAGCAGTTTCATCTCTGTAGGATTTTAAGGTACTTTTTTGCTCAGTGAACCTGAAGCACGTCGTTCATTCGTTCGTTCGATGGCGATTATTGAGAGCGTTAAAAAAGGCCCGGAACCTGTTGCCTCTTCGCTGCCGCTGCCGCTGCCGCTGCTGCTGCCGCTGTTGCTGGAACAAAAGGTTCGTCCGGAAGATAATACGATGTAGGATAACGGTGTATGCGACAACTTGAAAGCAGCAGTTGTTTCGTTTCGTTGTAAGGTGTATGATAATTGCTAGGGTATCCGTTGTGTACTAGTCCAAAAATGGATGTGGGTAAGTTGAAACGATCGCAGATCTACCGAGGTTTTTAAAAGGTGGTGCAGTACGGAAAACATGCTCGCATATTATAGTGCCGGGGGAAATCTGCGATCCAAAGACCAAAAGGCTCGCGTCAAAGGTAAGCCGCGCCCTCGACTATTACGATAAAACAGCATACCCATAGAGTAGGTTTATAATACCACGCTCCGGAGGCTCCCACAATGCATCGAGGTCGTTCTGCCGGATGCGTCGTACCCCCTTCTCTCCTCTTCTCTTCTCTCTTCGCTTCTCTTCTCTTCTCTTCTATTTCCTATCCTTGCCTACCCTTTCTGCCGTTATTCTCTTCCTCTCTGTCCTGCTCTTCTCTTTTCCATTTTCTCTGTTCGGTCGCCTCCTTTCCGCAGGCTATATTACACCTACCTGCCTACCTATCCACATCCTGCGTACAGTGTTATGCTACTCCGTAGTATACAATCTAAGTACATTTCTACACATCCCATAGTCGATTCGCGTTCATTCTGCAACCGAGCGTTGCTCTGTCTTCTTGATTTATATACTACACCGCTGTCAGAACCGGGAACGTATAACGGAGTAGGTATAAACGTGAACTCGTAGAGTATATCTTCATTGTTCAACAGAATTGGTCGGAAGCCGCAGGCGAAGATCTGAAAATACACGATTATCTGTACATTGTCAGACTGAACTCTGTGTACGGGTTAATTTGACTTCGTCGATATTCAAGTCACATTGCCGCACTAGGTCTTCCAAGGTTTCACTGTTTGAAATCAATGATTTTCTCATACATTACAGATTCGACTGGCTAGTCGAATCGAAGGGAGTGAATTTTTATTTTGGCATAAGATGGAGATTACTATCACGTCGCGTCGTTTTGATTCAATTTCCCCATATCGGTACATATACGTCCGTGCCGGACCATTCAATAACTCGCTAGTCGCTGGTCTCCACCTATTAGCATCGTAACTTAACCGTAGTTAGCCATGAAGTGGGTATGTATCCACGTAACCTACGTTCTACATATGCACGTATTTATGTACATATGTAGGTGCACGTGTGCGATATACCGACATATCCATTCCCATAAGCTGGCGGCTCGCCGCAGTGCTGCTGGTACTGGTGCACTCCACGATCGATAAATTGCTGTAGCCTGGCCTGCTGTCCGAGGCGACGTATAAATATTTATGTGCGCGTTGCGCGAGGCTGCGAGTGATAGTCCCCTCGTCTCGTCAGCTGCTGTACCATGCGGTTTCAATCCAATATATACCAATTCTGTGGCTCAAGCTATAAATCGGGGGTATCCTTTACGTGGTCTTGAAAACCGGGACTTTTTTTTTATTTTATTTTATTTTTATTTTTTTTCTATATATTAATTTTATTTTTTACCGCCCAGCGCAGGTATTAAACCCCGAAATCAGTTCATCAATATGGCTGGTTGCCTAATTGCAAGGATATTACAGTTGTGGAAGCGATGTAAACCATAGAGTAAGAAGTAGATGAATCGAAGCTCCGTGACGTGATCCACGATTTGAGAGCAGCACGAAACGAGTTGAGATCATCTCCTCCCGTTCTTCGTCTTCTTACATGCATTTGGTTTCTTTTCTTTTCTCTCTTTCGTATACTGTAGCACACGGCAACGCGCCTGATCTTTGACCTCGAAACCAGGGCGGCTGGTTCTTTCTCACGTATATAACCATTGCGACAGAGTGCAAGTTAGGTATTATACTTTGTGAAGCTCATCGCGTTCTTCGAGTCAGTTGTTGCGGGTTAGAAAGGAAACGATTTTTCGCGTTTCGAATAATCAAATCGTAATAACGTAGAGAAATTTTGCTCGCAATGTTAAAACACGATCGATCGTTTATATAAACCGGTTAAAAGCGTGAAATCGTAAATCAAAACTGGTAGTGGTTTCCTAAAGTGAATTGCAAAATAATAATTGATCGTCCAATTATTTGACATGGGAATAATGGCTAAAGTGTATTCGTCGGGCGAGCTTCGCTTACACCCGCATCCGCATAGCCTGTCGGGCAGACGGGCAAAAATTAGGGTGCAGAGTGGGTGGAAAACGCGCTAGAAAAAAGCCGAGGGAAGAAGGATAGGGTGGTCAAGCGAAAGCGGAGTGTTTCTTTATAGGAGGGGGACATTGACCGGGATAAACGCGCTCAATTTAGCGGCGTTGGATTCCCAAATACGTACGAAATGGCTCGGGAAAGGGTTGACATAGATCGAGGAGCGCCGCCGAAACAAGTTGACTGCCATTATATATACCTATGTAAGATAAGAAATAAAATAAAAACATGAAAGGAAACAAGAAGTAAAAAGGAAATTTCTACTTTGATTTGGATTTCTCTACGGGAGCTTTTTCGCTTGAATCACAGCCGCGTCTTCTTTTCCATTCATCCTTTGCCAAATCGTCATCGCATCGTATATAGGTATGTATATCTATATATACCAGAAAACCCATGGCGATTAGTTTTGCTTGCTCGCGCGCGTTCCACGGCTCTCTTGACTTTAGCTGGCAGCGATCCGGATGAATATCTGTGTATTCGAAGGGGTCAGAAGGACGGGGAGTCGTGGGGGGAAGGGAGGGGGTCTTGTGAAACTTTATTAATGGCCGTGCGGTCGATCCAGACACAATAAGCGTGTCACTTCTAGTTTCAGATGGCCGAGCGCGGAGGTCAGTGAAGCTGGGCGCTTGGCCCGAGAGCGAGTTGTACGGTACGCGGTGAAAAGAACACGAGCGTTATTTATGGGGCGCGCGAAACGGCGCCCGACGTGCTGCCGCTCGTTGCAGGAGGGCTTAATTTAATTAGCGATTAAATTGATCAAAGAGGCTTTCGCTGATTGAGATAGTAATAATAAGCGTACACACAAAATTACATATACGTATAATATAATATAAAAGGCTTAAAACTCTTGCCTCTCGTGAAAGAGAATAATTCATCGACGTCACAGTACGCGTCGTTCGGGAAATCGTTCATCCGATTCAGCGTGTTAACATAATAATTAAATTGCGCGCTAAGAGGGGTGAAGAAAATTTTTTACCGCGTTTATGTCCGGGCGGGCCAAGGGGCAACGCCCACAAAATCTTGGCCCGGAATTGGGAGATAAACGATACGCCTAGCAAAACGCGGATCTATCATATAAGAAAGAAGCTGGTAGGCCAGCGTTCGATCTTGGGAATGAAAACAATTAAATAACGATGCATCATTTTTGACAGTTCTCTTAATCTCAGTTCACCTATACAAGAGCGTTTTCATCCTTGCCATGTGTAACGCCTATTCCTTCTTTCTCCATTTCCTCGCTACTGTGCTTTTTTTTTTCTTTCTTTTTTTCAGTAGTATTTTTTTTTTACTATCTCGTACGTACCTACATACATACCATACGTAACTTTATATCACATCCAAGTATAATATCTTTAGTTTCAACTGTTTTGTGCAGCTGCTTTCGTGTCGCGATTCTTCGGATTTTCCAAACAATAAAAGGCCATCAATCACCCTAACATCATACCCGTACTTTGCTGACGTATGAAAGAGCTAATTGGTTTTGTCGTCGAGATAAAATAAGTTATTAAATATTCTCACACTCCGAGTCTATTCATGAAAAAGAAATTGCGAGAAAATTGTTAAAAATAAAAAAAAACAAAATGAAATAAATATTTTTCCTTCTCTTTTTCTCCATGTTCTACTTTTGATCGGTGAGATATAAAAAAAATGGCGAACTGGGGCAACGAGAGATTGGAATGCGAGTGATAATATGTGATCGAAGAACCGAGGGAATAATATCATCAGGTTCACGTCTCGGCGAACAGCGGCAGCTGTTTCAATTTATGGCTCATAACTCGTCGGGTTTCGTACCGAACTGCACTGCATGATGTTACCAGTTGAATGACGTTCCCAGTATATATAACTTGCATCAGGTACGATCTGACATAGCTCTGATTTATATATAAGAAAAAGGGTATGAGAATCGGGGAAAATTTTACAACCCGTAAAGTTCGCAGTAAATTAGACCCCATGCACTTAATGGCTGCTGTATCGGCAACACTAGCGTGATCGTGGTCGGCGTATATACGATTCAATAAAACGCATCGTTTCACCAAGAGTACATTATACGGCTGTACAAGCGATAGAAGAAGAAAACGAATGAGTACGTTAGAAACTATTATTATAAAAGAAAAAGATGAAAAAAAATATTTAGGTGTAATATGACATTATAAAAAGTAAACTAAACTATTATATATTTTAGCTTCGCCGTTTTATATTAGGGATAACAAAGAGGGTGGGATGTGCCGGAATGGAAGCTGGTTATATAGCTGCGGATCTGCAGTGGAGAGGAAGATATTTAGAAATTCAACAGGCGCGCGATCCGCATCTATAGCATGTATAACGTGGCTCGGTTATATGGAAGCTCGGCGGGGGCCAGCGGAAACACTTAGAGGCCTTGTCAGCGCGTAAAATGACTAATGTCTATTTCCCTGACAGCCTCGCGGTTCGCGACTAGCCGTTGCGTACGACTTAGCCTTGTTCGCACAGTTTAGAATAACATGGACGGATTAGATACAGAAGAGGAGGAGGCAGGACCTCCGTCTGATTCCTGTGTCTCCTTCGTCTGATTCCATGACCTCCTATTTTGCTGCCCGCTTACGTATTTCCATACCAAATCATGCACATTATAATACCCATGTAGCGCATTTACATCAACATATATTATACGTGTTATAGTCATACACTCGAAACACCAGCTGCACACATATTCTATGTAAGTACGCGACTAGAAGCGAGAAAGCAATATTAATAGCGACTATAGTGTGCCGCTTCACAGGTATACACTAATTCCTCCTTGGCTTAATTATGTGGAAACGACGTTAATGAACCACAGCCCGACGAGACGCCGGATTGTTTCGATATGTTTCAACGAGGAGTTAAAAAGAGCAAAGTTTCGGTCGGATACATGTTCGAACGTTTCCGTATAAATAGAAAACTCGGATATTCTGTTTTTAGAAATGAAGCTGATTTTTTATTTATATTCTGTTTTTTGTTCAGGATGTTTGCAGACTGGTATACGTTCATAATTTCATAGTTATGGGATTACACCGCTTTTTCCATTAAACTGCGAGTGGCCTGGCGAGATTTTAATTTATTATACTAGAGACCAATAGTAAAGAGTAAGACAAAGCCCAAGATTGAGATTGAGCATTAGACTCTAGAGCGAGATTGAGATTGGTAGGAAAACCTGGGGAAAACCCTCCTACTGTTCGACGGTATATAGCTGCACGCGACCGCAAGAAGAAACCGCGTTTCCAACTCTTCTTTCTCCCTTACTCCCCTTTTCCATCACCTTTCTTATCCTGTTCCTTCCGCCTCTCTTTACACAAACTCACCAGCGGCAGCGGAGAAAATCCAACATCCACTGTTGATGCTGGTGAGTCTTTACCTATATAGGGTTTTATTCCTACCGCCTAAAGTCTCCTTCCAGATGATGCTCCGAATGCTCTGGAGTTATATACTCTCAAGATATTGCGCTCTCTTACGCTATACGTACAGCTCCACAGAGGTGCTTTGGTTACTTTTAATCCACCTCGCTTTATATTATACTTCCCCCAAGATCCAGCCCTTGCCCTTACTCAACTCTTATACCCTCCCAACTTTGTGTAGAAGGATTCAGTCGAGTCAACTCGAGTCAAAAGTATTCGTTTCCGTCACGATAGACACTCACGTCTGTCGTCGCATGTATGCGCACCTGGATTTTACAAAACTATCAATACGTACGTAGCATTCCGACCTTTTTACCACATTTCTGAAATAACTTTACACGTGTTACATGCCACCGACGAACAGAACTGGAAAACGGAACTGAAGCTCATTAGAAAACGAGCTTTAGATCGGCAACGTAAATTTTCGATTCCATAATCCGCACCTGCAGCATATGTATTATGCGGGAAATAAATCTAGAGACTACAGATTTCGATGTTTGACTGAATTTTCTCTCCAAAATGTGCGAAAATTGAACATTCATCCTACAGACAATATTTTATCGTGCAGATGATCAATTTTATTCTTCTTTAGAAAAGATTATCGCTGAACTTATCATGGGGTTGAGAGCGCGGTGATTCGACCGGAATTAAAACGGTATAGCCTTAAATCAGACGCGATCATGAACTTGATTTCGATACCGTTTCTGATAATAATTGGTTGATCAAACCATGAAGAGATAATTCTCCGTCGGTTTTACTCGATCCATACATTAATAATCCTCCGGCGCACGATCGAAAAAAGCGTTTTCGCTACGAGTTCATTCTTCCAACCGCCGCCTCGGTGTAGTGTATATATACCATGGGTAATTATTTAATCCAGCTGCCCAAAGGAATAAGAAAAAGAAGAATGAGCTGGATAAAAAGTAAAATAAAAATTGAGAGAAAAAAAAAAGAATGAGGAGGAACTCTTCTTTGGAGAACCGAACTATACTTAGAAGACTATTCAAACTCTCGGAAAGCAACTTACAACGGCGTACCGCGCCTCTGAGTTTACTTTTCTCGACGGAGAAGGCCGCACCAAAGAAAATATTGGACCTTGGCCAGGCTTACCCCGCCCATTTGAACGGTTTGCTTCCAAGCTATTCGAGAGCCTCGGAGGACTCGGAACTCTATGAAAAGGAATAAGAATAAGAAGAGAAGAGAAAAAAAAAAGATAAACTACCAAAAACTAGAGTTTTCAGACGACAAAAATTTGCTTCTTGCCGCCTATCGCAGAAGCACGTGTATATGTATGTGGGGTATAGCTTGCATCTTTTTTATTCTCAGAAAAAGTGTGTGTACGTGAGAAATTTTTGGTCTACAGCTAGATTTGAAACAAGGAATATATACCGTACCCGTGTTGGTTCTTCTTAATTAAAGTGCAATTCTCTAATTGGTTGGGTATAATTTTAATCAGATTTATTAGACATTCTATCGTGGTTTTCTCGCCTGGTTAGACTGTACAAGCAGCTATACAGCTATATTGCTAGTAGATACACCTAAATGACGTTAAATATATACATCTTTTACTTTGATTATTTCTATCGCTTGAAAGTTTTGAATATTCAAATCTTGTACTGTTTCCCAGATACGATTACAGTTGGAACGCGCTAAGAATCCCAGTGCCGGATTAGGTTCGGAGCAACGCGTTATAGCGATAAGATTACGCGGCGGGTGATTTTTGCCCCGTTATCTTAAAGCGTTGTGTATAGGTCTATATAAAGTACATATGTACGTACATACCTACATACCTACCCACCTACGCTTTGTATACACAAGCGCCTCTAGAATCTCCTGCATTCTTTAAGAGCGGAGAAAAGTTCCGATAAATTTCTTTGCCTTATTTTGTTTTATCATATAGTCTTCAATTTTTTCTCTTTTCTTCAATATCATTTTTTCCTTCCGCGCTGCAGCCTCTTCTTCTCTTTCTTCTTTTCGTTCTTTTTTTCTTTTCTTTTCTTTTTTTTTTTTTTTCGGGAATAAGATTTTCCGGGAAACTCCACGACGTAGAGCACGTGCTACGTCTATTCTCTAAAGTAGCGGAGCGGAGCGGAGGGCTCTTGGATATCCGCCAACCACGCCTCCACCTATATGAAGTCTTCTATAAAGCCTTCGATACCACTTCCCCTACAGAGACATTCAATTTAATAAAGGTAATAACGTTAAGGGTATTTTCGTTTTTCGACTTTAAATCTGCGCTCGATCCTCCCCCTCCTCTCGCCCCCCTCCTCGCCACCCCTTCTTTCGTTCTCTATTTCTCCACCCCAACCTCGCGACTAGGCCACGAAATATGGCAAAGGATTGGGCGAATATCCAAAAACACATACATCCCTATAGGCCGCTGTTTCCATTCTCGCATCTCATCTGATCTCATTTCATCCCATCCATCCATCTCGCATTTTACCCCTTTATCGATAGGTTTCCAAATATTATCATTTTATCAGAGATTGGAATCTTTACTAGGTATATCAATCATTTGTGGTAAAACGGACGAATTTTACATTCTGAAAATGTTGCTTGCAATTTTTACTTCTGAATAGTTGAAACAAATGAAAAGCGACTTTTAGTGCTTCGTTGACTCGGTAGTGTTAGTCACCTCATTTCTCTGTCTTATAAATGTAGTACCTAGATCGAGAAGGTAGCCACTCGATATACAGGTGTCCCAACCATTTCACATTTCACAACTATTTCACAAATATTTCACACTATTACACACCATTTCACACCCTTTCATTTCAAAATTGACTGTCCTAAGAATTTCACAAGCGGTTACCCCCTCGCATATGCCCCTATTACCCCTATCAAAATGGAAAGTTGATTTTCAACCTTATAATCGAAGAAAATCCAAAGTAAAATTTGGATTTTTTCAAATTTTGGCCAAAAATGAAGTTTTTTTAAAATCGATTGCATGACGCTTTTTTAACGTATTTTGACCTCAGGAACACGAATCTGTAGGCTAAATTGATCTATCTATAAAATTGATCGAGTTATAGCCAATTTTTTTATCTGAAATGTGAAAAAATCAAGATATCTTGATGGGATATTTTTCTAGCCTAATTTAATCGACGGATTCGTGTTCCTGAGGTCAAAATACGTTAGAAAAGTCTCCTATGATCAATTTCAAAAATACTTCATTTTCGGCCCAAAAATCGAAAAAACCCAAAGGGGTATACCTTAGATTTTTGTCGATTTTGAGGCCAAAAATCGACATTTTTGTAAATCGATCGCAGGACACTTTTCTGACGTATTTTGACCTCAGGAACACGAATCTGCAAGTAAAATTGATCTATCTATAAAATTGATTGAGTTATCGCTAATTTATCGCTCCAAAAAGTGAAAAAATAAGGGTATCTTGATGAGACTTATTCCTGGCTTGATTTAATCGACGGAATCGTGTTCCGGAGGTCAAAACACATTAAAATGGCGCATAAGCCCGTGACCTAGACCCTTTTGACCGAGACTTTATACACGCACAATTCAACTGACTCGAGTAATTATTTACCTCTTCTAGCGACTTCTGGGGTCCAAAGAATCCCAAAAGACCCTCTTTTCGCCTCGGCGCACATTTCAAAATACGTCGACTTTTGGACACCCTGTTTGAAATGGAACCAACTGATTCAGGGAATCTTAGCAATCGAAATGTATTGAGGTTTTTTTATGCTGTAATAGAAGCCACTGATTGTGAGTAAAGAGTAGCCCGCGTTCGAATTATCCTTACCGTCTCGATCAATCAATTCGTTTTTCTACCACTATGTCTATTCCTCTATTACTTTTGTACCTCTTATAATACCTACTTGCTTCGGAGGTAATTTTTTACTCACCTATAGTTGTACATCCTAGCTGATTACACGCTCGAATAGTGCTACAGTGATTGGACGATGGCCAAGGAAAAAAAAATGAGGGGGACAAATTGGGGAGAAATGAAAAGAAATATAAGAGGAAAAAGTTTAAAAACATGAAACCATTTTGAAATTCCATACGTTATTATAATGCAGAATAATCACGATTATTCAGAAATTGATTTTATAACTTCTATAATTTCTTTGCAGCGAAACCTTTGCGGAAAATATGCACACCCTGTATAGCTGTATACCGGCAATAAGGCTTAATACGACTTGAGTGGTCATAATTTATCAACCATTTGCAGCTCTTTCTTCTTTCCTCCGTTATAGCTGTGGCAGTACGAAGGTTCGACCCTATATTACACGATAAAGACGGCCGAGGTTGCGTACCTTCACCTCGAAGTATTAATTTTTAACTAAAAATAAGCCTGTTATACGAGCGTGCGGTATCAATAACGATCATCTGGCAAATTCGCACGCGGTTCTAGCTTTTCGCTTTTCCCTTTTCGCTCACATTATACAACCTATAATGCAGAGCTAATATACTTACTCCTCGTTTTTCGTTCAGCGTTATATCCGCTTTAACTTCCGGCTCGTTAACGAGTTTTACGTTTGTTCATGACTGATCGTGTTCCAATCGCGACGGTTCAAATAATCGGCACACATTCTAATCATTCGTTATATACGCTTTAAAGTTAAATTTTTGCTGCGCAAAATCATTCGCTATACTACCCAAATTATACGCTTTCGAAGCGGTCACGAAATCCCACACACGCACACACGTTCGTAACTCAATACTCGAGGTACAGGTGTGCGACGACACGGGGCGAAACACACAGCTACCTAACTACGCACCTCGTCTGTATCTATGAACATAAATTCTGGCACCTGGCAGCCAACCCTCAGGAGCCAAAGTGGCCACCAAGCGTCGGAACTACTATCGTGTAAAGCCGGGAGCTACCGGAGCCCTTTACTCTGAACTGCACCGACTTCTTGTGACTATCGGCTACAGACCAACATCACACCCAACGTCTGGACCTGAAATGGCTCTCAACCTGATCCCAGAGATTCGTTTCCGATTTTTTTCTACTTTTGTTTTTCTTCTATTTTCCTAATGTGCAGGCTCTATAAATCTCTCCGTGAATCTTTTTCTCACGAGTGAAGGATGTTGAACGAATCATAAAAACAATATGAACTGAGAAAGGAAGAATTTATATGCAAAAAGTTATGACTCTGCAGCATATTCGAAAGCTTCTTCTTCGAAGGACATTGTCAGATGCGAATTAGAGTCTTGGAGATACCGTAGGGTATATTATTTTCATTTTCTATCGGTCGACTGTCCTGCGGGAATTTCTGAACGGCAAGATGAGAGTCGCTGTAGATGTCCTCGTACAATGCCGCGACGTTGAGTATAAATTGAATCGAACTTCTAGACTCCGTCGCGTTGTATTACAGCTGAGATCAACGGAAAGAACGACACTAACAGGTGGATTACAGGCGCAAAGTTACAGCAAGGTGTACACGCGACTCGATCACCGACATGTCGGATGGACGTACTCCTTCGCAAGGTCAAGACGCAGAATTTTACGAATGCTTGATCAGCGACTCACAGCTGTTCCGCTGTAAAGTGTATAAATTTATTGAAATGAAAAGTTGGCCCGAGATTTGTTGATCTCAGATCCAGCGATGAGATAAAATTTGCTCCGTCCAGATCCCTGGCACATTTAATTCATTAAAATCGCTGCACCACTTATTTGTCCAGAAGGACCGCAGCTAAATCGATCGTAAAAAATGCCAAACTCTTCGTATTTGCATATGACACTGCAGATGTGTGGTGAGACGATAAGGAAGCTTTTATAGCAAGCCTTTTGATTACAGTTGCGATTACTTTGAGAATGTGTGGGTACAGCGGGTTTGCGACAGCGTCGAGTGCGTGTCGAATGTCGATAGATTTTATCTAGAAGTGAACCGCTGAGCCTGGTGGTATAAAAAATTTTTCTTTCATTTCATTTCATTTTTTTGCTGATCATTCTTTTCATTCTTTTTGCCGCTAAGCTTTCTGTTTTTATCCCGTAGTTTTTCGTGCCCCTGGATCGTTGTCGTTGTCGTTGTCGTTGTCGTTGTCGGTTGTAGGTTGTCGTGTTGTCGTTGCCACCGCCGCTGCTGAGATTCTCGTACGGAACCGGTAGAACTTGTTTAAATCCCGCAGGTAGTAGGTATAAAAGGGCGAAGGAGGTGGTGCTGTTGCTGTTGCTATTGCAGACGAAGAACCTCGAAAGGTACCTTGCGGAGCAAAGGCAGCAGCAGCAGCAACAACAACACGGATATGCCGCGACTCTCGAGAGGAAGGAGAAGATAAAAACGAGGACTTGGACGTATGTACGGTACGCAAGCAGCCACGGCGGAGCTTATATTATGCAAAGCAACGCGTTGGTTCTAGATTTACGGCGTCCATTTCATTCCATTCCTTTTCATTCCGTTCCATTTGGTTCAACGTTCCGTTTCATACGGCGAGTTATGCGCCTTTTTCTCTCCACCGATCGGCGGGGACCCGCGCCCGATATTGTCCGGTATAAAAAAGAAAAAAAAAAGTAAGTAGAATAAAAGTGAAGGAGCAAAAAAAATTAGAAAAGAGTCGAGAGGAAGGGAGAGAAAAATCACAGGACGCTCAACTGAAAGAGAAGGAAAGGAAGAAATCGCGCGGAGTTTTTTGCAAAAAAAAAGGAGAAAAAAAAATCGGAGAAAAAACAAAAACCGTGTGGACCCTCGTGCAAACCATTCCAATGGTAATTTACCCGAAACGCGCGATTGCGGGCAATAAAGCAACCGGAAATGGGCTGCGTAAGCGGACACGCGGACCAAGAGAGACGCACCTGTTGGCAAATTATTGCCATTGAAATTGCCTCGAAACGATACGAAATCATTGCCAGAGGTTCGGAAACACTACGCAGCTGCAACAACCGGATCAAGTATATACAGCGTTTACATCAACCAAATTGTGTTTCCTTCGCGGAAAATACGTACCTGCACACCATCGTCGATACTTTGTACGTGAATATTTTATTTAGCAATACCTGACTCATTTTAGAGGTTGGTAAGTTCCTACAGATTTTAATCCTACGGATTCCATTTTTGTCATTTATGTTTCACGCTTAAAGTGAGCTAAGATGATGGCATTGCGGGGGTTGAAATATGAGGGATTTTTATATTATTGCTTTCGTTTGCAGTTTTGAAGCGATGTTTTGTTTGAAGGCGAGCTGAGCCGTCGTCAGCTGGGCTGATTGTGAGTTATTTTCATGCGACGACGCGAAAAAACAAAAGTACAAAAGCTACAAAAAACCATCCAAGCTTCTGTCCCTTCCGACTGGTGCAGCGGTAGTCGTAGCGGGAAACTCTGCGCTGCTTCAGTAGGGGCTGCTGTTGGGTGAGAGAAAGATCCGTAAAATGGGGAAAGATAGAAAGGGATGAAGACGAAGAGAGTGGGCCAAAGCTGGGGGGCGGAGGGGGTGTAGAGGAGAGGGCACATTGTCTCTCCGGGCTCGTAATTAGGCTGAATGGGTCTTTTCAGGCTGCTCCTCCGAAATTAATATCCCTCGACAATGTTGTGAAATATTCTCACATAACAATGATTAATACTCCGTCGATTGGCCCACGCCTAATTCCTTCACACCTTGTATTCTATACAGATTATATACCTACCGAGAATCGACTTCCCCATCACCTAACTTCCACTCCAATCAAAACCGTAATTTGGTATTCCACATTAATGATCCCCTCCAATTTTTAATCCATCGCTCAACCGAATTGGACAGCTTTGGAATTTATAATAATCCATGACCTATTTTATTCAGTAAACTCCAAAGCAGCTGAATGAGCTATCCAAACATAGTTAATCCCAGAATATCTACAGTAATGTAAGAATAGCGCGCTACTAATTGCAGAGCCTGTGCAAAGTGCACACATGCATCTCTCACAATAAGCATAGAAAAGCTGAGCTGAGCTCAGCTGAATAGAAAGTAGCTTTTAAGGTAATAACGACCCCATCAAAATTCATCCCTTAGGGTGATTAGTCGTCATTTTTATCATCGTTATCTATTTCGTGCAGATTGATAACATCGACTTTGTAATAAATATCGGATCGGTGTTGTGGTTGTTTTCGTATAGTGTGAAATAAAGGTTGTAGTTCAGAGTTAAGCGATGATAGACGACTAGGAGGTTAGATGAGACGATACGGGTCTAGAAGATTACGGGTAAAGCGACTGGGTTCAATGGGTGGTTTTTCCTCCGACTTTTCTTCCTCCTCTTTTCTCTATATATTTTCTCATCTCTCCGCGCGAAGGCAACACTTTGAAAATAGAACTATGAATCTCGTTGTCGTTAGGTAGTGGCTTGTGAGAAATTATTTTTACTTGTTGGGTTGCCGCGGTGGGTTACGCGATTTCTGGCAATCGCCGTACAGGATATATTGTGGCGTAAGAAATGGGAACGGTACGCGACTCCCAACGCTGCTACTGGTGCCGGTAGTGGTGATGTTGTTGCCTTTATATAATACAACCACTACAACGTGTGGCCGACGAAGAAATAGCTTTTCGCCAAAACCAGCTTCAGCTATACCGTCTCTTCCTCGTTCTTCCAGATTTCCCCTCGCTTTTCGACGACTCTACGTACCGGAGGTATTACTACTACCCTACTGACTATTCGACGAACATTTTTTTTATCAACCCAGACTGCCAGGCGATCAACCAGAATAAATCGTAGACCTTCGCAAATACTGCCAACAAAATATATACATCGCTACTCTATCAATTATTTCATTCGCAATTTACGACTCGCCTCTATCCAACGTTCCACTTCCAGGCATACGGACACGAACATAAACACGAACACGAGCACGAACAGGAAATCCACCAACTTCTCTTCTTTTATATATCAAAAACTAAACCACTGCAAAGCAGGATATGAAATGCGGATTTAATTCAACTGGTTCGATAGATACTATTTTTTTTTTTAATTTTTTTATTCATTTCATACGTGAAATCCGTATCGGTAAAAATCTGTATCACACGAATACCTGCATGTTTTTTTTAATCGCGGAGGTCGGATTATAAATTTTTCCGTGAAATACTCGGTAAAATCAGGCCGTACAGATTTGCATCTTATAAAACGTAACCGTGTAACCCATTCTTATTATACCATGCAGCCAGGTTTGTTTCACCCATTCCTCTTTTTCTTCTCCTGTTTTCCCCCGAGGACATGGTTTGCTACAATTGCGTAACGTAATTAGAAGTTGGCGTTAATTGCGACCGTGACGCAAACCAAGCCGAGGCAGCAGCAGTAGCACCACCACCACCACCACCTTTACTACAAAGAAAAGACCACTCGCGCAATGCAACAGAGCAAAAGTGACAAAGTTGAACGTAGTAGCAACAGCAACAGCGGTTACTACTGTGCTCTTACGCTACGAACCACCTCATATATTTACATGTAAGAATGTAACACGTGGAAATTACATCTAGTGTGTATTTTATGTAGGTACATGTAATTACAAGTACCCGTTACGTGTACGCTATACGCATACGAGTTTCAACTGCACAAGAAGGTACATTCTGTACATGATTACTATCATATATTTATATGAATAAGCTTTTAACATATAGTCACATTACGTATACAGGGTGAGATCTTTCAAACCCCAAGATAGGGCGGAGCTTGATCTGGCAGGTATGCGCTTGACCTCGACTCGAATTCTCATTCGTTCAGCATGCTATATTTTTTAGTCGACTTTTCTCATTCTTCTCAATTTTCATTAACTGGGTTAACTGGCGAAGTTATCTCCGATAACTTTCATTTCAATTAAAACGTATGAGGCTCCTCTCGTTCTCGGAGTTTGGAATGACTCACCCCATATAGGATGGTTTTTTGCATCATTGTCTGATTGACGTCACGTTTAGATATACGAAGCGTCCAGGTTGGGCGTTTGATGCGATTCAAACTAGAATCTTGATACACTATCTGAAAATAGTTAAAGTTTTCCAGTTTTCTCGTTTACTGATTTGTGGGTCACCTTTGGGTAGTCACTTATGTTATTACCATCACTGATCAAAGTCCGAAGCTTTTGCATCAGGCGACTGACAAATGGATTGGCTTTATTACTCGCCTTGAAACTTACTTCCCATGTTGAAGAAAACGTTGATAAGTTTGCTCGCCAAGACCGTTATAATAAGAAATCAAGAAATATGTTACATAGACGCTCTGCAGAGTTCGTTGATGAAGCAGTTCACTTTTCATGAATCAGACTTCGTTTGAAATGGAAATTTATACCTGTATTTTGTTTTTCTCATTTTATTTATTTATTTATTTTTTTTTCTCTCTTCCAAGTGATTAGTTGCGGGAAATCACACACGGTATTTTCATTACGTAATTTGGTATACGTAGGACGCGTACGTTATATACGTATCCATTTGCTCGTCACTCGTGGTACCTGATAAATAAGATGCTGATCCGTGTCTCGAGAGCCATAAGATTAGATGCAATCCGCGGTAGTTGCGTTTCAATTTCCATTACCCGATCGTTGAGCACGGAGGAACCCCTAAAGGTACATGACGAGGTTCTCGTACCTCCCGTCTCTCAGTTCTCCTGCAACCTCGTTGATCCCCAAGACCGACGAAGATAGATCGAGAGTAAATTGGATAGCGGAAATACGCTAAGAACCGCCGCGTATATCTACCCAGGCGACGCGGGAGCTGCGAAAACGAAGGCGGAAGGTGAAATCCAAAGACCTCTTATTTCGAACCAGGAATTTATGACGGACACCTAAAGCCCCGTGATATTTAAAAGCGAACCTTCGGGATCATCTCGGTTCTTAAATCTCCCGGACAACTCCTATTTTGAGAGATCTTTTTCTTTCTCCGATAAATTCATCATCGCAATCAAAAGAATTTCTGAGCTTGATTATCAGTTATTAGAAACATGAGAAAAATTACTAAATTCACGGCGAAAATCCCGAAGTTTTCTCGTAGTGTAAAATAATTGGAATAATTTTATCGCTTTCATTGTTACTGTGAGCCGGGGGCGTGAGATCAATCGTTCTACATCAAGAGACGGTTAGCGGGTTGTATCGAGAGGAATAGGATATCGGAAAACTTTCAGTAAATACGTGACGTCGCGTTGCTTGGCGTATATCGTTGGCAGGATATGTGCCCGTGCCGAATGGATCGGTTAATCGATCTATGGAGTTTTTTTTTTTTTTTTTTTACATTCGTTCATACCTTTTTTATTTCTAATTTTAACACACCTCCGACACCTATAATTATCATCGATTCTTCATCTCATAGAAAATATTTATGCAATCAGGTTCCGCTTTGTATTCTTCCTTCTCGATAATAATCATGACGTTTATCCATTTATTCTTTTTATTTTCTGTTCCAGGTAAGTCAAAACTTCGGCTCTTTCCATTGCATGCTGCAAGACGTGGCTGTTTCTAACGTGAGTCAAGATTTTATGTAACAAGCTCCCTTATGTTTATTTTTTTTTTTTTTTACTGATTAACATAAGTATCAGCCCGATCAGGACCCCTTGCTGTGTTCTAATTGCGAGATGATCGAATACCTGCGGTCGCGTGGTTAGATCGTTAAGAATAGTTCCGATAGTATTATGTACTTCGTACTCTGTATAGGTACTAGAGAGTTCGGTACGTCTCATACGAAAGAAGAGACGTTCAATTTTCTAAGATTACTTCGCCCCCGTTCTATCGGCTTGGTTATATCGAACACGGATGGAATTAGTCGTATAACTCAAAGGCGATCACTTAACAATGACTTACTGGGTACTTTAATTCTCAACGGGTTCCTGCACCAGTTCAGGGTATTATATACCAGGTACTATACTATACCTCGACAAATGCGTCCTCTATATAACCGTACATGTAACCATGCAGTTCGTAGATGTATAGCTTATATCTCAGTATACATATATATCTATGTAACCTATACAACTATATGAGGATTGAACCGCCGCGATGGTTCTGCAATGTGGTAGAGTAAAATGGAACGACTCTCTAGATAAAAGTTTTAACGACATTAATCCCACGCTGTAGGTAATGGGTATAGTTAGCTCTGTAGGGTATAAGGGATAAGGTATACGTTAACCCGATCAAATTAATATCAGATGAATTCCTTCTCACCCTCTAACAAAATTACTTTCGCCTATCCTCGGCGTGGATAGATGGATGGATTGGTGGTTGAGGGTGAATATCCATCCGTACCCCTCTTTCGTTAAGCAGAGTCGTTAAATTTTGTAGTAAAAATTTGAGAAGTGAGTTTGGGGTTGGATGGAAACTCTGAGAGAATCAAGGTTCAAAGTTGAGGTGAAATCGCTGAAGCAAGGCTGCAGCGTTGCATGGACTCTTGGTAAAGGACATGAGAGAATAGGTAGTTTCTGCCAACGTACCGCGTAACTTAACGCTAGGGAAGTTGACGGAACTTGCCACTGATTAGAAGCACCCCGCTGAGACTTTCGAAGACGTGTATGGAAACCTCACACTCTTAGTCTGCGCGATAGAGAGAAAGAGAAAGAGAAAGAGAGAGAGAAAGAGATGGATATGGAGTGCTGAGTTGCGTGCTGATTTATGCTCGTGCACCAGACGTCTGGGTTCCGTATAAGGTATACGTATAGGATTCAGCTATCCTTATATTATGTATGTACGTCGTGGGGATCAGGACGGAGGTCGAATGAGGCGGTGCACAACGCCGGTGGCCTTTCAATTCGTTTCACGAGTATAAGATGAGCAGGATCTCGGTGAATGAGGGTCGAGGGGTTGGGGATCGGGGGTTGTCTGATACTCGTCGAAGATTCGCCGGGGATTTGAAAAGTTTCTTGCTGTATA
The DNA here is from genome assembly GCA_963932425.1 of Athalia cordata. Lineage (NCBI taxonomy): Eukaryota > Metazoa > Arthropoda > Insecta > Hymenoptera > Athaliidae > Athalia > Athalia cordata. The sequence continues at coordinate 35,826,335 of OZ010626.1, forward strand.
CGGTGTACCGTATATATTCGGTACATTGCAGCGATAGCGTTACGGATTATCCCAATTAGTCGGAAGCAATTCTCGCCTTAACTCTCAGGTAGCGCGATATGGGATATTAAGCTGATTTTATTGCAACGTAGAATTAAACTCCGGAGATGCAACTGCCGGGCATCAATATCCCTTATACGTGGAATAGCAACTTACCTCAATCATTGACTCGAACACGTACACACAGTTTCCATATACACGCTACTTGCAGAAACCAACAATTTTGAGTAGTAAGCAAACTTGAAGCTGACCATTTTGTAGATTTACTATAAGATGTACTCGTGGGAGTTGACAAAGTGCTGGATGTTGGAAACGTTTAGTATTATAACCATCATATGTAATATGTCGTTTCGTTCAGAGTTATTCGGAGGGACCGAAAGCGGCCAAACATCGTTCAAAGTCACTTTTAGTTAGTATTTTCAGGTCCATGATTCGAGACGCGAAAACTCATCTGGCCTAATTAGCATCATACGAAAGTGATTTTCCACCAATATTTCAATTCTTATGATATTAAAAGTCAATTATGACCATGATTCGTAGAACTAGGGGGATAATTTGTAACGATCAGAATTACTCGGAGTAGCCCAAACTTATTATTAATACTCAAGGAAGTCCGCAGTCCAAGTAATTCGAAGTTGTACGAAGATAATTTGGAGTAAGTGAGGGTAATCTGAAGCCACATAACTTACTTGTACCTACCAAATTGAAGTGGATAGCCTCTCGACGTTTAGTTAATGAGCGTAAACCATTACTGTCACCTGTTATATGTTTTGTTCTTTGATTGTTGTAATCAGGTTCCTCACCTTGCTCATATCTTTTCACCAGCTATGACATACATGGGAGGGGGGGAGGGAGGCAGAATACATCTGTTTCTATAGTCTCGAGGATTTGATTAGACCTCGCAAAATACGTGTATGCGTACAATAAGAATTTCCAACCTCTCGAGATTGAGAAAAAAGAAAATTAACTTTGACACCCTCCCATCTCTATAAAATATTATTTCATCCCCTACGTATAGGAAGAGGTGTAACTGTACATACTTTTATTTAAATATTCGCCGTGTTGAAAAAGAGCGCGTTGAAAACCGTTGAGCAATAAATACAACACGAGTCAGAATTCTCGTTAGATATTTCTCTACGGTTGAAGCATCTCACCAGCTTTGCCAGGACGAGTAGAGGGAAAATATTTTTCAAATATATGTATCTACACTACGGTGTCTCGTTTTCCTCTTTCTTCACTACTCGTCCTCGTCTTCTCAGCCCTTCGGGGGTTGCGACTATATTTCTATCGATGCCCAGCACCGATCCGCCCAGAGCACAACCTGCACGTATATGATGTACATTGTGCATACATAGATCGACTCGACGACTATCCTGCTCAGGTATGACCTGTACATACACCTAGGGCCATGTGCCCGAAACCATACCTCCGGTTAACGGCAGCTACTATCCGGTGTACACCGGCCTCGCTAAAACCTACTGCAGCAGTCAATCGGTCCGTTCGCTAATCCCTATCGATACATAGATATATGTATTATCTAAACGGTACTACCACACAAATTTGCAGCCATAGCAATAGCAGAGGATATCGTCGACTGCAACACCAGGAGTAGTAGATGCATTACATTTGGCAGGGATTTCACTCAGCGAGATTAAGCTTATTTTCGTTACCTACTACAGCGCTGCTGCTGGTACCTCCGCATCTGCCAGTTGATATAGTTTTGAATCTCGCGGACCTTCGGGGCTGGTCACTTTTGTATATATCCAGAAAACCGCCCAAGGGGCGGCTGACCATGCGAGAGTTTAAGTCAATTCGTCCCGATCAAGTCTGAGCCAGATAGTGATATATGTATTTTTTTCGGAAAAAACGTTTAAAGTGGTTAATATATTAGCTGGATTGATGTTTACACAAAGAGCAAACCTCGTGCCAGCTGGGTAGACCGCATATTCACGAGTATTCGAATCTCTGGAGTTTTTCCAAAACCCATATATCGTCCGTTTTCTGCAACCTCGAACTTTCGTCAAATAATTTCATCTCACTACTTGACCAGAGCACCTAATCAATTTGAGTAAACTACCACCGTCTGTTTGAACAAGCTTCAGTACCAACGCACCAATCAAAATCTCTCCTCTTTCAAATTACAACAAAATACCTGACCGATAAGTAGCCATATCTTCGTGGACGGGTGGCCGGAGACCGTTGAATTGAAGGCATGACAGAATCCACGTTTCTGGTATAGCTGCTTGGTGCATACTTGGACCGAATTGAATAGGTTTGACGTCAGCCATTGAGCGTGACTTAGCATATAAATGAACAGTAGAACGGGTGATGGTATTCCCGCGCCGCGGAGATCCAAGACCAGGATAGGTACACACGTATACACACGTCTATTTCATACTGTAAATGGATACACGTACATTAACTGCCACTTGCATACAAACTCAGATTCGTACATACGAGCGCCAACTATCTTATGCCAAGGCGGCTGCCGCATGAGTAAGTGCCAGATTGGTGCAATAACATCGCGTCGATTAATTATTAAGTGGACGATCGAAGAACATCTGTGATGCAAATGATCATCGACTAACCAACCGCCCCCTTTCCATGTAAACGTGAGTATATATTCCATCGTGAGAGAAAGCTTTCTCCCGCCATTTTTTTTTTTTCAGGTACTAGTTTGCACCAGGTTATATCCTTCGCTCTGCTTCTTACTTTTTTTCTACGAACAAAAAATATGAAACGAGAAAATCTCATCTCGAGTCATCTGAACATGAACGAATACCTACGATAAGTACGAAGTAAGTATGAAGTACAACAGTGACGGAGAGCAGCGGAAGATTGAACGATGGAAAGAGAAAGATATAATAGATCCCAGTAGAGTAGCTATATCGTAGTAGTAGAGGGAACGCTATCTGGAGTAGCGCAGACGTCGGTGAAGATGTAGCCTAGGTCGTCAGGGACTGTTGAGGGATGGAGTGAGGAGTATGAGAGGATGGCGGTGTTACCGTTGGTTCATTTACTCGCATTGTTGCTATCGCGTACCGCCCCCATCCATCGCCTGTCCAACCCTACGCCGTGCCAGTCAGCCTGATCAGGCGACACGTACCTAGGAGCCAGCCCAGACAAGGTAGAGTAGATCTCCGGGCAGAGGGCTACATACTGCACTGCGGTGCTAGGTACGTTGCTAGCGTAGTACCTTAAACCTCGATCATATAAATGGGAGCAACCTTAGCGAGCGTACATCTGTACAGTACATAACCATCCTTGGTAAAGTCTATTCATGCGACGCGCAGTGCAGTACACATGCTATACATGGTATAGGTACCCACCTACTACGATGTTTCAAATTTCGTTGAGTCCTCCAGCTAGAAACTAACCTCAACCAATTTTGAACCACCTGCTTTGTATACCCCGAATGATATCGTCCTCTTAAGGACTCGGCTGATCAGTCGCAATTGTCTGACTCGAGTAGCTGCCTCAGTCTGTAACGATCTACCACGACTCGATATGTCTTTTCATTCAATTTTACTATAGATTCGTTATGATAATTATGACTTCGATGGCAGTAAATGGTAAAAGAGCATCGCTGTAGTTCACTGATCTTTCGGCTCTGCTGAACGAAACCTTTGGATGTATGAATACGTGTTTTACCATTGCTCGTGTTTGACTTTTTAGTTACTCGATTTGTTAGCACATTTATATATTGCAGACCGGTAGTTCGTTCGTTGCCCTCGATTTTTTTTCAGTCGATTCTGACCTGTAGGTAGGTTGGTGGCTTCGTAGGTACTAATTGATCCACCAACAACGTAGTGAACGAACATTATTTTATTTGATTTCGCTTTTTATTTTATTTCATTTTTTTCAAATGTTTTATGTTGTTTAAACGGAGCTAGAGCATCGCTCCCTTGCACAAACGTGCGGGCGGTCCAGGTTTGGTTTTCAAATTGTACCGAGGTATAACCACAGATTTCAGTGTGGAAAATGGAGGTAAAATAATATCGCCGAAATATTTAACGTGGTTTATTACTACAGAAACGCGTAAAACTGTGGGGTGAAACAGCTTTCATGATAAATCGTTTACATCGGTACGCGTCCGCGTGTGCATGATATCGTCATACGGACAACTCTACCATACACCTACATTAAACGTATATGCTGGTATCTACTACGTAACGTGGATCGTGTGTTATTTAGAGGACGGAAAGTGGCACTTGCCACACAGTGACTTGATCGTCCCAACCTTGTACCAAATTAATACTACTCGAGACGCGGTCACGAGTATTAACCGGTAAATGGCCCTTAATTGTAGACAGTTCCTGCGTGTCACGCACAGAATTAAAATACTAGGGGAATCCTATCGTTTCACTCTGTATACCTAAGTTTAAGTTTTATCATTTTTAAAATGTATAACACCGCTCGTTGAATGAAATGCCGATCTTCAGCGAGCGATCTGATCTGATTTCATATTGGCTTGGCATTTCACTCTGTACAGGGAATAACTCTTCCTTGTACCTGAGCAAACTACCCGAGAGTGTGAAAAAATAACAGTGATGATATAGGTAATTTATTAAAAATGAACAGATGAATGAAATAAATTAGAAAGAAATAAAATAGGGTGATGAGAGCGCGTAGTTGGAAAGGGTCTAATTGGCGTGCGCAAGAACTTGTGTGAACCCTGGTGTACGCCTGCTTACACTTACAGTATGTGCTGCACATCTATACATGTTAGGTACGTGAGGAGCCCTGACTGAACCGGAGACAGAGGCCTTAATTAGCGGCAATAATTAACGCTTGGTGCTGATGATGATGGCAGTGGCGGTGGTGGTGTTGGTAGTGCTACTGCTGCTGCTACTGCTGCTGCTGTATGTTTCGATTGACGGGTGTGTCAAATACGTATCCCGTATATCTAACGTATGGTCTATCTTAAAAGCAAACTTAACCGGGTGTACGGGAAGATCGCATGTGAAGATATTCCACAGCTCTAAATGGTGTCACTAATGCATATCAATATAGTCGCAGAAGCATTGCCGAATACCCATCTACACCGTGGGTTATTTATTATCAATGCAATGAAGAAAGAGAAAAATTGTTTATTACGTGACCGTTCTTTTTCTCTATTATACACGTATATGTTGTTTGTTTTTTTTTCCTGTCTGCACGGTGTTCGATGAATAAGTAAATCGATAATTGATTGATGAGTATTGTTTCGTTTCGACTGACTGACTGATTTGGTCAATCGATGAAATGAGACTTAGGTTTTTTGTTTGTTTGTTTGCTCTTTACTGTTTTTTTTTGCTTACTTATATCGTATTTTTGTATTCGTTGGACGGAGGAGCTAAGGTCTGGGTGAGCGTTGTTATTCCGTTATTCGATTGATTGTAATATGGATTGGTATCGAAGAACCTCATACAGCGGGATCCCTGATTTGAACAGTTACTAGCGCAGGGAGAAAACGTCGAGCCTAACCTAATCCGTATTAAGACGCCCTTTGCCACCGTCTGCAATGCTAGGGTTTCGTGCCTCCCGTAGCTTACCGTAGAAATGCATATCATCCATCCGGCATATCTGACGTGTGCACGCGAGACGTAGGCGCTTCCTACAAACCCTCCTCCTATGCTTCGTATACGTGGCATCCTTATTAACTTAGGCACGCGGGACAAACGTCCTATTTAATTTCTGATTCGCTTTCACATTTTCGCAAATCATCTAATTGCCTCTAAACATGTAGCCACGTATTATTTTGATCTCCTAATTTGCGGTAGAATTTTTTTTAGTGAATTTTTCGATTGAAATCTTATTGTTTTTTGACCGTAGTTTAAAATCATTTATTTCATGCGGTCGAACTTCGGAATAGCCCGTTCCGCCGGCGATCCACTGGGCGGATAACGATCGCTAAAAAATTCCATCTCGGTTGTTCGAGTCAATTTTTACCTTGAGCAAAAGGTCGTCGGGGTCTTCGGGGTCACCAAAAGGGTCTGTGGCATCGGAGCGGAAATGATCCTGGCCACGAGATCCTGCCTGGTTCACCACTCACTCGTGTCTCATTATTTATTTAACATTACCGGCCCAAGACACCAGCCGCGATTGTTCACGATTATTACCTACCGTATAGACCTGGACTTAATCGATACGGAAACGAACAGTACGTGTCCTTCTCTTGCGCGGTTTTTCCAGCACGCTATTTCCGGTTACATTTCTACTGGACGACTTTATCATAAAAATTCAAATTCACCGATACAATTCGAACGTGAAATTGTCGATCTTTCTTTTATTTTTTTCACTTACCTCAACGCTGAAATAACGTTGACGTTTATATTCGCAGTACGTACAAGTTGAAAGGTACGTATATCTATACTTGCGGTTTACCTGCCTCTTCGTTTATTACGTTATTGGACAGGTGAGACCGAAGCAATTAAGGTTTACGGTTCGCGATTCTCAGAGAATAGAAAATGAGACTTGGCTTTATTGACGAGTTGTAAATCACCGGCTGGCTCACTCTGCCCCATACATTTTACGATCTCTCGATCAATGTACGTTAGTTCAACGGCTAATGGAGCTTCTGTTTAACGCGGCAAGACTTTGATAGCAGGATCCAAGTGGTTTCACATATTGATTCAACTATAAGGACGAAGATCGTTAAATCCAGGGTGAATTAAACCCATACTAAGGAGAATCCTCATCCAACGACCACTTAGGTGCGTCAATTGCAAATATAACATTAATGAATCACACGATATGGTATCTGCAGAGTGGCACCGCAGTGACTACCAGTTTCTTCCTATTTTATTTTCTATTTTTCAATTTGTTTATTTGTTGGTTTTTATTGTTTTTAATTTTTTTCTCTTCTGCTCAAAAACCTGTTGAGTTACGCCATTGGCCATGGTACAGCGTCACTTATTCTGCCATGTATAAGTACTGGGAATAAAAACAGTACAAATTATCCGCCATTATTGGCGGCCTTGACTCACGCGGCAAAACTCTCATTGTTAGTTCCGCAAATCGTGTAACCGATGACGTATGCATCGCAAATGGTGGCCGTTACATCGGTATCTTAATTTTGTAAAATCTGTCCGTTCGTCTGGAACTTATTTCATACTCTACTGCAACGTTTATCCAAAATAATAGTATAGCAGATACAATTTTTTCTGGAAAAATGCAAAGTACTTACCTGATATATCGTAGCCCATGAATCATGGAAGAGAAGATGACGTCGACAACGATGAAGGACGGGTGGGTTACAGGGGCGACGCGTTCGAGCCGGTTGAACGCTAACCAACGTAATTAATGTTAAACTCGTAAGGCGAAGAAGACGGAGGTGGAGGCTGCGGAGGCAGGGCTTGAGGCAAAGCTGCTCTCGGTGGGAGAATTGAACGCCGAAAAAGCGCTAACAGGAAAGCGAACAACCAGGCTGGAAATATCCGCCAAGAGCAGTGAGCGAGTTTCGGTAATTAGACATCGTTTTGACGCGTCAAAGTCAGCTGGGCAAAGATAAGTAGAGAGAGGAAAAATTCACAATGTTCCAAAAAGCGAACATCAGGTATCCGGACCTCGTGAAAATTTGTTTCCCGCTCGTTTCTTGTTTCTGACAAACATTCAAGATACTCCGATTGAAGTCGTAGTACACGGAACATTGATTCATGCCATTTTTTTCGCGATCTTGCTTCACGCAGATATAACAGAGGATTATATAAGTGGAGACGTCGACATTAAATTTCAGAGGTTTTTTGGTCAACGCATGACTCGCATATTAAGAGGATGTCTTTCTGGAGATATTCTCGTGTCCCCCTTGTACCAGCAGCTATATGGCGTTTCTCCCCAACTTATCTCTGATTTCGTAGTATCTATTTCACGGGAGGGTACGTAAGCGGATTTGCTCACGAGGCACGTAGTGAAAATTCAGTTTCGGCATTTTGCACCACCCCGAGTTATAATAGAAACTTTGAACTAAAAAATAACGACATCATCACCTACAGGGCTAGCCGCACTCAGCTCTAATTGTTTCTGAAATTTCTTCTAAACTTGGTTTTTCGTTTTTCGTTTTTTTTTTTTTTTGTCCAATGCAAAGCTCACGAGATATTTCCATGAAATCAGGAAAATACAATTCTGGGAGCTTTGAAAAACGAAATACGTTTTAAGTTTGTTACTTATTTAGTCATGAGGAGTTGAATTATTTTCTTAATTAGATTGAACCACATACAATTCAGTAACATCGACCATACGATGATTCTGATGAAATTTGTGAATTTCCGATCCGATTAATTAGCATGTTGAGTAAATAAAAGCAAGATGTCCAGCTATCGGTGGCACGCAATGCGCGTTTTGTGGAAAATCAAACTGTGGTAAAATTTTGATATTGTCGTTATCGGCCGGCGAGTTCACCCGGCCATTAATCGATCGATGACGATAACGCGTTGATCGAACCGCGGCGACGCTATCGTATAATAACGTCGGATAATTGTCGAGTATGGCCACTATTTCGTGACGTTATTATACACACAGGTACGTATATTTGCACGAATGGGCGTGCGAAACAAATGCGAACTATTAAACCGGTTGGATCTACAGCCGTCAAATGTATTTTAGGTATTTATAAATATACGAAACGCCATCATGGTCAAACGTCACTCAGGGCATTCCAAACGACAATTTGTGGCCGATCAGAGTCAAGAGGGATTTTATTTTATCAGAATTTTATTTTATTTTCAAAATCATCCAGTATCTACTTTTTTAGTTCTATACGTTGGATATTCCCGCTACTCGCGGTTTACACTATTTGCGAAAGTTTCAAGCGTCGCGATTTCCGCTTGATTTAAATTGCATATGCAGGAAGTCCCCGTAGCGTTATGACGACATGACGTCGTGTGACTGTAGCAGTTTTCTTCAGAGAAAGAGGAACACGCTGGCGGAATCTTTTGCTTCACAAGTAAGAGAACCTCGTTGCTTTATAGATCAGAAGCGAAGAAGTTAACTGCACTTTGCACGCTGCGACGTGGGAGGCACCTCACGTATCCTCCTTCTCTCTTTTTTTTTACTCTTATTCTCCTCTTCTTCTTCTTCTTCTTTTGCCCCCTTCTTCTTCTTCTCATCCGCCAACTTGCGTCTACTGCTGTTGCTGTTCCCGTCTGCCTCCCACCTCATATCATGCTCCTGCTGCTGCTGTTGCTGCTGCTGCTGCAGTAGTGCGGCAGGCAAACGCGAATGTTCGCATTATTTACGCTAAATTTATCAGCGCCGACGAAATGCAAAACGTTGGATACAAAATGCAAAATGCCACGCGAACGTGAACGCGAACGCGAGGTTCACCCGATCGGAAACCAGACCGGTCTGTGGTAATCTCTCGCATTGTAGTTGCCATTCGTTGACGTTATGCATTCCTCTTTTTTTCCATTCATTTTTTTATCCATTTATTTATTTTTATTTTTCATACTCTATATCGAATCTCCGCCGCATCCCCATTGCATGTCATATATATACATGTATACATGTCGCTGCCAGCTGCAGTTCTTCCAAAATTTACCTTCGTACTGGTCAAACTCGAATATATAATAATCATTTCTCCATTATTATCGGCAGGGAAAAATGATAGAAATTGTTTGCCTCTACCAAAGGAAAAGAAGAAGAAAAAAACGAAGAATTTTTTGGATCTATATTTTCGTTTATCGTCAATAAAATACAGCGAGGAACTTTTCTTTTCTACATTTACCCATGAATAGTATAATTCTTCATTCGACCGGGTTAATTGATTTATTTATTTATTTTGTTTCGTGAACTAGTCAATAATAAATGTTTTTCCACCGAAATCGATTCGCTTGTTACTCATGGTATACGCAGCTACCTTTTTTTTTCTCATTTTTCTTCATCGTGAAGGAAAATTAATTCTTTGCTTCGTGGAACAATACGAGGAAGCAATTTATTGCCGCGTGGTGAAACGATACGCGGTTATAGGTAGACACAACGTGGGTATAAGGGTATAGGTATAAGGTCGCGGCGTTGGTTCATTCCTTATACAATAACCTTTCCCTACAACTATGGCGGCTCCCCTAAATCGTACGCGCACCCTTAAGATTAGAGGCGGTTGCGGTTCGACGCGTTTCCCATCTCCCCTTCGTCTCCCCTCTATATACCTTCCAGACTCCCAACGTTTGATGGGACGATATAATATACCATAGAATTGAAAAATCTTTCAGGATCTCTCGCTGCACACCGAAAAAATATATATAAGTATATCGAGATTTTTCGTGCGTTTTTACAGAAGCTAAATAGCCGGCAAAAACGTTTTGCGAAGCAAGTTTACGAGTCGGTTAGCGGATCCCGTGCTACGGACAAGAGATAGCGAATCCCCTAATGGCGACGGGAATGGAACGACGAACCGGAAGTTACGGAGGAGAAGGCGATGGGCCTAGCCGTTGTTTTTACGCCAGAAACTAAGGAGAGGGGAGAGGATACTACGAGGAGGTATAATAGCAGTTGTTTGATAAGAAACCCGGAGAGGGATGGTCATGGTCGATGGCGCGTGTAGATTCCCGCGGATTTGCGGACGCCAAAAGAGCTGGATTTCGTTTCTGAGATTGAATTCCTTTCTTTCGGTGTCCTGCAGCGGTGGTATAGGCTACAGCTACCCTCAGATCTACGGTAAAGTAGCTACTTTTTACACCGGAGAGAAGTCGTTGGGTCAACCAACAATAAGAGAAAAAGACCACTGATTGTGAACGTTCGCGCCAACAGGGGTTTCTTCTTCACGGTTTCTTCCAATTCTATATAGAGCTGGATCGCTTACTCTCCTCGCTTTGCTTTTCTTCCTCTTCTTCCCTTCCATTGTCTTTTCCTCTGATCCTTCGGATTGTAGTGCTCTGCTCTTTTTTCAAACCGTTTCTTATTTTGTTTCTCCTTTTTCGCTTTCCGATCTCACTGACCGCGTTCAAATCCTCCTTGGGGCAGCAAACCGTTTGCTATTTTCTACACACCGGCTGAAATACCGCTTTCAAGGATCAACGGCAATGAGATGAAACCCGGTTGCAGCACAGCTTCCTCGGAAGGAATGACAGCTTTGAGATAAGCGAAAAACATCATCCGGGGGGAGGGACTAGTTTTGACGATATCTCGTAGAAAGTAGCGGAAAAACCGATCGCGCGATGTGTTTGGAAACCAATCGGATGCTTTTGAAACATGAGCTTTTGAATCCTGCAGGATTTCTACCAAAAATGACAGACGTGTTATACGGTTACGTGAAGTGAGAGGGATGTAATCGCCGGTTAGCTCAGCGGCTTTTGTATCCGGCGATAGAGAGGCGAGTTTTACTATGCTGCAGTTTGAGGTATTTCAGGAGGAGTCAGAGAATCGAGAGGTGGGAAAGGTAATCGACGTGGAACCAGTTCCCACGTAACTTACCTATACAAAACACATATACATTCATACTACGCTATACATCGAGCAAAGTTTCTGCAGTTCTCCGGTAAAGGCGAATTAGCTGGACTGGGAGGATACCATTCCCAATAATCCACGCTGCGCTACGCTACGCGCATTTACATTCGGAATTGGGTAATAAATACGCGGCGTTCCTGGCGTTAGCTACTACTGCAAGTCCAAGGCTCAAGTGCCTACCGAGTCGGTGGCACGACGGATTCCTGGCCAAAGTCCAGCAGGTTTATACGTGTACAATGTACATGGAGTGTGCCTATACATTTAATATATGTCCACGTACCGCATAGACGTGATACAGAAGATCTTCCGCTGTCGATACAAATTTAGAACACGGTTAGTTCAGAACGTGGTAAAAATTCTAAAGAGAATATCTACCTCAGCTATATCGTACAGAGAAAACAGAGAAACAACCTAAACTTATTTCAACCATCTAGTCTTTCATTAATTTAAAATTTGACAAGTGAAGAAAATATCTTTCTCTACCTACGTACTCTTTGACTTATAAATATGTACCCTCTCACTTGTCGTGTTTTATCTTACCCTGAAGAAACACCACACGATTTATTGACGTAAGATTGTACCCATCATAGCTTATATACTTCGGCAAGTTACTACCCCAGAAGCGGCTGAAGGACTCGTCAACTATTCATGCTAGACCAGGAGGGTGGTAGATGGGACGAAGGTACCTACCGCACGTACGGAGATTGTTAATGCGAAGGGAAGAGGGTTGGTTTTCTTTGTTCGTCCTTTTTCTTTTTTACCCTTTTTTCCTTGTTTTCCTTGTTTTTGACCGGTTGGACCGACACGAATGTCGTCTGAAGCACGTCAACCTGACAGTCCCGTTCTAGAGGACATAGGTAAGCATTAATAAATTGAGGGTTCGCAGGACTCTGTCCGGGTTAATATTTCAAGTCAATCGAGCTAAAACTTTTCTTACTCGGTAAACCCTCATCCCTTGTAATAGCTGGAGAAAACCTCTAGAGATGACGTGGGCTTCGCACTCGCGGAGAGCTGCTGCGAAGATATATAAAAGATATGAGGGCTAAACTGAAAAAAATGCGGAAATGTGAAAATGGAATAGATATAGATACACCACATACACGAATGAAAAACAAAAAAAATACCATAAAGAAAATAGAGAAGATCGTAATAAACCGAAGGGGTCAGTTCGGATTGCATAATTCGATTTTTCCGACTCACGTATTGTACCTTATAGCGGTGTGTTGTAAACGACATCAGAGTTGGAGAACTATATATAAAGTTTGCGTAACAACTTCCGGTTCATCGTCCACAGTCAACGTATCTGTTCTTTTTCTTTCAGTTGATGGATGAACGATCCTTCAGTTGACTTTTGGAAGATTGGTTGTGTACACAATCATTCCCATACGAAGATAAATATGTATAGACATAAAATACACTTACGTATTTCCTCGTATATACTTTATTCCAGGTCTCTCCGTTTTGATTTGCACCAAAACTTACTTTTCACCAATTCTCCTCTTATGCGTTTCCGTTCCATTTCTTCCGTAGATCTTACGTATTTCATATTTAAATATAGCTAACGCTGTAACCGAACAAACGAACTCTTCTCTTGTACCACACATAAATACGTACGTAGACTCGAATCTCATATCTTTCTTTATAGATGTATCCGCGAATAAAATAGAAGCATTTTTATCGACATGTCGTATCCACTTGCGTGTACAATGTGCACATAATATAGCCATGTACCGGATAGTTCGAAGGTTATTAGCTAGTAGTTCTGATAGGACAAGAAAAACAAAAAACACATGCAAAATAACTGAACAAGAATTGAGACGGAATCTATATGACTATAGTTTAGAATAGATAAATTTGTTCAAGGTTTAAACTTTTACAACTCATTGTAAATGTTATCGCGGACGGTCACCCATGTAAGGTCAATCAATCAAACGCCTCGCTGCTTTTTTGCCGTCAATAAGATACGAAACAATATTGTTCGATAGATAAATTACAGAATAATTCATCAAATTTACCGAAGAAAATGTCTATTTCTTGAAAGTTGTTCACTTATTTTTCGTTTTTTTTTCCAATCCTCATCCCTGTTTGGTAGTTTTATATCGTTTATTACAGGATCGAGTACATTGTTGTTCTACACATATTCCTCGTCGATGTATAATAATTATAAGTTGGGTCGAAAGTTCGAACGAAAGTTTCGAGTCAATATTCTACACCTATCATAACGTCAGTAAAGAATATCACGTGACACGGAGCATTGGGTGGTTTGACATACGAAGTAAACGAGTCGTTGGATACAGCCGGCAAAGCATAAAATAAATTAGAAACAACAAAAAGTAAAAAATTTACTCCGCTAAAATTTTCCTTTGTACGGTAGAACGCTGAATTGAATATCTAATTCCCATACACTTAATTCAAGTGGCTGAAAGGTCCCGCTAAGATAACATGTTTCGTTTGAAGGAATAGGACTAGAAGTAACGCGCTACAAGAGCGAGGATGAAACGAAACTTTTACGAGGTTGATGATGTGAGGGGCGAGGAGAGCAATTGGCTCGAAACATCCAACTTCTGGCTCCCCAGCGAACTTTTCCCTCAAAACTTTACCTATACCCCGCCAACACGGGGAACCAACCGACCACAGTTATTACCGTTATCTGTAGACGATATAGCTCTAGAATGTATAGGTACGCAGAGGGACGCGCTGACGTATACACGCGATTCCGACGCGGCACACGCGTTCATTTTTATCCAAGACGTGAGGTTCGTAACGGCGATATAATTTTTTTTATTGAAACAATGAAAATTTTGAACTTTTGAATTAACGAAATAACCGCCATCCGATATATACGTTCTCATGATTTTATAATTCAGGAAACCAAACAAGTTTCCTCTACTACTATATACGCTGCAGGGTTTATTATTATAGTCGTGTGGTTCGCCGACTGACCGTAATTTTATAGATCGATCGACTGGATTGCTATACCTTAATATAATTAGAGAGTTGTTTTAATATACGTACGGTTGACCATTCGAGGGCGATGTAAATTTTATTTCCGGAATATTAGAAGATCCTTTCAATTTGTATGGGATTATTAAAACCGAGGGCTTTTTGTGCGTACCACATGTACGTTTCTCTTTTCCTCGCCTACATTACACTTGATGGTTATGTATAGCCCGCATATCCGCATGCTGCCGCTACTGCCGCTGCCGTGGTACGCGAGTGTATATAATTTCGGAGCCGTTCTCGTTTCGGATGTGATATGCGATGGTGTAAAGTGTTAGCTGCGTTAACTGGTGCGCTGGTCAGTCCGTTTGTAATTATGATTTATATATCGAAGTAGGCATACAGGGAGGGGGTGAGTTTTGTTTCGGTAGCGACGTGGCGGCTCGACGCGTTTGGTACCCGATGAATAATTGAAATTCGGTGTTTCGCAAATTTTCCGACCAGGTTCCCCCTTCCTCTTTTATTTTCGCCATTTCGCCGTACACTCCTATTTCTCTACTCCCGCCACTCATTCATTCACGTTTTATTGGCCGTGTGCAGTAATTAACAACACGTGATAATTAATTCGATTGAATTTCATTCCATTTATTAGAACCATTTGAAAATACAGCTGCTGTTACGTATGCTCCTACGAGCAACATCACGCGTCGAGAGACTATATATATACTTTTACGAATATTTGGAAAAAACAAAAAAAGAAAAGAAACAAAAATAAAATAAAGCATATAATGAAGGAACAAACTATTTTACCCTATACAATCATTTATATCACCCGACGTACACGTCCATTTTCGCATATTTTATATCGTCACTGGTAAACGGGTAGCGAAATAAATAGATGAATAAATGAACAAACGAACAAACGATCAATTAAATCGATAAACAAAACATGAAGAATTACATAGTGCAGGGTGTGCAGTTTCGATGGACGGATTGGATCGTCATTGTATTCGTTAAAGAGTTATTCATCACGTGATATTACATTGTGTTGTGTAAATTTATTTTCTCATTCATGCATAATTTTGAGCTCGTGCGTTTTTACTTTTTTACTTTCAATTTTTTTAATAGATCAATTCGCATGCTTGCACAAGTATACTTTCCATTCTTTTTTGTTGTACCTTCTCACGTTCGCCAGTTCGACGTTGTTTTTCATTTTAATTTTTACGACCACCGCGAAAAAGTGGAATGGAATAAAGAAAAAAAACAGATGTACGATGCTGTTTTATCGCTCTCGAAAATCGACGCAATCTGCAGTTCCTCGTTATGCACGTCTGAAAACTTGGATGTACACGCCCGTTTAAATATTACCGGCTCCGCGCAAAATGTGTATTATATGAAATAATTATTTCGGATGAAAATAAAAACGTCGTTACGCGTATACGCGTACAAGTGTATAATACAATATCCATCGGCGATGGAGTTAGCTTCCTTTTGAAATTTTGATGCACGAATACGACACGCCCAGCGATGTAGTAGATGCCGCAAAATTACCCCCATCAAACGTTAAACCAAATATTCCAGCCTCCCACTCCCATCGATATAACTATAATTGATACAAACTGAAGGGAAAAGGTACTATATAGCTGTGGCTACGGTCGAAAGATGTAATTTGGGATATTAAATTTCTGCCGATTTGGCGGTATACCTACCTACCTCCGCAATATGCAATAGAAATTAATGTATGCGTACGAAAGCGACGGGTAGATGGTACATACCTTCGTTACGTGGATGCCAAATCGTTTATTTCCTTCCTGCAATGTGCGAATGAGAATATTGCATCGCTACGAATTGACAAAGGGGCGGAGATGGGGAGGAAAGGAAAAGTTTCGGGGGAGGAGAGGTGGAGAAATGTATGTAATTGGTATTCAGGTAAAAAGTATATAATCGGAGTACAGGAAAGGAATCGAGTGCCAACGACGATAAACCCTTACGAGAGTGTTAATTAGGAGTGAAGAGTCACTCGTTATGTAATCCAACGAGGTGTTAATATTAAAAAATTCCCCGGGGATTTCGACGCTGTATCCGAGCGGTTATACTCGTTAGTAAATTCGCTTCTTCATGAATCATAATGTATTATACCTCATATATATACTAACACAAAACCAAGGAGAGCTTATAGAGCACATGGTTGGTGTATATATGAGGTAGCAATTGTATTTCATTTCTTGCGAATTAATTTTCCCCATGGGGTGCGGGTGAAATTGAATTGGCTTGAAATTTTTATCGACCTATTTTATTGTCTTCACCGTACTCTTTATGATCCCTGTATATAGGTATATATATATTTGTTAGAGTCATCGCATTTTATCAATTTGAAGAAATGAGGAATAGGGTGCGGAAAGGGATGGGATCTGCTTGAGGAATTCGAACGTGTAGGGAGTGCTTTTTCTCCTGTTTTCAGATATTCATCCTATACATATCTATGGTTTTACGTCTCTGACCTGCTGCAGTGTAGAGTAGCTGCTACCGAAGAAACAATAAATTCCACGATCAAACCTGAACAGATATGCAGGCAATAAATTTGAAATCAATAAAGCGGAAATCTGAATTTCGTACCGTCATCTATCTCTGACAAAACGCTCCCAAGAATCTTCAGCTCTACACCCCCCTCGACCACCCCCTTTTGCAGAGCTAGCACAGCTCCACCGCGTTATTTATGGGCTCACAGGGAAAGTTTGTGCGAGTTTTAGGTCGACCATTATCAACCAGGGCGATTTGAAATTGCACGAGTTTCCCCACAAAGATGCTATTTTGATAAAGAATTGATCGATAGGCAACGTTTCCTAGTTTGTTACTAGCTACCCTTACATGTATCTATCACCCTCTTTTCTATACTCTACGATATATACTCGGGAAAACGACTAACGTCCTGAGCATCCTCCTCACACATCTTTTATCCTCTTTCTTTTTCTTACCCATCTTTTCTAACTCTCTTCGTTTAATACTTATACCGCACGAGAGTTACCGTTAGCGCGACAATACGCTCGGGGTCTTTTTTTCTCTGAGATAAAATAATTTTGAAACTTTGAAACATTGAGACCTCCGCAATTTTATCCACAAGAGAACATACATATACCGATTTTTATACTTATATCCTTAGCGGTATACGATTTTTGCGCAGCTCTCTATAAGGACTCAATTTCATACTTTCTACAATTCATTTCCCACTCTAAAGATTCCTAATTGGACGAAATTTTAGTTCAATCGATAATACGCGTATTTTAATTTTCACTTCACTCTCATTGTATCATTCGTAATAACGTGACGAAAAGTCGTTTGGAAACGGTGAAAAAATTTTTTTTAATAGAATACGTACTCTGAAAATGTTAGACCTTGGCCCGTCTGCACGACGATAGACTTGTCAACCATGATTTAGTGGCTGAGGGGGCAAACGTCGCGACCAAATCCCTCGCTTCTTCATCTCTCCCTCCCCCCCTGAGTTTGTTTTAGGTTCAGAGGTAGAGGTACCATCTTAAAATGTAATATATCGACGAGTGACGAAAAAACGTCGAAATATGCCAACACATGAGCTCAGATTTTAAACCAACTACCCAATATTTCTTGATACACGACCTTTTTTCTATTGCCTACAGACCAGCTCCATGCTGCAGCCTTGTTTGTGCTGTCTTCCGGATCCATTTTTGTTTTTCGTTCTTGTCACATACATATATGTTTAGGTTTTAGGCGTTGCGTTGTTTTTCACTATTTTCTCAGCTCGGAAATAAAGTTGGCTTAGCTGCAGCTGAAGTATGGCGCATTGTTTTCTATGCGGTAATTTTATCGGTAATATCCATCGTGATTTACGCTGCGGAGGCAATAATCGTTAATCAGAACGAGTAGGTGCATGTACACCGATTATATAAAACCAACCGGATCACCAAATACGGCAATAGTATTAAATTTTTAGTAATAATTAAGTCCGCGTTATTAATACGACTCGAGCCATGATTATATTACCTGGTATTTTGAATTATACATATTGCACACGGTGGTTTTATCATAGGAATTTTATCGCTTTGAAGGATCGTATTTGCGACTGGAATATTATTATCGTCGCGATGTAAGCTCGGTCCCCCACCCATCCCATGGATTCTCGTAATTTATCGAAATATGCAACGTGAGGAAAGAAGAAAAAAAAAAGTCACCTGACGATTATATTTCCTGCGAGTAAACATTTTACGTGGGTGGGCTGCGTGAGCTGGATTCCTTTACCTGACATGGCGTACTGCACCTAAACCTACATGCCAAGCAAAGTTTGTCAAACTAGGTACATATCTTATGCGTCCCCCGTAACTTTTATCACCTTGTTGAATACTTACGTGGCGATTATCTTCTTGTAATCGTGTTTTCTCAGAACCCTAATCTCCCTATACATACACGGGTTCATTTTTTTGTTGTTTTTCCCTTCTTTTTCTGGCCAACTGTTTACACGAGCGTCAAAAAATTGTACGAAATATCCAGTGTGTGGACACGATGATAGCAGGGATGATACGTTATGATTTTTCCAGTACTGTCAAAACTTCTTTCATGACCACACGTGGCGTTGTAACGACGTCCGAAAACTGGATAATAAATTCTGAATGGTAAATTCTATTCCAATTTGGGTATCATAGTGGCAAATTAGATTCCCGTATACACGATGGTGCAGTGTATGCCAAGGAGCGTCCGTTGCGAGTGCGGGTGTCGTCAAACTTGTGGATAATATGGATACCCTGGTCGTAAGCATACCTTTGTACGAGTACAACGCGCACCTATTTCTATCTATATCTACCTGCCTATTCACTTACCTATATGTACGTAACATCATGTAATGCGATTCTCCGTAGTCCATAACTCGTGTGTCAACCGGCTATACATACACGACTGGGTGTTGCGACTGCCGCAGGACTACCAGTGGATGTAATTTCATATCAAGGAATTTCACATGTGAGAGTATATCTACGTATACTATGTATATAATGTATGTCATTCCACATGTTTCTACCATTTCTGGATATAGGGTATAATATGTTATGCAAATCGCGCGACTTTCCATCGGGAGATAGCATATCGTTGCCGTATAAGTAGACGTGCAAATCGATCCCACTAATTTATTTCTATTCGATAATTTTAGGCTTCCTTCAACGTTCTTCTCATATTATCCACCGCGATAATATGCGTTTTTTAAAACGATTCGGTATTTCAAGTCCTAATAACAGGGAGTTGAATACTTGCTTCTCCATCTTGATCCTCTTGGAAAACGTATTTCCGGTTTCCCCGGCCATAAAAATCTGTGTCATTTTGATCGACCACATTGAAAATAATATGAAAAGACAGAAGAGTGATTCTTGAACTACTGTAACTATACTAAACTTAAACTATAGTCGATAGTTATCGCATTTTCCGATTACCAAAATTTCTGAAATTATTCCGTTGCTATTAAATTTCGTTACATACTTGTACATCTGCGAACATGTGTATACCTATATTGAAGCGTTCGCCTCTTGCACAGTCTGGTTCAAACTCTCCGTAGTTGAGTTCCAGAGGATAGATAGATCGCTTTAATTTAACCGGAGTTACGTCCATCCCGTTCCTCTCCTTCTTCTCTCTATTTCTCTCCATCATCCCGCTCTCCTTCTTCGCCGTTAAGTTAAGGGTTGCGTCCGATTGCGTCGAGCTACGGTAAGACCACGCGGTAAGGTTATCTATACCTATATTATATAACTTCCCCTCTGATCCCTCCCTCTCTTTTTCGCCTGATCCACAAGCCGACTTAATTTGCCCCCAGCTTAACCCACCAGGATTATACTTCTACACCGACGACGATACTTTCGCAAACTCCCCCCTCCCCACCCATCCTTCTCCGCCAAATTCTCTACCCGCTTTATAAAGGGTTGATAATTCCATATACATATCTAGGTCACATTATCCTACCCTCAAAATTGTTAACACTTGTAGAAAATTAGCACAGTTTACCCACGCTTCGAATTTGTCGAAGAAATTCGCTTTTCATCTCTTATTTCGGATACGCTCGATTCCCTTGTTTTTATTTTCTGAGCTGAACTACGCTTACGATTATAATCTGTGATTGACAACACGAACGGATTCATTCCGCTATAGTTTAATTCGTAATCATGAAGCCGGACGCTTCAGTTTGATGGGAACTTTCGTCGGGTTCGTTCCGACCGCGCTGTACTCGACGTCTTTCATCCGCTAGTATCGTACGAATAAATAATACCGAAGTGTTGTGTTTTTCGGATGGAAAAAAAAAAGATAAAAAAATTTCTGAGGGTGAACAATACCTATTATCGTTGGACAACGGGTTGAGTGAACCGTACACATTTCGCAGTGTAATTAAATGTATATGTGACACGATAAATTCCATCGCGTAAAAAGAGGTAGCGTATAAAGAAAAAAAAAAAAAAAAGAAACAGAGGTAGTGCGCGATTATGTTCAACGAATGGAAGTGATCTACAACTCGCACGCGATATTTTAGTTTCATGCATAAAGACCCCTACGTAAAAAGAAGTTATGGGAATGTCACACTACCGAGATATAGAGGAACTCACCGGACACCCCTAACTTCGAATTACTTAAGGTATGCCATGTTGATTCACCTGTTCATTTATTATTCATTATCATTGTTCGGGTTAAACTCTCCGCAGTCTCTAGTGCATGGAAATTTGGTTGCAAGGGAAAGAAAAGGATGTGTAAAAAAAATAAGATATCAAAAAGAGGAATTAAAATTCCCTATAAAAATATGTTGTAACAATGCGAATTTTTCGTACGTTTTGTGATGATCATTTTGGTATGCGCGATGTTTACTATGTACGGATCACATGGATACACACGTATTTCTGTGTGCGCGCGTGTGTAAGTGAAATTTATGTAGCGAAGTACGCAGTAAAGTATAGCGTTGGAGGGATTTGGTGCGTGGTGTTTTTAGTGCACCTCGTGGAGTAGGAGTAGATTGATGCGAAACCGTCACTTGGTTCGTTCTCACTCCGGCTCGTCAGCGTTCCGATATTCATCGCCCTTTCTCCCTTTTGCGTTCCAACGAGCGTGCACCTCCTATCGCTGATTTCTACGCGTCGCGTCGCGACACCCGATGTACGACGAGCGAGTAAACTGAAACTGGAACTAGAAGTGAAACGGGAACGGGAACGGTAACGGTAACGGGCACACAGAACGGGGTACGTCGGTGGTGTGGCGCAGCACGACACGCGGGTGGGGTTAAAATCAGCTTTAAGCTTTGTAAGCCCTTTAAAGCCGAAAATGTAATTTGCAACTTCGTTTACGCTTTTTGACAGGCGCGGAGCGACCCCTTCCGCTCTCTCGATCTTCATCTCTTTCTCTCACTTCAACTCTTTCTCTTTATACATATAGCTGGTTGATCTTGATTTCACCTGACTTTAATCGGTGCTTAGTTGGTACATGGGTATATACATATACGGGTGCTTTGGAGTGAGTTCATTCAAAGAGCCAGTAATTGAATGCCCAGTTCTAATGACACAAATTCGAAACTGCAGAACTGTGTTATAACATGTGCAATTGAATCATCTCAACCCTAAATTTCAGTTGGAACAGTTCGGGAAAACGATTAGCCGTGAGAATATTACGTAATACCAAAAATCGTAACAAACCGCTTTCGTCGCTTTGACGGGATAAACGAATCATGAAATACGATATTAAATAATTTAATCTTTTATTCACGCTTTGCGAATTACATTTAATACAACCTCGTGTCTAAATGCGTTACGTTAACGTCTGGTACATTGTACTGGTGATACGTGTCATGTAGTACCTGAGAAATAACTGTGAGTGTCATCAAGTAAGATTTACTTGGTGACAGTAATTTCATTTTTGTTGGAAACAAGCCACATACTTCACAGCCTCGTCTCTGCGACATCGCGGTCATACATAAGATATTTTCTAGCTGATAAAATTCTAACGATCGATTCTAATGAGTTTTGATAATCCGCTTAAATGTAATGGCGTAATCAATTCGCTCTCATAATCATACCGCTGCAGCTGGAACACGCTGAACAAATTAGAAAAGTCTTTCAAGTAACAACCCGTTCTCCAATGTCAATGATGATTGTGTCCTCATTATTATTATTACTATTATTCTCGTTGTTATTCTCTTTCCACTCAACGGCGTAGGTCCGGTCCTTACGAATATATGTGTGAGTTCGTACCAACTTACAAATGGCGGCAGAGCGAACAATTCGAAAGGAAACTAAGTCCGACGTAGTGCCTTAACATTAGTGAGGAGTTAGTCGAGATCTTACAGTGGGAACAGGTTTGACGGGTTGTTAGTTATATACCTATAACGTGTAGTATACATTATAATGCAGCCGGTTTTATAGTGGGCGGAAGGGAATATACGTGCGCGTTTACGGTGACGGTATTATGGCCAATATTTGTCACTTCTTATCTACACAACGTATCTCGTTGCGTAGCATCTTTGTCGTAGCGAATTAAACGTGTAATCGTCAGGTTATCATCTGGTTAACAACCGATTTGCTTGTCCCAGTTTACAGTGCGAATTCTGAGCTATGGACCACCCTGTGATTAAGCGATCTTTCGACTCCTGTGCCCGTCATGTATAGTTCCCGATCATACGGGGATCGGTACTGTAAAGTTTTGGTGAATTTTTCCGAATAAACGGAATTCGATGAGAATTGGCATTCGAGGACATGGAGGAATTACCTTCTGGGGGTGTGTTGTGTATGTTGCGGAAAAGGGGTGAGAGCGTCGCGACGCCTTACGTGTGTTCCGTACCGCGTTGTGCCGCAGAAGTATAACGGCAGAAGCGGTAGTGCAGCTCTTGGTAGTATATCCAAGTTTAATACCCCGAGAAGAGCGGTGGTGCATAAAGTTGCATTCTGTAGGTGTCACGTTGAGTTAGCAAAGATTATAATATAAGGGAAGCCAGGTGGTTAGTCTCCGTGTAATGGGCTAAGTTCCGTCCTGGCCCACCGAATTTTCAGGTCAGGCGTGCACCAGCTCGCGTGCCAGAGCCACTGGGTGGATGCTCTTAACAAACTAACCTTTCTCTCTCTCTCAGCTCCTCTTTACTTCTAGCTTTTCCTCATCTGTACCAACACCTATAACCTAACAACCGGCAGCTATTACGACGTATACTAATTCTCTCCAAACAACCACGCGTGTATGTCCTAATGTCTAACGATATAACATTGCGCGCTATAGTTTAAACTGCCACGCGCGTTTAAACTTTTCGAATAAAATTTGCGCTCAGTTTGTTCAAATCCTCTTTCTACCGCGCAGCTTATATCGTTGTCAACAAATTTTTGTTTTTTCCTCCATCTAATCCAAAAGACGAACAAATTTGCTCTTCTATTTTTGCATCAATCGATCGTATAACCGAATGCGGTAAAATTAGCTCGGTAGATGAGAAATGCGGGTTATAGCAGCTAGTTGCGGTAGCCGCGTCATCGTTAAATTTGCAACAAAACAAGTTTTCGCGTAAATAATATACCGCGCATCAATGCCACCTGCATGGAAGTGTGGGCAGCGCTCGTGTATTAAATGCAGATACACCGTTGCCCGACGCTGCAGATCCAGAGAAGTTGTTACTAATTACATGCAAATATTTCACTTGCTGTTTCAACAAAAGCAGCAGCAACTGCAACATCGATTTGAGCAATCGTTGCTTTCTGTCGTACTGTTATACCAACGTTGGTTATTATCCCGGTTTTCGATTCGGTCGAATCTTTGATTGAAAAATGCGAATTTATACTCGCCCGGAGTTATACGTACAATTATACACAGGAATAGGAACGAAGAGGAAGGGGAATAAAAAGGGGGAAACGAATGTGGAGAATAATTAAGAGAAAAATAAAAAGACACGGCGAGTTATGTACCTGCGGAAAAAAAGAAAACCGCGCTAAGGAAACATAAAGCACCTCCGTTCCACTCCGGGACGACCGCACAGCCAAGCTCTACCGCCATCCGATTTTTAATTCTGATCGCATAGGCAGAGGGACTCGACGTGTAAACGTACTTCTCGCCACGGCCACGGCTATTACGAAGGCATCACCGTGCTCCTCAGCCTCTTTGTGGTCAACCGGCCGCAGCTCTTTCTAGTAAACCTTACCTGCCTACGTCATCCCTCTAGAAACTCTAATTATCTCTATACTGCAGGATACCTTTTTATTTGCCTTTTGCCACGCACCGCGAATGTTTGTTTCGGTGCTTTACCACGGTAATGGTGATCGTTCTGCAGGCAAAGTCTGCATACGGAAAACGTGAAGGTGTCTAATGTAAATATGAGTCATAGTCGGACGTGCGAAGCTTATTTTTTTTCATTATCATTTCTAGCCTCGCCGGAGCACCTCCTCATTCTACCTATATGGTGAATTGTATAATTAAGTTCTTTTCAATTTTAGTAACATCTTTCATCATTTTTTTTTTCTGTATTTCATTGAAAACTGGGGTGAAAATTATCGGTAAATTCATACGATGCCTTAAACGACATAACATAATTGAATATCACTTTCAATTACTCTCGTAGTTTTCCTTCCGCATTGTACGTGATCCTCTAGGTCTGGTTATAAATGAGTGAACCTGGTTTTACTCAGCAGCCCGAGGTCGTAAAAGTTGAATATAATATCGCACATATAGTCTGTTAATAATAACAATTTAACGGCTTTTAGTTTTTAAAGGCCGGTAAAAGAGGGAACCTCACACATGCTGACGTGACGCCGCACGGCGCCGCCGACGCGACGTTGGCGTTGACTCGATATATAGGTGGTTAGGTACGCAGGGGTAAAGGTGGAGGCTGAGGATAAGGGTGAAGAGGTTGAGGAAAAACATAACGAAGCCAGGGGGGGGGGGGGGGGGGTATGGGGAGTCATAGTACAGAGCCTAGATATACCCCATATATACGCAGAGTAAAAGCCGGCCGCGCGGTTTGGCTCGTAGAAAGCTACACGAGGGTGAGGGTTGAGGGTTGAGGCTGAGGTTGAAGGCTTACGGTAACGCTAGGGGATGGAGTTGGCAGCTATGTAATTCTGCGCGGTAATAAAACACAGGCTCGCGGGTAATACCGGCTAAATTACCCGCAACGAGATGTGAGGTCGCCACGTGTTGGTACAGGTGCAACGTGCCGCGCACGAGCCTTGCTTAAAAATACAGAGGGACTTGATAAGCTTTTAGAACACCGATGTTCAACTTCCCCTTCCCCTCACCCCTCCGACACCCCGCCGTAGGTATTTCTCTAATACATACTCGACTATTCTTGTCTCTCCACCACCGTCCCCTCGTACGTCGTTTTCGCACATATGTATGTATATCAACGATTATACGTGTACATATATATTTATATAGACATAGAGGACATTATAAAGATATATAATTGCAGTCGTTACGGTGCAGCTAATCGCGCGTATTATCTCAAACGAAGAATAAAGGTGAATATATCGTTATGAAGAGAATTATGAATCAAAGGGATGAATTAGTCGGGTCGTATAACACGCGAGTGTAGTTTGTTAATTGACAAATTCCTTGAGATATTTGTGTCGTAAAAAATGATTGGACGTATTTGCGCGTGATTTGCGGAGCACGTTAAATTTAACTATACAGGAGTTGGTGGTGTATTTGAGGAGATCTTGACTCGTGGACAATTCCGATTTTACCGTCATTCTTGGGTTATAAATAGCGCCGTTAGTACAGAGAAAGGCGAGTTGGTAGAACGGAAGGGGAGAGGCGGGGGAAAGCCGATTCACCTGCCCGTGTCGTTCATCTCATTGAGACAGTTAACAGCTGCACCGGTCAATGAAGATTACGCTACAGATTCGCCAATCGCGAGGTTCAAGCTTAAAATTAGAGGGGAGCTTCTCTCGCGCGCGGACCCGCAGTCGCTACTCTATAAAGGAATAAGACACAACGTAAGTACGTACGTTTGTCGTTCCGAAGCTACCGAATCTTCACCCCCTTTTCCCTCCTTCGGGAATCCCGATGCACTTTGCCCGTCAACGACTATATCCGCACTTCTTCGCTCTAGAGCAGCTTTTCCCTCGAGAGGAATTTCTGAACGATTTATTACCTTGCACGTGATCGTAGCGTGAATTACATTCATAGTTTCGGGACGGGTAATTGATAATTTAAGTTTTTAGGTTACTTCTTTTTTCCTGTTCGGATTCTAAATTATCTGCAGAATAACTTTGGCATTATATTAGGTGAATTGTGATGGTCGTAAATCGTGGATGAGAAAGGTGTGATAAAATGTTGATAAAACTAAGCTCGACTACCTAATTGGTGCGCCGTTTTATTTATACGTAGTTGAACGCGGATCCCGACTTTATGGATATATATGCACGTTACAAACATCGCCGTCGTCGGCCGTCCTGTCGGAAAATAAATTGAATTAATCCCTGATTGTAGTACGCGACTGGTGCAAGGTTGAAAACAAATAAATCGAAAGTTTTTTCCGTAAGTCAAAGACAGTTGAAGTCGTCTGCAAACAGGGTGCACTCCGGCGTTTCAATATCAAATCAAAATTACTGCATATCTCTGATTCTCCGCCAACAATTATTCTCCGCTCATCCTCATCCTCGCTCTGCAGGTGCAGCTACTTCATCGCGCGTTTTTCATCTTTTTTTTCATCTCCTTCTTTTTTTTCCATTATTCTATTTCATTCCACTCGCTTTTCTCATATTTTATCCCTTAGACTCCCACTCGTCCTCAGCTCTTCCACGGCTCATCTTTGTCTCGGCGCGTTCAACGATCGCGGATCGAGAGGCAGCAGATGCCGCGATGAATCAACCGGTAAATCGAGTATTAAGTAAAATTAAGATCGAGAGCATACTCCTGGCAATTAGATCATCTATTTATCAGAGCGTGAAACGCGGCGGGATCTTTAAGGGGACAAGGAGAAAGACGAAGTAAAGTAAAGGGAGGGAGGGAGGGCGACGGGGATTGCCTGCGTAACGATAGGGGTTGTAAAATGTTGGAATTCTCGTACCTCCATGACGGTTTGGTTGAAGCAAAGAATCTCTTTTTATGTTATCAAATATTTTTCGAAGCCGTTGCACGCGGCGGTGCCAAGAACAAGCCTCGTTTTTTTCAGTAATTTATCTAGCAAAAAGCTCTTGAATTTCAACTTCGTCCCTGCAAATTGCGGAAGTGTACCCCAAATTTATTCGATTTAAGATATTCACTTTATTTCCACCTGGTTTCTCGCTCGAAAACAAGTACGAGGTTTTTGGTCACATGCCTGGTGTTTTCCGTACATTAATATAATCGTCGAAAAATTTACAATCTGAGCAGGATCTCACCCGGTTATAATCTCGCGCTCAAATATAATTTTCCGCGAAAAGAAAATTAGGAAACGTGCTGTTCTCTTTTATAATTTTTCTTTCGTTTTTTTGTTTTTCCTTCTGATTTCTCTCTATTTCAAAGTATATAAAAGAAAAACTTTTCCCATCATCGCGTACACCGATTCGTTACTATAATCCCTCGAGAGTCGTCGTGTCGTTGGGTGTGGAGGATAGTATCGGAGGAGGTAGCATAGCTATTGTGAGAGAGTTAGAATTATTTTGTTTCCAACGTTAATTTACACCCCGTTCACACATCTCACCCCCACCCCCTTCTTCTCACCCTTCCGATAACTACGATCGTTCTTTTAATTTTTTTGACGACCAGGCATTGGTTTATGAGATATACACGCGGTCTCAAATAATTTATTTAAATTACCTAATTACACGTGAAATCAGTGAACAGGTGCGATGGTATAGCATCTATGCGTGCACTCCGATCCTTAAGTTTACCGAACATCCTATCCAATCTGATTCGAATCTCGCGCCGGGTGGTTTGAAAGCTATAGCTTGAATCTTATCGCAGGCAATTTCTGTGCCGCTAAACATAAACATCTTTAGGTTGCGGCAACCACGTGACATGACTGGCATACAGCCAGCGACATATACTTCCAGATTTCTCTAACGCCGTCAGCTTTCTGCGCTATACATATGCATATATCGACGCGGAAATAATTATCGTTCATTATGTAACGGATGCTACACTGAATTTTTATCGACGAGCAAAAAACTAATGATTTTTTGGTTCAGACTTTTCACGCGCAGGATGAGAACAGAGTTTGAGACGGGTTGTCTTATACTTACTTGAATTTTTGACAACCCTATCGAACATAAGTTTGTATATAAGTCTAAGGTTTCTCGAGTTCCTATAAGAAATCTACGCATTTCTGCGACCGTGCATCTAACCGGAAATCGCCATAGAAGCTGACATGCCTGTAGAGCCACGTCTTGAACGGGACGTTCGATAGAGCAGAAGCTGTAAGATTGATCGTAGGATTTCCTGTATCTATATAGTCTCGTTCAGATATTACACAGGGTGGTCCAACTTGAAAGCGAGGGATTTTGATACCTCGAAAGTCGAACGGAATTAGAACCACTAAAAAAATTCTCGAATAAATCACGTTACAGCTGATGTGCTTTATTACTTCATCGGAATTATGGAATTTATAAACTGCTGACTTTGTTTCGACGATGTAGCTGGTATCAAATAAAATAGTAATAAAGATCCCTCGAACTGGTAATTGGAAATAAAAAAAGAAACCTTTTCAGTTGGGCGGAAAATTGAGGAGAGATCGAATCGTTCATAGAGAAAAAAAGAGAACGAACACTGCAGTTATGCTTTTTATATTCAGCGCCGCTGTATTAATTGTATTCAGTGCAGGGAGGCGAAATAAAAGTGCAATTTGGTGGTGCACGCAGGCCATAGTCGGACTGAGAAAAAAGCAGAAACGGAGGGTGTAGGAGGTCGGGGTGGAGAATGAAGAAGCTGCCTCTTAAGGGAACAAAACCTCATCCCGCGAAGATACGTGACCGGAATTACGTCACGCGGACCCAACGTGGCGCAGCGCGATACTACCCTTCCGCTTCCCGCTTTCGGCCTTCCGTTCTTCCGCGTTTTTCGCATTCGACCCTACATAGGTATACACATCTGGAATACTGGTGGAGTTGAACCTCATCCTCCCTCGACCAAACTCCGGTCTTACCTGCTGCTTGCGCCTCCTTTTACCCGTTGTGCTATAATCCGAAACGAAGTCGAGCCAACTAAGTTTTCCTTCGGAACTGTAAAGAGTATCATCGATATCAATTAACCGGAGAACCAGTTCGCTGCGAATCTACCATCGATCTTGCTTTATAGCTCGCTACTCTACAAACTCGCGACGAGAAATTTATCCTATGAGAATGCAGTCCGGTTCTCATGCAATGCATTTGATTAGTTTATCCAGATTCTTCCGGATCTGCAATTGTATGCCTGAAATTTTAATCGAGAGTATAATTATCGTTTAATTATACAGCGCTTATTTAATTAACACGATTAATTCTCCGAATTGGTTTTTTCTTTTCATTTTTAAGTTTTTTTTGTTCAATTCAGCGAGAAAGAGTTTAGACTTCTTTAATATTTTTGCTGGTTTGGGTGATAATTAATTAATTTCGACTTTTGGAAACATACTGCTGTATGGGTTGAATTTTGTTTTAATGCATTTTATTCTTCAAGTTTTTAAATACGGAGAATCCTTACGCGTATTAAAAATTCTCTTTTTTTTTAACGTGCCCGTATTAATCTGTACGTTGAACGTACGTATACCATATTCTGTGCACAGTTGAGCGTTTTCCATTTTCGCGATATACCCCTATATATGATTGTCGGAATTAAAACGCCAATAATTGAGCTCAGTGGCAGCTTTTCAATCGATCGTTCGACGTCGTCTTCCGCAGAAGTACCAGCGGTAGCAGTAGCAGTATAATCAAATCCAAACAGACGAGATTCGTTTCGTGATTGGTGCAGGAACCGGGGGGATTGAACTTCCCTTGAGCTCCGAGTAGGTAGGTAGGTAGAATCGGAGTGAAATAGAGAAAGAGAGAGAAACAGATTATTCGAGACTCTGTGATGGTCACGTGTGCGAAACGCAGATATGACTCCAAGCGATGAAATCACGTAGCGATTTAATTAATTCAAACTTTACCAACGATTTTATACTTTATAATCGTTCAAGTAGCAGAAGACGCTAGGAGCGTTCTATAACGCGGCGTACCATTGTTCAAGGATTAACATGCCCGTGCTGTTCTCTCGATGCTCTTTTTGATTTTAATTGAAAACTCCAAAGTCAAATTGAATATTCCAATTCGAATCTTACGCCCCCCATGTTCCGTACGTTATATAATACGTAACTTTGGTATATCAAAATTCAAACGCCCGCGCCGCTACCTATAACCAAAACTGAGGGTAAAACTACCGAACACTTGCAAATCACGCGACCTCTTCGCTTTTTCACCCCCTTGCATATAACGTCACTTCCGTTGCAACGAGAATCGTCGGGATGTATACCAAGGTTTTAGGTATACAGCAGCAGTAGCAGCAACATTATTATCAACTCTAGAAACGAAAACATAATTCAGGACCGTCCAGCGCACGAAACTTTGCCCATAATTTGTACTTCAATTTACATATTGTCGACGACTGGTTTCCTTATCCCTTCTATTCTTTATGGACAGTTTTCGAGTAGGTGGGTTAGGTAGATAGGGTGTGTATACGAAGCTTTTTCGTAACCTTATGTCTACCCCCGCAACTATACCTATAACATTCACATCGCATGAAGAGGTTGACTATAAATTTTATTGCCAACGTACCAAAAATCGTCTTTTTATACACCAAACTACATCACGCTACTTTCTTATTTCAGTCGAACCGTGCCGCACGTTGCGGTATAAAACTTGTATTTTGTTTTTCTATTCAAAACCAACTCACGGTGTACCGGTATACGACATGATTGCACAGCGCTCACAATCAGCTATACATAAAAAAGCATCGTGTCGAGGATCCTGCAAGAAAAAAGAAAAAAATTAGCAAAATAATATTGAAAATAAAAAAATTACCCGCACATCCCATTTAAGCGACGCGCGACGTAGTCGATGAGGGTGTGAAAATATGCAACGATAAGGAGAAGCGGTAGTAAGCCGCCCTATATCGACGCCACTTTCTTCCACAACCGACGCCCGGTTGCCGCTGTTATATTCTATCCCATATATTCTATCCCACCCTATCCTACCTCTTTCAAGGTATACCAGAGGGACCAGCACCAGCTAAGCAAGGCGGTACGAAACTATCCGCAAAGCCGAAAGAAAAGGTAGCTAGGGATGAGGGTTGAACGGGGTTTGGGGGTAGGGGAGTGGTGAGATCGGAGGGGAAAAAGCCGGCTTAAGAAAAAAAAGTTGGCTCGTTCAGCCACTTTGCCGGAGCTTAAGGATGCTGGAGAATTTATTATTAAAAACAAGAGCCTCCTGAAACTATCTTAATTCCCGTTAACTGCTTCCACCCACCCATCTGCTTAGTATTCTCTCACCCCCGTTCTTCGTCTACCCTTTTTTCCTACTTTCTTTTCATCCTTTCCATTCTTTTTATTTTTTTCTTTTTCTGATTTGTTTTTCTTGTTTCTCTCACTCTTTAAACCACTGCTTGATTTTCTTATCTATATATATCGCATTGTTTCAGTTACCTAAGATTATTATTCTACCGTTTCGACCCAGTTAATGTAAGATGGAAAAATTTTCAACACTTTTATCCACACGTTCAAACACATATCTGAATATCAGCCACGGATACCGCGATGAAAAATGCGCGAAAATAAGTGATATAATTACATGGTATTCTGAAAAATTATTGGTCGCGTGACTGGATCTAAAACACGAATGCAGTATGCGGTAGTTATGGCCCAGGTTATCTGTTGAAAATGACCGACTTGTTAAATTTCATAAAACTTCCATAGCTCATCTCCGTATGTAAACTAGAGCTCACTTGTTTGGGTTGGTTATGTATGTGTGAGGATTGCATCGGTGCATAGAGGCTTATATGGGTCAACGCTGGCCGATTTGTGTTCGAGATATTGTAGTCGGCGATCTACGCGAAAAGTTTCGTTCCCCTGAGTAGTTCCAAGATTAAATCGTGGCCTCAGTCCTCTTTTTCCTCATACTTATTTTCCTCCTCAACTTTTCTATTTCCTATTCCATTCTCTTTCTTAATTCATCTCGACGATAACCACATTATTATATGATCCTTTCTCTCCGATACTGCAGCATCCCTCTCTCTCTCTCTCTCTCTTTTTCTCCTCATTCGGAAGAGAAAGAGAGAGAGAGAGATGTTCAGTCATGCAGTACTTACACACGTATGCACCTTTATCAGTACCGGAAAGGATTATCTATACAGTTACACTCCTTGAACTAAAATATATGTACTGTATAAATGCTAAATTCTCTCTCTTATAGGTAGGTCGTTATCTCGCTTATTTTACCGGAGCACATCGCTTCGTCGGTTACCTAATTCAGCGTCTATAGTCGTATATATGCCGTCCAGATCCTCGGTACTCAGCATCCGGGGTTGTCATCGACGACGACGACGCTGTCGCTTCTATTCCGCGCGTAACTGAAACTTTTCATCCCTTCACTTCCTTTCCCCCTATAATTGCTTCCACGGATATTTATACGCTTCACTGTACTCGCCGGACGATGCAATTTTGTCACATGGTTACGGTATCGATTCTATAATTCTTTACTACCTGCAATAATATGTCGATAACGATACGAATTTTATCATGTACTAAATATTTTTTATTTCCAATTCTGTTTCAGGTAAGAAAATCAAAGTTTTTCTATGAGGTTTGATTCCTTCGTGATTTGAGTTATCGGCTGCGGCGTTATACGTAAGTTACGATTTAATAATATGTCCAGCTTTAACATTACATAATGGTTCCTCAACTTACGTTGGGATCGGGAAAGGTTGAGTCTAATTTTTAACTTGTCGAGGCGTACGGGACGAAAGTTTGAAATTTATTTTTGCATATCGGCGATAAAAATACACTACGGATAAAGTATATCGGGATGCCGATGCAAAGAGAGATGATGATATATCTTATTGTATATTCCACAATTCTTTTTCAAGGTGATATTTCAAACCTGAGATACCTCTGTGAAATCCTATCCTACTTCAATATATTTACACATAGAGTATTCCTTTTTTTTTCTCTGCAGATATTGGTTTACGTGCTCGATGACTCGAATTTACGAGGAAATATATATTATATAATATAATCATCGAGAAATATTGAAAATAACGTAATATTCAATTTAGAATTCCGTGAGTCATAATAATTTTCATGCCAGCCAATGCGCACGCACGTTATATTTTTCACCTCACACCTAACCTCGCGTGATACCCTCGATGTACCGTATGTCTCGCTATATGTATAGGTACATTAATAGCCTGTGATCAAGATAAACCCTAATTTCTCAAGTCACTTCCGGTTGGTACCAGAAGTTTTCGTTTTCCTGGAAGGATGACAAGACCCGCTTGGAAACCACTTTATAACTGTAGAGTCCCAAGCGCCATTTAATTTCTCTTGGTCGATCTGACGTATACGTGCGGAGGTATAAGACCAGATTCGCCTCACCAACTTATCTAATTTTCCTATATACGTTATACGTTTCATATACATATGTAAGTGTGTAATATATACAGTAAAATTCATCGAGGTGAGGCGACGCAACTTCCTCTTGTGAACTCGTTTCGTGATAATGGAGCGAATTAGAGAAGTAATTTAGGTAGAGGGTGACGATTATCACGCGTAATGACTCAATTAACCTTAGCCGAAAAATTTTCCCCTCCCCCCCCCCCCCTGCCGCACTCCTCCACGCTGTATAGTTACGCACGAACTGGGTGGCATCAACCCCTTGAAGACGACGCACCGCACTGCCTTATAACCTTACGTACATAGCTACCCCTTTACTTCCCTTTCCTTTCCTCTCTTGCGACCCGTAGCCCGTAGACTTTCTAAGTCATCTGGTTATAAGGTATACTACGTACTACTTACCTACCTAATTATTTTAGCAAACTTTGTTAACCCAAGACCTTGAGAACTCGCTGGGGATTAATACTACTAATTTGTTTTAAACGTGTTGATGATGTAAGGCTTATATGAAAAGTTAACCTGCAGCTTATATCGCTGGTATACAGTCTCACTGCACATGAACCAGATATTTGGAAATATATACAGGGTGAGTTTTTCCAAACTCCGAGATTGGGAGGAGCTTGATTTGACAGATATGCGCTTGACCTCGACTCGACTTCCTCATTCTCCCCACTTTTCTCGTCTGCGGTGCGTTGACTGGCCGATAAAACCGTATGAGGCTCCTCCCGTTCTCGGAGTTTCGAATGACTCACCCTATACATAAAAAAAGAAAGAAGCAAAATTATCATATGTCAAGTGAATAATCGATGAACGGTATCTCGATCGGTTCGTTCTTAGGAATCGTTATTTTAAGACGTCGTGGCTTTTTATCTTGTCAACGGCTTCAGCACGTACTGTATGTTTAGGGGCATACGTTCAACACTTGTGCATATGACACAAACTGTCATGGTGTCAGCTATAGGGTGGATCAACTACCATGGGCACAACTAACCATCATGTATAGTCAGACCCTTGTCAAAGTCGTTGACGAAAGTCTGCCAAGTTTTAAGTAGCTGCGTCAACGTTGCGTCCCGAGCGTAATTTACATAGGTATACATACATCGTTTGAATTTCTTCTCCTTCGCTCTATCTTGTTCTCTTTTTTTTGTTCTTTTCTTTTGTCGTCTTCCTTCATCGTCTGCATTTTAGTCTCTGGTTTTTTAATTTTCTTACCTCGACAATGACGTCGTATGTAGCCTAGAGTTGTTAGCATCGAAACAACGAAACTGCTGCTGCTGCTGCTGCAGCTGCGTGGTTCCTGACTCTTGTGCAGGTTTCGCGAGTAGAGATGATGGAAGAGCGGAGAAAACAAAAGTACATATACCGAAGGTGGAAAGACGAGGAGAAAATATAGTAGCTAGGCGAGTAGTAAAAGCTAAAGTCCCAGACCGGCCGAGTTTACTTTGAGTTTGGCGTTTTGCAACGGTTGCCGCGAGCGGCCAAACTTTATCACGTCAACCTCGGGAGACTTGTACATACCTACACGTGTGTATGAACGTGCGTGTGCAACTGTGTAACTACATAGACTCAAGAGAATGACATGAGAGACTAGGAAACTGGAGACAGTAGACCGGAGATTTTTCAGCGGTCCTAAAGCTAAACAAAATGTTTACTTGCCTCCGCGAATGTTGAACGATCCGCATCAAAACCTTTCCGTATAAACTCTTGAAGTTTTCATTTTTTATTTTCAATGACTTGTTTCTGTTGCTTCTCTTCATTTCTATTTTCCATATTCTATTTTGTTTTTATTCATTTCTTATACATAATTTTCTATTTCGCAACAAGACAAAGTCGAATAGAGGTATATACTTTCAGAAAATTGGGGTCACGAGTCTGGTAGTGAGGATAAAAATCCTTAAACCTTAAAGCCGCGAGGCTGACTGCTTTCCTCATTTCTGCAAGCAACGTCTACGTCTACGTCTATGTCGTCTATGTCGTCGTCGTCGAATGAAATAGAATAAGTTATGCACTTGTGGATCCGCGAACGATGCTGTGAAGCGACGCTCCACTTTCCTCGCAGTATATGTATTACAGCTGAATCGGAAGAAGAAATCTAGAAATCTCGCGAGTTCTCTCAGCTTATGGTATATCTGCCGAGAAATGTCTTCTATTCTTTTTTTTTTTGTCGTATTGTTTTTTTTTTTCTTTCATTCTTTCCAAAGCTACGATGCAGCTGAAGGAAACATTCGTGCAAATTGTTACACATGCAAACAAGCGACTTCATTTCCGAACACGTTTTTGAAGAGAAAATAAAAAACCGAGGGAGCGGCTTATCCCCAGAAGAATAACCGAATCAAAACTAGCGAATTATGTTTAAAATAATAATTTTTCCATGCAGTACGTTACGAGTATTATAAGAATATTATATCGTGTACTCGGTTATAAACAACCACCGGCATTTACCGGAACAAACTCAGGCTGCACCAGCAGCGTATAACTTCTTTGATCCAACCAACTAAAACCCACGCAATGTGTATACCTGAAGGTAGGCATGTATGTAGGTATGCGGCACGTGATATGCACGTATATATCTTCTATCCGTTTATACGATCGTTTGGTGTATATATAGGTCTTGAAGTGTGCAGGTTGTATATGTAGATATGCATACGGAAAGCAACGCAGCAGTAAAGTTTATTGCAAGAATGCATTAGATCGGGCGCGTTACACTACTAGCTGCTGTTGCTTGGTGGGGTGGTTGCCCAGAAGAGGAGGAAGAGAAGTGGCGTGGCGGGAGTTGGTAGTAGTTGGTAGGTAGGAGGAAAAGGAGGATGAGGAGGAGGAAAAGAGGGAGGAGGAATAGGAGGAGGAAGCAGCGGTGGTGGCGGATACGTAACCTCCTTGACGCTGTGCCTCGTACCGCACCTCTCCGCAACTCTCGACCTCTTCTACGGGAACGCCGCAAGTACTCGCGGAGCCCAATAAACTTTGCTTCAATATACTCGGGAGGCAGTTAACCCGACCTCACTTTTGAGATCCAAGCGGGGCGCGAGCCGGTGGCACGCCAAGACGCGTGTCCCGGTGCAATCTTACTTCTCTATATCTAACTCCCTCTCTCTCTCTCTCTGTCTCTCTCTCCCTCTCTCTACGGAATATTCTGGATATCGAAGCGATATAGGCGCCACGGTGTTTCTTGTTATCAGCAGGATAGGAGAGCCCTCGACTCATTCGCCACACACGCACCTCCCTCCCATATAGACTTCGTCTTCTTCGTCTTCCTCCTCCTCCTTTACTTTTCACGGTCTACCTACGCAACAACAGCCTAGCTATTCCGATTCCAGTTTTGATCGATCTTTCCCCGATTCAAACCACCCTTAAGACTCACCCCGAGAACTATTATTTCATTTGGTATTCATTCACCGGTTATATATATATACGTGCTATGGATTTTCCGCTTCGAATCATTCATCGTCATTATTACACGATATAACCTTCGACCAAAATTCCAGAAATATAGCTGCAGCAGCTAGTGGGCGTAGAAAATCGTGGCACCTACATATAAATCTTCGCATGAGGTATTCGCTCCGTTTTGCTTGTATACCTTGGCAGCTAAAACTATATTTTACATAGCCCCGAGGGGTATGAGTATTGAACGGTATATAGGCTGGCCCAATCGATCCCGCCAAATGCACATTTCTCATTAGGCACGCTTCATACTCGCGCTCGTGAAATTATGAAGCGAGTTTAATTGTGCCCCCCTTTTCTACCCGCTCACATTCTACCCTCGTGAGTTTGGGTGGGTCTGTCATTATCGCGAAAGATCCTCCCTTACGCGCGGTTCTTCCTTCACCCTTCCACTCGCGTCATACCTTATTCACGATGACTTGAGGAAAATCGCTCGCGTTTTGCTCAGAGCCTCAAATCCGGTGGCTGTAGCCTTCGAAACTTTTAAATTGCTTTGGAATTACGCCAATATCAAACGATGGCTGTTTCTTTTCTTTTCTTTTCTTTTTTTTTTCAATTGGGTTTCTTGTTTTTTAATATCATTAGTTTAGTTCGTTTTTTTTTTGTCGGGATAAAATCGTAGAAGGGATTTTACCCTTGTGTTTAATTGGTTTCATTATGACACGCCAACCGGCTATAACAGTGGGTATACTTTTATCGATTGCAAAAACACCGTCAGCTGGTTTCTCGAAAACCAGCAAGCTCGCGCGTCAGACGTGTCAAGAATCTCGACGATCATGCAAATCAAGCTAGTCTAGTAACGCGTGCTGTATGCTGCCGTCTGTCAAACAGTAGAAGAGACGCGATATTAATTAAACTGCGGAAATCGATGAATGCATCTAATTTTGCTGCAGGAAAAGTTACCATGGTCTATAATACGAGACTGCAATAAGTTATGTATTAAAATTATTCACGGGATAAAATTGATACGCTATAGTTTGCTTTTGACGATATTAAAAGATGAAATTAGATTCTCTTCATCCGACGTGAAGAGTCCATACGGAGATAACGTAGATACGGCTGTGTTATATATTCGTATTACGGTGGCAATTGCGTATCATTTGTTTATAGCTCGTAGTAATAAATAGTCGAGATTCTCGGTGTAGATAACTGAGACTAGGGCCGTTGTTCGTTCATTCGTTGTTGGATACAACCGCGACGTCGAGCATTTTCCCTAGTATAGATTCGAAGCAGTTGGTAACGCCGCTGACACCGTACCGCGATAATTTAACTCGCAACAAGGCTCTCTCTCTCCGCTGCAACGGCAGAAGCAAAGCAATGGCAAAACAAACACGATCAAAACTGTACAAGTAGCTAGCTATCTAGTCGTTGCAGGCCAATGTACACCCGCTAAGCGACGATATACATAGAAATATGTATACACGTACGTACACCACCTCGCAAAAACGTCACACATCTACGTACCCCATAGCGTGTACCCCCATGTATTTTACATACCTATATTATACACTCGTACACTACATTCCTGCAACTTATACCACTGTATCCACCTGTCCCAGAGTTGACCAGCATAACGAGTTCCGTTAATTGATCAACGCTACTTATATCGCTATCGCGCGCAGGCTGTACGTAATCAATTTACAGGTACATACATTCCACCTCGATGACTATTATGTTCACGGTTCACGGTTCACTTATACTCTCTGCATACGGTTCGATAAACAGCTTTCCAGACAGCTATATGGATTAAACGAAGCTTCATTTGCTTTCGATTTATAGTGTATATACATATTTGTGTATAGTTAGTATAGATACATATGTATACATAGAATCGCTTTGTATATTAGAAAATTTTGACACTTGTTGAACATGGTAACATTCTAATTAAGCAGGAAAAAAAAAATATCATAATGAAATCATGGTCGTATATGAACTCTTGTAGATTTTAAGAAATTCACGTTACTCCGATTTGACTTGACGGAAAGGCTACTAGGTAGTTGGAGGAAATATACCGGTGAATTGTGAAGTAGCTGATACTTTGCGCTGTTATAACGTTGAGGTATAAAATGTTGAGGCAAATGATGGTCGTTATTCAGGAACGGGAATGATATTTACGGGACACTCGGTGGAAAACTCGCGTAGCGACGAATGAGCGGAAGCTGTCACGGTCGAAGAGTCGGAAAACAAAGAGTCGCCTCTACGCTGAATTCATTTTGACCCGGTACTGCGATGTACAAAGAGATGTTGCTAACTATATCTACATGCCATTGCATATAACTATAGCGTTATAGGTATCCATTTGACTATATTTCTCTTCTCTAACACCCATCTGGGCTATGCACTGTTACACTATACATATGCATGTTTTTTGGTTCTTTCACGTAATTATTACGCCAATCGCACAGTAACGATCATCATATTTTCACGGTCACGTGTTGTCTATTAGAATATGATTTCATCAATGCGGAGTAGAACAAGAAAGAAAAACTTGGGATTTAGAAAAATTTGTTCCGTAACTCGTTTCATTCTCGAACCGCAAAGAAACTCACAGAAAAATACATGAAATTGCAAGGTTATGTCACAAGAAGAGGGGAGAAGAAAGAATAAATTGAAGAAATCCGATGAAACACTAGGTATTATACGTGGAATAAAATTGAATATAAATACCCCATAGTGCGTGGCGACCGCGTTCTGTAATCGGATTGGTCTTGAATATTTTTATTTTTATTTTAGATCACCCGTCACCGTTACTCTCTACGCTAATGAGATTCTTGCCCTAGGACCTTTTTTTTTGTTTGTTTGTTTGTTTTTCTTCTTCTCCATACGCGAGGTTGATTTTCTAGAATTCATTGGATCGTTCGATCTATGAAGCATAGATATATGTTTTTACACTAGATTTCCAGGGTCGACACCCGTTATAAACCCAGTGGAGTAGGTATCGCGGTTTCTATGTACTTCGTAGGTACGTATTTGCGTGCCTATATACCCGTAATATAGGCTTACATAAGCCAGGGTGCGGTGCTCTGCTCTGCGGCTTGGCATGGCCGGGTTGGAACGCCGGGATTCATTACTCTAAGGGCGCTACAAAGTGCGCTCGACTGTTTCCTGATATATATACACATTCACATACACGTACCAACATCCGACCAATTCGCGCAGACGCGAATTTACAAACCATCATATTTCTCATTATATTCACCTCGGTAAGGCGCGATGAGGTGATATGTGTTTTACCGTATTTGCAGCTATGTACAAATACCCCATAGCCCATCGCCTTGCATTTTATATGGTTATTCACCATTTGCAGAGTAGATTTCTGGAGAGGTGAAAATCACTCGTACCCCTAAATAACTTGAGATCGTTCGAAAAGGGGAGTGGATTTGGAAGAGCAAGTAGAAACTGGAGGCTTGAATTTGAAATTCGACATCCTTCGTTCGGATGAGAAACGAGAGAAGACTATAGACGAGTAACGAACAAACGAAGGAAACGGGATTGGCTGGTCCTAACGCGGCAGAGTTATACCTACAGTCCCTCGGTTTCACGAGCGGCAGGGCCTGCGCGCAATAATCCCCCTTTTATCGGCAATTGCACCTGCCAGAGGAACGCCGAATGCTCGATCGGCGAAACAAATTGAATCTCGCGTGACGCGTCACGAGCCTCTTTCCCGAAAGTAGAAGTAGAATTTTCACCGATCGCGGTCCTCTCCTCAGTTTCGGGGTAGGTT
This sequence comes from Athalia cordata, assembly GCA_963932425.1. Lineage (NCBI taxonomy): Eukaryota > Metazoa > Arthropoda > Insecta > Hymenoptera > Athaliidae > Athalia > Athalia cordata. The sequence continues at coordinate 35,867,455 of OZ010626.1, forward strand.
CCAGAGAAATGAAAAAAAAATATACATATATCTTGACATCAGTTGAGGAAGGAAAGACTGAAATTACGAATTTGGTCGGCTCATAGTGATCACGATTCAAGCACCAGGCGCTCTGACTTTTGTTTTCCAAATTCGAATTTCACTCGTTCATTGGAAAAATCGAAGCGTCGTTTTTTTAGTTTTTATTCTATGTATTCTGTGTTTTTATTCGAAATGAAAAAATTCATTCCACAATATCCGTGGCTCAGGGTGAATATCAGTTTTATAGCGCACGCAAAGCCGATGGCAATAAAACTTGGAGGGTTTGAGAGCGGTTGTAACTCGTTATGCCAAGTAGTATGTGGTGGTGTGTAATCAGCCGAGTTTCCCACATTAGTTGACCGTCGCGTAGGTAATTTTGAAACGTGTTAGAGAGACTCTGTACGTACTTGAAGAGAGAGGTCGTAGTTCGAAGCGGAGAGTCGGTTTGTAGTTTCTGTTTTTGTCTCGTGTATACAGCGCGTTAAGAATAAATAATAGGATCTCCGTGTATTTCGCCGTAATCAACGTAGACAAAATTACGTTAGTCTTCTCTACGGCGGCAGTTGGTCCGTCGCGTCGCCCTTCGTTTGGTACTTGAATTCAGCAGCTACGTTCGTCGTTATATATACCAAGAAATAGAATTGAAGTGATGGCAACCGACGAAAGAGCCGTTCTGGCTTCACGATGCGGAGTGAAGTTAAGTAGATTGGGGAATTGAGGATCATTTTAATGCTCGGTTAAATTGCGTAATTGTGAGTGGTGAGTGCGAGAGAGAAATCCTTGCAGAGAGTGAACGCTGCGAGAAACCTGTGGAAAACCAAGAGCAGGAAAGTAAAAAGCTCGTGTTTAATATCCAAAGAAAAAAAAAAAAATAAATAAGTACATCAGCAACGTTATTTCCGAATGACATTTTTACACCGGATAGCGATATTCTGATTACGTTCCACCTCATTTTTGTATTTATATGAACGACACTGCGAGGCGCGATTAGCTTCGAAGTTCTTAAAACCCTCGCAATATTCTTTTTGGTCTTTGATCAGAGGCGTGTTGAGGACCAGTCAATTTCAACTGATATTTAGTGCAACCTGAGACCTTTTCAAAGATAGCGGAACTAGCGTCTAACGGAACTTGTCCTGAGGTAAACGCTGATGATGCTTTCCCATCTCTAAAGGTGTCTTTCTCGCGCGAAGTATACACACAGTTTCGGTAACACAGTCTTAATTACTCCCTCCGAATCCGCCCCTTGCTTACCCCTTGCTCTCAGCACTATCTCTTCCCTTCCATTTCCCGTCCCTTGACGCTCTTTTGCTCTCGCCACTCTCGTCACTGTATGCAGACTCTCCCTTTATAGTAGATAATAATTAAAGCGTGTCGAGGTTAAAGTAGGCCTACGGGTTGGAAGGGGACACTCCCTCTTTCTCTCTTTCTCTCACTCTACGATCCGCTATTTCTTTCATGCACCGTGAAAAGGATGTCTCTCGGATTGATCATCCGTTAAGGATGCGCAGATTTAATACGTCGTTACATGGTCACGATGGTTGGTAATAACTGAGATAGCTAGAGTTCAATTGCGAAGGACGTGTGAATATCAAATTCGAATATTTTATCGAAACTTACTCTATTCGAATAAATGTTTAAAAATTTGACGTGACAGTTTTCGCACCCTTACATTCCAGACATTGAACCGTTCGCCTATAGCTTATCTTCCTTTTTGAATGAAAAGTAAGTGAAAAAAGGTCTGCTGCGGATGAATCCAACCGCGTCCGTTAGGTAATATATATTTCTTCTTCACATTTTTACGTAATATTTTTCTAAATTTCACTAAAAATTTCTTTTGCCGCTGAAAATGTATTCGCCCCAAGGGATGTGGGAAGAAGTTGAGGAACACGGTTGGGTCTGTGAGTCGGTTCGAACCGATCCCCATATACATATGCTATGGAGATAATATAAACTACGATTTTGCGCGCAGGGATGGTGAGGATAGAGATGGAAGAAATAGAGCAAGGGGGGTAGGGTTAGTTTCGCCCTGCGATTATCGTATAAAGTATAAACTGACTGCAAGTGACATTTGGGCATCCCCTTACGAGGAAAATATCCCGTAAACCCGAGTATTCCCCTTTTCCATAAAGGCCTTTATAAATTTGGAGAATGGCGGCCGTTTCTTCTTTTAGGGCTCCATACTTTTTCCCGCCCCCATAGACGTCAGCAGTTTGTAGGGGTTGTAGGACAATTGACACTCGAAGGGGTGGTCGAGGCACGGGTTAGGGGGAGTCTGCCTACTTCTCCCCCCTCTTTCTTCTCCCTCCATTTCTCTCCTTCTTTCTACCACCCTTTCGTGAGGGGAGGTTAAGGTGCTGGTGCGGAGTTCCCGCTCGCTCAGTGGCGTGAGTGCTTATCCTGCACTAGACACAGGATTCAGCCATTGTCTGACGTCATTGTTATTGATGACACCGAGATTAGGGGTTGCCGGATGAATTAGAAGTGTCTCCGAAGTGGATAGGGGTCTGAGGGGCGACTAATGTCGTACCTCGCCCGGGGAAAGTCCTGATTAGATTCCTGGGTTGATACCTTAAATCAAAGAACGCTTCATTAAAGACGATATATCGGGTGTGGTCTGTCACTCGGTGGGAAGCCATTCCCTCCCTCCCTCCCTCCCTCCTTCCATTTCTCTACCTTTCTCTCTTCAAACCCGTTTCCATTGCTATCTCGATTCTATTACATCCGATCTCTATTTAAGTCCAACAGATTATCTATTCTAGTTTCTATTATGATCGTCCACTTATTTTTAATTCAGCGGGGTTGGTTGTGCACATGCCACTTACGTACCGCACTGTCACGTTTGGTCTCTCGACGCTTTTGTTAATTAAATATTATCGTCGCGTTATAATTTTGAAGTGCTGGACTATTAATTGGCACATTCAGAATACCTTCTTAAGAGATTATGTGAGTTGGGAAGAAAAATAAACGCATTTTCCTCCATCATTTTCTCTCTCTCTACCGATTTCTCTTTGTCTTGTTCTCCCCTAGTCAACGTTATTAACTGCCGGAAACGATTTGCCTCTCAAACTTTATAACGAGGCGTGTTGTCTTCACGGTTATAGGCGAGTGTCTGCGATTCATGGAATTCCTTCGACTTTCCCGCTTATTGGGAAGTTAACTGGTATTCGTAACTACAGTTTAGAATATATCCATGTACTGTTATACCCGTAACGCGAGTGGAGTGGAGTTTGCGTTTTCAGACTAGACGAGAAAGTACCAGAATTCCCTTCTCCTTCTTCAATAGGTATATATTTCTCTTCGTGTTTCGTTAACCGGGTATTACTACACCGATGCAAAGTAAACTGGAATTTTTGTAACCAACAACAAATTAAACTCTAGGGAATCACTTTGGGGATGGTTAAACCCCAATGTCCGCACGGTAACGTCTATCTATCCTTCTTCTTCGTATTTTTGTATTTACGTACGTGTGCAAAGGACCGTTAAATTCACCGGCATTTGCAAGGACTTTTACGATGGTTGAATAGCTGAAAATGTAAAACGTAACGGGTCAGATCGACTTTCTGGTTTGGATAATAACACTTAACTGGACGATTCGCATGCATAATTGAACCCAAGCACCTTACCGAGCACGAGAAACGAGGGCATAACCAGTGATTTATAGGAGCTACAAATTTTCAAAGAATACTTGCACTCAAACCCACTTTGTAGTTCTCGTACCGCGCGAAAGATGAATGATTCATGGATTACGATGATTAGCCAACGATTACCTCTTCAAGAATTTAAGAAAAACTGCTGGTATACTAGGTAAATTTTCATTTCATTTGACAGAATCCATAAAATTAATCCTCTTGATGAATATTTTTTGAAAATTTCTTTTGCAGCATCTGCACAATAAGCACCTAGATTTTCTTGGCAGTTTCGTGTACCTTCACCTACTTGCGTTCCATTGTTTCCAGTATTCTGCCTCGTTATGTGTTTCTACACAAATGTAGGTATAATACCGCGGGTGTACTTGGATCGTGCAGACGTAGAACAAAAAGAGGAAGTAACGTACGTAGAAACGAGGGCAGTTGAATGCGTTTATTGTCGACAAAGGTTCGTCACTTTCCGAAAGTGCAACACGTACCGTGTACGTTCGGTCTGTTCATCGTCGACTTGTTATCGAGCTACACAAAAGAAGATATGCACCTACACATATGAGTGACATATACACACCCGCGTTTAGGAGGTGAGAGCAACAGAGAGAAGAAAAGAAACGCGAGAAGAAAAGAGGGACGGAATGAAGAGGAGAAGAGTGAGATGCCGAGTGACGAGGCAGAGTCGTTTCTGGGTCACGCTGATGTTGGTCTATTTTTAATAGACTTCGATATTACCTCAGTCTCACTTTTCGGTTTTCAATATTATCTGGCCAGACAGAAAATAGTTGATTGGTTTTCAGAGACGACGGTACAGAATACGAAGAGAAAAAAAAAAGAACGAATAAACAGTAGACAAAAAACGATGTTAATGTTTACCTACAACTTACACTAAAATTCAAACAATGCACGAACAATTTTCTCTAACTACAATAACCTCCGGGCTAGTGTCAGATGAAGTTTACCTCGTTGGTTTATTCGCACCGTTGTACTTTCTGTTTCAATTCCCGTACCCAATACTGAATCTGCGGCAAAAGTTGTGTATGTAATAACAGCTGCAAATGTACTTTTCTTCTTATCTTTTTCTGCCTGCTTGGATAGGCCTCTTTGGCCTATTCATCGTCCCTTCCCCATCGTTTAATTGCGCCTTTTGTCGACTGTAATAAAACCTTCTTTACGATTGAGAGTCGCGAATCCTGGTAACCACTTGCTCCGTCACGGTGAAATGAAATCAGAGCTCGATCCTGATCGTCGCAGATGGCTCCAGCAGCTTCGAACTGTCCTTGGTCACGTCCAGCAACTATCCAACTCCCGTCCTTAGTCGCGATAAGTTGATAGACAATTAATCGCTAATCGCTACTTCTATACGCGTTTAACAGCCCTAAGAATACGCCCCAACTGGTGGTGTCCTGTTACCGCCATTATCATCGCCGACAAATCGTCACCTTTGATTTTTTCCTGGTGTAGAAAGCACCAACCAAGAAAAAGAAAAACTAAAGTTGGTACGATCAGGGAAATGGAGAAGCTCCGAGTTTATGACCCTCAGCCTCGCCTACTTCCGAAGCTATCTCGGTATTAAGGGTGCAGTGTTATTGTTATTATTTTTATTACCGCTATTATTTCGTCACCATTTTTATACCCCGCCCGCATTTCTCACATCCTGGTACAGCCCTACCTCCCTCCACTTTTGCTTCTCATCCCTTCGAATGGTCGGTAGAACGACTCGTATGGTATTGACATTTATAAATTGCGCGATCCATTTACAACGCAACGACGCCACCGAACCCGACGCCGACGCCTGCGACCGATTTTCAACTCCCGCGGGCTACACCGGCAACAGAAACTGGGGAGGCAGACGCGCGACTTTTTTTTTTCCCAATCCACACCGCCCCAGCTATGCTATGCTCGTATACATGTCATTGTCTAATGTTTAAAGTACGCACGTTACATTCGCCCGCGGTGTCCAATAAACCTGCATAAATACCTACGCAACCATCGCACCAACTATGAAACCAACGAAGGGAACTCGTTCTCGTTCATATGTATGCGCAGGGGAGGATGTTTTCGGCGAATGTCCAAATGACAGTCCTCCGACTGATTTTGGCACAACGACCTCACCCACATTCGGAATGAAGCGAGGGCGAGAAAACGAGTGTTTAACTTTTGTTTCACGAGTCTGGTTTGATATCAGAGTGAAAAAAAAAAAAAAACTAAAAAAAGTACGTAACAAAAGAGATATAGTAATAATAATTCGCATGGGTGTATGTAGAACTGGATGAAAACTCGAAAACGGTATAGGGAATAAAAAATTGAAAAAGTGTATCACGATATGGGAATGAGGAGGGTATCAATGATCACGGTAGCATCGTCAAATTGATAGCTTTTTACCAGGTAGGTCGTATACAGCGAACTACGCCAATCGCCTGGAACAACATCGCATCGTGATAATTGAAACATGCCAAATACGAAAAGGGTATATCCCCCCCTCCCCCCCGCGTTTTTCATGCTACCCCAGATATCTCGTGAGTAAAAAAGAAATTCCTCGACGAACGAGATTGTAAGTTGACTATCAAGATTGATGATGAGATCTATAAATCTTTTACATAATAGTCGATCATAATTTTTTTTAGTAATATTACAGCTGGTTTTCGCATATCTATTATATACGGATCTACTGCGCTACATATAAATGTAACGTAGGTTATACGTATGTGAAGGAATTTATATTTCTCCGCGTAAATTTTGGTTGGTGTGGAGCGAAACGCATTCAGAGATGCATTAGCGGTGAAGCGGGAAACTCTGGAACCGAGCTAGCAGTGGCGGGGCCCAAAAGTTTTTGGAAAAACTTTTCGACGGTTGGCGAAAGGCGAAATATTTAACTGAAGCTTTGCTGGTACTACTGTTGCTGCTGATGCCCGCATAGCGAATTTCAGACCGTGGCTTATGCGGTGCGGTGTTCGTTGCCCGTAGCTACTGCCGGCGCTACTGCCGTACTCGTTGCTCTTCGCTTCGTTGAGGATCCGTAACCGCCTTTGTACAACGTTTGAGGTTTCGACGAAGCAAAAACTGCGGACCGTGGTTAGCCCTGGCCGAGGATAAGGTATTTCCCGCGTAGCCAACCCCGGCTCTCTACTACCACCTTTACAACCACCTTCTCTTTTTTCCCCACGCCAATCAACGCCATCGATCGATAAGTTTCATTCCAAATCTGTACCCCCTCCAGTCCATCTTCGGTGTTTTCGCTACTTCGAAGCTCTAAATGCGATTGAATTGGTCCTACCGTTTTTATTAAAGACCAGTGTCCTTCGAAACCGTTGTGACTACTTCAATTTGGGATTCTATTACTTGCCGTTCCACAGTTTGACGGCTCTGCTTGCGGTCTCGTCCGAATCCAGAAGAGTATTACGAGTTGAAGGTAAAAAATCTAAATCAGAGGAAGGAATGGAAACGGAAACGGAAACTACGACGAAAAGAACTATCGTAAGTTCCCACCTCGATCCTACTTACCTACCTATTTCACGATTGTTTGATGTCGCAGGGGTTGCGAATAGCGCCAACTGGCAACTGGCAAGCTGCAGCTGGGAACAGGACTGAGTGTGGGGAGGGCAGGTCAAAGCTACTTTGAGAGTGCTTACGTTACGTTACGCTCAGCGACCGCGGTGGTGAGATCTAGGTTCGGTCTACACGATTGTTGCATTATTTTGCTACCTCTATCCTCAACTTCGCGGCTAAAATTGACCGGGATTACTTTGTTTCAAACAAACTGTAAAATACCCCCAAAGCCCGCGTGGCTTTTTTTTATTCTCATCTTACGAACGATCTGCGTTAATCTGCATTAACATGCTACTATGGGAATCTAAGAAGCTAAAGGGTTGAATGAAAAAACGTAAGAAAAAAAAATCGGGAGAAAAGATCCGTTGGAACGAACGGTTAGATTTTACTCTTGCCTGCGGTTAGAAAAGAAGCGGTAAGACTGAAAGAGATGGGGAAAACAGACGAGAAAAAGCAGGAAATAAAAAATAAAAAATTGGAGGGGCAGGAAGGAGGAAGACTTGGCAAGAATGATGTACGAGATGCATTTGTAACTCCGAGGCCGCAACGCTAACGTCCGATGGCTGAGTACGCCCACCGACTGTCAGCTCTAAGGACTTTAAGAGATGGTTATGAGATTGCGCCTGGAAAAATGAATTCAAAGTTCCGTCGCTTGAGACGTGGCAAAGTGATGGACGGCGCGATTTTAAGAGGGTTTGACTCAAAAAACAATGAGCGTTCTTAAGATTAAACGAATGGAATTATGAGGGAGAACATGGAGAAAAAAAAATGAGCTCTGACTGAGGAAGTGGAATAAGAAGATATGAGGAAACGAGCAGACCGATAACGGCAAGTAGTGTGTAACCGAGGATGCTTCGTTCTTCGATCCGACGATTTGGAATTCGGATCTACTCGCACTGATATCACCCCATTTCAGAAACTAGCCTATTTTGGTCGATCAGACCAAACCCGAATTCCCTCACTCTGAAACTAGTGGAAAACCACCGACTCCGTGCCATCCTCACCACTACTCCGTAGAGTCTTGAACTAGGATAGTGTGACTAACCACTTCGCAAGACCACGGAATTTGACGCACGTGGGTCGTTTTCATTTTCTTATTGTGCTTTTTTTCTTCTATTCCATTCCATCTTATAGCTCTAATCTATCTCATCTACATCTACGGCGGTGAATGTTGTTTTGGTTTCTCAGTTACGTGAGCTTTAACATCGTGAGAAGATACTGAGATATATCAGACGTGTTTACCGTTATTGAATCCTAAATACAGCAAATTAATTCATCCCTGAAGAAACCCCTCTGGGTAAAACTCATCGAAACTCGCCAACCCATTATCTATACCTATGTATACATAGTAAATTATAAATCGTCCTTTCCCTTTACCACCGCGGATTTGATAGAGCAAAGACGATTCCATCTGAACAGTTTCACGACGTAATTGTGGGGCCCGCATGATGTGAATCCGCGAACATTATCAAAATCGATTTCCAGTTAGATCGACTATGCAGGTAAAACTTTGAATGTTGATGTAAATTCTGTTTCGGAACGGACATTCCGAGCGTATGTACGTAGATGGGTGGGGTAGGTAGGGTGTGGGGATGAATTTGAGCTCGATATAATTCGCGAGTGTTCAAATACCAGTGCGAAGACGTATTCGTTGACGGAGGTGTTCGAAGCTCGACGCTGTACCAATTCCCCCGCGCAATTATCGCCTCGGGAAGCGGAATACCGGCTTCCAATTAACGCGCCCAGTACCGAGCGCTGAAAGGCGCGGGTCGGGGACTCGCGGGAGGTGGAAGCCCCACGACTCTGCAGAGCTTCGACCGTCTGATTTTGCCCGGCACTGAACGATAAACGGATGAACGGACGGCAACGGCAATGGGCAATGGTACCCGGCAACGGTGACTTGGGGCGTTATAGAGGAATGGTGCTCTCGTTCCCTCGTAAATTAGATTCACGTGACTCTTCGCAGTGGACTTTTAATGGACGAGGCGTTTCTGGCCCGCATACGAAGCCACCACATAGCACGTTTCATGGAATCGTGTACACTCGAAATTGTTCAAAGAGACGCGCAATCCTTCTGCCCCTGACAGGGTCTTGTTCTTTCTCTTATATTCATTATCATCACCGAATTCGTTCCTTAGTTCCATTCTTTTTTCTTTTTTTTTCTTTTTTTTTCATCATTTCAACTTTGCCTGTCCATCTTCAGAATGACTTTGTCTGTTCCTAGTGGCAAAAATCATTGTTGCCTCACGATGTTTTATAGTGAACGAGAAAGAAAAAAGCAGAATTGCACAAAGTGGAAGAAATATGGGCTTTGGTAGAGCCCGGAAAAAGTATACGAATGAAGATATCGCCACAGGCAGGAGGTAATTCTTACGATAGCTGCCATTCGTTTAATCTCTTCCTCTTCTTCTCTTTTTTTCCGCTCAAACTTTTGCCCCCATCTTTGTAGCGTGTCGAAGATACGACTTTGGGGATATAAGATCCTCATGCTACCGACTGGCTATACCAAATGCGCTTGCGAATCACTCACGCACTCACTCTTCGTCGTCGTCGTTATCAAAGTCTTTCATATTTATGACGTCGAAGACGCGCCTGTGCGCTGATTGACTTTGATCGTTGATTTTCACCGTTGCTTTCAACGTTGTAAGATTTACTGAGGACAGAGGAAGTGGGGGACCATCAACCGTAGAGGGGGGAAGTTAAAGAAAAGAATTCGAATTTTGAGAACGAGTATTGAGTTTAGGGGCACGACGCTGTCGGTGACCTTTCGCCAATTGGGGTCATCGGACCAGGCTGAAACATCGCCGTGCCAGGTTTAGCACACGGAATTCGGCCCAAACAAGACCGAAATAAACGCTAATCACGGTTCTTAATCAGCGAGTCTCATTTCTATTAATATGTACACGCACTGCAGCAGTGCTCAAGGATATTACGTATCCTACTTATTCCTTCGCTAGAATTATCGTGGGAACGGTTACTGATTTTTTTTTCTCAGTTTTTTTCCATCATCAGTTCAGGTTCCAAGAAATCATAACAAGACAGAGATCTGGGATTCGCAGTTCAAAGATGACGTTGATGGAACGAAAAGTTAAATTTTTCCCCGTGCATATTGGAGCAACCCACATCCGCCAGCACAGGATCTCTCGTTTCTTTTGCTTATATCTGAAGGTAAAACATGCCGTAGCTATACTACGTATCACACGTATCCAATCGTGAAAATTGGCTGCAAATTCCCCGCGGAATATTCTGTTAGCAACAACAACAACAATTCTCGGTATACCTGTTTGTTGTGGTCGTATTGGTGGTGGTGGTTCCGGTGTTACCATTGGTTCTACCGATGCCGCTGTATATACGAAAGATCGATAGAAATTTTTTTGAATAATGCATCCTCGTGAACGAGCAACGAGCACACACGCACGAAGGCACGCATAGGTACGATTTACATCACATCTATATGTATGTATACACGCGTAGAGTATAACACGTGAGAACCAATACAAATACGTTCTTACATCGAGTTAGGTATACCGGGGGATGGACTGGTACATTTTTCTTCATCGTTTTCACAAATAGCGAGAACCTGCGGGGTTTCCGCAGTGGGAAAACTTCGATTGACAGACCAGATGGCAGCGGGGTGTTCTGGTATCGTAGAAACATGTCAGTAGTTTCAGAATATCAACGGAGACAAAGAGTCTCCATCCAAGATATCAGTGGTGTTGTATATACGAAATAATGGAACAGCAGTACGTTATGTGATGTTCATTTCACGCGGATACAAAATACGGTTGGATCAATTCCTGTTTCAAAATTCAACGAAAACCTGGTTAAGAAAATATGAGGATGGGAAACGAAAAGAAGTGCAGCAAGAGAATATGGGAGGATGCGTACTCTACTTCAGTACGTGCGTGCATACCTCAGTTGAGTGCATATACAGAGAAATCGAAAACGTACGTACGTCGTACGTACCTAATGCACACATCGACGTATATATAGAAACGACGAAGTGCAGGCGAGTCTTCGGACTCTGTTTGGCTCCAAGGCCCCTTACCAAGTGGCTAATTATACGGAGTCTATGTTTGGCACTCATAATCTGGTCGCCCTTTCCGTCGTCGTTCTTCCTTCGCTTTGCAACGCCAGTAGAAGTAGCTCGTTCTTGTTACACGTAAAGTGTAGAAGAACAAGAACGAGATGAAGAAAAACAAATCAGGAGAAACTGAAGATTATTATTGAAGCCTTTGTACGTTGGTAGTTATTCGTCGAACTTTCAAAGTATCTCGTACACACACATGCACGTAAAAGAATCGACCGATCTACGCATCCGTTGATACGTTAGAATTAAATTCTACGATCTCTGACGTCATCAATATATTCAATAAGGCATCGAGCCCAGGGGTTAACCTGGGTCAAGTGAAACATCTACGCAGGCGGCGGTGTTATAAGAAACCAGAGACCCGACGTCTCGCGTACATCTTATATCTCTCTATAAATCGTAATCTTTACCGCAATCTTCAACTTCTATACATAGGAATATTTGTTTTAGAATATTTCGATTCCGATTCTTACATTCTGATTTCTGACGTCTGAACCAAATGTACATATTTCGCTATGTATGAAACTCGAGTGTTCGATATAATAATTACGCGATTGCTGATCGAAGCGAGCTGAATGAAAATGCAATTTATAGTTGCGAGTGGAATCGGATTAAGATATTGAACTGGATATTGCATTTTTTATCGGGCAGGACCTGGCTCAACGGTTATCCCATCGCTACCACCATCACCGTCGTTGCACTATACCTATATACCGTTCTGTCGAAGCTTGCTACATTGGATTGAATTATTAAATTCAATTTTTCGAGTACTGAAAGATTTCAAATATTAAACAGGTTTGTCTAGAAAGTCTTGTGCGCTTGTACAGTTCCGAAGAAACGATATATAAAAGTATGATACTTATTCCTTTATGCTGCGTAATTTTATACCGCACTACCGTACACTTTTCATCACTATACTTTGCACATATATAGCCACTGTAATAAATGCATCTGGAGTTCCTACCATGTTATTATCTCGAATAAAATGTATCCTGTGACAAAACTGGATGTAAAACAAAATCGACGTTTGATAATGCTTACGTGTTCGTTGCACCATGTACATTTGGTGTAACAGAGATAGTGTTTAGCACTCATTACCATTGTCATTAACGAGAAGAATTAATTAATCATTGCGTAGTCGTTATGCAACTAGGCCAATTAGGGAACCTGTTCACTTCAATACATCTACAAGTATTCATTTATACTGTACCTATATAATATGTGCCACAGTTAAACACTGGACCAAGTTTCATCGATGTGGAGACTTTGCTAGTGATCAAAAAGGGGGACGTCATTACTTTTGATCTTTGCCCATATTAGCAAGGAAAGGCACACATTTCATCACTCGTCCGTCATCGTAGCGTCATTAAAATGATGTGAAATACCCAGTTGATTAATCGATGTTACAGTTTGACCGATAATTTGATGCTCCAATCAATCGAATCAATCATGGTTTTCAATTTTATACCGACTACGCAATTTTTGTGATTCATATGTATACGGAACGGTGATCAGATGTGCCGGTGGTCAAAGAACAAAGCGCCGATTCGCGAATCAGTTTTCTTCAAACAAAAACCGTAATTTTCGCTCTGGTCTTTTTTTCTTTCTTTCTTTTCGTTTTTTTTTTGTTAATTTTATTTTTCAATTCTGTTTTGCATCGGCGATTGGTTTCCGTTGTCGATGTAGTGGGGTGTAAAGTACCTACGTAGTAGTCCTGTACCCGGCGAACCTTAATCCGATTCGTAATGAGGGGAGTTAAAGCAATCTGCGATTGAAGGGGTGCTCCGTTCGCTCGTCAGGATGGGTGCCAGGGGGATGAAGCTCAGAAACGAAGGACGAGAAGGAGAGAAGCGAAGGATGGTATGGTATGGTATGGTACGGGACGAGCGTCGGGATGAACGGTCGTTGGCGGGTAGTAAGCGGAGGGTGGCAATATTGATGATGGTGGTGGTGGTAGTGGAAAGAGAGGGATATATAGAGAGAGAAAACCATTCTTGTTACTCTTGGCGACATCTTTAATTCATCGAATGCGGATTGTGGGCTGAATCCGAAATGAGTCTCTATTCCAGGTCCTTGAGCGTTCCGTAACTATCAAGCCCGATGAGAGATTCTCGTCTTATTCCAGTAATAGTTCTGCAACGCCAGTTTACCTCGCGGATAGATATATATTCCGACTAACCTGTAATACCCACCTATACTCCAACTGCACTATCTCGTGAATCATTAGCTTAAGCCTACACCTCGCGGGGTAGGCTATTATACCTACCTATCTATGGTTTACGTTATGTCCCACTGCACCCATCTATATAAGGTACAAATACCTACGCCTACGTACACATATGCATATATACGACACGTAATACCTATACCCAATGTGTAGGACTGTTTAAACGATTCGCACACCTGTTCAAATCCTCGGAAAGCTCTATATTTTCAACCATATACGTACACCGATATCACACCTGCAAGCTTACAGTAGATTTAGTGTCGATTTTAGAAAAGATTAACTTCAATTGTGTAGGAAAAGGAAAGGAAGGGGGAACGGAGGGGAGTAAAGCGTGCACATATAAGTATCTCATGCACTTGCACACCTGAATAAAGTGCACGTATGCACGTATATATCGGGGTTGACAGAAGCAGAGCCTACCTGGCCCGCTGCCAGCCTCACTTCCTGAGGCTACGACGGGCTGTTCCCTTTCCTTCTCTTCCCTTCGCGTCCCTGTCCCTCTTATGCCGCCTTCTCAGTTCTCCCATTTCCACCCTTTCACCCCTTTCCTCCCTTCGCCCCTTAGTTTGCCCCTCCACAACGTACATGAGTGTCCGCATTGCAGCTACACGGGCCACCGTATCTAATGATGGCGACCTACACGATGACACGTGGTACATACCCACCACCACCACCACCACCGATGTCACGTTACGGACAGGCTTTCCAGGAATCTCGCTGTCAGTTTTTTTTTTACATTTTGTTGTTGTGTTTTTGATTTTTGTTCTTTTTTTTTTTTGTCTTTTGTCTGAAAGTTTTTTAGTCCCAAACGGCAACCAGCTTTCCTGCCAAATGCTTTTGCCTCGAAAGTTTTCTACTCTGCTGCGTCAAGAAATGTTCTCTAACGACCGGGGGACTTGCGATGCGAACGTAATACAACGGAAAACATATAAACCCACCTGTAAAGAGAATAGCAGTTTATAACGATACTTTATACTTTACCAGTGTGTCCCCGTACCAGCGACACGCTTTTTGTTCACGCATTTAAACTTCTACCTGTTAACATATCGTTGTTGTTTCGAGAATATCAAGGTTTTGTTATTCACGTTGTAAAACGATGAAATCCACTGGTACAAATTGAAGCGCAATTACGTCATGTAGTTTAGATTCTGATAGCGGATAATTTTTATATGCGTTGTAATCGATGTATCGCTATATCGCTATAATTTGCATGTATAGTTCGGACACCGCAACATTTGTTAGTAGTTGACCATAGTTGCGTTAATCTAATCGAAATCTAATTGCCAACTGAGATAGATCTTCGATATCAATTATCCGATAATTAAATCGACATTGAGGTAACTTTACAATCGATATTCGATCATATACATTTAATACATGTTTAACGATATTGAACATTAATAATCATATCTATACAGTCATGTGCTACGCGATAACATCACGTTTCTATAATATGGGCATTTGAATTTGATCATAGATTACGCTGCATAGGTAGATGTGCAATATATGCTACTAGCTCTATGTATTCTTGGTGACAGATATATGAAAATGTGCAACGTAGTTTATGAGCACTCGGTATCCGTACCTACCCTATACGCGTTGGGAATTCACTTGCGATCATATACGTACATGAATGTAGGTATGGTTTTAACTCTACGTTGTCCGCGTGTTTCTTGAATAAAAACAAAAGAAAAAAAGTCAAACAAAAAAAAAAACACAATTTTTCACACACATATCTACCGTAAATTTACATCGCGTATGTGGCTATTATTTATGTATGTAAATTTACGGACGATATATTATTTATAATACACCCAGAATCCGTCCTGTATATCGGAAGATAAAATTCAACCAGTGCTGTAGGTATATTAGAAATAGGAAAAGCTGATCAGCATTTTTGTGAAGATATAAACTTAGAAAATAAAATTGCATCGTTGCAGTCTGTCTATCCGTTTGACAAGCGCGAAATGAAAATAAATAATTAGAGGAAAATAGAAGCGAAGAAAAAAAACAAAAAAAAGAAGAAAATAGAAAAAAAGCTGTTGAAGTCAGGCGAAATCGGTTCAGATTATTTTGCCGGTCCTTTTGGGATTCTCCAATGTTTCAGAAATAGACAGGCACGCGCGACGACGAGTAACTTTACGGGGAGTGGACGTCTTGGAGTACCTATAGTAACCGGCGCTATATCTCCTTTTATTTACGTCTCGCCTTGCTTCCTTACCTCGTCTTATATACCAAACTGCAACTGCAACTGCAACTGCGGATCTGTAATACGTATACGTACAGTTGAAACGGTTGATGTTTATTTGCTTAAATCTCATTGCAGTATACGTATAGCTGACTGACTGTATAGCTGATCCGCGAGGTGCTCCGCTGTTACTGGCAGACGCCTCGTTAACGGTGAAATTGCGCACCGGTTGCAAAATTAACGGGTCTTTTGGGAGTTCGATCAAAATTTATTCATTTATCCTTTTAACTTGCTACTCGCTACTACCGTTTCTGCTTTTGCCGCTAATACTGCCACTGCCACCGTACACCGAGAAAAACTTTGTTGAGGGAAAATGAAACGCAGTGGGACGACCAAGACGACGAGGACGACGGCTTGGTAAAGAATAATTGGTAACGATTTGTCCCGAGTTTTACCCCACTCCCTTCAATTTTCTTGAGACGGTATATAAATGGCGATAATTCAACCGAAGAAAGGTTCTTGGTGATATTTTTTTTTTCTTTTCTATTTCTTTTTGGATTTCTTCTTTCAAAAGTCAGCTTATTTCGTAATCTGAGGACAACCGTTCATCAACAATAACTTTCCAACTATAACTCCTAAACGCCCGGGAAGAGTAGTATAAATTCTGTAGTTTTAAAACCCTTATTATTAATCAACGTCCGATTATACTTATGCAGTAAAAAAGTTTTTGAATTAAAACCTATTATAACGTATATATATATATCTATACGTATATAGGTAATATGTAAAAATGAAAAGAACAGAATTATATGAAAACTAAAGTAATTCTTAGAGATAATACGAGTAGCAGCTATATAGCGAGAGAATATAAACGCTCAGGTTATATATCAGGGATAGCAGCTATAGATATACACGTGAACTGGGAAAATGATAGCGAGTATGGCGAACTCTGCATGCGATCGGCACATTAATAAAGATGACGTGTCTCTTTATACACGTAAGTTACCATATACAGCCAACCGGGGTAATCTTTAGCTCTCAAAAAATGATGTCTTAGAGGAAAAGTTCTCCCCCTTTATAATATATAGAGCTACAAACGATATAGACCTATTTAACACGACATATTCACTAGCTTGGGTAAAAAAAAAGAAAAAAACGAATAGGTAGGTAATATATTTCTTCAAATCCGCGAGAAGTTGGTTTTGGGATATACCCTGCAGTATAGAACGTAACAAATAAAAAAAAGCTGATTATTTTACAATGCAGTGGGTTGTTTATTTTATTCGCTTTCTGCACGAGCCCCTTTTCGTTTGGACGATAGAAATTACGATGCGCCTAGCAGTATATGTTTATACATACGTATGTATATAAATACGCAAGTGATGTATCTTATTGTTGGATATCCCTGCGGCACATAACTACACCCACTCGAGTTTACGTGTCTATGAACATATGTAAATCTATATAGATATTTATGTACGTACACGAGATATAGGTGGGTACCTACAGGTACCGTGAATATTCGTACCGGCTCGCGGTAGTGTTTTTTCTATTCGACGAAGGCTCGCATAAACTTTCTATGTACACCCACACTGACATACATATGTTCGTTACCCTACCCATTTTTTGATATCAACATATACACCACTATTACTTTCCGTATCAACTATATGTTATATTCCGTACGCCTCTGGAACATGAGAGAGAGAATGGAAAAAGAGAACGTGTATGGTGAAGGGGCGGGTGGGGCGGTTGAGGGACTGCGCGGGGAGGGGGGAAACGACTCGTTCCAGGTTTCAGGGGGTGTTCATTGAAACGAATGGTCCTTCAACCAGCCCCATTCCAGTCTCTTTTCGTACTCCTCATCTCCAGCTCTCCCTTTTTCTCTGCTTCTGCATACCGTACATATATCCTTGAAGGAGGGGCTACAGGATTACTTATCCTTTACCAAAGCATGTGGATCAACCTGAAGTATATCGTTTGAATAAACGAAAACTTACGAGCACCGTTTCCATACCGGAAAGATCCTCGATCCTCCTCCTGCTCCTCCTCCTCCTACTCCTGCTGCCGCCGCTGCTGCGCTGACTTTACCTTATTTCTTATACCCTTACGGTACGCGTATACATACCAACAGCATTGAAGTTGCGGTACATCGCATACTCTACTTCCCATACACCGATCTACGTACGTATATACATATAAATATGTATAAAAAAAAAACACCAGTTTATATCTGTAGAAAAGTTGATAGAACTCAACTTTTTAGACTGCACGATAACGTGGTGGAAAACGGGGTAAATTTACTTGCCGATGGATTATCTCAATGTCAGAATCAGACACGACAGCATAGCGAAGCTCGCGTGTCGTTATCCCGTGGAACCCTCAACTCCATGGTTGTGTTCGCTAAGGGGTAATAATATAATTACTCCGACGGTTTATTTGTAAAAAAAAAAAAAAAGAAAAAAAAAAAGAAAAGTACACGTCGTTGATGTTACGCCTGTTTTTGTGCTTGCCCGAACAGGTGGGGGCGGGGGTGGGGTGGGGGGGAATTAAACATAAGATAAAAAGAGAATACACCTTAACACATGCGATTTGCGTGTAGGTATACCGGAAAAGAAAGAAAAAACCGTTCTAAAGTAGCTCACCTATCCGTAATGTTAATAACTTCCTCGTTTGGGACTTCAGCAATTTTATACATCGGCGTACGTACGTATAGAATTTGAGATTTTATATCGTATCCCTTTTCGCGGATGGGGTTTTTTTCAAACGTTGAAGATATAACGTGAAACTTGATACGGTGATGGTATCAACTCGAGTCGTTTTCACATTATAGTTGCAGGAAAGGAAACGTTTACAATTAGACGCGACTATAAGCGAGAACGAGTGTCTAGTGGCGAGTGCGCTAATTCTCGCGTGGGAGTCAGAAAAAAAAAAAGAAAAAAAAGAAATGGAAAAACAACTTTGTGCGCCGTATTTAACGTATATGATATTTAAAGTCGAGACTAATTCGTATGGGGGGGGGGTGAGAATATATATGTCAGTGTGTATAGATATATGTAGATAAATAAAACCCCCTGCAGGGTACAGGTTATAACTCTAGCGAAAAAGTATTTCTTTAATTTGTCCTGGCAACCGGATTGATGGGGGCAATTTTGCCATTCCCTCGGGGACTTTTAAATGTCGCGCGTCCCAAAATTTACCGGCATTATTTCCTTAATTGTTCTCCGCTTGACTTATTCTCAAGCTAACGTCCCATTCTACTAACAAAATGTTATATCTACTCCCGACTACTATATATAGTATATATACCCACCTAGATGCAGCAAACAACTAGAAAGTACACGGAAACCTTTCTAACTTTAATACTTTTTATAGGTATACCCGTTCCCTGGAATTTTTATCTTATTACTGCAGATGTTTAAAATGAAAAAAAAAAAAAAAAATTATACTATTTTATTTCATTTTTGTTTTATTTATTTTTTTTTTCTCCTTCCGTTTTTCTCTTGTTCCAGTGGCATCCACTTTGAGCTTTACCATTTTTATTACACCTAGAATCGTAACCTTTTCAAAGTACGATATTTAATTGTCTATTAAATCTTAGCAACAAGTCGCCAAATTCTATCTCTCTAGAATGGCGATATTGTTGCCGCGGGGTAGAACTAGAAGGTATACAGTGGGGCAGCAGCGGCGGTGAGGGGAGGGGGGAAGGGAGTAGTTGTAATATATTGTTGAGATCTCTCACCATCACGCTATCCTGCAGCGACAAAAGTGGGTAGAGGAAAGAGAGATGAGAATAGGGTAGAAAATAGAGAGCGAGCGAGCGAGAGAGAGAGAGAGAGAGAGAGAGAGAGAGAGAGAGAGAGAGAGAGAGAGTGTGAAAGAGAGGGCATATAGATAAGTGGTTTAGTTCTCGGCACAGTGGAATTCAACGCGCTGCTTGAATCGCGCGTGGAATCGCACCGCGAAGACAATAGTAATTATAATAATTAATCAGCGTGAGGAGGCGGAGAGTATAAAGGGGCAAGGCACGCGACGCGATCACAAACTCGATTGTAAAAGCTGGAATTATTTTTAGCCAGTTTCATTAAAACGTTTACCACCTCTCATCGGGTTTTAATATCATACTTACGCCTTCCATTACTGAAAACAACTTTACTGCAGGTTATTACTATAAAATAATTAACCCCGACGGTTTGTTACGCCACAAAATGTAAAAAAGCGTAAGATTTTTATTTTAAAATAGAAAATCGCATTTATCATCTCGGTCTTCTTGTTTTTTTGTTTTTTTACTTTTTTTTCTTTTTTTATCCTCTAACAGATATCGTTGAATACCGATGCAAATTTTGTGCCGAAATCATTTTTCAATTCGGTTGACGGTTATGTACTATATATAACTATAACGTTGCCACCACCTCGTGCCCCGAAATGTGCGGTATGTCGTGGTATGGTAAACACAATTGTAGATCTCTTAGAAAAGTATGAAAATCCCAGCAGTATATTTTCTCTCGGTTGGTATTTTGGTGGGCTTTGCCGGCGACTTTCCGCTTGATTTCCGCTCGTGGAAAGATCATCTAATTCCTATTCATATTTTTGCGAAAAATATGAGACCCCCTTTATGATTTACGGACGGATGTTACTCCACCTTCCTCTACTCTTGTTCGTGCTTCTGCTACTGCCACAGTCGCCATCGTGTAACATAGTGTAACCAATCTAACCATCCACGTTTCTCCCGTACCATCTCCATCCCCCAAACCCCTTTTCACCATCTTTATACCCTGTGGTGGTTTCTGGCCAACAGCCAACATGGCCGAGCTCCAGTTATATTTCACACCCTCGGCTATCTAATTATACGCTCTTTTATCCCGCCGCGCGAAGACTATACTACCGCGAAGATCTACCGGAGCTTAGCTACCCCCTTGGTCTCGAGAGTGTTGAGTTTTTCTCACCCACTCTCTCACCCTCTCTGCCGCAAACCACCGTTTTTCGCTCACTCCCCGAGGTCAATTTCGTCCAATCGATTTCCAAGGGTAAAACAGCCTTTGCAAACGCTCTATCCCCTGCATCTTTATCCTGTTGCTTTTACACCGTGAAGATGTTATACTATACGCGTATAACGTTTGGGACTTTTATCTACAGGTATATAGATGTTTACATACTTGAGGAGAGAGGAGAATTTCTCGAGGGATTTTACCAGAAAAATCTAGTATTTTTCACTCGAACAAATGGGAACATGATCGATTCTGATTTCTAGTCAAATTCGAAGATTGCAGTTTTTCAGTTTCTTCTTTCTTCTTCATATACCTATATTTATCCAGTCCTGGGAATTATCCCATAAATTTCACTTGAGATCACAAGCGAAAGGGTTGTTTCGTGGCAACCCTTAAGTAATATATTATTTCATATACATATACCTTCGTCTTGAGTTATAAATTTTTGAACAGAAGCATAACTGAAGTTTACTCCGTTCGGTTTGTTCATAGTAATAATACGTTTTCGAATGCAGTGTGTCCGTCAATAGCATGTTCAGGCCATTATAATACCTAACCGTATAGGTATATATACCTTACGTGGTTACATGTATAATAGTTCGAAAGTCGAACGGTAGCTATATGTACCCATGGTATATTCACCTATATATGCATAATGTATTGTCAACTTGTTTGCGGTAATCCTTTCACGATTGCGTGCGTAAACGTACTATACGTGCGTTTTCAACCGAGCTTTGGCTTCCCCGGTCTCGGAAAATTTAATTACTTGTAAACAGGTTAAAGAATATAATCCTCTTAGGTGTATTACACGACCTATGCAGATTAATTTTGCTATACATACACGTACACTATATCTAAACTTGCGGCTATCATGTACAGCGCATAGGTATAGGTTTTTGATCGCATATCCAAACGATGCAACGTCGTAACGTGTTTCACCCTCTATTATTCTGGATTATAAATAATGGACTCATTCCTTTATCGATGGCGGATGAATTTTTTCTTTTTTGTTTTATGTTTTTACACGGTTCTTTCTTTTCTGCATTAGACGGTAGATATACAGCGTGAATAAAACACGACGTTATATACAGGGAGATCACTTTTCTCCAAGGAGTCGAAATTGATCGGTGAGTTGACGAACAACTTCAGAAATTGATTCGAGAATAATTCTTGTCGAGTTCTAATTGGCAGAGAGAAAGGCGAAGGGAACGCGAAGGTAGAGTGCTGCTGCAGGCTTTTAGACGGTTTACATGGTATACAGCTGCAAAAATGATCTGCCGTTTCTGCCATTGCTGGTACGAAGAAACCACTCGAACTAGCTAACTTTATCCGGTGACTACCCAAGTTATTGTCATTTCAAGATATCGGGGATAACAATTATAATCAACCGGTTTGAGAATCTCGCGATGCTTTAGTTGACGAAGTAATATTGTATTATATATAGACACTTATAAATACTCGAGACAGCTGTTTCTAATACCAAAACTTTGGATTGGGGAACGAATTGATTCTCTACTAATTCATAGCGTACCTATATATCTATATAGATGTTTCAATGCTATGTATATCAAAGCCGGATTATACCGTACCGCAAATTTTGGAAGGTGTAGGTACCCGTCGTTTGCTCTACCGCACAATTTACGCTCGCTAAATATATTCTTGGAAGTATGTAGAGAAGAAATTCTAAACTATGTATAGACGAGTTTATATAAATATGTACTCATATGTATACGTGTGCTAAAAAACGTCACCAACATGAAGGAAGCGTGTTAATCTGGAGAGTTTGAAGCGTGTCGACCGTTGCGTCACTCACATTTATCACAGGGTCTTTGTCGCACGCGAGTTTTTTAAACCGTGTCGACTCCTCGCTATGAGATCTTCGAGAGTCGAATATTGGAATAGGAACACGATTCTTAGAATTAAAGAGCGACAGAAGAATGGAAGAACAAATAAAAGCGGTATGAAATAGAGACTCAGAAGAAAAGATGAATAGACAAATAAAAAGAAGCGAAGAAACTAAACGAAACAACGAAACGTAGCCACATGATTCCTATAATTAAATCTCTATCGTAATTTGTCAGGTGTCAAAATGTTGTTTGAACACAACCGTACAACGTTCTAGCTCGGAGATGAACCAAACCGTTGGTCTGCAACTAGAAAAGAAAATAGAAAATGAGTTAAGAAGAAAGAAAAGAAGAAAAAAAAACAACTTTGGGAGGTATTATAGAAGGAGCAGTAAAATGCGGGTGAATTTAACATGGCATTCTGACTGGTGCAGCGCGCGGCAACAGCAGCAACAGAACGCGTCTGCAAGTTGCACCTCGGGAAGTGTTAAAACTGTAAGAATGAGCTGCTGGCAGAAGGCAGTGATGGTGGCAGGGTGAAGGGCGTATGAAGCATTGGAAGAGTGAAGAGCGAAGGAGGAGGAGTTGCAGGTTATTTTAGGAAACACACTTTATTCGAGGCGGTTATCACGGAAGAAAGTTGCGGAGATAGCAAACAACGAGCTGGTTGCAAGCTCCCGGATGGGAAAAATAAAGTTTTAATTCAGTTTTAAACAGAGCTTAGCGCACTCTAGCCGTAGCAATTATGAAACTTTTGGTAATTGGGGGAATCGGAGGAATTGAAGGAATCGTTGGCCCAGGGTACGCGGGACGGAGACGGAAACGGCCGTGGCACATCCCGAAATCGTTCGCGTGCCGAAATCCGACCCTTACTTCTTCCTACTTACCAGCTCCACCTCCAAAACTTCATATTCAAAGCCTTTGACGGATTTTAGGAGCTGAAGATCCGAGGATTATTCACCCCCAATTGCTATAATATTGTTGTCTTGCAGCAATATGTCCGTAATTCAGAGACTGATGGTGATTAATTTTCATCGTCGCTATTTTGGGGTGGATAAAATTTCATATTCATTTAACTTTTAATCCTTTGTGCTTTGACCGTGAACGTAATCATCATTTTTATTTCATTTGTTACAGAGAGCCTCAGAGAGTACTTCACCAAGTATGGGGAAATCACAGAAGTTATGGTCATGAAAGATCCCACAACGCGACGATCAAGGTGAGTCAAATATTCTTGATTACATTATAACGCGAACCAATATCGCGAACGATATAACTACAATCAATGAGATTTCATTCGCAACCCTTGGCCAGGGCCACATCCGCGTCGACGTACTCTCGATATTCCCTACCCTCCATATTCCCATTCCTATTTTATGATGAAATTCTCTGAAGGGGCAGCAGAGATTGAAATTGCGGCGCACAATCGACGTCGAGCTGGTCGCCAGCTGAGCTCGTCCTTGCGGGGATGAGGAAAAGGATGCGGAGATCAGGGATCTGAAGTAAAACACAGCGAATAGAGATTGAGAGTTGGGGTTTTTTGGGGTCTCGGCGAGGGGGGAAGGGGAGGATCGTTTACTATAGATGCAAACAGGACTCTTGTATCTATCAGCGTTGTTATTGTTTTCAAACATTCTGGAAGAAAGGTCTGCAGCGGAAACAGAAGCAGAAACAGCAGCAACGTCATTCCCTGGGGAATTTTCCAGTATTTCGCCGGGCGCTTCGCGTTCGCCTCTTCTCGGTCCCGGGACCGGCCCCCCCCCCCCCTCCCCGGCTCCCTCCCCCGTGGTAGACGTCTGCTAAATCATGCACAAAACCCTCTCCGTGGACCGGATGTCGTAGATTCGCCATTATTTCACGTACCTACCACTACCTACCCATAAATAAACCTGCAGCGTACGTCTAGCGACTTTGGTGCTCGCGCAGAACGATCCCCAGTGTCCATTATTTCTCCATACTATCTCTCTGCCGTTTCACGCCTCCGCACCGCGGAAGCTGCGCCTGCATTCAGGCGGGTGGCAACGTACGTAACGTAACGTAACGTAATGTAACCGTAACTCAGTATATACCAACGTAACGTAGCTTTATATGAGATCACCACTGGGCCTTATCTCTTTCTCTTTGTCTTTTGCTCTGCAGCTGCTGCTGGCGATCCTTGCAGATTTTTATTCTTTTTTTTTCTTTTGTTTCTGTTGTTTTTTTTTTTTCTTTTTTTACAGCTCCAACCTCTTTCTGAAATCCCACTGAATATATCCGGTGGTGAAATTCATTTCCGTAAATCGGAGAGAGAATTTTCACTGCGCACGGTGCATTTTCTAAAACTGTGGAATAAAAACGGTGAAGTATACAAAACGACAAAGGCTATAGGTCCAATATTTTTACTTTATCTTCCATTCTCCGACTTTATCATAGGTAATCCTACCACATGATGCGCTTTCAAAAATTATATACTGGGATTAATTCTCTTTGAATACTTACTGAGATCGTTATATTTGAACCAAGTTTTGAAATTCTATCGAATTCCGTGTGAAATTGGTACCCGTAATACGTATCGTATGACATACATTTATCGATTATACATATTATCCTTCACCTTATACACAAGCCTTGGTAGAGGCTCGTCGCGCTAAAGCAGCTTGACAAATTAATCCCCGCTTATGGGAAAAGGCAAACGTTTTCGTAATAAGTGACAAACAACGTTTAATTTAACACCGCAATTAATCATCTTCAACGCTTTCGTTCGTTTGTTCGTCGTTCCTCTGTCCATCCATCCGTTCGTCGTTATAGATCGACCTTGTTGTTTGCCGCAGGCTATACCGTTCGCAAAAGATAAAAAAGAGAAAATAAAAAAAGAAAAACAGAATGAAGTTAAAAAAAAAACTAGAGACAAAAAATTGAACAGCCGTATAGATGGGGAGAAAGCCCCTATTGAACCCTATCAAAATAAAAAGGCAATTTTTTACCCAAAAATCGCCAAAAATCTAAGGTATACCCCTTTGGAGTTTTTCGATTTTGGCGTCAAAAATGAAGTATTTTTAAAATCGATTGTATGACGCTTTTCCAACGTATTTTGACCTCAGGAACCCGAATCCGTCGAGTAAATCAAGCTAGGATTAAGTCCCATCGAGATATCCTCATTTTTTCACTTTTTGGAGCGATAAATTGGCGATAACTCGATCAATTTTGTAGATAGATCAATTTTACTTGCAGATTCGTATTCCTGGGGTCAAAATACGTCAGAAAAGTGTCCTGCAATCGATTTTAAAAATACTTCATTTTTGGCCCAAAAATCGAAAAAATCCAAAGGGGTATACCTTGATTTTTCTCGAATTTGGGATCAAAAATCAACATTTTTTAAAATCGATTGCAGGACAATTTTCTGACGTATTTTGACCTCAGGAATCCGAATCAGCTAACCAAATTGATCTACCTATAAAACTGATCGAGTTATAATCGATTTATCGCTCTCAAAAGTGTAAAAATCGACAGGATTCATTCCTAGCTCGATTTACTTGGCGGAATCGTGTGTCTGAAGGTCAAAATACATCAAAATGGCCTATAAGCCCTCCGGAGAAATTTAGAGAGAGATGGTGATAAAGACACGGCGAAAGGGACAGGAAAAATAAAAACGGTGTAGGTCACACCTACTCTTTTCCAATTTTGATCCCCCGTAGCTGCTCGCGTACTTTTCCCCATGTGACGATCCTAAATAAACGTTGGTGTCTCACGTCGTTCTATGCGCCAGTCTCGTAACATTTTTAGCTCCACTGGCCTTTAGCTCGTCAATCATTTCTGACCGCGATCGCCGGCTCACGCCCTCGCCTGGCGTTTTCTTCACGAACGAGTCATAGGTCATACCGATATGTTGGTTTTCATTTTTTTTTATTGATTTAAAACTTTTTATTCTATTTTCCTTCACTCTACGGATCAGTCGTGTAATAACGGCAGTAAAACCCCATAATCTTTCTCATTCTTTAGCACGCGTATATTATATGCACATATTACGTATAGATATTTTTCAAATAAATATTATATCGTTGTATGAAATATTTTTTTTTCATAGTGCTTAAAGCGAGTGTCAGCAGATGGATATTATAGGTCATATGCGTGCGACAGATATAGATTGTCGCTTAGTAATGATATTTTATTGTGTGAACTTTTCAGTTTTATTAATTCTTTACCCGATATAAATTTACACATATGCGTGCTGTATGTATAGTTTAATTGCGATATAGTTGGTACGTATATACCTATAGTATATGCATGGATTGCCATGTACATATTTACCACGCGGCTATACAGAATGCGATGAGATCGGCACTTTGACGGGAGAAACTTGCGGAGGAAAAAGCCACTTTGAAATGCGGCACCCGTTTCCATAAGGTATAAATATGTCGACGGTACATGGGAAGCTAGGTGTAGGTGAGCGTACCTACGTATGCGGTATAGAAGCTGTATTCTAAACGTACGAGTATACATACGTGTATAACATGGCAGATGTGTTAT
This sequence comes from Athalia cordata, assembly GCA_963932425.1. NCBI lineage: Eukaryota > Metazoa > Arthropoda > Insecta > Hymenoptera > Athaliidae > Athalia > Athalia cordata. Next base: position 35,894,506 of record OZ010626.1, read on the forward strand.
TTCTGCAACTTCAACCGTGAAACGGTAGAACGTGACGTCGGCACGACATACGAATAGAGAGAGAAAGAGAGAGAGAGAGAGAGAGAGGGAGAGAGAATGGATGAGCGTGATTGTCGTATCGCGTGGTGTAATTTATTCGATTATTAATTATTGTCGTGTCTCAGGAACGGGTGTTTAAGGGTGCTGCGGGGTGCCGGGAATCAGACCTTATTAAGGGCGTGTGCACGCGGGTACGGACGCGCGAAAGGGAAAATGGAAATAAAGGGGGGTGTGCAGGTGGATATTGCTGGTAAAAGTAGATACGCTAGAAGGGGTAAGAAAGAGGAGGATTTCATGTCTGTTGGTCCGCTTTACTGACGGCATGAGCCTGACATTGAGTTATGGCCCGCAGTTAATTTGCCCTTCGCTTTACTGCTTCTTGCAGTATTTAAGCTTCACATGATTAAATGTAATATCAAAACGCCCAAGATTTTCACGCTTCTATAGCGACTATAACACCCCACATCATACCTGGCATAATGTATTATACGTCTAGGTAAAACTTTTATGCGAAATAAAAATGATTGGTTTCCTTTTTTTTTCTTCTTCCTAGATCCCGTACAGTTTGGTTTTAATTTTATTCGATGTTATTTTTTCATGCCTACCTTTGTACCTCGTTTTTTTTCTTATTCTCCTACATATACTTCTTTTTTTTTATTTTTTTTTCCTCAGAGCTCTCTTAATTCCACGTACTTCACTCCGTACGTGAGACGATTATCTTGTAGAAGTTCCGATCTTCTCACGAAACAATTGGACTGATTGTCAATCAATACGGCACTGAAAACTTTCGCGAAAAATTGTTGTAACAACTTCTGGATCAGTTTCGCAAACGAACGACGAATAATCTCATTTATACTTTGAATTTTAAATCGATATTGATCAATTAAATTTCTGCCCCTGTATAAAACGAGTACGAGGTACAAATATTATATCATAGTTTCGCAAATAACGTATTTCGCAGGTCGGCTAGTTTCAAGCTTTCCTTCTAACTGAATCCATTTCTTCCAGATGTTCAATATTTTCATTACCAACACGTCATCGCGACCGTGACGTGTCTGAAACGTTTATTTTCTTAAATCGCGATGTACTCCCTAGCCGTCTCGAGATGACTTTGAAGCCGCTGCAAAATCAATTAAATGTTAATATAGACGAAAAAGTTTTATTTAATGTTATAACACCGCGGCCACGCGTCGACATATACATAAATTCTATACGAGCTACTTCCTCCGTATATCTTTACCCCACGTTACATATAATTTATATACAGAGAGATTTCGTGGAAGCGGGCCAGTCGGTTACGCCCGAGATATGCAACTGAGGATACAATTACTAACACACGAAAATTTTACGTGCGTGATCTTCGCTGGCATAAGCAGTAAGGAGCTAGCGAAGATCACGCACGTAGAATTTTCGTGTGTTAGTATTTTATCCTAACTTACCGACACGCTCGCCCGACCGGACTGGCCCGCTTCCACGAAATCTCTCTGTATAGGTATACACTTCAAAGGGTAAACTAGAGTTATATACGTTGCCGGATGATACCTTGAATTCAATACGCCTTCTAACTGCAAACTTGATTTTTGCATTTAAAAATTACATACGCCTCTGAATAGTTTTAAATTTTCAGGTAACTATCTACTATTATAATTAACTTATCGCAGTTTCAATCGATCCAAAATACTACCATATTTTATTATAGATGCACCTGATTTGTTATAATCAACTGCACACGCGCTTAAACGGGCGGATTTATATGATCTACCTAATCATTGATTACGAGACGCTTATTAATCATTATTATTGCTTTAATTTTTATTCTTATCTTTATTATTGCCATTTTTATTATTAGATCGCTAAAAAATCATCACACGTACACATGTACGATGGGCCACCTTGATACGTCCAAGTGCAATCAGATGGACAGCGTTATACGTACATGTACAGTAATGCGATCGAGTAAAAAGTACATATTACTGCACGCCTCGCTCCGCTCGCCCACCGGTAATTACGGATAATAAAATAATAGCAGGTTGTCCGTTGGGCTCGGATGTCCCCCTTTTTGCACCCAACTTATACGTGTATATATATAGATCCTACATGTACTTGTAAATATATAAATATACGTCTGTAACGGCGGTTCGTATAATTAATGCCCTCGTCGAGTACAATCCGCGCACATATGCGTGTGTGCGCATGTGTATGTAGTTATATTTCAAAGAATGATAAGAAAAAAAAGGAAATAATCACAATTTTATTAACAAATGAAGAATTTTAATTTTAATCGTATTATGTATACCATTTTTGGAAGTTACGGTGCGATGTGTGGTGTATGTTGGCCTGTTATTTTTTTAACGTATACCTTGAGAGTAAGATAGGCGAATATAGATGAGACGCGAGTATATAAATGTGAGTTGACTAGCAAAAGTAAATTGTTTAAGACGACAAAGCAGCGCGACAAAGTCTTCGGCTTCTTGGGCAGAACTTGTAATTGTTTGAGGAAGGGGAATTGAGGGTTGAGGGAGGTGGGAGGTGGGATACGGAACAAGGGTGGTACGCTTTGATTCAGTCGGCTTCTCTTCCACTTAATAAGCTGGTATGAATAGGTCGGAGCTGTTGCTTCTGCTTGGTAACTACGGAGCGAAGTGGAGTTGGGCGGTAGGTTATAATACACCTAGCTAACCTACCTGAAAAGTTGTTTTACGATTCATTTTGTGGTTTCCTATAGCGCCTTTCCTTCCGCTAGTAGTTTAAAGGAATATTATGAGGAATAATATAACTGAAATTGCAGCAGGAATTACGGCAACGCGTCGTGCCACGTCGAGTACAAGTAATACGAGTGTATAATATACAGGATGAGTTTCTCCAAACTCCGAGATTGGGAGGAGCTTGATTTGACAGACATGTGCCCATCCTCGAAGCTTGGAACGATTTATCCTATACATAAACGTACATTATGTGAACTGCAGTCCAGAAGAGTTAGATGGTTGGAACATGGATCAGTACTTCTTGCCAATTAATAAAACAAGAATAACTATATAGCTTTGGGATATGAAACCCGATAATAGTTGGGTATAAAGCTATAAACCGATTCTCATCAGAAGGAATTAAATCCTGATAAATACCACGACGAGTGGACGGAAGAAGTGAGCGAGGCAGCTACAGAGGATAGAGAAGTTATTAAATCCGGAGCCAATTAGCACGACAAAGTAAGATTGTGGGAATTTATTACGTTTTGGTTGTAATGATCGTAATATCGTTCTACAGATGCAAACAAAATTAGACACGTATAAAAGACCCCAAAAGGCACCTACGGTGCAAAAAACTTCGCCAAGTACATTAAATGTTTGAAAAATTCATTAATAATAAGAAAAAAAGGATCCAAATCTATTATTGTGCCAAGTAAATGTAACTTTACATCGTGTAAAAATATAGAATTGGAAAGTAAATCAATGAGAATCAATTCAAAGAATCAAAGTAATAAATTAAATGAAATTAAAAAAAAAAAAAAAAATTGGAGTACGTGGTTCTTGGCGAGCTAATAATGTTATATTGCCATACGAAAATTCTGGATTCGTTTTCCGAAAAGCTCGCCAAGTCCCACTACCTCCAATTTGTTTTTTTTTTTTTAAATTTCATTTAATTTATTACTTTGGTTCTTTGAATTGATTCTCATTGATTTACTTTCCAATTCTATATTTTTACACGATGTAAAGTTACATTTCCTTGGCACAATAATAGATTTGGATCCTTTTTTTCTTATTATTAATGAATTTTTCAAACATTTAATGTACTTGGCGAAGTTTTTTGCACCGTAGGTGCCTTTTGGGGGGATCTCATAACTTTTTGTATGTTGTTGGAGAATATTGCAGTATTATTTATGGTTTCTTTGGTGTACTATTGTAAGATGTTTGACGCATATATATGTACTACTCCACATCTATGGTTTGACGGGGTAAGAAAAATTTTCGAACGGTAGCCATGAGAGCGCCATTTTTCTGGGGCCCAATGAAAAGGAGTCGCTGTGCGGTGGCGAACTCTGTAAGAAATAAGACGTGTACCGTAGTGTACCGGCTACGCTGACGCCACCTGCTAGGCGTGCGGAAATTACAACCTTTTTCCTACTTGACAGGAATACGGTGCGAGCCACAACAGTAACCACACCGCGGCCTCCCGTCTATACCATTTATGTTGGAATGGTTTTGGTTTCTGGAGCATATAGCTAGCTGTCTGATGATGACGACGGGGACGAATCTTATGAAACGAGCCTGCCGGTGATCAGAGATCGTCGTATCTCAACTCTCCGACTACCGATTTCATTGAAATTAGGCTTAAATGAAAGCTCGTCCCCGATTTATATAGCAAAAGTGATTTTACTTTTGCTGTAACATTATTAATATGGGAGCTATTCAATGAAACGCGAACCGAACTCCCGTTTTGGGCTCCCGTCGCAGTAAAGATACTCGGTAGTCCGCCCGTTCTTTTGAATGTACTTGGCGCGAGACTCTACCGAGTCTCTTGATCAAAAGACTTTTTTTTTTATACACTCGTTCAGTCCTTACTTTACGTTTGTAAAAACAACATTCATATACATATATAAGCGTGGCCGTCGTTGAGAGTGATATGTGATAATTTTTCTTTTTTTTCTCTTCACACAAATTCAAAAGAGATGTTTTTGAAAACATATTATGTGATGAGTTCACTGTACGGCTCCAATACACATTCCGTTCTGCGTCAGAGGGAATCCACTTTGAAATATGGTAATCTCCGATTCTAAAAAAACATCGTGCAATGTGCGTAATAAATTTATAACCATTTTGCTGAAATAAAAAAAAAAAAGAAATACGGAAGTCAAATTTATTCCGAATAGTTGTCGTCGAAGAATCTGATTCCATCGAGCACCGAAGCGTGTTGAGATACAGATGACCTGTGGTGTATCGGAGGCGAAGAAAAGAAAAGAAAAAAGAAAATAATGTTTCCATCAACTCTCGTGCATGAATCCATATGTCGGCTCGTGGCCATTTGCTGTAAATGGGGACTATAACTCGGTGGGGAAAAAGATGATTCAGGCGCGAGTTTCCTAGGGATGAAAACTCGGACGTCAACGTAAACGAGCGATGAAAAAAGAACCTGAAATAAGGCGGTGTGATCCCAGCTCTTCCATGGTAGTATAGTACATACCGTGTATTCTTCATAGGGATTGTTGCGTAGCTCATATCTGCCACGCGTGTTGATATGACGTCGGGGATGGTAGTAAGCGTGCAATAGTAAGGGTAAGGGTAAGGATAGGGTAGGGTATGGGTTAGGGTAAGGGTGACCCTGCGGGTTGTAAATTAATGGTCGGCCCGTGGCACTGGGGTGAGCCGAGTGGTTCGGTCTAAGGGTTTCGCTTGATCTATGGGCAGCGTGTGTGCCAGGTCAAACGGGGCTCGCCGCTGATACGGGGGTCGTAGGTACGTAGGCAGCCAGTTAGTAGTCTTTCGCTCTTTCTTCGGGGAGGAAAACTCTCCATGAAACTGAACGGTAGAAAACCGTGTTCTACTCTTTGACCTCGATAGCGAGGTAACACCGCGCGCGATAATTGAGCGTTCGTTTTTCTATTCGCCGGTGATTATTAAGGTGAAAAACCTGGTTGGTGGAAATATCGGAGGGGCTGATATGACAACGGCGAGAGAGAAAAGAAGAAAGAAAAAAACAAAGGCTTTCCAAAATCTTCGGAAAATCGGAGAGTACAGAATCTTGGAGGTCCAGGATCGAGGTCCAAGTTTATGTTATAGGGAGGTACACGTAAGTCGCCTTTAGGCACGCTGTTGATGAATAATGGGGACCATAAGAAACCAAGTTGGAAGCCTTATCACCCGATAAATTCAACTTTCTCCTTCTTTACTTTTATATCCATCTCCATCATCTATGTAGCTATAACAAAATCCTACCAGCTGTAATTATCGCCAACAAGTTCCAACTAAATTTTCCCTTAACGACTACTTACGATCGAATTAACAGATTGCCAGTTAAAGGTGGCAAACTCATACCACCGTCGAAGACCTCACTCCAAACAAACGCACGCACACCCCATTCTACCCTATTCCTCATTTCTTTTCGACTTCCCTGATTTTTGTTGGTCAGATCAGCGGCAGGCTGTTGCTTTTCGACTCTGAGGGTCTATTCTTCTTTGTTGACTATTAAAAAAAATGCTACTTTTTCGAGCAGGCAACCATTGCACTCCGATATCGTTAGAGGCTGAGATTTTCTTAGCGTGATTCATCGCTGCGTTCGAATTGGAGCCGGAAGAGAGGATTGCAGTATAGTGATGAGAGAGAGAGATAGAGAAAGTATAAAAGAGGGGGTGGCAGGGAAGTATGGGGAAACGGGGATAGGCTCACTGGTAGATAGCTGGAAAGGTTGAGTAATTTATCAGGGTGTCTGAAAGGTGTGGGTTACGGCTCGCCGGAGGTGGCGAAGCGCCCACCACCGCTACCACCCTGTAACCACTGCGGCGGTATAACATGCGATAGTATCTTCGCAGCGGGTGGTTTTGAGGGAGGTCCGAGGGCGGCCTCTGGCCCCAGGGTAGCTAAGGGCGCTGGATGCCGCCCCACAATCGTATATGGATCCCGCACGCTGCTCCCGGACAAACCACGCGGCGGAAGCTCGAGTCCGCACTCCGTAGACGGGTAATACACCCTTCCGGAAGTTCGCGCGATCAGCATCTAGAAGCTGTAAGGGAAAGCTGAGGTTGAGGCGCGAACGAATCCATCTAAATTTTGAATTTTAACCCAACGCCGAGCCGGCACGCCGTCATGTCGACTCTGGAACTTCAGGTTCTCGCTTATTGTTGTTGTTGTTGTTGTTCTTGTTCTTGTTGTATAAACAACGTCTACCGCAAATGACTGGCAGTAGAGCTACAATGAGACAGATGTTGCGTACCATATCTCGTATACTATGCGTGCAGCCTGCGAGCCGTGTTTCGTGTCATCGCGAGGCTCGAGTCTATACTGTAGACTATAAAAACAAACTTGGTTATTTATACACGAAAGTCTATGCCTTTTTTCTCCTTCTTCTTCTTCTTCTTCTTCTTTTTATTTTTCTCGACTTTTTTCTACTCTTAACGAATTATCGACCAAGGCAAAGAATGGGAACTGCTCCATAGTCTTCTTGATCGCTAAGTGGTTTTTACTTTCAACGAATCTATTGCTTTGTTTCGTTATTATCTTTATTACAGAACTTCAGTCTTTATTACAGATATGATTACATTCAAATTATTATTGACAGAAAATCTTAATCTCACGGTTAGACAGTTACATGCGTGTAATAAATATGATCATAGGTAATGACTTATCTATGCAGATGTATAGTAAGTCAGCTCGTCGCGACGGCCCTGGGAGAAGTGAGTGAAGAGATCTTTCCATTCGAAAATATAATGTTTGCAATCGGTATAGCTATTTGAAATAGTCCTCAACTCTGCAATCATCATCTGCAATTATAATCAGAATATAATGGATTCGCACCACAGTTGATACCTATTAAAAATGTGGACGCCACCGGCGCTTCCTGCAGCGAGTTAACCGTGCCCGCTGCACCCACGAACGAATGACAATTGAACCAGGTCAAAGTTCACGGTTAATGTGGGAAGCGCGATGGGACGCTACGGGACGGCAGAAACCAAGGGCGACTCTGTATTGCCTAGGGGTACGAATTTTAAGCGCGAATCCGCGTTGATCCGCAATCTCTCCCCGTGGTTCAGTCTAAGCTTGGAGGTGGTGCGAGCAAGCGAATGCCGCGTTATGCCTGCGGGAGGTCCGCCGCGGGGCGTCCGGACGCACCATGGGTATATTTTAACGCTATCTTCGGCGGCCCCGCATGCAGGTGGCAGCAGGATGTGGTATATCGTCGCCCTTCTTTTCCAACTTAGCTCCTTGGCTACCGTTACTTCCGCGTTCTACATTGACCAAAGTTAATCGCTAGGCCCCGCGTTGTCCTCACAAACCACCTCTGCAATTCGCTGCAAACGAGCTACTCGAGTTGAGTAAAAGCTCGTCTTCACCGGCCCCTTCGAACGATTTTCCCCTATCATAAATACAAGGATTATCCCTTAGATTCACGTGAGAGATTGTCCCGAGATATTATACGCAAAATTTTATGTCCTATACCAACTACGGGATCAACTAGGGCAAACGGTTAAATACTATCTACTGCGGTCGTGGAGCTTTTGCAATAAATAATTGTTATTGTTAATCGTACCATTCGTATCGGTAAATGGTACGCGAATTTGTTTACCGTGATTTTGGTACCTCATAAGCTAGAGGAAAAAAGTTTTATTGACACAGTGGAAAACGCTGGTTCTAGTCACTGTCTTGTAGAATGATCCGTTTGACTGGTTTCAATGGTAGTTGATGAAACGAGATTTCACAAATATGAAAATTAGGAGCCTTTCAGTTTGACAAACCTTATAATGCCCCGCAAAATAGGCTAATTCGGTTTAACACTTGATGAGAAACTCTAGAAATTCCGATTCAACTCACAAAGCACTATTATCAGATGTACATATACAATCGTAGATTCAACGAAACTTGGACCTTGGCGCCAACCTCAACTCCCTGTTATAGCCACGTTGAATACTTCCTGCTGCACCGTTTCGAAAGTTTACTCCAGACTTGCCGTCTCCGCTGATTGCACTCTCGGACGTCTTCCAAGAAGACAGTTGCGCGGGTGGGTGAAGGGCTTCCACCTTCCTCTTTGTCACGTACTCGTTTCACCCCGAGGCACGCGTCAATTTACCGGGCGCGGAACGTCCAAGCGACAAACGGGTGTCACCGGGTATCCCTACTCGTATACTCATGAGAAAAGGTTCGGTCGTTGGGTCAGGTTGGGTTAGTTGAATTCGGTTTCGTTTCGTTTCGTTTGCTTAATGATGCTCCTGGTTACATTCATGCTTCTAGAAGATATAGGAGAAGTCTGCATACGCGCACCCGTTGTGCCGTCCAGAACCGGGTGGCCGTGGTGATTTTCGAGCACACGGAATGCCAGGTGTCTCATAGCAGTGCCAAGATTCGCTTGCATTTTTGCAGACACCGATTTGTCGCACAACGCCTCTCCTGTCGTCGCTTCGTACGGGTATTTACAAACCGAACCAACCGTTTCCCACCCCGTCTCGTTATATTAATAACGAAGATGTGCTATTCCCGCAACACGCGCGCCTTGATACTGACGGATTGCGGTCACAGGTGTTTCCCGTTTAGATTTCCAACCGAGAATAGTAACGCTGTTTTCCCTCGTCTTTCTCTTTATACAATTATTTTGTAGAACGCCTACAAGATCTATACATAATTACAAACCCAACAGCAGTATCATCTTTTCAAGTTAATTGAACTGTAACAAATTTCCTAATTTCTGGTATCTGAACTACCGATAATTGGAAGCACTGAAATGAAAAATTGGAACCGGAAGATCAAGAATTCCAGCGACCAACTCGTTCACATATATTCTACCACAGCGATCAGGGAATATGACCCATCTCAGATCGAAGATCAACTTGAAATTTTGTTATAAAATTGCAAAATAGCAGAGAAAAGCCTGTGTATAGTTAGCTGATAATTTTGAACGCGTGTATAAAACATATCGTTATTAGTAATGGTTCGGGCATCGATTGACCATTGAGATATTCCTTGGTATAAGGTATACCATTTCAGCAAACTTTTCCTTCTCCACCCACTTGAACTTATACTCTGTCCCAGCTCGAAGCAGCAGCAGCAACTCCTATGCAGTATGGTATGGAAGTACCCATAGTCCTGTAGCAGGTTACACATTTTCAAGTTGGTTAACCCAGTTAACAAGTTTTCGAATTTAGAACTATAGACTCGTTTCCTTCGGACCGGCTCCGCCGTATTTATAACCACTTCATGTGAGGACAGTAGCCACTATACGAACTGCTGCGCGTTACTAGCCACTATTAAGTAACTTTGCAGACGACGTTCTGGTGGATTTCTATAGATCGTCCACTGCAACATTGGGCGAGGTAATCTGTTATCAATTCTGCAATCCCGTTGTGGTACTGTAACACCACCTAATATGTACCCTGCACCCAATAGCGTTCGCACTTACCTTGTGGTCAGTGCAATATAACTAGGGTACATTTACAAACCCCCACCTCCTGCCTTCGATGGTTTTGCACGTGCGTCTACTATGATACAGGAATATTGTATACGTACAATATATACACAATGGTAGCGAACCTGGTTTCGATAACCCTCCGGCAGCTACAGCAACTACAAGGAGGTCTAGGGCACCTTGTGCGCCAAATTGTCCCAACGTTTCTCTATTCACAAACTATACCAGCTGCACTGCAGCGTATTATTATCATCTGCGAGAAACGCCACGGACCAACGTCATACTAGAGGGACAGATCACATCACTTTAGCGGATACCACCTTCTCTACTGACCATGCGGGTATAACGATTACAACTATACCTTACGACGATGTTCCATTGTTAGAATTTCAGCACGGTATTCATTAGACCGAATCACTACTTTGTTTTTCAAAGCTATTCCAGTATCTTTTCATCCTTGCCGGTCGGTGAGCATTTTTCCAAACGAGTGCTGAATTTTTTGAAAAATATTGATCAATAGTTTGATAGGTATAAATAGAGAAAATGTCGATACGGTTGCAGGTGTGGCATAAAATCATTACCCCGTGCCTATAATCTAGGTACAAAACCGCTCTCCGGTGGGATTTATGTACAACCATGAAGGGAGAAGGGTAATTATGTGAAATAATTGGCGGTATTAGCGGTGTGGAGACCGTAGGAAATAGAAAACCTGTCACGTTGGTTATATTTTGTTGGATCGAAGCCGCCCCTATCGCGGTAACGAGCCGCTTGATCGCCGCGCCAAACCACGCGTACCTCAACGCCACGTACCTACTACGTTACATATAGGGGGTTGTGTATTTAATTTTACCAAGATGAAAATACCATTACACAGTTCATGCTTTCCATTCTACTTCGCGAACAGTAGCCAAGTACATCTTGAGCACGAAGATAGCGACTGAATTAAAGCTAAGATTTATTACCTGCACCAGAATGTTCTGACGCTCTAGCTGGTCGTAGTGGTTACAAAACGTCCGAACACCCTATACGAAACGTGGTATGAAGCTGGTTGTTTGCGTCTGAGGGTAATACCACTGCTGCACAAGGTTCGGAATCAGCGGGCACCAGTGCTTGCGCAGTGTAGGCGTAGCGTTAACTATATAGTCTACAGTGTTCGTGGTGACTGCCGCGTAATCCCAAGCGGCTTCACAATTACAGTGACTAATCACATTGTTTTCGTAGCAACGACACAACGTAATACGTCACAACATCCGAGTCAAACCACCTCGCCTCGCCTCTCATCTCTTCTCCGAAAATCAGCTGTGAAATACTGTCCCATAGTTTAACATGTGAAATATTTGACGTTCAAATTTGATGCTCTGTGTATAGGCCTTTAATACGCTCATACGTGTAATATAGTCGCTGAGATATCCGTCTGCATGATGGAATTTTGTTCGAGTGTCCGATGTGCTCGCAGCTCCATCATGACACTATCTCCTTGTTAGTTACCTTTTATTTATAATCTCTTCTTCAGATCGTTTTTTTGTTTCATTTGTTAGCCCTCTAGTTCCCATCATTCTTATCGATTGCGGAGACAAACGGTCGTTCCGTGCGCGGATAGCTCTCAGGACATTCGAATAAATTTCAAGAACCACCCCTACAACTTCCTTCTTTCCTCCTAGTTGATATTGTACATTTTGGTTCACTGCGTAATTAGAAAAAAAATAATAACAATACCGTCTGATAGTTTCTGGTAAATCTTCGCAGACTCGAAGGTTGCAGTACATATTGCTTATGTCACGATCACGGGCTAAATTACAACAGCTGCAGCAATCGCTGTGATTTCTACAAATACTCAAATAATCATCATCGTACATGCGCCGTCATTAATTATTTGTCCTGTAGACTTGTTTATTCTTATTCCAAAGTTACATTCAGAAAGCAGCAGATGTTATATTTTGAACAATTATTGCATAGCTGCTGTAGGGTAGGAATACCTCTGACGATAATGAAACGATTTGGAACCTTCTCTATCGACCCAGAAAAAAAAATCCACAAAAAAAGAAAAGGACAAAAAAGTGAAGGGGTTTCAACCGTTTTGGAAATAATGCAGCGTGGTAAAATCGAATTCCGTTCACCATTCGCGGACAGACAGGACCGCGGGTTTCTCTTGGCCAACGTACAAAAATCACGTCAAAATGCGAGGTCAGCGTCAATTAAACATCTTAATTACGGGGGCAGAACTCGTGGTACCTACGGTATAGTTGCAGCTCGACAGATCTTTGCGCAATTATTTTATACACAATTATATTGTCTTGCCGATTGGTTATATTTCTGTAGATGCAGATGCATAGGTATTATTTAGAGATCCTTTACTGGGTATTATACGTTGTTCGTAATGAATTAAGTACTACAGATCGTTTCAATTGTTTTCCTGAATTTTATCTTTTTCTTTGTTGTTACAAATTACTATTATATTATATTCATTTCTGGATCGTTATTCGTCTGACGACTTTATTTGAATATCATCACAACCGTAATATATTAGTTATACTCGTTGGCATTGTATCTTTTGTTCTTTTTCCGTTTTTGAAAATAATTACTTTTGGAAAGCTCTAGTGTATAGTATAGTAAACTGGTACGCGCGCGGCGCGTCGTCGCTGTTTGCTAATTACGGACGAACGTGGTAACCTGATTTACTGCCTGGTCCGATTCTGACGTCCCGCTCTACCGATTGGCTAACTCCGTTGGCAGGTACTGATGACGTCACCTCCGCTACCCCTATTCCTCGCTTGCTGCCTACTGCCCCGTTTCCTCTGTCTACCCCCTCCCCCCCGCCCCTCCTTCCACCCTGACTTCTGGCTACCCTCGTCCCTCATTAATGCGAATGGCCATTATCACGCTAAGCGGATGACGGGCTAATCTGATTGGCTCTTGTGCTGCAAAGGTCCGCGCGTAGCTTCAGCGTTATACCCGGTGGTGTATAATCGTTAACGCGATTCCCCGCGTAATCGTCCGTGTCAGGATTTTATTTTGCAAAACATAACTACTGCGACCCCCGTCCACGAAACGACTTCCGTTATATACGCATAGCATATATTGAGACGTATATAAATGTATACACATACTTGTATGCGCATACATAGAAGTACATACATACATTAAATTCCCTCCACTAAGTAAATGCGATTACAGCAGAAGATTCGAAGGTGTTCTAGATTCCGAATATACCTAAGTATATAGAACGCCTTGAGGATAATCTTCCAATAACAATAAGGACTACCTTGCGTTCCTGCACTTCGGAATTGGGGATCATTAAAGGACAAGTTGCACGGAAACCTGCACATCATGCATAAAATATCACCGGCGCTATCGTTATTTGGTGAAATTATCTTGGTACCGGTGGTGTACAGTAGCAGGCTGTCAAACGAGTATTATTTCAGCTAATGAAAACGTCGCTCTGGCCGTGCTTACGGGTGAACGGTTCCCTCTCTTAATTTTACCCCCTCGGTTTCCCATGTGGCGTAAAGTTGGTTGTAAAAAAAGGAGGAAGCAAAAAAGAGAACGAAAGAGAAGAAAAAATAAAGTTAAGGGCGGAGTGAAGAGAGGTAGAAAAAAAGAATGTAAAAAAGCAGAGTAAAAAAATTCATTTTCCGCTGCCTCCCGTAGGATTGAACGCGTAGAGAGTTTAATTAAACTTACCCACCCGGTTCTATACGCGAATCTCATCGAGGTACGTTACGTACCGCGTCATTGCCAGCTTGAATCTCACGCCGAGGAGCGATTCTTTAGCCCTAACGACGAGCACGCGAGAACGACGTGTCGGATTTCAGAATTTTAAATCCCGCATCACCAGGTTCGCACACTTTTACTCCGCTAGGTACGTTACAACCGCGCAACTGTGGATGCTGCAGTATTAATCTCCGTAATCTCTGATACCAACCTCGAACCTTGCCGCATTGCCCCTGCGGGCCACGAGTCGAATGCAAAAAATTTTAGTCTCATGTTACGTCCAAGAGTATAGAGATACTCGAGTGCTCACGTTCAAAAGTTTAGGGCTTACGTCCTTTAATCCTATTAGCCGAAGGAATTTAACGACTTACAAATAATACATGATAACCTTCGACCAGTTATACCGAGACCGATATTGAATTTGCCTCATCTACTGCAGAGTAGAGTTATCTTCTTTTCTTTACTTTTCTGCGCTTTTTATTTCTTCATTTACTTTTATTTTTTTTTATAATTCTTTATCTTTCAATTTTTTCGGGATCTTCGACCTATCGCGTTACCATACCATATAATTTCCCTCTCGCCGCAGATTTTCTCGTTTTAAAGTCGGAAAACACCCTCCAGCTGTTATAGGTGTTTCATAGGATTGTGAAACGAGAGAAAGTGTTGTCGACGAATTAGCGGATTTGTGTTCTAAGAGATGAAAGGAAATCGTTTGCATTTTCCCTAGGGCGATGTTCGACGAGACAAAAAAAAAAAAACAACAATAATTTTGAAGCGAGAGGGTTGTCCCGTACAACTTCACCCCCCATTTCTCTTTACCGTTGCGATGACGAGCCATTTAATTATATCTGTGCACGCGGAACGTTATCTCCCGAAAATATAACTTCCGGCGGATGGTGATTGCTTTTTTTCTCTTTTTTTTTTGCACAGTTTCTTTACTTTGTGTTCCATTTTTCTGGTCGAATAAGGGTTGGATGTCTAGATATCCGCATTCCTATTTTATTTCACATTACCTAGGAATTTTTCCAGCTTAATATTTTTATCGTTAAAAGGCAGCGCTCATGGTACACCGGAATTCGATGTTTTTATTTCAAGGTAATGGCAGCAGCTCGCAAGTCGGTATAGTGTAGCGGGTACTATATTCAATTCATTTCTGATTCTGTTAAGCCCGGGGCACTTGTAAGAAATAATTGAAATGTCGCGGGGTTTGATTCATTTCCTATGGCTTTTCTTTTCATTTTATGCAGAGACTTTCGCGGTACCGGAGTTCTCTGGGAGGTGGAGGAGGGGGGGTTCCGGAGATTGGTGCGATAGAGCATGAGAAACGTCAAAGACGTTATCTGATTGGACGAGACGTCCCAGCTCTATTGGAATGCACTTATCCGATTGGCCCCCGCAATTCCGTTGCGTCAGCTCTCCCATCCCGTTTCACCCCATCCGTTACACTCGTCCCTAACTCCTGAACTCCCGAACTCCCAAACCACCGCCCCCCAAACCTCCCGTCCGGATGTACTCCGAGTCTCCCGGGCTCCGAAGCTCCTGGACAGTTCCACGCTCTTTTATATCAGATGGGATTTGAATTTCTTTAAAGTACAGTAACTGAAAACTGGAGGAATACAGGTCCGCATCCGAGATCTTCTCGCACTAAGTCTCGAGAGTTGTGCGCGGGATAACTACGTATCTACGACGAAGTAAGAAAAAATTAGACGTCATTTTTACAGTGGGTTATAATTACCTAGCTCGGCAAACCGCGCGAGGGTTACTTCCTGGCCGGGTGAAAAAAATTGAAGAAATTTTTTTTTTCCTTTTTTCTTTAAAAAAATGCTAAACAGAGAACAGCAATAATTGAAACAGCGAAATCGCAACCCGCTTTTGCTCCTGTATTTCTTTATTTATTTATTTTATTTCATTTTTTTTTTTACGGTTTTCACCTCTACGTAAAGCAATTTAAATGGAGTGGTAATTTAATAATATTACTGCGGAGAGGCAAAGCCAAACCGAGACTTTCCTGAACCGACTCTCTCTGCCTCATTCCAGTTTCTGGGTGATAATAAATTCAGAATTCTTGATAATTATAACTCACCAAAAAAAGAAAAAAAAGAAAAATTTATGAAACGAGTTCCACCCCGGTATCTGTACACTATACATATATACAGAGACAGGTTCAAATATGCATACATATACCTGATAACTCTTCGCTGAGCAAGTTTGTGTTTTTTTTCTTCTTTGTTATTTTTGTTTTTCATTTTCAAAAAGTACTTAAGCGGATTCCGGCACCGCCAAGCTCTGTCCAAGGGACATTTTAATACCCAAAGGAGTTAAATCTACCCCACGAGTCACCTGTGACGCTTCATTTCATTTCCGGGCTTTGACTTTTTCTCGCTGTAAATTATGTATTAGGTACACAAAAGTATTAACTTTTTCCCTTTTTCCCTTTTTTTTTTCCTAATCCTTCGCCGCGGTTCACGGCGATTATAAAATTCATCAAACGTACCGTACTTGATAATTTGATATCTGTTTAGGTATACATATTCAAAGGATATTGGAGCAGAAAATTATTTTAATCTTTTTTTTCTACCTTGTTATTCTTGACGTTAACGGGCTTAGAATTTTTTTCACTCTTCATCACCATCTCATTTCTCTAAAGTATACAAATGAATTTTTACGTTATTCACTGGATCGTAGTTTTATTATATACACTATACATACATATTCTCGATACATAGATAATAAATAAAAGGATAGACATGCACGTATTTATAGGTATGTGTAAGTAAAAGTTGGCGGGTTGGGATTTATAAGAGGTGGCTTTAGGAGGGTTGATTGCAGCGGATTCTTCCACGCTAGGTATTTCCAGGACTAAAATGTTACTTTGCTAAAGTGGGGCTTAGAGGAGTTTATTGTACTCGGAGAATGTGGATAACCAACCCTTCATTAGCGTTGAGTTAACCTGCCTACTTTTTCATTCTACCGTCCCCTCCCCTCACCCTCTTCGTCCCCTTTTCTCCTCCCTTATTTTCCTCTGTTTCTTCAACCCCTTACTGAATTCCGTCTAATTTTACTAAGACCTCGATTATATCCTTCCCCCTCCCTACTCTGCAAAACACACACATCTATACACTGTACGTGTACATATTATTATAGTTATTTGCACGTCGCTGTATCGCAATGCGATCTACATAATAATTAATCATGAAAATGGTTAATCGAGTCGGACGTGTCACGTCTCAGTCAGCGGTTACAAACTGTAATTATTACGGTCGACATTTTGCTGCAACGAAAGGAAAGAAAAAAAAATTAAAATATATAAAATATATGTATGAAAAGCCGTGGCGATACAACGCACGGATAAGCGGTTACCATATACTTCCATTTACCCTTGTAACTTGTAACGTTCGTGATCAAGATTACAAGTTCAATGAGCAGTGTTGGTTGGCCTGTTTACAAAACGTATTCTCGTGTTAGGTGAACCGTTCTTTTCATCCCTGTCAAACAAGTTGCTATACGTATATGTGTATTCGTACTTTCAAGTATAGGTATATACATTATTTTTAGACTTTTGCTACCCGAATTATTATGATATCTGCGAAACAACCGGAGTTCGTAATTCGCTCATTAATTTATGAATGTATGTAATACGTATGGTTATCTGGGAAATTTGGATTATCATATTATCTGATTATGATAATCATACTCGAGATGATTCACTCGTACGGTTATATCTTTATTTATGTCTAACGCAGTCGAGTAAATAATTTATTTTAATGTTGAGGAAATTCTAAAATTAATTAGAAATTTTATCTGCTTTTCGAGTCTCTGTGACTCAAAGCGTTCCAGATACTTCTCTTTTTTTCTCTCGTTTTTTTGTGACTGAATTTTTTATATACTCGTCGTTCAACTTTCTGGGTTTTTTAATTAATGATGGGATTTGTTTTTATATGTTTCAGGTGAGTTTCAACGACTTTTTAAGACGTGTGTCTCTGGGTAATCTCACTTCCAGGTAAAGTTGATACAATTACTCAAAGTTTTTTTTTCCATCTGCGAAAGCTGTTAAATTAATTATTCTCTCTTCAATCGGTTGATCAAAATTCAAGATCTGATATCTATACTCTTCTCATATTCTTTTTCTCTCACATATCTGGCTCATAAATATGTACATGCACAGTACGTAGTTTGTGCCGCATGCGGATGTTAGAAAATCAAGTGACAGGGTATGAAAACTAAGCCGTTAGATGGCAACACTTTCCAAGGCTTGTGATGGACGTAAAGGATGAGAAGAGCGTTTCGGTAGCACCTACACCGCGACCTCGCGAACTCTCGACCTCTCGACTGCCATGCCCGAGCGTCGTGGCGCTTGTCGGGTAGGAGAATAGCAATATTATGCAGATCGTAGGTTCTTAGTTTTTGCCGCGACCAACTCTGCTGCGCAGTGGTTTAGTTTCCAAACTTTTACTCCCCCTCGAAACTATTCTCCCGTACTCACAACTGTCCAAGTTCTCTCTTGCGTCAATGCTTTCGCATACCCACCCGAGTTCCCACATCCCCGTTCACGTCGTCTTTTACAGTAATTTATAGACACATATAGGTAGGATATTTATAATACTTGGAGGGAAAACGCTTTACGCCCTCCTATCACCCTTCCGCACTGTTCTCTAGGAAAACAATTAATATGCGCGAATATATTTCTTTCGCGCCCTCCCTGCTTTCTGAATAATTTTCAACCCGACGAATTTGAGATTGATTTTCGTTACGAGGTATTCTTCTAGTTTCACTTATTTTAGTTGTGTTTAACGTGAACGTGTATAAATAAAATCTTGGAATGCGAAATGTAGATTATTCGAATCCTTGAATTCCTGCGGGTTTATAAGATCCACGCTAAATGACGTCACACGCTCCGATTTTTTCTTTTCGTTCTACCTCGGCTCCGTTCGTCCTGCTCAAAGAAAGAAAGAAAGAAAGAAAGAACCCTTTTCGCTTAACGGCCATTTCGTTCATTTCCGGTCTCGGGGACCAGGGAGGAGATCCATTTGCCTCCCCGGTTCTCGCCACCCACACGGAGAGCCCCATTGTATGCCGGTAGCACCCCCTTTTTTCTCCCATTTCCCCACACTCGGCACCCCCTTTAATCCCACCTTACACCACCCTCTTCACCTCCCTTCTGTGCCGCGAACACCCCTCCGTCAGTCAGTCAGTTTACATTACTCGCCTCGGCACTTGAGAGAGCCAGTCTGTATTTAAAGCGGCCATTACGTTCCATAATTATCGCTTTTCGATTTCAATTTCATTCATAAAAGCTTTTTCCCTGAGAAGAACCGAGTTGGGCCGCAGTGACGACGCGGCCCTGCCCGTGCGTCCGCCCGCCTGCCGTCTCCTTGCGGACGGTATAAAAGGACTTTTTAAGAGCAGCGCGACATTGGCTTAGGAAATAGCAGATGCTGGCTCTGCCTGGCTATATGGTTGTTCATAGTCAGTCAGCCAGTCAGCCAGCTTCTGGAATCGGTGGTGAAAAGGTGAGCGAGAAAATTGCGGTGTTGGCTACAAAAGAACGAGAATCAAAAAAAAAAAGAAAAGAAAGGAAAAGGACGAAAGAAATGAAAAAAAATTTCCTGATACGCACCGTTGCGCGGTTACGTTCGATGCTTTTTTACGTAAATTATAATAATATTTGTTCTCGTCTGGAATTAATTTGAAAAAACCAACAAAAAAAAATTCTGATATTTATATCGGTGCAGCTGGATGAGATTTTCAACTCTCCGATCTAATCAAACACTTTGCAACTATTTCTGATTATTTTTATTTCGTTGATGTAAATTCTATCCTAAAAATTGTTTCCCCCTTGTTTTATTGGTATAATGAATAGCCGTGAATCGTTATATGGCCGGAAATGGAACAGGCGTCGTTGCAAGTTGCGATGACTTTGCGTCTCTTGGACTTGTCAATACCCCTCGGGCTGCGGGTTTTAATGACCTACTCAGATAGCCTCCTTGACGGCAGGATTCCTCGGAAATATGGCACTTCGAGTCAACCAGCTGGTAGCACTTGGGTGCCGCAATGCTGACCACCAATAAGGGGTAGTGAACAACATTAATAGGTACTTCCTATATCTCAGAAGTAAAGGAGCAATAATTCCACGGTTATAGAATTTAATGGATTGAGTATATAGTAATACATAAAGCGACGTCGATTTGCGGGCTGCAGTTTAATATGAGAAATTGAATCCGAGATATTCCCGAGGATCCTTTAGGTGTAAGATGTACTTCGAAAGTCCTAGAGCTACTACGCGGCACTGCATCAAGATGGTTAATTAATTTTTATTGAGCTCAAAAGACACTTTCGACACCTCCCCGTCTTGAATAAAATTTACTCTTTCGGTTCTCCGTTCGCTATGCATAGTGGATCTTTGAGGTTGAGCCGTGACGTAATATCCACCCCTTACGTCAGTTCTGGCACTCGGGTGCGGCGCTGATCCATATGTAACGCGGATGAATATTCAGTCGTCCAACCACCGAAGGTGCGCCACCAACGTCGTCGTCCTCGTCGTCGTCGTCGATGTCAGCGTCGTCGTCGTTTTCCTGTCAAGGGTCGTCGTCTCATCGTGCGTTTTTGAAAACACTGATGACAGGAATTATGACCTGCGCGTTTCTTTAGCTTCGTAGAAGTCACCCCTTGTCGTGACTTCTGTAATAATTTGAAGGGTCGTTGCAGAGGAGTTCTCTTATAAAATATTTAAATCAATTGCAGTTAGGCGATCATCGATTATGGAGAATTGATGTGAAAAATAAATAACGTTACTTGCGGTTTGTAAAACTGGGATTTCGACCCGTCGACGATAAACGGATTTTATTTAAGGGTGCGAGGGTGTGCACCGTATCTCCATACCATATCCTCGAATACGCGGTAGAGTTTAGCAGTCGATGCGTCGTAAAGCGGGGCTAATTTTACCTCAAGCCCTAAGATTCATGACTTTCGAGTTTTCACCGTCGCACAAAGTTTACATTTACATTTTAAGTATCAACCCCTCTGTAGCTGGTAACCCTCCACGCCGCTTTTTCCCCATAGCGATTTTCTAGACTCCCCCAATGTATTTTCCAACCCCTTACAACGCCATGTTGTAGACATATAAGTTCGAACGTAGAAATCTAAAGCTTGCTATGGGTTTCGAAGTTCCACGCTTACTTCCGGTTACAAACATGTTTTTTACAAGTGGAAAACTATTGGTATCACCGCCACGCAGCGGATTTAGACCATCACTACGCTCGACTGGACCCCGAGCCTCTGTATTCGACCCTGGAATCCAAAGAGCGTTGAAAAGTTTTAAAACCACGGCAACAACTGGGATAGGTTACAGCCAGGAATGAGACTGTAGTCGGTAGCTTTTTTTCTCTATTACGGAAACGGGACAGTGAGCAGAAAAACTTTTATAGGAAAATTCAGCTCATAGTATCTCGGAGACCCTAGTCGACTGTATTATTTTTTTCCCCTTTTTCACCATGGACATATAGCGAAAAATAAAAGATTACCAAATTATATTGTCCGGCTATTTTATAAAGGCTGCAGATTCCTTTCGCAAAAAAAAAAAAAAAAGTCTTGGACTGGGAATTGGAATTCCTTAAAGTTACCCCTGACGATCATATTTTTATTATTGTTTTTTTCTCCGAACAAACATCAATCGGAATACATCACGGTGTCAGTAAGGTTGGTGCCGCTTTTATGTCGAGTAATACAACGTAAAGGCCAATTTCTACCCTTCTCTTTTTAGCAATTCACCTTTATACTTTATGCCCTGCTACCTGCCCTCACACTCGCTCACTTCCCTTGTCGCTAACTTAAACGTTGAATTCATGTATTATTCTCAGCCACATCATTCCATCCCTGCAGAGGTAGGTAAGGGGGATCCTAAAAAGGGGAAAGGGATAAAAAGAATAGAGGAATAAAAATGCAGCGTATAATATCCTCGTTGAAGACGCGTTCACGATTTCAACCGTACCCTAGATATTTCATAACCAGGCAGCCTATTCCCATTCTTCTAGGTGTATACTTTATACTCTATTTGATAGATAAAAATTCGTAGTTCACTTAAAAAGTCTTGGAAACGTGTGTGCCTGTTGAATGGGATATACGTGAGGTTCGCAGGATATCGTATCCTATCGCATCTCCATTCGACATTGGGGCAACCGGGTAGCGCGTCAGGCTTTTGGTTCTCGTTTCCTTTGTTGGAATTTTTTCACCCATTTATCTATCTACACAAATACTCCCCTTTCTCCCTATTATGCGCACTCTTCCGTTTATCCCTGTAGCACATATACGGCCACAGAGTTTCGCACTTTTACGTATAATACTAGGTATACTCGCGGTATAGCGCTACTCCTACGTTTTATTCGCCAAAAACCAGACCACAGCTCTGCCCCACGGAAATAGCTTCGGGTTTTTGTTTTGAGTTATCGCATTTCACAGTCCTAGCCGAGCTCGCAATGGTTATTCGGAAGGAAACCAACCTCAACCATACTTCGTAAGGGGGAAACAAGAAAAATAACATGCGAGTATGGGTATATAGACATTGTTTTTATGGTTCTTTCAAGTCCCTGCCTTATCGTCTATACTATATGCGATATTTTTGAAGAAATGTGTACGGCGAAGGTAAAAGTAAGATATGACGTAATGAGATTATTCAAAAGTTGACGCGGACTGTGGCCCGTTGCAGAGGCGTATGTCTTCCATTAAGGTGCTCGAGTAGTATAGCAGGCAGCACTTCGAACCGACGACGTACTTAAATATACGTGAAAGGGTGGGAAGGTAGGAAGGTAGAGATAGGGTGGGTATAGGGAGTGTCTATATATCGTTGGGGGTAAAATACGTTTCCCCACTCGGCAATCCCTTGGAAACTGTAACGTAACCCGTCCCAGCTTCGACTCCACTTTAGCCGGCTAACAAATTGACACTCTCGTGCGTCGAAGAAAACTTTTTCTTGGAGGCACCTCGTCCGGCCCTTTTTACCGCAAATTCACTTAGTGTAGTAAGGGGGTTGAAACTCCATGAGATGTAAATTTTGCAATTTACAAAATTCCACCCTTACGGCGTGCAGCCAGGTATAATCCGGACGCTACGCGGGACCTCGTGTGCCGTGCCGGCTTCTAGAAATCTAGAGGAGCCGCGTCATCTCGTATTCATCGGGCAATTTATTCGGCTCAGCCGAAATAAACGAGCAAACTTACTGCCACCTCACCTCACCTCATCTCACCTCCTGAAACTTGCCGACCCAAAGGTCGCGCGGGAGCGCGCGGTATTTCCACAAATTTCCGTTCGACAACGGGAGCTGCCCTTCCTTTTCTCTTCTAGTCGCCTTTTAACCCCCACTGACAAACCGCTGTTCTCTAGAATCCCTCGTATAGTCGAGGGTGTGGGCTAGTCGACCCGACTCGTTTTCCAAGACTTTCCGATTAAGATCAGCGACCCTTAATCTCGGCAGTAAACCAGCCTCTAGGTACATCATCATATCCCAACAAAGTTTGGCTATGTAATCAGGGTAGCTTGTAACCATCGCGACGCCTAACTTGCCCGGTAAGCACCATACCGCTCGCTCGTCTTTGTCTCGTCGACCGTATACATTAGAGGATCATGTCGTTCGTCCTGCACTTGCGATTTATAGCGTATCCTAACAAATAAGTGAGCGTCTTTGGATGAAGGGGTGTCTGTACAGTCTCTTGATTCTCTACTGCTTAGACGCCCGGAAGAGCTTAATCGATGTTTCGAAAATGTACGACGCAAGCCTCGTTCAAACCTAATCTCAAGGGCTTGAGAGAGGTCCGCAACTATATCGACCGCGTATACATTTGCTAAGTCAGAAATCAGGGATGCATAATTTAAAAATGTTGAGCTCGCATTCCGTCGCGTACACGTCCGGCGGGTAAATACTAAAAAGCAAGTTGCCTGATCGCGGCAGGGCACGGAGACATGTCCACGGTATTTTCACCCTTGATGCGTTGTGGACTGAGGATCTACTTTGCACATTCATGAGAAGGTATCAAAGAGTAGGGTGCAAGATCACCCGGGAGTTTGAGTACAACCGACACCGTGAGTATCGTGAGAAGGATCGACCGTAAAGCCTGAGGGACTCGAAACAGGCAGGACGTGTCGGCGTATGTTTGCGGTAGCCCTAAAACAATCGATCAGTACCTCACCGTCCCGCATGGATTCTTGGAGGCCTTGGTATCGGTACCAGTGAGTGCGTGACGTTTAACAGGCAGTCGGCCGTCCTTTGATTAATTGCGTCTAAATAACTAAGTTTGTCTATCGCGCTGTCACTTCCTGAGCGACGTTGAGACGCAGCGTAGCGATCGGGGGGTGGTGAAATTGAGGGTAAGATATCCACTCAAGGGTGGCGTTTGCTATCGTTCATTTGTTGAATATACTACACTGCAGAAATCGGGCTCCAAAAATCATCGAGGAATTCACATAACTTTTGATACAAGTCAATAGCTAGAGAGCTGCCGACGCGACGCCTTGAAATTGTCAATTTTCAGCTGAACAAATATTCTACTTAGAGATACAAATTATACTTGAAATTAGAACGTTTCGAACGAACAAACGTTACGTAGTTCCCTCTGTCAACATACCACCCGGCAAAGCGACTCGTCGCGTGAAACCTGCAGATAACGACTCTTTCTGCGGTATATGGACGTAACATTCTATATGTATATATCATCATACGATCCTATGTACTGTGGGGTGACTTGAGCGATGTGTAAGCCTATACCTGTATTGAAATAATGGCCATTCCCACCCTGTTTTTTTTACTCGTCAACCTTCAACGTTCACTCCAAAGGCCGTGCTCCAGTTTAATTCAAGACAAATACTCGATGGAACGCGTCTAACATTTTTTCAAAGAGACACTTTGTATCATCGCTTCCTATATGGCAACAGGGTGACGTTTTTGGAATCGATTCACAGTGAAAATATACTAAACAAAAAGTCGGCAAACCCGACTAGGTTATCCCCGCGTCGTTTTTGGCGGACGCGTTAATCCGAGGCCCTGGTTGAAAAGATCTCTGCGAATTTCCGATCTTCCGATCTTCGACTTCAGGTTACAGACCGAGGCGTAGATAGTATGCGTTGCCTTTGGTTAACGACCCCACGCGATCTGGAAATCAGATTGCAGTGAACGCCGTTTTTGCAGACCATCAAATGCACCCTGACGGACGCCCCAATGAATCCATCAATCCATACGCCCTTGATGTATACGTAGGTATTAACCCATACCACCATCATTGTCGTGTGAGGTAAGATGAGTGATGGCAGGCAGTGAACGCCACGCCACAACTCTCTACTAATGACATCTTCGCCTCACTCAATCGTAGGTGGCAAAACATCGACAGTAATGGACCCCACCCTTTGATAATGATGGGAAGTAGGGGGGAAAAATAACTAGAAAGAATATGAAACGAAATTATTACATCAGAGAATGTTGAAGAGAAAAATTCACACGTACAATAATTATGGTTGCCGGAATTTCGGCCGAACTCGAACAAAAGTCCAAATTCTCGTGTCATTTGATAACGCTGGGTAACCTTGGGAAGAGGAAGAAAAATGGATAGGTTCTATAATAAATACGCTTTGGCTGGGTGTGTACACTGTTCCTATACTCCGATAATATCTACTGTGGAAAACCGGTTTTATGGAAAAACGTTGAGCTTTGAATCAATTCGTATTCATTTAGCGCGTGGGGCTGTCCACACTTGCGGGTGTAATGGTGAAAAATTGCTTCTGCTTGTTTCCACAGTTGCTGCGGTAACGGTATACATATACATATATGTATGGATACAGATATAGGTATATACGTATGTATACGTATAAATATACGAAGTGCTTTTTGCCTTGGGGCGCCAAGAGTTAATTTATTACTATGAATGAGAGAAGCGATGACAAGTGATTTAATTCCGCTCGAGCCACTGAGTCCTGGACTACATGATTCTACCTCGTTTATAATCACAGACAGAGGATAAGTGTTTTCTGCGAAGTGTTAATCGTAAATTCAACGTTTGCTCACAAGCTGCACGTAACCTTGGTATGACGATCCCATCGTCTGTAACTCTATAAGTTATACGCACTCGCCCGAAGTAATAGTAGGGGGATACTTGTATTATTATCGCATGCTTTGAAGTTATAACATTGTATAGTTGTATTCATGTTACATCAAAAGAGTTCGATGTTAAAAAAGAAAATAATTATGTCTTCAATTTTCCGTCCGGTTGTAACCGACTATTGCTTTGCATCGTGTATTGGTGTTACAACGATGTGCCGTGTATCCGATTCTAACCTCTTACGAGTAGGTATCCATAGGCTTTCGTCGAATCAGAAAATTGTGAGGGCGTGAAAATAGATTATTTTCACCGTGATTGATGAACCCCAGTCATTTCTTCCGTTCGTAAACCACCACCCTCAACGATCCACCTCCCACCACTCCCTGTTTCTGTCCCACTTTTTTTAACGCATTGGTAGCTGGTAGTGAGAGCTCTCGAGTTCCACAGTGAATATTGAGGGCTTTAAAAAAATAAGCCACGTTGAAATTTAGAGAAATGTTGCAGACTCTTATCAATCGGGATTCAATATTGAATGCCGCGTTCGCAGGTCTCCTCATCCGTTCCATATACACCCTTTTGAATATCACTCTACTTCGCGATAAGAACTGAGCTGAGGGTGAAAACCTCACCCAAACATCCCCGTCTATTTCACGCATTGAACTTCGTTATAACGCACGTAACCCTCAGCGATCATCAGATCTCCAATTTATTCCTCGCGTGCATGGTGCGTGCCATTTCTTTTTTTTACGCTTTCGTCATTATCGTCATCATCATCATCTTCTTTCGCCATCCTTTGACATGAGATGTATCAAGATTCGTTTGTTCCTTAACCACTCTCCTCACCCCTTAGATTTAGGTGCAAATACCCACCACCTCGAAGACACGCAAAAGCTTAGCTCGATCCGAGAAAATCGACCTGGGATCATCACCCTCTGCTGGTATATCTACTCGCATCGGTTGGTACCAATGCACCACTCGGTGCGGGTGAATCACCCCGCCTGGAATAATCCGGGTTTGATGGCGAAAACTGACGATTCACGCACTCGGTGGTTTGCGGTTTGATAGGGGCAATGGGGAAAGGAAGGAGGGCAGATGTAAGAGAGGGATTATCCCCCGATTCCCTTCCTCCTTTCCCTTCCACCCCAACTACGATCTGATAGTGGCCCTTACCTAGAACGCGCCCGTCTTACCACGCCTGCTTTTAAGGTATATTGGAGAAAGCTGAGTCCCTGCATGAATGCTGGTTCTACTTCTGCTAGATTCTAGGAATTATGTGGTTCCGGAATATACGTCAGTAAACTTTGGGATGCTCGTTGATCATGTCAATTTTGATAGTCGAAAACTATGCAGGTTCGAGGAGGGTTTGATAAACCGTTTAAGTGGGGAATGCTGAGAACTCATTTCTTAAAGTCTTATTAGGTATATAAATGATGGATTTATTGAAATAGAAGAAAGTTACGGCTCCACGTATTTAAGTGGCTCCTTTATCAGGAACAAAAAAACCCTCGCACATTTTTCTATGATTTAAGGCCACGCTATGACCCCGTGGACGATTCTCAGCACTGATATTTACCAACGTATATAATTCGAAGAGTTGTTCTCTTCCGGCTGCTCGTTGTCTTTACTTTCTTTCTCCCTTCTTGCCTCCGGGGCGGATCCCCTTGGGAGCAGTTCAATCGGCTCTGATGCGAGTTGCGCGAGCTTCGAGCTGTTGCTGAGCAGTTCGAGTGGAGCAGAACCGCATCATGGGTCACCGTTACGGCTTGTTACTTGCGGACAATCGCATTGACGATTTTTTTTTTACCCGACAGTTAGGTACAAATTGCTTCAGAGTAGCTTTGAGGACAAGCCGGTGATGCTGATGCTGATGCTGCTGCTGTTATGCCAAGTATCACACAATCGATGACGAGACACACACGAGATCAACAGAGATCAGAGGAGGTTACACAGCTACTACGGTATAAAGTTCGTCGAGCGAGTCTCCTCGCAACTTGTGTGTGATCACGAAGGGGTTCGCTGATCAAAACGCGAGAGTTCGACCGACCGCAACTGAACCCCCTTCTCGCGAGCAGCTGCACCTTTGGGACTAAACGGATCGATAATTCCTTTGTGGGTGCTTACGCGTTTAACATGAATGTTTGTACTGGGTGTCTAAAAGAATCTGAATAGCATGTTGCTTCCGTACGATTTTACAAATAACAAAAAAAAAATTATATTATCATGAAAAGCGATAAGGCTCGCGGGGGTATAATCTGCTTACTTAGACTGTTGAAGGATAAAATTAGACGGCCACTTACTTAGTCGCTTGCCGCTACCCGTCGGATGGTTAGCTGAAAATCTGTGGGCTATTTCCGGTCTCTTCTTTCATCGTTACGCTAAAGGGGGTGCAGGGTGAAATATAATGGGTGACGCGGTAACCGCGAACTGGTATATCGCCACACCCTCGACTGAGCTAACGCACTTCCTCCAATAACGGGGTAAAGAGCGTAGAAAAAAACGAGCAAGAACTTTGGGAACCTAGCAGCTAGCTGTTATCCACCGGCATTAGACCCAGGAACGGACGTTGTTAGAGCAAGGTACTTTGCCTGGTCACGCCCACCTGTCAGTCGCACCCCTACTTTAAAAATAAATCCTTTTCCACTATAGCCCGAAATCGTGCCAGACTCGACTGAGATTCTCTATTATATTCATGAAATTCACAGCGTCTTTTAACGATAAAAATTCTTAAATTTTCAAAGTTATCGAAGTTTCGCATATTCCCTTTTATTACCGTACACCCTGTACGTAACGACCGAATACCGTTACATTTGTGTATCGTCTAATAAGCAATGCACGTGACAAATTGCCCACTCGTGATGCGATGGTATTATGATCGGGCTGCATGTAGGTACCTGGGCAAGTGTATAAGCGACGGGCGGGGGGACGAGGGGTTTCGAATTGTGCACGCACGTGATATGTATACTCGCTTGTATGTACACGTTTGTGGTTGAAGCTGAGCGGTATGCGCGCTCTCCGTAATAATCCGATTGTTGTCTCATCCGGTGGTCACTGCTGCCCGTCAGAACGAAGATAATTCATCGATTTAGGGTCCGCACAAACCTACGAATTCCGTGGATCAAAATTAACGATAACTTCTCTAAACACCCATAGTAATAATCACAACTGCCCTTGTACTTTTTCTATCTTCGGTTTCTTTTTCTTCTATATTTCTTCTTGTCATGATCACTCCCCGAATCGGACACCGCGATAAGGTGGTGGTTTTATACAACCTTCGAAAGAACAATCATTTTACCAGAACCCTGGGATCAAACGCTGTCACCTACAGAAAATTAACAACGAAAACTTCTCGACAACGTCGGCCATTTTTCTTACATCGACGTGGTCGTGGAATATTGCCCAGGGATTTTCGGGGTGTCGGTTTCAAGAGAGTCGAGTAGGCGGATCAGGCATTGAAAAATTGAAATTAGATAATTTTTGGAGGGCTCGTATTGAATGAATTGAAAAAAAGTGAAAAAACAAATTAACAAAATGAAATAATTTTTGTTTGCAGGTAGAAATATGAGGAAAAGTATGAGTGCGGGTATGATTTATGACGTTAGTTGAGCCGTATCGCTCGCTACATTGACGATATTAATTTGGCGAACCAATCGGCGCGGTACTCGGAACTCAGGTACGCGAACGAACGCGTTCCACTCGTCCCATTCCACGTTCTATCCGCATCCATCACCGCTAGTTTTGTCCAAGCTGTTACGCGACGTGCCTTTGAAAACCACAAGGCCGTAACTCTACTTCTACCATGGCCGCGACGTCCGTTCCGCTCTCAAACTTGAGAGCCGTGAAATTGGCCAAGTGTCCTACGTACATACGTGGTGGTCTGTACTCGCGATATCGGACAATTACATGGGATGACGAATAGGAAAAGCGAATGTTATTCTTCGATCGGAAAGTGACGCCACAACTTTATCTATTATCAACGTCAAATATTGCCACCGTATAAAAAAAAATGGTCTATATACGTACCGCATCATCAAGAATTTTGCATAGCCAATTAAACTGACATCTTGATTACTCGTGTACCAGTCTAGCAACGTGTGTAATTGCGCGTGACCTTTGCAGCGCTCACCTCACCGCGAGACGTACGTGAGACGCGAAATGCAAAACGTTCGTATCCGCCCCGAGCATTTCCTGTATACGTCGCAAATTTATCGCTGTCGAGATCTCTACTATACATAGCTATTCTGGAGCTACCGACGATGAGAATCACCTCCTAGCTTTTGCTGGATGACAATTTTCTCAGCAAACTAGAGTATCTAATTCACTAGAATTATCAAGGTGCATCGACGTACCCTTACGACTGAAAAAAATAATGTGAGTATGAAACTCTAAATCAACTTCAGATTCTTTTTGATACATCCGTATCACTATACTACCTACATAGCGCACAACAATCGATTTACGGACAACATGGCTCAATAATGTCAATGCAATGTTGGTATAGTAGACCAAGCGTGCATTCGTTGGTTTGGATCTTGTATTTTCCTACGTTTCTATCGTATTACCACCTTCGAGATTGAATCGAGGTCTTCTCTTTCTTCGTTTGCTGGTTTACCATTCGGTCCGTACCGCTTTGCCTTGAAAGGTAGCATTTCCTTCTCGGCCGTCAGGTTCTGAGAAGAACGAAGAGCTTGCGATGGCTCCTAACGACGGTGCTCTAGGCAGACGATATTACCAAGTGGACGGGAGACTCAGGGACATTTGGGTCCCCGGAGATACTCTTCTCTGGAATTTCTGGACGTAATGGTGCCGCTGTATGCAGCTCGCCACCCCTCCCGGTCACTTTATTCTACCACCTCCCCATACGCCCGCGTCTGGCACGTCGCCCGGACACTTTTCTTCCTCCTCTCCCACCCTTTAACCCCGTATAGGTAGGCGTCGCTTGTTAAATTTATCGAACGCGTCAAATTACGTGGAGATCCATGCTTTTTGGAGTTATAGATCACCATCGCTATTGACCTGGAGATTGTGTGATGCAATTGAGTGCACCATCTGGGTCAGTCGGATGATGCTTTTCCATCTTTCTTCCTCAGTGCTATGTACACACATCTGAACGCACAACTACCACCGCCACCGCTACAGCTAACACGCGTATAAACCACCCTAAGGACGACGGATGACTGCTGGGATACCAGCGAACGTATTTATGGCTTCTAAACGACCCTAAACAACCATTTCCACGGCTTCCTGCAACTAGCGAGTCCCAAGCCGTCGGAACCTCAAGCCAAATCCAAAGTTGCCGTTCCATCTTCTTCCACTTTGGGGTGTTCAAGACGAACTACAGGCTTTTTTCGCTACTCGGTTTATCGCCTTGTTACTGTGGCTATTTTTTCATTTTTCATTTCCTTCGCGTTAGAGGTCGCTGGTTTTTCGAAAGTTCTCATATTCACGGAGTTGATACGTGATCGAGTTGGCAAATGTTTCTACGGAAAAAGAACAAAACTTAACGTCACTTAATTGGGAGCTAACCCCCTTCTTGTCGCGCCTGCGTCTGTATTTCACATATTCTTTTACTGCATCCTTGCACTCTATTTCATTTTATTCTCCTTCCTTTACAACTTCCTACTACTTCTTCCATTTCTATCGTGGTAGTGTTGCTAGACACCAATCTCTCTTCTTCCTTCCTAGTTCTACCGAAAGAGGTTGGGTGATGCCGTGCCGCCGCTCGCTCCTGTCACGTGCTGTACGTCGTATAACACGTGGCATGTGCCATATTCTATGTGCCATGTGTCGTGCCACTCTTTACCCCCACCTAATCCTGTAGGAAAAGAAGAGGAGAGAGAGTACATAGAGTCAAGAATTCTCCCGGCGTAGCACCTCGGCTCCTCGTCTAGCTAGGTATAAAACGGTAAATGGTAAATGGCTGCCACGTACGTACGTATGAAGGTAGACACATACATGCATGCAGGTGAGTTCTTGGACTTGAAGTAGTAAGGTCACTTGCTCCTTCATATTGCCAAGCAGGTCTCGAGCAATTTTCACTACGTCTACCGACGAATCGAGTCAAGCTAGAGCCAAGGGTGTGGGTGTGGTGTGGATTGGTGGTCCCTACAGCCATTCTAGCAGACGTTGGTACCCGACGACGCCCGTCGGTCTGTTGAGCGGGTTGAATTTACCGAGTCGCAAAATTGTCCTGATTGTCCGTTCTGTCCGAATAGCTCGGGACTCGGTGATTGACACGGGCAATAGAACTGGAAAACTCCAAAATTGGATGGAAAGATTGTCCGCCTCGTTTGCGCCCCAATGCGATGTGTTCGTACCGAGGGATGGGGCCAAGGTAAAACTCGGAGAGACGTCAAGCTCTACGAGAGAGACTCGAACGCTGAACACGACGGTGAAACTCACAGCCGGAAGGAACTAGAGCTGGCAATATTGAGAGAACGTTTAAAATCTTATTTATCTTTCGGGAAACAGCAAGAGTAGCAGCAAAAGCAACAGCAGCAGCAGCAGCATTCCCCCCGAGACTAGGTGTACCCGAGTTCTCCGACCATTGTTGCTTCTAGAAAAAGAAACAGGAAACAGTGAAGGTATATAACGTAGCATCGGAGTAAAAGTCAGAGAACAGAATGAGCTAGATAGGTATAGAGGTATCTATATATATATTTGAGATAGCTGTGGAGTCCTATCTTTGGTCACGGATTAGGCTCCCGTGGTGAGCGTACAGGGGTTAGTTTCTACTTGGACGGGTAGATAAAGTGATTGGTCCGAGGATCCTGACCTCCCAACTCAGCGTCGAACCATCGAAGGTAGCTAGCTGCTAGCTGTCGCGGTGTCTTCGAATGGTTTAATCTGCCCAACTTTTTTTGGACACGACCGATGCGACGATGCCTTTCGATGGTTTTGGGTGAAGAAAATCAGAGGGGAGAATTTGTTAGCGAGAACGATAGTCGAGAGAGTTGTATAGGGGATCCATTTTCTAATTTGCCTCGGTAGCGGACTCAGTAACACACATAGTAGAAACTTGAACCTAGCGTGGTACCGATTCTTACCCGAGGATGGGCCCCTAGAAAACGAAACGTATTAAACACACCCTAAGAACTTGGAAGAAAGTCATCTAGGACGGTGTGAAGATATGGGTATACCGAGAAGATCACACCGGTAGTGGGCACTACTTTTACGTTTGCTCTTATTCCTTCCTTTTTCGTTTGAAAAAAAGAAACAAAAAAAAAAAAAGGAGAGACGCGGGGTGCGAAAAAGTAATCAAACTTTTTCTTCCGCAAATTGGTGGTGGTTAGGATCGAACCCTCGCCTCGGTGTAGGTATACGAACAGCAAAGGCGGCAATCGAGCAGGAAAACTGAGTAGTGAAGAACGACGGTGTAGCAGGGCTTCGAAGGACAATGAGTGGGTAAGTCGGGCCCGAGTTGTCTAATGCATATTAATAAGGGTGGTGGTCTTCAACTACTCTCCCAGCTGCTCTACCGCCAAAGCAAGGGTGATATCTTTCCCGAGTGAACTGAATCTCTCGGTTTACTACGAGGTGACGGTGACGTTGACGGTGATAGGGATGCGGGCGGGAATTGGAATGGGGATGATCAACGAGCCGAAGGTTTCAATCACGCCCGACAAAGAAAGTCCCGGTGATCAAGGGATCCTCCGCTCGCTTAATCCGGTCCGTTGCTTTCGGGGACGATTCGTTCGTTCCAGGATCACGAGATCAACGAGAAACTCGTGGAAAACGGTGATCCTCGCGACTTACTTACTTATACTTACTTACTGTCTTCTCTTTGCTGTTTCTCTTGGAATGGCAGAAGGAAAGCATGTCGCCATTATGGACTGACTCTGAAAAGAGGAACTGACGACAATTAGGTCATCGAAACAAGTAGACTTGGCGGGGAACAAATTGAGCAGTCTTATCACAGCGAAGAGCAAATCTAGTCTGCCTACATGAACTACACCTTTTTTGACGGTCTATCATTTTCTACTGTATGAGAGAAAAGTACATTCTTCACTTCGAATGATCTGACTGAAATATTTTCAGGACACACAAAAATAGGTGAATGTCGTAAATCTGCGTTATATGCATAGACCGTCAATTACGACACGAGCTTCGTAATTTTAGGGGGGTAAACAACAAGATCAGGATGACAGAAGCCGGTAAGGTAGTAGTTTGAGGGGAGGAAAGCTTTTCTTAAAGGTACGTCATTCCTATTCATTGAATAGATATTGAGGGATTTTTCGATTTATTTAAATCCCAAGATTGGCTTTGGAACTTGTTCCAAAATCTTTCCCCTCTCTGAACTCGGCCATTTAGGGGCTTATATCCTCTCTGCACTTGAATAGAAGATGAGAGAGTAAAAGAAAAGGAACGTAGGAGGATTAGATAGAGTGGTGAAGGTCATTTTATCGGGGTAACTAAGCCCTGCAACTTCCAATAGAAATTTTCAATGCCCAAAATGCAGCATAGTATTTGTTGAGGAAATCATTTGCAAAAATGTTAGCCTCTTTTACTTGGTCCTTTTCCAATTGGCCTGAACCTTTTTTCTCAAACCGTGTTGCGTCTTTCCGGTATACCTTTCATTTATTTCTATCTATGGCACATACCTATATACATAAATATACCTTGTATCTGCTGAAATGAGTATGTGCGAATACAAATGGGACGTGTATATACGAGTACATGTATGTATGTATATGTATGCATGTACGAAGAGCAGGTAGTTGTATGAGAGCAGCCAGTCCTTTGAGGATATTCATGAGTGGATTACCATGTGAAACGCTCTGCACGCGGCCACGGCCGGGTGGACCCCGGTTCTTCGGTGCTTCTTCCGCCTTCCCTCTTCCTTCTACCTCCACATCCCTTTTTCCTCTTTTCCCTTCGCATACAACGAACGATGGAAATTCAAGTATATCGGAATTTAAACGCGCGCGCTTCTCCACCGAGCCAAAATGCATTTCTTGTGCAAAAGCGAGTACCTCACCTAACATTTTCCTTCCTTCGCACATCCACCAACGCATCCCTTTCAATCCCAGTATGTACCCAGCGATTCATATATACCCATACCAGCTGAACAAAACTTTATCACCAATTCTCCGCAGAGCTGCAGCATCGAGGCAGTACTAAGTATCAACCGTTATATTCAGCTGCGTATATATTGGACAGAATGATAAAAAGAATAAGAGAAAAATAAATGTACGGATTATTTCTCCGATATAGACAAAAATCCAGAAACGAAGAGCTATGGTGAAACTATAAATTTTCCTGCATTCCTTAGTTCACTGTCGCCCAGAATTTGACACCTCAAAGTTTCCAAGCTGCTGTTTCCCTGGATTCACGACTTAAACGCGGTCCTCTGGATAGAGAAAAGCAAGGCAAAAGAGTCATCAAATTAACATATATTTACGTGTCCTCTTTTTTTTTCAACCCTCTCAACACCTCTTCATCTTCCCGGTGAGTAAACCCCCTTTTGTCGAAACCCCCGGAGCAAGACGTGACCGAGGGTAGCGGGAGCACGGACGCCGAGCGCTCTTCTTTCACATGCTAATCCAGCGAGGCGGTCGTGCTGGCGAATGCCTACGGCCAGGGTTCTCCACTCCTTTTCCTCTCCTCTCTTCTCTCTCTCTTCATTTTCTCAGCTATCTCTATCTTTTTCTATCTCCACCTCCCCTCGCCCCCTCCCGCCCCGACTGCAATATATGTACGTACATAGATCGCAAGGTTGTCATGCTACTCTTCTTGTCCCGGTTGTCCTTTGCGGGTCAACGGTTGACCGCAGCTACCCGCGCGGCGCTAGGCTTTGTGTTTTGAATTTGTATCCAGGGCTTTTCTCAAGGATATACATATATATGTCACGGTTAGGAAGCCTCTTACCTTGAAACTCGGACCATTATCTACCTCCTCAGCTTCTTCATCTCGCCGTCCCTCTCTTGGTGATTCATTTAAAGCCCTCATTCATTCATAACTCCGCTATAATTAGTCTCGTTGATTTGGTCCCAAGGCTAAATCATCGTTGGTATCCAGTTTTATCCGTCGTTCAGACCTTGACCTGTATACGATATCATTTGACATAACTTCGTGATCCTATTGCGAGGAATTCGCAAAATTAATATAAAAATCCTCGCAATCGAGTTAGGCGCGGTATTATACAGCTCTAGTGAAAAATAAGCTTCGAGTTTTACATTCGGTAGTTTTGCCAATTTGTTCGCACCATTGCGATATTGAAAACACAACTGGGTAATTGATTATACAATCGGTTATGATAATCATCTAAATTCATTCAACAGTCGCTTTGGATATGAATAAATACATACCACATATAGGTGCATATAGATGAAAACGTGGCTGTACACTCGCCCCGGTATTAGCGGGGCTAGTAGTCGACCACTAATTAAAACTAATATACCCGCACCTCAAAATGCGTATGTAAATTATAATTATTACGATTAATAATCTTATTAAAATTAATTACCATCCCTACCCCGGCGCATACCGCTACCGCGCTTCTATTTCATTATGTCGTTTTGTTTCGAATGGTAATTTTTTTATTATTCATTCATTTTTTTGTGTTCAATTTACTTTTGTTTTTCGGTCGGTTTTTATTTTGATAATTTTTCTCTTTTCCTTTTTGTTTTTCATTTTTTCGGTTCCCTTCTATCCATTATTATCATTTTTTATTTACGATTTCAGCCACACCGGGGCATAACTAGCCTCGTGATTGATTACGGTTCATTATGAGTCCCGCGGTGAAATTAATTGCGCCGGTGCTATTAGATTACAAATAGGCCACCAGCAGCTACCACGTCGCGCCGTTGCAGACTCGATACCGGGCTTTCTTTGAGGTATTTTTTTTGTTCGATTTTTTTTTTTTTTTCGCTTTGTAATTTCATTTATAATAATATTCCGTTGTGATATAATTATTCATTCTTTTCTCTTCGGCAAGTTTTATCTAATTTATAGATCACTTGCTGTTATTACATTCATGGGTCACGATCGTATACCTGTATCGAAGGATGTAATTTTACTTCCGTCTATATGTATAAATTATGGTGTACGTATTTGAAATTCGTGGATTGGTTGAAACGGCCGGCCGACGCGTCGATATTTCCAAATTGTTCGCGAGTATACTTTTTCAGGCAAAACGATGTCTGCATGATTTTATCCTACATATATATAAAGTTACGGAAATTGCGTTACGTCTGATCGACGGGACGTTGGTGACCGCGACTAGGATCTACCTGATCGTTTCGATCCGGTTGAAAACTGCCCACGTGGCCCGCGGGACTTTTGGAACGCGGTCACTCGAGCGCGAATGGTTTTTGTAACTGGGCAAGCGTAAAATTGCGCGACCACCTAGTTCTACCCCGTCATCCCCAACCCACCTTCGGTATCGTTGCTTCGATGCGCTCACACGGTTCGTCCTCATGCTCTGCACGGATTCATTCACCCCCCTCGCCCCCCCCCCTGCCCGCCTCTTTTCCTCAACGACTGCCGATTTGTTGCAGCGGTTAGCAATATATTCGTCGGCAATTTCGTTTCTCGTAAAACCGCGACAGAAAATTTTTGCCATTTATTTATTTATTTCCATTTTTATGTAAAAATAAAAATACCCAAATGATTCGAGCCGCGTTATACTTCCCATTCACATTCCCATCCGAATCGATGTAGCCATACCTGAATTAAAGCCTCAGTTTTGGACGACGTTTAAATCTATGTATTAAACTTATGCTTATACATGTGGAGAAGTATATAAGCTGGTTCTCTACTTTGGACGATTAACCTCGAGTTAAAGAGGTCAAACTAACTCGAGTGGGAAAGGTTAACTGGAATTGGAACCACATACATAGGTACATGTATGCCATGCATATGTACATGTAAATGTAGTGTGTATGTATATATATAATGTATACTGAGTGGTTGAGACTTTTATTGCATCATAGCGGGATCGAGGGATGGGTAGGACTCCCCGGGGTTGAGGCGAGAGGCGGTAGGGGAGAATTTGAGGTGGTAGGGATTTGTAGGAGATTAAATTGGGTGAATGTGTTGCGCGAGGATTGATCGTGCGGTAATATCGAAAATAGAATCTTTGACAAATTCCAAACGATTTGAATACCCCGCAGTGACATTTGCTGTATAGTATAGTTCGTTGTGATATTATAGCCGTTTGAATATCGAGCTGAATATACGAACTACTTTATTCATTGATTAATTCATCCGGATTTTCAATCGAGCAATGAACGTGCTGGACGCTGGAGATGGGGTTGGGATGAGGACGGGTCGGGGGCGGGGGTCGGGGGCGGGGGTCGGGGGCGGGGGTCGGGGTGAGAGTGGACCTCGCATCTAGCGAATGCGGTTTCCAAATGCGATATTCGAAATTCCACTGGATATACATACATATATTTCAACCGCGATCGTCGCATCGGGGCCTTGTAAATGTGACCAGACTGATTTAGCGAATTTTCGAGAATTCCGATTCCCTGCTTCTTGTGGGATACTCCAGGCACGGTTAAGGGGATCCTATGCTCTACTATATCTATACATAGACCTATCTCCATGCCTACACCTCCTCTGGTTACTGGGAGTATACTCGCCTCGAACACCAGATCCCACGTGCTTCGCTCCCATGCATAGAGACTGCTCATGTTTCCCTAATGCAGCCGGATAAATATTTAAGCGTAAAGTAATCGGACGGATTACTTCGTGCGAAACTGGAACACACTCCCCTCCCCTCCCTTCAATCCTCACATCCCGAAAACACCCTATATCCCATTCCCTCAATCTATACATTTTCCAACTATGATATACCGTACATTCATATACAGAGCTCGACGGACGTTTACGATTAATATTTTATCAAAATCTTAATTTATTTGTAATTCACATGAACTTAACAGTTTGGTTTAATTTTCTGCTTTCAGGTGAGCGTACAATATCAGTTACCAATCCCCGTCTCTATTTAAGGATCACTGATCAATTTTGATCGAATTGGTAAGGTAGAGAACAATATCATTTGCATGCGAATTTAATAATAATAAATACTGGAGCTGATGCACAAAATTTTATCAACCTCGAATCGATAGTCTTCCTCTATATTTCAAAGCACATAACAGTTGTACACGTAATATACGTACCTGAACCGCGAACCACCACCCTTTATACCTTTCAACGGTACACCGCGACTTTCAACCCTACTCCGCACGACCTCCTTGCCACGGTTTATGCAGGTTGGGGTTAACGGTCTGTACCCTCGTAAATTGATAGTAAATGTCACATGCGGATTGCAACGGCTGCTAACATTATACGGATCTACTCGTTCCCCTCGCTTCGAAAATACCTACCTATGGCACGCCGACTCACTATATTGCTCTTCGCTCTTTGCTCTTTGCTCTTTACTCTATTTGCTTCGTACGTCGTGCCCTCCATACATATTAGAAAGCCGCGGCGCGTGTTAATCCCTCGACCTTCGTTTGCCTCCGGGCTCGGAGCCCTCGGAGAAATTTTGATCAATGATTCCTCCTTTTTTTTCTCGATTTCTTCGCTATTTCATTTGTTCTACTTATATAGTAATCCGAAACAGCCTATCTTCTTTATATAATGTATATATACATATACTGCAAAACGTCTCGAGCAAATAAACAGTTCTCCCTTTAGAGTAGGTACGGCTATATTTTATGTCTTCGGTGACAAGCCGAGGTAACGACGGAACCATTTTGTCTCGTTTAATTCGGGCGTTTATCTCCCGTGGTTGTAACGCCGTACAGCGTCTGGGCATCCCTCGATTCGGGGTGAGCGTGACAGCGTTTCTGTTTTTTTTTGTCTCTACTCTTTTTTACCCTTCAACTGCGGTAGGTGAGTAGGTATAATATTTGAAGAAAAGTACGTCGTGGTATAATGAAAAGAAATGGTCAATTTATAAATATTCTCTACCATCGCCCTCTTCTTCGCTGTATACCTGCCCAATAAACCGTAATATCGTATCCTGCGCAACAACGCGTTATTTTCGCATTTTCCCTTCCGCGATGTAAAAGACGTACGGATATCAAACTAACTTTCGTATTCATGAGAACTGCCCGAAATTGAGAGATACTGCGAGGTCTGGATGAGACGAATAACGTATGTACATTGTTTCGTGAAGAAGAAGGGTGTGGCAGCTAGAAGAAAGAAAAAATAATGACAACGAAAGATTCGCTCAACAAAAGATACTCGGATATGCTTTTTAATTCGCTGGTTCGATTTTTCGACACGCGTTTATATACCCGAACGAAAAATCATCCGTTGGGACAATTCCGCAGAGTTTGCGCGCGTGGGTGTAAAAGTGGACCGAATTTCTCGACATATCATTGAAGCTTTTTCTTATTGAATTTGGATATGGTGGGATAGGAAACGTCTCGACGGCGACGGCTATCGCCGTCGAGCGTCCGAGTGATATAATAACAATCCCGAGTCCCTCTTGACCGGTCCTCCCTCGGTTCATCTTCCATAACCTGCCTCCTGAAGGCTAGCCGCTGTCAGACCCGCAAAACCCGACTCAAACCTTCTTCCTACTTCCTTCTTCGCAATTCCTCCTATCCCCTTTTTTCCTCATCCCTCCGCCGTGAATCCTCGTCTGAGCCCATCGCCATCCTGCAACGCCGCGTCGCCACGCGATATACGATGTAGGAGTAGAGCAGACGCGACCTCGCCAAGCCTTGACTCGAGACAGACGCGGATGTGCCCTAATATCCGCACCACTTCGCTTAGGCAAATCTTACCCGAGACATATACCGGACAGGAAATCACGATGCGAAATCCACTTGCGGATCTACCAAAAGGACTCGCGTTAATATCCCCACGTCCGTTTTGTTCGGGGTAAAGTGAGTAGATTTTTGAAATCGTTGTGTCATGAAAATCTAGTCCCGTTTACCTAAATAAAAACAACAAAAACTGAATTCTTGTTCTACGTAGTGGAAAGACGTTCGTCTAGTCCGCACAGTGACGTTAAGTTCCGAGGGTAATAAATTCGGTTAATCTGTAGATAAGAAAGTTATCTGAAATCGGGGATGGATGCGGAGGATATATAAAGCACATTGGTAGGGTTGCTCTGGTAGGTCAACCTCTTAAGTCAGAAGATTTCTCGACAGGATAAGTCTTTCCAGGGCTTAGCGAGTGACCCCTAATTAACCAAATCGGACCGTGCTCGAGCGTGAGAGAGATAGCTACCGTGTCTGACCCACCCCAGGAAAGGAAAGGTCGCGGTCCATGCGACGTTCGCTCGATGCAGCTCTAGAGATATTTTGGACGGAAATGGGGAAAATACGGGCGAGGGGCGAAGGGGAGAGGAAAAGGAAGAGGATGTCAGGAGGAAGAGAGGGAAACTCTATGGGTGCGGGTATAGTAGCGACGGAAGGCAATTAACCGCTTAATCTTGCAAGTCCTTGGTTAATCTTAGGACGAGCACAAGGCAGTAGAATCCTGAAACCAGGCAGCAGGCACCAGCGACCTTCCTTGGACTGGCCAATTACGCAGAGATTATTGTCGTGCGTTTGAACTTTGTATGAGCCCCGACCGGGTGACGTGGCTCCTGAAGCATTACGAAAATGTCTCTCTCTCTATCTCTCTCTCTCTGTCTCTCTCTCTCCTCCTCTCTCTGTGTTCTCCTAGTTTTGACTGTATGGAGTTGACGTTGGGTGCGAAAACTTCACTCGGAGGTGGAGGAGAAGCCCGTTAAAAGGGGACCCGGGAACTCTGAAACCCGAGGCTGGGGGCCGGAGGGCGGAAGAGTCGCGGCCCCAGGAAGGCGCGGATGCGAAAGTGGAGGCTGACACTAGTTGAATATGTCGCCCGAGATACTCTGAGTGGTTTACCGTGAGATTGAGAACTTGAATTATTCAGGAACTGGTAACAAGCAATTTCTCGGGCTGTGTACCAGCATTGTAGCATTTCCACTAGTATCTTACTTTCTGAGCTAACCCATTTAATATTAATTCCCATAACGTAAAATCAAGACATCGTTTTACAAGAGTTTAAACGAATCACCTGTCAACAGTTTGTGATTAACTTTTCAAGTTTTTACCGAACATGTTAAACGATCGGTGTTTACTGCCGCTTCTCCGCAAACTATCGAATACCTTCAGACCATGGAAGAACGAGGTTAAATGTCGAGACGAGAAGGAGGATAGAGAACCGGGATTGGGATGGGGGAGGAGCACAACTTTATTCGATAATCCCATGAATTTCCAATTAACAAGTTGTTCTGAGAAGTTTCACCGGCACCTTTACATCCTGCAATGTTCTTTCCGTTCAATGCCGTACTGCACTGCACAGTTTCTATACATTTAGAATCGTTAATTGGCCAATAGAAGAATTGAAAGGATTTGTTTAACGCCCCAGACTCTAGATCCCTCCGAATATATGCAGGTATATATACGGTTACGAAGAAAGACGGGGAATTTTTTTCTCGCAATCTCTAGGGGCGCAGTTTGTGGGCTTTGATTTTCGGAGTCGATCCTACTGGGTTTCGGACGTGTGTGTTTTAGTCTCAAGAGAATAAAAAGACGTGAAAACAAGGTTGAATCTGGATATACAACGATAGCCTGGTACAAGATATACAGTTTCGAAAAGTTTGAACTTGTAATTTATACGAAAAGTGAGATCGATGTTTTTCACGGCTCATAATTAACCTGTCAATCACGGCACTCAAGGTACTCCAGAAATTGTCGATTGAAAAACTTTTCTCTTCTCTTATCGAGTTTATAGTTTAACTCATCGGGTATAGATATATATACACAATGAAACTTGAAACAAAAACTTTTGGATCAAGTTTTTCAAACGGTGATTGAATTAAAGCGTGGCTTTCGAGGGGAATAAAACTCCACGCTGCAGGACTTCTTCTTTATCGCCGATCGCTCTTTTTTTGTATCATCGACGGTCCAATAGCTTTCTTCCATTCGAATCGCTTTTTATTGCCCCTATCAATATAAGTTTGATGAGCTTCTGCTGCAGCAGCTTTATTGCAACGCCGTATAACGGCATCATGCAGATTTCGCATTACTAATTTTTTATTACCTTTATATATTCTACGGATATTTCCGGCTGATAAAAGCTGAGAGACACTAAACATTTCTCAATCCGTCTTGAAATGACTACGTACTATATTTACTGATTAAACAGGAATTTCGGTTCGCGATTCGAACGCGGAATAAAAAAGAGAAATCAGAACGAAAACCTGCGCCACTTAACAACAGAGAATCACACGGAAGATTCGCCGCGGTAAGATGATCGCCGAGACCGAACTAGCCCTTTTTTTTTCTGTCTCTCTATTTTTGTTCCCCAGCTTTTTTCCGACTGAGTGTAGCAGAGAAAGTGAGCGAGAATAAGAAAGATGGAAGTATACATAAAAAAAAGAAAGAAAAAGAACAAGCAAGAGAGAAAAGGAGAGTAAACATTCTTGGTGGTCGCGAAACGAAAGTGAGGGACAAAAACGAGATAAATGGCGGCTAGATGGTGAGGGTAAGGCTAAGGGCGAGAGCAAGGGTAAGGTAAGGGTGGGCCAATCTATCACGCCCCGAGGGAGTGTTATTGACAGTGCAAGAACCTCGCTTCTTCTCTACTCTCCCTTCTCCCCTCACCTTCGTTGCCGTTCTCCTCGCTCTTTCGCGCGAGCTTTTGCCCCTCGGGTCTTCTTCCTATCATATATATATATATATATTGTGTATATATATGTATACCTTCGACGCGCAACAGAGATTCCCGGCGAGAGATTTGCCAAAAAGTCGTTTGCCTACCCAACGATTTCGATCGACGCAAATGAAATTTCCATTGGAACGATCTTTGACTACCGAAACGCAAGCTGCAAGTACATATAACCTTCGCAATATCCACCCGTTCCAGCTACTGTAGTCATCTACCTACTTTA
Organism: Athalia cordata; assembly: GCA_963932425.1. NCBI lineage: Eukaryota > Metazoa > Arthropoda > Insecta > Hymenoptera > Athaliidae > Athalia > Athalia cordata. Next base: position 35,938,321 of record OZ010626.1, read on the forward strand.
AGTGTTTGTATTTCGCACACGACATTCGCACGACTGCATTGCCCAAACTACGTAGAAATGCGATCTAAAGCAATCTGTCGCAACATCCCTTCCCCCCGTCTTCCAACTATTCCTATTATCTCCTAAACTTATCGCGGCTACATAACGTTGCGAGCTTTTGAACGAAAACGAAACGCCGCAATTGCAACAGTCTTGGAGCTATAAAAGCACCTTCTTTACAAGAATTTATATAACTTTTTTTCCAAATTTTACTACACCTGCGAACTTATCGTACAATTGCCATGTTATTTCCAATTGGGAGCGTTCTTTTTTTTACCCCGAGAAAAATAATTCATGTCAGTATTCTTATTTTATTCCAACGACTGAAGTCGGGACTAAAGTTTTTCAAGATGAAAAACAGAGGTGAAAAAAAATTCCAGTATATAAGCTCCGCTTTCGCTCGATGTCGGTTGTTTTTGAAAATTGCAGAGGCTCCTCTCACTTTCGTTCAGCATTCTCTGGAGAGAAGTTCGTAAGGAAGATGCGAAAATTCGGTGCGATCGAGAGCAAACGAGAAATCACAGACACGCGAGACGCTTATAGAGAGAACGAGCGAAACGTGCGGCGAAAAAGGAAGGGAAAAGAAAAATGAGAGAAAGAGATAAGGCTGTTCGTGACGCACTCCCGCCATCCCCTCACCTTGTGCGGTCCAGCCGCCCTCAAGGACCCTCCAGGATCCTACGGGACCCTCCGCAGATATCTTCCTGCAAAAGCTCCGCCACCGTTTCTGCTGGCAGAAGCTTCTACGTATAGGTATACTTATAATAAGAGAGAGGCACTAGGCAGGGTGCCTGCGCGGTTACGTAGGCTTCACGCACCTCGAATCTCAATGCGTTTGTGGTGGCAGATTTTATGTACACCGAACTACTCGGGGCTTGCCGAGAATTTACTACAAGCTGCCGCAAGAAGTAAGAGGAAGAGGAGATATAACCCCTCGCCGCGAGACGATCAAACGCACATAGAAAACACGGTGTAAACCAAAAGCAGGCCACCTCGCTTCACATACCTTTGGAAATTCCTAACGGAATTACCTGTACGATGGTTATAATGTCGCATTCAGGGGATAAAATGGCCTAGAGATCCGAAAGAAAAATGATCAGCAATAAAAAATAGCGCACGTTTTTCAAATCCCTTCGAGCTGTAAAACAAGAGAAAAAATTCATTTCTTTTTTTTTTGGTTCCAAACGGATGTATGGGGTATTACACGTCGTACATGTGTATAAATGTGCTAGATATAGTCGTGTCGATTTAACTCTATATCGTATGCTCGTATTCAGGTCCGGGTAGACGATAATTAATTATTATTTACGAGTGGTATTGCAGAGCGCAGCGCGGATTCACGGATTGGATAAATAAAGGCCCCTCAATCAAGACATAAGCTCGTTACTCACCACCCTTTGCCCTCGTCCCCGCGTATTTTACCTGTGAAAACCAACCGAAATTGAGATATCGCGAGAGCTGCGGTTGTTCAATGCGGATATTACCGTTTGCAGTGTCACGATATTATTCGTTGCAAGTTTCGCTTGTAAAATCTTAAAATTTACCGTGTATAGAAAAATGGGGAGAGTTTAGCCATAAATATAACGAAGAGATATTTTGCATCAGGAGCGCGCGGGAATTCTATATAACACGTAATCCCGTTTATGGTATGCGGTTTGCAAAATCGTTCGATAAATATTTAAAACGATACGTCATTAGGCATTAACTAAACGGTCATAAATCCATGTATATTATACGTTTATTCGGATATCTGAATTATAGTTGTTTGGTATATTATAGGAAATGATATCCAACGTCGCGTTATACCTATATACACGAAACTCCGCCACGGCCCGTACAGCTCTATAAAATATTATTCATGGTTTATTTTTATATATTTCTCCAACTGATATTTCTGTTGGTTTAGCTCGACATGCAGCGGTGGTGGCTACATTGAAAATAGAACTATCCACAATATTACATCTCCATTTACCAGATACATTTAAAATAAACCCGACGGTACACGCGATACCGAACTTCAAATCTGCAATTTTTTGGCAGTTATCATTTCCACTTACGCTCACCGCGACTCTCTCCTCAAATATTTATCAAATTGCGTAATTCTAACGAAATACATACGCCGTATATGACTTTAAGTTGCTAATCGTTCTACTCATTATCGCCAATTTACGGTTCGTTAACGACAGGATTATTATATCTACGGTGTAAATCGACATATGTGTGTCACTGAAGTGCGAAGTATTCGTACACGTGCGTGTAACGCGCGTATTTCTGCAAATTTACGTCATACGTACCTATAGTTACGTATAGGTGCCGCGGAAGAATGAAAATGAACGAACGGCTTAGGTGCAGTAAAATTCACCAGGCACGAGATTTTCCCTGGGGATAATTATTCCTTGTAAGTGAACGCGATTTGGCAGCCTGTCGAAAGTTCTCCGGGTTACAAATGATTCTCAGCACGCGGGACGCGCCAAGCCCACGTAAAATCGCTTCCGGTTCCCTCGTCTCTGCGAGATTCCAAATCCACCGTAATATACAAATAGCTTTATGATAGAAAATTTTCACGCGTTTGTTTTTTTTCGGAAAAAAGATCCTATCAGACGTCTACCGTAAACTTGAAAAAAACAATGAATAAATTCTCCCGAATTAGTTTTCTTTGTTGGAAAATTAGAATCTAAATTTCTCACTTCATAATCGATTGTTGCATCCCTGGCTTGAAACAAGAGGGGAAAAAATAAGTATGTAGTTCAAGTTCGGTGGCGAAAAGGTCATGAAAGGCACGGGAATTAAGGGAAGGAATAAATTTGTTTCAGTCGTTCGGGTTGGTCACGCACGTTTCGCAAGTTAATCATCTTGAGTTATGTACAAGCTTTGCGCCGCAAGCTCGTCTGAGATAGCGATAAACAGCGGAGAAAAAGCGTGTATATAACAGACACCAGCGCGAATGTGCGCTGGCAATTATGGGAATTAATATTGGTGAAGGAAACGAGGTTAAACGAGCTCCGCAAAAAAGGAAATGGACGAAAAGAAAAAAAGCACGAAGCAGAAAAAAAAAAGAAAAGAAAACCAAACTAAGATGTCAAAGTCACTGATCAAAACGCGTCAGAACGAAAATTAGCGAGTGGCCTCAAATAATTTTGCAATGTCTGCATTACTTGTTGATTTTTTTACACAAAGTTTCGCTATTTCTCCAATGAAAAACTAACAAAAATTAATAAAAATGAATGATCGAAATAAATCATTCTAGAATAATAAAAAAAAACCGTGTGGACGGAAAACGAAAAATCATTGCCGGTAGCAATTTGAGGTCGTAAAGTGAAATCGATCGTCATCCTTGCGGGATACCATATAAACCACTGTCGTGTCGAGCGGCATGACACGGGGTTGAAATATATACGCTTGACAAACTTTAACGTCCTACCGTGTAACAACATAACGTTGGTTTTAATACGCATTTTTGGGAGTCTCTCGTCCTCTTTCCCTATATTTCCTCACCCTCAACGATTTTGACATCCAGGACTATACGGGACTATTAAAACATCGAACCCCTCTCTCTAATGCCCAGAACTTTAGCTATATCGGACCTCATACCCCTTCAACGTTGCAGCGCGACATGGTGGACAGGAAGAAAAATATGAAGAGAAAAAAAAAATTAATAAATAAACAAAATGAGCGGAGTTTGACTTTGATTTTTACTCGCATAATTACGTGTCGCCCATAAACGTCCAACTGTTCATTTCATGCATGCTTTATGCCATATTTCGTGAACAGGTCGGTTATTTTATTTTCGGTTTAACCAACCCTAAATGTCTTGCTCCGACGTTTATTGAACCGCGTCGATATAGTCGGACATCGCAAATGATTTTCGGAGTGAAAAAAAGTTCAGTGGAAAGAATGAGTAACCTTATTTTTTCGTCCTCCATGAAAATGGTTTGATGATATTTCGGAGCGATGAGGAAAAAACTAGGAGGCATTACTGCACCGGGAGGATTCATATAATAACGCGTTTTGTGATGGTGGTGATGGGGGATCAGCTTAAGCTTTGAGTGCTTGGTGACAATAGTTTAACGTCGGTTGAACGCGTGGTTTATTAGAGCTAGAGACTGCACCACCACCGCCACCAAGTCTCCGGCGCCTCGTTGCGGAAATTGCTTATGCATTAAGCAAATACCAGGCAGACATTCTACCGCGTTGTAACCGCGAGCTATTCGCGCGGTTATATCGCGTGGCTCGGTGCAGTAGTGACTCAATTTTTTCACTTTTCTTTTTTGCCTCGGATCGTCAGAAAAAAAAAATTTCTGGGCGTCTAGTGTTTCCGATGAACACAGTTTTTGGGGCACGCGCCGGGATTTTCTTGCGTCTAGTTCTGATTTCTCCTCAATAAAAAAAAAAATAAAAATCAAATTAGCAATAGGCAGTACACGACTGCAAACAGAAGAATAAAAAGTGAAATAAGACCGTCGTATCATTCCTTTCACCCCAGCCCTACCTATACTCCTAAACTCGAATGTTGCACCCCCCTTCGCTTCCCTCCTTTACTCTTTATTTCGTGCTCCGCGTTCACCTCCATATATCCAAAGTTCATAACGCATCGGTAACTCATCAAGTAAATATGCGGCGATCGATAACGCCGACCAGGCAATTGCACGAGCGATCTAATAACTCTGTAAATACGGTATCATGACGTTCCAAGTCCACCTATGGTATATTCACATACACATATACGTGCGTTATACCCACCTGTATGCCCACGGGTTAAGGTCTACACTCAAAACCTATACTCTCCCTATACCAATAACGTTGATAGAAACGTTAAATAGGAAAACGAAAATGCAGTAGGTCACCACGCACCATATTATGTCTTCTGAAGCGTAATTTCTGCCGGAAGATATGCATAATACATTTTTGATATCCAGAATTTTGAAGGGCGGAAAAATTTGACAATACGAATCGGTCTGGGTTTTGTTTAATCTCATGTATCTTTGATTTGATTTGAATTGGACTTGCCGACAATTGCAGATGACGACGATTTTTCATCAATCGTATTTTAACTAGATATTCGATATCGTTAAGTGATGTATGTGCGGATCGTACACAGGGTATGGATTGTAGTGGAGAACCTCGCGTTTCAAGTGACCGTTACGGTCGATCGAACCTGCTGTAGTTTACTTATGCTAATCTTATTTGAAATGCAAATATTCCATTATCCAATCTCAAGACTCTGGTAGACTGGTGGATTACGAATGACTATCTACCAAGTCAATTTTGCCCATTAAATCCAGCTTAATGTCGGTTCAAACTATTCAAGTATCGACTTACGCTTTCCCGGCGCCGTGTTATGCCTGCTATAATTCAAATCAAATTTATCAACGCCACCGACCTACTCAAGGTGACTGAAGATATCACGTATATTATTATGTTGTGTATCTTCATCCCCCTGGCAACAAAAACTGGGGATTTTTTTTCTCCATCAAACATTTTTTACTCCAAATTCAGCTCTACCAATCCGAGTCTTGATGAAATCGAATGCGATTCGTAATTAATGTACCGCCTGATAATCGGTTCGTTCGACAAACTTTACCAAGTAAAACGCAACGTTAGGTATGACGTCGGAGATGCCCACACAGCACGTATATTTCGGGTTCGCGGCAACTACGTTATTTGGATTTTTAATTAACGCGTAATGCGAAGAGGAGCTTAATAATGAATAACTCACTCGACGGTTGGGTAGTACATGTCGCCCAGGTTATTACAGACTAATTGAAAATGATGACGACAGCGGAGAGGCAGCACTCAAGTTAAAACAATGTAAAGCATCGCTGACGACGCCGCTTTCTATAACATTTCTAGATATAGATAACGATATATAGGTAACTATCAACGACCATATCCACTGCAACACGCGCTTATTATACAATAATCGTAATCGCTTGTGATCAAATATTATCATTTCACATCCTGTGGATAAATTTCAGTTTTTCATCCCTCAGATAATAATAAAAAACCTAGTGTAAACCAAGGGGCTTTGGGGGTCTTGATTTCTGGGGCTGCAAATCTTTCGGAAAAATGTCTGAAGAACAGAAACAAAATGCAGGTAACGCGTATGACTATATAACTGAAGTTGGTACGTAACATCCGGTTGACATATCCCTGCAGTGCTGGAAAGGCGCGTGTCGGACGTGAATTAAGCTGGGATTAATTAAAAGAATGGCTTTTCACGGATCCGTAGCTTCTGACACAAAAATGATTGATAGCCTGGGACGTCATAACAGCCATTTCGTAATTACACCGGCAGTGATTCATTCCCATCTTATCTATCAGCGCTCGTCAATAATCTTCTTTTCCACGAGACTTGATCCACGCAGCCGTTGATAGCAGGGGTTGAGTTTCCAGCTACATAATGTATGATGTATTTAATACATGTGTGTAAACGTATAGGGTATATGAATATCGCATCCGCCCAATTTCACCCTCTATACTGCAACCCACGTGTACGGGGTAACAAACACCTATGTCGAAATAACTCGCACACTTCAACGTACACGGCCGAGTATTAGAAGGTAAACGATCAAAACCAGCTACATGTCTATTACATAACGTGGTAGAGGTTTTAGGCAAAAACACACTTACACGTAAGATTTCAGCTCCGGAACGTTGACGCGCGCGGAAGGCTTTTAGAGGATATTACGTACTTTCTGAAAGGATATTAAACGCCCGAATTTATCTCACGTGGCATATTGGGGAACGGGAAGACGGCAGTGATTATAAATATATAGGGCAAAGACGGCGGGGGCGCGACGTGTAGGAAAAGAAGAACCAGCTCCTATAACATATACCATGTGTACCTATATATCCTCATGGCGCACCGGCGATCGTTAGTCATCGATCAAAACGTCTTTTGATAAAACTTGTAATAATAACGAATTATTATATCATTAGAAGCAATATCATGAATTGATCAACGTAATATTGCATCATTTGTTTTAATTGACTTACACCAGTTAAATATTCGTTGGAAAAAAAAACAGAAATAAGTTTTTTTCACCCGTGTTTTTATCATGTAAGTACTTTGGTTGATTAAACTGTGAAAATTTTCTGCAATTCTCGTGGATTCATTTTTATCATTTTCGTTCATTTGCTTCTAACGTCAATCAAGATGCGAGGAAATTTTATTTCCTCCCTCTGAAATATCTCTCTTTTCTTTTCTTTTTTTTTACTTTTTGTTGGTCCGTGTTGGCGGCGTCACTTTGAGTCGAGCAGCATCTCCTCTTCGCAGATTTTCTCGTTTTCTCATCGGGCAAACTTGCCTATATATATATAGCTTATATATACACTAGATGTGGGGTATCTTTCCGTCTCTCTCACCGTTCGTCGCCTTCATCTCCTTTGTCGTCGTCGCCGTATTCGACCTGGTTGATTCAATTTTCGTTCTCGCGAGTAAAAGTGCCGCGTCCAACTAGGTGCAAGTCGATAGGCGGCCCGGCGATAACGTCTTAATTGTCACGTTAATGGACCCCGCTCTTTCCCACTTCGTTCGTTCGCGTATCGCCTCGGCGCATCTCGCGGTGTACATCGTCGAAAGATTTAATTAAGTCTTGATCATCGTTTTTCTTTTATCTATTTTCTCTTGCCTCCTTTTTTTCATTCACCTTCGACGTTTCGTCACCGCGCGTTCTCCGCTCTCTCACGCCGTTAACCTATCTACCTACCCATCCACCTACTATAGAACCAACTACCATCGCAATTTCGTTATCATACCAACACCTCTTACACGGTACGAGGTAAACGCGACGGCAAAGGACGATTCCTTACTCTGGTTGAAACGTTATTTGCTACGCCGCATATTACAGCAGCAATCTTACCCTTTCATTTTCAGTCGCCTTCACCTTCCAAAGAAATTTATTTTGCAAAATGCACCTCTCATGTCAGACCTCCACGGCTTCTTCTTATTACGTCGATCTTGAAGGAATAAGAGTATTCTAGTAGAAAATAAGAAATAGAATCATGCCAGGTTATAGGGAGCTAGAAATGAATACCTAAGATTTTATTCGCGATGTTTTTTGATTTTGTTTCTTAGACTCATCTCGTAATATAATTTCACCGAGATTCGTGGTCAGGATGACGTCTCGCTGTATAAAATGAGAAGAAAAAAAAAGAATCCCGATCGAGATGAAGAAGGGACGGAAATAAAGCGGCGTTATATGTAAGACTGTTATACATTCGGGGGTGACTTTCTATTCGAGGCGAATAACCGGCTGTATAAGTAACGGTGCGTCATCTTGACACGGCAAGTTTTTAAAGGTCGTTTGTTGACGTCGTGAAGCGAATGGAGAGAGAGAGAGAGAGAGAGAAAGAAGGTATGGCTACAATGAGAAAAAAAAAAAACCGAAATGAAAAGAAAAAAAAAACGAGAGCAAAGATGAAAAAACGGTTAATAAAAAAAGAAGAGTAAAAATAACACAAGTCGAAGCGTCGCGACGTAACAAATGCCAGTGCTGTGGGGGTAAAATATCCATAGGAACGAAACACCATGGTGCTTGGCATAAGGGAAGGAGGGGGGTGGGGGTGGGGGTGGGGGTGGGGGTGGGGGAGTATACTCCCCCACCCCCTCCTCATTCCCCCTGAGTAGGACGTTGCGAAGGGTAGAAAACGCTGGGGGTTGAGGTGGGGGAAGTGGGGGCGGAGGCAGGAAACTAATTACGACGTACAAAGGATACGCGGCATCATTCTGTTTGTCACCCGGCTCTCGGAAATGTCAACTCATGGCCCAACAACGCGAACTGAGCTGAGCTGCTCGGTGGGACCCTCGGTGTATTTGTACGTATATAGGCGCCATCAACTACGTATACGGCCCACTCTTCGAATATTCTACTTTTCCTCTCTCTCTCGCTCACTCACTCGGAATACCATATTGCGCGTACACACCTATCCCTTCCTTGCTTTTCCTTGCATGATGGGAAGGTGCGTGTTTGATTAATGGGACATGCGGACGTTGATACTCTGGTTTCCGAGAAAACCAGCTCCAACACCATAGCTACGTGTACGACCCTCTCTAAGCTTCTAAAATTAGTATATGATCCCGCTACGCTCACTCTCTCTCTCCCTCCCTCTGACACCGACGCTGATGCAACACCTTCCCCGACACCCGTCTTCGTCGTATCAACTAAAATCATCTCTAATTACTAATACCGCTAACTCTTTTATCCAAAAAATGACGGAGGGTATTTCTTGTCTGTAATTTTTTTTTTTTCTTACGAGTTAACTATGAGTTCTCGGTTTATAAAATGATCGCGAACTTTGCATAATAAAATCTCGAGGTTCGTCGGATCGGAAGCAAAATACAGAAGACGTACAGCTTTACCATGGGTTCGAAGTTAAAGGGAGCTGCATAAGTATTCGGGATCGGTTAAAAGAGGAAACGTATTATTATTGCGCTCCGAATAAATGAGGCGAGGTCTAAGACTTGTAATTATAATTAGCTGAAAATATGTAAATTAAGTGGAATTAAAAAGTAAGTACCCTAAAGTAGGTACCTATTCTTATTGCTCGGCGAGTAACGACCCCGTTATTCCTGCGTGCGAATAAAAGAAACGAGGAGAAAATAAAAAAAATGAAATAAAAAATAAAATCAAGCGGGTGGAAAGGAAAGAGAGAAGAAGGACGCCCTGAAAGAGAGGGAAAAAAAAAAATTGCTCTAACCCTCATAAAATACGTAGTGAATTGTGTCTGTATAGTTTTTATAATATAACCGTGAAATATAGACAACTGTTTCCGACGTCAAAAGAGCTTTCTATTCTTTTTGAAGAGTTATATTCGAACGTTTGATAATAATTTTAGCTGGCGTCTCGAGTGGCTTGAAAATTTTTTATTTTTCATTTTTTTTCTTCAACTTTCTTTTTATTTCATTTCTATTTTATTTATTTTATTTTTTTTGAAAAATGGTTTGATATCGGGAGGGTATAGGTTGGCCTACGGTAGACAGTGTTCCGGCGGTCGTTGCAGCGGACTGTTCGATAGCCAGCTGTAAATCTGGCCCCCTGACCGAATCGATGGAGGTAAGAAGCGTTCATGGAGCTAAACTAACTCCTGAAGAGGCGTGGCTTGGCCGAGAGACAAAGCTGCCAGATGTCCCGGACGTTCGACCCTTTTCGGCAAGCGGTGTGCTTCTTGATTACGATTACGATTACGTTTACGATTACGATTACGATTATTATCGAAAGAAAAATCGCGTAATCTCGGCCCCGCTACTCTTACACGCCTTATTCATCGTCGCGTGCGATTTCTCCCCTGTTTTCAGTATCACTATACACGCTATTTTGCACGGATTCAACATCGGAATTATTCGAACCGTCAAAATCTCGTGGTTTATTCGATTCGACTTGTCTTCATCATTGCTTACCATCCCCTCTGAAAGGTGCGGAGTGCAGCTGTAAGGCGAAAGTTTGCCAACTCCCTTAATTCAGGTTATGCTGCAGGATGAAGATAATAATCTGGAGAATTTTTAACTGCGGGTAAAAAAAGTCTCAAATATTAAGTGCAAAAATAAACTTACCTTTCGGATAATAATTAATCTACTTATTATCTCCTTACTCTATATTATTTAGATTTATTTCTAAAGCGCTTGATTGCTCAACCATTAATTTCCGTCCAACCAAGAAGTACGAGCAACAAGAACATCGGCATCAGCTAGCGCACCGCACACTCGGTACCTACTTGTTTTACTCTGTTATACGCCGCTTCATTTCGGCATTAACGATCGAGCCGCCTTAATTACACTGTCTTGTGCACTTAACTACGCGAGTCCTCCTTATGTTCACCTTAGTCACTCTGTAATCTCTCGTTTTATTACTCACTCTGCTTCATACTGCGTATACTCGACTATACCGGTACGGCAACTACTTTTAGAAACAACTATCTCGACTCACACCATAAATTATAAACCAATCAATTTTGCTATAGTCCCATTTAATGAAAATATAATCAGCTGTTTTGTGAATTTGATAAAAAAAAAAAATCATAACAAGCTCTTGGTGGTAGACAAGGATGAGTCCTCAGCGCGTAGGGGCTAACGATTTCTCTACTCGTTGAAAGTCAATCAGGGGGGCGTTAGAAACGAATCGAAGGGTGGTTAACGAAGATGATTGAAAGCTCGTATTGGATTGGGACTAGTAATGCCGTTAGCGAGGTAATAATAACCACTTTCAGGGCGATTTCCTCTTGGCGTGATTCTAGACCAATCATAGAAGACGCGAGCCGGGACCGGGCAGCGTCCTACCATTTCCGTTCACCGCGTGACCGTCGAGCTTACGGGCCCCAGTTACTCTAGCTTTGCCGCCTGAACAGACCTTATAATCAGATTTTTGAACCCTTTATTTTTCCGTCACTTCCACCTCCTGCACGCTTAAAAGCTTTCTCGTTTTTACAGTCGGTAGCCTTTCGACCGTTTCGAAAGACGATTATGCCAGAAGAAATCAGTCGAAAAATGAGTTCCATATTCTTGTATATTGTGTCACCCGACTTTACAATCATAGCCAGTTTTCTTGGAAACGAACGATTATTATCACAGTTTGATCGATCCTGATCAACGCCAGCTACAGTAAATCGACTGAACCGATCACCGACTAAAATTTAGCCTTAAATTCCCGTTTTCGTTCTGGGTTTTGGATACCCTTTAGAATCGAGGTGGAATCAATATTCTTCGAAGTATAACGAATAGATTTTGGTACGTCACGTTCCTTTATCACTGATTTTCGTTCATTTCCAACCTGACAACCTGAGACTATAAGGCGTTACGAAAACCTGTCGATGTCACGCGACGTTACGAGACGTTGGTTATTTTCATTTTCTATCTCATCGATACTATGCTATAGTGCCTACTTCCCGATTGTAATATTCGCATTGTCAGCTGAGATATTCCTTAATTTCGTTCTATTTCTTCACGCTACATTGAAGGTGTCTACTACCCGTGAAATATTCATTCCTGGAACGTTCCGACTCTCGGGTGAATTCTAATATAGACTAAAACTTCACTTGCAGAAGTTGAACTTCCTATGAATACGAGGGACAAGAAAATACTGGATTATTTCCCATATAATTATTCAACGTCTAATTATATTAACGATTCAACGAGAATTTTAAGAATAAGTTACCAGGAAATTGCTGAGAATCTGCGAAGGAACCTGGAGCGTGCTGATAAGAGCGACTTTCCTAATCCTCGTGCAGCATTAGTGGTCAGTGTGTGAGAAGAGAATGCAAGCAGAAAATTAGTGGTCGAAACATATAATTCTAATTATCTCAAAAACTTAAGATTTTTTCATTCCTATTTATTATATGAATATAAGGCACTCGTGGTTGTATTTTCAAGAACGTTGGGTTAAAAGGAAAAGAAAAAAAGAAACACCATGAAAAGAAAAGGGGTGGGGGGAGGGTAGGTCCTTCTTTTACGAATTTAAGTACGTCATTTCCGTGGCAGACGGGAAGCGCCGAAAATGCCAACGTGAGTAAATCAGTGTAAGAATTTGATTCCCCTTACCGTGAATCTGCGCCTCTCAGGATATTGCTGGGGGAGCGTCAAATCAGTCACGACTTATTTCAAAGAAAATTTCTCACCGGTTGAAGGGGGTGGCGATGATGGTAACGGTACGAAGGGCGTCGTGACGCTGAGCAGGACGTCGTCGACGAGACGCGGGAATTAATTCTGCGGACTACTGCGCTGCACGTTTTATATGTATATGATATGAAAGCTGCACAGCACCGAGGTCGGATACCGCCAAATATTTTTCATCTCATTCGTTGAACTTACCGGATTTCTCTTCTCAGCTTCCTCGGGTTTTTCTCAGTATGCAGAAATACTCGGTTTCTTGAACCGATTTTATTTATTCTTTTTTTTTTTCAAGGGAACAAATTTCATGCGGAAACACCGAGTAGTCTTTGGACTTTTCGCACAAACTTCAGGATATAAGTTTAGCTCTCAGTTTATGTAAGCGTAGTTCGTTTTATTTTCCTCTATTTACCCTTCTCTTAATTACTTTGCTAATTCTTAACTAGCGTCTTGGCGACGACGACGGGAACGGCGTCGTTTCTAGAGTCTAAAATAACAACTGAGTAGGCACCCACCCGGTTTCTTATCTGCAAGGTAGCTTGTCTCCAGCGCTTAGTCGAATAATGTTTTTTTTTTTTCATTTTTATTATTTCTTTTTCTTTTGTAGTTTCATCCCTCCTTGTCCCGGAGTCCTATAGCCTCCGCTTTTTCTTGGATACCTCGGTCTCTCATTTCCCTATTCCACGCTAAAAGCTGTTTCGCATCACTCGTCGAGATTATACGAAATTAGATCACAACTGGTTGATATACATACAACTACATTGTGATTAATAACCACAAACTTTTGTTTTTCTTACTTTAGGAACGAACTTTCCATTTAACACCAGTAGTGAGCTTTAATACCACGTCCGGTCGAATGATGATGTACGTTCCCAGCTGTTGATTCATGGTGTTCTAAATTGAAATATACAAATATACTATAGTTGGCGTGTATCTATAATTTGATTTAGAACTCCGTCGACGCGAAGGCAGCACACGCATTCAATCACATTTTTAATTTGTCACGAGAACGCGTGTCCTCGGGGTGCGATCCGTTGATTACGCCGGCTCGGTATAACGGAAATCTCCATCGGTAGCCGACGAACCTCGTCCTGCAGAAGTTATACGTATATATCGCTTACACCGCGTGAGCCGTGAACCGAGGAGACGTCGAGGCGCTCTATTTATCACCATAAATCATGCGAGAATAATTAACATAAGACAGCGGCCTAATTACAAACTTATCGTTTCTGATGACTTCCAGCTGTTCAGAAACGTGAAACCTTTACGCTTTGCTGAATATTTTTGTGAAACGAACGAGATAAAGCTTTGAAAGAGAAATTTTTTTAACCTTTCCGTACAACGTATGAGGATCATAATTATAGACTCAGGTATGTTCTTTGACTGTTGCACATTTATGAAGAACGGAATGTGAAGAAAGCGAATATTCGCGATCAAAATTCACTCCGAGTACGAGCGGAGAATCACCATTTCGTGTAATTAGCTGTAATTTCTGAGAATCATAGTGTTGGGTAGCCGTTCAGGGTGCGGGAGATGTTACTTGGTGGTACAGTGATAAAGTCGCCTGCGGGTACCGCGATGCTGGTTGGAAGCAGCAGAACTGCGAGACTCAATGTACATTGATTGAACAATGGGTGGGTATTCCTCTGTTTCACGTGACTCTGGTTCACCACCACTGACGCTACGATCAGCCCCTCCGTCGTAACGTATAACGGCCATGCTATTCTGCTGCTGTTGCTGCCGCCGCTCCTGCTGAATGCCCCGTTATTTCGTGTTGTTTTGCCACCCCTTACAGCCCCTTTCATGTACATAGAGAATACTACGACGCAATCGGGTTGATCGACCAATTTGATCGAGCCGCAATTATTCTCGATCCGCCAACTCTGTCTCGAACGAAATTAAGCCAGTTTGTTACACGTCCCACGAATCGAGCCAACTACGCCGTGTGGAACGGATAGAGAAACGATATTTGAAGTTGATCTTTTTCTAGCTCGAGATCGAGTTTAATCTCCTAGTCGATTTGCATGGCGTTGAACGTACTTTTTTTTTTCGTACTCGACATTCTATGAAGCTGTGTAATGACCATCCTGCGGATAGCACAGCCATTGGAGAGAACGTTGTGTGTATAGATGATAAATTTTTGAAGTTTTGTACATAAATTTGTAACGACGAAATCGTGGCTTTTCGTTCTGAACCCTCTAGTCCGCTTTACCCCTCGTACGATCATATTTACGACGATTTTCTACGTGTATTTCTATCTGTTGCGTAAATAACTCCCAAACCCATAAAAGCTGATATACCGCCCATGTTGATTTATGTATTGTTCCCGGGATAGATCTCTGCATGAACAGCTTCCATAAAGCGGCGCTTTGGTTCCCCATATATACACCGTGAATCGCCGTGAATTGAAGGCTCCATACCTTTCCTTGGATATTTATGCCCGGACAATCCGAATAACCCCCAAACCCTAGAAGCTTCAAGCACATTCCCACTTTTCACGCGAACACTGCCGTTATCATCCGCTAAGAGTAATTTCGAAGATATATAGTATATAATATGGTACGTCATAGGGATTTTATTTTTCACAAAACATTCAAAACAGCTATGGAATTTGAATTTTCTATGCCTACGTGTTTCTGTTTACATGGGATCCAGCGGAACGATGATTCGTGAGAAATAGAATGCGTTCACATTCCGTTTAATTCGATAGGTCTAAACTTTCCTGGGTAACATCGAGGCGTAATGCGAGCGAATTGGGTGAAATTCTCAACTCGTGAAATCTTCGTCTCCAACTTCTCTCTCCTTTTGTCTTTCGTTGATCTCGAACCTGCTTTTCAGCCTCGTTAACGTCACGGATTACAAGCAAAGACAATTCCATCACCTTAAGCTATATCGAGAACCCGGAAGCTGGCTTGCTTCGATGTTACCCAAAGTTATTTCCTCCATTTTCTCCCCAACACAACCTGCAAGCTCATCATCGGTTCTGAAGACGGAGGTAAAGTACCGGAAAATAATTTATAGTTACAAAACTATATGATTCATGTAGTTCGATCTTTTAAGGAATGAAATTAAGTTCCTGATAACCAAAACTCGTGAAAACTTTATCTACGTGCCAGGAAAGTCTCGGTTACGTGGTCGACCTTCGCGTTTTCCTTGTTTCCTATCGAGTTATTCGGACTCTTCATAAATCTGGTCTACTTCGAGGATACCTAACGTTCTAGCCTTGAGCGCAGCGCGTCGAGTTTATGACGTTTTCTCATCTGGTGTGTCTAGTCACGTTCCGTAGTCGGTGGGCGCCGCTTTACGGTCCGCGCACGACACCCAGCTGTTAATTCCTTGCGTAAAACGCAATGTGCCTAGAATAAACTCGCGCCTTACCTCACCTTACCTTACACCTGCTACTGGGAGAGATCGTGTCCTTGTGTCCTCTCCACGGTGTTCTTCAGAACCCCGTCGTCTTACTTACACCACTTCTTCGCAGTTCCCGTGGCACAGAAGCCGTGAACGCCACGCTCCACTAGTTTATAGGCCAAACGAAATACCAGTAAACGTTAGTAGCTACGCTTTGAAGGGGTTATTAGCCGCGTTTCGTGCGGTGAATACGAACAAGCACCCTTTCCTGCCTGCCGCCTGCTTCCACCTCGCAATGAAAACCGACCTCGTTTCCATTTTCCGTGTCGGAAGTCCTTCAGTTTCACCTGTTTTTCTCTATTTTCATTTTATTTCTAACGTTTTTTTTTTTTTTTTTTTCACTCGTTTTTCTCTAACAATCGCAACATTTTCGAATTGAATTTGATTCACGCTATGCAGTTTTTGGTCTCCATACGACAGTTAACGGGGAGTTTAGCTTCATTTCGTTCTGTCGCGTTTACGAGAACCATTTACCACTTTCCATTCCCACACCGCCACATACTTCGCGAAAGGGTGTCTCTTGGGTATTTGTTTCTTATTGCACTTTCTCGCAACATCCTCCGTTCCTGTGTTTGCAGCGCACGGGAATAAACAGAACGCCTCAAGCTTTCTGTAGAAGAATAGAAATGCGCTTCTGTGGCGTATGCTATGGGACATTGCGAAGGGTACCAAAGACGCAAACGAACCAAATTAACTCTAATTTTTAAACCTAGATTTTTTACTGACCGGTAAACTGTGCGAGATGATGTTCGTTTAGAGATTGAATTTGCTATGGTTTTATTTTTTACGTCGAAAAAATCATGCGAGTGCAGACGAGATGCTATGCATTTTGAATTTTCTGGTTTTGCACATTTGTGTGTGTTTTTTTTTTGTTCGCATCAAAGGAAAGACTAAGAAGTAGAAGAGGAAGAAGCCCACTTCCCGTTATACGGCAAATCGGAGACCCTGTGGCGCTTGTTACGGCCAATGGGAATTGTCCTTTATGGGAATGTAAATGCTCACCTTATTGTGTCCCAGCTTGGCCTTTGTGGAAAATTGCGTCCGCCGCATCTCAGGGTGTCCTCTTTACTCTCATCCTTTTCTTCCACCGGCAAGAACCGGAGGACTGTTTCATAATCAAATAGCCCGCGACCCCGCCGCTTAATGAAATGGAAAGCTAAAATTGGCCCTTCGTTTTATTGCTAACGTTCATTCGGGGTATCATCGGTTCGAGGACGCGGTTTTAACCCGTAGTGCCCACGTCCTCAGAATTTTCTACATCGGAATTCGTAATTTCTCCTTTGCTTTCCTCCTTCCTTTTTGTTTCCATGCATACTTCTATCAGTTTCACCATCCACTTCTCGGTCCGAAAAAATCCCACGCAGCATAAGGAATAATAGGCACCGGATAGTCGCTTTCCACCGCAAATCGCAAAGGGGTGGTTATAAAGCCGTCCGTCAACCTGGAGAAAAGTTCAAAGGGAAATCCGTCTGGAGATAGAGTCCTCCGCGTCTACATCGCCCCATTCCCATCAGCAGTAGCTGGTACCTAAGCCTCTGTAATCCCATACTTTTCTTCGGAGAAAACCAGGAGTACCTCTGTTGCGACCCACCCCCTTATACACCCCCGCCGCTTTCCGTGCGTCGCGTTTTATCACCACCGCCTTGTGGTGTTATATTTTCAGGGGTAGGTATTGTCGTCATCCTCTGGCTTTTAGTCCTATTGTACGGTTAATGCCCACTTTAAGCGTTGCATTAGAGCTCAGAAACACGTTGCGCAAGGAGACGCGCGGGCCTCGTCGCGTTGGACTTTTCTGGTAGCAACAGCTCCACCGTCACTTCACCACCGCTGTGTTGTCGGGGCTATAAGATTGTATTCAACTGTACACACACATGGTGTTACTTTTGCCGGTGCTGCACAAGCCTCCTATTTGCCGTTTAATTTACCGCAAAAGGAACGTATGTATACACACACATGTATAAGGGACGCGAATGCATGGAACCCACGCATTTTTAATCGCGATTCAACTTATGGAGGGTGCGCTTCAGTTTAAATACCCCGCAATTTTCCGCAACGGTAAAAGTAGACGTGGAAGTGCGCGATTCTTCGAGAATATAGTGGGATGTATACATTGGACGAGTATAAAAATTCCACGATACGACGTACGTTGCGTTTGAATTTTTCTTTTTCTTTTTCTTTTTTTTCAAAATTTATTACGAGTCAACTTGAACATGTTTGTAATAAAGAAAATTGCGCAGTATGATCGCGTTATATTTAACACACTTCCGCTGCGGTGCTGGTGACGAGTCTTCGAACTATAAGCTTTCGCGAGGAAATAGGCCAGCAGATAGAGGAACGGAAGGGTGGTGGGGGATGACGTAAACTTATATTAAACAATAAAATGCAAATGCAGTGCTCCAACGCTCCAGAGTATGGCGCGTGGCTCGATGTGGTGTACAGACGTCTCAAGGCTGCGACGCTTCAGAGCCAGGAAATTCTGCTGTCGTCTGCTTGTGCTGCTCAATTCCACAGCTAGCTGGTACGAGAGCTACGCAATTGAATTGGCCGCGAGCTCGCGAAGCTAAGAGATTGTGATTACGGGAGAGTTTGACAAATTGCAACGTCGTTAGAGAGGATCTAATTGTAACTGAAGATATGGATTAACAGTTAAAACACGAGTTGCCTCATCATTGTGTAGCAAAAAAAAATAAATTAAAATAACTAGATCGCAGCTTAGAACTTAGGTACGGTTTAGGGTTTTAGGTTTGAGGTTTATAGTCTTAAGGCCATTTGGCCGCGTCGCGTGCAGGGAAGACATTCATAACGTCTGGTTCGTTTCTCAGTTGAGCCCCAGAATTTATTCGCTGGTGAAATAATTTACATTATATGTACAGTCGTTATTCTTCTACCGGCTTTATAACGTTACCTTTGGAAGAAAAAAAAAAAAACTAATAATAATGATGATAGAAAAAAACTTTCCACTTAATTGTAGGACACGCCCGTGTTCAACTAACAGATAATTTGTAAATCTATTTTCCGGGGAAAAGGGGTGGCTAATTATACCCACCAACTCGAGAGAATTTTCATCATCAGTCACAATTAGCTGAATGCCCCAGCGAATACAAACAGTCAGATATAACACATTTCTCCTTTTTCATTCTTAGTTCTATTTTCTCTCCACTCTTAATTCTCTTCTTCTTGTTTCCTTATACTGCAGTCTAGTCTATACGATCTACATACAGAGATATAACTCAGCCGGTAGAATTTGAAATAAAACTATCCTTCTGTAGGTAGAATTTAATCTACAAATGCTGAGGTGGTTTCCCTAAGCTTTAAGCACTTGCATAGATTCAGATAAGGGTGCATTCTAAATGTCTCCCAGATTCCAGGGAAGTATAATAGAGTCGAAAGCTACGAGTCACATTAGTGCATACTCGCACAAGTATTGCATTTCTGAGCATTTACACCCATTTACGTGTCGCCCCCCCCCCCCCCCCCCTTCCCTTATTTTACCGATCCACGCTTCTACTCTCTCAAACCAAACTGCAACGCGGTGCACAGAAATTTATGTTATCTCAAAGTTGTCGATTCGACTTCGCAATTCTTGACTCGATTTTGCCCAAATATTAGGCATTCGTATAGAAAATGCATTGCAATAAAAGAAATTAAAAAAAAAAAAGGGTCAAGAGGAATCAGATTCCAAAAGAATAAAATGGATACCGATGTAAACTCGAACGTTTAAAAAAGGATGCGGTGATTTTGTGTACCTTTTATACACGGGGAAAAGTAGAGGTAGAAAATTGGGGTGGAGAGAATGGAAGGAGAGAGAGAATAGGGAGTTGGTAGCGCGGCGCCTGGAGCCCTTGGAAAACGTCAAAGCCTACGATGACATCTGGGTTAAGCACGACCAAGCGTCGAATTACCCGCGGAACGTAGGAACGCGGGATCAGGAGAAGTCTCGACTACGTTTTACTACGTATATGTATACGAGATAAAGGGAGAACTACTAACAATGAGTGGTGGTGAAGGAAGAGAAGAGCAAGAAGTCCGAAGTCGGTATGCGTACGGGGCGCCGGATTATTGTACGTACAACAGATTTGATGCCGCTGGCCCTTTACGAAGGGCGCCCGACTCGCGTGTCGCTATGGCAACAGACAGACGGAAGCTAGACTCGAGTTTCTCTCTCCTTTTCTTTCTATCCTTTTCTTCCTTTCGTATCATCGTCCCTACGGAAGTAAAGTGATTCCCCCCTAGCCGACCGACGTCCTGCAGCTTTATTCCCATCACCGTGTTGTACGCACATAGCAGCGCTCGATTTCGTAGTTTTGAAAATTAAACCAAGAATAGTTTCACCACGTAAAAATGCGAAAATGTACAAAGATTATGTATCTGGAATGAAAGCTATCCTTTTGCGCCTTTGTCGCCGGTGTAATACGAATATAAAGTCAGGTGGCCCCGGCGATATCGGTTGCGCAAAACGCGAGCTGAGAACGTAAGAGGTGAAAACAGGTATACGCTACGCGTTTTACACCTGGAGAGGAAGGCGGGATACAACAGAGATACTTGAGTCGTCTGATCCGTGACTCGATGCAATTTAACCTTTATAGAACAAGGAACGAGATGGAAAGAGACGAAAGTATAATGCATGTGACAATATATACGCAGAGAGCAAAAGACATGCCCGGCTATACGCGTGGCCGAGTGCGTTGGAACGGGAACAAACGTGGACGTACAGGACTGTAACGGAAACTGAAATGGAAAGAGAAACGGTGGATGTGGAATAACGACGAAACCCCCGGAGTGACGAGGTGGCTGGGATGAGTCGGAGAAGAGAGGGTTACTTCACGTCTGGTTGAGACTTGAAGAGGGTGCAAGAGAGAGAGAGGGATCAGTCCACTTGACGGTACGGCGTACTTATACACCGCCCTTCGAGCCCCGGGAACTTCGGATAGCGAGAGAGAAAGAGAGATAGAGTGAGAGAAGAAGAAGAGATTGAGAGAGATCCGTAGCGCAGTGGCGCCGTGCCGGGAGCCCCAATCCTCAATCTCCACTTGAGCGTCTACCGGGCGCGGCGGTGTCTGCGAGAATCCACCACCAGCGAGTTCGGACTACTGAAGAAAGAAAGAAGAAGCGGCTTCGAGAGCTTACGTTGATGTCACGTCCCGCGGGACGGCTATGGAGCAGAGGAACATTTTTATAAATCTTCAACATTTTTAATCAAATTTCAACCTATTCCCACGGCATGTTCGTAGCTGCCCCGTTCTTCATGATTCTTCGTTTCGCCTTGCTTCATCCCGCGTGAAATCAAACCTGTGTAAGATGAAATAACCAAAGAGTATAGAACCAGCGTAAATTTTTTCCTTCAACTCTTTACTATCCAATCGACTGATCAAAAAACAATATCTCCGCGGTAATTTGATAACAGGATGTCTCATTACGACCCACCATTACAGACAATCCAACGGGCTCTGGATGATGAGAAATTCGAAGCGTAAGACGCTATTTGTTCCATTATCCAACCATACACCGAGACATCCTGCAGATTCGAACCATGAACAAAAAGAACGTATTGCGTCACATTCTCGACAAATAAAGCCGAGAATCATTTTGGATTACGTAGGAATTTTCATCGAATCAGTTCATTTACTAGTTTAAGTAGTACGTAAATTGTTGTTCACCGTCAACCATATCCAAGATATATAACTGACCCAGCAGTCTTGAGTCGCGGTTATACTTGAAGGGCTTCTACTCGACTTAGTTCGAGCATCAGTGCAGCAGCAGTGTTCCGAGTACATAATATATGATATAAACTACAGTATCCCACAAATGCCCTCGATTGCAGAAACTGAGTGGCAAAATAGGCAAGCAGGATGTTCCGCATTTTCTCTCCAAGGCGGTTTACAGGTTTGCAGCTTTCCAACACTCCCTATACATTATACCCATACACACACACATATTTATAGATATGTATACTATATACGTAGATATAATACAGGTTTGCCATACAAATGCGCGTCGTTGTGTATAGTGTGAGTACATATGTACAATAGAGTAAAGTACGTATATAACTAGGTATGTACCTGGAGACTCGGTTTCTCGTCTTGGTGTTACGCGGGCGGCTCCATAGACTCGCGTTCTGCAGTGGCAGAAACTGTCGGGTTAAGTAACTGGCGGTACTTACGGTAAGTTTGCGCGCAATGAGACCACCCGACATAAATACCCCCGATATAAGGGCGGACCCCATTCTACAGCTTCTAACACTTGAAACGCAAATTGCATTGTTGTACCACGTGCTGCAGCTATACATATACCTATGATACATACACACCGGTATAAGCGGGCGCCGCGACGCTTCCCTCGGGACATTCTTATACGGGACATTTAATTGCCCTCTGAGTCCGGATTAATTTCGTATGATGATACTTATCTCGCCCCTTCACCCACCACCACCTCTGCACCTCTCTCGCAGCTTTATCCAGCTTCGCGCGCGACCTCATATATTATATATACGAACTGCCGACGAGAATTATACCGCCACGAGATACCAGCTCTTTTATTTCCCCCGACCTCCTTATAGTGCTACTGTCGCTGCCGCTGCTGCTACTCCTCCTACTTCCTCCTTTTTCTCCTCATCCCGCTAGTACTGCATATACGAGTACTTTTCATGACGTAAAGTGCATCGCGGGGGCGTGAACTGACCTATACTCGTGATGAAAAATTAAAACCGTGTATGCAATATATTGAAGTGTGGAGTTTTGTAACCAAAATGTTGACGATTCTCAAGTAATTTTTATTTTCCCAGTAGACGTATGTAACAATGTTTTCTTATTCTATAATTTCATCGTCGCATTTGGTTTCGTTGCGTTGTACGGAGAAATGGTTTTTTGGATCGCGTTAACGGGTATATCATTTCGGGGTGGGTATATTTCGTAGGTTTATACGTAGTGGAGATATTCGAATGGTGGGCGGACGCGTGGTCTGTATGCGCGAACTTAAATTTGCATAATACGATTCAACAAGATCCCGTTTCTAGAAAGTTAAGACGAACAAGGCAATTACAGTGAAACTCTATGGAGCATGGCTTCCAGTAGCAAGCGGCAACTCGAAGCAAGCCAAAGCAAGGGCTGCTTTATAAATATTCAGCTGGTCATTAGGCAAGGCAAAGTATAAAAGTCCAGCTATACACGAGCCAATGGCCACCTTTGGCGTCGCAGAAATTCCGCAAAATCTGAAACTCCCAGCTACGAAACCCCCGAAGGACTTTTACTCGTGATTTGATTCGTAATGCTCCAGGTCTCCTATAATGATACCAACTACTTGGCACATATGTTCCATGGTTAATATCCTCGCTAGGATAGCCACACTAGCATGGAAATCGGCTCCTTGGGATATTCCCGCACGACTTTTCTTCCTTATTTCTCAAGTACCTGCGAAAAAGGTTCCAGTATTATACGCGGTGTTTCCAATTTTCTAAGCGTGCGATGTTCATTGATATCGTATTTACTTAATTGGTCGAATAATAAAATTCAACAACCCCACTGCAGTAGCGCGAAGCGCAGACCTGAAGTAATGGGGTTATAAATTTTTTTGCTCTTCAATTTTGTTTTGTTGTTTTTAATTTCATTTCAAATTTTGCAACGTAACACCAGCTACGAGTCGACATGAAAAATTGATTAACTTGTAATCGAACCACCGCACCCGTCTGGTAAAAGGCCGATAAGCACGCCGACTAATTTTCAATTTGATTATTGCATTTTTAACCTGAGACAACTTTCTTCTTTTTTTTTTTTTTCTTTTCGTTTTTTTTCTTTTGTAATCTCTTTTATTTATTCCCTTTTTTTTTTCGTTACCAAATCCCGTACGCCGACCCCGCAGTCACAGGCTATGAATATTCATCGGGCGTTTAGGCCGTGACGTAACTCAATTAGCGGGAGAATAATTGTCCGTGGGAAGAACTTTTGCAACGTCAGCAAGTTTATACGATACGAAAGAGGGAGAGATAATACAAAATCGGTAAAAGAGATATATAGAGAGAACGAGTAAAAAAATAAATAACCATATACTCTTATCGATTAACTATGGAGGCAATTAATTAACGAGACCCGAATTTCGATATCTCTAACAGAAGGCAAGCATCGCGAGGAAAGAGGGATCGGTGAATAAGAATATCGGTGGTATCGAAACGCTGGCTACCACCGAAACAAAAAAACAAAAAAAAACATATACCGCTAGTCGGGTATGGGTACATACCGAGTTATTTTAGTAGCACGATAAATGTTATCTGTAACAGCCACTCTCTGTCGATGAATATTAACTGAGTCATGCGGAAGTCGATGCCGATGGCGAGAGAGCGGTACCTACGCACGCGGAGGGAAAGTTAAATGATCCAATAAATCCGCGAGGGCGCTCGCGGCGAGCTCATTTTGCGTGCAAATTCTCGCGCCCGAAAAGAAAAAAAGTAATAAAAATTGAAGAACAAAAAAAAAATAATAACAATATAAGAATTACAATAATAATGATGATGATAAAAAAAAGAGGGCAATTTATTCAAAGGAAGGGAGAAAAGGCAAAAAAAGATTAAATAAAATAATCAAAGTGAAAACAAACGGTTATAATTGTGTACAAAGTAACCCAAAGTGTGTAAGGCATAGTATATATAACACAAGAGGGTGAGATGTCAGAAGTTGAGTCTCAGTCGTTGGAACGTGGTGTGGTAATCCGAGATTGGAATGAAAATTTTCTTAACCACGTCCGTCTGTTTTTTTCTTTTCTTTTTGTTTTTTTTTTTTTTTTTTTCTTTTTGTGTTTCTATTTCCTTCTTTTTCTTCAACTTTGCTCAAACAACACGACACGAAACAACCCTCAACTCTTTGACTTCCTCTTCGTAGAAGGGGGTGACAAACAAATGCACCCGTCAGCCCGGCCTGACACCCTTCCCTTCTTCTTCTTCGGCGGAGGCGTCGGCAGGGTTGGGAAAAGAGGTGATGGGGGTCGGGGTGCCAACGACGGCGTCGGTCGGCAGAACGGCGGATGGTAGAGAGGAGGGTGGGAGGACTGAAAAGTAGAGGATCAGAGAAGCCGTGCTCAAGTAGTCGGGGGACACGTCAGCCGCCTTCCTTCCATCCCACTTAGCCTTTTATAGATTATTCAGGAACAATGGCTGACAATGGCTGACAGTGGCTGACAATGGGTGACGAGGAGACCGTGCGCGGGGCCCCCGCCTGCCCGATACAACCGCGTAACGTCCTTGTCCTCTACATATACCGAGCACTCCGCTTTCTTCTTCTCTTCTCTCCTCTTCTCTTCTCTTTACTCTCCACTATGTTCTCTCCTCTATATACACTTCTCTTCGTGCAAAGTTGTAGGCGTATATCTCTTTCGACGGTGGTCTTCTTGGTTCATTTTTTATGGTTCAATCAAAGAGTTCGACGTGAAAAACTTAGACCCTTTGCCGCGTATACCTCACAAGGGTTTGGCCTGGTCTAAGGGTTATGTGTAGAACGGTTTCCCCGTGGTACCGGTTCAGCTGAGTATGCTTTGTCATATCTCAACGAAACATTTTCCGCAGAACGTGACCTCCGTTGTTTGTGGCTTTTTAAGGTATATAAAGGTGGACTTCATTTTCTCCCTTTTACTCAGTCAGTTCTGTAGCAACGGCTATATTGCGGAAGCCTACGTGGCTTATAAGTTCTTCACGTTTTTAATTAAAATGAATAAAAATCTTTTTTTTTTTTCCATGTTTATACAACGGTAGGCGTAACTCTGTGTACATTATTTAAAATGTGAGGAATACATGTACGTATGTATAGGCGTAATATTAGAGTGAAATAATTTGCGTTATATTTCTTTTCCTGATATAAATTTACCCCCTCCCCAACACCCACGCGCGAGGGTGCAAGGGGTACGATAGAAATCGGAACAAAAAAATTAAAAATTAAATAACAAAAAAGAAAATTGAGGGAAAAATCGGAGAAAACGGGGGGGGGAGGGGGGAGGGGAAGAGTGGTACGGCTCAATTTTCGGAATAATAACAAAAGTACAGAGAGGCTAACGGAATATTGTATTTCATTTCCCCATTAAATTATAGCGGGATGGAGGGGAGGGGGAAACGTATCGTTCCATTTCCAAAGCGCAAACACCGCGAACGCCACAAATTCCACAAACTGCCTCTCAGGTTTTCCGGTAACGAGAAGATAATTATTTTGCGTTCGTTACGTACGGTGCTTGCCCTTTCGTTTCCTTCCCTTTCCTTTCCTTTACCTTTACTTTCCTCTTTCGCATCCCTTCCTCTCGCTCTCTCTCTCTCTCTTCTTGCCACAACGCTTTCCACTCGCGAATTCTAAGGAACGTCGAAGTAATAAGGAATTATTAAATTACCCGCTCTTTCCCATCGTTTCAATGGGAAACCTAATATTTCTCAACCTTCCTTTTCCTCCAGATGATTATCGACTCACCGCGTATACGTTACAGCAGCTAACCTCACGTTACATTTCGCTCACCTCGCGTACCTACACACCGATCCCTAAGCTCACAATATTTGGATTTGCGTCTCGGATTTTCTCGTATGAAAAACGAAGAGACGGTAAGAAAAAGTGTAGCACGTCGATTTGATTATGATTAACGATCGCAACGGGATTTTCCGATCGGATAATACGTATAACGATGAAACATGCAAAACAAAGATATAAAAGAAAAAGAACGTCTCTCGATATCCGCATACATACCTATACGTATATTATTCGCGCGATTGATAATGTATTGTGAATATAATATTGAGTGTCGATAAACGATAATAACGATGCAGATAAACCGTGCAGTCCGGGAAATGTGCTTTCTCTTTAACCCGCACGTACACAGATATACATAGATATACACATATGTATTCGAATCATCATCGTCATTATAATCGTTATATATTGTATCGGGTAAATAAAACGTCACACGCTAGACATTTGCCGCGAAATAATGGATCGTCGATTCGAAGGATGGATATGTATATTACCACGAGGAATATGTGGACGTATGTATGCATTACGTTAACAATTGCATACACACGATAATATACAGAGCTATATAAATTCAAAATGCTTATATGCAGTAGTTACGTTCGTACGCAATAACCATGTGTGTAGTAATTATCTGTAGTTAAGTAGCTGTAATATATTTGCTGGTTGTTGTATCGTGCTGTTTGGTGTTTTGATGTTGATTGGATGACTGCCGATTCAGCCAGCTGCCATTTGTACCAATTGTTCTCGCTTTTTGAAATAAAAAATGAAAATGGAATAGGAAAAAGAAAATGAAAATTTAAAAAAGAATAGCAACTAACCGTCGGAGTATTATATATATATATTTTATGTCATGATCCATTTGCTCACGAAGCAACACACTATACATATGCTAGTGTTGTAATTTTAGTCAATCAATATCCGTTATTATTAATTATATCGGTAGAGCCGCTCTTGTGCAGCTGTAATTGGCATTATGAATGCGAACGGAAATTCGTTAGACCAATATCGTTATCGTTGCCGTTGCTGCGGTTGGCCATATATATTGCGATAGCTGATTCGATAATGAAAACAATAACGCATCGTTTTCGGTACCATAAACATATTGGGTACAATTAAGAGAGTTGGTTTGGTAGCTGGTTGGATACGTCAAATCGGCCGTTGTCCAATATCTGCCCTTGCCCTGTTACCACAGGTAGTTTGACTTAGATACTCGAGGAGTACGGTTCTAACGAAGTGGACCAACTTTTAACCCGATTTCACAATGTCCGTCCAAGCGTAGTGAATCATCAAAGTGTACGAGATGGTTGTAGAGTCAGAAATAAAAAGTAGTTGGATTCGTTGGTTCACTTCGTAATCGTTTCACTATAGACAAAAAAATTAATTGAAACGAAGTCAAAAAAAGAGTATCATAAATTGCTGAAAAAAAAAAAAACAACAACTCATAGTTGAAAATGAATTAGAAAGAGCGAGGTGGTGCAGGGATGGCACTTGGTGGAAACAGTGTGAAAGTGAACATAGCTGTGTGTTAATTTCAGCAGCGGTGAGCTCGCCTCGTATGTGGTGGATAGCACTGGCCGCATGTTTACACCAAGGTACGTGCACACTGCACATCTTTACCATCTCATCAACGACCCTCAAATCAACGGACTGAATATTGCGAGCCGGAATTACAAGGCTAGCGGTAGCATAATGCAAACCATTTCTAGCTACCATTCCGTACGTCTACAGTCTGTTTACTTGAATGTCGTTGTTAACCGTTACTCCATATTTATTTTTATTTTATTTTTTTTTATATACTTCCCTTCTGTGTTCCACCACCATCAACTATATCGCCACCCACCTCATATATTTTTCTCGTGATTAATTAACTCGATTGGCCCTGATTTGAAATTCGACGCTGTCTTTCGGAATCGTTTTTTTTTTTTCTCCCATTCTTCTCGTTTGTATTTTTTCTTTCTTTTCCTTTACTCTGAATTTCTTTTTTTTCTCAAACCTCTCTGGGTTAAACTTCGGGTTAAACTGGGTTGGATTACCTGAGGATTACCTGTGCAATCCAACCGTGAGCGTAATCAACTCGGGTAAAAGTATGTATAGAACTTTTGTTTGGCATATAAGCGAGAAAAAGATGGAAACGAAAAGGGCGAGAAAGGGAGAGAGAGAAATCGGGAGGGGAGAAAAAGGGGGAAAAGCGAGAGATCTCGATAGAATTTTACGACCGAAAAAATTTGTACTTCAACTATTAATAAAAACGACTTGAATATATAGAGTAAAGCGGAATAAAAATTTGCTAGTTTGATTTTGTAGAAATTATTTTGTGGATCCGATGCTGTACATCGCGATTCGGTTGCTGTGATTGCAGGTACAATATTTTTTGCTCGAGAAATTTGATTTGTTGATTTTTTATTTCACCCATGTCGCTCCCCCATCAGCTCCTCATATATTTTTCATATAATTTGGATCATAGTTGTACGTTTGAAATTCTTATGGTACATACAAATGTATAGGTTATATGTATATGAATTTGTACTAGCTGGCAGGTATATTTAGTTTGCAAAAGATATCTCGAGCATTCCGAATTGTTGCACAGCGCATGCAAAACTCGTTCTCACTTTGGCGAAATTCAGTTTAATCAAAGTTGTAAAAGAATATATCGTGTTTCCACCCGCGGACGTCGTTGTACTTTTTGAAATTCAAATCGATAAAATTCAATCCATGTATATAAGTATACGTACATACGTACATCCAAATATATATGCAACATACATATACACACACATATCTACACGCGTCTCAAGTTGTTGCATAGTTCGAAGAGTAGCGAAGGGTAGCAAAGGAGGTTACGGGGGGGGGGGGGGGGGGGGAGGCACGGGTGCCGGCGGGTTCTGAGGTGCAGGAAGTGGAAGTTGGAGTCGGAGGTAGCCGTGCAGAGTGTTTCTTCGTAGGTAAGGCAGATCAGAAGAGGGTGGGGAGAATGATAGAATGGGGAGAGGAGGATCAGGCGAAACATGAGGAGGAGAAAAAGAAAGAGAGAGAAGAAGTGTGAGGAGAAAGGATATTGCCGCGTTTGATTTCTGAGGCATGTTTGCTCCATAAATAACATGTAAATATTTTCAATAACTGCCGAGGCAGAGTTCGCATGAAATATGCAAACCGCTTCGCGAGGGGGCGGCACCCAACCTATGCGAAACTCGGTTTCTCGGTATCATGTAGAACGAGGCGTTACGTACCTTCATCCTCTACAGAAGGAACGTTCATACGCTGCACCGACATTAATGAGAAGGATTAGAAATTGAAAAAATAAAAACAACAAAATTGATGCAGATTAAATTGATTCGACGATTTAACGAATAGTGGGGATGAAAATTTGTACAAAGAAAAAAATGCGAAACTGCGATCTAAGTTTTGATCCAATAATTGACGAGGTACAAAAAATAAAAAGGTTTTACCGATAGTTGATTATTTTTTAGCATAGGTTTTGTAATTTGATTTTACTTACTTTTGAGTAGTTAATAGTCTCCCATAATTATATTTGTAACTAGTTTAATTCTACGCTTCAATCATCTACCTATCGAAGCACCGATCAAGTGAACGTTTTTTTCTTATGTTCCAGAGGATTCGGGTTCATCACTTTTGCCGATCCAGCCAGCGTCGACAAAGTCCTGGCTCAAGGCACCCATGAACTAGACGGAAAGAAAGTAAGTACCTGTACCACATCAATTTCTGTATTCTACATGTATTGAAAGCAGAAAGGAAGAAAAAAAAGAATATTATATTAGCTTCCTTTCTGACTTAGGACACCCGTCCGTGCGTTGTCAGACCTCCGTCACGTCGTCGAAGGGCACTGCAGGTGCAGCCGTTTGATGACTGTATATAATATTACAGTCGATTTGCATACAGGGCGCAAGTTGGTTGGTCGTCACGCTCATATATAACGTTGTTGGTTCACGCTTTGGTTAATATCATCCGGATTGACGGTGCCCAGCTCCTTAGGGGTAACGCGGTCTGACGTACATGCACCAACTCCCGTCCACATTTACATCGGTTATAACGGCCCTCGGGCATCGCCGGGATTTTGCCCCTTGGTGAATGACGTGTCCGTCCACGCATTGTACCGCGGTACTCTTAATTGGTAATTACCACCTCGCGTAACGAGCATTTAAATCGTGCGAAAGAGCTCGTTAACGAGCTAAAACGTGGCAAAACCATCAGGCTTTTGGATTTCTGCGGTTAAAGGGCCGCCTCGTTTCATATGATTCGTATACTCCTACAACCTGTAGAAATAAATAAAGAATCCAGAAAGTTGATTTCCGCAACGCTGAACCTCAGTGCCTCACAAAACGACGAAAAAATCGTATAATATTTATCATAACCATACGTACCACCGGCTGGCCAGATCTTTATTGGAAAAATTGTCAGTATATAGGTATTGTCCTTTGGAAAAATCGATTATATACGAACACGTCTGATTCGGATTAATATCAGCTGGTTGAGAGAAATTGTATTACGAGGACCTCGAGATATACGATGATCGTGTATAATTTGCACGTCTTGTTCCCTCAGGCACTTCCGGTTGACCAATTTACTCCTGAATAAGGGATCTTCGCCTCCAGCTACTCTCAGTCAGCTGCTTTCGCGTATAATACCTACGTACATACATATGCATGCGATGTACGCCTAGAAATCTGTGTGCAGTATGTTTATGCGTGTCCGTGTGAATATGGCTCAGAATGTATAGGTATTATAATATAAGGGTGGAAATCTGTTTCGAACCGCACCCGCCCGCGTCTCTTCGTACGGTGGTCGTTCAGTTAGGCGGCAATTCGACGTCCATTTTCTCTGCCATCATCCACTTGTATTGTCTACCAAATGCCGAGAGTAACGTCGCGATAAGTGTTCAGCTAATTATTATTTCAATTAAACAGAGGGTTAGGTATGCAAATTTTACTGCACGCGGTTATAATCATTCACGATCGTTAATGAAAGAGAAATAAAGAAGACAAAAAAAAAATACTTCGTTTATATCGAGTAAAACGTATTTCATTGTTATTTTATTCAAATCTATGAGGTGGGATAAAAAGGTGGTAAATATATACGAGAGATAGAAGAAGGAAATCGTAAAGTGGATAAGGTACGGAGAACCAAGCGGAGAAAAATTGTCAAAGGCTGGTAAATAAACTTATAGAAATTTCAAGGTAGATGTTCTAGCCTGCAAAGCCAAAAAAGTTTTACGGTGAGGTACTAAAGGATACTTCGTGCGTGGTAACGAGTCTGACGTGGTTTTGTAATGCGCGCCAAAATAAGAGCATCCAAGTGATAACTCTCGTTAGGGAAATTGCGACGAGAACCGCGCGCGGGATATAGCGCGAAATGGTAAAATTTTTGTAAACCTCGCAAGATGCATGAAAATAAAAGAGTCGAGAAAATGAATATAAATAAAGAGGGAAACGAAAAGAAGTGCGAGAGACGGGGTTTTCTCGTAGGGTACGGGGAGAAGAAAAATAAATAAAATTGTCCGTCTCGCACCGTCCCGGCGAGGGAAGGAAGAGAAAAAGAGAGGATGGCAAAAAAATATGAGTCAAAACCGAAGGAGAGAAAAGGAAGGGATCCCTATGAGAAGGAACGGAATTCACTCACCCCTTAAACAACTTTCAAAATTAAATAAGGGAGACTTAATTTTTGGAGCAGTGGTGGTGCCTACCGTTTGATGTTTTCGTAAGATCGGCTTGAGAGCGACGCGCCGGGTCACGCGGCAGCCCAGAGTAGTTGTTCGCTTCTGCTAGGGGTTGAACAACCCCCGCTTTTCATCGTCTGCAAAGTGCAGTCGCTTTAATTCGTATCTTTATATTGCGGATCGCCGTGCAGCAATGCTCGAAGAAAAAAAAAGAAAAAAAAAGATTGAGAAAAATACCGCACCCTAGCTATAGAATCCCCATACCTTAAATTAATCCTTTGCCCGATCACCAGAATATAAAATACATAAAAACTGTTGCGTTGGAATTGCGGGGGTTTTTTCAGTATGTATGAATGTATGTATAAAAGTCCTTTTTACAAACCTGAATTTTTACCTCCCATATCCGTATTATTCAGCCAGACTGTTGGCAGGACGATTTCAACGTTGGTTACGGCGATATGGTCGGGGATGGATGAGAATGTCGAAAGTACGGCAGTAGATTAAAGAGTGAATTAACGCGGAGCGCCAAAGGGCGGGTGGAAAGGGGGGCAGAGGTGGGTTGGTGTAACGCGCTAAAACTCCTTTTGAAACGCATTCGTTCAAAGGCCGTTACGTGACGTGGTGGTAACAGCAGAAGTAGAAGGAAAAGCAGAAGCGGTAGCGGTAGCAGTAGAGAAATCAGAAGCAGAAGTAGAAGCAGAAGCAGAAGCAGAAGCAGAAGCGAAGGCAGAAGCAACAAGCCAGGCAAGGGCGCAGTAGGCAGACGGTAGACGGTTTATATTTTGAATTTAAAAGCATTCGACAATGGACGCGCTTCTGGTATTGTTGACTCACTCGGTAAGAAAAGGAGGGAGAAAAAGGTGGGTGTTGGAAAGTAAGGGTTGGGGCGAAGGTAGGAGGGGGTTAGTAGGTAGGTAGGATTGGCGGTGAGTTTTGTAAGGGGCTGCAGACAATTTCCTCGAGGCTCAGTGGCTTCGAGCTCTCGAAATAAATTATTCTACAGATGAGTGGCATTGCTTATTTTTCGCCGGCTTGCGCGCGTCAACTCGACGCATTATGGGGGATTTCAAATGAATTCAAATAAATTCAATCGCAAAGTTTTTCTTTTTTTTCACTTTTTTTTTTTCCTCCTCTTTCTTTATTTTTCTTTTTTTACTATCTCTTTCTCTATCTACGACCACCCCCTACTACCCTCCTTACAATGTTCGCAAGGGCGGTTCCGAGGAAGGGAGGGAGTAATATTAGGCTGCAGGAAATTGACGAGATTGAAAACTGGAAATCGATTCAGGATGGAAATTTAGCGAAAAAAAATTGATTTTACGCTTCGACGCCCTCCGAATTAGCTCCCATCCTGCACTCCCTCACGCCCCCTTTTCGTCCCCTTCAGAAACGGCGGACTGAACCTCGCGACACTCGACGAAGAAGTCAACTGACTTTCGGCAGACGCTTGGCTCCTCCTCATACTCTTGTTGACATTATTCGCCATTAAGGGTCGGCTCGCCTTACAACACCATCACCCGGAAGTTCTCTACGCGAGGAAAAGGACAATAGCTACGCCAAAAGTGCTTCTTTTTTACCCTCAAATCGGACCACGCTTATGAGTGTTCCGCAAGTTCTACCACTACTCTTCTCAGGGTTACAAAGCAGCCAGATATACAAGTTATACTCGAGATACACTCTCACCGATACTCTTTTCCAACATCTGATATCCCTGATCTTCCTTATATACGCCGGGGGTATATCTGTATACCACCTACATAGGGAAGTTGCGAACTTCCAAAGAATCTCATCCGGTGAATTGCGGTGGTTTGGATGCATTGCAGGAGGTGGCGATTGGAAAAACAAACAATATTTTTTCCTTCAATACCCATACCCATACAACCATTCCTGTATTTTATTTTTATTTTCTCCGTCGTATCAAACGTAGAGGGTTGGTTAAATTATGGTTAAATATCGCATAATTAAATGCGGCGCGTTCTTCAAAGTTTATAATATATAATTTCTATATCTATACCTATATATATATACATATAGCTGGGCTGCTGGTGTTTTTGCGTCAAGTATAAACATTAAATTCAAAGGACAGCTGAATACGATTTCAGTGGCAATCTTTCTCCGCGACACGCTTATTACCCGACAAAATTAAATATGGGGAGGGATAGGGAAGGTTTCCTCTTCCTTTTTTTTTTTTTTTTCTTATCTTTGGGATGCAAGAATTTTCAACGTTGTGTTGCGGAAGCCTGTGCTTGGAAAAGTTTTAACGAAAGCGAGCTGCTCCTGTTCTGGCTGCTGGTTATGGTAGAACGAATGCCAACGTCGCGGCGCGGCGCTCACTTCGGCAAGTTACGCAGCTACCGCGCGGGCACCCCGAATTCCCTAAGTACCCTTAAAGTAAGTAAAGGTATTAAATATCCGTAAGTATTAGGAAATCGGGCAGGTTTTACCGACGAATAAATAACACCGGCTGCCATCAGAAATAATTTTCACTTCACTTGATTCATTCGACTTTTATATTATTTTAATAAGCATATTTTATTTATGAATATTTTCCAAGTAAACTCTTGATCAAAAATCGTATGATACATATACAAATAAATATATCATAGAATAGACGAAGGTAATTTAATATAAAGTCAATCACAGAGATACCTTATACACCCATGAAGGTAAGGGAAAAATTGCGAATCGAAATCGTCTCGTATAGCGCGATCAGAAATTGGCAAATAGATAAAATAATGATAATAACAATGATAATAATAATGACGATAATAATAGCGATCATGATGTTCTGGCTCATCTTTTGTAACACGGGAAACTATACGACGCCGACTTTCCGACTTTCTAGACTTTCAGTCTCTCGGACTCTATCGTCAGTGTTTTATTCGCGTATTCCACGTCGCCCTCCCGCCACTACCATCATCACACAAACACTATCAGTGTCGTCGTCGTTATCGCTCCTCTCATTTTTCCTCGTATAGAATTTCCTCCTTTTATAGAGTAGCAACAGAAGTTAGAGGCGACGTTCGTTTCGATCTACAATAAAGAAAAAAAAAAGAAGAAGTCACGTGCAATATTTGAAAAGAATTAAAGGATGTTAAATTGAATTACGGGATTCTTGTGGTTGAGGGCTTCGACTTTCTACACAAAGCTTCCGAATTCAAAGTATTTATTTTTTTTACCGCTTTTCTTTAGACCAGAGAAAAAGTAAACGTCATCCCACCACAGGGTGGACAGGGAGCAACCCCTTCCGGTCCCGCTATCAATCCTCATCAACCACTAAGTCTTTGAGTTACGCCTGCCGTCATCTACTTCACATTTGCCTTTCCCAATTCTTTGTTCGCGGGACAGGGTAGGGGAAGTAAGAGAAAGCGAATGGTGGCTTTCCGGGGTGCGTAGAAAGAGTGTGAACATAAAAGCCATGCGGAAAGAAGGGGTGAAGCAAAAAGAGTAAAAAGCTCTAGATAGCGGAGAAATTTTAGGGATAACACTCGCGTAGGTAAAATTAAGGTACGTGCCTTGTGCCCGGCTTATCGGCAGGTGCGCTTGAGCTTGTTGCGCAAACAAAGTGGATCCTGTACTCAGAATGAGATTCGGTACTACCGGCACCAACAAACTGTGACAACTTCGCATCCCTGAATTTAGCGACTTATATTCACTATACGTACCGATAGCCCGAAGGTCTTTTGACCCAACTATGGTTTGCGATGAAAAACGGAAAGTCAGCGAAAACTTATCGCTCGCCTCTGGGGTATATCACACGATTTGCGAGCAAATACTAAATATTAATAAAGAGCGGGCGCGGTAGTAGCGTAGCTGGTGGTTTTCCGTATCCGGTAGAGCATTCATCTATCAAATCAAAAAGGGATCTTCCGATGTACAGGATATCGATGGGTGGGGGATAGCCGCATTTTTCCTTATTTATTTTCAATATTTTTTCTCTCTCTCTCTTCTTTCTCGGCCTTCTCTCTTTTCATTCTCGTGATCCGATCTCGTGGCTATAGGTCAGTTGCCTGCTTCGAGAAAACCTCCGCGATCAGACGAACGAATGGGATGTTGGGTGATATAAGTTTGATATAGTTTTTTTCTCTTTCCTTTTTTTCCTATCCTTCCTTCCGCCCCTTCCGGGACCCTGCAGGAAAACTCCGTTATACCCACTGTGCTGCCTTTTCATTTATTCGAACGTTCGCGCAATCAAAACTCGCTTTCCAGTGGTGCTTCCTCGTAAAAAGTCAGCCGTACTCTGCACCAGCTTATGATACATCACCGTGGCCCACCACCCTTCTGCCCCCTTGGCCCCCTGGGGACGTTATACGTTCTTTTTATGAACCCCTGAATGCTGAATGTATCGCTGAGCGACTCTCTCTCAGACAAAAGACTTTCTAATGACTCCCTCTCTTCCGCACCCACGTATCTTTCCCCTCAAGTTTTCTTTTTTCTTTTTTCGTTTCTTTTTTTTTTTGGGTTTTGATTCTTTTTATTTATTTCTCTTTTGCACCCACCGCTGCGCATGAATAGTTTTATGGATTTTCAAACGCCTTACCAAATATAGAGGTCTCATTATCATCATCAGGATAATTACTAGCGTACGTATTACAACCCTGTTAAACATCTGTTTTAAAGATTCGTGCCAAGTTTTATTGGAACTGGTCCATAGGCTACCGCGTGAC
The DNA here is from genome assembly GCA_963932425.1 of Athalia cordata. Classification (NCBI taxonomy): domain Eukaryota; kingdom Metazoa; phylum Arthropoda; class Insecta; order Hymenoptera; family Athaliidae; genus Athalia; species Athalia cordata. The sequence continues at coordinate 35,975,197 of OZ010626.1, forward strand.
CCAATTCTAGCGGTCCTAAAAAATTATTCACCCCTTAAAAAAATTAATAACTTTTCTAACGAATAGTTATGAAAATTTTCTACAGTGATAACTTGATCTTGACTCAACGATCTCATGGGTCAATAGCCGAAGCGGAACGAACGTCTGAAAAATTATTGAAAAACTAATTAACAAAATTAACACTGAATTATCCACTCGATCTTGAACACGACTGCCTAGCCCAACTTTTACCCCGAATAAGTTCGCACCCGGGACTCCAGTCACAACGGCCATAATTGTTCAGTTCTTGCAAGGCGCAACCTGGGATTCCCCGAGAGATTTCTATAGATCAGCGATGCACATGTGAACAGTATACATACATATAGCCAAGTCTATACAGGTATACCTCTTCTTGACATACATCTGCTCTCGTACATACGTATTTATTTACATATGTACGTATGTACATATGTATAGCAGCGGGCAGGTATTCCTCTCTCTATCTTTTCGCGTCTTCTCTGTTTTTTTTTTTTTATTTTTTATCTTTTTGTTTTTTTTCCGCCTCCTTCTCTCTCCCTCTCGACGTAGTGGGCGGGGATATTCTCGGGCGATCCATTTCCAGATTAAACACGCGTAAAACTCTGCTTCGCGTGATACACAAGAACTTCACCATATATACCTACATATGGGTAGCGGGTGGAAAGCGAAGCGGCGCGTCGACGGTCTAAGGGGAGGAAGAGAAAAACGGAGCTGCGCTCGAGCAATTCGAAAACGTATTCGCGGCTGCTATGCCAGGGCGACGACGCCAGGGCGACGCCGAAGTGTATAGTGGCGCGCTTTTTTCGCCAAGTAATACGTATGTGTGTATATATGAGTGTGTATATGTACGTATGTAATCTATAGTATATGGTGTACGTTCGACTGGTGCAAAAAAATTCTAGTTCCTATATCCCGACGCGGCAACGCGGCAACATAACCACCTTGAATTTTTCTGTAACCGTGCACATGATAAAACACTTGAAAATCGACGTATAGGTGCAATTCTCCATGCTCGAAGATTATACTTGGAAGAGATACAAATGACGTTGGTTCAAAATGCTCGCCTGCATCATCGCAGTATATTCGGTGGAGCTGCAGTTGGAAATTTCACCGGTGTGAGATCTATTGGGGTTGTTTCTGAGAGTGTGCATTATGTATAGCGCTTTCAGGTGGAGTCAGAGATAGAAACTGATGTGTAATAGAGAGAAGGAGACAGAGGGAGGAAGTAAAAGAGAGAAAAGGAGATGGAGAAATAGAGAAGTTGAGAGAAGAGAGGAGCGCCCACGTGCAAACTCTCCCTGCGCGCAGCTTATATCAACACGTCGTAATTGCGAATGTAATCACTGGGTGCTTTCTGAATTGTGTTTCGCGAGCAGCCAGCTCTCCCTACTTCGGTCTTGTTTAGTTTCTCGTTCTATTTTTTTCTCTCCTTTTCTTTCCTTCTCATCGCATACGGTTCTCTCGCTCTTCCTCTTTCTCTCTTCTGGGCGCGACCGTGCGAATAAGTGGCGAGGAACGTGTGCTTGCAGGGAAAAAGGTAGATGTTTTATACGTGTGCATGGACGTGATGAAAAATTGAGGGAATACCAACCTACACCCCTATCCTCATCTGCGATATATACTCCGCTCACATTTCCACGGAAGATGAAACCAATTCGCGTAATGGGGCGTTTATTGAGACCTACACTATTCTAACTCTTGACAGATGCGCGTTAACTTTAACAGCTCACGTATGGTGGGGAGATCTCGTAATTAGAATACTCTTCAGCTCCCGCTTGTAAAAATCACAACCCCGCAGTGCTGGAAATGTAAAAGGATTTCGAGATTGTAAATGAAACGATATTATTTCAGTCATCCCTTCCGCACGCGGTGTCGGGTGTAACTGAATATTGGTGAAACCGAGCCGAGTTGAACAACGTGTAAGTAGGGCAAGTCCTGAATTTTGGAATTCTCTCCAAGCTAAGCGTGGGACGGGGATAGAAACTGCGATGAAAAGTATAGGTATGTATATATCTACATTCCCGGTAGTTACAAGATGAAGCTTAATCCCTACTTTTAAAAGTTGAGACTCTAGCAAAAACAGGAGTTACAAGGAAAGTGGATAATTAAAGGGTGGCCCGGCAGACGGCGAGTTCCCACGAAGTAGTAGTGGCAGCTTAGGAGTCGGACGGAATTCGGACGGGACTCTCGGACGTAGGCAAGAGCGAGAGCGAAACCGGGGGTGTTGAGGGTATGGGGTCTGAGTTGGGGATGCGGATGCGGACGAGATCGAGGATGAGAACGGGGTTGGGAGTGGAGACGAGGCGGACATTCGCCGCCGGCAGTGTTGCCGATTATCGAAGTCACTCAGCGGCTAATTGCATAGTTTGTTTCTCGTTTCGCGTCGGTTTGGTCTCACGGAAACTTGTAAATCCCGCGGACCAGTTTTCCCTCCTTCCATCGATCCCCTTATCGCTCCATCTCTCTCTCTCTCCTATGAATTATAGATGGATAAATCGGTTATCGGAAACAACGAGGAGCCCACCAACTAAGCAAATGCTAAAAGGTGACGGTAAACTCAATTCCACTGCAACTGCACTTCGTGCACTCCTCCTCTGCATCTCTAATTCCATGCCTCAACAAATTTGTGTCACAAACCGCAACTCCGTATTTAGCTGATAATCCTCAATGATTCACCAACAGTGATCCACTGATGATTCAAATTATCCTTGTCGCATTTTTTTTTCCAAAATTCGGTAACGACCACATGCTTCTTGTAATTTCTATTCACAAATGTATTCGTGACGGATGAAACGCACCTCGGAACAGTGTAGCTGACAATGAGTGATCATTAGAACAGTACGCGAACGTGTGAAATAAAATATCAGAGTTGTAACATTTTCTACATGCGTTTAGGTACATTACAACATAATGCAGGGGCTCATTTACCTTGGCGAATTGGCATCCGGTCCAACGTCGCGTGCTATTTACACAACTTGGGGTAACTAGCCAGCAACTAGCCAACAACTGGCCAGAAACTAGACGGCAACAACAACCGAAACATGACAAAACAATTACAGGAACTCATAACTGCCCAACGCAGCTCTTACGCGATGTCCACGGCGTACGGTATAGTCCTCCTCCAGTTTCTCCATCATCCCCCTTCCGCCCAAGCCACTCTTCTCTCCTCTGCCTCATCTCTTCCCACATCTCCTCTCTCACAGCACATCCCGACACTCGGCGGTACGCCGTGTCAAAGTGTCAGCGGCAACAGCTTCACCAGACCGAAGTCAAATTGCCGTCGGCGTGGCTGAGGTGATACATAGATATAGATATATCTGTATGTGCGAATATAATGTATATCTCTCTATATATAAATCACATATATATATGTATATATAGGTGAGTATATATGGGGTTGTCCACGTCACTTCGACACGGCTCCAGACCTCGACATCTCCGATTTAATTTTTCCGATTTTTTGGGCAAAAATGAAGTATTTTTAAAATCGATTGCAGTACACTTTTCTAACGTATTTTGACCTCAGGAACACGAATCCATCGATCAAATCAAGCTAAGAATAAATTCCATCGAGATATCTTCATTTTTTCACATTTGGGAGCGACAAATTGGCGATATCTTGATCAATTTTATAGATAGATCAATTTAACTTGCAGATTCGTGTTCCTGGGGTCAAAATACGGCAGAAAAGTGTCCTACGATCGATTTAAAAAAATGTCGATTTTTGGCCCAAAAATTGAAAAAATCCAAAGGGGTATACCTTAGATTTTTGTCGATTTTGGGGTCAAAAATGAAGTATTTTTGAAATTGATGGTAGGACACTTTTCTAACGTATTTTGACCCCAGGAACACGAATCCATCGATCAAATCAAGCTAAGAATAAATTCCATCGAGATATCTTCATTTTTTCACATTTCGAAGCGATAAATTGGCGATATCTTGATCAATTTTATAGATAGATCAATTTAACTTGCAGATTCGTGTTCCTGGGGTCAAAATACGTCAGAAAAGGGTCCTACGATCGATTTTAAAAAATGTCGATTTTTGACCCCAAAATCGATAAAAATCTAAGGTATACCCCTTTGGATTTTTTCGATTTTTGGGCCAAAAATGAAGTATTTTCTTAATCGGTCGTAGGACACTTTTTCAACGTATTTTGACCTCAGGAACACGAATCCACGAGCTAAATTGATCTATCTCTAAAATTGATCTAATTATCGCGAATTTATGGCTCCAGAAAGTCAAAAAATAAGAATATCTCGATGGGATGTATTCCTAGCTTGATTTACTCGACGGATTCCTGTTCCTGAGGTCAAAGACGTAAGAGAAGTAGCGTGATTATATATTTCACAAATATTTAGTGTTAGTATTTTATACCATTTCAAAATTGAATGTCCCAAGTATTTCACAAGCTGTTACCCCCTCGATTATCTTACGAAGATAGAATGATAACATATAAAATTAAAAATGAAATCGGGGATATCGAGGTCTGGAGCCGTGTCGAAGTGACGTGGACAGCCCCATATACCAGACTGCGGGAACAGAGACCTATATTTTTTTCTACCCATCGAACGCGCAGGTAAAACTGAAATATTTCGGCAACAAAATTCGCTTCGCTAACAAAAAAATTTGAAAACGTTCGTGGGATATAATCACGGGCTATGTAATACATATACACACAGATACGTGTTGTATATGAACTATATACCTCTGCCTATACGTATGTACCGTAGGAATCGCGAACGAGGTGCTGCGCGGGGCTATAGGCTTTTCCGAAGCCTCGTGCATTACACCCTCGGGAATATGAGCACCAGACCCGGGTTGCAATAACGCCGGATTAGATACAAGTCCTGTGTCTCGGTCAAAGAGTTCACCGTGTCAGCAATATACCCAGAGTTCGAATCGTTCCTTCGGAAAATTCACCGAATACACACTCTACCGGGTGTCGAATACCTGCGCGTCTCTCCGTTTTTTATCATCGAAAAATACTCTGAGATGACTCTTCGGTCTTTATCAATCGCCAGTACAATTCTTTGACGTTAAATCTTCAAAGAAAGAAATAAAAACCGATACCTTACCGGTACTACTGCGACTGAATTGCGAATGAAAGCGTTGAATGTTTTACTACTGCATAGGTAAAATAATGTTATTTTCAAAACGCGTAAAGTACATTGGTACAGCATATCTCATGCATTTTATATCGAGAAAAATAGCAGGCCCGTATAATATCACATGAGTAAAATTGGTTTTGTCGCAACACCCTGTATGCGTATGAATATAGGTATGTGTGTAGTGTACAGTATTTTCTGTAACCCATACATACATATCGTACAGTATCGTCGGATGAAAAAGGCTGCTACAATTCCCGTCGAATATTGGCTTGCACCGAATGCCAGTGACGCTGTCACAAACACTTTTGACACTCGGCTCTATTAAATTCACCGGCTGTCGCTTATGTCGTTTCTATATTATATTGCTACGCTGGAAATATCGCTTCTAAGTCTTCCAGCGATTACGCATTGCATGGTCCGATAGCACAGCGCAAGTCGGGTTTCGGTGACATAGCTTCGCGACGGAAGTCACGACGTTCGACGGCGAACAGCCGGTCGCCGACTCTGGTCGACTGCTCTCGTGAAGCGTCCGATCTTCGATCTAAAGTTCTTATCAAATACAGACCGACTATGACAAATACAGACTCATTTTCACCACAAATAAACAATGTATCACCAGGTCTGGTTTACGCGATGTACACAGTAACAGCAGCTGAACTGCAAACAATCAAAAAACTCAAAAATGTTTTCAATATTTTAACATACCAAATATGACATGAACACGTGGCCGAGCACCCGATGGGCCATCTATGCAGGCGTATAAATTGGCAGATCAGCACGTACGTGCGTTGTTAAATGTGCTTTGATAAAAACTAAAGAATTAAAAACTGTACGTATCTCGGATTAGCCGTGTTTCTCGACTATGAAAACCCTGTTAATAATCGTCCTCGTATACGTACGTGAGGCAACGATAGAGAGAATATGAACACATATATGCATCTGTGCACGATAGCCTATACATCTTGAAAAGTTTATATATATACTGTAGCGGCACGCAGCTGGTATACGAATATTAAAAGCTATCGCTCAGGCTCGCGCAATAACTGACCATACCGCCTCTAGTTAGTTGTGTTGCAGAGGGTGGGTTTGCTCTACGTACGTTCGTACTACATACACTCTGCCGCATATACTCGCAATCGTAGAACCGCGCGTTGTTCTCCTCTCGTTTCTCTTGTTTCTGTTTGGTTGCGTCGTGTTATTCCTTTGGGATTTGCCACACCTACGACTAACCGCCGGTTGCACCAGCATCGCGTAGTTTACGTACATCCTAGAAAACCCGCCCGCGCCGTCCAACTCCATAGACATGAATTCTCCTTTTTAATTGCCCTCACGTTGCACCATGTATACCATCAGCATACCTCCGCAATCACATGTACGTACGTAGGTATATAAACATACATATACATATGTACCGTTTTACTCGCGCATATATGCATTCATACCTACTTCACACTATGTCAAATTTATTGTTGCAGAAAATTAAGGCAATTCTGCAGTATATGTATATTTATACGAAGGGGATGATTTGTAGGAACCGGTATTAGTCTTTCTTCTTTTCGCATTTCGCTTTTTCTCATTCTTTTTTTTTTTTATTTTATATCATTTTATTTTTACTTATATTTTTTTTTTATACCCCGTAGCGAAGTCTGGATCCAATGATCTGAGTTCGTGCGGAAGAGTGTGAGAAAAGCCGTAAGGTTCGACACCGAAGAGTCTTCCATTTCTGATGGGTGTCGTTCTTTACGAGGGGAAATAAAAGGCCCTGCGATGCCCGCGCGTTTTTCTTGTAAAACAAAATGAACATAACATTAATTACTAATTTGTAGTGGCTGTTTTATTGCCGACCAGAGACTTTTCCACCCTCCTGCACAACTTTTCTCTGTGTTTTTTTTCTTGCTTTCTTTTTTTAATAGGGTGTGTTTACCGCATATGAAACAAAAATTGGGCGAATAAAACTGGAGTTCAGATATTTTTTAGTCATTTTTTTTTTTTTTTTTTCCGTCTAAAATTTCTGATCTTCGTCTGTTCCTCAAACCGATGTATGTACCATGTTTAACGTAACGTAACGTATTTTGTTCCAATCTAGTTATACTTCAGAAACTTGACCCGAACAAAAAAACTATACATCGTTTTATATATATCGTCGTATCATTTATGTTAGGAGATAAATACCAGGAAATAATTCTTACAAAATAAAACTATAGGAGAGAAGGAAAAATCGGGGCAAGAGAAAACAGCTGGAACAAAAAACCTTCTAACTCGTTTTTGCAGACGTAATAATCGATCTGAGCTATTTCTACACAGATGTAGAATATACATATGTATAGTATGTGTACCGGAATAACAAATGTGTTGTGAAATAAGTACATGGATGGCCATTTGGACCTTGAGAAACTTCATCTCCGTTTCTGTACGAAATTCCAAGGAAACGAGTTCCGGAGAATTTTCGCAATTATCAGAATCCATTTTACAATTATCCTGAATTGATTACTTTACGTTTATACGATATCCGATTTTGGTGTTTGATCTTTACCAAGCGAAATCCATCCCGGGGAGAATTTTTTTTTGGCACGTAAACCGTTCCTGGAATTTGATTTTAGAACAACGACGCGAATGAAAAAAAAAAAACAAAAGCAAAAAAAGACAAAGAGAAAAACCAATGCTTTTGCGGGAACCTTTCGAGTGCAATCTACTAGCCCTGTGCAGGTCCGCGAGCGAGAGCAGCAGTAACGGACTATATGGGATCAGGAGTAGAAACTAGAGGAAAGTCCGGGGAAAATTATTGTCCTTTTCAAGTCCAGAACGGGTAGTTTCCTCCGACCTCTTTTAGCTTGAAGTAAAATCTTTACGGTGACAAAACTTTGTAGATATATAAATCTCAAAAGGGGATTGGGCAAAGGGCTCTAATATTAAATATGTTAATCTTTATTTGTTTAAAACGCTAAGCTGCGGATAGTAGACTTATAAACAGACCTGCTCGCTCTGGGATTCGCGTTTTAATTACGTGGTCTTCTCGTATATACGCATATCGTATCTATGTAACTACTTTATATATATAATATATATCCACCTATATGTAGATACAACCACATTGCACAGCTTCGCGCACTGGCTACACCTTTCGCAAAGCTTCTGGCAAGGTTCCGCCGAACCTACTTCGTTGCATACGTGTATCTGTAGGTATAGACGTAGGTTATATGGGCTGTATATTCTCGTCGAGGTCACGCTGGGTGAACTACGTCAAGTTATCACGTTCACCTAATCCGCTTTTTGTTGCCAAAGAAATAAAGTACTCGCGTACGTACAATTTTTTTTCTGTCTCGTTATTATAGTTGATAGAGATATAAGAATGAAGGAACACATTTATATTCTAAATCCACGAAAAAGGTTGAGGTATAAAATTTGAAAATTATCCCGATCAGAGCTGAAATCGATAGATAGTTGAAAATAGAAAGGCAAAAAGAGCGCGTCAATTTTAAAATCAGTGTTAAATATTTGCGTTCAATTTGCAGTATGAATTAAAAGCAGATTTGGTGTACGCAAACGTACTGTGGAATCGTGGTTTGAAAATTTAATAATTTCTGTCGTTGAAATTGGTCAAACTAAAATATAATATCGTCAGTTATTGTATCATTCTAACCTGATAAACTATTGGCTCTCGTTTGTCCCACCGAAACTCAACGGGACGAACGACCAGACGCTTTTCCACCCGATTACCTACTTCAAATTTCGGCGTTTCACAAACTCGGCGGATACAATTTATTGGAAAGCTATTACAAAAGTTTCAAAAGAAAGAGATAACATAAAAGTAAACTAAAAAAAAAGAAAACCAAAAATGAAAACAAAATGAATAAATAAATAAAGATAAAAAATTACTCACATCCTTCGGTCATTGGTTGAAAGCTTCATCGACAAAAAAAAAACAAAAAAAAAAAGACAAGAAAAAAAACACCATTTGAAAAATCTGAAAATACACCAAAATCTCAGCGTGGGTTTTGAAGCCGATATTATATTACGATAGTAAAAGAATTTCTTTCAACAACATATGAGCCGTAACAAAGTGAAGTGAAGTTTTTGAAGGAAGGATAGTAAAACTTTTACTATCTTATAGAGCTTGCAACAGAAGGAGAACTACCGACCTAATCTCAACAAGAGTATCTTTCGCTCGCAACTTCACATGAAAGGTTGTCTCTATACTGTGTCCTGAAAGACTCTGTATAAAGGGTGTCTGCAAACGAGGTGCATTAATTTAAAAAGCAATATCAGGGATTCTATGGTACCGGGAATGTTTCCCAACAGAGTCCCCGAGCCAGCTCCCGTTACATCGCGCAATACACTCAACGCCGCCCTCGCTAACTACCGCGCTTTCCCAGATTATTGTACCATTAAAAAATGAATGGCAAACTGCAAGTTGAGAACGAACAAGCGCCGCGGACCACGCATGATTTTTTTTTTCTCTCCTCTCGATCCCCTGTGTATATATTTTTCTCTCCTTTTTCTTTTTCTTTTTCCAAACGATTTCGAAAATTGAAATACCTGTCTGTTGGAATACTGATATGTTTCATGTGTTTTTCGTTGTTTTTTTTCTTCTTCTTTTGGTTTCTGTAATACCTAGCATAAAAATTTGACGCACTGCTTATAGTTTTCGGAATAAGAATGGAATCGTTTTTGGAGAAATTCGGGCGAAAATTTAATGAAATTTTGGTTTCAGCTCGGATGGTGCAGTGTGTATTGCTTCTTTTGAGCCGATCATCCCCCTTTGGCTCACAAAGATTTTGAGTCTCTAGTGTGCAAAAGTATATACTACTATGTATAGATATTCCATATACAGTACGTTATTCTCTCCTATGCTCGGATGCGACGTCGGTAGATAGTTCTTTGCCGAAGCTCCGTTGTGCAAGCGTTTCACGCGTGCTCTTTTGCATATGTAACGATGCAAAAGGGAGAGAAGAAAAACCAAAAAAATAAAATAAGATAAAATGAAAAAAAGGAGTTTAAATAGAGAAAGAAAAAAGACTGCATCTATATAAAGGTAAAGAGGGAAAGAGGAAAACATGAAAAGGGAAACGAAGAGAGAGGAGATTGTCGCGTCATCCAATGCGCTTTCTCGTCCTTTGGCTACAACGCGACGGCGTATCGTCGCATAATATCGCTGTACGTTCAAAAATTTCGTTGCGTATATACGTAGTACATTCATGTATAATACATCGACACCGCTACTGCGTTGAATCGTTCGTCTTGACCAACGCCGTTTGTGTCGACGAGGTTTTTTAGCTCACCAACCAGTGCCGGTTTGAGTAAAAGAAATGTAAAAGATTCAAGTCTCGCTCCGTAATCGCGCAAACGTATGCATACAACTCATGAGTGTAATACAAGCACATCCATAAGTTACCTACCCTGCTACTTTTCCTGCTCGTTTTTCGAGGGGAAAAAGAGAGAGAGAGAGAAAGAGAGAGAACTTGCGCGAGAAAGGGTCGTTGTATCCGAGCAGGCGGAAGTGCAACGAACGGAAATCTCCCACTTGTAGCTTTTCGATACTTTCGCGGATACCCCGCTTTATGTGGTACATTTATACTATATGTCGTGTGTACGTCACGAATATACCTACTATATCTTATCTTATCTTTGCTAGTATATAGAGAGGAAACGTATGTTTGCATTTTCGCAAAAATCTAAAAAACTACATGAACAATATATAATCAAAAAATCTTGACAGTAGTTCCGAAATATCCACAGGCTGTGAAAAGATGAAAATTCATTAATTGAAATGTGTAAATGAGTAAATAATATTTTGTTCCTGCTGTGCAGTTCTCATTCAAGCCACTGCAGGGTGGTGAGCCGCTAACCTCTTTACGCTCTTTCTTACGGCAAGTTTTTTAAAAAAACATAAGGGTGGCAAAATAGTGCAGGTGAAGCCGCGACGGGGGATGCTAGAATATCTATAAAGAGATATATACCTATACCGATCCTCGGAAGAAGATTCTTATGTACACGTGCAACACGTTCCGTATATAGGCGCGTACGTCTGAAGAGAAAAATGTTGAGTGGTGACGTTCGCAAGTTCACATTTTTCAACGAATATATGTATACTATATGTATAGGTATTACCTATGTATAATATACACGGGATGTGTACGTATTGTATGGTGTATCGGAAAAGTTGGTAGCGCGTAAGACGAGCGCCTGTGCAATGGTACAAAGTTGGAGGCTTGCAACTTTGCAACCTGCAACCTGCAACTGCAACCTGCAACGATCCGTTGCAAGGAGGCTGGGCCGCTGCTATTCTCAACTTCAAACTCAGACCCACTTCACTCCCACTCTCCGCGTGCACTCTTTGCGTCTGAAACTCCTCCTTCTCCTCCTCCTACTCTTACTCCTCTTTTTCCTTTTACCTTCTTCCTTTTCCGCGTACCTTACTATCAACTAACGCGAACCTTTCGGTGTCCCTCAGTTGAGGAGCCACCAGCACCAGCTCTCGCTCCCGCCTTTTCATGGTTTTCCATTTTCTACACCGCCCGTGCAGCTCCAACTTATTTTACCTCTTCTCAAGCACTTCTACGCGTGCACGGCGTAAGATTGCAGATCTTTTTGTACCGTTTGAAAGGTACATAATATGTTTCCATGTGAACTTATGTACATGTATACCTATATCTGGTTCGCGATTGCAATAGCTACCTGTCCGGATCGCGCATATATTATACATATACATTTTTCCACCTGTAACCAAACGCTCGGGGATTTTTCCTCCATTTTACAATCGTTCCTTCTCGCTTGGGATTGGCTTGTGACAATACGTCGTATACCAGTATATGGGGATGTACATACACGAACGTAGAGGGCGCGCTTTGTTAACGTCGAACAATCGTTCGGGCAGTGAGGATAAGTGAACCAGGGTGAAACGTGGGCGGGGGTTGTTTATGTGTGTGCGTTTTTTTTTTCTAATTTTTTTTTATCCCTCTTTGTTTTAGATTGGCTAAAAAAGTTTTCGGATGAAATAAAACCGGATACCTTCCCCTTCACCTGCCACGAACGTATATACGTTGTCCGGTTCCGCAAACATACCCTAGTTACCCTATCCCCGAACGGAATGATGATCAGCACCCCGACCTACACGTTGTGCAACATCAACGCGATTACAAATTGAATCTATCGCTTCACGCCTGAAAATTGAACTCGTTGCATCGTATAACCTCCTGGCTATACAAGTGTAGGACCGAAAACGTATGTGAATATACGTATATGTATATATATATCCGTGATCACCACAGGTAGCTGAAAAATGAAATGATAAAAATGAAGCTCGGCATTCGAGGAATTTTTTTCCTCTTTTTCTTTTTTTTTTTTGTACCTCAACGTTGTATGTGTATATCATTCCCATCTGACTTTTGATTGATAGCGGAGATTCCATGTGAGTTATCGTAGAAATATGCAAAGTATTCGATCAATATTCGTTCTATGATAATCTTCTTTATATTTTGTGAATAAATTCATTTTTATCACTTCGAGGATGAACATTAGCAATTTTTTTTTTGAAAGCAAGTTTTCGTATACGATTCCAGAGGTCTAACCCAAACTCTTAGGTTTCAGAGCTGCGGACTATATATTATCAAAGTGTTACGTCTGTGTAGCTATGGGACTCATTGCCCAGGAAATGGCCGGGTAACTCGTAATTCCCACCACAACTTTGGTGTAAATTTTCGACAAGGATTGTTTGAAAGTATATCCATCTCGCTCTTCCATAACTTCGAGCGTTGCCGAAACTCGCTTACCAGGTGTTCCTGCATTTTCGTCGTTTGGTTTTTGCTCGTACTTCATTGCCCAGATTATTCCTTACTTCATTGTCTTTTACTCCTGGTTCTTCCACGCCAGTTCGGAAATTTCTTGTACCAACAAATAAAGTAGGGCAAAACGATCGGGAGTTTGAATAATTTTGAAAACAGCGATAACGATGAAAATAACAATAATATTACCAACGATAATAATGAGAATGACAAATAATAACTGTTATACAATCAAAAACTTGAAAATCGCAGATTAACCACTTTTGCGGGGTTGCAATAATGCGCCTATAATATCAAAGGTAAACACATGGAGCGCTGAAGCTGAACGTTTTGAGCAAACAGCGTAACTTACATTCAACCAATAATGGTATAGATGCACCGATCATACGTTGAAATATCTACGTATAGGTGTATTACCTACCCCCGTGCGTGTACGTATATGAAGGGCGGTGCAGGGAAGGGGAGAAACGAACCATTTATGCTGATTAGCGTTGCCTCTCGCCGTGTATATACCAACCGTTTGTTTATTGCTACCATTACGCCGATGCTTTGTCCCATCAATACGTTGTTCGCCAAATATGCTAAACGTCATGCGTGCGTAATGTCAAACCTATGTACGTAGCATATACGAACGTATAACAGCCAGAGGCATCGGGAGCAGCCCAATGCCGCGAAATACGACGACCATCCAGTCAAAACCGGACGGTTCTATTGCAACCGTTAAACTCCAAAGCAAACGTTAATATACCTAACCTCTATAATTTTCTGTTACAGATCGACCCGAAAGTGGCCTTTCCCAGGAGAGCACATCCAAAGGTGAGTCAAATTCTTCACATATAATATTTATGCCAATCACGTGGCTATAAAAATATTATCACAATATCCATAGAAAATAGGTAATTTTTCCTTCATACGTATAAATTATTAAAATATACTATCAAATAATTTCTACGTCGAATTTCCTTCATTCGCATAATAAGCGCTAGATTAACCGAAATTTAGTGTCAAAATGGGTAATAATTTTCCATCACGATGATGGTAGAAAACTCGTACCTGTCTATATACCATTAGTTATACGTATATACCTATATACACTATGGTTGTACAAAATTTGCGTAGTTTAATAATATAAATGCCAGGCACGCGAATTACCACTGACTGAATGAATTGCGCTAATTTTAATTGTACCCTGCAATCCACAGTCAGCTTCAAAACCCCTTTCCCAATCCCCACTCTCCCAACTTCATCCCTCCCTCCCCCCCTGCCCCCTTACTATTCTCCCTTTAGGATCTACCTGCCGCTCGGCCACTTCAACTCTTTTCACAGCCCCCGATTCTCGCCAACCCTTTCAATTTTCACCCTCTTCCCCCCCTGCCCCTGCCCCTTTTCCCTCATCCCTTCCTTTTTCTATCCCACTCATCTCGCTGCCGTGTATCTGTGACTTGATTGAAAAAAAAAAAAAAAGAAAAAAAAATACAGGAAAAATCTCCACCCCTTCTCTCTGAAAAAAAAAAAACGATAAAAATGTAGAGTGGGAAACGGTGAAAAGTAAAAAACTTTGCACAATTCAAATACTGTGAACCGCGTGCTAATGAAATCGTTATAGTGTATATAGTGAGCTTGATAACGATGTTGGGTATACCGATATATAAATATATCCGCGCTGCAACGAGAAATAATACTTTTGCAGTATGTGGTGGCACGTCCTATATTGTTATTGTTGTTAGATTAATTATTATTATTGTTGTTACGTTTATTCATAATTTTTGCCAAAAATCAAACAACGGTTATTCCTAATCATGAAATTCATTACTCGGTTGTGTATTTTCCACCTACCTGAACATATGTGTGTATACATAATACACCTATGTTACATATAGATAGAATTCGCGGTTATAAAGCGAACAACAAGCGATATTAGTCGTATTCGTACGTACCGCTACATACCTATACCTAGGCAACGGGAGGTAGGTGCTGTTATACCGGCTAGTATATCCCACGAGCTACCGTGCAAACAAAATGGTGTTGCAATTTTCATAAAATGGCAGAGCCTCGCATGTGAACCTCTCGTGAAACTGTAATGCGGATGGACGACTACCACGACAACGGCCGTGGTGGAACTGCTGCTACTGCTGCTGCTAGTAGTATTGCTATTGCTATTGCCATTGCCGTTGCCTGTTACTCTCGTGTTACCGTTGCTCCAGGTCGGCTCCGAAAATACTGTTTCCAGGGACGACAAGCTCACCCACAATGCTTGTTGTAAACACGTTGCTAACCCACAAATAGCGCTAGGTAAAGTGCGTAATATATTTATACGGATTTACGGCGCATTGTCAGCAGTTTGCATTTATACATAGTATTCATATATGCAACTCGTCAGTTTCTCCTATGATTAAATGCTTCGAAATCGTGGAAATTCATTAGGAGCTCACTAAGTTATTCTATTCTAATAGAACGTAACGAGATTTGTGGTAGCGGATTTCATATCAACTTTCTTTGTACGTGTTGATAATTTTTGTTTTTGTCTTGTCTTTTTCTTTACCTGAATGGACAGTGACAAATTTATTGGTAGAATGCTGACAATTATCATTGACACCATGATAGGGTAGCATGTAACTCTTTTCCCCATGAACGCACACCTTGTGTCACATGTATGGGGGGTAGTGTTTTCCGGGATATATGCCACGCTGAAACGATGAACAAAACGTCAGCTCCAATATCCAGATACAATAACCCGCTCGCGACAGTAAACCTCGACTAATGGCTGTCACTACTTTCCGTTGTGTCGGAAGCGCATTGCTTGGTTTCCGTTGGGCCGGATGTGCGGTAACAAAGCGGTTCCGGTATACTTGCTGCCCGTGTCGTCTCTCGTCTCTCGTCTCTCGCGTCTCGCCACGTATACGCCTTCGCCTTCCTACCCTCTACTATACATACGTGTTTGTATGTATGTATTATACTAAATTACTTTACCTTACACACGTTACATACATGTATATATTATATGGGTACCCTAGATGTATACATATAGACCAACCTTGCTACTACGTTATCATCCAACTGATGGCATAGTCTGACATTTCAATGAACTTTGCGGCAAAACATTTTCTTCGCAAAGTTCACTTATATATCCCCATGTTATTACGCGTGTTCGAGGCATTCGTTCGTCCCGGAACGGTTGACAACGTCCCGTTTTGTTCCGTACGTATAACATATATGTACCGTTACAGGATATACTCTCATCCCTTTCAGATTTCCTTTCGTTTTTCCCATTCTACTTTCTCATTTTTATCCTTTTTTTCTCTCTCTTTTTTTTTTTGGCTCTTCTGTGTACTACCAGTCCACTGAAGAAATTAGGTCAAGTCAATCTCGGTCTAAATTAAACTACTCGTCCTTTGGGATCCGCTCGCGCACCTTTCCTCCCTTCTGGTGTAGTCCTCCGACGCCACGAATTATATTTCTTTTTGATCTTCACCGGCGTATCTACAGCCATAGAGTTTACCTTATACCTATGTACTTAGGATATTTCCATGTATATAGACACCCGAAGTACATCCTACAGTCCTTCGTAACTATTTAACCCGGGAATATATTTTACGCTGCAAAAATAGCTCTAGCAGTTCAAGTTCGAAGCATCGGCAATAACCAACGGACTAAATTATTATCTTTGTCAAATTTAGTCGTACTCTTCAAAAGAATAAAAAAACAAACATTTGTCATGTTATACGCATGTATAGGTATGTATTTAACGTAAAAAGTGTGCAAGTGTGGCGAATATCTGAGATATCGATGATATTTTTCATTCATACCAATGTGATTTTCTACCGCGCATCATCCAGAGCGGTATAAGCGGTACGGGTTCGAACGTAAAACTGTGTTCAACTGGACACGGCTTTTGCCAGCGGCTACGGTTCCCATTGGCGAATGTATACGTATGTATGTGCCTTACACCAACGTCCGTGGCGACCGCGTGACCGGCGAGAGCCGTACGGAAGGTGGAGGTAGACACTGGACGCCACTTACGCCGTGCAAACAACCCCCAACCCCTAAACTTCCACCCTCGGGAACTCGCTCTCCCCCCCCCCCCCCCTCTTTTCTCCACCTCGAAATCCCAAGCCCCTACGATCCTTCCCGGGCACCCAGAGCTTTCGCGCACATCGTCGTCGACACGCCAACCGCTCCCATTCCTCGCATATAGGGCTGCTCCTGGTCTGCTGGCCTGTGTCCACAAGGGTGTCTATATAACGTCCGAGAATACAGCAGAACGGGTACGAAGCGTTTTAGAGCACACAGACGGGGGGGTACATACACTATATGATCCGGGGGCCTGAATGACCCAGGCGCTTATAAAATTCATGGGATTTTACGGAAGTGATGTTGGGCGGTTGGAATCTCGGTGTGGAGGTCACTTTGTCGTTAAGGTTGAGCTTGAACGTGAAGCTCGTATAGCGGGTACACCAACACCTTATAGAGATCATGAATTGAAGATCTTCTCCTTTGAAACTGTACGTAAGGAACGTCAAACGTGAAAGACTAGAAGCTTTTAAGTCACTGCGTCCAACATCCTCGTCCTATCACAACCGAATATCTTCCTCCTTCGTACTCTCTGCTGCTGCTGCTGCATGAGGTAAAGTTATTTTAGATTCGCTGTACATTACTCATCTACACGGTATATGTGGCTGGTTTACTTATCGTCATGTTACACGAAACTGTCGGCATTCGACCGATGGTTACGAAGCTTTGTTTTTATACTCATTTTTGTGGGACTTTTTTCTTTTCCAAAATTCTGATCCCTTTCAACGGATCAAATTTTTGTTGAATTCCGAAAGTATGATACGATAACATTACGCGTGTTGTGGGAAAGTAACTTCGGATTTTTTACTCTTCCAATGATTCATCACCGGTAGACAATTGGTCTCTGATTAGATCTGTTGAAAAAATCTGTTCGCTCAAAACTGAGCGCAATGTTAAAAATGAACCGCAAATATTTGAATACAAGACTTCCATCGATTTATTTAGGTATACTCCTCAGATAATCCATTTCAACGTTGGTTCGCCACGTTGTTTAAAACGAAAAATCACGACCCCGGTGATTTAGTATTTTATTTCTTTTTTCCGTCACTGTTTAATCTGCGATAAATTAACCCTGAATCCGTACCCGGAAAAAAAAAAAAAAAAAATTACGGAGGGGCCAAAAACCAACTCGAGGTGATTGTTTCCTTCTGACCTATTACCCTCTAAAAATACGTTTCTCCACATAACAATGCCTCACGGATTCTATACGAAAGCTCATTGACGATAAAGTGGCGTAGCGACTCGTAGCTGTCTCTTGTTATATTAAACGATTTATTATACGGATCACAAATCACATTCTCCTCATATTAATTTCCCTGCACACTATTTATGCATCCCCTTCGTTCCAGTTCCCTGCAGTGAACCTAAATGAAAACAAGTCATATCTATCAAACTATATCGTATACATCCTCAGTTCTGATATCGGCGAGCCATTCAAGATATCGCCGAACTAGGTGGGTATTTTTCACTCGTCGAGAAAATAAAACGGGTTCGAAAGAGAAAGAGGGAGAAAAAGAACGTTGAGAGAGTGAGAGAGAGAGAGAGAGGGAGCCCAAGGTGGAAGTAGAAGTAGAAGTAGAAGTGGAAGCCCGAGCTAGAACTGGGTTCGAGGTGGAGGTAGCCGGGGAGGAGGAGGTGGCGGTGGAAGTGGTGGAGGAAGAGGATGAGGACGTAGAGGAGCTGAACACCCTGGGGAGCCGGCAGCTCGTTACGCGAGACGTGGTGCAACTCCCATCCTTCCCTTTCTCCGCAACCCTCTCCCTAGCTCACGGCGGTCTGAATAATGTTCCACACCTTCCTGTATCCTATATATATGTATATATGTACATATATACGTGTACCTCGATACTTGCAAATCGCACTCCTTCATGTATAATACCGCACTATAGATCCTTCAACGATGTGTACAGATACTAGATTCAACCCTGCACCCACTCTGTCTTCCATACAAGATATACATGCACACGTGCTGCGTTACATAGCTAGTTTGCCGTACTTATATAATTATTATGGATGAACGGAATATAAAGTGCGTATGTATGTACGAAAGTGCAGCGAATTCGCACACTGCACTTTTACGACGTAATTTTTTTTTATCTCCAACACCTGTAGGTATATGTATATATGTATATTTTTCCACGACTCGCACTCGCAGTAACAAGTGGATTTGCTTTTTTTCCTTTCTTTTATTTGTGTTGTGTTGTTTTTTTTTTTTTTGTTTTTTTGTGACGGTTGACATTCATCGCGTCGCAGGTTAAAGGGGTAGAAAAATCTGTGCGATTAGATTTTGTTATTTTCATCGGTTGGTTAGGGATTGACTGGATTTTTAGGGGGGTTTTCAGATAGGTACGAGTTGAATTCAAATCCCCACCTTATACGATCCCCATACCTCCCTTTTTCTCGTCCTCATTCCCTACCACTCTGTCTTTTTATTCGCCGGCAGGCCGTCCCGCGGACGATCCGTTGCCGCGGTGCTATGTCCCAGATTGAAATTCGCAGCTCGACCAAGCGCTAAGCATTTTAATGCTTTCCCGTAGTACGCGTACAGGGGTGGAGTACCAACCAACCCTACCTTATTCCAACCGACCAAAGTGATCCTCTTTACCACCCACTTTCCTAGCTCCTACTATATCTATAGTTTCTCGTCTGCGGAAGTTATCTGCGGATCTCAGTCGACTCGATCGTCGCAACGATGGCTCCCTACAACCGCCTAGCCACAAACGCCTGCACGGATCCGGATCGTAAAATCATATTTCTCGCTGACTGTTTCAATTATTAATGACCCCCGCAAGCCGCGGAATATATAGGCTGTGCGAGAATAAAGGAGGAAAAGAAGACCGCGCGAAACGAGGGGATGAACGTATTACGATACATAAAAACCCGACCCAGCTTCTCGACGATTTCACAAAAATCAACCGACTGAAAATGGTCCTGAATTTTTCTTCTTCCATCTCTTTGGTCACCGTACTATGCAGACAAATATTTTGACGCACGTTATGATATGCGCGCTTTACCTACAGACCTACAGGTTGACCGTGGACCCGCAGGGTCGGAACTTTCGTGCCGTTAGGAAAAAAGGAAAGAAAGACAGAGAAAAAAAAATAGAAAAAATATAACATAAAATAACGTGACGGGGGTGCCGGGGTAGAAGACGGGCATCCATTTGGTATCAGGACCTCTTTTATTTACGCCGTACTAAACGTTATCGCTATCCCACTCGATTAACTATTGTCCGAATATCCTCCTACCGTAAACCGGAGGGGTGGTAGGTCGGAGGATAATAGTTGTTCGTTGAATATCCAATAGTAATCCGTGAAAGAAATGTCCATCTATATGTTAATAAATTGTAGGTTAATCTTCGACAAAAGTTTCCAAACCTGTGTAATATAAGGGAAGCGGAAGACTCGTTGTCCCCAAATTAATCTTCGTAGTAGAGACCGTTGATCGGACAATAAATTTACAGGGTAAAAGCACGCCCGCGGAGACGCGGAAGCTTCGGATATGTTGTTGCAGCTAGATAAGCTAAGCTCTGACGTGATGGAGCAGCCAGTAAACTTAGGCGCGCCATCATCCCGCCCAAATGACTCCTAGATAATACATACGTGAAATAGACGTACATACGCACACATCTACGTACGTACAGGCTCTCTTTCAAGAAACAGACATAACGCATCTGACACGAAACATTTCCAAAATTATTATACTCGTGCAAATTTTACTCGATGCTAGTTAACGTCATCATTGTCGTTCTCGCTCGTCAGTACATATATGGTCTGAGTTTTTGTTTCTTTTTCTTTTGGTTTCTGTTTTTTTATTTTACTCTTTTATTCTTTCGCTGTCTCCTCCGTGATTTTTAATGAAACTTCTACAACTTAATACCTACAGCCAAATTAATCTACTTTAATTGCAGCAATATTTCATTCCGCTGGAAGAGCGTCTCTCGTTACGTATATATATGTACGTACATAGACTTTAAGCCCACTGTTTTTTAGATGTACATATAGACGCATATGTGTGTTCGGGTATAGGAAAGCTTTCGCTCGCTACGAGTAAAGAGTCGGTGCATCTATTCAGCAGCACGATTATGCAGCAGGTATCCAGTGGATATATCGCGATAGAAGGTAGAAACGCACTGCAGGAAGGCAAATACATGCATATATACGTATATCTATCTACCTCAGTCGGCATGGATTGGCCGCGTGTTATACAGCTCCGTGTAGACAGGATAGCACCGGAAACAATCGGTAAAAAGCCTCGACTAAAAAGCTTTTCATCTTTCGCACAAGAGCTGCTGACGGTATTTTCCTTTTTTTCTTTGTTGTATCCATTTTTTTTAACGCTTTTCCTTTTTTTTTCACATTTTTTATCCGCTCTCTTCGCGTCGCGCTATATGCACGCGTTGTCTGCTCGTATCGTCTCGTCTCGTGTCGGAACGAAAGAGCCGCCCGGTCCAAAGAGGAAAAGGGAGGGAGGTAAAAAGGGGCGAGGGATGATGTGCAGGGAGTTAGGAGGGAGGGACACACGTACGACGTTGAATGGTTCTGGTAATTGCGCGCTTAATATTTCAGAACCTTTTCTCTGTGTAGACACGTAGAAAGAAACAGGATAAAAAAAAAAGAAAAATAAAAAGAAAAAGAAAGTCCGCGTCGTCCGCGATTTACCTCGAGAGCCAAAGTCGGCAAGATCCGCGAAAGAGCGAGGGATGGGAAGCATAAGGAGGAGGATATCTCGACGCGTTTGGCAGGAGATAGGGCGAAGTAAAAAGGCTGAGGTACCTTGCATTCTATCCGGCTCTGTACCCCATATATTTGCAAGTTTTGGTGCATTTGGCTAGCGGTACACAGAAATAAGCTCTTGGGCGCCGAGATGAAAATTTCTAGCTTTAGTTTTTTTTTTTTTTTTCATATACACAAATTTCGTAATACCAAGTACTGTGCCGTTTATATGGATAGTAGAAAAGGGTGATCGGAAGAGATCTCGGAGATAGAGAGGAGGAAAAGAAATAGGAAAAAGAACAAACAGCGATGGTGATGGCTTGACCGCTCAGCGATACCAACGTGAAATTGGCTGTAGAATATTTACGATCCGACCCCGAACCCGCGCCTTTTGTGACGGACTTTACTCTTGAATGGGCATCTCCGGGAGCCCCATACAACCCTATACGAACGAAACGCACCATAGACGCTATACGGATATATACGAGTAGGTGGTGGTGGCCAAGCCTGCGAACAAAAGCTTCTAGGTTCCCTTCTCGTTCTTGTAGGTGGGAAAGTTGCGAGCTGAAAATGACCTTGGAAGAGGCTAAAGGAGGAGAGGAAAGACAGGAGCGAAGAGAACAGGGATAGAGTCTCGAAGTCGTCGGTTGTGGGCGGTGAGTGAGGAACGCAATCGAGTGGGATTAAACCTTCTCGATTGCGTCTTACTTCACGCGGCTTGGCTCGCCTCGCCTTGTCTCGTGTTAACGGAGAGGGTGAGTGGCGGATCAGGGATTGCCGGAGTGATCGCGACGGCAGGAGGGTCGCCTCTGCAGTCCGCTTGAGGTTAATTGGACATTTTTTATTGTCAATTTCTGATTGAGATCTCGCTTTTGTTGTATACCGTAGCTATATATATATACATGTTACGTCGCGCACAGACGAGAAGGGTGGAAATTCTGGGGACCGAGAAAAGTGCAGGGAGAAAAACCTGAACAGAAGTTCAAACCGTCTTATCGGGAAGAGAATAAAGCCGACCCTAATGCAGCTCGTCGGTATATAACTAGGTATATATGGAGTATATCCAGAAAACGCACGCCACATTTTTTCTTTTTCTTACACATGAGATGTAGAAAAAGTGACCGTCGATAGTATATACAGGGAGTCACGGTGGACAGCCCGTAACTCGCAACTGGGGATTGTGTGATCTGATTAAAACATTCGTCATTTGATTCTGCAGCTACAGTCTACCACATAAGTAGGTACATACATGTCTTTTATACAACAATATGTATTCTACGGCTGGTTTCGTCCGCTGATAATCGTATGGGTACAACGCAAAGCGAGCTCGTTAGCGGGCTTTCCGTTAAATAAGCTCATATCCTTGTGCAGCAGCTTGCGGCTAGGGAACCACAAAGCTGCACTGCTGAACCTACCGCAGTTGTAATGTATATACATATTTATGTAAAAATGTGGTATGTACTGACATTTAAAATTCTCTGCCTGACAGTGTTACCCTGACATGATAGGCGTCAGGTATCTGTCAGGATAACACTGTCGGGCAGAGAATTTCAAAAGTCAAAATTTCACACATTTTACTGCATCGGTGTGTTCATGTGAAAGAAAAGGAGAAAGTAGTTGTTTTTTTCCATTTGTAGAAGAGAATCGATTTATTGATCCGTTAGGTACTGCGCCAACGTAATACGCTACGAGGTATTGACGATTCGCGAAAATTATAGAGTGAATAGTTGAGGTAGGAGATTAGACAGATCAGTGTGAGAGAGAAATATAGGCGAGGTCGAATGATAGTGAGAAACCAACGCTTGCACGTCAAGCAGACCAGAACATTCTAGAACGGGCAGAGAATCACGGCTTGATGTATCGAACCCAGGGGCCTTCTCGCCCTGCACCGACATCGCTGCCACCTTCACCTTCACTTCCACCCCCTCAACTTCACTTCTCGACGGGCTGCCCCGGACCGACAGACCCTCGGGTGAGATATGATCTGAGCTCGCTATCGCGGATCAACCTCTGCCCTCTATCCTACAACCTCTTCACTCTATTCCTTCGGCCTCTACCCCTCGTCAACCCACCACCTCTCCTTGCGCACCGAGTCTAATCACTAATTAGAATCGCCAAGCACACGCACACCACCCCCTAGAGCCCGGCTGAACTGATTAATATTAATTGTATTACGCGTGGTGTTTTCATTGTTATGACGTATCGGGCTTGTTATCTAAGTGAATACATAATTGGATTAAATTCACTCTTACCTTGTTAATAATCCGATGAAAACAACCCTCGACTACGGGGGATTTGATTTTAAAGTTTAATAAAAATGATCAATTACCGCTCTTCTCTTTTTTTTCAAGTTCTCGACCGTTCTTCCTCTCGTTTTCTCTCTCGTTCTTCAGTATACGTGGCAACTCACCTACGCAAAATTTATCAATCCAATTTAACCCGTATACCTTATAATATACTGGCAATGGGAAACGCATTTACACGATATCCCGAGGGGGCTCGTGAGAAGACTGAAGAATTATTTTTCAAATCGTCTTCACAGTGGTAAGCGGATATGCAATGAGAGAAAAAAAGAAAAAAATAATAATAATATTAAATAAAAGAAAAGAAAAATAAGAGAAGAAAAGAACCTCCAGGTCTTTCTTCGCAACTCGTATGAGAAACGTCGTTTCAAGTATATCTCGAGTCTCTGGTTTTCTACGTAGGTAGATACGTACATATATATATGTATGCATTGATATCGCGAGGGGGTTGGGGAATCGGAGGGTAGCTGGTATACCTCCGCATACCTTGGCCCTGCATAAGTAAAGCGTAGCTGCTTCTTCGCCTTCCCCCTTACCTTTATACCTCTTCGTCCCTGCAACGAAACTCCCGTCTCGCCTTATCCTATATTCTACCCTCTCAGAAACAATGAAAACTCCCAATCACATTTGCTATTCCCTACTCCCTCCGTTGCTTCACCTCGGCGAAAGCGGTTCGCTTGTGAATCGTTTTACATTTTTATAAAGCAGCTTAATTCGCTGCGGGGCGGACGGTGCCGAGCTGAGCTGAGTTGAGCTAAGCTAAGCTCAGAGGCGAAAACGTGGGGGGTGCGGACGCCCAAAAATGCGGGAATATATATACACCTTATTCTATACCAACCCATACGAAGTATGTATAAGCTTGAGGTACAAAACGGCTTGCGCGAAACTAAACTAAACGAAACGCAACGAAATGAAACGTGTAACGGCAAAACGTGTGCAGGTATAGTATATAAGTATATAATGTTCGCACACATATACATGTAGGTATGGCGCAAATGTTAAGGTGATAAATTATACCTAGTTAGGTATGTTAGCTACATACGGTAGCGCAGAGAATTATTATTCGAGAATTTATTCCCGTAGAGGAATTATTACGGCCATTATGTCACGGCTGAACAGATGTTTTAACTGGGCGCTAGAATATGGCTCCGCGGCGTAACGTAATTGGTACCGTATACGACATGGTAGAAAACTGCTTCGTATAACCATACGCTATAACGATAAGATAAAATTGCTCGATTATAAGTCTCGATCGTCATTTTTAAGTTGATGAAAATTCGTCGTTTTAAAATCAGCCTTTTTTTTCCGCAATTTCGTGAATTAAAGTAGAAATTTTTTTTTTCTCTCTTCGGCCCAAAAACAAACGAGTCTCAAGTCTCTCAGCTGGTGCAGCACTTTGTATTTGTTTTTTTGTTTTTTTTTGCATATCCAGTTTGTTAGCCGTGGTATACCAGCTCGAGGCGTCCGGGCTCGCCAATTTGTCCGAATATCTCCCCAGGTGATACCAGACCGCCCTATTGCACAATAGGTTCCTCAAAGTTGAGCCTTACCTCAGGGTTTTCACGCCTCCCTCTAGCTGTTTGTTTCCTCGCTTTCTTACTCTGCATTACGTATTCATTTGCGATTTTCTCAGTTACGGTATAACCGCCCTAACGGCTCGAGAGCTTGAAAGAGTCGAGAGTCAAGAGTCCGACAAAATGAGATTCCGATTCCTGCGGCATTAATTGGGCCGCGAGTATTTCCCGCGGGATTTTATCCAACTCCGCTGATGTTAAACCAATACAAACTAACAGCGACACAACCGGTCCGATCCTTGCGTCCTGTAGGTATATCAGGTGCGCGTGCAAGTATTACAACAGCTCTCAAAAATATCTACATACCTATATATATACGAAAGCGAGAAACAAGGGTGAAAAAAAAATAAGAGCAAATAAAACAAGAACAAAAAAGAAAAAAGAAAAAAGGAATACAGAGAAAGAAAGTAAAACTTGCAAACACCCGGTGGAACGTGCATGTAATATCCAGGGGCGCGCACGCGTTCTTTTCTTTGGAGGAGGGATGCTTTTCTGCTACACGGTCGTCGTAGTCGTCGTCACCGTCACGGTGGTGGTGGTGGTGGTGGTGATGGGGGATGCCCAGAGGCTGTAGAATTCGTTAAAAGATTCAGACGACTTCGAAGGATTTATGAAAATAACGGACCCTCTCCAGGCTCGTCCGTTAACCGTACACGCGGGACGTAATATACGTGCATCTGGTGTACACATATGTAAAATATATTTGTGTGTAAATGTGTATAGGTTACATCTCTACCCGACTAGTTACGTATGCGCTACACATGCGTTATTATTCATGCGAGTAGCACGTTATATATACGGGAAATCATGCCGCGTTTCCATCTCCATCAACGAAGAGCAAAATTACGCGCCGAGCTGGGAATCCTGACGGCTGTTCTCGATCCTGATGATGCTGTTATCCTCCCACTTTACCACCCCCACACGGGGTTCTTCTACTCTATGTTACCGAATATCTTCTGGTATCAGGGTCTGTTGCTTGGGGCTTCGGGATTCATCTCCCCTCCAGTTTATATACTCTGTATATATACCTGTTGCTGCTTAAAAACGTATAACCGTTAACGGTATGCTACAGTCAGTAGGTATGCCGAGAGTAAAACATGCAAGGAACACGCAAAAGAATCCTTGATTTAATACATTTCCATAATTATAATTGATGAGGAAAAAAATGTCTCTATTTCGGTTTTTCTTTTCTTTTTTTTGTTTTTCCAATGTTTTTATCCGCGTACATCCAGTGTGGGTTTCGAAGTGCAAAGCTTCACAATATTGTATTACGGGAGAACAATTCGCCCTTTCTACCGGGCTGTTTTATGGCCGTAAAACCTCGTCCCCTGATACTTGTGCTTAAACATATACATGCATACATCATATTCCTGGTCATATCACAGTCCATCGTAAAAGCGGCGCGTGTAGCTGACAAGAACAATATATTAGTAGATGTGTATAATACCTTTGTGTATAATTTCTGCGTTGTACCGGCTCAACAGTGGATTATTATCGCAGTTTACTGTTGGCCTAAATTCGGTTTCGTTACTTTCATCAAAAAACAGAAAAAAAAAAGAAAAAAGAAAATAAGAACAGATTAAACGAATAAATCTATCGGTCTAGCTGATTATTGGGTGTAATGAACTAAGTAAATTAGTTGTATCTCAATCACGATGAGAAAACAAATAAATGAGCCTCGATGTTGGTCAAAAATTTCCATTCGCAGGAATTTGAAAGTAAAATAAAATAAAATGAAAATGTTAGTGTCGCATAATTTGAGTAACGGGACCAGGATAAAAATTCTTTGGAAGTAACGATAGAATCTCTATAGTGGATGGGATTCGAATTTATCTTGGTCGGGGTAAACGTGGTTTAGGACGTGATGCGATATCGCTATCGGTGTATGCTGACGTCACGACCCGCCCTTCTCTTGTTTTGGGCCACGACTATCGCTACCTCTCGTTCCCCTTCATCGCTCGCCGTTACCCATGTGACCCCCTTCTGTCACGTTACCGCCGCGGCTCTTCGCTTTCGAACAACGAAACGTAACGTAACGTAACATAACGTATACCGTAAAGCAACCCCCGGACCCCGGGACGAAAAGACACGTTTATATCCACCCCATACATTTACTCCGTGCTCGCTCTACTCGGTTGTGGGCAAAAAACGGAAACCGCTACGCACAGCAAGAACTAATCTGTCAGCTGGTGGTTTCCGGGCTGAGTAATTGTTATACGGGCAACCAAACCCACCACTGCGAAAACCGGCTTCCTGAAGGAGCCGCAGCCTACAACAGCCTGGAGGCTCGGAAAATCTCGAGAAATGTAGAGTTCAAGGAGCTACGAAGTATGAAACACAACGGAACACCGGACCGCTAAATCTCCTCATAAAGTACCAAACATTACTGTTTCACTCTTCGTCTCCACGGTTGCTGACTACGCATGCCGTTTTTATACTTCGAGCATCTGTCCTGGATTATAACAAAAGCCTGGTTTAAAATTGTCAAGGAGAAACTGGAGACTGGATATTCTGAACCGAAAAATGAAAAATATTTTATATTCAGCTTTTATCCTTCGATTTTCTCATTCCATTTTCTCCTCGCGGTCCCGTACAGTCGATGCGGAAAAAAAATATCTATAGACATCCCCTTTATTACCAGATTTCAAAATAGCTGTAGCGTCGATACCAATTTTATTTATGCAACAACCTCTATACGGAGCTTTTGGCCGGCCAACAGCCACCTCGAAGATTGAGTTCAGGGTTTCGAAAGCGAGTAAGGGATGATGAAGGGGGGACGGGGGGTGACGAGAGCGACGTCGTCGAGGGAATCTTGACTCGAGGAGTTCCGCCCTAGATTAACATTCGTTGGGCGTAAGTATAAGTACGCCGTTGCTGCGCGCCTTTCCTTTTTCATTCTTCGTCCTTCGTCCTTCGTCCTTCGTCCTTCGTCCTTCTTCATCCATAGTAAAGTGATATTGTGACGTAAAAAGTTCGGGAACGTCCTTCAGCATTGATGACAACAACGGAGCACACCAGGAAAACGCGAAGCATTAACTTAACAGCGGAGCAAAAGAGCAAAAGGCATATAATATATCCTCTTGGAATTGTCCGTTGCAAGTAGTGCGGGTCAATCGTTCTTCCGGCAGATGTATAGATATATACGTCACGCGATACAAGTTGACATCAGTCGGATCGTCAGACCGCGGCAACCGACTAATGGATTCCATGGTTTTTGCCACTGCTTCCTAATACTATTTTGGGGCTAGAAAATCAGCTTCCACTAGGCGAATTCGTCAGGCACGCTTCGGTGACCAGAATACCAGCCTCAACCCGGTTTGCTGTCTACCGCAGACTTGAAATGCTCGCTTCATGCTACCGCACCAGTTCCATATGCACGAAATCACCCTGTATGGCCGTACTACGTATTATATGTACGTATAATATTTGAAATGAAATATTGCGCGCTTGGCTAATCGTCACTCGCGGAAATAAATCTAGCGATATTATCCAGTGGGGCAGAGAATTTTTTAATTTCCTTTTTGAGCTGCGCAGGCGGGTTTTGACGTAAATTCGTTTATACAGCGAATCTATCTTCATTTTTATTTTTTATTTTTTTATTTTCCTTCATTTTGGTCGAGCCCACCGGGAGTTTTGAGTGACAGTTATTTCTCTGATAGTTGCGAGCATATCGAACTGGTAGACTGGACATACCGAAGTATAAGATTTTGGGATGGGGTTTAGCTGGGAAGTGGACGACGTCCAATAAGACTGGAGGTTACCGTGACCACGGCTTCAAAGCACTCAGCTGTGGTCCAGCCGTTGTTCAGGATTATGCAAGTTTAGGTCGTCCTTCGCTAATCTCCATCCGTGTAAATGCACCCTGCGCTACGCGATGGCTGTTGGTCGAGTTATCTCTATTACACTTCGGTCAACATCGACAGCTCCGGCGAGTCTCTGAATGGACGTACGTACATACGTGCTCTTGTGGTGCCGACGCTATATCATTGCCTTGTTATATACTCGCCACGCTGGCCCAACATTCCGCCCACGAGTGCGTATACCTATATGTATCGGTAAGCCCGATTTTCATAATCCTCGCATGAAATTTCATTATGGAAATTGGAAGGCTGTGAGATGATACTACGCGGAATAATTCGCAAAGTATCGGGTGTCGTTTGAAAATTTTGGCATTCTAGCAGGTTCGATATCAACCGACTCTCATTTACAGCCAGCGACCGATAATCGGGCAGATGGATGGAAGAGCACTATAAACAGCTGGCGGGGTTTTGAGGAAGCGGAGGGTCTCGATGTTATGGCAATCTAAGTTGGCGTGTTTAGACAGCTCGGATAGGTAATACTGGGTGCGGTACGTCGTACGTCTCTGATGGGTGGCTGAGTCAACTCTATATATCTCTCTGTGTACTCGCTTCACCATTACTATGCAGCGTGGGGTATCTTCGTCAGGATGCGATGCATCGCTGTGGAACTTGACGTAGTGGAGATATTCCTCCTTGGAGAGATCCAAGCCCGACCTCTGACATCTGCTTCACACCCCGACGCCCGCCATACCATCGCGTCTACTGCAACGTCGCGACGCGAGGTCAAATGACGCCAATCAGCAAAATCAAGAACCAACCCCTGGGACCGCGAAAGGGAGAAATGTACGGGTGGTGTTTGTTTGCGTTTGTTTCGAACTCTGATGGTGGTGGTGCTGCTACCGGGTATTATGCACAGGGTGGATGGGTACCTACTTGCGTACCTAATGTGTGTGTATGTATATATATATATCCGTGTTTCGGGAATATATATCTATAGATATGTACGCCCACATAATACCCGTATATATCTATAGCTGTTTAAAAGCCGGTGAGATCGCAACAGTGGTGCAGGAAGTAAGTTTAAACTCTCCAAAGAAGGATCAGAACTTGTAAGCAAAGATGTTAAACAGTTGTCAAGTCCATCCCTCTCGCCTGGGACATTTTACCCGACAATCCGAGTAAAGTACGCGCTGCAGACAGACGCCCCGTGAAATTGAATTACAATAAGCGAAGTAAAGTTGGATCATCCGTGCCTTGTCTCTCTGCGTTCCTTCGCAGCTCTCAGCTTTCCATCTTCACTCTTCCGTCTCTTGGCTCCTGGTCTCTGGTCTCTGGAAGTCTCCTTATTCCAGTCCTAAGGAACGACTTCTTGCCTCGGTAAAATTCTTACGGCTTTGTTTCGCCGGGGAGAGGGTGAAGCTGAATATCAGCTAAAGGTGTTGGCGGTGCTGGAGGGGGTGAATTAATTGCTGCGTTTTTGACATCCCTCCATTGTTCGTAGTAAGAACGGTCGACGGCGACGTTGGAGCAGAAAAGTTACCCCAACTGACGTGGGTGCCTAGCTCTTTTTCGTCTAATTCCTTTTACCGCCCGACTCTACTCGCGCACAACTATATATCTTTCTTTCTCTCACCCCCTAACGCGAGCACCATTTTCCCTCGTTGACTCCGCGCCATCTCAATGATCGCTACTTTACTTTACCAGCGTTAAAAGTTGCGACTGCTGATATTAAAAGTTGCCCCAACTCCAAGAAGCACCACCAATACTCCTGAGGAGCGAGTATAACAGTAACGCGGTAACCTGTTTAAATTATGTACCACGAATCAGCGCCCCTCAAGATTATACACGTAAAGTTCAACGATCATGAGAGACGTACAAAGTGCTCTTGAATTCTGCAGCATCAGAATTTTACTCTAGGATTATATATGCTTTTGCTACCTCGGCCGCAATGACAATGACCAAATCTCCGTTACTCGTTACCGCAACGGTTATAGACGTACGAGTTCTCAATCGATGGTCGCTGAATACTTGTCTTCAGTAATTGGTCCTCCTTCCGGTGTGGCGTAGCGGGTAGCTAGCCAGCTGATGGTCCAATTTCACATATCCTATGCATATTCAATAGTTACTCCATCGTGGCAGCAGCATAAGGTGCAGCATTTCACCTTGAGACAAAAGCTAGCCGACTTGGCGCAGCCTTCGTACTCCCTTTAGAGAAGTTACCATCGAAGTTCTACCCGAGCTAGCTTCTCCGCGATTATTCTGCAATCTGTGATGCCGTCCGGCTGCTCTGACTCCTCCTCTCGCTTCAGAACTTGCTAGCCGACGTCCAAGTCTCTCCAGGCTCTGGTAAAACTTGGCGAGAGCGGAAATTACGCGCCAAAACTACCTCCACCGGGATGGAACAGGCGCGGTGACCACTGAATTTCAAGACTCAAACTTCAACCCATAGCTTAGCTATGTGTGTACGTAATACCAAATTGAGCGAATATCGTTTCTTCCTACAATAAGGGAAATTGGAGAAGTGACACAGGATGGAGGATTCGGTATAATTGCGAGGAACAATAGTATAAACGTACAAGAATAGGTGAGATACGGAAAGAAAATTTGATCCAAAAAAACGACAGTAATCTATCGGTGACGCCACTTGTTAGTAAAATCTCTTAAGCATCCCGACATATCGCTTTCCATAGGGATGAGGAGAGCCTTGAAAATAATCCGCATCAGATATAATTATTTATACTTCAGCCCAGCTGATTATTTCTTTAGGAGTTAACCTTTACATTTATTCACTTGAGAAATGGTCTCGTAGTAACAGAGAAATTCGAAGGCGCGTGTTGTGTTTGTCTGACGTTTACGTAATCTTGGCATTACTCGGCTTTTCTATGGGGCTGCAGGGAGTTGGAAGGGGTTGCAGGAAGAAGTGACAACAAAAGCTTGCTAAGGATTAGGATCCGTCACTGACGCCACTCCGGTTCGTTTCCGTTTCCTGCAGCCCGACACCAGAAGCAAAAGCCTAGGTGGCTTGAATGTATCACGAACTAGAATTCACCTTGGAAGCTTGCATCGAGCTAGACGTACAATTCAGATATTGAACTCTAGAGAACTTATCGATTGATCGTCAAAGAGAACCTATACAAGGACTGGGAGCCCTGAATAAACCACACCCAGCTATTTTTCCATTCAATAGTGCTTCATTTCTTCTGCTATTTATTTTCATTCCACCCTTTTTCTTACATCCTTTTATTTTATTTTATTTCTTCTTTTTTTTCCAATTCTTTTATTTCCTCAAATCTCACGAGGGTTTAATTTCTCTGCTCATCTGATTTTTCGGACGACTGATCTGATTGAATACCTACCTGATATCGGGTGGAGCGTGGATAACTTAAAGAGAAAAGAATAATGCTTCCATAATCGACGAGGTCACCAATTCACTCGCACGGGTCAATCTTCCTCTCTCTCACTTTCTCATTCGCTATATTTTCTACCTTGCCAATTCATGGGTCACCCCTCGGCACTGGGTCATTTTGATTTTTCTTTTTGTTTCTCTTTTTAGAGGCGCAACTGCATTTTACCGCTTTACGCTCGTTGATTTGGATAACTACGAAACATGTAGTGGTACACGCATCCAGCTTACCTCTGCACACACATTACTACACATTTAACACACTTCGCCGTGGAATGTGGTCGGTACATATATACGATATATTAGTACCCTTTGATATCCCGTCTGTCCGCTGACGCGAAGGGTTGGGGTTCCGGACCAGGTCGTTTGCTGCGCGCGGGCGAAGTAGAATGAGAAAACAAGGGAGACGAAGGGGCTCCCACTATTGCCCCCGCTAACCCCCGCATCGCCCTTAGCTTGGCTAAGCAAAGCGGTGTTACGCTTAATATGTTTGTGCGGATCGTAATAAAACGGTTTGCGGAGGACCGCCTGGATTATTCCCGTATTAAATGCCTCCTCTCACCCTTTACCCTTTCTCCCTTAACCTTTTCCTCATTCTCATTCTCTTTACGCTCTCCACCCTTTCTTTTATACATGTATACATACATGTACGTTGATCCGAGCACGGTATTTTGTGTGCCAAACTGAAAATGCTGCTACAACCAAAAGTTTATTTTTATACAGAATAAATTTATAGCATTATTCCGTATACTTGTATACGTCACTATGGAATTCGCACGAGATAACTGCAATTAGTTATTGACGATTTTTAGCTAACCGTGGGGAGATATAGTAGTGGCTGGCTTGTAACTCGATGTAGATATCCCGGCGGTGTTAGGCAATGAATAATGTAGCGTATAGTGAATTAGTGCTTTCTCATTACGTGGGGCATCGCATCGTCAGCATTGGTTCGCTAATAAACTGCCGAGTTCGAGTTGGGCTTGTAGGCCTCGGTTAGTCGGTAGGCGCTAAACGGAGTTAAACGGGATGAATGTTGGTTCGTTAATTGTTGTTATGAATTGCTAGCAAGGCTTGCTTAGCTCGCTTACAGAGATTTACTTGACCAACTAAGATGAGCGAGGTTATACCTAAACTCTGGGTCCTTATTCGTACGTGAGATTAGAAGCCCTCGCGGTTCTACTCGCCTCTAAACATAGTCCGTGGCAAAGTTCATCCGGCTCCCAACCCTTTCCGTTCTCAACCAGTTGTAGGTTCCTGGATTTAACTCCGAATACTGGATTAAGGTTTCAACCATATCCCCCTCCTCACTTAATTCCTCCCTTCATTTTCCACTTTCTACTTCGCTTCATCCTTCCACTTGGAATTCTACTTTCCACGCGCGTTTTATATTTCTCCACGGTTCTGTTTTCCTTCATCGGAACGAAATCGCGGTTTAGTCTTTTTTTTTTCTTTTCTTTCCTCATAGTTATATTAATTGAAATCCCATGGAAAGCTTCTCACTTCGGTGCATACGTAATGATATAGGGTAAAAATGATAACAATTAAATCTTTATCGTTGGCTGCTTTTCATTTATTCGGATGCAGAATATCGAAAGCTATCGGTGTCATTGAAATTATGGCGAAGTTTTCAACGGCGTCTCCTTAAATCAATGCGACAAAAAATAGGGGAGATTTTTCTCGCGTCTCACCTTGAGAAACTGCAGATAGATGGATCAGGCCTATCGGAATTGCTGCCGCTGCAGAGATGTTATATAGGTATATACCATAGTCCTAGAGTGACGTCCCGTCGTCATGTATATAGTTATATCCCTGAGGAGTTCCAATCAAACAATCAATTAATGACAATCCCTGATCCACCTTACCCGAAGCCATTGGGCCCTCACACCCCAAACTCTGGCCCCTTTCTCCCTCCTTAACCGTTCCCTTTCCCTCCGCGACCCTGTAGTGCCATGATCCCGTTCAGTTTCAGGATAATCCCAGCTGCATTACCTTGATGAGCTCAACCCACGAGCTCGTCTCCTCGCCGCATTTCCACTACTCCTCTATATATCCATCTATCTCTCTCCTTTTCTCTCCACCTCCCTTTCACCCTCTCTACTTGGATTCTCTCGCGCCGTTTCACCTCCCTTTGCCGACTACCCAAGTTTGTGCTGCGGGGACGGTAGCAGGAACGGGCGGCTCGAGATCACGAGTATAGGAGAGAAGGAGGGATGGGATGTAGTAGACCGCGGGAGGCAGGGCGGGTACCATAATGCATCGCGAGTCAGGTTTAGCGCCCCAGAGACCGTGCCAGTCGGTGGTGGATATAGCCACCAGGCTCCTACGTAGCTAATTTATCCAATATCGTTGGCTCCGCGTCGCCTCGTGCTCACGAGAGCTTAGGTACCACTATCTCTCAGAACGGCGGGGCTCGGTGCTCCTCCAAGGAACGGGTGCCACCCAGACCAAACCAGCGGCTCTTGCACCACCGCACCAAGTTCACTCTCTCGCTATACTCGGAATCGCTGGAATAAATTCCCGCTCTTTTCGACCTCCTACCTACGGTTTTCTCTCTATCCTGCACCCCGTTTTTCCAATCCGCCTCACATTTATTCTTTTTCTTTCTCGCTTCGTTCTTTCCTTATTTTCGGACTTACTTCTTCTTTTATTTTCTCTTTTTATTTCTCTTACATTCTTTTGCTCTCCTGGAAACTGCAAGGCTGATAATCTCGTGGTCGTCGTGTCGCGTTGAGGTCGATCCTGCAGGCGATGTGCACCCCAACGTTCTTTGTGCAGCTAATTTATCTTTGGTATTTCGGGCGATCCGTCGAGAGTAGCAAACAGTCGAGGAGGATCAGATGTGTGCGGTGTATAGGCATTTCGGATCCGGGATGCGAAGCGAAAGAGAGGAAAGCGAATACCATGATAGAACGGGTGAATAGAGTGAGATAAAGGGAGATAGCTGGGTTACAACTAGATGTGAGCGAGCCTTTCGAGCGAGAGCTTCGCCAAAGCGTGCTGTAGTCGATCAATCCAGTGTGCGCGCGTACTTATTCACGTGGCGTCTGCCGTCTCGTTAGGATATATTTGGGGGTCCGGTTCCAGGTCGACCGAGGTCGGACGAGGGCCGGGTCGATGCGTTGAATTAGGCGCGTACGAATCATGACGAAGGAGTCATTAGTATCTATTTGCGCCCGTTAATCAACCACCGAGTTTCTATCTCCCTGCTGAACGATTAACTCGTTCCCGATTTATACATTTCCTTGAACAATTATCAAAATGAGAAAATTCTTGTATTTCACATTTTCAACCATCGAATTGTTTTTTCTGTTACAGGTAAGTTCAACGAAAACATTCTGACCCAATTTCTGACTTGTCATCTATCAAAAGAGGCTCCGTTTGTGAGTAAATATATTTTTACCTATACGCTCTCGGTGTCAGTTCTTAATTATTAGGGCCCCACGGGGTCTTGGGTGTTTCCGGTAAAACGTCACGTAGATTACGTCACGGAATCGAACCGGCGTCCACGTTCGCGGCGCGGTTCGAGGTTCGACCTAAAAAAGTGAGGCGAGGAAAAATATAGAGGTTCGACGAGTAACACGGAGATGATATCACCTCCGGTGACAGGGTGGGATAAAATCTGGGAAATGTCAGTCGAGCGTCGGACTCTATATTTGAATTTAAAGTTCGAGGCGTCGTTCGGCGACGTTTGGCGTCGAGGTGTCGAGGCCGACGGCTCCGTCGAGGGTCGACCCCCGACAGCCAAGTTAGTTTCCTCTCTGGCGTTTCAGCCTCCGGACGGAAATAATTCCGTTGAACGTATTATAACGGGATTTCTATCTACCCCGTCACCGGAGCGTCACCGACGATCTTTCACCCTCAGATAACCATTATCAATCCAATGACTACCCGCCATCAATTTTCCCCTCTTTTCGCCCCCTTGATTATTTAGGAAAAAAATCGGTACATTCTTGTTCTAAAACAATTCTAGAAAATATCCATCTTCTTATTTTTTCTCTATTTCATCAAACAGTTTTTTCATGGCTAAATTCTTCTCTTTTTCCCCCTTCTTTTCTTTCTACCAGTTTGAAAATGCTGCAGGACCGCTAAAGTATATTGTACAGGTATAGTAGTAGCATCTTGTAACACCGTACGATACTATCCTCAGGAAGTATCATATCAAGTTTCTGCGGGCGGAAGTTGAGTCTCGATCCAGAGAGCGTGTCGAGATGTAAGACCACCCAGCATAATGCAGAACGACCTTACCTCATAGTCCTTCCGTGAGTCGCTGCATCGGGCGATCCTGCTACCCTCCTGTTCTCATGAATGGGACTCGATGTCTCTCTTTTCTTACTTTAAAACGTTATACCGAGTGCGCTAGGCTACTGCCGACCATACGACTTTTGCGGTTCATGATATCACTACGTGCGCGGGTTGATACTTCAACTATAGTTGTATTGCAACTGAGTGAAATAGCCAAGAGAACTAGCGTGTGTTAAATATATTGTATTCCACCTCTAGCGTTGTCTACGGTCTTGGAAATAAGCTTGTCCGGAGAGGATGACCCTTGGTTGTTCGAAAATGGTCGTAGGTTCCTTTCAAACAAACACCTCACGTATCGCGTTCGGGTGTTTCCGTTTCACCCCCTAAGACACCATAAATCCAAGTGTGATCCTCTTACGTCTAACGCCATTCACCAACCGTTGTAAGATCCGCGCGATGTATGTTACTTCTGCAGATTTTCAAACACGAATGGTGATCTACCACTTGTGTACCGTTACTCCCCCATATTGGAGGGATTTATCCGGTGGAAACATCATAAAGAAGCTTTCTCTATACATCAAGTATATTAACTAAGCCCATCAGATCGGATTAACAGTAGTGATGTTTTGAAAGGGCTTTAATCTCGAGATTAGCTACCTACTTGCGGACGTATGCAGTAGTTAAGGTGTATAACTCGTGCACCTATTTTTCTTCTTTTTTTTTTCTTTAGTTATATGTGCAATAATGATGGTTTTATTCAGTTGAATGACCCGTATACGGATGGCAAGTTTACACGCAATGACAACTACAGCAACATGGAATAATACCATATAGTATCACGGTGTTTGAGCATCGTGTGTTTGACGTGAACTGCATTCAGTGGGGAAATTTGTTAGAGTTTTGTATCGTTAACCACGCGTGAAATTTGCCCGATTACGACTCTGAACGTGGCGTTAACGTTTTATTAAATCATTTTGGATTCACTAGGTCGCTCCCTTCGCTGCTCTCATATTGCTGCCACCGCTGCTGGCAGTATGAGCGTAACAAGTCATGCCGCGTCCTGTCTAATTTTCTAGACTCGCTATCCTGTTATAATTTCGTGTGAGGGTAGAAGATAATCCTACCTTCTGGTGCGTCTTAGAATGGATTAGTAAAGTGAACTGTTTCGGATGAATGTTGAACGTTGAACGTTGAATTTTGAACGTGAACTCACGAAAGCAGTTATAGTTTCTATACTTGAATGACAACCTCAGCACGCCGCTACGTCACCGCGTTAAGCCATAAAGTTTCTAACCACCAAACGAAATTCATCCGAAATATGTCATCCACTTAATTTGATAACCGCAGTACGCGTTTTAGAGAGGATCAGGGGGAGGAGGTAGCGAGGGATCGACGAGGGAATCCAGAAACGCGTAGCTGGTCACACGGGGGTTATACACCACATGTACTACAAGAGTTGGGAAATAGTTCCAACGGTGAATTTTACGGGGATTAAAAGCACGATGGAAAAATATGATGGAATCCGAACTGGCGCGTTACGGTTTGCGTTGTGAACCCGCCTGAAAGAAAGGCATTTGCGAGGCCATTAGCGGTGGAAATTCAAATCAATTCAGGAATGAAAAACGCGGGCAACGTTGAGCTTCGTTGGCTCATGGTTAGAGGATGGGACGGGCCAAAGGGGGGTCTTCTTATTAATACCATTAATCACCAGGAGTGGGGTTCTGGTGAGAGGATTTAAGGAATCCGGAGTTGCGTCGTCCTGACGCTCCAACACCCCGGTGCTCTACATCCTCTTCCTCTTCCTCTCCCACGCTCAAACGCCTCTCCGATCCTTTTTCGGTATTTCTCGGAGGGTGCTGCAACAGACCACCGCAGCGTATTGTTTTTCACGCAGCCTTCAAGGAATCTAACTTATCCTGGATTGGTGCTAAGCTGCGGCTTGGTTGAAGTGTCTATCCTTCCTTCTTCGATAAAAATTAATTTCCTTTTTTTTGATGGACTCTTTGTTAGGTTCGTTCAACTTTCCTTGTCTTTTTCTCTATCCCTCAATTTCACTCACTTCACTCGCACCCTCGCTACTTC
The DNA here is from genome assembly GCA_963932425.1 of Athalia cordata. NCBI lineage: Eukaryota > Metazoa > Arthropoda > Insecta > Hymenoptera > Athaliidae > Athalia > Athalia cordata. Next base: position 36,014,297 of record OZ010626.1, read on the forward strand.
GTTCTCGGTAAATCCACTTTTTTCCGTGAATGAAAAAGAAACTCCACGGTACTAGCCCTCTCAGGATATCACTTGTACAAACCGATTCCTCTCGCCTCCACTCTCGTAACAGACCAACGCAGAATATCGGTACCTATACCTACCTATCCACCTACGCCAAAAGCTCGTTTTCGTGTATCCTATTAATTACGAAGCTGGCACTCGCGTGACCCCGTGCGATTTACTCATCTCATACCCACTCTACCTACCACTGGCCTCCATCCTCACCATCCCCCACCTTTATTTGCTTCTCTTTGCTCTTTGCCGTCTGCTACCTACCCATCCACCTCTATACTCTGATGGAACTGTTGATCAACGGCGTGGCGCAACTTCGAGGTAAATCTGTCCGATACGTCGAAGTACGGTGGGGGTTGGCGTAATATTTTTCAAAAGTTTTGCCTTGCCAGCATCGCGTCCTTCTTTCGTTTCAATGTATATGGATATATATATATATACTACAGTTTCCGATGTAGAGCGAGAAAGAGAGTGACAAGAACTGCAGGGGTCGCGATAGAAAATAGAAGAAAAAGAGTATAACGTAGAGGGTATACAGAAACGGAAAGGAAAGGGAAGAAAAGGAAAGCCAGGGTACAGATAAGTATTGAGCCTGAAATTCGTGAACTAAAGAGGAACGCCGCCGAGGAAAGCGTCGCACAAAACCCGCAGCTAGACGAAAACTAGGTCAAGTAAACAGTCAACTGTTTTGCAGTCCCGCACTGACAATATAGTGATCTGTGAGCCGGGAAAAAGGGTTGTTTTGCCTCGCTACCAAGGAGATATATCGCTCTTATTCTTTGTTAAAATTGGACACGTTCAGATATTTCATTTCAACTCCCTTATCCTTAGCAGTCGTATTTGAAGCCACAGTGAACCGATCACTTGTGAGCGCGTTCGGGCAGAGCTTTTGCAAAAGTTTCCATGTGCGCGAAAGCTCATTCATGCCATGTACTTTTCCATGCAGTCTGAAAGAAGGGTGAGATAATAAATAGAGAGAAATTGGCGTGCAGTAGTAGAAAAGTAAGAAAAAAAAAAATCGAAAAGACGTAGAAGAGAAAAGGCGATTTTTGGCTGTCAAACAGTCTCCCGAGACGGAACTCTAACGGCGAATATGAGGTGAGCAACGTAATACCGCAATCATTTTCTTTTACATTCGATATAGCAGCTATTTTGGCATCGACCTACGCAATACCTACTTGGATTACTTTTTCTAACTTCGTTACCCGACTTATACGCGCCAATATCGTGATTACCCGTCATACCTCGAATCCCCTCAGCCCTTATTTCTTCCAGAGCACCTTCCTACACCCTCGTCAAGTAAGGTACAGTGACTGTTATTTGACTGACTGGTATATGCAGGGGTATGCGATGACTGGGGGTATACGATCCAGTATTATATTATTCAAATGCATAGAGTCAATAAGTATTATACAAACGGCGACCTCGTTACGGGTACGCCGTGTGTGTGATTGGTGCGTATATATGGGCGGAATACACAGTCTCCGTGAAAGCTTAACGAGCCTCAAGTACACGGATCGACGAACAGGCCCGTCTCTCTAATTTTTTTTTTTTCACTTCTTTCGCCTCTACGTTACTGCCGTTGCTGCAAGATGTGAAAGTAACAGCAGCAGACGAGCGGACAAAATTGTGGAAAATCCGCGCCTGTTGCTTGCTAGCGCCACCTGTTAGCAGGATCAATACGACTCTGCTTTTGCCCTCTTCGCCTAGATATATATGAACGGTATGTACATGTGTATGTATATGTATATATGTATGTATACATAGTTCTCTCTGGGTGTATAGAGGATTTTTGGCTGTGACGTAATCCGGTTTACGTTTTGTCCACTGTAGGTTGGGTAAAGTTAACAAATTCAATCGGGCTAGTCACGTTAGTCCTTCGATCAACTGGGGTCATAGGTTGGTACGTATTCCACCTATAGATACCCACTTCCGCGAGATTCTCGAACCGATATTCAGGTATAAATATATCGATCAACATATGATCAGGAATTATAGTCTCGCGTCGATATCGATGGCTTTGAACTACGTACGTGCACCGGAGTTCGATTAGAGATTTTCTTACTCCTCTTATCTTCTCCCTCTTTCAACGAAGGTTTCCTAATTTTATCGCGTTATTCTTTTCACCCATCCCTATCCTCCCGAACTGAAGGGGGCGAATCGTTAACCCAACGTGACTTTCAAACCCGTGAGAGTCGTAAGACCGTTATAAAACCACCACCGTTGGTAATCCTACTACCTTCACCCTGCCTTCCACCCTCTAGAACCAACCAACGTGACACTCGACTTTTTTCTATAGAATATCAGCAATTTTCACCACGCCGCGCATTGTGCAGGATACACCAAACCCTCCATCCGATGATACGAGGGTGAGGCAGGTATGAGATCGTGCAACGCCGACAAGATAATAACAAATCTAACCCTGGGCAAACATCCGACGTAAACCAACGGAGCGATCTCGCATACCGAGAGACGCAACCCCCATGAAAGGGGCCGTGTTAAGTGCTCGAACGCTGAAGCTGTTCCTATATCGAATCACATATTCGAGGATCGGGATACTATAGGGAGTGGTTAGTTTTACGCTAGAATTTATCAACAGAATTTATAAAATTACACGTTCTCGTATTGGCTTTAGTTTTTTGTGTAGCACATGTATATTGCAACTACTGATGGAGCAGAAAATTTTGATCTCAGTTTCATGGATTCGTTCGATGTTTTGCTCTCGTGTTTTCGGTTCCGCGGTCGCAGACTCCTTGAAATGTTTTTCGTCCAAACACTGGACATGAGTTTTTTCATCCCAAAGTTTAAAACTGTGTCAACGCTAACGATTACTTTTGAATGAAAAACCAATCACTACAATATCCGCTCAAAACATCGGATAAAGTAACTAGATCTTTTATCTTTTATGTTATCGCAGCCATCCGATATGCTCACATCATATATTCCCAACTATACGATTCGCTGTGCTGTAATTTCTAATCGCACAATCGCTGCCACTCCTTCATCGCTTATTTCCGAACGTTTTAGGCTTAAACCTTTGAGGAATATATGTATAAGTCTGAATTTTTCACTTCTACCTAAATCTCAATGTCTACTGTTCCTTGAATTTTTAAAAGTTTGTTGGAGCTAATTCTACCAAAATGTTTTGACGAGACAGTCGCTGCGTATACAAATTCGAACAGACGTACTTATGTAGATGTTATGGATCTAGACAAATATACCATACATTATACGCGTGGCTGGAGTCCGTAGATAGAGAAGCCAAGGGCCCCGATTCCTCGCTCTCAGCTCAGCTCGGCCTTCGGATAGGTCTTCCGCGTTTCCCCGTCTCCCTATCGCCTACGAAACCCAGCGCTGCATCGTGACATCGATTGCCCGTTAACTTGAGGCGGTTTGTGGAAGCAACGGCCAGACGGCAAGGTCGATTCGGGATATTTGGTGGCGACGACGCCAACGTTGGCGACGATGGCGGCCCTTCCATCGTCGTGCCGGGTAGCGCGAGGGTTAGGTTCGTAGTGCGGATAACTTCCACGGTGCCATCCATCCACCCATCCATCCATCCATCTATTGGTTCGTCCGTACGTCTATCCGTCTATCCATCCGTCCGTCCACCACCTATCAATCCATCCACCCATTCGGCTATCGATTCGCCAAGCTTAACGTGACGCGGCAAAGTTTTCTCAATGTCCTTAGCTATAGCTGAGCTATACACACGTCGCGAAAATCTGGCGGAATAGTAATGACAAAAAGTTTAGAACAAAAGATAATCGGTTCACCTCAGGGTGAACGGAAGACCGTTGAAAGCGGAGGGGGGAAAAAAATTATATATAATAATAATGTAGAATATGAAATCATTCGATAAAATCTTGCCGAGCTGGCTTGCTAAATATTTGACGTCCTTGCAAAAATTGTAAAACGTGAGAAAGGACGGAAGGAGAATATCGCTCGAGGTTGACGACAATTGTGTATCGCTGTGGTATAATTTGGAGTGAATACGCGAGAAGATAAAATACTAGAGGGAGAGAATATTTCAGGAATTGGAATGAGAAAAAATAAGGAGAAAGTAAAGGCGTTTAAATCCACTTTCTTACAGAAATCCGGCTATACAGTTCGCATAAAACGACGCGGAAATCTATAGTTACCCACCACTCGGGTATTACGCGAGCCACTACTATATTCCATTCGGCAGTAGCGGCCCGGCACGATGGCGGGTTCGCGCAAACAGAAAACACGCCGTTATGGGGGAAGTTAGACTTTGTCGAACAAACAGCTTTCTGCCTCCGCCCCATTCAGACTGCTAGACGCAGCGACTACTGCGGAAGGGTGGCTCTTCCGTAGAAGACGCATGTCTAACGGGATAACCTAGTTTTTTCACCACTATACCTCCCAAATATATATGCTATCAAGTTTACCCGGTACCTACATGTATATGTATCAGCTACGATGCGATTCGAGAGATGCAAAAATTTTCTTTTCTCTATATAGAAAATATCAACACATTTACGTCCCCCTCACTGTATACTTGATGTTTCCCAAGGGAATTTTCACGCTACTGTTCAATCCAACGATATTTACTTCACGATTTCACTCGTTTTTACGGCCAGGTGCTCCGAATTTCACTCTATATATACCCTGCAACTACCACCAGCAGACCATTTCTCTCTGTTTCGTTCAGCATCTATAACAGAGAATCCGCGAATACAGAAACCGTTTTTCACGAGGGTGAATTCCTGCTCGAACATTCAAAAATTCGATGTTTTCAGTAAATCCAATACGAGAGGGATACTTTTTCACGTTTATTCACTCCGATGGAACTCGTAAGGTGCATTTTGTACCCTTGAAATATCAGAAAACACTGTAGAACGCCTGCAAACTTGACGGCCAAATTATTGCCCCGGTTGTTTATCCCGCGATTTTGTTCCTACGTTTCGCCTCTGGCTCTCTCCATCTCCGTTCATTTTTCGGGTCGCGAATGTGCGGAGGTGGCTGACTGTTGCGCCGTCATTTCCCGCCACGTTCATTCAACGACGTCGTACCGTTTTGTTCTGGATGCAAGCCAAGCTACGAATCCTCCTTGGATCTTCCTCAGGGTGACAAGCGCTACGCGGTCGGTCTAACAAGGAAAGGAGGTTGAGGGGCTCGTCTACGATACAACGACGCGTAGCCACCCAATTGTGGATGACGTTAGTAGGAATGAATGTGACAACAAAATCCCTTAGGAGTTATTGTGTCTCTGTTACGATCGTGATGAAATTTGTACCGTTTCTTGGCACCAACTTCGAGAGCTTGTCCACCAACCACCCGTCGTCAACCACTGAAGCATTTTTCTGTCTACCACTCCTTCGCGGAAAACATCCCTTAAAATCGTAGTAACATTTTATTCCTAAATTCCCAACTGGTCGTTTTCTATGAGAATGAAATGCGAGTTGATCAATCAGCTAATCACATCACGCGTTTTTGCAACATCAACTGTATTTTTCTCTTAATGTTTGGAGGGATTTCCGCAGAATTTCGGAATTCCGCAAAAGCTAGTCATGATTTGCAGTAGCTGAATAGATCACGCCTGAGATAGGCAAAATTTATAATTCATAATTACTCTGGGGAAGACGTTCGAATGAAACAGACCTAAATAATTTCGTCTTTCACTCGCGAAATTAGAAATTATATTCATTAAATTCCCGTGACCTGAAGTAAACGCAACAAACATTGTAGAGTGCAACTTTTATAAAAATAAAATAGGTATTGGAAACATACGAATCTTTTTCACCAAAGCAAATTCAATTTAATTTAACAAACAAAAATGTGTCCAAGAATTTGATGCCAACCACATTAAACCGAGCAAGTACTACAGGAATTATCTATGTTACAAAAATGAAGGAAGTTTACATCAGATCAGGCAGCCATTTAAACTTATAACTTCCTTCATCTTCACACTGACTCGCGTTCAGGTCTGATAAATCACCAAACTACGTTTTTGCCTTAGCGATTTGACAAGATGAGTTTCAATGAATATACGACAAATTACTGTAAAATCAAACTAAAAACGCTCCCCATGAGATAATTTTCAGATATTTTTACAATCTTATATATTCATTTTTTATTTATCTCTGAGGCATGTGGAAGTGCATGAAGAATTTTTGTATACAATCTTATGTTCATTTACACGAATTTATGAATTCAAATATTTTACGTACACATTTATGCGTTTTATTTAAACATTTCTTCATCAATACAACTGCCTGCAATCACCTCATTATGTCTATAAAACAGAAAACTCCATGTCCGTCTGAGATTTATTTATCGACCGTTTGTATTTATAAGTGACGGAAAAGTAAGAAAATTCGTTACAGATTATAAGTCAGATTTTTTCAGACCAATGTGTCTTAATTATCGGCTGTTATTTCTTATTCTCTCCAAACCGGGGAGCACGCGAGTTTGAGAGATGGCACGCCGTGGCGCGTAGCAGCTCGTAGTATTGGCCTGGGGCCAGCGTAGGCTAAGACTCAATGAAATCTTTCCACAGTTAAGGCTGGCCCCTTCGTCTAGTGGTGGCGTACACCGGATACCTGGCAATGGGCCAGCCGGGAACCCCTCGAAGGCAAAAGGGTCTGGTCCGACCACGAAGAGGCCGTGACTACGTGGCGTTCAAGCGACCGAAAGATCGACTTCGACGGCGGTTAAGATATACGTATGCTATGATCTCCGCCTTATTTTTTTTCGTGTGTATCAGGAAAGAACGTCTTGGTATAGAATCGGAAGAAAGGAGAAATTGGATGTTCGGTGGAATGGAGGTAACGGAAGATAGGAACCCTCCACTACTCTTGACCGAGTTAGAGATGTGCGGGACCACACCCCGCCAAGATTTGAATCCCTCTTAGCCGTCAGCGATAAACCATCAGCTGGATCGCCTTGCCTTGCGTAACAAGTAGCTATTGGTATAGGTATACCTATATAAATAGCAGGTAGCTGATGCCTACATGTAAAATGTATAGGTATATGTGTATGTAGATGGATGTACAGGGGTTACTATCAGGCAGAGGGAAGCGACAGGAGGCAGTCGAAAATCCGGCGATCCGAATGTCCCTCTCCGCGTACTGTCCCCTTTACCCCGAAATCTCCTCCCCCCGAGCCGCCCTTGAGCAACTCGTGCGACCCTCCGCGGCGTAGCACCCCCCGTTGCCCCTTGCAGCGGCAGCTTCGTTGGCATTAAGTATTCCCGTAGGGTCAGGCATCCTGCCGTGGCACCACGCTCTAGAGCTCGGTCGATGGTGGCTGGAGCATCGCGACGAGCCGCGCCGAACCAAGCCGCGCTGTGCTACCCCAAGCCCCAAGCCCAAAGCCCGAAGCTCGTAGCCCATAGCCCATGTAGCCCGTAGCTCGAAGCCCGAAGCTTGAAACTCGAAGCCCGAAGCCCGAAGCCCAAAGCCCTCGGTGCCGTCCTCGGCGTCCCCGGCGGCCACCCCCGCCAACCCCTAGCGAACTACCCTCGCGGCGTTTATGACACGCATGCGCTACATCCGCGAAGAAGGGATGAGAGGGGTGGTTTCGTAGAGTGGAGGGGAAAAGAGAGGAGAAGCTGAGGACGATAGAGGCTGAGGGGGGACGATTCCCCCTCCCCGTCGCTACGGTGAACTGCCCGGGTCTCCACCGATGCCCCATTCCGTTCTCGGCATCACACCGTGTAGCATTGCCAACGACGACCCAGCGCACCCGACCACACACCACCTGACTGACGACTGCTCTCTACGTGAGATACATTCGTCGCACCAACGACGACCACCACCACGACGACCACCACCACGACCACCACGACGACGACTACGACAACGACACTGACGCTTACGATTAGAACGACTACAACGACAACGACAACAAAGACGATCACCACGAAGAATACGACATCGACATCGACGACGAAGACGAACATACCGACTTATACCGGAAACGCGCGGGGCATACACATTGTTATCGTCACGCGTCTTTTGACGTATATCGTTCTCCAGTTGTGGAGCATCGCCGAGTCGTTCGTTACGTGGTATCCGGTGAAAGTTGGAGGATTTTACCTCTCGCCTAAAACTCTGAAACCCTAAAACGTCGTACCGCGCAATTTATATCGCTCGTGTTTCTGGTGGTTCCAACAGATTTGTTGAGTAAAGAGGAATATTAATAACCGCGAAGGGTATAAGCAGACGCGGACGTGTGAGTTCGAAAGTTGTTATACCAAAGTTCGTAAAAGAGTCGCGTGATAAATCGTCGACGTTGACGCAACAGATCCCCGTTAACGCGCGCTTAAAACCAAGTGACTTAAGAAAAGAAAGAGAAAAAAAAAAAAAACGACGAAAGAAAAGGAGAAAGTAAAGAAAAATAAACCAGAAATCTTCAGTGAAAACAACAGGTACTCCCAAGTGGCGAGTACCTAACGCGAAAAACGAGAGGACGACTGAAACTCACGCGAGTTTCATTCAACCCCTTTAAATAACACCACTACTGTCACCCGTTGATAGTAATTGGAATTTATTCGGATAACTTAGTACTTGACAAGTACTAAGTTCCGCCAACTCGCCCCAAAGTGTACACAACGGCAGTCACCACGTACATCACACCCCTCATCACCTCTGAGAAGGTACGGTCAAATCTTTCATTTCAAATACTAAATACATACGTCGTTCCCTCCCTCAACTATCACGCCTCACTGCGTTCACTCGGAGCTTTCGTACCCTTGAAAACATTCCTATGGGAGTTCCTTTCCGTTATCCTAATCTCGAACCCTCCGTCAGCTTTTGTATTTTCTTTTCTATTCCTCGTACACTCGATTGATCAGAGGATCTACGGATCTACTCGGAACTCTTTGCTATTCGTGCCAACGTGGGAATCCCTTCCTAGTTACTGGAAGAAAAAAAAAAGAAGAAAAAAAAACGGTAGCACAGCCGAGTAAAAATATTTTTTCCCTTTTTCTAAATTTGTTTTTAACCGTGCCCTCTAAAGTTTTATACGATCACCGTTGACAAAGTTTTAAAAATTCTTTCTCTTTCTTTATTTCCCGCAATTCATGGCGCTGGGTTTTTGTTTATCAGGGTCTTGTTTTCGGTCGAGGGGTTGATTTATGCGCCGTTCGACCTACCTCGAGAGTTTTATCCCGCTAAATATATGGGCGCACGTTTTCTGTTCGCGTAATTTAACAACTCCATTTGGTATATACGTGTATATACTATAGCGCGTCATTTTTCTTTCCGCACTCCTGATTCTTCACCGCAAAGTCCATCGCTTGATTTTTGAAAGACTTCCAGTTCTACCCGTGATACTCGAGGCAAACTCTTTTTACACGAATATATACGTATAATACTGTAGGGTACATACACATACCGTCAACTTTCTTTTCCTCTATATTCTCGCGTTCCCTTTTCACGGTATTGTCGAGCACTAGAATGTTCTGAAAAGTTCTATCATGTCGACGGAATAAAAGAGGAAGGAAAAAACCGCGAGTTCAAGTTGATTCTGTCGGATATAGCCGTTGCTTCTGCTGCCGCTGTAGTGCTTCGTCTGGGAAACGGGACGAGCTACAAATACGAACCTAGGGGAAAGATAGGGAGAAAGAGATGGAGATAGGAATGAAAACGAAGAATAGGGGTGAAAAGAGAATTTGAAAAAAAAAAAGTAGAGCAACGAAAAAAAAGGAGAAAAAAATGTGGAAAATCACGGATAAATACTATGGGAGAGCAAGTTCTTGTCTCCCTGTTCAGATTGCTACGCGGACATAAACCGGAGAACATAAAAGAGAGCGAGGGATGATCACGCGGGGGGTTGGGGAGGTCGAGATAGAGTTAACCTAGTTCTGCATTTTCGGTGTTTTCGACGTTCTTCTATCTCAGATAAGCGCATTTTACTTTTAAACTGATTCACCACGCTGTAACCTACTTCTTCAAATTTTGAACAAAAGCCACCCACCTAGCACACTCCAACTACCACGAACGACCATTCGCCCTCGGCGGCTACCACTAACTCGAAATACCGGCTCAATTACGTGTATACCTACTCATGCCGCCCACCTACGTATACCTTTACATGTACCTATGTTATGCACAGCCGCTGCTGCGGATAGTAATCGTGTCGGTGGTAGTGGTGGGTCGGTGGTGGTACGGTGGTGGCGGTTGTGCTGCTGCGGGTCGAGGCGTAATTGAAAATGCTAATACCAGATAACTTGAAATCCCACGGGGCTCCGGGACGTCAAATTACCGTCGAGTTTGGGGACAGCTTCGTTCAAAGTTCGATTTATTCGTAAAGTGCATTCAGCGACAGCTGCGTCGCAATCTGCACACGCGCGAATTCAAACCCGGAATGAGATGCCTCAGCTTTGTATAGCAACCCGAATTCACTTACCTTCGCACATATGCTTGCATCCTGCTGCTGCTTCTGCTGCTGCTGATGCTGATGCTGCTGTAGAGATTCCCGCAGAGACGGCATGACACGTTTCCCGGAAATACCAAATTCGCAGAAAATTCCATCCATTTCCGCAAATATTATTTCATCGAATCCTCTTCGTACGCCGCGTGAATTAAAGTCCGTAAACTCATCACCAATAGGGTATCATAATTTTGTTATACACTTTATATTTCTATGTTTCTCCTCTCCAAGATATACCTCGGGTAAAAGGAGCGAGGTATCGTTTTATTTGAGATCATAAAAGAGCGTGCCCTGTATAAATTGCGAAGGGAAAACTTTGGGCTTATAATACCGTTAGGAAGATTGGTGAATGACGTTCAATTTCTAAGTAAACACGCGGCGAAGAGTTTCGTGGAATTTTTCGGGTATCGCGAACGAACGGCGAGCCGCCTTCCTCTCGTTTCCCGAAATTTGGCAATTATCTTCTCTCTGAGGTATATACCTACGTATATACGTGTATATATATAAGCGGTTGAAAGGGGGACGACGGTTTAAAATTTGTGCATGCGTCCGTGTATTTGTGTGTTGTACATAGCTGGTACAGCTCATGGTATACCCACCGTTTTTCCGCGATCCACGCGATATTTAAATGAATCGAACACAGCTAGGAACACACAGCCCGGTAGGGCGCAATTTTTGGACACTTGACTAGCCTAGCTAGGTTATTATAAACAATGGTATCGGAAAACGATTACAGAGGCCCATTAGCGACCGATTTTATCACGGCTATAATAGCCGGTATTTTGTGTACACGTAGGCATATCGACTAGGTGGTGGGTACAGAGGGTGGATGTGGATGTAGATGTTGATGTGGATGTGGGTTGGGTACCACAGCAGTCGAGTCGACCTCCGAAACATAAATTTCTGAATTTATCATATTTTTATCGTGTCGTTTGTATTACGTATAATTTATTCGAGCACGATCATAAATTCAAAACTAGCGAGCGGTCGCCCAGCGCTGCAGGCACAGAATCGGAAATTAATCGCTAATTTTTCAACCCACCCCAAGCTGCATAACCAAAGCTGACATTCTTTCCACCCCCAAGATATTTCGATCTTCCAAGACGTTAAGTCGGTCTTCCCGCGCTTATTCATATAATAATATACGTTACCCATGTCACATCCGTAACGAAGAGAGTGTTTGCGAATTGCTTTTACAAATTTAGAAATTTATTTTTTTTCCCATGATCCCCGGTTAGCTTCGTGACGTAGATACTACAGTGTTCGATTTCGAGTGAATTTCACGTGAGTAAGTGGCTACAGCAAGTGACGGCCGAAGTGCTGTACGGTTGAACCGGGACTGCATCAGTATCACAAACATCGTTACGGAATATATGTGGGGATCCATTTCCAGTCGTAATCGAGTACTGGGAGCGGTTTACAATTTGATATGTATACTTCATAAAGTACAGAAAAACTCTGGTGAAAAGTTTTCTTTCTCTGCTACGATTCTGCACAGTGTGAAAGACAAAACAAAATAAATAAATAAATAAAAAAAGCAAAAAAAAAACAAAACAAATAAGAAGCAAAATAGAAGGGAAAGAAACTGGAAGACTCGGTCAGGTGGGAGGGGATCGAAGTTGAGTTGGCGAAGATAGGTCGGCCGGGGCTTATTTCGTTTTATTGTTACGTTAAATTTTATCCCCGTGCCGAAGTCCTTTCATAAAATCGAGTAATGCGTTGTTTTCTGTCTCTAGCAGTTCCTCTTTCGTATCCATCTTCCGTTTCTTCTTTTCTCTTTTCTCCTAGCTTCTTCCTTATTATTTATTTATTTCTTTTTTTTATTCTATAGTTTTCAGGAGAAACGGTGGGAGCTTTTCTCTTCTCCTCTTTTACCTCGCTACGGTATAGCATCTCATCCCTTTCGACCGGAGAATCTTTACAAATTCGCTGTTGCAAGGCGTAAAACTAAGCGCGTCATTTATCAGGAAGGACAACGCGTTGAGAAGGCTTTAGTTTTACGATGAAATTATTTTCGAAACCTTCTTCATGGCAGAGGTAGTCTCAGCTGTCTCCTTTTTAGAATTTTCGATCGGAAAGTTTGCTTGCAAAATGACGTAGGTCAACCCAAACGCACTGCCAGTTCTATTAATAAATAACTGTAATCTAAAATTAATGAGACACATTCTCTCTGCCTGCGGGCGTCAGCTGGACGACGTACCTAAAACGACCAAACTGACGGACCCCACCTATGTTTGGCCAACGTATCATGGCGTTAGACGCGCTTAAGCCGTAATTATCCCTGTTCGCTTCTCGCCAAATCAACGAATAAGAGATTATAGTAACCTACGCACGCCTCCGATTCAACCTGCGACCCGCCGTCTCGTTTACAAAATTGGGACTGACAGATGTGTGAAGCACGGAAGAAAAAAAAAAAGCTTCTCCATTCACACCAAATTATATCGGATTCCTTACCAATATTCGCCATCGTATTTTTTTTTCTCTTCTTCTTTTTTTGCCGCAGAAGAATTTGATCGCGGTAGTGAGTGTAAAAGAAATCATGAGAGAAGATCCGATAGGTGGAGGTTTCATATCAAAGCGTTCGAAGATCGCCACAGATTGGATGGCGATTTATCTGAAGCGCGGTCCGGAAGTCCACGACATTTGGAGTTTTAATGGACGGTGGTTGGGGTGCCAGTGGGAGAGAGTATCTTTCGAACTGATCGGGTCCGAGCGATATAGGATGTGGGGGATGGTGGAGCCCGAAGAACTTGATGCAGGATGATCAGTCGCGATAGAACGAACCAAAGGTCAACTTAAATAGAAAATGTTTACGGATCAGTATACATGTATGTGTACATCTATGCGGCACTCCTGATGACGCGTCTGTTCATCCATTATTCCTTTTCAAAGCCTACACTCGCTCGGACGCAAATTGCATCCGTAGGCGACGGTGGACGCGTCGTGACGCCGGGAGATGGACGTTGCAGGACAATGAGAGGCGTCGTTTCGCGCCGTGGACGCGCTACCTCGATAGGTATACTCTCGGGTACAGAACCCTCGAGGAAAAGGGAGCGTTAGGAGCTGCCGGTATATAAGTAAGGGCAAAAGGATGCGAGGGAGTTGAAGCCCTCGGCGACATAACGCGAGAAACTTACGCCATGGAAGGTTGTACTATTTGCTGACCATAGAGCGAAGCCACCGCGCGCGTCCTTAACGCACGATAAAATATTGACCATTCACAGGGTTAAATCCTTCGGTATAGGACGCCCGAGCAAATCTTCGATTCCCGTTCTTACCCCCGGGATTATTTGGGGCTCATGATCTCGCACGCGGATTATACACGCCGGTATATATGTATATACAAACCGCGGTAGCTATACCTCGTGAAATCCTGCAGGCTTATGAAAAATTATAAGAATATAACTTTTTGCCAAGTTTCCAACGAGCACCAGAAGCGCGACAATACTTGGCCTGGCCTTGCGGTAATCCGCTAACTCGCAACTCAAACAGTTTAAGTCAGGATAGCAGATGAACGCGGGAGAGGGAAACGCGGGGGTGCCTCCGTAGAGGAAGAAAGCTGAGAGGGTGTAATAGGGTGGATTTGGGGACACGGAAAACGGGAAACAGGCGACGGGCCGCAGGCCCGAGACTTAGCCAAACTGAATTTAATTACACGGGACGTGTGGTGACCCGGGTGTGGGTAAGCGGGAACTAACTTCTATCCTGAAAAAACTCAGCTAATCCAAAAGCATTCTTATCTTCTCCGCACGGAACAGTCCTGCTAATTTTTTCACACCCGCGTAGAAGACGTACTAACGCTGTTTACATCGCGCTGTGATGTATATCGTGCAATCGTCTCATTCACCCCTTTCCCCCCATCGCCCCGCACATTTTTTTTCTTCTCGAATATTTCCCATAACTCATCTTCAGCACTTAAATTTTTTTACCCATAAATATCTACCCCTGTAGATCAGAATGAGGGCTCAGGTTATCAGTGTGCTATAAGGCGCTCACAGAGCTGGTCAGAAATGGTCACGGTACCCAGGGCTCCCTATCTCGCGTTCCAGCCCCGACCCTTGATCTTTGGGCGTTAGCTAGTGCGCAACACACACTTATAGAATATACCACACAGTCACCGTATATGTATGTGTGAAAGGGAGAGAGAAGACGGAGAATGATACCAAGACCCCAGAATTCGCATTTCCCCTTTCCTATTATGAGACTGCAGAAATTCTTCCCAAGCCCAGCTATTTAAGAATAATCCGTGTGCAGGGTATCGTTTAGTCGTATTTCCGGTTCCCACCGACAAACCTGATCGCTCTGCGTTTAGTGTCTTCCAATTCATTCTTCGAAAGTATTACCCCATCCGTTACCCTTTAATTTATTTTTCTTTCTACTTTTGAATCATCGAAAAATCGAGTCGTACGTTTTATTTAGCTTGAATTCAGAATTCATCTGATGATCATATCGTGAAATTTGGCCCGAATTCAAGTCTTCGTAGGTATCGAAGTCGGAGCTTTCGCGCAATAAAAGTTGCGCAGGTAACGAACTCTTGGTATTATACTTCGTTGAGCCAGCAGACTAGAAATGCAAGGTAACTGGTACACATACGGTATATATGTATATACCTACTATACCTGCTCGCTACTTGAGGTAACGATTGTGTGTAGAGCTCGGATGTGGCGAGGTACCTAATCGCCTGCGAGAACGGGGAAGACGTACTTGACCCAGGAGAATATAAGGCGTTACGTATTTAGGTAGTTACGCGTCGGTTTGTTAGACGAACCTGGCGAGCGAACGAGCGAGTGGTTTAACTGGTTCCCGCAGAGGCTTGGATCTTTGACACAACTGTACCAAAACAATGAATTTGTGAATTGAAAGGGGAACCGGTCCCGCTGGAGATGTGGGTATGTACAAGGTTATAGCGAGCGAACACCAGAGACCATGGGACCCTCAAGAACCTTTTAGAATCATAATGATCACATCTGCTCTCCGCTCATTGTGAAGCTGAAGAAGTGAACTGAACGACCAACAAGTCCAAGGTTAACTACGTTGTAGCTCTCATTGTGTAAGCGCCAATTTTCGCATACACGCTATATTATTCTCCCTAGCAGGTTATACATTTTTTGTGTCACGATATCTTTGTCAAAGCATATCCTGCAGAACTGCTGGATGAATGGGAAAAAAAAGTATGAGAAGTAAACTGAGAAAAAAAAAGAACGTGAAAAATATATCTTATCAGTTCATGGCCACGCCGTTTGCACACGAACTCTAGCTCCTGCACAATCGTAGAAAACCGAACGAGTTCAGATTCAGCAGGTCGGTTTTCTCTACGCTGAAAAATATCTCTCGACTCGATTCCAACCACCCGTCGTACTCGCAGCTGCACCAGCTTTGCATCCTGCCACCAGTATTGAAAGCGATACGCGACCAGATTCCGTTCTCCGCCCGATGCACGAACTCCAGGTAACCGAATCTTGCCTCTGGGAGCGGCACATACACTAACTTCACTGGAGGTTCGATCCTTCTTCGTGATCCTGTACTCGCATTCGGAAGTTCCCATATACTATTCTACGTATCGGGTGTCCGCTGAATTTTTTTACTCTTTGTTATTTCTTCGATCCTAGAGTTTGTAGCGGATTCGAAGGTGAAGGGTCTTTGGGAAAATAAACTTCGCTCATTTTGTAGAGGAGTTATTTATTAGCGCGTGTCATTGACTTACTGGATATCTGAAAAATTACTATTCACTTATACTTTCCCGCTGCCGGTTCATTTCGACTTGTTTTCCCTCGTCATTTTCATCCCCTTTCGGCTCGTTTCTCTCTCTCTCTTCCTATCTCTCTCTTACTCTGTTTCACTATTTCCACCCTCAACCATTTTCTACCCCTCGTAGGAATTAATTGCGGAGGGCATCGGTTTTACAACCCTTGGTGATGAAGCTACTACCACTCTTCGTGGTCTGCGAACGTACCGTATCTACATCGCGTCACACGAGAACTTCGAGACCTTATTAATTTTGTCCTTCGAACGAACCGACCGTTGGTCACCGGTTTTCAGTAACGGTCGACCAAGCTGTCGCAAGTTTGATCCTCACGTGACGTCGTCACGTTTCTATATATATGTATATATAGCTTTATGGTACCTCAGAGTTCCATACGCGGGGAATATATTTGAAAGGTTTTACTATCACCATTTCCTACCTACTACGTTTCCTCGCACAAGAAATTCAGGCACGACCCAACCGATCGAGTTTCTGAAAACTGGGATCCTCGTGTCCTTGAGTTTATTTGCCCCGTACGTGGAGAAGGGCTTTGAATCTACCCAGGACCAACACGGGATACCGACAAAAGTACCTTGGCACGATCTCTCGGATTAGACGGCAGAGAGCTTTTTTGGATTGAATAGGAGGAACAGGTTATTTCTTAGCTTTTCCGAAGTCTCTTCCTATACTTTACAATACTTCTGACACTTTGTAAGCTTTGGAGAAAAAAGAAATTTTTGGAATGTGTAGAACACGGATACCTCCATGCTGGTTCATCTTGTTTTCAATAATTGCACAATTCTCGCTCAGCTCGAACAGCCCTTGGGAATTGTTCACCCTCGGTACGAGATATATTAGTTTATTTTTAGGGTATGCGCAACCTCAGGCGCGGATTGTTGATGTAGAACTTTATAAAGTCGCGCGTGGGTGCTATTAACCTCTATAAGGAGAATGTATCCGAAGGGCGTCTTCAGACAAAGGGCGTTAAGATCCCTTTGTAATTTCTAACAAGTTTCGAGCGAGTACTCGTAGGTATGTATGTGTATATAACGGCATTTCGAGAAAGCCGTCGTTTATTACTGTTTGCCGCGCTGTTTGATTCGAGCCAGCGCGTTATAACCTATTGCGGTATAGCGCTTGTATTGTTTGCGTAATTAAACTAATTACTACAGCGGTCAGTCCAGCAGTGATTAATCCCGTGTTTTGACAGCCCGGCGGCGAGCACGTTGTGCGGCGTTAGTTTCAAGCTCGCCTCAATATCGCGTGGCACTTTTGTTGCTCTGATGCCTCCGAGCGGCAACGGAATTAAGATAAAGAGCTGCTGTATTTAGTGAGTTTGATCGCAGCTGCGGTCGCTCAGTTTTACTCGTCTATCCAGGCTAGACAGATTTCCGAAAGGGGAATGACAGCGAGAAATTATTCTGGACATAAGCCAGCTAGAGTTCGTAATCAAAATTCTGCAGGACAACGGAGAGGATCGTCTAGCTGCAGTCCGAAATCAGAGCTAATTAACTTGACTAAGGGCTGCTATCTTCCTTCCTCATTCCTTCCCCTCATCTATTCAATCTACGTTCTTCTATTTCCCGCAATTTTTGAGCTCGAGGAAAAATACGGGCGACTCTCGTTAACGAGCAACGTGGTGATAGAAAAGTTGCTGCATAGACGGGCGAATTCGAATGTCTAGAGTTACATCGTGGTGACGTATATTACTTACAGGCTTCATTCAGTAATGACGATGAATTATGTAAATACCAAGATGCTATTACAATTTCGCAACTTAGAAAGATCTTCGCCCTAGGCGTTCTTTCTCTATATCAGCTTCCTTCCATTAATATTTTCATTTTTTTCTTTCCCCTTCCCACGATTCGTTTTACCACTCTATGTTAGGCTCTATATATTACTAAAAACTCTCCGCAGTTTTCTCATGATACACGTATAAAACTATTTTAATTTCTGCAAGTTTTCTCCTCTTCTTTTTATCAATATAACGTAGAAGGTAGGACCGGTGGCGAATTTCCCCCCTCTTTGAAGTCAAATTGTTGAACTTCGTTCACTTTATAACAATTCATCATGAATGTGATCTGCAGGTTGTCAAACCCTGTCGGAAAGAAAACTTCAAAAAGGCAGCTGCTCCAGGGGTCGCGCACGCCAAGCCCATGATTCGAAAGTGTTTACGTATCCCTAATCGATGTTTTCACAATAGGGGTTCCTAAAATCCCTTTTGTTGCTCGATCCGGTATTTGCGGGAATCGGAAATGGTAAATACATTCGGGTAAACGACCGCCCTCTCTTTCCCTCTAATATATATCTAACCAAAAACCTTGAAAGTTTCGTGCGGCATTATATTCGTGGTAGCGGTATAAGTATATCAACCCCTTTTCCCTGTTTGTATACAAATACCGTAGCGTTTGCTAGTGGGCGGTAGGGAGAAACTCAGCAAAAACAGTTTGGAATACGAGAACTAGGATGGGAAAACCAACGCGGTACGTTGCGCAGGGTCTTCACAGCGGGGCGTCTCCCTGTTGGGAGTAAGAAGCGAAAGAGCTTTCGTATCTAAATTGTATCTGTGCTTGCAAGAGTTTCTTCGGATTCTGGGGTACCTCTATACATTGTGAAGGGCACGCCCACGCTACTTCGCTTCTCGGTATAGCAGCAGCAACAGCTACACTCGGTGAGGCTGCCACTTAGGCCGCCTAACTCTCGTAACTGAATTGGGCTAAAGCGTACCGCGCGCTTCGCATACCAATTGTTGGTAATCCCACCCCATACGCCGACCTCAACCCCCTTGACGCCACCTTCTCCAGGATGGAAGCTTGCATCACCATTTGCCCAGCGAACCAATTCCAATCTGCATTTCGATGGTGGGTCAATTACGTTTGAAAGATAAATTTTTCTTTCTGTCGTCGAATATACCTGATCAGTCAAGTAAGAATCTCTTGGTTACTCCGATTTTATTTTTACTTTTTGGCATAAACTGTAATCCAAGTTGATAGCGTAAGTTTGAAACTACCGGGGGGTCGATGAGGTAGGAGATAATTGTATAGGTACTGATAGTCCCTGTAACTGTGTATATTCAGCTCTGGGAAAGAGCGAGTAACATTTACGAAGTCTTTGAGATTGAGGTTGAACGAAAAGACGATGAACAGGGCAAGTTGACGGAGGGTTGACGTGGCGGAGAAAACTCTGCTGGGGCGGATTGGGGTGGGCGAGAGGATTACGCAACCCATCATTTGTCCTTGCCCTCTTTCCTTCCCGCTCTGAAAATACCGTCGGTGCTGCCGTTCCTGCTGCTGCTTCTCGACATCGTCACGGCCGAGCAGAATCGTAGAGAAGTGCGAAAAAATGAGGAAACTGCTCGGGTGAAAGCCGCGACCAAGTGGAGTGGACCGAAGTGTGAATTCTAGGATTTTCGTTCGGTCAAACTTGTTGCGTTGTATACATCCGACCTCATCTTTGCTTTCGATTTTCCATTGCTCATCCTCTCCCCCCATCTCGCTTGTTTGGTCCCTCGACTCTTGCTCCTTTTCAAAGATCACTCAGAGGGAACACTCCGCAGAGCGTAAATGAGCTCCACGTCGATTAGCGCCTGTCTGTTTTCCCGTTTTCACGATATCTGCCTCCTCGCCTTCTCCACGTGCGTGCCTGTTTCTTACACGCTCCCACCATTCTTCCATTCTCATTCGAACGACGCCATCGGGTTAGGGTGAACCGAAGGATTACCTAACCCACCGTACCACAACTTCTCTTTTTCCCTCTTTTCCTCCCACGTTGAGTTGCGGGCAAAAGAAAAAAAAATAAATAAACAAATGGAATGAAATAAGAAAATGAAGAACTCCGTCGAAAGCTACACGCGTCGGCGAAGTAGGTGGATCCGAATATGATTGCTCGAGTTTTTGTTTACACCGTTTCCACTCCACCCAAAATACTTTTCCCCATGAATTTTCCATCACGTATATTTTCGGTGCAAAATCAGCATCATCCTCTCCTTATTTCGCTCTTTCTTTTGCTTATTTCTTCCTTTTATTCACCTAAGTGGACTCTATTGAACAATCCACGCTTTTTCAGCTCAGCTGTAGATATTTCAAATATGTTTCTCGATTCCATTCATCTCTATCCATCTCACTTACAGATACATCTATACCTCCTCAATTTTCTCGTTGTATTGAGCCACTAGAAGCAGCAGCGGCAGCAGCAGCAGCAAAAGTCTGATTCAAGTCGAGTTAACAATGATATTACAAATCCTGTGTGACTGTCTGTATGGTATAAGTATTCTTTGTAAAGGAGTCGCGTATCCATATGTATTTATATATATGTACCGTGTATAGGTATTGGAAAAGTACTCGTGCCATGAGTCGTGAGATTTGAGTGCGCTTCTCCCTCTCTCGCTTCTTATTCCGATTTCAGCCGGCAGTTCACTGCTCAAAGTTACAATTTAATTCGAAGGAGAAACCCCGCCGTTACCCATTCCATTTCCAAGAGTCGCATTTAGTTCGACATTTTCTACGAATCGGATATAACTAGGATCAGCGAAGAGAAACCCGAATATCGGAAGCAGCTCAGCTCGAGCCATTTATCTAATTTTGAAATCCCGTAATTTTATTTTTATTCCGGGACTTTATACACTCCGCTGATTAGCCGGGTGGAGAATAAGCCGGAGATGCGAAACGAACGCTGGGGATCGTGGGAGTGAAACGGAGGAAGCAGTTCAACTCACCTACAGCTAGAGCAGCTTTATATATATAGGGGCTGGAAAAGCGAGACTGCGAAGATAGCGAGCGGCCGATGTGGGACGTTGGGAGAAGGTCTAAGCCAGCCATCACCGAAATTGCTCGAGTTTACCTCTTCTGGTTCTCTGCAGAAGGCGCGGAATCACTTTTTACTTGACTCGAACTCGCTCTATTTTCAGGAAAACGAGAACCGCGCCGCCCGTTCTCTTTCGTGATTAATTAACACCGCGAGCAGGTAAATGGATGCTGCATGCTCGTCTCCTTTCTGTCCACTCTCCATCTTTTCTCTGTGCATATACACATATATATATGCAATTTATATAAAAATAGTATGTAACTAACTAGCAGCATCACCAACAACTCCTTCACACCCACACACGATTAGCCCACCTCGTCACCACCACTTTACTATTGAGCTTTTCGTTATAGTTATAACGAAACAGTTATAAAATAGCATGCATTTTTTTGGCCTAAACGAAGAGAACTGGACTTCCAATTGAAAAAATGATTCGATGCGTTGACCACCGAAGCTGTTCTTCCGCGTTCGGGCCTCTCCATCAATTTTATTACCCGTGGACGCGGAAGAACCGCTTGTATGTTACACTTGCAGAAAACTGGAGTATTTTGGGGGTTGTGGATTGGGCTGGTTATGTGGGAGGAAAGTAGGTTATGGAGTAAGTACGTGGCATCGCTTTTTCCGTGGTGCTGAAAGTTTGCGATATGTCGAGAGCGTGAGAGAAATACGTTCTTATGAATTTACCAGCGTATTCTAGAATTTCACTTTTACGGGTTATTTTGGAGGCGACATTTACTACCCTATACGTATCCCGTGCGCTCATATAACTACCTTATATATACCTGCGCGCCGCACCTACTTGGAAATGATAAAACGAAGCCCTTATCTAAGATCTACTTTAGGAAAGCAAGGAAATAACGAAAAAGAGATAGGCTACCTTACGGAAGAATTACCAATTTTCTTTTTTTCTTTCTTTCCTTTTTTTCCCATCACCTCTTACATTCTACAAGCCGGCAGGAAAAAAAGAACTGACGCGGGGCTTACATTATATTAGCGATATGAAACATCCCGATTCCCGAACCCCTGTCGCTTTTCATACGCACAATACTTTTTTATCGTCATTTTGAAAGAAGTTCTGCTCGTACGGTCGACCGACTTTTCGGGGTATCAATGCGACCGTAAAAAAAAAAAGGAAAGAAAGAAAGAAAAAAAAGTAAGTAGAAAAAATCTTGTGGCTTAAAAAAATAGATAGATTGATAGTGGAAGAGGGTGTTTTGCCCACGCCGCCACGAGCTGCCTGGCCCACACTTAATCAGAGATCAATAATTCCGGAGGAAAGCGTGGAACTGTCCCATTTTTTCCGAATTGATAAATCCCCCGCTGAGAATTTTTCCCTTTTTTCTCTTCTCCCTTTTCCACGCCCTATATATCCCTACCAGCCGTAGGTCGCTATTTCCACTCATCCTATATCAACCAAGAATTTCCACCCCTGAACCTTCGCCGCGTTACGGATCCCAGCGAATCACGCGGCCACCAAACACCAACGCACACACAGCTACCGAGTTATACTCCGCGGGGCCGGAGCCCAACGTCGGGGTTGAGGTTTAGATCGGGGCCGGGGATGCCAGAAACGTCGTGAGAGGTATATCTATACATGTTGCCTCAACTCGACCATTCATATTTTATCTCCTTCTTATCAATTTCTTTGCGAGTGCGCCGAGCAGTGGTGTGCCATTTCTCAGCCGTCTGCTTCCTCCTTAGTTCATGCCTTCCCTGCTTTCTTCTCTCTCCCCCTTCAATATTTCCCTCTCTTTTTAGTTTTATTCTCTTTCTCTAGTAGTACTACCCATATAGCTATCTGCTAGTCGAATCGGAACCCAAGGGTTGCCACCCTTTTTCCACGCTCGTCAGCTTCCGCCGAACGAACCAACCATCGCGTGTAGTATACCAAACTGTCTGTGCCCGTAGAACCTTGTACGTCGAAATATTATTAATTGTATTTATCAGCTAGCCACCAGCTGGACAGAACCATACTTTATCGATAGGGTTACACTAATATACTGCTCCGCAGAAATTTCGTAGAAAAAAATAATAACTCACCCTGAAATCAATGACTTTCTTTCTCATAGTTAGTTCGAGTATTGAATGACTCGTAGGTAACTTCACTTCGTAGGTATTATATGTATAGTGCAAAAAGCAAGATGAATTTTCTCACGCTACCGGTAGTGGTGGCGGGTCGATGTATGGTATTATTATAACCGTGTGATGAGGGATGGCAGCGTTGGTGGTTGGCGAGTAAGTTTAACGGGAGGATTGGTCATTATTAATTACATGAAACTTCGAGGGTAAAACATTTCGTTCGATGCCGGCGGCTAATTATACCAGCGATACGCTCTTGGCTTACTTCCGATCTAGAACAATGTGCATCTACTGTACATATAATACGAATCGAGTAATACGCCGCTAATTAACTTACGTAACAATCATAACGTCGCTAATTTTGCTTTCTTTTTACATCTCCGTTCCCGCGGGGGAAAGCGGATGTGCGATGTACGAAGTCAACTATAACGTATGATTAATTTTTGATGTTGTTTTCATCGTTGTCTTCTTATTGTTTCAGATGGTGACTAGGACAAAGAAGATATTCGTGGGCGGGCTATCGGCGCCGACGACACTCGAAGACGTGAAAAACTACTTCGAACAGTTCGGCCCGGTGAGTCAAGAATTGCCTAATACCAACCGCACTTCATACTGCCACGTTCAGGGCTACGATTTCGCCCCGACACCTGCATCAAATTATCACGAATTCGCACCCATCTACCCCAATATCGCGCCTTTATACGCGCAATTATCACCCTCGTTATCGCCTCAAGCACACCGCGGTTGTTGCACCGTAACACCTGTTCCGCAATCAACTGGTCAAACATACGATCAGGAACAGAATCCGAACGAATCCAGTACTACTTCTATTCCAAATTCACCCACTGCCACATCCGTGAATCCTGAATCCCTATATTTTCAACCCTCCGGAACTACACCCGTCAGTATACCGCCCTACGAGCCAACCCCTGTTCTTTATTACGTTCCATGTTTGTTTGTACCGATGTTTGCCAACGGTCTAACCTTAGACGTTAATAAAAAAAAATCATTCGATCATAATCACGGATTATCGGCTAATCTACACGACGATTATTCAGATCTGACAGATACACAATCAGATTTAAGCGCGGACGAAACGACCATTTGATCGATTGTTTTATTTTCTATTTTTTTTTTCTAATAATACCATCTTCGTCCGTTCAACACAGTAGTTTTGAATAAGAAAATCGCAGCTGGTTGTATAATTGCGATAAACTTGTCCTTGAATCTTCGATTGAATAAGTGCAATATTTTATAGTAATACTTTGTAGTTGACTACGCAATGGTTTATAATAACCGCTGAAATATCATTATGTTTGTTGTGATTTTTCTCATATTTTCTCTTCGAGGTAAATAATTACCGATAAGAGATTTTTATTATTTTTTTTTTCGTTTTCAAAATTCAAAATTTTCTTTTTCCTGTATCTATATAATATGTATAATTAATAATTTTGGCGTTACGATTATTATGATTTTTTTCAATTTTATCTTCGACAATAAATTCAAAGTTTGAAATATTATATGTTTTCATTTCATAAAATATACTTACACACATATACGCTTCATCTTCCCTTTAACTTTAGTCAGGAGGGCCTCATTACTATTATTAGATCATTTATGAATTCATCGCAGGTGAAATAGTGTTTCTGTTTTTTTTTTTTTTTTACTTCGTCTTATTTTCTACGTTTTATAGTTCGCTACATAGAGGAGAGAATTTTAAAAGTAGGTACCTAGGTAGTACGGACTATGAGAGTATTCAATCAGACATTCGTTCGTCAGGTATCCCCAGCACACTTGGAAAGAGTTATATAGCCTGATGTATCTGTAAAATTTATCCCGTACTTTATAGAGCCTCTTGAATTATTGAATCGGATCTCGGTGGCGGGTATCTATTCGGTGTAAATCGATTGTCGATGTAGCTGCAAAGATATAGTTTCTCGATAGTTTCCACCAAGTCCTCTTCGCGTCTCTACAATATTATCTGTATACATACACGTATATATTATATAAATATCGTAAACTTGAATTCGAAAACTCGGTCGAGTCACGATCTGAAACGAGAGCATTCCCCTAGCATATAGCTTCGAGAGCTAAGTGATTAGTTGGGCTTTATATACTACATAGTTATATGTATACGTATACATATAATTCTCTTCGGAGTTTTTTCCCGTTAAAGAATCACTGCGCGGTATAAAAACCCTTGGGATATCGATAATTAGTATTCCTGGTTATGATAACGTAACGTATCATTACTTCAAGTAATTACCATTATATAGTCATGTACGAATATTCATATCGATCGTATGTATTAATTTTATATCGTGAGGCTCGCGAACTGATTACGTGTGAAATTTTTTTGAAATTTCACAGTTATATAAATCCCCATATTGTGTAATGTCATGACGAAAAA
Source organism: Athalia cordata (assembly GCA_963932425.1). Taxonomy (NCBI): domain Eukaryota; kingdom Metazoa; phylum Arthropoda; class Insecta; order Hymenoptera; family Athaliidae; genus Athalia; species Athalia cordata. Next base: position 36,039,787 of record OZ010626.1, read on the forward strand.
AAATACATAATTTCTTGTGATATTCAATCGTCGGAATATGTTTCTACGTGTATAACCAAGGGAGGAATGGGCATTTCCTATATACGTGGAACTTCTCGTATTTCTTTCACGAAACTCTTTTGCGAGAGTTTCGGCTTCGCAACGATCGGAATGGGGAAGGGATTCGGTCTTCAGAAGATAAAAGTATAAGAAGAAAAATAAATTTCAACTTTCGTATGTATCGTGTATATATACATATGTATAATGCAAGCGTTAGCTGCAGGCCATCATGGTTATGTACTCTTGCATAAGAATCCATGAGATATACATTTATATACCGTACCGAACAGACACGACGTTATATAGGTACGTTATTATTGTATATTCAACGCGTGTATGAGGCGGAAGTTCATTCATAATTAGGCGTATGTACTACTTTCAATTACGGGTACTCGTTCCAGTCGAGATTTGCTTTTGAATTTATTGAGCTGAAGCTTCCACGAGTTCCGGACTGTTAGTTACGGGGTGTGTTTGCCTAGCGACATTTACCCCGCTTCAAGATTATATACATACTCTTAAGCTAAATGAACCTGGAGATTCTGGGTCTCGCTCCTCTGCGCCCCTCTCTTCTTTCCTTTCCTTTCCTTTCCTCTCCTCATCGCTTCTCATCTGTTTGGTTTACATCGCGAGGTCGTCATATCGAACAAAACGTGAAATTCGCACGAGTTGAATGCAAAGTTTGTACTATAGGACCTCTGCGGCGTGACCGGGCGATGTGACTCAGTTTCCTTCTCAGGATATCTCTGTGTGACCCACATGGGTTGGTAAAGATAGAATCTTGGAGTCGAGCTAGCGACCCTTCGAGCTACCGTTTCATCCAGACTTCGTAGTGTGCTTCTCGACTGTGTGCGGTGTGTTTCCGAAATTATGGGAGTAGTTCTCTGGTGCGGTGAAGACTAGGAGAGGAGAGTAGAGGAGAGGAGAGAAGAGACGAGGATGAAATAACCGGCGATGGTGGTGGTGGTATCGGGAATAGGGTTCGTCCCTGGCCACGCTCAGCGTCCATAGGGTCGCGATACCCATCGCCGCTACTACCCAGCAGTTCGCTTCGAAGACCGCGAAATGGTTGAATCGCAGCGCTGATAAAACTAATGGTATTGCTCGGAATGCGTTATTTTTATTTGTATCGAAACCTATTCTCGGGATTTAGTTAGGTTACCCGGATAAGAACTGGGATCTGAATCGAGATCGGGGCACTGCGCCTCATTGACATTCGGAAAATAAGACCGGGGATACAAGGCCAGCTAGATGAGGCAAGGGTGCGGTGGCCGGAAACGGGAATGAAACGAGGAAAGGGCGATCCCCACGTCCCGGGTAATCGGGTGACGTGTGCTGCGGCAAAAAAACAAAAAAAATGAAGAAGGAAAAAGAGAGAGAGAAAGACGAAAATACGAATGGAATAAACCTGAAGATCGCTTGCAATAAAAATTTCAATACATAGTTCGAAGTATGAAAATCGCTAAAGGTACGTACCGTTTTTCGTTTTTTTCTCCCCTCGCTATCCTCTGTTCGCCATTTTCATTATTCAGTTACTTTTTCACCCCTTCCGAAATCACCGAAAATTTTCCCTCTGTGGCGTTTAAAATCAAAAAACGATTCGTTACCGGTGCAGTGATATAGAGGGAACGAGCGAAGGTGCAATCTTCGAATGAGTTATACAATTACGGAGTTAGAAATCATGAATCTTAGTTCCTAAGGCACGGGCGTCGTCTTCGTCTTCGTCGTCGTCGTCGTCGTAGTCGACTCGTCGTACGAGCGGTGCTTTCCCTCCGCCCAGATAATGGCCGCTGTCGATGCAAATTTAACCGATAAATTCACCGTTCGGTATCCCTCGAGGAGGCACGCGATTTAAAACTTAGAGACTCGAATATCTCGACCCGGCCAGAATTCTTTGCACGGTATCCCTGGAGAAGAACGAGCCAAATGGTAAGACGGAGAAAAATGTACAAAAGTAGAAATTTCCGGTATCTTCAAAATTTGAAACGACCAACGAGTTAGGGGCCGGATTACATTCGGCCAAATGTTTCAAAAAATTCTCTTTCGCCAGTTGAGGTGACCCCGTTAGAAAGGTAACGCGAAGGGCGTAGTTGCTAGGGTAGTAAAAATGGCGTCGGTATAATAAATCGGTGGCCGGGTAGCTTTGGTAGCGCGGTTGCATGTAACGTGATGTCGAGATTTTATTCCTTGGTGATTTTGCAACGAGTATGAAGCTTTGCCGAGATTTTTTTTTTTTTTGTTTCATTTATTTATTATTACATATTATTATTTATTATCATTTTTCCTTCTTTTTTTCATTTTTTATTTATTTTTTTTTATATTTCTCTTTCAACGATTTCGCAAGCACGCGGGTCAGGCATTGTGTTTCATTCGGAAGCGTCAATTGCGAGTAACGATTGTTTCGCGAATTTTTATTCTCCGATAATATCCCCGAGGTTTGTGTTGCTGAATAAATAAATTTAACGCTGCTTGTCAACGGGATAAATTCCGCCTGGCTGACAGCCATTTAAAACAATGCCGTTTGCGAATACACGCCATTTGTAACGCGCTTTTGTTTTCAGTTGCTATTCATTCGGACACCGCGCTGCGATAGTAACGGCAGTCAGCCAGCTCCTCCCGATTATAAACCAGCACATAGCAGCAGTAGAAGTAGTAGAAGTAGTAGCAGTCACCAACAACCTCGTGCTTGTACGCGATGCTGGAGGAAAAAGGAGGTGAACAAGTCGAGCTTTTTGTCACCCGTCGGTTTGCTCTCGGGCTTCATTTTTTATTCCGATAAAAATGTAATTAGAGCTTTTTGATAAGGTGCAAACCAAGGCAGAGCGAATATTACTCCCTCTCTCCTACGTTTCTCCGAACGCCCCTCCCCTCCCCCCACCCCCCCTCCTTCGGCCCCCAGGCATTGTTTCGTCTCGTAATTTATCAAAGATGCACTGACGCGTACAGGCGCGTTTCTCCCCTTTCCTTTGCTTACATTCATTTATTTATACACGGACGACCGCCATTCGTCAAAGCCTACAACCGCCGCACCGATCACTGAGCTCGTTAAAAACCTATATCCACCGCAATTACATACAACGATAAAATTACCGCGATATAATCCATCTCGTGGCTGCTTTCCCACATGTAAACAGAATGATCGATCCAACTTTATTGTTTCACCACTCTCAGATATAGTGTAGTGTACATACAGCCCAAGGATCGATAATCTCAGAATTATAGTTGCCGTGTATACATGGCATCAAACCGCAATGAATATTTTAGCTTTCGGATGCCAATTTTTTGTCGCAACGGAATTTCAGAATTTCAGTTTTTTTTTTTTCATTTGCCGTCTTACACGTTCTCATAAAACTGTGCATTTGATCCATATAGATCCCTGAAAGTTCAAGATCAGTCCCGAAGAAGTGCGAACCCTTAATTCATTTTTCAGATGCATTCACTCTTTTATTCATTTTTTATCATTTGATTTTTTGAGTTTTTATTTGATTTTTATTTTTCTAACACTCTTCGGCGTAGAATCGCGAACCGCGACTGTAGGTGATTAGTGCGCTCATTACAACCGACGCTAATGACGCTTGCATCGCTAGACAAAAGCTATGACAGGTTACAGACTACTTCAGGGAAAGGGAGGGTGATAAAACTAGGGAGGGAGGAGGACCTTCGTATAAGTTTCTATACACTCGTCTATATTTTGCACACGCCTGCATTTTCCTTGACGGATTCGCAACCCCTTACGTTATACCGCGGAGAGTAGTGCACTCGCTGACCTCGTGGGAACTCGAAAGGTCGACTCTGCAGTGGTGTAAAAATATTTAAAAAAAAATACAAAATTTCTGCAGATAAAATGGTGGATGTCTCTCCAATTTCACGTGCGTTAGTGATTTTTTCCCCGAAACCTCATGAATATCTGAGTGCGATATCATGTACTGCACCTATTTATACTTATAGGTCATGGATTTTGATTAGATTTTTAAACAGTTTTTTTCACGCGATGAAATAATGATTAAAGTTTTTCTGACCACGGGCGCGGAAAACCGCGTGGCGAGGTAACTGGAACCGTAAAATAATGATGTGGGTGTATTAATTTTGATTAACATCGAAACGAGGTCTTGATAAGGTATTTTTTCGGCTTATAGTCACCCGACCGAAGTAAGCTATATAATAAGGTAGGTGGTCTGGTAGTCGGTATAGCTCACTGGGTTGGTGAAGCTACTGCTGCTGCTGCTGGTTCTACTCTTCTTCGTAAAGTGACGTCGACTAATTTATTATCCTTTATTATTCTTCCCCCAGTAGGACCCCGTCTTACTTTTCCACCGTTGGTAATTTATTAATTCTTGAGTGCGCGACGGGATAATGTGCTCCTTTAGAAGTAAGGGACTTTTCTTAAAAAACGAAACTCAACGGCAGCGCAAGTCTGTACGAGTGAAATTGAAGGAAAAAAAAGTGTGCTATAAAATAATTCGAAAAAAAAAAAGAAAAGAAGTAATAATAATAATAATGATGACAATGATAATTATAATGAATGTTGGGAAATCGTCCTCGTAGTCTCCGATCGACGAAGAGTTAAAATATTTTTGCCTGCTCTCAGATAAGTTCTGCGAGTTTGTAACTTTTAGATACCAAGGGCTAGTTTTTTCAACCCTGTTCCCCCGCCTCCGAGATGAATATGAAAAAAATTGAGATGTTCTTTTCTTCAAGTATATTTTATAGCGGCGACCGTTTTTCGTTTGTCACCTCACAAACAATAAACAGTTCCGATCCTCTACTATGCAATCTCCTTATAAGTTACGAAATGTAAAATATCAAACTTGAAATTCTGATGGTATCGCGAAATCTACGACTCTGCAGAAAATCGAAAGAAATTAGTAGTTAGGATTGGATATATAAGTATGTACATATTAGCGTAACATAACAAGGTGAGTACAGAAGCCACGACAAATAGCTCGCAAGTTGGCACGCTTAGAGTCGCAGACCTGAAACACGGAGAAATTAATAAATTGCTTAAACTCAAGTCGACCCTCTAAGTGCTGGAATGGAGGACCCTCGTAAATCTCTACCTCTACGCCCTCCCTACACCACCCTTACCCTTCCCCTTACATTTTCCTCTCACTCTTTCTCGGGTTCACCCAACGACGGAGGCAACCCTCACCACCCTCAACCTACCGCTTGATTCTCCCTACTCGTTTTCTCCTTTGATTCTAGAGACTCCGCGGCTTCCTTTCTTCACGTGTGCGCTACACAACGTGCGATCGTATTTTATTCGATTGACCGTATAAAACGGAGAGATGCTTTTATATCGTTTTATTCTTTACTATTTCTTTTTCTCTCCGTCTCGCTTCTCTCTGCAGATCGCATCATTTATTCCTTATAACTTCATTCTTTTGATTCCTTTCTATACCATGTATATACTACCGAACTGTAAGTTACTTTCTGTACACGTCGTATACTATATAGATATAGTTATAGTCCCTGGTTATAGTTATATGAGAAGACACCGAGATTCGATAACCGGAAAATCGGGATCTGCGGATCTAATGCTAACGTCGATCGAATAAAATATAAATATATAAATCTAAGCTTCGCGATGTGTGTGACGATTTTTGTATCGGATGAAAAATAGATTCCAAAAAAATCTTCCGCGAACCCAAGTGCAGCAGTGTATAACAGCTGTGGTGAAAGGTATCCATCCAGATATATTCCAGCTATAGAAATAATGATGAAACCGACAAACTGCGGCCTCAAAGCCGCGGGTAATTACTGTCTCGCATATTAATACCCATCCATATTGCTACTTTAACGTATAGATATAGGGCAAAGTCCGCCTCGGCGTTTGTTCGACATCGAGTTCGATTGTTTCGTATATTCATTATTGAGGAGGGTTAGAAACAGGGTGGTTTTATGGCAGAGAGGTTATTCGTTGTCATCGGGTATTTTTTTATCACCCTGATTCCTCATTAGCGTATTGTTGAGTTTGCTGATTATCGACTTCATATACATACTATACCTAATGCCGCACGAAGGGATCGAATAGAGGCGGCACCCCGCGTCGTTGCACCGAACGACCGTATCGGGCTGAAATTATTCCTTCCTAATTGGTTTCATTGGCTCAACGGCGACGCCCGACGTACAATGGATCGAGTCCCGTGAGTCCCTCGTACCGCTCCGCGACTGTATAGGTACGCGTGTATTACGTAGGCACACATACGTCATTCGTTGGGCGATGTCAAATGTCGACATCATCGCGTCGGGAATCGACGATGACTAATTTTCAATAATATTACACGCTCCACAGTGTCGCGGAGAACTCTTTCCACGAGTACCCTCTCAAACCCTACTCAACAAACTAACGAATACATTCCCAGGTCAGACGGAGAAATTGGATCAATTATTATCCCGATATAAATCGAAAAAATTAAAATTAAAAAAAAATTAAAATGGAGCCTGGATTTCCATCCACTCGACTCAATTCAACTCACCCTTAATCCCATAGCCCGCTGCATACGCGCGCGGTACTCGAGAGAATAGCTGATCCGCGTCAGAAATTTATTCACATTTATACGATTATTCAGAATTGCGCGGCTACAGTTATCCCTATTATGATGGACGTGACCTATACGAGTTTTAATTACCGATGTATATTTCGGGATAAACTCGTAGAATTTTGTTGACTTTCTACCCGCGGCTATATCCAAATATCTAGCGGACGAGTTACCCTCAATTACCGGAAAACAAGAGAGGATTGGTATCGCTACCAGTCCGTGTTTTGTTCCTCAATAAAAGCGGAGGTTAATTGCTGAATTAAATTAAACAGCAGTTAGACTCTTGAGGCAGGTAATTATAAGAAGTTACAAGGTAACCCTCCCTGATATGCCATATTACCGGCCCGTGTTCTTCATTCTCTTTTACCTGCTCTGCATAGCTCGGTTGTACAGATTTACCCATTTCCGAAATATACATCCATATAAACCCCGCTGAACATATAAGCTGTTGGTTTTCAACACGTTCGTTCCTTGCAATCAAAATTAAACCCAGAATTATTCCCGTAATATGGTGTAGAAAGCTATTCAACAACGAGCCGTCCGTGTTGCATTAATACGACTTTCTTATAGGTTGAATCGCGTTCGTTTCGATTGGCCCGTCATTTTATCACGAGGATTTTTGTTAGCTTTCAAATTCCGTACCCTCTAAATGTCGAGTCGTACATAAAATGCTAGAAATTCAGGACGCTTATTTCGAGTGAAATTATTATACGAGAATGCAAATAATTCGCTCCTGCTGTCGCTGCAATTTTAGACGTTGAGTGTCGCTTTTCTAGGCTACTTTCTACCGTTATTCTAGTATATATTTTCCTCACTTCCTTCCGCTGTCATGATTTCATCTCTTCTTCCTTGATATCTTTCCCCCGTATTATAGCAGCTACCACCTTATACCTCTTAAGGTGCTTATGACGTAGCCCCGTTTTACTTGCCCGCTAGAAATACGATGGTGATTCTTCAGGCATATTAGTTTCACCGACGTATATACCAACCGCTCGAATTCGCTCACCTAGCGATGGGTATGAAGTACTCACGAAACAGCGACCCTTGTTGTTCAAAACGGGGGAAAAAAAATTAATAATATCAAAGACCAATTTCACTCAGCTGATTTGTTTGAATCTCAACGGAACGCAAGGTTTCGAGGTATATTCGTTGAAAAAAAACAAAAAAAAACGGAAACAAGCGAGAAAAAATAACACGACGACGCCTTCCCGCAGGTGCACGAATAATCGAATGATGAATTTCAATCGATGAATTTCCTTGCAAAATGAAATTTGATCTTTGGCCGCTAATCGCTGGCATTTGATGATCACTGTGGATTGGGTGCCACGGTGAGTGCCTGGAAATATGAAGTAGATAGCGTTTGATGGATCGAATCTTTGCTCATGCCCATCGCTGCGAAGAATCGTGTAGCGCACCCTGCAAAGTACCGGAGAGAGAGAGAATATTTCACCCAAGGCGACGTTACCAACGTCTCCACAGCTAGATTACGAGTTTATCTAAATGGCACTAGGATGTGGAAGTTTCTGTAGCGTGGTGGCCAGATTATGGGGAATGTTTACGGCATGATGACAGAGGACATTGAAATTCAGCTGCAAACGCTTTCGACAAAGTATACTAACTGCGGTTGGCCTACACCTAGTTGTACATACGTACCTTCTACTTCCAGAACTTACTCAGGCACGTAGAATTTAGTTTTATTTATTCATTCGTATATTCATTCTCTTTTTTTTTTTTTAATTTCTTTTTTCACCACGTATAACCTATATACCCGTGTCTAGTTAACTGAATATCTGGTATAGCTGAAGTGGATTAAAATTTTAGTTATCAATTGAATTGAATTTTTGCGATTGATTGAATAGCTACTCGTATCAGTATCAGTTTCAGCTTCAAACGCCAATTTCCGGGACTGTACGAGGGACGTGTATATATGGGTGTTTGAAAAATAGCAGATATGACGTATACGTGTACATATGTATTCGTTTAAATACCCACGCTCCAAAATTTTATTATCAATTTTTTACCTCAAACTGCACAAACAATCAGCGATGCGCCCATTAGCTGGTCGGAGAATTTTATTTTAGTACAGGTATTATATAGTTACTTGGTAAAATGTGAATTTGCTTATAAATTAATAATGTAGATGATTACCGGTCACGGGGTACCCAGAAATTCCATGCCTTATTCTCGCGGACGATCAAATTTGCCTTGAGAAATCCTTGACAGAAATTACCGATTCTATACAACATACATGCCTGGATATATCACGGTATTGTTCATTATCGAAATCCATCATCTGTCAACTGTCGTACTACGGTTCGTAGAAATAATGGAATTCACGGTCGCACACATAAACGCCAGAATCATAGTAAATGGCATTAGAACTCGCCCTGACCAACCAACGCCTGTCAATAATCGACGGACTACGACAATTCTTGTTATACTATATCAGAAATTGATTTTTTTTTTTTTTTTTTTTGAGCTGTGGTACACCCTGTGGCGATTAATAACGAAACGTCGATTTTCTTCCAAGTCCAACGGTGACCTCATCGCGCCGTTCTTCCTTATCTGGTTATCGGAAGGGGTCTTCCGGGTATCTGGAATGTTAATTTTTCGAAAACTTTTAGAACATCTTGGGTCGCGAAATTGTTAATTAAGAATGAAGGATCGTTATGACTGGGTACGACAGAGATCAGAAATGTCTGGAATTGTTATGATTTTAAACCATGGAGTTCCGCAGGGGGAGCATCTGCAGAGTTACGTGTCACGGGGTAAGTGGGTAACGTGGATGATCCTGAGGGGCGTTCGTGTAATCAAGTCTTACCCTCTGCGAACGTTGGGAAATAAGATTGAAAGTATATACCGCACACCAAGCGAGCAGTTGGGCAAATGGACTCGAAATATTTCAGGGCAACGCAGATGAGGTTGAAATTCAATAGTCTGGGCTGCATTGCTCGCGGCAGTGACATTGGGGAGCCCCCAAATTACAGGTTAGATAGCGAAATTTTCATTCTCCTCAACAATTTCACTCGCGACTTCTTTTCCTCTTCCAGCTTCTCCACGCCGCGCCGCGGCCGTACAACGACCCTACAAAAATCCTTTTGGCACAAACGAACACGAACGCTCGCGATCCTGCGATTTTGCCTTTTTTTTTCATTTATTCATTCATCTGTCTATTTATGGATGTGTATATATTTTTTTCACCAGCTCTTCGCAATCCTCCAAGGAAATTTCTTTCATTTCGCAATAACTAACCCGATACATCGGTCGATTCTGGATGTATAACCCACAAAATACACCGTATAGATATACATGGATGTGCAGGTATTCGTATCCCGCTATAAAATTTTTCTTATGATCTTTGAAAAGCCATTCGATTTCGCACACGCACCCCAACATCGTTTTCTGCAGAGCACGCGTGAGTGTTTGGCTTCCCGAGTTTGGGAGGATTCGTATATAACGCTAAATATTGATGAGATCTGGATTATTAAAGACGAGCTGGATTATGTGCCCCTCTAGATGTAGTAACCCCAGAATTTTTTTATTTTTTTTATTTTTTCAGGACATTCAAACATTTATTAGTCGTACCCCAAAGGCAACGAATCAACGTTCGTAATCGTATCGCGAAAAAAACAACTCTTGTAAATCGATGTAATTAATAAGTTTATTTAAATTTCACCAACGCCGAATCCTTTGGGATTTCGCAAAAATTCTTTAAACACCATTCGGTACTCGCCTATGTTTTTTAGTACGCGATATTAATTAACTGAATTTTACTTTGTTTTATTCATCGATTACGTGGCCTGGGGAGATAATACCACTGTCAAATACACATAAAATTACACAAATAAGAGCAGCAGAAAAAAATTTATCTAAATTGTTATATTAATTAAACCAGTTGTAATTACGTGAGGTTTATACAATGGGTCGTATGCAAATAATGAACACAGCATTATTTCATGTTCTAATAAACCGAATATCGACTTGATTATACCGTTACTTGAGCTGGAAAAAAAAATGAAAAAAAATTCCTCGTATGTGGTGGGTAACAGAACTTTGTCCGAAATAAGTATACATACTCTCCCATAATTCAGCCATAATACCTGCAGCTTGATAACGTTGAACATGTATTTTTACGCGTAACAATTGCGCAAAACATTCTCGTATGTTTAGACTGGCTTTTATCGTCCTAAGTAAACCGCATCTGCACGTACCGCAAGTATCACCTTTCGTCGCGCGTTCTTGCCGCTAAATAACCTCCAGATTAAGTGACCCACGATCCTCATTCTCCCTTTACCAACTTTACCTCCTTCTCTTGGTCTTCGCGAATACCGGAGGCGCTTGGAGAATTCCACATGGCAAAGACAACGTTCAGTAAAGATAACATCGCCCCGTTTAGAAATTTTTTAAAATCACAATACGGATCACGTTCTAGTTGTTTCGTCTCCCGTACCTCGTTGTCGTTTTCTACCCCCCTCTTTTTTTTTTTCATTTCTCTTTATTTTTTTGTTTTTTGTACCTCCCCTTTTGTGATTGCCTGAAAGTAAAAGGTATTATTATTATTGTTATTATTATTATCGCACCACCATCAGTTGGGGCGCGGAGGTCGTAACCCAGGTTGAAATTAATGTGTTGACCTGACCGACGCGGTTGGTGGTAGTTGCGGTGGTGGTGTGCTCTGGAAAGGGACGGCTGACGGTGTACGTGTACAGCACGCTATAGCTACCGGTGTCAGAATAAAGAATTCATCGAGGGCCCGCGTCCACCTCCAACAGAGGTCTGACCACATATATATATATATGTGCAACTTCTTTCCCTCGTGTCGCAGAAAACGAGACCAGCGAGGAACCGTCGGTTGATATGATGATGGCTCTTAAATTTTTTAGCTATTTTCTCCGTTGTACCTACGTATACAGCTGTAGGTACGATCCGTGCATATACCTGTACAGGTGTACGTACGTATCACATGTTCTCGTACGTGTTTTTTTTTACACCTTTCGAGGTATGCATGTGTGTGCTGGATAATTTATGTGGGGTAACCTGGGAGGCTGACTTCCTGCGCGCGGGGGCTCACCGGCTCTCGTTCACTCGGTTCGCTTAGGCTTTTTTACTGCAGGATAAAACAAGAGTTGAGAGGAGTTGGGAGTATAACCGAGCACGGGAGACCAAATCTGACAGAGATTTTTGCGATTATTTCCCGCGAGAGCTCTGATGCTATGCCGGTCCCCTTTTCTACTAATATTTTATCGCGGGTGCCACAGCGCTGCTACCACTACCGATGCCGTCGTAGTAATGGTGGTGGTCCTCATCTTCGTGCGGAGGCAACTCTGCAGTCAACATTTCACTACCGGTCTCGGCGCAGGAAAAACGGGGGGGAAAAAAAGCCTCAGGATGTCATTTTTCTGCTTGAACAATTTACGGAAATGTATTTCAACTCCGACGGATTATTTTTCAAATAATTTTACTGCATTCGAGTCCGGATATGCTTTAGCTGTTGCGACTACGAGCGAGAATTTTTTACCTTTAAGATATCAAATGAAAGCATGTACGGTACGAATGATAGAAAGTCAACCTGCAAGTCCGCCGCGAAAAAAAAAAGGGCAGGGAAAACGGACGGAGTTGTTTCATCGGATGAAATTCGCCGCCCGAATCCATTTTCCCTCGATATTCCACAGTGTAGAATTTTATCGAAATGTAACAATCCCCCAACATCGGTGACAGCGGTTGGATAGGAATACATAAATAAGCGATCACATATTACCGAATCACATGCATGCGGAACCGCCGCCGTCTCTTATTGATAAGCGAGAGTAAGAGGATCCCACATACCGGAAACGAATTCTACAAAAATAAAAGTGAAAAAAGAAAAAAAATATGGAAATCGTTCCTTTTAGCAGTTTTTCCAACGCGAAAAGTGAGCGGGTTTTGAATTTCTATAGGGGTGTATATCTTGCCGAATATCGACGATCGTCGATAAATGATATAATAATAATTTTCTGAGGTGGATTATCCGCCTCATTTGACACGCGTTTGCCCCTTAATATATATATGCGCTCTATCTCTTCCGGGTCTCTGCATTCGCCTCCATATAATCCTTATTTTTTCCGAGGTCATATACAGGAGGGCAACCGGTACGCCGCAATCTCTGGAACAAGAAGGAAAACTGAGACCAATTTCCGGTGGGGAAAAAAATAGCAAGTCGTTTATCCAACGGGAGAAGCTCCCGCCCTTTGCATATTCTCTGATTCCGCTTCCGCCTCCGAAGCCTTCGGACCTTGACCCATAACTCCTATTTTACCGCCTGTGTCAGACTATCAATTTACCTAGTTGATACATCGGCTCGTTTTTTTTATTATATCACGGCCGGCCCTGCAGTTGCAATAGGTATTATGTTTCCCGGGATATTTGTGCGCACAGTTCTGGGATGGCGTTAGTCAGATTGTAAAATGTTAGTGTGGCGGCGGCCACATAACCTATAGTGGGACACGATTTTTTCATGTGATTTATTCGTACAACTCGTGGGGGTGCGTCTGCATTACAGTGTGTAGTAGATATACTTTGATACCACGCGATCGTTTTTTGCTGCCAATTTGTGGCGAGGTGCGACATGTATCGATGTATTCGTATCTGTATCCGCGGGTTGGCCGTGTCTAGGCTATTCGGAGAAGCTGATTGGCCTGGTCGCGGAAAAATAGGTGGGTAGTATATTGGGAGGAAGTAAAGTGTGTACGTATAGGATACTGGCAAATAATACCTTGAGGTACCCTATAAGCTCGCCAAGACATAAATCGAGCGACTTACGATTTCCAATATCAACTTTTCAGATTTCCAAGAATTCCCTTTAACTGCATAAGTAACATAAATCCAATTTAATATCCCACAATATCCGGGAGCGTATTTCTTTGGGTATCAAAATATTTCAATATTATACAACACATGTCGGCATCTAGCGGCCAACCCCCCTACTCTTCGCCCCTCAACCACCCTGCGGAGGACACGGGACGGGTGAGGGAGAGGGAGAGGGATGAAAAAAAAAGTGCCGGAGTGGGACGGCGACGGGCTCGAGATGCAAATGGAAAGTTATGCCAGGGCAAAACGAATATTGAATCAGCAGCCAGCTTGTACCTTATAACTCCTACCTGCTTTTCATACGCTGCTATGGCTCCATATATGTCTGAAGCTACTAGCGACGGCCAAATATCCTAATATTGAATATATTTTCTAAGCTTCTTTTCCAACTCGATATTCCTCCTAGCGGTGCATCAGCAGCACTCGAGCCAAAGGGTTGGCCTCTTCACGGAGAAGGGCTATTGCGGTATACGCGGATGTATAGGTAGTTTGGTATATCCTCTTGTGACTACGTCTTCTTATACACCTATATACAGCTTTCAAGGAGCTCCGAAGAAAATTACGAAAATGGGGTCAGTTCTTCCCAGGTTTCTGAATTACGTTCGAGGCGATCGCGTTTGCTGGTGCGATCGAACGACGTACGTCCTTTGAAACTAGATTATATACCAACAGTTGGATCAAATTCTTACGGTGAAATAATGAATTCATAAACCAATCACCGTAGGTTCAATAATCCGGAACTCGGAATTCTTGATGCTCGGTGGGACCTCTGCAGTACGGACAATTATATAGGAAGACGGAAGTAAGGGGATCCATCGATCGATTGATCGAATCGTACCTCTATTTCGTTTTCGTTATTCCTTTTGTTTTTATTGATTTTTTTTTCTTTTTCTTCTCTTCTCTTCTCTTTTTGTGCGTTCGTGTGGAACGAAAGCAGGTAATTCGATCAAGCGAACACCTCATCCTTTCGAATCGGGATAGTATATATTATATAGGTAGAAACGCGGGGGCGTCTATATAGATGAAACAGGAAATAATTTGATACTCTTAAAAAATTTAGTAAAGTGGAAATTGGCCCGGATGCCGACGCCCGCAAGATGTATATTTAGGCACGACCTTTAGGACGATAAATAATTCGAAAGGGTTGCCGGGCGACGGCGTGCTCACGAGGAGCTACGCGATTCGCTCATCCAACCTGCTCTTCATTATTTACATCAATCTCTCTACACGTAGGTGCTACAGGTACACGTGGCCGGTCGACGCGCCTTCCTTTATGTACATCCTATGCTGATACCCACTCCTTTATCCATATAGAAATTCTATTATTGATCATCAACCTGACGCTTGCAACCCCTCGTATCCGCATTCTTCATAATTCCTTTTACTTCCCTTTCCAATTTCACACGTGGCTCGATTGACTAACCGGAATAAATAGTAGCCGAAGATATTATTTAAAGTAGTTGGATGAATACAGGTAACTGTGAAGTGGAGGCACGGAAGAACCGAGTGAATAATTTATGTGCGAATTTTTCCGGCTGCTTACATTCATTTTTAGAATCACTTGTTTCATTCACGATTACGTTCGGGGATAATGAAAGTGCGGAGTAATTGCCGCTTTCGAAACATCGAAGTAGGTATGTACGCAGCTATGAGTAACTTGGGTCATATTATATGAGGTGTATTCTCATAACTACCTGTTTTACATCTTAATATTTAGGTAACGATGTTTTCAATCAGCTGTACGTATACGAGGGCGGGGGTTTGGGACTTACAAAACGACGAGCGTTTATGAAATTTAGATTCATCATTTTCAGAAGGTTGTTGATTCCGAACAGTTAATTTGAAAACTTTGAACAATGTCCCAAGCAACTCCAATTTGCAATTTTGCAATTCCAATGGTCTCGATGCGACCCTTGGCTAAATATGCAGATCTGTCGCCCCGCCCCGAAATTTCTATCTATTTTCCCTCTCCCTCTCTCGCCCCCGTTTTCCATATACCATGCACTCTCAACTCTCTGCCCTCTGCCCTCCAACTTCCTATATTTCCCCCCTCTCCTCCCCCGTCCTTTCCTCTTCATTCCCCAGCCCCCGGCACAACTTCACCTATGATGGAGTTAATGCCGAGTAAAGGGGTCGAATGTGCAACGAGCTATAGGAATGCATTAGATTTCAAATGCAACTTCACGCAAATATGAAACGCGTAACGTTGCGGGTTATGAGTATAAACGCGGATATGGGGGATGCTGGTAAAATCGGCGGGATAGAGACAGACGCCCGATACACACCGACGCTAACGTATCGTGGAATAGGGTGGTGGAGGGGCGGTGGAGGGGCGAGGGGGGAGGGGGTCATCACAATTTCTGTATCGAACAAAGGTAATTACGTTTGTGGTCAGTGGGCTGCAGAGTTGGATATACATATACACAGCTGCCTAGAGACAGCTCGTTTACTCGTGTATTCCAAGTTCGATAAACACGCCAACCAAAATAATTGTCAATGGTATCGCGGGTGTTTCTTTTTTTTTTCCTTTTTTTTTTTTAGTCTTAATTTTCGGTTTTTTATTATTTCTTTCTTTTCGTTTTTTGCGTCGCGTCGTGTTATTTTATTCTTTTTCTTTTTTTTCTTCTGCACCCGTGTCAGCGGTAAACGGAATTTGCTCGTTAAAATTATCCGTTGATATCGCTAGAACTTAATTGACACGAGTTTGACGTATACAGAAAACGTAATCGTAAGTATTTTTGATTATCTTTTTTTTTATAGATTACACATTTTTTTTCTTTGAAAATTTCTCACTTCCCACAAAGTAGGTAATTGAATTTAACCTACACCTCGAGTTTTCTTTGTTTTTTTTTTCCCTCTTCGGATTTTTATCCAAGCGTTCATAGAATGGCTCGATATAATCCAGGGGACTAGTTCGCATAGAGTTATACGCGCAACTACGTACCTTAAACTACCTATTATACGCAACTCGCTGACAAATAGTTTTGAGTTCGAATAGCCAGACCCGTTAAATCGTAGCCATCGACTGGGTCGTTTCGTTTCAGGAAACGACCACGACCATTATTCCCCATTCGATATAAACTGTGGAGTGGAATCTTTTTACCCCTATAGACGCATGCGCTGCCAACTTGTAAAAGCCATGGTAATCGTATAAAACGCATCTCCGTATCTATGAATACAACAGTTAGTTAAAATTCAACAATTATGCACCAGGATTTCAGCAAATTCGAAATAACAAATAAATCAAACAGTGAAAACAGGGTCAAAAAAGATTTCTCAAGCATATTTTTACACGTTTGTTATTCGAAACTCTCTTTCGAATTGTCTAATTGTAAGTCGCGCGTTTTACGATGGTTTAAAAAAAACTGCCAGCGTTCTGGAAAGTCGTTCAACGATATCCGTACCAAAAAAAATAACAATTGAAGTTGCGGATGCGAGACCGATGGTAATATTTCTTCAACAAAGGTTTTCCAAAGTTTTATCAACGGAAGCATACGCGAAATTTGTTCGTTTGAAAAAGAAATAAAGAGAAATGAGAAAGAAGAAAAAAAAAACGAAATGAAAAAAGAAAAGAAAAACCGGAATTTTCCTTCAATTCCGGCAGTGGGGACTTATCTCGAAGCAAAACGCGGGGGGACGATGACGGTACCTATATCTTTTCAAGAAATATATACCCGCGAGAGATCGCGTTGAGGAAATGGCGGGAGTTTTCGAGAAAGAAACTTCGAAGAGAAGAGGAATTGTTAGCAAAAAGTTGAGAAAACGTTATACGTTTCATTCGTATATATACGTATACAGAGAATATAAGCTTATATACGCGCGGGTTCTAAGAACGAATAGAACGCGATACAGAAGGATTTATTCTTACATGGGACGTGTGTTTCACTGTCTCTCAGTTTTTCTGACTTTTTAGATTAGCGTACGAAATGGAATCCCCGGTTTTTTTTTACTTCATCCAATTTGTTCTCATTCGTCTCCTCCGTACTCATGTAACCTACCCCCATTCGTTGATTTCGCTTACGGAATATTTCTGCATTATCTGAGATGAATCGCGTAACTAAATTATAGTCATTCACGCGTCTGATCTTATTTAGTTTTCTTTTGTTTTTGTTCCCATTTTTTATTTATCCTCTTTTTCACATGAAACGTGTACTACTTCTTACATTTCAAATCGAGTGGTTAAGGAGATAAATATGACGTCACTGCCAGAAACGGTCGAGATCAGCACGCGAGGCATAAGAAGGAGAAGTAGTAGGAAAAAAAAAAGTATATATTCTTTATATTATTTTGCTGTGGGCGTTGTGCGGGTCTTGTAGAGAGTTTGGTGACGGGTAAAAAGAACTACGGTCCTGCAGAAGAGAACAGCAGCGGCAGCAGCACCAGCAGCGGCAATTTAATCGAAGAAAAATCGCGGCTGCCTCGCAAACAAAAGATCGTTAGCGAAGATCGCTTCGTCTCTGTTTTGCTGTCCCGAGCAGAAGATGGATCCTTCGTTTTTCTGATCCCCTTCCAATGCGATAGTAGTGGCTATATATTTTTTTTCATCCGATTTTTTTTTCGCTGTTTTTGTTTTATTTTTTTTATTTTTGTCTTACTATACCGCGTTATATCGATTAAAAGTATAAGTAAACTTGTGATTAAATGCCTGAGATTCTTTAAAAGTCAGTTGGCGCGAGGGAAACTTGTTAATGGAAGAAAACTTCCGGTTGACAAGAGATAGTTGTACCACCATCGTGCGGGGTAGGTAAGTAACTAATATCACCGCTAGCTCGGGGGTTGAAAAACTCGGGCGTATATGTCGCAGCTATTTACCAAGGATAAAGAAAAATATATAGGTACACATCTGCACGTATGTACCTTGGTACATAGCGGTGAAAATAAGCAGTGTAAGGTCAGATAAAAACAAAAAAAGGAGTAGAAAACTAAAAAGATAACGGGAAAGAGGAACTACTTCGATATACTGGTATAAGGAGTAGCGGGATATGAAATAAATTTGTTTCAAAAGTCGGAGCATAGTGAGGCATATGCCTTTACTTATGTAGTTTGTAACTATCAGGTGGGTACATAGATCCAGTGGTCTATCGAGGCAAAGATTGTGTGACAAGAGAGTCGACTGGATGGGGGGTGGGGGAGGAGGGGGCAAATGGTAAGGGTGCTAGAAGAGGAGAGAGGGAAAATAGAAAAAAAAAAAAAATGGAAAGTGAGGGATGGATAGAGAGGGAGAGCGAGAGAGTAATATAGCACGCCTCGCGTTCGGACATCGAATTACACAGCTGGTGCCTCCAACTTTCAACTCTCAACTTTCAACTCTCAACTTCGAACTTTGAACTTTGAACGTTGCAGCTTAACGCTCGAAAACTCGCAGCTTGAGCCGGTAGACGCCCATATTTGATTTATATCTTCAGCAAGCTCCGCCATCATCGTGGAATGCATCTAGAAGCAGTCGGCGTGAAATAAGCAGCGTCCCACCGCCGCCGCACCGCCTCCACTTTCGATCCCAATTCAAACCCCATATCTATAACCGCTTACCCCCACATATACTGTACCTAACTTATTACCACCTCCTTCAGGATTATCTGTCAAAGCGTGGAAGCTTCAATTACTAACGGATATCAAGGATCAGCATTAATTAGATCTCACTACCTAGTTGCGCCTCACCGATTGTGACATAATTGTAAGTTGCGCGCGCCGTCTATGTATCCTCGTTATAGATCTGACAGCTATTCTAATGAATTACGAATAAAATTCGAATAAATACATTAGTGAGCATAAATACTTTAGTGCCAGGAAATTACCTAGACACTTTTCTTATCAAACTATTTTATTCTTCATATTCTCTTATCTACAGTTTATTTTATCAGACAATAAATACGGAGAGAGAAATATACCATAAAGTTACGTGATAAAGTGAAGTCGTTGCGTTGCGGTAGTGTTTTACGTTATGGATATATGTACTATTTCTTGGTTTTGTACGTCTATGTACATACATATAAATGTAGAACGGTAAGAGGTTTGAACGAGTTTGAACAAACGAGGCACTAATCGGGTTTAACTTATCTCATGAGAGCACACACAACAACATCCTTCTCATAGTTGTTTCCGTCTTGGTTGATCGTCTCTCGAGAGTGTGGTACACCGTCAATTCCGCACCACCAACCCCGGCATGTGCCTCGGCAGCAGCCACCTCTTATAGCTGTACAGCAAACTCGTATAACTACGTCACATCCCGTAGGTAATTGAAAATGTTATCTTCTGCCCACGTGCGCGCCGCCACCACCCCCACCTCTCATCTACCCTCCGCTATCCCGATCTCCCCAACCTCCTTTTCTACCCCGTTACCGCTTACCCTGCAGGAATTCGCCTATCGCTGCCCGGATACACCTTCCTCTTCTCCTCTTTACCCCGACTCGGCGGTTGCGTCGCCTCGCTCTCTTCTTTCTACCTACCGACCTACCTACCCCGTGCCCGTTCTCGTCCTCGTGGTAATTAACACCCGTGGAAAAGTCGGAAAACTCGCGATAACGGGTTACAGCTATACCCCGGCGATGGTGTTGCTGCCGCCGTCGTTGGTTTCCTGGAACCAACCGGCGACTCTGGTTTCGAGAGAAATGGATCTGTATCCTGATTTCTACACCACGAGTTCCGAATCACGATGAACTCGGCCTATACGTGCGCAGAGATGACTCTGTGTAATTTGTGTTTTTCTTTTTTCTTTCTTTTTACCCCGGATGTCGTGTTCTGGGTGAGAGAAATTCACGTATCATACAACTATATGTATCTGAAATATGTAGGTTTCTATACCGGAAAATGACGGAGTGGAAGAATAACATTCCGAGGCATGAGTTGATCGAGGATATTCATCTCGATATATTCTGAGTGTGAATAATCGAAACTGTGAACTGGTTCGCGAATTATGCGATGACTCAGTGTCTCGAACGCGCGATGTGAAAATGCGGAATAGGTATGGCATGTATAGTCGATAATATTTGACTCGTGAGAACGTTAAGAGACGGATCTGTAACACGGGGGAATAGTATTCTAGCATTAACATAAACGTTGTTTGAACTATCGCCTCGCGAAAATATATTCCAAATGGATTTTCAAAACCATATATTTATACCGTCGGTTGTAGAATGGTATATAATGTTGGCCATTGAAGTGAAGAATTATTGACGACGTTGGTTCGGCTTAGCAGCTCCGACTGCCTGTATGGTATGGCTAGGCGATTTTACGTTTGGGTACCTTACCGCAAGCCCCTAATCTCAGTCGCGTACAATTAACATAAAATATAAATATAATATCAGTGTGCAGCCTCGAGGGGCGAAGAGAACGGGAACGAGAACGAGAACGAGAAAGGGAGAAATGGGGTAGTAGTGAAATGGGCCGCGATGTTGGAAGGGGAAACCGCCCACGCAAGGGGTCGATTTTGCAGGGCGTCTGTCGAGGACAGTGACAAATGAAGGGAGCCTTTGGACCTTTCAGCGCGCCCTTAGGAGTGCTCCTCTTTTGGTCTTTGCTCCCGCTCTTGCGTGACGGGTCCTTCGCGTCGATCGCTTCTCTCTATAGCCACGACGTATAAGATTATTAGTTATCCTGCAATTAAAATACGGTCAACCCACCCAAGAACTGCTCGAGTACCACTAAGAATAAAGAAAAAAGAAAAACCATTTATTACAAGACCCGATAATACATTTAGAATTTCCAAAAAGGATTCGCGTTGGCTAATAATAGATTGGAATCAAATTTCAAAAAGCAGGAATAATCTGAAAATCACGGATCAAAAACTTTCGTCGAGACAAGTATCATGAAAATTTATTTCTCGTGTACTCGACGGTGTTCGGTGAACATTTTTTTTTTATTTTTTAAATATTTTGTTCGGTGTAAAATGAAAGTAGATATGCATCTGCGAATGTTATGCTAGGGATACTGCGTGTTACAGAACGTGGATGAAACTAGAGGCGGTGATATCGCGGAGTATCAGCCGCGTGCTACCGGATTAGTTTCGTCAGTGGACCAGACTGATTGTGTCAGAATGGAGTGTTCATAGATATTTCCGTGATATTGCTTTTTAATTGGAAATCGACTATCCGTTTTTCACCCTCCCTCCTCGTCCCTGTAGCAGCGGCAGCAGCAGTCTATATTCGGTGTTCTTCGTTTTCCGTACTCCCGTGATCACGGGTTAGCTCTTTTGTCAGATGCGAAATGAGAACTGTCTTGCGTATCTCCATAATTTTAGTTTGAAAACCATTTGTTCGGTATTCCCATAAGAAAAATCCCTTCGACACGATGACCGACTAGAAAAAAAAGCGGCAGGATCATCAGGAGGTATTCAAATGTTTTTTTCGTTTTTTTTCTTCATATTTTGTACCATCATACAACGATCTGCAAGGTGTTGATCTCCACCTACCAAAATTCGCGAACGCGTTATTCTTGAAAGCGCAATGCAAGGTTGACAGTAGGGTTAGGGTTTGCTGGGTTTAGGAGTCGTGATATGCTCACCGTTCACCGTTCAACGAAAAGTCGATAACTCCTATCGTGGCAAACCGATCTAAGGGTGGAAGGATCTTAAAGCACACAATTCCAACGGTGGATGATCCGATCGCTTTCCCATTACCGAGCGAAACTCCACCGGCGGGGTTTTCCAACCACTAGTGACGCCCCAGGCGAAAGGATATTTTCCGTTTTGATAGCTCAGCTCAACTCTCGTCGTACGCCATACCGACAACACCTAAGCGGACGTGGGTGATCCCTTTGCCCCGTTTTTCATCTACTTCCGATAATTTTTTCTTTCAGCTAAGGTCAAGGTCGCGTAGATATCGCTTGATTCAAAAATTATGCCAATAAAAAGATGGATCAAGAACACAGAATATTCTCATGGAAATCTTGTAATAATTTCACCGCCATTCTGTCACAGCCTTTTTTTGGACCAATAGGGAAGTAGCGCAGCTTCGACCAGCGTCCAGTTCGCATAATGATTGGATTCCATCCCAACGCCTTGAATGAATTTTCCCCACAAACTACCCAACGCTGTCACGCCAAACCCAGACATTCCAAAGTCATGGCATGGAACTCGGCGTTCGCAACCCACCGCATTGTTTCCATTCTGTAAGCTATCCGATCAAGTTTCCAAGGACGAATGATCAGCTTCTGAAATTTCAGAGGTCGTGAGACGTTTCTGAATCCAAACATGCATAGCAAAAAATAGCAAGATCGAAATAAACTTGTCTCCTCATAACTATGATAGGACAAAACCTCAAGTAATCTGGACAAAGAAGTGGATGAGAAGAATTTTTGCACAAATTTTCGGAGTACACTGCAGATGCATTCATAATCTAGTATTTCCTTCTCACGTATAGTACACAAGTTCTAGTCAATGATGCTCAGGGTGACATCCGTGTCATCGTCGCTCCACAATGTTTGATTATAGAGGGATGGTCCCTTTAAATTTCCTCTACCAGATCGACCTATTTCTTGGGCTGATCTAGAAGAAATTCTCCCACTGTATTCCCGCGTCGGGCTCGGTACACACGATCCAACAATAAGAGTCAGTCACAAAAAAGCTTTCTAATTCGAACACGGTTGGAATAGCAACAACGGTATATCGACACGGCGACATGGAAGGGCTCGTCGCGTCGCGATAGTCGATATTCTTCAATACGTAGGGCAAATCATCCCCCAACCGTTACAATCGACTCTCGGTAGTTCTGTCCTACGGGATCCGTACTAGGTTATACCGTGGAGACGGAAGTTGGTAGGGTTAGAAGGGGGTGAGAGATAGGGAGGAAATGGAGGGTGTTGCCGAGTCCCGACATGCCCAGCTTCGATTAATCAATGGGGGATGGCATTTCGGGTACGGCTGACGGTAACGGGAGTGAGGAAGAGGGACCATCACCACCACGGCTACTACCCTCGTGGAAGAAGGCAAATACTATATAGCTACCAGCTACTAGACGGATGGGCTGCTTTTGATGAATGGTCGTGGTCCTGGTGCTGGCGGCACCGTCAGCGGTGGTTCGCCTTCTAGTTTCGTACGGACGTATTCATAACGCGAGACGAGGATGGGTTCGCGGTATACTAGGTACTCGTTCAAATCGCTGAGACATCGGTAGGTTAAGAATTAAACGTCAGCTCTCCTGAATTATCATTTTGCACACATCGTCGCTCTCTTCAGTGGGTACGTACTCCGTATACCGTACCAGTCCTCTCAGCTCGCATCGCTAAACTCCTTTCATTACCATCATGGTTTAAAATCTACCATCAACCGCGTATTCAGAAACATCTGAATGCAGCAATAGACTGCTGTAGGGTGCAGAATAGCTAATGACAAACTCTGACCTGGAGGTCGAGTGGTTCCACGGATTAGTACCTACCCCACATATACGTATGTGATACGTTATTCTAGAGAAAACGAGGTCGGTACTATATTGTACTCGACTATGTTCAACTAATGTGCGAATTTCTGTCGCGTTAACTTGAAAAATAGGTTGGATCGTGACAATATTCAACTCACCGCACACGTATACGCACACATCGTGGAAAATTAGGTGTTTTGTCTGGGACTCAATTTGAGAATCAGAAGACTTACAAGGGAGTTAGGGAACTTAATGAGGCTGTAGTTAGTCGGCAATGAAAACGCAATTATTTTAAGCGAATGTAAGTCTTGGGTTGTTAGTACATCTCTGAATATGTATGAACGATGAACCGGCTGTTCCTCCGGGCAATTGTATTTCAGTGAACTTCTATTTTTACTGCGCTGCACCGTAGAAACCGGACCAATTCAGACAAACTGAAAAATAAAAATATCATATCAATTTCAGCCAATTTTCACCAAATATTCGTGACGATTTTAACCCACTGTGCAAGTTCCACCTCACTACCGATGATAAATATGAATACCATAGAACTCGAGTGCTTCTATCGATTAGCTCTAAGCAGTACCACTACCACCGCCAATGGTAGAATTGAATATCTCCCGTTAACCTGGACTATCACAGTCAACCGCAGCATAGTGAATGAATAATAAAAATGTCTTAGCGAGGTTACAACTACCTGGATAGTGCCGCATACCTATATAGACATCTGGATCAGTAGCTGCTGAGTGGATAGAGGGATAGTCTGCAAATTAAATTCCGATATCGTACCTATATACCTTCACAGTTATACGACTCACCTACTAACCCGGGCACAAGCAATTTCCCCATTAATTTTCTAGTGGCTTCAAATGGTGACCAATCATCACAATAACGTGCCTACGCTTTTTCCACCATGCTTTAGAGTCCATTCTTTCTTCATTCTTTCTTTCTTTCTGCTTTTTTTTTTTTTTTTGTACTTTGCTTCTTCAGCCCCCGCCGTTTTTCTCTCAATTTTTATTTCTTTTTTTTTTCTTTTTGCCTGCCCTCTAAAAGGAGTGCTTGAAATCCTCGGACGTTTATCGTCTGCTAACGTGAAGGGCATCTCTCACCCTCACCCTTGTCTTCATCCCCCATCTTTCTTGCAGCAGCTCTAGCTACTCTAAACACACTCGTTTCGTCCGCACCTTGTGTTATATAAAGCTATAGCTCGGGAGCCACTCAACCGGATCAACTTACTGACACCCCTGAACCAACTTTTGTTTCGGGGTTCCAAATTTCCGACCGACCGACGATAACAGCCTGTCCCTCGGCGTGGGTGTTGTATCACTGGGAAAACTCAATTTTACAATTTCATTTCTCTCGCGCAGCCCGGAAACCAAAGATAAAAAAAAAGAAAAGGAAAGAAAAAGAAAAAACTTAGGGGGAAAAAATTGCGTTATATCCAGGATAAGTGGTCACGAGTTTAGGTAGCGGGGCTTTAGACACACAGGTTTTATATCGCTGTGTAATATTATACCTAATTCATCATCGGTGTATTAATATTTTTTTAACGTAACGAATGAGGACCTCTCATAATATTTAAGGAAAACCTTTTGCAGAAACAAGGTAGTTGGCGATACACTGACAGTCCTGATTCCATATAAAGCGAGCTACGTTTACATTTCCAGATTTATTTATACAAGGATTTGCTGTATTTGCATTACCATAACCGGTACTTGAATAAATTTTTACTTTGAAAAAAAAAAAAGCAGCCCTGAGGGATTCTAGACAGATAAAAAAAAATACAGGTAAAACTTGAAACAACAAATTCTCGTGTTCCTTAAACCAGGTAAAAATTTTATCACATAGCCTTTTAGGCTCCTCAAAATTAAACTACCCACCCCTCGTTTAAAATCAATGTTCAGAGTCAGCTAGAGTTGCGTAAGTGGAAGTTTATTTTTATTTCGTATTAAATAACGAACACCTAGATTGTACCTTTCCTTATAGGGCCTGGCGGAAAAGAAGGAAGGGCGTAATAGAAGCGGAGTAGGGGAAAGGTATACGCGTGAATGAATTTCAGAGTGTTGCGGGGGTAGAAAAAGAGGCGCCAGGATTACCAAAAATATGGAAATAATTTATCTCGTTCAAAGAGCACCGAGAAAGCTTACGCGTTACGTTCGCGTAATCCGGGCAACTCCGCACCTCTTTTCTATATTATACCTACCTATACAACCTCACCCTCCCGCAGGCTCATCAATTTCAACACAAAATTTATTTTTATACAACCGACCGCGAGCTCGAAAACTCCTCCGCGCACACGTCATTCCCTTTTGCAGGAATCTGGGTAGGACATTTGATGCCACCCTGAAACCTTGACGGTTATGTACTTGTGACTTAATTGGGTTATTTCGGGTAAATACGAGTAATGGAGAGGAACAAAAAAGTAGAAACATTAAAATTAATATAGGAAGAATAGAATGAAGATGAACTTCTCATGCTTGAGATATTCATACTTCAACCACAGCTCGAATTCCTTATGCATAAGCGGGGAAATAAAGAGAATTTACCCAACTAATCAATTCTTTAAAAAATTAGAGCAAGCCCGCAGGAGTGAGATCTCAATATGTATGTAAATTAGGAATGTTACATGAAATCTGCGATTCTCTCTCTCGACGCTGAGTTATTTTATTGTCTAACCTGCCCAAAGCCTTGGCCCGCACAGTGTACTGCACTCTTTTTCGTACAAAATAATGTTTTTTTTCTCTTTCTTTCTGCTATACAGCGTCCGTTTTTTGGTTCTCCCATCGAAAGCCGACGACGACAAATTTAAACCTGGCATCCGGCCCAATGAGCGGGAGATGACGGCTCGGGGGTTGATGTCTATGCGCCGGTATGGCGCGCGAGAGCCTCGCGCCGTGAATGTATGGGATTTTAAATGAGGGGAATATATTTGCCAAAGCATCAGCATCGATCTTCATGCGAAATGTCTAAGGGTCTGAATGACAGATCCCCCTTTACTTAGCCAGTATCGGATTTCAGCTTTCGCGCTGCATATAGCAGGCTTAGGCACCACTTTGCAGAATTAGATGCTACGCGCCGCGGCTGGGAGGAAAAAGGGATGACGGAAATGGGGGAGAGGGAGAAGAATAAGAGAAGTGTACGAGGTAAAAGGGTCCCCGATTTGAGTTCAAGATCTCCGTTTTCAATGAATGACTGAACGATATATACGTGCACAGGGATAATATCTACAAGCCATCGTAAAGGTCTTTCTTTTTTCCTTATTTTTCTTTTTATCAGTTTTCTTTTTGAAAGCACTCCGCGTCACCCCAACGACGCATCGTCATCGTCACCGCACGTGGATAAAGCCTAGTATATACCGTAGTTATTATAGTAGTAGCTGTGACGATATAGACGTCGTATGCTTTGGCGACGTTGTAGCCAAGGGAAAGAGGAGCTGAGGCGAAGCGACATCGCCTAATTGCCACGGCGCGAGGCTCCTCGAGAATCCTTCTTCCGTCGTCGACTCGTGACATCGTCGACGTCGCCCTCCACCGCGCTCGAGGCTCCCTTTTTCCCCACGTTAATTAGGCGCTCCCATCGTCGTCGTCAACTTCTTCCTCTTACTCTTCTTCCCTGTCTTCATCTTATTCCACCTTTCTTTACCCGGCACATGTTAGCTAGGCACTGTTCGTCGTGTTGCCAACGGGTTTCAGAACTTGCGTTCACTTTTTTTTACTTGGAGGTTTTTCAAGGTGTCGTCTGTCAAAAAGTACCGTATGACAGAGCCTTCCATCGTATTCAAACAAAAACTGTTGATAAAATTTCAAGTATGCAACGGATTTCACATTTTCACCCCCTGCCCGGTTCTGAATCCCAAATCCTTGGTCCCTTGTCTCTCTTTTTTACCTCCATCGCTCTCTGGTGAGTTACGTGACACGTGCTACTCCGCAAAGAATGCCGCTGCATGTATTTAAAAAATAAAATAAAAAATACCGTTCACCATCGCACGTATGAATACATGTATATAAATACATTTGCCAACCAGCTACCGACCAAAATTTAACTTACGTATACGTCGCTCAGTTATTTTCTCATGTTATAATACCTACGCACCATACGTATACATTCGGAGGCCGGTCCCTTTTTTAGTCGGTGCAGAATGTTCTGCCGCACAACTGTTGCAGCTTTTCACATACATGTTTGTTATATTTATGAAACATACCTAAAGATAAAGCGAGGGTGGCAGCAACAGCGGCGGCTATACTACCCTCGCGAAAACTGGGGTGCGTTTAGGTATATGAAGGGGAGGAAGAGAAAGAGAGTCAAGCGAAGCGTCGTATAAATATTAAGGTACCTCGTTATTGGACGGATCGTAACAGTCTGAATTTATTAATAAAGTTGGGCAGTATCTTCTTCATTTTTTTTTTTTTTTCCATTTCATTTCATTTTTTTCCATATTTTTACGGTCTTTCTTCTTTTTTTTTTTTGTCGGAGAAATTAAAAACCGTATCTTCAAAGGGCTCGCGGCGCACCGGCGAGATTCCCCGCGGTCCTATGAATTTTTAAAAACCTCACGTCTCGACGGCCTTCGTCATTGCTGTTACTACTGACGAACTCAACGTCACAACGGATTGTTTTCTATCACACACGGAACGTCGCATCATTCGTTCAACACTAGGCATTCTTCGTGTCTCTTTTTCTTCTTTTCTATTCACAAAGGTATAGGCAGAGGATGTAGTTCCAGTAGATGATGATAATACAGGTGCTAACACAGGTCTAGCATTCTTGGGTCAAACAGAAGAACACTAGCGCGCTCCTGTACACGAGGGTACCCGCCCCGCCCCGTTGTAACAACGTCATTGAGTACCGTCTAATTAAATAAGACGTCAGCTGAAAACAGCCGGCTGGCTACACGTACATACCTTGGATACAGCGCGGGCAGGGTACCTATGCCACTAACAAGGCGTTTGAGAGGAGGGTCGCCGGGTCAGCCGAAGAGGTTTGTAGTAGAGGAGAAGAAGAAACTGGAGGAGAATCCGTTGCCTTCACCCTCTCTCGCACCACTTGCGCCCTCAAAGCCCTGTGCTAGAACGTTCTACATACATGTGTAGATTCTGTTCTTCCTAGTTCTCTTGCAAATTCCCTACCTTTCCTGTCTCTCCTCCTCTTTCTTCGTGCGCTACCTAGTGAAATAATAATTGTAGTGGTGACCCGCAGGACAGAGTGTTCATTACCTTCTATACCTGACTGTATACGAGTCGAGGATGCCGCGAGATATAAGAGGAAAAGGGAAAAAGGAAAAGGGAAGCATAGGAGAGAGTTTTGGTTTGGCTCGGAGTTAGATGCACACGACATCATCACCCAGGAGAAATTGAAGTTATTCGTTGATTCTGATGGTTCGTCTATTTTCGGCAACGACGTCAAAAAAAATTACCAGATCACGTTATATTTGTGAATGACGAAAATTTTATACACATCGTTGGTTATTTTAAATTTTAGGCTAGTTATTTTTTGGAGGTCAGTGGAGCCGGGGGCTACACACATAGCACACAGTTAGCGTCTGGTAACGAAGGCGGTACCGAGTTTGCTGGCTGACGTAATCTAGTCTGAGGGTAAAACCCTGGGGAACTCGTTCCTGCTGGGCGGACTGGCCACTGGGGACTTGTAATCGTCCTTAACAAGTGGACACGGCTTGTTTCCCTCGACCCACCAACTTACCGACCCGCGCGTCTTATTCCCATTCCCATTCTTATATTGCACCCCAACTCCACACCCTCCTTTACGGTTTACGGTTTATGGTTTTGTTTTTGTTATTCATATTGTTGTTGTTGTTGTTTTTGTTTCGGTTCTTGTCGAATTTCCATTCGCCTCGCAAATTCACTTTCATATGTTTTATGTTATCATTCATAGCTCGACGCACCGCCTTTTATGCGATGCCATGCGTAAGGATTTAAAAAAAAAAAGAGAAAAAAAAAACTCCCGATCTGAAAAAAAAAAAAAAAAACAACAAGGACCTCTCTCTCATGCAGGTCGTAGCCGGCAAACATTCTTCGCATATCGAAGGGTAACTCACCTTTCGACACCCTTACAAACATGGAAGCCAAGTTTTTTTCTGTTGGTTTTTCTGTTTTTTCCTCATCTACTTCGCCTGATTTCTACACTTCCGTGTAGATTCGCGGATTAAAGTACGTGAGAAATTTCCGACTGAATTTTTCTCTCCTCTGCGTTTTACGCGATATTATGATAAATCGATGATTCAACGATACTCGTATCCGCATTCGATTGACAACGCGTTGGCACCCTCATCTTTCGTTACACCCGATGGTATAATTCCGTAGCGGATTCTTGAAGGACGAAAACTCGAGGACGAGGGGATGTGCAGAAGGTGAGGTAGAGTTAGCGAGTGCACTCGACGCGTTATGATAACGAAGTAGTGACATGCATGCTACGGCACTTAATTAATTCTGATTACCCCGTAATCACCTCGTTCCTAGGCCCTGCGTCCAATTTGTGTCGTTGGTCATTAATTCCGAGGCCGCTGTCACCTCCTCCGCCTACTATTTCTCTGCCTTCGTCGTTACTACCGGCCTGATCTCTTCCCCACTTTACCGCGCGCCTCCAGCTCTTCGCCGATGGATCACGGGACACCGTAGCACAAGTAAATATACTGCAAGGTACAAACACTTTCAGTGGCTCGTTCGATGAATTTCACATAGATTTGCGCTATTTTCGTAAGTAAAGGGTGAAAAAAAAGGAAAAAAAAAAAATTGTGGAGAGACCAATCGATGGTACCATGGTTGGGAAAAGCATAAATTTTAGATAAGTCGTGCGAAAGATCCTAAGCTAACGATGTTCCGCCCACTGGAGAACGTGGAAGGTCGCTGACTCGGCGGCTATCGTTCGACGGACTAAAATCATCCCTGATTGTGGGTTAGCTTCGAATATCTTCCATGCAGAATTTGCTGGCCCAAAGTTTCTATGTAGAGCAAGAGGCAGTAGTTTCAACATTTCTGAAACTGGACCCCGCAGATCCTCGATTAATATCTAATTACATACAACTAGACATCCCACAGCGCGGAACGTCGATCTCAGATTTAGCAGAGTTCGCTCAGGAATTTGCTAGGGCTTAGAGAACAAGTTTGAATTTTAACGGGTCTATAACGACGGATACAGGTGCATAGGTATGTATACGTGTGTGGGTGTGGGTGGGTTTCAAGCTCCCCTGAGCACGGAGAAGCAGCTGCTGCGATGATATAGGGAGGATATTGCTATCTCGTGCCATTAATTCGTGAAGCAACTTGCTTGGAAGGCACCCCCCGCTGAGTGCACCCCAATGATGTTGCTAACGTTGTCATAATTCTAATGGTTATTATATGTACATTGAAAAATGTTCGAAAATTTTCTCGTTATTTACGACCTCGCTGATCATCTAATTTGTACCACTACATATCGTGAATTTAAAGTTGATTAATTCGTGAAAATCAACACTTGTTTTTTTA
Source organism: Athalia cordata (assembly GCA_963932425.1). Lineage (NCBI taxonomy): Eukaryota > Metazoa > Arthropoda > Insecta > Hymenoptera > Athaliidae > Athalia > Athalia cordata. The sequence goes on from OZ010626.1 coordinate 36,071,038, forward strand.
TCTTACTCTCGTAACATCGATATCTGCGGAGCGAAAGGAGGGAGAGAAAAAAATTAAACGAAATAAATATTCGTTCCCTTCATTCGAATCAACGGAACTTTGATCACGGATCATGTTTGCAATTATTAATTTCGCAACGCCATTTCATCAGACATGAGTGATATATGTGTAAATATACTACACGTCAGTTATTATCGAGTTTGTGATGACCGGATACCGGGAAGTTCCGATTGAATGCGCGAAGAAAAAGCTGGAAATATAAACAAACTAGGTGTCTGAAAAGCTATAAAATATGAAAATTGGAGGATGTAGTTGGGAGGTCGGTGGCAGGGGGTTGGTAGTCCGGGGGAGGTCAGGATGAGCGGTTTGAAAAAGGAGCAGATACATGTATACAAAAATAGAAAAACAAAAATAATAAAAGAAAAAAAGAACGAGACAGCGTGAGAGCGACCGGAAGCTTGTAACGCGTTGCCGGAGTCCCGGTGGACGACGTGGTTTCATTCCATCTGGCCCCGAGCGGTTGTTGCCAAAATTAGTTCGGCTCGTACTCTGCGGCGCGATCGAAATTGGCGGTAGCGCGATTCTCTCGCGCCCTCTATTCCTACCTCTTCCCCGCACACCCCCGTCGCCGTTTTATCCTCATTTTTATGTATTCGTTACGTAGCAATTTTTTTTTTCTTTTCTTTTTCCGTGCACTAGGTACTCTATTTTTTTATTCCTTTTACAAACGCCAGACAACCTTTTTGGAGAAAAAAAGAAAAAGAGAAAAAACAAAAATACCAACTCACCCCTCGATCCGCGACTTCGTAAATGTTCGAATAGCATTGTTTTATATCTGCTGCTACTGCTGTGCAGCAATTAACTATTAGAATAGGAGTTCAATCCAGGGGTTATTATTGCAGCTGTTAATTTTTGAAAAAAAAAAAGAAAAGAAACGGCGAAGCCCAATTACCAAAAATAACCTTATACGTAAGTTGCACGTATATCAAAATGAATGAAAACTGTGCAATTCAGTTTCGACGTTTGTTTTAAGAATTTTTCATAACCCGCGAACTAGGCACATACAAAAAGTATGTTGGTTATGCGATATGTAGAAGAGGTTTATGTAGAGAGATGTTCGATGATATTCACTGACGTGCAACACGTCGGCATATAACACGCATCGGGAATGTAATCAAGATTTTACGTCAACGATTAATTGACGCAGCAACGGTCACGAATGCTCTTCGGATGGGTGGACTAACTAGGTGGGATGTGTAAGAGCACTGCCGAAGTTGGGGTGACGACGAGGAGGTGCTTCCATGCAGGGTGCAGTGTGGTACACAGAAACGTTACGAGAGGGTTGTCCCCGCTCGGCACTGCGTTCGCGGCAAAGGCTCAATTAAACGCGGCCGAACCTTGGAAGCTCCTGAGTGACCAACGGACACCTTCGTGGTGGGTGTCACCATAATCACGTGGTATATTCTTCCTCTTCCCTCACACGATTTGCGCCCAGCCACCCGTTTATTCACACTATCGAAGTATGCACAATTGGAATTCGAATAACAAATTCTTGTATCTTGTACATGGCAACGACTGACGTAATTTTTACTTCTCTTTTTTGTTGTTTTCATTCAACGAAGAATAAGTAGTAGAAATCTAGTCCATTTTACTGCGTGAATTTTTTATTTCATCTTATATCCGATGGTTTGATATCGCTACGTCGATTGTCTTCGATTTTACTTCTACGTATATACAGCTCGTACCGTTACGTTATACGTCGATACAAATTACAAAGTTATACGAGACGAAGAGAAGAAAAAAAAGAAAAAAAAGGACCGTCGCGTCGTGTTATTTCTTTCTGCGTTTTCTTCTTCTTCTTCGACTTCTTCACTTTTATTCTTTGCTTTTATTCTCACTTCTTTTTGCTATACGGAGATTTAATCGACTTTGAAATTTGTCTGCAACTAAAATTGATGTCTCTCAGTTGCCCCACCTTCCGTTCCGTTGCCGTCTCAACTCTCGCGTTTAACAGCCTACGGGGCTTCTTCGGTCACCTACAGCTGAATAAATACGCGATATCGGAGATCCTTTGATTCGGTCTGATTTGATTTTCGCTCCACATTCCAGGTACATAAACTAAACTTCGTATAAACTTTCTATACATTCTATCTTGTCTAGATGAATTTAAAAGAGAAAAAAAATGAGGGAGAAAAAAAAATTTCCGATCGTTTTCATCCAGTTTTTATTACATCGAATTAATTACGAGCGCACCGCGCCCCGAAACAGTATACAAAGTGTTTCGCTCGTCACAGATAAATTTTGACAGCTACTGCACGTTACATAAGCCTCGCCTTTCACCCTATAGTTTATGTATAGATATATATATGTACGAATATTATTAATTACGGTTTAAAAATGCTAAAATAAAATTGATGGTGATGTAAAACAAAGAAAAAAAAAAAGAAAAATGAAAAGCAAATTGAAAAATAATTTCTCTCTTTATGATCAAGTTTTTTTTTTTGTTTTTTGTTATTTGTTTTTCAGTTTCTTTTTTGTTTGTTCAAACTTTTTTATACTCGCCCGTAGGTATAGTATATAATAGGATAAAAATATTAATAACAAAATTCCGGAAGTATAACGCCCGACAGGCCCGTAACCCTTTGACTCTTTGTTTTCTTTGAAGGTTTTCCAAATTAATCACTTTTCTGGGAAATGATGCATTAAAATATTTCGTTTTAATATATAGGCATGAACTGTGCAGGTAGCTGATCATCTCTCCTCATTTTATCGTGCGATAGTCAAAACATTATGCAGGTTTCTATACATGATACAATATACCTATACCGATACCACCGGCTCATCGCGTACATTAATTCCGAGTAACAAATTTTAATTAAAACTTGAAATAATTTTCAAAACGATTCCCTGTCACGGGTGTATAGTGGTTCATTAGGTCATTCTGCTGGTACTGGTATCTCGAGTGCAACAAGCGCACGTATAGGAATACGAGTATATATTATATGTATTGTATATATGTAACATATAATCCATGTACGTGTACCTATATCTAGACACGACGATACCTCGACGAACCATTTCCGCACCCCCTTCGGACGTACGTCGGCTTCTAGCTACACACATTCAGATACAACGTTGGCGAGATAACAGGCATAACCTTGCAAAAGGGTAGCTCCCCGGGGTGGTACTCCGCGTTAGGGGGTTGCGTGTCATTCGTGAGATGATTGATCGTTTAATTAGCGGCACTGTTACGGTGGCATAGTTCACACCGGACGACACAAACCGACCGACCAACCGAACGACCGACCGACCATCGCGTCGCGTTCCCCTCGTAGATTACATACCTATGTACAGTAGGTTTACACGCATCGCCGAATATCCCAGCGTTTATACCGATTCCGATCAGAGACAGGAGGGTGGAAAAGAATTGAGACGATTGGCAATGGGTGGAACAGTTTCATTTTTTGTTCACTATTCGTGTGTAAAACTTTTTTGTCTTTTGCAATATATTATGGAACAAACTGTGGAGTGTGTTATTGGGGCGCGATACTATAGCTGGTTGATCTGGCACTTCTACACCCTCCTTCGAAATGTTCTTCACTTTTCGAGTACATTAACCATCCGCCAAGGTTGGTAAAGAGGGGTGAAATTCTCTATGATATATACGTACATATAATTCGTATATAACAGAATAACAAAGTTACACAGAACACGCGGTGGTTTCGCTATGCGTATATACCTACCCACCTACCTACCTACCTACCTACCTACTTGGTAGATACACGATGTACCTATATTATACATAGATACATATACGTATATACATACCGAGGTAATGTTGAAAGTAAAGTACCAGAAGCTCTAGCAGTTGTACGCTTACATTCGTGTAATATGAAATCGAGCGTATCTCAATCCCCATGTACCGCCTAAAGGCAACCGCATGGAGTTGAAAGTCACAAGTAAATGCGGAATGTTATAACTTAGTATATGTAAACACTCGTATGTACTAAACCTCTTATGGTTTTCTTTCTTTCATTGTATGTTTCAGGTAAGAAAAAGTTTAAACATCTCCTAATTCATCTACTTCTCTTTTGAGAACGTTGGTTGGTTGGTCGAAAAAACGCTGGTGGTACGACGAGGGTATGTAAGTAGGCGTAGAATACGAGTTGAGAAAAAAACAAAAAACAACAACAAAAAAGGAAAAATCCAATAAATGCAGCGGTGTAATGCAAGTAAGTTTCTATACCTACTCCGGGTCGTAGAAAAAAAGAAAACAAAAAAAAAACGTGAAAAACGATACGAAGGAATGAGCGCGCTGTGGAGATGCCCGCGCGCTTCGTATGTGCGGGGTTGAAAATTCAACAGCCGCGTATGTAAGGGTCCGGATTCTAGAACGTAGGATATCTCGGCAATGGGTCGAAAATGGAGTTTCAAGTCACGTTTTCCAACCCGCACACTCCACCTCGCACGGTCCGCTCATTAGTTAGCGTAATGCTCTTCGTTGGACTCTGCACAGCGTTTCCCTCGTAAATTCAAACGCCCGCAGAGTCAGAGCCGGGAGTCGGAAGAGCCCGCCACCGGCATCGTGGTTTCGTTGATAAAAAGTAAAAGAATAAAAAATAAAAAAAAAACAGAGAAAATGACTAAACAAGTAAAAATGGATGTGCAACAGAATAAAAATGAGGAAAAAAAGAAAAAAAAAGGAAAGAAAGAAAGAGGCAGAACGAATGTCTGAGAATGAGAGCGACACGGAAAACATGGTCATGCGGAGCGAATAAAATAACGTCGAAGACGAGGAAAAGAATCCTCGGGTTCGTAAAATCGAACTCGAGACGACGTGACGTTGTTGCTGTTGTATCTCTCGTCGCGTTCAAAAATGACATTTTGTAATTGGATCGAGAGCTTCTGCACCTCCCCCGTACGTATACACGTACATGTTCTTCTGTATTTTACCGATACATATCGACATCCTGCAGCTTCGATCGATCCACCCTCCTACCCTCCGGGGACTGTGACATATTATTTATTGTGGTCGATGGGCTGCTAGTTGGCGGGTTTACATTCGTGATTTGTTACGCTGTTTTCGTTTCCCAGAGTTTTGCATCTGCTCTTGACTTCCTCCGGCGCGGTTTCGTTCTTCCGGAGAATCAACTTTCCTCCAATGTTACCCTATACATATATATTCCGGTTATGTTCGCCTGCGTATTACGCCCTTTATGGACCAGGAATCTTGAATCTATGGCACATCCTCCCGTTTTACCCTGTCTTCTGTTTCTATAAGCAAACAGTTTTCATACCACGGTACCAACCACGTAATGAAAGCGGAAGCGTTCGACGTTTTATTCCCTACGTTTAAAATAAAGCAAAATTCCCCGCATTACATTCTTCTATACAGGATCGTCGCACCCAGTAGATAGATTTATCTTTCCAAAAGTTCGTGTATATACCGAATGTTTGCCATGAATTAAAAAACATATTTCTACTTCCGGTCAATTAAGCTCCAATGTACGTAGAAATTTTTATTTTCAAAAAACTATAGAATTCAGTAACGCGGATTTGTTCGCGCGGCAATAAATCTCGCGGTGATCGAAGATAAGACACGGCATATTATGTAACGGGGGTAGGTTGTCGGAATATCTTGTTTCTGCGGAAAAATTAAAAGAAAAAAAAAATGAAATAAAATAAAATTAAAAAAAGTCCATTGAAATCCATTGTACGCGCGGTTGGCTGTGAGTTCATCGAGTGGTACGGGACTCTTATGCGACGTACTCTTGAGAGCTTGAAAGCGCTCCTCGTTTCGTTTGGTTGGGCTGATAGGTAACCTGCTGCTGGTTTTAGCCCTTACAAATTACACGATATGATCTGAAAGAGGTCGTCGTATATGGAAACCGAGAAAAGTGAAAAAAGAAAAACTGGATGAAGGTCGACTAAAGGAGAAACAAACCTCGCATATATGTGTACATATTCGTATACTAACACCGGCATCCGATCTTCGTATATCCAGAGCGCACGTGGCACGAGGGCTCCGAAAAATTGGGTGAATTACAAGAATGAGAAAGTGGCAAAGGTACAAGATTCTTGGTATATGGGAGAAACCGGGACTCTGCAGACTCCCCGCGAGCGGCTGCTCCTTCACCTTTATTTTACAATTGTCCGCCCGCACAAAGGATATATTTCGTACGTACACATATACATATACATCTACCATGTACACGCACACCTATATGCCAACGTTATATACGCGTGTCCATGGAGAGATATGGAGGGATGTAGTATAAGAATACCACAGTGGTTGCTGGGCCCCCCGCTGAAGATTCTCCATCTCATACTTGGTATAATCTTCCGATTCCCCCATTATCTCGTTGTTTTACTGCCCCGCATCGCTCTGCTCTCATGCGCGAATTCATTGTATTCTGAGGGGGTTTTCTTTTTCTTCTTTTTCTTTTGCACTTTTCCTCCCCTGTTTCTTATATTCTTATTCTTCTTGTGTGTATCTTTTTCTCTCAGTTTTTCAGTTTCCAACGACGCCACTCTTCACATTCCTTTTTATCCTCAAAACTGTTCCATCTACTCCCCTCTGCAACCTCATATACCCTCTCTCTGCCATCCTTACGAAAATGATATTAATATCTTCTTTTCCACCCTAAAAATAAACGTCCCTATAACTTCAACCTTCATATACATATCTCATCTACGCGAGAAAGGCGGGTAATTGTCAAATCTTGGTATTATAACCTGTTACAAAAGTACAATCATAAATCTTACTCTGATCATCATAGTTACGCGAAACTATTTGGAGCCCGATGTTTATTTATTTATTTTTGTTTTTTTGGTTCAGTTTCTTTTATATGACTCTGTCCCTATGGTTCGAGTAATTTTACGTTTATAATATATCAGCCCCTAAAATCCCGTGATTTCGGAATGACGCATTTGTGATCGTGGGCTGTGCGTTGAAATTCAGTGACACGAATACGGGACGGAAATGAGCCCGCCATCGGGTGGCACGCGACATAAATCGCTGCGATTTGTTCGACGTTTTCGAGGTTCGTGCGCGGCGTACAGGAAGGATAAAATGTAGCGGCGAGAGAACGGGGGCGCAGAAATAAACTACATATACCGACGACGTAAAGCAAAACAAAATGATAGACAAAACGGAAGCGAAATAGAAGGAGAAATAGAGAGTAGAATAAAGATGAGCGTGAATTCACAATGGGCGTACAAAGCATGTACAACAGTCATGTAGATATTGAGTTAAATTCCACCGGATTTCATGGATAAATACTCACACGTAGCCGTACAGGGCATGTGATATTTATGGTAAAACTGTTTCAACTATTAGTGCAGGCGCCCACGATATCGGGACGTCTGCCTGCCTGCGGGCTAAACTTTCGTAAGTGGATAAATTGGATGACGTAATTGGAACGGGAAGAGAGAGAGAGAGAGAAACAGAGAGAAGAGAAGAGGGTACGAGGGGGATGGTGAGTCTCAAATAGTAATTGCCGCGTAATTTATCACCCAAGGCGTATATAACGGACGCGCACCAACCCCGGCAGTGCTGTATAACCGGTGAAAATTTCAAAACCAAATTTTCATCATTGCGCACATTACGCCGTGATTGCTCCGAGTTGAATTTCACCCCCCGTGGCCTCTGGGGAACCCCTAAGACCTCGATGCTTGTATATTGACGGAACTAACTTCTTTCAATTTCATGCTCAACTGAAATCGATCCCTATCCGCTGCACCAAAATTCACCAGAGTAGGACTGTTCGACGTAATCTTACACGTACGTGGGTACCTATACATTATTCGAAACGTTGTACGGGAAATAGAGGGGGTACGTTATAATACACATTCTACGCGAGAAATGAAACCCGCGCGTACCTGCAGGTCGAATTATATCCGAGGATGAGGTACGTCGGAATTGAATGATGAAGGTATGAGTAAATTGAATCACAGCAATACACTCAGAAAATTAACTAGATATTGTTCAGTAGCTATATATTTGCTCTTGGTTCGGTTCGATTACTGAGAAGTAAGAACTAAGTAAAGAAACGGAAAGAACAAGTGGAAAAAAAGAACGCTAGGAAAGGAAGAAGAACTGAAAGAAGAAGCCATGAGAAGTAAAAGTACCAGTAAGTAAGGATGGAACTTTTCTATCACCAACGCACAATACAATTAAAAAGATTGCTGAAGTTTGCACACCGAGTTAGCCGACGCCGTCGCCAACGCCACGATGCTACTCCTGCTGCTGCTGCTGCTGCTGCTGCTGCTGCTGCTGCTGCATGTACCCACCTTGGACACTGTTTGTCTTTCAATCAGCCAATAGGATACTTTTCCCTGGTTTCTTCTACTTCTTACTCGTACAGTTCGGTCTTACAGCATTTTATCGTGCTACCCTATACACATTTGAACTATTGTATATTTTACCAAAAGGTACCAGTACATATGGCTCAATATCAGACTCCGTAGTTCGATATTAGAGTATATTTATGAGGTTGAACTAGACAAACAGACAAGGATTTGGCAAAGACTGCAGATATTGTCACGTGAAAAATATACTAACCGAACAAATCTACCGTATAGAGTCCCGGTTGAAGGAAAAATGTACTCGTCGGATGGGCACGATTTCAAAAATGTGTTTCGCGGCTACAGAATCACCTTGATTTATATCATGCGCTCATGATCACCTACGAAATATTTAAAAAAGAACAAATATCATACATAAACTCCCAAACGTTTCGTAAGGATGAAGAGGATCTTTTGATTGAGAAAAAAGAAGGGATGAGAAACGGATGAGAATTGTGAAGGTTGGTTTTCTACTTAAATACGTTCATGTCTATGCAGGGGATGTAGATGTACTCGTATCCGTGTACATGAGCAAGGTAAATTATTCTTAACCCTGATCTCATTTTGAAATATTACACCACCACGAAGGAACGCCAAACGCAAATTTAAATATGAAAAAGTACCTCTTCAAAATGTAAACCTACTCCCGGTAAATTCTGTACGACAAGAAGACCCTTGTTGAAGAAAATAACTATTGACCATCGCGGTATCGCGTCGTACCTATCTACTACCTTTGCCTTAGTTTAAACATTTTGACAAGACTTTTACCGATACAGAAAAGCATACTAACTGGAGCGTATATCACTCAGCCGGCGTAAATAAGCCTGCATTCCGGTGCTGCTAATGCCAGTTGAATTCCCTGTGGAAGTATTGTCGACTTCCACAGAGCCTTCTTCTTTCTCGTAGCTGCCGTTGCTGCTGCTGCAGCATTCGCTGCACCGTTTTCCCATGTAGATTTCACTCGAGCACCATCCGACGTTCACGCCAACGATGACGCGAGATGCGAAGCCAACGCAAACGGAAATGCAAACGAAAATGAAAACACGAACGCCGATCCTCAGCGACGAACAAAAAGAGAAATTAAATGAATTGCTTTTTATACTTAAAATTAAATTGTTCTTCTCTCCCAGCTCACTTCGGTATATTCTAGAAATAGGCGTATAATAATCGTGAAACAATAAAATCAGATGCTTTCCGTTTTTTGTTTTTTTTGTTTTGTTTTCAACCTCTACAACTTGTGCCAAACGCGGAGCTCCGTAAGTTGTTTGCACGCGTCCTTGTCAAAATTTTGGCGACATTTGTCGTTTGTTCGTTGAATACATAGCCGAACATGCTTCAGGTTCGGTCGGATTCTCGGAGCAGCACATCTGTAACAACAATAATTCACGTACTTACCTTTTCTCCTTGAAGACGGTACCGCCGCGCGACTATCTCAAGGCTGAACGGTACGACGAGAGGAGGGCATGTAACTTGAATTTATGAGGTGCTGAGCCGCGCCAAATTCCTAGCTACATGTATACTGCTCCCTCGGGTACGTCGCTTTCCGCAGCTTATTCTTCAACCGTTTTCTACCTCTTCCCCCACGTTTCTGAACTATCGCCTACTTTGAATCATCTTTTTCCCTATTCTTTATCATACTTTCTTCTTTTTATCCCTCATTTTTATTTTTACTTTTATTTCACTGGCTTCCTTCACCCTATATTATAGGAGATAAGTACTTTACTTCCCGTATACGTATACATGAACGTGATACATCAAGTTACGCTATATAGGGACGAGTTCCTACCTATTTTGTTATGTGCAGTACTTTGATCTCCATATCGCCTTATGTAACTTATAAAAGACAAGTTGCTTCTGCAGTTGACTGAGCGTATAAATGAATCCGAACAGTATAATGTATTCTTACTCAAATGGTAACAACTGTCATTTCCTGAAAGGGATAGCTGTCATGGGCTTTCAATTTACTATATTAATCCGTATCACGAAAGAAGAATAATAAGGCAATACCGATATGATAATATACTTATACCTACAGTAACTCATTGTCGGTGATCATTTGAGTCTTTCGTGAGTCTTTTCGAATTTTCTTTAACTCACAGGGTAAAATTATACCTGTAGCTATAATCTAATATAACAAACTGGTGTTTGTGCGCGCTTCGCTACTTGAGGGTACTTTATATTTAGCCCCCTTCCTCCACCCCCACGTCCATCTTCCCCCCGACCCCCATCCCTCTTCCATTTACTACCAAAGTGAATTTTATATTTGCGGTACTTATACCCTCCACCGTGCATGAGGATTTCGTTATCACGCGCGAGCTTTGAATATCGCAAAACATCATGCGAGAGCTTGCAGGAAATATGCGATATTCGCATGTCCTACTTTTTTTTTCTTTTTTTTTTCTTTTTTTTCAGAACCCTCGGTCGTCTCACTCAACGTGCCGTTTTACTTACATATATATGTATATAAATCTGTATGTGTTTGTGTAGAAATACATATACATGTGGGTGTCATCAATTTCAGATTACCTTCCCATCCACCGGAGTAGCGTATAAATATTTACCGAAAAAATAATTACAAACACGTTTTTGTTCGAACAAGTGAAGTTTGACCAAGGGGGGTTCGAAGAGACTGCTGTTGCTGCCCGCGGCCACTGAATTGTGGGAATTAATGGAGTGATTGCTATTTAGGGGAATGGAAGAGGGACGCGGCTGTATCGGATATACCCGAGTCGCGTGTCGCGATCGCTGAAAAATTAATATCTTAACGGGCTACGTGATTCGATCTTCGAGATGGGGAAATCCACCGCGGTGTTTAACAAATTATTTTTCGCCTCTTTGAGGTCTGAGGTAATATGTTCGCGGATATAAAGCGTGGCGATATTATATGTGGGTAAATGTGGTTTTAAATGAGTGGTAAATTCGATAAAAAAAAAAGCAGAGGTTATTACCAGATTGGTTTTATTTTTCACCTGCCCATGATTTATCTTCGATTTTCAAATACTCTGTATTATACGTGTATAGTATATCGTTATTTGTAACGAAATGCAATCTGGACCAACCAGAAACAATTATATCAGCCCTAAATATAACCTCCGTGATACGGAAATATAGGGATGAACACAGGCAACTATTCGCGATGTGACGGATGAATTCAATTCTTGTATTTCTATTCATAAAATTCCATAATGAAAAACTATTTTTTTCTAAATCACTGACAAGAAGAATGAACGTATGCGAGGCGCAGTTCAATGGGGAAAAAAAAAATTACCTCAACGCGACTCATTGTCGGTATTATAGCCGCGTCGTGTACGGATGAAATTTCGTTCGTGCGATGAAGATAAAGTGGCTAAAATTTCATAAGTCCGTGAGGAAATACCTGATATTTTTCTTCGTTACATTATGTTTGATATATAATTCATCAATTCATATTTTTCGGAAAGTTTCCCGGTTTATTTTCAGGTGTGTTACGTATTGTTTTAATTTTTCTTTCTTTTGTTATTCTCGCTAAACACTTGTTGAATGACTCTCGGCTCTAGCTAAGCTTTCGGGGGTAGAAAATTAAAGGGGCATATTATACCCGCGCTGTTCTTTTTCATTTGTTTGATTGTTCTTATCTTTATACAAAACTTCGCATATCCTTGGTGGATTCGAAAGCTAGAAGGCAATCAGGGCGAATGGAGTTGAGTTGAGTTGAGAAATGTAAAAAGACTTGAGAAAATGGAAAAAAATAAAAAAAAAAGATTAAATAAAATAAGAAAGGAAACATCACGGCGAGGGTGGAGAGTCAGATCTGGTTAGAATAAGCCAACGCTAGCTGACAGACAGCCTCGACTGACAGGCTAGCCTGGAAGAGGGCGAAAGGGTTAACTAAAGGGGGTGACAGTTAGGGGGCTGCCGTATCTCGCTGGGCCTTTCAGGGTTTCTTAATGCCATTACTTTTGGTTTCACTCTGGTCTCAATTATATAGCTTTCGTTCGTTTGTCGAGGGCTCGCACTTGTATTAACCCGTAGCGTAATCGTTAATGGCGGGACATTCTTGTTACTTCCTTTCTTACTTTCAATTCTTTTTTTTTTCTCTTTTTACCTCTTTTTTTACTTTACAATTTTCCATTCTCTTTTTTACTCTCCATTCACCTCTCGAGTTGACGTAATCGCACATTATCCGGATCACGGATCGATATCCGTATACATGCAGTTAGCATTCTACCATTCAACCGTATGGGCATATAATATGAGCTTTCGTTTAACTTCATCAGCTTTGCGTGTAACGTGATCATCACTTGGTGCTTCCTTACAGAATTGTCTAATCCGATTTACGGCTTTCAAAATCAAGTGTCAGACTGTCAACTTGTCAGCTATTTATTAACGCCTGATTTAAATCCAGTCTTCGATATATTATTTTACAGCCATACCCAGTGCAGCCAAAATCGGACATCAGAAATTTCAGTTTTCAACTGTAATTCATAACAAAAGACATCAGTTTATAAACGGAACAAAAAAAACAACTTCTTCCCAGCTTGGACTAAGTGTTTTCTCGGTTTAACTTTCTCACTCACTGCTGAAACCATCTTGCAGACCGACAGACAGATAGACAGACGGACGGACGGAATGACAGAAAAGGCAAATGGAAGTAAAGAAAAGTTGCGAGCGTGATATGGAATAGCTCGAATATATCCCGTCCGAAAACTATATGCGATCGTGAATTTTTGAGAAATAGAAAACGGTATCGTAGCTACCGTGAATGAAGGGAAATGATTTGGAAAAGGATTATAGACATATCGAAGAAAAAAGAAAACTTGTCCAGCTGTGTGTGGTTTATCAATTTATTATTGTCGCTTGTTGGTTAGTTAACCTGTTCCACGGCATCGAACGTTATAGGTAATCGAAAAGTGATTCGTCGTTGGACCGTCATGTCAAAGGGCAATTACCCATACCGTCGCATCAAGTTCTGAGTTAGGAATCGGAAAACAATATCCAATAAGTTACAGGGGGGTTGTGGTATAACTTGGAGGATTTTCGATTGAAGATTCTATAGGTTCGAGGTTCGAGGTTCGAGGGTTCAGCTGGTGCTTTTTGCTCTCCTCCATTCCTCAACGCGTGTACCGATTGGGGATATCGTCCCCCTGGAATATAAGAGTTATAAAACATTCGTTGGCCTGGGTGGGGGTTGGACGGGTTTGAGGAACGTACCTGGCACCGCCGACGCCGATGCTGCTTTCCGTCGCGTCACAACTACGTCCAACGAAACTGTACGAAACACACGGAATAACCTCTGCTCGACAACCTCGCTCGCTTCTAGAACATCCCGAGGCTCCATAAATAACTTCGATCGTTGGTAAATACCAACAATTTACTTACCTTCACGTTTGTTTGCCGAATGACTGAATGGCAGACCCAGTTGAAGCTGCGTCCCTCGATCTTATTCCCAGCCTTTTACGGTTACGGAGTATTACCTACTTTTATATACATATAGGTATATACATATCTGTACACTTACCACTTTCCATATATGCTGGAAAATCGCTTTCTTATTCCGTATTATTTCATCCACGTTGAATCGAGCAATATTATCGAAAGAATTTTTATACTCCAACGTCATCTTTATACACGCGAGTTTCTCGACACCCCATATCACTCAGGATGGGCTGAAAGCTCTAAGCGTTTTATGCGCACGGACACATACGAACGAAATCACCACCGTTTCGGGACGCAACCGACCCCTGCAGGTACTGCACTTCGTCAATATCTTTTTTCCACCCCTATTTTATCTTACGTTTCGATACCAGAGGCTCAGGGAAGTGAACCCATAAATTTTTCCGACCCATATTCACCCGGATGAACGTTAGTTTTTTTTCTTTCTCTTTCGTTTTCTCTTTCCTCTCTTCATACAATGTATTTTACGAAATCGCGTCCGGTGAACAATAACGTTCGATTACAATCTTTCCAATCTATTTGTGATTTGAGGTCGTGATCGATGTCGTGGATATCAGAGCTATATAAATTCTGTACCTACACATTTTACGTTGGTCGAATGAGAATTTGAAAGAGTTTGGATTATCCTTCTGTTTTTCGCATCCCTTTTTCCGTCCCTTTAACATATCAAGTACGCACGTGTATACCTATAATACGGTCGTGAAATTATCTCGAGTTTTGTGAAGCGTAACGTAACGTGAGAGATACGAAAATTTTTGAACGATTTGACCAACGGTTGACGGTGGAATGCGCGCAGCTGTTGTGTACATTTAGGGTAGGAGTGGACCACTTTCGTATATAAAAAGAGGTGGGTAAATTCAGCGTTGAATATTTTGCGAATATACTAACTCGCGTTCCATAATCTGTGGGTTATCGTATAGAAACCCATCATCTAAAAAAAGATGGGGAAAACTTTTTGCGTCAGTTTCGTGGATATTTAATATCCGTACGTCCTGCAGCAGCAGCAGCAGCAGAAGCGGGACATGCGTTCTGCACGAATATTATCAAACGGTTGCGTTAGATCTTTTAATATTAAAAATTTCTGACGGGACTCTGAAAGTAAAAGGCGAGATGTCGACACCGGCGACAACTAGCATACTTCGTTGCTCTCTGCAGTACATAGGTTTGTATTTTAATATCGGAAAAATTTCGACAGATTTTCTCTCTCCGGTAACTTCACACAAATGGGGTATAGTACCTCGGAACTCGAAGGGCAATGTTTCCACACACAAATTTTCACTATTTCACCATCGCCTATTTTCGGTTGATGAAGTTGAATATTATTATTGTTATTATGATTATTACTTGTTTTTTTTTTCTACTATGCACTTAGTAAACTAAAGTCGAAAATATATCGGGGGGAGAGGTAAATATTTATCCACGAATATGGAAGCTTATATACCTATATAGGTATGTTTTATATATAACTTATGTACTCGGGTGCGTTGAAATACATATAGCCACGTGAAAGTATTGGAACGAAGCAGAGCCGTACGGGGGATATTTATGTTGGCTGCAGCGACGTCCGGGGGCAACGTTGGCTGGCGGTGTGATTTTAATTACTGGCCTGCCCCGTCGCCGCCGGCAACAGTAGCTTGCTGCTATTGCACTGGAAGCAGTAGAACCAAGTAACTGTAATGACAAGATAGGAAAACGACGGCTGGCGTCGACGTTGGCGTCGATGTTTTACTTGGGGAAATAAGAAAAAAAAAAAAAAAGAAAGAAAAGGCTAAAAAGTCAGCCAAGACGCCGACCAATTGCAGCTCCCCGATTCCATAACCGCGGTCACTGACTAGTTGACAATTGGTTGACGCGCGCGCTGTATCTTACGATGACTCCGAAATAGCGAGGACATTGTTTAAAATACTGATTTCACTATCCAGCGTTGGCATAGAATGTCGCGAACAAATATGAAATCGACGATAACGATATCGACCTTCCAACTCTTCTTATAGGCATTTATACGTATATTGATTGACGATGATGATCAATTCGCGGTGATCCCAATTCTACATTTCACACGCAACTCATCGCTCGACGGACAACTAGACGGGGGTTCGTTGAACTCTCGAGTCTGTTATTCAAGGGAAGTTACGGTATAAACTGAAGACGCGAATAATTCTTTCAAGGTTAATCTTCCCTTTTTTTTCCATTTTCGTTTTAAATAAATACGAACTCAGCGCCCCTTTAGTTACTTACTTATTCACTCCGTAGCCAATAAAATTTCCAATTCAACACCCCGTAGCCGTTGTGAGCATTGCTTCTATTTCTGCAGAGAAAATCCTCGATACACGAGATGGGCGAGTCTCCCCTCTTTTCTTCTTTATCTTTTCAACTCCTACCCCCGTAACCCTCACCGTTCAAATCTTATCCCACGAGTATTTTGCTCTGGGCAAAAGACACGGAAATGTATAGCATATAAGGTATACATATAAGAGAAGTGGAAAACGAATAACGAAAGACTAAAGAGAGGGATGGAGAGAGAAAAGTACGGTATGAATATCCTTGTACATTTTCCATGCACGCGAGCGCGATCAGCGTCTTCTCTCGAAATCTTGGAAGCGAAAAGGAAACGGAAAAAGAAAAGAAAAAGCTGTACAAGGAACGAAACGAAACGAAACGAGTGCGAAATACTAAGAAAGGTGCCGATGCCGGCCATAAACAAGACTTAGGAAATCCACTGCCTTTCGCGGGAGTCTCACTGAGATATTCGCGTATCTGAAACCCATTACCACAAAGAACAGCCATGCGTCATGTCCTCTATGCTAGGTTGGCACGAACGAACGCAATCTTGTACGTCCGTATAGAGTGGAACGGAAGACATACTGCGCAGTGGAGCGCAGCTCTACACTCAATTCGTACGTTGTTACTTCACTTATATCCACGACCATCGACGTCATGTATCATAATTTTTTTTCACCCTTCCTCCGAGCCATAAAATCGGCTAATACATTCTCAATAAACAGAAAAAAAAAACAAGAATAAGAAATAAGCCGATCGTAACTTCCGAAGCAAAAGCACTTGGGGTGTTGAAACTTGGCCTATATATTTTAGAATGACGTATGATTCGTTTGAAAATTACTTCTGAAACGTCCAAGTTGGTCCAATGATCGATCGAGACAGATTTTAACACTGCACGCCGACAAACGCAAATCCAGTTATCTCCAACTACAATTGAAATTTCTTGATACCTCAAACGCCGAAGTGTTCCAACCGGCTTCAGTGATTCTCTTCAGAATCAGAGAAGAGTATAGTCGGTACCGTATTGTCTGTGCGATGTTTACGAACATCTGGCAACAGTCAAGTAAGTAACACCGTGGATGGTCCGTAACCTCACTTATTAAGCGAATCAGAATACATATAGTAAGTTAGCATCGCTCAGTGATTACAAACATTTCGTAAGTCATGACAGTACAATACAACGTTCACCAACCGGTTTCACGTCATTCATTGTCAGTCTTCTCCCAGAGTTCTGAGCTGCGCGACGTGATTGTGATAGCTCTGCAGTTTCTAACAGTGACAGTGCTATACCTGTACCTATAATTTCATACGTTACACGTGGATATTCATCCGTTGGAACAGACGCCTGGTATTATTGCTGAACTATTTCATGATATGCATTCTCTAATTTATGCACTGTCGAGTAATCGCGCCCCGATGCAATTGCGAATGCGTGTTATAGTTTATCCGCAATATTCGTGCGACGTGTAAATACCAAACTGTAGTTACTCGCGACTTTTATCCGCTGATGTATTTTTCTTTCGCGCAGTTATAAAGGGAAGACAAAAGAAATAAGCCACCCCTGAATCGTGTCGTAACCGCGTACGAGCGATCTATTTTCTCGATTGTCAGCCACGTTATTTCTACCGCAAATCCGACGAGGACTTGAAAAGGTTGCAGGAAAGCAACAGAGAAAAACGAATGAAGAGAAAAAAAACTAGTTTTGCTTATCGAATTGCGATCTCAGACCCAATTCCGTGGACAACAAAGCGCCTTAATCAGGGTAAAAGATGTAACAAATTGATCGCGTCACGCGTGCTTATGTCGTTTGCGTTCTACGCTACTTTATTTATTTCTATGTGCAGACTATTCTTATATGTGGTATAGAATCTTCTGCAGTGGGAGTATCACCTTCCCCCTTATTAATATATACGTATATATATATAATGTACGTATTCTATATACCGGCCTATAAAATATACCAACGAAACACGCCTCGTTCCCCTCTTCCCAAGAGATTGATGGGTCTCGCGTGGATCCCACTTGTTTATTTAAAATATTGAATTCCCTATAAACTGTGCGTGCTTTTTATACCTGAATGGGGTTAGACAAGGGGTGGTGGAGGAAATAAGAAGAAGGCTGTTTCGTGCCTTCGACCGAACAGATTAATGGTGACTTACCGTTGTATTATCTGCTAGCCCGAAATTAAACTAGCCCCAAAATAAGCTTCCGGCACGACATATTATATTCGATTATCGTTTGGTTTAGTACAACGAGTATTGCGTAGGTGTGGTGAGAATGTTTTTTTTTTTTTCAAATGCCCGCGCGCTTTCGAAACGCTGAAAATTTATATTTTGAGTTTTGCCCTGTATTTGAAAAGATTGCAGCAGATCACGTGCATATATTTTTCGTTCTATCAGATCCTGTAAAATATAAAAGAGTCAAGTCACGTTCGTGAGAGTCTAATGCAACGCGTGGGAGTATAAATTGGAAATGCATCTTACCAGAGGCGTGCGCAACCGCGCTATTTTCACTCGGTATAGTTGAAAGGTATAAACGTGTTTTGCGGTATCCCATCGGCGGACGTAACCTCTACGTATATAACGTATCGTTCGTACCCACCTACGCCCACCTTCCTTGTTCCTATCCACCATCGCCTATATCTATGATACCAGCTACGTGTCTCTCCGTGTGGATAAATTTCCGCCCTCGCGAGTCAAATAAACTCCATTCAAACTAATATCCGTAAAACCCAGTTTCGCTACATTTCTGGCACACAGGTGTATACATGTACGTATACCGTATACAGGTACATATCACTACTTTCATATGTTTAAAATACGTATGTAACGTACGACATCGACGCTTCGGGAAGCTGCTACGGATCCAGGTTTTGGTTTCGGTTTCGGTCTCTGCCCCGGGCCTGATGCGTCGCGCATCCGAACATCATTTTTAAAAAGTTCGAATGGATTTTTTTTTTTTCGTGAAACGTTGGAACCGAGCATACCCCACACGACAGTGGTGGAAATCCCGGTGGGATAATGTATGTATATATATTTTTTTGAGAGGTATTTGTTATCAAATATTTCCAACCCCGATCATGTGAAAATTCTGGAAAATATTACCACTTCATATTCCGCGGTAGAGCACCTGAAATTCAAAACGTATACCGGGTTTAAAAGAGAGCTACTCATTTTTAAAAGACGATGAATATTCAATTTCGTTTTACGGTTTTCTTCATTTTTTTTTTTTCGCGGGATATGTAGTTGTAACTATGTGCGCGTGTGTGTGTAACGCGAATTACAAGTGTACATCGTATGATATCTCGGTGAGGACTGAGCGAGTGCAGGTTCTTTCGTTGGAAAATGAATAAGAGCGAGGGAAGGAGGGGTGCAATTTTAGCCATGCAATTTTCATCTCCCGGATGTAATTCGTTGTTAAGTTTCTTCCCAGGGTTGGCTTATAATTATTCGTGGAACTTTGTTGAGGTTTCTTTTGGATTCTCTTAAGAAATCTCGAGTCTCCGCGAAGCTGACTTTCCTCTGAGCTGCTTCACAATTTTTTTTTTTTTTTCTCATTTCGTTCCCTTTTTTTCTTATTTCTTCACGTTTACTTTCCTTTTTTTCCTCCATCTCGTTCTCATTCTATATCTTCCGCGTTTACTTGTCCTGTTCCATACCATTACAAGATTTGGTGAAAATTTTGTTCGCGAACGAGCTTTATTAGTCTTAAAAAGAATCACGAACCGCGCCCGCGTTTTAAGGTTGTTTAGAGCGACGATAATTGACCAAGAACGTGTCTCGAAATAACAAGTTGTTATACACCGTGCTCGGCAATCTCTGTATACTCAATTTCTGTATACCTGCAGCTATATGCATGTACATAACCAACAGCTACTACAACGTTACAGTAAGTTTAAACACCAATTAGGTAAGACCCGGTTACCAATTACAGCTTTTGACTTGAATTAAAGAATTTCATAAGACCGAAACAGAAACAAAAAAAAACGAACAAAGTTGAACTCATAAAAAAAAAAAAAAGAATAAATAAATAACACGAATCAATAATTACCCGCTGTGAATTGATTCTCGGTATATTTAGTCGTAACAACATTTAACCGATATGTGCTTTTTATTCAAAATCGTAAAACAACGATATTCGTTGGTATAATAATCCGTATTAAAATATCCTGCCCTCGACGAAAAGAATCTAACAAGCTAAGCTCAGAACGGAAAAAAAAAGATCCGTAAGCGTCATCTTTCGCGTGACGAAAAGATAAGAACTTTTGGAGCTAAAGTAAGAAAAAATAAATGGAGTAAAAAAAAAAAAAGAAGAGAAACAGAAAAGTAGAAGGAAAAGGAAATGGGGAGGATAAGGGAGAACGGAGCAATGATATAAAGTCAAGATTCTAACGAGATATAAAATTGTAACGTTATTGTATCTTAACAAAAGATTGGCGGGTGGATGGGTGGACGGTGGGGTACAGGATGATGTCATATAGACAAACGCGTAAGGATCGGTAAAGGACGCACGAACGTGAAGTATTGCGCAAAAGAAATGAAGGGCAGGGAATTCGCTAAACAAGAGCGTATGGTGCGCGGGAAAGTGAGGGAGAGAGAATAGAGGGGTGCATGATGGGAGACGGAATTTTAGGGATGAAAGAGATTTAATACACCGACCCGCATACTCAATCCACACAATAAGAGTTCGCAGTTCGCTCTTGGCCGGGAAGAAAACGGCGGAGGCGTGGGGGAGAAAACCGGCCGACCCGAATTTACCAAATTTATCGAGTTTGGGCGTAGGTAGATATGGGTATTCTACCTACCTATCTACGCGTTTTCGATTAAATTGGTATAGAACTGAATCGCGGGCTCTCGTGGTATTTTAGGATTACGCTACGAGACGACCGACGCCGTTGCCGCACCCGCCGCGAAGTTTAATGAAATTAAATGGTTCTATTATCGAGACCCTGTTGTGTCCCATTTACACCAACGCAGGTAAAGGATCCCCTTCGCACCATCCAACTTCCTTCTTCTACTCGCGACGAATCGCCCGTAATCAACCCTAAAACCAACCTTTGTGCGATATCTCATTTGCAGAATTTCAAACCACCACGAGATCGCTCTCAACCACGATCGCCAGTTTTCAATTTAATCTTCAGGATATACGTTAATACATTCATACCCATTTCCCGTATTTTTGGGCACATAAATTTCGACGATAAAGGTGTAATACGGTTCTTATTTATGCAAAACGTTTTCCGCGAGGATACGTAATCGGTTATTGATGCATTTGGCCCTTGGTGGTTACAATATAGAAGACGAGTCGCAAATTTTCACCAGAAGTTTGTATACGGTCCACCAATTTTCAATTTCATTGTGAACAAAAAATTAATAAATAAAATTAAGCATCGATTTTGAAAAGCAAAGGTTTCACCGAGCCTTATAATTTTCCGTTTGAAGTTTGATGAGCAGTTTCATTAAATTCAACAGAAAACAAAAAGAATATCTTGGTCATGATTTTTCTCCTTTTCTCTCTGTAGAGAAAAATTTGGGAACTTCAGAATCTAGCGAAAACTTTCCCCACGGTGGTGGTGCAGACCCAACCAAATAACAAAATTACATCTTTCCCATAAACGTCTTCATCGAATTGCTGCCGATATAAGAAGTGCGCGGCCTCAGCGACGGTCGTTTTTGGTAGGGTGAACCACCATAGCAAGGACAAAACGGGACTAAGAAACCAAACTATATATACTAGAATGAGGAAGAGAATTGAAGAAATTATAAGGACACCAGGGTAGGAGGATCGAGATTTTTGGGTCGAGGGTAGAAAAGTCGGTTGACTTATAGGTATACGTTGCGGATGTTTCATTCCCCTCTGATTCGCAGGAAGTCCTATTCCACCCTGGCCCGCTCTTCTTTATCCTCCCCCTCCCACCCCTTTTCCCGATATTTATTTTATTTGCCGTTGTCTTTGATGTCCCGGTCCGTCCCGGAACGCCCACGGCTTGACAAACAGAATCACCTTGCGATAAAAGCATTTACTACTAAAACCGCGCTCCGTGAATAACGCTCGCCTAATTGCACGTGTACAAAATATAATTCACTTCTAACAAAATAATGAAGGGTGGATTGCAATTACATTTTACTTTCATTATTCTTCTTTCTTTTTATCATACACCTATTTTTTTTCATTTCTCTTGTACGGAAATTCGTTGTCGGCGCAAACAACGAACGGTTTTCGGGTCCATTTCTAGATTTTCTTTTCTTTTATTTGATCCTGTAGGATCTTGGGGTGGTAAAACGAAGCAGGTACTCGTGTGTAGTACGTATCTCTAGACGCTCTCGCCTCGAGTCCCTTAGGGGCAGTTCTCTCGATGAGTAGGTAAGACGTACCTTATTACAAGTTCGATTTCAGTAGCGTTACAACCCTCTATGGACAAAGTGGTAGATTGCTATCTCACCGAAGATGGCAACCGAACATCTCTATATACCGTTGGTTGTGACAAACTAATTTACTTGGGGGAGAATCTAAACTGTATTAGAAACGCGTTGCAGTTCCAACATTATTTGAGAAATAAAAATAATGCCAGATATATTCGATATATATTTGATAAAAAAAGCTTCGCTATAGATGGTCTATGCAAATCGTGAAGTAGAATGAAAACCGCTGAAGAGATGCAATAGTTGCAGTATGAATCGAAGTACGTACTTCCTTACCCCCCCACCTCATTCTATGAATGGGGGTCAACGAGGCACGAAACGACAGAAGTTATACTCTTCAATAAAAACAGAAGTGTCGGGCTGACGAGAACGAAGTAGAGAAATGACGACACCCTGCCGTTAGATGAGAACGTTTAACACCCCCTCGAAACGTGGGCCCTTTCATTATTTCTTATATTATTGTCCCTTTGTTGTGGCATTCCTCGAATATATCTCGAGGGGCGAGTATCAAAGTCCAGGGAGCGTTTCGTTTGGCACTACGAAACATACCCCAGGATGTTATACGTTACATGTAGAATAATATGGAGCGAGAACGGGAAATCAGCATAAAAAGTATTTGTGAAATTTTTCTTTTTCTTTTTTTTCGAAATTAAAATTGAGATAATCAATTGAATGAGCAGTTGAATCACCGATATACCTTCACGGGAATAAATTTGGTGCGGGTTTTGGACCACATCAGTTATAGTTACCCCGCTGAAATTTTCTCCACCTTTTCTCCTGTCTTCACTT
This sequence comes from Athalia cordata, assembly GCA_963932425.1. NCBI lineage: Eukaryota > Metazoa > Arthropoda > Insecta > Hymenoptera > Athaliidae > Athalia > Athalia cordata. The sequence goes on from OZ010626.1 coordinate 36,094,308, forward strand.
TTTTCTTTTTCTTTTTTTAGTTTGCTCGTTCTTACTCTTATCTTTGCGTCAATATTTTTATTTTAGTTTTTATACTTCCTAGCGGCTTTTGTCTGAAAAAAAAAAAAAAAAACAGTTAATGATATCCAAACAAACGCGCGTTTTACTTTTACTCGCATAGAACGCGTGGTGCAGATGCCTATGAAACAAGAAAGAAGATTTGAGAGGAGAACGGAGAACGGAGGAAGACAGAGGACGGTAGAAAAAAAAAAAAAGAAAACTTGAGGAACGCGTTCGCTATAAGCGGAGACTCGCGCGTAGACGAATCCGCTTTTCATCCGTCAGAAAATTACGGGGAATGGGTGGCACACGGTATACCATAGCTGTATGCCCAGGTTTTCTTTTCCCGCGGGGGCGGTAGACAGGGTGGCGCGGGCGGGTTGGTTTTAACGAGATTAACGCACCTGCAGCAAAACCGGGAGCTATAGCCACCTCGGCAATCGCCTTGGCGTCTCGACTTTTAAATCACAGATGGTTTCATCCCGCAGCTATGAAATGAATAAAATTAAATTGAAACAAAAAATTAATTTAATTGAATGGAGAAAAAAACAAGCTAATACAAAAATTGGAAGGAATTGTTAAAAAAAAAAAAAACGACAAATAAAATTGAATAGAGTTTTTAAAAATTTAACTACTAGAAAATTTCATCCATCTGATAACCGTGGTATCCATAACTCGGTTTTCTACCAATGAGAATTTTTAATGGACTTTAACTCGCTTAGGCAACCACGTGAAAATTTTGTGTACGCATTACTTTTATAAAAATAATCCTTTAGAGTGCAATGATTAATAATTACAGATATCTGTTCAGAGATATCCAAAATTTAGGGAAAGAGATTTTTCTTGGCCTCGTTCTAAATCACATAATTCTTCCGTATTTCATAACTTCGAAGTTAAAATAGATGGAAAAGTTGCAGCTATAATGCAAACTTTGCGCGTTTCTCTGGGTTTTTTTTTTGTTTTTTTTTTTTGCTGTTTGTTCATATGATTCCTTTGAAATATTAGTTAGCGGTAGTTGGTCGGAAATATAACTGCTGCAACGTCGAAATGAAATACAAATAATTCGTTAGCGGAGGGATACTGCGAGTAGTTAAATAATACAAGTGGTAATCCTGCTGTCGGATTTCATGATGATCCGAAGTTGGAGAATTCCCTTGCGGCATAGGATTGTCAAATTTAACTACAGTGTGGTTGATCAAAATTTCATTACGAGCTCAAAGGACTGTAGCCAGATTATGGAAAGTACGATTCTCGTGAACCGAGTTATAAACGACTTTGACAATATTTTAGTGATTGTGAATTGAAAATTGTTATTCAATTAAAGCTGAACGATCAATGTAAAATATTAACTCACCAAATCTCTACGGACATATCCGTTACAATAAAACTAGCAATCAGCTGCAAAATAATACTCGAATATTTCCAGGATCCCCAAATTATCTCACTCAGCCGTATGGATCCCTTAACATTCCACAAAAAACCGAACGTACACCGGTCAAAATAATGACGTATATGACTCATAGTGTCGGCGGTGGTTCAAATTCCTTCGAAATTCCGGAAAGCTCATCCTGGACGAATAATTTTTCCAGGAACACGTACCCTGCAGATTATATCCTAACGACCCAATCAATCGCTTTTTCTAATTCCAATATAAATAATGGGGACGCAATTTTACTCATAAGATATCGGTTATCGGCGACTATTATATTATACTTCCTCCTAACTACCCTTCGTTCTGTAACGTTAAAGGCTCCGTTTAGTTCTATGGTGCGGGAGGGAGGGCCGGGAAGGGGGGAAGGGCGGAGAAACTACGCGGAGGTAGACGAAGTATAAGGAGCTTCTAAAGGATCACGCGGTTCACGCGCTCGAACGTTCACGCGCCGGCGAGGTTGCAATTAGTAGTGAGTTATTGCGAGAGTCGTGTGTTTTCCGTGAAGGGGGGGGCTTTGCGGGCAGAATTATTGAGCAATCTAAACTTGACACACTTTAGCTTGCGGGAGTCGACCTGAAGCCAGGTCGCCCACCCTGTTCGATGTTATACCATACGTATACTACATACCCTTACAAGAATACTTTGCCCCGCAAAAGCACGCGCGGATGCCGATACCGGGTTTATATCTATACGTACCTATATGTATGTAACGTAATATATAGTCGAATCGCAATAACTTCGATCCATTTCGCGAATAGCCAATACTTTTATTCTTGATGTGGCAGAGAGGGTCGAAGGGTTCGGGGCCGCGGAACCGCGGAGGGCGCCTAAGAAACGGAAGGCCAAGGTAATCCCTATTGTTTCTGCTGTCCCATAAATCCCGCCGCTTACCCGTCCGCCATCACCCTCACGGCCTGGCTCGAAGGCACATACGCTTCGTAAATCTCGGCCCAGCTGTGCACAACCTGCAAGCTCATACCTAACCGTACATACTGGCGTCGACAGAGCTGGACGACTTACGTTGGAGCAATACTTGCAACGACCATGTGTTCTTTTTCTTTGGGAATTTTTTCTTTCCAAACATTTCTTTTCCGTTCCCGACGAAAGTGATGGCTAAGAAAATTACTAGGATGAAGATTCGATAGGGATGGAATGACTGAAAAGGATACGACGATGACGATCGTGACGGTTTCTTTTTGGTCAGGTCTGTTTGGAACATTAGAAAGTTGGGATACCCACTTTGATGAGAGTAAACAGAGGCGGACGATTTTTATCCGCAAAGACGACCCCCGCGCTTTGCCTGAATCCAATATCTTTCTCGAAGCTACTTCTCTCCTTGGTGGTTCTTCCTTTTCCTTCTGGCTTCATGTAGCTTTACCCTCCATCTCTCGCCCTCGCAAACACAATATACTAGAAATTCTGTCGCGAGTACACAACAATACCCGTTAATAGGAAGCCCTCTGGTTATACGTGGCGTGCGCACGGGGAGATACATCGAGGGTGTATGTTATGTACATGTATATATCACTCGCCTCATATATGCGAACGACAACGTACGGGGTTCACTTGATGGTGATCTGAAATTCATTCGATTCCTTTTATTTCTGTTTCAGATCGAAGATGCCATGCTGATGTTCGACAAGCAGACAAACAGGCACAGAGGTGAGTTATACGGGACCTTGACCATCCCTCGGACATTTTTACAAAGATTTAACCATTTATTTATTTATTTATTTATCTGCTCGTTTTTTTAACATGACACACGCCTAAAGCAACGTCTAGAAAATACGAGAGAGATAAAAATGTGGCTACCAATAATCGGGGATTACCCTACTTTACACCGCTTTACTTTATACACAATTCCATCGTCGCACCGCACCCACCCGACAGCCAATGAACCGTTGGGTAACACGTGATTGTTTTTCACACCCTCCGAGCAAGCTATCAACCCGTAAACGCACTTTAAACTCCCTCCGTTTATAGGTATAACCGTCCTGGTTAACGCGAACAACACCTGAGGGTCCTCCCTCCGTAGAGATCGTGCCGTCAAAAAGCAAATATTATTCTGACCCTAATTCCTTTGATGGAAATGCTTGACCGCCTGCAGTTGATACAATTTCTGAATATAACTAGTCGACCCACTACCTATATTATATATCCCTGATTAAAAAATAGAGATAAAACTAAAACTAAAACTAAAAAAAAATTAAAAAATGATTTTGATAACGACGGGTAGGGCTGCATTGCAGCGATTATTACTTTTGGTCAAAGGAAAATTTCATCTAAATATTTCCTGCAGCGATGTAAAGAGGCAGGTAGGCAGGGGGAGGGGGTGGTTGAAGCAACGTTAAAGTTTTACAATCGCTTTCTCCCGCTTGCGGAGCTCGCAGGCTATACCCCCTTCAATTCGCGCCAATCCCCCTTTGTGCTTTGAAAAACTTATCTGCCACTCCGACGGCGCGAGAAACTCCTCCCAAAATTGATATCAGGGACGGGGAAACGTCGACGTCGACGTCGACGTTAGCTGCCTACCTAGCTCGCAAAACCGTCGTCGTTGGTAGTACTACGGGAGCCATCTGCAACGCGCGGTGGTTCGGGACTACAAAATTTTACGACTGGTGATTTGTAGGCGTAAAAGTCGGGGCTCTAAAACGCAGCCTACTACCTTCTTCCCTCGATCTTTTCCCTGTCCCTTTACTCCCATTTCTTTTTTCCTTATTCACAAGCCCACCGTTACTGTAGAACTGTCCTACTTGTTCCTCACTCGTCACTCCTTCGTCTCCATTCTCTGTATTATCATGAGCCCGTAGCGATATAGAAAAGTACCAGAAAAGAAAAAAAAATGAAACCAGGCAAAAGATATAGCTGGGCGATCGACCCACCAGCGAATCAAAAACAAAGCGGAGACTCGTTTTGGAAAAAGAGTGCGGTCTTCTTCTCCGTCCCCTTTATTCCCTTTTTTCATAAATCTTTCCATTTCTATTTCTTTTGTTTCAGACTCACGTCTTCGGTATTGTCGATATTTTTTAGCCCGGGTTGACAGAACACGAAACATTGTGCGATAATCGTAAAATGATTTGATTATCTCTAGATGAAAATTGAAAATTTGTTGCTTCAAAGAAAACATCTCACCCGTTTCGGTAAAATCTCGCTGTTTTTGGTGTATAGGTAATAGAATTTCTGCCGATGATGTATTTCATCTCCGTTACAAAAAAAAAAAAGGAAAAAAAAAAAGGAATTATTGCCGATTTATGTAACGTAAGGTACAATCAAAACGGCAGACGATGGGTAGGGGATAAAATTTAGTAGCTATAGGTATATAAGGGTGTACATACATACCTATATAAGGGTTAAATTTTCGGTTTCTTCTTATCACGGTAGGGGACTACCGGGGGTAACTCGGGGGCCATAACTTGCGAGGCATGGCGTTCTATCGCACTCGATTACGTCGCGCATAACAATGAACTGAAATATGCCGCCAATCTGATCCCTGCCTGCCAGATTCTTCTTCCATATCGGTATAAAACGCGGTGCGGAAGTAGCGCGTGCCCCAACGAAAAGACCCGGGAGCGTCGTCGACGCCAACGACACCGCGATCAGAAACTGTGCGAAACGTCGCGTCAGAAGAATATATAAAAGGAGCGAGGGTTTAGTACAGTACCCTCATGTTTTTAGGATCTAATGAAATATATACCTATATTTTACTTCCATATTTTACTAGAAATACCGAACCGCAGACCGCGGCAGACTTACCAAATTAGTTAACTCGGATGCAAAAATAATTTGACACCTGCACTCGTTTCAAGATTTGGTAGGCTTAGATTAGGCAGTTAGCTAATTTTGTTCTTTTCTTTTTTTCAGTACTCGAATTTTATGGCAACTCACGGGGAATTTTTTTCGGTACAGAAGGCAGTGTTGGTTATATCGAGGATCCTTGCTATTTTTTTTTTTTTTTTTTTTTTTCAAACTCGTATACAAGCCTAAACTTATAAGATTAGATTTGATGCTTTTTCTGATTTCTTGAAATTCGACTTATTCCTATAAGTGAATCTACCTGAACGATTCCATTTTCTTGAGTGATTCGGAGATAAGTCTACTTAGGTATACACATAACGCAATAAGTCGCGCTATCAAATGGGCGGCTTCTTCTTCGACTATATACGATCAACACTTCGAACTGGATTGCCGAATGAAATATTGCCCTTTTTAGGCAATAAGCCGAAGGCCTACAGGGGTTGGTTGAAAAAAAAGGAGGGACGAAAAAAAAAGAATAGAATTTTTTTCACGCATATGGGTATATGTGTATGAGCGGTCGGGGAGGTTGCAAGCTTTACCGTTCGGCCTCCCTGCACCCTCACCGATTCGCCTCTGCGACCTTGAACGCGATCGATAATCACTACCAACGTTGAACTCGCTCCGATATAACACCGCACTCCGATGATCGAGATTCTCTTCCACGCATTTTCATTTCTCTTTAGTTTTCCCTTTTTTTTGCTTTTATTTCAAAGGGTATCGTCTGGGTGATGGATTCTAATATCGCTTATGAGAAATAGTAGCAAATGTGGTACCTAGCTAGACTACATAGACATAAGTGTATATCTATATAGATACCAGGGGTTTCTCGACGTCGCGACGCCACGGGATGAGCCCTTATCCCAAGGAGAAAGGGCGAAGGCGAGGGCGAGGGCGTGGGCGTTGCAGGGTAACGAGGGCAAACCAAGAGCGAGATAAATATATAGAAAGGGAAGGATATATTCGAGAACTATCCAACAGTTGGCAGTGGTGACGGTCGTCGTTTAGCGGAGTGGGTATCGAGAAGGAATGATAGAAAAAGGAAGAGGTGCGAGTGAGAAAGTCTGTGCTTGTCGAGGGGCTGAGGGAAGGAGAGGAAAGCTCTTTCAAAGCTCCGCGTAATCTCTCTCGTGCTGACATCCAATACCATATCCCCATCTAGCAGGTTTGCCAACCTCAATATATACCGTATAGGTATGTAGAACTACATATGAGTATATGCACATCCATGTATGGCTCTCAACATTTGTGTAGAAGATAGATTCCGCGATATGCCACTCCTAGCTCTGCCGCCCGCAGGTAGCTTTGAATCACTACCGTATTTGAAAAAAAAAAAAAAAAAAATTAAAAAAAGTTTGAAAAAATAAAAAATAGAAGAGAACGTAAAAAAATAATATGTATATATGCACACCGTATTTCACGGGGATATATAGATATATGTATATAAATGTACACATATGTTCTGTCAATATTACACGCATAGTGCAAAAACTGCACTGCAGACGTGAAATTTGTAATTTTGCCAAAGGCGTATACATACCATGTATACCTTTTTGGTTTTTGTATTTTATGCATCTATACATTACGCGTGTCATATTTCTTTTTCTCACACCTGTTCTTCATCCCCATGTTATGTGATAAACCGGAGTTGTATCATGTGGAGGGTGAAGTATTATCATATTATCGTTATTATTGTGATTATTTAGATTTTCTTTTTTTTTTTTGTGTTGCAAAAATTTTTACTAACGTTGTATTTTGTAAAAGTAAAAGACGCGGGCAGGGGGGGGGGGAGGTGGAGAATGGCAACGGATTCCTTAAGTTGGATACTGAAAAATTTTTGGAGTTGGGACAAGTTTTATATCGCGGCAGAAGTTATGTTATAACTATAAGTTTGTCTTGCTAGTTTTGTAATAATACGGTCATCAGGTTCTATCAAAGACAAGTCGCCGTAACGAAAGTATGGGCAAAACGTTCCTTTCCATTCCATTATGTGAATTGTTGGATGGGGCGCATCAGACACGCTCCAATTGTCACCTACATTACTGACAGAGATCTCCACTTCTCAGGCTCGTGAGTGTCGGAGGCTACGAGTGAGATTCTGAAATATTGAATCGTTCCGGCGCGGCTCTTCTGACTCCTTTTTATATTCTTATACTCGTACTTTTCCTATACGCGATCTCCCATTCTCAATTTTCTCTATCCCTCCTACCCTCCTACTACTTTTTTTTTCTCTCCCTCGTCCTCTTTTCTTCTTTCCTTACAGATATACCTACATACTTCACTCTTCAACCTACTACTATTCTCCATGTTTTTTACCCCGTACGCGCGAGTGATGGAATTGGTACCGTTTTCGTCGCCTGCTGCTGCTGCCTGCATAGTCAAAGACGAAAAGCTTATATAAAATATAATATACATGCTATACGTGGTCAGCTCGAGATTTTTGTCAAAAAACGTTTCGAGTTATGGTAGGGTGTATATCTTATGAGAAAAATTTCGTTCGCGGGAATATATGTCGTTGACCCGGGTATATTTTTATTTCATGACAAAAGTGTAAGTATATAGGGTGATATCTGAAGAGGTTAGGTTACTATACGAAGGAACTCTGGAATCTAGATAATATTACTAGCTGCCATCGACGCAATAGTCGAGCAATAATTCAAGAAAATCGAACATCGCCATCTCCTATAGTTATACCACCGCCCCGTATAGTTCCTGCATGGGGATTTGCCGCCGCTTTGACGTCGCCAACTATAAGATAATCCCTTTTCTCTACCCGCGAGCTTCACCGTCAACCATATAGCAGCTCTCGCGTGCACATCTTTCCCATTGCTCCCGGGGCAATACGTTCCCAATTTATGACTAGACTTCTCGCCCCCCCCCCCCCCCCTGTACTACTTTTATACACATACGATGATCGGTCATGCATGCATGGGAAATATACGAACGTATATAGGTATATACGCGAAGTGAGTAAATGGGCAAACCCCATGGCGTACGGGAAGAAGTTGCCGCGAGACAAATGTATTTGTATACATGTACTTGAATATGTGTACGAATGCCCCGCGCGCTTTTCCACGCTACTCGGCATATACTTATATGGATGTATATAGCCTCAGCTGTCTCTTTGGCTTTTTGCGAGAAGGAAAAATCCTTTGGCCATTGATGCTTGAATAATCGTGCTGCAAGGCACTATACATATGGTATGCCTCCCTCCACATGGTACGTCGCTCCTGCCCGTCCGTCCGGAAATCATACCTCGACATTCTCTCTTTCTCTATTCCTTTACCTAAGAATATGAGATGGATGGTTATGAGAATGGGCATCGGTGAAATGAATTGCTTCATATCCTGTGTCGAGGATCCTTCGTTATTTATAACGCTCCTTCGCGACAGCGAATAGAATAATTAATCCCGTGTCGTTCGGTGATGTTTTATTAGCAACTCCAGATGAATCGCTAATTTTTCCTCTTTTCCAGTTATTCCGTAGAACGCGTGGGTTAGATGTGTAGAAAAAAGAAAAGGGTTGAAGAAAAAAGGGTCTGCAGGGAAGCGGGCGGGGGGAACGCGGACAAGAAAGTGGAACGGGGTAAAGTGAACGCGAACACGAGCGCGATGTATAGAAGGTCGAGGAAAGCGGGGAAAGAAAAAAGTCGTTTCGCCGGGAGGCGCAATATCCTACGGACGTCCATCCGGGAGCCATTCGTCCTGAAAGAATTCGCGTTCGCTCGACAGGTTGGAAAACTTTGAGAGCCTTCGAAAGGCGTTTGGCTATTTACGGTCTCTCCGCGAAAACGGTGCTCAGCTACTCAGCCTCGCGGTATATACGAAAACTGAGGTGAAATGGGGGTGCGTTTGAGATAGAAGGAGAAAATACTGAGTGAGGGGTGTAAAATTGAAGCTAAAACTCGGAATGGGGGTAGGAAACTCAGAGCCGAAGACGCGCGCGTAGCCGCATTTAGGAGTCTTGTGAATCGCTTTTAATTACAACGCCCCCGCTGTGCTATCCCACGTGATGATAGATACATATTCATCATCGCGTACCCGGTTCTCGCCGCTGCTTCTCAGCTATACCTTCATTTTCAAAGAGTGGAAGTAGAAGAAGAAGAAGAAGACTTACCTCTACCCACAGTATACCGTACACCGTACCTTATGTATGTCTACGAACACGTTATAACATGGCGTAATTTATTGTCTACCGGCGAATGATTCTGGGCTGCATAAAACATGCCACCGACAACCAGAAGGAGTGGCGAGTTTCTGTTCCCATCAAGAAAAGTGAAAAATGAAAGAACGCTCTTTTTAATTCATCCTCACTGCATGATGGCGGTTTCACTATATATGCTATATACCGATGTGAGTTATCATACCTGTACATGCATATATACATGTATACGTATAAATATCACTGCAGCATCTTTTCGAACCTCAATTTTGTTGTACAGTCCGCAACTCGCTAAATTTTCTCTATTGCGAGTCAGGCGTGATTACTTTCGAAAAAATCTTCTCTTCTTTTTTTTATTGTCTCGTTTTGTTTTTCTGCTTTTTTCTTTCTTTTTTTTTTCATCTTCACTCTCGCCAGTGCGTCTAGACTCACACATATTGCGTGTAACGTATATATATGCATACTACGGGTGCCACTATAAGGTATTGCACTTTTTTTCTGCATACGCAGGTGTATGTATTCACATAATTCCGTACCCTCCACCTATATTGCTACTCTACTGCAACGAGAGAATCCCCGTTTTTTGTCTCATAGAGTATACAGCTAGTGCGTCTCTTCTAGTCTCATCTCGACATATCCCAATTAGGTCTCCTTGTTTCGCGCGACGGCCGTATATACGCAGTTATAGTTGTGAAAGGTGTTTTTCATACAGTTTGTATCAGGTTTTGTTTTATATTGTCTCGCTTTGAGACTAAAAGAAGAGTGTATGCACGAAGTAGCTGGTGCGCGGTAGTGAAATGGAAAATACTCTAAAGGCTGAAGGAGAATCTCTCTTCTTTTGTTCCTTTTTTGCTTTCGAAAAGGACATTTTCTCGAAAATTCAGGTTCCAGTTTCCAGAATTCGCGTGAGCATGATCAAATCCAGCATTTGAAACCGTAGTTATGCTCGAGCTTACGTATTTGGAGATTATTATTTTTTCTCTTATTTCGGGTTGAATGTTAAAAGCGCAGAGGTCCTACCGCCGTAGCAGCAATAGCCTCAAAATGGTACTAAACTATTTCTTAGCTATCGGTTATATAACTCTGTAGAACTATTCGTAGTGCAACGGCATACCCCTAGGTACACAAGTTGCATGATTTAGTGGGAGTGCCGAGTGCCCGGGCTCCAGGGCGTCGAACGAGAGCATAGCACACCGTAGATAGAACGCTTACCACGGCACAGAACCCCCGAACCATGACTGGCTGGTTGCTGGTTTTTAACTGTGGGAGAGGTCGTGGTGCCGGTGTTCCGTACAAAGTTGAAGAAAGTTGCCGTTCCGTCTGATACTCGTCGGGGTTACCGTAAAACCGGTACGCTATATTCGAACTTGAAACCTTACCGGAGACTTTAAAAGTCCATCGTAAATGTTGAAAGTATACCTCGTACACACCTTGTACCTTGTTTAGTTGCGTCGTCCGTCCACCACGTCACGATGCTCACGGAAACAGTAATTCGCTGTCAAAGTTTCAACATTTTTTGTCAAAAAATTTTTGAACAGTGTATAAACAGCATGTTTTTAGAATTGACTCGCTGCCTCCTTCCCCTCAGTCTCCCTTTCCATTCAGTTTATGTTCTTGTTGTTGTCCCGGCAAAAGCACCCCTCCGCCTAATTTGACTCTAGCCTTAAGGGACTGTCGACATGAGACAGGGGGTGGCAAGCTTCCCGGAATGGGATGTAACGCGGAGCTCAATTGCCGAGGAAGGTAATCCCGTACACCTGTACCCACTAATGGAAACCCTTACCCACTTCTGTCTTTCTGTCTGTCTACCTATCCACGTTACATATACCCACTTAGTTTTGCTGCCGGTTTGGGTCAGTTCGTTGAAAGTTTCGCGAGCAATTCAATTATCAAATAACGATCCCGCGCTGTACAGATAAAAATAATTAAAAGAAAAACGAGCAAAGTTCATTCTTTAATTAAAAAATTACTGTAACTACTATCAGTTCTCTTTCGGCTTCTATTTTTTTGTTTTTTTACGCTGCAAAAAATAGAGTTCGACGTTTTTAAATTGCCTGGAAGAACATTAAGCAGCAGCTGGTCGAAATACACCTTTTCATTTATTCGAATTGTTGTACGATTGTATCGGTGAATCTATGCGTTATGTTACTATCGAACACATGTGTGCTCCTACCGTTTGTTTGCGATATGTGGAGACGTATAGATGTAGAAATGAAGAAATAACAAAAGAAGAAGATCGTATATGGGCGTGTATCGTATACGCGTGTAGGTGCAAGGACACGGTTCGGACCATTAATGAATATTTATCGTCCCCTGACTAAAACTTAACGACCCCCGCCTTAACGGGCTGCAACTCGTAAATTATTAAACAAATTTAATTTACCCCCATGCCGCATGTTTTCCTTATTGCCCGGGCGAAAATGTAGGTGGTTTCTGTAGTCTGTGTTTAAACTTTTTGTTCAGAAAACCAGCATTATACTTACACGTACACACGTACATGTACAGATATGTATAAATATATATGTACGTACATTATATACATAGGGTATAAAACGACTGCCCTCGCGGAGAGATTAAACACATACACGCGTGTAAAACTAGACATGTCGCAAGGTCTGTTGTCCATATGAGTTCAGGAGCAAGCGAGCTTGCTTTTGTTAAATTTGTCGTACTGCTGCTGCTGCTGCCGCTGCTGCTGCTGCTAGTTCTGGTTATTCTTCGTTGTATTCGACATCATTCATTAAACCATCTGCAGTTCATGGAAAACCTTTTGCACTGGTTCGAAGCTTTCGTATGCATATATATAGGTATATGTATACTTATATACCTATTGTTAATTGTTGGAATATACGTGGTGTTCGCACATTTTCGAAAAGCTGTTAGTTAATTGCCTCTGGTAAAATTCAATCAAATTTGCACGCCCTAATTCAGTAGTGAGATTAAGATACCTCTAATAAATTACGCGTCCTTATATACACGACCTACGGTTATGATGATATCCGGTTATGGAGTTTGAAAAGTTTCAGTTTCTTCAAGTTGATTGTAATTTACCAAACTTGTACGTTCTACATTCGATTTACTTGTATTATTACTTCATTTATAAGCGAACTGCGCTTGTACGTTGGTTAGTAAAGGAACATAGGGAAAGATGAGACATGAAGTGAAAAATTGCAGCGTCGGTTTATCTTTGGGGAAGTAAGAATTCGAGTTTAAGAAGGAGGAGCGAGGAGTAAGGTAGGGAAGAACAACGTCTTCGGAAAACGTTAACGAGAAATCTTTAATCTCTGGAGCGAGGAACGAGTTCCGTACAACAACACAATGAGCGGGGGCGCCTCCAGAAGCGAAATAATTACCTCAGTTTTGATTAATTGAGATAAACGCCGAGGCGCGAGAGACTCGGTACGTGTATACGCGTGTGTATGTATACCGTCTTGGTATAGGGTAGGTAGACACAACAGCTATATACGATACTATAATACTACCGTAGCGTAACGTGGCGTGGCGTGGCGTGGCGTGGTTTGACCAACACTCATTATCATATTAGCGATAAATTACAAAGTTATAAAATTATTATTCAACACAATAGGCTATGAAATGCTTTTGTGTGTCCCCGCAACGCGACGGTGTAAAATTTATGTTTGAATGGAAATTTTGCTGGAATTCAGTTGAATGGAACAACGTACGCTCTGTCCCCGCTCGAATCCAACGTCGTGTTCGCGTCCTTGCAACGTATATATATAGTCTTGCGATATCACGTCCGCGGGACCTGGACTCTGAGGAATTTGTACTCCACGGTAACGCACCACCTTATTCACCCCATAGTTTCATCCCCAGTTCCCGGTGATGGCGGTTGTGCCACTGCTGCTACTGCTGTTGCTGCTACTGCCCCTTGCTTCCTTCCTTCCTGTAGCTGGGGGATTATCGCTTGAACCGGCAGCAGCCGCCGCCGCCGCCGCCGCCGCCGCCGCTTCGCCGTTGGGCGTTGGTCGGGGTGTATCCCAGTGTACGTACGCAGTCGAGCGCGTGTTACGCTGACGTTTCAAACCCACCGTTTCAACTGACACGCAAACAATTCCCTGCAATTTGTAACGTTCGCGCGTTATCCTTCGATCGTTTAGCTGAGGTTATATACCTGTACCTACACCGGCCAGCCGAGCTATACGGTACGGATTCACTTCGTATAAGGATCTTCGTACGATTGTTTGCCGCGCCAATCTTGCGTTATATCTGTAAATATCAGCGCTATTAATTTACATCTGGAACTAACGGCGAACCAACAATCGTAATTTTTAAACAAGAGTCTCACCCGACCCCCGTGGTTGGTATATCCTGAAGTCGTTATATATATGAAGACGGAAACTCAGCAGTAAGAAATTCATTAATTTCATCCATCAAGTGTAAGTATAATATAGGAATTATGAATTCCACCTCGCGATAATTCATCACACTCGCTGGTTATAGTAATCATTAAATTTCTATGTCAGTCTTTCTTCTTTTTTTGTTTTTCATTTTTTATTTCTTCTCATTCGCTGCGCTTCCACATCCACTATCGGAAGCGCGGCAGCTGCTGAAGTACCGTAGCTCGTCGTTCAGCTCTCATAAAACTTATCAACCGGACAGGGATCACCTAATTGGAAAGGTTCATTATGTGGACCGTGTTCGAAGATTAAATTTCTGTCGCATATGTACTATATATATACAGATACTATATTTGTCGTTATTCACTTGGTTCATTGGTTCAATCAACTCAGCCTGACCCGTTTGGACTCGTCATATATTCCATCGTGTGCTTCCCTCCCCCTTTGGTTATCGATCGGGGTTAATTGCAGGGACAAGGAAGGGGAGGGGGAGGCAGGGTGGCAAATATATATTGTCAGAAATTGAATTGTGCTCCTGGGGCATTTGGTACGGCGTCGCTGCCGGACCACCGAGTATTACAACGTTTATCGTAGCTACTGAGGGAGTGAGCATTCGTTCGCGAAAATATTTTGCCCTTTTGTTCAAATTACTTCCACCCTTCGCAATAGCTACGAGTCGTATGAATTGATCGATCGTGATCCACGCTGCAAACTATACTCTTTATATCGCAGCTGCACCCATTTAATGTAATATACGTACGTATACGTCGATAGCGTATACATAGGATAGAAAATTCGCTGACTTATCCTAGAGCGAAACGTGTCAAGTGTCAAAGCGCCCATCCATCTGAAAGTTACAAGTAACTCTTGAACGCGAACGAAGCCACTCGGATTAGCGGTCGATTTCTAAGGGATTTCGGACCGATGATTAACCGCAAACCCACAACTGGAACCACCGTTCACCGCTCTCCAGATCCTAAATCCTGAATTCTGAATGCTGAATCGAGAATCTTAAATCCAAATCTAAGTCAGAGTCCCCAAAGGTCTTGGGACGGTCGAAGTACTTTGATTTGATGATGGTTGATTTGGGGGTGACGTCTACGGTCTGATGCGTCAAATTGTACGCTATACCACCGAGATTATGTGGCACCAAAGAATCCGACTCTAGTTTGGTCTGACTTGCCGCTTACTTCGTTTATTAATCTTCGATGTGGTGTAGATTTGGGTTCGATATCTGACGAAGGAAGACGTCTAGAGTTGAGGTCAGACTAGCTGTTGGTTGTTTCTGGTTGTAATCTGGGTTAGTACACCTACAGGAGTAATAGGTGAGCTATAGTCGCGGTGTACACCGATGTATGGAGATTAAACGATCCGTAATTAATTAACGCGCCCCAATTGGCGGCGTGAGGAACGACGTGACTAGGAGAGACGAGGAGAAGAGAGGGAGAGTATATAGAAATGTATAAAGAGCGAAGAGGGTATCGGTCGAGACCTACTCAGCCTCGACTCTCGGTGGCGTGCTTTTCATCGAATCGATAGCACGTGAGCCCGTTCTTTTGTTACTGAGAATCAATTATACACCCACCATTCCATGTATAGGTCGTCCGCAAAAGCGCGAGTTTCGCAGAGCGCGAAGAGCAAAGAGCGAAGAGCGAAGAGTAGAGAGCCTCGGAGCTATTGTCTTTTGGACACGCAGCCACGGCATTGCCCGACCTTTAAGCTCCAATTCAAACAATGGATGACACAGTACGGGCAGCGTAGTCGGTTCTCCGCACAAATTAATCGTTCCTTCCATGAGGTAGGCAGCAGACTGCAGAGGGAAACAAACGTCGCGCGTTCCGATACGTTCTCTATTCCATTTCATTCCATCGTAAAGACAATCGTCTTCAGGGTCCCTTCGTCTTCGTCTTCACCATCGCTTTAACCTTCATCGTATACAGTCAGGGTTCTATTATAAATGATACCTTTCTTCATTGCCCCTCCCCCCACCCTTCACACAAACCAACCATGGGTTTATTTCTCGTAGTATATGGTACAGCTGCTGGTTAATTTTTTGCTTCAGCACAATAAGGTGTCACTCGAAGGCGTAACCACTCGATATATAGGTGTCCCAACCATTTCACATTTCACAACTATTTCACACTATATCACACCATTTCTTATCATTTCATTTCAAAATTGACTGTCCCAAGTATCTCACAAGCGGTTACCCCCTCGGCATCACTTCGGTATTTTCACTGGTTCTCAAAAAGAATTGTTAGGCGGTAACCATAAATTACCAAAGGATTAGAAAATGGGAAAGAGTAAGTGTTCCGTTTACTTCGTCGACATTGCCGTTCGTTTGATATTTTAGCGGAACACGAAATGAAATTTAAATTGAAAAAAAAAAAAAGGGTAAGTCGCTTCAGCCACCAACAGGTTTTTGATAACTTTTCCATCTCGATATTCCTCTTTCACTGCATCTCTGCTCAGTTTCACGACTTTCTTTCCTAATCGTATGAAGGGGCGCACGGGCCCCGTTGATATTTTCAGATATGGTAGTGTGTAGTGAATTGGTAGCTAGGAAGATCGGTAGATAGGTAGGCATCAATTCGTCGATGAGTACCTTTGCAGGGGTAGCTATGTAGTTCAGCGTGCGAGGCAACGGGAGAAAGGGTGGCAGCCCGAGAGTTACAGACGAGGTATATGGGGGAGGAAAACGAGAAAACGTAGGTGGAAGGGAAGCAGTGGGAAGGGGGAAGAAGTGAGGAGAGTATAGAGGGGTAGTGTGTTTGCCCTCATTAGCCGCACGGCGCTACGGCCAACAACCCTCTCCTGTGTGGACCAATAAATTTCGAGGGTGTCTCCGTCAAGCGTTGATTCGTTTATCCCGCTATCCGAATCACCCTGTTCTTTTATGCAACCTTCCTTTCACCCCTTATTATTCGGTTAAGGTACGTATAAAAATATCATGCGGAAACTCGCTGCTGATGGTTCTTCATTTTTGAGGGAAATTTCAAACAGCTGTGTTATAATTAGTAACAGAAATCTAACAAATCGTGACGAGAGAAAAAAGAAATATTAGAAATAAAGAAAAGTAAACGAGGATTACAGACCGATGCCTTCCATGGAGGAAAGGGTGTTATGGGGGATCTGAGAAATTATTAAATATTCATGTTTATTGCATCTTATAACCGTTCACTTAACAACTCGAACGAACGTTCAACTCCAGTCTCTGCAGACAACGGGGAATTACTTGACACAGATTCATTGCAGCCTGGCATTACTGTGGCAGCTTTTTAATTGTGCTTTAATCTGTGACATATTGCCACTCGAAGCTATCCGCGCAGCGTACAATCATCAAGTCGCCTCTGTTTGCACTGTGAGAACCATTCTATTGCTGACTGGGCCCGTAATATACGTACGCGTGTCTGCATATATCTCCTACATATACATACAACAATATATACTTTGTACAAACGGTTGTTGAAGTTACACTGGGTGTGCAACTATACGATCATCTAAAAACACGTTAATCTACATTTCCACCATACCTATATGTATAGCTAATTAAAACCTTCAACATTTTTAGCGATGATTCGATTAATGTATGATATTCTTTTTTTGTTTCAGGTGAGTCAAAAAATGTCTAATTCTTCTGTCTTCACCTAAGGGTAAGCGCTCGATCAAATGTAAATTGTACGTTATGTGCAGACTAATATGGTATGAAATAGATGCGGAGTTTCCTGCAGTTTCGCGATTAATTTCTTAGAGTTGGAGGCAATCTATCAGGATGCGAAGCTTTTCATAGATTGACTTTGAAAAGTACATAAGAGTCGAAACAGCTCGACTTGAATTCCTATGATTCTTATTGCCCGTATAAAAAAAAAGGGGGAATGAAAAATGAAAAAAAGAAACCGTAAGCTTATAAAGTTTTACTAGCAGATTATCGACCGCGCTACCGTTCCCATCTGACGACTCCACCCAGCTGATGAAAATCGGTTTTTGGCAGGGGTTGATATTATGGAGCTTTGCGTCGTGTCTAGAGTGGGTAACTTGTAACAGTTTCTCAAGAACGTCTGGCAGTTGGTTTTGCTGCACGACCTAGAGATCCTCGTGCTTTTCTCCATCTGTTCACATCCCCCGCGCAGTTAACCCTCGTTTCTCTATAACTCAAGTGTAATCCACGAATAATGAACAGTCAGGTGTCACACGCAGGCACAGCTGAACCTCGAAAATATGTCGAAGAAAAGGAAGATGCGCAACAAAGTTTTGATATTTCTAAAATCTCACGTCATATCATTTCAATTTTTTCACCATTTCTCCGTCTCGTGGATCGTGAAGGATAACACAAAGGTCGAACGTATAACTTTTGCCGATTGTTATATTCTTTTGATCTTACAACTAAGAAAATTTGAATGAAATTCTCCCTTCGCGTGTTTGGTTATCTGAGAATGAAGATGTGTACGATTAGATTTTTTTTGCGTAGCACCGTTGAAATTGCACCGTGTGCGCTTCCATATAATCTCTTTCTCTTTTTCCTCCCCCCAGCAGTTTCCGCTCCTCTACCTCACCTGCAATTCCTTCCTTTTTTTTCCTCATATTTTTTTTCTATTTTTTCATTTTATCATTCTGCCTTTCCTTCGTTCGCGATGCTTTTCAACGATATTTCACGTATTCTTCTAAAACTCCGTGCACGATCTATTATTCCAATCTCTTTCGAACCTGGAGCCACGATTGTTACATACGGTACGTTCCCAGAACTGCGAGTGAGTGAAGCTCGTATTACACCCACAACGATCCGGGGAGTGTGTCGCTGTAACCTTGTCGCGCCCTTCTTTTGGTGCCGGAAAGCTTTGCACACCCCCCCTTTTTTTCTTTCCTCTTTCTCTATCTTTCTTTTCAAAACTTTCCGTGAACCACCGTAGAGTGGGGACACGGTGTGCTGCCTCTTTTCAATCTTTGACCTTTTTATTTAGCTGCTGCCCGAAGGTGCGCATATTCTTTTTTTTTTTTTTTACTTTCTTTCCTTCTTTTTTTGGTTTTTTCTTTCATTTTTCTTACACCCAGCGACCGCTGTTTCATGCCTCTCTTCTGAACTCCTCGTAGCATATTTTTTTTTTTCTTCTTTTCTTCTTCATCCCCTTGTGACGTTATAATTAACTTCTTTCATACGATGAAATATATCTACTAAAAATGAATAAGAATAAAATAGTCGTTTTATATTCCTTGGAGTCGTTTGTCTGTATAGCTGATGGAAA
This sequence comes from Athalia cordata, assembly GCA_963932425.1. NCBI lineage: Eukaryota > Metazoa > Arthropoda > Insecta > Hymenoptera > Athaliidae > Athalia > Athalia cordata. Next base: position 36,113,330 of record OZ010626.1, read on the forward strand.
ATTGACGTCGTTGAATTTTTGTCAAGGTTGACGTTTTCTGGCGACATAGAAATTTTTCGGCTTATCCTAGAAAACCGAGCCCGCTGCTGTTCTCGTTCTTCGGTATTGTTATTGCAGTTGTTTGGCCGCATACGCCGGTAGTCGTAGATATACAGATACCACAGAGGTCGTGGGTTGGTCCTATGAGCTATACCTATATGTATGTATTTCTGGAGGCATACGTAAGGCGAGGGTTCTATTCCCTCTGAAATCTATTCGATATATCGATCCATTGAGCAGCCTCTGTTGCTCTGCAATCCCTCGAATGTAGTTTGTCCAATATCGGAGCCTCGAGGGTTTTCCTCGTGACCAGAAGCTGTTTGTATTCAAAAGAAAGGATTCCTTTTTCTCTCTCTCTCTTTTATACATTCTTCCTTTTTTTCTCCTCTCCTCTAGCTTTCCCCCTCTTTGTCTATCCAGGAGGAAAGCCGGCCTGAAACCATGAAGTAAAACTAGGTAGCCGCATTGAAGGCCATGCGAACGGATGAGAGGTAAAAAAAAAAAAATAAAACCCATAAAAAATAAATAAAAATAACAAGTGAAGGGAAAGAGGAAAGAGGAAAAAGCTTAAATAAAATCAAACAAAACCAAGAAAAACATTTTTCCGTCGTATAACGTCCTACATTTATCAGCAAACCCTGCAACACCGCCCCGCCCGATTTAACCGACGCGTAGGTATGGGTATATACATTTTACATTCAACCCATCGTATAACTCACGTGTATTTAACCACCTATACACTTACGCATGACGGTAACGGGTGGATTTTACCAAAGTACAAACGGTTGCAATTTATACAAAAGAGTTTTAATAGTGGCTAAAACTAAACAAGGTATTCATCCCACATACGTGAACGCGCGTTCGAAACTCCGCGTTATTCTGTTGCTGCACTGGTCGTACTGCCTTCCCTATATATAGCACATTGCAAAACGTAGCCATCTATATAGATATACATACGTATACGTGTATCTCCATTCCGCAACTAGCACCCACATACAACGGCACGGTAATCAAGGCTAATTAAAGGGAACCAGATTGAATCTAAATAGAACCCAGCAGCGTAATCACACGAATGATACACGTGTCGTCGTCAACGTGTAGTTGGTGGAACGTGGTACTCGATCATTTTTACAATTTACGTATGGGATTTAACATAGGCACACATATGTAGATATAGTAGGATACGTACGTACCCTCGGGGTTTCAGAGTGGGACTCCTTGATACAAAACTTTTTGGTCGACATGGCATAATCCCATTTGTACGTTAATCTTTGAGCCGTGTAACACCGAATTATAGAAGAATCGTTATCATTATTATTATTACGTGTAAACTTTCCTACAGAGAAAATCGACGATGTATATCGTGCGTGACACGACGCATTGTGCGTGCTAAAATATCACTATAAACCCCGAAACAGAAACTCCCATTACGTTATATATTTCGTTGTTTATTATATAATATGTATTCCTGAATTTTGTACATACAATTCCAAGAAAATACCAACCAGAACACTAGCTCTGCAGGATCGTACTGGGAATAAATTATTATAAATTCTCATACGATTTCACATATTATCACGGTTTATACTTCCGGCATTATAAGATCCTTCGTTTCTCGGTACCCTTTTTTTTTTTTAGGGGTTGTAATCATTCATCGTCATAATATCCCAGCCTCCTACGCGTTGTATGGAATTTGATGACCTCGATATTATACGTCTTCGTCGATTCCTCCGAAAAGCGGGAGTGGCAGGTGGTAGGATAAATCCTGTGGCAAGTAAAATATTTCGACAAACAGCGTGCGTGGTACGGTTCGTTGGTGTGGTGGGAAGAAATAGATGTCAGTTGGGAGTTATCCTGCGGTAGAACGGGGGCGAATAAGAATAAGAAGAAGAAGAAGAAGAAACGGAAGGGGAAGATTCGTAAAAGAATGAAAATGTAAGAATAAGAAAATGTACATGACGAATAGAAGGGAAGCGGTGAAGGGACGTAGGGTTTGTTGGTTCCTCTTTTGTCCTTGCCGGGGGCGTAAGGAGGAAACTTTTCCGTAAACATGATAAACTCGTGAGCGAAATGTCTCGTAACGTGAGTCAAATAAAGCAACGCTTATAATCACGAGGTGTACCTACCCTACTTCTACCGACGCTGTTCAACTTCTGAATCGCCCTTGTAGTCTCCATTTTTTTTATTTATTTTATTTTTCTTCATGTACATTATTCTTTTTTTTTTCTTTTTTTTTTTTTTTGTTTCTTTTATTCCTTCGCGTATGCTCATGCCCGGGTACCAGCTAAACGACGACGCGAGTGACGAAATTCGTGTTTGCCAAGGAGATTACTCACGTTGTGTGGAATGAAAAATTCGTTTTATTTATTTTCATTTTTTTCAATGAGAAAAAATTCCTGTGTGCTAACGGCCGTTGTGTATATATCACACATTTATTCGAGGTTTTTGAATGTTTGACGTACATAACTCGGCGCCTACGCACCTTCGTATATGCGGGCGTCGAAATTTCAAGACACACTTTTTGCCCCCCGCCCCGGGGTATTATACCAACCTATAGTAGATTCATACGTACACGCGAGGAACGGCGCGCGATATGAACGGGGTGGTGTTTTAAATGCAAATTTAAAAAATGGGATCGGGTTGGTAGCTGCAGAAAGGTTGACGTGACATGTGATATTTTCGAACTTCGTTGTAGCTGTAACCTAATACGAAGGTAACGCGCATACGGTTCGTCCGTATTTTCACCCAGAAGCCAAAACTGGAATGAAGTTGAAAAAAAATATAAAAAATAAATAATATTTCTATATCTACAGGACAAAATATTTAGCGTGCACTGGACGTAGTACGTACTAGTGCAGGTATAGCACACGTGGATATGTAATCCTTTCCATTTATTCATCTCCAGACTCCAAAAGCTACCAGATGACAGAGGGTCGCGTTTAAAGCCTCTTTTCGCTGGATATTTGTCACCTACATTTGCATCAGGATCGCGTACACTCAAGGATAAAAATTTGCATGGGAGCAGCTAGGATTTATTTTCGAGCTGCCAAGCCGCCCGCGACGAGGGTCCAACTGCTCTCGGAGGACGAGAGATACCAGGCTAGCTATACCGCTCCTGCTACACTAGGTGTACTCGGCAAAAGCTGAGGATATAAATTCAGGAACGAAACGCGGCCGGGAACTAGATGCGAACTCTCGAATGCTGTTTCATAGCTTTTTCTTGTTGGAAAAATAACAAAAAAAAATAATACAAAATTGTGATCGAGATCGCAGTTCGAATAATTCAAAGGAACAGGGTATAAAAAAAGACAGATAGAAAAAGAGATAAGATGGAATTGACGAAACGTAAAAGTTCTACATCCGCGGCGGTACACTTCTGATCGTTAGATTCTGGAATTTAATCAACTTCCGGTGTTATCAAGAAAAAAGCCACCCACGTGCTTCCACGGAACGCGTAAGTATAGATATAGATAGAATTTTTGCAGCTGCCCGCGCAAGCAGCAGCAGGCAGTAGTTGCGGAGTTCGAGGTACTTAATGGCTGGGTAATTAAAAAGAGGATAATTTTTCATTAGAGTGCTAGCTGGGAAGCTCTGCAGCTCAGCTCACGGTTGGATCTTTTGCGACCACCTGCGTGGCGACTGATGCGACTAGATATGGCGGTAGACTGGCGGCAGTGGTGGTTATGCGGTTTGTGCAGTAGATTAGCATTTTAACGCTCCGCAGATGTTACGAAAACTCCGCAAAACTTCCGCGGATTTTTCAGTACGTCGATCACGAAAATCAATGTCATCCGTGCGCTGACATTTTCCAACCGATACTCGACTGTGATGAATAATTACGAAATTTGAACGAAAGTTATCGATTAAATCGTCAGAAAGCTCTGACCCGCAAAAATCTACGTTCTAAAATAGCACCGTGAGCGTTATCCCCGGAGTTCACGGCATTAATTACGCCTACTAATTACCCGAATCAACTTAAATTAACCCTTTCCACAACACCACCCGCTTTCCTTCGCCCTTCTATGCTGATTACCTTCAGCCGTTGCCTTGCTCGCCCTTATAACGCGCCTCGAAAACGTTTGTCTGGCACGATTGCCATTTTTACCTTAAAATGTTTATTTTGCAACTGAAGCACTGCAGAAAAGATGTGAACAGCTTTTCCTCGAGAGCTGGTATATAGCGGCAGTAGAACCCCCTGACGCTAAATTCTGTTTACTTCGCAAAGGGTTTTATCATTCTCTCAAATCTCAATTCCAGTACGTTTCAACTCACGCGAAGTTTCTCCACGGTGTATTTAATGTGTAATTTATTTATTTTGCTTTTTCTCCGAGTAGATTTGTCAGGATTTTACGTCTAATCATGTAGAATCACATCAAAGGTATACACGTGTATGAATATTCACAGAAATCATGATATGCGCGTTGTGGAATACACCCCTACCGATTTACCTGTTGAACTTTATTCCCACTGTTCCGTTTCTCTTTACTTTCTTTCTTTACATTTTTTTTTTCTTTTTTTCTCTTTCTTTGAGCTGTATTCCGTTGGAGAAGGAATTCGTACAAAAAATAGGTTACCAAGAGCACAAGAAATCCTGCAGAGAAAGCAGAGTTGTCGAATCGGGGTAATATTCCCATCCTCGGTTTTCCAACGTGCAATACGCTTACGCGGACCCTGTTTTTATATTGAAATGAACATCGGAATTCCTTCGGAGATAGTCTTAAATCGCAGATAAGGAGAACTGCCTTTCGAATCAATAATGGATATTGGTATATATATGCGCATACATACCCTCATCCCACGTGCTCATATACCTGCTTTCCATACTCACGTTAGCTGCAAAGCTAGAAAAGGCGCCGTCGTCCTCGTCATTCCCCGGTGAAAAGTACGAGGAAATAAAGACGGAAGCTTCGAGGAAAAGATCTAGAAATCAAAGAGCGAAAGAGAAAGAGCTCTACGTATACCGAAGTATAGAGGAGTATCTTTTCGTGTCGCGTGTCGCATGTCGTCTGCACGAAAACAATCAATTCCAGTCCGATGCGTCGGTGGTTCCGCCATCGCCATTTCCCCAGCTTTTCTTTCCCCTTTCCTCTTTTCCTACCACTTTTACCATCGCCCCTACTTTCATCGCTATATCTTCTTTCCGTTCTCCTCTTCTTTTTTTCCTTTTTCCCATTTTTTTTCTCTTCTCTCGTTAGATGTTGCTATCCCCCGGTATTGTACTCCCATATTATACCTCCGTTACATTATACGTCAGCCACCCTGAAATTTGCCCTTGAGATTGCGGGATATCGAGGTATAGCCACGAAACTGCGCGGTCTCTGCACGGCTTACGAAATGAGAATGAGACGAAGAGGGAAAAAAATTAAGATGAGGTCGAAGAGAGAAAGAAGAAAAACTGTTATCGCATCATCGAGATCCGATTGGAAAGCAACTTTCCGGTTTAGAAGGGATGAAAATTCATCAACCTGTTTAAATATTCAGTCGATGCTTGAAACACTCGCTATTACTTATGCCTGCCTACTTTTATAAGTTTCTCTGCACGACTTATTTGCCTTGGAATTACATGTATATACAGTCATAGGGCGTATATCAATCTGCAATCGATTTCCATAACCTCAATGTGCATCGGTATTTGAAAAACGATAACTATTTACTCGTCGTTCAAATGGTACAGAAAGGATTCCGTTCGCGTTCACATAAATCGCGAACAAACGTCATAAGACAATCGATACAACAATATGTCTACGTTAATTCTTCCCTTTCGTCAGACCGCGATCGTAAAACCTGATTATAAGTTACAATCACGGATGAAGTTGTCCTTTAACTCCACCCTACAGTTTTTATCGTCGTTAAATGCACGATTTTTGATCGCAACGGCATAATGTATACTGCGCGATTTTTCATTGAATTTTGTTCTATTATTATTATTATTGTCGTTGTTGTTATCGCGATTATTATTATTATTATTGTTATTATTATATATTGCTATAGGGTTATAAACGAGCATTATAAAAAAAATTTCTAAGGATTTATCGTACATAGCTAGGAGGCAGTGGATGGTTAACGTTCAAAACGATCAAAGGTTCTTTCGTGCCTGGCGAACGTTTACGCACCTTTTATTTCCGGTATAGGTGCCGTACGCTCACGCTTTCACAGCTCCTTCGAAATGCGGGCTGAAAAACGCCTTGCAATGTGTAAGCTGGTGAGGTTGCGATGAGGAAGGGGGCTTGGAAGAAAGAGAGGAAATAACGATCCGACAAAAAAGCCTCGGGGAACTCTGAACGATTTTATAGAGTAATATTACGATTTCTTTACATAGAATCGATCGCATACCACTATATATACCACCTTATGGGAATCCGTAGATAAATGGAAATCGTACTTATCTGTCATGTTTATTACGAATTTATGGAAAGTAATAGATTTCCTTCCTTCCTTCCTTCTTCCTTCTTCCTTCCTTCTTTCTTTCTCGCTAAACTTTACCTCACTTATGTCTACCGTTTCGTTTACATAACCGATATGGTATATGAAGTGCGTGCGAGTTGGTATACATATATGTATATGAAGTAAAAATGTTGGCGTGGATGAGAGATTTTCGAATTCCCAAAAAAATTCTCTTCGGAGTAATCGAATTTCGTTGTACGGAAATAGGGTGCAGAAAAAAAGCGGAAAAAAAAGAGAGAAAAAATTAAAAAATAAAATAAAAGTGAAGTTTAGGTTGGGAACTTTAAACTCGCTTGAATCACTGGATTATATGATTTTGCAAATTCCATGATGCCGTTTCGTCATTCGAAAGCTCAGCGGTTCAAAAATATATCATGAATCGCGTTAAATCCGGAATACCAATTCATTGAGTTGTTCAAAATTCAGTGAAATCTTCCAATGGAATATAATCCGCGTAACCGATACACATTGAGTATCAATTGAAATAATGAATATCAATATAGAGCCTTCATATTCAATGGGGCAATTAACGTAGAACCATAGGCTACCCCACGAGGTTATTTCCTATTGAAATATTAATCGTAATACGTATTGCTGGATTTGATATGCGGAGTATCATGCGGCGGGACATGTATATTTCTACGTATACGTACGATACCTACTCGACGACTATATTCAATAATATCTCGTCCTATTTATCACGTTAAACTCTGCCATGTTTCCTTCGATATCCAACTCCCATTTCGCATGTTCTATCGCTCTTCCATGACTCCAGCCAACGTTAATACTATAATTTATACCCATATACCTACCATATTATATAGATATTCCTAAATTATACCCACACTAGAACAACAAACGCCGGTGCACAGACCGCCCAAATGCTCACGATTCACTGCGTAGCGTAGCCTTCGATGCAAATAATACGAAATTACTACATCAAGAGAGAAATTTTACTAAATCTACATTATTATCGCTACTATATTGCGCAAGTTATATACTATACCTAAACTAATTTCCTAAATTCATACGTACAGCTGCCAATTTTTCGTCTTGCAATATCGGAATTTTGTTCGATCGAGCGCAGAACGGTACGATTTAATACGCATCATGTGTACGGTGATTTGATGAAAGTTTGGAAAAAAGATGAGATCGCGGTTAAATAGGTGAAGAAAATCGCGAGGGTTTCTCTCTCGAGTCGGCGTCGTATAATGCTCGTGCAGCACGAGGTATAGTCGGGGAGTTTATAAATCGTTTTAATAAAGATAGGAAGGAGGTAAAACGGTGGTTGAATCCTGTAATTGACTTGGAAAACTCCCTGCAGCCTCGGACGTTACCTATCTACCTGCTGCTGAGGAACCGCGAGAGAAATATTTAAATTCCTTCATTACTCGCTCAAAGAATCGCTAATGCTGGATGGAATTCTACGGAATATTATTCTACTATTTCACTACGGTTTTCTTCAGACCCTTTTCCAACTAGCGTTTTTTTTTCTTTCTCTCATCTACCCCCCAGTTTCAACAGCAGAAACTCGCGAACCCGTCTTATACCCGTCATCCGGTACCGCTTCAGAAAACCGGGTTATTATAAGTAGCTATACACCCATGTACATATGTATATTTAAATATGTATATATATGTATTTCATATTTATATAATATATATGTGTATATGTATCATGGAGATACGTAGCCTGCGATGAACATGTGTATATATATAACGTTTTATACCTTATATCTTACCGGTGCATATAAAATCGCAATCTTCTATATGTACTTGAAACGAGTATAGAACCACAGTTCGTAAGCGTTAATTAAACCGGACGAGAATCTCAATCTTCCTGGTTCTGGTTCGCCTGCATCAAATTCATTTCTTCCTCAGATGTGCTCGGTTCTATCTGTTTCAGCTGTTATGCCATAGCCACGCGGCGTTCCGCATACATACTGCAGTTTTAGGTGGTGATAAGCATAATTATTTATCGAATAAGTTTTCACGAGTACGTTTATATCTGCATGTATATTATTGCTATACCTGATCTTAAATCTAGGAGAATTTTCGTCTACAGAACGTAGGGTTTAACCGAGGTTTTATTCGTACAATTTTTATGTTACGTATACGCCTAGATAGACATTTCTATTTATCTGGGATTTATTCCAAGGACGTTATTTTCATATTCTCTAGGACGAATTTCGTAGTGAAACCATATCAGAGTTTTTTATAGGATAAAAGAAGGCCGCAGTGTGGCGACATTTCGTGGACAATTAATGCGATCGCTTAGTTTTCTTCTTGTTGCCTATTACGGCGTCTCCAACCGATTTGTAACACAAATTGTCCTCCCCTTACCCGAAGTCGACGTTCCACCCGCTATTCCTTACAGTCTCTCCTTTCTTTCCCCTGGTTTTTGCTTTCGGAGTGTATGTGTGTGTTTTTCGTCCCCCCCCCCCCCCCCTTCTCATTTTCTTACATATAATTTTTTCTTTTTTGTTACTTTTTTCTTCTTGTTCTCCATGCCTCTTCTCGTCCCCAAATCGCTCCCACCTCCTTTCCATCTCATTCACGTCGGCATTTTCGTTGTCGCGTCGTATAAGACGCGGCGACATGGACACGGTTAAAAATTGCGTGTCAGCGGTCTCCGAGCACCGCGGCGCGTTCTTTGGGATATGGTACGGTGGTGACAAAGGGGGACGCCTTAATCTAATTCTATAACGTCGCCACACCGCTCGCTGTTCTCTTGCCAATGATTCGTTTGCGCTTTGTTACCACCTCTTTTTCTGCACCCTCATCCCGTTGTTATATAGTTTCCTTTTTGCTCTCTATCGCCTTTTTTATTCGTCTTTTGTTTTTTCCTCAGATTCCTAATTCTCCGTCTTCTTCTCTCATTCGCTTGTTTCTTCTCAAGTTGTTCTTCGCCATCGGCACAGCACCACCACGGAAAACACGAAGAAAAATTGAATAAATAAAAAAGTTAGGAAAATTCCTACGTCTTTTTTTTACTTCGTGTTTCACGTTTTTTTATACATATACGTATATGTATACACGATTATTGCGTGGTAGTGTATTTATAACATAACTGGATAGACCCCTTATCCCTTCATATAGATCGTTATCGCAAGTTCATTCGCGTTTCTCGTGCAGACCGCGTAAAGAAAAGAAAAGGAGAAGGAAAGGAAAATCTGGATATAGCGTTGTACGATATATACATTATATATGATATGTATAACGCAACGTGTTTCGTTCGCCAAATTACTTGTTCGTATGGCCGTTTCAGAATTGAAGGACTCCATTATCAAAGTGGCGCCACGTAAACACGCACCCTGCACGCGCGTAATGCTTTTCTCGTACGTGCGTAAGATAAAGGGGGTAGGTATGGTACCTACGACTAAAACGAAATATAATACAGCAGCCCAGATACATGTATATAAATGCGATATATGTACATTTCTCTAGTGAAACCCTGGCGTTTACTGTACCCACGTTCGTCCCCGCGTATACCTTGTAACTTGTAATATACGCGGACCCTTTGGAACCCTCAACGCACTTGTATACCACCCCAAAACCGTGCAATCTAACGCACACGCACTTCACTTGTATAACCACCTTTAAACCATACCCTTATGACGCGATGCGAACCGGCCTATATCTATACGTTACATATACTACACGTTCACCTTGCTTATTCCATGGATTCAGAATAATACGAACTTTATGTCTAGTTCCGGCATAAATTCTACAATTTCACATATACACTGTGCGTGTATTATATGTACGCATTATTACACTGATAGCCGGGTGTATAGGTAGGTATGTTATGTACACATGGCACAGCGATATCAAATTCAGCTAACCTTAGAACTTGTCGATTCAGGCCAACGTTTGAAATTTTGCTGTGAAATCAACCGAGCATATGATCTCCGAATTTGACGAGTTTTTTTTTTTTTTTCTACAACGGAAATATAAAAATTTCGTACTTTCGCAATCGAAGAAGTTCCCCCGTAACATAGGTATACGTACATGATAAAATTTTCACATGAATTTGTTTAATTTACCAAGACTCGTACTTTAAACTTGTCGCAATATTCATTTCAGTTATTATAGAATTCGTGAACCGTGTTCTACATATACTCGTCAGTTTCAACTGATTAGATATTTAAAGGTTAAAGGTAGGTAGGTAGGTAGGTAGGGATACGGGTGTTTCAGGAAATGGGTGACAAGCCAACATATAGACGAAGGGTCCGCGAAGGCAGCGGAGACCGTGGGGTTCGTCTCTGCAGAAGAGCCTACACCAGGATGAATATGAGGCGAGGCAATTTCCTTACGGCAACTTCGTTAATATTTGGAAGATGGGGTAAAATTTTAATTACGCGAATTCAGGGGACCGAAAGTGAAACCCGAGATACGACCCACCATATATCCCAACGGTAGCACGTAATATCTCATGATACACACGCGCGGGTGAAAATATGGAGAAACAAAAATCATTCTGCAAATACGGTTCTTCATTTTTTTCCTTGATTAATTTTTTTTGTTTTCGTTTTAATCATTTCCACTTATAACCAGCCAAGTTGAAAACTTGATTTAAATTCATTATCGTGATTGAAGCGAAATGAAGAGGGTGGAAAAAAAATTCTTTACCAGCAGAATGTCGGCTGCTTAAAAATGTCAGTCGTTCCTGCGGCGACCTTTTACCCTGTCATTTAATGGTAGGACACGACGTCACGCTAACCGTGCAGTATATCGTTCTATATATAAATTTGATAGGGGAATATCAAGCGAACGGAAACCAAAGTGACGTGACCCAACTTCCGGTTATACAAGTCGACCGATGGCATCCGGTAGGCACGTTAAAATTGTGTTCAGATATGGATAGTTGTATCGCGGTATTTGCTCCGGTGTTAAATGCGACGGTGGTGTAAGTGGAGGATAGACCGTAGCTGCGGGCGGGTTCCTTGCGAACCTTCCGGCAGATATCACTGATCTAATTAGCACCACTCTCGGCTGGTGCACCTCGAGAGCCGCCTGAAATCCCGGGAAAAGCTTCTCCTTCACCTTCCACTACTACTACTTCTCTTATTTCCTCCCTCCGCACGCGATACCCATACGATAGGAACATAAGCATGAACGGTGTCGTCGTCGTCGTCGTTTACTTTCGAAATACCGGCAAGGTGCACGGGAAACTGTGCTCCCGAAATTTTCGTCGCGCAAGGATAATCAAGGATACGTATCTTCGCGAAATTCCGCTTATTTCCGCTCGCTCCAAGCTGTAGAACTTATATACCTTCCGCAGACTCCTGATTCTCCGTTCTCTCATTTCCCTCAACGTAACCTAGTCCCCTACAGCTACCTTATTCCGTTATAATACTCCGACGTCATTTCGCGTTTTGACCGCTAAATTTCATCCCCCATTCGACAAGTGCGGGTATATCATACTATTGTATATATATTTGTTGGTACGCATAGAGTGAAATAACTATACACAACGCTCTGCCAATTTGTAGTTAGCCAAACGTGCTTTGAATGGTAACAAAGAGGAGGAAAAAAGAGAAAAAAAAAGACATTCGCGAATCTGGCGTTGTATGAGGGAGTTTCGTATTGCCCTCGACGTCATTTGTTCTCTTGCATATTTTAAATTAATTGCTGACGTTGGTATAGCACGGGGGTCGAGGGCGTTTGTTGTACGTCGGATGCGTGACGGTAACGTTATCTTAAATAACCGGTCTACGTGTCCCGTGTATACGTCCCTTCCATCCAACGCTCTCTACGCTCGTGAATCGGAAGTCTTAATTTACCGGATGGGCGTCCAAGTTTAATTAAGTGCGTGGACACGCCTTTAAGTTTTCTACCGTCACGTTGGTGGGTGCTGAACATCGTCAAGAATCGCGCGCGGGTCTCACTTATGACTTATTACGCCACTGCGTGTATGTAATTTTGTTATAAAGGCATGTAGTACGGTGCGTATACCTCCGCCTCGTCATGTACGTACGTCGCAATGACGACGTTATTACGGTGTTATACCACTCAGTTTTATGAGGAGCAATTAACACCGTCCTACCCGAACTCTGCACACTCTTGGAATTTGTCTCAGCTCGTGCTCGTGCTCGTGAACAGCGGCACAGGCTCAGGCATCGTACGAGACTTTGTTCCCGTCTCGTCGAGCATTCCTTTCGACACCTTTCTACCAAAATATTTGACACTCAGCTCTCTTTTATCATCAGAAGTACCCACCTTCACTCGTTCCCTCTTCTTTCTTTTCATTCTTTTTATTTTTAATTATTTTCTTCTTTTTTTTTCGTCAACTCTACACAGTATACGCGTATTCACTCGTTTCTTTTCACAGTTTCATCTTCAATTTGAAGTAAAAAAAAAAAAATAAATCCTCTCGAAGTACAATGTATCATATAATTATGAAATTTCTGGCGTACGATACAAAAGATAATTCGACAATTTTTTACTCACTCGATGACGAAATGGGATCGCAATTTAATATCCAATATATTTCTGTAATCGATAAAAATGCGAACGTTGACGATCTACTGACGATTTCCAGAGACATATATTATATATTTGTATTTTTTTCCCAACACACGTCTCATTTATCATCCCTATATATTCTCACGGAATTTCGAAAAATAATTAATCCTTGTATACGAAAAAGCCATTGAAGCTATATACCCTCTTTCCTTCCGGCAATCCACCACGCGAATCCCTAGAGTAAAAACGGAAAGCTCTCACCCCTATACGGTTTCGGTTTAGTTCGGAGAGTTTTATAGATATATATCTTTTTCTAGTTTGTTTTTATTCATTCGTTTTATTTATTTACTTATTTTTGTTTATTAATTTTTTTGTTTTTGTTTTATCCAGTTCTCTGCTTCGAAAAAAAATTGCACCTTCCTAATCCGGTCGTAAAAATACACCCAACGAAATAAAATGTATAGGTAGATACTATATGTATACGTACCTGTAGCTGTATTGAGCTTTAAAACATAGAAGCCGCAGGAACGCGATGATCATCCCTACGGTGATACGCGACCCCCACCTTTCCACCTGATTTAACGTTTCCGCCGAGGGTTTTTTCAAAGTCGTTAAACAGCTAGTGATGAAATTCTTTCAATCACTACACATACCCATGTGAAATAAGATTAAACCGACATTCCGTCGGGATTACGAAAATCAAATTGCGTTCTCAACCACAAAAAGTCAAATTTTGCTACCCCCTTCATTTGGTATACGGTACAAAATACCGCCGTATGTTTCATCATATGGGAGTAAAGCTAGTAGGCAATACTTGCGTATCTGGAATGTTGTACCCAGCTGTCTCGAAGCTTTGGTTAGAATAAAGGGTAGCAGCTGTGCGATTCGTTTCGTAGGAGAAGTAGAACAGCAGCAGCAGCAGCAGCAGCAGCATACGTACAATAGGAGTTTCTAGTAATAGTAGAGAGAGTTTCGTCGTCTTGACGAGGGTCTTCAGTCCCGTACGTGTAGCTGAGGATAGTCCTGCAGAAAGTCAACTCAACAGGACTCTGGTCCAACTCGTAACTCCTATAGGTCGAGTCTTCGGAACGGAGGGTATGTGTATGTGGGTACTGAATTATAACGATTAAAGTGAGACCGACTAGTTTACGAAACGAAATAGAAAAAGGTGAAACTAGTTATATCCGACGACAACAACAACAACAACAATGATTGATCTTCTCCAGTCTCTTTTTTCTCTGTTCATTCTTGTTATTCCTATTTTACCGAAAGTAAAATGGAGATATATACCAATCCTGAGAAAGCACAAGTACGTATGTGTACTACCGCAGTTCAATTTTCCATGTTTTTCTCGATTTCTTTTTAAACTTTTTGCTCACCTTGCGATGTGGTCCGAGTATACATTTCAATGTGGATCCTACTATACGCGGCACGGAGGTTAAAGTCGTAGAAAAGCGGATCCATTGTACGACCTACGGGTACCGCGTGCCCGCCCTGTTTGAAAGTTGGGCTAAACAGGTCTTTCTCATGCCGCCCGTTGGCTCGGATTCTCAAACAGAGACTCCGCCGCGCAAAGTCAAACTAAAACTCCAGTTCCATCTATATTATAATCCGAAGAGGGTGGGAGGGAGGAGGGGAAGAGGTGGTTGACACTGCGCTACCCTGCAGAGTAGGTACCACAGACTCCCCCTTTTCGTACCCGCGTCACATTCCCCGAACCCCCTTTTGTAAGGTACAACCTGCGGAGTTCCGAAGCCCCAAGCTTCGCTCTCGCAGCTCTTGGCTGCAAACTTTCGTATTTGAGTCTCTCTCTTCTCTTCGCTCTTCGTATTCCCCTTGGTAACCAACTACATCCCCTCTTCCGCCCTGTCAACCCTAAAGCAGTTAATTATAAAGCACCGGCATTATCCCTCTTAAATTAATAACATCTCTAGCAGGTAGGTATAGTATATATAGTGGACTATCGCGCTGAGGGATAAGATATAGGATCTATATACATACACCTATATATATGTAAAATGCACACGCGTGCGCGTTGATAGGCATGTTGTTATGTACATGTAAGTATATGTATATGTATGTATTTGTTTACCGGTTTCACGGGCACCCCATATTTTCCCTTCATTATACATGTATGATAAAAAGTATAAGGGAATCGCAAGAGAAGGGTGCAAAAAGGGTGGATCAAAACAATTATAATTCCTCCCTTGTTTTTAAGGGGAAGTCATACACGTTGAATGGAATTCAGTTTGTTTAGTCATTATCTCCTTATCGTAATTTTACACGTCGTTCCGCACTCACCGTTCTCCCGTGTATGACGTCACAGGTTACATGTAGGGTGTTAGTTTTCTTTTTCTTTTTTTTTTTATTTCAAATTAACATTTCCTTCGTTACACAGTACACGTTATTTCATACACAATATCGCGTACGTGATATCAAAATTGAATTCAGTTGATTCACACGTACGTATAAATTTTTTAATCAAATTAACTTTTGACAATTATTTTTAATGCAACTTCGTCGTTGATCCGATGTTAACTTATATCTCGCGTCCAAGCTAGCTTTATGCTATAGATAAGCTTGACGGTGAAACCTGGAGATCGAAAGTGAGTGTGCAGTGCGGTAAATTTCGAACCTGCCATGGCCGAGAAAGAAAGTACAAGAAAAAAACAGAAAAAAAAACACACGCCCACACACGAGAAAAAAAAAAAGAGAGAGGAAAAGATCCTCTAATATTACACGGAGCGTAATATACAGCAAACTCACCCCCCTTTTTCTTCTCCTAGAAATTCACCTGCGCGTGGCGCGTGGTCGGGTGGTATTTATAGGTTCGCATGTAATAAAAATGCCTAACAAGCCGACCTTCCTGTTCTCTGCCACGAACAGGACGTGGGTTTGTTCGCCCTGATGGATGGGGTCTACGTGCGAGTAATTATAAGAACCCTATCGGATATTACGCGTTACAGATCTCCGCGCTCTCACACCCGACGAACTAACACAATTTAAACGTCAACCTGTGTGTTCGTAACATCCAACACTTTCCTAGGTAGTCGCTTTTTCTAAGTCTGCCCAATAGCGGGACCTGGTGTACGCAAAAGCGTCTGTTTTAACATCGCAACATCCTATAACGGAACGCACAAACACCGACGTGGACAACCAACCCTCTTGCGTGTTACTTTAATAATCACCTCCAACATTCCTACACCCGAAACATCTAATCTTTGAGGTGTATAAAAAATCCTTTGATTTTATTTCATTGGTTAGTTTTTTTTTTTCTTCTTCTCAATTGTCGTATTTTTTTTCTTTTTTCTTCTTGAATTATTAACACACACGTCAAATTCTAGACTACCGAGAAACGAGGAGAAATTCGGGAATGTAACTATATTATGTTGTGTTATATGTGTATGCCTACATGTGAATAGAGGAAACGGAAAACGGAAAACGGAAAACGGAAAGGGGTAACGGCGAAAATGGGAGGAACTGGTAGAGAGGGAGTGAATGTCATCTGGGTGTTCCCCGGTGTTATCTCCCGTAGTTTCCAGAGTGGTTATCCCTTTTGGTCGTACTATACGGGGGCGAAGAGTGGATGCAGAATAACGCGGCGAACGGAGGAAACGGGGAAGGATGAGCAGAGGAGAGGAAGGGCGAGGAGGGGAGGGGATGATCGTTAGCGTATCGCCAACTTGCTCGTTCGCTCGATATCGAAGTACCGGTTAAGCTCGGCTAAGTACTGCCTACATAATGTAGTACGCTTCCACACCGTTCTCAAAATATCACTGGGTCAGGAGTATTGTGTGCAATGACGAGAAAGAGCGAACGGTAAAAAACTGGATGAGAGGAAGATGAGATGAGAAGGTAAAAAAGAGGGAGGGAGGGAGGAGATGTCCTCCGAATCTCGACGCGTCTAATCATCTCTTGGGTAGCGTCGACTTTGCGTCTGTTTTTTGTATATTTTTCAATTTTCTCTCGCTTCTCTTTCCTTCCTTTTTTTCCTTTTATCTTCTTTTTTTTCCTCCTTCCGTCAAATCAGGACTCTTTCCTCCTCTGCACGACATTCCAGTTCGTTCTTTTGCGCGACTACGGGAAAAGCGCCCGCGCGTGCCTCGTTATCCCGGCCGAATGCGTCCCGCAAACTTATTCGAATCAAGCAAAGGCTCGTTCAAAATTGATTTTGTCAGAATCCTCGTATTCATTCGCATATATACATATATACACATTTATGCATACCCTATATTACTACACAACCATTTGCCGTTCCAAGATTTATTCCTCACAGATTCGATGTGATCTCAACCTAGTTTACATTTATACCTATCTATATACATGTACGCTTTCACCGACCAAGATCTCATACATTCACACTAATTGTTTCGTATAATCTACCGGGAGCTACATACTGCAGCTACCCCTTTGTGCAACGTTTAATTAGCTGGAACCTCAAATTGTGATCAACTTTAGACTTAATCAAAGTCAATTTGTATAACTACCAAAGTTCGGTTACCTACATCAATTATATCTACGGAATCTTTTTTATTTTTATTTTTGCCAAAAAATGAAAGGGAAACGATCAAAAATTTGATGAAGGCTTCTATGGAAGTCACGTGGTTCACTCGTGTTCATATTCATCGGTATAAATTTTATTCTGATTTTTGACTTGGTCGTTTGACTTGTGGCAACCCCAATTATATGCAACGTATGCAGTCAGGGGTTCATTGAGATGCGCTAGACGTATCTGCTGTAGCGATAATTGCTACCACTAATCAGGGAGCGTAGCAGCTGTCAGGTACTGCAACAGCAGCGGAATTGTAGTTGAGAGATGGTTGAGGTATGGAGACGTCCACTTGATCAGTCGCTCGCTACCAGTGGGGAGACAAGATTACGGGAACGGGATTTATTTTACTAATTTTCTTCCTCTATTTCTTTTGCCTCTCCGACACCGCGAATAGCTGATCCTTCAATGAGGGATATATTATATACATCTCGAACGACCAAAATGTGATGCAAAGTATGAAACAAAATACAAACTACAAAAAAAGCGTGAATTAATGAAGAAATTTGCACCGTCCCATGAATTATTTCACCCTTCTAATCCTTTTATCATGGGATTTTAAAGGTCAAACTAATTTTACGATCCAACAGTCGCGGATTCGTTTATTTATAGGTATACAATTTTTACATTCGTTACCCTCGTGATGCCTGCACACGGATAATGTCCATCTACGAATAGCGGCTTATTTTATATGAAATAGATTTTTGGAAGGTGCGACGAGTAGCTGGTATCGTACGTTGATTGCTAGTAGACCCTCTGAAAAGACCCTGGACGGTACCGATTCTCGTTATGGGTCGAGGGTTTCGGGGTCTTCGAATTCGGCAACAGCAGACGAGTTCCCAAGTGAAGTAGCAGAGGGCGATTACGTTGAACGGAAGCTTGTAATGCTCGCCCCATAATTCGGGACTAAACCGGCAGCTCCCGCAGGTGGAACCCGATCCTATGTACGGTGCACGGGGAATCCGTTAACGCTTAAGTGAGCTTCCAGCCAAGCGATTCTTAAAACTTTAAATGCCTCCGGACCACAACGGCGACACCGCGACGATTTTCCCCGCAAAGACCGCCCGCGGCCGGACCATAACCACGCTTAGGATCGAGATTATATCGTTCAAAATGTACAGCGTAATACATTTATGCATTATTCGAGAGGAAATTAACCCATATAGCCAGTACCCGTACGGCGTATGTAACACGTGCGCCTAATCTCTCGGTATATCAGCAATAATGGCTCGCGAAACCAAACGGCCGAACAGCGAAACGGGAACGGGAACGGGAACGGGAATGGGAACGAGAACGAGAACGGGAACGGTAGCACACTAAATCTCGCATGAAATCCGACCTAAGCGACCATCGCCGCCGATCCCGGTCGACTTGCAGGACGACCACCTCTATATATGTATATTACAGTGGCTAATGGATCGCGGATTGTCTTCCTGTCTAACTTTAAAAGTGCAAAGAGAGAAAAGATGAACCCAGATTACTTCATTTTACTTATTTTTTCTTTTATTTTCCTCTCAGTTTCGATCAGGTTTGAAAATCGGCGTCTGCACAAAGTGGCTTTCCACTGTTTTATTTAAATCGACATCTGTCGACGCGAAGTATATTTAAGGGGGAAAGAAATCAACAGGAATCGCTCAGGACTTGTAACGCGCAGGCTGCGTCCGAATGATTAAAAGCGGCGACGCGTAAAAAGACCGTGAGTATTTTCGTGGCGTTCGGGCGAACGAAACTTTTGGTAACCCTTCCCCAGAATACTTGATCCGCGGGCCATCATCACTACCTCCCCGTAGGACCAATCCTCCGAGTTTTGGGGGAGCTCGAAGGGAACCTAGAAACCAGTTTCGGTATCCAGTCAGCCACCCTAATGGAAATTAAACTTATCACGTTCCTCTCCGCACTTTGTCACCAAGAACGAACCTTCTCTACCCTACACCCTACGTATATCTGTACTTTGCAGCAGCAGTATACGTGGAGCTCATCCTAGAATAACTTTAACACTCGCTTACGTTAGATTAGATTAAACTGGATCTGGGTAATTGCCGATTAATAACACGTTCAGAGAGCTGAAGGTATCGGCATTGTAATTAGCGGACGGGGTAGATCAGAGTACTGCAAAGGAAGTGTAACTCCTGCTGCTGGTACCCGGTGAATTTCCCATAAGAACCGGAGGTAAGCGTCTTAACTCATCCATCGCCAACGCGACGCAGTTGGCGATCGGCGAAAACGAGAGAAACAGTTTGTTAGAAGGGGAGAAAGGGAGAGAGACAGATTTTGAATTAATATCGCAGGGTAACGTAACTGATTATTAATATTCCTCACTCACGCCCATGTGACTAACGAGTTGAAAGCGTTATGTGGTATTGACAATTTTTTTTTTTTCCTCTCAAAAATCCGGCGATGTATTCAAACTCATTATAAGGTTTTTCTAATTTTACGGTTGAGTAATATTGTATTTTTCAATATATATATATTTCTTTTTTTTTGGTTTAATACGTATTGTTCTCTTCCCCCCATCAATCATGCCCTCGAACGAGGTCAGCAACGAACGAGGCTCGCTCTGTAAAACATAACTGGTCCATTAGCAGGGAGTGAAAGTATATGTTTTATTTTCTCCGGATTTCGGATTCTCCGTCGAGATTTTTTTGGGAATCGAAAACGATCCGCTGTTTCACGCCGATTCAAATCACTCTTTTTTTTCTTCTTTCTCTTTTTACCTCAAATCTGTACCTTCCAAGTCTCTCCTGGTTTTACACTTTACACGGCAACGATCGAGATGGATTCATATAGATTTGATACATGTACATACAGATTGAGGCTTTAGCGTCCAATGAGAAGATGAGAAATTGAGGTTGACTCGACGCGTTATCATCATCACCCCCTCTGTGATGGGGTACTAATCGGCGATGCTCATCCGTCTTCATTTCCCGGCGAAACGGTATCCAAATATCAAGTTGTACACATTCACTATTGGCAGTAAATTTTGCAGTGGTCTCCCTATGCCCGAGGGGCTATTTATTTTCCCTCCCCAAATCTTTCGCTTCCCCTTGTACCGATTTACACACGTATCCTGTAGAAATTCAGTTGTACGCTACACATCCAGTCTGCGATGGGGGTAAGCCAGTCATTAGTTTTTAATTGAATCCTGATCGAGAGAAATTACAGTGGCGTGGGGAATACCAGAGTGAGAATAACAGAAGCATATGGGTACCGTTCATTGATTAACCGATCATTCGATCATCTAATTAGCGAAAATCTGGTTATGGTCGCGTGGAGAGATCAATTGAGGTCTTATGATGCCTTGCCGTATTATCTCCATGAATTCAATCCGAAGTCTAGCCGCAAAAGTTATACTGGATGGATTGACGTTGACAGAGTTTAAGATAGCCTACCCATAGGAGTTAAACCTCTTTGTCAAGACTTGCGGAACAATGGGATCGTAAATATAGATGGAAGATAAATCCGCTAAGCAAATAAGGATCACGGGTAAAGTAAAGGGAGCGAGGAAGGGGGGGGGGGCGTCACCGCGGTGTGACGTATTCCAACCTATACATGTATATGTGTTGCATTGGTGGGTATATGTACCGACGGTTACAATATTCAGGTTTCATGTACCTATACGCAGCCAGATAAAGATATAAAGGGTGTTGGAAGTTTCTACAGAAGGAAAAGTAGGTAGAGGGAAAAAAAGTGGAACAGAGCGCATGCGAAGTCAAGCATAGAGACATCGCCGTCACACTTGAGGAACGAAACACGAGCGGAAGTGACTGTGACAGATACGGACGTCAAAGGTAAAGCCGATCATTTGTCCCGACTCTCGTATCTCGACTGCAGAGTTTAGGGTTCTTGTTCCCTTTTCACTTTCTCTCTCACTCCCCCTCTCTCTTTCGGTATCTATTTTTTCTTTCTATCCTTCTCTTGAAATTCCGGCGTCTTTTGTAAACGAACCCGCGTAACGTAACGTAACGTAACGTAACGTGGTGTAATCCCAACCATCCATATAACGTCGGGCCCTAATTAATTTAGTAACCTCCCCCTTCTACCCAGTTCTCACTTTCCCCAACGTTTTCACCTGCAGACTCGTATAGTCGTAAACAAACTGCTCATTGTCTAGCTTTCGTCTAATTATTAACCCTCTTTTCGCCTAGTACCTAACCTTCACTCCCCCATGAGAATATATACATATGTACATAGCTAAGCTATATATTCACGCCCAAACTCGGAATGTATAGGTATATACTATCCCAGTGATAATTTAAACGACGAAACGCTTAATGTGTCAACCCGTTCGACCCTTTGAGCGATTACATAATTAAATCTTGGCTAATTTTCAACTGACGCGGCCAGAACGACCCTTGACTTACGATAACGTTTTACGAGGGTAGGTCGTGTGTTGTTAAAGTTTAACGATAAAAAGTGGAGGTTATCTCGGACATGCTTCGAGAAAGTAATAGCAAAAATTTAAATTACATATAGTATCTTCCGTTGATCGTAATTGTTAGTAAAAAAAATTTTAAAAACCATTCGAAAAAATACAAACAACCGACAAGCTTTTGCAGTTTTTTGATTTACAATTCGCAGGCTCACTGAATATTCAAATCATTCTGGAATCAATCTACGAGTATACATGTATATTTGTATATACTATACCGCAACAAAAAAAAAAAAAAAGGAAAAAGAATAAAAATGAAAAGTCTGAATAGAAAGAGCTGGGGTAGGTGAGTTGGTACTGCAATCGTTCTTGCCAGGTCAATCGATATGAGCTCTGTGAAACGTCTCGACTCGTTCAAAGATCCGTATAGGAATCAAGGATCAATTGGACGCGACGTGGTGGCAGAAAAGAAGCAAAGAAGCTAAAGGGAGGGCTTGGGGGTTGGGAACCGGGAGCGTAAGAAATCTCTTCCTGTGACAAAAAAAAAAAAATAGAAATAAAAATAAAAAGAGACAGAAAGGGCGGGGGAGTCAGGCGGTTGGTATCGCGAGGCAACCTGTCGAGTTTAATCACAGTGAGTGCCGGAATCAGATCCACATGGGCCTATCGGACTAGCAGATAGTGTGGCCATCCCGAGAGACAAAACGATTATCGACTTGGAAAGATTTCTGCTGCTATATACCGAACATTTTATCTGATCGATTTTCTTTTTATTTATTTATTTGTTCCTCCTATTTTTGTTTTATCATCTAATTTCACTTTACTCGAGTAACTGTCACCTTCCCACTGCAATTGACAATAACTGGAATTGGCGTGAACGGTGCAAACGAATCAATCCGTAAATCTTGTAGTTTCGTAATTAAAAAACGTTCTTGAGGGGTAAGGTCGTAAATAAAATGTGAAATGGCAAAAAATAAACCCTCTAGACGCGTTTCGTCGTCGTCGTCGACACGTTTTCGTGAACCATCACCAATCATCCGCGACATCCGGTCCTGGACACCACAGGACGCCTTCGCAGGACGTTTATAAGCCGCGGATACCTCCGATATTGTCCTGCTAACAAACGGTTCTCCGTTTCGTATTTTCTAGCAACATCGTAACCTATTCATTCTTTTTTTTTTTTTCTCGTTTTACCTCTTTTTAGACACGAGTATAAAGGTATTTTTAGTTTTCTTCTGTCGCATTTTTTTTTGGTTCCATTTTGTTTTCGTATTTATTTTTTCTTCTTTTCCACGGTTCGCCTAGTATTGTGTGCTTTATTGTATACGTCACGTGTGTGCCTCCGTTCCTCACCCCAATCGCTTTCCGCTTTCCGCTTTCTGCTTTCCGCTTTCCGTTTTACCTTCGCTCACTCGCTCTGAACTCGCGGCTGCTGTTATACCGTTCCTGTTGCTACTGCTGTTCGCTAGGGACAGAGAAAAATGATGGGACGACAGATACAGTGGAGATTACGCTCTCTATTCTCATTCTGTATACGTACATCTATATCCACATCGTCACGCTCAGCGATATACCGTACCTATATTTTTTAGTGCGGCGCGGCGCGACGATTGATCGTGAAAAAGTGAGCAAGCGATCGAACCAACGAAACAAATGTTGACTGAAATCAGCGTCGAACATTTTCAAGATCGAAGTTTGATAGCCACGATGGTAAAATCGTTTTCGTATAATTATACGGTTTAATCTCTCTATAATCATGATACCAGCAATCTTCGTAGCCTCCGGTACTTTTTCCAGGAGATCGGAGATCAGTTTCTAAAAAGTCCAAGCGCTTATTTATCGCTCGCACGGCGCCGTTACGCGGTAGAATAAAACGCCTGTATAGAGATAACCCGAAGGGGTTAGTGGGACTGGATTATAGTGGTCCGAATCGCATACGAGAATTCTTCTTTTTTTTTCTCTACCTCCAAGGGAGTCGACGTTAGTCTCTCGCCTTTACACTCCGACTACCAGTCGACTGAACTGGTGGAACCCTCGAGATATTAGACGCTGCAACGCATCGCCATCGCCATCGCCCATCGCCCATCGCCATCGCACGCCTAGCCGCCACTGGGGACATTTTTTACGCCTCATCCAATTTCCGAAAACAGTTGAGGTCTCTCCCCGCGATCTTCCTCTTCTTACTCTTACCCTCCAGGCTCAACGGTCCAAAATACCTCAGACTTCTCTTCAACCTCGACGTTCTCTTCACATCCCCATGGAAACTGCAGAGGACGATCACGTTTATACGTAGTACAAATATTTTTCAACGGTCACATGTCCAGGCATGGAACTCATCCCCGGTTTTCATTTTTCCCACCGCGAAATGTTTACTAGCCAAACGAGAAAATTTACTTCCTGTTCGAAAAGAAATAAAATATGGATAAGGAAACGTGTTGGAATTACGAGCATGAATTTTTTGTCGCCAATAGTTTTATTGGTATAGCCGTAGCGAAGATCGAAAATTTTCGGTGAAACAACCTCACATTTCTGTTATACCGCACGAGAACGTAACGCACAATCTTACAACTTACTTTACGGGGGGAACATCAGCGCTTTCCCAACGACTAGTAAGTTTCTCCAAGCTGCTTAGTTTGACGGTTCTCGGAGACGCGAAAGAGCGCGCCAATGGCCACGAGTATAGGCAACGAAGGGGATGGAAGTTGAGGGAAACAAGGAGCTCCTTAAAGATAGCCGCACGCGGTAAAGCTGCGGGAATCTTGAAAAAGAGAAAGCGAGATGGAAGCGGAAGATCTTATCTAAGTCGCCCATTTTATCCACCTTCATCACGACAGACGATACCACTTTTTAACCCTCAAGCTTACGGGGGCGAAAGAAGATCCTCCTTCTTCTTCTCAACGAGAAACAACCAACAACTTCTACCACCATCTTCCCCTTCTCTTTCTTCTTCTTCTTCTTCTTCTTCTTCTTTTTCTTCTTTTTCTTCTTTAGCTCTAACGTTCACCCTGAAAACCGCCCCGCGTACTCGTTTGACGCGTCATTCGAGTACATCCCCTAACACCCGTGCATGTATTTTCCCCTAAGTTTTTTTATTCCCGAATATTCGACGTATCGAACGAGTAAAGAGGATCAAATCTCCGATTTGTTTAAATTTCAACCGATACGATGATGTTCGAAATTGGAGCTACCTCGTTTTTAATGAAAATACCGTGGCAAAAAAACACTTGAAAAACCGGAAAAAAAAGGGATGAAAACAAGGAATGTTGGGGTCAACACCGGCGCCTGTCTGCGATAGGGTCGTTACGTTATGTCATATGTATGGCATGCAATAATAGAGTTTTCCGTCGGCTATACGTTGTAATTGGAGGTATTTGAAAATTCGAGTGCAGTAAATGGCCGACGGCTATTCGACTATGGAATATTGTGAAATAAAATTGACGTGATAAAATTTTATTCCCTCGGTGGCTTCTGGGGTGGGAAAGCGGGGGGAGGGTGGGGGTCGGGAGGGTTGGATATACGTCGCTACCCATTTTCCGCCCGTACCGAACAATGTATTATCCCCGTATTATTACCCACGATGATTTAATGGCGCGAAAAGATAACGCGGCTCGTGAATCCACGATTTGAAATCCTCCCCGTCTCTCCATAGCATATAGACATCCTCCCCCTTCTACCACCCCACTATCACTTCTACAAACCCCTGGCTATTAACGACACAATATAAACGCCCAGAGTATCACCTTGCCTTGGTGTAGTTACGAAGTACCTACCTACACCTATCTACTCTTCACAATTACTCCTACCATTACGGTTTCCATTGTCGACGATGTTTTTGTTGTTCTTATGCTCTATACCTACGACACCCAACTCTTGTTATTATTGCATTTGTTTTATCATTATTATTATTATTATTATTATTATTATCATCGTTGTTATTATTGTTTTTATTATTATTATTAATACCAAGAAACTTTTATATCCCATGGAACGTTATGCAAACTGTACGTTGACATTCGCATGCAGGATGAAAGGGTATATAAGGTACTACATAAAAGTTAGCACTGTATAATCGTCTGTATCAATCAGACGACAAATAGAATATAATTTATGATAACCGGCTGAGTTTTTATTTATTTTTTCTTTTCTCTACATATACGTAAAACTGAGGATAAACCGATAATTCCAACACTCGTCACGTTAATGTTTAGCGTCTTGCCGTGTGGAAGAACCAAACTATGACAATATATACAATATCGGTGGATCGGGTCAGTATGCGGGGCTTAATAATAATTGACCTCCGTTTGATCGAATTCGGGGTATAGTGCATCGGCAACAGCGGTGGTAAAACGGAAGATGGGGGCGGGGTAGGGGAAGGTGGGGGTGATAAAGTCGAGGCAGGTCGGTCGGTCGGGCGGTCGGTCGGGTAGCTGAAACGAGGAAATAACTCCCCTCAGGCTGTCGAAAATGCATAGCGTGATTCAGCCGTTCGCGAGGCACCTACGCACACAGTTACTAGACAGTCTATCAAATGGAACGACGTCTATATCGCGGGTGAACGGGGGTTGGAAAGGGATCGCGAGGTTGCGGGGTGGCAAACTGGCTCGTGATATCTGCCGTTGGTAAACCGGCGGCCGGGGGGTCGGAGACGCAGAGGGAGGTGATCGCGCATCATTTAATATGTTTACCGGTGGGGCAAGGGGGGGAAGGAGCAGGAAGGAGGTATGGAAAATGAATGGAAGGGTAGTACCATGGGACGAGTGAGAGCAGTCAGCTGTAATACCTGGTAGCCCATCGAGTCTCGTCAATGTGGAGGACGGAAGAACGATGTGAGCGAGAGGGAAAACTGGGCTCGCAAACGGGGGTGGCAGGATGAAAAGGAAGGGGAAAGTCTAACGCATACATCGACGTGTGTCTCATCTGCCTGCCTGGTATACGAACGTAATGTACGTACACATACGTACCTAGATACCGTCGTATATATCTCGCCGTATTTTATGTGCAACCCATACATCCGTATTGGTATAACTATATGTACACATATATATGTGTACATCTACTTACGGAGGCCACGCGATATCGCCCTAGCCACACCCACGTTTGTAACGTAAAAGCTCTGACGTTGCTCAAAGTGCCGATAAGAGACGAACTAAGGTTTTACCCGAAACGTTTTTGCCGCACCCCGAGCTTTCCATCGCTACCCCTTATACGGCCGTGCTGTTGCTGTACTTATACTGCTGCTGTTGCTTCTCTCTTATATATGTATAGAATACTCGGAGAAAAAGTCACCCCTGCACGATTACGTGATTCGTGCTTACAACCCGCGTGTCCTCAGGCATTTTTGATACACGTTGCATTTTCATTCCCTCACTTCTTTTTATACCTGTTTGTTTTTTCATGATTCTCGTAAAGATTTGACGAATTGATGGAACGAATTATTAGAACCGCGCCTGATGAGGGGGCGCATTTAACGGACTCGGCAAGAAATAGAGCGAGTGAAACGAGCCCAGTAGAGCAGCTGCTTCGGGTCGGACAGAATCCGGAGTCACTTAATTGATTCACTAATAATCGACAATCAACGGAAGTTAGAGCCCCGTAAAATTGCGTTTAAAAGGCGAGGATTCTCCCTGAGCCATTAGCAAAATCGAGGACGATGAATAAGATGAGGTGGGGAAGATGGAGGACGTGGAAGAACGGATGGTACGTCGCCTCCGTCTACTACCTGCTACGCTACCGCTAAATTCCTCCTACCCCTCGTCATTTCAGGTTGGTTCGTTGAATGCGGTTGCACTAGCACCACTACCTTCCTTCAACCTGCAAAGAGACACGCGCCACTAAGTTGCTACAGAATAGATTTAATTACCGTTGAACGAACGACCGGCGTGGCTGCGACGCGCAGTTCTCATATATATTATAGATGCAGAGGTAGCTCGAATAAGAGGAAAAGGAGGAGGATATGAAACAGGATAAAGAGGAAGAGAATTGACGGGTTTTACCCTCCGTTATACACCTACATCGTACTTAGTCTCTGTACTCACTCAGCACCCCCTGTATAGACGGTGTTCCGACGCCCTGCGTACGTATTTGCAACGTAGTGCTTTACCTCATCATTTCCATTATACTGTTGAAATACAACTACGCGTGCCCCGACAGCCCATGTACGAATCATTCGTTGTTTCTTGAATCGTTACAGAACAATGATCCACCTCTCGCTAGTTATTCGCTTTCTCGTATCGTTATATTCGACTCTCAGCTGATACATTAGTGACTAAATCGATTCGAAAATATATCGGCCGATTCGTGACGGTCTTATCTCTGGAAAAGCACATTTCAGGTACTTACAGAATTTGTTTTCCCGAACAAAGTTCATCGTTATTTCGTTGTCTTTTTTGAAACATTTGTTTTTTTGAATTTGGAATAGTTGATGAAAAATTAATTCAATCGAACGCAACACGATCCTTCCACCGTTTATCCTGCACCTCTGAAATTTTTTCGGTTTAATCAACGACAAATTAACATTTTACACATCAAAATCCAAGCTCAAAACCTGAATGTACCTGAGGCTCATTTTTTTTATTTGTACTCCTGTTATCTCTGCATTTCTCATACATCTACAGACGCCTGAATACAGCTAAAATATGCATGTATCCTACATACGTGGTGTCTACATATATGTGCATGTTTTAATCACTGGTGAAAACCCAGAGGCGCATAGCAGCTTATGTCGGTGAAAGGCGATTTCATAAATTGACTGCGTTAATTAAAATTAATTGATTTTACTCGCACCAGTATACGTATAGATATATAGACGTGAATACCAAAAACCGGAATCCCGTTATACTCTAGCGCATAAATCACATCCGGTTCGTATGGCAGGTGTGAAATGATTCGCCTAATGCGTTGTATAGTAGAAAGTGCTAAGGGGATCGCGAAATGGATTCGTAAGAGGGTTTTTCCGTTTTCGCATACCCTTTTTCTACAAAATGCGCCTCCTTTGCATGAATCGCCAAAAAAATAAAAAAGAAAAAAAACTTCATCAGGAAAAACATATTTACTTCCGCACGCAATATAGTACCCGCGAAGGACCGCAACTTCCGAAAGATTATTTATTCACTTCAAATCATATCGAAGGGGGTCGGCCACAGTTAGTGAACTTTCCGATGAATGTTTTCAAAAGTAATATAACAGATAAAGATTGAAGATTGAAAGAAAAAATGTATGCGAGAATTGGTCATCGGGAAAATAACGTGCGGGGTAAGGTCGTCATTTTGTGGGTAAGGGATTTGAACGCACTTGTTCTCATGATGTTTTATGGCGTTGATAAACCTCCGTAGATGTATACATATACATACACATATAGGGCATGTCGTAGACTGTCGGGGGTGATGTACGTTAAGCTAAATTCTAGTTGCAGGTAGGGTAAATGCCTGTTATATAATATGCGGAAGGCGACGTGAGGGAAGGAGTGAAGGTGGCGCAAGGTGGTAGCTAGCAACCAGTACCCGTTAAAGTAACTGGTATATGGCCACCCCCGCGTGTAGCTAAATGAATCGTGTTATTACATCGGACGTGCCCTCAACTCACGGAAGTTGAAAAGAGAGAGCGAGAGGAAAGAGTGAGGGGTAGAGAGACGAGACTTCCAGTTGCTCATTCGGCAACGGTGTCCCGTACTGGATATCAGAATCTGGAATTACCTGCCGTCAACTGAACGAAATGTACCCGAAGACGGGAGTTGACCCTTTCCGTAAAACTCTACGCTGGAATCTAAACCGCTAAAACGAAGATTGGGTAGAACACGACTTGCACTTACGAAGCATCGTGCAAGACGGCGAAAAACAACCACCTCGGTTACCAGCTTTTTTTTACGATGCATCGCTCGTCCAGGCAACAGTTGGCTTTTTACTCCACTCCCACGAAATCAATGGGCCATCGAAATCCTCTGGGATATTCACCTATTCATTTGTCAAATAAACCTGCGCGGGTAACTGCAAGAATATATCGGCTAGGGACGTAGTTATCCGAACAAAAGGCGTAATAAAAAAAATTAACCGAGGAACAATCGGAAGGAAAAAGACAAGTTTCCCCGCGGGTAATCGAGCTTTGTGCTACATCGAAGTGGACGTCAAGTGTGTAAGTGATATACCAATACTCACTTCTGTATATGGGTCCAGTGTATCCAACATTGAAGAGGGGCTTTACACTCACGAAGTTTTGAGACCGTCGATTGGCGCTTAAAAACGTGATCCCTAGCAGAAGGATGCCAAAAAACAAACGAGAGACTGAGGTAATTAACTCGGACAGAACTCTGATGACAAGCGAGTGAAGGGTGGTACTTAATGTAAGCCACTTAGGAAACACTTTGTTAGAACGGAATTCAAATCCAGGTGATGAGGTCCACGTCCGCCTGCTTGGGGCTCGACAAACACCCGTCGTAACCTCGAACACAAGCTATGTAAACTCACGTATACATGCGAATACTTTCTAACGGTGTAAGTAGCACGTTTCTCGCTTTGTCCAACTCTGAAGTATTGATTTAACTAATGAAAATGCAATTTCAACCGTAGTCACCCGGTATATTAAACTACTGGATATCTCGGTGTCTACAAATCACGTATATCATACAGTTCTAAACCAAAACCCTATACACCGTCGTGATTCTGGTTAAACAGAAACGTATAGTAGGTATATGTGGGAGACAGGGGTTGGTAGACACTGGAATCGTGTAGCTAAAGCCTGAGCCATGCAGCTGGTATAGTGGCGTCCCGTGTCAGGGCGGTGTAATCCCTGGATCTTGGCGGTAGCATGGTCAGAAAACACGTACCATGTTGGAAGGACCTTCAAGCGTAGAGTGAACGGACTGGTCTTAACCGGACGGACTTGGTCCATCGCTTCAATATACCGTCCAGAACGTTCGTAGAAGGTTGAATCGTTTTTGTCATGGGGTTATATACGTGCAACCCAAACGACCAAAGAAGCCATAATGTACCAAGATGAGAGGGACACAAGGGGACAAATTGCGGGTACAGTATAACCCAAAGGTTCTAATATCACTTGAAATGATTATAAGACCGCACTTAGCACTTGATAAAAGCGCTTGCAAATAACCATACGAATCCTGCAGAAGGTTAAGGCTGATGGATAGGTAGGGATCAACGGGATTTGCCGTAAGAGTGGGAGAAATCGATGTTGAAGGTACGAGTTTCATTATTCATCGTCATTTTTGATGATTATTTTTGGGGAATGTTGAAAATTTTCTATTTTTGTCCTATGTAAATGATACAGTGGTAAAGAAACTGAGAAGTACGACACGTTGCTGAGTTGACTCTGGCATCTGGTGCCAACGGTAGTGAACCGGTTGAACAATTTTACTCAACACAATAGGGAATTCGCACTGAAACGCTCGAAAGCTTACCAGGCGTGATTTTCTAGCGAATTAAACGTTGAAGGATCGTAACAGCGCACCTTGCGACTCACAGTCTGGAACATTTTTATTAAAAATTACGCAAGTTAGAACTGAAAAATATACCACAAGTGAAGTATGAAACAACCGCACACCGGTACGGCGATATGACGGAATTAAAGTTGAAAGCAAAAATAAAAATGCGACATGCAAAAAGTTGAATAATATCATGAGGACGAGGACAAGCATGTGGCGTCAGTTATACCCATAGCTACCCTGTGCCTGTCGTTTTCTAGCTTATTTATTTTTTAATTTTCAAAATCCAACCCTCGCACAGCACCAGGGCAAGCTTGATTATACAAAAATTGAATTATAGTCTACTTTGCGGTGGTGCGTTGCTGTCATCATTGGATTTTTTATTTATTAGCTTCTTTCGTTAACGAAATCGAACAGTTTGCATCCACCTGGACATAGAAGGGAGTGTCGTATTCTCGGGCGGCCCCGTGACATTTAGTTGGTGATATTTTACCCGAAGGCAAGCATGTCGAGGATGACGTCATTCCCTACGAACAGCTTCACGGCTTCCGTAACAAGGTTTCCAACCTTTGGCTACATGGTAGTATTGAATCCTTCTAAAATTAACCCTTTCATATTCGAATGTTATCTGATTTTCAACGATTGGGTTTCGATTGCACTACGATTCACTTTCTCGACTTTGTCATTGATAAGCCGCACCTTGATGTGACGTTAGAAAGTGCGTAGACTCCGGAAGATTTTCACTTGGTACTGGTATGTTGGGAGCGATGGAAAGAAGTACTGGTCGGAACCGACTGAAAATCGTTAAAGGACCGCTAGCGATGGAGTGAACCTCTTATTGGTTACGGTATTGGTCCATCTATTGAAGTTAACTCATCTATTGAAGGATCCTTGGGGGCGTAGCGTCGAGACTCGACCCCTGCCCAAACGTACTTCTGGGCCACTCGCCGCCACTTCCAAGTTATAAAATGGTGAGAAAATAAGTAAATTCAAAGGCGAAATATCGATATTCGTATAGCGATGAGCGAGTACTTCATATCTCACCTGGACCCCTCTTCCCTACATTTTTCTTCTTTTCTTTCTCGAAATCTCTTCCACTCAAGTTCTGATTCAAAGTTTTCCCCCATCGAGGTACAGGTATTATAATTATGTATACGCGTAAAGATGTTCATACATACTTGAGAGTATGCGGGCAGTAGCTATATCCGCAGTGTCGTTCACTGTTCAACTTTTGTCAATATTTCTGTGTATACAGTACACATGAACCCATGTAAATCCGGGTAGCGTGAAGGATGGGGCAGCTCAACGAGTCCTTGGAGGAAACTCGGGTGATCCGATGGCGTCCCCATGAGCGCGCCAATTTATATGAGGGTAAGAAAACAAGAACGAAAAGAGAAAGAAAGAAAAAAAAAAATTAAATAAAATGAGAATCAACAGGGGAGGCAGCGGAGTCGGCCCTGTGGTAACGGTAATTTGTAATTTAACAAGTACAAAGACGAGAAAAAAAAGAGAGTTGACCAATTCTTGGATATCCCGACGTTCTCATCAAGGCAGACTGCTACTCTGTAAATTTGCGGACTCCTTCCTCGCTGCTTCCATCTTCTTTTCTTTGATTGTTTGACCCTGGCATTCAAAGTTGCACAGTGTACCTCTGCGAGCGCGTCATTCTCGAGAGGCTGTTGTTCTTGAGGATTTTGTCACCCGGAACTTTATTACAAAGCTTTTGCATCTCTAATCCATTTCCCCTTTTCTCCTACACCTGCGTTTCTTTTTTCTTTTTTATTCTTCTTATTCTTCTTATTTTTCTTCAGCTACGACTGGGAGAATCTCTCAAGGTACAATTACGTCTGCATTTAGCGCACTCATCACCCGGTTAATGTAGTGTAATTTACTGTAAGCTAATGTACTTTGGGATAACCTACTTATAGTTAGCTATCGTTAGTGTGATTTACTACAGTTCGACGTTGTGTCAGCTCTAATGTCTCCATTATAAACTGTCACTATTTGTACTCCGTCGCATGTAATCGCTCACGAGTTTATGCGGACGTCGAGCCTTAACCACCAGATCAAGTATTACAGAGCAGCTAAACCTCATGAATTCATCGGTATCAAATAGCAGGATTGTATTTATTTCAAAGAACAATACCAATTCTTCAACTAACCTTATCCCTCGCAATATATATTTCTCTTCGTATAGCCAATTTGCCAAAATCAACCTGTTTTTACGATACTATCGCGCGCCTCGAATCCCTGTCTCAATTTAACAAAGAGAAAAAGCGAATAAGAAAAGCAGCAGTCTCAAATCTTGTGGCTTATCTCATTTTTTCCTGTTTCTTTTTACCCCGACTCGTGTCCTGACGAATGGCATCACCCGATCGCCACGTGATTTCGCGAGACCTTACTTAGTCGAACCGAAGTAAATCGAAGCGAATCACCCGCCGTGGAACCAGTTGCAACTTCGTAGGACAAGGAAGGCAATAGTGGCGGGCAGACTGGATGAGGGATGAAAGCAAGGTACAGAGTAGGTTGTAAGGTTGTACCTCGCATGTTGGCAGCAGTGCTTCAGCCCTTCTGTCGATACCACTCGACGGTGTCGCCCCAACCTCGCCCGAAACTCTCGCCGACTCACCCCTAAAGCTGGTTTCCCTTGCTTCGATTCACCTCGCGACTCAACTCGACTCCCGCCACCTCTCCTCGCTTCCCTCCGCAGTCGATAATTAGCGACACTCGTTTGTCACGGCGACATTTCGACTGATTACACCGCAACCTTCAAACAAGCTCGGCGACTCGGCTATAACTTGCCCGAAAGAACGATGTGCAGCAGCTAAATCCAATTGCGAGGAAAGCGCTTTTTTTTTATTATTATTTCTATTTGTTCTCAACCTTCCGATACGAAAAAATAAAAATAAATAACTGCCAACCAACATAAATCTTTAAAACCGATGGATAGAGTTCTCGTCACTTTTATTCCTATTTTCTCGACTTCGAACTGTTAAAATAATACAATAAGAAATTAAAGTTAACGTGACGATTTGAGCAGCATCAGCAGCTAGGAATTTACATTAGTGTATAGTATTTCAGTTGGAATCCGACTTTCTCGACTAGAAACCAAGTGCCCATTAAATCTGTAAAATCCTCGGGTCAAACATTTGTCAAGCACCTCGTCGCGTCGCTTTACCAACTTATATTCCGTCTCTCCCCGACGGTGGAAGCTGAGAAGAAAAAAATTAAAATAAAATTTAAAAAAAAAGGGAAAAAAAGCGAATGAACGAACGAGCGAACGAACGAACGAACGAATGAAGAGGGAGAAAAAAAGTAATTATTTTAAATTCCCTCGCGAACCAAGGAAATAAACTAATTAAGTCTCTTGAACATCCCTCACCCCCTGTGACGCGATGCCGCCACCGCTTTCCTGGTCATACCGGCTACCACGCTTGTCTTCTAATTCCCTACTTTCCCTCTAACTCTTGGCTCCTGCTCTTTCTTTTTCTCTTTCTCTTTCGCGGTCACAGCTCTAACCGTTTTTTATTCTGACGTACTTATATTTCTTTTTGTACATACCACAGCGTTTCAAGCTCGTTCGTTTGCTCCTTCGTTTATTGGTTGATTAGTTGGTTGGTTGGTTGGTTGGCCAGTCGGTTGGTCCACGCGGATTCATTGTCAGGACCTCGATCTAGGGCTATCGTTTGCCTTGGCGTGGCTTACAGCTAACCGTAACTGAGTTAACCCCGTGTGTTTGCCTTCGAGATAAAACTTTCA
The DNA here is from genome assembly GCA_963932425.1 of Athalia cordata. Classification (NCBI taxonomy): domain Eukaryota; kingdom Metazoa; phylum Arthropoda; class Insecta; order Hymenoptera; family Athaliidae; genus Athalia; species Athalia cordata. The sequence goes on from OZ010626.1 coordinate 36,148,390, forward strand.
GAGTGTAGTAGGACACTTCACACCGATTCTCCGTTGTGTGCTTCATAAAAATTATAAAGCGTCCGTAATTTGAAATTTTGTTATTTTTGCGTCTCTGATATTATTAGAATTTGATTTTGCACGTCATCAGCACAATGGCTGGACCTAAAATAGAGCATTATTGGGGTTTACTATCATTCATTTCATTGCAAATTTACTATCTCGAACTAATAAAAGTTCTTTCCGGTTGTCTAAGTGGAGTGAAGAAAAATAGAACAAAAAACAGGAAGAGACCAGAGACCACTCAACGATACCTATACTCACCTGTACTTATGTCTACCAGAACCTCTAACAGCCGTACAAAAATCTCTCTTAAAGTTGGCTCGTTTTATCGAGCGGAGGTTTTAAAACCCACAAAACTCTAGATGTGTTCCTTACCGCGGCATGGCTAGGCCGTCCTGTAATCCCAGTAGCTATATCGCCCACGTCTACTACACTTTGTAATTTTAGTATCCGAAACGGTGACGTCATAAAAGCGACGAAGTTTGAAATATTCAACTCGCCTGTTGCGGTCTAACTTCGTGAGAAAGAATTATACTACATTCTGTGGATCGGGATGTATTTTCAATACCAGTCAGCCTTGGGATACATACAATATACTTGTTAGCAATTTGTTGTTGCTTCTGCACGAGGAACGTTGGGGCAGACCTTGGCGGACGTTCAACACGCGGAAGGGAATTTTAGTGGAACAACGGAAGAGGCCACAGACGATGCGATGGTATGGGGGTTACCGGCTAAATTTCGCCTCTAAAATCCCTTGCTCGCGGTGAATTCCGAAGGAAGATTTGGGAATTTCGATTGGCTCCGGTAAAGGCTACGTTTACGTTTGGCTGGGTTGACTGATGGCTCTTTTGAGCGAGCTGGCTGGTATTACTTAAGCTCCTCCAGCCAAGGGTTGCCAAGGACCGAACCATTTCTCATTACACCCTCCGGTGTCATCCCCAAATGCGTCCTCCTCTTCTCCTCCTTTCCTCTACTTCCACAGCTTTTCCTTTCCAGTCTCCCGTCCTGTCCGGGCGTCTTAAATCAGATCTTGCTTCCTCATATATATATACGTATAAACCTTTTCGTTATACCTTGTGCGTATAAAGCGACGGGTAAAACCGGATGAAACCAGCCGGAACCAGCCGTCTTTTTTGCCTGACCGTGCGAAACCTTCAACCCCAAGCAAAGTCGACCTAAGACCCTTATTACACCAACTGACGGTTTTTTGCTCCCACTTCTATACGCGTAAGTGGAAAGGTATACATACGTATCGGGGAACGCGAGTTGCAACGCAGGTTGTATAAAACGGAAGGCTTGGGTAAAGCTTTTCGCTCTTGTTGACGTCAATTATCAAGATCAACAACTCGATTTACTCCCGGTAATTATTGTTCATCGTCAATTTCCGTCAGACAAAAGCTAAGTGTAGACCACATAATAAGGTATACCGCTGTAAAAGCTCGCAGCTAATTATCTCAAAAGGTAATCGCGTAAACGTGTACATTACGCAGTTTTATAAAATACTAACCTGCAGTTGTGATATTTTTACCTTTTACTATTTCAGTTGCTAAGCGTTGCGACACCAACAGTTACACCCACTATACATACTCCATAGTTTTCCCGGGTGTAATGGAAGCGCGTCGCGGATACGCCGGCATCACGCATTATTCTCGTTACGTAGAGAGGCAGCTGAGGTTTATGGAGCAGATGGTTATTGTCAGTGATAGCGGTTTATGTCCTACATTCGTGCTGTAGACCCTTCACCCTCCACACCCTCACGACCTGAGCTCCCTTTCTACCTCACCACCTTCCTCCGCTACTCATCGTCATTTTTCTCTGTCCTTCCAACGTATCTTTCTCTTTACTAGCCGTAATAACTGAAAGGGTTATTGCTCAGAGTTCATACCGTGCCTTAACATCCTAACCCTCCCACATTGTTCGTCCTGTTTTTCTATGCCACAAAAAAGAAGAGAACTTTTCACCCCGTAACGTTTTCCGTTTCACAAAAATCCCTCGACTTACATACATGAAGTATACCGTTTAACACAAATGAGAAAAAATAATCAAAAGATCCCAACTGCTTTTCTAATATCCAGGGAAATTTTCTTGGCACGTGGATTAAATTTTCGAGATGTTAGAAACAAGCGTGCGGGATATTAATGCGTACAATATCTATACCAATATGCGTGTTACGCGCCTATGTTCACATAGCATGTATGTATCGACTGCGCAAGGCGCTTCGGGCTAAATGGATACACATCACTGAGATTACCTCGGCCACTGTAGCCTAATCTAATGCGGCCCTACGGGCTCACCAGCTGCAGGAATGGAAAGGGCACAGGGTGGGCAGGGCTTTGGGTATTACCCAGAAGATGTTTCTGGCCGAGTAAACCGTCCCATCGCCGCCATTTATAATACCTGCTATACGTACCCGGCAGTAACCGGGGTGGCTACACGTAGTTACTTCGCCACACCGGTTGGCGGTTCAGGGGGAGGTGGGGAGGTTTTTAGGAAGGGAGAAAGTAACCACCGGTGTGGTAATAAGTAAAAGAGTTATGTATCGGTAGTTTATTCCTTCTCTGAAGTTACGCGGTTAATCGTTTTTATAGTCAACTTTATACGTACCTATACCGTCTTTTGGAGTGACTGAATTATTCGCATTTATCTCGTAAAGTAAAATCTATACCCAAATGTAATGTTGGGTTTTGTGTTTTGTTTCTTCTTTTCTGCCGGATGTATAAACGTAACCTATACATGATAATTTATCCGATGTAACAAAAAATAGTGTGACTTCAGTGATTTTTATTTTGGAATAAACACAAACTACGAGGCGGAGCGAAAAAGTTAGTATCGAAAATGTAACGATATCGGTTGATAGACTGATTTAAAGCATCCCAACCCGGATTTCTTCGACGTTCGTTGTCGTAAAGCAAAGCACGCTGTGTGGTAGAAGTAAAGAAATTCGCGGAAGAGCTTTGAAAGTTTTATTAGAAAACAATAAAATATGCCCCTGCACGCGCTGCGGTATAGCTCGAAAATACTATGTATGGTAGTATAGTGGGTGCACTCGTATCTTTCAGAAAGAATTCTTCTTCTTATTCTTTCATACTTCTTTTCCCGCGGCTTTATCTTTTACTCTTTTGATTTACAATCCCTATCTGATTGCCGTAATATAAACTGCAGTTACGTACTTGTACGTACACATATAATACTAAACTGCCAACCGTGTCTCGCGATTTACATTCAACCTTTAAAACTTTTAGCTTTTCACCCTCTATATCTATAGTTCCGTCCTGCATGGGATGTTACGCTCGTTTCAAAATAGATAAAAACTACGCCCTTTATCATTCAGTCGTCGCAGTCTGGAGCACGGTAGTGCGGATTTATCGTTGAAATTGACTCCGTAAAAGGGTAAAAATAATTTAGTTACTCTTTAAAATTTCAAATTCTCCGCTAAAGTTTCACGGCACGGTGTAAATGTATCCGATTATACGATAATGGACGGTATCGTAACTATTGCAGACTAATCGTAATTGGTTGCTAATGGTATCCAAGCTTAGCGTTTCTCTTGTAGGTTTGCAGGGGTTGCCGTTGGTATAAACGGAAATCGGCATAATTTTAACCGAGATAAAACTCAGAGAGTAACTTTAACGCTCCGAGGAAGGTTTTCAAATTTTCGAAAACAAAACAACAAGGACAATGTTAATGGGGACGGGATGATCGAAATTCCCAAACATATTCATATAATTGCAATATCGGCAATGCTTCTTTTACCGCAACACGATTCGTCTCGGCAGCATCAGGTGCCTCGTTATTTTTTTCCACGAAAGCAAATCGAGGATACTTGAAATTCTGCAAAAGCTTTTTTTTTTTGCATTCAGGAAGTCGCCGTTCGTTATTATTTGTAATCAGCCCATGTTTCGCACAACATTCCCTAAGAAAAATAAATAATTACGACTTTGTTTCGAACACTCTGATCACAAACTAAAAGTGAAAAGAAAAGAATCAGAATCAGATGCGCAATGGATATAAAAATGATTGAAAATTATCAATTCACACAATTGTCGAAGATTCTCGGACTCTCGGCTCCGGTATTACTCCCAATTTTGAAAGGTCAGAAAATATGCTGAAAAAAATTTCATAACATGATTATTTAATAATTCGGGGTTACAGGTGCTGTTTGAAACTCTGCACGTGGTATATAATATCAGCCTCCACAGGTAGCCGGCGTTCTCGGCGATCAACATTCACCGGGGAATATTTTGTGCGCCCACTTACATGGCTAGATATAGATGCGGCTAAGGTATAACGATGTGATCCTATACGTGCGTATATAGGTAGGAACGGTTCCTACCTACCTAAAATTGCCTGTATACCTAGGACTAAGCCACTTTGTGGGATAAATTGGTGCAATTCTGGTTCGGATGGGCAACACGCAACATACATACGGAATGGGGCATTCTGACAAATGCGATACATGTACCACTTCTCGCGGAGGGGTTGAAGGGGGAGGTTGTAGGTGGCTGAGGTAGGAGATGCTGGATTGGAGTGAGCGAGAAAACGGGATGAAGAGGAACGGAGAACTAGGAGGCTTCATCCCCTAAATGAGTCAGGGTACGGTATAACACGAGCAAACCGCTCGAAAATGATAGCCACCTCTAATAGGGAGGGATTCCGTTCAATTATATCTTATGGCGTGGTTCCCGGCTGTAATGGCGCCGTGAAACTACAGTACCCGCGTATCTAAGGGAACGCGATTTTCAGTGCGAAAAAAAAATAAAATAAATATACACAAGCAAAAGCAGAGGAAGCAACGAGAGAAATACGTAATCAACGAAAGAGAAATAAGAGATAAAAATCTGACCGCGAAGAAAAGAATTTTAAAGACGGGATTAACGCTTAATTTAAACACTTATTCTTTCAAATCCTATGGGACTTTTGCCCCTGCTGTGAGATTGCTGAATATTATACGCGAAAAAAATTGAAAAGCTAGTGATTTATAAAGATGGAAGAAATTATTACACGGCAAAATTATGAAGCGCCCAGATATTGTTTAAATTTTATTTTTTTAACGTTGCTTCGTTATACCTCCACTGTTTCTGCTCGTGGTCGTGCAGCTGGTATTAAATAATCAGATGAAATTACGCGGTATATGGGGTGGTCGAGGGCGAAAGGGAAGACACGAAGAGAGGAAGGCGAGGTGAGAAATGAGAACCGAATAAGGCACGTGGGAAACAACGAAGAAAAGCGCGCTTTGCTTCTGCTGCTGCTGCTGCTGCTGCTAAATAACTCACCAGACAAATTAAAATTACTCGCTCAAACGAATTACCATTCAGACGTTCATCTGATATGCGGAAACGGAAATTGGCGTTACGAATCCCTTCTAATCCGAAAAACCTTTTATCCTCGCGCCCGAGGTCATGTATAACTAAACTCAATGCAGACATTTACAAAATCCTGCTGCAATTCTATGTGCAATCTCTATATAATTTTCCGTTTTAATTTTGTATATTTGTTCAGAGAAATTTGTAATTCCCAATAATTAAGCAGATTTTAGTTGCGTGTGATTAACGGTACATAATTAGTTATATTAGCTGGGTCGACACGACGGCGGGTGGCGTTGGGGGGAGGGGGAGGGGGAGGGTAGGTATATCGCGTTTTGGGTTAGCGCGGATAATTTGCGGTCGCAAATGTGTTTCCAATGATGAATAACGAAAGTTGCGATTAAGCAAAATCGACCGTAAATATACGTTACCCTTGGTAACGTGGGGCGCGCGAGTGGTGGGTGAAAGCTTATTTTCTAATTAATCTATTGCAAGGGACAGCCGAGGGTAATTAATTAATTTATCTCGTGATCGATAAACCCGGTAGTAGCCCGTATCGCGGAATGAAGTAGGTAAAGTGTTATACTATACAATGTGTAGCTATATAACGATGAAATTATATTACAATTTAAACACAGAAAACTTTTGCCAGAAAATTGTAGCTCCTACACAAGGATCTAAAATTATTTTCTACTCAATAATTTGCCGACCATAAACGCATCCCGTCGGATTTCACCGCTCGTAATATTCTGAATGTTTCCCAGTCAGTTTTAATTGAATTTTATAGTTCGCTCCGTAGTGCGATTCTGCATTTGAAAGCTGACAGTTTACGAGTTTCGCTGCATGTAACAATTTTTCAGTAAATTTATAAATTCTAGAGAACAAAGAAAAAAGAAACAACGAAACAAAAGAAAAATAACAAATCGAATCAGCGGGGGTTAGAAAGATGCGATTTTTAATTTCCTTGTATGATCCGATGGCTCTGATTAAATTAGTGATTGTGACTTTGCGATCATATAGATATACCATAGCTTACTGTGGGAGATTGGAGGAGCAAAGGGGTGGAGAGAACCCTCAAGTGCCTCAAGTTGGGTAAGGCTAGACACCACAGACCGCATAGTTGTGGCTGGTGTAAATCAACAAGTTGATATCTACCGGCGTAGCTAACCGTCCGACGCATGACGTTGGCCATGGAAATATAGCCGGCTGCTGTTCCTTCTTGCATAGGGATGTGGCAGCAGCAACCTTAGCAACCCCCGACACAGCTTCGAAATCCTCTTCATTCTGGTTGGCTTCAAATGAATATTAAAAGTTCCGAGAACCGTATCCGTTAATTTCATTACGCTTCATTTGCAAATTAAACAAAGTTATACGTCTGCAGAATTCGCGGAACAGACGCGCGACTGCTGTATAATATATACACACATTTATGAATACACGGAAAAAGCTCTCGAATATATATCGACTCGTGGAGCTTTAGAATTTAAAAGTAAAAAAAAAAAAAAAAATTTTTACGCTCTTATAGACCAGATCGCAGATATTTATGACATTTTACAATATATTTTTTTATACAATATCGGGCAAGCTTTCTTTAATGATTTCGAGGGAAAAATTTCTCGGCAGGGGATTAATAATAATGACAACGGGATATCGAAATTATAACCGAACGTTCGTAAGAAACTTTTCACTCTTTTTCTTTTTCTAAGATAATTTATTCCCGATTCATCGCTTATACATACATACATATTATATATACATACCTATATACCTCCAGCTGTACCATCACCGCAAAAATTACCATCGGGAAAAATCTGTTTATATTAATTTCTAATCTCTCGAAAGCGAGGATTTAAAGTATATCTCCATAGTATATCTTTGATCTTAGATTATATGAGAACATTATGCCGCCAGACGGTCATCTGGTGCGAGGACAATTTTAAAATTTCTTTTTCATATAATTTTACACAAAGATATTTTTTTCCGTATTCATATTATATATAACGTTAGTCAGCTCGGTCCCCTGCCAAACTTCTTCTTCTTCTTCTTTATCTTCTTCTTCTTCTTCGAGAATAACTGAAATTTAAATATGACGCTTTAATTATTTCTCCAAACACCCGTCTCACAAAATTGCGTCGATTTATCACTACCGAACAGACGCTCAGCGAATTTTATATTCTCTCCAATAGCAGCCGCTTGGATATACCGCGGATTTCTCTCGCCACGCCGCGAATTCACCTTCTGTCACTTTTAGATTCGAAGTAATTAATAAAAAGAAGGTTTCCTTCTTTTTTGTTTTCTTTGCTTTTTATCGATGACAAACAAAAAATAATCTTCCACTAACAAACAACAATTTTATTTCCATTCCTCATCTATTCCGATCTTCAACTCGCTGAATATAGGTATATTTAATATCCACCATTTGGTCTGCCATAATATTTATCTCGAGTATTCGCCGGGGCTTGTGCAAATGACAGTTGAATCGGCTATACCTACGTAGTGTATAATACATAGAAACGCAAGTCTTTATGAAAATCAACGCCGAGCGCGCGATGTTGAAGTCGAACCCTGCAGGTAACTCGTTAAATCTACTCTACGAACACCACGGTGTGGTCATAACCACCAGCCCGCAGGAAGCAGCGCGCCTTTATTACCTACCCCTATAACCAAACCTCCTCCCTAACCTCACCTAACGTAACTCAATGTAACCTAATTGACCCCATCGAGATCCTAACGTCCGTCGTACAGGTCCGCGCGCACCTAAGCCAGCCCCAAGTGCTCGACCAAGTCGTAACCAAGACTCCGCAGTAGATACATACATATTATATGCGTTCATACCACCTACCTTATAAATAAACGGATACCACGTGAAGTGAAGAACTTACGAATAAAGTAGGTAACCAATTAACCATGTAATAAAGGTACGGTGTACACCATCAGGTTTCTAACTAAAATAGTTCGGTTATTGCGATGAGAAAGATTTTGACCATATAATCAACTCTTTGTTAAAATTGATGAAGTAAAAATTTATCGGGTATTAAAATTCCCATAATCGCTTGCCCTGTAAGTGAAAAAAATTTCTTTATGGGTTTTGAAGGTACTGTGTGAATTATGTTATGCCATTTTCATAATTTATGACTATTCTGGTTGTATAATTAATATAAAAGGGATCATTTTATTAGATCTCAGGATAAACTCGAGCTGTTATATGCGACACTCAAATCGAGGCACTCTTTAAATGCGACTAAATCTTAAGTAAGAATTACTAATTAGCACGGGAAATATACGAATAACGGTGAATACCAATCTTGGGAATTTGGTAGAGCTTTGCGGGTTGAACTGCTTTTATACCAAAATAGTAATAGCAGTAGCAGCAGTTTACATAGTCTGGCTATTTTACATAGATATGTATGTATATACATACGTATACTACAGAGATGGTTCGGCATTTCCTTCTTGGGGCTAGTTAAACCGAACCGACCAAATCGGCCAAAGTTTAACGTACTGGCACGAAAAGGGATAAACGCAAATCTGAATCTGTAGCCTTCATATTACCTAATCTACCAAAAAGCAGCAGATGAAATTACACACATATGTGGTATACATTTGTAAAGAAAGAGGAAAAGAAAAGGAATTCATATAACATTCGACATAAAGTGAAGTGAATAATAAGATGGATCGAAGATGAAATTTTTTTTTTACATTATCCGTTTTCCCTAAGACGAAACAAACGAATTAAGGAAAGGTAAGAAATACCAATTGGAAAGCGTTTCCATGATCCGATTACAGACGTCGGTCAATAACATAGTCTAACAAACGACGATCGATCGTTTTGATGTAAATTTGCTGCTTCTAAACTAGCCATAATTACAGCCGTTAGTTCGATGATCGTTAACTCGTTAGTATAGATTCATTTGCGATAATCTCAAGTTCCGCTCTTCTAATCGTCTAATCGCATACCGCATCTTATAATTACCATCTAATGGTCGACCCGCGTTCCAACTTCATCGGATCCTTCATCCATTTGTCGCGTGTTATACGGCAATATATATAATCAGCCGAAATTTTCATCCTACATTTAATTTTAACGACAAAATGAATGTTCCAAATTTTCACCTACAGTTTCTGGTTGATATTTTTCAACGGATCATAGCGTGTGTAGTCCGGTAGTTTGGACAGTCTCAAGATCTGGGAGAGGATATGAAATCTCTGCGGGATTCGACAGGGTTAAATTTAAGCTCGAGCCGAACGCGCACTCGGAATGGCGAGTAGATGGCGAAAGGGAATGGAGAAAAAAGGATCTGGAGAACACGGGGAATGGGGTAGGAAATAGGGGGAGGTAAAAGTGTAAAACGATAGTGAAAATAAATAGTGCAGTACTGGAAAGCCTCGCGCCCCATTGTGCAGTCGCCAGCTCTTTCCGTAGCCGGGAATGCAACCGCGCGTGCTGCAAGGTGCACTTGGTCGATCTTGGAACCGAGTGGGGTGCGCTCCGCCTGTAAAGACGCTGTTCAAAGAAAATGTCGAGCGGTTCTGAGAGTAGCAGCGGCGGGAAACGAGAACCCAGAGAATGGAAAGGAGGAGGAAAGAAAAATAAAAAAGTAAGAAGGAGAATAGGAAGAATAAAAAGTATAAAAAGTATAAAAGCTGGGGAATGAGGAAGGGGTATAGGAAGCTTTGCAACAGTGCGATTCGAGTTGGTCATCTAACTAATAGACGTAGAGTCTTTTGTGCGCACATAATTCTGCAGAAAAGGCGTTTCGTTTAGAGTTTCTTATTTCGTCTCGTTCAAAGGAACACGACAATACGAGGTTATTACCGAATAAAAAAGTCTTTAGAAAAATCCCATGGATTAGCAGTGTTGTAGGTACGAGTATGCCGGAGCTGATCCTAAATATTTCATCGGTGTCATAGCTACGTTATCGGGGTACCTATGTGTCAGGTGTTTCTTGAAAATAAAAAATAGACTTTGATATCTAAATTGTTGTGAAAAACGTACAATGTTTTCGACTTTTCGAAAATGATGTACCCGGTTCGCGCGGCGTGTCACGTGATCTTCTATTTGTAACGTTTGAATCGTTGTGGCAGGCTCCTCTTGAAAAGGGAACCTTTTAACACTTTCAATGCTCTGGTAAAAGTCTGAACCACCAGGCGCGTACATCGCAGCTTTTAGCCTTAAACATGCTCTATACGCGATGGTTACAATGCAGACGACGATGGCGCGGCGGTGAGTCCCCATTATACTTGAGAGGCCAGAGGCAAGAGGTGAGAGGTGAGAGAACTGAGAACTGAGTATTACGAGGCAAATGTCGCGAGGTCTGGGAAGTTGCGTGGAGAACTTTGCCCTAAAATCTAAAATCAAACGATGTTCTCGTCGTCGTCGCTGCCGCGCCACACCTAACGGTGGGGTGATTGTATAATTTTGCCAACGTTCGCGCTAAAGATTGTCGGGTACAACTGCTGCGAACTCTATAAACCGGTAATATGCTGAGCCGAAATTAGGAAACGTCCGCATCGATGCGTATTGTCCTCTCCGAAACGCGACGGAAACTAGAAAGAAGAAAAACCCCAAAAAAAAATCCATGGGACGAAATATGAATTTTTTAATTCCGATTTCTTTCCCATAAAATAATGAGTTACCCCGGGTACGGGAGTGTGTGTGGAATCTTTTTGGCACATTCTCGGAAACCTTTGAGGGGTATACGGTTTGGATCTGAATAAATTCGTTCAGCGTGCCGCATGCTGATCCCTTGGGGCCGAATTTTCATAAGAGAATTTATTAGTGTCCCCGGGACCGGAAATATTTTCGCACGGGGTCCAACAGATAGGCAGTAACTCTCCGCTGACGGGAAAAACTGCGGGCTCAGCACTCCCACCCTATTCGTGAACTCCGCACCAGGCCGCTGAACGGCGCGTCGTCCTATGCCCTTTTCTGGTTTCGTTCCGTCGTTCCTATACAGGACGTACGAATCCAACCCATTCCGCTTCCTCTCTCCTTCCCCAATCTCTCCATGAGTATAGCGAGCGGCCCACCCGCCCCATTCCCTAACGTCGGACCGCGCCAGCTGCGCTCATTTCAATAAAAACACCCCGAAATATCCTTTATTTTTCCCCCCCTCCCTATCCCTTTCCTCTTGCCCCTTTTTCCTACTACCGCGGTTCTCGGCTCGCCCAGCCACCCCTCAACTTCTTCTCTTATCCCGGCGCTCCTGTCCCGGCGAGTTCCTTAAATGATCCATAAACGGGAGCCAGCCCGAAATTACTATCTCTGTCCCGTTTCAGAAGCAGCTTAGTCCCGCGTTTAGCTGTCCTACCATATACCTCTGTCTGCTTTACTTTTACCCCCTTTTTCCCCCGTACCAACACCAGGTTCTACCAAAGTGCCATAATATCTTCAGAGTGAATTTTAGGGGATGATGCCAATTGTTTTTATATTGAGGTGTTAAAACTTTGTTTACGATAGCAACGTGCAGTGCTAAAAACTTGCATTATACTGTATACTTTAAATACCTTTGCATATTAGGTATGTTATACAACTCATGCGTTGTGCAGCTGCTACCAGCAGTTCTTTCCTAGTCAGTTCCACTTCGAGTTCGCTCGGTGTCAAAAAAAAATCTCCGCTACGATGAGACGAAAAGGTGGAATATACGTATCTGCTAAAATTTTCGGCAACAGAGACAAGATCTTTTCGAACGTGATCAGGGAAAATGAATTTCTGCTGCTATATATACTCGTGTACATGTATATTACGCGGAATCTTTATCGAGGGGGAATAACGAAAAGCCTTAAAAGACGGAACTTTGGGTGCAGGTGAGATGAAACGAGACGTGACAAGGCGAAGGGAAAGAGAAGTCTGAAATAATCGTAGACGCGACGAAAATATAATCATTGTCAGCAAATGTCGCGGCTTCAGCGCATTTAAATAACTGGGACATACTCTGCCGCGTTGATACGTTCGCTGCGGTATTTTTTTCTTCTTTTTTTTTTCCCCTCCTCTTTACGGTATACTTATATTATTCTTTTCTCCGGGTCAACCGCATCCTCCGCAAGGTCTATCAGTCATTTGGAAGATAAAAAGAAAAGTAAAAAAAAAAAAATTGTATCTTTCCCCAGCAGAAAATAATATACCTACACCGCTTCACGTATTAAAATATTCAAATTTCTCTCGGTTTTATCGTTCGTCTTCTTTTTTCCCCCTTTTCATTTTTACCCTCCCTCGCCGTTCTTCTGACTCTCTTTTTCCCTGCCCGCGGGCTTTTTAATCTCTGCGATTCCCGGTTCTCGATGTTATTAAGTCGTGAGAATTGAATTCGGTTATATGTATATATGTATGTATACTTTATATATATATATATATTCGAATAAAACGTGTGTTTCTGCAAAAATGAAATAAAAGAAAAATAACACAGAGACAAATTGAGAGCGAAAGAAAAAGATAAATTGTGAAACCTCAAAACCGGTGCTGTTGAAAGGAGATTATTCGTCACTCATATATTTATGTACTGTATGTGTATAAAAATCAGGTGGGATAAATTACTGTAGAAAAAGAAAAAAAAATTACATGTAACTCAATATTATCTAATTCAATAATAATTGGATTCTATCGAACGGAAGTTATGAAAGTCAAAGGCCAAAGAAATGAGCTACATCTGGTGCAATTTATACGTCAGCAAGCTAACTAATAAGTGGGCATTTCCTGATATAGTCCTGCCGCAACCGATGCCAAAGTTGGAAATCTAACTGATAGCCCCATTAAGCTACTGGTTCTAATTCTGGTTCTGGGTTTGATTCTCGTTCTACTGTGTCTGGCATATGTGTATATATCTATATTTACCCGGAAATTCTACTATTCACATCGATACTTTGTCCATGCCTGACTAACTGCATAGTACAAATAGCCGCATTGTTGAACGAATACATAGGAGAAGAATTCAATAAAATCTAAGAACGGTCGTAAGATCCAATGCTGATTGGACTAGCATATAGGACGGGCGTGTGGGTATAGATTCTGTACGTCCTTATAGTATAGACTAGATTTTGCAAGCTTTATGAAACTTCCTTTTATTCAATATCTATACATCCACAATCTATACTTATAAGAAAATCTTACGTATTCAGCTCGTCTCGATCTTGCCCCAGTTATATGGTCGTAATTTGCCGTCATAAACTTGACCCGAATATTTCCTCAGTCTTACAGATCATAATGCAAATCATACCGCGATACCATGAATTCGTTGACTTTTTTTGTTCGTTCTTTTTTTTCCTAGGATTTCTATAACTTAACTCTAAGTTGTGTCACAACTTTGCTTGATTTGACTGACCTAGACAGTTGACGGCAAATATGAGCGACGTTTCGAAGGCACCCATATAATACCTATGTACGTACGCGTTATGGGTGAAATTTGGGGGGTGAGGAACTGGTTAGCTGACAGGGACCACCACCATCGTTTCTCCTAACCCTTGGGTCACGAGGCTACGAAGCTATAAATTACATAAATTAAGTAACTCCCTACTCTCACTTCGGCGAACATCTTACGTCTTGCCAACTTTATAACTTAATCACTAGCGTTCACTGGAAGACAGAAAGAGAGCTTGCAGTACGAGAGGGAAAACGAGCTAGCCTGCACGGGGTTAGAATCCCGAAGGAAACTTGGGGCGAACGAGAAGAAGACGGAAGAAGAGGAGAGGAGGGAAAGAGGTATGGGGGTAGAGGTATACGGTTGAGGGCAGCCCAAGGGCGAGAGAGAGCCGCCCCTGAATAATGTACCAAAGGGGTTGCGCCTCATTTGTTTCACTAGAAGGTATTCCCGAAGTACCGAGTTCGGTTCCCAAGCCGATATAGCCGCGCCCCCGTGGTAGCCGCCGCCGCCGCCGCCGCATTCCGTCTTATTCCCTTCAGCTTCCACCCTAACTGGCAATAAATTCTTCCTTTCTTCGAATAATGTAAACTACGATTCGCCTGTTCTTTCCAGTTTTCCAAAAGTTTTTTCTTTTTTTTCGTACCTTTCTTACCACCCTAATTCCAATACCCATGAGCTGTATGCCGCCAATAGGCACGAGAAGCCAACATAAACGCAAGTCGTTTCTGTGATGTACCTCTACGTAAAGGATCAGTTTTTTGAGGATACAAAGACGATAAGCATAAAAGGCGACGGTTTGAAAAAAAAAATGTTTACAGATATACAATCTTCATTTTTATGTGTCTATGCGTGTTTGCCGTATGGTGCAGTGTATCAGCGCGATTAAACTGCCTGCAATTTTAATCCCTATGGATTGCACGCTGTACTGGCCACAGGACGGCGTTTCTCCAACGAATCATAACTTAATCAAGAATCAAGAATATTAAAAACTTTCTCTCAGTCTTTTCTTGGTGATTTTAATCTCGCTGTGCTCTCTTGCCACTCGTAATTTAGCTCGACTTACCAGAGCAGCCCCCGCTCCTTATGAATCTGCGTAGATGTCGTTTAAGATAACCAGGAGTTAGTACTTCCGACGTCCCGAACTCCGGAGTGTACCGCGCTCTCAAAGCTCGAAGCCCAAAGCTTGCGTTTAACTGCGGCTTGCTAATTATCACGATTGTCATTACGCGAGGGCAAAGGGGTTCTCCGAAAAAGCGATGAGGAGAGAAGGTATATATAAGCGAATAATGAGAAAACGGAGACGGGTATATCGGTGCAATGCATGAAAATAATATAATTCGAAAATTTCATGAAAATAACCCGCATCAAACTCAGAAAGACCACGAATTAATCGTCTCTTCCTATCTTATTCTGTTTCAGGATTCGGCTTCGTCACATTTCAAAGCGAGGATGTCGTGGACAAAGTGTGCGAAATCCACTTCCACGAAATAAATAACAAAATGGTGAGTATCGTGCCCCAATGATTTTCCATATCTGGTAGGTATCCGCATCACTTCTTCTTTTGTCTCTTCCATCGTGTAACCTATATCAAACTAACCTCGAATACGGGGGAGTGACAATCGCGGTATAACGCGAAGTGGTGAGTGCGCCACTATTTGCATTACCGGTACGCGATGGGCGGAATTAATTTTCCGGATAATTGAGAAGGGTTGTTCAGGAAGCTATTTGTATTTGGCACACACGAAGATTACCTTCGTACGCCACGTTGTACGTTATACGTATACCTAACCCCCTCCCCCCTCTACCTCCCTCCTCGTCCCCCGTCATGCTTATGGTGTTGGTTCCTGTACGTATATATGCCGTGCGAAAAGCTACCGGTCCCCTGCAGCACGCACCATCGGACGAGGTTATCACGAAGGTACACCGGAGTCAAGTTGATTTTCCGAACATCCAGAACATTTTCACCATTATAAATGTATAATCGTCATATCTGAGCGTATACTCATGTACATTTATACAAACTAGGTTGTACACGTGCAGAAGATTCGTATCTCTCCAGATGTCGTACCACTGGAATAATCTTCAACGTCGAGTAAAATTCGACGGTGCAGAAAAAACTGAAGAGAAAATTTTAAGACGAGGATTATCTTTACGAGGGGGCAGCTGTATAACGGGTTGATCTGTTTCAGGTTGAGTGCAAGAAAGCCCAGCCGAAAGAAGTGATGCTACCAGCAAACCTGGCGAAGACGCGGGCGGCAGGTCGAGGTGCATACGGTGAGTTGGTGATGGTCGCGACACCCCCTTCGACCTACCGATACGCGCCGTACCCCCTTCCCTCAGCTGCAACCGCGGCCGCAGCGGCACACGCAGCTGCAGCCGCAAGTGCTGCAAATCCCCATCATTTGTTAGGTCCAATTGTAGCGAGTTCGCCGGCTGCTGCTACTTACCAATATGCATCTGCACCCGCGGCAGCAGCAGCAGCAGCCGCCGCGGTATACGATGTTAAACGGGCTCTCGCCGCGGCCGCATATCGTCCACATCATCCGGCCGCTGCAGCCGCTGCAGCCGCAGCCGCCGCGGCGGCCGCCCCCCGAGCAACGACTCTGACTTACTCGATGAGCGATCTCCTTGGAGTCCAAGGACTCGATATGAGCGCTATGTACCATCCAATTCCGACCATCGGTCTATGACCCACAATTTTGACTCCGCTATCTCGTCCACAGTAAAAACTTTTATCAGTTTTTCATTGTTCCACTTTGTTTTTTATTTTCTATTATCACCGTTTTTTTTGTCTTCTCTCTCTCCTTTTATTTCATCACACTTCATAACTTTTATACATGCACCGCACTGTATAGATATATATACATAGAAACGTGGTAACCCGAGGCGATTATTTTCTACACCATCCCCTCTTATATATCGTTTAATATCGCTCGGTCGACTGGATTATTATCTTGCTAATTGACAACTTGATCGACGTATACACGTACATATAACACAGCCGCCAGATTTATGCTTAGGTATACTAGATGAAATTTGAAACGGTCATACAGTTTACATATCAACAGTGCAATAATGTTATAGATACCTATAAATACACGTACGTACGTATGAATTATCGTTAATTTAGAAATCATGATAATATTTAAATACGTCGTATCATTGATATTTCTAACAGCTTATAACGCGTTAATGATTTCATTCGTTTAAATTAATTAAATATTTTTTTTTTTTGCATTCATTTAAAATCAAATTAAACGTTATTCATTAAATACACGATGTAGAAGTAGTATTTAATAAACGAGACGATAATTAACGCTCAGTTCATGAACACTGTGATCGTAGCCAGGTAGATATAAATGATTAGAATGCGATAATGTAGTTATTATCACATGCAGTTTCGTAGAAAAAAAGAGAAAAAGAAAATCAAAATAGTTAACCAACCAATGGGGCCTCATTTTACAGTAGTTGAAAAAATATAAAAATTAGACAGCGTTCTTCGCTGAAGACTGGTAGTTAAAAAATTAGATGAGAATAAAAGAGAATAGAGAGAAATTGTAGTACAGACGATAATGTTAGACAATAAACGATAATAAGTGTTCAAAAAAGTTCAAAAATTGTCTTAACAAACTATTACATGCTCAAATTAAACACGATTTTTATCGATCTCTGCGACCGGAATAACTTTCGAATGTTGATGAAAAAAAAGGAAAGATAGAAATGGAAGAAAAAAGAACTTTCAGGTAACATTGCATTGTTCCTATATAATATAATAATGTAAGCTGCGCTCTAGGAGAACTTTAAAATCAAAATTTCAGCGTTACCTCACATTAATTCAGCAATAAACGATATGATTACTGTATCTATGGCCTTTGTAGTAGCGATGAAATAATTCATTGATGACCAATAGTGCCGGATAAAGTAGCCCTATATTGCTCGAGTTTAAAATTAATTCAGGTAAAATATTAACCTAGTATAATTAAACGAAGTTATGTTCCTACGTAGTGTTTGATATAAAACAGACGCGAATTACTCAATGATATTAATTAATAAAATTCTAGCGTCTGTTATATGAAAATAGTATAATGAAAGCACGATTAATATTTGGTTGGAAAAAATTCCATTCCATAAATTTGATCAGTCGGGATTTGATCATGAACCTAACGTGGACATCTACGTTCCATTTTTCGAATATAATCCGGTCGTGGTGATTACATAGTCATCGTTAAATTCGTAGTTATCTACACAATAGTAGTCATTGTAGTAGGTCTTTCCATGTAGTATAGGTGAGACGATAGCGATGAGGTCTAGGATATGGTAGAAAAGAATAGAAAAATGAAAAAAAATAAAATAAAATAAAAGAGCAGCTATAATTAATGTCTCGCTGACAGTGAACGGAAATTACATTAACATTTTTGAATTCACCATCCATTATCACAGTTATTCTCCCGTTTAGTTATAATTCAATTAATTTTTCGATTTTTTTTTTAATCACTTTTTTATCATAGGACGAAATATATAACTCACAGACGAAAGTACCTTTTGATAATATAATTTCATTTCACTTCAATTTATATACATACATATATACTTATATATATTATGATATTATTATAATTGGGGGTAAACGAAACGAAATTTCTACGTGGTTGAAAATGCTCCCCGCGGCGAGCGTCCCTAAACCGTGTCATCCGCTGAACGGCCGTCGTGATGATAGAAAAAAAGAAATGATAAAATAATAATAATAATAATTGCTTAAATATAATCAAGAAAAAAAGGAAGAAAACAGAATACGAGAAAGAATGAAAGATATATAAAAAAAAAACGAGTACCTATATACTATCATTCCACGTATAATAATATATTGCGGATTGCTGTAAACTTATCTATATTATTATAATAATAACCCCTCGTTTATATCAATATATAAATATATATATTACATAATAATATGATAATTGTTACGGAAAAGTTTACAGCAAATTAAATAACCGCGACAATGCGCAAACTATTATAATTCATACATACATATATGTATACATTTAATATACATAACGTTTTACGCGTTCTAATAATAATAATCAGATTAATAATAATAATAATAATAATAATTTGACGAATTTTCTAATTAATATATACAGATATATATTGAAATATGAAAAAAAAAGAAAACTTTACATACAATATAGGTATATATATATATTTCCTTATAATATAACTTCATGAAATTTCATAATAACAAAAAAAAAATATGTAATTATCTCCCCATGCGTAATGCTGCAATATATATAAACATTATATATCTGATGATCGCAGTGTGAAATAAAAAATGAGGGTTAATTAAATGAAAATTCAAATTCCATGATCTACACGATGATTTGATTATTGCAAAAAAATTCTCACGCGTAGTACCTATATGATGTCGTTATTAATGATTGAAAAGAGGAAAAAACGAGAAAAAAAAAGGAAAAGCATATTACTTAAAAAGTTCAATCTTTCAATATCCGTATATTAAAAATAGTAATTCGATAATTATATCGACATATTATATACGTATATATTTTTACAGCCGCATTAATTAATTAATTAATTAATTAGTTGTGTAATAGATCTACATATCGAAAGCCAATAGGCAATAGGTGAATATTTTGTCATTTTAGTTTACCGAAATTAGGCGATTTAGGTTTTTATAGTTAGAAATATAAAATATATAAATATACATACATGCAAAATTAATTTTTTGAGAAATACATTCCTATCTTTGAGATAGAATATAGCGTTGAAATATCATTGATATATTATGTTAGTCTATTAGAATACTTTTTTGGTAATTTTTCGTGGAAGATTATTTATATTTGAATCATAAATAAGTTTTACTCGTCGTAATTATCAAGTGTTTGTACGACACCACCGTTGTCGCAAGTTGTGTAAAATCATAAAAAAAAAGAAAAAAAAGAGTCACACGTTTGAAAAAAAAAATAGAACGACAGAGAATGGAAAACATCTTCCACGGAGAATGGACCAGCGGCTGTACCAAACCTATATACATATTATACTTACAAGCTACGTACATTATATAGTTATGTATTATACGTACTTGGGTATCTATACTAAATACATGTACTTGTCATATACATATTATAGTACTTAACACTTCTAAGCTATATAGAATACTTAAATATTAATACGTCAGACGTGTGTCCTAGAGAGTACGTACCTACTTTGCCTGAGAGGCGCCACTCTTTCTGTTTCGTAAGTAGAAAATACTTAACAAAATTTGCAGATTATTACAGAATATACAGATATATATACAGGGTGAATCAACAGAGGTGTCCGAATAGACGGGGACTAAACGACGTCATGCGAGCGCGACAACGAATACGATAGCCGGTCTATCGTGTTGCTATTTTATTCTGTGGATTCTCTCGCCGTTCATTGGCCATAGAGCGAGGCATTACGTCGACTAGTCTCCGCCTATTCGGATACCTCATGTGATTCACCCTGTATATATACGCCATTTATTCTATGTGCTTTTTGGGGCCGATTTTGGTTAAAATGATTATTGAAATAGATAACACAAAAAAAAAAAAGAAAAAACATTATGAATAATCAGTGATCAGTCCTGTTGTACGTGTAAAATCTAAACAAAAAAACAAATGGGAATCAATCTTGTATCAAATTTTTTGTTATTCTGACGCTCAATAATTATAATTATTATAACGACATAACTGAAGTTGCCAAAGTATATTTGAATTGAATTTTTCAGTTATTACCAATTATTTTTTAACTATTACTTTTAATTTGTTTTTTTCTTTTTTTTTTTCTGAGAATAAAATCAGAAAATTGTTTAACATCATGCAATATTATTTGTAGTATGTTATCATAAACTTAATGAGATATTTATTGCACCTAAGACACAAAAAATTATATATACGTACAGATAAATGAATATAAGAAAGAAAAAATTAAATTAAATTACAAATTTTTGATTGATCAGTATTGCTAAATAAACGATGAACGAATCAATAATATCGTATTGTTTTTTATTGAAAACGTCATTTTGAAAAAAATAAAAATGAAAAAAAAAATCAACAGGGATGAACAAAAAATACATATGTACATATACTATATATTATGAATATATACACATATAATCAAAACCAGCCCGACTAGAGACTAGGTACGAAATTATTAATATTATTAATATGAGTGTATTACATGGCTAGAATAAATCTATTCTATTCATCTACAAGTAAATGTGAAATATATATAATTATATATATATCAAAAGAAATAATAATAATTTAGATTAGCTCAACGTAGTGCAGTGTAGCTTGTGATCGGTGTTTATTAATATTGTATTATACATATAATTTTAAATGTCGTAGATCTTTCACATTTTTCCTATATTTCGAATCATTCGCACAAAAAAAGTGAAACTAAAAAAAAAACAATCAACCAAAATCGTCCATTCGCGATTCACGTTCCACGTTCCGTATTAAACGTCTTAATAGACCTCAAAATTTTATAAGATCAAAGAACAAAAAAAATAGAAAAAAACGCCAGTTATTACCATGGAAATCCCGAAACTCCAAGAAGCGGACGCCAGAAATCGAGGACTGGGACAATAACTGATTGTCAATCGTCGAAGAGGGATAACGAAAAGTGATAACTTGCGTTATTTTGTTAATGATTTTCATTTTTTCATTCATTTTCATAATTTTTTTTATTTTTCGACTTTATTCTGGTCGTACTGAATTTCGCGTAACTCATATCACGATGATAATTTAATAATGACAATAGGAAAAATGTGAACTCACAATTAGTCTAGTATTAATATAATAAGCTGATAGATCAAACAACCTAGAAAAGAGAAGTCTATACCTTATTGTATAATAATCATCTAATCAATGAATAATATACCTATTGGCTATAATAACAATAGATAATAGGGCAGTTTAATTTTGGTAGCTTGGAATATATATTTACTCTATTATCATACGGTCGCGTAGCAAATAGTAACATAGTCAAAAGTATAGTTCAAGCGTTAGTCAAAAAATAATTAGTCAATTAATTAGATGTGTGGTTTTTTATTAGTATAAAATTATGAAATTTCATGGATGCCTCTTATTCAAAGAAAAAGCAAAGAGAAAGCAAAAAAAAAAACATTTATATATCTTAGTGCTTTATAAATTATTTTTTATTTTATTTTCGTTTGTTCTCTACATACTATATATATATTTTTCAACAAAAAAATATATGTATAACAAATATTATATGTTTCATAGAAACGTATATTTGATGAAAAAAAAAAAATATAGAGAAAAAAAAATTATTACTAACAAAAATTTTTGAATTTCTGCAAGAAAATTGCTTGAAATCTACTTGACTTATTTAAAAAACATGATAATTCACATTAAATGTAGTTAAATTACTAATTACGTGATACATATTAAAATTGCAGAAATTCACAAAGTTTGAAATGTTGTATACATCTACTAACACGTAAAAAGAAAAAGAAAAAAAAAAAGAGAGAAAAAAAAAGAAACGTAAAACTTATACGGGAATTATGGTTGAAACATTATTAATTTGCTTGTTTTTTCTTGTAGATTTTATGTGGTCCCTGGGAGGATTACCCGACGGTGAGTTTACTTAACTACTTTAATTATTATATTTATAACTTGACGTGCGCACGGCAAAGCTCGCATGTGAAGAGAGAGCCATACATATAAGACTTACAAAAACCCATCATGTGTGTTATTATCTTCAGTAGTACTTCGGACACGTCAAACGCCATTAAATGTTTCAATTAAATTTTCCGAATTAACTTTCTGATTGTGAGAACGAATAAAAAGCGTCGACGACACGTATATCCTTGTAGAGTGATGGAAAAAAATTATTTTTAAAAAACAACGTTAAAATTAATATAATTTATTTCAAAATGATCTATTTGAGGGTATTTTTTTTTTTTGATTCTTCATTGTTCACTTAAAGTGTGAAATGCGATAAGGGGGCAGCACAATTTCGATCCTCCACAGAGCCGTCGAGAAATTCGTGTATATTAGTTTTCAAAAGACCTTTTTTTCATCCGTGTTTTTCTCAAGTCGACGAGATTGTGAATTCCATGTAAATAATTTTATTCTTAACATTGTCCACAGGTTTCCCAGCGGCGGCGTATGCGGCGTACGCGGCGGGGCGCAGCTACTCAGGGTACCCTAGTTTCGGCCTCCCCTACCCAACAGGTAACCACCTTAACCTTAACCACCTTAACCTTAACGCAGCCCACGTGGCACCCTTAAGCCTGAATTTAAATCACATACACGCGAACTTGAACCCACCACCCCCAACTCCTCATCACAATCCGGCCCCTGCCCCCGCAACCGCTACGGCAACGGCACTCTTTTATCATCCCAATTTGGAACTCTACAACGCCATGCCTCTGTGAACTAATACGCGCTCATCATCTATAACCCGCACCCCGCGTCCACCAGCTATTCTTCGTCTCTCTTGACTTTTCACCCAATAAATTGTGCAACAATCGCCTCTTCACCCCCCCTGATCCACCCCTCTTACACATGTATATAATTATACATAGAATTTTCCTTTCCCATTTCCATCTTTTATTCTTCTTCCTCTTCTTCTTCACTTCATTGCTTTTTCGTTCTTCAATTTGTTTCCCTCGTCTATTCAGGTTTCCAACGAAAAGAAAAATATGAAGTTTAGTAAAGTTTATGATATTATGAACAAACAAAAAACGAAAATCATAACAAAAATAAAAAAAAAAAAATTACCTCTGCGCGTGTGTCTGATTTTTTTGCGTGTAAAAATCAAAAAAAAAAAACGACAAAAATTTCACCAATACTTTTTATTGCCATATATGTATACGTATACCATGTGCCGTATGACATAATTAACATCTTGATATTTCGTTGACTGCTTACATAATATAAATCTATATATTGTATACATACAAAATGAGACACACCCACACACACACACTGCGTATATTACATAATATCATATATACATGTAAAGAGAGAGAGAGAGAGAGAGAGAGAAAGTTGTGTATACCTATAAATCCGTTGCTTATTGATTGGTTATTAGCTCACGACCCAGTAATATAAACGGCGGTACTTATAACAATATATCAATTGTCTGAAAATATCATTAACATCTGCGCTGCGTATCATAGAAAATATATCTCTTGTACAGAAGCTATTCTTTCATCGATAATTACCACAATGGATTTTTACAATTACATTCCACACAAAACGTACAATCCGCGCGGTCAAGATGAGCTTTTCACGACAATTATTCATACGTCGAGCGCAAAAGAAAAAACGGTAAAAATAAATAAGTATATATACTTGTTACGTTATACTTCGGATGTGAAACGGTGCCAATTAATTTCGCACATCACAATCTGGTTTGATATCCCCCAAAATATACGTATGTAGGTATCTATACCTATATAATCGTATAATTCACTCACAGCTCTTCTTCTTATTAGAAAATAATAACATACAGACAGTGATAATAGGTAACAACCTTATGTTTGCCCACACAAAAGTGACGTGACACTTTATTCATAAGAAAAAAAAAAGGATAAAAGCAAAAGAAATTAAGGGTATAAAAAAAAAGAAAAAAAACTGAGAAAACCAGAGACAAGAAACGTAATAAGGCGCACCCGATGCGCTTTTACTTTAAAATTATGGCTGCAGGGTACGAAGGTACTTAAATATTCCTTTATCGTGTGCTATACATTGAATTAAACAAAAAAATGTTGATAGGTATATCATAGGTAAACGTTATTAACCGAATCGAGTGTATATGTATATTTATATTCACAAATTATTATGATAATTATTACACCAAAATATCGTATGAATGAAGGGAGAAAAAAAAAACAAAAAAAAAATATTTAAAAACAAAACTTGTACAGATATATGAAATATGAAAATTTATAATAATAATAATAATAACGACGATGATGATGATGATGATAATATAACGCTAAAAATAATTATGATTATAAAAGAATGAAACGAGAAAAAAATTTGAAAAAAAAAACAAAAAAAAATAATAAGGAAATTAATACACGACTATAATATAGGTATATTATTGATAAGGAAATAAAAAAAAAAATATAAATAATTACGATGTTGAAGAAAAGTACCATTGTATTATCGTATAATATAAAGTGTATGATAAATAAATTGAATATTAAAGAATTACTTCTGTACATACTACAGTTCTGGTAGGTAAAATATTACGCTCGTGCAACATTTGATGAGTTGTGCGAGAAGTAATTGAATGAAAATGTGAAAATAAAATGTGAAAAAAAAACAAACGATTTATGGTTTTTATCAAATGTTAAAAGTGTGCGTTAAATGAATTATTAAACCTAATATAATTATAATTATATTACTTGAATATACATATATGAAAAAAAAAAAAACAGTTCACCGAATTACATAATTCTTTTTATTCACATATCCATGTGTGCACTTTTGATTAATTTAATTTAATTTTTAATTTGTTTTTTTTTTCGTTAATTCAAAATATTATGTGAGTTTAACAATAATTATTATTATCATTATCATTATTATTATTGCCATCGTGGTCATTATAATTATTATTGCTATTATGATTGTTATTGTTGTTATAATTATTATTGCGTAACTCGTTAATTAACCGCCGCGGGTTTGTTTCGCGATTTCTTGAACGTTGAAAAAAATTAAATCTCACGAAAAACTGAGGAGAGCGTAAGAAAACACAAGAATAATTGACGTTAAGCCACGGTCTCAAGTACCTTCTTGCATTTTTATTTCATTGTCCCCTGAACCACCTCACCGCGCAGCTATGTACCGTTATAAATTTATATTACCAGCGATTCTTAGGGTGAGATCGGTGAAAAACGTTTCGTTCTTGTAGAGAGAACAAAAAAAAATTAAACAAAAAGAAAAAATTTCAAGTCACGAATTTTGTGTATAAAATATACACGTACAAATATAGGTATACACACCCAATACACATAAATACATGTACACACATATAGATATATGAAATATGCGGCGACAAGTTCATTTATAAAAATTAGCCCGCGAGAAAAACAAAAAGAAAAATTACGTATTCAAAAAAGAAAGAGTAAAGATCAAGTACCTAATTCTTTAATCTTACTGCACCGAATGGTTTTACGGTAAAATCATTCTTTGTTAAAGGGTTTTTTTTTTCTTTTTCTTCACTTTTCTTCAGTATTAAATAAACTTTGAATTGGTGATGACGTGCGTCGACAGAAATAACGCGAGAAATTTAATTTTTCCTTTATAACACACGTATTACGTGTTAAATGCCATAAATTAATTCTTGGGTCATGCAGAACCGCGAATTCAATAGTTCTCCCGTACGTACGCCTCTATACCCGCATCAAATAAGCTCCGCATATTAATCCACCGATTTTTATTATTAATAAATTTTTTCCTTTACGTTTTAGCCGAATACATCGTTCACATAATCTCGATTAACACTTCTGATTGTTTCTGATCCGTTGCAGTGAAAAAATCATTTGTCAATAACAAATACATCACACCCTCGATTAGTCAGTGTTAATCAAATCAATTAATTACCCACTAACATATTATTATTATTATTATTATTGTTATGTAATGTGAATTGCACATGTTGCGTGACGTTTTTTAATATAATGCAACTGAAAATTGAATTAACACAAAATTTGGAATGACAAAAGAAAAGCAACAAAAAAAAAATTGTATGCAATAACATAGATCGATAACGTATTTATGTACATATAATAAATGTCAATTATTTGAAAACGAATGAAAAAAAAAAAACAATAACAAAAAGCGACGTAGAATACCAGATAAACTGCATCTTGTATCATACACCTATGTATGTATCAATAATCGTATGTAACATTAGGTATTTACATTTCTATACCTGATAAGTGCGAAATTTTGACGTGAAGAAAAAATACGTAAGAGATTTAGGAAATGAGGGTCGAGGGCGGGGGAGGGGGAGGGGTGTATCGAGTATCCGCGGATTCTGCGAAAAACACGTTGCTACCCTCAATACTTGGATCGAGGTTAAAAGAACTTATAAATAATGCACAATGTTTTTCGGACGTTGAATCGTCGTTCCTGCAATATACGTACCTACGTACATATCTAGTTATGTAATACATGTATTTAGATATATTACATCCCAAATATTTCCCTACAGCTGCTTTCCACCGCGTCCTATACTGGCATTTATAATACATTTAAATAATTTTACATTTTTATCAAAGTTCACGAGGCATGGTCGCGCGTGTAGGTATTCGTATACGGAATGTACAGGAGAGGAGATAAAGGAAGAAAAAAATAAGAATAAAAAGAGGAGGAGAATGAAAGAGAATCTCTTCTCTTTGCCGATCATCGTTTCCGATACAACCCAATGGCGTATTCCGAACGAGAGGTTCGACATTTGAACAAATTTTTTTTTCTTTTTTTTTTTTAGATACATATCTGTATTTGCGTATCGTTCTTTTTTGCAATGTCCGAAAAGCATTTCTGTAAATACCTTATTTCTATATTTTAATATGGCGTATAGGTATATTCACGAAAAATGATCACGATATGATTAATAATAATAAGAATAATTTCTATCTCTGGATTCTTGGACGTATTTTATATACAACATATAAATATATATCTACCTATGTACATAAATTCATTCGTTCAATCGCGTATAATAAATATCATGGAAATTTATTTCGAAAGCTTTTTTTTTTTATTTTTTTTCTGTTTTTTTGTAATACATAAAAACGTACGTACATAACTCACCCCCCTCGTGCACATGTGGATTTTTTTTTTTCGAATAATCACTTGACTGTATTGGAAAATCGGATGTATAAAAACGTACGATAATAATCAAAAACATAAATTTAAAAAAAAAGAAGATGCAAAAAAAGGAAAATTCAAATTCACAGGAAATTTTCGGCGCAGAGTTGAAAAGCGCATCGCATATAAGAATAAAAATTTGTATCTTTTAAACGCCAATCTTAGGTGTAGGGTGTTAATAAATTTCTGTCTTCTTCTCCGGCGTCTTTAATTTTCTACTATGCATCCATGGTGTATTTTTTTTTTTTTTTGTACCAAATTTTTTTCACCCTACACACAAACACATACGATGACGCAGATATTTTTGGATCGCGGGCGATCGCGGGTGACAATGGGGAAAGGGAAAAATCGGTGTACGTCGATGATATTATTTTATAGCTATTTCATGGAGATAGAAAAAAAAAATTGTGCGAAAATTCCAATACATACGTTTATGAATGATACAAAATGCAGTTATCTGGTATAATCATAGTCGGTATAGGGTACGTCGGATGCCCAATCGCCCTACAGGGTTGCCCGGGATTTCCGGGTTCATACCTCTACACCCGATTCCTCCACCCTCCGCGAGTGGTATGTACATTATATATGTCTGTATATGTATATGTATATATGTACGTGTGTTTACCCGGAGACCATAGTGGGGTGTAGAAGGTTATCGCGGGCTTCCCGGGGTCGAGCTATATAGCTGACGTAGCCCTTAGTGCCAGTAGCTTTGAAAATAGGGACTTAGGGAGTTGGTGGTACTTTCAGGTGCCTTGGGACTACCGCCACTCACTTCACTCACTTCCGGAGAACCGACGCTACACACCTACTCCCCGGAATACAGAATCATTCCTGAACAATGAATCGAAATTGCAAAATATACATGTGTGAAAATAAAGTAAAAGATGAAGAAAAACGCAAAAGAGAAGGGAAAATTTATACGCAATGATTACGATATTACATCTTTAATTAACAAAAAAGAAAAGGAACAGAAAATCATTCTCATTACGTACACAGTATGCACCGGTGCTACCCTCAAAATTGATAGAATCGAAATTATTTTCAACCAAAAACGCATGAAACAGAAAATCTCATACACCGTATGTATGTGTACATAAATACCTTGACATACCATAACGTGTTAATTACATAAATGACTTTTTAAATATACGTAATGAAATTTATTTATTTATTTATTCACGTACTACATATGTATGTCAGCACGCGATGTGTATCCTATAAAGGGTGGGATTTTCTTTCTCGCGACCGATTAAATCTGGGAAACAGGAATTTTTCATTCTTGTAAAAAAAAAAACAAGGAGTTAATTTACACATGGAATAGAAAGAAGAATTGAACCTTGAAAAAATGTTTTCTCTAAAATGATAACAATATTAATAATAATAATAATAATAATAATAATAATTCTCGAAACACTGTGATACGAAAATCATATACAATTTCGGATCCATTTAAAAATGAAAGTCAATAAGGTTGATCAGATAACTATATCTGTATATTATAGTAATTCATAGTTGAGAGCTAAATTAAATTATTGGAAAAATTGAAAAAAAATTTAAGCTGAAAAATGATCAACTTTTAATCAATCTGATGCATCGCTTCTGGAATATGTAATGAAAACTTTTAGATGCTCGCTATATGGTTATCGATGACTGCAGTGTAGCATATAATATGTACATATGAACACACACATATATAAACCTTTTATGTGGCATTACTTGATGATTGATAATAATGATCACAATCGTTATATCCACGGTTCATTTCATAATTTAAAACTTCTAACGGTCATTCGGTATTGATCGTTGCATTAGATTACATGATGTCATATACATGCGCACCTATATAATGTAAATATACGCGAAAATGTTCATTTGCAAAATCATTAAACTCAAAGCGATCGAATACAGTGTTTCTCTTTCATTTAATTCAACGTTCATTCATCGTATCATTTAATTACATATTTATATAGCTTATTATTCATCAAATTATTGTTCACAATTGGTATATGGTCTGATATTTATTTATTCTCTTCTCCTTATGATTTGATCACTTATCACACAGCGTTTGTTATGTACATAAAAAAAAAAGAAAAAGTTAAAAAAAAAAAGAAATAATTAAATATAAAGAACACTGTAAATATTGTTCGAGTGAATAATTAATACTTTACTTTAAGAATATCTTAATAATAATCAAGTTGAACAAAAAGATTGTACGATATATACATATATATATACTATATATTATATACACACGACGTACGTATAGAATTAATTAATGAACAAACACGAAAAAAAAAATGAATAATTGTAAAATTAAAAATATATAAAAAAAACAAAGCAAAGGAAACGTAAAACTAACGGTGAAATTGGAAATAAATAAATAGATACATAAAATAAAATAAAAAACTTGAATAATTATTAATAGATATATGTATGATATATAAGATACAACGATACGTACATGAATATATATAGGTATAAATTTTTCGTATAATTGTTCGAATATTTTCGAAAATATAAATACAGCTCCGATATGGAATTTACTTGTTTTTTTTTTTTTTTTGGAATAGAGAGTGGGAAAAAATTTTTAATTGAATAAATAAAATAACGAAAAAAGAAAAAGGGAATTTGATGTACAGGGAAATTCGAGAGTGAATTGTTGTTTCGAAAAACAAAATTTTCATCCCAGGGCTTTTCGATGCGCATGATAAATATATTCATAATTAAATGTGTATTATATTAATGCGAGGTTTTATAAAGCTAGAATATTATAATAGTTAAATGAATAATTATCGCGATGATAAATGTGTAAGAAGAGTATAATATAACGTGTATTGTATATGTACATTAATTAATTGAACTCGCGCTTATGATACCTAATTAATTTGGCAAGGGATAAACAACAGCTGATATAATACGTGTGAGCAGGGTCTGCAGTTCTATCATTTTGTGAGTTAGTAAAGTTATATTTCAGAAAAATGAAAAAAATGAGAGTAAAAAGTTTACAATGCATAAAGAAAGGTTGTTATTCAAATTGACGATGATTACATGTAAATAACTTTATAAGTTATACAATCTTCTACTTCTACGCATAAAAATCTTACATAGTTTCGAATATGATTTATGAAAAACCTTATCACATCAGTAGAAGTAAAACAAAAAAATGTTCACAGACGCATGGCTGGCAAACTCGGTGGTCCTTCGTCCGGCAAAACGTCGTCTGCCTCTACCCCCATTCCATTAGACGCCGAAATGTAGAATGCATGTGATTTATTTCAACCGATTAAGGTGCGAAATGAACCACGAAATAAAATAAAATAATACCAAATCCCAAAGAACAAAGAAACATTTAACAAGTGAAACAAGTTGAAATTAAATCATATAGCAAACAAACAAAAGAATACGAACAGAAAATCTACCTGTGGTGTCTCATATGTCTTACGATAATATCATGTTAATAAAATGGATGCCATGGTACGATTATCATACTCTGGAATCCGGGCAATTAATTATATGTATAATATAAAAAATTGTCCAATATGTTATCTTATACGCATATAATTACGATAAATTTGAATAAATGACACGTCCAGACGTTCGTCCGAAATTTATAGGATTGCCCGGTGCAGGCTGGTTAGGCTCAAAAATTTTAAACACATTCGCGCGATCCGTTATCCCGTTCGTTTTTATATACAAATTTTGAAAAATTGCCTTTTCGAAAGTATCGATATATATACGGTATGAAAAAGAAAAAAAAAAAATGAAAAAACGAAATAGAAAAAGAGAGAATAAACGTCCACGATTTTTGAAATTCAATAATTATTCTCCAATATAAATTCAGCGAGCTCTGATAACTTTTTTCTTTCTGCCTCCTACCCCCCCGAATAACCCATTATAATAATTGAATATTTTCACCAAAATATATAGGTGCGCAAGAATTTTTGCGTCACGGTATACGTACAGTATATATTTATTGTTTTCAGTTATTTTTATTTTTAAATGCGTGTGACGTATCCGCTCTCGTTTCGTCTTTTCCCCGCGTTTTTCTACCTCCTGTTATTTTGGGGGGCGGGTTCGAAAATTTTACGCATTTAAACTACAACAATTTATACGTGCAGGCAGCGATATGTGCGCTACACACGTACACGTTTATACGACCGAAATAAAAACAAGAATATATATGAAAAAACAATTGAAGGGTGAAAATTTCGAATTAGGTTGTGTGGCCAACTCTGAATAATTACCGTGAGGTTTAACTTCACAATCCTCTCGCAGCGGGTAATAGTTTATTTATTTTATTCAAGAAACGTAAGTCTTGGCTTAAACCGCCCCTAATTCCGCTAACTAAAACATAACACCGCATAGGTATATATACATATATTTACATTAGATGTATTTACTTCAGATCCCAGTAGATTCTAACTTGTCCCATTATATAGAAATCCTAGAAATTTTCGCGATACGCTTTCACAGCACCGACTTGAAAAACAAAAAAAGAAGAAACGAAAAATTAAGGTTAGTTGAGAATTCGATTGCGGATACGTTCGCCGCAAAAATGACGTTATAATATTACCTACCCTTGTACCGTGTCCGACAATGAATGATTAAATTTGACGATATGGTAGAAAGCTGCCCGTGAGCCTACAAGCCTTAAAATTTTGACTAAGTAACAGTTATTTCTAGATGTAAAATTATTACTATTATACTCGCTAAGATCGCTATAGAGAAAGAGCGCAGCAATTCACCGGGCCGAAGTTCAGTTAAATTTATAATTCGACAAAACAATCAAAGGAATTAACTGGATGATGAAAATTTTTTAATTTGAAAAAAAAAAAGAAAAGAAAATGGACGCATTTTGAACGCATCCCAATTAACATCGACGATCTGAATAATCTGCAGTAGTGACAAAACAACACTATAATATCACATATAACATGACTCGCGGAGGTGTACCGATACACAAGAAAAAACAAAACCAAAAAAAAAAGAAAAGAAAAGAATACGATTCTCAAAATAGCATAATAATTAATCTTTCAACTAAACATTCTCTATATAGTTGTTGAACGTAGTTAAACGTAGTGTGTTCTATATGTAATTTAAGCTACTACTATACTACACACCTTAATCGAATCTTCTAGCGTAGGTGATAGGTGTAATAATGTTATTATTAGGCGTTTATATAGGGCCAACTGTGTCCGACCAATTTCCCTGTTTCGTTAATTTTATATCGACCGTGAGTAAAGATGCGCGGTGAAAATTATACACATATATATAGAGCTGACCACCCTTGAAATTGTTTTATAGTTCAACATCGTCTATATTGTTAATTGCGATAATAAAATGATAATGAATTTCGAGTGCCATTTCCAAAGAAATAAGAAAAGAAAAAATTTTCTTGTTAACTGCATCGAGCCAATGATTATCGAATATAAATGGGAAGGAAGTTGTGCAGTTGGTCCGTTATCTTCCGCATCGAAAAAAAAGGATAATAATGGTATTCATTGATGTAGAGTATTTTAGGGCCTCCGCCAGATTAGATAATTGTAACTGAAAAACATGAGAACAAAAAAAAAAAACTCGAGAACAAAAATAGTAATAATATCTATATATGAATAAATCGCATACACACTATACATTGCAGTTGCCACATTCAGAAAAAAAAAAAAACACAACAAACAGAAAGAAAAAAAATGAAAGGAAAAGAAAAAAAAAACCGCCCATCGCCATTGCAAAAAGTGCTTTTTTTCCGTAACCAAATGTTATAAATACATATATGCATACGTACATTATATGTACATATATGTATGTATATAGGTAATATACATTCACATTACACGATTAAAAAAAATATCAAGTTCAAAATCGTTCACAAAAGCTGTGATCAGATTTCACGAAGTTAAGTTCAATTATTGGTAATTTATTATTACGTATATGAAAGAAATAAAAAATATATATATATATATTATATATATATATCAAAATATTGAAGTAAAATAAATGAATTGCGAGAGGAAGAACACTAAATGAATATTATTATAATTATATTAAATTGATCGATAAATAATAAAGAACAGAAAAGTCATTGTGAGAAGAAGAAGGAAAAAATGATAAATAATGATACTAATAATAATAATAATAATAACTGAATACGATCGAAGGAGAGAATAATAATTTTTACTTATTTACACGTATAATTAATTATTTATGAAAACCAAAAAAAAAATAAATAAATAAAAATAAAAAAAAACTAATGAAAAAAAAACACACTATCTGTCCTGAGCTTACATTTGTTATTACACGATGCTTAACGATATCTATTATAATATTTTTATGCACCTCTATAGATCGTTCGCGTTAACATTCACTCGTATTATGTTCATAATTGATATGTAATGTTTATTGAATATCTAGTCACAACACACAATTTATCGGTTAAAAAACAGAAAATAATCTCACGTTTCAATTACTATAATAACCCTTAGCTATATACATACGTATGGTATATGAGGAGAGAAAAAAAAATGAATATTACAAATATCCGCGCGCAAAAAACTAAAAAGTGAAGAAAATCGAAGAAGTACGAAAAAAATAAGAAAAAGAAAGGTAACGTTAACGCCTCCGATCTGTAGTTAAATTGTTGCTATTCATAAGATTGTTGTTATATATCGCTGTGATTGCATGTGGGTTGAATGTTTGCACGCGTCTTTGTCCGGATCGATTTACATCGAACTGGGTGGAAGAATTCTTTGGAAAAAAAAGAAAAAGTAAAAATTCGATATATTATTTCGAATTTTTACTTTTTTTTTCTTATTTCACAAATTTTCTTTGCCCATGTATTCGAAAAACCGAGTCGGGAAATAGCGTCGCAACGTGACTGGTAGAGGGTTGCGGTTTTTTCAAATTGTAAATCAATTCAAATTAAATATGTAAAAAAAAAAGAAAAAAAAAACTAAACAAATACGAAAAAAACCAAGAGGCGCGAGTTTTGTAAACGATTCGTTCACACTCAATGTCCTTCAGAGTTAATCTGAACAATATATAAGTTATTAATTATTATATAAATAATGATAGAATGATGATGATATTCGCAAATCGCTGATGCTCTTAACATATATATATACATGTATAAATATATGTATATGTATGTATAAATACTATATCTATATATGCATATAATATGAACATACATATATAATATATACACCTATAAATAATTAAGTATATTATATTATACAAATAATTAATGTCTGTAATAAATAAACTATCACGCAACAACAACAAAAAAAAAAGAACAAAAATTGAAAAAATTATAATGATAATAATAATTATTATTAAAAAAAAAACCAAAAAAAACATTCGATGACGAATAAATGACAGTGTTATTTGTAGAGAATAGATTTGAAAAATTGAGAAGGACGAAATACTGGCTGATAAATTGCAATCCGTGCTCGATAAATATCGCGAATATCTGTTGTGATTTTCATATGCATTGGATATGATGGCGTAAAATTATAATAGTCATCATAAAGTATCAACCACATTAATAGGTAATTATATCATCTCCAAAAAATTTCTCTTATTTGTGACCTGTACATGTAAATCTCATTCAAATATGCGTAGAGGTTAAATTTTCTTTTTGACTCGATCGATCGCACTACCTTATTACTCACGTTACATTGATAATTCGTTTCCAGTACGGAGTGAATTTACCTGCCGTTATTTCGTTGCCGATTTCACTATGAGCTAGCCGTCAACGAACGTCAGTACGTTATCGATATCGCGGTGATACGCAACCGCAACCGTATTATACCTGCGCGCTTTAACGTGGAATTTCTGTACACCTCATACATTATCATACAATTTATTATCCTTGTTATTTATAATTACCTATGAAATTATCGATCAACCTCATTTAACGTGAATACCAATACTTGCACGTTGTTGCCGAAAGAATTTTTTCAAGAAATCTTGTACAATCTATTAGATCATACGCTTTACGCGAATCAGGTGATCGATTTTTTGAATCAATTTCAGCGAGGGATAAGAAACGAAAAAAAAATGAATTTCGTCAATCGATACCAATCTTCTCACGATTCGAAATTTTTAATTTATCTAAGAGTACGATTCATTCTTACGAATCACCCCATGAGATGTGGAAAAATAAATAAAAATTGTGTCAATTTTACAGGAAAGAAATTGTTTCGTAGATCAAGAAAGTGATTTGACAAAAAACATATCGGACAATTGGTATCGATGCGTAGATTCATTCATTTTCTTCATCCCACCCCCACCCACCCTGGCCACCTAAGTTTTAAGCCGATAGCGGTTGGATTTTGTGGAATTCTATTTATTGAGATATTAGAAACGTACAGAGATTTTGTATTATTGTACACACCCAGGTGCGATTGACACATACCTATATATGCAGAATTTCAAGCATAACATATAATACCTACCCACCTATTTGACATGGCAATAAACGTTATACGTTATGGTTTGGTGTTGACTTCTGGTAGGAACGCTAGTGTACCGTGCAGTGAGTCCGCGCGTCGCCCCCGCACGAATGAGTCGCGTGGCCGTCAGTCCAGCCGGTTGCACCGGTAAGCTTTTTAAACCCCAAAGAAAGAAAAAGGAAGATAAATTTTTTTTTCACTTATCCGATCCCTGCTGCTGCAGCCGCTGATGTAATCATGAGTTGCATTTCATATACAGCCTTGGCCAAAAGTATTTTAGTCACATTACAAAATTATCGATATCGCGAAATCGGCGTATAAGTTCGATAGAAAATGTGTTAACATGATAAGGTACCGATGGCATCAACTATGATTAATATTTGGTTGGACCCCCTTTGGCCCTTATGATGGCAGCGATTTTTTTGGGCAAAATTATAAAACTGTCCTTTTGGCTAAGGGTGTACATCATTACTTACTCTTTTTCCCATCAGTTTTGCATACATTTAATTTCTCTTACGCTCAAATTTATATAAAGCTATTTTTTTTTTTTTTTTGTTTTTATTGTAATACTGCACTGTATAACGGAATTACGTGTAATTCACACCGATGTTAACGCGACGATTACATTTATATTTATATTCATATACGACGCTCAATCGATTGCGATCGCTCGCGTGACTCATTCATTTTTATGACAATGCTTTATTTATACGGTGTTAAAAATTTCTACAAAGAAAATATTCCATAAGTATAAATATACGAATCGAAAACCGCGATTATATCCGATGAGGTCATGTGCTCGGAAATGGCGGTGGAAATGAAAAAAGAAAAGAAGAAAAATGTATCGTTACATCAAAGCCATAAACATTTTATCATTTTTTATTCATACGTTTATTTATCTCCTTTATTATATCGCGATACTTATAACGGCTCGAATAAGTTCGAGTTTTCAAATTCACGCGACTGTAATTTAATTACGTCCGCGCGTTATTGCGGGTCGAGTTTAGATGGGGTTAATTATGAATATATAATTCGTGATTTAATTGAAAGATAGTATCTCTATGTACAAGTATACAACTATAGATGTATACATAGAGGATGGTGCGCTATCGTTGCGTTTTCTT
Organism: Athalia cordata; assembly: GCA_963932425.1. NCBI lineage: Eukaryota > Metazoa > Arthropoda > Insecta > Hymenoptera > Athaliidae > Athalia > Athalia cordata. The sequence goes on from OZ010626.1 coordinate 36,185,570, forward strand.
CCCATACTATTTACGCGGGTATATTCATGTAGATATGTATTATACGTATAATAATGCGGGGAAGGACGTCGCGTCGGGAGAGGACTGCGACGATGAGAAAACCGAGAGAGAGACTTTTCCGAGTGGTTGAAGTTTAAATTACTTCTCTAGACTTGCTGCAGGACTCTGTCTTTCGTAGAGTATAGTGGCTCGACCGAGGATCCGACCGGAAATCTGGTATAACGGGGTGCAGGGTCGAATGCCGAGCTACGTCGCGAATTACTAGTTCGCAAACAAAACTCCCTCGCGATTATACGTCGGAGATTGAGAGAAAAATAAACGCTCGGTGGGCTCACTTTGCCGCAGATCATACAGCGATTCGAACTTACGACTGCGTAAATACCGCGCGTCCTTAATCTCCACCCTTACATATATTTATCATTATCAAAAGTACATATTTACACGTACCCTGTGTACATGTCATTGTAACGGGGTGTCAGAATTTAACGTGTTACATTCTGCGAAATATCCGATAACATTAATGGCGTTTTTATGTATAAAATAAAACAAAATTAACAAAAAATGAAAAAAAAGAAGTCATGGTACGCGGCTGCAGCAGGATGAAGTATTGATGAATCGGCTTGTGGAAAGGAAAAAAAAAAAAAACATTGACAAAAATAAAAGAATTTAAATATTCGTTCAAAGCTCGTTTAAATTTTTACGAGCCGTAGAAGGGTTGACGTTGTCGCTGAAATTAGTATATTATGATTCTGGTATAGCTTTATAGAATAGCGAGTATTGATATAACAGTAATGTAATTACAGCTGTTTTATTATCATATAATTATATAATTAATATCCTGTATATCGTACTGGTGTTGGATGACTGCCTAGCTCATAGTATACTCGTATTATACATATCTATATAGTATTTTCCGAAAACCATATATTTTTTTATTTTTTATTCATTATTGATTATTTTTATTTTCAATCAATTAAATCACTATATACATATTTGATAGTTTTCACTAGAACTTAGCATAAAACTGTTATCATATAATTAGAATTGATGACTCGAAACTCATGTCACAGTAATTACACACATATGTATCGTTAATTATATTTTCTCGATCGTAATATTCAACTCATGTCACATACATACATATATATTATGAATTTTGTCTAAAAATAATAATAACTACGTGTGATTCATCGAATCGTTGCATGCATTTCGTTTTTGCATAGTTCCAGTGAAAACTATAATACCACATGATATAATTCGATATATTTATTTAACCAATCAATCAATTAAATGATCAACGTATTTGTATACGTGGCTGTCCATTCATCACGGATTTCGTGTTTAAATATTAACTTTGTTTTTACCATATTTTTCATTCCCGAAAAGTTAGCCAAACGATGAAATTTCATTCTCTTTTCTTTAATCAATCAAAATTGATATCAATTTTTCTTTCTTTTTTATCAATTTTATGTTGTTTTTTTTTTTCAAATGTATACAAGGGAGGTTTTTTTTTTCTTCGATTTTTATTTTCTTTTTCTTTTTGGTATCACTGATTTTGAAAGGGGGACAAATAAATGGTAAAGAAAACAAAGTGACGCGTGGCATTTTGGGTCCTTTTTATTTGAATTATTGTATAAAGAAGAAAAGAAAGGCCCGCGGATGAGAGTCCTGCGCGTTGCCATGCAAATCGTGAGGAAGATAACCGAAGATGACATCACCTAGGGGCGAGTAACCTACCATCTACCTTAACCTACTGTCTTTATAGTGAATTAATTAATCATCGTGTAAACCGTGTTAAAATAATAGTTTTATTTATAGTATCGCTAGCAAACGCCAGGCTGAGGTATTCGTGTACACGAAATTTATTTTAAATAATCGGGCTTTCGTTTTTTACATTTATTCGATATTTAAAAAAAAAAACAAAAAAAAAATGAATAAAACTTTTACAAAAGAAATTCAAAGCTTCCCGAGTGCAATCATGCCGAAAATAGTCTCTATAGTCCCCGGAATTTCTTCAAATTGCATTCCACTTCATTTTCCTGCCTCTCCGCCTTTCGCTCTATTTCTCTTTCTCTTTCCTTCAACTCCCGCTCCGTCTCACCTTCTTCTCCTTCTTTTTTTTTTCATTCTTCATTGTATTCCGCCACTGTTTTGAAAAAGTTCGATTCAATTTCTACCGAGTGTTTGTCACTATCGGATCTCGCGAGCCCCCAATCCCAGGTTTTTCAATCTTGCCCGCGCGATCTTTAAACTCGTAAAGCGCGGCATCTCCTCTGCCTTCTTTGAAACCGCCCTTCAGCTTCCTTGAACCACCTTCAACTACCCTCCCCCCCTCTCCCGTCGCCCTCCTTACCTTTTTCCGAGTCGTGCGACCATATTATAATTTCGCTTTTATAGTTTTTCCGGAGGCGCGAGTATATGATGCTCTTCCAGCTATTCTTCTTTTCCACCTTTTTCTTTTTTCTTTTTTCTTTTTTCGTCTTTCTTCTTTCTCTTCTTCGGATGTTTCCGCACTCAATACACACATATATATGTATACCTGTATATTCGCGAACGTGAGCTGCTGCTTCGCGGGTGAATTCAGCTGCTTCCGTGACTTTGAGGTCTTTAACGTCTGCATTGAAATTCGTCTTTGAAGATTACTGCACACAAACGTATATGGAATTTTCATGGGCTAAATTTCAAACGTAAAACCCCCCGCTCTCGGGATTCTCGATGTTCCCCTTCACCGTTGATTGTTCGAAAAATGAAATAAATAATACGAAATAAGATGAAAAAAACACATTGAATAAAGTAGATACGTTCACCTTTCGCGTGTACATGGGTACATTCACATATAATATATGCGTGTTATTACTTGACTTTTCTTATTAATCATCCCTCGCGCGATTCATTTATCTCTTAGCCTGGCAATTCTAGTGTAGAAAAATTATATAGAATTTAATATAAATGTATGTACATATTTACATGCATATGTGTACATATATTTGTATAACCTACTAACAAATTTTATCGCATAGGTATATATATATAATTATATATATACATAGTCCTCGCTAGTCAGTAGTGGAGTTTAAAAATATATTTTATATTATGTAAATTATATATCAATAGGGTAAATATTTCGACTAACCATTGTAATAACCATCGTTTATTTTAACATAATTTTAGTAATTTAGGTTAGTAATGTTATATGTACCGCATATAATACGTTATACACACCTGATTTTGGCTACGCTACAAATTACCTATACAGGCAATATAAAATAGTTAATTAAATAGGTCTGTTCGAGATATTTAGTACGAATATATTATTTTCAATTTGACATATATTTATATATATATCTATATTAAACATAGTCGTTGAAATATCATATCGATATTATACATAGTGTAGTACGAAGAGGTGACCTTAGAAATAATTGTGGTGGTTTGGTGTGCAGATTGAAAAAAATCGTAACAAAAAAAAGATCATAAAAAAAAAAAGTTTATAGTTATTAGTAAAAAGTTTAAAATAGTCGTAGTATAGTTGGTAGAATATTTATATGTAAATAATCTATACAAATAGTATGAGAGTGACGAATTTATTTGATTTAATTATTTTTATTTCGTTTCGTGTGTCATAATTGTGTGTAATTTCAAATTTTGCACTCGATATTGCATAATTTCTTCTTTTTTTTTTATACTTATCATTATAACTAACATGAATTTTTTTTCTTTTTTTCTCCTATACAGTACGACGATTGTAATTTGCAGAATATTATACAACACCATCTTAAACATTTATACAAACATTATTCATACATAGCATATATACATAGAATTCAAAGTTCACATACTTTATGTAATATACAGATGAAAAAAGAAAACCGTAGAATATTTATATGTTATATAATATTTATAAAGAAGATGCGTACGATATCATGTTTCTGGAGTAACATAAAATTTCGAAAAAAAACGTAGTGTCGCGGAATCAGAAAAAAGGAAAGAAAAAATATCGGATATCGGATGAGAATTACTCAATTACATGTTTCAATAGTTGGATTCAAATAATCATAATAATTTATCAACCACACTATTATTTTACCAAGATGATTTTTTTCGTAATTTTACCCCTATACAGTTATCGTCAATTTACCATTATTTGTGTGTTGTACTAAATATCGTATTTCAGTAAGCCATATTTTTAAATCACATGTTAAACACACGTTATACATGACATATTCATATTTGTAGTATTGTGTACAGTTTGACACCGGTTCTATTTTATTCTCAATACCTTTCATTTTGTTTCTTACCTTGAGTTAACCAGAGTAATTCCTGAATTTCATCTTTTTTATACCTATGTAAAAAAGTCAAAACGCGATTGTATTTCTTTTTTTTATTTGAATTCAAATGCAATTATTAATTGTGGTATTTCAATGACGACCCGGTGTTCTTCTGTACACATTTGTATTAATTCTCATGTGATTCCATCGCCCACTAATTACCGTAACTATACGTAAATATATTTGTTTAATAATTTGCGTATAGCGGTTGAAGAAATTATGTGATTTATCCAACGTGTTGCTTTCCGAATATTAGAAAACCGACATCTGTTTGACAAAAGAATCGAAAAATACAGGTAAAAGATGTCTGCAGAATACCAAAATACGTACTGAATACCTACTTTTGGCGTATCACATCATACGTACGGGTGTTCAAATACATCCGAATATTGGAACATAAGAGTCCCTCGGTATGAAATCCCAATTATTTTATCGCTTTGATCGCCAAGCGACGTACGTCAGGCGTCAGCCACAGGAATATAAATGGCTACTCACTTAAAATAGATGAACTTCTGGCCCATATATATCTACATACATTCTGCGAAACGCGTTTTCCCTTAAGCTGGCACACCAAGTACCTACCATTGCAATCGTGAAAAATTTGGAATTAAAATAATTTCATGGTTGCAAAAAATGGATCGTTTCTGAAATTTTACAAAAAAAAAAACCTTCCGCGTCGTAAGGGTTATCAATCAGCGGTTTACATTTCGTCACCGGTGTTTTTTTTTTTGTGGTTTTCTTTACTTTGTCCAACTTTGTTTTATCGTTGACCATTTATTTGGTTTTTTTTTTGTCTTTTTTTGATTTTATTTAACCGCGTAACGTGGCACATATCTTTCCTTCGGACGACGGCGTCCCGGTGAACGAGCACCCGGCCTTGATGAATATTCGCGCGTTGCGCAGTTTCCAAACTTCCGGCGGTGGTTTATCAACGCGAGAAACGCCGCGACATTCGTACAGTAAAGTATACGTATACATGTAGCTCGTATACGCACTTCGGGCGCCATTGAACGGTATTGGACGCCATTGGATGCCACGATACCACCCTCCCATACAAATCACGTCAATGGGAAATTTATTGAGGCCGCTACCCCCCGCGTTATCAATAATACGCCCCGGATTATACTTCTTCCCAAGGGAAAAGAGAACGCGAACATTTACTATATAATATATATATATATATCTTTTTTTTTGTTATTTTCATTATTATTATTATATGGTATATAACGGAAAGAAGCGCTGCTGCATTTCACCATCGGCACCACAGAGAATTTATCCAAATCAATCATTTTTATCTAATTTCTCACCACACCTATGTATCTACCTATATACTTTTATATATAATGTATACGTCAGTCACTTTCCGAAAACACGTAAACTCACGATCAGTGCACGTAATCCAGCCTAGGGAAGGAAATCAAAACATTCTCATTCCCGAAATTCCGTTCGCTTTCGATGATAATTATACACGTAGAATCCGCTAAAATATATTTGTAGTTTCAAAAAACCTTGTGACGTAAATTGCCCGTACATATTTTTGAGTCCCGTACCATCAGGCTATGTAATTATGTTGTATGGTTGAATTTTCTTTCCCCCTTAATTCCCCTTCTTTCTTTTCTTTAATTTTCTTTCGGTAAACAATTTGAGTTTGTTATTGTTTATAATAATTCAGGGTTGCCCGTCTACTACCCGGGAAGCGGAAATGACGGTGTTCAGGGCCGCGCATATTCGGAGGCGACGATGCAACACATTCAACAAAATCTGCAGCGTAAGAAATGTATGGGAACGTATTCGATCTCAACAATTGTTATAATAATATTTTCATTATATTATATTATAATGTATATTCATTGGATCGCTACATTCGTACATTTCTTAACGAGTTCGATGATATTCATACATACCTATATAGAAATATAAATTACGATGCATTCTAAATTTTATACACGTGTATATTTTACATGTGTAATATCATATTTTTTTTATATAGTACTGCCAATTTATAACATTACACAAATTTTTATCGATCCGACCGTGAAATTATTTTGTAAATTAATTTTAATTAACTTTTTTTTTTCAATTTTTTCTATTCGTTTTGATCATCGTTCCCATGATAAGACGTAACGATTCCGAAAGCAACACATTGGCAAATTCGTAATTTCGAAAAGTTTCTTTAGCAAAGAAAAAGAAAAAAAAAAAAAAGAATCACTGCATCCCCAAATTACCTGCGACAAATTACCATGACAATGACTAACTAAATATACGTAGAATAGTTGTAATCTAAATTTTATGTTTCAGTGGATTTGACCAATGGGCAGCTAACACCCAACAACAATACGCCGCTACTTACACAAGCGCTATCTGGTACGTAATTACGTTGAAAGTTTCGTTTTATCTACTATATTATTATTTCGAAATTCTATGTTCTTTGCAAAAGAATTCTGCTCCGATATAATATGTTCAACTCAAAAGTGAAAAAGAAAGGAATGAAAAACTGAAAGACAGAAAAAAAAAAAAGTAAAAGAGACATAAAGGTAAAACGGACAGGGAATTTTCGCAGTGCATTAGGTACACGAGATTCGAAGTTTGCAGTCCGAGCTCGTATGTGGGGCGCCGGGACGCCGCCAGCAAAATACGACGACGCCTTTTCCATCTTCGGCGCCCTCGTCTCTTTCTCCCTATCACATCTCCTTTTCCAACCCCCGTACCACCATTCTTTCCCCCCGCCCCTCTACAGCAGCGTTTTTCCACCCCTCCACCCCTTTCTCTTGCCGTCCACAATCTCCTCTCAAATAAATCAAACTTTTGAATCGCGCAGCCCCCGGTACCTAGCCGGCAGAAAACTTTGTAACCGTTCGCTATTGTCGAGAGTTTAAAAGCTGAATAGGTTTTAGATTGTCTGTTGCGCCAACTTGCTTTGTCGTCAGCCGTTCTCCTCCTTACTTCTTCCAGGCTTTCCTTCACCCCCGCTCCCTGTAACTCTGCAACCCTCCTGCCATCTTTTTTTTTCTTTCTTTTTTTTCATCATTACGTGCCTTTTCCCTTTCGGTCACCACCGAACTACCTACTCGTGTCTTGACTCTTGAGCTTCGCGACTGTCATTTTTTTGTTTCAATAATTGCTGCAAATTTCATGTTGTCATTTTGCATTCGAGATTTTGGGAAAAATCTTTTTTAGAATAATATATTTACGATATCCAAATATCATTTACGTACGTGTTTTGAAAATTGAATAACTTTTGTCTTTTTGTTGAATTTTGTTAATGTAAGAAATAAATCACCCCGTTAGCACGAGCAACAGGAGAATCCGCGGGTGTGGTATAAATGAGTATAGTTGTACACGATGAACTCGATCGTGAACTCATTTCAGAGAAATCGATACCGCAAGTTTGTATTCAGATTTTACGTTAATGATGTACGCGAGTTCATTCTTTTTCGCTCTTGTTCCCTACACAGTTCCAATTATATTTCGCCTCCGTTGCGGAATGAAATATCGGTTGATTTGCATGCCACGAGAATTTCACCGCGAGTAATTCGCGGGTTGACCGATGCATATAATAATATAATACACAAGGTATTACGACTCAATATACATACATCCATCCACATATATGGATATTTTTCAGATCAGGGTGAATATATCCACGGATCGATTCGCTCCACGTTCACGATCGTTCCATTTTCTATAGATCTACTAGCGCGCGCGCTGCACCCCGTTGCGTTATTACTTTGGCTTCATTTATCGCCGGTTATATTACAATTTCTAAGCTATGCGAAATACATCGTAAATAAAACCCTGTAAACCACTTAGCCACCTGACCCAATGCAGTGATTTTTTCTCGCATTGCGAGATTCGAGTGAACACCCCTTTTTTAAAATAGAATTCAGAGGTCTGACAAATCAGTATTCAATGTGAGCAACATTAAAATATTCGAAAAGAAAATAAATAGATAAGCAACAGAGGTTATAAAGTTCTACTCCTCTTTAATATGAATAAATATGGATATTCTTCCACACGTATCACTCAATGCCAGCACAGTTTCCGGTAAATTTATACCTTACTATCCGTTGAAATATAACAATATAGGTATACATTTCAGCGCGCTACTATATTCCCTCTGATATTCAACGAAAATAAATCATTCCTTTCTTACACCTAACTATACACCACGGAAAAGAATCCATCTTTCCCTTCAACGGTGGGAGTGAGGGGGATGGAAAAAATTTCCAAAATATTTCCCACTCTCTGGAAGATTTATTCGGATCATTTGAAAAATTGCAATATTAACTAAACCAATGTCTGCACATATGGAATTTGAACTTATTTGCACGAAGGATGAACTAGTGTGATTAATTCTTTCCGAATTGAAAAAAATATGATTATTATTATTATTGACTGAACCGTAGGTTGATTTCTCTCTCTTCATCAGAGCCGCCGTTATTGATAAATGGTGTAACGTTCGTTACAGTGATGAATAACTACCAGGCGGCAGCGCAAGCCGGATTCCCGCCAGCGTCACCGCACGGGGCCGGTGGACACGGTGGACCTCAAAACCGCTCTTTCCCGGCAGCCAATTCGCCCGGACCAATCGACATGTACAGTTCGAGTGCGGCGGCCGCAGCTGCAGCCGCAGCAGCGGACAGTGCAGTTGCCAGTTATGTCCAGGCAGCAGCTAGCCCGCAGCCGCCCACAACCGCGTTTCCCGCAATCGCTGTTTCCCGCGCCCCGCTCAACTACAGCCCCGTAAGTAACTCAATTTTTCAAAATTATATTCACACATTTATAAGTACAGACACACAGTACATTATACACGGACACGACTCGATCTCGTCGATCGGTGTACCGATCTGAAGCGTGTAACGAAAATCTGTTTTTCAAAATTTCCAACGAGTCGTTGAAGAAATACTTTTTTTTCATTCTCTGCTTCAGATCGATATGTTTTCCTACTATGATAATCTATGACACGTAATTTTTCTACCACTTTTCATCTGTCTTATCAATTATCATTCTATCCGAGCAACTGGGTGGTCGAAAATATACAGATATTTATGAAAATTTTGACATTCAAAGTCAGTATAAGTGGTGGACCGATTTCGATTTGAGTATCGGTAAAGATGCCAATACCAATATATTTTTTGGGCACCCTGAAGCTCATTTTTTCATTCACTATTATAAACATTTCGGCTGCAGTGTCGACGTATCGTGTATATGGTTTACTTGAAAATTCTGTAAAATTTTCAAAATTTTACAGAATAAAATCTAAACTACATACGCCGACAAAGTGCAGGCGAATAATTGTAGTGAACGGAAATTCCCTCTATTGACGTAGTCGATTGCAGTTTCCGATTGCTACACAAACATACGCGATCTCTATATCAAGGTTGTACGACGTGTCCACTTTACTCAATGAGTATTATAATAGGTCATGAAAAAATGATAATGAAATTGAAAAAAAAAATGCATACCAGTTGGTATACGGGTACACATCGGGTATTTTGGACACGTTATGAAACCGTGAAAAAATAAAAAGAGAGCACAAAAAAAAAAAAAAAAATTGAAAAAAGAAACTGTCACAGAATATAATAAAACTACTAGATAATCTCAACTATATTCATCCTGTTTTTTTTTTGTTTTTTTTTTTTATTTTTTTTTCTACCGGCAATTTCCTAGATGATGTTTACCGCAGTTTTAGAATCGCCACTTTGGTAGCGCTCACAGCCGCCTATATACCCCGAAGTTTCGAGGGTCGAGTACCGCAATTACTGTTGCACGCGTATCTCGTGTGTTCGTATTCGTTTACGTGTGCATTTGCGTGTACGCGGGGGAGGATCAGAGAAAGCAAATACTCGGGGTAGAGTGGTTCTGACGTGTGGGAAAACGCTGATGGGAAATTGTTTCGTCTGTTTCCAGGGTCCTCTGATACCAGCGGCGTTCACTAATGGCTACCATTGAGCCCTGTTAAGACCTAACAACAGGTGTGTATCAACGATACATTTTCTTCCTATAAAAATCAACTTCAACTTCTCTACACATTTTATCATCATCCTCCGTCGATCCTTTTACTCATGTAATACCTCGCACAAATGATACGCAATATATATAGGTATATGTCTATACACATTTAACGTATAACGGCGATGTAATTAATCGAGTAACATAATTGCAGTTTTTAGTATGACAAAAAAAAAAGAAAAAATAAAGACAAGGATTAAAAACCGATGCGTTTTACGAAGCTGAAATAGAATCCGCGAAAATCTCAACAACTACTCAACCAATCATCACTAAATTTTAACAGTAGCTTGATTATATACGTATTCTGAAGTGTTATCGCCTATGAAAAAATGAATATTATTCTTTAAAGTTTTTCAAAAAACACAATCTACGGCAGAAAAATAGTGCGGGCGAAACCGCGACGGGGGATGCCGGCCATTGCATGTAATATATTAATGTACAACGTATTGATGTTAATATTTCTTTAATTTTTCACAGGATGATGGAAGAGAGGGCAGAATGCAGCACGGTCGACTAACGGCAAGATTACACCAAAACATAATCATCACACAAGGAGAACATATTATATAAGTATACACCAGACATTAAATTAAAAAAAGAAAAAAAAAAAAGAAACAGACAGAAGAAGAAGAATAAAAAAAATTTTAATTAAGAATAACCGAAGAGAAAAAAAAATTATATATATATATGTAATATAATGAACGTTGAACAACATCAAATTTGGACACGATCGAGTATATATAAGTGTGTTGAAATTTTAACAAAAAAAAAAAAAAAACACACACACAAAAAAACCTAGGAAAAACTGGCAAAAAAAAAACCAAAAAAAAAAAATATGTCACTCGAAAGCACGAATAGGACGGGTGGACTCCGTCGCAAAATACAGTAAAAGAAAAATGACAGATTATAAATTTTGTAATCAATTAATTAAGAACAGTACACCGCGACAGAAAAATTAACAAAAAAAAAAAAAAGAAACGGAAATTGTAATTGCAACCGGGAAAAAAAAATTATTCTATTAGGTAAATCGACGAAACATCAATGATAGAGAAAAAAAAAACCAATACGTTAGAACAAATACAAGAGATCCGATCGCCGAAGAAAATACATTGAGATTGAAAAAAAAAAAAAAATCTTACAGCATTCCGATCGATAAGAAAATAAAAAATCATTTTCTCTGTCGAAAGAACAGACGGAATGCGTGCTGTGAAGAAAATGGAATAAAATTAATGAATTAATAAATTATAATTACAACTCTTGACGGTATAGTACCAGAAAGTAATAAAAAAAAAAAAGAATTGCAAATTTGATAATTATTGAACCAATAATGATCATTGAATATTTCATGACGGAAAGAACAGAAATAAAAATATTAAAAAAAATAAAAAAATAAATGAATTACCGATCAGAACAATCGAACAACTTATATTATATACTTATATTACGATGTCCGGATATATGATAACACACGACATACCGTACACATATATGTATATATGTATACATATTATACTATATGTAATAATTATATAAATATGATATACGTATTACATATGTACATTTTACATATATATATATTCAGCCGAAGCGATCGCATATTGGTGCCAGCCCGTTCTCCGACATTGATAAATAATATTAATAATAATAATTATATAAAAATAATTAATTAATTAATCAATAATAAAATTAATATTATTAGTCGATAAAATATTAATGGTTAAGTATAATATATTATGATAAATAATTAAATCTACATGAATAATGAATATATATGCATATATATATACACACATACAATATATATATATATATATACATGTATATATATTAAATATACATTATTAGATAACGTATAATTTTAGCCTCTAAGAGCAAAAAAGATATAATAATATACCAACAACTCATGTACGAATAAAAAAAATCTATATATACATATATAATATATATGTATATATTTATATATTACCAGCTATATTGTAGGTATAATAATACCTGTCACCTATACTATACATACCCATCATTACACGAATTTAAAGCTTTCCGAAAAAACTTTGTGAACAAAAATTGCTTGGATTATTAATATTACTATCATTATTATTATTATTATTATCAACATTATGACCGTTGTTATTATTATCAATTATCATTGTCAATCTTATGATTATTTCTATTGTTATTACTATTATGACTATTATTATAGTAATTGTTGTTATTATACCAATATTATTATCACCATAATTATTATTTCCTTGTTATTCCATTTTTTTTTGATTTTTTTTTTTGTTGGGAAAAAAAACTATCGTTGGTTTTATGTATACACAATTGGAATGCGTATACCGTAATTCGTCATTGATTCTTTATCGTCATAACCGCGCGACGAGTTAAGTCTGATTGTGAGGAGAAAGAAGAAGAGTTCAATAAAGATAAAAAAATGATTGTAGAAAAAAAAAGAGAAGAATTTCTGAAGAAAAATTGTGATGTAATTTTGTTATCGCTATACACGTATATACTTGCGAAAAAATTAATTATCCTCTACCTCTTTTTTTTCTTATTCTTTTTTCGTTTCATTGTTACTTTTAACAAAATAACGTGTACATATGGATATGTATGTTTTTTCTTCATCGTTTTTTGGGACGTTTTATAACTTATGAAAATATATATGTATATATATATACATATGTATGAGATATACCTAGGTATATGAAACACGTACACATACATAGACGTGCGCGTATAAAAACTTGTACAATTAATTATTAACACGTTATATTATACCGCCTGCGAACTGCAGCCACTCTCGCATATTATGTATTTGTGTGTGTGTGTTTGTAGGTATATATATGTATGTATATTTATGTATAATATGTTATGATTCGTTAGATCGGAATCGAGGGTATGACGAAAAATGCGAAGATAAAATTCGGTTATCATGGATTTTATAATATATATAACCGTACTGCAAAATGTAGCAAATAATATCAATAATTGTATTCTACATTATTACAGTTGGTTAGAAAACAGCAAAATGTAATTGTCTCGATCATCTTGATCAGCGATATTTCCTCAAAGGCAGATTCATTATAGTAGGAGCGTCTTGATTGCGGAATTATGTAACGCATATTATTATTATTATCATCATTATTCTTATTTATTATACTTACACTTTATATATATATATAATATATTATGAATTATTTTATCAGAATGAAAGGAAAAAAAAAATAATATATATGTGCAAACGATTCGTTGCGGATATTAAAATACATATGTATGTGTATGTATGATTGATGACGACGTGTATCCAAAAAGTAAAGAACAAAAAGAAAAAACATCAACAAATTATTCGAATATCAAATTGAAAAGTAAAGAAAATATGACGCAACATGACGTACCTTAACCCACACTGACACAACTGTTAAAATAATCTGCACCATACTCTATAGGCAAACTCATCTATTACTACATCATAACAATATTACATATACATAGACCAGACAAAAGAGGAAGGAGAAAAAAAGTAACAACCAACAAATAAATAAATAATTAAATAAAATAATATAAAGGGTTAAATAAATATTTGCAATGGTATATATGAAAAAAAGGGGAGAAAAAAATGAAGATGAAAAGGAGGGACAAGAAAATAAAAACCACATACATTAACACGTATATGAATTTAATAATTACTTTACACGATACGGCATACATATTATATACGCATAAACAACCATTTAAAATCACGCATACTAATCTATCATAACCATATACCCTATGTATTAATATATACCTATAACTACAAACACTGCAGAAGGTATATACACAATTACTCACCGTAAAGTACACCGCAATTAATAATTATATTATGCAAATTGTTCGTCCGAAATGTACAGAGAGAGAGAGAGAGAAAGAGAGAGAGAAAGCGAGAATGTGTGAAGTGTAAACTGTTACTCAACGCATCAGGGCTGCGAATAAATCGCAATCGAAATATTTCTCACGGGTCGGGGAATGTCACTGTTAATTCTTGTTCGTTTAATTTTTTATTCATTGGATTTTTTTTTTTCAAACTTATCACGTTGAACACTTTGTATGATATTAATGATCTTCCTCTAATTTGAAAACTGATGTTTATGCCCATGACCATGTTATATCTGTAGTTGATTTTTATAGAAACAAAATTATTTGGCAGACTACGCAAGACGTGTATTATAGTAAAAGGAAATACATACAAAATTTTTGTTCAAAAATAGAGATAATGCGATTGTCAAGGGATTTACTATACATTTTAGGACATTGCACATCAGCACTCAGCACCGCAAAACTATAATATAATATTATGTATAAAAGCAAGACGGAAGAAAATAAAATAAAATAAAATAACAAATATTGACTCGACATTATGAGAAAAAAAAGAAAATAACGTTTCTCTTTTGGCTTATATTGAAAAATGGAAGAACAAACGAAAAAAAAAAGAAGCGAAGCAACAACAGAAAAACAATAAATATCTATAATTAAAAGTTTAAATCTCCATTCTGAATCTGTTAGACTAAAGGGTTTGTTAATGATGCTTATACAAAAGGAATAATGGAATAAAAAAAAAGAAAATACTACCTATCTATATCTATCTAATTGAAGGATGCGAAGAATATCTGTTGTGTTTACATAATTATTATTATTATTGCATTTGCAGGTAAATGAATTAATTGAATAAAGATAAAACAATTAAAAGAATTAAAAAAAAAAACAAAGATGAAAAAAATGAGATTATTATAAATGAATATATTGTATTATGATTGTAATACGGTTATATTATATTCAACAACAGGGTAAACTATTAAGACAAAACAAAAAATCAAAAAAAAAAAAAAAAAAACTTAAAAAAAAACAATGGAAGAAAACCAATAAGTAATTCGGAATACGTGTTGGCGAATGGCGGCCATTTTGTTTATCATTCTAGACCTTTTATTTTCATAGTTTTCATTGTCATTAATGATTTAATAGCTAATACGACGATACATACGATGAGTCAATTCTTAACCGAAGTATAATAGCAATATCGATTATTCATAAAATGTTTGTAAAAAAAAAAGAAAAGAAAAAAAAGAGAAACAAAAACTGTTCAGTCTTGATTCATTACTATATAATATTATACGTATATACATTCAAAAAATTTCTGGGCCAGAGTGAAAAAGTGACTGCACCACTCAACGCGAGACACCAAAAATTAATGGAAAAATAGAAAAATTAACAAAAAAAAAAACAAATAAATAAATGAATTATATTATAGATACGATTAATTATAAATATTATATCAATGGATTATTGTATACATATTATTATCTACTGAGAAATATTAAGAAAGGAGAAAACAAAAACATTATTCATCGATTAAATGCATACCTGCGCGAAACGAAATTAAACAAACAAAATGGTAGCTAATCGAAGCGACCCAAAGCTAACGATAAAAGAAAAGAAGAAAAAGAAAGCAAAATTTAAAATTTAATAGGGAAAAAACAAAATCATTGTAAAAATATATAATATGTATCGGACCAAATGTGGTATCCAAAAAAGTTTTGAAAACTTGAATTTATTCAATAACACGGGCAGAGACAAAGTACCGCGGCATACGCATACCTATATACCTACACACATACAGTAAAATATCATATATTAGGAATTACAAACAGTCTACAAGATAGGTATAGTTGTAGTAATAGTTACCTACTCAAAAAGACAAACACCTTTTACGTTTTATAATTTCCCGTCACGACGTCAAAATTACACACCCCATATAGCGTAATATGAACGGTGAAATTGTTCTTTCTTAATTATTGAATTTAAAAACAAATCAACAAACCACTGCAAACATGGCACACAAATACGAAAACAAAATTTCCCGCATACATACCTTATATGCGAATCACGAATATTTATGAGATCAGAATATAATAATAAAGTAAAAACCATAATATTAATTACCAGTAATAATAATAATACTACTAATAATAACAATAATAATAATAATAATAATAATAATAATAATAGTAATAACATTGATACGCAACACCAGCTCAAAAAAGGTAACAAATTCATTATTATTACACATATATACATATACATACACACAGTATAGTATATAGGTATATATTTAACAAGGACAAAAGAAGTTGTATAATCATAATACCCCCATAATATGACCTAAAAAAGCGAATTTAAACAATAGGAAGAAATCAAAAAAAAAAAAAAAAAGAACAACAACAACAAACAAGATTATTGTTAATAATAATTAATAACAATAATAGTAATATTTGAAATAATAACAATAACTATAATAAAAATGATAATATTAATAACAATAATAATAATAATAATAATAATAATAATAACAATGATGATACAATATAATGACAATGATGTAAAATCAGTCAAAGTTAGCATACTAATGATATTTACGTTTTATAGGTATGTATAATACATAGACCTATAATTCGCTCGTCTATTTTAATTAATTCGCAACTACGCGGATAGATTAGATGATGATTAATGATTCACAAACGAGTTCGAATGATTGTCAAGTGCGGTATGGATGCGAATACCTTTACGAAACGAGTTCTTTTTTTTCGATTGACTTTCCTCATATTTTATCTGCACATTGAATTTTTTTCTAAAATCGAACTGCAGCTAGACGCAACTTGCGACACGTCATCCCTGCAAATATTTCGGGAGGGGATGAGGGGGTGATTTCAATGAATGGTTATGGAAATAATAAACAAATACCCCGAAAAAAAAACGGAGAAAAAAAAAATCCGAAGGAAATAACAATATTAACAACAATGATAACAATAATGTTAGTAATGATATGCAATATGAATATATATGTATAATATATATATTATATATATATATGTAATGACATAACAATAACGATGATAATGTTAATATTAATAATAATACTAATAATAATATTAACAATAATGATAATAATATTAATATCAATAACAACAATAATATAATAATCTATACAACGGAGATTACGATCAATTAAAAAACAACAAAAATACCTATACATATATATTATATGAATATACAGTCCACACGTTAATGTATTAATAAATATTGGAATACTACATCTATACCTTTATGATTCATAAAGAAGTTATTATTGGATTATAATTAAAACTTACAAATAAAAGAGAGAGGCGAAGAAAGAAAATCCAATAAGATAATGATTATATATAATATTAATAATAATAATGATACCGACGGAGATGGAGGGTGGAAAAACAAAAAGAAAAAGAAAGAAAAAATGGTTTTATGCATTTGTACATAATTATTGATGTTTCAAAAATAGATATATTATATATATATATATATGTATATACATACATATGTAATACATACACACAGACACAATACACACGCAATGATGAGTAATAAGAACAACAATAATAATAATAATCATAAGAATGATAATAATATCTGTTAATTATATAAATGAATAATCATTCGATAATTCGTCGTATTCACCATCACGGAATGGCGATTCACAAAATAAAAAATTGAAAAAGAGAGAGAAAAAAAAAAAAAAAACGATCGAGTCACACATATGTATAATTTATACTTATTTGTGTATGTATGTTTATATGAATATATGACACAATTATTGTGGCACACCTATAACGTTGTATACATATACACATATGTATGGAACATACACACGGTTATTATTATTATTATTATCTAATCAGAAAAAAAAAGAAAATGATAATTACTGCATAGATGTAATAAAAAAAATTGACAAGCCATGTTTAGATATGTACCTATATTGTAGCTTTTAGTGTCTGTAGCATGATGATGAGCAACGTATATGATACATAAATAATTAACGCAGTTTAAGTAAGTTTGTATTATATTTTATCATTATTATCATTATTATTATTATTATTGCCCTAATTGATGTTTTTATTATTATCATAATTATTTGAATATGAGTTATTGAATTTTATAGATATACGCAGAGTAAGGTGAAAATCTTACTGCTTGTGCAGAACGACTCTAAGAATAATGTATTACATTTTATCATACATGTATGAAGTCATGAAGAAGACCAAAAAAAAAAAGGAAAGATTGAAGACTTTACAATCACCAATTGAATTCTTGAATTCCCTGTATAATTATTAGTTGATTAGAAAATCATCTCTCGTTATCTCTATATATTCGAAATCCTCAAAATACTTTCTATAAAATTCTTGTCAAAACGATTGTGAAAATTATCTTTTGAAAGATAATGATGTCGATGATGATAAAGTCGATGAATAATAACGATGATTGTAATAGATAATATTAATCTGAATAAAGAAATCTCATTTATGTAACAGCAGAAACAAGATTTATTGGAAATATTTACATACTTGTATATCGTATATTGAAAAACCGAAAAAAAGACCGAAATACAGGATTTTCTTGAGATCGTTCTGCACCGATGATAATGAAGATGACAAAATGAAAAATTGTATATTCAACCATAAACATGATATAGATTATACATTTAACGAGGGATATTATTATTAATTATTATTATATATAAATAAATAATACAAAAATAATAACATGAATATGTATATAATACATGTATACACACTATACCTATAATATACATACACGTTTCCTGTTGTCCAAGCAATATCGCAAGTATGTAATAATAACTACAACAACAACAATAATAATAATATTAATAATAATAATAATGATAATGATAACATAATAATAATAATAACAATAACAATAATCATAGTAATAATGATATTAATATTAATATTAATAATAATTGATAATTCGTAACAATAAGTTTTGTCAAGTACGTACGTAATTGTGGTGAATGGCTACATATATTATTATTATTATTATCATTATGTAGACGGATCGAGAGAGATTATTGTCAGATTACACCTAACAACAAATCTATAATAATGGAAACTGAGAGTAACTTAGCTAATGCTAAAGGTGAAGCAAATTTATTTGACAGATATTAGAAATACAGAACAAAATACTTGAAATGAATATCATACGTTGAGATGAAAAAAAAAAAAAAAAAAAACGTATCAACTGAAGAACAGAAGTCAGAGAAACAAAAAGCATAAGAATAATTGACACGACTCAAATAATATTGATTATTGAACACGAGGGTTGTTGCGAAATTTTCATTACTTTTTTTTCTGTTATCAGCTGGTATGTGAAGTACAGAACAACCAAAATTTGGTTATCTGCATCAGTTATTAATTATCCCTTATTTTTTTCTGTATTTTGTTTATTTATTTATTCATTTTTTTCTGAGTAATTAATTAGTTTTCAAAAAAATAAAAAATAATCAGTAGCGATACACCGGAAACACGTGTAATGTTGTAAAAAAGAAATTGCCGTGATATTGAATGTAAAGAAAATAACAAAAGCGACATCAGAAACAACAAAAACAACAACAAAAAAGAACAATTGAATAATTAAATGAATAAGTTTAATAAAATGAAATGAATAATTAATAACATTATATTATTAATAAGGTAACAAATTTTCAAGGTGGTTTTTTAGATATAATGTTCGTTTGAAATTTGCTTATACAATGAGCTATGTCAGTACGGCTATTCAAAACGGCGCGATTTATCAAATTTGAGAGAAGTGAAAACAGAAATAAAAAAAACAAAACAAACATGAAATTGTATACGTATCACATGCACGAATATATGTATGCATACACAAAAAACGATCACTATACTTGACGAATGAGAAGAACCACGCTGGAAAAAAAAATTTCGGAATAAAATTACCGTAGAAAAAAATGAAATGAAAATGAAAAATAAGAGAGATAGATCAAGCGGAAAGAAAGAGAACGCGAAAGAAAGAAAAGGAGCGATTTATATGAAATATAAAGAGAATAATTTATGTTTGCGAATGGTAGCGCAACAAGATGCAGCCATGGAAGGCTCAGGGATAGCTGACAGGTAGCTAGATAGACAATTTTTGAAATTTTTCCAAAATAACAATGAAATTTTGTATACGCGAATTGAGACGCGCCAGGCCCCCCTCCCCCCTCCTCTCTCCCCCAACCACGCCACTCATCTAACGCAGTCGTGCGTTTGTATTATTATTATTATTAATATTATTGTTATTATTATTGCTATTAACTATTATTATTGAATATTATTATTATACGTTACATAAGCATGATCTTCATTATATTCATTATACTATTTTTAATCGAACATTGAAACTTGTAACAATACTATATATATTTATATATAATATATATTTATTCTGTTGTCGAAAGTGCAATCAAAAAACGGTTGAATCATAAGTTTTGCAAATGTTCTATGGAGAATTCAAATACACATAAAAATTGTTGATCTTGTTCCCGTTGTCAGTGATGTTGTTGATAACAATCGACGATGATCACGTCATAATTCTTCCTTTTCTTTTTTTTTCTTTTACTATTAGCTTGAAAAGAAGAAGGAAAAGATAATGCTGATATATGATTAAAATTATGTTTATCACGATTGTTAAAAATTTTATCGTTTTTTCAATGCGTTAGGAGTAAAAAAATTTTACCCCGCACGGATTATTCCATAAAATATTCGTGAAAAACTATATGTGAAAATTAAAACTTTTGAAAGACTTTCACCTACAGTTATACATATACATATAGTATATATGTACATATATAGGCATATTCATCATCCTGTATAATAAACGTCGGGTATGTGTACATACATCGTTGCAGATTATTACTAGTATGTACAACCTGTATGTATAACACACGATTCGAGGTATATAGTGTGACTATATACATCTTATTAATTATATTCTATATAATGATCGAATTGAATTGACTCGTTCACCAATTAATTCATTCATTCATTCGTAATTGCATCGATCGTATTGGTATTGAATTTCATCGTATCGTCACCTATTATCATTATTATAATTATTATTGTTATTACTATTATTATGATTACTATTATTCTGATTATCATTTTTATTTTTATTAATATCAATTATTCTGATTATTATTGTTATTATTATTGTGATTATTGTCATTGTCATTATTGATTTTAATAGTTTGAACATTGATATGATGTTTATATTATATACGAAGGTAAACGTAAATCTGCAGTTGAAATATAAAAATGATATAATAAATTTATTCGTAAATGCGAATTTATGATATCAATATGACATTGAAATATGACGTATGTATATTTAATCATTATGGTATAATAACTGCAGAATACGTTGGCGTTGGTTGTTGATGAAAAAGGTATTGGTCCTGTATATAAATATATTAATTATTTAAATAATAATAATATATATTTAATTACTATATGAAATGATTAATTAATTGTATAAATTTTGATTAGTTTGATCTATATATTAATATTAATAATTACAATTATTAATAATATGAATTTGTTTTACGAAAAATATATTTTTATGACTATAGGTGATTGTATTAATATAATAGTTATATTACGAATGAAGAAGACAAAATTTTAACAAAATAATGTAATTTGTAAAAAAAAACATAAGTAAAAGAAAAAAAATGAGAGAGAATGAAATCTATCCGTGATTATATTCAATCAATTATTTCATTGTATGCCTATATATTTATGTACATATGTATACATACGTACATATGTATATATCGATACGACGTGAAGTATAGAAAAAGAATAAGGAAAGAAAAACAATTGATACGAGTAAAATCATTGTTCTAAGACTCGCGCGGACTCAACCCGCAGCAGTTTACCTACTGATTAAATGAAATGAGTAAATTGAAATTCATAAGATATCGCTGATATCAGTTTGATCCGACGAAGAAAATCAAAGAAAATGACGAGGACGATGACGAGATATAGTGACGGAAAATTAATTACGTGATGATGCAATTAATCGTATAAATATTATATGATAATACGGGATCAGAATTATTTTAAATGCAAATCAATATATTCATAGTTATGATCACGAAATTCAAAACGAAAAAACTAAGAAAATGTTCAATCACTCGATAAACAGCACCTAATAACCGGACTCTTCTCTCCCTCCTTCTTATCAAAATGGGATGAGCGACTGAATTATTGTAAATCCAGTTCAGTACCAGAAGAGTTGAGATGGACATCTGGGATCTCAGCCTCCGAAATCCGTACGATCGTTGTATTTTTTTTTTTTTTTTTCATTTTGAATAATTGTATTATTTTCAAACGAGACGAGAAAAATTACTCGAACAAGTGTCTACTGTATAGGTATGTAATTTGTTGTATCCTGGATATACGCGATGCTATGATATGTATAATATTATTAATTGTTATGTTAAAAACAATTGGGACAACTGAATGAAAAGAGAAAGAAAGAAAGCAATGCAACATGGAGAATGAATGTACAAGAATACAAATATAATGAGATGAAAATACTAAAAACAATACGATACAAGAAAGAGAGGAAGCAAAAGCAACATTATTTTTCATCTCATTGTAAACGCTGAACAGAAAATTCGAGGACAATTACGCTGCAATTATATACATATAATGATATAATATTTTAGCGAATCACTATATACGGATTTTCAAAGACGAAATAGATAAAATAAATGTTATACACCAATCGCAACAACTTTCCCGCGGTTTGATTTAATTTTCTTTCGAGTGTCTAATTCATTTTTTGATTTTTAATTATTTCAACTTATTTCTTTGTTTTTCTTCTTTTTTCATTCCGACGAACAATTAGTGCACGCATTGCAGTACAATATTAATTCCTTGAAACTATAATATACATTTATCATAGCTCAATATTGGTCAATATTATAAAATGTATAACAGCGATAATCGACTATATAACACATAGCCTCTGAACTAATAAAACATATTTAAGTACATAACTGAATGAAAACGAGAAAAGAAAAAAAAACACCGAAAATCAACGGTTAATAAATACAAATAAAACAAACTGCGGGGATTTGGATATCCGATCTGCAAACGTCGCGCATCGTACTATCGTATATATTATATATTATATACATAATTATTATTACTATTGATTATCTATGATTACCTATTAATTATTATTATTATTATATTCCATGATATCAACTATACAATTATTATAAAACGTAACTACGATATTTTCCAAAAGCCTCGGATCTATATGAAAAGCGTTTCACTTACATACAAATACCTATTACATACATTATTTCCCCATGTAGACATCTAAATTTTTTACACGGATAAAGCTTATCTAATTTTTTCGCTGATTCTGAACGAAATTACATTTGCGAATATACGTATAAATTATACATGTGTAATTATAGTATATACTATCCGAGAGGTTTTGAAAAATAATGTATAGTAATCAAATTATATACGTTACACCAATATAGGTATAATATAATTATCCCATACATAATACTAAACTATATTAGTAATCATTATCACATATATATACATATTATATATATGTATAATATAATGCAGCTATTGAATAATAATGATAATTAATGTAAAGAAACAGAATAATAATATTGCTAATAATTATAATTATAATATTAATAATAATAACAACAACAACAACAATAATAAAGATAATGATAATGATGATGATGATGATGATAATAATGATAATAATAATAATAATAACAATAATAATAATAATCACAACAATAATAATGATGATAATGATAATAATAATAAAAATGTTCACTGTTTCTTTATGTAAACCAAAGCAATACAACTAATTAATTACGTATATGTATACATATATATACTTCGCTAAAAGTCATGTTCATTTTGATTACTGAAATTCTATATACATACATATATAGTATATATGGTTTTATACATAAATAAGAAGAAGAAAAAAAAAAGAAAAAGAACGAACTCGCAGTTTTGTTTTCACGTATTATAATTATACATAAAATACATGTATGTATATATATAATATATATAAATATGTGTATGTATGTATGCGAAAATTTGAATTGAACATTTTTATTGTAGACTTGTAAAGTCAATAGTCAATTTTCGGATAATATTTGATTGTATATCTTTGATTTGTATATTTCATGGAGAAGAACAAATTGGAATTTCCGCACACCTAATTATGGCATTTTTGCAGCATGAAAAAAAAGGAAACTGCGTTTATCGATAATCGTCATACATGACTAATTGCTTTTCTAATTGTTCGTATATTGTTTTGACGAAGAAAAAACAAATCAACGATACATAATGCGGGAGAGGTAATTATATATATATGTGTATGTATTGTAATAGGTAATTTAACAAATTATACATAATTATTAATCAACGATCATTATTTGAATACCCGACGTCACTATACATACTATACCTATATATATTATAAATATATACATATATATATACATTACTATACAAAGCATCGTGCAATACACGACTTTGCCGCGTTTAACTGCAAAGAATTTTATTATCAAAAAAAAAAAATTGAATAAATAAATAAATGAATAAAAAAGCAAAGAAAGGAAATGGAATGAATAAGTAATGAAAAATATTAAAAATAAAACAAAATGAGTAGATTTATTTTAATGTGTACATATCAGAAGGATCTACAAGATCTAAGATTATTAGGTACATTAATTAATGAAATGAGAAAATTGAAAACATAACAATTAATGTGTCACCGAAACATCGAATTTTCATTTCAAATATAACATAACTATAATTACATTATACATTGATAATGTTAATTTCTTTTAATTTTTCTTTCTTTTTTTCATTTCTTTTTTCCACGACATGAAGCGCAGCTTTTTATGTATAAATGAAGTTCAGCACGTATTTCTGCAATGACGTTTTAGTCAAATGTATGTAATTAATAGGTAGTTATGTTAATAACAGTTATTATCATATATATATATATGCGTAATAAATCCCGAATTCAAAATTGTAACTATAAAACGATCATAAAATCATGATAATTATTACACCGATTGAACTGAAATGCAAATTTTAATATTAATTGTACATTATGCAATATTAATTACTCAAACGTTTGATAGATATTCAATTGTTATCCTCTTTCTTTTGTTTTTGATTCTCTTCAAGTATGATATGGTTGCGGGATTGTATTGAGCATAATGATATGATCAAATTGTCGGGGAAAGAAATGAGGGAACCAGTGAGTATTGACAAAAAAAAAACAAAAAAGATCATTTGACGAAACGATGCGGTATAGAATGAATACGATCTATATAGTTACGAAATTCTGCAGTCAGGACCCACGTCTAAATAAATAAGATTATTAATTACATAGCCATTAATTACTAATTAGGTGATCGTTAATTTTTTTGTTCCTTTCGTTGATATAATTATCTATCTTATTATTAAAATGAAAAGCTATATAAATGTTTGTTTTTTTTTCTTTTTATTTCATAAAAAATAATAATCATAGGATACTCGAGGAGAATGTTTGAAAAAAAAACAACAAAAAACAAAACAGAACAAGAACTAAAAAATTTAAAAACTAAAAACGAGGAGTCATATATGAAAACGAATGAAAGGAAATATGAAATTGTAATGATAAGACAAAAGCACCTAGGATAGTGATCGATTCGAGAACATGGAAGATATTAACAATTTGAGAATTGCGTTGTAATAGATTTTTTGCTATTATATGTATAATCACCCCAAGTTTTAAAATATAACGAAATGAAAATTCTTAATATTTTCTGTGACTTAATGTAAATCTAATAAAAACTGGCGAATGATTTATATGATATAAAAATTGATAAGACAACACAGCGAGGAAACTTGCAATATTAACAAGCAATAAGCCGTTTCGTATAATTCCATGTATATTAATTATGTGGATGCTTATAAAAAAAATTTCAAAAAATGAAAAAAAAAAAACAAAAAAAAACCAAAAGAAAAAAAATATTTAAATGAACAAAAAAAAATAAAAACCACATTATTATTAATTAGTACCAATTTTACATATTCTTACTAATCGTAACGATATACAATACGTATAATAATGACATATTGAATAATATTATATATATATCTATATATATATATACATATATAAAAACAAAAAATGAATAAATAAATAAATAGTCTATCGATACATACTATATATATATACATATATATAAGTAAAGTACGTAAATTTCAATTTTACACTACTGATAATAATTACCTAATGTTAAGAGTATATTATAATAATTTATAACATTGTACAGAATATTTATGAAGTCCGCTTGATAAAAAAAGAGTTTGACGACAGTATATATAGCGAATTATATAATTAAATATTATAAAACTTAATAAATACGAGCCAACCGCGCCAATTATAAATTTTTCGAAAATTCAATTAATTGTTCAGTTCTACCGTTGATGTACGCATATAAATATTGAACAACCTATTGATTAAAAAACAAAAAAAAGAAGTACGTAAAACAAAAATTTCAGCTGATGCAGAGATTCGCGGTTATTACCGCGGAGTTGTGAAATTTTAATTCAGAAAAATGCGCCTAATTGGAAAATACTAAACCGCAGTTTATTTCCGTTCTGGATATTCGTGCGTCGTCACACTTTTTTTCTTTTAAATAATGGCCGGATTATGATCAATGTTTTGTGAAAAATAAAACAAAACAAGTTCTGCAAGCTGAAGCCGGAAAATGTTTCGTAACTGATACGTTTCGATATTAGGAGAAAAAAAAGAAAACAAAACGAGAAAAACCATTAAACGGACGCAAGTCGGAAACGTGAGACAAAAATGAATGAAAAAAAAAAGAAAAAAAAAAAATAGAATAAATAATTTACTCAAAATCAATGCTATTACAAATATAGTTTGATGAGAGGGATAGTTTTATTTCTTGTGAAATTACACAGACATATTCCGTGCAAAATCAGTGAGAAAAATTTTGCAAAAAAATTTGTATTGTTGAACATGAGTGTTGCAGCTATATAGTATACATGATAATATGACATTATGTCGGAAGCTCGAAGCAATTTATAAAAAAAAAAAATTAAATAAAATGATGAATTATTAGTTTAACAAAGCTGCTGCAGCATTATGGGGGACAAGTAATATAATTAATTGTGTATGTATACAAAATGAAACAGACACAAAAAAGATGAGGAAAAAAAATAAACACAAAAAAAAAAACAGAAAATAATACGATTATAAATATATTATAAATGAAGATGAAGTAAAGGAAAGAAAAATTGTAATCCTCTGTACATATAAAATATATGATAATACAATGATTATTACGATGGTTTATTAATCTAATGAATTCATATTATACATAAATATATATATATAAATATATAATTATAATTATTAATATATATATATATATTGATTAAGCAGAGGTTCACGACGTGCCGTGTGTATGTGGGAATAAAATACATAATATACTGGACATTGTTCAATTCAATTGCTTAGTTTTTATTCATTTTATATGATATTTCCCACCTTTCTGATTTTCCCTTATCCTTGAAACTGGAGAAAAACGTAGAAGCAACCGGTCGCAGTTGCTTTATCAAGGGATTTAGCCAGCAGATTCGGATTCTGGAACTCAAGATACATCAAATTCCACCCATAAGAACAATTTTTTTCTCAGTAGACATCTTGTAAATGATGTTGGAATGTTTTTATTGTGAAAATTGATATTTCAATGAACAAAATGATGAGTATTTAATTGTGATGTATTCTACATGGGTATTTTATCAATAAACAAAGAGCACTCTAAACTGATTGTTGGATTAACATTGATTAAACCCTTCCACGCATAACATTCTTTACGAGCAACATATCACGCCATACATCATGAAACGCATCATGAAATCAGGCTCTGACTCGGTATACCTCCTCGCCGGTCATGTTCTCCTGATACTTTTTCACTTTCACGGTAAAGTTGGCAAAAGCCAAACCGGTCTTGCAATTTTTGTCTATAAACTGATTTTGGTATCAGGAGAACATGACAGGCAAGGAGGTCTTCCGAATCAGAGTTTAATGTCATGATATGTGTCATGGTGTATTGCTGACAAAGGATGTTAACGAGTGATAGGTGCAGCGGTGCAATCGATGTTAATCAAATAATCAATTTTTATGGTGCTCTTTGTTTTTTATTGATAAATCATCGATGTGTAATAAAAGTTAACACATTATTATGTACATTATAAATTTATTCACACAGAAAAGTTTTTTCTTACAATTAATTTAATACAATATCATGGATAAATATATCTATGACAATATCATTGGCAGATGTTCTTATTTATTCTTATTGAAATTGATATCAGAATATTATTTCAATTATTCCAAAATGTACTAAACTTATAGCTACATCATAAATAATGTATTCAACTTCAATTAGTTGATAAATGTCGTGACCAATTTTGCGGTTGTACCAACGAATCTTGTATTGTGGACGCCAGGCGAAACTGCTTCGTAGGCTACCAATTCCTCTTCTGAAACAGAAAAAAAAGAGGTTGAAAATGACGAATGAACTGTATCGCAGCTTTGTTGAACGATTAAGTTATCATCAAATTATCGACTCTAAAAGCGAAAAGAGTTGAGACATTGCGAGGAGTTTTAGGAAAAGCTTGATTTACTCGACGGATTCGTGTTCCCGAGGTCAAAATACATCAGGAAACGGTCACTCGAACTATTCAAAAGATATGTAATTTTTCGCCAAAATAACCCCAACAATCGCATTAATCTAAAGACTCTAGCTTTTTATTATTTTTGATTTGGGGGTAAAAAAAACATTGTTTGTATGGGTAAAATTTGATATATCTTTCTCGGAGCTTATACTGAATAATATACTTTGGTTACAGAGTTTTAGGTACAACTTACTCGATGTTTGGGTAGAATTAATCACGCACCTCAGAGCTTGATTTAAATCAGTTATTAGTATTTGAATGTTTATAAGAATATATTTACATGGTAGAATCATATTGAATACATTTTATCAGCTGTTACATCATTTAATATAATAGCAAATATTTTATAACGCGCCGATGACACAATGAAATACTGCGAATTTGAGTCGCGACACTGAGAAATTTATTACGATATTGCAGGAGATGCAAACGATGGTGCTAATCAGGTGAACAGGTCATTTCAATTTGGGAACTCACGAAGTTTTGTCAATTTTTTAGTAGATATACCGCAGACAACTAAATATAATCGTCTCAACAGCTTGCTACGTAGAGAAGACCGAGGCAAAGAGGGCACTATAGCTGAAAATTGATGAATTGAAACAAAGAAATAATTTTGGCAAAAGTGAGCATTAAAAATATGTTCACGTAAAGAAATTCTTTCAAAAAAACAATCGAAAATCAAAGATGCATATTAAGAGAAAGAAGATTGGAAAAAAAAAATCGAAGCAGTAAATGAGAAAAAACAGTTCTAATAAGATTCTGCTCACTTTGCTTAGGTTTACGCTACCACAGTTCAAAATAAAAATGCTGTAAATTATTTAGAGCACGTACTGATTACTAGTTTCAGCTAATTAATCTCTTAAGAAATGAAGAGCTGTTTTATATCAACAATGTTATCAATGTATGATGATCTCAAAACTTCGAATATGTCAATGAAACCGACTAATTAATCAATTAATATTATCAAAACATTCAGAAAACTCTAGATCAAGATATCTCAAGTCTAACAAAGTTGTGAAACAGTATGATAGATTTCTGAGTAAAGTCACTCGTTATCACTTTTTATTTCTAACATAAGCCATTAGCAGATAACGTAATTAGTTACTTCAAAAGTTGCAGAATTCTTTCTATCACATCGGAATCAGCGATAAAATTTTACATCCGATTTGCTATCAAAATGCAATGAAAAGCTGATATCAGAAAAATGATAGTACTCAGCGATGCTAGTAGAATTTATTTTGCATCATAGAGTATATTTGTCTTACAAACATAAATTATGTACAGGGATCAAATGGCTGTTCAGTAAAATTGTCTTGTAAAAAAAAATCGAAACCTAAACAACTATTCTTACAGAATACAGAGCCAGCTGTTAGCTATTTAGTATACATTTGAAATATGTCCCACAAACTTTGATGCAAAAAAGATTTAGGGTTCCAAAATTGCCACTGCGTGAAAAAAATACAGTATTACTCTCGAGTTTCGAAGAAGGATGATTATCATAATGATGTTGCCACCGCAAGATCTTCACTTATTTGTACCAATGCCCATTTATGTAGATATGCAATATCGATCACATAGAATATGATAGCGGTGTAAGAATACGGAATTTTCATCGGAATGCGACACAAGGGCAGCGGGTATACAGTTTCCGTAACCTCAGGCTCTGAATGTTCGCACAACGCGGACCACATATTGCCTACAGATTGGACACTCTGAAAGCTGTTTTCCACAGTTGGTACATGTCGCCATATGACCACATTCCAGCATCACACATTCCACTGGCGCGTCCATGCAGATCTTGCAAAGGTCATCTAGCCCCAATTTTTCCAAATCTATGGAAAACATGTTAAACAATTTCAGAAGATGGTCCAATGAATAGAATAATTGAGAAACGTTAGAAGTCAGTTCTTTATGAGAACTTACTTACCTTCTCTAGATTTAGCATGTTGTTGCCATAACCTTGAAGCTCGGTCTAACAGCTCACTTCGTTCTACGCAGCCTTTAAAGTTCACTCTGTTAACGCTCAGTAAATCTTTCAGTTGTTTCACATTCAGAGCCTCAAGTCCAGCTATATCGTTGATGTCGGACAATGCCACTGTTCCAGTATGCTGTCGAAATAAATCACTAATTTATTAAGCAAAAATGTCAGGTGCAGCTACGCGAATTCTGGCAACAAATGTAATATTCAGGAAGGGCTGTTGAAGTGAGAGCAATAAATTTATAGAAAGAAATCCTCAGTTCTAAGTTTAGAGTTTTAAGTTATATGACATACGCTGAGCAGTTCCGTGACTATCACTGAACGCTTTTCTGCATGAGCCGAAGTGTTTTCGTCTTGCTCAGTGACCAGAGGTTCAGGGCCAGAAGGTTGGCTGCAATCGCTGTCAGATACCTCTTCAATTTCAATGTCGTTAGGAGGTCCAGCAAAAGATGAGGCACTTTCTGTTTCTGGGGTACTTACAATGGGGGTTGGCTCCGTGTTTACGGTTTGTGCATTCAGTCGGGCTTGTCTGTCGGTGCTATTAGATCGGCTTCGAGATCTTGAATTTGGCGTGGAATTGGAATGATCGGTGGAACTGCAATCAATAAACAGAGAATAGTTAATGTAATCTCAGATAATGTAACAAATTATATCTCAACACATTTCCAGTGCCAATTGAATTGTTTAGTGCACAAAAACATCGGCTTCAACAGCGAAGAAAAAAGAATTAAAACTAATTTTCAAGAATTCTCCATGTATTTCTAGGAAACTGCCGGTCTCACCTGCTTATATTAGATTCGTTGTTTCTCTGTGGCTGTCTTGGATAATCTCGAGGCCCATCTGGAGCCCTGTCTCTAGGAGGGGTATCTGTTCTTCTGCTTTCTGACCTATTCCAATTTGGCACATTAGAAGTTGAAGTATTAAAAATATTAGAGGTGAATCCACGAAACGCATTCATGAATGGGCCATCTTCAAAGCTTGAGCCAGTCCTTTGATTACTACCAGTAGCATTTGCATGTAGAATGACTAGATTTACTAGATCTTCCTTTTCTATAAATTCAATTTAGAAATGAAGTCAACACCTGTTAAATTTTTGTTGATGAATAAGAAAATCGTGAAAATAGATTCTCACCAACGCAGCCACGTGTTGATATTTTCTTTGCATTTAAATAATGCTGCAAATCTTTGGAACGCATTTCCAGTAAGACACTTCTTATGAGTGGTCTTCGACCTAAGATGCAGCATTTATCACAGTTCAATCTCCTGTCCCCACATCTCGTCAAACAATTTGTACAGTAATACCGTAAGCAGTCCATGCATTGTTTCTGCAATTAAAACCATACGTTAGACAACAGGAACAAATTGAAACAGAGTGTTTTTCAATGTTTTAATAACCTCAATCAATGCAAAACATTACTTTAAATTCTAAATCCAGATGAATACAAACGCTGACTTAACCTTTGCATTCTGCCCTGCAGAATAATTCACAGTGTTCATCACAGAATAATTGAATTTCCAAAAAAAAGAAGGTCGCGACAAAATTATACAAATCATATGTCGTGTTCCAAAGCGATGCTGGATTGGCAAAGATATGATCGTCAGGGTTTGTCTTGTTGTCTTTTTAAGTGATCATTTGTTTAAATGTTAGGATCTATCAACTATAACATAAACGCGTCAGAGTTGCATACTTACTTTTCTTTTGAATATATTAAATTTTATGGAGCACCTCTCACAAGCCATTTTCCCCAAGATCTTGCGATAATGAATATGAATCGTCGAATGACAGCTTTAAGTTCACGGCACTGATATATGTCAGTGGTTCACAAGTACAAAGATTTTCTAGGTTATATATAAGTCAAGACTCAATCATCATTCAGCTTTGTTTACGTGCCGAACACTGGATGCTCTCATCAATTTATGAATTTCCAATCAAAATTCACAACTCAAACTGATTCCAACGAGTAAATTTATCTCCCTTATCAAATTTTCTGTACTCCAATCCATAGATCAACTTATTGTTCAACACCATCAAAGTACGTTCTTACACTCATGTATTATATTTGCAAAGTATAATATAAATACATGATTAGTCCATGCGTCATCTCCTATGAAGCCGCAAGTATTCGATAAGAATTAAAATATTCCGTATGCTTAATGATGACCATAGCCTTTAAATCTTTCAAAGCTGTTGTGTGTTATATTAAATGACGGTCAGACAATCAGCGGATCTCTAAAATACAAACACCCGCTGCCAAGTGCCATAGGAAAGTGTGTATGAATAAAAAGTGAAATTTCAAGAATTATAATGGAATTGCAGCACATCTATCTTTCTCGTAACTGCAGCTTGTAACAGTGTTTGTGACAGATGACGTTTGCTTTAATTAATGCTCTTTAAAGTGAAACAGCGGTAGGTAGAGGGAGATTGACGAATGCGCAGAACACTGGAGTTGACGAGAAAGCTCATGAGCGTTTGAGAAATTCTTTGGAAAAGTGGAAGGGATTAATCATGACGAATTATTGCGCTTGGGTCTTGACGTCATTGGTTACCGGGCAACGAATCGCCAATCGCTGAAGGCCACATACGAATTACTAAAAGTTAACCAATCCGAAAATTGTTCCATTTCCCCGTGTCTATTCCATGCAATTCCGAGTATCAAAGTTCGTTTTATTACGCAATCTGTCCGAATTCGTTGTTGCAGCTAGTGAAGTTCTTGCATCAGCCAAGTTATTTTCAAAGGATATTGTGATGTGGACGGTACATTTAAAGCCTAACGTCTCAAGAGATAAGACGCGGAAGTGTAGTAACGTGAACTAAGAGGTACTCGTTTGTTTTTTATCCTTGGATTCATCAATGGCTGAATATGAGCGCATTGGAACGCATTATTATAACTGTGCCTAAGAGCTTTTCGAGAGCTCACAGTTTCCCAACTCAAAGAGTAACATTTGCAACATCGTTAATCACCGAAAATATTAATAAAAACAGAAGAATGTCCTCGACCACCGAAGATGACGCAACACTGGACGCTTCTTCCCTTATTGACCAAAACGTATGCTTTCGAGGGAAGAAACGGCGTCTCGATCATCTTACGTGGGAAGAGAAAATTCAGAGAAAGTAAGAACTCGGATTACATTAACGATAAACAAATACCGTATGAATTCCTCCGTGCACCGGCAGCATGATTGAACATCTGTTTGAATGTTTTAAGGGACGTGTTTGACAGCTGTTACTGTTGCTGTCAAACAGCTCAAAGAATAAAATAGTAATCACAAAAGTATTACTCTAGTTCGAACCGGATACACTAACGAAATCTTGTAATTCTACTTTCAGGAAGTTGAAAAATAGAGTAGCTGCGCAGACATCTCGTGACCGTAAGAGAGCAAAATTAGATGAACTTGAGGAAACAGTTAGATTACTTCGTGAGAAAAATGATGCGCTTGTTCAAGAGTGTTCGGTGTTAAAGTCTCAAAATGAGACGCTGACAGTTCAAAACACATTGCTGAGGAAAGACCTTGAGTCAAGAACGACAGAAACGCCGGTTTGCTCAGAGTGTCAGAGCCGTGTCGGTTCCGTTGACCCCATGCCAGGATCTACAGTATCCTCCCAATACCCTCTGCCGCAGGGTGGGTCAACCAAACCGGCACCAGTTCTGACCCTGAGCCAACCAGCCGCAACGCTGTGGAAGATCTTGACCCTTTACCTCCTCTCGAAGAACTGTTTGCAGACCTCCAAGGAGACGATTACATCGAAAGACTTGAAGAACTGGCCGAAAGTCTTCTGCGAGAAGTTACCGCTGAAGTGGAAGCAAATGCTCATCAATCAAGTGAACAAGTGAGTAGTTCAATTTAAGCCTGATCCCCTGAACATAATAATACGCATATAAATTCTCTGCTATTTTGGCAACCATCAAATATTTTATAATCATATAGTCAGATGACATTAGGATCTTTCGACTTCAATTATTGAGAAATAAGAAATGTAGTGAAAACTATTAGGGAGCTCAATATGTGAAATCTTTATCACGAACAGTGATACCTTGAAACTGGTCTAGAAATGATTAAATCCCAGCAATTTTGAGTTTATGTGCGTATACATTGAATATATGTGTATGTATGAGCCCTTAGTGGTCTCTCGACTAATCGTCTTAAATTTATTTCCCTTGAAGATCGACATTCCAAGAGAAGCCACCAAAGAATCTAGCGATACAACAAGAATGGTGGGGCAGACATCAGAAAATGTGGAAACCGATAGAACTAATCGAAGCATAAATACCCGCTCTCTACCTGAACATTCTTCTGGCCCGAGCACAACACCTATATTTTGTACTCTGACCAATACAGATGTATCACCTACTCACGAAAATGTTGTTAAAGTTAAGGAAGAGCCAAATTTAAATGACATGGATACAGTCTACGGTACTTATGATGAATCGACTAATTGTATAACCATAATATATCCCGGAAATGGGGAGGACATCAAGATTGAAGAAAGCGTTCAAGAAATAAGCTCTGACAGTATCTACAACGAAGAAGATTCGACATATTTAACACCCAGCCACTCTTTTGCCGATCATTCATCTCCGGCTCATACGTTCACAGACTCTTTGTCTCCAGCTAGCAATCATTCGGAAGATATTGAGATGGTCGATCCTCCGAGTAAAATTGATTCACATTTATCAGATGGAGGATACGAGTCTCACGGATCTCCGACTACGGAAATTATCAACGCTAACGCTGCAGCAGCAGCTCTCACAGATTTGTGGCACGAAAGTTTTTCCGAATTATTCCCAAGTTTAGCGTAGAAACGCACCACCCCATTATTATTTTTTCGTGAAATCATTTTCTGATATTAAATAACTAGACTCTGAGACTATATCTGTGATACAAATATCTAATCGATAGGGTGCTTCTTGCTAGGGTAGCTTATGATTGTGTTCGCGCTGTAAATATTATTATTTATATGATTTTCGTAAGTTATCGATAGTTGAATGACAATTGTATTAGAAAACTAGTTCTATGAAACCGTTATGCTTGTAAATATAATGGACGGTTATGTTCGTCGAAATTTTTATACGATTAGAATGAGTACGTAGATATCTTAGCCATGTCATTTTTATTAAAACCACTTTCTGATGTCTTATTATTATATAAATTAAATATACGATATATAAAGATTATTTCTTGGAATACGTCAATACTTTCTAAATGCGATTGGTTGAGCAAGGTGCACAATAAATGCTGATTGCAATTATATGGTGTTCCATTATTTCTTTGACATCGAGCCCTAACCCACTTGTACTTATCTATATTATTTCATCGGGTATTGAATAAGGTCAATCAATTGAATAGTTATTTATTTATGCGGCATCGACTCTGTGGCAAAAGTGCTTACAAAACATATTTGATACGAGTTCACCGTGTAATTACAAGGTATCTATAGAAGGATGTTGACACAAACTTCAACGAGCGCAGATATTTCTGGTAAATTATAACTTTGGTTAAGATCAGTTTGATATCTGCTGAAAAATTTTCGTTAGTCATACATCTATCGAATTATAATTGTCAATTGTTAAAAAAAAAAAACCGCATAGAATATAATTTCAAGACAGTTTCTATTTGTAAAATTAAGTGTAATAAACTGAGCAGTCCCAGAATAGTAGGTGAAGTGAGAATTTTTTATGAATTCATTTGACAACTTCATCTCACATGGTTTGTAAAATTCATCTATAAATCGTTTATACATATTGTATAAACTTACAATAAAGTCACGTTCGCTAATCTACTTTTTCTGTAGAAAATAAAGCAAAACAAATGACTATAAAGACAATTAGTTACACAGATGCAACAGTAAATAAAATATGAATAAAGCAGTTGTATATAACTATTATTAACTGTACATAAATATATCATGATTCGTAATCATTCAACAAATTTTAACATTTGCTATGACGTATTATTGGTACCCGGTAAGCGTCAAAATATACATATCGGATGTTGGTGGAAAACAAAATTTCTGCAGCCTTCTACATCAGTATTCCAGTTACGCGATTAGCAATTTCATAATAATAGTATATCAAATTATTAGTACACCACCGAACTATACCTATAGCTAATTAGTACCTCTTCTTATATTAAAATTGACGAGAATATTAAGCAGCTAACTAGGAGTTGCCAAATATGTATCAAAATTAAAAATTGTATAACAGATAACAGAATTGAGCACGAAATGGGGGCTCATTGTGTGAACCTATACCTACATATATTCCAACAAAATTAAACCTGATGATGACAAAAATTGTTGTGTCACCTGTATGATCCTGTAAAAAATTTTATGCAACTCCTTCTGGAAATGCAAATCATAAAACGTCCTTGGTAATCAAACACAACTTACTTTTCTTAATATTAGTATATATAGTTCTATCCGATACACAGATATGCACAAACTACGTCATACATCTGTATATCCGATTATTGGTTTTTATCCGAACAATTTGTCAAAGCAGCCATGACAGTATGGCTTGTCATTTTGCTCTTTGAAAGTACCCTTGTTCAATTGTTTTAAACAAAAAGCACATACAAAGTGCTCAGGGTGGAATTTACGGAACATGGCAGTTATGCAGCGACCTGAAATGAGAAGTAGACAATTTATTAGATATAGTTCCTTCAATTCTCGAAATAGATCCCTAAGTTATACACTCGGAAAAACACTCACCAGTTATGGGTTTATGGCAACCTGCGCATAGCGATCCTCGTTTTGCATGATAGTGTGTTTCACAGTACGGCAATCCCTCATGATCAAAGAATGATCCACCGTGGAATGGTTGTCTACAATCCTGTAACAGATTGGTACAAAATTTATAGTGTTCCAATTTTGATCATTGAAATTAGTTGCTATCCACAGATCGTTGAATTAAAAGATAATTGTGCCAACTTTCAGTTTGGACATCCAAATTTGTTGGTCACTCTGTGACCTGCTAATAAAATACCCAATCAATGAAATCTTTTGACTTTTCAAATACCGCCAGTACTGACGTAGACATTGATTCATGGATGTAGTTCGTGAGCTTTAGAATACTAATATCTATAAGCCTGACTGAACTGATCCAGTGAAAAAGCATAAATATCTTATGAAGCTCCAAGTCATGTTTGGGAGAATATATATTCTTTTTTTTTTTATATCTCATTTTAAATAGTCGAAAAAAAATTCTATTCTCCTCTTGATGCCACGCACCTCCTGGGTGTGAACACGTGACGAAAACATAAAAATAGTATGCTCGTATTATGAAATACAAACAATTTCCAGACTTATAAATATATAAGCAAGCGATCTAAATATAGCGACAACTCAATATGCCTGGCCACGGACCAAAACTTATTGGCAGCAAACTACGTAAAGTGTCTTCGCTATTCAGCCTCCATTTTACTTAATCAATTACAAACAACAAGTCGACACTGTCATTTTTGAACAGGTGCATACGCGTAGCTAATATGACTTGTCGCATCTATTGGTTTTTGTAGCTGAACGAAGATCAGCCGAGTATAATTCGGCAAATGTAAATTACGGCTGTTTATTTGTTTGACACAAATTAGATGCAGATTTGACGTTTTCTGGCGCATGCATTTCCCCGTTCAATCTGTAAAAATAAGTGAAGCCAAGGTCCTACCCTAACAAATACGGCGGGAAACTGATAGACCTATCGCAACACATGACACACAGCCCAAACTCATGACTAGGCCTTATGCAGCAAAAATGGACTCTGACCGATTTGAAATCGATCTTAGTTATCACGTCAGTAATTAATGACACGAGACTTAATGAGAGTCCATTCGGCTGCTCCGACCTCTAGTGTTGTGTGTATTTGTTTGTTTGTTTTTTTTTTTTTTTGTTTTTTTTTGCTTTGTTTTTACATTTTTTTGAGTTTATTCATATTTTTATACGATACAAACAATCTCATAATGATAATTAGTGACCATGGGATAATTTTTACAGAATGCAAATGCAAGTGTGCAATTTCTTTTCTCTTCTATCCAACGCATCAGAATATTGTATTATGATTACTTATTTGTCAGAGTATCCTAAGCTTGAGTAGTGTGTGCATGTGTTGTGATCAGTGACTAGATCAAAGCGGAGAGTGCAACGGCGCTGTTGCAGTTGGAAGAACGTTAAAACGAAGGCCATCACCTGTATCTGCTGTTCGAGGGCTTCAGGGGGGCTCCGCATAAATGGAGCCAAGGGCATTTGGGGGCTATTGGGGGGCATTGCATTATCATGTGGGGTGATGGCCAACGTTATTAAAAACAAGCCGAACAGCGCTAAAATTATGCTTCTTCTTCCTCCTCTTCCTCCTCGTCTTCGTCTACTCCGACGCACTTTGGGCAAACAGGTTTACCCTCCATTGCATAGAAGGATTTTCCAGAAACTGGCTTCTTGCAATCCTGGAATATTATTTATACAGAGCAAGAGAATAAAATGATTGTAATGACGCCAAAGAAACCGATGTGCCCATTTTTACCTGAAAATTATAGAAAAATCTGAAAAATACATGTTTAGTTTCTAAAAACCTACCCTGCAGACAAAACAATCTGGGTGCCACTGGCTGTTGAGAGCAGAGATGTAATTTTCCATAATAGCACGGTTGCAACCGCCACATTTCGGTGCAAACATGTCAAAGTAATCTTCGCGGCAATAAGGTTTTCCATCACGTTCGTGAAAACCGTCTTCTCCAAACTGTTTGCCACACTGAGCACAGAAAAAGTGCTCCGTGTGCCAAGTCTTCTCCAAAGCAGTAACGCATTTCTAAAAGGAAAATCGTTCGGTATACTATACAGCTTCGCAAAAAAAATGCCGTTTCATTAAGGGGTAAGAATTTCCTACGCAGTATCCTTACATCAAGAATTGGACCGTTACAATAAGCGCATCGAGGGGAGAATAGATTGTGATAATCCGGTTCACAGTAAGGGTGACTGTCCCTCTCAAAAAAGTTACGTGTACCCAGCTCCTGGTTGCAATGGGTGCAAGTGAAATGCTCCGGATGCCACGTTTTTCCCAGAGCAGTGATCACCTGTATACCAATGTGAAGATTTAATAATCCAGTTTATAAGTAACCATTCATGGTTTCATGAAACTAGGTATTTTTCCACCTGTCCGACAATGGGCTTTTCGCAAGCATTGCAGCATCCTTTCTGGGTTGTGTTAACTCCTTGACGACTCATGTCTGCTTGAAGGTTTCCTAGCATAGAATCCAACTGATTCTGTTTGATTTGAGTTGCAGCTTGGGCGTGGTGGCTTTCCCCGTGCTGCGGTTGATAATGATGGGTAGTGTGAGTCTCTGAAATGTGGATTCTGGTCAGCGGCCCTTCTGGTGGCTGCGGACTCGGCGAGCTCTTGGTAGCTTTATTTGGTTTGGCGTACGGGGAGTCGGTCACGGTCTGATGTTGATGAGTGCTACCATTAATCTGTAAGAATAACAAAGGTCTAATTAATCCCCGATCTATTTGAAAATACGACCAAAATGTGGCGAAATATTTATGAGACGAAGTACTGTTAGCCAAATCTAGGACAGAGGAGATCTGGAAAACAGGCTGTTATGCGGGTGCTTGTTATTAATAGATTTGAGACTAGTTAACGAGGGCATCTCGCTTTCCAAAGTATTGCAGTGTTCTGAGTTTGTTTGTATGTGACGAACATTGAGGAGGTCAAGCGATGCAATTAGTGAGAAGTGTCTAGGTAGATAAGGAGGGACCGTGGGGTGTCAATAAGCAAGGTTTCCAGGAGTAGAAAAAGATTCAGAGACCCGCGAAAGATGTCGACCGTTGCAGACGAGCTTGCAGACTGGCAGAAACCTTTGAGAAGATCGGTGGTTGACTATGACCCCCTCTCTCAATATTTCCCCCACGCTTATGCTGAAAGGACAAGGAGATTGACGAATAGAGGGAAGGAGAGAAGAGCAGACACTGGGCTACTCGGCGAGGTGGATGGTGGAATGAAAGCTATTTTGGTAACCAGGGGAGCCAAGAATGGGCAGAGGAAACCTCCAACATACAGATTTCTGCCGCCTTCTTCATACTGGACCAGCAAGGAATGAGCTCCACTGTCATTGCTGTTTTACAAGAAACTCTATGATAATGCATGTGACAATATTGCGACCTATTTCGTGCCAAGTTCAACTCTACGTTTGGATGGTGAACATTCATTCGTAACTAAATTCATCTATGGTATTCAAGACAACTGCAGTGACCTCAAATGAGATTGAATGTACTTCTTCATACACAATAGTAAAAGGCAGAAATTGATAAACATCAACCATTACGATTTTTTTCGATTGTGCGATCAGCATATTGGGTGAACAAACTGAAGATGTACTTGCCTTAAACTCAGAAAGTGATGCCATGAGATCATCCAGCTCCTTGGTCGCATTACTGGCTGCGTGTCCGTTAGTGAAGCTTGGATTCTGCTCGGTTTTTGTAATTAAAGATTCTCGTTGAACCTGAGAATATCCTTCATAGACTGGTTGCACCTCAGTAGATGTTTCTTGGATAGTAACGGTGACCTTACCGTCGTGTGGATATTCACTGCAGTAATTAATTTACGTTTCATAGTTATGCCCTTAATTAGTGGGCAAAAACTACGATTATAATTGATAAATTTCACGTGAAACCATCAATTAATCATCATCCAAAACAAACATATATGCAATCATTGAATCGTGTCTAATGCTATAGGTCAAAGATATTGCCAGCAAGATTTTCAGGCACAGTGCTCCGTTATTAGCTCGCGAAATCATTAGGAATGAGACAAACTGCCAGACAATGCAGTAGATATAGATGAACGAAACTCACCCAGCAGGAACTGCAGTACTGAGCTCTTCGAGTAGAGAATCAACGGTGGGCCGTGTTGTTGAAAGGCTACTTG
The DNA here is from genome assembly GCA_963932425.1 of Athalia cordata. Taxonomy (NCBI): domain Eukaryota; kingdom Metazoa; phylum Arthropoda; class Insecta; order Hymenoptera; family Athaliidae; genus Athalia; species Athalia cordata. The sequence continues at coordinate 36,227,480 of OZ010626.1, forward strand.
GCGAGCGTAACATTGGGCTGTTTGCACCTCCGTTCAACTTCCCCGTTGATCCTATGCTGTCTGAAATTTATGAATAAATGACAATTCTTATGAATCGATTTCACGGGAAAAAATAATACAATAATATTAGTATTTAATCATCTCTTGGGCAATAATTTGACCAATGTTTGTATTGAGATATAGAAATGCTATGCTACTATTTTGACCTACGATTGAAGTTAATTTTAACATTGTTTAAACTAGTCTATAAATATTTAGTAATAACTGGTGTTAACATAGATGCGGATACATGAAAATTTGATGAAGCTATTTGATGTGGCGAATGGAGTGCCGAGTTGATGTTGTCAGTATGAGATCTCAGTCTCTAAATCTTCTAATTTGGCAAGCTAATGTCAAATCTCAAGGAAGCAACTTATATCGTCAAGGTCAAAGAGACGCTGTTCATACTGTTTTAAAATATAAGTTCAACCTAGACAATAATCGTCTCAGAAATAGAGCAAAGAAGTTACCAGTAGTTACCACCTGACGCTGAACTATTTTACCCACCTGCTGTTAATTGGCTTATGGATAATGTGGCGTAGAATGCAGATTCTACCCACCTACATAGGTCCAAAGTGCTAAAGGATAGGAGCAAAATAGAGTTGCAGCAATGCCTCTCAAGACTTGAATTTTTGTACTCGTAGCTCATTGGTTTTAAGGGATATACTGCAGAGGGGCATGAAATTACTTCCGATTGGATTCTACTAAGGCTTCAACAGGCGAAGAATACGAAGAATGTAACCATTAGATGGTCAATGACTTTGGTCATGTTTGTTATTTTTACCTCTCTCCTGAAGATGAGTGTTATAGTGAGCGTTACTAAGATCCTGGAGGAGAGTATCCAACTCCGAAAGATTGTTATTCAAGGACGGCATTTTTCCACCCTGAGCATTCTGAGAGTATGGAGCACTGTTAGTCCTCGAGATCGACTCCTCGATCGCCTCCCGGTTCTGATAGGTGGGCTGTAACAAAAGAAGCAACGGGTATTACATCATCCCTAGAATTTAGAAGGCTGCAAAAGAAGGAGTGGAAGGCATTTGCAAAGCACTTTGAACAAAAAAAATGTTTCATCGATGGTACCCTCTAAATGTTACAGAAGAATAATACCTAATTATGATATTCGAAGGCATTTTTGTATCTTCATGTTAGAAAAATGCGCGGATATATACATATGACGAACATAATTTCCATATAGATTCCATACCTGGGGCTCCGTTTTTTAAATCGGAGATAAATTATGATGTTCAACTGTAAATTGAAAATTATACGATTTTGATCATGCCGAAGATTGTAGATACAATTATTCATAATAATAAAAATGACTTATCGACATGTGTGATTTCTGGTAATATTGATTTGATCATCATTCCATTGGTCTCAATATTATTTGCGTACGCATGATATCTATAATCAGTAATGATCTAAATTACCTGCTAGTTTTATGTTTCCCTACATACAGCTGTATTTTCGTTCGCGGCCTTTGAAACGTTCAGTAAATATGAAAAAAAAAATCCGTAATAAAATGGTATAACATACATCCGGTCGATGGAAACTGGGTTGCTGAGTTGTCAGGCCAAAAATATCCTACGCAAAGTATGAGGAGAAGAAACATGTCAGGCAAAACTTATATCGTTATAAGCCACGACCCGTTACGTGATATAATATTATCAATAATATATAAAAAAATATTCTTGCCATGCCGTGAGGTGAGCTGCGAAAAACAGAATAACTAGCAGTCTTCGTCATAAAACATAATCATCTTTCACGCGTTTATTCCGTGTAAATATAGTTACTCATTTAAATATATACAGGCGCTCGCGGTTCGAAGCAAGTTCAGTGTCGTACCATGTATTTGATATATTCAGAATGCGATGCACGTTTTTTTTTTGTTGTTGTTTGAAATGGGGGCAGCGACAATTCACGAAACATTTGCCAAAAATGGCTTTACGAATAAATTTCACGCTTGGAGAACAATAAGATAATTTTCAATTTGATTTTTTTTGTTCTTTCATTTCCTTGTATGAAGCCTTTCTCACATCGATATATGTTTTATTACTTCGATCAGCAGTGAAAAATGTACAAATTAAGGATTCCAGGCTGTACCGCAAAGATCTTGTATTACAGCAGGTCTTATTTCATTTAGATAATGAAAATAAAATGGTAGAATCATGTTATAATTACTTTGGATTAGTTCATTCACAACATTACGACTTCTCAAAATAAAGACGTGGAGTAAACGTAACCTGCGCTGTAGGTGCCAAAAATTGCGACGAGTTTTTTTTTTTTTTTTTTCAATTTTTTTTGTTTCAAAATATATAACAACTCTAATCATATACCTATTACAACTCGAAGCAATTAGCTGTCCGACAAGGAACGTGATTCTTTTTCTTTTTAGAACTCATTTCACAGGTAATTTGCTGTGGCGTGATAACATGACATAAAGAAGAACACGTTTTACGGTCTAGAATTTTCATCGTTCGCATGAATGATTACGAAATAAATTTGCTCCTCTGATTGGAGGCTGAGTTAAAAAGATGAAAAAAAAAATTTGAAAGAAACTGATCATAATGATTCAAGAAATTTTCAAGATTTTTCAGAAGTTTTAGATTATTACAAAATGTCGCACGAGATTTTTTTTTTTTCAAACAGATTAAAAAAACAAATACTTCTGTGAAACGAATGAAACAAAATTTGATATGTTATAGTACATGTAATTGAAATTGATATCTGGTTGTCATGCAGTAGTCGTGGTTATAAACGAACTATACACGCGAACGAAACTCCAGCTTTTTAAATAAAAAATGAGTAACATTCATTCATTATGAAAGATTAGGATAAATTCGAGAAAAAAACAAACAAAAAAATTGTACGATTGCCAATTCATATAAATTAACAAACTACATACATGCACAATGTTAATACTTATTACTGAACGTGAACTACCTATACACATATACGCGAGCGAAAAGGTGAAGGAAAAAGTTGTTAAAATTTATGAAAATTATTGTAAAATTTATTTTTTTCTCACGCACTAAATAAACCAGGTGTTTAAATTTTTATATTCAAAAGCGGACGATCAGATACCATGTGGTGTTGACTGGTATATAACCTCTGGAAAAAAAACTTTATTTATGACTGTGACAAAACTTACATTGTTAGGATACAAGTTAACAAATAAATAAACTAAAACTCATCATCTCATGTTACAAACAAAATTATAAGCGAAAAAAAATACCTCAACAACTCAGAATTAGTTAGATAAATTTTATTAAATGTTGTTCATTCTGCAAACCTATTTCTCTTTTTACAATAAATTTTATAAATAAATGAATACTTGAGTTTACGGGATCAATTTTTTTTTCACGAAAAGAGGAAAATTTTCCAATCTCACAGCGGAGAACCGTACTATGGCCGTCGTGGAAATCAGAGCAAAATATTATTTTTGTAATATATACATATAGGTATAATAGTCGAAATATATAATAAATTACTAACTCACACATTCATACATCGCTCTGTCTACACATCACACGTAAAAAAATCTAGGCAGAAGCACAGATTTTTTTTTGTTTCAAGGTTCGTTCTAAGGGCAGGTTTGAAGTTTCGATTCCGGCTCTCAATTTTTCCAGATGTTTATTAGGTCGAGTGTGTGGTGCTTGTTTGTCGATGTGATACACTGGGATATATATATGTATATTTATAGGTATAATAATAGTTAATTATATCTTGGAGCCCGCGGATTCATGGTAGCGCAAGCAGCAGCATGCGTTATAGCACCAGAATCACTTCCTACACGCCTGTTAAAATTTGCACACGTTTCAAAATCAACCGGATTTTCTTATACATTTTTATTTTTCTCTTTCTCTTTTCTCCGAACTTTTAAGTCCGTTGGCTTAACCGGCACACGGCGTCGTGGCATCAGTCCGCGAAAATACACGCCAATAAACTATATAGCAGCAGCAGAAGCAGCACATTTGGAAGAGTTTATAATAATTTTACAATGAGTTTTCACGTTGGTGAATTATAACGCTATAAATTCAAGATTTTGTTACTCTATTTTAAAAACCGACAAAAGTATAATGTCGTCATTAATCGCCATCGTTCTATTCATTTCGCAGCTATTTTAACATGGTCGTTATAGAGGGTATTAAATTTGTTACCGCACGGAATCGGTTTGGTTGATTTTGCCCGAAGTATATAATAACATGAATTCATTGTCAAATCGGAAAAAACAAACGAGCGCTTAACTCGGCTAATTGATGCAGATCTGTACATCAATGAAGTCTATTTGAAACACGAAGAACTGTGAAAAATTCAGTAGGAAAAATCCTCGTATTTACACAAACGATTTTTGCCACCTGGTAGGTAGGTGGCACATATTTTAGATCTGGTGAAGGAAAAGAAAAAAATTCGAATATTTGTGAAAGGTACAATATATTTATTTCTATTTTTTCATTCCAAAAATAATCATTCTAATGCTCATATCAGTTAAAATATTGAAAAAAGAATTCTATGAAACTGAATTGAAAATAGCTGTACGCGTTAATGCACTGCACCAGCGCGAAGTAGAGAATAGATTCGGAGCCAAAATTATCTTGCGCCTAGAGGCGCCGTTTCAATGTCTGGTTCAATGAAAATAAAACGTCGTGCTAATAAAAACGTTGATTTTATATAGATTTTAGATGCAGGGAAAAATAAAAATTCATATACCCTGTGTTCCAATAATAATCCCCAGAGACGATTCGCAAATCTATGATATTTTCCATTTTCTATAATATGCCCTCTTTAATATCCATTTGAAGCACGACTCATAAATGCACGAATATGATGTTCCTCTGTATGGGAGTAAAGTTACAGGCAGTTATAAGGCATTATAAGTTCCCGTGGCAATTTCACGCTCTAAATAATTAAGTGACAACTGTTTGTATTCCTCCTCTGTATGAATATACTAGACCGATCGATACGCGAACAGCCAGCGTGAGATTATCGGCAGGTGTTCCTATCGCTGGACAGGGCGGAGGTTTATAACCTTAGGTTACGATCGAATGAAAATTTTACTAACTAAAGAAAAAAAAAGAAAAGAACAGGAAAGGAAACGCATCCCCTTCCATATAGAGGTACGCATTCAAATCGTGCAGCGGGATTGAAAACCGCGCGCGAGTCATAAGCGCGCCAAAGTCAGAGTGATTTTACGGAAGTTCTGACACCTAGCGGCGACATCCGGTTCTTAGTAATCCTGTATAGACCAATCGAGACGCGATCTACCATTAGGGTACCGATAGCAGGATTTTGAAACAGAAATTCTGTACAGAAATCACATTTATCGACTCAGCGGATTTTTAGGGGATGAAAATTTTTAACCACACATGCCCGGCCGGTAAGGCAGGATAAACAAATAGATTGTTACCTTCTGAAATGGATATTTCCGTCTAGGTTTAATGCATAAGAAGTTTGGTCATCATTGCTAAAAATGTCGATGATCTAGATGGTCTAGATTTTCTTAAATTAGATCGTTAAGTTCCCATCAAATTTATACATAGGTATATATATACGTGTACGAATAAATGATAGTAAAATTTACGCGAGAAATAACTGATCTCTTTTAGCTTGAAAAAAAACTTTCGAAACTTCAGTTAACGTTTTTTTATTTAATTGCAGGTATTAAATAAATGCTTCGAGAAAAAGCGCGGGTAAAACACTTAAAAAGCATCGCGGTTCAAGATTTCTCTCCATCTTTGGTTGCGTTTTAAAATTGTACAGGAAATCCATTCTGGCGACAAAAACCTTATTCAGTGAACAAGAAATTTCGCCGATGAGATACCTATTTGTATACGTATACTATAAGCTAGTGGTGACATGGAAAGATAAGAAAGTGGAAACTACAATCCGTCGTGCTCAATGGAATAAATATCTCTAACGTGATAATGGAGAGCTCCTATGACAGACTACCCAAAAAGACAGACGATTTCATTATGAAGACATGCGTCTGATATGCGCACTTCAAATATGGTAATTATGAATTATATGATTACGATGTGTTCAGATTTCGATGACACGTCGGATCATACGCATATGAAACCTTAGCGATGTGCGTAAGATCAGTCAACCATCTGTGAATTAATCAATCGTTTTTCACACCGTAACAAACTCACCATAAGAACATCCTTTGCGCGTTATGGTTTTGCGAAGTATCGTTTAAGTTAGATTTTTTGTTTCTTTTTTAATCGCATTTGAGTCGATGACTCTACTTGCAACATCAAGTGGTGACTGTTGAATATTTGAATAGGCACTTGATAAACTTAGGGATCGCATGACAGACGGAGCCAGAAAATTTCGTTATCACTTCCGGTGGCATCTGCAAAGGCATTTCGAAGTGCGCGCAACCCCAACTGATAAACATATGTAATATAGTATACGTATATATCCTTGAATCAGTAATCTCGACGACGCATATAAGAGGATATATAGGCTGAGGGATACATGTATGTATAATGTTAGTATAGATAAGGATTAGAGTTCTCGAGCACGTTCTGGTCCCGAGACATTTCTATAAATAAACTTTAATAATTATAGTGCGATGATTGATGAGTAGGTCTGCACTACACTCTGAAGAAAGGTCTGAATTTTTCAAAATTCCTAAGAATAAAGGGGCTCAATGGTTACAGACAATTTTCCGAACTAGCATTGGTACATCTTCCGTTTTCCCTTTATGACTGACTTTTATCAAGTAGACAAAATAACTTATGAAAAATTATGATATAGTTGTACTCTTGGCGCGTTTGAAGGCCAAGAAAATTCGTAAGATTTACAAACAAAAAAGAGGTAGAGCAAAACGACTCACCGATTGAGGTGGCAACGGAGACGTTTGATTGTCGTAGCCCCTGTAAACACCGGTATGAGATCTTGCACCATTGAGTGATCCATAACCTGGAGTCGCGTTGTTTCCGGCATGGTTTCCTTCAGGAGATACTGTGTTCTGAAGGTCGGCGAGAAGTGCGTCTGTAAAAACAAAAATTAATTCGAAATTATTAGGCGTTATTCAATCGGTTGACCGATGGATATCAAAATACGAAGAACGGAAATGCATAAAATACATCCTTATCGCGCGTTGATTTGGGTGGAGAAATTCTGATGCTGCAACAATTTTAAGTACGTATTTCATACAATTTATCGACGGATAAGAAGAATACCAACTTTTATTCGGAATTAGGGAATCGGCATTTCGCAATACTGCACAGACGACGTAGGCTTCAATTTTACTGACACAGCAAACGTATGACTGGGGAATTTTTTATATTCCACAGTTTAAACCGCAACTCCAATCGTAAGCACGCAATTCCTGGCATTCTCAACGTAACGCTCATGTTATATTTTAAAAAGAATTCCTCATAGATATTTCAACATCAGTACCATGAAATATATACCCGTAATTTAACCGCGTCGACTCGCTGAATGTTTTTTATTTTTTCTCTTCGTTGTAATGAAATTATTTTAATTCATTAACGAAATTAGGTGAACCGCGTATCGTTGTAGTTAACGTTTTACAAAGTCCAGCCCACGTGGTCTGATTGTGAGTTACAGTACACAGAGGTTCACGATCTTCTGAATTCCTGACCCCATCGCCGAGAGATCCGGTGCATAAACCGTTATTTATGCGAAGGACAACTGCAATGCAGCAAGCAGCGAGTTTACTCGACTTAGGACTCATAAATGCAACAGTATAAAAATCGTTTACAACAACAAAATAACCGTTACAGAGATCTCTATTAAATTTTTCATTTGCCAGAACATTTTGTGCGATCGAAAAGTTGAATCTGTTCAATTTTTAAAGCAAAAAAATCCGATGGTCGCACATGGAGTGTCGTAAGTTTGCACAGTTAAAGAAGTAAAATAAACAAAACGATATAGCCGTAAACATGAGATCGAAACGCTTCTTGACATTCATGAGAAAGTGGCGAAATTCCCCTGGAGGGATTATCTGGATATTGCAACACGTCAAACCTAACCGGCGTTAAACGTCACTGCGTTGCAGATCTCAAGAATGCTAATGTCGCGACGTCGCGGTGCCACGGCCGCGTCGCGATGACGTCAGATGCAACGCTGCCGTGTCGAATGCCAATTATTTCATAAATGTTTATCTCGGGAACGTTGTTGGTATAGGTAAGAAAAAATGAACCGAACAAAAGATTAGGACCGTATCTCACCGAGACTGAGGAGGTTGCTCGAATTACTTCCTCCCGTCGAAGTTCTCTGTGGGTCAAAGACTTCGTAAAGTTCAGAATTGTCACTCGACCTTCTAACGTAAGCACACTGATTGTTCATTTTTGCTGTTTTTCAGGCACACCCACTTTACAAGGATGTTTAGCACGTTATATCGTCAACGCGATCGCGATCTAACCATGAAACTAGGAAAAGGCGAACACACTAGGCGCCGAATAGTAGTGACTCTGTACTCCAGACTATCCTCGGAAACGTTCCGCACCGAGTGTTGCGAGTGTCGAGTGACTGACGATCGGCGGAGTCGGAGAGTCGCGAGTTGTCGAGTTAGTCGAGACTGGAGAACTGGAGAACTGTGAGGAACAAAACTATACGTGAAACACATACGACATATCCAAGTTTCATGCATGGATCACGGTTACAAGGAGGAGGTGAACGAGATGCAGGGGGCAATGGAGGGCGCTGGATGCGCGTGGGTGGGAGGAAAGACTGGAGTGTCGGAGTGGCATCAACGTCTGTGTACAGGGTGATCTAAAAAGAGCTGCACATTTTTAAACGTCTGTAACAGTCGAACGCGTCGACGAATCTTTGCAAACTTTTTTATTAGAGAAAACTAGATAAATTAGTCTTTTATTCTGTTTTTAAAAATGCAAAAGATCTCTATCTCTCGCCGAGAAACGCACGCTCCAGAAAAGGGTTCTGAAAAGTCGATGCCCGAGGAACATTTGGCGGTTATTGATAAGATGTTAAAAATAACTGATTAGTCTTTCAAATTATTTGTCGCTTTTTTTGATCGTATATACCGTGGCGACAAAATAACCATTTTTCGAGTTTCGCAAGTATCGATCCGATGTTGTGCAAATTTACTTAATGCTCGGGGCGTTCGGGTCATTAGACTGCCTATAAGAATTTAAAAATCTTTTCTGGAAAATGCGCTCCATCGCATCCTCAAATTCGTTTGAATGTTTGTCCAAGTTGACTGTAAAATGTTCAAAATCAAGATTTCGTTCTCTTAGTTTTTATTAAAAAAAAAAGGTCTCCTTTGATTCTCCGATCTCATTTGGGTTCACCCTGTGCATCAGGCATACCGCCATAGATCGCATAATTCTCCTTATCGTTTGTATCTTGGAGTTCACCGCGCTTTAACTAAGTTTGCCGAAGAAGAAATATTCCACCACCGCATGGGTTCAGTGACGATAATAATTCCCCGTAATCTTTATCGCTAAGTGTAAGCCGCACCTCGAGCTTACGCTCTTCTGTTTACATTCGCAGAAATTTTCTTTTTCCATGATTGATGTACAGATTGCAGATGTACCAATACACAAAGAGAGTGATTTGTTCATTACAGTGTTCGCAATTCTTCACTCTGACTTCATGACTTTGTAAGTACCGTTGACCTATTACTTCTCCGTCAAGTGATCAGGTGACTTCATTTAGTTTCAAGACACACTACGTGAATGGGAGTAAAGTTTTGGCGTAAAGCCCAGAAGTGGTTCTTCTTTCTGTCCTTTTTTTTTCTTTCCAGAGCGTAGCTCGTGATCTATTTTACGCTCGTGAATCATGAATCCTTTGAGCTCAGGTGACGGAACATTGATTACAGTTGCGGGTAAACAAAGTTATGCGAACTAATTTTTTTTAACTCATGTCTTGAAATAATAGGAGTCACCACAGCACGATATATTCATCATATTACGGATCCGCGTCCATTTATATTGTCCATCCAACTTCACTCCAAAATATACACAAGCATATTTAATCCCACGCAATTCCCATGCCACGTAAAGTTCAAGTTTTGATTATTGTACTCCCACGTATTCAATAGCCACACGCAGATTTCAGATAAATCCATAATACGTTTTTATTCATTATTATTAGTATATTGATTGATTCAGGACCGTCCGTAGACGTTGCCCTGAACCACTAACAATTGAATAAGCGAAATGTGGAAGGCTGCAGATCACCATATGAGTCGCATGGGTGATCGGTAACAAATTAGTCGCGTGCCTAATTAAAAGAAAGTCGTATTTTTCATTGGATTCGTGTTCACGCATATATCTTTTTGGTATCTGATATAGTTTGAGTGACATCGATCAATGACTCGAAGAGTCTTATCAGCGAATTTACCTACAAATGTTTCCTTGATCTGCTCTAAAAGATTGTGAAAATGAAAAGCGTCGGAATAATGTATTTCGGTTAGAAATTAGTCAGATTAGAAGAACGAGCGTGTCTAAATTTCATTCCTCATGGTATAAACATTCATTGGCGAATCTCACGCGCTAAACATTGAAAGTTTAATTATATAACGGTAATTAATTACTTACTGATGTAACGCTCCCAACGTCTGTGGCGTTCCAAAGTAGCCAAACGTGTTGGTGTAATGGGTGACATCGGTCTTACAGCGGTGCTTGTCATTTTTTTAAATTCTTTTTGCCAATTTTATAACATACAGGTATTTTAAGCACTTTGTTACTAAATGCAAACTTCAATTACTACGATTTTTTTTTTGTTCTTTCTTTATTCCTGGAGCAATTACCTACAAATTTCAAAGAAAAAAAATTCCAGAAAAAAATGTGTATCAAAACTGACACATGATCAATTTTTCACTCGCGATCGAGAAGAAGCAAAAAAAAAAGAAGACGATACATATAAGAAAACGTCCTCGATGTTCTGAAGACACTGAAAAAAAATCTAACACTGTGTTTTCCGTTCACTATAACCTTCGTATTCGTCTCTTTTTGTTTTGATCTTTTTTTTTTTTATTTTTAATCGAAGGGATGCGAGAAGATCGTTGCGCTAGACGCGCCCTGCCAATCAGCGAAATTGGGAGCTCAATAATGGAAGGCGTGTCCAACTGATCAATCAAGATAAGGAATTTGCTCAATATTTACGTAACGGATGAAGTCGAAAGGCCAATGAGTACGCATTTACAAGGAGGTCAATCCTAAAAGAGCTGAATGAGATCCCTCGGCGATCGTATGTGATATATGTATAATTAAATGAAAAGCTGTCTTCTTACGGTATGTAATCTTTCGTACACCGTGAAAAAAGGCCTCCTTATTCAATATTGAAAGAAAAAAAGGATAAAAAATTATCAAACTTCGTGACTTAGTTATTACGCTGTATAATAATCGAAAATCTCTAGGTTCTAGCAAGATGCAGAGCTGTTGCTGCGGATGCGAAGAGAGGCGCGTATATTAATGTTGTCGCGTGTTGGCAAGGCAAACCGACAAACTGGGCTGCGGTCTGCGCCTGGCCCTGCACCTATGAACTATTAGAATATACGTGTATTTGGAACAGCTCACCACAAATATAAGGTACATACATAGACCTATGTAGCCTAAGGTTTTCACTACGTTTTCATCTATACGTATATAATAGCCGAGTTATGTATGTATAGTGCTCAAAATATCCGCCAAAAATAACCCCGACCTACACACTCAAAATCTCTGTTGCCCGCAAACCCTATTATATAGCTTCTTACTATTGCAGAGTAAATTTTCGGGGTCTGCATCAGGCAATAATTTTCAACCCTGTTTTTAATATCGAGTATTGCCCTAGAAACCTTTGTATAATTCTTTCCTTATAATATCGTTAATCTATGCAGTGTATATGAACGGTAAATCCTTCTCGAATATCTTGCACAATTCATCATGAAAACGTATCGCGAGTTTCAATGTTTATTTACACCCGCCCTCTCGGAAAGTGGCGGATTTAACAACATATAGATATAAACCTAAATCCACACACATGCGTATAGGTATATAAAATAATCTGCTCGCGCGAGTCGACAAATAATTTTGGCGCCAAAGTTGAATAATTCTGCTACGATCTCATTGGGACATTGATATATTTATCTATATAATCTATAATATACACATCGAATATATCGCGCGGAAAGTTACTTAAATCGTGATAATTAAAGAGGATTCCGTTTTCTGCAGAGAAAAAAAAGGGAAATAAATAAAATATATAGTGACGAGTGTTGAATGAGAGGCAGCATGAAACGTTATCAAAGCATCTATTTTCATACAGACGTTGTCCATAATTTACAAATTTATACAGTACCCCCAGTATAATCCGTGGCGTAGGTAGTGGTTCTGAATAGAACGAACCTCTTATGGGCTCCGGCCTCGCGACTTACGCGATCTGTACGATCATCATCGCATCGTAGCTGAACACGTGAAACGCCGTTCTAACGCACATAACGAAATAAAAGCACATGGACATTTTCTCCCAGACATATTTCCTCTATATTTCAGACACAACCGTATTGTGCCGCTTGTAGAAATAACGTCATTATACGTTTCGGACTATTTATTTCCGACTTGCCCTCGAAACGAGCAACAATGATCGAGGTATGACGTCACGATGAATTAACCGACACTGCACATCTAAAGCTGCGATATCAGAATCGATCCAATTGCGCTTGTTATTTTTTTTTCTTTCTTTTTTTCATGATACATTATTTTGATATCTTGTGTGATGAGATGAGATGTAGCATGGAAAGCGAGTTTTTTTTTTCTAGCGCTAATATGCGAAGCAAAAAAACCGACGAGTGGTTTCCGGCGTTTCAAAGGAAATATTACAAAAGGCACAGTTCAGAGAAATTCTAGAAATCCCAAGGGATCTTCCGTACTCGGGATATTCAAGAAAAGCGGAAAGAAGAATGAGCAAATTTCCTTCCTGTGTTTAAGGAAATCATATCATAGAATTCTAGATATGGAGTTAAATCGGATCACGTTTTATTCATATACACAATATAATATATGCACTCCGAAACCTTAATAAAATGCCTGGTCCACACAGTTCAATGAGAACGATAAAAATTATTTCTGTGTTCGATTTAACTGCACAAACAGCGGACTCAAGGGACACAATTTTGAACGTTGATTCTAAATTGATTCCTTGTAGACGACTGAAGAGAACATTATGGGCGGCCTGGTTGGTCACACCTGACTTCTAATTTGAATCGTATCATAAGGTAACTTCGCTAATTAAAATGCGTGCCTTACAACCACGCACATCCCACAGTTCCGTAAATTACCCAATGCCCATCTGATTCTATACATGTATACTGTATACATCACGTATGTGTAAATATAAGCTAACTAATTTACCTTGAATCTTCAGCTGGAATCGATTCGATTGGTTCCCTTCGTTTGAATCTTCGGTAAAAAGACCGTACTTTTCGGAGATCAGATCGTGCCGAACTGGCTTAGGCGACCGGCGTATCTGATCATATGTATTTTCTAATCGAGAGGAAAACACAAGAATTAAGTTACCAACTGCCAAAAAACCAATTGTTAAATTGTAATTTTTTTATTTTCGTGCGCTTGAAAACGTGGTTAACTTAGTCCGTTTCACATCAACGGCGTCGGTTTAGTTTTCGTGCTGCAGCGCTTTTAATTAATCGAGCAATTAATGAATAGACCAGTTTGAACAGCAAGATCGAGATCAAGATCGAGATCGAAATCGAGACTGTGCAGCGTAGCGCTTTGATAGTATAAGAATCGTGCTATTGAGTTCAATAAAAGTACGACACACGTGTTTAATTTTAATTGTGAATATGGAGAAAGAAAGAAAAAAAATCAAATCAAATATTTGTGAGATGGAAAAGGCGACAACGCCCGCGTATCTTAGGAATATAAAACGTATCAGGTCACTATATTTAGACTTACCAGTCATGTCTGCGGTATGTATAGGGACGATAAACGCAGCAAAACAAGTGAATATAAGTGACAATATAAGTTCTTCTGCAGGCTGTACTGATTAACACAATTTGATATGGTAATTAATAAACAAATTATGTAATAACCTCACACACTTCGTGCGCTTTCGGTTGATAATTTTTGAATAAGATAACAAAATGTTGAAAATCTGCGGTCAAGATTGCACGATAATAGTTTGAACACTTTCAACTCATCACCTCGGTATTCTGAACTACAATAATGAACGCTTAGAAATCACTAGCTGGAAAAACGCAGGCAGGATGCAGACGGTCAAACCAACATCCGGATTTCTATCATACAAGAAGTCACTCGTCCGTGGATAATGTGAAAAGTAATATACGACAGTCCATAAACGGGTAAATTATATGTAGTACGTGCGAGTGAAAATTTTTTAATTCAATTCAATTGATTTTTCTTTCTTGGAAAATTGTCGAAAACAATTTTGGTGTACACGAGATAATTAGCGAAACATTTTCATTGATATTTGTGAGTATCGACAACATGTGAAAAATAAGTGAAGATCGGAACAAAAATCGAGGTATAAACTTAGCGGTAATATAATAGGATAACGATATTGCAGAGTTTGTGAAAGCAGTGAAACAACTAAGAGCAGATCTCGATTTGAGAAGCTTACGAACCCAGAAAAAGCGTACGCTAGTGAATATTGGTGACGTCATAGGATTAGAATCCGAAACGTATAAGTAAGCTCAGATCAAGCTTCTCAGAAATTGCGCTCTAAACGCTCTAATTTTCATACATGAAACTACATGAAACATGCTCATATAGCGCTCCGAAATTTTTATGTAAAAAAATTAATGAGTAACCGATTAGACTCTTGGATTTTGCGTACTTATTGAGATTTGCAGAATTTCGATGCAATAAATCGCTGGACGATTTTGTTCTTTTTTTCCAATTTCTGCAATTGTTGACGAATATACAGTTTCCAACTTTTTTTTTTAATCAATGATCGTCAGTGCCACCACTGCGTCAAATTGTCAAACTGCAATCCAACACAGTTATGACATTGCCGGTAACGTAGGGCATGATAAAATTCTAGATCAATTTTCTTTACCGATTGGGCACATCAGATGGTACCTCAGAAGATTGCTCATGCGAAATTGTAGAAAAATAAAAATGTGACAGCATTTTATACGTTTCTAAAACCCTCGCATTATTAGCCAGCGATAACATTTGTTATTGGTAATTCATTTTTTCCCTTTTTTCAATTGAAACTTACATCAGAAAAGTTTCGTCGCTAATTAATGATGACCTATGATTATCATGTCACGATTAATGCATTAATTCAAGATATTATAATGAGAAACTTGAGAGAATAATTTGAACGATCGTTTTAAAGACACATTCGAAGATGTCGAGTGCTTAAATCATCCTGAAATGAATACTTCTGCATTGTACAAGTTTAGTGTCAAGGCTCAGTACACTTAGCTAGAAATGTGAACGCATCGGATATAATAGGTTTATTTAGACAAATCAGCGCGCGGCGAAGGTTTCTTTTTTCAAATGAGAACATTACGTTTTACCTCTGTAACGTTTAGATTATAAGTATATAACGTAATATTCCCTTGGTCGTGACTTATCCGTCTGAGTCACCTTCTTATACCCTATATACCATACCTATCCTCTCTTCCTTTGAACGTTGGAACAACGCACGCCACATAATTTCGCAACGATAACCAGAATTCGTTACAAAAGTTATCCTTATAAGGATCTATCACTACTTTAGTGAACATTACAGATATGGATAGCGGAACGAATTCATATATATATAGACATAATACACGCACATACTGTAGTATAGTTTCGTGAAAGGCGAAGGGTATAAATATGACATAAATATAAAAAATGAACATGCCTTCTGATGCATGCTCCTTTTTTTTCTCAACGAATAGATCGAGCGAAGATGCTTTATCGGAATACGGCATGCCTGCAGGATTGTTGATTGATTTTAAACCATTCTTCGGGACTTGATTACTTCTGTTTTTCTTAATTTTTTTTTTCATAACTAATAAAGTGACAGTGAGAAGAGAAAGAAAAAATTCCTAAAAATTATAAT
Organism: Athalia cordata; assembly: GCA_963932425.1. NCBI lineage: Eukaryota > Metazoa > Arthropoda > Insecta > Hymenoptera > Athaliidae > Athalia > Athalia cordata. Next base: position 36,243,539 of record OZ010626.1, read on the forward strand.
GAACCTAGGGGCGTTGAGTGAACGTTATGTCACATGCCAAAATTAGTCTCCACAAATATCTATACGAAAATTCAATGTCACATAATTTACGTCACATAGAAAAATGTATACGTCAAAGAGCGGAGAGGTGGTTTTTTTTTAGAAAATTTTCGGCGGGTGTAACACCTGCACTGTAACCGTTCCTGCACCGAGAAGGAATGATATATACATTATATATACATATTCGCAAATTACGTTAATACGATCTTCAAGAAAAGTCGAAGGTTATAAAAAGAAAGGAAGATAAAAAAGTCAAAGAAACTGACACTTCAACGACGAACCAACGGTGATGCAATCAGTCCGAAATGTCGTTGGCTAATCGTAAAATGAAGATGAATCGGTAGGGTAAAAAAACCGTATAACAGGTAGCTCCGTAAAAGACCAATAAACAAGAAGATAGGGAAAAAAAGAACAAGCAAAAAGGTCCTTTTTCTGTTTTTTCTTTCTTTTTTTCATCCAGCATATAATGTAAAGGCGAATCTGCAATTTCTCCTGCGTTTACCGTATAAATTAGTATACTGCAAATTGCAAAGTGGGTGCAACATTACATATGTATATATTATAATTATTTATAAGCCGGTTGTATCAGTTTAATAACTGTAATAACCATGCAGCAGCAGAGCGAGCATATTAATTATGTTTTGCAAATTCTTGCTCCTGCTGATATGCCGTGTGCGGTAGGTGCATATGTATAATCTGCACTTAAGATATAATAAAGCAGTGTCCACCTATACAGTATAAATGATCAGGGCGCGTCACAATTTCTGCCATAAAATATATGCTGAACTATATATAATAAAATCCGATGTCCCTGATTATTATACATTCTTATTCAGCGAGGGTCGAGAATTTTGCATGATCAGAAATTAAATAAATAAATATATAGGTATATGTATCGTATAGGATATTATACGTATACATCATTTAACATAAACACGTCATCTCCACATTATACTTCTCGAAATTATTTCAACGTGCAGTATACGAATCTAATTGGCCTACGTACGTTCTATTTTAAAACGACATCAGAAGTTATATTAATATGTATATACTTATATTATACATATTTGAAGCATGCAGTGTAGTGTACATATGAATTACGTTAGGTTGGACACCATAAACTTGCAGTCGCTCCATTTGCACACATATTATTACATATAATTTCATACATACTTACGGTATGAGTTGAGCAAGATTAGTGTGATGAATTACGTACTATAGGTGTATAACTATTATTACAATGTAGGTGTTATACCGGATTAATTTGCTCATCCCGCACATGTTGTCAGTGATAAAACAATTGGTGCCAATTACTTCATATATACGTGATGATAATACACCTATACGAAATACGAACAGTTGGATTGAATGTTCACGTCCTTAGAATTTTAGTAAAAACAAAATGGCTGGGCCAGTTTTGGAAGAATACGCCACTGGCAATTTTCAATTACCGAATCATTTTGTTCGCTAGCTGTTCTTTATGGTTGAAATTAATTGAATATTTATTGCGAATAATTTTTGAGAAAACCTCAATGATGTGCAGAAATTTATAAAAAAAGAAAAAAGGTAATCCAAAAATAACTCAAATTTCTAGAAAAAAAAATGTCTGCACGCAAGAAATTATACATATACGTTTATATATACTTATATACTATCATATGTGTGTATTTACCAAAGTAATGCACTCTAGTGTCAGTCTGGGGACATTAAGCCCCGTGCACTTTTGTCGCATCGAATGAAAAAAAAAGAAAAAAAAAAAAAAAAAAAAAACAACACAAAAATCAAGAACAAACCACAAAAAATAAAGGAAAAAACCAGTGGTACGTAAGTGTGTGCAATGAGCGTTGCTATTCCTTATAGTTGATTCCTGAGTAGTTAAAATGTATGAGGCCAAAAGTGCTTACCAGAAGGATTGCTTGAAGATGTGCATGAGTGCGGAACATCGTTCGAATGAATTAAATGCGGCGTGATATTAAGTGACATGTGCATAACGTTCACAAATTAACGAGCTACGATTATTTATACATTCGTAATAATTATACATAATTAATTTTAGTCAATTCCATTTAACGTGGTTTCTTTGGCCATTAATTTAATTATAGTACATCTAATAAAACAAATAGTACAAACGTTAGTTAACAGAAAGTATTCGGAAAACTATAAGTTTAGTCTAATCTATGGGTTGTCTCTGCAGGAACGACGCATAATTGAGCTAATTGATCCTCAAACATAATAAATTCCAACAGCGACGGCGACGCAGCTGATCACTGTATGGGATCGAGTGTGTTCAACAACATTTCTATACGTGTTTGTAACCTTATTTATCGTTTAGAGCGCTCATCTGGTAAGCTGGGGATATTCGTATGCATTATGGAACCGCCGTGCATATACGACGTAACATTTATATTAGGCATGTATGTAGTATGCGCGAATTGCATAAGTAAGCGCAGCTATAAATCATAGAAAACGCTTGTAAAAAAATAACCACGGCTTTACTCGCGCCGAAAAAATCTGTGCCGAGAGTCTTCCTCTTTTTTGTTCATGGAATGTTTACGCAAATTGCATGAGATTGTGAAAATCGCACACGGAATAATTATTGAAAATTTAAACTCCGTTGGTAGTGTGGAAATTCTCTAAACTAAAGTTAATTCCATCAGATTTTTATTGATATAAACTCAAATACCTTGTCAAATACAGATATTTTTTTATTTCTCTTTCCCGTGCGTTTGATTGCAAGAACAAATTATGTAACGATTTGCAGAGAGGAAGAGAGAAAAAATATAGGGGGGAATACTTTTAACCTCAGCTGAAATATATATATATACTGCACGATACATATATTTACGTATGCGATTAGGAAAATTAAAAAAAGTCTGTTTTATTTCTTACAAATATTGGCCGGCGGCCAGTAGGGCTCAGCTTTTTCGACTTCCTGAATATGAAATTAGAATGTATAGTCGTAAGCGCAAGGGCGTCCATCCCTATTGTATGTGATCAATTCTCACGTTTTCGACGGTGAAATTCGTCTGCATAAAAATCAAATTTTTTGATCTTGTATCCCTTAACGTGTACGGAAACTACAAATTGAGAAATGATTTTTGATAAAATGTAGAAGTGAATTTTGTTGTGAACACTCAATTGTAATTGAAAAAAAAGGAATGTGATCGATGGAACGTCAGATATAATAACATGATCACCGTCCCTCGATAGCTACGCCAGTGTTTCCATTATTTTATAATAACTTAGCATAGTTTTATTTTACAGAGTATAGAGTAGGTTTATATTCATGAGAAGAAGACACATGCACTGACAAATTGTACAATAATGCCCAATGGGACTGAACGAATGTTATCATGTTCTTACCGCATGAATAGGAGAAATAAAATAATTCATGAATAATTAAGTAACTCACATCCTGGTGGAGAACCGTTCTTCACGGTGATGCGATATGGTTGATAAGTAGCACCAGGTTCCACCTTTCCGTACATCGAACGATCCATCGCCATAATATTTGTATAAATTTATCAACTATCACTTTATCTGGATTAAATATTCGTAATTTTCGCGGGTAAATCCGCAAAGCATGTGTAGTTCAATGAAAAATATGTGTAAGTAATTTATACGCCGTTAGTCACCAAAATCTGCAACACAATCACTTGACACTTTATTCCCGATACAACGAGCTATTACCGCACTTTTCTATCGCGTTCTTTCAACCACACGACGGCGTGTATTATAGTGATAATCGAAATACTATACGCGATGTCGAAGAACTTGAAAGAACGGTGATCTACGCGAGCCGCAACGCGCTTGGCGGCGCTGTTATCGGATATTTTAAAATTCAAATTTCCGGTCCAATTCGCGGCACACCGCTGTTCAATTTCGTCAAATGATCGCTTACCACACTTCTTCAATAAAAAAGATAAAGAAAAAACACAACGATTCAAAAACAACACTAAAAATTGTATACGAAGAAAGAAATCTGTCTAAAATCTCCTAGTATCTATCTTTTCAAATTGTATAATTTTGTCGGCATAATTTAATGACGATGTGGCTACAAATCACCGAAGGAACATCTACACCGTGTAACGCCTCCGAAGGTAATCATAGAAATAATCGAGAGGAAGAGGAAGAGAGCCCTCTTCTTGTGTATTATTTAAGGCCTGGAGGCCCGAAGCTAGGTGCTCACCGGTTGTACCGGCGTGGCAGATTCTACTCTTTTTTCTTATTTTTTTCTGTTTCTCCTTTTCTTGTCTTTGCTCTAACCGACGCCGGCGACGACGACGACGAAGACGACGACGTTGCACCGCGTGGTAGTGACTGTCTCGGTATCTCTAAACTACTAAAAATACAATCGTTGGCACGCCATGAGCAAACCGAAAACGAAAGACATCAGACAGTCGGAGAAACTAAAAGACGAAAGAAGAGATTAACTTGTTCTATTAGCTACTGAGCGACTCTAATGAAAAGCAAACTAATTGTTGTTTTTGCTTAATTATTACGTGATTATATTCATCAAAATCCACGTCATTCCATATTTTGAAGATCATTTCAAAATGTATAAAGTAAAGCCGAAAAACCACATCGCATATAGGTATGTAAATACGAAAGTTTATACGTAATATCGTTGATCAAACAGTACCAGATATTCAAATTTTTAAATTCATCAAGTTTTATTTACCAAAAGTTTTTTGTTTTTGAAACGTAAGAAAAGTATTTAGCCAAGAGTGGCAATACTATGCACAGCTAAACTGTCAGGTTCAAGCGTTCTTGTCTTTTGATACATATATAAGTTCTACATTTGAAAATATGCGAGTGAAGACAGATGAGGTATGATTATTAAAGTGTTTTCAACAACAAACAAAAACAAAAAAAACACAATGAGTTGTTTTTCACACATGTGCACGATATCTATAATATTCATAATATAAGCGAAACCCAATATACTACGCGGAAAAAATACAAATCGATAAGCCCTATCGGTTCGGTGTCTGAGGTATTTTTGCATTGTTGGGTTTAAAGATAGATTGACAAACAAACGCGGTATAAGTAGTAGACATCCGACAGCATACCTGACTACGCTTTATAAAGAGCAACAAAACGACGATCATTTACAATTAGCTTTTAAAGTTCCCGAGTTGCTAGAGTGTTGTACAGACGTTATAACATACCTATACGTATGCTAATGTTAACGAAGCGAAGAAGGGAAGCTTACCAGCCCGCGAGGTGCGAACAACTCGAGTTCCAACACTAATCGTGATGCGAGCAGAAAAAAAAATGACAGAACACTTCTGTAAATGCCGTTTGCGGTTCTTGAACATGAAAAAAAAAAGAAGAAAATAGCGAGAAGATCTGTGTAAAGACCCTTTACTGACAGATCTATGTATCTTTATTGGGTGTTTTTCTAGACCTACTCGGCGTAAAATACTTGCGCAAGATAATGGCATATTTTACGTGATAATCAGAGATTTGATTCCGTAAATGTGATGAGCAAGAAATTGAACTGCTCTGGTCAAGTCGCGATAAAATTGACTTGGTATAGGAATGAAGTAAAAAGATATCTCCAGGCTGCAAATATAAAATTCATCTTTCGAATTCGCCATGAGAACTTTCGATTTGGAATAACAAATTCATTAAATACACATAAAGACGATTGAAAAACCGTACAAATATATTCATATGGCAGTATCGATTGTCGATTATGGTGGTGTGTTTTATGAAAAAAATTTTATACCCCTATATTTTGCCCCAGATTATGGTATGGGAGAGCGTTACAAAATGTATTCGTTGAAAGCTAAATAAACACTAGGAGATACAGATAAAATTATACATAAATAAACCGGTAGAAGTATCACTTCTCAAAGACGATCGAATAAACTTTCGAATTTATCACTGATTGTAAGTCACATTTTGAACGTAAAATTCAGTATTTCTCGAAAGTCGAGGATTAAAAAATATTTTGTTGCGTTTGCGTAACAAACTTCAATATCCCGTGGATGTGTAGATACCTAAAGGTATTTGGATGATAAAGATTACGTGTGTGTCTATTCCGTATCAAAAGTGTAATTTACTATACTAGAGGCGTAAATTATCAAAGCCGAATTCACACGCGATGGTAGTTTTTATAATCCAGAGAAGAAGAATTGGCCATAACACCGACTACTGATTGTGAGTGACTGACTAAACTCTGAGTGTTGACTGACGATCAGCGTGATCGCACGAACGAAGGCGAGACGGCATGAACTGCTGCTGTGACCACCCAGATAATAGTTACGCACTCAATCCCCCACCTACTTATTTTATTACACGGACGTGCGTACGTTCTCATGTTAGTAAATAGAAACCTACCTATATCAGGGTAGCATAAGACAAGGTACATTTTTTAATAGTATCTACAAAAGGAATGAATCAAACCAAAAATATTTAAACGAAAATACAACGAAGAGTAGAGAGAAACGATTAAAAAAAAGAAGCCGGTTTGTAATTTGGAAATTTTTTTACCAAAAATATCCAGCATTGTAGCTCAAGGCTATTGAAATGTGCAAGTGACTTTTTCTGCACCAAACCTGGTAACCTTCTGTAGCAATATTCAAAACTCAGTCAAAAGCGAAAATTGGAAAACTCTGTGTAGTAATGAAAAGAATATAATGTATTTCATGCGGTTGATCATTAATACTTTATCATGGAATTTTATTGAACTTTATAAATTCTGCTTGCATAGGCTTGGAGTAAACTTCAACCGCAACGTTACTACTGACGGCGTTGACTGAAGTGTACAGTCAACGCTGACGGCAATGATTATAAATTCAGATTTCACCCGCGAGAAGTTTCTGTCGAATGACTTCGAAACTCCCGCGCTCAGCTGGGTATTGAATATCCATTGATCAAAATATGCACTATTTACATTCCGGTGTTGTTACACGATATACAATATTACGGGATTAAAAATGACACAGTAAAAGTATATTCATTTCTTATAGGCATTGTTCTTGTTCGAACCACCTGTCATGTATGCAACAACAGTCGCGATTATTCGGGTCCAAAATACAAGTAAAGTCAGAAAGTTTGAGGTTACCTTTTAGTTTATTAATTATTAAACAGAATTACTCACCTAAATCATCCATATTATTGGCCAGCTTAATCCAGGGAATCCAAGGCACAAATAACAAACCTCCTTTTTCAAATATCGTTGAATTAAAAATGATAAATTCACAGAACGTCACCGATAACGGTATGGAACGATTTTCAGAGCAGGGGCGCTTTGGGCGAAACATCAAACATGGAGGACCCTGCTCTTCCTTTTGATCTTGGTCCTAATTTTTGAATTGTATGGCGCAAATCAAATGCCGCGACACATCTCTATGCACATAGCGGACGGTCAATGAATCACAAATTGTTTATGTTTGAGACCCGACATTCCGATTTTGATAAACTCATTAATTTATTTCGCAGAACAAAAAAAATAATAAAGGGTGAACATCGCCGCGGTGTATGGGGGGGAATGACTGTAACTAGTCAGATAGGATTGAGTTTATTTAAATCAATAAAAAAATTCATTTGTCAAACATATTTACATTTTTGTATAAAAAAAAAGAAATACAATGATAAGACTATACAATATACAATAAGTTATTACAGTTTATAACTAATTAAAAATTTTTTACCAGGCTGAGAAATTTTTGAACGAATAAGACGCGTCCTTACTCTTCTTTGATCTAGGTTCACCACTCGCTTCTCCTTTTTCAGATCTACAAAAATTGTAACATGAAGTTTTCGCAAAAAATTTCTTGATGCGTAGGGAGTGTAATCAAAGTGAAATATCGTCGGACAGAATACTCACTTGGCTGATTCTTCGTTAAACTGCACATACTTTCCAACACCACTACGATAGATTTTAAGCGTGTTACCGCCTTCGTTTGAATTTTTCAACTTTTTGTTAGAGGCTTCTTGCGCCAATCTATGCAACTCGGCAGCACGCTCCGCTGCTAATTGTTCGTCTGCCTCCTGGAAAGGATCGACGAATACTTGCGCACGCTGCACAATAATATCCTCAATTGGCCTATCCTTATTGTCGACCTCAATTTTCTCTATTGCATTTAATGTGTCTAATCCACCGACGATTTTTCCAAATACTGTGTGCTTGCGATCCAAGTGACGGCATGATCGGTAAGTTATGAAACTGTGGATCGATAATTATTTTCTACAATCAGGGCAGACTGAAATATCCTAAATGCTCAATATTTTGATCATCAAAATACTTACAACTGGGATCCGTTCGTATTCGGGCCAGAATTCGCCATAGATAAAATTCCTCTACCTTGGTGAACCAAATTCGGTTTGAACTCATCTTCAAACGGCTTACCCCAGATGGATTTTCCACCATTACCTGTATTTGTTGGATCCCCACCTTGGATCTGAATGTAACGAATAAAGTTTTCAGAAATTAAACCATCAGAAATAATAGTATAATCATTTGTTATTGTTTAATTCAACCTTTGAAAGCTTACCATGAAATTCCTGATAGATCTGTGAAACTTGGTGCCATCGTAGTATCCGTTTTGACAGTTTTTCATAAAATTCTCACAAGTCTTGGGGACTACGTCGCAATAAAGCTCCAAATTAAGGGACCCGAAGTTTGTCACGAATCTTACATATCCTAAGAGCATCGTAAAGAAGTTTCAAAAAATGTTCCCATGTCTTATGGCTGAGATAGGAAAAACAAACCTCACCTTTCTTTTTCACACGTTCATAACGAACTAGATCTTCTTCCACAATCGCAGCTTCGTGCTTCGTTTCAGTCGGCATCACAGTTGAAGTAAATCCGGCTGCTACAGCTCCCGTAGAATAATGTGCCTGTATTCACACACAGCGAACATAAATTCACATGATGGTATATTAGTAGAGTAGAAGACGAAAAAATATCCTCTCGGAAAACGGAAACATATAGGTGAAGGATGAACATTTTTTTCTCACCGCATTGAACTTGTCTGCTTTATCCACAGCAGATTTGTCTTTGTTTTCAACAGGTTTGAATTCTCTGTTCAACTCCTCCAATATTTCTCTGGTTTCTGAAGAGACAGTTTTGAGTTTGGCATTTGGGTCCTTTCGCTCCTTAGTAATCTCTGCAATTTATAGTCGACTGTTGAGACACACTTTAAACAAATTATTGCTACTCATAATTGGTAAATTGTAACAAAGCTGATATAAACCTTCATCTTCTACTCGAAGATTATTCTTGATATGATGAAAGGTAGATAAATTAAATTTGGTAGCATTATTGGCATCCTGAATAGTGATCAATTCCTTCCGATCAAAGGGTTGGTCATTAATTAAGTCCCTCCAATTCCGTGTTTTTATATTCAATTGCTCGACTGCCTAACAATTTAGATCCAAATTTTATGTGTATTAGAATCTATATCAAGAATTAACAGCCAAGAGAAAACGTGTGTTTTGAAAGTTGTGTACCAGCAACGTGTGAACAACAAAAAAATCACAGAACAAACGTACCTCATACGAATAGACATTTCCTGTGGTTTTAACAGCAACAATGTGAGAATGTTTTGTAAACAATTTGAACAGTACTGGGCAGTGGTATTGGCCTTCTGCATTCTTGTGAAAATTCAACTTTGTCAATGACTTTGCATCCAATGGTTTTCCTGTTACAGGGTTGTGTTTGTATTTCTTTATGTAATCAATGATAGCTTGCAATTCAAATACGTTCCCATCAACGTCGCAATAAGGATGTTCGAAAGGCTGCAAGCTCACACAGCAATGATTATACGGCAATCGTCGGAATGTTGTATCTTCTGTGGACTCCAGCGTTCCAGCTCTTTTTCCACCATACAAGGTTGTCCATTCCGTGTACGTTAGGTACCTGATAATATTGATAAAAAATAGTAGGGATTCAGATGACCAGAAAATCCTAGAGAGCATTGTCTTTGAGAAGAGGTGGAAACTCAAATTGAATCTTAACCTCAAATGTTCTTCTATCAATACGTTTAAAACGTATGTACTCTGGAAATAAAAGATTAGGGGAGAAGATAGATTCTTACATTTTGTCCTTCTGATGCTGTCGCTTCCCCATCCTGATTTTTGTCTATTTATCCAACAAGAAGTTTCAAATAAATCCACGGATCGACAGATTCCACTGTTCAAATACTAGTCAAAATAAAGCACTGAAGATAACTCGAAAAGCAAAACTCGATTTGCGATCGAAGGGTTGGAGGCGCTCTTCGCAGCGTCGTTCAGTCGAACCAAAAAGCCAAGCGCTTGGAAAACGGAGGAAAGCGCTCCGGATTGCAATACCCTTTGCGCAGCGATTCTCAAACCAAGGCGATGACAACATTTTTTTGAGTTCTTCTTGACCTACCATAAAATTGCCGATTGCCGGAACGCGGTTTCGCCTGTAAACAAAGTTAGAAATGGACTGGTAAGTTAAAACATTATTTTCGGTCGAACTTTTGGTCGGTCGTGAATAATAAAATCCGCGTACCCGGGTTGTAGATTATTCTGAGATCGATTATGGCCGATTCGAAGTTTCAAGTGGCCTGAGCTTACATACATGATTTGATTGAGAATCTCTGTATCGCGGTTGGTTCCGGGGGTCACGTTTTGGAGAGGGCGATTCAAATTCTTCCCTTTGTGCGCTTGTGTACTGTTTTCTTTCGTCGGTTTGAGCTTCCGATGAAAATAAAATAGCCATTGGCAAAGGGGGGCTGAGGCAGAACCGCGGCTATTTAATCCACCCGACGTCTGATGGCAGTGAGTAAACGAGGCTGGTGAAGTAAAGGTGTGATTTCGATAAAAGGTTCTCAGGACGCCGTGGGGTAATTTTGGTGGCCTCCAGGGCCTAGTTGCCTCAGCCAAGGAGTCAAACAAGACCCGTGCTGCACGTCGCGGCAGTGCACCTCCATTATCCCAATCCGGCAACTGGGAACTGGCAAGCTCAAAGCTTGTCTCTAGGAGCTGGGATTCGAGCTCTAGCTGTCCGTTTAACGCCGCTACCCGGCTAAACCGGCTCTATTGCGCGAGTTGTGGCCGCTGATATTTACCTCTGTTTGCAAACACGGCGTTCAAGTTTTAATACACAAGGTAGATACTTATTATTGCATCGCCGTGGTTTCATTTGTATTGGTATCATCTATTGTTTTCCCATTTGATCCACCCACGTTTGACACTACTCTGAAAACATCATTATTTTTTATTTCTCAGGCTAATGTAAGGATTAGCTAGGTACATGCGAAAATTTATTGCAGTGAACAAGTTTACTCGTGCGTGTTTCGATGTGTACTCTATTTGTTGTGTCCTCCCTTCGCAGTTCATTTTTATTTGTACCTTCACCAACGTGTTTGTGATATTAAAATTCACTTACTTTCACTACAATTTTATAAGGTAAACCAGAGATATACTGCCTCAGATAACTCGTGCATTCCATTCTTTATTCCCTCAATTTTTTTGTCGTTGTGACAACCTCTTTTTTTTTATTAGTATTGCGAACACAATATTGTATTTTTGTTTCATTTCATCTGATTTGTAAATCGATAGTATACAAGCAAACAATTTTTGAAGGCTATATCGCTCTATGCCTTTCTCAGATCTGGCGTCGACCCCATCTCCGTAGAGGTCTTTGTTATTTATTGGTTAGGTAAAAAAATAAGGGCTGCAGTTCTACTTGTCTTTTTGATTTATCTAGGTGCGTTTAGTTCTGTCACATAGCTTTTAGCTGCATGAACACAAATTGCCATAAAGCATTTTGATACAATTCATTTTTCTTTGTGACTGGTTTGAGTGTACCTCGAAAAACCTAGTTGCCAGCTCTCTTAGATGAGGCCACTCTCGAACGATATAGACTTACGGATGTTTTTCACACTCATAGCCTTTGAACATAGAAGAAAGCTGTAAAATTATAACTTACATAAACATTTTCCCTCTTATGCTTTCTAGCTTACATTCATTAACAATTAAAAGTTTATAGCGTCATTGCAAATATTGCAAATGCAAAAGTTCACACTTCAGAAAATGGTATTTCTTTGCAATGATTGATTATTTGTTTCCTTGAACCCGTCAGAGTTTCAATCATGTGCACAGAGATTCAACATTTAGCTGATAATAGATTACACATTGAAACATGATTGTTTTATGATCACATCTATCAATAAGCATTCTTTTTTTGCACTTGAGTTGATTGTCCTGTAGTGTACAGATGTGAGTATGATGTTTGTTTACATTTCCCTTTTCTTATGTAAAGGAGTAAATGCACTATTATTTGCAAATTTATAAATGCATTATTTCATCTTGTATCATTCTTAATATTAGTTTAGAATATAACGCAAAAATCTTTGATTGCTTCGTAGAATATTCTATTGTGATAGTTACTTCTCACGATGATCAACTCTGATTACGTTCGACCAATGGCTGCTGTATTCCCTGCTATCCCTCTGCAGCATTCATAGTGACAAGCACATGTTGCCAATAGTTAACTGGATGTATCTTTTTTTTCAGAAGTATGTCATCCGGGGCTGGATCAAGTGGTACAGGACGCGGTCGTGGATCTTCTTTGGCAGATAATAAACCAGAAAACAAAGAGGCTAAGCCAAATCCAAAAATGTCAAAGGCTCTAGGAACTTCTGCTAAAAGGTATAGCTTCTCAGAAGAAGTATAATTGCAATATACCATCTTTGCTATGTCGTTTCGTTGATCAGTTACCGGTGATGCTGTGGATAATAAGATTGTTATGTTTCTCATTTCAGGATACAAAAGGAATTAGCAGAAATCACTTTAGATCCACCACCCAACTGCAGGTTCGTAATAAAAATACATCTTCCAACATCTAAAAATCCTGTACCCTTCATTCCAACATCTAAAAATCCTGTACCCTTCATTCTTCTAACACTATCCATACAGTATAAAACCTCTGAAGTTCACGTTTCCTTGTTTGGCTAGGGCGTTTTTGCCTCATTTTCAACTGTCTTGTTTTTAACTTACGACTTTTTCTAACTAAGCCAACTTACATTATTACTCTGTTAATGATTTAAACTTGCCTGTATTTTGGCTAAGTTTCACTACCGTAGAACAATGTTTTGCTATGGAATTATCTTTGTCAACAGTGCTGGACCAAAAGGAGACAATTTATATGAGTGGGTATCTACCATATTAGGCCCACCTGGCTCCGTTTACGAGGGAGGAGTGTTTTTTCTGGACATCCACTTTTCAGCAGAATATCCTTTTAAACCACCCAAGGTATGTATTTAATATTCTAATTATTGATATGGTGCAATACCAGTTTTAGCGATTGGCATTCTGCTAATATTTCAGTCTCAGGCCCCCTGCTCCGAAAGTGTATTCAAATAAATGCTAGCAATAAGATTCGGAATGATTTATAATATTGCGTGTACATAAAATCTGAGATTCCAGTATTTATATTAATAAGGATATAACTAATATTTCACAAACTGTGACAAGCAGAACATGCTGGCTTATGGAATTCATTTTATATTTCAGGTCACGTTTCGAACACGCATTTATCACTGCAATATAAACAGTCAAGGTGTAATATGCCTGGATATTTTGAAGGATAACTGGTCTCCTGCCCTCACCATTTCTAAGGTGCTACTCTCCATCTGCTCCCTCCTTACAGACTGCAACCCAGGTTTGTCGAATTCTATTTTTTCTTCCCGTAATTACTCACTAATACAATGTGTGAAACGAAACTACGCACGGACTTATTACTTGCGTGTATTTCTCATAGATTTCTAAATTTCCAAGTGCATCCCAATGCCGTTCTGGCTGTCATGGGTGCAATATTTAATTGTCATTTGAAATTTTGTTCTAATATCATTTTGTTCCGCTGAAATGTGGAAATAAACAATCTTAATCTGATAAATTTCAGCTGATCCTTTGGTGGGTAGTATAGCAACGCAATATCTGCAAAACAGGGAAGAACACGATCGTATAGCGCGACTGTGGACCAAGCGCTATGCCACATGAACATCTGTTCAAAATTTGAATTTATCTCCTATCAGCCTCATGCCAATTAACCACCGGCTGAAGCTCTTGTTTTTACTCGGCTAACGTAAACTTTAAGATGTTTAAGTAGAACTGCTTAATTGGGCAGCTTTGAACAAAAGTCAAGGTATCAAAACTTGAGAACAGCTAGAGAAATGAATGTGATGTGCTTTCATGTTGAGTATGTTGATGTGCCTAAGACGGATGAACGTAGAGAAATGAACGTATGTATGCGACTCATGAATGAATTATTGAATGAATCTTTACAGCGGCATGAGCATGGAGGATTTCACCTAAACTATGACAAGCTAGTATTTAAAATGATCGTATTGTAAATCAACAATACTGTCCGATTATACTGATACTTTTAGGGTAGGAGAGGTCACGAACTATAATATTAATGATAATACTAAATTGTAAGTAACTAGGTACTTAGATATTAAGATGCGAATATAGAGGCCCAATTCTCTCACACCCTTACGATCATACCCTTTCACCCTTCAATATTTTTGTATACGCTCAACTTTAATCTTATCACACCATACACATAATTTTAAATTATTCATTTTATATTTTCATCATTTATGATTTGATGATTTGCACTCGTTGTGTGAAGAGACGACGTAGTTATAATAATTTAGCAGAACGCTTACGAGATAAAAGTTATTTAATGGACATTATTGTATCACCTAATTGACGGGGGAAAAAAATAGACAAAACATACAAACAAAAAGAAAAAAAAATTACCTGAATTCGTGTGATTGTGCGCTATGCTATCATCACTAATGTAATGCAGCGTCGGTGTTGTTTGCAGTGATATTCGTGAACCGATCAAGTGTTTGGGGCCACTTGCTAAATCGTTGTAATTGTAAATAAATATTATTTCCTGTATATTCAAGCTAGTATATTACCAGATCAATGTAATTTTGATCTGAATTTTATCCTGCAAATAGAGCGACACGTTGCTTGAAATTCAACAATTTGGTTAATGTGTCTCGCTATTTTGTGAAAAGAGTGTAGGTATTGTTTGAAAGCGTGGAAAAAATGGGACGATGTTATAAGTTTAAAATCAGACGAGTAATAGTTACGATTATTGTAATAGTATCTGCAACGGCAGCCATTATTGATAAATGTGTTCAGCCAAAAATTAGCAGTTTTAGGTGAGAGAAATTAGTCTTCAATTTAGAAAATAAATGATATTGAAACTCTTGTTCATTCCTTTATTATAATTTTTTTTTTTTTTTTATAATTTTTTCTATATTTCTATGAGCCATAAAGCTGATTTGAAATTGTAATCGGAGATCTCTCGAGCTATTATTTATTGATTTTATAAGTGTGAATCTCTCTGATTTCCTTGTGCATTGAAGATTCCCAAGTTATTGTTTTCACGAGCGCTGCAGAATGGAAGTTGTGGAAAATTGTTACCAAGTTTATTCACGCGTTTAGAGTATTATGTATGAACATTTAAAATAAAAAAAGTGGGCTGTGGTACTAAGTGCAATTACTGCAACTTCCTAATCTGAATAACTCTGCATAGAGAAAGAAACCTTAAAGTTTCGTTCAATATCCAATAATATGGTAAATGTTAGTCTGCTAGTTAGTGGCGTCGATATCAAGATTAAATAAACTACATTATACATAATCATTGTGCAACCTCTTTTCTTCTACCTCTCAACAAGTTTCTTCGATAACAGTATCCGCTCAACCTCAGCTAGCAGTCTTCCATGATTGTATTGTATACTTGATGTGTTGCAAGAAAACGGTAAGTAGGACATGACAATAATAAATATAAGAGTCTATAGTAACTATGGGAGTATCAAACTCATAGGACTCATTCAACAGGTTTAAAATAAAAGAACTCTTAATTAGAATTATTTTATTAGTATTATAATATCTAGACAAGTATGTGCTAAGGATAGACGGTTAGCTCCTAAGAAGTTAGCTGCCAAAAATGGTTGAATTTGAGTGTTAAAACCAAAAAATACTTTTCAGTATTGTAATAAGTCTAAATTTTGTATCAATTTATGTTTGTATATCATATTCAAAATATCATGAGTTGTTAATACTGATTATCATAATAATTTTCAGTCTTTTTTGTGGCCTGATCATAAACATCCCCCTGACACAAAGGGTCAGCGGGGTGATTAAAATGATTAATAAATTGATGATACCGTAATTGATAGATATAAAGGAGCAAACTTTGGGCAAGTGCTATAACAATCGTACCGGACAAGCAACATTGTGTATCACATTCAAATAATGACTAAAGCACTTCCAAGACTATTCTATTCTATGAACATATTGTCTATCAATATTTATAATCTTTTTCGTGTTTCTTCTGTATAATATATAATTTCGTATACTGTGACGACTACTTTCAGGTGACAAGATAACTCCGTGGGCGTGTAAGTAGTTCTGATAATCTCACAGCTGAGATGTCAGGCGCCATACACGAATTTCTTCTTTTAATGCCCAATAATTCTACACCTGAATCGATGTATTCAATGTAATTGCGATCAATGGCAAATTTATACCTCTTATTGAGAAATGAGTATTATGATATCGATGTGTTCGCATCGCAATGGAGTATCTACTACGAAAAATCTTACAATATTGAAATCATAGTTAGTAGTTGATCAAGGCCCTTGTTTTTTACAGTCAATTCTCAAATATACAACGTTGCAAATGACACAGTATCAAAATTATATATTGGTCTCATTCTTCTCTCTTTTTTTTCTTTTTATTTGTTTTTGTGTATTTCTCAAAATGACTTTGGTGCAAAATTATAATAAAGTCAATTCTGTGTGTCACAACTTCCAATACACTAAAGATAGTAACAGTATGTGAGGAAACATATGATTATTTTAAACTTGTGATGTTTTTTTTTTTTTTTTTGCGATAAAAGTAACTTGTAAACAAAGCGTCTTATTATGTGCACGTACAATGAAAGAAACAATTATAAGCTAGTCGTATTAATTTAACTGAATGAACTACACTGTTATGCATGTATTTATACATACTACGGCAGAAAAATATTAATTAATTTTCTACCAGTAGTTCGACACACGTGGCAACCAGAAGAAGGTAACAAAGAGAATCAATATGGGGTTCACTGACACACACACTCAATTATTGACAAAGATGATGACGCCGATGCATTATTCCTGCCCCCATTTATCGGACAGATGCGAGGTACGATAATACCCCAATTGAATATGCGTGCCAGATTTAATCTAGTACCCATATTCTTTGTATGTCTTGTAATCGAGTATCCTTTTTTTAGAGCTTTTTCTAATTTCCATAAATTCTTACATTTCAGTACAAACAAGTTTAAAATATTAATGCTAGTAAAATACAAAATAATTCACACAAGTTTGTATAGTAAGATAGCGTCACTGTAGATGTTATGTTTTTCATTCTGTAGATATTGAATTTGTAAGAAAGTGTTTTGTCTCAAACAATTAACTTCAGCATTGACAAGATTATCAAAGCGAGTCAGATTGCATATATGTTTTCAAGCTATAAAAAGTAAGCTTGATGCTACAATAATTCCAGCCAACAATTCGATATCAAATTGTTGAAGGATTCACAAAGGCAAATGCTCGTCATTTTTCACTCAGGCATATCGATAATAAGGAGAAACGATGGTCACTCACAACGGATACAGATGACGATATACTGTGGTATGCCATTTAAAGAACGGAGTAATGATTTATAGTAGAGCTAAAATTTTTGATTCCTGTTTTATGAGTTTTAGATATTGCTATTTTGCCACCATTATTTTTTGAATCCCACCATTCCTCCTCAGTACACTTTCGTAAGCACAACAACCATAATCGTATAATGAATCTATACATAATCAACTAGCAAATGCATGATGAACAATATAATGAAATGTGCCTCCTAAGTAGTGGCGGATCAGTGCGCCGTTGTTTCACTGTAATTAAAAATTTTTATCACTGAATAAACACAAGTTTTCAATTGAATGCCGAAGAAGACAAGTGCAATGAACAACGAATAAGCAAAAGGTAGGTACAAATATTAATACAGCCGAGGCAAACAATCCTGAAATCTGATCGTTTTCTTGAATTATATATAAAATATGAATGATACTTTAATTAAATTCGCGACTATTGTACAACTACAACTTGTATCACAATCAATGGACCATTTGTAGGAATATTTCACAGTTTTGATATTTTTCCACATGTGTACGTGTAATTCTAAGGCCGTTTGCACGTTTTGAGTATTTCTAATATTATCTGACTGATAATAGAACTGTTGATAATTATTTGAAAACTGTTAGCTGTATATTATTTGTAGCACATTGATACTATTTTTTCGATATTTATTATTTTAACACTACGTAGACTTTACAATATGTAGAAAACAACAGAATATCTCCTTAATAATATATAAATATTTAAGTCTTATTATTGTTATGTAAACTATGAAACTTTACGTATCGTTTATATTTATATGCGTATAATATATAGTAATATAAGTTATTAATATAATTCTGTAAACACAGATCCGAAGGAGTCTGTATTTGACTTATAAAAAGTTTTTTTTTGTTTTTTTTTTTTTGTTTTTCTAAACGATTTGCTTGTGAATTTGACATTCTTGAGAAGTATCAGGTAATAAGAGATTGGTCAAGCAAAGAACAGCTCATGCTACAACATTTAATAGCCCAAATCACAGTTTTTTTCATAAATTGTATGTCTTGAACGTGTGACACGGTTTTAACACTGAAAACCGCATGAACAATAAGGTTCGTCAACGCGTAGCAAAGCGTTTTTGTTTGTGACTCTTAAATATCCGAGATTATAATCCGTGCCAATGTTTCTTGTTGAAGTTAAATGTAAAATGCAGTCACAAATATTGATCACTACTGCCTAAGAGCTATTTACTCGTTAATTAATTCACCTTCAGACGGTAACATGGCTGAACTGTTATATAAAGTTACAGTCACTTACTAGGCAAATAATATAAATAGTTAATCTAAAATAACTCCCGGGATCATTTCTGACGGTTGAATGAAACAAAATCTGCTTGCACATAAATAACTTAAACTGAAATTTTACTGTGAAAAAATGTGAAATTTAACGCCAATATATTTTAAATAAAAAAAAAATCAAATCATTAAACCGCGCCTCGAAGTATGTTGAAAGCCCCATAGTTTCATGATGATACAGTTTAATTTACAGAAATGAAGAAATTAATATAAATAAAAATGGTGTTTTTAAGCCTTATCAGTTGAAGTTAAAATGAAAAATGAAATATAATTTGTGAATAATTGTGCAGAACGCATTTGATAAGTAACGGTACAAATCAAACGTCAACCAATCTTTAATAGGAACACGGTGTAGACAGTGTGATAGAACAACATCGGTAGAAAGTGCGTGGTGGGCAGGTTACAGTGAGTATTTATATCTGTGGGCTTACACTGTTTCATACTCGCGACGGATGGAGCGAGCCAAGCAGCACGCAAAGATTACTCCGATTAACTGCAACAAAACAATGAATCAACGTCAACAACATTGTATGTGAAGTGAACCCCACTCAATTCCGTACATTGGGAATAAAAATCAGGTTTAAGGTTGATAAAAAAACTGCGACATTTTAAACTCACTTGAACAAGAGCAATTCCTATGCCGACGCCACCCAGAATCACGGCATTATCTTCGATTGCGGTTTGTAATTTTTTAATACATCCTTCGTTGCGCATTCCAACGGCATTGATATCACATTTATTGTTGGTGTCAAATTCGATGCAGCAAGTTTCGGGTAGATCATTTCCCTTAAATACAGCAGACCAATCTTGTGGCCCAGAAATACCGCAGCAATTCAACTGGAAGTATCAATTATAGTTAGTTACATGAAATCAATAATTTCAGATTAGCAGATGCTTTTTTTGGTGTTAAATAAAACCTGCGGTTTGATACGTGTGTAATAGATGAGTTAAAATCCCACAATGTAACTGATGCGAATCCGATTATGCAATTCCCCTTTCACCAAAGCTATACAGCTACTATAGCATGACTAGCACATGGAAGTTAGATGTTAACAAAAACCACGATTTATGTGGCTGAGTGGGTTGCGTTCCACGAAATGCCTACACTGATCTTGTAGGTGCTCAACTCTCACCTTGGGCACAAAAGTTAGTCGTCTATGACAGTAAATGCTGTTTTTGCAAGCCCGGAATTGGATATTCCATTTTTATCAATTTTTATTTCTAAGTTATTCAGTGTATGGAAACGAAACATTTCTAGATTATGATTTAGTATACATGATTCTCGTTGCTGCCCATAGTAACGACTATCAGCAACTCTATCAAAGGATGCATATTGTTGAGGACATGCATAGCAGAGAACTTCTAACCAAGACTGTACACTGACGAATGCATAAGCTGCAAACTAATAGAGATATTGATTTACAGATACTGCTATTCTGCTCTAGGGTAACTAACTCACACCTAACTAACGTCATGCTTACTATAAGCGTTGCAGAAGGCATAGAATATTCAAAATTCATCTAATATTTATAACCCATCAGCGAGGTCAGTTATTCAAACCCCATTTAAAGCCTTGACACATACACGGTGACCAATGGCAAAATTGAATCAATTGTGAGTTTATTTAAAGCTCAGCAAATTGGCATCAGGGTACGGTCCCTTCAGCGCTCCATAATGCTCCAAACGCCAGCTCTTCGGGTGCTAGAGTTTTGCGGTCTATTAGCGCTATGCTTGCCACCATTGCTACGCAGACGGACCGGTTGAAGGAATTGATAACAGACGATATGAGATCAGATTTAGGCAATACTCATTATACTCGATTATATATAGCCCAAATTATTTTTATGGAAAAATCGAGCGTCATGCGTCAAGCGTCGGCGCTAAGCGAACTTTTGAAATACCCGCTTCACAACGCGCGTCGCTCCCGCTGTCCCACCGGCGGCTAGGCGTTTGTAGCGCGGTGTAGCGAAATTAATGACGTCATTGATGACGTATATGAAGCGCAAGGAGCGTCCCAAAGTGCTATGTGGACCGGCCGTGGCGATGTTACAAATTCTTCGGAACGTTTGGAGCGCCAAGTGGACCGTACCCTGAACAAGAATAAGTAAAATAATGACAATTCTTACATCGTGCTGCATTATGTCCCATGATTCTTTAGCTTCCTTTGAGCTCAGGTACTGCTTCAAAGTTACGTCCAGACGACCTTCTAACATTGTACCGACTTCGTCTCGCATCATGTAGCCAGAAATTCCAGCACCAAGTTCCAGGGCAAATATCAAGAGCAGTAGAAGGGAAAACTAACAAAAGATGAAAAACCATTAGGGAAATTAATAACTGATACATATGTATATGCATATATGCTTATAGATCAGGTACTATGTACCACAGCGGCATAGCATCTAAGGGACGATTTTTCTTGGAAACAAGGGAAGCTAATTTGCCTTTTCCCCGAATTGTGTACAATCGTGTTAAGAAAAAAATTAATAAAAGCAGTCAAAAATAGTGAGGACAAAGAACTAGTGATTGCAGTATACCTATTGAAATTAAAAATCAAGTATCAGGGATTTGAAACGATAACAAAAATTTCGGGGATTAATTGACAAATCCTTCATTACACAAGCGAATGAATGCTTGTCGTAAATTCAGCAATAAAACTTTGTTCAGCAAACAAAATTTATGTGAATTTCAATCTCGCATTTACCGACATTAATAATTATCTCAATAAAATCTCATCAATCAGTCAAGTCAATAAAAGAGTGAATAATAAAAAATTATGTATTCATAAAATTCCGGATTTCAGATTTTTGAGCCAAAACATCCTCCAGTGAAGTATTTGGCTGTTCCGAAAATAAACGGGGAAACTAATTAGGTACACATTTTTCTAAAATCTTCGAAAAGTGATTCATGGGTTTTATACTTTTCGATCTACTGTGCATATTCCCGTTAATCTAGAGACTGCAATACGCGATAAGATAAATTCGTTTGTTTGTGCTTCTGTATGAAATAATTCATTGCAAGTATTGTACGCACACTATTACACCAATCAATACTATAGATTCATTGTCGTTTATGACACATGCGCTCATGAGATGCTAACAAAGTTGTAAAAAAAAAATAAATGGGGAAAAATTTTCCCTTCTTTTATTCTTTTCGTGTGGGTAGAAACAAGAGAGGAGGAGAATAATAATATGCAATTGTAGGCTGCAGCAGGCAACATACGCTGATAACATATGCGTAACATATATCGCAATATTTGAGTCATATGAATATGCGATATGTATATTCCTATTCGTACCGTTATGATCATGCAGTGGTTCTCCTTGACGGCACCGCAACATCCGAAAAATGATACAAGGAAAACAATGATGCCGACAACGATCATAAGCACAGGAGCAGCAAAGAACCAGTTGTCCACAAAGTTACTGTACCCCTTGTATAACCCCAAAATAACCGCCCCAACGCTGATGAAAACGATCCCGGTTATCTGGAAAAAAAAACGTACAAAATCTTACACATTATAAATAAGTATTACATTCTCTATTCAACATCGGCGACGCTTAAAATAACTACAGATCGTTTATAGATAGGCGGTGCATTTCTTCTTTTTTTTCCATCATTTTTTATTTCCTCTTTTTCTTCCAATGCTTTTTCTTCTTCTTTCCCCGTGCTTAACTTTTTATCGAGCGCACAGCGACGGCTCGAAACCCCCGTGCGTTAAAGTCCTTATATCTACGTAACTACGACAACCTTACCTTTAATGTTAGATTCGGAAGTTTCGTGTCATTTGACCTCTAATAAAAACCGAATGAGAGAAAAAAGTTAAAATTTACTCACCGCAAATATAAGATTGAATAGAAACAGCAGGTATTTGACACACGTCATTCCACCGGACACCATTTTTACGGTTTTATTTTATGACAAACAAAACTTGTTTATAATTTTTCTTTTGTAAATAATACACCGAAGTAGTCGCACAGAATTTGATGGTTCTTCGACCCTTTTTCGTTATTCTCCTGTATTTTTCTCCTGGTTTACAACGGAACAATCGGCACCGCGTGTTGCTTCTCTGGACGCTCGCTTTGAAGTACGGATATTTTTGTTGTGAGTCGCAGCACAACGTTGCGCGCGCCGTTTCGCTACCTAGTTGTTGTTCGTATTGGATTGGGACTACTTTCTATTCTAAGGTGTTTTAACATTGCAGTATTACAAGAAATGGGATTTATAGTTTATCGATGGTAGTACCAAGTAGTAATTATTAAGAGGATATAACTAAGCCGTTAGAATTACGCTCCCAATTTTTTACTTGGCAATTTTTTACGTCCAAGTGTTTTATTTCACAGCAACTTTATGGCATGAAGTCTTGTCACCCTTCTGGTTACACCTGTCGCTATTTGGCGTCGTATCCAAGGGGACTACAATAGTTTCGATCGACACTTTTTATAAAGAACAAAAAAAAGTAACCACTACTTCGTCGCACCCTATCCTTGTATGTCGCGTCAGAACTTGGAAACCATAGAATGGAGACGAGTACACCAGTCCATATTATTAACACTTAATAAATTTGATTAAAATTTATTCGCAATTTTCTGAGGTAAAATAACATGTGTATATGGGATAGTCCACGTCAACTCGATCAGGTTTTCGCCCTCATTATTTTTTTCATATCCATTCTACCTTTTCTAGGTAATAGTAATACTTCGGAAAAGACTAAACAAGTTTTCGTTGATATTGTAGTTTTGAAACCCTCAGGAACTTATGAGCGCCACAGGGTTTTCGCCAGAATGCACATTATTTCCAAAATCGAAGAATTCTGTGTTCCATCATAATCGGGTAATCAGTATTATCAATTATTTTCTGGTATCGCTCGAATGATAAGAGATGAGGCATTGATTAACAAATATACCTATATCATTGTTGCAAATAGTGACAAGTGCAGTATACTGATTGTGAATCAAACACGTTACTGCAATAGTTACTTGATGGCTGTAGATTGGACCACAAAAGGCACACAGAAGTGCTTGGAAAAAACAACTCTGAGTTAGGTCTTGGTCATTATAGTAACGATCGTCCTCTTAATGGGATGAACACTTTGTACTTTCATGATATACACACATGTATTTCTGAATATAGGAAACAGTTATTGATGCGTTGACTGATACCAACGGTAGAAGGTGTGTAAATCAATTAATTCAGTTTACTTTAAAAACTACGAAAATTTGATAAATAATATGTAGAACTTATGGACCAAGTAATTAATGAGGGCATTATGAATAATGACAAGTCAGATCGGACCAAGTCATTAATTATTACCTAAACTTCATACTCTCGCCCGGGCATTATGTATAATGTCCATTTAATCACTTGGCCCATAAGATATATGTATATACTTCTGTCTTATGCTATGCGGTTCAGTTTTCTCGCTGTTATTTATAAATATTAGCTTGGAAATTCCTGGAGTGAGATTAAGCCGAGATAAGACATTCAAAAAGATAGAGCTTCCATTGAGTTCCTTAGAAAATGCAAGAAAGCTCGTCCATTATATTTCTAACTAAATTTGATATTTACAAGCCAGTAAACTGCCATTGGAAAATGAGTAAGATTTTTCTGTCGTTTCATGTTCAAAAGGTGAATATTAATTGGATGACCCGATTTATAATGATAAAATCTGTTGCAGGGGAAACTTCATATAAATGTCAGTTGTCCCGGTCGACGTTAGGCCGTACGATCTGAGCTCCTGTAGGTTCAAATAGCAAAGTTTTGTCTCGAGGCGTAATTACGTTCGTCCGTATTTTATATAGTTCATAATCTAAACGATGCCTTGCGTAGGTGGTGGTCGTATAGTCGACGACGGTAGCAACGTGGACATTCAGTGACCCTTTGGGTTTGGAGTGAGCTCGGCAGTAATTGCGTTTCAAGACCCATAGCGTGCTGAAAGCTGTAAGCGTTATGCCCAGAGCCCACGTATGAATCCGCGTACATGTGAATGTATGTAATATGTGTACAGCATGCACGTGCATCGTACACCACTTTTATGGATATTATACGTCATACACATTTATTTTCAGAGGCGTGTACGTACTGCGAACCATATGGCGATCCATATTATTATATGGTGATCGTGGAACTGGTACGTTACCTGCAAACGAACTGGTTTTCTTCTACAATATATACCGTTATTTCGGTGACTGTATACGATATACACATACATATACCCATATATGTATGGAATTCGGATCTTGTCAATCAGGTGTTTTGCGCTATTCGCGGTATAATTATTTACGAATTTTAAATTTGCAATCTGTTATGTTGGTGGGAACCACAATTACGTTCTCCATACATATATTATAACTATACGATATTGACACGTAATGTTTCGGCCTACGGAAGTCGCGGGGAATATTTTACCCTATCTCTTTGAAATATAATTTGTTCGAACGACAGAATATTTTTGTGCTAATAAAAAAAAAATTCTCTACCAAGTAATAACAACGGAATAGATCGTTGAATCTTTCTTGTCAATTTGCTACTGTCGTTCGCATAAATACTTTCTTTTTACTTTTGTATAAATCCATTCAACCTAACGATTTCATTGATCAAAAAACATTCTTTTTTTGACAATGATTAATATTTAGTATATGTTCGAAATTGTATAAGTGTTAGTAACGGATGTTGCTAACTACAATCAGATAGGCAACATGCGGTGATATGAGGCGGAACTGCGGTCACTTTATGCGAACATGACAAGGCTTGCGGATAAAGAAGAATGAAGATTACAGTGAAGAAAGACACGAAACAGAGTATCACGCGGGGGTCTATATTTAATGTCTACAACGGATCAAATTATATACATACAGCTGTTGAAATAAAGAATCGTTTCCGGAAATGCGGAAAGCGATACTTTAATCTCTTATTCATAAAAGGAATCACTAAATTAATGTCTTTAATTCAACAGGGATTTCATCGGCTAAAAATTGTTTTGTCGCCGAATTTATAGAAAGTTTCGAGGAACGATTATGTCGTTCTACTGGCGTCATAATTCGTCTATTCGATCTAGAATGTTTCGGTTGTTTTAAAAAAACATTTCTCTGAGTGAGTTTATTAAATTTTTCAGAACTCACAACATGAAAACTACATATGCATTCCGTACGTCATGTCGTAGAAGCTATGAGTGTGTATTACAACGGAGGGTTGAAATTGACCACCTCTAGAGGGGATTCAGTTTGAAATGCAGCTGCAATGGTTGCGATTTTTAGCATTGCATTCGTGCAAGTTGGCTTTGGTATGTCGAATGCAGACGCGTGTATTCACCCTGATCGGAGTAAATTACGTTTACATACATAGGTATATGTCAATTTATGGTACACGTATGATACACACACGTGTATTGTACCTGCGAGTTGTTATACATTATATATGTATATAGCGTATACAGATATTATGGTAGGAATGAGTAAAGTAACATCGTACATACGTAGATGGGTAACATGCGATGATGTTATTTTGAGATCGGCACGAAATCGATAGCGACTCGAAGTAGTTGGTTCGGACCGGTTATTCACCTTTGTACAAAGAGTGGAGCAGACCCGCCCACACGAAGCCTTACGTGGGCAATAAATAGATGAGAATGCTCTTACTTTTATATACCTTAGTCGACAATTATATCATGACCGAATTTCGAATCATAAAATTTTCATATAATTATTACAGCCGATTAGAATTATATACCTTGAGCATCTTATCCGGTCAGCGTACTGCAGCGACTGCATTAGAAATTCTATATGTACAACTACTTATGACAGCTCTTCCGGTCTCCCTTTTTGAAACGGTCGACTCAATTATCGTCGGTGAAATTCAATGAGCCTTTTTTTTCTCGATGGAATTGTAAGTACATATAGGTATAGATTTGTCTTTTAGATACTGTTCGTATCAGCGATTTATTCTGATCGTTTTACTTTCATCTTTTGAACAGCCGATAATCTGAGGCTTACAACTGTAATTCTCATGACAGTCTGTCAGCTATTCTTGGACTTATTATGGTTCAATTTATCAAAAATAATTACATATTAAGACTCATGCTGCGACGCGATGTTTGGACTTCATTTTATCGCAACAAGGAAAACCGTATTGTTGTGACTAGTAGTAAAGCTATCTCAAACACATCTCCAGGGAGATAAGGAATGATATACCTACCATAAGGATATGATGAAACATTAAGAGCTGCTAATTAGCGGAGTCATAAGTATAATTAAATGAGTTCAGATTCATTCACCAGAGAACATTGCACCTCTGTGGTTACTCTAGTGGGTGAAAATGAAGTATGAAAATAGCAGTATCGCATTGTTGATTGAAAAATATTAACCGTTAGTCAATGTTATCGGTGTGGTAAATAATCACAAGATCATTCGATGCATTTGTATTCAGTTTGCAAGGGTGCATCGGTGCATCATGAAACTCAATAGTGTTGCTATCTAGCGAATAAAAGCTGAACCACGGAGAGAAAGTTTTGTACTCTATCAAATGAGTAGCGACCTTTGCTTTTTGCAAACTGTCTTATTTCCGGATTATGCTGATGCACAAGTACAATTCATAAAAGTATCTGCGAATTGCATACTTGAAATAGAGATTTGCAGATCTTTGTCTGTATCAGAATTCTTTCCCTAGTTACCAGAATATCACCTATGATGTAACGAGAGAATACAATTTAATTTTCCTTCACAAATTTACACCTGCCAAACCTGCTCGGCACGTTTCAAATAAGTTATATTACATTAATTTATTCATCACACTTCCAACTATCCTTTCAGAAAAACGAACTACGAGACTCAGGAACTGAGACTGATTTTATATCGCCAGACTAACAATAACATTGTTTGCTGAAAAAATTAAAAAAATCCTCGTCCAAAACGTTTTTCACAATGCATTAAAATTATTCTTTCAAATCATGATGCAACTAATCCCAAGGAAGTAACGATGCTTTTTCTACGGCAGAAGTGTATTGAACGATCATGAATTTCTAACCGGTAAAATGAATGAGAAAATCAATCTGCAGATCGACTCATCAAGATCCAATTCCTATCATGGGAACTCATAGCGCATACATCCGATTGATTCCTATTGTTAAACAAATATAGATTTGTTTTTTTATCTTCAGAACGATGTACCCGTAGATCAGCTTGCGTATAAGAGAAATAACATCCGTGATTGTATTGCATACAGCATATGCGTACATGGGTATTGCGAAATTACACATGGCACGGCGAATATAAGCAAATCGATGATCTCGCGGCCGTTTCTACAAGCGAGCAACCCCTGGACCGTCCAACATCAGCTGACCTTCCCTTGCCTTTTTTTTTCTTCTTTTTTACATTCACTTTCCAAATTTTTATCTGTCGTCGCCGGACTCTAGCTCCCAGGTTTCAGCGACGCACGTATACATATATGCATGTTCGGCGAGTTTCATTCTACAGCGTATAAGCCACGAGGCATCGATGTAAAAGTTCCAGAATCCACGTCAACGAACATATACGTATATAAAAGTATGGATACATATACATTGACGGAAAACGCGTGGCGTCGCGGAAAATATCGTCGTCTATCTCACTGTGACCGCGCGTCGCCACGGAGCTCTTTCATTTTTACCTGCTGCTTACTCGGAGTAAAATTAATCGGTAGTTGAGATTATAAATTAAAAAGCTCACTGCTACACATATATCATCTACTACCAAACAGTTATCAAGTGTGGGTTGTGTTGTGCTGTGTTTTTTTTATTATTATTTTTTTATTTCGATAGCCGCGTACTATCGAGAGCAAGTTTATCGAGAAGTGTTTGGTGCAAAAGTTGACTTCATCTCTTCTCTCAGTTGGGGTTCATTATAGGTATAGTTGAGCACATAATAAATTGGTTGCTTGATATTGTACAAAGGAGGTTTTATGTCATATTGAAAAAAGTGAGAGTAAAATCTACAGAATTATTTTTAAATTAATGCATATTTTAGTTATAATTTTCTGCAGTGTTTAATTACAAACGAACTATTTTGACTCATTGTTAGTGTCTTATATCTATATATTTGTGAATCGTAAAGAAAAACCGTCGGGTTTAATTATTTATTTCGCAGATAATACAACATCATGGCAGGATTGCAACTTTCGGCAGGTTCGAGATGCGTGAAATATCTCATGTTCATATTCAACCTAATATTTGTTGTGAGTATATTAAAAATTCAATCTAAAAAATATAACAAACATAATCTTCATGTATGCACAAGTACATACCTACCCCATATCGCACATTCTTGGTGTAGGAAATTGTGATATGTTTCCGTCATGTTAACGGCCAAATTTCGCAATCCAGTGCATCCGTTTCTATACATACATACATACAATCTCTTGAATAAACGATAGCATTTATCAATAACTGGTTCTGTTGCGGCATAGAAGTGGAACATTAGTACATATAATATTCTTATACTTGTATGTACTTATTTTGGTATATGCTTACAATTAGTTTGAATATGAAAACTGTAGCCACAGTAGCAACTATAATACACCTACGTTAGCTATGGGTCGCGAAGGGGCGAAGTTAATCCATTTTGTTGATACGCGGAAGCCCGATAAATGTTATCTAGAGTAGATTTTCTTTACCTTTGTTTTCCATACCGTGTAATTGTAGGTACTCGCTATGATTAAAATTAGTTTTCAGCTGAGATGCCCCTATGATGTGTTTGGTTATTATAACTAAAAACGATAATCGTTAATTACGTCGAATAAATTATACATATAGTTACAATATACGTATATACAGGTGTATCCGGAATATATATGTATAGAGATACAATATGTTGCGTAAATATGAAAGTATATTAGAACATGCCTTTGCGGCCACGTGTGGAACAGGTAACTGCAGCAAGAATGAATATTATATATCTCCTAAAATATCTGCAATACTAAATATGGGTCGCCAAAGCCTAGATTTCCATCTCACTATACAGTAATTAAATACAATAATTAAAAGCTACATAGATTACATGCATTATAATGACAGGTCGAAAATTGCAGTAAAATGTATTTCGACACCTAATTCGGTATATTAAATTTTTATCCACACGATAATATACCAATGGTATAATGTACAACATAATTTAGTACAACGCCAGCAGAATATTTTACTACAACATTTTATGCAGTGTATGTACTGAACTTTATAATCATTCGTTTGTGCAGATGTAAAATTTATTTAAAACGCGTGATAAAAGAATTTAATACGTTCGTATGTTGAATGGATGTATTCGTCGTTCATCTAATAAAGATTGAAAGTCTGTAGGTATTCGGTCTGATGATTCAAACTATAGATAACGCGGATTCCACCGAATTTACTTTCTACACCTAATAAGTACGTATACATTTACATTTAATACGTATATACGCATATCTTTGTTTCATTTTTGAACAACAGAAGAACTAGAATTTTTGTAGAAGTAGGGTATTAGTAATTGCGAAAGACAATCAGACGTTGGAAACTCTCAGAAAGCGAGAAAGAATTTTAATTAATATTGACCGTTTGTGCCGAACAAAAAAAAAAAACTTCGCTGCGGACAGGATTCGAACCTGTGCGGGCAGAACCCAATGGATTTCAAGTCCATCTCCTTAACCGCTCGGACACCGCAGCTGTTGTAACTTGGTGATATTTTACAGTTTATGATCGCACAAAAGTGTAACACTTGTGTTGATTTTATACTTACGTCAACGAACAGTGGAGGTTGCGTTCTTATTTCAACTCTAATACTCTCAAGTTCACTGAAGATCTCTTCAAACATTATGGATATGATATATTGTGATTTCCATATTTTAATGAATCCCCTTAGCTATAGGTATACAACTTGTACATTGTTTTATCTTTTTAATTTGAATGAAATTGTAAGGATATTATTCGAACAAAAATATATTCTATCACCGTGATTAGATAAGAGGATGTATAAAATTTCACCTCTATAACGATGTTTGATTCGAATGAAAAATATAAACCAATAAGCTATAAATTAAGATATTTTTATCTTGCGAAACGCATTTTCGCGCGACTTCCATCGCCAGTTGTTTAAACAGTTATGAGGATTTGAAATCGTGCATTTGTTTCGAGGGGTTTGAATGGGCAGGCTGTACATTCAGAAAAAGCTCACTTCATGACTCAATTTCACAACGGTAGACTCTCTATGGTCACTGCTAATACAAAATATTACGGAATCAGTAGATCCAGCTGGACATCAATACGATTTCACATGTCCTTAAGCGCATGCAATTAACAATGACGATGAAATAAATTCAATTCAAAATCGTCGAGTGAATAGGGATTACGGTTGGTTTCGCGCTCGCCGGGACTATGATTATTTCGAATTGACATATCTATTCCCCTATACTTTTGATGCAATTTGTGGTCGTAGATGACTCACTGCGATCAGACGTATATCAAGTATGAATGCATGTAAGTTTAAAAGCGTCTGCACGCGTGTCTGTTTCATATGTACTATAATTACAATACATGATGAAACATATGTTATAGATCATACATACATTTCACACGTCATAATAAAATTGGACGAAAATATTTATTTATTAGCGTTGAGAAATAGATTACCTATTTATTTCTCATCAAGGGACAATTATAAAACTGTATTTTATATACGGCAAAAAAAAATTAGTAAACATATATTGAATCTCGTAGAATAATTGCGCGTTACATATAGGAATACCATAAATAGTCATTTTTCAATTGGAATAAAAATACAGCAAATTGTAAAAATATGAATTTTCTTGTTACACTTATACGTCTTCAGGGGGAACGTATTACCAGGTGTATTGAATACTAGAGATTTTTGACCGACTTTACCGCATCCTGAAAATGATGCTTTTGCGTTGATATTTTTTACTCTAATTACAGGTGAGTAGATTGCGTTTCCCACCGCAATATACATAATACTTAGGTACGTGCAGGACACGTGTTATGCAATAGTAATTACCATTATTATTATTATTATTATTATTACATGTTTGTATACCAGTAATACGCTCGTATGAATGCGTCATTTCGATTCATATCTTCTCTCACCAGCGAATAATATCACTAGTTTACAAATTTCAATTTTATTCATACATCCCGCAAGAAATTCATATGAATATATTAACTTACCTTCCTTAAACTCAAAGTGTTAGTAGAAATATTCTATCACGTTACATTTTTCTTCTACTGACAAATCTTTTTTTTCATCTACCCTACGTGATAGCTTTACTTTGATGTTAATTTATTCGATTCAAACAATATCAAAGTTCTCGAGATATCAGCCTGGTCAGATTAAAAATGAACACCCTGTATATAATTTCGTAGAGGTATATGAATCATGTTCGGATGAAACATCGACGGTCAACGAATATTGAAATAAAGATTTTCGAGGAAACACAGCGACAGGATGTTTTTCGTATATATGTCTACACTGGTTTATTATTAGCTTGAATAAATCACCTATGAATGTGTGTTATCAATTAGATTATAATATATTCAATGTAAGTGTCAATTAACCGCGCGCTAATTGCTGATTAGGTACAGGTATACCTCTGTTCGTTAAAAGTTTTTTTTTGATCGATGTGAGGTGGAAATTTATGTTTCAATAAATGACTTTTAATGCACTTTTCGAATCTCTTGAGATTAAGTTTTCAACACTTATGGTATAAATGGCGAGAATTTCACTCCAGTTTTCTACGTTGATTGTCTCTTAATCTTATCGAATTTCTAGGGTAAGAATTTTTTTTCTCTAATTAATAAATTTGCCTATAGATAACTGGAATTCTACTGATATCAATTGGATCGGTGATCCTGGGTGTTTACCACGACTATGAACACTTTTTGGATAACAAATTCTTCTCCGTTCCTGCGCTCCTCATCGCTGTCGGAACGATTATTTTCTTCATTGCATTCTTCGGATGCTGCGGAGCGGTTAGAGAAAATTACTGCATGATCGTAACGGTGAGTAAAAATTGAAAAACTCATTATTACTTTCATTAATAAATAAATGCATGCCCCATGTACTGTGCAACAATCAACCAAATTATTCTATTAGCATTTTATTCTAGAAACGCTGCCAGTTTTGAGTCTCCAAACTCCTCCGATCCCCATGTAATTATTTTTCATTTCGCAGTTTTCTACCCTGATGGTCCTCGTTTTCATCCTAGAACTTGCCGGTGGGATTTCCGGCTACGTCTTGCGATCACACGCAACGCACGTTGTGGCTGATAAGATGCACGAATCTATGGCTCGGTATACGGAAAGCAAAGAGATAGCTCTTGTTTGGGACAATCTTCAGGAACATGTAATTCATCGACTTGACACTAATATTTTGTAATTTTATACAAAGATATCAGAGCATTCGGATTTAGGAATTAGGATAAGTCTATATTTCATGTGAAGAACGACTAATATAGTGTCGTTCTAGTAGTTTTGGTTGAAAGACTTGACCTACTATTCCGCTAATCCTTATGGTAATCAAAAAACTCTATCACTGCCAATGGACTGATATCTTTACAGCTTCATACCTTTATTGCGTGT
Source organism: Athalia cordata (assembly GCA_963932425.1). Lineage (NCBI taxonomy): Eukaryota > Metazoa > Arthropoda > Insecta > Hymenoptera > Athaliidae > Athalia > Athalia cordata. Next base: position 36,277,186 of record OZ010626.1, read on the forward strand.
AAGACCTTGATATATTCGATTCGGCATATGGGTTGGGCTTGCATGTGGTTTTCCTCGACAATCGTGCCGACGTCTCATAATTGAAGTTCAGTGTCTCTCAATCCTCGGCGAAATCGGATGAAATTTAACTTTTGTAATTGCAGAACAGGACGTTTGAATTAAACTTAACTTTTCTTTCAAATCTTCTATGCTAATTCATCACAATCTGAAAAAGCAGGAGCTTACACCTTATACAAAATTCCATACACCTTATATAAAATTTCTAGTCCGAAGAAGGATTCAAACTGTTCCAATTACTCGTTGGATTAAAATGATAATGATCTAGCCTGGACAGGAAGTAGTCTTTCGTTCGTATGTTTACATAGTCGGCACAGTCAGTTGAGAATTGTGACCATAATGAATGAATAATTAGGGGAAATATAAGTTAGACTTTATACAATATGTATAGTAAAATTGCATACAGTTTATTCTGGAACGCTTGAATAATTTAAAAAACATTAAAAAAATAGTTTCAGTGTTGCGGAACGCACAACATGACGGATTGGCGGCCATATTTTGCAAACGATACGATTCCATTGTCTTGCTGTAAAAAAGAAGCTGACACCTCTCCAACTGAAACATGCAAAATTGATTCACCCAACGTTTGGCACCAGAGCTGCCTCACCGGTTTTCTTATGGTTGTTAAGGGTCACGCTGTTCAACTCGGAGGTGTTGGAATTGGCGTGGCCTTTGTACAGGTTTGTATATTTCTCTAAGATCTTAATTTAAAATGTTGAGAAACGAAAGAACATTTATGAATCGGAAATTCGATCTTTCGGATCAATTGAAACCGGGAAGAGAATTTTTCTAAGTGAATCACTTTCCGCTTAAATTGATGTGATCATTTCAAAGTTCTTAAATTTTGATGATCGCTCCAGAACACAAGAATTATACAATAATTTGTTAATTATCCGATTCGTGTATTATCAGTTAAATTATGCGCGCATGTAAAACAGGTATAATTTGATTAATGAATAGACGAATCATTAGGATAGACAATTAATCTACATTCAGTAACGCGGTCAAATAATTTGAACATATATTTTCCAAGCGTGACTATATTAATTAGTTGCATTCTAATCACTCTCTGACGTTTCATTTACTATTAATGAAATTGAACATTTTGAAATTTGGATATTCTGCGGACATGATGTGATTCGAATTCACATTCACATATTATTGATAATGAAAAATTATTATCTCTGTTGCAGCTCATCGGCATCTGGTTCTCGATATTCTTGGCGAAGTCCATCAGAAATAATTACGAAACGGTTTAGAAAGCGGAATAAAAAATATACCATATATCTCTGCACGACGTATATTCGTCGTTAAAGTCCGTAAAACCAAGATGGTAAAATACAAACGCAGTCGATATTTTGAGCAACTGCGTTTCCTTATAGTATATAACACGTGCGTATAAAATAATTTGTAATTTATGATTATACAAGAAATTTAAACGCACGTTATTCCTATACGTTCGATGAACCTAATATTGGATGAACTAATCATTATGAGTGTATAATAAGAGTCGTGCCATAATCTCTGATCTTATACGATATAGCTACTGTATGGTAGTTCCTAAGTTGAAAGAATCAATCTAATTCCAAGTGTACACAATATATGTATGTCTAGTAAAAACTAGATTGTTATCGTTTTCGAAATTATACTTTATAATAAAATATATCAGATATGCAATGATTTTTTTGCAACCCATAGAATCCACAAATTTCTCCATCTCGCAGTGTGACAATTGGCAGTCCTCTTAAGAAAGATCTTGATAACGTTCCATCGATCGGAAAACCTGGTGAATTTCATCCACGAAACGTTGTCTTTTATATTTAAGCTGGATTCTCATTGTTGGCCTAGCAGGTACTATACTATCTGGTACTTAGGGCTATATCAACACCGAACCTCATCACGACTCATCCCCAAACTCCAATACCCGAATCCATTTATAGAGATACTGTACATAGTCGTCCTGGGTCAGAGTTTCTTTTTACGGTCATTGAGAATAACGTAAACATGAAATAGGTCACAGGCGCCAGAGTGCAAACAGCCTTACAATATGGCACCTTGGATTGTCGGTTTATGGGAGAAATTGGTCTATTCAGATATTTTTTTTTATCAATCTTCACGGTCTATTCGCCTCCATTATTATAAGGTATTTTATAATATAGGTATAAAGATCTATATAGTTTCATTTTTCGTGTTTTACTAAAATAAAAAAAATTACAAGAAAGGACAAAACCCCGTTTACTTCCGGGGTAAAACCACAAATTTGTATAAGAAACCGTGAATAATTTTCCTCCTCTTACCCCTCGTTCTAATAATGTAACGATTCAAGCGGCCGTAGTGGGATTGTATATCCTTGAGTCGAAGGCGAATGTCTTGAAAGTTTAATCGGAAAATACGTGAAGAAAAGCGTGCGGCATGACATTGACGCAAGGTCGATCGATCGTTATGACATATTCAAATTATATCTTACAGTTTTCATTATGATAGTTGAAAACCTCCACTGTGACTGATGAATTAATTATAAATCCTTCATCCTGCAGTTCAAGTATCAAGGTCGATGATTCCTCCGCTGATGATTATTTTTCGCAGTCAGCTGTTACTGTAAAAACACACGGTGATCGGTCATAATAGGATGTGTATAAGAAAGAAAATGTAAAGAAATCACCTTCGTGCATTTTCGTTTTCATTATCAGTAGATAGCGGCGCACCTGACTCGCTAGCGAAGCCTCAAGTTGCGACGCGGTCGCCATTAACAGTTTGCGCCTTGAAACACCCACACGCGGTAAAGTTACGATAACCGCGAATATTGTTGCAGGATAAAAAAAATAACCCACTTGTCTTATTACTCCGCCATCATTGCCATCGGAACGACGGCGATACGATCAAAACTTGCAAATGTCATCTTCGGCGAATCTTGACGTCGGTCTTCGATGTATCAAATATCTACTATGCGCAGTGAACGCGCTTTTTGTGGTTGGTAATTTTTGAATATTTTCCTAATTGAAAATTTGATATTATAGTCGAGCTTATAAGATTAAAAGTAATCATGATTATTCGGATAATAATTGTTCGCGTTTATAGATTGCCCTATACGTACAGTCAGCTTGTTTCAAGTTACATATATCCACGTATACCGCGCATATGTTTAATTCGAGGATCAGATCGATTGATCTAGAATTGTTATTTTACAGATGGAGTTATAGTGTAAATATGTACAAGCTTTTTATAAGATATGCCAACGTAAGATCCGTTTGCATCCGTCTTTATCTATACTATGTTAGCTCAAATGGTTCAACTTTTATTGTCTGACCTTTCAATACTTTTAATGTAGTTTCAATGACACTCATTGTATTTTTTTCAAATATCGATCATTTCTGTATCGTTGTACGTTATTGAATCGTCAAGAAATTGATCGGGGTATCATCATTTGTTAGAAATATGTAAGCGGAAAAAATTCTATTAGGAACGATCCATGAATTTAGCGAGAATTAATTAAATGTACCCAGTATAATATAGCGCGGATCTGTGACTCAATTCACAGACGCATACCTATGTAACTGCAGTACGATCACAACGTTCAACTTCGTAATTCACAGATTATATCATAGATATATTGAATATCTATGATCATAGATTATATCTATGCTATGATTATACCTTATCGGTACGATAAACTCGGCAGCAGCTTTTAACTTAGCCCAGTACATATTACTACGTCAATTTTAGCAGGAGCAATTATTTTACTATTCAATATTACATATAAATATTTTCCACATGGAAAAGTCTGATTGCAAAATTTATCGAAGACGTTATTGTCTAGTATTTCCCGCATCGCCGTTTCTACGAAATATATACCAATGTTTTTTCCGTATTCATTCGAATTATGATAGAATGCAAAAAACAAGAGCGGCTCGTACAACATATTCGATGTGTTATGGGTATATCGGTTTGTCGATTTGCTAATGGCTAATATTTTATAAGCTACTAACCTGCATATTTACTGTCCTAAAATAAATGTTGTACAATGCATGTTCTTATGTCCGGAATGTTCTTATATTGTCCGCTACCTTTATTCTTCGAAACGTGGTAAAAAGATTTTACAATCGCTATAAAATTTTAGGAATGCAAAATACTTCGTGCAACTGCCGCCATATTAGTTTACGAAATCTAAGCAATGAAAATGTAAACAATTGTAAAGTGGAATTTATCATACTTAAAAGAAAACACTCTTTCACGCCCAAAATATGCATATATGATCAGATATGACTTGAAATCAGAATAATATAATTTATTGATGGTTTCTCAACTCGGCAGCTAACAGGTGTGATGATCATATCGATCGCCACGACTATTTACGCCGTTTACGAAGACTTCTCCCACTTTCTTGATCCAACATACTTTTCACCGGCAACTTTGCTGATGGTAGTTGGCGTGCTGATTTTCGTTATTGCATTTCTTGGATGTTGTGGAGCGATCAAAGAAAGCACGTGCATGGTTTTGGTGGTAAGAATATGATGTCCTGCGTAATTGAAGCATTGACCCACACCATCTGATTCTTTCAAAAATTAAACAGGCACTATTTTATTCTCGCTTTAGTTTGCCGTGTTGATGTCCGTGATATTGACACTAGAAATATCAGCCGCACTTGCTGCGTGTTTCTTGCAAGGTGGGATCAGAAATGTTCTTTCGGATCTGATCGAGACCAACATGCACCAGTACAAACACAACGATGAAGCTAGCCTCGCCATAAACTTCCTACAATCAAAGGTTTCGAACGTTTACTCGCTTATCTTTTGCCTAAAGCATTATAATACATTTGAAGAACGTTTTATTGGGTGAATTTACCGCTATGTATGAAAAGGTATAGGATATTGTTTTACAATACCTGTTACTATTTGATGATCACCTTGTTGCTCGGTTTTCATATGAAACACTTATCAGCTACGTCAATTTTTATCTCTTATCTACGATTTACCAATTTTTCGTCGTACTCTGTAATTGCGTATAATACAAGATTCATATTGGGATAAAAATCATAGTCTAGCTTTGATCGTTAGAGATTTTACCGATTAGGTTTGAAAGTTCTAATCGAAAGTATTTTGCATAAAATTTTTAGCTTCATTGCTGCGGATACAATAGTTCAAAAGATTGGGCTGCTGTGCCTTCAATAAATGAAAACGACATGGGGGTTCCAAATTCATGTTGCTCTTGGTGGACCGCTAATGACGTATGCGCTGGTATTTACGAATCCGGCTGTATCCAACGATTGAATATTGTGATCAATAGAAGCGCTCTTTATCTGGCCACTGGAGCCACTGCCATTGCTTTAATCCAGGTAAGAGATTTTAGTACAACTTTTATAGTCGTGACTTGCATCTGGAATACACAATTTTTTTTGATTCACACTTGCAGTTGACTGGAATAATGTTCGCTTGCATGTTGGGACGTTCCATCAGACGCCAGAAAACGGAGAGAGAAAGACGCCGTTGGGAACTTCGAGAAAGTTTGGTGAACGGTTATCAACCAATTGGGAGATCAGATCCTGTTACCACCTTCCCTGTAATTTACATGCAGTCCCCTGATTACCCCTTGAATCACCCTGTCAACTCTGAGGCTTAGACGTGTAAATTTTTTTTTTTTATAATCATGTCTGCGGAGATTTTATATTGTATAAGAAGAGAAAAATGATTCGGCTTCATTTGTTCAATTTTGATCCAACGGGTTGCCGATTTTGCAAAAATTAGATGTGGACAAGGGAAAAATTGCAAGTATGAATACTTGCGCGAGCACCTAAGTATTTGTCAGTTTTTATACATAAACCTAACGATAAATATTTTACCTGCGTATGTACCCAACTACTATGATAAAATTAAAGGAAGCAAAATTTTTTCACGTGTGTAATTTACGCAATAATCCATGAATCTGTTGATACCGAAAAACATCTTTGAAGCTCGTTTCGAACTACAAACTATTTTAATTATCATATCAATGTTGATGAAATAAGTGTGCCGACTGAACAAAATATATCGTGATGATCAATTCAAAATTTATTGATACAATTTATGTACAATATGTGTCGAATAGCGCGTAATCGGAACAGTATAGTCCATCTTGCGTTATTTTTTTACAATTAGTTCCCGTACATTATTATTTAAATTTGATACGGCAGCATAAGAAGCTCATATTAATACCACCATCACCAAAAAATTCTTGCATTTTTCAAGATTTTACTGGCTTCTTCGAGACGTTCACCCCCTGGAAGATAAGGTGGTGTAAATTCACGATATGCGATACAGACTCGACGGTTTACAGTATCCTCTCGCAGAACGGCATGTTCCCAGTCGTATCTGGATAAAATAATGGCGAAATAATTGATTATTTTTATAACAATGCTGCCACTAACAGTCGCAAATGAGATAATTATGACTAATGATTTAAGCAATTTTCCGTACCTAGCTGTTCCGTATAAAACCATGAGTGATCTTGCAGGCATAGGTAATCGTATAACGGCGTTTTTCATTTCATCTAGATTGATAGAGGCTGCATCTGAATCTTGGATAAGTTCGACAACGGAAGGATAGGTCGCGACGTCGAGTAAATTATATTTTTCTAAGCTATCTCTATAAGGTGTCATTGTGAGAACTGAGTCACCAATGACATTGACAGTGACTATACGTTCTCCCCAGATCCAGCAATCGTCGATATGAGGGTCGATCGATGCACCACGCTTGGGGTTGTACTCCAGGCTGCATTGTTCTATTGTTTTAAAGCCTTGAAGAATCGGAACGTCATTAAATTTTTCTTGTACAAATTTCGTTGTAGATGGAAAGCCTGAGAAATCTCCCAAACGTAGGCGACGTTTTTTGAAATTGCATTTGGGTCCATAATTCTGCAATGGAAGCAAATATAATTATTAATCCAGCAGCTTTTCGCTTAGGCAGCTGGATTGATACTAGTTATATATATACATTATATCATTCTGTACCTGTTTTCTGCGACCGCTCTGAGAAAGATCCCATGGTAAAGCATCTAGGTCTTTAATCAAAGTTGTCGCTTCATCTTCACTCAAGAAGTCTGGCTGAAACAATGATCATTGTTTTATAATTGATTCAAGTCCTGGTTGTCATCAGCTGTTTTTATAAGCTGTCTCTATAAAACGATATTAGGCATCGACAGGTGTATATTGAGGAAAAGCACCTTAATATAAACCCCAGGGTACTCTATCGCCTCTCCAACATGATCTGGATGTTTGTTGCTGTCCAAGTTCCAACCTGGCCAAGCCTTGTTGCATTGAGGGCAGTAAACATAAGTTGGTTTGTCCTGAAATCGTTTTACGTTATTCAAAGTTAGATAATACAAATTGGAGAACTTTAGCATGTGGAATAACATTAGGATTGGGGCATTCAAGAGGTTCCACTTACTTTCAGATTTACAGCTGACGTCGCTGGCAATATTCCATACTTGCTTTCACAAATAAGACATGTTCGAATTCCTTTGCAACCGCATGGTCGAACTGTCTCCATCATAAGTTACCACCAAAGCTACCTAACCAAAACAGAATGCTGTCAAAGCACTGTGTCAGTTTATTCGAGACTAGTTTGACTATTTTGAGATGAACGTGAGACTGTTGACGACTAAAGTGGATCTTCAGTCAATGGTGAGACGGATGGACGAAATTGCTGGAACGGCTGAAATCAACAATTTTGCTTAACTCATACCGATTGAGCCACTGGATTTTTAGGGTTCACAAGCTACTGAAATAGTCTGTAGATGGTGATGAAATTCGAATCTTGACCTAACATAACCTCCTTTGTTTCGTATTATAACTTTTGTGCTTTTTATCGAACTCGGAAGCAATAATAACAATGGCCGCTGGTGTTGTCGATGTTCTGTCAGAAGAGTTTTGATAGTTTAGTTGATAATGAGAGTGCTACGGGGAATGGCAATCGGTGTAAAAGAAATGTAGTGCCTATATTTGATCTAATTTAACAATCGTGTTTAATGGCCGTATGATATAACCAGTGGGTAATGAGCAGTGGTAGTTTTAACAAAACTGCACATGACCAGCTGACGATGTTTTGTAATTAACATGAATTAGCAAGTACACAGTAGGCTTTATGTTAATTTGAGGATGTTCAAAGTTGAGGAGTCATCGAAAGGCAGTTTCCTCCAGCAGACTAAGGCAGCTAGGGAGGAACGAGCTAATGAAAAATATAAAGAAGAAGCTGTAATACGTATTCAAGCTAATGTCAGAGGTTGGCTCGCTCGCCTCAATCTCACCAAAACAATATTGTAAGTTCCGGTCCTTTTTACGACAAAAACCCTTGCTCTTTGATGTCCATGAAATTGCAGAAAGTATTGTTTACAGTTTAGCATTGCCCTGAGTTATTACCACCAGCCCAACGTACGAATATACTATAATAGATAATTTTAATTATATTTGTTCTCAGGGAAGATTTTGACGCAATATTACCAGAGAAATTAGATTCTGATGGAGATGTGCAGTTGAAACCTGCATTACAGATATACAAGGTTACTTCAAGGTTCTTATTTGTGTACAAACAAGGAAAAGATGAAGAAAGGTTGGAGCGTTTATGCAGGTGAACAATTAAGCTGGGATCTGGATGAACTTTAGAACAGAAAATATTGATTTCCTTTCAATTTCTACCTTTATCATAATTTCAGATACCTTGTGCAAACTCTCGATTCAGAGTCACTCAAGTCATCTTACGTAGGTGTAGCATTGAACAAAGACTTCTCGATATCATGGATATCGCAGATGAAAACAGTTCTGCTTTACTGCCTGACTGGTCTAGAGGATTTAAGACCAGAAAGGGTCTCGGATCACAAATCTATTTTGCTGAGATTACACACATTAGTTAGTTTTACATCTGCTGGAACATGGACCATTCTCAGAGTCAAGGGTATGGAAAAGTTCAGAAATGGAATGAATCAACTCTGCGCCAATATTATGGGCCACCTTGTTAACAGTGGCTTCTATGCAATTATGCAGGTGATTATTTGGAGAATCCATGCAATAGTTGTTTTACATAATACGATGTATTGTACCTTCCTTTTTCTAATTATGTAATTTCTATTCCATTGTTTCAGGTACTTTTAGTCAAAGGATTAGGCAGAGCGAAAATTGCGTTTACACCTGTTGCCTTGTCAGCTGCGGTAATGTTGTCGTTGAGACCATTAATTTCTTCTCAGATGTCCGACAAACTGGTTTCGATGTTCCTTATCAATATCTGTAGCGTTCCTGCCTTGATTTACCACTTGAATATCATGTCCCCAGAGGTAATTACTTTGATAAATGAGTTGTCACCAGTTTATTGTGATTAAACAAATGAAAAAACAAACAAACAAACAAACTAATCATTTCACATACATAGATAACATGTAATCAGATATCAGGATGTTTCGTATGACTTTGAAAAACAACACTCCGTTCTCATTGCTGTTTACAAATAATCAACAAAAATATATTTTGCAAAATTCATTCCAGTGTATCTCAGCCCTAACCACCCATAATTTATTTATGAGAAGTCTGGAGCTGCTAAATTCTGAGCAGAACTTGAGAGTAGTATTCAACGCATTGGAGGGTAGCTATGCTCTTTGTTTACTAGCTAATTTAACACAGCTCGCCAACATTGAGAGAGATGAAGTGCTGAGAGAGCTCTACTTCCCTTCTTTCACAGTAAGACTGGCACTCGTAACTTTGATACTATACTACTCTATCGCTCCGATTTTTTACAAATCTAAATTTATCAATATTCCACAGTTTGTCGTAACAAGAATGTTAGAGGCCTGTCAGCAGTATGTTGTAGCTAAAAAAAGTAATTTGACTCACTGGCATCCCGTTTTGGGATGGTTTGCACAAAGCGTGGATACAACTCTTCAGGATGCTATTCCATATGTGAAATTGCAGCTTTCGTGTCTTTGGACAGGCAAAATTGTATCACAACTAATTGGTGAGCTTAGCTATGAGACTTTCACTTATTCCGAACACATGTACTGTATTTGAAGTCATCAAGGTTTTTTACACACATAAATGCATCTAGCTAGACACAAGTTTCATTTCAATTATTGATAAATTAAATTTCAGGTTCACCACTTAGTGAATTAGTTGAAAAAGAACCGCAGTTTCAACCTGATCAGCAGAGCACATCGATCGGAACAAGCATTTTTCGTCGTGCCTTTTTAGAAGCTCGAACAAACAGGAATAATAGTAATAAGAACTTTCGAAAATTGGGCAGCCCTGAGTCAACTAGAATAGCATTGATTTGTTCTTTGTATCAAACCGCTTTACACACTTTAACGCAAATGAATCTTGATATTTTAACTGGTGAGTGTGTCCAAATAAAATGCCATTGCTATTGTGAAGGAATGTAATCAAAATAACAATGAAAATAGATTCCTTCTAAATTATCATAATTTTGAACAGGCTTGTGTTATCAAGATAAAATTTTATATCACATGTGGCTGTTTCTCTGCTCGCTCGGCCAGTACTGTGGTCTGAAAGCATTTCTTGACCACTTGGCTGCAAACACAAAATGCACTGCCCCAGAGTTTCAAATGTTGATATTATTCTGCGATTGTATGACCCATTACGTTACGTAAGTATGGATACATATTATGATGAATAGTTTTTGCTGATTTTTAATATTTCTCATTGGCCAATGTACGTCATGGGATTTCTGTTGTTTCAGGATTCTAGACGATATGGAAATGTACGAACAACAGGATCCATTCAAGCTCACGGATTTTGTTGCGATGTCTTATTTCTTGAACCAGTTTCTGTATAAAGCAGTCTTGAATAATTTGTTCGGTGAGTAACCTACAGCTACTTGCTTCCCATTCTTTTTTTGTGAAGCTCACCCTATACCTAGCTTGAGTTGTGACGCGCAGAATTTGAACAATTCTAGAAATTGTTTCATGTACAGAATGTTTTTTATAGACTAAAGTTTCAGATGTTACAGATGTAAAGACAGTTTCAAGTAATCCCCTCTTCACATCTCTGCACACTCTACTGATGGCTTTATACCGGAGGGATTGTCGGAGAACCTTCTGCCCCGATGGACACTGGTTGGCAAAGTTAAGTATTCAGAAACGGAATTGAATTTTGATCTTTCCGATCATAGCGAAATTATCTTCAACTATATACACCTATTATATTTGAGTAATTGTCCCACAACAGGAGGTTCGAGTCTCAGGATTCCTTGCTGACTTAGAGAAAGGTAGGAGAGGTGCTGCTTTGTTGTTATCAAAAATGCCTCATGTTATACCACATTCCGAACGAGTCGTACTTTTCCGTAAACATGTTTCTGACGAAAAAGCTGTGTTGGGGCTGACCGTGAGTGCCTGTAACAGTCCACCGTCGACTCTTATAGCTGTACATAGGTAAGAAGAAAAAATATCTCAACGTATCAAGTACACACAAGAACGTGAATTTCAACCAAGTACTTCAATTTTATTATACATTGTAGATCGCGCATCGTCGAAGACGGTTACAGGCAACTTGCTATGCTGCCGTCACAAGCCTTAAAAGGTGTGATAAGAGTAAGATTTGTTAACGAACAAGGCCTAGATGAGGCCGGTATAGATCAAGATGGTGTATTTAAAGAGTTCCTGGAAGAAACCATTAAGAGAGTATTCGATCCTTCGTTGAATCTTTTTAGGGCTACGACTGAAAACAGGTTGTATCCCTCTCCGACATCTTCAATGCAGGACAACCACCTCCAACTTTTTGAATTTGTCGGACGCATGCTTGGAAAAGCTGTATATGAAGTGCGTAGAGAAACATAAAATACTAACCATACATCTGCCGACTCATAAATATTGAAAACGTGTGTAATAGTTGTGTATTTTTTACAGGGAATCGTAGTTGACGTTCCTTTTGCGTCATTTTTTGTTTCACAGTTCTCTGGTCAAACTGGAGGTGCTCTTTACAGTTGGCTCGATGAGTTAGCATCTTTAGATCGAGATCTGTATCGGAGTCTGACACTTGTAAAACATTTCAAAAGTGATGTGCGACAATTAGAACTAACATTTTCTCTCGACGAAGATGTTCTCGGTAAACTTGTTACGCATGAACTTGTACCAGGTGGAAGAGCTGTCCCAGTCACCAACCAAAATAAGATCAATTACATCCACCTAATGGCACACTTCCGAATGCATACTCAAATTAAGGATCAAACTATAGCTTTTATCAAAGGATTTAGATCTATCATTAATCCTGATTGGCTCGCCCTTTTCTCAACACCAGAGGTAAGTTCTTTATTGCATTTTATCAATTTTATTTCATTCGTTTTAAACCTATAAAAACTTATTTTCTTACTCCAAGATAATTGATAGTCATGTAGTTCATAGACTTTCAATTATAAAATAATCCAAGCCTGCAACAGAGACAAAATCTACGTTATTTATTGAGGGTAATTTGAATCCTTAGCTACAACGATTAATATCTGGCGATAATGTTCCTCTGGATCTACGAGATCTTAGACGTCACACGCAATATTATGGGGGCTTTCATGATAGTCATCGAGTAGTTTGCTGGCTTTGGGATATCTTGGAGAAAGATTTTTCTGAGGAGGAAAGAGGCCTGTTTTTAAAGGTATGTTAATGAGGAATTTAAATAATAAAGCCTCTTCCGGAGATTGAAGTACTGATCTGAAATGTTGCTTGTGAATTCCAGTTTGTTACGAGCTGTTCGAAGTCACCATTATTGGGATTTGCGCATCTGGAGCCTCCATTTTCAATCCGGTGCGTTGAAGTGGGTGATGATGAAGACACGGGGGACACGATAGGTAAGTATCAATTATTGTTTTTATACGCGAACTCGAATTTATATACAAAAACCATATCTGAATAATATTCTTATATCCAGGGAGCGTGATCAGAGGATTTTTTACGATTCGTAAAAAGGACCCTCAAAATCGTTTGCCAACATCTTCGACATGCTTTAATCTTTTGAAATTGCCGAATTACCAAAAGAAAAGCACGTTACGTGAGAAATTACGTTACGCTGTCACGAGCAACACTGGTTTCGAACTTTCATAAGGTACCCAGTATGTATTGTGAATGTCACAAAACCATCGGAGTTATAATTCTTGCAGACGCTATTCCATCTGGGCAGGTTGATTCTGGTTCAGCTTAATTTATAGCGTGTGAGATATGTACAAAATTTATATGCCTTAGGTACATTTCACTTTCAATGTACTTTTCTCACACTTTTGTTTCATGCTACACTCAAACATGGAATCGTCATCTGCTTCGTGAATCGATGTTTGCACTAATTACAGCAGAATCTGACGTAATATAATTAATTTACAAATACTGTAATCATAATTCCTAAGACTATGAAATCGGCGCGGTATTAAGGGTATAAAATAACTGTCAATAAAGTGTATGATAGTAGGGTATGATGTAATAATATTAATTACTTTTTGATAAAATATAGTTGATCAATCATGTGAACGAAGAAAAAGATTGGAGACAAATCTATGCTGATGTAATACATACATCTAGAACCCATTGAGGCGAATACTCAGCGTCATTATGACGCTGTTATCGATACTCTCTGTTACATTTTAGAGACAGGGGTGGTAAAGCGGACGCGAAATTTTAACCATCTTTTTAATTTTAGGTATCGTATTTATGTGCGGATTATTTATTCATGCGTATACTCTATTATCATCGCAACATAGGTATGGTTGCTTTCTTCATTTAATTTTTTTCTTCTTCTTTCTACACCCAAACTGATGCTAATCTTGCAATTCTCAAACCATGTGTGCTTACCAGGGTAGAGATTTTTAGTGATATAGCGCGTATTAAAAAGAAATGAGGATGATGAAAATTTTTGGATCTTTACAGGATTTGCTATCGGAGATTCAGATCTCGTTTTCTGATTTCAACAAAGTTCAGTTACAGTCGAGCCTGTTAGACGCAAGTATTCATACAGTAGTCTGTAGCCTATACTGAAATTTACAGAGTCTCCGGTAAGCATAATGCAAATAAAACACGACTTTATTGTGTAAAATTTATTCAGAATTCAACTCCTTTACAGCAACAATAGTTGCTAAAAACTGAGTGGCTTCTGAATTAATTGAAAACAGACCAAAGATTAATTAATACGTATAGCTTACCAAATATGATAAAGATAAATCAGTAGTTTAATGTCAACGAACGGATATAATGAATCCAGAATATTTTCCTACGAATAAACGTTGTTGACGATTGTAGTTGGTTACGTAGTGTTTTATAACGGTAATTGTATTAAGCTTTCGAATTGTTAACATTTTGGTAATCAGTTGTATCATGTAATAGTTATGGCACTTGGAGTATTCGTTGATAAAAAAATTTAATTTCCTAAACTTATTCAACAAATTGAAGATAAATAAAGGTACAATAATGGTAAACAATGATAAAGCTATGAACGAACAACATGTCTGTATGAATTAATTCACACATCTAACGCACAGTCAGAAAAATTTAAAGGTTGATTAATATTCGCAAAATGTCTTTGTTGTTACATTTGAAAATTGTGACCTTCTATCAATGCTGATATGAAGAACGAATGTACATGGAAAAGACTTATAGTATTGCTAAAATCAGAGTGTCAATGACGATAATCAATTGGATCTTGATCTCTCGAATTTTCTTTGGGTACACACGTGCTATTTTATTTAATAGATTAATAAAAAGTAAAGTGATGAAATGATTAACCAGGTTTTGCTTTGCATACAGTTATTATAGGTATATTGGTATATCGATTGGCAATTCGAATTACGTAATGATTGTCCTTGCAAAATTCCCTGTATAGTTTATCATGCCTATATTATATTGTATATTAAGACGGACCATGCTTTGTAAATTTATGTCATAACACAATATCGTTGATTATACATATTCCGCAAAAGAATTTTGTAATTATTATCATAATATGTATATTGTTGTTCTATTTAAGTGAAAAGAAACAAAAAAAAAGTAAAAACATAATATGCAATAATAATGCTGTAAATATGCACCTATTTGAATCTTGTATACCATATAATCCGCGTACGACGGATCCTCTATGTAATTTTCCTTTTCGTCAATTATAAATACACCCTAGCACAAGCGATCGAAGAAACTTTGAATTTTTCAGTGTACAGACTACAGAACATATTTGTGAATATTAATCACAGTAAGATGACGGCCCGGAGTTTTGACGACGTGAAGCTGTTCTGAATAACGTGGTTCGATGTGATATACGATGAGCCAGTTTACGAATTTTAAGTGGAGCTTATCTCATCGCTCTACCGAAGTGAATTTGACGCACGCAATCAGGGTCGCTTGAACCGGTACTCGAAATTTGAATCAGTATGATGACACGAAGCGAAACGAAGTATTTTAACTTGAATTTCACAGTGTAAATCTGTAGTTTTAGGTACCTAACTTTATTCCCAGGAGTCAAGACGTGGAAAAAAAGTACAAAGGGACATTTATGACCCTCGAAATAGCTATGCGACTAAAGGTATAAGTAGGGAGAGTAGCATAATTTTGACGATTCTTTGAATTAGACCTCACCAGAAAAATACAACTAGCCTACCTGAAGTCCCACATCTGAACACCTGTCCGTTCAATTTAACTAACTGACAGTTCACCGTTTTCAAACACTTAAGTACATAATCTGGGATAATTGTTCGAATCGTTTCCAGTAACCGATGCAAGGTTAATTTTCAGCGCAGATTAATTTTTCCGAAGTTAATTTAACCAGTGCGTGGAAATTTGTTAGATCTGGGTATATATGCAGGGATCGCAAAGTTAGGGAGGAGATCTTATTCCTATTTTGGATCATGCCCAATTAATGGTCTCATTGTGGTATACTTATAAAATAATACATTTCCTCGAGCCCCATGTGCGACCAATCTTATAGAATGTTTTTTGTTGGAACCGCGGACATCTGAATATTATTGTTTGTACGAAAAAGTTTTGTCGTTAAGTAATCAAAAAAGTCTCGCTGAATTGACATAAAATTGATAAATTAAGCAACAAAACTGAACTATATACCATATTCAACCATACGTTCAACCAACTAATACATAGTTTTTAGGAAAAGTATCAAATGATGAATTACTGATCAGACAAAACTCTTTGTTTGAATTGCCGAACACTCTGCAATCCCACTCAAGGAAACGGCGTCGTTATTGAAACAAAAAATTTCTCTTTGTTGTAACGGGATTCCGACATTCCTTATTCAAACGCAATTGAACAAGGGTCGCGGAAGCGATTTCTATTCAGAAAACCATAGGGGATCTCAAGCCCTTGAAAGTGGCAAACTGTAGAATTTCATAAACCGATCAATCGCAAGTAGCTATAAAACGAATTCAGAGACGTCCCGTATACATGCTCAAGGAATGAATAATTTAGTGATCTTTGAAACCTCTTGGGCCACATCTCATAAATTGATTTAAAAGACGTCAGATCTTTAGGTACTGAAAGTCCATTTATTTCCCACCCCACAAAATGTAAATTTTGCCATAAATAGGTAAGATTCCATAACAAACATTCGATAGTTTTAGATTAAAAATTGTCAATTCAATAATAGAAATTGCGTCACACAGGTCTGGACGCGTTAAAGCTCGCGTTAAAGTCTGGCTAATTTTTTACGCTTTCCAAATAAATTTTGCTTTTCCGATGTCAAACATTGCTTTCTTCTTCCTGGAATTATAATTTCGAGTTCAATTGATGATAAAATATTCCTAAAAACAATAAATGATAATTGCATCTCTTCGGACGAAGTACGTGGTCACGTATGCAGTGATGCATCGGTACCAGGGGCGCGTTGCGGCGCGGAACATCGGATGGTCGGTACGCGTCGTTGTGGTTGCGCATAGGTTTTCTGCGCATGTCACGTGATCGTCTTTGTGCAGCTGGCGGTGCCCCCAGTAGTAGTTTGTAGCAAGGATTTTGGTGCGGCGGCAGGCAGGAGAAACTAGAAACTTTCAATGCTCAGTGGCCAGCAAGCCTTGGCTGCGTGAGGACCTGTTCCATTAGATAATAAAAGATAAAACCGCGTACCGCGAGAGTGAGGCGTCCGATTTGTGCGTGTGTGTGCGTGTTTTTTTGTTCCGGGGAGGTTACCTCGGCTGTTACAAGAAGATTAGAGGAAAAATCAAGCAAGATCTCGAACTCTTTACCCTATAGTGGTTCACCGAGACCCTGGAAATCTTTTTCATTAATTTCTTCCCCGTTGTTTTATTTCCGCCCTCCCCTCAATGCCCTTTGCCCCTCGCAACGCTCAGCAAAGTCACATAACTAACTTAACCTAAACGACGTCCAGCAATCTATCCTGATATAATCTGAACTGAACTGTACTTCGTGTGAATCAAAAAAAAAAAAAGAAGCAAATGCAAAAAACGCTGGAATAGATTTGAGTCACTGCCGCCAGCTGAGTGCATACCGTGTGTCTGTGTCTGTGAAGATTTAAAGTTCGTGCGTGCGTGCTTCGAACATAACCTGAGAAGGAACGAAGTTTTTGAGTTGGATTTTAAAAGGATCTAGAGAAAAAATGACCGTAAATCGAAAGTTCATCGGTAGTGTTTTCTTTTGTACATAACTAAACTGCACGTAAGATAAAACTGAGAAGATTAATCGATATCATAAAATAAGTATATCTCAAACGACGTTGCAAGTCCTTTCTATTCTAAACAAGGTTAATAGGACGTTAGTAGTGAATTTTTTGGCAATAACGAGACCGAAGGAGGATCTTAAAAAGTGTGGAAATAATAAGGCGTCTGTGCATCGTGCGAGAGATAAGGTTGTGAGTAATATTGTGGAATCAAGGTAAACAAAGGAAATAGGAAACCGACGTCGTTTGTTCTTCTTACCGATTCGGTTGTGGGATGACAGTGTTTTGTGACGCGTGAAAAAGAATAAAGGTGAATATTAAAGTCGTTACACGTAAAATATCTGAATTGAATCGTGTCGAACGTGTCGAGGAAGGAAAAATAACCGTTCCGGGGTACACACATACAAAGCGTGGTACGGAATAATTGTGCAATAACATGTACCAGGTGATCGATTTGTGAAAAATCTTTTTACAACCGTTAAGTGGGGTGTTTAGTTAGTGTTTGGCGATATCAAACACGAAGAGCAGAAGGTCACGCCTATCTCTGATTTGCAATTCCCCATTTTATTGTGCAATAATCTTTACTTATTCTGATGAGCGACGGCGTCGAAATCATGAATACTCTAAGTAGGCATTTGACGTAAGGAATACTACAAAAACAAAAGAACGACACACTGATCAGATGAATGGAGTGACGACGGAGTAACGTAAATAAAATTAAAAAGCAAAAATAAATTAGATGAATCAATAGCGGAAGTAAATAAACAAATTTAATCTGGGTTCTTGAGAGTAATTGACCGAGAGTTTAGATTGCGTGGTTTTCATAGGGTTAAAATAACCTAACGACACACCACACTCTCAAGAGTAAATAAATATAGAAAACTATCTTTGTCGTCTGCTAGTAGAAGAGAATTCTAGGGGGGTCGAGCGCGTCCCGCATTCATTTTCAAGCGAAGTAATCTGAACCATTCGATCCGACCAAGAAGGGGGCGGGTTTCGGGATCAAAAGAACAAAAGAAGATCAAAATACTCGAAAAAGATAAAAGAAGGGACCCTGAACGAGCGGAAATAATTGAGCATCGCGCGCACTGGAAAACACCAGGTAAAGTGTCGGAGATCCTGGTGCCGTTGAAAAAATAATAACAATAATAAAAACAAGAACAATACGAAGAACGATTCACGGAGGACTTCGCTGGGCCTGATAGCCTCTGGCTCGGTGCCCTGCCTAGGGGGGCCTAGGTAAAATTTAATGGCAGTGGTCGGGCCCAGCCGGCACTCGCGGGTGTCCATGAGCGTGTCCATGTCGCTTATGCAGGGGGGTGGGGCCGGCACGACTGCCGGGGGTGGCGGTGGAACAACCGGGACTCACCCAGGGCAAGCAGTTCTCGCCGCTGCCCAGGCCCCACCAACTTATTATCACCCCGCAGCACCAGCGCCTCCGCCGCCTCCGCCTACTCAGGATCCCGTCCAGCCCGACAGGCCCATCGGATACGGAGCATTCGGCGTTGTTTGGTGAGCGATTTTTCATCTTTTATTGTTTTATGGGTTTTCAGAGAGCGGGAACGCGGAGTTAAACGGCTGAAAAAAAATTCTATTCTTATCGGAAGAAAAAAGCAAAAACAAATTCCAAAAGTAAATCATCATTTCTTCCTTTACGATGAAATTTTGTGCACGTAGAAAAGTGTTCGAGCACTTGGCAGAACATTACTTGACATTCCTGCTTTTCTTTTTCTCATTGACAATAAAATTTTTGGCTTTATTATTTGATATACATAAGTACCTTGAGCTTGTTTTGATTCAAAATTTTATTGTTTCAAACTGAATCTCATTTCGCGGAGTAAAGCCAAAACCTCGGCCACTGGTTTGAATAAAATTCCTCTCTTTCTCTCTCTGACTGCAATATGCTTGTGATACATGTGGGGAGATTTCATCTCGGCAAATCTGGACCAGAGTGTTTTATCCCGGAAAATATCCATGAGGATCCAATATTTTTATCGTATCAATTAATCATTTTTATTTTTGGTTTTTGTTTGCCGTAATCGCTGAAAATTCTCTGCACTTTATTTATACGTATTACATGGCTTATAAATACACATGCGTGTGTGCGTTTTTTGTGATCATAAATGTGTTTTGTAATTCTTGCTCTCCTACTTATACGTATGCACTACGTACCACATCATATACAATAAGTATGTATTATAGCATACATACTTATACCCTCAAGAGGAGCGACTTTGGTTGCCCTCCGTCAGTTTAATGTGAATGCCCTGTGTCGATTTATCTCGCCCGAGATCGCTCTTTGTGCGTGAAAAACCTGCTTAGAATACTAAAATATCGAAACAGTATCCCGTATGTGTTTCCCATACACACGAAATTAAGAAGAAAAATAAAAATTTCACAATACACACGCGTGTACATGTGCACCCAAATTTAAACCAACAAGACCAAGATCATGAGGACTTTTTGAGATTTCCTTGTTATTTTATTATCACGTCTTATGACTCATACTTTTTATATTTCATTATTTTTTATTATTCTTTTTTACTTTCATTCTACTTTGCCCTGCGCTGCTTATTTTTCTCATCATGTGATGCTCATCTTGATGCTGAAGTTGTTGCACCGCGATGTGCATCGACTATGTTAGTCTCGTTTCAAAGTTGTCTGCTGTTTTATTATTATGCAATGTCACGTTAGAATGAAAGAAGTTAGATACTATATTAAATTTCAATCAAAATATTCATACATATTTTTTCCATCCTTTTTACTCTTTTATGACTCTATGACGTGTTCCAGTCAATCAATGAACTGAATTTTTGAAAAATTCAGTAAAAACGATGAGAAAATTTCTGTTGATGATATTATGTGAATCTAATCGTTTACGCTGTAGGTGTAAAATTTATAAACGACGAGGAATCGGGGTGACAGGTTTTTGTCCGTACAATTAAACTCGGAAGTTTATTTGCGAGGGAAAACAGTGGTTTATATGTTTCGATTTCTAGGTTGCTGGGAATAGTAGAACTTGTTTTAAGATCAGATGACATTGAATTCCGTGAGAAAGATGAGAGAAGAAAAAGAAAGAATGATAAAGAAAGGGAGATGGAAAAGGAGGAGGAGAGGGATTTGTAGAGTTCAATGTCGTCGTTCACAGAAAGAGGGATTTCCCCCAGGTTTTATTATTTTATTTTATCCGCTGA
The DNA here is from genome assembly GCA_963932425.1 of Athalia cordata. Classification (NCBI taxonomy): domain Eukaryota; kingdom Metazoa; phylum Arthropoda; class Insecta; order Hymenoptera; family Athaliidae; genus Athalia; species Athalia cordata. The sequence goes on from OZ010626.1 coordinate 36,298,048, forward strand.
CATCGCATCGCTTATCGTAGTAAACATCGTATACAGATAAGCTGAAACGGTAGAGAGAAAAAAAAAGTTCATTTCATCCCTTTAAATCCGAATATTTGAAATATTCGCACATTTACGTACATCATATCCGAAGTATTGGAATGATTATTATATAGTATAATAACGACAACAACGTTATTTATAATAACAATCATTATGATAATTTGTGCGTCATTTTTATAAGAAATCTGTTTACGCATGGACCCGATCATCTGCAACCTCATCATCAAAAAATTCTTGTTCTAATTTCAATTTTATACAGTGAAAACTGGATTCTTTAATATGAATTCAAATTGAAAACAACAAATTCTCAGCACCCACCAATCTTGATTTCGAAATGAATGCATAAATCACAAAAAAAAAAAAAAGAAGAGAAATTATAACCCTCATATCATAGTAGCATAGATAATAGTCTAGTGACTTCCTCCTTTTAGTTTTGTACAGATTGTAAAATTAATCTTATCATCAAACCCTGAAATTACGTAGTTTTACAATGATCACAATCTTTTTCATTTACCCAGTAGCGAAACGATTAATTTCACACATATGATTGCTTGGTTCTGATGTTTTTTTCTTTCTTTCTCGGAGTTGCAAAGAATTCGGTGATCGAACCCTCTTTAAAAAACATGCAGCAGTGCAGGTAGCGTTAATAAATATTGATGAAATGAGGTATGTCTCGGGGCGGTGACCGCCAAATATTGAGCGGTTGGAGAAAAATCAATGTCACTAATTGTCTATAGAATAATTCCATGCGACGGCGTCGGCGGCGACGGTGATCAGAGTTGGATATAAAATTATTACGTACATATATCTACATCGCAACGATCTAGGGATTCGAAAAAAGGAAAGTAGAGAAAAATACCTCCGAAGTGGTTCTCTTCGCGCTATTTGATTGATCGACGAACCGTATCCGTACATACAAATACATACATATAAGTTGGACTGTTCACGCTACATCCCAAAAAATTCGTATTTTTTTTTATTCCCCCTGTTTTTTATGCCTGTAACTTGGTTATATACTTATTACTTTTTCTACGTGTATGTATATAAGTTAAAGTGTAAATCGGTATAACTGTATTGTGTTCGTTAAACGAATGTCTACGGGTTGAGTGATGTCGCCGCGCGGCGCGTTGATGACCTCGACTGACTGGCTTGGTGCTTGCCTTGCTTTGCTTCTTCGATGCTGCTGCTGCCGCCTTTTCGTTCTACGAGTGCCTCGACCGTTGAGTGACCTTCGGTTACGACGCTCTTCTTTTTTTCCTCACTTGTTTTTTTTTTCAAATTATTTTAAGACTATAAATTACCAATGACTAATATAATGATCGCGGTGATAACCCTCGCCAGCCTATAAGATTACACCTGCGGTGCAGGTAGTGCCAATTTCAATTACATATCTTACGCGGTCAGTTTGATGATCATATTTTTTTATTCTCTGCTAAGATAGTAAGTTGCTAGTCATTTCTGATATTTTACCAATAAATCCTAAGTTGGGAAATTTATGCTGTCCTGGTCCATATCTTTCCATTATGTGAAAAACATATGGATCAGGAAAGCCTAAACCTGTGGTGAACCCGATTTGTTGAATCTCACAGAAATCTAAACTTGAAAAAAGGAAATGGCTTTCTTTCTGGGAAATTCTGGTCAGATTCAAGTCGTACAAAACTCCTTTAAAAAATATTCAGCACACATGTACCCCCGTTTAAGGCCAAATGTGTAATTGGTGGATAACAATTTTATAAGGGTGCAGCATGTTGGATAAGTTGTCCAGATTGACCGTGACTACATGGGCCGAGGGGGGGGGGGGGGGTCACAATCAATCTCGTCAAGCGTACGTACACATCGATGCGTGTATACGTCCATCTTTCTAAGTATGTGAATGACCATACCGTATACATATATACTTGCACTATTTCTTGGGTTAAATCACACAGCGAAGGAGGTAGTATAGTACCTAGACGTAGTCATAGCAACGCGGGCCACGGTGACTCGGAAGATAAGTAAAGCCGAAACCGACGCTGACGACGACGGCAGCGTCGCGGGGTTTCGGAATGGGATAGGGGAAAGAAGGGAATTCCGCCAAGGCGTCTGCGCCGGGTGACTTGCTCCGTTGCTGCTGCTGCTGCTTTTGCTGCAGGGTTCGAACGGACGATAACGCGGCGAACGACCCGGTGGCTGCAGACCCGTTTAGGTTAGGGGGGACGGCGAGAGGATTAGTTCCCTTATTTTATTTTTTCTTTTTCTTTCGTTCGTTTCGTTTCGTTGCGTTTTAGTTTTTTTTCTTTCTTTCATATCTCGAAAGCTCCATTCTTCTCGCATGACTGCATTGATCACGGGGAACTTTGTTAATTGAACATCATTGCGCGATAAAATCTGCACAATATAAATTATATCTATATATGTACACGAATCGATCATTCAATTATACGAGAGGATTATAGTAATTTTCTATATCCATAGGTTTTATTATTCGCCACATGGGAATGTATCCATTACGGTCGAATTATGGTTCGGCGGATAAAGAACACCTATTATAATTAATTTACACGATATATATTTCGCTCCAGTTTCCGTCATAATTTTCTTCGACCTTATGTACACATGCACATATATCTGTATGTCCCATTTGCATATAAATATTTGCACGTTACTTAGAAGTGCGTCGCTCATATGTAGGGGTCGGTAATCAGATGTGCGCGGTTTGCGTTGTTGTGGCATTATGGAACTCTATATAATCGGATTAGAATTGTCTCAGACCTCCAGTACAGGTAGTTGGAGGAAATATTTTCAACAAAATTTTTGTAATTTACGTCAACAATTTATAATCCTTATCATATTCGTACGTGAAATTTTCAAGTTGCTTTAGTAGTCTGGTAGTTACACGCCGGGATTTAACGTTGGAAAATATTTCTTTCACCCTTCCAGATTCGTGCAGCTTGAATTCTAATTCGGTGTTCGGTACGTTACCTAGATGTTATATTATGGTGAAGTATAATTTTGCTTGCCGTAAAGCTCAAGTCTTTTTTTTTCTTTCTTTCTTTTTTTTTTTCTTTCTTTCTTTTTTTTTTTCTTTCTTTCTTTTTTTTTTTCTCTTTTTCTCCACTACAGGAACGGGAAGTGCAGGGCGATGCACCGGAAGTCTATAGTTCGCGTCGCCAGCTCTTCAGCCCGCACTGCTGCCGCTGCCGCTTCTTACTCTGTGTATAGACGTCATATTATGCTTACATCGTTGCTAAATTTTTCTACTCAATTTCGACTCTCATAGAAATTTGGAAAACCATAGAAGTGTGGAGAAAAGAAAAAAAGAAAATTTTTCCTTTTCTTTCTTTGGTATCCCATCAGCTTTTTCCGATATGATAAATTTAGGAAAAATTCAATTATGAGCGAAATTCTTTTCGTGCACAATTTGTGAGCTACCATCCCTTCTGCTGATGCTGTTGAGCTGTTGCTAAAGGGGTCGATATTTTCTAATACCCACGTCATCTAGTAGTACCTCATAGTTTATGGTATAGTAAACCTAACATGAATCATCGTTTCCATCTGATTCATACAGTGAACGTCACTACAATTATATGAGTCAATCAATCGGACGTGCAGTTATGTATACCGAAATACAATATGTCCAGGTACATCATTATATTTTTGCGATCAAAGTTTTATCGTTTATCGAATATTAAGTTTTTTACGTATAACGTGAGATTTCGTGAGATTTTTTAACGAGGAATTTTATTAATTTTGCAAAGTGGGCTATGTAACGCAAAAATGGGATAACTTTACAGCGGAATAATGTTTTTATGTAGAGAATTTATGCTACTTCGTCGTCATCGTTCGTAATATGAGTTTTTCTGGTACAGAGAAGTGGATTAGCTCGATCGATTTGTATATAGGATACGTATATATTTGTGAAAGCTGTTACACTACTAGCTATATATAGATACGTACGTGTGTATATATGAATAAAAAACTCGTTTGATTCATTGACATACACCTAAATTTGGTGGGCATTCAGCCAACAGCAGCAGTAGCACAAGCGGCAAGTTTGACCCTTCACAGTTTAGACTTTAGAGCTTCGGATGCATTTAGAGTTGCATGTATAAAGAGGGGGATTGAAGGAGGGAGAGGGATAAATCGGGCTTTATGCAAATTGGGACTCGTGCCACGTGTCGTTCGTTGTTAGCCGAATCCCCCCTCCAGATTTTTGGTCCCGCGTTGGCGTCCATATTTATCGAGGGGTTCCTTCCGTCGCTCATCTTGAGGTTTTCCACAAACCAATTGAACTCGTTTTTGTTGTTAATCATGCAACATGACGCATAAATGAATCTGGAAAATTTCGACGAAATTATTTTATTTAATCGATTGAAATTTTGCTCTATTAGTGCGCAAATTCCAAAATCTACCTGTCCTACATACATCGTGCAGCGTACAGCGCACATATTTTTGATGTACGTGTATATTTATATGGTTATATAGCTTAGCTGCGTATATCGGAAGAATATATAAAAGCGCTCCGGCAGATGTTATGGGCAGGTGGGCACGTTAGCGCAGCGCAGAACAGCTGCCGCTTTCCGCTTCTGGTGCTTCTGGTGCCACTTCTACTTCTGTCCCTGGAGATGGCCTCTCCGTCGTATGGTCGTCGCCGTCGTCCTCGTCCTCGTTCTCTTTGCGCGCAATATACGTAATATCGACGTACATCATATCTATATACGTGGTCGTATGTCCTGTAATTTTCAGGACTCCTGGTAAACTCCTGCGGGGTCCTGTACTGCAGGCGTGTTCGTTCCGTGATTCTCTGTACTAATATTACATGAGATTGAGTATACATGTATATAAAGGATCCTTTGCAGAAACCCCATTCATTTTTTCCATCCCTCCTACGATTCTCCTTTGCAGCCCTGTGTCTCCATCACCACGACGTATACAGATGTATAGATATACCCACGCAATATGTACTATACTATACTCTTACTATTGATCTGCGAGAAAACCAAAGATATAAATTTTTTTTTTTTTTCTTCAGTTTTTTATATCGTGTTGTTTCGGAAGAAAGTTTATCTTGGTACATAACAACCCTGTAAGTTTAGCTAACTAGAGAAAAAAAAAACAATATGCACTTAATCATGAACGTCTATACATACATCGATACATACTCGTAATAGGTCTTAAAGTCATAAATTCTTAGGCTATAATCCTTTCGTAAATCGAATTCACTGCTCCACACTCATGAGTTATTTGTAACAAAATAATAATTAAATTAACAAAGATTTTGCGTCGTTGGTTTTTAATTTTTTGTCTCTTCTAATTATTTCTCATGCTTAGGGGTAACTAGGTGTATGTTTGAACGTTTTCACACAGGTATGATAAGGAAGTGATCGTTTTTAACTAAAGTATGCTAAAGTTTATGGGAGTGCAGGATGTTATAGGGTTAGTTACGGAGGTTGGAGGGGGCGTGGTAATGGAAATACGACTTCCGCGAGGGGCTTCGGTACGTTTCTATTATTTCTCTCTTCGATTGCGATTATATCGCGTACCGGTGACTTTGAATTATTTAAAGTATGCTTTCGTCTGGTTTATACTTCGCACTCATCTCAACCTAACAATTACTTTTTTTCTTCCACGAACTCTCCACTTCTCAGGCGAATTGTTATACGGCTATTTAAAAATTTACTGTACGTGCAGATCTACGACGGAGCATATCGATTGATGAAATACTTTTAAAGAATATATACGACCCTCTCTGAAGAGTTTGGGTTTTTCTTTACTTTTCAACCCTCGATGCGATTGAAATTCATTTTTTAATACTCTACAACGACATAATTTTGTCATTTTTCTTCCGTTTCTCTTATTCTTTCATACTCTCTTATTATTCACCTCTGTATAAAACTTATTAGATTTATTCATGCATCGTGATTTTGTATATGTCGCAACAATCTGCAGGATGTATAGATATTATACGTGGGTATATATAATATACACTTTCTTCGTGCTCTGCGAATTACATTGATATTATTATAATTATATGTATCTTTTGGTATGTACCGCTAAATGAGGAAACAGGTTTGTCGTTTTCTAGTCGCCGAGGTCGTACAAAAACACATTTGCCTACCTAAATACCGTAACTGATTTTAATTTTGACTGTTTTTTTTTTATTTTCTGATTCTGTAATGGTTTAAAAATTTAATCAACTGCAGCTGACCATCCGGGTCATTATGGTAATTAATCAGCATCTTTTTCCATTTGATTATCATATATTGTCATCAAAATTTAACGTCTTACTACATTCAAGCTGTACTTTTAGACGATGAATCATTTTAGACGCTACTTATTTTTTTTTGTATTAATTGCGCTTATGCCGATATTTGAATTACATGCACATAACATAAATATATAAATAACACACATATACCTATACATATATTTATTCTGTATTGTGTCAGTGCAGAAAATCTATTATCTTCGAACAAAGAAATGAGTAATATTATATATCTTTCGTATTACGCTGATGAACCAACGTCATTCGCTTTGTTTAAATTATTGCAACGTTAACATTTATTATCATTCATTTTATATCATTATAGTTAACTCGGTATTTTATCTCACAATATACTTTATCATTTCAAAGAGTTTCGAAAATGATGTGTACATATATAGGTAATATCAAACATTCGATGAATTTTCAATTATTCGATCCAAAAAATGTTATACTTCTGGTTTTCCTAACGCTAACTTGTTGTCAGGATCACTAGAGTTATATTCATTCATTTTTCTGTATGTTGGAGATTCATTATTTTCTGTTCTTCTATATATCTCGTTTTCTATTAGCTGCGCAACCTTGACGTGTGAGCATATCAAAGTAGTTGTTGCTAAAATTCGCTTGCGTAAACTTATTATTCATTATTATAATTATTATTACAGTTGTATTACATTGCGAATGAGACTGAAAATCAGTCTATGCATTTCTGCAGTACGGTACATAACACTGATATATAACTGCATTATTTATAAGAGATTTTTTTTTTTTTTTTTAAAATAGAAAAACTAGTTCTTTATTATAATTCTACGTTTACACTCTATATCATATACGCAAATGGCCAATAATTTTTTTCATATAATGAACAGAGGGTAGAAGAAAAAGAGAAAAAGAAAACAAGAAAGGGGAAAAAGAAAAATGGAAAAGGAAGAGGAGAAGATGTTGAAATAAATGAATAAAGAAACAAAGCGACGTGCTGCTTGTCAACCTTATACTGTTATATAGTACCTACTGACTGCACGTGTGCAGTATAGGTATATATTACATACCTACATTGTCCTGTGTCAGGTGCATTTGTCACGCTCGTATACTAACAACTGCACGGTGCGTGCATTTTTTATTTTTACTATTGCCGGGCTTTAAATGTGCAGATATGATACGACGGCTATATCAGGCCGGTGCACTTGTAATTGTATATAGCTGGCATAACCATAATTCTAATTTTATCAAATTATCAAATTTCATGATGAGATGAAAACACGCCAATCTTCCCAGATTTTACAGAAAAATTTGATAATGTTTGGAGGAGGATTTTGAGGATTTTTTTTATATTCTTTTCTTAGGAAAACCGTTTAAAAAAAAGGAAGAATAAAAAAATGGTGTAGCGTTTCTATTATTCATTTTTTGGGATGATCCCGAAAAGATCGACTGCACCAATAAAGTGAGACAAAAAATTATATTACAAAAAAAATGGTAGTACAATTTATGTTGGTATTATCGAGATTGAATATTATTCATAAATCCGTCACAGCTGATACAGGATATACCGTATCAGGATATTTGCGTACAGTGTATGTATAATATAAAAGTCGCATGTTTTATTTGAACGGTTTTTTCTCTACACTGTAAATGGTATACAGCTAGAGATAGAAGAGGCAAAGGGTGCGGTTTATAATAGCGAGTGCAGAGGAGAAAAGTAAGGGAGGATTTCCGCGTGGGTAGGGACCCGACGATACGGGAATTGCGGGATGTGCGGAGAAGATCGGGAGGGAGAAATAAGGGAGACGATTCGGACGCAGGGTTTGGGTTTGGGTTTGAGTTCGGGTTCGGGTTCGGATTCGGGTTCGGGTTCGGGTTCCGGAGATGATGGCGGGAACCGGTATGTGATCGTCGTCGTCGCTGCTGCTGCTGCGATGGGGTCGCTCCGTGACGCCCGTGACGTCATTAGAATGGGGAAGCGGGTGGGGCCGAAAGGGATCGATGCGCGCCTGGCGCCGGGGACGACGGGAACGACGAGGACGACGGGTGTAACGAGCCGCGTGCTCCGAGCAGGCGTCCCGACGCCGCCGTCAGCGTCGGGCGACGGCCTCTAGGCCGTTGCCCGCCACGATTTACAAACTATGCATTACGAACTTTGTACTTATCGCGTTGAACGCAGGTACACGTGCAGTAAATATCATGTCGGCTGTCTAGGGGATGAATCCACACGATTTTTTCTATCAACAATCTATTGGTTGTATTTTCACTGGTTTTTATTTCTTGCAACCAGCTTTCTCTTTCTACCGACTTTTCTGTCTCAACAATTTCTCCGGCTGATGGAACTTTATCCTATGATAGGAAATTCTGACTTCTGAACCTCTCGGTATTACGGAAGTTGGCGAAAATATTCCTGGAATGAAATACAGTCGGGCTCTGCTTCAAGTTGCAGTCGATTAGCTCCAATATATCGATATATGAAAATGATGACAAAATTTTACCAGGAAAATCGAGGTGACGTGAGAAATCTTTGAACCGGAATTCATTATTATTGCATCATCGTTAGGTGGGATGACACAGTCTTCAGGAATTCCTTATGAAGACCGTAAAAAAATGCCAAATCTGCCATCACTTTATTTTTTAAATTATTATATTTTTTATCTTTTAGTAACATCAAATGCGGTGAAATTTTTTCTAAGATTTATTCGATGTGAATATATGCGGTGAGAAGTTATTGCCGCAATACCCTTGAAAATTGACGTATTAACATATGCCATTATGTATAATATGTCCTATGTAGATATACGAGCATGCATACGTTGGTAATTTGGTGTGATGCACTGAATCAACAAGTTCGCTTTATCGCTAGTTGCGATACCCCGTGAGACTTTCCCCCCCAGACCAGATATACGTACATACGTATACGTAAACATATATATGTATATATTACGTGTATATAACTATCCGCCTATGGACGCAAATAGTGTAATATAGATAATAGTACGCATCACCGTGAAGTTGGACAACCCCCAGGATTTTCCAGACCTATACCACCCCATACGCATTGTCTTGCATATGTTGTAGATTTTTGTATTTCTTTATAATGAAACAGGAAATGAAAAAAATACGTTAAATAATAATCGAATTTTTCTTTTTTCTTATGTTTCAGGTAAGCATCACATGTGACGTGTAAAATATAGTTACTATACTATATAGCTAGTTATTTTGCATCTCATTGGGCCCAATAATGTGCGTAAAACACACGTGAGTTTATAACTTTATTATCACACAATGCACTTGACAATTTCCAATAAGTTTCATTGCGACTGGAATTTACCTATGATTAGCCGGAATGTATGGGTGACACCCAAAAATACACCAAAGTTTTCTCTTCATTTTTCAGAAATGATGTGCTCAGAGTATAAAGAAATAGTTAAAATTATATAGGTGCAGGAACGGAAATCTTGACCGAGTTCATCCTATGATAATTGGGGTGTCCAAGAATGCAACTGCAAGTTACGATGTATGCAATTTTTGGGTTTTATTTATTTTATTTTTTTATTTTTTATTATTAGGGTCCATATTTGAGCGGGTTGCACATTGCAGCGACAGTTGACCAGTTACACTATGTAGAGGTAGATGGATAATATCGTGGAGGGTTACAAACTGGGTATGTTATACCTCCTGGTATATGTAGACAGATTCATGGCGCACCATTACTGGGTTCATATCCGTGCGATTTATGCTGATCGCGAACTGCAGCAGTAGCAGTTGTACCTGCAGAATCTCCAACGCGACTCGACTCGACTCGACTCGACTCGACTCGACGCGGAGCGGCACTCCGTCGTTCTGTTCCTTCTACGTAAATATATAGGCACTATATTCTATAACACTCTTGACGTATTGCCGGTAGCACAGCTCTACGTCTAGTACATATCGCCAACAACCTCGTATAGGTAACTATAATATACATGCGACAAACTCTAATCACCTCGTCCGTCGACCGCGCGCCGCGCGTATCCATCATTCAGTTTATCATCATAGATCGAATCATTTTGACACTATACTTTCACGTGTATCCGCAATTTTCATGGATTTCGATCACTATACGTATGTATAATCTGTCTAATAATGTATCTATTACATTGCACACTTCACGTAGCTTTCTCTATATTAATTTGATTTTCGAATAATTATCTTCTTTTTTTTTATTCTATAATATTCCTGAAGGATACGCTCATTTCTTCTTCACATGTGGGCTACCTCGCTATTTTGGTTGTTTAGCGTACGGAATCTTCACATATATGTACGCTGTAGATGTCGCGTGAGCTGCAGGCTATAGTAGAATGTGTTTCGCAGACTTTGTTCCGTGCAGAGCTCTCTTTAAAGTTTATAAAAAATTCAAGTCACTTTTGTAAGTGCGAACTCGCAATTTATGCATATGTATACTCAACTTATCGTTGGTGCTCTTACCGTTTCAGTTATATCGTTGCTTCTCTAGCTCTTGGTGTTTGATAAATATATAATACAACAGCCTCAGATACGTATATACTCGCGTATACATATATCTATATGCAACGGTGCGAAGAATTATAAAATGAAGAAGAAAAGGCTTCGAAAATACTATAGATTATAGATCTGAGTATAAAGGTGTAACGGGTAATTTTATGAAGTAGGTATGAGGAATTCCAAATCTCACGTAAAACGTGGAACTATCTATTTCGGCTTTTTGTTTCAGGGTGTTCTTCCACCGATTTAAAATGTTTCAAATATCACATGGGAATGAACAGATATTTTTTCACTTTTGGGAGCGATAAATCGGTGATAACTCGATCAATTTGATAAATAGATCAATTTAACTTGCAGATTCGTGTTTCTGAGGTCAAAATACGTCAGAAAAGTGTCCTACGATCGATTTGAAAAAATGTCGATTTTTTACCCCAAAATCGACAAAAATCTAAGGTATACCCCTTTGGATTTTTTCAATTTTTGGGCCAAAAATAAAGTATTTTTGAAATCAATGGTAGGACACTTTCCCAACGTATTTTGACCTCAGGAACACGAATCTGAAAGTCAAATTAATCTATCTACAAAATTGATCGAGTTATCGCCAGTTTTTTTATCTGAAATGTGAAAAAATCAAGATATTTCGATGAGATTAATTCCTAGCTCGATTTACTCGATGGATTCGTGTTCTTGAGGTCAAAATACGTGAGAAAAGTGTCCTGCAATCGATTTCAAAACCTTAGATTTTTGTCGATTTTGGGAACTTTTTATTTTGATAGGGTTTAATAGGGGCTTATGTAGTTCCTGCATGTACCAGGCGTTTCGAGTCACGAAACGTCGACCTGCACCAGTTCAAATATTTTTCCAATCGTATAATCGATTCTATCGTAGCGATGAGAAAAACAAAAAGTAAAATAAAACAAAATCAAGGGAACAAACAAATAAAATGATATCATTAGACATATTTCACTTGAAGGCAGAAATCACGGTTATTCAAATTATGTGAATGTATATGTACATAAAATGGGTACGCCCTGTTTCTGTTTTTTTTTCTGTGTAAATCGGGTTTGTTGAAGTATTCGGTATTACGAAAGTTTATAAATGAAACACCCTGTACATCCTGTAGTTGGATTTTGTAGCAAAACTAGGAGAGTGACGGCTGCCGCTGCTGTTGAGTGGCCTACGGAACTAGGAGACAGTTATTTAACTATAAAGTGGCGACACTTGAGTGTATAATGTATATCATGCATTTACCTCTGAAGGTGATTGCGTTGTTGCGAGGAATATAATTAGCTTCTTGATTTCATTTTTTTTTCTTTTTTTTTTGTTCACAAATTTATTTTTGATTTTTGAAAATTACAAATGTCGAACAATCTCACAATTTTGATTTCGTGTATATTTACCTTATCAAGGAATAATTTCTACTTTCGAAATGTAATTTTCATGTTGTAAAAGACACAAATGAGAGAAGATTCAAGGCCGCTCTTGAACATCTTCTTAAAAATGCTGTTCCAACGATGAGAATGAAAAAAGAAAAAGCTGAAAAGAAAAAAAGGAATTGAAAATGAAGTGAGGATCGCTTTATAGACATCCTGCAGTGCGTTTTGGGTTTGGGGTGGAAGTCGGGTGAAGGTTGTACCTATTCTTATATTATAGTATCATGGCCCCCTTCGTTTCTGTGGACACAGGATGCATTTATAAACCTGTGCAGCATTTACCTGCGCGCGTCCTGTTTAGCACAAAAGCCGCCTATAGTTAGGATCAGAATAAACCCTGAAAAAGTGGAGGTTGAGGTGACGGTGGTGAGGGTGAGGGTGAGGGTGGTACGAGCTACGAGCACCTGGCCATCGACCGACGAATAAGCAGGTAGCTGATTTTAGCTACACATAATATTGCTCATGCCAAAACCTTAAGCTGCATCGATCTTTTTTTTTTTTCCTTTTCTGTACCGTTTTCAAGTTTATTCTCGAGGAATGGGATATGTAGATATATTTTTCGGGAACATGGGAAACGACGGGTATTTCCTTTTAACGATAGATCGACATAACACAGGAACCGTATAAGTTTTTTCGAAAGCAGACCAACCGAGTATTATATGTGCTGTACAAACTCAGGTCTTATTTTGTTGCACGGAAATTCTGCGGTGACCAAATCTTTTTCTTCGTGTTGTACGAAATTCGTCGGTTGGTTGAATTTCTTTCCTATTATTTTTTGAAATATTTTTCCAACAACATGATTTTTTTTGTTGGATTCAGGTAAATTATTCTAATTCTGATTCAACCCGCGGTAATTCATATAATATCTGATAATATTCATAATATCAAAAGCTCACAATCTGCATGACAAGCATCTGCATAAAACCACGGTCGTCGTTCGATCGAACCCACGAAGCGCAGCGCGGGCGTGTAATTAAAATCTGTTTAAATCTTTAATTATGTTATGTAAACTAGGTAATAACTCGCTAATAAAAGAGAAAAGGCGAGCGATTTTTATTCCTCACAGATCGCGTTTGCTCACTTTGAATATTTCCAGCTTTTTCTGCACTCGTGAAGCTGCAGTAGTTGCACTTTTCTTTCCTTCAATTCCGACTCACTTTTTTTTTACGCGTTTACGTTTTAAAACACTTCCGACTAATTTTATTTTGGAAAATTAGTAGGATCTGAAAGTGAAAAAGAAAATAAATGATTCGAATTTTCATTCACTTCTCAGTGATTGATTAGCAGAAAATTCAGTAAATTTAATCTCTAAAACTTGATAGTCGTTGTTAAATTTTGATCATGTTAAATCGGTTCATGAACTAAACCGATTGACATTCTAAATAACCTGATGCAGTTGAATTTTTTTTTTTTTTGCTTCCTCCGGTAGCGGTCTGGCGTTTCACAGTGGTTCACTGCGGTTGTGATAGCGTTATCTAATCTTTTACTTTACATGTTTCAAATTATTGTACGTATATATAAATTGTAGGTAAATATGTATGCAGATACACACGCCGCGTCTATATATGAACCATTTTTTTTTTCATGTGCTTACGATATGTACACTGCGCCCAACAATTAAGGGATCACTCGAATTTTGTTGAAAAAAAGACCCACTTTCAAATGAGTGTCGTTGATTATTGCGAAAATGCAGTTAACGGTTCAAACACGAAATACTCGGTAAAAAAAAACAATCGCACGATGGTGAAAAAAAGCATTTTAAAGGGGAAGTCTCAAGCTACAAAACCCATATGACGCCATCCTTGTACCATTTTTTTGACACACGATACACATGGTAAAAAAAAAAAAGAAAAACGCGAAATTTCTGCATTCATGGCTTCTAGCTGCAAAACTTCAGAAAAAACTGTGCAAAAACCAAATTCAGGGTGACAGTTTCAAAGCCAAAGCTTCGAGCTTCGAATCTAAATTTTTCAAGATCCGTTCGTTTTCGACGAAGTTACATTTAATTACAGTTGGAAAAAAATGGTATGAGAGTCTTTAAAAATTATGCGTATACGCCACATCTAACGTATAAATATAATTGCGAAGTCTACAAGAAAACTTCGAATAGATAAAATAGTATCAGAGTGCATACAGGCTGAACGTTTACCCTGCACCTACTTTGATGGAATGTATACAGTATGTAGTAAGATATACAGTACGTGACTTTTTTTGTCATTTTTATTATCAATTTTATCGGTATCTCCCTTTTATTTTATTATAAGAACGAATAAACACGACATCAGATTTTCGGGGTTCAATGAACTTGTCATTTCCTCTTCGTTTTCAGCGTTACAAAAAATTCATGTAAAATAGAAGGAAACTTGGCATATTTCTCACGCGAATGCAGGCACGACACCCCGATTTTGTTTATTTTCTAAACTTCTGTAATTACCTACTCTATTCTCTGGTAGAAATACCTAGATGCGCAGGTTATCGTGAATTTGCAGCTCTCGCACTGTATATGTGTCGCCCAATTAAAACAAAGAGAGCATCGAAATTAACAACGACCTCGCCGCGATAATATTATTTAGATGCAGTTAGGCGGGTCACATGCTTATATGCGAGTTGCACCCCATTAATGCCTCGAGTAATTAATTTATGAATACTTTGAATTTGATTTCATAGAAAGCTTTACCACTTCTTAGTTTTAGACCGTGCAATTAACAAAAAGGCAAATAGAAAAAACTTTTTTTATTCACTTGTATACAGATTTTTCCAAGAATTTCTGTACAAACTAATTAAATTAAAATTCCGTATAAGCTACATAAATTAAATTTTTTTCCTTGTGTTATAATTATGTTTGTTACGTATGAATTTTCCGTCGACGATATGAAATTCAAGTTTGTATGAGCTTTTAACATGAAACTTTCCTGTATAGATAATGATATGTATAGTAGAATTCGTTGATTTTCAGAAAAACTTGATGATATTTTATTATTTGGAATTTTCAAGATTCATGATTACATGAAACAGTAACATACCTACTTTTATCTGAGATCGAAAACGAAAAATGTCGATTTTTTTGAGCCACCCTAGTATATATGGTTATCGAAACAGTACCACGTGTGGCAGCTTGTTACGCAGCAACTATAATTACACGTCACTTTATACGGATAAGTTAGACAGATAACGAAACGAACGAACAAAAATTCTTGCACGTGCTGAAATTCGAATTGAATAACGTACGATTGAAGCAAAAAAAAAAAAAGATGAAAATTTAATTTAATTTATCGTTCGGAATTTTTTCTTATAGTAAAGCTAATTGTGTGTAATCTTATCTATATAGTACTTGAAATTAGTTACCTTGTCATATATTCTATTCGTGCTGCTGCACGTGTCATTATGAGAGTAAAGTCAGCTGCATTATTATCAATGCACGCACTTATGATATACATACCTATCTTACATATATACGTGGACGTCTCGAAACAGCTGATTATTTAATACGCGTACGACGCGTGAGGCGTGACTTTAGTCGCGGTATGAAACTACATAGGATGTATGTACATATACATGTATGTGTTGGTTATATGTTTAGGTATACATGTGTATGTGTCGCGTATCTTATGCCTACCTACCTACCTCCGTACCTTGCACATACACGTATTTAAATACCGAGAACTACCGGCTTTTCCCTCGCAGTCATGGCTTGCGGTCGTTCGTTCGACTTGAGAGAAGTTCTTCAAGCCTTGTGACCCGGGCGGGGTCGTGGGAGCCATCAAACGTCGTCACTTCGAGTCCGTTCAACTTTTGCGGAAAAATAAAAAATTATTTTATTCCATCGGTTTTCAGATCTTCAAGGATAACGAATTTCCTCACATAGTATTCTATACACAGTAAAGTACTTATTTACTCATCAATGATGCAGAATGTGAATGAGATGCATATAACTTTTTTCCCCTTTTTTCTGCACGCATTTATAAAACAGCCCGATCCTCTGATTGGATTAAATATGAATACCTACCTATTTGCGTTGGCAAAAACCTTTTCTTTTTTTTTTTTTTTTTTTTTCAATCAATCAAAAATTAGGTAGATTGTTTTGCGTGTACAGGTAATCCGGCGCATGAATCGTTTAGCGATATCCGGGAAATAAAATTATTTGACATGGATATTTTTATTTTTTACTTTTCTTTTTTTGGTCGTCGATATATAGTCGAGAGTGAATGATCGATGTCAAATAGGTTTTGAGGTCACGTATACAGAAAAGCTAACGGAGGTGGCGCGCAACTCTGCAGCATTTTTTTTTTTTTTTTTTTCTTTCATTTTACGAATATGTAAGCACGTATATGCGTAGAACATATAACTATGTATTATTGCAACGTAATGCGACGCAATGCTACATATATATACATATAATGCAGTGCCGCGAGAAACGTAACGCATATTATGTAAGACAATAATTTACATATGTGCTTTTTAAATATATATTATTATATAATTTGAACTCTCATTAATTTGATTATAATAATTATCATATTTTATATACTCGTTCTACATTAGAGAAGCTATCGCGCGAATCTCTCGGTACCGTTACTCGTAATTTGACCTGAAAAAAAATATTGTAATCGAAAAAAAGTTGATTTAAAAAAAGAGAAAATTCTGGTTTCAATATCACTCCAATGAATTGAACGTAATCAAATGGTGATTGAAAATAATCCCGTATAAACCGCTGTGTGTTTTTGACGTGCAGTGATATCTATTGGTATTGAACATTATTATAACATACGTGACTAGGTGATATTATTGTTCGCAGTATCAGTCAACGAATGACAAAATTATTTATCAAGTCCGCGGCCATTGTAACTGTATACCTACATACAGTATACCATCAACATATAGGTACCACCCATCGCGTGCAACTGCAGTTTTATCACCTAAAAAAATTTCATATTTCAGAACAAATTTCAACTCTATCACGAATAAAACGAACATTATGAAATACGATTTTCGGAAACAAAGAATGAAAAGAAAAAACAATTTTGAATCGTTGTATCGTTCATTGAATAATACAGGTATATAATTATATATACTTACTTTGATTCGTATATATTGGCAACGATTAAATTTAATCCGCACATACGTACTTATGTAGGTATATGCGCGGGACTAATGAGTTTGCTTTTCGATGCAAATGTAATTGAATTTTCGACTTGGCATTACATGACTTAGGTATCTTTTTTTCGCAATAACTGAATAACGTATAATCTGATTTTTCTGTCTACGGAAATCGATGAAAAAAAAAAAGAAAAAAAAAAAACTTACGATATCGAATCACGATCGGCACCGTTCGGTGTTTAAAAAGGTGTGACTTTTCCATATCTTATTCAAACAGGTTTCCTTCCCCTTATTCATTTATCTATTTTTTTTATTTTTCATCGCATCGAATAATATTTTTTACAAAATACATTATGGATCGAGTCATTATACCTTCGATCTAAATCCCCGTTAATGTTATATCATTCACCACGTGAAATCAATCATTTAATTGATTGATTGAATTCTGCCATTTCGACTTATTCTCTGGGGGCTGATGAAAAAAAAAGAAAACTTTAAGTCGAATCGATTGTGAGACGTACAGGTAATTATCGTTGCTGTTACCAAAGAATATGCTTATACGTATACGGTATATAGATACATTATTTCGCTTGTATTATACTCGGCGTATATACCTATTGTCATTAAACAATTGATTGATTCATTGATGAATTAATTAATAGCTGTGAAATTGATTTGTAAGTGAGAGATTGAATTTCATTGTGTATTATACCTATTATATAATTATCAAATTCAAATATGTATACACGAATTTTGCGCAGGGATGATATAATTCCAACGACCAATATGTATAACATATATATATACGTAGTATTATACGGGAAGATATATAGTTATGGGACGTATTATAAAAATAAAAGAAAATAAAAGAAAATCACAGAATAAGAGGGAGAGAAAATGGGTGGGCGGGTGGTTCGCGGGTGCGGCAGGTGAAGTCTACTAGCTTCATTTTCAGAGGATGAGCCGCCCATCGACCCGTTCGTCTAGACGGGTGTAACTATAAAGCCTGCGAACCGATGAACCTTGTTGTGTCCAGGATTAACCATAAATGACTCCTAGCGACGTGTGTCGAAGTTTTTTTTGTTCTCGTCTTTTTTCTTTTTTTTTTTAACCCATGCATAGTTTGATTTTTTTTCGTTACCTCTTTTGCTTTCTCGTTTCCCACCACTCGTCTGGCACCCCACTTTTATTTGTCTTTTGGAGCTAATTTTTTTTTATTATTTTTTTTAAATAAGATGCGGATTTAAAACTTTTATGTCGCGACGAATGCGATCACACGCGGCAGCTTTTTTGTTTTGTTGGAATAATTTTTATCAGTTTATACGTACGTACTTTAATTAGTTGTTTCACCAGGTATATGTGTACTGATATTTTCGGCGATGCGGCAGTTTCTTTTCTCTTTTTTTTTTTTAGCACTGCGCGTGTCGCGCGACGCGCAGTAGAAATTGCCGTTTCGAATAACGGTGATTGGACATATACCTATACATATATTCGCGTTCAATGAATCCAACTATATGAAGAACGAAAAAGCTAACTTGTGAGGTCATTTTTCTTTCTGTAGATTGCATCGATGCCGAAAAATATATATCACCTTATACCTTAACTTGATCTTACAGCTCATTGCCTTATACATATAAAAGAGTTTCTTACCTCGTATTCCTTCCGTTTCTATTAGACTACATCGCGGTGCATGCGCGTGTACTTCTGTTTTATTTCATCATCATCATTCTTATTTTCTTTTTTTCGTTTCAACGTCAACTGTGATTAGAACTATCTCAGAATCGTCGTTTTTTTTTTTTTAATTTCGAAAAATTTCTGAGAATCTAATTCTCTTTCTTCGACAATAATGATTTGCAGCAAAGAAGTTACTTTGTCATGAGATGCTGCTTTTTTTTTTTTGTCTTTTTCGTTTTTTCGTTTTCTCCCGACTCAGTTTTGCACGATAAGTTTTACAATTATGTTCTTTCTTTTTTCTCTTAAAGCGATGGACTGTGAGCATATAAAAATAGATAGAAATATCTATAATTATAGAATTTAGTACGTGTATTCTATACCTATATGTACGAAGTTGAGTGGTCAGAAGTGATTCGATGTCTGGTTTTGATAAACTAAATTTAAACCACTTCAGACGTTTTCGAACGTATTCATTTATTTATTTATTTATTTTATGATCGCTAAAATATCGCTGCGTATGATAAGTGTCAAAATGCGATGACGTGATGTTTTTTTTTTGGCTGGCATTACGTATGTAACTCTGATTTACAAATAACTAATGAAATTATTTCTATTTCTTCTGTTGCAGGTAAGCATCATGTAATCCCATCTGTCATCCATGTCTGTACACATGTACATAGGATTCACGTTATGAAATTACTTTTTCATCTCGTATGCAACGATTTCGAAAACTTGGATTTCGGTAAAGTTTTTTAAAAAAATTCTACGGTCTCTGTTTTTTTTCTTTTTACACGGTTTCATATACATACACGTACACAGGTACACAGGTACAGGATGTACAGGATAAGACAGAATAGATAGCATGCTGTAGATCCAGATGGGATGAAAATGGCGGTGAGTAAAGGGGGAAATATAAAGCGCGGGCGAGTTTTTAACGGCGTGACTATAGGACATAGGACTGTATAATAAGAAGTAGACGAGCAGAGGTCTGTTGCGAAGGGTAGACTACCACTAGCTTGCAAGGGTGGTAAATATATTTCCCAAAATCCACCGCGTGCCCCTGAAAGTTATAAATATACGAACCCTTAGTTATGTGTGACATACCCCACTTCTATACACATCTACATACATACGTATATACTATAGTATATCCTTATTGGCATATGTATAGCATCCCGTTGCATTTCGGTAAGTTTTCTTTTCATTTTTTTTTCCTGTTTTTTTTTATCTTTCTCTTTTCGAAAAAGACTTCCAACAAACATATTTTGCTACAGTGTTTGATTCGTCAGTTTCGTTTACCGGCTTTCCTGGTATTTATATCGGTTGTATATTTTTCCGAAATTTTTGATAAATGCTATTAAAAAAGGGGCCGGACGGGGAGGGGGCGGGGGATGAACGAAAAGATTACTTTTGTATGTACATTGTATATTTTCGAATTTCATACAGAGTTTTATACCTGTATATTAAATGATACTATTTATATATGTCGTTTCATTGTATAATCGTCATTCAATTATTATACTCAAAGTAGGTATTATACGCGTATAATAAGTTTATGTTAAAATAATTTATGGTGTTTTTAGTATATCATTACATATACGCGTATTATAACTAAAGTTATACCAACTGATATCAACACCCCTGTAATTAACTAATATCGGAGAATTCAATGCCCATTTTCATGTCTGCGAGCATAAATTGCGAATTATACCACGTATATATATCAGGTATATTGCGTATGTAATTCGCACCTTCGTTATTGCCTGCATATACGTATGTCGGTGTATATATCCCTGTACATATATATTGTATGTATTTTACTGCATTGTCACAGTTGTATACGTATGTAAAATTGTAAGTTCTGGGCCACCAGGGAATCGATGAGCAGCGCGCGTGTCGCTAATGGAGCTTGCGTTCTGCTGCTGCTATATTGCCGCTGTTTTTGTTCTTATATATATGTATAATATATAAATATTTCTCTATGTTTATATACAAATATATATGTATACATATATACCGTGTTTAATTATCGTGCCCCATGCAGGAACTCACTCTTATATTCTATGTCACAAATGAACGTACGTTTATATATCACAATTTCAAATGAAAAAAAAGAAACAAAATAACAATAATAACAATTAAAAAAATGAAGTCTTTGGATTGAAATTATACGTGAATCACGTGAATGTTCTCACGGTTGTTCGAGGGCTTCAAAAACGTGTCGAGCGCAGCACCATGGATAATTGATATATTCGAATAATAATTTTAATTCGCTATACATAGTCACTTAATTTGATCAGTATATAAAGGTACTATATAATGAAGAATGTAGAATCGATTTTTCGGAAATTTTAAATAGATTTTGTCGAATCTTGAGAACGTAGGTGACAGACATGTGTACGCACATGTATACATAGGTATATATGGACGCATCTCGTATGTACAATATGTATATGACGCCCTGTAGCGCTTACACTTCCAATTACCGATCCCACGGTTATTTACACATTGTTGTAATCAAGTAAACATTGAATATCTGTCGAGTATCGCCAATGAATAGCAAAAGAATTCACCCGATAAATCGACTCGTTTTTTTCATCTTTGATTTTCTTTTTCTTTCTTTTTTTCATCAGATTTATAATTATCAGTACCACGCTTCACTTTAACAATAAGTGAAGATGAAATAAAATATACCTACCTGTAAATTTTGCTAATTTTTTTTTAATCATTCAATTGTGTAGTAAAACAAAAAGATGAAGAAAGAAAAGAAGAAGAAATAAATGAGTGTAAAGACGATCGGCGATGATGAGAGAAATAATTTTTCAGAAGGTTTTACAGACACAAACGTTGAGGTGCCAAGTGTTCGGAGTTAGGTATATATATATTATATACGCGTATGTACATATCATGTAAAATATACTCTGTACTATACTTCCCCTTGAAATTTCCCTTGCTATACTATCGTCGACGCGGGGTGTCCTTTTCCCTCCTCTGGTTGTCACGGTAACTCCGCGACGTTAATCGTCGACGCCGTCCTCATTTTACCATTTGTCATTCGTCCATTCGAAATACTCTTATGTATAGATATACACATATACCTATACTATTACGTGCCAAATTCTATACGCACACAAGCCCCGTAAGCGGATCGCATAAATAACCACTTAATATCATATACAGAGAGGTTCTCATTGAAACTGCATACACCTGAGGCGCAAGCGCTAGCTTTTTGGGCTCTAACACCTCCTAATTTCTGACCATTTCCTCAATGTCTGATAAGCATTCTGAATCTGATTGAAAATCTTCAATAAAATTGCCAATTCTTTTTTTTTTTTTTTAATTCCTTTTTTTTCCATCGTCGGGTGATCTTTGCTCTCAGCATTTTTCAACTGCTTGTATCAAATCTTTAACCTAATCATATTTTCAATAAGCCTCGATCGTACGACAGTTCAAGTCGCCATAAATTTGGCGCATGCGACTCGAGGGTATGCGGATTCGCGAGAACACCTCTGCATATAAGTTTCATAATATCAACCCTTTTTGTGCGATTCTCTCTTTGTCTCTCGGTTGGTCTTTTTCCCCCTTTCTTTTTCTATGGGATTCGTTTTTCGCGTGGAGTATAATCCGTGGATTAAATTTTTTTTAACTTTTTTTTTATCCATTCTTTAATTAATACGTATACAGAAAACGAAGCAAAAAATTAATTAATTGATGTGCCGAAAAATCGAAAGCTCAAAAACCTTGAGGGCAATATCTTGTTTATATTCAGGGTGTCTGAGAACTAATGTATGAAATGTATTATATGTGTTATGCAGGAATGCATACATATGTATTAGAATATAGTTTTCGAAAAGCAGGAATATTTACGCTTGAAATTCTGTTATACGTAGGATGCTAGTACCGCAATAACCTCAAGTCTATACATCTCATCCTACTCTTCCTGCTTCTCGGGATAGTTGAAACATCGTATTATACTCGGCTATCATATTATACCTAAAATCTTAGACTACGTATCTATATCTATACTCCTATATATACAGTAGATATACAATTAATTGTGCATGTATAGCTCGTTTGATGATGATGATGATGCACTTAATCGAATTGAACGCGACTATACTCGCGGATTGGGATTATGTTGGTCCAGGATATACACATATACATCGATTTAATTCCCTTGTTCCGAGCTGAGGTGAGGTACGAGCTGCGCACCAGCAGCAACGTGTATATATGTATATGTATATGTATATGCATGTACGTATAACTTCGATCCTCCCTCGCCGCTCAATCACGGCGTGAACCAGGTTTAAGTTAAGTTATTGGCCTTGATTACAGTCCGAATATATATACGCAGGGTCATTGAACTTCTATACCTACTCTGATCGGCCACTTTGGAATTGAGACTAAAGAACTACCAGGTATATATATAGATTGATACATCATATACGTATATACCTCATACATGTCTCTTTAATTCAAACAGCAGCCGGAACTCTATAGTTAACTCCACTGCAGCCACCTGGGATCGCTCATTCTGATTTGTGGGATTCTACTCGGGATTATATTTGTAAGGGATTTCCAGTCTTCAGGTCTTATTATACATCGGGTACTGATAAAAATTTGAAATCTAGTGATCGATATCATCATTAGAGATATAGATTAAATGATTGAGTTGAAATGAGATGTGAAAATAGTCGTAGAATAGTTTTAACGAAAGTGCAAATTGGAGATCTTGTACAATTTGGAATTTTCACGATTACATAATCGAGGGGTAAAAACTATACGGAACAGTGTCAATTAAACTTTTTATTTTAGTTATGTAATAATTGTTGGACCTATATTTATACGATATTTTATACAGTGACTCAACTATATCAGGCAAAATGTATGTGGTTGTTGTCGTACATATGTTTTTTCTATATACAGGTATATGTGTATGTATTTTTCATCTACTCGGTGCGGGTAAGGCTAATTACTAGTCTGTGGGATCCTTTCATACGAATATATTATACGCTGGCTCGTCCTGCACGTGCCGGCAAAAGGCCACCCGCAGCTAGTGATATTAGGAGTCTGGGCGTTAACGCTATCTACCTTATACTATACTATACATATAATATACGTATGTATGATGTTGTGCAGTAGGATATGTAAACTTTACTATATATCTGCATACACTAAATTTCCACAGCATCCTCCGGAAAGGTTAATATCGGTATCGCGTTGCATTTATATGATCTCGATGCCGCAGCTCATGCAATTGCTGTGGTGGTTCGCGCGTTGGATCGACTTCTAGTCGTCGTTCTGGAAAAACAGCTTCGAGATTTATATGTAGGAGGCGCATGTATATCTAGAGGTATTCGAGGTATGCGTATCTACATACTCTGCACATGCTCCATGCAACCGGAAATACCGGACAAACTGGACCCTGCGTAGATTGGATTTTATCCTCCGTTGCGATCATTACAGATATATCTACGAATACATATGTATACACCAAGATTATCTACTGATATAGATCGGTTGAATATTGGAAAAGATTTGATAATAATGATGAGAAAAAAACCATAGTGTAGAAAAAAAGTGAAAAATTTACCTAGACATTTTTTTCGCTGCCTATAATTGAGCATGATTCTTTTTTTTTTTCGTGAAATTTGAAATTAATTAACAAATCACATTACTGATTGGAATTATTCTTATTATTTTTTTTGATCTCATGGAACATTCACTGCACACTGTAGGTATATATATGTAATATGTATGTATAACAGAAACCAATTCCCCTAACTATAATCACACATCCGGCATATGTGTCGTATGGATCGTATAGTCGTCGCGACGCTCTTATAGGTAGTACATATACCATGCATATGCAGCCCTGCCGGTTGATGCACGTGCGTTTTCCCCGTTGGAAACTTGCCCGCGGTCGCTACCACATATATACGTGTAATATTTATTCACATGTACGTACGTACGTGTATACCGCACGAAATACGTTCTATATTGAGACAATCACGGGATATTTTTTTTGTTTTTTTTTGTTTCTGGGCACATACATTATGGATACTTCATAATATGTACTGCATATGTATAACTCGCGCGTGTACATTATTATTAAAATAAACATTTGGTCGCAATTGTTTTGTTCTTTTTTTGCCAAAATTAATTTTTCCTAATTATACTATATTATACAGGTTGAACTTTTAATTTTTCGGTTCGCACATAATCTGTACGTCGAAGAATTTTTTTTTTATTATTATATATACCCTATCGCAAGCGTTTGGATATTTTTTTTTAATTTCATTGATATGGAAAGATATGATCGTACGATATATACCTATACACATATGTATGCAATAATCGATATCCCCATCGAGATGCAGGCGATTAAATTAAATTGGAGGAGGTTCAAGTTTGACTCCTTTCATATACAGGAATTATAGTATATGTATAATGCACTTCTAGTATCTTTGTGACAATAGGTGTGTATGGTCATTGAACGTTGCAGCGATACGAGGATCAGACCGATATCAATGAAAAATACTTCTCTCCCTTTTCCCTGCACATTTATATTATATACCTATATCTATATCTATATCGATATACTAATGCTATTACCTCTTCTCTCTCTCTCTTTCTCACTCTCTTCCTGCTTCCCCGCACTACGTCGCATGAAGCGCATCTCGCTGTGATGCATCACACTTTAATTCTTCCTCAGTTTCTCCCCTACTTTATGTACTATATGAACCATATAGTTGCTGCTTCTCTCGCTGATTACTTGCTCTCGGTGATGATGCTGATGCGATCGCCTTTACCCTATGGCTTTTCTATGGAACGAAGAGCCTCCGGGTATTCGCACAGCTATTGTATTTTATGTGTATAATGTAGACGACGTACTATAAGTGGCATGAATATAATTCATTGCTATTGGTCGGTTGTCAGGCTTATGGGTTTTAATTATTTAATAATATTTATACATTCACGTTTTCAAGGGGTGAAAAAAAATTGAATGAGATTTTCCAAAAATCGAATGAATAAATAAACATCGGTTAAATTTGAGAAAAAAAAAAAATTTACCAAAAGGATTTCGGGATATTTTCGTTATGAAAATCGCGAAAATGCAAAGCTTTTTTTTTAGTTTATAGTTTTCAACAGCTCACTGCACGCTGCAGCTAGATGAATTTCATTTAGTTTTTTTTCTTTTTTCTTCGCATGCATCATTTTGGAAGTAATTATTTTTCTGTCGCTGGTATAATTTCTCAAATCTGAAAAAGCGACAAATTCAAAGTACTTTTATTCGTTTTATTAGCTCAAGGCGACATGTGATCATATCGATAGTATTATCCCTACACCACCGCAGGTATTCACGTATGTATATAGGATATAGGTATATGATTGTATGTACTTTATACATTTATATATACGTCGCGATGGTAGCTGGGGGCCATATGTGGCCATATGTCAAACGGTCATGGCAGACATAGGGTGGCTGGCTGTTACAGAGGGTATAGAGGAGGGGGAGTTGAACATTCGGTATGATCCCATCGCTTAAATATATATATATCTAATACATACATACATATATACAATACATATATACAATATACACCCTTGTAGCTCTGCTCTGTTCTCTTCTATTATAGCGGATCGGTGAATACATATATATATATATATAGGTACCACGTCGTATATATATATATGTACATTGGGAAACTGTAGGTAATTCGGTTAGGACCAAAATTATGACCAATTTTCCATGCGGTGCGTGTCGCTTTCTCACACGTAACGCGTCATCGACTCTATATAATCAGGTATACATATATACGTTACATATACTTTTGTATGGATCTATATACATATGTATATGTATAAGCGTATATAATAATACATATAATATATAGATGTATAGGTGCACATCAAGGTTCGAATCGATCGCGTCTGTCGACAAACAAATGTAGCGACCAACCCCCTCATATTAAATCAGATATAACACGTACCGATAAATTTTGACGCTAATATGTCAGACCTTTCATGGTAACTCATAAAATAGAACTCTTCCCTGAAAATTAAGGACTGTGTCTTGATTAGGGGAAGAAAAAATAAAATAAGAAAAATAATCAAGTTGGAAGTCTGACGGAAAGAGCTGTATGTATAAGATTTTTCGCGATAAGGTACCTTGTGTACAGAATCTTTATTTCGAATTTGGTGTACATCTTGAGAAATTCTATTACCTCTTTTCTCGGCTCAAAATTCACGAGATTTCAACTTTCGGTATGAAAGGTACTTCGATTCCTATGAACCTATAGTTATATCTATACAGTTATATTCCGTTGAATCTGCTAAGGGGCGAATAAGTTCGGAAACTCTCACTCCGGTGTTCCGTTTTACTCCATCGGTTCATGTCTGCCTTCCGCAGGAGTCGGGGAACCCTTTTAAACTATTATAACGGGTTGCCATATCGTTGCAGTCCAATCAATCTGTGCTCCAATTAAAATAATATAGTATAAATATGAATTTACCTTTATTTATAATATATATATGATCTTAATTAATATATTAATCCAATGATCGCGAAAGAAGTATTTTTATACTCTGGATTCATTTTTATATATCATAAAGAAAAAACTGTACTACCGAATTGCATGAGCTAACATAAGTTTATCTTTAAATGACTCGCTAATTTCGTATGTATGAAAAGTACACTTTCCCTAATTTAAACTTTTATTCCATACTCGGCGTTGCATATAGCGTGTGTGTCCGACTTCGACGTTCACTTTTCCCAGGGAGATTCATTCCTACGTATTAAACTATATGTACATATTCACGTGTAAGCATACCATAATTTGACATACTTTTCTACCGTAGATGTTTAGTATTATATATACCTAGACGTCTCGGATTCTCTTCTCACAGTTCATATTATACCGCATGTTAATATAGTGTGAGTCGTGAATAATAATATGCAAATAAGTACGATGATTATGAAGCATCTCGTCTATACACGTTTGTATACAGATCCCAACGAAGCACCACAGGTGTAAAAAAGTATTCCCAAGTACATTAATTTTTCCAAATCAATCGCCACCAAAAAGTCGTTCCTCCAAAATAACCGTAAAATAAAATTCTATGGAGAAAAAAGTGATCCAAATCAATCATTGTGCCAATCAAATCACCGATTGGGCGAATATAAAGTGGCAAAAAAAATTAATGAAAAAAAATACCACGTTTTAGTGTCATCTCACAAATGTGTTAGGGGGAATTATCCAAAAGTGATTTTCGAATGGGAAAAATGAATAAAAAAAAAAAAAAAACAGAGTCTCTTGATACGCGGAAGTTGCGATTAATTATTCAACAAGATTTCGACTGCTATATATCAACATTATCACGTTCTAAGAAAACTTTATTAAAGAAGATAATTTTTTTCCTTTTCTTTTTTTTATTCTTCGTTACCGAAACAATAAAGAAAGAAGAAAGAATCGGAGAAAAACAAATCGCAGACGCGGTATCAGATGGATCTTTCTCTTAGTCCGTAGTTGTTAACGATCATGATATTATGCATGAATCAATCAATTCATTCGCCGCATTCCTTGACCTGGATTAATTGTATATATGTAGTGTCTGTCTGCCGTGGTACCAACTACGACTGAATACGTTGTATTATATGGTACGTGATCTCGTTGTCGTGGTTAGTCACGTAAATTTTCTGACGTTACGACGAACCTCATTGAACTCAACAAGGTCATTCTAAGGTCGCGTCGGATGACCCGAAGAGTCCTTTGATGTATATACCGACGTTATAAGATAGATAGTTATACATTCATTTTTTTTCTATTCGGTTTTTCTCATTCGAAAATTGCTTTTGAATAATTCCCCCCCAACACATTTGTGAGATGAGACCAAAAAGTGGATTCTATTTTGCGGTTGAATGGACATTTGGCTGGTCGACTGGATATGGCCTAGAACGATGGAGGAGGAGGAGGAGGAGGAGGAGGAAGCATTCGAATGGACGGAAGTACTAGACTCACTACAGCCTGTTGCTTCGTAATAAAAAAAATGGGGGAAAAAACTGTTAATCCTGGGGTACATCGATTGCCTCGTCGATATCGTTTCCTACTACTAAAGATTTATGGCGTATATACGTGGTGACACTGGCATGGTCATAACGCGAACATACAGTTCCTATGTGTCAGAGATATGTATTTTTAAACATATCTGTGTTATACATAGTTATTGGTTTTATATATATTCTTTTTCCCAACCCTCAGACTGCCTCAATGTACCTATTTTCGATAAAGATATAACCAATAAATTCTTACCAAAAAAATAACTATCATTTTTCGGCAAAACTTTCGGCAGTCTAAAGGTTAATATTCTAATTTCACTCTAGAAATCTTAGAAGAAAAAAAAAATCGTTCTGGGCATACCCTTCACCGCATACGAAAAAAAGGTCTGAAAATATTTCCACCCTGAAATAATTTATGGACCTGTAATAGTTCGGTGCGAATAAACTAATTTGAATCTGTTGTATGTTACATAAAAAAGTAAATCATATCACACGGTTCATTTGATAATTAGAATCCTTCGTTCGTTCGGCGTTGCGTTTAATTAACTGGGGTATCTCGTGGGCGTGTCCTTTGCCGTCTACCGCCGGAAACGACCGTGCAGCTCGTACTCATAGCCAAAGGGTCGTGGTTTCAAATTTGTCCACACGCGTACGACACGCATCAGATCCTTAACCTTAAACTAAACCCTAAACCTGATGCGTAAAACCTGAACCTCGTACCTCCCCATCGTTGACAAGGGCGCCATTAATTTCTTTATCAGACTCCGTTCCATTGTATACACAAATTTACCGGTTCTGTTGATTGCGCCGATAAAATTGCAGTATAAAATTTGTAACAAGCAGATATAATCAACAGATTGTGGTGTTCATATAAATAGGTATTAATTTCTTAATTAAATAAAAGCAAATTTTCTTTGTTGTGGACTTGTGCAATTAGTCTATATCAACTTTTCCTAGCATATTTTTTTCTCCTTCTTCCACTCGAACTCGTTTTTCTCAGCTCGAAAGAGGCAATTTCGGTTCTTTTCGAAGTGTGCAAAGCACGTTTACCTCATTGGTATAAAAATGAGGAAACTGCTTCACCACACGGTCTTTCAGAGGCTAAGACGACGCTCCGCGCCTATGGGCGTTCCCGTCAAGGTGCAACAAAGGATTGGCAGCGGACAGACCTGTTCCGTTGGTTTGTCGGACTGTCTGCTGCGAAGCGAAGCGAACCGAGGAGGAGGTGAGTCGAGTCGAGGCGAGTTTAGTTAAGGCTGCTGCTGCTGCTGCTGTTACTTCTTTCCGTCCGCCACTTGCTCGATCAGGTTACTCAACGCCTACTGGACTAACTGCAGACTTCATGTTTCTAAACTCCTAACCATAGGCTGCAGCTTTACGGACACCTTGAAAACAAATTGGATCAAAGTCATTGTTCCTGTTGCGGCTTGGATCAATTATGACATGTTACGCATTTCAGCATCCATACGACGACGGTACAAAGTCAAGTATATTATCTGGTTGAATTTAAACTTTGAACAAGGCATTAAGTCTTGCGGATAGCTAGCTAGTTCACTTCAGTGGTAACAGCAAAAGAGAAGAGAGTGAGTTGGGAGGCATTCGGTAACCGGAACGACCTGTTGCTGGTGCTTGTTGTACTGCCGGTTAGATTTTTGAACCACGTCTCAGGTTCGCCGAGAGGAAGCGACTGTGACGACGACGAGGTCGTTCCGAACGCATTCGTCTCGAGGATATAATATGCGGTCGCGGTACTCTTGACTCGGTGAGAAAATATTTGGTTCTCACGTATCAAGCTGACGCTGATATTGGACTTAATCTTTATCAAAGCAGCGTATATACCTAACCAAACGCGGCCGGAACACGATATGAGAACGACGTTGAAAAAAAAAAAGAAAGAGAGAAACAAGTCCCAAAAAAGACAAGGCATGCTTTCTTTTTTTTTCTCTCCAAGTCGGTAGATTCAATACGTAGCTAGGTATATTTTTACGTCATATAGGCGCAAACATTGGCTTCAGAAAATGCAAGAGCTTGTAATCTTCTCAACACCTTCCTTTTACACATGGTAGCGTAGTGACGGGCAGAGTGCAGTGAACGTATACCTTTGCGTTTCATCTTTCACCTTATTTATCGGCGTGACGTTACTAGCTCTCCAACTCACTCAGAGATTCGGCCTAAAGATGATTACCCATCGAAAAAGTGACGGATAACTTAATTAAAACTTGCAGCGAACTAATTACTCCAAAAAGGAAAGCATGATGATATGATCTAGGATTTGACCACTAATCCTTGATTTGTTATAGTCCATATCTCAAACTTAAACTAAAATCTAGGACATTCGGATTTTTTTTAAATATTTTTTTATTTGTATGACCTGGAAACAGAAAAATACACAACTTCCACTTTTACAAATAAAAGAAAAATGATATCTTACACTCTACACTCAGCTTCGTATGTCCTCAACCCAATTTTTACCATATAATTCATGTGGATGTTCAAACCGGCGACCCAGAATGTAGAATTTTTCATTATCCTCCGCTAGTTTTATTGTCTGCTTATAAGTCTTTCGATTGTCGTTAACACCGCAAAAATATCGGGTTGGCTATGAATTTTTTACATGATAATTCTTATCTATCAGAAAATGATCTTTTTATTATGTACTTGGCGAGGCGAGTTTTTTTGTTCATCTTACGGTGCTCCGAGGGAGGGAAGGGGATGCTTCTGTATACATGCAGGATAAGACTTCGCGATGCGCCCATATATGTTTATCTCGAAGTTTTACATGACTTGAGTTTCAGCAACGAGAAAAAATCAATATAATTAGCGTATCGAATATTAAATAAAGAGGGCGTACCCTCTTTGCGGCCTAAAGCACGAACACCAAGAGATGAGTGAGCTACAATGGTTGGTCGTTCGCGTTTCCTGATCATCATTATTTAATGAAAAAGAGTACGTACAGAATCTGCAATCGAGTAAGGGAGTCCACAATAAGTTACTTTATCGATACCAGCCAGCACGCACCATTGCGTGACGTGATGGTGCAACTTGAACAACGTGCGAGCGACGACGTGCAGTCAAAGTTTAACAAAGGAACGGAGTATGGGGCTTACCATCTCGACTAAACTTGACTCAAGTTACCTCGACTCCTGGACGACTTGGCTGGCCGCCATCTGCGCCGTTTTATACCTACCAGGAGGCAGCTGCTGCTGCTGTTTCCGCTGCATGATCATGTTTTTAACCAAGAAATTAAAGCCCGTACTAAACAAATTCGGTACCGCGAAACTGTTGATAATAACGTTGACCATGTACCGAATAATAAATACTTTTCATGTTTCTCGTTGGATGTAGAAAAGAATTAGAGAAAATAGGTAGGGACTTTGATTTTTCAGAATAATACACCAGTATATGATATTTGATTGGAAAGAATTTCATTTTCCTGGCTCTTCCGGTACTCTTAAGTCACGTACAGCTAGATGAAGTGATATTGCTTGAGAGATCGATTAATAAACTTTTTCTTTCCTTCTTTACTTCAATTTATTTTTCTCACCATTGTTGGATTAACAGAACGCAGAAGCAGCAGCAGTAGAAGCAGCAGAAGCAGCGGCAGCAGTGCACCAGGAAGAGTATTGATTGTTCTGCACTTTTCCAGTTTTCATTTTTCCTCATTCTTTTTCTTCTTTTTTTTCAGTCTGGATGCGGAAGCAAAAGATGAGGGTGTAAAAATACTTACAAGTACATGTATACATATATGTATATTATACGAAACTCTATAGTACTGTTTCGTCAAATTAAATACCTGCAAGGAATGCCACATTTTTTTTATCTCTCTCGATGTCCTGTTGGATAAACCTGCTTCATGTAATTTGTCGGTGATCGTCGAACTGCTCATGACCATATTCTTCCTTGATTTCAAATAAAACTAAAGTATACAATACAAACAACAAGGATAAAAGAGAAGGCGTGATGAATTATTCAGATTACTTCAACTTCACTCGTTTCCAACCATTTGTTATAAAACCTTTTCTTTTTTTTCTGTTTCAGGTACGTATATAACTCGAGTAATCGTCTTAAATATTTTCTTCTTCAAAATGGGTCGCTGTCATCGTAAGCAGAATTTTCCGAGCAGTATGGGTAACGTATAATAACTTTCAAGGGTTCCAAATACCTACCAATTTTTTTTTGTTCTCTGGCTTTTGTTCGGTTCGATGCAAAAAAAGAAAGAAACCTCGTTCGTTATGTATCGGGGATCCCTAGCACTTTTGCTTCTTTGGTGCTCGTGGTTATGGGTCACGACTTCTATAAGTAGTTGAGTGTGGTGTACGAGGCGGACTACGACATATATGATCGTCGTCGAAGGCCAACTAGGCTAACAAGTTCTGTAATGACCTCCCTATCCACTCTATAGGGCACTGACTAACTATTTAACAGTAGTTAGACCCCCTAATGACGCACGGATACGAAAGCGGCGAAGTAACGTGTCACGTGCCCATGATTACCCGTACCTACTGACACGTGCGGAAGAGACCAATCCCTGTAAACCGCCAAAGCGGCGCGGCGCAGAGCAGAGCAGAACGGAGCGACTAACCTACTCACGACAAACAACCATAATTACCATCGTAATGATCCATGCAAAAAAGTAACGACTGTGTCAATAATGCGATCGAATTCATCAACGAAATTTTCTAATTTCAATCATCACAGCGACGAGAGATTAAATGTGGAAATGGCAAGGGGTGGCGATATTTCGAGATCAAAATTTTAGTTTTAAAGTCCCAATTTAATAATCAATCCTCATGCGTTACTGAATCAATTTTTGAAATTAAATACCAAAGAGAAACAATGCGGGACTTTATATATTGTATAACTTTGCACATTACTGTGTAACTTTACACATGGTGAAAAAATTGAGAAATAAATAAAAAATAAGATAACTCCATATTGGTCTATTATATGATTAGGTATTATATCTGCCGCACTGTAATGCCGCACAATTTTTGGACTCGTGGTTTCTGCAGAGTCACTTATTTCAAGTCCGATCTCGAATCTACGTATATCGCGTCAGTTTATCGCCACCTCTGACCCGGATGGCCAGGGTGACCTTGTTAAATATTAATTTTACCGCGCACGATTCTTATATACCACATTACACCTATATAGGTATAATATATATATCTATATAAGATGTACATATACAGTGTATGTAATGTATATCATATACGCTGCCTAACTCAACACCCTTCTACGTCCCTGTGCATCAACGATGTTAATCTTATCGGGTTGAAATATCTGTACTGAAAAATCACAAAGAAACGTTTAACAATCAGAATTGGAACTGCCGTCAAAAAAATTATTATTTCAGATGCGCTTCTGCGGCACTGGCAAAAAAAGTATAGCTTATGAACGACGCACAGAACTCCAATATCGTATCAAATTGTCAACGATTGCGGTCAGCCGACTTTTGACCTTACTGATGAAAAGTATAATGAATGAAATGCTATAGTATGTTTGCAGTTTAATTAAATGAGCGATTATAAAAAAAAAAGAACACGTTCCGCAAAATATATATAACATATGTTATTAACCCTTCAATGTTATTAACCCTGTTTCAATGGGATACGAATTATCAACCTAAAACATTATTTGATTTCTTGAAAAAAATTTTGTACATCATTTTCTGTCATTGCGTTTATCACATCGCTTGTATAGAAGTAATTTTGATTTTTGATTTTTGCACGTTTGTTCGCATTGAGAATGGGAAAAAGATTGAGGCGACTTTGGGTGAAAAAAAAAAAAAAAACGAAGCAAATTATTTCAATCATATTAATAATAATAGTTATTGTTTAATGTTATAAAAAGAACATTTGTCACCTTGTTAAACCTGCGGCGCGTTGCACAGGTATTTTTTTACCGTAAGAAGTCCAAGCGCGCCAGAATTGCCCAGGGGGGTATTTCTTTAAATTGCGACAGATTAAATTACTCACGGTGCGATACTCTGTAGAGGAGGGAGAAAGGGTAGGAGGTATATATCTATATATCCTACCTCAGGTAAGGGTGATTTCAGACCGGCTATATATTTTCTACCTCGATTCATCCAGAAGCTACAATTTGAGCTTTCACCGACGTGGACGCCGGCTCGGAGCGACACGCGCGATGTGAGCTTAAGTTACAGCTGTTTGTAAACTGAATAAAAAAGTGTAGGGTAAAAAAAAAGCAAAAAACACAAAACACGAAAAAAAAATGAAAATGAAAAATTGTCGCTCCGAGTAGAGTAGGCTAACGAGAAAGCCTTTGGAAGAACAAACGTCGTGCACTGTTTTATATATAATGCAAAAACTTGAGCGATCCTTGACCGCAGACAAAAGCTTTGAAGGGAGCGTAAGCTTCAGTTCTGTGAGAAATTTACGTTGAATGCAACGGTTTGTTACTTCGTTTTTCTTCTTTTTTTTTCACTAAAATTTTGTTAGTGCAGGTTCAATACGCTCCTTTAAAAAAAAAGTCCCTTCAAATTTCTATCGATATTTAAAAAAAAAAATAAAAGAGGTACCTACGTGTAATTATATAGGTATAATATATTTATTGCAGATCATCTGTTATGCGTGCACAAGGTTGAAAAATTCACCTTGGTTGGGATTAACCTAGAAAATAAGTCTTCGATAAAAGTATGCGGATTAAAAAGATTTAGTCTGGACTGATTTGAAATAAATCTAGAAAAAAAAGAAAAAAAAATGGTTCTTTGTTCATTATTCATAGAAGTATTCTCCTCGATTAATTAATCAGTGGAATAACATAGAAAATCCGATTTCCAGTTTTAGATCCTCATTAAATTTGAATGCAACCCTTTTGGTATTCTGCGATTGATTACCTCGTATGTATGATGTATAACCGTATGTATATTATATTGTCAAGGGATGGACGACGGTAGACGTGGTAGAAACACGGAAGGACGAAAATTCACTCCCACTTCTCATTTGGATTCCGTACGTGCCGGTTGGCTACAGCTTACCTCCTTCTTCTCATCCTCCCGTACTACGTTTCCTGCATTTCCCATAATAATGTTGGAAGGTTGGTCAGGTTAGGTTGGCCTGGTATCGTACCTACTACCTAGTATACACCTATGTAGATACACACGTATGTGCATATATTTTCTCATTGCATGTATTCCAGCTGCACACGTGGCACCTCTTCCGTCCTCCAACCCATTATTTCTTATTTTTTTTCCCATTCGTGTTTCCTCAATTTTTATTTATTCATTCGTTTATTTTCTCCCTCCCCTCTAGTATCAGAACGAATTTTAGGAGACGATACTCCTTTCTTATTCACCTATTATAATTTTATTTATCTAACACGTGACTGCTAAATATACAGAAGCATAAATCGCCGATAAGATAAAGTTATACGAAAAATAGTAGAGGGCATTTTTTTTTGCAAACAATTTTACTCCTCCGAGTAGGTATTTTTTATGCATAGAAAAATGCACGAGCGGTCATTAGTTTCAAGTTGGGGTTTCTTTTCTGCTTTTTTTGTTTTTTCAAATCGAAAGAAAGTGAAAAAGTGTCCAACGTCACGTCGTTGCAATTAGTAGGCCCTTTACCTACGTACCTACGTTAGTGAATAGGAATATAGAGGGTTCATCGTTCTAGCTTATGTATGTTGAAAATTGGTGGCAATTTATTTCCTCTTTTCTTTTTCATTATCTTCAGTCACTTTGTATATCGAAAAAAATATAACCCTATAGCACTGCAGAGGGTTTATTGAGCTTTTATTTTTTACCCTTCAATTTTATTATATTTTTTCACAGATGAATTTATTTATATATTCATCGCGTTTTGATCGCGAATCGGGGAAGGAGAAAGTGCTCTCAAAAATCGGGGGAGGAAATGTTCAACGCTTTTCATTTCTCTCTTTCTTTTTCAAATTTATTATTCTTTATTATAATACATACATACTTCGCACGATACACAACGCGCGTTATCAATTGATCGCAAATTGTAATCAACGTAAATCGTGCCTGTCGAAACATTTTCACGTCCAACCTTCAGGTTAATTCAATTGACCGAATATAAGTTCATCTCTTAACAAAGATAAAAACTAAGAATTACATTCTTGTACAGATATACATAGAAACTTTGACGTTATATATTTACTTTAATATCGCGAAAAGCAAAGTTTCTTAACTCATCGATACTGGCTAAAGGTAACAAAATAATAAGAAAGAATGAAAATGAAAGAGGGAAAAAGATATACGTAAAAAATTACGAACGAATCTGTTTGATTAATAATTTGATGCGGTAAATCACCTTTTCGACTACTTTCGACATGAAAGAAAAAGGAAAAATAAAAAAGTAAAGAACAGATTGAAGTTTTACTACGCTGGTTATGGAACAAGAGGTATGACTATAAAGTATCTATGTGTATAAAATATGAAAATTTGATAATTTCTACAAATTCCGACTAGTTCCGAATGAGATATAAATTGATGCAGTTTCTTATAGTTTCTGTGTAAATATGGTGAATCGTATTTATAAATTACTGAAACGCCTGCCTTGGCACATCAGGTGACCGCGTGGCACGACGGTGTCTTGCAGGTGATTCTTGGGCAGCTGCTGCCGCGGTACAGTCGCGGAGAAGTAATAAAACGAATAAAAAATAAAAGAAGATGATGAAAAAAAAGAATTACACACAGTTACAACCGGGCTTCGTGTATTCCGTGGACCCGCACCTTACGCTCTCTTTGATCATTTTTTGTTTTCTTCTCTTATCATTAGATATGGGTATTATGACCTCAGGAACACGGATCCGTCGATTAAATTGAGCTACGAATTAACCCCATCGAGATATCCTTGATTTTTCACTTTTGAGAGCGATAAATCGATTATAACTCGATCAATTTTGGAGATAGATCAATTTGGCTTTCAGATTCGTGTTCCTGAGGTCAAAATACGTCAGAAAAGTGTCCTACGATCGATTTAAAAAAATGTTGATTTTCGACCCCAAAATCGACAAAAATCTAAGGTATACCCCTTTGGATTTTTTCAATTTTTGGGCCAAAAATGAAGAATTTTTGAAATCGATCGTAGGATACTTTTCCGAAGTAATTTGACCTCAGGAACACGAATCCGTCGACTAAATTAAGCTAGAAAAATATTCCATCGAGATATCTAGATTTTTTCACTTTTCGGAGCGATAAATTGGTGATAACTCAATCAATTTTATAGATAGATCAATTTATCTTGCAGATTCGTGTTCCTGAGGTCGAAATAAGTCAGAAAAGTGTCATATGGTCGATTTTAAAAATACTTTATTTTTGGCCCAAAAATCGAAAAAATCCAAAGGGATTAGATTTTTGTCGATTTTGGAGTCAAAAATCGACATTTTTTTAAATCGATCATAGGACATTTTTCTGACGTATTTTGACCTCAGGAATCCAAATCCGAAAGCCAAATTAATCTATCTATCAAATTGATCAAGTTATCGCCAATTCATAGCTCCAAAAAGTGAAAAAATGAAGATATCTCGATGGGATATTTTTCTAGCTCGATTTAGTCCACGGATTCGTGTTCCTGAGGTCAAAATACGTTAGAAAAGTGTCCTACGATCGATTTAAAAAATACTTCATTTTTTACCCCAAAATCGAAAAAAATCCAAAGGGGTATACCTTAAATTTTTGTCGATTTTGACATCAAAAATCAACTTTTCATTCTGACAGGATTCAATAGGAGCTCATACGAGGGGGTACCCTCGTGAAATACTTGGGGCAGTCAATTTTGAGATGATATAACATACTAGTGCAATGCTCATGAAATGGTATGAAATAGCGTGAAATAATTGTGAAATATGAGATGGTTGGGTCACAGTACATATCGAGTGGTTACCCCCTCGGTTGCCTTATTACGTCGTTCGCTTCAGTTTCGCGATTGATCTCCTTATGTAACGTTCTTGAAGGGGAAAAAATTAAATTAAATTAAATTTTTCAACTACCTAGGTACGTATGTAGGTACGTACATAGTTACTGCGACTATAGAATCATGAATATGTCTGCAATGAGACAACGTTTTGTAAGGAAACCCTGAATATGCATCACATGATCGTGTCGCAATGTTGTCGCCTGCAAGTCTTCCTATACTATAATGTATTACGTTACATTACATTACATTACATTACATACCTACATAGGTTGGTTGTGATTCGTGCTATCTGTCTACCTACCGTACCCACATCTTTTATCCTCCCACGAAGAACCTTTGTAACCGTTGTGGCGAGAAATGGTTATTCAGGTCGCGGCACACTTTGCAGACGCCCGTCTTGTCTTCGTCTTTCATATGTATACCTTATATATTCATACATATATACTTTACTACCGAATATAGATTCGAAAATTGAACATTTTGTAAAAAAATTCAATAAATTGAATAAAAGAAACTTGGTGGTGTAAAATGAAAAAATACGAGACGATTTTTTCACAATTCCCTGCCTTTCATTTCTATAAAATCTGAAACAAGAAAGCGACGCCATGCGGATACGTCTTATAATTTTCACACGATCTTATATTCACTCACCCACTGTTTCCGGTTTGCCACAAACTACATTGCGAAGTATCAAGTTTCACTAATGATAAATATCGGTATATATCGCTATGCGAGAGGTATGAAGGTTTTTTGTTTTAACGCCTTCAATTTGAATCGTTTTTTACATGGTTTTTTGATACCCGTGTCACCTAATCAATAGTCCAAATACAGTTTCTCTCTGTTGAGATTTAAACCAGAGTAGACTCTTTATCGAATTTTTAGTCAAAAGTCAAAGTTTCATTCTATACAATCATACTGCCCCGCTTTTGACTAAAAAAATATTTTGACACTTTTTACCCCTCAAGGTCGATAACTGTGTTCCCTTCAAAACGAAAAGAGATGGAATTCCCACTTTGAAAAATTTATATACAGAGAGTAGGTCTGATGTGCTTTTTGAATACCGTGAAAACGACGCTATATATTCAAAAGTATTTTTTTTTCTAAATAAAATTCAATGCGGAGGCTTTCTATTCATTCATTTCATTATGTGATTCGTGTCCATTGATATGGATATTTATGGTATCACGTACCCATACCTTCATCCCGTGTCAAATGCATAAGACTTCTGGGAAATATACGTTACGTAGGTATAACACAATCTTGAAAAAGAATTTCGGTCAACCAAAAACCTGCGATCCTTTTTTTTTTATTCAATTCAATCGCCCGTCTCAAATGACACACGTATTTTATTAGAATAATGTATATCTATTGTGGCACAAATGGTTTAGATTTTCAAATACCAATTTTTCGAACGATTCATCTTCTTACGTTGACTTTTTGAACGATGAGCGATGACCATGCATATATTTGTAATTCATGTATAGGTATGTGGAATACAATTTTTTTTTCATTTTTAATTTTCATTTTTTTTTTTCATTCGTTTTTCGGCTCACTTCTGTGGTATTCAACGACCACTCGCACGTCGTGAATAGTATAAAAGTAACAACGTGCAGTAATTAATACTTATAGCACATAAATTGGTGCATATGTGCTAAAATTTTGGTAATATACATACGCGTATGGATTATTGCAGTGTTAACACTATAGTTGGCTGGAATACTAATTAAAATCAGTTTGTACATTTAACGGGACCACATCAAACAATCGATTTTCCTCGCAAATTGGAGTCTGCATTGAAATATATAGGTATAGCTTAACGTATTTATATGAGAGGTGATTATTTTTGCCATTAACCGTTCTACGTTCATTATGACGCGCTGGTAGGGTCCAGGTGGTCATAGTCGCCGATTGATACACTTCGATGAATCCACGAACTAAAATCCACGTAGATATGCAACTATCATATACATAACGTCACGATGTCGTTGTCGGTCAATTAAAAAACCACAAAAAAGGAAGACGAGAGAAAATAAAAAACACCCTCAAATTGAACAGGAAAATTAGTTTTTCTATTTCACCGACATTTTTAATTTTGCTTTGACTCGTGCGGTGTGTAAAGATATTGTTAATATAGAGTAATATTAGATGGAATCGATTACTTCGTGTTATGAATTGAGGTACGACCCAGCCCCGGTTACCTTCGCAACTTTATAGGAATAATTTCATAACCAAGTATATGGGGTTATCAGGCCACACGTGAGGACAAAACCTCGTCTTCACCGGTCTCGAGGCTTGACATGTGCTTTTGACGCACGCGAGCACTCCGCTCAGGTGGTATAACACATCCAGAGGTAGTATACTACAAAGTATAAACCTACGTAGGTTGTAACGTTCCCACTTATAGTCAATAGAAGAACTGCCGGATTGCACGAAACGAACGCGCGACTTGTCACGTGCGCCTACCTTCCTCGTCCAATAGGGTGATTCACTTTAATCTCCTGAG
The DNA here is from genome assembly GCA_963932425.1 of Athalia cordata. Taxonomy (NCBI): domain Eukaryota; kingdom Metazoa; phylum Arthropoda; class Insecta; order Hymenoptera; family Athaliidae; genus Athalia; species Athalia cordata. The sequence goes on from OZ010626.1 coordinate 36,339,485, forward strand.
GCAGTTTTCTTGAAAATGGCCAAGTACACGGAAACAAATTTCCTACCAAAGTTGTGTGTTTCGAAGGGGAAACGAAAATGGAAAATCCCGATTCGACCTAGGTGGCGTCACCGAAGCCAGGTGAAGGTCAACTTCGGTTTTTCGTACGGAACCTTATAGTTTTTTCTATCGGAAGCCAGAAGTTCAATCGATTCTACATGAAAAAGTATTCGAGTAGTTGTGCCTTAACGCCAAGTATATTTGAAAAGCACGGAATGGAATGACACCGAGACTCTTTACTGCTTGGGGAGCTGAAAAGCGCTCAGGGCTAGCTGTTTTTTTTTTTTCCTTGTTTTTTTTTGAGCATTCATTAAAACTAGCACTCTTCTTTCTGTCACAAGCGTATCGTTAATGAAGGAAATTTCATTTCCTTTACCGATACTACTGAGCAAGCAAACCGACCTACGAAGTAATTAACTATTAATCTCATTATTGGAGATTTTTTTTTCTTTATATCAAAGATATTTGGGTCATGTATGTCCCTCCCTTTCACTCTTTTATTTTCACTCTTTCTTCTCTCCTCTTTCTCTCTCTCCCTTCTTTCACTAATACGAATACCGCTTATTGCGTAATCTCTGCTTACGTGGCACCCTTAAAACGACCTTGATAATGACGTCAAGAATATCGCGCGTTTACACAATCATTTGAATATGAACAATTCAATGTGCAAAGTATAAAGTACCTGTTATGCGTCGATAATGATCATTATGTTATTGTCTCTGCTGTGAATTATATACTTCTTTCTTTTTTTTCAATTATTATTATTTTTTTTTATTTGTTTCAGGGCTGTCACTGATCCCAGAGACGGACGTAGGGTAGCGCTCAAAAAATTACCAAACGTTTTTCAAAGTCTTGTGAGCAGCAAACGTGTGTTTAGAGAGCTCAAGATGTTGTGCTTCTTCAAACATGAAAACGTGAGTATATACTAATAAATTTTATCAGAATTATGAATACATACAAAAAAATTGCTATTCTGAATTCCATTTGGCGTTCAAATGCCGAAGTACCTTATACAACATGCAACGAGTGGAAAGAGGAGGTTCTTTTTTTAGTTTTTGATTTTGTTTCTCGCGAAAAGGAAAAAGAGAGAAATTTTGCGGGCTCGCAATATTGCGATTTAACACAAAAATGGTGAGTCACGTGTGCGTCCAGCGTGAGTCAAAATGTTGTGCAAAGGGGGTACTCGTATAGGTATAGATATATGTTATGAGATTTTGTAGTTGACGTGGGTTGGAAGTGTTTCAGGGTTTTCCGGGAGCGTTGTTGGAAAATGTGGGGAAACTCTGTATATTCGTCTGTACATTCATTGTAGAGAATGAGACGAGAGTGCGGAGAGGAAACGAGAGAACCTCTCGCATGTCCTCGCGAGAATCTGTAATTAAAGCTAACGTTTGCAGTGGCAGCTACGCTGTTTACACAGGTTACCTGAATTACGTACCCAGCCATAGCCAACGACATGTCGGTACCATCGCGGTGTTGTTCTTCGCTCATCGCGTATTTCTATATGTGATATATATACACGTACAAAACTACATACGAAAGGTGTTTGCGATGCTTGAAACGTCGTTTGAGATAACAAAACCAAAATAGTTTTCCCTCCAACTCCGGGGTTGTTGCAAAGCATTGTACTCCTAATACCAAAGTACTGGTGTCGTGTTTCGGGTTCATCGTTTACTCTTCAAATTAACCACTAATCTTACATTTGTGGATTTAATAATCTTATACCCAGATATTTTGCCTACAATATCAGCCGTACGTTTTTCCATACGAGGTGGTCATTTCTATGCGAACTGTAGATTTTTTAAATCGTATAATCAAATTGTCGATAAAATTACGTTAAAATGGATGTCGCAAAGTTGAAGAGTGCAGGATTAATATTATTAGAAACAAATTACTTTGAAATATCTAATCGGCTGTTTCCATTCGACATAATTACTCGAATTAATGTTACCAATTTTATCGGATGTTTTATTAATTTCTGTTTCAGGTACTCTCTGCGTTAGACATACTCCAACCACCGCATCTAGACTTCTTCCAGGAAATGTATCCTTTTCAAAATAATCAAAAACTGACAAATTTTTTTTCTTCTCTTTTTCGCAAATTTCTTTTCCTAATTTATCATTTGCATACAATATTGAAAGCGTTCGTTGTGTTCCCATTACAAATTTTTTGACGCTGCTGAAATAATTTGACTTTTTGTCTTGTACATTATTTCTATACGCTCACTCTGAACCCCATTGGTTATACTGGGGCAATTTATATACTACTAGCACCGGCAGGTATATACATAACTGCAATGTTCCGCCGCCGCCGCCGTACCGTCGAAGAAACCCCACGTGCAGAGTTGAGTTGAAGCCCCATTACTTTGTCGCGCGAGGTGGTTTGCTATACCTCCATCTTTATTATACCCCTGCCGAGTGCCAAGCGCGGACCTATCGCATCCACTTTGTACACTTGTATTCATTCGGCAATACTTCACTTTTTACACAGATTCAAATATTTGAAATTTTTTATACAGTGACCGACAATCATCTTCTTTTTTTTTTTCTCTTCATTTCCGATAAAAGGGAATATCAAATTATGATATTCCATGTGCGAACGATGTCTGTGACTTTTATTATTCTTAAAGTCACTCCACATTTCCACAGCGCTATGTGTACCTTACGATCTTGCCGCCTATTTTTTTTCGTTTTTTTTTTTCTCCTTCGATTAGCCAAGTATGTTAGCTTTTACGAAATGATAACATAATGATAATACCTTTATCGATTATCGTCGCGAATATCGAAGGGCAAACATCGGAAGGGCACAAAGTAAACTTTTTTGCTTGCTTAATTTTGTTTCATGTTCGGTATTTGAAGTATCTACTTTGCCAATATTTTTGTGGGTTACGTCCTTCTGGTTACCAGTACTGGTTACAGTTCGAAATCAATCGATTATCTGGAGAACAGAGAATCACACTCCCTTCGGGGTATGGCACAAGACGTTATTATTATACGTATAAATTTCCAAAGCTCTGATGTATCACGTAGTAATAATGCAGTTGCATCTAAGGTAAGGGTGGGTGGCACTTAGAATTAGCTGGTACATAATTGTATATCCCCAGTTTAACAGGATAGCGAGTTACCCAGAAGCAATCGAGGTTAGTTTCCATCCATGCCTGGCTAGCTAGATGTGGCTATGTAGCTCCTAATTTAATAAGTTTCAGGCAGCATCTCCCATTTCTCATACCCTATATACCACCGCTGTGCGACGGCAGCAGCACTCGCGCAAATCGGTCGAAAAGCCAAGCCCTTATCGATTGCAATGCTTACTAAGTTGGCATAAATTTTGCCCTTAAGTATAATATACCTATATAGTAAAAGCTGCTACTACACCGCGCCCCATAGCGAAGGGAAGCGAAAATGAAAGGGAGAGCGTTGCCCTTCTTCTTACCCTATTTTTCCTGAACCAGACTTCAGTCCCAGCTCCTCCCCTCCCTTCGGGGAAAAGGCTACGGCTGCTGTTCCCGCTGTTGCTTGGCGCCTTTTTCGTAATTTCGGCGCCTTTGCGCCCAACCATCGCGTTGCCATCGACCAAAAACGCTCCCCCTCGCACGTCTTATCCACCCTTCATCCTTCGCCCTTTACTACGTTCCGTCTCTGTCCCTCGACTGCGACATTTTCCTCGTTCTCTCTTTTTCTTCTCTTATTGCGTGTCTTTCTCGTCCGCTGCTTTCATCCCCTACTGGTATTATAGATATATATATATACGTGCATTACGGTATATATATGAGCTAAAATTCGTCGGATAAATCTGTTCATATACAATATATAGGTATATGTATAGAAAACCATGTTCTCCGCGTTTCTTCTTTGATACTTCTAGCACGACTGGTATTCGTTCGTTCGTTCGCTCGTTCTTGTCCCTAGTGAAGCTTAAATTGTAATGGAGTGATCATGTCGACGTTAATCCTGCTGGGGATCCTCCGAAGCACGGCACGAATGTATTTTCAAACAAATGACGATCGGAATTAATCCCTCTAATTATTCCCCGATGTCCCTCTTACCAGCGAACAATTTTAAACTGAACTCAGGCCATTCAATAATTTAATGCGTAATTAATAGCAACATCGAAATAACTATAAAAGAAGTTTCTTTGTAGTCAATTAAGCTGTGGTCAACCAAAAAGGTTAGAATTCGTGTCAAATACTTCTCGGGGCGGGAGATAAAGAATGTATGAAAATGAATAAATAAAAAACATTTCATCTGCAACAATTGCTTTTGGCGTAGGTGTAAAGTAGGTAACTACATGTGTGCAGGTATAATTACAACGTCTCGTTGATTTTATTTGATTTTTTGATTTTTTTTTCGGGTCTATAACAAAGACAAATGTAAAGAGAAAGAGCAGAAGGAAAATTAAGGAAACCCATCATCCAAGAGGAGGAATTGGAGCTGTTTCCATAGTTACGGGGGAGGAGCCGGTTTGATCAAGTTGTGAGTTGCGGGAGCGTCGCTAATAATCGGGCCTTAATCAATTTTTAGAATATTCTCGAGAGTTTTTCAAACAAATTTTTATTCATTCTTCGTTTTTTTTTTTTTAATTTTCTTAATAACAAATAGGGGTGCTTTTAATCGAGCGTATTTCAAAAGCTGACTGTTATACAGCGCCATCTGTAACAAAGCACATATCGTACATGTCGTTTATAATATCCATACATTTTATAAATTCTACTGCGTGCGGAGCTGCTTTTTATCAAATGAGTTTCATACTCTCCCCTCTTTCACCTCTGTAAACATTGAGTAACGCGAGAGAAAAAATGGAAGAGGGGAAAAAAAAAAAAATTGAAAACTTTTGGATTCACATTTCGTAAAGCAATTCCCATCTCATTTTGTACATGCGCATACATATATATATGTACAATACACGTATATAACGGGAGTTGTAACTTCTGAAATTTTTATCACCGTTATATTAAACCATCCCCTAATTGTTCAGTCAAGTTTTAATTGCTCGAGTTCTCGCTTTCGCTCGTTTTCATGATTCTCTAACATCTCTGCCTTTACTTATGCCTATATAGTATAGCAGTAGCAGCGGCCCCACGCTCACAAATTATTTAGACACGTTTATATATCAATTTTATTTTTTTAAATTTAAATTTTAATCATTATTACTATTATTGTTATTATTATCGTTACTATTCTACGCGCACTTATGTATATCATTTGTTTATTCACCCTTGTCATTCGTACTCGTAGTTCCTATTTTTTCCTGCAATTATTTATTTCTTTTTTTTTGTACCTGTAAACTCTCGTTTCGTTAAAGTTGCGCTTTGATCACAAGAGAAACGTCGGTTTTTTTCTTTGATTTCAACATCTTCAGAGCTAAAAGCTTAAAAATATAAAATATGAGACAATAAAAGGCCTTTTACATCATACTGAAGACTAACACTTTGGGGGAAATAAAAAGAAAGAAAAAACGAGATTAATTGATCTATAAAATTGGTGAAGAAAATGAAACTTCTTGGAGCTTGCAGGAATGCAGGAGTAAATCGACTAACTGCTCGACCAAATGAGGTGGAAACAACTTTGAATAGTTCTTTTTTTTTAGCCCGTTCATCGGGCATTCCGTTAATTACAAGAAAAGTGATCAAAGTGCTATCGGTAATTGGCCCGATGCTTGCTCGCGTTTTATATGAAATGTATAAAAACTTCGCTTCCTCCACTGCAAATTTCCTGACCTCTGATTTTGTAATTCTATATAGGGGGCATCCCACGCCAAATCGAATACCACTTGACTTTTTTGCATCCCCGATTTTTTTGGAAATTTTTTATGTCTCAGTACTGGTCGAGACTAGCCTTCGTGATTTCTTCCAATTTTTTTTGTCAAACCGTTTAGGATATATTACACATATTTCGTTTATTTTTCCGTTGATGTCCAAGACGAAAAACAAAGGGGGAAAAAATTAATAAAAATTAAAGAAAAAAAAAGAGATCCCATCATTCTCCCATTATTGGACTGGGATTAACATTTGTTGAATGGACAATGGTATTTTCTAAAAAAATTTTGATAAAAATCGGAGATGCAAAAGTCAAATGGTATCCGACTTTGCGTAGAATGCCCGATAGGTACCCCATTTTTTTTGTTATCGTCTTTTTTTTCCACTAGTCTATCTCTCTGGGGTGGTACATGGAAACTAAATACCCGTGTCGATTTACCTGTGCGCATATACTTATTCAACAAAAGATACCTATGTAGATATTTGTAAGTACGGGGCACAGGTATGTGTAATCTCGAGTGAAAAGTTTCATACGCGGTGTGTTCGCCAATTATATTCGTGAACTTCATTTTACGCTTCATTTGTATACATCGTTTTGGTTGATTGGTTTTCATTTTTACGCCAGCTTTAATTACGTTGAATTAGTTATTATCGTCGTTTACAGTTCCCTTGCGTATATGAGCTTGCAATTAACGCTAACTACGAAATGGAAGCTCTATATTCACATATAAACCTATTTATATATATGTCAACGTACGTGTTTATTAGCTCATATACAAGTGCGGGTATTTATAAATATCGCCCTCGATATATTTCATTCAATGATCGATCTGATTGATCGACTCACTCCACTTTACTCGTGTTATAAACATGTGTAAATAATTACGCACCGATGATGATCTAATTATATAGGTATTTATATACCTACATAATTATACCGAGAAAGGGTGTATTATTTATACGTAACCTATATTACTCGAATTGGTATAATTATTAGTCGGTCTTTTGCGGAAATTCTTAATTCATTTCTCTAGGCCTAGAAATATTGCGTACTTAGATTTAATTACAGAGTGTAGTAGACCTTATGATAAATATTAAATTCTTTATCATCGTATAATAATTTATTGTTGAAAGTTGCGAAGCTGCATGAAAAATAACGTCGACTTGCCGAATTCTCTGGTAATATTTCAAACCAGTTATAAGACCACACCAGATGTTTCTACAAATCATTTTTCCATCTTCATTTTCTTTTTACTTGTACCATTTTTCTTCCTATTTTCTCTGAAACGTTTTCGTAGTTTTTCTCACAGTTTTACGTACACTACGTAAAGCGATGCTTTTTAGCTTTCCCCAACGTCACGCCCCGCGACGCCTGCAAATCTTTGGAAAAATCTATATGTATCCAAAAAGAAACGGAGACGATAAAATATTCTATGAACATTTTTCGATTCGACTATAGGTATTTGTCAAATCACAAAAAAAAAATTGTGCGATTTTTTTTGCCGCAATTAGAAAATTTTTCAAAAATCACCATTTCAAAGACCTCTCTAATAAACACACATAATTTTTAATTGAGATTATTATTATGATAATATTTTTATTCATTCGAGGTGAAGTGCATAGCGATAAAGATGATAATTGATGTAAAGTGACCTCGATGTATATTCGAACAAATCGTTTTGTAATATATGTAACACCTGCAACTATCAGGAGTGCACACACCTGATGCACACCTGCATCATGTCAGCGTCGTGACAGCAACAGCTTCACGATATACATCCTGCTATGTGTATATATTCGTAAACATATATATCTACCGTATCTACACCTGCATTTAAGATCTTATCGTAGAGTACTTGTGCAGCTCCTCGTGTACGTAAGGAGCGAGTAGGTATATAAGTTACAGAGAAAAAGAGGTCAAGCACAGTGTTTTAAGTCTGGAGATCGTGTCGTAGTAATTCTCGTATATATTACGCTTCGATAAACATGGCAAGCATTGACAACCGACCAATAACGAACCTCCTACCTTTCTTCTTAATGTTCGTTCGTTCGTGCAGAGTAGAGATTGCCGAAATGTAATAAGTTACAGAGTATATTAGCTACAAATTACATACAGGAATCTTCAGTATGGCTCTTAAGTTTCTGTCTCATATCCTCCTACATAGTAAATGAAGTCATCTATATACCTATGTATAATATATATACATAAATAGGCAACTACGAAAGAGGTTTTAATTACCTTGCAAATTGCAGGAAATATTTTGCAACGAGATGAATAGTTTTTTCTTTTTTTCATATTTTGCTTCATCTTCGTTCAGATTTCATACCCTACGATTTTGTATTATTTAGTCAAGTATGTATGCACGTGAGAAACGATTAATCTGACCGACGACTGACCAGGTATGAATTTTTGTACTTTGTTGTAAAATACTTTGAGACATGTTTTTGTTTTTTCCATACACATAGGAACGTGGAAGAGATGAATAAGATATTTCTCATGAATTTTCTTCGTAGACATAGAATCATGTAAGATAAAAAAGAGGTAGGAAGCGACTTCGCTTTGATATAGAGGATCATTTCCATAATCACGCGTGGTTCAATTGGTTCCAATTGGTCGCAATTGGTTCCCAACGTTCCAATCTCTGCTGCGGTACTTAGGTATGCAACATATATATCTTTATATAAAGTGGCACCACCTTTATAAAATATACTATACCTTCTTACTTGAAGAATTTTAAAGAAAATAGATTTTGCAGAAAAATCTAAGGAACTCTTCGCACAGCTTTATATGTATATGCGCCCACTGCACTCCAGTGAAAAAAAAGGTGCTTGCTTGTTCGCTGCAAGTTTCGCGTTGAGCATTTGAAGCGAAAAACTAAATTGCGATTTCAAAATAGACTAGGTTCTAGTTCCTTTATAGGATATTATATACCATATGCCTGATTTTAATTTAATGAAAAAAACTAAATCAAAAATACGCGTCATGCAGCGTATAAAAATTTTTGCTCTTTCTACTTTCTGTGTTTCTATGGTTTTATCTTTTTTTTTTCCTCCTGGATACAAGGAAAGTAAGCAAAACGTCAATCGAATTTTCCCCAACGTCCGCTGTAGCTTGTTATTCCGTGATGATAAGACACGACTGACAGTGAAGAGAGCCTAAAAGCAGCTTCGCCTCTTATCTATTGCCGTGACCTCGCAACTCGCAACTTCCAACCAGCTGCGTAACTCATATTGTCGGTATACAGAAGGCGAAGAGAAATACATTGTCAAAATATAAGCTCGTTAGATTTCGAACAATAAAGTGCGATAAAATTTTCTGTTCTGTTAAGGCAAAAATAATTTTTTGAATGCTAAAACAATCAAACAAAACGGGTAAAAATAATTCTCAGGCTAGATTTTTGAAGACAGTTGTTTCTTTCGTTTTTTTTTCTCCTACTACGAACTCCAATCTGAGCAAAAAAAAAATCTATGATTCGAGCGTTTTTTTTTTTTCATCGATCTGATTGATATCCATAATAGCGTAAAATGTTCTCTTCTGCGATTGATGCTACATCACCCATTCAGAAATCAGTTGACTATTATATCGCGAACCACGAGAGTGACGGTAGACAAGGGTAAATATTTGTAGCACCCTGTCTGGCGCTACTCAAGCGCATACCGGCAGTGGCAGCGGTAGCTACCGGATAATCACCTATCATTAATGCAAATGATCAACAATAACGTTGGTTGCTTGCCGAGTAACAGCAGCTATAGCAGCGGCAGCAGCAACATCACGGTGGTAACCTTTTCTCTGCCTCTATTTCTCTTTTTCTCTCTTTCTTTCTCTTTCTCTCTGTCACTCTCTCTCCACGTCTCCATATATCTGCGGATCTATAATACACTGTGTACTTTATAACTGATGGTATGTATAGGTATAATGTATGTGTATATGTATGTTCTACAGCTCGAATATACACATATGTACTTATATGTACACTTATAACCCATACGTGTAAATCCGTTCCAGGTTTAGAGGCTCATTATCGAACGTCAATATTACCCCCATTTCCGTTTCATTTAGAACGGCAAGTAGGTAGCAATGTACGATTATCCTTTGGTTTCAGGAGCGATTATATCAACGGCTATAATATCAAATTAATCACTTCCTAGGTCATAACCTCTACGTTCCCATCTGCTCGCTTCTCAACACCAGCTGTTCGCCATTTTTTATTTTAAATCACCCATTTGAGCCAATTATTTTTTACGTGAAACGTTCCTTGTTTTTGATATCATACATTTTTTTATTTTGTATTTTTTTCATTCTACTCAACTGTGCAAGAAAAAAATAACGGCGGAGTAAAAGGGCTGAAAAAAAATTGGGGGTAAATTAGTTCAAGAATCTTTCCATCCGATTTTCTTCGCGTCGGCTTCAAGGGTTATCGGGTTGTTTGGAATCTTTTTGAATTTCCTCTCTTCATCTTTTATTTCATTTTATTTTTTTTTTTTTTTTGGGGAATTATGCTTGTTCTGGTCTTGTTCGGAAGTTATTATACGCATGTATATGTATAGGACCGCAGGGACGATCGCGCAATAAAACTTTTTCAGCGGATTTCGAGAACCTGGGAAACGTTATTCATGCATCTGAAGTATATGTATAGATTTATAAGAAAAGAAAAAAGAGAACAAAAAAACGGGGATATAAACTTCAGAGTTTCCAGGCGACTTCCGGTTGACTTTTGGCCTGCAGCGTTTCGTATCGAACCGACATCGTATAAGATCTCATATACCTGCGCCACCCTGATTCTCATCCCTAAAGCGAATGAAGAGGATGTGGTTAACCACGTCGGCAGCGACTGACTCGTTTTAAAACATTTTTCTTTTCTCGTTGATTCTTTTTTTTTTCTTTTCTAAATAAACAAATAAACGTGTAGAAAAACCTTCTTCCCGTTCGTTCACTGCGTTGTAAAGATCCGACCATGGATAGATTTTTTATTTTTATTTTCCGTTCCCTCTTCCTTTGCTCTTCCAGAACTCATTATCACCTTTTGAGACCTCTTCCAGTCAGGTCGGACTGATCGAAACCAGGATGCACTAAGCAGCTTGAATTCTTTCTGGTTATAACTTTACAGAACCGTACCGAAAAAAAATGATGAAAAATTAAGGATAGAAAGAATTGAGATAGGAGAGAGGACAAATCTTTGGCACTTTGATTTCTTTGATTACACAGAAAAATTCTTTGAGTGGGCAAAAGTTATTGAATTTTTTTTTTTTTTTCCTGTAAAGTACTGTATTTTACACCTATATTTTGTATCTCATCCCTTTTTCTCGTCTCAATTTCACGTCGTCGTCACCACGTTATATTCAGCGGTGCGTCGCGACGCCCTGGCGCCCTTTTTTACTTATAAATAGAAACGCCAACAGATATAAGGTATATAATTCTCGTTCGCGATGCTGCGGCGCTGTAATACATACAGCAAGTACTATCTAGTTTTGGTTTTTTTACTTCTGCAGTCTTCATTTTTTTGCCTTCCTCCTTTTCTGATTTTCCTTGATGTTGTTGGTTCTTGTTTTTTCATATCGCGGAAGCCCGAGTCATTTATGCAAACCATATTACCTATACGCCCCAGTTTCCTTTTGTTGCTCGTGTGTGATTTTTGGAGCGGTTATGATAACGGGTATACTCGTAACGATGGTCGCCAGTGAAGAGAGGGATTCCCCTTTCTTCTTCCATTTTGCTATCTCCCCATCTGGTGGTGTGTCGCGTAGTTACTAATTGTAAGTGCCGCAGTGCAATTTTCAGCGCCGTGTTTAAAGTGTCATATTGGCTCATTATATATAGCAAAAAGGTCTTGGCAAATGGAAGGTACCCGGTGATAATTTTTAATTAATCGACAACGGCATTTGTTAATGAAATTAAGAATGGGGGAGAAAATGGGAGAGGGAGGGAACGGTGATGGGGGCTGTTCGTATAGTGGCCGATTTTTAGTGCATGATGCAGCTGAGTAACATAAAACCGATATGCGGGTGATGGATTATTATCGTTGCAGAGTTATATGGACGTAGATCGATGACCTGGCTTGAATTTTCTTTTGTACGTAACTCGCTCATTATACAATACTTCCTGCGTGCATGCGATGAGCGTGACAATTTTTTTCTATTCTCATTTATTTTTTTTTCCCCATACGAGGATGAAGATGTCTCAGACACCTGTGACATCGTTTTAAACGTCCCTTACGCGCAATCACGATTCGTGAAATAGAGGATAAATTTTTATTTTTGGTTCTATCCCGTAGTTTTATTTTAGCGGTTTTAGTTAACTGCACGTTTCGACCTTCGTGTGCATGAGAGAAGGTGGGATAAATTCCACCGTGGGCGATCGCCTCAATTTTTAACAATTTTCTTCTTTTTTTTCCCCCTAAGCCCCACGCACTGTCGATCGCTCTGACAATGGAGAGCGCCAAGCTCTGGGATTAAAAACGTCAGCCACCAGCAGCCTTTCTCTCATCTATTTTACTTCTCTTTTTCTCTCTCATTCTCGTTCACGTTTTTCATCTTCCTTTCTCCTACGCCATGTGGCTGGCTTACAGCTATCTTATACTCCCCCATTGTGTTTCTGTAGGTATAACGCCGGTCATGATATAAGGGATAGCATTCTAACGGAAGAGAACCCTTTGTTTATGATACCAGCTCTGTAACGTCTTACCTCTGGAATTTTTAGCCCGCGCAAAATAAGATATCAACACTACGTTCTTTTCAATTTCTATATGTACATTTATACTACTGGATGCCAGTTTTTGATATTTTTATTCACATTAAAACGGTAGAAATTCAGCTGTTACAAGGTTGTGACAATCGCACATCGAAAAACGATTACAAAAAAAAAAAAAAGAAAAAAAGCTTTGTTCCGCGTTGCGTTTCCGGTTTGAATAACTTCGGCGGTGTGTGAAAACTCTCGTGAAATGGAAAGTAATCATCCCGAAGCTTCTCTAGTTTATTTTATTTTTTTTTTCGCCCCCTTTTATAAATATGAATATATTTTCGTTTGACTCGTCGGGTTATAGATATTATATCTAGGTGTATATACCCATATAAATATATAGATAGGGAGTGAAATAGCGAACCATCGCAACTAAACGCACGCGGTAACGGGAGCGATTGCGTGACGGAAGTCAGTCATTCACGAAGTAGTCCCTATTGTCGTGCAGCAAAACTCGCGGGTTCGCAGACGCTGCTGAGAATATAAGAAACTCCAGCTAACAATGAAACGTATAACCCTCGATCAAGACCACACTGTATTTTGTAGTACATATGTATAAGTACATGAATACCTATGTCTATATACTCAACTTATGTAAAGGTATATTAATTTCACGCTTTTTATTACCGCATAAAATACACACACACACACTGTACAGATTCATCAAATAAGCTCAAGAGTATCCTTGGAAAATCGACCGAGTGATTATAATGATCGATGCGGCTCGACGATTGCCGTTTTTCATCTGAATTCGTTTATGCATTCATACACAATCTGTCGTCTCACCGTCGAAATTATAGTCTGACCAAAAAAAAATTCATACCTTGTCTTTCAAAACCTTCTTTTCTTTTCTTTCTTTCATTTTTCAAGACAAATCGTCAATCTGTCCAATTCGCAGCTTGCGCTATGCACGTTCATCTCGTTCGTGCGAAACAATTTCCGATGCACCGCATATTGTATATCGAAACGACGTTACGTTATACGCGTGTGTGGGCATCGCGTGATGAACTTTCGCAGGAAATAAATCAATAATATATCACAAAGTCTTTCATGCGGAGAAAACATACGTAACCATCCTATCTTCTCGCCTATGCGGTATATAATATCCCCCATGCTGTTGTGGGGAGGGAGCGTGGGTGAACATGGTCTGAGTCATTTGACACGCGACAAAGCTGCGTTTTCTTCCATCGCCGATGATGCGCTAGACAGAGAATCTGTGCCTCTGGGCATTGGCTAGGAGATGCGCTGTTATTTCGTGGGAATATATCTGAACCTTCATCTCTTACTTATTGTTAGAATGTTATAATGGCATAAAGCTTGCGAGTATGGGTGGGAAAATGAAAAGAAGAAAATGAAGAAGTAACGAGTAAAAAGCGGGATAAAACGTTCGTGGCGGTTGCATTTATGTGTTGGATGGATCTAAATTTAAAAAACTTACCACTTGGTACTTTGATCTTATTCATGTGGTGGGCGCACAAAGGAGCATTTGAAGAAATCAAAATTCAGGATTCGCCTGCAAGCTTTGCACCTACTATACATGTAATATAGACTTTTATAAAGCTTTCTTAATATCCTTCGACAACCTTCCGTTTTTTTTTCTGAAAATATGTGGGAACAAACCGATTCCGAAAGTATAATTAATTTTACTTTCCGTGAACAGTTTTAAATTCAGGCTCCGTCCAAAAATTACTTTAAAAAATTGTGTGATTATATGAAAATGGCTAAAATGAAAGTAATTAGATTTGCAAAACAAAAAAATCTAGATTCCCACCTTCCCATTTTGGGTCTTTGGAGATCTAATACTTTTTTTCAACATTTAACTCAGAAAAATCTAGTTGAGCTGATCGTTGAAATTTTGCGAAGTGGGTTTTTTGCCCAGTGAGATTTTTTTGCTCCTGCGTCTCGGATCCCTGCGAGTTCTAAAGTCTATAACGTTGGTAAAAAATGAAAAGACGAGAACAAATAAAAGATGAAAAAAAAAAGTCCGCGGGTCTGGTTAACCTTACCTGGTTTACTTGGATGGGAAATATAAGAGCCCCGAGATGGGGGGGGGGGGGGATTCGTTGCAGACCTGGGTGACCGGTCCCACGAGCGTCGCAGGCTGGCCTTGCCACGTCCCTCGTCCGAGCAACAAAGAAACTACTTACTGCTTAGATGAAGGCACTACGGTGTAAGTTATAAGGAAGACCATAAGTACCTACTCTCACTTCTAATATTGCTCCTGCAGTATTTTTTTTTAATCTTATTTTTTTTTTTTTTCAAACTCATTTTGATACGCCCGCGCGCGCGCCCTACAGGATGACTCCTGGGGTCCCACCTTTTTAATTAAACTTGGTGTCTGGATACGTTGAAGCTGAAGAACTGTATTTGTGATTTTGGTAAATTTGATTGATCTATTTCATTCATGTAAAATGAGGGGCTTGAAAGATCAGGTGCTCGAACATTTGCGAGTTGATACAAATTAGATACTCGTGACGTCAAAATGTTACATTTAAAGCACCGTAGGTAGACGCTGGATAGGGTTGAATGGAAAGGAAAAGAAGATAAAGAATTTTAGTCCCAAAATAATTAATCGAATCAGTTGATGTTATATTATTCATACAGCAATTTTAAGCTTCTGGTGACGACAAAAATTATCGATCTGATCGGAAAAACAAAAATTAGTGGTATTGGCTACGTGACGAACTGACATTTTTCACTCGTTCTCAGGGGTCTTCGGATCATCTTTACTGCGCACTATAATGAGAAAGCAAAAAAAAAGTTATCTTAACAGGTAGAAAAGCGTACCTAGGTGTTGTATAGGTATTATATTTCGTCGTTAACACGTGTTGGGTTGAAACCGAAGACCAAAGATTGTTGAACTTGTAGCTCGGATGCTGCTGCTGTCTATGTACCAAACCGCCAGCTGCTGTTATGCGTACCTAACGTACAGCAGAGTGCCAGAATATAAGTTGCTCTATAGTTATAGTATCTGCGTAGCGAGTAGCTCTGAAATTCTAAATTCGAAAGATGTACCCCTGTACATATCTATCGCATCTCAATAATCGTGAAAACTACTGCCGCCCGTTTATTCGTAAAATTTTATCATAACTGCGGCAGCATGAGTACGCATATAACTAGAAATTCTAGTTTTGCTACTGCGTAAATATATACATAAGTCCAATCAACCCTCCCGCACATTTATATAGTCTATTCCGAGCCAGAAGGAATTTCACTCTGCGTCGTATTATAGCACGTTTACCGCTGTACACTTGCCCAAAAATTTTCACCGTCATATTTACCATGCGATTTTATACAATTATAGAATCTATTTTTGATTCTCACGTGGTTTGAAAAACGCAAAATATTATATTGTATACGAATATCGAATCGTGGGCGGTGGGCGGGTGATATCCACTCTAACCATACGTACACGTACATACGACTTACTTTACTACCAACCAAGAAAACTTTTGCCATTCAAGTCTCTTGGGAGGTTAACCTGTTCTTCTTGGGTTTATACTCTCCGCAGGGCTTTTCCCTTGCCGCCCATTCTCTCCACTTTTCTTTTCTCTTTTCTTCTCTTCTCTTCTCTTCTCTTCTTGCTTGTATGGATATTTCTCTTCACGTAAACCCACGGACGACGATCCACCTACCTTTTACCTATATATTATACATACGTATGTGAGAATAGGGTATGTAGAAACTATAGACTCTTCATCACAGCGTTTATATGACGCCTCTATAAAAGTCAGCATCTTCTTAGAGTCTGGTTTGTCGAAAGCTTTTCAAAATTGAGGTCAATCAATGGTCAAAATCAGGTGCAGTGACGGTATATTTGACAGATATTTTTGATGGTTCTTAAAACAGGCCCACGTTGATTTCTCAAAGAATGTTATCAAATTAGATTGCAGGAATTTTCGGAGCCGAGCTTTTGTTTCATGAGTATAATATATGGGGATTTATGTTCACGCGCTCGTGATGAAGATCTCGTGTCGATTTTCGAAATGGTTAAAAATGTCCTCAACCCAGCTTTTCACATTTGGTCGACGAGCACTTGAATGAAAATCGCGCTACTTGAAAGAGCGGGAACGATTCCGGTGAAAAAGCTGCGAAAATATCCTGCATGATGAATGAAACATGCGACATAAAATATTGATTCGATCCATAAATGACATGCGAAATTAGGGGTACAGGTTGATTTTATGCGAATCGACCCATGCAAGTGTACAAAGTGGCTATGGTTTTTGAATTTGCGCACCCATATCTCTAGGGCCCGTGCGATACATGTCTCGCCTGCATCAGAACTGAAGGGCGAACGAAATCCTTGGA
The DNA here is from genome assembly GCA_963932425.1 of Athalia cordata. Lineage (NCBI taxonomy): Eukaryota > Metazoa > Arthropoda > Insecta > Hymenoptera > Athaliidae > Athalia > Athalia cordata. The sequence goes on from OZ010626.1 coordinate 36,356,326, forward strand.
ATGCGTCGTATAATTTGTGTAGACGAATCCGGTGAACCAGTCAAGTTGCATACCTTTGTCGGGCGGCGGTTGCACGCACAGACGTCTATACCTGGCATTCCGAGGACCGGCTTTTGCCCCTAGACCTGGTTCGAGGATTCTGTTTCATAAACCGGCATCTACAAGCGTAGACGGCTCTGAAAACTAGCTTTCAACGACCGGTTCAAACTTGCCGATAATAACGTGCCAGGCAAATGAAATGTCCGAACAGAAAATCGCGTCTCCCTTCTACGTTCTATGCAGATATTGCATTATCCGCCGATCAGGCATTTTCGAATATGCTGTGATTGAATTTACAAAAATGCAGGACTGTGTGCAATGGTTATAAAGTTTCGATGATACCGATTCTTTGTCCGCTAATTAAACCGGCGATAACAATGTCCTTGTTTATCGCTCCTTTCTTGTTATGTATTGTGCAGGTATAGGTTATGTTCCATAGAGTCCATATACCTGCCTACCCATGTAGCGACTCTATATCATTGTCTCGACGATCGTAAACTCTGCAGAGAGAGAGAAAGAGAGAAAGACGGTTATCGCAAAAGTTTTCCCAAAGCACCGTTCAAGCTTTGGAAAGCGAACGCGTCCATTGTTTTGCTTTGTACCGCGCGACGTTCTTCGAGCAAACCTACATCCTCTTCCCTCCTATCCCCTTCGCAACGTTCTTGTACCTGATGTTATGTAGGCTTAACGGAATACATTATTTGTAAGGGCCCGAATTCCAAAACCCGGAAATTGAAATTCTCAAGAAAATTATTATTGTTATAACCACGTAGACGTGCCAAAATCTTAAAAGAAAACAAGTTATTATTATAACTAGGAACTGAAGACGTCGTCTCATCGAAAATTAACGATTGATTGTGTTTGTTTTACTTATAACGTTCTTCTTTTTTCCTCCGTCTATAGATTTTTCTAAAGAACACGTTATGTTTGTGTAAAAAAAAATTCCATCATTTTTCTTAACCAATATATTATCACAGTTACGTCATCACCGAACTCTTACAAAGTGACCTGCACAAGATCATCGTCAGCCCTCAACATCTCAGCGCAGATCACATAAAGGTCTTCCTATATCAGATTTTACGAGGTGAGTGATAAATTATCATTTTTTTCGTTTTCGTTCTCTCTAATATATTTTTCACTCTCTATTTCAGTCAGGGAATTTATTATATATAGACACCCTTATTATCAGATAATATTTGAGCTCCTTGTAAGTTCAAGGAATCATCTATGAGGCTTCGACAATATTTATGTTTCCAGGATAAATCAACGAATTTTGATGTACATGAAAAAAAATTAACTAGAAATACATAATTCACAGCTACTCTGCAAATTTGAATATTTCACCTCGTGGCATCCTCGTGCTTTTATTGTTTACTAAATTTGGTTTTCACTGCAGTAAAAAATTCTTCGTTCGTATTTGTGTAGAGCGGCACGGGCGTATAGAATTATGAACGCCCTTAGTAGGGACGGAAATTAAATCTCTGGTTTACCATGTTGGACAATATTCTGACGTCCTCACGATCTTATTATCGTATTATATATATATATATATATATATACCTAAACGGTAAAATTTTTGATAAAATTTTAAAAAAGAAAAGAAAAAAGAAAAAAAATCACCAGTCAGCTTGATTCTTGAATATAGCTCACAAAATTTAGCTCGTTGCTCATTTCGTATTCGCGTATCGTTTTTCATTTTTTTTTCATTTTTTTTCTCCAAAAAAAACATCAACACCATGTACTTATGTATATATGACATTACTTATGTATAATATATACATATGTGTAACATGACAAACCAAATAACGAACTCCTGCTGTAAAATTCAATTTTTATACAGCCAATCTCTCAGAAAGTTTTTTTTTTTCTCGTTTTTTTTTGTTGTCTGTTGCTTTTTTGCAACGTCGCGGCGCTAAAGTTCGTAAACAAATTACAAAAATGTATGTACAAAAATATACATACGTAATACATATCGTAACTTTTTTCTTTTTCTCTTTGCTTTTTTTTTTTATCAATTATACATTCAATATTCACGAGCTTACATAAATATGAATAATGTGAAAAAATACCGAAGAACAAAAATGTAGCGTTTACGTATACTATGTTCTAAATATAGGTATGCTGTTTTTTAAAATGTTATAGCGAGTTAGGTTTTAATTTTATAAGAGAATCACATATTTATTAGTAATTTTTTTTTTTTACTTTTCACCATTCAATTAACCATCCATGCAGATACAACGTCAAAAAAAACGAAGTAGGGTGTGCACAGGGTGGGTGTGAGCAAACGACTGCCGAGCTTTGGATTCAACTTTCTTTTAGAAGAGTTCCGGAAACATGGCATAAAAAACAAAGCTTGTGCTCGGGATTTATGAATGTAATATGTAGAATGTAGTTATATATTCGAAAGAAAAAACAAAAAAAAATTCTTTCATGGAAAACAGAACAACATGAAAAAATTGATCGAATTTCAACCCCTAGTGTGTTAATTCAATTCAAGTGAGCAGTCTAGTCTTTTATATTAAGTTTAATATTGAAAGTAAAACTAAAAAGAATAAAATTGATAGAAAATCTTAAGAATAATGATTACTATCACGTAGAATCGAGATTGAAAAATTGAATGTGCCTACATAAAGCCACGTGATATGAATTGTATATGAATTTTGATTTTGGAGAGAAATTTTCGTTTATCTTTACTAGTATTACTATATTTTGTGGGTGGGTTTTTTTTTTCTTTCTACTGAAATCTGGTTCTGCGAGGAATCTAATTGTGAATTTATTTTGTTGGCGTAGCTGAACGACTTAATACTCATTGTCAGGCCTTTGTACACTTCATAGCTATTTTACTCGAGGAGAGACGATTTTCTCAGCTTTAACGGAGACGACGACGATCTTAAGAACTTTAGATTCAAGCTTCGTGTCTAGACGTTCGTTTAATCAAAATGAAAAAAAAAAAAGTATTTAGCTATGCAATCTAAATAACATAGCCTGTTGTGGAAGGTCTTTGAATAAGGCAATTTTCTCGATCTTATAATTAAAAATCTTGTTTTTGTTCTTAGCTCCCAATAAATTCTTTTGCGGTCCATAGGAAAATTATAAGTCCGCACGTCGAGGAAGTATCATTTTGAAAATTTTACGAAATATTAAAGCTTCTTTTAATTTGATTCACTTCCTCCTCCTATAATTTCGAGTTCGAAGTATAATCGGCACATATCGTCCGAATTCTCTCCCTTATTTCGTTTGCTAATTTGAATTTTCGAATTTTTGACACCACTTTTGCAAACTTTATTTGAACTTCTAAGCATCGTTCGGATTTCGCAAATTATAATACGTTATGTACTACGTAAAATTAGTATTTTAATTTTCATATTTCGTAATGTGAAAATGACGTGATTATTATGTACCTATGTACGTACATGGAACTTGAACATAAGACTCAGATCAAATCTCTGATGATTCATGTTTGTCGTTTTGATTTATTATTATAGAGAACCTGCATAGCTATTTCTATTACACCCATAGGTCTCAGCACGCTTCAAACTTATATGGTTATAAATTTGTTATGTACCTACCTACGTATGTTTCATACATATACTATACATACGCCCACCTTATATACCTTTATCTATGTACCTCCCTTGGTTATATGTCACTTCGTATCGCGATGTGATCTGTAAGCCGCATAATACGAGTACACAGACGATATAGCCTGTTGCTGCTGTATATGGATGTGTACATATAATACATAGATGTACATAGGATGTATATAAAATGTAAGGGTAGTATAGGCATAGCAATTCAGGCGAGTACCTTTAACCTTTTCTCTTCCTTACGCCACACGTACCCCTACGTAACTTTTTTTGTTGGTTTTTTTATTTTATTTTATATGGAATGAATTTCGACAAAATTAACATTTTTAGTTTAAGTGGTGCCCGTTTGGGTTCCATTTCCCATTCCCAACCTCGTTTCGCCCTCTTTTTCTCGAGTAAATACATCTTTTGGTAGTTCGGGGGTGCGTGACTATAGCAGTTTGCAAAAAGGAGGGAGAATAAAGTAAGGAAGGAAGGAAGGAAGAGAAAGAGGAAGGAAGGAAAAGAGGTGGGAGGGCCTAACGAAATCCTGTAGAGAGCATATATTCTTGGCCAAAGTATAATTGAAATTCACCGAGGGGTTGGGCTATAGGTTTAGGTTCAGGTTTAGTGATATATTTATCAACCTCTTCTGTTTAAAGTAAGACTCACCTGTGAAAACATTGAAAAAAAAAAAAACATTAAAAATCATAGGATTGTTCAAAGCAAAAAGTTATTAGAATTCAAAAAAATGAATCCAAAAATTGCACTTCGTTAATGAAATTATAATGTGTATAATATATGGAATTCAAATGGAAGAACAAATCCACCCTGGATTTTTATTCCGTCTACAGCGGCGGCGGCGGCGGGGGGGGGGGGGGGGGGGAATAAAAATAAATCCGAATAACGGTATATGATACACATATGTATGTGCATATAAATAAATACCTTGTACGACAATCGAGGCGGAAGACCCGGCGCCGCAAACTATAATGTATGAAAAAAAGGGGTCTTGTAATTCGTTTTCTCCCTTCGTGTCTCGCGAAGCGAGCCCAGAACTTCCCGTTGCTTTAGGAAAGTGCTCCCATTGTGTGGCATATATGCATGTATTTTATACACATATGTATCTGGAATGTGGAAGACTCTCAGGTTATTTCATAACGGGGTGATTTAAAAGAGACCGAGGCACCAAGTGCGTGAGCTATGTACATTGCGCGGGGTTGGTGTAATGGCAAAGAGTCGAAGCACGACGCTTTATAGATAAACTTTGATGGGAGAATTGCTTTTCAAATATTTACAGCAATTAGAAAATAATGGCTTTATACGTACCTACTGACAATGAGAAGTGGTAAATGACAATACGCGCGTGTATTCCATATGCTATAACAATAAGTATGCTAGAACACTCGTTTTTTTTTTTTTCTTTTTTCAAACTAACGTTTCTTTCGAGTCAAAAAGTGAGTCTGTCTCAAATGTAGATGAATTTATATGTACGAAATTCGAACCCCAAAATCTACGCCGTCTGTACACATGCATGTCATTTTTTTTTTTTTTTCATCTCTCGCTACTTTTATTTCGATTTTAATTTCTGTTTTGCTCCGTTCGTCATATACTTGTTAATTCAAAGGCGCTTACATCCCTTTTAAGGATCGTTGTAGCTTGTAGCGCGGCTATGTACTTTGTAGGTGCAATTGAATGCATCTAGGTATAAGGTGGGTTGCGGCAGTATAGTAGCAGCGTCTGTAACTTTATATATTTGATATACCTGCAGTATAATCCTATATTACTACACGCTGCGTGTGCACCTATTCACCAAGTACTTACGAGGGGTACCGCCACCCACTCTTCGTAGGGATAAAACTTTACCCGAGATTCTGCCGTTGAAGATAAAGGGAGTTACTGTTGCTGCATTTTGTAGTCTATAGAAAAGTGTAAGTCTGTCCAATGGTACAGGTATAGAGAACTGCAGGTGAAACATGGAACTTTGACTTTATATTATAACTGAAAATCAATGCAAATTTTACGACTTCAGGTTTCTATAGGTCCATATAGTACATTTTTACTCCATCAATATTGGAGCACTGCTGAACGTCACATGAAGATTCTTTTTTTTTTTTTTAGCTATACACAGTTTTCCTTTTCTATTTCTTTATTTATTTCATTATTTTTTTTTTTTTCCATCGACATCGCGTTATAATGTTGATCGTAGAAAAGGTTTTTCGTACATCTGTCTATACAAATAGTAAAATATATATCTATAGATACAAGTAACTACGTTTAAACTTTATGGCTTCTTCGAGTCTTTCAGACTACCCTCGTAATCCGACGACAATGAGCGCCGAGAAACATCAATGTGATGATGTGGGGTACGTACGCGACGTCTGGTCGGTTTTTTTCATTTTTTTTTTTAATTTTTTTACATACCACATCTTCATACGTTTGAATATTTCTTTGTAGTTTTTTCCCAATTTTTCGAAACGCTTACGATTTGTTTTTGATTTTTTTTTTTTTTGGTTGGACACGTGAATTAAAATATATAATGTGAAAAATTGAGAACTGCATAGAAAGAAAATAATGAAAAATCTTAGTGTACGTCATTATGATTAACGGAGGAAAATATAAAAAAATATCGTTCATTTATGATATATTTTTGAAAATTTATTGTTATATTTGAAATAAATGATCTTCGTTAGTAGAAAGGGGTGATTATTTAGTTTCTGTCGCTCGTAAGTCTTCGGGTGTCGCCGAGCGTCGTTTTCTTCTTCACTTTCTATATCTACTCTTTCTTCTCTTCATCACTCTCTTATTCACAAAGTACTTCTTCCTCCTGCTTCTTGCGCACTGCAGTACTCGCGCTGCAAAATTATATATCCATCTTCTCTTGAAACAACAAAGAACCTGCAAACGAACTTTACATACCTATCTCGTGCTTTGACAAATTATAATAATTCATATAGCCAGATATATACTGCAACTTTCAAAATCACCATGTTTTGTTCCACAGAAATAACTTGTTGTGGATTCATTGAAGTTTCAACTTCATGCGTATAGAAATGCGTCGTTTGAGCAAAAATTTCACCAATTACGTTTGAAACTTTTTCTACGTTTTTCTTAAAAAAAAATTCAAATCGCTCTATTTCAGCGCACAGTGACCATGGCCTGTATACGACATTATACTGATTTGTAATTCGCGTGCGACCACGATTGGTCCTAAGCGAGCAAATCGGCAGAATATTCGTTTTATTTGAAGTAAAAAATTGCGAAACTTGTATATTGTTGAGATGCCTAGAATTAGATAACTGAATAGCTAGCTAGGTATGTACACGTCTCTACGCGAACGTATAGATATGTATAATAAAGAGAGAAAGAGAATTGCCGGGCCAAACCAGTCCTACCACCACCCATCCGTGACCCGAGACCCCGTCATGCGGTCCCTTCAGGCCGAAGGCCCCCTCGATCACTTGCTGCAATTGCAATCGACGTAGCGCGCCTCTGCACCGCTCGAGAAATCAACCTATGCATGCGTAGAAATCAACACCCTCCTTTTCACCATCATCCACGATTCGTAAAACTACAGTGAAGTTACATCCGCAGATTTCACCAGCAAAGAAAGATCAAAATTTATAATAAAAAAAATAATCGCCGCCAACCTGGTTCGAAAAAAATGGACAGATACGGTTAGTAATAGTTTTTTTTTCTTCATTTCATGAAATTTTTGCGTTCAATATACAAATTTTCTATGGGTAACACGTGTATAAAGCTACTCAAATAATCAGTCGATCACCGGGCATCGTGGCGTTCGATTTATTCGAACCGCCTGACGTAAACTGGCCGCTACTACTAACATAAGTTATAAGGAGTTGCGACGCGCTTTGGTCGGCCAGATATACAGTAAAATACGATACGTCATATAAGTACCTAAATATATATATTTTTTTTTACATAATATTGAAACTCGTGCGAGTTGCGAGTTGATATAAAATTTGTTATATATATTGTAATAATTAAGAACTAATCAGTAATTGAAACAAATTACCACTTGACGTTGTTCCGATCCCTTTTTTTTTTAAGAAGATAAGTCGGGGGGAAAAAGCGCAAAGAGGTACGGTATAATGGCGGCGGTTTGCTATCGTAAAAATTTTATAATGAATAAACCTACTTTGAGTTTTAAAGTTCGAGGAATGTCCCGAGAGCCTTTGGAATCTGCACGCACCGGGAATCGGCGAGTGCGGTGAACTCATCCGGATCGAACGTAAAATCGTTAACCGTGACGTATAACATACCTGCCTTATATCCTTCGCACAGACGCGATCTTTCTGCACTTCACAGGATAATCGAACCGAACCGCGCGATTTATTTAACCATTTTTGAAAAATTTACCACAATATAATTCGCACGATTGAACATTGTTTTTTGTTCTGTATAGTTCAAAAATTTTACTCACCGCATAATATGCCGCTAATAATTATTTTTAATTGATATTCTAATTTTCATATTTTCCCAATTTCACTACAGCATATTATAAAGAAGCTACCAGCCGTATGAAACCTCTTTGGAATTCAAATTCGGTATTCTGTTTGACGTCAATATAATATAGAAATATATAATCTACACGTACGACAGACGATAAAATAATCCTTTCAATTTTTATGTCCTGACGTCGAGCCTGCGGTGCGCTTTATGCCGGTTGTCACTATTGTACATGCGAGATATCCCTGCGGATTATCTTCTTTTTATTTATTTATTTTTTTTCTTATTAATCGCTCGATACCATTAACGGTTTTATCGGTATGTCATAATAAGTAAATGTTATATACATGTATAAATATATGTATCATAATATAGGTATCTTCATATGCGTATTTATACTACCGCGGGTTGAATTTTTTCCCCTTATTGTAAACGGTAGACATTTCAATTTTTCTATGCTCGAAGAAAAGTGCAAAGCCTAGTAGTATCGAGACAGTTCGGTAGCTCTGGTTAATTTGTTCGACCGCGTCTACATCCGGAGGATCACAAACTCTCGTAACTATTCGTTGGCCCCTCTGCACCCTGACGATGGCTTCCGATCCGTCTAGACGCTCGATATAAGCCAATAAACAGGCCACTTCGTCTCCCTTCTTCTCTCGTTACAACTCACCTTTATTTATTTGCTTAATAATTAATTATTCATTCATTTGTTATCTTTTGAACTTATATGCATACAAACTGAGAAGAAACAATATGGAAATTTTATATAGTCACGCTAATTTTTACAAGGAAAACAGGAGTAACAAAAGTTGTAATAAACAAAAGGGAAGAAAGAGCCGCGCGAGAGATTCTGGTGTACATTTCATTTGCAACAAAGGTCTTTGTTCAAAACTCGCGGAAACTAACTTATACGTATGTATAAGTATGTGAACTATTTAGGGAGAAGTTGTCGCGTTGATTTGGAACGCATGTAAAAATAGCTCATTCCGTGTTTTAAAATTAAACGTAAGGTCAATGAATTATACCACATATTGTTGAACCTTATTCATTCCCACGGATTTTCTCACTACCCATGCCATCTTCGAGACGATATTTCTACTCGCTGATTTTTTACATCATCCAAGCGAGGTTAAAACATTACCTCGTCGCGCTTCATCGCTCGCCGCAATGATCTATGTAGATCTATATACATATATAGGTATACATCTACAGAGCGACCAAGGTTCTATATTATTATATTCTCATCAGGTAATATTATTATCATTATAAGTTTTCTTTTTTTTTTTTTAATGTTTGCATCGTTTAAATTTAACAGATGTAAAAATGAGAATGGTAATTTTTAACTATGTTTTTTCGTTTCGTTCACTTTTCTGGGATACGCCCTCATTATGTGCAGCGATATTAGGAGTCCTTTTTTCGTGGGCGAGGCTCTTCTCGTTTTTAGCCCTCGATATAGGTATAATACACTCGTCAAGGAAAAATATTACCTCGTGTGCATAGGGTACTATTTATGTGTATAACTGAGTAAATACACGAGCGAGGTAGGGGAATATTATTATACACATATACGATAAAATTGGAACGAGTCTCGTTCGGGAATGACTCATATCGTGACCCTTATATTCGAATAAAAATCATCAGATCCCCGTTTCTTCAGTTCTTATATTGCATCCTGCAGATTTTTCATGTCGATCCCCCCAACGTACAGCTGAAGAACGAGTAGTCATGGATGGTACACGTCATCCGTATCTCGGATAAGAGGGGAATCCCCTTTAGTTTCCTGCGGAGCAGGCGTTGGTGCCGAGTGTCAACTGAATAGGGAACAGATTAACCCCAATCTGCCGTGTTCGCTCCACGATTCTATCTATAGGTATACCAGAGGGTCTTTTTTCGCCCAAGCTTCTTTCTTCTCACTCCCTCCGTTTCGAACTCTCCTAATTTTTTTTTTTGCCGTTCATCTCTTTCTCGGAGATTATCCCCTATGAGTATACTATACATACTAGCTCTCCCGATTGGACGTGGACAAAACTATTGCAGAATAAAATTGAGCCACGACGATGTTGGTGATAGAAAGTCGTCTTTATTCATTGGACAATTTCTTTTTTTCTCTCTCTCTTTCTCAAAGCCGATGATATGATAGTCAAGCTGTATGATCGCTTTGCTCGTTTTTCTAATGATTTTTTACACCGTATTTTAGCGCAGTGAAATGAAACAAATAATTCTCTGACGAGAGTCATATATATGTGTATACCGTGGCGATGATGTAAAGTGCAAGTAACACTTCACTTAGCGAGTATGTATACTGCAATCGTACTAATTGTAAAAATCCATATAAGAAGTTCTGGAGCTTGAAGTTGGCATTAACGGTATATAGGAAAAAATTCCTTAATTCTGTAATGCCGAAACGATCGTTGAAGTTTTTTCTTTTTATTTTCAAATCGATCGGACGGGTGCGCGTTGCGGGTTTTTAGATTCGGAAAAATTATGTAAATGTTAAGTAATCTCGTTGTCGATACTTCCGGAAGGTGTAATATAGATGTACTTACATGTAGGTAAATGTATAGTCACGTAGGAGGAGAGAGAAAACCCCGCGGACTCTGCAATTCTGATGGTTTGAAAATATAGTTTACGTATAATACAACAGAGAACGTGTAACTACTGCAGCAGTTTGCATCAAATGGAATTTTCAGCTTTATGTAATCCTACAACGCTTTCTAGTGTGGATTCTTGTTGTTTTATAAGAGATAGCATTCGTATAACATACATACATATATATATAGTTATACACAGACTGTTATCAGGCGACTGAACGTAAAACCAGGGAAACTGACGTCAAAAAGTTTACTGCGCTCATGCCGCTACTACTGCTTTTGCTGGAAAACTCGTACCACGAACCGTGAAAATAAAAACGAAATTATATACGAAAGTAAAAGGTGTTGGAACGTCGTTAACCTGCCATCACGTCAGACGTGACACGTACGATGAAAGAAAAAAAGACGAAGAGAAATGTCAGGAGATAGAATGGAAAAGAGGTGGAAAAAAAACCTTGAATACTAGATATCGAACGGCTATATCGTTTCATATTCGTTTTGTAATTTATTTCCAAATTTGATAGTTGCGACTGATTTTGGGTAAGAAACGGAAAATGTTACTTGTTTTATTCGATTGATGAAAATATTCATTACTCGGGCTTCGCCGGATCTGTTTTTGCAGGAAAGCGGCTAGCGGATGAAATTTTTTAGTGCTAAATTTTACCTCAAGTCTTAATTATCACTAATTAGGAAGTTTCGAACTCCGCGATGCACTGTACACTTGCTAATTGTCGTTTCCAAGTTTTCAGCATATGAGTGAGAGTTTACGCTTTGTCTTACAAAGACTATGTCAGTTAGAAGGTATTTCTATGTATGTATAATCTGAAACTCCGTCACAACCACGGCGATTGTCTCCTCATCCCACGCAAGAAAAGCACCTCATACTTTATTTTTTGCTCCTTTGTAATCTACCAGAGATTAACCACCCGTCGTACCTTCTTCCTTTGTTACAGGACTAAAGTATCTCCACTCTTCAAGAATTCTACATCGCGATATTAAGCCTGGAAATCTTTTGGTAAACAGCAATTGCGTCCTGAAGGTAAAAATATTCAAAGAACGTACACAAACAGACTTTTTTTCATTGAAAAACACTAAAATCTGTAATCATTATTTCACTTCATGATCACACATTTAATGTTAAATGGTTCGAAAAATGTACCAAGTATTGAAATTCAATAAAAAGCTAAGAACAAGATTCGATAAAAGAAATTCATAAATTTTTACGACGACATTCCACAGATCTGCGATTTTGGACTAGCCAGAGTCGAAGAACCCGATCAGAACAAGCACATGACCCAAGAGGTGGTAACGCAGTACTACAGAGCCCCTGAAATTCTAATGGGTGCCCGACATTATTCAGCAGCTGTTGACGTATGGAGTGTTGGCTGTATTTTTGGAGAACTTCTCGGTAGACGAATTCTCTTCCAAGCCCAGAGCCCCGTCCAACAGGTAAGCAGTGTTACGGATATCATGATTCCATCGGACGTATGATCTGTATGAATTGGAGAATTTAACAACCACAATATCAATTTTTCAGCTCGAACTAATCACCGAATTACTGGGAACTCCAACACTCGAAGACATGAAATACGCCTGCGAAGGCGCTCGATCCCACATGTTGCGACGAGCGCCGAAACCACCCTCACTAACTGCTCTCTACACCCTCAGTAGCCAGGCTACGCACGAAGCAGTGCACCTCCTCTGCCAGATGCTCGTTTTCGACCCAGTGAGTGGATTTATTTTTTGCCTTCATTTGCACGGATATTAGCAAGATTCTCCTTGAACTTTTTTTGTCAAGTTACGACAAATTTTCATTATCTTCCCCAACGTTTTCAATAGGACAAGAGGGTCACGGTAGTCGATGCGCTAGCTCATCCATATCTCGATGAGGGAAGGCTACGCTATCATTCTTGTATGTGTACGTGTTGTTACACTGCAAGCGCGGGAATGCGACAGTACACTGGAGATTTCGAGCCAGCAACGTCGCACACTTTCGACGATCTATGGGAACGAAAGTTGACCAGTGTGCAGCAGGTGAAAGGTCAGTGTCTAATGAATATTCTTTGATTACCGTTTGTTTCGTTAATCAAATTTAAAATTTTTTCTTTCTGCAATTACGTCTAATGAAAAAGGCTTACAAAGGGTGATTTGTTTGTTTCTTTTTTCAGAGGAAATGCACAAATTTATTGCGGAACAGCTGAACACAACGCGCGTGCCACTGTGCATAAACCCACAGTCTGCGGCGTTCAAGAGCTTCGCAAGGTAAGCCGTGGGTGGCTCAGTAGTTGTCGCCAGGCACCCACAACCAACCACAAAACAACCAAAAGCCAACCACAATCGCTCACTATCCATCCAGAAAGTCATTATTGTGTGAAATCGAAAAAAAAACATAAAAAATTATATACAAAAAAAAAAAGAGATCCAATCGCCAACTGATCCTGCAATCACCGTGTATCACAATATACTCCAAGGACCCAGAAATAACCCTGTAAAGTAAAATTCCCAAGGACCATGAAATTGAAATGAAAACAGACCCAAATTACCAAATCCAATTACATCCCAATATCCATACAATGATCATTGTGATTCGACTGATACTGATCTTGATCGTCTTGCTTACTGCCGTCAAGTTAGAGCAAGCCATCTGCCAACCCAGCACCGTGCGCCGCGTATACGTACACATTACCACTACCGAATCAACTATCTACCACTGTCAGCTACCACTATCAACTACTACTATCAGCTACTACCAATCGTTACGTCTTCTCCTGAACGAAAGAATGACAGAGAATCAGCTATAGTCGGCACGACCTCGCTCGCAGAGGTACTTACTCTAAACTTTATCATATCTATTTTTTTTTATCATAGCTTGTCTTTTAATTACAGAGGTTTTTTGAAATAAACATGTATAAAGGAAGTGTTGCTGAAAGGTAACTCGGCGATCATTTACCGCTGCTTTAATATTCACTGCCTCATCTTTGGTTTGCTCTGATATTTCTACGTAATAAACTTCAGGCATTTATTAAACGTTTTGGAACAAAAAACCTTCTAGAGCCTTATTTGAGACGGGCTTGTTTGACAATCTCTTTTCAAACGTAGCTCTGAAAAAAGCGGCGTCTACGAGCCTTTATTCAAATTTCGAAATAATCCGGTACGTTGTACGTGGTTCTCACAACATCGATCCAAAGTTGCCTAAATGTTTTTTTTTATTTATTTTTTTTGTTGAAATTCAGAATAATTCATTTTCTATTAGCTCGATTTATTAGTAAGATTAGAGAGACGTTAAATCACCGATAAATTATTGGTGAAATTAATAAAATAAATTAATTCAACGATATTACAACTAGGAACCGTTGATCGATAAATTATTATGAAATTTCGTTAAACGGCTCATTAAACGGCTTAGGAAAAATTTAATGTAGTTTTATGACTCAGTACTAGAAAGTCATCATGAGATTGATCGAGTTACCGAGGAGCAATCCCTGTATACATGGGGACTAAAAATTTAAAATAAATTTGGTAACATAATAACATATTGAAACTTAATATCGAACGCTTAATTAAACAATTTATTAAGAAGGCCTGATCACCCATGCAGCCTTCAGTTACTTTTGTCGCAGCAAAGTATTCCGTTAATTTCGCTAGCCAAACTCCAACCCCTTGATAGTTGCCCTGAAATTGAAGAAAACGCTCCCTATAGATCCACGATAGGCTAATACTAACTTTCATGGCCCGTAACCCTGCACCCAAATCCAATCCTGTAGTTAGATCACGTTTGTAGTTGTTTGTTCTGATTTGCTTTGCCAAGAAATAATGATTTAGTTATCGTTTATTGGACGTTTATTAGAATTATTCTCGATCCACTACGTATCGAATATATAGTTTTTCGACTAGGATAACTGCCGTTGTTGTTTTTCCAAATTAAAACGTGTACAGTAACTTTTGGAATCTTGAATAAATTGTTGGATTCCACAAATGTATCGTAATAGAAGTAAATTTGTAGTCTAGGAATTTTTCGAATCTTCAACTTTGATTAGTAATTGACGCAATCGCACTAATGAAAAGAAGTAAGTACACGCTAGTATTTTTGTTTTATATCCCTTTTCGATTTTTGATGTACATATTTCAATACATGGTATAAAATAGCGGTAAGAAACGATTAATTTTTTGTCAATCACGCCGCAATACTTGACTTATAATAAATTTCACAAAGCTTGGCAAAGCAAGGTGTGATTCAGCACCATAAGTAGCTTGAGTTATGTCGAAGAAACCTGGCTGTCACACATGCTGACAGCTGCATGGATATCAGATCACTAGTATTTAAGATACTGATATATATAACCCTTTATTTATATTAACTAATTAATTCAGATTTCCGACAAATGCTCATCAGAGGCTTCTCGGATTTTAACAATATCATATAAATTTCATTATCATTATCATTACAAGTATTTCTAAAAAATTTAGTACATTCATCTTGATCAATGTGTACTAGTGTCACAATTATCAATAAATTCATTGTTAATCATTATGCCATTATAAAATTAGTACCACATATCATAGTCTTTGATAAAAAAAAAGAAATACTCATCGTTCAATAATTAATAATACAACATTTGTACATAAAAATTTTTGATGACTTTTATAGAATGATTGGGATTTCAGGATATGTCATCTTATCTTGATATTTTCATAGATTGGATAGCGATAATCGATCACGTGCATGGAATTTCTTATATGAATGAATATTATGCAAATTTCTAACAAATTGTGTAATTTACAGCTCAACAGTGGCCCATCCTTCGGAACTGCCACCTTCTCCTCATCAATGGGAATGAAACTTCCTCGGGGCCAACAATTTCCGATCCGCAAGGGCATATGAGTTGCCTGAAAAATATTTGTTAAATTGACACGAGGAAGAAAATGAAAAATGAAGAAAAAAAAGGAGAAGCAAAGGAAAAAATTGCAAAAGAACCCATGATGAACGGAGAGCAAGCAGTTGGGCCCCCAGAGCACTAAGAGAGACAATAGACTGCCGAGCTAGTAGCCTCAAATTCGAGTCTAGCTAATAGACGAATATAGCTAAATAATAGACAAATAGTAAGGATACAAAATAGCCAATAAAAAAATAGGCCAGTTCATAGTTCGACTCGTACAAAGACAGCTGGCGTTCAACTGATTATTGTTATAAAATAGCGTTAATTCTTAGTTCTAATGTGTACAATGTGCACGCAAAGGATGGAATGAAAAGAGAAAATAGATGTTTGCTGCTACACATTTCAGCTACGGAAAAAGAATGGTTTTGGAAAAATAAAAGGTACGCTGAGTATGCTGAAAATACGCAGTATTTAGTAAATGTCGTAGAAAAATTGAAACGGATGGAATATAATAGGCATATTATCGTCCAGAAATATTTCGTAAAAACAATGATACAGCTGCTGGATAAATTGTTTGAAAATTTAGTTTATTGCTTATAATCATAGCTCAGATATTTTAGAAAAGAAAAAACGACTGAACGTTGTGTAACATGAAGCTGACTACTGCTCTACATATGTAACGTTATCTAGCGTCAGCTTGTTGTAATCGTTTACTCAATTATGCATTTTGATATGTCATAGTTGTGTATTAATTCCATAAAAAATCAACCAAACAACGTCAAATCATTGAAGAATACTAACAAAGTGAACGAGTATAACCAGCTGTCAAGTTGTGCAATTTGCGCTTGACACATATTGGTTACTAACTAGTAAAATTGGAAATTAAGTAGGAAAAACTGATTCCTAATACAAAGACGGAATTAATTCCAATGCCACTGCCGAAGAATCTTTTAAACTAAAGAGGTATTAGTCCGGCGAAATCAATGCACTGTTACAAATAATTGTACATACACCACACATTACTTATTTTTCAGATACCTATGTACCAAGCAGTACCACGAACAATTTTTCAGATTCAGCACAAGATATCAATGTTGAACAAATTTTATCGTCGTCAAGTGTGTCTTTCACCTCCAAGTTATGCTTTGGCTACGGACTAGCTGCAGTCGACTTGAGGAATAATCATGTACATATTGTTTCGTCGCATGATAATGTAAGATTGTAAAGCGTTGGGACAAAAATGTAAATCTGTTTAATGTTGATTTTCTTGTTCTTTATCTGGAAATTTGATGCGGTATTGAAGTAATATACATATACTATATTCTGAGTGTGATTTAGATTAAAGAGAATAATAGTAGATAGGTTAACTTGGGATAGAAAACCAACTTTCATTTTGTAAAAATGTGTTCTCTTTTTTACACAAAAAACTAGATAATTATATATTAAAATAATGTTAGAATAATAAGTATTTTAGCTATATGCATCAAAGCATCTTCAGGCTGAAAAATTTCCGTGCCGAAGAAATAGCAAATGAAAAGTACGTGTGTGAAAGGAATTACTGAGACAAATTAAGTATACGCCGTGCTTTAAATTAAAAGAATGATGCAACTATTACACTTGAGTGTAGTTTCAGTAGCGTATTCAACTAGTATATATCTGTTATATTTAATCACTTCACTATATTTACAAATCATTTGTATATAAACCATCTTCGCAATGTATATTTATCACATCAACGTATTACGCACGAGTTTGAAAGCCATTTTACAGTTTATAGAGGATTTAGTCTAAGATGACACTTCAAATTGAACGTTTATGTCGCAGAGACCGCTCAATGAATATTCGAGAAGATCAAGGTTACGAATATCAAGATATCATTAACTGACTTTGTAATCGATGCACGTTGCTCCAATTCATCTTGGCGCGTCTCAATTCTATCAGGCTGATGATTTCTGATTTAGAAGTGGATTAGAACATACGTATTCGGTATTTTCATATCACAATTTTAATTATTTGACCTTAAACTGTAAAGTGACAATATGTAGAGTAACCCGAAATTTAGTGTGCTTAGTATAAACCAAGTGAGATAAATAAAACCGACTAGTATCTCTAGGGCGAATACTAGAACAGTTGTACATGACAATGGAATGAAATGAAAATTGAAGGAGAAAAAGAAAAGTTGAACGTTAGTCGGTTTAAGGCACATTCTTTATTTTTACTGCCGAGCGGCTGCGTACCTACCTGTATATAAAATACATTATACTTCTTTAGAACTTTAAAAGTAATTGGTCAGTTTACTTATATAATAGAAAGGAAAAAAGTGAAAAAACAGTCGAAGAAACAAAATTAAATGTAGATCGTTTCTCATCATTTATTGCTAAATATTTCAGGTGTATTTTGAACGTATCATATTTGGCAATTAATTGCATAGTATATTTATGGGTGTTCTCTGTGTAAACTGCATCACGGCTTCGAAAAGATCAATTTATATTTCAAATGTCGAAAAGAACATGTGTATAAAATACATCACACCCACACACACACGGCAAAATTGAATCACCTAAGTTACATGATCGCTAATTATTTTGTCCCTTCATCATTGCGATTGATAATATTTTTAATAAGTGTAAATAGTTATTATTGAGACAAGATGTGCAAGATACGCGTATGAAGGATGCGCAAAAACGGCATTAATGATATAATGTAGATAAATTTCATTGTATAGACAGGACTGGTTTCGTAAGATCAAAAACCAAGTAGCACTCAACGATTGTAAATGGGCGGCTAAAAATGCTTACCGAATAATTATAAAAAGGCTACAAACTTGTGAAAGTATGCATATTAAATCGAATATTATAACAATTTCACATCTTATATTGTCTACATTTATAAAACACGCCCATGTGTCTCTTGATTTCAAAACTTTTGGAAAAATCTCATTGTTAACGTTGATTAGTGTTTCATAACAAGAATTAATTTTCACGCAGTGTCATGAGAGATCGCGCGACCGAGCATCTGAATACAATGCAAGTTTTGCATAATGAAGTACTCTTGTTGCAGTGATGACTCTTTGCCAATTAAAACTGTAAATTGAAACATACTCACTTAGAGCCACTCATGGATCAATTGCATTTTGAAAAAAAGTATTGGGTATCTGTTTCTGTAACTAGAGAGAGCATGGACATAACAACGTACACCGCAACATTAAATCAAAATGTCCAGATACATTGTAAATTTTTTACGTAGCTAGATCATCGAATGTGGTTAGCATAGATTAAATTTTAAATGGACAGGTACTTGATCGTCCAATACGTATTCTGATACTTCTCCATGTTATTTGACTAGGTTACGTTGGTCCAATTCCGGATCGATGGTACTTGACTCTGTGTCACACATGTTGAATTGATCCAAGATATTTGAAAATTTTTTAAATATTGAAGCTAAAAAACTTCCACACTATTCTCCAAGTATGAAATGGCTGAAAGAAATGTTTGTAGCCAAGAGATACCATATGATGTATAGTAAACTAATAATAATATTGGATTTCTGTATATAGTTTGAAACTGTTTGAAGCCTTGTGTCAACATAAGGAGGATGTGAAACTAAAAGCTGCAAGAATTTCTCAGACTGTAATTTCTGTTGGATCAAACAACACAGCTTTAATAAAAAATTATAAAGGAAATTCGCTTCTCCGGTCAAAGTGTAGTACGCAAGGCTTCATGTAGTTTAATAAAATGAAAGAATCTTGTAATCTGTAAACGTTAAGTAAAGAATACGGAATAAGGTTCACTTATGTTATCTTAAGAGAAAAAAAGCACGGAAATGGGACGACAAACGCATGTAAATATTTATGCAGCCAGTAAGCGTGAACCCTGTCCTGCCAATATAGCCAGCAAGAGCTGCCTGATATGATAATTCGAAAGTGTGATTGGAAGTATCGCACTATACCTTCACTATTTTAGTTCTTTTTATGCTGTGGAATTACCTGATTCTTTTTTTTTTTTTTTCTTTCATATTATTCTCGAAACGGTGAGCATTAATCTTTATTTAAAATTCCGCGTCTTTCACAGATCTCATTATTATATTGAAGCTTAGATCATAGCCTCAAAAAACATCCGTTACGCTGTGATATACTGAGCGTTACAGAGCATTATAAAACACGTTTGATTGTACGTGAAAAAGTGAAGAAAAAAGATGGAAATAAAAACGATTAAAACATTCTAGACAATAATAATAAAAAAATAATAAGAATATATCAATATTTTTCTGATGTTATCTTGAATTTTCATTCAATCTTGTCTCTTTGGTTTTTGTTTTTGCTATTAGGCGCGTAGAAATAAAATCTTTTTGTTTTTTTTCATGCTAGAATGATATAAAAGGTAAGACAAAAGCTGAGTTTAACCTACTCTTCAAAACCATGTATAATATTACACACTGTATAGACAGATTTTTTTCTACAATACTTGGCCAGGTTCATGAAGATTAAAAAAGAAATATAAAAAAACTTATGTACAATGTAGTTTAAATAGATAAAATAGTGCAGTGCTATGAGCTAAGTTTTACCAAATGAAATAATGGTTTTCAAAGAGACTGCGCAGTCTGAACTGTGACAATGGTATTTTAGAATTTAAAGTCTGCGTGGTATTCTAACAATGATTGAAGACTTACATTCACGAAATGTGGATGAGATTTTGTTCATTGAATCAATCATTATACATTGAAAGAAATTGAGAAGAGTTGAAGAAAATATTATTTAATTTTTCCCACAAAAAAAATTAAAAAAAAAAAAAACAAAAAAACTAATAAAATAAATGGATAATGAAATTCAAATAAAAAACAAAGTTAATCATTATAACGCAAGATTTGTAAATACGTATAAGCTCACTGTGACTGGTCAGTTGGGCATTTATAATTATACCCGCGCACACATTATTGTAACACTATTGTTTTAGATTCAACAATTTAAACTTCAGACACGTGTATGTATATTATTTTCGTGCTGAAGACATAAAAAAAGGAGGAAAAAACCTGTGAAAAAAAGGAAGAAAGAAAAAAAATACTGAACAAGTTATACTACCGAGACTAGGTAATAATTTAATACATAAGTCGTAAGGTACCTCACATATTACATAATATACTATAAATAATTCAGAAAGAATATACTCTTCAATAGCGAATATGCCTTCAATATGGAAAGTGGCTGGCACAAGATGCACCCAACAATAAAGTTGCTAAAGAATTACAACAACTTAAGAATATAATTTTCTTATCAACGTTAATTATTCTTCATTCAAAGCACGAATCCATTCCAAAAGTTATTTTCCATCTTTCCTCTTTTCATTTAATATTCAATATTTTTAATTATGATTTAATTTCAGGTTTCTTCAGTTATAGGTGATGATATTGGTTGCAATTTTCTACACATTATGATTGGTTTTAACAATGCATTATAAATTAGGATGATTTGAAAGTGAAACTCGCGAGAAATCAAAGCAACTTTGTTGTTGCTACCCCTCATATAATCATTTGTAAATAATCAAACCACGATTAAGAGTGATATGATACCGTCACCGACTATATTCCTAAATAATAAGCTAATACCATACGACTTAGTGAATGTAAAAAATAACGAAATTGGTAAACGTATCGCACAGCTATACCAAAAACCACAATATTGAATTGATTGTACTCGTACGGTAGATGACGCACGCACGTAAAAGCAAAAAAAAAAAAACAAAAAACAAAAAAAAACGTAATAAAAAAAAAATTAGGTATCGTTGTTGTTGCTTGAGTATCAGTAGGAATTAGCGGTCAAGGTAAAAAGTGATGACCTGTCGTTAGTAACTAAGAGGCCTTAATATATCATGTTTATATAACATTAATGATTATTAATTAATAACGTTGTGAACCGATAATTAGTACCTAATGTCACGATTAGCGATAGTTGATTATAATATTTGAAGTTGCATTATAACCACATATGTGTCTAAACGATTCCTGCAATTGGGAGTAATTCGTTATAGAATTTCCAGCCTAGAATCTTAGAGATATGAATGTTCGTATTTTTTCTTATCCTTGCAAAGTCCTGTTTGTTCTCCATTTCTACAGAATTTTTTTTTACAGCTTTTCTCCATCAAGCTTCCAACGAAGTGAAATATCGTCTGACGAGATATCCAGTTAGTTCTTGAAATTTGAATTAAAATAATTTCTCATTATTATGTCAAACCATAGGTCATTTTTTCAAAGGATATCACTCATCACTGCCACCGCCATGACCATTTTATATATCCTATGCATCAGGGAAAATGAAGAATTTTAATTCTGGAATAATTCAATCATGATTACAAGTGTCTTTCCTTACTTATTTTTGTTATAACAATTTGGAAAACAATTATGAATCACTGAAGAGATCGACAAGCGTTTACGTTGCCTGTTAACTGTACATGACCACACGAATAATTATGCAACCTGGAAATTATGTAAATATAGCGTATATGGATTGATTCGCGTACCTTGAAAGTAGCTGTACAATTTTGAATAGAATTCATAGTTGATATACATTATATGAATATAGTTGAATGTGTACATACGAGATAAGCATTAATCTTCAGACGTTGTACATTTTATAATTGTATTTTAAATATTTAAATTAGGGAACTTAAAATAGGAGTACTGGAGTTACGATGCTTTTCATCTTTTCAATCTTCATGATGTAATTATAAAATATAATCAACGCAACTATACATGTAATAAATACCTAATTAATCTTTAGAACCGTACGATTTTAACGATATATATATATAGTTAATTTTATCCAATAACTTTAAGCTTAATCTCTATATGTTTCTTTAACTATCTTTGTATCAAATATTCTATAGTGAAGTTTTGCGAAACAAAAAGAAAAAACAAAAAAAAAAAAAAAATTTGTCGCTTCATAGAATATCTCAAGTAACTCATTCAAGTCACGCAATTATAAATTGGATTTTGTATTTCTAATGCTTCATATTTGGAGTATAATATCTTATACAAATAAAAACGGATTAACTGCAGCTCAATCAAACCATTAAAATAAATATTAATTAATCACCGTCTCAAGTCTGAAATATATCCTAAATCTATATATATTTTTCGCTGCGCAAGAAGTACTTGAATTGCGATATAGTGTTGCGTGATAAAATTTTCTCGGTGTTTTTCGGTGTTGGTAAATACATCTTGTAAATATATAATGTGTCTACCGTCAACTTTACACATACCTATAAGCCTTGAATCGGTTGCAATTTTAAACGAAAAGAACAAAAAAAAATTTTGAATAGCTCCATCAGAAATATCGATCTGTTTAGTGCAATGTGATGGTGTAGCTTCGTTCGAATGACATTCAAAGTCAGCTATATTAATTTTTGTGGCTTTAAGGCTACTTAGAGTTCGTTAAAAGAGTAAACTTGAGCGATCCGTCTTTCATTCTTTTTAAAATTTGATCGTTTATGGATCCTTAAAAATGAATTCAGGAAAATGCGAATGACCAGCTCATTTGGTATATTATAGAAAACTTGTATGATATTTGATTATGAATCTGATTGACTTTGATCACAAAACCAAGTACCTATCTAATAACTATGTAAATAATAACGATAATGAAAATAATTATTAATTATAAATGTAACAATAATAGATAATAGAAACGTTATAAAATCGATATTTAGATTATAGTTTTTGTGAACACGCGATAGCTGTTCGGCCTTAACGCTCTCTCATAATATCTTCGTAATATTGTTTACGAAACTGACAAAATTTCGACGATGTAAAGAGGAGTTATGAGGTCTAATTTTATCCATTATTAAATCTTATCCACGGCCAAAGTAATTAATAGGAGAAAACGCGCGACTTCTCCTGTTTATTTTTTTGTTCGTTAAATCATTGTAATGAAAAATTAAAAGTGCAGATTGACAAAAATAAAATCATAATTATTTTTTCCGCTGAAACAGAAGAGGACGCGCGTTAACTTATACGTTGTAAATAATAAATTGTAATATACATATGTACACATATATTGACAACTAAACTCATGTATGACTTCGATTATATCTGAGCCTATGCTACTATATTGAACTTTTAACACAGTTTATTCTGTCTATTTGTACGTCGGTTCGATTATTAGATATAGATTTTTTATCACCCTATTATCTCCGTGTACGGTTCTACATAGTTAGAAGGGAAACCGGTAAGAAAATTGGCTCTGATTCAACGCAACCACAAAATTCCATTCGATTGAAAGTTTAAATTTTTGACCCGGAAAGACGCTATTAATAATCACTTTTCCGAAAATTTCAATTTTTCAGAGCTGATAGGTATTAGCTCGTGTCTCTCTTCATCTAACACCGGGTAGTTATTAGGTCAACTTGCAGTAAGTAGTTGTTCTAATTTTTTCGTTATAAATTCACTCTGAAAATTACATTCGGGAATACAGAAAAGGAAAAAACACGGCTTAATTGTACTAATTATTGCTACTGACTTTAGATGACGCAGTTATACGGTCCATTTTTACACGTCGAACTTTGTCTATCCGTTTAATTCTTTCTCGAAAATCTAATTCTCAAATGTGAATTTATGATGAACCAGTTAATGTGAACATAGCACATTATGAATTTTCACCAATTTATATGTCGCCGGGGTGTAGAATATAATAAACAAAACGAAATTATAAATGGTCGCGACTGTTAACTTGTCGTACTTATTGTTAGTTGGAAGACAGAAATTATATTTAACAATAATGAATTTGAAAAAGGAATCTCAACAAAATAAATAAATAGATAAATAAACATCAAAAAAAATTATAAAAATTGTAGACTTGTCATGTGTGCATATATGTACATATTATAGGTATATAATCTAAGTATAGTACAGGATAGAATCGAACATTGAAAAATATTTCAAAAAATCCAATCAAAATCCAGATTATTATTGTAACAACACATGCTAAAATAAATATAATTTGGCGCAGGTGACCGTAACAATACTTACGTAAACCAATAAATACATATACATACATACCAGACATTGAAGACTGGCAATCAAAAGTATTCATAAGCAAATTATACTGCATATTAATTTACGTAGAGTAAATCGTGTACAAAAATGATGGGTATACTTTGGTGGCATTGTATCAAGTATATTTTCAAATGCGATCATATTTTCACCTGAAAGATAATTTCGCGTCTCTTGATCGTAATCAGAATCATTAATTGACGCATGATTATATCAAGATGATCAAAATAAAAATTATGTTAAACGTGAAAGTTTGTGAACTTTTTTTTTTAATCTGGTACAATTTAGAGATGTTTTACAGCTGTATTTAGGCTTCAAATTACGATGTAAATGTTGGTAGAAAATCATTCTTAATCGCTGAAAAACAGTTTGTAGGACCTGCCACCAGATGTAATGTTACACATTTGTACGCAAGTATCTTCTTTTGATTAAATACGAGTCGTGTGCATTAAATATTGATAAATCAATTGATTATAAATAATATAAAACTAGTGCGTAGCTAGGTAGGTACCTGCATTTCATTAAATTTATTATGTGCTTGGATAGCTCTTATTCAATAAATCGTTACACATGTTTTGATAAGACTTTGACTATTATTAATTACCTGATAATTTAAACGATAAAAACTCCCACGTGATCTTTTCTTTTGATTTTTATTGCATTGATTACACATGAAATTCATCCGCTGAATTAAACTACAGTACGTAGCTAAAGGAAAAGATTTGTCCACAAGCTAATTATAACAGGACATCATAAATGATCATGCAGTCGAAGAGGACATTGGTTTGGTAAGTAAGCGCATTCAGAAGATGCGAATTTTATGATAAACACGATTTTCTAGATTACTACGATTCATACTCAATTCTAGTTCCTCCATGGGTTCATTTGCTTACAAGTTCTCGGCTGCCTCCCGCATCGCTGTCGGAGTTAATTAAGGCGCAATTCACGCTAGTTAGTATAGATTATACAATTGAAATTCGTCGAATAAGGATCATTATTTAAATTTCGGCGTTTCATTTTTTTTTTCTTTTTTTTAACAGCGGAGCAGATTTTTTTGTTCGTCACAAACCGATCCTCACAGCTGCAAAAAAAAGTCTCCGTTCCATTTGTTGCCTCTAATTAATTGTTTCGTACCATTGCAGGTAACGCAGGGTTACAGATATTTCAGACAGGCTCGTCACCCTCCGTGTGACTATCTACGATTGTCGGAACGGTGGGTCGTATCGATATATAAATGATTAGCCATACAGCGGAACCTCATCGAGCAAACATGACTGGGGTGTTCCGAGAGAATTGTCGATGCGCTGTAATTATTTGAGTTTGGGTTCGGAATTTATGGGAGGTGGTAAAAACAGGTAAGGCATCGTAATCACGAGTGGGTAAAGAGAATGCCGAATTCTCTACTCATAGACTGCGTGAACTGAGGAGACGAATAGCGAATTTTTGGGAAATTAATCAATTCGGAGATTTCGCTTATGGAAACCGAAGCCAATAATCCAAGATTTCATTCCCATGTGCGTGATTTGGGACGGAGCGATAATTGCTGTGTCAAGTGAAACGTACAAAGTATTGTATTGAAATCACTGATGATTAAACTGGCTACGATCCCAGTGTGATAATTGCGTGTGTATCACGAGATGGCGAATACAGTGCAGGGGCATCCGGCGTGAAGATCGACTCACCATTTTGAGTCAAGGTATGAAAATCGTTTGAGATACTTTCTTCGGGGATTGTCAAAACTACGGGACAAAAAATAATTCAAAGATAACTACAAACTTTTGACATACAAAATCATTTATTCATATAAAAAGGACACTTTATATACTAGCACGTACCGCCCTAAACCTACGATATATAGGCTCTTACAAATACAAATGTTCTTATCAGCTTAACGCCTCAATATTTTCATCTTCTTCCTTCTTTCTTCTTCGTTTTCGTCTTTCTTTTTATTCATTTATCTTCTTTTTTTATTATCACATATACTTAATATGCAGTAATTGATAGGGGTTTCAATACAAAAACATACGCTAGTTTTGTCGTCGAGTATAAAAATGTCCGCTCCAAATCATCGTCTCACTGGAGTGGTTACTGTATATATGTATATATAGGAGCGAGTCGAGGGATCAAGATAATAATTAGTCGCCGAATTTTCATAGTATAATATTTAGATTCACACGTAATTATACTATAATTCAAATGCTATGAAATTTCAGCCACTTTCTTTTCATTCCTTCTCCTCTTACCTTTCTCGCGTGTATCATTATAATTACACATTTACTGTACGTTTATTTTTCATATTATTATTATGATTATTATTATAATTGATATTATGATTATCATTATTACTTAATATTCGTAAAATGATTGTTATTATTGAAAATCGTACGATGTTTAATATCTATTGCGTTCGTTTATATTGTTAATATTATTATTGTTGTTACTACACAACTACTACTACTAACATTATTATCACTATCGTGATTATTTTTTATTCGCATATAATGTGAATGAATATCGTATGTACTTGTATATAAGGATATAAATACTAAAGTTTTTGACTAATCTACCTACAGACGTGTATAGACGTGGCATGATGAAAATGACTCAATCTCGACATCATTTGGTGCACGGGGTGGGTGGTGTGGGGTAGGTTTGAATCAGGCAGCGCAAAATGTGATGGACTTGAAAAATCTTCCTAGCGATGGAAAGCAAAAAAATGTATACTATTGAAAGCAAGTAATAAAAAATTTCACCGGTCGAACGTATGATATTTGTATAAGCGTATTTTTCCGCCGAAATGAATTTTCCCGCTTCCCCGTTTCGTCATATATCCTATAAGGATTATTGAAAAATTTCATGATGCACGTTCCAGGAGAATTGTCTACCTATGTAAAATATACACAGAGGGTTAGGCTAGTCCGACCGTTCAAGGGTTAGAAGCCACTTTTAGCAATGAAATTATCCAAGTCATAATAATATTAATAATGATAGTCATGTTGTCGTTAATAATAATAATAATAAGACTAATGATAGTGTTTCATAATATCATTTATATATGCAGTAGTCAAGAGACGAAAAAAAAAAGAAGAAATTCAAACGAAATATAATAAATTTTATATACCGGGCGTAATAAAATGGCAAGCTTCTCTCGATCGAACGATCCGGATCGTAGCCGGACCGCACAGCTAGGTAGAATTCTATACGATATATATAATATATATAGGTATATAATATGATATTTCATATACATTTATATATAGACTTCAAGATTTTATTTTGAGAAAGGCCGGCTCGTATATTTTACTATAATATTCGATTTGTCAGCTTCCTTATTTTATTTTATTTTATTTCTTTTTGTTTGTTACTTTTTTTGAGTGTTTTTTTTTTTTTAATATTTTTTTTCTACTCGGATCTCAATTGGGATCTCTCTTGTAATATATGTATATGTATATAAATACAAACAGTATAATAATATAGATATGCTAGCAATTAAGTCTCGTACGATGACACGGGCCTTTATTTATATTTATATGTATAATGTATAATGTATAATGTATATATATATATGTATATATATAGTATAATATCACCTATGTCACTTTGTTCGAGAGCTTCAAAGTTCGACGTATACATATTACAACTACAATTGCATATGGTATTGTAATATTATCTATTCAGTTGTGTATAAAATATGCTTAGTTGTGCGCTTGACTGTTTTATGTGCGCTCAACTTTTCTCGAAATTGTTGAAACTACACGAAAAGAAGAACAAAAAATTATTCAACAGAATAAATAGAAATCTGCAGTTTTGGGAGGAAAAAGAATAAAAAAAAATTATAACGTTCTTAATTGTTGCGATTCGAATTTGTGATGTACGTGATAATATTAATAACATAAAATATAGTAACAATAATAATAGTAATAATATTATTAATAATATTAATATAATATTAATATAATAATAATCATAATCATAATCATAATCATAATCATAATAATAATAAGAATAATAACAATCGGTCTAGCGATACTTTGAAGCAAAAGAACAAAGAAGAATTTCATACGGTTGGTATAGTAAATTGTAGGATTACTTATAATCAATTAATTATTTATTCATTAATTATATTGAGAGTATAGTGTATAAAGAATCATATATATTATTATTATATATATATATATATATGATACCAGCTCGCCGGAGAAGCATTTTTAAATTATAAATGAACTTCCGGTCCTCCGTGCGAGCTGTTGTTTGAGCTTTGAAGTTGTGTGTACGTTTATCATTATCATAGTGAGTGCGAGTTTAATTATTATTATCATTTATTTCTTTAATTTTTTATTACTTTTATTTTTCAATCTCGTTTAGTCACGATTTATAACGGATGTTTACGGATAATCGGAGGTAAAATACATGTTTGAGGATAGACAGATAATAATATATATATATAATATATATATGTATATATTTATGTATTAAGGTATCAATCCTTGTGGAAAAAACCCCGAATCATGCGTGCTCATTTATTCAAAATCATTTTGCAGATTTTTGAGCAGCCGTTATAAATCGTGGCGCGCGGCTATCTAATTTATAACTATCTCGTCTTTTACTCATCTTTATTATTTATTTATTTATTTATTTTCTTTCGTTTCTTATATCTCGATCAACTACCCTTTTATCCGTATACTTCTCTTCCCGCTCTCAAATTTTTTGTCTTAATCTTTTTTTTCGTGTTTTCTTTTTTTTGCATTTTTATTCTTTCTTGTTTCATTTCATCTTTTCATCTTTAATCTCGTTTTAACGCGCTCGGTATCGTTCTACGTCTATAATATCTATCTCGCGATGACGTTTGTGACAGTGATATGGCTAAGTACGTTGTTGTCGCTAAGCGAAAGCGCCCGTTATTATTATTTTTTTTTTTTTCATTTCATTTACTTGGCACTGACGAAGGCACAGTCATTAGTCTCGTTTGTTTCGTAGCTCCGCAACATTATGCTCTTCATCTTTATATTGCAATTTTTTTTTTTTAATTTTTTTTTGTGGTTGAACACTTTCGTACAACACACAAGAGCAACGTTAATTACCATAAAACTTAGATATTTTGTTTCCTTTCTTTCGTTCTTTGTATTTTGGCACAACAAATGTGCGAGTTACGGATAAATCGAATTTTTATTGGCGTTGTTTTAAGTGTATATACTTTCATATATATATGTGTGTGTATTGTTATGTTGTTTTTTTTTTCTTCTGTTACACCCGTGTATAAATACATATATAAAAAAATGTTTAAGTTTTGGCCACTGAGTATAGTTTGTCTTCGTCGGGCACTTTATTAATTGTCTGTGTTCCGCGCGCGTATAATTATTATAAAATAATTTTAATTCACTTTTTTACAACACTGTTCAATTTAATATCAGCTCTTTTATCTCAAATGAGATTAGGGAGTTCCATCAATTTATATCAGAGCTCATCTCCTCCTTCTAGCTGTAGCGGCAGCGATCATTTGCCTCAACATTGGCTCTGGACTGCATACGCGGGGTTCACATTTCATGTTACCGTCTCCACCGCATCTGGAAAAATTTATTGAAGCGTGAGAGATCGGTCAAAAAATGCTGGAAGGTAAATGAAATTGATTAGTTATAATGTTAGTACTCACGTGCATTGAAGGCAAGGACCAGACGCAGATGGAATGACTTCTCCGACTCGATATGCGAGTCCACGTATTTGACAGCCACTTCTTCTGGCAGCGCCCTTGTAGGCATGTGACAAGAAGTGAGGTGGAAGGGTTGTTGTTGTCGTCGTTGTTGTTGTCGTAACATTTAGTGACGTTGCCATTGAAACAGGACACTCGTACCTCGGGCAACAGAATCCATTTATAGGCTCTTCGTGACAACCATGAATTGGTGGCGGACAACTTTGCTGTAGGCAGATAATATCGCTTCGGAAACAGAAGCAGAAGTCGCAAGGATCATCTCTCGGTATCTGTTGGGCAGATACGTAGACCTTTCCACCATATCTGCAAGTGCCTGGTCCATAAATTGCCTGATCATCTTCATCGTAGTCATCACCACCATCATCTCCTTCAGATTCAGGAGTTAGGTAACTTCCGTTGTTTATTGGGAAGTGGTTGTTGTCCTCTCCTGATACTGACTGTTCAGGATACGATGAACCTCCGTGCTGTGGTGTACTCGGCGTCGGATGTCCGTAATGGTCTGGTTTTGTTGGTGGTTTGTGTTCTTTGATTGGTGGTACCGGATGATCGTCGGGTCCAATTGTTAGTTGTCCTTCCGTATCATCACTCGTCGGTTGTTCTGGAAGTTCTCCAAATTGATCGGGAATTTGAACCTGTTGATGCTGATCTTCTTCGATCGGTTCTTCTGGGGCAGCACTAGAAGATGGTTCCGCGGGAGCATTCGCTTCCGGCGTTTGTTCTTCAGGTGTATTTTCTTCCGATGTTTGCCCAATTTCTTCGCTCACTAATGGCTTTTGATCTTCTGTTGCAGTGGTGACTGGCTCGATGGGTTTCTCCTCAGGTATCGGTAGATCCGTATTTCCACTTTGTGGTGTTCCATCCTCTACTAAAGTTGGCTTGGTTGACTCAACGGGGCTTTCCTCACCAGTTGATGGCTCTTCGGCAACCCTGACAGGCGATTCTACATCGGGTATGATTGGATTTTCCTCTGGTTTCTGTTCAACCGGTGTTACGTTTGTTGGTACTTCTTCTTCTTCCAATGGTTCATTAATTCCTCCAGGTTGTTCAGATTCCGATTTCGCCGGTTCATCAACAGCAGATTTTGTCGGAACTTGTTCAGGGATACTGGGTTCTCCCTCTGGAGCTGGTTGAGCAATTGGTTCTTCCGGTGTAAGATCAGCAGGTTTGTCTTGTTCTACGGGTTTGGGTGATTCGTCAGTTTTTTCTCCCGTCGAACTATTATCCTCATCTGGTTTACCACCTGGGCTAAGGGTTTCAGTGGGTTCAAATGAACCAACTACTTCAGTTGGTTGTTCATCAGTAACAACAGCTTCTTGAGTTGGCGTAGGTGTGTCAGAGTGTTCAATCAAAGTCGGCCCTGTAGGAGTTTCTTCGTGTGTGTTCTCTGTTGGTGCTGAGGTTTCAGAATCGTCATGTGAAACTGGTCCAGCTGTCGGTTGCTGTTCGGTAGGACTAATTTCACCTTCTTCACTCGGAGTTGATGCGGGTGTCTCTGCATTTTCAGTTGGTTCTTCAGAAGCAACAGTTTGATCAGGTGTGCCGGATGTTGGCGCAGGCACTTCGGTATCATCGTGTTTAATTGGCGTGATTTCGTCGTCCTTATTTGCTGACGATGCAGGTGTCTCGGCATTGTCAGTTATGACGGGTGCGATGGTTGGCAATTCAGCGTTGACGGTAGGTGTTTGATCTTCGGAATGCTCTGTTGGCTCTGATTCCTCAGCATTCTTTTCTGGATATGCAGGTACGGTTGTTGGAGAGGTATCTTCTTCTGACGTTGTGATTGGAGCAGAAGGTGAGGACGAGGTTGAATCACCCGGTTGATCCTCGGGAGTTACACTTGTGGAGGGTACTTTTGTCTGATCATCAGAAACTGGTCCTCTCGTTATCGGGCCTTCGACCGAAATGCTTGGCGTTTCGGAGCTAATAGTTGGCATTGGGGTTTCCGCTTCATTAACTGAAACTGGTTCCTTTTCTTGCTGATTTGTAAGAGCTATTTCCTTATCGTTACTTTCTGTAGAAAGTTGTGGTTTCTGCTCATCAGCTGAAACGGGTCCCGCATTAGCTTCTTGATCAGTAACATTTGCTCCTTCCTCGTCTGATGCAGATGTTTCGGTTTGATTAGGTACGACAGGCGTAGGCTGAGATTCTTGACTAGAAACCGTTTGTTCTTCTGCATGCGCGACTGTCACAGGCGTTTCAGTATCATCATCAAACGTATGTTGACCTTCCGGTTGCTGTACTACAGTAGTTTGATCTTCTCCGCTTACAGGCGATTCAGGTGTAGCATCATGTTCGGGCAAAGCAGTTTCAGATTCTGATTCAGGCCTTTGATCTTCTGTATCGACCACTGGTGCGGGCGTTTCAACATCGGTTTGGGCAGGACTTCCTTCCGTAATTGGCTTTTCAGGAGAAGCAGTTTCACCTTCTACACTCACCGTCAGCGCAGGACTTTCAGCATCCTCCGGTGACAAAGATCCAGCTGTGACCTCGGATGTTGGAGCCATGTCATCTTCAGCGCTTGGCTTGGGTTCACTAATCTTGGTATTTTGATCTGGTGATCCAGGTTCAGCTGTTGATTCTTCGTGCATAACAGGTGCATTCGTCGCGCTCACAGAAGGTTCAGAAGATTCGGAATGATCAGATACATCTCCTCCAGTTGCCTCCTCAGTTTCAGCAGAGGTTTGGCTTTCCACAGTTGGTGAAGTCGATCCGGCATTGTCAATTGAAGCTGAGCCAGTAGTTGGATATTCATCTTTGTGGCCTACAGTGGTCACGGGCGTCTCAGGGCTCTCATGTACGTCAGGTACAACCGTCAGTTCTTCTCCATTTGATTCAGTGGATTCGGATTGTTCAGATTTAACTGGCCCAGCTGTTGTCTCTACGTCAATGATTTGGTCTCCGCTGCTTACAGTAGGAGCAGCAGGTTCTTCCTCATCATGTGATACTGGCCCAGCTGTCGGGTGTTCAGCAGGTTCACTTTCTTCACCTCCACTTACAGGAGTCGCAGCTGTTCCAGATACAATTGGTTCAATATCATGCTCAATAATTGCTGGAGTCTGATCTTCGATGCCTGGACCATGTGCTGCTTCCTCAGCATCATCAGTCGTTGGTTTCACTCCTTCTTGAGTCTGGTCATCCTTATTCGCATTCTGCTCAGGTATTTCAATTTCAATGGAAGACTGTTGGTCGGTAGTTGATTGCTCTGTTGGTGCTGCTGTTTCCTGGGGTTCTTCGGTAGAGACTGGTTTCTCAGTATCAATAGGTTTGCTGACCTCAGTTGGCAGAATTTCTTCAATTGGACTTTGATTTTCGCTTGCTGGCAGAGCAGGTGATTCGGTGTTAGACGGTTCAGCAGGCTTAGTATCGTCAGTGGTTGCTGGCGAAGCAGGAGTATCATCTTCAGTTTGTACTACAGGAATGTTTGTGGGTCCTTCTGGTGTGATATTCTCACCTTGTTCGCTCAACGTTGGTGCTGATGTTTGAGGTTGATTAGGCGATTCAGTTTCAGCAGATGGAACTTCCACAGAAATAGTGACTGCTGGGGCTTCAACTTCAGGGAGAGATCCCACGGTTGTACTATCCACAGGTACTATGGATTCACCGGTTTCAAGTGGCTTTTTCAAGTCTGACTGGTCCGTTGGAGACGATTCGTCGATCGGTTTCGTGGATTCAGTCGACTGTGTTTCTAATTCAGACTGAGTTTCAGGAACATTCTTTTCAGGCTGCTGGTCTTCCGATGGAATATCTTCTGCATCTTTCACTATGGCCTTGTCGGTTTGAACTTCAGCAGTAGTTTCGACAGAACTCGGGGTCTCGTGGGTCTGTTCCTGACTGTCTGTGACAGGTGATTCTGGGTGTTGCGTAAGGTCAGTATGGTCGTCAACTCCCGCAGGGCTACCGACCTCCGTATTATCGGGTGATTGCTCTGCGTTATCTTCAGCGATAGGTGCTACTGGCACAGAGGAATCCTTTTCAGTTGGTTGAACTGTACTGCCAGACGGTTCTTCTTCTTGCCCCACTACGACAGGTACTGAAGTTGCCGGTTCTTCATCGGGCCTAGTAGTTTTGTCATCTCCAGTCGTTCTAGTAGGCGTGGCAGGTTCCTCGGATTCGCTTTCCTGTTCGGCGGATACTGTTGGTTTAGCACTTTCTGTTTCAACTTCAACAGTAGGTATTTGTGGCTCGATAACATCAATTTGACCTTCTTCTAGGGTAGTTGGTTCTCCAGGGAGTCGAGTATCGGCTTCAGTGTCTTTTTTGTCTGTGGGAAGATCCGGGGCATTTTCATCTGTGACCGGACTGACTGGTATATTGGATTGTTCATCAACTGAGGCTGGTTCACCACCATCGTTTTCCCCGTCTGTGGTAATGACACCTTCGACACTCGAAACTGTAGTATCGGTTTGGATTTTATCAGGAGTCTCAGAAGGTTCGATATGCGGTTTTGTGATCTCATGATCATCCGGAATAATAGGTTCCTGTCCAGCGACAGGTGTAACTACTTCTTCGGCTTGTTGCTGATCAACGGGACTAGCAGTTTCGATAACTACTTCGGGTTTGGGGGTTTCATCAGGAATCGGCTGTTCAGGAATTTCATTGGTATCTAGTGATCCAGGTTCGCCTCGCGTGGGAATTGTAGGGTTAGCAGCTGCCTCAACTTCAGGAGCAACAGTCTTTTGATCATCAAGCTCAGCTGTAGGTTCATTGCTTGAGACAGAATTTACATCAACGGGTATTCCGTTATGCACATCAGAGCTCGGCGTTGGTTCGTCGATTGGTTGCACTGGATGTTCTCCAACAGATGGTTCGGGTTCTCCCGTGTGCTCATCAGTGGCTGGGACATTAGCGCTAGTACCTTCTTCGAAACTGATAGCAGGTTTTGTGCTTTCTTCATAACCAGGGCCGTGATGTTCGGCCATCTGGCTGCCCGATTCCAACTCGGCCGTTGGTACAGAATCGCATGAGTATATCGGACAACAAGAATCAGTGCTTGTGTGAACAGGCATACAGTTGGTGAGATGTCTGGGTGGGGGAGGACAGTCAACGAGGTCACAATGAACGATACTGCTTACGCAATGGCATCGAACTTGACAAAGATTCGCCGGTGGAATAGCCGAATTATTTGCAAAAGATTGGCCGTCTACAAGACAGTTACCTTCACCCGGAATACTTGGATGGGAATTTTCACCAACTTGTTCTGGTTTTTCATGTTCAATAATAGCTGGTTCTCCGCTCTCGCCTCCAACGGGAGTTTCAGAGGACACAGGCTGTTCTGGTTCGATTGGTTTTTGTTCCTCATCATCTGTCGTTTGAGTTGGGAATTGTTCCTCTTGTGATGGCTGAATCGGTTCCTGTTCGGCAGGGATAGGTTCAATCGGTTTTTTCTCATCTACAGATGGCTTGGCTGGAGTTTCTTCTAATACGTTTCTGGTTGGCACTTCGTCATCAACAGACAATTCAGTTGGCTTCGGCTCGGATACAGATATTTCTGGAGTCTTATCTTCGCTTTCTGGACTTTCCGTAGCTAGGCTTGGCTTCTCTTCAAGAACAGCTGCTTCGGTAGGCTTTTGTTCGGGTATCGCTGTTTCAATTGGCTTCTCCTCAGAAATAGGAGACTGGGTTAATTCGTCATCAGTAGCAGGAAGTCTAGTGGGTTCTTCTTCAGCTGGCGTAGATTTGACCGGTTGTTCTTCGGATGGCTCTTTTTCATCAATTGAAGATTCCTCCAGCTTATCATCAATAGTGGGTAATTTAGTAGGATTTTCTTCAGGTAGCGATAATGTAGCTGGTCTTTCACCTTCGTCGGTTACTTTAGTTGGCTTCTCCTCAACAACCGCAACTTCTATTGGTTTTTCTTCATCAACATTCGGTTTTGATGTTTCCTCGTCGAGTTGTGGTGTTTGGGATGGATATTCTTCAGCGATCGATACGCTTGTTGGTTTCTCATCAGCAACAGAACTTTCAGTAGGCTCTCCTTCACCAAGCGAGGGTTCAGGCTTCTGACTGGCTTCAGGTTCTTCAGATTGCTTCTGTTCAGACGGTTGTGATTCTGTTACAATCGAAATGGGCGAGTCAGTTGGTTTCTCTTCTCTTACAGATACGTCGGTGGGTTTTGATTCATCGACGGGGGCACTGGATATGTTCTCTTCTTCAATCGGAATGTCTGGCTGCTTCGGTTCTTCAACTGAGGTATCAGTTGGTTTCATTCCGGTTTCTGGAACATTGGTGGGTTGAGCTTCCGAAATAGGGCTCTCTGTCAATTTCTCCTTCGCAATTTCAGTCTCTGTTGGCTTCTCCTCATAAATAGGGGTACCAGTTGGTGTCTCTACACTCACAGGAAGATCAGTAGGCTTGGCATCTATAGAAGCAGCGTCAGTAACCTTCTCTTCATCGGCAGTAATTTCAGTTGGCTTCTGTTCAGCAATTGGAGCATCAGTTGGTTCTCCTTCGGTGGGAGAAACTTCCGATGGTCTTTCTTCTAGAGGGCCAGCAGTATTTGTGTTCTCGTTAGAAACAGATGGTGGAACTGGTTTTTCCTCCACATCAGAAGGCTCAGTATCCTTGACTTGTCCATCAGTGGTGGAAACTCGAGTTGGTTCTTGTTCAGGTTCACCTGTTGGCTGCTCTCCGGAACCAGATACATCAGATGGTTCTTCTTCAGTGACAGGAGTTTTGGTCTGTTCATCTGTGAAAACTGCCGGTTCGTTAGATTTATCATCAGTGGATGGAGTCTCTGGAGTTTCCGGTATCTTCTCTTCGGAAACGGATGGCTCAGTTGACTTGTCACTAACAGCTGATTCGGTCAGGTTCTCCACGGCAAGCTCATTATCTTTCTCAACGGGAACTGAATCATCGATTGGTTCTTTTTCCGTGATGGGTTTTTGTTCCTTGTCGGCAACAGAAGCGTCAGTAGGCTTTTCTTCCGTAGCAGGAATAACGGTTGGCTTCTCATCACTAACGGGAATCTCAGGCATTTCCTGATCCACAATAGTGGCCTCCGTTAGTTTTTCATCAGGAACAGATCCATCTGTTACCGATTGTTCCGTCACAGAGTTTTCTGGACTTTTCTCTTCTATTCCAGAAACTTCAGTTGGCTTTTGTTCTTCGACTGCAACTCCTGGAGTTTCATCCTCCCACGTAGAGGACTCTGTCGGCTGTTCTTTAGTGGACTGAGATTCAGTTACCTTCTCTTGAGTGATAGTGCCTTCAGTCGGATTTTCTATAGCAATCGGGGTATCAGTTGGTCTTTCCTCTGATGCTGGTAGTCTGGTTTCTTTCTGATTTGTGATAGGACCTTCCGTGACTTGTTCATCGGTAGGCTCTGCTTCCTTAACTAAGGTACCAGTTGGTTTTTGTTCCTCGACTGAAACATCCGTTGGGTTTTGTTCCTCCACGGGGATATCAGTTGGCTTTTGTTCCTTCGCTGGGATATCGGTTGGCTTTTGTTCTTCGATTATGATATCAGTTGGTTCTTCTCCCTCCACACTTGGTTTTACTTCTTCGATTGAGACGGCAGTTGGGTTTTGTTCTTCGATTGAAACATCCGTTGGGTTTTGTTCCTCCACGGGGATATCAGTTGGCTTTTGTTCCTCCGCTGGGATGTCAGCTAATTTTTGTTCCTCCACTGGAATGTCAGTTGGTTTCTGTTCCTCCACTAGAATGTCAGTTGGTTTTTGTTCCTCCACTGGAATGTCAGTTGGTTTTTGTTCCTCCGCTGAAATGTCAGTTGGTTTTTGTTCCTCGATTGATATGTCAGTTGGTTTTTCTTCCTCGACTGAAATATCAGTTGGCTTTTGTCCCTCAAGTGAGTCATCAGTTGGCTCGACTGAAATATCAGTTGGCTTTTGTCCCTCAAGTGAGTCATCAGTTGGCTCGACTGAAATATCAGTTGGCTTTTGTCCCTCAAGTGAGTCATCAGTTGGCTCGACTGGAATATCAGTTGGCTTTTGTCCCTCAAGTGAGTCATCAGTTGGCTTTTGTTCCTCGACTGAGATACCAGTTGGTTTCTCGTTTTCAGCTGGCACGTCGGTTGGTTTCTGTTCACTATCATTTACTTTAATTACTTTGCCATCAGAAG
Organism: Athalia cordata; assembly: GCA_963932425.1. Classification (NCBI taxonomy): domain Eukaryota; kingdom Metazoa; phylum Arthropoda; class Insecta; order Hymenoptera; family Athaliidae; genus Athalia; species Athalia cordata. The sequence goes on from OZ010626.1 coordinate 36,394,695, forward strand.
TCGAAGCATCGGTTGGCTTTTCTTCGGCAACAGAGGAATCGGTTGTTTCATTTTCAGGTTGAGATTCCTCGCCTGGTTTCTGCGAAGCTTCTGTTGGTGTTTCTTGTACAAAGGACGTTTCTGTGGGCTTACTTTGGTAAGTAGTATCGATCGGTTTCTGTTCATCATCGAGAGATGGGATCGGCTTTTGTTCGTCGATTAAAGGTGGTGTCGGATTTCCCTCAGCAACGGACGCTTCAGTTGGCAGTGTCTCTACAGAAACTGAACCCTCAATTGGTTTTGATCCAGAGGGAGCATTCTCTGGTACTATCTCCTGATCATTACCAGTTTCGGTCGGTTTTTCTTCAGGAAGATCACCTTCATTTGGTTCTTCAGAATTTGTAGTTATTGTTTCTTGTTCAATCGTGCCCTCTACAGAAGGCTTGCCTTCTGTATCAGAGCTATCAGTTGGCTTCTCTTCACCAGTAATCTCAGCTTCGGTCGGCTGTTTGGATGGAGTGGGGCCTTCAGTTTCTTGTTGTTGATCTTCCGTAGATTTTTGATCAACAGTCGTTTCGATCGGCTGTTGTTCACCCGGTGAAGAAGTCGGCAGTTCTTCAGCAGAACTCAAGACCTCAGTTGGTTTCTGTTCGGGAATAGAAATTTCACCAGTCTCTTTTTCAGCTACTGAAGCCTCGGTAGGTTTGTCTTCACCACTGGAAATTTCCGGTACTCCAGTATCGTGAGTAGGTACACTTTCCGGTTTTTGTTCCGAACCTACATTTTCAGCCGGTGATTCTACACTTATAATTGGCTCCTCAATCTTCTGTTCATTTTCTGCGTCAGTCTCATTGCTACTTAGGGTCTGCTCAGAAGGCTGTTGTTCTACCTCAGTAGGAGCATTTGTTGGCAAACTTTCATGCTCAGATGGTACTTGATGTTGTTCTACATCATGTGGTTGTTGTGATTCAATTGGTTTATCTTCAGTGGATCCATCGATTGGTGTCGCGGCAGTTTCTTCTGGTTTTCCTTCCTGGTCCTCCGCCAAGACAGCAGGAGCGTCTGCATCAATGATAGTGCTTTCAGTGGGTTTCACATCTCCTTGGATTTCTGTCTGGCCAGCTTCAGTTGGTTGTTGAGCGGTTTCGATAGGCTTCTCATTTTCACTTCCCGCAGGAACCTTTTCCGGGGATTCTGGCTCTTCAGCCGTCAATGGGCTTACGGGTTCTTCTTTTTCGAACGCTACTTCGTCGTGAGGGATGGGAACTACGGGAGTTTGTTCTTCATTTGGAGCTTCATGGTCTGTCGTTGCTTCAGCGGGTGGGATGTAGGTCGCTGGAGGCCTCTGATCTGCGTCAATAATTAAACTATCGGGAATATGGACGTGATGAACTTCGTCGTACACTTCAGTGACATGCATTTCTTCTACCGCGCCATTATCTTCAGCCTTGTTGACCGGCATACGGTCGGCAATCGGTATACCCGTTGGTCCTTGTTCAGGAATATTATGCTCTTCTTCGGAAATTGTCGACTCGGTTGGCTTATCGGCTTCAGTAGAAGCTCCCGGGTTCTGTTCTTCAACAACTACTGGCTCTACTGGCTCTACAGTTTCTTTAACTGGTTCGATCTTTTCTTCTCCGGTATGGATATCACTGGGTGGATGTTGATCTACCGTTGCGGGCTTCTCGTCTGTCGGTTCTACCTCTGAAATTTTAGAGTCAATGTTCTTCTCATCCTCAGGAACTGATGCTTCCGTTGGTTTCTGTTCAGCATCGACTTCCTTTTCTGGCTTACCTTCTTGACCGTCTGGAATTGAGGTAGCTTCTTCACTGGGTAATTTCTCAGTTGGGGCAGCATCATTAATATTTCCCGATATTGTTGGATAAAGATTTGGTGGTGAAGGAGTGTGTTCCTGTTCAGGGAATACAACACCTCCAGGGAAATGGATCTTATCATCCGTAGGCTTGGATTCTCGTGTTGGAGAAGCTTCCTCAGTTTCTTCTTCTGTATGTGCTTCTTCGATTGGGTGATCTGTCGGTTCAATTGGGCTCTCGTCAGATCCAGTAGATGGTTCCGTTTTGTCGATCGATGCTTCTTCTGCTGGAGTTGGCTTCATTTCAGACACTGGTTCGACGGTTTGTTGAGGTTCGTCAGTCGCTTGCGCGACCGAGGGCTCTTGTTCCGGTGTTATCGAAGGCTTGTGTTCCTCGCTTGCGGGCTCGACTGGCTTCTCTACATTTTCGACTTCAGGTTTCGTTGGAAGTTTCTGGCCAAAGATTGAAGATCCTGGCGCTTCTAGTATTTCGTCTTCTTCAGAGCCATCATTTGAATCCTGTGAATCACTTGTTACTTCCGTTGGTTTTTGTTCCACTTCCGTAATAGTTTCCTGCGTGGGTATTTCCTCAGTGCCTACAATTTTATCTTCAGATACAGGTCCATCCGTGACATGAACTGACCCTTCTGGTTTTGTTTCAGGAACATTTACTTCAGGTTGCACCTTATCGTCTGGATTGATTTCATCGGAAGAAACTGGAGTCTCTACTTCACCAGCATTTTCTGCCAGTTTCTGTTGTAAATCTTCTGTCGCAGGTTCTGGAGTATGTTCTTCACTGGATATTGCTGGTTGTTGAGTCAAAGGAATATCACTTGGCTCTTTTTCGTCAGCAGACTCGGTGGGCTTATCTTCAGCTTTCGGCTTCTGCTCGGCAACATTAACCTCAGTAGGATGATCCTCAACTTTGTCGTCGTCCTTTTCACTGTTTGGTAAGTGAGTCGGAGTTTCGGCGGGAAGATCACCTCCATCAAATGGTTTCACAGTTTGTGATACGACGTTGTCTTCATTTATGGGTTCAAGTTCGATTGTTCCTTCGATAGAACCTTCATTTTCGCCGTGTTGTTCAGGGATTGTGTTATCGGCGCCAGGGAAAGCGTCAACTGTTTGCTGGCTGTCATCGACTTCCTGTTGTTGGCTGTCTTCCACTGGCTTTTGCTGATCATCTTCAACCTGTTGCGTCTTACCGTCATCTTCGTGCTGACCTTCAATGGCTGGAAGAGGTGATTCAGTAACTTGCTGAATGGAGGGAAACTCGTCTGGCTGGTCATCGATTTGCGTTGGGCCACTGTCACCTTCTGTAATTCAAAATTATCGATCAGATACATTATCGGGAACAATTCATCCATTCACTTGTATAGAAATTTGCCACTTACCACACTGGTACGCGGTCGGACAACATTTGCCCTCGGGAGTAGGCAATGGCACGCAGTTCTTGCCGTACGTCTTCATAGGTACACCACAATTTTGAACAGCGCAAACTATGTCACCATGGAAACAGTAGCAGTGTTTACAGGCTCGGTCTGATTGAACAAGTTGTCCGTCGTCGTACATCTTGCCTTCATGGTAGCACTGGGGCACAGGGAGCCCTGGAGCAGCCGTGGTAGTCATGATGAGTCCGGTAGTGGAAGGACCATCGGTAGTAGATTGGTCTTCGTCATAATCTGTAACAGTAAGTATTAGTATTTTGGAGCAAAATCCAGAATTTTCAACTGACTCAAGAAGATTTCCTGAAAGGATTTAACTTACCACAATTATATTTGACTGGGCAACAGACTCCGGACAAGTAGACAGGGTTGCATCCAGCGACACGAAGTGTACATTCTTGCATTACGCAAGTGGTTCTATTCCTGATGCAGTAGCAAAGTTCGCAAGGGTTTCGGGGGTCAACTGGAAGCTGGGCACCATCAGCGTAGAACTTTTCATCAACTCGGCAACCGTAATTGTCGTGAGCACCGAGTTCCGTTGAGCCAATTGTTGCTGGTGAGTTAGTCGTCGAGGTCAGAAGTTGAACGGGTACTTCAGGGCAAGTTATTATCGGACAGCATTGGTCTGGTCGCTTTTCAACCGTACAATCTTGACCGATGGCTTTCGTAAAGGGGCAAACCCTCAGGTAGCACATCAACATCCTGTTGTGACAAGTGCAATTCAGGCATGGTTCGTTCGTTAATATTCTATCTCCTTCTTGGTAGCGTTGAAAGTTGTAATAACAGCCGGTTTCTATAAAAAGAAAAGGAAACGAAGCGATTATTATTTATTGGAAGTTTCATAAGCGCGATGTGATGTCATCTTGACACTAGTAATTCTGAAAACTTACCTCCTTCGTATTCTGCGATATGTGTCGTATCTTGTTCATATACAGGGGCTGTAAAATTAAAAATAGACGTGTTTGTTACGTGATTTCTGATTGACTGCTAGATTAGATGCACGGAAAGAGTTGTTCATTGCTCCCAGATTTCTGTGGGATTACTAGCCCATAATTATAATCAACTAGGGGGTGTGAAAAAGGTTGGGTAAGCGACACACAAAGACGGTCTAAGAATATACCTATACTCGTACTAGCAGGGGTTGAAAAATGGAAGAAAGGTTCGCTTGTCAGGCACGTTACCCTATACCATACGAATGAGGCATTTATCATTTGGCATTGCAGAACGAGGGGAGGCTGCTGTGTGTTCCTGAAAAGCAAGAGAATGAGTCAACGCGTCAGATGGACGGTTGGGTGCGTACAGCGGTGCAAATTCTCGTTAACGCTTGAAGCTTAGGGTGGTGAATGCCTCACACCCCTTACGTTCTGTTATTCTACGGCTTGCGAGCAACGCTCCGTGATAATTACTCGAGAGATTGGAGTGTCCCGAGCAGGAAAAGCTCCTCGACGATGACTTCGAGAGTAAATTAATCTGCACCAGCGCCACATAAGGCACTTTGAATGCGAAGTTTTATGGCGTGCCGTTTTCAAAGATTCGCATTTATTCAACGGTAATGTTACACGATCACGCTCTTCTCTTCACACCGCAGTTCGTCGTCCCTCTTTTTTTTTACCTATGCACTTCTTCTGCATTTACTCATGCACGTGCGAACAAGAGAATCAGCATTCCGCACCGGGCGTGCGGACAATTTCCGATGAAATTATTTGTACCAAGAACCACAACTCCATGAATGACACTCGAGTATATGGCGAAGTATCAGTAGCCACATGCCTCCACGCTATAAAGTTGTGCACACCTCTTGATTGCGGTATTAACTGCGGCACGCAAAGACGAATGTTATACAGCTGCACCGGTCTTTGGGAAGATAATTTGCGAGCGAAGTTCTTCTTAGTTATTTTAATTCTTTTGCATTAGTCCCGAACTTCGGGACACCTCGTTTACTTCACTGATCGATAATATGGTACAAGAATCGAACAATGAACTTTTTTACTGATCAGATCAATACTTCCCGGTTTCGTTCAGAATCCTGAAAAGTTCGATCTGCTTTTTTATTATTGAGATTGATAATGCCGATCTCGATGTCGATGTCGCAACAATGGATAACGGGTCGTAATTGAGAGCGAAGATTAAACGACGCTAAAAAGTAGAATGTTTTCACTTTGACAAGAGAGTATAGAATGGCTAACAACGGCACTTGAACAGCACAATTAAGCAGCTTCATCATCCTCGTTCGGCTCTCGAGCCAAGTACAATAGGTTAAACCCGTTCAGTCAGGATTCTGCTTAAAGCAATTTGGCCAAAGGTTTCGTGACTTGACGGCCATACACGACCTCCTTCGGAAAAACTCTAATGAGTATCTTCGCCTTGAGGTGCCAAGAAGAGCACGTAACCATAACGTGTACAATTCGTAGATGTTTATAGCATTCAAGGTTGAAGAATCACTCGAGTCCACATATATGCGAGGTAATGATGCTGCACAAAGGACCAACATTAGAGGTTGCCAAAATTAATCTCTGTACACGGCATGTGTCGAACTGCGAATAGTTGATCAGGATTCAGCGAGTAATAGCGATACTATTCGATACTATACGGAACGTGACTACTTACAACCGTATAGAAAAAAAAAAATTCTGCAACGTTTCAAGTATGATGAAGGAAGTAGATTCGCCCACGCAGATTTCTTTACACGTAATAAATTATAAAAGCACGATGTGTGGGAAGCGGCGAATCAGCTTCTTTGGCTAGAAACACCCAGCGCGATGTTCTTTCCGGTTATGCCAGATTTGTTCAGGGTGATAAAAATTTGGACCTTACAGATACGGTCATCAGCAATTTTCAATTTTCATCGCTATTTAATAATAACACTGCCGCCGACTCTCCGACAAACGATCCAGTAGTCCCCTTCCCTCCCCCCGACACCCCGTTAATAACGTCCAAAATTAATTAGTATCAATATAACGGTGTATATTAAGAGTTACGGTAACTCATTCGATGGACAAACTAATTCGCCGTATTTATTATCCAACTTTTATAGATATAACTGTTACCAGTTCTATTACGTAAGGATGTACCGATCACTTGATACCAGGCAGCCAGCCTCTTCCTTCACGACGGTTAATCTGTTTCGCGCGAGTTGACGACCGTATAAAACCTCTTTACACATGTACAAACTTGTTACTTCTGTACGTACGTGGGCGTATCTACAGAGTACGTGCTGATAGGCAATATGTATATGCGCAACTTATGAAATCACACCTAGTGGCCTTGATGTGAAAGTTCATTACCTCGTGGTGCTGGTAATACGCGAGATTGCTGTTGCGAGGATCGCTAACATATCTTGTAATTAACATCATGGTTACTAATGACGCTTCGAGTGAGTATAATATTTTCACAAATCTTTCATAAACTTTGTACGATATGATGTTCTGATAATCTGGTTTTAGAGAGCTGATTATATCGGATGAAAAATCTATTGGACGAGGTTAAAAGTTCCGACCGTGATATTTCAGGTACTCCACTACTCCTACGCTATATGTATGATTTTTTTCTTCTTCATCTTTGAAGGCATCTTTCCTGCTGCTGCCGCTGCATCGACGCGAGGTGGGTAACCGTTAAGAAGAATTCCTATCCTACATAGCCCTGTACCTTTGAGAAGGGATCGTAAATTTTCTACCGAAGACGTCCCGCTCGAAGTCGACTAATAAGATTACTTAACCCCGACGTCGCGCTGACGTAGCACCCACACGTTCCGTTATACCTTTCCCCAGATGACCTCAGCTGACCTCCACACCTCAGGATTCCTCTTTTATACGGACCCCTCGAGCGCACCGGGGTAAAGATATCTCTTTATCGCGTCACTACTAAAAGTCATTTATGTCTCACGAAGATTTAACGCTTGAAAAATATCGCTTGTGACAATGAGAAAAGTAAGAGAATCGCGAATACATTTTACCGGTGCATTACGCATGGAGATTGACTGCATATGGAAAGATGTCCAGGGGTCGTCAGGTGTCCGGATAACCATAAGTAGCTCGGGTGCTTGCGGTCACTGACATCTCTCCTAAGAGGTTACAGGTTTGACCAGAATTCACTCACAAATGCAGAGGAACCGCTATGTCCTCTCATCGGCTAAAGTGTATACCACTCAGTCGATTTTATTTATTTGTTTGTCCTTTTTCTTTTTTTTTCTCAATTTTATTTTCAACAAGTCCGAGTTTCTGTCGGCCCTTGTGTTCCATGAATCAAAGAGAGATGGAAAGAGAAATGGCGAAATATGCTTCTTTCTGAGGCTGTTGAACCTATCTCTGAATTTCCCTTTGAACTTGACCTCGGTAACGGGTTGCCAAGTGTTCCGGTACAGGGCTGACGTTTTCTCGGTGAAAGTGATCCCGCCGGTTGCTATAAGGATGGTCAATGGTCGAGCCACGCGTCCCGGGGGACGATTCGATGTGACCGTCAATCCCGGGTGCTTACTCGACTGTCAATGAACCTCGCATTACCAGCTCACGGTTCTTGAAGAGAGCCCGGGGAGAGACGTTTGAAGAACGTGAACAGAAAGGGTCTTTAACCCTTGCTAAACCGGCTTCACTTAAACGGAAGTCGATCATCGTCTACCACGAACTCGGGCTTTCAACGACCTGGAAGACGCGGAATAGGTGGACGTCGTACAACCAATATGGCCTTAGTTTTATACCTTTACAACTCACGGATTGCCGCAGGCATGGGAAACTGTTAGAAAATGCGACGAAACCCGCAATCGATGTAATACGGTGCAAAAGATAAAAAAAAAACAAATCAAATTGAATTAAATTAAAGGAGGAGAATTTAAATTATTCTGTTTTTGGACTGGGAGCGATGAACTCGTTCTCGAAATGAGATAAAAATAATAAGTGATGTTTATAGCAACGAGGAGAAATTTTTGTTGGACAAAAAAACACTTACCAGCGCGTGTGGAGCAGGCTGCTAATATTATGGCAACGAGGAACAGGATGATCTCCCCGGGTCGGCTCATCCCGGCACTCAACGCCGACATGTCGGCGGTCCTTTGTCTTCTGTAAATTAACAAAACAACTTCTCGTTAGTCGTCGAAGTGGGAAGACACGTGTATAGTCGCTCACCCGCCGCTAACGCGTGCGTGTAATAGAGCGTGAAATATAATAAGGGAATTTATCGAAACTCGCTCTATATCCGTTTTTGGCCATCTTATAATCATCGTCATCGACTGTGCACAATGCGTGTGACTACATTTTTGGAAAAAAAATTTTTTGCTGTTCGAAATCGGCATCCGCAACCGCTTCAAATCCAAAGAACAAGTTGGGCAAGGATCAAATATCAGCGCAACGCTACGCAGTTCGTGGTTCACGTAATCTATCTATATTATCCATAAGATGATGATCGTTATGCGAGTTCCGTTTCACACGGTAAATTATTACAAATTATTTCTCACCAATATGCAAAGCCGAAATCCGTGAAATACCGTTTATATATAGTTCTAAAAAAAAAAAGACAAGACGCGTATATCCTCAATGCCTTGTGGGCGGTGAAGAGAAGAAAAAATAAATAAATAAATGAATAAATAAAAAAAAACGATTCTCCTGCACCACGAGGTACACGGTTATATCCAGCAGGTTGACTCGACGACTCTTACGTCATTCCGTATTCTCGTTACGACCCATTCCATGCGGAATTCGGTGAATGGTCAACGGGCTATAGTATCGTGTGCTCCGTCGACTTCCTTTCTCCCTATTTTTTTTTTTTTTTTTTTTTCTCTCCCGTCACAGCGACGTCTTGAGTAGGTACGTCATTTAGTACCACTTCGACACCCGGCGCATATCAATGCAACAATAACCCGTCACTTCGGAACGGTTGTGATCCCTTGACTCGTTCGAATCAACGGCTTGAGACCAATTCCGCTTTTTCATCATTTTTCATAAGTCTATAATTTTCGTATAAAAATCCTGTTTTCAACATCGCGGATATTATGCCGATAGATTAGCGCCTCACGTAAATTCATGTATACCAGTTTTTGTTAGTCTTATATTTAAATATACAAGTTTAATTATACCGAAGTAAATTTATCCAGTTATTTTTTGGTAGTGCTTTTTGACTCGCCACTCCTAAAAATTGGAATCAATGTTTACCTCGATGTTCTAATATACGATCTTGATCTGAGGGTCACGATGACGGTCGCAATAGTCGTTAACGTTGTGCGACGTCGTGCGGGTGCTCTACGATTGGATTCCAATACACGTATGTATAAGTATACATAAATAAATGTAATCATTGAACGAGGATTGATGTGAAAAAATGTAATCACCGATTAGATCTGTGGAACGTTGTTATCTTTGCATATAGATGGACAGTTGACTATCGCGTCTCATCGCACACGTATGAATATGTATAAATACATGTACGTATACTACATGAAGACCGTCCGGTAATACAAGTTATGCCATACACGCGAGAAGTCCTCGAGCGTCGAAGAGGTTTTACCGTATCTCAACGTAATTTACGAGCCGAGTGATTAAATCCTGATTGTAATTCAGTTTCGTGATGCTTGTTCATATAGGCAGGGCCGACCAAGAGGATGACCAGTGCGGCGTCAGCAGGTAGATACCGGTGATCGGATACAGCCGAGAGATGCTGGTGTTACTGCCTGCTGGGGTGCCATAGCCGGTGCGAACGATTCCGTTACCGCCCGAAGGCTGGTTGGTTGATCTTCACCATTACCGTGGAACGCGGAATATGATTACCTTTACCTGGGAACTGACTCTTACCCCCTTCGTCCATGAGGATACCACGTCATTCCGGCGGTCACTCGCTGCCCTCTAGACACACCACCTGGGGGTGTCAGCTTTAATTCTAATTCGTATGTTTTAACAAAAAGATTCTTTCCCCCTTTACTTTCTACTTCTCATTGACTTCGTATGTAATTCGACCACCGTAACCCTAGCCGGCATTTAATATCCCATGACCAATAACCCGATGTATTACGATTGATTAAACTCATTTGTACGGACGTAGCAAGAAGCGAATTCTCGATCATTGGTTAATTTTCTTTTCTTTTCCGATTGGTTTTTGCTCTACGATTTTTTTTTTTTTTTGTTTAAGTTTTTTTTATTCCTCGCTCACTAAATGGCACGCTTTATTTTCTGCAATCGAATTACTCCTCTTCGCAGTACACGATTTCGAGTGATACAAAAAAAAAAAGATAAAGAAGAAAAAACGACTTCGTCATTCCAAAGCGTTCTGCACGATCACTGCGGTCCAAAATTGTACATGACACGTCAAACGGGGAAAAGAGCCGTCTTGATCGAGACTGTTTGACGATAGAATCCCAAAAATCGATTATCGGCAAAGATTCGCCGTAGCTAATCGGAATTTCACGGTACCGCGAAGTGATACCGTCTTAACAAGCCTTCTACCATAGATATAAGAGAAAAAAAATGTGACTCGAGAAAAAAGTGTAACAAAAAAAACAACATTTGACACCTTCCTTCCACTACTTCGCTCGTACAGCTATGAAATAGGCCAATTAATGATGACAACGGTGTTGCGGAGAACAATAATTTTTAACGACTTTGTACTTATGTTTAATCAATCAACTCCCAAGAATCGAAGTTAACTACCGCAGTTTTTTCGCGTATGTAAAGCAAATAATACATCAAGTTCCGGCTCGTGTTGTAACTTGAGGTTCACGAAACTCTCTCAAATTAACGTTTGTACTAACTCGCGTTTTTCAAAGTTGAGATTTTTTTTCTCACGAGTGAATCTTGCGCGATTAACCATGGGAATTTAACTTAATTTTTTGTTTTTTGTTTTATCCTCCTCACGCAATATGATCGGAACCATTAGTGGGCGTTCGGTGGCTTTGCCTTTGACTTTACTTTTGGCACGGTCACACGCGCTATTTCGCTTCGGGGCATTATGGTCACCCAAGGTATACGACTTCCGCGTGCCATCCCATCGCATGATGGGGTCTATTCTATACAGTGAATCTAAAGACCCGAGGCGCGAATCTTATGTGGGGCAAGTTGATGATATGGCAAAAGCTTTTTACTTCTTGACTTTTAGTACACAGGTAATAAAAATGAAAAAAATGAATAATCAATACTGACACCAAATCATAATAGCACTCTAAGGTCAATTGCGCAAATTCGACAAGTTTATTTCAGTCAATGTTATAACGCTATGAATATCCTGCATCACGTTTCGCGCCCAATTTCCTTACCGTAACCGTGAACTTGGCGGTGTATTTTTACCATCAAAGTATTTACTGAATCGGAAGACCGTAAATGAAAGGTAATTATTATTTATGTAATGGTTTTACGCCTCAGGTGGCTACCAAAGATTTTTTAGAAGTTTTACATCACGTTGTATACCTACGGCGCATGCAAATCGGATATGCACTTGTCCGAGCCCATTATCATACCTTAGCTCGGTGAGTTATGCCCAAGACTATAACGTTATGGGTAAAATATAACCCCTTGCGGGTTCCTCTGGGCTCAACACCTCTCGACTTATATAGAAAAGAAGGTAAGACGTTCGGATGTAATTGATGGCTTTTAATGGCCCTCTGATTACAGAGCCCGGAGTTTTAATTACCGAGATCACACGTTATTATATATTATACGGTATGCACTATACATATAACGGAATGATTTAAGAGCCGTGTTTAAACTGAAAATATTTCAAAGAGAGAGAAATTTTTCATAGATATTAGAATAAAATTCTGCTTATAAGATAATTCCGAAAGTCATCGTAAATTATCCTTTGCTTTGGTCTGAGAAATTCTTGATCTGCCGATGTAATTGGACATTCAGTTATTTTTCTCTTTTTTCCTTAATTGTAACTCGTTATAATTGAACCCGTGAACAAATAATTATCAAATGCGGACAGATATTATTCAAATTAGCGCGTTAACAAAAATGAAATCAGTTTTCATCTAATTATTTCTTTTTCTATTTCTGATGACATAGCGAATCACCTGCAGCGCTTACCAGTGTACAAAACTCACTCAGATAACTCGATGTAGTTTACAACCTCTCGCACGTTATGGCGGTGGAAAAAGAAAAGAGAGGGTGCTGCAGAGACGCGTAAACTTTGCACAACGATATAAAGATAAGAACCGGAAACAAGTTGAAACTTCCGCACCTTTTTGAAACTATCTGTACAGGTGCAGCGGTACAGCCGTAAGAGTGGCGTTTTTCATTTTCATTTTGGGGTGAACAACAAATTTTTAGAAGAAAGGTGGAACGCGGAGATTTTTTCATTTTTTTTTTCTTCATAATCTTCGATCCGTAATAAAATCAGATAAGAATAATTGAAACGCTATTATACGACGACTTATAATACACTCTGCGCACAAGCCACTTCAGCAGACATGTGTACGGAATGTAAGAGATAAAGAAGAATCAAATCGAGGAGAAGAACAAAAAGATGAATAAGAAAAAGGCTGTTTATGCAGACCACTCTGCGGTGGACATACTACGGTGGCTATAAATACGAGAGATACCTTGTCCATGCGATGTGCAGTAGAACTCGTATAATCTATATAAACGCTATGCGGCCGAGTGACCGAGGACCCTTTTTCAGGAGTAGACGTGGTATGATATCTGCGGCAAGGGGATAACATCGCGGACGTAACGAAATATAGAAATTTTTTTTCCCCATATGCGACTTGATCGATAATATCTATTTGAAAAAAAAGGGCCTCTTGGATCTTGTCAATCCGCGATCCGTCTCCCATGCCGATCAAGGTTTAGTGGTGGGGGCAGATGAAGAAACAACAGAAACGAAATAAAAATAAAGATACACGACTGACGGAGGGTATAAGTTGCTGCTGCTGCACCATCGGAAGACTCTATAGAAAAGTTAGGGGGACAATGATGGAGTTTGCGAAGTCATGCCAGCGGTAATAGGCGCATTATAGAAAAGCGATACGTTTCAATCGCGAAATATCGCCCGGTCCATCTTTCAGGGTTCTTTTAACAAGGGCCGTAAGATATGAGGTCCTCTACCAAGAGTATAAGAGGTCAAGAGCAGACGTCATCGCGTGCCCTCGACTTTAGTCTTTGACCGTGGAGTGCAGATGTGCCCGCGGTACTACATTATTTCATAGAGTAGTTTGCGGATCTCATGTATATAGGCAGGGGTACATGAGAAGTACATATATCATTATATACTATAATACCGTTGTTATGATTTAATAAAGGATGAAGAAGACACGGGCGAGGGGGAATTCGAGGAGCAGGAATTGAACTCGCGGCTTCTTAAGCTCTGATTACTCGACACGATGTATGTAGTCGAAGGCGCGGGCGGAGTAACAACTTGAAAACGTCGAAGGCCTCGGCGTTCACACGCGGAGAGGGCGGCGTGCAACAGGTCGGCAACACGCACGGATTCTATTTATAGCCCACCTGAGCAGCTAGAGTTACGTTACGTGGGTCGGGGAATCCCCCGCTCTCTTCACGCCGCCGCCGCTGATCCAAAGCTTAACTTAACTTGTAGCTCTGAAACGTGCATCCTAACGTTCAAATCACCCAGTCATCATCATCGTCGATACTTACCGGTACCCATTAGCGTCGTTAGAACGTGGCAAAATTGTTATAGCCAACTACAGGGTATGAGGTACCCCAAATAGACGGTTGCGTAAGAAAAGCCGTAATAAGTACGAGAGATTCTTCTTTTTTTTTCTTCTTTTTCTATCGAGCTTTTTTTGATATCTCCGGATATTGAACGACGCGTAGTTGCATTTAATCGATGTATAATGTAGTATAGATCTTCTGCCTGACTAACTCGAAGATATTTTTCTCATTTCATAGCTGTCTATTTTTTTTTTCGTTATTTGCGTTTTTATCAATTGACAGTCGCCAGGGTAAAAGAAACGCGTTTCAACGCGGTTTACGATAATAAAAAGCGAAAGAGGCTCCTGGGGATAGCTGAAGTCAGAAGAAAGGAATCGGTTCTTGTTCGGCCCGCGCGCCCATAGTTGTTAACCGTGCAGATCGAACCGATTCATTCTTTCACGGTGATCGACCGTGCGAGCCCGTGACTTCGATCACTCCGCTTAAGATGTGTACATCTACGTATACCTACATATATATATACATATGGATTATATAGCCACGGAATTGTTGCTCGCCTACCCGATGGATCTGGATGGCTTCTTTATCAAGTTTGTTAAGGTCGGAACAGCGCGAGATCCCGCTATGACTTAACGTCTATCGATGATGGTCCTTGCAGCGTCAAGAAATATATACATATATATATATAAATTGTATATACATCTAAAAGTGGATCGCGTGGCTCGATGGACCGCGTCGACCGGGACGAGGTCGCTGACCGTTCTTATATTATTATATGTACGAAGAATTCGGAAAGCCGGCGGAAATCCACCTTTTTCTAATGATCATGCTGATGCAGAAAGGTTGACGTGCAATACCATCAAAAATACATCCATTATTGGTTATACCGATGTTCAGAGAATAATTAACGGAAAATATATGTAGTAAAAGTTGATATAGTAGTTTTCTTTTTTTTCCTATGCTTTTTCCTTTCACGGTGTAAAAGTAATAACTCTTCAGGAATTTGTGTATGTATACCGCACATATATATGTATATATACATATGAGTTGAAATATTTCTCTACGTTTTTTTTTTTCTATTTTTTCATCGGGGTTTGTTTACCCCCCGTGGGATTGCTAAGTGGCCTGTGCAGGAGTTGTGACGTGTGATGGGACGGTTATACCTATATATGTGGTACCCGCGGGGACTCGTTGCAAGAGAAACCGCTCGCTAAAGTAAATCCAAATTTCGGAGATTTCTTGTACGAAGCCGGGCAAATATGCCGCTGAGGTTCGAGGGTGTTGTCAGGGCAAACAACCAGGTTAACGAGACGGCTTTTCACCCTCCCACGCAACGGAGCAACCAAACCAACGAGCTTGTAAAGTAAGGGATCTTTTACATCGCTCTTCTTCCTTTTTCTTTCTCTCTAATATTTCCCTCTTCCTTTTCGTAAGCCACGTCATAGCGTTGTCGTGTTTAAATATTTGCGATTTGATTCGTTTTTAGTATATAACCAGTATATACCTGCACCACTGCAACAGCAGGCGGCAAGTGAAATGGAAATTCATTCCTTCATCCGCAGCGATGGTCAAAGACTAAACCGTCCTTTCGACTCGTATATTATACGTACATATCAAACATACACACGTGGGGGTAAGATCGGTAGCCGATATTACTCCTGCGAATATGCAGTCGAATGAAAACCGCGTTCTTCTTTTCTTTTATTTCCAGATGACGTGTCGCATACAGCGCGTTCTCACTGGGTAGGAACGCGGGTTCCGAGAGTCCGCAGGGTTTGCAGCGAGCGTAGTTCCCTTGGTGGTTAAATTAGATACCTACGGGATGAGCAACGGCAGCAGGACCTTCGAGTATAGCTTGTCTGAGTCACGGACTGTTGGTATATATCCATTATCCTTTGCGTCCTCCGCGTTCCTCCGGGCGTTCCACGAATCTCGCACCGAGATATAAAACAGGGTCTTCTGCAGAGGTTCGAGCAAAAACCTTTTGTTGCAAAAGAATACATCTGAGAAAATGGCGACCCCTCCTTTATTTACAACGTTTCGGCGAAGCGGATTTAGGGTGAAATATCGCTGCGAACTGACTCCGAGTTATTTTACGAGGAAAAATATAATAATTCCGGATCGCAACTGATGGGAAACAGCTAGGATAAATAGTACCATAATTGCAGCATATGCTCCTCGAGCAAGGGCAAGAGTTTATACTAGACAAGGATTCTGAACGTGTCAGATATAGACAGGAAAATAAAAAGCTAATCACACCGTGTAAGATGAAGAGCCCGGTCAAGATATCTGGACCTTGTCGAGGTCGATAGAGGGTTCCCAAGAAACGGCGAGCAGATCGCTCGCTCCTCTTGGTATTATAGTCACATCGTCTACCTAAGATCCCCCTGCATTGCAAAAGCCCGTTGCCAGTCGAACTTGAACAACTGCCACAACAGCGCGTTACTCGCCCAGTTTTTTTTTTTTTTCGTTTTTTTTCTTTTCTTTCCGACGTTCTAGCGGTCGACGTTCGTGGTCAAGATTCTCCCGCTATATAGAAAACTGGTTATCCAGATCATCGCAAAGAGAATTAATATAACACGCGCGATATCAACTACTTATTATTTCTTTCCAACAATCTCCGCTCGATCATATATTCTATTCATACGTCAAAAAATTTGGATTGCGTATAAGGTAAAAGACAAATACGAAGAATTATATTTTCAACACAAGACCTTGCGAGGCTGCGCGATGAAATGAATCGGCGATTAGTAATAAAATTTTGATTTACATATTCACTTATATATAACACGCGTTTGGAAGAAAAAAAATTAAAAAATTACAGCACAAACGAACGTGTACGATGAGTCAACGGGAAACCCTAACTGTTGAAATAAAAAAAATAAAAAAAAAAAAATTGGTGATCGTCTTGCGTGGTAGTCGAGAGAGAATAAAACGTGTTTCATAGTGTGGATCGCTGCGTGAGTCAAGCGTGTCTCCTCGCGACGGTAATTTCTATCCAGTAGTTACCTTTAATTTGTCTCTAACTTGCTCGTTTCCTATACACAATACGGAATAACTGCAAGTTATAAAGATACGCGATCTTTTTATAACATTATAATGCCTATTCGCGCTTGTTCTCGACGTTAAAAGTTCGCGAAAAGATAAGAATTATATATTATATGTAGGTATGTATTCTTCTTGTTGTTATTTTAATTATTATTATTTTTATATAGCGGGTGTTATTTCCGTCTTTAAATATACATAACGTATACCCACACGAAACTTTTGTCTTCGGAATGAGGAAAAAGCAATAAAACGTGGGTAATAACGTAGGCAGAGTTGTATCGAGTTGCGAATTGAGTCTGACGCAGATAATCCAATAAGTGAAGTTACTTTTTTTTTGTTCATCTTTTTTCCTCGAATGTGTTTCTACATTTCAATGATATCACCGATTACCGCACCTTCGCATAATCTCGACGAAAATTATTTACCGAGATTATTCGCAGTATACCTCACAAACTGTCCGAACCGGCGAAAAAGCAAAAAACAAAAATTGCTCGAAACGAAAGCAAAGAAAAAAAAAAGGCTCTCGAGACAAATGGTCCATCTTTGTATGAGGTTGCAGCGATAATATGTATAAGAATAAGAGAAAATGCTGCATGGGAGATAATGCACCCGGTCGTCGTGCAAGGGCCCTGCTACCGTCTCTTCGATGTCCGATACTATAAATAGCCGGACCCTGTCGTCAGCTTTTTTTTTACACTTCATTTCTTTTTTTTTTCACTCGTTTGTTTCTTTATATTTGTTCTTCTTCTTCTTTCCTCGTCGCTCTTTCCATTCCGATACGAGTCTCCTGGTTTTCTTACCCCTCCCTCCCAAGAGAATCCTCGCGGCTGTTATTATAGATATATTGTATATATGTATATACATATACATGTATAGTGTACCAGTAAGTACATACTAGACTACTATGCTGCCTTCTTGAAGCTAGTACAGATCTTTGCTGGCTGACCGTAGCGGCTGGCTAGCTGCTGCCGCTGCTGCTGCACTTTTGCTCGCTCGCTTCTTCTTCTTCTTCTTCTGTTTCTGCAGAAGGAGGATGAGAAGAAGTGCAGCACGGTACCGAACAAGAGACAAGGCTATGGGGTAATAACGTGCGGATGGTGAACCGGATGCAAGGGCCACACGAAGCTCCATACCCTCCCCCTATACTGCAGGGGACGCGATACCATCTTTCAGCAGTGCTACTCTCGTATAGTCGTAGTGTACTTCTATATAGTTTCCCTTTTCACTCCCCTGCCCCTCTTCGTCTCTTCAACTCTTACGTGTCGTTCTTTCCTTTTTTCTTTTCTCGCATTTTATTTTATATGTATTTCTTTCTTATTCTTTCACTCAGCTCTCCCGTGGCTCATTCTCCGCTCGCTAGATACTCAAAATATTGGATCTGACTTGAAAATTAATATTTTTCTGCGGCTTTTTATGCAACACATAGAAATAAAAAAAAAAAAAAAAAAAAACTATGAATAAAAAGAGAGAGAAATGAGAAAAAAAATCTACGCAAAAAAGTATCGCTAAAAATAAGACAGAATAAAAAGGCATTGCCGCCACCGCGGATCTCGCACAGGCTAGCTACTCGCTTCGTTAACCAATCTGCATTTAAGTACTAATTATCCAGGATGTAGTACCTCCTCGTGGTACACACCGTGAACGTCTCTCGCGCCCTGCATAGTAGGGTATAAGTAACTACTTATACCTACTGTATACGGTGTAAGTGATAGCGTTCGGTTATCCCAACCTCGTCGCCGTCCTCGTCGTCCTCTTCGTCCTCGTCGTCGTCGTCGTCTTCGTCGTTTCGTTGTACAGTTTTCGTCTCCCTCTAACCCCTTAGCGCGTGTGGAGGATCGAAGAGATCGAAAATTTACCGTTAACCGGTTCGTAATGGAGATAAATCCTGAGATAAAACGATGTTTACATTTTTTTGCCACCGTAGCTACATGAGACCTAATTTAGTTACTCTCAACACCGAGATGACTGCTCCAGCCCACCTTATACATACCGTATCCCTCTCCGACTCACCAGAGAAAAGGACAAAAGGTATTATATACACGGTGGTCGCAATAAAATTGACAAAAAAAATTTAGAAAAAACGATCAGTCTTTTATTCACGTTTGAAAACTGACTCTCTTTTTTTACGGACCACCGTGTGGGTTTTGTGAATTACGTGTGATAATTATTAAAATTTTGATGAATAGATGTAGGTACCTATTCCATTTTTCTCGATAAGCACACGTTCAAATGGTCGACTGAATTAGTGAAGAAAAAAAGAATTGAAATAATTTATTGCTTGAGACTTAATACGAAGAAATTGATAGTCGCGTATACGCGATACTGTATATCCTTTTCAAATGATAACCGATGCGCAAAATATCAGTTGAAATAAATTGAAGAGAGAACGTGAAACCAGCGGATCGTGTTAATCCGCGAAGTTATTGTACGTTCGTACCATACGATCTCCGGATCATATGGTTTGCATTAGATTTTTCAAGTGTCACGATTAGGTATACATATGTATAGGTGTTATACGATCGAGAAGTTAAATGTGACAAAATTCCACGTACGTACATAGACGCGAAAATGATGATGTTTAATAAGCGAATATATATGGATGTGTGTCAGAGACGGTGGAACAACCTGTTACTCAGTCAGTAAGGAGGCGATATTATTCCGTAAGTCGAGGTCGAAGCTACGCACGTTGAACGACGGTGAGGAAGGCAAGGGCCTGGCCAATGCCATGCAACAAGAGCAGCAGGCTTAACTGGAATGAAACTGGAACCTAAAGAAGCAAAGTGGAACTCGATGTGGGCCAAACGCGAGTAAGGTTCACTAAACTAGGGAACTACGTTGCTGTCTGTCTCTCCGTCTGTCAGGTATATAAATTTGTTCAATACCTTATACACACGCACAACTTACACCCGACCGATATCTATATAAGTGCAAAGTTAGCAGCTGCTGGCATTTTGCCATTATATTTTCCCGAACTATTCGGTATCGGGAGATAATTGGGCATTCGGGTCGCGTGGGGCCCATCGTCCGTGCAGGCGTTGACAAATTGTGAGTAGAGTAAAATTCTCCTCTATACATACAATCCTGCCTACATATATATATGCCTGTCATGTATGCCTGATCCTTTTTTTTGAAGCTAAAAATCAGTCCGCTGTGTGCCAGATTTTTTTTACACTGCAGTACGCGGAATGATGGATTTAAGCTGTATTTGGAACATTATATCGGTACCGCAGAATGTCGGATTTTAATGCTGATCGTTCAGAGAAAGGTTCAATAGCAGCTGCAGCAAAATGTAATTGCGTAACCAGGCGTGGCTTCCTATTGAATTATTCAGGAAAAGCAGAGCGTTAAGCGTGGCGATCGTCGAGCTATCTTTCTATGGTGTAACGCACATTTTAGATTTAAAACGGAAAGTTAACGCCACATAATCAGATATACATTAATTATACATAGTTGTTCATTTATTTTTGTTCCTCATATATTCTTCAGATGCGCAGAATTATGTGTTGACAAAAGAAAGAAATGAATAAAAGTATTCCGATTTACAGCAACGAGTACTGCGCCTTTTCGTGATGTGCCTTTCCTCCGACGACCCCGTTTTCGAAATTATTCGAACTATCGTGCAACAGTAGAGGCCATAAACTTAAATCCTCCATACGTGCGTCGCCTCGCAACTGATCTTATTATTCGGAATACGATATAAATAAAATAGGTGTAGATATATTCCTTGTAATTCTTGGTTATAGTTACATCGATTGGTTACAAGGTCTTTTGGACGATCAACGAATTTTTCATTAATCGCGAAGGTCTCGAAAATATCCATCTATGATAATCGTTAATCACCGCGGCGTAGGTATATCTCCGCCATCGATTGTATCTTAAATAATTCAGTTTACCAGTTTTATAAAAATTTGCAAATACGGATATCTCGCGTAGTGTAGAATTTTCGTAAACACGTAAATTCAATATATTCTATCCCATCAAGCATGAACTTTAAAAAAAATGCCGAGAATTTTAAACTATTTTAAGTTGAAGAGGAGCTCGATGAGATTGTGGTAACAATTAGATGAAAATCGTGAAAAACCTCAGCAATTCAAAATACTCGCATCTCCGTATACTACAGGACGGTAAGAATGAGTTCTCAAATTTCCTCATATGTTTTGTGTGTTCACACCACTTTTACTCCGAAACTTTACCATAATTATTTTCATCAAATTGAACGTAAAAATTATTTTGTAGCCGAAGAAGAACAGATGTATGATATATAAACCGTGAAGAAAGTTTATAGTTGAAAAATTTGAACAGCTTCAAGTTCGAAAAAGTTGAGGCTGCTGTCGCTCCCGAGCAGACGGCGACGACGCGGAGGAGTAGAATTTATCGCGTATTGTTATGCACATTTTTCAGACTGGCGCAGTTGGGCTGTAGTAACGCGACAAAGGCCGAATTCCATGAATTTACATTTGCTCCAGGAAAGTTCTACCACATCTTTCCCGGTCCCGGGTCACCCTATTTCCCTCCCACCCTCTGTTCCACATATATAACCGATCCTGAACGCCAGTTCACCTTCTTTATTTCTCTTTTTTTTCTTCTTTCTCTCTCGTTCCCGTTCTCGTTTTGCGTCTATGCGTCTATCAGACTTTCGGGGGCGTCTATTATGCGATCTGTTGAATTGTAGACTGTTCCCTACACCGGGCCAACAATACACCCAACAATGGGTCCTACTATATACCACATATGTATATATATTTGGTACATTCACGACGACAGGACCAAAATGTGTGGGGCCTTTCCACAATAAAGACCATATATACGTAAAAACTTGCAGCAGCAGTTTAACACCAACTATATATTTTATTTTTACTTTTTTTTTTCTTTCTTTTTTTCTCTTCCATTTCTCTTTTCCTTCAACATTTATAACATGTCTAGTTCGTGTAACGCGTGCGCGAGGCTAAAAATTACGGGGGGGGGGGGCGTAATATTTATAGTCATAATCAGACATTGATTGCTAATTGAGTTATAACTCCGATTAAATATACATGAAAATTATAATTTGATAATGTACGAGCAATACCAAAGTCTGCCGCCGCCTCGCTTTAAGGCTCGGCGGCCCGGGCGATGAGGATAATTTTCGGTATATATTTCTGAATGATTAATCGAGTTCGAGACTCGTTTGTCTGCGTGTATGCATAGTTAGATAGATTCATCGCGGAAGTTATACTATCAGACATGCATACCTCATAAAATATACCCTGCACCACCTCCTATCCTTGCTCAGGAGTTAGTAATTGAGATGGCTTTGAATTCAAATTTAGCACGGTTGTCGATCGTTCCCGAATGTTCTCCTTATATGAAAGCATTTGAAAATCATCCCATTTGAATCGAACGCTCTTAACTACGTTGATTCTCCAACGCGATATAGACGTAATTGAATTAATGAATGGTTTTTTTTTTTTTTTTTTCAATTTTTTTTCAACCGTTTACGTTATTGGTACAGCTTTTTAGTTATGCGTATGAAACGTCCGATTCTAAATATTTTTCTCGAGTTGAATCAATTTACAGAATTCCATGATTTTTCAAGTTAGATGAAATTATGGGACGTTAATTCAGTATAGCTTTTTGGATTCTTTTTTTCTTCAGTTTTTAGTTTTTATAAATACCTACAGATGAAATTTCTGTATGGTGATGTAAGAGAACTCGTCTTGTTATATTAATTATTACATAAATCCTCAAGCATTTGAAATATTTAGTCGATTTAATTCTGTTCGAAAAAAATTTCATTCATAAATTTCAGAAGATCGAGAATATAGATATAACTTCAAACTTGAAACGAAAAAGATCCAAGACGTGAATTTACACTGATATACATATTACATATTAAATTTGTAAAAAAAACACATTAGAAAAGAAAATTTCGTCACCAATTTCATCACTTTGAAAATCAATGACTTTATCACGCCCGTTACGGATTTGCACACGACATATAATTAAGTATATAAAAAAAAAATTTCCCCGCGCAATCAGCAGCGCAGGCGTGAATGTAATTTGTATATCATATATAGAATAGTTTTAAATTTCTGGGATATGGTAGTTGGGTGCAGGGTAATTGGTATGATATAGTCCTGTATATAATCCACGTTCAATTCGTATTGCGGTTGTAGGTAAAATGCATGTTATATCGGCTCCTCCGAAAATGAATTTTTCTTATCCACTTAGATTTTTTTTTTCAGTATCCATTAGTACGCATAGTGGGTAGGTAGTAACTAGTGCACTGCACACAGTCGAACGATGATCATCACTTTTCCTTCGTCGATTAAATCATGTTAATCACTATATCACTTGATGATGGCACGTAAAACACAATTATACATTTCGCTCGTATGTTTCGTAAAACTGCACTCCATATATATACATATTCTGCGCGCGAATACGGAATTCGTTATTTATTTCTGTTTTTTTTTCTCTCTCGGGGGGGTTTTTCGATTTTTCTTATCTTCTCGTTTTAACTCGCCAAGTAGATAAAACGCGATTTCTTTCTAACTCTGCACTTACCTATACGGAATCCGTAGCTTCTTTGATGAGTAGTCGTTCGGGGCCGGATCGTACGTCGCGTAGATTTTTATTTAAAAAAAAATTTCAAACACGTTTCGACAAAATGAGAAACAATAATTATTCTTTATATACGGAATAATCTGGCTCCGTAAATTTTAATTTCATGTGATTTACATAAATATTTTGTAAATTTTGCGAACGTTCTGTAATATCAGAATAAAATTTTTTCGATCAAACGCGATTTTTTCAAACGCGTATGCGTAAAAAAAAAAAAATAAAAAAAAATTGATTATCGAGGAAACGTATGTGATAAAATAACGTAATAACAGCCAGCGTTTATATCTCCTCCCGTATACTTTTATATATTATACATAAATATATTAATATTATATTATATATGTGATGTATATCCTAATCCAAAAAAGCACCCTTTAAAAAAGCGGTGTGCGTACTCGACGCGCCACCGCACCAAACAGAAGTGAACTCATGCGCAGCTTCGGGCCTACACTTTAAATACCTTAGCGCGCCCGACCCCTACTCCGTCGCAAAGCGCTGATTGGCGGGGGTCTCTGCGATGGCCCGCGGCTACAGAAGAGTCTCGGACCCGCGGACGTCGACGACGCCACCGCCGCCGAGCCACCGAGAAGAAACACCCTCCACCACCACCACCACCACCGACGCCGACGCCGACGCCGACGCCGACCCCGCGCGACGCCGACGCTCCAGACGCCGCTGCAGGACGCTCGGAGCTCAGCCGTCGCATTTCTTCCCCGGACGTTCGTTCAGTCGCCGCGCGTACGTTATTTCTTCTCGCGTTGTATCAAAGCCACTGTCCGATGGACCGCCGGACGCGCAGTATCGTAACGTCGCTTATACAGCTGTGCGAGCAACATACCCTTTGGCTCATAGCATAATTTCATTTTCGTTTTATTATAGATTCATGTTTTTTTTTTTTTTTTTTTACTCACTCTTGTCATTTGTTCCCTACGGTGCTCCGATTTACATATCATTTTTATCCGTACCCGCGATTAACGCCCCATACGAAGACAACGAGTTAATAGATTTTGTCAAGATATTGGTTCTCATTTCTTGCATTCTCAATATATTCTGATATTTTATAAAACCACTGCGTTCTGCTGTCATTAAAATAGATCTTGTTTCGTTTTTATCTTTCGCAAGAGTGTGTCGCGATTCATTACTCAGAATGCACGGTCATTTATGATTTTGTAACACGTATATATACTTTTCTCGCGAGATGATCATCATTATTATCATTACACCTACATAAAATTACCTAAAAAAAACTTCGTCTTTTTTTTTTATTTTTACTATCATTCGTCAGCTGCATACCATGCACAATATATGTGAAAAATGTTTGGATAGCGAAGAATATGCTCAGATAATATAATAGTTGTCTGATATATCGAGTGTTTGCCGTCTGGTTGTCGGGTACTCCTTTCGCTCCGACTTTCAAGATGAGCCTTCCGAGGTCTAGGCTGAGCCATTGCTTCAAGCGAGAGAATGTTGAGGCCGCTTTAGCCGCTGGTTCAAGTTCACCTTACGCTCATATTATAGCACTGGCAATGCGCTGCTGCTGCAATCTCCCAGAAACTTAAATTCTCTACCGTGTAATATTTTTTCATTTTATTCCAGTATACTATTATTACTCATGCAGGTATATGATATTTAAGACGTCATTCGAATTATATTTTTGAAATATCCTACGCGTCAATTAACTATCGATAATAATATGTCAGGATATACACAACGATTTACGAGAATGATCTTACGTCTGCATCATAGTGGCAAAAAGTCAAAACCAAATTTTTTTGGATTTTTTTTTTAAATATTCAATACATTCTTCATCGTATATATATGTATATGCAGATGGTATACATTATCTTGAAAGGACTTCCAGTCTTTCTTGTTTCGTTTTTTTCATTTGATTATTGCAGATTTTTATGTCGCCCATGTAGACGCATTTATATATCTATCAAAATGCATACATGTACATAACGGGTTATATGCTCCGTCGAAAGAAATGAATAAAAAATAGAAAACAAAAAAGAAAGGAAAACTCGAAATAAAATCAAAAATCAGACGATAAATATATATTTGAAAGATACGTATAAGGGAGACATTATAATACGTTCGTATACGTACGTACGCATCGGCTGTGAAACACCGCGAGTGTGGGAGAGTTCAACGCTCGAGTAGGCGATTTCATTCAGCTGCGAGCTACTCGCCTGTTCGCTCGCTCGCTCACCCGCCCGTTCGCTTTGCTTGCTGCAATACCCATAGGTACGTGCGCTGTAAATCTGTCACGTACTGATTGGACCTGCGTTTTGGATATAATTTCCCTAAAGAGAAAAATGAAAAAAATGAAAAATATTACAAAAATGGTACTACAAGAACTACCTACCCAACAAACAAAAAAATTAAGAAAAAAAAACGTTGTGGCTAAAAAAAATTGTTTTTTCAATAATTTTTTTTTTATGTATATCACATCGTATGATATTATTATATAATTTATGAAAATGAAACAGCGTTTTATAATTTTAATATGCATATGCGGAATTTTCATATAGGTATCTATAAGATGTATAATGTAAAACCACGTGCGATTCTGCATATATATAGGAGATGATGGCGGTTATTTAATATAACGTGCAGCAGTGTGATAGAAAGAAGAGAAGTGAGTATACAGGTAAAGGAAAGAAAAAAAAAAGAAGAAATTGATGAAGATGAAACAAATAGATAGAAAGAAAAAAAAAAATGAAAAAATAAATTCAAGGTGAAAATAAAAAAGAAACTTTATATATATACGTACGTATATAGGTATACATTCGCCTCCAAGAATCCGTATAACGGGTTTCTTTTGACACTCGATTTTGAAATACCCATCACCTTACGGAATTATTTCTAACAAGTCGACTTGGCGGTGACCGCGTATATAACAAACTTCACATCGTTCGTGTAGCAACTGTATTATACGCATCAGGCGATAGATTTATGTATATAACTATCGGAAGAATGTTACGAATTATTGTATGGGTATTATACATATCTAATAAAAGAAAAAATATTTATTTATTCAACAGATGGGTACATATAAATATGTCGTCACAATTTCGTAAATTTAATTTCAATATATTATTATATAGGTACCTACTTGTGGTGAAGAAAAATGAAAAAAAAAAAAAAAAGAAAACTTGGTATACCTACATAGATGTATAATGATAGAATCATTAGCTAAATTATTAGTTATATGCAGGTTATGTATATACATGTATATATGTGATTGAATTACATGCATTCTATTACATAATATATGTTAATTTACAGTCGTTATCATACAGACCTCTAATTATTCTGAAATACTTATATTACCGCGTGCAGCATCTTAACGACACCCGCCGTTATTTAAATACGTACATATATATATATAGAAGTATATAATATGACTTGACCTGAAGTAAACTTGAACAAAACGAAGTGGAGCGCAACTTTCAAGTTGAACCCATTACAAGATCGTATTATGCAATGCTAACGCAGACAGACTTTCGCGGCAGAACACGTCAGAGTCCGCATTGCGATGATGATATAGCTATACGTATTATCATCATAACGTTACATTATACGTATACATATATATTTATATAAATCCCACTAACGGCTACAATATCTAACACACATATACATATAAACTTGTAATCGTTTAAATTACCTGTCAGATTGTCGTCGTAATCTGAAACACCTAATAAGATTTTATTAACGCCACCAGCAAAGTAAATCGGCGATCGTGAATAATAAATTAGGTGCATCACAGATTTTCCGACATAATTATATTCATTGTCTTACCTATGTGTCGAGGACAAGTATCTAAAAAGGCGTAACCCACGAGTTACAGTTTTGGGAATCGCATTTGTGGCTATGTGAATTAGAATAAAAGTTGAAAAAGTGTTGGTTACGCCCTTTTGGTCACTGTAGCACTCGATATATGTATATATGGTTGAGTATATAACTGTTTACTTTTGTTACATAATTTACATTTGGGTTATACGTATGCGGTGTTTATTATATCTCGTTTGTCTATAACAGTTTGTCTACTTCAGTCGAGCATTTATTATCATAATGTCTTTTTAGGAGCTGACTAGCTGATGTTGGTGACTGCTCGAGGATCTTCTTCGGTCAACAATCAACACAGCACTTTGGCCCACTACTTATATATCATACCTATATACATTCGACCATATATATACGTATATTCCATCTACTAGTATACCATAAACGCGCTTAGACGGGACTATTACTCGGAATATTAATTTTAATATTCCATTAAATTATACAATTTTATAACTGTCGTGGGCAACGGTATATTTTCTCACTCAAAATTCATCTCCGTAACTTTTATATCTCCTCGGGTATATCTGAAATCGAAAAACTGTGAAGATCGTAAAGTTCCTTCTCATAATTAAGGGGGATGAAAATGTTTTTTTCATTTTAAAAATCAAACTAAAAAAGAAAAAATTGCCGATCAAAACTTTCTCCCTATATAAAAATCAAAATTATAACTAATCATAATATGTGCATGTACAGGTACTGGAATAAAAAGGAAAGTTGCAAAAATTTAATCTTTGGTGGTAAAGAAAACTTTTGACAGCGATACGAAAAAATCTTTTACCGAAGCTGTCCCGCGTCGCTAGGAAGTAGATTAATTTTTTTTTTGGCGGACCTATCATATATCACGATAATTTTAACTTTGTATACGGAGATCTGAACTTTATTATTATTATTTTTTCCTTCCAATTTTCAGAGCGAAAAACGGATTTTCTAATGTAATTTGAAGAAAAAAATAAAGAAAGATCATGATAGTTTACGAACGACTGTATACTGTGTTCTCACGAATTATGACCGTTCAATTTTTTCTTTCAAACGAAATGTTGAAATGGCACGTGGTGCTCGTGAATGATGGTTATGAATGGGGAGTAGCTTTTATACCTGTGAGCGCGAATGTTCAATACCCACGTATACGTTATACGTACCTATAATGATACGGTAGTTAAAAAGCGTGAATAATTTCCTGCAGCCGCGACCTTAAAGTTGACATAATATCGACGTGTGTAATATTGCGTTGCTCTTGAATTACGATTATATACGACGTCTATTAAGCATGTACCGTATTATGTACGCTCTGAATAGAACATAGTAAATATATGTATACATGTAAACCGCATAGAAGCGACAATTACGGAACTGACATGATGAGTGAGAGAAATATGTATAAAGAAAGAGAATCGTGCGGGATGCAAAAAGGAGATACGTATAACATACGTACATATATAAGACACGAGTAGTTACCTATATCTACCATATAACTCGCGGTAAAGGCTGTAAGAGCGCGGCTGCTTTTACCATTACGTAAGATATAGTCCCAGTGAACTTGGCCTGAATGCTTACTCGAGAGAAAGAATTCATCGTGGTCTCAAAGAAAGGTGAAAGCGCCACCCGTCACCGTGCTGGTAGTGTAACCAAGGTGAGGTAGGCAGGCTGCTGTTGCTCTTGCTGCACCACAAACAGCTGGATATTATGTAAGTTGTAAATAAGTCGAGGCGAGGATGTGCATCGAGGGATCTGAGAAATCGAAAGTTAAAAGATCTACGTTCTCTCTTTTTCTTACGAAGAAATTACTCTCACTTTTCATCGACCCCTTTCTCTCTTTCTCCTACTTGTTTTTTTTTTTCTCTTCTCCATCTTTACTTTTCTCCACGGTCTATAAGTCCCTCCATATATTTCAATCAGCCCGTACATGCACCGAGATTATTTATAGCGCGATAAAAGGGTGGGCAGGGGGGGGAGGGGGGGTAATTGAAATTGTAATATATGTGCGTTACCATTATTACAGCGATTCATTTGATGAATTTTTGCTGCTGTTGTCTTTTTTTCTTATCTCTTTTGTTTTTCTTTTTTCTTTGCATATTTTCTTTCGTCTGTACATAGGAGAAAATAAGGAGGAGAATATAGTGTACAAGAGCTAATAACTACAGTACACCCGAGTTGCTCCGACGAGTTCCTGCAGACGATATTTAATGGACGTATACACATACACATATTATACATATATATACCCAGATTCAATTACCTGCAGAAATTGAGAATTCAAAGAACTTGAGATTCTATAACAAATTAATGTAATTCCAGCGCAAAAAATCGTACGAGATGCGATCATGCTGGGGGATTTAATACTTATATATAGTATATATACCAGCTATAGTGAAATCTCTGAGAAACTGCATCGTATCGATCAATTACAAATTTCTCATACCTCTACATCGCGCGCACCTCTCGCACGTTATTATTATTGCAAGGAAAAAAAAAAAACGAAACAAAAAATTTATTTACAACAAAATAGTTCAGTCTACCGGGGATTTTGAAGATGGAAAAAAATTTCGAGGTCATCATATTCAATACCGTATTAAATTTGCGCAGAAAAGTAACGTTTCTTTGTTTTTTTTTAATTTATGTTTTATACGCAATATGTACATTGTACATACTATGTGTATTATACATACGGTTGTAATCACTTCGGTTCAAGGTCTCGCTTATTATATGGGGATATATAAGTATGTTCGTTCAGAAGCCAATTGTGGTTATGCAAAAGTATACATATATCTATCTCAACTGCATTCTTGTGGCGTGTATCGCCCGATGTATTTTATATGCGTCCGTATTATATACCTATATCTATATCACGTGTAATGTACTTACATATACGGGGTGTACCTCATACATACCTCGTTACGTGTATACTCTTTTTGGCGGTTAGTCGCGCTCCGAATTTTCTTGAAATCTAAATTTCTCATATCAATAATATGTGCGGATGATATGAGAATTTTCTCAAAGCGGAGAAAAAAAATATGGCGTCTTATAGAAGAGAAAACAACATTTTTAGTCCTTTTGCTAAGCTTGAAAATTGGCTTATCTCGCAGACTATGTATAGGTATATTTTCGAATAACGTGGTCTTCGCAACTGCCGAGGATCAGAGAAGTTTCTAGACGTAGACGCTGAGACGATAAATTAAGTTTTCTTGGTACCTTCTGTCGCAAATTGAGTTGTTAATTATATAAGATTATCGCGGATATATGGAGGGTGAGCAGGATGTAATGATATACATATAATTCGATCCATGCAGTGGCGCCCTCTTTGCCATCGTTGAATCTTACGGGTGTATAATACAAAATCATTTTAAGAGTTCAGATGCCGGTCGTCTGATCACTGATCATTGTAACATAAGCGGCGAAAGGTGTAGCGATATCAGAAGACGACCTCAGCCTGCACCCGAGCATGACTCTCGATCTTTCTCGAATACGATCTCGTCATTATACTGTAGGCCGGCTAATAAGCTCTATTTTAAACCGTCACTCGATACATCTGTTTAAGTAGCGGACGATTAACAAGGTCTTCAAACGCGACATTCTGATGCCTCAATTATCCCTTTCATTTCTCGATGATCGTTACCTAAAGTTATCACACCGGCTACGTCGACCAGGTCTTCTCATAATGATTACGATCAAAGCAGCTTCTGTATCGAAGTAACCGGAAGTTGGTGAGGACAACGAGGACGCTATCGATACTTTGACGCTCGAGTAGAAAATTAATCACGATACAGCTTCGATCGTTAGGCGATTAGGAGAATAATTTCCTCAATCCTCTTGGATTAAATCGTTGATATTCAAACCGTGAAATCTGCAAAGTGCAGATTATGAGAACGTGACATTTCGCCTAGATATTATAGTCGTGTTAAATTGATGTAGGTACACGATAACTAATTAGTAAGGTTGTTGGTGCTCAGGCGACGCATAAGTTGAAATGTAATTCCGTCTGGTGTTTGCTTGTTTATTCCCCAAATAATGTTGTATGTACCTATAGGTATATACGTGTGCATTCCGTTGAGATAGTTTCTCGCAGGGGGCGAGCGAGACTTGGAAATCAATAGCGTTGCTAGGCTAGATGCCCATGCCTTTGCACAGAGGAGTAGCAGCAGCAGCAGCAGCAGCCGCGTTTGCTTTATATGGGGATGGTGTCAAACTGAAAAGGCAGAAGGGCGTATATTAGATGGCGAATGTTATTCTGCAGATAGCTGAGAAAAACTTGTTTACTTAGCTTTACTCTGTTTTCCACTTTGAGAAATGAAGTGCGATTAATTCGACGTCCGGTAATCGTATGTAAAACCCCCCGTAGGTCTTCACTTTCATTTTTAATTTAACTTTAGTTTTCAGTTTTCCAAATTCATTATCATATTCTTTTAATATCCGGGCAACTTTCAACACGCGGCTCTTTATTCTCCTCAAACTCTATACTTTGCGCCAAGTTCTAAATATACTCGGTGAAAGTATAATAGCCTACCGGTGTAAGGGTTTCTTTTTCAAACGTCCACCATTTTTTGATGGGGATTTTCTGTGTCTCTTTCTCTCTCTTTTCTTCTCTCTTAAGGGTGCCATGGTTACAGAAGTGCGTCTCGCCGACTTTAGTATATATACTGTGATAAAAGAAAATCGATGTTACTGATGCAATTCGCGCAACGTTGCAAACTCTTCGGATGGTCGTACACCTTTTCTTTCTTATACATTCGAATGAATCGCCCAAGTTTATTCTACCGAATAGCTAATACATATACATACCAATAAATATTCGCGTTGGTTTGATGATCGAACTTTGTACCCCTGTGTTTATATCTGGATTATTATTAATTGGAACCCCAGCGAAACTGAAATTGTTATCTCCGGGGTAAAACGCAGGCAATTTAACGTAATCCGATTCCATTATTCGAAACCATCTATATACGTATAATTTTCTTCCGATATCCAGATATTAAAGCTGGTATATATTTATCATCCCTTTTATGCATGCGCAGGTCAGGATTCTACCCCGCCCCTAATAGATATTCTACCCTAAAACGCCCTTATACAACATTTCAATGCGTTTTCATCCCCTAACACACTTTCATACACTCTATTCTTATTTTTACTCCATAAATTATTATCGTTCGAAATCTTTTAGGGGGTGGAGATTTTTATGTCGGTGCTTGTCTCTTAGCGAATGGAAAAACAAAGATTTTTTTTCTTCTGCTTCTCTATATCTGAGCCGTCCCTTTCGAGATTTTGGCAGAAAATTAGATATTTGTGAAAATTGGATCACGGGGCAAACATGTCGGGCGGTATGTCGACGGCGAGGGTTACGAATTAGGGACAAAAGAATTCGTGCGAGCGGAGCGAAAGCTCGGGGTTGCTGCAGATATCCTAAATTTTGACCCGTGACCTCGTCGACCACCCTACCGTTCACCCTGAAACTGTCTATGTAGTTGATTGATTTCCGTTAATCCGTATTGGAAGCCTCGCACAATGATAACGCGTGCGGTGCAGGCTCTAGGCTCGCTTCTATAATAGAGAAAAACTAGAGGGTGCGGCGTTATATAGCCACGTATAGATAAATGTGAGGGATGGTGGTGCACATGTGTCCGGTGACGTCATATAACACACTCTCTCATAAAGCTGACGGCACATCCCCAAAATTCTTTATATACCTATATTATACGTTGTATGTGCTACCTATATATATCGATGCGGGATGAGTGAGCAATTTATTTGACGCGTTGTTGCAAATATTTGCAACGCACGTGCACGAACTGTTGCGAAAATTAAATTAGCTGGCATATTGAGTTTGAAAAAATAAAAAGCAAAGAAGCTATTTTTTTTTCATTCGAATTTCAGTAGAGTAAATAAAATACGATCAAAGTTTCGAACGTACCTTATACTCTATTGTCACATCTGAATGTCGAATCTAATCTCAAAATTCTTTTGCAGCTAAGATTTCACTTTATTTAATTAAAGTGAAGAATCTCGGATTCATTTCAATTGGAGAGATTGAAATTTTTAATCCGATAAATTTCTAGAGTACGTATAGTTCGGATTGAGTGACTATTGTTTCTGTAAAGTTTTATGAAAGTGAGATATCATGTTTCAATATCGTAGCGCGGATATTGAGGATTCAATTTTTAGTAGCGGATATTGGCCTGCAGCGTTACACCGTTAAACTTTTTCCCCGTAGTATACCTAATTTCCTGAATACATAGCTACGTCTTTTACATTATATATATTCGAGCAAGAATCTTGCATTTGACGTTGGCAATTCAATTTATCTGTAGGACGAGATGAAATCCGATGCGTATTTTATAAATACGTGCTTCGAGGATGCTACAGCAGCTTTTTTACATAAAAAACAGCGCGAGACGACAGGGACTTAAAGGGTAAGTACGTATATAATTTGGTCCTTGTAATTGAAAATGTCCTTCCGCTCAATGCAGCACCGATTAAAAAAAAGCGATGCTTTCCGAGTCTTCGCGAGCATGATCTTCAGGTTCTATCGGATCCTATAGAAATTGATTTGTCTTTGTAAGCGACAGGGCGAATTTGGTGCGTCTGCCATCAGGATATGACGATGGCGGGTGCTCTTAGAAACGAGGGGGAAAGAAATAAGAAGAAGGAGGAGGAGGAGGAGAAGATAGAGATAAAAATGGAGTGAATAGAACAGATTGTTATAAAGCTCTTTGACATCGAGTGGCGCGTCAAGGGTCTCGGGCCATCGAATTCGTCCTGCAGGGCACTCGCCGCGCGCTCCCGCAGCGCCGTTCATATTTGATGGAATTTTTACCCTCCACTTCTACACAATTTCACCCTCTCTATTTTTCAAGTAATATATAACCGTGATTCCGGCATAAAAATTTCAAGTTCAGGCAAGGATTATAATATACTGTATTTCCTCTTATTCCACAAGGATCACAAACTCTCGTCGCTCCGCGCATTCGATATTTTAATTAAACAACCCCCGTGAGTTAAATATTATCGAGTACTTGCATCGAGTATTTTTCAGGATGAGAAAAAAAAAAATACCCGAAAAAAATAAAAGTAAAGATGAAAAAATAATCTTCATTAACAATGGAAGAATGCGAAGAAAAGTTTCTACACGCTATCTTAACCTCATCTATAGCTAATACCATAAGACATACATTATTTACCTCCGCAGTGCTGCAAACTGCACCGGCTTTGGCATCAGGAAGCGATCGTTGATACGCCGCGTTTACAATGTCTCGCGATATCTCTGCACTTTATACTCTATACATATATGTATATTTTGTGTATATGCACATAGCGAGTCGGAAGGTTCTATAGGAGCGCGTTTACCTTGATTAATAATTAACGCCTTCCTGATTACGCGGAGTTAGTTCTTATCGCCGCAAGTATCGCGTCTCTGCTGCACTGTACTAAAGTATGCGGTGATAGTACTAATTAGAAAAGTTATAATCCTCTGCTGGGGTAGCTTTTCAAATTCTTGGTACAAATATTTTCTGTATAAATGAGAATTCATCGTAGTAAAATATGTGAAACTAATATCAACTTATACATTGACTTTTATTTACGTAAATACGTTCATTTCTCATTTCGTAATTAGAACTGCGTTTGTAACGTAATTATACGAGAATGAAGCGGTAAATTACTTTACTGATCCTGACGCTACAAGTTCTAAGTTTTACTATCTATTTTCTTTTTGAATAACTTATTTAACTTCCTTTTCATCTTGATACTGTAAAGATGAAGGACTATAAAAAAAAAAAAAAAAATGTCAGAGGACCTGCACGAAAATGTCCAAACAATATAGGTCTGAGAATTTTTGTTTTCATCGTGTGGTATCGAAATCTCAAAGAATGAGGAATTCTATCTGAAACTTGATCTATGAAGTCTACCAAATCACATCTTCAATTTTTTTTTCATTCTATTTTGAACGAGTTCACCGAAAGTGTGACAATTAGAGTTTGGCTCGTCGAGCCGTTTTTTTTTTATTTCTCATTTTATTTTAACAAAGAGAGCAGCAGCAAAAGCGGTAACTTCTTTCGGGTGACGAAACGCGAACAGTTAATCCTTGAGGTAACGATGCGCGTTTGTTCACTTCACAGCGTCATATACTCACGAGTAAAATAAGTAACAAAGAGTTGATATCACGGTACAGTATCAACGGGAAGTAAACTTCTTAGAAACATCTAAATAACATAGTGGCAACGTCGGTAAGAATCTTCCAAATATTTTCAGGGAATTTAAAAAACAAATTCCGAACCACACATATCACATTCGTTTCTGCACACACCGACGTAACATTCTTCTTGGCTCTCATCTGAAAATCAATACTCGTCGTGTATTTCATCCCCGTACGTTGGGATAGGTCTTCAGCTGTAAATAACAAACTCTAGTTGTAACGTATCTTCCCGGATTGCCTTATGATTATTTATTTATTTAACTTTTTCAAAATTTCGGCAGAGTTGATGATTATCTTGCAATTGTCTGTACGATCGATCGAATGTCCAACTGATCCTTGGGGACAGGATTCCCCGCGTACAGATTATCTGGGGTACCTACGTGGGTATTGAAAATAAAAATCCTGTAAATTGGATTGAAAATTGAGTTCGTATCAGTGTTGGTGGAAGTATTGCGCGATGTAGCTATTCAACTACCGGTGGAGATTTAATTAGAGTTTTTTTCAAATCTTTTTTTTTCTGTTTTGTTTTATTTTTTTTTTCCTGCATCCGCCACAGAATGAGGCAGTTAGATGGACTGTAATATTTTCACGCCTTGGTACCCGCGTCCTTCGCCATCCTTACTACCATAAAACATAAAATCCGAGTAGAACTCTCCATCCGTTCGTTCGTCGCGTCGTCTGAATCTACTTCGTCTTCGTCCGTCTTTGGTTACTCGCCAGCTCGTCGAGGGGCAACGATTCTCGTACAATTATGCATACCTACTTTACAACGAAAGTGAATTTCTCTGAACTACCTAATACCCGTAACAAAATCTGCATTCCAAACTCCTAGATTAAATTCGTCTCTCTAATCACAGAGAATTCCATCCACGGATTTTACACATTCAAACTGTGAGCGCAATCCCGATTGAAAAAACTTTTTTTTTTAGAAGAGATACGAGTGGTGAATAAAAAATTGAATGAAATAAGTTTTTTTATTTTTTTTCTATTTTTCCGATTTAAAAATCATCCCTTCGCGAAATTGGTTATACCTTCTTTCCGCATATTGATGAAGTTGGAAAGAAATTTTGAATAAATTTTATTAAAACCGTAATCAACGATGTACATGCAGACACATAAATTTTTCTTTTTTTTCTTCTCGCCCCTTGAAATTCTCCGGGTCAGATACTCAACAGATTTAAGTCAAGTTTCGTTACACGCAATTTGATTTTGAAAAGCAACGGGATAATTTTTCGGGCCACATTACACTCCGTGGTACTTTAATTTATGTATATCTCTATATACAGACACACGTGTTCTCCAGACCTTTAGTTTACTGAGAAATATTTAGATGTACTTGCATGTATATAACATGATTCTATCATCAAGAATAAGGAAAAAGAACTCCTAATACTCGATTCTTCAGTCGTTTCCCAACTCACGTTTTAAACTCGCCTCCATTCTAATTAATCCCATCGATCGAGGATCAGTCCCTTTGTTTAACGATCGACGGATCGGAGAGAAAGACGTGCAATTATGCCGGTTTAAACTGATTGCCGATTCTCGACGTGTGCCTAGCTGACGTTGTATACATTACAGGTACATATAGCTATTAAACGAAGGGATATCTGCCTTTGCTTGTGCTGTTGCTGTTTTGAGACGGTATTATAAAGTGAGAGTTTCAAACTCGTAACTTCTCCAGTGGTTGTGTTATCCGGTCCAAGAAACACGCAGAAGTTTGGTCGTGCATAATGCCTCGATTCATCACTTCCCGCAGATGTTAAGCAGTCTTTTTTTTTGCTCTTTCTTTTTTCCTCCTTATATTCTCTTCTCCCTTTTTTCCGATTATTTATTAGTTCTTCCAACTCTCGATGGTCGGAAGTAAAACGTACTAAGGGATTTCAACAGAGAAAAGAAAAAAAAAAAAACAGGGGTGGTCTTTGATAAAAAACACTTTGCCGCACCCTGAAATTAAGCGCATTAAAAGCTGATTTGAAATAAGAAGAGGTAATTCAAAAGAAACAAAAATAAATAATACTCACCATTTGAAAAATATCGGCAGAGATGTGAACACCTCTTGCAGACTATTTCTACGTCACTTTCCTTCCCATTGAAAGTCTTTTTCTCGTCTGGCGTAACGAACTCGTGAGTCTGATGAACAAGAGAAAAAGTAAGAAACGAAAAAAAAAAAAAATTATCCTACAAATTGTAATTCTCGTACGTAAAGATTTACAGTTGGTAATTGCTACAACGAAGCTCGTTCCGAGCATAATTTATATACTGAAGTTTGTAATAATCAGTGAGGTTTATCTCGTCTTGTTTAAAGTGAATCCCCGGTAGTTTCAACCCCAACAAAAGTATAATATTACTACCGTCGCAGCGACAATTGCTTTTATCTCGAGAAAATGTCCGTCTTCAACGAGTTTGTCTAGCGAAAAAATAAATTAAATAAAAGACGGATCGGGAAGATGAAATTCTCTTCAAGAAAAGAGAGCGCGAGATTTAGTTGCATCCCAATAAAATTATAATGGGCGTATGTAAATTATTAATTTTTATTATTTTTTTCATCACACGTCTATTTTGAGGTGTCCCAGAATAGATTTCTGTTCCGCCTCAAATCAGAAACGGGAAACTGTGCCAGTTGTAGGCAGCACGGGGGCCATACAAGACAATAGACTAACTGCAGGGGACAACGAATTGCTAAACTTTCGGACTTACATGAGTCACACTCCTATAAATGGCAAAAGCTTTGCTTTGATAATCCTATACCAGTATAAATTTAGGTACGAATCTTGTCATTGTCAAACGGAAATTGCCAATCACTCTTCCCTCTCTCTTGCTACTTAAATATGCTAAGCGTAGTAGCAACTTTGAATATTATGCAGCATCCTATTGTCTCTCGAACAGCTAAAAGTAAGAGCTCGTTGAAAACTCGACAGGATTTACTTTCGATTTTATTTATTTATCGATACTGGTTATATCCAAACATATATTTATACTTTCAAGATATATTCCTTTTCTTTTTCCTTTTTTTTTTTTTGAATACTAAATTAGTTCTACGTCCACAAGAAAGTTGAGAACAATATAATGACGTATACGGTAGATTTTGTACTATATTATAGAGTTCGAAATTTAATCCTCCTAAATTATTCGATCCGAGCATTCTCAGTAAGACTCATTCTGAGTAAGTCGATGTAATATGATGTTCATTGGCATTGCAAGAAACGGTCATTGGAATGGTGGTAAGAATTTGAAAAATCTTTCTAAACGAGTTCTGTCATCTTTGAATGGATCTCATTGTACGGAAGGTTCGTCTCATTCACTATAACGTAGTTGAACGTGAGACACACGCCCATGTGGTTGTCGTCCGGGGATAAGTCAGTCGATCCATTTATATATCGTAAGCTGATTATGATTATCGATCGATAATAGTAGAGCAAAATTGACGATTATGAATCTGAAGGTTGAAAAAATTAACGTCGTACGATCCATAAAAAAAATTATGCTCCACGTGTAACTTCAGTCTCAACTATTTTCTGAGCATCACATACGATTTGAATCATTCGCATAATTCCATCGAATATTTACTCATCCTAAAAATGATCAACGATGAAATTTCTTACTCATATTTATTTAATCACTGTTAATTATTTCACGAGATCCTTTTTCATTCAATTCGACAGAAAATGAACAGAAATCTATTAGCGGACTGATTTTTTATTTACCTACCGAACGGTAAAACAAATTAAATTCAATAATAGTTTTGCGTCGTCACATGAGATTACAACATGGCGAATCACTTGGCCAATCAACTAACGAGAATTGTACCTATTGACGTGTTACCTTTTTTTCTTTTTTTTTTATGGCTTTCTTTTCACATATCGTGAGCGATCGTCTAGAGTGTACCTGTATATTACTTGGTGTGTGAAATTAGATGAGAATTCGGAGATTTTTCTGAAATCATTTTTCCAACTAACCAATAACCATACGCGCACAAACATTCAACGAAATTTCGAATGACTAAGAAATTAAGCGTGTTGATTTTTATTCATCGAGTGGTCATACCACATAGTACATCATAAAAATTTTCTGTATATAGACGGTGATAAAAAGTTAGTCAAATAAACAGTTAGACACCTCATTAGTCCTGCAAACATACCTCATTATAGAGGTGTATTATAAGTACACATGTTTATAGTACTACTTATCTTGACTTATCGACATCCATATTAATATATGATCCATCCTCTCCATATATATTTCGTGACGTTAATTTCTCGTTTTGAATTGAAATTTTTTGTTGTTTCTTTCCCCTATTTCTTGTCACCGCTTTACTAAATCAGAGTAATGAGTCGATTTATTTCTAATTGTCATTGTTAAAGTCGTTATCATTATAATTAATAATTTTACCATCTTCGCACTGGTCCGATGTGCACCAGAAATCTATAATGGTAAAACCGTGAACTTGTTTCTCGTCTGGTAAACTCGACAACGTTTCTATGTCGGATGCATTTCGAGTAATTTACACACATGGGATTAGAAGAAGAACCGATATAATTTACGAACAGATATTGTGTGTATAGATATAGAAAACTACGCCAGACCGTGGTCGTGTGTCTCGCATATTTTTGTCACGGATCGACGATTCCAGGGCTCCGTGGCGCCAACGTTGACTGGCAGGATGAAAACCCACGTGATTATAGTCACCCGATGCCGCTCTATACGTAAGTGACACAATAATATGTTTCGTGATATATGGAGGGCAGTTTCCCTTCCACGATAATTTATCACTTTGGCTCGGGTTAACGTATATTCACAGAATCCAACTTCAAACTATACAAAATTCAATTCAACGATCTATTTCAACCTCACACAAAATACGCATAGGTACTTTACCATTTCCTCTGGGTTACATTTTTTTTTTTTTCCCATTTCACCTCGGCTAATTTTTTCGATTGAACTAATAAGAATTAAGAATAAAACTGAAAAAATTATGAGAAAAGAGCAGAAAATTTTTTATTTCTCGATTTGCAATTCGTGATGGAACTGTTAGGTATTTCGCGTCGTATATCAGAGACTATGCAATGCTGTAAGATGGTTTAACGTCTCACCACATAATGAATGAAAATAATGGTAGAAAAAAAAAATGAACAGACTAAGATGACGGAGAAAAAAACATG
The DNA here is from genome assembly GCA_963932425.1 of Athalia cordata. Taxonomy (NCBI): domain Eukaryota; kingdom Metazoa; phylum Arthropoda; class Insecta; order Hymenoptera; family Athaliidae; genus Athalia; species Athalia cordata. The sequence continues at coordinate 36,435,359 of OZ010626.1, forward strand.
CATAATAACATTCGTTATATTTGCGGTTAGAAGCGTCTGGATCAATGAACGTCGATTGTATAATGTATAATATATTACATTCACTTATGTGCACGTACGTGTATTTTTTGATTTATATTTGGCGACTCTGTATCTATATCGGGATGCATCGTACGCGGTTACAAGCGATGTTATATGATCATAAATGTTATTATACCATTCGCAGTGAAAATTATTAAATTTCAGAATTCGCTACCTTATACCAGTAAAATTACATGACTTTACAAATACATATAGTCATTCAAAGTCCAAGCTTATAGCGCAGTGCAGCATAAACCGAAACTGAAAGTGACGCTCAACAACCGCGCGTGGTCGAGCGATTTACAAACTTCAAAGAATAGGTATAGTATCTAGAAAATCTATAGGTGTGGGTATATATTGATGGGATTTACTCTCTTTCATTCAAATATTACAACTCCCACGCGCTGTTTTGTGTATTCATCGAATCGCGATTTGTTTCAAATTTTGTTTTCTTCTTCATCTTTTTCATCAAAAATCTGCGAAATTCATCGACATGTATAACTCAATACCAGAAAACAATCGAATAGAAGAAAGAAAAATAACTAACCGAATCGAAGAATCATTGATGAAATAAAATATGATAAAAAAGAAGACTCGCGACCCCATTCGATGTCGTATACGTATACCCCGAATTTCGTTGGACGCGTAAAGTATCCGTAAAAGCTGATCTCGTGTGGGTGTTTCTCGAATTCATTCCTTACCTAATGTATGTATAGCTATATTACGTTTTCACGTCGTCTCACGCGCACATATATTTGTCACTCTCACTTTGTTATCTAACCACGTGCACCATATATACTTTGAATTGCAAGAGAGTTTTTTGCATCGGTGCTCTCCGTTCGCTTATATATATCCTTTTATAATATTGCACGTCGTATAACTTGGCTAAGTTTATATCGAACAATGTCGATAATTCGTTTTAAAATGCAGTATAGGCGCCTGCGGTGCAAAGAAGTTTTTTGCGATATCGAAAGCTGAGAATCGACGGGATGTAACTCACAAAAATTTACCTGAAAAAAAAACACCAACATGTTTATTGTTTGGAGATTCAATCTTTTAGATTTTTTAAAATTTTCAACGCGTTCGTTAATTTCGTAAATTTTGTATTTTTCCATTTTGGGCACCGTTTTTTTTTGACAGTGAAAAAATAGTGGCAACTAATTTTGCGATGGCCAGCTTTTATAAAATTATATATATAGGTAATTGTAAGTTAACATATTTTCTGCACGTAAGTCCTAAATTTTTTTCACCGCTAGTATGCGTATAATGTATAAGTACGTACGCATATCGCGCTGGCTTGAGAAACAAATAAGATGAAAAAAAAATTATATTTTACATACCTGCATTATGCGATTGGAATTCCTAGATGACAGACGACAGAATCGTTACTTTCAACCACTTGACCCATTTTTTTTTTTTTTTTTTTCAGTTGGAAAAATTCGGAAAAGTTCGTTGATCAACGGTCGCGCAAGAGGATTATGAGTCGCATAATATTCACATATAAATTGAATCGAAATCCACTAGCGAGCCGGAAGAAGAGAGAAAAAATCCAACTAATTCCATCCGGTGAAAATATTAGTGCCCAGTTAATACATACATAAATATTATAATTGTAAAAAAAGAAATGAAATGTATATGCGATACGTATAGGTATATTGGATGGGTTGGCTTGCGGTATTTCGACCACAAAATTGTGATGCAAATACACCGTGAAGTTGTTGAGAAGGTATCCATGGAACGTAGACACGCATATACGTATACCTGTATAATATTATTATTACGAACCATCTATAGGGAATCGGAAATTCCTCTTACACTTCATTTCTCGTCTGGTTGTGTCTTCTCATTCAGAGTTAGGTGCGTATCTATATAACTCTGTACATACTTTATATAATTTCTGCAGTGAGATAACGAAATTGTTGAGAAATTTATTTCCTGGACTGACCGCAGTTCGTAGGCCACCATGAATATATATCCGTGCTTGTAGCATGTGCGATAATTTTCAATTTACATATATCCATATATATATATTAAAATACATTAAGTTATGTGATATATTTATCTATACATAGATGTACGTCGCATTGATGGCAACTGACAAACTGTTCGGAACTTCAACGACTATACTATCGACCGTCAATGTATTATATATATGTAGATAAATTTATATTATCCATAGGTATATATATTCTCTACGTAGCTCCCGGCTGTTGCATTTGGTGTGAAAAAAGACGAGGTAAGAAAAAAAATAAAAATATGTACATAAAATAAAATAAAATGAATCGGCCGTTCTACGTGAGGCAATCCGTTGGTTGTTTTTGTGGGAGCTGAACGTTCCGTCTAATAAGTGAGGTTTTTTGGCGATACCGTTACTCACAGGGCGCGAAGGATGGAGGTAAAGGAAGTTACACCGGAGTCTGCTCCGCTTCTGATTGTGAGCCCAACTTTCTTACCTCGTGTGTGCGTGCCTGGTATGTACTCTTGACTTACACAGTCTTCGAACATTGCTCTCGATACAGAATCGAAATAGTTCTGTGCTCGCCCCGAAAGAATATACACCATTTATTTTTCACCATTTTGCTTTTTTTGCAGGGATGAATAATTTTTTTTATTCTTTCCACCGATATAATAGTAATGTTAAAATTTCGAAGAACACCATTGGGGATGTTGCATTTCTCCAATTGATATACACGTTGAATACATACTCGATATTCCCGGTACATCGTACTGCACATCCTCATGATCGACTCTTTTTTGTCTTTTTCTTTTTTATCCCTTAGGGCTGTGAATCGCCGAATCGATTGATCATCCTTTGCATTATTGATTATGGGGAATAAGATAGAGAGAGAGAGGCGTGGAAAAAGAAAAAACGTAAGGAGATTTTTCACAACGTCTGTACAGCAAGTGGTATGCTGTAAGGATAAATAGTAGAAAATGAAAGAAAAATCGTGTTGATAGTAACTATGAAAAAAATTATACATGAATGAATGAAACGAATGGAGTAGTATGTGTGTACGTACATATGTATATAGAGAATAATTCAACGGTATTTATAAGATCGTATGAATAAAAACTTGAAAATTTATGTACGAAATGTTTGAACTGAGGATATAATATTTTATTCGCGATCACGTTTGTAAAACGGAGATGACTTCGGGACGAGTTGCGAGAGTTTCAGTAACAGCAGAAGCAACAGCAGGAGCTGGAGAAACTCTTCTTTGGATTTCTTCTTGTTCTGTTAACCATAATAGTCGGCGGGGGCATCAACAGTCTCTGTCCATCTTTGATCGTCGATTGTCGATTGTATCGAGGTAAATTCTCAACGTAACGTTATACGTTCGTTTAGTTTCGTTTCGTTTGCTACGTGTGCGGCCCATTGGCGTAAAAGTCAAGAATACAACATTGAACGTGACGACGTGAATACTATAAATAAATTTATCTACCACCATATCGTATCGTGAGTATATGGGTTCGGAGGTGAGAGCGAGAAAGAGGATACTTAATTTTCTTAATTGTCTTCATGCAACGGCGCGTGTCTGATCATCCGATTGGACCGGTAATACATTTATATGCATATTGAGGTGGTCTTGGGCCATATTAGAATGTTAATTTCCCCTACGAAATGAGATGTTGATAAATTAAGTAATGAAAATCGTCCTGATATCTCAACTGCTTCTAGCTCAATCTGAAAATATATTCTGCCGCTTCGCGATTAATTTGTTTTCTCCATCTCGCAATGTTGTTCCAAAATATTTGAAACTTGACAAATTCCTTAATCGGAGTGGCAAAAATCATACGGAATTTTTAACGATCTATAATTTTCAAAGCTACAGATCCTGAAATACATCACGTCTGTATGATTAAATGTCCGACCAGTTATAACAAAACGGGAACAGTTGAATACATTATAAATAATCTACAGGATGTGATAACCTTTTTTTCATATTTTTTTTTATTAATATAATTGTGAAGATTTTTTTCTCACTGTAGAGCGATGGGATGGGTATCTCTTTCATTAAATGCGAAATATTTACAGTTGTCGCATAGGTGTATGTATACATGTATACATATATACTTGGTATGTATATAAATATAATATATTAAATACCAACTAACCAGAAATTTGTCACAACCAATTATAGCATTACAAGATTCTTCCTGATTTAATCCTATTATACTAGATTCAGTAAAATTAAGGGAAATACAACAAGTTTCATCCCATGCCTCCGGGCGTCGTGTAGTGATTATAATAAATTCGCAGTTTGTTCCGACACGAGATTCATCCGTTCCCACACGTCCCACGGTGAAGATTCCATGCCCTGACATCCGTTCGGTGAGCACAGGTCTCCCTCTTTCTTATAAGTCAGCTCTTTTCCACGTGAGTTTGCTTTTCCTTTTTTTTTTTCTTCTTCTTTCTATTATTCCTATTTTTTCTTTCCTTTTTTTTTTCATAAACTGTACTACTCCAGTCTCCCGCGCTTACAATTTTCTTTTACATCATAGTACCTTTGAAAATTTCTTTCCCATATTTTTCTATTTCTCTCATTTTTTTTTTTCTTCGATTAAATACACTCGTAGAAGAATCCCATGAATTATGTGCTCAAATATTGGAATATAAACTACTCTTTTTCGTATGAAGAAACAATTAAAAAAAATCCAAAAGGAATATCATAGACACAGCGTATAAGATGCATCAGCTGGGGTTCGTCTGTTTCTACTTTCCGTGCGTGGAAATTCCAACCGGAAGTTGGCGGGAATTATGGGTACCCCATGAGTCTTCGAAGCGTATACCTATGTATGCCTATAAGCTCGCTGCTCTTGGAGCAAGAGAGGTTCTCAAAGAATTATTATACATCCAAGATGTGCGCAGGTACACTGCAACTGTGCACTGCACTTTGAATCTAGTGGTACGATATCACCGTCTTACCTTGTCAGGAAATCCCATTAGATATACTATAAGGACCTTTTTCCCATTCCGTAAAGATCAATTTCAAACGAGACAAACTAACCTGCAGTACGTCGGTGCAGGGTAGCTATTGATGCCATTCTCAGTTCTTCACATCCGCTCCCCCGTAATCAAAGGTAATCCTAATCGGGTTAATTAATTAAATCTCCAATTACATCTGAAGAAAAAGATGTATAATATATGCACGTATTTACACATGTGATAACCAGATATTGATGACATAATTGCTTATATTATCTTCTGTATTCTCTCATATCTATATACATAGATATGTATGTATAGAGAGATACTTTCTTCTTTTTCTTTGGTTTTTTTTTGGTAATTTTTTTATTTTTTAAATTCTTATTTTCTCGGGTACATACCGTACGTTATACCTATATTGTACCTTGAACGGCAGTAGCAGCTCGTGCAAGTACAAGACTCACTCGATAATTAGTATGGGCGGCGCGTGCGCGCGCGTTTACGCATTTTTATGCATTCCTTAGGCGGCTCACACATCCGTTAGGATAATAATTTTAGCTGGACATAATGACATTCCGGCTATACTGCGTTTTACTGACAATAGGACATCGAGGGCGTTAACGGTCTCCACTTTTCACTCAGTGCGGTTGTCATACTTTTGACATTTTTGTTCGATTTTTTTTTTTCATTTTTTTTTTTTTTTTTGCTGACACTCTTTTTCCCCCGCAGAAGCTATTCACGCTCATTATAATTATTGATTTGATTTTTTTCCTTTTTGCGGTCAAATACAACATAAGTATTCTGATTCGTGGGCGTCTTTTTTTTTCTTCTCTTTTTCATCAATTTTTAGACGAAAAAGAAGTTTGCCAAGAAATGCTTCGATTCATCGTTCAAAAATCTTCCGATCTTAGGTTGTTCAATTTTTTTGCGTCACCCCGTAGAAATACCTTAACCTCATACAAAACGGAGCATTGCATCGGTCAAGATTTGTCCGGCATTCTTACGTACCTGTATGTATGTGGTATTTGTTAGGGTGATAAAGTATAGAATTATATATTTAAGGCGATTCGTTATCCCCACGAACTTTTGTCGCCTGATGTTTCTTCTCCATATTATAATCGTTCTTTCATTCTATCTTGCAGCTGCACTTGAGGTTTAAACTGCTAATTCTAATTAATAAGTCCCCATATTATGAAAGAGCGTGGCTATCCTCCTCTAACCGGTATACGTATTTGTACACCTATTCTCGATCTTCTTTATATACCCAAGTTTCGTATATGAATAATATAAAAATCACTGTACGAACCGCGCTCTCCCAATTCCTCTTACAAATCTATTGAGGCAGACGCTCGAGACGTTTCGACTGATTAGTGACCGTCGTAAAAATTCTTCTGTCTAACTTATATTACGCTGTTTGTCATCGATTAGGTCATTCATACAGACGCATAACCAGGCTCCTCTAACGTCCGCTGCAAGCCACCGCTCCACACACTGCAGCATCTTCCTAGCTGTCTCTTACGAAACTAATAACCGGATTTTTAACTTTATGCCAAACGAATTCAACGACCGACTGGTGTCAGATATTATTATAACTCATGTCATCCATCGTTCGATCGTTACGTCGGTTGATCGTATTTCATAATCGATAATTAATACCGTTCGATCATAGTATTGCGATTCGGAAGTTATGAGTTTGATCGACATCATTGTCGTTGGGTTATTTTAGGATATTTGGAATTTCAACCGTCAAATCTCTATGCAGGGACGTGTGATATGTAATTGATTTTTGGTAAGGTGCAGTGAATATTTTCATTACTTTTTCTTTTTTGTCCTTTCGTCGTCAGGTGGGAATAATTTGGATGGGCTCATGCTCGAACCGTCACTGCCTGTAATATTATACTATCGATTATACCTAATTGAATATATTAGACGTAAAAGAATTGATTAACCGTAATAAAATATAAACTGAGATAATAATTTGGAGCGGTAATATTATATATATTACGATGATGCAGTACGATTACATATAATACGATTCTGTGATGCCATAAAAAAGCTAAGAGGTAAAAGAAAAAAGAATACGCCCTGGTTAGAACAATAACTCCTTATATAGCTCTCAAGATTCAAGTTCCCGACGCGACGTGAAGTCGGTGGCATTAGGTAAGAGAGTAACAGAAATAAAGAAAATAGAAAAAAAAGAAAATAATTAGAAAGAAAGAAAGAAGTATTCGATAGAAGGATATTACATGTGAAGAGAAAAGAGAAAGATGGAAAAAGAGACGGGTCCATTTGCCGCGTGTATATATGTACGTATACCGTATATATGTACGGTATAATATATACTTAGACCACGTGTACAGTTAGGACATTGTTAACGCAGCGGGTATCCCGTATCGTTGAACCCACCTGCACAATCTGCGAACTGAGCGTGACTTAACACCTGAACATGAACACAAACATCTTTACAACATCTAACATAAAGGTGTACCAAAATATTCCCACGTACGTAGGATGCACCGAGGAAGAAAAAAAAAAAAGTAACGAAAAAAATTATTATTACAATTTTGATTAACGTATATTACCTCATCCTGCAATAAAATAAACGCTGTACGGGACCGAACGAGTTATGGGAACGTACAAGTTTGGATTCAACGAAGTCGCAAAAAATTTGATTTTTATTTATTTTTTTGCCCGAGTGAAAAAATCAACTTTGGTGGCATATTTCTGATTTGCACATTGAATATGAGTTTTAAATGTAAAATGAAATTTCCATCGTACCTATATGGCTGGTTATAGAGTACGATGTCACGTGGGTATAATACATTACGGATATAATGGAACACCGTCAATAATTAGCTTTGCGAACTTGATGGGCGACGACGGTATAATATAATGTGCGGTTTTCCACCATGTAGAAATATATACGTTGCAGGTGTGAAATAAGCCGCAAATATTTTCTATGGAGATATACTACACAACTTCGCAAAGTTATCCTTATAGGAGTCGTCGGTATTATACATACTTATGCACGCAAGTATTTTAGCCTCACCTCCATGGTATTTCCCATAATGATTTTTTATCAACCTGATGAATCTGCACCGTTCTGCAAAATATATACCTGTATATAATACATATTGTATATGCGTCGCCCGTACTTGTGCAGTATAGAAACGATCAACGACGAAGTTTATTATACGGTTGACCATAACGAAAACTGTCAGAAGAAAATTAAACCTTAAACGGTTTTTAAATTAAACGATGTATGGGATATAACATAGTCTTCAATACCCGACCGCTGTACGTATAAAAATTCCAGGTGCAAAATATCTTTTTACTTATCCCGAGGGTGATAAAACTCAAATCTATATGGGATGCAGTCAACCGAAATTGACGGTAGTTCCTGATCTTTCGTTCGTCATTTTGGTCGACTGATACAGAAAAACATGGACCCGGAAGAACGCGACGACGGTCCTCCAGACGCGGTCAACTGCGCTGACGCTGCGGCTTTCGCACACCGCGCATCCGCGGCGATCAACAAGTTGACAAAAACTTGCGTTAAATTATATCGCATCGCGAATCCAGATTTCGTATTATAGCGGGTCTTTTGTATCCCGACGAATATACGACGTGCTACAGATTTCAGAGTTATTGAGAATTCTGCACGGCCAAGGTGCATTGCAAAAATCTCGAACGAGACGCTCCGGGAATTATATCGAAAAGTGTACTAAAAATCGCCGGCACGTGACACGAGGTTAAGATGATAATCGTCGAGTCGTTTAAAAAATGTATTCTCGTACATCATGTGGAGAATGATTTCCGGCATCGAAGTCATTTTTTACATCGAAATCGGGCGCGTTGATAGCACGAGAAAAAAAACCCCGCGAATCCCCGAAAATTGCTCGATCATTACGGAGTCAAAATTCCGGGCATTTACTCAGCAATTCCAGAGTGCCAAGAAATCGGGCTGCAAGGTCTCTGATGCATTGCCGAGGTATAAATAGAACGTTCTCCCATCTTCTTCTTCTTCTTTTAAGAATGAGAAGGAGAAGAAGAAGGAGAGACGTAGGACCGTTGTCTTCCGATCATCCGCTCTTCCCTTCAGTGCAGCTTTCAGCTTTTCTCCATCCGATCGTCAACCTGTCGGTTGCGCAGGAGCTGTTCCGAAGGCGGTAGAGAATCGCGAGGAGTAGCAGCAGCAGCGGCAGCAGCAGCAGCAGATTTCTGTAACCTGTTATTTCAGGATTGCCAACCTCGCCGGTTTTTGCGTGTTTCGAGCCCTTGCCACTATAAATATCAAAAGTCCTCCGTACTTTCTTGAAGCGCGATGGTTGTCGCGCAACTGATCTTAGGGTGTACCTTCAAGCGTTTCCAAGAAACGGGGAGAGTATAAGAGGCGCCGTAACAGAAACGTTGCACCGTTGAAAACTCAACGGCAGAATAGTAGATAGTAGTTGACGGCATCTGTCGCAAACTTCACAGTCTATACTACTAGTATAGTCGTATACCTTTAGAGCTCCCTCCTCCCCCTCCCCCGCCGCCGCTGAGCTCCTTCAGAATCTCCGGGATACCCGTCACAATTAAACAAGATTGCCTCAGCGCGCGGGCATCTGCACGATCATCCCGGTGATGCATCCGTCAAGCGCGGAGCTGAAGATCGGCAAAAAAGGGCGGGAGTTTAAAAAAAAAGGAAAGAAAAAAACTCAACCGTCCTCTGTTAGAATCTGACGGCGCTTCGCTGTTTCGGTGTGATAAACGATTTCCTTCAAAGAGGAAGAAGAGAGGATGAAATTTCAATTTATTCTTATATACTGCGCTGATAAATCTTATGGAGAATATAAATAATAAGAGCGAAGAATCCGATAGTTTTTTTTTTGTTTGATTCCGACTTGATACATCGAACGTTGACTTCTTCTTATCATCATCGTCGCATCTTCATATACTCATAATTTAGGTTCCTTACGATGGAATTCTGTACGGAGGTGAGATGTGGTACTATATTCTAGAGTACGTACGATGCTTGCATAGTAAATGAAAATTTCCAACGCCTGCCTAACATTCCAAAGAAATGACTATTACGCCTATATAGATACTTTGACCTATACCGCAAACGCTATAGAGATCAGTTATCGCTTCGCCCGTGTATTTTTACGCCCAAAACCCGAAGTCCTGATTGAATTTTTTTCTCGAAAAATTCGCAGAATTCATCATTCCCGCAGCAAATTGCCGTCCAATCAATCGATTACATGAGAGGTAATTCGATTAATATGGGGTAAATGTATATCGAGGGTGTGAAAATGGAAACGATAAGGTTGGAATTAGATTTCTTCGTGACCCGTGGTACTGTGGAGATGATAAAGATAGTAATAACCGTTACCAAAGTTCGTTTTATTTCCCTCTTATAATTTCATCGCCTATATGGGGTCACTCGAGATTAATCTTGCTTCCGAACAACTTGTTGTTGAGGAAGGATCAACCCCATCGATCTTCAGATATATACCTACATGTCTTTTTCTCTTTTCCTTTATCTTTTTTTTATATTCCTATCGATTGACGTCTACCAATTATCGCTTCGATCGACGAGGAAAAGACGATCGGATCGAGTACAATTATCCATCTCAAGTTCCGTTAAGTATAAGCGCGTTGCACATTGGGCTCGAGTGGTATAAAAATCTACGATAGCCTCGTCGCGAGTCTAGACTATGAAATTATAGAAGGTCGTTTCCGCGACACAATTCTATTCAATCATACTTGTTGTGTATTCTTTATATTATTTTTTTTATTTTTTTTTCGAGGGATGCGCGTACGAGTACATGCAGTGAAAACGCGTACAGCCGTATGATCTAGATTCCCATTTACCTACATTTTGTAAAAAGAAAAAAGAAAAAAAAAAGAAAGGAAAAAAAAAGGAAAACGAGTCTCTATGTCACACGGACATTACAATGCAGGTAAAAGTCACAAAACTAGTCTGCCACTTTATAAATTTTTCTAACTTTTATGCACTTTTAAATTTCAGTCTTTACTGCACAATGAATATGCTGCACGTACTGTAATACGTATACAATAAATTCGTGTTACTGTTGCAGAGGCTGCATATAAGTTCCTCCGAAAGGAAAAATTAGAACCGGCATGGATAGAACTCGTGCAGGTCTTTCCTTATCTAACTGGGACATCGTATCAAACAAACCATTTGCTAGATTCCTGCTCAGATTATGCCTGCAAGGCTACCCTGCTGTTACTTGCAGATCTCATCCCGATATCTTATATAGGTATAGTGTACCCTGTATACCCGAGCAACTCCTCGCCACGCGTGCTAATATGTATGTGCAGTACATAGTTTCTTTATACATGTACATACGTATATGGGCTATTCCAAAAATTATCGAGAAATTAATCCGCATCTGGGAAATTTAATCGGTGAAAATTTTTCTACAACATAATCTCCGTCGAAATTAAAAATTTCTAAAGCTCTTGGAAAGTAGATAATTGTTCGAACAGCCCTTATACAGGTAATCAGATACCTGTACTCATAGGTACCAGTAAGGTAGACTGCTAATCAGCTGATCGTTTCGTTTTTTCTTTTTTTTTTTGGGCTTTTCTGTTCTTTCTGAAAACAATCCGCCTTTGCACACACATAGCTATACCTTGTTGACTCGCTTGTTGGGTTTGGATCGCGCGCGTAACGGGGTTGCAATTGTAGCATCTGGAACCGAGCGAAGGCTGCTGCTGCTGCATGTAGGGCGGAAGATATTATCTCCTCGTGTGTACCTATACAGTTTACTTTAGTTTTATCTCTTGTCGTATGCATAATATAACTGTTGAATTTTTTATTTCGATAGTACAGATCAGGAGAAGAAGCGGAGAATTAATGAGGGCGACGAACGAGAAACTACGAAATCTACGTCACATATACGTACGCAAGTAACGTTCATTATTATTTAACACCCCTGCAGCAGGTCATGATCATCATCTCTTCCAGGACCAGGGGAGGGTCCCCATCCAAGCCACTTCAGGGATACATTAGCTGGATTTTCCGGGGGTACGTTCTTTGGTTAATCGATCCCATTTCGGTGTGCACGGTCTGTATTATGTAGGAACTTATTATTATGAGCTATGAGGGTAGCGGGAAACTCCATCTGTCTAGAGTGAAAACGGTAGACCGAAGTTGCGTCGTCCTGCACAGATCCGATGGGGAGAGACAAATCAAAGAGCAGAGTTACGATCCTGGCATGTCAGGATGATTATTATTCCGAAGGGTGACAGGGAAAAATTGAAAAATAATCCCTGACGTGTATAGGTACTGCTGCAACGTACAATCCTGATGCTGCAGGCATCTTAATTAATGGTTAATCTTCTGCGTAGGGAATCGAACAATTGACGAAGCGAAATTACCTGAATACTTGAATTTCGTTTTCTTTTCTTTCAGCGCAACGAGTGCCGTCCGGGTCAAAGTTCGTTAGCTTCAAAAACCTGGTCGAGTCGCTTTTTGTTTCGACAAACTTCATGCTGTACTCATACCACTGAACCCAAATCGCTTCGGGAACGAGGCTACTGTGTTTGCAGGGCGAATATGTAATTCTAGAATAAACCAAATATTCCGATGCGTTTCTTCGGCCTTTGACTATAGAAAATACATTTTTGGATTGCGTCACTGAACACACTTTTATGACGTGCATTTTTTAATGTTCTTCTTTCTACGCTTGGATATTACAACATCTAGGCAAGTAGATTTGTAGATTTTTCGGCCGCTAATTTTTGCTTGATCTGAAGTATTAAAAAAATTTTACATATCACATTTACTGCAGCACTACGTATATGTGTACCTAGCATACGTACCTACCTACCCGCCAACTAGTTCGAGGCAAATAACCAGAATTATCAAGTGGCACACGTACAGTTTCTGGAATACCTACTTAAACATTATGCGCATTTAATGACTAATTCGGTTTATGTATTTCGACGAGTCAAATATTTAAGACGTTATATTTTCTGGAATTTTAGCAACAATTTTTTTTTTCACTCTACAAGTTAACCATGGAAGATATTTGCAATACATGAGATGCACGGTGATAGCGCAGGTATATTTGAACAAAAATATTCCAGGACCTCTTCAAACATTTTCGAAAACTTATTACACATTAGAATTTTCGGATATTAATTTCGAGTGTTTTTCGATTTACTTAGATGTCGTCTATTTAATCAATCGATTTGTTAATTACCACCGCCTATACTTACCATTTTCTGTTCAATATCATATTCGCTTTGCTGATCCAGCATCGCGTGTAAATAAATTCTTGGCGATCGATTCGCGTTTCGAATGAAAACGAATCAGGTACGTATAATAAAATTTGTAAAGTATTTGATAATCAAACGCATAATTAGAGTAATTATTATCATCATTCTAAGCATATTTCTAACGTTCCGGCTCCGTACGTGCATGAAACTAAAATTAGAACAGCATAATTTTACCGTACACATACCGGTCAGATTGGTTTAATCGATGACTCGATAATGCTGAATAAATGATAGCAGATTAATTAGTAACGGCACTAAATAATTATTGACCACATTAGTCGATCGATTGAAATAATTAGCTTCGTAATTCACCCGATCGACACGAGGTCGATACCGTCCAAGTTACATCGAGAAAAAAAAGTATACATATTAGGGTAAAGACAATAATCGATTCATTGGTCAATTATTTTTTTCGTCGCGCACGAGTAAATCACACATCGATCGTTATCGGTTCTTCGAAATGAATATGCAAGCGTCATAATTCAGACGAAATATTGATGGCGAATTTTTCAACGGTCACGTATAGGAGACGATAATTCTGCTGTGGATTCAGCTGCAGCATCTCTGCAAAATTCTTCGAACAAGTATCTTTATTTTCTCAAGTTCTGTTAAAATCCGCACGCGGCAAATCGGGTGTTCAAAGGCTACCTACTGCACCGCGGTCAACGACATTTGCCCTCTAGCAGTTAGGTCTCATAATTATTCGGAAATTCGTCCCCCACTTTACGTCATAGACAACAATAAAGGAACTGTTGCGAAGGATTCTCCGGTAACGTGACCTTTGACATGGGTCTCTAAAAAAGCATTGCGACGTGCCATGTTAAAATCCACAGATAATTATCCGCTGCCATTTTCAAGAAAACATCGGCCAAACTTTATTAATTAATTCCAGGATCGTCTGAATCAGCATATGATATTCTCGATACATGCGAAATAACTCAAGGGCCTGTAAGAGTAATTTTTTTTTCCTCCCACTTCTTTTTTTTCTTCTTTCTCGAATAAATAATCTAACATCTATAACGCTTTCACCGGAAGATACCCCGCGGAGTTTGAATTCAATTAACAGATATTTTATGTGATAATTAAGTCGATGTGTCTTTTACTCGGAATTCAAAACGATGACTAAACTTGAAAGGGTGGCAAAGGGGGGAATCTCGGAGGAATATTGCATCTAAAAGGCGTAAACGTGGGTCATCGACTTTAATAAATATAAAATTCATAGCTAATTAAATGGAAGTGATTATATAAATGATTAGACAAGTTCAAGCGTTGCGTTTGCGTTTCCTACACTATTATGTATTAATGGTGTAAATATGTTCGATGTATAAATATATATTTTCTATACTCCATTTAAGTAACATGCTGCACTGTACGTATCTCGGGCTCCCATCTTCGGTGAAAAAGAATTTTCTTTTATTTTTTTAATTTTTATTTATTATAAAACATGGCTTTATAGTTGACGGTCTTCCTGAAATCTCTTCCTTTTGCATTTATACATAGTTAAACTTGTTCAACTAACATAGTGTTACCACCGAGGAAACACGATTTGAAATATAGATTACTTGCGTTTATTATACATGTACCGAGAATGATTTGTTGATGACATCGCGCAGTTATAGGCCACGCACGTTATCAGTAACTGGTATACATATACATGCATATACCCTATAATGTATCCACATACGAGAATTAGAAGAAATAAATGAATATCGATGTACGTATAATAAATACATCGGTGATTTATGGAGAAATATTATAGCGGATAATCAATATCGTGTTAAATAAAACCGACTACATTTCCGCGTCATCAACGTACGATAAGAACAAGCTATACAGTATAGTAATTTTATACTGCAGTTCGCGATTTTTTTTCGTTTCTTTTTTTTTCGCGTTTCTAATTTTCTTGCTTTTCTTCAAATCATCGAAGTCTTTATCCTTACACAACGCTCCAGGTATATATAGCTATGTAAAATGGATTTAGCCATCGATGATGACATACGGGTCATGGCCGGCTCGTTTCTTTTTGCGCGATTAGAATTTTTTGAATATTTTAAACAGTGCGTCATGACATAAGAACCTCATTTTTATATTCAATTCTTAGAGTTTTTTTTTTTTTTTCCAAAAAAAGCTACCAGCTGCCCGAATTTGAAAAATTGGGATTTACACTATTTGAAATAGCTGTGAAAACCTCGTGTCTTTTATATTTTCCATTCATATTCTTTCATTTCAGAGAATTTAAAATCGTTGCGGCGTTTCCGGCGAATCGGCCCTTGTCCAAGATCATCATCTTCTCGGTAGTTTTCACCGTACAACGTCGCGAGGCCCCAGCGGATTTTAAATTCTCAAAGACGCATAATTTAGCCCCGGGCGGTCGGCCTATCGAGAATCATTTATAAGAGATAATCTGATCATGCGCCACTGCGGAACGATTATTCGTAAAAACTTACCCGATGATCATTTGATCATCGGTATAATAAACCAGAAAAGAGTAAACCTCGTAGTATGTAGTCCACAGTCAGTTGTACGAATGACGATTAATTTTTTTCATCTTAATCAACCAACAAAAAAAGGAACAAGAAAAATAATTTCGAAATATTCTTCAACGAATTTTTAATTAACAATCGGCATTGGTATTGCGGAATATTCCATCAAAGTTGATAACAATTATAACGATCGATTTTCGATGCGGTGATACGGATAAGGTGAAAGGTCGATGGATAAATTGTTTTTATTTATTCATTTTATTGATCTTTATATTCCCGTCAATTATACACGACGATCCATCTACATTATCGAGTATCGATCTTCATCATTTAAACCCATAAAAACATCATCTTAATAGTTTCCAATCACAAATTAGGTGTATCCGGATTGACATAAATATCAAGTATATGCGCGGACGGTATGTTAGAAAATAGAATCTGTTAGTCAAAGGGATTTTTAGCCCTGAATGAATTGATTTTTCTACTAAAATTTATGAATCTATTTTTAAAGATAGAACTAGTTTATATCAGTTTCGATACAACCAGCCGATGAAACTGATCTTCTCTTACTCGATCGTGTGTAAAATTATTTTATAATATTTTAATACCTAGTTCTCCCACGCCGAAGCTGAATCAATTCACTTCAATAATTACAGAAACAAACTGCAATGTGACTTTATACTGACTCGCTCATAGACTTTACTTATAATGCAATTTACACCGGAGCGTAATAAAAGTATATGCAGATAAGACATCGCGGGTATAAAATTACAAGCATATATATAATATGCTCGTACACCTAATATATTTACAAATTGCACATGCCTACCTTCGATATGCATGTGTTTTGCGGTTTGGTTATATTATATGCTTATAATACATCTGTACGTGCATATTTATAATACCTGTATCAGTGTTTGTACATTTTTTAACGCAATGTGTGCAGGGAGATGCTCAACTGCGGTTAGGTTAGGTATGCACCTGAGGATTCTTCTGCAGAATTCTGAAGCACAGAGCAGAGCAGCTACTGCATTCCATCTTAATGTCGTTCAACGTTACTTACTCTGCAGAGACATATTAAATGCCTACTTGTCATTATGATTACGTTCCAATTATAATACTCGTGTTATACGACGTTTCCGTTGATTAACAATTATTATCGCTAATTGACGTGCGGTTTAGTTTTCTAACTTGTATCAATCTATGTATATGTATAGATAAAATATATAGATTATTGTCACCCGTTTGCCGACAGCAGCTGCCCCAATTTTGAATAATTTCTTCTTCATTTTTTCAAATTTCTATTTCAGGAAGCGACGTCATTCAATTGAATTGATTGGTAAAATTAGAATTTTTTGAATCAGCTAATTCCGCTGCGTAAATTCGAATGGCTAAAAAGTGAATAAAAAAGTCCTACCGATCTGAAGCTGTAGAGACGCCTTAAAAAGTGATGACTCCACGCGTCGAATGACGTAAGTCATTATTTTTTTTTTTCTTTTTTTTTTTTTAATTTGTTGTGCCGGATTTTGAGGTAGTAATAAGAATGGATTGTATTTTAATATTCTTCGGAGACTCCGTGGCGACGAATCGCAGGTTAAAAAGTATTCGTAACATTAGGTGCCGGTTGAAAAAAAAATATGCTACACATACACGCGTATACATAACTTATCGGATCGTACTCCGTAGACCTCATCGATCAAATCTTCGAAGTATACAATAACGAAATTTTATTAAAGATTACTAATTCATTACGTCATTGCTAAGGATATACTGCAACCGCAGCAGCAGCGGCAGCAACAACACAGCAGCAGGAACTGATTATTTAGATGATTTAGGGGTAATTTTGGTAATTTCTCCGAAGGTAAGTGAGTATCGAAGCTCACATCTCTATTAATAACACGCGCAGACTGAGGCAGGTAATCAAAGTTTCAGGATGCACGTTGAATATTGATCAGCAAAAACACTTGTGCTAAAAATCCCCTATGATCGCGTCAAATCCGATGGGATGAAAAAGAACCTGAAAGGAAAAAAAATTTAGCGATGAATTAGGTTTACAAGTCAATTTTCAGGATCAAAGCACCCATGAGGAGTCTCTGCTTCTATCAGATTTTGAGATTAAATGTATTCCTTTTGTACCCGGGGGTTGTCGAAAGAGGAAGTAATAAAAATAAAAAAAACTTTTCTTCAAAGTAACGCGCCGCTCGATCGATTCCTTTTTCGTTACACACGCATTGTGAATCTGATATTGGATTATGGAAAATTTATTCAAATTCGACTCATTCGACCCCATAAAATAGCCTATTGCCAAGCAAGCCTTATACCTGAGATATGGTAAATTGATTGAATTTTTATTCTCAGTTTATGGTATAAGTCTGTACTAAATCTTGCTTTTGAAACATCAGTCGGAATGGATTATTCGAGGTAATTATTGGACTATGAAAATTAGAGATAACGAATAATTTAATGATTTTTTTTTCTCTCGATCTGTCGGCACTCGGGAGATGCCGTGTGTTTTATTTGTTTTTTCGTACTTCGCATTCGATGTGTAATTCTGCAGTGCGTGTATGAAGATCGTACGATAAGTTGCGAGAGAAGAAATATCAACTGCAGCATCAGAATCTGAAATTCCATTACAGGTACATATCTATATATATTCTATATACCTGCTTTATACCGGAGATTAAAACGGCGCTTGAGTGATGCCAAACAAGATGATTCACAGAATTCGCATCATCGGCGTAGTAAGAACGAAAGAACGAACGTCGAGATATGCTGCTATAGCCGGAGGAGCTGAGGAGAGCCTAGCTAGGCTATCATCACCTATAAATAGATTGCCTCGGGCAAGGACGTTTCTTCCTGATGTTAGAAGAAGAAGAATAAAAAGCAAAAGAAGAAGGAGCAAAAGTAGAAGAAGAAGAAGCTCCTCTCCAGTTTATTCCGTGACCTCTACAGTATCCGTCATTAAATATTTAAAGATTAGGTATAATTACTGTGATCTGTGATCGCTTATCGATTAGCTACTCGATCACGATACTCACTTGCAACAACGTAACAGAAAAATTAACTTTTCGACCTTCTCATAAACTCTTCCTACAGAAATGAACTCCGTGTACACAATAATATATTTCATTTTACCAGATATTCAGAGATAAATTTCGAGGGCACGCCCAGAGAATTTGTTTCGACACTTTAGCTGCTACACGTAACACGTTTTTGGTAACAAGAAAAATAAAAAATATAGCGCAGAGTCTAGTTGACCTAAAAAATTTACCCAGCTACTTGGCTTTGGGCTTCAAATGGCTTAGCTTCGCAGCACCGTACATACCAGTTTAGCACTTGCTAATCGACATACCTCTCGGTTTTTTTGACGTCGAAAAATTTGCTCGTAAATCTGAAATGGTAACAAGCACAGGGCATTAAATTTGTGAGTCAAATGATCGTGTACTCATGGAGTTTCTCCTGCTTCTGCAGCATCGCTGCAGTTCATGCCGACACAGTTTAGCTTGTCTGGCTTAAATCGTTAATCGTACCAACGGACGAACCCCGTATTGTACAATGTTTCGAACGGCATATGGTAAAAGAACAAAAATACCCTCTGGATAACGGATGGCCACTTAAATAAATAGCACCCTACTGCGTTTGCCGTACTCTACATCAATCTCATACAAAATTACTCCTGATATTTCGAAACAAAAATCAAAACCAAAACTGAATGGGCATAACTTTTCCACTGCAATCTTCGGACATCGATTCGCAACAGGTTTCGATTTCTAGAAACAAAGAAGATGAGAGAAAAAATCAGAAAGGGTATCTCTTATCGTTGAAGATACCGGTATCTTTGTTTTAAATATGGAGATGGATAATTTATAACACTCATAATCCCCACGACGTTTTTCACCCTGTTTTCTTTATCCTCTTTCGAGCTCTCGGTGTTTTCAAAGGGAGGTAATATTATACATGTAATAAAAGTGAAGAAGATTAAAAAGAAACACACAAAAAAAAAAGACAAAGAAGAAAAGAGTCGAGAACGTCTGAATGCCGGCAAAGTATCAAAGAGGAATCTTCAAATGTTGAGGGACCCCTGGATCCTCGATGTTTTTTTCGGTAAAATAATTCCCTTGATTTATGCAAGTTTAACGACTGCTCCGAGGTCAGATCTAACGATCCCAGCATCTTCGATATCACTTCATGAAGCAACCACAGAACAGCAGCCCTTCAAGGTTTTAAGACGGATCGGACTCGTACCGCAAAAAAGTCGGCGTTTTACAAAAAAAAAAACTTTTGTTAAATCTCGGAAGGACCGGTTTCAACGTAATTCTTTTATTACCGGATTTGAAGACAAAGAATTTTCAGTTCTTGAAAGTTTTAACGTGAACGTATTTGAATACTCTGGAAGGCGTGAAGGGTGGTAATATAACATCAATATCCCATCGCGTTTACGAGTATAATAACCTGTCTTTGAATACGTTTGATTTCGCAATATTATCAATAGACGGTCATTTATCACAAAGAGTGCGAGACGCGCAGATTGTTATATTATAGCCATGTATACATATTACTGCAATTGGTCGGGAGAAGGAAGGTTTCACCCGTCTTCGAAGGCTGCGAGTTTCATAATATAACCGAGGTCTCACATGTTAATTACAATATATCTATTATAATCTAGGTATAACTATCTGCAAAAAACACTAAATTAGGAAGCTGATTGACGCGGCGCGCGTTGCCTTTGTAGCGAAACGGTGGCTAAACTCGAGGAATTCAACCTCGGTTATATTATTAAAATAAACATTGATTAACGCGCGAAGAAAAGTTGGAAGGAAACGCAGCGTCCTTGACTTTGGTGTATATTCGGTCTTACGATGTAGCTGGAAGAGTAACGAGTATAATATCCAGAGCTGAGAACCAGAAGGGCGTAACCCTTGACGGCTCTATTCCTAAGAAAATTTGGTACCGCCCTTCTGGTCATTAGTTCTCTGTATCCACACTGTAAGAATGCGAGTTTTTCAGATAATTACATCTGGATAGTGCGCACGACTCGTATCATTACACGCGTAACTGTAAATAGATATATATTTTTCATGTTGCGATTAGAAAAAAAAAAGTTAAAAATCTATGATATATATTACGGGCTTAACGAGAGCCGGTACCTACCGTAGGCTTACCTACCGTTTTACTTCGAATTTTTTCTCGAATTTCATTCAACGAGAAACTCACATGCGCCGACCGAAGGGCTTGAGTGAATCCGTTACAGTATACCTACCAGATATGCTTATGAGAATAGTTCGGGTCTATAATACAGGGATAGCGCACGTGTTTGTAAAATAATTCCCTTCACCGTTGTCTTAATAGAGGCCGAATATGAGAATATCAGATATCGAAATTATATGGAGGTTTTCTTTTTTTCCTACATGGGCACCGTACACCCGACGTTTATTTATGCACGAGTGATCTTGCGGGCTCTGCATAGAAAAAGATACCGATAATATGAGAAGTTTACTAATTGTAAGCCTGAAAATCATCCGTCCGTCGCTCTTTTTTAAAATTTAACATCGAAGACGCGTTGCGACGCCTTCTTCATACCGACCCCTTATTCGTCAGCTTTGGAATTATAATTTGTCTTTTCACGGTCAGCACGCTTCCGTCAGTGATAAATAGCCCGCGGATAATAACAATTTATATAGTATACTTTTACATTACACGCCCTAGAGTTATAATAAAAACGTTACGTGCAAGTTCTGGGGACCGTAACAAGCTATGCGGTATCTGGAAAAATATCATTCGGCAAAGAATTGCGAAGATCAAACCGGCTTGAATCGGATGTTTTTTTTTTTTGTTTTTATTAAATTTTCAATGGATGTACAGGAGCAGTGACCTTTTCAGATACGAAAGAATGGCTGTAATGGCGAAATCAAATTCACATTCCTTATACCAAGATTCGATGGATATCCCGAACGAACAGTTTGAACGGGTTTTGGTTGGTGAATATATACACTCTTTCGTACGAAAAGTAAGGTCCCGTTACAAACGATACTCGCAGGTAATTGAATCGATCGATCGATCTATTGACGTTTCAGGTTCCCCTCGACTTGAATCACCTCCGGGTTTGAAATTTGTAATTTCACGTTACACTGAAATGCCTGCAAACTTTTATAAGCCGTACAAACCCAATCCGACACGGAACTTTGACAAGTAGGAATTCATTCAATGGTTCGAGTTTCATTCAACACTAAACCTGGCTCGCTTTATACTCTTGCCTTCGTTTGTAGAATTTCATCTCTCGATCAGAACGTAGGTAAATGAAACTGGAATTCATGGAAAATATGATTTAGTATATATATAAAGGACGTTCCGACGGAACTAGTGTGTTAAAATGAAATGGAAAACAACTCATCACTGAATTTTGTTAGGATACTTTGAAAAACATGCGCATGCACTGCGGTGTCTGATTAAAATTCATCCGCGCGATCAAAGAATGTGGGAATGATGTTTCAAACGGTGATGCGTGTGGGTGGGATAATCGGTTATAAAGTCAAAGGGCAAATCGTTTACGAGGTGCTCGGTACGAGTGTCGATAACAAAATGGAAAAAAAAAAAAATTCTCAAATAATAACCCTTAACCGCGGTCGTCGACGATGATGCCGGAAACATTGCATTCGAATTTTTTGCGAATAAAACGTATGATTACCTATTCCATTATGTCAATGACTCAATAATTGTTCCGCTCAATCGAACCAAGATCATTCCACTGAGAAACTTCTTCATATATGGAGAACCTTCAAAAGGGAATAATATAGCCGGAATGTACGAACAGTTTGCTTTCCGCAGATCGTAAAATCTGAGTTAAAACAACCTCAATGGGAGTTTGCAGATACTAATCTGCGCAACTATCCACCTGGCCAACAGTGAAAAGACCTATTGGGTACCGATCGCCGCACGAACATAAGGGATTCCAGTAATGGCTAAGGTAAAATATATACCCATATAATTCTTTCGCAACTTACTGAATTTGCAAACATTGTCGCATAGTAAAACCTTCAGAACGACACAATGTTTGTTCAGCTCAGAGTCTAACTCTTCAAGGTGCGTTCGTCTCTTTCGTTTTCTTGAGTACAGTCGTTCTGAGGGGGACTTAACTCGAAGCAAAATCTGTTTAAATTGCGAATAATGGTATATAAGTAACTGAAAGATGCAAATGGCTTTTCCGACGCGTTTGACAACTTAAAGTACTGGCGAATAGACGTTTAAGAATAATACCAACAGTTTCATACTCTTGGATCGTTTCACCTGCAGGCTGTTAACGGAAACTTGGATAATTGCGATGGCTAGTCGTTGCCTCGTTGTAGTTTAAACTCGTTATGGCTATGACCTCGCTCCGACAAATAGAACCACATTGAGCATTTCAAGCTTTGATCGTTGAGATGATTCTCGGAGAAAACGGGAGTCACTTTTCCGTGACCAATTGTAAGTAAGATGGAAGCAACGTAATTCTTATTTCGTTATTCACAGGGTAAAGGTATCTTGACGAGAAAAAAAATAACACGACTTGACTCAGACTTGATCTTCCAAAATTTTACCGTATGTAAGGACACAAAATTATCCTATCATGGGATGCCCCAGTTTTACCGCTTTATCGTTGACATTTCACTGATCTCAATGCGCCTCACTATAGGACTTTTCGTATCCTTGAGGTCGTTTTCTGACTTTGACCTTGTCTTGACGCGCCTACATAAGAAAGCTATTATCTCCGGCATACTCGAGTTGACCGCCCCGCACTTCGAACGTTCGTAGACTTTACTACAAACTCCGAGTCATTACACTCTTGGTTACGATGGTAAGTAGATTCCAATTCCCCGACAGGTTATATGATGTTTATGTAATTACAACGTGCAGTGTGACATTGTGAGACTGTAAAGAAGCGTCTTAGAACAGAAAACAGGAAAGGCAGATGCGTATAAATCGTTGGAGATCAGGTGCGTATATGAGGTAGAGAATGTAGAAATAACTCAGCTGCAATATAGTTTCATCAGAGTTTACGAGGCGGATACTGTACAACTGTTAACGACGTCATTTTGTTGGTGTTGTCTCGCGCTAACAGGCGGAACATGTCCATCAGGTTGTATGTTACCTGCCTATATGAACGACTCAACAAGTTGGGGCCTCAAGCAATGCACTCGGTCACCCGCTTCTCTCGCCACATGTCCGGACCAGTTCTTTGCCGATCTCCTATCATTTTTCTTTCACTCTTCGAGCGTGCACTATATAACGCCGACATGAATGGACGAAGCCTTCCACATCTTCTGTGTGTAAAAAAATAACATAATAATACTTTTCATCATATTTCCTTCCGTAAAAAGAGTCGAGGTTGACAGTTACCAAAGAAAATATACTTAACGTAATTTCCCATGCTGGAATTCCTGCGAAAAACATATAACAGACTTTAAGAGCCACTCGTTAGGTCATTGGCCGAAAATAATGAAGGAAGCTTTGGAGGTTTGGTTGGTGTGCCGGAAAACGTGTTACCATTGATGGTGATAGTGCGAAAAGGTTTGTGTTGGTGGTTCGCGAAATAGTAATCAGTGTCGTATTACTCCCTTTGACGGTTCGGCGCCCGTTTTCAAGTGCCTCGTAAACATACGTAAGCACGCTAATAAAGGCAAAGCGGCGCGACAAGACCCGGTCAAGGTCTACCGACATTCGGAGAGTCTTTTCTCCAACTATATTCCAACTGCACCGATCTTACGGACCTCCTTCGTAGCTGGATCATCATTCCTCCTCAAAATAGCAGTTTAATGTAGCCTGGAAATGGTTGAACAACCAGTTCGCAAAAGATGGTAAAAGAAATGGAAACCTGAACTACGGATTTTCCATCCATAATCCTTGCGCACTGGAATTTCGGGACTTCCATACAACCAGCGAAAAAGTGTTGGTACCTTAGATGTTTTTTTATCCTCACGATTTCCTCTTTTTACAGGCACTTGTGGAACTGTTTTCTGAAACCAGTTGCTTGGCATCAAAATCAAAACTTCATTTCTTGGGTTGTCAAATCTGCGGCTCGATGTAGCTTCATGTCCTTGTCTCAGAAATTATGTGTGCTTCGATAGATGATGAAGTAAATATTACACGATTATATTATCATCGTACGTAACACAAACACACATATGTTCGTATAACTGGACTTGATGAACAAGCGTAGCTGTTGGACGCGAACGTTTTAACTTCCTAGAGCTACACGAGCTTGATCTACCCGCTGTGACGCTCGGCGAGAGTTTGTAGCGCGGCGGCGGCGTTACTTTAGCCCTTAAAGATTCAAAGGCAGGTTGGTAGGTAGGTAGGTAGGTAGGTAGAGTATATCATATACCGAGAGCTGACCGAAAGATGAAAGAAGCGTGGATAACAGGCACGGAACAACAAGTTTCAAAGCGTGGGTGGCGATAGAAGGCGGTCACAAGGTGCACCTCGCAAGGTACGCTGAGAATATCCGAACGAGAAAGTTTCAAAAAAAGGATTGAATAAAATAATAATAATAACGATAAAATAAAATTAATTATTTAAAAAGAACGAATATTGTTCAAGACTTTTTGTGACAGCGTGACGCGATTATCATTAGCCTTGTACGCGTTCTGTACATAATTTACACTTACATATGCGGTTTACATAACCGGTAATCTTTTCCGTTTAAACAAACTCTGCAATTCAAAAAACAAAAGAACGTCTAGAAATTCGCCACACTATGACCCCATTTTTCCAACCTGATCCCTCCGCCGGAAGGACCTCGCGATCATAAGACACATTCTTTCGAACTTCCAGAGTCCAACGATGATTTTTTTTCTTCAGAAATAACGTCCCAGCTGCAGAACGTACATATTCTTCGACCTTTGAATGCGAAGTACAAGTACCAACTCAGCAGCGGCACATATGCTGTAACGGAGTATAAGGTTGCTACCAGTACTTGGTAACCACATACATATGTGGTGCTTTTGCAGCAAAGATGGTATTCAGTCCCTGAGGAATGCCGCTTTGATTCTCTTATAAAAGCAAAGTGTCCAACTTCAGAATACCAATCCGTTGAACTTCCATCGTATTTAAAATATAATGATTGTACTTTAGAACAGATTAGATATATTTAATTGAATCTGATGGATACAGTTTAAGATCTTGGTATTTACAGCAAATCAGGTGGTTGAAAAATGTGATTATTATCAAGCCCGTTGTGTTACGCATGACTCAAAGGTATAAACAGCCGCAATTGTACATTTACAAGCTTGTAACCAGTTAAAAAATTTGACGAAGTGATTAACTGTTAGAGTGATGTGTTAGTTCGATATGAGACAATCGCTGAATCACCAACAAACATATATACAGTACAGATATCAAATGTAAATGTCAGTTAGTTAATGAAACGTAACGGTCGACGGATATCCAGTTGTAACAACTAAAACAGATCAATGCGTTTGTCGATCACGACGTGATCTGAAGATCTGAGAAAGTCCGTAAGAATTGACGAATTAATGACTATCCTGTCTTAAATCGAGCGTGGCAATCGATCTCCCGCTGATATTACCTGTAATATATATCAAGTTAATTTTGCGGTCAACTCCTAAATCGATCGGTAGCTCGTGGTAAACCACATTAATGGACTCCTAAACATTGCTACAATTTCTTGGGATCCATGAGTCAAATAGCATCCTAATTTCCAGCGAGTCAGCTTCGAACAAACCGGAAATATCGACGCGTATCGAGTGAATATGAATTCCGATTATCTTTCCATGGTATCCTCGCTGCATTCCAAAATCCTTCAGAATTATGGCGATCTGACTGTATTATTATCATAAACCACACTGCATTAGGTTCTCAAAAGAAAATGGGACTTCTATTTTTAATTGGCACTTGATGCATCAGCCGAGTTCATGGGTATACGGTTATAAAGAAGGCAAAAAACAATCAGGAAAAAAATAATCATTTCTGTGATCGGAATCGGTTATCGACAATCCATTGCAGACGTCAAGAAGGATTGGATAGACTGGCGTTGCGCCAAGTGTCGGCGACGTCCGACACCTACTATTTTCCACGAATTTTTTTTTACTGGCAAGGGCTATGGTTGGAGTTCAATATTGCCAGTCGAATTTTTATTCGACATCACATTCTATCTGGGTTTTGTTACGGTGTTTAGATTCCTAAATACTGATCGAGGTTGATCGTGCTAAGTTTGCGGTATTTAAGCGCCTTAGTTTCTTATCGGATTTAAAATCGCAGACATTTGTCGCCACCTCGCGATACTTAGAAAAAAAAATAAAAAATTGTTCATGAGGTTCGTTGTTTTCCAACTTAACCGATAATTTATTTAGTGAATTTCCGCACAACTTCTTCCTCAATATTCCTTACCTTTCTTTCGGAGTCTAATGAACGCATGGATTGGTGTAATAAATTACTACAGGTCTACGATGAGATCTCGCGTATAAAGGTCTTCGAGAGTGACTAACAATATAAACAAAAAAACGATGAAGAATGAAAAAAAAAAACAGACACAGAGAGGGAGAAGAAATTCCTGTCCCAGGATCCTGCACAAAGCACGCAAATAGGTATGACTAGACTTTAGTAACGGTGGCTGGTGCCATCATTAGGTGAATGAAAAAAAATCGAAAAAAACGAGACAAAATACAACAAAAAAAAAGAATCAACATCAATAATCATAATAAACTGACTATAAATAAAAAAAAAAGATGAAACCGGAAAAAGAGGAGAGGAACGAGAAGGAACTTGGAAAGATGAAAGAACGAAGTGGTGGAAGATGAGCAGAAGCGAATTCGCAGAATGAGCAGAAGAAGAAGAAGAAGAAGACGGAGACGAAGACGAGGAAGAAGAAGAAGAAGAAGAAGAAGAAGAAGAAGAAGAAGAAGAAATGCCGTGTCTTCGTCATTCCGAAGGTCGTCACCGTCTGAAAGTCTTTGACTCACGCGTCGATTTGCGACCTCAACATTTCCATACGTCGTAAACCTGATGCATCCGACGTAATAATTAAACGATGATTGTTCTGCCTGGCATCTACCTCTTATTTCTACGCCGCACGTATGGATTATGTATAATCCTGCATGAACTAAATTTACGTGCATACGTATATTATATATTATTGTACAACAATAAATATTATGCTCGTTTTCGAAACTATATAAGAGTACAAAGAGGTAAGATGGATGAATACAGGAACATGCAAAAGTGTGTTCTTTAGTTATTTACTTTACAGTTACAGCATTATTTCTCATCAACACTCTGTGTAAAGTAATTCCTGGGGATAATCTTTCATATGAGTTTCTGTTTCCCTTGTATATTTTTTATTAACTGAATTGTTTTTTTTTTCCCCCAAGTCAAAAGTCAGAACACGGCATCTCAGTATTATAATTATATTAAACCGCGATAAATATGTCGTCTTTGTACAACCTACAACACAATGTGGTGACAGCTATAAACTTCATCGCGATATTATGAATGTATACGTGACATGATATCCCAGCTAGTGCTACCTGCGGGAAAATTATTATATTTATTGACTAAACGACGATCAATTAACAGACTGATTAATTTATTCATTAGCAATTGCTACCGTTGTAAATCACACCGATCGGATACAAATTGCGATGTGTCTGTTTTATGCTATATATTAATTATAAATTTATGGCTGGCATATATATGCATATTCACAAAGACACTCGATCGGCCCCAAAGGCTGCATGACTGTAGACCTGGTTTTGCTGTACAGCCACACTTCCAACTGGTAGTACGATAACTCAAGTCAAACATTCATTTCTCAATCTATCTCCACCTTCGTTCGGTTATAAAAAAAAAAAAAGAAAAAATACATTTTATACCGAAAATCTCTCCAGTGAGAATTACTTTTTCGAAACCTAGTTATAGAATAAACTTATTCGAAATTTTTATTGCTAATCGTTGAAAAATAAAAATTGGCGAAATCATTTTTTGAGATGCTGAAGACCAAAAATAATCTCACGGTCCGAACCTGAAATTTTTCTGAACGGTGTCTTTTATGAAGTTGGATATCCTAGTCGGACCATGAAGACTCGCCATCTTGGTTTGGCCGTTGAGCCGAGTCAGAAGTTAATGGGGCATGTTAATTCCAATTTCGCCTGTACTTCTGCATCAGCACCAACGGCAGCGGCAGCATCATCATCTTCTTCTTTTATCCACAGCTTAAAAGGTACGTAGCAGCGAGTCTCACAATCAGTAATACCTGCACACCTTTTTCCGCTCTCCTGTATATCCAAGAAACGGTCATCCATCCGTCAGTCCGTCGGTCCTTAAGTCCGTCTCTTTTCGCTTGTTCGCTAATCGACAAAAAAGTTTGTTTGTTATTGACGTGATTTGGCTACGGTGCGGCGATCACGCTCTACGGATGTTACTCGTTCAAACTATACAAGGTCGATCTCTGATGATGCGGAGAAAACTCAAAGCAGCATCGCATCGCATCGCATCATCTTCGTTCCTCACTTCACTTCGGAGTTGGTAGCCCTATAGAGTTTTTTTTCATTTATTTATTTTGTTTTTTCATCATTATTAAAAACAACAGAATACTTAGATCTCACCTCCAGAGTTCACTGGTCTCATATCCTTATTTCTTGAAAACATCTTCGACGCAACATCCATAAGCAACATTACATTATGTATGTGTAATGTGAGGTAGAAAATGAGCCAAGTGATGATTTGCCGTGCGGTGATTTACCTTGTGAAACAAAGCAACGACCTTGAGCGAAGATCAGGACTCGATCAACTCCTGGATATTCAGTCATTGCTGGTTAGGAAGTAAAAAGAAATGATTCTTCTTTTTTTGCTTCTCTTTCATTCTCTCATATTTTAAATCTTCTTCTACCTCTTTCAACATCATCAATATATAATATAATTGCGATACGTGTCGTACGGTTATTCATTGTCTGTGATTTAATCCTCGCTGCGTCATTAGCTCGAGTTTATATTTATACCTGTACTTCAACGTGAAGCTTAAAAATTGCGCTTGCACATTTTAAAACGATATAGGGTGTGTAATTCGTTCGAATCTCTTAACGGTGAGAAGCAGTGGTCTATATAAAACACGTATAACTATATATTATATACATGTATATAGTAGCTACGGAAACTTGTCCGTTAATAATTTTCATCTCTCTTAACGACGGTGCGCGCCACGCGTAAGGAGTATCATGGCGTAATTGCCTCATAGTCCATTAATCATGATACTTCTCCACTGGTACTTGGCCCCCGCGGATCTATATATAACTCGTAATTGTATCGCGAGGTCTCAAACCCGTTACTTCGAGCGGGCGCCTAGTGTGTCCGGTGCCGTGATCGCAGGTAGAATCACGGGGAAAACAAAATCAAAAGATCAACAAAGAAATGATAATAAAATAAATGACGTATCATAAAAGCGCAAATAAATGTAAATAAATGAATAAATAAATAAATCAAGCCACGGAACTATAGGTCTGTTCTAAGGATCATAATTATCAAATACTATAACGAATTTCAAACGATATTTATAACAAGACGTATATTTGGCGCTCCCGATTTTATACGGTCAACGCACTATCCTTATAGATCAGCCTGATCGTACGATTTTTAGTTCTCCTGTTTTACTCTTCATCATACTTTTTATTACTTTACTATACATCTACTATACATACCATACACTTGCGCGCGGTTATAATAAAACTCCGAAGTGTAAGCAAACAAGAAATAAGATGAAAGAAGAAAAAAGAATTATGATCATCACCCGTAGATCCAAGTACCGATATTATTTTACCTTCAGGAAGATTCGGGTTTCCTCGAAACGTCGAAACGTCAGAAAATTCTTTGCGTTTGTTCGATGCGGCGGCTTTTCCCAGAACGCGATATAACGGCGTTTACTTCGAGCGCCGAAATGTATGATCGAGAAATAGCTAGCTGAATCCTGAGTCAGAGGGAAATAACCTAAGACTGTTGCTGAAATATCGTTGATCTGGTATCTGGTCATAAAGACCGTAACAGTGTAAGCTGCAGTTGGGCATTGGACATTCGTTGATCTTCATGGTTACATCTATGTCTTATTTGTAAGCACTGTATGAGCTTTATGTATACACATAAGTATAGAGAAATCTCACGGCGATGCCGATCGTGTCAAAGCGTCTGCAATCGTTTCGATCGGTGTAATCAATTTGATAGGTAAAGCTTTGGCAGTAAACGCGTGAGTATTGAAGGTGTTGTCAATCCGTAGCTGGAATACCAGCTGGAAGTTGGCAAGATCGACGACGAAGTCTTGCTAACTGAAAGTTACAACGTATGTCTTATTAGGCGCGCGGATCCGACTCCGGCAGTACTGAAGTGAACTCGAGTGACACTTAACAGTTCGAATGGCGTAATACTTAGTCCCCATCGTTTCAAGACCCTTGCAGACGTTTTCCAGCCCCCTATGCGGCGTGTTTTAAAGGTCATAAGTGACGTGGGTATAGACTTATCTACGTTAGCATGGAGCACAATTACACCCACGTTACTTAGCATAGTTCTGCATTTCTACAAAGTGCAATGGTTGGAGGAGTTGTTGTTGAATTTGCAAAGCGCATGTACACCGCGAGCATGCTTGGTAAACTTCTTTTACTGCACCTACGCGCTGTACATACAGAGGGAATGCATAGAAGCTACAGAGGGCTGCAGCGAAGCGCGACTGAACGCCGCGCCCTAGTACCTATACATATAATGAACATCTTATATCGCTGTTGAATATAATGCGACTATGTTCGTGTCGTTCGATCTTTACGCGGGTAATTCGTACCCCAGCACGAGCTATATTTAGATAGGATATAGCGCATGTCTTAGCGTGTTGAACATATGATCATTCCTGGTGGCTTCATTCCTACCTACTCCAGATCAACCGCCGCGGTGCTTCACGTCCCCAAACTGGTTATAGTTCTTCTAGGGTCTTTTTTATTCAAACAACATCTTCGTACGCTTTAACGAGTCCCATTCGCGAGACTATTCCACGACGAGAGAAGTCCAGATAGAGTCCAGGATCCCATGACGTTGGTATTTTTACTTGGTGCAAAAAATGCATCTTCATTTGACGAAACTTGATCGAGTACCAGGTTAGAGCCATTCATTATTGGAGGAAACACTTGCCGGTTTATTTATTCCACGAACTTTCTTTCCAGCTAAATAACTGCCGCATCAAAAGCTTCGTTCAATTCTCTTGAGCTGATCTGATCCTGATGCCGTGAAATAAAAAATGGAACAATGTGAGCGAATGTTTCATCTGGAAGGATCGTGATAAAAAGAAATAGAAGATGGCGGATCAGAGGCCGCGTTATTTTATCCGAAATCTGTTGCAATCTTCTATGTGATCTCTCCCCAAAAACAACACATTCTATAACAGTTTCGTTTAATTCTCTTTCTCTCGATGACCGGATCAGAGTACGGCCACGGCCCCTGCAGCGCGCGGACACTTTGTAAGGTTGAAATTTTTAGCCGGTGGTTGATTCTCGGAATTGGAATTACGAATTCGATAGTATAATTGTGCCAGTGTGGCCATCCGATCCCAGTTCTACATGACCTTGCGGACTGGACTGTGCATTCTCTTGTGATGATCTTAGGTTTAATTAAGGTGAATTCCGTACGACACGCCGTTCAAAATTCCAAACACGATTTCTAGTTATTCAGAGACCGCAGTCTTTCTAGTCTGCTTCGACCTATGCGTGGTTTAGGTATATGTTTTCAGAATCAAAATCAACTGCGTTGCTAAAGTCCCTCCAGACCCTCGATCTTCGCTGAAAACTCAAGGTTTAATTAATCTCTTTCGAAGACTTGATTTACTGCGTTGAAGAAACGTGCGACTACCTATGCAGGGGTGAAATTAATGTGACTTAAAATCAGAATTAACGTCATTCAAAGAAATGATAGAAAATCTTTATGAATTCTATCACATTAGTCTACAACAGTAGTAGGTACAAATATCTGATGACATTCATTACAACTGGTTTCCTATAACTTTGCCGTTAGGATAACGATTATTTTTCATCACCTGTTCATGGAATAAACCCTAATCTTCATGTAAATGCTTTGCTTCTGAATGAAAGATGCGGAAACCGTGGTACCGTTCCTTCAGTTAATCGGTATTTGAAGATACTCTACGAATGTGATGTGCAAAGTTCGTCACATTGCGTACAATATGAAGTTAGTTTCTGACGAACCCCAGCGTTATTACCATCTCCATCAGGTGCCAGAGGAATTCGAGTGAATCGGTTGATCGGTATCGGCTTTGTTCATCGCCGGTTGAAGAATTTCTTCGGTATCGTTTTTCCAGTTTCTTACCGAGGTCGCGAGGGTTCTGGGCTCTGGGTTCTGGGTGACCCATATAGACATTGAATAGCCCGTTAGACGTCGTTCTATTCGTTGTCCACTCGAAGAGCGGAGACCGGTCAGGCCGTTATGTTAAATCCAGGACGACCCGCGGACGCCTTTACGCACACTTTCCTAAATCGCAAACTTCTTTTTCGCGTTTTTAACACGCCTTGTGTTTTTTGTTTCACTTTTTTTTTCATATTTGTTCACGAAACACGCAACCTTGCCGTACTACCTGACCATTAAACTTCTCAGATTCAAGTGTTGACATGTTTCGTTTATACGGCGCAAGAATTGCGGTACAACTATAACTAGTCAGTTTAAAGCTATTATTTGAGGTACTTGATCAGAAATCGGTACTACTTGTTGAAAATTGTCCTAGCCAAGATTTATCGAGTTGATATTTTTTCTGCTCTAAAATAAAAGTCTGAGTCTGGTTGTCGAGGAAAGATGATGACCCTGAGTGACTGTGGGCGGTGAAGGTAAATTATCGGAAAAAGCTCGAGGCACAAGACGACCGTAACTATGGCAGCAAGTGGGGTTCAAGTTAATTCTGTTTACTCGGCAAATATTGTTTATTTAAGTGCCAAGTGTAGCCCCAGAGTGCAACGTGCGTTCCGGTAATATATTGCGAATCGTTGCACTTGCGATTGGATCGTCAATCACTTTGCGACGCTCGGAAACTAACAACTTGTAGTCAGGCGTCGGTCGTGCCAAGGAACTCGTATGTAATAATGACTATAATGTTACCATGGGCCGAGGTAGAGAGCGCACCTACGCGTGCGTCTAGGTCTGCTAAGTTCGGGCCCAGCTAACCGTGTAGATGCCTGTCAGGTGAATTGTTATAATATTAAAACGCGAAGACAGGTAGGTTGGTACGGCGTACGCACATATATCCTTCCAGCTATAGAGCGAAGCGAAAATTTTGATTTAGGTCTCAATTCCATAACATTCGCGGTACACAAATTTACAAGCTTTACCCAGAGTCCTTTTTTTTATCTACACCAAATGATCTCTACTGTTGCTCTACCGACCGCGTAGTTTTTATTTCAATTTCACTTATCATGTCGGTGTTCATAACCCGCCGGAAGTTCGTTACCTCATTTCTTAAAGCGGCAGTGATGAGCCAATTCATCAATCATTTTTAGTCCGCAAAATACGATGTGATCTCATAAAGCCATGATCCACGAATATCCCAATTCACGTTCAAATTTCTGGTATTCAGGTACGTAAGCAATCACAGGGTGACCATAAGGTAAGTATCGAAAAGTAAAATCATAATCGGAAGTAAAAAAAATTCCATCTATTCTTTTGTATTCAAGATATCTGTATACATTTAAAATTTCGTTCAATCGAAACGATTTACCGCGCAATATTGAGCATGGTGTTCCAAATTCCTGTGCTTATTTTATTGCCACTCTGTATAAGTTCGGTTCGTGAAGAACTTCGCGGAGAATCGCGGTTTTGCGCGTCTAGTGAAGCAGAGTTATCGATTTAATACACGTTCTGTTTCAGAAGAAGCTGCACACCGGCTCCTTCCTGACCAATAGATTCTCCTCCCCCCTCTGTTATGCACACTAGAAACTCTCTATTGTATCAAGACTCACATCGCGTTGCGCCCAGCCCCGTTATCATTCATCTGGCTAACAGTATACCTCGGCAAAGCGTAAGCGTTAAGCTCTAAGGTAAGTTCTGCGGTAAGCTCTGTTCCTACCTGTCTGATCGATGCTATCTCAGGGATTGCGCTAGTACCGAGACTATAGTGAGCTGCAGCCTACCTGCTGATATTTTACTGTCAACCAATGTTCCCGAACGGTTGTCCAAGAGATCAGATTACGACCGGTGCGCGCAAGCCCTGTGGCTACTGGACCTTCGGAAGGTCTTCGCCGCCTCTCCTTCAGCTGTTATTCACCCCTTTCAACTTTTTTTTCACTCTTTTCTTTCTCAGTCTACACTCCCTTTTGCGACAAAGTGACGATGATTGATATTTAAGTTTTTATTGACTCGCCGAAACGAGCTGGGTACACATTTGAAAGTAACGTGCATTCGATAGTCCCTGGGTGGGGTTTACACGGGATGGAATAAGTTGATGGCTTTAACGTCATTGTGCAAAACGTTGTTACACGCTGAGAGTGTCAAGAACACGTCGTGGTAACGCAGCAAGCTCAAAGTCATGCTGGTTTCCTTCCTTCCTCCAAGTTCATTGTCACACGTGTGAGAAACCGAGAACTACCTTTGTTTATACTTATATGGTTGGCCCTCGGGAGTTTATCTCGCCATCTACGACGGCTCATATAGCAACTCATTTACCAGCTCAGTTAACGAACTTTTCCCGGCGTTGGTGATGTTGACGTTGCTGCAGCATAAAAGAGCAGCGTGATCCATTTACTTATACTTTACTCGGTATATAACTCAAAGTGGCCTCGACGACATCCACCTTCGGCATTGAGCACCTCCACCTGTAGTACTTGTAATTAGAATCTCCGCAAGTTACGTAATACATAGTTTACTGTATTACCTTTTATACAAAGTGTGAAACACTGTCTTAAGTGTTTTTGTTTCATTCTTGACGCTTATGTGATCCAATTTATTCTGATTTTAACGACGCTATAAAAGTCATTTTTTTTATTTATTTTTTTTTATCTACTCACTCAATTTACATTCCCCAGTCAACCGGAAATGAAAAAAAAAATAAACAACTCGTCGACCTCCGGATATAAAATCGCACAAATTTCTGATGGACGGGATAGATTCTTGACGGTGAAATGAGAAAGCTGTTTTAATATACGATAGTTGATGGTCCAGTTTCTCTCATGGCCGATATTTAAATCTACAACTTTTGTAATTGTTTCAATGACCTTTGGAGCTCTTTGCACTCTTAAATCTTTGTCGCTGAACAGAATTTCCCTCTCAACTACGTCATCCTCTTCATAATTCCTGTGTTGCAGCAGCAACATCGCCACCATAACCTGCCCACAGATGTAACACCATAGTGGTATTCTATAGGCCCTTGGAATATCCATATCAAGTTACAGAAATTCTTGGGCGTCGGGACGCGCCGCGTCCGATTTATGGTGCTTCCTATTATTTTAAAATTATTACGCTGTTAACGGTTGAACTCTGCGTGCGATTTTCCGCGTTGCTTATATACTTCCTACATATAACGTGAATATAAACGCGCTATAGGATGACACATAAAACGGTAAAGATCACTCTTTTTTTTCTTTTATTCTATTCTTTTTTTTTTTCTTTTTCTTCTTTGCTTTCACCATTTGAGATGCCGATACCGTATAGGTCGCGCTCTGCAGGGTGATAACTATATATTTTTCGTCAACTCCACGGGGTCATCCAAGCGATCATATTCTATCGCCATGTATTTAAATATCGTTTCCAGTTCTTCGTCTTCAATTCACGTTCCGCAGTCCATTTGAATCCGGATATTTCACCCTGTACATGCAATTTATATCCATATTCAAATCGTGTACTCAACTATACCTTCGATTTTGACTCTCGGTCGGCCATTCAACGTCGAAATTTAATGGCTCGGTCGTGAAACCCTGAGGTCTTCATACGCCGACACCCTGGAAAATAATAATGTCGTCGTACGACCAGCTCCGTGACAGCGACTCTCACTTTCTTGTGCATGCAGCATTAACCGACGACTTTTGTGAGACAAAAAAAAAAACAAAGTTTTAAACACTTTCAATTTGGTTTCGCCGAGGAGAAAAAATATCTAATTTTAACGCATGGTCAATCAGAAAAGTCCGCCACCACCTCGCCAAGTTTTGATCAAGGGCCGAAAGACCGTGTCTGGATTATTAATTATCCGCGAGTGCGGTGAATGAAGCTTCATATGTGCGGGGCAAAGTAAAGGGCATATCACGCGCTCTTCACGACGCCCTGGACCTCCTACCTCGTAACATCAGATTTCGTTCTACGCGCAGGTGAGTCGCATATGAAGGTTGTTGCATTATTTTCTGCACATGTGTGTTGATCTAGATTGCAACGAAAAACCGGTTGGATAATTAATAGTTTTTGATTCACGGCTCGTGTAAAAATTTTTTTTTTTTATAAAAATCTCTTTTGTCTTATAAAACGGTGGTAGGACTTATCTGCATGATGAACGTAACACACGTGGTACACAAATACTTCGCGTAGCAAAAAACAAAAATATATATATATATATTTATCTACATCAAATGCTGCGTGGCGATTGTAGGCATAGGTATATACGTACGTAACCGGAATTACCCTATAATTATTTTCTTCATTCGGAGTTTCTTCGAGCGTGATTATTTTATATGCGTTATACGTGTAATACGTGGATCGGCACCGACCTTGAACAGTACAAATAAATAAAATGAGGAACAACATTAAAGAAAAAGGAAAAAAACAAATATATATATTACGAAGAAGAATTTCTACCCGGAATGAGAGAATCATTAGGCAATTAAAACCGCTATACAGCGAGTACCTTATACTTATACACACAATTTTCATAGTTAGATCAATAAATCGTTTATCTGGTCATTATACCGTAGAGCGGAAACTATAAAAGTTTTACCCAATAATCTGCACGTATCACGTAGGTATGGTATACTATTTACGTTCATCCTAATTTGAACATAGGCGAGATTTCATACACGGTATTTCAAATTACCTACTTATAAATTTTTTAGTGACAGGAATTTCTTTCTTCCAATTAATGAATTCGAAATGAAAGCAAGAAAGATAGTTATCTTAATTGCGATTAAAAATCATCCGATGAACAACAATTAATTAGCCAAATATTTATCACCCACGATGACGCTGGTTCTGGGCATTGTACATGAATTATATGAGTATATGGATTCTTGTTGTTCGAAATTGAATCAACGCCGTTTTTTAAACCTATGCGGCAATGTTAACCGGAGAAAGATTTATTCTAAATAACGTGAGCTTGAAATGATTTGTTACTGTTTCTACATAGAAACTAATAACCGAGGAGACGGAGATTTTAAGATATATAATATGTGTAAAGTTATATACAGCTCGCGATGCATGCGGGATATAAACTGCCCCAACCTAACCTTGATGTCAATGGCCTGTTTCATCATATTCACGGGCGTTACACCTCGTAATTTGTGGCATCTATCATCCGAATGCACGCAATGGAAAATATCATACCAAGAATATTATATGAGGATGAATTCGCTCCGGTTAAACGTTTCGTCTGATATTGCTGCTTCTGCTTTCCGCTTCTGGTACCTACTCTTGCTTCTACTTTTGCTTCCAACATGGACATGCGGGACTTTAAAAGGTCAAGGAACCCCATTTCCGTCCGTACGCTCGCCCGCAGAACTTGATATTTAGCGAGCAATGATATTTCAATCCTTTATAATCCCACCCGCCATAACCTTTTCCTGTTAACCGTAATAAAACCTCGCATCGGTGGTCAGGATCTACATACAAAATTTATTATTCACACATATCTTATTCGAACGGCTCCAACAAATTGACAATCACAAAAACACAAGAAGAAGAAGTAGAAGAAGAAAAAAAAAAAAATGATTAACGGCAAAGTGAACAATCTTCGTTGAATTAAACTTACCAAACTCTATATACTATGTATACTTTTTTAATGTATATCGCATCCGTAGCATAAAAAACTTTTAGTAGTTTTAGATAAATCGTTCGTACGTTTACGTATTATACATCCTACAACTGAAGCGACTGAAAATTCTATGATTAATAAGACGGATATGATAAACTGGTTGGCAAAAAAATTTTAATTGGAAATATACCGTCAGGTTAACTAACTTGTGCTCGTATGCAGTATATCACCATATACGATACGCCCTGTCGTCCAGAAAGTGAATTTACGCTATGCGAATAATATAACAATCTGATTATGGCCGCCGATATAAAATTGACGGTACTTTTTACACAACTCGCAAACGAGTAGACGTACATACTATCGAGGTGAGGTGATTCCGAGTTATAAAAAAAAAGATCGAACAAATGACTCGCGATCGCGACTGCTTATACTTACTTCCAGTCCATTAACCCTCCTTGGAACCATGGAAATAGAAAATAAATCGATGTTCCTTGTTTCTCTTCTTCTTTCTTTTTTCTCTTTTTCTTTTTGCTCCAGACGTCGTGTCGCTCTATCTTATTTTTTATCTTTTCTTGTTTCGGACACCCTTAGAAATCCTAGCGGAAAATCCTAGAAGTAATGTGAGGTGGTATATAAGAATCCGGAGAATAATATTATGTCGTCACATATCTTATTAATTTTACAACGATGATGACTCAGAGCCGCTTGATTATTTTATAATTGAATGGCAAAGAGTGTAAAGACCTGCGGAAAATTTTTATAAAGTTAATAGAAATAACTAACTTCCCGTTGAGTGCAAGTTTTTTATATTTATCACTTAAATATAGTCCCGTCATTGGTCATCGATATTGTTGCGTAACTGCAGGACATCGGAAATGAAGCAGAAATTATTTTTTATAAATATTAGGCACATCACGTATGTAACGTGTAAACCTTATACCCCAGAGAAGGAATTACTTATTCTCCAAGGATTCTGTGGGATGAGAAAAAAATTTACGCGTCGACGATTTCGCTAATCACCCCGGCCCATTTAACTTCCTATATATAGGAAAACTGCCTCGGCAAGGACCTAGGTAATTTGTCCTTTCTAATGGTTTTTTCTTTTTTTTTCTTTTCTTTTCTTTTCCATTTCGTATCGATTCCTCTTCAAGATTTATATCGATGACACGTATAGATTTTTTATTACACACTACCACTGCTACTAAATTTTCCAACATCCAGTAAACGGAACTTCGCTTTATAATACCCGAAGTTACATCGAGTGAAAAAATTGTAACGGCGTAAATTCACGTCGTAGATGACATGGTTGTTTTGTAAGCTGCTGAGGACAGCTGAGAATTTAAGAGAAAATTCTGAACCTCGTATAATAATCGATAGAATTTTTTTGAATGAAATTCACGAATATCGTTCAAAAAACGTTTCGAATTTTCGGTCCTGAATCAAGGTCGTAATTAAGATGAACGGTTCGAGTTTATGCGGGCCTATTTTTTCTTCTTTTCTTTTTTTCTTCTCTTTTTCATTTGATAATTGTTTGAGTAGAAAGCGCATGTGGGCCAGGGTCCGGCAAAGAGCCTGTACCTGTGTATTTATTTGAGTCAAACATTTGCCGGACATGTGCGAGGAGTACT
The DNA here is from genome assembly GCA_963932425.1 of Athalia cordata. Taxonomy (NCBI): domain Eukaryota; kingdom Metazoa; phylum Arthropoda; class Insecta; order Hymenoptera; family Athaliidae; genus Athalia; species Athalia cordata. The sequence goes on from OZ010626.1 coordinate 36,475,715, forward strand.
CGGGTCAAGGGGTGCGTCTGGATATTTATACTGCAACCGCGTCGTTTTATTCGCCGTGCAAACAGAAGAAAATAAAAGAATCAAAAGACACTGAAAAGAAGAGAAAAAAGATTCATCAGGCCTAATGACGGGTAAAAACCGGAACTGAAATCGCGTAGGGAATATATGTATATACACTTCCTGCATATAATGTAGACGTATGTAATAAACAATTTATCATTTATCCTACACGCGACTTATTACAGTGTTTATAAGTGAATATATTATGTGTAGATCTTCTATTTTCTGGCGCCTGCAATCTTGGTGACGCAATTTAATTAAGATTTATCCTGCACAGTTATGATTAGCTATGATAGATGCCTGTATGAGATGTATCTATCTGCCTCTGCATTGGTATATAATATACAAATAAATATCTGTGGTTAAGAACCCAAAGATATTCAACGCATGTTAGGAACGATTTCCGTAAAATTATGGCAAAGGTAATGAGTTCCACGCGCGGTCTCGATCACCCAGGAATATCATATCTACGTTATAACTGTATGTATATAATGTATTATCATTACATACCCATGCGACGATATTATTGACTAATGTTAATTGCGATTATATATCTGCAAAGCTAATACCTAATGCAACTATTCGCAAGGTCTTTTCAGATCGTAAATCTACCCAGTTTGCGGCAGTCGTTTATTAATAGTTTAGAGTTTTATTATTTCCGATAACACAAAATGCAGACGAATTGTTGTATGAATCGCGTATATTTATTTATTCATTTCTTTGAATTTTTGTTAAACTATTTCCTCACCCCCTTTTTGTAGTTCTGATTTTTTTATTTCGCGAATCGTCTCGGCTTTTCGAACACACGGGGCATTTCGCAACGCCTACGGTTGTACATCGTATACCTAGCTATATACGACGGCAGTCGATTTCTCGAAAAGTAAAAGAAAAGAAAATAACAAAAATAAAATAACTAAAGAAAAATAAAAACGAGAAGGAGAAAAAATAATTAAAGAAGCGGTGATGGCGAGATCCAGCGTGACCGTTGCACAACGTCAAAGTGGTGGCAATGACCTCTGGTTCTCTTCTTTGACAACGACCTTGTAAGTACGGTGCAGCGATGAGATGAGAATTACATGGAATGAGAAAGGATCACGAGAAGATGCGCAATGTTTTCAGTATATACACATATACATATATAAATGTGTATCCCTATCGGGGCGCGAATCATTGCACCCTCAAGATATTGACGAAGAGGAATATACCGGCGAGCTTCTTTGTATTTTTATTTTCTGTGATTTATCAATTTTGTTTTTTCTTTCTTTTCCACTAATCTTCAGGTGTTTGATCTCAACCGTGATGGGTATTACGCTTTGGTAGCAAAAATAAGAGTTGTAAGAAGAGATGGAACGACAAAAAATTAAAAATCAAAAAACAAAAAAAAATTGTATAAATAAAATGAAAAAACAAATGAAGGATACATAACATCCTGCGATTAAAATCTTGGCGTGCTCCGAACCAAGGTCGTAGACCGGTTCAAGGTCGATCGTCTCAAAGTCCTCGGACTTCTGTACTGATTATACTGCGGACGGGCAATGGGTCGGGTCTGTCTTAAATCACCGTAAAAGATGATATAGAAAAGATGATGCTCCTCTACTTTTGCACTATTTTGCAGCGCTTCTGTTTCTGTCTGTGCCTTCAGTCGTACCCGCATCGTATAAGCTTTGAGTTTGCTGCAGCTGCTACAGCATCATCGGAATTCTACTTCAGTTCGCTGCATTCGATGTATTTTTTTTTCTTTTTTTTTTTTCTTTTTGTAACAGGAAAATAGATAAGTGAAAAAATATCGAATAAAAGAAAATGAACAGAGTTATACCGGACCTTCTGGGAACCTTAGGCAATTTATACCCCAAGATCCTTGGTATTTTATTTGTTAATTTTTCTTTTTTCACAAAATATCGGAGAATAACGCGTTATCCATTTTTATTGCGCTGTCAGTATCCGCGACACTAACAGCCCCTCGATTACCTTTGCTCCTTTCATTTTCTTTTTTTTTTTTTTTTATTTCTTATTTCTACGTTTTAATTTCTGTGTTCTCCGAGTTCCTCGCGGACCTAATTTATCTACTATGGTAACCGGAGATCCGCAGGTTTACTCAGCGCGCGTAGGCGTTCCATGAATGCCTGGCTAATTACTTGAGAATCTGAAATACTTAGCTACTTGTTATATATATACCAAAGCGGGATCTTACCGCACAACTGCATCGTATTTGAAAAATACGTAAGGAGCTGCAGTTTGTTGCGTACATATTACGTACCTTTAGAGCACGACCCAGTGATCGTGAATGTGCGAAGATCACGTTCCAGGACTGTGTTTAATTTCCTTCGATTAATCCTTGCTAAGATCTATGGAACCGCATTCGTAATTAACACCACAGGTATTGTGCAATAATAAAATCTAAAGTGCTCGTGCAAATTCCTAAACCAAAAAGTTTGTAAATTCTACATCCTGTCCCTGCAGGTGATTCATAATTATCGCAAAGTCCTCACATATTTTTTCTCGGTTTCCATTTTTTTTTCAGCACTTTAAACTCCCTTTTATAATCAATTAGCAATTATATATTGTCTTCGAGAGTTGGGATATTTTTTCCTTATGGTTTCTGAGAACATTTGACATGATCAAACCGCGAGGATATTATAATTAATGAAACTCACCGGTGAAAATATTCAAGGTGGAAATAAAGTAGAAGGTGGATCTTTTGAAAAAGAGGGGGGTAAAATTTCATAAAGCGAAAATTATTTAAAGGCATCGTAAAGAGTGGCTTACGCAATGTTTACGATGACGTTTTGCGAGCCCAAAGGGCCACCCTGGAAAATAATATATCACAACCCAGCTAAGGGGAACTCCTAAAACTTGACTTTTCCATGGGCACAGGGCGTAAAAGGTCTCCTATATGATTAATGACTGCGATTATACGAGAGTATCATAATTCAAAAAAGATATTCACTTTTATCATTGCTCGATGATGAACTTTATATTATTTATTACACCACCCAAACCGCGGCTAATTCTTAAGCTTCCAGAGATTTTATTTATTTTGTTTTTTCTCATCATCGGAGAGTCAAGAATTTTTAGGGCGCACTTTGAACAGCCACCTTTTTTGCTTTCGAAGGTTTGTCCCTAGGAGAAGAAGAAGACGACGACGACGACGACGACAACAAGGGACGACTTTTTCCACCATCTGTTCTTGAGATGGATAATTTCACGTGCACGGTGCTCTGCGTAGTAGCTGATGAAGTAACAGTATAACATCCAACACGCGGTCCTTCTCTTGGAAGGCGGGAGGATCGGGAGATCTGGCGAGTGAGCTTCCTTGTAACTGCTAATTGATACAAGTTTGAAAGGGACAAAAAGTGCGTCGTATCCCACGAAATAGTGAGTGGGTCCATCTCATAAATCTTGCGTACGTCTGAAACTTCTGTTACTGTGACAGTTTAGTTAACCAAAGTAATAATCTCTGCTCCACAGATTTTCTCTCTCCGTAGAATACATAATTGCGTTTTTGATCCTGATCCTATCCTGATGCTGATGCTGATGCTTCAGCATTCATAAGAACTTCTGCAGGAGCTCCGTTGAGCGTTCTATGAGCAGGATCTGTAGAGAAAGAGGAAGGAACATTCACTCGGTCCAGATATAATGGCGCCTGGTTTTTCGCCCGGTTGTGAAGCGCGGCGGCTGCAGTAGCGGCAGCAAACATCAGCAGCAGCTTCCCCAGGAACAAGAATCCTGACAAAACCGTATTTATTCTCGCGGTCGGTATTCAACTCCTTCAAACTTACCTGGCGCCAGCAAACTCAAGCTAGCAATTCACATTCCTTTTCATGAAACCAGCAAATTCCAAGGAGAGTAAAACGGGGGGCAATGATATTACCGCGTGCTCTTATGTGCTTTCTATCCAGCACAACGTGAACGTGTACAATTGATTGCGAACAATCAGCCGCTGGCGCTGAAAGGTGTGCACCTAAAAAAGTAAAAATGATAATTAAATACTCCACCTCCTCAGATCCTACCTACTGATGTTGTCCGGGTAATTACGCTCAGCACTTGTGTATAAAAGTATCTACATTTATACACATATAGACATATACCTACACTCCATCGTCAGAAATTATTTTCTTAGATTGCCAAGTGCTACACACTCGCGACATTCATTACTAAATTAAACTCTGTTGATGAGGATGAACCGATGAGGATGTTTGGAAATTTCGTATCCCAGCAAAAGTTGTCAAATACGAAGATCGATCAGAGGGTGTGTGATTTTTATGTTTTCGCAAAAAATTATGGGGATTCGCAGGTTCCATCCCGCTGATCTTTTCGATCTGTTTTCAATCCATATGCACTTTTTGAACATTTTGTTCGCCCAGCTGGAATTTTTATCAGCGAATTTTCATTCGTCAGTTTCTGGAGCGAGACACGATAACAAAAAAGAATATCGCCATCCGACTGATGCACGATATGTAATATCGGTTGACCAAGTAAGTTGCAGTCAACGTTCTCCCGAAAGATAGAGTAAAAGTGCAGGAGTAGCATTGATTTGAAGCGAGGTGAAACGTTGCAAAGTAGGATGGATGGATAGATGGAGGATAGATGGATGGACGGATGAAAACACGGACAGAGGGACATAAGATCGTCCAGCGCACATTCCGAAGTGAATAGCAAGCTACTGATGTAAAGCCGGGTTGCGCCGCTCTCTGGATGCGCTCGTTGTTGTTTCTTTATTTATTTATTTCTCTTTATTTGCTCTACGTATATAGTACGTAGCAGACCTCATCCTCATACTCCTATTCCTTCTTCTTCTCTTCTTCCTTCTTGCGGATCTACAGCCGCGGTAGAAACAGCAACAGCAACAGCAACAGCGACAGCAGCAGCTCCTCACTCCCGGAGGAGAGACCAGAAAGAGAGACTCAAAGGAGAGACCAGATCGTAGATACGAGGCGATATACAGCCTAGCCAAACAGTAAACCCCGCGCCACGATCCGCCTTATACTCAACGATCCCACCATGCAGCGGACCGATCTCGCATACTGATGAGTGATGAGAAATATTATTGCGTAGGTATCGAAAGATCAACGGCAACCTTGGTGAGTAACCACTCTCTTCTTCTCTATATTTAATATCAGGAAAATTGTTCTTTTACTTTACTTTCCCGCATCGGATGGTCCTTATGTAATTACGATAATATTACGTTATCTGTTATCACCCTGTGAAGAAAAATACAATCACACTACTATAGTTGATGAATTTCTGCGGTGATTTTGTAAACTACCGTTTGTCGGTTTCTCTCAATACTCTCGTCCCTCGATAATCGAACTCAAGAAATGTTTTATCCTATCTTTAAATCTCATCGCAATGCTTTCCTGACCTAGCTTCTCCACTAACAGACCTTCACTGAAAACCTCGTAACAGGTTTATACATCCTATGTATTTACAACGATACAAACCGCTAACAGACTGTTATATACGAAAGACCTACTACAACTTCCTCCAGAAACAGTATATTTAACATATGAGTTACACGCTAAGAGAGCGGTGGTAATATGAGTAAAGGTCTGTAATTAAAAGGCATAAAATTTTCCCTGAACTTCGAAGGAGAGAGAATACAAGTAAACGCGAAGACCCCAATACCACCATATTATTAGGGAACTCGAAGCTCGCCTGCACTGACGCGGCTCAAATACAAACGAGCCGCGCTCAATTCATTCTATGAAAATATCTCATGCTAATTTTCACAGACCAAAGATTGACTGGCCCCCGGAGTTGCTGCTGCTTTTGCTTCTGCTGTGGTTAGGTTTGCACAGATGTATCGCAGATGTAGCGAAGATCGCGTGCGTCGACGACCGCTAGCCATCAAGAGTTGATAGTTGTTGCCTCCGCCTTCTGCAACCCTCAGGGCATGTCCGTGTGGTGAAGTCAGCTTTGTAGCCAGCGCATCACCCTGTCATCAACGGCTAAGTTTCATGTACGTGAGATATTCAACGGTTAGAGTATGTGATAGGTATCCGCTGTGTGGCAAGGGTAAAAGAAAAAAGCAGAAAAAATAACAAGCAAATTGAATCTGGAGCTTGTTTCAACGTACACCCTGTCATGTGCGAGGAACTTTGCGATGGACGTCTTCGGGACGCCCTCAGGACTTGAAGTTGCACAAATTCCCGGCTAAATGAACCCGCAGAGGCAAATATCCAATCGGCAAATTGACTCGACGGAGGTGACTGAAAGATCTCGATATTCTCGCAGGTCTCGCCATATATCTGGGAGAAGTTAAGAGTTGCCCCCTTGGGAGTGAAGCAAAAATAGATTCTCGAATTCTTATGTAGTTATAAAGATTCAGGAAGTAAAATTTGGAAACACCGTAAGTATAGGGTTGTTTTAAGTGGCGGCCCTTAAATTTCTTTCAAAATTGCTATACCCGCGCAATGTTGCAGCCTTAATAACTGGTGCCAACAAACTTTTTGCTCAATTCTTCTTCGTCTTCTTTCCTGCGATCCCCTCTTCAAATACGTCCATAAACTCCATTTTTTTTGCTTTACCCCTTTGGCTAAAAAAAAATCTTGAACAAAAAAAAAACGGAAAAAACAAGAAGAAAAAAGTTCTGACAATATTATACGTACGAAACGAATTTTGATCTATAGGATTATAAATTACCGCGAGTACTTGGCCTGATTATCACTAACGACTATGTTAAGACGTTATTCTTTCCGGTATTCGATCACATCATCTATCGGAGGTACCTATATTTAATATCCTTGCGTCTAATGTCTCAATTAATGGAGTTTGATTTAAACGATGTACATAATCGTCTTTCTTCATTTAAAAAAACTTTGCGCAACAACAAACGAGTTCGTTATAGTGATTCTTTGCAATTTTTTACTTAATCATAGATAGTCGCATTGGTAATGTTATGTCATAAAATGAATTTCAAGGTCTCTATTTTCATTGAATTCTCATTAATTCGGTTATTATAACACAATTCTACAAGTAATACTCATTAACTGCGTAAAGCAAACAGAAATATTATCATTATCATCACATCGCTAAAGATATTCCAACCCAAAATTTGAGTCCTGGTGTGTCACGCTTAAAAAATAGACACGTATTCAACAACATCAAATTCTCATCACCATGTGCAGCTCGAAACTATAAAATTAAAGCAAATAAGTAAAGAATATTACCACCCAATTATTGGCATAATTAAAATTATCATTTTTTTTTCTTTTTAAATCAACCTAATTCAAAAATGGTCATATTTCTGAACCAAAAAAATTTGTTATTAATGTCATTTATATTTCGGCAAATAAAAAATTCGAGGCAAATAATTTTACCTCTTATGGTTTTCAGACGCATCAAATATTCATCATATTTTTATCAAAGTAATCGGATATGTAAATTTCTAACATAATATAAGTTACATTGTTACGGTGCATTTGCTTCTCATGCTGGGATCATTCATTTTGCCTTTAGTTACCCAGCTCACGTTGCATGTCCGCCAACACTTTAGTAGCTCATATAATTCGCGGGGGATTTATTGAAGGGAGGAATAAAGGGGGAATTCAGAGGAGATTCACAACGCTTCGTGACCCTGCAAACTGCAACCGCGTAGCGACTACACGTACAGCAGTTCATACCGATGCATCGAAATGACGAACGTCTAGAATCATGAATTTCGCAGTGATTTGCCTACGAAAGATCTCTCGGGAATAATTCTTATTTCAACTCCACCACCATCGTGGTTGGTTAGATATTCTGTATCTAACCAAACCTTATCTCACACCTACCTTTTTTTCCTTACTACTTGAGAAAATGGTTTCGTCGGCTCAGCTGATACGCACTTCAGGATAGAGGATAGAGGATCACGAAAAAGAACTAATAAAATAAAATAATCGGAGGGTGTGATTGTGCGATTACCTTCGGCTCGCATCACGTCAGGATGAAAGACAATCGCAATACATGTGCATGATATACTGTACTGTTATATCAAACACCTGCAACTCAACAAAGATTCCCGTAACGATAAGAGAAAAGAAAAAAGAACAATTGTGTACGTTTGTAAAATACATGCGTGTTTCCGTTGGATGTTTTTTTTCCCGTTTGTTATCTAACTTATATTAGCATAATGCCTAATCTAGTTATTAGCACAGATATTATCCAAATTCTTACCGTGTTACAACTACGTTTAAAATAATTATCTGCATTTAAGATCAAACATTTTACCGTAAGATGAGATAGGAACGTGGATAGTAACTTTGAAGGCTTCTGACTGACGGAAAACTTCAGATTATTGTTAAGTGTACGTCACATTCATGCCTTTACAATTTATACCTACTTGTTTACGAGATGCGGCTGTAACAACCATCGCGTGATGATTGACCCAGTCGCAGACTGCAACACTGTGTTTCCCACAAATTATTATACAGTTTACTAATTTTCTTGTACTGAAGCAACTTGGCATTCCTTATTTTTTTAATACTTTTTTTTGTTGCGTTTATACAAACTCGAATCTCATGGTTGTCGATTTTTCCATAATTCTAAAAATTACATATAGATTTTCGAATCAGTCCGTTCAATTTATTCCCATTTTGGTAAGTATAATTATTACAAATACGCGTAAGTGCGTACAGAAAACTTTTGGTTAAAACGAGAAACTCGAGAGGGTTTATAACTGAACGGGATATCTTAAATTTATAACGCAAACAGCTGATAAAGTTAATATTGATATTCCCCTATCTACCTATGGTGTTAACGGTATACATATGGGTGAAAAAAAAATTCTATATATACTCCTGAGTATGTAAGCCAATTAGGAAGGAACTTTACCTTGGCAGCTAGAAAACTCCGGTCTTTAGCTAGAGATATCTTTCTAACGAGTGATAATTGTCCCTTATTTGTGCGTCGGCGATTCCCTGCACAAGAAAAAGGGAGAGTATAATCCCGCGCGGTATAATAAGTGCTCGAATAATTGGATGTGCGATCATAAAGCGCGTTGTTTATACCAGCTACATAAAAGCTGATTTGAAATAAAAATTATAAACGAACGGGAAGGACATTGATAATTTGAAGTTTTTTTTTTTTTTCTTCTTCTGTTCTTTTGCATGGGGCTAATCATAAGTACGGGCGACAAGTATCGTCGCGTTTTTATAGACAATTTTTTTTCATCACCATTTGTGTGTGTTTTTTATCTTCAATTTTTTTAATTAATTAATTTAAATTTCAGGCGAAATATTTTATATGCAACTCATCTCAAACGGGCGACCTTCCCCGAGGCGGTTATAATCTGACTACTTAATATTGTGTGTATACATAGAGGTGAGAGATTTACCTCTTATAAGGATCTTATGGCTTTCGATTTCAATAAACGCTGCGGCTAATCATCGGTATCATAGGTGTATTTGGACAATCAATTACACCTTCGAAAACATATTCGAGCTTACACGTTGAGGGTCGATGTAAATCGCCCGGGGGGATTTAACGTCGTAATCAATCATAGCTTATGGCATTATTTGACGCCTGAGTAAGAAACCATTACGGAAATAGGTGTACATACCGGCGTCGAGCTGATCTCACTTTTTAAATATACACACAATATACCCGGGATAATATGATGAGCTATCAACGCGTGCGTTATTAAAATTGTTTAATCGTTCCCCGGCTATAATAGCACGCTTAAAAGTGAATAAACCAATGGACGGAAGGTAACAAGCCGGTAGTTGTTCATCGACGCTTAAAGGCTGTCCAGAGCTTCACCCGGAAACAGAAAGCAAGAAGATTCAGCCTCCGTATTATTCCCATAACGTAATAGTCGGGTAGCTTGTTCGTATTGAGAAAAAAAAAAAGAGAAACGAAAAATACAACTTCTCGATTATTTTGCGTTGCTGCAGTTCATTCTGCTAGGTTCACCAGGTAAAATATACCATCCATGAAAGTATCAATTGCACCTACAAACTTTTACAAATTCAACCATCCACATCACTTTCGTACAATACCCCGAAGATGGTTATACAATTCACGCGGAATCCGTGAGCAGGTTCCTGTAAAATTAAACTCTCTTTTATTTCACCCCCTTTTGTAGTTACAGCTTCCTTTACTCGCCGCTATATTATTTGCAGATATTATTTTCTCTAGCGCAACTTGTTAGCCATGCGACGCATCTAATCATGTATCATCGTTTTTTTTCATCTAGACATTCACGATTTTTCAGTTTCCCGAACAACATAAATTACGTGCCGGCTAAACCGAATTTGCGGTGTACGGAGTGTTTCGTATATCCATCAAACAAAAAAAAAGAAATTCAAGAATATTTCAGAATTTTTTTTAGAATTCCAAGGCATCGATTATTTTTTGCCGATCAGAATCAGAAAAAAAAAATACATAACTTTACCGTGAAAGCGATTTCAATGACGTTTTTCAAGAAATTCTAAACAATTCCGAACCGATGATTGATTTTCGATCTTCATAACTCGAGGACGTTTTCATGTTTCCAATAAATTAAGAAGAGACCAGCGTACGGTCGGGTTGGGACGCGCAACGTTAATCATAAATGATAGTATGAATTTATCTTTGAGTCATCCATCGGGGCATTGCGAGAAATAATTTTGCAGGGCTAAGGCGTCCAGTTCCATACATAGACGTGCGGTGATGTCGCTGCAGGCATATGAGCCGATCACCCATATGCCCGTGACAAAAGTTAAGTCCATGCAAGTGCTGATATCGAGTGTCGCCTAGTTAGTTAGGACCGCGTTTATTTGCGATGAATTAGCTGGTACGGTTCGACTTATAAGGTAGGACAGGTCGCCCACGCCGCAAATGCAGTTGGTTCGCAACGCGGCGGTATAGGATCGGCAGCAGCTGGTCTAGGAGTTCGCGTATTATATACCTGATCCTGGTTTGTTAGACTTTTCTGCATGGTCGTGCAACGATCTAAACCTATAGTGCAAGAGTCTCACTTCTTCCGGGGCACGATATTCAGCGGTAGCAAGGAATATTCGTGACTATCGTAAGCCGATTAACCAACGACACCTTCCCTTAAGTGGTCATTTTCAAACGATCTAAGGTTAATAGGGGCCGTATAGAATCTGAAGGTTTCCCACCATTCGACGTTAATTCCATTAGTGCACAGTCTCATGTACAGACGTGTTCAGGACATTAGAATTTCATTCAGGATAATATCAAATCGAAATGATTTAGCTTCATAACCGTGTCATGGGAATCATTCGATGGAGAGCCATTAACTTTCAAACAGTTGTGTCCCTAAATAAACATGAATTTAGTCCAATGACTTGTGAAAAAACATTTCGAGTAATTCCCAAAATCATCGTTTCTGCATTCCTCAAATCGAAATTATAAAAAATAATTTTTTTTTTACGATCCTATGGGAAATTACTGCTAAATAAGTTGGTTGCTCAATTTTGAACAGTATATGCGTGGTACTTAATCTCCGAACGGTTCGTAGGATACCGAAATTGTTTACTATTAATTTTTCCGTTTATTGTACGAACAACGCTAGTCGGGATTACCTCGATGTCTGAGGTCATGACTACATATCGATAATTAGCATGCGTTAATGACATAGATATACTCGTTATCTCTCATGCGAAGTAGCCGTCCCACTGAACCACGTGTGTGCGATATGATCCTCTCAGAAGTATGCGTATAATAAGAAGAGATACAAAAAAAACATTTATACATGTGTGTGTATAAATAATAAGAAAAAAAATAAAAAAACTGAAATTGAAAGTGTTCGTCCCAGTCCATAATGCCTATAAATAGCCATCAGGATATAACGAGTGAATGTTAAAAATTTGTATTTATGATGTTTTCCATCGGATACAAATTGTGTTAGTTGGAAAGAGGTCCGACGTCATATCAGATGAATAACCGTACCGTCGTACTGTCGCACATGGTGAACGATAATTTCCATAATATCGTGGAATAAAATTTCAGGCGCGTTGAATTTGTAGAAAAAAAACATTCATGAATAAAGAAATAATATCGGATATATTGAACGTTTACGAAAAACCTGTCGACGGACGGATAATTGTTGCAATTAATCAATAATCTTTCCGAACCCTGACGCACTATTGGTACCAGTTAAACGTGCGAAGGTCTTTTCCCAAGTTCTCTTTGCCGTGATAGAAACATCCATGACATCATCCAACCGTGACCTCTGAACTCATCTACAGCTTCGTTCGGATCTGAGGTTGTAATTCCGTTTCCAATAAAATACCTGCCTCTAGTTGCATTTTCTTCGCTCTTTGCCTACCCAAATCAATCCATCTCTTTCTCATCTCATCTCACCATCATCTTCCTCGATCGTGTCCTCACTCGAATCCATCGAATAAAATGAATACCTCCAGTATCTTGGTATAGAAAATCAATATATCTATATAAATCACGTATCCACGAATGCTTCCGCGTATTTGATCCTTGCGTTCGTACCCTGTTTTGTTTCAATGTACTCCGCAGTGATATAGACAGATGGGTTATATTATATGCAGGTGGAATTAGGTATATAGCCGACTGACAGATAGTTATTGACGATTGCAAGTGTCTTCGATTCGTCACTTTTAAGTTTCGTTCTGCACAGCCTACCTAGCTACCATTTGCCAGTTTTCTTACTGCAGGTGCAGCATCTAATTGTGAGTGGTTTGTATTATTGAAATTGCACCGTCCGATGGAGATTGAATCGTTATTTGTATACCCGGATTCAAAAGACGCGAGAATATTGAGACTCACGTATTATACGCAACGTTATGGTACGTTCATTGACAATGTGGTCGTTGAGAGTACGAAGAAGTCATAATTCATCCAGTCAGGATAATCAATAGCGTTGCTAATTTTTATATGTAATTATATTGTCCTGTATATAATGATAATGATAATAGTTCTAGCAGTTGATCGCATCGATTAGCGGTGTGAATTAACATTTTTTACGTCACCGGACAATGATTCCCAACTGCACCTGGTTATTACCATATTTGCAGCCTTGCAAGGTTTTATTCAACATTGTATATATGCGTGTGTATCATCGGAGCTTATAAAGTCTGGACATCTCTATGCGTCTGTACTAGACTTATATTCTATATAATGCTATAATACCACTCACTTTTAATTGCAGACAATTTATAAATGTCAGTTTTGTTCATCTGCACGATTTAACATGTCAACAGCACCCGCGACTCAAATCCCGATTATAGTCTCGTACGTGCATTCCTTATACCATTTCGCTTTCAATTTGCTTCATTTTAAGGTGCACTGACATTGAATAACTCTGTGAAAATTTTTTATCTTTTTTCAATTTCTATCTCAAGTTTTATCCCATGGTAATCCATTTCAAGAACGAACCGTACCGATCGTTTTCTTTTTCCTTTCAATTAGAAAAAAATCTGCAAAGCGATGCAGAGGACATTTCCTTATAGTTTCTAACATTGAAATTCCGTTGTTGAATATAATATATCTATGATATTACAGCTTTTGTCATCTCCAAGCCAGACACTAACATGAAATTATTAGGTATTCTTTTTATTTGATTATCAGATACTTTGGCAAGGACGTCGTTAATTGATCTTTTAACGACAAGAAAAAAAAGAAAGAAACTAAAAAAATCGCCATCCCGAATATCCTGCCTCTACGTATATTTCTAATTGATTTAAATATTAACCATATATCGCTAAATTACCTTGATTAATGCGTATAATTAGGATTTGGTAATCACCAGCTAATAAAAGATATTTAATTATTTCTAACGGCTGATCACTTTTTACACCAAATTGCAGCACAGTCAGCTCTCATCGCAAGGGTAAGCTTAACTGTATAAAGCATTAGACGACATTTATTTAAAAATTTATATCGCGATGTTATCGCTCTCTCCGATACCACTGCAATTTTTAATGTGGTTACTTTGGAATGATGTAATAAATAAGGATGGATATGTATTAAATTATGGATCGATTGGAATATGTGTAAAATTTGATCTGCCAGGAAATTTCATGACTATATTACAGTGAACTTGGTTACGCTGGGATCTACGAGTGTACAGAGTATGATTTTAGGCGTCGTGGCATTGGCTCTGGGTATTGGTTGAGGTGTTGGAATTTTTTGTTCGAATAATTTGTGCTTATAGTTGAACCATTACATGTAGAGAACACGTTGGATGTGGATCGAGATTCGACGGGCGTGAAATCTATTAATTGCGGATTCCTACCGATGTTTAAAAGATTGTTCAACTTCTGTAATTAGGCACAGGCGGACTATAGACTTGACTTCATTCAGAGTTCAAAGCGGGATGAAAAATTCAAGAGGCGTTATAAGAAATATAGTTAATGACCCGTACAGTTTGGCTTTAAGAAAGGCGAGTTCCTCGATCCTGCAGAGTTGAGATTTTTTAGGCGTCTAGTCTGGGACGACTAATTTCGATCGTAGGATTAACAGATCTGTATTCCGATCCACTCGATCAGAATATACGTCCTATATAAATGCACCTGTTAAACGCACCCTCTGAAGATGGCAATATATCAACGACAGCTATTACGGAGACAACGTTGCGCTGCCAAACATAATTTTAAATTTCATCATTTTACACCGTGACGGTGAAGATTGATTGAACAAAATAACCAACGAGATGAATTTTCTCAACGTTTCTGTCCTCGCTCCATCGAGTTACAATAATTGCGGCTACTAATTTCGGAACAATTACTTCGTCACGGATAGACAAAAGGATATACTACACGTGGCTTGAGCGAATTCTTCGAATTTCGCAGCGTATATAATCGAAAGTTTTCTTTCTTATTTTAATGTATTCAAAATCCAGGGTGGGATCAAAGTTGTTGTAGTTTCTAACCGCAAACGACATCTGCTGCATCTTATTTATGTTCTAATACCGTCGTTGGTCAGTCTTAGTTCCGATGTAAGAGGAACCCAACCTTTCCAGAGTCAAAAATGACAAGACTACCAAGTGACAAAAGTTCCCATCGTAAAACGGAAGCTGAGTCAGAGTGTTGTCTTATTTATAAATTAATCTGCAAGTGCGAGTGCTGAACCTTTTTAATCGTGTGAATTATCAAATAGTTTTCCCGTTATGTTAAATCATATAAGATACTCAACCGGATGACCCAAGCGGGCCGGAAATGACGAGTAAAAAGTCTCGGATAAATAACGAAAAATTAAATAAACTAAACCCATATTACCGGTTCGCTTCTATGTGTATGGTATGCATGATATATGGGAATTGCTAAAGGCATTTTTGGTTCGGTGTCGTTTCCTTCGTTAAATTCCAGTCATTTAACTTACAGTCTTCTTCGTACTAACGAAAGAGAAAGAATGAACCAAAGGGAAAAAACAAAAATTAAAAAAATAAGTCAACGGTAAATCTACGTTAATTATTATCCACTCCGAGGATGTCCCAACCAGAATTGGAAGCGAGATCAAGATCAAATTCCTCCAAGATTCTCTTCGTATTAACAGCACCGTTGATTTCATTGCTGTAACGCCAACGCCCTGATAAATTCAAACTGTGATACGAATACTACTTATTTATTATCCACATACACACCGGCTAACGCTATGTTTCTGTGCATCGGTCCGGAATGTGGTGTTTTGAAAGGTTACAATTTTCTATTCGTATTATAGTAGGTATACCTACCAACTCTGGAGATATATTGCTCCTAGCGAGTATCGATTGCATCCGATCAACATCTGCAGCTTCAAGTGATTCCTCACAAGCACCGTGGAAGCGGTGAAGTAACGTCGGATTTCAAGGATCAATATAATCTCCACCGGAATTAAAGGCAATAAACGCTCGTTCGATTCGGTCGTTGTACATAAAGGTAATTTACTACTCAATTAATTACTTGTGTAATTAAAACAAAAGAAAAAAAATTGTAGCGATGATATCTATTCATATGTTCCTTACGTTTGGCACCTACATTAAATAAACGCTCTCTATAGCAGATCATAAAAGTTCTGGAAAACTTTTGTTTTTCACGAAATTCGAAAGCGAATGAATCTATCTTTTCCTATTCGGAGGATTAGAAAAGATTCCATACGTACGTTGCCGCAGAGAAGGCAGTTGAAAAAAGAATATAAAAAAAGAGTTAAAAAAAAAAAAAAAACTGTGCGGAAACAAACGGAAACGGGAAATGTGGTATCTTCCGAATTCGGTATTTCCATGTAAGCTGAATGATGTATAAAAACAAGGGAATAGTGCAACTTATAGTCGTTGGTCTATTAGACTCTAATAGTTACAGCGAAATCGAAAGAAAATGAATGTACCTCTACCGGTCGCGGAATATATATTGCACGGTATTAGAAAAAAGAACTGTCGCTAATCTGGTTTGTACGCGATTCAGCAGCGTAAGTTTGTTCTGATATGGTTATAGACTCGTTTTCCCAAGAATGGTTTCTTCAGCCAACGATGCGCACAAACCATCACGATCATCACCATCATCACGATCATCATCGTCGTCGTCTTCGTCCTCACTAAACGGTTCACAAAGTGAATACGAAGGCGCCTAGTGTGTACCTATTGCAGCACGGAGAGGTCGTTTTCCCGTTAAAGAGTCCATAATAGCGAGGAAAGGATTCTCCGCGGGTGTCGACATCTGGTCCTCCAATAGGTATATATGACAAGATTCTATATACTCTTCGAGGTCTAATTGTATCGAGTGAAGCTAATCGCGGATCGATACGTATGAACTCACTTCATATAAAAATCACAATCAACGAATGTTCCTTGGTCCGATTTCCATGCATGTAGTACCCCGGTCAAGGCCGCCCGTATCAATTTATTACCAAGTCAAGAATTGTTTCACATTTATTACTCATAAGTACAATCAAACGTATAAATCTTTCCTTATACAAAAATTCATCCAATAATAACATACAACCAATACCGTGCGATCTGTTGTGGCAGGTGAGATTTTATTACCACTGGACCGATCGTCTGGATAAGTCGTTAATATCGTTTATTATAATAAAATATATAATGAGTGAATCCTTCTGAAAACTATTTTGTACATCGATAATATAATATGGCAACTAGTTATAATAGCGGTGATAATTAAAGGTGTCGAGGCAATCAATTAACTTCATACCCCTACCGCGCTTATTATACAATATTGAAAATCTCATCACGTATACACGCGTATAGAAATTTCTCGATGCCTTCCAATTTGCATGGCCAGTTTCTCTAGCCGATGACAAAACGAATCAATTCATTGAATTAACAGTCGTAAATACATTCACATATCTGGTATACCAACACGTATATAGTGCCTATTACGCGTTCATCTAAACTGATATTGTTGTAAATCGACTGAGCTCGTATAGCTGATTTGCAATTAACACATAACTACAAATAGAAGACCCTAGTTCTCTAATAGCTCGGGAGCAATTGAAGATGGGAAAGACCTAGACCCATATTTCAGCGAGGCTAATTCATCGAATTACGAAGACCATACCCATCATAGATCTCTTCATAGAAATGTAATTTATCAATGTGCCATCGGATACAATCGGTCCATCGAATGGATGATCGGTTCGATTCGGATTCGCGAGATCTCTGAAGATCGCGAGGGAAGAAACTGGAAAAGTGACGGTCAGGGGTGGGGGTGGGGGTGGGGGGAGGAAGGGATTTATTTACACTTGAAGCGTATGTTATTTGACAGGCAATAAGCATCGCGGCGTGAGGCATAGCGTTGCAGCTGCATGCAGCTGGTATTACGACATACATACATCTCTATCGTTAGCAGTCAAGTCTGTAACAGAACCTAATAGATTTCCGTCAAGCCCTACTCCGAGGCTCATGGGTTTTATCTTTATCTTTCTAAGGAATCACTACGAATTCCAAAAGCTTGGAAGACCAAGTATGAAGTTGGTATGTAGAAGAAGAGGTTCGGTAACCTTGTAAGTGTTCCTGCACGCAAGTGATGAATTGCATCTGATATATACCTATATATACACGTACATATAGATATAGATGTTTCTATAGACTCTCGGATTACGTAATAACTTGAAAGTAAATTTCAAACTCACTTTCGGCAAACATAATGAATGTATACTTACGATAGTTTTAAATACTGCGGACGTATTGTGACGGTGTATTAAAGATTTTGTACCAAAACTAAGATATATCCTACTGTGGTCCTTCCGTATGTACATTTTTTTTTCTACTCAAATATTGCCGTTCAATAAGAATGTAGGTACACATCATCAGATGGAGGTGCTTCCTCATTTATCTTTCAAATCTCGCTAAAAATTTATCTTTTATCCATAATGTACTCATATGTATATGATGCAAGACTAACAATAAAATGCACCAAAGTTTCGCGCACGTCTTTTTTTTTTTTGCGAATCAGTACGATCTGTAACAAGCAAAAAAAAATTTCGTGCAAATTTTGAACTCTCTTTTATTAGACAGTTTCCGTTGACACAGGTGTTTAAAAACAATTTTGGTGTCACTACTCCCGTATTCTTTGTTACTTTACTCGGTAGCAAAATTCAGACGATTCGTCTTTTTTCTCATTCATTTTTCTTTTATATTGAGACCAGAGATTGAATTAATGCATTATATAATAACCATAATTTGGTCAATTATTACGTCTGCATGTGATACGACACGGGTATTAATAATAAATATACGTGTAATTTGGTAAATTTTGATCTCAAAGATACATATATATAGATATATGGGATCTATCAAGTCTGTAGCCAATTGTCGAATTACAGAAACCACTCGAGCGTTCGAAATTCAGATTAAAATTAATATTGTATTATCGCGTTGCCTCTTTTTATAAATATACTCGCGCTGCAGCTCCATATAATAAAACGTATACGACTATAATAGGACGTTACGTCGGATCGCCCGCGACCCGTTGCACATATAAGAGTTGGACAAAATAATTAATTTCATCCTCAACGTGATAATACAGATTTTTAGTCAGTACGAAATTTCCGTCTCATATATTTATAGAAATATATACATCTATACGTAAAATAGCAAATGTAAAGAAACGACAAAAAACGTCCTTCTCATCGTCTTGTGTGTCACTTTATCTCATGTACTGAAATTTTTTATTCCATTTTTTTTTCAATTTTTTTTTCTCTTTTTAATTTCGTCAAGTGATGGTGCACCCGCAGATTACTTCAAGGCATATTATAACAGCTGAACTAAGAAGTTAAAAGTATAATTAGCTACATAATCTAGTAAGTATATAAAAGATGTGATGTATAATTGCAAAGATGTACATTTAGATACGCTTGCACTGTAATTTCAATTCTACGGCGCGCATAAATTTGAAAAACGGAACAAAATAAAAGAAGAAAAAATATATTTCATCGAAAATCACGCGTCCTTGTAGAATTTTTCGGTCACATTTCTATTTTTAAAAATGATCCTGCACGGGGATGAAAATACTCGGAGTAATACGGACAAGATCCTTGAGGTAGAGCATACACATCCTATTATATGGAAAAAAAAAGAAAGAATAAAGTGAAATAAAAATTGAAGACAAAAAGAGTAAGAGTATGAAAAATTGTAGGTAAATTTATGATATCTGCGTATCTGATCATCTGGTATATATGTAGTAATTGAAACTGCTGCGGCGGAACTGGTTCCTTTTGAGGGGTAACGCAGCACGACTATAGGTAGAAGAGGATGATTTACGTGTGAATTTAGAATGGAACGTGGAATCTTTTTAGAATCTGTACAGTATATAGTATATACGTATAATACAAGACTGCAGCGCGCGTGAATCGGCCATAGATCTTTTTGCTATAGGTGCAACCACTACGCGCGGAGGTCCGCGATGCAAAAGCGAACCGGCGTACTTAGGTATTATAGAAGGAAATCAGCCAGAGTTAACGACTTAAAATTTCTAAGTTTTATTAACGAATAGCTATTTAACAGGTACAGTAAGCGTGGGCAGAAACGGAGATGCACCGTTATCAAACATAAATTTTCACCTTTACCTCTACCAAACGCAACCCTTCGCAATTTTATTATCCATCATGGCGTCTGTTGCACATTACAATACGTACGTGACCGTTCGTAAACGTCTAAATAAACTTGACCCCGCCACATTGAAATTCTCAAATTAATTTCGAAAAACTTCCTGTGTCTATGATGATGATGAACTGCACTTGTAAAATAACTGTCAAATATTATATTTATGAAATGACGATCGTTTAAAGTTTTCAAATAAAATTCGTTACGTACACACTTATGTACACCATATTCTGTATTTCTCGTCAAAGTTTTGGATAAAGTTTAAAGGTAAGCGACCGTTATAAAAAAAAATTATTTTAAAGCGAGGATTTTTGGCGAAACCACGCGCTTGTTAAGACGCTTATCCTTCTTTTTTTCTTCAAATGCGTACCTACACGATGTTTCCGGTGGCAACTAGCAAGTTTTATGTGCAAACGTGCGATATTCGCTCCCTTTATCATAGTCACACAATATAATGGCTAATCTTAACGTATATCTGATTTAATTAGCGCTTAAGAAAGACTTAACGGTCACCTCTCTAGCTCGGCACCGGTTTTATCACTATGGGCCTTAAGTTCTTCCACATCCCGTACATATAATATAGCTTAAAATTCTTCCTGTAAGCTACTTCTTTATACACTGGCTTTATACGTGTGGTATGTTTGACATTTAATAGTATATACTTTCCTACCGGCAGCTGTTTATGTGTGATTTGCATTTTTTTTGGTGCTGCGAACATGATCCTCTTACATTATCCTCATCCTGCGTAGCGTTAGCTAAGTATGGATATGTAACGTATATCTATAGTGGTAAACCTAGGGTCATTATGGTAATGCTAATTGAGACGTTTGACGTTTCAATTATATAAATATATCGTCCATGCCGTTGGTATTCATTGGTGCTAAGAATATTTGAATATTTATTCAGTAAAATTAGGTATTCAATTCTATATTACGTCTTTATTTCTCATCACTTTGTCACTGCACCCAGTGGTTGAAAAAATTGTAACGAATTTTATCATCTCGTTACTTCTTACGAAGTTTATGAAATCGGAATTACAGATTGAAAATATATTCGTATACCCATTTAAATTGAAAATTTAAATACTACCGATTAAAATATACCGAACGATAAAAACATATTCATGTGCATTTTGTCCAGATATAATATGTCTGATGTATATAGGAGGTGCCGTTTAAATCCAATTTAATATCCAAGTATAAGATAAGGAATGGCTTTATCAGTTGACATATTTATTATTGAAGTTGGATCTCTAAATAACACAATAAAGTCAAAAGATATAAATTTTTTTTTTTTTTCTATTTAGCGGAGAGCAGAAAATTATTGGGACGTGTTTTGAATCGGAGATATAACGGTTTTTCAGCAGATTCTTCTGACCAAATATTCAATTTGTATGAGAAAAAAAAAGATAAAAAAAAATTGTAGCCATGGTCAGTTTCGGGCCGCGGAAGAGGACGCGAAATATTCCGTGTAACCCTAATCCAAAAATAATTGAGATTTCTGTATACCGTATAGTTACAAGGTATAGAAGGCGCAATAGCATATCTTTTATTTTTCTCGTTATAAAGTCGAGTTTGCAGTTACGATAATTTTCTCGCGTTTCTAACCTAATTCACATAATCACCTCAACAACACTTCACGATGGAGCCGTTCATTCGTTACATAGCTCGCAGTCAACTTTAACTAAAATTTCCTACAAATGCGCAATTATGAATTCCAAGTCGTAAGATTAAGGTAAAAAAAAATCTGAAAATACGCTTCGTACCTCAAGTTTAAGAACGTCGAATATGTGCTCCGGATAATTTGGAGTCGAGATCATTTTGTTGTATCTCATGAAGTGTTCGAATCACATGTAAACGTACCGTAGAATCTGATGAAGACAGTGACGAGCCAGACTGTTGAAAGTTTGGACACGAAAGTTACGGAAGGTGGTCTTGACCTTAAAATGGACCTTGACCCCTCGGCCGACACGGTGACACGCTAGAATTTCATCTTCATGATTCCGATGCTCCCAACAACCATATTGTGCAGGTGTAATTTTATTTCGTTTTCTTTTTCTTTTTCTTCTTCAGGGGACGTGCTGGGTCACGGTCTCTCAGCATCTTCGTAGCCCGATCTTACCGATGCGCAATTATTTGTCTATAAGCGAGCAGATATGAAGTTGCGGTTAACAGATTTAAAAACTGTAAGAGATAGCATCTCGTATGATTTAGTGGAACTTTTGGTTGTACTTATTTCATGAAAAGAACAAAAGTGCTTCGAAATGAATATGAGTTAAATCGTTGCAAATTGGAAGAATGAAGAGAATAAGATCGGAAGGATCTTCAAGTTGGAATCTAAGGCGTGAATCCTATAAAGGTGAAACGGGTCATGGCTACCGCGTGCCACCGGAAGTCAGCATTTTCAACTAAGTAAAATGAACTAACTATACATATATATGCAATAATTCACAACCAAATTTGAGGAAGCTGATAAATACCCTCACACTTATTGTTGGAATTGTAATACAGAACCGAAATAATTTGATTACTTCAGCAGGTAGACCAGCGTCTTCTTAGTTTACTGATTTGGATTTCCCTGCAGTCTCGGCAACGACTCGCTCCAATGATTTTTTCGGAATAGTACGTTCATTCCAGATTTCATCTTTTCAAATCCTGTCCAGTTTGCGCGATAATTTAATCGATTGTTTTAATGGGACTCACGATATCATGGATCCATATAGACGCGAGCATGAGGTGTCACATGCGTACCAAAAGTAGTCATATACCTACCGCGATGAGATCATGCGGAGAAAGATATCTTTCGAAGATAAACTTGCCACCTGTTATAAATTCAACTACTACGTTAGTAAAAATCTTCTTGATTCCTGTCAACCTGCATCACCGCGCACGGATATCCAGCTGCGTCGTTGAATAGTCGTATACATAATCATAAGTTTGTGATGGTATTACATAGCTGAGATCATCAAAACATTATTACTAACTCACTCATTACCTAACGATAGCGTCATCTTGATCGACGAAATATATTACACCAACAATGCCGAATCATCATCACCGTCATCATCGTCATCAGAGTTTTTATCTCATTGTGGCAATTTTAGGACACATGATTTGCGAGAATTTATTTCATATAAATCCCAGAGAAATGCAAGGTCAGCCATCAATTCCGAAAAGTTCAACCGCTGCACAGATCGTAGAATTAATGATAAACTCCTAAAATGTTAATTCCTCGAAATCCGCGTCGCGTTATAAACCCGCGTGAACTGAAACAATGGAGTAAAATAATGGTATAATAATATTAAATGAAATTCAAAAAAACGTTAACTATGCATAGTAATCTGCATTATAAATGATAATTAACCAACTGTTTCGGAAATGTAACCTAAAGTTCAATGGCACAAAGAAGAGGATAACAAACTGGTCACTACTGTTCTTGTATCCCAACCACTGAAGTAGCACTTGTTTTTCACTGGAGTCACTTCCGTTTATTCAATATGGCGTCAACGACCACAACGTTGTTTTTATTCTTGATTCGTTACAATTACAAGGACTCGATGAAGTCGGAATTATCGCAGGATCACGATGTTATTCGCATAACGTATCGGTTTCCCTAGCCATTCGTATTCATCTACTTGATCCAAAAACTAATGAAAATCACATCTGAAATCCTATCGCTATTTCGCCCAACCGATCTATTGCATCATTCGCACGTGCTGTTGACCGAGTACAATATAATCAGGTTTAATAGTTGTAATTGTATCGCAATATAATGTAATGCATAATAATGCCTGTTCTTTATCGGTGTACGGAATCTTCTGATCTTGATAAAGGTATTTACTGAAGAGGTTAGTTTTGCTCGAAGGAAACCTGCTCTTTCGATCTGCGTTCACAATCAGCGATGCAGGAAGAGCGAAACGCGTTGCACTCAAGTCCACAGTGTAGAAACAAAAGAGAAAGAGAGATAAAATAAAAAAAAAAAAAATTAAAAGAAAAAAAGAAGGAAAGAGAGAAAGAGAGAGTCGCAAGAGGACGATGGTTCTTGGCTGAAATTGCCGAAATTACATACCTTTCCACTCAGATGCTTAACCCCGCCAGCATATTCTGGGGTTTTACTGCACACCGTGCGCACTATCTTGTTTTAACCCTCAATCATATTTCCCCCTTCGAGAAACCCTTCGCCCTGGGATGCAGAAATTTGCAAGTGGAGGAGGTACATGGTGGGGTACCAAAGTATCCTACCAATATCTTCTTCAGTTTCTATCGCGATCCATAATGTTTTATAGTTGCCTTATACATCGGATAATAAATCTTATGCAACACGTAATAATGTACCTTACAATTCATATGTATACGTATAATGCGTCGCGTACGAGGAAAATTACGATCAATCTCAACGATTAGATGATCGTTTAATAATTTTTGATTAATACATTTTAAAGTATCTTGTCGACAATTTTCCGAAGAAAAAGAATTTCAAGGCAAACGGTTTCATGTCGTTCACCTGAGAAGATGAGTTATGTTTTTCTTCTTTTTTTTTTCTATCAAGAAAACAAAACGTTATTTCTGATGATGATCAAAATGACAAAAGTGTATAAAGTTACTGTGTAACACATGTATAGTCGATTAATATCCGCAGCTAGTTCGATCATTATAATAATTACTTGATTGTTATTGCGCGTTTACTTACCGAGTAAATTGCAGCAGTTTACAGAGTGCTATTTACTATCGTGAATATGTAGTAAATAAAATATCGATGATGTGTGCGCAGAAATGGGAAAGATTTTCAAGCCATTTCTATATATATTATTTTTCTGGGACAAGGTTATTACCTCGTCTCTTTGATAGATGCACCTTACACCTTGAACTGTGTCACCGAGCGATAGTAATTGCAAGTCCTAGAAAAGTTGGTATATTCTAGTAGACGTAATAGTAAGGATATCCACATTTATTATATACTCACATCACAGAAAATGAAAAACGAAAGCTACGTTCTCGAATCAGATTTAAGAATATATTAATTAATCACTTCGTAATTATTTCGTATCTGACTTATCATAATAGACCATAGAGCCACACGCTGCGGATCTGCAGTGAATTATCTTTTCCTTACTCCTAATATTACTGCAGGGTGCAGATTCTTATAATCGGATTTGGGGTGAGTCACGTACACATCCTGCATCACTGTCATCGTGTCCGATGAAAATAAGAAGGAAAGTGGAATAGGAAAAAGGGGGAAATAATAACGCGAGGGAAATCTAATTTTGACAAAGCTCAGGGGGTGGATATAGATTAACGTACACTGCAGGTGTCGTGTTTCGAGAGAACATAGCAATAATAATAATAAGAATTACAAGGATAACTAAAATGATATTAATAATAATGATGATCAAAGTACGGTTCAAACGAACGGACACATCCTAGTATCCACATTCTGTTCGAATTATGTTCGCCGAGACATTTGGTATAGTGCAAATGCTGCGGCTGTCACGCTTGGCTTACATTTGAATGACACGCCATTACTGTGTTATACCCTCGATAATAAAGGGGAGAATACAATTGGACTTAATATAATAGAAATTTAGCACAGAATCTTCAGTAGGTTCATGTGGTAAATTCGATGATCATGCAGTATTACGGGAAATGTGATCGAAAGAAGGGAAAAAGGTGGATGATTTTAGTACTGGCCCGTGACTACACGATTTTATTTTTCGGGAAAATATTTCACCTCTTTTTCTGGTTCTACATAATCGTAAATTTCACCCTGCGATAAGCACTGAAAAATTAACGCAGGTAGAATTTATGCCAGAAGGAGATGGTGATCGAAGGAATTACTTATTGAATGATTCGCAGAAGCGCGTCGATGACGTAATTATATATAGATTCTATTTTTTCATATTTTATATCTTCATCGGACTTGTTGTTGCTGTTAAGGTAGAGGATGTTATCATCGTCGATAATTATGATTATTATTTAATATATTTGCGGAAGATTCGCACAAGGATATTTGGTGATGTGGTGTTACATGGCATGGTCGAAACAAAAGCGTACGTGTACGATGTATACATACAACTTGAGACTTGAAATAACTATTAAATACATACCATATTATAAGTGTACTCATTACAGACACCTGTAGTTTCACGGAACTATCGAATAATTCAAGTCCTCATTTCACATGCATACCTATATTATACAGATAAATTAGTCGTAAATTAGTCGGCGACTTAATATCAGCTATGTAAGAGGCAAAAAATTATGCAAATTTTCAATGGCTCTGTAAATATTATCATTAAGGAATCTGCAGTAGTGACCATAGGTATAATATATTTGAGTCCTGATCGTGGGAATAAATTTATCATTCTTATTGCATAAATAAATGAATAAAAAAAAAAGTAAAACAAATTATCTGCTCTGAATTATGACGCAGAAACGATTATAATGGCACTAAAAATGTATTTATTTATAATACAGCAGCAGAAATTTACTATAAATATCAAGACCACGCAGACCGTAAGGCGGCCTATCTATTATTTATTTATCGACTTTTTTTTTTTATCATATTAATCTCTAATCTTTGAAATACACGATCGAAATTTCATGCAAGTTATTTGCATAAAGAACATGAGGTTAATTTAATTAGTATAAAGTTTTTATAATTTACAGTTTCAAAATTATTTATTATACTTACGGAATGTTTTTTCAGATTACTTCTATTTCTTTTATTAGAAAAAGATTTTTTTCTCCCATACCGTAATATGTACATAAACGCAACGGTTCGACAGGCCGTCGGGCGCCAAAATGCCAAATTTTTAAACGGTACCCGTTCGGCGTACCAAATTCCGTACTATTTATGCAAACTATATAGATATGATAGAAAAAAAAAAGTTCGAAAAAATGAGAACAATTTGAATTTATGATGTGAAAAATGATAAAAAACCGATCGCATCGATCACGGTGATCATTAGATGTATAATTTCACAGCGTATAATTATGTTTAGTAAATATATTATGTATCTCGTGGAATTCGATTATTATGTACAACTGTACATAAAAATATATCTGTTCATATTATATATATGTTGATATTTATACGGCCTTGCGTCGTAATCACAGACTCTACCTTGTATCAGTTTAGCATCACTAATGGACTTTTTCAAAGTGTTATTACACATCAAATTAAGTTTCGCTTTTGCACCGTCTCACCTGTTCTTTATAAGTACAGAATTTAAAATAAAAAAAATTAAGAGAAAAAAAAAGAATGAAGAAAAGCAAACATCGTTACAACCTGCTGCATGCATTAATTGCAGTATGTTACTCACGACGACAACGGCACGTTTTATTTCTTTTCTTCGCATTGAGGAAAAAAGAGACGATACGAATAAGAAGAATGAACAGACGGAGAGGCATCATTCTGAATCATAAAATGACGAATTGAACAAGTTATATATATGTATACATATCATGCATAACTTTTTTCAAGATCCGTGTGCCAAGATTATCAGTTCCTGGTCGGCGCCCGAACGTTTATTATTGTATATTTAACTGCGTTCTTTATAAAGGTTTATTTATGAGCAAAAGGTGACGATGTTTACGCATCGTATGAGTTTATTCTTACCCGTAATTGTAATTGATATATATTTTTTCTCTCTCTCTGTTTTTTTTTTCGCTCCGCAATGAGTAGCATTTTTTAATCGAGTTATGTACAACGTACACTATATAACCGGCGCCAACGACTCTATGAGTCAATAATGATTGTTGTTTCTTGCACATATCTGTGAATGAATGCACTATACATGTATAAACGTGTAACGATCTATAGATCGTCACGTAATATATCTAAAACGATGGAGATTCTATTTATCGATCATCTGCAGTTTCACCTCAATACTTTTGATGGAAGTTATAAATGAATTAACCTACAGCCATTTAATTCATCCCTCCATGAAATTCCGAAGGCTCTTTCTCGGAGACAATGATAACTAGTTAATCGAAATATACCCACTGTATAAGTATACGTATGTATAATACCTCGTAGGCGATGAAACACATTCAGATACTGTTACGTTTACGTGGCTCATTGTTCGCCTCAATGATGTCCAGCTGTAGGAAGAGAGAACGGTTATAGTTGAGTAAAAGAGGCTTTCTTGACTCAAATATATCTCCGCACCTTATAGACCTTGGATTTTAGTGGCGAGAAAAGGTGAACGGCCAGCGTTGAATTTAGGGAACTTTTGAATGATGGTAGGATATTATGAGATGAAAGAAAAAATTAAAATTAAATGATGAAGGAAAAGCAGCTAGTAAGTTCTTGTTTATTCACATCGAAAGAAAACTTACTATGGATTCCACAGTGAAAGAAAAACGTAAGATCGCGAATATTTTTTTGATTGCACACGTGGCGGAGAATTTGAGAGATATCTGCGAGTAGAGAAGAATAAAGACTGAAAGAGGTGGAGTTTTGTATGTGGTTGTTAATATGTGAACGCTTAAGGTGCCAAATAAGGGGCTAACAACCTCACAGTATCGTGAAATAATTTGACTGGCGTGAAATGCGGTGACAAAGAGTCGGATAGCCGTGTCAAATCGTTCCAGTGTTCACCTGACAATACTTTATTGATAAACTACTACCTTCGGCTGCGGCGAAAAAAAAGAGGAAAAATTAAAGAAGAGGAAAGGAGATGAGAGCGAGGAGAACGTCGTCGCGACGCGTACCTGATATATAATTCTCAGAGTCTTTGTCGTATTAAGACGCCCCGTTCCAAAATTCATCCTCTTCTAGACATTTGCGGAGATGAAAAAATAGCGCTGAATCTTTACGGTTCATTGCACCGTGGAACATGAACGGCTAGACATACATAATACCCCAACGTATAGCGATGTACTGTTACAAAATTATTCAATCATAATTATTTCAATATCGTAGTACGGCATGGCATTGTTTCATAGAAGAATTATGAGGTCTACCTACCTACGTAATTGGACCATGGATGATGGGTCAGCAAACAGCTGCTGCTGCTGCTGCTGCTGCTGCGGCTGCTGCTTTTGCGCTACATCGTGCAACGTTATTCCGTGCAGCGTGCTGCATGGCGGCGAATCGTGGATCATTAATTCCTGATGCTACATTGCTTCAGTATTACTTATCGTTCATTCCCTATAGGGAGCTTGCGATTATTGTTGCGATTTGAATTCAATTGTCGAGGTTCGTTCGATGGGGATCCATTATATACGACGATATATGCCTATATACATCGGACCTTTTCTTGAGTCCAAATTTTAGACTATAGTAACGAAAAAAAAACCACCTAATGAGACGGATCTGGGATCCATGATGACCTCACTATTGCCAGCAAAATAATATGAAATTTTCTAAAAATTACAGTTTTTACAAAGGCGAATTATTCGCCATGCTTTGTTTTTTTTTTTATCACCCCTGATATTTCTCACACCATAACGTCTCGTGATTTCTGATCATTAATCACCAGGTTTTTAGTATATATTAAAATTTTATCGCAGTGACTAGATTATTCTCGTCATGATCCTGAACTCGTGCTCTCAATCACCATTACGCGCGATCAATGGTGTGTATTACCACCTAAGAGTCGATAATCCAAAGTTCTTAAATACCCGAGTACATAAAAGGTCTTTTATATAGATGCACAGGGTATGCCGCGACGTTGTGTATCGGAGGCTCATTTTTCATGGGATCCAATTTAGAGACCCATCTTCCAACATCAAAGTTCCTCCCCGTCATTATATTGGAAGGTTCTGTATACGGTCGGGTATTTTTACGTTCGCCAATTATTCGGAGGATCTTAAGAAAGAAGAGAGAACCGCGATAAACCGCGAAAGGATGATCGAGGCTGGGCTTACCTAAACCGAACCTTTCGATATTCCAATAACCTCACCTTCTATCTTACCAAACGCCAATTGACGGCGTGCAATTCCGCCATACATCATACTCGCGCAATATTATTTTTCAGTCATGGCACCTAATATACGGAGTAACTTCTCACGCTCGTGAACGTTCCATCCGCATGTACCGCGAGATTCGCTTGTGGTGCAGCAACGCACCTTCGGGATATAAGTACCACTTGCCAAATCTACGTTGTCTTTTTCTTTTCAAGCACCTTTTGCTTTTTCTTCTTTCTTTATTCTACTACACCCCGTACATCCATACTTATTATTCCTCTCGCGAGGATATGAGTCAGGTATTTTTTAATTTACTTCAAGATATGATGCACGATGAGAGAATACATTGAAGAGACGCGCAGCGTATTGTTGCAGATGCAGGTGGGGAAGTAGAAGTAAAAAAAAAAAAAATAAAGAAATCAACGAGTTCCCATCGTTATACACATAATTTGGGGGAACCTAATTTTGAGGTACAATATAACCATAACAAGAAATATACTCGAGTTTTGGAATTATACTTACGTGTTATCCACGCAAATATCGGGGTTGAAGAGAGAGGCTCTTTTTTGTATTGGTTACTGCAGAATGCCCTTCTGTAGCGATTGGTTTTTTTTTAGTTTTTAACTTTTTTTCGCAGATGTTACAAAATATACTTCACGCGATGGTCAGCGGTTGGCTTTTTATCCCAACGAAAGTTGAATATGTTAGGATGAATCTTTCAAATTTCGCACGTGATTGTCACGTTGGAAAAAAAATCTGTAAAAATAACAAACCAGTATGGTTGAAAAAAATTCTTTCTTTTTTTTTTTGCAATAGTCGTTGAGCTGTAAAGATTTTTAACCGTTCCCAAAAAATAGTTGAACATCTATCGTTAAAACTGTAAGATAACTGAACATTAGCATTCTCTGGTTAGCTACCTGTGGAGGAATTCCAATGATCCGAAGATGTACAACGCGCGTGCCTCGCGAGCAAATTTTTAGTCTTCGAAATGATGGTATCCTCGTGTCGTTTTTTGTTCATCTAATACGAAGCCACCAACTTGTATAATAGAGACACGCCCCCGCGCCCCAAAATTGCTTTCTATATTCCTGCTCCGTCATTCTGCAACCACGTATCAAACGTCCATTGACGTCAATCAATGTTTCAAATCAAAGAATTTCATTATTCCACCTGACACCTCGCCAATGCCACATGAAAACTGATCCCGAACGTTCGTTGGAGAGGCTTTATATTAAACTGAATTTAGCGCAAATCTCACAAGTTTGCGGATATACGTATAGCTGGTCTCCGCAAAAGTATGCTTTGAAGGTCGTTCCGAGGAGACGGATGACGTTATAGACCTGCACCCCATCATAAGCATGAAAGTCTCTTGTTTCTTCGAAACACGCAAGTAACCCGCAGCCGGATTCTCCGTCCCGATCGATGCATAGGACATCGTCGAAGGGACTTCACGGAGTCTCTATTTGAACTGCGTGTATCAAATTTCCTGCGGCTGTCAACGCTCCTTAGTATGAAAATATGTATTCCGATTCACTACACATTTCCAAACACTGCAAAGACGTAGCGAGAATCTTCTGACGAGCTACTGCAAAGATCACGTTTTGACGAGGGGCGAAGGATGGATCGCAACAATCTTCAAAGTCAATTTTCAATTGCTACTGGACAAGATCAGGCGACTTGCACGGTTCAACTGCAGTGGGATGGAGATCAGGTCATTGCGGTGAAGAAGCGATGGAGTTAGAAAACAAAAAAGAAACCAAAAAAAATTTATGAATAAAAGTCTTTTGGCCCGGTACCAAGCGCCTGTCACATCGCCAGTGGATATGGCGACGTGGGGTAGAGGACAGTTTCGTTTAAACGACAATTTATTTGAAATTCACACCACGCTGGGTCAAATCGCGAACCTCCAACCATCACTTAGCGGCTCGTAACGCGAGGCTCCTTTGTCTCCAATTTGGCATGCCAATCGAAGGCGGGTACCACCGGAATATTTAAATCTACAGGATTCGAAGGAGGAAGAAATGGGGGGAAAACAGAATAAAAATGGTTACAGATCCGACACTTTGTTGATGACATCATCTTCTTGTTCAGAGTGATCCATACATCGCTAGAGATCTATCTTCAAGTTTGGACCACCCAGCTCTCGGAGCTACGCCATAGTTATTATTAATGTTATTAGTTGTTTAGTCGGGCAACATCACGACGACCAAGTTGGAGGCATCTTAACGGTATTATAACATCGAGGAGTCCTTTCGTCTGCAGGGCAATTCAAGATCGAACGATGTCACGGTGCAGCAACTACTACAATCGGCCAGTGCCGGTTTAATTTTTAAGATAAAAATCAGCGTTCGTAAACTTATTAAATTTTTGTATCGGTATTTATGATTATATTTTGAAACTTCGAAATTTTGTGACAGGTGTAACTATTTTGGTTGAAATAAAATTCCATAACCCATGCGTAAAATCAGGATTCAATGAACCTGCCTCCTGCACTATACAATAAGCAACTCACTGCAGGGGTTCGCGATGCCCCAGTCCATTACCTTCTTCATCAAACTGTCAGGAACACGCCTAGAAGTGGACAACTTTGGTAATCCCTCTTGTGACAAAGTTTATCTATAAGATAGCCACCGACTAACATCCCATACCCTTGTACGTATGAGCAAACAAAGTCACCCATCGGGGGGCCGCAACTGGCAGACACTTGAAAAACGTCATTTCGATACTGCCACAAGTGTTATGTGAGTGAAATTCGATCGAACGTGAAAAAACGTTCCTGATAAATAAGTAAGAAAAATACCAGATAGTCATAGTCCTTCGAAGAATTCCAAATGACTAGTTTGGTTGAAAAATGTATGGTGGTTAAAATTCCATTGTAAATCTCTTTGCAGTCTGGACATGGGAGGTATCAGTTCGTTGGTAAGCAGCAGACGGTGCGTCTGGGTTCATTGAAAGAAGAGCGTCGAGACGCAGCAGACTCTTTCGCAATTCGTACATACTTAGTTAGCTGTAGTATAACGTAGGTACGAGACAACGACTATTACTCGATGAAGCATATAATTAGTCAGGTTCGTACCACTTGCACACGATATGAGTCTGCACGTTCCATAGGTAAACTCTGCACCCATGACGGTATCCACTCTGCCAAGAAACGATCATCGGATCCCATTCACGCCGAGAGATATCTACCTCACGTATTCGCGGGAATCGCCCTGATGGCATGCACTCTGATCCTCCTGCTGCTGCTGCTGTTGCTACTGCACCTGAAGTCCAGACTCTTCAGGGTCTCGAAGAGGGCTAGTCAATTAATTCTTTCCGAGAGAAGCTCTGCACCTCGCTCCCGACTCATCTGCATCACAATAACCTGAGGAGATCGACCCACCCAACGCGCAATCAACTCAAGTCTTGCATTTTACAGTGCATCAGGGCTGGCAGATCAGATCGAAAGTTTCGATGACGGGAAATCTACGAATTTCAAGAAAGAAATTGAGGTAAGAAATAGAAATTGATAATCGACACCAAGAAATTCGCTAAAATAAACTATAGACTGAACGGAAAGAGCGATGATGAGTCTACGAACATTAAAACACTCGCTATAAAATCCGTTGACCTTGAGACTTGGTTTTATGATTGCCGCGTGACACGGCCGAAGTAGGTATATAAACTAAGGTGGAAATGGAATAGGTCCTATCATCCGAATTGGTGTGTACGTTGAGTTTAGCTGAGTTAAAACGATGCGAGTGAGCTGAGTTGAGGCGAGCTTCGCTCTGTTCCCCGTGATCGCCATGACACTTGACACTTGACATGCGGATCGCATGAGTCCGTGCCTTCACGCGTGACTGCCGCGTGGCCCCCACTTCGTATACGGTCGTCACCCGCACAGCCGTGAGAACCATCGTCGTGCACGGTGCGGGCGACCGGCGACCTCCTGCCGCGTCCTGGCGCCGTCACTTCGTTTGCGAACTAGAAAACCGGTGCGAAAATTCAAGATTTCTAAGATTCGTATTATCAGACCTTATGCAGACGCCAAGAAATCTTACGCCAACTCCCGACGCCCTCCGATACGCATAAGCGAGAGGAACGGCGTCTAGTTTACGTCCATACGTATGCAATTATAGGTACAAACGCGTATCTGGATTATAATTCAATTCGCGAATCCGTGTTTCGTATAATAAATGCAAAGTTATAAATTTTTCTTCCCTTTGGATGCGAGATATGTATATTTTAAAACCGTGAACAATGAGGAGATCGAACTATATAATTTTCAAAGGACGAGAGAAACGCTGCAGGTGTGTAACGCGCGCGGGAAACCCCGCGGGTGGGTATAAAAAAATTGACCGCAGACAATTTGTTCGAAATTGCTAGATATGCTTATATATTACCACGACGAAACGGAACAAAAAATGTAGAAAAAAAAAATTCAAAAATAATCCTGGGATGGGATACTTGAACGCGTTTGTCTCCCGGTGTTATTGGCCCCTGCGGGTTTGCAGTCTTGTGTAGCATATAGGTAAAGTTTTAACACGGAACTGATTGAAAATTAAAACCGTCTAGACCGCGGATTTTTAAGTATATGTATTATCGCGACTATATATAAGAGGTAATGCAGTATAACGCTTCGCGACCTGAATAGATGGAATGTGGTGGATTCTATGGGAGCAACTCAGCACTAGCTGAATCGTGGGTAATTCCATCACGTATGGACGAATTGACCACCTGGATAATATATAAATAAATAGTAGTAGTTGGTACGCATGACCGCCTTCCCGTTACGTGATCGATTGCTCGATATGATCGTCTTTATTGATAGTAGGCGTTTCAAATCCGAGTTATATCCGAGAGTAGTATTATACCTGTAGTACATCTCGTGGGAATTAAGATTATATATCTACATATATTCACTATTTATATACCGCATATATCTGAGCGAGATTTGCAACGTCCTCCTACTCCTCAAGATCAGTATAGCCGTCGCTATTTCTACTATAGTTGTATCTACTGCACAGACAACCGCAGCTACCGTCACGATCATCACGATATATGTGAACTTTGCTATATTTAGAACCATACGGAAATGCGATATACCAGCGGCTTAATCATTCAACAGATGTCTCGACTCAACGTCCAGGTAGCGGCGGCGGCGGCAGTGATGTGCCGATCAGCGATCGGCTTTTAGATGAAAAATCTATGACCACTGTACGTATAATGAAGATTTTACAAGGAAGCAATTGCCCGTAACAATTAGCGACTTTCCGACATTTCATTTCATCCCACAATCAGATCCTGAATTGCCTCACGAAATCTGACTCATCGATATACGACGCGTTTCGTCATGATCGGTTGAACTAAGCGCCGTTAATCAAGTTCTGATATCCTGCTGCATTAGGACAAGTGACTGGTAAATATGAATTTATTTGGAGTACTAGGCCAACGTCGACTGACTTACGATTCCGAAACGAAAACAGCACCTGATCACCGGGGTCAATTTTCTTTAAATAATACGACACGTCATCGCGTCATAGGTCGCTAAAATGAACCAGGATTTTGTTGTGACGTAATATTCCTGCATCGCCAATCATCGCATACGTATATTGCTCGATCTTTAATACAATCTTGTACAGCCTTTCGAATGTTGAGATAACAATCGGAGCCCGTTCGTAGATGTGACTCAGTATTTTGAACGTTATTACGTAACCAAAATGGGTACCCTCGTGGGATCTCCTGTAGGATATTTCTACTATCATTTTTGCTAGGGTGTATGATTCACCGATGTATTGTCTCACGGGTTTACGATTATATACGCATACAATAGCGCATCTCCTTGAGATCGTAAAAGATCAGAAACGAAGCACGACGAAGAAGAACCTGATCTATGAGTTATGAGGACTGGTTATAGAAACCTGCGTTGTAACCGTGCACTGTATAGTTTCTTTGAATGGACAATGCGCAGACCATACCGTTCTCCTTATTCGCTCGTTAAATTCAGACAATTGAAAAGCGAATGCTTTTGAATCAAAGATTTTCAAAATTTCCAAACTTTTTTCTCGTCTTTTTTCCCTTCTGTTGTAATTTATTGGACCGTTTGTACCGAGTGTTGGATGCTGCCGTAGAGATGAAAATGAAGGACGGTAAGATAAAAGTGTCATCCGAAGAATCATGTAATGTCCGGTTTTACTATTTTATTATAACTGCAATTGATCTGACCTCGCTGTTGCGACGATTCTAGAAGATCCTCGAAGAAAGATTCTTATCTGTTTGGGAAGTCCTCCTTCCACTGTAATAATATCGATGTATCTCATTCATTCAATGCCATTACGACTCATTGGTTAATAATATCCTCGTCCGTAACAAGGAATTCGCGAAGAATAATGCCTGGCATTGTTGTAGGGTGCACATCGATTTTAGACTTTGTCTCCTTTAACAAGTTAAAATTACGATCGGGTATATATAATACCTACAAGATATATAAATTTAACGAACTCACAGCGTAACTCAGAAGACAGTTGACGTAAGTAAAAAATTTAAAAATACGGGATGGCTTGGTGAATATCAACCCCGAAATAAAGTACGAAAAAACTGTCGTAAAGAAGTGCAAAAGCCGAAAATAACAAGCTGCGAAATGTAATAGGTCTGAGTTACGACTACGACTGTGTGGTCCGGAGGAGTTTGAACTCTGACCTCCCGGCTATATTCAGGTATCTTCGTATC
This sequence comes from Athalia cordata, assembly GCA_963932425.1. NCBI lineage: Eukaryota > Metazoa > Arthropoda > Insecta > Hymenoptera > Athaliidae > Athalia > Athalia cordata. Next base: position 36,512,387 of record OZ010626.1, read on the forward strand.
TCCGGAGATTCGCACAGGCGTGGGGGGCGGAAGATATGCAGGTCTTCGTGATGGCCAACGAGAATAAGCTTCGAGAATCTTCGGACTATTCAACGTACGCGAATCCCATCGGGTCTTAAAAACTGAGGTGGTCCATTGTCGAGTATTTCGACCGTCTTGAAACAACCGAAATCATGTTCTCCCAAACGTATATCCCATGATGTTAACAAGAGTTAGGCCCATATTTATTACCATAAACTTGCTGCAGCTCACCCCACGTTCAGGGAGGTAATTATTTTAAGCAAGATCTTTTCTCCGACCACTTGACTTCTTCCGGCGCTCGTTGCACGGCCCCACAAAGAACCTCATACTCTTCACCTCATCCGAAAGTCATATTTTCAAACCACCTTTAAAACAGATTGTATAATACACGCAATGAACGAAATGATCCTATAGAATTTTCACAGCTAAAAATAAAAACTCCAAAGCTTTTCCAATTTGTCAAGTATCCCTCTAAACCTTTTTATCTTTAGACGTCCAGAAATGATTTGGTATTCTGGAAAAGGAGTATTATCTCCTCGCTAGTATGTTCGCGGTAACAAAAAATTAAGTGATCATGTCACGCATCGTTTTTGCAGACTTTGTAGTCGTTCTGGGGATGTTGGCGCATGCAGTATGTAACACAGTTATCGCATGCGCTTTTCGTTTTACACTGCTGTTTCATAACTCGTGACCGTGTCCACGTTGTCCCGCATATAAAGATATGTATAGTAGGTATATATATATACAAAGTGAAGTGGGGGGGTCCACCCACGCTTTTGTATGTACTGTACGCGGTCCAAAAAAAATAATTTTATTTTTTTCATTTTTTCTTCTCTTATTCGAACAATATAAAAGAAGAAGGTACAATTGTTTCAAGGCATTAAAAAATGCCTGGGACGTATGCAGTAGCCAGCATAAAATGCGACGGCGCGTATTCTTCGCCGTTGAAAAATGACTGCAGATGTGAGTTTCTCTGGTTATATTCTCTGATTCGTTGAGATCTTTTGGCCAGTTGTCAAACGACTTTTATCGTGCTTTTGGGGAGCGTCCAAATCTTCCGAATATACATGTGCCAAACTCTGGGGCCGAAGACCCTGTGATCTTGAACTTGCCAGATTATATTCTTCCAACGAAATACCCCCCCGTACCGTACCTTCTTCTTTGGCGCGGCGCCTCTCATGTGCAATGAAAACGGGGCTTCGAAGAAACACTAAACAAAATGGGGTCATATAACCTACAGTGGTTTTTATATTAATGAACATCGTACAATATGCATCCGATGCAGAATAATAATACTGGGAAGTTATCGCGCAATGAGGATCAAATCGCTCACATGGAATTTGAAATGATAGACGTCAGTTCAGCTTTTGGCATATAGAAGGAAGGGTGAGTGAATTTGGCTCAGAGAACCGCCAGATGACCGCCTTTGGAGAAATTGAAATCTCTGCAAAAAATAGCACCGGAGGTTAAAGAATATCTTCTGACAAGGAAAAATAAGAAGAGAAACAAAAATTAAAAAACACGAGGAAAAACGTTACGATGCGTCATCGTTAAAGTCTCTGCAGAAATTCACTTTCTTAATCTGTTCGAGATTCAAAACCCACATCCAGTGATTATGGATTAAAGAAAAAAGAATTCTAAGCCAAACGGTTTTCGGAAAACAGGTTTAGACATTACATTTGCGCAGGTGAATTGTGCCGTAGGCTCATAAACTTTCCGCGACCATGGAGCATGACAAAAGCAGTCTTTCGTCTATGTTATTAAGGTGTCAACAATTGAAAAAATCAAGGTTTCAAGTTGAGATCAGACGTTGTCAAATCAGATAAAAACAAAAAAACTGCATTATGCAATCCCAACTCAACGTTATGCCTTCGCGCCAAGACCTGCGTGAAAAAATGATTAAGGTTGATTAATCCGTCCCCATTAATCAAAAACCAAGATTATCATTTCTTGAATCAACCAAAACTAGAATCAGCGATCTATCAGTCTGTGATAGAAGTATGATCAAAATCTGCCTCCAAGTACATACAGAACATTTCCGTGCGTCCTTGCGCTGGGAAGCCAGAGGACATGTCGTATATCGACGTTCATCAAATATTCCATCCCCAGATGCTTCGATCTAAAGGTATAAGTATGAGGTAAATATTTGCCTTTCTAAAGAATGTCAACGTTTAACAAGAAATGCATTCTGAGTTGTTAGGCAACTGGATAAGGATTCCGAAGATAAGTGTGGGTCGGGAAATGAAAGATGAAGAGCGATGGATATATAAGAGTGAGAAAGAGCAGAGGGAGAAGGACCTAACGGTTCGCACGAGTGAGGTTTCGGTAAAAAGGATGTTTCTCCGTGCAGAATATAACCACAGCAGCTACAGGGACCGCCAAGAGATGCGAGCGAACGCGCGTGTCCTTCGTGTGCCGGTGGAGGTCGATAACAATAGTCGGTATAACGGGGTCGAGAGTGTCTCGTGTCACCACCATTACTACACGGACAATCCGCATCGTTTCCACGGCATGAGTTGAATCCGTTGATTCAACTTATTTTACGCTCTGTACATATAATTTTCTTCATTCAGATGCAATTATAACGTGAATAAAGTGCAGAAGGAGTATATAGAAAACGTTGGAATCAACGCCACCGCGTTATCGAGCGAATCATTTATGAAAGGAATGTTTAATGACAGGATGAACATTACATTTTCTGCATTTTTTCATTTAATCAAACATGGAAAATATCTCACGGATGGTGAGTACTTACACGAGGAATTATATAGGAACATGACGTTATGACGTTGAAAGAATGATGAATCTATATTATTTTAACATCATTCTCATTGTTTTATTGATAATAATTGAAGTGGTAACACTACCTATAGCAACATGAATTTCTACAATATGTAACTACAATTCTAATTCGTATCGATACAATAAAACTCTGTTCCTGAGTGTAAATATAGAAATGAGAAAACGAGATAATTATCATCTCTTGCATTTATCTTTTGTATATGTAAAGGTATATCCATGTATACATATTATAACTTTATAGATTGATTTTATTGATTCACTCGTGCGATTTTTTTTTTTTTTTTTAATTTGTAAATTTTTTTTTTCACTTGCTTTTCATATCATTGCGAAATTAGTGAAAATTCACTTTTCTAACAGAATTAAACACGTATACTTGTTCATTTACAATCGTTATTTCCTATACATTATTCTTCAATATCCGTGAAATAAAGTTTTGCATGGTATTTTTAATGGAGGGTTTACATGTTGAAAAATAAAAAAAAAATAAAAATTCTTTCAATAATTATTATTATAAGGTTACAATCGCCCGGCGTTTTAGAACAACATGTACATTGTAATAGAAAGTACCGTTAATCTTCACATTCAACGTTAATATAATGTGTACTTCAATTATCATAGTATTACTATTGTTGTTGTTATTTTTAATATTACTATTACTATTAATAATTCAGGTTTTTTTTTCTTTTCATCACTTTTTTTCATCATAATTATCATTATTGTTATTATTATTATTATTATTATTATTATTGTGGTTATTGTTATTATTGTTATTATTGTTGTAGTTATTATTATTATTGTTGTTATTATTGTTATTATATCATCATTAGGATTATTCAATTACTTTTAATTTCGATTCGCCCTATTCTAGGCGTGACTAACTATACGGACTAATTAGTCGTCAGTTTAGTAATTAGACCATTGCTAGAACTATTGTAGGTCTGAATTCGTTGACTATTCATTGACCTATCTATATCTATCCTACGTAAGTAAAATAGTGAAAACAATCATGGTTGTAGGTATCAACGGTTCTGGTTAATAATATAGCAATAATAAGTACCAGTTATATTATATTATATTTAGGTATCTTATTCATGTTGATATAATTAAATTTTTTCATAAACCGAAATCGACATTTTTTCGCGTTCAGAAATTGAGCTGAAAGTAAAAGAAATACCTATATGATCACGATTCGGTAATAGTTTGGGAAAAAATTCAAACACAGAGAGAAAGAAAAAAACGTCGTCTTTATCCATTTATGGCACCTACACGCGCCTAGTCATCACGCAACACACTCGCATTTTTTAACCAATTTTCTTTTTTTTTTCCTCTTGTTTCCAACTCCCTTGGCTATTTGATTATAACTTGATAATTATTCAATTAATTTTAATTATAGTATGTTAATAGGTTAAAACTTGTCAAAAATAGGATATCCTCTATTAGGGCGTAGCATGTGTATCGCTGATTAATATATGTGAATATTATTTATTACTTTATAGATCGGTGAAAAATTTTTGTACGCTAAAATGTGAGAAAACAATGTTGTTATTATTACATGTACACCTAAATACTATACTATACTTACAGGTATATATCATACGAATATACGCGTATAACACAGTCACTTAAAAATTATTTACAAATCGTTATATTCACTGATTTCGTCATAGTTTTTAGTCAATAAAATCGATTCGAAATAAAAATAAAAAATAATTAAAATAAAAACCAAATGACAATCGAAACTAAATCGGACTTTCGGAATGTACACATTCGATATTTTTGATTTTTTTGTTTTTTTTTCGTTTTTCTTCTTTTTTTTTTTTGTTTCTTGCTTTTGTCATACCTATACGCCCTTGCATAATTACAATTATAAGTTGTCAAAATCAATTCTAATAAAACATCGTCGTGCAATAATTAAACTCCTGAAATGCCACATTGTCGTCATCATTATCATATTAATTTTAATGTTACATTAAATGCTAATAATCTAGTATCAATATGGTGATAGTAATAGTAAATAGCAGTGATAATCAAAAAATATTCTGTAACATTCACAAAGGAAGCGTATAGTCAAATAATTATGATCTTAATCATAATAATAATCATAACAACAATCATGATAATCACAATAATAATAATAAAATTAATAATAATAATAATAATAATAATAACGTAAATGACAATAATAATGACACAATAACAAATGTGAAATTGTAGAGAAGTGGTTAGATTATTAAAAATTTTCGAAATTGTAGTGCGTTAGGTAGGATTTACTTGAACGTTACATTTAAAAACACGTGCTTACTATCTATAATTACCTTTATCAAAATTTTGCTTGAGTTAATTGTTAATGTACAAGTTTTTTTCGCTTTTTTTCAATTTATTTTTGTATTTGAAATCTACTTTCGGATGTTATTATAATTCAATTTGTTCTTGCCTAAGGACAAAAAAAAACCGCAACAACGATAGAAATGAAACTTTTTTTCTAATATTATGCACGGAACATAATGATAATTACGATATTAATTGTATAAAAATGTTTGAAGAAAAAAAAAAATAGAAATTCTAACCATCGATCATATTGATTCTATGATTAATAATTGATTAACTTTTACATAGAAATTTATCAAAGTTTTACAACAGACGAGTGATAATATAATTATCTCGTAGTAATTCATCGCGTTGATCACTAAAGATCAATGAAAAGCTATACTGTATCATATTGAACATTGTAATTAGTAAACATGATTAATTGATTCAAGAATGGATCGTACCGCGGAAATAAGCGCAGGGTGAGGATAAAATTGATCAGCAAAATGTAAAATTGGTTCACGAATCAAATGAAGGCTGTTATCTTCAGTAAAATCGATTAATTGATTAGTCTATTAGCAATTCAAAGAAAAAAGAAAAACAAGAAACAAATAGATCGTACAATTGTCTGAAAAATCCCAAACATGTATCCCAGAAGTGTATTATAAACATGATCATAGGTAATACAATAGAATTAAACCACAATAAATGGCCCATTTCTGCTGATAAAATAATATTGGTTTTAAATTAAGTAAAATCATCACACAAATTTGCGCTCGTTATAAACTGCGCGTACAATTCGGGGTCTTCATCACTATTTTTTTTTTTTCTTCATTTAGACTTCAAGTTTAATATTTTTCACCCTGCAATTCTTCTCTCTCAATTATTTTCCTTTTGATTTCACTGTGTCCTTTAAAGCAATGAGAACAATATAAAACAGCAGCAGATCATCATTATTAATTCCCATAATAATTACGAAAGTCCGTATCACGTGTCTACATTATATATGTATCCTATATGTATAATGGTTGGAAAAAAACTGATGGACTTGATTTAGGAAACACGTTAAACATTATTGAACATGATTCTATCTTATGAAAAATAATAATTTTAATAATATTAATGATAATAATAATAATAATAATAGTAATAATAGTAATAATAGTAATAAAGAATCAAAAAATAAAGAAATCACTGGCAACTTTTGGTTTTTCTTTTTTGTTTCTCAACTTAAACTACATCTGTATGCGTTACAATCCATATAATGTATAAAATAAATCACGACGGTTATCAGTAAATAATGATATAAACTTGAATGATAATAGTGGTTATATATTTGCAAAATGAACGCTGCGGTCTTATTATACTAATAGAAATTATTTTTATTTAATCGTTCTCACACTATTTCATTTCCTTTTTTTTCTGTTCTGCAAACATTATTGTACAAATTGTAGACGTAAAGATAAAACCATACGCACTTGAACATGATTCTCACTTTTACGCATATCATATAAACCGATTATTATTTTCACCGTTTTCGTGAATTATCGTTGCTTGTTTTTTCTATCTTTCTTTTCTCTTCCTTGTTGAGTAATGTATAATATATTGTTGCACAATAATAATTGCTGACAATATTTATAGTAATTATATTAATAATAATAGTAGTATATAATAATAATATTGACAATTATTAAAAACTCGTCGGGGTTCCCATCAGGTTTTTCCGTTATTGAGGGAGAAAAAAAAGAAAAGAGGAATCTGATCGGCTGTCGTAGTAATTAGAAGTATCTACCTGTATAAACGTGTAAACTCATTGCGGCGAAATCCTCGGAAATAAGTCCGACCAACGCCCGCAACTTGACACTACGGGAAAAACGTAGTATCTAGATACAATGTCGTCCTTGGAAACTTACGTAATCGGAATGACTGCGTCGCCGTGGTCATTTGGTGGCGATAAAGACGTCTGCTCTGAGATGGGTGGATAATGTTTTTTCCATTTTTTCTTATTCGCTTCTTTCTATTTTTTTTTATTTTTTTTTTCCTAGTCAATTTTGTTTCCGCCATCTTCTTTCTTTCCCGTGTATGATAATGTCAGTTCATTCATTTATTCGTTTATTTAAAAGAGCGTAATTTGAGGACTTGGCAATCACCCAAGGCCGGCCCACTGTATGAAGTCCGGTACTTCACGGACAGGGACATCTCTCGCCAATGCTTTCACCCGAAGATTTCTATCTTCCGTGAGCAATACTACTTCACGTCGTAGCCTCCGTGGCTGGCCTTCTTCTATAAATGATTTTAAAAATTCTAATTTCGTTATCCAACGAATAATGAAGAATCTTAATTATAAAAATTGCAAGGAAAGTCATACAACATGTCGTATAAATGAAATAATTAGCTACATTCGTTGCGAAATGATTCTGAAAACTGCTACGACGTCATCGAATTCCAAGTGCTAATGTAGTTTCTAGGATTTTGTTCGACGAAATGAATCAGCGAAATTATTATGACGTTCATTTGATCTGCAGATTGACCCAATTCATTCGTTTTATATTGAACCCCCCCGATTTTTCTGGGAACTCTGAAATTCCCAGGCCTTTTTCTAGGGTCCTAAAAATCACGTTGGATTTCAAGAACCCAAGAATTGTTCATAGAATAATTTTTTTTCATTCATTTTAAACTTACCGGCACTGTTGTGTTCCTTGCTGTTAGTTCGGCATAAGCTTAAGCAGGTTGCTAGAATTCTGTCATCGTTCCTGGTAAGCCCATCCTGAAACAAACGATCACTTTCCTTTTTTTCTTTTTCTTATCATCTAAAAGCGACGAGAAAATTTTGACGGGTACACGTTTTTTTTTTACGTGGGACGTTTTTTTTTCGGTGTCTGAGATATTTTCGGTCCATCGGCGATGTTACATTACATCGATATCTGAGAATTTCATACGAAAACATCTTGTACAAGATAAAAATTTGAATCTAACGATGGCCATTCTAATTTTCCGATTTCAACGTCGTTTGAATTGTCAATTAAGCCGTAATTGGCATTAAACATAGACGGAGTTCAGTCTGCCGCTGCCTGCTGCTGCTACCGCAACTGGGTCAAACGTCGAATATCATTAGACGGAATGCACGCCGTAACAGCGTAGACAAAATTCACCGGCCATTATGCATCGGAGTTAATAATTTTTTCGTAATTTCTATTTCCTGTATTCTCAAACCTCCTTATCTGAGATAAGAAGAAAAAAAATAAGAGTCGATGCGCGTCTCTAGCAATGAGGTTCATATTTTATGAACTGTCGAGGCTTGAGACTCGAGATAAAAATAAGAAAAGCTTCAGTGTAACTCGTATCAGAGGAACCCCCACGTTGAACATGAATAAACTAGAGACTCGCGCCTCCTAAGAAGGCGAGCTCGCGACACATTTAGCACCTCAACACTCAAGTGTAAGTACTTGTAACGAACATCCGAGTCCAGTCAGTCCACTTCGTTATCTAACTTGTGTTACATAGGTAAAGGGATTCGAGCGCATCTCGAGAAATTTTACACGACTAGACAGCCTCGGCTGTCGGCGGAGTGGTTTCTTCACGATAATCAGAGAATTCGAGCACATTTTATCTTCGGAAATTATACGCCCAAATCTTACCTGGCTAACATCTTCCTCGACGGTGAATGTACTGGAGGTCAGCACCGTTCCCCTTGTCGTTAGACATCTTACAGCTGGATTCCTACTACGAGCAAATGTCAGTGCCACTCTAGAATTTTCAGCTACCCTGGCGACGTGCTCGGGATCCAAAGCGGCTCTAGAAGCTGGTGGACAGTCGCGAGAATCACCTCCACGAGCAAGACCTTCTAACTCGTTGAGAACTGAAATTTAAAACAAACAAAAAAAATGTTCGTTAAATTCGGGGTTGGTAAAAAGGTACATCCAGTGATATTCGGTAGAGTTCGAAATTTCTGACACCGAAGCTAAATCAATTGTTGAAAATTCTAAGTTTGGCTTAAGTTGGACCTAGCGTGTCAGTGGAATACCTTCCGGTTGTCTAGAAGCTAGCAAAGTTGGTATACTTGGCTCGGTTAAGCAGCCCTTGTAACTCGCATAGCACCCCGGGGCAGTTCAAACAGGCGGTTGAGAGAAATTCAAGAAAAGTATTTGTTTAAAAAAGCGGTCCCTCTGTGTTTGTGAAGCAGACACAGTACGGCATGCGGGAGGGCGGGCACCCACCCTTTCCCATTCCGTTCCATTCACCATATCCTAGTTGAATGCCGCCCAGCATCGAAAGGGAATGAAAAATGGCGGTGTTGATATAAATAACAAACATGAGAGAGCAAACATGAGACTCTGGGGCGTTAAGAGAAACGAGAATCGAGTGAGAGAAACTAAAATAAAAAAGATTACAAAAAAAAAGACCGGCGTCAGGTAACCAGCTGCTAGAGTGCAAGAGAGCAACTCTATGAAAGAGGTGATAGGTGAAGCGACTGCGTTGGCGCTATTCAAACAGTCGTCGGTCTCGACTGTTAGACCCTAACCTAGAACAAGCGTAACCATCTAGGAGTGTCCAGCGAGAGTGTTGAGAGAATCCGTTGCTCACTCTTCACCGTGAGAGTTCATTGCTATGAGGTATAAGCCGTTTTCAGAAACGCATGTAATTTCCAATCATGTCTGTCTACAAAATTCATTCTTGGACCTACGTCAAAGATGGCCATGTATTCTTATAGAATTCTCTACCCATCATGAATTAGTGATCGAGTCCATTGATAACATTACCAATTTTTTGGTTCATTTCGAACATCCCTTGTCAACGTGATTCATTTTCATAAGTTACATTCAATCGAATAATGATATCCTGGTGGATCAAATCGATTGGGGTGAAGATTGAGAAGATGGTACCGTTACAATTGCAAAAATTGAATATTGGCGACGCTAGTCTGGAGTCTCTTCAACTGGCTTGGTACGGGTTTCCGAGTCCATTACGTACAAGTATAAACGCGATTCGTCAGTTGTCAGATGCTCGACGCGGGTACTCAACGCGGAGTTCACGAAACATATAAACCCTAAGAGGATTTACGAGACCTACTCAAGTTTCAGTCCGTTATACGCGGACGCCACGCCACGCTAAGCGAAACCAAACCAACTCAACTCAAGCCGGGAGGCAAAGCGAGCGGAATTATTTATGACCCGAAACAAGATTCGTTATTCTTTCATCCCATAAAGCTTTCGTCGATTCCTAAAATCCGCGAAGCACCTGCTGCTCACCGAGCTGCGGGTTTTGGTTCTTTGGTAAACTTCGTAATCCGAGCGTCATCTTGAGTATGGTAATGGAAGCGAAGAAAATATAAGAAAATTAAAAAAAAACAAAGTGAAGTCAATCCTTCTCTGATATCCTTAATCCTTGAGTGTAGGTGGTATAAACTGCCACACGCGACGAAGTTCTGTCTGTCCATACACCTACACGTGTACACGCAGTATCTATGTTCTCTGTTCGGAAATTGAGCGGATCGCTGCTGCAACGAAAGGAACGAACGAATATATAGGTAGCTGGAGGATACGTAGAGTGTGTTGCAACTTGGAGGAGGGTAAAGGTATATAGGTATGAAATGGAAAAGTCTGGATCGCGACTCGAACACGTTCGGGCGCCGCTATATTTCACCGGGCGATGCAGCAGCAGCCTCTCATCCTCTTTGGTCGAGGGAGCGAACGAATACCGCGGCGCGCCGCCCACGCCCGAGTCTTCTCTCTGAACCGGGCAGCGTATAAAACGACATGCATTCATGTATGAACCGTGAGAGCGTAACTGTGAACACTGAACTCTGCCCGTGCGCGTTGCCAGACACGCCACACGGGCCAAAGGGCGTTTGCTCATTCCGCATAAAAATACACTTTCGATTTTCAGATAGGGGAATCAAACGATCAATAAATTTCAACCTCAAATAATCCTTCCAACCTCGGTGAATTGCCGGGGCTTTACAAATTTTGGTTCATTATTCGGTATTTCTTGAGGTGGTTATCCTCATCCTCACGATGACTGTCGGAATGAAATCATTTACCTTCGGTTGGCGGTAGGCAACTGACTTAATGGCCTCTGTATGGCCATGACGCACCTACAGCAACGTATCGTATGGGATCAACACTTGGAACGCCAAAGGCCATGCAACAGTGCGTTGCCCTGGTCCACAGCAAGAACCTACCCCGCGGGTTTTCCTGGTCCCTCTATTCCACCCATGTATGAGATACCGTGCAGCTGCAATGACTCGATCTGGATTTGATGAAATTACGACAATTATCAACCAGTGCCTTTTATTATTTTCATAATCCGTGGGAAGAAAACGATTTGAGCAATGATCGATAGCTTATTCGAGTTGATAATCAAATAACGTAGGAAAAGACGTTGAATTTACAGAGGTTGAAGGACATCGAATAATATCGGAAATATTATCAATTGAATTTTCACGTCGTAATAGGAATTCGAAAGCAGAAAGAACGGTTGCCAAACAATCTCAATAACATTTGGTATGCATTAACCGGCCCGTCTACCGGCGATTTTATCTCGTATGGGAATTTCCAAATATATCAAATAAATCAGAATGGCGATAGAAACGGTGGAACGAAAAGGGGATGTGCGATGAGTAGATCGTCAATATTGATCGAAAAACTTCTCGAATTTTTGACTGAGCGATTTTTTTTCACACGGTGAAGAGTTCGCAGCCCAGGCGTAAACTTTACTGCACATTTCTACTTGTAGCGCAATTTGGAGTGGATTCATATGAGTGATATGTAATTTTCAACCCATGGACAAAATCTTCACATATGGTAGAAAAAATTTTGTCGCGGATATTTCACCTATAATATATTTTTCTACGACTGTGAATACTGTAAATTTCCGTAAACGTGAGCATAATTGACGTTGACCAGTTCCGAATCACCACGTTATCTTTTCCATAAAATTATTACCGTTACATCACCACCATATAGTGTTAACGGCGAAATCTGATATCAATGATAAAGTACTGGCTATAGTAATAGAGAATTTTTCAACAAATGTTGTATGTTGTTCGCTAAATCTACGCAAAATTTCTGAATAAATCAACTCGATATTACATGCGGGGATCCATTAAGATGATTAAAATTTCACCATATCTAACACTCAGGAAATCGTAAAGGTAACCTTATCTCCCGTGGGAATAGGCGACTGCGGGTCAACTCGATCTGAGAATAAAATGAAAAATATCGACATGGATGTATATTTGAACGAATGCATTTTTTTTTCATTAACAAGAATAAAGAAGAGAGAAAGAGACGCTCGTCAAGAGGTCGACGTTCGAACGACGTAATCGAATAGCTTAATCTGTACTTGGAAGAAGGACCATTCGGACAAGGGATAAGACTGGCATACCATAAAATATATATGTAAAAAAAAGTGAAGGTGGTGGTGGTGGTGGTGGTGGTGGTGGTGGTGGTGGTTCGTATCGCCCTTCATTTCAATCACAACCCTTATCCGAGTCGAATCATTGGATTCCTTTTGTACCCAGAGGAGACCTCCACGCCATATCCTCAGGAGTTCTGCGGCTGGCTTTCGATTTCATCAGAGTGACCCTTAGCCCCGTAGACGATGGTATTCTCTCTCGCTTCAAGTTAGGAAAACTTATCACTCCTTCCCACTTGGTGTCCGCGTAGTCTACCTCTCTTTCTCCTTTAGTCTTTCGTCCGCGTTTGTTCTCACTCTTCCATTTCACTGAAATGATCCTGTCGCGAACACTGCACGAGGTTCAACATAGCCGCAGTAAGGCGCAACCGAAAAGTGACCAGGAATTTTTCGATCTAAATTTAATCAAGTTGAAAAAAAAAAGAAAAAAAAACGACCAAATCCTGCATGCCATTATTTGAACAACCGTGGAAGCTACGTAAAGTCTCAATTTTCCTCGGGAAAAATCCCTGACCTGTGTAACAATGAGAGAATAGTTTTTCTTGACCTAGGCCAACGAAGGGCAAGTTGCGTATGTACCTCACGGTATGGGTCGCGTTATGCAGAGTCCTTAACTAGCTCATGATTCTGAGCGTATCCAAGCCAGATGGATTGGTTCCAAGAGGATGATGTACGACCGGTAATCAGGAGGCTGTATATCATCGATGAGATCTGACAGTCACTCTTACTACGAAATTTATTACAAAGATGAGTCGACTGAGTGCGACCCTGACTCCTTGAAGAGGTGTCCTAGGCCATGACTACATCTTAAATTCATCCGCGAGAACACATCATACAGGAACATTCGATGGTACAGAGTCACAAGTCAGACTTCCGACTGGTACCACGAAGGGAACATTAACCTTTTGCGTAACACGTTTCCGGTTCGATCGAAGCTAAACAATCAAAATATTACTGCGTACTGTTGAACGTGATTGACGGCACCACTATGCTGTCAGCTATGCTGTCCTTGCTTTTATCGATTGACATTGACTAATTTTTGATCGGGTCAATAGCCTTGAACAGTAGTCAATTCTTGAAAGAAAGCGAAATGATGCATCAAGGTAATTTTTACAATTGATGACGGGCATCCAATGTTCCTTTGTTTTTTTGAAGTGACCGATTAATGTGGGTCTTTTCTCGACACCCTTAAGAAGCATTTGTAATTATTATAATCTTTTCTAAAGTGGAGCAAATTGAAATCGATTTAGTATACAAGGTTGCGACATAAGGTGCCGGTGACATACTGCAAACATGGGAATTGTCAATTAATAGGTAAATCATAGATCATTAGACAGTGTATACCGATTTATCCAAATATGGTGGTACATGCGAGTGCCATCGAATCATTCCATTTTCTTTTATTTATTAGCTTCTACGAAATACGTTCGAACGACCGAAGTTGCCAGTGGAAGAATTTTCCCACAATCAGTGTCTTTGAATAAATTGAGTTACATCCCTGATCTGGTAACAGTGTTTTTGAGATTGAAAAAAAAAAAATTCACTCTTTCTCCGGAATACCTGCATAACTAAACAATTTGATCGATCGATCGATCAGAAGTTGGCTTGAATTTGACATTTTTCTAACTTGCTCTTTCGTCCCACTCTTTCTTTATCCATCTGACAATTGAATGAGTGTATAGCGAAGTAATTCACAAGGATACGATAAAATATAAAGTAGTTTCTCAAAGTGTTCGTCGTCGTCTTGGATCAGAGGCATTGATCGATTGATGTTCGTTGAACATTAGAGGCTCTTTGTAGGCCATGAAATTCCAAGAATGTCAACAGAAATGGATAATACACGATGTATTAGGTAAACCTGAAACGCGTGCATTCAGGGAGAAATTAGTCAGCAAATGGTAAAGAAACTACCATTAAGTTTCTAACACCAAGGTTGTAAGCCAGGTGCTTCGCTCGGTACGAATCGAACATATTCGATTGTCTATTATTACCAACATCGAATTTTAAAATGACATTAACGCAACAGGTGTTTTATGTAATTGAATGAATGATTGTCTACATGGATGTTTATTAAGCGTGATGATTTTTCCCGCATCTCCTTCGCGAAGTAAAATTAAAAAACAAAGAAAAAAAGAACGAAAAAAATATTTATGAAAAGGGGTATAATTTGTGTTGTGTAAGAACCGCGCGTTAGAACCTACGGCTGCTCAATTTGTACAATCTTTCAAAATCGTCCTTGACGGCGTGCTGCAGAATTACAACGGCGTGAAGATGGAATCTTGTTGTTCCCGTTGTTTATTTAGTCTACGCGATTCCATACAGCCATAGTTGTACTGCAGGATCTGAGCAGGCGAAGGATAATAAAAATATTCAGAGAGAAATAGTTAGAATTATTAAACAGGGTTCAAAAGGTCGTCGAAGGAATCGACTGGCGACCGCTAGCCTCTCAAAAGTATACAATATAAAGATCAATCACGCGAACCGGTACGCATGAAATCATGTCACTTAGCGATCATCGTCGAGATTATATGGAGAATGGGGTATACATTATACTGGAATAAAATTCTCAGGCGATGCAGCGTACGTAACGTCAATTTGAAATTATGAAGTTTAATCATCTTGCGTGCCAAAGTAAACGGCGTCATACCTCTGCTTAGATATATTAGAAAATTTATTTAATTAGCACCGGTGTTAATAGGCTATAATAAATAGAGGTCGCGGGGTTAATGGAGGTTTAAGGCTACCTCCGTTCCACGCTAAAGAAAAAGCATCATTTGAAATATTCCGTCAGATTCATATACGTATATATACACGATATAAAATATCGTACTTAATTTCTACCGACACATGCTTCGTAACGTATACATTAAAGATATTTAAACAATCTAAGTCGGGTAGGTTTACCAGGTAGCAATACGCGATGAAAAATTCCAATAATATTAATGACCGAGCTCGAAGTAATCAAACGATAATTTAATCATCAAAATCATGTGATATGCTATGATGAAAAATAAGAGGTGAATATATAAATAGAAAACAAATTTGATCGGTAAATCGAGCTGCCCGTTTCCTAATATATCTATATATTTGTTGTTTTTTTTTTTTCAGATCTTCCGATCACTGCGGTAGCAAAGATTGCAGTTTCTGTCGGGCTATAGGTTATTGGGTCGCCGTTATTACGCGATCTTCGTGAGAATTAGTCCCTACTGATGCAGTCAGTAAGCGCGCCGATCTCCCTAGTTCCAGCTGCTGTGGCGGCTCAGGAGTCAGAAGGCTCTCTCTACTGCAGATCAGCTAAGGGAATCCTCTCTCGTTCAATCGCCCCGTCATTATCATTGAGTATTCGTTTTTTTAATGCGCCACGATTGCTTCAGCGAAACGTTAACGGTGTACAGTGAAAAGATAAAAGATTAAACATTAACAACCTCCCAGATACACGATGGTATAAGACTTCAAAGGAATCGCTACGAAAAATCGATAATTACGTCATACTGCTTGTTTGAAAAAATAAAACGAGGACCTCCAGGGTCCTCAAACATAGTTTGACCTTCATCACCGTTGAATGGCTATATTTCTGTAAGGGTACTAATATTTTGAACCCAACACCTCTCAATTTCGAGTATCAACCCAAAAACTAATGACTGGCAATGAAAGTAAAAAAAAAAAAACTGTTTTTTTGAGGTGAAATTTGAGATTGAGAAGTATATGATTAAAAATATTGCTACTCCGATACGCGTATAATTATCGGGTATATCGACTCACCGACTAAAGGTACCATCAGAGTATAGATGGGCTGGGTACCGGAAGTCGCTCTGGCGATAGCCTGAAGTTGTGGAAGATAGTCGATGAAACAATTCGTGTCTGGAACAAGCTGTCTCGGTTTAACTTCGATCTCAACGGATACCGTCGACTTTTGCAATATCGCCTGTAACAAAAAAATAAAAAAGTAAGTTAAGTATAATAAATAAATTGGGAGAAAAAGACACAAATTAACGAAGGGGATAATAATTGGTATGAAAAATTTTCGTTCATCTTTGACTTTCAGTTACCATAATATTTGAAACTATCACCCGCATAGTTTCATTACAAATTTTTTCTTCATTCCAAAGTGGGCAGGGAAAGAGTTCCTTTTTCTACCTATCCGATGGAATTATAAGTATTTTATTTATTCTTTTGTATCCTTAAGTAAATACGTAAAAAAAACTTATAGTACACCGGCGGCAAGATGGACGTCTCGTTAGCACGTCTGAGTAATAATTAGAACCATTAAATCTTGAGAAGGAAAAAATTATCACGGATTTGGTTCACTGGTACAAAATATTTTGTAGGTAGCACGCTCTTACAATGCTAGACAGGGTAAGTACATACATGATAGAAACATACAGCGCGTTGAAAAATTATCAAACTTCCGTTATCGCCAAAAATTACCGGGATAATTCACAAGTCGTAATTTATATCTCCCGGCACACAACCGGTTATTAGTAATATTTTATAGGAAATTCGATAATCCGTAGTTGAAACACCGCCAGCTAGTTTGGCACCCCGTAGCGCGGTGTGGCCGATAATGAACTCGTAATATTAACATCGGCTGTTGTACGCAGCATTGTCTGGGCTTCGAGATAATTTTATCCAGCAGCAGACTACACACGATAATTATACCGTTGAAAAAGGTAGTGACGGTATATTCGTAATATCTAAAAGGCCTTTGTCTCGGGCGAAAGCAGTTATAGCCGTTAAGCTGGACTCCACTTGATATTCGTAACGTGTTACCAATTGATATTGTTCTCTATTACTCAATTAAACACGCCTAGCTTAATTACATGGTAATAATCCTGTTGTTAACAACTCAACTCAATTTTTAAACCACACTCATTGAAAATAAATACTTCCATCAATCAAACGGATTCTCTCGTCGATCAGTTTATTTTTTATTTCCTTCCAAAATTATTTTCATATCTTCTTCTAATTCACGTAGAAAACTGCTCGAGCAATTAAAATTCTAGATCGCGAATAGATGGGTGATCCGATGACCTTCGTTTGAATTCAGGTCGTAATTCTCGTGGACAAATTACGTAAGAATTATGTAGGATGTCATGGCAGCTAGATAAAAGCTTTTTCTTAGTCTTCTTCTTCTTCTTCTACCTCTCTTCTTCTTCTTCCAACGTCGACTACGTCCGACTAGAACGAGGCATGCATGGAATCTATAGCAATTCTAATTGCCCCTTGAACAGGACCAGCATATCAATTACGCGTGCAGCACGCCTATATAGCCAGTCGCAAATGTCAGACACGCGTGACGACGGGTCAGAATATAGGCGGGAGACTTTTGTCGAGCATCAGTCCGAAGCAAAATTAAAACCATGTAATGTTCGGGCGAGGCTAAACCCCGCGAAAACCACTTGAGACTTGACCATCGTGAGGCAAATTAGAGAGGTATATGAACTGGGCTAAAAAACAAGTTGATACAATTGAAACGCGAACATGGAGTACTCTTTTGCATAAAATTATACGGACGAAGCTAAAGATTTGTAGAATTCAAAATTCAGGAAATTATCACTCAAGTTTCAAGACGTTCAAAGTGTTCATTATATTTTCTCACGGTCATGGACGGTTCGAGCCCATTGCTAGACGTGACGTTTACCCGTTTTAAACTCTGGGTCATAGAGCTAGAGATTCATGAATGAACGAATGAGAATACGAACCGAGCTTTAATATTCCATCAGCACGACGCGTATTCATATCAAAGCTGATACACGTGTAGTTTGTATCGGTGGCTTAAATATTTGAGGAATTGATATATTTGCAACAATTTTAGCAATGTTAATACACAATATCAATCGTTGAATCAAAGAATATATCGGTACGAGATGAAAGAAGAATTTCTCCGATTTTTCCACCCTCTCTTAATACTTATTAAATCCATTCTTTCTCTCTTTTTCGAGACTTCGTAAATTTCTTTCGTCGATTTTTAACGGAAATTACGAGTAGACTATTCAAATTCGTAACACACATCTATGGTTCGATGACCCCTGAAGACGTAGTCAATGCCTATCGTTCGCAACTTTTCGCGGCAAGATCTTTATCGGTGATCGAGACGCGACAACTTAAAACAGCAGGGCGTTGCTTCGTAAGGATCTTCTTATTTTTCATTTTCTCTATATTCTGTACGGGGTAATTAACCTCCGACATTTTAAATGGCGAAGCAATGAATCGCCATAAGTTGCTAAAAAAAAAAAAAATGATCAATAATTTCTCATACAACGAGTTCCAATGGATCGCCAGTCCCATTGCCGATCGTTCGATCAACGATAAAATGATATTTGAAATAAATGTTCCCATATATTTCCGAAAACGTAACTTGCGAAAATTTCTCGCACTATTCGTCTTTGATAATGATTGGCTCGATCGGACTTTTTGACTCCACTTCGAAACGATGATCATTATAATCTGTATTCTAGGAAATAAATGCGAACGCATTTCAGGCCTCTCTCAGCTTCTCTCTTTCTCTCGAGTTGTGCTACAAAGTTCACCGATGACTTCATCTGTAATCTATAGGTCTTTACTCTGGTTTAAAACATTCGTAAATTCCTAAACGGCCATACGTGTACCGTTGCTCACCCGTTGGCTGGTAGGCCTTAGGGAGCAGCAGCACGGCTTTGCAAGTATTAGGTATATATACCTATATCTTCTAGTAGGTAGTCAGGATCTAGTATTATGCCTACCTAGCATCTAGTAGCTAAATGCAGGTATATACGTATAGCTATGTGTGTGTACGTCTGTATAAGTGGTCGTCCGGTGCTTTCGTCGTGAGAACTTGGCTCGGATCACGCACAAACCCTCGACGCCCGCGCATATTAAACACGGACAAAAGAGGTAAAGAAACAGAGCGCATATAAGTCGCATCTCAAGAGAGAAGAAATAAAAGTTCGATTACGCATGCGCAACACTTTACTTTTCGAATAAACAATATTTTCACGTACGACGTATCCCGATGTCCGTGACAAATTTTAATCGGGACTTTATTTCAATCAGTGTCATACAACTATTGACCCACTGAACTCTTCGTAATATACATTATTCGGAGCGCCCCTGCACGCGCAATGATGATTAAAAAAGAAAACATAAAGATGATATGATAATAAAAAATGAACACCTGTCTCCCTTCCACACCCGCATATATTACAATAAATATGTATACGAGTATACCTTCAATGTGGTATAATGTAATGGAAAGTGATGCGCACACCTCGCAACCGAATCGCTTAACCGGAATCAAAAGAAAAAATTGTTCGATCGTGAGCTGAGAATTACGAATGAACGTCATGGGGTGGGTTTTTGTTAAGATCGTGTGGGCATTTTATGACGAGTCTAAACTGTACCAGAAAAAATATGGTAATTGCCTTACAATTAGTGGAGCTAATTGTGTTTGTAAAATTATCTGAACGTGATAAATTATAGTTGACCATTTTTGTAGACTAATTATTACGATTATTATGAGTAAACCTTTCAGAAACCCTTAGACAAGGAAATGCACTATCGTGTTTCTCGGATATAATTGCGCGTCTCGAAGAAAGTTCACGCAATAATTTCGTATGTGATGGTTTCCTACTTCGTGTGGTTTGTTGTTCATTTCATAACCATAAGCAGAGGGGGGTTCAATATCACCTAAGGTTTAAATAATCATTATCGCAGAATGGGCGTACGTGCGAGCGTGGAATGGTTGGGTACGGCACGTTACGCATCGGATATCTTATATTTCTCTCGAGCAACAGCCTGGCAAACTAAGGTACATATTATTCACCTATACCATAAGCACAACGCGACTACCTTAGCCATGACATTCACATTCTTCCCAGAATGCAACTCTCGCGTTGAAACGTGTCTTTGCAAAATATGGAGGTTTAATCTTGAATGAAATCTGAGTAAAATTTCTTCTTTTTCTTCTTCTTATTCTTCTTCTTCTTGTACGCGGCATAAACGCAGTAAATGTAAAACAAAGTAGTAGGTAGGGTACATAGCATGCCTATATATTTACCTGCCTCTACTTCCCAACTTATATGCATTACCTACTCTGCACGCGACATAGATATAATGCGTGATTTCCCGGTGCAGAAAACACGCTTAAACAATTCAATTCAATTTCCGAATTAAGTATTTCATTTTTAATTTGTCAAACCCACGTGTAGCTGACTTCCAAACCTACAGATCGATCGTCGGTTGATTGAATCTTAATATATGATGTAGATTATAGAATAATGATCGTTTAAATCATACGCAAGCTCGAGAGGTAAAAAAAAGCTTCACGCCATACGCGTGCCGCTAGGAATAGAAATGCCCTGATTACTACCAGCGCAGCCCTATAACTCCATACGTCTCACTCTGATGGATATTTAATTATGAATAACATTAGACGTTCAATGCCCGAGACGCGGTCATATCTTAACGTATGTACATTATAATTTACCTATGTAGAATAATATATGAGTTTTCTTCAGATTAAAATGGCGAATTAATGTTCCATTTATGGAATCAATACAACTACCTACGTGTTCAAAAATTCCTAGGGTCACTGTGTCAACTGTCTTGTAGTTCGACGTTTTGAAGGCGTGGGAGATGAGCATGATTTGAATTCAATGCCGCAGCATTCTGAGGATCGATCCATCCGCGTATACTTTTTGCGTTGATTTTATACGATATGCAAATCGATGCATTGAACCCGACGGCGGAGCTGTTGGCTCCTCGGATCTTGGCATGAGTATCGGTCGCCGGTTTACACGCCCGGAGGAAAATTCATGGAAATTCACTAAGTTGTTTTCGATTTCCTTATTGTTGCCCGTCGGCTTCAAAGCCATCCCAGTTTAGACAGCTCGCATTCTCGCATGGAATATAATCAAGAACATGCAGAGTTGAGGCGTCGCTTTGCACTACAGCCTGCACGGAAACCCTTCGGGACGAAGTTAAGCGACCGAAACCGACAACGTCCCGGTATTGCAACCGCGCCATCAATTAGTGTCCATCTATCAAGTTACAACCAGAAAAAATTACCACTTTTTATTGCTAATTGATTTCGTAAAGCTGGAAGTTATTATGCAATTGACGTGCGGGTATATCGAAATCAACCGGAATGAAGAAAATAAAAATAAAAACTCAGAAAGATAATGGTGACGGGAATAATCTTGAACCTAAAAACCTGTAAAAGCTTCATGGAATTTTTAAATGCACATCATTATATCCACGCGTCATCTAACATTGACATTGACATTTTTTATTGCTACCGAATTATATACTCTCGTAGTTTTGGGTAGTCAGCCAAAAAAATCGTATGAGATGAGCCGAGTCGGTCATATGTGTATTCTCAGCAAATGAAGAAACAAAAAAAAAATCTATAAATATAGTATAGATAATACGCGAGGGAAATGATTTTAACAAATAGCTCTTGTCTGTTTTTCAGAATTCAAGTATGTAGGTATGCAATAATTAATGAGGCGGAATTCCATCCGTTTGTAAGACCGGCGAGTTTTCAAATATCCTATGACAGTAAATTGCAGCGATTCCCATTAAAACTGATAAATTTACGTGGACGTAAATTTCCTGTTCGTGATAAGAAGCGCACATAACATGGTAGAAGCTGCACGAGTAAGATCGTCGTATGCGGGCTTCATTGGTCGTCTCGGGCTGAATGCGCGGGTCGTAAAATCGTTGATGTTCATAAATGTAGCAGTTCGAACATCGATCGAGTACGAGATGATCGTAAATCGTGGACCGTGAAATCTGGTATAAACTCGTGAAACACACCTACGTTCCAAGTTGTAACAATATTTTTTTTAATACATGCACAAATCGTGTATAAAAGTTTATACCTAGTACAACGCAAAGCGGAGCCCTGCGGGGAAAGCCACCTGGACAACTACAGCGGCAAGGCACCTGGACATGGCACAAGTAAACTCTTGCGGGGCACCTGGGGCACAAGCCTCAAGGGGCACGTTCTGTGCCGGTGCAACAGCCCGGGATGATCTGTGGATCTCAAGAATGATCTCGCGGCTTTACTCAAGGACGTTCAGCAGCAGCGGCAGCAGCCACATAACATAATACAGCGGTAGGATATAGGAAGAGACTTGCCGCTTATAAGCCACGTGGCGGAAAGTACGTGCGGAAGAAGTTAGGCGCAGGTACGTGATCCTGATTCTCGTCAAAGGATAAGGAGAAACTTACCGGGAACTACGAGCTTCGCCACGTGCACCATAGACTTCTGAGTTATCCGCACTGCCCACTCGCTACAAACTGCTGCGCTATAGGGGAGATAAATGTGATGAGGTGAAAACAGACCTACGTCCTACCACAAACCTCTTGATGACGTTTCAACTCGCGATTAAACACCCCTTAGTACTCTCGAAACGAAACAATCAAGGAATTTTTGCATTCAGAGACGACTGCGTTTATTGAGAAAAAAATTCAGTTGGACGGTGAGTTACCGATGGAATTGTAACGTAACCAGCTTCTCTCTGCAGGTTAACCGGCGACCATCTCACTCGCACTTTACCCCGTTTCTTTAGACCTATAGTGCAACGAGGCAAACATTGACATTGTCACGAGTTGCCTCAGCCTGACTGACTCTCTCCGACGTGTCTGAAGAGGCCTCGAATAAGAACCCGTAGGAGACCACAAGGGTGTTTGTTCTGTGAATGACTGAGCTAATAGAGCGACTGACGACCCCTCGATCAGTGCACATGGGCGGTTACCATGTATTTCTGAATTTCACTACAACTTATTCGTGATAAATGTGACTGAAAATTTTACGGCAATTGAATTTCGATCCAGAGTTTGAAGACTGGTATTTTGGATATCACGTAGATACCGCTTGTGCAGGAGTTGTAATAGCCATAACGCTGTAAAAGCTAAGGCAGCACCATAAGTTCCGCGAACATTGATAAATTATCAATTTATGGAGATAGCAAACCCGATACTACGACATTATGCAAAACGATTCGTCTCTTAAGATTATCTCAGCATGCGGTTGCGACGTTCTTGGTCTCATGTAATTCATTAATCACAAGGGAATTACATTTTGCGCATAAGGTGTACAATGATCCACGAGGCAGGTAACTCAATCAAGTGCAATGGGAAAATTCATTCGTCCACCACACGAAGTCCACCCATACAATTCAAGAGTTTCAAGAATTTCAAGTTTGATAGATAACCCCGTATATACGTAGATATTCCCTCAGCGATTCTTCCTCCCTACACAACCCAACCGCATCATAAATATTAATACGAAATCACAAGAATCTCCTAAGCCACAATTTGCGCCATTGTTATATCTCGGTGGTCATAACCATCCGTAGGTTATGTCTACATATTTCGTCATAAAAATTAAAGATTTCTAGAGCAACTGAACACCACCGGGTGTTTCGTTTCACGTCGTTACAGTCTGCCCATTATTTTGTCCGAACAATAGAGGCAATGTCCGGCAGCTTTCCCGAGAGAGGGTGACGGTGTTGAGGTTATCTCTAGTCAGCAGATGATGCAAAGGGGGTCCCCGAGCTCCTCCCAGGAGACCGGGGGATGGAGTGCACATAAAAGTTTGAATTTAACTGCACCAACAACGCGACGCGACCCACGCTGAACGCAGGGTGCGAAATATGGCCGAGGAAAATCGTAATAAATATTTTGACGAATGAATATTTTCAGACATTTTTCGCTGCGACGAGACAAAGAATAAATGCTGGAAGATTCGAAGCTGGAATAGGAGGAGCAAAAGAAGGAAGAATCTCCACCCCTATCCGAATATCTCGACCTCAAGATAGGATATTCCTAATTGTATATATTTGCCGGGTATTTATACGGCCATTCTATTCAAATGGCTAGAGGATGCCGTTGGCGGTAAGCTATACTGGAGGCTTTGCAGGCAGCAAACTACCGGAGGATCTGGCCCGGTCTATTTCAGGATGATTCAACTCAGGCAATTCTCTTTACAACGAACCAACCACCGCTCGAGAAGAGAAGAAGAGGACTTCTCCGGAGGACAAAGAAGTGTCGTTTGTATTCTCGAATTGCTACCTTGTCGCACAGTAATTTCTACTGTAGTGCGAAACGACGTACGTCGGTTACCGTACAAATAATTGTTACTATCAACAATTACTTACTTCAAGAACTTGTAGCTCGGACTAAGGATGTATGTATAAATATTTTTTCTAACTATATAAATAAACGTACATATATATTCAGTTTCATTTTGTCGCATATTTAATATCCACAAGAAGAATCATACGATTTCAGAACTTCACAGCGTTCAGGGCATCTGAAATTTAGTTACGAACGTACATAAGATCATCCTCGAAAACCACACAGCTGATGTATTTTTATTTTTTTTCTCTCTCTATTTTGCCGTCTTAATCAGCTTGTGGAATACCACGAAATTGCTTTTTCGGACGAACCCCCTTAATATCTCCCGAAGGAAAGATAGGATACGCGGTTTGGGACCACCTCCGTAAAAATACCCCGTTCAGATAATTATGGAGTCTGGAATTTCAGCTCTTCGTCGAAGTTTGCGGAGGCGGAATAATTATTGTCCTGAAACGAGGTAGGTACGTGACGTCCGTTGTACTATGCACGGGGTGAACTTTTAAAAGACCCTTGTTTTAGGATAAGCATTTCAGATGTTAGATACACGAATCCTACGTAGATTCAAAAAATTATGGATTCTGGTACAATGTATAACCAGAAATTTAGCCATGCGAATTCACAATTTCTATGAAAATCGATTTTCGTTTACATCCCCGCGAGCTTTCGCGGTATATATTGTAACTATGTATACATGAAGCTGCTACCGGTTAACGTTTTTGCGTATCCTACCTATAGAAACGCATTTTACATACGAATAGGTGATAATATTTTCGTATTCAGAACGTCGCATCGACGATTACGTGGAATTGTCGAACGCAATAGAAATTATCGATTCGCGAGTGAACGTACAGGTATGATCGATGGGACGAGAAAAAAAGCGCATCACTCTGGATGCGATTCGAAAGCTGAAGCGGAATTTTGTTTCTTTTTTCTTATATTCTTACACGCTTCGAATTCACAGAGCTTTTATATTAGTTGGCGAATTTTTCGTTACCATATTTTGCACACGTTATATATAATCGTACACCCTTAGAGAGATTATATGCAATGTTGATTCATTGATGAACGGACGAGACTGGACCGACACTAACGGGCGGTAATTAGTTTAGACCAATTAAGTGAGTTACTCTTCCCATCAGCTTCGTTGGCAGTGAGAAGTGAGTCCAGCAAAAAAAAGGGAGAGGAATATGGAGATGGAGAGTAAAACAGGGAGAAGGAGAAAATGAAGGTGCAAGCTAACAGAGCCTACCTACACCGCGCTGCCGTAAAAGATAATTGTTCCCCGGTTTAATTACGTTTCTTGCTTAATATTCTCAGCGTTGAAGAAGAATTTTGCTCTCCTTAGAAACAAGAGGAAATATTACTACACATTGTAAGGCAAGGATTTTGGTAAATTTGGGGGTTGATGATAAAAATAAATGAATAAAAAGAAGATATACCGCGCGTGAATATAGTATAGATTTTTTTTACGATTTTTCAATCATTCGCAGACCGAGTGGCTAATAAATTTCCGTCCAACTATAGGGAAATTTTTTAGTAAAATGTAAAGTTAATTGTTACAGTAAAATGGCGCACTTGAAATTTCGAGCACATGTACCGCACGTTATATGCGTTATGTACATACGCGGTGAGGCAGAAATATAGAGACACTACGTCCAGAGGGGTCTAAATACAAAAGCAAACAAAACTGATGAATAATAATATATTTAAGACGAAGAGCAACGCAAACCATCTTTATTTTACTACTTATTTATAATTAGCGGCAAAGGTAGGTATATATATAAGGTAGGTACGTTAACCTCGTATACATATGTACCTCAATATATATCCACCACCAGCTAATACTCATCATATACGCTAAATAAACGATGTGAACGAATTTGTAATGGTTAAAAGCGTAATATTTGTACGTCTTGCATAATAGTACAGATATTCTCTCGACGGAATACGAAAACATTCCTAAGTGTAGGAGTACTTCTAACATATGTACAGCACTGATGCAACCCGCGGCAGCCGTAACAGAAACGCGAAGAAAAAAGAACGTTACGCAATGCGAGAATTTAAATTTGTTTTTTTGCTTTTTCTTCATTTCTTTTAAACGAAATTTATTAATTATCCATCTTCTCATATTCTGTCTCAAAAGCTTTCTGAACCGGCAGAAGTCACCTCTTCACTTTCATATGCACCTTCGATGGTTGGCGGATAGTAAAGATCAACTTTAAGATTATTAAGAACGTATTAAAACTTTTCCAATTTTGTAGCTTTATTTTTCTTTCTTTCTTTGCACTCGATAGTTTCGAGTCCATGACATTTTTTAATCAAGTAGGACGACCTTCGCACGCTTATCGAAAAAATTCTCTCTTAAATCCGGGTGCGGAATATTTGATGGATTTCTCTCTTTAATTTTACTGCGTTTTGGAGCAATTCCAGCATCCCCCCAGGGATGTCTAGGTATATGGGGATGGAGGCCGGGAAATTCCAGGGAGAAACGATCGTAGAGTTTTCCAGATTCAGCGAAAAAGTTAACTCAACTGGAAAGTATGATTGGCCCTTTGGCAATTTATTCGATGGTTAAAATTTATCGACTTACGAAGTGCCCGCAGGGATTGTGGAAGATGATGCAGTGCAGATATTTTACACTTCACGATCAAAAGGGTTTTCATTTGCCAATTAAAAGCGTATAAAAAATAAAAGAAGTACGGAAAAGAGCGGAAAAGTGCCTTGCTTTGTTTGTTTTTCATTTCCCTTGTTATTCGCTTTATTCGTTTAATTCTTTTTTTTTATTATCTAGGAGAAAAAGTCCTTTAGATTCGCCTCGGTTGATATCCTCCCGTGTGCACGTACTTATTTTTGTTCTCGGAACACGCGTAACGTCATAAGCTTTTAATGTCCCCTAATTAAAATTTAGTAAACATTAACCACATCGTCTTAATTATAGCGCGTAAATTTCAGTGGTCTAATTATACTTCTACTAATGGCCCATCACCCGGTTAAGATTAAAGAATGTTTTATAAACCCATCTCTAATTACTCCATAGCGCTATGTGTTCAGTATAACTTTATCGTGCACGTATGTCGACTAATATAATAACTTAACTAGTAATTATCCTTAAAGTTGAAAATTACTTGAATATACATTATAGGAAAAAAAAAAAACGAAAAAGTAAGTAAGGCTGCATAAAGCTCCTAATGTTCATTTTTGTATCGAACAAATTCGGAAAATCAGAATTTAGTTAACATGTTTGCGACCGACGTCTTAAAACCAAACTTTCCCCAGTAACCGGTAACGTTTGTGCCGAGGGGGTAACCGCTTGTAAGTTACCTATATAGGGGACTTTTTTCGAATGTCTTCTGAATGGCTTTATGTGACCCACAAGGCGAGTCGCCGGCTATATACGGTAGAGATTTTGCATGACCCATACGGTGATGAACAATGAATTCCCAACTAAACTATTTCTGAGGACCTCATCGGTGGAACGGTTAATACCTACACGTGTGAAAAAAGCTACACGGATTGCAGAAATTTGTGTTTTTTTTTTTTTAAATAATTTCGAATTTATCGGTTATTTCCTCGTGAAACGCATGACCATGCAATTCGCCCGTTACATTACATTACAATATCCTTAGCGTCTGCCATAGGCATCCGTCTATTCGTTACCCTTCGGAATTCCTCACTAACACCTTGGTATTAAATACCGAAGTCGCTGCAGTAAAACCGGTCCGAAGTACCCGGTACCCATACTGCCTATACATTGAATATATACCTATATAATGTATAATACGTAAAGGTTAGGTATAAGTGCGAGTAGTGAAGGAATAAGATCTCGTGACAAGCGAAAGATTTGAAATTTAAAATACCCCTATATAGGTAACTCCCGATGTGCAGTAGCTCCCATACATACGATTTTAGCAACCGCAATCTCAAGTAAAAGCTATAAGGCCGTCTATTTCTGGAATGAAAAATATCCCCGAGTAGCAGACAATCGGGCTGCAGCAATTGATCGTCAACTTGCGATAGCCGATAGCAGGTATTTAGCCACGGACACAACTTCACAACCGATAGTTTATTGAACGACCTGAGACGGGGTGATTGTCAGGTGTTAACCAACACCAGGATCACCCAACCGTGCATCGCAGATCTGCAAGGTTTATTCTTAGGTAAAAGCTATAGAAGAGCGGGAGCGGCCATGCACCGGAAGATCCGATCACAGTTTGTTTGCGCTGATGCCGGTGTTCGACGATTCCTTCGCGTGAAGTGATTTTAATTGGGATAATAAAGCTTTAAATAGATGCTTCGTTGAGCCGCGAATGGCGTGCTAAGCAGCCGTAACTACTGACTTTGTTTTGTGCTTTCATTTGCACCACAGCAGAGAATTCATAAGGTGGTGTTTTCTCAGACAGCCTTTTATTGAAGGGTCCAGCAGACTCCCGTATAATAACACGAAAAAATTATTCCCATTTCGCAATTATTGATATTTCCATTCTTTTTTTTATCCCACGGTGCAACTTTTTTTTGTTGATAAAAATATGTCAGCGTAAAATAGTACAAATCATCGATGGGTCGTATGGGGTGAGGAACCGCGGTATACGGTTTCTGCGACGCTAATGAGGTACGCAACCTACAGCTTTACATGCATCGACTTCAACACGTCATGTAACAATAAACACACAAATGTACGTTTTATCATCGCAATTTCTTGCACATTACAGATGAGTACCTAGTATCTATATTTGATGGCTACAAAAAGATGCTGGCAATGTAGACTTGAAGTATGCCAATTGTGGTACTTCTACATGACTTGTGGTGACCCACGAAGCCGTAAGAATTTTACGAGTAAAGTAGATTTGAATCGATAAAAATTTTGCGTAATTCGTAAGAGAAGAAAAAAAAATCGAGTATTTCATCAACTTAAAGAGTTTTCTTCCGGTAAGTCATTCTCGTTTATCTCCCGAGACTTAATCCGAACAGAAAAAGGTTGTTTGAATTTGTCGCAATGTTTACACAGAACTCGGAACGTGACGTACCAACCAACCAACCAACCTGATCGTCTCCTGCAACCTGCTCGTCTACCTCAGGTTATTTTCTCCTGGTAATCATAATTAAACCGAGCAAACCTGAACCTTATGCCACGCCCAAATAGTTAGGAAATATGGTTGCACACCATAAAGCAATAACCAAACGAATTTGACATGCACACTATATGTATGCAGACGCACATAATTCCTATACATATATCCAATCGTACTTTTCCCTATTGCATTATGTGAATATACCTATAAATACATACATACTCATCTTCCGTGTACACCATAAGATTGTTATGACTAGAGTCCGTTACTTTTTAAGACACAAGACGGGAACTTTTTACGCAACATACGGTCGCTCTTCTCTCACATATATTAAAACAAACTCAGTCGGATTTAACTCAGGCTACTTAAAAATCCTCCCGTATTTTATAACTCCACCTTAATTTTACACGTATGTACGTACTATTATATTGTTACAAATTTTTTTTAATTTTTTCAATTTTTAAGTTTTTTTTTTTCACCAAATTCCCAGCGTCGGACTTTTATGCATGTAATTTGCATAAATGAATGAATAATTTCATCATCATGTATTCGATGAGTTCTCGTAAAATTCGAAGATTCCAAGCTCATAATAATTACTTTCCGAGAGACACTACCAAACTATGTAGCTCCTCTTCACCCTCTCGACGACTATTACGGCAACGACGGTAAGTAGATTATATCAGACCCAAAATGATAATATGTGTAGATATTATACGCGTATAATCGTTTGCGGTGCTGAATTTTTCTTTTTCTTTTTCTTTTTTTACTTTCAATCTCACAGCCGGGCTCAGCCCTGGAGCAAAGCCTGGTCAATGGTGAACCAAGACGATCGTTTTATGGCGATGCTGCTGCGTGTCGTTTGTAGATATAAGTATAGCCTGTGTATATGATATTTCTTGAAGTATTTTCTTAGAGAATCAGCTCTAGGCTATTTATAAAGATAGAATTCGTCATGCTGGCGTTTCACCGGTAGTAATACCACCGCTGCGGCAGCTTATTTGTTTATTCTGCGAATTTTATTCACCTTGACAGCCTTGAACGTGTGATCCAGATTCAAAGACCGTTAGTCGAAACGGTCCAACGCGAAACCAACACGTTCCGAACTTTTTACTTTCTTTCAATCAATTTTAAATTAACGCATACCACCTCGTATTCGCACAGCGTGATCGATGAATTTTGTTGTACAGGGTGGATATTCACTCAATTTTTTAATCTTTTTTCTTTTTATCCTTGAATCACGGTAAAAATTTCAAGTAGGTCTTCGTTGTGAGAAAATATATAATGGTTAACTTTTATAATATCGAATCGTCCTAGGTAGCAATAAAAATATCTTGTGAATTTATACAAACCCATGTAGGAAGTAACCAACTTCACGAAGATGCTAACATGAGATGAGCAAACTAATATTTTTATTTAATTATTCTAGTTTTTGATGCGGATCTCGCTGAGCAATTTTATTTTCATTGATCCAAATGGTAAAAGTCAGCTGATTTTAATTTGGCAAAATACAATAAAAAGTAACAATAAGTAAACCAGAACATGGCCAACGACGACAAAGAAGAAGAAGAAAGAAGAAGTCAGTTGTTTTACATAGTGACATAATTCCCTCGTTAAGACTGGTTTACTAAGGTTGTGGCATTGGCTTAACTAGCTATACGGGAATGTTAAAAATGTTCCACATCGAAAACAGGAACCATGACATACGACAACTGGTTATCATCATGCATCATAATAACATATCCCGAAAAGTCTGACGTATATGTAAAGCCAAACGCGCTAATTATCTATTCCGCGCTTATTTCTGCTCATCTAATTGCCAGAACTATAAGAGCATAATCTCAGTTGTTGTGATAATCCGTCTTTTCTAACATTGAAATATCAAAAACCAAACTCGAGGGAATAAATTTCCGAGAACGAGAAAAATGTTCACTGTACCAAAAAGGCGTGCGTGAAAAAAAAAAACTGCAGATTTGCTACGAACCCCAAGATAGGGAGAAATGTGGCAAGGAAATTTTCAAGCTAATGTTTTCAACCAAGGATTCCGTTAACTTAATTTTTGAACGAACATACGAATTGAAAATTATAGGGAATTAGGAGCGTCGATTGAATTTCCCGTGGGGGATCTGAGAATAATAAAAAAAAACACAAAAAAAAATTTAAATTAAAATTTCAAGTTCATGATTTCAAACGCTGCATAAGATAGTAAAGAGAATAAATGTGAAGGTTGCGTGCGGGTCCAGGAGCAGCAGCAGCTAATTCGCTTCTCGTTATTAAATTTACGATTCGGCTTTGCGCGGCCGATTGAGGATCGTTTAAAATTTCACGGTTTCGTACTGCAGCATATCCAGCTGATTAGACGAGCTGGTCTTCGACTTCGTGCAACATCCGATGAAGATGAAGGAGAGAGAAAAAATAAAAACAGAGAGAAACGAATGAAAAAAATAAGAAGAAGAAGCATCTCCACAGCCGGTTTTCGAACGCTGTAGCAGCAGCAGCAGCATCAGGTCCGTGTAGTCGGATATCGTGACGTGTGTCACGTAAGCAGTCTTTGCCTTCCGCCGAATCACCTAGGGATCGTATTTTGCGATCGCGAGCTAACCCTGCAGATGGAGGTCCGCCTACTAGATATAAATATTCGAAAGGCCCAGGAGAGAACAAAAAAGAAAAACGAGAGAAAGGATATTACGAGAGGTAGAAGAATACGGGGAGTTCCGAGACGATAAACATACTATGGGGAGTTTCGTGCCCTGCGAGAATACCAAAAATAAAATTAAAAAAAAAAAGGAGAGGATCTTCAAAAACGAAAAATCGTTCGACACGCCGCGATCTGCTGATTTAGTTATAGGGGGTTCAACAGCTACGCTACGATACAAGCGAGAATAAAGCGGCGAGAGGTAAAAGGTGGGAGAAATAAAAAAATTCGTGCTAAGAAAGTTTGCCGGAGAACGTCGCGTCGGGGAGAGAAAAGATAAAAGATAATAAAATAGTGGGGCAGGGGGCAAGGAAGGGGAAGGGGCTGCTACTAAAGGCGAAACGCGAAGAAGACGTTGCGTTCTTTCGATAAAGGGCTGACAATATCTTAGTAACCCTTTAACGTCTCTATTTATTTATAGAAGGAACGCTTTTGTAAACTTCTCCGGTAACCCGATAAACTCAGAAACTCGACGATGTAATTTCTTTTGAGCGCAATTCTTTTACTATAAGTATATCAAAATTTTTTTTTTTCAAAGATTTTTATCAAAGAACGATAAATAATAAGGCAAGACTCGAATATGGAGAAAATAAATAAAAAGGTACATAAATTAATGGGAGACATAAAAAAAACCGCGAAACATCCTCTGTAGAGAGAACCGACCGGCCGCGACTCAACCGCCGCCTTGGGCCAAACTTCGTTATTAATCATCGCTTATACACGATACGTTTTTCGATTCTAACACCCGCGGTTACGAGGTGCAGCGTTCCGCACTCACCACCCTTACGGAGAATTCTCGACTCCTACGTAATGGCCATCAATTATCGTCCCACCCATATAAGTCGGTACGCGATAAACCTAACGACGACAAGACCTGCAGAAAATAAGTACACCCGGTGAAACGAGTCCGAGTTTTTAAAACTCGTCCTTCCGCTCGACGAGTATTTGGTAAAATTTTAGGCGATTCGAGATCACATAATATAAAAATCGCCAGTACTTTCTAGACCTGAAGAACGCTGCAGGGACAGGATTTGTAATGCAAAAAAGTTTTAATCCGAAACTGCAGCATGACTCACCTGGACCCTTTGTCGATGACGTTCCTGCTTCCTTTGGCGCCTTTCAAGTTCTTCTTTTCGCTCAATCAGCGACCTAATCTCCCCCGTGGGTGCAGGAACGGAATTTGAATCCTCAGTCATGTTGCCACTCGATGGTAAACGTTTCATTGACATCGAATGTTGCGGATGCTGATGAGGATGATCCTCTTCACCTTCGCTATAGCTTTCGACAAGGATCTCCGAGTCACTCTGTTGAACAAAGTAAATGGAAATATGCTTTTAGTATAGCGTTACAAAGTAAACCGGAATAGTTGATTTTTATTCAAAATTGATCATAGAAATCATCGATCCACATTTTCTTCTTTAGTTCATTTTTCCGGGCTTACCTGTTCCGGTGGAGAACTTGGTGAGCTTGTACTGGATGTTTCGACGACAGAAACGTATTCGCTGTCCCCAGTTTCGCACTTTTGAAGTTTAAGTACAGGTGTTTCAAGACCGCACAGAAAGACTTGCCCGAAGAAGAGTATCTTGTGTATCCTTAAGCAGACTTGGGCTACCTCCTGCGGGTATGAACGAAGACAAATCGAAAATTAATGCGGCGAAGCGTCCACTTACACGCTCTTCGCCTTTTCTCACAGTTAAAATTACGAACGTACATATGCCGAGCTATGAGCTGCTCAAAAGCTTTTCAGAATAATTGATGAGAATCAAATTGTGCGCCCCTCCAAAATGTCGGGACGTTCAAAAGAAACCAGCTAACATTACGTCTAAATGAAAACTTTGTTAATTGAGAGATTACTCTTGACGTAATTACACGCCCTGCACGATCATCGATTACAAATGAAAATTTATATCTTTTTATCATCAAACATAATCGTGTAGACATTTACCAATTACAGTTAATGCGGTCGAAGAAAAATTAAACTCACCATATCTTCCTCCTTACGGACAAAAATTGGCTCCTGAGGGTTCGACATCAGGGGTGTGAATCCCGAGAGTGTTGAGTCTTCCGGTAACCTGACCAATTCTGATCCTGAAACGAGATGAAAAATGTCGAGGGAACGAGTATTAAAAAAATTAAACTTCATGATTGCGAAGGATTGAGTCAGACTCAGGCGATTTCGATTGGAATTTAATGAGACGATAGACGGTTCGCGATGATATTCCTCGAATTCCACAGAACCACGGAGACCGGGGTATGAATATCTACATCGGATTTGGAGAGTGATTGACCCCTGAGGAATTACGTAATTCCATCAAACTCCGTTTCTTATGCTTCGAATAATACTAAAGAATATTATTTTACACGCTCTTCATTATATTTCAGGCTTTTATATACGTGTCTTTGCAGTATTAAATGCTCAGGGAAGTATTAAAAAGATTCTCGCCAGTCATTACATAGCGAAAAATTGCGTCGTTTTATAATATACGGATTGAGGGGCCGTTGCACGAACGCTATTAATATTATAATCGAAGAACTCTCCGCGACCTTGAAATCTTGAATGAGTCATCTTTTCGATATCAGAAACAAAAAAAAATGAATAAAATAAAATGAAATGATTATATCAGTTATAATTGAAAGATAAAAAATGAAATTCAAAAATTTAATCCTTACCAAAAACTTGAAACGCGTTTAACAAAATTTCATATCGTTAACGCGTTCGGAGTTCGACCCCAGACAAGGTCAATATATCTTATAACGTTCAAGGTTCGTGTTGATTTCCCGTTGAAACGTAAGGAAATATACGGCGAACCAACCAGCTACCAATAAGCAAATAAAGAGACGCGATTCTCATATATTGCCAATAAATTGCGAATCACCGATTCTCAAACGCAAATGGTAATCGTATGGTAATATACCTAGTTTCCTTGATTATCCACATTCTTGTTTATCGCATCGTTTTCTATGCGTAGTTGGGTTCGGCTCCAAAGACATTGGCGATACGTGATAGTTTTTTTATCGGTACTTATACCATTTGATTCCCGTTCAAAAATCAAGACGACGCAGCGGCAACGCAGCAGCAGTTGTAAAATAACGGACAGTAAGAAATTTGGTCTTTATATATCAGAATATAACACCTATATCCAATATAATCTTTGACAATATTATGACTATAAACGCTCCGGCATTTTCATATAAACTTATCTCTTCATCGCCTTATTCAGAATTCATTGTATCGATCCGCATCGTTCGTGTCACATGCGTAATGAAAACGAGATGTGCAAACTGCTGAACTCGACATCAAGCAAAAATGGCTGTGGCAGGTTGCATTCCGCAGATAGGTGCGCGCGTAATGGCAAGACAATTT
Organism: Athalia cordata; assembly: GCA_963932425.1. Classification (NCBI taxonomy): domain Eukaryota; kingdom Metazoa; phylum Arthropoda; class Insecta; order Hymenoptera; family Athaliidae; genus Athalia; species Athalia cordata. The sequence continues at coordinate 36,548,181 of OZ010626.1, forward strand.
GCAACACTTCATAAAACGTTTCCAGAGACTTTGATGTGTTCAACATTACAATATCTAACCCACATGAATTCTTCCCACGAAAATCCCGTACGGTATACCATATCCCAGAAAATGGAATGGACGGATAGGGTTGACAGTGGCAACGATCATTGACACTCTGCAGCACTCTATTAGCGTCGCGTTCCTTTTTATTCCTCAGTTTTTTACTTTGGTTTTTTATTATCTATTTTTTTTCAATTTCTTTTTTGTCTTTTGTTTTTGTTTTTGTCTTTTTTTTTTTTACTTACTCAATTGACTCGCTTCGTGCAGGAGATAAAAGTAAATGAAGAAAGGGAATGTCTGAGAGAGAAAGAAAAGGACGAATGAGGTGCGAGTCGATGAACGTAACGACTTATAGGATACACGTTCATCTTTACCGACTCTATATAAATTGTTCGTAAAGTAAAAAAAATTCTCCCAATCTTCCGAAGTACAATAACATTCCTTTTCACCGTGTACCTGAAGTATAATATCGAGCATGTCGCAACCGCGACGACGGGGAAGGTGACTCGCATTTTACCTTTTCCTTTTATAGGTATATATTATCGGGTATTCATAACTTATGGTGCACATCCATATCTATCGCCATATATAGCTACATGGGTATACGATGTTCAAAAACGAGCGTTAATATAACCCACGAAATTAACGTCGTTTTTTGGTACCGTTATTACAGCCTCTAAATATTTTCTAAAACGAACAAAATCATCGCCAATAACCGAATCGCTACAACTTAACTCACCAGAAATTATCTATCTGATAATTTTTAACGTATTCTTCTCACTTTTGACACGGAGGAGTGTAAGGATCTTTTATATTTATACTAAAGAGGTAGCTCTGCAATTACATTAATTAACTGCTTCTTCTTTCGTATGCAAAATTCATGACTCGAAAGATTGATGAGCATAAAAGAATGCGAAATAGAAAAAAAAGAAAAATGAATAACTCTGTAGATCCTCCCCCAAAAAATTTACGCGAGATTAGTCTGGCGACGCGCATCAATCGCATCGTCCATGGGTGTCGAAAGTAGTTGAAATTGGTGAGAAATTTAAAATTGAACACCGCCTCCGAAGCGAAGAGTAGAGAGACAGCAGCATCAACAGCAGCAGCAGCATCGGTATAGTATAGGTATAGTTGGCGTGTATTTCACTGTATACAGTGAAGTGAACCACAGTGCGTTATACTCTGGACACATTCACCGTTAGGCTACGGCGAGTGTTTCTACCGGAGGTCACGAAGCGGCCAAAGCCTCCGCGTCGTCCTCCTGCGGCGGCGGCGGCGGCGGTGGCTGAACTTCAGCGTCCGCATCGCGACTCGCACCATGTTCGTACATTTTCGAAGTAGTTTTTAAGCCGAAGATTTAGGCCGCGAATGGTTGAGAGCAAAGATAAGAAGAATAAATGAATATCAAGAATATATACATGTACATATACATATATACATATACCTAGATAGAATATCCACTAAATTCCTACGATGGCTATAAAATTAGCTATAAGAGCTAAAATTAATTAGCCAGGGGGAAAAGAGATTAAAAAAGTTAAGAGATACCAGCTATGCCATTTTTCAACCTGATTGAAAATAATGATTCACGTTCTGTTTTTTTTTTTCCCTTTTTTTTCATATATTGACCTGCGATTATATCTAAATAGTACTCGACAAATTCCGTTTTGTTTTTCAATTTACCTTCTGTTTCCGAAACGTTGCTCAAAAACACCGCTTTCTGATGATCCAATTTTTCCAAAAGATTCACCATAGTCGCCAATCGACTCCAAACATCGGCCGGTGGTCTGTAAAGAAAAAAAAGAAGAATTTTTACAATATATGCAAAATTTTACACTCATTTCAGGGACATTTTCAGAATTAAAAAAATTATCTTTGGAGCTCTAAAGATCCCATGTAAAATTGTTGACTACACAATTTCGATTCAACTTCCGGTTGTCACCAGCTCCGATTTGTCACATTTCGCGGAACGTTCAGACACACATATTTTCGCTGGATCGACAGATCGATCGATCTTGATCCCATTCGCATCGGACAAAGAAACTATTTGGTGCTGATATCGGTGTTTTTGCACGCTTCCCCCGCCCCTTCATCCTTTTTTTTGTCAAGATCTAATACAAGAGGGACGTTATGTCCAGAATTGCGCACGGTGTCCGCTACTAGGCGTTCCAGATTAATTTAATTAAATGTCGACAAAAGCTATCTACATGAAAAAATTTCGATAGATTAGACATCCGGATGGATCCCTACAGCTACAACGTGTGGTCCGTTAATCGAAAGAATTCATTATACATTTTATCGGGGATGTTGATCTGGAATGAATAACGCAAGTTTTAAAATCGAATGTTAGCAGCAATCCATCTATACATAGAATATATATGAATTTCTCGATCGAGGTATAAAATGAAGAATTGACGTGACCGGTGACGCAGGTGGATATCCGATGGTTTTTCAAAATGAACACGCGAAACGGGTCTTTTTCTGACCAAAATGAAGCAAATTATATATTCCCGAATATATTAACATCAATTTATTTATATGATTTGTTCTCTTAATTTATTTTATGTATTATGATCTTTTACTTTTTTTGCTTAATTTTATATGAATATTTTTTTTCACGCTACTATCTCTCTAGGATTTTCGAGCGGACGTACCGATTTTCTACTACATGTATAAGGCTGCAGGCATTGGTTTTTAGATGACCTAAGTGAGATCTTCATTTCCAATCAGACGATCTCACAATTTTGATTCATTTTTTCTTTTCTTTTCATTCTTCTTCTCCGAATGATTTACGATTTTCGTTACGACCAAAGATTTTACGCGCCCCATAAATATAAGTGCTTTATTTAATGAAATTAAGATTATGTATAACGAAATGTACCAAGTGGTATTATATCAAATTTATGGTATTAAAAATTTCGAAATATATTTCCTGTGCCAGACTGACGAGCCTCGAGTATTTGGATGTAATAGCTGTTCGTAATGGTGGAAAATCACCTCTAGGTAATCGTAAAAAATCGTGACTTCAATGATACCGAGCAGATTTTTATTACCGATATAGTGTGACGTATTATGATACATGTACGTACATTCATTTGTATAACTACAGTTATTCATTCAAGTACACAACCTTGAGTGAACTCATTTGATTTGAAATAATCTCCATATACAGCAGCGGCAACATGATAACTACATAGCAAATTCTATAATATTATATCGCAACATATTATTAATATATTATAACGAATCTCTGTGCTTCACATTACAGTTTCCAAAAAAGCATGTAAAATTTAGTTTCAGAGAACATGAGTTCGTTTCTAAATCATATCATAATATTCAAAAGATTTTGTATGTAATTTTAAAAATGTAGGTATAATTTTAATCCGTATGGAGTAAAGATATATGTAGTCTTTGGAATTTTTTTTTTTTTCAAATCTCAAACTATCAAACGTATTCCTATTTTTGAATCGCGTTTATTACAAAGCAGCATAAGCGAGTCTACATTTGCGGTGTGAAGTTGTCACTTGTAAACGTGACACGGTTAAGTTTGTTTCGAGCGTTGAACTCACTCTGTTCACATATTCTGGCATTTTCACGGTGTAACGCGTCTGTCACGCCTCATCTCGTTGTCCGTGTAGTAAAATCGCTCCCGAAGTTTGCTAAGACTCGCGCGCACGCGGTCCACGATTTCTCTACGTTAATATAAACCGTTCCTCAACCGACATATAAAACTAAATTTTTTCGCATTAACCCTCCAGAAAAGTAACAAAAAGAAAAAAGCAAACGTACAGCATACGTTCAGCCATTGCATATACGTACATCACACTTGCAGAAGAACATCTTATTACGATTAGATGATAATGCGATATTCTTCGCATAAGCGTTTAAGGTTAGTATTATAAATTGAAGAAAAACGTCGATCGACGTTCGCCTTGACGACACATATAAATAGCCGTTCTCTACATACATACGCTGGGGAATAACATACCTAAGGATTTAAGAACGAAAAATTCCAATAATTTTTCGAGCATACGGAGTGAAATAATTTTTCATATATGTCATGTGAGTTATTATACCATCGTAATTGATCGAGGGTTATTAAATAGATGAATTTATACTATATATGAAATATCTTTCAGCGAGAATTTTTACTCGCGTGAACTGGTGTTGCTTGCTTAAGTTTTTGCTACCGACTTCAGACACGTCAATTTCTTAGTGGCTCGTTCCGGCGCGGTATAATATAACCTGTGCAGAGATTGAGGGAACGGATAACTGGTATAGCCGGTAACAGTAAATTGTGGAAAAAGAATAAATCAAAAGACAAACAAAGTGAAAAAAAAGTCAAAGAGAGATTGAAGAATGAAAAGAAAAAACAAAAAGAAAAAGAAAAATAGAAAAAGAACAGGAGGGGCGAAACCGAAAAATAAAGTCGCGGCTTCATTCAGTAGCTAAAAATCTTATGAGATAATTATAACGCGTGAACGAAATATTGAGGCGAGAACTAAACGCCTATATAAACCTGCGGAATTTTTCATCACTTCTCTTTTTCATCGGTTTTCAAGGATCGGAGCTTGGTATGGGTATACAATGAACACACACATAGGCATTGGATCACACGGATATTATATTATACGGGGAAATAATATCACGCTAATCTACACGGACAACCCTAGCGATAACGAGGTGCTGGAAATTTAATCAGTTAACCGTCTCGATCATGTGCGGTAGACAAAAACAAGAGCATCTCGCTCCTTAAAGCATAAAGTAGAAAAAAACTTTGACGCGGTTAATTTCCAACTTGCAAATATACTTTAACATTAAGATGACGCTTGCGAATCTATTGAAACTGAAAGAAAAATAAATTACACCCTGCACGCGTCTAATTCGTCATGGGACGCGCCTGTTATAAATCAATGAATATAAAAATGATCGCATCGAGTTATAAAAATATTACTTCGAATTAAAATTTGCGGTACGAAATATCATGGCGAAAAAAAGATACATATAATGATCGTGTGACGTTGGTTGAGTTTGCAAGAAAATGATCGAAAAAGAAGAGAAAAAAAAAAGAAAATCGAATATTCCGAATGAGGAAAAAAATGAAGCCCTTGTTCAAGGGACAGGTTATAGAAAGGCGGTGACGCACAACAGGATGATAAATATAATGAGAATTCCAAGTGAACCTGCAACGCGTTGCTATCTGCAGCTTCGACGATGATGGGTATCAAAGGAATGCAAAAAGAAGTAACACGGTTTAAGTTTCTTCTTACGATCCGAAAGGTTTCCTCATCTCGGAGTCCTAAGACCTGGTGAATCATTCGAATCGGCCAGGCGGGGTTATTCCAAAGTAGAAAATTGCAAAAATTTATCCCCCTCGTATTATTGCCACGAATCATAGTGACTCATTTACCAAGAACTTGTTGCATTTACAACGAATCATTCCAGGTGGTAATTTCTGATCGTTATTTCGAACGAAGAAAACTTGTTTCCCTACGATTATCGGGGTTAATCCCAAATTTCAACCATCGAACTGATTCGAATTCCAAGGATTCACCTCAATTACGAATACGCTGCACACATTGGAAAGAAAAAAAAATCGAAATGAAAGGAACAAACCAAAAGGAAGGAAACGAAAAGACTGCATATTTGAATCAAATATTCCAACTAATTTTTTCGCATGAAACCGAATTACAGATTACGGGATAGTTACTTCCTTTATTTTTTTAAAATAAGGAAGATTTTTAGCGACCGTGCAGGTTGTAAATAGTTTCAAAACCAATTTAACGGTATCGAGTAAAAATCAGGCGCGGTAGTTAATTAGGAAAAAAAAAGAGATGTGTGAGCTGAGTTATAAGGTAGTAAACTTGTGCAGGGGTCAAGGCAGAGTTCTTTTTTTTTCTAAGAAAAAGAAAAGACATACATAATATAGTGTGAACATTATAATTTTTAACGTTATAGATTTTCAGTTATAGGAATTACGATCGTCGGTTGAAAAAAATAAGGTTTTCACCCCACTACGATGAAATAACCACATTCCATCTCTGCAACGCGGGCGGAAAGTAATCAATTTTTACCCACAAAATCACTTTTTCTACCTGCTGGTCAAAAATTGACGACCGTGGCGTTTTTTTTTTTTTTTTTTCTTTCATTTCCGTAGAGTTGTAATTGTACAAATGAAAAGAGACGTCGCGGACATGACAATATGAGTGGCGGTCGACCATGACCCGCGCAACGTGCTTCTACCCCCTGCTCGTTCAGCGCGAGGCGTACTGTTGTTTATCTCGAATGTTTATTAGAGGTCCGTTTCTAGCTACTTGAAAGCGCTTCTTTCCCCAACCTCTTATACATACATAGCGTTTTTATACGTCCTTAGTGAATTATTTATTTTCATATTCAGATTCCTTCACTTACATAAAGTCTTAGAGCGTTTGTTATCTGACGATCTCTCGTATGGAGTTAAACTAGACGATAATTCGCTGTCGCTTAGATCCGCGTAGTTGTTGTCGGCTTTAAACCTTCCGCTGAGCAACAAACACCTCGAGTTAAAAGGTGAATTTGTTGTACCAGCTTGTAAAACTTGTAAAATCTAATCAGATGCATCCAAAGTTACTCCATGTGATAGTTACACAACTATTATTATCATTATTATCATCATCATTATCGCACTTGTATTATACCTACATAGTGACACGAAAACCAAAATAACCAACTAGATGATCCAGGTCGATTTGGCGCGGAATGTCTCGTGTACGTAGTATAATACGTAGAACCTTCTTGTAGAATGTATATACAAATTATACAAGATGCGTGAGCGTTATGTATTGTACACAGGTAGGTATATAAGGTGAGGCAAGTTACCTGATACTCTTTAAGTGAGTTGTAAGTAAGAAGCTTTCGTTCCTTCGGCCTTGCTAACAATTTGCCTTACAACGGTATAATTGCGATTATATATATATACGAGGTATGTTTATAAATATATATATATATATATAATACTAAGTTTTTGCAGCCGCGCTACCAATTCCGTTAAATGTAATAACGTAGTGAGTTTACTCGGGCGTTATTATTTTCATATTTGCAAATATCCTCGGGATAAATTTTAGCTACGAATATACGTGCAGACTGAGATATTCCCGCATTTTGACGTTACATTACATATACATATAATATAGTTACCATGCCACTGGGGTAAAATACGAGTACGAAAAGATGACGAGAAGATAGAGATATTTTAATCAGGCTACGTTTATATTATATACTCCGGTGTATAATAATCAACGATGTTCGCTATAATTTAAATTGTTACTCAATTACTATGTTATTTACAATAAAGTTATGTGCACGCATTTACCTACCAACGTACGATTCTTGACAAGGACGACGTTAATCCTGCACTCTCATCTTGCACCGCCGTTCAAACGAAATGCAAAAAACTAATTGTAAGACGACAGCGACATTTATTCGGTAGATTTTTCAAACGGAAAGTCAACTAATGAAAAAAACAAATAAATAAATCAAGTTCCGAATTAATTTGAAAGTAAAATTATCTGAGAATTTTCGTGTTTTTTTTTTTTCTCAAAATTTACAACACTTTGAAAAAATACACCCGTAAAGAACGACCCTCGATGAAAATAGATTCCCTATAAACCGCAAATAAAAGCAAAAAGAAAAATCTTCATTTTTTCGAGTCTTTATTCAACGATCGAAAAATTTGCGACAGTGAACTTTTTTTTTAAATTAATCCTCCGCAGACTTCCGAAAAAAATAAAAATGTTCTTGCACGGATGCATCGTGGCGACGATTTTTTTGTTGTTTTTTTTTTCTCTACGCCAACAATTATCAAGTGGTAAAATCTCGACGATGCTTTTTTGCACCAAACCCCAGTACAGTATCCCATAAATTCTGCAAATAATTGGGGAAACTATCGGCTGCAGTTAACACAGGGCTTTTAGTTCTAACAACATAAGCTCCATATGATGTATCGGAAGTTGGTTCCGGCGGCGCTTCTGGCAGCGACACATAATGGCCGTGGAGGGATTTTCGTAGCCTGCTATATATGTACGTGTTTTCCGATACTACCGTTCTATATACAAGCACATGTATATATCTGGTGTAATTAACTAAAGTTCAATTACCCTGCGTATACCGTAACCATCGAATCTGTCTGAGCTTTAGACGGGATTTAAACTTTTACCAGTGCCTGGAGCTAACCGAAGGAAACACGTCCGAAACTAATTTCAACTGCAGGGAAACTGTATTTAACCGGTGACGAACTAGAACCTCGTTTGTATCCAAAAATGCTTTCACAAAAAAGGAGGTGGGGCGGGGAGGCAGCCCGGAAAAAGGTGACGGTTTGGTAATTTTTGAAAAAAATGCGAATACCAAACGATTTTTTTGCGTGGAGCTTTTTACTCTTTGATCCGTATGGATTTTCACGGTGGTAATTTGAATGCATATATACGTATATGTATATAAGGTGTAAATAATTGGTCTGGCAGTTTGTTGGGACGGGGATAAACTCCCGGCTCAATTCGACCGTCAGGTTGGTGCTGGTGGAACAGCTTCTCTTTTCAGTCTCTCGCAGCGTTTATGGAAGTAACTAATGACACGAGTCAAAAGCACCTTAATTAATTTAGCGCGTGCTCCAGGCGTCACGATAGCTGCTACACCCTGCAGCGAATGCAAATGCGTATGGCTAGCAACGTGCATAGATCAGTGCAGCTGAAGAGCTGTGCATATAAGCGTATATGTATATAGGAAGGAGTAGTAAATACGTGTAAGTAACTACGTTAGATCTAGGCATTTATATAGATGGTAAATTCTCGAGTAAATTACACGCACATTTCACGGCGAGGGTGTCGTAAACTCGAACTCTAAGGTCAAGGTAAGTAGGTGGACATATAGGTATTATACGTGTTACATTGATGGTTGCAAAAATTCATTCCAACTACTGAAATAAAATCTAAACTTACGTACGTACGAATCTTTGGTAAAATTTTTATTATGGAAACTTGAAAAATTAAGCTTCGACTTCATTTTTCAAAACTCAAAAAACTCAGGAGCTTTGAAAAATTAACTGCCATTATTATGATGATCAATGGATCGATTCTAATTTTGAAAAACGAAATTAAAGCTTCGTTCTCCTAGTTCCACTTGAGAAAAAAAAAATTCAATATTCGTCGTGAATTTCAGCTTTCATTGACGTTTGTAAATTCTTGAAATGTTCGCTCTTTTTTTCTTTTCCCCACTTTATACACGAATGGATGATTGTTGCCGTAAATTAGCTCACGAGAAAGCTATACATTCGCCTAATGAGATACTCGGCTCATCATTTTAAACCGATGCTGATCTAAGAATTTTATCCTACATGAACGATTAGGTATACGTGTATAATACATACACAATATCTGTATAGATACAGATACAATAATATAATGTGTGTATATTTTATCGTTGATCAAAAGGTCTTGAATAGTATTTATTTACGAGCAATAAATAAGTATAGTTATGAAATATAAGGAAGGCTACTCACCCTACTCGATAATCGGTACAAGATGGCGGTGGGTTCCAAACGGTACTGTGGCAGAGCATCCAATCGCACCATGTCTAAAATTGTTAACAAAGAAGAAGAAAAACGAACAATAAGAAAAACGCAATAGTTTATAAAATATAGAAAAACGACAAAAGTGTAATTATTTTGTAAGTTTAAATACGGTTGTATAGTTTATAGGTTGTAAATAGTAATGTAATGCGTATATCGGTACCATCAATGGCGGTTATTTATATGTAAGTAGTTACAGATACAGTAAATTTGAGTGTCGATAAAAGGTCTCAGGTTCTTCTATGCAGCCGCTAACGTACGTTACATAACTAAAAAAGATATAGTTTTCTCTTCGAGTGAAAAATGATAATACGAAATCCTTGTCGCGCAAAACAGTCTTGTAGGAAGTCTTGCCTTATCGAAGATATTTATAGCCCGACTTCAGAGGCGAATGCAATATCTTACAAAGTGCCTCACACTCATTAAGTTTCAAGACCGATAATAGCTGGTAGGATACCCCGACACACGTGCTTCTGAATAAACATCACAAAATCTTCGTTATTACCGAGACACCGTGTATATCGTATGTATAATAATATATACGCGGTCTAAATGTATTGCAAGCTTCATTCAATATTATATACACCTCATATACTTTATATTCATATATTTATGTAATATATAAATAATATTTATTTCACGAAAGCTCGCGGGGATCTTTTCATTCGTACGAATACATGTACATTACAATCTTGTTACATGTCCTCCGTTACACCTCTGCGTATGATCGGTCATAAAATTATACTATAATATACAATTATTGATTCGCTTCTGCAGCGTTTCCCTTCTTCGCAACCACGTGACTTTGTATACATATACGAGCGTATAGATGTATGAGAATTCAATGCACGGTTAGCAAAGGGAGTGAAGTGAAATGGAGTGGAGTGGAGTGGATTGAAGTGGATCCGTGGATCGTGGAGTGTGGTGAAGTGGAGGTACGTTCCAAGTTCGATGCATACATTAATCCTGTCAGTTGCATAATGAGATGGTACTGCACCCTGCCTGCTGGACACGAAACTGAAAGACCGCCTTGACACTGACCACTAGCCAATGACCACTGACCACTGACCAGTGACCACCGGCGGCTAGCGTGGGTGCAACAACATGTCGTTTCATAAATCCTGTCGGCGTAAACACGCCCTGCATAGAACCACCATATGTACCCGAAGGAAAAGCGTCCGAACAAAACCGAGAAAGAGAGGTATTTGAACCGCTCGTGATCACGAACAAATCATACTCCGATGCACGTCGTTACGAACGGAAAAAAGAAAAAAAAAACAGAAGAATCCATCGCAACACTTTCACTCGTCACCAAAAATTGGTCATCTATCCGTATCAATGGATCAGATATGCGACATTCATTTTTCAAATTACGGTCTCGAACTGAATATGTAGTGCTATTTATGAAGAAAGGATTAAAAAGAAAAATTATTACGCGTTAAAAAAAAACTGGAAGCTTCGGACAAATCGGTTTTTCTTTTTTTTTTATGTCCGCCGTTTATGACGTGTCGATGCAGATCGTGGTTAGAAATTCCCCTATAATAACGTGTAATTGAGATGTAAAATGTCTCTATATTATTTACCTTGATGGCAGGTAGCAGGACTTGCATGTCCTCGTCAACGATGAGTCTCGGATGTTCTACGCGTTCAAGTTGTGCCCTCAGTAATGAAACTCCTCTTTCAAGTATGAGACTGAACATTTGTAGGGATACAACGAGCGCGCGTTCCTGGACTTCAGATCTGTACCCAGGTTCTAATTGCGGATCTGAAAAAAAGAAAGAAAAGATAAATGTACAAATATACGGGATAATAAAATCTCCTTCCATGACGTATATACGTGTACGTATCAGTGTATATATGTAGCGCAGTAAAATTACACGTGCAAGTGTATATAAGGTGCATATATTAAGGAGTTTTTATATTCTCCGTGATTTTAAACCTGCGGTGCAATCTTGACTTGGAATTTATTTTATTCCCTGTTGCAGTTGCAGCGTTCCTACATGCTTGAGTGGGGGGGTGATAAAAATTCTGACGTAATAAGAATTTTGAGAATAACACGAGTAGAGAATAAAATTAAAAGAGAAATTGAAATCGCTTCGAAGTATTATATATATGATATCATCCTGCAGTAGTGTCACGTGTAATACACGCATGAATAACGCACGAAATGAAATTTCAGTCTGGTCGCACATAAATATAAACCACGATCAAATCGAATCAAATCAAATCAAGTCAGAAGCTCGCGCTCGGTCTTGAAGAGAGGAATATATCTAGATGATCGTCGGTTTAGGTCACGTACAAGTTGGTTCGTCTTCAAAGTATACCAAGGTCTGTAATCAAGCCAGCAAACAAAAGTCACAAAAGCGAGGATGCGGCCATAGTGATTGGAGAATGGGTACACGTTCGATTCCAGATTCTCTCAATCCCCACGCGATATCCAACGAACGATCGAGCCAATCCAACTGAGGGGCAACGATCTGTAGCCAATTTTGAAAAGATGGTTATTGACGCCTCGCCGCTGCTGCAAACTAGAGACGCAAATAATACGCGATCTTCTCGCTACATCGATTGCCGGTAGCACCATCGAGTCACACCTGTCTTAACACGAATGACGATCTGCGTGGTCGCGTAAAACGTGATTGTCTCATTATATACGAGGTGAAGAAGTTGAAAGATTGTTTGAAAAAATCACCAATTACAAGATTGTCAAAAAATCTCTCTGCCTTCGAATACACACCACTTTTCTAATGATCATATATATTTTCCAATGATAAAATATAAATAATCATCGAAATGATTTTACAAAATTATTCATCTTGTCGCGAAAATATACGAGATGATAGTAATATGAAATCGGATCTTGCCGAGTTAAATTACCGCGATCTAACTCAACCTTTCAACACATAAGACGTGGGTAAGATATAAGGTACATAATAGTCTGCAGGGTTTAATAGACGTGTGGCGGTAAATACATAGAAAATGTTGGATACGGAAGCAATCCTCTAGGTATTTCATTATCTCGTATATCTGTCGCGCTTTACCTGCAGGAACTGCAGCCACCATCAACGGCGATCGTACCAGGAGAGAGTTTAACTTTTAAGTTTGTCTTAAGGACGCGGGGATAAGTTGAACCTGATGGTTTAAGTTTATTAGTGTTGGGTTAGTGTTAAGGTTAAGCTGGGTTATGCCTGGCTCGAAAGGACGACGTCTAAAGAGGGAGGAAGAGGGTAGGAGGCGATCACTGACCGTTCCTAGCACTTTATGAGGGCGACATTGCGCGGCTTCTTTCATCCGTGTGGATAGCAGGAGATACCGGAAGATGCTCAAAGATACCAACAGAATCGCTAAGGAACCTTACGTGAATACTACACATACCCCTATGTCGGATAATGCGTCTTTTCTTCCTTTCCCCACTGCCCCCTTCTATCCTCTTTACTCACCTCATCCGGTTTTCTTAACGCCGATCTGACCAAGCTAAGATCCATACGATATATCGATGTAGCTTTATTAGCAGGAAGCGAAACTGCTAATTATTATCGCGTCTTTATCCTCGAGCCGATCCACGCGCGAGCTAAAAGCCGCCAGAAATGCAGATGTCTCTTACATCCGCTATAAAGCAAATCAAAGTCGCCTCACCAGTACCTTCAATATCTTGGAACAAATGCATTGGATTAGCCAAATGCTCAGATTCTAGATTTTACGTCGCTCGCCGAAATTTCAGATCCTTCAGCGAAATAGCTATCAAGAGGATCTGCTCTGTTTTTTTTTTCTAATTTTAGAATTTTAAACAAACACGGGATTTTGTCTTTGAAAAAAGCTTATTGCGTTGGAAGTACAAAAAATTCCAACTTTTACGATCCAGAACCTCTATGAGTAACAAAAAAAAGGACCTTTCGGAAGCGCTTCGCAATTGTGATTACCGTCGACTAATTGTGTGAGGTAATTTTGTGTAGGGTTTGTTGAATGGTTTGGAATGATAATGTTATTGAAATCGATCGTCTTCTGTATGTATATTTATATGTAAGTGGTTGAGAAACACTGACGCATCTCTCCCCGGTTTTCTAGAACAATAGCAATTGTACTTGCAGATGCTTCGGCAGCAACAACGGTGCAGAGGGTTGTCGATCATTCCGAAACCCATTAGTCATTCCGTAGGCCGTCCTTTCGCGTCAAACGTGAAGAGAAAAGAAGAGGAATGAAGAGAAGAGAAGAGAAGAGAAGAGAGGAGAATCATTTCATTTTGATAAAAGGGTTGCACCATACAGACAAACACGCAAGCGGCGCCTGTATAGGGATTTGAGAGAATGCCCTTCACGCCATTCACCCTTGTCTGGGATTCGGAATTGGGAAGACTGGAAGATAATTTTGAAACACCTGCTTCGCAGCCCACTTGACTTGATTATTTCTTCGAATCAAAACGCGTGGGTATATTGCGTAGTTTAATATAACATCATATTTAAAAAAAAAAAAAAGAAAAGAAATTAAAAAAAACTACGTAGGTATAAACACACCTCGAGCGATTTATTCTATACTACGAAGAAGAGGATGATTCTGAATCTCAACGTACGTCGTTCTGATTTATTGTCTAGCGAGGTATAATAATTAGCATTTAACATCCGCAGTTGGGAGGACGCGGAGTTATTCGTCAGCAAGATTTACGCCTTGCTCAAACTCATTAAGTATATATTCATTGTGAAAACACGTACTCGATTATAATTTTCGCAAACGAAACTCAACTTGCTTTTCGCGCCTTTAAAAATTTACCAATTTTTTTCTCCAGTCAAACATTGCGTGCCTGTAGATGTATATTAAATAATCAATGTTTTTTACATAAGCTACCTGCGGTCAATTTTCGCGTATAATTCTTCAATATTATCGACAACGAATTTTCCAATCATCGGCAACTAACGGGATTAGAAGTAGACGGGACCAAGAAAAAAAGAAGCTTAACTCATTACCGCAGAATAGGGGAGTTCCGGTCCGGTAAAATCGATCCTGACCCCGCGGACACACCCTTTGGGGAAAGCTCGTTTCTGTATAGGTACAGACGAAATTTCTCGCACACTCGCTCTCATAAGGGTTATAACCAGATGGAGGCAGAAATGCTGCACCAACGGGGCGCGTATTCCGGAATGAAATTAGCCGTTACCGAGAGAGCTTTCGCCGAGCAAGTTGCAATTGAAGAGCCGAGTAAACTGAAGAGCAGAGTAAAAGGGTGGTGAGAATTGGAGAGAGAAAAAGAGAAAAAAATAAAGAGAGGATCAGTTTATTCCATCACGTTTCTCACCGTCCACCATCAGGCTCTCATTCTTCTCCAGCATTACTCTGAGTGAGCTGCTACGGTAGTTCTCGTCTATTTAAGCTTTTTGCATGGAAAGCTTCAGTTAATACATATGTACGTAGCTCTCGCTCCTTCATCCAGGTACCTCGAGAACTTTACATAGAGAAAAGCTTAACGAAGTTTGAGTCAGGGATGGTCAGCCCCATTTTCCACGTCAAGCTCAAAGCAATTACCAGGCGTAAAGAAAGGAAGTAAATTAAATCCAGTTTCTCACGACTAAATGTAATGATCATTTTTTTTATCCTAAGGTACGTCTATGATATAAAATTGTAATCCACATTCCTTTGCATTAGCATATTTAAAACTGCGAAATGTCACGCGATGGAGTATGAAAAAAAGCTCATAGCTAATATTACCGTAGAAATAAGCGAAAAAACACAAAATAAATAAATTTGAAAAAAAATAAATAAAAAAATTGAACGAGTAAGAAATTGAGAATATCGTAAAATGTATAACACGAAAGGAATATGCTTGGAGACAAGACTAATCTTGATTATCACCGGCGTTCGTTTTAACGCCGTGAGGCAAAAGGAACTTGAGAAGTTATCAACACGCCCCCTGTCAATAACAACGTGACGGACCTTATATGCTCACGTGCTTATTACCGCGGTCTAGTGATCAATATTCTTTATTCTCTCAGTTTCTCGACTGTCACTTTCTTCTATTCATCCTCATCACATTCGTTCTATAGTTAACAACCTTCTCGCGATGCCGCAGCACTACTCGATTCATCGAGACAACCTCAAATAACTAGTTCAAAAACGGCGCTACCCGTATGGTTACATGAGTTTGATAGTAGTTATCTACTCTCTTTTGACTGCCCGGTAATTGGTTTTTTTATTTTATTTTTTTACAGACACTGAAAAATTTCCTCCCAACTCAATAGCAAGTAGTTAATTAGTAAATATCGAATAATTAGAGTAAGATGATTCTCGTTATGTAATTATTTTTTGTTCAACAACTGACGGTGATTCTATCAAATTCAAATTCAAATTCGAGAAATAATATATCTTGATCAGGTTAGGAACAGAAAAAAAACGTTGAAAAAACTTTACGATCAAATCTCCACGGGAGATGAGCATCGGCTAGTTTACGGCACATATTATAAGAATGGGAGGCGCAAGGAGCGGCAAATTGGAGTCGATAATTAGTCTAACTACTAACTAGATTTTCACCTTCGAAGAGCACCGGGTATGGATGAAACTTAATAAATTTGGTTTCGAAGGCTTCCGTATTACGCGTAGTTAGTTATGCACTTATATTATATAATGAGTATAGGGCACGAGTGAACGAGGATATATTATGGAGTACCTATGAAGCTAACAAGTTTAATTTCAATCCAATTGAGCGTTAACTTGATCAAAGCCAATTTCTCCATCTCTTAGATTATTATACGTATATCATCAGATGCATATTGCGATACGAGTGTATATCTTATTGGCAATTAGCTTCCATATACAGAGAAGATGCAAAGAATTCGGATGAAGTTTTTCAAGTGAAACAAAAATAATAATAATAACAATAATAAATTGATTGCGTGATAAATTTTACAGCATCCGCGTATATCGTGAGATCACTCTTATTTTCACGTTAGTTTGAGACAATAATTTACACCTTATGTAGACTATTATAATGCATTCGAAATGATATTTGGTAAGTATTATGTAAATAACATATGTGTACTTTCGGCACTGTAGGTACTTAGCTATGTTTACATGAAAATCATCGTAAAAATTAGTGTATGTCATCAGGTGTAATTTACAAGTCAGCTGTTTACACGAAATGTTAAAAAAAAACGAATAAATAAATGGATGAATAAATACTGTTTTCAATTTCGATAGGGAATTTATGTAAAAATTTGACAGTGCATAAAATAGACCATGAATCTGTGCAGCTGAGATCTTCAGATTCACTCTCAATTCTCGGATCGATAGGGTAATTGTGCCGAGACACCTGCAGCATCTTTCGATCTAGCCACCAAAAAAAAAGAAAAAAATCATTGACGGTTTCAGCCTATAAAATTGTTCAGCTACAGGATAGGCAGGTGATTTTGTTCCGAGTATTTTGTCTGATCGCGCAACTACAGCTCGAGGCTTCGACTTCATCTTCACCTTAACCTTCAGCTTCGGATTCTGTATGTCTGTCGTGGTCCCGCACGAGAACGGATGATATTTTCGTAATAATTTCGTGTAGTACGTGAAAAAATTTTCTAGTCGATCCGCAGCATCAGCTAGAATGATGAGTTACTGCGAAGGTGTATTATATAAGTTAAGGTGGCGGTGCAGGTTCCGATGGATAATAAGATTATACTGTTATAATAACACAAAACTGAAGGTATACAGTTATCAAAATTACGATTGTGAAACCAGGAAGGCGATGATGCGTGTGGCAATCAAAAACGCACGCGGTTAATCACCAAATATTCTTTATATGTATGTATGTAGTTTTGGTCCGCACCAAAACCTGACGTACTTTCACCATAATTGTCCCCAGTCCAAGTTCATGTACGCTATACTATACGCGCACCGCGTCCAATTCACTCTCGACGAAGAGAAAATTACGAGCCCCAATCACTTTTTCCAAGGTTGTCAAATTAACCTTGCCGCTTGAAACTTTGGGCACAAAAAATTCTCATTCTCTTCGCTATGTGATCGTACATCTCAATGGAAAAATTGAAAAATGAAAAATGAGGGGGGAAATGTCAGGTTGTGGTTGGACCAATGCAGTTTTCATATTACGCCCCTGTGGTTGACCATAAGTTTTCGCGAAGGGTATATTGTTGGTATTGATTTTAACCGGCGGTCTCTGCGAATGGCTGAACTGGCTAGAACGTGCAATTCATTCAACGAGTCGTAGCTATATACTAGTCAACAATTCTAGTTTCTGAGCTTACAATCAGTGCTTGTAAGACGGTCGACTTACCGTACCTTATATTTGCATAATCGCATCAAGATAGGCGTATAGTAGCTAATTCCGTTTTGCATCTCTCTGTACTCTTATATACTTCTCGATGCAGTAACCTAGCCATAGTCATTCTGGTCTACGATCCCCGTTCTTTACTCTCTACGGTTCAGTTCTTCGGTTTTCCATCCCACAGCAGCATCAGCGGACGCATTCGATTCCATTTCAAACGCCATCCAACTCTCAATACTACGTACTAATTCTATACTCAACTGCACCATTGTAAATTTCCCATCATCCGCAACTGAACTATACGCGCTATATATGATGCTTTTGTACGCGTTCACCCATGAAATCCCCGGAAGCTGAAGAATACACGCATGATTTCCATATCGTATACATACGATTCCAAAATAGTTATAGCCTCGTTACGTCCGTATGAATCATTAATTATGGCACGTACTTTTAGTCCGGGTTTATGTCACGAAAGGTTTTCTATGTGTTCACGTTAATCGTAGTTATTTTATTTTCTTGTGTTTTCTTGCCGATTGCAAAGTGATCCAAGTGTTATCTAATCTATGTACGATATGGTGATTAGCACAGAATTGAGTAGGCTTGTAGAATTCCAGAACTTTTTCCTTGTGCGTCACGGTCGCAGCAAAGGGAAAAACATGCAGCTGGAATAGGGACTTATTCCGTTTCCAAAGTAACCTGCATGACGATTTGCTTTGCTTCAGGACTCGACGCAACGCCTCCGCGGGTTTTATACGCTCTTATCTCGAATTGCTGTAGCCCGAAGTTGAGAATAAGACTAAAAAGAAATGAAAAAAAGGCGTAGTTCTGGGCTCCCTAATGAACCTTCTCTTCCCTCGTTTGAAGGACCGGACTTGGTTTCCTCGCAATTTGCCTATCACCAGGTCGTCAGGTACCCCCACGACACCATACCGCCTCCGCGTATCTCCTCTCTTCATCTACTGCAGCAGCAGGGCACCACGGCGCAAATGAGTCACGAACTATACGGACTACGAGAATATCGCCGTAACCGAGGAGTCCAGAGTCAGAGTCGAGAGTCGGGCTCAACGTACGGCCTTGGCAAGGCCTCGCGAGGTCGCCGACGCGGTCCTACACTCCGCGAGACCACCTCCGACACGCTCGGTGCTGAAGGAGTCACCTTATATCCACCGGTGTTCGCCACTCCGAACAAACCGTTGCTACAATTTCTGTATCTAGCTGGCGGTAAAACTTTTCACGCGCACATACAAATATAGGTATGTATTCTTGAATTCTGTAACGCGTTAGATTGGCCGAAGAATTAGATGCGTAGAAATATACGTATAGGTACGTACGATACATACAGATGCGAAGATGCTTCCATGAATTTACTAGCAAACAATCCCATTTCAAGTTTAATTATACCTGGGTGTAAGTTTATTGCCAGCAAGAAGCGTCCAACAATTTTTCAGAGTAGCGTCACGCCACAGTGCACCTTCTTTCCAAACAGCTTCCAGGGAACACGCTATGCAGCATCCAGTTCTCCACGTGATTCAAATAAGTCGAGTATAGAGCGATAGAGTGAGTTTTGTGTAGAACAAAAATTGTATGTATAGAGGTATACACAATTTATGTACAGCTGTATATATATCGTATAGTACGATTGGAGCAAAAAAGGAAACACCCTTGAGAATATGAAATCTAGTTGTCCATCCTTTTCATTTGCGTTTTTTTCCCGTTACTTTTTCTTTCGTTTTTTTTTTTTTCTTTTTTCATTCATTTTCTTCTATCTGCGTGCTTCGACCAGAAGATTAACTCGAAGACGATACGTCAACCGTGAACCAAGAGCAAGTAATCTTCACGGTGATAAAACGAAACTTTTTACATGATTATCTGCACACAGGGGTTCTCCGTCGTTACTGTTTAATCTACAAGGTGTCGTTTGTTACTTTCAACGAAAATCATGACCTATAAAAAAAACAGATATGGAATTTGAATCCGAAACAAATCGGGACATCCGATTGAAAAATGTCCTCGAATTCCACACTTTCGCTACTCGTTGAGATTCTAGTGAGTTCAAATTACCTATAACCTAAGTTTTCGCACAATCTCGAAGGGGATCTGATTTTTTCGTGAAAATTCTCAAACTGAATTCTTCTTGAAGGTTATTTTTCTGCGACAAGGTACTAAAATCTGAATGACCATCATCAAAAAATCCAAAATTGAAGCATTTTTATGAACCTGCAGTCTGCTCCGCGTGAGCATAGTGATACAAATTGCATACATATGTCCGCTTTATCTGTAACTTTTGCACCATATTACCGGTACGGTTTGTAATGGTAGTTGTGATGCGCAGCGAAGGTGGAACAACTTTATGAGAAAGTTGACTGGTGAAACGCGTGAAATATCGCCGACTGATTACGGGGTGCAGCGAGTATACATACCGAGGCGTCCGTAGGAACTACCAGGGCGTACAGGTAGAACAATTTTCAACAATTTTTCACCTGTCGTTTGCTCGGCTGTCGCACGAGTTTACAGCCATTATTATAATGTGAAGTGAGAAAAATTAAACTAAAACAACGCTTCGGCCGTACGATTAAGAAACTATTTTTAACGAAAGTTGATTCGAATTTTTGAATTTACAACAAAATGACAGCTCGTGCATCGCGGTATATTAATAACGCTCCAGCCGAACCAACCACTCTCGAGTGGGCCAGGATATATTTATCGACGGTTATTAAAATACCCATTAAACAAAATCGATACACCATATACGTATATATTCGGATATCATGTTATGCGTGTGATGTGATAGGTGGTGCACTAAACTTGTAATGACGCTGTAGGGATTTGAAACTGAGTCAATTTTACAGCTTGCGGTAAAAGCATTAAAGTGTGGTATTAGCCAGATATTACGAGGCAATTAGATTACATCACGCATATATTATTATATACACGAACGAACGTTGGTTCGTTTGCTATTGCTGTGGATGTTGCTGTGGATGTTGCTGTTGCTGCTGCACCATCGAGCGGTAAAAACGTTAATAAAATTCAAGGCATTTCAACCCACGGATATTGAGAAATAAGTGAAAAATCTGATGACACGGGGTATCCGATTCACCGGAAGCGAGTATAGATGGTGAGCAGAAAATGGTAAGAATAAAAATAAAATCATAGAGCTTACGAAAAAAGTGACAGAAAAATAAGCAGCTGAAGATTAAGAGCTTTTGAATTCTATTCATTTATATATGTCGAAACCCCGTTAAGGACTCGTTTCGCATCAGCACTGTAGCGTACGTGATCAGGTCGTTCCGTTTTATCTATGGGGTACATATGACTTCTTCAGCAACGTTCGATCGAGATGACGGCTGAGGAGATCTTCGTCGTTGAGAGTTGAAGTAGCAGCTGCGGCAGCAGCAGCGATAGCGACAGCAGGAGCAGCTTCTTCTAGGAAATAATCGGAACCATCAGTGTGGGTTGACAGTAAAGCAAAGTTGCTGCTTCAGCTACGCAGCTGATCTCTTTCAACACCTGAACGTTGTTCCAAGTTTTTTCATCGAATAGCTCCAGTTCGTCGATGAAGGCGAGGCGAGGAGTTAGTTCCTCCGAGCAAGCCTCTCTTCAACAACATCAGCAGCTCATTGCGTTCATTCGTTCTCTGCGATACAAAACTGGTCTGACTCGTATTAATTAACTTTCCAGTATATAACGAAGTAACGAACGACATTGCGCCACGCAATAAAACAGCAATAAAAGTAACTCTATTTTGCCCCCAAAAATCTTTTTGTACCAAATTTTTATTTTATTTTACTTTAGTTTATTTATTTTCTCTTTACCAACAAATCAGCGGATGTGGTTCCCATCTCCTCTTAACTGCAGGTCAACTCCTTATTCAATACTCATATTCAACTATTTGACTCGTTCTTCGAATCTGTTACCAACCTTCTATAACTCGTCTCGTATAATTGAGGTAATTTAATTTAATTAACAGTTATCACAATATATGATTTTTTACGCAATTAATTTTACAAATCATGATTACGTCTCATTAAGTAGCAAGTAGTGTATCATAGGTATGGATTTGATTCTCCGATTCTTTTACGACTTCCTTTTTTCCAGCATCAAATCACATACATTACGTCTAATCGACTGTTCGATCGATTATTAATTTATTATTTCCGGAACGCGTCGGAAACAAAAAGAAAAAAAAAAGGGTGAACCCTGGGGCTCGAGTAGTCCGGGATTTTTATCACCCTAGACCTGAATTTTATCACCGTGAAAGCTCCGGCTGTTTAATAAAATATGGCGGTCGAAGGAACGAACACTTTGATTCGGAAAAATAGGAAAGTAGCGAAGGTAGGGGACCCAAAGACAATAAAGGAAATACGGCAAGTCAGATAGGGTCCCAGCACCCTGTCCTCAAGGGTGTAATTCAATTATTTCTGATTTCTGCACGATCGAGTCCTTTCCATGGAGGGGATCGAAAACGTGACACGAAGGGCTTCGCTACAAAGCACGGAGATTCTATTACAGATCAAATTCCTAGCAATCAACGAAATTAATAACAGGGACGCAATTATTATCAATTAAATTTCCAAAACCAAACTCTAACGTGTGAACATCTGCTTTTTTTTTTCTTCATCTTCGCGTACAGAAACTTGAACAGTCGAACTAAACAGCGTAACAAAAATGACTCGAAGTTAAGTCGGGTTGGGTTAGGTCAAGTATAAAAGCGCATGATTACTCGTGAGATAAATTTACGTCATAAATAATCCTTATGTAAATAGGCGGGTTGTAGCTGCGGGATTGCCAGACGTCAGGGTTACGCAGGAGCTCAGCTAGCAGCTACCCCATGAGAAGTAAATTGACGGTCTGTTGCCGATCCAACATATACGTACGTACGTACACCCGATGAGATTGATTCTGACTCATTTTTCTATACAAAACATAAGGACTTTGAGTCAGAATCAACCTCGCCAGGCGTACGTAGCTACGTAGATATACGTATATACGTACAGTAGGTTGATATTACGAGGAGCAAAATCACTCATGCATATTTATAGGATACCTCGCCACACCGAGGCGTCGTCGGAGGTAGGTAGGTATATCCGCAAAATCTCTTTACTTCTCTTCTGCGCAAACGTCTACCAAAAGACGTGGACGAAAAAAAAACGTAGATAATCCATCGAACGTATAACCCACTAAGAGGGGCAAAAAGCATCGGATGCAAAAATGTGGATCAGATATACAAATCGTTGAAATCATGATATCGTATGAAAGATTGAGTCGTTATACAGGACGAAAGATACTATAAATGTTCGAGAATATTCAGTGCGTCAGAAATCTTGGATACAACAAAAAATGATAATAATAATAATTATTATTTAGGATAGTTCCCAGGTAGCCGGTCGCGTCCAAGTACGCGGCATATCAAGTTCTCGTGTCAAGGTATTCGTAATTATCCGCTACTTCGCAGGAAGTCGTATCTTAACGGTCGTAAAGGGACTGGGTGTTATTTGCCTCCAAGTTATAAAAGCTTATGCAAAATACAAAGCTAAATGCATCACCGTTTATGCATCAGAGGTGTCAACTTCGATGACCATATAATATATGCCGCACTGCACAGAAAAATTTCTGCAACTATAATATTACAGGTAAGTATCTATACTTCGCAAGGTGCCCAAAAATAGCCCACTTTTTATAACAAAAAAAATAAAATATGTAGTAATTCTTTTAGTACCGATCAGAAAAAAGGTGTCACTCACGTTTTAAAATGGGTTAGTTTCCATTTTTTTTTTTTTTTGTGTTTTGAATTACCTGCCCCGTATGTTGGATCGAGTGAAATTATACCCAAGAATGTACGTACATATAAGTTAGCCGTAGAAAATTATGAGATGCAGTTCAGAGATTGATTATCGGAAAAAATTGACGTCTGGTAAGTTGAAAGAAAAAATGAAGGATAAAAAAAACTGTGAAAAGGTGAGAAAAACGGTTAGGAGAAGTCAGTCGTTTATAGTTTAGTAAGGATAAACTGTTCGAAGCTCGCGTGGAGTTATTCTTAGTCAGCTGTGATGAGTTACGGCTTGTTTTGAAATGGTCGAGCGGTTATTTTGCATGGACTGAAAAACGAGTGAAGAGGAACAGAAGAACAAAGCGTGTTATACTGGAATAAAAGAACGTCGAGTCGAGAGTCAAGTCTGAAGGTGCGGAGAGAAAGAGGGTAAACGTAAAGAGGTAGGTATAGAGAAATAGCTAAAGAGTTAAATAGTTGAAGAAAGAACAAAACGAAAAAAAAAGGAAATTAAATAGCGCAAGTCTGCTGCAAGAACGCAAACGGCCGCACTTCCGTTGTTCCTGGGAGGCGCAAAACTTATATAGAGAAGGCGATTCTACCAGGAGTCATGTGGATGGTAATACACATATGTACATGCATATATACGCCATTTTGCCACGTGAGCAAATACTGCGAAAGCCGAGCCAGCTGTCTGGAGTCTGAAGCGAAAAAGGGTTATTTTTAACGTATACCTTAATTATTTCTCTGTATAGTTCTGTATCAACTACCTAGACGCAAAAAAAAGGAGAGGTATTTACCTCAAGTTGAGGGACATTTAATTTTGAAATGATATGAAATGCTAGTGGAATGCTCATCAAATAATATGAAAGGTATGAAATGGTGTGAAATGTGAAATGGTTGGGACACCTACATATCGATTGGTTACCCCCTCGGCATATTGTCAATCTTTTCTTCATTATTCAGTGACATTTGTCAGCCGGCGATAAGCTCGACCATTGAAGAAGATAGCCGTAGGAAAGTCGTATGTGTAAAAGGCGACCATATGGTGGCAACGTTACCGATCACTTCGGATCGAGTTGGTTGTCGGATGGTAGCGGATGGATCGTGAGGAGTGGAGTGACGTTATCTCGATAGTAATATGGACACGTGTGTACGTACACGGGTGACAATGCGACGATAACACGAAGTAGCTTGTAAGTTGCGGGTATGACACGTATATGATCATAGATAAAGCTTTCACCAAGAGTACCAAGAGGATCGCGAGACAAGTTAATATCTCTTGGTATAACTTAGAGCTGCTACACTGTCATCTACACCCACGCGGTTAAGCCACTCCATTTGCATAACTTACACCATACAACTTCGTCGCAATGATCATAACAATCTCCATTTCAATACCATGAAAACTAAACTAAATAAAAATAAATAAATAAACTGAAAGAGAAAAAAAAAAAAAATTGCTTCAAAATGGAACTACATCCGAATAGGCACCGACGCGACGGTGATACACCGTAATCATTACCAAAAAGTTGACAAATTGATGATCAGAGAAAATGTTTTACACCGTTTTCTTTTTTCAAGCATACCTTTTCTTCGGCTTTTTTATTTCATCGATTTCAGCGTCCCTTCTTCCCACGTAAGAACCTTTTTATTTGAGGTGATGTATAATTTTGTTTTTTTTTTCTGTTTTTTCTGATTCCGGAATCGCAGATCGGGTGACGTAAAGGTACCGCTTGCTGCCTTGTCGCGTCTCTGCTACGTTTAGGTTACGATATGGTACTGCGATGTGTGTAAATATATATATATATACATATGTCTAGAATACGTATACATAGGATAAAACTCGTACATAAGGCGGGCAACGACACGCCCGGATAAAGATGTTATCCTCGAGGAAACGGTCTGTTTGACACAGGACTCGCGCGGCCCACGGACAGCGCGACAGATCCTTTCCTATACCATCGATTCTCATCCACGCTTGAGTTACACGTCCTGGTTATTTCCGATTTAAAACAAAAAAGAAGAAAAAAGAAAAATGAATGAATAAATAGCATAAGGCAAGATAGCGAAGAAAAATTTTGCTGGTTTTAGCGACCAGCAAAATGAACCTTGTCGCTTACGATTCCCGGCGCGAGAAAAAAAAAAGAAAGAAAGAAAGAAAAATAAGTAGCAGCAGGTTGAAGTATAACTCGGTAAGGCAACTAAAATTCTTTTTTTTTTCATTTCAACCTTTCACAGCATAAGTACATACATATGTCGGAGTCATTAAGGGTTTGTTAATTTGCAAATTGGTATTTACTTCCCGCGTTACTCGAATCCTCCAGGGCATTCGATGCCGTACCATTTAACCCGTTCGCAAACGACGTCGTAAACAAGGTATCGCAATAATCTCAGATATATTAATTGATCAATTAACCGACGCATAAACTAAACTTCCCAACAGCTCTAGCAAGTCGCTCCCCATACGATATTATTGATCACGCGTCGCAATAACAGATGCATCGTACCCCCCCCCCCCCTGCGCCCCAGAAAATTAATAGATTTTTTTTTTCTCTCTTATCCGAAATTATTACACCAAACACTTAATGAATTTCACTTTCTTCCGTTGTTCCGTCTTCTTCTTTTTTTATTTTTTGTTTTTCTCTTTTCAGTCAGTGCGGTGAACGCATACCCATATACACGTATAGATGTAACTAATTGTATGTTAATTATTTCGCATACAACAATCACGAAGTTTTTTTTTATACGTGATCGTAATTAATTATTCAATGACACGTTGCAGAGGGCGGAGAAGGGAGTGTTATAACAGTTCGTAGAATGATGTCATTATGATTATTTGCTAATTAACACTTTTTTTAACACGAAAAACACAGAGGCAATCATGACGAATGATGAACAAAGGAAAGAGAAATTGCTGTTGTGATCGTATAATTCTTTCTCATTTTCTATAGAGCGAATTACACGGTAATCACCTCATAACCACAGCACCGTTGGGAAATCAATCAATGATAAACCTGTAATTATTACTCGATGGATGTCGCGGTTTAAACGCACGCGTTACTTATACCCCGACTAACGTTATTGCTCCGATTACACACATTACGAAGTGATCATCATCTGTTGGAAAAACCACGGCAAACATTTGTTTTCATTTATATAAATGTAATATGGAATACGATGCACATTTTATTCTTATTGTTAAACTATTTATTTGCAAAACCGCTTTCAAAACCGACGGGTTTTATTAACAACATCATAAAATCGTTCGGACGTTTGGATTCAACTTCTACTAGCAGTTTATTATTACAAGTATTCAAAGAAGGTTTATAAAGTAAAAACGAGTACGAGAAATTAGATTATTTTATCAAAGTAGTTGATGCCCATATGGGCGTGTAGATGCTGTTCGAAAAATTTATGTTATACGGTGCATCTGTAGCAACAACTACTATGAGACGTTAGGAATGAATTCGTGCTCGTTAGTAAATCTGGTCGAACTACATAAACTAAGCGATATTTATCAGAGATAATGAAACGCCTCAACATAACGTGTATAATACGTGGTAAGACGGACTGTTATGATGATCTGAAATCGAAAGCTCAATGACTTCATGGATTTTTATTTGCGGGATTCTCCGAAAATGGGATTTCCACATTTCTCGTTTCCTCTTTTCGGATGAAAAGTACTTTTTTTTATGGTCTGACATTTCTGCCCTATCAGCCAGCTTCTCCCTCGTCCGAAAGTCCCGAAGGAGGAAGCGAAAAAAGCAGATCCTCCCTCCCTTTTTTTCTTCTTTTTCTTTCGCTATCCTTCCACTTGGACTGCGTGGGTAGTAGTTCTCGGACTTACTTCTGCTCGACGTCGAAGTTGGCCGTCCTCCCAACGTACAGCAGCATCCCATCCTGAAAGAAGCAATCGCGTTCGTGCACCCAGGCAATGCTGTTCGTCCGTTCTTGGCTGTGGCTGTTCGTTAACCCGACCTTCGCAAGGTCACATCGAGCAGAAAAAGGTAGATGAAGAAGAAGGGAAGCAAAGGGGAGGAGAAATGGAAGTAAAATAAAGTAGAGGTATGGAAAGAGGTAGCAGGGAACACAGCAGCATTATATACATGCTGCAGAAGCACAAGAGGTCCGAGGGGTCTAATCAACGCTACGCGTCATGCTCCAGAGAACACCGGGGAAAGATTCTACTTTAGACTCCTGAGGGGCCCCGTGTTTCTACCATGGATTGCGTGAGTGCGTGCTTGATGAGTTCAAGCGTTCGAGATATGGCGGAGAACTCGAGCATAAACGAAACGGTCGAAATTGTTACCAACATCGGAACTACCACTACCAATAACAGTCAGATGGCAAAAGTGAGTCGTAACACATGAAAAAAAAAAAAAAAAATTCAAATCATGTTCTTTGATCATTCACAATTTTGAGCCATTTCGAGACCGTTATACTATGATCATAATGGGCATATCTGTTTTGTGGAAACCGTAACGCTTCGCTGAGCGGTGGAATTGCGAATTTGCAATAGTTATTGCATATATGGGAAAATTGTTTGAGAGAGGGAATACGTAGTTTTGCAAAAAGAGGCTACCCCGTAATGTACCTATAACAGCAGCATCGGCATCGGTAGCAGCACGCGGGATGCAAGACACGCAATGAAGTGCAATGCAACGCAATGCAACACGTAAGGGATTTAAGCGCGGATACGTGGGCGCGCCGCTGCAAAAGACATGTTTTTAAAAATCCCTTCTGGCCGGCCTTGCCCTCGCCAAGCGGCCCACCTCAAGGCCACGGACTCACCTCGGTGCATTGCACCCGTTTCTCTAATATACTGTGCTGCTGCTACTCCTGCTGTTGCCGTTGCACTCGGAGAAGATCTCTTCTTGCGCCTTCCCTCGCCCTACTGTACCTCCACTATTCCTTTACTCCATACACTCTAGTCTCCGTATGCCTTCAACAGGAGCAGGACGTTACCCTGGAGATTTGCGGCAGCTATAAATACTTGGGTATGTCAGACGTTCGAGTCTGGATTATAAGACGGTACTACTGTACCTCACATCGCGTCGACTAACCCTCTCACCTATGAAATCGAATGTCAAATTTGATCGGGGCTTTTATTTAAAATCGGGTAGAACTCTTCAACATCCACCTTATATTCGCATGAGAACTCATGACGATTATTTGCATTTTTTCCATCCGAAAAGCCTCTCGGGAGAGACATTGAATCAGAATATTATTATAATCTAACACATGCGTTCCTAAAAATTAGGTCAAAAAATGCGATAAGAACGCCCAGTATGACATTAGTCTTCGCTTCTTCAAGGACCAGGGGGTGGCAGAAAAAGAAGTAGAAGAAGAGAAAAAAAGGAGGATAAGAACAACGAGAAGAATAAGAATAAGTAGGGTCGTCATGATCAGTGAGAGCAGCCATATCCCATGGTACCATGAGTCCTAACGAGGAGCGTGTCGCGCCAAGGTCCGACCAGGAACACGATAACGTACTGGGACTAATGTCCGAGCTCGAGCAGGTCGGGTAATAAGGACTTTCGATCAGCGAACTCGTCGATCTCTGTTGCCAGGTCGAGCAATAAGGGCGTTTGTAACTCTGGAGTGTCCAAGAGTTAAAAGCACCTGGTAAAATGTGATGGGTGACTCGTGTACGCGTAGTATATTATGAGTTGGGAATAATTCATGACGTGATATAGTCAGCGACGTTAAATTACGCCTCAATTCGGATTCTAAGTACGACGGCATCGACGCCTTGGATTTTCCGTAAACCATGACTCGACCAACGCGTCACCACGCCGTTTCCATCTCGGGGTCAAGGCCGACGCACATGATGCATGCAAATTTTTTATTCATTTATTGTTTCTTCATAATTTTTATAATCACCGTCGAAGTTTGATCTCGTACCGGTGTGAAATGACGTGCATTTTGCACCGACTCCGATGGCTAAGATGCACGTGCTGAGGACGGAGTACTGCAAGAGAGCACCAACGAAGCCGGTACAAGAGTCTCTTGTAACATCGTACAAATTTCTCCTACGGTGAATTTAAATCCTTCCACGAAGACCTGCGGTTTTATACCCGAGACTTACACGCGACCTGCTATGTCTTCTTGATACCTGAACGCCATCCACCCCGGCTATTAAGATTAATATTGTAATAGCAGGTGGATTACAGAGTATTAAATTAGACGATTGTAACGCGTCTCGGGGGACTGACTGGCTGGTTGGTTGGCCGGTTGGTTGGATCATGGTGAGGCAACAGTACTAACTATCGCCATACACGTTATACACGTTCCACCGAACAACATCGGCTCTCAATTTTGCCCCGAGAGAATACACCACCTCTTCAGAGTATCCCGCACTTTTTCCAATATTATATTCAACCTCTCCCTTACATTCTGCAGAGCTTCTTCTTCGTCCCTGTACATTAATAACCTCCGGTACTGTTCCTTAATTTTTCGCTCATCTGGAGCCGATCGATTTTACAATTTCTACAAGGTACAATATTTCGAGTGAAAAAAAATCATTGGCACGAGAATTCGCGCGTCTTCCACGTCTTTTGATTCTTGGTTTGTCTCCGGGAAGCCACGTAACCGATCCCGTTGTAAATCGCTGGATGTCCAAGGACACAAGGCGGTGTTAGCAAGGCGCCTGAAACCGTCACAATCGTTGGGGTTTATCACCTAAGATATCTTTCGACCGATCGATTTTACAGTCGCGTTACACCGTACCGCTATACGGGGTATGGTATAGAAACGGAATGGCTTTCAGTTTGACGGTGAGTTAACACTTTCTTATAGTTGAATAATATGGGTACACATGTACATTACAGTATGTACACATACTTATACTTATAACGCCTTTGGTACGTTCTACACATAAAACCAAGCACCCATACCTCAGTGATAGGAATTGATTTACGGTCTGGCGTATCGAAATAAATAACGAAATCTCGATCGAAGTAGTTAGCAGCGCCCATGACCAGACTAGCGGTATCCACCTATAGCAAAAGCGAATGCTCCCTAAGAACGATTAATAGATCGATTTATTTCCTATTTGTTATTACTAATAATGTTATAGCGTCTGCGAGTTGATATCAACACATTGGCAGGTGGATAGGCTAATAATATCTGAGCAGCTATCGTTAGACTGCAAATTGATCGTTACCGCTATTCATCATCGTAAATCGTCATAGTCTGCTGACGATGAGATGGAATTCCGCGAGTAGATTGATAGATCATCGCGATGAATCTCAAAACCGACTAAAAATTCGTAGAATACGATATACACGAAACTCGTCACTTTTCTAGTTCGAATTTAGCAGATATTTTTGAGCATGCACTTGAATAATTAGTAAAAATGTAATAATAAGTATCGCATGTTTCCGAATGATAATTTAAGGTTACGGATTTCTGTGAAGCATATTAACGTCGTTGGGATTCTTCGGTATTTCCGAGGTGACGAAGCACGTTAGGTTCTAGCCAAAAATCCAGTTTTATTATAATTAACTAACAGATTCTAGGCTGGCCTGATCCAACCTGACTTGGTTTGGCTTTTCGTCACATCGTCACGGATCGTTCAATTATTTTTTATTTTATTTCCTCGTTTTATATCACGTATTATAACTGTAGGAGTATAGGTATAATATAATTGCTTCCCAAGAGCGGGAACGAATCCCAGTTTTTATATGACTAAAATCGACGGGGCACATCATCGCAAACTACTTCGCACGACATTCATTCTGCAGATTAGATCATAAGCGTTGACCACAAAATTAAGTCGGCGATTAGCCACTGAATTTACTGTTACTTCGCATCAAATATATTTGATCATAGTAACTCGCAAAATGTATCTAACGTTGCCTCAGCGCGGACTCCTATTCAATGCCGATGGATACTGAAATCGATACCATTTGGAGGATCGTGATCAGATCCAGATCATAAAAAGTGAACTAGAATAGAAAAATAAAAAACTACACCAACTAGACGACAATGATCATCTGCATATTCTACATCTTTCGGGTTCGTATCATTCCAGGAATTACGAAGCCCATAGGTCGATTATCATCATTCTCATGTACCAGTTTAACAGGTGTTGAAAATGTAATAGACGATTATCAACGGTTCGCCGATCCATCGATCACAAATTTGATCGACGAGGTATCGTCTGTCTGACTTGTTCACAAAATGATACCTTCTGGAACGTCGACGTGATCCACCAACGAGAGTTTGAAACTAGTCGATGATCGTAAAATTATTAAATTCCTATCAACAAGTTAATAAGGGTAATAAATCAAGGTCAAAAAGCCAAAATCTGTAAAATAGTAGCTGTACGATTTCGCTGAAAAAAATAGTTAATTAATAACAAATGAATTCATAAACGAGGTTCCACCTGCCCCGATGTCTAGTAATCTCATCATCATCAGTCAGCATCTAATCTACGACGTGATTGATGCTGATATTCCCGTAAAGAATTTGTCTGCGACAAATTATGAACACCGCGTGACGTATCAACCTGTGCGATTTAGGTTAGAATTGATATAGACCCGTTAAAAATTCCAGTTTATTTGAAACACGCCGATTAAATAATGATCCCAGAAATTTTTGTATTCCGTCTGTTGACCCTGATGAAGATGTGAAACAACATATCTGTATTATAACGACATCGGGCTGCACCGGTACATAATATACCGCTGTAGAGATAAAAATATATGGGCCGATATTATTCCAGTTCCAAAATCAAATACAATCAACGGTGAATTTTCAATCATTCGGTTATTGAATAAATTTCAAACGAAATTTTATCGCAAAAACCAAATGTGGCGAAGAAAATATAAAAGAAAAGAAAACACGTTCTTTCATCAAGGGCTGCCAAATAATTCTCGCCTATTTTATATTCACTGTAAATGCGGTATACCAATGGGACCGAGCCACTCGAGCTATTCTCAGTAATCAAGGTTATAAAATCGTTTTCCGAAGCGATTCGAATAGCATCGGAATAAAGAGGAGATGCTGCGGTTCCGATCAGTCCTGCATTTATATGGACCCATTACCGTTGCAGGAGCGCGTTGTTCTACTAGAGGAGTTAGAGAATTGCTAATAGCATCCATCTCTTCTCTCAATGGTCGTCGTCGGCGCGTCGTCGTTGAGCCGACCATCGAGACCGATCCGTGCGACGAGACGCCCTCAGGGAATTAATCTCCTCAACTGGGGCGGAGAATTTATGTCTGTAATCTCAAAGAAAACTACAGTCATGTAGTTTCTTCTCCATGTTTTTAGCTTGCTGATTAGTTTCTTCTTACGTCCACTGTTTTCTTTTTCTTAGCTTGTCTTTTTCCTTTCGTTTTTCTTTTTTCTTTTTTTTTCGTTTTTTTTTCACCGACGTTCTTGTTTTATTATCATCAAACGAGGCGACATTATCGATACACTTTTTATCGTACGTACCGTTGATCTTTCGATTTCATTGAACGGGGGAATCACCTGCTATAATATCACACTGCTTAACGGTAAAGTAATACACATTGCGCACCGAAGCATTAGAATTTACGGAATTGAAATCTGAAATTCCGATCAGTGTACTTTTATACATTTGATGATATCGTGTAGGTTGAAAATATTTCTATACTGTTCTAGTTTTGATCAAATACAACTTTTGCCGCGTGATTCGTTGATTCGGTTCAACATCTATTCACGTTTCGAACCAGGTTTTCTTTTCGGCCAACTCTCTATAGACGAAGAATACAAAAACTGAGAAAAAAATTAACCTACAATCCATCAACTCGTTGTCGTCGTCGTAGTTTGTCGAGATTAACGGAAGATGAATATAAGAAGGCGAGACCGACGACGACGATGAGGATAAACGTACGCAATAGGATGATAATAATATATATCGAAGGAACTAACCAGTGCAGAGTAATATGTGTCGGTCAAGGCTGCTACTCTCTTGGCAAAGAGATGAATATAGATGCCGTTACAAATACATTGTGTGAAATAAAGGTGGTAGAGTGTCGGTAGCGGCGCGCAAGTGAAGTACTGGTATGTGATCTGTGATCTGGATCACGCGTATATACAAGAATAATACGTGTGCAGTATCGAGGAGAGGGAAAAGATGGTAAAGAAAAAGATGGATATATGAGAGGAGCAAGATGCACGTATGACGATCGTCTCGTACCAACCACCGCGCCGTGCCGCTACTCCTCAGGGAGTTCCATCGTTTGCTCTGCATTGGCACGCACGACATTTACGCCCGAGGGATATAAAATACGCGTATATATTGGTGCGAGGTAGGTATATATGAATATGTCCATCGTGGCGTATAAAGTCGACCGTTCAAATGTACATACGTACGTATGTATGCGATGCAGTATACAGGTAGGTACGTGAGCTTGAACCAAGGTGTAGAGGAAAAGAGATGAAATACTACATGAATTTTGCTGTATGAGGATCGAGAGTGTAACGACAGGTATCGTATTTGCTTTGGATGTTTTTGATCCAGAAATAGACGAGGAATGAACGAGTAGAGAAGCATCTCATAGTGTAGTATCTGGAGCAGATAACAGGCTCTTCCCAAGATCAAAGATCTTGGGATCTTGGACAGTGTTCAAGATTGCCAATTACCCATAACGTGCAATTTAAGTCCCTTGCCTTATCGCATTAACATATCTGTCAAGATAGGCGATCTTAGATGACACTGACAGCGTGCGAAAGAGGTCGTGGCACCCATAGAATTAACCATACCATGTACAAATCTTTTTTCCTATTTTCTTTTCTTTACTTTTGTTTTTCCAAAATTACACCCCATCGAACGATGATTCGGTTCGACAGCTAATTCATTCTGCGAAGAGCTTTCAGCGTAATTTTCAAACATTCTTCGACTTCGAATCGAAAGGAAAACGAATTACTTCTACGTCTGGTTTATAAAAATATTAAGACGCATGTAAAATTGGTATGCGTGAGACAGTCGAACCAGATAATACATCTCGAAGTAAAAAAGGAAGCCTTTCATCCTCCCGGAGCAACGACTTTTGCAATCGAACAGGTTTCTATCAATCACAGACAAGTTGATACTCCGCGGTTCTTTCTATAGATAGCCTATAATACCAATAATGCCTGGGCGCTACGCATTGGAATTCGACCATGATATTTTTTTATACTTAATGAATCCGTAGATTCGAACATCATCTTTTATTATGGTTGCAAACTGGCTACATGGTCGATCAAAATTTTGGGCCAATTCTCCTGGAAAAAAAATCAAATAATTTGAAAGAATAAAAAACATAAACTTTAAGGATAACTTTATGGAATATTTCGATATAATTTCTTAAATAATACTTCGATATTGACTTGCCACCTATGGATCGAGTGAAATATATGGGTAACTTACATATTTTTAAATGATGTATGAAAAGTGGTAGGAACAAAAAGAACAGTTTCAATTAAGCGGTCAAACACGCAAGCGTTACGAACTTGCGCGGTTTATATATAGATAGAATAAACACACACATATGTATAAGGTTATGTACATATACTAACAGTTCGTACGATGGTAGTATAACAGCATCAAAAGTAATTATCCAACCAATCCGTATTACGTTTGACACGTTGATTTGATCGTCTCTAATAATGTTACTGATGGATGTTGTAACGTTCTTCTAATCTAGCATAAATTATCTAAATTAACTACGAGCACCGGAGTCGTACGAATGTGTAGTTTATACATACGTATAAATCAAACGGTGTAAGATGTTACGAATTTTTAGACCAGGCAAATAAAATGACTCGCGCTGATTTCCAAAATAGGTTCATTATCATCGTTTAAGTTTCTATAAATCTAGTACCGTTCTAAGGGATCACCGGGTATGGATAAATAGGTGATGGCAACGAATTCGGGTTTATTACCTCGTGATAATTAATGTGTAATTCCATTGCCTAATTTAGGTTTTCATCATTTATAGTTATACCCGAATATTGGACGTGAAAATTATGATGAGCCATCATACGAATAATCGCCCGAGGGAATCGTCGTTCGAAAAGATTCAATTTTCCGTGTGCATGAGAGTAAAATGAAAAAAGATAAAAAAATAAATACAAGATCCAAATTGAAAAATGAGTAAGTAAATCAGAAGAAAATAAAATAAAATAAATAAAAAAATATGTGTAATAAGGAAAAAAGAAAAAAAAAGGTGAAGAAAAAAAAAGAGGACGAACTGTTATAGGAAAAAAATTAATAAATTGTATAGGAGCTCTGTGAAGATTACTTTTTAATCACCAACTATACTGCACAGCGAACATATGTGAGAAAATGCTTTTTTAATAATCGTTGTATATATATACTACAGTGTGTAGTATAAATACACGAGAGTAAAATTATAATATATATGTAGGTATTTTTTGAAATTCGAACAGTTATACCATAGGTAGATATAACCTACGCAATCGTTCGTGCTTAGGTACCATAACAATTACAGGGAATTATCATAAAATTAAAGCAAATATTCGTACCGTGATACAGCTCATCACTTTAGTTATACACCTCTATACCTTCGTACCTTCTCACGTATGAAAGTTATCAAAACCGTTAAGCTTTTTTTGGTTGAAAAATATTTGAAATTCTTGTACACGGTATATAGATATATAATATATCATAATGAATGCACACGTACATAACACGGTATGATCATCTAATGTACATAAAGAGCGGTCCGCCGGTACCACGCACGCGACAAAACGAGGGCGTCTTTTTTGTTGAGTTTTTTCAATTTTTTCTCAACATATTTATTCTTTCACTACAGTGTAGAGCGCAACACAAACTCTCTTTCGACAATTCCCAACGCCTCCAGACTCGTTTGTCAGATTACTAGATACTAAATGTGCTCTACAGCTCCTCGAACGTAGCCGGAACAAAAAAATGCCAAAAACTATTACTTACTACTTTAACAAGTTGTACGGTGTTATTTTGAAATTCGTTACCGCTTAGATATACCTACGTCTAACAGTTGCTAACTTTATCCATAAT
Source organism: Athalia cordata (assembly GCA_963932425.1). Lineage (NCBI taxonomy): Eukaryota > Metazoa > Arthropoda > Insecta > Hymenoptera > Athaliidae > Athalia > Athalia cordata. Next base: position 36,584,863 of record OZ010626.1, read on the forward strand.
TTTATTAGCGTAATAACTTCCAAGTATACGCATAATCACGAAGTCTGTTCTAGCGCTCAAAATTCGATGTTCTACACGGTGCACCGGAGAAATATACCTACAAAGAGAAGGAATGAAAAAATTTTTTAAATGGAAAAAAAAAGAAAAAGAATTACATTCCTTTCGTTTGATCTTTTCCATAGCCCACGTCTGAAATCACTGTGTGTTATCCAGGTATTCCTGCATCACACAATGCGAGAGAGGTCGATGCCTTCGATGGTAAATAACGATAAATTTTCTAAGAAACGTATGCAAACGCAAAAGTGTATTGTGTTACGTATATGTATAATAAAGACCGAAAGGAATCCCGCGATGGTTTTTCTGATAGCGATCATATTATAGTAGAAAAGAATGGTATGGGATGTGTGTATATGGTGTTTTATCTTTTTTAATTTTCTTCTTCTTTTTTTTTTATGTTGAATTTTTTCTTCTATTTTATAAAATGAAACAAATATCGCATATTACGCAAAGGTATAAAAGCTGAAGGCATCATTTTTCAAATATCAAATTACCCAAATCTGTGAATCTTTACTTTCGTAGATCGGAGCGAGAAAAATGGATAGATGAGAAGAAGAAATCCTTCTTTTTTTTTTCTTAAACACAGAAAGCTACTCGCACGGTGCAATACTATCGGTGACTAATGGACATAACCTCACACGCGCAATATGCATAGCAACAAAAAGATAAATAAATAAACATATGTAACCTCACACGAAGTCGGCGTCACGTGGGTAGCCGCATAACGTAAGCGCCAGGTATTTAAAAAGATTAATCTAATTATAATTAAAGGCTACGTTAGTAATTTCTCGTGGGAAGATTAGGAACCATTGGAGATGTTAATGCTTGCTTCGAAAACTTGAATCGTAGTTTCTTCCAAACGATGATAAAAAAGAGAACAAGTATTTCACTGTTATATGGATTGAGAAGATTTCTAGTTGAAGCATTTAATTGAATAAAAAAAAATGAAAAAAACGTCTGCATCGCCGGAAGCATATCATGAACCTTGAAAAAGTATACAGCTCGAATGAGTGCATGTTTTTTTTTTATTTTATTTCAATTTTTCTCTATGCAAAATGTCTTATGGGCACGGCTGAGATGACGATACTGCGACGAAGAGTAGATAATTCTTCTCTTATTTCTTCGTCCTCGCCCTCGACCTCGTCGCCTACGTATGCCCCCCGCCGCTACGCGGCGCAAAACTTCTAGCCATGGAGGTTCTCACTTGTAAAGCTACTCGACTCTTGTTAATTATCATCGGGATCATCAACCCGACTGTATAATTCATGCATTGCGAAGTAGTCGCGTGTAACTTTCTCACCCAGCAGCAGCAGCGGCAGCAGCCACCCCATCTAGAATCGCATTGGTCCAGTGAACATGAAATCTCCCTGACCGGTCTTTTGCCTCTTTCGTCGTCTTCCGTATATTTAACGCAGTGAACTCCCTTATTTATTCATACGTTTATCTATCTGACGCATTTTTATTTATTCACTTTTTTAAATTTATTTCATTCTCTCTTTTCTTCTTGCGACGCTGAGATATATACGATAATAAATCACGTTCACTCACTGCATGATTAGATCAATTTTTCAAAAACTTGTAACTTTTCAACTATAATCTACGAATAAAGTGCAATGTATGTAAAAAAATTTCCGAATCAGGTCAGAATTGCGAACGGTCAGTCATATTACTGCAAAAGAATAACATTTTACTACGTTACATATACCTACTATACTTTTTTCAATCCAAAGTTTTTTTACCTCTCGATTATTTTATTCACTTATTTATTTATTTACTTTTTTTCCTGGTAAAACGAAACCCCTCCGGGCTCTTTCGTTTCTGGAATTCCCAAATCTCTTTCGCTCTCGGTCTCGTGTTCATCTGGATTCTATATCTCATACAGGTATACTTATATCTTCGTATAAATATCCTTCCATCTCTTTTTGAAATGTTTTTTTTTTTTTTGCATTAACGTGTATGTATTCCGCAGGAAGTGGGACCGCAAACTCCTCTCTGGGCGTTTCTTACCTTCTGCCCGGAGGAACCATGTAATAAAAGTATAAAAGTAAGAAAAGTTGCCAGTCAATATAAGTGTATAATATGAACCAGCTGAGAACGTCAGAATTCGGCGTTTAAATTCCCCGCAGTAAATAGCATGGTATAAATGTTTATATGTATGAGCATATGTATGTATATGTATAATACGAAGAGAAAAAGAATCCGAGAAAGAAATGGACGCGGTTTTTAAGTGGCCTTGACAAGGTCAAGTCCCTTCCAAGAACTCGAACGCAGAAATAAATGTGAAAAAAAATCTATTCGAACACCTCCGCATATACCCCGCAAAAAAATAGTTTTTTTTTTTTGGTCAACGAACATAACTGAACGAATTTCTATATTTTATAATAATAAAAAAAAAAGGGCTATCTAACGTCAATTCCGAGAGTTTGTTTCGTTCAACTCCAATGATAATCATCACGTCATTAAAACAATAAAATCAAATTGCGTAGGCACAATTCAAATTAATATCTGAACCTCTACGTATAATTTGCCGTTTTAAGTGCTTAAAGTCCAGAGGCAATAATCTTCGTGCGATTCTTCTAACTCCAAATGTTTGGCTCCGAATTTTTTCAGCCCCTGACACGAAGTATCGTGATATCAAATTCCTTTGCGTTTCTTAAACCAAAATGTCAATGACCTCCGAACGGCACAACCTCCAAATCTCTACCGGTCCACCATATTATATCTGGAAATATTTTCATACGTATATATAGATCTCATCATCTACTAAAAAATTCGTTCGTATAAAATAAACGGTACACCAATAGCACGTCCCAAACACAACGTATTACAATATTACACCGTACATACGTTTATCGAAAATTCTTCATAGAATAAAAGTGAGAAAAAAAAACGAAAATTATGTCTGCAAAAATTCTACCATGCGATCTTAAATTCAGATACAAATTTTTATGAGCGCCCGCAAACCATATTTAATTTTTTGGATCACAATGACACCGTGCGGCCTGAACTTTGAAATTGCGGGTAATTTTTTTTAGATCGAAAAGAAAAAGAAAAAAAAAAAAAAGGAGGACTTTGAGTGGTGAGGATGAAATTTGAATGAAGATTCCGTCTACAACCGTTAAAATATTATAATATTATGTCAGCTGATAGATGGACATTCGCACGTTGATCTTGAGAGTTGAGCTTCTGTGTATCAGATTACAGTTGAAGATAAATGGTTCGAGAAACACGAAATCGCACTTATAATCCGCTTCGCGAATCTTCACCCGTTATCTATTTAACAACTGTTCTACTGTACGTAAATCGCACTAAACTCTGATAAACTATACTATTTTTTTTGTATTCTCCCAGATTACCTACTAAAATACGGAATCGCATCTATAGCCGCTAATTCACACGCCTGATGCAAGTGATAAAATAAAACGCGGATCGACGGATCAATAAATAATTTATCTGATGAATTTAGTGGAAAAAAATACATTAATAAAATAAGATCATTTTATTCGATGGGAGAAAATGTCCTTCCCTAATTTTCAACTGTCTTCAGCGTCCAAATGACTTACGAAAAAAAGATCACATCTTGATCGTTTTGAAGATAAGCTTGATCCTACGTAATTCCTCGTGTTCCAAATGAGTCCTAAGATTACGTAGATCGTTTTAATTTTGTCTTCGATATGATGTAGCCGGCATCTTTAGAAATTCTAGTGACCCTTTGGTATATAATTGTCTTGCACGATTTTCTGGATCTCAACTTCGTCTTTGAAGAGTTAGCTGTAGGTATATAATAGAAGAGAACGTACGACTCTTGCGGTGGACCCCACAGAGTTCGATCAGGCTAACGGTTCGCGACTCGCTAATTGGCCTGGAGGTTCTTTCTTAGTTAATGTTTTTAATTTGTCTTCTTTTTTTTTTCGTTTTTATTTATTGTTAATTTTTATGAATCGTAGTTTGTGTTTTAATCAGCATAGAGCTACGTAAAATAGAAGAGTGCATTGTTTTGTTGATACCGTAGGTTAAACATGGTCGGGTTATTGACAATAATAATACCCAAGGGTTCGCTGAAGAAGAGGCCGAAGAATGAGAAGACGAGCATTATTATATCCCATTCAAAGGCATCGGAAAAATTCATAAAAGTGCGGTATTACTCCGAGTTAAATTTCTCCTCTATAACCATAAAGTCTTTATGCATAATGCAGGCCTATTTGCGCATCGATTCTCTGTTTTTCGCAATTCATTCGAATCACTTAATTTATACTTCGTTTGCCAATACCTGACTCAAGTGATGATCGCTAATTATCATTGCGCACCAGAGATAGGGAAAAAAAAATATTAAATACATGATATTTATCGGAGAGGTAAAAATCGGACGGAGCTTTGCATTAGATATGCAGACATTCTAAGCCAAAAAAAAAAAAGAGAAAGATATTTATCAAACGACACTTGTGTATTTCAAGATCGATAATGGTACTCATGGGTAACAGTTACCACCTGGTGCCAGCAGCCGAAGTTTCGAAGTCTAATAATTTTTACATGGAATTCCTGCATCAATTCAGATCACTTTATAATTTTAATGATAGACTAGTAAATAACCTTAAAACGATTTCTAAGTGTTCGATAAATTGATGGTCATTTACGAATAAATGCGGCGCGTTCAGAAAAACGCCGACTATTTTATTTTATTTTTTTTATTATTTCTATTTTTCATTGATATATTTCTTCAATTTTTCTATACCGACACGTGAGTAATGAACGCCCCTGTTACAACACACTGTGCATTCCTTTCAAAACCAAAAAATAATCATCAAAATATGTATGTGTATCTGGATATATTCGCTCCGGTCGGGTTCCCAGAAGTAGTTGGTACGCGCTGCTGATCTCGTTGGTATATAAATTATCAAAAATACAGTACACGTTGCTGCAGCAAACTACATAGGATGAACGAAAATTGGGCAAACTCACATAGTTTGTTCATCGGCCATACGAGTTTGGTTAAAATATGGATGTATTATACATATAGTACTGTATTCGGTTAGCGTCGAGAAACAGCAACAGCAGCAGCAGCGGCAGCAGCAGCAGAACCAGAAGCAACGGCAACAGCCTGAGGCCTGCAAACCCCGTTCCGTACTGACCACGTGACCTTTGCATACGGACGTTCAATGACCTATGAACTTTGCCCTGCGGGGCTGAAAACGCCACTAAATAGTACGTTGGCTGGTCCGAGTGGTGTGAGATCGTTCTTTACGGGTGTGGATTTGCGATATGTGGACATGAAGCTGGTATGTATATACATTTGCCTATCGAATCCACGCGGGTCGACCATGGCGGAAAATTACAAAAATTTCCAATATTCTTTCGTCAACTGACAATAAATTAGAAAACCGAATTCACACCCACATGAATAATTTGTAAATTCTGAATAATTTGTACGATAATATTCTATGAATATATTCATTTGAATGTAATATACTATACATTAGATGTATTTTTTACGGTAAAGAAAAATATAGCGTTGTCAGATCGTCGTTTCATTTAACAACGTTGTAGATTTGCAAAAATATTCGAAAGATGCTAGCCAAAAATTTCGCGTGAAATATTACGTCCGCACTTATATGTAGGTATAGATATAAATATAATAAATAATTTGAGTCTCGTTTCCTATGTGAGATTGAATATTCAAATCCTAATTTTGTTATTTATTTTTGGAACCAGTTTCAAAAAATCTTTTGAATTCATCAGCCGCCAGTCCAAGCATTTTGTCAACACCATGAAGGAAATATGGTACCACATTATCGATATGAATGTTAAAAATAGAAGAATTCGTATATAACCGACGGGATTATAGTAGTCGATATAACCGTGAGAACGAATCGAGCTACATTCAATATTCAAAATTTTACCCGAACCATGGCTTCCATAAATGGCATGTGGATAGGTGAAAGAATAGACACGAGCGTTGATATAAATTAGATGAAGAGCATCAACGATAGAAATCCATTACAATGATTCAATTAACGTCAATTTACTAGCGCTCAATAAATCCCGTAGGAAATTATCGATTTTCCATCGATATCAATCATCCGCTTGAACGGTATAAAGGATATCACCTGCGAAATAAATTGGCAACGTTAATTTCTCACGAAGCGGATTTCCGCGGTGTGCTTTATTTTCACATTGTCTCAATTCTCAGACACCAAAATTTCGCAAATAACAATCAAGCCTAACGACCTACCTACCTATAAAGACGGAGCAGAGTAGAACGAAACGGAATGGAATGGAGCAGACGACACATCTGTTTCAGTTACAGTTATACAAAACCTGTTCATTCATACTATCCAGAAGTGACATGTCACGGTGCCGAGAAACTTAACCGATTTACATATCAACACGTAACACACACATATACCTTTATATACAGCTATATACATTAAACGTATGTACCTTATACTCTGAATACGGTATAATATTCGCGTGATGCACGAAAATTTACATACCTACTATTATGTATGCGGTCGCAAAAAACCAAGGTCTTCTATCTCAGTAGGCTGCCGCCTACGCCGGAGAATGATGTCCACTCATGAATCAACCGCGGGATTTATTTTCCTCACGTGATTAACGAATTAAAACGGTGGATTTAAAAAAAAAAAAAAAGTCAGTCGGTCAAAGCCGCGAGACCGTCGAATATAATCGCGGTACATTCCGCGCGTGTATAATTGTCAATTTTTCTTCTATACAAGCGTGCTATGAAATAAACGATTTCTTTCTATCCACGAAGAATAATCCGAGATAATCAGAAACATGGCATAGAGAATACGAGGAGAACGAATAATAAGAAAACTCAGAATGTAGAATAAGTAAAAAAAGAGAGAGAAAGAAGATGGCAACGGATGTCCACACCGCTATAGAGATTCTAACGTCCTTATAATGCCTATAATCTCGAATCATCTGCGCATCTCGAAGTATAATTCCGTAAGTCGTTCCTCCGTGTATCGTCTGTCTGTTTCCAATTTCTCTCTCTCTCTCTCTCTTTGTCTCGATAGTTTTCATCCCTTTTCTTTTTCCCTGCTTATCATTATTCCCCTTATTTTGTCTATTACTCGATTCATCGTGTAGAATATCTTACAAACTCGTCTGCTTCTCCAGCTGTTTTCGAACGAAGCAATTGAACACATAAGACTGAGACGGTCGGTTAAAATGTTATTAAATTGTTTCACCGCGTTACTTTCTCTGCAACAGTATGGTAGCAACGTTACGTACGTATATCATATGTACATACCTATACCATATACTCCCGCTATATTCTGTTGCACCACCTGCACCTAGTTTCGCTTTATTCTTGTTGTTCCCCCATTGGTTTATAGCTATTATTACGAGCAAACCACGCCAAGATGCACCTCCGTCTGTACATTATATGTATGTTGTACATGATGATCCGTGGAAGAAACCACACGTGGTAACCTATATCAAACGTATAGTGTAATGAGACAGGAAAAGAGGGTGCAATCTTCTCAGTAATATTTCTATCTACCCGCTCTCATATCCAACTCTTCTTTATACCTTCTGCGCTTCTGCTTCTGATTTTGCTTCTTCTGTTTTTCATGGTATAATTTTTCTCCAGCGTGAACTGTATTTCGCTATATGTTTGTAACATATATCCCACGGTTACATATAGCTATATACGTATGTGATTTTAGTCGTATACCCTGACCGGACATGTCGACGATGACAGCCAAAACCGAAGAAATAAAGAAAAGAACAAACGCCGCAAATACCGTGACCAAGTATTCGTTCAATTTGTTTTTTTCGACTTGAAATTTCGCACGATTATAATTCTGGTAAATTGGTAACGTACGTTGAGAACCAGAAGCAAAATTTATTGCCGAGATGAAAATACATAGGAAAGAGAGAGAGAAATAGAACTTCTTACTAGAACTCTTGTCATCGATTACGGCCACCGTCACTTACATATGAAGAGAACCGTTTTAAAAACTCGAATGAATATCTAACGATGCTATGAGATTGGATTGCCCGTATTCACGGTCTAATGAGTAATGACTATCAATTTTATCTAACTGTATTCGCAATCGGTGGCACATTTCTGACACCTAAAATTGCACACCGTAATTTTAAATGTACACAGGTACCCCTGATCAAAGTCTCAAATATTACAAATAACAGAAGAAAAAAAGGATATCCAGACGCAGAAATTTTGCCAGTTTTATAATTCGGCAATTTTAGAACGGATATATTTTTCTTCTAGTTTTTAAACCTTGAGCGAAAAATTTCTTCTTATAATATTCGTAACATTATCGATTTCGTTATTGGTGAGGTTTGAAATGCGGTGAAAAATTAAGCCGTAGCTCAATCCATTGCTGCGAGCTAATGAAAATTATAGCATTATTGTAGAAATTATTCTCAACTACGCGAGCGAATAGAGTATATTAGCAGCAAGAAGTAAAAGATAGCTGGTTATAGTATCCATACAAGAAGGATAAGTAACGAAGTGGAGGTACGCTATGATTTTCACTGATTACATCGACAACCAGTCGATGAAACTATAGTGTTCACAGTTCATCTGCAGAGATCTTAAATACGTATATATATATACATTAAGCCTCAGCTGTACTGCGATACCTTCTCTATAGGAGGTTAGATTCCAGCTCATAGTACTTTCAAAGACCATGCAATGATTCTAAGCAGATAACCTGTAATTATACTTCCATATCCGGATTCATTTGTAAATCAGATAGGCTTTAACTAACCTCAGCATGGGTGTAGACTATCTTTTTGCTAGCCTCTCCGATTCCTTTTTCTTCTATTTCTTATTTCCTTATTTTTTTTCAATTTCTGTCTTCTTTTTTTTCTTCACATTTCTTTTTTTACCCCCATAGTACAGTACGTACTGCAAACTCACATCGAATCGAATCGTATCGAAATAAATTTAATCAAATTGTTGCCGATGAAATGTTTTATTCGATCGAAAAAGCTATAATAATAACCAATCGCACGAACGTCAAATTTTTCTTCTAAGAAGCAAAAAAAAAAGAAAGAAAAAGAAGAATTAGTATTCGTAATCGATTAGTTAATAATTGCGTCTGAGCTTGAAATATTGCAGGGATTATTATAGCGAAAGAAAATGAAAAACAAAACACTTAAGTATAAATAAAGGAATAAACAATTTTCTCAGTTTCCTTTGCCGACCGCAAAAAGTAACGACTTTAGAGTATCTGCAGCAGTCGAACAAGTAAAAGAAACACGTGTGTGACAAGACCGCAGACTCTCAAGTTGATACGCGCATATAAACTCTATGGACGATTTTATCCTGGTTTTTACGATTTCAATTACTGACTACTGTCTGTGTGTCGTGATGCGGCAGAGTCTGCACGCCGGTAGTCAGCAGTTCTATCTGCTTCGGTTTTATCGTCGTAATAAAACGAATATTTTACTTCAGCCTCCACTACTTCTCCTTTTTCTTCCGCCTCTTAGTTTATACGCACGAAAGGAATAAATGAAGAAGAGAAAAAAGAATTCTCTAAGAATAATAGGTGATCAAACGTTCTATGACAATCCACCTGCACGAAGAAGCGGACAGTTGGTTAAACCTGTGAATAGTTTTACTTTTCCTTTTATCACTACTTGCCGTAACTTGTTTTAATTCAAACAATACCGGGTGATAAAAAAAAGAAGAAATTGTGAAAACTTATCTGGATTGATTGAAAAAATAAAACAATCGATCCGTGGCGGTTGTCCCAAGGATTTCTGCTGCTGGTCCTGCTTGGGACTGGTATAAAAATTGCTACGGGACTGTCGTCGTTCAGCTGGTAAAAGTGGCGATAAGAAACAATAAAGAAGAAGGTTCGTCCAGGGGCGCAATAACATTAAATAACATATTGGACCGGGTACAGGGTCCAGATTAAAATCTAAAGTACTACCAATACTGTGAGGTTGCTCACAACGACTTTCAGCGGTAACAATTCTTTCAACTGGAGTAATATTGCAACCGCAAAATGGCATTGCTGCGATTGCGTGATTTTTTTTTTTTTCTGTGTTTTTTTTTAATTAATTTTTATGATAAACTCACCCTTGAGCTGCGTGGTCTCGATAGCGAACATGTTGAGAGCGAGTAACTGAAGAAGTCTAGTGCCGGGCAGTGGAAGAGGCGAATGTTGAAGAAGAGCCCGGAATTCTCTGAGCATCTGGACACCAGCCTCCTGGAAGGTTTCCATCCTACAGAACACAACAGAAAAGAAGAGATACGATCAATAATTTATTTCATACAATGCAACTCGAAGAAACTCTTTCAAGACAGTGGTAGTCACAGTCGTATTCGTAGTTGTCGCAAACGAATTCCCCTTTACATGAAACGCCCTCTTGGTTGACCAACGGGTTACTTAATTTAGGTAGCCAAAGCGATAAAAAAAAAAAATGATTTTCAACAAGTTTTCCAATTTTTTTCACCGTCTGGTTTCCTTCTATAGAATGTAATAAGACCTATCCTGCACGTGTGAGTGACTTGGGAAATCGATCTTCCTGAAGGAATATAAAGGAGACTTTACAAATATGTGAATAAGTTATAACCAAATGTCCACATTTCCGTTCCATCTAAAATTTGAATAATTCAATATCGACCGGAGAATCCTCTCTACCGTCTGTAGAAACCTGTGGATAATTTCTTACCTCACAATGTAAATCTTACGAGGCCACTCTATTTCGAATTTCAAATCCCCTTCGATATTCTAGCTGAACAAGAAAGCCAACCAGCTTCCAATTCAAGAAAAATCGAACAAATCAATGATCGTTATTTATCCCAAAAAAGTATCTAAAAGTGAAACCGAATTGAATTTTCGAGTACCTTGAGTATCGCCACTTCAATATTCACAATGTTTCGAAGTTCGACGGACCAGATCAGACTGTAATGTCGACTATTCCGCGGTGCGCAGTTCACACGTGAAATAATCAAGTGCCTATATTTTCGAGCACAGAATATTGCGTGTTCTGTTCGGTGTTGCAGCTTCTGTAAAGTGCAAACCTCCATCATTGGGTGCTATGGTATTTTTACACCGTTGGAGTAGAAGAGCTACAAGCCATAGGTGCAACCAGATCCATAACTCTGCTCTGGTTGTAATTAGGATAACGGCTTCGAACGCTGGTAGTTTGTAATATTATAGAAGTATGCACAACGTTACAGGTTGTTAAATTAATGCCACACCATTCCACTCGCTATCGTACGTACCGATGCGCGATGCGATGGTTCAGAATCGACACGCACAGGGTTGTTGAAAAGATTGTGCGACTCGAGGAGTAGGTATGAGGAAATACCACGTATCGTTTCTTATCTTGTGTTCGAAAATTCATGCAGATTCAAATTTTTCTCAATAATTTTTACGCTGATAATAATGGGACATCTACGATTGAAAAACAAAATCCTGGACATTGGATTTCTCGTACGATATTACGATATGATGCAGTGCATGTTCTCAAATTAAAATACGTCCGACAGTGTAGCGACTATTTTTTCTACGGTTTATTGAACACGCGTATAATAAACTCCTGTGTAAAGGAACATCGTGTATAAGAAAATGAAGCTCGCTATTTATCCCTTATTAGAAAGTTAATAAGGATATTCAAGGTATCCAATCTATAAAGTAAGAGACACATAATGTATAAACGTACATGCAGGTATAATGTAATATTTAAAAAGCGTGTCGCGAGCATAAAGTTACATCAAGTAACAACTCGCGGCAAGTTTAATTTGCAAGTCCACATTACAACCATCTATAGGTACCTGTGTATATAGAGAAAAACCGGCATAAAAGTGAGTTACCCAGAGCGTAAGAGAGTCTGGTCGGTTTGCGTTTCACATACCAATGTCATATAAATATATTTATAGTCACCTGACTACGATCGCACGTATAGGGTGTCCGTTTAAAATGAGGAGAACGACACGAACCGCATTTTCTGTCCTCCTCGGAACCACACAACTTTCATTCAAAACATTTTTTCAATAACAGTCCTAATCTTCAGAATATTCTAACGCATCCTTTTAATAAAGGTACAGTTTGCCGAGGGGGTAACCACTCGATATATGAGTGTCCCAACCATTACACATTTCACACCATTTCATGAGCATTCCACCAGTATAATTTCATATCATTTCAAAATTGACTGTCCCAAGTATTTCACAAGCGGTGACCCCCTCGCCTACAACCCATATAGGCGCCTGAAGAAACAAATCGCTGGTTTGCCATACCCGGGTTTTCATCGGGAGGCAGGAAGAAGGGTTCGTCCTGCAATGTCGGGCGATGAAGGAGTCCATACCAAGTCATAGTATATGCGTGCTTAGATAAGGTCGTTACGTGTCGGATTTAATTAGATACAGCGTTCGTGCGGTATTCTTCATTTCACACGCGGAAGCACGTTTATAATGTATCGTATATGTGGAGGTAACCTATGCGTGCATACATAGTTATACTTGCATATATTTATTATATTATAACTGCAATGGATTTCGTCACGTATATGCGCCAGTAGGTATAAAGCGCGTACATTTATTAGTAACCCACACGAGTTTAGCCATTAGATTCTGCCGCGAAAGAGAGCGATGTACGGAAGTCTGATTTCACGTACAAATTCACCGGTAGATTATTAAAGTGAAGAGTATTGATTAGAATTATTAGTTTCATGCGTAAATTGTCCTTTAAGTATATTCGCAAGTATTTGGTTGATAAGATATATTTGAAAGATATCTACGCTCTAGAAAAAATATGTAGTTATACGATGTACGCATCGGAGATAGTCATAGATTGAAAAATCATGAAGATACGTGAATACAGTCGAGTCACGAATCAGCAGCATCTCATCAGTTGAGAATAAGTTCCCACAGCCTCTATAAGAGCCGGGAGTATAAGCAGCACATGGTGCGACCCGCATTTCTATTATGCTTGGTACAGTAAATTGACGCGATCTTCTATAAACGCCGTCGGAGGATTCAACTAAAATAGTGTCGCGATAATGCTCATAATAGATGCTCGCGGTTCGTGAGAGTTTCCCATATCTCCAAACGTCTCGTATCCGTACACCAAATGGAATGCCAAATGACGTTGCAAATTCACAAATGACAAAAGATTAAAAACCAAAGAAAAAAAAAAAAAAAGGGACAACATAAATGTGGAACTGATATGAAGTTGTCCGATCCGTAATTATTATATACCCTGAATGAAAAATCAAACAGAACCGTATTATTATACGGCTTGATAATTAATGCGACACTGTTTGTGCCAATGGGCAAATGTAGAATATCGCGTAGATATTATTCCCATAATAAAATGTATGCGTAAATCTTTTAGCAGCAGGGTATCGTCGCGGTGCAAGGCATAATATAAACGCGACTAAGAGTTGGTTACGGTTAAGTTTCTCCGTGCCCCCAAGGAGGCAAGGTAAAGTATAAGTCGCTCTTGGAAGAGGCGACGGGAATCCTACCGGGTCCTGGGAGTGGGACCCGATAGCATAAGACTGGAGGGACTGGGACTAGGACTTGAACTTGGACTTGGACTTGGCGTTGTTTCATCTTTCATGGTGGTCGCAGGCGATGTGTCAGCGTCCCGTTATACCCGAGGCTTGACCAATACTTGGACTTTCCAGGATCGAATTAGAGATCCTCAAAGCGCTGCATGAGGCATTTGGTAGGCATGGGGATGGGGTTCGTATGAATCGAGACTGTCTAATGTTCATGGAGAAACAAGTTTCAGTGATTCTTTCATTTTTTTCTAATATTACATCCTGGATCTTCTAACAGTCTTTTTCTTCATTTTTCTATTCAACGAGTAATAAGACCGGATATATTAATTCTCGAGTAATACCCGCGTCGGGTGTTTAGTTGGATCGGTGATGCCATCAGCCGCTGGTACATCAACGTGTCCATGAGGATATATTCTCGGGGTAGTCTTAATTCAATTATCACATTATACCCGTAGGCTACACCAGCTGGTGCATAGGTGCGGCTTTAAGGATTTTGATAAAAATTTTATACCATAGAATGACTACCGCCTTCTCATCAACTGCCGATGAAGGATCATCTCCGCACCCACTGTGCTGACCACCATTACAAACACCGTTAGTTTCTTAATTAAGTTAAGTATTTGACGTTCCTTCCTCAACTTTTTTCCGTCCATCTTCTTCTTCGAAAAGAATTCCCTAGACTCCCGTTCCTTTTTTTTTTTAAATATTTTTTTCCACTTCGATAAGTCAACGGACCGTGAAAAGTTTAGAGTTCATACGTCGCTGTTAATATAATGTGCACGGACGAATAGTAGATGTGCACCTAAATACATATGTATATTTTGTTTTACCAGTGCAGAGTTGACTCCACCTTGAAAAGGACTTTGGTACGGGTATAAGGTTATACTATGTTATAATGTACTTTGAGAAGTAGGAAGACGAGGTCACCGGTATTCTCACGCCCGCAAAACTAGCACCGGGAAACGTGGGTGCAAAAATCAAACGCCTTGACCGCAAATACAACGTCAGCAACTCGCGGTTATATATGCAGTTCTCGACCGACATCCGAGGAACGGGGTTTCCGCGCTAAGAAAGATAGTTAGGTACGTACTGCTGTTCCTTCTTTTATGCTAAAGAAGCTGGAATTTGACGAGCGCCAAGATTCCGCCACCGCGTGCCTAGATCTGTGCCATGGAATCCCACATCGTGATGAACAAATTAAATGCAAAGGCCATCTTCTCAGGCAAAAACCAATCTCGACAAATAACTAAACAAAACACGTGAACGTGATCATCATCTACTACACATTAATGTATACGTACACATTGTAGACTAGTCCAAAATATATAATATATGATACGTAAGAATATTCGTGGGTGAATTTCGATATTTTTTGATGGAGCAGTTTGAACACCGTAATAAATCCCATCGGCATTAGTTCAGTTTCGTAATGTATCGCACTGACAGCTACTTTTTATTTATTTTTTTTCGTTTCAAGGCATATAGGTGTAGTTGCGTTGAGACCGCGTTGGATCGGGGTAATTTGTTACTCTTCCATATGTACCGTAGGGCACGATCAAAATTACGGATTTTATAAATTTAACATGCAGAGCCCTGATATTACTAATGGTAATATTATACTCAGCTATACACAAGGAATCACGTGCCTCCGGCGAACAGTCGTCTGCACAGAGTGAAGTTACCATCTCATAACAACCTTACTCACTAATCACGTGTAATTACATCGCACTTTCGTAAAAATTTTGTATAAATTACAAAGATATTCGAAAAACTTTGATAGGTTTTTCACAGCAGTTTGATGTCTACAAAGAATCAGATAGACCAATTTTCTTCAAACTAGACGTATAAGAATGTTCGTAATCAAGTGAGAAGACATTACATGACACCCAAATTGCGATGTCGATGTGAGGAAGAAAAACAGAATTAAGATTCTGTAAGAGCGGAGGAAAGCAACAAAAAAAAAATAGATCGTTACGGCTGACGATGAGATAGAAAGATGAAAATTTTGCGTTATGGGTAAATATGTGTGACATATAAATGTTTCAGGTAATACGCAGATGATATCATGTGACCGTGAATATTTAACAACTGAGGTAAAAATCCTGCCGGTAATTAGAACTGGAGGTAATTAATAATTACGTTTCCTCGAGGCGTGTTAATGTTATGGTGAGACGAAGCTTTAACGCCAGGGTCATAGGTCTACGAGTTTGGAATTCCAGCCGGGAATAAGATTTACGATTCACTGCAAGCATAGCGCGTCCCCCTGTTATACCTATAGTGCAACACAAGCAGCAGAATCCAGAGGCGGCGGCTCGAAGTTTGAGGCTAGTAAATAGCACGTATAAAAGGTATGATAAGATACAGAAGACTTACACAAACGTTCGAGTAGCTTGCATGAATCCGACTTCTGCTGCTGCCGTTGCTGCTGCTGCTGCTGTATGGAACGTCAGCTTAATCGGACATATTCCATCGTATCTTATGCGTGGAAATCTCGTACTCACATATATTAACTTTACGATTCGCTAATTATCGTTTTACTGCCACAAGGAAAACGTATCACTCTACTAAATTAACGATGCGTGAAAAGAAATCAAGCCCTATATGCTGACATACATTTTTAAATTACCCCTAAAAAGAGAAGTTCTATTTTCACCAGATGAATTTTACATCGTCGATGTAAGAATCACAGATAAAAATCGGACAGCTATATATACCTTGAGAAGGTATTTTCCAGCGTGACACGCGTTTGTTTCAATTCATCTCCAAGAAGTATATGGGCGAAAGGTCCGACACGAGTTCAACGATATAACAGAATAGAAAACCACTCAGATGATCCGTTAGCCTAAGATATCAGCGTTAAAAGTGTCTATATATAAACACATGATGGTAAAACGCGACGATGATGACTTCGTCCTGATGCCAGTAATCTTAAAGGTCATAAAGGTAGGAGAAGGAGCATCTTAAGGACAAGGAGGGCGTGAATATAAACCTGCACACCGCAAGAGCCCGGTCGATTAAAGTGGTATTCATAAATAAAGGTATATAAATAAGAAATATAGTTAGCGAGTGATTAATCTTCGGTATAAACCGGCACATCCATTCCAATGGAACAAAAAAAAAAAACAACAAAAAAACAAAATTCACTTCATAAAAGTACAGTTCGGTTTTATATCTGTATAGGCGTTATTCCGGAAGTTGGGAAAGAAAAACTTTTACTGCAACCGTTTGAAAACCTAAAGAGTAGATATATGAATATACCTGATCAGTAACCAAGACAATATAAAATAAATAAAACAGGGTAGGAATATCAAAATGAAAAAGAAAAACGACAAATGAACTATTGGAATGAGGTATACACATACACATCATAGTTTTGTAGAGGATGAAAGGGTGGCGCGCGAGGTTAGCGCGCGTCTTTAGTCGTTGTTGTTTTTTTTTCATTGTTCTTTTTTTATTTCTTATTAAAATTTTTAAATCACTCAGCGGGAAACGCGGTGGCTACATGACTAACAACTTTGCACTTTACCGCCTAACGGCATCCCCGACTCCAATAGATCACGAGTATGACCCTTTGATTGCGCGGGTCACCCTATGGCCGAGCTGCTGCGTTAGCTACGTCGCGCGGCATAACTAGAAGCGGCTAGGCTAGGCTAGACTTGCATACCTATATGCCTTTTACCAACAACAACCGCGATGCCACCAACTTATTTGCGCGTACGTCAAGAATTTCTTAGCGACAACGTCTTACCACTTAAAACCCGCCTCAGTATCGAGCCTTCATCCTGTTCCTCCTATATATACTCTATCACTCGCAGTTCGTTAATCATCATTTCAATTTTCCACCCGGAAAAAAAAAAACGTAAAAGTTAATTATTCAAAAATTACCAATCCGATGGAAATTTATTACTTCACCTCAAACCAGAGAATAGATTTTTTTTTGTTACTTCTCACGTAAATAGTTATCGATAATTCTATCAAGAAAAAAAAAATTAAACTGGTCTACACTGAATTTAGAGACACACTGTAGAATATAATCGAAAGATCATAGGTACGAGTGAATGCGTATACACATAGCAATTCCAACAAACTATCAAACCAAGCGATTCCGAGAGCATTGACTTCTATCTACAAAGATCATTGATTTTTTACGCGAAACCATTCGTATAGTGTAGATAAATCGAATCATTGTTCAGGGTATTGTTCAATCTAAATCCGTGCAATTCGTGATTTCATAAAAGCTAATCTAATTTTTTATTTTTTTTTTCGTTTGTCTCTTTATAGTTTCTTTGTTTTTATTTTATTTCTTTATTTTTTCTATTCTTGAAGAAATCCTATCAATTTTCATGTTCTCGTCTTACAAGTCTTCCCTTCTCTTTATATATATACACGTAATTTTTGTTCTTTTTTTTTTAATGCATAAATGTATACTAAACGCCGTATAACGGACTAAAATTTCGAAGGGAAAAGTAAACTGCACCGTAGAGAGGTATACCTTTTATACAAGGATCGGATCTCAGGCGGCAAAATATACGACAGCTCAATCGTATAGCGTGGTTCGGTTGAAAGCGAATTCAAGTGAATCTTGTGGTCATAGATGAGCGCTGACAATAGATCACGTACTAATGATCTTGAATTTCGAGACAATGAAACGATTGAAACGTTGAAATTGGCAGGAACATAATAGGTGTGGTGTAATGAACGCGTTAATCCGAATTAGTTCTAAGATCGCGAGAAACTGTGATCCTGATATTTCTTTTTTTCTTCTATGATTTGTCTACTTTTTCGGAACCATCTAGTCTCTCATTTCTGTGTGAAGGGTGAAGGGAAGAACCCCGAACAGTGCTGCGCTGAGCGCGAAATATATATAGAAGCACCGCACAGAAGAATACAAAAAACGTAAAGAAAAAACAAAACGATATTAGAGTAAAAATAAGAAGACAAATAGAAAAAGAGATAAACGATGAAGAATCGCAAGGTCTCCGAAATGGACGACAAATAAAAAGAAAAGAAAATGAAAAAACAAAAAACGAACGGACGACGCTGTTAAAGAATATAATTCGCTGCATGGGGGAGTAGGACGAGGGTCGACTATATTAGAGGGAGGAGAGGACGAAAAAGAAGAAGAAAAAGAAGAAGAAGAAGAAGACCAGACAAAATTGGGACTTGGAGGCGACTATGCCGCGATGAAAAGACGCCATCGATCATGGATCCTCGTGGAGTCTTGATATACGTTGGGTTAGCCTTAGCATAACAGGTTACGAGAAGCTCGTGGATCTTCGGGATCTTTTGATCGCGACAGCTGCTGCGGCAAGTTCAGCAAGAGTCAGACAGTCAGACAAGCGAGTAAGTTGGGGCCAAATTCCGTCTGGCCCCGTACGTTTATTTTGGGACCTTCCCGCATCTTATTCTGGACATTGCCAAGGGCCCAAAAGGTGCCAATTATACCCACGTGTAGAAAGTATTTTTAGAACCAAGAGATTATCGCGATGAATACCGCTGCCAAATGCAAGATAATCTTTTAATTTTTTTTTTTTCTCTAAGAATAATCAAGAAATACGATGTGTAAAAAAAATTACAATCAAAAATGACGAAAAAGAAAAATTGATTTTTTTTTCTCAGTTTCGCTTCTTGATTATGACAAATCTCTATCCTGTTATTTATTTTCTTTTTTTCTAATTCTGTATCGGTGATTTTTTTAAGGGTAGTTAAATTTTTTACAAAGATAGGGGAAATAGAAATATGAACTATGAAGTTTTTTTTTTTTAATAATATAGAGACTTAAAAGTTATTTTCGTTCTCTAGCATTGTTTTTTTTTTTTTTTCTACAATTTTGAAAATACAAATTGGAACTACATGTTACAAGAAATATAATTTCCGGTATAAGTAGGTATGGAACTGACTATAGGTTTAGCTGCGGTTATTATACCGATCCCGCATCATCTCCCTTGAGAGACGTGCGCGATCTGCAGAAAAAGGTCTGCACCAACGTCGCCATTTATATAATAATCCGCAAGCGACCTTTCGAAGGTCGGGTATAAGCTCCCACTGCGAAGAATTTTTTTTCGAGATGGCAAAAAGGGACAAGAAACAAGTTGAACAAAAGGTAAGTAATAAGAAAAAAAGGAAACAAAAAAAAAATCGGAGGACTGGTTTAGGGAACTACTATACAGGGTGACGCGTGGCTTTTGGACAATAAAATAAAAAGTTAAATGAACCCGGGACGGCGGTTGTAACAAAAAATCTATATAAAAACAAAAATGAATCTCCTCTTGAGGTTATGGTTACCTACCCGCGGTGAAGGGTATATGGTATAAGGTGGGCACCTACTACAACCGTTGCGAAACGAAGCTGATGTCGCGTTCCTGGAAATCTGCCGTATAAATTACTCGGAGACATGTATCATATATATTTAGGGTGCAGGCAAGAACACGTTGAACTCTATTTTTTAATTTCACGTCTCATCCCGACAATCGATGTTTGCAGGTAACGAGGAAAAACAAAAATTTCAGTCTTTTTGATATCAAGCTCCATATTCTGATGTACATGAAAAATGGAAGAGGAATTTCCTCGATTCCGAGTCACGAATAATATGTATAATATAGAAAAGGTAGAATTTTGGTTTTTTATACGAGTAGACAGTATGTCGCCAATCCCGGGTCTCGATGTGGCTGTAGCAAGCGGTAGCAGCAGGAGCAGGAGCAGAAGCGGGAGCAGGAGCATCAGCGACATCACGGAGGGTTAAAAATAACCGGATATTATGGTGCAGTTGCGAGGTCCTGGCAGCGTTGACAAATGTAACAAGTCTTTTCCAAGCGGGTCGAGCCCACGGGGATCCGTATGTATTCGTATATACATGAAGTATAATAAATGCGTATACGCAAATAATGGTGTTCCTTTTTTTCCATTTTATTCATCATTTTCATTTTATTTCATTTTATTTTTTCCAACCGAATGAAACGAGGGGAGAGAAACTGTCGCGTGCACTTTAAGCGAATGGTCGCGATTAACAGGCTCTGGTAGCATGGCTTAAGGCTGCAGGTCGGACGACACAGAGGACCTTTTTTTTTCTTGTTGTTTTTATCGATTTTTAAATCGCAAACGAACCTAAAAATAGCATTCTATAAATAAAGTTGGGTTCACCTCCCTGATGCTGTAGCATAATAATGTAAACTGCCTACCTATATATGTATACCTGTACATATACCTTCCCGCAGCGATAACACCGTAGACGTTCGAACAATTTTTCAACCCCCCGTCGCCCTGTACCCGTAGATATGGCCATACATATAACATATATTAAAGGAGAAGAAGTAGCTGATAGCATAAAAAATGCATCGGCAAACGTCTCGGAGTAAAAGTTACGAGGATTTTATTATTCGAAAAATTTATTTATAATATTGTATACATATATGTAGGTATATTTATTTATTGTTCAGCTGCTTTGATCGTAAGTGAAACTCTGCAAAAACGGGGTGATGCAGAAATCAATCTTTACCAATTGAATAAACACAATTTTTGCGGTTACATGATTGATGATTTTTCATTACTCGCTAAATTATTATGAAGTGTGCAATATTGAATTGAAACAAATGAAATGGAAAAAAAATAATGCTTGCTAAAATCACATCCGTTAAAATATTCGATAACTTTTTTACTAACACACGTTATAAGGGGAGTATTTATTTCGCAACGAGAGCGTGTTAACCCCGGTTTGGTTATGATTAATTTTGATTTTCAGAGCTCTGGGGCGTGTGCTGTAGAAAAGCTTTGCATTTTGTACAATGGCCGGCCGTTTAATATGCAAATAATTAATTAGTAACCGTGATACCAATCAAAAATATACAGGGAACGCAGTGGATATACGTAGGTATGTGTATTGACGGATTACATATAGGTACTCGGGGTCGAGGAATTCTCGGCGCCCGTAAGTAGCGATGGAATTGCGACGCCAAAAAATAATTCATTAAAAGTCGATAAAGTTACAAGCCGATCGAACCTGTGATCGATCGATTGAAGAATTAGAATCCTAATCAATCAGATTCTAAGAGAATATGACCAAAGGCAGAGCTTAGAAATTAGTTCCAATGAATTGAAAACAGCTGAACGAATCGACTGTGACTTGAGTCCTTCGCTAGTTGTTGTTTGAACGATCGGTGCAACAAGTGCCTGAAACATACCTTATACTCTCGATGAATTATCTATCGAATCGTCCTTGCAGACTGCTGCAGTAATGCGATTCACAAGTCCACAAAAAACCCCACACAACATAGCACGTATAGTTGAATTCGTATAATCGACGTCGCGGGACGGGGAGATCGGCAGGTAAAAATTATGCGAACTTCATTCCGCGTATAGTTTCTAACTCTGAATATTACGATAATAAACCACGTAAACTCAACAACCCGCGGCGGCAACTCTTTTGGATATTTGATACACTACGAATTAGATTCTTCACTTTTATATATTAAAATACGATGATTGCAGGATGAAATTAACGGCATTAAACAACTAGCTCAGATATAGTTGGCTAAACAAAATGCAGCTGACATAATTTTTGCTTTGATTATTTGATATTTGGTTTGAGGCTACAATACCGTGAACAGTACAGAAGTAGATGCGGTGATCCTCAATGAGATCTTTTTGCACGTGTTTATTTTTTAGATCATTACAGAGACGTGGTGTGGCAAAAGCGTAATCGTAAGTTTGTGGGATGTGAGAGCTGTATAGAGAAACTGTTTAACCGAGTGATGAAACTTTCGATTTCATGATCATACGACAAGCATTGCAGCAGCAACAACAGGAGCTCTTGAGCTCCGAGAATATACATCAGGTGATGGTTGTACATCGTCCCTGAACTTGCACGTTTCGAAGACAAGGTCGACCTTCGTTGTCGTGGAAAGAAAGAGGGAAAGAACGAGGGAAGGAAGAGAAAGTAATGATTCCAAGAACGTTCGATCGAGGGACCTCTCTGCAATCTCCAGCTTGCGCTGGATTATACTTGCTGCTGCTATTGCAGAGCTAAGCCGAAGCTAAAAGGCGAGGAATGAAGATCATCACGCTGAACCGAATGAAGTGCGAAGCCAGAGCAGAGGTACCCATATGCCTATCCTATTACACGTATTTTATTCGTTACACAATCACGCTCTTCTTTGACCGATCCATTTATCGATTACTCGCCCAGATTCCCCCGATTGTCGGATATAATTGCATGTCGTCGTTCGTTAGCATCCTATATCTGGGATCCTTATACACACCTTATAATACGCCCGGAGCGTCTTGAAGATTATCTTCTTTCGTAACCGTCTGACAATTATTCAGTTTTTCACCTGACTGTTCCCCTACGTTGCAGAGCATTTTATATTCCGCTGCCGCAATACGTGGGATAAAAGTTAATCCACATTATTTATTGAATAATTATCACTAATCGCCGATTACTAATCACTAATTATTAATTAGTGCCTACCTCAGCTCGCTCCGCAACGGTATCAGACTATTCTAAGAATGTCATTAAAGTAAGACCAGCGACTATATCTACCTAAGGCAGCGATATTCACAGTTTACGAGCAGAATTCACCGCTGCTGTTGCACGAAGTAGTGAGCCGACTCAAGAGAACTCTGAAGCTTCAAGTAGTTGAGTATTTACTACGAAACGTACAGAGTACAAACTAACTGCACGGGATGTACACCGATAAGATGCTTCACTTGGGTACACAGACCGCACCCTGCAGCCAAAGGACTAGTTTTCGAAATAAAATTTCTGTTTCATATTCAGGCGTACAATACAACGAATATCCACGTCAACTTTTCGCTCCAGAAGATCTAGTGAGAAGTTTCTTTTGAACTCATTTCGGAGCTGATCTTTCTGTAACCGAGATTCTTGGTGCGCTTATCATTCATTGATAGAATTGGACAGTGCGAAAGCGAAATGGTATTAATGGTGAACAGTGGCTAGAAGTAAGGTTGCGATTCTGAAGATGGTCCGAGTTCGCGTCTCGTCGGTGCCGCAGCATCCGAGGGTGTCCTTGAGGCGGGCGGGGTCGTCAGTCGAGCCCTGCCCCAGGTAAACGACCATCGGAAACTCGTGTGTGTTGGTTCCCTCCTGTCCCTGTCTTCTTCCAGAGGCTTCTGCCCACCGACGACGACTCGGTGGAGAATACATATCTATATATATGTAAAGACATTTATATATACGTGTCCATATGCGCATACATAGATATAAATGGTTATACCGGCGTCGTACTAGATGTTGCCGGATCGTGGCTGGGCCACATATGCAGCGAAGACGTGCTCTACAAGTGTTATGAGATGGGTTTACCCCCTGCTCGTTATCTCCGTCTTCCTTCTTTTCCTTCGCTGTAGCACTCGCCAAACAGATTTATGGGTTTAATTACAACTCCGAGAAGGTGCCGGGCAGTACACTCAATTTTCACCAATTATCTCTGTTACGCGATATTATATACGCGCATAGGGTACGGTAGATGCAAAATGCGAAATGTCCAGATCAAGAACCGACCTGGGACGACTACAAATCTGAACGAGAGGAAGACCAGAAGTTGTTACAGGATTTAATATATAAATATCCAGTAAAATTTTCTCTAATAAGAATGAAGTTCGAGAAATAGGAGACTTTAGAAAATTGCTAGTATAATAATAGAGTAAGAAGTGGAAAGCAACAGTTTAGCTATTATGGCAATGGCCAATGGGAACCGACAGGTGCTGTTCGCATTATTCCAAGTCCTTTATAGCGTCCTTTTCTCGTCTTTATGATAAAGAGTCTACTACTTGAAGTAGGATTCGCGCCTTTCCAAGTTCCTTGATAGCTATAGCTGGATTGGTATACCCTGTAGGTCTGATCCATGGGATCCTTGATGTAAGAGACCAACGAGTCCTGCAACAGAAGCAACGCTAGGTGCTCCTGAAGACCCATGCCGCGCACGTCCGGTCGCCTAACGAGGCAACAGATACTTCTAACGGTCTCTCGTTCGCCAATTACCGATCCTTCAGATTGTTAGGGCCCATGCGCGTTTATACCTAACTCTAAATCCAAGGTAAACGCTGAGCTTCCGCTCGTTCGCCCGCAGAAGCTACAGCTATAGCGCCAATTAAATCGTAACCCTTTTGCAAATTGAAAGAAACGACTCGGCAGTGTAATACCGCTTTACGACCGACACGGCACACGCCCAACAATTAATACGTATAACCATTCGACGCTAAAAAGAATCCTCCGCAAGCACGTATAGAACACGCAGGATCAACCATCGATGAACTAAATAATTCATAGAAGTTAAACAAAATTAAACAGCCTCAAGATATTTCAAGATGTAATCTTCTACCGGCATACATAGATATATTGTAGACATCAAAATGTGCGTACATAGTCTCACAAGTACCGGGTCGTAAACGCCCATAGTGGTGGAACGCGATCCATTATTGTCAAGACGAAGGTAAATATCGTGTTCAACCGTTAGCAATAATTATGTACCGGTCAATTCCTACCAAGCCTTTGGTTTGGCCAGAGATACGTTGCATTACATTGGACATGTTCGGTTAGAAATTCCGTACCAATTCAATTTTGATGTTTAGTAATTTTGTTCCAATATTCTCCACAGGATGAAATTGAATTTGGCTGGCCCCAGGGTACCGTTCTTTTCATTAGACTGAAGAGGGACGTTCATTTCGAGACACCCGGTGTACCATGGTAACGTAGTCGGTTACTCCTGGGATGCACTCGCCTCTAGACGATGGTGCCCGACGCTACCCACTGCCCACTGCCCACTGGCGCCACGCAATTGTCAATTAACATTTTTACCGCCGCTCAAGAAAACACGAAGCTACGTGCCGCGCGCCGCGCGTTGCTCGTCCTCGTCCTCCTGTTATACCGCCGGCAGGGCCTGTCTCTCGTTTCTCCTCTGATTCTCTCTTCTCTTCTCTTTGCTCCTCTCATCCTGACGCAACTTACGGATCCAACATAGGGATACATTTCATTATGATTATACATGTGCAACGGATTGCTAATCGACTGCACGCGCGACTTGAGAAACTGCAGTTTCAGTATGATCATTCGAAAGTCGTTCTGTTGGACTATCTTGAAAAAGTCAGGTCATCCGAAACCCTTGATCATCTAATTTGTTTTTTTCTCGTCCGTATCAATTGTTCCATTAATTATAATTACCACCCATGTATCTAATCTCCGGAAAGAAATAATTAGAAACAATACTCGAAGATTCGAGTGGCAATCTGCAGATATCCATAAATATACTCCATGTTAGTCAACCAATGATATACGTTTACATCGCATGCAGTCTTTCGCGTATTATACGAGGAAATGCAAATATCGGGCAGTCGGACAGCCTGCTCACGGTTGCAGCAACAGGCGGTAGTACAGTGACCGCGACGCCTTGGTACTGGTAGTTAAAGGTCTTCTGTAACGTCCATCGTTGACTTGAGGCGTCGAGCAAACGCAGTATTATCGCATTATACATACACCCTGCTGGCTGTATCGATCTCGTGTATAACCCAGTTTTATCTTTTAAACACTACAGAAACTCTCAGCGAGAATTTATTGTAATTCTTTGAACACACCCTGTCAGTTCTTGTCAAGGAACTGGCGTCGTATGGTGAAGATCCTGCACTCGGAAGTCGATCCATCACCCATCACCGGAAACGTTTCTTAATTCCTTTTCTCCTCTTTTTTTTCATGGTCTCGAAGTGCTTCGCGTACCTTTGTATCCTCACCACTAATTAGCTGCGTCCTCGCCTCCCATTTGACACGTCATGAATTTTTTTTTCGGAAAAAGAGGAGTCAAGTTCTCTGAATTTTCAGATTCATTACAACAAATTTTTGGGAAACCTCGAAATATTGGGAGAGAAAATAAAACCAAAACCTGCAAATTTACACAAGCAATCTGAAAGACTGGTAATACAATTGTGCAGGAGAAAATTAAAATAACCACGATGGATTCGACTGCAAAATGGGCACATTGCTCTCGTGTATCCTTCATGTAGAATACGTGCATTCTCGAAATATAATTCCACGGCCCAAGCTGTTACACGATTTCCAAGCAAAAACCCTGCACTGTTTACCAATCATTATACTCAAGCCGTGCGGTGTTGCTGTTTGCTATTGGTGGTGCAGTAACCTGGGTATAAGGTTATACCTGGAAAGGTTCTTCCAAGTTTTGCCTGAGGCGATACCTATAGCGGGTAATAAAGACCGTGTAATATGCAGATATGTACCAGGTGCACGTTATACCTATAGACACCCGTATGGATCAATGGATACACGTGTCCAAGGAGAACTCGGTGTTTTACAAGATCCCGGTATTTCCTTTGCGTATCTATGTATACCTACCGCTAAGAGGGAATCACCTAGCTAGGTGGATGCGATTCCCATGGCGCTAATAATTTTTTCACACTCGGTATGTTTCCCTCGCTTTTATGGGCTCATCGAGCAGCCTATACTGAGAGATCGAAAAAGGGCTCCGAAGAAGGGTTCTGAGAGATCTCGTGGATATCATAGGATATAGAGAGGGATCGAAAGCTCCCCTCGCGTCTCTAAGATCCGTATAGAAACTTTACTTTACTTCCATCGTGGGCCACTGATTGTGAGCTAAGCTAGGAGTCCCTGACTCCCGAGTCAGGATGTGCCCAGGGATGCGAGCAACGTGCGCGAGTCGTATGGTGTTGGGTCAACGAACCCACTCAACTGAGCATTGTGTGTCGCCTGTTGCCTCCCGGGAACTGTCACATAAGCTCACTTTCGCGACAAAGAGAGTTCTGAGAAGAGCTAGCCCCGGATCCCTCTGCAGGTAGAGAGGAGCTGTTGCTGCTGCTGCTGCTGCTGCTACTCCTCTGTACGGAGGACCGACTACGACGACAGAGCGTTATGTAATTGCGAGGATAATGGAGATGTATTGACCCGGGAATAATAGTATAGGAAGATTACGATTGGAGACTAGCTTACGATTAGCCTTACTGATCCCCATATAAATCCTCATACATATAGCCATATACATACAACCCTTCGAGCTTTTATGATCGGTGGTTGTAAAATTTCAAACTTCATGGAAGATCGTTTCGGGAAACGAAAAATGTTATATCCAAATCCAGTAATAGCTGCAGTATCAGCTTTATTATTCCAAAGTACGTTAATGAGCTAGAAAAAGAATCTCGACTACATTTTCCCGTACACTTACTCCTGGAGCTTTTTAATCCCTAAACTTTTCCGTGGATATTCAAGACTTTAATAACTTCAACCTTAATCCGTAGGAAGGGAAAAAAAATTGATCCTCGACTAACAGCTTTATCGTACCAATCTTAAAAAATAAAAAGAAAAAAAAATATAAACTTTTCTTCGAAGCATAATTGCGGAAACTTTCATGAAATTTTCAAAAGAAGCTTTACACTTAGCAAAGTGGATGGGGTAAGCTCCTCCTGAAATTCGACGTACACCATTGAGTGTAAAATCTTAATCAAAGTCTTCTGAAATCCTAATTGATTCGGAATTTTGGAAATGGCTAAACGCTAAGATTTGGAAATTGCCAAGGGATATCCATATCCTGCCGCACTATTTCTCTTATATCATCTCCGGACGTCTGCAGCTTTCGGTAACAACGTGAATTCAGGGTTATTGCTCGCGAGGGTCTCGTTAGAAGTTTGCCAATTTCAAGTCTCTAAGGATACCTTATGAAACCGACGGAATTTATGATATAATGTGTAATATCAGCTTTACTAATTTCAGCTCGCTCACGAAGCACTGACTTTTCTGCTCCATTTTATCAAGAATTTTCAACGAAAAAAAAGTAGATGATTAGTTGTTGAAATTTTTTTCACGACGCCACAATGTATACTACGCTTATTGTTAGTAAGATAATTGAAACAAATAGTTTCGGCACATGCCTTAGAACCGTGAACTTGGTTGGGTTGAAAGTTGGTTTTGATTTACGACCCGTTTCCGGTACGCTCCTCAGCGATAAAAATCGCCACCGCGACTCGCTGGTATAAGTTACGCTATTTTCCACGTCTTTTTTCCGGTCTCTTCGAGGACAGAGAGACGTGTGCTCAGCAGAAGGTCTACGCTTACATTACAAAGAGACTCATATCCGCACCGACTGTAATTCTACGAAAAGTCGTAAAGTTACTCTTTGCTCCAGCAGAAGAGGAACCCCGGACCAGTTAACACCAGTTTACCGCGAGTACCGAGGTATACCACGTAATAATTAGATCTAATAATAACCAAGACTCGACTCTAAGCCCGGCTTCCGGATAGGAAAAAACAATCGATGGTCTTAGCCAGTTTTGCTCTATTTTTATAGCGTGTTCATCTCGCTGCCGTTGCTGTTGCTGTTGCTGTTGCCAGTGCCTCTTTTTACATTTTACGGCGTTCCTGTGTTGGCGAGCGTTGCAAATTACCCCCGATGACCACCAACCAACGACCATTGCAAGCATTTCGCCCACAAAGACTATTTCGTTTCTTACTGAAACCCTATAACTTGGTCGCTCACAATCAGACCGGATGAGGGTCTCAAACACAAACAGCGGTAGCCAAAGGACCCTCTGTAAACTACGATCCTCCATACTATAAATATTTTTTTTCATCATCGCAAATGAGAATAAAATCAAGGACGCTCTGCTCAAAAGATTCGAGATATCTAGGCAGAAACTTACTAGCTCGGCTTTTTGGTAGCGGTCAGATTTAATCGAATGACTGGTTACGATAAAAAAAAATGTTTAATTTGTTCCAGTAGTTCGCGATCAATTTGCCGATCACCGACTGTGCGCGATACATGTAGTTCGATGCTTGGCCAGGCTACTACTAACTTAATAATAACTCTATTAGTTATTTGCTACTCATTATCCGTGACTAAAGATGCGAGAAGTTTGAAACACGTGATATCCTCGATGGCATCCTATATTAAGATAGGTATAACTCACTAATTCAGTATGAATAAGAATATTATATAGAAGAACATAAAAAATAAAACGATGGGTAAGTTTTCCATCTCCAATTTCTGTAATTATACTTATACCAATATATGAGCGGAAATAATTTTTAGACTTCTGGAATGTAAAGGACATTAAGGTCGCGGAATAAAAATAACGTATATTGACAGATAATCAAGTGCACGGAGTAAAAGACCGTGGAGAAGAGAAAGAACAAAAAAGTAGACATCAGCGCAAAGTATACGGTAAATAGTATAAATATACGATGACTATAGATTCCACAGGACGAAAGGGTTGAGGCGGATGGAAGCGCACGGCAAAACGTTACCTAATAAGGTAATGGCTCTCGTGTAGAACTGTAGTAGTATAAGGTACCACCTAGCAAAGGCCAAGTATACATGGAAGTCGGCTAACTGGCTGATACTACTTAGATGATCTGTAATCTCCGTTATACAACGTCAATCAGATCGCTGTGAGTCCCATCAACCCCATCCACTCTAAAACTACCACTACATCAACTATACTTCGGCTTCAAAAACGCAGATAGAAGCGGTTTCCTGTTCACCAGTTATTCAACATTGGGTCAGAATACAAAAATGCATAATGTATAAGTATGATGAATATGAAACGTTCGAGTTCCTGATGAATTGTATCGAAAAAATTTTTCCCATTTCTTTTTTTTCTAGCCATAGTTGAGTTGTATCAACCATAAGATCAAGCAGGCGCCAACAAGCGATGAAAAAAGATATTGTCACAAACTTACCCAATCTTGGTGATAAGCTTCCCGTGCACGTGGAGATAGGAAGTCACGAACCGCTTGTTCACCTGGAATATCAATTGAGATACCTGTAAATATCTTGCAATATGCTCTTGCAAATTGTTTTTTTTTTTTTTTCTCGTTGAGTGAAAGATAAGCCTGATACAAATTTTTCTTCCAATTTCCAGATCATTATTTTCAATAAGCTGATCATACTATTCTTACCTCGACACTGGTCAGCTGGCTAAGTTCCTCGAGATCGCTATGAGCGAGTCTTGCCTCGCTTGCTGTAGCTGCAGTGGTCGTTCGCGTAACTCTCCTGCCACCCGGATGTATCCAAATTTCTCTTCTTAAGCCTCCACCCCCACTGGTAGCTCCTTCTTTCTCTTTCATTCTCGCTCTTTCTTTCCATTCTCGTTCTTCTTTACGCTTACGCTCCGTCGATTCATACTAAATAAAAGAGAGAAAAAAAATTATTGGAGGAAACAATTTCCAGTGTTCCTGCGAGGGTTGGATCGTGCCAAGCGTGAAGTCTACACTTGAAGTGGTACATGGTGTTTATTGGGCCTTTATGGGAAAGATTACAAGAAAAGTGACTATTCGGTATCGTGACTTATTAATACTCCGCTCGTATTCTGCATAAAGTAGATGGTCCAAACGTTTCAGAAAGCGATGGAGCTGAAGATTCTTCGATTGGAACCATGCCAATACCAGATGCAGATATTAACAGATTGAATTTAGGAAGAAAAACTGAGTTTCTTAACTTGTTGGAAAGCTGCTGTGTATTTTAACTATTGAACGTTACCAAAAATCTAGAATGCATGCAACAAGTGCGTTCTGAATTTGTATAAGTATGTGTGAGGATATTAAGAAATGGTGCACAAGTATACATTCCTTAAAATCTATGCGAAGCCAGCCTAGAATCATTACAATAGGATCGTCTTTGGGACAGTTTTGTGGCAAAAAATACATTACGTAGTCTGACAACCAGTGTTAGATCGTAACTCGTGATGATTTAAAGTATGCATATTTTTACAGTTTGATTCTTTTAAATCAAAAGTGGTATTTAGATATTTTGAGATCAAATGGTGAATGCGATTCCTAGATAGCTTTGTGTGATGGCGAAAAAAATATGTGGTGATTTTATGCATAGTTTGATAATATTATTAAACCGTGATACGAGAACTGCGTGGGTAAGATATATTGGAAGCTACTGCTACAGCAGTAAGCAATATCTATAGGGATATCACACAAAAAATTCAATTTTACTTACATAATGTAGATACTGGGAGCAAAAAAAAAAAATATTTTATTGTTAATAATAGCATTATGTATATTATGCGAAGATTTGGATAAATGTTTTATAACATATAAACCTGACTCACCTTTTTTCTATTTTCGTCAAAAAGAGCTATCAGACTTTCCCTGGCGGAGTGGAACGGATTCGACGCCATCAGAGAACGCATGTAAAAGTACACTGCGTCTAATTTTCGTCTCTGTAAAATAAAAAAATACTTCGTGGTGTAACAGTGTCGATTTATCAGAATAAGGTAGAGATATTGTTAAACTTACAGCATAGTGAGCCAGCAGGGCCAACTGATTATAGGGCCTTCCATTTTTGGGATTTATCTGCTGCGCCTTTACGTACCATCTACAGAGTGGTGGATTATGTTTTCGGGTAAGTGAAGCAAAAAACTGAAGAGATAACTACAAAATGAAAAATTTTGAATCTTGCATACTTACTGCCTAGATTTCCCGTAGTTGTTAGTTTCATTGACCTGTTCCTTGTATCTAGCCAGGTCTCCTAGGTATAGAAATATTTTCTGTGCACTGACCAAAGCCAAGCCAACAAGTCCAAGACCTTTGGGTGGCGATGAAGATGCCAGAAACGTGTCCAGTTTGAATTTATAGGTGTTTTCAAGGACGGTTAGAAGATTTTCTAGGTATACCGTCCCCTCGTCAATTATATCAATCATTATTTTTTTATAGTGTTCACGACCTTCAGAGTTTTCTTTAGGCATACCCTTCCGTAACATCTCAATCATATTATAGAATAATATCTTCCAAAAGTGTTGCTCAACATTTTCCGCTTGACAAAATTTAATATCCGTTTCGAGTAAAGTTTGCAAACTTTCTTGTAAAAACCGACGGATATAAGAAAGCCGCTCCCAGCTTGTTGTAAAACCACCAGAACTTAATATCCATTGTAACTCTAGATCTGCTCTGTTGATATCCAGAAGTAGACAGGGACTTTTGGCTGATCGAAAACTGGTAATAAATAAACAAAATTGAATTAAATCTACATTACTTCCAAGCTCCGATATCATTCAGAGAATTAGGTATTAGCTCACCTTTCCGAATGAGGATTATACCACGGTGGTCTCATATTGCCAAACTGGTCAGTAACGTATGGAGGTGGCATACTGTCCATCTGTGGTGCCTGGAAGCCATGACCTGGACTCCCAGGATGAGACTGGAATACAGGAACACTGGAGGGCTGAACTGGAACGTCATTCTCTCTGATGAACAGAAAGAGTACCGATTAGTTAACTGTATTCTAGGCCAATATCAGTAATAAACGCTACTGTATAAATTTATGTTACCTTGGCAAAGCAGCTCGACTGCCTGGAGAAGTAATGATGATGGGTTTGTTGGGATTGTTGGGATCAAAGAGAGTTCGCTGTTGCTGTGAGGAATTCTGTCTAGACTGAGTTGTGTTTGGTGGTGATTGGCTCATCTCAGGTAGAACCAATACGCCAGGTGGTTGAGCGCTGTTGAAACTTGGCTGAGAATTATTATGATGCAAAACAGAACTAGGTGGAGAATTTGATTGCTGAGCAGAATGCGATGATTGTAGATGATTGACTTGTAGCGTAGATGGAGTAGGTCGGCCATCATCTGAATCGCATATTGAAGGCTTTCTACCTGCCCTCCAATTCTCATCCGTATGCGAATCTGGCATTCTAGAAGTATCACGATAGATTAATTAGAAATTACTACGGCTCTAGAAAACAGTGGGGCACATTGCCGAATAAACCATATTCATTTAACTACCTGTTCCTGTGAAAATCATCCGGATTTCGACTACCTCCTCTGAAATTTCTTTCCATGCTCGGCTCACGACTTCGCTGACTATTGTTCGACGGTCTATGAATTCTATTGTATCTCCTGTTGCCGCCAGCAATTTTCTGATTGTTATTATAGTTGTCATTCTCTCTATTCTGCTCATTTTTGTGACGTTCTCTACTATTTTCTCTGGTTTTATCTCTGCTCACGCTCCTTTGAACACGAAATGTACAATAATGAAAATGAGGAATAACAATGACGCGAAATCAATTGGATTAAATCGACCCGATTGACAAGAAAATGTCTTACCTATCAGTGCTGTGCCGTTTATCTCTTTTTTTTTTCCTGCCTCGATTGCGACCACCAGTGCCTCCCGCAGAAGTCTGACTACCGGACACACCACTAGCATTGTCACGAATGCTGATAACCGAAGAACTGCGGCTCAAATGTTCAGCCTCAAGTTTTTCAGTCAATTCAACTTCTTCGCTCCAATCCTAAGAATGTAAAAAACAGTTTTTCGGTGTCCGCATGTCGCACAACGGACAGTGAGTAATTAATACGGTATTTGACTTACCAATATATGTTCAGATGACATATCTGGCACAGGACTAGATGTTTCAGTCTTAGACGGGCTAAGATTCAGTGTCTGTTTATTATTCAATTTTTCCTGAGACGTATTTGACTGGAACGAGTTATTATTACTGCGTTGCCTATAAAGAAAAAATCCAATTAAGATTGCATTGTAAAATCAATCACAATAGGTGAAAAAACAAGCACGAGTTTTTATTACGGCTGATAAGCCTGGTGTTGAGGTACAGTCGGAGACGTGGCCCCTCTCCTTTGCCTTTGATAGTCCGGAGATGGTTGGCCTCTGTTCCCAAGGTGTGCTGGAATTGCGGGTGATATTGCTGGAGGTGGTGGAGGCATCATTGAAGTATCTGTGCGGCTCAAACTTTCGACACTCGTGTACATGGTGCTGTTACTACCACGTCGATCATAGGACCTAAATAGAAGGATTCAGCATTATGTCGGAATTTCCTTTTACTTGGTGAGCAAATGACTATTCGAAATGGACCTGCACATGTACTTTGTTCTCCAAAGTGTGCAGTGTATTTATCAATTTAGTATTGTATCCGGTTACCGATTGATGTACTCCTGAGTGGGAGTCTGTGGCCGAGAATTTGGTGCTGAGTATTGATCGGGTGTTACCGATCTAAACATTGGCGCCTGATTATCCATTTCGTCTGGCCTCAGTCTTCCTCTACCACGGGTACGAGCAGGAATAGTATTTGACCAATTTTGCTGAGGTGGCAAGGACGCCATTGGTGGTAGATGCTGCATCGTTTGTGAATGATGCATCACAGGTGAATAGTTATACCCAGAAGTACCCTACAAGATTGTTTAAAGCAAAGCCAAGTATAAAGTAACAAGATTGATCAAATCATAGACCACAAAAGTTGTTGCCAAAGAAAGTAGAAAAAATCGTACTTGATAAGTAACAGTGCTTCCATCCCACTGTGTATCTTCTGAAGTAGTACCAATGTAACTATTTTGTACAGGGATTAATCCATTTTTGTCTAGAAATTTCTTCTGCAATCTCGGAGGTAGCTGGTCGAAATACTTCATTCTAAGCATAGCATTATCTTTGCTACTACCTCTTCTACCAGACGGTGGTTTTCCCTGAAATTTTTCGGGATATCCAATTGGTTCTACACTTCGTGTGTCTCGAGTACGATTGGGATCTCCCGTCCCAGTTGTGGAAACTATAAGAGGTTCTGAGCCCTGTGCAAATAAATGATAAAACAAATTTGATTTAAAGCAATCCGCAAGATATTTAAACAATACAGAGTCAAATTATTTCATAACACTTTGAAGAAGTATATGAATTTCCTCACCTGTCTGATCTCTCGGTGATTGTCCCGTCTATTACCATAATTTCTTGCCGAAGATGGTGAGTCGGCTCTCCAACGTTCTTCACATTCACTAGGGTTTCGATTACGTCGATTTCCTCCTCCGCGTCTCCCGTGATCATCCCTCCCATTGCCACGACTTCCTCCACCTCCACCACCGCCGTGACAATAAATATCCGTACGATTGTGATGGCTCTCATTTCTATGGCTGCGGTTTGAGTGAGTATCCCAATCTCTGTTTTCTTCCCTCTCTCGATCCCTTTCCCATGCTACATGCACTGGAGATCTGCACAGTGAATTTCGAACATTCACAGTATAATAATGAGTTCTAAGGGGATAACTTGCGGTAAAAAATAATCTGGACATTTCAAAAGACTGGGCAAAACTGCAGGAAACTGATTCGTATGTGATGAGAGAAATATTATAAACTTATTCTCAAGATTTCTGATTAATGATCTGAATGTATTCACCTGTTAGCCACCTCACGTTCAGCTAACGACTCCTTAACTTTTTTTGGCACGTACAGCGGTTGTTCAGGTTTTTTATTTTTTTTGCGTGGATCTCCTCCAAGATGATTATTTGTAGATGACGCATGACTCTGGTCATTAGTATTGTTTCTGTACTTCAAACGCATATCATTGATTTTATCGGATAAGTACACAATTTGGGGTGAAGGGACATTGTTCTGCATCGGATGTGGGTTATTGAACTGCTGTTGCTTTGGACGATAATGATGAGATGACGGTTTGGGCTTATCTTGTGGATTATTCTCACTGTCAAAATCATCGGAACTTGGTCCTGATTTCCGTAAAGGACCACTCCCAGGTCTGTAGAGTTCCTGAGGAGGGGCCCGACTCGCACCGCCACGCATTACCGTTGATCTGCTCTTTTCCAATTCAGAATCTACTATATTATCTGGAAATTGAAATTAAACTCAATGTCAATATATTCCGATATGGTAGCAAATTTTGCTATATTTGTACTGTCAAACATAACATTCACTTTTCCAAAAGTATCTACTATAAATAAACATAATGAAGTAACACAGCATAGGCCACTGCAGATTGCTGAATAAATTTTATCAGTTGTTAGTAATTATTGATGACATAACATTTAGACATAGTCACCGAATATTGGTATCATCAAATAAAACTTGAGCCTAGGTCCAGTAAGTTGAAAATAATAGAAAGATATTGCATATAGAGTAGTATTGTCATTAAATAATTATCAGCCTAATTGTAATTATCAACAATAATTCTGACTGAATCTCTACCTTGACTTTCTTTGTTTGCAGTTCAACTATATAAAACGTAGTTCATCAAATTGATATCCAAAGATTTTAAGATTAAATCCATAGAATATTTATGTTTCCTTGAAAATAAGAGCATCTATGAAAAAGATTTCCACAAGGATATGTGAAGTAATATAACAAATTTCAGCCTGTGCCATTCTCGGATAAACTTTACGGCAGGGCATAATATTTTTACTATATTTATAGCAGATGTTGGACTAGCATTTTGTCTGTATTACTATACCCAACATATTTATAGTAACTTAGGTAAGAATGTTTTTTGAATGAAATGCACGAATACATAAGAACTAAAAATTACAATGTATAAGTTAGGAGGTGACTAGTATTTTTTGTTGTTACACGACTTGATAGTTTTCTGGACCATAATCAAATACACACCTCGTGCAATACGTGAATGAAAAGTGAAAGGTTTACCTCAAGTACATTGAACACAAGAGACAGTTCATGCAATATAATATAGAAACCAAACGATGTATTTAGACATAAAACTATTCAGAGCAAAAAGTATGCCACACATTAAGGAATTTTCGTTTCCATCTTGAGTGAGTTTTCTGTTGCAATCTCAAATTATATGGTGAAACAAAATGTTCGAAATAAATCAGGGTAAAAATAATGAGACTGGAACTGTGGGGGCTTGGATGAAAATTTGAAAAATAATGAGCTCAGAAGATCAAAGACATAGAATAATGGTTGAGAGTAAAAATGAACCTAAATAAAAAAAGTGTACAAATATCTGTTGACATACAGTAGCGAGCGATGAATGACACTACGTACAGGTCGTATTAACGATAATATCGAAATAAAATAGTTATGTAATCAAATACGCGTATGGTTAAAACAAATGATGATTTTTAAAGACATTCGCATAAACTCCGAAGACGTACTATTTTTAATCGATGAAGGCCACGTATTTTGGGAAACAATCCTTCATAGTGGTCCTGTCTGATCACAATTTTTAGGTTAGCTTGTTTTGTGAGGTTAGTTTTTAAATAACGTTAACCAAAGAATTGAAGCAAATTTTAGTCCGTTCAACTAATCGGTATCACAACAATTTAAATAACCTATCATTATTTTACGCACTCGCACGGCAATGTAGTATTTCTGTTATTTCAATTTTTTTTTTTCAAATTACCTTGTGAAATTCCTCCCCACTTTCTGCGTCCTTTGTCGTTGTTCGCCATATTGAAGTACATTCACCGCTAAAAGTTCATAGATCCGATTCGAGATCATCTCGAAAATCTCGATACCGCAATTATCTGAAGCGAAAGATAATTATCTCCCAGACTCGCGACTGATGCACGTTTTTTGAGAAAGAAAAGAATGCTTTCAAATCGTTGCCTCGATCAAGTTGTCGATTTATTTCTGACGACAATGAAATATATCTCATACTTGCTACAGCGTTTATACAACCATGTGATAACAACATTGAATATAGATCACAATTAGCCAGTTATATCCATTCTAATCAACGTGTTCAATATCAATGCGTTCACTAAATAAAACGATGAAAAGTGAGCCACTTGATCAGAAATATTTTCATTTCAAAAAGTATTTATTGTATTTGCTGACTTACACACATTGTGACGTAAATGCTATTATGACTGCTTCGACGATTGCTACCGAGATCGTCAATATTTATAATTCAGATTTCTCAACGACCTATTTTTTTACCTGCTCTTCAATTGTAGTGCATGAAGTTCCTGACAATAAAAAATTGCCAGCTACGATCCTGTAAGTTAAAACAGAAAAAAATAATGGTAATTGACCAGAATTTCTTCATCGAAATCCCCAATTGGCCATTACTTAAACGCGATACCGAGAGATTTTTTAAGGATCATCCATGGGATCATCTGCAATCGCAAACTACCTGCTAGCCGGTAACTCGATCTTCCGAGAATTCGAGTCCCATTTGACCATTCGTAACAATAGAAACACCTCGAATTTAAAGAGAGGGCCTGGACAATAGCGCGGAAACTGCCACGAATGGAACGTAATACGTATATAACGCAAATATACTCCTAACTTGTTCGCGCTCCTAGACACAGCGTGGTGATTGGTGAATTGGGAAATTCAACGTTCCGGAAGCTGCGCATTGTACGAACACCTTTTATTTCATACTCTGATAATCCCTCCAAGCGAAATCGCACTCCAGGACCAGAAAATACGATGTAATTATCTGTGATATCAACAAAATTAAATTACGGTTCTCTAATTACACAAAATTAAGCCGCCGAATATGCGCCCATTTACTAACGCTTCGAACTTGCCCCACTACGAGGACGCCCTCTTTAATTTGAACTTGAGCTTCCAACCAGCCACTCCAGTGATGGCGTGTTGCTGGTGCGGCAATTTCGAAGGGGAGTGTTATAGGTTTTGAAAATTTTGACAACGGCCTTTTAAAATGGCAGACAATCAGCAGAGTAGGTTCGAAAAATCACTCGGATTATTAACGACGAGATTCGTTACATTATTGCAAAAGGCAAAGGATGGCGTATTGGATCTGAAAGTGGTAAGGCAACTCAATATTCAATGGAGATAAAGTCAACAACCGAACTAGGTTAACTTGTCACGAGCAGCATTACTTCGCTCCTGGATTATCCCCTTGCGGGAATTTTGAAAGAACTCTACTCATGCGTCTGGAGACTAAATAAATTTTTGCTTTACAAACTCTGGACAATAAACGTAGGACAATTTTCAGAACCTAATCGCACCATTCACAAAGAAGTTCTAAACGATAATAAACGGTGTTATATCGTGATTTCTAATCATTTCTGTGCTACATACCTAACCTATATATATATTTTTATTGTTACGTCGTAATATGACGGAGATCTGAGATTATCCTCAATTATAAAAGTGAATTCGTTCAATTATCAATAGACTAAAGTCTGTTACAATTGTCTCATACAAATGGTGGAAATTAAACATTGCAGTCAATCTTTAACGGAGACTAAATTCCCTCCGCAGTATTACAATTCTTCGCTAACTCTTCGATGCTGATTGTTTAGGCTGCTGATATATTGGAGGTACGACAAAAGAGGCGAATATACGACATCACCAATGTGCTTGAAGGGATTGGACTGATAGAAAAAAAAAGCAAAAATAGTATACAATGGAAGTAAGTTATAGTTGATGAACTTTAATTGATGAAACCTAAACGCAGAGGCACAATCTATGTCTTGGCTACTAAATTACACAGCTAAAGGATTAACAATTTAAACTTATCAGGGGTGCGGGACCTGGTTGTAACACTCAAGAAGTTGGCGAGAAACTTAATGAACTTAGAGATGAAATACAAAAACTAGAGGAGCATGAACAGTTACTAGATACACATACACAGTGGATTCAACAGAGCATCAAGAACATTGAATCTGATCTCACAAACAAAAAATATGCCTACATCACATATGAAGATGTCAAGGAAAGATTCAAAAATGAATTGATATTGGGTATCCAAGCTCCCCCTGACACACAGCTGATTGTACCTAATATTGCAAAGGTAAAGATAGTAGCCTTACTACTCTGTTGAAAGATATTCTGATTTTTGAAGTCTGTAAATGGCACCGGACTCGGTTTTTTGGATTACAGGCAATAGAAGATGGTGAAAGCAAGGCAAAAGATATAAATTATGAAATATTCATGAAAAGTACATCGGAAGAAATTAAAGTGTACATGATTCAGCCAGAGCTAGCCGAATCGTATGATAACAAAGTACTAGAAGCAAGGCTTCAAGAGGAATCCAAAGGTGTCAAAAGAGAAAAAGATAGCAACGACAAGAAGGAGGAATCCAAGCCAAAAAGAAAAGTTGGAAGGTAAAAAATTAGTAGCAATAATTTTAGAGTAGCCTAGAATGGTATAGCAAAAACAGAATTTCGAAAACTCGAAAGTCAATGTTTCTATGCTCTTTTCGCATCAGAAATGATAAGTTCCCATTTCTGACCTGCAAAGAGCAAATACTAATGGTGGGTCTTCTTTTGGGGATGAGCGATCGTGAGTTTAGGTTTGCTCATTTGGATTAGACCCTATAATAATTCTCCATATAAGGAATCTTTTGTGTAATTTTTTTTTAATTTGATGATGAGAAAAAAACGGAAATCTCACGTATGTCTTCATTGTCATCTAGGCCACCTAGAGGAGCCAGCAAGGCAGACCCTGTCTTATCGGACGAGGAAGAGGAGGAGGAATTACTAGAAGCCAAGATCATACTTAGTGATGTAGCGACATCAGGTAAAATGAGCAGATTCCATCCACATAGAATTTCATCGTGCAATTGGTAGATATAAACGAATTCACTTAATTTTTTTACGTTTTAGACATTGTCAGGACAGATTTGGGTCTACTGGATGAATTGTATTCCGACTGTAAGTGTAGAAGATACCCTGAAAAATTTTATCCGTCAATTTATCGCGAGTAAAATTACCTACATCTACTCATGAATGACCGAATATCACGATT
Organism: Athalia cordata; assembly: GCA_963932425.1. Classification (NCBI taxonomy): domain Eukaryota; kingdom Metazoa; phylum Arthropoda; class Insecta; order Hymenoptera; family Athaliidae; genus Athalia; species Athalia cordata. The sequence continues at coordinate 36,625,877 of OZ010626.1, forward strand.
CGCCTTTGCTCATAACCGATCCAAATTGTTTCAGTTTGTGGACCTTTAGTGAGATTGAGTCCGCCACCTGGAGAAAAGGACTATCAGTTCCACCTTGGTGAAAACGAAGGAATCTGTGACCTCTTTGACATAGCGGCAAATTGAGAAGTGATGTATGAACTACTTTACAGTTCCATGCTACGGTCTATCGAGCTGTTCCGATTTAATCAGGTACATTATAAGTTCTACTCGATAGATCTCTCGATGTGAATCGAGTCCGACGACACGATAGCTGTTGGTAAAAATCTTCGCCGATTATACCTGACCTAACAATATGTATATATCCACATACCACGTAAGAAATTGAATTGCGGGCCAATGCGACGTCTTCAGCTCTGATACACTAATGGAATGGCTCGATTTCAAAAGCTTTTTGGGTATGTTGTATACCCAAAAATTACCAAGCTGCCTATAAACGTATATTTTTAGACGATGATAGCTAACTTATAGCATTGGCTGATGCCACGTTTTCAAAGATTCCATATCTTGGTAGGATTAGCCACAATTAGTACCTCCATAGAAGGTGTAAAGTAAAATGACCTAAAATCATGTCTGCACATGCCGTTGTAAGAAGCTCAAGGGACTCAAACAAAGACTTCACCAGATTTTTTGACTATATATCGATCTTACGACTTTTGATTATGACGCAGTTGGTTGGCGCCCATTATGCCTACTTTTGTGCAGGTGCCATTGGCTTAGTGTACTGAGTCTGTAGGAGGGCTATGTTACGATTTTGAAGTATTTTATGAGAGAAAACAGTTGTAACAATTACAGAAATGGGTACACCCTGTCTGTCTACCTTTTTGACTTTCTTCCTGTTAAATTTGTAAACAAAGCGTTTGTATCTACGAAAAAGAAAAATTAATAAGGTGCATATGAGTGTATAAAGACGATTATTGTATCTGTTATCTGTTATACAAATAAATTGTAAGACCATAAGTGAACCATTACCCTGAGCCTTATTTAATTTATCTTGAAAGGAATCATCGCCACTACACATGCGCGTATGACGCCTGATTGGGAAAGTCCAACTAAATAATGCAGCATTCACGAAGGCATGAGCCCTTGTGATTCAAATATGACATGACTGATGACGTTACAAAATCGAATGTATATGAATTACTAGCGGAGAAGCGGAGCACGCCACGAACAGCTGCGCGCTAGTACCTATAGGTACGCGCTATCTGTACTCAATGGTACGCGCATGGCTCACTGCTTCCGTGTCCTTGAATTGCTCGAGGAAACTTCAGTTTACCCCTTTACTCTGCGACAGCGACTTTACGTTTCAGTCGCGGCGCGACCGTCAGCGACGTTGTGTAATTTCGTTGTCACCGCGTCAGGGATCTCTGCGAAATATCACAAGCATGAGCTGAGGCTATAGGTAGATATTATTCAAGGACAGTTAAATCGAGATAATTATTTCATCACCACAGAATGCGTTTTCGCTATTTTCCACCAGTGAAGGTCTGCATGGTAGTGCTATCTAGGATAACGGACATAGATAAGATGCCAATAATATGCGCGCGTCTACTGTACTATTCACCAAATTATTAATATTTGATTTGACAATGATCTAATTTCATATGACCATCACCAACGTCCAAAGTTCAGACATATTTCCGACTGGCTACTTCTGTGGTAAATGGAGACTGCATGACTAGTAATATCATAGTCTCAAATCAAACTTACAAACAATTCATTCCCGCCATTATGTTGTACTGCTGACTCAAGGTCTCATTCATGTTTCAGTAATAACACCAGCACGGATTTGGAACATGCGAAGTTGACGTAAGTTAAAACTTCCTGAATCAAACATACAAAACTCAGTTTATTGCAATTGTCACAGCAAAAGTGATAGGTGTAATTAATCGCCAATATCAAATTCCCAATGAGTATGTATCCGAAGCTTGTCTACAATTACGATAAACAACTCTGTAACATTCTCGATTACAACTGCATACAGTTATTCTTTTGTTTAAATTTTGTATTGTAATTAAATGAGAGATGTTTTCAGCACCTGATTATAGCCATGAGGGTTTTTCTGACGAAGTTCCGTGAGGTTACTACCAAATATCCGGTTATTCGGGGAATGGCATCCTACACCGTAATATGGCCCGCAGCAAGTTTGATCCAACAAAAGTTTATCGGGAAAGAAGAAATAAGTTACATGCAGGCACTAAGGTTTAGCTTGTACGGAGGCTTCTTCGTTGCACCCACTCTCTTCTGCTGGATTAAATTTGCTTCCTATGTCTGGCCCAAATCTGATCTCAGATCGGGGATCATAAAGGTGCGTTTATTGAGGTTATTCTTGGTACTGAAAAAGTAAATTATTGTTTGGAATACAGGCACTTGTGGAACAAGTTACTTATGGGCCAGCTGCCATGTGCTGCTTCTTCTTTGGAATAAATCTTCTTGAATTCAAACCAGTCGATGAATGTATAAACGAAGTGAAAGAGAAGTTCTTACCAACTTATAAGGTATAAATCGAGCTCCTTCAGCTCTGGTTGACCCAATCTTTGAATTTACAAAATCTGACCTTATATTATCATTTGCTATTATTTTCAGACCGCAATATGTGTCTGGCCGATTCTGCAGACGATAAATTTCACGATAATCCCTGAAAGAAATAGAGTTGTGTATGTGAGCGTGTGCAGTCTAATGTGGACTTCGTTTCTTGCTTACATGAAATCATTGGAAGTAAAACGACTTGAACAAAGTTCAGAATCCAACCATATTACTAAAACAAAGGACACAGAAGAAAAACAGCAGCAAGATCTGTCAAAAGGTGCTACCAAGACAAGTTTGCAGTTATCTCATTAACAATATAGTCCAATAGGTATCAAACAAATGTTTTGGTTGTAGTAGACAATCTAAATCATCTTAAGGTCATATTTGTCATACCTGTCAAACCTTACACGTAACATTCAACTTAGCTCATTACAGCTGGTAACCTCTTGCCCTGAGACATAGTAAAAGTTGATTTAAACAATTGATGTGAGTATGACGTAACTTCGTAAATATTATTGCTCAAAATACGACTACCTGCTATTATTCAACATTTCATTCACTGGCAACATAGTGAGTCTCTCACTTGTTGTTAGTTGATGAATGATTTTCGTTGCATACGGTCGCGCTTGATTAGTGCTATCAGCGTTTCTTCAAAATTATTTGACACTAACTGACGATCAAAAAAGAGTCATAATGAAAAGATTAAATTGGAATAATTTATTTTTAGACTGTAGTACAAAAACAGTACAATAATTTTAGTGTGATTCGATCGAGAACTCCACTTTTGAATCTCGATTCAACCAAATAAATCTATATTTGGCAAATTGTTAATGTTGTAAAAATGTTGTGTAATGTTTACACTAATAAATATATTTGTATATACCTGTTAGATAAACGTTTAGTTATTGTTACCTTATGATTCTTCACCGCTGTCGAATCACGTGTGGGCTGGATTGAAGTCCACTCATTCAAATAATTGTAGCCCATGCACATGTGTATAGCCAACAGTATAGCTATGGAGAGTAGAGGTAAATATATTGGTAAATATAGCCAACGAATTCTCTGAATTCGTTGGTATAGCTTCTTGATTGGCTAACGTAAAAGCGAGTCACGCTCGCTGTGGCTGCAATCAGCTGACGATATGTCAAATTTCGCGGATCAAAAACTTTTATAATAACGCTGCTGAGCTAATGTGAAAATACATATAAATCTTTTTCATTTAGATGTAAAATATTTCGAAGTGACTGATGGTGCGTATCGCATGACAGATGATATAAATTATAAGTTGTGTGAATACAATGATTATGCAAGAAACTTTTTCTCGCTTGTGAGGTTATGGAATGGATGTCCTAAGCTTTGAGCAGCACAGAAACAAAATAGCTTAACAGATATTGTAGTATTATTCGATGAATTTTCCAAATCCAAAGTGGTGCTACGGTATGCGTATTGCGAATGATGGAATGGTGAATTGCTGATAAATATATCATTCACTATTTTGCAAACCCTAACAATCATGTCGAGGCCAACAATCTCGTCACAATGTGACTCTGTTGCATCTTACATGGACGGAGTTCATGTAAAAATTGCAGAAGCATACAAACCACCTCGGAAAATTGCCTTGCCAGTGGCTTATAACAATAAATTACCAGACGTTTCAAAGTACACTTACGACTTCAGCTTAGAGAAAGTGGTCATTGACAAAGTAAGTGCCTTATTTTAGATAAAATTAAATTTATTTAGGTTTTATTTATGCTAGCGATACTGACTTTTACATTCAATTTGACTAGATGACAGAATGGCGCAAAGCCAGAACAGTGATGAACGAAGCTCGTTTAGCTCGTCTAATTGAAAAGAAGAAAAAGGAAGATGAAGAAGCACCACCTCCACCTGCTCAGCCAGACCCGGTGAACCAATCAAGTGTGAAGGTAGCTCCTGCTCCTGAAACAACGATACTTACACCGCAACCTCTATCTCCACCACCCAATGAACTACTACAATACATAACAACATCCAATGGATTAGACCTTGCTGACTTTGACAATGATACAAGCAGTCCATTTGATAACATGGAATTAAAGACAATAAACGACATGGAAGAATTAGCACAGGTAAGCTGGGTTTATGGCACCGATGAGAATAGGAAGGATGGGAATGTTTTTACCCTTCTGTCTTTTGCTGTCTGTTACTCGAATTTTCTATTGTAGATGTCCAAATTTTTTTCATAGGTCCTGCAACCATCATCCAGGTGGGTTACACCTCCTATCAAACTTGAGAGCATTCTGACAGAACTTACATTAGACCCTGTGGATCAAAGTGAAGGAAATCAAGAGCACAAGAAGATCGAAGCTGATGAAAACACAGAAAACAATAAACATACTAATTCTAATCAACCTAGCATCCCTACCATAGTACAGGAACTTCAGAGAGAACTTGCAAGGCCAATTATGGAGGTACATACTATGATTTAGGGATTTTATTCGACTGTATATAATTTAGCAACAACTAGTCTATTACTAGATAATAACATGAATCCATATGAAATATCAAGAATAGATTCTTTTGTCTTTCAGAATTGGAAGCCTTGGCCGGATCTCGAGAGTCCAAATTGTGACACGGATCCCACTTCATCAAAGTTCAGTACTTCCCCAAGCTCAACTCATTCCGGATTATCAAATCCATTGCCAGATCTTTCAGAGGATGATCAAAAGTTAGCAAAACACCTCAGTGACATGGGATTCCCATTAGCAAGGGCAGCGAGGGCAATTCGAGACCTCGGTGGTCATGACAATAAAAAAGTGGTTGAGTATCTTCTAGCAATTCAATCTTTAGAAGAATTTGGTATACTGGGTGACGACGCAGAGAAAGTATTGGCTTTGACAAAGTATGATCAAGAAAAAGCAAAACTTTACTATGAAAATTTGCGCACATTAAGGGACCTTGGATTTCCAGAGGATCAGGCATCTTCCGCATTGCTTAAGTGCAATATCGACAGGGACCAAGCACTCGACTTTTTGATTGCTTAGCCTGTCTTGTTTGATTATTATCAAAACAGAAATTTGCCTTTGGAACTGACTGAGATAACTTAAAATGTAAATATTACAACAAGTGAGTGTATCGAGCAATTGGTTAGGCACAAATTCCAATTCCGCCAGTTGAGCTGTGTCGGTTGCCTGTCTATACAACGGAGCTAAAACTAGGTAAATACCTATTTTTCTATGGTTAACTTTCCAAGATTCCACAAACAAGAATGAAAGATACTAATTACTACCTAAATCATGGTGGTAAAACTGCCACACTCGTAATAAATTTTTTGCCAGTATAACGATGGCCTAGAGAACCACGTATGCCGTATTTCTTAAATACCAAACATTGTCAATATGAACTCACTTGGTTAATTTTATAGTCACTAGTATGATTGACATATATCGCAACAAGTTATATCAAAACACTCAATATTGTCCCAATATCTAAGCTTAAAATGTAATCTTAATTAATCCGTTCGCACTTCTGAAATTCTTGTACATAATAAATCGCTTAAAATTATGCTGGTGGAATACCGTTTTTGGCACTATAGTTTGTTTTCACGTAATCAATTCCTTGATGAATTAGTATGATGTTGATTAGAAAGGCAATCATTCGTGCGGAAGATATTTTTATTTCAAATAATGTACCATCGTCTATTTTCTCTGGGTGCACCTGTCTGTGTGGTAAGATTGAAAGCACACCTGAAAAATGTGACAGAATTAATTATTAATATTATCGTCGATACATAGATGATTCTCAAATAAATCTCACATACTTTTTACTACAGAATGTAGATATTTCAAGAAAAGTAGTAGTTGGGTCGCAGTTGACCGTGATCCACGCTTCAGTGAAAATTGGTTGTTGGCATTCGATGCCCAAGCAAATACTTATTGGCCCATTTTTCAATAAATCATTCAGGTACCTTGTGAGTTCTAAGCCCTCATTATTCTGGTCCAGTACAGCTCGGCTTACCTTTACCTCCAGTGTAGTATGATCAATTACTAAGGTATGATTGAACCTAGAAGTAAAACAAGGAGTGTTAATTTTGCAGCATAATAACACGAATCAGTTCTGTTGTTACCTTTCACAGTAAGTATGTCGCAGCACAAGCTCCAGCAATGAGGGAATACTGCTCTCAGCAATATTATGAACAGCAACAAGCTGTCGAGGTAGTTTGAGGATAGTAGTGTCCTTGCCATCTTGACCCAAGATTTCTACCTTGAGGTGAATGCTCAGCTTGGACTTTTTCCAGAAACCATCTTCATTGCTTACAACCCCAGAGCATCTGGATCATAAGATGGTCATAATTACTATTTTTTTTTCCTGAAGGTACAACAGGTGTTTTTTGACAATGATTTGTGAAGTTATATTGTTCTATACATCAACTGAGTTTAGGCAAGGTAGTATACCTGTATGCTGGAATGTCCCTTGCATTTCGGAAGCTATGATTTCGTTGACTTAATTGATAGCTTACAGGCATCGAAAGATAATTTAAACTGGGATTATTATCGAATTGTATGCAAGGTGCTGCCAGAAATCCATTCAATGGTAAGTGCTGCAGCCTGTGTAAAATTAAGAAAGCATGTTTGAAATAAATGGTAATATCTATGAGTGTGATGTTAAACAGCTTCAATTTTATACAACCTGTTGGAGCAGATGGAAATTGTCGAAAGGTTGGGGGCCAAAGTCAAGCTATTTGGAATTTCAATGAGGCAATTGCGGTCTGCTATCAATTCTTGTAAACTGGGAAGATAACCCAACCATTCTGGCAATGCTACTAACTTGTTTCCAGACACAGACAACGTCTCAAGTTTTGTCAATCTGTTTATCTCTAACAAACCAGACAGAATTGTTCATTCGGAGTGGAAGTTTTCCCATCATGAACTCTGAACTCCTGTGACTTCTAAAAATTAGAACTCACCTGATGGTAGAATTCTCATTGAGTTTTCGTTCAATAAAAGCACCTTCAAGTTTTGAAGCTTTCCAATACGAGGGGGCAAAGTTTTCAATTTATTGTTACCTAAGTCAAGGGTAGTTAAATGAGTTACTTCCCCTAGTTCATCAGGCACTGTTTCAATCTGGTTGCCATGGAGATACAAGTTGGTAATATTTGACAGTTCAGCAATCCATAGTGGTAGATTGCTGAGAAGATTATATTTCAAATAAACTTCTTCGATGTGGGCTCCATAGTTCCGTACTACTTCCGGTAATTTCGTAAATCCACGATAATTCCAATGCAGGATGAATTTTTCCTTAACTTCGTTTACCATTTGTAAAGTCGGATAATCTGAAGCACAATTCATGTTTGTTTAAAAACTCAACAATTTGGATGTACGCTTTACACAAATGTTTACGGAAATGTTTTATAATTCAAAGAAGAACATCGCCCCGTTCTGATCTTGACAAATAGAAATAGAAATAGAAACTGTGCTCGAAAATTCGGAATATATAGTTCTCAGCTCTCAGGGTTGACTCAAAATAACTTTTCTATACATGTTGTACTGTCTGAATTTTTTAAGTACGGTACCTGTAGCTAGGATGTATTGTTAATTGTAATGATATGTGGATATGAAGAAATTGAGGACATTATTAAGATTGCAATTAATCAACGAAAAATAATTAACGTAAAACCGCGGCGAAGCGTCAGACAGTCGATTACGTGTTTTGTAGATTATAAATAGCGGGAATAACAGATTGCTTTCAACATCAAAAACCTTTGACATAGTCAAAGTCAAAAACCAATTAAAATATGGGGCTCACGTGTGTGAAACATTGATTAATACGTACTTATCACAAATACTGGGAGGAATTGTACTTCAGAACAGTCCATTATTAGAAGATACCTAAGCTTGATTCAAATAACAATTTACGAAATATTCATTTAAACTCAATCTTCACACTTGTTGCCGTACAATTTTTAACATTTACGACTTTTTCGTCTGATGTGAACCAGAGTACATGGAATACTGAACGAAATAGTAATATTGGTAGCTTATATATGTGATGTTGATATTCTCAACTTCAAGAAAACTAATAATGAGATTTTTAGAGGACTTCGGCGGCAGTAAATCACTTTTTACAGACGAGTTACAAATTATAGTGAATGAATATTTACGTGTTATGAGATTACAGAAAAATGAACAAATCAGTTACACTGGAATGCTCATTTAATTGGACTTTAATAAAGACACCCAAGTTTGAAGTATAAAAATACAGATACTACGCAGAACGATATTAGAAAGTGACGAATCGACTCATCGTTCAATTATTGTTATTGCGTTTAAAACTAGAGCTGAAACAATATCACTGACCTGTAACATTGCTCGATGATCACAGGGTGAATTATTGCGTAGAACATATTTGAATAAAGATAAGGGAAAAAGCAAGTAGCTAATCTATTCATTAATTCATTAAATATAAAGAGGGAAGTTGTTTATTGAGATTTTCAAATACCCATATGAAAAGTATGTGAAAAGTTGATGAAAACCTCAGCCATCTTGAGTGAAAAGTCAAAACTCAGTTGTCGGTGCTGGTGAAAATTACACCAATTATTTGAATGCGTTGCAATAGATTAAATAGTCTTTTGCTCTAGAACTTTGAGCGAGTATTCAGAATGGAGGTGATAAGAATTGCGTTACGGAGAACAAATTTAATATACAAGGCTAGCATTCCGGCATCTTCTCGAAATTTGTAAGTTCAATCAGATGACATAACCTAGATCTGTAATAGGTATTCCTTTGCAATCAAATGAATCCCGACATGTCAACATCAATCCGGTTAATTCTTTACGTATTTGAAGTCCTGGAATTTCAAATCGTAGACATCCATTAATTAGACACTGATTTATAATCAATACCAAATATGACACAACAGCAGCAGATGTACCAGCTACAGTAACAGAGTCACATCTACTATACCTCAGGAAGCTGTATTCTCAAGGGATGGCGAATCTGCCAATGGTTTGATAGATACGCACGACATTAAACCAAAGGATGATCAAATCTTCAATGCTCTCGGAGCAACAGATGAACTATCATCCTATATCGGGTTCGTACTACTTTAGTTTCATTTATCAGCTTTGGCAATAAAATATTAGAGTACAATAATGCTCTGAAAAATCTTTATCCTTGATTGATTGATTTATGCTGATTTTTTATCCATATCAAGGCTGGCGCGAGAATTTGCATGCGAGAGTAATGTCCAACATCCCTATGTAGATAAGTTGAAAAGGGTACAGATGGTCCTGTTTGATTTAAATCATGCAATATCTAAATCAACTCCTGGAAAAACAAAACAGTTTGAAAATAAGCACACCAAAGATCTTGAAGAGTGGATTCTCGAGTATACGAATCAACTACCTCCAGCGGAAGATTATATTATACCCGTAAGTCCAGTAACTTGCTCATGATTTTCTAGCAATACTTTGTTGAAGCTAAACTAAAAAAAATTATTCATTGTATCACAGGGAGGAGGCAAGGCTTGCGCTTCTTTGCATGTTGCAAAAACAATCTGCAGACGTGCAGAGAGAAGTGTAATACCATTGGTGAGAGATGGAGCTCTAGATAGTGAGGCTCAAGCCTACCTTAACCGACTGTCAGATTTTCTCTTGACCATATCCCGTATTGCAGCAAAGTGTGATGAACGTACTGAAAATATTTATATTCCACGTGCCGAAATTAGTGAGGAAAAGTAGTGGAGCATTTGCTTGTCACTCTTCAAGATGTTCCTATGTACACAATTTTATTTTAACGGATATAAGCGGAAAATGAGGAAGTGTTTCTCGAAAAAGCGTATGCAAATTAAATTTGATACATAGGAACAATCTTCTTCAAGGCCGACAAAATCATGAAATATATCAGTCTCTAATTAGTCGTGTTGAACCAGCAAGAGTAGTGCTGGGTTTAGAAACTATTATCGGAGTATGAAAGTAGTCGATATTGAGTGTATGAGCATCAAAAATTACGTCAAGTTCAATGCATTTTTGAGTCGTGCCAATATTATTTTTAATTGCATAGTAATCACAACTCGCAATGGATGATCGATGATCCAACCTCAATTATGTTACACATGATTTTCATTCAAAAATAGATTTACAGATATTTTATAATAAAATGATTGTTAAAAATATTAATATTCTAGTACAGTCGAGCTTTGCTAATTGACGAGATGTAATAGAGGAATAAACATGTAAATAGAGCATACCAATTACAGCGTTGTTAAACAGTTTGTGTCTGCAATAGGTAGGCAATGTATGTATATTATTTATTAAACAAAAGTTTAGAAAAATGTAATTTTATTCAACACAATAACAGCTCGCGATACACTGAATTGGTCAATAATGCAAATATATGACATGCTCAAAGTATGTTGCGCTTAGAAATCAGAATGCAACTTCTTTATATGAAGTTTGGTTCTTAATTGAGAAGATTATATGATTTTAATCAAAAGGAACATAGGTTCCGGTAATAAATGTTTAAATTATATAAATTATTTGAGGAGTATACAACAGCGTTCAAAACATCAACCACAAGGAACGACTGGATACTTTTAAAATTTCTAGTAAAAAAAACATTATCTCGTATACTCCAACAATCGAGCGAATACAATTAACTTGGTTTTGAAAAAGTATCACGACTTTTGGACAAGGAAACTTTGAAATGCTGCAACAAAATAGCAGCTCTGTTCCACTTTCAGTAGTGAAAGTTAAACCGTTAAGTATAACTACTTAACAGCAGCAGGCTTCTGTGTTTAGCCAGTGATTTTGATGTTATGAAAATCTCAATACCCTGAGTTCAAGATCATTCTAACAGTTCATCCCCTTCGGTAATTTCTTTCAAGTTAATCAGCTCCAATATTCCTGATCCCTTTGTCTCCGTTCTGACTAGCTCATCAATGTCTCTATACTGGCCAGGGTCAATAAGACAAACCAAATTCAAATTTCCTCCATCCCAGTTCTCATTTTCAACTGTTGTGGCAAGTTTGGCAATCTTTTCTCTGAGTTTTCGAGCTTCTTTACCAGAAATGAGAACCCTGAGTCGCATTTGGGCTCTCTCTAGAGGCATGACAGCTTTCAACTGTGGAATAACATCCAGTGCCTGTTGCTTAGCATTGCGCTTGGGCTTCACGGAGAAGTGAACATCCTTCATTGCTTTTTCAATCATCGATATTGGGTAAGGACGCTTTGTTTCAGGATTCACACATTTGTCAGATACAGTAGTGGCTATGTCTTTGAACATCGAATCCAATGCAGACTGTCTTTCTTTGTCTGACACTTGCAGTTCTCCTTTTGTTAGAATTTCCTTGCATACTTCCGTTTGGTCATCTTTACCAAACGCTTTCAAAAGGTCCTCCTTTTTTGCTACTTGACCCTTAGACACATTTGTGAAGACTGTATGCGTTTGTAGTACTTCATCTATGTCTTTTTCCCTGCGTTGTGCGTGAATTTTATTAGAATATTTGAATCAAACTATCCATGAGTTCAAAACATGTATGAGCAAAAAGTAATGCGAAATCTTATCCCTCGAAAAGCTGCAAAGAAATGATAACAACCAGCAAAGATATTCCAAAAATAAGAACACTCTTTTTATCTATACGTGTCCTTGAAACAACTTGGTCCGATAAACAGTTGTACGATTGTCGAAACTAGTTAGGTTATGTGACCACATCGAATGTCATTGGAAATAATGGTTTAATGATGTGAATTAGAGAAAATAATGTCTTACAAGTTGGTTCTCCATGATACGACCTTATTTCGATAGCAGGCAATCTCAAATCTCTTTCCTCCTTTTTTCATACGCACTACTGCGACGTTGGTTAACCTTATCTGATTGGTAGGTGTAAAAATCTTCGACATTTTCGAGCCTTATGAGTGTAATATTATCCCAAATTAAATATCTCTACTCCGAGAAATGTTCGAGATGAAAAATTCTTACTTTCCGCGTTGTGATCGGATATAAAAAGCCGCAGGATTTTGAGACGTGACAATTAATATGATCCAGACTTTAGTTCTATAGTTCGATGATTTGACGTTCGGATGCTGACAATCCAAGTCATATGTGAGCCGGGTATTTAAACCGAAGAATTCGTGTTGCGCGCGCAAAGAAAGACCGGAGTTTTCAGGCATGCGCCGTACAGGCTTAGATGCTTTTTGCAAGAGGTGTATTGAACATGGCCACCGCGAGCGTGATACTGTTTGACGTTATCGAAATATGAACGTTTACGCGTCGTTTTGACGGTGTGATTATATCCCCGCTAGTGATTAGTGACAGTGTAAATTATTAGTGACTTTAGTTAACAAAAAAACATGGCTTTGGTTACCGTTCAACGTTCGCCCAGCGTTACCAGCTCGCCCCAGAGTTCGGTGAGTTTTGCATTCCCCAACTATAGCTACACATACATCCAAACACCCACACAAACAATCTTTCTGTGTATGTCCAACACTCGGTTCTCACCACTTGATTCTATACCTATATGTATAGTAACTACTTATTTGTACACGCATTCTGACCAAAACACACTGCTTAATTAATTACTTTAATCTTAACCTCCGTTTACCTGTCAACGTCGTTCACGAACTATTCATGCATTGAACGCGCTGCACAGTGGGAAATAGGTAATAAAAAACAAAAGCACAGCGCGTTTTCTACATTTAGCGCTTGTCATTTGTTCATCACCCCTGATTATGGCAACGTGTAATTCAAATTATTCCTTCATGTAAGGGAGTAAATCAATTATGATGGTTAGTTCCTCGCTAATCAGTTTTGTAACAGTCTTTCTTCACGATGCCATTTCTGACAATGTTTGACGTCTAACCTGGTAGTCGATTAAAATCATTGTCTGAAGTGAACTCCAAAAGTTTCATTATCTCTTGATTATACTTATCGACATCGTGCCTTTGTCTGGTTACGATACGAAATGCTTCCATCAGCTGCAGTGGTGAAGTAATTCAAAAATAGAACTAATACAACACCTATTACGGTCATTCGTTCATGTTGATTTCATCTGATTTTTCCGCTGATTAATTTATTACCTTTCGAAGTCCGCGATGTTGCGATAAAAAATTTTGCTAATTCACTCAGGCATTTTGATAACTCTTGTATCGACCCAATTGATTATTCGTTCTGTTATTTATTTACACCGCCGATATGCGTGTGTTAACTGACACATGCACAACACTTCTTTATTCATTTCGACTAATCGTCTGACAATGAGTCATTTAACAACTGCAGTTTAGCTCCTGGTGATTGCGGAAGATAATAACTGATAGGTTTGTTTGTTTGTTTCTTTTTTTTTGCATTTTTTCATAATGTCAGTGAAGTCATTTTCAAATCCATATACATGCGTAATAGAATTATATCAGGCGAATTTTGGATACTACAAATTATATACCAACAACATGATTCTCTGTGAACAAAAAATCTCGCAAAAAAACACTGTACCAATAATTATTTGTGTACCTGTACATACCATCGTGTGCGTATAATTAGATAAACAACTTTCAGATGTTACGGCAAAATTTTTGGACACGCGGGTTTTTTGGGGGAAGACAGCGCAGATAAGATGTTGGTAAATTTCAGCTGATTTGCGATAAAGTCCATAGAAAGTTTGAGCTCTAATTGGTAAAATTCAAACCAATCATACCAAAACGAGCAGAGCTACGTCTTTTAAATCTTTCTCAATGCGATTCGAAATACGCGCTTCATCGCGTACGTACCATGTCTATTGCAGAATCCAGGTCTAAGCCCGCGAAGTCCATTTATCCAGCATCGAATATCCGAAAAAGCTACACCGCCGCCTTCTTCTCCAACCACCCAAACCCCTCTTTTTGGCTGTGACGTCGCGACGCCCAGCGTCGTGGGGTGAGTAGATGAGGCGCCGCCGAGTGTTGAGTGAGTAGACCGAAGTAGATTGCAGAAACGCGGTCCGTCGTTCGGAAGAAGGATAAGAATAAAAAGAAAAGTACGGAAGAGACGAAAGCGAATTGGCAGAGTTTGTGCCAGCGACCGAGCGTTAGGAAGAGGCTGAACACCAGAAGCAGCGGCTTCCCAGTTTCAGTCGGTCGCCGCGGTTTGCCGAAGTCATCCACGGGATACCGAATTGCTTTTCTCTATGTTGAGTATCGTGACTGACGAGCGCGCGCGCCTCGGTCTCGCCCCATAAAATCAAGAACGTCAGAATTATTTCAAGTACGACTGACGTGCCACGTGCGCCGCATACTCTGCATTTGAAACTCGATCTTTGCTCGCTTCAATGACATTTTTCTATGACCAGCTGATAATACGTATGCACTGTTTTGTCAAAAAGAATATACGAAGATACGTAATTTAATTAAATCCTCGAACGTGATTTTCTTACAAATTCAGAGCGAAGTGTAATTGATATAGGTACTTAAAAGAACCCTTCATCTGGTTTCGTCGTGCAACTGGTTGCTAAATTTACCGTGATAATTCGAGATTCCACCTATTTTTCTGTATTCTTTACCCTTTTTTTTCACACTTGAGATGCCATCGGCCTTCTTGAATCAGGGTATGGGACTTTAAAAAATAAAAGACTCGTAGGGCAGGTGTTTGGTAGAATTGTAGATGTTATTGACTGTAACTTGATCTGCTGTGGACAGTCTTATATCGTGCTATACAGTGTAGATTCGTGAAAATTGTAAGATGGTGAATCGATTTTAAAATTCAGTGTTGCCAAAGTCGTGTGAAAGAGATGATTTTATTCAAACAGAAAAGCCCAATGCTTTACGTTTTGCCACCGCCCGCAGCTCCGGAACCTCCTTCACCCTGGGCCACCATTTTTTGGGGCGAAGATAAAATACCCAGGCAACGTTCCAACTGCAGAGGACGAAGGGTAGCGCAGTTTTGTGAAAAAGTTTCGGCGAAAGTAAGAAAGTATTGGATATAACTTATATAAGTTAACTAGTTTGGAAAAATATATCTGAGAGATAAATTTCAAGAAACTCGCTAGATTTCGTGTAATGAAAGGGATAGAATTTTTTACCGCCCATTATTAGGCATCAAATTTACCGACATTATTCTGTTCTGCACATCAAATATGGTATGGGTTTCTAATTGTAAGTCGTGTAGCCTTTTTTATTGCAGCTTATACGTATACCCTCGTGTATACCACAGGAGGTTCACATAGGCATAACCGTTACGCCTTGTTCGAGTTTTGTTCGTGCCAATTTTTGCGTCACATACGCACCGCAATATACCTAATTAAATTCAATTAATGTTACGCGATGTTACGCGTCTTGGCGTGCCAAGGGCCCTTTTATAACTCTGCGTTGCCGCTGCTGCACTTACGCAACAATTAATGTATGTTTATTTTTCTGTTTATATATCTGCAGTGCAACATTCGAATATACTTTTATGAAACTTTATCACAATTGCATTCTTTTGTTCAGTTCAGAAACGAAGAGCGGCGTTCATTTTTCATTTCATATATATATTTTATACGTATGATATTATCGTGGAAACTTGCACCCTCGTTTTTCCTGGGGATCCCTTATACGTAACGATGCAGTGGGGAATAATGATACCGAGGGAAATAAAAAAAAAAAAATCGAAGACCACGGCGTTGTGCTCGTACACACCTACTTTTGTTCGAAAATTACACCGATCCATCATTTTCGAATGATATATGTACAAGGATCAGGTATATACTGTATTGCACTGCAGCTGCTGCAGGTGGCCAACGTATATTCGTATTGCGCTAAGTACACAGAAAAGAAAAAAAATTGCTACTCTCTACTTGTTTCACCACGAGGTGTCTGACTGACTTTTTATACTTTTTATCTCGTATTTAACCGTTTCATATATCGTTGTATTCGAGGGAATTCCGCGAATGAAACCTATAAGCTTGTATAATGATACAAAAAGTGAAGAAAAAAAAACGTATAATTAAACGGAATTCTCACGCGCGTAGCGGCATCTCTGAGCTGCAGGTAATACATATGATATACAAGGTGTCCCATTTCAACTTGATAGGGTGACCGAAAAAAAAAACAAAGAAGATAACGCCAAGTTCTTTCACTCTCTTGAATAAACCTTTGTAGAGGAAATATTTTTTTTGGTAAGACCATATTCTTTCGAGTGATAAAAATGTTTCGATCAAAATCTGACACCCTGTACATATTCCATTTATACCTGTGATTGTATAATTAATATAATTGCGAGTACTGCAGAACTTGATTGAAATAAGTCTGCGCAATTTAGATTTACTTGATTAAAATCCGAAGCTTTGATGTACAGAGAAAAAATTTCTAGACGTTATAATTATGAAAAAGAATTTAGGGGGTGTATACTTTATTTTGATTATCGGTAAAAAACAATCGTTCCCCGAGCTTCTGATGACGATTAATTTTTTTTCTCGGCTCTGTGTAAAAGTCTCGATGTCTGTCCGTCAAGCTATCACTGCAGTTGGACAGACGAAGTCTGATGGGATGAACGACTCGATTGAGCGGCAGAGATCAAGAGCTTTTGGAGTCCGAAGACCGTTCAAGCCGCCCACGGGTCGTGTCGTTACATGCGCGACTTTATGGCCGAATCATCTCGTTAACCGTACTGATATCTCGTTGCTCTCCTCTTTTAACGCATTAACCGGCCTATTTGCATCTTATTATGACGAGGAAGGCGAGCCGGTATAATAAGACTGGTCATAGCTGCCTGCCGCACCAGACGAGAAATGCGTTCATTAATGGTTCGAGCTACTCGATCTCCCGACAATTTCCACCTTTGGATGGATCATGCACGCATATATGGATTACATACAGTCTCATATCGATGTTCACGAGATCATTTTGTTGCCTTTTATTTTTCTTCCTTTTACATTCTTTCTAATCAACGAGGGGAAATTATATTAATTTATTATTCCTTCTATCGCGCAATTATATTATACGCGACGTCGTTGATCGAAAGTCAAACACGATTTATACACCTATAATTATATTCGTGATTAGTGAGATTTTTAATACGATAATCCCGATAATTCATTACGCAAATAGCGGGATAGATGCATACATATATGGATAATTCTGTGTGACATCTGCACGTATAGCGGTGGAACTGAATAACCTGAATCAAATGATAGGGATTGGATTGGATTTTATAGACAAATTATTGATAAAGCCGCAAAGGAGGCAGGTAAATAACTAGCGATGCGGTTATAACATCATGTATTAATAGTAGGAGATCAATTCAATCGAAACACGGTGCACACTCTCCTCCACAATCTACTCAACGAACTGGATTCGAATTGATCCATTTCCCCTTTATTGCCAGAGGGCGTTCGGATGTGTTCGGATGAACGATTCCTTTTTAAAGTTAGTTATACTATACGCACCCTCTACAACTACCATTCGCTCGAATTCAGACCTTCTATTATTTATTGAATTGACATATACAGAGAAAAAAAACTTGTATGTTCAAATTAATTTGTAATCGGCTTTTTTTGCCCCGTTGATCGATTTATTCATCTTTTTATCCTTGGACGATGAAATTGTCACCATATACATACGTCTTTTTTATCCGGAAGAAAGGCTGCAAGTGTATATGCGTCTTACACGGATAATTCTGTTGCTTTTTGTTGAATCTCCGGTAAGTTCTATGGCCGGGACCATCAAGACTCGATTTATCACGTCGTCCCTTGAGATGGGCATAAAAAGGTGTTGAGGAAAATCACGGCGGTTAACGTAGGCAATTTGTCATAGGAAAGCCGAGAAACGAATACGCATATGGTGATATTATACGTATACATGTATACATCGCTTCGTAGTTCACTTGCAGATCGTTTCGTCTCGCCTAATATCCACTCTAGGCGTGATCCCGGCCTCGTCATTTCGCTAGGCAACTTTCTAAGCGAATCGAATCCGTAACGTCATCCGTTTATTTCACTCTCTTAATCAATCCACTACAGTAGTATTCAAGTGATACAAAAAACTTTATCGTATAATGATCTGATGATATTTGACAGTTGAAAGTTTCAATGTCTTACGATTAGTTTGTAAACCTAATTATGTAAATGTTTTATTAATTTCAAGTGTTGTACTCGTTATATCTTCCGATCAAAATTTTTTGCTCATATGTAATTAGGTACCTACTTTAGGCACCTTATATTCTGTGACGTCAACAAACACTAGAAAAAAAAATTCACCTACCAACGTAGATTATAATAATCTAATGCCAACGTTAGTTTGCTCGCTGTAGGTATTTCGAGGAATATAACTGCGTTATGTTACCATAAATGCAATGAAATACGCAAGAGCTATAGTAACCGTAATAATTATACTAGATGAGACCCTAATTATTGAAAGTTATTCTTGTGTCTTGTAGTCTAATTGTTAGAAATAGAATACAATGCAATGCAACGTATGGTAAAGTTTTGAGAGTATAGAAAAAAAAACGTAGGTATATAAAAATCCTTTGTAATGCAGAATTATTATTTTATAAAACCTCTCGAAGTAAATTAAACGAACTTGCAAACCGAAAATAAAACATACTGTAAAACTGATATTTTATCTAGGAAATAGAATAAAAATTATAGTTATACATCTACATAATTGCAAGGTGTATTACGCGAGCAAATAACCGCTCTAACAACAGCTACAGTATACGGTACAAATAAAACGTTCAGAGAACAGCTGTAATTTTATCATACATTGTCAGTCATGACGCAACGTGGTCCGCCGTTAGGAGTTTTCACCTGCAATTTGACCTTGGTGTGAAAAATGTAGCAAAAACTTTCGCGTATTGTAGGGAAGGAATAATTGGCTTGTTCGTCAATTTGACATATAGGTGGGACTGACATCCGAAATTAGTTTTTCTGTTCGCGTGACATATAACGTTGAGTGGATTTGAACAATTTGGGTTTTAAACCGAACACAAATTGTTGGTGGAGTGTTCAGTTGTGCTGCACAGTAGGACGAGTTATGAACAGAAACGACCATTGAGAGAAAAGCGTCACGGGGCTCTGGGCCGCAGCAAACATGGAACTGGAAACTCGGCGTCAATAGACGAGGATCATGAAACTCGAAAAAAAACGACGAAAGTGATCTCCATCAGAGTCACAAGTTGAATTGCTCAGTTACCAGCAGCCAGCTGTACGGTAGCAGCAGCAACGTCAGCAGCAAATAGTCTGCTGTAGGCTACGCCTTGGTCCTGACAGAGTAGACTTTATACCTCGCTTTATACGAATGGCTAAATATACATGTGGAACTAATTCAGTGGGATACTCGTAAAGTGAGAATTTCAAACAGATCCCGATAATTCGAACCCTTAGGATATTTCTAGTGTTTTTTCGAGCGATGAACACTTCGAAAGATCAAATGAGAAAAAAACAAATTTGGTGCAACATTTCAGTATGGACGTGAAAATTCGATGGGAACGATTTGTCAGCATGCATATACTAGGTTTACCGCATATCACTCGATCGTCGTACACCTACCTCGAACGTGATCGTGAGTTACGGCAATAAATAAAGCGAAGATCGAGTTTAGCGATGTGCGCATGAAGCGAACGAATGAACAAACTAACCACCACTGGAGTTACGTAAGCGAAACGAATGATTACTCTCGATGAGCCTGACAAAATAGATATAAAAGAGAAGTGCTCATGTTGCTGCTGCTGCTGCACCAGGAGCAGCGACAGCAGCAGCAGCAACGGCGCCGCGGGAGAAGAATTATGGGAAAGTAGGCGAGCGTGGGCACTCGGTTTATACTTACTTCACACTGTGCAGTGTACCTAGAACTCGCGACTTGGCCTACGAACGAGTTCCTGGTCTACGATATGCATGTATACTTATATCCTGCAATGATTCCTCGCTCAGAACACCTTCAACATCGTCCTGATCACCACGTACGAGATTCAAATATCCCCAGATGGAAACTGTATGTATATTTCAAACCCCGATAATGTACACACGGTACCGTGACTGTTATGGATTTTCCGGGGTTCACAGTGTCGACGTGAACATGAACATAATCGCCGGAGCAGGCGATGGGAAAGGTTACCTGAAAAAAGTAGGGTTATCTGTTAAAAACGCCATGATTCTATTCGATGATAGGCTGATTTTATGATGATGCTAATATATACTTTATCGAGATGCAGATTCATTGGATGTGTCGAATAAAATGGAGCACCCTATACGCGAATCGTGTAGGCGAACGCGTAAATCGCGTAAGTAAGAGCGAACACAAACTAAATCGCTTTAATCTTTCGCTGATGTTCTGCTAATGGTTCTTCCTCATGTCCTCGTCTCTCCCCTATCCCGTCTTCGTGAGCGTTCTCTGAATCAGTTTGAACATTACACTCCGGGAGGATCTGCAGATGAGTTGGGCGGGCATGAAAAGCAGATTACCTTCTAGATAATATCTGCTTTTCATTTTGATGTATACTGCACTACGGTTTCAATTTAGAAAAAGTTTTTCAAGTGTTTTTAGCCGATCTCTTGATGCCAGCGGAAAAATGCTTTGCTCTAAATACGCGCCGAAATCCATTACTCCACATCAGATTCTACTAATTCTGATTCACCAGATTTTTTTTCCTATTCTGAGAGCCAGACTTTAAACTTTCGAATCAGACTTTTGGAACGAATGTTGCTGAGCAGTGCAAGCTTTTTCAATATTTATTCAATTTTTACCATGCCTAATTGACGAACCACACCAAAGGATATTATCCAAGGAAAATGAAATACGATGGAAGAATAGTGTCCAGTATATCAGAGTAAAATTCTTCTCTGAACCAGACGATGTATTACGAAGTCAAGGCCGACGACAATGTCGTTCATTTGTCATAACGCTTCATCAGGTGCGCAAGGAGTTACCTAAAAAGGAGTCTGACGCCGGCTTCAGATGCAGACGACGTTTCTGCAGGAGACTTAACCTGCGGTGGTTGCTGCTGCTGACTGGACACTGTGTTAAGACTCTTAAGGTGACTCGCATTCTCGTGCTACGATCAGTGCCTCTGTACCCTAAGAATTACTCGGTCGTCATTTAAAATTTTACTCATTTCTTGTCTTCTGATTCACGACACTCGCTAGCTTCTTAGCTGGAGCAGGGGCAGCATGCTTCGGGCCATCAGTTCTTCGTCCTCTGCATGCAGCAGCAACCAGATAAAAGTATAGAGAATCAGCTACTCTGCTGCAGAAGAGAAACAGAAAAGCAGGCGCGGCTCTGCGCTGGCCGGTTCTCGGCTCGCCTTGAAAGACGCAATTAAAAAGCCGTGATCTTCTTTTCACCGTGTGAAAGGTTCTATTTTAAGCTACCTCCAACAAGACTTGGAAATTACTCGCCGCTGTAATAGCCAGGGCTATTTATATTTCGCATGTATATATCTCCGCGACTGCATAGCTGCACTGTGCTCTTGGTACTGCTATGTAAAATACGCCTTATAACCGAGGATGTGCCTTTACATTCTCATCGTTGCCCATTCTCCCGACTATACGAACAAATATCACCATATGCACAGCGCACTATTGCTGGTCGTCGACATTCTGATGGCAAGTTTTCCTCCGGTCAATATGACCGATGCGGAGTCTTATAGTCCTGGTATAAGAATCGACTATCAGCCGTAAATATATGGTACTTCTACACCTAGCCGAGAGATTCTGAGAGGTAATTTGTACGATCTACTAATTAAAATGTATGGCAAAGACGTGCAAGTACCTTCTTCAGCGATACGGGGGTAGTCGAAGAAAATGTTGTGTATTTCGAAGTAGCGTGAAGATTCTGATCCGATTTCGCCACTGGTGTATTTTCTCTTAATTAGAAGTCATTAGTTTTTTGTAATTTTTGGAAATCGATTTACAGTTTTCCTGACACCATACCATAATAGAGATGAAAAGTTAGATTCTTAAGTGTGGCACGTGGCGACGGAGTTATAATACTTAAAAGGCGTGAGAGCGGAGAAATTGAAAAGCGTCTGCGCTTCAGAGTTATCGGGAAAAAACTTGATTTGGAAACATTGCACATGCCCACTATAGCCACGATTTCATGTATACCTACTCGTATAGTCAATGCAGACGTCATTCGCGAAAGACGCGCCCCTTTTCTATATTTTCTTTTTTCATCCTACAGGCATCAGCAACCACAATCGATGCGACCGCCCTGAGCTGTTCTTTTTTACCGTCATGATTCGTCGTCTCTCGATGTGATTTTAAAGAAAGTAAATCACGATAAGTACGGCGATATTTTCCTCTTTTCTGATTCACGTTTATAACTTCTTTTTTGTCTCTCATTTCTTTACGGTTTGCGGAGAATAGTTTTCATTGAATGCATATCTACTTTCATTTTAATGCAGGTTTTTTTCGTTAATAGCCGATGTAACTTACATTAGGTACACGCACGACTGCAGTACGGTTGCTGTGCAGCGTCGCAGAAGGGTATAATTTAATCCTTATACTATTGAAATACCTACTCAGGCTGGCTTATCCTGTGCAGCATGGCAGGAATCGTTTCATAATTAACGCCGCTGCTTTGGCATTTGCAGCAGCAGCAGCAATTCAACTTCAGACTTAATCCCGTTTATTACTTCAACAAGTTTCCGCAATTTTTTTTATTTTCTTTTAATTTTTATTCTTATTTATTTTTTTATGTTTTTTATACCGCTACGGCATTAAGATGACAAGCAAGAGAAGCAGATGTGGTTATACCCACTGCAACTGCGGAATATACGTAGGTACACTACCAAGTGCTCTGACTTAGCTCATGCCCGCAGCACTGCGGTACGATGTAGACTTTACACTTATATATATGTACGAGTTTTACCATTATATTCTTGGATTATAAGCCTCTGAGTCAAGCTCTTCACAGAGTTAAGCCTTAAAGTCGTCACGAAGAGGGTTAGAAGCTCGTGCATTTGGTTCTTCACATTGTTTCGAATAATTCGACCAAAGTGGTTTTTACCGAATTCAGAAATTCTAACGCCTCGATTCAAGTTTTAACATGCAAAGTATGAGTCATTATTCAAATGTTGTTACTTAATGAGCATTTTTTTAATTTCTTCATGTTATCTATAGAAAAAAAAAAATCTCAACGATCATTTTGTCCGATCCATTGAAGGTTCAAAACCATGAATCAAACAGGACTTAATAAATCTTCCTATGCACCATAGTGTGTAGGGAGATGTAAAGGAGTGTGTAGCCACCCCTGAGCTGAATTTGAGCCCTCTTGACGGGTTAATCCTCGCGTTACAAAGCCTAAAGGATCAGGGGAAAACAGAGGGACCAAGCAAACGTGGGTAAGAGTCCTGAAACTACCCACGAAGTGTGCTAGGTGCGGGTAGGTAACGTTTAGATTTAGGCTTTAGTTCAGGGCCAGCTTTGTCGATTACAGTAGTCCCGGTGCTGCAGTAGGGGAAGCAGATACATTTTTTAGATTTCTGGTTTGTTCCTACGTCTGCAGTATTTTTTCTTTCTGCGCTTCATCGTCGCGATTGATTGATAAGCAACTCAACGTGAGGTATATGAATTTCTGTGACGACGAAGATGACGATTAGTACTTTTTGAACGAATGAACTCATCTTTACGTGCCAGAGTAAAAGAATTACTTCTGACTCTAGACGTATACTTATATCAAGTTGGACTGTAACTTGAATCCTCGAGCTTTCGAGGATCTAAGAATGGCGATGAATCAACTTTAGAGACAGCTCTTCGTTGACTAGGTGATGAAAGAGATAAATAAGAAGAAGAAAGAATTTAAAGAAGTTTCAACTTACAAGCTTATGTCTATAGTTCTACTTTTTTCGAGCGGAAAACTTTACCTCAATCATATCCTTTTTCTTTCGTTTTGTAGCTTTAAGTTTGAAACTTCCGGAAGTGTCCAGTCTTTTCAGTGATGATAAATCGATGATCATACGACGTGTTCGATTAATCGTTGGTGTCGATCAATCGGGCGCTTAGGGTTTAGAAATTTGAATCAACACTCCATGAAACTCGTTTTACCGGACAACCCTGCGTGATAAATCGTCGGTGTAATCTTCTTATAGGATTTAATGAAGCCCTATAATAATAATTCAGCAGATAGTTAGTTTTGTTGCTCCACTATAAGTAGGCAGTTCGTCGACTTTAATTTGCAGCTGAAAATCTATTAATTTATAGATATGAAGGTATGTTCGAGTCAGCTTTCAGGGAAAACTGATATTAAATTGACGACGAGCATAATAGAGATAAATAAAAAAAAACCCAATACGAGAAAAGTGGAAAATTATTCAAATTCTGTCGGATCAAATTCCAGGTCCTCCAGCAGTGTATTTTGGCGTTATTTTCGTTTTTTGACTGATTTGCCCCTCTGTTTTTCTGCAGCTGCAAAACTGGGCGTTCCCCGTGCGTCGCGGTAAATTAAGCTTTAAAATCAATACGGGGCCAACCCTTTACTTGGACTATAAAAATGCGATCCCTTCTGCAAGTGCATTCTGTTAGCTACTACCTACCAACCTTCCCTTGCCTACTCTCCTCTCATCTTCTCCTACCCATGCCCGTAGCAGTATGCAAAATCTAGGGGGTGAAGACACAAAGGGTTGCGTTAAGCTACAGAGGGTTAGTCATCACGTTTGTCATCATTTCTCTCTCATGTCCGTCCAGCAGCACTCAACTCACAATCAGTATATCCTACGCATTGTGTAAATTCTATACCTACGTAATAATCCTCTCCCTAGGAATACAACAAACCGAAACATGCCGGAAAAGCGCTGACCACTCATTCAACATTCTCATTGTTGTGAAGTTTGGTTGTAATTCTCACGTTTCACATCACATTGCTCATTACATGAACCTGACGGACGCAATTCATTTTTTCTGTGATTTTTTTTCCTCTCCAAATCCTGCATGATCCATGAAAATTCAGTTCGTTTTACCGTGCGACACCGTATGCATACATACATATGTGATCGTACGCCGTGACTTTGATCATGATGGATTTGGTTCCTACGTCTGGTTGATCTGCGAGCAACTTCATGCGACCGCTGCAGAAATAACCACATGCTGCAGTGTTCACAATGTCCGTGTTCGTTCGTTCGTTCCTAGCACAATGACGAGTTCAATGACCTGCGACTAAATGAAACGAGAGAATTCCTGGCTCAATTAAGAATCTGAAATGCGGAAACTGATGCCGATGTGTACAACTTGCACCGCAAGTCGTCGCCCAGACTCCCCGACGTCAACCGTGAAACAGCAAAGTGCTTAATCTTCACTCGTTCTGCAGCTACCATACCATTACGAGCACCACTTGATCGCTGCAATAATCGACCATGACGATCTTCTACGCTGCTTATTGTCAGTTCATACTTACCGCATTTCGATTTCATAACACATGTAGTTTGCTTGATATAACCATCAAATCAAGACCCGTCAAAATAGTTTGTTCTGCAAAGTGTTTGAAAAAAATTTTTACAAGCTTCATCCGACGTTATTGAGAAGTAATAATCTGGAGTAACTTTACCGGCGCACATATGGAATGCGTATGTGTTGTTTTTTTTTACAATAAGAAAAAAAGCCCGTCAACGGGTGCGTACTCAACATTGCGTTATTCATTGTTTCCATGTAGACAGAATAAAATGTATGTTCTGTTAGCTTCGTTGACTATAAGTCGCATAAAACATAAAACAAGTACGACATTACAATCGCGCTTATACGTGTTCAGCGATCAAAGTTAATAAGTAAAGTTATTCTTTTTTTTTTTTTTTTTTTTATAATACGTTATCGCGAGCCCTTTCTTATTGCTTATTATTATTATTTCAAGACTATCGTACCTGCGTCGAGTTTTGCGAAGGAAAAGAAAAGAGAAAGAAAAAAATTCTTTTTACGTTTGAAAAAATTCAAGTATAACCAAATCGCTCAACGGATGTTTTTGGCGATTTATGCAATGACGCTTGGGTTATGACGCCATCGTCATTTGCAGAGGCAATATATGTCGTGTCTTATTGCGTTCATGAACGATTTGTACTCAATGTACCTACATTATTGCATCCTTACACCTCGGGTGTTGTATTGTCTTGCAAATGATGGCGGAGTGTTGTTCTATAGGGTTGCCGATTGTATAAACAGCTGGTGCTTAAGCCCACGCTGTATTTTGTTCATCTATAGAAAACCTCGTACAAAACGCGCGCGAGGCCAAAGCTGTACGTGATGCAGCGACTACAATCTCACCGTTTCAATTACGTTATATGTATTTCGTGGGTAGAAATTGTCATCCAGGAAATTAATCTCACGAATCTCTCCTTACTTTAATGCATTGCAAATCTCATCCTATCGCAGCAGCTGCTAATTCAACTACAGTACCAAGTTATGTTATTACTGCGCAAAAAATATTAAAATTGTTGTTTTGAAATAGAAATTTTTAAACGCGGATCTTGATATGAAATTACGAATAGATTATACCCCTGTGAAGGTGCCCCCCCACTTCTGTATGGAATGAAACTTTTCGTCGGAGTTCAGTGTTCATTTTGCATAGTTCTAGAGTTTTTTGTGGGTCTTAGAAATAGTGCTGCGCGTCATAGAGGGGTAACCTCCCCAGATCGAAAATTTTTCAGCTAATTAGCAGCACTATTTCTAAGACCCACAAACCCAACCATTCCACACCCTTCCATACCATTTCACACCATTTCATTTCAAAATTGACTTTAATTTTATCAATTTTCTAATCTTGATGGGTTTTTTTTTTGAATGGTTTTAGGATTCTGGTGCGGGGGCTCCAGCGGACGACGAAGATGCAGCACGGAGTTGCAAAAGGTAAAAGATTCACGATTTATAGATAGTAAACTCCAATTTACCGAAAATCATTTTCTTTATCTATCTCTATTAGGAGAGGTTATCGGCCGATAAGCCAATTTGGCTCGATATGGATGTGTTATTAAAAAATCTAGCTAATATCCGGAGATTGACAGAATTCATTCCATTATGATTAAACCAATTTTGTGGAGGAAAGGTGAATTCGATAATAATCAGTGAATCAGATAAGTAAGTTAGAAGCAGTTTATTTCGTAATCATACGTCAAGCATACAGCAAAGTATAATTGTCAAGTTTATAATCAATTTCTTACATCTCTATTTTTAAGCTAGTCCTACTTGTCGAGCTCGACTTAATTTTAATTTCATAATCAAATATTAGATCATTCGTCGTGCATACATATGTTTCAATACAATTGTCAAAATCTTAACCTATTGCTTAGCTAAATTCTTAAGCTACGTTTGGCGGACGCAGCCGGCCTGTTAACTCTACTTACGAAGGTATTCTTAGCTCTAAGGGAAGTTGATCCAAATTTAAGGGTGGGTACAAATACAGGAAGAGGAGCGGGGCTGATCTTAGGGGATGTGGAGCGACCGCGAGTCAGAACAGTGACCGGCCCACCCCGGGCGGCTCTGCGTTTCTCTCTGCGGAGATGACGACGGGCGCGTTGCCGGAGTTTCGAGTCGTCCCGACAAGCGGCCAACCACCTGCGGGAGACGTGGGAGGCGGTGACCAGAGAGCCGGGGTCGAGGTACCCGAATATCGTCTGCGACACCTCCAGAGGAAGGTCGGCGACAAAGTCCAGGCCCTCGGCACCGGCACCCATGGCGAACAACAACGAGCCAAAAGATTCCATGTTAACTCTTTGACGGCTGGTAGTCGAATGATTTTCCGGAGTCGGAGGGCCTCCTTATATGCCCAGGATCATCGTTCCGGATCATCGCACCGGCCAATCGTAGGCGAGGGGCACCCAGGTAAACGATTTCCGTGGAAATCATATGCCCGAACGGTTCGGTGCACACGATTTTTTTCAGCAATGTTTAAAATTCCATTTTTCTGAACGCGCGTGTTGTATATAATCATCATACGAACAAACTTTTACCTGCGGTATTTCGCTCAGGAATGATACGCGTTTACGTATCATTAGACAACTGCATCATCAACTGTCATAATTCTATAACTACGCATCATCATTGAAGCCGTGTTAGTTTTGCCTGCTAATGAAGACATTGTAATTTATTCAGACATCGAAAAGTCGACTTGCAAATCTAGATAAGGAGAATTTCGCTCGATTTGGTATCAAGCTGTTACTGGTTTCCAAATATGGATATGGGTTTTACTTGCTACTTTAACGAGACGTTCGCAAAAATACATTTTTTTTTTTTTTTTCAAATAAGGACCTCAATATTGAAAAAAAAACTCTTCAAACTTTTACAACAATACAATAATGAAAAAATACCTCTGCGCCAAGCTAAATAGGGAAGTGTATACATACATAGGCATACATACTCCAATATGTACAGAGTAAAGATTCTACGAAATATTTTTTAGCTATACATAACAATAATGTTCTCTTATATCCTACAGCTCACTTCCGGTACTGACTGTCACACAAATCGACAGTTATCTAACACTTGAATTATACTTTTACTTATCCAAATTCTCATTAATAAAATTATCGAACGTCGCAGCATTACAAGTTTTCAAGCGTACTTGTACGTTGACTTGAAACTTCGTCTGTTAGTTATGGGTGTCGTCCTCCTTATGTTTTGTGTGTAGTTACTGCCCCCCTGCCCCGGTTGATTGGAGATTTTAATTAACGATTATCGCTCTATCGCGTATTGCCTCTCTGATATACGCTTTATCCGAGCTATTTAAGGTGGATCGAAGTTGGTTAATTGCAATTATAAATCTCGATTGGCAGTGATACGCGTATTCAATTAACTGCATCGACTTTGCTCCAACCTGTACGTATCCTACGTAACACACGGCGCCATACGCACATATATACGCGACGAGGTATATGTATGTATAGTATATTACAAATGTTGAACAAAAAAATATAAAACAAAAAAAATAGATCCTTCACGAGAACACCATAGAGTTACAAAAAGGTATATAGTTAGTATAGACGTATATAGGATATGAATATATGTCTATAGAAAGATCGAATTTATTACTTCACTTAGGACCTCGATGACTGTAGTCTTATACTTTAAACAGGGTGAGCAGGTAAGTTATAAAAGTTATATAAATATTCTTCGCCTTATTTAGAGACGTTGACAAACATGCGAATCGTATAATTATTTATATTATTCTCATTATGTGCTCGCTGTGTTTTCCGTTTTCAATACGGTGAGGAGAATTATTTTTGTTTTTTATATTTTTTTTTTAAACCTACCCCACGTTACTCAATAATCATCGTAATCACGTGCCGTTTTTGTTGGGGTAGATATATGCGATTACCGCATACGTCAAATTCTAAATCTGAATATGGTAAATAAATGAATCCAGCTGTCATGTCGCATATCTAGTTTGACACCGGTTGAACATGTGTATATTTTAACGATTCATCTTTTAGAGCCAGCGTGTTGCGTCACCCTTCATTTCTTTTTTTTTTGCGCACAAAACGATGGATCACGTGACAACCGATTCGCGATATTTATTATACGTACGAGCGATGATTTTTCGCTGATCGCAATGAGTCTCTAACTGTATTGACTCTTTTCGTAAATCATCTATTTACTTTTTTATCATCATCGTTACAATTGGTCTTAAATATGTAATTATTCATATGACTGTACTTTATAAGGTCAAACTTCGAGGAACGATTTGAATGAAGAAGCGATAGCCTGCAGCGTAAGAGCTGCGGGGAATATAGTTGCCCGATGATCGATCGGCTGTTGATTGATTTCTCTGACTCGGTACAGTGGTTAACAGTGATCCTTCGATTTGTACTCGGGATATATTTACGGATTGACCTTTAACTCTGACGTTTTTCCCGCAAAGGTCGCGTATCTAATACGCGGTCTATAAAAGTACGCTACAGGTAGAATACGTGCGGCTATACCTATATCTACGCACGTCAGTTGCACTCATGGCTCCGCTAATGGAAAGAGAAATTAGTCGTGAATTTAATTCAACCTCGATTGCCGTAACACGTACTGCATCGCACGACAGTTTTATCGCGATCCAATTATCGAACTTCGATCTCGAATCGACGTCTCTTCTGATACAGTAGCCACCTCTCCTTTTTTTCATTTTCTAGTATGTATAGCTGTTAAAAAACTCGCGTGCATTTTATACCAAAGGCAAAATATGTATATTGTGCGATTTACGAAGAAAATAGATTTTGATACAGCTATCAGCGATTTGACGTCACATGTACCTGCAAGTTAACATCTCAAACACGTAACGCATAGGTAATTTGAGCGAGCTTATTCTTAGCTTCAAATCTCCCCGTTTAACTTCTTCAAAAGCAGTTGATCGGCAGGTACATGCAATAATGGCATCAAGGCAGAGACAAGCTGCACGCGCGCGACGTGAAGCTAGTAGCAAAATAAACTCATCCGTGATTACAAAATCATAGAAAGTTACGCACTGCATTGCATTGAACTTCCTTATCCAATGTGTACAATATTATTTATACACTAAAATCTCCCGGTTATTATATCGTATGCATGTATTATTTAATACATAACGCTCATAGGCTCGTATATTTATATCTACTTTTAATTGCGGATTATTATCCCGAGCTTCTTTGGGTCTTACGCCTTAATTAAAATTCATTCATTTAAAGTCCCACGGAAATTCAAAGAAAAGTTATACACGAGTACACTATACTTTCTTTGGAGTTATACTTTATTCTACGATGCCGCGCGTGCTTTTGCTATACCTGTACCGTCACACGTATATACTCCACCGCGGTTCTAATTAACACTCGCACTATGTATGTACTTGATACCATAATACCTACTCTGCCACAAACGGAAGGTAATTTAGCGGGATTTACTCGTCTACGATATGCCATAGAGCAGTAGGTATATGTATAAGGGAATAATAATAATCCGTCCAGGAAATACGTATAGTTGTACCATCAGCTAATAGCTTCCTATGCAACGAAGCCGAGGCGCAGAAATTAATCAGCCGTAGGGAAAAAATCAAGAATGATCACGCTATTCTAACGATTATGTATACGACACATGA
The DNA here is from genome assembly GCA_963932425.1 of Athalia cordata. Lineage (NCBI taxonomy): Eukaryota > Metazoa > Arthropoda > Insecta > Hymenoptera > Athaliidae > Athalia > Athalia cordata. Next base: position 36,657,372 of record OZ010626.1, read on the forward strand.
TTACATATGCATGTAAAAAAGAAAGACGCCGTTTCGTATCGCTGTATTGAAGATTCGAATGCAATTTTCGATTTTTTTTTCTTCTTTCTAACATGTTCAAAAGTCTTAGTTTAACATTAAAAAAAAAAAATTATAATTAAATAAAATAAAAGACAGTAATATCACCGGAATTTTTTTTTAAATAACGCACGTATTATTTACGACATTTGGCAATTCTTTTTCTTTTCTTTGGGCAGGATAAGTAACACCCATCCATGCTACAGCGGTTGATACGTTACTGCAATAATACGTCATCATTTCAGTTGAAATAGAAATCTAAAAAAAGAAAGATAAAAAAAAAGGAAAAACTAAATAAAACAAGTAATTGAACGTGATTACGTAACGGCATTGCTTTTGATAATGAATAAAAGGATGACGAATCGTATGGTGTAATGAAGTTAAAGAAGCTATCCGGCGAGAGAGATCATTACAAATATATAAGATCTAAGTGCTGCTACCGCACAGTTTGTTCATCCCGACGAAATTCGTTCTACGATATTATTATTTTACACGTGAATGAATATTTTTTTTCTCTTTTTTCTTTCTCTAGTTATATTCTTAAACAATTACACAGCGACCTATCAGTTTATTTTTCCTTATTTTTCCTTTCATTTTTCAGTTCGATGAACATAATAAGCCTTACGTATATATATGTATCGTAATATAACTGTAAGTATATAGGTTATATATATATATATATATTGAAACATATAGTTCACTGACAATTATACTCGTAACTACGTAAGTTGGCAGTCGCGTAAGAATGCCTCATTGTCCTGCCGCGCGGGGTAATATAATATGGCAGAATAATATATAATATAATGGAGGTATAATAGTTGCCCGGTGTGGTGCGGTGCGGTGCGTTGCGTTTCTGACTTTTAGACTTTCACTTATTCACGTATTTAAGAACGTATAGTTGCGGCGGTTGTTGCCTGTGTGATTAATACTTATGCCTGGTTGTTCACGCCTCGTGACCAACGCGACCATCGTCAAAGTGTTGACCGGCCAAGTGGACCACCATTAGATCTATAAAAATTCCATTTTCCACTTGCGAAGACGCACACGTACTGAGCGCACACTTTGGCGACTTGAGGGCGTCTCAGAAAAATTCAAAATTCCGAATTTCGAATAATTGAACGTTCATTTCGGTTCCATTGAACGGGTACCTTTGAATTAACATGGACAATCGAAAGTCAGACCAGAAGCGAAAAACTCGATGAATTTCCGCTGCTCCAGGTCGGCGCTTTTCTTTTTCAAACATACTTTTTTTTTTTTTCTTCTCTTTTTTTTCATTCTCGAACACGTCACCGTTGGTAACAGGAATCGATCAAACGTTGTGCGTTGCGTCAATCGAACGGAATCTATACGTAATACCGAAGTCTATATCTTGATACACATTGAAAAGAGATTGCATAGTAATAGTTGAGACTAGACCAATTATTGCCGCACGCCAATCCCAACGAAATCTAATTTAATTCTTATTATAAACAAGATATGTACACGTGCACACTGACGTTGATCATAGTGGTCGGTACAATTCACTGTAGAGAAGAAAAAGAACTTTGGTAGCAATGCGGACTATCTTATAGTTGATATTAAGAGCTCACATTTTTAGGGGATTTTTAAAAATTTATTTGGAAGCGTTTAAGCTTCTGAGAGCATCAAAATTCGAAAACACCCCTGTTAAGGACCACCTTTTGATGTACCTATCTTTTTTCAATGCTGATAATATGTGTTTCTACTTATTTTTCACAGTCGAGCAGCTACGCGATAGTTTTTCTACATTTTTAACCGAAGATTCTGAAGCTTCGGTCCATCTAATGTTTCGTGTTACGCGCCGATAGAACAAGAGAAGTAAAAAGGAAGAGTAAAAAGAAATTGGCCTCCAGTCTAGCGCAGTGCAGGACGGGAAACATCAGAACGGTACTTCAGTGGTACGAATAAAATGAGAAAGAGAAAATACGAAAAAAAATGATGGGCCTGATCAGGTAACTAGTCCGGATGTCGCGTTGTCGCTCGTATTTCTCTACACGTATACAACGATACGTGTATAGGTTCTCTGCAGTGGAGCGATTCGATCGACTTTACCGATGAACCGTTCTGGATGTGAATACATTTAATGATTGAATTTCAGTCATGATGAAAGGGTTTTCTCACAGGGAGACTGAGGTACTACATAGAGATTTGAAGTGAGCGTCGCGACGAAGTTGTACGCTCTTCTTTGTTAGTCAAATTTACGAACTCGTAAAAATTCCGCTCAAGGTGGACCACTGTCGGTGCTCGACCTCCCGCCTGAATGTCTCCGCGCAGCCTCTAGTAACTAGTACCGGAATCCCCCCCACTTTTCTATCTCTTTTACTATAAATTTTACTTTTTTATTTTTTACTTCTATTCCTCGTCGCGGTACCCGCAACATCTGCTTCGCTCTCGACCGTCCCGTGCCTGGAGTTTGTGTCACGAAATCATCTTCTACCCCGCCTTTCGCTGCGGAGCTCGTCTCCAAAAAATCAATAGATAAAAAACGAAAGCGCAATAAATTTCAAAACATTTTTTTCCTTTTTTCGCATTGGTAATTGATGACAATTTCCATAATCAAATACAATGTACAATTATACACCGTCGTAAATCCAGAAGAATTCCATTATTTGCACGGAATAAAAAATACATTGGCGTTCCACCCATACCTGTAGCTACCTTTGAACGTTTTTACAGTTGCAGAATTATCGGTATAATATTTCTTTGACAGTAAAACTTGTGAGCGAATAAGGAGGTATGTAATTGCGTTTCAAGTGTTTATTACGCTCGTAAGTTTAGAGCGGTAAGCGTATGTATGTATATATGTGCAGTCTTTAAAAGCTGGTTTAATGTAACCAAGTAGTCAGTATTCCACATGAATGATGGGGTGATGTAATCGCCTCAAAAGTAACGGTGGGACGTTATTAAATTGGTGGGAAATCACACATGTCTGTACGTATATATATTATAATATATGCTGCGCTTGTAATGTCACATTCCCCGTAATATGTGCGAACGGTATAAGTTACACGATTCCTCGCTGGTAATATTATACCGCTAGATATTTATGTACACTTGCGGTCGGTTAAAAATCTAAAGGAATGCTTCCGATGGAAAATTTATCGGACCAATTGACTCGATGGAAAGTGATTCGCATACCGACGTGGAGAATCTGAATGTTAAAGTCCAGCTTTTATTGGGACGCAGTCTAGGATCAAGGCTATAATCTGTATGGAGTGTGGAAATCTTCATCGTTAATATATTCGAATCGAATAAATATCACAGGAAAAATGTATAACATATGAGCTAGAATTTTATCTTACAGGTGATGAAAGTTGAATTTAAAATTTCGAGGAAAGTTTGCTCTAGTCATGTTTAAATGATCACTGATTTTTGTAACCCGAGGCTATTTTCACTTGACACATTTAAAATCATAGGCGTGAATTTCAATTTATTCCATCTACAAGCATCTTATATGTCCGTAATAAAGATGTTATAAATCAATAAGCGATCGACCTCCATTTTAGTAATATATTTTGAAATTCAAACCACTTGAAGATTTTCTCAATAAATTCTTTCGCTTCAACCGATAGAATATTCGGCTTATTTCTACACCGAGTAAAGTTACCCCCCAATAATTGTGCCACCCCCCAAAGACCCCATTTCAATTAATAATCATCACATGCCTTTCGAGTGGGCAGTCAGTGTCCATTTCTTGGTCATCTTTATGATCCTTGAACATGTTCCGGGTCGATTGGTCAGCGAAAGAGGTCAGCGCACGGTACATTAGTTCCGCGACATAAATATCATCACTGGCCCATTTCTATCTGCAAAAGCAAAAGGAGGGATGGCGTGGGCGGACGCGAAGATATGAGGAGAAAAATTTAGGGCGCCGTGAAGTGTTCGCGCTTCTTGTTTCTCGTCAAGCGTAGGATGCAGTTTCTGGCGACTTCGCGGTCATTTGCACCAAGTATTAGTATCCGCAATTTCCGGGAGTTAAACCGCATCAGATATGACTCGGAGTTACGAAGTTGAAAAGCGTTCCCAATCTGTGGTTAGTCACTTCGAAACGCATCGAGAAAAGATATCTCATATCAACGTTGAGTGAAAGATTATAGCTGCTTGTCTTACCGCATACTTTTGATTACGGGTTAACGAGTGGACCTCGAATTTTTCTGATGTAGAATGAGGTGGCCAATTTGGTTGAAGACTATTGCGTGAATCGAAACCACCGATGGCCTTGGTAGAAGCCGATAATTAAAAAGTACTGAATAACAATCATTCCAACAATTTTGTACCTACAGCACGTATTAGCTTCCATTTCTTTAGAGTTTGTGCGAATATAATTATAGCGACGCGATCGTGTACGCGGTGGGTAAAAGGAATTATTAGAAGAGCGCAGAATAAAAGTAAGAGTTGGAGAAGCATTTACCCAGATATAATGAGGTGACCATGAACCACATAGCGTGGTCGTTTACAGCACAAATAATACATTATATACTGTATTAGGTATGTGGATATTGTCGTTGCATAATTTCTTCGCGATATCTTTTTTCTTTTAAACCTTTTTCCCCCATAGCCACGTTTTCTGTTTATTTGTTCTCGTTTTTTTTTTTTTTTAATTACAGTTCCCAGTGGTTGATAATTATATTCGGTTAGGTCATAACAATTCGACCGTTACCTTTTCACCTGTGACTACTTACGTTGCGTATGGTATCTATGTGTATCCGTTATATGCTGTGTACAAAGGTAGGCATTATACGTAATGTACTAAACCATGAGAACTCGAATGAAAGTTTATTCTTGTGTCCTTAAAAGCGGTTTATTTCAACGACATCAAATAAGTAGCTCCTAGCTACTTTACGTGATCATGCGGCTTTATAATATTATCAAACTCGTTATGCCATCACGTTATGTTCTCTGAAAAAGTGTTTAAATGTTCTGCAGTTTACTTTACGGTACGCGGAATAGACGTGTTTCTTTTTTCCTTTCCTTTTTTTTTCAAGTACTACGTTCCTCGTCTGAATCTATCACTAACCAATATTTTACCAACTGTCTAGGAAATCTACCCTACGTTCCCTGATAGTGATCCAGATTTTTCTCTACTTAAATCAAATAGCGAGGTAATACACGCATTTGTATGCGTGCGTTACTCCAAAATGAAAGTAGTAGAACTCCCAGTTCTCACGAACTCATAACTATGTCTGAGCATTAACTTTATAATCCGAATGGATTGAAGAAGACCGTCTTGTGCAGCGTGAATATTTGTGGGTGTAGAAATTTATAACTTTGGCGTTCGACCATCACCTGGATACCATATCACATTTTAAATAAGTCGTATATTGATTTCTGCCCAATCCTCTTGATATCCGCTCTCTAATTATAACAACCTGCAAAAATTCACAATAACGTGACACTGACGGGTTGAGTTCAATGAACGGCGTTACAATTTTGCGCTGCAGCATAAATGCATGCGGAATTGTTATCCCGACGTCACTATACCCGGACGTCCTCTATTCTGACATGCAAAATGGACATTGCTCACGCTGTCATCGGTTCATAAATAATTGTCACATGATTGAAATTGCACGACCGCCCAGCCGCAATCCCATTAACTACTCTCGTCGCTCTCCGGTGCCTTCCTGTAATTCAAACTTATTCATCCTGCTGAGCCCATCGGCTTGTCATTCACGACAAGTTTATAAAAATGTCTATCATTTTCCTAATCTTTTCCCCTCAGTTCTGCACCTGCGATGATGTTTCAGGTCAAATATCGCCCCAAATCCGCGTCTGCAGTGACAAAGACGAGGTAAGTGAGACGCCAGCGAAAGTTATGGCACTGCTCAGACCAGATGGTATTACTCAATCAGCACAATTTAAATCGTGACCACTTTCCCACCAATTTCCTTTGCTAAACCTTAACGACCGTTTCGAACGTAGAACTGACTTTTTTGCTATGCAAACTTTATTCTCTCTTTTTCATCAGTCGAAATAGTAGAGATCACATAATGCGCTGATGATTGCCCCCTGAAATAGGTATACCAAACTTGAGAGCATCCGATCAGTTCGTGAATAAAAAGACTATTTCTATGCACTTACTTTCAATGCTGAAACTAATTGTTAATTGATTTCATTAGAGTTACTCGTCTCGACAATTTTTATGCCCAGATGTAGTAACGGAAACTTTAATCGGTGTCAAGCATGATATTCGGTTCGATCACGATCCAACTTCTTGCAATTGTGGAATAATTGGTAGTGAACCAATTTGGTGTTTTTATTACTTTCCCTAAAACTTCGTAGCTTTCTCATAATAATATGTTTCACTTGAATAATGAATAAGAAAAAATGTCCATGAGCAGCTAACAATCGCGAGCGTATGGCTATTCATCGCAATCGATTTACGATCGGTGAAAACTTGTCTGACACAATGATCGATAATGAATTCAGATTCTACGTAACAAATAAGACGACGTCCTTGAGCCGCTCATGGTACAGACCTGCATCGGAAAGAACCACCCAGTTTGTAGTCGAAATAAGAAGTTGCGTCCCGGATTCTCGACAAACGTTCTGCAGCCTACCGTTTCGACTACCTGCTGCGATTCTCATCCATAAACATTCGCTAGGTCCTCGAAAACACACTATATTCGCTTTTATGCACGCGAAATGAACTTTGAGTCGACCCGCTTATACATATATTCTGGATCAGAATCTACTGGATCATTAACTCAAGGAGTGTCTGCCGTTCCCGTGATATTTACACGAAGAACATTTTGGCGAAGATCTCAACATACGTGCTGAATGATATTTTGTCTGGAACGAAGGTATTGATATACATTCATCTAGCTACAGCTGTTGCATTCATTGCGGATCCCCTTCGGAATTAGCATTTGCAGCAGATCTTGGAATAATGGGAGGTGTAAAAACTCTTCTGATGCACCCGTCATACTAAAGGTATATAGGATAATGGTTGTTGACTGCTGGGTAATTTTCCAATTCCATAACTGGAGGCAAGGTATATACGTACGTAGCATTTCATTTGAATACAAAGTCTTAAGAACTTTGAGATCATCCTAGCTCATAACGCGAATTTCACATGTAACTAAAAATTATTGTTATAGTTTATAATTATACCCAGCAGAAAGACTGAAACGTATTTTGAGTATCAAGCAACCGCCCTACGCGTGAGTAAGAAAGACGGTCGTAAAATTCAAATTATTACTCGAGATTTTATTACGCGCACAATGTACGACTAGCAACACTTTGTAGCAAAAACCGCCTGTGCCTTTCTTCTTTCTAGGTTTACTACGGTCCCAATATTTCATAACTAAACGTAGATTAACTGTTATGTTCATTACTGCCAAGCCTAAATAATCGTAAGGTGAGAATCAGGTTCCGGTATTTTTTATTCTCGTTGGTATGCCTAATTTGAAATTAGCTCTTATGATCAGGATGTCACATCTGACAGAACCTTTGGGCTCCAACGTTGACGTTCCGAGTTTCGTATCTCCGTGCAGTGGGATTCGAGATTTATCGAATTGATAAGTAACCGTTCAAACGTTGCCTTCCGCTTGGCAGCATAGAGAAAGCGTATCGATAGTGTCACTGATAAACCCCCTTCGAAATAACTCGCCGTTTGCTGTGCTTGCCGCCTGAACAACTTGTACAGTTCTACGGTATCTGATCCTCACTTTGAGCACAGAGACAACGACGCAACTGTTGCAGAGTAGGAATTGCCAATATTTTTATTGGACCACTTTTGTACGACAAGACTTCCGGCGCCTTTGTATTCACGATACTTACAATCACCGTCACCATCTTTATGATATGATTCAATGTTCACCGTATTCGTCAGTGGTCGACAACTACCCTTTAATTAGATTGGATTAGTATGCTAACGTGAAGACGCTACTAATTGTAAGTAGTGCTACCTTTATGAGTGTTCAATTTACCTGCAGTATAGCCGATTCCCAGTAGTTACAAGGAGATCAACGTGAAAGGTTCATCGTCAAATGGGCTGGTTTTATTGCGGTATTCCATAAATTGTGGCGGATTTTTGGAAACGATTCCTTCCACATCGATCAACTTTAAAAGGATTTATATCGTCAAAAGGATTTATACTAGAATTTATAAGACAATAACTCAGAAGTAGATGGGATTCAGTTTATTTTATAAACATTCGTCAAGTATATTACAAAAATATTGATGTTCATAAGCAAATTTTTACATTCTAAGTTTTAAGCTAGTCCTACTTGTCGAGCTCGACTTAATTTTAATTTCATAATCAAATATTAGATCATTCGTCGTGCATACATATGTTTCAATACAATTGTCAAAATCTTAACCTATTGCTTAGCTAAATCCTTAAGCTACGTTTGGTGGACGCAGCCGACCTGTTAACTCTACTTACGAAGGTATTCTTAGCTCTAAGGGAAGTTGATCCAAATTTAAGGGTGGGTACGAAAACAGGAAGAGGAGCGGGGCTGATCTTAGGGGATGTGGAGCGACCGCGAGTCAGAACGGTGACCGGCCCACCCCGGGCGGCTCTGCGTTTCTCCCTGCGGAGATAACGACGGGCACGTTGCCGGAGTTTCGAGTCGTCCCGACAAGCGGCCAACCACCTGCGGGAGACGTGGGAGGCGGTGACCAGAGAGCCAGGGTCGAGGTACCCAAATATCGTCTGCGACACCTCCAGAGGAAGGTCGGGGACAAAGTCCAGGCCCTCGGCACCGGCACCCATGGCGAACAACAACGAGCCAAAAGATTCCATGTTCACTCTTTGACGGCTGGTAGTCGAATGATTTTCCGAGGTCGGAGGGCCTCCTTATATGCCCAGGATCATCGTTCCGGATCATCGCACCGGCCAATCGTAGGCGAGGGGCACCCAGGTAAACGATTTTCGTGGAAATCCGGATCGGTGGGCAGGCCAATCAGGGACGAGAGGCACCCAGGTAAACGATTTTCCCGGAAATAATATGCTCGCACGGTTCAGCGATTCTCGGATCATCATTTCACGAAAATAAATTAAATTCTGTTATACTGAATTCACAACGCGTTTCGGGAATAGATACACTTGAATCAGAACTAAAGTGGAATTATCATCAGAGCCATGTTTACCCAAGCTATGACAGAAATTTAATCACAATTCTTAGCGGCTGCACCATGCGGTTTCCCGGAGTCTGCACCCGACCACAAAAGCCCACGACACAAATTACCCGACTACATTAAACAGCCGTATCATCATCGCCCTATACGTACTTAACGGTACACGACCAGTCCTGAAAAAAATCCTTGCTCGGAGTACTGTTTCTCCCGGTGGTCTCATATCCGCTAGAGAACGAGTGCTAAAAAATTTGACTTTTCAACTGGTAAATCCAGATACTATGTGACCATGATCAATGATGATGTATCGGCCAATCAATATCCGTACGTAAGTAATGATCGTCAAACGTTCGTAGTTACATATAAATCTAACTGCAAAAATGATACCCACTGTCCGTTGACGAACATAATTTTGCATTAGTAAATGTACGAAGAAAATCAATCAGTTCCAGCCAGTCCGAGTTAGGATTCAAGATTCTTTGGTCGGCTGATTACGAGGGTAAAAATGACGGAAGACTCCAGCCACGATCTCTCGAAGTTTGATCCTACCACGTATACTTACATCGTGCAGGGCTGACCGCATTCAGTGATCATCCTTCTTTTTCAATTAGAATCCGACGAGCGACAGCTAGGCTTCGTTATGAGTTCCGCACCACCTCAAATCGCTGGCTGGCTCAGCTCAGTCCATGCTGGAATTTACGAGGACTGGGCGTCGATATATAATTGGTACGACAGCCGACTGTGTAGCTAGCTGCTAGCATACGGATAAGTCGACAGTGAACTTGTAACATGACCAAGATCGTCATACAGCGATATATCCTCTCGTATTTTCATCAAGAAAACCCTTAAGGCACACGTGTCTTGTTACACATCGCATAGCTGCATCTCTCACGTGAAATGTCCGTGTGATTATATTTTGATTGTGAACTCTTTCAACGTATTTTTATATCATCGTACACAAATTGCAGCATTTTATTTTTATCTTACGTCAAGAGTGATGCAACAATTTACAATACTTGAGTCTGCGAAATAATTAGACCGTGTATTTTTTCCGCTTAAAAAACCAGTAGAATAGTCTTTGTCAGATCCAAGTCTAACTGCGGTGGGAAGGTGTCTGAGGATCCGAAACTGGATTGGAAGAGTGTGTAAGCAATAATGATCGGAAGATTTGATTCGCCTTTGTCTGATACTACAGAGAAAAACATCATGGTATAAATAAAGGAGGTGAAATTCGTGATGATTGTGGAAACAGGAATACAGAAAAAGCAAAAAAATATTCGAACCGTTAAATACTGTCGCCGCAAGCTCTAGCACAAAAAATAAATCGTTTTTCACGGTTGCCAATTCCCTGACGATACCGTGATGCGCGGTCTATTTAATTTTCGTGCATGAATCGTTTCGGAAAACACGAGAACTGATATCTTGCCATGCACAAGCTATGACAAAGCCAAACAAATTTTGATTTTTGGTTGAATCGAGAAGCGTGGAGTCAAATAATGAAAATCCATTCCAAAAGTACTCCAACTTTTGTAGTCCACCAAAATTATATTTTGAATTCCTGCCGAGGGGATAAACGCTTGTGAAATACTCGGGACAGTCAATTTTGAAATGATATGAAATACTATTGGAATGCTCATGAATTGGTGTGAAATGGTCGGGACACCTATATATATCGAGTGGTTACTCCCTCGGACTTATAGGTCATTTTGATGTATTTTGATCTCAGGAACACGATTCCGACGAGTAAATCACGCTAGGAATAAATCCCATCGAGATATTTTGATCTGTTCACTCGACACTGATCAACACGAATCTGCGAGCTAAATTGATCTACCTATTGAATTAATCGAGTTATTGTCAATTCATCGCTCTGAAAAGTTAAAAATCAAGGATATCTCGATGGGATTAATTCGTAGTCCAATTTAGTCGATAGATTCGTGTTCCTGAGGTCAAAACACGTTAGAAAAATGTCCTGCGATCGATTTTAAAAATACTTCATTTTTGGCCCAAAAATTGAAAAAATCCAAAGGGGTATACCTTAGATTTTTTTCGATTTTGGAGTCAAAAATCGACATTTTTTTAAATCAATCGTATGACACTTTTTCAACGTATTTTGCCCTCAGGAACACGAATTTGCGAGTTAAATTGATCTATCTATAAAATTGATCGAGTTATCGCCAATTTATCGCTCTGAAAAGTGGAAAAATGAAGATATCCCGATGGGATATTTTTCTAGCTCAATTTAGTCGACGGATTCGTGTTCCTGAGGCCAAAGTACGTTAGAAAAGTGTCCTGCGATCGGTTTTAAAAATACTTCATTTTGACCCGAAAATGAAGTATTTTTTAAATCGATCGTAGGGCACTTTTCTGACGTATTTTGACCTCAGGAACACGAATCCGTCGAGTAAAGTCCCATCGAGATATTCTTATTAGTGGAATACTCATGAAATGGCATGAAAGGTAAAATGATGTGAAATGGTCGAGTGCTTACCCCCTTGATTCCTGCAGTGATTGTAGATGAATGTTATCAGAAATTAATAAAAAATGATGTAGTTGGATAACAAGTTGAGGGTTCAGAAAATATCTAGATGTATATTATAAGCAATTTATTTTGAGATGATTCATCGAAAATATGGCATAGTACATTTGATATATTCATGATCAATTTCTTATATCTAAATTTTTAAGCTAGTCCTACTTGTCGAGCTCGACTTAATTTTAATTTCATAATCAAACATTAGATCATTCGTCGTGCATACATATGTTTCAATACGATTGTCAAAATCTTAACCTATTGCTTAGCTAAATTCTTAAGCTACGTTTGGTGGACGCAGCCGACCTGTTAACTCTACTTACGAAGGTATTCTTAGCTCTAAGGGAAGTTGATCCAAATTTGAGGGTGGGTACAAAAACAGGAAGAGGAGCGGGGCTGATCTGAGGGGATGTGGAGCGACCGCGAGTCAGAACAGTGACCGGCCCACCCCGGGCGGCTCTGCGTTTCTCCCTGCGGAGATAACGACGGGCGCGTTGCCGGAGTTTCGAGTCGTCCCGACAAGCGGCCAACCACCTGCGGGAGACGTGGGAGGCGGTGACCAGAGAGCCGGGGTCGAGGTACCCGAATATCGTCTGCGACACCTCCAGAGGAAGGTCGGCGACAAAGTCCAGGCCCTCGGCACCGGCACCCATGGCGAACAACAACGAGCCAAAAGATTCCATGTTCACTCTTTGACGGCTGGTAGTCGAATGATTTTCCGGGGTCGGAGGGCCTCCTTATATGCCCAGGATCATCGTTCCGGATCATCGCACCGGCCAATCGTGGCTAGGGGGTACTCGGGTAACCAATTTTCTTGGAAATGGCCCGCCCAACCATGGACGAATGGTTTTCCAAAAGTTGAGCATTATTCAATTTGCATGTTATGATCTATTGAAACCACCAATTTTATAGTACGTTCGATGCAGTTTGTTTGATGCACAAGGAATCACAATTCTCATATACACTTGGTTGTATCAATTCTTCACCAGCAACGCCAGCTGGTAATCGTCTCTTACTCGTATTTATCTTTGCCAAGAGGTGTGAATGAACGCTTTCTGAGATTAGACGACCCAATGAATAGAGTGGCTGTACCGTTATACGTCAACAACAATATTAATCCACGTCCACGTCCAGACGTTCATGTGCAACAGGAAGCTCAGCTCGGCCGATAAGAATTTATAAATGTCATTAACCTACGCCGCTTCTGACCGTATAAAACCAGCGTTCATGAACTAATATCACAACGAAGACGACGTTTCGGTTTCTTACTATTTCTCCACGGCTCAATATTTTCACTTTTCCTTTTACGCTGTATAGCGTAGTTGGTGTAATATCTCCTCACTTCTCGTCTACAGTTAATTGCATTTTATACTATATCCTGAAATTATCGAATCAAAATCTGATCCTCATATGTCGCGGTGACTCTAACAGTAGAAGATGTAACTCTCTCGTAATTCCCAGAACGAGTTACAAGGGCAATCGTCATGGTATCATATAATAAACGATATTTTTTTTTAACTCTGTTTCAGGTAAGATCTGAATACGGTTCACACACTGCACCTCACGACACGGTCAACGAAGAAGCGGGATACGGTTGGTAAGTTACGGGCTGTACGGGCGTATTATCGATCACCGTCGGTGTAAGTCTATTTCAACGACATGTTTACAGTTGGATGTTAAATATTTCTTTTTTATACAAAACGATAACAAAAAAAATGAATACGTGAGGAAAATTATCGATCAATATCTTCGTAAAATTTGACTGCATATTATATCGTTGTCATTTCTGATTAGTTATTACTACCCAACTTGAGTTCGTACCTGCCGCCTTTTGAACTACTTGAAGTACACACAATGCGTACCGTATACAGAGCAATCACTCAGCGGCACTTGATGTATGAATTTTTTTAACCAGGATATACGGAGACAAGATCTAAGCTCCCTTTGCGAGAACAGCCAGTGTTCATGTTTGGCCCTCGATCATCAGCACTCTGAAAATAAAATAAGGGGATATCAGGCGGCGCGGATGTTTCGCTTCGTTGCGTCAGCTGAAAAACGCTCGTGGTTATATCCGCGCACCGCCCGTTTTATACGTATACTTATGTAGGTGCCTCGAACGAGGGGAGAATTTACATTCATGTATACGAATTTACTTGCACTCTGCGAGTGTGTACCTTATAGGTTTTATGTACGTACTACTTATAGCTAGCTGGGCGCGGACACGCATTCACGCACTTATAAGTATCCCTTGACACTGCAGTAGGGTCAGAATAGGGTTGATGTGGATAAGGGGTTTCACATCGCGCGAAGCCATCCCCTTGTCTGCTTGAATAATTCACGCGTATAATTGCTGAAAAAATTGCGGTCTATGAAAAGTTTTCTCAATGTCTCTTACACAGCAACCGTTATAGATGGAATTTCGAGTTTTATTCTTCCAATTTAATTCTAATCCCAAAAATTCAAGTTTGGTGACTTTCAAATATTGCCAATCTAATTAGTAATCAACTGTGCTACAACGTTTCGTTATCTCTGTAGACAACGCTCATTGATTTCATCGATATCAACCGGAAAACGATTTTCGCAACGTGTTTTTATATTTATTTTTGTCACAATCTATGCAGATTGAGATGAATATTCGTGACTGTGAATTGCATTAGATTATTGCTTAGAGCTTCGAAGTATCTTATCTTCAAAATCACGACTCAATCGTGGAGCCCGGCAATCGCGATTCACAGTATTCTTATACCTATCTTACGCACCCGGTGATTTTCTTGGACCTCAATACACCGCCGCGATTAAACGACGACACGGAGGATGAAAATGGCTATTGACGATTTGCGATGCGATTTCATGACCACCTTATATATACATATATACCATTTCACATCGTACCTCCTCATCGCATAAGCACGTCGGCCACACACGGATAAACATCGGCACATCGCTCTCCGAATGAGTTTATGGTGTCTATGATCGTATACCGCATAGAATCACGTACTCCAGGACATCCTCCGTTTATACTCACGTATCTATACTCTTTCGTTTGGCAGAAACCAGCGGCACTTTATTCCTGATGCATTTGCAGGAGCCTTCCATAGAGTATCCATCCCTTTGCCATTACCTGGAGAGTCCAGCGGTGGCCAGTTTGTGGGATTATATGTAAGTGGTTGGTCACGTACGTCTACCTTTCGCCTTCGGTTATACATTTTATGCTTTTCGCTGTTTATACGTGGCGTAGGAGATATGGAAGGCGGGGAAACTAGGCGGTCTCCTGTTCGCCTAAGGATCAAGTAAATTGGGATCGATAGACTGTGTATTTATGTGTTGGACTTTTGCGTCTTGCGTTACGTAGGATAAGGTGCTGGTTTCTATGAGAGTTTACCGCGGATTTCTTTTTATTAAATCTTATATCTGCCACAGTAAACGATCCCCGAGGAAATATGGGTGCCTTTAATCGATGGATACCCGTTCGCCTATCTAAAATCAGTATAAGGATACATCAGTTCATCGCGTACTTCAGGATAACGTGTATGACAGCGATTCTGATAGAACTAAGAGATTGGGCATGTATGGAATTCACACAAAGAAGCAAGCCATGTGTTGTAAGAGAACAGGAGCATCTCTTACTTTATTGGAGGATGAGACTTTTATCCGAGGAGAGAGACAGAGTATTGATTAGTTACTTGAATGGCTACACCAATTTTTTAACGACCCACGTGAACCGATTTGAAATATACTCACAGGATTCATTATTTCAGTTAGAATGGCCTTCGTATGTAGGACGAATCAAACGGCAAATTATCATTGCGACGATCAGAAATCAGTCCCAAATAATGTCGTCGAGTGAAGGGGAGAGAATTTAGAAACACTGATACAAATTAAAAGCAATTTATTTCATGATGATAATATCATTAGTCGAGCATTTTGCGAATTATAATTGTCATATTCAAAGGCAATTTTTTACATTCTCAGTTTTGAGCAAGTCCTACTTGCACTGATTGTAGCTAAATACTATCAGAATCTAATAAAAAATAATGTGGTTGGATGAGCAGAGGGTTCAGAAAATATCCAGATATAATTTATAAGCAGTTTATTTCAAGATGATTCATCAAAAATGTGGCATAGTACATTTCATATATTCATAATCAATTTCTTATATCTAAATTCCTAAGCTAGTCCTACTTGTCGAGCTCGACTTAATTTTAATTTCATAATCAAACATTAGATCATTAGTCGTGCATACATATGTTTCAATACAATTGTCAAAATCTTAACCTATTGCTTAGCTAAATCCTTAAGCTACGTTTGGTGGACGCAGCCGACCTGTTAACTCTACTTACGAAGGTATTCTTAGCTCTGAGGGAAGTTGATCCAAATTTGAGGGTGGGTACAAAAACAGGAAGAGGAGCGGGGCTGATCTTAGGGGATGTGGAGCGACCGCGAGTCAGAACAGTGACCGGCCCACCCCGGGCGGCTCTGCGTTTCTCCCTGCGGAGATAACGACGGGCACGTTGCCGGAGTTTCGAGTCGTCCCGACAAGCGGCCAACCACCTGCGGGAGACGTGGGAGGCGCTGACCAGAGAGCCGGGGTCGAGGTACCCAAATATCGTCTGCGACACCTCCAGAGGAAGGTCGGCGACAAAGTCCAGGCCCTCGGCACCGGCACCCATAGCGAACAACAACGAGCCAAAAGATTCCATGTTAACTCTTTGACGGCTGGTAGTCGAATGATCTTCCGGGGTCGGAGGGCCTCCTTATATGCCCAGGACCATCGTTCCGGATCATCGCACCGGCCAATCGCAGGCGGGGGGCACCGAGGCAAACGATTTTCCCGGAAATAAGCTGCCCTGTCGGTTGATTGATCACCATTGCCTCAGAAATTTCAGAAATTCTATCGTGCTGAATATACACTATGATAAATAAAAAAAATCTGTTCTGGTCTGAAAACCGAAGAGGTGCAGTAAACGATTTCTCCTAAAAGACCTACGCAGCCATGGATGAATGATCTTCCAAGACTTTCTTATTCTCCGTTCATCTTTTTGTCGTCTCACACTTTGTGCTGGGGTTGAAAGGTCTGACCTCTTAAATATAGGGATCGGTAGATCTGATTCTCAGTTGTTACACCTCACACCCTCTATTCAGCGTTCAAATCTTAAGACTAAGTCACGCTCTAAACAATTTACCGTAATAATTTCTCTGCTTTAGAAGATGTTGTTCGTATTTTTGTAGACTAGCCGAAAATACCCAGCCTGGACTAGAATATGTCAGGTACGTCAAGCGTTCCTCAAAAATGCATTGGTTGGGTATTGGAATACCAGATAAACCTAAAAGTAAATTCTAATACCGAAGAATTTATCGTCGAAAACCTTACCGCATCGCATTCACCGCCGTCCCCGTAAATAGCCAAAAGCCTTCGGGTTTCTCGTTGAAAATTGACCGGAACAAAATTCCATTCTCTATCTTCTTCATTGTGAAGCACGACGTCATTTACACTTACCTTATGCACACGTGTCAAGCATCGGCTGTTGTTGGCGATATTCAAAAATCAAATCCTGAATATTCATACCACCGCCGTCTCATTCTCTCTTCTCCAAAGAATTCGAACGTCACCTTTGCTTATCTATTCCACTCGCGGAGGTTGCAGTATAGCTCAGTAGTCGAAGTCCCTTATAGCTTTCCGACAACGTTTTCCCACCTCTCTGCGCGTCACCTCAACGACCGATCAGTCTTTTTTTTCGACTCCTACCGAGTATTGCTATGCGACTCGCAATCGCGCTATGCGACTCGACTGCGACATCAGTAAGCTCCGGGCATTCAATGCACTTTTTTATCTATCGATCGGTGTCAAGTGCTGATGATTTTTTCTTATTTTTTCTTCTTATTTACCGCTGCTGCAAGCTTGTC
This sequence comes from Athalia cordata, assembly GCA_963932425.1. Lineage (NCBI taxonomy): Eukaryota > Metazoa > Arthropoda > Insecta > Hymenoptera > Athaliidae > Athalia > Athalia cordata. Next base: position 36,674,962 of record OZ010626.1, read on the forward strand.
AGAACTCGGGAAGTTATGGCCGTCGACGATCTGATTTTATCTCACTATATATATGATGCTTTATAGTTTCTTGGATCAACTGCAGTAGCACGTGATTTTTAGTCTCAGTCGTTATTCGCTCTCTAGGCAGAATTCTATATAATTATCAATTAATTATCTTACCCAGGAAATTAAATAATGCAAAATTACATGTTTCGTAATCGGCAAGTTTTAATACAACCGTACGACATTCGCATACGTATACTGCACACTATATCCAGCCTGATACGAAAGTGCATGAGCATAATATTTGTAGAGACGAATTTTAATTGTGCCGATGAATAATTGTCTCTACTTGAAAAATTATTTTTATTGTATTTTCACAATACTCTCATCCATTCCAGTCCTTCAACTTCAGTACTATTTCACTGGAAACTTTACTTATACCGAGTCAACGTTTCGCGCCAAAGGACTCCCTCAAGTACATGATCCGTAGGAAACCACGTAGGTGCCTCCCACGTAGGTATGTTCGTGCTTTTCGAAGCGTGGAGGACGACTTACGTACCTACGTACGGTCAGCCGTTTCGTTCGACATTCGAGCCTCGATCATATGCCCAGACCATACATACCATACCATATCATATCATGTGCCATACCCTGCGCTCCACTCACTTCTACCGCGAATGTTACCGAGTTATAAAGGCTTTCCGTTTCCGCATCAAGTTCAATGACAGCCGGTAAGACTAACGTTTGTGAACTTCCTCAAGCAAGAAGAGCATTTAGATAGGGTTGATAGATTTATTCTGTTTTAGCTTTCATTCCGTGTAACGAAGAGAAGTACTTCTACAAAGGTTACGGTGCAGTTAAAATAAGAGTCGCGATATTAACCGCCCTCGTCTATCTGTGTACAGAAGTTGACCAGGCATTCCAGTTTCTGATTGTCTCTCCGACTGACAATGAAACACTCTGACAACTGGGTATAAGGAGCCCGTGGAACGACAACCTTCAAAGCAAATATCACCGTTACCTACTTGTCGCCTCCATCGCGAATTGAACGAGTACAATAAATTTAACAAATATTATTGTATACTTTTTATTGTCAGCTGCTGCTCCCGCTGTTACTGTTGTCGCTGATCTACTCGAGCGGAGTTTCATTCCATTTATACCCGAGTCCGAGGCCATTCGACTGGAAATATTATAGATCGATTATCTTCGGTATTTTGTAATCGTTTAAGAAATCTTTTCGGACGCAAGTTTTATCACAATTATTTCATTCATTGAGGGTCGAGTAGTAAATGATCCATGAAAGAAATTATTGTCGAATTATTCTCAGCAAATACTGTAGTCGATATGGAAATATATCCTGAAATCACCTTGGATTTTTCAAACAGAATTGGAGTCTTTATCAAATCTTCATCAAAGTTTATTGCATCCGAAGTTTTCGAGTTTTTGATTCGAGTGGCATTTGAGGGGTCGCGTCGATGAAAACCGTAACATTGTAGGTGGGTCACGTTATCGTGATGATTTTAGCTCTGTCGCTCAAATTGGCGCCTTGAGAAGTTGCTGTTTCGCGAGAATAGTCGGGGCGTTTACACTGCCAACATATTGTAGATGTATTGGTACCTTATATACTCAATGCTATCTTGGTTATTGGTTGTAACTTGTTCTGCGCGGTAGCTTGCGGGGTTGCTATTGTGATCGGTGGACAATGACCAGTGTGTATTTAAGTGCGCGGTCCACAATACCGCATTGTTCTTCATAGCTACGCCTGCCTTTCGCGCGTTTCTATTTAGCATCTCTCTCGCGTCTCATCGACTGTTCAATTGCTAACAAAGTTGGTTCAACACCCGCACATAATATGCAAACTCTTTCGCCACAGACCGCTGATCTCAGCCCTGAATTGTTAAATCCTATCTCACAAAAAATATGTCCACGCTTTTTGGCTGCCTACTTTTTTCCTCCCCTCTATTAACGTTCCGTATTTCAGCTTAACTCGACTCGACGTAACTCTCGTCAGCTGCCATAGGTATGTTTTGCTAATAAAAAAAAGAGCGTACTTTTTCCTCTCTTTCCTTTTTTTTCCACTGCTCCTGAGTACGCTCTATAGATACTCACGGAGTCTGCAACAATATCGTGAAGCGTTTCGAATTACGCACGACGCAACCATCGGAGAGAGGGCTTCGTATACAATATATAAAAGTACTACCAAACTGCACTCGACGTGATACAACGAATAATAAAAATAAAATAATATGAGACGGAACAAAATTAGAAAATGAAAAGTAACAAAAAAAAAAAATGGAACGGTTGCTCAGGACACGCGATTGCTGCAGACTGGGGCGTGAAATTACTGAATATTAACCCTTATAGAGTACCGGGATTTAAAATAGCGCATATTGACTAGAAACTTGAAAAAACTCATACATATCGATCTCACACTGACAGAGCCACTTTAGTGGCTTTCCGGTACTCTAAAGGTTAAACAAAACTTTGATGGGCGTTCATATCTCGGATGTTGAACTGACCATCAGGATTGATAGAGAATATTTTTTATCTAACAAAAACGTTTGCAGACGCTATTCTCCCTGTCTATATGACTGCGAAGGCGCCTAGGGAGCCACATGCGATCGTTGCATGTTATAAAATACGATCTAATTTTAGAAACGCATGATCAGACGTCCAATCTATTTGTTAAAATTTGTTATGCCGGCGCGACGTGATGCGATGTAGGGGCGAGGGATTCGAGACGGGGTCAGCAAGCCAAGGGCTTTGCCAGAGCCAATCCGCTCCACTATACGCTGATATTGATCATATCATCAACACATAGGTTTTATCTGTGCATGGTACATACGTTACCAGATATACGCATCTCTATAATAATGTGCACGCGGAAGTCTCGGTTTGAGCTGCCTGCCGGCAACGTTTTCCGCATCCACGGGACGATGACGTAAAACGGCTTTTTTTTTTCTCTTATGCAATGAGATAATTAGCGACAACAACATAATCGGAATCCGCAACATAATATTTGCAGTAGCGTAATGTAAACTGAAGCGCGAAAATATTTGTCTTCATGAAGGGTATCCGGAAGGCCTTCCGAATGTTCACGGAACAGAAATAGAAATCATCGATTCTGGCTACATACACCAATTCGCACAATCAAAAACCAAGGTCATTTGAGAAATCTCATCTCATGATTTTACCGTTATCAAGCTCTTTTGCCCCGATGAAGCTTTAGGTCAGTTCTTTGTCCTCCACCTTTATAGTCACAGAAAATTAAACAACGCACTAAGATGTCCTGGAACTCCGCAAGATCACTAGGCAATTAACGCCGCTTGACGTGTTATACGTACAATCCTATGTATACTTATACGACTTTGCAAGTCGGAACGTGACCTACTGAATAAAATACAGCTATTCCATAGTTCAGATCGAGACAATCGTCACAAAGAGTACAGTGGCAAACTGTATAAATTTTCTATTATACGAATCGGCCCTACCTATGCCCGGTAGTTTTTTTTTTTTTTTTTTCTCTTTTTTTTCTTCATACGGGGGGATTTTGAATATCGAAATCAGCTGTATGATTTAATATCCTTCTTCCAACCGCCGCCTCTGCTTGCATTCCAGCAAACTACTCGTATTAATTCGTATTCACAGCAGTTCCCGTTGCGGTATTATTTAACAAAATTTACTAGTGGGTGACTGACATAAATTCTAATTGTGTTCAGACGTGTATAAATGGCGATAGAATTATATTTGGTATATATAAAACATAAAGCGTTAATTTTAACATGTGTCTATAGCATATCCGTATACCTATACATATATCATACTCTGCACGCGCCGTATGGTCAGCGAGATAAGAGTCGTTGAAACAATCAGCGTGCAGCTCGTAACTGCAGAGTAGGTACAATATACATTCATTATTTATTCATCCGATATTTGACACACGTCTAACGTTTTCACTTTAAGATTTATATTCAAGCTGAGCGTACCAACACTGTGGTAATTGTCGGAGGGCTTTCTGATATCTTGGCGCAAAGGTCAACGTTGTCTTCGACTTGATCTATAGCGTCGAAACATTTTTTTTTTTTTAGATTTTATTTTATTTTTTCTTCTGATCAGAAGACTAATTGAAACGAGTTTGTAATGCTGAGCAAAACTTTATATACCTACACTATAGTCGTGGTCAACTTTCACCGATAAATCTGCGTGGGCGAAGAAAATTTGCTGAAAGGGAAATTGTGCGGTATTGTTTATATTGAATATTGTTCAATAAATCATTCAACTTTAAAATTTTATCTCAGCTCTTTTCACCAGTCATTGTTTGTCATTTGATACAGGGATTTCCTTATACATATATGTACATATACGTACAGCGTGAAAAGAATTGTAATTCGATTCCACCAACTGAAGCAGAAATTTGAGATGCACAAAACCGCCACCTCTACAACACGGAGACATCCGTGAAGTTTATTCCTAAAGCAAAAAAAAGGAAAAAAAAATGATTAAATGAATGAATAAAAATAACAAAAATTAGTAACCTGCGAGAGGAACTCGTTCTTGTTTCTTTATCGTTCAACAGCTGTGCGGAAATCTTTGAAATTGATGAGACGCGAAATTGTGTCTGTTTTTTTTTTTTTGCCGAAATAATTAAGATTTCATACAGTTAATATTCCGAGTGAACGACTTGACAAGAAGATGATGAAATTTGAGGACAAATTTGAATGTCATCTCGGTACAAATCGTTGAACATAAGTCGCACTTGCAGCTCGATGTCGCGGAAGATGAGAGATAGATGTAATATACAATACAGTGAAAGAGCGGAGAACTCGTGCTGTTAGTTTTATGGAGCTGTCAACCATAACGAGGATTGATAACAATAACTTTGCGGTTATAAGTAACCAGACCTAAAAAATTGCACGTGTTAACTAGAGCCCACACTCCTGCAGCACAACGTTATAATATAACTACAGTGAGTCATAATTTAAAATGAAAGAGTCACAACGTAAGCCACAGCTACAACTTTCCGAACTACCTTCTGCCTTTTGCACTAACGATCAACCTACTACTACTACTACTGCGCAACTCCCAGGTGTCTTTTATCGCGTTACGCCTCACCACAAAATCCTTGGATGCTCGGATCGTCTGACAACGTCGTTGTCAGAGGAGCTGCAATACGGCACAACGAGTGGTGAAGCTACCAGTCCTTTGTGAGGTTTTTTATGCTATATACTGCGACGTACATCGATCGTCGTACACGACCCAGCAGGAGCAGCAGCAGCAGCAGCAGGGGCGAGGGGTGCGGAAGTTTTGCTTTTCGGTAAACCTAATCCTTTTTCTCACGATAATTAATTACCACCAGGTACCAGAACCGGTTTAAATTTTCAGTTTTTTCTTCCTCCGATGTGTAAACGTACTTTATTTTTCATTCATTTCCTGATTTACCAATCCCTTATAGTTGTTACGAAATGCAACGTTATACTAATGTGTGTCCAATACGTATTCCAAGAAACGTTAAGAGCATCGTGGCTAATTATTATCCATGGGACTGTGGGTCGGGAAAGTTACACGCATTCATATACACGGAGAGACCTTCACAAGTTTTACATTCTCGAACGTAAGCTATGATCTAACCTTCTCCTAACGATACGCGACAATGTATGTAAGACACTCTTGATGCACCAATAACATCCTTATGATTAAAGCGTTCGTTGTGAAAGCTGCGAAAGTCTTTATTCATTTTCTGTCGATTCACATCACACTTTGGTAAATGTGGACGCACATCGTATGCATCTCCCCAGATTTTTACTACTCTGCAAAACTGTAGTCGAAAATCTTTTTACCGTGCAACTGGCGAGGTCTTTCTTAGGCCATAACGAGGCGAGGGGTCAACGACAGTGAAATAATGAAGATAAAAAACAATGTATTCAAAGGTGTTCGGTGTTCGCTTTGCATGACGGATAATGCGGGTATAGAGACTCGGACAAACCGAACACGTGGAGTTTCGGATGTACACGCGTACGTGTAACGCGTGTACCTACTTACATGTGTTTTGTACTTCGAAGTCCTCCTTGTTGACCACGTTTCGGAAATTGTCTGCTATAATTGTTCTTGTTAGCCGCTGGACACTTGACCAAAAACATTCAAGTAATGATCGACAATTATAGATCTTTCAAATCCTGATTGTTTTAGGGCAGGGTCTTCTAGTTTTTTTATACGTTGAATCTCCTACGAGTAAAAAATCTAGTTAGACACTTTTAGAGTTATAAGCGTCTCGTGAATACGGGCCGAACGTCTTTTATAAACTGCATATAATAAGATTACATCACAAGGCAATAACCATCGTAAGATATACCTTCGTATATGTAGCGAAGTTTGCCAACGGTAGATTGCCGATAGCGTCGGATAAACTTGTTCATAAATTTCATCGTGCGCATGGATATCTCGTTCTGTCCATATTAAAGCAACAAAGTATCACTACTGTACAAGACCTTAATCTGACTGAATTAATTCGCTTGGTAAACTGCAGGATCAGAATTGCGCCGAGTGAGTGCCGATGATTTTACCTCGGCCACGGGCAACGAGGTAGAAAAAGTGGCCCGAGGTCTTTTTCAACTGCAGGGTCTTATGGAGGTATATCATTATTATACACGAACACGAGAACTACTGGATTAGCCAATCGTAGTATTCGTCCTTTCAAATTTTCGTGTCGACACGGAAGTAATTTTTGTTTTTCTGATCGTTGATTGAGACGCTGTTTCTTTTTCTTTCAACATCCTGAATCTTGCAGCGGCATGAACGATCACTCTACGATATCACGTCCATTTCGAGGAACAAACATTGGTTGGAGCAATGAAATGCTATTATTTGATCATGTCCTTGGTTACATGCCCCTCCCCTCCTGCTAAGCATCAAGATTTTTTTTAGGAGTGGTAATATCGTGAAAAATTAATGGACTTTTCGTCCTTTTTAATTTCTGGTATTCAAATGATGTATATCGTCTCATCTGATACCCAGTAGCTTTTTTTGTAACCGCAGAATCATGTATCACCGAGTAGACGCTATCGCAAAAAAACTTTTGTTCTACGATACGATCTAAAGCTTCGTTTTCGTCCGGTACAATATAATAAAGGAACCTTCACAGGATCGAAGCAACTATAACATTATGTGGATGTCACGCGCACGCGTGTCGTTTTAACCATCACCGTGGGGTTAACGTCCCTCCGTGAAGCCGTCCAGATCCTAGGAGATACGATCACGTTCCTCCCCCCCCCCATCCATTCCCCCTATTTCATCCTCTTTTTCTTCTTCTTTTACACGTTTGATTATTGATTTTAGGAAAAAAACATGTTTAAAATCCGCAGATAAAAAACAAACCTATAGACCGTATATATTCGCTCGCGTGATCATCATGCACAGCCGCCACCTATTACAGCATAGAAAACCTCCAGGTGCCGCCAAGCCTCATGTCTGAAGCAAAAGGAAAGGGTGAAAATAAAATGACCCCTGAGAAAAAAAGAAACGAAAACACGAACAAGACGAAGCCGACACGATTCACCGTGCAAATCAGATTCGACATTTTTTTTTGTTTTATTCATTTTATCACACGAACTCGGGCCTGATGGGTTTCGGTTTTGCCTGAAATCAAATTTGATCTCTTTTCATTGTTATTTTCCGTTCCATGCGAGGCTTCGTTATTTTATTTTCTTTTATTTTTTTTTTAATTCTTTTGATCTGTTGCGATCTGGTATAAGATTTTCGTTCAACTTGTACAGCGGCGCAGGTCGTTCCGCTCCTCGGAAGCTTCCTCGATTTGAACGCTCATTTGTGTGAATTTGATACATAGGGCACACATACATTATACATATATAGAAATGTATTTAGTGTCGGAAAAATCTTCAAGGCTTGGCTTATTGTACGGCTGTTGGTCAGGTTACATCATACATGGTCAACATTTGCGGTTAATATAAAATATCACGGGTTATTTGCCTCAAATAATTACATGCCTTAGCTGTTCGTATAATCTTGTACAAATTGATAAGATGTAGATTTTGCGGAAACTGACCTTCCCCATCATTTACGCCTTGAAATACGCGTTATTCGCCTTCGCATATTTTCAGCTAAAAACTTGTTCAGCTTATGTACTTTGTCAGTGAAGGAATATTTTTTTCACTTTTATTCTTATTTTTGGACCCTGATGAATGCATTAAATGGCGTCAGGTCGAGATAAGATTTTTTCATAATTTTTTAATTAAAGTTCGTGTCTATTCATTTCTACCTGTCTTTTTTTTCTTTTTTTTTTTCGTTCGATCTTGAAAACGTGGGTAATTCATGTTTGAGGTTATCCTTATACCGTACGTATTTCGTATAAGTTGGTTCAAGGAGCGAGAAGTTTGGTGATGGTCATCGGCGAGTTCTTTGTGCGTTTCGAAGTACCGGAGCTCAGACGCGACTCGTAATCGTTACGTAAAACAGGTTTCCAGAGCATTGCACCTGTTCCTGATCTTAAAGTCGTTCCATATCCAGGACAAAGCCATTCTTCCTTGTGCGTAAATCTTTTAAACTGCTTATCGAACGTGAACGAATTTTTTTCCCACTAGCTGTTATCGCTTCGTTTTTACTCGCTCTATTTCAAGTTATCAAAAAAAAAGAAGAAGGAAGGATTATCGTGCGGAATTAATTGAAGGGGCATAAAGTTGCAGAGTACCGTATACGTTACGTCTATTATTGTAATATGATGATGAATATATCCAAGTTTGCCTTTCGGCGTTTATGGGAGCCGGTCATCAGTGGGCAGTCGTACCGGCGTACCTTTTCAATATCCTTGCGTTTTGTATTTCTTCTTCACTTTTATTTTAGCGAATTTTACGAGTATCAACACTTAATGAAAATCCATTAGCGAGTTGAGGATAAGACAAGTAAAAGTCGTCTTATTTGCAACGGGAATATATCAAACTACCATATTTTCATTTTATTTTATTTTTATTCTTTTAAGCTGCTCCTCTGATCATTTCGATTTCTCAAAGATTATCGCAAACCAATATGACTTCTGAAGAGATTCACTGAACAGCCACTGGAGTGACTAACAATAAGTTATTCATACCAACGCCGTATGTAGTTTGCGCGTTTTTACGTTGCGTTACTCATTCACATGTGATCATGTGACTGTCATATACGTAGTAGTTTCTTACACATTACAGTTCCTAATAACCCAAAATAACCGTAGCAATGTCAAATGAGCATATGTGATACAAAGAAAAAAAAGAATGAGAAATGAGGAAGTGTACTATAAGAAACCTCCATTCTTCCAACAAGTTGTAATACTTGTGCACGGTAAATTTACGATTCAATCCAAAGTTGTATCATTATATGGATGTACGGAGTAGGAAATTCACCTCGATTTTTAAAGCCCGCGTGATTACAGGGGGGAATTATAAGTGAGGCGTAGGCATAATACACCGTTGAAAAAGAAAGAAAAAAAAAAAATCTGTTGGATAATTAGGCACACGATAAATTCGTGGGTCATAAAAGTACCCGTTATAACTTCTGAATTCTTTTGGACGAACGTGAACAGTCGGTGTTAAAAGTTGCATTTTTCTTACAGTAACAAAACAGCGAAATCAATTGAATTAAACGCGACACGATATAACGGGCTTTAATTTCCCTTTGAAATAAGGATCAGAAGTCGAGCTCTAAGTCACTAATTGATGGGGAAAATTAGGCTGACCTCAAACACCTGGATAATTAGAAATCTCGAAAAGTATACCCCACCTGGTTTCTATACCATGAGATATGGTGGCCCGAGCGCACTTTTTTCACGTTAAACTCGCAAGAAACGTACCAACTTTGGTCCTTCTATCACCCTAGACGGAAACACGCGCGTGTGCTGCTTTTCACGTGTGTGATAAACGTTTGCACACGTGTATATCAAGTAAAAACGCAACGAAAGAGGATAAGAATCGAGCAATCGTATGGGATGGGACGATACGGTGTCACGTAGCGTTCGCTTGAGGGTTCTCTTCCCTCGGCTCATGGGCTCACGGGCTCATGGCCTCATGGCCAGGCTCTCATGGCTGGTGGCATTTCTGGTGGTGGGGAGAAAATAGTCTCGTGTTAACTCAGTATTTCTATCCTCAGTCGCCTCGCGTCCGCTGCTGCGCGCGCGCCGAGCTCTCGCACTTCTCATCTTCGTCGTTGTCGACGTTGTGTTTGTGCCGTTTTAATTGCGTTATGTATTTTTACGTTAAACACGACACAATTATCAGAGTGTATTGATCGATGACAGTCAATGAAATGCATATTTGTTTAAATCGTGACGAGTGAAGGCACAAACTTGGTTTACATTATATTCCGATACATCATCCGATGCTCCAACAAATCATCGTTCACTCAGATGCGGATAAATAATTATTGCAAAATACTGATGTAAACATGGTATTCAATTCGGAAACGATCAGACGATTTAACGTTGACAAATCGAGATACAAGATCATATGAACATCGCTCAGATGTTACTTTTAAAAATCAACTACCGTCAGCCTCCGGAATTTCGAAGCCTTTAAACTTTGAACCTTTTAATAGCTGGGTGAATTTGTGTAAAAGTGACTTAATACGTAATATTTTTCGAAGGACAGCTTCTAGTTGACTAGATGCTTCGTGTCTTGTGTTACTGCAACAGTCCAGGAGATTTCGCCAGGCGGTGAAACCCGGTGTATTTCTGATATACACAAAAACATATCCCGACACAACACGTCAGGGTCCGTCTACTACAGCATCTCGGCCCAAATAGTCTTCTTTTCTTACTGAATTAGAGTCACGAAAATTGTGTATATCAAGTTTATAAGTTGTGTCCAAAACAAGTTACGTGTTCTTAGTTTATTTTACTTTATTTTTCCTTATCGCAGCTATCAGTGTCGAAGTGATTTTGTAAATGAGTTTTGATGGTGTTTGAAAATATCGTTATGCGGAACCCTGGCTTCCTCTTCGAAGATGCGAGGCACGGCTACATACAATATATCAGGTAATTTTTGGTGCCCCTAATTACGATACATGATCAAAAATGACACGTGATTAAATCCAAGGCGCCTCTGAGAATCTGTAACTGCTCCAAAAACACTGCAAGGCTTGTATTCTTTGAACGAATCTTTCACGCGGTTATCACGAATCTCATAGCTTCCATGTACATTATAATCTCTGTAACAGTATAGTAGCAGCACATGAGAGAACGCTTTGTCAGTGAATTATTTTAACACCAGTAGTTTTTAAATGCACTGGTGCGCCAGTGCAACAGCTCGAAGTTATCGTTTTTTTCTCAAGCCCCCTTTTCTCCTCGTCCCACCTCTTATCTTCATAGAACGATAGTTTCCAGTTATATTTTAACGTACTATGCATACCTAACTACGCGGCCTTTTTTTCTTCTTTGGTTTAGATAGGCAAAAGTCGTTAACGATTTTAAAATTTATCCAATCGCTAAACGACTCGCTGCAGATTATACGTTAACCACAATTATCATTTTGCCGACCTCAAAAACTACTTGGGTGAAAAAAAACTCGTTCTAACGAATGGACGTTTATACTACATTATCGAGAGACTCATTCATCGTGTTATTATTATCATTATTATTGCTATCGAAAATTCGTGTTTAACCCGTTCGTCGATGATGCCGCTGCACCTGCAGGCGTGTCGACCGCATGTCCAGACGTATAAATGCAACGACCAGCGCAACAACGATCTCTAGCATATTCCATACACGTATCTAAATCCTATGTACATACGTATCTATTCGATATGTATTTACCTACCCATGTGTAAACATAGAATGTAAAGCCTCATTCACGTCGAATATTTTAAACATCAAGTGATATGACCTATTACAATTTATAATAGTTTTGTGTACCTACAAATCGATACACACCCTTTGAAATCGATGAAATTGTCGCGTCTTATTATTCCTTTTCAGAAAATAATTGAAAGAAAAATTTTGAATGGACAAACAACCAGCGAAAATGATCTTTTTTTTGTTGTATGTATTCAACTCTATCGTATTGGCGATCTATGGAATTTATTATAAATGTATAAATGAGAGTCGTAGGAGAAAAAGCGAGGGAGAATCGAGAGAAGGCTTAGGGATGCTGGGAAACGGGGGTTCTATGGGACCCGAAATCTTTTGTGAGCTTCAGAATTCGGTTTGGTTCTCTCTTTTCTCGCTTCTTATTTCATGGTGCAAGTTTTTCATTTCACATGTACGGAAGAATAAACGTCGTCTGCAGGGCAAAGCAGCAAGCTGCATTTTTTGGGTCCCCTGCATCGTTGTTTGGGGTTGCAGCAGGGAAACCAAAACCAGTAAATATGTATGCACGTACATGCACGTATGTATATATATATACACATACACTTATAAGCATGCAGTCAAGAAACAAAATGGCGGAGTCCCGTCAGCTGACGGTTATAATACGACAGCTGGTGGATACAACGCCCCACAGAGAGGGCCCTCGCTCTTGCTGAAGACCCCCCTTAAATTCTAATTATTAAAAGGATAGGAATTTAAAGGTGCGACCCATTAATTGCCTCGTAAATTAATACGGGAAAATGGAAGAGATGTTAAGGGTGAAGAATCTTTTTTTTTTTTCTTCAATTTTTAAATATTCATTAAAACTTTTTCAGAATTCTTTGGTTACTTCCATTAAATGCAGTTTCCTTTCAGCCGTGGCAACCGGTACGTTATAATATGACCGGCGGCGTTTTATTGGAAACCGTAAAAGGTCCCACTACGGAGTTTCTTTATCACCACCTGAATAATCTGTCAAAGTTTTGCCGTAGGCTAACTAATCAACGGGAAGTCCTTCGGGAGCTAAAATTCGATACGGCGTAACGTAATCTCTTTTAAAATCATCCCCGCTTGCAGAAGTTTTATACATCGTAGCTCCATTTGCTCTCCGAGCTTCTCATATTTGGGATGAAATAAGATTTGGAGAAAAGTTTTGACGTTTGGTTCCCGTTTTTCACACCTGCAGCTTTCGGAGTATAACTCTCACGCCAATAAATCTAGTTTTTAATGCACCACACTTTTTATGGAACTCGAGAGCTCCTGCAGTTCTTCAACTTATAAGCCTGCTAGACGCGATCGAGAGAGCATTCATAAATTCCCAAGGCGTATCAGGTGCACAACTTGAAATGTAATGCTATGCATAGGTATATAAAATATAATGTTGGTGTAGCCGCGTTGTCTCGGAAACGAATTCCAGGCCGATGACATATCGATTTGAGTCCCTGGCGCCGCGATGGCTGGACGAAACCAGGAAGTGGGCGAACAGCACGAGGCGCAAGGAAACCGACCGACTGACTCTCACTTTGGTGTGTAGCGAGTATTCTTCTGTGTAGTTATGTTATGTATTACACGTGTAGTAGAAACAAGAAAGAAAACCACTGGAGGAACCGACCAAACTGTACACTAAATGATATGTGCTATCTGTTTCTATTGGCAACGATCAACTCCATAGTTCAAGCACACCCTCAATTTTCTCTTTGCGATATTCTTCGGGGTAATTACACACTACACTTCACCATGAGCATATAATGACTTTTCATTTCCAGTATTCATCAACTTTCATGGGTTATCCTGATCGTGTGTTTCGTTACCTAGTCAAACCAACAAATCGCTATTTGATGCCGATGAAGTGTGGAAAAGGGGATTTTCTTTGTCATTTTTATACCGCGTACTTTTCCTTTTTCGATGTCTTGAAAAATCACAATCTATACGTATACTCAATGAACCAACATTCCGTGGTTGTTATTTTCAAGCCATATTGATAAAATATGCTACAATTCGTTTCTCATTTCATTCATATTTTGTTTTTATCAACTTTAGGTCTATAGGATATTGTAGAGAAGTCGGAAAAGACGAGGATATAACGGGGATAACGGGGATGGATCCGTTCTCTTATAGGGTAAAGGCCAAGGGGGAATAGAAAATTACGCTCGAATGCAAAATGCGAAGGAAGTGCGGCTAAAATCAATACGGTCCTAGCCTTAGCGTCGTGCAAGTTTGTTTTAGCCACGAGACGTAGGATACTGTAACTTTACGTTATAAGCAGGGCGGGCGTGTAGCGTAGGTTGAACTCACGGGGGTTCTTTTTTATTATATTATATTTCTATCATCGAAGAAGGTATAAATAAGGTTATGTATACGATTCAGGTGAAAGCTTAAGAAGCGCAAAAGTAGTTCCGGATGAAAAATTTCCTTTTTCAAAAACAAGACCCATGAGGATGAAAGGGGTACACGAACTAAAACGTCCTTGTCCAGACGTTGCTTTATCTCAGTCTAGGACTTAGTGCTTGAGAAAGAAGAGAAAAAAATACTCGAGCGTGTGGCTTCTTTTTTCTCCGACTGCAGCCGAATGGGAAGGGTCTTGAGAATGACTAACGAAAATAAATCCACCGGGTAGATGGGCACACAAAACTTGCCCGGAGCAAATGTCTCGAAACGAACGAAGGCTTTATTATGGTAAATAGTTTCGCTGTTTTCTCATTTCGCTCCAGGCCTATCTGCAGGAGACTAGAGGCCACAGACTTATTTCAGCGTCCCTTCAAGACGCGAATTGAGTTTACAAATCATTGTAGTTACATCTATTCAAACACCGTGCTGCAGTGATGATAAAAAATGTAATTCGTCGGACTTGAAAGTTTGCGTCATTACGTCTCTCGTCATGTTTTTCCAACAACTACTCATGCCGACTCATTTTCCGCTTTGCGAATTGGGATTTAGGTCTCGGATTTAATTTCACTGACTTGCTAAGTGCGCCGGTAAAATATGGATAAAAGATTTAAAGATTTTGTCCGCCGTAAATTTGGCTCATCATTGTCATAAGATGTGGACTTTAATGGCTTATGGTTTATGGTTACTCTTGCGTACCGGTGACCAGATCTGAGCTATTGCCCCTCATTTATCTTCTTTTGTTTTCCTTGCGTACTTAAAATGCGTTTTTAGGTCAATGAGAAAGTAGGCGATTTTGCGGTGGGCTTGACATCGCCTGGACTCGGCGGTAATATACCCTGCCTTGCACTGTCCACGTCTCTCCAGCTACACGAACAAGATGCCATTGTCTTTTAAAGTTTCGAAAGACTTTCCCTCGTACCATTTTTTTTACCCCCCTCCATTTGCCGAGGTAAACCTCATACCACATTTTGAAAAAAACAATTTGCTTCATTTTACGCATGAAAGAGGCAATGGGCTACCGTGTATCTATCGATCGCAAACTTGATACACTTAACAACGAATATTTTCCCATTAATCTAAAACCCTGGCACCGAGTTCGCCGTTTACAGTATAGTTAAATCGATCCTTTCTTCAAAGGAAAAGCTCGAGTGGCCCAAATACGCCCTGTAGTACAGTAAGTTCGACATCGTCACTCTGAATTCACAAAAGACGAACATATTTGTTCCCTGCGTACCACCCCAAAATACTCGCATCGTCGATCAAACGGACGACGTCCACCTTGCCAGCATAGTTGACATCCAATTTCTGAAATGGAACTTCACTTGGGACGGTTTTTTCCCTTGTGCTTAACTAATTGTAAGACTTTACGAGTATACGTTCGATATTGGGCTATCAATCCCTTTATCACTTGCATGATATCTACCATAAAATGGTAAATGAAAAATGAACAACTCGAATATGAATGATACGCCGTATATCGAGAACTGGAACATCAAACCGCAATGATGTCACAAGAAAATCAAGCAACAAGCTGAAATATAAGAACAGGTTTCATCAAGGATCTGAAATCAGAAAGATCACATTGAGAGTTTGCTGAAGCGTTCGTATTTCATATTGATAATAGAACAGTAGGTGTGGTAGACACCACAGTACGTTAACAATGATTTGATGTGTTCGGCTGTCTCATTGTAATTCATGGGAATCATTTATGTCGATTGACGTTCTTCTTTCTTTTTTTTGGTTTGCATCTAAACTAATCGGCCAACACTTATACTTTAATACGATCAGCGGGAAGTTTCACGAGGAAGATTAACTCCTCAACATTTAGAAAGTTCTATAAATAATCTACGATCTCAACCGCTTTAACTATGCCCAAAGCACACCCATATAACTCTGACCATTCTGCTGACCTTTACATCTTACTTCCGTTGACCGATGATACGACCTCATTTCTTTGCCTTGAAATTAACACAATACTTATCAACATTACCTATACACATTTCGCTCCTAATATCTGTTCATCATATTCCATGCCGAGTTGCCGAACAATTTTTATACTCATTTTATTTCTTCTTCTCCTTTTTTTTTTAGAGTGTACGGGGAGGGGTTAAAAGTGATCGTCAATTTCGTTTCTCTTTCAAATCTCCGATAGTAGGTCGTTTTTCTTTTTCAAACATTATGTGGAAGATCTTTTGCGAGCTGCGCGACATTGAGACACGTCTGCAGCAGGCGGTAGGGAGGTTTCAGCCTTGGACCAGGTTGCAGCCTGGAACACGTGTGTCAGGTTCCGATCTTTATATTCTTCATACTCTTACACTACCAATGAGGTGCTACACAGGTATAGGACCTGCTACCTGCAGGGATCTCGCGTCGACCTGCATTTTTATGCTCCCAGACTATCCACCTTTTAAATCTACAGGGTGGGCCAAAAAAGAAACCTTTGATTTTTGTACAGAACGTGAACAAAATCTGAACTCGACAACGAATTCTAGTAGATCTCCTTTGAATGAAAACTATAGGATGAAACAGGCATGTGGAGTTATAATTTCGTTTTTCGAAAACCAAAAAGAATACCTGCAGCAACATTACGGTTTGCAGTGATCGTTATTCCGATAGCGACTTTTCGCTGACCTCTTATTTTCACTTCCAGATTTTTTTCACGTGTCCAAATGGGCCGGACTTTTTTTCGTACACCCTGTACATAGAGGAGAAAAAGATATATCAACTCTGTCCCATCTTTTTGACCAAAAGTCTGTCCTCAAATGTCAGGGTCCATATGTATTATATGTATATCGCTATACCTATATACCTGATGCTTCTACTGGCCTAAATAAGACGTTATGTTCTTCCTACAGGACAAGTTTATAGCGTTGTTGTCACGCATTGCAGACTGAAAAATGCAGTTACCGTATTCTGCATAACAAATCCAAAATTTGGCGGCCACGCGGTGCAGGCATATGAAAAATTTTGGGACTATATCGCACAAGCTTGACCAGGAAAAGTTGTTGACCAAAATTTTGTCGTGTGTATGGGTAAATGAATGGTTGTTTGTTTGCAACCGAAACCCTCGTGTTTGAATTCTTTTTTCCAGTGTCTATTACTTGGAAACACAAAATATAATTGCAGACCTTAGCACTTTGGGTGATTCATTGTTTTCCGATTAGTCAACATTTCTACCTGCCATATAACGGCTCTGTTCCTCTTACTACAACGATCGTATCCATCTTCTTTAATTCCTGGGAATTTTGGCATATTCTCTAGATCGTTTTCCTCATACCTTCTTTTTTCTTTTACACTTCCAGACGCTTCTGGACCTGCATACTATAACATCCGATTGTGCCAAAGCCACCATATCTTATTAAGAATAAATACAAACAAACAAAAAAATTCAAATAAAAGTAAAATTAAAAAACAAGAAAAATTAACTGCATTAAGATTTCAATTTCCAAGTAGAACCGCAATGCAGCCTCTAAATTTTAAAGTTCCGATAATTATGAGTCAATATCGTAAGAAGGCTTGAAAATTTTCAGGGTTCTACAAGTCTATAACAGTGAAAGACACGAAATTATTTTTATTGCACAAGACGCCAATATCACATCCGCCTATGGTCGGTTTGCCGGAGGCCCATAAAAGTTTTCAGTCCAAGAGATATAAAAACTCGCCTTCAAAATTTTTTAACGAAAGTTTTATCCTTAATTATATGTACATGTATAATACGTTGTTGGACTAAATAATATAGGAAGTAGTGAAAATCTTTCCAAATTTGATACGGTAGGTATCATGAAATTAAGAAAACCTGTAGTTGTGTCAAATTTCGTCTTAATAAAGTTCACTCGCGCAACTTATATTACACAGCTCTGGGAATAGAGAAAAAATTTCATCTGCAGTAAATAATTTTTTCAGTTTGTTGTACAGATGTTTGCGATTTTCAATATAATTCCATTTATTCAACGCGTAGTTTAACTTTCAGGTATAAGGTGATATGTTGTTATTCTTTTCATTTATCATTCGCTAATGTCAATAATATATAGGTACATACCTTGTATATTTTTCAATAGATGATCACGCGCATTGTGTCGTACATATATACTTGTATATACATATGTATATATGTATACACATTTATTATTTGACGTATTTACACGTGCTGCAAATCGTACATGTATAATATGTACAGGATATTCCTACTTGCATTGTTCTTCGGTACATCCTAACGTATAGATTCCCGCAATGGATTTCGTAATCCTGATCTATACGTACGTACAGCATAGTACGGCCAACTCCTCATATATGTTCATACACGAGCAAATATTTACACGCTACACACGTGCGCGACGAGAAGCGAACTTTGCAATTACTGTTGCATACCAATACATGCGTTTTATGTACATGCATGTGTATAATATTTGATTACAAATACACGCGGTAAAGCTGATAATTAATTTTCAACGTTGCAACGGGCTGCAGCATTGTTATACGTGTAGAAACCGATCAATACCTATACATACCCGAGGGAAACAATACGATTGTATATTAATGTAAGCATGTACGTGTGTATATATCGTTAATTTATTATTAATTGTTTTTTTCTTCTGTTTTTTTTGTTCTTGCGTTTATATTTTCAATAGTGTGACGCAGCGATTCGAAACTTTCAAAATATTCGTTTCTATAGAAAATAAAGCTCTTGATTTCCTTTAACTTCATGTACATATTATCTTTTGTATTGTATTGTATATAATACCTATGTGTGAAGAAGAATGAAAAATGAAAAATGAGAATATCAAACACTCCAAAATTTTTCTGCAATGTTATTTGTACACCCACGATTTAGTCATTTATTTAGTCATTTATTTATTTATTTATCTTTATCGCTATTCATATGTTTGCATTCCAGCATATACTACGTACTAATATTCTTGTTTATATATCATTGTGACTTTCTTCCTTTCTCAGTCAGCTGAAAGTAACATTTTGAAGGTCTATAACGTATTTACATATACATATAATCATTTAGATATTCATTTTACGCGAATTGTTGTTCCGACATTTTTGAAACAGTTGACGCGCCTCTCTTGCATATTAGTGGAATGCCTTTTGTGAAATTATAATATAATTAATGCTTCGCTCGTGATCGCTACGTACAACTGATTTACATCCGCGTGTTAATTCGCATCATCTCTGTTGAGCTATTATTAATTTTCTTCTTTTTTTTTTCTTTCGTAGAGTTATTAACTTTTACAGGTATTCATTTTCAGCTATACTCTTAGTTTCTTTCTCGATTATTTAGCATCGATCATTAAAAATTGATTAGTTACATGTGGCGCTCGATCAGTCGACTTAATTATATATGTATAGTTCCTCGATCTAGTCAAAAAGCAATAACTGCTGTTTTTTAACCATCATCAAACGCAAAAACGAAAAGAAATGAATTGAAAAAAATGAAAAAACTAGAAATGTAATTATATGTAAAAAAAAAAAAAGGTCAGTTCTGCATTTTTGCGGGTCATAATGTGCTAGCCGGCTATTACTTATTCAGGTCGTTACCGCCACACGGTATGTGCCTACCTTATAGAGCGATAAAAAATTTTAAAGTCGTCATATCGTCACGAAACGGTTGATCGTGGGAATTATACGACGTAAACGCGTTGGTCAGTTCGTGTTATTTCTTCTCACTGTTTTTTTTTTTGTTCTTTTTTTTTTCTATACACTAAATTATTTATTCAATTTCTTCGATATAACGGAGGACAGATAAGAATTTAGACACACTTTGTACATTATGGTTTGTATAAATTTGTCATGAATGAAAATGTTTCGGACCTCAAACTCAAGAGAGATTTATTTCTGTTTCAGGTATGCTTTGGATTGGGCGATGTGCTTGAGATGTCATAGATTTATACATCATGGCGAGTGAGTATTCCGGAATGTAAATTTTTTTTAAATTCCCACCACAGTCCGGATTCGAATGAAGTCCAAACTATTCTCTCCGCTGAAACTTTACTCAAGACTTTTTACAATATAACCGGGAGTTCTTCCAACGTTCGATTTACTCTCGCTTCTTGAAAAGTTCAAAGTTCCGGTTCTGCTTCGGGATTCCACTTCGTCATGCTTCACTTGCAGTTTTGACCACTCTCCCTGGTAATAATAATATAACCGGTACGGTAGTTTTTAACTCGAAAAGAAATCCTATACCTATACCTATACCTACACCTGCATCGTATATACATTTCACCAGTCATCCCATCTAATTTATAAAGAAAAGCCCTTATTTTTGACTAACCTCGTTGAATAACCTGCGAGAATCACGATTCCGAGTAAATAACTCGAAAAAACTCTTATATCATTATCGTAGTCGATGAACTTTTAAAAGAAAAAATTCCATCCATCGTCATCATCATCTGTATTACTCGAATTATATTTTCATACGTATAACGACGAAAACTGCAGCTGTAAAATAATTGGATAAAATTTTTGTCGACGCACAAACCCGTTTGAATGACGATAGTATTTTTTTGGTTTTTTTTTTTCACTTTTCTACACGCATAGTCATCAAGATTGAGAAATCACTGCATCTGCAGATTGTCCCCGGAGACAAATAACACACTATACGGTATAAATGCACGTAAGGAGGTTTGGGCCCACGCTTTTCTTAGCATTACAAAGGATCGTATAAAAATTGTCGTACGTTGGTGGGTTAATACGCGAAAAGGGCGATCTGCAGTCATAAATATTAAACAAAGTTCAAGTGAAACCGACCTCAAGTTAATCGCGTATGCGCGAAGAGGAAGAGATCCGCCGCCAAGTTGTATAAGATTGCTGCATATGCTTTTCTTTTCCTTTTTTTGTTCCTTCTCTCTTTCTCTTTTCCTTTGTCATTATTTTGTATGTTCTTTTGTTAGTCATTATTATATGTTATCGACGACCAGATTGTGAAAGCCGTTAGCAAATTTCAATACCATGACATGTATATACAATCAATACCTAATATACACCTATATATACACGGATAAATTTTGGCTTACTTTGCACATTTTTATACGATTATAATATTATTATATGTTTATCATATTAACATCGGATATATCGCATAAATAAATAAACATTTTATTTATTTATTTAATTAATTATCAATTTTTCTTTCTGTTTGTTTAAAAACTTGTCTTTTAAATTATAATGCGGTATCGCAAATTCATGAAGTGTTGAAGAATTCTAATTGGTTGCTTGAAATATAGTTATTATTCAATCGTTCGAATAAGACGAGATGATGAAAGAATCAAAAAAAATCTAATGATGATACTCCAAAGTTATTAAGAATCGATAAAATTGATGTGCATATTCCCTAATATGCATGTATAATATATGTGTATATGAAATAAAATAGTTAGTTAGTTTGGACTTAAGCAAGGTCAGGCACGGCCTACCGCACGTTTTATATACGTCGCATATACAAACGGAGTAATTTAACACACTTCACGTTCCTCTGAGGGCAGTTAAACTAACCAGCAGCAGCTAACCTATTGTCTCTCAATCTGGCTTACACCCACGCTGGATAATGACACCGGACACTAAACGCCTGGACAACTCTGGTCATTCCTCCTCTATATTCACGATACCTATATATTAACTCCGACGCCACTAGCTATACGTACGTAATATTCACACACTCACAAACCGACGATATAATTTATTAGACAAGTATATTACCCAGGTGTGCGCTTATTTTATAGTTGCTTTTTTTTCTCTTTTCTTTTTTCTTTCGTCTAATATGTACATTTAAAATATACATAACGATTCAATCCGCACGTCGTGTGTCACATTGTTTTACAAATTTGAACATTTTCCAGTTTCTTCTCTTTTTTTTTCTGCAAAATTAAATTTTGTAGTTGAGGTTTTTTTTTTTCTTTTTTTTTGTTCCTACATTATTTTTCCCTCGCAGAGTTTTCATGCGTATTTGTTTATTTATTGTTCAATATTACGTGGTGCTCGATTTTCAGTTAACTGTTACCGTTGATATCGAATTATATTATACGTCCACGTGCAGTGCAGCGTTCGATGGTCTGAAATTTAATTATCTCACGTACGTACCTATACCTTTCGAGGACAACCTCGATAGTATTTTTTTTTCTCCCGTTTCTTCTTTTTACGCGAGATGAATTTTATTACCGATGGTCGTATTTTATCACCTTCCAAACGTGGTATGACAATATAAGGTATACGTATGATACGGTATACGTGGTGCAAATCGCGAAAATGTACGCACGACCGGTAGTCTGCAGTATGAAAGAAAAAAATAAAGTGGAAAAAAAGAAGAATATTACGAATTTGCATTCTACCACATCCGCCCGCGACCGTGGAGGACACGACATCGTATAACGCGATCGTTCATTTCTTTTTTGCTCACAATTTTAGTAACGGTACCCATCCTATTCGCTACACATCCGTTAACGACCCTATATTGAATAATAAGCGTTTTTATCCGTCATATTTTTATACAAATCTTTTTCCCCGTTTATTATGCGGTTATATAATTTCGAAACACGTAATATGAAAATAGTTATCGCGTCATTGGTTTGTTGTTAGAATGACGAAATTCCTTTTGAAAATTTTTTTTTTTTTTTTTTTTTTCTCATCATTTTTCAGAACGCGCAACATTTAATTTTTTTGGTCGCTTATGCTATATCGTTGGCAGGTACGAAGTTTTATAATTCCCTATTTAACCTTCGCTATTTTAAACGTACGCGCTGGTAGGTGGTTGGTTATTTAATTCGTCGGGGTCTGGACGGAGGCCAAAAACTTTATATTATTCGATAATTTAGTGCAGGCGTTAACATTATTTTCGTGGCAGGTGTCGCGCGCCCGTGAAAATTTCCACCCACCAACTGTGTTAGGTTATGTTGCATTATACCTGTACATGTAATTAATTGTAAATTGGTTTGATTAAAATGAGGAAAATGAAAATTAACTCGATTTTCGTCCGACGATCCAACGATTCCTGCAATCTGGCCTCCGGCAGAGATAAAAAAAAAAAGGACGTTGGAAAAGAAAAAAATGATGAATGGTTGATTATTAGTACATCATTATTATCGTGGTCTCCGCGGTGTCTCGGAGGATTTCGTTATCGTTCCGCTGCAATTTCACATTAAATTCCAAGACTTTGGGTTTCTAATAATACAGAAGCCGATCCCCACGACCAGGCAGTCGTCCAAACGCCCACGTAATTTCTACGCGCAGATTCTTCTTTACTGCACAATCTTCAGTCTAACTTCGGACAGCAAACTAATCGCGTGTGTATTCTACAATTGGAGCAACAAGTTTAAAATGTCTTCTTAGTATATAACACATGCAATACGACGCATTTCGCGTTTCATTGTTAGTTTAAAAATAACTGTGCAGCGGTAATTACTCGTAATAAAATAATTGAATATATATTCCGATTTAGTGTCACGATAATTTTTCTTTTTCCTTTTTTACGTAACTGCGGTTCACATGGACTCGCAGATTATCGTCGGAGGAATTAATATTGTTTTACATCGAATTCTAATTCGTCGTTTTCATTCAGGAATCTTCATTGATTTTCATCCACTAATGTTCATCCCCCGTAATCGTATAAGCCTCCATCTGCAATATTAATCAATATTCGCACATTACCATTTACATAATTATCGATAAAAAAACATTCAATTTTCAATTTATCGAATACTTTTCATGTAATACCTGTACATTATACAGTGAAAAGTTTAGTGTAAAGTGAAACCACCATAACGGATATCTACCAGGATTTTGACACCCCTGCTAGGGGCGCAGGGGTGCCAACCTTTTGTGTAAACGGGTATATAGACAGGTAAATCCTTTTGTTGAAAACTACCATTAACAAATGTAAGCTGCGTAAATTTTCATCCTTTTTTTCTTTTTCATACCTGGACATATTTAGTCCCGCAGCATCCATCCGTTTTACTATGCGTACTCGTATACGTATACTTTCTTTTCTGTTTGTGGCTCCCGCTTGTTGAAGAATTTTGTTTAATCAAATCAAGTTTCATAAATTCATCACTTTTCCAAACCATTCTTTTTCTTTTTTCTTTTTTTTTTTTTTTCAAATTCAGCTCGTAGAAAATATGGAGGTACGAATGATACGAAAATTAATTTTTTTGCAGAAAATTATTTAGAATTGGTATACACGTCTTTACATTTAGTATTTGGTATAAACAAATTGCCTTGTAATTTAGTTTCAAGGATTTTTTGTCCATCGTGAATTCCGTCCTTGCTGTCTTTAATTCAGCAGTATCGCGTATGATGTCGGGCATAAAAAATATTAATTATTCAAAATGTAATCCCCTGGAGCCATAATCTGTACGAAATTATATAAAGGGCCTCGCCTCGACCAGCTGTTTGCATTTTCCATCCAATTAGCCTATTTTGTTTAACAGCTATTATAGACATGGTTTATTGCTCTCCAAACTTTAACTCTATAATATGATAAGATATATATTTGTACATATATGTATAATATAGAGAGATGAAACGATCATCGTCTCGATCAGAATTTCTATTAATTTATTGAAATAAAAATCTTCTGCCTTCTAAATTCGATCTAAACGTGAAATTAGAATCGTTCGCATGATTACTATTTCGATGTGTTTTGAGCTAGGGATTTCGAATCCGCAACCTGAATTGATCTACCTGCCGAAGTGATCGAGTTGTCACCCATTTTTACGCCTTCCTAGTTCTCTATAATTCTCTTGGCGAGCGATGATGCTATCTGAGTATTTTCATCGCCTTTTCACAGGGCCTGGAGCAAAGGGCCGGGAGTTCTGCTTACATACCTGGGTTGATTTTACAGCTGGCTACCGGGCAGCGTCCGCCCAGTTGAAATTCTGGAGCCTCCGGATTCCAACGAATATGTATTTGAATTTACATACATACACACACCTAATATATTCCTTTAGGTTAGGTCAGGCGATGCGAGCAGAGTACGAGTTTTAGGTTTGGTTAGATTTATTTCCGTGCTACAAGCAAGGCTGCCCTGGCCGGTCGGCGAAGAAAGTCATTCGCCTTATAAAAAAGTTGGCTCGAGCTGAATGATGAATAAAATTATTGCCCAAATATGATCTCACGAATTTGAAATCGCGAGAAAAAACAATTTTTTCAGAACGTTGTAATTAAGAAGGGGGGAAAAATATCTGCCAGAATTGTGGGCTTTTATTTGTTGAAAAAAACCTATACATATATACATATATGTATACGAACTTTTTGGAGCTTGTCTCTATAACCAGACAATGACTAGTTATAGGTATATGAAGCGAATAACCTTTGCTCTAATGCGAGAATTTTCAAGAGCTTGTTTAAAAGCGGATCGTATGTCGTTGACATTCGGCTCAGAGACAACGAAAACGTTGAACTTTACATCCAGCTATATACGAGTATATAGTATATAGTAGGTATATAATATTGTGTAAAACGTCTGAAGCTTGGCCATGTTGAAAATACTGTTTGCAAGAGTAACGCACTCAAAACTTTGTTGTACATTCGAATTATTTCTTTAAAATTGTATAAATTAAGCACCTCATTAAATCTCACGCGAGCATCGAGGATATGAAGTCCATATTTTTGCTTTCGATCAGATCATCGTGGCGATGCGTGTATAGGTCGAGAATTGCATCAACATTCCGCACTGTGCAGTAGCGGTATAAATTAATTCTTATCTATTATTGTTTATCATATTTTTTAAACTAGCGGACTCTTGATAATTCCATATACGACCCAATGGCGCTTTCCGTGATACAATATCACGTGACTATGTTTACGGATAGATAGATATCTACATACGTACGTCGTTACACGTATTAAAAAAAATAAAATAAATTAAATGAAACAACAATCGATTATTGAGTTAGCTTTGTACTTTACACATAAAATGTTGCTTCATCTGCAGTCTCGTGAAGAGGATTTTTTTTTTCTTTGTATTTTACAAATCAGATTAAAAAATGTGCGAGCTCAGCTGATCATCTCTTATTATTTCTCGCCCGGTTATCACTTTAATATACATGTTCGAGGTGAAAGTCCTTTTCGCTTCGCCGATCTTTCCGTAAATAATACTCTGCAGTATAATGACGTTATATTTTTATGTATATATAATTATAATGTCTAGATCCATGTAAAATATCAGTGCAAATTTATGCGGCTTTGTGTCGCTGCAGATTAAAAATTTTTGTACGTATCGCAGCTATATATTTATTCACATCCAATTCTTCTTCAGAAATAAATTATAATTTTTAGCGCGCTTTTGTATTTTCTTCGTGTTGGGTCGGTTATATTTTTGGCGGAATATATTTTCGGCCCGCAAAATTATCTTCTTATACCTATACTATATCGCTTCAGTTTTGCTGCACCTGCAGCTGCTTTGGTGCTGCGTTAACGTCCAGCGTATACGCAAATAAAAATTTATTTTCGTCTTTCCGACAACAGATTCGGGCAATTTTAAGTCCGTTATGTATACGTGCGTACATATACGTATGTGTGTAAAGAACTTTAGGAAGAAAGGAAAAAAAATATATTCTATAGCTGAACTGCAGTTTTTAAAGAGCGCTTTTCCTTTTACTTTCTATTTTTTTTTTTTTTCCTTTTTTTGATATCCTTAAAAATCATCATCTCATTTCATCGCATGTTATAGTTAAGATGATTTACAATTCTGCGAGACGGGTTAACGCGAAATCCATATTCCTCTCTGTCTCTCTCTCCCTCCTTGTTCGATTTTTTTTTTTTATCTCAATGACACAAGTATAATACGGAAAAACGAACGGTCAGAACGCGGAGGGAATGTATGCGGCGAAGTAAGGAACACAAAGCATAGTCCAACGGTCGAGACATTCCAAGTCGATGATACCCTGCGCTAAATTCTGTAGAGCAAGCTGGGCTCTTGCTCTCCTCTCCATCTCTTTTCTCTTCGCAGCGTCGTCTTCTTCACGAATATAAGTTTCGACTATCTTTTTCTTAGTCTTTTTCTTTTTTCTTTCTTTCTTCTTCACTCAAAGTAACTCCTCCTTTCTTCCTCCTCCGCATGGAGGCACGGGGCATAAAAATTCTCGGGTAAACGATTCGTGCGTCGCGTCCCGGGAGAAACGAAACGATCTAGAGGGCGATGAGAGATGGAAGACGAGAGAGGCAAATACTATAGAAATTTTTCATCTCGGACGTACCTTTTATTTCCTCTCTCCCCCGCGCCACAGTAAGAGAGTATTCACGAGTCTTACGGTAGACGTATTTCTCCCCTCGCGGTTTCAATCAATTTCTTTCCCCGATTTTTTCTTTTTCTTTCTATTTATACATTTTCTAATTCTCACTGTTTTTCCGATCAGAGAATCTCGTAGGGGAGATTATAGAGATAGTTGGAAAATATTGAACAAAAAGCTTTCGTTTTTTCAAATACTCGGGGTGTTTGATCGGTTCTTTTTATGTGTATTGGGTATATTTTTCGAGGGTTCAGCGCGGGCGGTACAGCACATATAACCGACTGGCCGTTGAATGTGTATGAGAAAATTTATGCACTTGCTTTCGCCACTTTGTAGGATGAAACCGAGCAACTCTTCTCGAAGTTCAAGGGGAAGCCGAAGCGACGATGCACAACGCCCAGCGTGAAGAGAAAATACCTGCGGGATAGACCTCTCAAATTATATTTTTCGACGTCCTGTCCGTTTTGTGTACCGCGGCACTTTTTGTACATACATTTTATGTATATGTATATACATATCTATGTATATATTTGAATACAATGAATTCTGCTCCTCCACCCTCCAGGCCCATTATAGGTACACCTTATGTGTATAGGTACCTTATATCCTACCCGTGGTTTCTTTAAGTACCAAGTTTTAAAAATGTTTTCGGAAAAAAAAAAAAAGGAAGTGAATGCCTACCTAATTCTATCCGCAGGTAACCAAACGGACTAATTATAGGGGCAAAAGGTTCTACGAATATAAATTTTTTTTTTTTTTGCTTTCAAGTAGGTAATTCCTTTAGGTTCTCTCATTTGTTTAGTTTTTTATGAATAAATTGCGATGATTTATTGCTCGGTTATGTAATCATCATTCGTTTGTTAATATTCAATAAATTGATCAATTAGTTGGTATGTATGCGATACGAAACAAAAAATTCTTTCAATCAATGCTGATGAAAACGTATTGATAGAAGGTAATAAAGAAAATAAAAAAATTGTAGAACAGATACATTATATATAGGTATAATATATGTATATGTATCACGAGGTCGTCGATTATTAAGTTTTTTTTTTTTTTTTCTATCGTATCGTCCTCGTTGTCACTGATTTATTTTTATGGCTTCTGTCAGTACCCACTAGCGCCACGCGCGATGACCTTATCTTTATTTATTATCTTAATTACTGTATCCCCGTCATTCTTTTATTACACGGTCAATGAACCACCACCACATATTCGCCCTCGATGTGATAATAACGTATAATCCGATGTACAATTTTTTACGTACATATATCGAAAAGATATCTTATATTATAGTCATGAAATCTGCAGAGTTTTAACAACCGTAGTGGATTTATCTTAATTTTACCAAATTTACTTGTATTTCTCAATTTTATCATCCGATTCGATGTGGACTGAGTTTTTAACTATTTTAAAACAACGTGACGCTAATTCCAGATTATCTCATTGAATTTTTCAGTCTCAGCGAGTGTTACTTCGCTGGGAAAGGCGCCGCTCTGGTTCTCCCTCCGAACGAACGGGCCAGGCCATCGCGGCGCGTTTCGTCAGCGGGATGCGACATTCAGCAGCACCTCCAGTCCATGTTTTACCTTCTGAGGCCGGAAGAGACTCTGAAAATGGTGAGTGTACTGATATTTCTTTCATCCGATAGTTTTTGGAAAATTTTTGGTAACGTGAGACGTCTACGCTAAAGTTAATGCTTGAGAATGCGCAGATGTTCTGGCATGAAAAAGTGAAATCTTGACTTCCGGAAATTATATGAGTCAAAAAAAGTGTGACTCATGAAAGCTCTGCTACCGATTCTGGAAAAATGATGAGGTTTGTACGCATACCTATACAGCGTGTATTTTAATTCTCGGTAGAAATCGCGTTCGCTTGTTTTGTGTATAATCACCGAAGCTAGCTGACTGACGATGAGTTCGTAACTCAACAACGCGTGCATTTACGAGGGTAATTGGCGGACGCAATGTTCGCAGATTAGGCACAGCGACGCGTGGGTCGAAGGTCGAAGGTCACGAAGCTGTAGGTCACGGTTGAAACGTGCAGCTTGCGTATGAATTTGCACATACACTATACGTGCGCGTGATTTTTTATTTAATCGTGCGGATTTTTCCTCGTACAATCCCGTTATTAGCCAAGCGTGAGTAGGTATTTAAACTCATCATCCCTCAATTCCGACATTTCCTAGTTTTGCCCATATATTTGTACGATGCACCGGATACGCTGCAGGCAAAATAAGTTAGACGTTACGAAACAATATTTTTTACTTTCACATAATGTATTAACGAATTTCAACGCGTTTGCGTTTTGCGAATTCCAGATATGTTATACGTACACTTTTATAATATGATACAGTTAATTTTTTTCACTCAGCTCGCACGTACGGACATGTACAGTGTCGGTGCAGGTGATCCCTATATTGGGACTTTGAGCAGCTCTGCGACTTATTATATAAAAAAAAAAGAAAAAGAAAAAGAAAAAAACTGAGAGGATTCGTTGCATATCGAGTTTATCGGTCGAATAATCGCGGTAACTATATGTATTTGCTGCACCAACAGCTTTCGCGCGAATCGCTTACATCTGCACGCGAATTAAGAACGAGGGCACGCGGGCGAAGGTGAAAAAAAAAACAACTTTTTACAACGAAACCCAGAAATTTGAAAATAAGGTCACCCGAATTACAATGATATTATAAAAAAAAAAAAACATTTTTTCTCATTCTCTGAATAGTGCAGGGTTCATAGAATGAAGGGTCACGCGGATAGTCGAGAAATTTTAAGAATGCGTATAATTTGGATCTCAATTCTCGCTAGCAATTCGAATATTCGCAGTTGTACGTGTAATATCTGAATATCCGCAAATGGCGATCACGGAAATTCTTGGTATCCGGCGGCAGCTCTGCAACTCGCTGCATTAGCTGTTACTCATTACCATATACATATATGAACGTCTATGTGTGTTAAATCTATGTGTACAAAACTATTACGATTACTGACCAGACTTATTTGCGTAGCTTTTCTACGCACATGTATACATATACGAGACATCATGAGCTAGCTATAGTATATCATGTATAACAAATTTTTCAATCAGGTGTTGTGGTAAATGTTCGTTTCAATACGGGAATAAGGTAATAACTATAAACCAATAAATATCTACATCTAACTATACACGTATGACGTGTATAAATAGATACGTACATGTATATACTTATACATATCATTTTATATTTACACCGCGTGCGTTTAAATACCATAATTATGTATCATATTTATTATATACGTATGTACAATTTCTTGTACAATCATATACCTACGAGCTTACATACTCGTGTAAAAACTCATCTTATATGTATATACCGTGTTTCGTATCGTGGTAACAATATAAATGGCAAAAATTATCATATCCAAAGCATATTTATATGTCACATGTATTTTTTAGTCTTGTAATATTTATAAGGCTAGAGAATCGATAAATCTAAATTTATAATATTATACCCCAGTTTTTGGTGATGCGTGAGGGAAGCCCCGTAGAATCAGATTGAAATATATTTTTGACTCTTCATCAATAATAATGATGAAACTTCTATTTTAACTTGTTACACATTGCCCGTGACAGTTTAGATATACACGTATATCAGAGTATAGTACAATTTAATAGCTCTCGAGTTCGATTGATATCAGGTCGTTCCTGCTTCGGAGGGAACCATTTTAGAACGTTTTTAGGTCGATGATCGTTCGCTCTTAGCTGCTCTTCACATGAATCACGCGTGCGGAATTATTATTACTATACGTTCGATTTGAAGTGAAAAAATAAATGGTAAAAAAATAAATAAAATCCAAATGTAAATTTAAAAGCGCGATCTAAATGAGGTTTTTTTTCGCGTCACTGCAAATTCACGTGCAACCGTCATCAACACATTTAAAACGACATTAGGCCTTGAACCGCTTAACGTATAAGCACTAATTAACGAACGCGTTAATTAATCTTCTGAGGTCTCTGCAGGAGCGTTGTAAATTATTATACCTACATGAAGGTATGTATATTATTGTAATGTATGTATAGGTGCGTACACCACATGTTCAGTTAATTCAGATGCTCATAAATTTATGACGAACAATTGCATTCGTATATATCGAGTTTCGCAACTGCAGCATAATCTGCAGTAGCCATTATATTGTTCGTATCCGATGAGACTGCTACTGCTGGTATACGATGATAAGCAGAACGTTCCAAATGTGTGCTCATCGCGAGGAAATGAATATTTATCGATTTAAAATCGATAAAAATCCAAAGGGGTGTACCTTAGATTCCTTTCGAATTCGGGGTCAAAAATGAAGTATTTTTAAAATCGATCGTAGGACACTTTTCTACCGTATTTTGCCCTCAGGAATCTGGAAGCTAAATTGATCTATCTATAAAATTGGTCGAGTTATCGCCAATTTATCGATTCGAAAAGTGAAAAATTGAAGATATCTCGATGGGATTTATTCCTAGCTTGCTTTACTCAACGGAATCGTGTTCTTGAGGCTTTAAACATATTAAAATCGCCCATAAGTCCAAGGGAGTAACCACTCGATATATAGGTGCCCCAACCACTTCATGAGCATTTCACTGGTATTTCATAGCATTTCAAAATTGACTGTCCCAAGTATTTCTCTAGCGGTTACCCCCCTCGGAAATGTCCCGGAAACAGACGCAAAGGAACGTTTAATAAAACGGATATGCAGACAGAGGTCACTGACATCCATGAATGGATAGGTATTACCCCTAAAATTACATACTCTACTATAATACCGCATCAAATGCGTTCAATGAAGCGTACACGAATGACAACCTGCCAATTACCTGTAATACGCTCGGGCTATTATGGGCCATTTTAATGTGTTTATTTTTTCACTTTTTGGAGCGATAAATTAGCGATAACTCGATCAATTTTATAGACAGATCAATTTAGCTCGCGGATTCGTGTTCCCGAGGTCAAAATACGTTAGAAAAAAGTGTCCTGCAATCGATTTTAAAAATGCTTCGTTTTTGAAAGAATCTGATTTTTTTTTTGGTTTTTCTCTTTCTTCTCTTTTTACTCAGCTCCGCAGTTGTATCTATAAATATTTCCATAAATTTTTTATAATCTCCTATGTCACGTGGCGTGTACTACTTTCTGTACTGTATACGTATAATATACCAGATTAGAATTATACAACGCGAAGATTAACGAGGTAAAAACGTAAAAGTTAGTTGCTGCAAAGTTGACGGCGTATAACAGGCGCCATGTCTGACGATGCAGTTGTCGCGATTCGAAGAGAACTGCACCTACGCTTAAATATTGTTCGTTCGTTTGTTCGACT
The DNA here is from genome assembly GCA_963932425.1 of Athalia cordata. NCBI lineage: Eukaryota > Metazoa > Arthropoda > Insecta > Hymenoptera > Athaliidae > Athalia > Athalia cordata. The sequence goes on from OZ010626.1 coordinate 36,707,730, forward strand.
CTCTTAAACTCGCGTAGTTGGTGGTTTGACGATTTGTAACTACAGCAAATTGCTGCACTGCAGCGCATTGCGTCTATGTGTCGCGAAAAGCTCGATTTATTCATGGACAAATATATACGACTATACGCCTTTTATTTCCTAGCTACTATACAAACCCATACCAGTACATATGTACAAGTAAAGTTCTAACCTATGAAATCTTATACACGCGTTATATACCGTATAGTAAATTACTTATACTATAACGTTCATTCCATGCGACCACTTTCTGCAACCGACGAAGTACGAAGTACGCGACGCTTATCTCCTTGAGCCATTTTGTCATTGATACAAATTTGCATATAATATGCTAACCCCGCTGTAACCGTCGGTCTTTATATCATTCAAGTACGTGGCACGTCAGCTCGAAGCTTTTTAATTGGTGTTTTTTATTTTTTTTTTCTGCTCGACCGTTCGTAATAATATACGTTTTATGTAAAAACAGAAAATTCATGAAACATGATTCTCATTTTCTAATGAACCAATTAAATGAAAAGTGGCCAACCGATTCTTTCGTTTCTCAATCAGGTCAGATGCGAGTGATCCGTCTCGTGCAAAAAATGTGGTGTTTTTTTTTTCTTCAATTTTTTCAAGCTCGATATGTTCGTATGTATAAGCAGTTTGAAGATTTCTATTCACCTCATGCATATAGGTATATACTGGGAAAAAATTTATCACGTGCGAGATGATGAACTCTGCAAAAGAACTCTGACGGTGAAGATTCTCAGGTGTATCGTGGTTACCTACTACCTATCTTGACGTAGAGTGTAGGTCAATGAAATGAGGTCCTTGCGAAGTCTGGGTCATCGAGTCATCATAATTGTTAAAGTATCTTTATTTCCTAATCAAGACTTCAACGAGTCAGATATCTTCCATGAGAGTGCAGTTTCAGGACCTACACGTGCAGATCGTTATTCTCGTTACTGCACGTCACGACATATCAGACTCATCCGTATAAGTTCTGAACTTGATATTTTTTTACCGGCAAGTCATGTAAAACAATCGTAAAAAAAAATACGTACGATTTACTGTATAGCAAAGGAAAAGCCGCGTCAGGTTTTCTTTTTGTTTTTTGTCATTTCATTTTATATCGGAAGACGTGGCTGGTTTATTTATTTACTTCTTTATTTATCTATTTATTTATTTTTGCGAAAATATACGCGGTGGGATGGGATAATGCCGTAGGGATGAGAGCCGGTAGACTGGAGCAAGGACGAAATTTTTTTCTTTATTTTTATTATAGAGTCGAGTTCTATTTGGCCTCGGGCCAGGGATCCTTCGACCTTAACGATTTTCTCTGCTGCCGTGAGGATACAAAGCAGCCTCTGCAAATCCTGCCCTTTACGGACCACCCGTTGTTATAATTTGAACCAACTGCAACGTCGCAAATTTCTGGCCCTTCTATTGCCAGCTGCCGACTTTTGTGAAGTCTGTATAGATGAAATTATCGAATTTTGTCTACTCCGCAATCTGGGACAGGTACCGAAATTACCTCGGTAGCGAAATAAATACTAAACCGAAAGAATAAAAGGACAGATCCTTGAAAACTTCAAGGTTAAACTAATTGGACTCGGAATTGTGTGTTCTGTCAAGAGATTGAATTATATCATGTATTTCGCACGAATTTACACGAGAAGTGTATTCGGACAATTTTCCACCGCATGCGACTCGATGTCAAATTTAATTCATTATTTATTTACGCGATATATTTTTTTATCGCACAAGTGAAATCGTTTGTTGAAAATGCAGCAGCGATGAAATTACAGGTGTGGTTTGAAAAAAAAAAAACATCTTTTTTTTTTATCATCCGGGCAGACGGGAATCGTTTCTTTATTTTTCACTCTACAGTTGGATCGTGTCGCTCGGAGATAATTAATTGGATACGATAAATCGAACCAGGTCTTTCACATCTTTGACACTTGGCATTCCTCGTTTAGCCCTGAGGCTCCCTTTACCGCGACGTAGGGATGCTGGGATGAAGAGATTAATCTTATTCCGAAACCCTCGAGCGGGCCAAGGCTGCCGGTTTTGCACTTAATACTATACACCCATACCCCGTAACAAGTCTGACTTATTGGAATCCAGGTCAGGCTATGGATACGTTTCTGGTATACATTATCTACTGGGATGTTTGTCGATATTCTGACCGCATGCTCGACTTGTTATACTTTTATATTTTAACTCGATTTTTCACGATCATCGATCACGGCTTACGTTTGTTATACGTTGTGTCCGAAATTGAAAGTGCAGTGAATAGAGTATAGTTGAGTAAGCTATAGTCTGACTTTTAAAATTGCTAAATCTCATAACATTGTCGGAAAGTCTTCCGGGTTTTTTTTGACTCTGCAATATGTTATAACATTACGTGCGATCTCAGCTTTGAATAAAGTTACGTGATAGTTGTTTGAGAAATCTAACTTTTCAACCATTAGGAAAGATCGAGAGTCCTGACGAGAGACGAGGCAAAGTTGATCGATCGATCATAAGTTTATGAAACCATTACGGGAATCTTCGCGCTTCTATACTTATCTTCTTATTCATTCAATGGCCGTTTAATATTTGCTCGCAAAAGCACTTTGAGAAATTTCCATATACCTATAACTTCAACCATTTACCCACTTACGACAATACGATTTTATGTCTGCCACTTGATCATCTGAAAATTTACATATCATATGTTCATCTCGCCGATGAATTCCGTGGTGTTCATCGCTGTTGTCAATATCATCTTCAGCTACACACCTACTCTTGTATTATCACGATCATCTGCAGCTGCCGCGGTTGCAGTTGCAGTTGCAATTGCAGCTACCGGTTCATCACCGTATCGTTTACTGTATAACTATTGACTTTTTCAGCTACTTTCACTCCTCCGGCGGTTATATACCAGGAGATCGTCCAATCTTCTAATCAATCGTAGTCTCCTTCAAACTGCAGAGTACATCGAGAGTCTAGTTATTTGCCTGAAGCGTTCGAACCGTCCAACTTCATTTAAAATTTTCCCGATCGTCATTCGAAGTACGTGACACGTTTCGCGACTGGACATTCAAAGCTGAAACAAGAATATTACTCGTCATCCAAGGATGATTCGATATTGTATCAAGTTTTTTTATTCATTGCTTGTATGGCGAAGAAGACGCTGGAGCGGAAGCGATATTTTGCTGAAATCGATTCCGGATTTTGTTACGTTGTGGTCAACCAGTTCGACCGAACGTATATTCTTTATGTTTGCTGCAACGACGCGACGTAACGAAGTCTGAACATAGCGTATGTATGTCTACAATATCCTGTGTGCTGCAGTTGCGGAGAACTAGATCTTGGGTTGAGCTATGGGCTCCTTCGCAACGACGTATGGTATAGACCGGAAGCCCTAGGGGCGCGTTTCGATGACCTCCTTGCTAAAGATCGAGATTTTAAAGTCTGGAGGCGTGTTCGAACTTATATGCGTGATTGCTGCTGCTCCTGCAGTGGCGGTTCTTGCGATTGACAACCTATAATAATGTCATCCATTATTATTAGTTAAGAAAAAAAACACAAAAATAAAACGATTGTAAAAGATCAATGCAATATATTAAAACAACATAAATTGAAGGTTCAAAGAACCGTTCGATCGAAAGTTTCTTATCTGTATAGTATAAAATAGCCCAAGTATATGGTTCTGAGTATTTCGAACAACAATAAAATCTTATTTGCATAAATCAAAGTAAGATTCTTTTGTTATAATGTAACGTGAACGTATTATGTCAGAACATGTCCATAGAAGGTGTGCTATTTAGGCGGCGGTTGTTGCTGCTGCTGCTGCTGCTGCTCGTGAACGTGGATATAATTATTCAATGACAAAAAAAGATTGATATACCTTCAATTTATTCCTTTTGCGGAATGATATGGCAACCATTACTTGGCTCAAAAAAACCTCATTTACGCGATCATTATAACATGAACCCGGATCTCTTTTTCCGTCTCTCCTTATTCCTGAATACATACCTATAGATATCTACTTATTTTATGAACTTCCTTGTCCAGTTTTGGATTACGTGGAACCTCGACCCCTCGGAATGAACAATAAATGGAAACAATCGCCTGATATGAAACAATTAAAATTTTTCAACAGTCGTACGTATGATAATTCGATAGAATTCGTGTCTCTTTCTTTCTTCTCATAATATATAATGCATGCGCTCGTAGAAAGTCCCCAGGGGTCATCGTTGGGTTTTGCTAAATTCTTTTTTTTCTTTTGTTTTTTTAATCGTATAAATGGGTCACTTCGTGGTCAGCGGCATTTTGATCCTCGAGACTCTCCCGAATCACGTGGCTCATGATCACATAAATTCCCGAATGGTTTTGGAGAATAAAAAAATTCTGCGAAAAAATAATTTGCGAGCGTGCCAATGTGACCTTCTATAAGGTCACTGGATCGATGGTCAGATCTTCGACCCCTGTAAAAATCGACGATAAAATTCAGATTCGTTTTAAAACCATGAGAGAGCCATTTATTCTGATAAATTCTCCTCTTTTTTTTTTCTGTTCGATCGAAGGCAGCGATATAAAGTCGCATTTAATGAGTAAAATTCGTTTGCGTGCCGATTGATGGACGGGGTTTACGTTCAAGTTACGTTAAATCTGATGGTCGTAGATATTATCGTAAGTTTTATACTCCTGAATATCTGCAATTACGTATCTATATATACTTATTCGGTGCGTCATGTGAGGGCTGATATAAGTTTCTGTTCGTATTTACGGTTTATATTCCCCGAGGAGAATATTTTTTTTATCTATATACCGTGATTCTTCGACGGCAACGACTCACCACCGCCGCAGCTTACAGGAAGGAGACTAAGACGAAGGGGGAGAAAAAAGAAGCGGGATAATAAGAGGAGGAAGACGAGGACCCGGTTCGCCCACGGAAAAGCCTTCGAGAAATCTGCACTCCACGTTATATACTCGGACTTCGTCTACAGCTACCATCGCCCAGGACGACGACTCCTTGCGCGAGATTGTAACGCTGACGAGCACGGAATCTTAATGGAAATCCTAAGATAATACTCGAGTAATTAGTTGATTTATGGATCTTAACAGCCCAGCGTGTTGCCGTCACCTTTTCATCGCTACAAAATCGCAAAGATTTCATAAAGATTTAATACGTCGTTCGATGCAATTAATAATCTGCATCGCATCGGTAATTCGCGCGATGATTAGTTTTGCGAATTATTATTTAATCACTCCAGAATAATTAATTCATCATTTACCGGAATTAAACTTCGCGTCGTGATTATTGATTTTTTTTATAGTAGCGAAATGTGCACCGCGACTCCGACGTTTTTTGAATTTTGTTTATTTGGCACCTTTTTTTTCTCATTGCAAACTGTAATACTACACGATATTTAATATCCTGATATAAATAACTAAAAAATTACGTGCGTGATGTTCGATATACAGAAATTACGTCAAGTTTGTTTCAAAATGTGTGTGTATCCGTCGCTTTGACACGATTTACATATATTTATTACCCGAAACTGACGCGTTGCGTAATTACCGGGTTAATATTCTGCTGAAATATTACCACGAGTTTAATTAATTAAATAACTTGGAGTTGACGGGGTTTTTATTTGAGAATTTTCGTTATATACCGACACGTTGAGTGACATTTCGAAGCAGTTGGGACTCAAACTTTTTATAATAAAATTTCGATCGTTCATCCTACGGCGTATCTTCAATATATTATACTTGCGTGTTTTAATATTTAATTCGTTGAAATTTGAATGGAACGTATACGATCTGCATCGTGCAACATATTATATTAATTATAATATTATTATTAAATTTATTTTCTCCTACGATTAATGGAACGCGGAATTAATTAAATAAATAAAATTAATCATCAAAACTTTCTACCTATATACATGAAGATCATCTATTCAGGATAGAACGAAAAAAAATTTCTCTGTACAGTTTTGCAGTCCAGAAAAATATTACCTGCATATTCGTATTCGACCACATAACTTTACCCTGGTGTGAATTATTTCGGACAGTGATTTGCGTTTAAGTGAAATTTTATTACCTATACCGACACGTATAGTAGTTGGGGATTGGTACTCGTTGACACATGAGATGACAAAAAAATTGTCAAACAAAACGCGCTATAAATATATGTACGTGCATGTTATAATATGGGTATACCTAATAAAACGTGTACCAAAAAATCAGAAAAAAGGGAGTAGGAAGAAAAAAGGAAAAGCAATGAGAAAAAAGAAAATGGAAAAAACACCCCGCTGTTCACCACAGTGGAATTAATTGCGTCCATGAGTACATTCTTCCTTTTCGGTGCGCGAGACTTGGCGGCTGTGCTCACTTGGTTGCCCTGACGAGTTGAAGTCTCGAGTTAATTCGACGAGGCGAATGATTCGGGACATTAACCTCGGGAAAGTGTCAAATGCAGCTAGCAGGCAAGACCTTCGTTACGGCTGGTGCTGCTGCTGTGCTGTACCACCGCCATATATGAAAGCCCCTAAATTTTTCAATTTCTCACACCTCGTTTAACCACCTCTGTAACGTTACACTCGATTCCACTGATGATATAAAACTGTGGGAATGGCGTCGATTTTCCGGTGAACCAAACGGGAAGAAAGAAAAACAAAAGGAGGAAATAAAAGTTGGAAAAAAAAGAACCCAGCGAATAACATTTTGGAGGATCCAGGCAAAGCATTTTTGTGTATGTTCCATTATATTCTACCAGATTGCAGAAAATTTCTCTGAAATATTATGACCGATGAAAAAGTCACGGAAGACTTCTTTTTTTATCTTTATTCATTTATTTATTTGTTCATTTTGTTTTTTTTTGCAATTTTTTTCATCGAATGCCGCAGGTGGAGTGTTACAGCGACGTTATGTGCTCTAGAGTCTCGAGTCGTCTTTACAGGTCTAGACTCTAGGAAGTAGTTGCGACCAAAGTGGGCCGCGCCCTGCCCTAGTAGGTACCTCCTGTAATTAACACTGCGTGGATTAATTACGAGGAGTCAAAATGTCGCGAGACTCGTTTTGAGTTTCACCACGACATCCGATAAAGTTGCTCCACTTTCAAGGCCCCAAAGAGTTTTTGCTTTTTTCTTTTTCTATTTTTTTTTTTTTTAACGAGCCACCGTAATTTCACGCAATTATGCACGGTATTTGAATGACGGTTCAAATATATGGTAAGTTTATTTTGTACCGCGAATAAAATTTTTGAAAATTTATTCTTCATAACTATTATGTATGTTGAAGTTTTTTCTTTTTTTTTTATTCATTCATACACTTCCGATTATCTCCATCTTAATTTTCTCACGACGATCCGATTTCTTAGCAGACACAAATGTATGGCTTACCGCAGTACATCCGTTAAAAAAAAAAGAAGTATAACCCAATTGAAACCTCTCGATAAAGAAACATAACCTCGCATATTGCTTCGTCTCTGCATTTTTAAGGCGACACGAAATTTTGATGGTGGAGTGAATTTTTCATCTTTCAGATCTAGAAAAAAAGAAATGATAGAGGCGAGTGGTGAAAAATTAGTCGCCTCATATGTTGTATAACTTCTCTATTTAATTTTCATTCAGTTTGCATGTGTAATGACACCTCCCACGCAATGGTGATATAGTCACGAGGCCAATTGGATAACAACTATACCGGGTGGTTTTGCCCAAATTAGATTCATCGGGAACGATATAACGGTCGCCAAGGTCGAAGGGGAATAAGCTAACGTAGTATTTGTCTCGATCGTATTGAAAATTTAATTTTCGGAAGTTGTGTAACAAAATAATCTGTACAGGGGGTTTAAAATTCAGCACATTTAGGGGTCGGTTTCGGACGGCTTGAAAGGCTCGTGTTTTATTTAATTCTTTTTTTTCAACCAGATTTGCCACTTCAACTAACACAATACCTACGTATAATCGAAATTCGCCACCCTACAAATTGGATACCGTTAAAAGCTCGTGCACGAATTAAATTAAGCGCGCTAAATGCCCGCCGTCGTTTTTCACACTTCATACGTTTACGAATATATAAATTTATATATCCTACGAAGTAATCTGTACGTTGGAAATCGAAACTTTTTTTTTTATCGTCGTTTACTGAACGGCGCCCGTGGAGAGTGAAAATAATCGCTTAAATTTTCGGATAAAATTTCATAAGTTTATTATACCCGGGGTTTTCCAGAATCCGTTATACATGGCCTTATTTATGTAGAATCGTGCTACCCAAAAGTATCAACCAACTTGATAAGAGCTTGATAACTTGTAACGATCATCTGATTGGACGGTGTGATTCCGATGTGGAGATGGTATACGACGATACTCTATACATAAATAAAATGTCGAATCTTTCGTGGCACATGTGCGACGCTTGTTTAGACATAAATTTGAGCAATCGTTTCAAATTGCACCCTGAACATCTTACGCGCGTTAGAAAACCACGTGAGGATCATGAAGTGTCATTTGTCTATGAATCAACGAATATCTTTCAGTGGTTAGAATCTTGATAAAATAAATCCGTGAAAAAAAAGTGCCTGCAGAGTCAAAACTCTTGGATATATAATAGAAAAGGGAAGGAGGAAAAAAATGGAAATGCCAACGAAAATCCCATTGGTAAAAACAAAACGGGGGTCCGTAGTGTATGGGGGAAACAAAAACTTCAGTTACAAGGTATAGAACCGCAAGCTTATTTTCACGGTTAAATATTGTTTAACAATTTATTTGTATGGCTGTGTATGTATAGTTATGTTACATACAAGTAAACGCTGCAATGCTGGCGGTCTATGTTTATAACAGAATATGAGTCAGCTATACGCACTAACTGAGAGCTATTATCCATGACCAAATAAGGTCGCTCCTTTCGCCCGCAGACAATTATCACTTGCCTCGATCTCCAGATAAGATGGGGTTCAAATTAAACTGACGACTGGGTATATAGATGTGTTCGTTATCAGCCGACTATGAGAGACTGCTGAGAGAGAGAGAATGATTTGATAGGTATATTTGATTTTTTCGGCCGGTAAATCAAAGATTTCTTTTATATCGTCTGTGCATGCTTATCACGTATCTTTTACTGTATACATATTACACGCTTGTAAAACTCGTTCAACGATCGAGAAACGATTCCTCGGTTATAACTCGTTATTTAATAATTTCATCACGAATCATGACATTTTTTCCTCCACGGATCATCGTGTTACGTGATGTATAACGTTAAAAAAATTCACTATATGGGGCTCTTCGGAGATTCCATTTCAAATACGAATTGGTTGGTTGAAAGTGAAACTAATTCTTACACTTCTGAAATCACGATCCCCCTCGTCATTTTGAACATTGTATAGTTTCATATTGTTCCGATGTCTGGCTTAATGTTTCCTGGTTCGATCAATCGATCGATCGATCAGGTGTGTTGTATATGAAGTACCAAAAACGGAAGACTGATATAAAGAATTGCCGATCAACGATGACGTTAGTCTTTTTTTTTGTTACGCGATGTTTTAGAGCATTGAATTCGCATAGAACCAAACAAATTCGATTCGCTCCACTAGCTGTAATTTCAATAGCCAACTATAATAGGTGTTGTAATTCGCGATCTTCGTTTCATACATCTACTACTTTATAAAATATCGGTGAGTTAAGTCACGTTTTTCGAGACGGTAAATGCTACAAGAACAAACGTGTGCCACGATCCCGTAGTCGGATTGGTTCCTTTTACCAGCGATCTTTGCAAATATCCCAGGATCCTCTCTCGTCTGCAGCAGGTCTTTAGGTCGCGACTACTGGCGCGTGCAAATCGCGCCTATAGAATTGCTCTTCGAAAGTCTAATGTGCTGGTGCACGTTGCTCAATTGCCATCCTTCTTAGAAAGATCCGTATCGTCATATATACGAGAAGAATTTCCCAGTACATATATTATATCTTACATACACCTCATTCCCGACTTGCAACTCTTCGCTGCTCCCTATTTCTTTTTTTTTACTTCTTCTTAAGAACGAGTATTAATATGTAAAGAAAAACTAGGCCACTAGTTCCGAGCTTCTTCTTCAGCTAGCAGCTCATTGTTTTTATGAATAACGTCTGCAGCTGAGCATGTGAGACTTTTGAGGTTAAATATTCACGTGGGTATAATACGTAATCGCAATTCCAATGAATTGAGTATGGAATTGACGCGCGCTGGAGTACTGGACACATATGACATCTGTTATGATAATTCACTCGAGTACAATGTCGAATGCAGTCTAAGAGTTTTATTCCAGACAGCAGCGATCTGACGATGCTTCTTTCTTTTTTTACGTATTCACGTCTGAATTTGAAAATCACTAGCAGGTCAGATATACGCGGTCGAAGATCAAACAGATTCGGAACAGAGACAACTTCAATTGGTTCGATTGAGATTCATGTCTGTTTTTTCTCTCGACACAAAATCGACGCGGCGACAGGTACTAGCTAACGGATTCGTTTGGGGCCCTAGACTTTAAATTTATCAACGACTTGATCTATAGAAAATGATTTTCAGACTGTCGGATACGGGCGAGTGATCGACAAAAATTTAAGTTCTGTTTTACTCATTGGGATACCTATGGTATACGACGACTAATTAATCGGAGAGTTGTCTCATCCTCCGGACCATGAATGGATCGCCTTGAATAAAGATGCCTATTTTGTTGCCTATTGTTGTCTGATCAAGAGTTTGGTCTGCCCATAAGATACTTTTGGTAAAACATCGTTAACGTGTATATACCTATGTATAGGATGTACACCCAGCTGTTGTGTGTATGTAGTCGGAATATATTCGCACCCAGATGATAAGCATCAAAACAGACAATAGCTGACGATGTATAAGAAACTCGACGAACGGTATAATGTCATTAAGGTAGGACTGCAGATGACTCATTGACACACAATAAAAGTAGGTACACAGCTACTAAATATTTTCCCCAGATACGTATTTAATATTCTATGGACGCCAATCGAGGTCTTCCAAAATTTTATGTCTTTGAAATTATAGTTTTTAATTTTTTCGTATTTTGCCCGTGATGCGGAAATGCGATTCTGACTCCTGAGTTATGCGAACTTGCAGATCCTTTTCATGCCCATCGCGTGCGATTTTTTTTTTTTTCCTCTTCTCATAGTCGATACACGTCGTCGGAGCTTTCCAGATTATAAATTACGCCAAATTCATTTCCAGCGATAATTAAACGAACTGCAACTTGATTAATCTGAATATAAGTGCATGGGGAATATTATATTACAGCAAAATATGTACGTACGTACATACGTAACACTCTTCCTTCTACTTTCGATTTGTGAACTGAGATATTGCAGCAGGTGAAATGGCATGAGGTAAATCCTCAATAGTACAGCGGGGAGTCTCGAGTTCCAACGAAGCTGTACAAATGCCGTGGGAAGATTTCATCCCGATATGTATATCCCGATCCAGTATCTCTTTCCTATCTAAAATATAAATTAAAAATCGATCTTCAAGTTACCCCGCGCCGCTGCACACTTTCCACGCTTTACGGTCCCGCGAAACCTAACCCGTATAGAGAATGCAAATTTTCAGAATCAAAGAGACAGAAGAAAAAAAAAAAAAAATTTACGATTTACAAAATGGTACTAGAAAGTGGCCATGCAAATAATTGTCATGTTATTGCAATAGCGTAATTTTACTCTTTCTTTGCACCGTTAGCAAGTTGACTCGATAAACGTGACTGACATAGCGGACTTTCGATTGTCCTTAAGTATATAGTTAGGATATGTTGGCCAAGTTTTGCCATCACGGTTTGACATAACGGACGAAAATTCATTCGATTCACGTAGGATATACGATATAATGCCACATGAATTTACGACGAGAGTCGAGTTTGAAAACGTTTTGAATTATAATAATAATCATATCACCGAGTTGAACCAACCGCAGGTGAAATTGTCGCGATTCTTATAGGTTACGTGCGTTACGTACCTTTGACTTTACGGTAAAATTAAATTTAATATTGTTAACTTCGCGCGTACATATAAATGTACGTCACGTACACATACAATAATAAGTTGTACAGTTGGCGACCCCGCGTGTTTGACTAGGTCGAGTTGTCTGTTAAGTTGACAATTATGGTGCCGAGTTTTCTGATGCCTAAATATAGAGTTTCGCCTGACGGTTGGTACCTATATATCAGCAATTGACGCACACCTGTAACGTCAAAAACGTTGCTGAATCGCGCCCGTTTGTTCGTGCGAAGGTTTTCTTTTACCGGTCATTTGCCTCGACTCACCCGTGCAGGTCGATCGGAAGGAGAATTGAAGAGGAAAAAAACGAGGTAAAAATGAAAATAAAATAAATTGAAAAAGAAAAATATATAAATGGCGCCGGGAGTTTAACTTGACGGAAGTCTGAAGAGTCTCAAAGTTGTTTGGCGAGTCTGAATGCACTTCCGGGTCACATAAACTCGCCCAGTTAACCCCAATAACGTTAATTAACGTCGCACCAAGTTTTACATGGAACTCACTCTTCGCGGGTACTTTGTAATTATAATAATATACAACGTTTATAAGGACGATAAGCGGTTCCTTCCGTACAGCGAAAAAAAATAAAAGAAATAAAAGCAAAGACGAAAAACGAAAGAAAGAAAATTGATATGCAGGGGATAACCGAGTATATATTACTCAACCTGTAAATAATTGTGACGGTAATTATAGATGAGGCGTGAAAAAACAAGTTGTTTCTTTTTTAGCTTAGTTTGATGATAATCGATACTGCAATAAAGATCGAACAAATATATCGAAGGTGATTATTCCAATCGGTAAACTAGGGGAACAAAGTATTTCCTGTTCGTGGAACGATCTACCAATCTCTTGCGGTTGTTCGTTCTCTTTTGTTTTTTAGTGAACAAGCGTTAACTATATCCATTATTTTAACGAGAAAACAACTTAACGCTTTAATTGACTTCAATTTCATTATAACCGGTCAGACAGCGCGGGTATTTTCAAATTCCGGGTAATTATAATATCGTATTTTTGCCGATCAATATTTTACAAGCGATAAAATTAAAATGTGGTAAAAATTTGACGTTTTATTTTACGGAATTTATTACAACAACGTTCACAGATAGATGCACGCGTACGTTATATACGTACAAATGTATATGCGATTTCTTCGATTATGGGTAGTACTTATGTATTATTGCGCATGGGTGTAAAAAAGAATATATGTATACATAATATCCCCGTGCATAAGATATATATTGTAAATAATGTTAAACGCTCGTTATTTCCTGTGTAATTACGGCTATCACATTCACTTAACCTGTGCACGATTCAGGTCAGTAGTTTCCAGATTAATACACGCGTCGCGTTGATATAACTCGATAACGACGACGAATGGTGTCCCTATATCCACATACAAATACATAGTTATAGTTATAGTTTACTATAAAAGATCGTCTATAACCCACCGACGCGAACAAAACTGTTATCTATATTCTTGAATATTACAAAATGATATACCAACTCATAGAAATATACTGACGTATAATAATATGAAGTTATAAACCAAAGATAATTACGCTCTCATAAACACACCGATAGGTATTTAGGTGAACACCTTGCTCGATTTGTTTTACTGTCATGTGCATGTTGGATAAATCGATCCCTGCATTATCACAGGGTAAGAAAAAATTCGCGATTTAGAAAACAAAAATTCTTAAATGAGAATTCCTTTTCGAAGCAGGAAAATAATTCTACTCCGTGTGTTCATTTTCTCCTCTATTCTTATTTGTCTATTTAATTTTTTTTTAATCAATGCTTGATTGTGTTTGACAAAATCGATGTTGATTGCGGGTATATAGGTATATAACAGCATGTACGTAACATACATATAGAAAGGATAGGGTAAGCGGACCGGTAGATAAATTTAGATAAGGTATTCTCCTATTACTAGTCAGCAATTAGAAACTATATTATATGATTGCAAAGTGCAACAGCTGTTGCAGCAGCCGGTGCAACTTCGTGTCCGGCAGGCTTTTACAGGTGCAGCAAGTTTTAATCCTACTGGCAGTTTATACGTACGATTACTGGTTACGTGTAATAATGAATAACGACCAAGTCGTGATTGAGGGAATTTTTATTTCAACAATCCGTAGGAGCCGGACCCGCTGCGCCCTGAAAAGCTGTAATATTTTAAATACGTACAGAAAACGAACATTACAAAATAGCCGTTCATATAATAATTATATAGCAATCATATTTAACATCCAAATACTATTCGCGAACAAGTTGTAAATTTTCGCTGTATAACCGATGGATAAAATTCATAAAATAATACAAGTTATTGAAAAAAACAAACATCTGCTAATGGTACCCACGTAATCTTCGGATTCACGCGCTTCGACACCTCGTCTCTGTTTGACTTTTTTATTTCTTTATTCATTTGTTTTTTCTTTCATTCAAGTATCTGCATAATTCTAAGCATCGTTCGTAAGGTGCGAGATAAATACGTATATCATGAATAGAAAGTCCATTTCCGTTACAACGACGAGTAATATCACGTGCTGGGTATACACGAGGTGTACATAGAAGTCAACTCGTCGATGGTATGTGACTTCCTTGTTTAAACGCCCGTTACATAGGACATACGTATATATACCCTGTACTCGACAAACTTACATTATACGCTTCTTTTTTTTTTTTTTTTTTTTTTTTTTTGTTGTTCACATTATCTGGAAAGTCACCTGCATTTGTAGGAAATCGTGTATTTTATATAGAAAAAAATATTTCCTTGGGGGGTCTATGCGGAAACTAATAAAAATGATCAATAATATTAATATTGCCCGTAGCGAAAGTTTGTTCATTTTATAATACTGCAAGTCAAAGAACTGTGAGAAAATATAATACGTATATATAATACCTATGTAGAGATATTATAATCTATAATGACTCGAAGACTTCCGTTTTTCATCGCTTACCTCACGCGTCATTTCCGCTTATTATTTATTATATACTTGCGATCTCCAAGACTCGATGTCTGCTCAAGATATATGATCTATTTATAGATCGGGTAATACACTTACAATTAAATATTTATAGATCCATCTACATTATGTACAATATGTATATTATACAGATAGGGTCGTCGTTCGGTATAAAACCGGCGGTGGTCGATGAGGGAAAAACTTTCTTGTATATAATGTATATGTATAGTTATGAGACACAAAAAAACTTGCTCAATAATAATTCAGCTAACGAGGATAATTATCTCGTCGTTGGGTATAGACGTCGACGTCTGGTTTTACATTCCCGCGTGCTGTACAACACCAGCAGAAACAACCACCATTCTCTGTATACCCATAGCAGCAATTCTGCGCTATCAGAAACGTTTTTTTTTCCTTTTTATTTTTTTTTTTTATGTAAAGTTCATATAATCTTAATGATCGTATAGAAATTTGAACAAGTCATAAGTTTTAGAATCTAGACGGCTCGAATAAATTTTTTAAATTTCTGATTTCAGGCCGTAAAATTGGAGTCTGTCCACCCAGGAAGGACGCGTTACCTCGTGGTGGTATCCTGTACGGGACGTCAAGACGCCGAGGAAAGTTGTCTTCTCGGTATAGATTGCCACGCAAGGGCCACGGTCGGCCTTGTTCTAAGAGTCCTTGCAGACACCGCGATCACATTGGACGGAGATGGGTGAGTTCAAAATTCCTTCTTTTTTTTTTTTCGTCCTGTTTTACTGTCCCGACAAACTGTCTCGGTGGAAATAAAGCTCGTCGCGTCTACCGATTATTCGTACACTACAATTTTTCTATCCGACATCAGCCGATATTTGGATCTGATTTTTTTGAATGGTGCAAAGCGTAATCATGTTAATTATTGGTGGCTACATATATGGTTATTTACGGTACTCGCGTAAACCGCGATCATGTCGTAATTGTCGGGTTACCGTTACACAATCCCCCAAGCTGCACCGATACGATCCATTCGCCGATATATATGTATATAATTTACTTGTTATCTTTATGTAGCTCACGGTACAATATATATTGGTACTTTTATTTTATACGCAATATTTCAAGCATGTAATATCATTCTGCACCCCCGGAGATTTATATTCTCTCGCGCAATACTGCAACGTACAATATGATCAACTGCATGTATACGCCCATCAATTAATTCCCGCCGAAAACTGTAATTTATATTCCGCAATATCGCGCTGCTGAACTCACAAACGGACATTACATGTCATCGCGAACGGTTAAATTAACGTTGATTTATTAATTATACGTGAAAGTTGTACGTTATAGATCCTTGAATGACGACAACGATATCGTTTGTAGGGTCGCCGCTCGAATGTTCCCTTTAATTCGTAATGGGATTGAAAATTGAACCAAAATTAAGTTACCGAATATAATCGAACCCGTAGTTTCACGATGTTTTATGATGATTGATTTTTTACTTCATGTTTCTTTTTTTCCCTCTAATTTACAGAGGTTTTAGCGTGAGCGTTTGCGGTCGTCAGCACATCTTCAAACCGGTGTCTGTACAAGCCATGTGGTAAGTTATTTTTATGTTATTTTATAAACGAGCTTCTCGCTCCTCAAATTTTTAATGATCCAATCGATGATTTAGATGATGTGTTTCTTATTTCATCCTAATATACATTATACACGTATCGCAGTACCGATCAATATACTTTTGAATTATCATATAGCCCCATTTATGAAAGTCGATGATTCAATCATCATCCGATTGACTAGATATTATACAAGTGTGGCACGGGGTCATCGTATCGATCTGATAATCGTATCGAATGGATATAATGGATTATAGATTATGGATTATGGATTATGAATAATGTAGGCAATCCTGAACGGGTGGTCGCCAATCCTCATCAACATCATCGCCCACTCTTATACGAAAAGATGACTGACAGCTTTATACATATATGTTTAATATATACTTCATTTTTTCATCCCACGATCTGCCTGTATAACCTGTGTATGAGGTATACCTATTACTGCAAATCCATTCGACCAGAGTGTAACCCTCAGGATTTTCATGATATATTATCAGAATCGAATATATTTTTTTCAAATTCTTGGACCGTTGATATACCTTAGATTTTTTTTCGATTTTGAGGTCAAAAATCGACATTTTTTTTAATAGGGTTTCCTATGGTATTTTTACGTATTTTGAGCCCAGGAATCCGAATCCGCAAGCTAAATTGATCCATCTATAAAATTGATCGAGTTATCGCCAATTTATCATTCCAAAAAGTGAAAAAATGAATATATCTCGATGGGATATTTTTCTAGCTTAATTTAGGCGATGGATTCGTGTTCCTGAGGTCAAAATACGTTAGAAAAGTGTCATACGATCGATTTTAAAAATACTTCATTTTTGGCCCAAAAATTGAAAAAATCCAAAGGGGTATACCTTAGATTTTTGTCGATTTTGGGGTCGAAAATGAAGTATTTTTGAAATCGATCGTAGGACACTTTTCTGACGTATTTTGACCTCAGGAACACGAATCTGAGAGTTAAATTGATCTATCTATAAAATTGATCGAGTTATCGCCAATTTATCGCTTCGAAAAGTGAAAAAATGAAGATATCTCGATGGGATTAATTCCTAGCTCAATTAAGCTTATAGATTTGTGTTCTTGAGGTCAAAATACGTTAGAAAAGTGTCCTACGATCGATTTAAAAAAATTTCGATTTTTTACCCCAAAATCGACAAAAATCTAAGGTATACCCCTTTGGATTTTTTCGATTTTTAGGCTAAAAACGAAGTATTCTTAAAATCGATTGCAGGACACTTTTGTAACGTATTTCGACCTCCAGAACGAGCTGACTTCATTATAAAATATACCAACAATGCACTTATTATACCTACATAGTATACTTTTGTTTCATCTACGTTTCGTGCAAAGTGAAAAAGGAGTGGGCAGAATTTTTAATTATTTTCTTTCATAAACGCAGGCAAGAATTAAATACATTTATATACGTACACATATTCATTGTATAATATACATATATGTGCGGTGCGCGCTGAATCCTTCAGAGGAGATGAAATCTCCTCGCCCACCTCCGCTAAAGGGGCAAGCTTTAGACAGAGCCTCTTTTCTCCTCTCATTCTCTCATACATGATAAATTCTGACGTTTATAATTAGTTTTTCATAGAAATTACAAAAATTAAGAACACCCACGCGCGCGTTAATTCTTATTATGTTATTATCATTCACACACAAGCCGCGTCTCGCATATCTACGTTGTACTATATATTTTTTAATTATACATTTTCCTAACGGACTTAAAGTTTTGTTTCATTTCGGCTGCCAAGCAAACGTTGCCGTGGATCGAAGAATGATGTTTGTTGCACATTTTTTTATATTTAATTCCTTTGTTTTTCATCAGAGATGATCACGACGATCTTTTCGTTTTTGTAAAAAATAACACTGCAGCTTATTTCGAGGAGACAAAAATTTGAACGGTGCAAAATTTATAACTCAAAATTAAAAACACGGTTGAGGTTATTTTGTTTTTCTATGACGTCGCAGCTTATTTGAAAAACAAAAAATATATACATATGTTTCGATGGTTATTGATCTTTTTTTAATTTCATTATATCTCCGTAGATTGGATCATGCCATTTCGGGATTATCCTATCTTCTATACCTAATAATTATTATTTCTGCACGCTTAATTATATGTCCGATTCTTTAAATTCTGACGTTTTTTCAATTATTTTCATATTCATAGCAATCTCTGCAGTTCTTTTTATTACATGTTTAGTAAAGATCTCACAATATATGTAACCGAATGACGGCACGTACTAAAACAAAATTGATGCACCTCTGCACAAAGATGTTATACATATGAATAACGAATATTATAATAAATACCCATACCCACATGATCGTTACCAAAATCGGTTCGGAACATAATTCTTAAAAAAGGAAGGAAAAAGAATCAAATCAAATCCAAAAAAAATTAATTACGACTCGCGCGATACGATTTCATAAATCAATTTTCACTCGATAACATACAGTTCGTATACGGGTATGTTAAAAAAACAAAAGAGCAAAATAAGGATAAATAAATAATGCAGCTGGGCGAATAAATGGCGTCTGTTATAGAGTTCGTCCTTCGCAATGCATAAATCCGTTGGTAATAAAATGAGAATAAAATAAAAAAAAAAAAAAAAAAAAAAAGGCGACAAAAATGCACGTTGAAAAGAGGACATAAAGAGTGGTTAAGAACGAGTATCTGGTTCATTAGTAGCTAGTCCTGTTTCTGCGTTTTACTTCGTTAGGTATCGCGTATCCAACTGTTTGTTTTTGATCGCCCCTATAAATAGCGCTAGGTTTTGGTTCGGGCAACACCACGCGGCGGACATCGAACAGCACCCTATTACGACGTGCGCTCTACAACCATCTTCGTATATTATTATAAAATATTGTAATTACGTATACATCTATTTATATATTATTTACCATCGCGTTTGAAAGTGTTTTCGTAGATTCAAAAATCACGCGGACGAATCAACAACGATCGAACGTCGTTTATTATCGTCAATTATTGCAAGAAGATTTACTGCAACAGGTGGATTTTACGCGTGGGAATTATATTTAATTATTACATGGAATCGGAATCTATCAATTTTTATGCGATTGATGTACCGAAAGAAAAAAAAACAAGATATTTGTTCAACTGGAACTGTTTGCCTATAATAATTTGGCGATTTTTTTTATTTCTTTCGATATTGCGCATAATATATTGGTCGGGATTGATTTTCCACTAACTGAAAAAATTTACGATGTTTCGGTAGTCCACCGAACTTGGACTCTCTCGCGTTTGGTGGTGGTGGTGGTGGTGTGTTAACAAAACGCTGGGGCGTCCCGACGCTCGCGGGGAAGATGCGACGCCTAGCGTCGCTATTATTAGCGCACCTCGTGGTCCCGACCTCCAGCCTGGTGGCCGACCAACGCCCGCGCCTTGTATGGACCCGTCGCGACGCCACTCATTGCCAAACTTTCTACCAAAAATTCATGAAAAGTAAATAAAATTATAACCGATCGTGTGAACCTCCGGAAAATCTTCGTTCGAAAACGGAGCTACAAGGCGAATGCGACGATATAATGAAATTGTTACATTGATATCCAAAAACGAAAAAGTTTTCCTCCTCCCTGAATTACTTTGCCGAAACAACGAAATCAATGAAATAATAAATATGTGATAATTCAATTGAGACATTGGATAGAAAGAATGTGTAGATTTGCACAACTCACACGACGTTGATTACCAAAACAGCAAAAAGAAAAAACGACAAAGTTCAATTGAAATTCAATTCTATATTTGCAAGTACCTGGGCATACGGTGATCCGACGTGAAAGTAATCGGCTAATGAATGTTCGTTGATGATTATTATTCGCGTTGCACGCAATAAGTGACATAATGATCGGCGTAGGGTATAGCGTAAAGTCTAATTGATTCGCGTGCGGATTCTCCGGGCGTAAATAGGTAATTAAACCACACCCTTACTTGGTATACGTTCAATCGCAATTGTTTAATTAATCCTAGATACTTACTGTACTGTAATGTGAATTTAAACGACGTCTCCGTACAGCGTATAAAGAATCTCTATGCAGAATGTAGATGTTCGATGTTTCGACGAATGCAAGGTAACTTTGAAAAAAAACACTGACGAAACTTATAATTCTGTTGACGAAGCTCCGCAGGGCAGTTATCGAAAGACATGTTATAAATACATAAATTTTACTCGGAACGTTTTCATCATTCGGAACACTCTTTGGTGATTTTTCACTCTCATACAGGTGTTCAAAAAAGGAATGGTAGCTGGTAGTACATAATATAAAATAAATGGGTATCGGATGTTCATACGCCATCAATATCATTTCTCGTATGTGGGGTCGTCTTTGAGAAATACCGCGCGCCACTCTTTTGCTATATATGCGAGTATCGACTCGACTTTACTTTTAACTTTTATATATCGAGGACGTATAGTATTTACGTTCTCTGTAAATGATTGACCACAGAAGAAACTATATCGAGGGACATTCGTGTCTGAAAAGTTGCACGAAAAACTTGCATGGTCTCTTCGGAATCGGGGTAATCGAGCCTTCTGATCAACTCAGCTACATGTGGAGAAGAAAATGTCGTCGATTTCGATAAAAAACGGAATTTTTATGATCTCATACCTCTGAAGATGTTAAAAACAGAAATACATGTAAATCACATCGGTTCAAATCGCGGATCCGCTAGCACGGGATTTAGACTTGAAATTTCCAAAATTCTACTAAACTATCTGCCGGAAGGATGTAACCCTAAAGGATTTAAAAGTTTTCAAAGATTTAATTTTCCAGCCACATCCGTCGTCCATGTGTTGTGTCTGTACAGCTTATTTGTTCTGTATAATAACAACAATTTGTATTCATCCGGAAATCACTTGGATGATCGATTTATTCGCGATGACGATCGTAGACAAATCGGTTCGTATATCTAACAAAATGATATAAAATCCTTCTACACATCTGAGGTGTGAGATGAATGGAAACTAAGTGGGCAGACGATGACACCGATTATATGGGGGACGTCTATAAGTTATTTGTGCATTATGTGTATAAAGCATACCTACGTCTTTGATGCAGCGGAGTAAGATTGATCTTTGGTTATACCGGTCGTGGCTACATCGACGTTGTGCACGCCGTTCTTGATCGGTACTGTAAAGGTAGGTGGGACTGGGCAGGATCCCATGGATGGGTAAAGGAGTCCTTATAAGGTTGTTGCCACATGAGGAGACGTCTCTGTATAAAACGCAGGGTCGAGGTATCCCATTCATCGGATAGGTATAGTCGGTACTCCAGTAGCATAAAATGCAGTAGAAAGAACAGCATCGACTCGATTTATCCAGCGACTTTGCCATGATTTTCTAGTCTAGATCGAAACTAGGATGTCGGTCGAGGTGACCGCAGGAAATTCCGAGGTTGAAGTAAATTATTACTAGACAATTTTTTTCTTTCACGGTTACCATAAACTCTACCACTGCGAATTCATCTTCGTGGTAAGTGATGTTAAATTTCTCGGTCACGCCTTTGAGCACACGCGATGCAGAATTTGGACGATCCATTTTGAAAAAACACTTGACATATCTTTCAAAGATTTTCCACCCAGGTTTAGTTTTTTTTCTTTCCTTTTTTTTTTTTTTTTATTCTCTCTGATGTAAATTTTAACTTATCTTATGTATTCAGGGTTATTTGTTTCAACCTTGTCATATGGTCCCCACGTGTATCTGAGTAAAAGCAGCCGCGGACCCTCTAGTCCCTCAATTTAGTTGACAAGGTCGCGTTTCCTGCGGGTAGTTTTCAAGGTTAAAAAGTTTGGCGTCGTGAGACAATTCCCTAGATACGTACTATACATACTCCATTTGCGTATACTACAGTACCGTTATTTTTATCTCATCGTTTTTCTAAGGCCACGTGAAGTCTTGGGCGCTTATAACACCAATTTAGAACGCATGTACCTCTTTATGTCCTTTGTAAATAGAAGCGTTAATACATGTATTAAAATTCCTCATCCACGCATGTGTGTTCATCCACCATGCATAAGCCTATCACGTTTCTCGGAATTCATACCCATGTATAGCTTGACTCTTATCGAAATTATCTAACACTGATGTTCCGAGGCGGATTTGATCACGTGTGTAGTCCGGGGGCGTTTTTAAACCATGATAACCGTAAAAAGCTGTAGGGGGGCGTATATAGCTATGTATATAGACAAAGAATAAAAAAATTCAACGTTCATCTTTTCCTACTCCGAGAAACACCAAGGACTCGCGGACGATTTATTTTACCAAACGTTGATCTATTTCGGTTCATCGTTCTTCCTTTTGTTATACTTTATTTTTTCATTCAATCTTGTTTCCTTTTTTCTATTTTCTATTTTCAAGGTGTATCGTACTTTGGTATTTAGAATTGGCTCGCAGTTAACTTCCGGTAGGCATAACTTTACAAGTGCCATGCGTTTCCTACGGTTGCGCAATTCGAATTCAATTGTATATACCGCATGTATCATATTGTATGTATGTGTTTGTTGGTGGTATCACGTTTGGATGAAATGAGAGTCGAAGACTTGATGTAGGATTTTTAGTGACTCAATTTTCGCATTCTTTATTTCTAATTATGTGGTGACTCATCTTCGACGAGGAGAAAATGCTAATCGTTCAGAGTCCAAGTAATGCTCAACCGCGTAAATATAAAAGACGCGGTAACCGCGTTCCTTTCATTCCGCACTGGATTCTGAATGATCGTATTCGTGGATCATTTGACGTTTAATTGTACGGGTTTTCTCTGTTGATCCTGATGCCGCTGCCGGTCCGTACGTGTCCGCCTCCGGAAACACAGACAAATGAACCGAACCTCGATCCCGTTCGGATGGCAATGTGGCCAATGACTCAACGGGCGACTCCCAGTTGCCATATTTATTTGGCAATGTCCTAGTTCTCTCACTCAAATAAAGATATGCTAATCGATTCTCAACGATCAAAAGTGAAAAACTTCGTCTTTTTGAGAGGTGCATTCAACATCGATGACTAACTAAAACTAATTCGATTCCGCAAAACTGTTTATTTTTTTTTTAAGCTCAAGGACCAAAGTGTGAAAATATGGTAATCGGTTGAGATTGGTATGAGAGAATGAATCTTCGGAGAAACCCGTTTATTTTTCCTCGTAAAGAAGATGGGGCCCGTTTTGTCTCTGGAGATGACAACCCACATCGATGTATATCGGATTTCATTCAGTCTCGAGATATTCAATGATCTCATAAAACGTAGTACCGAGTATACAGATTATATGATCATTCTCGCGTGCAGCTCTCGTCGTTCTGTCTATAATTTAATAGAATATATGTAGATGGCACCTGAGTGTTTTATAATATAGGTACATACAAATGTAGGTACGTACATATATACCTATGTATAACTTCAGTGAAAGGAAACGGTTCGATTACACGCTGCAATGACGGCATTGCATTCAAAAACAGCTGGTGACATCAACTCCACCTGCAAAACGAGATTGAAAATAAAACAAATAAATAAACACAACGAACGGAAAGAGATCAGATGAACAATTTTTTCTTCAACCAGTAACGAGCATGAGGAGAAAACGACCTATGTAAACCGAATTAAGGATGACAACTAAAAATGCCGTTCAGTGGCCGTCGTCTTGTGATTTTGCTGATTAAAAGTAGTAGCGTCATCTGCAGCGTCCGATTGTCTGAAGATCTTAAAATTGTCGAGTGTGGTTACATCGGCCGTTAAAAGAGAGATTTTACCGTTAGTCATCGTAATACGTATTTTATATACGTACAGTACATGACCACGTCTTCGAGAACACTTTAAACCTTAAATAATCGTCGTTGCTGCTGTCGACTGCCGGTGGTTTGACCCGGTTTTATTGGAGATAAGGATGCTGTTGCTGCGTGTCGACGACGGATACCTTACTGCGTGCGATCCGGGAGTCTTCTCCTTTCACTGTGCCGCGTGTTACTGTACGTATTAACGTGACAGTTCCAAGTGTGACACCTAAAGAGAAAGAAAAAAAAAAAACAGATATATGCAACAAGAAACGATCCACCCACTATTAAAATATGTGCAGGCATATAGCGTCAAAGAGATAATATGCAAATGCCATCACTCTCGAAGAAACTAAAAGCATATACATATAATTCCATGTACAGTAGATTTGATGTAACTTAAGTTAGTAAATATATTAGGTGAATCTATAAAAAGGAGAAAGTATATACCTCATTTTTTTTTCAGCTGACGATGCAGGTTCAGTTAGTTAGTTCTATAGGGAAAAGCGTACCATGATGTACCTACAAAATCCCTGTGATGTATCACTTCCGGAATTCAGATGATTGATGATTTTTCTTCTTTTTTCTTTTAAATAAAATTACTCGAGCATTTGACCGTATCTTTTTTTTATCTATTCACGAGGGGAAGGTAGGGTTGCCAAGTTGCGAACTAATAATTACGCTTTATTATAAATTTGAGGCCATCATTTTCAAGGATCTTCTATCCCTCAGTTTTATGATTCGCGAGTAAGTTCGATACGGAAATTTCCATGCATTCTTCGAAAATTCCAGCTCTGATTTTAAAGAGTAGGCGAAAATATCTGCATGTGTGTATATCGTCTATATGGATGTGTTTATTTTTAGCATGTTTTTATGAAAAGAAAGCAGAATTGTTGCTTGAACAAAAAAAACAGAGAAAATAAAAATCTAGAATAAAAATTAAATAAACTCTTTCGATTTAATCTGTCTGCCCAAATATCGGCCATACGTAGGTGGTTACAAATGTATGTATTACAATACATACAATAAACGTGTGAAGTTAGGTGATGTGTTTTTTTTTTTTCTCTTAATTTTGACAATGCGCGTACAGATAGAGACATTGGCATCGAGTATTGTGGAATTGTAAGATACGATATAATTTCATGCGAAGTTTCTTGGAAAGTCGAATAATATCGGTTTCGCTTGTCTGTACAGAGTAGAATGAAGCCTGTAAACGAGTTACATCCTGTTTCCTTTATAACCTTCCGAACTGAAGAGAATCGAAAGAACAGTACGATCGTGGCGTGTATTTGATCGCGGGTGTGGGATGGTATTCGTTCGCTTGTGTCTTCTTCGTTTGTACTACCGATCTGGGATCGATTGTGGGTATTTATTTTATTATACAAGTTATATATGCATAGTTACGATCACCAACACTAACCTCGTCAATTCCAAATATGGTTGTTCATCGTCATATATGTCACATTCTCCTTCCTTCTCACTTTTAGCTTATTATATCGTCGTTCATTTTCGCTGCATTGCCCACGCTGATGTCTATTCTGATCTCTCTTTGAAGCCCGTCAGTGCCAATCCTCGAGATCGTTGTTAGTCAGTAAAACGTGGCCTGTCGCACGAGGAACACGTTAATCGCGCGGTCGATTCCTCCTCCTCATAATTGGTGCAGCGATTACCTCGTTCAATAATTTATTTAAAAACGTATTGAATTAAATTTAAAGAAATTAAATGAACGGCGATAGTTTTTCCGCATTTTTATATCACTCTTCGAAGTTATGTGCACTGCAGAAAAGATTCGTCGGTGTTTCCTCGAATTTTATCGTCAGGTTAATTTGGATTTTTACTAGGAGTGGATTTTATACCCCTAAATTTAGACGTCTAACATCGTCATATCGTTTCCCTGGCATCGCCCTGGCACCCGACCTCCGTTGACCCCGGATCACAAGGACATTCTCAAGGACTCAAGTCTTGGCGTTTATAGTAACACTGCTCCGAAAGAAATGGGGAGATCGTTAGCTGGGTTAGTAAGAGATCATCGAACGAACATCGATGACGTTTCCCGAACGGCAAAGATCCTCGTTGTCTGCGATTTTAGTGATTTTAGTGTTACCGATTGTTCTCTTGTTTTGCAGAATCGCATCTAGAATTTTATTCAAGAATTATGGGTGTTCGTTTTTTCATGGAATCCTAAAACTAGCTAGGTAATTTATTTTTCTTCATGTACATATTCGTCGTTGTTATTTACCATATGCAATCGATTATTATCCGCGAGATGTGTTTTTCCATTAATGTGTTTTCCAATTCTTCCTGATTCATCAATCCACGTCTTTGATTCGGTCTTTTTATACTGCTATAGCTACACACTGTACAGTGACGTGTCTAATTGAAATTACGATGCGACTATGAAAAATTATTACTACTTCAGCCATTCGATTTCACCGAGCATTAACTCAAAAGCTTTTATTTTTTTTTCTATTCCTTTTCCTTTCATTTCGTCATTTATTCACTCTCTCGTATCGGCAAAGATTTATCACGTGTGAGAAGAGGGGTATACGAGTTACAACTAACATAATATAATTACGTAATTCACTTGGCATTAGAAAACGACACATATAACGACTAGTGCCAACTTTTTAAATAGTTTTCGATTTATTACCTATACTATATTAAAAACCGATCGACCTGCAATACGATCAAGTCTTTCGCACATCGAGTTTTACTTTTAACGAGTAAGTTTTTTTTTGTTTTGAGTGTATACGAATATTTAATAAATTTCAATACATTTTAAAATCTTACAATAAATTTAAAAAAGGATTGTAAATAATTTATTTTCCGCAGAATTTCTCTGTATGCACATATTTCAAAGATCCTTTAACTGAAGATGAGATAAAACCCTAAGAGGCTGACAAACGACTCGTTTAAACGTTGTAGAGAGAAAATTTTTCACATTCCTGATCATTCTTTTGACCAAGGACGACCACTCGCAGGTTAGGTTGTACGTATATATTGCGGAGTGGGTATATAGTTATAATAGTGACGATAAATACCGATCATCGATAGTGATCTATTCAAAGGTTGCGGGATTATAAGTATATAGTCGTGAAAATACACACCTATATACCCTCTGAAACAATTCACCCGCGACGGGGTCGCGTCGTGGCAATTTTAAATTATATCGTCACGATCAAAGCCAAGGTCAAGGTCGACGTCAAGGTCACTCAATAGCAAAGCCGCACACAATAGTTAGAATACATCCCCTAGAGCCAGTGATTTCTTCTATTCTTTCTAATTTGTGATACAATATATGACGTACTTATAATGTAATGTGACTGTGAGAAAACATAAACTGCTGATTTTTTTTTTAGTTTGGGAGGATTTTTTATCATGTATCGGATGTTCTATTTATCATTCTTATACCCCATCCTTATATATTATCAACACTAAATCCTACTTGCTGTTCTCAGTTGCGGAGAGATTCAAACAAGTGAAAAAATATTGGCGACGTTTATAGAACTGACGTAATACCGTTATTTATGTATGTAATAATAAAATTTTGCTTTCGTAGTCTAAGCTCTACGGGATATTGCGCAAGTTTTTTCTAAGCGATCTAAAATGTAAATTATTTCATCTTAACGTCAACATTCATATATATTTCAAACACGACTAGATATTATTACGTATAAAGAACTGCGAGAATGGCACATTCCTACGTTACTTAGACTTATTCTCTTGAATTCCGGAAGTTCGCGGTCGCGATTTATAGAAAATTGATTTATACATCACAAAGCTTAGAGCCTGTAATTTGAATGAAGGTAAAATTCCAACCGCTTGGCCTACATGTTTCGTGCAGTGAAGTGCAGTTTGTTCTTGTTTATATTTCTTCCGCATTTCTGAATGGCATCGAATAAGTATATTTCTCTGCCAGGTGCTAGACTAAGAATAAGGATTGGTCCTATATATACGTCGTACCCGAGTTTCCCCGTTTGTAAAGTTTAAGTTTAAGTTTCATCCATGAAAGCTTCTTATATGCTATTCACAAAAGCGCCCGTTCAAGGAACAACTTCCAAAGCCTCGAAGAGAGGAGGGACCTCTGCAAATACTGCTGAGTGTACGCGAATATTTGCAGCGAACGAGAATATCAAAGTAAACGAAAGACTCGCTACACTATTTCATGTACAACTTTCCTGCAGTTACATACCTATCCCACCTACCAAACGACACAATGGGCGATAAACTTCTGTATCTTTAAAGGCTTGCGAAGCTGTGGATATTTACTACCCTATGTATGTGCTGCAGTAGGTATACGGAAATATATGTACGAAATTGCTCTAGGCTCCGAATAAACGCCGATCATATTCCATTTTTTATTGCCTAATCTTTGTGCCACAGAGTGTATTGTACTTTTAACATTCTCTGCAATTCTCCATTTCCAAGAACTTTTTCTTCTTTTCTTTTTTTTGTAAACTCAGCCTCTCATTTACCAGTATCACAATTTCTCGGTACTCGCCCAAACTTCATGTTCCGTTGTTCCGCTAATTTTGTTGGAGATGAGCCCAATATTTTGTACATACATTGCCAAAGTGTAACGCACTAGACACGACTAAATACGTAAAAAAGGAAAATCGACAGCGACATATCAGCCTGTTTCTTCGACCTCGAGTTTTATTTGTTGTGTCGATTCAATAATAGATAAATTTTTCATTCCTTCCGAGCCTTTGTACATCACACTTGCGGTTTCTTCGACGTTTATACTTTTTGAGGTTTGGAATTACCATATGGTTTTAAACATCCATCCTAGTAAGGATTTTCAAGAAAACGATCACCTGTTCGTCCGTTTCTCTTCCTGAAATTTTACTAAGAAGTTATTCTATTCAGTAATTTGTATTCCTTCGATTATTTTAACGCTCGACAAAGTTCATTTTACCTACTAAATTATTTCTTATCTGTTATTCGTAGTGCGAGTTTTAACGTAATTTATTCTCGATCATGTGGATGATCTCGATACGGAAAGTTCTGTTAAGGATATTTGTACCGGTTTTCCGCGTGTAACCGGAAGTGGTTTTTTGTCGTTACTGATAAACAAATGTGGAAAATATAACAATCTCCGTTCGATCTTAGCCGAGAACGGTATAGTAGTTCTCGCGACTCCGCGATGGATGTTTCGAAGAAGATATTCAAGCATTCTTGTTATATTTTCAAGCGAATAAGGTGAAATGAAAAACCTACTTCTTCTATAATTATATAGAACGCATCATAAAGTCGAGGGTTTTAATAACTAAAAATTGTTGAGAGAAAAATAAATAAATATGTGTTTCAAAGATGTGAATATAACTTTCCACGTATGTAAAGGTATAATCTGAAGTGGAGCGGAGCGCTTTTGTCCCAGTTCGCAAGCTCCGACTCATCTCTGTAGAAGAATTCATTGCGTGTCTCTTTGTACTGAAAGAGTTTCGTTGAGTACGTCGTATTTACAAGTAAAACGTCACAGTGAAACTGTATAAAGTGGATGAGGCGTTTGATTTAATGCTGACTAATATCTATTGTCAGTATGTTATTTTCATATAATTTTTGACGCTAAAAAAATATTTTTTTCTCATCTGTTACAGGTCGGCTTTACAGACGCTGCACAAAGTATCAAGTAAAGCTCGTGAGCAAAACTATTTTCTTGGGGGTTTGTCCCATGACTGGGTCAGTTACTATGAACAACGTATCGAAAGTGACCGCTCGTGCCTCAACGAGTGGCACACTATGGATAATCTCGAATCACGTAGGCCACCATCCCCTGACAGCGAACGCAGCAAGTAAGTTGACGTATTGCATTGCCATTGTTTCCATCAATTTTTGTAAATGAAGATTGCAAGAGAAAAAGTGATGTAGATTTAATTTTTTTACAGAAATACTTGCAATGTTCTGAAAATTTCGGTTGGCTATGGGCCAATAGTAGTCGTTTGTTGATGTCTCTGGCAACAGAATTTATATGTAAAAATAGATCATAACTTCATAGTTGTCCTTCAATTATTTCCAGTTTCTGCGTCTATTGCTCTTGCGTGCTTATACATTACTAGTTTAGTATACAAAATTCTATGAAGCTCAAATTTAACGAAGATATACACATAGAATATTTAACAGTTTTTGTTACGTGTTCTGATAATTCTTGTTTTTCAATTTTCATTTCAATTGTTCACAGGCCCAGGGAAAGGGACGAAACTGAACGTGTTATCAGAGCAACCTTAAAGGAGATCATGATGTCCGTTGATTTGGACGAAGTCACCTCAAAATACATCAGGGGTCGTCTTGAAGAAGACCTCGACATGGATTTAGGAGAATTTAAGCCGTTCATAGACCAAGAAATGTTGATCATCTTAGGGCAGATGGATGCGCCAACTGAGATATTCGATCACGTTTATCTGGGCAGCGAATGGAACGCTAGTAATTTAGAAGAATTGCAGAAAAATGGGTAAGGAGCTTTCATTGTATCATCTTTTGATGCTTCGTGAAGCCATTACGTTTGTGTGAGGCTAATACATATTTTCATTTTCACAGCGTGAGGCACATTCTCAACGTCACGAGGGAAATCGATAATTTCTTCCCGGGGATGTTTAATTATTTGAACGTCCGCGTTTACGACGACGAGAAAACAGATTTGCTCAAGCACTGGGATGATACTTTCAAGTATATAACAAAGGCGAAAAAGGAAGGTTCTAAAGTGCTGGTTCATTGTAAAATGGGAGTCTCAAGATCAGCATCGGTCGTTATTGCATACGCGATGAAAGCCTACAATTGGGACTATATGCAGGCATTGAAACACGTAAAAAACAAACGCAGCTGCATTAAGCCCAACAGTAGTTTTGTATCGCAACTAGAAACTTATCAGGGGATTTTAGACGCCATGAAAAACAAGGAAAAGTTACAGAGATCGAAATCCGATACTAATCTGAAATCACCGACTATGGTGAAGGATCAAGTCAAGAAGGAAGAAAAAATTGACAACGTTGATGCCAACCTATTGGAAGCACCTGGGACTGAATTGAAACGAAATGGTCAAAGACCTAAAAGTTGGTCACCAGATGTGGAAGCTGCAGAAAACATTCTTCCTGCCGGTATGTGTTTATTAATTCAGTGTAAATGAAAATACTAATTTAAAACGACAATTCTGACTTGACCAAAATTTGTATTTGTATTCCAGTTTCGTTGTCGCAGTCACTTGAGAGGTTAAATAATGCTGGAAATCCGGAGATAACTCGCGAAGAGCTTCTCCGCGGAAGTAACAACATCAGTAAGACTACTGATGACCAGGAGGCACGAAACGTATTAATGCCATGTGACAACGGTCAATCATACAGCGTTTCGCAAAACAAGATTGTTCATTTACCTGGTCCGGATACACCCAGCGTTAAACACAGAGTCAACGAATTAGAAACTCAAGGACAAAGAAGAAAGGGCCTAGTACTGAATCTCACCAACCAATTTGAAGCTGTCAACAGTAAGCCCTCGTCCCCTGGGTCAGACTCCGATGTCAAGCCATTGTCGCAAAGTCCTCTATCCTGCGTCGGCGGCACAAGCGACAAGCAAATTGATCTCGTAGCCACAGATTCGGTTTCTGAAAATTCTCGGATTGAACCAGAGTCTCAACAAGTAGCCACTGTAGCTGTAAACGAGGAATTTGATAACAAACGAGACAGTAAGGAGATCATCGCTGTTTCCAATAGAAAGGCAATAACACCAACCCCAATTAACAATAGTGAATGTCTAGTCTGGACTGCGTCTGCAGAATACAAATGTACAGAGTTGAACAGAGATACAAGTTCTGGCGGCACAGTGACTGGTGCAAGTGAGAATAGTGAGTGCATCGGAGCCCAACCTACGACTGTTTATCCTACTGTAACTGGGCGAAGGTCAAGGAAAGATGGTGATCCATTTAGTACACAAGTTGACAGGGTATTTGACAGGGAAGAGAGGCGGGGTGAGCCGGCAAGGGATTCCCCGAGTCGACAAAATTCGTGGAGCAGTTATGACAGCGCCGTTATAATGGATAATAATTCGGTTCATAGTTCGTGGGCTACTTTGCCCTCTAGAAATAGTTCTTGGGGGTCTTACGATATGCGACCTTCCGATCCCCTTGGATCCAGTGGTTTGTTTCCTTATGACAAAGAGGAAATACCTTGGCATCCTGGGACAGTAAAACGCACGAAACAAAAGTTGGAGGAAGGTACCAATACAGTGAAAAGAGTTTGCACGCAATCTTCAGATCCGGATAGTTCAGATAAGCCTGACAGACTGACAGGTGATGAAGAAGCTCATGTTGAATCTTACAACCCGGTTCTTTTTCATTATACCGCATCGCCCACTCCGAGACAGAAGGATTCACCCCCTGCAAATGAATCTAGTCTGAAAAGTGACACAGCCGGAGACCCGCTTAGTCCTGCAGGTGGTATAGATATTAAACCTGGACTAACTAGCATTAGACAACTCGGAAGATTATCGACCAGCGCGCCTGCGCCGTCCTCCCTATCTGAAGAATCAGATTTGCCCTCGCCACTTAGATCTTGCAGATCTGAAAGTGAAACTAGCAGCCCATGTGTAGTTAATACCTCGCAATGCCCTTCGGTGAAACATCACAAAATGGTTCTCGAAAATTTGAGTAACAAGTCGATGTTCAACAAAAGGTGTCTCTCCTTTGACGATTCTCCGGAGTCCGAATCTCCCAGAACTAGTTCTGGGATTGTCAAAAATTTGAAAAAAGAGTTCGAAGCAAAATCTACCAAAATAGAAAAAAGCCCCGAAAATAACGAGCCTGAAATATCTCCGAATACCCGACCGAGAAAGGAGACAAAAATAAGGAGCTTACCGTCATCCCCTGTCATTGCTCACAATGAATCAAAGATCCAGTGTTTACCACTCAACGATTCTACAAGAGGGAAGGAGTCGAAGAAAAATGAGCCAAAGACACCGCAGCCAGAAAACGTTGAGGATTTGTCTGTGAAAGTTCTGGTTGGCAAATATGAATTTGCAAAACCAGAGCCTAGAAAAACTTCCGAGATACAATTGAGAGTTCACAAAGATAAGGACAAGGATAAGGACAAGGATACAATGGAAGTTCATCCACCAGCTAAATCAAGAATTGCTCCAGAATTATCCAGGAGGTCTGCGCCCATAATGATTAATCATTCATCTCTCTTTCCTGAGGCACCGGAAGCACCGGGAAGGCCGCCATCAGTTCCATCACCGAGCGGTGTACTTGCCAGCGTGGTTGCTAAGGCAGCTAGCAAAAAGCAGCAGCAGCATGGCAGGTCACATCCCTTGGCTATGCTGCGGCACAGGCCAAGGCACAGCAGTCCAGTTTACAACACTATGTGAAGAAAAAAATATTCTGACGCATATTTAGCGGAGTAAATTTTTCGGATAAATGTGATGTAGGAATGTCGTAGCGTTGAATGTACCCCTCTATACATAAGTATGAGGAGTACAATTTGTAAAAAGAATTGTGTGATCTCTTTAATGCCGATACGCTTTGGCTACGAGCTAATGACAATAGCTCGGTCGTTAATTGAAATAGCCAAGACAACTATCCGGTCTAACATTTAGGATACGATTCACCCGTTTGTTTTTCATGAACAAAACTTTTGTGGCACTGTTCCTCTTGGCTGACATCTTTCTTTCTTTTCTTTTTTTCATTTTTTGTTTTTTTTTTCTGATGCTTAAATCATTGAATTGATGAGAATAATCGGACAAAAATATGAAAAAAAAAATAAATAAAATGTTAGATTTTTATCCTGTGCCACATAAATGCTACTCACTATAGTTTGAAATGGACAGACTCAAATTATGGTAGTGAGTGAAATAGATAAAACGTCTTGGTTTAGATTTGTTCGGTTAAAATAAGCTATAAATGCAACAATACAATATGATTAAGTGGAGAAAAGTCGTTTAAAGCATGGAAGTATGAAAACTAGTATTCCTATGTCATCTCGTCATAACTTAGTGGGCTTGGAATCAAATAAGCATAAATATGGTGCGATATGTTAAGGAAAAGGAATGAAAAAAGAGAAACTATAAATTATCAATTCGAGCAGAAAATTGCAAAGTTCTTAGGGTTGGAAAGAGGCTTCGATGGTCAAGTGGCGAGCGCTCAGTCAGGCTGTGAATGTAACGTCTGAGCCTCGCGTGCTTTGGTATATATTATGTATATTCTTTTAGATATAATTTTTGTTTTATTCTTCAGTTTCGTTTTTTTTCGACTAAAATCGCTTCACGATGATGATAAGATTATAGCAAATGAATTTTCGAAGCAATTCAATTGATTGATTGAGCAGAGAAGAAAATTATCTTGCAGAGACTATGAGACAATGTAATGTAAAAATACACTGTTAGTAATTTATAATGACTAATGTGATTAGAAGCACATTGAAGTGCGTAGCGTGTGGGACGAGAGTTATTTAGAGAAAAAAAAGTATTCTGTGTGAACGTTGATGAACTTGTGTGACTGTATAAAAGTAATTGAGGCAGTGAGATCGATGATCAATCATTTCTACTCTTTAGAATTTATCCATCTAGATATAATAATATAAATTAAGTTCCTTGTGCTCTCTTCTGGCGAATCGGGGAGAAGAAAGATTCAACGGAGTTTTCAGCTTAAAATTTTGTAGAAAAAAAAAAACAAAAACAAAAAACGCATCAACAAAATAAAAATACAAAGAAAATTCGTAATATGTTTCGATCGTTGCATCTAGTAATAGCTATTTCTTATAACAATTAAGAGACATCATTTACTATACAATGAATCGTTATTTATTTCGGTAAAGATTTTACACAAACAAAATTTTGTTATAATTCGCAAAGCTTATCGATAGCTTGTACTTGTGGATAAATATAAATTATACGATTTTTCATCCCAATGCTTCAACTACTTGTACTTATTAATTAACTATTATTCTCCTACACTTTATACTCCTATTACTGTAATTATATTGTACACCTAATGAATTCAGTTCAATAACTTGGTTAATCGAGACCTACTCATAGCTTAGCTATCTATACTGTGTGTCAACATTCAGTTGACAATGATTAGTAATAGTGAGTACATCAGAATTTTAGGACAGACCTTTTTTTCACCGCCATTTTCCAAGTACAACATAGGAGGACGCCAGCTCAATGAAACAAAAATGTTCATTTGGCATCAAATTTCAATTAATCAAGGAAACAATTAATTTTCAAACATATCATAAAATTTATATTTAATCCAAATTACAAGAAACAAAAAAAAAAAAAACAATATTACGCTGGAATTGCGTGTGTCAATAAATTTTTTTCCGAAAAATTTGTCTGAAAAATATTCTTGCACCTGCTTTATATCTATCGAAGACCAATTTTATACTACACGGAAATCACCTTCACTGAATTTAATGACTTTAACTCGATGACGAGCACATAACAATGATATGCCTATATTTTATTACCACGTGACTTCGAGTACGAGAAAAGAAAAAGGAAATCGGTGTAGACTTAGATTATTACGAGCAGTGCTGCAGGCTTTAAAACTATAACTCATAAGCAGCAAGGGTTCAATTATGTTTATCACGATTGTAAAGAAAAAAAGAATCGTACATAAAAGATTTCTGACAAAAGCTCAGAGCTTTGCTTACTATTGATAAGAGTGACCTAAAAGTCTATAAGAAATAAAATGTTTGTGGTATATTTTATGTACAATCCGTGTTGATTGATTGGTTCGTCATGACACGAATTACAAAAATCATTTGTTCCGAAGATTGATAATTTTTTTTTTCAAATTCAAGTTCATATCCCAAAGTAAATGTTGAATGTCACTCGCAGAAAGCTGCAGCCAAAAATGTACAATAATTGCAAAATTTTGGGGAAAATCCCAACGATTGAAAAAAAAAAATTGTAAATTTGATTGAAGGACAAAACGATTATTGTCTTTTTTTTCATCCTCCGTCGGTGAATAACTGATTAATTATTAATATCACGTAAGTTTGTGTAAGGAAGAATCGATGTGCTCATTTTAAGTATTTCCCCACCCCCCATATCCGGCCCACCACTGCCCCAACCCCCACGTTTGTCCCATTTCGCTTAAGTGTGTGTTTAAAAGATAATAAAAAGAAACTACTGTCTTATCAAAGAAACTGTGCGTTGTTCTGTATAAATTTTGTACCATAGTTTGTATCAAATGAAATACATTGTTTATTGCTTGATATTGTTGTACTCGACACCGTCGCCACAATATTTATATTATTATTTCGATAATTAAACATAATTACGAACTTCCGTTTTCAGCCGATTTCGATTTCATAAATTTTTTTCGTGCTGCAAAACGCCATTTTTGGTAACTGAGGTATGTCGTTCTTCAAACGTTTCGTGTGCTTCGTATTTAGAGGACCGATGTCCAAGTCAAATACTGCTCCGGGAAGATTTCTCACCGAAGCTACGGTCTAAAGAGGTACCGTATTCAGATAATTAAGATTAATTTATCGCAAAATCGTGTCTTAATTATTACCGTATGAGAACGTAGATCAACGATTCTGAGAAGATTTGCATCACCGCCACCGCAAACGACGAACAAATTATTTATATATTTTCCGCAATATAATTGGGAATCGAATATATCCGGTTCTATGGTAACCATCAATTTCCCTGAACCGTAATCCCAGAGCTGAAGAGGATTTTTTCGTTGCCAAGAGCAAGTTAGTATCTATGTTTCAAATAATGGAATTATAATCATCGCAACTTATAAAACGCCTGAATTTTCGACCGCTTCAATACCTCCTTTCCACTCTTGCTTATGTCAATTCCATCGCCACACATGTGAACACCCGAAAGTCGGCGCGTTGCGTACGGTTGCCTCGTGTCCCAAAATTGCACGGTATCGTCCCAGCCACCGCTGATTAATTCATGGGCCGATTTTGGGTTGAAACAAGCGCAAAAAACTCGAGAAGTGTGGCCGTTCATCGTGTCAGGAGCGTTGCTAAAAAATGGAGCAAAAAATAAATAACTTGTCACGGATATTTTGAGGGGGAAACTTCATCCGATTATCATTACCTAGCGTGGAATATTCTTTCTTGTATTTTGGTCTCTTCGTCGTAAAGATAAATGTTCGTATCGTCGCCTACGGTTACAAATTTTGGTAGAGAAGGATGGTATCCCAGCCCCAAAGTTTGCCTTCGTTCTCTGATGGTGTAAAGGCACTGCCCGGTCGGGTAATGCCAGCATTTTACGCAACCGGTGGCATCTAAAATACGGAAACGTGAAAAATCTACTTTCGATCAATTACAAAATTCAGATACTAACACGTCGCAGTCAGAGTCTGCGTTATTGGATGGGATTTGCGAAGGGGACGATGTTTTATCGCAGTCGTTGGTCCAGGATTTTGTCGCATTTCAGCGTCTCGAAGCGCAGTTATGTACTGCCCAGAATTCACTTTGAACATTCTTATTGATCCGTCCGAAATACCGGCTGCTAACATTTCACATTGTTCCGTATAAGCGAT
This sequence comes from Athalia cordata, assembly GCA_963932425.1. Classification (NCBI taxonomy): domain Eukaryota; kingdom Metazoa; phylum Arthropoda; class Insecta; order Hymenoptera; family Athaliidae; genus Athalia; species Athalia cordata. Next base: position 36,745,622 of record OZ010626.1, read on the forward strand.
GCATAATATTTCCTGCGTTCCTTCCCTGCAGCAGTTTTAATTTGATGGGAAAGTTCATCAGTATCTAGATTGTATCGAACATAAGGAACCGCATTTCCTTCCTGTTTAGTCTTTCCCATATAGTATACGAAAAAATAAAGCAAATAAGTCGCGATACTTCTGGATTTTTCAAGCAAACTTTGAAGGATCAAAGTTTTTTTTTTCGCGAATTGTATTCTAGAGCGTACATTTGACTGAGAATATTCACATCTCCGTTCAATTGTAGACCTTGTTGGACTTCCGATAAATAATCAGCTTCGGCGGCGGTACCAGCGACTTGAGAACGAACGAATGCACTTGTGACTGCGTAGCTCACAGTTCGGGATTTTTGATGCAGTGAATCGTGAAGATTTGGTACCATAGTCGGGACTAGGCTGTGGCTGGTATTCATGGTAAATGCTCGTCATTAAAACCTTCCAATTGTAAAACACCTGAAATGAAATATAAGTATGTACGTACGTACAATTCTCATTAGACGCTATCACGATAATTATGAGTGTTCATTATTGAAAGTTATCCAACAAAATCGAAAATGGATGAATTCAAATTCATACTCAGATCCTATTCAGGATATGTTCAACGAATTTTATTTGAATGCCTGAATACTCGCCAGAAATAAATCGAATTTTTCAGGACCGCAACTAGATTCAGACGGTCTGCAGAGATGAGTAGAAATCTATTGGATGGTGGGGAAGGAATTGATATAGAAGAATCAACGGGGTATAAGCAGAATTATTTGATCTTTGATCGGTTTTCGTTAATTAAAAACGTACGAATCTTGTTCTGTAAGCGGTTGTACGTTTGTTTTTGAAAATAATCTTGCGACTGTTAATCACGTAGGAATTTGGAAATTATTTTTTCATGTTGTGACGGGAACTTTGAGATGACACCTGCCAGAAATATCTGTGTCCGTGAAACTAGCAGTAAAGTGTCTTCGCCGCATATGGGGTATTATTACATTTTGAAATGATGAGGCGGTCGTTCGAGATAAAATCTCGAAATTTGAGACCGCCTTCGGACGATGCTGATTGGCTAACCCTAAATTCAAGCATTCGACATAGTTCGAAGGTTTGATCTGTTACGTTGTTTCGATAAGACCTTATTTAATGAGGTATTTAAAATATGATCGTATATACATAAGTACATAAATAGGATGTTTCTTAAAATCGATTCACAGTCGACAAAAAACACCCACCACCAGTAGATACAAATGTTCTTCTCATTCTTGTCTCACCAGTTGTTACCTGTAGTTATCTTACCGACGATTTTCGATGATCGAAGAAAACGAATTCACCGAACGTTGAATTTATCATCAAATAATTTTCCATATCATCCATTGATAAATTTCGACCAGTCTGCCTGTACGATATGTCGCAGGCCTTTGCATGCAGGTGAGACGTTTGTGTCTTTTTTATGGATAAAAGCTCTGATCGAATGAAACTTTTGTCATTTCCTTGGAAAGAACACATTGCCCCTTTTTTCGATATACCTGGTCTTAAAAATAAAGTTAATAATTTTCTGATTACTCTGATCTTCAATCTAATCACACATAGCGAGTCAGATCTTTGAATCCGCTTCTGCTCGAAAAAAAAAGACAATTTGCAGAATTGGTATTCATTTTACCAAGAATTCCAAAATATCGCATTTAGATTTCATCCTCGGATGCTTCCAGATATTGGATATCAAGAAAATCGGGGGAATCACGAGCTAATCCTCCCGGCTGCATATCGACGATGTTTTCTATTTTTCAACATGGTATGTACGAAAAAAACAAAAGAGAGAATATCATGAATACGAAACCGGAAACTTCTGAATTTTTTCGATATTCGGTAAAAGGCACCTTACGTGTTATTCATACAGCACTGTAACGGAGTATAGGTTTATAGGCATATATATGATGAGTACGAAAAGAGTATCTCTAGTTTTTACCGACAAAGACATTTAATCTCCGACGAGTATTTCATTTATTTTCCTCATTTATTTTCTCCCAATCAATCATCATTCTCCTCCCGGTACAACGAGTTGGTAACATCCTCCAGAGCCTGTCGGTTTCTCTGGCCAGTAGTCGGTGTCCCTGAACTGTCCAGAGCAAGAAACATTTCCTGGCACAGGATTCACGGGAATTAGAGCTAGGGCAAGCAATGTAGTGATCTGAGCCGCGAAGCCCTCCCGCGGAGGATACGGCGTATATATTGCCTCCTCTTACATTGTTGCGCAGGCTACACGCTCCATTCCGGATCACTCAAGGTCTCTGGCAGATCCAGAGACCAGGAGGACAATTTTATTTCCCCTCCTTCCATCTTCGAACCACGCGCAATGATATCTTTTTCAAACATCATGATATCACATAAAAGGGCTTTGGCGCGTCGGTATTCGATGAATGCAGTGATTAAATATCTCAACTAATGTGAATTTTCATTTACAGAAATTAACATTCATAGAGCGGACATCATCTTGGATTTCTCTTACTTCAACCTGGGTCGTTTAGTCATATTTGCGATATGTATAATACCCTCTTATATTTTATGTGAAATGCAGTTATCAGTTGACCACGTGTTATATTCATTCGGAACAACTATCTTATCTTGAAATCTAATAACAAGAACAACGTAAGCATCAGCTGGCGATGATCTTCCATAAATGGGTTAAAGTCCTATAGCAAGCCTTCACTCTCAACTCAACGTCACAATTAACCATACAAACTCTAGTACGGTATAGTATAGTTGAGGCTTAGAACGAACTCCCTGCGCGTCTCTCTTCACCGTAATGCGAACTAATCTTCGGATCCGCCGTGTATACTCCACTACACTGTACAACTGCAGTTTGAATAATTGTCCATGTTCTTTGTGTAATGTATATATTATATAAACATAGAATTTAATCACTTGAATTGTTCTTCTCTGATAAACCATCACGTTCTCACCACAACGATTAACGCGCTCCAGTGGATCTTCAACCACCTTTGAATTAAACATCGTAGAAAATTCTTTTATTCATTTACCATTTTTCGAAATATTCGAAGATTGATATTGGAAAAGAAAAAAACGAATCAGCAACTGTGTGCGAAAAAAACAAGATCTGGAAAACGATCCAGAATCTAAAAAGTAAACGTCTTGAAAAAAACTTCTGGTAGTCACCGATTATTGATGATTCATTGAAAAAAAAACGTCTAAAAAAAAAAGTGCTCAACTTATCATGCAAAAAAGTTGCATTCTTTTTTTTTTTGACTACCATATTGTTTTTTTCCTGCATCACCGTAACGATTCAGCTAGACTTCTTGGCACCGGTTTTGGCATAATATAGCTGCTGGATAATTATAATCATTTATTTTACAGTTCTTTTTTTTTCATCTATACAACTACATAATACTCAAATACCTACACAGATTACCGCTCTCTGCTTTCGGTGTAATAAAAGATCGTTAATTTTTTGAGTTTTGCGTTAACTTTTACGAGCAGTTTAAAATACCCACACCTTTCAATTCCCTCGATCAGATACAGGGACGCGATGATCGCGCACGCCGCGGCTGTACTTTGTTAAGACCACGGAACTTGGGCGTAATTGTGTTTGAATTTGTTTTATACGATGTATACATATTGAGCTTAGGTATCTATGTACATATACTTATATACTATACATATCTGGTACAACAGCCGTAGCGGATGTAACGGGATACGGTGATTCTTTTAATTTTCTTACGTCTCGTTAATAAATTCGCCTTGATATGTCAGACTGTTTGGCGGTTCATAATTTGGAAAGGGAGAGAGAAAGAGAGCGAGGGAGAGAAAGAGAGAGAGAGGGAAGATGAAACGATAGAGGAGGAGGACCGGGGAAGACCATGTTTTCAATTACTTGACCGGTTATAATTACAATTTATCTAGTTTATGAAGTAGATCGCGTTCATTCGTCGTTTTTACCTTTCGTCACCTTTTTTTCGTCTCTGTAAATATAAGGCGCGCGCGGGATTCTTTACAACTTCCCATCAGATGGAAAGTTACTATAATATACAGAAGATTCTGGGGTATGATGAGAAGAGTTAAGAAGAAGAGTGCAAGGACCACGTTATAGCGAGATGAGCGACGAGAGTCGCTGCCGTAGAAAAGCCGGCTACTTTCCCAGATTTGTCAGCAGAAGTGACAGATAGGCTTCTTAGCGATAGACTCGCCTCTTTCAAACCCTTCTAGATTCCCCCTTTTCCAGTTTTATTCTCTCTCTTCTCTTTTGGTAAATCGACCAACACTACCCTACGGTTATTATACAGTTTCTCTCGCGCGCGTTGCAGATTCGATTTGCCACTAAAACAAGCGACGACGCGCGTCTTAAGCTTGTTCTCCAGGGAGCTGTTTCGAAGAGGGATGATCTTCGTCTGTATTTTAGGCATTAAGATTCTCCGGAAAAAGGGGTCACGTGACGGACTATACGCGGTAAGAGCATCGTGTCATCATAATTCATCAGTTGTACACATTTACTTTACATAGAAAATGAAAACGGTACGTTTTTTTCCCCTTTTTTTTTTTCACTACTCACAAGAATTTTATTCATAAACCATCTTTTTCGTTTTATTTTTTCTAGTCGATGATTACTTCGACAACATCAGTTTTTCTTCACAACGCGTAAATACACGTACGGTTCCGTCGAATTCCAGATTAACAGGATATATAGATATATATGTACTTAACTGCGGGAAAACAAGGAATTTCGTGACTTATGCCTAAGGAACGTTATAGGCTTCGCATTATTGGATTTTCAACCACGTTTAAAACCCCTCGTTGATACCCACCCCCTTCGCGCTACCGCAGTACGTATATACCCTGATCGAATTTTAATCGTTTCTCGGTCGGTTTTACACGTATACCTATAATCTGAGAATTAATATAATCGATCGCCCTCGTTTATCTGTGAAGCTATACGTATGAAGAGATTTTACATAATTATGGATTATCTATAAAAAATTGTCCTCTTTATTCTTTTTCGATTAACATCGAGCGTATAATCTTCATGTCTGGTAATTAGGGAGAGATGTAGCTGCGACAATGAGTCCTGATTTATTAGCCCCTAAATTCCCATTCGACGACACCCTCTTGTCACGTTTTTATAGCATGGAATATATGCAGGGCTCGAGAGCCCATCTTCAAGATGAGCGTTGTAGATTATCCTACCGAAGAGGCTATTTTAGGTGAGAATTTTGTGCCATCTCTAACCCCCCACTTTCCTTCCTTCTAGTCACGTGACTACTCTAAATCAAAGATTTATTTCAGATCTAGAGAATATCACCGACACTGTTTATTCCGGATCGTACCTTCACTCTCGAACACAACGTTTTCACTCACAATCAGCTGCAGGTGCTCCAAACACATATTATTATATATACGCAGGTGGTGGCTGTCTAGGCGGTCGTATTGTGTTCGAAAATGTGGTCCCTAACTTCCTGTAGACCGTATGTCATGTGTGTAAACGTAAGTAGATATCGTACGCGTACATTAACAATATTTGTATACACATATATGGGTCATTATTTCGAAATCCGACACGGGCTTAAACCTCGTATAGTTGTTCAAGTTTTATTTAACTGCGGGTAACTTTCATCTATATACCATCGCGAAAATTTATTTACAAGGTAAAAATTATCAAATTACCTTTCGATAAATTAGTAATAAATTATTTCTCACATCAGATCAAATACATCATTCTCGTCTCGATATAGATATCGCCTTTCTAATGAAAATATATTTGACAATCGTTCGGTATCCGAAATTGTAAATCATCGATATCTGATACAGATCCAACAGCGCATGATCAAAATCCACCGATGAAAAAAGAAACAAAAAAGAGAAGAGAAGTTTTTCAACAGGGGAGCCGTTTTAGAGGGTTGCGTTGGTTGGTTGGAGGGGTTTGAACTTTGGTTGGTAAGTAAAGTTGGAAAGATGCGAGGGGCATATCGGCGAAGATGGTCGCGTGTAGGTAAATTGCGTTTGGAAGGTTCACAGGTGTGTGGCTCGAGTCCGATGTACATCAGAGGTGGAGGAGGTAGTCAGACACACATATAGGCATGTATATAGATATAGATACACGTCGCAGGTGGGTACCACGTGGGATTGTATGCACGGGTACGAGACGGGCGTATGGTACCAACTCGTAGTGCGTGCATGGCAGGTCTCTGTTGGAAGGCCTGGTCTGGGGAAGGGCGTCGAGTCTTGTCGCGTCGGGCGGGCGTCGGGAAGGCAAGGCACACGGAGTAACTCATTCACTCATTGACTCGCGTACGCCCGCAAGTTCGTACGTTCTACGGTGATCCGTGCGCGGTTTTGTGTAAAAGGTCGAACGAAGCGCGGCGTCCCGGTGTTCCGGTGCCCCGAGGCGTCCTCTTCTTCTTCTTCGCTTCTGGTTCTTCTTCTTTTTTCTTACATTTATCCTCACCCGTAACAAAATCTTTGGTGAAATTAATACGCGGGCATTCTGTTCTTTCGCTCCCAAGGGAGCCGGAGGGATAAGGAACCAACGACTCCGAGGACTCGTCATCCCCCGGAGGAAGTTTTGTTTCGATTAAAAAAACAAGTTGTTCTTTTTTGTTGCAGTTGTTTTTCTTTTTGTTTCTTTTGTTTTTTGGTTTTCTGAATAATACTAATAATAATTGAACTATTTTGAAATGCCGTCTGGTCTTAAGATCAGCTATTTCCTAATTTGCTGGGTTTTAGCCGCCTTATACAGCGGCGCCCTGTTACCAAGGATTCAGGGAAAGCCCTTGCAGGTAAAACCAGGTGAGTCTTCACACAACACATATTACTCTCACCTTGAAATATTCGCGCCTTTATTTCAGCCTCAAAACTCGTCATATATGCCTCTGGCGCGACCACGCGTTGAAATTCAAATCCACGTAACTTTCGATACTTTTGGGACTCTCCATGCACTTTAAAAAATTTATATTTATAACCCATCCAATCGCATCCCTACAGATACCCCGTAGGCGGAATTTTAACCCAAATATTATACATAAAATATCCCGAATAACTCTCGCCCTTTCGCGAATATATCGAACGTTTAAATTTAACTTATAAGAAAATAAATATAAATATATGTATATTATATAAATATTCCTCGACACATGATGCTCGTCACATATATGTATACATAGATTTATACCTATACGTATATTTATTTATCATATTTTTTTTTACCGCATAACATTCTGGAGACTATTTTCCATCAAAATGATATTACGTTTCCCCCGAAAGCTTTTTTGCAGTTTCTATATAAGGACGAAATATCCCTCGCGTCACTTTATGGTCGTCTTTTCTCTCTACCTGTAAAAATATATAAGATATAGCTACCGTTTTCATCTATCATTTGGGAATTTATTTTCTCCCTTCGATTCCACAAACTGTACAAAACTCGCTACAAAATATTCGATCGATGTATATGTATGTACGTACGCTACGAATAAAATTCTGTATCGCACCACCGCTCAAGGATTGAATTTTTCCTCCAGCTGCAAATAACCGCAGTTGCATCACGTGCAGCTGAGAAAAAAGAAGAGCTCTATACCCAATGAAATTAGCTCTTAAAATTCTTCTAGCTTCCGCATCGGTGGATGACACTTTTAGTTCCTTTTTTTTTCTCTCTCTCTTTTCTATCTCTGATATACCTGTGCACGTGGTCCCAGCATTCTCATCGAAAATAGAAATCGGTTGCGTTACAGGAACACCAGGATTTTAACTCCGAGAAAGAAAAAAAAGAAAACAAAATTCACTTTTTCATTTCTATATTTCTATTTCGTAACAACTTCCGCTATACCTATGTATACCTATATCTCTACGTGTATAGTATTCGGCATTTATAGTCTAGCCCTATCCAAACGCGTGGGATTTACATAACAACGGAACGATGGCTGCGCACACTCGCGTTATGGTCCATAATATTACAACCGCGTGCGTAAGTTATACGGTCAAGTTCAATGCCATCGCGACGTATACGATCACCAAATTCTGGTACTGTGTATTTCAATTTTTTCTACTATTTTATTTTCATTTTCAGTTATTTATTTATCATTATTGATGCTATTTTGAAAAAAAAAAAAAACTTAATTTTGTTCTCCAATTTACTTTTTCTTTTTTTTTCGAGCACGCTGGGCCGTCAAATTGTACAACTGACAACCTGGCTTATAACGTGAATCGCTCATACGCAACGAAATAAAAGTATTATACAGATGTTAATTTTATTTATTTTTTTGTTCAATATATTTATTTTGCTTTTTTTTTCTCGCCGTTTGTACGTCGGGATTCGGTCTTTCCCGCGCGGTGGCGAATGAATCTCAAATCTCAAATCTTGGATCTCGGATCCCGCGAAGTTGTACTTGTAAAACATTTAAATACCGCAGTCATGTCGCTCGACGCTAACAAATTTTGTTTGCGAGACGTCTGATCCTTTGCGGTCCGGGTGTCCATGAGCCAAATAGGCAAAGAGAAAAATGAAGGAGCTAAGACAAAAAATTAAACGTTAAAAAAGCGTCCTCTGGTCGATCGTTATACCTGTACCTATAGGTATACAGTAGACAGGCTATCATAATTTGCCCATTAAATATCTGAATGATGGAGTCGAATTCGTTTTTAAATTTTCAATGAATCCTCAGACGATTTGTACAATGTTCGGTATAATTAGGTTCTCTTTATGTGCATAATGATGTAGATATGGACTACGGTTATATCAAAGTTTCCGTGTACAGTTTTGTGACGGAAACTCCATTTCAAAGTGTATAATAGGTAGTGGCTGGCACCTTATACCTGCCGTCGTACCAAGCGAAGCTTATTGCAGAGTCAAGCACCGGCTTGTCGCGTTCTACAAAGGGCTGAATGGCTTTAAGGCAATTCGAGGACTTTACCGTATCTTATTTCTAGATAATGACGCTCGATCCCCGTTGCTATTTTGGCAATAGAACCTTCGACTATCGGAAAAGACTAGGCCGGAGCCCGCTGCCAAAACCAATTTGAGATTGTTCCTTATGTTCTGCAGATGTCGCCCATATCATATTACTACACGCAGTTATAGATAAGATCGTAGTTTATAATTTGAGAAAAAAAAAAAATATCATTTGTAGATTGCCGCAATTTAAACCATGTGTCGGAAATTAATCGAGTGGTACAAATTGCAGCACTCCCAAATCCAATGAACATTGATATTTTGTACTTGGCAAACCACGCGCGGAACTGTTTGAATAAAACCACCCGACAAAATTAGCACCAATTGACTTCCAATTTGGTACAAGTGTCTTCGAAATTTGCTGAAACTCGAACGCTGTACGCCGACGGGTTAGAAACAGAAGTAAAAAATGATTTCGCATTGGTTTGTCTTATCCAATACCGCATCCATGCGCCGCAATGTTCAGATTATTGGTTGGATTTTGGAAACGTTCTAAGACAATTCTGGTGCTAGGCAGTGAAAAGTAAATCGGTGAAGTCGTTTGGAAATAGCTAAAGACGTTGTGGGTGTTGTCGGTAAATTTTGTCATAGGTAATAATATAGACAGAAGGTAAAAGGTTTAACTGCAATTTATTATTACAAGGATACACCGAGCGGATTGATGATGATCGTTGAATGCTTCAGCAGCTGGTTTTAAGTACAAGGTAGAAGTTTCCAGGGCGTGCGACATTATCCAACAACGCATTAGCTGACACGAGTTCCGTCGTGTTGGTACCCCCGACTGGTATGTGCTCTTCGTCCATCCTAATTACTCCTACCGAGAACATATAATAATCCTTGTCTCGTAAAAACTAGTATAAACCTAGCGTATATATCCTCAGAGTTGTGAATGCGGTGGGCATCGTCGACCGACAGACGCTTACAAACGGCAGCAGTATAGGAACAGAGCCAGCAGCTTATGCTAGCAAACTTGAATGGTTTTCTTATCGCGTGCGCATCTAACTAAATACCTCTGGTGACTAATGTTCGCGTTTTTCCGCTCTTCTCGCTCGCCGCGATATAGTCTACTCTGTACGGCGCGCTATTGGTGATGCTGTTTCTCGAGCTCGAAGCGTTTGTCGAAGGACTTGGTCTTGGTGAAAAATATCAGGTATAATGAGGAAAATATGCCGCTTTCTCAACCTCCTGCTCCTGGTAGCTAACCCTCTCTTCCTCCGATGTGGCAGCAGGTCCTTGAGGCCACCTGATATAGGTACACCTGTGCCGCTAATCGTAACCTTTTTTACCGATTCCTGCTTCTCATCACGTTTCTCCCACATAATTGCAGCTACAGGAGTTGCTGGAGGAGATCCCGGCGTTTGTTACCACCTGGACACGATACTCGCATCTCTCATGTGCTGGTTCGTGCAATAATCGTTCCATACTGCAAATCCACATCCAGGAGAATCCCCTTTCACATAATTATCATTATCGCATACTCATCTCTTACGTTAGTATTTCTATCAAGGTGGCAATATTTTTCAGACTCTTCACAATTTTAGATTTATTTTCAATCAGGTTTAGATTTTTTTTATGTAAGATTTTTTTCAAAATGTTTTCACCCTAATTTACCTCCATGTACCATTCACTATTGGCAACTGGACTATCGACTGGACTTCAGGATACGAGTAAATTTCAATTCCTCAGGCTAGGAAGTAATGGCGGATGCGACAGAGAAGGTTGTGATTCTATTGGTAAAACAATGTGCGTTGGTAATATCTATTAAAATGTGTATAAGGAAAGAAACTTTCCGTATCGAGTGCGTACGCCTTTGGAGTGCAGACTAGTAGAAACCGTTTCAGTGCCAGAGCCCCGAAGGTGAATCGTATAATAGTTCCCAGTGTGTCTCCTCCTGGGAGGGCTGATCTACGATACACCGGCGTCAATGACGTCTGTGGATTTGTCTAGACTTCAGACTCTGGAATCCTATTCAGAGAGACATAGGAAGGATCTTACGGAAGATTATCTCACCTGAGGCTTATGGCTCCCTGATTACATGTGAGAGGCGTTAAGCGAACTATAGTATAGTTATAGTCCGGATGTTCACCCCTTGACAATTTTTTTTTGTTCTTTCACAAAATATCCTCTTCCAGCTGATATATTTCTCTGAAAAATTTCCTTTTCAAAACAATGAAAATCGCTGCTGTTAAGAAACTTCGAAAATATCTTGACCATTCGTTCAGATTCACTGATAACAAGGTATTTAACTTTCTTCTTTTTTTTCTTGCCTTTTCTTTTTTTTTCAAATCTGAATGAAGATGCTGTGTCAATCGTTGAGTGTCCAAGTATAACATTAAGATAATATACTAGGTACGCTTAGTGGTTTTCCTGGAAAAGGGAAGTCTTAGACTTTAGTTTATTAACGGCGTAGGCAAACACGCATCCGTAAGTCAATACACGGTGGCTGCTGGTAGGCGACTCGCGCTCGTGGGAATCCTTGTTCATCTAAAAAGAACAAGAGAAAAAAATGAATAAAAGACAAACCCATTCGAGTGGAGAAAAATAAAGTTATATAAAAGAAGAGTCTTCTTTTCCATCATAGAGGAAAAAAGGATTGCACGAGGTAATCGATCAAAAAATTTTTAAGGATTATATAACAGTGAAATGATTTTTCACGGATACGTTGATACGTTAACGTACGTAGAACTGAACATATTTTTGTGCTGTGCAGGATAAGAAAATTTATTAAGGCGAAATGTGTTAGCGCAATCGAAACTATATGATTACTATATCGTATTATATCGTGGAAATATGTAATATAAATTATACATATAACGTTCGAAGGCCGCGTAGAGCTGCTCGCTACCTATAGTAGCATCTTTTAATTAATGTAATTACAACTGTTTCTTTATTCCAGTACACCCATTTCCGTCCAACGTTAGTCTCAGGTTCTCTTACAGCTCATATACCCATACCTATATTATGTATATACCTACTAACTCGTCGACAAGCTCTCATAAAAAAAAATGTAAAAAAAGACAATAACAATCATTAATTACTATACGAGTTGGTAATCCTTATTAATCCTTGCGGGTATCAACTCTTCAAGTTTTCGGGAGCTCGCAAATCGCGTGATTCATTCACGGTTATATACGTCCCTACTAAAGTTTCTATAGTACAAATACATACACGTATCTATATCTATATACCACAGCCATGTAACGTATATCAACTAACTTTAAACTCATACGATGATATTTCAATTTCCGCGTCGAATATTATGAGAGTGCCCGACATTCTATCGCACTGATTTATTATACCAGGCACAAAGTATATCGCTTTACCTTTGGAAGTTCGTATGGGTCATTCTTTGAAAACTCGTCGCATCTGGTTCGGACATTATAATCACAGATCTTTTTGTAACTGCAGTGCAGAGAACTTTCCTCTGTAACAGAAGGACATTCATATGACGTGGAAATCAACGCGAATCTTCCGCAACTAGTATTATCAGAATCCACGATGTACTAAACCCTGCAGAAATTTATGAAAGAGTAGAGGAAACCTTGAAGGACATAACGCATGGGCATATTGGAAAATTGACAAGTCTTCATCGTTTATGAGAAGGAAAAACTGTTATATTTTACGTTTCCTTTTGTCTTTATTTCCCATAATGTGTGCAGGTTAAAAATAAGAAGAAAGAGAAAAAGAAAAGGACATGGATGATCCATCGATTTTTGATCATTCGATCAGACAACGCTCAGTGATCGGTTCCTGATCACGGTTATAGCGGTACTAGCAGCGCGAGCGTCTCTTATAGATATACGCGTATTGGCGATGGGAAAAATCGGGCGGGGGAATTTACGTGGGGTTTGCCCATAGGGTTAAAGGCCATTTCGATCAGCGTTTGGTACGAAAGGAGATTATATTGGACACCAACTAAAGACGTCCGCGAAACATTGAGGAGAGTTTCGAGTTGGAATAATATTGGCACTGCTCTTGCCTACGGGGACCATAATGTATAAATGTAGTAGTAATTGATCCAGCCGATATTGAGGATCCTCGATAAAATGCTAACGAATATAATCAATGATTGACCAGAATTAAACGTTTTATATTTCATTTCGAAGTTTTGATTTCGCACAATTTTTATGGTATATTTAAAAATTAAACCGCAGTCATCGTCATGGTGTCCTGTATTCAGGCTACCGATTATACCGATCGCCTCGATTCGAGGCATTTAAATCCTAACCAATTGAACTAAAATTGTCCAATTTAAGATTTTGTCTCATATTCTGGTCCCGTGGACCATTCTTGGCAACAATATATTAATGTACCATAAGATAAAATATTATACAGTGTACGTGTATACATGTTTAAAGTTACACGCGGTAAGTCACGGGTAATAAAAAAATCCGTTATAATCACTTTTATATATACTATACGTACACGTACTGATATAGTATAGTACATTAATATATATGTGTGCCAGTCGAACGCAAAAATTGTTTTGGCTAGTTAGATACCTGAACATGTTAGAACGTAACAAAAAAAATAAATAAATAACTAAAAAAGTATAACAATGATAAATTACGAGTGCAAGTGGTGTTAATTTTTTATTCTAATTAGAATGTTACGTGAATGATGAAAAAAAAAAAAATGGATAAAAATGTAGAAACACAAGTTTAGTTCGAGACTTTGAAGTTTGAATACTTTTTGAAAATTATATCTGTTTTTCGATTCGTTCGCGTTCATCTTTATTATAGAAGAAGATGAAAAATCTCGAATTTTTTTTTGTTTTTTTGCTTCTATCCTTCGTCATCATTGATTTTATAGATGATTTTTGTTTTCTATCTGTGGTAACAAAATCTTGGTTGTTTAAACAAATCGTAAATCTCGAGTTTACGAATATCATCGTTGTAATTAACGGGGCGGTGTTCCGCCTGCAGGTGTGCTTGTAAAATCAATGAAATTATTAGGAAACGGTACCCCTTCGAATAACCGCGTGTCAGGTTTGGGTCTGACTATCCGTCTAGTCAACGAACCTGCACGCAAAATCTCCCACCTTAGAATGACCTCGAACTCTCCGAACAGCTGCACGTGGCTGTCGAATCGTATTCGCCCCTCTCGCCGATACGTTTTAAATATATTTATTTACTCATAAATACCGGCTTTTGTTGCTTTATTTGTTTCAATGTTCCTTTTACTCTTTTTTTTTTTTTTTATTAAATTTTGGTTTTTTTTTTCGAATTTTTTTTTACTTTTTGTTTTATTCTCTAACATATTTCGGTGCGATGACTAGTTTAGAATCGAAATTCAAACTCTTGGGCACGAGTGGGCGTGGGTGAGTTTAGTTGATTATAGATATAGAAGCCTGTATAACTCGGAGCCAACAATCTCGCGATTAACGAACCTCATATTATGTTGTAGATCCTCATGAATATACCCGAGCAAAGATTGTCGATTCTCCTCATATCGCGTCGCCGCGTGCGGCGGTTTTTACCGCGCGCTGCGTAGCGTCATTATCGTAATAATCGTTTTACTATAGGTATATTCATTTCTCATTTCTCATTCACCGGTTTGATATATACGTTATAGCTATAAACACGCGGACGAGTTTATATTATTTTTACCTATGTACAATATCTACAGATATATACCTACACATCAAATATAAACCGCGGTTAGTCCCCATTCTAAACACGGTGTTTCTTTTATTAGATGTACTGTGCCATCCAAGTGGCCGTAAAATATAGCGTCGTTAATATATCAATGCAATTGAATAAAAACGATCAGAAAATTGAAGCAACAAAATAACAAAAAAATAAAAACTCCGATGACAGTTATTAGAGAATAAGTATTTACCGTGGTTTTCTATGATAATAAATCAATGACCATAATTTCACGTTCACGGATCGTAAAATGAACCTATAAGCGTCGAATTATAGTTTCAATTAGCACATGAGAAATGTGTGGATTAAGTAGAGATTTACAGTATGACTTCATACACTAAAACTAGGAGTAAAAAATCAGTGTCCTGAAAAAATGGTGAACAATAAAAAATAAGAACAAAACCAACTCTTTTCTCTATCGGTTATTTAAAGATATTCAAACTGAGCTTGGTTTAGTGTTACTCTCGCCTGTGTCCTTGAGAATCTTGAGTCGATCGATGGACAATTTTCCGGATTAGAACCTGATTTCAGATTTATTCAACCTTTTATGTTACATCCGTATACTGAAAGTGAGTGGCCATTCAAAAATGTGCGTGTGTCGTTGCTTTTTATTTTTCTATTTTTTCTCTTATTGTACGCGTTGAAAATAACTCTAGACTTCGCGTCAATTCGCGTTCGTGTATAAGTATAGTGTAGAGAATATAACTGCGAAAACGATCGGCCTTGAAAAAAGGAGAAAAAAAATCGATAAAATAGCGGTACCTACCTAGGGCGCTCCTTTAATTGGCACTCGCAATTAGAACCCTTACAAATTTTTCTTTTTTTCAAATTTTCTTCTAGCTTGTTACGATCTTAAATTACCGGAAATCGATCGTTGAGCAATTAAGGTAAAAAAGATCGGTTGGATTATAGCGGCGATCTGTATAGAAAAAGGAGTTACGTTTTCCAGCATCACCATCAAACGCATCAGTTAGTTGTTATTCATTTGTTACGAGACACTTGTCGCTTTTGTTTTTTACTTTTTAGTTTTTTGTTTTTCTTATTACCTCGCGCGGATGTCTTTCGCATAATATCTGGTCGAAGCGCACCCCCACCATTTTGTAATCACGCACCGCTCTGCAGGTTCCCTGCCAGGTGGTCGAGATGATCGAGTACAAATTAAATGAAACTGTATAATACCGATCCCAGGTTATCCAAGTGTCTCGTAGTCCGAACCGATCAAATTTTACACACGTAACAAACCGCGGGCAACCGGCAACCAACGTCTCTTATCTGACCCCGAACATCGAAACTGCAGCAATTTCGTAGTACGTATACCTTACAAATTCGGCGTATAAGAAAAAGTTAAGGGGATGGGGTTAAGTTCGTGGTAATTAAAACATGGCACCGTTTCAAAGAACTTCTTTAAAAAGATGCATATTACATTTATATACACCGAAACCCATCGGCTGAAAATCTTATGCTATAAGTTGAACGAGTTGGCAAAGTTATTAATCAGTGAAACGCACGCGATCTCTTTCACCGTATCTACATATACGTTACCACATCATATAATATTTATGTATACATACTATGTATATACGTATCCTGGTCATCTCGGAACTCTTAAACAAGTTTTATTGAAGCTCATGGTGATGCCCACGCTCGAGTGCATCGGTAAACTGCAACCGCATGCATAACCACATCAACCATAAGGAATTAAAACCAATCACTGCGTATTTAAATTATCATTTCCATGAATGATTTTAAAATCGCGGAGTTCTTCTGTGGTCTTGAGGGTCCTTTTTACGACCGCTATTTTCTAACGCAGTAACAAATTAATTGTAAGCTTTTTTTTACTCTCAATTACGTGGGTCGCAGCGCAATCAATTAGTAACATATTCACTCGCCCTTGCCATCGCCGAAGCTTAAAGCACTCGCATAATTCCGTAAACTGAATATTTCCAAGGAGGTCGACCATATCGTCATTCTTAATAAAGGACTCGACGCAGGGCTTTATTTCACCGGTGTAATCGAGTCGAAATTATACATATATATTGTACTTCCGAAGGAGAAAGGTGAAACCTTTGTAATCGGATTACAAGGAATTTTTGATAGCTACGATCGTTTCTGAAGATTCAACCAACTTTTCTGACAAGCCCATTTCGTCTACGTATAAAGTTTAGCTGTTTACTGGAATCTTGGGTAAATTATTTGGAGGGTTCTTTTTACCGCAACTAAGAATGAGAGAGAGAAAAAAAAAGGATAAAAAGATGATAGGAGAAGGAAAGCAAAAACTTTTGAGAACCAGGAATTTTCTCTCACTGTCCCTTTTTCCCCCTAGTTTCTTAGTGGAATTTTTTTCTTCAGTCGAAGATTGCTATACAGACGAAATAAATTTGAGGACAGGAACGATGATGAAAATGATGGTTCTAATCAACGATTTTTAAGTGCGCTTGGATACTCAAAATCTAAAACAGGGATCGCCAAGCATGAGGGCATGAGAAACAAGTATTGAACTTCACTTTTAGGGCGACATACCCCCCACTTCCCTCCAATTTATTGAACTTGGATTTCCTTTTATTATTTTCTTCAATTCACAAACTAAATCCCGAGTAATGTTATCGAGAATCAGAGAAATCGTAGAATTTTTTTGGTGATTTGGAACGTTCGCATTCCCTGATTAACCTCCATATATACCAATATTTTTTGTTTGACTAGAACTCTAGCGAGTATTTTTATTCTCTGTTTTTTTTTCTGGTTTTTTTCTCACCAGGCATTGTTTTTTGGAAGTTGAGACTCGACGTTAAAAAATAGCGCCTAATATATTGCCACCCTACTGCGGATCTATAAATTTAATTTCATGGAAATTAAACAAAATCGAATCGACTGTGCTACGTATAAATTTCACTTTACAACGATTTCCGACCTAGTTAATGGGTGTCGTGATTATAATTTTTACGAATTCAGTTGAATGTGGATTGTGGATATGGAAAGCAGGCAGCTCGGCGTAACTATCGTCGCAAGTTTTTTTTTTTACTTTTCTGCATTTCTCTTTTTATTTTATTTGATGGAACCCGCATTTGAAATTGTCAGATTAGCATGAAAATATCGACACGATTTCACATACGTATTTCCTGCAACTGATGGAACGGCGTCGCGTTGACACCGAACTATTTGCTTTCGCTATTTTTGAACATTTTTTTTTGTTTTTTCTCCCTTCACACTGCGGCAGAAAGCACTGCAGATATACCTTATCTAGAAGAACTCAATCGCACGTGTGATATTTGTCACAGTATTTTTACATAAAACCATTAGCTCGAAATTTTTAAATCGAAAATTCTTTTATGAACCGAACAATCATGTTCATCATAAGCCTGTCAGATTTCATTTGCATTTCAACTCCCACGCACATCATATTACGCTCCTACGTACCATGTGAAATTCTCGCGATATTTACAAGGTTGTGTGAAATGAAATTTGTTCCCTACAGAGTTGACCTTTGAACTGGTACAAAAATCCTTTTGGTTTCTGTGAATCTCATGGTTTTCGCGTTGAACAACAGGCGGTTATTTAATCTTCAACCACAGGGTCAAATGTATGCAATGTATGCAGATATGAGCCCATATGGTTTCGTTCGTCGTTTTTACCCTTTAATTCTCCGCTCGGTGATGTTCAAGGTTAGTATGAAATATTTGTGGATTTAGAATTCCTTTTTTTTTCTTTCAAGCATCGTTGCGATCGAAACTTGTCAGAAGAACGACATCCAGCTGTGTAGTCGAAAACACTTCATGTCCGATCTTCTTCTTCATATTTTCTTATAATGGTTTTCCCAACCGCGAGCATTGTTCTCGAAATGATTTCGGAACGAAGAATAGACCCTGGTGTCACCGTGAACTTTGAATGAAATAACGATCCGAACGTTGTTAAGCCATATTATGTAGGCCGACCCGCAAGAAAGAGGAATCTATCCATCGTCTTTCTCTACTCTTCCGTCTCCTTCTGACTGTCGCTCTTATACCTATATCGGAGATCCTTATGGTCTATATACTATACTCGCCTTCGAAAAATCCACTCGAGCTAAGTTTCTGTAGCAGTATATCCCCTTTGCTTTCAGGATGTCGATATGAGGGTCGTAGATACCAGGAGGGCGCGATCGTGGCCACTTCGGAACCGTGTCTCCAATGCCGTTGCGTTGAAGCATCTCTAAGATGTCGTCTACGTGTTTGTCCCCGCATACCAAATCCTCCACCTCCCGAATGCCACCTCCGCGTTTCATCCGAACACGTATGCTGCTCTGAGATGATCTGCGGCGAATCACGTCAGTATTTATGACGATTTTTGATCTCATTAAAATAAAGACAAGATTTTCTTATCCTAGAATATGAAGTTCTCAATTGATTTTAAAAGTTAATCACACCTGATCGAGATCCTCATCGAACCGAGTAACAAAAGCGCTTGACTTTCAGGTTCTGTTGCGGATACAGATTCTAGTAGTACATGTTGACAAAATTTTTTATGTCCCCCAAAGAACTTTGGAACGTACATCCCATTGAGCATCGAAATTTTCAAGCACACTATCATTTTCACTTTTTTTGACGGATATTAATTGAATTTGGTGTATGAATTGCTGGAGTGTAATGTTTCAGATGAGAGTGAAAATTCGTTAAGACGGGTGGACCTCGGAATCGATGACGTAGTAGAGGAAGATGGTATGGTTTTCAAAGCCTGATTGATAATAATTATAGCCCTTACAATATCAATTAGTCAAACCCTCACAGCCACCCTTATTCCTCGCAAATTACATACGCCAGCTTAACTCAGGGATGAGGCTGGAGTCGAGCTTTGCTTACCAAAATCATTATTTCGCCAAGTATTAATAATCCTTCATCCCAAAATCCATTTGAAATCTGCTTTATCATGACAAAAAATTATGGCTTCCTCAGGTTGCCTTTTTGAAGGAGTTCGGTACGGCGCTGGTTCAGCTATGATAGCGACCAGAAGGTGCGAATATTGCTACTGCATATTAAATGCTAGACGTTGCGTAAGACCAAAGTGTCTTTTACCTCTTCCAGGGTGCACTCCACTCTACGCACCCCATTCCTGTTGCCCAGTTGCCTACAACTGCACCCACGATCGGAGTAAGACGAAATTAAATTATCATCATCCGTTATCTTACACACATAATTAATACCCTTTTTACACCCGTGTTGCAGACGGATTAGAAACTTCAACGACTACCAAGGCGATGTCCTTGAACGGTAAGTGGCGGCCTTCGGTTTACCGCGAATGAATTCTGCGGGGAAATAATCTCATGAGTATTAAAACCGCGTATATGTCAAGACAATATATTCGTTTAAAATTTTATACGACACGTTGGGAAAAAATACACTGAACATGCGATTGTGTTAAGGTTGTCGCGTGGGAAATCGCGTCTACGATGAAGGAGAGATGGTCAGGGATATAACTTGGAAGGCACCCTGTGACAACTGCTTTTGTGCCATGGGAGCCATAAGATGTGTGCCTTTGGCTTGTGCTCCCCCACTTCAGGGCTGTAGCCCGATTGTCAGGGAAGGTCAATGTTGTCCATCGACCTACAATTGTAGTGAGTTATTCTCGATCGAATTATATCTTTTTTCCACGTTTCCCTTTCGTTCTTTCTGTTATACGATGTACAATGATCAACGGATCGAATAAATCGTTAATTTTCAATATTATACCCCAGGTGGAAGCATCGAGGTAAAAGCAACTCAGAACTTCGCGTCTTACGCTTTTGTCAGTAAAGATTACGCCAATTTTCGTAAGGAGACGCATTTTTACGTAAGTTTAATTTCCGGTGCATTTGTCTGTCTTTGCGGATTTTTTTTTTGCGTGGGATATCGTCATAACCCCGGATATTTCAGCCTGTCGATAACCAGCTGAATCCCATCCTGTCAAACGCTATCGTTGAGGGTCGGGGTCACAGGATAATCGATGGGACTGCGTACACAACGGATCAGGAGGTAATCGACGTTACTACTCCTCCTCGGTCCAGCAGCATCCCGCAGGATTCAACTTCGGAGTTTTCAACGCCCTGCATCGAGTCCTCCTCGGTGTCCACACTAGAAAGCGAGACCATGGGAAACGAGATTCTTTCCGACGCTGATTCAGAAGGTTCAAAATCTACTCTACAAATGTCTGCGACAACGCCGCTTACAACCCCAATGTCGACTGAGGCAAGCAATGGAAACTGAAAGACAGTAGCTTGCAGTGAAAACTATAAATTCACCTTTCTCTAGGTCACGACCAACACGGAGTTATCAACTTCAACGAGGGAATCGACGACCTTGGAATTGACAACGTTCGAATCAACAGGCGCTACTTCGACAACTGAAGAAGAAACTACTACCGTTGATACTGGAAGTACTACGAGTGAAAGTGGTTCAACAACTGTGGAAGGTGAACCTTTAGAGGAGAGGGTGAACGGTGCAGTCCGTGAAGAGGAGTCTGTAACAACAGAACGGGCAATTTCACAGACTACAACTTTCTCAAATTCGTCGATAACTATTATTCAGCCGACCGAAGCGAACCGAGAAGAAGAAAAAGAAGAAAAAGGCGAAGGGGACGAAATTGCCGAGGAAAAAGGAAGTACTTTGAATGGCGCAGAATCAGCTACTAGTTTGCCAACGACGATCCTGATGCCCGATGACATTTTCGTGATGAACGTGACCCTGAAAACTAACGTATCCGTTGGTCACGTCGAGGGGATGACGGTTGCTCCGGTTAGATCGATACCCCCCGATGTGGAAGCCATTTTGAACATAACTCAGAGGGAAAAGGGGGAGGACTACGATTATTACAGTGAACCAACTTTACCACCGTCTCTACCGAACGTCAGGCAAGTGGATGAGCACCGACGACTATCACCGGTCCCGTTCTGCTTAATTGAATTTTCTTTTTTGTTTTTCTCTTCATCCTCCGCCTCCTCCTCTTCCATCTCTTCGTCTTCTTATTTCCTTTTTTTTCTCGCTTTCTTTCACGCTTTTGCGAATATCTAACGACCGACCATTCTTTCACCCAGGATAATTCCCTTCGTTGCTGCGGACGCCTTGGTGAAAAATGAGAAAGACACGACCTCAAGTGTCACCGCTTATCCGTCAGGATCTGCTGCCGTTATACCTGCTGAACTGCAACGACCTACAGACAGCTCTAACTTTTACGACATTGTTACTCGGGAGAATAGATTTAGTCCACCTGTTGAAACTGAAGGTATTATTTGGTGATATATGCGTTCTCCATTTGGGTTACTGTTAAAGAAAATTATTTATTCGATTCTCCAAACTGTCTAACTAAATCGATTGGATAAATAAACAAATCTTTTTAAGGTGGTGGTAGAAAACTAATTTCCTGATTTTAACCGTACGACAAAAGAAAAACAGATACACATTATGTGTCACGTGATCTACGTACGTATATATGTGTATAAACTGGGTGTAGGAAGATAGGGTCATGGGATCAAGCCGAAATTGTGGATTCGGCGTGATGGAGTAATCCAAGGCTAGGTCTAACGTTGAGCATTTCACAGGCGGATTCGTTCCCAGAGATCCACCCTATTTCGAAGCATCCTATCACTCGACCGATCTGAGCTTGGAAATTGGCACCGGCGTAACCGTAGTTCCCGCAGACATTACCAATCCGAATAGAAAAGAAGAAGGTGAGAATAACGCACGACCATATTAATTAACTTGATTCATTTATATTTCTCCTACAAATATTTTTCTCCATACTACGATAGATTGTATTGATCATATAGTCTAAGTATAAATGAAATATATCTATAAAAAGGCCCGCTGCTGACCAACTGTCGATTTGAAACGCGACAATATCGCCACGGAGAATTCATCCCGAACAGTGGACTATGCGTAATCTGCATGTGTTACTACGGTGAAGTCGTTTGTTCGGATGAGAAATGTCCGCCTTTGAAAATCGGGTGCAGGAGAGTCAACGAGGGCGAAAGATGCTGCGGAAAAGTTATCTGCGGTAAGACGACCACGACTCACATTGTTTTATTTTCATTCCGATTGCTCGCGAAATTGATTTTTGCTTACGTTTATTTCTTAATTTTTTTTTTTTGTCACTAGTTGACACAGCTGAATCTCCAACCATGGTTTTGGACCGAGCTGACGCAACGGCACCCTCTCAACGCCAAAGTGTAACATCTTTGGATGGAATCGCAACTCCAGACCCTTTTCGTGACGTCATTAAGACGGAACCAGCTCCAGATCTACCCTCTCTGATCGAGGATATGATACCGTACCTGGTCGAACGAGGGATTTCAACCCCGAGACCGACAACTCCGATGCAATCAAACGGCTTAAAGTCGAGTCCAACGATTCAAAAATCCGAATTCGTCGGAGTTGAAGTTCCGATAATTCACGCACCGCTTTACACTTATCAAGATCAAATCGACAGGCGCAAAGATGAAGATATCGTCGTCACCGGATCCCCAATTTCCGCACCGATCGATGACGGAATGGGTTACAACTTTCATCCTGCAGGTGGTAATTCAAACTTTTCGCCATTCTCTCATCAGGAACCTAGCGAAAATTTCGATGCGGGTTTTTCCGACTTTATTTACGACAAACCAATCGAGTCCATCGTCACCCAGAACTTTTCGAATCCTGGTAACTCGGTATCCGTCGGAAATTCGAACGTAACAAAAGATGGTCCACCGTCTGCAGAACCTAATTTTGTGAATAAAACAGAAAACACTTCTTTAAAACCTTCGGAAACAGGTTCTAACGATAAAACTTCGGATACCGTCCACTCGCCGGAGCCAGAAGAAAGACCAGAAGAATCGGATGATTCCGGGTTTTCTTTTGGCAGCGTTTTTAACCTGTTATTCTCTGACCCAACGACAGAGAAACCAGAAATTCAAATCCCGCTGAAGAAAAATAATTCTCCAATTTCCATCGGAGATTCTATGATCAGTTCATCGCCAGTTACGACTGATTCTTTTCCAACGTCTACCGAAGTTGTATCGGCATTCGATTCACAGTCAAAATTTACATCCGCTAAAACTATCGAAACTTCTTCCCCCGCGCCCGTTGTAAAATCAACGACAACTGTAAAACCAATTAAGCAAGGATTTGAAACTGCGGTTGGTGGTCTTCTAAAATTAGCCGGATGCAATATATACGGACGTATGTACCGCGTCGGAAAAATTATCACCGAATTATCTGGACCTTGTCTTGAATGTAGATGTACGGAGATCGGGGTTCAGTGCAAGAAATTATTATGTTGAATAGGATTTTGTAATTCTTTTCTCGGTTTTTTTCTGACTTTTTTTTATTTCTTCATGATCAATTTAGTGTAAGTAATTCGTCATCGCAGATATTTTTTATGATCGATATTACATTGCCTGACTTGCCATAGGATGCTTGGAGTCACAACTTCGTGCTTTATTACAATTATAAGGACATGTTCTTTCTTTTTCATTAGATTTAAAGTTTGAAATCTCTAAAACATATAGCATATACGAATAGAAAAACGGATGAAAAAAAAAAATTTTTGTATTCACTAGTGGACCAAATCCAATTCGATTGAACTATAAGATTTCTATCAGGAAATTTAAAAAAATTTGGTGCTATATTTTGGTTGTACAGTGCAGGTAATTGTGTAAATAGTGATCAAACGAAGCATAATTACCGGCCACGAAAAGTCGCTAATCATATACTTATTTTTACAGGATCAAAATCCTGCAATTGCGATTGCAAGTAAACTAATAATTTTAAGAAACTACATTTAATTAGTGAAGTTATAACATAAAGTTAATGATCAAAAACTCAAAAACGTCTTTTTCACAGAGAATGTTACTACGCTGGCAACACAGCAGTTTAAAAAACATAATGAAAAATGAAAAAAAAAATCAAACAACATTCAATTATACATATACTATTTTATCGCCTTTCATTAATAGAATTTTCGGTTAATTTAAGACACACGTTATATACTTATTAATAAGTAACGTAGGAGACGATCCGATTTCGCGAAACAATCGATTATCTCAAGTCTATCGTAAAGAACAGAGAGAAAGAGAGAGAGGAACCAAAATTAAAAATCTATTGCCCGTAGGATGTGCGAGGTATGAAATAATAGATTAGAAATCGTTGAAAATGTCTTCTGCTGGATGGACTTGTGTTAATTGATGTATACATATATATACCTTGATGTATTTTAATTACGTATATAGTGAAGCTGTTTAAGAACGATCTCAAATAGTAATGAATTTTTATCTATAGCTAATTAAATTTCCCAGTGATTGCAAGAAGTGTTTTACAACCAGTAATATAACTCCTCGATATATTGTTCCATTTTATAATACCTACATAAATATTTAAATGAAATTCAGTAAACGGATATATATATAATAATGCGTAATTTTCTATGCCCCACCTACTATTAATTGGTAAATATCCTACTGATTAATTGCCAGTACATAATTTACATATTTAATCGACTAAATTTCATAAAATCACCGAACGACCTTTTGTAGCTAATTACTGGACCGCAGGGGATTAATACATATGTATACATTATCATGTATTCATTGTAAATCTCTTCATTATTACAAATTTTACCTCGAATTATTTATCTTCATAAACTCTCGATATGCAATATTACTAATTTACTTAATTTTTTCAAAGTCATTACTTTGCATTTTTTAAATATGATATAATACCACACAGAGAAAGTAATTCCAATTGACAATGAGCAAAAATTTGTAAATACATTCTACCGATAAAAATGTTATTCTTTCTCTTTGAAGTTATATTGCAATTGTTTTTCCTCGAAGTGAAAAGTCGGCGAGTACAATAATGACGACATTAATAACAATGGTTATGATAATAATAATCATATAAGCTTCTTATTTTCTTCAACTGTATGGATGCAGCTTGAATTACCCTCATTCTTGGACAAAAATGTGAAAGGGATAAAAGCGTACGCGGTACTTTCAGTGAGAAACGGTAAAAGGTCCCTAATATACGATCGACAATAAACATTTATAATATATCTCTGGCATATATGTGGTGAACCTTTGCTTTTACTTTTCTCTACCATGTTGTAGGTGATGGCATAGCCGTACTTACTTCACCTTCATATTTTTCTTTCGTCCTCGCACGACCCCGTGAAACGATACTTGTATGCATATACCCTGAGGCGAACTTGAATTTTTTATTATCTTTATACACTTTCCTTTTTTTTTTTGTTGTCAAAAAGAAACCTGCATCACGAATGCCAATCTTCATTACCAACCCCCAGTTCGAACCGCAATTTATTTTACTACCATTCTTTGAGCACACGTAAATTAACCCTACAGTTCGCGCAATGATGCGTTGTGAAAAGTTGGCTGAATTTCAGTAGTGGAGGAAACGCGAAAATCAACCCTAAAAAAAAATTTGAGTCTAGAAAACAAAAGATATGAACGAAGAAGGGAAAGAAACAGTCACAAGAAATGCTGAAGAAGGTTCGATTTTTCGTCAGGCCAACTTTCCCATAAATAGCTACCCTATACCAGATCCCCGCATGGATTGTAGATCAACAGGAGTTTCCGGAACGGATCAATGGCGCTGGTGTGATGACTTTACTTCTGGTAAACCAGGTAATAATTCGTCAGTCTGTTTGCGAACATGACGGAAGACGGACGTAGTAGATGTGTGAATCTCAAGTGGTGAAAATTGTGCTGTTATTGTCGATGGAGAAACAAAAAAAGGTGTTGTATTCGTGCACTCATCATCATCCCACGACGCTCGAGACGAGGCTGCAGCTACGATTGTTGTTGATTTAAATCAAGGTAAGAATACACAGCTGCAAAACGATGGGAGTTAAAGAAAGAGATGCAACGAAAATCAAAATTTCATCTCGTGCGCATCTTTTTCGCTCAAGAATTGATGCGCATATACCATACAAGGACATACACGCACAACATTACCCCATCTAAACGCTCCCTATAAGGTGAAAAAAGCTTCAACAAAATTCCTGAAACCCATTAACCGAATATAGAGGTACACGCGAATCCTTTGGCGTCTTATATTTTCAGAGTTTTTTCCTAACTTTCAATTTCACGAGTATATTATTACCTCGTACGTAATATACGCTATAGACTTATATCCTGTTTTTTGCTTATCGACTGCAGGTGAGGGTTGGGAAAAAATACAACAAGTTTGTTTTTGGATTGTTTTTCATAATCTACGTTTATTGTACGTATCATGGATTTATTATAATATTTTGTTTTCAAACAGTGTTTTTTTTTCGTTCTGATTTTCTTCTTTATCTCAATTTTTGATTGTTTGACACACGAACAGTGGATGATTCAATTACTCTATGTATAATGTCATATATTGTATAGTATTAATAGGTAAATTACATGGATTAGAATATCGTTACATAATTATATTATATGTGGTACGGTAGCTTTGTTTAATCCAGTGATTATGCAAGATTACCGGCTGATGTGTACGATTCCCAATAATTTTTGAGAATATAATAAACATTTTACATATTCTCCAGCGCTCGCGGGTGAATTTGATAAATTAACTTGTCATTGAGTTTGAGCGACGGAGTTTTGTTGAACAAGAACGATCACTGGATCTGCATTCTTAACGTTTAATGAAACTTTGTACTGATAGATAATATTTAGTTCATGTCAATAAGTGAGAATTCTTCGCACAAACTATTAGAAGTTAACATGTAATGAAAATTCTTGTAGTTTGCCAAAGTGTTACGGTTATGGATACCGTTGAGAGAATTAAAGTAAGTTTTACTGCAAATTCAACAAAAACTGACAGAAACAAAATGCAGTCACAAAGGTTTTATGATAAAAAAAAGATATATACAGCTGATTATACATAATAGCCGGTAATTATGACGTATATGTACCGTGTCATATATACACAATTATATATACATATATATATTTTTTATGACAATACTTAACACTTAAATAATCACAGCCAGTTTATTTGATAATTGATTATATTAATTACTTATGAATATTGTATATATTTCTACCTCATTTATTATAGATATAAATTGTAGGTATGTATTATGGGGATATATATAAGTGATCGGACGCACCGATCGAGTTATGTATTCTATTGGAGATGTATTATGTATTATACGTATATGAAGCCGCATATGTGTGAGCACAGCATGTATGTACATGGTATATACATCGTATATATGTATAAGTTTACATCTGCACTTTATTAGGGCGCAACTCGGCAACGCGCGGATATCGCTTCGAGTAGCTAACTCGTTGCTAACACGGGGAGTACGTATGTGTGGTGTGTAGTTTGGTTACCCCTAATTGATCACGTGTTTCTCTCCGGCTATTGTATACAATCTGGTATGTATACATAAAACAATGCGAAACATACCCGATAGTCGACGACTCACCCACCCTATATATACACACATGTATATAGGAGCTACTTAGTACACCACGAGCAATGGCGTTTCATATAGGATTCTTTAACAACACTCGCTGCACTTAATTGTAATTAAGAAGCGCCATTTTTTTTCAATGCAATTAATCTATTACAATATCCCATCGGTCCATACCCGGAATCAATGGTTAGTTCAGAGATATCTTAGTTATTACGGAAATAATTCATTCTAGGGCGTAATGAAGGTTTTCGAGTAGAAATTTTCTTGTCAGAAATAAATTTCCAAATCTCATCCAGAAGTTGGACGGTTTTTGGTATTTGAGTTGGATTCACAAAACTTTGACGCGATCGAATGATTTTTTAAGATTCGCTTAGGAATTTCGAAAATGATTAAGCTTGTCAAAAAATTTATTAATTTCTTTTCATCATCTATAATTATTTTTATTTGCAGCCAACGATATTGCACCGGATTCATTATTATTTACATGCTTATAATCCACATAATATTTACAATGCAAAAATTTTGCTATTCATTAATAAGCGAGTTAATAAGTTTCGAAAATTATTCCAATTGAATAATTCGAGTGTAGCCTATAACTATATTATCTATATTTTATGCCTATCTAAATGAATATGTTCTTTTTTCTTTCAAACATTACATGATGACAATTCATGATTTATCGATGATAACAATATAAGACAATAATTTTAATTCAACAATAAGAGTTCAACTCGAATCAATAATTATTCATAATTTAATTACAGCGTTACAGAAGTACGGATGAATTAAATATTTTTTTCTTTCATTCGTCCTGTTTTTTGTTCTATAATTTACTTAACTCGCATGTCGCCTATGCGTAGAAGTATGATTAACTTTGTTAGCAAGTTTGAAGCTTGAATTACAAAGAAAAAAAAAGAAAAGTCATTGACTTTTACAGCTTTTGTCTATGATTATAACTAGGTATATATAATATATATAAGTTTATATAGGGTCTTATAGATATATATATATTTTCACTGAAAAATTGAGATTCGAATCGCGATTTTCCCAACAAGTATAAAAATTGACACCTACTATTATATATTCCTGTAATGTACAAAGGGTTTGGATTTTATTCACTTTTTGCGGTTTTTATTTGATTTTTTTTCTTCTATTTGTTGACGAGAGAATTAATCTAGTTGTTTTCATGAATTATAATAACCGTAATCACACTGTAGGAGTTATAATGAATTAAATTATTACGTCCGCGTATAGTACAAAATATTTATGGTGCATACATACGTATAGATCATAATTGTGAAATTATGTATATTATGTCTATGATTAATTTATGTACAAAATTTCATGCCTAGATAAATGATAATCGCGTGTGAATTAATATATTATTTCACACGTCATAATGATGCGATAATTTAGGAAAGATAAATGTATATAAGGACATCATTTCGATCCCTGCTAAAGTACTCGCGGCCGGTCACAAAAACAAGATGAAAAAAAAGGATGTGAAAGAAAAAAAATTACTAAAAATTCTCTTATTAGTTAACTTGATGCTGCGATGTATAATTAAACAGTTGCGTCTTTGAGGATGAAATTTCTGGATAATTAATTCGCGACTTTATTCATAAATCGCCTCAGCAGCCTCTTGAATTTTGACTATAAGAAAAGACCTATTGCAGAACTTAACGAATAGTTCGGTTCTTTGTCATGAGGGTTTTCGCTGTTGGGGTATAGCGATCAGGTAAATGTTTCCCAGTATCGCTCCGACGATCAAAAGCATTACGCCAAGACCTGCCAAAAACCTTACGAAGCGTACAAACTTTCTACCCCTAGAATCCTTTTTGCTCTGATTTGGAAATATTGCCAGTCCCAAGAGAGGGCCGGCTAAAGCACCGGCGACGTGTGCTGCCCAACCAACCCTTCCATAACCCAAAAGTGCCGGTACAGGTACCGATGCTACATCCGCACCAGCTAAAAGAAAAACTGCTCCAAGACGCCAACCTGCGTAACGAAGTTCCCCGTGGCACTGAAATTATTACAAGTTCAAATAACATACATTAATAATTTTTACAATCTCTTCACCGCACATAAATTTAATGTTACATTTATACAACGGATTAGTATACATATATATTAAAGAAAGAAACCAAAAAAAAAAACGAGAAAGAAATAAATGAACAATATCAAACAGTCATTTTTTCGCGCCCATGTGATAATTAATAGCGATAATTACGGGCGCACGAATAAAATAATAAATATTGTTCGGCAAAGCTTGAACTACAACAAAGCCCGGCGGATACACAACGGATTTATACCGCGTGTTCTCATAAACAAACTCATTTCCCTGGAGGTTATACTAATGACTTCCACATACAATATATACATATAGACATATTATATGTGTGCATTTTGTTGCTGCTGCTGCTGCTGCTGCAGCAGGTGCAGGTGCGTATAACTTTCTACGTTCCACACGACTATATTTATAAACATGTAACTTGTTAAATAACGTATATAAAGTATTTATACGTGTAAAATAACGCGTATATTTTGGGCCGAAGTCTGTGCAGCGCAGTCTCAAAATTATTCGTTGAAATGTGAAAAAAAAAAAAAGGTATTATAGATTACGATATAACGTTACTTCGCGCGCAGCTTTTGTCCGAAGTATAATAGATAGAACAGATGTAAACGCTCATATAAATTCTTTTGCATTAACTTATTCTCTAAACTAATTTTTTTTCATTGTTAGTGTTATGAGTTCGTAGCATAATTCTCAAACAAAAACCTATCGTGAAAGAATCCAGGGAATAAGAATAGAAAAAAATTCAAAACTGCTGCAAAGATAAAAAGAGATAAAGCTGATACAGCAGCGAACGAACCTCTCTGAGGGATTATCAAAAATATAGTAACGATAATTCAGAGTACACAGGAATTGGAGAACATTTTTTTTTCCTCCTGTACCGGAGCTTTGCGTATTCTTTTTCTACTTTTTTTGTACAGTTGTTTTTACAACATTGACAATTTTAAGGGGACATAGCGGGGAGCGATCGTTGTGAACTATGGTGATTAATCATTCGCCGAGAGGGTGACAATTATATTACCACGCGGAAAAAGTATAAAAATAGCAACGTGATGTGTGACGAAGCAAAGGAACAAATAAAAACGAAATTCAATTGACGCAAACAATTGTTTAGTTTTTTCATCCGTTTCTGGATAGTTTTATCTTTTTTCTTTTATCTCGTTATTATTCTTAGTCGTTCGTACGTCTAGATATACATATACCTATACCTATAGATGGATAGATTTACACCCTCGCGGTGAGAAATTTCAAGGAAACTTTCTCACAACTCCGTCGTCCTGCAGCAGAAGCGGCGGCAGCACCGCCGAAGACGCGAAGTCTATCGGGGGTGTGAAAACTTTAAAGAAATCGCGAAGATTTCCGCAGGCCTATAAATCACAGCGTCCTCATGGGTCGGGGGCTAGTTGCTATATACAGGCGATCGTTGCGGGGAAATAAGTAAAAATATTTCGAGAAAACCTCCTGAGAATAAACAAGAATATTGCGGGTATTGGAGGTTACAGATTTAGGCATCGAATTGAGGCGACGCTGAGATTGCGAAAATTTGATTTTCTAATTCAATTCAAATAAATTGACACGACCTTTTGCGACTAACGGAAATAAATTCACCTTTATATATGTATAAAACTCCCTTCGCAACGTGATATAAAGCAATATATGACGTAAGAGATTTTCCGAGTAAATAATACACGCGTTGCGTTGACTTCCATACAATATAAATTGTATATTATGTACTACATACATGTACCCAACATGGCCTCGGGATCTCAAGAAGGAAAGATGAACGATAAAGAAAAAAAAAAACAACAAATAATCTTTCGACCAAAACCACGCGTGGGTCGAATATAATTCCTTTCAGGGCCGCTGCAGAGATTTAGGGGAGACGTACCCCGAGTGTAGACCGAAAAATGGCTGTTTTTGCTCGTAAATCGATTTTCACTCTCTCTTTTTATTTTCTTTATTCTTTTTATTTTGTTTTGTATTTCTACATATTATACATATATGCATACTATATATGTATATATGTATCTTCTTTAACATCGGACCTCGACACCACATCATATAGACATCAAATCATTTTTCTACACAGGCTAAATTTTTTGATTTTTATTTTTTTTGCCCCTAAAGATAAATTTCGGTTCTACTTCGCGATATGTATAATATAAGTTGAGAATAGAGTAACATTTTCTTTCGTACGTTGTTTGCTTGTTTTATTTTTTTTTAGTTTTAGACCTTTTTTGTTCGTAGAAGAATAAAGTATAGAACAAACTTGTAGAAATTATAACTAGACGCTTTGGAATCCCGGAAGTGCAGTTGGTAATTTTTTTTCTCTCTATGAACTTCATTCGAGCTTTTTTTCATACATTCATTATAACCGCTTTCAACTGGTTTTATATAATAATATCACATGAGAAAGCGCCCCGCGCGGTATCAGAAAACTAATAAAATGTCTACGTGGTGCTGATAAAAGTAAAAGATTGAAGAAGAAAAGAAAAAGAAAATATTAATTTCATCAAGCACATCATTTTACTTAGGTACATAATATATTGCTCAGAGAGAATAAATCTTATTAAAGAAATTGATCAGATGAGGAATTTTGTTTTTCAATAACTAAGGTCTTGGCATTTTAATTGTTATCGTATGAAGATGAAAGAAAAAAAAAATCAAATTATAAAATCTACGGAACATTTAGGAAATTTTTTCTTTATACATTGCATTTGAAAATACCCTGGAAAAAGAGAAGAAAGAGAGAGAGAGAGAAAAAAAAATTGGGTTCACGGAAATCCGGAAAAGCTCAATTATTATGTCAGACTTCTTAAGGGATATGTTCTTCGGGCATGAATATAAGACATAAATATATATATATAAACTAATGCGAGGATATAATGATTAGGACGCGTATATCCGGATTCCGGTTTATATAGATATATGGCATGTATATATACCCATGTATATGTATATAGCGCTGGGTTTATTCTCACATCTCCCCGAATATATTCTTGCAGGGTCGTCCCTTTGAGACGTTGAGAATTTCATCTGACACGAACATAATATAGGTCTATATACGCACGTACCGGAGGAAGATTATTCGAGTCTTATCTTCAGGAGTTTCGCAATCGTTACTACATGGGTGTATAAGTATATAGTTTCTGTATATGTGTACCCATATCGACTGGCCGTGGGCTTCAGTAACGAAATGGAACCGCGCCATTTTCACCCCAGGTACTCATCACACATACAATACGTATACATATAGGTATACACCTTTTTTGTATAAAATTCTCCACTTCTTTCGTTTCACGACCCAAAAATTTTCAAGTGTTTATTGCTTCATTATAAAGTTTTCTAAAAGTTTGTCGCAGGGATGATTGGAAATTTGTCCTCCAAATTTTGATTATCTTTTTTCAAATTGAATAACATAGATGATAACAATGGTATATGTATTTGACAATTGAACTCACCAGGTATAAGTGGGCGAGATGACTCGTAAGAAGAGCGTAGACGCCGGCGGAAGCTCCGACGAGATAAAGACTGGGTTGAAGAAGAGAAGCACCGAGAGCGCCGCATATCCCACCGCCCAGGTAAACCGCCGCCACACCGAGCCACCCTTGTTCAACCTGGAGATCATACCAATTTTGTCAAGGTCATTTTACCTTTAGTAGCTTCTTCAATTTTCTCATACCTACTCTTCGCGGCAAAGTTCTAGGAAAACGTCGTTACGTTATACTTTGATGAAAGAGGAAAGACGAAGAGGAAAGAAAAATAAAAAAAAAATTAATTAACGAAAAAAAAATATTGCTGACGCGTGACGTCGTATACATGGATAATATGAAACAAAGTAAAATCGGAGGGGTGACTGTGGGTTTCACGGATATTTGAGACCTTCGTCTTATCGAATTCTCAGAATCTTTGCTCGCTAAGGGAAAGATTAAAACTTCCGAAGTTTGTCAATTTTGTTCTCTTTTTTTTCATTTAGTTTATCTTTTGAAATTTTGATTACACTCGTATATACTATACATACGTATATCACATACGTGAAACAAAAAAACAAAAAAGAGAATTTAGAATCCGTTGTTGAAAACCACCCCGCTCGCCTATTATATTGTCCAAAGTTATTTCGATGAAAATTTCTCATCTCGGTTAATCTAAAATCAATTCTCGCTATGTATAATTGAAAACTCTGAAGTTTTCATCGGTATTGAAATTTTCTTATCTACAAGCTGCACGTATAGCTATAACTAATTCACGGATATTTCTAGCGCCCCTGTAAATTTCTATCTATAATGGCTCGATCTGCAGGCATTATCTTCCAGTTCACTGTGACACCGGTGCAGTTAACGTAATATAGGTAACGTAATATGTATAGGTATATACATTATACACATATATATGTTCGTCTAGATCAATTAATCTCTCTGCACTGGGGCGATAATCTGATTTCGAGGTTTAGCTCGTGGCTCGGTACCCAACCTCACCTGTAAATATCTCCTATAGGTATGTATATTATATTGCTTCCGACAAACCGCCCAAGGGGGATTCGATTCTTATAGCATTGATTTTGTTCGACTGGAGATATTTATCAGGACTATCACTTGTCTTTCTTTTTTCTTTTCTTGTTTATTTTCTAGTCTTTCTCAACGACATTTCCCTCGAAGTGTAATCCTAAGTTAACCGGAATCTTCTCATTCCTCTCTGAACGTATTCCAGGTACAATGCGCAGGTAAATAAATTATAAATAGATGAAACTACGTATGTGTGTGATATAGATATATAAGTAGATATGTATATGTATACCTATACACGGGGAAAATGTCCGTGTTGGAATTGCATTCGCATAAACTAAGGGAGAGAAGAAGCCACATCGCAGAAGCGCACTGGGGTAAACAGATAATGTAAGAGATTCGCTGCTGTACCACAATGAGAGAGGAGAAGGAAAATAAGAAGGATAAGGAGGAAGAGAAGCAGAAGCACGAGAAGAACTTGCAACGTTGGTTGCATCCGCGAACGGAGGAAATGTAAGAAATGTTTGAGGCTCTTGAGCGAATTTCTAGTATACAGAGGTGAAAACATTTCCTTCTCCCTGTACCTGGGATACCGCAAAACCCATATTACAACTTCTATATACTTTGCCAGCTAGGCTCTTATATACATGCCGATACATACGTATACATATATACACACTTATATACCTCCGTTTATTTCTTGTCCGATGTTTACCTCGAGCTTTACATGCTGTATATCTTTGCAACAAGAATTCTGTTCATCTACGAACCATGATCGTTGTATTTTTAGAAAAAAAAACATCATCCAAATCTCCTGAAATACGTGTCATCTTTCATATTGAACATTGATGTATAATAATGCATCAATTGAATTCCAATTGAAAGTTGCGTATATCCAAAACATCTGTTCAAGCAATCTTCGCTGATTATCGTGTGTTGTAAATCAGTTTTTTTTTGTTTTATCATGTGGATATATTTATCGGTTAAATTCTATTTATATACTTACAGG
Organism: Athalia cordata; assembly: GCA_963932425.1. NCBI lineage: Eukaryota > Metazoa > Arthropoda > Insecta > Hymenoptera > Athaliidae > Athalia > Athalia cordata. The sequence goes on from OZ010626.1 coordinate 36,781,214, forward strand.
TTATCGGAGGTGGGTAAACTTGAGAAATTCTGAGCGTAATTACCTACCTCTAGAGGGGCAGCGAGGACCAACTGAATAACAACGTTTAGTGAGAGATGTAGAATGTTCGAGTGGAGTAACATGTACGACGCGAATCTCCATGCTTGATTACGTTGTCGAGGATCGTAAACGAGCCATCGTCGTAGAACGGCTTCTTCGCCTAAGCAATGCACGTATATCTGAAACATTATAAAACAAAGCAGCATCGATTACACTTCCGTAGACTACAGGTAATACACGTATCTACATATATATATAATCTGAAGGGCTTAGGGGGGAGGAAGGAGCTCCCTTTATCCATCAGGGGAGCGAGGATTAACCTCCGCGATCCGATCGGATGAACCTCCGCGCCGTCGTGGTTTTAGACGGTGATCAAAGCGAGATTTTCTACCATAACCGTTATTGTGCGTTCGTTCGTCGCATTTACTCCCACATCACGTTCCGAAGGACTCTAAACAATATTATACGCCAATATTTTCATCGTGAGGTATCATGATGTAACGATCCAAAAATAACGAAGGGTTATCGAGGCTCTAGGATTTTTTCATTTTCTTTGTTCTTTTTATCAAACGGGAGACTTTTTTTTTTTTTTTCGAGAGCTTGCGTCTCCTAGAACGGCTGTAAATTTGCAAGAGCTATAAATGACTATAGAAAAAATAAATCAGTTCGTTTTTTGAATTTTTTTCAGATATGATAGAAACTTCACAAAGTAATGGAACACCCTAATTATCTAGATGGCATGCGAGTCGGAGGTTAATAACGCTACCGTAGGCTTCCGGAGTACTGTCAAGTGAATCAGCTGGTTGATGAGTTTTCTATGGGGAACCTAAGGCTCGTTTCACGTAAGTAACATCCGGTAGCCCTCGCATAAGTCAGACTTGTCTCGGTGGGTCATCCGTCACGAAACTCTTGCCTTTTGGGCGGTCGTTGAAGATTTTAAGCAAAGTTGCCTCGCTGCGCGTCTCGGAAAGGGATGAAGGAGAGAGAAAAAGGGAAAGAGAAGGAGAAAGAGATCAGCCCCTTTCTTTACCACCTGACGGCAAACAGCCTCTGGGCAAACAATCCGAACACGCAGAGGCTCCTCATTTTGTTTAGGTAAATTTGGGGTAAACCCCGAGCACGTTTTACAAATTCGTTTAAGACATTTTAGAAACGTATTTTCATGGTGTAACATGTTTGCCAAGACCCTTGAAATCTCCGCATATAACGCACTGGCCCTTTGATTACACGAATAAGTAGGAATGAATAAATACGAATAAAATGAATTACATAGATGAAAATCGACTAGAAAAATCGTTGTGAAAATTAATAAGTAAATAAATAATTGAAGAGAAGGATGAAGAATCGGCGATTATCTAACACGCGATTGTCATTGATTGAAAAATTGACGTTCACATTAATTTCCTCGATGATTTGCAAGATAATCAACGTACTAATTTTAAAAGCGGGGGAATAACAAAATCGACAAAACAACAAAATATGCTGCACTCGGGAAATCTATAAGCGATGGTCGGTACGTACTCACTCACACTCGCGGGCAAGCATCTTGGGAATTCGTGCTATAAAGATCGAAAAATAGAGTTGAATCTGGAGAGTGACGCCTGCAAAATATCTTCGGCTGATCGAGTGGTAGTAATATAATAAATATATGTAGTGTGATATGTAGTATAATAGTGGATTTTCCGATCCTCGCTGCAGGAGCTTTAGAATTGACTCGCGGGTGTTATTAACTTTTGGATTCCCACGCGTATACGTATATACACACCTTATACGTATACTGCACAGGTATATATATCTGCAGCTTGGGATAACGTGTCTATTTTTAGCCCCAATATATACGTATACGTACGTACATACGTATGTCACATATTATATAACATGCCCAGCAGCAGTTTCTGGTAAATCTCACGATGCATTTTCTTGCTGTACCAGCACGATGATCAGCAAGCCCAAAAGCTGTAGAAGCAAAAGCAGAATTGTGTGCAGGAGTTGCGGGAAAGGGATGGGATGGGATGGCAAGGGGATGGAATGGAAGGGAAGAGAAGGGAGTTTCTGCTTTTGCGAAATGGGAGCGCGTTTAGCGACGCGGTCTTAAGTTTATGCGTTTTACCCCACGACTGCAGTAGTAGCATATTCGACCAACCTGCAGCAGGTCTGCACAGCATGAGCATCGCAGCTCGTATACCTATAACATCGTGGTATAGAAACGGCTGCAAACTGCAAGTTTCGAAAGGAACCTTACCAACTTTATTACCCCGTTTTCACATAGCATCCTAAGTATCGACTTCTAACCGCCCTCGTAAAAGATCTTACGATTACACGAGGTCATTGCGAAATTAGCGCGCACGGTTCTTCTCACGAACTACTACTTTACATCAGGTTCATAATATCATCATTCCCCATACCGCTCATCTATGAAAACCAGAGGAATGACATTTTCATATTTTATTTTTCAAAATTTATTCTAGTTCCAAGTGACTTTGGTTTTTTTCTATTTCTTCAAATATTCGATAAATATAAGTAATTATAATTTTTCCAGCTCCGCGTATAATTATACGTCGCCACGATCAGGTGGCCATAAATCGTATAATGTACGAGATAGGTACATTGGAGCGGATAATTTGCGACCTATACAGTCGAAACCGAACTAAATTGGATATTAACTTTTAATTGAACTGGATTTACAAGCGTAATTATTTCGGCATTTGAATCCCATTTGTTTCCCCTTCTTCCAGATAAAAGAAAGAATAAAAATAAAATAAAACAAATCTTCCCATAATCAGCGATCTGTAATTGCCTCTAGACTCAAGATTTCAACAAACACCGAAATTTGATACCGCCACGGAATTACAAGAGGTATACTATATCTATAGGTTATACTATACCTATGTACTTAATTATTTATACCGGGTGTAAATTCTGTACATTATATCTCTGAGCGAATCCAATTAATTCTTGCCGTCTCAAAAAATCAACGGAAAGTAAAACGAAAAAAGGAATTTTCTCCATACTCCCTGCAGTGGCTCAATAAGTTTCGTACATGATGAGAGAAAAAAAAAAAAAAAGGAAAGAAGATCAACAATTAGGCGCGCAATTGTCTTGACGATCGATTCCAATTACATACGTACAATTTCACCGAATCGTTGACAAATTTTAGTTTTGTTCCAACTGTGCAGGTAATGAAATTATCGCCCGCGGAGTTTTATCTATGGTGACAGGGGATGAGGGGGCCGATGTGTTTGCCATGAGGAACAAACAACGTGCAAAACATCGCGCAGGGTTTTCGTATTATACATACATGTATGTACGGTATATTATATACGTTGTATATAACTTATTGTATATACCCGTGCAGATCCGAGAAAGACAAAAGGAGAGTTGGAGTTTGGGGTCGTTTTGCGTTCAGTACTTTCGTGCGGCGTTGTTCGCTTGTTATTCATGATCCACGTTGAATCTTACTTGCAAATGAGGCTTAAAACTGCCGTTAAGTGGAACTCGCTTGGCTTATCCAGTCGGTGTATATATATATATTATATATATTTCTTTTTTTTCGCGGTGGTTGGAGCTACTCAGGTTTTCCACGCGGTGCGCGTTAATTGTTATCGTCAAATATGTACATATATACTCTTAAATAAATTCCAACCTCTGCCCCGCCGATGATAAATGTTAGATTTGTATAATATTAAATTTATATAAAGCGATTTGAAAAATTTTTCCGTTTTTTACTTGCATCATATATTATTGTCACATGAATAACAGGTATAAATGAGGGTGTTTCAGAAAGAATTTTTTTTTTTTCATTCGAGCCTAAAAGGGTGATTATTAAAATCTGAGCTTTACTATTGAGCCTGTTTTAGAAAAAAAAGTTCTCCTGAAACACCGTAATAGGTATATACATATTATATATATTTTTTCATACTCGATCAACTGCAGATATAATTAAACTCACCTCAATTAAGCTGACGCAGATCATTAAGTACGGCAGTCGTATCCTGAGTTTTGGTTTTTTCGGGGGTGCTGGATGTCTCGGAGTTGGTCTGGGGGTCAAATTTTCTTCGTGGACTTTTTTGTAGACCGGTGTTTGGGGGGAGGTAGAAAATGAGACGGATCCGGTGCTACCTGGGTAGGTAGATTCCGGTAAATCGGGAGAAGAAATTACCGATAGCGTCGGAGAAACGTCGAGGAGGGCTGCCTCGGCGTCCATTGCGCTACCTGAAACGTGAAAAAAAAAAAACTCAATTACATCCATATTTATAACGACCATAAAAAATAATTCCGAATATATGAGCCCTGATTAGAACTGCGCACGGAAGCGTTGAGAACGGCCCATATCTGCAGGCGTGGGAATATAATACGTGTTATAACTAGGGGGAACCAAAATGCGTATATAAATTTGATAATAGTACACTTTAAGAAATGGTATCGTCTGATGTTATAATACGCTAGGGATGTGGGTCTTAATCGCCATCCGTAATAGCCTAAGACGCGATCTGCGTTCTCATTTGCTAATTAACAAGTGCCGTAGAACGTATACGGCGTCGTGACGCCTGTGAAACTCGGCTGCTGTGTTTTAAATACAAGCGCGTATGGTACCAAGTAATATAATAATATATGCCGATAAATAAGCTGTATTTTTCAAACGACAAAATTTCGATTTTCAGTCTGACCCTGGAAATTTGTAGACATTATTAAATGCGGAAGAAAAATTCTAGCACGGGTCCTGGTGTGGATGAGAAAAAATTTTTGCCAAAAATTTTGAAATTTTGGAACATCGTTTTGTACTTTATCTAACCTCGTCCGCATTTTGTGCACTGACTGTAAAATTTTTTAGCAAAATCTTTGAGAGCATGAAACTTTATACCTTTAGCCTGGTTTTCATTATATGTATACCTATATATACAAATAAATTTTGGCCTCCTCAAGTTTCACCCAGGTTCCAGCACTTCAGTGAGTAATGTATTGGAAAAAAGGGACGAAAATACAAATCTCAAGATTGTAATTTTTCGAACACCTAATTGAGCGTATATTTTTGAGATTCCCGTCCTTTGCGAAATTCTATCGTAAAGATTTTCTGTCCTGGTATAAACCATTGCACAAAGCGTATCAATTTCGGGTCACGTGGCACATTAAAATTTGAGAAAATAAAAGAAAAAAAAAAATTTCAAAGAATGACCATCAAATTATTCAAATGTGTATCGAAGCGAGATCAGAAACCGTATCCATATCTATATCGAGATGTGAAACCAACGCTTGCAAATACTATGAAAATCACGTTACAGGGCACCTCCTGAAGTTGCAACTTCCGGCGTCTGGACCGAAGGCTTTAAAGCAAAAAAGAGGCTGCATATCTAATGCGGTAAGAGCGATAATTCCAAGTGAACCACAGCTGGTAAAGCATTTCCGGCAGCTTGCGCTAGAGCAGATTAAACTAATAGGCATCTAAGTCCAGGCATCTAAGTATATGGGTCAGACTACATATTGGCATTGGATCAACACCTCTTCAGAATATACATACGTTTAATTTAATAGGTTAATAGGAACATTACTTGGAACACGAACAAGAATTCAAAAATCGACTTCGACATCATGACGTGGGAGGCTGTGGCAGATGTTAAATTTCGCAATGGGCATTAACGCGGAACGGTATTGTTTGAAACAGTTTCTTTTTTTTTTTCAAATTTAATTTAATAATTTAATAATTTTGTATTAGTTTTTGATTATATACGTTATACGTCGTAGTCACAGCAGGTGACTGTAATGGGAACAAACTCGGGAACAAATGAAGACACATAGGTCAGTGAAACATTATAAACGCTGAACGCGAATCAAATTATGGTTTCTCTATTCTGTGTGCAGTATAAATCATCGCTCGCGCGCCCTGCATTCGTTTATACCTTGACGATGAAAACTTTGAAAACTTTTCCCATACGCTTGGTGCGCTGCAGAATGAAGGAACGGAAACTTTTCGTACAACTACACGTCATCAGAACTCAAAATGAGGTGTAAACGATATTACATAGTCCCTGCAGTAATAACGAAGATGCACCGGCAATAAGCAAAAACGTCTTAACCAACAAAAACCGTTTTTCTTCCAACTGTGTAAGGAAAATGTGGAGCGCAAGCCACGTGATAATGACGTACCAATTGAGTACAACTTTTTCAAAAATGTTGACTACGACATTAATGCTTGTTGCCATCCATATATCCACATTGGTTAATACAAAAAATTTTCAGGTAAAAAGTTACGCGCTATACATATACGTATAGGGTAAAGTGAAACGAGGAAAATGTGCAAACACGGTGATGAGCAAACGAGATCATATATATTATATGTATACATATTTTTTTTTTCTCTCGAAACGTTTTGAAGAATTTTTCAAATAATTGGTTGTTTGCTTTAATGGAGTCGGTCGCGGCGGACCGTGCGAGATGAGTATATATAGTATGAAATTTTGTGCGCCATTAGGCTACACGCGTGTATACACAACATGCACGTGTGTAAAAACGATGTACATGCATAAATACGCTTGTGAATATAGCGAGAAAAAGCAAATAACGTGCTTCTTCTTTGGCACCGTTAATGACTGTAGCGAATATAGTGAGAGAGATATTTTTCGAATTGCACGCCGCGGTTTAACGAGGTGGAGGCTAGCCGCTGGTGTTTCTTGTCATTCACCTCGTGCAACCCCCGCGTATCACGAGTGAAAAATACGCTGAAATGTGGTTCATTCATTCATTCATTCGTCTAAAATATTCTCTCTGCATCAGCGACTGATTTCACTTTGCACAAAGAGTACGTACGTCGTGTACGTATAGGTAGATCGTCCGTGCGTGAAAACGCGTGAATCTCATGCACACGGCACATAATATAACACACGTAATGTGCACCTCGTATTATACGCTCACGCCTTCTTCCGCTGTAACGTAAAAGCAATACGCAATACCAAAACGAAAGTCGAGAGTATTATCCCTGCATATATACGTATGTATATTGTTATTGAATAATCAGTATGAGAATGAAAAAAGTATAAAAAGGTGCGGCGTTTACGGTTCACCCGCCGATCAATTCCTTCACATACCTATAGATATATACAAAACGTGTGCATATAGGTATGTACGTACAAGGAAAGCGTGAAAGGGTTGCCACTTGGAATATTGCTGCGCTGTCTGGAATTTGCATATCTATACGGGTTTTTTATTATATAGGAACTCTAAAAAGAAAATGGATATTCCACGGATGGATCTACCGATACATTACATAAGGTGTCTCTTATATCGGGGTGCAGCTCCTTATTTCGAGAAAATAAAAATTTTCACTTTTTATTTTTCTTCCGTTAAAATCAAAACAAATCATAGAAAAACGCATCGTAATTGAAACAGTACGATCAGAAATTTTGTTTTTCATGCAAGAAATTTTCACTCTGTAGATTTGAAAGCCAAAAAAAAAAAAATTGAGATAACGACAGTCCTCCGTGAGGAAGCACCTAATACTTCCGATCATTACTAATGTCGCACCAGCTTGAAAAAATGTATCCAGACTACGTGATATTCGGCGATTACTGATCAGGCAAGCCACTCGAATTAGGTAGATATTGATTTTTGAGTTCGATGATATTCGCGCGTATCTGACTGTGCAGTTTACCTGCGTGAACGTCGGTGATCGTCTCTTTTTTTTGTACGCAGGGCATAGATAGGTGTATATATTTTCTGCACATACGTGTACATAGGATGTTATATAGTGAGGGGGTGAGAGTGACGCAGGTATGGGCATAAATGCTTACCGTTGCCGCAGCTAGGAATGATTTATCTAAAAATTTGAATAACATGAGGGTTATATCTTTGGGTAACGGTTCATATTATATCTTCTTTTATAGTGTTTCAAAGGTGCGTGTGTTCGGGGACCTCGTGTTGGACACAATGCCGCTTTTTTCTTCTCCTTCTTTCGTTCGTTTGTTCTTTTTCTTCCATTCTACATCAGAAGCGGTGTATAAAAGGTACATTTTTTTCACCCCTTTGCACGCTGGCAGAAATAAAAAAAAAAAGAGGAGACAGCGAAACGTATAACCGTACATAAAGAAAAAACCGCGGCAACCACGATGCCGCGTCTTTGCGAGCAGTCTTCGATTTTTATTACACCCGCACCCGTTATTTTTCGCTTACGTATATCGCTTTTCATTTTTCTCTTCTCTTCTCTTCTCGATCGTTGTCGTTTTTGAATTTTTTCTTCCCCCCCGTCTTTTTTCTTTTATTTTTGTGCGAGGTACTTTTCAATTATATTGTACGTAGAAAGAGGGAGCAGCGTTGAGATATCTGCTGCAATTCTCTCGTCTTATTTTATAAAATTGAACTTTTCCTCCAACATCAATTCGGTCGCTTTCTGCTGCCGCGACTGCTGCTACTAAAGCTGTTCAAACGCAATGAAAAATTCGAAACTCGAGTCCGCTTTTTAAACTGTGTACAGCCTTTGCTTTATCCCGCGCACTGTACGTATGATATACGTGCGCGAAAATCAAACCTACACAAATTCAACTTTTCAATTATCTCTCGCAGCCACCGATAATCGATATACCATACATTATACTCCGTACTATGGTTTGGTAGCGTAACAGGAACAATATGTCGGAAAACAAATTGGTTCTGTTGCCACCAACTGAAGGGAAGTTGAAAACACATCAGTTAAAAAATACAAAAATAAAACGAAAAGAAAATGTATAAAAGAAGTAATGTGTATGAAAGAAAAAAAGAAAATTATCTTTTTCATGACATTATCTGCACGAACTTAGAAATCAATTTCACGTCACGATCTCACACAAAATTCACTGATACATCCTATTTTCCATGTTCTTCATTTTCTCACTTTATTCTTTGTAAATTTATGAAATTATTCAATTTTTTTTTTTCTTTACCAAGTTTTTCAGCACCGTTCATTTCTTTTTTAATTTATGTGTAATAAATCTTTGGATAAAATGATAATCGACGGGAGTCTTATTTCTGCAGGTTTGTTGTACCTAATGGCACGCGAGTCGAATGTGCACTACGACGTTGACGAGTATGATGAGGTCTAGTTGAACGGTCAAGCGAGCACAATTCTAGTTTCTCGCGTTATGCTATAGTGAGAGAGAGAATATTTTTTAGATCGACAGTTGGTGGGAGGTGCGGTCATTGGTCAGTAAACTGGCGCCTCGAGGTTTCTTTCATCAGACTTCATAGCACCAAAGATAGACTTATATGGGTAACTATCGGGTGGCTTTGTTGGACGAATTTCATAAATTCAACCTTGGAGGGTGGGGAAACAATCACGGAATCTGCAACACGTGCGGTGCTTTTATTTTTCAATTTCATTTTCATTTTACGTAACCAATCTCTTCGTTCTCATATTCTATTTTATTATACGAAGAAAAGGTTTTTTGTTAACTTTTTTTCTTTCTTTTCCTAATAAGTATGATGGGACGTCTGACAATATGCATAATTATTTGTCTTGCTCGACTTTCATCGCGTATAAAATTATGAGGTTATTACAATTTACTTAGTATCAGAACATAGCTCTTTACACAAGTATATAACAATTATAAAAGTGTATGTGAGTTCGTTAAAAAACGTTTATTTGTATGAAAAGAACCTGGTTGGGGTTCCGTTTGTATTTCAGTTAGTTAATTAGCTAATTAAAAACAATTGAGACTTTGTATTGCATAGTTCTTGAGAAAACTCTCCGAGAGCTTGCAGTATGGCTTTCATAATTATTATAATTTTTTTTTCCTATTTTCTTTATTTTTTTGTCCTAGATATATGCTTTCAAAGAATAAATAAACGTATACGTACAGGGTGGTACGATAAAAATCGGCCGATTGTAAAATGTGAACAAAATTACTGGCTAAATTTTCCTATTCCGAAAACTAGAGGGACAAGAGCTTTTGATCTTTATTCCTGCATACGATTTCGGATGCGACTTACTGCAATTACTAAGGGATCTGAAGTTTTTGAACATCATTTTTTTTTCCCCGTTCATTTTCAGACATTCGAAGTTAGTTCTAACCCAAAATGAATGAATTTAAATACGAATGCGTTGTACTCAATTATCTAGGGAGCACCCTGGTATATGAATACATAGTATATATTTAAAAATATGTAAAGAGAAACTTCCGAAGAATTATTGGGCTGTACGGTAAATTATACCTATTAGGTCGTTATCTTCGTTGGAATGGTTTTCCATGTCAGATTTAGATGACTTCGTTCAATTCAGCGCACCAGGCACTAATTATCCGGCTTACTTTCACGTTGACACTCCTGTTAAAAGCACGAACGAATTATATTTTCTGAGAACTTGACTTCATTTCACTTATGGTATCTGTATTTACGTATGTACCCGTTATATGCACATGTATTTATGAAATGTATAATACAGTTTGAACAAGACGTTAGAATCTTTTCATTATCTTCCAATTACGTTCGTTTTTGCAGGTAATTTTGGCGATTAGCGTATGCGATGTGAAAATTATTATGCACTACCTGTGCCATGTGACGTTGCTATATCTTTACTGAATCGGTCAGAGATAGAATTCTGCTGGGTGTTTAGAATATGAATACCGATAAGCTTCAAGCTACAGTCGGTAGGTTTTATTTTTATCAGTTAAAATGACCTTCGTATCTCTGGTCGCTCGGTTCGTTATCATAACAGCTGTTATACATGTTATAAAACCAAACTCGCGGCATTACTCGATTACCCGATAAAATCGATATCCGATAATCGACGTTTGATTTTATAATATTTTACGGTATATCGATTACGATACAAGGCGCATCGAACAAAAGTCCCGTCTTTACCTCTCAGATCAAAAGATTTTTACACTCAAAGGCGTAAATTGCGGAGCTCTCTCAAGATAATCGATTCCACGTACAACAGCTTCAGCAACTTCGCTTCCTTGATCCGATATAAATTTCAACATCGTATTATCGTCGCAGCGAACCTCGTTAGGCAGAAGAAAAAAAAAAGTTACATATTCGTACCTAAAAATTCAAAGTCTGAAGATCAAACTCGAAGAACAATCGTTCCTCTTTATCTGACTCAATTTTTTCTTATGTACAAGAAATTGAATTCTCTTCAAACTTGTAATTGATCTGCTTTTTTTCTTTTCAAAAATGGGACACCCTGTATATTCCGTTCCTAGACCAGAGGCGGGTGGATGGCGCCTAGTTCACGCATTCTTGCTACCTGTACCAAAATTCAGCTCCGAAAAGGAATCGTATGTACATAGTTGGATTCGTAATACATATATTATATATACGCAGTGAATATATATGTATAGGTGCAAAGAGCTTCTATTGGGATCCGATAAAGGACGCAGTGGTGAGAGTGCAGACGGTGCAGGGAATTCATTCGGTGGTTTACATTTTTAGATTACATCCGGTGTTGGGTGCAAAGATCTGAAATCGACTATGTATGTACATATAAACACTGCGTTATAAGTATTATACAGTCTTACAGGTGCAGGAAAACCGAAAGGAAGAACCAATGCTCTTGCAGTTTTCTTCCGTACCTACGAATCTTGTATAATATACACATAGGTACGAACACCTAGCATACCTCATACACGTAATACGTATATCTAAGCTTTCAGAACGATGCGAGGCGTCATCGGCCATGCGATGGACGCGCTATGCATTAAAGATTTAACCATCGAAATGTAAAACCAAGATAGGTTAGGTATTCGAATTTACATTCGTTGAATACTTTTATCGATATGCATAGAAAATTCTTCGGCTTCTCGCGGAAAAGGAATTTTTTAACAGATATACACGTGTGATATAAAAAATAGCATATATGTATACAGAAACATTTTGAAAAATAATATCTACGAGATGAGAAAAATAAAAATTATCATTCAACCGGACTAAATTATATTTAAAGAGTTTTCGATTTTAGGTATTCAAAATTTCTGACCGTTTTTTCATTTGAATAAAAAAGAAATGTTGAAATTCATCTTTCTATCTTCCGCTATATTCTCACCACGCGGGGTCTCTTTTTTGTTCAACACAAAAACTTTTGTAAGATTAAAACCTATGTGCGATTTGAGAGAAAAAAGTATTTATATATAATCTCGACATTTACAGTGTCAAGTACTTGAAACTTCGATAGTTCACGGAAATTATATCATAATCCAAAGATTAGAAGTTCTAAAACGTTACTAGAGCAGGTATATCAATTAGCGAGTTTTGGGTACTCGCGCGTCTACTTTTTCAGGTATAAGAAAGTTAAAGTTCCGGATAGATTGGTTATCTCTGTATAATGTCACAGGTGTTCCTTAAACTTTAAAAACTGCGCGACAGGTGGCAAGTTGAGAAAAGTTTGCAGTTGACTTTACAGTTTACGTTTTAGCTGGAGATAGCGTACACCCAATGCTACACCAAGCCTATAGGTATATATACTATACACGTCTATACCTATACATTCCACAATATATTTCAAAGAAAAATTTCCGCTTTTAATTAGAAATAAAAACTCCGCTCGCGTCAGCAGCTGAACACCCTCCTGCACTGTTCTTGTTATTATTATCATTATTATTGTTTTTATTGTTGTTATATACAGAAGTATTTATTAATTACGCAATTAAAAACAGTTGCTCGCTTTGAAACGAGAAATTATGGGAAACGATCTAGAGCTCTACGCGAGTGATAATTTCTAAAGGGGTGCGAAAATTTACTTTTTTCAAGTCTCTTTTAATTCTTATTTTTTCGAATCTTTTTTTTTTCCATTCAGAAACACGAAACTGTACACTTACAATACATGAATATAGATTTCGGAGCGATTACTCGTCAATTGAACCGCAATCCTGATGGCATTTTTTGATTTTCGTACCATCTCCGGATTTATGTTTTTTCTTTGTAGTTTTATAATTCAAATCTGTACACGATCGCCGTATACTCACTCTGTGTGCTGCACGTTATAGGAAGGGATGATCCACAGTTGTGACGTGCGGATCAAATGCATGAATTCACATGCAATCGCACGGTCTATTAGAACCGTAACAGATATTGTATGTACTACCAGATATCAGCTGCACGATCAGGAAATGATAGGGAGTTGGAAAAAAAAAAACTCTCCCCATGAAGCGACGAGAAAAACGAAAAACGAAAAAAAAAAAAAATGGAAACATGCCACGGTGTGCAAATTTCTGCCAATCTTTCGCTGTAGGTTGAAGTTCGAGAGCAGCTATATATAGATGTTCGAATCGAATGTGATTGATCGATCGGTTGATCGAAATTGCGATTGGATGTGGATCCTACCGAATAGAACAAAACAAGCAGAACAGAAGAGAAGAGAACAGTACAGAACAAAGTATACAAAAGTAGATTGGAGTAAAAAGACCAAGGGATTTTTCGGCGAACAGGTAACGAATGGCCAATTAAGCGTGGTAAAGTTACGATTAATTAAGGCGGTCGTTGTCCCACAGGGTGTACAAGCTTAAAAAATGAGGCAGTATAGCTATGCATGTATAGGATCGCTGAGCACCGTGCACATACACATATATACACACTTCAGAAAATGCAGACTTTGGTCAACAATATACAATAATTTCGGAACAATGCGGTTGAGGGTATACTCGGTTTAATACATTACAAACGTTCGCAATTCGAAATGTTCAAAAAGTTAACAGTGAGAATTTAAGCGGGTGCGTAATGCGAATCAGTGCGAGGAATTGGAAAAAATCAGAAGAAAAAAATCTTCTTTCTTTTTCATATAATATACAACGAGTGAACGTAAGAAAGAAAGCAAACAAAAAAAAAAACAAAAAAGAAAAGAGCAGAAGACAAAACGCGATGAAAAGTTGGGGAAAAAGAAGCTTTTGTTAAATCTACTGGAACATCACGGTCAAGAAATACAGGGAGCAAACAGAAGAAATTTTTGTCTGCAAATTAAGAAACATTCACGTGTCACGTTGGTGCTAATATTCACCTTATACATATAATATACGTATGTCTAACATGCAGCATTTTCGACTCTGCGCGGAATGAAATAACTTTAAGCGACCTTATACTTCCTTCCTACACCGTCGAATATCACCGTCCTGTCCTTTTTTTTTCACGCTCTTTTATTCTCTCTTTCATTTTTCAATTTTCCTTTCAATTTTTCTCTTTTCCTTTTTTTCTCTTTTCCTTTTTTTCTCTTTTTACTCGTGTTCGTTCGAAAGGATCCCCGGTTTCCGTCCTTGTGACTTTTACCGTTTATTTCCTGTGTCTCGCGCTCTCACAAATCGCACATTTTCAGCAATTTATGTTTGATTTGTCACTTGAGCGTGGGATAACGACAATGCCCGCGGTTTTATATACTACAACCTACAGTATATAGACATACATTATATACATATAGGGTATATATACCATAGCATATATACACGTTATGTATTAATGGATCTCTTTCCGCAGCTTGTTTTTTTCTGCTACACCGTTTCATGTTATACCTGCGTATAATAATAACGATAATGATACAATAATAATAATAATGATCATATAAAAAATAATTCCAGACGAACTCCATGTACCGTGCGGTTTCAGATGTACATATATATACGTTCGATTTCACGAAATCACACCGTTACTTCCGTCACTAATATAGGGATAATTAAATTTGTTCATTACGTGAATGTACGCACGTATCTATAGGTATGATAATATTATCTAAACAGATGAAATGGTGTTCTGAAAATATTATCGATTTATTTGCGTGTTTTATATACATTTTGTATGCGTATATAATACACATCGGCGAATATTGGTTCATTGACGTAACATACGTGCCACTCCCATTTCCTGATATATATTTCCGATTATTTTTTTCTATCATACTATAATGATTGCTTAGAAAATTGAAATGCCTGTCGTCCGCCTTACATTCACTTCTCGCATACGTATACAGTACCTGTTATACACGTATGTTCCCGCGTAGACACCTATTCATAACCTTGATAGAAATGTGGCTTTGATTAATCTGGAAACCATATTCGATCATATAATACCCAAGTAGCGATCGTGATGGAGAGTTTTGACGGTTTTTTTAAGTGAAAAGAAAGCCCGCGAGGCAATTAAAAGATTTTCCTGGGCGTAGAAAGAAGTCCCGTTGCAGTTTTTTTCCTTTTTTTTTGGTTCTGTTTTCGGTTTTTTCATTATTGAAAAATACTACATCGAAATTGAGTATTTTTTTCCAGAATACACCTACACCGGTAGCTTTTAAAAAAACATTTCACCGATCAAATTTTTGTTGATCAAGTTAAAGGGACATTTTTTCTAAACGAGGTAAAAACGAAAGTGAAGTGTTTTTTCGAGCGAAAGTTTGTACGTGTAATTACATATTCAAATTCCATGATTTAATTGATATAAATATTTTCAAATTTTGAAGAACTCAATACAGATGTGTAAAATTGAACCCCAAGTTAGATCCAAATTTGTAGGGTTTTCTTTTGAAAGCCCGTCGGTAGTTTCGTGCCATAAAGTGAAATGAATTCCCATCTCTGCTACAATACAGAGGGGAAAAATAGAATTTTTGGATCCAAATTTCACCGCTGCACTCACACTGCCTTTTTGTGTTCATTATTTGTTTTTTCACTTTTGCATCCATTTGTAATTTACAACATTGCCAATTAAGCTTCTGCGCTGTGATAAACGCGGATTTTCATCCGTGTCATTATTTTAACGAGTGACTCATCCATGCCACGTATTCATGGTTCGATGCCCACTGTATGCACGTTCTTTTACATACAGTTTTCAAAACAAATATCCAAATTCTTCGTGAATTATCTACGCAAATACTATTCGGCTCCCAAAAAACTTGGTAAACTTTTCGTTGCATTTTTACGAATTTAGTTCCGATTGTAATAATTCATGAAATCAGATCGTCGTCATTTTTTTTTTCTCATTAGACGGGTATGCGCGATGTGTACGTATATTTACGTTTCATGTAAACCGGCTGCGTGTAATTATTTATGTATAAAATATACATACCGCATGATTGTTTATAGTCCGTTGTATAAATTAAAAACTTTTTTATTGAAGGAAAATGTTTCATGAGGCGAGCGAAATGTGCAGGCTGAATATTTTACCCGTGCTTAAATATCTATACCTATGTACCTACTCAAAAACGAGTCTGAAAATTTGATGAACCATGTGAAAAAATTGCGTCTACTGAAAAATTAAGGACTACAAATAACAACGGGGATAACTATTTTATAATGAACATCGTGATGACCAAGTTGAATTGCAGATTTTTCCTAACCTCTGTAAACCTCGCACCTGATTTGAAGATAAAAATTTTCAAATTCGCAATCATTGATGATTTTACGATTTAGGAATGTCAAACTGTACTGCAGCTTTCAAAGTGATTGAAATTTTTGAACGCAATCGAAAAGAATAGAAAAAAAAAGGTTTCAAAATGCGAAATGGCCAACACGATGATTGAATATCTCGTGCAGCGCAAAAATAATCGATAGAAACAAAAAATCGTCATTGTCAGTCACATTTTTGGGTATAACGTTGGTCTGTAAGTTTCGGCATATATTTACCCAAAACGATGAACCGTTTCATTGGTCTAATGAAACTGGAAGCAAGTGTCGCAAAGTTTCATGTATTTACTATACATAGTCTATACCTATGTATACCTAGTTTGAAATAAAACGTAGTTGACGTCACGCGCCCCATAACAAAAAGGTCGGAATGCAAAGATCTCTCTATATAGGTCATAGGGTATAGAGTAAAGTAGAGTAGGGTACGGTAGGTACATCTCCCTCAGGCATTTCGGTAGAAAATTAGAGGGAACAAGGAAACGACGAAACACTGCACGATGAGAGAAAGAGGAAAGTAAAGGAACGGGGAAAGGGAAGGGGAAGGGGAAGGGGAAGGGGAAGGGGAAGGGGAAGGGGAAGGGGAAGGGGAAGGGGAAGGGGAATGGAAGTGATACGGAAGGGTGTATAAAGGGCGCGAAGTTGAGAGGGAAGAAGGTAGTAGAATGTGCGTTGAGAAGCTGCGAAGAGAAAGGGAACCGCTGAAGAGAGGGCGTCAGGGAAATACGTGGTATCAGGACTCGACAGACCCCCCACAAGCCTGGGCCACCGGCATCTTAATAGCTCAGTGGTTCTTCACTTCCGCGATACGCATATAACTATAGCTGAACATAAAAAGTGGGTCACGTTGCGTCAAGGGTGAAACTGTACGCTTAACGTTGGGTAATATTTCGCAGTGCTTTTCTTCTACATCCCCCTCGCGTTCTAATTGGGCGACGTTTTTTCTCCTTCGAAAACCGGCTCGCCCCGTTCCCTGTTGATTTCATGTTGACGTGATATTATTAGATCGAGGTTAAAACAAAATGTGAATTATTTTTTTTTTTTTTTAGAAAAATTGGGATATGGAACGGATACAAAAAACAATTGGTTATCGATTTTTTCGGCGTACGTATAGGTTGTTTGATAAGCGAGAATCTAAAGTTTATTAAAATCTTTCCAAATAAGTTAATAAAAGTTAGCGGATTTATAAAGCTTCGGATATCGCGAGGAGAAAATAGGTTAAGAAATTTTTAAGTAATATAATGCTCACGTCCAAGTACATATGTATAAAAGTCACGTTATATACGCAAAAATGGGATAGGTGGGTCGATTTTTGGAGCGTATAAAGGATGAGTATAGTCGAGGGTAAAAGATATGAAAATTTGCATATCGCAGAGTGGGCCTATGACTTTTTTTCTATATATTCTTCTCTCTTCTCTTTCTTCCTCACTTCACCCGTATTCCTTTTCTGTTTTTTTTTTTTTCTTTTTTTTATTTCTACGTTACTTTATTTCATTTTTTCCTTTCGTTTTTTATTCTTTTTATTTTTATATTTTTTACGTGGAGCGATTCGTTGAAGAGATGCAAAGAGAGTGGGAAAGTAGAAGACGCGAAGCTGTCACTTACCCGTCCCGACAATTCCTGGTGCGCTT
The DNA here is from genome assembly GCA_963932425.1 of Athalia cordata. Taxonomy (NCBI): domain Eukaryota; kingdom Metazoa; phylum Arthropoda; class Insecta; order Hymenoptera; family Athaliidae; genus Athalia; species Athalia cordata. The sequence continues at coordinate 36,799,212 of OZ010626.1, forward strand.
CTGAAAATGAGATACGCTTCGAACTTGGCGAAAACTCTGACAACCGTTCGAGCTACTTTGGTATACCCAACGCTTAATACCATCCCGACATACATACGTATGTACATTTATATCTGATGTATATTATATAGCTGATGTACTTTAAGTTACATACCTATATACATACATATATACATGTATATGCGAATATATATACCATCAAAGATGTACGGCAGAAGTTTTATCTGCAGGTGCTCAGATGGTTTGCGTCTTTTTTTGAAACCTTTATTTATAGATTGTACCGAAACGAAATTTCTGCGAAAAAAAAACCGAACCCGCGCACGAGACAGGAGATACGATTTGTAAGTAATAATGCTCTGCTCAAGTAATTTTGAAAATTATTACGAATACTTCTTTCATCTGTATAGGAGCATAACGAGGCTCATAGGCCATTTTGATGTATTTTTACCTCAGGAACACGCTAACACGCTAGTCAGAAATCGAGCTAGGAATGAATCCCATCGAGATATCCTTATTTTTTCACTTTTCAAAACGATAAATTGGCGATAACTCGATCAATTTTATAGATAGATCAATTCAGCTCGCGGATTCGTGTTCCTGAGGTCAAAATACGTTGGAAAAGGATCCTGCAATCGATTTTAAAAATACTTCGTTTTTGGCTCAAAAATCAATATGTTTTGAAATCGATCGTAGGACCCTTTTCCGACGTAGTTTGACCTCAGGGACACGAATCTGGAAGCTAAATTGATCTATCTTACAAATTGATCGAGCTGTCGCCAATTTATCGTCTTGAAAAGCGAAAAGATGAAGACATCTCGATGGGATATTTTTCTAGCTTAATTTAGTCGACGGATACGTGTTCCTGAGGTCAAAATACGTTAGAAAAGGATCCTGCGATCGATTTTAAAAATACTTCAATTTTGGCCCAAAAATCGAAAAAATCTAAAGGGGTATACCTTAGATTTTAGTCGATTTTGCGATAAAAAATCGACATTTTTTTAAATCGATCGTAGGACACTTTTCTGACGTAATTTGACCTCAGGAACACGAATCCGCAAGTTAAATTGATCTATCTATAAAAATGATCGAGTTATTGTCAATTTATCGCTCTGAGAAGTAAAAAATCAAGGATATCTCGATGAGATTAATTCGTAGCTCAATTTAATCGACAGATTCGTGTTCCTGAGGTCAAAATACGCTGGAAAAGTGTCCTGCAATCGATTTTAAAAATACTTCATTTTTGGCCAAAAAATCAAAAAAATCCAAAGGGGTATACCTTAGATTTTTGTTGATTTTGGGGTCAAAAATCAACTTTTTATTTTGTTAGGGTTCGCGATAGTGGTTGAAAAATAGATATTCTATTATATGCTTCGTTTTTATTTTTACGCATCCATCTTCAATATTGCTAAAGAGTATTGCATAATTTATTAAAACCATCTGCAACCCAATTTGTGATTTTGGATCAAAGTAAGCAGTTCGCTTTATACATGCGTGCAATATATTTTTCTAAAAATATCCGCAAGAGTAGAATGGTCGTGAAATTTGAAGTGGTTATAGGTATACATGGAGGTATAAGAAAGAGAAAAAATTATGTAGAAAGTAATGCAGTCAAAGAAATTCATGAATTTCGGAAGATATATAATATAACATCGTATTTTATATCATTCCCTCATACATTGAAAAAAAAAATTATTTATTTATCTATAATCCCCTTCATAATTTAATAAAATCAATCAATACCTACCGATCGATGTACTCCTTGGTCCTCTTTCATCCGACGTTTTTCATAAATGTGCAGAAAAGAAAAAGTACCGGAAATGTTTCGAGCATTTCCTATGGAGAATCGAGCATACATGCCGGATGTTTTTACATATTTGTGTACCCAGTTGTAGGAGTTAATAATATAACGCGCTGTTTGTATTATTATTATAAATTATTTTTTTTATCATTTGGTTCCATGTCTACGTAATACCCACGCATATCCTGCCAGGAAGAGGATCAGATTTTATTAGAGAAGCGGGTAATAGAAAGAGGGGGAATGAAAACTGAGGATAGAGAGGGATAAAAAAAATGAGAAAGAATAGGAAGAAGGAAGCGGGAATTGGTTAGAAAGGATACCGGATCGGGTATGACTCCTGCCGGTGTTCGATATGGGTTTCGTTCGTGGGAGGTAGGCGCGGGGTGTATTTCGCGGTACTGAGGGTGTAACAAACCTGGAGAACCTTAATAGAGAACTTTATTGGCTTCACCGTTATTTGACAAGTTTTTTATAACCAATTCCATCCTAACCTTACAAAGTAAGGGGTGAAGGGAGCTGCAGTGTTGAGTTAAGGGCGAATGGCCGTGGAGCTGGTATATATAGGGTGGCTCGAGTCGATCCAAAGTTTCCAAAGTAAGGAAACACTCGTGAAATCCTTCTGGAATGACTCGAACTCCATCTGGATCAAGAATGTTGAGAGATAATCGCTGCGAAAGCTTCGCGAGAGATGAATTAGAAAAGTCAGTCTGATAAGCTCCTAAAAAATGAAACGGAATCATTCCTTCGATCCGACCATACATTATTTCTCCCGACATTCAATATTTTTGGGCAATCACATTTCTGTTTTATAATTCACGTATACGTCATATCCAATCCAATCTGGAATTGGAGTTTTCAGAATTTTCCAATATGATTTTTTTTCCTTCCGAACAGCACGTAAATTTGTTTTTTTTGCGGTTCTTAGTTATCATCATCAATACATATTCCTTTGATCAAAACTCGCGCATGGTATATATACGTATGTACCTAAATATCGTCGTCGAGGATTGCGGACTTAAAAAAGCAAAATAATCCACTGAAAGTGATTAATTTTGTTTGGCAAAGAAAGTGAAGCATCAGTTATACCCCGGTAGATAGCTAGCTATTTGATATATACATAATATATGTCTGTATATACGTAAGACCGTGATTCATTGTAGATTGAATTTTCTAAAGTTAGACCATGATTACGTAATTCCGGGCTTCTGTTCTTGAATTTATTTTAAAGAGAGAGAGAGAGATGAATTCATTTTCCCAAGCTACATTTTACAAAGGTACAATTCGGTACTCCAAAATTGGTAAGAAACAAACGAAAATAACCAACTTCGGTGCATGGCGACTTGAAAATTCCATGCGTATGTTATGTCTTTCTATATCCTATCGTTTCCTCATACATTGCACATATCCAACGGCCAGGAGTAAACTAAACTTTGTCGCATCGCGGAAGCTGGTTTACCGCTGAAATAATTAATCACTTCAGCTCCTTTGATCACGTGACGATGTGCTTTTGCTTCTGTTTCGTTTTCTTCGTATTTTTTCTCAGTTCTTGGTTTAATATGCGAGTTTAGGGAAAATTCTGTTTCTCATCTTCATGCTGAGCAATGTTATATATTTTCTTTGTTAAATTTTCCACCGTATTATACGTGTGTGCAATGGAGATATCGATCGGTGTTTGAATATAACTACACTTGATTATACTCGTAGAGCAACGTCAAAACATTTTCGAAATAAGTTTTGAAGTATAATTACAATGAGGTTGAAATTCGTTCGTTTCAGATGATATCCGTGTTAAATATACGTGTATAACACACAGAGGCGCACACCTGCGCTGTTAATCGGGAAGAACGTTCATCTGGAACTGATTTATTCCTGAAATTGAGTTCTACTGTCAAACTTTAGTGGGTATAATACTACGGGGAAGGTAGTTGACTCGAGGGGTGATTCCTTACATAATATACTCTGCGAACTTATCTCTCCAGATCACAGTCCTCTTTGTGTATCCCCGTAGAGTTCCGGTTTTTCAAACGAATTTTCTACAACCTGGAAAACTCGTCTGGATTCTCAGAAATCGGAAAGCATGAATACCACCACATAAAACTTCGAAGTTTTTAGAGAGAGAATCGGAGCAGAGAAAGTCGTTTTTTGGCATAACAATAAGAATTTTATTTTCCAAATTTTATCCTCTTATGGGTCGAAACGACTCCGATTTGACTAACAAACAAAAAAAGAACTCGAATCGGTAGATGATTCCAAGCAGGCTTTGGAAAAAAACTTAAAATGGAAAAACTAAGCCACAGGGCTTCGGATGAATTTTCGAAATTTATTCAGGAACAGTTCAGCTCATGCGAGAATAATAAGATTCGAAAATCTATCCACGTTACTCAATCAAGGATCTGCACCACTCCGTCGAAAATCGCGGGTCCTATCCAATATGATTGATAAGAATTAACGGTTGGTTTTCAGATTGAATATTTTTCGGGATTTAAAATCCGTTGACTCATCGATTTCGAGAGACTTTATCCCCGTATTTTAATGGTGTCCTTACACACACACACGCATAGGTATGGGTACACATAGATGAAGGTGGTGAGTAGAATCGCAGCGGTACCAGCAGCGTCGAGGTGAAACGCAACGACGACGCCGACGACGAAGATATCGCCGAAGGGGTTAACTTCCTCGTAAATATTCATGAGGACTGGTTAAACGAAGCATTTGCATCCGTTCAATTATTGACAATCGTTCAGCTGTAACTTTGAGGTCGGCCAATTCACCCCCGCGCGCGTATACGGTATAGTGCGCCATATGTATGCTGCGCAGGGTTCAGAGATAGGACGCGTCGCATAAACGATTCTCTTTGCGGGATGAGGGCGTTCGCCAACGTTGTCTGTGCACATACTATACTGTTGTGAATATATGTACATCTCTATATACCGTTGCATTTATTCATTTTTATAATGGTGATTATGACGAGGAGATAAGGTAGAGATTATACGATCCCCTATAGCCTCATGCACGCCTGTAAGATTTGATATAATTTCTTCTTTTTCTTTTTTTTTTCACTTTCTCAAAGTTGAGCACCACGCTGAAATATATGCGGCGCGGGAGTCCGAGTCGAGTAAATGCTTGGGCAACCCCTAAAACAGTGAAAGGGTAGAAAGAAAAAAGTGTTCACTAGACGAGGACTGAGAATCGCGTGGTCCCTATATGTATAGCCGGTGCTGAACCGACTACCCCGTTTTCTTCATCTCTTTCGGGATAACTAAGTCTTCCTAGGGGCCACACCGTATCTTTCTAGTCTCCACCTTTTTCCCTACGTACGTATACGTCTCGTTTCCAACCCTCCCTAGCGCGTCTTCAGGAGTCGCTTTTCCGGTTTTCGCTCTCCGCCGCGGCGCCTTGTGGAAAAGCCCCTTAAGGCTGACTCCTATCCCTTAGAAAAGCGCGTTTCTTCATAAATAATCGCGATTCACGCCTGCAGCCCATGGGCGAGGGGAGAAAAGAGGGACGGCGCATTAAGTATAAGAAAACGTGGCGTCGTCCTGTGTTCTTTTTCTTTTTCTTTTTTTACATCCATTTTTGTTTTTTATATATGTACATTTTTTTTTCCTTTTTTCCGCCACCTTCGCGTCCTTTGGGACCGTCCCGCGGAAGGGGTAGTATGGAGGTCGTGTATAAAGGGGTTTAGCGTCGACCGGGGAAAGCCCCTGGTGGAGGCAAAGTTGTTTGAAGAAATTGGGCTGCGCAGGGGTGAGAATATGAATTCTTGGTAATTCACTGGCCGGCAAGGAGATTAAATTATACGCGTGCCTACAGACCCATGAAGGAACACCAAGAAACTAGGGTCCCCGCCACTTGATACCATGTTCTCTCCCCTTCTCTATTTTTCTTTTTCCCTCAATCTACAGTATGTTGCTCTTATTTCCCGCCTTGCTTATATACGGTGGATATCGTACAGGAAAATTTTGCACATGCATGTTTTAATTTGTCGCCATTTTGAATTTCAACCAACCGCATTACGTATTTCTACGTAAAATACTTAGCACTGCAGCTTAAAATATAGCGAGAAATGAAACTGATTTTTAAACAATGAAAAGTTCAAGTTTCACGTTCACGGAATACGGAAATTCTCTATAATTCTACACATAAAAAGATTTGAGGATCGTGTACGAGCAAATATACACCTACATACATGTATATTTTTGTTTGGTTGTATCTGCAGAATTTTCATCCGATTCGTTGGTGGAATTATCGATCGAAGTTTCCAAACATTTTGAACAGAAGGCTGCCTAACGATTCTCCTGCAGGTCATAAACTTCGGGTTTGGAATTAGTTCTGCAGCAAAGTTCGGATAAATTCAAGTCTACGCTCTGCATAAGTTGTCCTTGTATTCTGCAACTCTATAGTCAAGTTGTTATATATTCACACATCATCACGGTACATTATATGTTACGTAAGACACAGACAATCCAGACGCACCGCAGACAACGTGAAAACAACGTCATATTAATAGTAGGTATGAAAGAAATAATCTCTTCACGTTGCAATACCGTATAAATTATGCGAATTATTATGTGCTAGTTCAGCGAATTTAAAGTCAGCTACAAAGTACGTTGAAATATGTAGGTACACATGTACCTAAATACGTTGGAAAGTAGTATAACGTTAAAGGGTAAACAGTCGTAAATTATGTTAGGAAATTATTCATGTATATAATATAAACTTGGAGACAATCGTAACGATATATTGCAAACTTTGCTCGACGACATAAAGCGTAATTTGTACGTTAAACTGGAACTTAATCCCGAGTAACGTAATACGGAAATGTCTATCAAATACTGATAGGAAAACTTATTACAATAAGTTTTGAAATACACAGGTTCCTGCAGAACATGTATAATTTGGTCATGCTTCAGCATTCGTCGAAAAAAAAAAAAGGTTCGAAGCTGCAATTTCACCGCATTCTTCCAATTATACCGAATGATGATGATGATGACGACGACGATGACGATGATGATGATGATTTCGTCGTCGTCGGACGGAGGGACGTTTGTAAAACGAGGCAAGCTCCTGCAATTAGGTGATTGCGATTGGCGGGCGAGGTCATTGCATTTGAGTGCGTTGATCCTATGTAAAAGTAATGACGTATGAACATATGTGTATCGCGCTGTATGAACGAACATCAACGGTAAACGTCAAACTGACCATCACAAAACAGACCCTTCAATTGAACATCCGGCTTTCCCCCATGCATGGCATCGAGGAAGTCGTGCAGAGAACAGAATTGCCGTTCGGATGAACAATGTGTAATGTAATGAAAAAGCAAAATGTACAATATTTCGTTCACCTACCTATTGATACACTGCTTTGTTACACCAAACACACACGATTAGGTCTAACCTAAGTATAACTGCAGCAATACTTCGAGTGGCTGGTCGAACGTTCGTGCGATTGCGGTTCGAAACTTAGCCGGATGTCAAACTGACCGCAATTAGGGCAGGTGGAACCCGTACTTATATATGATTTACATATATGCGTATATGATCAATATATACATACATATACACACATGTGTATCAGCATATGCAATATACATAGAATTTCGGTATTAAGATACACATTAGAGTGGTCCTATTTGGGTCATTTTTGAATTTTGTTGCTTCCTATAGCTCAGATGTCTGCAAATGAATAAGCAAAGTTGAAGTTTGTAGCTCAATTCTAAGTGGCTTTCCCGTTTGAACAACATACGATCTTTGACACTTGGCAGTTATTTTTTTGTTGTCACAGCTGTGTGAACAAAATTGTCAAAGATCGTAACAGGTTTTCAATTTTTCAAATTTTCTGGGCAGTTCATTCGGAATGACTGGCGAAATCATACACATTTACAATTACAAGATAATGATGTTGACGATGATGATGACCAGTAGTCGGGTAGATTTTTGGAGAACGAGGAGTTTTCTGTGCTTATTAAAAGCAGGTTGAAGACGTGGAAGTTGGTAGAGTACATAGCTTTTGTTAGTGCGAGTTAATTGTCCAATTTAGTTCCATAATCGCGAAGTCTTGGTACCACCGGGGTCATTTCGGTGAATGTTTTTAATTAAAACCCAGCAATACTTACGTTATAGAGACTGGTGCAAAAAAAAAGACGAGAAAAACACTCTTGGAAACAGGTCAGTTTACTGCGATCTACTCCGAAGAAGACTGCTGCTGCAGGTTATATAGATCACAGTCGTATATATCCTACTAACAATTGGAGGACTTAACGGAGATAAGAGAGTCTTAGAAAAGATCGAAACGTAGCGATCATGACGACAATCAACACCTGAACTATCGCAAAAGACTCGGAGACTTTAACAAAAGCCTCGGCGTTCCAAATCGCTACTTTACAAGCTCAGACTTTAAAGACCACCGTAAGTACGATTCATATCGCTATACACTGCGCAATTCACCGACACATTTTTGCACTTCGATTACTGTGACTATCTTGGGAGTAAAAAATTATTGCTCGTTATTTCGATCACGACAGTTGATGCGTGGTTTTTGATGTTTCCGAATGAATTTTAAACGACTCATCACACGCTGCACAAGCATATACAGTATGCGATAATGTGATTGAACATGTCTAACAGAGAATTAGACAAAATTAATTGCGGTTGCTATGTTTTATGACGACAAACTATGCTGCAGCTGACTTGTTAAGGTAATGAAAACACATTCATCTATTCAATGAAGTAGATAATTTTCATTAATAGCTGTAATTAGGGCAAACGACCCATATAGTTTGTACTGCAGGGGTCAACTCGAGGTCACGGATTTCATGTATATACTTACTCTTTACTCTACTGCAGTAATGATTAATTATTCGACGAGGTCAACTTTCTACATCTGTCATTCTGTCAAACTCAAAACTCTCCTTCTCTACGCGGGAGAAAAATTTTCGTCATATACGTACGTACATCGAGTTAAAAATTCTGCACGATCCTCGTCGAAGAAAAAAAGGAGAAAAATAAAAAAACGAAGAAGATCTGGGCTGGGGTGCGCGATTTAGCCTTACGTGTGGACGTATACAGTGTGCTTTGTCGTGGCGTGTACTTTTATACACGGGGATTCTTCAAAGCGCGAATACATATAGGCATACCTGTATAGATATACGTACCGACTAAAAATCTGCTGCTGTAGGTTCACCAGTAGCTGAGTTGCAGGGAAAGAATTTTGTGACCCGTAAAAAAGTGAAGTGCAAGAGCAACATCGCGAACAAAGGAAGCGCGGTCAGGTTAGCGTTGATGTAACATCAACCAACCTATAAATTTATATGTATAATATATTGTATGCAGTACGTTATAAGAGTCATCTGCATCGGCTACGTCGTAAGAACGATGTCGTGAGTATAAGGAGAAAAAAAAAAATCGGAGAAAAAAATTTAATTGAACACAAAAGAATGCTGAAACTAACAATGCCTGAAGTTGCAGTGTTCAGTTTATTCGCTGTACGGAATAGTGTGTAAAAAATAGTTTCTTTCAAATTCCTCCTCAAATTTCGGTCATTAAATTTCTGGAGTTTTGATGCGTGTATTATCAGAGTCACGTGACACGCGGTGAAAGAGTTCGTGAAAAGGGTGTATAAGTAACCAAATGAGAGATTGAAAGATTAAAAAATTGGAGGTCTCGGTATCTCCCGTCTTCTTAATGTAGTTCTCGCGAGACCCTACCGAGTCTCTTAAAATCATGCATATTATATGCCAAGTTTTGATGAACTGCGACAAATCAAAGTCATATAGCGCGTTTGGACTTTAAAAGATGATGGGAAATGAAAGGCAATGTTTGTCTAATTTTTTATCTTTTCATAGACGTCGGTGGATGTGGATATAGTTGCGCGGTAAAGAAATAGGATGTATATTTTTAGAACGGAACTAGATCAGAAAAAAAAATTTAGTTCAAGCTAAAGATGATGAGCGCAGCAACAGCAGCGATCGAAATTCTACGAAATCAGAATATTTGTATCGAGTAAACTATTAAGCTAATGGAGTTTGATGTCATTATATTTTATTAATGCAATAAAAGCAGCTGTTATAGCCATGCCAAGTGCGCGATGATTTCAAAGACGAGACGGACAAGCAGAGAGCAAATTTCCGTCTGTAAGACGTCGTATGGAACATAATGCTTCATTGTTCTTCTCATCGTACGAAGTTGATGAAGATAACAACGAAGAACATTGTCTCGTAAAACATACGAATAAGAATTAAACTCTTTAACCGCAATCGTGTCGAGCTCTTCGTTTTTTTTCTCGTTGAAATTAAGAGAATAAAACAAAATTACCGGGATTCGTTCTGAAGATCATCAGCAGCTTTTATTTGCATTTTAAAACACGCCGTGTAGTCTCTCATGGCCACTCTGTTTAAATATCATAATCCGTAAAATATGTGCGGTAAAAAGTCATCACGGTAATTAATGAACGTACGCAAAGTACGCTTGTTTGACTCCTTTATCTGCAGACTTTCTGGGTCAATGAGAATTTTATTCGTTAAATTTTTTCTTTTAATTCTTCCTTTTTTTTTTACCAGAACACTTCCACCGACTGATTGCTTCGGCTCCACAGAAACCTGGGGTTAAAACTTGGCGACGAAAAGTTTACGCAAGTTTATCGAAGAACAAAGATCTAACGAATCCTATGTAAAACGTGCACAATACCCGGACAACAATTCCTAATTTCCAGTAACAACGCGCGAGGTTTCGCGGATTCCCCCAATTTGTTTTTTTTTTCTTTAACGGGGATTCTTATTAGTCAAATCAGTTAAAGTAGCGCAGGGAAAATCGCCTCGTTTTTCGACTTCGTATTTGGGGTGGCTTCACCGCCCGCATCGTCACAGAAATATAAGAAACCCTCCCTATAATTCTTCTTAGTTTCCTGACACAACGATCATGGAAAATATACGTATATAGGTATAGGTATATAAGGTGACTTATTATACCCAGAAGACGTTAACATAAAAGATAGCGTTTCGATATATATAATATATAATATGACGAATGTCTTGGGGTCCAAAGCAGAACTCGTTGAGGGTGGTTGGAAGGTGAGGGAGGTTGGAAAGGAAATGTCTGAATGCCGGACCCACTAACCGGAAAGAAGTAATTTATGTAGCGAATGAAAAAAATGAGGAGAAAGGAGAGTGAAAGGCAAGAAAATACAGATCTGTCTTTTTTTTCTCTTCAGCTACTTACAGTTTCCAAAAAAGAATGATAGAATCGCGCACCAATTTATATCTATATCGGTATGTACACTGGTTCTTCGCAGAGGTACATAAATCCTGCAATTCAAATAGGATATTGATGGTGTACATGAGTAAGTAAAAATTTTATCTTATGGTTCAATTTTTAGTTTCAGAAAATATTTTCAATCTCGTTGACAACTTTTATAAAGTACATCTACTTACTCCCCTTGGACTCGTCGCGTCGACTAGCAATCGGCGGAAACTATAGATCCTATGGTTAAAGTTTTCACTCACATCGGAACACGTGTCGGAATAACAGACACCGATAAACACATACAGGTACGATGCAGGGATTCAACTATAAATTATATACTAGTTATTTGAATAGCGCGAGTCGTACTTACAGCAGTGGAGAATTTAATGGTAAGTCATAATCGTCTATTTTTCGGAATTCTTTAAAGACTGACTATCCGAAAAGTTTTTCATTTTATTAAACGCTTGATGAATTTTGATTTATGAAAAATTCTGCAAGGTGGTTATCGGAAGCTACTCCGACGTCGATAGGTTTTAATTCAGGGTGAAATTTTCTCGCCGCAAAAATTAACGTCCGAGTTACCGTTTCGGTAGCTTACTTAGGGCGATGACTTATATGCTCTCAATGATTAAAATGTTTTTTCTCATCCCTTAGATATATATTGTATTATTTTTGCTCTAGTTTGGGAAAGGTAAAAAAGTATAGCGGGGGTTCGGAGGAACCAACAACGAACCCCACATTTATCGTCAGCAAAAATGCCGAGGCGTGACAGGCGGACAAATTTTGGTGACCGCAGACATCCGGTTATACAGCGAGCATGTAGTCAGTTCGGGTCACGATATACACATGCAATAAAAAATTCTTTTTGCACCTAAGTCGATACGATATCAATATCGTAAATATATACCGAGTATTTTCAATACGTACCTAATTCTGGGACAGTAATTCGAATCCGATTAGGTATAATTTTCTCTTTTTTCCTCCTATATGGGTTATAATTTTTGTTCCTCAATTATTCCATTGTTTTTCGTTTTATTTGATTATTATAATAATTTTTGTTTTTTTTTGCACCCTGCACGGTGATTTAATATTGAAAATATTAACCGCGCGTGGTTTTATTCTTTATTTTTACATTCGCACGGTTTTACGAGAGAAAAAAAAAACTTTTTTGAGTAATCGCGATCCCGCGACTTCCTGTTTCAGGGATGATTGAGATTGAAAACAACAGACAAAAATGGGATAGCGATAGAATACACGTATTTCCGTGGAGGCGTCGCCGCGTGCACTGACTCCCTGTCCTGTTGGAAAACGGCGGATAGACAGGGGCTGCCGACGTAGGTCGGCGTCGACCGCCGCCAACTTTCTGCGTCGCCATGGCAACGCGCAGGAGGAGTCTGTCGCACGTGGATGAAGATCGCAGCATGGATTTTAACGTGGTGTAGGTTTAATACAGGCAAACGACGACGACGACGAAACCGAGGCTCTTTCACTATACCTACATATACTTAATCTCCGACGCTTAAATCCCCGATTAGTTGCGTAGCGAAAATTAATACGAAGACGAAAGGTTCTTCAAATTTTATTACTCTGGGTGCATGATATATAGATAGAAAATACATGGAGACTATTATCGCGCCAAGTGAAGAAGGGTAAAAGTCAAAGGTAAAGACGAGACTTGTAGCTCTTCAGAAGCTCTGACGATGTCAAGATACTCGGTAGAGTCTCGTGTCAAGTACATTAAAAACGAATGGGACGACATCGAGCATCTTTACTGCAGCGATGAAAGCTCGGAAACGAAGTTGGAGTACAGGCGTGTTATCAATTATCTTTCATATTAATAAAATCACAAAGAATTTTCAACCCCAACTTGGATGGTTGTTCTTCAGCTATAAGATTCCAAGGTTGATAGTTCTTTTTTTCATTCATATACCATCATTATTATCGCTATTGTCGTTAGATTTTCATTATTCCCATTATCATGATTATTTTCAACGCCTCACGTGTCCCGGTCTCACATACACTTGTCACTCACAGTCTGTTCACGAGTGATCCGAACTGTTTTAATTAGTGTTGAAAAATTAAAAGCTTCAGGTGCCTCGTATTATTATCTTGATGAAAAATTTCTGTAAGAAAGCTATGACTATGTTTTAATTAATACCGACGGAGATTTTACTTATCTCTTTCAGCATAGCTTGAAATTATATCGAGAAATCCGATATAAGCGCAAAGATTTTAATCAGATAATTGCCGTTGAATTCAAATTATTATAACATTCATGCTTGCGCCGTCGTTTTATGTATTTATCAAATTGAGTAGATCGTGTAATAAGCTGCACTTTCCTACAATTCAGAGGTCGAGAACTGCAGCTGCATAACGTCGCAGATATAATTATCTGGTTCTAAAAATAAACTATTTTCTCCTGAATATTTTGAAAGCGGGAATTAGACTGCAGGTGAGTCATGAGTGGAGAGGATGTGTCAATTTTTTGTTTCTTCGTTTTTTCGCCGCAATTCTATCATCTGTATAACTCACTGCCATTTCATATTATCGGCAGATCCGTTGAGTTCACTTATTTTCCCGTATGGGTCTAGGAGATGGATGAACCTGCAGGTGCGGAAACGTATTTTTTGGAGGGGAAAAAAAGTGAATTACTCTTTCATAGAATTTAATATTTCCTAACACTGTACGACGTACGTTTTCACGTTTGTTCGTATCTTACACACCTGTACACCTACATGAGGCGCCAGCGCAGAAATCGCGTGAATTTCTGTAGAAGTAGAGAATACGTAGAGCTTGTGACATCTGTTTTGTCCTCATAGAAAAAGCTGGTTCAGTAGGCCATTTCACGCACTTGACGAAGCGACGCGTGCTAGCTGCTGCTGCAGCACTAATTCATGTGTGCACAGTTTTTACGCGACGCATGTTTAAGTAGATATACACTATGCATACATGTATGTATGTGGCTGTACACTTGTACCATTTCATTCCGAGCCACGCCCCGTTGCTCATTTGTTTATTTATTTTCTAATTCAAAAAAAAATCTGAAACTCAACTATTCCGTTTAAAAATATATACAGTACACATGATTGCCAAATTTCAAACACCTTGGAGTGGCCAGTTATATTTCGTCAATTTTACCAAAAATTTTGATCCCAACGCAAAATAAGAACCACGCTGTAATGAGGACAATGTGGGGAGAGAGAGAGAGAGAGAATTTATAATTTTATCTCCGATAGAAAAAGCATTAAAGTTTCAATCCAGCGATCTAAAAATAGGAAAATAAATTCAATGGTGAAATTTACAACCCTTGAAGAGCTTTTTTTGAAACTCGGCAGACATCGTGTCGCGTGTGATCATTTTTTTTTTCTTCAGCTTTGTCCCACTTTTTTATATTTCCTGTCACAATTAGCAAAAGAACAAGATTCATTGCCGGAAGTTAGAGGAAAAAAATACACTGGCAATAGCGCAGCAGCAGCAGCTTTCTTCTACGGGGGATTAAAACTTGAAAAAAAAATTAAAAGAGAAATTTCACAAGTGTAGTATAGTTTACTATATTTTTAAACGATCATATATGAGAACGTCTTGAAATGTATGGTATATGTTTTTCCCACGTGGGCTACGTTCGCTTTTTGGTTCCTCATTCCCTTTTTTTTTCGTGGGCCACGATGGAACTAGATTTATATCTATGTGAAAAAAATAGAATTCTGAATGAAAAGCTTTCAGGGCGGCGACGTGAGTAGTCTACATGGTAAATATGTGACTAACCCAGTGCTCAGGGCTTGTGATTACGGTCGCTTTTATCAATCCACGTGTGTAGTTTTGATCCTCGTTAATCTAAACCACGGAAAAAATCCCCAGACTATCGGTAGAAGCTATACTGGAATTGACAACCGAAATTAATCCCCGTTCTTTTACTCCTGAAAAAATTAATTAGATCAGTAATATGCATGGTTTAACGCCGCGCGCTTATACAAAAACCAGATTTACGTAATTTTGCGTGAAAAAAAATTTATGCGAGTCAAGGGAAGTTATTTTTTGAAATTAAAAAATTTCTGAACATGCAAATTTCTCAGAATATTTTTAATGTTTTTGTATTTTTGCATAAACCTTCCCAAAGTTTATATACTCGACTATCGTTAGTCTATGAAATAATGTCCAAGGGTATTTGAGACTTTTTTTTATTCTACGTCCATATTATGAATACTTTATCAATTATTATTTCTGACACTTGACCAAATTAATTAACATTAATTAAATTAACTAGACTGCCTCCATGATAGACGTATATAATATATTACATGTTATACATTATCTCTCTGCAATTTTTTTTCGTTCCAGTTGCAAGCAACACGAAAAAGATCAAAGCTCGGTTGTGCAAAAGAAAAAAAGAGAAAAATTGAAAAAAATCAAAAAAAATCTGACGAAAAATAGAAGAAAGAAAAACCATGGTTTTAAAATTAACAAATACAGAGACGCTCATAACGACGCCGGCTATGGGGCGTCGGCGTAAAAATACCGCGTTCAACGATCCTGTCTACTACCTGCATTCGTGGGGTGGTGGAAATTTATACATCTATAAACCTACCTTTTAACTTTCGACAACACCTGCATCCACTGCAGTTATACGGTACGGGTGACTTTTCTTCGTGTAAAAACTTTGCCTCTATAACGCTGCAATCTCTACCTTATAGTTATATAGACGTAAAATGCTGTTGCTACTGCAGTTTTCATCTTTCCACTTATTGCTAGCGTTGGAATTAGAGAAAAACTTTATCACAAAACGTGTATAACAATATTATCTACGAGTAATTATATTGTTACAAAGGTTCATACAGGGTTGAAATTTTCCGCACCATCGGGTACGTTTCATATCCGATATGACTCGTGTTGAAAAGTATAAAAGCTCTTTCGTAGTGAGCCAAGAAAGCGATTCATCCGATATACTTGCAAGAAGTATTTATCAGTATAAAGTACAAGTGAAATCATCTGAATTCATTTGAGAACTTCTGTGAATCGAGATATAATCCTATTCGTATATTCTCGAAAAACGCAACAAAAGCTCGATTCTTCTGGTTTTCAAGAAGAGAAAAAAAGTTTAACAGAGAAAAAAAAAGTTCAACAGCTAGAATACATTCACGCGTTCAACTTTTAATTACATTTTTAAATCGAGCGTTTCTTTTTTTTGTTCGTTTTTGTTTCGTTTTGTTGTTTTTCTTTTTCTGGTTACCCCGTATCTATAATATAAACTCACATAACATGGGGTGCGGAAAACGAGAGCCAACAATGCGAAGATACCGTGAGCTGAGGTAGACGTACCTGATGTTTCGCGGCACTCTGCACCCTGGATTTTGCTTTTGCTTCTGCTTTCATGCTGGTGGCTACCCACCCCGCATCGCGGTATGCATACATATATATGGAGAAATCGCGGTCCAGGGTATGTGTGCTCTCATCCAAATATTGAGAGCACTTTGTCTTGCATCGGGATGCGCTGAGCGTTGGAGTTTGCAGGGTTCGTTTTCATCGAGAGCTACACCGTCGCTACTACTGTACTACCACCACCGCCACCATCACCATCACCTTTGCAAGCTCATCCCGCGCGTGATGGCGGATGACGTATGGCGTATGGGCGCATGGCGTATAGGTTAGGTATAATACCAAACGGTACGCGGGAGAAGAGAACGCGACGCGTCGAGGGACCTACGTACTCGTACGTTCATAGTCTGCAGTTACCTACCTCGCTTCGCTTCGAGGTACAGACGCACCGTACCATATGCACCTATTATGTATACACATACCCAGACCATATAACCCTCTCGACTGTTCCGAAGGGTCGTTGATCCGAGATTTACCAGCGGCGACTGTGTACGTTATGAGGAAAACTATAGTCATCCAACTCCATGCTTATGGTACATGTGGACAGTGATAAGCAGAAACGTCTTAACCAACGTAAGAATTTTTCTTTCCAAACTATTGCGAAAACGTGAAACACGACTCGTATCGTCGAAATATATCGATCGGACGATTTTTTCAAAAATGTTGGTTGAGACGTTATTGCTTAATACCATCCATACGTATGGGATGTACCATAAAAGCGTGACCTTTGTTTGGGGCTCGAACATTTTGATTTGACGAATTTTAGGGATTCATCGTAAAACTATAGTTCATCAATATTGACCGAATCGTATCAATAATTGCCACCGATTCATCACGCTCAAATATTTGAATATTCCAGTCTTCACTTCACAGTATATGATCTAAATTCCTGCAAATGAGCTGCAGTGCGGTTGAAAATTGATCAGAGAGAATTTTATTTTGAAAAAAAAAAAAACAAAAAAAAAAGCTCGACGGTGTTTGTCAGATTTAATCAGAGCCTGTGTATAATGGGTTGCGGAGCAGGTTTCGATATAATCACGCTTTGCGGATTTTAAATCATTTGTTATGCAATAATGCGATTGAAATCGTTTATAGGATTGTAATTATCGACCCCGTTACAGCCATTCTGTAAACGCGCATTTCACCATCAAAGAGAATTCAAGTACGACGACGACGACACGGTTATATATAATTCGATAATTGAAACTGTCGAGTCGAATGTCCATCCTCGAAAAACGTCCGTTTCAACATATTGGTACAGGTATAATTTTCCTCAAGTTACTAAAACTTTTTACTTCATTGACTGGTCTTCCAGTATATTTATCTGCGGTAATTATAGATTACTTATTCACGTTTATATTTGAACCAATTTTTAGAAATCCGAGGCAAGTTTCGACCCTGCAATCTTCGATTTTTCTCCAGTTGCATCCGAACCTTAATCCACACTTATATAGAAGTGACTCCGGGTGAATTGAGGGAATTTTAAATGAATCCTTTCATCCGTATTAAATTAAAGCGGATTATTTTGAGCGAAAACGAGCACGGTCCATCGTTTCAATATTTTACACATTTATTTTCACTTTTTATTTTCAGATGTACTTTTTTTTATCGACTTCCTGAAAGTTTTTCACATGAATCCCGCGATTTTCAACATGGTACTTATGAGATATACTTCATGTAAATTACCCACATACATAAAGGGAGATGTGCGATTCCGTGTAAATAATTACAACGTTCTAATCTCACTTGAGTATCTCTTTACGTTTATTGTTTCAGATAGTCTGATGACAATCATGACTAAACTTTACAACAAATTCGCCTCCGTAACACAACGCGATAACTGGAGATGATAATTTATTTTGAATTTATTATTCGGCTGTTTTTGTTTTTTGTTTTCGGTTTTCATCACCTACATATCTTTGCAGGATCCTGTAAAAACAACTCCATTCTCCGCAGCACCTATTAGGTGTTCCCGAATAATGTTTTTTTTTTTTTATTTTTACAATAGTATAAGGATTTCAATTTTGTTTCATTATCTATAATTTTTTTTGTTGGGGGGATTCGCGAAATTTAAATAAATTGGTTTTCTCTAAGCTGAATTTATATATAGACGGTACCAAATCGCGAGCCAATTTCGTTGAAAACGACATCACTTGCAGGTTTTTGTTCCGTACATGATATCGTTTCTATTATAGGTAAAGTTTTATCGCAATATCCGTTGGCCACGTAAGAATTTTCAACGCTGGATTTTATCCTTATGCGTTCTTCTTTTTTTTCCAGATATGTGGAAATAACAGTTGAACACAGAGTGATATTAGGTGTAGAAAAGTTTGCTGATTGGAACCCCTCAGAGTAGGAAAAGGATAAATATATAAGACATGTTATTCTTTTACCTATTTATTTCTCGATTTGTTTTTTTCCTTTCTTTTGTGAAACCATCGAAAATTTGAACGTAACGTGAACATAGTGCGCTTGAAAATGAAAATTTAGCCTTCGAATTTCTCGCTCGTTATTACCCCTATATATAACTCTATATACCAAGGGTGTCGAAGGGCTGAAAATCACTTTCTTCTCCTTTTTGTCCAATTTCCTTTTCTCTCGCTCGTAGATTTATATATATATATATGTTATGTATATATAGGTGGGCTTCCAAGTTTGGCGAATCCAATATAGAGGATGCCAGCCGATCATCCGTGTTAGAATGGTCGTTGGATCGCGAAGCTCCAATCAGAGATGCAGTCGGTCGCAATGTCGGATTAATCCCGGATCGCTGGTCCTCGCTACGCTTCTATTGTCCCACAGTTCAGGGTTTCCTATCACGTGACATTCGCACGGGACTAATACTCGGGGAATCCCTCATTTAAAACTCTGCACCTGATCGACGCATCCTCATGTACCGATGTCGACTTCAATCTCTAAACAAGCCCTGCACGTTTAGGACGTGTTGTGTATTCTCGTAAGTTCAACAAACAAGAGTTTTATATTTTGTTTGCATGCTCTTTTTATTGTTTTAATTTGAATTCTGTTTTTTTTTTTTTTTTTTCAATTCCATAACTCACACCAACAATTAATCCTAGAAAAAAGTTGTAACAAAAAGCATTCGGAGTAATTCTGATTTATACAAAGTACACATTCAGTTGTTTGGCGAATGGAATTAATTTTTTCTATTCCCACACCTACCTTATTTTACCAGACTTTACATTCGGCGTAATACCTCATGCTGCATTTACGATACATCGAAACATGGCACGTGATACCACCCAACCTAATCTTACGTATGGGGGTAGAACTGAGTTTTAGAAAAAAACTTTTGAAAGCCACGGGAGCAGCCTATATTGCTTTTGACGAATATCAAAAATAAAAGGTATGTAACTGGCTACCTGTTCAAATACATTTCATGGCACATTATACATATTTGCTTACATATTTACCTACGCATATATATAAGCATGGAATGAAATGATTGTGAATCCCGCATCGCGTCGAGCTTGCAACGGCAGATGGGTATTGAAATTATATCCTAATTTCCTGTCTCTGTGTAAAAAAAAAACAATTTTTTTCCCATCATTTGCGTACGTGTCTCGTAGATACATGCATATTATGTGTGTGTGTAATCTATTGACGGTGAGATACAGCAGCTGCTGAGGCACTCTCGAGTCAACTAGCTCCATGGTTGTCTGTACCGTACATGGTTTATATGTATGTATATATTTACCATCCATACCCCCATCGTCATCATAACCACCCACTACTACACGCTGTACCAGATAACCACCATATGTCGCGCTCCGCTTAATTAGATTTATATTGTTGTACCAAAGAGCGCGCCTAATTACCGATACTAATTTCAGACCGTACACATAGCGCGTACCGTAAGCTCGTACTGCGACAACGAGTAAACGACGCTATCATAACCAACGCTGCTGCTGCTGTTGCTGCTGCTGCTGCTGCTTCTGAACTTCGTTGCCAAATAAACAAGTTGCACTGGATTTCTATATAGGTAAATAGGTATGTCTATAAAATATATAACACGTGTACTTACGTGTACCTATGACGACATACTTACCATATCTCGTCACCTACCGACGTGTCCTGTCGAAAATTGTGTCAAATTCCTGCAACTTTACAGAGCCGTTTTTTTTTTTCATTTGAAAAATCTAAGTCAAGTCATCTTAGGCGCGTTGACGAGAGAAACTTTTCCGTCGAAATGGAGAGCTTACCGCTCGGGGGTGCTTAACGTTCACCTCTTGGTGCAAAAAATTAAAATAAATTCCAGAAGCACAATAGACTGCAGGTTCACGGTGAAAGGAAACAGAGAGAAAAAGAATAAGAGAACGTATAAAAATAGGTTTATAAAAAGGCAAAAAGAGAAGAAAAAATACTAAATAACTAGAACGACTACGTTTTATAAGTGTGCTTTTCGACCAGGGGGGTGGAGGTAGTCGTGGCCTGCTGACGCGACGACTTGCGACAAGTGGCGTAGAGCTTTGTTTATTATTTCACCTTAAGGGTTCATCCCACTTTGACGTACCTTAAAATGAGCCAATATTTGTGATTTTTTTTTGTGAAAATGAGGATAGGTAGATACAAAATTGTTTTTGTGCTCATTAAATATGACCTTCTGGTATACGAAAAAATTTTTTTTATTCAATTTCAAGCAAATGTTTAGCAAGTATTCATGTATACATGGAGCAACAAAAAAAATGGCGAGGTCAGCGGCGTGCATGAATTTTCACGTAGAATTCATCTGAAACCGAAAATTTCGGAAGATTTGTGTTTAGTATGGTAGTGATTATCGTCCCTGCCTTAACAATTAATTTCCATACAAAAATAACAAAATGGCGGCTGTCCAAAGAAAAAAAAAAAAAAAAGGGGGTTTTTTTCGCGAAAATTTTGTTAAAAAATGAACTTAAAATCAAAATTTTGATATGACCAAGGCAGGGACGAAAACTGACACCGTGACGAGTATGTGGTTGAAATTTGGTGAGGATCGGTCCAGTAGTTTCGGAGAAATCGTGCACGCCGACCGAAAAAACGTAGTTTTGAGTAAACGGCGTTTAAAGTTTTTTTTTTCGGAAAATGCGCTCGAATAAAATTCGAAAATAAATAGTTAGAGTGCTCCGATCTTTACGAAATTTTTACACAATATTCCTGAAGGTATCCTCTATCGAAAATCATCACAAAAAAAAAATCGATTTTTAGAAATGAGCAAAGTGGGATGAACCCTTAAGTTACATCACGAAACGTTTCTACCCGGTTGTGTCCCGTTGCAGCAGCGCCGTGAATAAATGGTTACCGAGATTCTAGCCAGCTTCTAGTGAGAAATAACAATAAATATCTCGTTGAATTTACAATAAAATCAATCGTAACTCGCGGTGCGAAAGAGAAAGTACGTTATAGTATGGCTGGTATGTAAGTACGTAAAGGTATAGAGACGAATGAAAATTTTCTGTATAGATACTTCTATTCTTTTCACGCGTCGGTATCGTTCGGAATTTTAAGTGTCTATTCATGCAAATTAAATAGGAATTCAGATTTATACCATGGCTCTTTTTAATTCCCTATCAGATATATATTTTTTATTTTTTTTCCCCATCACCCCGGGCGTACCCATTGAGAGCCAATACAGGTTTAAACGTTGCTTCAGCATCGCTTATTTATTTTATTTTTTCAATTACCTATACACCCACTTATAAAAACAATTATATAGATGTGACAAGAATAACGTAATTTATATACATATAATATTCA
This sequence comes from Athalia cordata, assembly GCA_963932425.1. Classification (NCBI taxonomy): domain Eukaryota; kingdom Metazoa; phylum Arthropoda; class Insecta; order Hymenoptera; family Athaliidae; genus Athalia; species Athalia cordata. Next base: position 36,821,373 of record OZ010626.1, read on the forward strand.
AGTTAAAAGCAGCGCTTCCCTAACAATTAATCGCTATAATTAATTCTTTCGAGTCAGGAGTTTAAAGTTTGGCTGTTCGAAGAATCTGTCGAAACTATTTCAGCTGCAGCGTTTTATCGTTGAAACTAAACTAAAAAGTTGTTTTCATGCTCCCCGAAATTAGAAATCAATATTTCGATTCATTGTAAAGTGTCTCTCGTCCGCGTGTGCAACGGCACTTTTAGATACGGTATATAAGGTACGTATGTACCACGGTATATAAGAGTCAGGAGTATATTCTGTGAAAGTGCAGAAGAGACGTTAAAGTTGTAACGTACCTGTATGTAGTTATACATGTAAGTGTTGTATACCTAGTAAGGTGGGTCGTGGGTGTTGAGGTCTCTCGCGAGAGTCAGTCGATGATAGTCGATTGCACAGTAAAGCGTTTCCACTGCGACAATACTTCCTTTGATCACATCTGCGGTCGACCGAAACACGGCCCTTCGTTGACCTCTGGAGAAGACGACTTTGTTCGGGTCTCCTGTTTACGTCTTTACAAAGTATGCGTGGACCGTACCCCGAACTATACGCCCACTTCGCCCGCGCCCCCAGCTGTGACCCCTCCCTTCGCCCTTGGTCTGTCTAGGCTACGCCACTTTACTCGTTTGACGTTTCTGATAGGGTCAAACGAGGGTGGTTTTCGGCTCTTCACCTCCGGGTCTGAAATAACAGAATTTCTGTGAACCTGCCGTAATAGCGAAATTGGAGCTGACCTTGCTGTTTACTCTCAGCCACACTATAGTACACATCCGACGATTATCCACGAATCAAACTGACATCCGAAATCCGATTTTTCTGATTTTTCTTTAATTTATATCCCCTCAGCTAAGCGATCCAAAAAGTCTCAGCCCTTTCAGGTTCACACTTTACGAGAAATCCGAGTTGAGATTTTTACACGGAAATCAAAGGTCGATTTCAATCGTCTCCAATAAAAACTTCAAAGAATTCTTTCTTCATTTAAAAGGTTCTCACCTTCGCGAATAGATTTCTTACTTTTTGAAGCCTGTCGAAACGATTCAAATTAAAAGAAAAAAAAAGGAAAAAAAAAAGTAAGAGGTATCAGAAAATTTTATTGCATCGCATTTTTCGGCTGAAATTTCATCCGATTTCCAATATTTGCGCGTAATAAAATACATGGGTGAGTTCCGGAATGCGTTGAAGCACCGAAGTAATTATAATCGTATACGGTAATTATAATCATTATATATTTCCAAGAGTTTTCAATTTCGAGGTGAAAAATTAAAAACCTACAAATCAATTCGGACGTATTTTGAAAAAGTCGACGAATTCGTGTTTCTCAGGTGAAAATTAATCGGAACACAGTCAAATGAACTATTTTTATGTTTCTCGTCCAAAAATTGCAAATTTCCAAAGACTATAGCCATTGATTTGATAAAAATGTGATAGCATAGGTACTATTATAATGTAATTACTTGATTTTTTCAATATTTTCATTAAATTTTTCTCACTCTCCGGCAATGCTCGTAATTGATTATCATAATGTTATAACCAACCAGTGAGGGCGCAATTTGGAAGCAAACATTCCCCAATTAATTCAATACCGCACATATGCAGTCACGAAGCTCATTAACCTATTTAGACGTCATCGAAGCTCTAGGAGCACCTGCTTCACTACGTAAAAGTTTTACGTCACGACTATACCATTCGCATTATGAAAAATAAAAAAGTCAAGATAATAATAATAACAATAACAGAAAAGAAACTGGCGGAAAGTTGATACCGAAATTAGGCTAGAAAATTAAATCCAGTGGAAATACTTATAGATATAATTATATATAATTTTTTTTGTTTCAGACTGAACGTGGCATGAAGAACAAACGTGAGGGTGGAATGTGTACGCGAACCCCCAGAAATTTCTATTTCTTCATCCTTTGCGCTAATTAGACGTCGGGTAGTCGAAATTTTTTAATCATTTTTTAGAATCGTATAATTTAAAATTGCTGGTATTTTCTGAAGTCTGATACAATTCCGTGGAAACATAACGGCAATCTTGACGTTGAAGAGTGTAATTACTGAAGACGTTGGAAATTCTTCTGGAAATCATCTCGTTGCTCGCGAGATTTGAGAATTTCGTGCACGTTTACATGAATATATACGTACGTCATACATACATACACCTAGTCACATATTTCTGGCATGGGACCAGATCTCCCTGAGGTTTCAACAGGTTTCACGTATATTTTTGTAAGTATATTCTGCTCATTTTTCCAGAATTGCAGCCAGAGAAGAAATCTGATTCTCATTATGAAAAAAAAAAGAAATTTTCAACTCCGACATAATTTTATGATCGTTCTCCGCGTTTCCAGTACTGCAGTAGCTGAATACCGGAGTGTTGGTTCAAGAAATTGAGAGGCGAAAACGAAATAATGAGCAAGTTAAAAAAAGGGTCAATTGCTGGAGACCTTCACCTATAACAATTAGCTAATTTCAACGCGTACGAAATTTCTCCCTGTTCTTTAAATAAGCAGCGCGTGCACAGCTCTGAATTACTTTACCTCAAGGGCGCTCTAGATCCGTGACGTAATTTTAGAGAGAATCTATGATTATAAAAGTTGTCTTTATTTGATTATTTTTAATTCTTCTTTTTTCTTCTTTTAAACCGTGGAATCGAGATAATTGTTTCGGATTTATTTGCGCAGCCCTTTTTAACCCTTCTCCCGTAACCGACACCCGTCAGACGTATTAAGATGACCGGCTTCCCAGCTTACAACCCTTCGCTTGTGACGGAAAAATACATCTCGCCCTTATCGAGTCCTTCGATTCACTGCATCTGTAGCGGTGGTGCAGTCTAACCTAACCCAGATTCCAATGCGTGAAGTCATCTTTACGTCTCGAGTAAAAATAAAGAGGTGTAGTCTCTTCTTTTCTGTTGTAGATAACTGGCGCCAGTTTTTTTATTTTTCTCTTCATTCGTTTTTTTTCTTTTTGTTGTTTTCATTTTCTCATAGTTTTACAATTCTTTTCCCACTTCCGTTCGTCGTTTCACGCATCCTAGAACTAAAACGTGTTTGAGATTTTGTTGGTATTCAAGAGTTACGAGAACTGAGGTATGTATTGGGCGAAGGGGTTGGTTTCTTACATATATTTGTCTACAGATTGACGTTCCAAAGACATAAAGCTTCTACAGTATAGCGAAATTCTTTTATACATTGTATAGTGGGTGCGACGTCGGGATTCACATCAGGGTAAACTGGATATAACATCAATCACTTCAGTCCCGCGAGCGTACGAGCTACGCGGTGCTTTGCTTCACTTTAGTTGGCAGGAAACTCTCGCGTTTTTAACCCGACATGGCTACGTCGTTAGGTCCGGTAGTGTCATTTGTTGTTGTTCTTCTTTTACATTTTTTTCTTCCTTCTTTTTGCTCTATTTTTTTCGTTTCATTCTTCTGACCATAACGTACCATCGCCCCCCTCCCGAACCACGATTGGTTTCTGCCGCGAAAATTTCGTGTAAATTGTGTTACCTCTCGAATGTAACGCGAGCTAGCCAACCCCATCCAAACAACTCCATTTTCTCTCTATAACTCGTACCAATCGTAGAGGCCATTAATTTCCCAGAAGTGGCAATCACCTCACCTTTACACATCGACCTCCTCTTCCTCTTTTTTCTCTTCCTTTATCATGTATTCACCGGTACACGCGGGTCGTGTCGCTGTATAAAAAACTGTTCACAGATAATAAGAGTAAAAAAAAATTAGAATTAAAAAATTAAATGAAGAGGAAAAACTATGCGATCTACGATGGAGGAAATTAGAAAACGCTACGCGACGATATTTCTCAGTCTTCGAGTCGCGATATGTCCTTTGTTTTTCTTCTACTGTTCAATTTTTCTTCGATTATTGCTCCGACCTGGGTACACGACATGTACACGGATGCATCGTTTGGTACAAATAGAGAGACACTTTTATAGGGTCTAAAAAAAGTCGTAAAGGGCAAAACGGCGCTTGATTACAATTTATGTAAAACCGTAGGGTCGCATGGATATACGGACACCTATATACTACGTAGGGATGATTTATTCAATATTTTTATACAATATTAAAAGCAAAAAACAACTCTTTAGCCAGATTCCTTTTTACGTTTTTAGTCGACGTTATAATATAAATATTTTTACAACCCTAAGTTAGCTGAGATACATAATATATTTGGTTTATGTATAACGCGTAGTATATACCTCTATATATAAAAAAAACTCTCGGGTATGTACAGACGTAGATAAATGGATATCTTTTTCAAGATCGAAAATAGAGTGGAAGGATGTTTTTTTTTCCCCATCATTTTTTCTTTGCCTTTCTCTCCGATTTTTGTCGAGTTTTTTTTTTTTTTTTTTGCGAGGCGATTAGATCAATAATACATCGGGATTTGATCCGACGTTCTCGGCTCCCGTCTGAGGTACCTCTTCAGCTTTTATTAGCTTCAAAACATCCTGAAGGATCTCTCGAACTACATTGATATAAGAAATACCTATACCCATAAAAAAGAAAACAGATCTCATTTTTTTTTTTTTTTGTTTTATATTAGTTTATTTATTTTTTTATTACTGAATGTACTGGAAGTCCCTTACAAGCCCTTTCACCGTACAGGTACTTATATGTGAAAAATAAAATATAAAAACTGTGTGATTGGAAGGAAGAAGCAGATTCTATCCCTAAGCTCTCTATACCTATACTCGGATCTGATTCGGCGGATGATATGATTATTTTATTCAGGGTATAAAATTGATGTTCGATAATTCGGCGATATAAATATATGAAGAACGTATGGAAATATATATGTATAATATAATGTGAGAAAAGTGGATGAAAAAAAAAAAATATTCCGCAATGTGGGGTAATGGATGTAGAATTTTCCGGCGGAACGAGCTGTGTATAATGGCATATAATATAATCGAGTATGTATAAGATAATTATATGCGGCTCACTCACTAGGGCTTAAATTCGAGTCTTGCTCTTAACCGTATGTGGTATATAGCCCGCAATTGCAGCAGCTGCAGCATGCATTTCTACTATTTACTGCAGGATGCAGCAGGCTCCTCGACTACCTACAGCGATCGAGGGTGATAAGGGTCAAGGGTTAAGCGCGCAACTCACTCGACTCGAACCACGCGAATACATGGTATAGCTATGTATACACGTACGTATATAATTATATATGTATATATTTATACATATACTCAGTTCGACGTTAGTATCCGAAATTCGATTAATCATTTAATTAGCGCAATTATTTCCTCCCGCATATTGCGGGGGTGGTGAACCGGCAGGTTGTCATGCAGTATTAGCGGTACCGGGTCCGACTCTGCATCCTGCAGGGGTTCGTGGTTCATGAGCTGCTGCGGTGGACGGGCGCCATTGTGTGGTTTGGCAGAGTAAACAAGAGAAGCATTCGCCTCCCCCCACCCCCCAACCCCGGCCCCCGGCCCCCACCCCTTTGACCCGGTAAACGTTCGCGTTATCCTCGTAGGGTCCAATTCTATCCCCGCGTTCTCATCCATCGAATTTCACATAGCTTTGGCTAACGTGCAAGGGTTGTTGATTTCCGCGGGCGTTATAATGTGTAATCATAGCTTACAATTTAATATACCCACATTCGACTAGTCTATTTATTTATACGTTGGATTGCAGCCGCTCAAACTCGAAGCTGAGCCTTCTCGCTTCTTCTAAAAAAGAGTTCTGGAAATTTCTCGTTTGGAGCTAGCGAGATTTTTTTCTCTATCGAAGAATCGGATCTTTCATCTGAAAGTCGGTGAGAAAATTTTACTAAAAAATTTTCAAGTCGACAGGAAAAATAGGAAAAAATATAATGAGAATTAAATAATGCCAAAACCGATTGGATTTGATTGAGAATACCAATTCAAATATTCAAATATATACTGCGGATGATGAAACTGTAATACACTCGTTTAAAAAAAAAAACAAAAAAAAAAACGAGATAACGAAACAAAACGGCAGAAAAAAAATAAATAAACTCGCTGATTAATTTGTTCTACGTTCCTCGCTCAGAGATTATTCGTTTATATACATATTTTCAGATAAAAGGTTATGGGATTTCATAATCGTACTCATCGAAATAATTTCATCATCGTGCGGAAGAATGAAATTCAACAGGTAGTATTCGTGAAGGATAAAAAAAAAGAAGATGAAGTAGAAGTTATACTGTTATTTTTCCATTCGCATCCGACGACGTTGTATGTATGAGTAACGTCTATAAAAATGATTAGAATTTCTTCGCCTGTTATCGATCGACGGACATATCCTGATGAATGGGGTGATCCTATAGGAAAAGCTCGGAGCGTGTTTGAATTACTGACCGATTAGTCACCGTGCTATCTTCATCGCTGCATCACCGATCACTTATTATAGTAATCACTGGAGGCGGCGGAGTTACGCCCCATTTCATGGCTTATTGGATCGATCGAGCATCGATGCCAATAATTGAACTATCCATCGTAAGTATATATAATTGAAAATTGTTATTGAAAAACATTTGAATAACATGAACATTACATTATTTTGAAATTCGGAATTCCAAATTCGAACATATTCGAATCGGACGTTCATCCGGATTAATCAACGGCGACATCGAATCGCGTGATATGTTTTTCCGTCAGATTCAAATAATGTGTTTACGAGGTATATAAGCGTATAAAATATACACCACGTTGAGGGATCGAAGTGAAATATCGGGCGATTCACCGCCGAGTTATCCTTCCAATATATATTCTATGGTATGCGAATCGATATTACAAATCTCTGCAGTGCAACGATCGCTGCATGGGGACCTTTTTTTTTCCATCTCAATTGCACCTCATATATACCATCGATTTTGCGCTAGCCAACAATCTCCTGCGGGAATTTTTACACATACATAGGTATACACATGTCGACTGGACAAAATGTGTTTTTTTTTTTTCTAAAATCCATAAAGTAGCCTATAAAATAGAATTAAAAAGTAAAAAGATTTCTCAAATTAATATTATCAGACACACGTAGTTTTATGTAAAATTACCCAGATAATCCGATTTTGCTGTTGGAATTTTACAAAAAATAACACGTTTTTCAGAGTTTTTGACTTTTTGTAAAGCGTTTTGGTACACATTATAATATTTCCCATAGCAGATCCGATATCCAGCTGGTCCTCCTTGAATTTTTACATTCGGTAAATATAACGGACACCGTAATACCTATACGCAAAAAATATAGACGGCCTTTGAAAAAAATTCTGAGAACGATGAAGAAATGTGATATGTAATTCACATGCGTGGGAATCTCACCCCTCGTATTTTGGCGCACCCTGTGAATTCAAATATTCTTCAAACGAATTTGAGAGAAAAATAAGTAAAATAAGAGTATAGGTACGGGGAGGCAAAAAATTTGTCAATTTTATATATCTTCTCATACCATCGTCTATAGTTATCTGCGAACTTGCGCGGAATTCTTGCTTTGACACAAAAGCACGTGTGGAATCGTGTTTTTCTATTCTACGAATTACACCTACGTACCTTTTCACTGAATATCAAGAGACTCGGTAGAGTCTCGTGCCGAGTACATTAAAGAGAACGGAACGTCATAAGAGATAGGAAAAGCGCTGTAGGACTGACTACTGTTTTATTAAGTATCTCTTAAATCATCAGCATTTCGGAAAATTTTGATGCACTTTCTTCATATGAATCGGAGTGAAACTTTCGTTTGAGTAAAAGTTTATCGAAGGCCTTTCGAGTTGGCACGAAATGCTCCATACGTACCATATAACCATTAGCCAAAGTGTACCAGAACCTTGGCTAATGTTAAATTACCATACTAGAATTCTGGATGTTTTTTTTTCCTAAAAAGCCCGCCAAGTCTATACTACATGGAATGTGTGGAGTTTTCAATGAATAGCTCGCAACGGTAGCGGGACTAAAATTCCATACAGCGTATCTCGGCTACATAGGCGACAACTGGATAGAAAATTGTAATGGAATAAACTCAATTAACAATAAGCAAAATTTTCACGCAGATTATGTACTCCGGTATTCTCGATCTCAACTAATTAAAATAACTAAGGAGATTAGAAGTATAATTGCGCTTTCCGCGACTGTTCAACCCCAACCAGCTACTCTCAATGAGGTACGTATGGAGCATTTCATGCCAACTCGAAAGGACTCCGATGAATTTTTACTCAACATAATTTATTTACACGAAATTTTGACTCAACCCAGCGGAGAATTTTTTTCTTCACAAAAATTTTAGAATCATCTAGATTACGTGGAGTTTTTTTTTTTCTTTAAATAATACATAACTCGTTTCGAATGAAATATCAAAATTAGGGTGATTCTCTCGTAATATGAATCCTGCTTATCGAAGAATTACTTCGGTGGTCCAAATTTGTGTTGCACTTGGGACAAAAAAAAAAAAAAACTAATCATGCATCTCGCGTGTAATATAAGGTGGCATTCTTATCGGTAAGATTGGTCTTTACTATTTTCCGGTTGTAAATCAGGGGTTAAACTTTCATTATAGAGTTGGTCTAAATAAGCCAAATTTAGAAGTTGCCAAAAGTTCGTTGAGGAAGGGGGTGAGGCATTTTGCTGGAAGCCGTGTACATATGTATATGTATACGTAGTAAAAGACGGCTAAATATATCTTGGCGGATAAATAGAGATGAATTTAGATAAGGCGGGATTACATTCAGTGATAAATGTCAACTGATATTACGGTAGCAACATTTCACAGAGATATTTTAACCCCTTTCCCTCGTTGCTATCAAACTTTATATAAATTGCATTCGAATCAACCTACCTCACCCCACCTCTTATTTCAAATTACTCATGGGCATTTCCTACCCCTCCGACCATTTCGTAACAATTAATTTTCAACGAGATTGAGAACGGTGATTGGAGTAATGAGTCCAGCGTTCGATTGCTCATCTATATCGATCTCGAAACTGCAAAAGATGCTCCAAAAATTTCCCATTTTTCTACTTCTACATTTACTCATCTAATTTATCTTATTTTATCTTCATGCAAACGCACTCGCTTCCGAATACCTATTTGAGACAACCTTTTTCATCGCCCATATATTATAATTACACCGGATCTACTTTCCTCTTATGAATTAAATTTAATCAGATTCACCGGCTTATAACACGGCGCACAATACATGCGTAGATACGCGTATATACTACAGAAGTAAACGCAACCTTCTGCTATTGCTTTTAAACCTTTCCTGCCGTCGAGAACCTTTCAAGTTCTAAGCAATGACGAGCCTCTTAACTCCATCGAGAGTATCATTGAACGAGGGAAGCCCCTAGAGTCCGACCACCCTTCTCGCGATACGAATTAAGGATCGCATCGGTGAGTTTCTACCGGAGATATTGTACACAGTTGTGTGCAGATACCATACACCTTGTTAGTCCGCATAGAATGTTTCTATGTAAAATTTATGTATATGTATACGTACACGTATCGTTATACATATTCATGTTCCGATGTGCTGTTGACTTATGTATAACGTATGTGTGTGTAAGTATGTATACAGTTATACTATACATATGTGCATATAAAGCTCTGTTTGCGCAATGTCTACCGATTTAAGTGATGTACCTGCACGTCTCTTCGGGCGTGCTGCGCGAATATTATTGATAGATAGATAATTGATGTAGAAATATATGTATGTTGTACGTGTGTATAACATGTGCATAAATATTGGTAAACATATTTAGAACCCATATCTTGTTGTGAAAGGAAAACTTTACCTTCCGCTTCGTTAAACTTGAACCTTATTTGGCATCAAATATCATCATTACGATTACTATTTGGTTCGACGGTCATACGTGGGCACTCTCTAGATCATTTCGACAAGGGTTTGAACCGAACTTTCTTTTTTTTTCAATTTGTTGAGAGCTTTTCCAAAAAATACACCCAGCTCATTCACTTGTTCATTATTATGTCTGACGGAAATATAAAATTTCATAGCAATTTCTTTCTCGAAAAATAGGAAACTATAGAAATTGTTAAAACAAAAACTTAAAAAAGTCGAAGATTCGGAAACACGAATTTTTTAACTCATTGGTTCGACGAATTATATTCACCCACGTGCCAGAAGTAGAAAACAAAAAATAAAACCGCAACTCTAGGAAAATAGAGCGAAATTCAAAAATTCGTAGCTGGTGAATTGAGAAAGTGAATGATTCAGCCAGATTTTATTATCTTCCTTGGATCATTACGCAATCATATTCCACCACCCTAAAAATTCTGGCTCACGTGTATATAGGTATACATAGGGCCATAGGGCCGCGGAGGAGCCGGCCGATAAGCTAGCGCGACGCCGCTCCGTCGTCGTCGACGACGTCGTCGTTCTCCGGTATACTCGCGGGGTTCGCGGGTACAGTCCAATATAAAAAATCTCTACGAATCTCGTAGAGTTCCGAGGTAAAATTCTTTTAGTTCTAATTATTTGAAAATGTACGATGTCGGTAGGTTGAGCTTTAATTTGAGTCCTGAAAATTGGCGAAACTGTTGGATAACATGAGGGGGCGGGGCGGGGGGCCTTAACCCTCGAAATCTCCGTCGAGGGAGGCGTGTGTTCGGTATATATGTGAAAACTTGCTGTGGTCGCTGTACGTATAGCGACGCTAACGGGTACCGTATCTACCGGTGTATGCGGATGGGATCGTGGAAGGGATTTAGCAAAGTCCGGCCATAAAGAGTAAATTACGATGCTAGTCTCGCTTCACAGTTTTCCTCTGCCGTCGACACCATTTTCCCGAAATGCTAGAAAACCAACCGACGCGATTCCCTTCTTCTCCCCCTTTTTTATTTTTTTGCAAAAACGACGATGCAGACGCCGAGGCGAAAATTCGCGAAATTTTTTTCCCGTGCATTCGACTACGCGCGCCGACGCTCCTGTTTCGCGCTATACGTATAGTATATAAATACATATATACATTACAAGCCAAATCTCGACGCTCGGAGAACAATAATCGGGAAACATTTCGCCCTCCGACGATACGAAATTTTTACACGGGGAAAAATAAAGAGAAAAGCTGCGAATTACTCGGATATAAATATATTATACCAGCTATATACGTACATATACATAAACATATACACAGGTATATGCACGTCTCTGTATTTGTATAATCTGTATTTTAACTAAAAACGAAACTCGCACAAAGGCGTCGCGCTGTGACCAACTCACGGTTTTGAATTTGCATAGACCATTCTACATCTCAGCCTTATAGGTATATAAACCTAGGATAGTAACCCCTGCAGGACGCCGAGCGCCGCTGCCCATGATACATGATCCTTTCTAGAGCAGAGCTAGTAGTTCTCACCACCTCATCCACTCACGGCTAGATGAAACTAGCGCAAACTTGGACCTCTTCCTGCTTCCAGCGGACTATACGCAGGAGGTTTTCACTACCTCAGAGTTTCCTTATAGTTGTTCATATACCATATATATACAATATACTCCTTATATAACACCTCAATGTCAAAGGGAACTCTAAGTTCGACTCGTACATAATGTAAAAAGGACGACAAGGTGCTTGACATTTCACGTTTCGTCAAATACGAAATGAAACTCTCTGAATTTTTTTCGAGTGAGGTCAACGAAATTAGAAAAAAAAATAATCGCCTAATAATATTTCGGTACATCTTGAGCTTCCTTCCAGAACTCTTGTGATTAATTTGGTTCCAAGAACTAAGAACTACGATAATGATTCGTGGCGCGAAATTTGAAATGAATAAAAGAAATTTTTGATATCGTGGTACACGCAATAATTTTTCAATCCTGCACATCACGATATCCCGTGACCCTTAGGACGAAGTTGGGGCGTTGGCTCAGTAGTACGTTGTTGCGCAAAGTTATATAGGTATGTATTTATATAAATATATATATGTATGTATATTTTACTTATACAGCGTGTATTCTAGAGTATAAGGTATAATAATGGTATATAATGTATAGTATATATATAGGGGATGTCGGTGGCAAACTGCGGAGTCTTAATTCGAGCGCAAAAAATTAATTGGATCATTTGAGATTCCCTCGGTTTCATCCCCTCGTTCGTTGAGTCAAGTCAAGTCGAGTTCAGTCTGGAACAACAACAACAACATAACGAAGAAATTTCTGCGATTCAAGCCGACCGAGGCGATGGTATATAAAGCCCTTTAACCGACCTCTTGGCTATGATAATACGATAGCTCGGGTACAAACCCCCATTCCCAACGCCCCCTCACTCTATAATATCGTAGATAAAAGGAATTCCTATCTACGTTTCTGTACAAAAGTCGAACCACCTGATTCCTACAGGTTTTCTAACAGCTTCGTATACTTACTACTACTGTATACTCCGATTGTCGCGACATCGGTATAATATTTTGTCACTTATAACAATTGTGTATCTCTATAAGTCTATGCCTGTATATGATCCGCCATCTTGTACACCTATAGCAACGCCACGATAGGTCTTTGGAATAATTCTATAGCTGTAAGATTATACCAAGCTCATCGACATCGTTATCAAAGATTTACAACCCCGACGATCGATTTGACGATTTATATCCGCTATTTCAAGGGGATAATAAATTCCATGAAGAAAACATGCGATTTACGCGCAGTGTAACAAGAAATGCTTTACATTTAATTGTACGTCTTTATATCGATTCACAAACCAATGGAGTTCCAACGTACGATATATTGATATCGATATTTTCGTTTCTACGATAGTCTCTTCTGTATACCAGAGACAAACTACATAAAAACTAATCTAACGATCTCTTCGGACCCCATTTGGTGTAGCCAGCCAGCGTTTAGATTCGTTCGAATGTTCATAGGGCACGTAGTTTTTACTTCCCGAAGAAAATAAGATGTGAGGTAGTGGGTGGTGGTCGGGGGTGGTTTGCCGTCGGTTATTGTTTTGGAGAAATCCGCCGGGTAGTGGACGGGGTGAATTCGTGCGGCAAAACTTTGGTCCAGAGAAGACAAAACTCGTAACAGATTCGCGGAAATGAAGGAACGGAGGTGCATATATAGCGGCAGCGGTAGTATATATGAAGTACATATGTATAAATATATATACCTATGTGTATATATCGTGTGGTTGGCGACTGCCGCATGGCATTTCATTCCCGTTGTTTTCCAATAGGGAACATACACGGCTACAGCATGGGGATGTAGCGCGATTCGCGAATCGCGAATCGCGTGCGACGCGATAGGTACGATTTTGTGTCGTAGCTTCAGCGACGGAGGAATGTTGGTAGCGCACGGCGTCGCGACGCTGGTTACCCGCGCCTGCAGCGGAATAATCCACCCTACCTCGTCGATGAGAAATGGCCGACCCGCCGTTTGTTCCAGATTTAATCCTCGGAACAAAAACTTGCCCATTGTCCTCGACTTACTTAATTTTCAAACCAGAAAACGACGACGGCGACGTTCTATGCTGTGTGAAACTTCGTTGTATACGGTAGACGTCCTTATCGAAGATTATAACTCCGAGGCATCTTCCGGAAATAAGAAAATCGAAAAATGGTACGCCTACTCATGCCCGTGATGTCCCGAAATGTAGTTCCAAAAATTAAATTGTTTTTCCTCTCTATTTTTAATCAGCCGAACGTTTTTCTCAATTTTTTCCGAGGGGGTAACCACTCGATATATATAGGTGTCCCAACCATTTCACATTTCACAACTATTTTTCGATTTTGGGGTAAAAAATCAACATTTTTTTGAATCGATCGTAGGACACTTTTCTGACGTATTTTGACCTCAGGAACACGAATCTGCAAGCTAAATAGATCTGTCTGTAAAATTGATCGAGTTATCGCCAATTTATCGCTCCGAAAAGTGAAAAAATTAGGATATCTCGATGGGATATTTTTCTAGTTGAATTTAGTCAACGGATTCGTGTTCCTGAGGTCAAAATACGTCAGAAAAGTGTCCTGCGATCGATTTTAAAAATACTTCATTTTTGGCCCAAAAATTGAAAAAATCCAAAGGGGTATACCTTGAATTTTGTCGATTTTGGGGTCAAAAATCAACAGTTTTTTAAATCGACCGTAGGACACTTTTCTGACGTATTTTGACCTCAGGAACACGAATCTGCAAGTTAAATTGATTTATCTATAGAATTGATCGAGTTATCGCCAATTTATCGCTCCGAAAAGTGAAAAAATACAAATATCTCGATGGGATTTATTCCTAGCATATTTTAATCGACGGATTCGTTTTCCTGAGGTCAAAATACGTAAGAGAAGTGTCCTACGATCGATTTAAAAAGTACTTCATTTTTGACCCCAAAATCGACAAAAATCTAAGGTATACCCCTTTGGATTTTTTCGATTTTTGGGCCAAAAACGAAGTATTTTTAAAGTCGATTGCAGGGTACTATTTCAACGTATTTTGACCTCAGGAATTCGAATCTGCAAGCTAAATTGATCTATCTATAAAATTGATCGAGTAATCGCCAATTTATCGCTCCGAAAAGTGAAAAAATGAAGATATCTCGATGGGATTTATTCCTAGCATAATTTAATCGACGCATTTTAGGCAACGGCATTTATACGGTTAAAATTCACTGGAGAATTTTCTGATGTCCAAACGATCCAGAGTGGCGGGAAGCTGTTGCAGAGCGATTATGACAGGGTGTGTGAAATCTTTCGAAGCGACGATTACGCGCATATAGCTGAAAGGGTGATCTATAATAGGTGTAACTATAGTGGTGCAATAAGGTCGTCGCTCGTGGTACGACAATCAAACCGTAAATTAGCCAAGGTAATTGATATGCATCGTGAGCTTGCACTCTGGTGTCCTCTAACGTGAGTCGATATACGTAACGTAATTATCCGACAAGGAGATGGGACCTGCAGCCCTATTCGACCTCCCGTTATAATATCTATATGTATACCTACTTCTCGAGCGTTGCATATCGACACCCAGCTGCAGTATGCCGTATCATCAGCTCTCGCAAAGCGACGTTCTGCAGCACGAACCGCATGCATGCAGCTTCGTTTGAATTTCTTCGATACTACCCATATTAAGTGCAGTCCATTAGCAGAAAGCGGAATATCATACGCGTTGAGAAAAATCTAAATTCTATTAGCTCCGTGCTAGAGATTTCAATTTTGATATTTTATTTTATTACTGTTTCTTTTTTTCTGGATTTTTTTTTTACATGGAAGCAAAATCAAAGAGAAATTAAACGGAACTTTTTTTTAGTATCGTTGCGAAGACGCGTAACTGTGATGGTGAGTCTTCTCTATAACTTGTAATACCACGAATAGTCAATCTTGCCTTTTTTTTTCTTCTTTTATTCTGTCAGGTTTCAAGAAAATTGAATTTTTTAGTTTCGGTTCAGGATTCTGATGCGATCCAATGATTCAGAGAAAATCACAACTTTGAGGAAAAACGTATCAAATATAACCAGCTCTTCCCCGAGAATAAAATCAACCGTTGAACCAATTTCAAGTTTTTTGCTATCGGATTCTTCACGAGAGATTTCGTCACGTCGCTGGGCTCAGGACTTTTTGAACCTCAATAATTATCAAGTGGTAAAAACTGAGATATTAACTCACGAACAATTGTCAATGAAAAATTTCTTGACAAAAATAATTCGCAACTCAAATGTGCAGGTTCAAGCGATATCAAAAAGTTCGAAATCGAACTGAAAAACGGAAAAATTTTCCACGTACTCCATGTAAATTATATTTGCCTTTTTTTTTCTTCACAACACGAATTTTACCCGTTCGAAAGTGTATCGCTTAAATGAGGACCCCCTTTAACCGAGTTAATTGCTAAGTGAGTCTTTGTGGCGTGGTTAAAAAAAAGAAGAAGAAGAAAAAAGTTTACGATCTATGCTATAGATACATATAGATGTGACGGAATTCCCGGCTGGGATAATAGAGCGCGGGTCAAACGTGGTAGCTAAAGAGGAGTAGAGTCTATCTCGATGGAAACGCGTAACTTTGGTGAAATCGGTTTGAGATGGGGTTGCTGATGGGGTTTGGTTATGGGGTCGGTTGAACCACGTGGTTCTGTACGATTTCTGAGAGAATAGAGCGAATAGCGGGTTACGATAGATAAGACGAGTCTAGGGCGGCTTAGTATATAGTTTCTCTCTAGATATTATTACACCTACACCTATACGAAGCTCTCAAGTTTCGAAAACTTCAATCTCTCGGAAGTTGTATAATATTTCAAACGTGATCTATAGAACTAATTTAATGCCGATCAGTTCCAATGAAGTAATGAAATGAAAAAATCACCTTACAATCGAACTATACACAATTTTTTAATGTTGATATCAACTTCCAATCGCGGATGATCGATCGATTCTACATCCGTTTCAGTTTACGGGACTTTCTTGAGATCGTTCCGCGACGCGATGCGGTGCGGAGGGGAAGTAGAATTCTTATAGATGACATCGTCGCTTGGTGGTGCGAGCCACGTTGCAAATCGTCGACCCTGGGGTATATTGAGATTGAGTGCAGTGAAGCGAAATATTATAATCCCGCGTCTCGTCGCGACGCCCTGCGCCGTCGCGCACCTATTTGCCCCAAAAGCAAAGACTGAATTCGCATAGGGCAATTATATTCTTCAAATTTATTTATTCATTTTTTTCTTCGTTTTTCACCTCATTTTAATTCTAATTTTTTTTTTTTCCGGGGCGTCTCTTTCTTCCTTTTCGTCTCTTCGACGGGATAATTATACACCACATACGCTTAAAATCCCGATTAAAATCCGTTTGTTTCAGAATTTTATCACATCTGAAATTCCGTCGGCAAACATCCCCAAATTATTCCATCGAGGAAACTGCAGTACTCCCGTTATAGTACATAACTATACAGGTAGTTTATGAGTAAGGAGACGCACAATTTCCCCGTATAAATGAGAACCGGATGTCAATTACTTTGAGACTCTATACTGTCAGCTCGGCGATATTTGCTGGACTCTCGAAAAAGGTCGTCTTACGAATATTATTTCAAGGTATCTATGATGACAGGAAACAAAAAAAAAGACCACTAGCGTCGCGACGCTAAATTGTTGAGGAGAAAATGTGACTTTTGAACGACGGTTATTATGTTACACATATACCGACATAACCGTATAAGATGTTATATAGCAATAAGTTGAAGTGTACAGGGAATTATATTGAATAACCTGAGAATCGGAGACTTAACTTAATAGTTCAGACAATTTCATGTTCAAGCACCGTCACAAGATATTTTTATATCTAATCTAGAAGGACGCGTACGACACTTACTGTCATGTCAAGATCTGTTTAATTCTAACGTAATAATATGAAATACTGCGCAGAAAATTTGAGAAAGTTTTACCTTACTTTAGCCCACATCGATGGAGAGAAATAATGGAAGTAAAAAAAGAAGGGAAAAAATACTCAGAAAGAAATGAAAAAGAAAGAAATTTGTCACAAAGACAGAAGGGGATGAAGGTATCGTATAATTTTATGTAACCGCATGTTCTGCAAAGGGACTGCGAGAGGGTCGTTTGCCTCTAAGGATTTCAAAATTTTTATCTTACAATCCTGATGATCACGAGCTATTGATCTTGCTATCAAAGGTATTATTATAAAAATGAATGTTAATAAAGTCATGAGAATATATTTATATCGTTTCTTGGAAATGGGGGTGCGATAGGGAAGGAGGATTCCGAAGGACCGGCGAATTTTCCTTCTTATATTCTTTCAGATGCGTAATTGAATTTTTATCGAGAAGGCAATAGCACTTTCTTTTTTTCATGCGACGAGATTGAGCTTCTCTGAAAGTGAAAAAAAAAGAAGTAAAACTCGTATAGTACCATTCATTTTATTGAATTAATACGTCCCATGTAACTGCATCATTTTTCTATGGGCCCGCATAGATCAAACGCAATTACACTTGGGAATTGCATAATTCGATGCCAGTGTAGTTGACTCTGTAATTTTTACGAGCTACATACCAAAGTGGGTTTGTGTAAGCTGTAGTTTTGTAATTCGAACCAAACGCAACTTTGAAATAGTGCGGAGCTTGCGGTGCTTTAGAATTCGATGTGGTACCGAAACCGACCTCTGCAAGTTTTACTAAGAGCTGCGTACGTAGGAGAAGAGACTCGAACCATAAGTTGTTCAGTTTTCGGAGGCAGCTTTAGTAGGTCGCTCTTTTATCGACTGCAGATAAAAACAGGAAAATTGATTTTCACATCATGATGCAGAGTTGTCTAAATTCCACCGCTGTACAGCGGCACTCGTCTCACTACGCTAAAGTCTTTGACTTCAAAAATTGCAGCATCCAATTTTTCCTAATTTTTGGAGCTAAAAATTAAATTCTTCCCAAACATCCGTGCGAATGGTTTCTCTTGTATTTCGAGATCAAGAATCCGAATTCGGTAAAAAAATCAATCTGCTCCCACATACAATCGAATTATCATTAATTTTCGAGTCCCTCAGAATACTCGGAATTTCTTTTTTATCGAATAAAGGGCATTGGGTAATGTTGGGCAATCTGAGCGTAGCGTTTACATCTGTGCATCTGTGCAGCGAATTCACTCAGGATGCTTATTAGTCAGAAAAAATATAGAAAAAATTTGGGGGATCAAATTGACGAATTTTTATTTTTCCAAACCAATTAGAATTACCGTAATATATTCAAACATCCTTTCTATAATCGCATTGCAAAACGTGTACGTGATGGGTGGAGATATTAGTTATAAAATTAAATCACGTACATCCTGCTTGTCAGTGTAGTCACACATCGCAATTCGATTTGCCTAAGAATCGCGATTCCGCACATGACCATCGACCATCGATGAACATTAAAACAATTTACAGCGTCGCAATCGTGCGAAAATGATTTCACATAAGAACGGTACTTCGTCTAATTCGTATTTGTATTAGACGAAAAATGAAAATAAATAAAAGTACTTTTTTTAATGTCGGAAAAAAATTTCACATGACTTGGACAAAACGGGGCCGTTTTACAATCCGTTAATATCCATATCGCTCAATTAATTCGTTGCAAAGTATAACAATAGTGTTTTTACATATATATCCCATTAGGACACGCGTGTTATTATAACAAGAGTATGTACATAATATATTTTAGCCGCTGGTAAATTAAATTGCTTATAAATGAAAGAGAACTTGATATCCTTGAGGGACGCGTTGAGTCCAACCATCATCATGATTGACGCGTCGCGTCGATCGCTGTGACCGTTAGAAAAACTGAACGCGTTTCAATTGAAAATCACATTCCGTAACTTTACGTTCCCACGCGACTGATTGATATTCGTTGATTAAAATAACGCAGACGGTTTAAAACGGCGATGAATTTTATTCGCGAAAATTGAAATAATATGTATAAATAATAGACGATAAACTTCAGTGTTGCTCTGCCGCAGAGCATTTCTATAATTTTTACGATATACCTATATACGAAGTACGTTCATTATGCGAAATATTATTACCCTCAATATCAATTACGGGTATATCAGAATATGCGATCGTTTAATGAGACTTTAATTAGTCAATTAATTATGCACTTTATTATAGTCAATATATTTATTAGTATAGAAAGTTTGTAGGTAGAGTACTCGGTATTATCCATGAAACTGATACTTCACTTATAATTGCAAAAATTCTCATCGCTTTTACATCGCGCACCCCCTTCCGATATTACGTTAATATTACGTCGTAATTGGTAATAAAATTATTATTATAATTATTTTTACTCAATAACTGACCGAGTGGCATTCATGCCGGTTGTTAAGAATTCTCTTTTATAAAATTCATCTTGTCCCTTAGCTGATTTTCCAATACTCAGTATTTTGTGCACACGTGTGCGTGACTTATATACATACCTTTACACATATAGGTGTAAATCGTTGCATATATACGGATATATTTGTATTGTCTAAATTCTTGAAGCTACGCTCGCACCGTAGAGCACATGTAAAAACAAACAGGGCGACGCAGGGGCGCCGCGACGTGGTATGTATTCATATAACGCGTCGTATATAATCTTATTTTCAGTACAGTGACCGTACAAACTCTCCCTATGTAATTCCTACACGATGTAAAACGTAATAAAATATGATAAAGGCGTATCTAGTGAAATTTATACGACCTCATCCTAGCATTCCGATATTTATTTTTCATAGAAAATATGAATTCAATTGTTAATTATCTTTTCTTTTTTTTTGTCGGCAACAGCGCAGCGGGTCAAAAAATCTTTGTCACTTTTTCATTATACCATGGTAGTCCGCATGAAGGTCACGTGCCATCATCGAACGGGTCCAGCCGCAAGTCCTTTCCGTATATAATTCATTCTTTGTTATCCTTGCAGCCTTAAATCGAATTGAATGCAAACGGAAGTTCTTTCAAAAGTTCTGAATCTGATTTTAGGTGCACCGATGTATATGCGTGATGTATTTTTTCATTTTCTTTCTTTCCTATAAAGAGTGTGAATAAAAAGAAAGTTTCTAATGTTATTCACGTACCACTCACGATATATATTCGTGAGATGTACGACTCTACGAATAAAAAATTTCCCTTTTCAATAAAAAACCTTCAGTTTCATCAGACATCGAGTGATGATCTGTATTTGAAAACCACTGTACGCAGCAACAACAGTTAATAGCAAGTAATTATTATCCGCTTTCAAAGATGATAAATGTTCAATTTTCAAAGAGATTTCTGTTTTACGAATACCCAAAGTGCCGCAGGTCAATTATGAATGGCTTAGCTTACAGATTTTGAATGACCCGAAACGTAAGCGAAAAGATGGCCATTTTCCACCGGCAGTCGTTAAGATTTGAGTTCGTCACTCGTTTTTTTTTTTCTCTCTAATCTTTTTTTGTCGGTTCTCTACGGCCACACGCACCACTTATATGGGCCCTCAAGCGTTTAATATACCGCGAAGAGGTCGTAAGCGTTAAGGTATGAGGCATCAAGCGCGCTTTCAAAACTATAAGGAGCAAATAAAATAGAGACAGTTTCAGAGGGAGAAGCTTTTCCGGTGCTCGAAGCGCAGTGAAATGAAATAAAACTAGGTAGATAAGCTCGCGTCGCCGTTGCATTCCTTTGTTTCGTTCCCATGATCCTTGATCTATCCTGTAAATCCGAGTGATATGCGGATTATTAATATATAGCTTTCCACAGACTGACGTATTTTTCCTCCCTCTTTTATTTCTTTTTTTTTTTCAATGAAAATCCGGGTCCAAATCACGTTACAGATATGTAAACGAACTGGGAAGGATCAGATAGGCTAAAGATTTTTATACTCCGTGAATCAAAATGGGCCGTTGAAATCTGTTCATGCTCGCGAGGATAATGGATGCGCTCTTACAGAGCGTTGAGTGTTGAACAAAAAAAAAAAAAAAAAAAAATGCTCATATAACTACCATCAAAAAACGATTTCACTTTTACAATTAATTTGTAGCATTCTGTAGAGCGAGCCGTATACATTCACATCTCGATAGAAATCGAATATTTGTAAACATATTTTACGAGCTTTCGAGTGTTGCTTCATCATATCGCGTTATATGTGCACTATTTTTTCATTTTTTTTTTTTTTATATACAAAATTAGTTCGACTGGAATTCGGGCACCGCGGATTTAAATCAACGGACCTAATTTTTTCGTCGTTAAAAATTTTCACCTTCGACAAATATTTGTACAGAATATAGAAAGAGATATTTGTAGTATCGGTATTATGGTGTTCGAAATTCAGAGCTGGTCATTCACCCCATGGGAATCATTGAATAAGAAAACTCCAATTTCTAATCGCTCCGACTGTGATGAAGTCTAGGTTTGATAAATTCGTTGACATTACACTCGAAACTAGTTGTTTATTATCATATACCTTATAAATTGCTTCGATTGTCGCGTTTATATAAAATTTTCATTATCTGGGGACAAGGTCCTAATTTGCTCTTCTTATCTTTTATCTGGCGCCTGAAACCGGCCGTCGCGTGTGATGCGGAAAATGATTACGACAGCATCCCCCGTTGCCTGGACGACAATGTTATCTGTAGGAACTGAAAACTCTAAAATTTGCTTTCCGTGACAAAATTTGAACGAAAAAAAGAGAAAAAATAAAAAATGAAGAGCGAAACGAAGAATGTAGTTCCGCAGGAATACCTGAATAACAAAGAGATTATAGAAAAAGATATAAGAAGGGGAGTATGTAGAAATCATGGGGTTTCCCGGTGTCAATTTCGATTGTATTGTTATACGCGTACATTACAGCGGACTACGGTACCCTCGATTAGTCATCTTGGTTCGGTAGCTCGTCTCGTCGATCGACCCGTATTTTTTTCTGGTCACTAAAAACTGCAATCAAACCCCAAACATCCCTGCTGTTTTCGCACCCTAGTCTATAAAGCTTGTTGCTGAATCGGGAAGAACCTTAGGGGCGGTAGTTCACCCCAAATATTGCGATCCACTTGGAGGCAAATCGTGAATTTTCATTCACGCAATTTCTTGGTGCGTAGTTGTATTATAACTCGCTGTTTACTCCGTTTAATTATCCCTTATTTTAATTACCTCTACCTACTCCACGGAAGTCCGCGCACGGGATGAAAGCGAAGGAAAGAAAATAAACCCGGAAAATAATACGCCTTAGGTATACAGGGTATACGTATACCCTGGAAAATTAAGCGACGTTAAAATCATGAGGCGGACTTACTACCCCATGGTTCTGAGGGATCGGAATTTCGCTTGGACCAGCGGATCCGCAGCCAACCGGAGGGTCAAACTGTCCCCAGGGTATTCGAGACCCTTTCGCAATCCGCACCCCCTAGACTCCAGAACTCGACGCGAATATTCCACCAAGTCTCTCCCACGTGGACTAAACTGGCCATGGAATGTGTGCGTGTGGTATACATGTGTATGGGGCATTCCATGTCAACTCGACCAATCATTTTGCCCCACCATTTTCGATTCGCTTTGTGGTTTTTTGTACGATTCTCCGATCCCAAAGATCAGAAAAAATCTGAAAAAATTTACGAGTGCGTTTTTAAGATCGGAGAATTATGTAATAAATTGGGAAGCGAATAAAAAATGGTGAGGGATAATCATTGGTCGAGTTGACATGGAATGCCCCATAAATATTGTGTGCATAATGTACATCTAGCGTTTGCTAGAAATATTATGCAGCCTAAAATCCCCCCTTCGATATTATATTTCCTCTTTGTGCCGCAGGGCTTAACTCGGTTAATGATATGGCTGGCGCTCATGGTTGGCAAACATTATAGGACCAAAAATTTGCATGAAACTTAATATTACAATCAGGTTATAACGAGATCTAATTTAACAAGAAAATCTCCCTTTCTCTGTCTTTTCACATCGCTTTTTGTATTCGAAGATCAACCGCGAGGCGCACGATAATCCCAAAGAGAGATTTTGGGGGTGAGATTCGGGATTACCGTTTTTGTCACCCCTCGTGCGTTTAGGTGTTGGTGAAGATATATATAGTTATATAGGTGTAACGTATCATTTCCGCAAATTTCTATCCCCAACAGAATTTCCGGTTCATTCGATTTTACACGCGTCATTTCACTGATTATATGGTTTATCCTCCTCTAAATCGAAGCTACGTCGATTTGATGTTTATAAATACTTCCGCGTTGAAAGCGTTCTGAACTTTATCCGTGTTAAAACTCTCGAATTGTTTTCTTTTTTTTTTTCTTGTTTCCATCAGTCATTACAGAGTCATAATTTATTATCCATTAACGCAAATGATGACAGACGGCACGCGGTTATGCAGGAATAAGCGAACCTAATTTCATGTGTCTCAAAAAATCGAGATGAATTTTTATTCGATTTAATCATAATTCTTGACTTGCAGGTCGAATTCAAAAAGTATATCAGCTCATTTTTAGAAATTCAAAATGATTCGATGAATTTTACATCACCCCTATAACGCAATAACCTCGAAAAACGTGTTTAGAGAAACACTGAAAATTCTGGATTTAGTGCACAGTTGTTTTTCGTGACAAAATGCGAGACCTATCGCACCCGTAACATGCGAAGCGCCATAACGGCGTTCGATTGGCCGTGTTCGCGTCGTGGTTCACATGAATTGCAGCAACAAGCGCATCGATCACTCGTTGACTGCAGCAGCCACTCGTCGTTTGTTCGTTCCTATACGTAGTACGTGTGGGCCGTACTTCGAATTCGTTCGAGAGAACAGCTGCAGCTCTTGCTAAACTGCAGTAGCATATCCTGTAAATTCGATGAACCATATGTGTATGTATCATATACTTATATATGTATGTATATACAATATACATACCTATATACTTTTTTTTTTTCAACTGCCTCCAGTGCAGCCTAGGCGTGCTATGTAACAAGGGAATGCTGCTGCAATAAGCGACGATGACATGAAGTAAAATAGGGGTGGGATTTAAAGGGACCCCAAGGGAAGAAAAAGGGAACGAGAAGAGGTTGGAAGTAAAAGAAACAAAATGAACCTTGTTTATCGTTTTAGGGTAGGTCACGTACCCATCCGTTATTACAACTGCAGATGAAAAGCATGTACAGCAGTAAGCCCCAGGATTATCATTAGTATTATCGTGATTATTAATATAGATTTTTTTCAATTCCCCTACAATCGCGCCATACTTATTCAAATTCAATTCGATACGTGCGAATATGTCGACATTACGCTGCATGCATACACGACCTTGCGCATTATTTATATGTCATAATAACCTCTGCAGAAACGACATTTTTTAAACAATATAATTGAGCGAGAGAGAGAGAAACGTTCTATACAAAATCGTCATTCGTTTCTTTTTTTTTTTTTGTTGCATTTCTACGTATCGTCGTTTATTTACACGAAACACGTCGCATTAGGTGATTATTGCAAATATTTTGTACGTACCTATTTCGCTGTAACATACCTGATTTATTTGTAGTCAAAAAAAAATGAAGAAAAATGTAGGCGTAGCTGTTTTCGAATTTCTATTTTTTTCACGCGGTATACATGCTGAAGAGATCGAGGCGACACACGTGCATTTACATGTAAAAAATGTTCTAGCTGACTCGATTCTCGTCCATGGGCTGCCGCAGTGTGTTGAAAAATCTTGGAAATTCTTTTATCTGAAGAGCGATCTTTGGAAAGTAACTTGGGTAGGGGAATTGTAACATACGTTACAGACTTTTACGAGCCTGTTTTGACTCTGAACACCGTGAAGGGGACTCTGGTTTCCATTTTCGTACGATATGCATATACACATTGTAGTAGCTCCACACTATCGGAAACTTTGCCAAATATTATGCCCCGCGGTACCAGCTTACGTGATACTGCAGCATCGAAATTGTTCAATTGTGAAATCCGGGAATCGTTTCATTATTCCTAAACCTCTCAGAAATTTTCAACCGCGCCAAAACTATGTTCGAGTGCAACAGAGCGTATGAGTTGTAGGTACTTTTATTTATACTCTATATTTACAAGGCAAGTAAATGCTCTAGATTGATATAAAATCATGCAAATCTATTCGACGCTGTATATATACACATGTTATAGAATTACGTTCTCAAAAGCTGAATGAATATCTAATTTTATAGGTACAAAAAAGTTGCGACAATTTTTGCATTGAGCAGCACCATAAATGAATTGTGAAATGTCAAGTACAGCCTGAATATTACCAACTCTACATCGCTTCATGATTTTTCATATGGGGTATTTCACGCGAAACCGACAGACCCGTGAACTTTGACCTCTTCGATTTGACTCATTATTTTTTCCCACGTAATACGACCCCGGTAAAGTTTTACTTTCGTCACTAGTGTGGAAAGTGAAAAATGCTTTACTTTACTTTCGTCACTAGTGTGGAAAAAAATATCTTTATATAATAGGCTTGTCGGTTTCGCGTGGAATACCCCATATACACTCGTGACTTTTTCCTCGGATTGGAAGGTTCGAGTGAATACCTCTTTTTTGAGCTAGGATTAAATCGATTTGAAAAAAAAAATTATATTATATCGGATTATCATATCCGGAAGCGAGATAAATGAATTCTTCGTCGTTTATTATATGCAGTGGAGAAGGAATTTTTGAAGGAATTTTTGTTAGGCGAGTTTTTAGAATTTCTTCTTTCTGTTCTGTAATATTATTATCCTTGTACATGAAAAAATGAAAAGTGAAACGATCACACCGGTAAAATTGCGTGCGGATAATATTTCGTTGAAATATCTCAATGGCGTAAGAATTTGATACGGAAATCAATATAGGTATACGCAGGTAGAGTTGGAAGAGCAGGGACTTTCTTCCTGATGCCATTTGACAGGCGGTGCTGGGGGATCCGTTGGCGAAATGACGGGGCAAGTTTCTCGGGAACACTTTTTTTCGCCCCTTTATTATTATATACTAGTCCGTAAAACTCGTTGACGTGTACAGGACTACTCCGAAGTTACTGCACGGGGTGAATACAACGCTAAGGGTGTCAAAATGCAATTCATCATCCGCGAGCGAACGGACACACGAACAGAAACTACTTCGGAAGGGGGGTTTGTGATCCGAGCTTTCGCACTGCACGCATCAAACGCATCAATCTTCTCTTGTTTTTCAACAACTACGCCCGCGCAAATTTACCTCGACGATTCGATCGAAAAATCTTAACCCCCTATTACGTTCGTATAGCATTTGCTAAAACTTATCCAGGATAATGGAGAAAATTGCCTTTTTATCTGGGCTTGATGTAGACAACGCGTCGGAAAAAAAAAAAAAAAAGCATCGTCTGCCTGAATTCTTAACGTTCCTCGAACGTTCAGGAATTTAATGTTTATCACCGTTTGATTTTCCCGATTCGGCTATAGAATCATACTATGCCTACATATTTTGGTATTGGTTTTCTAACGATTTGCAGCTTGAAAATTCTACAACATAGCAATTATAGGTAGTACGTAAAGTATCGCACTAGAATTCGACCAGAGTATATACTACGACAATAACGTTAATGCGATATCGTGCCTAATGTTGCGCGATTCCAACTTTACGGGTCCCGCGCCTTATCGCTGATTTTTATGGCTCACTTTCTATGTTATATCGAATGGAAAGGAAAAGAAGAAACAGTAATCGCAGAACGTGCATTTAGACGAAATAATCCAATTTGGAGCAACTAGATTTTAGTGGTGTTTGATTAATTTTTTTCATCAGTGGGGGAAAAAAAAATCATCCGTTCTGTTACACTTTCTGAATTTTTTTTTTTATGATATGATCGAAGGTCTTTATCGGCGAGAATGATGTTATAAATTTAAATAAAGTACAACCCTCTCGAGATTCGTTGTCAATATAAGGTACATTGCAGATAAATTATTTATTCGAGAAGAGATTCGGCGAAACCCACGTACAACGCGCGCGAAATCGAAGCATTAAATATTCAGTTACAGTAAACGGAGAAGATCTCAAATATATAGAGCGAACAATTTACCAGCCTGTACAAACGTTTCACCTACTCAATTAACTTTTTTTTGTAAAGCTCCGCGCCGCGACGCCTGGAGGGTTAAAGTTCGTTACATAAACGTTTTCGAGGTTTAAGAGCCGCGGGCGGTTCGTAAAAGCCTTTGTGCTTTAATTTATTTGAAAAAAACATTTGATGATTTTTCAAAGCTTGTTCACACGATACTTTTCAAATCTTTCAGTCCAAGCCTGGAAATCCTGCTGCGGAAGCTTCCGCGTTTCAAAAGTACCTACTTTTAGGCTATGCGACGTAAAAATATATCCCTTGTTCTCTTTCTCTTCCGGAATTTATCACCGCGGATTTTATACCACCTCCATAGCAAAGGCAGCAACAGCAGCTTCTTATGTGCTTGCTCTAGTGGTACTTTAGACTTCCCATAAAATACTTGAGCCAGATTTCTAAGTAGGCCACGAAGAAACCTCGGCCTTATTTCAAACGTGCAGAGTCGTACATGCGTTATACACAGAATTCTGAAAAGTCGAAGGAAAGAAACTCGAATTTTTCAATCTCAATCAACCCCTTGTACATCAGCACTTACAAATCACTTGAACTACCTTCTTATTAAACGATTACATTCATGGGAATTCTCCTGATAAGCCTTTTGAATGTTCCTACGGTGAAAACGTCTTAAGATTTTAGTTTTCGACGGCGTACCTATAAGAGTCATGGATCTGGACTAAAAATATGAATGTCATTTGTTTTCGCTACGTTGGAAACAAAGAAAAAAGAAAAACGATTTCAAAAAAGACCCTCTGCGAATGGATACTTTTTATGAGATTTTTTCGCTGTGAATAAAACTTGAAGGAAAGAAAAAACGTTGGAACCAAAATCTAATAAACGATGATATATATTTTCGGAACCGTTCTATCATCTCTGAAGATAACATTTCGATTTCCTTTTATAAACGACGCCACCGACGACCTTATTCGAGTTAGTTTTTGGTAGAGAGTCCATATTATCGGTCCCCCGCAATCTTAAGTTAATCTTTTAAACGACCCCTGCAGTAGCGTACGTCGTGCGAATATAATCCGCTTATGAACCCGCATTTAAGCCCTAAGGAAATTAACACGTTTTACCAAAAGTAGGTTTGGTGCATGGGGCAAAGCTATAATATACATAATATATTATAGGGGAACTCGATGGTGATTCTTTGTCACAGTTTTGTAGTGTAGACATATGCGTTGTCACGTTCCAAGGTTCAAGGCTTTTTGGTCTACAGTTCACGGTTCAGGGTTCACACAATCGAAAACGATCTAAAATGGGTTCTGCATGATACGACCAACCTTGTATGCTATAGTCTATAAAGATCCTATGCTAATACAACAACCCAGCGCACATCCGTTGCGTGCATATAACGCGTTTCAAATAAAAGGGTCACTATAAAGTCGGCGTCTTATAGTCGCTCTACACGACCAAATTTCGGGGGACTTTACTGACTCTTCTGTTTTAAATTAGTTGACAGGAAAATTGTTATTAGTAAGTTGTTGGTACGATAATCTCAACAATTTACCTAGAGAGATAAGGGTTACTGAGAGTAGGCAAATAGAGAAATTCCCCCCAAAAACACCAGATAACTAATTCAGGGTTGAGAATATGTAAAGATAAGCATGCTACATCGTTCCTATTTATTCCTCGAAATTCTTAAACTCTACATCAACGCTATTTTTTTCTGTTCCTGTTTTTTTTTTTTCTTATCAATTCTCCGCCAACGATCGACGGTAAATCATAGCCGATCGTTAAACGTATACAGGTATCAAAGTTTACAAAGACGTCATGGTACGTATAATCCGACGTATAAAATATAGAACAATTTCCCACTGACTGATCGTCAGCCGCAATATGTGACGGCTAAAAATATAATTTCTGTCAAGAAGACCGACGATGTTTAGTGTATAGTGCCTTATATATTCCAAGTATTCATGCAGCATCGAAAATGTGAGCTCAAGAGTTTCATTCATTTTTAGAATCGCTGGAATTTTCGGCACTTAAACATATACCTATACGTAATGTAAATGTAAAAAAAAAAATGAAAAATTGGTTTATCTTTCTCATCAATTCCGGGTATACCGCGAGAATTCTAGGCTAGATTTGATGAATATCGAACCAAAGTTACAAAAAAAATTAACAAACTCAGATCGGTAGATAAAATATACTATAGAACATTTTATGCAAACACATGCGATAAAAATTAGACAAGCAAAAAAAAAAAGCAAACACTCTATCGCTTTACAAGGTCGATCGTATCTCGTTATATTGTAGTTTTCGAATGATTTATTCTCACAATCACACCTATTGGTATTATAAACGTACAAAAAAAAAAAGTGTGACTGAACTCGCTCATTGATATTCACGACGCGAAATCTTTTTATCTAGAGAATAAAAAAATGAGTGAGAATCGATCTCCGCTCAATTATATTGTATGTGACATATAGATGTATAATTATGTAATGTATATACATGTATGATACGACGGAGCAAATGAATTCGAGTATTTGATTTCAGATCGAATTGACATCTCAATTAAATTGCACAATCCCGGCTCTATATTACATTTGCGACATGCACTACTACGGCGTAAGCAGCAGGTTGTAGAATATAATTGCGAATTATATGATTAACTTTGTTCATCTCTAATTTACTTCTACTGTCCGATATATGTTTACAATATCTGTATAGATATATCTGAATATTAGCTATCTCACACTCAGCTGTTCTCATCTAGTTAGTTACCAATTACTCGGTGGTTACCTGCGCTGCAGGCAGCGCCTAATCTCCGCTCGTATCCCGTTAGATTTGTAGCCTCTACCTCTTGTAATTGTTGTACGTACAGTCCCTACGTAGACATACAGGGTAGGACAAAATACTGGCGAGACAAATTTTGAAATTAATGTGAAATTTTTACGCCGTTCGACGCGTCGATGACTATGTCGACGGAAACTATGGAATTCGCTAAAAATCATTGCAGTCGTGTACGAGATTTTTTTTTCATCTATGTATTTTCAAAATCTGCCCCTTTTTTCGGGCCACCCTGTACGTATCCACGTGTATAATATACGTTTACAGTAGCAATTTAGCACATAATGTCTAACGATTTAGACTCCACGGAGTAGATTTCGCATCTCAGTCTATTGTGCGCCGTTTGAATGACCTAATATGTGCAGAGGAAATGCGAGTGAGATTTCGACCAGGATTGCATGCCATTTAACCATAGTCGAAATGCGAGACTTGATTCTCTTCAATTTGGAAAGGAAGAAAATATTTGTCCGCCGTAAATTTGCCCGCGAGTTTTTGACGATAGAAAAAAAAAAATGTCGATGCCTCTCGGTGAATCCGAAGAGATGGATCGCGATGATCGTCGTCGTGGGATATGAAATAGTCAATTGTTATCCTTAAGCTATGTAAATACAGCGCGTGTGCAAACGCGTGTTAATGTAGGTATATACGCGTGGGGGGGTGTTAATGCGTTTTCACGTGCGTGTTCCTAAGCGGTTCTATGGTATGATTCAGATTTTATCTACCCCTTGCCTGGTGCCGCAATCGCCCTACCATTGCAACCGACTCGCTAAACTCTGCGTACACCAGCTGAACGCAGACAACTCGAATCCCCGCGTCGCGTCGCGCGTCGCGGTTACCCCATCAGACAAGGACCTGGACACCAAATCAAGCAAAACACCCACTGCAGGCTTATACACCACGAAGAATAATATAATATACCGATGTCCATACCCACGTGTGCACATACATATACGTATGCAGTCCATGATTACGTGTGCAACGCTATGCAGTATACTAAACGTGTTTGTATATTGTTGTACAAACAGACGATGACTGCGGCGTAAACGCCATCGTTATATGTATATAGATATATAGGTACACGAATGTATACAAGGACCAGGTGTTATGAGGGGATGAAGAATTTTCACTGGGACAAGAAAAAAAAAAAAAAATTTTTACCTTCCATAAAACGACGTGTATAGTACTCCTGAGGGATCATGAGAATTTAGAGATAATTTTTTTTTTCTTACATCAGGTAAATATATGGATAGCTTGATCGTATGTTCATATAGCTGTATATATTTGTATTCAATATTTGGTAACGGAACGTTATATTATGTGATCTTCCCGTAGTACCATCTCTGTCTACACATATGTGTTCAAAATTTCTGTGCCTATATTTATGCCAAGTTGATAAGTCGGCACGTAGCTTGTCAAAGACATAATAAGTATTCAAATCTTTCTCAGACTAGTTCAAGGTGATAACCGTCACCGATTTCTACAATAAATAATGAAACCAATTGGGGACAGAAACAGCTGGGATCGGTTTGCCAAAACTTAAATTTCACTTACACATATTATAAGGTTACTGCAGTCATTATTGTAATTGTTATTTTTACTTGTGTTTAATATTTTCGCATTCATCGAGCACGAGCTCAACAGGAATTATATCCACATCTGCAGAATGTTGGGTGCAGTTTGACGTGCAAAAAAAAATTCGTGTACGTGTGCGTGCGAAAAAATTAAATTCAACAAAAAAGCATCGTTGTGTGTGCGGCTGCAACGTGGCGCCGTGCAGCTCGAGTTTTAAGAATTTCCGTTCCAGTTGCATAGTCATCCGTATATTTGTTCTTTTTCTTTTCTTTTAGCTGATGGCAAAGGAGACAAAAAAAGAATTCCGGACATATTCGCGCGCGAATTATTCAGCTCCTCGGGGAAAAAAATGTTTAGAAAGAAAGGATTTGAGGGAAAAAAAATCGGTACCCTTAAATTACGCGCATGTGGTTCCAATTTAAACTCAAAAACTGCAGAACCGCTTTATACACTCCGTTTTTATCTCGACTCCGGATACTTTCTAAACTTTTCAGTAAATGAATAATTAAATTGGCGAGAAAAAAGAAAAAACGAGATTGCGTACACGGTGTACGAAAGCCTCGAGGGCTCGATCACTTATTGTTAGTTTAACCTCACTTCATATTATGGATGCGATGTGGGGATAATTGTGACGAACAAATTTCGTTTTTTTTTTTTTTTTCGTGTATGGACGGAATTTTTTTATTTCATTCTATTTATTTCTTTTCCGACACCAACCGCGAGTCGTTTCTTATATGTTTGATTTTTATGAGATGCGGATTAAAATTACTTGGTTAATTTATTTTTATACAAGATATAGTGTAAGTAAATGGATTGTAGATTGAAAGGAATTGATATGAACGCACAGAATCGTATATAGCTATAGAATTTGAATCGAATAAAACTCATTATAGCGTAAGTGAAAAGAGGCGCGCATATATACACGTCCTTGAATATATTTAATAAGTTTAGGCAGTCGTCCTCAAATAAAACGTCAAACGAAACGGAATTCAGGCCAATCATTCATAACCACCATATCGTATATAATCACATTTGAGGACGCTAAAACTATTAATCTGTGATGCGTTGTTATATTAGGGTGTGCCAAAAGTACCGGCAATAAACTCCATCGAATTTCACCCCCTCCCGTCTGAAAATATCACCTGCTATATTTATGTCAAATTAATATATGTTATATGTAGGTACGTATAACGTATGTACATCGCGGATTCTTCTGCAAAATATAAAAGAAGCGTATGGAATTTTTATTTTGTTTGTTTTTTACAAAACTTTCGACTTCAAAGACGCCGTGAATATCGTTAAAAAATATGACTCATGTTGAGTCGATCGGGAAAAGACGGTCGCGAAATCGTTGAAAAGAATTAGCAAGTTCATCAGCGTCGTAATTCCTGATTCGAGGTTTGTTTCCGATCACCTCCTACTCATGTTTCAGTCTCGCGTAGTTTACCGTTCTTTTCGATTTCTCTCTCTCTCTCTCTTTTTCTCTTTTTCTCTCATTACACATACCTACCTATATACCTTTAGTCCGGCCCCTTTGGTGGGGGGAAAAATGTCTGCGCGCGCAAATGAAAACCACGCTGCCGAGCGGCCGGGTATTCGATGCCGCGTGTGTTCGGTTCTTCAGTTTAGTGACTCCGAAACTTCTTGGCGGTTGTGTCGCGTCGATTTTCTCTCCCGTAGATGATAAGTGGACCCCGATTTCTTAGCACTGGAGATCCTAGAAAACACAAAGTTATGGGGTTTTGAGATCCATCGGAATTTATAGGAAGAAGAATTTTGGTTTTTTCTTATATTACCTGATGAGAGGTGAAGTTTGACGAAAAGAAATTTTTTTGACGATCGCGGACGGCCGTAACGATAAATCGGTTCTGCATTCTTTGCAGTCGCGGCTTCTGCGCCGCTCGCGATATTCGATTATTATTAATCGACGTGAATAATTGTTGACGATTTTATATGAAAATTATAATCATGGAACTAAAAATCTGCGTGATTCTTCTTCTCACTTCATCGACGATCGCGCTTTCGGAACCAGCGGTGCAAACTAAGGACGTTTTGGTGTTGAAGTGTTGCGAGACAGGATCTACATTGGCGAAGCCAACCGTCGAAGAAGAAGAACCAGGACGTTGTCTACCTTCTGGAAAACCTTGGCAGCCTATTATTTATTCACCAGGTGCATCTAGCCCAGTTGGCATTCCGGATACATGGGCAATCCGTGAAAATACTAAACCGACATGTCGCGATGGTGTTTTGACCTACATACCACAGGACGAATGGAACCCCTTCATATTATTTGACAGTGGTCAGGTGGTCCTCAACAGCGGTATCGGTCAACAATACAATCCTGGTAAATTTTGTGCCGATGAAGAAGGACTTTTGGTCTGCCTACCGAGGGCCGCGATAACAGCTAAAGCAACCATGAAACCTGTCATCCAGCAATGTTGCGGTGCAGATGCGGTCTTCGATCAGAAAGGAGGCAAATGCGAGTACCAAAAGGACCCGAGTGACTCACCACCGTTGATAGACAACATCGCAGACGTTGAACTCACCTACGGTTTCCCCGTATGCAACTCCTCAGGAAATCATAACATAGTGGGAAGTGTAAGTGACGGTAAAATACTCGCAAATGGATCCATACAGTTCGAAGATTTCGTCATACCTGCGAGACAATTTTGCATCGAAAGAACCAGAGACAGGAAATCCGTCAAGGTCTTAACCTGCGCCGAACACGTACCTCAGAGGTGAGTCCTGATGATTCGAGTAGTTTTCGGTGCATCATATCGGTCAGCCGATTCGATATTACGTTTCAATGATGGATCGATAATTGATTTTCTTGAATTTTTTCAACACCTAAAGATTAACTAAGTCATTTGAATACCGATCTAGTACTTTCTGCATTCCATCGGTGTTCCAGTTACAATTACGCACGTCTGTTCTTTTAGAAAGTGTGAAAATTTAACGGTAGACGATTGCCAAATTTCAATGTTCTGGGAATTAATTCATTTCACCTTTACTTAAATTTCTATAGTTCCGGCAAAATTTATACAATTATATAGAAAGTTTCGTGAATTAATGAAAGGATCTTGAATCCTAGGAAAAAAAAAATTATTATTACGCATCGCGCCATAAGCGTGCAGCCTCCATGCAGATCCGCCTATACAAATTCATCTGCAGAAATTTGTCTCGCGTTGCGTTGTAGAAACCCAACGCCTTTCATACCGCAAATCAAATCATAACTTTTCGATGAATTCATTCCGCCGTGTTATGCGTTCGAATTACGAACGTTATACTTTGGTAATCGTGTTTCAAAGCGCATTATGATAATTTTATGCACAGAAAATTCACACTTGCCATACCACGCTCTAACACGAAACGTACGTTTGCTTTCACCTGTCAAAACTCACAAGCGTCGTCGACAGCAGGTGAAACCCCAAGCAGGCGATGACTCAAAGTCATCGTATCTTTTACCTTTTCATTTTCTATAAGTATAGGTATATATTCCTTCCAAGTGGGCTGTACACGAAAAACTTGAGATGATATAAAATAAATGAATAAATACATATGTACGTGTTGAGTACATGTACAATACTCGGGCGTGTTTTTCATTGCGTCATTTATCGTCCGCGGCGTCGTCGTCGTCGTCGTCGGTAATCTAATAAGAAAGGAGATAAGCTTTAATCTTAAATCTTTATTACAACTGCAGAGCTTTCTCCACCGTACGATAATCTCTCCTAAAGGTAATTTTTATCACCGTTGCTTGCAATGACCATCGTTCCAAAGAAAAAAAAAAAAAAATTTCGAAGAAAAGAGAATTAAATATCAAACTCATATACACACCAATCGAAACAATAGTGTTCACAATTTAAACGATTATAATCACATAGTTTTTATCATAAGAATCAATCCTCGTCTGTCACAATCAACGGTCAATTGATCTGACTGCCGAGTCCAGACGAGGAGTATATTTATTCTTTTTCTGCCGTCCACTTGACCTAGCTTGCTGTTACAGTGCAAAAAATTAATTTCGAACTTTAAATCGATACGGTGTATATTTATAACAATTGCAAATCTTGATCATTTATACACTTTTAATGTGAATTAATTTTCTCGTTGGATTGCACGATGTGCATCGATTAGATAGATAATTGGTAGTAAATAAACACGAGTGTATGTGTATAGATGCACATAATATTTATGTACATAGAATGCAAGGATTAATCAAAAGATCGTTAAAATATCTTCTCATCATTGGTTGGCCGATCGGATAATCAATCGTTAAATAGCTTATACTGCCGTTGCAGTTGCAAGTCGTCGTATAATTCCTTATCTATATAATATATTTTCTATATTTTCACTTTATCTTCTTCTTAGTCTTTTCTCTTTGCTTTTCGATATCTAATTCCACCCTCGATATCGCATCAATTCTTTTCAATCAGATTATTATCGACACGATCGATCGATCAATTTTTGGGGCTCTTATCTATCCTGCAGCTGTGTCATCATTCGGTATGGGTAATAATTTTTCTACATCAATTCCTGGCCGTTGATTTTATACGTCATATTCTGGATCATATATGTCTCTCGTGCGCCATACATATTGACAATGACAATAATTCTTTTAACGCCAATTAACAACGCCGTTCCTCCTCTCGTAATTAATGCGAATCATTTCTTCGCCATATATAACACGTTACGTACGACGCTATAAGATCTTCAAGGATCCACCAGCTTCATTGTGTTTTATTCTCGTCAGTCTACGTTCTCCATGATTTTTAATCGGACCGTAAAAAATTCACTGTATATCTGATCACTTCGATGATTCATCTCTGTAGAATGGTCAGCTGTAATTAGTTTAGGAAAAAAATAATGTAAAACGTGTACAGCTAATAGAAGATGTTGAAAAAAAAATGTTATTTAATATTCCATTCGTTATCGCAAAATTTTAAACGTGATTATAATCGGGAATACAATTTTGCGCTCTATTTGGTCCTCGCCTCATGCACGGTAGTTCGAAATATGGTAGGTACGTACATACATAAAGCTTGAAATCACGATTATCGTCTGCAATCCTGCGTTCCAATATACACGGCATATTAATGCACCATATAATCAATCGAGTCGGAATTTAACGCCGTTTAACTACCTGACCGTTCATATAGTATACGCATAGGATATTTTACCGCAGATACACATACGAACTTAATCCGATTTGCTAGAGCTTAAGAGTAGCGAGCGAGGAGAATGAGAAGCCGATTAAGGAATTTTAGAAAATCATTACCATGTGTTATGTGGAAGTAAATTATATGATCCAAGATATGAGCAGAATAATTTTTGTTCCAAAAATACAGAGAAATTAACCAATTAAATAATTGAGTATATTTCTTTTAATTGACATTCTACCGTATTAATAATCTTAAATTTTTGTTCAAAAAACTATTAAGGAAACCGATGGTTGATCTCTTCTGTCGTCTCACGCTTGTACGTCTCTGATCCGGTATCAGAACTGTGACTGTGGAATGAAATTTTCATGTGCTTTTAACCTTCTAATTACAGACCCGAGGTAGTCCAGGCAGCTGACGTGCGGTTCACCCTTTATCCGATTGGATTCCTAATCAGCGTTGTCTTCCTGGCAGCCACCCTAGCAGCCGGGTGGCTACTGCCAACGGCTCACCACGTACTTCACTGGCGATGCCAGACACACCATGTTGCCTGTCTCCTGTTGGGTGACCTTCTCATGGCCGTGATACAGCTCGGAGGAAAGTCGCTTCAAGGAGACGTCTGCAAGTCAGTCGGTAAGTCAAAGGAAATCTTAGAATCTTAGAACATTTATTTTCTTTTTCTTTCCAAGGAGTCACATGACACCGTTAAAATTCAACAAAATTTATTAACGATTCACAAGTCAAGTATAGTTTGAGATTTTTGTGAACTCGTGCAATCGTCTGTAAAATTTTTGCCCAATTTCCTGGATCTAAACGACATCCAGGTAATTTAATTACTCTGGAAACGATCACGGGGAAAATTAACGAAATCCGAAAGACATGTGACGATTGAATTTTGAGGGTGTCAAATTTGTGGGAGAAAATGTTTCTGTAGCAAATCACATGCGGGGAAGGGGAATTCGTTCGCGGGACCATCATCGCCTGCTGTTTCCTGTTACCAAGTTTCTATTTATCGGACCGGAAATTCGTCCGATGTTGACGAAATACAGAGCGATCAACGCTTATGCTGTTCCACGGTCCACTTCGCACTGTTGTATATACGGTATATGACACAGACTAGTAGTTTACAACTATATTGATAAGAATTTCCGTAGCTGCAGCACCGCAAATTTGAACCCTTGATGTCGAGATCACTGATCGACTTCGAACTTTGATTAACGTTCGAGATTATTATTATATCGATCAAATATCAGCAACAGCAGTAGCAAAAGCCCTTTGAATGATTGTTTCCGGAAGTTACTTGACGGCGGATATCAACCCTTAATGATTACCTGACAAAACTTTCCTGCTAAACGTGTATAGAGCTCATATGCACACGTATAACTGTATAGATACACGCTTTCCTTGAGCTTGAAACTCCTGCAGGAGCTGAAAGCCTTTCGAAACTCTCGCATGGGTGAGGATCTGATGCAGCAGTTGAAAAACAGATGATCGTAACTTCCGGTCGTAGGTATACATTATTACCGCTGCTGCAGACATTTTTAAAATCATGTGGTACTTCCTCGAGACATTTCAGACGAGGGTCACAGACCTTTTATTCGTATTCTTGGCAACTGGGATAATAATATGAGAAAAGCAGAACGGTTTAATGAAGTGACCCATTTTTCTTTTATCTTCCTCTTTCCCTTTGCTATCTGCACGACCGATATTTCGGTAATCTTTTCGCTGTCTCCGAGTGACAAAGTTTGTCATTCTTCAAAGAGTTGTGTTGTATCTAAAGAGAAATAATCTTTGGTTCAAGTTCTGATTTGATCATCAAAGAGAAAAAAATAAAACAGATTCGTAATGACCCTCACATATATTCTGATCAGAGGGTATAGAGCATGCCGAAGAAAGTTGGTATCGAAGTTTCTGGTTTTTGATTTTCATTCTTGTAATTCGTAGCTATACCTTACCCGTAGAGCACAAGGTCGACTAAATGAAGTTTAGCAATTCAAATCTCCGCCTGCTGTATAGTCTACAGCAATTTGCAATTCGCTTCCGGAGGATCGTAGACGCATATAGATAAACTAAAAATAGGTAGAAGAAGAAGAAGAAGTTCAGGAAGAAGGGCCACGTAGTTCTAGAGAGTGGATATAAAATTCCAGAATCAGACTCCTTGTTCGTTTGTAATTTGATATGTAATGGGAAACGTTCAGAGATAATGGAAAATCGTATATCGAGCAATCCTGCCTTGCCGTTCACGCCAATCCGGAGGTTTTTTTCGCAATTCCCGGTGAGTTACATCAAACCTTAAACCTCAGCAGACGGGCGTGTCCGTTGCACTTGAAACAAAATCGTTTCGGATAAGTTTGATTTCTTCATTTGATCCTATCGGGTATCCTACCACATTTTTCATCCTCGACTAATTACTTCGCGCTTTCACATCGACTGTAAAAAAGAATAAAATACTTTCAGGATGCAGAGGTTTGTCGTTGCGGTCGCTCCGCACCAGAAGCTATACTTTCGAGACGCAACTCCGTGGCACAGATAATTAATGTTACACGAATGAAAAAAAAAAAAAAAACAGAAACGGTGGAATAGAAAAAAAAATGTTCGACGATGTTTAGAAAGACCTTTGAAAAAGCAACGAATTAATTGTCGCAATCTAAAGACGTTTGCTTTCAAGTTTCATTAACGAGTGTGAAGAAGCACTTGTAACGACTCGAAGGTTATCTCTACAGTTAGCCCTGATATTCCTGCATAACTCGGCTCCGAATGGATTCTTCGATAGTCTTTTACTTTTCCTTAGATAGGTACTTCAGCTTCTCTCTGAACTTGGCAAACGATTTTTTCTCTGACCCTAAACCCGGCTCTTTTCAACCTTTCCCATCGCGCGTCGCTTTTGTTGTTATTATACGAGAGAAAATATCGCCGTCGGAGCTACGACGAGCGATGGTAACGTATCCAAAGTATATAATGGCCTTCAGATGCTCGACCGCAACACCCGCATAAGGGCAAGACGTGTTATTGCTCAGAAAAATCCTCGAGACTATTTTAGCGTTGGTCTTCCTTTCGTATCTTCGGACTTTTATAACGTGACACGTATATACTTACATTATCTCACCATATGCGGGATCATTCGCAGGACGTGACGATCCAAAGCCTTTTTCCGGAATTTTATTTATCGTTATTCGGATTAAGAAATATTTCCATTTGCTCGTTACTTGGGTGGAATCCAACGAAAAAATACTTATTCAGATAGTACGATAATCCGATACAATTAGATTTTTAATCATGCCACAAAGTGCGGTTTTCAACTGCTGCGTTACTCCTGCTTAATAAAAAATGACGTCAGGCATCGATTCCTTTCTATAGATTATACATTCATTCCCCGCAAAGATTTTTTATATTACACACTCGACTTACAGTGGATAATAAATCATTGTTGTATGTATTACAAACGTACGTGTAGCATGAATTTACGTACATTCATACCGTCGTCTTACGTTCGTTGTGCACGATATGGGAGTGGCCTAATTATTTCGTTAGCCAGTGCCCGATTCGGTCCTGTCCTTGATGGTAATTTTATTTCACTCGATTCTTTAATGTGGAGACAAAAGATCCGTGGATCGATTCTTTCAAAAACTCAAGAACTGCTGTACGTAGCAACAACTTCGGATCAGATTTTCATGAGGATTGAATTCAAGCATTTTGTTTTTCTTTTGTTTTTTAATCTCGGTTTAAAAGGCAAAATCGCAGACATGGAAAGGTACCACGCCGTACATCAGGAAATGTTTGGTTGACTTTTCAAACTTGCTTTAAAATTAGTTTAATCTAACTTGACTCGGCGTTTTGTGCACTGTATCTAATATCTAATTTTCACCGCAATTACTATCCACGTAGGTTTTCCTTCTACCTTTGATTTGTGTTTATGAATTCATAGCTGCGAAGTAATGAGCATTGCAGTCCTCTGGATCTCCATATACACGTACACATATCTATGTGCATATGACTTATAAATACTTAATTATTTCTCTCTACCCGTTGATATATTCTTAGCAGTCCGGGTATATTCGTCTTCTAGATGCCACACAAGCTACCACCATATCAACTTGCTTCGCCTGCTGCTGCATGGTACGTGCTTGCAAGTCGTGGCCACTTTCAACTTACGTCTCGTCACCGTCAAGTGTCTTTCTCTTTTCCTCTATCTTTCTCTTTTTCTCTCTGTCTCTTCATTATGCTTCACCGACTCTGGTTTGACTCCGACTCACTGTAATCGAAAAGATTCTGATAAGAAGCCGCGTAGATATACATAAAATTCTCCGGACTTCTTACTACCACCCAGATCATTATGTTGTGCACAGCAAAACCATCTCGAGTAGGGTGGTCCATTGAAAATGATGAAAAAGTTGAAAAACTGAACTCACATTGCTCGTGATTCGAGACAAAAATTCAATTGTTAGGAACATAAAATTATGACTTGTGTCGGTAATCTCAAAAAAACAAAATCCATAATGTTGACCACCCAGAAACAATGGAATCATTCTCCCACATCGACGGAACGTTATCTCATGAAAGAAATGCGTGTGAAATCTAATCAAGAAATTCGCATTTCTTCACGGAATTCAATAACGTGTACAAAGTTTGGATTTAAAACACGCGCTGGACAACATTTCAGAGAGAAAGAAAGAAGAGTTGAAAAACAAAGTTGAAAGAAAGAGAGTGGAAACAGATTATTTGTTATGGTTTTTCGAACGTGCAGTGGACTGTTATAACTCACACGGTCGGCGGCGGGCAGCTCGAAATGTTTTTATTTCAACCAGCTTATCTTGGAGGCGGGTTAATTTTTTTCATTAGTCTCCTTTCTTCTTTTTTTCTCTTTTTTTGATCGTCTTGTTTTTCGAGAAAAAACATACATAGATCGGTAATCACGGGTAACTAATATGTTATTTTTATATACCATAAGAATTTGTTACCACACATGGTTTTCTCGGCTTTTTTTTTTTTTGTTGGTTTTTCGCGTTTCTCTGTCGGAACTATTTTCCTTCGCTATATGAAATGATCATTAATTTATCACAAATTGCATATTCATTTAGCGAACAAATTTAATAGCGCAGAGCGATAGAATTCACCTTGAGGCGACAAAGTGGAATTAGACGTACGAGAATAAGCAAAAAAAAAAAAAAAAAACGCGCTCTTCATCTCGTTTTGATTTATACTCTGAAAGTCTGTCACAGAAACAATTCGGAGTAGTTAGAGGATCAAGTCATTCGATTAAACTTTATACTTTGGCGTGTATTCAAAGTCAAAAGTTTTTTTTTCTCTCTTCGTTGATCTTTTTTTGTTCCATATACCCGCGTTGCTTTAGTTAGCCTGTCTCATCGGATGTATGTATAAATACGCATTGTGCCACTAGTTCTTTAAGTAGGTAACCACTGCGATCTAGGTATTGTCTAATTGTAAGTACGCTTCGTTACGATACGTCATTGTTTTTCTCGGAAACTGCAGAAGCGACTCGCTGATCTCAGCGGAGAAAAAAAAACAA
Source organism: Athalia cordata (assembly GCA_963932425.1). Classification (NCBI taxonomy): domain Eukaryota; kingdom Metazoa; phylum Arthropoda; class Insecta; order Hymenoptera; family Athaliidae; genus Athalia; species Athalia cordata. Next base: position 36,863,926 of record OZ010626.1, read on the forward strand.
CTTTCCAAGTGTCTGAGAGAAGCGCATCTATAGTTCAGAGAATTTCACTGACGTGGCATCTGTCTTGAGTACCCATATTATTAGATCAGTTCTCACAAGTGGTCTTGTTGCAACAAAGTCTCCAAACAAAAGAACTCTTTTTCTAGTTAATTAATCTTTTGGCAAAGTGCGTTATATCTTCATATTATATTAAAGTCAGGAAAATGCTTTTACTAGGTATATAAAAGCGGAAGATCTAAAAAGCCGGATGGAAATTGTGGCGCCTGCAGTTTCAGGGCAACTTGACCTTGTAGGATGGTGGTTGAGGTCATGGCTAGGAGCAGCGAACGGTGGGCTATTACGAGAGCACGTTTCTTTGACAGAGCGTGCAACGTACGTTGATCGTAGAACCCCATCGCATCGCGCGACTGGTTCGTGACTTTAAATTGGTCAATTATTTTACGATCTATCGGCGAGTCTCAGACCATGGGAATTAAGGGAAGAAAAATAAACGTGCGGGAAATTTCTGACCCGCGAGAACGTACAGCTCCTCTGACCCTTGAAGTTTACATTTTATTACCAACACAATGATACGATTTTCAAAATCTCCGTTTTTTTTTTGAGAAATCGAAAGTTCGTTCGTTTACGGTGTCCGTGCGGATATATTTATATCCATAGGCTTTGAAAAATTGGAAAAATCTTGTGAATTTTTTATGTACCTTTCACTCGTGCTTAATAATGCAAATAATATCGATCTCATATGCGCACGTAAAAATTTCCACCTGTGTCACGACCGTGTGCAGAATTTGAATTCGGATTTGCGAACACGAGAAAAAAAAAATCATGTGATTTATATGTGGGTTGCAAAAAAAATTTCACTGAACTAAGTCATGAACTTCGAATTCAGTATAATTAAGTGACGTTACATATGCGGAAATTTATTTTCTGTTCGGAACGTACGGCACGCTGCCTACTCCGATGGTTTGGTTTATAATAGGTACTGTACGGATGTCGAGAGATAATCTGATCGGAATTTCGTATCCTGGAACAGGATATTGCAATAGAAGAAAACCGAGAGGGTTGCAGCTGGTAGTGTAAGATACAGTAGCTCGGGGGGGGCTTTAGTTCGGTCGTAGTATAGGTAGCAGAAGTCAGTGTCGCTTTCGCGGATGTTAACTATCGAGAAGTTATTTTCAATTTGCTTGGCAGAGATGTATCTTCGGTGACTTTAAAGCCAGACTATCGCCTCATTACAGTGTCTGGGACTTTCAAGGTTGCTACTTCTACTTCACTTACTGCAAAAGCCCTTTTTCTCATTAGCTTCATCAATTCGCGATTTTAAAGTGGGTATTATATTATAACAAACAAAAAAGCTGCTTTGATTTTGAAAACATTATTATGTCCCTCATATTACAACGTATTATCAGAATCTATTCAAAGTATTCCTTCAATATAATCATAAGCTAAAGAATAAGGAGTTGACGTTACAAAAATGGTAGTTTGCTCTCCACGGAAATCCGATAGAATTTTATTATTATGTTCTATAACGCGAACTCTAAATTGAAGCAAAAAGTAAAGCATCATAAAATTTTCACTCAATATGGTTAACGGCGGATTATTGTTTGCCAACGTTCTGAAAGGCCGTCCAACACCGCTTCTATTCATCTCAAAGCACAATGTCACCCGCGGAGTGTGTCGTTACAAATCCATCATGTTCGTTCTATACACGCGAGAAAGTCTGAAGCCCTTGAGCAACCGAACCGCTGTTCGTGGTAGAAAATGAGAAAAAAAAAAGAAGTAAAATCAAAATGTAATTAACTTTCGGCAAATCCCGATATCAAAAGCCGAAAGTCTACATCTTATTCCGATGAATGTCACCAGTGTTCGTGAAATGTATGGCAATCGATTTGGCAGTGGGGAGAATCGGAGAAAAAATTTAGGGACCGAGAAGTTGGATGGGGAGGTTAGGTTTTTTCTTTTCTTTTCTTTTTTTTTTCTGCAATTCATTCTAGAGACCCATGAGGTGCCTGGTGCTTCTGAAAGGAAGGAATTATCTCTCCTGGTTCTTCGTGGACTCTGCAGCTCCTGATCTTGTTACGAAATGAAAAGAAACCTCTCCTCTACAACCGTACCGACCAGTCCTGGCAGAGCAGCAGCTGACGAGGCAGACAGGATCCCTGTACCATACAGGATGAACTTCTAGAGACCCTAATGGTTCTCATATTCATTGTCAGAGTGTAGAGAAATTCACCGACAAAACTCCGATGAAAGCCTTCGAAATGGGGAACGTACTTCCACGTTCTTTTTCCCTTAGACCAATAAGAAGAAACCCGCTCTGATGATCATCGGGGGTAACAGACATAGGCGTGGTAATATTTTGAGCTGCATTTTTTAATTCCAACTCCCCCGATTTTGATTTCTCATCTTCGATAACTTCCGAATATTTTCTCGTTTGGCTAGTACTTGAAAAGTTGGAAAATGCAAAAATGAAATTCGTAATATTTCCATCTCAACAGACTTCAGCGTTTTTGGAGTTCGAACTAGACCGACACATTTCGGTAATTTCGTAAGAAAATTGTGAGATGAGATTTTCGTTGGTCAATTAATTTTGGGCTACTGGGATGATGAGTTTAATGGAGTGAGCAGTGGGATTAGAATGAGGATTATGGACGCAGAAAAGGACGGGCAAGTAAAAACGTTGAGAGAGGTCCAGCGATTTAGTAGATGGCCTCAGTATTCGCTAAATGTGATTATGACGCGTGTGGAGAGAAGAATAAGGGAGGCACAGAAGGAGAGAGGGAGAGAGAGATAAAATAGCCTCTGGGTCCTTAACGACTTTAGAGAAGATCGACCGAGGATTTTCCTCAGCAGGGTTGTTCGGTATAAAAACAAGGGAAGATCTATGTGTGCCGAGTTGTGCGCTGATGCCCAGTAGCCCGGTGCAGCTGTAGCTGTTTGAAAATAAAAGAATAGAAGGGAAGATGGAGGAGAGAGATGAGGATGAAAAGGGGGACAAAAAATCACGACCACCATCAGAAACGCCACGAGGACAGACGCCATCCTCAATTGTCTGGCGATTCTCGGCGCCGCTCATCTCTTTTCTGTTGTTTTAACGGTCCATGTTGTCTAGCCGAAATGCATTGTGCAGTATATGTCCCTATCCCCGTGTATTGGTGACTGCGGGGTGCAGAAAAATGGCCGCATTCCAACCCCTATGTACTTCATTTACCAGCAGAATCGTCGCGGTTGTCGTCGTGGTCGTAGTAGTAGTTGTCTATATCTCGCAAATCAACAAAAGGACAGATGCCTACTACACCATATATACCTACTTTATACCATACATACCCCACGGTTTTCCGCTAGACTACCCGACGTTTTATCATCTCCCTCCAGGGAAAAACTGGACTCTGGATCGTGGAATCTGTCAACTGAAAATAGATTTTTCCTATCTATTGCCAACTTATATAACCGTCCACAAATTCACGTGGGGATCCAACAACTCCCAAGACTACTGCACCGTCCTACGAATTTCTATGCTACTTCGGAAAGTTTGCCAGGAAACTATTAACAACCTCATTCGATATCTACTCTTCTGCATCAATGTGCCTTATTTCCGAAGCTATAGATTTTTGGTTGCACAATAACCGACAAAGAATCACGTAACTCAATGCGCATTGAAAAAATACCTACAAACAAAAATATGTACGCGAATCTGTAACCCAGAGAAAATATAATCAGTGGTCGGTAATTTTACTATGAAGATCGAACGACCGGACTGAAAAGAAAATCTACAGAAAAACAATCGAAAAACACCAAATGAATTACGCGTGCAGTCTTCGAACTCGTAGTCTGCGTTACTTCCTGCACGGGGTATTGGGTACGTCATTTCGAGAGTAAAACGTCTTCGTGAGTTTGCCGCAATCGTTTGCTTTGCCCATCCGGTATGAGCTTGAACAGGTTAAAAGTTATACGGATATTTGCTCACAGCGGGGGTTTTGACGTCTGCAGAAATTACGCGTCATATTCAACAAGCGCATTCGGTGTATAAGGTATATTTTGTCTAAAATTATACCGGAATGTTTTTTCCAAGTAGGTTAGAGGCGAATATTATGCAATTTTCGAGGAATATCGCCGATACGAAATCCGCGATGATGAGGAGAAACTCGAGGCTTTTGATGCGGTAGCGAAAATATTCTAAGATCAAAGGAAGATACGCAAGTTCATCATATTTAAAAATCAATGAATTTCCCGGAGTAGTACGTACAACATAAGATTCGTTGAATATTTGCTATTCCTGTGGGATCGTGTATACAAGATTTGCAAATAAACTGCGGACTACATATAGCCCACAGCGTAGAAAACTCCTCTTATATATTCCGCTTATAATCTATACAACTATTGTAAATTTATAACAATTTACTTCCCCTCGCAGTTAGTCACGTTCTACAATACATCCCTCTAATTACCCACCGCCCAGATACTATATAAACCCTCGTGTCTTTACCATATCACTTTTTCTTGTTGCAAAAAAATCGATACACATCATAGAGGGCGTTAAAAATTTAACGACTGAATGATATACGACCAACTTGAATCCATTATTCTTTTCTTCCTTTCTTTTTTTTTTTCATTTTAAGTGTAGCAACAAGGCTAAGGTGTTCGAATATAATTACATTCACAATCAGCGAAGACAACGTTACCTTTGTTTAAAAAGAAAAAAGAAAAAGGAAATGTAATTTGTTTTTATTCTAAGGCAGAATTGTTAGAGTGAATCATTTTTTTGCGCGCAGTTAGTTATTCATGGTGTTATTATGCATAGGTAGGTGCATATGAATTGATAAAATTCCGCGATCTTGAAAGTCCGACAAATGATATTAACTATACCCGGAAAATTTATGGCAAACAAAGATTATTTTTCCCGAGGAGGAATTTCTCCACAAATCCTGCATCGGTACGTTGATTGATCGATTTACAGACAGAAATGAGAGTAGAAAAAAAAAACAAAAGCGGAAACCAATCGTCCCAAGTGGGAAGAAGATTATTTGAATTATCGCTTGAGAGAAACATGATTTTTTAATTTTTGTACGCAAGTACCTCAATGACCATGATTATTTCTGCGTTCTAACCTAATACAGGCGAGACGTGAGAAAACATTTTAGATCGGAATTACTTGGTATAAATATTATCCCGTTCATCCGCGCTATCGAAGATATATCTACATATGTATGGGTATACATACCTATGTAATAGCTTGCGGTTTAATAAATAATTTAAGAAAATATACGCAGACGTGATTTTATAGTTTCTCTGTGAGAAAATAATTATCGGTATCTTTGTTTAATTCAGACAAATTCCGCGATTTTCTCCTGGCCGGTTAATAATTCGCATGAATTATTTTTAAACTTAAGTGCGAAAAAGAGGGAGAGGTGTAATATGTAGGTAGATTATACATAGGTAGGTAGGTTGTCAGATAGATGAATAGACAGATAGGTAGACAGAAGAGATTTTGAGACGGTTTGGATATTCACCAGAGACAGAAACCGACGGTATCCTGGCTGATATGTTTATGCACCGAGTGTAGAAGCCAAGCAGGCACATTATCGTCGAATGTATATAACGTTGCAAATTTGGAAAAAACTGGCGTTAAAACGTATGCGTATACGTGCATACATGCATCCATATATGATACGTATGTGTTGAATTTCTGCGAAACTGAACATATAATAAAACTGAGTCAACAATCATCAAAACAAACCTCTGGATCGTAACACGCCGGAAACATGCCGGTGCGATGGGGAGATCAGCTTTACCAGATATACCGGAAATGATTCTCAATTTCTATATAAATCGTGTATTTATATATCAAACGAAAATTTGACGTCTACGTAAATTAAACTTGCGCCTTCATGTTTTACCTATATCCCATGACGAGCTAGAATTTTTGCTTGCTTTAGATCAATCGTCAAATATCATGTGAAAAATCGTTACTATAAATTACACGGAATATAAGATTCTTTGTACAGAAATTTCGAGGTAACGTAACCGGAAGTTTAAAAGAAAAATGTAAGCAAAGTCAGAAACAAATTGCGGAAGGTCGGGAATACGTATGAGGATATACGCGCATCCTACCTAGTTTTTTTTTTAGGTTTTTTCTATTTGTTAACTCGCTGGCGATTGAGGTGCTATTATATTACAGAGCCAGAAGTTGGCTCGTAAAATCGTGATAATTGAGACGCTCGGGTCACAGCGGGACGCGCATTTATAAGGCACTCGTATATCATATATGTATACCTCCCTACATGCACTTCAGAATGCGTTACACATGCTTTCCAAATACTCGACCATATTTCAAATGCGCCAATAGTATAATTATACGTGTAAGAACCGCACGGTATTATACCATTGCACGGTACGTTTATATATGGTTATACGGCTAATTACAAAGTGATGGATAAATTTCTATGCAAAATATATTTCTTTTCTTTTTTTTCAAAGTGCGCGAAGGGATAACTGCGAAGGGGTATGACTTCTTTTTTATTCTTTTTTTCAGTATCTTTTGAGGGCGTTTTTCGCTTTTTCCCTTGTGACATTTTTTTCCATTTTTTTTCTTTTTTCCATGCAGTCTTCTTTTCTCTATACAGTTTTTAGTGTTTATTTTTTCCTGTTTTTTTTTCTTCTTCCTCCTTTTTTAGTCTCGCTCATTCTTTGGTATAGGTGCACCATCCATCCATGCGCCTAATTTACGCTTCGATGACGACGCGACTGTCTCTTTTCTTCTTTTTCTCTTTTTTTTTTGTTCTTACTCCCGTTTGTTTGTAGTATGTATGAATATTATATGTATATATACGTCCAATTATCTAGTCTCTCTCTTCGTGATCGTAATATGAAGGAAAAAAATGTTGAAGAAAAAAAAAAGAAAACAATTTGTACCTGGGGGGGTATTGAAGTGCGCAGGGTAAAGGTAGAAACTACCACTCGTATGTAATTTATATGCAAGTACTCGAACGATGCAATGTTCTTTTATTTATAACACACAACTTGGATAATTACGATAATGATGAATATGATATGAAAAAAAAAATATCACAATTGTAATATTCTTTTTTCGCACAATGTCTGATTAAGAAAAAAAGAACTTCGGTAGATGATATAACAATCGTTAGAAAAATTTAAAAACTTTCAAGGATAATCTAAGATTTTTTGCCCGGTTAAAATCATCCTATCAAGTTTTTTTTTTTTTTTTTTTCATTCGTTTGGTTGTAATGGAAATTTATTTTTTGGTGCGAGTTACATATTATATGTTGAATTAAAAAAATAGATATCGAAATATTGTTTTTTTTAAGCGAGTCGAGGGTTCGACGAATTTCTTACCTATGAATAATTCGCTACGAAGAACAAATTTTTCTTGTTTTTTTTTGTTTCTTTTTGTTAATATAAATTTATCCATCCGGTTGCTGCTTACGTGTGAGAGATATCATCATCATTCGTATATATATTTATAGCTGTTTGCAAAATGTATTTTTGCAGAATCCAACTCGCTAGGTACAAAGTTAGGTATATATACGATCGAGTGACCACCACACACGTTATTCAAAAACTACTCGAACAACATTCTTTCTTTATATCCAATGATTTATATTCGAGTTGTGTATATCCGCAGGTATCTCTGTAGATCACTAAAATAGCAGAGATCATTCCCAGGCTGCTGCACGCAGACCCGAACAGATCATCTGAAAACGCGAAATCTATATAAATCTGTAAAAATAAATCTATACATTCATTATTAATAGTCGAATTTATTTATAATACATAATTCAATTCAGCATCGCGTGTTACTAGTGCTGCAGAATCGTACTCATACGATCGATATATAAGGCATGTATAGATCTTATTTCATTTTATGAATTGAAAAAAAATAAAATTAGAACTCATACTTTCTCGCGTTCCATGCACGTGTGCGTAAAGTGCGAAAGCTATGCCTGCAAGATATCGGTGATACTTGAGGAATGTTGCCTCTCCTATCGTCAAGGTCGTCTCTTATGTCGGATCCGCGGACACATGCTGCAATCGTTTTTATACATAAATATGTATGTACGTGTACGATACTTTGCATCTTACATGTAACCAAGTACATATGTATACGCCGCGCCGTGTCGCTATCCGCGAAGTATAAGTTTTATGTTAAAAAAAAAAAAATCAATTTCCATAAGACCCCGCGGACTCTCTACACGATTTATATTACGTGTGATACACCATATTCCTTTTTGCCACATTCCAAACGCCGCGCACTTCGCGTTTATCGCCACTATAACGTTTGTTCCTTTTTTTTTTTTTTTTTAAGTTTTCTTCACTAAACTACTCGTGTCTTTATTTTTTTTACCGTTTTCGGCCGTTAACCAACGGATTCAACACAAGTTGCTGTCCGCGCCTCGATCTTCGTTATTTTTTTTTTTTAATTTGTTTTTTTTTCCCCCTTCGGTTGAATTGCTTTCTTCGCATTTCCATGCAGAGCTAATAATAGCGATTTAATGTCAGTTGAAATAGACTCTGATGCGGACATTAAGAGATGGGCTTCCGTTTTTTGTTTTTCTAATATCCGGTGAAAATATATTCATTGAATAAAATTTTGCACGGTATGTGTCTACCTGTATACCTATACTGTAACAGGGAGGAGTTAGCCTTGTTCGCGCGTTATACGTATGCATATACGGTGCAAAGTGCAGCAGACTTTCACGCACATGCATAACCAGCCCTGCAGTATACAGTGTATATGAGTGTAATGGCAATTCTTGGAAAAAAAAATTAAGTGCGGTGTATAGAGTTGTATTATAGCTTCTCGATGGCGATGCATATGGTGTACACGGTATACAATATGTACATAAATGTAGGACATTTAAGAAAGAGAGAGAGTAAGGAAGAAAAATAGAAAGAGAGAAGGAAAGAGAACTCTAGTAGTTGGTCGTACGTATGTATAATGTACATTACATTATACGTGCAGTATACTTCTACACACTGTGCAATGCAGGCGATTATTAGAGCACGAACGAAAAAGATACCTGATCCTAGAGATAGAAACAGTAATGTTTTTTTTTCTTACGTTTTTTTCTTTTACTTTTCCCATACCACACCGGCTGAAGTGGAAGTTGTCTTGCGAAAAAAAGGAGAGTGCAGTATGGTTGATGAATAGAAGAAAATAGTAATCAATAAATTAATGTGGTGTACAGTGCGGAACCTAATTATCTAATATAACCTAAATTTTTTTTCCGGTTCGCAATTATGATATTTGACATGGGTTATTTCGTACCGTATTTTTTCGCATGTTAATTGCGAGTTGGGGTTTATTTTTGCGACTAAAAAATGTAGATCACGTCAGGCACGTGTCGAGAGATTCACAATGCAGATGCGATCCTTTGAACTTGTATAGAAATTTCTATATAGGAAATCCGTTACGGGAATCGAGCCGCACGTGCGAAACACGTTGTAGTATGTATATTCTACCGCGCATCTGACGAACACATTTTCTCACTGTGTCTACAATATATAGGTATGTAAAATATGGTATAGAAAGTAGCAAATATTTTTCGAAACTCTAAACGCATCTGCGATTTTCACTTTCTCACGCTTTTACCTATAGATGATAATGCATCTTTTCGCTGATGCGGATTCGTCATGGGTACCTCTTCTATTCTACATCGTTCTAACGTGTCGCTATATGCGATGATTAAGAATTCATTAAATTGATTTTGATAAAAAAAAAAGTTCAAAATCCTTTGAAGGAAGAAAATGATCATAAATGAGTAAATAATTGAAAAAATATGTCGCCACTAATTTTCCTTGCTTAATGTGAAAGTTAAAGGGTCACTCGTATGTCAAAAGAATTTTTCCGCAGTAATAAACGAACATACATCGTATATTACTACGGAATTATTCACAGTGGCTCGCATTTTACATAATACACATGATAACTATAAACGAAATTCCTGCAGGGGCACTTATAATTATTCTGCGAAATGAAAAAATAAATAAATAAATGAACGAATGAATGAAAAAAGGAAAAATACATTTAGCGATTTTTACAATATTACCCGGAGTACTACCAAGATTGCTTAAAATAAGTATAGTTTTTTATTTGATATAGCTATAATAAATTCCGCGTCACCTGAACGATGTTCATAAACGTTGTACGTGTACGCGACGAGTAGTTGAGGAACAAAATATACGTACGATAAGTACGTACCTTCTACTTTTGCAGTTATTTGTAGGCTCGCCAAGTGTCGGTATATAGGTATTATCGTGGCGTTAATTTCGCGTAATTAACGCGTCAAGAATTTAGCCCGTCTTATACAAATTCCACGTTCCAGCTAATTAGCTAATGACGGTGAGAAAGATAAAGACAGTCAGCGGGAGAGAATCACTTCTTTTCTTATTAGAGAATTCCTTTGTTTAATCTCTTCTAGCGCAGCAGAATACACATGCACGCGTACATATATATTATTACCGCATTCTCATATAATACCCCATTAAATAAAGGGATATATAGAAATTGCTCATGGGCAGCAATGACATCTCATGTATATAACGCCGACAACTGCCATCTCCTACAGTCTGCAAAACTGAGAAAAGGTCCAGACAACTGCAGGTCCATTGCTTTCAGCGGTAGTAGAAGGTATATACGCATATACTTATACATATCTATACACAATACACATGTATAAAACCAACGAGATATTTATCAGGAAAGATAGATTCAATATATTCCAGTCTCGCGCGGCGACCCCTTACCCCAAGGTTACTTCTTACCCGTTTCCCCCTATTTTTTTTCCTCCCTTAAATTGACTTCCTATTTCACCGGTACGCATATAGTTCGCCGGTATTTTCAGTCTGACTCGAATTTGTATTAAACTCTCTCATAGATAGCTATACATAGAAATAAACTCGCATTGAAAAAATTGCTGTTCGATTTCCTGCAGTTCCTTCGCTATTTTAACCCCAAACAATTTTCCACCACTTTTTGTCGCTGATCTGATTCGTTGCGCGTAGTATAGATCTATATAGTCTGCACTGCTGCTGTTGAAACGTGGGACAAAATTCGAAGGTTCCAATTTTCAATCAGAAACGTTCCCCCCTCCCCCGTCTTTCCAGCAAGAATAAGATCATCGGGAAAATCTTCCACTCGTTCCGTGTAATATCATCTAATTAATTTTTTTGTCCTTCTTTTTTCTCTCACTCTCATTTCAAATTGTTTGCGGGGTTTCAATTGGCGGCGTTGTTTACCCTCGTAATTACACGTTTTTCACTGACACACTCCCCATGCCGGTATTATTATGTTAGTATTATGTGCCCGACATTTCCTTATATAGTATACATATATATAAAACGTCGATTCCGCGCCCTTTTACTTTATAGGTATAAAATGGTTTTATATCATAAGCGATAAAATCGATCGCGATAATATCGACGTTATTTGTAATTTGTGAATTTGTTTTTTTTCTGTCCATTGGTTGGTTTTTTATTTTTTATTAATTCATTCTTTTTTTTTCTTTGCATGATTTTTTTCCATTTCCATCTGCACGATGCTTGGCATCTACCTGTGAGTGCGGATCGTTTTAGATTTGGTTTGAAAAGAAAAATTATGAAAATTAATCTGTAGTCTTGAATTTCCCAGCGGTTGATGTAGATATTTGTTCGCGAATATATCGGCGAAATGGCGTCGTCGTTGTTGCAGTCGCAGAGAAAGGCTGCGAACAGCGCGGACACGGGTTTATGGTTTATACGTGCAGTTATGCAAATTGCAGTTTCCTATAGACCGCGGGTTATAGAGGCGTGTATTTAGATGTAGACGCGGTGTTACCTTATACCTTGCACTTTATACATGCAGCCTTCATACCAAAGAATCGAAAACAGTCACGTTTTATTTCTATTATAATATTATTCGATGCTTTGGCAACGATCAAAGGCTAACACGGTTGAATTGAAAATTTCATTTTCTCACCGATGCTAAAAAGAGAAAAAAAAGAAAACGAAACAATTACGCAATATTTCTTGGGATCTCTTTTGAAAACAATTTCATATTCCGTGATTGGTTGAAAGAAATTATTTCAATACGAAACAAATTGAAAACAAAAAAACAAGAATTGAAAACAAAATCAAAAAATATAAACAATTGATTTATTGTTTGTTTTTTCTTATTGCAACTCACATGCCAGTTGATTCAACACGTATATATATTTATACATCCACGTGGTACGTACACCGTGTATAATTGCACGTGCGTTATACTGAAAACAATATCAACTTGCATTTCATTTTTCTTCGTGCATCATCGCCGGAAAAAGCTGCAGTAATTGAGTTTTGCCAATTTTGCGCGGCGTATATAGCTGATGTTGTAGAGAGTACACATGCAGCTATGTACACATATACCTACCTACCAATCGCGGCACTTTTTAAATACGACGTTGGAAAAAAAAAATGAAAAAAAAAAAATTTATCAAAATGATCGAGGTGTATAAATTGACTCGTTTATACCGAAGTAATTGCAATGAACAATTTGATTATCTTGTGCGGTCTGCAGAGCGCAATTAGTGAGACTTTATTTAAAAACTGACAAGTTTCTCCAGGTATATAAAAAAGGCAGTTAAATTACACTGCAGTAATTTATCGGAAATTTTTTTGCGCTTGAAATCCACGATTTCGTTCAACGACTTTAAGCGATTCGATCGATTAACTATAGTGTACAGATGTTTTATAACTCCATTTTCAGTCCCTCTTGGGAATGATTTCTTTTTTTCTATTTTTTTCTTTTGTTCGGTACTATCTCCATTTCCTGCGGACCACAAACTGCATCGTCGCACGTCGAAGTGATCACTAACTGCAACGAGAATTAGTTGAAAAAGGAAGGTCTCGATGCGCGCGAACCTCGGGGTTAATCGTTGGTCACCGTAGTATCTAAATAGCATTAAATTTACAGTACCGCCTGCGCTGCAGAGTCCAGATACCAATCACTGAATTTCAGGAAGTTCATCCAACTGGTTAACACCGTGCAATTACTTTCCCACGATCAAAGATCGCTTCCTGGTAATTCCCGATCTTTCGATATCATGCCGCTGCAGTTGTGATGCACTGTAAAAGAAAATAGGAAGAAAAAAAAATTCATCATTCTGACCACAATGACGATGATGATGATGACGATCTTCACGATAGCTTGGAAACATTCGAATACCGCAAGGGTCGTCAAAAATAAAACAAATGAATAATAAAAAAACGTAATTTATTTCTTTACAGAGCCGCTAAAATCCGGGCGTGTCTTCAGCCCTCTTTCGATTGTGATAACTCCGAATCCCGTTATAATTTTATAACTCTTTATTCAATCTGCGATTGTAAGAGGCCTGCAACGTGACAGCTGTTTGTGGTGGTTGAGCCGTTCATTTGATGGTAATTTGGGGTCCCGTTGTTGGGCCTGGTCTCTGGATTGAATCGACTTTTGTCCGTTGCAGAGCTTTCACAGACTGAAACTTGAAGTATATATGTATTATCATCGTTATTATCATAGACGAGTACATGTACCAGTGTGCAGGGCTATGTACATTCGAAAATACAATAGCTCTTCTGTTATCGGCGATCCACATTGTCCCGCTGTTATTGTAACTAAATTATCGGCTATAGCTGTAGATATTAAATTATACCGCGTGTTAACGTTGATGCCACAAAATCATCCTCTCTTTAAAACTTCTAAAGGTCTGCTCATTTTATAAACTTTTTTGTTCGGAATCACATCGGAAAGCAAAATTGGTATTTCAAGCTCACAAATATGTCGCTATCTATAGGTATATCTGACCCGCGATATTCAATTATTCTTTCGTTTCAAAAATAACCGCGCAGTGTTTGAATCTTTCATACTCGATCGTTCCTTTTTCTATTTTTTTTTTTTTTTCCAGAAATCTCAGATTAGCCAATATTTGTCGCGCTTTTATTTTATTTTATTTCTTCCAATTTATTTCGAGGATTTCGAGATATTCGATTGAAATGTTCGAATTGAGTTCGAATTTATACGGAATAAATAAACCGCATATCATATATGTACTCGATGTATAAATGTGTACTGTTCAACGGGCTAACGGATGCTCATCGACTGTACATACATATGCATCTATGATGCAGATAATTTCGATATCCTAATCCGTCCGGATTTAAACGCAGGGCAATGGGCGCGGTGATTAGCGGGTGTTTAATTTTTCGTGTACCGATAAAGTGAAAATAATTTATATACACGAACTCGCGTGCTTTTATTATTTATTTCATTTGGTTACAAATTCGGGTGCAGTATTATTTTTTCGAATTATCAGTACTCCGATTGCCTATATCGAACTACGGTTCGATGATCACGGGATACCACTCGGCTATATATACCAACGTGAGTTGTAGAATTTGCGAGCTACAGTTACCAATATATTCCTGTTAATTATCTTCCATTAATTATTATCCAATCTAATTAACAGGGATTACATGAAATGTTTGGTTCGTAAAGGGTGTGTATCTACATATTTATATATATATAGGTATGTATTTGTATGTACAGCCCTTATATATCCATAGGGTAAACCTATGCGGAGAACACAAAATTAATAATTGTACATAGCTTCGATTATCCCGCCACTGGATAGAGAGAGAGAGAGAGAGAGAGGGGGAGAAAGAGATGGACAGAAAGTAGAACGAGGGGATTACTACTGCAGGTATACATATACCTACGGTTTCCGATGATCTATATCGATCGTGGACGTTCTATGTATACTTATATTATACATGGTGCTAATTAGTTACCAATTTAACCCGAATCTTCCACCTCGTCTGTTCTCGCGTATCCGGCGCCCTTCCATATATCCCATGGTATACCTTATACGGGCTCTGCACTTCCGTAGTTTGATCGTTAATTGCAATGACCTGCCAGGGGGTCGCTATTGCTACAACCCTTGACTCGACTCGGCTCAACTCACCTGTCAGAATCCTTCCATCACGTATATACATAGGTATATAACCCAGCTATATTATACATTTACATTCACATGCATACATAGGTACATAGGTATATGTTATATACATGCATGGATGTACCGTGAAATGTCAATCATTGATACTTTCGCCTGCACCGTATGTGGTGCGCGACGATGACGTATCGCGCAGGTGTCGCCCGACCTGTAGGTATATATATACCTGTACATAGGTATATGGTACATAGATAAATGAAGCTCGAGTTGTTTCACCGTGCAGAGATAATCGATGATGTGATTGATTGACAGGATTTGGTGATCATTATTCTGACAATTATTAATACCCATACCAAAAATCACGATTTACCTTATATACGCGAGAGAATATTTCTCCGTGTTATATAGGTATATATGTACCTGTAATAATTATAATTGGCAAATCTGCACTGCAGAATGTAGTGTATAGGAGGAGTAGTATAATTTCAGATTTTGAAATCACGTTTCCACTGTGCAAATTCACATTTATATTAAATGTATCCGTATAACGCTATAGGGTTAATTGAAACCGACCTGCCGGAAATCGTAGCAAAGGTTTCACTCCGAGCTCGTGAATAGTGAATCTTCTTTTTTTTCCCCACCCCGCCCTTATCTTCTATTTTATATTCCATGAATCATGCGGGGAGCAAATCTTTTTTTTGACCGAAAGGAAATTACGTATAAAACAAGATCAGCTGGTATCGAATATGTACGTGCCCGTTACCGATTTCTAGGTATTCACTTGTCGATAGCACTGCTCATCGCGTTCCAGTTCGTTATAATTTTTTTTCTTTATTTTTTCTTTCTCTTCCAACAAAAATTTTTTCTCCAATATATGAAGTGAGAAGCGAGATCGTTGAATCTGTGATGTATGAAATCGATCCGATCGATGAAAATAGTGTGAGATAGAAAGTAATCCTGGTAGATGAAATTCAAGGCGAAACTAAATAACCGGAAATTGCTGAACTTATAGCGCGAGGAATGGTCGCAAGCTGGTCTGACCTTCGCGTAGTAGACAGTTTAGAGGTATATGAGAGTGGACTGCACTGTGTTGCAGACGTGCTCCAGAAGGTTTAGCTGTTCGCTGTCCGAGGAGTTTTGGATCTGAATGTTGAACCGCCTATAGTTTTGCAGGACGAGTCTAGTTGGTTCGGGTTTTGGTCCGATGTAGATATACCATGTGCCATGCAGGGATGCAACGGTGAGAAGGATCTTCAGTTTGGTTTTGGTATGCACGGCGTGCAGCACATTGCACGCTTGGCATTCGTCGGAAATGGCATTTGCACCCTCAGGACTATTTCGTCCTATAGACAGCACATCTCTGGACCTAGAATATAATACCCCCGTTTTCCTACTATATAGTTGTAAACCTACGTCCGGCAGAATCGGCCAACCAATACTCATGTGACTTCCGCTGATTCACGTCCGGAATCAAATATATAAACGCCATACTATATGTCCGTACCGGTACAGAAATCAGAACAATCGGATCTTGATTATATATATCTCCTCAGAATCTATAGCTCGATTCACATTTAAGAGGTGAATATAATTGGACCTCTCCAAACATCATATGGTTCAGGTTAAGTTTCGCTTTAATTATCGACCGACATTTTTACTGTACTTTTACAATTGACTTCAAAAAAATGTGATGTTATTTTCTTCTTTTTTTTTTGTCGAGTGTCAATGTCAGGTATTTCCCCATTTTCCATTTTCTATTTCATATATTTACTATATCCCGTGTGTGTACACATATGTATGTATGTATTTGTCAGTACATACCTATACGTTGTATTTCCGCCCGTCTGCTTTCCAATTGCCAATAAATACTTGCCAATAATTTGGCTTCCGTTCGCGGCATTTTCTCTTTTACTCTCGCTCTTCCCTCTTCGAATAATTCTCTCGTATACCAACTTTACCATACACATATATCTGTCCTATTTCTTTTATCGCGTGCAAATTGCCATCGAGTTTAGCTCAGTTTTCCTACCCTCAGCCATTTACTCCTGTAGCAGGGTGCCTGCGGTTGATTCTCGTATTTCTTGCTCATTATATTTCATTTTTTCTTTCCTATTTAAGAGGGAAGAAAATGAGAAAAATCCTACCTCTCCGTCATCTTCTAAAGCTCATCCCCAAACGACAGATATTTCATGGACCGATATAATTATATTAGAAGAAGGGAAAAAGAAAAAAATTCAAAACAAAAATAAATCACCAGATATCTCACCTCGGGTACAAAATTTTTCATTCATTCATTTTGAGCATTTATTTATTTCTTTTCTTTTCAACTTTGCAAACTCCGAATTCTTAATTACCTATCCTTTATCATGGCACAACGAGACTTAATTCCAAGCTACGATATAAGCATAAGCATGCATACACTTTTTCCCCTACGCCTTCAGAATTCGATTAGGGATTCTTTGGGGTTCGTCTTTCTCTCTTAAGGAAGAAGAAAAAATGACGTCACATCTTTTGTCGGTCGAATCTACATCTATCTACCGGATGCTTTATATATTTTTCCTTATTTTCTGAAGCTCTCAAAAAATTGTCGCGTCAGCTTTGCCTTGGGCAGGGGGTTGTTTCACCGAAGGATCGCGTCATCTGGATGCGATTTCGGAAATAGTAACCTTTGGGGTGCGATATACGTAAGTATGCGTAGTTTGAGCTAAGATCGTGCCTATACCACCATATACGTTGGATAGATTTGCCGTAGAAGGTCGCTGATGCTCGTTTCTTTCCTTTTTTTCTCTCACTATCAACTGTTACGCGAGTTCACATATGGCTGCAATGGACGATGTCTTCTATTACCGCGTGAATCGTAGTCAGCAGTTTTAATTTGATATTAATTATTAAAGCAACAAAAATATTGAGTGAGAAGTAGAAACCAACTGTGGGCTATGTAATTTCACTGCAGTCTCACCGGATGCATTGTTTTTTTTTCCTTTTTTTCTCAGCACTTCTATTCTTTCGACTTACTTTTGCGGAGTATCAACTTTCTCAGATTTCTCTTTATTGTAATCTTCCGATGAGCATTACGTATAGATGATATTTTTTTTCTCCTCCTTATTTATTTCCATCTCAAGATTTCCAGTAGCGCGTTTCCCTTGTACTCATCTTTTTTAAAAAAAATTTTTATTCAATATTAGTTTAATCTTTTCTTTTCGAATATTTTGAAGCGCGGTTAGGTACTATTATGGGTGATTATACGATGGTCGAGAAACTGATATCCGACATTAAATTCCAATTACCTGATGTTATATACCTTATCGGAAAATCAATTAATTTCAATTAATTGCACAGTAGTTTAGTGTTCAGCAGTTGCGTAATCTCCGGAGCGCAATCTACGAATTTATTCTCATTTTTATTAGAACGAGTATAATAAAATCTCATCTTCATCGAAATTTCACTCCAATTGAATACAGCGAATATTCTTTGAACCGTTCGCCGGTTAGATTTGATCTCCAAATTCTGCGATCTTTGCTAGCTATTTTCAGTGATAACATTTTTTTTAACTTTTGTGCGAAATTTCGGTCCGTGAAAAACCTTTCGAATTACATAGAAATTAATTATACAACTGAATCACGGAATGCATTCATTAACCATTAGGTCAATATGCATTTTGGAAGTCAAAAAATACTTACATTAAAAATATGTACATTGAAAATGGAAGGGAGACTCTGAAAATTAAGTCTAATAGGGTGCTTAATATTCGCTAAATTAACTGAAGTGAATTTTCGAGAAGAAAAAAGAGAAAATAATCGAAAAAAAGTAACTTAAGAATAATTGCGTTTCACTCTGATGAAAGTGAAAATAAATTTCAATAAGAGGGCGTACCTTTGATATTCAATTATAATCGCGTAATATTTCTCATCATCCTCGTCAGAGTCGCTGATAGTTTTTACTGAAAAATGACAAAAGTAAAATTGTAAAAAAAAAAAAAAGAAAGAAAACACGCTAATTGAAAATTGTGTATGAAATTTTCCAGTTATTATTGAGAGCTCGTTGCGCCTTTTTTTTTTTTGTTTGGTTTTTTTTTTTTAATTTTTTTTTCCAATGTATGAGGCTATGTACAGTGCGAGCGGCGAGTTGCCCGAGATATCGGGAACCTGACCTAGTGCCACGCTAATGAACAAGAAGTGAATCAGCTACAGAGCAAATATAACTGGACTCCATACGCACACGTATAAAACGGAAGTTAAAACGTGCACCTCTAACTCACACGCGAATTAATATTCGTGTATAGGTATTATATATCTATATCACATTGCCGCGTTACGCTACGACTAACACGAGAGCATGTCGACCGCGTCATGCATGTTATTAGGTACTCGAAATTGCACTGATTCCTCTACGTTATTACGTTCCCCAAACCCCTAAAACTACGGTTCGCGTTACGTAACCATAAAATTTATTAACCCCTCGGCTCACACACGAGATTCGGTCCGGATTCGAAAACTTTATTATTATTAATCGGATTTTTTTTTTATTTCCCATTTTTTTTTTTATCCCTAGACTGCAGAGTCCATCAAACGTCAATTTTTCATACATGTATGTACGCTACTACAGTTTTTGGAATCAAATTGAAAAAGAGCATTTTAATATCGAATATCGAATATCCAATTTTCATTTATTTTACTTATAATTTCGCTGAATGTTTTACAACAGTTTTATATATTTGCAATCGATTGGTCGTTTCGTAACACAAAGTTAATAAATATTGAATTTTTGCCTACACGTCACAAAATACATTTTAACATACGCATGCAAGTTTAACGTACATAAAATTTTTAATTATTTTTCTTCATAATTCGTATCCGAACGCGTTTCATATTTGTTCGCTACATTGCAAATATATGATATATTGATATATATTTACGATATAACATCGCTTGCTACATCATGAAACAAAAAAATAAAAACGTATTTTATAAAATTCATATTTTTAAACATGTGGAATTTTATGTAGTGAAAATTGTAATAACAAAAAAATTCACCGAACTCTGATCACCTTATTCTTCATTTACGAGGTACATAAATGTTTTCACGCAATCTTTTTTCACCCTCGTTGCTCGTCACTTTATAATATTTTGTTGTAATTTTCACGTTCTCATTCTTCTCCCCCACTTCCCCAGGGACTCTAGGGAAGGCCGAAATACACTTTTCTCGTGCCATGCGTTCAGTCTTTGGAAGCGAGAAATTTCGAGGGTTAAAAACTTGTTGACTTTAAACCGGAAAAATCGTTATTTCTGAATTTCCATAGAATGCATGAGCCGTAGGTATGTGGTAGAAATAATACACTCTACAAAATCCGATTCTTCAGACAACAGAAAAAGTCATCCAGTTTTAAATATCCATTGAAATCTACCTATGTGGTTCTCGTATACTACGAGGCGTGACGCAGTATTATATATATTGTAGTCAAAGATCCGTTAAACGTTGAGCTTGACCTAAAAAAACCGACATATCCATATGTAGCTTGTATACATAAAGTTAAATCTCCGCGGGCGAAAGAGATTCGCTTTTGTACTGTCGCTCGTTAAAATATACGATCTGGATCTCTTGTAGATTACGCCATGCGTATAGTAACGTACGGATGGACCTACATATTATACATGTGTTATAATACGCATTGGTCCGAGAGGTTGATAAAAAAAATGCTCTCGAGTTTAAGATATTTCTATTCTTTCCCATCAAGATTTTAGTATCTTGCTATAAAAAGAGAGAGAATGATGAAATAAAAAAATACCACGCGAGAACGTTTGAGCCATGGAGAACATTTCATTGTGGAGATCAGTTTTGAGAAAAAAAAAAAGTTCTAATTTCCGGAAATTTTTCAAAATTTTTACACATCAAAAGCGGTTTTAAGAACGTCGTGACTTCACTTTCTTCTGTACCTTGAGGCAATACGATTTATGATTTTTTCAAACTTTTCTAGAATTTATTAGACTATAAAGAGAATAAAACAAACGACGGTATTTACTCCGGGTCTGTAGCTTGACGTTTTTTGAAAATGTAAAGGGTGCTAAACTAAATGACGGTAGTTACCGTCATTCGATATAAGAGCTGTATATAGATTGTGCAAGTAAAGGGGAAGGAAGTAAGCTAAATGTGAAACACGCAATCTAATTTGGTCCAATGCAAATCAGAGTCTTAACTAGCTATGCTGCAGATATTAGACGCCGGAGGATACGATTTCGAAACTCCCCTTTTTGCAGGGGTGGTCCGCGTCATCATCCTCGAATATATATGTATATACACCTACGTATATACTCGTCATCCCCCTTTTCGTATAGCGGTATAGCAAGTAGTGCAGTAGTAGAATCGTTGCGACTCGTTGAACCATATCGCAGTTAAATTAACCATCACCGAAGTATTGCAGGGCTGTTCTGGTGTATAAGTATACGAGTATATACGTAGGTGGAGAACCAATTCCCGTTATACTTATAGCCAAGGGGTCGGTATTTCCTGGGCCGAAATCTTCCCCCTTTTTCTCTATCTATCTTCGATATCCTACACGTGCAGCTTCTGAATTTCTCTCACTTCTCGGTATCTCTACAGCGAAAAAACCTCCGATGGAGAAAATCGCCGACAAAGGCCAAAATCGGAACTAGAATGTGTTTGAACAATACATTAGTGATATATGTACATAATTTTATGTAATACTTAACCAGAAAAACGGGATCGTCGGGGTGATGGCCAACGAACGAATGACTGTCCTTGTTTACCCAAAGTTATAATTGCTCGAAGCACTAATTAGTTTTGAAAATTTAATTATTTCCCACGAATAGTTTACACTGTACGCGCGGTTCCGCTGCATCCGTTTTCATGATACACAGATAATTTGTGTGTATAATGTACAGTTAGAAGAATGATCACGTGTGTATTTGATGTATATATAAATATAGCTTATGCAGATATTATATCGTCAAAGTTTTGGGTTTACTGTTCTCGACAGCTATAGGGATGAAATAATGATGAGAGTTTCTTCACTTCGCTCCTCATAACTATATATTTACTTCTATATAATGTTCACATCATTTGTCACGTACCATATACATAGATATACGCACACACATATGTATGTATTTACGTAAAATTATACATGTATAGAATTTATATCGTTAATCATGACGATACGCAAGTTTTTAGTTTTGCGTATCATATATAACGGGCGAACGATAATTAATTTTTATACATACCTATATAACGTGTAAATAATTATAGGGAGCTTTTTGTCTTTATAATTATCACCAACTATGAAGCAACTATTTTCTTATAATAGGTATTATAATAATACGAAGATTCTCCTTATACGCCAATGAATAATGATAATAAGTTTTAAACAATTTATTATCACGGTCTTTCCCTTTTTGTAGGAAAATTTGCGCGACACGCGAAACAGGGGGGGTCTTCCGGTGTAAAATATATACGGTAGTCGCGTAGCTCGTCGTTCTCCAAGGGATTTCTTGCTCCTGCCGTTATACCGCCGACGCTTTTCCTTCGGAATTTATAATCCCCAAGGACTAACTTGTACACTGCGGTGTGTCCCCGAAAAGATAAGAAAACAAAAAGTACCGGTTAAAACAAATAATAATAATCCAAAACTTTGAAACAAAAAAAAAAAAACAGAGAAAAAAAACAATTTAAGCCAATTACTCGACGCAACACTTGCGGTGTAATTGCCTTTTCTTTTGTATGTACGTACAAGTAGAAAAGAAGAGGGAAGGAAAAGAAAAAAAACAACGAACAAATAATCGATACAACTTTAATCTAATTTTATACAAGGGTTTTGATCGATGAAAATTCGTTGGAAGATTTTACCTGAATGCGATAATTTTCAAAGTGTGATGATTTGGTTCGAGTTTGTATTGAAAGGATATCAACAGTTTTAGAAAAGCAGGTGTTTGAATCGTCTTTATAACAGATGTGTTCCAATTATATCTAATTTTTTTCTTCCATTTTTCTTGTTTGGTTGCAGCGATCCTGGCCCACTTCTTTTTTCTGGCAGCATTCTTTTGGTTGAACACCATGTGCTTCAACATCTGGTGGACTTTCAGGTAGGTTTACGATACTTTTCTTTTTCCTTTCTTTTTTTTTATCCATTCATTTATTTATACGTTTACGAATGATTCGTGTGCATGTATATTGCAGAATGTTATTGTATGTATACACGAATGTGCAGCTGGTCAAGAAAACGGTATCAACGCATCGAAAATCATATCGTATAATTGTGCAGAAAAAAAGCAAAATTCTCCTTATTTTGAAAGGATATAAAATAATTGCGTATCATTCGTCGATGAATCGCCCAAGTTTATTATCGGTTAAAAAAATACACGCGAATTGTTCTTATTTCTTTTCACTGGCGCGTTTATAAGTAGAGCGGATGATGATCTTTTTTATGAATAATACGTGTACAAAGATTCGAGTTAATTTTTACTGTAAGTTAGCTGATAATTATATGTATATGAATTCGTGAGATAAATAGTCTCTTTATTTATACGTCAAAGGATAATATCGTTAGGTTTCTTCGTATTACAAAGATACGCTTGGGGTTTAAGCTTGACGTATAACTATGTATATGCGTATAGTGCAAATAGCGATGTCAGATCCCAGACGGCATGCCTAATTCGATGCATATGTGTCTATCTAAAAGCTACCATGTGTCTAATTGCGTTTATGATCTACGAATGTATTTAACGCGACGAGATGCGTCGACGAGTTTTCATTTGATTAAATATAAATACATGTTTGTTTTTACAGAGAAACGAATGTTAATCCAATATCAATTCTCCCTCACCGCTTTAATCTCTTTGATTGTAAGCTCATTATACACGTTCATTGGATCATAAACTAATTACGCGTTCTTTTGTTTCGTAATCCAAACTATCCACGGCACTCCGTATACCCGAAACAATTTTAATTCCTCTGCGTTGGTAAAAGATGCTGTGCAGAATTTTACAAATTTTTTATATACCCGGAAAAGATTTTTTTTCTCAAGCTGTTTGAAATTTTTGATAAAATCAAAGTTGTAGAATTTACATACCCTTCTTAATGCGTGAAACTTAAAGATTCTTTACGATGGTATGTAAAGTAAATTCCAACGTCTGAATTATATACAGCGGAAGTTGTCTAGTTTCTAGGTCACCGATGACTATATGTATACTCAGTATACAAGAGCTGCTAGGTATGGATATATTTCAGTTTACTCAGCTGCGAGGAGAAAGGCTTTCGCATCGGTGTAGAAAAAATAAATAAATTTAAAAAAATTAAATAAATACCTGTGAAGAATCCTTGTTGGTTTTGTGCGTGTATATATATTCTGATTCTATTGTTAAAAAGGTTTACTTTATAGCGCTATAACCGTTATCCTATTACTGTGTAATTTCCTGTCATCGTTCGCAGGTTATCTGGAACGTGACTCGAATTATTGCGAGTCAACTCAGAGCTCATCTTTTTTAAGGGGTTGAGCGTGAATAGCTGCTCTATACTTTTAATCGTTATGATTATCTGTAGATTCTCTTAAACTTTTGCGAACCTAATATATATTTTTTTTGTATCAATGAAAACCTACATTTAACGTTGTAGAAATTTCTTTCAAATAGCCGGTATATTTTGTGTAACGATTGACGGGTCAACTAGGTATACTGTCAGCTGTCAATCGTCCTCTCGTTTGACATATTTTTTTTGGAATCGTTTTTCAACGAACACCTTTGAATGTAGGTACATGTGAAAAAAAAAAAACTGCACGTGCAGCTGACGGCCGATTTTATAAAGACTATCCTTTGATCATTGTAATACCATTCATAGGAAATATGTAGAGGTAGATATAACTTTGCATATTTGAAAAAAAAAAATCTGTGATATGAAATTTGCTAAAAACGTTCTCAGAAATATTACCCTTGTGAAAAATGTCTACTTTTTCTATCCTCCAAATTAGACAAGGTACGAGAAAGTGTTTACAGAATTATTATTATTTTTTTCGTATCTGTCCTTTGCGATTGTACTTAATATCCATTAATTGAAAGGCGCAATAGGTTGAAACAATGTCGGTTATTATGTATTTTATAAAACAGCATAGATGTGAAATTCTGAGAAAATATTTAATTAATAAATCAAGGAATGAATTCTCACGGGCCAGTTTCTTTGGGTGCAATTTAAAGACTGTCTGCAAAAATATGAGCGTGCACGCAACTTTAATGTAATTCCTGCAACTGTAATATAAAGTATAACTACGACAACATATATGATAAATGTCTGAAACTCGTACAGAAAACGGTCCCTATAAGTGACCTAGCTATTCGACCGACTTTGACGGTTAGGAGATAGGCATTAGGTTGGTATTGCAGCCGTATAGCTGGCTGCACTTGTGCACCAGATCTTTGTTGCGTTCCATAAACTAATTGCTGTTGGTTGGCCTACCGTTTCTGCGATGTAATAATTTTCTTAGTTCCTTTATTCTGCTCTTGGCGAGGAGGTGAGCTATACGTTAGAGAAGAAGCGTTGAAACTTCTTTGGCATCAATTCCCATCCATCTATCCTGCCTAATTGAGCGTGGGGTGCCGTATTATAAGTGAGAGATAGTATCGCCACTGTATCGTCACTAAGGAACAAAGTGTTTTCCATGTGGAAACTTGCGGCAGTAACAGTAAAACCGGGTATAAGTGAGATGGTGACAAAAACTCAGACTTCCTGGCTCCAGGCCAGCCACTGCAGAAACCTGTCAATTATATTGATATTTACGAAGGAAAAACTGAATCTCCAAAGCGCTTTTCTTTCGATTCTTTCGCTTTTCACTGTTGCTACTGCTGCTGCATCGCTACTGTCTCCATCCAAAGTTTTCCTATTTATATCCGCTAACTTCGGTGTCCGGTTTTCTTATTATACCTACGTTTCACGAAGACGTCGCTACTTCTTTTGCAGCAGAAACCGATCGCTTATTATATGCTATCTTTTTTATTGTAACGTGTACCTTACAACTTCAACAAATGAAGAACTATCTATTGTGTGCTTTCGAAAGTTCAAATAGCTATTATGTGGAACCCCTTTTTATAAACCGGCGTCGCGACGCTCGCCGCACAATTCCTTCAAAAGTATACAATATCAACACCATCACGGAATGAGAAACTGCAAATAAATTTTGACAGACCAAGGTAACGGTGTCCTAAATATCACGAATATTTTTGACCGATTTCGCAATTGAATTACCACTATAAAATACTATAACTATAGGGCGGTAAAGAAGCAAGTGATGATTGGTAAGAGGAAAAGAGACGGAGCAGTGATATGCTGCAATGTTTAGCTTAGCTGCCAGCAAAGTTTGAACTCAAATCAACAAACGCTAGTTCTTTGCCCTATTACCTCACAATCAGTCTTTTACCGATGCACATCATCGCCTGGTTGGGGCAGACTAAAAGAATTCTGCTTTCACGATTAGCCATCCAAAATTCGAATCCAATCCCAACGAGATGAGTCATTCGATTTCTGGTGAAAAGTGATCCAATTCACCATCCAGTTTCTCCATTATAAAAAAAAAAAAAAAAAAGAGAATTGGAAATTGGAAAGAATTTTGATTCCAATCCGAACTGCAAATCAGTTCGCATTATATTCATAGGTTAAATGCTTGCCTAATGACATGCAAATCTAGTTTACTTTAGAAGCGTCCTCGATCTGGCCTACTACCTGAGGTAATCCTGGGTGGTTGAAGCAACGAGGTGAAGTTTGCTGCCACACTGCGAGATACAAATGTAGTGATTCAAGCAAAGTTGATGTTAGCAAAGTAAGGTATAGGTATACCTTTATGTAATTTTACCACCGCTAACGGTGCCGCGGATTTTGCGTTGCAGCTGCAGACTTTATATACTATTCCAACTTAAATTCGGTCAGGCCAAGAAATTAAATAAAACCGTGTCGAAGTAAGAAGCTTGCAGTGCAGCACCGGACGCGCGTAAAACTGTCGGATATATTTATCACGTGAGAAACTTTGGTTTTCTGCTAATTTTATCTTACTTTTTTCTTCAGTTGGTTAATGTTTTTTTTTCTTGTTTCTGTGATGACATGTATTTTTCAATGATCACGCTTCGTCATGGTTGGCACGAAGAGAACGAAATCTCCGAATCTCTAACAAATGCACGTACTCTTGATAAGCGTGAACTTACGCTCGTGAAATACGCGGATAATGATCGTGAAAAGTATTTAGAAATCAAGCACGTTCGTATCAGAAGAGGCGAAATACGCCGCGCATGGATCGGACTCTTGTAGTTCTTTTTCAGAGCAGCTAAGCTCACCGCCTTTGACAGTGAACTCAACGGATCGCGACATTGTTGAGGATTGCGTCACGATTCACGACCTACTCGTTCAGCCGAGAAGACAGTACGCCGTGCGCAACAGCATCGTGATCAGGATGGCTCTGGCAGGCAACTCGTGCGGTCTTAGCATCGTCCACAATACACATAGGTGCCTACCGAGAACAACGGATCGAGGATTCACCTTGATTAAAATTTATAATCTCGGAATTGTCGAACTTCCGAAGCAAAGACGATACCATTCTGATAGATTTTCATTGTCTCCGTTCGAGAACTTTGATCATAATGTTTGAAACGGATATCTCGTGTGAACAAAGCTTAAGATACCGCAACCCACGGACAGCTAGGGGACTAGCAAAGGAGTACAATGACCCCGAGCTCTTGCAGGTCGCCGCAGCAGCACACCTGCATCACCTGTGACAGAAAGCGCCTTTCTTGGTATCGGTAGTGCTGTTGTTGCTGATGATGATGATGATGATAATGATGATGATGATGATGATGATAATGCAGTCGCCTTGATCTTTATGTCATGTGTCGCGCACCAATTGATGTACCGGAACAGATTGTAAGCTCGGAGTGCTCTGAACTGTGGTGTTATTAAATCACCCAATTAAATTTGACAGTGACCTCATGTCAGGATCGCAATCTGAAAAAAATATCATGAACATCATCAATGGTCATGAACGGTCATAATGGATTGATTTTCACTCAATATACAATTTTTCTTAACATAAAAAATCCTTGTTCTAACACAGTTGTATGTGGCGATCATGGAATTCTAGTAGGCACGTTAGAGTGATCAGGTCTAGTGAAATAACTGCGGTTAGAGTATTTTGTTACAAGGTAGCGTAAACCATCAGGAGCGTTGAGGAGGATCATCAGCTCGTGCGGCTTTGGATTACCATATATGAGAATGTTGTGGATTAGAAAACTATCTTGTACAGTGGTAGGTAGGTATCTACGTACATGTCATACCACTCGATTAGATTTCCCGCCACTAACAAGAACGTCATTATTTCCATTAATATTCCAGAACGGTGATCTTGCGCTACGTTGGGCGCGTAAAACGTTAGTGGTGCGCGTGACTGCATTTCGAAATATTACTTTATTATGAGAATATAAACACATAAAATTCATCACTTGGTATTAATGGATGTATTATAACTGTACACTTTATAAATACAGATCAACTATCGCCGTATGCTGAGCACGTTCCGTGATATTTATAGCAAAGAACATGAAAAAAGAACTTATCAATCACATTTTTAGAACTCTGATCAGTTTAACGGCGACTTCTGCAGATTGATTTTTTATTTGTTGCATTACTGTAAGTCTGCTATCCCTTAAATTTGCAAGTTTATTCTTGACTAAAGATCCCTTCTTTTTTTCTGTCGGAGCTGCTAAGCAGTTGCAGTCTAGGGGTTGGAGGATGGCGCCTGGAATTCCGTTTTCTCACTTTACTTTTAATTTCGTTGCAATTCCCAGCCACGTATTTGAGTTGACCTCCGGGACGAATGAGATTTCTAGCATACCGTTGTGCCTACTACCTTCCGTACTCCGTTTAGATGATGATACTCAACAAGTATAAGCCACGTAGCAGGTGTTAGTAGTCCGTGACTCAAGTTACGTAAGAATTCCTCGGAAATGTTTTAATACCAAGACGTGCTGGTCGTGGCTGTCCCGAAAAAACTGCACTTTGTATTCTAAAAGCGAGTGTCCAAACGGGCAGAGGTGTACCCGTACCTTTGTGGTTACAAAAAAAGCATAAAAAAAAAAAACCGGCGTTTCTTTATTTGAAATAAGAATTATTAGGGGAAATTCTAAGCGAACAATTCGCCACTGGGAATTTTCAATGAGTGCTTTTTTATTGCTTTGAGAAGCTCGGAAGCTGCCTTAGGCTGTTTGCCAGTAAGGGTTTCCACGCTGTACCTATGTGTGTGAGGAGGATTTATATATCTTTCAGAATAGGGCGTCGCGACGCGCATTATTCGCGTCTCGCCAAGCTTCCATTTACGATTATTAATCTACGAGAAAGTGCAGTAGTATAATCATCATCATCACGAATTCTTTAAAGTATTATACACGCTAGAGAGATCGACGGGAGTCTGCTGGGATGTAGACGGGAAAAATTAAACGAATACTCTTTAGCTACTGTTGAAAGAGTGGACTGAAGAACTGGGAGATAACCACACGCTCTCGGAATAACATAATTGGTGGTCCATTGTAAGCCTTTATTAGATTACGCACGAAGGTTCTTGATATACCTATATTAATACATGTCGTTATGTGTATGTAAACGTCGTGTTTGTGACGACGGCTATGACGTGAAGTGACGTGCCTTGCATCATGTATAAGAACTTTTGTAGTGACACATCGCTAGACGACAAAAAATGAATCAACGATTAATCAAATCACTCGTGTTGAAAACTGGGGAAATTGATTTTACGTTAAGAAGAATCTAATATCGTAAGGATAATAGGATAATAAATTATTGCACGATAAGAGGTTGACGAGATTATTCATTGATGCTATAAAGAGAAAAACCTGCCATGTGCTGAAGTGGGAGAAGATTTTTGGAATTTTCATTCAATTTGAAGTGTCTATATTGCGAGCCAAGTTCCTACTTCTTCTGCACTACTTGCCATCGCTTTGACTGACAGAGAAGTTGAAGAGAGTTCTTTCGAGCATCGTTGATGTGATACACATATACGCAGGGGATAAGTTGGAATTTGAAATTTAACATCCGGACGTATATTCCTCCGAAGTTGTCCCTGTCCAATATTCCTTGATCAGCGTAGCGCGAGAAGCGAGTCTGCAAAACAGGGGTGTCACATTGTCAGGTTTGTTCGCTTGGTTAGACACTGAAATGCGTGAAAGTGTCTCTGCAGGCGAAACGTCGGCTCATTCCTGTTATTGCATTCGCGTTTCTGTTAACAACGCCCTCCTGCCGCTGCACGCTGCAATTTCTGACGGAAGGATCGCCTCGAGATCATTTGTTCGAAATTAAGACCAGACCGTTTCGTTCTATGAGAACCGAGTTCAAAGGAGCCAAGCAGAGAGAAGAGTGGCGTCGGGACGTCGGGTCGTCGTTCGGGTGCGTAAGTAAATATCGCGGGAATATTAAAGCGGCCCTTCCTCCTACCTATTTCGAACGACATTTTGCGTTTGATCAAGCCTCGGGGTACGGTATGAATTTTCCATTGACAAATCTCCAACTGAAAGGCTTTTCCAGCTACCAAATTCCCTCCGCATACATATGTATGCCTATAGGTAACGGTCCTCCCATTCCACTAATATACGGAATAGATAAAAAAAATAAAAAATTGCGGTTTCATGTCATCGACCCTTTCGGCACAAAAAAGTCAAATATTATACTACCAAGGTGAAGTGACTCTCCATTAATGGATTGCTGCAAGAAAAAAAAATTCCTTCAACAGGGATTGATGGATGCGATTTTGAGTTATCAGTTATTGGAACCTCCAGCCGACGTTGGAGATCCTCACTTCCTGTAATCCAAGTAAAAGCTTTCCCACAAGGGTATGGCGAGCGGAATTCAACCTTTATTTTCACCGATCTCAAACAACGACCAGCATTCAGGCTGGTGGTCAAGGAAACTCATAAATTGATCTAAATGTCTCGTGGACAACGGACCATGTCCTCGTCCGCATCTCTTCTGTTTTTCAACTTCCTGCAATTAGCCAGGTTCCCGAGCAGTTTCTTATTACACCATTTGAAGACGTTTCTCTAGAGTTTATAGGTGCCGTCTTACAATTACAGAGAGAAGTTTTTCTTTTCTTTTTTTTTTTCTGTGAAGGGTAAAAAATAACCCTTCCATCTTCTCGGTATAAGATCACCAGCAGTAGCAGACATTGCGATGACGCTGAAGAATCGCAAGGGCTATACGTTGAGGTTCCGATTTATCAGAGTCCCTGTTAATCCCGTGACGTTGGTCTGTCCAAGGGACTTTCCTGAACGATCCAACTTCTGCAAAGCTCCTAAATCCTCGAAGCTAAAATCTAGCAACAAATTGAACGCTACGCAGTGGAAACAAACCCATCATGGGTCTGCGTCGCAAACC
This sequence comes from Athalia cordata, assembly GCA_963932425.1. Lineage (NCBI taxonomy): Eukaryota > Metazoa > Arthropoda > Insecta > Hymenoptera > Athaliidae > Athalia > Athalia cordata. The sequence goes on from OZ010626.1 coordinate 36,895,305, forward strand.
ACTACGTTCAGGTTCATGAAAAAAAGGGTTTTTCTTAAGACTACTAAAGTCTGGCCTTGTCGTCGAGAAGGTGCAAATTTCTCCTCAAACATTTCATGCCGTATATTATACTTATAACCTTTGTCGGGTGACTACAACATTGCCTGGAGGAAAAAAAAAGAAAAAAAAAGAACCCTAACCTTTCAACGAAGTTGTTCGAAATATGGTTGAAAGCAAAATTGAGAGGGGTCGCAATAGTTAATCCGAGACCTTGAAGCCTTGGGAGTGTTTTTCGTAATTTGCCTTCCGTTTTCTCTTGGTTTTAGTTTTTCGAAGTGGAAAACTCATTATAAATTAATTTGGCGAGATTTTATTTCACATACTTAAAGCAATGCTCTGGATGTTCATGATGCGAGTGTAACAATGAGAGTAAATGACGAAGCAAATATTTTTTTATAATTTCTTGAAGGTTGTATTAAATTAAGCGACTATTTCTCACGGTTTCGCAAGTTCGTGTAACGACGAGAAATGTATATGAAAATTATCGACTGTCGGCCGCATGCGAATTCCCTCTCTTTTCTACGGGGTTGATATGTATTTATATGTACCCCATCAGAAACTGACACGGACGACATTCACGCCGAATCAAATGACGCGCACGAGTGAACGAAGTGATTAAATTCGCTTCAATTTATGCCAATTTGCTTCGAACATTTTCTGCATCGTAATGATTTTATAGTGCAGATAGTAAACTGAGAATACGAAGATTCTATATGCAAAGGCATTTGAGTATATCGGGAGTTTCTTTTGAATTTTCAGTTTTCTTTCTTATAAAATATATATATATTCTTCTTTTTTTTCACCGTGAGGTCTGCAATGGCTAGAAAGTCTTTTCAGAGTACGACATGCGATGTAAGTTTCGTTACAACTTGCTGCCCGCAGTGTTTACGATGTAAAAGAAGTCACAGGCACTATGTCCTTTTGAGGAGTACGAGAACCGACCAAATATAGGGAACGGCTGGAATGCGCGACACGTGTGCTGAGGAAGGCCTGTTCTGTTGAATTCTTTGACCGAGCCGAATGATCCTCTTTTGTTTTTAACATTTCAGCTTTCCACTTACTTAGCGTTACTCGACCGGCAGCATTTTCGGCAGCATCGCGGTGTCACGAGTATCTCCGCATCGCATCAGGCTATTATTAATGCACATTCTAAAGTCTGGAATTGCGGGATATTTTTTTGTCGAGTGCAAATGGCGAAAATTGCGTGCTCTCGAATCCTTCGTTTTGTCTGCGAATCTTTTTCGGATGTTATTTGCGCGTTTGCAACGAATTCTTCTATTTCCATCCACATTGTTACACCGCGTCTTTCAATGAACGCCAATGTCGTGTTTTCATTCCATTCAATTCATGTTCCAAAGTCAACGGCGTATGTTTATAGATAAATTACGTATACGTGCTACGTAATATATTATTCAAGAAATGGACAGCTTTTGTAACAGATGTAAACGTGACCGGAATTACGATTCGCGACTGTAATAATCCCGCTCATCGTTGATACTTCGGCAACACACGGATTTGATCACCCACTACGTAATCAACGTAATTATTTACCGTCTTAAAACGATGGGTTAGATATCACGGCGAGAGTAGTATAACGAACAACAAATGTCACCCTTATAACCGGTTGCAGATGTGGATATACATATGAAATAACATACGGACGTTTCCTTATTATATCTATTTTTCGTAATTCGATATTATACCACTAATGTAATTAAATTGTCCCAGCCATTCCTCTGAAGAAAGTCTAGATCGCGAACTGAAAGTCAGAAAAAAAATCGTTTCACTTTGGTCGGTGTATCACGTTATTGGAAAAAGAAAATGAAAGAAAATAAAACAAAAATGAAAAGCGAGCCTTCTCTGACCTCGATTTAAATACCTCTCCTCTTACAAATTTGAGAAATCGTTCAAGATTTTCTCCATCGATCATCGCGCTTTTATCTTGTAGCTACAAAGTCCCCTTTACGATCGCCCACAAATCATCTGTGATGCATCGATATACAAGTTCTGTATTATAAAATAAAATCTATATTTTCTTACGTCTTCGGTGTCGGAAAAAAAGAAACAAAAAAACTGCAGCATAGGAGGTGTGACAGATAATTTATTTGTTATTAACCGCTAGTTGTATGTTATAAAGTGCTATGTAGTTTATGTACCACGTGAAATGTTGATGTAAAAATATAAATCCCCGCAAGAAAATGATCTCCGTTAATGAACGATATTATAAAAATAATTCGTAAAATTTGAGAATCGAGAAATTGAAAAAAAAAAGAGTTCGGTACACGCGATGTTACCCAAAGATAAAGTGAGAATGTCGCTCTTTTCTCAAGTCGGGACTATACCTGTTTCTTTTGACCATAGCTTTTGTGGTTCGAACAACTGTTCGAGATTTCATCTACATTCACTGTACCGTGCAGGGCCGAGAAGTTTTGTGAGGTACATACATAAACCTTTTTGAAAAACGGTCCGGCCTCTGCACACTGGGCTTTACAGTACATCGGGTTCCCGTAAATCCTTTTGGCCATCGCGCTTATATGGTTGATGCTCTTGGGGGCTTCTTTAGGCCTGCGGGCAATTAGGGATGGACCGATTTCTATCTATGATAAATCCAACCAACGACCCACGCCGCATATTTCCAAGACTTTAGGTCATGCTGGCCCCGACGCCCCTCGACCCTTTCTTAATTGGTTAATTTGGTAGTCAAAAACCGGCAGACGCCGTTCCTGCTGCCGCTGCTGCTTACCAAACTTGGCGACAGCTCTTTCGACGAGTTATAATAAAGGCGTTCGCTTTTATCTCGGCATAAACGAAAGTCATACGGGAAAAAGAAGATGAGTCGTCTATTTCCTAGACTAGATAACGCGTGTAATAGTATATCTGGATATATTTTAAACTCGTGAGAAAAAGTGCCGTTTTACATTATATGCATGCAGAGCATATATAGCTGCTGATGCTGCAAAAAAGAATGTGGGTACCGCATGATGAATAAAAAATATAAACGTCAATGATCAAATTGCGCAGTTTCATGATCAAGTGCGGTGCAATAAATAGGATCTCTCGGTGCCCCGACAAACATAACACTCTTGAGAACTGGAGACTGATATGAATGCGGTGCTTTGAATAAAATGCGCGATACCGATGGCGTTGGTCTTGGATACTTTGGTAAATATTTTCAAATTCAAATCATATACATTCGATATAATTATGATTATCATTTCAGATAGTTCTCAGAATTGAGAAGACTTGAACGTATTCGTAAATGATAACGTGTATGATCCGAACGATCATCAAAATCTAAAGTTCTATGAGACTTGTTCCGAGCCGGTCTACCAACGTTGTACATACGATATGATACTGTACAATTATGATTGTTGAATGCGCAACTCGATTTTGATGATTTCTTGGTACTGAAATTGAGTCAACTTGACATCGATTGAATCGTAGGTTCATTGGAATTCTGAGAGCGTTGTTACATAACAGGTCGGTGAAGTGAAGTAAAGCTGAGGGTATACCACGATTATATTTAGATCTAACTATGGGGGTTACTGCTGTGAATCCAGTGATTAGAAGCAGTCCTTTTGACGCGAGATAAACAAACGCTGTGGTTTAATCACGAGACGTATAGGAATGGTCAGTCAGTCAGTCAGCGGTGTGTATCTTCAGTCTATACGGAGAATAATTAACCACATATTCTACGCGCTTTTCGATCGATCTAAACTCATTGTCGGATGCATGTGTCCACTGTTTTCCATAAAAATATTAAACCTTTCTCATCGATGATCTCTAATTTCGATCTATTAATATATCGGAAGCTGCAGGTTTGCTGACACCGTGTTATTTTCCATCTAATGACATAAACCGCCGGGACAAACTACCGCAGTCCCATTCAGATTCCGTACCTAATATACCCCTTTTATATACATACCACACTCCTGTTGAATATAAATATATATATATAGGTATATTATATTTAGAATCGTAGAATGCGGCGAATTAATTGAACGCAGAGCCCGAAGGCTAATCTGTACTTGGGTCTGCGATCCCTGCGGTGTACGTATAATACGTTTTCATTGTATTCATCGGTGTACCGGGAATATGGTGATCTTGAGGAGGAGAAGAAGGGGGGAAGGGGGATGGGGAATAATATGGGCACCAATCAGGGGGCTTCCTTTCATCAATTCATGAATGGGGATTAAAACTCTGGATATAATACCCAAAGTTACGTTGGTAGATCGGGAATTATCCGTGTAAGCGATGGAGTACAACGTCCTCATACATATTCGAACATATATACATATATATAATGTCATCTGCTGCACGTGCAGTGCAAAATTTATAGCCATAAAAATGTGGACGTTTTTAATCCCTGTGTCCTAAACCCGTTCTAATTGCCGATAAAATCCGCGTATCGAAATAAGTATCGTGTATTTTATTTTATTTTTATCTTATTCATTTATTCGAAGTAGGTAGTGGTGCAGTATCCGACAATGTAACGTATTGATGAACTACTGAAACAGTACAGGGAAAAATTCTGGGAGCAATTTTACTCGATATGAAAAAACTACAGCTCGTGAAGCGGTCGATTTGGATTTCTGGCTCGTTGCCGTCCGTAAACAAATATTTGCGAACCTTCATCGTGAACGAGAATTCAGAAACCATAGAGCCTACCCTCCCTGTGTGTCTTTTTTTTTTGTTTTGTATTGTTTGCTCAAATGTACTCGTAATTTTGCTCGGGTTTAACTAGAAAATATTTCATACCTGGCACCGTCTGGGATGCTTGAACCGCCCACTTCAAAATACTGACCTAAAGTACATTGCGCATAGTTGACCAACCGGAAGCCCCTTAGCAAACAGCCAGACTTACCTACTTCCAAGCTCTTCTCTATACCTGCTCGCTAAACCAACAATGAGGATCTCTTACACCTAATTACCAAGGGTCGCTGCTTCAATTCTATAGATATACTCCATCCGTCGGTCATATTTTGTCCGACAATAGCCAACCGACTATAGAGTACGAAACATTCTTGGCATAACTTGAACCGTGTCTATAATACCTAGTATTTTGACGCAGGTATAAAACAATTGAAGATTTAACGAGAACTTCACGCTGCAAGAGGTATATTTTCTGCGTACGTCTTAAACTTTATCGCTTTTCAAGTAAAAAAAAAACTAAATAAATAAATATTACATGTGAGGGAATCATTCTTCCGATCTTTGAAATTAATTTGTTATTATTATTTTTTTCATTCGTTTTTCGTCGCCCCATGGCGCACAACCGAAGCGACTGAGAAACGATAGATAAAAATGACCCCAGGGCAGACGTGTACGGTGGACAAGATCAGACGGCGAGAACCCTCGCTCTCTTAGATAGTAAAGTAAATAGCGTCAATAAGTCAATATTGATTGGAGCTGTTTTTTCCTCCGGCTAACTATGCCTAATTTATACCACCGTTTCGTTTGAAATATATGTGTGTAAGATATATAAGACGTAAGAAGTTTCACTCCAGCTTATCTCGTCTGTAATATAGTGTTCGGAAAACACACTCAACGGTGATCATTGAAAGATCGTATAAAATGTGAAACATCGTAAAAACTGGGTACACAAATTGTATGCGAAGTGACTAAATTCGCCATATTTTGAGTCACCGTATATGGTTAAGAACCCCGGGCAATCACTTCCAAATAGAGCCTATAAGCCCCGAATATATTAGACTGGACGGATCTGGGTAGTTTAAATATCACGTAAATCGAACCTATATGGGTTTAAATAAAATCTTCACCCCCCGCAAAGCGCATCTTTCGGCTGCTTCCGTCCTGCGTTTTATCGATGCAGGCTACGAATCTACCAATTTTATGCTCCAACGCCCCAAAACGGAGGAGGTTCGATCCGGAAAACTCGATTCGCTGACCCCCCCTGCAAATAGGATATAATATATAGCGATATGGGTATCTACGTAACACCGCTCCATAGCGTCATTTATTCTCGACTCATTTTTTTGCTTTCGTCCTTTTTTTTCTTCAATACCAGTTTATATTTGAACGCCGCTCAATTTCAACCAGATATATCAAAATGTGAGCTTACACGATTGTTGTTACTGTTATCGTTGTTAATATTATTATTAATAATACGGTTATATCCTGCAATTTGTTTCGCACAAAAAAAACAATAACGAAACAACAGAGTAAATATTAAACGTGATTTTGCTGCAGTTTTGTTGTACAACGAAAATTAATAAATATTTTATTAATAAACGAAAAATATCGAATCGATTTCATTCGAATGCTGCATAATACAGTTATGTAAAAAGTAAAAAACTGTTCAACAATATTTGCACATCTGTGCGATAATGGTGCAGAACGAATAAAAAAAAATTGGAAAATTTCGGATGAGAAAATACGATCTTTTGTAAGTACACTCGTTCCCTTTCCGTTTCCTTAATCTGAAAATCGATTATATGATCATTAATTTTCTTTTTCATTTTTTGTTTTTTCGCGGGTCCCATTTTTCCGCTCCAGGATCAACGTCCTCGCATCGTACGGGAGTTCGTAACTGTATGACCATCAATTATTGCTGGCTAAAATCAAAAGCTGAAGCGTTTCGCTATAGTTTATTTTACGTAATTTAACGCCAAGATTGACACCGGAAAAGAAATCAAGGACCGCAAATATCACGTTAGAATCATCATTGCAGCACGGTTGACACGTGGATATAAGTTGCGATCCCCTGCTCATGCCGCAGGATCACCGTTAACAGGAAACGAAGACGCGGCTATGTGCGCGCGGTACCCTTGACCATAAAAAAAAAGTAGGAAGTTGAAAAAAGTAACCCGTTTTCAGCTCTGCGTCTGTCACTGCGTTCGGTAACTATAGGTATACATACATATGTATAGAGCTGTACACGCGACGTCTCGAATGGCACGCGTGACTTGAATCGTAATTGGAAAATTCAAACCTCCAAATATGGAATATACGAGAAACCAGCGGTAGCGGATTTATAAAATGCCCCGTGAAGCAAAAAAATTACCACCAATTCCGAAAAAATACGTTTTCACGTGCAGCTACCTCGGTATCTCCCACCGCATGCCGCTGCCCATCGTATGCGGATTATAATATAATTTGACCATTTATTTTGAAAGCTATGAGGCAGTTTCATACCGTGAATATAATCAGGATTATTTCTATATAGGTATACGATATAATGGTGGGGGTTGAAAATCCGCCGGAAAAGCTTGCAGTATTTTTATTTTTATTTTTATATTTGTTTATTTTTTAATTTGGTTTTTGTGGGGTTGAAAATCGCAGGGCAAATTAGACTGGAATTTTGTTAACAGCCTCGAATTTTATTGCTAATCTTATACAACCGCGCTCGGTCGTATGTGCAGGTATATATGGAAAATTTAGTGTAAATTTAGCGTATACGCAGGGAGTCCTCCTGGTAAAAGGTGGTTCGCCAAAGGTGAAAATATCGCACTTTTTTTTCTCTCTCTTTCTTTTACCACCAAAGTCTCCCTTTCAGCGTGTCATTAGACGACCTCGTGATCCGGGTATAATCGGGATATAATAGTTGCGGTCTCAAAAGAATTTTTTGCTTATAATACATTTTAAGACACGGAAACCACAGAAAAAGGGAGGGAAAAAAACGAAAAGAGGGAGATACGTTGATTTAAGGAAGAATAGATGGTCGGTGCAGCAGGAGTCGCGTCGTTTCCTCGTACTCCATAGGCGACCATGGTGGTAGATTACACGGCGACATGGATACCGCTGCAATTGCTTAATTGCGAACGTTTATAATCAGGATGCTGTCATTTAGAGAAATTTAGAACGAACCTACGCTAATCCCACTTAATAAACATCGTTTACCAACGTAGCTTCCGTGTGAGCCGAGCTATTTATTGCACTTCGAATTCGCCTGGTATAATTGTAAATTAGAATCCGCTGTACATACCACAGTTTCATGTTCATCATTTATTACATACGCCTATATTGAATTTATTTTTGCTAAGCACTAAAACAGACTATATAATAATATTTATATATATATGTAATCTTTTTATAGACATTAGAACGATTCGTCACTTCCGGTGTAATGCTTTTAACATTCCATTCATGAAGTGCAAAGGAGGAGGGGGGGGGGGGGAGGATCGTTGGTTTTTGAGGTACGCCATGTGTGCTTTGGCGTTATTCAATTTACACAAGCTCATCTGCGGTATAACAATTTTCTGCATGCTAAATCTTGACTCACGAGTGGAGTAGGTATATATATAATATGCGATATGTTCGTTTCGAAGAATTTTCACTTATGGCTTATACTTAAAACGTAGATAAGTATAATTCGACCCACTAGAAACGCACTTGAAAAAATAATATATTCTCGTTTTGCTTCGTTTTTTATTTATTTAGGGGGAGGTGTTTAATCTAGACCGTAAAGTTTGCATTAATTCGCACTCGGCGCCGTTGTGTATAAGCGTTGTGAAAACTGCAAATACATATCTCTTCAGTAACAAAACGGGAATGAAAAATATGCAACGATTATATCCGCCTCTCTATTTCTCTTTGTCTTTTCTCTGTTTCTCTCTTTTTGAAATTGATGGTACGTGCCTCCCCCGCGTTGCGGCTGCTACAGACGCGCGCGATGGGTCGGGTCGGGGTGGTGGTAAAAAACTATGGTCGTAAATTATCGCATGCACAGAATAATTTGCTAATGGATTTCTGATTTCTGACTGTACGGTACTCGTTTATTATATACGTATCGCTATGATTTTTTGACTATATATAGGTATGCGGGCAACCCACGATACTCGTCATCGACTAACCGATGCATACGATGATGTTAAATATCCGAATGGTTCGACGAAACTCGTCGAATAAATAGACATGAATGAAAAAAAAAAGAGAAGAAAAAATTGCAGCATCAGTGGTATCGCGTGAATCAAGGTTTTGTGTCCACACACCGAAGTGCAACAGTAAGCGAAAATTGACGCTTTGAATATCAAGTTATATTCCTATTAATACGAGACAGCGTTAGAGCGACAAATCTATTCAATATGCGAATGCAATTGAAAAAATTTTTTTTTTACAACTCTCTTCGATTATCCGTTTTTCACGGTTTTTCATTATCCAACTCTGATAATTATGTATCTCGTAGTCTGTGAAGTTTACGCTTGAAACAAGCAAAAAGAAAAGAAGTGTCTAACGGGATAATTATGATCGAAACGATTCACCATGAATAAAAAATTATGTATGAAGTCAACCCACGTTGCATTGTATGATTTTATATCAGACTCTCATCGAACGTATGTGTATATTTACAGGAAAGTTATTTATATACAAAATATAAGTTTGTTGGAGCCACAAGCCTGTGGTTAGTCAGTCGAATCTCGAGAGCTGGACAATGACACCTTATGTTCAGGCTCCGTTTCTCCCACGCGTATAAATTTTCTACGCTATACAAAGATTCTCCGAGAGTCGAAACGCCGCGCGATAATAACTAACAGCTAACCACTTCAAAACAGCTGAACAACGTGCGCAAACGCTTGCACAAAATAGTTATTACATCAAAAAGTAGTCTAGACGATGAATCGCGTCAGATCCGAGTTCCGGATCCCTTCGACTGAACATTTTGGAACCTTGAAGGTTTCCATATTTTTACTCTCGAATGCATGACGTGTCATCTCTTCCTTAATGATACTTCGGAAAGGTTTTGGGCGTCGAGTTTATTCTTATTTGTTTTTTTTCGTTTCTTTTTTTTTTAGTTTTGTCAACTTTCTCTCGGACCGCGTCCTCCTTTCACTCTCTCTGTTCCTTTACTCTCGAGGTCAGCGGCAGCTCTACGGTCCACTGGCATTGAAAAACCAAAACAAAAAAATCAAGACGTAGCTAGAAACAAAAGTTTAATGAACTCTCTTCTGGGAATAAAATTTCAACCATTCGGTTTTTCATTACAAAACTTTACCAGAGATTCTGAAAGGGCAGACCAACCCCAGATACCCCCCTCAGCACTAGAAGAGACTTTCTAATGGGGCCTTATGGTAACTCGATATATTTTTGGAAACTTTATACCTCACATCCGGGTTGAGCTTCTACTTCCCTTCATTTCGAAATCCCCCTCCGCTCGTCGCTCAAACTTACATTATCTCGTACCTAAAAACCCCCAGCGTAGGTTGGTCCGATATCTGCACAATTCTATGTACTATACAATACTCGCCAGACAGAGGTGTCAAGTTCTACCTAAACCCCACTGGTGTATTATACACCTATCAGTTCACGCTCACGATGATCGTGACGTGGATATGTTTAAATAAGTGCGTCATCGTTTGCATTACACGGCTGCATCTAGAAGCTCGTCAAGTTTCTTTTACCCTTGATGAAAGAATCGTTATAGATATAGACACGGCCTGATTGCCAGTCGAAAAATGTTCACCCTTCCATTTCAGAGATGATCTTTACCTTTGCAATTATAAGAAGCTGGTACGAAACTAAGAAGATGACTTGCCAGTCGCAGCTGGATACGGATAACGTGAATTTTTTTCGATAAGTTAATTGCAGCTGCAAGATACACAGGATGCGCGTGTTGCAAGGCCGTGGCAAGGTTCTGTTGTTCGTGGAATATTTAAGGATCGGAGTAAAACGAAAAGTAAAAAAAGGAAAAAGAAAAAAAATAATGTCCAACGGATGCCAGATGACGCTGCTCAACTGGAATTCTTCGACCGTTGCGAATACCTGCACGAACTTGTCCGATGATCTGTTCGTACGGGTCTAACATAACCGGCTGCAGAGGTCGAAACCGGTAAAAAAAAAGCAAAAATTAAACTTGCCAAAGTCGTCCTTGAAAAAAAAAACTGAAAAATGGCAAACGTTTTCTAAAACCGATAGATCCATATTTACAATTTATCATAACGCATATTCCATCAATCGGATCGTTTACAGATCGCTGTATTATAGCTTAACGACTTTGTCAACGATTTAATGAAGAAAAAAAAAGAATGAAAAAAGATAAAAATTAGCCATACCTCCCATTATCGATTACAAGTAATCCCGCACATAGCCCAGGGCTATCGAACCGCCAATTTACTATGTGGAATTAGCGAATATAAATTACAGTAACGTTACAAAATTGAATTAAACTTAATCTACCGGCCAGGGGTATAGCTAATGCACTCGATATATTTTAGCATGTATGAACATTAAATCAACGTTTGATGTAAATTAAACAATCTCTACCAGGTACGCGTGTAATTTATTTTTATCGACTTTCCACTCGATTCTCACATACAATCCATAAATACCGTCGTCGTTGAGTAGACCGATGAAATAACAAAAAACTGTAGAGATTTTTTCGTTTCAACGAGAAAAAAAATCAAATAAAAAATCAATCAATAGATAATAAAAAAAAAGGAGAAAAACCATTCGATTGACTTATATACCTGCAGTAAACCCGTTACCACTAATATTCATACCGCGTGCGACCCGCGCCGTTGACAAGAAATTGACGAACGCATATATATATGAGTACTTTTATACCGTTACATACTGCATCGGCGTTTTTTGTTGCTGAACAACAATAAATTCATGAGAGATTAACGGATTGCATCGATAGAATCGCGGTATATAAAGACTTACGGATCTTCGATATAACGGCTTTTAATAATGTCTTTCGCGAATTACGAGCCTGCAGCATTAGCGCGTTGGATAATATTTATCGGTTTCGAACCGTCGCGGAAATCTCACACCGACCGTAGCATCCGCCAATAATAATGATCATGACGATAATGATGATGACGGGCCATAGGTTTCGGTGGTAATCGCTTTCCAATATGGATATAGGTATTATGCAATACATGCGCAACTGCACGTACGTACCTATATAACGTAGTGATGCGCCTACGTTCGCCACGCTAGTCTGGTCGCAAACGCGACGTCGCATATTGGAACGATGATGCTTTTTTGGTCCCCGAAATTTCACCGCGATTACCAAAGTTCGGAAGAAGGAAATCGAAATTTCATTTTCAATTCTATTATACCAAAAATCTGAAAAATTTAAAGACTTACTTTTCACTGCATTTCTTCTTCATTCGTAATTTGGAGACATTTTGACCCATAAGAGCGTTTGAAGTTCGAGCATCAGCCAATTCGAGAAGTATCCTTATAACGTGTCGGATAATATCTAATTTCAGATTTTTTGTTGTTTTTTTTTTTGTTTATGGTAAATGATGAGAGCTGTACTCTTCAGCTGACTCATGGTGTATCATATGTATTAAACCCACGTAATAATGAGCGTACATGGGTATACATATAGATGTATATATATTTATATATATGTATACGCCCATGATATTGTAAAATAAAGTGGCGTGTGTTCAGGACGTGTGCAGTGTGGGATAAAGAGCAACCAACGTACGGGACGAGCATGTGGAAGGTTTTGTTCCTGGTCTCATATGAAATACGATTTCACGCAGGTATCAATCAATCAGCCGCGTGGGGTTTCTATTCCGAATCTATGTAATCCCTCGAACATTAGGATTACAAACGACGTACGCCTACATGATATGTATCCATGTATAAATGTATGTAGTACATAAATGCATGTGAAGTGGTGTTACATACGAACGCCCGTACGATCGTGGGAGCGCACTTGCAGCGGGCGATAAATTATATGGGGTTTACTTATAGGCATCTAATTAGCATTGATCGATGTAATACATAGAATATATGTATACATATGTATACAGCATATGTGGGTGGTTATAGTTACGAATATTTCACAACATGGGTATCTAGAAACTGAAATGCGGTAAATTATTTGATCGGAACATTCCGACGCAGCAAATTTGTAATTCCTTTTCATAATTACCTCACTGCTGTTACACATTTGGTAAATGATGTAAATCAGAGTCCGATGGTTGAAATTATCGGTATTCGATTATGATAATCATGGTGCAAATGTCCGTTGAATGAATACCTCTGCTACCGTGTGATACCAACTACGTATTATATGTTTGACGATCAAATATATGGTGGAAGTTTGCGCCGAAGACCACAAGCCGTACACTATTTGAAATAGTTGTCTAGCAATGGCCTTCGGCTTTTGGCAACTGTGCAGTAGGTCGGATTCAGAGGTGAATTTTGATCAAAGAATAAAATTATTTTTTGACAATACCTCGTCAATGGAAACCGCTACATCGTTCACAGAAACCGCGTTCCATGTTCTATGTATAGTAATTAATATTTCCTGTTACGTATATATATCGGCATAGTACCAGCTTCGCTACCAATTGATTAGCTTTCGTGCAGTGACTCTGTTAATTACGTACTCGATGCGACAAAGCTGCTGCTGCTGCTGCTGTTGCCGCTGCAATGCATTAATACGCTTTTGTGCAGTTAAATCTAGTTGATAGAGATTGATGGTATGATATTCTTCTCCACATGTGTATAGGCAGTCGAATTATTGGCCGTAAAATAATAAGAGTATATACCCAATATTCCAAATAATTTTAGTTTCATTCATACATATGTATTTACAGAGATAAATTATCGCCTATTAGATAGACGGTTGGATCGGTAATTGAACATTGATTCCGGGTATTTCCAATTATTCATCTAGATATGTTTGCGATCAATTTCAAGTGATTCAGGTATATGCATGATTTCTATTTTACGATTCGTCGTTCCCACAATGAATATTTTCATCTCAGTTTCAAATTTTCAAAAGTAATCAGATTCTCCGCTATCAAAATTCGATAATTTTCGGGAAAGATTTAAAATTCATTAGACCCGTCCGATCGTCGGACATAAGTAACATCTCATTATATGAACGGTAACAAATTTGCAGTTTGTAATTCTTCGACATGATCATCATGTAAGTCGTTGATTCAAAGTTCAAAAAGATTAATGGCAACATTTGTACGTATTAAAGTTATCATCGTGTTTCGAATACGTATCATGACATATATATAGACACATATATAGATACATAAACTAAATGATTCAATTCCCAACACTATGAGAGCTTTGACTTGTTCGCCATTTTCATACCGTCCGACATCTCAATTAATTACTTAATGTTACTTGGAATTCATTCTACTGACATTATTCAGGTTATCACACCCAAGATCGGCCGTTAGAATTTATCATCTTAATAGTTTTTTTTCTACATTGCACGTTATTCATTGAATTTTGCACGATTGCCTTGAATATTTTTAGTTCAATTTGGAACAGACTTTTTCTGCCGCAATATATATGAAAATATAAAAATCTTGCTTACGTTTCACGAAGAGAATTATTTTGTTTCGTTGGGGTGGTGCCTCGCAAGCTTTACCAACGGGTACCAAAAGGCTTCGTCGCCACGCCTCGGATAGAAACGGCCTTCGGTTGATTTGAATATATGAAAGGGTTGCGCGAGACTTTTGAGTATACCGTCATTTTTCAGAACCGGTTTTTAATTAATTTGAATCCAAGTCGTGGGGGAAAAACCGCAACTGCATGAATTCTACTCGTAGAATCTTTACTTCTTTCAAGTCATTTTTTTTCCTTTTCATGGATTTTTTTCTTTGTTTTTGCGTCTTTACCCGAGGGATGCGGGCTTTGTGTATCGTATGAAAAAATGCACCATCACAGTTTTGTTCGTCTGTTTTGGAGTAGGCGCGGTGTAGCTAAGAAATGATTCTAAAATTAGCGGAGGCGTCGAAGAAAAGAAGGAGACGAAGAAGATGAATAAAAGAGCGTAGAGAAGATAGGTATCGGTAAGGGCAAAAAAGATCGCATCATATCCACTTCACTGACCTCTGCACAGATTCGCAGCGTCGATTCGTATACATATATATATATGTGTGTATATTTATACACATGAATAATACATCTGCAGATATATTCACTCGGTACGCCTGATCTGGCGTCTGTCTCTCGCGTTGCATTATATAGAGACGCCCACGAGTGTGAAAGGATCTTCTGTGCACACGTATACATATAATACATAATGCCTAAATACGTCACTCAAATACACGGGGGTCAAAGGCGCGATTAAATGAACAACTTTATGTTACAGTACGTATGCAACTTACGACGTGTTGTATAAGAATGAGCTAGAAAATGAATGAATGCATATAATACGTGACAGGAATAAGATTATTCTACTCATGAGCAGTTTCACGTCAGAGAAACAATGGAATCATAGTGAATGAGTTTACCAAAAAAAAAAATTCAACCCCAATATTCCGACGCAAATCGCCGGCAAAAGAATTTTTATACCATTGGATGGTGAAAAAAAATCGAAAGTCATAGGTGAAAAATCTACGGGTAGTTGAAAAAATAATTCGTTTTCAGACGTATCTAGATCAGTTGTTGAACTATTTTTGGGTGACGAAATTTTTTTATTCATTCATTTCTACATCGCGCTGCTGCTCCTAAGGGTGTCGTCAGGTGTTTTATGTGCATACACGCAGTGTGTTATACTATGTATATCACAAGTATAACCCTTCGGTTCGTGACTGGGCTCCTTATTAATATTCAACGACTGAAACCCAGAAGTTGTAACGCGGAAAGGGTACAAAGGACGTCTGTAGTATATAGTAGTGACACGCGTATCGCACAAAGGACTTTTCGTCCTTTTCATTAAAACCGCGCTCGTATATAATATACACGTGATAGTAAGTTACGCCGATTTCTTATGTACAAGCCCTTTATGATATAGCAGCTATACATATAATATATTCCTAGCTGTGGTTCACAATCAACCTTTTAGTACTTCCGTTCACTTTTCTTTTCTTTTTTTTTTTCTTTACTACCCTTCATATCAGGTCGTTCACAATAAGAACTGATCTTATCTAGTTTTACATCCCCTTTTTTCTTGTTCCAATTATATGTATATACACCATTAATTGGCGACTTATTAACTCGTGTAATAACCACTTCAAAAATCAAAGGCAATCATCATTTTTATTCTCTATGAATATTCTATGCGATATTCGTTCGAAGAAAACCGGACACTGTGGTACAAGAAACTTGAGTGCAACTTTTATCTGACCAATATTCAGCTTCATTTGCATCTTATTCCTATAGAAATTATTATTGTGCAGTGTATAAGAATTTGCACAGAATTTTTTTTTTTTGTCGAACCAACCGACAGCCATTTTGGATTTCGAGATTTTTTCAAATTATAGGAATATAATGTAAACCTGCACTTTGAAGGGTTTGAAATAATCGCACCCCTATTTCTGCAGCGCAGGAGGAACTGCAGACAACAATCAGATGAGAAAGATCGCACCATTGGTAGACACAACCCTCTCAACTCGTTCCCCTCGACACTCCCGTTTCGCGCCCGTCTTTGCAACTCCAGTTCATTAATTTGATCTACTTAAAAGCACATTACCTTTTGACTTACGCCAATGAATGGCCTCGTCTGTGCCACTCGAAACGTTCTTGTACAGCTTTTTAAGTCTGCCATTATATGCGCTGCAAGCTGCAGCTTTTTTTTAGTCATTCCTGGAACAGCATGTAATATACTCCTTTTTTTCGTCATCCTGTAAGCTTCTCACGCTTTGCGCTTTTCTCTATTCCCTCAATTTTTAGTTTCAGTTTCGTTTTCTGTTTTTTTTTTTTTTTAGTCATCGTGAAAAGGGGCATGGAATAAAATAAAAGACACTTTCATACGTCTCTGCAGGTAATTGGAAGACTGTTGGAATAAAATTTATATTATATGCATAGGGTAGTTTTGGGAAGCTAGTCGCTTGGAATAATTTGTTAGGGGAATAATAATCCCTGGATTTCAGTTGGGACGAAATCCCCGTAATGCTATGTCAGGCACGGGGTGGTACCCCAATGCTACTTTCATGCTCTTCTACTCTTCTACTTATTATACCGCTGCTGCTGCTGCTGCTGCTGTTGCTACGGGTGAGGTGGTGCCAAGTTATCATAAGTCGCTACTCAGGATTTAATGAGGCACGTTATATCCATATAATAGTTTATACGTTTTATTCATATATATTAGAATCGATTCAGCTTTTTTGGGCTTATGCTGAAGCGCGGCTGCAATAATGATAATTATAATCTCGGTCTAGAAATTTGCCACCTCATCTATCCTGCAGTATATTATTCCATAGACACTATATTCGTGAAATTTCGTGGAAAATCAAATTTCGAGCGTTTCCTGACTATTATTTTTTTTTACCCTCTACAAAAACTTGTTTTATTACTTGAGCATTATTAATTATTACTGCGTCGGAAAACTCGAAAAATTAGAAGAAAATATTGAGCTAGAAATATTGCAATTCTAATATTGCAGTAAGTACGGATATATAGTTGAATTTTTTTCCACCGCGTTGAACGCGTGGCGCAGACGATGCGTAAAACTGGAAACGATGTTTCCGCTCTCGTCTCCTTAGTGTGTCTTCGTTTCAATGTCAAACGGTGAGCGAGTTACCTACTATAGAAAGTCATGCTAGAAGATCAGTCAGGAAGGAGATGAGAGCAAGCGGAAAGACGAGAGCACTTCGGAATGCCTTTATGAGGCATAATTCTGCTGATGCTGCTACTGCTGTTGCGAATACACTTCTGGTTAGGACTGCGAAACGACAGACGAAGGCCGCCGCCTCGAGTCTTCACTAACGTTGCTGCAGCCCACATTCATATATTGCACTTTTTCAACTCCAACTACTTTTCTTTATATTTACCACAGAGATATTCGCATTACTTTTTCGCGCATCAACCATCCTAACTCTTCTCGCTTCAATTTCAGATTACGTACAAACCTGCAGTACAGCTACTTTTCTAAATTGGATTCTGTCACGCCTCAAGAATGAGAATCGGAATCAAACACTTTGTTACGTTATATTTATGTGTACATAATAATTGTACATATACGGTTGATGTCATGTAATGCGTACTACCTGTTAGTACCCGTATGTGCGTATAGCAAGAATTATTTCTATGTAGTTTCAACGCTATAGTGCAACGCGTGCATGGGAAGGTCGAGTATCGTGATTGGTTAATTAGAAAAATGATGGTCTCGTCCTTCAACGTTCAAGGACGTGGTATGGGTATGTGATATCGAAGAATCTCATATTACATTTTCATACGCTGCAGTCTATAACTTTTATTTTATTAATCAACTTCCTCTTTTTGTTTCTTCCCTGCAGAGATTTTAAGCGTCATTTATCTCGTTTCGCATTATCGTCTTTATATACGCAACGTCGAAGGAATTTCTTTTCGTTAATTAGCCGAAGGTGCTTAGGCTATACTCCTCTCATAAAATGGCGGACAATAATCGTGGAGATCCTCTTACAGTGTCGGGAACTCCTGGGTGTCCACGGTCACGATGTTTAGACTGTAGAACCGTCTCAAGGACTCTGGATGAGGACTGCAGGGTTTCAGTGAAGGACACCTCGACTGAAACTTTCAATATTTAACTACCGCGTTAGGTATATTTCCGAAGGGTTAGCGAACAGCAGGAATTATGAAGAATATATACAATTTTTTTTCTCTCCCTTTGTTCGTTAGGTAATCCTTTACAGCACCGCGAAATTCTCCTTTCCAACCTTTACTGCGTATTTTCTTTTCTACCTCTTTTTTCTTTGGTTTTTTTTGGTTTTTTTATCGACGGTTTACGTGGGTATACGTATATCCCATCCGGTACTGGCGATCACCTCACGATTCCAGGTATCCAGGTTCGACCTGGTGAAGAAACGAGTTTCCTACTGCGGCACTAGCGTGTTAGTTCACTTTGTTCCCGTATTCGTATTTCTATGTACATTTATATTCGTATTCGTATTCGTGCAGTTCGTATACCATATATATATATATATATTCACATGCACTCGTACTGCAGCTGGAAACAGTGGGAGGAAAGGAACGCCGTTCTTTTATATTGCGCTATGATCGCGTAGTTATATAGTTGAACGGAAGAAAAAAAAAAACCAACAAAAAAACCAGTGGATAGAAGAAAGGGAAAAATGAAGCACAAATCGTTTCTTTTCCATATACTTACATGTGCACCTCGTATACGTAGGTACGCGACACGCGATATATATTATCCTCCACCTTACCCATGAACACTTGCAGGTCCTAAACTTAATTTCACTACAATTTAGAATGGCGCCTGCAGTCCGTCTGGTCAAACGTATATTAATATAATATATGCCTGCGGAGCACCAGCTGTATGGGGTGTCGTATATAACCTACCCTAATTTTACTCATGTTAACTTATTAACACTGAAATTATCCTACACGCAATCGATAAGCGAACGTTGAATTTTTTTTCTTCCTTATATCATTCACAAGTGGTTACCCCCTCGCATAAGAGGGTCAAAATACATTAAAACAGTATCCTGCGATCGATTTTGAAGGTACTTCATTTTTTACCCCAAAATTGAAAAAATCCAAACCTTCGATTTTTCTTGATTTTGGGGTCAAAAATCGACATTTTTTTTAATCGATCGGAGGATTGTTTTCTGACGTAATTTGACCTCAGGAACACGAATCTGCAAGCTAAATTGATCTATCTATAAAATTGATCGAGTTAATGCCAATTTATCGTTCTAAAAAGTGAAAAAATAAGGATATTTCGATGGGATTTATTTCTAGATTGATTTACTCGTCGGATTTGTGTTCCTGAGGTCAAAATACGTTAGAAAAGTGTCCTGCGATCGATTTAAAAAGATGTCGATTTTTGACCCCAAAATCGACAGAAATCTAAGGTTTGCCCCTTCCATATATACCATTTCATGAGCATTGCACTATAGTATTTCATAGCATTTCAAAATTGGCTGTCCCAAGTATTTCACAAGCGTTTACCCCCTCGATCAAATGGGCCCATCGACAGAGAATAATCCTAGAAATTTAATGTACGTACCTATTCAGAATCGTTCCTAAGTGCGAATGGGTTTTAGTGACGATATGATATCATTGTCGATGTGAACTTTATAAAAGGGATTCAGTTTTATCGTTAACCGAATTACCAGTACCGCGGCACGTATAATATTTACCGTCGTGCAGCGTAGTTACGACGCGCGGTAGAATTTCAAACTCGTTAAAATTTCGAACGTCGTTCCGGTATGGTCAGGTCATATAATAACCTGCAAGAGCTAAGTAATAATAATTATAACCATGAGGCTATAATACGCTTTGGTCATTGTTTGAGCCTTAGAACTCCGTTTTAACAACGTCGTAATTCTAGCCGTCATCATTCGCGCCTGATCGCTGCTCGATATACCTATACATATACGTATATAGCATATCCGGTTGTGGTGCACATTATAATTCGGGCGTCGCGACGCCCTATAATATGCGACAAAGCCACGTCGATCGCACGATCGTTTCGTATACGGTTATACGTACTTAACAAAAAGCTTTCATATTCATCATACATATACATATATACTAGATACATGTAACCTGATGATATGAAATAATTTTTCTAAATTATCTAAAAATCATTATGGAAAGATACAGTAAACTATAGCTGCCCACGGATATATTCTAATATCACGCGCTTATTTTTAATCCAGACATTTATTTCGAGGTGGTGATTCGACTCTGGCGTCCGCGTCCGCGGGACGCTGACCATCGAGGTGTCCGTTCGGTGGTAAATCGACGCCCTGACAACCAAATGGATAAAAAAGAAACATAGATGACTGTCGCCTTAACGCCGACATGATCATTCTCATTTGTTATCCTGAAAATTTGTGGATCCATGTGTATGATAAAATTTTTGGAACGGAAAAGCTCATCTTCATGTGATATTATACACGCGCGCGATCCTGGGATCATATAATGAAGAAAAAAACTCGATAAAAAAAATGCAAGCGATCGTATAATGTTATTATAATAATATTCTCCCTCTTATCTATAGTACTTCGTTTATTATTTTCATATAAACAATTCCGCATGCCTTTCGAACAGATCACACGTTCATATAAGTATAATAAACTTGTATGAAAAATTATACTGCATTTGTCCGTGAGTCAATCTCATATTTATACAATAATATTTGAAGATAGAGAAAAAAAAATGTCCGAATCGTCCAGTTCCTCGAAATTATCTCATTTCTAATCGGTAAATTGACTGATTAATTATTTTTTTTTTGTGGTGTTCAAGAAATAAAGTTACGCGAATTTTAGAAGATTCGAATACATGCCACCGCTTGATCCAAATGATTTCGTATTAAAAAATTTATTTGATTTCTCAACACTCCAGCAAACGGTTATAGCCTCTGTGCTAATTAAATATGTCTAGATACTTATCATATGTTAGTTATAATCAGTTTCGCTTATATACTTATTACAGTTTAACTTTTTTGTTTTTTTAACTGCACTGCAGCGTACATCTAATTTTGGTGTTTATATTTGACTGAGCAAAGAAATGTGCTTTCGTTGGTTACAGAGACTTGAGACCAGCCAGTTTGGAGAAGGGCCAGGAAACTGTGAGGCTTAGGGTGTACGCGTGTTACGCTTGGGGTGGCCCCCTTCTCATAGCCGGTTTAGCCGCTCTTCTGGACCATCTACCACAACAGCCAGGATACATGTTTCTCAAACCTCGTTTTGGCGAGACCTATTGCTGGTTCTACGGTAAGTCGCATTGATTCTAGAAATAAAACAATTAACAAAAAATAAAAAACAGAACTAAAACACGATCACTCAAAACAAAGAAAGATTTATTATCTTTCGGTCTGGTTATCCTCAATCTCCGTTTACACTCCGCCATAAATACAATAACAATAGGGTGTGTCGAAAAACCTTAAAAAAAAAAAAAAACGAACAAGGAATATTCATGTTTTTCACGGGTCTCTACTCTTTCGCATTTGGGATGATTTAATTTATGGAATCAAAACGTATTTCTCATATTCATATACTTATTCATTTCTTATTCGTTCAACGAATATCCTTATTACTTCTTCTTTTCTTTTATATTCCATTTCATTACGGATATTTATATTCATTTTTTTTTTTTTTCCTCCCTTCAACGATTCCGTACGAATACTATGAAGTATAAGGCGTACTACACGTGCCCATATACATATAAGGCCACTTTGGCTTAAGAAGTTTACGCGTATCTATCTGGCCCTCGGCAACGGTTGCCCATCGCCTATCCTACCAAAGGACAAAATGTATACGTATACCCATAAATATATGGGGTAGATATAAATCCATGGCGCCTGCAGGGAGAAATCGTTCGCCGATAAATACGACTGTATTGTATAGAGTACGGAGATACACCCTGTCGTCGTGCAATATGTGGTTGCACGCGTGTACAACGACACGCATGGGGTGGTCACAGGGGTGGATAATACGAAAGTACAGGGATATATAGAAATACTTGCCGCAAGTATAAATTACATGTGTACATGATCTATAGATTCATACGCACAATATATATGTACAAAAAATGGACATAACCAAAATTCCGCGAGGGAGTTCAACGAGATGGAACCAAACTAGATATATACAAAAAAAAAAGATTGTGGGCTATTTAAATTGATTGATGATACACCGCTTAATTTACGGTAACTGCACAGATATCATTCATTCTAAAATGCGCTGTACAATTATTATGGGTATGAAAAATTCAACCCCAATTTTGATACACATGACCGTATATACATAGGTATATGTAGTTTGTGTGGCGTTGCAATCGCGCAATATCTAAATTATTTTTATTCTTTCTTAATTTTGTATATATATTTAACGGTGAAACTTTTAAAAATGTTTCCTTTTTATTGTTTGTTTGTTTTTTTCAAATTAGATTTTATGCATGGGGGGGTGACAGAATTTAGCAATGGTATCGTCTCGGTTGCGTAAAGTATTGACCGCTGTATTATAGTTATAAGACATTCGTTTGTATATGTATGTTTGTCCATGGTTTGCCACCGAGTGAGATATAACCAAGGAAACAGCTATCATTGGCGAAGAGCCAAATCTAAGCAAATATAGAGATACGCGTCCCTCTCTCCCTCTTTCCCTCTTTTACCCCATAGTAGAATAACGTCCGATGATCCACATTATGACACACCATATGCACGCAAGCTGCGCCATTGTTTAAATTAAAAAGTTTTCTTTCTTTTTTTTTTAATGAACTCGTTACAAATTATTCTCTGAATTTAAAAGATTTCTGAAAATTAGATACACAAGATTTTAGAGAAAAAAAATTCAACGCGTAAAATAGGAATACACACAATCTATAACGTAATATATACCTACGCGACGGATGTAAAATAATTGGAAAATTGATTAGTGTTGAAAATATCAAACGTTGAACGGCCAATGGGTCACCTATATATTTATAAATAGATTCATAAAAAAAAATGCATGGTTGACCACCCACAACTCGCATTATATACGTATTACATAACACGTATGTCGGTCACATGGAGTACAAAAATGAGAAAAAAAAGAGCCCTGGATCAGTTACAAATGCAATACTTCCGATTTACATTTTTTTTCTTTCTCTTCTCTTGTGTGCTGATGTACCCGATAAAGTTATAGACTTTTTTTATTTGACTTGGGGAAAAGAATAACGAGGGTCATACTATTTATAGGTTTGTTTACCGTTCCCGTGTACCATGTAATGGGGGTGGGATAGGGAATTAGTTGATAACGAAATAACTGGATAAGCCAATAAGGGATGTACTAGTCACGTATATATAGATATGTATATCTATATTTAATTTATATACCTTTAGTTAGTAATCGCTCTTCGACGCTGCAACGCCACGCCTATCGTTCAAATTTCAATTATATCCCCTTTCTTCCCCCCAAGGATAACATCAGGGGTTCACCGACCGATTCCAAAATACGCCCCCTTTCGAGATTCCCGCGTTATATTTAATTATACCGTTGATAGAAAATAATCTCGGAAAAAATGAGAGAGAATTAAAAAAAAAAAAAAAATTATCAATGATCAGATTTCATCGAATTTTGATAATTCGAAAGAGAAATCAATTCGACCGATGGCTATCGAAATTCAATGAAACAATAAATTGAATTGATACCACCCGTCACGCTTGACAAAAAATAATGGTAAGGTTTGGTTGGGACTAAACTATGCAGGTGCGGTAATAAATTCAGTATAATTATTCGTTTTCCTTAAAATACTTCCGTTTATTGTGAGAAACTTTGACATTGATTTTGACAATTGATATACCTAACCTATGCTCTGACACGTGAAAGTTATCTGTACTGCCTGGTACGCCTTGGCACACCCCTGCAGAAAAAATGAACCCCCGTAACGTACGTCAGTCGTATATAATACAGGGGAAACAGGAGCACGATCGTCGATTACTGGATAGAAAATTTTAATTTTAACGGATTTTATTCAATTTGGAGACGCTGTAGAGAAATATACGTTATAAGAAATATACGCGTATGGAGTATTTCGAATATACATACCTAATTCGTCTAATTGTATATGAGATGACGTCATGATCAGAAAAAGCTGTTGCAAATTCCCCTACAGGGAAGACGCAGCTCTCCTTATTGCGTGTAATTTGAGGCAAATTAATTATCGTATATGATTTCCTTAAACGTAATCAAACATTGCGAAATTCCTATAAATTATATTGCGAAACTTGCACAAATCGTCACGTTTATTTACACGCATCCCTGAAGATTCAACTATTCCGCGTATAAAGCACGTATAAATACACATACGAAAATAGTAAGAATTTCAACGATTAAACTCATATTGAGAAATTTAATTGATAAGTTTTTTTCTAACTTCTTGTTTCAGGCGACACGGAAATACTCGTATACTTTTTCGGTCCAGTCGGTATTCTACTAGCGATCAATCTCATACTATTCGCTGCAACGGCTCGGGAACTTACCTGTGGTCTATGGAAGCGTGAAGTTGTCAAGAGCACGACGGAAAGGTAAGCGCCATGATTTAATTATTATCACATTCAAAGCTACTGAGACACGTTTCTACTTGGCGATTTCAAAGAGCAACTTGTTATATGCATGTAGCTAACTTCCTCGAAAATACAGAACGTGGGTGGGAAGAGCTTCGTAGTTCCAATACGTGGCAGAAAACCTGCACTTGCGGAGAATAATTAGATACCATTCAACTATATATAATATATTATGTACCCAATACCTATGTAAATTATGCTTTCCGCATACATATGAGTTTGCGATCTGCAAAACCTTTAGATCTGGATGTATCGGCATAGAGCGAAAATAATTGATTATAATTAGATCTATGAAAAATTTATTAGAATGAAAGATAATTGATACATCCGACTTTGATTATCATAATCAGAAATACGTGAAAACCGAAAAGAACGTTGTTACATTGTTTTTTCGGATCGTTTTCATTTTTTTTTTCTAGTTTTTTTTTCTCTCGGAATACGTCGATTTCTACATAGTTTTTCAAGTAGACGTATATTTGTGAGTAGAAAATTCTTTTTTTTTTAATGGCGAAAGCCAAATTATGTTACCCCAAAACCCTCGTGAATCGTAAGATCGCAAATTCTAAAAATTCGTTCTCCACTCCTCGGACGAAATAATATTTATGAGAGCACTCTCCGGTATTATTTGCGTACAAGTTGGTATTCGCGTATAAATAACTGTACCTATATGTTCATACAACTCCGCGCCATTATCTTGCATTTTCTGCAGTGCAGCAGATCAAGAATACTTTGCAAACTTTTAACCGTCACAAATGCTCGCGGTTTGATCTACATTTTTGTACAACCAAAGTTTTTCACACGCGAAAACGTATACCATAAATATACATGCACGTATAGATGTACACCTATAAATTTTATTCTGTTTACGATAATATGCTAAACTTTCTTCAGAAATATATATTAAATATGTACATCGAATATATATCTTCTTTATTTTCGTTAGATTTATTTAACCGAGCGAGAATTGGATCACTATCTGTTTTTTTTTATTTTCGTTTTCTTTCTGCAAAAAACTTACAGACATAAACTGGCTTATCAACTTTGATCCTGGAAGATAGTAGACATATTTTTGATGACGTATGTATGTTTTTTTTTTTTTACTCAATATTAAAGGGTGAATAAATTAAGATTATATAACGCGAGGGAAATGATGATAGCTGTTGTAAAATATCTAGAAAGAATTTTTCTCGGGATTGTTATATTTAGATTATTATACGATATAAAAAGATCAGAAATAAATGTTGAAAATGTTATTATGAGTAATCGAAAAATAATTCAAATCTAATGAATTTATTAATGTAAAACTATATACATGATGTGTACCGTAATCGTTTCAAGCAATTTGTATGTAGTCTATAAGGAATCGTGGAAAATTTTGTTGAAACTATTTTTATTTATCTATTTTTTGATAATTTGTTATAAATTTTGGCATAGCATAGTCGGGTATTTAACATGAAAATCTTGCGATAGGAGATTCTGAAAAGCAATATATTCGGCCTTTCCTGTCCCACGTGGATTTAAACGACACGTTTTATTGTGTCTTCTTGATGCTTCAGACCTTGCGGTAGTTAAAACGACGAGATTGGCTGTTCTGCAGGTCTGGGTCGACGATGTTCGATCTAGATCTAGATTTTATTTCGAATCAAGGCCAATGATCAATCCCAAGTATTAAAAAAGTTTCGAAGAAATAATCGCCGTCCGTATACTCTCGATCTGCAACAGCAAAATATATAATAGTTTCACACGCAGCCTTCATGATGTAATTGAATGAACCAAATTGAATCTAAATTGAAAAAAATAATTCCCCAATTAACTACGTGTAGATATAGAACATATGTACATGCCATCCATCGTAATTTATTTATTTTTTTCTTTTTTTACTATTCATGATATTTTGTAACGTTATATTTGGCCCAGGATTTTGTTACCTATGTGGCTATATACCTATGAGTATAATCGCGTCGAGTTTTCGATCCCGCCGCAAAATGTATACTTTTTGTAAATGTGATTGATGATTCTGTTTATAATCGCGAAATTGTTGCGAAAAATCTTTCATGCGAATCGAATTTACAGAACATCCGGGAAATTATGGTAAAAGGGGTACGCAGCAGCTGCGTTTGATTAATTGTGTATTTTTTCACACAGTTATATATACTGTTGAAAAAAGAAAAAAGAAAAAAGAAAAAAAAAATTCTAGATAACTGGGGAGAACAAATTTGAAATTTCCAAAATTTGTGGTAAAAGTGTATTATAGATCATGTGTGAGAAACGATATTATTTCTCATTTTATAATTTCAATTCATACTTGGAATTGCGATTTGCAGAAACAGTTTTAATAATTTGATTAGGTAAATAGGATGTTATATTGGTAATATGATTTTCCGGGTAACGCACGTGATCGGGCAAGAACTATATCGAAGACAAGTAGGATAACGCGCGAACTATAAAGTTTTCCCGGGATTTATTGTGCAGTGTATACGAGATATTTTTAAGACGGATGAACATATGATTGAATATTTTTAAATCGAAGTATTGAATTTGTCCCTGGATCGAGCCAGCATTTCGGTATATCTATTCGTAAACACGTTATATATTTAATATTTATAGATTTTCATATTTCCTGTTAGTCGGCGACGTTCACGTATTTTGACACATCTAATCAAGCAGGGGTTTTAACTTGAAGTATACACATAACCTTTTTTTTTTTCCAATACGTCTCAATACCTTGACAAATTCACGTTCGCATATTCATTTCAATACTATATGTATGTATGTATATACATAAATAACGCATGTACGTGTGAACAAATTATTTTTTAACAAGATTATCTAATTTATTATATCCGGATGGCATATAAGATAATATACGCATGTCGCATATCATATATAACATCATAGGTTTATTTCGCGGCGTGTCAATGTCAATTTTTCAATCGATATGAATGAGTGAGCTTTCAAATTTATTTTTTACTCGTACGCGTTTGCCAAAGAAAAAAAAAAAAAGAAGATCTAGGTCGTTGTACAATTTGAAAATCATTTTTCTTCAATTCCCCCTACCTATGTGTAACAATATAATCCTAATTTCGGTATGTATAAAAATCGAAATACTGCGCCATCCATATATACCTATATACATCTACGTCGTCTTCGAAATTTCATCTTATTGTTTCTTTTTACTCAATTTTTTGTCATTCATTTTTTGGGCGTAGTCTTTGACCGCGTAAGTACCGGTCGTTTATAATAATTAGCGATGCCGTCTAAAATAGACACACTACGCTAGGGCGAGCAGAAGTAAGTTATTCGTGCGGATGGTGTGCGATATACATGCAGCCACCAACGCACGCATAGGAAAAATTGTTGGATAGGAAAGTGAGGAGACATCTCGACTACTATCTCTTCATAAACACTATAACTATGTGTATACAGTGAGTTATGTACAGATATTATTTTAGGTTGTCACTAAACAATTTTAATTCTACGTTATTAAATTGCATGTATGCGACTTATGTAAGAGTAGATATCGTTTAACTTTGATCCGTGATTAAAGTTGTTCACTTTATATGCCATACGGCTGATAAACACAAAAAAGAAATTGATGTACAGATATTTATAATATAAAATCCATCAAGTCGATTTGTGTACATGTACGTATTAATCGTAAAACATACCAGATCTAAGAATTCGCGGCCGTTGTTATTTCCGCGTTTTGCGCAGAAGAGTTCTAATTAATTGGAACTCGATAATTGATTGGAAACATCTTGTTAATTTATGGTTACGTAGGTGGTCGTGGAATGCGGACCAGAATTTTTTTTTCCGTTCTTTTCTTTTTCTCATACACATGACCTAATTGAAATCGTACATTTTAGAAAAAGAAGAAAAAAAATCGTCGTCGCATTGTTGAAGAGAAAAAAAAAGAAAGATTGTGAAATACTTAAAAATCAATGCGCGGGTGTAGGAAGATTGAACAATATTCTATTCGAAGAATATAAGGAGAATAATTTGAAGTGGTAGTTTAAGATGCCTAATGATATGTACGATTAATTGAGTATGATGTCTTTGATTTAATTTTCAGAGCGGCACTCGGTCGAGTTTGCATGAAGCTGGTCGTTGTTATGGGAGTAACGTGGGTAGCGGACGTACTTTCTTGGGGTGTTGGAGGACCACGATATCTCTGGTATTTTACGGATCTGATAAATGCTCTCCAAGGTGTTTTTATCTTCGCCGTCGTCGGTTGTCAACCTCAAGTTTGGGCTGCTCTTAAACGACTTTGCAACAGGAATCCACGCGCGAATGCTGGGAGACAGGGTAACGCTATGAGTACAACGAGTCACGGTATGCCGAGCATGGGCGACAGCGTCACGCAGAATCAGAGCACGAAAACAGTGCCGTTGGAAACTATCTGTTAAACAATCTCACCGAGAAGATATGTACGAATGAATAAGAACGAGGGCTGCAGGATGGAAACATTAAAAGAAAAAGGCGACTTTTGTAAAAGTTGCCTTTATACCTCGAGATGACGATAAAAATCATCCCGCGACTTATACATACATGTATGTTGCGCAGTAAAACGATATCAATCACCTCACGTAAAAGAAAGAAGAACGTCCAAACCCAAATTGCGTGATGGTAGCCAATTTTTTTATCGATTCGTAATACCAATGACAATTGCCGTTTTTCTGAGGTCGAAGAAAAACGGGGGAAAAAATTGAATTCCTCAAACAGCATGATATAGACTTCGGTTTAGATTTTTTTTTCGTAATACATGTGATCGGCATATCGGAAAATCTGATATCGCGTCATGATCGTAGATTTGAATATGATTTTCAAATGATCTGGCAAATTTTTAACGCTTTAAATATAAATTGGAACAACAATTATATTTATTTATTTATTTTTTTGTTCGTTACTTTCGTAGCCGCAATTTTATTTGTTGCAGTGATTTTTCGATTAGCTGAGCTTTGCACAATGATTATATATAAATGCACGCGTTTATATACCCGCACCGGTGGTTTTGCCGCAACAGCCTTCAGCTAATCGTGATTGCTAATCTTCGACATTATAGTCACTGCTATACGTTATATCTATAGGTATAGTACAGAGCATGAGGCTACGTAATTGGCTGCATTCTTAGACGTTTTTCCGCGGTATCATTTTTTTTTTTTCTTTCAAATTATAATTTTTCTAAAACCTGTCGTATGAGATGCAAAGAAAAAAAAAGAAAATAATCGTCACCTCAGTGTTATACTTATTAAAGAAAAATTGTTTTATTTATTGTCTTATTCTTCAAAAAAGCCAAAAATCATTTTTTTCAAAAATAATCCATTAATTATTATCATTATTATTACATGAAAATGGTAAATGACGTGTTGAACACAGAATAATATTGTCTTCTTGTTTTTCGTATATCATATTATCATTCGAATATGATAAAACAATAATAATAGCTATATATTATAGAAAACTATATAGTTACTGACAATACGGACGATGAAATTGCAATGCCTTTTGAAATGCCTTCATAACACGTCGGTGTTCATTAAAACAATAACAAAAACGAAAAAAAAAAAACAATTTAAAAGGAATATAAAAAAAAAGAATAGCCAATTACATTCAATTAATTTTCGCGGATAATCGACGACCATCGTTATTGATAATAATAATTAAACAGATAAAAAAATACTTTTCATCGGCATTCATTGATATATGATATGGGTAAATGAGTTCCAAGCAATGGAAATATGGCAGAAATACTGAAAAAGGAGTACTTTTTGAAAAAAACTTTTTCTTTGAGAAGGTGAAATCACACCATCGTTTGTTACACCTCGAATAGTACGTATGAAATTGAGAGAAAAAAAGAACGAAGATGCAAAGATGCAGTGTAAAAATGGGATGACACATTTTATGCACCGCGCTATTATATGACGAATGTGCAGATGCTCCGTATGATGATTGGTGTAATACCTATATACATATTATCATTATATATCCATACATACCTATCTGTATACTGTACATGTACAATTAAATAGTAAATAGTGAACTCATCAATTGTTTCTTCAGGTGCACTTCAAGACTGAACGCATAGCGTCATGACGTACAGTACTACACAGTGTTTTCACGTAGTTGAATCCTCCTAGTTTTCTTCATTTTTTTAATTTTTTGTTCATCATTTTTTTTAATGATTTTTAGTTTGTTTCTCTTCTTTCACGACGAATGATATGTGATAAAATAAACAGTAAAAAACACGAGCGAACGCGCCTGCGAATTTACGTATTATAAAAATTTTTGAAAGAATTTTTTTAAAGTTTCTGCTGAAATGGCATTTGATTTTAAATATAGATACGCATAATCAGGCGTCTTCGGCCATGTTTTATATGTTTTGATGTATGCTGTGTGTACTTTATAACTGGAAAACTATTATTTTTTATAGTACTCGTGCAGGTACCATGTAATTACTAATTATTTAAGTTGATTTTATTTTAATTATGTTATATTATGCTGTTGGTTATTGTTGCTGTAAAGCAGCAGTAAAAGTGATGCGGTGTATGGCGCAGCTGGTAACTCGTAGTTAAACCTTATTACAATTATTGTAGTTGTATTTCATGCATTATACTAAAATGATCATCGCACTACTTTAAATACAGTAAATATAATTCTTGTAAATAACATTAAATACACCTTACGTAGTTTAGTATTTGTATACTAATGTCCCGTTGGCGGCACTTACTCCGATTAAAATTATACGATGTAACCTATAGACTCTTGCTTTTATATACATATATACAGTTGGTATAGGTATATAGGAAATATCACACTGAACATACGATAAAAAAAAGTCTTAGATGCAAGATTCTCACGGCAAAACATAATTATTTATATGTGTATTATACCTATAATGAAAATGAATGTTGCATAAATATTAATACGTCAAAGAGGCTAGAATTTCGTTTTTTTCTTTTCCAAGATGAAATATCGTAATAATTAAAATAATACTTACCTAAAATTGCCGGGAGATTATTGCGGATAGTTGTAATAAGATATAGCGGATAATCTAAATCGTACAGATAAAACATTTTGGACTGTAAATTTATTGAACTATTATCTAAGTACATAATATGACAAACTATGACACGCATAACGTAGTTCTTAGCATCCATTGTATAGTAGTTAAAAAAGCGAGGGAGATTGTTGAAAAATAATTTTATTATAATTTATTTTAACTGTAAAGGATATCTTTTAGTTTCTTCTCATTTCTATGTTTTGGTTTCACACGTGCAGATGCATCAGTAAAATAATATAATACTATGGAAAATTTATATCGTATGTGTTTGTACACGATGTACGGTGGCTTGCCAGTAATTAGTTTTGGTCGATATTAAATGTAATATTTAAAACATGAAAATTGATATTATTATTACTGTATGAAATTTTAGCAGGTAGGATTGAATGAGAAACTACTATTGAGGTATTTTTAAAATTGTCAATCATCGAAATGATTTCTCTTATAATTGAGCGAAATTTTTCAACAACTAAGAAAACTGTCTCTAAAATTTTGCATTTACTCAATTATTTTTAATATCGATTATCATTATGAAAGAAGAAAACAAAAACGAAAAAAGAACAAGTAATTTTGTGAATGTAAATATTTGAGAATTGAATTTCGTCTAGAGAAATTAGTTCCTTGATTACAATTGATATGTATACCTATAAGTGTAAACTGTAAACTCATGTCTGGCCAAAGTACGCGCAGCGCTATTTAATTATCTAATTTACATATTATAGATACTTACATGTATTACTATGAATTTATAACTGTGAAATATTATTTGACTATAGGACGCCGTACGTCGACGTAATCAGAAACGTGAAAAATAAAAGATGAATAAAATACTCTAGTGTTCACTTTGTACGAATTCAATTATAATTATAATGATCGTGTTGCACAATGTAATGAAAATAAACGATATCTACGGACAAAAAATTAAACTAACAATAAATAAATTTAACGTGCGCATGTGTCCCAGCGTTTACACCGCAGTATGTCTGGTTGCCTGCCGTCAGTTGCAGGCTTACGCTATAGGACAGTATAGGGGCTCCACGCTCCGTGGATGAACGTGGCGGCAGGCAACTAGACACACTGCGGTGTAAACGCTGGGACACGCGGTATACATAACAGGAGGGAAATTATACATTTCACAAGCTCATAGTAGGGGAAAATCCAGGTGAATTTAGTGAATGCATCACTAAAAAGTGCTTGTACTTCTTTTTCGTAGAAAGCAAAGGACCGACATGATCCATGTGAAATTTTTGTAGCGGCACGTCTCGGGATCATATTAGGAAATCCTTCTGACTGTCCTTCTTGATAGATAGGAAACGAGAGTTCTGAAATAAAGGTAAGTCCCAATTTTGCACAGCCTACCTTACTGGCCGAGAGATTACCTGTAATTAAACTGAGGAATCGCACTGTGGGGAATATGCTCTTGAGAGTCGTTTATATCTGGCCTCAAAATGCATTCAAGATCTGCGTAAACAACAAACGGTACAACCCCTTTATTTTGGTGATTTGAAAATTCTAAGTTTTTCTGTTTCGGGAAGTCCATGCTGACCTTATTTTATCGCACACATTCCTGCCTATGATTTTCATATAGATGCTCGCTCTGTGTACCATAATGACACAGACATCTATCACATAAGAATTGTCGGCCATTATGATTTGATAATTGTTTACCTAGCAAACGCGAAAGATTTTTTATCCAAGCAAAATGAAATCTCGACTCAAAATTATCCAACTCATCGTCGTTATCATCACCCATTTCGCTATTACTCTCTAGCATCAGTAAGTGAATCGTGTCAATACTCGTGTGTATTACATTTTTGCTTAGACAAAGTGGCATGATGACACTTTCTTTCATCCTTGCACCATTTGAAAATGTTTCGGATTCAATTCCATGTACAATTTTTCCACACATCGTAAGGTTGTGGGAAATTTTATACCTGTGCAATTCAACTCTGAGATATACTGTTGATAGCTTCGCGTTCTGCTCACGTGCCTGTTTGCAGAATGGAGGGCAGCAGAGACAGACCATAGAAAGCATCGATCATCGTTGTTCTGTATGTTTACCACAGCCTTCTTTTGTTGAATATCTGCCGGTAGATCAATGAATGTGGAGAGGCCACCACGAAGAGGCTCGTGGCGGTTGATGCAGATCACCACATGAATGATCTCATAGTCCACCCCGAATCACGTTGCCCAAAATCATCAACCATGACGAGCAGAGGATCCTGTATTTTGTCGTCAAACCATTTTTTTAAATCGGTTGATGCGAATATCCTTGCATTCCGCGTGTTGAAATGCTTCATTTCTATATTGACCGCATCATCCTTGACATTTTCGAATTTACAGGAGAGTTTCGCATTCGCTTTATTATTTCCATCGCTGCGTAGCACATTTTTCAAACGGTCTATTGTCACTATTCCAACATCTGCAAAAAACCTTTCCAAGTCCTTGTGTCAAAGATACCTAACAACACCGGTATTGGACTTCCGAAAGCACTTTTCATATCATCCCACGAACGTTTTTGGCTCGGCATAGCAGGTTTTCTTTTAAGCGTCACTTAGACTTCACTGCTTCAAACCATTAATTTCTCCACATCCCGGTTGAGCCCCCAAAGTTTATATTGTTTTTATGTGGGATAATTGTGGAGATTGAAACATTAAAAAATCGGTGATACACCTTCAACATTATAACAAAACAATCAATAATTTTATTCGCTGTTGATTATTACACGTCTTTGCTGTTCGCTTTCCGCTTTTGAAGTAACTATACACCCTCAACTACCCTCGGCAGCTCGCCACCCAAGCACTTATACACTTATTTTGCTGCGCCTCTCACTCTTCGCTCTCTTCTCGACGGCGTCTCTGGTACACTGGTCAGCTCGGAAGGTCCACTACGGCTTCTCTCCCAATCAGCTATTTTCCCTTCTGCAGTAACGGTATTTGTCAAAAAAACGTTGTAGCAATCGGTACATCGTTGTCACAAGGGTGGTCAACCGTAAGTACGCGTCCCTTGTTCGCAGGTCAATTGCACTCTTTACGGCTTTCGGCGTGGGTCAGGGTCCCTATTGCCCTTTGTCTTCGGTCGTCTTCGTTTTCTTCCGTCCGTCTTGGTTTTTTTCTGGTGTCTCTACTGGCTTGGCGTCGGTTTCGGCTTGGCGTCGGTTTTTGCTTGGCGTCGGTTTTTGCTTGGCGTCGTTTTCGGCATGGCATCGGTTTTTGCTTGACGTCGTTTCTACTCCTTTGCGTCTTTGTGTCTTTTGTCGTTCGACTATTCGTCTTTTCGACTATCTTCCTTTTAGTTAATTAATCGTCAAAATCTCATCGTATTCGTCTGCACTTACGGCTTGGTCTTATTTTTACGCCATCGCATCAGTATGTACTGTTGGAGCGTCTTCGCGTCTCGGGTCGCCTTAGCGATTCTTTTTTCAGCGTCACTTACACTTCACTGCTTTCAAACCTTTATTTTCTCCACATCCCGGTTGAGCCCCCGAAGTGTATAGTGTTTTTACGTGGGATAATTGTGGAGATTGAAAGATTAAAAAATCGGTGATACATTTTCCACATTATAACAAAACAATCAACAACTTTATTCGCTGCTGGTAGCGATTACACGTCCTTGCTGTTCGCTTTCCATTTTTGAAGTAACTAATCCTCGACGACCCTCGGCACCCAAGCACTCATAAACTTATTCTGTCTCACTCTCATTTTGTCTCAGTCGCGGCTTGCATTCGTCCTTCTTTTTTCGCGCTCATGCATTCGGGTCTCTTGTTCTGTCTAAGATTCTTGACAATTCTTACTGTTACGGTCTCTCTCTCATACTCACGTCTTCATCTATTCGTCCTGGTCTATTCACTCATGCCAAAATCCTACATATATCTGTATGTAGTTGGTTGCACGCAAAAAGCAAATGCGGTTTATTTTTTTTAAGAAAAAAAAACTATCTATACCTATACATGAAGATAATAGTAATATCGTAACCGCAACTCACAGACCACTATTATATCGATTTGCACACCATTCCTAAACGGTGTATCGTGATCAGTATTTACACAACGGTAATGTTCGATAAAATTATTTAAAAAAATATAGTACGGTGTGATTTTTAGTTTTTTTTGGATCAATAAATTTAAAAATATTGTTCTTAAGGCAAATATAATGGAGCTGAAGTTTATTTATTTATTTATTTATTTTCTGAAAGCTATTTTAAAATCAAAACGTTCGAGCTTTTCAACGAAATGAAAATAGACCATATTTTTTGCTTTAATTCCAGCACCGAACTTTACAACCTACGGTCGCGACTCGCGATGCAATGTGGTACTGTGGAGGCTGTGTAGGCACGTTGTCACTGTAGTAATCTTTGTTTGAAAAAAGAGTAGTACACCTATAGGGTCGTAATGAGTGAACGTCACTTCCTACAAAAGCATTCTGCAGTTACACACGGACGTCTAAAGACGCGTTATGAAAATGAGAGTAGTAAAAATGCGGAGGGGAACTGCAGGGCTGAGCATTCAGTTAATCAATCAACCGCACGGAATTGTGTATTTACACAGCTGAAGCAATAGCTGAGGGTTTTTCCTTTTCCCTTCGATATGAAGTGCACCAAAATAGAAGAACATTCTCTAATAGTCGTATCGAATTGAGCTGCTCCAAACAGCAACTTTGACCAATAATTCATACAAAAGTTGAAACAACAGTTTAAATGTGGTTCAGAAAATTTAATGATGGTTAAACGAATCAAAAATTAAGTTAAACAAAAATAATTTCACTTTATTAATATCCCTAGTATACAGATGTCTCACAGATGCTGTACTGATTGAACGTCAGGTTTTAGTTTGACATAGCGTAACAAACGCAGTATAGCTGATGGAGTTACTCCAGGTATTCTACTGGCTGCAGCGATCTGAAATACAGGTTGGTGATCAAAACCATTTTAACTCTGAGTGAACTGAAATTCAAACGGAAGAATGAATACTCATTAAATAAATCAACTCTGCTCACAGTTTGCGGTTGAGCTATCATCAGTTGCTCCCTCTCTTCGAACGATAAATTTAAATAGCACCTACGGAGCATTAGAAATTATTCATGGATGTATCGGATCTCTTGTCTCCGTTAGAAAAAATAATAATAATAATAAACGCTGATGAAAGGCGATCTAGGGTTGATACTCACGACGCGTAGTCGATGGTTGGCGGAATAAGCATTTCCTCGTTTTTCCGTACTTCGATAACATCGTTCATCTGCTGTTGAACCGCGTGCGAGTAGAGAGCTTGGATCTAAAAGCGAATGTATGTGTGATCTTGGTAGCATAAGCTCAAAAAATACAAAACATGTATTCTTTACAAACAAGGATCTACCTGTAGTCGGTTGTTCAGTACAGGGTCCATCTGTAGCTCTGCGAAGACATCAGGCAGAGAACTCCGGAGTGCTTCAACAGTGACGTTTCGGTCTGATCTACTTAGCATATCAAAGGCAGTTTTTGAACCAGGTGATTTGCTCAGCTTTATTTCGAGAAGATTTTGCCATTGTGTCACTGTTTTCGTAATCGACTTCAGTAAATCTTCTGCATCCTGCAGCTGCTTTTTGACACTTTGCATCTTCTCCAATCTTTTTTTGGATACGCAACCTGATGCATAACCTTTCTCTGTGAGCCTTTGATCCGCGTTATCGGGTCGTAAGCTAACTCGAAATTCTGCTCTACTAGTAAACATTCTGTATGGTTCAGACGTTCCTTGAGTTGTGAGGTCATCGATCAGAA
This sequence comes from Athalia cordata, assembly GCA_963932425.1. NCBI lineage: Eukaryota > Metazoa > Arthropoda > Insecta > Hymenoptera > Athaliidae > Athalia > Athalia cordata. The sequence goes on from OZ010626.1 coordinate 36,933,044, forward strand.
CGCCAATGTAGCCTTCGGTTCGATTTATTATCAACGGTGGTTTGTTTAGCACCTGTGAATTAAATTACTTTTCTAGCTGTATTTACTTGAATTTATATGCTCAAAATCGGATAACACTTGATAATAATTAACGTCCGTAATTACCTTAGCAGCTGCATTAACTCCAGCAACGATTCCCTGAGCAGCAGCCTCCTCATAACCAGTGGTGCCATTTATTTGGCCAGCCAAGAATAGCCCTGCAACTCTTCTAGTTTCTAGCTGATAAGTCAGTTCTCTTGGATCTATAAAATCGTATGTGACACCATAACCGGGCTGTGCTGTTAGTAAAAAAAACAAAATAGTTATTTATCATCATTTATCTTAAGATCAAGCAAATGAAGTCAGAGATTTTTATACCAACCCATTTCTGCATTTTCTAAGCCAATAATGCACCTGATGAGTTCTGCCTGTTTTTCGGCAGGAAGAGTGCATGAAAGCCCACTTGGGTAGATCAATGGAGAATCCAGTCCCTCTGGTTCAAGCCAAATCTGATGGTTAAGACTATTGAATTTGAGAATCTTGCTCTCGATACTGGGGCAGTATCTCGGGCCAGTTACTTCTTCTGTTACGTGGGTGTTGCAGTGGAGATTATCTCGTACAATCTGTCCAACCTTATCTCCCGTCAGGGTTAGATAGCAGGGTAGCTGGTCTTCTGGTTTGATCCAGACAGAATTACTCATGAAGGAAAATGGCTCTGGTGGATTGTCAGCACTGTGAAGTTTGCACTTTGTAAAATCAATAGTGGATTTCACTATTCTTGGAGGAGTTCCTACACAGAACCAACAAACGAAATTAGAGCTGTGGATTGGAAGTGATAATAACAAAGCAAGAATTAGCATACCGGTCCTCAATCTTCCCATTCTAAATCCAAGCGCTTCTAGTGTGTCAGCCAAACCAATGCTTGGCTCATCTCCTATTCTTCCTGCAGGTTTTTTTTCAATGCCGATATTAATTTGCCCTTTTAGGAACGTTCCTGTTGTTATCACTACCGATTTGCTGATTATTTTCGTACCATCTTCTGCAATGAATGAATAATTCAATTAGGAAGAAATAAGAAGTAGTGAATGATGTGATCATTGCAGTACTAAGGTAAACAACGCACTGAGTACAACTCCGCAACATTTCAGAGAGTCTTCACTAAGAATAAGATCTTCCACCGGAGATTCAGTAACATGCAAGTTCTCTGTTGAGAATAGTTCAGCTTGGAGATGTTTTTTGTATAATCCTCGGTCTATTTGGGCTCTCAGGCCCCATACTGCAGGACCTTTACTGCGATTCAATATTTTGTAATGTATTCCAGAAATATCACAAATACGACAACAAATACCATCCAGCGCGTCCACCTCCCGCATCAGATGCCCTTTTCCAATTCCGCCAAACGACGGATTGCAGGACATCTCCCCTAGAGAAATAAACAGTTCTGTGTAATCTCAGCCCACCAGAACCATATAAAATCATTCGACCCTCACAACATACCCACAGTACTTTTCTTGTGGGTAACAAGCAGAGTTTTGGCACCCATCCTGGCTGCAGCAGCACAAGCTTCTGTTCCCGCATGTCCGCCTCCAATGACGATGACGTCAAATTTTTCTTTGCAATTATCACTGGCAAATGTTCTAATCGAGCACTTGTATAATTGATTACATTTAAAATTAAATATAGAGTTTTTTAACTGAGAAATAGACATTGTCTATTGATTTCTCGCCACAGATTCACTAGCCAATTTGCAGTTTGCAAGAGTCTATTACTTACGGTAATGAAAATTTAAAAAAAATTTCAGGAGATATCTGGAATTTCCGAACAAGCTAGAGATTAGTTCCCATAAATATTATGAGAGAGGCTGTACAGATACTTCTTCAGAATTACAAAATTCGTAACACTAAAACTATTAGCTAGTTACGAAGTAATCAGCATCTCTGAGCTTTCTGTAAAATGTGATAAACTTCAGAGCATCCTGAATCTTGGGAATAATGAATTTTTGGCAGAATTCTTCCTTGCTAAAGAACACTAGATCTTTAAACTTTAAAGCCTCTAAAAATTCAAGCACAAAATCAAAGCAGTTCAATGTGTCTTCTCTATAGTTTATCGAGGACCATTTCCTGTTGTTACATGTTCTTTTCAAAATCTGATCCCAGTGGTCTGTCCAGGACTGAGGAACAATTTTCAATGCCAAGCAGTTTTCCCATTTCAAAAAATCGTCTCTTATTATCCCAGGCATATCAAACTCCCATATAAAACCTTCGGAATCTACAATTCCTATATGTAAGTCATCAGTGACATTATAATCATTTAAAAAATTCCCAATTGATGGTCTTATCACAACAGTAACTGGAGACTCTTTTGCTTTAGTAAAGGGATATGGTAATCTAAAAGGTTCTAATTCATAATCAACTATCGCTAAGTTGCAGAGAGGACAATTATCCGGTACTTGCTTACAGAATATAGCTCTCGAACAGCAGTGTTTAAAACAGATCACACAAGGTTCGAAATCCATTAGATCTGACTTTTTTCGAGTTTCAAAAACTTAATTTCAAAAATCAGATTATTGTATATAGTCAAACCAAGATGAGACAGATCAGATAAGATTTAGGTTAGCTGAGGATAGTTCAGGTTGCTTTTCGGAGATTAATGATATCGTGGCGAGCAACATTGAGTTTCGAATAATATACGTTAAATTTATTTAAAATTATTTATCACGCATTCACTATTGTATACTTTACTCACAATTCAACTAAGTTCAATAAAATGAAAAACTACCGCACAAAATTCAGAAGTATTGTCAACAGCATCGTTAAAAAACGTAGTCTGCTTTGGAAAGTAGTCTGCTCTTCGCGGCCTTTAAAAACAGCCGTCAGTTCCAAATGTCAAAGGCTTCTTTTTCACCAGTCGGCGAATCCGCTTCTACATAACTCGCTGCTGCATAAACAATTCTCTAGTGAATGTATATTTGATAAATCAAGTGAATATAGCTGCCTTCTTTATTGGCAAAACCCGCTTTTCGGAATCCTGAAGTTCCAACGTGAAGCGTTTTATACCCTGTATATAGTTTGCCTAGAAACCGTGTGCGTCAGGCGCGCTGTGGTAGTTGTTAGTCGCAGCTGATCCACCGGCCAGTGAAGTTCGGTGGTGTAATACACCTGTTCTCGGTAGAGTTCGTACAGTGCGGTTCGCGCGGACTTTTAATACGGTGTGTTTTGTCCCTATCTAAAGTGGTGTAGGAAGTGTCCTCCCGTATTTATTAATCTCGGAGCTGTCATAACGCGGGTAAATTCGCAGAGAAAATTGGCGAGTAGCGAAGAGCGTCAGCAGCTGGTTTGAAGGAGCTGCCTTTGATCGGTGAGTCTTACCTTTGAGGTTATCTTTAGGCTTTAATGCTTCGTTTTAAAAGTATGCGAAACAACCTTAAAGCCTGAAAAGTAATTTTCAGTGTTCATTCCAAACGGTACCGGCGAAACTTAACGAACGCAAAGTCGTTCGGCGCGTGATAGGAATTGTGTTTTGAGGTGACTGACACCTGATGCGTCATTGACCATGCTACGCATGTGGAACTCGCGTGCCGCTCGAGACTCGCTTTTATTGTCAGATTGCTTGTTCAGGTACCTTTAAATTTTCCAAACGTTTGCTCACTTTAAAAATCTGTGCACTCTGTGCCTTATCGCCCACCACCTACAATTAGCGAACCTCGCAGCTCAAACAAAGACGTTGGGAATAAGAGAGAAAATAAGAAGAAAAAAGATTCGGGCGAATCCACGCTGTTTTTTGTCGAGCCTAATTTTTGCCATCGTTATTTTGCATCAAGTCCGATAACTGGAGAATCTCGTTGGAATAGTTGATAGAGTAACGCATGACCGATTGCTCAACAAGTTATTACTCTTACTAATCTTCTACATCCAATAATCGTGTAAATGTGTATATTTTGCTTCATATCGTTTGTCAAACATGTTATCAGTCTTTTTAGTCTGTTTCTGTGTATCAAAGATATTTTATCACACTTCGCTCCTCTAGTCTAGCAGCCAGTAGCTAAACGAGATTACGTCTCTCGAGTTTATTTCATCTCTTCATCTCTCTTTCTCCCCGTGGCATGCATTGCTCCACCGTAGTTCTCATCCCACATGAGCAAAATTGATGAATCAGATGTTCTGCTGAAAATAAACATTACGTAATTGCGCTATTCTGATTTTAAGTACAAATGTGTATACAGGGTGTCTCAGAACTAAGTTCAAATTTTTTGAGGGGTGATAGTAGGGATCGGCGCAAACCGCAACTTTTTGACCGGTCATATTTTGGGAACGGTGTTTCGGAGACCACATGTTATATACGTAAATTTACTCGGCTCAGCCCCTACTATTGCCCCTCAACAAATTTGCACTCAGTTCTGAGACATCCTGTATATAACTGGACCTATGCGTTGGACGTCAAAATCGCACTTCACGCGATATTATCGCACATTTTACAGCTACATGTATTCTCCCTGTTGCAAAATTCAACTGCACATCGAAGTCCACATCGTCAACTCGAAAGAATATTTTTCAAAAAAGTTCGGTATTTTAAAATTCGATTATTGCAGAAGTTTCCAACAGTATTTTGCTATGTGAAAAAAATATTTCAATTCCATTATGAATAAGAGAATTCTTTCCCACAGTCCTGCAGTCCATCGAAATTCCGATAATACTTCCTTTACGACATTGTTTGGAAGCACCGTTCTTTTTCTCTCTGTATCTAGCCTAACTTATTCAGCCTTGTCCCGTTTTATTCAGAGTTTAGAGATTTATGCCTATGCCCGTATAGTTGGATGGTATTATACCGAGATGGAGGGGCACTAATTTCTTCGGTCGTAGAGTACGTTTCACTTATAACGTTTGGTTATGTATACTAACTATACGTGTCAAATATCAAGCATACTTATTATAACACACGTACAATCCATGTATATTCACTTATACATGTACCCACATAATAATACACGTATTATAAATACAGAACTTGGAAAATTACGTAAAACAAGTTTCCGCATCACACATGTATCTAAATAAATATATGTACGTGCGCTACGTACTTCCGTAGAGATTCAAAGATTTTAATACATGTTTGCGATCGTATAAAAATGTATGTAATATATCGCGAAGTAGCGCTTATTTAAGAAATTATACTTTCATCACAGCTGTTAATCTGCATTAGGAAGAGAAATGATAATATAATTTAGTTCTTCCTCTTCAAATGAGCGTATCAAAGTTATTACGCGTGAATGTACGTTTATTTGTTCTTTTTTTTTATTCATTTTCATATAAATTGTATACACATAGAACAACGTTTGCGAAGAGATGTTTACCTACCATTTCTCTCATGAATATGTGAAATTAGTTTTATTTTTTTTAATTTTTTTTTGCGCTCATAAAGAAAGCTTCTGATACTGCAATTTCTGTTCATACCTATATAGGATATACATTTATTAACCGGTAGTGAATATATCTGCATATACTTACATGCATTTATATGTATACATTGCATATTTTACAAAATTTTAACGGTGTAGGTACATGTGATATAATATTACATTATTTTTTTCCCCATCTAATGGTTTTTTTTTTCATATACGTGTTGCGGTCAAAATTTATGTTTGAAACCGCTTAAAAATGTACAAATTATAACGTATTATGTGTATAATTTTTTTAGCCAGCTATATTATATGTTCTGGAATGTATAATATACCGATACTTGTTACGATATATTGATGCAACGTGGGAGATGCATCCCTATAATTAATAAGCAGCTGCTTTTAATATTGAGTTAATTAAGCGTGGTAGTTTATAAGGTATATACATGTGTACATATATTTGGTAGATACACAGGTTAGGTTTAATTTAGTCGTGACAGAAATTCGAGCAAATACCATTCAGACGGTTGTAACTTGAAATTGTCTTTGCAAATGTATCACCGTATTACCCGCCCCGTGTCACAAACAGCGAAACTTGAAACTTATACATATGTATATACGTATGTACATATGTACATATTTCATAAGTATATAGTTCTGTATCCGACCTCTCTGCTTTGGAAAAATCATTCTTCTTTTTACTAAATCTTACGATAAAATTCTGTTCATAGTTCTCCTAAAGTCGAAACTGTCTCCACTGTCGAAAGTATTCAGTAATTCTAATATTTCTTGTTGGAAAAATTTAAGAATTGATAATGGAGGGGGAGGGGGGGAGAGAGAAGAACAAAGACAAAAATAAATTTTTTATTTGTATACATGAGAATTTTACCTGCATTCGATTATACAAAGCTTGGAATTTAATTCTGATTGTGGTTATCAATTAGTTTTTTGTATCTTTTTGATATACCAGATATTTTGAGAAAAGGAATTTATATGTTTAATTTCTTGTGAAAATTGAATGAAATATCGAGTGACTAGTACCGCTGACACGTTCAACTTTTACCTATATAAATAAATTGCTCCTGTCAAGGTTGCGATCAGAAATGGAACAAAAGGTGATGCTTGCAATTTACAGAGTTGACATTCTCGTAACATGCGTCGTCGTCGTCGTCATCGTATACGCTGAGCTGTAGACCTTTTTGTTTTACGATATCTGAATTTTTTCCTCTTGGTGTTTTTCATGATGCTGCACGCGTATCGGTGATACATGTTGGATTCTGCTATAGTGTACGCAGAAACGTGGACATTATAATAGCCAAAATATCATTTTGAAATGTATACGGAGAAACTACCATTTCTCTAACCCTTTGTGTTCACCCTTCTATTTCTGCAAATGCCGCCGCGCCCTCGTTAAAATCAATGACTAAATTAATTTTGACGAGAATCGTACTGCCGGACAGAGACTAACGATTGCTATTAGAGGGGTTGCAGAGGAACTTCAGGTATAAAATTTTATACATGACCATGTATACTATGTATATGTATATACACATTTACACATATAGGTGTAGTTGGAATTCTCGTTTATAAAGTCAAGTATAAAGCTGTAGAGTGCGACAAAAAAACGAAAATGTTGGATTTTTTTTTTAGTTTCTTTTATTCTTCTTTCTTTTGGGAATGGCGAGAAAATTGGCAATTTCGATGAGGAAAACTGCTGTGGAAGTCAGGGAATTGTGAAATCGAAATTTTTGTGAGTTCATTTTATGCTGCAATGTTTTGTAATTCGATCTCAAAGTTTTTATTGAAATCGTTTGCGTCCATCGGTTCGTTGCACTTTAATCGAGATCACAAGGTGACGACCGACCTGCTCTTAAAAAATCAAATCATATAAGATAACAGCTGTCATATGTATATGACTGATCATGGGACAATATTTCAAAACTATATAGTATTATCAAGGCTTGTATAAATTCTCAGCCCTTGTCATTGGTATAATATGACTCGAGAAGATTAAGAAAATTATTTTTGATTCGTTTTTTTTTTTTCTAACATTGATCTCCGATATATAAAAGTGAAAACAAATAAAATATCGAATGAAGTAATATATTGCACAAGATTGCCAAATATATCTTTTTCTACATATCATTATAATATCCATAGAATGACGTAAAATTATACAGATTCTTTATCATACTACAATTTTTCTTACTCTGCGAATTCGTAAGCATATTATGAAATCATTTATCGCGGGTAGCAATCGTGTATAATATCAGTCCGACGATAAAAATGCCAAAACTGATATTTCACAATTATAAAATTCTGCCAACTATAAAGACGATTTAACGATTCGTTTGAACATCCGCGATTAAACAAGAATAAAAAAAAAACCTCAAGAACAGAGAAAAAAACAAATTAAATGTTGAGGATACGTAAATTAAGATCTACTGTAAATATCAGCGTCGCTGATGATTATTCGCTCTTGTAAATTGTATACCCCGCGAATCGTGCGGCGAGCATAACATCATCTGTAATATTCGGACATTATATCGGTGTTTAGATAGTCCCCACATATTATCGCCTATGCACACTGCTGTCTGTGCAATTTTGTGTACAGGGCGTAATCTCACTATATAGGATCAGACATGATATACGTATGTTGTATATATATGCGTGGTAAAATGCTCTTTTTTTTACAAAACTCTTATTATATAATATCACGCGTGTTTCAGCGATAAATTGCTGCGACTTAAAATCGTGCACAATATCTTCATTCCATTTTTTCTTTTTTTACCCATCATCACGTATCAATTTACTTTTAACGGTGAATATACATACCCCATCAGCTATACGCGTGCTGACTGCCATAAAATATATATATACGTATATACGTACCTACGTAAAATATACATCAAAAGTTCACAATCGATTAACAAGTTTTACGCTTTTTATTTACCGTGTACACCTATGTATACGTATAGCCGCTGCATGGCAGGGATTATCACTTGCTAAACCGCGCGCACGATTTAAGGGTAAAAAATTGCACGTTCGATGTGCTGTAGTGCATGTGGGAAACACTAGTTTTGTCAATATACATAACTTATAGTACATATATACTGCCGTGGGTACAATACGTTTCAGTCTGCCTACAAATGGAAGATAATCTTGCGTCGCGTATATAACACTATTAACACGAACAAATAACGAAAATGTAAAAACTATTCATGCAGAATCATTTTTTTTATACGACCTCTTTTATATATATACAATATATTAGCATTCGTGAAAGTTGCGCGAAAAACGATTTTTATGTTCTATATGAATAAAAAATAATCAAACGATCAACGATAATTATTTTGCGTCATAAATCTGGAAGTGCAGGAAACTAATGTATGTATCCAAAATTCACGCAAGATTGCAACGTTGACGCAACTGATAAGAATTTAAAAATTTTATCTAGCATCAAAACGTAGATATGACGCTGAGTAATGATTTTCATAATATCTATATCCCATAGATTATGTGTATTGCAGTTATTGAAAAATGAGGATATCTGAACTTCTGATATTGCGGTAGTGATTTTTTTTTTTTGTTTTTTTCTTGTTACTATCTGTTCAATTTTTTTTTTATTTTCACTGTAGTTTATTCATTTATCCGTCTCTATATAGCCCGCAGTTATACATCGTGCTGTGTAGTGTAGCGATGTGATATTCCGGATATTCTAAAAACTGCTGAGTAAAATTACACGAATTGCTGCTAGCTATCGGAAATGCTATGCAGGATTTGTATTATGTATATGACCGCATCATTTTCTGCTGACGGAATATCGTGTATTTTATATAAATATATATACAAACATATTATATGTGCATATCCTGGAGGCATGTATGCACACACTAGTATATTTCATATACCTGGTGTAACACCATTCCCCCCATTAGTCGCGTGGTGTAGTTATATATGGTCGGTTTTCTCCGCTATTTGCCTTACTCCCCGTTCTACTTGTTATCATACTTTACGGGAAGGGCCACTTTTCATGGAGGACCTCACTGGAAAACCTAGTTACCGGAAAATAAAGATACATATATAATATATACGATATATATGCCACTCCATGTACTGTATGTATGTAGAAGTATGCATAAGATAGGAGGCTTTTGTTTAATTCAAAATCTACATTTTTAGTACCACTTAAAATATGGACTTGAATTTGTTCAACGGAAGCGCGTACCTTATACTGTCGTTGCAATAATATTGTTACTGTATTAAGTTCGAGTTTATATATATAGTTTTGAAAATTCTCCATCGTTTTCATATCCGTATGATATACCTTACTTATTTTACACCACTAAAATGCGAATGTGAGATGAAAACAAGATATTGTACTAGACAAGAATGCAAAATTATATCATGCGACGACTTCGCGTCGGTCGCGGTTATTTTCTTGTGTTATACTTCTTCATTTGTATGGATAGTATTTTATGTACAGAGTGTTTTATTATAGTTTATGGAACTGAATACATATTTGAAAAATCATTTTATTTGATTTTTTTGTCGATATTTACCATTGTCGTCCAATATATCCGAGTTTTCTTCCGATTTTCTTTATTTTCCGATTCTCCGAATTCTGTAATATCGCGGAAATTGACTTCAGCTAGCTGCTTGAAATCTGTATAGAAGCACCCGCAGCAACTATATCTGATATGTTATACGAACCCACATACTCTGGTTGCAATAGGAAACCCATAATATCAATTGAAAAATGAAAACCCACCTCATCCGCATACAACTGCACCACCAGAGCTCATATTATCTCGTCGTAATGCACCTTATGTTACGAAAATTATTTTTCATATAAAGTCCATTCAAATTAGGGACGTACCACATAGGGATAAAGTGTACATAATTATAGTTCCGATTAATCAAAGTCGATGATTATCCCAATCGAGTTTTTTTTCTTTTCCCTATTTTCTCCCGAATTATTTTAATAGACGAAAAAAACGTGTGGCGATGTAAAATCGACAAGAGTTTTTTTATTTTCTGTTAAGATTACAAAAAAATGTATATTCAATATCTGGTTAATTAAAAATTCCAATACACTTGATTATACATGAAAAATTCATTATAATCTCACAGGCGCCGAAGCTCTTATTAATCAAATTAAGTAATTTAAAAATCTTCAAATTCACTCAGAGTAATTTCTCGCGAGATACAAGCGTATAAAGGTAAATGTACACGAAAATTTCATACATCGAGTATCACTCACAGAGAAGACCATGAGATGGGATAATCCGCAGTATCGGGTTTTCGAAAGAATTTCTCATATAAAGTGCAACTAGAGACAAGAGAATCTCGATACTTCGATTGGTCCAGATAGTGGTCGATGATCATTTTAATTTGAATTCCGCACTATACCATTTCGCTTGAAACGAAAATGTAATTAAACTCAGTCCGTACGCGGAATTGACGAATCGCACGTTAACGCCGTTCAGAGTATATATACGCATGCATATGTCCGTATATATATACCTACGGGTAATGTATATATATACCCAATATACACAGGCATATATGTGGTTCCCGTTCCCCCAAACGCTGCAAGGATGGTAATTAAAACGAATAGAACGGATTGGATATCGCTTCTCTCTCCCTCTCTTTTTTTGTTTTTTATTTTCTTTATCTATGCGACCATCTAGATATCTAATTAGTCCAAACTGTGATGTATTAAAAAACTCGGAAAAACAAGGGTTGCTGCTTCGGGAGCTGGAAATGTTTAATTAGGAGAGAAACATTTGATAAGAGTTCGTGAACGATCAAGGATATCGTAATACAATTTCGCTGCATTTTCATTAATTAATTATTTTTACGCTCTTTTCCATTACACTATATTTAAATTGGTTGTAACGAGTTAATCAAATTCTCATGACCTGCGACATTATGTTTCATTGGCTTAATTTTTTTCTCAAAGCTGCATGAGGTACTCGTCGCGTAGAAGCGTTTGTGCAATTCTAGGTATCTAGCCAATTATATATATATAGCTATATTATAACTGTGGTATAATTATACGCTCGAGTAGTATACTTAATTTTGGAGCTAAGGAAATTCTTCGCCCGGATATAAATTCTCATAATTAGCTGAAGTTACGGCTTGCCTGTAATTAAGACATCGAAGGGAACTGTATAATATTAGGGAGATCTGCAGACACCGGAAATATAAGAGAAGAACTCCAATTTATACGATCTGCAGCCTGCAGTTCAACCATATTTCGGTGGCCATGTATTTTCACATTTCTACAGGCTTTGAAATTTTTTATTCGTAGAAATAATGAAAATTTGAAGGAAAAATCATCAACATGGAAAATTTTGAGAAAAATGACATCGAATGCCTCATGATACAAAAATTATGAAAACTTGGAGTTAACCGCAGATTATGGATGGCGTTATCAGTTATTATTCCTGTATTATATTTATAAGAAGTACTCAGACTTGCATTCATGCAAAATGAAACTGATGGAAATTTCTGTAGAAGTGCGCGAGCCACACCTGCGTTTTCCTCAAATGTTCGGTGGGTATGGGGTGGTGTTAGAACTAAGCTGAATATGTTTACATACCTAGTTAGTTCGGTTCAACATCGGTTGTGTAGATATTGTACAAGTAAAAGTACATATGTACACTATAAATCCGTATATATACGTATACAACCGTAATATCCAGGTGCATCGCTACTTGAAACTATAAATTAGCTACGAAAGTTTTGACTTGGTTGTGAAACAGTTGAAGAACTTACCCGGTAAGAGGGATCAGTTTGATCAACCATTTGATACGGATCTAAAACTGTTGTACGCGTTTAACTTTGTACAGTAAATATCGGTAAATATGTACAGATGTAGAAATATGTGCATAATTTCTATGTTTTTACTCCTTGGAGAATTTAGTTTCCATATAGTTCTGAATTTTTTTTCACGAACATATTTCTGACTTATTTTACAATTCATTTCCGATTCTTATAGTCGCATGACGATTGATTCAGTCACTGTGCAGTTCACTTGCAGTTGACCAGGCCATTTTTATCGAGATTCTTTTCATATCTTCAGTCGTACTTCTTTTGACTCTACTTGTACAACTCCCCGAATCAACGTTTGAAATATCTTCCCTTGCGATCCATATATCAGCAGTTCTGCACGTGCTCCAAATCCGAGGTAGGTTTTCACTTCTTGTAGGATTATTCAACTTATCACACTATAATACAAGGAGTGAAATTTCTCACTTTGATAAGTAGAAACGCACACAAAAGGATTTAGTTTGTGAACGACGACAAACTGATATCCACGTATAACCTATACCTATATAGTGTAATACTTTTCCAGATGGAGTATGTATTCCATTCCTTAATCACCTAGTTTTATGTTCCTTTATTTAATTTTTTTTTTCTCTTTTCTTTCGTTTGATGATTTTTTATAGCTATCTCAGAGTAACCATTGTTTTTAATTTCACGGAAATTCAAACAAATACAATAAAATTCGAGGATCTTTGGGCCATTATTATAGTGCTGATGTAATTTCGGTTATTCCTATTCTTTGTCTTTTCCTGCTTTTCTCTTTTTACTTCTATACTGATTTCAATTATAATCTCAATGATCATCTTCACATGAGTCGTACCTGAGTTTTTATTTTTCCTCAATCGCGATGTCGGGGGAAACCCGAATTTCGGGATTTATCGTGTATGAATTCAGAACTGCATTAAATCGCGGCGCAAGATAACTGAAATTTTCACGGTGAATCTATAATAAAAACTGCATTTCACTGCTTTATTGTATAATAATTTGATCTGCATCGGTAACGATTCGTTACGTTCCAATTAATAATAAACACAATCATTCTATGGATATGTATGAAGGTGTATGAATTAAATATGTCGAGAGATTGAAAATATAGTGACCGAGTGTTTGAGGTTTGAATTTTTTCGTAAATCGTAGTTCTCTCTGGTTTTTTCAACTTTCTTCCTCTATGAAATACACATTATTCCCGTCTCCAGATGGTCGGATTTTATTGCAGTCGGAAGGAGTAGGATAGTTGAAGGAGTGTTAGTACACATCTGGATAGTATCTTCTGTGTAGGTATAAAGCTTTTTTCAAGTGACGTATTGAAACCAGGTCTCCTGAAATGGTGCCAAATCGACGCAATCTTGTCAGGATAAGAGGTGTATGTAACGTTAGGGTGAACTTTTTCCAATACTTCGTTGAAAAGTTACACGTCACATAATACTGTATACTTATATATATATAGGTAGGTACATGCACGCACCGAAGACGCGCGCATAAAGTATAGCTATGACTGTCTTCATTTCTTCTTGTTTATTTTTTTTATTTTCAAATAAAAGTTTGGTTCAAAGTAGGCACCCCATATCTATAGGAAAACCAACCAACCGACCACGTATTTCGGTTTACTATAGATGAAGCTTCGACCCTTGGCAGCTATCTCGATTCTAGCGCACGTGACTTCAGAATTGTTATACGATTGAAGGGAAACTATCGAAAATTGAGTTGGGATCCTTTCGCACGTTTCACACGTATGAGGAAAAACATGACATGGAAAGCCGGGGAAAAAAGCTAAGGTTATCGATTGCAACGAACGTTTCTATAGCTGACAAACAAAATTATTTTCCCCCGTGACTCTGGGCTATGTGTAATTTGATCGTTGTGACGCTGTAGGACTATACCATTAACCGTATCGTGATGAAAAATAATATAGTGAAAAAGAAAGAAAGAAAATCATATGACAGATGTGTTTTATTCGTTTATTGTACTCTTGTTTTTTTTTCTTTTTTTATCAATTCAAAAAATATGGATGTAGAAGTCATAAAACCGATAATGGTTATAACGATCGAACGCAATTTACAGATAATTTTTGTGTCATGCCGCGACTAAATGAATGAATAACTAGCTTTTCTAGAAAATCGTTATCCATCATTTGCTATTATACCAGATGACCGCTTTGCATGTTTGATGTAAATGAGATTTTGACTGTCCATCGTTTGACAGATGCTCGATTGTCGACTGTACCCGATTATGATATTGGCCCGCAAAATTTGGCGTGTCTGACAGCTTCTAGCTTTAATTCTCGAGCTGTTAATTGCACAAAGATTGGGAAAAAAATGAAAAGTCTTACGACTATTATTTACTCATTGTCAGATCTATAGGGAATTATAATCGAGAGCTACGGATCCTTCGGTTGGTGCCCCCTTACCGAAGTTCTTGAATTGTTTGTCCCGAGGGATTTGCTGATCCCTTTGCTCACAAACCCCACTTTACTCAGCTACCTTGGTATCCAAAATTATATTTTTAGCGGTTTACTGGATTGGTTAAACAAAATCAACTGTGTTAAACTCCCAGCAGAATTGAAAGCACGTTTAGTGGGTTGGTGCGTTTAACCTTAATCAACTATAGGTACATACGCATACCTATAAACCTAATCCCACCATCTACCTAGCTACCCTCAAAGGAATATCTATTTCGAAACACTAAAAAAAGCAAAGAAAAAATTATTTGGCACGTTATTCCCATTTGTTCACATTAGGAGGATAGTAATTTGGAATCTTATTTTTTTTATTCCAAGTTCATTATTTAAACAATTAACGTTTGTTGGTTGGGGGAAAAGAACACAACTTATCACTAAAGAACAAATTTATTTTTTGTTTTTAAACAAACCATATTGAATTTTGAGATGTGTTTTGAAATTGGATAACAGGAAACCCGATAATTTTCACCCTAATGATACGTACGTACTGCATTATATACCTGCATGGGATATATCAAATGAAATGCTGCGGTAGACTAGCGAGCTGCCTATTGATATTCATAATTGAGGCGAAGAGCGGAAATACAAATAGTAAGATTGTTGAGTATAGCTGGTGAAATTCAAACGCGCTTTATCAGAACTGTGTAATTGAAGTGTCTGCCTGCCCATCTGTATAGAACTCTCTGGCATCGTGGTCTTCTTCTGATAGGTCTTCGATTATTCAGGGTATACGCCTGGAAATGGTTCTGTGTCTACAAAACGTGCAGCTGGAGACCCCGGCAACAGCCTGGAGAAGAGAAAATTTATCGATAGACGCCTTTGAATTTCACCATACATCAAGAATCTATACCACCTTATATACCCGTGTACTCAATTTAGGGACTAGTTCAAAGCTTGCTCGTGATCGATAACCCCCGGCTGTGTGATATTTTCCATTGGAAATCCGCAGATTGAACGTTCGAAAAATTATTCTCCACTTTTTCTTTCCCCGCTGAAAAGAAAAATTCGTTAGTATAATATTAATACTTGGTTGTTTATCGCGTAACGACGATTATGTTCCTCCGATGTGTCGTATATCTACATTATAAATATACCTACCTGTGTTTCAGTCAACCCCCGTGTTTCCCTTCCCTCAATAAATTATTCAGGAACATCGAGCTACTAGCGACGAGTTGTTGACAGCGGTGGGCATGCGTGGCTTAATTAACCTTGTTATCTCATCCGATTGTATGGCGTCGAGTGGCTGTAATCTAATGCTATAATTGACCATAGCATTAGCTTTGCTATAGGGTATAACGTTTACTCGAAAACCGATCACCTCGTCTTAACTAGCGGGTACGATACCAGTAATATCTACACTTATGTGTTAATAACCACAATCTCAACATATACCTAATTCAAATCTTCCACTGATAGGGTTACGCTCAATCGGACCGAATAAGTGGTGAAACCTCAATAACAAAGGAACCAAAAATTGGTGATCTAAAATGTAAGCATCGTCCAGGGTTCTGGAAGCCATCATAAAATTGTGTCCTTAATAACACTTGAGGCTTGTGCTGTAACACCGTTTGTGAAAATACCTGTATAATGTCTGTTCCAAAGGCGGAATTGCGTGTCGATGATAATTATATACTTGGTACAGTGCTCTGTACGCGTTTAGTTGGGTTACGCACTGTGTACTGTATAAGGTTGTCACGCAAAGACCATACGACAAACAGAAGTAACAACCACTGAATTATGCCTCGTTGATGCATAGCTATCCACGTAGCCAATAATATCCCTCAGGATACGGTCGTTCAACGTTGTTAGAAAAACGTAAAAGTACTACAGCTGGACATTTCTTCAGACTTTAACTTTCAACCCCTGCGGCCATATAGTGTGGTCGAGAGTCTTTCGCCTCAAGTTTTGCATCACCGAAGCAGCGGCGAGGATAAAAACTGAAGGAAAAAAAGAATAAAATAAGATGAAAGAAAATGACATCCTATAAATAAAAGTCTGGCTAGATCCGACGCGAAGCAAGCAAAGTATGAGCTATAGGTCGCGTAATATAAGTCCGGACTAGGGACCTACGGGAAAAGTGGACTGGACTGGACCGGACTGGACTGGACCGGACGTTTGCCCTCGTACTCGGGCAGTCCGGAAATCCCACGGGAGTACCCGCAGCGAGGACTTCAGCCCTCAAAAAGATTTCGGAGTATTTCCTAACGCTCCGACGTAGTTGATCCAGCTCTGCAGATTCTACGAGCTGCATACAGCTCCACGCTGAGCAATCACTCTTTCTGAAAATCTTACCCACTAGTCCTTATCGTTATCACTATTTCCCACAGTCCGTCACGAGGTTGCTACACGACCGGTGGAAGTAAAGCGACATTTTTCAATCATTGAATTGACTTTCGTTCTTTGGGGGAGAAGAAGAAAGAAAAAAAAACACCTCTCATTTTTCACTCTACAGAATTTCATCTCGATATCACGCTGTGCGCGTGAAATCGTACGGAAATTCAAAAGTATATTTATAAAATGAAATTATACTCTTCGTCGATTATTATTATTATAATTATTCAAAGTATCTGATAGAATTAGAAACCTCGCGTGCAAAGAGCTGAATAGGTTTGTTTTAAAGCTTCGCACCGGAGCCTGTTCGTTTTTTTTTTCCTTTTTTTTTTCTCTGTCATTCAACAATTCCGTGAAACTTGTAGTGCAATAATAAACGGTTAACAATTTAACCTTTTGTCGTTTGAACTTTACGCCCAGTTTCCTTTTATACCTTCGTTATAATAATTATGTAAGGGATTAATTGTGTACCCACCTTGTTTCATCACCCTTATAATTACGTTGAATCGTTTTGTAATTATGAAGTCAATTTGGCTAAGCGAGAGGAAAATTCTTTTGTTTTCAACCCTGCAGAGTAGTATGACCGTTACCGTTCTTTTACCCACGAACCATCCCCGAAATGTCAAACACCCTTCTAAACGGGGTGTTTTTTTTTCTCTCTCTCTCTTCATCTTTTTCACTCCACTTTCAACTCCGGAATTACCATAATTTATTTATTCACTAAACCTTTCTCTTTTTTTTTTTCATCCCACGCTCTAACATCATCGTTCAACAGTCTGTAATTTGGTATGTTCTAGAAGATTTTTTTACGAATTCATCTACCTTCATTGACACTTTTGAATTGGACTAAAAAAATATCAGTGTATAGCGTTGCAGGTTTCAATTTTTATAAACTGTTAAGTTCAACTTTCGTGACAAACATAAATTTGCACTTTACCCAGAAGGGTTGTCGGCGGTTACAACGAGCTATGCAGTGTTCGCAAGGCGTTGTTGGAGGTTCGTGACGTATACACGTATCTATTGTACATGCATTGTAGAAATATATAACTGTATATGTCCTATCAAGCTTTGGCGTTCAACGATTCGTGAACTCGCATTGCACCTCGTAACTCAATTCAACGGTGCAACAGTACAGTTTTCGACGTGAATTGTTGTTTTGCTTGTATTAAAATTGTATCACCGTGATATATTTCCGAAGAGATATACATTCGCGTCGGTGACGTAACGTGTAATAGATATATATGTATCTGTATGTGTATGCATGAAAATTGTGATTTAGAGTGTAGAATTGTAAAATCTATATATCACACTATGCGATTTACTAAACGTTCGAAAAACGATCGAACTAACAACTCTCACGAAAAAAAATTCCTTTCATTCCTGTTTCCGGACGAAATAACCGAAATGATAAAACTTTGGAAGTGTCGCTATATTTCCTTCTTCTTTTTTTTAAGTACAAAAGCAATGTGAAATAATTTTACACCTGCAGTCTCACACGTGCATTTCCGTAAAATGCAGATGCGGAGGCAACAGAAATAAAAATCGGTACGTGCAACTGACGTAGGTTTGATATTGAGTATTATGAAATCTGATATACAATACATGTAATCAGAGTACTCTGTCGAACGTGATGTTGCAGCTAAACCTGAACACCCTTTATGTAGTCGCTAAAACTGATGAGTTTTTTTATTCTTTGTCCTTTTATTCTTACTCTTCAATTTCTTGTGTTGCAGTTCGTGGCGGTGAGTTTCTTCATATTTTTCGAACTCTACAAGTTTTGCTGGTGCAGCACAAACTATGATGCGCGATGGTCTATGTGTTTACCTAGGTATGTACGGATGTATACGTATATAAATCTACTTTTCTCGCTACATTTTTCTTGTACGTAAGCGTATTAACGTCTCATATAAGTTTTTATACGTTTTTACATACATGGGAATATCAGAATTGCAGGATACAATCTCTGCTGCGGATACCTAAAGATACCTACACATCTATACATTTTTCCATCCAATCTATTTCCAAACGGAACTCGTGACTCGCTCTACGCCATTCAATCTACTTTCGTTTACATGTATATTTATACATATAGTCAAACTTTTCAGCCTCAGAATTTACACATTTTCTTAGTATTGCCTTGGTACTCTATGTGGTTCGTACAGGGCTGCACCAGCATTCCCACCATCCGCATCTACATCTGCATCTAAATCTGCAGAGATCTGCATTTCGTGTCTATATTGCCCGCGGTGGTCTTTTCACCGAAACATCGAGTACGATAAAGTTTCATATTTTTCTTTCATATTATCATTCTGATTCTTTTTCTATTTTTTTTTTGTTTTGCTTCTTCATACAGAAATGACACCTGGGACTTTTTCCCCGCATAACTTTCCGTGGCTTTTCTCTCATATTTCTTTTTTTCTTGAGAAAAGTTTTAGAGGTTTTACAAGGGTGATTCAATTTTGCGAGATAACTGTTTAGCGACTCTCATATGATGTAATCGTATCTGTGATTCAATTTTTTTATTCTCGGGATTGAAGTCTATAAGGAAAAGATTATTGAAATCCTGATTGATAAAATGAAAAACACTTGTGTTATCGAGATGCAATTTTCTGCACACTTGGACATCGTATATGTGATATGTACGTGTATACGATATAGCATATGTACTTGGCACTTCCGTAAATGGCTTCGAAGATGAAAATTTCTCTCTCTATCCCAATTTCTCTGTATATACTCAAGCATGTATAAATATATGTGATATGGGGAGTTCGGAGCGATTTAAGCGAATTCAGAAATTGGATGGGTGCCAATAATCGATGCATTTCTCGATTGGATACCCGAGATTTTCTTCACTCCAGAGATCTATACCATCTCCTCGTGTCTTTGCAGAGTAGGGTATTAAAGTGAAAATTAAGCCGATCCAGCTCTCATTGTTAGTTTCTCAAACTCAACCATCGACGACTTCAGCTCTCAATTAATTATGCCTCGTTGAATGCCGAGTTTATAATCTGACGAGATTTCGAGACTGTCCTAAACTAATTTGATTTATATAAATTATATTTATTATACGTCAATATAGTTTCTCTGCAAATGAATTTTACACTCATGAACTCATGTTTTGAATTAAGGCTAACAATGAGATGAGGAAATTAAATTACGGGGTCTGCATTAACCAGCCATAATTTATTGCCTTCTTTTCCATATTTTACCACTATTCAACTACAACTATATTTTCAAGGTCGCGAGTTTCAGCGCATATCGTTTACGCATACAGAGAAAGTTTTTCCTCTACAACCAAACATTTTATTTTTTATTTTTTTTTTATTTACATTACTTCAACGCGAAGAGATTTATTTATTTATTTATCTTGATCTTGATCTTGTCGTCAAATATCTGAAATAAGAGATGGCCAACGAACGATCATTATCACATTGAAAAGAAACAATGAGAAAAACAATTAGTAACGGCTCAGTTAATCGTTTATTCTTTTATCGGGCCAGAGAAACCTGTCGACCTTGTGAACGACCTTGAACTTGATATGCCTCGACCTGTTTATAGATCAAGTTCTTCCTTCGTCTCACTCTCACTTTACTCTTTCGCTCTCCCCTGTCCCCTCTCTCTTTTTCTCTCTCCCTGTTTCCCGGATGCATAATGTATGTTTATATCTATACGCCTAACCACGTGGTTATGTTTTATGTACGTATATAGTATGAAGTATATAAATATACGTCTATACATATATATATTGGTATGGAGAGTTCTTCATCGCCCCTAGTGTGAATACCCGGGCGTTCTTGCAGCAGGTCGGTGGTATCTCCATCTCACGAGTAGATAAATAATCAAACACTTGTCTTTTCCGCGCCATGCCACCCTCTACCCTCGGTGTTGATGGGGTTTGCTTTGCTTTTTCTTCTCTCTTCTGCCTATAGAAACAGGGGAGGTAAGAGGAAATATCCTTATATAACTGTCTAAATATATTGACTTGAATAAACAAAGCTACATCGCTAATAAATTGGACTCTCTTAGTCGGCGCCGACTAATTAAAATCGACCGATATAACTTAAATTGAATTTAAATTAAAAAAGAAATAATATGATTGAATAAAAAAAAAAACATGTGGTATTTTTCTGCGAAGTAATCGAAAATACAATTTCAAATATTGCCGTATACCAGCATTCTTCGGTAAAATATAAATTGTATTTTACAATATTTATAACATATCCGTATAATTCTATATGAACTTCGTACCGCACTATAGATTTTTTTTCCCCCGCATGAACTACTATTATATGTATTTAATATACCTACAGGTTGTAGAATTAATTATATAATTGTACATCCAACGTCGAGATAATTATCGTGGTTTGTGGTCAGCTTTTAACAGACGACCCACTACCTACTGGAAATGATAAAATAACCGACCATATATGTATGTATGTTATATCGGTTCATTATGTAGTGCAGCGCTGATATAGTGCACCATTTAATGCACCGTTCAGCCGCGAAAATCTAGTAATAGGTACACCGCAAAAATTCAGAAACCGCACCGAATGTAGCGCCAACTTTTTAGAAACCTGATATTTAACCCCGTATTTATATACTCGAAAGAACAGGGGGGGGGGAAATTAAGTAATTCAGACGACGAAAGTGAAAGAAAAAATTCTTATTATACACGAGATGAAAATAGGATTATTTTATTATACTTTGTATTGTCATACCGCCTTTTTCGCGAGAAGAGGTGATTATATAAGTTTTTTTAAATTATATACCTTGTTGTTATCGTCGTCCGAGTTATCTTATCTACTTATAAGGGTGGAGTGATCATCGTCGGTAGATTTCCCTTATTTTCAAAGGGTTTATAAAATATATTATATAGGTAGTTTTAATCTGTACCTAATATTATGCTTGGCACCTGCAATCGCCAAAGCTTAAGTTAATTAAAACTTTATCGTGCACCGCAGATTTGAAATTTAATTCTATAATCCCGTAATATCTATTATATTATACCTATGTTGTGATGCACGCATATTATCTATGTACACACATGAAATTATAATTATATTATACACACGCACATTTTAATTTTTAACATTATTTTAGATGATTTTCTTCTGCTCTCCTAAAGCCGATGAAATGTTTTTTTGTTCATCAATCATATAATCAGAGCTGGAAAATTTTCAAGTACAAAAAAGTTTTTCCATACGTCATTTCCCACAAGAAACTTGGATCACAAAGCGGACTAGTTTAGAGTTGAGATAGAAAACCTTGACTTTCAGGGAATTTTTTTTTTTTTATCAATTCGAAAGCTACGAGACACCCCTATTAGGGACCACCCTAATATATACATATTTATAGGTAGGCTTTAAATGAATAGATCATACATATATATATATACAAGCATATACGCAGGTATATATGATATATCCACATACATTAATATGATGATGATATTGGATTTGCTGAAAATCCTCTTCCGTTAAACAGTCGGGTATATGCAGGATGAAGTTGTCAGCATCACGATTCCCCGTTGTATTCGACATTATCGATAGAACGTTCAGCTCGTTCCTCATATTCATGCAGTCTCCGTATATACGTATACCTATACCTATAGACGTCGATTCAATCTATGACAGGAAATAATGGTCCTGCATTTGCGCACCAATTATCATAAGAATATATTATGCCGCGCTGATGTGACGATCGATCAATGGCAGTCTTAATTCTGGATCGAACAATTTAAATATTTTTCAACTTTTTCTTAATTCTTAATTCTATACTTTCATCGCGAATAACATTTCCTGCACAATAATTAAATGAAAAATGAACAATCACGAATGATTCTTGAAAAAGAAAAAAAATTTCAGTTTGCATTTGCCAAAAAAGTTGCCGAGCGATTGATGATCGAAAATTACAGCGAATTACAAATTAAAACACAACGGACATATATTATAACTTTTGTGAAAATTTGTAATAAAGAAAAACAAAAATAAAAAGAAATCCACGACATTTGGAACATTTTATACTAAAAAACTCGCGTTTTTTATTCATCCAATTTGGAATCACTGATAAATTTTTTCCTCGAATCAACTATAGTATGTAGATTGGTATAGAGTTCTGACGGAGCTTTCGTTCTCAATTACAAAAGAAAATGAGTTATGCTGCAGGTTACGGAATTTTATAGTATGACCACATTGATCATTCTATCAATTTATTTCTCTGGCGGCGCACGTCATATACCTTATATCTATGACATCGATATCTTATATATCACTATATACGTGCGTGTATAATATTGAATTGAAATGAGGAGAAGAAAAAAAAAGAAAATTGAGGCTCAAGCATGCACTTTAGTTAAGTGCAACTGCACATTTATTATTCACGAATAGAAAATGCAGTCGGTGAACGAAGAGTACTTGAATCACAAGTTTTAGTACCCCTATAGGTATGGATATATGTGTAAGGTAAGGCTCTACAGTATCCGATATCCAGAAAAAAAAAAGAAAAAAAAACATCCCCACTCGTTCTGAATTCTCATACAAAATATAGATGTATATTTCATACAATTGTATTTATTCATATATACATGTGAACGGTAACATTTGAATTGATTTTCCGCGGTAAAAATTGAAATAGTTTATTCTCATAAAAATAAGCGGAATAACTCACAATCAGCTACAGTACGTGGAATGAAAAATTTGGAAACCTTTCTTTTTTTCATCGACAATTGCCGTCGACGGTTTTGATCAGAGCTTCCCAATTTTTCAAAATGGTTTAATCAGCCCTGCACTATACCTACTATAAATGCCGCCATGGGAATTTCGTGGTCATTTTTCCACTTGTCCGAGATTACGGTACAGCGCAAATTTTTTTTAATTTTTTTTTTTTTTATACGTTACGGGGGGTGAAAAAAAGCCCCGCGTGTTTATACATGGTAGTTGGCATACGTATAGTATTCACACATACATATAGATATGCGTAAAATAAAACTCAATGACTGCGTAGAGTGTAACAGTCAAAGCAGGCTTTGATGATACTTGAATTGAAACACTCTTTTTTTATATTCAGCTCTTTGTGCAGTACGTTTCGAATGTATAAAAAATTCTCACGCTCGCATACAACGGGTGGGAAAAAAGTAATTCCGTCGGCTTGCGGTTATGAGTATACATAAATATGTGTATTGTGTGTGTGGGTGTATGTAAAGCTTCTATATTTCACATGTATATGAAAAATAAGTGAGTGAAAACTTTTCTTTTTCCTTTGATTTTTCATTCGATCTAATGTACGATATGCGAGTCGATTAATACACCAATTGTATTGTCTGAATTAATTTTGATGGAACGAAGTGATCTGCAGCGGAGCTTCTACTGCGGATAGAAAAGTGAGTAGTGAAAAGAACTCCTTTCCTTCATCTAGTTTCTAACAAAAGCAAACAAAAATTTGACTGCAGAAGAAAGATTCCTTTTTTGTTAGTTTTCGTTTTCTTGCGTCTGCTTCACATACCCTCATATATTGTAGAGGTGCTGCGTTCAACTCATCACATATGTAATATGCGAGCTTTATACAGACCATAGTTCCACAAACGCGTTGGCTGTTAATGTTTTTTTTTTTTTTTGCAGACGAACCGTGTAGGCCACGTAATACGTACCTACCGAATAGCCTGCGGGAAGAGACCGAATTATTACCATATGCCAACATTTTGGCGGTACGGTAAAAGTTAGCGCAAAAATTTCGCGGCTGTACAGTAGCTCGTTACCGTTTTATATTCCGATCATTAAAGTTGTTCAGAATGTGCATGTAACGGGCTGTGATCGCAGCCGTACACAAATGTGGCTACATTCACTCGTGTCTTTTCCGTTGATACAACCTGTGAGAAAAAGAAAAAAAAAACCCACCACAAATGAAATAAAATAACAAACGCTGTCTTTGATATGCAAGAAATAAATAATGGTGGTTGAAATCTATGGGGTAATCTATGAGCGAAGAATCGAATAAATAATTCTTTTGTTTTTGATTTTTTTTTCAGTATTATACTTATATTCAGGGTAGATGTGAAAGTTTTTCACGTTTAATTCGGTATTGTTTTTGATCCGAAGAGCTACCCAGATAATAACCAATGATTTCTTTTCGGTTGAAGAAGAAAGAAAAAAATCTATTTTTGCCCTAGGGAGGTAATATTATCTCCCTAGGGAGGTAATGAAGTCCACGCGAGAAATGAGCAATTTCCCATCCACTTTACATGCGAGAAAAAGGGCCGATTTCATGCACGTGTTGAGAAAAATATCTCACCATCTTTCCAAATGAATTAGCCGGTATTCATATATGATGTTGTTCACGGGCCTGTCGGTTTCGCGTGGAATACCCCATATGTATGTTCGTATATATGTATGTGCAAATTTTTTTATTTTTTTTTTGCCAGTCTCGCAATTTGTCTTTTCATCTGACTTTTTTCACATGTTTAATTTTTTTTTTCTTTTGTTTTTACTTTTTTTGTGTAGGTAGGCAAAACATTGATAAAAAATATGAAAAATGAACGTTCGCCCGAAGGGTTTGTATATTTTTATTTTCTCAAAAAGCTTTTGATTACTTGAGCAACCTTCGCGTGAGATCGATTTATTTTTTATGAGAAAAGATATTTGAAAATTTTTGGACAGAATAGGAAATATGTAATTTATTTTTCTCGCCCGGTTAAAACCTACGATGGAATGTCTAATTTATTTATTCATTTTTTACCTTTTACCTGTGCAGCCGGAGTAGAAATGAAGGAACGAAAAAGAAAGAAATCGCGTTTAAAATATATATATTCCCTGCATCCCAGTGGATATGAAATAATTAGGCAAAGGCCTGTATTCCGCAGCTGCCGAGATGAAATATGCGGAAAACTGCAGGCGGTATATATAGAAGCAGCATCTGTATTATCGCGCAAATTGAATTTCACGGTGGAACACATAATGAACTGTTATTACTTCAGAATCTCTATGGTGATGTCGGTGGTATATATAGGGGGGGTCGCGGTAGTTCGTATTGCTCGTTTGAAGTTAATTGACGAGAGGAACTAGAAGCTCGCGCGTATATGTTTTCGGTATTTTTTATATTTTTTGTTCGGATCAGAGTGAAAAAAAAAAAATTGTCTTTTGCATCAACTACACGTACTATATGGTATTAACCTGAAGAGCAAAGCCTCATATTTCCAACTAGTCTATTTGTTGTGCTGCAGCTTGAGACTTCAGACTGCAGTATATAGACTGTAAACTCGCGAGAGGTTTTAGTAGGTGTTCCTATCTCACATAACATGTAGCTGAACAGACACCCATTAGCGTGCTTATACAAGTTATCTACCTAGTAGTTATCTATCAAGTTAAGGGAGGTAAATGCAGGTTAAACTCGTTACGTATAACCGAGAAATTATTTAATAACGGCTGTGGTCTGATTTGAAGGCGCAAGTGCATCGAGTAGAATCCTTGTTATCCCCTATTCCACTATCGATACATTGTTAAATATCCGATATTTCTTTCGTAATTCAGGTTTATGTTCTGATTTATCGATTATACCGAACTAGGAAAATTGAAACGTTGATCCTTGAACGATTCGACAACATCACGATGCACTTGCCATTGCCGATGGTTAACTCTACGGGAGAAAATATATACCGCGTAAAAACCAAAGAGTGAAGAGAAAAAAAAACCAAAAAACAACGAAAGTAAAACACTCAGCTTAAGAAATAGAAGAAAATAAAAACACATATGAGCACAAAACACTAAAATTGCAACCGATTACCCCGACTAAAGCGCAGGTTCTTTTTATATCCACTGCAGAACTGGCAGTACTTTACTTTCCAGAGTTCGTATTCAGACTTTGTTCATATACACGTTTTAAATTGAATTCTACTGTGAAGTAGTGGTATAGATTGTATGTGATGTAAACAAAAAACGAAGAAAAAAAATTGCGTATGATTTTCTCCTGCATATAGAAAATATGCATATTGTGAGTTAGCGCGTCCAACCTCCGGTCTTCCACTTTTAATAAAATTTTTCAAAAATTTAAATTACTCGACCGTAAATTAAATTTCCGGTTCGAAGGATTTAACGTATATCCCACCCACATTTTGAATCGTAGAAAGGTGTATAAAATATACCTACTATGTACGGTAGGCATGCGATATTATATCCCCATGGATGCATTATTTTACAGAAAAGGTTTATAAACTAGAATCATTTCTGACGTTCCTATTCAGATTCATCCGAGCTTGTATAATATTTGGAGCATTTTTACCTCTGCATTTGTGCCAACCAAAAAGATTGCCAAAATTGTTTCATTCAAGGACCTGCAGTCGAGCGTTCGTATTTTATTATTGTTATTTTTTTTTTTTCATAAATGCGAATACCTATCGGTTAAAAAATATAAAAAAAATATTGTATCATATCAGATTAAATATATATTAAATCTGTTTTTTATGAAGTACGATATGAAAAATTTCCACTTTCCTAAGTGGTTCTGAGATTGCAAAAATTGATGTTGGGAAAGGTAATCGTTTACATGCGTGCAGAACTCTGCACGGTTGAAAAGATTGATTTAGTGCTTAATGATCCGTGAAGTAGAAAGAGCCCCATGAGCCTTTGGGAAAAAACTTATCTGGAATAATAGCAAATCGATGAATCGATCTCTACAATTTTTAAACAATTTATATGGGTCACCCTCGAACCAACCATTATCTACACTGTACCTAAACGGAGTGTGACGTTATAGTCCAAGTGTCGGGGGAGAAAAAAAAAAAACGAAGAAATGTATTCGAAAATTTGACAACGATCGATTGCGTATAATATTTTTACCCTACTCGATCGTGCAATTTTATTCTCTACGTCTTTTGATATTTTGTTACATGTTAATCCATTTGCTGTACAATGATGATGTATTCCACATTAGATACGCATACTTACATGTGCATCAGATATGTTTGTTATTCGTTGCTAGACATGCCGATAATAATAACGTTATACTTCGTTCCCCATAGCGTGACACTTTCATCCATATACTACATGCATACCTTCGGCACCCAGAATGATCGGGGTCGCCCGTTAAAAAAACGTAACACGTCCGCGATTGCCTCCGGATTACGGTCGTACCGTTCACCACGTATATATTTATATACATATATACATATCCAACTCATGCACGTTGTATTATAATGCGGACAATTATTCAGGGTGGTCCTCGGTACGGAAAGCATTTTCAAAATTTTACGTGATTCTACTACACCAGATCTTGCTACCAGATTAATTAAAGAGAATAACAAAATAATGATAAACATGTTCTGCGCGTGAGCAGCGCAGATTTCTATCTCAATTGAAAAGCCAATAAATTACAACATACGTATCGTTATTACGATATATGAAGAATCATCCCGTATCGTAGATGTAAAGATTCAAGGGATTCACTTGTACGGGTCGTTGACTGCGAATTCCTGCAGTGCACGGGAAAGTGGTCTCGCCGCGACCAGACAGCCTGTATGCTGCTACTGTATATGTACCGCACATGCAGCTTCTCTAAACAAACTTATTCACGATGAAAAGTGACGAAAGATCTTGATTTAATTCAGTTGAAGAGCTTTTGTTTTATTCTCAATTTAACATTTGACGTATCACTTTTATCAAAATGATCGACCGGCATCACCCCGAAGATGTATTTCTCTTGGATTTTATTCTTGTGTTTTTTTGTTTTTGCCTTCGGTTTTTCAAACTCACAACACACCCGTCCACACGATCATTCGTCACGCGATTGGCTGTTAAAAAGGTATAGAGCGGATAGATAAATAAATTGAAAAAGAAGTACACCGATCTAGAGCACCGGTCTTATATATGTATATAAAGAGTCTTTTGCAAAAAGTTGACACTGACAGATCGCGCACGAGTGAGAGGAAGTTGCTCTTCTTCCCGACTCGATTCATCCAGTTTCCCCTGCGCTTAAGCTTTTGCCGTGCGGTGCGGTGTTACCCCGCTAAACCACAGGACATCACTCGTTTCTAGCAATCTCGTTTTATCCGTGCTTCGTTTATTCCTTTGTTTTTTTGTCTTTTTTTTTTTCTTTCTTTTATTTTCTACTACTTTTGTTTTTTCGTTTACTTCTTTCTTCGTTTGTCCGCTTGGTCTCGTCGTTTAACTTGGTACCTTCTTTAGTGAAACTGAACCGACTTGTGTGCAGATCGTGAACTGTAACGTAACTACCTTCTACTGCGCTCCTGCAACTCAACGATCACTTTATAGAGAAGGTGCGGAATGGCGAAATAAAAAACGCAAAAAACTAAAAAACTTACTAACCAGTTTTCCCTCTCGTACCTACAGCGATATTAACAGCCGAGAAAAACTATTCGCAAAATCCACGTCCGCGTCCAATTAGATATCATGAAACTGACGAAAGGAAACGTTTTATCCGAAAATGTTCGCTAACTTCAATTGTACTAATTTTTTATGCATCGATACTTTATAATGTACATCACGGTATGTGAGTAACGTACATTTCCAACGCCCACTCCAGAAAGTTCGTATATATGTATGTGTATAGATGGCCCGTGTATTTACTGGGCGACGCGACGGTAGTTTATCGCCGTATACCGCTAATAAATCTACCACGAGTTGGGGTGTTGGTTAAGTTTGGTATCGTTTACTCGAAGAAAATCTTTTCACGAAGTAAACGTAACGCAAGTTGTGGAAATGATTATACCTGTGCTGAATATTCTGAATAGATTGCTTACTCTGAAGCCCTGCAGAATCGTAGTTATCAAATTTCAATTATTCTTGTCCTTGAACGGTATCACATTCTCGGAATGAATTTTTCTACGACATCTGCGCATCGCTTTTGATTCTCTTCTTCGGAAATGAAATTAATCAATTGGAATATATATACGTACGTGTCTGCTGCTCGACATTGAATTGAAATATTATAATTAAGATACCACGTAAATCTCATTGCGAGATCTTGGCTTCGGTAGTGAGAACTCGAATTACAAGGAAATACATTGCGATGCACTTCCATACATCATTTCTGTGGGAACTGCGATGTACAACCCATCCGGACACCCTACGCCATAAACTGATATTACCGGAATAATCTAGAGTCGAGTATATTACCCCGTTATTGGAGGGGTGAGATATGACAGTTAATTAGCGTTAGCTTATTATTAACTGTATAATTAATTAGACAGTAGGCACGTCGAAATCTAGATACATTCTTTCATAACGTAACGGCAAAATACCTCCTCACTTACATTAAGCGCTATCCCAAACTTCGAGCCCCTTGGTTTTTAAGAGTTTTCGTTCGTAAAATTTGAATTAAATTACCTAGAAAAAGCCGTTCGCTTAAGGCTGTGGCAACTCAGACAAATTACACTCGATCTTGGTATATAAACGGTGGCTCAAAGAGAATCAAAGCAAGTGGCTCTTTCCAAAACGTGGATGAAAACTTGTAGAAAAAGAATAAAGCTTTTATTTAATTTTCAAGAGAATTATAAAAAATTCAATTCACTATTCGCTGTCGAGAAATGTATGCACTTCAAAAAATCATGGTTGGAATGACGACAGGAATTTCGGTGGCATGTCAATCTGGATTTTCAACAAATGAGAATTTTATTAATTTTTCCCTCTTCGTAGAAATAAAAAAAAACTTTACCGAGATTCGCTTGTGCGTTCAGCTTTTATTCACGTTTGAAAACTGCGTTTTTTTCAACTTGGAAGTAGACGCATCTTGAATTTTCTACAAAAATCAGGGTCTTTTCTTCTCAGTTCCCTGCGTGCAAAATCATGACGAAATGAAATAAGAAAGGTCTGATTAAATCAGATGATATAGAAAACTATATAATAATTACAAAGCGTAAAAGGTGGTTATAATCTGGTAAAAAGTTTTCTTCAATTTTCATCATAAAGCGTATAAAAGTACGTACCTATATTACCCACCCTTGCAACGCGGACCTGAAACGACGTGGTCTTTGTCGTCATGAGTCTGGCTCATTATTTACCAGGCCATTAACGCCCAGTCGCATCTTTCCAGGACAGCTGCTTTATGCAGCAGCGAAATATTTTCTGGTGCACCAGTGTTTTTTCTCTGCAACCCTTCACAAAAGTCTTTTCTCTATCCTTAGCGATTCTATGTTCTATTATTATTATTATTATTATTATTATTATTATTATTATTATTATTATTGTTGTTGTTAGTATTTTTATGATTTTTATGATTATTATTATTTTTGTAAACCCCGATTTTGGCAATTTTATTCACGTCGTCCTTTGCTCATTGATCCCTTCGAGAGGGTGGGCTAAAGACTCGGGGATTTTATGGTCGAGTCGGTACTTTGAACTCGGTAGTCACTTGACCATTCATTGCGTCACCAAAGGCGGACGTGAATCACCGGAATCTATGGCTGGCCGTTGCGTAAACCGAACGATCCGACGTAATGATCTCGCGATGAAAAACCCTCCGCACCACTTCGCACAGCGAACGCACCTCCTGCACTTTGAACTCTGGCTTTATGGGCCTTTATACTGTTATTTAACCTACGCGCCCGAATCAACGACTTTCTTTACTCCTAAAAATAGCTTACCTTTGATTAAACTTTGAAAAAAATCCTTGCAAGAAGTTCGAATAAAAGGGAAGCAATATGGAATTCTAATGTTGGTAATTTTGAATACTTGATTTTTTTCTCTTGTAAAATTATGATCATCGATTTTAGTTCAAAGTTGGATACGCAGTATTTACTATGATTTTTGGAAACTTGCTTTGAGTCTTGAAAACTATAGAATTGTTTTGTGGCTAATCGAGCTAGTGACGCAAGAAACTGACCAACAAACGGCGTTCCGAAAACCTTTGAATTGATGACTGCAAGTCAGTTGATTAAATGGCAAAATAAAAAGAGCCTGAGAACGGCTTATCATTTAGATTCTGAAACAATGACACGAGGAGTATTACTGTACGAGATGAAACTGGTAGAACTCTAGTCGCACGCCCTCATTTCCTTTCGTTGCTCTACTACCACAAGTATGAAATGAGTTGTGTATGTATAGTCAGTGGTCCCGCGAGCCGCGACGATGACGACCACGACGACCAGCAATCTCATTCGATGGAATCCACGATACTCGGAGGCAGTTTCTGCTGCTGGAGGCACGGTGGTATGATGGTATAGATAGTTGTGGAGTGAGTCTTTACATGTACACGAAAATGCGGCTCGATTCCTGCAGCTCCCATGCTTGAGATAAACGTAATGGTGAAAACACTTTTACATGCGAAGTACTTTCGCCGCAGGCAACTCTCCTGGTGCCTCGAACTTCTCCTCCACTCCTCTCTCGTCATTCGTGCTCAGCACAGCTGCTCTCACGGAATACCAGCTCTACAACTATACTTTACGTATTATTCTCACTCGCCCTTTTGCCGTGTCGAACAAAGTCAATGATACTTTTATAAAACCATTAGAACTATCACTGTCACATATACTGCTTACCCGTTGCCGTTCTCCCATAATGGATCGTATTTTATTCACCAGAAAGTATCGAACATAATGTTATCGACCATTAAAAACAGATTCCTTTTATGGTGAATTGGATTCAATTCCGATAACGTTTGGTGAAAAATTTAGAATTATCAAATTTTGTAACTAAAGCTTTGACCACGCTATCCGTAAAACCCAAGTTTGTACATCAGCTACTAAACGATGCGAGTAGATGTGCATTGTGCAGGGATAAAGTTTCAAAGTGTTGTTGGTTGTTCGTTTCATCGTTGGGAAGCATCGATTAATTCAATTACCCTGGGCACCATGTCCAGGATAAAAGATTATAATAAAGCACCAACATCGTATTATCAAGCTGTTGTCTCTAACGTAATGGAACTCATCTCCAGTTTTCTCCTAGACCATGGTAGTATAGCCCGTCATTCAGTTCACCTGCCGCTCTACTGTCAGAACCCCTTGAAGACATGAGCTTGACGACGGGCTGCACCTCCCTGATTACTTCAGAGTAGTATTAAATACGTCGGGAAGGTTTGGTTTGGTTCACTCCTGTTTGGTTCAGTTCAGTTTAGTTTGATTCGGATAGAGTGCGGCGCGTGCGCGGTCGCGACAAACAAAGCTGGATTAGAACAATGGATAGTACGACTAGATGTGAGCCGGCTAGTCGTACTAATGTGTGGCCTGAGACCAACCTTGGAAGCAGCCTCTTGTCCCAGGGATCATCCCCAAATCATATTCACCATATACGAGAGTGCAACTCCGTACCATTACAACCTCCTCCAGCTATAGTCCCACAGAGAATTATATTCGGTATTCTCCTCGCTCAGCACGTGTTACCCAGGACTCCATGTCTTGCGTACGTAAATACCCTAAGCTTACTGAGCAGTGAATAGCCAACACTCGAGTGCAGGCCGTATTTGACGAGGGTATAAAAGCTGGACATTTTCAAGTTAAAGTATAATTTTGTAATGAGGTTCCCGATACATTGATGAAAATTTTCAGTCCGTAAATTAACTGGGATAGTTTATCAAGCCATGTGTCCGTTCAGTTGGAATGTCGTTCCAATGATAGCGCGTTGAATTTTCGAAGTTTAAAAGAATATGAGATGAAGTCAACGGCACATGTGCGCTCCGAAATATCAGTGATAGTCTGCACGTACGCAGTTGTTGGGAATACATCTGGTTTCTGGTTGAGATACGCGTTTATCTACTTCTTTTCAAGAGAAAATCTTTTCTATCTAAAGCTGCAGCCAGCCAACGTCAGTCAGTGTAACTTTCTGCAAAGTTCTTTCGGATGGTGCTACAGTATTTCATCGACGATTCTAAATGCGTACGTCTGAGAGAAGGTGTTTTCACGTTGCGATTTTATACCATCGTCGAACCACGTTGAACGTTCATAGTTCGCTAGCTTTCTTTTGATCAAATGTACACACGCGAATACACCAACTTTGCCAACTATATAATACTAGATATATTTCCCCGCTACATTCACGATCAACAATCTACACCTTCTCTAGGGAACATCGTTCATAGGCACTGAGGTTAACAAAGACATCGGGTCAAGTCAGAACGTCGACCACGACGTCGATAGCGATGGCGCCATGTCTCTTGGTGAACCACAATCACAATCACAATTGCAATTATACTATACCTCTCAACACTCAGCGAACACACTCAAGATATCGTACGCCGTACATAGACATTCATGTACAAAACACACAAACGTCTCTTCGATCTATAGATCCCCACTGGTAGGGTGTTTGGTGTATTTGCGCGAATGAGTGAGAGGAGCAATAGCAGCAGTCATTCCATCCACCTACAAGCAACGAAGAGTGGATTTTGCATTGTTGGAACCATTATCTGGGTCAAGATGACTGGTGAGTTAGGAGTGTTGGAGTAAAAGCCGATAATTTACATCCCAAAGCGAATCAACCATCGAACAAATGTTTGCGGATAAAATATCTATCGATCGAAGGTATAGCCAATGCGCTTCTGCTAGACGTCTGTTGAGTTTCTTTTATTCTGCTGGTGCGGCTAATTCCAATACTTCTATACGTAATATACAGGTAAAATACGCTCGACACTTCAACTTCTGATGAATAAATATTCTATTATAACGTCATCGAAAGATCAACCGTTTCTATTTCAACGACGTGAAACAAAAATGGTTGATTTGTCAACAACATGCTATGCACTTTCAAACCCCTCGAGAAATTACACTGGTACCTATTAGTGGAAAAGCACTTAGACGAACGGAAAACTCGTGCTTCTTTTACTATGAAAGTTTCTCATTTTTTTTATTACATCCTATATTCTTATGTTTACTATCATTTTTTTTCATCTTACGACAACAACATCGACGATGTATTTCACCCATCGATGCAAAACCCGTTGTATTTTTACCCCCCTCCGTTACTTTCTGGTCGTTAATAAAGGTCATGAAAACGAAGAAAAATATGTCGAAGATGGGGATAGTTATGTGCATAGTTGGACGCGTAAAAAATAAAGCTCACGGTTATGGCGTCGTTTAGATTGGCAGTCAATACTCTCTATATACGTATGGGTTAAAGATAGGTTTGAGGTCTATGTAGTTTAAGAGGAGATCCTAAGGGTATTCGAATCGGGTAATACTTTTCCGCTATAACGACGGCTTCCAGGCACGTTTTTCATACGATCGTAAACACCTATACATAGGTTCTTTTGTACGTGGGATTAACGATTATTGTTCACAATAAAGATCGAAGAAAATGCAGTTTGATGCCGCGATAACATGTCGCTTGCGATCAACCTGCTTCTGCGCATAAATTGCCACACGATAATTTTCATTCATCATTGCATGACTCCCACAATCTTGCAAGTTATTTATCTACAGATCATTTTCCGTTTTATCTTTTCATCATAAATTCTATCAATGCGCTTGTTCTCTTCATTCTTCTTATTTAATTTTTTGCCCTCGATGTACACCGCGCATTCCAGATGAGTTATTTGAGTCGTAGGCGTTAGTATATCTCTAGAGTAACGCTATAAGACTGCAGGGGCGGTTATTGGGTGTCGAGACGACGCGACTTTTCGTGGAACATGGGGGGTGGAGGGAAGAGGGTATATGAGTATGTTGAACATGATATCGCAGTGGTGATATCAAAACAGAACACGTCACCACCCACGTCTAGCTACGGAGGGAAGCGACGCCGCAAGTAACTCGATGCGCTGAATGATAAGAAATTTAATTGAACTTTCCCACTTATACTGATTGAGCCTTAGATTGAGCGCTTTCGAAATTAATCAAAAATTAAAATTCATGTGTAATTACAAGCAACTTTATACCCTACTCCACATGAATATGTATTCAGATACGATTGCGCCCAATTTCTGAATCGATTTTTTCAACCCCAAACTGCGAGCTGAACTGATCCTGATATATGCGAAGTAGTTCAAATAAATATTCGCAATCAAAACGAAGAAAGTTTTAACGCTGTATAACAATGCCCAACTTAAAACTACTGCACGTAAGCGGCTTCTGTCGTTGTTGCAACAGCAGCTAACGTCGACTCAAACTCTGCATTATTTTTCCCTCGATTCACTTGTTCGCTTTAACTTATTCCCTTGTTTTTCGTGTTTTTCTCGGGGTAGGTTTTTTGTATTTAATTTTTTTTTTTTACATCTTTTTTTTACCTTCTTTTCTGTTATCCTATTATTTTTTTTCCCGTTCCCTTTCTTCTTTGTTATTTTTCCTCCGTGTTAAGCTTATTACCTCGCCGACGGCCGCGCTACTTTTATTCGGGACAGAAAATGTGATAGAGTCTTGAAAAAAAAAGATTAAAAAATTCTGACAGAATAACGGCGAGGTCGTGCACGTCTCTCGATCTGATATATATAATGTGTGTACATAAGAGAGTGATTTCTGATTTTTTTCCCCTACTTTTTCAAATCAAGGTTATTTTCAAGTTGTTATTTATCACCCACATAGGCTTTATTTTCTCATGTTATACACCTTACATTATCGATTCTGCGCACTCTCCACGGATTTAACGATTTAATGCACCTCTATTCAGAATTATCATTATTACATGCATACGTACCTCGGTAAAAACAAATTTCTTTTTTGTTTCTGTACGGCTACTAAATATATGCACTCGTTTCATTATTAAATATCATGAACGGACTCTTAATTAGATGTTATTAATTATTTGTGGTATTGAACATCTCTTTACAAATACATCGATACATATATTTTGCGTGTAATATATACCATATATGAAACGACACGAATTATGTATGTGCCTATACCACGTAATTGAAAATTTGGACCTACACGTTTGATGCAATTTACATTTCTACATTGTTACGTTCTTCATATAATGTATAATCAATATAATACGAGTACACGAATTATATTACGCATTTCTCATTCGTTACAAGCTGATTGCGAATTAGAATAATAATTGACGGTATGGGTATGTACTAATGTCAAAACTGCTAGTTCGTCACATCAGAATAAAACAAAAGAATTAAAAAAAAAACAAATAATCTTTATATACGTAGTAGATGTACAGTACACAGCAATGTGATTGAACGTTTTTCTTAACGGACGTTATTCAAATATTTTTCGATTTTACGCATCTTATCCCCTTGTGCATAAAACTTTTACCCACCTTTCATAATTATTTGGTTATTTTTAGCCCATAGCTATTTTTTTTTTTCAATATTGAAATTCGAAGCTGGCATGTGATATGCCCCTAATTGTTTTTTCTGTTTTCTTTTTTCCTCGGTATTTTTATTACAAAATAAAGGACGATGTGCGGTGGCTTCCTGCAGTACCTACAAATTTCCGGCTTAATATGTTTACATGCAGATGGCTAATGTACATGTATAAATAAATTAATTAATTTAAAAAAAAAAAAAAAGTCAAGTCTCGGAAATGAAAAACAGTTTTAAAACATATTACACCCTGCGTGGTCATGAAAATTCAAGTATATTCGAGAGAAAAATAGAGGATCGTAGAGTGCAGAGCATTAATAAAACGGTGGCTTTGAATTTTTCCATTCATTTTTGAATGACTCTTTCCGCCCGTGAACTTCTTAGGTATATATATGTTAATTATTCGAAAATTAAAAGGTTTAAACTTTTTCAAACGACAACCGATCGATGAGGGTTCCAAGAACTTTTTCAGCACTCAGCTGTTATATCTGTATATAAACTTAAAAAGTGATCCTTGCGCAGAAATTAAAAGTCGCTGATGATCGTACTACCCTCCCCCCCATCCCCCACATTAACAGCGAACGGTAGCGCAATTCTTCTCGATCGCGCCCTTATTCCCGTCAATTTAGGTACTCGAGATCTTTGTCAAAATTTTGTATAAGACAAAGAACTTTTATAATCTAAATCCCTCACGGATATACCTCGCTGAGGAACCTATTATGCGATGCTGCAGAAAGGTATCGAGATACTTGAGAAATAAACTGCTGAAAGACTTAATAAAAAAAAAAAAAGTAGCGATGCGCCCTGCAGTGTTTTTATCTTTTAAAAGCTTAACTTTTGGAAGCTCTTTAGCTCGCGCTCATTTCATGAAATTCTCTTTTCAAAAATCAAAGGAATTATATTACCTATGTTGTCTCATATACCACGAACCTCAAGTGTCTTATAGAATTAATAAATAAATTAAAGTGACATGAAAAATGGAGAAGATATATATACTAAATAAAACTTAGGAACAGAAGTAATGGTATAGTTGGATTATTTTTTTTCATGAACTTCGAATTCCTATTTCGAATAAATTATTCTCGAAATTATGAGAACGTGATCATGATGATCGGCTCTAGTTTTACAAAATTGTGACTAAAATGTGCAATTTGCAGCCTCTCAAAGCGGCATCATCAACTGTAGCTTATACGCCTGTATCAATAGGATTATATAATCCTTTTTACATGAACTATGCAATAATAGCTATAGGTCTATAGATGGGTAGATTTGCAATGATCACCCCACGCTATATACATACTAGACTTCCTATATTCGACGCAGTTTGGGATTATTTTCTAAGCTTCTTTAAGGATTACGATGGCGCACCACAACAAGTAGTATATAGTGGTTGATTAATTAGTGGCGTTATGTATTTACATACCTATATTATATACAGTTCCGCCCATAAGTTCGTGGACACTTCCAAATTTGTCGCTCGCGATAAAAGGTTAGATATCTCGACCACAAACAAATCGTAGACGAATGCACATAACAGCGTTTTGAAGAGAAAGTATCCAGCTCTATTTTGGTTTTTGTCAATAATTAAACCGACGGTTGCGCATTAACATATACAGCAAATTTTATCTTATCTCAATTATCGTTGCAGAAAAAAAAGAGAGAGAAAAAAAAATCTGGATAAAAAATTCATTTCCCAATATTCGTCTTAGAAATTCAGCCTTTGGTTTTTTTTTTTTCCTCCTTTTATCCCGTAATATATAAGAGAAGGAAAAAACAATGTATAGTTCATTTTCCGTAAGCCTTTAGAGATCAGAGGTAGAACCTTTCTGATCCACCCTTATATTAATGCCTTATGCTATTCGGAGAGGAAAATAATGTTATAGAACCCTTCGTCGTATATTTAATGCGCTCAAGTACTATTCGCCATGTTTCAATTTTTTTTTTCTTTTTTTTCCCCGCGAAAAAAGTCTCCCCCAATTTTTTTTTTTTTTCCATCGGCACGCATGTCATAGGCATCGGTTGTATCTGACAAGAGATATCACATTCATTGCGCAATGAATTTTACGATCATCTAATTATAATGGTTAATTTAATAATTATGAACCCGTCAAAATTATTTCAAGCACTCCAACTGTACCCATTTGTAAGATTATCCAATCATATTTAGAACGCTGTAATATTTGGTTATGATAATTCACTTTGAACAAAAAAAAAAAGAAAAAAAATTTGTACTGCTCTTCTGTTGCGATGAACTCATTGTCAAGTAATTCTGTGAGTGCTATAGGTTTATAAGCCGAGGGTTGAGCAATTTCTATTCATAGTGTGCACATGTACTAAAATAGCCGAATAATATTTATAATATGCAAAATAATTGAGAATGCTTGAATAAAAAAAATTAATAATTATGAACTACTATGCAAGTATATTATAAAATATACTTTATATTATTGTTGAAAGTTAGTTTTCTGATGAGATTATATTACCGTTTAATTTGTTAGGGGTTCCTGATAGATACATAATATAGCTGAGCATAATAGCGAGAGATTATTATATCTGGCTCCAGGCGTTCCCGCGCATTTCCAATTTCATGAATAGCAAAAATTTGATTGAAACGTCCATATATTATCAGGTGAGCTCATATTACGAAAATCATATAATTTACACATTATATTTCCCTTCGGAAGGAAAAAAAAAGGGAAAAACAGAAAAAGAAAGGTATATTTTAATAAAACTTGTTGTACGAAACGCAGTTATAAGTATATATGTATACATGAACTATACACCATTATACGGAATAATTGAACAAAACTACTGTATAGTCTGTACACGACATCTATACATAATTGTTCATTGTCACCGTTGAACAATGCGAATCTTTTCTGAATTTATCCAATGTTTTCGCTAAGTATTCGTTCATTGTTCAAGTGAATATAATTAAAGAAAGCTTTTCTTTACGCTGAAGTAACTCGAACTTCTGCGATAGACGGATTTTTAAATAATCGATAATTAAAAATAATTCATCCGGAACCGAAATTTTGATTCTGAAAACTTTTGATTTTTTTATACTTTCTCTGAGTAATTAATTGTGTATCAGAGGGATGGAAATCGTTCTCTACTATTGCTCTGTCCGAAATATCGTAATCAACTGATTTTTTAAATTTTTCGTTTAATTATCTCGTGTATAGGTACGACAGTACTGATAAAGAGGTAAGTAATTTCCGGCATAATAATCACGAAATAATGGAACAAATATTAAAAAAGAAAAAAAAAGATGATAATAATGTACATAGTAGAAAAGAGTAATTATTTTGTAAAGGGAAAAAAGCTGAAGGAACCCAAGCGAACGGATCTGATTGATTTGTCAATAAATTCGACAAATTGTTTGAAGTGTGCTTATAGATATCCTACATATGTATGCGCATCTTTTTGAATTCGATATCGTTTCATCTTTTTTCGTTTCGCTTCATTCTACAGTTTTACGATTCAATGATTCGTATAAACAACGTTACGTACGAATACGTGTAGTATATTCACATATGTACACGAATTTATGTGTACCACCCATATACATAAGTATGTATGTATTCGATACATTTTTTTCAAAATATTTTCTTTTCAAATTATTTGAAAATAATTTGCCTATATATAATTATATAGGTACGTACAGAGAAGTTAGATTTCTCTTGAAAAAGTCGCGTATATGCCTACAGCAAATTAAACACGTTCACTTTACTTCGAAATTATATGCCTATGGCTGCTGCATCGGGGATGAAATACGAGTATAAATTAAAACAGGGCTCTGGCGATAAGCACCAACGACGGAAATGATGTAGTTTATTATAAACGTACGCTTGTTTTTAAATTCCACTTGAATCGAATTCGTTCACAATAAATCCCAATAAATATTGATTACATGAAGTATTTTTTTTTCTCCTATGAAAAAGAAATTTCAAAAATAAAAAAACGAATCATTCTGCCACTTACGCCAAGCCTGCAGTAATGAAAATTCTGGAAAAAGGGGTTGACAAGATCGTCTAATTCTTTCATTTTTTTTACCTCTTCGCCGTGCAGCGAGGAACGTTATTTTATTCATTAAAAAGTATGTAGGAAAATACCTCGGTGATTTAATTACATAATAATCATAGGCATTACATGCTTATTCATATACCTATATAATTTTTTTTTCTTTTTTTTTTTCTTATAACTTATATATTTATTTATTTTTTCTTTATTCCCGAGCCGCAAGGAGGTATAAGCTACTTAGCTCGGCTATTTCGCATGTTTTAGCATTTTTCCTGTTACTTCGGTGTGAACGAGTTATATATTTACGTACAAGAGATGGTGTGAGTTTTTGCTAAAACGTGGAAGGAAAGGAGGAAGAAAAGCAGTAATATTTTACGGCGCGTTGACAAGAGCGGCAGCTCGTACACGGGGCGAAAGAGAAACGGTGTTGGGAGAAAAGAAAAAAAAAAAGAAAAAAAAAAAAT
Organism: Athalia cordata; assembly: GCA_963932425.1. Lineage (NCBI taxonomy): Eukaryota > Metazoa > Arthropoda > Insecta > Hymenoptera > Athaliidae > Athalia > Athalia cordata. The sequence continues at coordinate 36,974,748 of OZ010626.1, forward strand.
AGAAAAAATGTTTGGAGATCGCAAAATAAGTGAAGAGAAGGAGAAACAACTCGTAGTCCTGCTGTTCAGGATGTATAAAAGGGATGTTGTGAAATACCCATTTACTTCAGAAATCTAAGAGCAATACCAAAAGTTCTTTGATATTTTTCTTTCTGTCGCCAACACCCCGACGTCTTATACATACGTACGCGTGCTCCTCCCACACATCCAACGCTATTTTTTAGCTTACATATTCCAGAATTGTTGTAAGCTTCCATATATAGTCGTTGACCTGCAAAGAGTTAAGCTCGTACTTATCGTCTAAAAGCTCGTGCCAAGCAGTTTCTGGAATTCTCTAATTTTCTCGTCGTCGTGTTCTACGATTATATGTATGTGTGTATATATATACATATATTTATATAGAATTAAGCGCGTTATTATATATACCTACCTACACTTCAGGGCTCCGATCTTCATTACATTAGCAAGAGGTATTTTGCATTTTATACGGAATTTGAGCCACGAAAATGAGCTCCGAGCTGTGTAACGCTCCTCATATACCTACATATATACTTGTATAAAATCTTCCAATAATATAATTCTTTTCTCATTTCCTCTCTCTCTCTCTCTCTTTCTCTGTCTCACTCGTTCTCGTTCCTTCTCGATATTTTATATCTTGCAATTTTTTTCAACCAAAAAAGCCTATTTCTATACAATATAACCCACTATATGCATAGCATACATACATATCAACTGGTATTATTCAGATGTAAGAGACCATATCCATAGGTATGGTATACCACATATGTATATAATGTAGATCTCGGAAATCCTGCAGGAAATCTTCCTTCGCTTATACGGGTACAACTCTCGGATTACCTTCGTCTGCAGGAAGATTTTTTTTCTTTTTTTTTTTAGGGCTGTTTAAACTATACCCGTATAATATAACTCTCGATCCTTTTTCCTCTACCACTCAACTTTTCACTGCCTTTAAACACCCTTTTATACGATGTATAAATGTATGTGGGTTACATACCTGTGTAAATATATAATGTGTATTTTACGTATTTTATCATATGTGTATTTATATACATACCTATGTAGAAGAGGTTTGTATAAAAGTTATCGTTTGCACAGAATTCGTTTCTGCAGAGATCTTTTTTTTACCTTGGAATCGTTCGCAAATAAGAAATTTTAAGTTAGGTCCGGCTGCACAGTGATTAATACGGCAGAAACGTCTGTACGGAATTCATATTGTGTCTAACGCGGACCTAAACCGGTTCCGTCTGTCTGTACAGACAATGATTCTTGATATTGTACTCCGAAACGAATGGCGTTAAGTTCTTTCGCACGGAATCCGTTTCTCGTGGCTTTTGTAGAAATAAACTCAACAGCTAACCAAAATTCAAAGTTAGTAAACTAATTAACAAATTGGAACTTAAAAATATGCGCTTCTCTCTTGTTAAGCTATTCTTTGAGTCGCTTGTTCCTACTCCAGTGTGTTCCTGTTGTTGAGGGATTCCTTGTTGTAACTCAACGAGTATTTCTCTTCTCGAGAACTTACTTGAGTAGCTTGTTGCTATACTCGACAGTTATTCGAGTGTCAGTCGATTCTGACTAAACTGATTAGACTTTCTTTTTGTTGAGGTGTTGCCGGTCGTTTGCTGCAACTTCTGATTGTGAGTGACGATTGTTGACTGTCACTGTTGTATTTGTAAAATACAATTTGTATTAGAAATGTTCACCGAGATTGCCTTGCCAAAATAAATTCTGTCCAAAGTATCCAATGAACGTACCTCACTCGTGATACATGGATCCGTTTCTAAATAATTGGTTTATACTGTATATGTTCAAACGGACCTCCGTAGCTTTGTCTTTACATAATACGATTCTACCGCATGATATGTGCGGACGAATCACGTTAGATTTATCCGTATAGAAATCGCTCGAGAAACGAATTTCTCTGCGGAGGAAGCTAGTGCTGTTCGTTTCGGGTCACAAGAATCAATGTCCGTGCAGACCATCCGATTCAGATTCGTTCGGACACAACACGAATTCATCCCTGTGTAGACGAACCTCACTTAAATTTTTTTATATATATACCTGTATGAATACGAAGGACATACGTAATTTCCATATAGTTGTGCCACCGCGGACCAATCGGTTAAATAAATGTTCGCGACCTGACAGTTTGTCGATTGATTGATCGGTCCACTCATACATACATATATACCAGGTGTCACTGTAGTGCGTGACATTTTGACACATATGAAAAACGGATATTAGAGTAGTCGATTCTAAAATTGTTTTTTTTTTTTTTTTTCTTTTTTCGTTTTTCAAATTCGGGTGACACCCGGGAGAATCAAAGTTTAAGGTTATATACCTATGTATAATAAAGGGCCTTGTATTATAAAGAAGAGACGAAGAATTTTCTAGCAACAAAAATTGAATTTCTCATTGTTACGAAAATTGGCAAACTTTCTAAATATTTTTGTAAAAATATTTTTTTTATTATAGTTGAAAAATAAATCAAATTGGGTTGTATTCATATCTGTCGAAGATTTCAGATTGCAGAGTATACAGAGCGAATAAATTTTATTTTATTTTATTCCATTTTTTTGAATTCATTATTCCTTGCCACCCTTGTTTTTTTTCGTTTTTTTTTCTCTCTTTTTTTTCTTTTACAACAATACAAGAATTGTGCGGGGTTGATTTTTTCCGTTCCCATTTGTGAACACAATATATGTAGATTCTCCTTGCCCGCAATTTGTGTGTATATCTCGCTACCGATTGCTTTTAGAGTGTCTATTGATTATCACTTCTCTGTTGATTGGACTGTAGGCGATGTCTCCCTATTCCCTGCTTCTTGCACATATAGTATACAATACATAGAGCATATAGAATCTCTGAAACTCTGGTCGCACGTATTTTTATTGTTCAATTATTATTATTATTGTTATTATTATTATCCTACGATAAGAATTTTATACCATGGTGCACTATATGATAAACTAGCGCTTTTTTATGTACTTTTCGTTCTACCTCATAAACCAAATTTTACACATCTAAATATTGTATATGTGTACCTAGTATAGCGATACCGATAAATGATCGTTACAAGAATGAAAGCCATGGCGAGATTGTTAATTTTTTTTTTTATATTTTTCATTATCTTTATTTTTTCATTTTCTTTCTGCATGTGATTTTTAATTAATATGAAGGAAATATTTTTTACAACCCTGTCAGAAACACTACAACGCTTCTAATCGAACGGCAGCAACAGCTCCGCGAGGGGAAGAGGGATTGGTTAAATATTGGCACATATTTTTATAGTATATATTTATACATACATATAATATATATATACACACGTATACATATATTGTTTAATTAAAACACTTTTGTTTGCTATAACCAAGCAATGTGCAGTTAATTACGTACCGATAGAAGAGGAAAAACTCAAATTAGTTTGAAACGAAATCCGCTGTTGCCGCATATAATGCAGCAGCTATGCATATCAAGTTTATAGGTGTTGATTTTTTCGGTCAAATTTGAAGGAAGTATAGAAAACTTGAAGGTATAACGGAACGGTCAAGTTTGCAAAGGTGTAGCTTGCAGCAATAATATGATGACCTTCAGGATGTATGGAAAAAAAAATGACAAACGGTTGGGAACGATTTTCTGCTAATCTCTTTAATTGAGAAGTATTAGGTTGACTTTTTTCTAGCGTAAGCAGGTGAAGAAATAAGGGTACGATACGAGCGACGACTGACGCGTTTACACCGAACACCCTTATCAAGTAAGACTTTAGAATTTATCGCAGAAGTTCACGTTATCGTGGTAAAACTTTAGCCAATTTTTCAATGCAAATTTAAATGGGATAATAAATATCTCAGGGGGTAAAACGCGTGACTTGCGAGCCAAAATGGGGACGTATAAGGTATATAAGATGCAAGGGGAAAAATTTTTCCTCATCCGCACGAGATTCGCCGAGATTGTCTCGTCGTCAACTCGGTTAAGCTACATACATAGGTATAGGTATATTATATACTATACATACCTGTATACCATCGGGGCTTTTACATACTCTAACTGCAGCTATCACGACCTGCTGCATCTCTCGAATATTAATTTCATACCTGAATTAATATGGAATCTATAATTTCCTAATTTTATATCCAGAGATATCAATTCCGTTCATTATTAATTTACATTGTATTTGAAATCAATATGTTCGCAGCGTAACAATTTTTTATTTTTTTTTCGCCCCAAATTTACAATTTTCGGTTTCACCTTTGAATTTTACAGTTTTTATCATACTATAAAAGTACAATTTTCGAAACAATTCTTAAAAATTCAATTTTCTCAAATATTCTAAACTGTACATGTAGGATTGAACCATATTAAAATGAAAAGTTGATTTTTTACCCAAAAATCGAAAAGAATCTATTCACTTGCAGTGAATTCTCGTCGATAGTCGTAATTTATTTATTCGAATTATTAAATCTTTACTTTTCAACCCGGCCAATTAGCCGCAAAGTATATTATACATCTTATACACTATATCTGCAGCTGGGTTTTTTGCTCTCAGCCATTGTCACTCCAATAGAAACCCCTGTAGGTTGGTTGGCAGGTATGTATCTACCGTGCTGTGCTCTCTGTCCTCTTGTATGTATAGCCGCATGAGAAAACTCCGACCTTAATTGTCATCCCTCCTTAATCATTATCTCCGTTTCTTTGATTCTTTCAATTTGCTTTCACCAGTCGAAATCCCTTCCCTTTTCTTCTTCTTCTTGGCTCTTATTCTCTTCTCTTATTACAGCCAAGATTGTAAACAATAGACTCTATTGCGAAGGGTTATTTCCTCTAATTTGGCTTCCGGCGCGGCGCTACCAGCAAAGCTCAGAACTGTATGATATGTATGCATTTTTTTCAAGAACTAGCAAATTTTCACGTACTTGAAATCTTGCGTGAATTGTGAAATCCCTTTTTTGAATCCTCATCGGAATAGTGTCTCAAATAATCATTCTCTATATTTTCTCTCTATTCGTTTCCAAGGTACAGAAAATTCGGGAAGGAATAAAAGCAGAAAAAAAAAATAAAAAATCTGGATCGAAAGATTGGTCAATGTTTCGAACTCGTGTTCAGCACGAACGATTTGTAGGGGGAGGGATTTGAAATTAGTCAATCAGACGTCGAGCGCATAAACCACAAATTGAAGTTATAACTTTCACATACATTACGCATTATACCGCGACTGTCCACCCTTTCGATTTTGCAACAGGGGTATCATTTGACCATCGATACAATCGCGTATAATTTCATCGCTGCAGGGGTGGCAGCTAGAGGGTCGGGTGGAAAAAAATCAAGAGTAGGAAATTAACAAAACGAGACACTGAAAGTGAAAATAAAAAAAAATTGGACAAAAAAAAAAACGTGGGGTGGAAAAATAAAAACGAGGGTTAAATTTGGTCACCATGACAACTCGGGCGCGACAGCAATAAATTAGTAACGCTCAAACGCATGATTCAAAAGTTCAAAAGAGACTTGCTTTGCGGAAAGGAAATTAAGGGATCGTTCTGTGAAAGCTCAACGGCTCGCTTTTAAAGCTCGTTCTCTATACGGTCTTATTGTACAAAAAAAAAATATATCCATACACATAGACTGAGATGAATATGATCATATTTTCTGGAAATTATCTTCCGGGTCACTTCACTGAGCGAAAAACTTTACAAAACTTTAATTTCATATCATATATATCATATTCAGCACGATCTTTTTTCTTGTCTTTGTTCTTTTTGTTTATCTTTTTGTTTTTTTATCCTTTTTGCAGCTGCTGAGCTTTTGCCACTTTTTTCATTCTTCCCAATAACTTCCGCGAATTACATTGGATATTTGAATTTCACAGGAGGAGTTGCAATGAGTTAAAAAAAGAAAAGAAAAAAAAAGAGAGATACTCAATTGTTCTCGAATTTCATCCAAGTACCTTCTTTGATATATAATCTCCATAAGCTGATCCTTTATACGGTATCCCAATGTAGCTCGTATCAGAAACACATCATATTATACACCCATAAGAAAGTTCGTGATTTTAATTTGCAAGTTTTCAAGTTTTATCAAGGAGATTAATTTTATTCCCCCGGTATCTTATTTTATTTGATTTTATCTTTTTTCTTTTATTCTTATTTTTTTGTTTTTCAATTTACTTTCATCCGATCCTCTCATCTTTCATAACCTATCATTAGTTTATCTTTTCACGTTGGCTCAAGCTGTACAGTACAGTACGAGATGAAGATAATATGAATAATGAGGAAAAATTATCCACTCAAAAATGATCATGGTTATATCATAATATAATGCGTACGCGACTTCCACTCATGCGGAGACTCCATATCTCTTGAGATCTTTTGTAGGTTTGGTAACGCTAGCTGTGGATGGTGTTAACTTAACGTAGGCTTATATACATCACCCACACCTGCCAACTCCCAAGTCTCTTTATTCGCGATGAGTTATAACCAACACGTTCTGCACTTTCTGAAAAAAAAAAAATTCTTTTCGTTCTATTTCTTACGGAGATGACAAACACCGTCGTCGTCTTACAGAGTATACTATACTATGCCTCGACGGCATCTTCGTAATCTATACGCATCGCTTTTCTAATCGATAAAGGAAATTTTTACACATGAAAGGAAAGAATTCAAATACACGATATTTCATCCCTCCTTATTGAACATTACGTATATTAGATGAAAGAATTTGAAAAAAAAGAAATCGAGTTACTCTGTGTAATAATCAGCTCGTTATACCCTCCTACATATTTTTCTCTATTTATAGTTTTCTATTTTCTCTCTACGTAAGAAATTCTTCAAGATGGAGTTTCATAATTCACCTACGTACGTATTCAAAGCTAATTCTACACGCGTCTCCACCCCCGGAATTAAATAAGAAGGAACAAGGATTTCCGCTCTGACGGGGCGCGGGTGAAAATAATAAAAAATAAAAAGAAAAAAAGAAACCTGAGTAAAAGTCGCACGTGGGCGACATTCATACATAAAGTGTATAATGAGCTTCGTTTTAAAGGAGAATTCATTTCCTATTTTCATGCATTTCTTCAAATAGGAAATAAGTGAAAAAATAATAATATATTTGCTGTACATAGATTTTGTAGTTCTGCACCGATAGGAATTTGAAGAAAAAAAGAGAAAATTTAAGTGCACATACATGAAAGGAAAGGAAATGAATTCGGTAAAATCGCAGTGGGAATGAATACCCCTTCCCGTCGTGTCGCAATCAGGCTTCGGTTGATTGGGGTTCTTTTAACTTTCTTCATCCAATTTTGCGGAGTCAAGTCGGAAGAGCAGAGGATATAAATACCAAAGTTTCGAGTACGTATTATGTACCCATACCTTTGTGCACTTCCACGATCTATACGTGTATGTGCAATACATGAAGATTTCCAATGTATGTATATATCTGTGCGAAATCATGTCTCGTCGCTTTCGAAGATAATAAGCTTTTGTCGTCGACTTCTCTGAAAAGAAGGTGAAGCTGTTATCTCCTCGGAAACAAAGAAGGAAGAAACAAAAAAAAATCAAAGGAAAGGAAAAGAAGCTCTCAAATATTTTAGTGGTGATGGCGATGGGGGTGTATAAGTATGTACATGATATATATACCATCGCTGAAATGAAGCGTTTATAAATCTCGGTGTATATATAACAATAGGTACCGATTTGTAGTCAATGACGCGGGAGTTTATGGGATATGAACTGAAGACCTCGTAGACGAAGAGCGATTGGAAACACTCGCTGAGAATTTCAAGTGAAAAGCTTTTCTGCATAAAAGTAATCCGGATATTCGTTTCATTAGCCGTTAGAAAACGGCCCTACCGATTTTATGTATATATCGCCATAAGATCGACGATATCCGTGCGCAGTGGTTCGATAAGAGCTCTTCGATGTCATCGTTTGTCGTCTCGTTTTTCCTATCCTGTTTTTTATCTTCGATATTTCACTTGGGGTGATTTCGGGCAATCTGACCAACAGGGAGAAACGGACAATGGTCAAAATTTATTCCGCGCTTGTTAGAACTGAGATGATGAATAAAATTTCTAAAAAACTATAACTTGTGCGAAAAGGTTTCGTAAAATCTCAGCTTCGTAATAAGAAAATTTGCATTAACATCTGACAAGAAGGGGTATAAAGAGAAGATGAGTAAAAGAGGTCTAAGGAGAAAAAGGGATAAAAAAGAATATAAAAAAATGACACCGAAGAAAACAGAACTAATTTCAAGTTTGTCCATTAAAGATTTCCCAGCCTATTACAGCATTACCTGTACCTATACTCTTCACAACCAGTCAGGGGGTAATTAAAATTTTGTTCCAAATTCAACGGGACTTTGTCTTCGGTTTTAATTAAATGTGAATATCCTGCTGAGATATCGATTACCTGTATAGGTATATACAATCCTTTTAGGATCGTTTGAACCGAGGGGGCAACCGCTTTTGAAATACTTGGGACAGTCAATTTTGAAATGCTATGAAACACTAGTGAAATGCATATGAAATGGTGTGAAATAGTCCGAAATAGTTGTGAAATGTGAAATGGTTGGGACACCTATATATCGATTGGTTACCCCCTCGGTTTGAACCTTATTCATGGTATTCAATGGCAAAACTTAGAAAAAGTATTTTGAAAAAACTGATCTCATATATATCCTTCGAATAGTTCGTCGATAAATTTTTTTTCAAAATTTCTGCTACTATATTATCCCGCTCTATGTTATGTACTGTGCTGCATACATATAGAGAGAATGAAAAATGTTCCGGAAATAGAGAAAGCCAAAATGAAGATTAGTTGGAACCGAGCCCTACCACTGTACTGTGCAGGGAATAGAAACGAAAATCTATATCAATAAATCCTGCACTTTTGACCGCTCGACTTTTATAAGATGTTTTATTCAAGAAGGTACCGGTACATAATGTGTGTAGACATATATATATTTTTGACAACAGGTATTGAAACTGTGCCAAATTACTTGAAATTTTCTCCATGCTGCCTGCACTATAATGATATCGCCCTCGATAAAAAACACTCGCTGCCACGCCCATCGACCACCAATTAAAAATTATTTACAACAATAGCAAATAGTAATGTCGAGTACAGACAAAAAATAGTAATAATATTTATAACTATTTCGAAATTTTGACAAACATTTTCCATGCAACTCCGCTGTAAATATAGCATATCTAGTATCTATACGCAACACATATAGATGTATATAATTTGTGCACGCATATATCTATATTCGTAAATGTATAAAAGCTGACTCGGAATCATCCCGAATGTGCGGGTGTTCCGCACTTAATTATCAAAGTTTATGAATCCCCTGCTCCCTTTGCAGAATAAGCTTGGAAAGTTCTAAACGAACGCGTCGACTTGCAAATTAGTCGGATTATTTTGATTGGGGTTATTTAATGAACGGTTAATTGTCGTTACAGCAGCACTCGACCTCGGTCAAGTAGCTGAATAAGATCGAGTTTTCGCAGATTTTTATTCTCTTTTTGCGGCGTCGCACACGACTAGCATAAAATTCTCTCCTTTTTTTTTTAAAGTTTTTTAAAGTTCGAAAAAAAAGGGAGGAAAAAATTACCTTATCGCATTTGCGATTCTGCAGAATTGTGCAATAAAAGTTTAACTCTAAACACATTATAGTGGCGTCTTAACAAGAAAAAGAGAGAAAAATCCAACGAGCTCGTACGGTTTTTTTTTCTTCTTTTTTTTTTCTCTTTGTTTTGTAAAAAGCACTTTGTGCGGGATAAAGTCCTTATGCAAAGTCTACCTCAAAACCCAACAGAGAGATACAACCCTTTCGCAGGCGGAGAATGTATGAGAGCGGTCTAGAAAAAGGTATAAAGTATAATAACGCGCATTCTAAGGAAAGGTAGGGTAAAAGTTTTGGGATATTTGAATCCAGTTCAGTGTGAGCTTTTGACTTTTCGACTTTCTCCCTATTTCCATCCCTTATAATTTTGACGTTAGAGTGTCGCTTGGAACAATGTTATTATTTTGTTGGTTTTTATTTATCTATTTATTATTTTTTTCTTTCCTATATAATAAAGCGGAGTGTGTTTGTTACATCCACATAAATCACACGCAAACGCCTTCGAAGGCGTCGAAACCGATTGCATATAAATATATGGGTGTATACCTATTTCTACCCAAAAATACAAAAAGCTCAAGCAATTGTTTTGGATCGTAGCCAGGATCGAAGTAGGTATAATAAAAGGTATCCTTTGTGCGATGTGGATATATTGTGTACCGTATACATACAGATCTGAACTTTTCATGTATATAAAATATCTCAACGCTGCAGCTTGCAAGCTATATGTAAATCGCACGTATACATTATATATATTTTTTTACATACACACGAGTCATAACGTATTGACTCAAAATGTTTCGATACTCTACCTACTTCTATCAGATAAACCTACCTTATAGATTATTCCTACGTATATTTATATTTAATAATGAATAAAATCTGTGCGTGTGTGAAAACTGCAGTGAAAGATTTATATATGTGTATATGGGAAAAAAGTGAAAGAAAATGAATAAAAAAATAGAGAGAGAGAAAGAGAGAAAAATTCTACGCGGCTGAATAGTGAAATCAATTTTTACATATCCATATAGAGTACCTATATCGGGAGCGACGTATACAATTTTATTTATTTACGATGCAACCCTTTCTCCTTTGATTGGTTTTTATCATTTTTATTATTTATATGCTGGGTGTTGGGTATTCTTGTGCATGGCGATGTGGTGCGCGCCGAATACTATAAGATACGAAGTATACGTATAGGTGTATCGATTCCCGAGTGGCGATATGAAGCCGAACCATCACGTCGGACAAAGACATTTTTCATGAAAAAAGCTTTCTTATACTTTACGTGTCGAGGACTCTATAGTGCGTGGCCGTCGCCTACGCCGTGTACGTACGTACGTACATAGGTATACGTAGATATACCACAGATTTACACTATAAATCATAAACTCTCGCAGATCGAGTGCCAAAACTGAAAAGAACAAAAAAAAAAAATTCCAAAGTGTTTTATTTTTCGGAGTGTATAGCCGTAACTATTTTGCACGACAGTCCACTCTCTGATCTCTTCAACTTTTTACTTTCATGTATAATATATGTACTACGATATACATTACGTCACATGCTGCATATACTCACATAGCCGGGAAAAAATAACCTTATATATAATATGTATATTTGTGCAGTGGTAACAACAAATTTGCCCCATTTCCAACCGCGAACTGTTATTCAACGTTGCAATTCGAAGAATTTCAACATTTTCCGAAGGGTTGTCGGAGAAGCCGAAAATGTTTTCACCATTCTATCACACCCCGAAAAATTCTTAGTCGATTCTTGATACAGAAAAATCTAAGTTATTTTTTTCACCCTTTTCGGTTTTTTTTTTTTTCTATATTTTACAGCTATATAATATACATCGTTATTTACGAATTTTATCGTGAACGAGAAAAAAAAAAACCTGTCTTTTTATACTCTTTATATATTTTCATACGAGAGAAACGAAAAAAAAAAAAGAAGGGGGGAAGAAACTTGCGGGCACGTCTTATTTCACCCTCGCTTTCAACCCTTGAACTTTCATAGAGAGAAAACGAACAAAAAGAATTAATAGAAAGAAAAAAGAGTTGAGCATTGTAACCTGTGGAGAAATAAGAAAAAAGAAAATATGTTTTTCAAAAGGTTTTTTTTTTCTTTAGTTTTTTCCTTTTTTTTTCTCTTTAAACTCGAAAATTGTGTCAACGATTCACTTATTACACGTGTATACGGCTATAATATTATCGTTTGAAGCTTGAATTTTTTTCATCCATTTGCTTATTTTTTTAAATTAGATTTTTGTGATTTTTCCTTTCACCTTGAAATCCTAAAACGTTTAATCATCTTTGGAGGGTGTAGGATAGCGGCCGACTATTTTTAGAAGTTCCGTTACGGAGGGATGTTTACGAAAAAGAGAGGAAGATGCGAGTGATGAGCTTTCCTATTAGCTGGTGAAAGCCTTCCTTTAATTTCCTTTTGCTTTTCTTTGCTTTTCTCTTCTTATTATATATGTATATACCGTATGGAAGGGTAATATATTTATATACCGGTTTAAATGGGAAAGTTTTGAGGAGTAAAGGCAGGCCAATATTGCTTTTAGTTTTAGTTTTAGCTTCAGTTTTAGTTTTAGTTTAAGTTTCAAGTTTTAGTCGTGGTTTTAGCTCGTGGCTTCTGATCTTATTCCGTAGATACTTCATGTCCCTTAACTTGGTTTTCACTATATAGGTATATATTAGTCATATACATACCTTAGATGTACGTACATACCTATATACTATACCGTTCCTCGTGTATTACGAGCTATTGCAATCCTGAGATGCCTCAAGGGTTGAGAAACTTCTCTTATCTTAACCTCACTCGTCTTCTATAGACTCCTACTATTGTAACAACCCAAAGATCCAGATGCCAAAGGAATGAGACGACAATTTGACGACTACTCCCTTATGTACGTAGCTACGTGCTTAGGTGGATAGAACTCTACTCATACTATCTCGCTGTTGATGCGGATGAAAATTTAGGGTTGAAAACGGACGAAAAAACAACAACAGGAAAAAATAAAAATAAAAATTGTTCCCTCAACTCGAATAATTTTCGGGGAAACAAAAAAAAAATATCCTCTGCGAAAGATATTTGAAAGGGAGGAGGGGAATTTTCAATGTTTGCACGCATTGTTCAGTTCATAGGGTGTCGAAAAATAAATCGCTGATTTTACTTTTACCCTATATGTATTTCGTATTCCTTCACCCAAATTCAGTTTGTATAGGACCAAAGTAAAGACTCCTACGCTGAATTATTGTTAGCTTTGCAATCGCGCTCTCTACGTGTGCGTTCGGAAATTTGCGATATTCCTGAAAATCGATTACATCGCTTCGAAGTCTACACAGCGATCGATTGAATACGCGCTCAACTTCATTCAGAAGTCGGTTAATGGATTTTGAAAATACTTTCTTTTTTCTCCTATATTACAAAAATCGAGACTTTCGATAGATTTAAATCACCCCCGAATGTAAAGAAAGAAAAAAAATAATAATTGATTGATAAAATTTGAATAATGAATTTGTTTTACGACACCTTATATTATATTTACTGTATTTAATGAATTAGGTACTTTTAGGTACCTGCGTGTATACTTATGATTTTTCAAGTATTTTTCATCGCAAAGAACTCATTATTTCTTAATGATATTATCCGCAATGAAATTAATTGACATCTTGAGATATTCTAATTCGACTGACACTCGAAAAGTGGAAGGATAATATAATTTGAGGGAAGAAGTTGGTATATATAAATGTATATTTTATTATTATACATGCGGTCATGGCGGGGCGGGGCGTTTTATTACGTGGGATTTAATGTAGCTTCGAGCTTTGGAAAATAAGTATACCAACCGCAAGATTGCAGGTTACAATAAAACGGAGATTGTAATCTGCGCCGAGAGAAATTCAACCCTCCTTCCTCCCCGCTCTTTCTCCCTTTCGCCCTTCTTTCCTCCCTCTATTTTCCCTTTCTTCTCAAGCGCCCTTCTATATATCTCCCCTGAGAACTTGAGATGCTATGCTGATCTCTTTTCGTGTAATACAAGTCCTGCGACTCTCTATACTCTGTAGTATAAGCCTGTTGCTAGGACAACCGCATGAACTAGCCTATACCTTTTACTACCTTCACCTACCACTTCGTTTACACGTTCAACGAAGTATAATCCTATGGTTGCTAAACAAACTCAGGATAATATGCTTCCAGAAACAACAACCTTTTCTATGATCCTCTTTACCATGTACTCCTTTACGATATCCTATATGCATTCGAATCCTGCGGAGGAAAAATCCTTGACTTCTTAAGTCATCAGTTAGATAGTATACGATTTTAGAAGAATTGTATTATTATAATATTATTAAATTGTTATTCGTGTTAAATCGTATAAAATTTATTTGGAGTACCTGTACGTATACCGCTCGTTATAATCACCCTTACATCTTACGGATATAGCTATGGTTTCTACGAGGGTAATATTAATAATTTTAATTATTATTAAATGCTCGTCGTTGACCCTTTAGTAGTCGTATAACTGAAGACCACGATAATAATGAAAATCAACGAGGTGTAATTTAATTTTGAGTTGTATCCAGTTATTGCGAGAATCACCATCAGCGTTAAAATCTACGGTTGTATAATAATATAGGCGAACGACGCGGGCGTTGTGTTTGTGTTGTATGTATAGTAATTTTGTTTAATCAGATATCATTACGTATAGTTGGTCTGCTCAGACGCGGTGGTCGAAGTACCCTGATTGCCATCATCGAGCAATTTCACTTCGTTCGCGGTTTATGGGTAACTTCTTGTTTTCTGTGGATAGTTATCATAGTTGGTTATAGTTATACTAAATATAGATAAGTGGAGTCCACCGAACGCCACGTCAATTGGCTCGGAAGTGTGAAATAGAGGTGGCAATTAGCACGAAACCGTTTTCCGATATCGATACTTTATACTTAAATACTTTTCTCCTACGTACGTATAGTATACAAGGAGGTGTTGTATTCCTAACTTCAACTGACGGTAAAAGCCACTCGAGCAACCAGCGTGAAGTACGCCAGATTCAAGAAGCACATCACCTAGATACATCGAATGGAATATATCGTCGCAAAAACCGTCACAAATGTTGCTTCTGATTTTGATCCTTAACTTCTTTTTGTGAATGCATAAAAAAATCCCAAGGAGTAAAATATCGTGGCAGTCTAAAGAGAGTAAAATTTTTTTGATTTATCAACTCGATCTTAATGAGTACTAAGATCTCAAAGTCATCTGACGATTTGAAGTTTAAAAGTTGTCATTACGTCATATTTTATGAGGGGGAAAAATAAAACTGTCTAATGAGTTTTGTTTCTTTTACTCTTTGTCTTCTTGATCTGATGACATCGTTGCAGTAATAAATCAGTGCTAAAAACACGTTGTGGCAGTTTTTCGTATCCCTATATGGGGGGTAAGAGAGAAAAGAATATTTTCTATGTATTTACAGATGTTCACTCTGAACGGATGTAGTTTTCGAGTCACGTATAGCTCTCGAAAAAGATATACATACGTTACACGCGTGTATTATGTAAATACATAGTTCCATGTAATCCACAGGGGAAAAGTAAGTTTTCACGAATGCAAATGTAACTTTGAACTAGATACTTAACAACGATACAAAGATCTTTTTACCAGTAGTGTTTTAAAGTTCCGAAAAGAAGTTATGCAAATTTTGTATTATAAGTATCCGTATAGTTATACAGGGAGATTCACCAGAAAAAGAATAAGGGAGCATTTATGACTAGAAAAAAAAAAAGTAGAAAGGATGCCGATGATGACGTGGGTAATTTTCATCAATCATTCAAAATTATAGATAACGCTGTTAAATGGGCTAAAATAAGCGCTATTATCATTCGCATATACCTACATTGAATCAAGATAGAAATCGATCGGTATTGTACGTACGTATATTGGAAAAAGGTCGAGGGAAAGGTAGGAAAAACACGCCGTGGAACGAAAAAAAGCAAAAAAAATCTCGAAAGTGAAAAAAAGTGGAAAAAATACCCCATGGACCATGCCGGAGCGGGTGAGTGTATATATGTATATACATTTGGATCAAAAAACGACCATTACCGGAGAGTGGCTTCTCTCTTAAATTTGAATTTTTGAATATTCCTATAATACACATACTCGCAACGATGAATATTGATCCTCAATGGTTTCGAATTTTGTCAGAAATTTGGCTAAATGCTCGTACGCACTCACCGCGAACTTCCAAGGCTAAAGTAAAGCTGTATAATATGTGTATATATTTTATATACTTTATGTAGAGAGAGATATACATATTACATAATATACCGAAATCTAAAAGGCACTCAGGTACGACGTACTTTATACGGACGTGCGCAGGGCTCGTGAATTCAGAAAGCCGAGAGGTCCTTATTACGTGTATTATCATATACACACAATGTATACATACACACAATTTTATATCATATACAAGATGAGTCACTTCAAACTTTGAAAATGGGAAGAGCCTAATTTTGAATTTTTATTCATACGACGCTAATAAGGTTGGAAAAAAATGAGAAAAAATCGAGCATGATTTTTAAAATTATGCTCCTCCAATTTTTGGAATCTTACCCTGCACATATTTAAAATGAACTTAAAAAACCTTGCCTATAAACTTGAGAAAGAAAAAGAACAGAAAGTTTAAACATAATTTTAAAAGCTATACCTTTTAAGTACCAAACAGTGGGTGATGCAGTACAGCATCAGTTTTATTGCGCGAGTCAGTTTATACACCTCAAAGGGATTGAAGAGCTGAGGAAATATATTTTCACGCCGTGCATCAAACTCTTTCGTCGTTTTCTCTCTCTCCTCATGTGCGGTATAAAGTAGATAGGTATGTAATATATACATACATATATGTATATAATATTTACGGCGATGTTTTTCGCCTCCCGGTTTTACCGTCGCGAAATTGACTCTATAGATATCTATGTACATATAGTATGTGGAGAATATATGTATATAAGGCGGGGTTTGTTGGCGTGGCGTTTGGTCGTTTGCTGGGAATTGGGGTAGCCTTATACAGATCGCTGAATCCGTGCGTTTGCTTCGCTCGACTCTCCCTCTCTCTCTCTCTCTCTCTCTCTCTCTCTCTTCCTGCCCCTTTCCCTTTTTCACCCGACCTACAGGGGGGTGGTTGGGACGACCCCGTAGCTTCGCTTCGCCGCTTCGTTCTCTCTAGGTGCGGGTTTCTCTTCTGATATTAATATTCATCGTTGATCATTTATTCCACGAACTCTCCATGGCGCGCCCATTCGCCATTACCACCAACGTCTACCTCCCTGTCCCTTTCCCTATCCCTGTCCCTTTCGCTCTTTCTGCACCAATTTCTCTGCACACCGATTTTCTCGTTCTAGCCGCATGCACCCCATACCAGGGGGCCTTTCGTGATTGGATTCTGTCGGAATTATATACAATTAATCGATGAAAAATTAGAAAACAAATTGTACAATATGTCTACCGTACATTTTGCTGCAAGGTTATAATAATCACAAGATACGCTATATTATGGTTAAATTATTCGATCTGGAGTAAAGTAATAAATTTGTTGAGGATGAAACTCATCGTCAGCGTTATAACATATATTTAGAAATATACTACGAATTATATCGTGAATTATATCATGTAGGGATAATGGAAAAGCTGACGATGAGAGCCGAAGGATTAGAAAATAGGAAAGTTGGAATGCGTGGAGCATGGAAGGAAAATGGATCCTATCTCCATATATACATATATATATCGTATGGAAAAAAAGGATAATAGCGTAACGACCTACTATCGAGGGGACCGCGAATATTTGGAACAAGTTTTACGACGCATCTCGATATCTGGAAGAAGTATATGATCGAGAAAAGTTTTCTATCAGACCTATGTCGTTTTACATATGTATATTAAATCTTGTCCCAATTTAATTTTCATATTTCGCGCGCTCCGCGGTGTTGAAATAATTGAAATAAAAAATTCTATCGAGAAAAAAAGTATCATTATTTATTCATTTATTTATACAAAAATTGTATTATTTTATTCTTTTTATGTTACAGAGAGAAACTATCGTTTGGGGCCAAAAAGACGCGTCGCTGGCAAATAGGTATGCAAAATATTTGCTTTTGAAGTAAAAAGGGTTCTCATACACCCACCGTTATTCCTTTCTTTTTGAAGTTGAATTCAACCTTCCAACGTTATCCAGCCTAATTAAATATTCTAACGACGAGTCGTCGCGTCGCGCGTCGCGTCGGCGTGAGTCGTGAACTCAACGTCGACACGTGATCCAATTCTATATACCTTCGCAACCCAAACCTGCAACGAAACTCTAACTGCAAATTTACTGTTCAAATATAGTAATAACACTTATATGTATATGCGCATAGTTATAATATACAGTTCGTCGGATCGTTCTATGTTTGAATGCAAGAGAAACGAACAGGGTTCACAGCTATTTTATCTCATAGATATATGTATACACACATAATATATCATGCATGTATATCACTCGCCGAACTTAAAAGCAGTTCTTGTAGAATCCTCCGCTTGCATACGATCAAAGAAGAGTTCATTCTGTTTCAATATCATTTTATACGTCAAGCGGTATACGTATAAAACATGTCCATATATATTCTCGGTAACAATAGATGCAAAAGGAACAATAGACGTTTACCTAAATATTCATGGAAGCTTTCGTAAGCTTTCTTGGAATTTCTTTGCCGATATGTATGACAAATTCTTGAAAATTTAGGAAACATTCTTATCTCTTTTTATGTTGTACACGAAAAAAGAAACATTTGAAAATTAAAATAAGTTTGTTGAATAAGTGTATACAGATTATATACGGAGTACAGTACTTTTTTTTTTTAGAAAAAAAAAAACTGTATAGGATATCGATTGATAACGAGTCTTTTCGGTACGATTTTGAAGTAAGTCTAAGTAACACCCTTAGAAATGAAATAATAAACATTTTGAATTTCTTCTCAAATTTTTACTCTATTCTAACGCGCAGGTCAATGTACAGAAGACATAGATAAATAGATTTATATATATTATATATGTATAGGTAGGTTTGAATGTGTACGTAGATTAAAGTTTTAGAGTTTGTGGAATCTTGTTATAATTATTAGAAACTATGTAAGGAACAGATGAGACAAAATTACCCTTTATGCAAATTACATAACTCACGTTGTGCCAATCAAGTAGAGAGCTAACGTTGGCAATGATGTAGATCATGCCATGCCGGCTGTTCATTCCTTTGGGACTTCATTATAGGTCGTCGTACAAAGTACCGTCGTGTGACTCCGATTAGTAAAGTACGGATTTATGTACCTCTCACTATTCCCTCACACTCTTCTTTCATGTTTTTTCTTTCCCTGAAATCGACGTTTGTCCTAATTTAATCAACGATCTTGGAATAATTTTATCTAATTATGTATGAAATTTTGCGCACTGGCAAAATGACCAATAATGAAACTATATTACGGGATTTCTATCAATTTTTGAAAATTTAACGAATAATATTACTCTCGTTTATAAAAGTGAATTGTAGAATCTGGGGTATTATGTGTCGTAATTGAAAGCCACGTGTCTGCATGGTAACCAGGAAAGGGCGGATTCTGTATAGGTTTGGTAATGACGGGTTGAAGTACGAGTAGAAGGTAGATATTTGTAGGGTGTAAATCCTCCTGGTATTTGGTGGTGCAAAACCAGTTGCTACTGACGCTCCAGTTGATAAGAGGAATGTACAGATATATACATATATGTACTATATAACATATCCGAGAATTCAGATAATTCAATGTATTTCATAAAATCATTCAAATTTCATCTTTTCCAATACTACAATTCATTCAATCCAAATCAACTTTGGATGACTAGAAAAAAAAGAAGAATGTTTTTGGATTTTTCTCTCAACCTTGTCACAATATATGAGCAGGAAAAATAAATCGTTTGGAGAATTTCGAGTGTAAAAGTTGAAGGTTGTAAAAATATTCTCAAACTGAGTTCTCGGGATATTTGGTTGAGGAGCAATGACCAAGTTTAAAAATTTACGAGTCTGCCATAGAATTGTTTTTCAAGCTCAAACTATAGGTATATAAAGTTACACATACTCATGGCTAGTGAAGATTTTGCAAGCCACGACTTTTTTTTATGATCTTTTTTTTTTTGCTCTTTTATATCATAAGAAAGTTGAAAAACTCGTTTTTTCACCAATTGAAAACCATCAACGTTTTTCAAGTTCTTTTGATGTAGGTCAAAGTTTAGTGGTGAAAATTTTTTCTTCCGAAACGGAAGGAACTCAGAATTCAGCTACTTCTGGAATTTCCTTCACGACCTCATCATCCTTCCGTTCTCCCTTTTTCAAGGCACTCAAGTTAGATTCGTTTGCGCAATGTACCCAATAGTAAAATAGTCATTGCCTTAACGAGCGAAAAATGTTGAACGGGATTTAAGGGTGCTGCTATAGCCGTAAGGGAGAGGTGAAAAGGAAGAAGAAGGAGCAGGAGAAGAAGAGAGAAAGCGAGGCGACTTCCTTCGAAAGTCGCAAAATAGGCGGGCACTTGAAAGTTGTACCTCCGTACAGTTCGTTAAACTCTTATTGAGCAGCTTTTCCTCGAGCTTGTTTCAAGCTTCCATCAGATGCTTTTATCAGCTGAGGACTCAGCGGGTATATGGGGTGGCTTTTCGAGATAGAAAAAGCATGCCACCGGCTGCAGACGGGTTGGGACGAATACCTCGCGCGATGAAAGCTTTTCCCAAAGCTGACTAAGTTCATGATCATTTCAAAAGTCATAATTAGGACTCGCACAGCTGTGCCCTGCTATGGATTTCAGGGACGATTTTCATTTTCCTTTGCTCCTTTTTTTCGTTTCTAATTCTTCTCTTTTCTCGTAAAAATAAGCTCGGAGAATGAGTGGCGCGGGGATGGATGTTGAGGGTGTAACGTAATCAAAGAAGAAGGGAAAAAGAGACTTTTTCAAATACCATCAATCATCGAAACATATATTCGACAGCTTGCAGATTGGAAATTCCTTGCAACTGTGCCAAATATTCATCGCTAATATAAAATTTATGTTCGAATGTATACTTTTTATATAGGGAACGTGTTAAATCCCAACAGACTTTCGCTTGTAAAGTAGTCCCGGAAAAAGCTACATTTTCTGCTTTTCTATTCCCTTTCACAAAATATATCACCCGATTCACATTTTCACATTAATTGTTTTACATTATTGTTTCATATGCTAGGTTACAGGCATAACTGCACACAGAGCTTTTTTTTCTTGCTATTTTATGATTTATCAGATCATTACTCAATGTTTTTCCGTAATAATGACTCGAAAAAAAAAGGTATAGAAACAGCTTGTAGATAAGCTCTCCGATAAATACTAGCCGAAAGTATAGGAATGTCGAAAGTTATTATAGTTTTCCATGAGCCCCGTTTTCGCGATCGGCTCGCTGGAATCGATGATCAATATTTTATCGATCAGTTATTTTTTCTCACGCGTTATTCATCGTAGCGTTTATCTTTATTTTTTCCGCCACTACAATAACGTGCTGCTCGATTTGAAGAAAAAAAAAACACACACACACGCGATCCGTGGGATTATTTCTTCAATGAATAAAAATTACTGCGTAATAATTTAGTAGAAATTTTGTTTTTTCCAATTATTTCTTCACGTTGTTCAAAGAAACGAATCTAAACTTTCGTATTGTTGTAAATCTGTAGCGGCGGAGATAATCTTCTTACTCATCTCATTTCTGAATATATTTTTTCATTTATGTATTTTTTTGTTTTCGAATGAGGTCGCGGTAAAGAAAAAATGGCGGCAACTTCACCTCGAGTATTCGAGCCACGTGTTTCGCTGTGTATTTAAGTGCCGCGAAACTTCGCACCAAAGTGAATCTTGAAACTTTTAGGGTAGCTGTTATGAAGTTCGTATTAGTAGGGCTTTTTTTAGCGCCACTTCAAACATCAGTCCAATCGACTCTAAACAAAAAAGAAAGGGAAAGAAAAGGAAAGAGAAGTACAGGAGGAAAAAAAATTATGGTCTATTAAAATTGAATAATGCGTGGGTATTCCTGTGGTTTTATAAAAGAATTTTTTCATTTTCCATATAATTTAGGTGTTAAAAAATGTTGAAACAGCGTGATTATGTTTTTTTGTTGGTTTTTTCTTTCCAATTACTTCCTCGATTAATTTTTATTCTTTTTCTTCAAGTTTCTGAATTACTCTCACTATGAATGTAAAATTTTATAAAGTTTTTATATATCGGGTATGCGTGCTTTTGAAAAGGTTAAAAGGATTTTTTCTTTCTCTCTGTTTTGAAGCTTTAAACTTCGCACATTTACAATCCTTTTTCTTCGGTGTCTGGTACTTACCTACTCTGTAAAAGCTGTTCTCTTATAACTCATGTCAGAAAGGGTACTATCTAGGTTATCTATGGAACGTTTTTTTCAATTCAATTTCGTCCGACCGCCCGCATAAATATTGGAATAAATATTACATCGTGCTCACAACATACGTAATACGTTTCGGTGCCTTTATCGTCGCACATTCGTTATTTAAAAAGAAAAAAAAAGTTTTCGTTGTACATATATAAGGGGTATTCCAAGTCAAACCAACGGGTCATCGGCCTGACCCCCTGGGATTTTAATGTCCAATGGATCTTTTGGTTTTCTTTCGGTCAGAAACGATGCCGCTAATTTTTCGAAAAATTTACCGCCATTCCGTGAAATATCAAAATTTTCTCACAAAATCTATGACCACTTCAATTAATATAATATCGAGAATGAGAAATGTAACTCAGACTATGCGAAGTAGTGATTCAGATGGAAAAAAAAAATGATAATTTCTTCGATCAGTCTCTCAGTCAGTTCAATCGGAAGTGCGGGGTGCTATACCCACAAGTAGTTATTTATTAGAGTATTTTTATTTATGAATTTTTAGTTATTTTAGTTTTTTCTTTTATTTCTCACTTCGCTAATCTCAAATAATGAACACGTGTATATCTACGTTATTAGACTAGAAGTAGAGCTATTCACGTATACCGATACCTTTACTCATATGATCCCTGGAGAGTGCTGCTGCACCCGCGCTCCGCGTAATACCAAAGTGCAAGAGAAGTTTCGAGTTCATGAAATTCCTCCGATATATCCAAAAGCTAGTAGGTACAGCGGGCTACAAGCTCGCTGTCAATTCGCGTATATACCTGTATACTACATACAATCTATACATGTATATAGGAAACTATAGGAAAATTTGTGGAACTTGTATCTTTTACCGTTGGGAGAAGTGAGACGTTTTTCGTTTTTCCCTCGATACCTGGATGCCTGTAAAGCGTATGTATATGTTGCGCATACCAACGCACAAGTCGTAACTTTTATGCAGTAGATATCATATAGAGTGAGTATGTTACACGTAGAGTTTTCCCCTTACACACAGTATGCAGGGTGGAATGATAAAAGTGCCAGGTTTCATCTGGAGCACAAAGTATGCGTTCGACGATTGAAAAATAGAACGAGTATTACAGGAGGTACAAGATAGATTATATGTATGTGTGTATATTTTACGTACATATCCATTTACAAGAGTATAGGTATCTCCTGTAGCAAAGCTGTTACGGGGAGCAGGTATATCCGGTTTTCTGTATAGTACGACGACGAAAGCGACGAATACCTCCTGCTGCCGGTGCTAATGCTACAGTTGAGCAGCTAGCTACCTGCAAGCATAGATATCTGTAGACAAACTGCATCCATACCACGGTGCCAACATGACTAAAACCAAACTGCGAAACTTGACTCCATACTAAATCGTCTAGATCCTGTCTGAACTAACCACATCTTTTTTTGCTTTTTTGCTCAAACAGGAATTTGTTGAGTGCGGTTTTCATACAAACCCTTTCCGTCTATCATACGTTGTTACATACTACCTCATATGTCACGAGTTTTTTTTATGATTTTCCATTTTGTTATTATTTTGTGGTTTAAGCCCTTACTGCCACAACCGCCATTTTTTTTTTTCAGGATTATCACAACCTTCTAGTTTTTAGCCTGCGATGTGCATTTATAGTTTTATTTATTGTAAGTTTTTAAATAATCGTGAAAGAAAAGAGAGACAAAGTGACGTGGAGACGATGGGAAAACTTTAATTAGAACACGAATTTAAATCCGCCCAGCGCAGCTTATGTTACTGAACGTGCGTATGATTAAAAGCAAACGATTAAAAGACGATTAGAAAATATGCTGCTGTAGAAATATATAGGTAGTTGCAGAAAATTAACTTGCAGAGAATATTATTAAAGTAGGTATTATAGGTATATATGTATATTATATACAATCTGTATATAACAGAATAATAGATTGAAAAATGTATTTTTTTATAAATTTAGGATTGCTTTAATATTTGTGTACTCCGAGTCTTATCTCCTTCCAAAAATTTCAGTGCATACTCTACTGAATTTTCATATTCAGGGATAATGAAAAAATGTTCATCCCTCAGAGCAACCTTCGAAAGCTTTTCTCCGCGCGTCTAGAAATTCAGCAAAAACTTTATTTTTTTTGTTTCTTTCTTTCTCGTCACCATAAGCATTCATTTTGTTGATGAGGCTCGAAATTAAAACGGCAAGCTCAAAATACTTATACCACGATAAAAAAAAAATATAAAATTTTCACGTGACAATTTTTGACAGAATTGTTTAAATTCTCTTTTTTATTTCTCAACGTTATCGAAGTATAATTCACACGTAATTTTTAAATCTGTTTCTAATTACTCGGTCTTAGTTTTTTTTCGCCTTGAATATTCTTATCCATGAAAAAAACGATACGCGATACCATTTTACACGAATTATGTAATTTAGGTAGATCACATCGTTGGAACTAGCGTAAA
Source organism: Athalia cordata (assembly GCA_963932425.1). Lineage (NCBI taxonomy): Eukaryota > Metazoa > Arthropoda > Insecta > Hymenoptera > Athaliidae > Athalia > Athalia cordata. Next base: position 36,999,301 of record OZ010626.1, read on the forward strand.
GATTTTAATAACAATAGGATATAGCTGTAGAAATTAGTGATGTTTGTTGAGTAGGGTTGCAGGTTTCAAGCAGTAGTATGTTCATTGTTCCGAAACTTCTATACATAAACATACATGAGGAGGAGGGGAAGTCTCCTCTTTCTTGTGATGAGTGTGCGAGACAAGACGATCTTTAAACCAGAGTTCCCCGAGGGCGTACTCAAACGAAACTTTGTAACAAAGGACTACCTGTTTTTATACAACCAAAAAAAAAAACAAGAAAAAAGAATCTCTTTACACTCTTTAATTTCTCGGACTCTGCACGATTTCTCGAGAATATATCCTCAGTATGCTACCAGCTATATTAAATCAGGTACATAAATTCCAATAAATTCGTTGAGCTTTTTATACCTATATGATCTGGGCTATAGAATTATCACTTTTTTCCGTTTCTTCTCTTCCAACCCCCCAGGATTTCAATAACGCGATGCAGAAATGGAGAAGAAAAGTTTTCAGGTAAATTGCATTAATATGTTTGTAGAAAAAATATCGAGAATTTGGTTCAGACAAATAAAAAGCGAAACTGATATTACTTTCGGACGTACTGTGGCTTGCAGCGATCCATGCGAAAAAATGTAATCGTCAGTGAAGGGAATATATATTTTAAAAATCGATTCATCCGATGTTTTATTATTTCAGTTTTTAGAGCGAGGGACGTTTTCGTTAATGTATACCTCCTAGAACCACCGTATGCGCATTGCAACGAACCCGAACGTGCGGAGCGGATGCCATACGTCTATACTAATAAATTCAATGTCGTGGTCTCTCTGCAATATCGAATGATATTTTTCACCGAAATCGAAGATGATATAGAAAAAGCTTTTATGCGCTCTGCAGGCTACGGCGTACACGTACGTTACATACCTATATACAGTCGACCTCCGCAAGCTCTCACCTTGCAAAAGATCGTCCTCCGCATCGCGTCGTTTATATAATACATATATATGTATACACACACAAAATATATAATGTATTATATATTACATAGCTGATATAGTATATGAACGACGCAATTTAGTTTACAGATGATATTTTGCCGTCCGTCTTTCATAGACACATATTATATCATAACACATATACTGTATCACGTACAGAGCTCGTATATAAGTATTAAAAAAAAAACGAAATCTGGTTTTTTGTTCATTTTTCATTTTTAAAAAAATAAAAAAAGATTGATGCGAGGGTGCTTCCATCTTACACTGATATATACGCAGTGCAACCGCGGATCCTTTTTTTTTCTTCTTCAATGTTTTTTTTATTTCGTCAATTGTTTCTTTTCCCTCCTCCAAACGTTGCTTAATTATGCGCTGTCCATGAGAACTAAATAAATTGCTTCGTTATATAACCATCATCTCTGCAACTCCCCAATCAGAATGTATATAAATCGATTGTTAAGAACATGAATATTTATATAAAAAAAAAAATAGCAAAGTATACTTAGTCGTCGTAATTGTATAAATTGATTATAATCAGTCATGATTAGAGAGGTTGGTAATAGGAATTATTCTCATTCTTCAATTTTGTATAAACAAATTCAAGAAAACATTTATTCAAAAATTCAAATAACATTCGAGGCAAAGATTTCATCCTCACCTGATAATTAATACCATTATAGTAACGTACAAAGGAAAGAAAGAAGATAAAAAAGAATTTTCGTAAAAAAAAAAAAAGGAAATTAAATTAAATTCTATGATCGCAGAGCATATCAGTGATGGTCTCCCGAGTGTTTGAGAATCGAATGAAATGAAAAAAACAAAAAAAACTGACGAAATAAAATAACGAGCGATATCTGCTAACATTTTAACAATCGTCTACAGAGAACAATACGATTTTCCGAAACTTTTGTAACGGCATAAAGTTTCGATTTCGTGACTGAAAACAAAACAGTACTGCAGTATAATCCATTTACTTACCTCCAATCGATTCGGAACAATTTCTCGCGTCAATGGAAACTTTGGACGCAATATGGGCGATGAAGGTACAACGTGAAAAAAAAAACGATTATTATTAAACTAATTAATGGAGAGTCTTTGAAGAGCGTGTAACATTCGGATACTTGAACGTATCGAAACTAATACGTTATTTATTTATTTTTTCTCACCGCAATCTTTAAATTCTCAAATTTAGGGGATGAAAGATATAATCGAACAATTTGATTGATATCGTAATCCGATATTCGGCGATTTAATTTTTTTTTTCATTTTCTTCCGTTTTTACCGACTTTTTACTCGTCCAGAATCCTGCGAATGTACGATTGATCACAATCGTAACTAATTGGTGGTTAAATTTTTTTGTGAATTATATTTAATGGGAAAAAATAAAAAATTGCACAGAATTAGCTTTGACAGGTGATATAAATGGCGTTCTACCCCATCGACTGGTAGTACAATCAGTACTTTAATATCTCATGTACTTTCTATCAGCTTATCGATATAAATGAGAAAATTTGAAAACGAAATCTAAATGAAAATTTACGGTTGTAGCGTATCCGGACTTATCGGAATTATAATGTATCACACGTTGTAATATATATAGTATCCTGAGGTAAAACAAGGTTGGTCAGAAATAGTTGGTAATTAAGAGCTTTAGTAAAGTTCCATTTGGATTTAATTGAGGCAGGTGAACCTGACATGAATTCCCTTGGGGGTCGCGTGCTGCGTTGCATGGAGCTTTGCAATTCTCTGTATGTATGTACTTTAAACTCCTGCTCAGCGCGCTATGTGCACATAAAACGATTAGGAAAGTTTGACAGTTGTTGGATCTAGCTGATTGAAAACTACGTGACTAATTACTCGTTTATATTCATCAACATCCAGATTTACTCGTCAAGATCTTAATTCCTATTTCGATTTTCTTTTTCTTCTGCTTTTTTTCTGCCATCATTGTATTTTATTCCAATCATTGTAGGATGAGCTTAAATGTGGAACCGAATTTCCTTTTTTTCACGTATTTCATACCTAAAATCAGGTATTTTATTTTTTTATGTCTACACAGTTGCACCGTGAAGGGGTTGTTTTCGTCAACAAATTTTTCTTTGCTCCGCATAAAATACATCACGTTTTCTCTTTCCTCGCGTTCGCTCTTTATTTTTTGCTCTTAAATTTACGTCGAATTGAATTTAATAAGCAGGCGGTACTGGAGAAAGGTCTTGTCGAGACTCGATGCTGAGGATATTATAGCGTCGCGACGTCGTGCATCGTCGTCCTCCTATCCTATAGCATCAGGACGACGTCTCCGTCACGTAATTACGTTTGTTTAGTACCTAGGCAGGTACGTACGTATACCTATAGATGCATACATGCATACCTATGTATACCTAAGGATGTGGAAGAGGACCTCAAGCACGGGCTTGCATGGTTATGGACGTGAACCGATTACGTAAACACATCGCACCACGTTCGGTTTAGGGGTAGGGTTTAGTTAGGTTTGACCGTTAGGATCGAAACTTATGCTGCTCCTGTACAGATGGAATGCGAAATGCCTCGCGGCCAATTTCGGGTAATTGGTATTTGATGTTTTCTGCGTTTGAAATTATAAATTGCGCGAGAGTTTATATATTGTAATAATAACTCACTCCGCAGGATATCTCCGCGGAATAACGAACTTCAAAATTCGAAACATGAATATAGTTAGTGAGCAGATCCAAATGACGGCAAGGTTAATTCGAATTTGTTATAGTATACCGTCAGTCTGCTAAAGTAAAGTTCAGTCATGCTGTTTAAAATTCAAAAACTTTCGTATTACCTTGAATTGCAAATCAACTGATAACAAACGAGGAATAATCGATTGAATGCTGATTTCTTCTCCAAGTTTTCAAATATATATAATGAAAAATAAATAAATCAACGCTTCGTTACAAATCTATAAATAATGGAGAAATTTATTTTCAATCTCAATAATCACGTATATATATCCTTACGTATAAATTAATTTTACACTTTGAAAAAACAACGAATTCCTTTTGATTATTCAGTTGTTCTTGGTTCACTTTTTATTAACTTGATATTCGAAATCTATACCAATTTTTACTCTACAGAGTAAAATCAAAGTTGGTTTACTTTGATGTCTTATCGATTCGTCGTACTTACATGATTGAAAAAAAAACGCTGCATCGCGTGAATCTCGCCCCTCTCCCCCTAATAGAAATTGAATTTTTATCCCTTAAATTCTATGGAAATTTTTGGGCGGCCAAAAAAAACATGAACAATGAGACTTTAGAAATACTTCGAATGAACCGATCGGAACTGTGTAGTAGTATAAGTATAATTGAATATAGCAATTTAGGAGGAAGAAATTTCTAAGACGGATGAATAACTTTTCTTAAAAAATGTAAATCTCATTGACATAATTCGCAGTGTCATCGCGCACTCCAGTATAACTAGTAAGTCTGAGTTTCGCGACATCTACCTATTATATGCAGTAATAAAAAGTTCTATTTGCCTTGAGGTCGTTCCTTTTTTACATAGCTTTATGTAATGTAATTGTAAAGTATTAATTAAACCAGCTCGTACACTTTATAACCAAGATTAAGACCCCATTTTTAACGGTTCAAGAATTTCGCTTCCTTTTAAAAGGACTATGTCCCCAGTAGTAAAGAATCCGTAGTCTGATCGGATCAGAAGGAGTAGGTTAAAAAGCATTAGCGGATCATTGTCCTCTTTCCGACTGTAACGTTTGAAAAAGACAAAAATAAAGGGAGAAAAGTTCACGGTAACCTGAACAAAAAAAAGAAGAAAATTAAATAATGTAAAAATAAAAACCCAAGAAAACAGAAGTCGAATCAGCGAATGCCTCGCCAGTGGAACACCTAATTTTATCCTAAATTTAACCTATGTAGTCTCGCGCGGCTGTATAAAGGGCGGACAAAAGATAAAAGACATTATATTTTTTTTCGCATTATTTTTTTTAGGGTCGAATATTTCTTAATTAAATTCTTTCCACCAAGCTCGGTTAAAGGGTTGTTAAATTGCCGCTCACTGCGGAGTATCTTTCGAGAATGCTCACATACGAGTAGGGAATGTCCAACGTTATGTCCAACAATTGCCAACTGGCCAAACCCTGCCGACCCTGCATGGCGTGGGCGCGACCTAAAACTCCGTTATAATCATGTTTCCTTTATACAACCCCAAAAGCACCAACCGAAATAATTGAAGAATGGAAGCAAATCCCATCATTGACAATCGTATCGAGGAATTTTACGCATGATCGAAGATTTTGGTCGAACTATTTATTTTTCAACCGATTGTCATTTTCAATATCTGGAGTAAAAAAAAGAAGATAAAAATCCGTGTTATTCGATCTCCCGAACAGGCGTCAAAGGTCATATGGCTTTTATCGAGCTATATAGTTTCTTTTCCAATTCCGGAAGTAGGTATTTATTTGAGAATGGAGAAACTAGGTTTTCTCATTCGGTCGTAGGAGAATAGGAACAAGGCAGAGTAGTGGATTGGCCTTGCCAAAGGCGCAATAGATTAGGGCAGAGATCATCGATTACAACACCCCCAACTCTTACCTACCTCGTTAATTAACGACAGGATTTACGCCTTGAGCCGGTCCTAAACGTAATGACGATGCTTCGGTCCAAAATTCACGGCTTCGCGATCCAACATCCGGAGGGAGAGAGAAAATAGGGGGGGGGGGGGGGGACACTTTTTGAGAAGAGAAAACAGAATACAGTTGTGTATACCTAATACTATTATACGTTATACATACAGCTGTTGCTCAGGAGAGAACAACGACGTGAGAAACTCTCTCTCTCTCTCTCTCTCTCTCTCTCTCTCTCTCTCTCTCTCTCTCTTTCTCCCTATCCCTATACTTATGCGTACAACAACGGAATTACTGCAGAAGAGTTTTCCAACACTGACAACAAACGACTACGACAATTTCGTACAAGACGCGATGTGCGTTTATACTTCGCAGGACGCTTTGTCTCCGTAGAACAATTAGTTAGGCCCTTTCACACAGAGAAACAGACGACCTTAAACCTTACCTCGTATAGGTATAGTACGGGTATGGTATTTAGAATCGTTAAAATTTCCGAATTCTGTTGTTATGGCCTAATTTCTATCGCGATTTCGATCGGCCATTTTGAATTACATTATTGTGTAAATTAAAAATTATTACATAAGCATGTGTGTAGGTGAAATGTTCAGCCGTCAATAGGTCTTTTTGTGTTTCTGAAACTTCAATTATTTTTTGTTACAAGCTATTTTTTATGATTTTTTTCTGCTTCTAATTTTTTATTAACGTCCTCACCGTTACAACCCCGTGTTATATAAACACGTGTTTCCACCAGGGCGTGTAATATTATGATTAGCTCCACGCAGTGGAGTTTTGCACTTTAACAATAACCTGGCGGAACTCAATTAATATTGTGTACGTACATAATGCCTACACCACCTATGTATATTGCACCAAATTTCGCGCTACTGCACCGAGGTGTAATTTGAAAATGAAAAAAAGAGAATCGAAAATTAATCGATAAGTTATATAATTTACTATAATTATGACGTTGGAAACTTTAAAAGAACGCGGAATGTGGGTGAAATTGTTACGTAAATTAAAAAACAATTCTTTTCTCTAATTTTATTAATTAATTAATTTTTTTGTTTTTTTTTTCGAGCATGCTTGAATATTAGCGTGCAGAGAATGAATGCATAGACAGAGATTCGAGTTACTTTAAAGCTCCTCCATCCACTGTGTATTTCCGGAGTTCGAGAAAACTCACCCTGTATATTAATTGAACAATTTGGAACAACGTAACAGAGTCTATAACTAATTCAGGTACCTATACCCACTGTGTACTGCAGTCCCGGATTCTACGGGGTGGGTCGGGGTGGCGTGTGTCCACAAATTACTCAAATCGTTCGGCAGCATGGTGAGAGTTACTCTGAAACTCAACCCCGCAATGTTCTCTAGTCCTGGTGACACTTCGACGTTTGTATTCAACCATCCCAACTTGTATGTGTATAGGCAGAATTATATACGCGTGTACACGGACGTCCGTACATATATGTACAGATTCACACACGTGTGTACGGTTTGCCATTGAGTAAACCTGAATCTAGCATAGCAAACGAGATGTACCAGGGGGTGGTTGGCTTAGCGGAGCTTATATGAACGAAACCAACATTCCGCAACAAGTCCCTCCAATTAAAGGGTTCTCCCTTTCCCTTCCTCCCTCCCTCCCTCCCCTACCCTCTGCCCCTTTCATTTTGTCCTCCAGTGTGTTACAAAGTGTGATATAGTGTACTTTTGAACATTTTATTAACCGACACTTTCCGGTATTTTCGGATTTCGATTCAAGTATTGGAGAAAACAAAAAAAAATTTCAATTCTTCAAAGGAAATAGAACAAAAATAAAAAGTCGATCAGATGATATCAAATAGAAAGAGAGAAAAAAATTCAATTCAATTGAATATAACGATAATGAGGAATTAATTGCATGAAATGTATATTCATTTATTGTTGATATAATTATTGTATCATTTGATCAGCAAACGAAGTATAATCTCTGTTTACTAGGTGTATGTAACTTATATTATAAATCATTGTGGGGTTTATTCATTTATTAAAATGTAAATTTACTTTGCGCAGAAGCTATGCATAATTAATTAATCGGTCAATAGTGATTAACGATGGATGATTAGGAGCGAAAGCTCTTTCTTTTTGTCTTTGTTTTTCCTTCTGTATAATTATTATTTACCTATATGTATATCAAACGGCAGACACTTGTGAGTCATGTATTATCTGTTTGTAGTTCAGCTACGAAGTGAAATTGCGCGTTACAGGGAAATCGTGGAATTTATTATTCATGACGACGCTACCCTTGACGTAATTACAAAATCAACTTTCAACCGCCGCGCGACGACATGAATTTACCAAAATTTTCATCAAACCCCCGAGATTACGTGTAGCCCCATATATGTATAGTGATTGACTTTCAACGACGTATACAACTCGACTTCGTCGTCGTCTCCATTTTCTTTTCTCTTTTTTTTTGTCTTCCCCCCCGTTATTTTATTACTCTCGTAATGGCTGAAATAAATAAATAAATGGTTCTTACGTTTCATATGAAAACAAGATTATAATTGTAAGCTGCTTTTTATTGGGGTGAAAAAAAAAAGAAAAACATGAAGAATTATTCACATCCTTATATCTACTATAAAAAATACGGGAATCCCCTCTTGAAGGATGAATATAAACGTAATACATAGATAATATAATACATTTCATACAATTTGCTTTGCATGCTTCTAACAAAAGTTATTCATAAAATGGCTCAGCTGTCATTGCTTCCGTATGTAAGCATTCACGGAACCATTAATTTTCATCCATTTTCCAGCAGCAGCTGAATCGATTTCTTCCTTCTCGCGACTCATTATATTTCACATTCAAGTCCTACTGCATTTCTCTTTGTAAAAGCTGATGAAAATTCATTCTTTTTTAATTGGGGGTTCCTTTTTTTTCTCTCTCTTTTCTTTACTACTTCTACGTTAAAACTACCCCTCACTTTCGTCATTTGGCGATTTATTTTATGCTAGAGATATACGTAAGTATAAGTGCAGCTAGTCTTAATACTTTTTTCCGGAATGATCGCCGTTTTCCATGACTCGATTCCCAAACTTTCTTCGGGTTAGTTAACCTAACTTCTCAGTTCTTTATTGCAACTTCGAGGGTTATTTTTATATACTAAGAGGAAGATGGCACCTGATCGTTACTATATTTAGTTATACTTATTACCGTGGCGCAAGAGACCCTGCGAATTTGGGGATAATTTTTCCCTTATACTTTTTACATAGTTATTATACCTATATGTATAAAAAACTTCTGTTTTCCTTTTCTTTTTCGCAAGTTCTATAATTTTTTTTTTTGCTTTTTTTTTTTCATTCAATTAGTAGTCGGAATTGATCGTACTATACTATTTTGATTTTTATCTTGTACAGATGAGAATGGAATTAATTAAACAGAATATTCGAGTCAGATGACTTAACTCGGTTAACATTTTCGTTGAACTTTCACGAATTTGAATTCGAGTTGTACGCGGTGGGTATAAAATAATAAAAGTTTTCCAGGAAATTTATCATCCTGCATTAATGCGGTACATAATTTCGACGGCAAATGGTCGCAAGTTTAACACATCGACAAACTTTCGAACATATCTACTACTATGGTATAGATACGGAGCTTTTTATACACCGACTTGACCGAATCCTTATTATACTGAAACATTTTTATTCATGTATTTATTTATTTTTCTCTTTATAACTGCAGAAAGGAAGGTACCTAATACGCGATTTATGAAAGAGAAAAAAGAAAATACGGCTACGCTCAAACGACGCCGACGACGACGACGATATGACGTCGTGTAGAATTAGTGAAACACACCCGTGGGGGGTAGAAATCCCCTGGGGGCAAAAGAGGAATGTTATATATACGGAGATATACGAACGTCTGATTTCTGCACGTTTCACATAATATACAAGGTATATAACCACGAAACGAAGCCACTACTGGATATTACGAGAAGTCGTAAAAGCTCCTTCTTCTTCTACTTCTTCTTATTTTTCTTATTTTGTTTTCTTATCCACCCTGGAGGTAAATAGCGGAGTTTTCGACTCTGTTGTTGCAGAACTCCTAAGATCAGTATAGTTGAGCCCAAGGTATCAAGTCAGACGCAGCGGAGGCGGTTCTAAATCGAGTAAAAACGGTAGACACATGTCAGAATTTATAAACCCGACCCCAAACGTCTACAAGAGGTTGCTTTCTATGTCATATAATGTTATATGTTGTCAACTTACGATGTCAAATAGTATATGTAAGTCTTTGACGTTTCGTGATTAAATTTTTTTTTTTCTTCGTTTTTTTTTTTATCAATTTATTTTACCTTGCCAAACAACAAATTTTAATTACGAACACGTCACGGTTTAGTGCACTTTATATTCTCGCTGTATTTTCATTGTCAGATGGTAAAAAAATTTACTCGCAAAACTTTGTGCGTGCAGGTATAGAGTAAAATGTAAATAAATTTATAAAAATACTTTGTTATAATAGAAAGAGTCACTCTCTGCGGGCTACCCACAGTCTCTACCCACTACTTTGTGTTTCACATACTTTGCGGATTTGGAACATCCGCAAATAAATTCACAGCACATAAAACGCTCGGTTGATTTCTGCAGCACCAGCAGTATAGTATATGGATATGGTATGGCGCGGTGCGGTGCACTTACATCGTTTAGTTTTCTTAGCTTTTGTTTCAAAGATTTTTCTGGGACACTGAACAGCACTTGTGAGCCAAAATGGGAGATTTCAACAGTTGCGGATAATTTACGGATTAAAACAACTCTCGCCCTTTTTACTTTTTACAGACGTTCATAGTTTTTTTGTTGATATACAGAAAAAGAAGAAATGTTCGTCGATGTATTTCAGGTATCGATGTAAACGCTGGTTCGATTTTCAGTTATTAAACTTCATCAATCTCTTTGGGGTCGAATAAAATCTGCAGAGCCGCAACGTGTATACCTACGGGTATATAATGCTCGTGGCGAGGGTATAATTTTCATGTATATCAAGCCACGCGTCCGCTGACCCTGACTGTCCCCCATTCGTCAGGGAATAGTTTCGGACAGAACTTTGAAATCTTGATGGAAGGTAAGGTCCGTACGACACGACCGGCGTCCTTATATTACTACGAGGGACACCCCAAAAGTCGTTATAGCAACCCGGAAGTTATTCTAACGTTGAGTATAAACTTGCTATTCGTATCAAACATTCTCTTATTCATATTCAATGGCGATGGAATAGGTTATAGTTAGAAAAAAACAAAAATCACGTCGACGTGACGTCGAAAATGAGAAAAATCGAAATATAATATTCTCAAAACAACGTAGTTTTCGTATTATTTCATTCGATTCACTTCCAACCCACAAATGTCGATACTTGACTATTGTCATGTATACGTCTGTATTCTTCATTCGTTCTTCATTTTTTTCGCGAACGAATAAAACCGGATGGAATGGGGTCGTTCAAAATATCTGTTAGAAAGTGACAAGCATATACTCTGCAGCACAAGAGATGGGTGTATATTTATAAACGTGAAACTGAATTGTTATCGGAAGATCGGCGAGAGGGATGCAGATTTTCAATCAGACAGCTCTTCCTCTTTCCACAGAGAGAGAGAGAGATCGTATCGGTCGTCTTCTTTTTATTCATTGACGATTTCCGGTTGAATGTAAAAAAAGAAGAAAAAAAAGCGCTTCCGCTATTTCCCCTAAAATGCGCGCTTTCGAAGACATCATCTTCTATATCACGACGAAAATCATGATCTCATGAGAGGGTGTGAAGTTTTAATTTATTTTTTTCTCCTCGTGTATAAACGTAGATATATAAACGTGGAAGATAATTATCGGGGGAAAAAGAACCCTTTATAATTGTTACGATATTAATGAGATTTTTATGTTTTCTCGTGTTTTTCTTTTCTCTTTCGTTCGAATGAAAAGAATCCGCAGAAAATTGCTTCCGAACTAATTTGGTATCTATATATATATAGATATAGTTATACGATATTTGTAGAGTACGTCGTATTCGAGCGAGCTGACGTTGAGAATTTTTCTGTCCGGGGTAGAAAGGCACGTAATATAGTCGGGGGTTTGAGAGGGTAGGTATGTGAAAATCGGTAATTCCTAAGCTGGCGCAATAATTGAATGGGGGCCCAGGAGTTCAATGCTGACCACAAACGATCTCCGCGATCTGTCCGCGTATACATTCCTACCCCATCCCTCCCCCCGACACACGACGATTCGTACAAAATGACCTTTCCGGCGTATGACCGTTCCTATCATTGATTATTGTCCTGAATTCTCTCCGTTCTCTTATCAAACTAAACCGTCACAACGTTCGGATTGGTATTATATTACCCATCGTTTGTTTGATGAGGATCTTTTTTTCTCTTTGTTTTAATCATCATAGTACAAAAACAGAATTCATTTCAAAGTTAAATGACACATGTTTCTACGTACGTATGTGTACGGTAAATGTTATACATCGACTCTGTTTGAACGCGGTGATATATTTTGTGTAGCAAACCGTAGAAATTCAATACACCCCTACAGTATACCGCAAATAAATTAATCGTGATAAATTTGAAAATATCATAATAAACCAACCGCAAACCTTCTGTTCGGCGCAACGATCGATAGAAATTATTTACGTGCATAAATAGAAACTAAAAACCTTTGAACTGCTGTACATACAATACATGAATGTCATGTATGTGTAGGTTGGTATATGTATTTCATCTTTCAAACGTCATTCTAAATCAATCAAAGCGTCTGTAGTGATTTAAGCGTTGAAAATATAAGATTTTTTTGGTTTTTTTTCCCAATTCTCCACGTTAAATGAAAAAATTTTGTTCAAATCGAACGTGCGTTTGGGTTTCCTTTGATCCATTTTCTTTTAGACGTAAATTTTCCGTCAGGTGTTTTCGTATCACACGATTTATGCTGTGAAAGAAAAAAAACGAAGAAAAAAAAAGGAAAAATCTCGATCTCATTTTTTTCCGTTCAATTTTCCGTCAAAATGAAAAATACGTCTCATCTTCTTATACCAATTCTCCCTCAATTTTAACACCCGGTCGACCGTAGCAGGTGTAATTCTCAGAACGATTACTCCTCCATTCCTCTTTCTCCTTTCCTTCCCATCCATATTTTTCTTCTTGTTCGTTTCACGTGTGCGAAAACTAGGGGCCGAAGGGGAAGGAAGAAGGGTGGTTCGCATCATTTGTCAGACACAGGGGAAATCATTCGCGTCAAAACCAAAAACCTGCCCTACATATAGTTATATACGAGCTTTGCCAATTTCTTTTATTCGCCAAAAAAAATCTTTTCGTGACCTGCAACTCGCGTAATACGTACAGGGTGAGTTACCTCTGATTCCTGTAGTTCCAGGAGGAGACCAATTTTACCTCCTCACCCGATTGAGAGAAATCCAAATATCGGGGTTGAACCGACTCGGAAATTGTGAGCTCACCTTGTATATTGTAATAAGTAAAAAAAAATTCAAGCATCTAGGTACGTATTTTTTTTTTTTTTTTTTCTAATTTATTAATTTATTTTTATGATTTTGTTTTTTTATTCTGCCTTGATACATCAATTACACGCAGATATATGTATAGGTATGCCATTTATTCTATTCGCCATTTAATTTATATGTATAAAGCGAGTAAGTTAATTTTACTAAAGAAGAAACTGCTGAAACTCATTTGAAGCTGGGCGGTTCGCTTGCAGCGGGAAATGTATATCGAAATTACATTCTTACAATCAGATCTAATCCTCTTGCAGAGCACGGAAGAGCGAAAGAATTCTGCAGACACCGTTCTTCTCTCTGGGAAGCGCGCGTCCTTAGGAATCTCAGATATCCGATTTACTATAAGACACACGGTCTTGTTTTTTCTTGCGTATATATGAGTATACATACGTGTATACCTATACCTACACCTTCTACAAACGACGAAAGCTTGCGAATTGGAATTCCAACGCTCGGAAACAAGTAATTCCTGCAAACCCGCGTGTGTGATGGGACTGCAACTTAAGTTCTTCCGCTTTTCCATAAATAAGAGTGGGTAAAAATCTGCACAAAGTATACTTACACATATTACATGCGGGGTATCCGATTTCAAATTATTATACCTACCTACGCGCGAAATAGGTCAGGAAAATGAGGTCGTATAATAATAAAATATTTTCTATCTACTACACAATATTACGTGCAAAACTTTTGAGGTTTCGACGAAGACGTTTCATTCGGTTACATTGAATTTCTTCGCAAATTGTTTTTTTTTTTTTTTTCTTCCGGTTCAGAGCTTACAAGATCGAAATTCAGCAAAATCCGGTGCAGCAAGTTTATTTTATTTTAGTTTATTTCTTTTTTTTTCTCATACAAAATAATCTAACTCACATATATTGTTATGAAATTTCCGGTATGGTGAATATATAACCACTTATATTCTTTCAAAATCTCTTCCTCGGGGACGTTACATACTTTATGCAAATCTTAGCCTCTAATCTCGCGTTGCTATACTGCTGCTTGATGCCCGTATAACCTTTATCCTTCATCCCTTTCCCTGAGGACAGCTTCTCTTTTTTTTTTTTTTTCTCTATCTTTTACGTTACCTCGTGCTAAAATAATGGACAATTTTTTCGAATCCATGTTTTTTAAAGCGATTACATATTCTTTGATTTCAACTCTTTTTTTTTCTCCTCCTTTGAATTTCAACCTTCGATAATTTAGCTCGCTAAATTTTTCGTATCACGATTCAATCTATGTACGATCACTTTTGCGCGTATCTCTATTATGTCTATAGAAATGGCAGTTTAATATAGACGCATTACCTATAGATATATAATATTGCTTCTGCTGATGCCGATTAAATTCCTCATCTATATGTACGTATAAGCTTGCATGATCGATCCGACGTGCTTATATGCATATATAGGTACACATAATGTGTATATATATACATACATACATAGTTGCGCTTTATCAGAGGGTTATAGGACGCTTCCTTTTCCATTGACAGGTATATTGTGTACGGTATATAGGTATATGTGTGTATATATCAAGGGTTCGGCGCTATGTTCACACAACTAAATTTTCGGGCTTTGCGTTGCCTGCAGACTTTACTATGCGGTCTGCACGATTTTACGGTAGGTATCTGTATACATATACCATTAAACTATACCTTCCCCACCTATATACCAAACCCTAGACCAATTCTCGTCATTCGTCTAGCTCTAGATTTTCCCGCCGCACGTACGTACGTACGTCATACATCGACGTTGTATCGAATCTGTGATACACATACATGCGTGTATTATATATAGTAAATAGAAAGTTACATACACGTAAATTGTACTTCCCTCAACTGATGAAACGGTAGAACATATATATATATATGTATATATTTATGTAGCTATGTACAGAGAACGGGGTTGTCTAATACCGAATCGTACAGAGAAGACTCCAGATGGATATATGTATATAGATGTTGTATAGGCACAGAGAAGTAGCGATAGCTGCGGCGGAGCAACGAACGGTTTTGAACTTTACTCTTTGCCCAATCAAGCCCTGGCTTCAGCTTATATCATCAAATACCAACCGCGCGCGGGGTGTTCTTTTTTTTCTTTAGAATACAAAAACCTCGTCCATTCATCATTATGTATAGTTCCTTAAAAAGAAAGAAATGAATCGCGAATTTGATTCGTATCAAAAATTCTCACCCTTCAAGTTTCACCATGAAATCGCAAATTCGATAAGTTGGATTACCAAAACTTGGATGTATATAATTCTACTCAAACTGACGTTTGCATAAATCTCCACGTTTTTTTGAATCACATACTCTAATAACTCTCCAGGGTAATAGAAAGACCCTTCCGGCAACGAAACTGGAAAAATTATGGGTCACACCCTACGGGTTTTAGATATAACTTTCGATATTATCTTTCGAATATAATATTATTCATATTTATCTACATATTAATAAAAGTATGTAGGTATATCGAAAACCTCACTGGAGCACAGCAGAAACACACCGCACCTCGCATGCCTAATATATATGATATTATGTACCCATATATTCATATACGTTGTGCAATTATACTTCTGACAAAGGTATTTCTACATAGACACAATACGTATGTCATCCAGTTTTCACTTGGCGTCGAGGGTGGAAAAGCCTTCAGCTGTATGAAGAATGAGAGGTCTGCACGTGTATATCTCTCTATATATATTTATTTGTTGGGTGCGATGTCGGCGAATTGCGGAGAACGATGTCTAGGCCACGCTGCAGCTTTTGCTACAGAGGTGCTGGAAAAGCGCGATCCTCGGGCTTCGAAACACGACCCCCTCAGGCACGGGTGTGCAGGCTACAGCTGTTGTAATTAATCGCGCTACCAAGTTCTACAGCTTTTCCGCATTTTCACACCAACATCACGACTTTTTTCTTTTCTTTTTCCATGTGTTTTATGTTGATGGTATTTTTTCTTTTTATTTATTTTTTTTTTTTGTCTTCACACGCATTCGTACCGCTTTTACATTGTTATACCACACGGTAACTAATTTTTTTGTTTTTTTTTTCCTCATTTTCTATATACCATATATTACCCATGTACTTTTTGGTACGTGAACGTGTTGCACACTACGGATCCTAAAGTTTCCCAAACCTTTTTTTTTTTTTTGCTTCAGCATTCTTTAATCTTCAGTTATTAGCCATGCTGGTTTTCTAAATTTTCATATCGACTCGTTTTCTGAGTTTATCAGGAATATCAGTAAATCAACTGTACCTATAGATGACGTGTTATAACTTTTGAACCATAGGAGAGATGGTAGATTGTCCTATCTGAATGTAGGTGTACCGAAAAAGAAACTTTTTTTTTAAAAAGATTTTGATTCTCAGATAAGAATTTATGAAACATGAATTATTTTCACGGTATAACGTCGTAGTGCGAGAAAAAGTGAGCCGCATTCACTCATATTTTATGGTATGTAGGTACTTGCCCTGTACTAGTGCGAATCGATTCTTGTTAATTAGAATCGACGAGGTTCGCGCTTGTCAAGGTTGATTATATATCTATACTGATCCTGGAGCTGCAGCTTGGGAGCCAACGAGATGTGCTTAAGCCGTTAATTGCTGCAAGCTCTGCTCTCTCTCTCTCTCTCTCTCTCTCTCTCTCTCTCTCTCTCTCTCACTCCTTCTGTCTCTGTCTTTCTTTCTCGCTCTCACCCCATCGTCCTAACTACGGGTATACATATACCTTTCGGTATACAGGGACAGGCAGCAACAGCAGCAGCAAACTGCCGAGAGCTTTATACCTATTTACAAACCATCTTGAATAATTATACTCTTCATTCATGCACCGTCAGGAATTGATGAACGTTTCAATTATTTCTTATATACCTACTAATGAAATACGGATACTACGTATACCGCAGAATAGAATATATATGGTGAATTATACATTCTACGATAAAAATTAACACCTTTACAACTCGCATCACTCGACTTTACAATTATCATCTATGCACGTCGTCATTTTGCAACGTGAAAATTCATATTCTTTTTTCTTTTTTTTTCCTTTTTTTTGGCATCGATCTCTTTTTCAACGAAACGCAATGAAAAAGTATAAAATACGGCGAACGTGGAACGCGGTTCCACTTTTTCTAATCCGAAGAGGCCATTTTCCCCTTTATTGAGCACAATAAATGCGTTACGTACGGCCTCTTGGCGGGGAAAAAACGTAAAAAACCGAAGCCTTTGGCCGAAGTGCTAATTATTTTCCCTTTTCCCGTGATTTATCATTAGATGGTCATCATTGATGGTTCTTTTTTTTATACCCGTTCTTCATTCAATTACTTTTGTGGAATTCCTGACCAACTTTTATTATTTGACTGTGTATACAGGTATAATTTAATACGTAGAAAAAAATATGAAAAGAATTAAAAAATGTTCATCATTTTTGCTTCGTTGAATGAAAATAATAAGGAGGGAAAAAAAAAAGACAGAGGAACAGGAATTAAAAAAAATGAAAGTAGTAATCATTACTGTCATGAGGGTATTGTTATTATAATCATGGTATGACTTCTGCTCTGAGAAACTCGGATTTATTTCATTTCCTCTGCAAATCTTAACTTTAATGTTCTCATTAGAGAAGATTCTCACGTTGTACAATACATCTTACGCAACGTACCTTGTTCGAAAATTATTTATGTCGTCGTATTTCTGAGATAAAATTAAAAAAAAAAATTAAAAACTTATCGAAATAATGCTACACTAGGCTGTCAAGCGTATTTTAAATTCATTTGGAAGATGAATTTGTAATTTTTGTCTCCGCAAGCTCGTAATTAGCAATTATTCATTTCACCGCGCCATTTTGTAATTTGCAGAACGAGCTTTCGTTTCGTATAAACGTATATACATAGGTGTACTTAACATTATACGCCCTGCAGTCGTACGAACAAAACTAAAATTAGAGCGAGATAAATTCATGAAAATTTTTATATGCAGAACATATAACGATCAAAAAATGGAACAAGAGGGATGAATGCAATAAAAATTTTACCGACGAAAATAATCCGGCCAAAATTTTCGATTTCGTTGACTGCTGTACATATTGCAACGTTTTATTCGTTGACTTTTTCATTGTTAACAAATAGAGGGAAAAAAAAGGAACTGTCTAGTCAATGTGTCCGATAAAAGCCCCCTCTGCCGTATTTATTTTTAACGGTACACTTGGATAAATAGTATAGATATAGGTATAAAAAGAAAATTTCTACCGATAAAAATAATATAAACGTTTCTTCCGTTTTCCCAGGCTACACGAAATAATGGACAGCGATTTTTATACGGAATCGTATATAACGCTGCAGGTAATTCTTGAGATTTTGCTTCCGTTTCGTGATACAGTTCGTTATGCTCGATCAAAGTCAGAACAGATCGGTTATAACGAGTCCCACGATCGTCTTCCATTTATCAGGTTTATGGAGTAAAAATGATATGTACCTTTGAATTATCATCACCGTTATAAATATAGCTCGGAATGACAAACATGTTTATTCTTTTCATTCACTGTAGTGTATAATATCAATCATCAATTACATATACATTAATGAAAAATGAAAGACAGAAAAAAAAAGAATGGGATGAGATAATCGATTAATCCTTTCTCCAATATAACAGAAAGTGCTAAGTTTCTTGTAATTGCGGTTTGGACTAAAGGTATAAGGTAGGTACCTATATCTCGAGGATTTGTCAGATCAATCACTCATGTCGCGTTTCATTTTTTTTTTTCCCCTTCATTTCCTTTTTTCCTTCACTACGACGACCCGTACGCCTGCGGCGCGCCACGTTATAAGAATTATAAGAATTTCAATTCGTTTCTTGTGGTAATTTCTCAACTTTTTCCTCGATTTCTGAGCACAAAATTACATGTAAACGTGATTTTTGATAAAATTTCCTATACGTTGATCCACTGCCGAGGTACATCGTCAAACTATTGCAAAGAAACATGTGACCTGAGGTATGATACGTCATCTGTAAATTTTAAGAATACTTTTTCATATTCTTAGACTTTTTCGACGACTTATCGGCATCGCGAAAAAGCGCTCACAATATTCGGGATAGTTTTTTATCGAACACGTGACATGATTTCTTGCTTTTTCGCTTTTTTAAATTAAGGGTCTTTTTCACTGAATATACGATGCTTCGGGGTTTCATATTATAATATATATCTGAGTATATCACAACGTTAATATGCTACACTATTATATAGCTGAAGCCAATAAACTGCACGTGAAAGAGGAAAGTGCATTAAGAAAAGACCCGTTGAAGTAACTTCACCCATACCCACCGCGGGGAGTCTCCGTTTCATGCATGCGACGTTATAAATTCACCTAAAAAATTGATAACAGTCCTACCGTCTACGACCATATAGGAGAAAACTCACCACTTCGAAAATGGACGCTCGATCGCAGCTGCATTCTAAGGGGAATTGAAAGTTTTTTCTTTTTTCTGTTTTTTATTTCATTTATAGATCAATTCTGCGCTCACAATCGCCGGTTCTAGGGCTTTATGTATGTAAAGGTTTATCGTTAATCCCGTAAAATGTACAATAATTTTTGAACTTATAAATTTGGAATCTATCAAAAAAAATTTTACATTCTCAGACACTCAATCTAAACATTTTTTGTTCCATCAGAAGTATAATGCAAGTATTGAAAATAATCAAATTTTTTTTTTTTTATACATATCTCAACGCTTACCATAAACATGATATCAAAAATTACATAGTTAACACGTAGGTTCTGTACAGCTATATTATAAATCCTCGTAAAAAAATGTGTCAATCGTCGGGTTTCCTTTGATCAAAAGCTCGCTTTGATATAGTTAATTATTATACAGGTGAAAAACAGAAATAAACAAGTGAAGAAAAAAATCAGCGACACGGCATAATTTGCCTTTTAAACTTTTTTAATTAAACTTCCGGATTATTCACTGGTATATACCTTTACCTACAGGTACAACGTTCCTGTATATTATTCAGAAAATTTACGATGAAACCGACCGCCGAGAGAAGTTGCCAGGATGCAGGCGCTACTCGCAGGTATATCAACAATTGCAAGGAATCTTTACATAAACTTTGCATACCTTTGATTTTTCAATCGATGTTAAAATCGGAAGCCAAAGCCTGTTTTTTCATCGCGTTTGTTTTATTGTTCTTGACGATCGAACGAGTTGAGATTTCACGTACATATATAGGTAACGGGAAATAAACGGAGCGATATGTAAACGACCGGAGTTTCGTATGCCATACTTGTGTAACCGCGATACTCTAATTGCATACTTGATCCGATAAGAGCGCCAAAACGTGTTCAAGGTACGCTTAAATTATTTTATCGAATATTTGATTAATGCTTTATATACTGGAAAGCTCTGATATACAGTGACCGTTGGATTTAGCCTCTTATTCCTGCAGTATTGGCGGTCCTGAAAATCCTGAAAGTTCCTTCGTCATCAGAATAATGTCGATACTCTTGGTTACGATGCGCTGAAAAATTCTTTGAATGTTTATTTTTCACGAATCTCATCAACTGACGCACGATTATATATTTGACTGATCTGTGTATGTATAATTGAAAGTGGAGAAATCGCTTTTACTTTAATTTTCTCCATATCTTACTCTGGATCTAATTCCTTCTCCTTCAATTTATTTTTCCATCAACCAAAAGGAAATTATTTGGAAAAAGTGTACATCTTTATAATACGTGTATATATATACGTACACGTATATATAAAGAAAATGAGTCTTTTAGGACTTATATAACTAAAGCCTGGAAAATCCCCATGGGATTTTCGCTACTGAATTTATCTTCATTGCCGACAAATATAGTGTATAATACGTATACAGGTATAATACTATATTGCTGTAGCGTAGAGCAGATTGACCACCATGTTTTGGTCCTCTTTTAAAAAATATTAGGTCCAAAAAGTAATTTTAATATCGTGACCAGAATATAAGAAATTTTTTTAATTACAAATCAAAAATGTCACGTCAATGAAGCGATATACATTGACGAATCGCGTTTTCGTAGCGGTCGAAACATCATCAATTGCCCCTTAAAGGTGACCCCTCAAAATGTATCCTATCTATACATAACTATTTCTATAGGGTGAAGTATGCCGGGAAACTGGAGGGTAAAACGGGGTAAAGGAAGTGTCCATTTTCCGGTGGTAGATCTCTCGCCTATGGTGTAGAAAACACCACGTCCCAACCAGCCTCACTTCGCAGCCCCGTCTACGATGAAAGATGACGACAATCACCACAATATTGCTGCTGCTGCTCCTCCTCCTCCTCCTTTTCCTTCTCCTCTCCCATCTTTTCGCCTCCATCCCTATATAATACGCGTTGGTACATTGTCTACTACTCTCCTCCACTCTGGGAACTCTTAGATCAATGTTTATGATAGCGCTTGTGCGGGTGGTCGACGTTCAAACATATTGTTCCCATGGCGCGATAGTGTAGCAGAAAAAAAAAGAATTGAAAAAATAAAGGGGGGGATTTTCTCCTCCTTATCACGTTTTTTTTCTTAGTTTCTTGGCTTCTCACAACCTTCGTCTATTTTTTCTTTCTCTTACTGTTCTGCCATTTTTATTTTTTCTTTACCTCTTTGAATTTGTTTCTGCCATTACGCGCGAGAAAAGTGGGAAGAACGAGAACAGTCGCCTAAAAAACATAGCGGGCTGAATAAATGAGCATGTCGAGTCGAAGTTAAGCGCATATTTGCCAAATCAAGTTCCCCCCAATCTCGGAGTTTCGAGAAACCCACCCTGTATATACCCTGGTTAATGACTGGAAACTTTACCTCAGATACGTACACATAGTTGTTGATTTTCCGAAAATTTATTACCGCGAAACGCTACAGGTATAAAATCTTAGCTTCACTTCTCCGCCATCATTTTATAAGTTCTATGCTCACTTCTATACGTGTACTATGTACTTTTTCCTTTGTTTTATACTGCTCGCGCTCTTCGCGAATTGTTAAAGAAGTATATAAGTATAGAAACCATAAAGTTGCAGCTGTATTATATATCTAGTATTATATGTTATATAGCATACGGAGTAAAGAAGATTACTTCATGCGATGACGTGACGTAGAGGTATATAGGTATATGTATATAATAGTCTGGAATGATAACAGAAATCGAAATGGACAGCCCTTTGATGAGAAGACCAAGGTAATGGCTCGATGGCATTAATATCTGCGGTGCAGAGCTATTTTCGTGATTACTAAATAATACAGGGTGTCTCGATCGACCCCGTATCCAAAAAAAAAAAAACGAACAAATACAGAAATCAAAAATTATTTCCATGAGAAAAAAACCTGCTTCAATGTTTCCACATAGGATTCGATTAATTTAACTCCCATTGTTTCTGCACGACGACTCGCGCGATTTGCCCATAATAAAAGGGCGTTTTTCATGGGGTTGTTTTCTGTCTGACTCGATCTTTTTTTTTCCCCTTCCTTCTTCCTTTCTTTTTTTTTTTTTTGCTATATCGCAGGTATCGAGACAAAACCGTATTCGTCAAATCTCCGGAAGAAATAAAAAGGAAATTGACATAAGTTTTACGTCTCATGAAAAAAAAATGAGGCTCGTATATAATAATAGCGACAATAAACAAAAAAATCCGATCGGCATGATCGTGTGTTCTACGCTGACCGGTATAATAAAATATTTTTCATACATTGGCGTAATATTGTTTGTATTGTGAAATGATAAAAAACTGACACCCCGTATATTATATGGTATCTTCTTCTTTCGTGCATAAATAATAATACAAGCTTGTACATAGCTTGTACGGTATCTCTGCGTGCAATGTGAAGCGAAAATTCTTTAGTCGAAGCTGAAATTCGTGATATTTCAAAATGAAATTCTTAATTTAATAAAGATAAATTCTTTCATTGGAAAATAAGTTTAATACTTTTCGTTAATTTTTATATTTTTTATATTTATTATTCACGTGAACAGTCATTTCCCATAACTGCAAACCGCAATACCCATCACTGCAGTTTTTACTACCCTGCGCTACCGCGCGTTGTTCTCGATGGCGCCTCCGTAAGTGACTGCACATGACTGTGGTGGAAATGTAATAAAAATACCGCTATACCCCTTCCAAAAAATGATAATAAAAAAGGATAAAAAAAAAGAAAAAAAAATGAAAAAAAAAATGAAAAACACATAAAACAAATAAAAAAACACATAAAACTCAATTTGGAACAGTGTACGACGTGCGTCAGGCAGGCGGGGCTATACATATATACGTAATATGTATTATAGATGGTGTACTAGCTAACCCACCAATCACAATCATTATTCGTCACCGCGTACTGCCATGGGGAATACCGATGTCGCTCACTAATCTGATTTGCTTAGTCCGGTGCAGGAGGTCGACAGACACCATGAATTTAGCGTAAAGTACACACGTATATAGATGTGTGTATGGTACATATGTATACATGTATATATTATGTATATACTTCTAAAAATGTAGTTTCTCGTATTATAGTTTCACTATGTAAAATTGTCAGAATCTTCTTTTTATTCATTTATTTTTGTTAATTTTCATAATTTTTCGTTTATCTTATTTCAGATGGGTATGAGTTAGTCTATGGAATCTGGAGGCCTCATTCCCCCAGCTGCAGGTTTCGGCTGTTAAAGACGCTGTGGTGGCTGTGACAATTGGCATCGTATCGCGAGGGCGTGCCTGACCCGAGGGATGTCACTTCTGTCACCTCGGGGGGGCCGGAAGGCTCCCATCTTGTGCTTCGCGGGGTTACTTTTCCTGCTTGTTCTTTATCAGCTCGGAATCATCTGCGGACCCGGAAAGGAAGGGCCGACCTCAGTAATGATCGCCAAGGAGGTAAATTCCTTATGTATCTACCATATAGTGAATGAGAAAAAAAATTGACATCCCGCACGAGTCTCACGTCTTCCATTCCCGTCTTTTCTCTCACTGGTTTTTTGTCTCTCTGTCTTCTTGTTTTTTACACATACGTCCACTTACATAAGAAATTTTCGGATAGACTGCGCAAGTGTACAGGGTGTCTCAGAACAAAGTGCAAAATTTTTGAAGGTGATAGTAGCAACTTTTTGACCGGTCATATTTTCGGCCCCTACTATCACCCCTCAAAAAATTTGCACTTTTAGTTCTGAGACACCCTGTATATACATAGCTAAATTGCCCAGGTTTACAATTAGATGAAAAAAAACACGCGCGCTGCGTGGATGGTTGAAACTCTGCTATAGCTAAAAGAAAGATGGAGAAGAAAAGAGAAGAACAGAAGGAAAAAAAAAATCGGCTCGGCCGGAAGAAGAAAAGCAGCTGAGTTGGGGTGCAGAAATAAAATCATGGGAGAGAAAAAGGTTTATGTCCTATGAAAGAGGAAAGAAAAGAAAAAAACCAATTCGCGTACGGACTCGCGCTCTTTACACTCTTACAGTTGCTGCTGACATTAAGAGGAGAAGAAGAATGAATGGAAAAGAGAAAGATGGAAAGTAAAAAAATAACCTCTGCATATAATTCCATACCGCATGACTCCTGGGAGACACACAGCTGTATACTATACCTGTAGATATTTATTTGAATATCAAACCGCATCAGTTGTAAAAATGTTCATTAGGCTTTTTTTTTTTCAAAACTGCGATAATTGCTGACATGGATTTCTTTAAATTTTAAAGGGATAAAAAAAATCCGGATCATTCGCAAGGACTTTCTTTTCTCTTTCTTTCCTACCTGTAAAAAGGTACTAAAATTTCAATGAGCAAGAAAGTTTTAAGATCTGGCATTTCATTTTAGAACCGTTCCTAGGGGATAACTGTAAAAAATTTGCTCCGGAATTTCCGTCGTGATAAATCCAGACACTTCCGTTTCAAACGTTCGACAATCTTGGCGACGCTTGAAAAGTAAATAATAGAAGAATAAAAGTGAGCTGCCATATCTACGCGGTATATATGTACATCCATATATATATCACTGATTGTGTCGCTGTTCGCCGCTCGGTCATCCACCCGGAAGATGGCCAGCCGTGAAATTTTTCTTTCTCCATTTTTTCTTTCTCTTTTTTTTTTTTTGTCATCCAACACGACTCAATCAGGATTCACAGAGTTTTCTTCTCCATTTTTTTTCCAATAACTTTATATACATATACGCGTCCACGTACTATATCTATATATCAATCTATATCATCGACGGATTCTTTTCACCCTCTAAAGTTTTAGCCCGATGCAGGTATCACGAGCCTCGTTCATCCTTTTTTCTTTAATCTCATCATCAGCTCTCTCAATTTATTATTTTTTATTCATATATTTGGTTGTCATTCTTTGAATATTTTTTATCACAGTTCTCTATACAGCGGTACAACGCACTATTATTGAATGAGGAAGAAATATACGCGTACATGCGTACAATACACAGAATAACCGGCCGTCTACTACTCAGTTCCCGACGTAATAAATTTTGTAATTTTTCTCCTAACTGTGACCCCAATTACAAACGGCTCGTTGCAGTCATAGTTTTGAAACAATTGCCAGTCGCATGGTCATATAATTTATTATCTTGACGCAGAAATTATTCATCGCACGTTATACGCCCCCCTCCCTCCCACCCCTTTGTCCTCCTCTTCCTAGTAGTAGTGTCTCTCCACGTTTCTCTCGCAATTCCTTCTTTTTTTCTTTTTTTTCAATTTTAATATTTTTTTCTTTTCAAGCCTTTTTTTTTCTCTTTCGTCTCGCTTAGTTTTACCCTCTGATATCTCGTTGCGTTTTTGTACGCCGCCTCCATACATATTAACGGATATCTAATATACATATAGTACATGCATATTACCTATATGTATATCTAGTACATGTAGATAGACAGATATACTTATAATATACCTATATTTCCGTCTCTTGTACGTGACGTCTCTTTCCATGCGGGCTTATTTTTCCCCTGCAGCATCAAAATCTCGCGGTTCAACGTTTCAGTTAGTGAAGAAGAAATAGAAATATCTCTCCCGCCCTACAACACTCTCTCACTCTTACTCTCACTCTCACTCTCCACATTTTTTGGGGGTTCGGTTTACGGATTATTCTAACCGATTGAACACAATTTAATGCCGCTGCCCACTCTATCTAACAACGGTGTCCTGTTTTGTAACTGCAGACTCTTCTTCATACATATCCCTTTTTTTTCAAATCTTCGACTAAAATACATATTATTATATTTTTAAAGTAACGATTATTGATTGATTTTGAATGATCGACGGTTTTCTTTGATATGTACGCATATACCAAGTGTCCAGCGTTTACACTACAGTATGTCTGGTTGCCTGCTGCTGCCGAGCGCCTGACGGCAGGCAACCAGGCATACTGCAGTGTAAACGCTGGAACACATGGTATAAGAATGATGATTTTTCGCTAATTTCTTCTTCTTTCTTCGTCTGATTTTCTCTCGCTGAATCGTGGAGTGAAGAGTATATAAATGTTATCTTAGCCACAACCTTTTTAGTGAAAATACAAGAATGATTTATTTTTTTTCTATATGTGTAGTAGAAAATCCTGCAGGAGTATTATATGGTGGTGGGCGCCATCGCATCGTTGCGCGGTGACAAATGACAAGCCCTTTTTTTTCTTTCCTTTTTTCAGTCACCATAGCAGCCGCGCAGCGCCTGATAGTTCTTCTAATTTTTTGGCACGTCACTGACCTAGACTTCTTCTCGCTTTACTAAAAGTCGTCTAGACTCTCCTCAGCTTTTGCTCACTATCCGCACTGCGAGATAACTATGTATGTATAGGTATAGGCGAAAATAATAATAAAAATCTAGAAGAACTTTGATTTGTCGATTGATATCGGAAACAATTCACCCTCCGTATAGGTTTTCACGATTTCTGCACTATGTATATAATATATATATTCGTCTCGTCGTTTGTCACGTTTTCTACGAGTTCAAAATCAGAGTTATACACATAGGTATGTATACATGTATATGTATATGTATCATATAAACTATTCTTTCCTGTACAGAAATTTTCTGTTCCAGAACACGACTTCGGTAGCTGCGAAGTACATAAGTAGTACCATATAGTGTTACCTTTGAGACTAGTTTCGCGGTATAAACTCCCGGTCCTGCTAAAGTTAAGACGACTTTTAAAAAGTTATACGTAAAGTTTCTACTCAGCAAAATGAAACAACGCTCACCCACGTGTATATCCGCGCACGTTCAATGCAGTTCTATACAATAATACATACATACATCTA
Source organism: Athalia cordata (assembly GCA_963932425.1). Taxonomy (NCBI): domain Eukaryota; kingdom Metazoa; phylum Arthropoda; class Insecta; order Hymenoptera; family Athaliidae; genus Athalia; species Athalia cordata. The sequence goes on from OZ010626.1 coordinate 37,026,687, forward strand.
TGTTGTGTTCGAGTATCGTCTACTTTTTAAAAATACGAGTCAACCCGAAAAAATAATAATATCAACGACAGAAAATAAATGAATAGGAGAAACAAAAAAACGAATGAAAGGACTTTCAACGTTGAGCTCCGGAGTGTACCTCTTATATCGTACGTCAACTATAGGAAAACTATCGTATTCAAAAAGGACTAAATTTTTTCATCCCCAAAATGCGAATGAAAATTAAAAAAGGAAAAAAAAAATCTTATAAAAATGTCTATCATCCGTTATGATTTATATATTCAGATTTTGATCTTGCCGCGCGTTTTTCTCATTGTTTGAAACTTTGTACGTACATGTATATAATCTGCGTTGGTACGAAACTCGTTTTAAAATGCGGTCAATTATCCAGCTTTTAGTCCCGTGTAGTCGCTTTTGTAAAATTTTTCACAGAGAGAGAGAGAGGGAAAGAAAAGAAAAAAAAATTTTGTTCCTCGGTTTCCATCGTGGTTTCCATCAGCGAGATGTCCAGTTCGCAAAGCTCACCTAGCTCACCCCACCATTAGCGCCATCCGTCGGCCTATGAAGAAAGAACAAACGAACACGTACGCGTATATATGTATATAGGCTTTGTGCCTGCTAATAATGGAACTACACATAGCTAACTACGTATACGTGATCTGTCGGATGAAGGAATTCTCTTATTTTTCATACCACGGCCGCCCCGTTCTTCTTTTTTTTTGTTTTTCAAATTAATGCTTTTTTTTTTTAATTCTTTTTCCTACCCTATATTTGACGTCTACCAGGAGCACAATGCGGCAACGAAAGCACGGCTTATAACGCTACGTGCACCCCAGTACCGCAGCTATACGCGAACTAGAGATGCTTTTCTCTCAACTAAAACCCTGAGAAAAGAGATAACTGAAAACTCACTCTTCCTCTGCTGCAATATTCACGCTAAGTTGGATTCTCAACTCAACTTAAACCTATCCGAGACTTTCGGTATTTTCGAAGCTCAATTGAAATTCAGAATCAGATGAACACGCTGCAGCAAGTCGACTCTGTATAATTATCCTTTATGATCATTGAAACTTTTCTTCCATTCCTTTGTTTTCTATTGAAATCTATGATAATACTAAATGAGAGGAATTTATTTATGAAACTAAAAAAATAAAAAGCTTTTTTTTTTCTTTGCACTTTTTGTAACGAAGCTTTCCATTTAAGCCGGCTAATTTGTCTGAATCGAAACGAATTTTATTTTATTTTTTAACGAGTCAGATGATTTTTTTTTTGCTGTTTCCGAGTACGCCTAAATAAAAGTTGTCAAATTCAATTAATATAAAAAAAAACTCGAAAAATTTTATAATATCGGAGACGTATATACCTACTGTATATCTATTATGTTATATACATATACATATGTATAACGAACCACTATTAGCAACCGGTGAGAGATGCCTCGAGAGATTGATTGCTAGTAGGTATAATTAATCAAGTAGGAAATGGACGTATATATGTATATAGTACTATACAGGGCGCATTAATTATGCAATAGCCAAAACGGTGACAACATCCAATTAAATTCTTACCCGCTTCTACTGCAATTAGGTATCTATACCGCGGAAGCGTCGAAATCAATGACAATTCCTGCAGTTATGTTAGCTCATATAGTCTCCACGTTTGGATTTTTTTTTTAATTTGTTTTCAGTGAAAATTGGAAGGATGAGTTTGATTTGAAAAAAAGAAAACTAAAAAAAATAACCTTTCATCCCTCTTTTGTTTTTCTTTTTTTTATGCCATGTTTCGATTTGCAGTCTATACACGTGAAGCTTCATTCTCCTGTAATTGAGATGAATGAATAAAAATTCACCTGCAGATTCGTTGACGCGTTTTGATCGACTATTTTATTCACGCGTTTTTCGAGTTGAAATTTTTCCGATTTTTTATTTCGGTCCCAGTCTGTACCAAAATCTACTGTTACACTAGTTATATTATCTAGGTACTCTAGTATTCGGAACTACATTCGGTGTGCATGATCTGCACAGTGCGACACTATTCTATTCAAATTTCCGCGGCCCCCAGGGAGTCCTGTTTTACTCTACCGCATGCAAACTACTGGGTCCTGCACCTTATCTATAGAAGCCGGTGAATTACGGCGGCTATTACGTGCGGTATAAATTTATTACGCGGGCGTATCAAGTGGAAATAGTTACAAGTGCATCGTTTATTCATACCGTCATTTATTCGTACTGTCAATTTAAATTTTGATATTTTTAAATATGTTCATGGAAACCCGCAAGTTCATAAAGAACGATTGCAGATTCGACTCGTTAAAGTTGCATATTTTTCATAAATTTGCATTCTGAGTTTTTTTTCCTCTCACTTGAATAAACTGCAACAGTATTTATTAATCATGAATTGCAGTCTCAAGTATTTTTCTTAACCTATTCCTATACCGCGTCAGCTGGAATAGCAGATTTACTTGCGCACGATCGTATAAAAATCAATTGAGAAAAAATTAGATGTGATTAAATTACATGGTTTATTAAAATTTGATTTCATTCACACACTGAGAAAATATTACCGATTCAGGAGCACCTTCTACTCCTACCAACGCAGCAAAACAATGATCATCCTCGTCTATTTTTCACTTTTGCTATTCTTTTTTATCTCCTACCCTTTAAGTTTTTTTTTTGTCATTTTCTTTTTGTTTTTCATTTCACTTTGCTTTGTAAAGTTTATTCGGAAGATAAGGGCATACGTGATTTGATAAAAATATCTACAATATGGTTGAAATTTCAATTCTCAACTTGAAGGAACAGGAGATTTCGTGGGATATGACAATAAACTAACGTAATAATTCCCCATATAGGTATGTATAGTAGGTATACAGATACATATGTATATGGGGAATGTGCAAACATTCGAACCACCTCGCGCACGCCGTATGTACTTATAGGTATACGTACGTTATACACTTTGGAAAAAGCAAAAATCTGACTTAATATAAACCGTAGATATGTATTATTTAAACTCTGCATGTATGTATGATGTGAAAAAAAAAAAATACGCAAAAATTTGTACAATGTTTTATCTCGTGTTTTATATAACAGAAGAATTTTACCCTAAAAATATTTTGAAAAGTCAAGAAATTCCGTATGAAAGACCTATGCGCATTGGTATATATGTAATAAAAACGATTGACGTTATTATTTCAATAGAATTTATCTATCGTTCTCTTCTATATCCTAAACTGCAGAATTTCTGTATACACTTATATGCAGAAAGGTGAAGAGAAACCAAAAAAGAAAACTAGTCGAAGTGCTAAAGAAAAATAGAGAAAAAAAAATACTATTCTGCCGCCAAAGTTGTGGTCTTCTATTCTATAAAATTTATCGTATATCTGTACGATAACAATTTTCACTTATATATGGTAGTATGTATAAAGCCGAACGATTTTTGGAGTCCAAAACAGTTTTCTTATACGATTTATAGTATAGATCGCCTGTGTATACTATATGTTATGTATATGTATGTATTCACAAAACCTCGGAAAAAGGCAAAGAAGCAAGGTGATAGAAAATTTACGGCGACCGTATTGTGCGATATTTTTCATTTTACGATACCGCACCACCAAACATTCAGGCTCCGCACTGCGCCTTCAGTCTTTTATTTAAAACAAAAAAGCAAAAACGATCCTCCACTTATTTTTTCGATGGTCAAAGCAGTCCCCTTTGTAGTATTACGCGGGATCGATGAACTCATCTTATACAATACCTGCCTTGTTATACCGATTACCAAAATTTCTGAATATATATAGTACATGATACATATAACATACTACACATGGTATATAATATATATAGATATATGGATTTATTTATAGCCGTAATACAGTCAATTAGGTTAATTAAAGCAGGCCTACAAATTTCACTCCCGTACAGTTAACGTTTCCAATCACATTCAACTCCCAACTGTAATATGCCTGCAACAACCCTCGCACCGGATACAGGTAAAATTTATTTATATACACTTGGTACGAAAGTTTAACCCAAATTTACCCGTTCATTAGTTAGGAATTTTGCGCCTATATGTTTAAACAAATCAAATCATATTGAACTACCCAGAATATGCTTGGAACAATGTAAGGTAGGAAATACTTCCCAAATCACGTAGTGACAATATGAATAGAGACTGGACCTTTTTGATTTTATGTCAGTTCGAAAATACAGGCACTATTGAAGGAAGGTTTTTGGTTACTTCCTACCTAGGTATATGGGAAAGTCGTGCGGCTCCTTTTTCCTCAGTGACATTGTTCTGAAGATTTTACGTACGATTAATGTTATAATTATAATTATCGCAACATCCCCTTTGTATCAAAATTTTGGATATCGAAACCGCATTATTGATGATAATCATACATGCGTATAGATAGTTCAACGAAATATCTTTTGCGTGAATATTTTGACTAATTTATATATAGTTGAACTAACTAATTGGTTTGCCAATGATTTATCAGCGGCTACCTTATTATTAACCGCAAATTAATTTACCTATGTCAAACTATAACCCATTTGTCAAGTTTTACTATATAGGTGCATTAATTATATCCTACTTCTCTTATTCCGAATTCCCTTAATCCCAAAGGTTTTGTCGTCGCATGAATTGGACGTATTAAATCAATTAACCTATACCTTGTATAGCCTCCATTTCAGATGTTACGATTAGGATCAACATCATAATTTTGGCAGACGTGAAATTTTCACCTCTTCTTTTCTTATCGTTAGTTTTTCTTCTGCATGCAGGATTACGTGTAGGTTGTACACATCTTAGGGTGCATGATCCCTATATTTCAACGAACTCGTTTTTCTTCCCCCATAGAAAACCTGGAGGGATTGGTGACATCAAATGTTGTTACTTCTGCGAAATAAATGTATCACCCTAAATTATATACCTTTTTTTTTTGTGTTTGCAGAAATTTGTAATCGGTGCTTCGGACCACAAAGCTTATTCCTACGATAGAAATATGCCGTTAATATTTATCGGCGGTGTTCCGAGATCGGGAACAACTCTGATGAGAGCAATGCTCGACGCTCACCCAGACGTCAGGTGAGATGATGAATCGATATCTCGTTACTTCTTAGTAATCCAAATTGATTTTAATCGTCCGAAATATATAGTAAAAAGTTTATCGTAGAGTTTTGGTAAAAACAAACTACGTATAGGGGCGTAAGAATGAAGGAAATAAACTAAAATGAACAAATAAAAATGGAAAAGGGAGAAAAGGGTGCGCCTGTAAATGTCTCCTTAGGATAATTGAATCCAAACATTTACTTCGGGACCTGCAGAACGACCCGCGGAAGGTGCAGGCTAAGACGTGACTGGCAGTAAATCCTGAAAAAGAATGGGGAAGACCGGGTGGACATTTTGCGGGCAATGCTGTTTCGTTACGTTAAAGTATCTCGAGTCACGTACACGGTTACGTCGCTCTCTGTTTTTTTGTTTTTTTTTTCCTATTTCTTCCCACATTTTTTCTTCTTTTTTCTTCTGCTCTCATCCTTCTTCATCCCGTATATACCAATGCCCCACCGCCGCGACGCTATAACGCGACGTGCCGCAGGACTTTTCTTTTCGAATCCTTCTCCGGACGCGTATACATGGTATAAACGAAACGGATTCTTTACACTTTTTTCCCCCTAGGTTGGATAGGATAGGAGAGCACATGGTTGCAATAACAAGTGATACAAGTGCACAACACCAAGACGCGATACGCTCAGGTGTTGTAAACCCCTGAGGGAAGTTACCGCCCTGTAACGGATAAATATATTTATATATCCTGTGTATTTTGTATACGCATATATCCTGACAGAAAAGTAGATCTCGTAAGCTCACACGCGGTCCTAAGACGTGAGGATACGAACGCATAAAATGGCAGTAAATTTTTTGTTACTATATTCAGATCTTTATACACATATGGACATATACGTATATGATATGTATGTACAAAATGTTTCCTGCATGTGTAGACAACATAATGGTATTATTTTTGCAGTATAGTTATGTACTGAACACAAAAGACAACAAATAATAATAATAATAATAACAACAAAGCGCGTGGATGTTTTAGCTGTACCAATTCTACATGCTATCAAAAACGGTTTTATATTCATTATTTCTATAACATCCAACTCAGGTTCAGGAATTTGTATAGTTGAATTGTTATGTCTACCGTTTTTTGTTATCAGATAAACCACTGATTTGTTGCTTATGTAATTATTGTCGGTTTTATAGATGTGGTCAAGAGACGAGAGTTATACCAAGAATTCTACAGATGAGATCCCATTGGCTTAAGTCAGAACGAGAAAGTGTTCGACTTGAGGAAGCTGGAATCTCAAAAGAGGTGAAAATGCGCAGTCAAATATTAAAATTTTCAAATTGTCTTCTTTCCAATTTAATATCAAATATTTTTATTTAAAATTCTTTCTCCTGATCGCGCAGATTTATATTCGATAAGAAGTTCATTAGGCATTTTTGGCATCCCTATATTTGCACCCTGGCATTATATACATTCCAGACTTCGATAATTCTTTACTATATGTATAGAAGGATCTAGAAAAGAATTTATCTTCTATTTTAAACTGTAAAGTAGTTAAATACGTCTCTGTTAGGCTAACGTATCAATACAAATCACGTTAGTACGGGTAGTTGATCCATATAACATCGTCGATATGCCATCAGCGTCGAGAGGAGACCCGGAATAAACTGATAATAGATTAGCAGTCGACAGAGTTGAGAGTAGCTCGTGTTACGAAGGTTTTGAAGATTGATGGGCGAGACCGAGGGATCAAGAATTGACTTCAGAATTTCGATATTATACCTTTATACGAGCTTTGTGTGACGCGTGCATTGGAGATACTTTGTAAAGTTTAATAATTCACCCTTCCTTCGTACATCTATATACCTGTCATATTTATATACATATATATAATACACGATTTTACTTTTTTGTTTTATGATCTAAACAGGTGATGGACAGCGCCATTGCAGCATTTTGTCTCGAAGTTATAGCGCGTCATGGTGAACCAGCACCTCGTTTATGCAACAAGGACCCTTTAACCCTTAAAATGGGATCGTACGTTCTCGAACTATTTCCTAACGCTAAATTTTTGTTTATGGTTCGTGACGGGAGAGCGACGGTCCATTCTATTATATCGAGAAAGGTGAGTGTGACTTTTCTCTGTTTTTTTATTTTTTCGTCTATTTTATTTATTTATTTATTCTTTTTTTTTCAAAATATCTCATAAATCCCTGACAAGATTACCAGTTCTAATTTGTTTCATTCCTGACGAGATGTAACGTAAAGTAAGGTATACGATATACAGACAGTATAATTTTAATGGAGGCTTTCAAAGCCCGCGGAGTTTTAACGATTCTCTCTTACTCGCTTTTCCTTTCCTCTATCCTCTTTCTGGGGTGTAAAAGTTGTTTTGTCATAAAAACAAATGTATAAAATGTTGAACAAAATGGAGAACTGTATAATAATGTCTTCTTGTTTCATCCTATTTGTAACCAAGATTTCAAGCTTTTGCATATTGGCTACTTGAATTACAAATGAGGAGACTCTGCGGGACATTATGATTTTCTCTTTCCTCTCTCTCTCGCTCTTGTGTTTTTTTTTCTATATTATATCGGCATAGTAGGTACCCAGCCAGACATATTATACCGTCTCGTTCGACTGCATCCATAATGACGTATACTTTTAAAAATTGAATAAGATTTTTAAAACCTGCAAAATAATTACTTCGCCGATTGACAATTTATGAATTATTTGTAACGCAGGTCACCATAACAGGATTTGATTTGAGCTCGTACAGACAATGTCTTACGAAATGGAATCACGCAATTACCGTTATGCATGGTCAGTGCAAAGAAGTTGGCTCTGATAAATGCCTTATGGTTCCTTACGAGCAGTTGGTTCTACATCCAAAAGATTGGATGAAACGGATATTGGCGTTCCTCGATGTTCCATGGAACGATTCGGTTCTTCACCACGAAGAATTCATCAACAAACCGGGGGGTGTACCCCTGAGCAAGTAAGCAATTTCTAATTATTGTCATTGTTATTGTTATCGTAGTTCTTGTTCATAAGTTGGGGGTTTCCAATTTTCCGTACCCTGCAGGCGGCACCCTGATCCTCTATGAAATCTGTTCTGCGCATAAATTTCCCCCTTGCATTCTAGTCGAATTATACTACATATAGTTTGAGTAGTATAGCTTAGCCTGAATACTTCATTTCCGGGTACTTACTCGATATAATATACGATCAGCGTAGTTTTACGACCTAACTAGAAGTTGGAACTATATAAGCTTTCCGATGTTCCAAACCATTCCGCCTACGAAACGTCCGTTATTGGATCAAATACTGCGCTGACCAAATACCGTCGTTTCTTGTCCCAGGGTTGAACGATCTTCGGATCAGGTAATCAAGCCCGTAAACCTCGAGGCGCTGACCAAGTGGGTCGGTCACATCCCGGATGACGTCGTTCGCGACATGCCGGACATAGCCCCGATGCTCTCAGTTTTAGGATACGACCCTTACGCCAATCCCCCGGTTTACGGAGCCCCGGACAGCCTCGTCAGCGACAATACCAGAAGGTAAAATCACCTATAACACTGCACTTTGAGGAAGAAAAAGTGTTTCTTTTTACTTTTATTGAAAAAATGATATTATTTTGTTTTTCTCTCTCTCTCTCTCTCTCTCTATTTTAAATGCTATTTGTCACTGTTCCACGTCGACTTTCATGCTTACAATGTTCATGTTTTATCAATTTTTTCAGGGTCTTGGCGGAGGGACCAATTTGGGCGGAAAAAGTAAAGCAATTGGCGCTCCAAGAAAGGCCGGTGCAACAACTAGCAGCTTTTGAAGAAGATGCAAGCGATTTGCCAAACGCGTGACACCGATTTTACCTACTTTTAGGGACACGCGAGCACAATTTTAACATGTACAATTATTACTACGTTTAAACGAAGGAGGCAAACAAAAAAGGAAGGAAGGAAACGAAAATAAGGTCGAGGTGCGGTAATCATTATGGTTGACATCAATAATTCTAAGTTAATTAGTTAGCTCACCAACATCGATATAATAATAATAATAAAATTTACAAAATCTCATTGTTGCAACGACATTCAAATACTTCGCAATGTAGATTCAAGTATCACGTGTTAATCGTTTTTATTCATCTAACTGAATGTATATCTACTTATACAATACATGCTGCTGTTATCTGAATCGAATGCAAGAAACATTTCCAGATCTTTAAATCGCGCTGGGAAATGTGAAAAAAAAAATGAACAAATAAATATCACAAATTACGTTATCGTTATACATATATGAGGCAACGTGTCAGGATGCGTGTGATATAACGAGAGAATGGGAAGAAAATATCAATTGTATCCGGATTGTAAGATGACAATAAGGTTTATTACTAAAAAAAAAAGCATTTTTCAGCGTTATCGAGAATTAGTCACAATTGCTATAATGATTAGAACTAATGCATTCGTGATGCATTGTTTGTTAAAACTTCACAGTATGAGTTTCGGATGCGAATACATACGATTAGGCAACTTTTTAAGTGATAATTTGTATGATCTGCTACGCTCGATGAATATTGAGTATACTATACCTACCTACCTATGTGTAAAATAGATTAATAGATATTCAACAAAGTCTAATTAAATATAATAAAAAAAAATCTCAAAATATAAGTACATAGAATAGAAGCAAGCCGTTTTCACAATACAGGTTCAGAGTCAAAGATCAAATTTATTAATAGGTATAATAATATAAAATTAATATTTTATTGCTTGGTCACACGAACAGCTAATAGATGACGAGATCACTATCATGGTTATTATTATTATCATCATTAATATCATTGTTATATTACACAATTAATTTATAACATAAAGAAAAGTTATTAGTTATTATAATTATTAGCACAAATAAATGCACAGTACTTATAGGTGTAGAAAAATATCGACCAATGGCCAGTGAGTATATGGGTATGTAAACTCTTGAGAAGATAAATGAAGCACACGAATTATCAAACAAGTACGATTAATTTGTTTTTTTGCTTTTTGTTGCTAATAGAGAATGTCTTCTTATTAACAAAATCATAAGTAGTTTATTACCTAATTACGACCACGTGGTGCCCTCACTGAAATTATTTCGTATATAAATTTGATACGCGCCAAATTATGCGGTGCTGACCGTGATTTGAAAAAAAAAAAGATAAATAAATGAATAAATAAAAAATGAAAGGCTTAATCAAAACATGTTTTGTATTAACATGTGCTTACGTTTGCCATAAGTGTTTCAAATGTATTTTGATTCTGTGTAGCTGGCGCTTTAATAATCAAATGAATAAAATATAGGATAAGTTTTCGCTCCGTGTTCACGTGCCGCTTTCATAATTAATTTGAAAATTTAATAAAACTGGCAGCATTTTGTGAAAAGAAAGCGGAGCAAAAACTGTAAAATGTCACAAATAGGTAGATGTCGATTCTTTGCTGGAGATAGGTCGCACAAAATTATTGTAATAAGTTATGTAAAAAAGAAAACAAGCAAATTTATGATTATAATTGATCATTGTTCGCGATCAATAATACGCGAATTCGCGGTTGTACAGAATGGAAGAAAATGTTTATGATGTTAGCTAATAATACATTATTGGTAGTTTGTGTGTAAGTAAAAAGAATATGGTGCACATCCTGATGTTTAAGTGACACGTAAAACATGAATCCTTTTAAATGTTTCTAGACATGCCGTTATTTGATGCAATGGCATTTTATAAACTGCTTTTCAAAAAAACTAAATTGATCCTAATGACAAATCCTAATGCTGCTCCAACTGCACTTACAGATATAATTTTGACATTGTAATAAATACTTGCTAAAGTTGTTGTGTATGATTATAATACCCAGAAGTAAAAAAAAAGAAGAAAAATGAAAGAAATAATGACAAATAAATTATTTTAATATTAATCATTGTCTCTCGTAATCATTTATTACTTTCATCTTTGTTGTGGGAAAGTCAACATCACTGATAATTGATCATACACTAGACATTCACAGTGATGACCTCAGTTGCACACCATTAGATAGGGATCACAGTTAATTGTTATTGCGTATCCTGCGAGCTTTGAGTTGCTCTCTGTGTAGACCCGCACTGGAATATAGAATTTTCATATCAGTAGAGAAAAGAACTATCAATAAAGATATACTATATTGATGAATTACTACCATTTGAATGCGCAAAATTTGGTCGAGAACGTGAGGAAATAAAGGTCGAAAACTGTTCACCTCCATTGAAGTCAAATGGTCTAGTTTACCATACGTGCTATCACTCTTCACTAAAGAATCACCTGATGTCCTCAATTTGGACATTCTGATATCCCATATATCCTAAAAAAAGAATAGATATTGTAAAGCCTTTAGCAGAATGTTTTGACTCCGTCGCATGACTTCACACCTTTATAATAGTTCGAATCTCTTCTGAATCCTCAATATCATCTGAAGCTACGCCCAGTAATACCAGAGCTTCGTCCATGTAATGATCGCTTGGCATTTTTGTGAAGAATCTATGCAAAAGAATATTCGTTGAATGTTTCACGACGTAGACTCAAAAGAACGATTGAATGATGTAATTTTTAAGGTTAGAAGAAATTCAACTAATGCCTTAAATGTCAAGGAAAGATTTGAGTGAGTGATATTAACTCGCTGTTTTGTTCTGCTGTTTTGGCTTCATTCAGTACATCAACGTTCATCCATTCTTGTCTAACTATTCGGCACTTTTGTTGTTGTCTTAAATTCACAGCTAACCATATCGGCACTTGGGTCGGTAAACCGGCTCGAAACGGTCCGACAGAACCAGAAATTAAATGTATCTGATTGAACGAAAAGCTCGGTATTATTTCAACCAACTTCTTCTCTCCCAAAAACTCCACTTCACTTGGATCCATCTCCAGGTACGATATGTTTAGTCGCAATCAAAGAAATTGAACTGTTTGGAAGTACCGGATCGACATACCGAGATGTCAAATGTTTGATAGACCGAATAGTTGACCGACAACGTAGTAATGCGGATGCAGGCAGCAGGCGCTCTGGAAAGTGCGAATTCTGAACTCCGAGAAGCTCCAATTATGTGGTAAAAATCTCCGAACAATTCTAACGTAAACTATTCACTGTACGATGTCGCTAATAACTCGATCATTTGGGTAGATAGATCAATTTAGTCAGCAGAACCAAAATATATACGAATACACTAACAAAATCGTTTTCAATCTTTAAACTCCAAATCAACAAAAACCAAAGACTACAGTCATTGGATTTTTGTGATTTCTGTGGCAAAATCGCAGAAAAATTAAATTAAATTATGAATTATCTCTTTAATCGTTCGAGCGATTGTATCCTAATGTATTATGACCTGAGAAGTTCGAATCTCCCGAGTGAATCAAGCTATCTGTAAAACTCATCGAGACATCTCAATTTTTTCTATATAAGAGCGATAAACTGGCGATAACTCGGTAATTTTGTAACTAGATCAATTTATCTCACAAAATCGGATTTCTGGACCCGAAACAAATTAGAATCCCCCGTAAAAACAAAAGACGTTTATGACCCCAAAATTGAAAAAGTCGAACATGAGTTGTAACGAGCTAACGCCTAACTGACTGCACCTATCCCATTTTGCCGGTATCTCCTGATTGCCTTACATCAGGCGCCATCTTATTGTAGGTATAATACGGGAAACCCCAGTTGCAGTTGCGAAAAATCAAGGATATCTCAGTGGGATTTGATTCTAGATTAATTTAATTGACGTATTCGTGTTCCCTGCACGAACACAGCAGATTTCAGATTTTAAGAAAAAACTAAGGCTATCGGCTTGGTATTTCTTCGGGCTAAGAATCGAATTATTTGCAAAATCAATTGCAGGACGCTTTCTCTACGTATTTTCGCGTAACTAATACGAATACGCCGTTGAAATTATTTTCGAATCAAATCCCATCGAGATATCCTTAATTTTTCACTTCTCAGATCGATACGTTGGCGATAACTTGATCAATTCAATAGATAAATTAATTTGGCTTGCAGATTCGGATTCCTGAGACCAAAATATATAAGAATACCATAGAAAACTCGATAAAAAAAATAGTCGATTTTCGGCCCAAATTTCGAAAAAAACAAAGGCTATAGGCTTAGGATTTTCTCGATTTTGGGGCTAAAAATGAAGTATTTTTAAAATTGATTGTAGGACGCTTTTCTGACGTATTTTTGGGCAAGGAACACGAATCCGTCGATTAAATTAGGCTAGGGGTAATATTTTCTGAGATCATTCAATTCTTCCACAGCTGCAATTTATTTTTATCATGTATACTCACCTCTGATTTTTTTAATTTTTTTAGGAGACAATCGAGCAGCCTACGGAGTACTTGTGCCTCTCATCAGGATGAAGGACTATCCTCGGAGCATCTCCAAAGCCAATCATCATGTGTTCGGCGTAGATAATTTGTATAAACATAGATATATTGAGAACTATGGTATAAATAAGATCGTCCTGTATACATATTGTTTGTTTATTTTTTAAGAACTATCAAATAATTAATCTAATGTTAAGCAAGATATAAGTATTGTCCTGTACACGATTGTAACTCGTTAAAATCATATAAGAATGTGTGGGTATCTGTAAGACTGAATCCATAATAGTCATTACGATGTCTCCATATGTATTTTTGATCGTTGATTTATCAATAAACATTAACTACTATCAATACACGATAGTTCAACTATTATTGATCACACCCCTGTACACGTCATTTACTAACATTTGTCGTTGGCGAAATTCATAGATCATAATATCAGACATCATCACATGCATGCATGCAGGCATATGCAGGCATCATCATTTGTTCGGCACACCCTATCATTCATGATGGCATACATCATCACACACACACGCATGCTTGTCATCATGCTGTGTCTCGGAATGGCTCCTCGCCTGTCCTGTTCTCCTGATACCAAACTCGATTTTTGGGCAAATTTACCAATCCGGAAGTGATAAGGTAGATCGCTACAATACCGGCCCTGAAAATCCAAGGCACATTTTGGCCAAAAATTTATTTTGGTATCAGGAGAACAGGACAGGCGAGGAGCCAGTTCGAAACATCTAGCCATCATGTGCATGCATGTGTATGCATGTGTATCGCATCATGCTCGTCTTTCGAATGATCAATAGATCATATGCGTATCCATGCAGGTCTCATCATGTGTATGCATGTGTATCGCATCATACTCATCCACCGAATCGTTAATAGATCATATGCGACTGCGTGCAGGCCACGTCATGTGCATCTATGTGTATTGTATCATGCTTCATCTCAACCGGAAGTGATAAGGTAGATCGCTACAATACCGGCCCTGACAATTCAAGGCACATTTCGGCCAAAAATTTGAATTTTGGTATCAGGAGAACAGAACAGGCGAGGAGCCAGTTCGAAACATCTAGCCATCATGTGCATGCATGTGTATGCATGTGTATCGCATCATGCTCGTCTTTCGTATGATCAATAGATCATATGCGTATCCATGCAGGCCTCATCATGTGTATGCATGTGTATCGCATCATACTCATCCACCGAATCGTTAATAGATCATATGCGACTGCGTGCAGGCCACGTCATGTGCATCTATGTGTATTGTATCATGCTTCATCTCAACCGGAAGTGATAAGGTAGATCGCTACAATACCGGCCCTGAAAATCCAAGGCACATTTTGGCCAAAAATTTGATTTTGGTATCAGGAGAACAGGACAGGCGAGGAGCCAGTTCGAAACATCCAGACATCATGTGCATGCGTGCGTGCCTTATCATATGCATGCGATGAGGCATTACGAGTCAGGGCCTGATGTCGTGATGTGTTGCTTGTATAAAGGATGCTAATGAAAGTTGGATGCAGGGGTGTAATTAATAAAAATCAAGCAACCAATTTGGGAGTAGCTGTTCGTTTATTCATGAGTTATGTAGGTAGGATACATTCAACAATTGTGCTATTATAATATTCATAACTGTATTAAAAAAGTTCCACCATCATTCACAAGTTTCAAAGTCATTCTAATGATTACAAGACATGAGGATATGGTCACTTATTCCACGTTAACAATTATTCGCTATATATGTATGATAATTAATTTCCGAATTGAAGACTAGCAGATGTGAATACACTTCCTGTTGAAGGTCAGGGCTCGTCCGTGATTGCGACGTCATTATTACGATAGTCGTATGTCCTGCGGGCACTGGAAAAAATAAGATTTCTCGATGAATATTGGCTCTGGCTTTATTATTCAACAGATTCGTGTTTTTGAAGTCAATATACGTTAAACAAGTGTCCTGCAATCGATTCTAAATATACTCCATTTTTGGCCCCAAAATTACAAAAATCCTAAGCCTATAGCCTTTGATTTTTTTCAAAATTTGGGCCGAAAATCGACTATTTTTTTATCGAGTTTTCTATGGTATACTTATGCATTTTGGCCTCAGGAATCCGAATCTGCGAGCCAAATTAATTTATCTATTAAATTGACCGAGTTATCGCCAATTTATCGATCTCAAAAGTGAAAAATCAAGGATATCTCAATGGGATTTGATTCTAGAATAATTTGATCGACGTTTCGTGTTGCATTCGTGTGTCCAATCGAACTGTGTGCAATTGAACTGTGTCCAAAAAATCTGTGTGCCAAAATGCTGTGTGCGATTGCTACTGTGTGCAATTGAACGGTACGCAAGCGGGACTCTCTCATCGCCGTCAGGTTGCCCGGATTAGGCGGCCGCTAAAGTAGGCGGTTTATTTGTTCGTAAAAAATATGAGGGGTAACGCAATGAACGCGATTGCCTCCTTTATCGGCCGCCTAATCCGGGCAACCTGACGGCAATGACAGGGGTGTATTGCGGAGTTGCATACAGTTAGGCGTTTGCAGTGCATTATGCGCGTGGCTCAATCGAAAATAATAGGAAGAACTCTGAAATGAATCCTAGTAAGCGTCACTTCTCTTGCATATCATTGAGCACTCACAGGGTCTGAATAATATCAAGTAGTCGATTAGAAACGTAAGTCAATGACTTTATCTATAAGATTGATCAAGTTATCGCCAATTTATCGATCTGAAAAGTGGAAAATCGAGGATATCTCGGTGGGATTTGATTCTAGATTAATTTGATTGACGTATTCGTGTTCCCTGCGCAAAACTACGTAGAGAAAGCGTCCTACAATCGATTTCGCAAATACTTTGATTTTCTTCCTGAAAGAACACAAAGTCTACGTATGGAAGAACACCAAAGACTACAGTCTTTGGATATTTTTCAGCGACATTAGAACAAAATTTGAGCGAAAGAACACCGAAGACTATAGTCTTTGTATATTTTCAAGCGATTTTTCAAGCGATAACTTGATCACGTTCCGGATCCTCGATCTCCAGGAATGAAGACCTTACTACCGACGAGCGATATCCTACCGAAGGAGGAGGTCCCACGTGTTTGTATCTACCGTCGCGACTAAAAGAGCACGTTACCCTGGGTTCAGTCGGATCGCCAAAATTTAAGGGGCACCACTAGTGTGAAATTTTCAAAAAATCGATTTTTCCCTTCGAATCAACCAGGACCTCCAGGATTGACTGACAATGAAATCGAACTCCATATAATTCTGAACGAATGTTCGATATTGGTGTATGTAGTAAAGTAGCAACGAATCGACATAAACCAATTCAAAATTTTGTATTTAAGACACGTCAAGTTATCATTTAACAAATAAGTACATTCTTGAAACAATACCAAGCAACAATATTCAAGTTACACTCGAAATTCATTACAAATTATCCACGTAATATCAGAATTCAAAACTTTGTAATTACACGATTCCCATTTATTCCCTCAGCAGTGAATATCTAACTTAAGATCATTCGGGTTCACTGCTCCCGTGACGTTGACGTCCAGATTACTCGCGTGGGCAGTTAAGTAAAGCGAGAAAAGGAGAAAACGCAAGAAAAAGAAAGAGAAAGAAATAAGAGATAAAGCTAAAGGAAACAAAGATGACGAATGTTGGCGCAGCGCACCCGGTAACCGTTCTATGTTCCCAGCGTATTAATTTATCTAATAAACCGTGCTTCATAAATTGAAGCGCCGATTCTCGGATCAAAAACTCAATGCAGGTCTTACCAAACGTCGCTGGATTTCGATCGTTTTTCTTGAAAGTTTCTGAAGTCGATACAGTTCCAAATATCTTCACTTGAACTGGATCCAATAGCCGCAGTGCTCGGTTATCGTGTAAAATACCCGGACACGTGGAGGATTTGACACACCACAGCAAAACACAGAAAAGGCGTGCAGGTCTTTTCGTTCCATTCACGGCGACTAGAATAGAACGATTTAATGGAAACTAATTAGCAGCGAAGTGAAATGAATTTATTAAATATATGTGCGGTGTGGTTGTCGCTGGTGTCTTTGATAAGCGCGTCGAGTTTAGTTGAACCGCCAAAATCAGCTGTTGTAGTCGCATTCGAAAATGAATATGAACTTTCTTCACTGGCGAACACTTTGTCGGACAATGGAATAACGACGATTTTAATAATTCCAAGTTCATCTTCGTTAATTTTGTACGATACATTGGTAGACGTTGAAATTATCAAGCTAGACTTTGACGATGATAAATCACAAACGAAGGAAACCCGGGCTTTGAATGCCTGCGAAGCTTTAGTTCAAGATGAAATTATCAGTAAAAAAATCGAAGAATTTTCACCAACCCACGTGATATCGCCGGCTTTGAGGTATACCGTCAAAATGCATTATAACCATGTAAAATAGCTTCACATGTAAAGTACCTTTGCCTAAATTCAAGATAAAATTTTTTTATACGATTTCAGACACGACGCCTGCGTTTTTCCATGGGCTAAACAATTCAAATTGATACCTGTGGTTTGGACACAAAGCTCGGAGGCAGAAACCTACACTTTTCATCACTCAGGAATCGCACTGCCGATTTCCC
This sequence comes from Athalia cordata, assembly GCA_963932425.1. Lineage (NCBI taxonomy): Eukaryota > Metazoa > Arthropoda > Insecta > Hymenoptera > Athaliidae > Athalia > Athalia cordata. The sequence goes on from OZ010626.1 coordinate 37,044,757, forward strand.
ACGGTGGATTTTGGTCTCGTTTATCTCATCTGTTAGGAATAAGGTCAACCTTAAATAATATTGAGAATAGCTACGTTACTCCCGCTTTGGCGTTGGTGGGAAAATATTTACCGGATAAAATCGACACTTTGGAAAATTTCTACGCCGATGTTGATTTAGTATTCTGGGGCGCAGATCCGATTTTAAGATCCGAAATTTCTCCGCTTTCACAGCTACTCGTCGAGGTATTTAAGTATATCGGTTTATCGCATCATCTCATATAATTGTTGATTGTTTGACTTACCTTACTCCGTCATTTACAGATCGGATGTCACCATTGTCGAGGCGCTCATCCGGTTCCAGCCGATTTGCAGAAGGAATTGATAGAATTTCGATTAGGTACAATAGCTGTTTTGTTGGACGAAGAAAATAAAAATTTGATCGAAGAAATCGCGAGGGGTCTACCTCAGGGTCGGCAGGGCCAGGCTGTTGTTTGGAAAAATAAAAAAATGAATTATTCAAGTGATGAAAAGCCGGATAATTTATTTTTCCACAACGAAGTTATTCGTCAGGACCTGATCGGTGAGTATATATTCATCTCAAATCACGATTCTGGAATCGACACAGTAATTGAATAAACGTGACGGTGCACCGGTAGAAAGCGATCGTCTTTTTTCTTTTTTTTATATCTATATATCGTGAAACGTTACACGATTCTGTTGGCCGCAGATAAGGGAAAACAAAGCGAGGTACTTAGCGGCAGAAGCTGAAAATTTACGGAGCGTAAAATCTGGCAGTTTGAACTGCGAAGAAAAATTAGAAAAAAAGTAATTAATTGTTTTAATTCTGGGTCAACTGTGCAGAATAATAAATGCCCAACGTCTTTAGCAGTATCAGATATATATTCATTTATTTTAATACTTTTTTTTTCGTTTCTTTCCATTATTCCGCACTAGGTTATCCACGGACGCGTGTTCTTTTGAGTCACTGCGACGACATGGAGTTATTGGAGGCAGCTTTTCACGGAACTCCGGTAATATGTTTTCCAAGAAATCAGGATGAAATAAAAAATTCACATCGAGTTATAAGTCTCGGATTTTCCTTGGAAACCAACAACGACTACACGCCATCACATTTGTTGTCGCTAATTAAAACGATCCATGAAACGGCTGGTTACAGAGAAAACGCAAGAAAAATATCTGTAGCTATTAGAGACCGTCCTAATCCTGCAACGGACAGGATAACTTATTGGCTGGGATACGTGGCAAGAAATAAAAACGTTAAGAAATTTTTAGCAGCTAATGAAAATCGAAAAATAACTTACAGGCATATATTCAGCGTAGATATATGGTTGACAATTGGTTTCATAATCGGTGTTATGTCAGGCGCCGTTTTACCATCGGCCTATATTTTAGCCGGTAGAATTTTGGCAGCCAACGAGCAATTCGGTGGGCATGGCAAGCCTAAACGTAAATATAAGACGTAAAATAATCATATTAACGTAGTTAACAGCCAAACTTATTCGACAGAGGTTATCGAGTTTCTATTTTTCATCCAAAGATCAACCCGCATCGATCGATCCGAAATTTTGTTCACATGCGTTTGAAGTGAAATTGTTTCATTTTTCTTTGAATCATCGCACATTCTTCGATATTATATTGTTTATAAATACACGTAGAATACAAGTCATACATATACATACAAATATTAAGAATTATATCCTAGTTATTAATTATAAATATGATTAGGAGTAAATAGATAAACTTCAATGAAGAACATAAAATATAATCAATTATCGAAGAAAATAAATTACATTTCATGAATACTGCGCTTTGTATTATTATTATTATTATTAATCTTTTTTTTTTCGTTTTTTCATTGTTTTTTTTTCGTATTATATTATGTCCTATATATATCTAATGTCTACTTTTATATCCATGTTTAAATCTAAATTCGTTAGCGGTCATTGCGTATAAAAACGTTCTAATAATAAATATATCATTGTATAATTCACGTCAAAAAAACGGAAAATAATCAGCGGATCTAGAATTTTCAAATAAATACGTATAAATATTCAATAAATCGGAGATCATATTATACAACGTTAAACGCACGCGAATCAAACAAAAATGTTATGCAAATCTAATTGTAAGTCACAAAATCGTCAAAAACAATTATGATAGTTATAAATAATAGAAAAAAAAATAAAATAATGAAATCAAAAAGAACGTCACTATAAGCAATGACGAGATAAATATAGTAAATAATCTTAAAGCGAGCTTTATCGAAGACTTCCATTAGATGGAGAGAGGTAACTATTACGTTAATTTATAATATTTATATTTATAATATATATAATATATATTTATATGAACATATATAGTATATATACGTATATATACCTATACATGTATATAATACTAATTCTTATCGATCATTAAAAATCATAACAGCTTAAATGAATTTCACTGAAAAATTATGTGTGTAATAATTAAAAAAAATAAATAAAAACAAAAATGAAAAAAAAAAATAAAATAAAAAAATAACTAAAAAGGTAATATGAAATATATATACAGAATAATCTATATAGTAAAAAAGTATATGTACATTCATTGGCAGAATTTTCAACAACAGAATAATACAGAGAGCTTACGCCGTTATCGTCATTATCACCATTATCGTCAGACACCTGCACCTAGGTAGATTTTACATTATTTTATTTTTTTAATTAATTATCAAAAGAAAATGTGGTTTTTCCTTTCTAAGTATCACAGAAATTGTTTTAAGAATCTTGTTGTAACAATTGTTGCTTGAAAAAGCTAGTATTAGAACTTTCATTACTCAGCTGATTCGAAATAAATATCCATTCGTTACATTTCAGTGAATTAGTTGATCAACCAACTAACATGGTGTAGATTAACAACACCAAGCTATCTGTGCTAGTCTGTCGTATTTGTATTTTATTTCATTTTACTTGTTTTTTTTTTTTTTGTTTTTTTTTTCGATATTTTTTTTCTTTTTATTTAATTACTCTATTCTATTATAATTTTTTTTTTTTAAGTACTGTCAGGCGTACTTACGTAGATCCTACTCGCTAGAGAGCATTGGCATCTTAATACCTTAATTTTAGAGCAATTTATTAAATATATATATATAATATATATGTATTATCCGAGAGTCATAATATACCTATGTAGTGTATGTATAAGATATGGAAAATTAAAGAATTTTAACAACATTTATTCGCACTTTGATGCATTCACACAGCATTTTTTTGTTTTCTCTTGCTTCTTTTTTTTTTATTCTCTTCCGTTCTTTCTTTCTTCTTTTCGTTTGGAAATATAAATTATAAATATTATTTTGTAAAAACCTCGCGCATATAATAGCATAGCCTCTTGTAGCCTCACATAGACTCGGTGCTGCAGGACTTAGTTATTGTATAATATATTTTACTAAAGTAAAAAAAAAAAAAATCTCTCAATATCTCGGACATTTTTATCTGCAGCTACCGTAACTAACAGTTATAATTATTACAACCTATAAATACCTAGAACAAACCTTTTGCTTTGGAAAAAATAATATTATTACAGCAGACCTTTATTAATTTTACTTTCAAGGTTCAAATTCTTAACACTATTCATTCAGTGCCTTCGTATCGAAAAGTTTTTGTCTATAGAAAAAGGATTTTATCAATGAAAATAAAATTCTCTTCAGTTTTGGAAAAAACAACAAAAAAAACTTAGTTGGATTCTAAAATGGATATTTTCTTTCTAATTTTTTTTTGTTCAATCTTTTCAACAATTCGATTTTGTGTACACGATAAAAGTGGTAAACTGAAATATTCAAGTTGAGCGCTAAACGGATTCCTGTTCGACTTACAATGGATAATTTCACTACCGAAAATTGGCATAGCATTTGTCAAGAAACTTCGGACTCTTCATAGATTGAAAATTCTCATACGGAGTCTGATCTGCTTGATTAGTAATTAAAAATAAATAAATTTTTCAAACCATTGTTATACTTCTTCCGCAGTATAACGATACGCAGAATAATCGTGAAAAGTCATTTCCTTTTTTTTGTTTCCTTTTTAGGGTAAGTTGAGATTTTAAAATTAAGTTTCGATCGAGTGAGATATTAATATATAATACTGTATATATGTATATATATATACCATCGTCCTCTTCTTCAGTTACAAACGTGTTCTTCACGCGTGTACCGACAGTCATCGCATCGCACGCGACAACACCATACAAATATGCAGTTACATTTTTCGGTTATGTCTCGAACTCTCGTCTGATATCCACGACCGCAGCACAAAAGTCGACAGCCATCCAAACCAGGTGATGTTCTGTTACAGAGCCTTCCACGAGTTCCTGGTATCCCAAGTCTACGAAAATCAAGACAAACAAATAGAAATAGAAGAAGAAATAAGAGAAGAAGAATATCAGTATAATTTCCGTTCAAATTTATTCAAATCGTTGAGGTGATAGTAACCTAACGATTCTTATTGCAAGAAAATTGGGTACACATGATATCTATGACTGGAATATATTTGATTATCTGGTGCAACGAACCGACCGCTATAATTCAGCCAGGCGAAACTGACATTGACCCCATGATTTTGCAAGGCTTCTATTGATTTGCCGAAATTCAAATGTCTTGTTTACCGGTGTATAATATCATTTTACAAAATCCTGCTTTCAAATTTGATCCCTTCCGATGAGATGGAATATGTATAAAATTTAGATTCAAATTAACCGTCACATAGAGAAAGAAATTTTCCATATAGTCAATATGAATCATTCCACTGAACTGAATATTCGAATATCTCTTCTTTAAGTTTTTCTAAGAAATAAATGTTTTTCACCTGATAATCAACTGAACATTTCTCACTATTTTTTTTATTTTTTTTACTTAAGTCAAGTTTCTCATTTAATCAATTCAAGAAATCCTTTCTCTCTGTGTCTAATAAAAGTATTACACGTACATACATATTCATATCGCGCGGTATGATACTGAGCAAAGAGTTTATAGTTTTCTAAAACGATTTTTTTTTTTCAATGCGTCGAACACTTTGCAGGGCAATAAAAGATGTAAGCGCTATTTATACCCCCGAGGCTGTATTAATATATCCAGGTAATAAAAATAATACGTTGTGAAATCTTAATTTCTTCTATTCGTAGATCTCGCTTACTCACGTGACGTTTCTTTCGCAGTAATCTGGACTGTCTTCCAAATAAACTAAATCAGTTTTATTGGGCCGTTTAAGATCAGGTCGAGCAGGTCTTAGTCTGGCGGGTCTTCGGCCGCCCCTTTGAGCGAGTCTAACAAGAGCGGCGCCCTCGTGAAGGGCTGCTAATGCCGCCCCTGCTACTCTGAACTGCGGTAACTTTCGCCAGCATACTCTCACGCTACATGAACCAGACATACCTGTGAACAATTATCAGCGATTATAAACTGTTATAAAAGAGTTATTACACCTGATACTACCAGAGCTCGTTCTCCTTTCCCTTCATACATACATATAGACGTATAAATATGATAATAATTACATACTAACCATGGCACTTGCAAACACGTTGCATCCTTGAACGAACCGCTCTTCTTCCAGCTTCGCTATCGTGTTTTCTCATTAATTGTCCAGCCAGTCCAGTTGGTCCGGATAAGTTGCCATCCTTCAATGGCTCTTCACCACCATCCGACCATTCCCGCGAAAATTTTTCACCGAAATGAATGTCCTGAAAAATTATTAAAAAAAAAAAAGAAATGCTATATTCTTACATTTATATCGAACATCCTGTTAGAGATTTGAAAAAATACTTATGATATAACATCTACATAGTTTGTCCAATAAATTTACTTTTTCGTTTATTTTTCCGAATGAAATAATCTTGAAATAAAGACCCAGCAATGCAACTTGAATAATTTTCATTTAGTTTAGGGGTGTTCTGATAGATACGAAAACGTGTGGAACGTGTGGCAGATTTTGTAGTAATACGAAAAAGAAGGGAAAAAAATAACTCCAAGAAGAAAAAAAAAAAAAAATGAAAAAAATATAAGATACTATTTTCTGTGCATGCAGGGGGGTCGCGGTGACGTCGTTAGATAAGGTTATAGAAGGCGTGTAACAAAATAAACATTGTTATCCCAAGCGTGGAGCTATATACCTATATATGTACAGGGGTGGTGTTGGAATGAGAATTTTCTGTGAACGCGCGGCGACTCTGGGAGTCTTAAAACTCCTGCGAGAAGACGTGTTTTCACTCATCTCTCGTCATCCCGCGGGACCCTTGTTAAGGAAATCTTTCAACGCGTTTCAACAAATAGTAGACGTATTATATCGTTAGTTTGCATATGTGCCCGGGCCACTCCCCCTCCTTGCCCACAAACCACCAGGCGTGACGAACGAAGAGGGAAAAAGAACGTAAAACGAAGCGCGCGCGTCGTTCACTCTCTGGTAAGGGCTGCGCTATGATGTCGTTGTCGTCCTCGTCGTCGTTGTCGTCGTGACTTAACAAGCTTAGCATGGTAATCCCCTTGTAAGCTCGAAATGTCTACAAGGGGTCACCTGTTCACGTGAAATGCATCCATTCACCTATACTCATAATGGTGGAGGCGGAAAACGAGAAGAAGAAAAAAAACACTCGTCAAGTTTTGTCATTATCAAATTTTAATTTTTCTATATTGCACTAAAAAACATTAATCAACATAGGTATATATTGTAACTTGAAAATTCTCATTGATACTCATTATTTTCTTCTATGAAAAATTGATTCATATTGTATAATATCGCGATAAAAGCAAACCCACAATATGTAATATTAATTCATGAAAAACTTGTATCGATTGAATTTTTCTTTCTTTTTGTTTCGAATGAGTAGAATTGAAGTAAAATAGAAAAAGAGGGTTTCGTCTCCGGCATATGTTGCATCGAATTTCACAACGTTTTCACTTTTCGTTGGGTTTCTTTCATATATGATTGCGAGTATCGAAATAGGGTTAAATCGAATAAATTTAATTACCTCGCTGCAACCGCCCCACTGCCAATGCCTCGGATGTCGCGTTCTTACTCGATCATCGCATGAACAATCGTTCAATTCACCTCGGGCGCAAGCTCTTGTGACGCTGTAAGCAACTCCGGCTGCAGATATCGCGTAGACGAAAGCTGCCTCTCGACTGTCTAATAAAAATTATTTGAAAAGCAAAAGAACAAAAAAAGTCAATCGATGTACATAAATCGAATAATCATCAATAGGTATAGGCACTAATATACATAATGTTAGTATATAATATATATTATTATTATTGTTATTGTTCTCATAAACAAAATATAATATAACTCACTGACTGACATAACACCCCCGAATATGTTGTTTGGAGTTTCCAAATTTACGGAACAGTTCCATCTTGCAGATCGAAATTGATGCTGGCATTCTTCGATCGCTAATCTTGCTCCGGCACTAATCGCCTGTAATAATGAAGTATATGGTTTTTTTTTATTATACATATCATATACATCACAATTCAACGAACAAACTAACCCATAAAACGTGGAAAAGAAAAAAAATTAACAGAACGTATTTCAGATGAAAATTTTGATATACCTATTGATTTCGTATAGACATTTAGATCAGGTGAACTTATTGTAAAAATGATTCTGGAGTTAAACTGAGAATGACCGAATGAAATGATTGATTCTTGTCCATGTGTAAAATGAATATTCATTGGTTTTATTCTTTCTTTTTTCATTTCTTGGGTCGGTGCTGTTTGAAACGACACAAGGTCGAGGTTGGGAGTATATGTATAGAGGAAAGGGCGGCATAAGTCAAAGAAAAAAAATATCCTAGTTTTGCCTCGAGTTTGTCTAGGTCCTAATACTATGGATCGTAGACGGTGGATCTCACAAGATTTACGCATTAAGAAAGGTAAATGCTGTTTTGGGTCCCTTAAATAAGGAGACTGAATTCTAAACAATCTAGTTTTACGTTTTTTTCGTCTGCCACGTATCCCACGGGACTATACATATAACAATAAGAAAATAACTATACACTTTTTTTTACGGTTTTCTACGGTATGCAGCACGTTCAAAATCATGAGAGGCCAATTTTCGTCTGATGCTGCAGACACGATTCGACGACCTTCCAAGATCGACAATTTAAAAGAGAGGCCGGGTGAGAAAAGTTCGGAAGAAACTATAAACGCAACCTCTAGGACCTCTACCTAATGGATATTCGAAAATAATAGAATAATATTGTTGTTCAATTTTTTCCCCTGATTTGAAAATTCAGTCATTCCAATAAACTCAAAAAATATGCGCACCTCGTTAGAATTGGATAAGGATCATTACCTCGGAGTATATCTTAAAAACCGGATAGAAGAAAGGATGTAAATTTATCCAAATTAAACAAACGAATTAATGTGATCATCCATATAAGGTGGATATAATGACCCTAATTTATAAATTTCACGCGATATCAGACCTGCTGTACAGAAACCTTTTAAATCAAGAATTTTTGAAAAAAGTCGAACCGTCAATTCCAAGAACCAATATACAGGTATGTAAATCAGCAGGTAATAATCGCTATAATACTTAAAATGGAACCCTATAGAAAATAAATTAAAAAATCCGCACGGGACATCACTGCAGCAGCGGCATGATCGCGATTTTCGCTTTATCTTAAAAAGAAGAAAAAGAAGGGGGCTAAAAACTGATGATAAAAAAACCGATAATTGCTCACCTGTAATACGGGCGGCGAATGTGCGCAAATGTCCTGTTGTTTGGGCGTCAAATGTGGCGTTCTGCAATTCTTTTCCGCACTCGCTGGTCCGACAACACCAGCACCGATCGTTTGCGCTGGATTATCGGTACCATTTTTTGATGTTGCAACGTTCAATCCTTGCTCAACCCCCAAGTACCTAAAAAATCATTGAATTATAATACGTAATTATAATATTCGTTTTGAAAATTTTCGCTGCAGCATTAAACAAATATGACGTAGAAAAATTTTCCGATTCTAAATAAGATATTCGCACGACCTTCCAGTGTAGAGTTCAAGGTCAAAACTATATAAAATAATTGTTTCAAAAATAGATTAGGGAATCAAAGTTCAATTCGTTTTTTGTATATTTCCGACGCAATGGTGGCACGATGATCTTGGCATACCACGTCGTTCGCTTAATTTATAAGGGTTGAAAAACGGGCAAGTGGGTCTCATTAAATATTTAATAACAGGAGTTTCTGTATACATATACATATATGTATGTATACATGCATACCTAGTATATGCGCAAACGTTAATCACCCTATACAAATCAACGCTACGCGGGCCAACTCTAAGCATCCACAGCATCCAGCATCAGCAGCAACAGCGCGAAGCTTATAGAATCTCTGACACTTAGGACCACCCTATAATTAGAACAGGTATTCGAGTGAAAATTACATAGGGCTGTTCACTTCGTGGGCGTTACCCTCGTTTCGGTTTTCGAGACGCCAAACTTGTCTTGTATATTACATATCCGAAATAAATAAAAAAAAAAAAAAAAAAAAAAAAGGATAATGAGATGAAAGAAATTAGAGAGAGAGAGAGAGAGAAAGGGATTGAAGATATTTCAGATTCTTTTTTCAATTTTTTTTTAAATTCAGAAAACCAATAAAAAAAAAATAAAAAAACCGGCAATTATGAACGATATGCGCCACTTTTATATCCAATTTGTTTATTATCCAACTAATTTACGATGCCTCGGAATTTTTTTCGAATTTTTCACACAGAGAATAAAAAAATGAATATATACGATTAGGTACAGGAAAATTGGGTTGACGGATTCCCCGCGAAATGCCCGATACGTTGTATCTAGTTTGATGTAATATCGGGGTCCCCCAGATTTTTTTTTCTTCCATTACCAGCAATAGCATTAGCACTGACATAGCAGCGAGTGGTATTTGACTAGGAAGTCATAGTAAAGACCAACGCCCCTGGGACACAAGCTGAGGCACAAAAAGAAACATTAAAGGAATACACAAGATAACATTTCACAGGACGGTATTCGTCAAAGTGCCCATTAAACGCCACTCAAAACGCCGTAAACCTAACCTAAACAAACTCAAAATACTGAAAATAATGAAAATACTGAAAATACCTACTCTGCGGTCATAAAACTATATAGGAACAGTATACGCTGATGCTAACCTATTCAGGGTAAATAAATAAAATTATAGCTGTTTCTAGTCATTTCTGATATCTACACTTCACCATTTACATATCATTATATATACATATGTATACATACATAGGTATAATTAAACATATACCTCGTTATCCACACGTTCAATTTTTCACGAAAACTTTTCTTCACATTTTTATCTCACTCTCTCTTTCTATTTTCTTATCCAAAATCTGTAGATAATTATATCTTTTTTAAATTATTCATTAAAATTCACCAAATTTGTATTTCTCTTTTCTCTGACTATTGTAAGAAATAAGAAATTTTCTCGCCTAGGTAATCGTTGTTTTTTAAACACAGGGTATATTATATCGCCCTTGTATCGGTCTGTATTGACTAAAGTACTAAGCTTTTTCACAAACAGACGATTTTTTATGTCTGAGGGTGTCGCATCACACGTTCTACACGCAATATTGAAATCAATACCAAAATCCTACTCGGCCTGCTGCTGCTGCTGCTGCTGCACTAACTAACGTATTATATACCTATGTATATTATAAGTATCACCCTGAATCAAATATATGTAAGAATGGAAACAAAACGTCATTCATTCGTTTCCTCATCCCAGTTCTTTAGAAAAAAAAAGTTATCAAAAAATATTAAACCAAAAATTACGATACGAAGAACACGAAATTAAACGCGAAAGAAAACTGGGAAAAAAAAGAAGATAAAAAAAAAAAGGAGAAAACAATTAGCGGGAAGGAACGAAAAAATGAGGTTATCAACAGGTTTCTCGTGGGTCTACATGTATAGTATTACATATAGTACACAGTCAGGATGAAAAATAAAAATGAACGAAAATTGAGTTTAGAAAAGAGAAAAAAAAAAATCGAAATTTGAGTTGACCTGAATTTCCCGAGGATTGATCGAACAATAAAAGAAGAAGGCGTGTGTACTTATAAAATATTAAATAATAATAACAGTGATAATGATAATAATAATATTAATAATAATGAGATCCATATTCATAATAAAATTCCTACTATTATAGTATATACATATGGGATGTCATGTCAAAAGAGTCTATTCAGAAAAATTGAGGTATACCGTCGTCTATGTTTATTATTATTATTAAGGGGTTCATGTGCCGTCATAACCATGTCAGTTTAAGCATTGTTCACATGACAGCGATAGGCCCATTTACCGACCATTCATCCATAGCATAATGGGATAAACTCTATACCCTACAATGGGAGTTGCGGAGTTCACAAGAGTTCGAAGTTTAGCTGCACAGAGTTGCACTACGTCTTAATACATATAAGTATGTATATATTTATTTTTTTTCTATACGGTATTTATTATATTTATATATACGTATATAGCATGCGGCGTATATTACATATACGCAATAATGCGGTACGGTGATCTATAATAATTGAAGAAACCGACCAAGGGAATGAGAACTTATGTACATATACTTACGGGTCATATAGTATACATACCCCTCATCGTATACCTAATCATTCATAATTTATGAAATAAAACATAATTGCGCGCTTACGATATATCGTCGTCTACGAACGATCTCAATAAATTCCGCGCCTTATTTCACATTCCACGATTGTAATAGATATAAACGACCGCGCGAATATGCGAGAGACATATAAAAAGAAAAAAAAAAAAATTTTAAATTTGAATAAATAAAAACTACAAAAATTCACCATTGATTTAAAATCCATATTTCAATTTATTTTACATCAAATTTTTTTTCTCTCGAGTTTCTTTTTTTTTCTCTCCTCCCTAAGACGTTTATCGGGATATATATTTACAACAGCCAGGGGGGGAATGATAAAATTAGTTTGAAAAGTTAATTATGCGAAGAATAGATCATGTATAATAGAAAAGAAAACGTGAGGAAAAGAAAAAAATAAAATTTGGAATATTACGGGAATCACATATTTTGTCAGGGACTACACGGGGTGATATGGGGTCGTATATATTATTATATCACGTTGATGCAGCAGGAGAGAAAGTGGAGGGAAAAAAGTAGGGGGGAGAGTTGCTCTGACAATCCACGTGGATACTTGAAGGAAAATCCAAATAAACTAAGGCGACTATAGAACAGCTCAATCTACACCTTCGAGACTTGTGTGTTACTTTATATACGTATACGGTGCAACGACAAACTCTACATGCACTAACGGCTTGCAGAAGAAAGAGAAGTAAGAAAAAAAAAATAAAGAAGCAGTTAGTAACTGCTATAGTATATAAGGGATAAATAATGCGTCAAGATTTTGAGAAGACCAAAACCCAGAGGAGGTCGCAACTCGTGCTGCTGCTTTTCGGGCCACCACGAATTAGATTAGGAAAGTCAGACGTCAAGCGTTTTGTTTATGAATACGTAAAACTCGAGTCTATCGTCAGTATATAGGTCTGACTCGAGTGATCTTTCCTTCCTTGTTCTCTTTTCTTTTTTTTTTTTGTACATTATTTTTCTACTTTTTTTTTGCTGACGGCTCAATTTGTCCAAACTACTCGATAAATTTTGCACAAAAAATTTTTGCAATCTTCTGGCGTCACGTAAATTTGAATGAAACGAAGAAGCTATAATATTTGACTCTTCGGTTCAGGAGAGAGGAGACGCAGATAGAAAAAAAAAAAAAAATTAATGAAAATAACAAAATCGAAGAGTGTGAAAGGTGGAAAGAAGAAAGAGAGAAAGAAATAAATAAATAGAAGGGTATGTAATAAACAAAATATATATATGTATGTATAAGAAAAGAAGCCCGGGGGTGGGGGAATCCAACAGTACTCTAGTTGATATCCCATGAGAGTTTTGACTGCACTTTTAGATTTCCGTTTCATCCCTCCAACGTACGTACCTCGGTGTATCTTGTAGATACACGCGGTATATCGTCATGACAATATTCACAAACGTGCATCATCATCACCGTCGTCGCCGTTGTAACAATCATCATCAAAATCCACGTGTGTAAAAGTCTCACGTGGTCTCCTACGTGTACGAATAAAAAAAAAAAATAAAAAAAGGAAAATGAAGAAAAAGAAGAGAGGGAGAAAGAAAAAGAACAAAAAATTTGTAAATGGCTTCGACGTAGTGATTCTGTACGTATAGATATACGTAATATGGGCATGTATATACGTATGTATATATTTATATATATGCACGTACATAAGATCGTATGTACACAAGACACGGTGGTTGCGTTAAACGTGAACAATGGGAGTATAGAGTCCCGTGGGAGATGTTGCATCCCCTAATTAAGATTGGCCTTGTTTTAACATCCCACATATACCTAGTAGAAATGATTTGCCACAGCCCCTCAAGAGATGATTACAATGGTAACGCTGCAGGGTGAGCAGTTTCCCATATACATATACCTGCAGATGCGGTTCCCTGATCCAGGGTGATTCATCCGTTACCAAACCTGCACACATATCTAAATTCTATCTATCTACGTACACGTATGCTTATGGATATGTATAACGTACACTCGCACCGTATCTATACTTTATCTAACAACAATAATTCTTCATTTCTTTCAGAGGATCAGGCAAAGGAAGAAATAAAAAGAAAGAAAAAATAAATAGATGGTGCGAGTAAAGGAGGTGAGAAAAAAGAGTCGAAGAGTGCAGCGGTGGAGGTCGTTAAACGAAAGCTTTAGGGTGGGCACACTGTGTAGCATATAGTGCATAGTATATGAAAGAATCATATGGGCAAATACATACCACATTATATATACATATATCAATTTTCTCCGTCGACTAACGACAAGCACTAACCTCAGCTTCGTTAATTAACCATGATCACATATACAAACACTTTTTTTCTTCAATTTCCTTCCTTCCATCCTTCCTTTCCGCCGTCTTTTCGCTTTCATATAGGTATATATTTTTTTTCATCCCCCTCTTTATTTTAATTTACTCTTTCTTATTATGTCGTTGTTTTATTTTTCATACATACGCGATCCTGCCTCACCCTTTTCGCGCTTTCTTTTTTTCCAATCTATTAATTAATTTATTTATTTATTTATAAAATTGTTTTTTTTTTGTCTCGTATATTTTCTCTGTGATTTTTCTCGGAATGAGCCACCCTGTTTACCCCCTCCCCTTTCATTCACTCGGTTCACTTCGGTATCTACACATGTACACATACGCATGTATTTACATATACGTAAAATACATACATTTATGTATATACATAGATTTATACGTCGAAGGGGTTATGCCAATATCCTGTGGGCTACGCCGTAACCCCCTTGTTGGTTTAGCTTTCCAGCACGGCGGGTTAGCCACCGCTCAGGCGCAAAACAAAGCCTTCATTCCTTACTCAGTTTCCTTCCTTACACATAGCTGTGCACATATACCTATATATATATATATAAAGTATGTAAAGCTGTTACACAATGATTTTTGATGCGAGAACACGCACAATATCTCATAATTCTACATCAGTTTTCCATTTTTTCTCATAATTCTACATCAGTTTTACATTTTTTACTGTTTCGTTTTTTTTTTTACATCGAAACTTATGATTTGATTATCAATGAAATTGCGAACTATTAGTCGGAAGCTCGATTAAAGAAAGAAGAAAAGAAACAAAAGAGAGAAAAAGCAAAAAAACATAAGGGGCGATAGTAGGGCGACGACGGTGCCTTCCGAGATGACTTATAACTTTTGCAGCATCTGCGGTGGCGCAGCAGCAGCAGAAGAGGATAACCCGCGTTGACATTCTAAAGCGATCTTTGTACTCGACTCTTCCCCGAAAGAGAAAATTACGAGCAACTCGAGCGCACCTGTGTTTCACTTAATTATCGCTGTACTCGCCATCGCATCGTCGGGCGCGCATCGCCTGCGCTTTGGGTGCTTGCGAAAGAGAAATATCGTAAGCTGGATCAACGCGCGCATAAATATAAGCACATCAAAACTATTGGGTTTTATATACCCAACCCCGAAAACTCTATATACTTATAATAGAGGTATTCAAATGCATTGTATAGAAAATTCTAAAACAATTTTGAAAATAAATATAAGAAAATATTAAAAAAAACTATCAGGCTTTTTTTTCATTTCTTCTTCCCTCCGAGGGCGTTTGATCCGATTTTTAAATACTATATTCTGGTTCAAAAAAAAAAAACAGAAACATCTGAATTTTTGTGAATGAGAAATTTTTCAGCGAGTGGGTGGTCCGCGTAATTACGGCAGAAATAAAAGTAAATAATCATCGCTTCTTTTTTTTCTATACCAGCAGCTCGTTCATAGATACCTCAAAAATGAATTACATTCGATTGAAAAGTAAAAACAATCTCATCTTATCCCAAAAATTATCATTAAACGTTTTATCTTTTTACGGGATAAAAAACTACACGGTACGTCTAACAATAAAATAAATAATCTTAATTACCCACTCGAACTAAAACCGCCCGATAACATATATTGTCCCCGATTAAAAGATTTCTTTTTTTTTACATTTAATACGATGCAGTAGGTGATGCCCGATGCACATGCACATATATATGTATAAATATATTATAGATAAACCCAAAACCCCTCGTCCTCGCGTCATCGAGTTTATAATCGTCATCAATTACGTGATTTTCTAGGCAAGAGTTGAATTATGGGAGAGTGAAGAATTAGAAGCCGTATAGAAATGATATAAATTTATTATTAAAAAAAAAAAAGGAAAAAAAGTTCTCACCTGCAACCGCAGCATTTTGAGCATCTATATCAAAGATTTTGTAATGTCCATACATTATTTATACCATAATATAGGTGCCTAATCCCGAAGGAATTTTCTAATGCATATAAGTTATTATACATGAAGATGGTCCTTGACACGACGGATTTAAAAAAATGTCAACCAAAGTTTACACCGCAAGAACTGGATTGTATATTATACGTGTCCTAGCGATGCACACGTTCTTGCATCTTATAGATACAAAGTGGGTTGTGCTGGGAAAAAAAGGAATTAAAGAAAAAAAATCTTGACGGGGGCGGAATGAAAAAAAGTTGAACCACTGACTGAGTATATAATACAAGTTATTGGGATTAACCGGCTGGATCAGTTTTAGAATTTATTTCAAACCGCATCGGCCCTTGTAGTTTAATTGGTAGAACATTATGTCAGACTATTTTACGTGGGCGATAGAATTTTCTCCGATCCAAATCTGTTTTATACACCTTCAATCTTATTATACGTATACCGTGTGTCCGATATAACACGATCATGATTTTATTTTAGTTCCATTTATTTATTTATTTGTTTATTTTTTTTATTTTTATCTTGATCTTGAAAGCAATACGACAGTTGAAAGTTTTGACGAAAACTGATTCGAGATTTCGTGCAAATTTTTTTTTTCTTTCCTCTGCTACATACTTTGCCAAAAAAAAAAAAAAAGTGCTTCGATGGAGTACATCACTTTTCCTGTATTTTGGAAAAAGGAAACAAAAAATTCTTTGATACTTTTAATCGAGACCGAGATCGAATTAAATGAGAAAGTTCATGTCGCGATTCACACTTATGTATATAGTATGTATGTATATGAGTTTAATCGAGTCCATAATGTTTTTCTCCCGTTCGATCTTCGAATTGTTGTTTCTTTTTTTTCTTTTATCTTTCATATTTGGACGAGGAAAAAGTTGATCTCAGGAGCATCTACTGTATACATGTATATAGGTATACCATTCGACTCATTCGATTTGTGAGTATCAAATTTAGACCCCGGAGCTATAGGTTTGAAGACCGAAAGTTTATTTATTTTTTTTCTCTTTTTTCTTATCCTACTGCTGGCGGAAGAAGACTATGGACCCATTCTGTTCGACCGGGTTTATCATCCAGATCTTTAAGATCCTTTCTTTCAGAGTTTGAAGATCATCTCCTCGACGAATAAAATATACATTATACCGCATATAGGTATATAAAATCTGACCGACTACCAGAGCAGCTCTGTATGCAGTCATACATGCGTATTAAATACCGCCTCCTTCTTTCCATCGGATGCACCCGCCCGCAACCAACATTAACGTGTGCTACATGCGCGCATGTAATTTGATAAAATAAAATTTGGAAACAAAAAAAAAATGAAAATAAAAATCAAGGAAGAAGCGGTACATTCGAGAAACAAGGAGAGGATCAAAGCTCCACCGATTAAACGCGCTCGTCAAATTCTTGTAAAACCTGATTTGGCTACCCATATATGTATATGTATAATGTTGTAACTCACCGACCGCGTAATTCGATCATTGTCTGTATATAGGTATTTACAATGTACATACGCGTACATATGTGAAAAAAATATTATACATACGTATAAGCATGTGAAAAAATGTACAAAAATAAAACAAACTCCGAACTACCCACGTATTATGTGTAAAACAAAAATTCATCGTTTCAAGAAATTCTATACAGAGCAAAAATGAAGTAAATTTTTTTTTTTTTTGCCGAATGAAGTAACTTTTCGCATGTAAGAAGAGTGTCAATTATTTTTTTTCCAAGTTTTAATCAATGAATGTAAATTGAAAATTTTCTGAGCATTTGCTAGGCAAGTTTGAAAAAAAGGGAAGTGAAAAAATACAGACTAGGCCGAGGACTAGGCTTGAAGAAAAAAAAAAAAACTTTCGGAATGTGACTGCACTTCGTTTTACAAACGTTATTGTTCCCTTGAAATAAAAAAGTCGAAAATCTCTGAAAAAAAAACAGACACCCTATACAAAACGACATATATACATATTTACACGAACGTGTAGTACCGTGAGCAGTTGAACAGGATATTATTATTACTAAAATCCCTGGGCATCTCGCAGGTATATAGGTACCTATAGTAATAATCAGCGAGCTCTACTTATTGTTAAATGCACCGCGGGTCATTGAGCAGAAGTATGATATTATCTTGGAAAAGTCCTGATTAGATTTTTCTTATTGGAAAACTTTTATTCGATCCAATGTCGCGGATGTGCTGGTGCACCATAGTTTGTATACAGATATACCACGTGATATAGCTATATGTATATGAAGAGGTGGAAACAGTTGACGATTCCCGCCGTCAGCACCGCGACTATCCGACTCTGCCTCCCCATGGGACCCGGTACGTATAAAAGAAGTTCAATCTTAGCTAGAAATTGTTTAATTTAGTGGAAAATTTCTCAGCATATAGTCACCCACCTTATTACACCAGCCATGGGTATCCATATTCTACTACATACGTATTTTTCTATACCCAATCGACGTGTTTACCATGTAAACTAGAACTAACTTCACTATAGACGTATGCATTTTACTCGCTCGATTTATTCAACAGACATTTACCACTTTACTTAGTTTTTCCTTATATACACACATATCCCATGCAGCAATCACCTGCTCTTATTGTACATAGAAAAAAACATGACAACAAAGAGGGGGGCATATAGATAAACGGCTTCGACATCAGGACATCGATTTACCTACTTTTTTAACCTATATATATAATATATACCTTATTCTTTCTTACAAATTTCACGTTTTGCATGAGAATTTTTTTTTTATTTTGTCGTTCTACGCAGGATTTGGAAAGATTGAGCCGTCTTACATTCCTCAACGAAATTATATACGCTCACATAAAACTGATCGGAGAGAAAAAAATCCATTAAAACGACAAAAAAAAAAAAAGGAATTACTTTAATCAACATTCGAAATAACGTTTGAAATCAAATAAATTTCTCCATATGATTTACAATGACCATAAAATCTTAAAATGCCTGTTACATAGAATTACCCACGTCGCATCTGTTCGACGACAAGTTTCTTCTACTACGCACCGTGTGTATAGGTATATACGGTTAGGTAAAACTTGGAAAAAGAAAATAAAGAAAATTAAAAAATAAACAAATTACAAAAAACCAACTAGTTTTCGTTCTCTCTCTATGTGCAAAGAAACCCCGTTCGCCGAGTACCCCATGCAATTATTTATGCTTGTCCTGCGCGCATATATGCTTTAGAAGATAGGCACGTAGATACATAGGTAAATATACAGGGTGTGTCAAAAGTTCCGGGACGGCATTATAACTCGGCGAGAATGCATTTTCGGGAAAAATGTTTCAGACAAATGTTTCAGGATCCTTTCCTGGCTATCTGATAGCGACCTTGGATTTGACCCTAATTATGACCTTGAAGGTCTTATCAAGGTCAAGATCATTTTTTCAAATGGGAACCCCCAATTTTTATCACGGATATCGAAAGAGCAGGAAATTTTACGTCGAAAAATGACCCCTACCATGACCTTGAGGGTCAAGTCAAGGTCAAAGACCACTTTGAATTTGAGAAAAATTTCCTCGTGGCGAATTCGATATGAACAAGCAAATTTTTGTCTGAGTAACTCTTGAGGGACATATCAAGATCAATAACATTTTTTTGAATGGGAACACCTAATTGTTATTGCGGATTTGCAAAGGGCAAAAAATTTTACATCAGAACCTGACAAAATCAAAGTGAAGGCATTTCATTAATGGAACTTATTTTAATAAGTGTTCAAATTGTATTCCTTCTACCTCTTGGAGTCGCTGAACCCGAATCTCGAGTCAGTTTGTACCATCGAGCCGACTGAAGGTCATTTTAAGGTCGAAGTCATTCATATCGAAGTCGCCACGAGGAAATTTTTCTGAAACTCAAAGTGGCCTTTGACCTTGACTTGACCCTCAAGGTCATGGTAGGGGTCATTTTTCGACGTAAAATTTCCTGCTCTTTCGATATCCGTGATAAAAATTGGGGGTTCCCATTTGAAAAAATGATCTTGACCTTGATAAGACCTTCAAGGTCATAATTAGGGTCAAATCCAAGGTCGCTATCAGATAGCCAGGAAAGGATCCTGAAACATTTGTCTGAAACATTTTTCCCGAAAATGCATTCTCGCCGAGTTATAATGCCGTCCCGGAACTTTTGACACACCCTGTATATCTATATATTCATATATAAATAATCATATTGTGTAATACATAATAACAACACCTGATATAATAAGATGTGTAGAATAATGCGATGTCGATAATAATGCACTGCAAAGAATTTTACATAGCGATGAAATTAGCGCGCGATCGACGGGATTGTTTCGCAAATATGTAGTTTGATACGTTCGTGAACCAGCTGAGAGAGAAGCTATAGATGTTTGTAACAAAACAACAACAACAACAACAACAACAATAATAATCATCATGATAATGATAATAATGTTTGTGCACATAATTATATAGTTTGATCAAGATGCCAGCTGTATGTAATAAACACTTCATACGTATAGCGTTATTATAAGTACAGGTAAATATGTTAGAATTTTTTAAAACGATTTATACGTATATATTACAATACGTATACATATATCCTAAGTAAGTGAAAGTCCTTAACGGATCCTGGATGCAGAAATCCGTGTGTAACCTGCGCACTGACTTCAGCATACATATGTATAGTATAACGGCAAGCAACACCGTGATAAATATATACTTAGAATTCCTGACATAATTCATCGTTCCTTTGATGCCGTATAGATACATATATACAATATACACCCGCAAAACGCGAAACCACGTTTATACCGTTTGCGATAGTTCAAAAAATAAATAGAAATATGTAAAGAAAAAAAAAAAACCATATCCGTTTTCGAAGAGATTCTTTACACGCGTTGCTATACGACGTGTCTTATACGATGCGCTTTATATACGTTTGATTTTTTTTTTTGTTTCTGTCAATTCGGCTGGAAATTTTTCTTTTTGCTCATTTTTTTTCCTAGATTTTTCGGTATTCCTCCCTCACCCCACGTTCCTCTTGTACGTATTCTCTCCTGCAAGAATCAGTTTCGTTTACAACTCGCGTCCGCTGTTCGTAGAATTTTTAGAAATATTTTCTATACTTCCACCAAAAACGTATTGGTTGTCAGAGCTTTATAGCGATGAGCCACGTATGTTTGTTAGTTCGAATCTGAGAGGAAAAGAAAAAAAATGATATACGGATAATTGAGAAGTACCGCGACACTCAAACCCGTTAAGACATTTTTAAGAATGTAACAGAAAAAAGCGTACGGGAATTGAAAATTTTATCTGAGTATAAAAGGCACACGGATGGTATCACTGTAAATGTTTTCGAATTCATTTATCTATTCGTAGATAAGTTTTTGCCGAAAAAAAAAAAAGAAAAATAAAAAGATTCGGCCGACCGCGCGAATGGCGAACCGCGAAGCGCCAAATGACGTTTGAAAATTTCATTTCGCGTATAATGTTAACGTGGTGCAGGTTAAATTGTATGTACCTATACACACATGAATACATGTTCAATTTTCATTGCATTGCGGTTAGACGCGACGAAGAATGCCGGCTTGACTCAAAGAAGCAGACCTCAAAGGGTCGCTTAAAAACGGTTGTATAGGTGTACATGTATATGTGTATAAAAGTCTAGTTTAACCGGGCTAACGGCGCGACCATAACAGAAAATGTAATATAAGTCTAAACGTTTCTGTCAATACCAACGTATAATTTACAACCTTATGTAAATTTAATTAAATTCACTAGTAGCCATATAATATATACGAAGTCGAGGTTATATAGGTGCAGGTAATACATGACCACACGTATGTGTATAATATATCGAAAACGTACTGTGCAGAGTTTATTACGTACGACGTATGTGTATGTATATGTATACAAGTATATAGGATCGAGTGTTGCAGGGGTCATATTCACGGGGTATCGCGTTGTAATATACTTATTTTTTCCTAAATCGAGAGAAAATCTGTGAGTTTTAAATTTGAATTTGGAAACCAAAGAGCCGGTGGTGATATACATATATATACATGTTGTATGTATACGTAGGTAGGAGGTGGATGCCGAAGAAAGCCTGCAGGAAACGGCGGACGCGGCGGCTGTACGCGTTTGTGACTTATAAATAAATCTATTTGCCAGGAACGCGCGCACAGTGTCGAGGGATGTATGTATGTATAGGTATACGTGTACGTGTATATATATATGTATATATATATGAACGTATATATAGCTACTGCGGATTAAAATTGATTTCATGTTTATAAAACGTCCGCGTGCGGCAAGAGATACCTTTTGGCTTCGCTGCAACTTCCCGCGCCCGGTATCAACTCGGATCTGATCTCTTGCTATGGCTGCACCGACCGGCAGCATCCTCCAAAGAATATCATTTAGCTCCCTCTCATATTCTAGACCTGCTAGCCGCAGATATATACCTATACTCGTTTGACGTTTGGACACCGCGCGCAATATCTCACCAACCCGCGCCCTTCACCCTCCCCTCCTCGTCTTCGTATTTAAATATGGGGATATGTAAATAAACACTTTCCAAATATATCATAAGGTCTTGACATCGGCTTAACGTGTTATATACCTGGCATAGATACATAGGTATATAGCTATCGCGTATATAAGTACCCATATGTATATTTACCAAAAGCTCAACATTCGTTGCAAAAATATTTCGCCATCAAAGTCTTTGAACTTTCGATATAGGATTTTTTTTTTTTTTTTTTACAAATTGATCAACTCGATATAGTGTGATAAGAAACGAATAATATTTATCTATAAAATTCCGTTACTTCAATCGATTTTGTGATTCAAATTATTATCTTATTACCACACCGTGCACATTTGCGGGTTTTTGATTCCGCGCAATGACGATTGAGAATTAAAAATTAAAGCGAAGGAATGTCGGCAATTCTTATGTATATGACTCCGAACTATACATGATCAAATAGCGAGTGACTGTACCGTGTATCTATCATTACGTGTATATAGGTACGTATATACATATAACGGTGTAAAGGATAATCATCAACGATTTTTAACAAATGCTATGCAGAAAGAAAGAAAGGTTCCTCGCATTTTTTAGATTAGAGAAATTTTCACCCCGGTGGGCCCGACCGTCGTCTCAGTTTCTAATACATTTCGGTCCAACTGTCAGTCAGTAAGAAGATTTAGTTTAAAAGTTAACGTGAGAATATTGTACATACATATATCCTATATAAGCGTATAGGCCGTCCCGATATCTTCATGAAATATTATAGTTATGTAGACCAGAGCCACAACACATCTTTCAAAATGACTCATGGTATTCTAATACTCGATAATATGATCGTAAAACGAAAAAACTCTTTATTTTACTTCTTCCCTGTAGATTTTCTATTCTTTTTTTTTGGTGTTTTTTTCCACTAAATATAAACAGGATAATGTACACTGCACGCAACTCGTTTCTCGCATTGATAATTATAATACCTGCACTTTTTAATTTTTGATTTTTCTTTTTTCTGTTTTTTCCTTGAACTTATGTTGGGTATTGAGAGAAAAAAAATCATCTATCCGCAGGTTATTTTTCACTTAAGTTTGACCCTTCTCTTACGGTGACATGAAGAAAAACGTTTCAACTGATAAACGTTTTACGATTTTTCGTAGAAACTCAAGTATATGCAGTAGGTATATGTAGATCGGTATATATTATCCGTTAGCAATTAGGTCGATGCTTTTTTTTCTTTTTTCAAATTTCGAACTCATATTTTTTCCCTCTCAGTTTTTCTATACAACAATAAATAATTCTTGATTAGGAATAAATGGTGGCCGAAACGAGTAAATATAGACAAAGATTCCGAATTAGCTCCTTCGGAATTTTTCGCTAATTCAGATCCCCTGCATATAATTGGGCTTTATCACGTTGGGCGTTCTTCGACTGTTTGATGAAGAAAGAAAAAAAAAAAATTCAGAAAAAAAAATTAGAGGAAAAAAGCACACCGCGCGTTATAAAATTGATCAGGTTGGGGATGAGGCATTAAAACGATATCAAACCGCTCGTCGCGCTAATTACCTCTGCGGCGTATCGCGATTGAGACGAAGAATTTAAGATAAGACATGCTGCAGCAGGGGCCGCACCTCTTATATATTCCGTGGATTCCGTTGCGGACGAGAAAAACAAAAAAAAATAAAATAACCCGTGCACGAAGAAGAAGGTCGCCGGAGTCTACGATATTATAAGTTTTGAATAATAATAATAGTAATAATAAAAATGAAACAAGTTTCATCATTTAATTGAACCGTAATCCCAAACGAACACGTATACCTATATATATCTGTAGGTGAATCTGTTTAAAATATTCAATTTACGATGACCGTGAATTATACACATGTACGAAATGGTGGGTATTCTTTTTTCCAAAAAAAAAAAAAAGAAAGAAAGATAAAAGCTCAATTAACCGATTTTCCTGTATAATCAAACGCCTGCACGCGTATAATCTACTTCTTTTCATTCTCAATGCAAAGTATCAACTAAAAAACCTACATCGTCATGTATAAATAAAATAAACATTATTATACCTGTGTACTAATATTAAAACCCATAATGACGTAGAATAGTGAAGTTTTAATATCGTTATTATATGTATAGTTTATTTTCACCCGTCAATTCGGGTTACCATAAGCCCCGCGAATATAGGCATAGACGTATATGTTGTATTCTCTACCGCAAATAATTTCCTGTCAAAAGTTTTGATGTTCGTTTAGTCAAAGATTTTCTAGCTTTTAGCTGCTATGCAGTCCTATACATACCTACCTAAATACTATACACCCGCATATAGTAACCGCATATCGAACATGTTAAAAAGCGAGTGCATCAACTTTTTACACCCTCCGTCCCTTCCTCCCTCACCCCTCCCCCCACACCCCCTCGCTGTACATAACACAACTATATAAAACATGAGGGGCATCGAACCCCGCCGGGCGGTTGCTCAGATTTTTTTTCAAATAGAAGAGATGCAGAAGCGGACCGCGGGCATCAGAAAATTTCTGGCCGCGTTTTCTCTCTCTCTCTCTCTATAGCGGCTAGGTATATATCGATATAGAAAATAATTGAAAAGAAAAAAGAAAACAGAGAGAAAGAAAAGAAAAGAAAAAGGAAAAGGAAAAAAAAAAGAAGGGAGAAAGATTATAAGGAAGACAGGTGCATGGTGGTAGTTTTTGCTGTGCAGGGATTGTAAACGTGGGCGGTGATGGTATGTATGTATGTATATGTATGTATATACGCGCGCGTGTGCGCATACCCTATGTAGACGTGCACCAGTTTGTATAATATACCTATGTATATGTATATACATATATACCGTGGAAAATATGCCAGAGCATATCAGTCCCCAGTTCATTAGACTAAGAAGGATTCCGAGGGAGCAAACCCGACGTAGCTTCCAACTTCCAGCTTCCAACTTCCAGCTTCCAGTTTCCAACCTCCCTCTTCCGTAGAAATCTGTTCTGTTCTGTTCTGTTCTCTTCGCTTCTCTTCTCTTAGTTTTTTCTCTTATTTTCTATATGTATATAGTTTTTTTTTTTTGTTTTTTTCATTTGTTTCTTCTTGTTTTATTCCCTCATCTTCTTTCCATTCATTCTCCCACTCGCTCCGCAACTCATCGGCATCGGCGGCGGTGCAGCAAAGTCTGCTAGAGAGAAAATATCAGTAGAAGAAGCGAGAGCGCGGCAAACGTCGTCGTCTTCGTCGTCGTCGTCGTCGTCGAAAAGATAGCTGCAGCTAAGGTAGCAAAATCGAGAAATCCAGGAACATCGAGACGTCGCGTCGTCGGAAGAAGAAACCGCCGTTTCTGAAGTCGCTGTTGCTTCTTCTTCTTCTTCTTCTTATTCTTCTTCTTCTTCTTCTTATTCTTATTCTTCATCTTCTTCGGAGGGAGTGAGAAGTTGTGTACGAGGATGAAAATAAAAGGAAGAAGTAAAACAGAAAAAAAAGGATGTGCGCGCGTTCGGTGAGAAGATAAAAGGAAGATTGCTGGTGCGCCAGGCTCCCAGTGTCACAGATTGCTTTGAGTGGATTTCTGCAGAATTGCATTGCACCTATAAGCATCCCATACATGCATATAGTATGTACAAATGTATACGTTTACATGTACAATACATACCTATATACTACACATATTCTAATATGCATGCATGGTATTATGCTGTTCACAGTATATGCGTCGTCAGATTCGCGCATTTTCCATCTACAAAGCAGCAGCTGCTCCGATTTTCTCCTATGCTTTCCTTCGGATGATAAGAATGAGAAAATAAAACGGATAAAACTGCAGGCAAAAAAAAAATCCAATGTACAAACCTTCTGCAAGATTTTCATCGAGTTTAGTTTTATCCGGTATATGGGTTTTTATAATTATAATTATTTATAATAACAATAAGAATTAATGTTGTGAAAAAGAAAAATATCTAAATGGATAAATATGTATGAGAAAATTCGTATTATATAGATACGTATGTGATAAATAAAATACGTTCGTTCGACTTCCTGCAATATATTAGGTATAATGGAAAACTAGAAGAATAAATAAAAACAAGAATAAATAAATATAAATAAATAAATAAATAAATAATTCCAATTCCCATCGGGATTTGGAAAGGTATAGCCATAAAGTGTGTATCCATTAGATCCCATAAGACGCAGGGCATGTGCAACACAGCAGCAGCGACAGTTTCGTTTTGTCGTCGATATTTCCAACTGATGACGCCCCTGGTGTCAAACGGCAATTGCTTTCCGACACCCACGTATTCACATATATAACTAGTATTTTATTAATACACACCCGGCATATTATGGCACTAGGTTACATACCCCCATTGTATATACAATACCTTATATAATATACTATACTATATATGGAAAATAAATTACCGCGCTATAACAAAATAGATATACATATATACGATAGATAATTTATAGAAAGTAGTAAATTCGACCTCGATGACCTCGATCAACCTATTCAGTTATAGGTAAAACTTACCGCGCACAGATTCTTCCCTTCTCATTTCCAACTTGTTTTGTTTCGATTTTTTGGCAATGCAGATTTGATGATTAGAAAATGATAAGAAAAAATTAACGAATCTTATCACTTATGCTTCGTATGCAGGTGATAATACGCAAAAATAAATAGGATAGCATACGATAATGAGAAGAAAATTCTGGGGCCGGATCGTGCAACGTCAAAATCAGCGATTCGCGGGAGTTCCGAAAAAAAAAAAGTAGAAACAACCCCGTGCCATAGCGTGTTATAATATGGACACTTCTGTACGCGTACATGTATAGGTATAGGTATGTAGTTATACCGCGGCGGGCGTGTTTGGTTCGACGAAAAATCTATGTGATATAGCTACCTATATTATAAATGTACCGCGTTATCCTAGTTTGAAAAAAACTGACATGAATCTCGCAAACATACTCCATATATGGCTTGAGGCGTAGAGTAGGTAGGTAGGTAGATAGGTAGGTTGGTAGGTAGGTAGGTAGGTAGGTAGGTATAGATAGGTTAGTTGGTAGGTAGAGGAACGTATAGGTACAGAGAGAGGAACGAAGCTGTAGAGGAGAGGAAGAAGAACGCGCGGGGCATGATGCTTGTGCCCGTTTCATGTTTCATTCCGAATATGGTGGATGGAAGCAAAATAACACAATAGAACCTCGCAACCCCTGTTCCATGCTATAATATACACATATATGTACACATATAGGTATGCATATACATGCCTATATCCTTCATACTATATATACCATATATACATATTCTATATATACACGCGTTTATATGTCGGCCATATAATACAACACGGGTAGGCAGTAATTAGTGCAGAGGGTTAGTTAGCTACGGGCGGGGCCTGGGGTAGCCAATAGCGTTTCACGATTTACTCCTGGTATTATACTATACACTATACAGAATCCAAACGACGAACGACGAAGTTGCGTTTTACCTTCGCTTTGCAACCACTGTACGATATATACCTATAAACGTTCTCCTCGTATAATTCTGAATGTCTACCATAATTATAAGTACGAATTAGAAGTAACCGCCCCTCATATACCCCATATTTCCGATCACCATCTTCGTCATCGTCGTTACGATCATCATATCAATTGAATCGACGAATAGAATTTTTCACAACCTATAAGTTGCGTTTCAAAATATTTTAATATATACGAAGCGAGTGACAC
This sequence comes from Athalia cordata, assembly GCA_963932425.1. Lineage (NCBI taxonomy): Eukaryota > Metazoa > Arthropoda > Insecta > Hymenoptera > Athaliidae > Athalia > Athalia cordata. The sequence goes on from OZ010626.1 coordinate 37,072,916, forward strand.
GCGTGCAATAATCACCGATCCAAAAAAATATCGGTAAAGAATCTTAAATATGGGGTCGGAAAAATAATTCTACAAACAAGAAAAAGAAGATAAAAAGAAGGCAATTATTGAAGATGTACAATATCGAGATATCGTATTCCTAAGTTAGCTCTTTGGTGAATTTTCTTATACATCATGCTTGTAAAATGAGTCCGAAGTAATTTCCAAAACGAAACTTTTTCTTTTTTTTTTTTCATCGAACTTGCAGTCTACCGCGACGTAAAGATAAGAGATAGAGAAGAGAGAATCGTACCCACTCATAAGAACAAATAAAAAAGATGGAAAAAATAAAAAAAAATAAGCAACAATAAGTGAAAAAAGAAAAGAAGATCGTGGATGAGAATTCTTGGACTATATGTCTTGAAAAGAAGCAATTTTAGGTCCGTAGAATTGAAACCTATACCAGTATATGCATAGGATGAGAGATTGCAATGCGCGAATGAGTGAGTATAAACCGCGCGTTATCGAAGTGAGTGCAGCAGCAGCAGCAGCAGCAGCAGCAGAAGCAGCATGCGATCTGTTGCAGTATGAGGTAACCTTTACGTATACGAGTATATAACGGGTAAAAATGGGGACTGCATATCAGAGTAAAGGATTGCGATATCGTATACAGTTATAATAGTAGTTCGTACTTCTGCTTCTGCTTCTCCTTCTGCTTCTGCTGCTGCTGCTGCTGATGCATTCATGAAAGAAAACAAAGTAGATGAGGGTTTTTAATTTAACGGATGAATGCAGAACGAGTGGAAGCGCGTTGTAAAATTCATGGGGACAATATCGTTGCTCATTGAGTGTTAAAGATGTGTTGAATGTTTGTTTCTTTCTCTTATTTTTTTTTAACTTATTTTTGCTTTTTTTTTTGTTAGTTCTGTTTGTTCGTTACGAACGGTTTTTATTCGAGACAATCGTAACGATAATGGTTTTTTTTTTTGTTTCTTGTTTGTTTGTTTGTTGGATTTTTGTTTTTTCTTTTTCTTTCATCTTAAAAAGATGGTATAACGCAGGTATATGAAGATAATCGTTCCTTGAATCCATGAAAAAAGCTACTCTGTTCATTACACAAGTATATAGGTATACCTACACTGCATATTACAACGGTTACAATATATATAGTGATATTCCAAACTTTTCTCATTTCTTGCAAAAATTTTCTTTCACATCCAACGCAACGCCCTAAATTTTTACTTCGCGTTGCAAGTCGACAAGTACAAACGATATACGTTACATATACACATACACCTCACAAAACTAGTTTCTTTTTTTTCCAAACATTCTCCTTCTTGTTTTAATTTTTTTTTTTTTATATTTTGATCCATGCATATAATTCATTTTACGCAAAATATTGTTATCCGATTTTCACTAACTTATACATATTTAATAAATGACCTCGGTATCAAATTTCATTTAATTCTGTTCATTTTTCACCATATTATGTACGTATATACCTATAGGTACACGTCAATTATGGCAACATCCCTTATTAATTTTAGTGGGTTACGCCCTTCTAGTCATTAAATTTTTTTTTTTTGTTTCAGCCCTCTGAACACAATGTCGTGATCGTTTGGTACCCTTGTAGAAGGGGGACCCTAGAATTCCCATATACATAAAAATACTAATGATGAAGAATTTTACAAGCAATTGGCGTGTATAGAGGGATGAAGGAGCGGTTGGCGGGGGGGAGGGGGGAGGGGGAGAGAGATTGGTACCAGTGGGGGGAGGGGGGGCGGGGGGAATGAAAGACGTACGCGGTATGATTTTTGACGGGATAGAAATATACCTACATCTCCATTCTCCATTTGTACATATATAGATGTAGAAATGTGTTTGAGTGTATACGTACAGGTACATATGTATATATAGATATATGACACAGCTAGCTGTACGTATGTATATGTATATATGTGGAAGAATCGTTCCGTGGCTGTTCATTGGCCCCGTTGTATAAAGGAGGGTTGGCTTGGCTGTTGGAGTAACTCTGGGTATAGCTGGTGAAGCCTGAAGGGCGGGTAGTTGAGCGCGATGCCTGTATGGCCCTGGATGATCCTCGAGAAACATGTGAAGCGAGTAAGTCATGCATGCGCTCGGCTTAAGAGTACTCGAAAAATGGAATAACCCTTCCTCGAATGCCCGCAAGCTCGAAAGCTTGTTAGGGAGTTTCGCCATTTTCGCCCAACGTTGAATACGGAAAATGAAAAAACGAAAAAGAAAACGCACAAAATAAAATCATAATAATAATGATGATTATAAGAATAATAATGAAAAACTTGACGACGCGCCCCCACGCCGCGATTTCTAAGTCGTACTTTACATACCTATATACCTATCATACGTATATACATGTATATAGGTATACATAAAAATCAAGATTCACGTATGTACGTACGCGTACATACATGCAGAAAACGGCAGGGAAATGTACGCGCAACGAACCGCCATTATGTTATTCAAATCACAGAAAAATTCACTGATTTATATAATAAAACAAAACTGCATCATCTTTTTCTACAAATATTCATTCATTCGTTCGTTCGTTCGTTCGTTCATTCATTCATTCGTTTAGATAATTCATTCATTCATTTATCCATCGCGTGCGAGAATAAATTAGCATGTACCTACTATACATGTAGATATACCAACTATAAATGAACGCACGCTATGGGTGCACGCTATACTATATTGTTATACGTTGTAAGGTGCAGCAGCCGCAGCAACGATATGATGTGGTTAGATATAATACAGATTTATACATAAATAGGTAGACGGTGCATCTATATACGTAATAACTTATACCCTGGAGACGAGTCGAGATCTACGCGGTGGGTCAAGAGTCTGATGAAAATATTAATAGAATAGATCATCATTATTATTAATTATATACTCGAAGGTTATACTCGGACCTCGTTATTAATACGTTCGGTGATGTGATTTTCCAATTTTCGCAACGAAAAATAATAGGAAAAAAAGGAGGGAATTTTCGTAGCACCCGCGAGTGACGTATATAACCTGACCTAGAAAAAAAAACAAGACAATTTTTTTTTTTTTTTTTAACGGGTACTTTTGCAGTTAATAAAAAAAATATTTGCGACCCGCAACAGAGAGAAAAAAAAAAAGTGAAAATGGAGGCAAAAAATAAAACAGAAAACGGCACATATATATATATGTATATCTGGAAATATCACGCGCGCAACACGCGACAGAACGCGATATAGGCGGGTATAGGTAGGTAGGTAGGTAGGTAGGTAGGTATGTAGGCGACACGGTGGTCCAGGATTTAGATATTCCCGGGGGTGTTTAATATTAACAGACGAGTTAGTAGTTGACCCCCTCATAGATGTCATTGGGGGTAAAACTGGGAGGGTTATGGCGAGAGGGTGGTAAGGCATATGATGTTGCTGTAGTAACGGGACTATAGAATTCTAATCGTGCATGGATATACATATGTAATACGTGGCGATAGACGTACATAGGTATATATCTATATTACATATTATATATGCATATATCGAGGGCGAAAAAAAAAATCAGAAGGGCGTAACCTACATTCGTTCTATCTCTTATCCCAACTATTCCAATAACTTCGGTACCACGAGAAAGTTCCTTCACAAAATTGATGCAGAATAATTAAAAAAAAAAAAAACAATTACTTACACGTTACATTATACACATGCAAAATACGTCGTACATGTTATACCATGATAAATAACGTATGTATTTTACATGCGTCTAGCAAAGTGGGAAGTGGTGAGGGGCTTACGTCAAGTTTATGTTCTTTCAGCTTTCGCCTTTAGCATACGCCCTGCAGGGGTGTTTTTTCCTTCTTTCTTTCTTCCTTTTTTTTTTATTACGTGCATCATGCAGGTGATTTTGGGGATCCCCGGCAGTGAGTCATGCTGAACTCCGGGAACAAGGCAAAAAAAAATTTTTTATTACACACATAGGATATTGATGAGGGGAAGGGAAGAAAAGACGTATCGGCTTTTTAACGACGACCGGAAGTTGATGCGTCGATCTCTATTATTGGGAGCAAAAAATAAAAACAAAATGAAAAAGGACAAATGAGAGATGAAAAATGGAAAACGTGCACAAATTGGTGGCTATACTATAATAATCGCCGTATGAAATAAATTAGGATATTATAATAATTCGATAAAATGCATGATGTATGGTATATATGATCTATACGAGTTTATAAGGTTGTCTGTAGAAGAAAGACTAAAACGCAATTGATTTCAGTTTACTAAAACCATTAAATCACTGCAGCTACTTTATATCTGTACCTACCGTGTAATTTTCTATTAGACTAGACAACAACGTATATACATAGAATAATACGTATATAATTAAGGATGAGAGTGATTATTGTGCGTCTGACATTTTTATTGGTAAGTTGCGTGTAGAGCTGCGATTAAATTAAGTAAATTTCGAATCTATCGATCGTAACCAACGACCTACACGAAAGTTAACCACGCATTGTCTAGCAAAAAAATGTCTAATATGTGAACAAAAGAAGCCCGGGCAGAATTGGCAGAAACTACTATCATTTTTATCATTTATTTTATTGGTTCTCATACATGTTTTTATATCATTTAAATTACGTATGTTGCGGATCTGTATAAGGTGTAAGATATACGAAACATTTGGAGAAAAAAGTTTTTGTTATTATTAGTATTATTATTATTATTGAACTGAAAATAGAATCAATTCACAATCAGACCCTAATAAGATTGTACCCATATACCAAGCACGTACGTTAATAAGTACATCTTGTCAGCTATATAGGTAGATAAAATCGATTGAAGTTTCAGACGTATATTTTATTCGGTTCTAATACTTTCTAATAAAGAAACAAATTTATATACGCATACATATACAATCATATACATTAATATTTCTTGTGTTAATTCGACTGTTTGTTATCTTAGGTAATGTATATCATTTACTGGATAGGCACCATAGGGTTATGTACTTAATATGCAGGTATACGTATACGTATATGTATGTATATGTATATTACACACGTGTTACTCAACGACGTGTTAAAACTTGTTTTTTTTTTTTATTAGAACCCATGAAGAATTTCAAACTCGATTGATGGTCGATTATGGTACAAAAATCAATTACAGAGTTCCCAGTGATCATAGGCAACATATTCGAAACATCGCCAATATAAAATAATAATAATAATAAGAATAATAATAAAACCAAATTTTTTATTTCAATTACTTTTCGATTTCTATAACATAGATATATCTGAAACTCTGCAGTGTGCAGGTTCGTAATTATTTTCAAAAGGTTATGACGTCTTTTCAAGGTAGACTCGCGTTCGTCGTCGCTTATATGATTCCACTTCTCATATATTTTTTACCTTCCTTTCCTTTTTTTTTATCTACTTTTTTCATTTTTTTTTTTTATTATTTTTCTTCAGTTTTCGTTTTCTTACGTGTCTTTCCAAAGCAAAGAAAGACGCGGTCGAGTAAAAGACATACATACATAGGCGAGCATATAAGTATGTATATTTTATATACATAGGGTATATATACGGAACTATTTTTTCGTTTTTCAAATTTATTTCTCCCCTCTCCTTTCTGCCATAAATTCTTCTTTATTTTTTTTGGTTTTCTCTTGTCAACGCCGTTCGCATGTAATAAGCGTATAATTCGATAGAAATTTTCAAACAAAATCTAATGTAGTAAATACCGTATATACCTACATGTAATTTGTAAATAGTGTAACATATATACTATATCCTATGTGTACCTATGCGATACGGACATATTCCTCGCGGGGAGGTTTCAGATGTTTGAATGATTTGGAAATAATTTAGGGGACAGAATATTCACCGCACTATAGATATATTATATACCTATATAATATGTACATACGATTGCAACGCAGAGTTTCCGAGTTATTTATGATGGATTAGGACAGGTTTAGCCCGGCTATACGTATGTATGTAATTTATGTTTCGTTTCGTTTCGTTTCGTTTGGTCCTTTTTTTTGCTACTGCAGTAATGCGTATACGGTGCGATGCAACCGATGTCAACCGACCAACCCCCTCATTTAACTTTCTTTCATTTATTTTGAATTTTTCCAAAAAAAAAAAACAGCTACCCGGAAAAATACTCTACATAAATTCGTCAAACTTGTTCAACAAAAATCACAATGAATTTTCTCGAAATTTCAGCTTGCCAAATCCTGGATTTCAAATTCCTGCACGAAACTGGAGTATAACCTGCACTGTTATACAAGGGTGGGCTAATGACTCTATATAATGCGAATTATTGCGCGTAGTCCGATAAGTAAAATGAGAAGAAAAAAAAAAAAGTAAAAAGTAAAAAGTCGTTTAAAAAAGGGGAAGATTGGATTGCGTCGGAAATACCAGCTAGTCCTTAGTTAGTCGTCTGCATGGACTGCAGCTTCATTTGACCGCGGGCAAAACTCGTCCGACGTGTGTTGCGCGGCGGCGGTATGTTACAGGTAAATAGAAGGGCAGAAGTAGAAGTAGAAGTAGAAGTAGAAGTAGAAGCAGAGGTAAAAGCAGCGGCAGCAGCTCCCACACCGAACCGAGTCGAGCGGAGGGGGAAAAAAAAGGTTTAAAAGGTCCTCGACTTTCCACCCCAACGAAGAAACGAGAAAATATGTATTCTCGAAATATAACCACTATATGAACGAGTGGGAATAGCGACCGCACTTTGAGGGCGCAAAGAGAAGGGCAAACTTACATTTCACACATCTATACTGTGAACGCATATATACACCGTACATCACATATATATCACAGAAAATGTCCGGCTCTCAAAACGAGTTGAAAAAAAAAATAAATAATGGACGTGAAAAATATCATCGCGTTGACGGATAACGTCTAGATCTGAATAAAAAAAAAAAGAAAAAAAAAGGTCCAAGATAAAAATAAAATACCTAAATAATTTAAAGATTTCTACAGATTCGATAGGAGGAAACAAAAAAAAAGTTGATTTGAGATTTTTGCAAAAACTTGAATACTAATTAAACAAAAGTTTTTTTTTTTTTTCTCAAATATCGTAGCTCGTTTCATTCATTTACAAATGCTCGAAACTACACAGAGTGTTTTTTTCCTCAAAAAATTAACTTTATAGAATAACATGCAAAATAAAAAAAACTCGCTGCACCTCTAAAATTGTCGAATAGTTGGAATTTTTGGATTTTCAAAAAAGTGCCGTAACTTTTTTTACGCTCAACTACAAACGAAATTTTTTTTTGTTTCAAAAGTCGCGTGCCAGGTACACGGAAGTAGGTTTGATCATAAGAAAATCTAAAATTCGATCGGATCCGCAACGTTAAAATATAGGTATGTGTATATAAGTATGATATATAAAAATGTTAAATATGATAGGCGAATGCATAAAAAAAAAAAATTATCATTAACTACAGCGTGAGTTGAGGGTTCAAAAAATTCCAAAGCTTCACCGCGCCTATCTCCCGTGCACACTTGTTGAATGCGTGGCTTATCTTCAGCTATAGATCATCAACTAGTAGCTTCCGCACTAGGGTTCCCTCTCCTTTTCATATATAAACGTATAGGTATTACATTATATACAAGACGATTTCATGTGCCTGTCTATGTACACATACTATACATGCACATATGTAAGTATCTATATACCTAAACGTAATATACATATAATCACGCATAAATATAATCATACGATGCATCACAGGCGCTAGCCAATCAAATTGTGCGAATGTTATTACAAGGAGATAAGATGAACTTTACAGCATCCGTATGTACAATGTTGCAGTAAAATATATCTACGTACAGTGAATTGCTTTAGGTATATCGTTATAACCTAACCAACAGGCACGTGATGTTAAGATTTCTTCTCTAACACGCGAACCCTAACGCAATAATGTATATACCCTTTTGATTTTTTTTTACTTCAAAACACCTTCGTTATTTTTTCTTCGTACGAATCGACTCAAGATACTCGAAAGCTCGTATCTTCGTAAAAATTAGGAATATTGATTTATTTATTTATATAAAATAAAAAAATCAAATTTCAGTTCCGTACAACTATCCGGTCGAATATGTGCCGAAGTACCTATAGGTATGTATGAATAAGTAATGCGAAAAATTTCGAGTGCGTGAGAATGTTTCTCCGACACGAATGCAGTTTATGTATAGTACATGGGAAAGAAGATCCAGAGGCTTATAACATGTGAATATTGCATGTGGGTAACTGACATCAGATACATAGGTATATAATACCTACACACGTTTTGGTTTAGTATATCATTACACGTATAGAGTTTACGAAATAGATGCAGCATTTGTTAGGGTGTACAAAACCAACCTGCACCCTTGGCATTGCACTGCAGGGTCAACCGAGGAACAAATGAAATCAACCCTCGGCGATAAATTAGGTGCGGGTTCGTTGATCCCATGAGTCAAATTGCAGTATACCGCATATGCCTTACACGCAACACTGACAACGTTTACTACGTATACACAGTATATATGTGCGTATATACATATGTAATGGAAATAGTATAGGAGGAAGATAGAGAAAAGTGAGAAGGAACTTGTGGAAAATACTACTCTTCTATAACTGCAGGCTAGTCGTATACCTACCTATACCTTATACATATATACACGATATGCGGCGGCATCAACTGACCCCTAGAGTCCCAGAATGCAATTTTATCCCGCGGGGAAAGTCCGACGAAGTCCGTACGTTCCATGCATCCATCTCTTTCTCATTTTCTCAAACGTTTTATTTCTAACCATCTCTTTTTGTCCTACAGTAACGTAATTTCTTTTTTTCCCCCTATGCACGCATATGGTGTATATTACAAATGGTTGATAAATCTGATTGATTTTTAGGTGAAACGGTCAACGCATGTATTGCATAAATCAATCGGAGAAAACTCAACGATATCCTGCGGTCGTTAAATTAGATCGTTAGAAATTTAATTCCTGATTTGTGAATGAATTAAAAAAGAAAGATGTACATCTCGTTTACTTTATAATTTTACACTTTGAATCCCGCTGCACACTGTATAAGGTAGTTGTTATTATGCTGAAATATCACGTGAATCGAAACTGGATAACTTCAACTTCAACTTATGAGCTGCACATGAACGAGACTATACTCGAAACTTTTTCTGACACTCTCAACAGTTTGTACATCAAGCTCGTTGTAAACCTCCTCAAGTATATAGTAATGAAACATGAGATCTGTACATCAAATTATTTATTATTCAATGTGGTTATTCCGTACAGTATAATTCGTTAGAATTGCTCTAATTCAGACTGTCGCCATTTTTTGTCAAAGCTTGAAATCAATTCAATCGTTTGTTAAATTTAATTATCTAATGAATTAATTGATTTCATTCAAATATACGAGGGCAACAATAAATATCATCGTCAAGAAATTACCCAGTAGATTGGAAGATATAGGAAAAAAAAGAAGAGGAGGGCGGAGGAGGAGGAGAAAATGAGAAGAGAAAGACCCGAGACTGCAGGCTGGTCCAGAAAGAAAACGGGATGATCAGAAGCGAACGGTTTAAACTGCGAGCGAGTGTTACAGAATACAAGGAATCGGAAATGATGAAACAAAAACAAGTTTTCGAAGATGCCTAAGGGGAGTTTAGGAATAGGTTGGGTCAGTTTTTCATATTGTCTACCTGTCGGCTACTTCAGAGGATAGGTCGTAGCTGTTAGCACCTCCCTTTGTAACGAAACCAAAAAAGAGAACGAAAGGAGAAAAAAAAAAAAAAAGAAAGAGAGAGAGAGAGAGACGATGGCTGCAGTTTAGAAAAGGCCGGGGGATGGCTGGAAGTAGACTAGACCGTATAATAAAATAGTTAGCTAGCTAGCTAGTCCAGTAGACCAGAGCGAAGCATATATAGAACTGCAGTAGGAAGATCAGGGAAGAGAAAATGAGATAAAAAAAAAAAAAAGAAAAAGAAAAAGATGAAACAGGATAAGACGAGCGAGAAGCTAAGATCCCTCACTGCGTTGGCGGTCTTTGGACCTCGCGTAGCGCAATGTAGGTATATAGGAATATATACCTATATATACACGAAGCGTGGAAAAGCCGTTGTAAAGAGAAAGAGAGAAAAGAAAAAGCAAGAAAAAAAAAAAAATATCGGCTATAGGAGGGGAGAATGCAACTAACTCGACCGTACGGCACGGCACGGACCAGACGGATCACTTCGTCCATTGTTATGACATCTCATCCCTCGAAAACGGACAAACGTTACGTTGTTGCGGTATGCCGAAAACTTTTGACGTGATATAATACGCCATATAATAATATGTTTCGTCGTCGGTGATGCTGCCGCCGTTGCAAGTTATAACTGCAGCAGCCCCGAAAATCTTTTCCGCCCGCTGCACGCAGCAGCGGAGCTGGAGATGCCGCTGCGCAGAGCCACGCAACGAGGAACATCACCAAAGCTTGCCGATGTCCTTTGTCGGTGCAGATCGTTTCGTTGGTCGAACGAAGGAAAGTAAAGAAAGTAAAAACAAAAAGTAAAAAAAAAAAAAAATCGAAAGACTCAAACGCGCGACTGGAAGAGTTGAAAAAGGAATAAAACTGAAACGTAAACTGCAGAGACACCGCGCGCGTTAAACTTTTTATCAACAATCCACAATTTCCTAGTAATTTTCAGTCACATACAGATATACAGTATATAGTATATAGGTTAGGTATATACCATATGGTCTGAATTCAAGAAAGCGGCTCTCTTTTAAAAAGGTAATAAAATAATTTTGGGCACATAAAAAAAAGGTAAAAGAAAATAAATAAAATCAAAGGCGTCGGATATTATATATAATAATATACACCTTATACCCCGACAAACCGCATCGTCATCGCATCAAAGGGGTTAATTTGTAAATTATGCGATGATGGGCATAATTATATTATATATAAAAATCTGTATATATATGCGCCTGCAGTTAATATTCTTTGAGAAATATATTAGCACCACATCGCACTTGTTTTTTTGTTTTTTTTCAAAGTTCATGTACCTAATCACAGAATCTTTTATCTCATTTATGATGTTTTTTTTTTTGTTTTCTCTTCAACAATCTTTCTCATATCCGTCTATAGATATATATATATGTACATTTTAGATATATGTTATACATTATAAATACGGGGAAAGAGAAACCCCTAGAGTATTTTCTTGCGGTTTTGGTTATAGCCATGAGCTATATACAATATACATAGTACATAAGAAGAATGAGAAAATGTGCGGCTAGTTTTGTGAATCGTGCGCATCGAATTTGAGCCGGGCGGTCGACGACGGACTTTTGCTATGGGATATATATGTTATACAGGAGAAGGGGCATAGAGTATAAATATGGGGTTCGGTTTTAGGCCCCCATAAGCTGTCCAATCATAGATGGTGATTTGAAAGCCCTATACGCGGCGAACGCACATAGATCGAAGTTAGGCGAAAATGCTGCAATTTTATAGGGTATATGTATACCGTACATAGTTGATAGGTATATAGAAGAACCGCGTAGGCTAGGCGAGAAAAGTAAAAGAAATAAGTAAAAGTAAAGTAAAGAGGGAATAAGAAACGGCAAGCTGATTTGATGGCGGTGCAGCAACGCAACGCCGACTCAACGCAACGCGATGGGGGCGACTCTATACCAGAGGGCAGGGACCCTCTTTGTGCACTTTTTACGATACTACAAGATGGCGTGACTATATATTACGGGGTATTTTATATTGGACTTATAAAAAATGTGTTAGGGGAACGACGAAGACTAGGTTCATATTGGGTGCCAATGTGTGCTCGTAAAAAAAAAAGAAGAGAAAACAAAAAGAATAAAAAAGAAAAACAACGATATTATAGGAATAAAGGAAAAATTACAAATAAACCCTCATACGACTATAGATGTAGGATACCATCACTTATACGTCCAAGCACAGCATATATACCGAAGCTATATACTTCGACAACGTAATTTTCAAAAAAAAAAAAGAAAAAAAAAATTGGATGCAATTTTCAAAGTCTGAGCTTTTATATATAAAAATATAAGAAACACAAAGGAAAGTGTGTAGGTCTTTGATAAGAACTTTTTAATTATCCTATTCAATTTCGTTGTAAAAGTTCCCACACGTACCTACAATACACTTAATTATAGAAAACATCAATTTCCGGTGTCCGCAGCAATGTCAGCGTTTAGGATTGAATGGAAGAAGGAAAAAAAAAATCATAAAAATGAGATTAAAAGAGATGAGATTTACGGTATGTCATTAAACTTTATTGCCACCAGATTAAAACCATATAGCTATATATATGTGTATATAGCATAGTTTGGTGTAACGTGATTATAGCCCGAAGGTGAAGATCTTATATAGATCGTCTTGCGTGAATTAAGGACGATCATTTGGTCAAGCGAAATTATTTATTTTTATTTGTTTATTTAATTTTTTTTTTTATTCGTATGAACGGACATGCGATGCGTATATACAGGCATATAGGTACTTTCATTATTATACATCCGGATGAGAAATATAAAAGTTGAAAAGGTTCGTAACGTTTTAAGTTAATGGCGTACACGCGTTTGTGAGCGTAGAATAATCGTTTTTCAATACAAAGCACCAGAAACAGCGGCAGCGCATAATCGCCGTTCGTAGGTTGGTTGGTTATGCGGTACAGCCGCGAAGCTGAGTTTTTAGATTGTTCGTAGTCATGAACTGCATGGTGCATGCAGCGTAGCGTTGAACATGCGGCGGGCCAGCTATAGCGGGTGAATAAAAGGCCGGTGGTGGTGTATATATGGTGCACATACATCCATCTATATAGCATAGAGGTTATATTGCGTCATAAAGGTTCTCTTTTGAATGGGGAAAATAACGTTTGAAAGACTATGACCACGACGACGATGATGATATTCAGTGAGCTGAAATCGTCGTGCCGCAACGCACCGCGCCGACTTATATACTCCGCATCACGCCGCGCCGCCGCCCGCGTACGTTCTGCAGAGTGCAGAGTAACGACGACCTAAGATCATAGAGCACGTATATATTTTCGCGTATTATAGTAACGTACCCCCGCTGCACCGTTTTAACATTGTAATATAATATCGCATTCGAAGAAAAAGAAGAAGAAAAACGATATGAAACGAAATGAAATGAATGAATAAAAATACTCCATAATATATATATATATATATTATAGACAGCGAGGCAATAATATGCAACGATTCCATTCCCCTTAATTGCTATCGTAAAGTCAACACGTGCAAAGTTGCGAACCAAGCGATTCATAGTCTCTGTATAGATATTGCTTTAATAAAAATCGTTTTATTAAACTCCTAAAACTTCTATATGATGCGAAACGCCTGCATATGTGTACCGTATAACGTAGCATAATATAAGGTATAACTGTAAAATATAGGTATCAAGATACATATGTCGAAAATGGATCCGCGATTGTTAAGAATCTCTATATTTACGTGAATGATGTGTATGTTATACAAATGTATACGTATACATGTATATTTTTTTACCCGCCAAAGTTCAAAGGTTTGAAAAAGTCAAAACTAGGCATCAACATCACCGGCGCAATAATTCCTTCTTTTCCATCTCTTCTCGCCCTTACATTTCTTTGTCGTCCAAAATCAAGATTAGGTATAACACAAACTCAAAACTCGTTTTCATCGCGTAGTGACGACGAGTGCCGGTTCTCGATGGTCGCTAGCTGTAACTATACATATAGTAATATGTATACATGTATACCGATTTACGCTGCAGAGGTTTCCACCACGCGAGTCCGACTCACAATCGAGTCTCATAAGTCATAAGTCACATAAGCCGCAAAGTTAACTCGCGACATAGGGAAGAGAAGGAGGTAAGAGAAGTAAGTAGTGTATCAAGCTAACAGCCGGTGGTGAACTAAACTTTCAAGTCAGGTATATACACACCAACATATATATATACAACGAGTTTGAGACTCTACAAAAAAATAAATAAATAAAAATAAAAAAAAAAAAAAACATCTCCACAACGACGATGAGAACGACGACTATGATGATGGTGATGATGATGATGATGATGATGATGATGATGATGATTATTTTTTCTTTAGAACACCCGATGTGCAAAAGGCACTAATTTGCAATTAGTTCACCGCATGGATTCTCCCCCTGCATTCCCTCGAGTTTTGTTATCGTCGAGAGTCGTGGTATTATATATGGTATACACATATAAGAAAAGAAGATGAGAGAATGTGAAACGAGGAGAGCATCACCGCGCCGCGGAGAAGTGCATCTGTAGCAGGGTAGGAGGTTATATCGTAAGAAATACCTTAGGGCTGTGGCCCCCATCGATTAATTGCTCGTATACCGAAACCAGTTTGTGGGGAAATAAAATCTTTTCTCCTTCATTTCTTTTTACTTCGAATTATTTTTTTCCCCCCGTTTTTTTTTTTTTTTTTTCCTCTTTTCAAATTTTATTTCGCCTCTTTTCTCATTCTTTCCTTAAATTACTTTTCGAGGTCTTTTTTATGCACTGTATAGCATAATAATCACGGCATGATACGACCATTTTCTAGTCTCGCAAGATCACCGGTACAATTTTCAAGTATGTAACAATGATAACAATATTAAATAAATGGTATATCTACGTATATGTACCTATATACACCGCGAGCATATACTCATCAACAAGAAGTAACAAGTATAACAACGCATCGAGTTTTACAACTTCTTGAATTTTTATCGCTTTTGCTTTAGCTGCAGCGTTTATGTATGTATATATGTTCTTTTTTTCGCTCCGTTTCATTTTGTTACCTCCCCTCTCTCTCCACGCATTATACGCACAGCGGTTCCCTAAAGTCGTTTCATCCCATTGTCGGTGTACAACTCTTCAAGGTTGTAAACTTTCGGAGCATCCTCTCACAGCATACATGTATGTTGTTAATACGTGTATTACGGTAGATATATAAGGCAAACTGAAGGAACAAATCTGTTGTTTCTTATTCCACTGTTATGAACGGCTGCAGAATCAAGATCCAGCAGGTTTTGCATATGTCTGATAATTGAATGGCCACTCCAAAAATATAAAAATCTGGCATTCCTTCTTCCATCACTTATAATATTCATATCCAAAACACCATATCGACTTGTTGTGCTTCGTAGACCTTTCAACGGTAATGCTAAGAGTGTGTCAGTTATTTTTATCTTATACACTTTTCTTTTACGTTATTCCATATACTCAGTTACGAAAATACTTTTCAAAAAAAAAAAAATAGTAATAATAATAATAAATTAAAAAAACTCAAAGTTTACCAACTACGGGATACACCCATCTCATGATGATGTACCTAAGCGCTCAAGCTTATAGAGCCCACTTATACTGCAAGCAGCCGGTGCACTGCAGTGCACAGTGGTATATAGATGAAAAGTGTTAAAAGGGCGCTGCGCTTTTATAGCCGGTGTGTCGTCAGAGAGAGAGAGAGAGAGAGAAATAAAGAGAGTCACAGGGCGTCTGTCAAAGCCGAGAGTATGAAGTGTTTCCTCTTCCCTTTCCCTTTCATTTATTTTCGAAATCATTCATCTATTTCTCACTTTCTTTCTCTCTATCTTTTTTTTTTCATCTTACCGACCGTACAAACTCTTATTAGGCAGATTTACATACTGATACGTGATATCGGTAGAACGATGAATAATTTTTGTTATCTGTTGAAACTCACCACCAATTGGCCTGCGCCCCGTTCTGTTGAGTAACAAGTACGAGTAGGATGGCGGCTAACATCATCGTAGGACAAGTGGTCGGAGTCTCGGTCATTGTTTATGCTTGTTGTGTTAAATAATTTGGAGTAAGTTTTTCGCGCCAAAAACTGGCGAGCTTCACACTTTTAAACACCTTTCCTACTACTACGACGACTAATACTAATACAACTCCTCCTCCTCCTCCGCCTCCTCCCCCTCCTCCACCGGCAACTAACTGTCAGTTACGACGTGTTTTTGAACTCTAGCGTCGCATGGTAGACAATTTTCTTTATTTATTTTATAAATTATTTTTTACGACATAGACGAATGATTCCGCTTCCCTTTTTTTTTTTCCAACTTACATCAATGACACCACGATTTTATCATACGATATGATAGTTTATTTTATTTTATTTTATTTGATTTTATTTTATTTCGCTCGCACGGTCCACGGATCAACGTTCTTTACTTTTCTTTCTCTTATTGTTTCCACCTCTTCTTAACTATTACAGTCTTCTCCTTGTTCTTTTTCTTGTTTTTTTTTTTTTTGTCTTCTCCGTAATAATGACGTGTGAATTTTGACGTGGTAATATTTATTGTCCGTTATTTTACATGCACAATATATGAAATATCGCGATAACTATTTTTATTTGATTCGTTTTTTCTTACTGTACGTAAGAACGAGTTCAAATTTATCTGATTTCTATTAATTTCCGTCCTTTTTCTTTTTTTTCTTTTATCAAACCGCGGAGGGCTCAGAGCAATGTTGGTATAGGGATGTCATAATAATCCTTTTCGAGATTACTTTTAAGTTATTTTTAGTATTTAACGGAGTATAGAAATCATTCCTTTATCTTGATGGACACGGAATGAAGACGGAACGGTGGATTTTCAGATTTATACAGCTGATCGATTGTCTTATAATTTTATTATTATCGGTAAAAATCGGTATATGATAACGATAAATGAGAGACACGAATCCACGGAACGATAATTTCAAACACGTTGAAATCGAACAACGAGACGCGGTGACGGAGAACCGATGCGTTCGGCGGTCACCTACGGACTGTGACTCTTCCGGAGACCAACAATTCCACGCCTGACGCCACGAGGAAACTAGAGGAAGGGGAGTTTGTGGGCGTCACCCAACCCCCAACGGAGCATTCTCATTGGACAACCAAGGGGAGGGACTTCAGGGCTAATTGAACATTTGGATGGCCCCTATAGTGTATCCCTATGTATACCACTTTATACTATGTATGTATATACACGTATACCTATGTATATACATGTACAACAAGTATTCAACGCCGCTCTCGCCGATGTTGGCAAAAATTTTATACATGTGTATATTGGTTAATAAACAAAAAATTGGTATTTTTTTTCCTTTGTTTTTTCAAGTTCCAATTCAATGGCGGAACGATGTGTATAATGTTTTTCTGCAGCGGTATATATGTGTAATGACCGTAAATCTTTATATTTAAAATTTTCAGAGACCTGATGCACATTTTTCTTTGTTCGTTAATTCATGTTGTTTTCTTATCCTCTTTAATTTTTCAATATAATACACCATGATCCGAATATAACTTACGAACGTATCCGTTGGGGTAAAAATTAACTTTTCGAACACCCTATATTATTGCGCCGCGGGTTGAACCGACAAGGGCTCTTACGGCAATGCTATTGTTGCATGGCCTACCTCATTGTGCATGGCTAATCAGGCATGCCCACCCTTCGCTCCTTGTTATGCGCAAACACTGCAACAACCACCATCACCACAACCACCATCACGAACGCAGACCTGCTGCTGTTGCTGCTGCTTCATGTCAACATTTACAAATGCAACTTATGGGCGCGCGCGGGTATTATATGGGAATAATTGTGCAGGTATAAAATGCCCAGCCAATCTTATGCAACAAAACGGGATGGTTGGCTTATATACGCGAGGGTATTCGTTTTGTAATTGTTCCTAATCCACAGCTCTTTTGAATATATATTGCACCACTCATACCATCTTCAGAGATTACATATTACTTATATGGATAGTTTTGGAAAAAAAGAAAAATAACGATTACTGCATACAATATATGTGAAAGAAAAAACTAAAATCGTAGTTTCTACCAAAACTCATTCAAATCTTGATCAGTATATAGACATGATTTTTTGATCGGTTACCTGTATCATGAGTATAATGTGTGTTGTCATACATATATATAGGATATGAGTATTTGGTATAGAATGAGGAGTAGAAGTTGCTGCTGGTTGTTCAGAGCACGGCGGGCAGCAGGAAATTAAAATCCTGGAACCGCAACAACCATCATCTCACTACCACTCAACGGAGGCTCAATGGCTTTTGGTTGAGTTCAAGTTGCGGTTTATTCTAGGTCGAGTATCAGCTGCAAAATGTATGATGAAAATTCAATGAAACAAAAAAAAACGGGCCACTAATCTCGGGATTTCAGGCCTGAGTGTTCTCATCTTCTTGTTAGCTATATATAAGTACGTATGTATATGTACACAATCCGTGCGTACCAACTCGTTTTTATTATCACACTGAACTCAAATTTGAAAAAAAAAAGTACAAAAAGCATGTTTTCGTAACGTAATTTTTTCGAGAAGAAAAAAATGATTCGACGAAGCTTCCTGTTTCCGTTTAAAATTGAATAATAATAATTAGAACCAAGAGTTATTCTAAATTTATTCTCGTGTGTCTATATATAGGTATATATTGTCCATGATATACAATACCTCCTCCGCCATAGATATATCGTCATGATTTTATATGGCGGCGGCGTTGGAGTGCGCGAGCCTATTGTTTAGTATGTAATCAGAAAATTGCGCGAAAGTGTGACGTCAGGTCTTTTAAAAACACGCTTTAATCTCGGTAATAAGAAGTCTGGGTAATAAATGAAACTCAAATCTCCAAGGAATAAGAAGAAAAAAAAAAAAAAACTATCATTTCGATGATATATTTTAGGGTTTATTTACTGAGTAAATATGTAAAGAAAAATTAGAGGAATGATATACTAACACAATACATATACCTGTTTCGTGAAAATCGACATATCATTGCAGCGAGGCGCAGGCCGCGCAATAATCCTTATCAATTCTTTGAAAAAACTGTGATAAAAATAAACGAACTAAAAAAATATATAGTATTTGACCGCACGGTGTTTGCTCTGTTGATTTCTTCAATAATTTTTTTTTCTTTACCACGAATTATTATCGAAGTCCTCGAAATCTCCACCCTCTCTAATCATGATTCATTTATTGGGTAAAAATTCGAAAATATATATAAGATCTACGATTTTTTAGAGTATTGATCTCCTGCACCTTAAGTCCGAACCGCAACTTGCGAACTGGCGGTTAAATTATCGTTGTTCGGTTTTATGTATGACCATTTCAGCACCGAAGCGAAAAGCGCATAAATCAAAATTTCAATTATCGCGCTGAGAGTACAGAAAGCATTGTAGAAAGCGGCAAACCCGAACCAAGGTGAGGTATTATAATTATTCGAAATAGGGGTTAACTAATTTGCTTTTTTACTACACGCTATTTCCAGTTTGCAATAAGTGGCGCGCGTGACAAATTTTTTTACACTCTGATAACCGTAAACTACATCCATAGGAATCGGAAAACTCCCAAGCTACCGCTGAGTCTGCGGACGGACAATTTTACGCGAGTAATTTGTGCGGTAAAATTCCCTTTGTTTTATAATTAACAAAACTCAACTTTTTTTTTATTCTACGTATTATACGTATACGTACCGCGGATGACAACATGTTACTTTACTATTTACTTTCTTTCGTTCGAGCAAATAAATAAGGATAGAAGACAATTTAATATACTATAAATAATTGATAAATAAAAGATCACATCGCATTGCATCGAGAAATCCTCTCTGTTTTTCGATGCTGGAATTGGAGGGTCAGGAAAAATGTTGATTTTCAACATAAATACGTCCGGCAGCAGCACCGAGTCTGTTGCGCACTGCTCATGAAATGCAAATAAATTAATTTTCCAAAGTGTTTTGCACCGTATTCCGTCGTTCTTTGAACTACGGTACAAGTTTATTGGGGCATCCATATCAGTGCCATCTGTGAACGAATAACCGTACCCCAGAATGTCTTCGTAAGGGGTGTTAGGTTCAGATCGGAATGGGTTATCAGAATCGAAAGTTTACTCATCCTCAGAAATTTATTTCAGATTTTTTCCTCCATATTTCTTGCTTGCCAAATAAGATCTGCTAATTTGCGAATGCCGATACAAATATTCTACAATACTTTACGTACAAAACAACAAGTCCTTTCATCAGTTCCCATCACAGAAGGAGTATTTATATTTTAGCATATCATAGTTTTTCGTATAATTATCATCAACAATCTATTACGTAATGGCTTTCAGAAGCCACACTCGTATTAACTTCACACCACCTTTCCATTTAATAAAGCAAGGAGTTAATGATTCAAAACCTCTGAGGTACATTTCACTAGAAAATCTCATTGTCAGTATTTCCATGACAAATGGAATTTTTCAACACCTTCGGTGCACACAGAAACTCCTAACGAGCTAGCTCTTCAATCTCTCGTTTATTTTGACAAATTATACAAGCTTCTGTGTAACTTTCAATTGGAATTCTATTTCAGTCCATATTATCAACTTACGACCAGTCGTAAGGTCAGATTGCCATTGGTTCAGCCTGGCGTTGTGAAGGATTGTGGTACAGACCAGCCATGGCTTCTTGCAAGGCTCTAAGACATGCGATGTTCGATTTAAAACCTCCAGCTCTATCTGCCTGAGTTTCGGTTCTAACATGAGCGACATAGCCTCGAGATTCCATTTCTTGCCAACTCGGTGGCCGAGGACCTTCCAGTTCTTGTTCAATACACTGATAAACGAACACTGGTCCCTCCTCAACTTTTGGCACAGGAAGAAAAGTCTGTTGACCTTGCCTTCCAAACTTAATACCAGTGCTGAATTGTGTAACTTTTGTGACAGGAACAACTTTGGCTTCTTCCCTGGTTGCATGTATCGTAGAAGCAAATGTTTCAACGATATTTTTGGCATTGGCTTCTGAGAACATAAGTTCATCTATCAGAGCTTCTTTTTCACGGATTCTCTTCTTCTTCAATTCAGCTTCTTGTTTTATAAGTTCCAGCTTTCGTTCTTCTTCTTGTTGTTTCTCTAGTTCAAGTAATTCTTCAAGCTCGTATTCCTCCCTGCCAATCTTAGATTTACTTTTCAATATTTGTTCTTTATTTGCCTTTTTGTATTGATCGATCCTCTTATTTGTTTCTATAATATCAATATTATTGACGAGATTGTAAATCAGGCTTTCAATTTCTTCGAGATAATCGTTGTACTCTCGTAGAGTAGCAAAGTCTTCTTCTTTCTTGTTAAAATCCCGCAGAACCTTCTTGCGTATATCAACTTCCTTTTCCACCATAGAATCCTCAAAAAGTTGGACTCTGAAATTGGTTCTGCGCAATGGTATTTGACATTCAGGACAAGCACCAGAACCTGTGGATAATTCAATTGTTGGGAAGAACTTCTTGGAAAATAATATTCAGTTGAGCAAACTGCCCAGGCTAGTCTCGTGCAACCACAAAAATGATACGAGAAAGCATTGAGGGCACAACAAACAGTTCATTGATTAGCATTAATAATATAACTGTGCTTACCTTTCAAAAATAACAGATCAACACAGCTTTCGCACAAAGCGTGACCGCAGACATTGACCATCAGTTTCAACGACGGATTTCGATATTTCGTCGTTTTGCAACGGGGACAGATTTGGTCGTCCATTATGTTCAAGAATGACTTCAGTTTACTTGTAAAATATAAGGTCAGCTTAACGTAATCTAACCTAACTTAATTCAACCCTCGTGATGGTTTTACTGCACATTGCAATAGACAGAATATTTCACTTTATCGTATGTGTCACACTTTCGAGAACCACGTCGAACACAATTGGATTTTCTATTTATCAAACCATGTAAGAGATCAGGCATTAATTATTTTTTAGTACCTAATATAAGAAATTGGGCGACAGGACCGTGAAGAAGCTCCTCACAATTCAACATCGTCGTCACATGAAACGTCATTCACTTTTGAAATGCAGCTTCGAGCAGTTCCGACCTCCGTGGTTTCGAGCTGGAGATTGCCAGCCGATATATCGAGACGTCGAGTGTTGGAAACATTCCTGACAGAAGTTGTAGCAGAAGCGCTCTGACGTCAGTGCACGGTCGAGCCAGAAAATGTTGCGTTCAATCGTATTAAATCGTAAGTTTGATAACAAATAATTATTTTAATTGAAAATATGTTCTCTCTAGTCGATTTTGCCGAATCTTCGTATACATAATGTTTCATCTCCATCCACTAGGATCTGCTTAAAACAGTTAACAATTCATCGGTAGATCTGTGCCAATAGAGGATATTTTACCTTTTCGTTAGTTCCTATCTAGTCGAAAAGCAATTCTGTAAATTACATAACAAAATCGGTTGTATACAATTTACAGTATAAATATAACGTCGTTCGTTGCTCATTTATACTACGTATAAAAATCATTACAACGTACTAACCTAACCTCAGTGCTCGCTGCAAACTGTTGTGCCACTCTATCACCCCTACCAAAACTTTTATCATTCTTCCTCGTTTGCTGCTCTTAATCCTTCTCGCTAATTACCGTAATTGACAAATCATTACAGGTGGCACCCAACAAGGCCTTGTAGCCTTTGTACGTCAAAATGCCTGGACCCAAGGATCATTTGCACCAGCAGCAACACAAATTAGATCAGCGCAAACTGCGGCAGAGAAAGTCGAAGATTCAGGATCGGCTTTAACAACCAAGAAAGCTGCTGTTAAACCATACAGCCCGTTCCAGGAGACGAGTAACTGGGCAGAATATGCTTTGGCTCGTTTGGATGATCTATTGAATTGGGGTCGTAAGGGTTCGATATGGCCGCTTACTTTTGGTTTGGCTTGTTGCGCCGTCGAAATGATGCACATTGCTGCCCCTCGATATGATATGGACAGATTTGGAGTAGTATTCAGAGCCTCACCAAGGCAGGCTGATGTTATGATTGTAGCAGGAACAGTAACAAACAAAATGGCGCCGGCGTTAAGAAAAGTTTACGACCAAATGTTAGAACCTCGATGGGTTATATCCATGGGTAGCTGCGCTAATGGAGGAGGATATTATCATTACAGTTATGCCGTAGTGAGAGGTTGCGATAGATTAGTACCTGTTGACATATACGTACCTGGTGAGTTAAGGAGGCATTTTATTTTATTAGTTGTTTTGTGACTTAGAAAACTTGGGTTGATTAAATCATTATTTTGAAATTTTCCAGGATGTCCCCCAACGGCAGAGGCTTTGTTATACGGCATTCTGCAACTACAGAAGAAAGTAAAGCGTATGAAGACTCTGCAAGTCTGGTACAGGAAGTAAATTTATGTAACTCAGATGATGATGCATAGTGAAAAATATACTGTAAATAAACTATTATGAAATAAACTGGAAACAAGATTGAACAGCAGTCGTAGATGCTATAATATAATCCTCTCAAAGTTTGCAAAACGAAATTGGTTGTGCGCAGCTTTGAGGTAAACACTAATTGAATTCCCCATGTTAGAAGAAAAAAAAAGTGGAACATACAATAAAAACTATATTCCAAAGTAACTAGAATTGGTTTTATTGAAAAAATAAATATCTGTTATCAATATACGTACGCGGGAAGTGAGCTGCGCGAAATTAGCATATGTGAAATGAAATACAAAGACAAAGACAGAGCGCAGAAGAGAATATACATCGGTAATTGTTGGTCCCCGTCCAGCGCGACCATATCTAGTGGGTACATAGGCAAAGAGCGGCGTAGAACTTTTTCGCCTACAACTGGGACTTGATATTTACATGAACAACTGAATTTACCAAAACAAGACACGTCAAACTATTGACAAGGAAGGACAAACTCTGAGTAAAACGAACTCTTTCGAGTAGTGTGTTACCTTTTTTTCTGATATTTAAAAAATACATACATTTGTGGTAAAACAGCCTGTACAAGATTTTAAGAGTTTCTGGTATTGCAATCTCTCTAACTTCCCAGTCTCTCCCGCACACTCGTTAATTACATTAGCCTATGTGTAATCTAAACCCAAGCATCATTCGTCCAGCTTGATTGGAGATTACAAGAACTACATTTTTATACACAAGCGCATCCTAAACAACCATAACTTCAATATATGATCTTTCATACTCCCCAGATATTGTATCGATTTATCTCTCTCACATAGATTCTATATACATGTACAATAGCACACTCCCGGGATGCTTACAAGTATCTTAAGTTTAATATTCCATACGGCCAATTCTAAGAGTACGATCAGAGATAGAGTGTCCGAATACCTCTTAACGCAGGACATAATTCCAATTAAAATATTTGCGAATATTCACCATTATTAGTATGGCAGCAATACCGAGTAAAGCTATCATTTAAGAAATCATCCACTGGTTTAATCTCTGGAAATAGTCCATTGATCCTTTAACAATATCTACATCTTGATCTCTCAAGTATTTTTCATCAAATCTTATCTGAAATATAAAGACAGATGAAGAATACAGTCCGGTAGAGATGCTACAACGATTAACTATAGAGAGAAAAATCAATTTTGATTGAATCGTGAAACATGGGCAATGATAAGACGATATCATGTGAATAAATTTGTGAAATTTCAGTCCCAGGTTTATTTATTCTAGGCAGCACTCTTCCTCTCACGACACACTTAGTCAATGCTTATAAATACTACTCGATATAATAATTCTTTGAAATTATTATTTTACGTCTCCTCGTTTCATTGTATCTTGTAAATTTAATAATTAAATTATGTACAAGACGCTGGGGTAACTTAAACTGTAAAAAAATTGACGTCACTGCCATTAATAAGTTTAAGTTACCGAGCGCTAAGGCCCCTGCAGCTCTATATATGTCATGTTAATTCTTCATAACTTTTAATATTTATATTAACTTTACGATCCTTATGATTAATTTATTTAATTATTATTATTTTTTTTGTGTTTTACTCCGATATTACGATACAAGGTGTACCAAAAAAGAAAACCAAACCATAATTATGTTTAGTAATTAAAATCATACATTATTTATTCAATTTAAATATATATATGTAAAATACCTCCGATCACTTTTTTGGCATACCCTGTATTTTCTCTCACGCACAACTTTATTACTACTGTACACCGTTGTATGTCGCGTCGCTTGCCTATACCCCGTCGCTTATTACCTTACTTCTTTTAATTAACTTTAATTAAATTTGTACGTTTTACACACACACCCACCAGTTCCACACACTTCTGTGCAATTAAAATAGCTTGTATCCATCAAATGCATTTGTTGTCGAATTTCTGTAATCACCAAAGAATGATCACTAGTCTTCTGGACAGCAAGGAAAACCAATGATGAGCGCCAAGTTACCATTCGAAATACTCATTGTTCCGAGAGTTAATAAATTATCAATGAGATTTGAAGAATCAAAATGTACTAGTAGAGAGCTACATCGAGGGTGCTGGTTTTTTTTTTCCTTCTAGAAACTAGAATACGTTTTACATGGATACAAGTAATCGCCAAGAAGATATCATGCTGAAACCAATGCTAATCGTTTAAAGCAATGAAATTATTCAAATCAGTCGAGGGCATATAATCGTAGAGTTTGATCATACCAGCATAGAATTTCAAATTAAAAATCGTTCAATTAGAATGAAAAAAAAAACAAAGAAAAGACCTAAATTATACTATATATATATATATATACGAATTCTGATATACTTGACCTCTTACAATACTGGAAAAGCAATGACGAATAAAGATTACTTTCAAGAGGTAATGTCAAGATAATGTGAAAAAATTCTAACAATGTCGACAATAAAGTTATGGATAATCAAAATACACAACAAGAGCAATCTAGTTAGGACTTCAACGTTTAAAAGTGCGCGTACAGCCTGAATACAATCAAGATTAACTCATGGATCAATGGCATCCAGTTTTGTCGGAAGCAACCTTTGGAAGGGTGCTTACGCTGCTTTGAGTTCAATCTTAAAAGTAAACTTGATTTCTCTCAGTGTCTTCACATACGTATTTTACCTTGGGCCTAATTTTTTTTGTTCGTTCGATAACCGCATCACAATTTAACGCACCTCGAAAATAGGTTTCTCAATCACTTCAAAAGTCTCGGGGCAATTAAGGCCAGCGATCATAGCAAATTAAGTAAATCCGCGGGCTCGTTTTTAGTTTTGTAGGCTTGGTTAGAGAACACCCTGCGACGTAGATGGAGGTGGATTGCTTGGTAGCTGGGGAATAGGTCCTTCGGTCCACTGAATGAGCGTATGCTCACCCATTTGTGTACTTTGAAAATGGTCTTTTAAAAGCATTTGTGAAAAGTTGCAGTGCATTTGATATGCTTCACTTTCACGATTTGGGTCACCGCATATTCTGTAGAGATCTGTAAGATTAACAATTTCTAATTAGGAATGAATGAATGAATGAATCAATGAACCAAAAAAATTATCTGCAAATATCGGGAGACGAAATAGGATTTCAATCTTGGAGAGAGAATATGAATTGTGAATACATTTTTCAGGCGACTTACCTTTGAGGATTGCACTCGCCCAGAGTTGCACATGTACATCTGGTATCTTTGAAGCCAGTTGCATAGCGGGTGTAACCATATTCATAGATTCTCGACTATTCCCAAGAGAGAGAAATATGTGACCCAGGAGAACTAAGCTACACGACGTTAATCGATTTAGATCTTCCGAGTTTGCCATTTTCAACGTCTCTCGAAGATATCGTCTAACGGAATAAAACGTATATCCGGTGATAAGTAAGGCGTTGGCAAAGACGGCTAATGATCAATAAGGCTTTTCATATTTCAAACAATGCTTACTTGGCCTCATTATATCTTGCACCGAAAAAGGCTTGGAGTCCTTGAACATAGTACGCCGCCGCTCGTAAAGAGTGGGAATGTGACGGTAAAGATTCTGGGTTTATCCTTTCGAGAAGGGCTCCTAATTCGGCATCCCTTTTGGTTCTGAGATAAACTATTGCTAAATTTAAATTTGCAAAGGTCCACAGTTCACTTTCTTGCGAGGTCTGTAAAGATCATCAAAATAATTAATCCATAACAGTAAGGACACTCATTTTCATAGAAAGAGTCTTGTACGAACCATTAAACGATAACTAGAAGATGATTCTCAGTCATAATAGAGAGTATTCGGAAACAAAAAAATAAATAGTCTATTTTTGTCACTCACTCTAAGAGCAGCGGTGAATTGGGCCTCTGCAGCTTCCATGCAATTCATAGACATAGCATAGAGTCCTAAGAGTGCGTGTAATTGCGGCTTATGACTCTGTAAAAGACGTGGCTGTCGCCTGCAGAGTTGACAAGCTTGGGATATCTCTGCAAGGGCTAAGCTTTTATTACCCATTACGAGTCTACACATTACTATGTGTTCCAGTAGCATCAGTTGAAACACAGATAGAATTGGCTTGTTATCAACAACTGTGAAACGAAATCATATGAAAAAAATGAGCGAACTCAATTATTGGAAGAAGTCAATCCATTTCCATTATTAAAAGTTTTGAATACTTGCACAAGTGAACCACTTACTTTTGAGTTTTTCAATCTGCGTAAGAGCTTTGTCAGTGTATTTTTGTGCCTTATCCATGTACCCAGCTTGCATCGAGTGCATCACCGTCACCAGGTAAACCAAAACGTATAAGTGTTCTTTGGGCATCCATACAAACATGTCTCCAAGGTTAGAACCGGTAACTATTTCATCAGAAGGCCAACTTGGTGACATTATTGTTTGTATACTTTGTTGTAACTGCTTCAGGCAAGGTTTCACACTCTTCACCTGTTAAAAATTGAATCCAAAATATACTAAGCAACTTGAGAGATTACACTGAAGATTCGAGTCATTTAACGTTCTTTTATTACCATTGGAAGATAAAAACTATTTTAAATAAAATCAAGGATTTCGTTTTTCGGTTCTGTACACATACCTGGCCAGCCATGAGAAAATGACAGACTTGAAGCACTAGGAAGTATACTTTGAGGTATTCTTTTTGGTGCGGACTACCCTGCCAAGTTTCAACAAGATGTCCAGCTTGATTGAGAAGTGGATGAACCTCGGTGAATTTTTTGTCTATTAATAAAAGCATCCCCCGACTCAGTATAAACAAAACACGTGTGTAACTGGCTTTACTCATGTGAGAATAGTCAACTCCGACGCCAAGCAAACTGCTGGCGACATCAAAGTCTTTTTCAGATGCGTGGATTTGCTAGAAAATGAAATCAATAACGTTACATTTAAACATCTTTGATATCTTTGATTTATTACAAACTATTTATTCGTTTTCTTCACTCACGGCGAGCTGAAAGATGAGCCTACAATGCCAGTAGACATTGTGCTGTGATAGTTCTATAGCTTTCCTTAAAATTGGTTGGCTCAGATTTGGTTGTTGCTGCTGTTCATATAATTCAGCAACCACACTTGCTGCTTCAAATCTAACATCGTCAAAAGCATTGATATTCTGGCTTAACATCCACTGAAAGTAAACAAAGAAACCAATCATTGGCACGTAGCACGAAAGAAAAATTGTGATGATCAAGTAATTTATGAATGAGACGGCCTCTTAAGTCGAATTAGATTTGATGAAAGCGTCAAACATTCTTGTCAAAAAACGCATGTATTTGATAAGCGAATCTTAAGATTTATTATAACAATAAAAATGCCTTCATAGTATTGTAAACAAATACCAGATTTGATACGTCGAAATGATTCATCTTTGAGCGTCAATAGCTAGGGAATGATATCACGGATACAGAAACTAATTTTTAGATGATAGCTTTTACAGCTGCTTTCATTCCATGTGAAAGTGTTTTAATTAGGGGGTGTGCCTTTGAAAATGGAGACAGGTTAGGATAGTTGAAAAGAGCAAACAAAAAAGGAAGCATTGAGATAGTTTGGGAAGTGCAATAAACGAATGTATGAAGAAAGTGAGAGGAATGATATAGGTGAAATGTCATAAAATCGAATACGTACCGCTTGTTCGAGGTGGGTTCGCGCCAGGTCAATGTTTTTGGTGTACGTGAGTAGGATGTTGCCCAGTTGTAAATGTGTCCTAGCTTCAACCCTGGGCGGTGGTTTGAAGTTAAAAACAGCCTGCAGACACTGAATGCACGATTTTATGTTCGGCGGGCTGGAAGTACGAAAGTTTTCGGCTAAACCCAACAACGAAAGATACCAAGCGTCCTGCGAAGACGCCATTTTGACATTTCTCCGAGAGCGCCCAGGTTATAAAACAACGAGTTTCCAGACTGTTTCACTATTTTTCACAGAAGATGTTACATCTACGACTTTAGCTTTACTTAAAACACAACAATTAGTCACATTTATATTCCTCGATTCATTACTTCAACGTTAAAATCGCTGTATTGCGTAATATTTACGTTCCGTGTTAGACGCATAGTTTCCTGGTGGAGACGCCACTGCATACTCGTCAGTTTTCCCAACACATAACATTTCTCTAGGGAAGGCGTTGGGAATTTCATTACCGATACCGGCAAGTAAGCACTGCTGGGACAAATTCAAACGTGAAATTGAATTAGGTACGCTGAAAAATATGTGCTATTGTTTAAAAAGTATGAATAACATAAATAAATCCAATCATTTTTATTTGCTAAGTTGTACAGAAAATATAACGTATAAAATTGTTTGATCCCGTTATGCAAATTCTTGTAGAGCTAGATTTCTCCAAAGTTTCGTATACCGATTTGAGAGACCCTTTGCATTCGACAAGAGAATTTCAATTATAAATCTTTGAATTTAATTAATTCCAGGAACACTTCACCCACATTGCACCCAAATGGACTTAGGCCTAGTTACTTGAGCGAATAGTATTTTACGAGCAAAATATTCTTCTTGTGAATTTGGAAATTTGAAATCAAAGGATTCGCGAGGATTCGTAATCACTCTATCAACCAATTTTCCTGGATCTCCTAGGCTTGCAGAATTCCTAGCAAACAAATAATTTACAACGCCAGGAGGAAACCCAGACGATGTTAACATATCACAATATCCTACAAATACAGAGTCACATCCAGAATCTGATGCAACAATAACAGTGTTGCCTGTTACAGCTGCAATGATTAATTTTGTGAATAACATCGTTTGACTAGCTGAAAAAATAAGAATAACACCCGAAGGCTCCTGCGTAGTCAAAATCTCGGCATCTCCATCTCGTACAATTGATATTGAGTGTCCGAATTCGTTGGGCAGATTAAGTAATTCTACCACCAGATCTGCAAGTTCTAATTCCCTAAAAGAATTATGAATTTTGATACTATTATTTTTCATGGAGCACATACCAAAATATTTATATGTGTATTGCAAAGACGTTATGAGGTCTGTGAGTGTAATTATTGATGGATAGCAGTTTTAATAACTTAGCCTCACCCATTAGCACGAAGTCTTTGCGTAAAACATCTGATGACCTCCACTCTTTTGCTCAATTTCATAGATTGCCAAGATTTCAATCCCTTACGAGCAGCATTGACACAGCTGGTAAAATCTTTCCTAGAAATACAGACGCAAAGATAACAATACATGCATAACTACTCATAATGGCTTTGATCCAAGTCCAGTTTCCATTACTCAGTAGCTTCAGCATGTGCGACTCCAGCTTCATTAGTCCAATATGTCCCTTCAACCGGAGTATGCCATCTTCCTCCATAAAAGAGATCGAACGTTTTAGTTGCCATTGGACATTTATCAATAATATCATACTCCCGATTCCACGTCCACAGTTCTCCAGCATTATACGGAGGTAGTAAATAAATTATCGAATGTAATCCAGGACTGAGTTGCCCATGAGTGTTTATCCAAACCGTTCCTATCTATAATTCAAATAGTAAAGACAGACATAATGCATCTGGAAGATAATTCGCTTGATTAAAGTCATACCAAGTTCTTGCATAACCACCTTCGTACCTCTATATTTGCAGCTAATTTTTTAGCAGCAATAAGGTTCTCAGACCACACCGAAACAGTGCTTAGTTTATTTTTTTGACCATTCAAATTTCCTATTACTTCTGCAATATTACGAAACAAGTACAGGCTGGATAGTACCAAATCTAGAGGCGGAGTATGTTTTTGGAAGTCATGCTTTTGCAACGTGGAAAAAAACTGTTCTTTAATTGCTTCCTGGACCAAAAACTTGGTCACTTTGAAGTGATGGTTACTGCAAAATCTTATTATTGCCTCAACCGCTGCATCTAAGTCAGAGTCTGCCATAATAACCATTGCAGACTTGAAACCTATCAGTTACATATCACATTAGTTTTCTTAAGATGATACTGCATTATTCGGTAAGAAAAAAAGGACGCACCAATAGTAAAAATGTTATAAACACGCGACTCTGCAGAAGATTTTGCATTGTTTTCTGGATACCTATATTGATGAAATATATTGATCATCAAAAATTCCTTAACTCTGAAAAAATTTTGGAAAAGAACAGGTCTTTTCACTACTGTATTATGATGAGTAGCTACCCAATTTGGTCTTGTAGCAAAAACCAAGCGTTTTGCCAGGCATCATGCTTGATAGTTGTCTCAGTTTTGGCGATTAGTTTGAATATTTTATAAAACGTTTGTCCTGGATTTACTGGCAAAACCACTGTAATGGGATAAAACATTACATGCATGGTTATTAATACATAATAGTGAGTTCTGTTATGTTCTCCAACAAGTTGCTTGATGCAAATATCAAATGTGTATCCAAGTGAATTTATTCTAGATCATCCCAAAGTATCTTGAAATAATTTCCAATTGCTCTATAACCCATTAGTTCAGTTTGATCGTTTACAATGATCTGTGAAGAGTTTACCCTTTCGTTCTATGTACTTACCAGGAATATGATTTGGTTTATGCTCATAATAAGATCTATAATAATCACAATATCCCAACAGTGTATCGACGCCGGACAGATCATTGGTGAAGCTGAATAGCTTTGTTAAGATTGATCGATGACACTCTATTAGATGCCTAAATGACAAAATCCTGTAAAGCAAATAAAAATCACTATGAGTCTGTATGATGAATAGCTATCGTGTGTGGAAAATATGTGTTGACCATGTAGAATAACTCGAATAGCCAGTAGATTCATCCTCAGGCCGCCATTTAGGAACCTTCTTGTTGCCTGCCTGAAAATGCAACACATGTTGATCATAGTTGCATACAACGGTGGATTATGATTGTTTAGATAAATTGTACATTTAATTTATTAACACTCACAATCTTGAGATCATGCATGAAATGTTCAATGGTGTACTCGCAGTGATAGTCCATTTCTTCATAGAGCGAAGAAACTTTTTCGCCGATCGTTTTCCAATCAGAACTCATATTAATAATATTGAAATAACCGAATCAAACAATACATCAACCTCACATTCAAGCAGAGTGATGTAATTACTTTTTCTATTGGCAAGAGAAGAAAGTCATATCAGTATAGCTCGTTATCGTACGTCGTCTGAAACACGAATAAAGAAAAAAAGTAGATAAACCCGCGGGCATTTGAATTATCTCTCCAAAGATTACATGCTGTGATAATTGATGCGTACAATACTGTTTTTCATAACACTGCAGTATATCATGAGCTTCGATGTAGACCTCGAGAATCCCGAGGCTTCAACCTCCAACAGTAATATTATTGCGAATGATTGGATTGAATCTTCAGCCGGGATGATTCCCGGGCAGATTATGTATGAACAGAAGTGATGTTCAATCTGTAGCGGCGTAAATAAATAATGCGTGCATTTCACTTCCCCCCTCTCTTCACCAAGAGGTGAAATGTCTGATCCCGATGAGCAGGTGTATGAAATCGCGACCTGTCGCAACAGAACAAGTTTGCCGGTTTTTTAAATCTCCGCACGAATCGCTCGCCGCGCACCTGACAGTCGCCGTTTATATTTGCTGACGAACTGACGTGCATTTAAACAAGTTAAATTGCACTACCTGCACATTCAAAATTATAAAAATGATGTACAAATTTGCTATTTTTTCATTTTGTTTCTGTGTTACGTTACAAAATATAAGTTCGTTGGCGGAAATAAAATCGGAACAAACCACTACAAATACTGCACTCGCAAAATTAGTAAAAATGTTTTCTAAACCAGGCGCATTCAAACAGGTAAGTGATTAGGAAATATTACAAGAGTACCAGCTGTCTGAAATACTGCAATCTGATTAGTTCTTCTTTAGTCTTTGAAAAATTAATAATCGATTTTTTGTTACACATTCTAACAATAAGAGTTGATTGCTCATATAAGCGCGACTGAAACGTAGTCTGACAATAAAAACATTCAGACTCATCTGCTTTAATGATTTGAGTTTCAATGAATCGATTTTACAATTATTTTACTGATCGAACAGCTGTAATGATTATGTCTAGATGAATACACTTCTTGGTGAGAGTTCCAGCGAGGAGACTTCCACGTCTTGTCCGCCGGGTGAAGATGGTCTAGAATGTCGAAGAGCCGAGGCGCGGAGATCTGTGGATTGTCCCCATGGTAAGATAAAACTTACATCATTCAATCATCACACTTGTAATTGAAAAGCATTTTGAGCATACAAATCTGTAAAAATATTTCCCATGAAAAATAGGTGTCGGAAGCCAGAAACATTAAAGATACCACAAAAAAAATCAGGAAGTTGCCAAATTCTATACATAGTTCAAACAAGTGAACACGGTCTCTTGTTCTCTTTATCTATCAATGAGTTGAACGAAATTATTATTTAATCAAACCTTTAGGCACATATGGAATGAACCATCAGGTGAATGAAACCTGCAGTAAAGGGGATTATTGCATAAGTTTATGAAGAACAGCGATTAAATCTTCACGGCTCTCGCACCTAGTCGCGTTACCTATTGGGTTGTGTATGAAATGCATTCTATAACTTTGGAGTCAACAATGGTCCGACCTTGACAATAGCCACTCCCACACGAGTGTGCAACATTAACCACAGTAACAGAAATAGCGTATGGAATTACATACATGTATGTTACGGAGATCGTGTACAATATATATTTGCGTGTAAATGAAACAATAACAAAAATATTTGTTTTCAATAACAAATGACAATATTTGGAATTGATGATTATTGACGCAGCGCTAATGATTTTAAAATAATTTCAATATTTAATCAGTCTAACATTTTTGGTGCAAAATGACTAATATGAACAGAACTTTTATCCATGGGATTGTCTGACTAAATGTTCATCCAAGGAAATTCCATTGAATCACTAAATGCCATAGGGTATAATGCTTCAAGAAAGCTGGAAGTTTTCGGTATTTGGAGAAAGTTGGAAACTTCATAATATTAAATCTGTAAGTGAGACTCTCCATTGTGACAAATTTAATTTCCATAAAAGGTGTACCTCGATTTACGGTGTACCAAAATATTATGCTCATAGCCACGATCAGAGGATGCTAATGTGACTACCAGTTTTTATTTTTTACTATTATTCTTATCACTTACTTATTGATTCTAAACATGTATTCAATTTCTGTTGCAGGAGATTGTTACTGTGGTAATTGCGCAATTGCTGGGCCTCATATGTGGTCTACATGCTGCCGCGAAAGTTTGAAGTGCTGTTCCCATTTGGCAGCAGCATGTAGGACCTGTGATCATCCCTCTCTGTACCCATTCTGTGCCAAACATTTCAAGAAGTGTATAAATCACATGAATGAAAAAAAACAGAAGTAAATCTGACAATCGATCATTCAGTTTTACTATAGTTCGCATTTGAATTGCATTCAGTTCGAGAATGTGTATTACAATTCAGACACATGCATGATCATTGGATGTATCGTGAAGTTGGTTTACCCATATAAAGTTGAGAAAATAAAATTCCTTGCCACATTTGGCACTCCATATTACATTACTAACTTTGGGTTCAACCACTTTGTAATTGCCCAAGTGGGCATTTACTAAAATAGAAGTTAAACTGGTTACGACTATAAACATTGCCCTGTAGAGAAGGTTGTACAATTGAACCAGGTGATCAACATTTTCTACTTTAGAATACGTGTTATCATAGCCAGCATATGATTGGCTTGGAAAAAAAAGTACCATCAGTTTTATTTTGGGTTATGATGATTATTATTTTCTAATAAATAAAATACGTTGGGTCTTCAAAGGGCATGATTAGAGGAAACTTGTTTATAGGCTGTTCGAATATCTGACTATGAGTAATAAAAGAAATGTTCTAATCTATGGGTAGTAAACTGCAGACATTGTACCTTGTGTAATATTATAAATATGCATAGTTATGAATAATATATTGAACTAAAAAGAGAAATAAAAGTTTATAAATAAATACCAATGTTTAAATACAATCATTGACAAGCTTTATTTGTTTACCTTTCGTAATAATTAGTTAATTAACTGTTAATTCTATTGACGGGGTAAAAGGGGTTCGTGTTGATGAAGACGCTGAGCACAAATTTACAAAATACAGTCAGGTGTAATCCCAATGGGCCTGATGATAGAATTCTCCTCCAGTAAATCTTTCATTTATCAAAAGTGCCTTACACAAAAAGAATTTCTACAATTTGTCGTTACACAGCTAGCGTGTAAATTTGGAATTTCACACTAACTGTAATTTGTACAATGGCTAAAACACAGGTATAAATACTAAAACATTTAGTCCCTCGAAGTCTGTTCACTTAACTGCTTGATTGTAGACTTAATAGACTTAATCCATAATTTATCAAGAATTTGTCAATTCACCTAACGTTCATTTTCCAATAAATTTTGGCGTAAAAAAATTTCAGCCCTAGCAGATTTAGCACCATATACAGACCCAATGGACGATAATATCTAATAATAGTTATCGGATACAGAATAAATGAATAAATTGGAAAAGTTTTGCTCCGTTAGTTTGTAGCGGCACAACATTTTACTGTGAGACTAATTAAGTCATTGGCGTTCATAATTTTGTGTTCACTAAAGAAAGTAGGTAAAATAATACCGACTCCATATTTATTAACTCTACACTTTGGATGAGACATTTCTTCTGAAAAAACAAAATGATAAAATAAAGATAATTAAAAATTTGTTAAAGAACGAGTAAGGCTCGACAGTTGGATCTGTTTGCCATCTAGGAGCGCAATTAAAATGTTAAAAATTCTTGCTACGCTTCTTACATTACGAAAAGCAACATATATATTATGATCCATAAAAAAGTGAGCAACCATCTCGCGGAAAAGTTATTCCTCTATTTATTTATATATATATATATATAATTTTTTTTTCTTGTTTTCAGAGCGTCAAAAGCTTTTGTAGAAATACGAAAAGTAAAGATAAAAATCGATAGAGATATGAAAT
The DNA here is from genome assembly GCA_963932425.1 of Athalia cordata. Taxonomy (NCBI): domain Eukaryota; kingdom Metazoa; phylum Arthropoda; class Insecta; order Hymenoptera; family Athaliidae; genus Athalia; species Athalia cordata. Next base: position 37,109,125 of record OZ010626.1, read on the forward strand.
TAAAAAAAAAAAAAAGATTTAAGAGAAAAAAAAACATCTCGACATGTCAGTTTATTATACAAAACACAGAGATCTTGATCTATTATGCGATCATAGATTATGGTGTATATTTACTTATGAGTTGAAATCTATTGTGTATTACAAAGAGGGACAATTACGCTATTTTATTTATTATATACCGAGAAATATGGAGACTATAGTATATTTATTTACTGAATCGGACATGAACGGCTATTATCAAATGAATGAGTGTCGATGAAATCAAGTTTAAAACAGAGGCCAAGGCTATAATACAGGGAAAATGCCGGTCTTTTTCAAACGACGATGATTACAATACCGTTAATAAAAAAAAAAGTCAAATTTTGCCGAGCTTTGATTAATTACACTAATTTTGAAAAAGAAAAAAGGTCTTACATAAAATAGTGGAATCCCAAATTATGCTAAAGAGTAATGGTCAATTTTATCTCCGAACAAGATTCAAATGATTTTCAGTTCACGAGCAGTAAACACAGTTTCCAGCAATCTCCCCAAGTATTATTTTTTGAATTTCAAATATTCAGCTAGGAATTACCAGTATTATTAGAATTGCTTACTTTGTGCACGCGCAAACACTATCACTTTTGAAAACCTATTAATGTAAAAAATGATCTTGATGATCCAATAATGGAGCTGGCCTTCTCGAAAGTAATGAATTTTCATCTAGAATTCAAAGATGTTAAGTTTCGTTTAAAAATACTCACAGTTTGGAGGAAACAATAGATATACACAGAGTACAGGTACCGCCGCTGACGTAACTGAAACCAGCGACCAAGACTGTCTTAATCCTAAAAGTCTAGAAAGATTTTTTTTTGCTTATTCAGTTACTCGATTGTTTTTAATTATTATATAACACTTATTACTGCCTTAAGACCTTTACAAATGTTCATTATATCTATCAATTATTATATTCACTCGAGCGCTCATATTATGCACTCCTGAATCTTTTAGTTAGTTTTTGTCTTGATTAGTTTATTTTCGTTTTTTTTTTGTTTTTTTTTTTAGTATTTTTTATTTATATTTTTTTTGAATTTATATTCCACATTGAAGGTAAATAAGGAGAGAAAATAAAGAAATTACCGATGGCGTTTATCAAAAACCTGGTTCTTGGTGTTCGCCAAAACATTCATACATGTTTGCCGATTGTTACGAATTAGAATGAACAATTCCACGAATTATTTGATATCTCACATCAAAATAGCAAAGAAGAATGACAAAAATTAGGTAGATTTAATTTTTGCAACAATCACCAACGATACCGATTTAATTATTTTACAAAAATTCATCAGATTCATTCTTAAACTACAATATGTTTATTATCTTTCATTCAATTGTATCATATATCTGTGTGTTAACGTTTGTCGATCATCAATATGAAGTCAAATATCAATATTCAATATTGAATTATACTGGACTATGATACGACGCTTGTAATGACAAAAAAAAACATAATAATAATAATAATAATAATATATCTACACTTTCTCGAACCAATAATTATTGGATTGATTATTGTGTTTATTCAATGACCACTTAGTAACGTAAAGTTTCCATGCTTGAAGATTCAGTTTTGTTAATGACGATAATCCATGTTACAATAAATAAACAGATATATTCATATCAAATGAGAGAACATTTATGGATTGATTGTTTGGATCATTAAACTTTTTGATATTTTTAATCCATTAAACATTACCAACTGTAACATTTTCATGTTTTCATTCTTGTTCCTTTCTTCTGTTGCTTTGTTTTTGTTTGTTTTTTTTTTTAACGATACATTGATTTCTTTTAATTAATTATACTTTATGAAACACTGCAATGTCGATTGGTTATCAATATTCAGTATTGACTATAATATTTGTACGATCCAGTTATCTTTAATTTAAAAGAAGTCACGTACATATTTATCATTCATCATCGTTTTTATTCCTTTAATTAATATTCATTAGTTTCATTTCTTTAGACTATTTATTTTCATTTAGCTTTTCACTGGTTGCGTTTAAACGCGTTCGGTTACGTTTTCCAGTTATGTGGGTGAGCCCGTGGCGGAGCCTGACTACTTTGAGCCTGAGATGCTTGAGATGGGATCATATCCAGTAAATATTGACGTTGAAGATCAGCTGCCTGTCTTTGGAGTTCGGCAAGCCCTTTACCACCCGTTGCCTGTGCCATTGCCAACTGATAAGGGTACAGTATAGGGTTGAAAGCCGGCAGCAAATGAGCAGGCAACGGCTGATGAGGAGGCAGTCCAGGGACTTGATTTTTTGTAAGTTCTGTAGAAAATAAAATTCATTGAACAAAGGGGAATCGAAGTTTGAGCACGATAATTAAAAATAGGATTGAGAAAGTACGATGAAAAAAATCACTACAAACCGAATTGATGTAGAGAAATTACCTGTGACCTAGAGAGTGAAATACGAAAAAGAAAAGAAAATCATAGAAAACTCACCTCTGAGTAGTTGCTGGTGCAACGCAGCTGCCGCTGCTGCGTGATGTGGGCTGAATTTCCCACTCTCCGCTAGTTTTGCTAGTGGGTGTTCTTGTAGTTTAGGTGTCGGAGGTGTTGGCGCCGGTGCCGGAGCTTGCGGTACTGGTTGAGGTGCCGGAGGAGTAGCCACTCTCCTTGTGGGTGTCGATGCCTTTGGAACCGGCTTTGGAGGAGGAGGATCCGGACTTGGACACGCTGCTTGTGCCAATCGTTGCTCTATCTCCTGCTCCTGTTGTAATGCTTTCACAAATGCTGTTTTTAATCTGTCGGAACAAAAATTTTACAATAAAAATAACGCTTCTGAACGATTCCTTGAATAACATATAACTGGGTTCACTGTCTCTAGTACACACCGGTTAGTATGTTCAGCTTTAAGGGCTTTCTTCACATTAGTTGTTACGCAATGTTCGCATATGACTCGAGGATCGCGACCAGCCGGAGGTCGTTGAAACGTCGCATGTTGACCCCTTGGTCCTTCTTTCTTGCCACCACCCGCAGATTTTTCCCACTTCCAAACAGGTGTGAAATCAGTCCTGCATTGAGTACACTCGAATGGTTCTGGAGGCGGAGGTATAGCTGGTTCTTTTGTTATAAAGTCAACTACGTGTTCCAAACCAACCAGATAAATAAATTCTGTATTGGAGGGATTCGGCACAAAATGCATTTCTGGTGGTGGCGGCTTTGGCGGTGGAATTTGTAGAAGAGTCTTTTCTAACTGCTTGCGCAAAGCCAATTTGGCGGCTGCTTGGCGCTGAGCAGGAGTTTGATTATCTTCTCGTGTTCTTTCCTAATTAAAACAGAAACACGAAAAATATTTAACGAATAGATTATACTATTATAACCAATCAAAACTCTATGCCGTATTAACTACGTTCAAAATGCACGACATTATCAATTTGGTTTACACGTTACCAACTAAAAAGGTACAGAAATTTCATGACTCTATGATTTACCGCTACAATTGGAAGATTTTAATTATCAACTCATCCATTATCAATAAAAGAAGGGACAAATCAAATGGTTTTTTGCTCATCTTGAACATGAACTATACCGAATTATTAAAGAAACAATAACGTAAAAGTGAAATACAATTCGATGAATCGAAAAGTACCTGCTCAGGAGGCGCAGGGGTGCTTATTGACGTGCTGGGTTTATTTTCCTGAGTTCCGATAAGCTGCTTTGTAATAATGACAAAGAAAAAATAGTTATTGTGCTTATTGCTTATTATTAACAATCAATATTAATCAAATATACTCAATCGTGATTATTTCTACTGATTCAATTGCTTTAGAGTATAAATAATTTACGCAAAAATTCTCTTATAACCCTAGTTTCTAATTAATTGTATAAATTAACCACAAACCTGATGAGCGATTGCAGGTGTTGGATCTTTGGTAGATCTTTCGGTTCTGTCCGCCGGTGCATGATAACTTGGAACGTTTGGTGCTACGCTCGAAGGTCTACCTCTAGGATGAGGAGGTTGTGGTATGACCATGTTTGGTGGCATACCGGTACTGGAAGTAGCATTTCTGCCTATCGTTGGTGGTAACAGTATACCTGGTGGTGGCCCGTGTAAACTAATGTTTCTACTCGGAGGCAACTGACCTCTCAATAAGGGCGGTGGGGCTTTGCTGGCCCTATGACTGTGGTAAAATCATAAGTACAATGATAGTAACAAGCACAAAAAAAATATATATAATACGAACAGAAAAATGGAGTTCTGAGGTTTGAATTGGATCGAACAGAGTAAGTTACTATAAATGTGGAATCTAAGTCAATTACCTGTGTGCCACTGGCTGTACTGTGACTGGTGGGGGTAATTTACTGGGTACTTTTGGAACTGCCGCAATGTTTTCTTTGAGCTGCTGCGACTGTCTCAACTTTTTAAGCAATACTAGTTTCATTTCTTCAGATCTCAGGTCTTCCCTTAACTTCCTAAGATTTCTTTCACGTTCTGCTAATTCGTCTGAGCTTAGTTCTTTGATCGGTAATAACGGCGGCATTTCACCTGAAAATAAATCAAAATAATATTTGATCACGAGTCGGCCATTTAAGTCATACAAAATTAGAAAACCTAACGCTATGATGATATAGCAGGTGAAGCCATTGTGATAATTATAATTGCAGTAAGTGGAGTACGATATATTACCTTCCTCACTATCTGAAGCATTTCCGTTTACGTAACCATTGATTCTTGGTTCGTCAGGACTTTCTGCATAACTTCTTTCGGTTCTAGGTCTCAAGTTACGACGGGGTCTTCTATCCTCGCCTGACTTAGCACCCAGTATACCTCGGGTTGCGTTTTGAATATTTCTAGCCTCTGGTATATTGTTTTCTATTCCAGGACTAGCTGCAAAATGTGCACCTAGATCCAGTGGAACACCCAGATCACTGGAATTAGTAGGGACGGACGGGGAGTCCCTTCTACTGCTACTGCTATAACAAAATTGAAAGTTTTTCATATCAGATTCATTCTTCTGTATATTTCTCAGGTTATCTATGCAAAGCAGCTTGTTTTTATTCAATTCTATGGGATGTTTTGTAAATCAGACCACTGAAGTTTAAGTTGATTATTTATCTAAGAGTGAAGTATGTATAACTTAATCAGAAGTTATTGTATCTGTGGTTAACCGCTGTACTGGAATATGAGTCAAGTACTGATAATTATTGCAAGTATGAAGAATAAAAATAAGACAAAGGGTTCGATGGAGTAAATTAATGTCTGTATAAAAATTGTAAAACAGGATTTTAAGTTAAAACATCGAATGAGGATAATCAATATTTATTTTGATAAGTTAATTCTATGGTAACTTATGATAAGAAACGAGTTCTTTTACATAACTGAATAATTCTTCAGAACTTCAACACAGACGTACTACCATGATACAACCGACAAACTTCTGTGCAATATTTTATCAACTGCGTGTTGAATAAACGAAATGGCGATATCAGTAGGACGGAATGAAATAATTGTTATTTGTCCAATAGTTACATAAAGCCACATTTACCAACATCACAGTAGTTAGTAGAAATGAGAAAAAACTGCTCAGACATTAATTAAATTACTTTTCTAATTTTGGTATTAAATGAGGAGTTTTGTAGTCCCAGTTTTCCCGCATTGAGAATTCTACACAAAATTTTATAGCATCAATGCCCAAGGAATATAAATTAAAAGTCTTGTTCGAAACAAAACAAGAGTGACAAGTCGCAAAGATTAACATGAGTTACAAATACTTAATTCTCACCTGACGCTAAGGTCAACCACAGTATCCCCGTCCAAATCCATCGCCTCCATCCTCCCCAGTGCTACGACCCTGTAAAATTAGAAGAGTAACAGTTTTCAATATTTGTGACAAATAGATCCATTGTTATTGCTATATAATGTAAGACGTAGACAATCATTCGATGGAGGAGTAAAAAGTTAAACAAACTGCAACAAGAATATGAAAAGACGACTTTCATAACATAAAAACGGCGATAAGATCATTGTTTTTCTAGTATTACTTGAAGTTGGTCAAAGATTAATCAATAAATAGAAAGTAAATCAATGGAAATGGTTCTCTACATAAATGAGACATTCTGAAACGAGAAGATGAACAAAATTTTTTCTTGCGATGAACTGTCTAAAAAAGGAAAAATGGAGGGTGAAAATACTAAGAAAAATTAATTAGGCAAAAGACTGTTTTTGTCTATTAATCAAGTGATATAAAAAAAAAAAATAGGTGATGTTTGTTAGGAGATTATTGCAAAACGGACTGGTTCAAAGTAAGGTAAAATTTACAAAGTTCAATGTTTAGTACTATGGTATTTCAGCATATCAGGAATACAGCATTCCATTCGTTGACTAAAATATCACAAAATACGAGATCTGAAGAGAAAGCTAGATGGAAGGCAGCAGCAGCAGCAGCAGCAGCAGAGAGGCAGTAATGAGAACTGCAGTACACACAAATACAGAAAAACCTTATTAAATAATAATAATGATAATGACAATAACAATAATAGTAGTAATAATGATATTGATAGGAGAGAAAAAATTGTGAAACTAGATGAACTATTGTAAAAAAAAAAAAAAAAAAAAAAGAATTTGGCGTTACATCCCAAAGTGAAAAGAGAGAGAATACACACACACGCACACAAAAGAGGATTTCACGACAGAAAAGTCGACACGACGCGACGATGACGACGACGACGAATCGACGAATACACAGAAATACGTCACATATAATAAAAACATATATACATCGGACGCGTACGCGCATCACATACATGCCACCACATTCTCACAACCGACGAACGAACGAACGAAACTCAGGAAGTAATATTCTAACCTCTAGCTGAGTTGAACCCGGCTAAACACACATCAAAATCCAATCATGAGCTTCATCTCTCAATAGCAATGATGAAATAATTGAAGAAATAAAGAACATAATAAACGCGAGACAATCACATCACCGATATGTATTACACATATATCTCGATTTTAATACAAGCCGAATATCCAAAACCCAAATCAACAAATTAAATTTGATGCTTCGGAAGTAGCGTCTCTACACAATGGCAGCTAACCGTAGCAAGCAAAGGGGCCAGGGGGCAAAAAGGGTGGCAGCGGGGGGAAGGAAGGAGGCAACTCGCCGCGACGGCAGGCGGGAGTCGAGGGGAGAGAGGGAATGGGGTGGCCGGGGGAAGAGAGGGAGGGAGGGACTGTCGCACATTAATTACTTCTCTCTCCGCTCGCTCGCCTCTTTTCCCCTCCCGGCAGAGACCCCGTACACCTCATTTCCCCCCTGAAAGACCACCTCCTCCTCCTTTTACTCCCTACCGACTGCCGCACACACGAAATATAATCTTCACTCGACAGATTTTAACAAATTCAACGTTAAATAATATACCGTACTTGTCATGTACTTTATTCATGAAAGAGCCCAGAGATACTTTCGGAGAAAATTGTTTTTCCGAAACACCCCCCGAATGGGTCCGAGAAGGAAGGAGTATATTTATTGTTGTATTTTTGTTTATTTAAAAAATCCTGTCCTATCTTTTTTTTCAATAGTCGTAATTGTTCATCATTTTTACAGGTTGTGGAAAAATATTTGGTAGTTCGCTGTTAACTGATCGTACAGCTTAGGTATACCTATTATGTATGTATAGATATATTTGATAGGGTATTGTGTAATTATTTCGGGCTGACAGTTGTAGACGAGATATGATACGTGGCCATTTTCGTTATCTTGGAATCTTGATCTAAGCGTTCAACATAGAGAGAAGAGGAGAGGATTCGTTTTTTTTTCATTTTTTTTTGCGACTGACGGGATGAACATCGATGTACTATATTCATCTATTGCCTCGTAACTACAATTTGTTACCAATGTTTCTGTGTTTGGATAGTTTTTGAGAGTTGGGAATAGATTAATAGATGTGGAATATTTAATAGAAGCAAACAACTATTCCTCCCGCCTTTTTACTTGAGCAGAGGGAGAAAATATTTGATTACATATTACGTATATACAGAGAAGTAATAGTTTTGTGGTTAGTTGGGAGATTGGAAAATTGATGGAAAGAAAAGATGGATAGTTGGATAATGTGAGATTCTCCTTTTGAATCACCGTTATCTTATTATACGGCAAATTTAACGTTGAAATTTAAGAATCTTATAGTATATAGTTAATGATCAGCGACGTGGAAGTATTTACGACGTATGCAAGAATTTTTAACGACAGAGGAGGATTATCGTGGTCGTCTAGCGTTTGGTATTATTGGCAATTGGAATTTAGTGAAATTCCGAAAATAAATGAAATCAATTTCATTGGAATTGCAGCTATATAATGGATACTATACGGGATTAAGAGAGTGAAGGAATCGTCTCATTATATCGATGGTGAATAATTGGCTTGAATTAGTGACTCATAGGTTAATTTTGTGAAGATCGTTGAATACGTTTCGTAATTCCGAGAATTTTGATACCCAACACGAGGTTATTTAGTGGACGTGAATTTTGAAGATCGGGAGGTCAACCGATGCGTATGACGGGGTCGCTTGCTTCAAGATTTCCCTATGTTTCTTAATAATAACCAGGAGTTCGTTATCATAGATTATAAAAATGTAATTGCCAATTATTCACGAGTATTTTGACACCCAACATGCCCACATTCTTTGCACAGCGAAGACATACCTGGGGGTCAATCAAGGTTGGTCCAAATTTGTGTAAACCGCTTGACACACAAATCGATTACACAAAGCAGCCGCTCTCCACACACTCGTACGTACTAGTAGGGAATTCGCCGCACTTCACCGCATTATATCCAATAAGATATTACACTTTTTTGATATTATTCTACACACACGATCCCACATCTTTTATTGATACGATATTTTAAACACCTTTTAAACACTTTATCAACCCTCAAACGTACCTAGCTCTCCCGCAGAGGGGTAAAAGATTAACACCGCCTTCGCGCAAAAATTAACGAGAGTGATTCAATATGGCGGCCTTGTTCTGCTGCTGCTGTTCTTTCCCCCCACTTTCGTATTTCTCCCCTCTTCCCGCTCCGGCCCCGGGAAGCGCCGCTAGCTACGGGGCTCACCGGAAGGGCACCACGGACTCCGCAAATACGAGTGACAATCATCCAAACAAATCCACGTGCTTCTGCGCACCCTCATTTGAGCGGCGAAACTCAAGAAACTTAAGGGCTCGGTGCACTATACCAGTGGCTCGGCGTCAAAAGGATTAACGCAATATCTGCTTTCCCTTCTTCCAGGATACCAGCTCTCTAATATTTCAATTCACTCTACAGTCTGGGAATTGTAAAAAAATAATTTATCTGTAATGTAAAACTGTAGTCAAAAATCGTGGATCTTTGCAGCAATAATCACTGGATTTTTTGGAACTGAATTCCAAAATTTCAATGAAGTGACTTAGCGTATTTTCTCTGCGTTCCTCATTTTGACTATGCCAACTTTTACAAATATCAATTCGTTGCACAGTCTAAAATTGTATTTTAAAAATTAATCTTCAAATCGTGAAACAAGAGAGTGATAATTCTTCTCTCTTCGCAACAATGATTTTCTGATATTTATTCAAACTGAAATTTTTCAAACTTCTAATGATGATGAATGAAATCATTAAGCTGGTTATTGTAAATTCGAAGTAGTGCAATAAATATTGCAGAGAAGTATACACAGATACTTAATATGCCATACATAATTTATTTATCGATACATTTCTTAACTTGATTTTTTTACATGTGAAATTTTTTTTTATACACCAGTAATCGTAAAATTACCCATAAATGTATACACATAATACAATAGAAATTCAAATGACAATATGTTTTGATAAATTATCTGGTTGTACGTATAAATAAAAATTATCGGGATTTACTCAGGTTTTTTTTTTGAGGAAGAAAAAGATGTTTTTTTTTTCATTAAATAATTTTAAATACATGATTATAAACATAGTGTGTCATATAGATATTTGACACGAGATATTCAATCGACGCACATGTCTATTTTCGATACTCTACGACTTTGTTTGGCATCAATTAAATAATCACCGTGACATGTTTACCATACCGCAAGGATTATTGAAAAATACACGGCTAGATCTTACATTTTGGCGTTCGGAGACTTGAAAAAAAAAAGAAAACATTTGAAGTAATGATAGCACAATAATTATAATGAATTGAATCGAAGCTTGAAATAATAGGTATAAGTATGCGGGCTGGTAATTGTTGTAAATCGGCATTGCGTTAGCCGTTTATATTGCAAAGGTTTATATCTTGCGAGTTCAACAGGTATTTGCAAGTTTCCATAATATTCGGATATTTTATAGCCGTCTCTCAATTACACTTTCCAACTAACTGCAAGAGTGTTGTTTCAAAATTTTCTCTCACACTGGAATGAACCGACAATTCAAAGGTCTAGTGATACAATATACAAGAGCATGTGTTCTATTTCAAACACACATTGTTATTTTCTTCTCGTTTTTTTTTATCATTTAAATCGAGTAGAGTCTTTAGGAACTTATAATACTGTTTACAGAGGCCCTCCAGTTTATGCCTAGATGCTCAGACCTGATTAAAGGTTCCTGCATTTTTCTAGCTTTTATGGTCACCAGATAAAGTCTCCGAGAGACAATCAAAACCCATTCTCATGTAATATTTGAATGGTTGATGTGAATCTGAGACATGGCTAATGTGAATGACTCAACTTACAATATTTTTATTTCGATGCAAGGTAATTTCCATTTGGAAATATCAAAGTTTAGCTAACCACTTATAATTCATGTTCTGACAATTCATGGCACCACTTTCCATCGATTAGCCACAGTTGTTTAAATTTGTCAGCAACTATAACATCATGCTAATGTAAGCAAGAGGAGAGAGGTTTTCAATTCAAATTTAACTCTCGTATGATAGTTTATGGAATGGGTTGAATTGAATTGACCTCTCTTTTGACTGAATTACTCTTTACTGCTGACTACCAATCGAGATTTGAGTAATCGCCTCATCAACTGACTCAACTACATTCAAATATTCAGATACAGATATTTGAATTCGAGAGAGCCTAGCTGTTTGAAAAAAAATATGACAAGATGACATTTTAAGTAGGTTTCACCCTCTAAATTCCAGTGTGTCGATAATATGCATAGCATTGTCTCATCTAGCAATCATTGAACTTAAACTTGATGCGTTTCATGCGTAAGGAGCCTCTCAAGTATCTCTCTACGATTTTATTTTGTATCACAGATGTTGAAAATATTAGCCCATTTCGTATAGCTCACTCGAGACCTGTATTTTACAAAGTCACACATTACATGATGGTTTACATTATTGGTTTACATTCTTTCTTCGCTTAGTTGTTAATAACGATCACAGTTGTTATCTTGCCATTATGTACAAGAAGGTACCTTACTAAGGCCTGCCTTAGTAAAAAAAATATACATTAGTTTTTTTCAAAAAATAGATCTTAGCACGTTTTGTATTCTCTACAATTTGAGATCCGTACATTACAGCGATTTGATATGGGCAGGCTGTTTATATTATTACTTATCCAGGAGAAAACTTTCGAGCGAGCTTTGGGCATATTCAGATCTAAACTACCTTGCGCACCATCTCCGATTCACATATTCATAGAATGATAATCAGTCACTTACTAAATCAGAGAAAAAATTGACACAGAGAATTTAAAACCAATTGGTTTCATCTTTTGTTTTGTGTACTTCAACAAACTCAAACCAAGATAGTTTGGGAGTATAATATGTATTGATTTTAGTAATGCTAGAAAATTAACATTTGTGCTTATATGCTTTGAATGTTACAAATTTTGTGAATGAAAGTATATTCATAGTTTTCTGTCAAGTTCTATGAATATGAGATTATCCCAGCACGGTCTTTTACTTATATACCTTTTCATAGGCTCAGTCTTATGATTTTGTCTCAAGTTAGTAATAGATTAATATTTTACTATTGGTAAAAGGCCGTGCGAGCTTTGGAAGTTTTGTACAATATTCAGAGACGGTGCAATATCACGTTATTCACCTACGCGCGGGTATCCCTGCATATTTTTAAAATCTTATTATTTGTTTTTATATCTTTCGTTCCGTTCTCACCAACTTTATGAGACTTTTTTTAGACGCCGCGTCCATCAAATAAACTTGTTAGGATCTCGCTTTAAATTTAAGAAGTAAATAACAAATCAAATTCAACAAAATAATACAGCACCAACGATTAACAAACAACAATTTTTATACCACTCCATACTTAACATTACACTTTATATTTTATTCACTTCTGATTAAAATCAAACTGTCAAATCTCGATGCTTTATTCTGTACTTCATTCTTGTGATAACATTCGCAACGAGACATTAGAGAATGCGCGTGCTATCATCAAAGTCAACGGGAGCAAGCCTGGAGATAGACTTCACCACACGCATACGCTTAACGGACTTAGAATTATTCTTGTTGGGCGTCGCGAGTCAAATTTTTGTTTAAAATTATTCTTACCGCGACTCAGGTACATGTTGAGGTCCGTTTTAACAGCTCAATTACACATGCGAGGAAACTTTTTTTTTGGTTTTCCTTGTCACATCTATTACTGTCACTAAATCCTTTCAAACAAAGAAACATACACTGCGATTTGAAAATAAGAGCAACATTCCATTGCATTCGTACGCGACGTTTAAACGAAAGACGTATAGGATTACACATAAAATGAAACAAGATGTACGTAGTTATAAGAATAATACAAGATAATAAAATAATTATACAAGGATTCGAAAAGTAAATAGCTCCTCAGAACAAAACGATTTATCATTGGCGTTTTTAGCATCTGTCGGTTTCTGACGGGTATCTTTTGCAAACATCCAAAATCTCGCTAGAATCACACGACAGAAATAGATGCATGTCGATGCACTTCTTCAATATTTACTTTTCAATATTTTGTAGTTAAATCTATAGACGTGGTATAACGTTAACAGCTAATTTTTATACTTAGCTGGTACTGATCACTAGGAGCGCGATAAGAGGAAGATTGTTATATCAATAAAGAAATTCTATATGAAAAACTCTCAATTTGTAGTGCTAGGTTGGTCACACTTACTATCGAAAATACCTGTTTGCTGCTCAAATATTGGCTCTAAATTATTCAATACAAATCGATCGCGCAGCTTTGATATCAACATTCTTGCAGTTATAGCGCTCTTAGTTATCACGAACGTATTGTGTTCGTGACAAAATCATCCGATTGGTCTTGGTATTAAAAATAACCTCGGATGGCGATTTGATTTTCTTATCAAACGATGCTTCGTTTGTTTTTAAGTTCTCATTAAAATATTCCGTATCTTATTTTAGTTACGGTTTTTCTTGCGCTCTTTTATACACTAAATTCTCAGTGAAATGGAAAAATATTTATAATGTTCCTAACTATGAATGGAATATCGGGACCTGCTTCTGGAAGATTTTTGGTTCGGATTTATTACCACCCCGTAAGGCCAGTGCGAGCTCATCATTACGTTTTATGTTATGTTTAATTAACTACCCTGTGTCGTGGGTCCAAGTCACGAAAGGCTGTATCGAAGCCTCGCTGTCCAAGGTGTTCAATGCTAACGATTTTCATTGTAATTTATTAAAAAAATATTTCGTTTCGTCGCATCATTGGCCTCACGGTCATGAGATCTTATCATTTTCGAAATCCTACCTACGAAATTTAATACAGCATGCGTTTATGCTGGTACTGATAATCGATTAACACTTGTAGAAGTTTTTGTACGGTTAAAAATAAATTATCATCAAGCTACAGATGGCTCACACGATGAAGAATTCAACATAACAAAACACATCTACATCTGCAACTGTATCAAGGATCAAAATTAGCTTCCATACCAATTATTGCAAATAATCTAGTAATTTTTTAAAAGTTACCAATTATATAATCATGTTCATGTTCATGTTCAATAAATTATATAGGTAATTAGATCCACGCGATAATTATTTGCAAGTGTAATAATCTCAGTATGGGGCTGATAAAATTTAAAGCTTTAAACCAAAACCGAACAATAAACATCACTAAGAGGTCAAAGCTGCCCAGATACCGCTTTAAGTTTAAATTATACCGAGTAGGTGGTTCGAAGTACACTATTTTCAAATAATGTTATTCACGAATCGATAAGACGTAAACGCATGCCGACCAAAAGTTTTTGAAAATCGCGTGTCTTCCTTAAAAATAAATCGATAGAAAAATAAAGGATATAACTTTGCGTCCACACTTCTGAGAACGCATCCCCAGAAATGGCTACTACTGACAGGTGGTGCTAATGAGATATTATCTTCAATTTTTAATCCATCTTACTTTTGATCCCGAAGAACCATTGGCATTATAACTTCAATACTGTCACCAACAACCGGATCCATGACTACGAGAGGTAGATCGATATCGCTCAACGGCTCCCAGCTACCACCCATTATTTCATTAATTTCCTGCAAGATACATCGGATTTAAGACCTCTGAACTCTATGAAACCCATTTCCCAAGATAGAAAATAGTTCAATTTGAGTTGAAGTATAGAAAGTAGTAATCCGGAACTCTTGAGGGTTTTGTACACCGAAAAAACTTGGAAAACAAGTTGTAGATGATATTTAAACAAAATCCAATTCGAAAACTGCATTGATTATCGACTGCCCCGAGCAAAAAAAGCTTAAGATTGAATGGAGGGTCAAAAATTCAGTACAGTAGAGAAAAATGCTCACGTTTGTTATATCTTCAGCCGAAGTAATATCGGTCAAAATATCTCGCTCAGCAAACTCAAGTCGCTTCAATGTCAAGCCTCTCAGACGAGCGATTGCCAAGAGTTCTTCTTGGAAATATTTGTATCCGAGAAACACAATCTCAGTGAGTTTGGTGCAGGTCCAGGCAAGAAGTACCAAGGGGTCAGGCCTAATGTAAAAAATGATTCACAAAAGTCGTAACGAATCATCGAAGTAATGAATTTTATTAATTAAATTTGTCCAACGTCTCTCAAGTGTGAGGCACCAGGAACACTGACACAAACAAAACTTTGAGGGAAATCAGGACTCACAATTACTGATTCGATATGTAGAAATATTCTTACCTATCTGGTTCAGAAGTGGCAGGCATGCACTGCGATGAGTCCACAGAATCGATCCATATCACGGACTTCAAGATGTGAGGATACCAGCCCGACAGTAGATCCAGGGCTCTAACATTGACTGACTCACAAAACAATACTTTCAGATATGCAAGAGGCATTGCTGGTTTCAGAATATCAGTGTCCAAAACAGTGACTGCGTCATACGAATGAAGGAGGTTTAGGCGAAGCTCGCAGCGGGGGCTGTAATCAAAGTCAATGGAATGAGGCGTGCATGAGTTGAGAGAGATCATATCGTGATTTCTGGAAACTCAGAAGTAGATGTAATTATTTGAAGTAATAGGTTGTAACATTACTTTTTGTCAACAAAGGACAGCCAGCAATCGTTTGTGGTTCCAGGATGATTCTCTTCGAGGCCATGAACGTGAATAACTAATCTTTCCATCAAACCATTGTCAAGTGCCTTGAGCAGATTATCGTTTACGTAATCGTAATCAATGGTCAGTATCGATAATCTGAGAAAAGACCTAAACACCGAAGTGTCCAGTTCTGTCAGAATGTAATCGTCGGGATCATATTTTACAGAAGCCAGACTCAAATGAGTCAAATGATTGGCTTGGTGTTGTTTCAGCGGCGATAAAATCAACCCCGCACTGGCTGCTAATTCCTCCGCACATCCTAAACTCAGAGCTTGTAGAGCAAGCGCATTTTTTACAATTTTAAGCAATGGTCCCATCAGAGGTGTGCATATTGCACGTCTAGAACAACAATCTATTGTCAATCGATACTCGCAATATATTGAACGATTAAAAAATTAATATTCATTAAATAATTGTACCCCTCATCCTTTGGACTGGTCCACCGAGCTGGCCATTCGAACAGACAACTGCTTGGCTCTAAAAAAAGTTTGCGTAGATGTATGTTAAAGCTCAATTTAGTAAGAAGCTTTGATGTCTCGTTGACACAGTATCCCGCAGTATCCCATTTTATTGTAGCCTCGCGAACGCTACGACCGAAGCAGTTGGCCAAGAACCTGCGGATACAATGAACTCAACTCTTCTGACTGTCATGGTAATACTACAGCAATTTTTTGTTTTTGGAATTCCTGAGAGTTTGTAATAGCAGATAAATTTCAACTAGATCAGAATTGTATCTATTTTTGGTTTTATGTCTGAAAAATTTATCTGTTATATGCCCATCATTTAACGATTATACTGTATAATGAAGGTAAATACTTGTCAAGTTTGAAATAAAATTTATGTTTATACGCACTGTATATTAATGATAATACTCACCGAGCTTTTGTCTTACCCTCTTCTTTGATTTGGAACGTGAAAGTCATTTTTTTCCAAAAGCATGGATGAAAGAGAGCATACCTCCAATTTCTGCATACCTGATAAAATAATCATAAGCATCTTGTTGTTACTCGATATCATAGGGATTTGGCAACCGTGATGAGAAAAAAAAACTAATCCTGCATACACAGAGAATAGCAATCTGAATATTGATCTTGATGACTAAATACTAGACAATATTACCATGACAGTCTGACATTGTTCGCTTTTTGGGCATGTACTCTCCCGAAGAAACATATCAATGATATGCATTTTGTGAGAATAATAATTATTCGTTTTTAAATGATTCTGAAGGACAAAGATGTTCCATAACTACTGTCATCGAAAATAGATTTATGTTATAGATGTAATGTGTAACAAAAATACGTATACAAGAAGAAACGAATATACGTCGAACGTGATTCTGTGATGAAGTGATAATTTAAACGACATATATTGTACAAATACGCAAGATGATGCAGGTGACGAATGAAATTGGTCGTAGGTTTACCTGTGAGGCCGCTATTTTTTCATCGTGAGGTAAATAAGAAAATATCTCGAGTAGAATGACGCTGGGTAAATTATTCCAGCAGGGACTGTTGTCTTCTTGCGCCATTTCTGTGGTACGATTTACACTTTTACAGGACGACGAACAGCTGTTTGCCGTCTCTGATGACAGCTGCTGCCCTTCGCCTTCGCCTGTTTTCCTTTCTAATAGAGGAAAACCTTGAACCAAAGGTTCTAAGGTAGTATTATCAGGAACTTGTAATTCTGACTTAAGTAAACACTGACTACGCACCATCTCCAGCTACCCCGACTGGCCAAATTTTAACGTCCCAACACTTTAAATACGATATTATTACTCTGACCATCCGCAACTGTCGTCGTTATTGCGCAGACATATGCGTAATTTATACTCTTGTGATTGGCCTGCGTCGTATCGCGCACACATTCCCAACATGTTAGTTAAAAAAAACTCACTACACAGAACTGCGTACAACTATGCTTGGTATTTTTCGAAGACAGGAATATATTTACACGTGCGAATAACGATAATAGTTGATTACTAATCAAAGTTCGACTACGAAAAATGGGCTTGTCTCTTACGTTATTTCACCTGTTTCTAAATTTGAATTACGCTTTGGATTTTAATCGCGCGAATTTTCGGTCTCCAGAAATATTTCCATGTCCGGGAAAATAGTTCTTTCTACGGGAAATAGAAGAAATTTTCCATATCCTGCGAGGTTTGAAATTTTTTGGACGCGAACTAAAATGCGATAAATGTTCGGAGAATTTGTTATTGTCATCCGTAGTACGTAACGTAGTATGTTTGGCATTTTGTACATGAACAAGAAATGGTGGGACTGAACCATCTCGGTGGTACGTTGTGATGTTTTTCCATATGTAACTTGATTTTTGGGAGGTGTCAACCAACACCGTGGATCGTAGATCACTCCATAACGGCAAGACGTCTCGTCATAATTATTTTGATATAAAATCTAACATCCGTTTAAATGTCAGGAGAGAATGAATCGTGTAACCGGTCAAAAAATGAAACCTGCGTTAATTATATGGTGTTGCTTATGTATAACGATAATAAATTGTGATAGAAACTTTATTATAAAACGGAACGTCCTTGGAGCCAATGCGATCGAAAAACCGGTTGCGGCGCAACCAGAAACAGTGCGTTCTCCGGATAACCGCGATCCGATAAAACACGATTCGGATCTCGCAGATACACAAGGAGGAGATAAAAATCATGACAAAAGTTCTGAAAGTACTCTAAACAAGAGCAAAGAGAATGACGTTGATAATCTAACCATAAAAAATCCTGAAAACAGCAATGTACTTTCTAATGTGAAAAAGAACTTGATCACCACATCGACATCAACTCCAGTTGTACGCTTCATACTCATTAAATAGCAAATATGAGAATGAGGAAAACCTTTTCCTAAATGGACTTATTTTTATAGCTACCAAAACTTCCATCAAACACCTCGATGCAGTCCGTGAACACTGGAGCTCTGTTACGTGGTGTTTCTGTCTTCTTTGGACTTAGCGTCATCGTAATGGCTTACATTATCTTCCGATGCATGAGGTTAGCTGCAAGCACAACGACAAACTTATTGAAAAAGATTTTAATTAACAAAATAAACTATTCATTGTGAAGATTTCTATCGAGTAGTCCAAAAACTGCTGAATTTTGTCATGAATAATGATTAGTAATTTGTATATTTATCTCTTCACAGGCTCAATAAAAACCGCACACAAATGGTTCGAAAGTATGGGGTTCTCGCACACCGGCAAGACGTCGAAATGAGGCCATTACCACTGGATGATGATGAAGAAGATGACACAACGGTATTTGATGCAAGTGAAGTGGTAGCTGTCCATAATGAACAACGGAGAGGCACATAACAGCAAGCCCTGTTACAATTTTGAGCATGTTCTGACATTAGGAATTATTTAACATCGCTGATCACTGAATCTGCATTATATAAAAACATATATTGATACATGTTTGTATATATACTTATATGTATAAGTGAGTTACCTATAAATATATATTGATACATGTGTCTATATATACTTATATGTACGAGTGAAGAAGCGGATGAGACTGAATTTGTCATGTAATTGACAGAGTGATTTGTGGAGATGTTGCAATATTATAAACGTATTTTAATGTAATGTTGGCAAAGTTATGCTTCTTTGTAGAACTAGATTTTGAGTTTTTGATCATTCAGTAAAGACAAAATGTTTTACGAATTAGTCATCACACATCCTCCACTATATTTCTCAAAAACTAAAAACTGCCCACAAAAAAGCATTTCTCATTGATTTTCTCATTTTGATATCTAGTTTGATCAACAATGATTAGTATTTTTTATACTACTCTTCCTCGGTCATTATGACTAAAAGTTGTATTATAAGTAATTAGTTGAGAAGATCTATATTTTATTTAATGCAATGGGTTCAATAAAAATTTAACTACAAAGATTACTGTAAAGCTCTATTCGTGAAAACTATTTTCTATATTTCATAGTTAGGTATGGCCTTTGTCACAAGTTTCATAAATAATTAAAATATAAATGTGCATTAACAGATATATTTCTACAATATGTTAATAAGATGCAACCCATAAGTTGCAGCTTTCACTTAAAAAGTTAAAAGAATTTGATGATAAGACTTGAAAATTCAGTAAGATCCTGCCTGAAACTTATGTTAGTATAGCTTACAACGAGGGTCTAATGAAGACCAGTTTTCTAGTGTATTAGTTACCCTGTGCGCTGATATATTTAGTCTATATTTTTTCCCATATCAAATCCGTCGAAAACAAAGATATGAATTTCATAAATAATTCATCTCAACTGCATGCGCAATAACATCTGCAAGCCGGCGCCTTCCTTCTTTTGATTTGATTTTGTCCATATACCAGATATCACCTATGTCTATTGGCTGGTCTCCTTGAAGAACATCCAAATCATAGGCGTCTGAAGGATCTAACACTGCCCCTGGTATAGCTTCCAGGGCAGAATTTATGCCATGCGCACTTTGTTCTTTGACCTAATAAAAGGAATGCACATTAGTTATGTTTTCAGAATGCATTTTAAGTTGAAACTGACGACTTGGGGCTTTGAAAACTTTCGGGACTTAGAGACCATAGCGAGAGTCACTACTTAGACAGTAAATCAAAACAATAGCCTTTGATCGTTAGTTGTAGTCTAAAATATTTTTAATTCATGATCCCTCACCTCGTTCATGAAGACATCCCATGGGTAAAGCTTTTTTGGGTCTGATCCTAGCGTGCTGATAGTTTCAGTGAGTTCGTCGTGATATATTTTAAGCAGGTTTTCATAATGTTCGTCACGTAATGATTTATCAGTACAAGTGTAAATAAAAAAAGACACGTCTAACACTGGGCTAGCACATCGGGCTAACTGAAAATCTAGCGCAAGTGCAATTTCTTTTCCATCTGCTTCTCTTTTGATCAAATAGTTTGGTGCCCAGCAATCGCCCTGACTCACCACCGAACTCGGGGTGTTGGTACGAGAACAATACTCAATGCTTCTATCATACATTTCTTTAAGTGACAAATTAGCAAAGACTGCTTCTGCTTTGCTGCCTGGATATTCTTCAGCGAAACTGTTTTTGGCTACATGGAAAATGCCGGACTGTGAAATAAAAAGCTTTAATTGAGTGAGAACTTCTCTATTCACAGAATGCGATTGTTAAGATTTACAATTATTTGTTGAATATTTTATCCGTTCTCTATTATTGTTCCCAAAGTTTAAATTAATTATAAGGCCGTGGGATAAGATTAAGATATTAACAATGAAGATAAGTAATCATCCAGATAAGATACATACTGACCTGAAATTTTTTATACCAATCGTACAAACGGGGCAGGAAATAAACCTCCTGTATTTTTGATGCAAGGGCCTGAAACTCTTCCAAATTTTGATCTTTGTAGGCAAATGAAATCGCATGAAATCTGGCTAATCCTGTTAGAATCGAGGTACACTCAGACAAATTTAAAGTACTCTGACGTGTTACAGGACCAAACCCACGGGCACTGACGTCTTCCAAGGCAATAAAATCATTTTCTCCATCACATACGGCTGCCCAGCAGCCAGGTACAACAAGGGCATCGCTACAACCCTTTGCCTCCAAGAATTCTTTGAACTTGGGGAATATCTGAAAAACGATTTCAGTTATTTGAATGAAATGATGTTACTAAGTAAAACTAAAGTAAAATAGAAAGAATTTGCTTACGTCGACATAACACGCAATTTCATTGCGAAAAAATTCTTCACTCCGAAAGGTTTTTCGCCGGGCGATATTTCTTGGCAACGATTTAACAACCAGTGATATCTCGACTGGTTTACCACCTGCTTCCCCCTCAACTTTGACCCTATTAACTACGGACAAGTAGCCATCTCCCTTCTTGCTTGCTTCTCCAAAATCCCAACTTGACACTTTCACATCCTCTTTTCCAAAAGCTTTGCGTAGAATTTCTGCTAGCGTCTCTTCAGTGAACAGATCACTAACGCCCCACAGTAATTCCTTGTCCTTTGACATATCGAAGCTTAATTCTGAAATGAATGAAAGTCAATTAGAACTTTAATTCATGTAGTCACATGAAACGGTACATTGTCAATATCTTTCTATCAGCTGTGGCAACACTGTTAGTGGCGTTATATTTATGTAATTTCCTACAAATTGAGCTAATAAGTAGAACAGTTTACTCTTCTGTGGCTGGTCGATTATTATTATACAAGTTGACTTATAGAAGAAACTCTCTTACTAACAATAAAACTTTTTCCAAAGAATACATTGCGATATACATTACGTCTCTGTAATATTAGGGTCATTAGGTGCCAACAAATTAAAATTCCCAGATTCATATTGATAAGAATACAGAAAACGTTCCATACGCTTATTGTTACGCTTTTCAGTAGCGTTCTCATATTTTCATTAGTGTTCATTCGCGATTTTAGACAGGGAAACTAGACATGATAGAAAAAAATTATATACGATAATCTCTAACGACCTCTGTCTATATTTTGATTTCTTTCAAGTAATTGGAAACTTTTTAGAGATTAGTAGAGATTTTTATTGAAATTTTTCAGTTTTTGTTCAAAAGTTCAATAAGATTAGTGGGACGCTAAGTTTTTTTTCTCAACATTTCAAAATCATGTCTAAAAAAATTTCCAAAAGTTTTCATTGTTATTCTTTTTTCTCTAAAAGGTAATCAGATATTGTCGTATTATACTTTCACAAATTCTTCCGAAGTACTTCCTAAAGAACAATTAGAGATATTTTATCATCAGGAACTGATCGCGGTGACGTTTTAAATTCTTTGTGATTACGGTGCTCACATCATATATGACAATGAGTATTCTCTGTGACTATTTCACAAAAAGATTATGTAATCGCAATTCTAGATTTATATAATACCCGACTTCATTAAATATCATTTTTCGTATTATGCTGATTCAATTTGTAATGAACAGGAAGTTAATGTTTGAAATTTTTTGGCGCTATCCGACTAGCAAAGAATCATTCGAAAAGGACGGTAACAAATTTTCAAAATGCCAGTGCACTCGAAATCTAGTTGATGTTTCCTGTTTGGTCAAATTTCTCGATCCCCTAGATGGAAAAATAAAATATTAATATAATAAAAATAAAATAAATCTTTAAAGATAGAACGAAAGAAGAATTCTGTTTTTCTGTCCAATTCAGCGCGGCAATTACGCTGTTCAAAATTCAAAATATCGAATATGTTGGAAAAAAAAAGATTTCAAACCAATTTGGAATTATGGGTTTTTATGGATAAATTCGGGATAGGTTGGCGAGTATAAGTCTGTAACTCGCATGCATTGTCAGGGTCTGAATATATGAAACAGCAAAATAAGTACTGTGAGTGTAATAATGTGTATTATTGATCTAGAGAAGCAGCATATGGCATTCTAGCAACTTCATAGAGTTACAAGTATTGGACGGACAGAATAGAAAGTTGGAATGGCTGAAGCTCACATTTCGCAACATACCTTATTTTTGTTATCCTGAGGTTTGGTTCACAGCTGATAACACAATGGTTTACCACTCGCTCCGTAGACAGGGTCTTTACTGGAGCTTAGAATTAACAAAACTGCTATTTCAATCCTATTTAATTTCATACCCGTATCAAAAGACAAATAGTATTAGTAAATTGGACACAACGCCCCGCATTTTCAATCTAAGAGATAGGAAGAATTGTTGATACCACGGTTGATGAGAGCGACGAGGACTGCCGCTCAGTGGGCCACCGTCTCCCCCACCATTTTCAAGCTTGGTCCCTTTCTCTTCTCTACACTACACCGTATTAACCACTGATCTCTGTTGATTCTACAGAGATCAGTGGTATTAACCTATACTTAATCAGTAACCACCGAAAGAGATGTACAAATTTAGATGCAAAATTGATTATAATTTCTCGTACCGGATATGTATAGCTTCTAGCACTGTAGGGGATTTGTCCGCCGAATAAAAATAACACTAACTCTAACTTTCGAATATCTCTCCAGTTACCCGAATAAAGGAAGACGAATAATCATAAAATGTTCGTTTCTTTTCAACAATAGCGAATAAAATCGTGGCCTAATCGAAACCAAAATGCTTCATCAGATTTCGGCAAAAGGAATACTTTATCAAATTGTATTCGAAGAAGATGCTTTTTCAGAATCCAAATTTTATTATTTTAAGATTTTAACTTGATGAAACTTTAGCGCCTTGGTTTTTAAACAGCATAATTAGCGCAATACTGGAGGTTTACATTGGATCCTACAGAAATAATCTTATACGCGGTTGGGAGGAACATACATACTTATGTATTGATCAAAGTAGATGGGTTGATTTATTGCATTAAGCTTACCTTTCCTATGTTATATCCCCTGGCGTTTGTTTCAATACTCTAATATACCGATAAACACCTTTGTAGATTATTTGTTACAGGTATGATATCGCACGTGTGTCTTCACAACGATCGAAATCTTTTACATATACCTATGCATATAAGTATATAAATTACGATTAATGAAGATGTGTTGGATTCAGGTGGATAATTAAACTGTAACAATCGCTACTGATACTGAATAAATATTCTTCTGTTACGAATTCGTTGATCACTGAGTTCATTCGCTGCATTACCCGTAAAAGTTGACCTAGTAATTCAGTCATTGATTTTTCATTACCAAAAATCAGATACTTCGATTGGCCAGGCGTATGTATGATGCCATCGATGACGCATAAACAGAAAGAGGTCGAATATGATTTAATTCCGGTGCGTCGCGTGAAAAGTCTATGAAAGTAACCGGCATTTTGAACGTTCATTCTTATTTTCCATTGTTTCAAAAGTTCAAGTTTTTGATCCGGCGTGTGGTGAGATTTCTTCTCAATCCTTGTTTCCTACGCTTAGAGCTGGAAAGGTTTTGAATCACTGCTATTCAACACTGTATCGGCAAAATTCAATCGGTTCAAGAAGGCCCATCGTTGCCGCCCATCTGACGTCTCGACGCGCTCTTTTTTAAAACGAGAATACCTTTTTTGGTTTAATACTCTCTGACCCCCGTGACTAACACATTCTTTCGCCTCGGGATTTTCGTGAATTCGAAATTGAATTATAAAATTATTTACGAAAATGCTCGTATTTCGGAGAGAGAAAATTGATGACAGGCTTCAGGTGACAATGATTTTTTATTCGGATCGAGTATCTGACAAAAGTAATTCAGAAAACTGACCCATATAGGCCTACCGTACCCTATGTGGTACAGTAACTTTGTAAAATTATTTTGACGTACCCACAAATTAATCAGTATTTTGTTGAATTGTAATTATCGGTCTAAATGGGTTGAAAAGGCAAAAAGTTATTTTTGTTTTTGAATGTCGCCGAATTTTATTCTACAATAGCAAGTATTTAAAATACTGCTCATATTTCGTTTTTCCAAGTATAGTGTAAATATAACATGAACAATTGAGTAGAGAAAATACATATGCATGTGTACATCATTTAGAAATACAAGTAAACGTTCTGTAAAAATTATGTCTAAGGGTTAGAACCAGAAGGACGTAACCTGGATAAACTATGCTGATTATGCTATCAAATGCACGGAAAAAAAACATCGAAATTATTGTAGTTTAAGTGGAATATGGCTGATAAAAACAAAAAAAACTTTTGCAAGCCTGTCTTTTGAACTACATTCTACTCTTCTGGTTTTCAGCCTTCGATGTGTAAATAGAGCAGCTTTGAGCTGCTTTCTAGCTACATTATAGTTTCTATTACGTCATGTTAGTCGTGTCAATTATTATAACTAAGATTACATAAGTGAGAATACTTACAATATACTTTTAGTACCATTACCCGTTAGTATTGTTCGAAGGAAAGGTTTAATCTAGTCGTTTCCCATATTTTAGCAATATAAGATACTATAAAATTAATTGCATTCAAACTATAATACTTTGTTTCAAACAATATCCTGTTAGATGTAGTATAATGATAATTTGGAAGTTGCGCATCATGATCAATGCTGGTATTCTGCTGTGGCTGGTACCCTCATGCAACCTAATCCTGCTATTTCAACTATATTAGTGTGGTTGGGGTGAAATTTCAAAAAAAATTTCTTTCAACTCCATGTGCGATAACATCGGCAAGCCGAAGTCGTCCTTCTTTTGACTTAATATTTCCAATAGGCCATGCCACTGAAATGTTAACCTTCTCATCTCCTTTAATTAGGTCTAAGTCGAACGCCTCCGAAGGATCTAGCAGCGCGAATGGAATAGCTTCCAGTGAGAAATTTAGACCCAGTAGACTTTGTTCCTGGACCTAGAGCACGATGTGTGTTAATTTAAGTATTTATTGGTGGACTCATAACAGCCTGAATATCATTTTTCACTTTATATTTTGGGCATTTCTTTGGGCATATCTTTATATCTTTTAATTTAATTTCAAGATGTCTTAATTTTCCATAAATTTTGGATCGGATAATGGAGAATGCTCACCTCCTTCATGAAGATATCCCATGGGTAGAGTTTCTGCGGGTCTGATCCCAGTAAGGATATAGTGTCGCTAAGTTCTTTGTGGTAAATCCTTAGAAGGTCGTCATAATGTTCGTCACGCAGTGATTTTTCAGTACAACTGTAAATACAGAAGGAAACATCCAATACAGGGCTAGAGCATCGGGCTAATTGAAAATCTAGGGCAAGAGCTACATCTTTTTCATCCTTTCCTCGCTGAATCAAGAAATTTGGAGCCCAGGCATCACCCTGAGTGATTACAGATGTTGGAGCATCTTTGCGAGCACAGAATTCTGAGATGGCATGGAACATGCCTTTGCGCGATTGTGCATTGAAGATCTCTTCCACTTTAGTACCACCATATTCTTGAGCTAAGGCATCCCTGGCAATACGGAATAAAGAGCCCTGTAAGATGATTCAGATTCAGATATTGGTAGTTTCATAATGGCTAGCACAAGATTCTTTAAGTAAGCTTTTTTTCAATCTAGTATCACTGTGATCCAATAAAAAGTAGTATTCGTCAATGATAAAGTTTATAGTATAATAGACGATACTGATGAGCTAAATAAATATAGATAAGATAAATACTGACCTGGAATACTTCGTACCAATCGTAGTGTGCAGGGGAATAATAAGTCTCATTGAGTTTGTCGGCTAGAGATTTAAAATCGTCCCGCTGATCTTTGTACGCAAATGAAACGGCATGGAATCTGGCTAAGGCTTTCAGAATTACGCCATTTTCGGCAAAGGTTAACGTGCTTTGACGAGTGACGGGACCAAATCCGTAAACACTGACATCTTCCAAGGCAATAAAATCGTTTTCTCCATCCGATACAGCTGCCAAACAACGAGGCACGTTAAGCACCTCATTATGCCCCTTTGACTTTAAAAATTCCCTAAATTTTGGATATACCTAAAATAACAATTATTTTTACATGGTCTAGCAACAGAAGGGATGCGATAGAATTTGATATTCGAAGCCTCAGTAACGAATACATGGAACTTCAACTTATATTATTATTGCAAATGAGAGAGAAAGTTTACTCACATCAACATAGAAAGCTATTTCATTGCGGAAGAATTCGCAGCTCCTGAAGGATTTTCTCCTGGCTAAATTTCTAGGTAGTGATTTAACAACGAGAGATGTTTCTATAGGCTTGCCATTAGCCTCACCCTTTACTTTGACCCTATTGACTGTTGACAAATAGCTGTCTCCTTTGTTGCTTGCCTCACCAAAATCCCAACTCAGAACCTTCACATCTTTTTCCTTAGAAACCTTGCACAGAATATCTTTCAATGTTTCTTCGGTAAACAAATCACTAACTCCCCACAGTAAACTTTTATCCTTTGACATATTGGAGTTTAGAACTGGAATAAGAGAAAAGAATTGAATGAAAAACTAGATTTTAGAGAACTAACAAAAGAACGTTGAATCACTGGCTTCCAACAATGCACTTGTGGTATCATTCACTTTCTTTGGATTAAATTAAACTAATCAGTATCAAATATTGGTTGACTCTAAATATTAGATCAGTATTCCTCGTGGCACCATATATTTATTTGCTGACAACTGGGCAAATCTTTGCTATTGAAATCAATACATCACTATTGTTTTTCAACCCTACACTAATAAAAGCTTCTTCTCTGGTCACTGTTGATAAAATACCTCACATTTCATTCAAGGCACAATCTTTTCTATCACTAATAAAGTGTCTTTGATATAGGTCATTGCCTTCATTATTCAATAAAAAAGAGAAATATACATTTATTCGATGTTGTATTCATGTCAAGTTAACTTGCCCAAAGAATTAAGAACAACAAAATAATAACAAAAAAAAGTTAAAGACCTAAACTTTATCAGGGTTTCAATACTAGTAAAATTATCTTACAAACCAAGTTTAATAGGCGATTGTCGATTGGTCGACCAATGACGATATTAGTTATGAAATGGAATTTATGATGAGAAAACTCGATGAACAGTACGCGAATCTCTGCTGGACACGTAGGCAGTGGAAACTTTGTGACTTGTATCGTTAAACAGCAGATGTGTATGAACTTTCCGCTCTGACAATTGTCATAAGTGACAATCACCGCGCTGGTTCTCTCAAAACACACACGTACTACTGAAGGGGGCGTACGCTCGAGGTATACTATCTAGCAATGCAATATCTTTTTCTACTCTGCCCTACCCGAGTAGAGATCAGACTGCATTGGTGCAAGAGAGGACTGATTACGTTGATCCCAACTTTCAGCTATCATCCAATTGGCCGATGGCTCTCCCTCTTATACATTTTATTTATCGCAGTACCGTATTCCGCACAGATGATCCTTTGCCAGTAACATTCTTCGTCAGGTCAGTCACTATTGGACCCTATATATTAAAAGGATCTAGTTGAGAAGTAACTCGGATCTTTTTACTTCGATATACACGTTCGACCAATTGCTGGTTTCTTACATTGACTCAATTGAGCACGATCAAATAAACTGGCTGAGACAACGAAGAATCGCCACCCTTGGCCCTGGAATTTGTTGTTACGATACTTTTAATTCTGCGCTCACAAACGACGGTTTTCCTGTCTTCGTCTAGCCATTTCGATAATGATCACGAGATCGTTCCCTTCTCCTTGGCCCTTTAATATAACCGACCAATGGGTTGTGACCACGATGGAGGAAATTATTTTTCTTTCCTTTTACACGATCGCGTGAAGGTGAAAAGAGAAACCCGAGTCCAATAAGCTGCATCATCGATACATACGTAGTGGCACTTTCCTCGTACTACGTGTACATACGAAAGGGCTTTATCTGAAGAAGGAAAAAGAAGATGATAAATATCTACTTATAATTTAGAATTTGTCTATTTGATTACGATAGTCACTGGCGCAAACTGGACTGGATTGCAATTCTCTCTAGTAATCACCGATAACATAATTTGTATAACTTGTCAGAGAATGCAGTATTTTTTTTTAACAGATTATCGTAAATTTAAAAAAAAAAACTTATCACGTTACCCAAATACTCAATGAATGTTATCAGCCGATGTCAATAACAAGTTATATTGCATTTATAGTTATCACAGTAATTTTATAGCCTCGATTAAAGAATGCAGAGATAATGGCTAGGAATTCTTTTACAAGGTAACACATTTTTATGTATTATCTATGCTCAGGTCGAGGCTTGCGTTAGCAAGTGAGATGAGAACACAATTTTCGGGGTTATTTATAACCCACATAACATGAATCCGCATATAAAATATAAATTAGATAATCGGCTTATCTTGAGTTGACGGAATCATTCGAAGTGATGACCGTGCACTGAGCATCAATCAGATGACCGTTGACTGAAGATCAGATTTTTCGTCTTTTAAAATTCGCGGTACGACGCTGCGAGCGTCATATATTACATCTCGTTTGTTTTTTCGCCATGTTTACACACCACAATTTGTGATGTGCGCACATCGCCGCGCGCTTCGTGTATTGAAACGTGATGTTTGCTTTGATCTGTCTTCGCGTGCCGGTTGTTTCGTAGGTCATTATCACCTGATCGAATAACGAATTACCACAATAATAGCTTGAAAATAATAAATAGTAGCCCGTCAGCGGTGAAGGGTAGGTTCTATTGCTTGGAATTGCAAAATTGAACGTTTAAGGAATACTTTCGCCCACCAGTTTTGTGTGTGCTTTCAACTGACTATACTGCGTCTCATCGGCGTGACTAGTGTTGTCTGTATAACAAAGCGATTGCTAACGGTTTAGGGACGAGTAAAGAAATATCTTAAAAAATTTGTAACTGTTTAACAATACTTGTCAAATATGGTTAGAACAGTTAGAACTAGAGCAGTGGAGGGTGGCACTCGAGGTAAGTGATCGTTGTGATAATTATGGGTTACAAGGTGGTGGATCGCTTGTGGACGTCTTTCTTTGTGTTTAGAATTGTATTACATGCCCTTCGGTTACCTATGCTATTTTATGTACTTTTTTTTTCCTACAATTTAAAGCTGGGGCCAAAGCACCGCGGAAAATCGGATTAAACGGACCTTCAATGGCTGCAAGACCTAACAGTGACAAAAAAGGTAAGAAGATAAATTATTCGATAATGAGGGTACTTTGATCAGGGTCATGATGTAAGAAGGATCCTTTTTACATCTTGATCAGGGTCCAACTCACTGATCTCTATACTACTAGCTACTAGGGATGAGTGGTCCAACTATAAAAGTTGTTAGATCATGTCGTTTGATATCAAGTGAATGCCTGTGTTGACTGGTACTGCAAGAAATCAAGAGAGTCTACTTAAATTGGTAATTTTTTGGAAATCGAAAAATAATAGTTGGTCATATCCATTTATGATTAGGTCGAGAACATGGGGGAGGAAATTCTTACTATCCCAGAGATACGCCAACCTGGCAAAAGCCGATAACATGGTTTTTTAATACCCAAGAACCTGAATGTGGAGAAAGTTCTGGGAGTGAACAGCAAACGGTAAATCACGTAACTATGAAGTAATTTGATGCACAGCTAGGGTTCTTATATGAAAGATGAAATCATCTTATTCAGAGGTAATGGGTATTTGCCCTTCTAAGTTTTGACAGCCGACAATTGAGAAATTAAAATGAAAAGTTCTAACTAGCTGTTCTTGTTTGACAAAGGATTCTAAATAAATAGCTTGATGAAATGAAGTTGAATTTTCTATCATTTGACTATTACTTTGTCGTTGCACTATCCAACCTCTGGTATCATTAATATTGTCTTGCCAAACCAAGTGCCAAATAAACCACACCCAATGGAGAATTATGAGAAGCTACAGTGGCTGTGATGAATATTAGAGAACTAATTATTGTTATTGCTCACTTGTTAGCAAACTGAGTAAAGTAGAGTTTCTTCAACAATTGTTTTTAGGATATTGTTACAACTGATTCGACGGATGATTCTCAGGTGTGTGCTGGTCCGTCAACTGCAACAAGTGATTAGGTTCTACCTAAGCTGTTCAAAAGAAATTTATCAGTATTTGAAGTATGATAATCATTAAGTTTCAACCTATGGACTGTCGACACATGCGTCTATAGTTGTGTGTGTACATGAATATCTTTTACAAATAAGGGTTTGATAAGTTATCTTTATGAACTTCATTGAAGTCTTCTTAACACTAATTTTCTCAAGTTATACTAGCATTTAATTATTCCAATTACCCTTAACAATCTGGGATATTTCATTTCACATGATTATTTCAAGTTCATTAATTACCTTATCAGTTGACTCATTAAATAATATTTATAACTGTTGTATGTATAGAAGTCAGATGAAACTGCAGGTCAAATATTACGACACTAAACATTACGACGAGTATTTTTTCAAGTACTAAAAAAATGTGCCATTTAGAATAAGTTGTTGCGTAGTATACATATAATATTTTTGTATCGTGATGTTAACTGTCCACAATTAGTGGAGATGTCAAATTGGTTAAGTGTTATACGTATATGTATTTGTATTCTTTGTATTTTGATGTAAGTGATGGATAACTGGTTTTATCATTTGATATCTATTAATGTTTAAGGAGTACTAACAAACCAGAAATGTGATTCAAAGTTCAATAAATATTTCAAGTTGATACACACCAAAATTTAACGAGTATTATTTTACAATATCTATTTAATCAATTATCTTCGCACGTTTTGCATTTATTCATTTATTTATTTATGTTTATACAAAGCGTATCTATACTCACTTGCTGACTTTGAGATGCAAAAAAGTAGTTACACTAAAGTACACCTGTTGGTTTAATATTTTGAGTACGAGCACAACATAACTATTGCTGAAGTATTTGTATTCATTTGTGATGGCCGGGAAGGGGGGGGGGGGGGGGGGGGGCTGACGTAACACACTTTGGTACTTTAATCTTGATGCTTTTCTACGGACAGAATCAATTACGGTCATTGAGATGCAACTATTTTGCCATCATTGAAATATGACTACATCAACTTTTGTTGAACATTTGATCAGTGTGTGTGAAGTTGGTTATTTTTGTCTTACAATTAAAGAACTTCTAGAACCGACCTCGTTCAATAAATAAATAGAACAGTATTATAACATTCTCTCTTTCAATTACCGAGCAGTGACTTTGAAAAAAATATATGTAATGGGTGGTTAAATCGAGCGTTAGATAGTAAATCGTATATTCTACTAACTAATCAAAAATCTAAATGTGAGTGAAAACAGCGCGATAATGACATTTTTGAGCAAAAATTCGCTAACAGATTTCTGACCAGCCACATCAATTAATATTAATGGGTACAACTAATCATTAAATTTTTGATTCATTCTATCACCAACAATGCCCACGTCGATTAGAAAATGAACGACAATTACTCTGTGGTAAAACTCGTTTGCTATTGACGTCCGGTAACTTCAAATTAGGCGATGTTGAAATACTTCGACGAAATTCACTGATGTCGGCTTAGACTCCGATCTGCTCTGCACTCATAAATTGAAGTTTTTATAGTAAAGGTAAATGTCAAATTTATTTGTTTCACACCGCACAAGCGAATACTAAGATATATAAGTCACCGTGTTCCGCATGTATAACAAAAACTTATTTACTCGACAAAAGAAAGTTCATAAGAGCGACTTCGTTCCAACGAATAAGTTTTACAGAAAATAAATTATGAAGGACCGTACACCGCAGCATTCTAGTAGTTTTTTACTTTTTTCATTCTATTTTTTTCATCTCTAGTGTAACGCCGTTATATCACCCGGATGCTATTTATAACACACAACGTAGTACGGCCGAGATATGTTTACTATGCCCGCGTAGATGAAGTTATATAGTAATATACATCTGGTTCAAGCTGTAATTCTGCTTTCATTTTTAATGATTATTAACCAGGGGTTTCCTAAATTATTATGTATATACTATACGTATTCGTTTACTACATAGTTTATTGTGATTATACTGATACTAGTCACCGACGAAATACATTATTACTTATCTCTCTCGTTGTGGTGGGAAATTATGTTCGACTATTTTCTTGGTATTTTATGTTATTTCTTTTTGTTTATTTTTTTCTCAATTTTGTTCCCACCTCGGAATCACGGACCAATTAAAAAACTTATATGCCATTGGTCATGTACTGATTCAAAATAAATGTTACCAGGCTTACGTCGTCGTACCTACGGGTCTATCTTTCGAACATAAAATCACGTGGTGATCGGTCGCGCCAAAATCTGTTGACATACTTTTAGTACACCAGCTAGTAGAATTTAATTATCCCAATGACGCTCATAACGTTCATATATGTATATGTACACGCGTTATTTATTCGTGAAAAAGGGACCTATATTATTATTCTCACGCCCTTAGGTGATTATGTCGAAATAGGAGAAGGTTAACGACAGATTGAAAAAAAAATTTGAAAGTTCTCGAGTACGTTACTGATATACTAAATATTTTGAGTTCTGTTCCAATCTATATGTATGTACTCGTATTGCGATCCAACTCTTGAAACTACTTACGGTTGCTTACGACGTAGATAAAAATTCATCGCTCCTTGTATAATGTCTGTGACTATAGCCTATTTCTGGACCTATTTCGTTCACATAAGGTATGTGACCCAGTTATTGACACTGTCCTAGTTGTTGACACACTCAATTTCATTCCAATTTAAAAAAAAAAAAAAAATTATCTCGATTAAGTTATAAATTGTAAGATAATTACCTTTGAAAATAATTTTTTTTTTTTGATTGGAATAAAATTGAAAGTGTTCATAACTGGGTCTTTCACCTTACGTGATTCTCGATCGGTTTGACAGTTTGAACAATTTCTCGCCTGGTATCGGGCGCGGGAATCTCTTCATTGTTGAAATTATATCGTAATCAGCAGTTTACAAGTTGCATATTTATTTGGAGCATCGCACTGCTTCGACTATAATTAACTATCGAGAGCGACGAACGAATGACTTTTTACTTAATGTAATGTGTAGTTAGGATGTGATAAAAACAAGTATTTGTTTTCCACCTTCGTTACTGTATCGCGTTTTATACCCGAGAAACCTTGAGCAGAAATACAATTTCAATTATAATCAGAGGAAGTGCTTGAAAAGCAAAGATAATCTAACGGCACGTGCTTAAAAATGTAGCTGCCTATCAACTTCACATTTATTCCAATGGTAAATGTGTATTTACGTAAGCTGCAATGATTTCTTGAAATCTATGTGAACTATTATTATTTCATTGTGTTTTTTTCATTGCAAATGTAACCAATAAGCCTTGAAAAATATACGCTATTGTGACGCTTCTGATTGTCACCGTAGAAGATTAATATTTAACAAAAATTTTTCGCCATCGCACATACCAAATCTGGTCTTAAAATTGTAGAGCTCATATTTTCATTGGGCCTTTTCTGCTCGCAATTAGGTACCCTGTTCTACTTGATTCTAACGTTTTGAAGTAATTAATGATATACTTAAGGCCTGCCCTGAAATATTCGGTGATGAATGGATAAGTTTTATCGCAATGATTGTCTCAAGTCAATTTATTTAATCAAACCAACGAGTAACTAACGTTAGCGATACTGTAGCTTCTAATACATAGCTGCATAGTGCATAACTTTATGTTTGACGTAAGGACAGGCGGATTCGATAGTGAAAGGTTTGTGAAAGTTATAGGCAAATATAAAAAAGGTTCTAAGAACCGTTGAGTCAATCAAATGAAATACAGACACGTAATCATTATAATCTCCACTTATCATTCAGTCTCATAAATTGAAAGAGTTATTTTCGTTCGCAGTTAGTCTATGGAATTGGATTCATGTTTTGGCTATATCGTGAGCACATTTGATTTCTAATTTCGTAGTGACTCAAGGTCAATTTCGCCATTAAGCTCGTATCATTATGCACAACCGAGTTCAGGAAAGTGTTAATATTTCTTCGACGTATACCAGACAAAAAAAGGGACATGAATGGTAACAGTAATCAAAAAATTAAGTTGATGAGTGACGAAGAATTCCTCACATGAGTGCGGCCATTACAGCTAAACCAGAACAATTGCTTATAATAATCTTATTAATTGTTGACAGAGACCATAATTACTGGTAGTACAGACGATAAGGTAAACTTAGAGATAAAAAGTAGCGATATATTTGAAAAGATTGAGATAGGGTAAACCGTTCAACGTATCTGGATTAAGACCTTGAATGATGAACGATAATGTTTTATAATGCAAGTATGTAAAGGTTTCTAGTTATTTAACAATCATGTATTATTTAATCATTCACGCCCACACCTATAAGTAGATCACAGATGTGCGCATAATGAAATATCATTATATGGCCAATACGAGTTGGTAAGATTTGATCCAAGATTGGATTTAGCGTATTTCGATAATTGGGCGATGATAATTCAATGGTCACTGTATTCGAACAATAATATTTTCTAATATTCCTATGGATAAGATATGATTTTAATTCGAAAGGTACGCGACATTTTCATAACTTATCTGTAATTGCTACCCTGATACAACCCAATTGTACTATACCTCAATTATGAGTGATTTTAGAATTAGTTGGATGAATTTTGAAAATAATTTCTTTCTACTGCGTGCGCGATGGCGTCTGCAAGCCGAAGTCGACCTTCTTTTGATTTAATATTTTTAACTGGCCATGCTTCGGAAATGTTGAGTTTTTCGTCTCCTTGAATTGTGTCCAAATCAAACGCCTCTGAAGGATCTAATAATGCCAACGGAATAGCTTCCAAAGCGAAATTTAGGCCGAAGACGCATTGTTCCTGCACCTGAAGCCAAAACATACATTACTCTACGCTGTCATTTGCTGATCATTCATAAAAAGTTGAATATTATACTTAAACGTGTGTGTATTTGTTTTTTTTTTTAGAAAAAACTTCAATACACAACACTCAATGTTGTGATATTTTTCTGTATTTTAATCGCAATCTATTTTAAAATTCACTGGAAGTTTTAGGTCAAATTATAATTATGAAAAATTACCTCTTTCATGAAAATATCCCATGGATAGAGTTTCTGCGGGTCCGATCCCAGCAAGGATATAGTCGCGCTAAGTTCGTCATGATAGATTCTTAGAAGGTCGTCGTAATGTTCGTCACGTAGTGATTTTTCTGTACAACTGTAAATACAGAAGGATATGTCCAATACAGGGCTAGAGCACCGCGCTAATTGAAAATCTAGGGCAAGAGCTACATCTTTTCCATCCTTTCCTCGCTGAATCAAGAAATTTGAGGCCCAGGCATCACCCTGAGTGATTACAGACGTTGGAGCATTTTTGCGAGCACAAAATTCTGAGCTGATATCGAATATGTTTTGGCGCGATTGGGCATTGAAGAACTCTTCCACTTTCGTACCACCATATTCTTTAGCCAAGGCATCTCTGGCAATACGAAATAATGCGCCCTATGAAATAATTCAGATTTCTGATTAGGATAATCTTTGGCATTCGAGGTGTTACTATGTCGAACCCAAGATTCATTCTGTGGCCAAAAATGTTGGCATTTTAGCATCTCCATGATCCAATATAAAAGTGCTGATTGACACCGCCGGTATTTTATAACCGGAGACGATACTGATAACCTAAATAAATAGATAAGATAAATACTGACCTGGAATACTTCGTACCAATCGTAGTGTGCAGGGGAGTAATAAGTCTCATTGAGTTTGTCGGCTAGAGATTTAAAATCGTCCCGCTGATCTTTGTACGCAAATGAAACGGCATGGAATCTGGCTAAGGCTTTCAGAATTACGCTATTTTCGGCAAAGGTCAACGTGCTTTGACGAGTGACGGGACCAAATCCGTAAACACTGACATCTTCCAAGGCGATAAAATCGTTTTCTCCATCCGATACGGCTGCCAAACAACGAGGCACGTTAAGCACCTCATTATGCCCCTTTGACTTTAAAAATTCCCTAAATTTTGGATATACCTAAAATAACAATTATGTTCACATGGTCTAGCAACAGAAGGGATGCGATCAAATTCGACATTTGAAGCCGCAGTAAGGAATACGTGCAATTTTACCTTGTATTATTATTACACGTGAGAAAGAAAGTTTACTCACATCAATATAGAAAGCTATTTCATTGCGGAAGAATTCGCAGCTCCTGAAGGTTTTTCTCCTGCCTATGTTTCTGGGCAGTGATTTAACAACGAGAGATGTTTCTATGGGCTTGCCATTAGCCTCGCCTTTTACTTTGACCCTATTGACTGTTGACAAGTAACTGTCTCCTTTGTTGCTTGCCTCACCAAAATCCCAACTCAGAACCTTCACATCTTTTTCCTTAGAAACCTCGCGCAGAATATCTTTCAATGTTTCTTCGGTAAACAAATCACTAACTCCCCATAGCAAATTTTTATCCTTCGACATATCGGAGTACGAAAACTACAATGTAACAAAGAAAAAAAAACAAATAAAAAACTTTTGTCTACTTGGTTCTGGTGCTACCCGGCTAGCGTCGTAGTTTGAAATCAATGAAAACCCATGCGTCCGAACTTTAGCATCCGCCAAAGGAGAATCTCGCGCTTCGAGCTCTAGCGCTAATCTGGAGCTCATGTGAGATCCAACTCACATCAGAGCTGAATATGACGGCAGAATCTTGGGCCCTGACTCTGCTGACTCTATATCTTGATCTGTTGCAAATTAAAGATGAACATATGAATGGAATTGCAATATGATAGAATTATTCAACCGTTTGAAATTCTGTTCTCATGAATAAGTGCATGTTACATTTGCAGGTAAACGTCATATGTGTCTTGATGTCTTTCTTGTCAATGACACCGATTTTCAAGGTCGCGAACCTTTTGTTTGGCAATTTGCAGGACTTCTTATCATTCGCCTATGGGTATGTTCCGCACACGCGGATTTGAACATTATGCGGGTACGTGTCACGCACCAATGACAATTTTCATTGAGTATAGTGAATACCAGGTGGAAATAACAGAAAAAACAATGCTGTAATATAAGAACACTAAGAAATGAGGATACGCATCATGAAAAAACTTGTTATAAACAAATTACATGGGTCACTTCACTTGCAATGAACCTGAATAAAACTCTGACCCTCTCAAAATCGGGTCAAAGTTCCTAAATTTTTTAGAGATCTTGTAACATTACGATAGTGGTTTATGGTACTACACCAAGAATGTAGCCATTCTAGTCAGAAAATAAGATATGCAAAAAGGTCACTTTGATTTGACTTCAATGTAGTGTCTCTATTAAATTTTCGATAACATTATTTCCATCATTCTATAAACTTTTAAAAATAGGATTATTTTTGTTTAAATGATCATGTCACGAATATATTTGAATGACACATATCTCGTAGATTGCTTTATCTTTTATTTCTCATGATAATTTTCGACTAACCTTCATAACATGTGAACCAGTCAAGCGTCGAAATCACAAGTGAACTCGTGCGCGATTCGTTTTACTCGGTCTACTCATGCCGATTCTTCGCAACGGATTGCAAAATATACCGATGATTAATATTCGGCAAATTCATAATTGGCGTTTCCCGCCTACCCGAAAAGGCGCCATCGAACTTTCTGTCGCTGAAGGTCAGACTTTGAGTTATTGGAGGAGCTTTAATACTGATATGTCATGACAGATATTGCCACTCAAATAACGTGAAATTTACTGCAGAGTAGTCGAGCATTTTATTTTTTTTTATTTAATCATTCAATCATTTTTTTTTGTATTTTTTTTCATACAAAACATCTGCACACAGCTGCTGTCGGAGTAGGGGCTCTAATTTCGAAATACAGATGCACTGAACAATAATATTTTGTTCAATCATTAGTACGAACTTTACATGACTATAATGCAAGCTATTTGCGATTACTTTGGGGGGGGGGGGGGGGGGGGGGTACGCGCACGCTGTTAGGCTTCCGAGCCATTATCACCAACTTTTCATTTTCGTATCTAAGGTTTTTCTATGTACGTACACAAATGATGACAGTCCTGAAAAGCTGTCATCTCTCTTTCGTTATCAAAATATTGTCAACATCAGCTTTTGTTAAGCACTTGATTGCAACAACAATACTTCATGTCATTTACAAAAATTGTTTTATTTTTTTAGCGAGTACTGAGTTTGCAACTACACTGTATCATGACTATAGTTCAATCGAGCATAACATAGCTCACCGTGTCTCTGAATAATTTCAAAGCCGGAGAGAAAATGAAATTTGAGTTTTAACATATGGTGTAAAAAGAAATGAAAATGAAAACTGCGTGATGAGGACCTTTGTTTGGCAAAAATTTATCAAATGATTAATAACCAGCTATATTAAGTAACAACTTACTATTGTTCTTTTTTTTTTTTTGTTTTACTTTATCAATAACAACAACAACAACATCAACAACATCAACAACAACAACAACAACAACAATAACAACAGCAATAATAACAACAATTACTTCGGGTGAGACTTGGTTGCGGTTGACGTTTGATATCTTCAAAGGTAACGTTGAGATACTTCCAAGAAATTTACTGAAATGAATGTACCTGAATCTGATTTGCTTGTTTGTTGAATTTTGTTGCCTCAATATAATATTATGTCGAATTTTCATATAACCGCGCGAGCGAATATCCTACGATAAACGTTGAGATCTTAAAACAACATTTTCGATGTGAAGACAGCTTATTGCGCGATAATGGAGATTTTATTATACAACGGACCATATAATTCCAACAAATGAGTTCTACAAAAAAAACGAAACAAAAAAATTAATGTAGTAATGAAAAATCTGCAAGAACTGTACAACGCAGCGCGCTTATAGTATATTCCAAGCACTTTTTTCGGTTCCATTTATTTATATTGTTTTAAATTTTACTTTATGGTTCAACGTCGTTATAGCTCACCCGGGTGCTATTTATATATACATAACGTAGCATACCTATATAGAAAAAAAAAAAATATACCATGTGCGTTGAGGGAATTAGCAATAACTACCTACATCTGCAGGTTTTGAGCTACTTCTGCTTTCATTTCAATAATTTCTCTGCGTTTTCTTTTCTTTTTTTTTTCATTACGCTATACTAAGATGTGTAAACTATTGTTCATTATGGCTACTGGTATTTTTTACCTACGGCATACACTATATGGCTAACATCTATCGATGTTTCATCTCATTGTGCGCTCATTGGGATCATTATCATCATCATCATCATCATTCTCATCATCATCATTCTCATCATCATTATTATCATCATCATCGCCGTCGTCGTCGTCGTCATCGTCGTCGTCGTCGTTACTAACATTAATAGTTGATACTAATCGTAACCTGATTGGTGCCTGTTAGTCGTTTTTTTTTAACCTAGAGTAAGTTACTTCAGGCGGAATTACATGGGACATCATATTCTCTAACGTGGCATTCCTATTATTATTATAATAATAATTATTATTTATGGAACATTGTTCAAATGAAGCCAGAATTAAAAATTTAGAATGTCTTCTCTATCTGCTTGTTCGTCTATGAAATATATACATATCTATTTTCCGAACGTAAAAACTACTGTACAAGCGTGGTTGTCGGTCTCGCCACCATCAGTCGATACACTATTAGCTTAGCACTGTAATAATCTGAACCTCTGCAATCTTCAACTTTCACATGAACTATTGCAAAAGTTTGATATCCGTTATTTGTTTGTAGAAATTAGGGACTTACCTCATAGTCAGGCCCTTAGGTAATCGTTTCATAAATAAAAACAAAAACGACTAAAAATGAAACAAAATACATAAGTAATGCGACGGAAAGTTTTTTTTTTCGTTGTTTTTTTGTGAACGGTGAAACGTGACACGTCGGAATGGCTTTTCCAACTTCCAAATGGGTGGAATATTCAGCGCTGGGAATATTGCCTTCAGACGTACGTTCATGTTTCCGCTATTTGCGTTTAACTGGTGATTTGAAAATTTGAAATTAGTTCCGCCTTAGAAAAATAATATCAATATGGATCTATAGATCGAGAATTTTCCAGAATCGTATCAGCTCTCGCTCAGCCGCGAATGATTGCAGATTGATAATATTTCTCCTCCAAGAGCGACGACTTGTAAAAATATCCACATATAATCGCGTCATTATCATCATTATCGTTGCTGCTGCTGCACCGCCATGTAATAAAAAGATAACATTTTCAAAAGTATAATTATATTTGATCATATAGTAATTAGTTTTTAAACTAATGATTTTTTCTGCGCATATCCATTGACGCGATATCGTCAACGGATATAAGTTTTTCGATAGGAATGCACGACAATTCTCCACCGACGCATGACTGAGGTTGTTGCCATCTAGCTTCTCGTTCCGCTTCTTTAGCCTTTATCTCAGCCTCCTTCGCCCTTCGTTCTTTTAATTTCAATGAAAATATTGCAACTGAACGTGCCCTTTTCATCAGGCTCTGTTTAACTCTAGTTTTCTTAGCCTCACGTTCCTCCTTTGACGGTTTTTCATCCTCTTGACTCGAAACAGTTCTACTAGAGTCCGATAACGCCCCTGCGTCCCGTTCTTTTTCATGATGCATATGCTGAGAGTGACGTTCTCGATGGTCTCGAATTTCCCTGTTCTCCTTATCTCTCTGCTCTCTCTGCTCTCTCTGCTCTCTCTGCTCTCTCTGCTCCCGTTGCTCTTTTTGTTCCCTTTGTTCTCGTTGCTCTCGACGCATTTCCATCTGATGTTGATGATCTCTCAACTGTTTCTCCGCCATCGCTAGCTCACGCTCTTTTTCAGGTGAAAATCGGAACTTTTGAACTCTGTGTGCCGTCGACCAGGGTGGTGCCGACCTGATTCATGATAAACAAGTTCCAGGTAAAATATATCTCTCAATCACATGTTCTTAAAATTTTTAAACTGAAAGTATATTCACCTTAGTAAATCGCTATCCGAAGAGGAGGCCAGCTCCTTGGAAACTATGCAATCTGTCGAACGACGCAAGGCCAATTCATCGCCACTACCATTTCCGGTTCCGCTGATTTCAGAATCACTCGTTTTCCGGCCTCCAGATTCTAGACCTAATCTTCGGACCCAATCAACGCCTCCATGGGGTCCGATTGTCAAGTGATGACTGTAATGGTCACTTCCAGGGGTCGAAGCTGGTTCACCCGTCAGCCAGTCTCGAGATCTTCTTCCTGAAGGGGCAGAAATTGACGAAATTTCCCAAGTATTTCGACCTTCCAGCCGATTTGTTTTCATTCAACGATAAACTTACCTCGTTCCCCACCGGGAATGGAAGCCCTTGGTGTGTTATGGGCTTCGCGATGCAAACTTCCGTTATTTCCAGAACCCATGGGACTTCTTTCTCCGGTACTACCCGGAGTTCCGGGAGTTTCTAGAGCGGGTGGCGTTTCCGCGATTCTTGGAACAAACGTGGCACTTGGCGTTTGAGGATTACTCGGAGTTTGAGCAGATGATCCCATTCCGGGCGTTCCTGGTTGGCTAGAACAAACCGAGTCCTCGTCGTTCCTTGAAATGTCAAGGGATTCCTGGTCTTCCTCACCGTCCGCTGGACTGACCACGAAACGCCCTGTGAAAAAAAAAAGAAAATAATTATTGGAATGCGTCGTTGAGGCGAGAACAATATTAATTGTCAGTGTATAGCAATTAAGATATCATTATAGTTATATGATTTTTACTTGGATTTTCAATGTTTAGGAATACCTATAACGGTTTGGGGCTGTTGCTCTGGTGAGGGTGTCGAAGAAAGTCGCCTGACCGCCTCCCGTCTGAGAAATTCGACCTTGGCCATTTCGGTGGCAACCCAACTTGGGATATCGGGAATTACACAAACGATTACGAATCTAATAGCTAGCATTATGTGCTCCAAAGCGACGATAAGAAGTATGGTTTGTGTCGCCGACATCTCGGGAAACATTCTTTGCACTTGACCGCTCAAACTGATCAGCGCACAGTTTACAAGAATCGCTACGAGGCCCATCGCCTCCATTGCGTTCTGCGGGATGAAATAAAATCAGAAAAAAGTTTTACTACTACACATAATCATAAATATCAAAAGTTCTACGGTGCATTTTCAACCCCCCCATGACACATAAACATTCCTTCAAATATCAAAAGTTCGACGTTGAATTATTATTATTATTATTATTATTTATTTTCTTACCTGCCAAGTCCCGATGTTTGAAACTCTCCTACCAAAAGGTCGTTGAAGAACGAAACAGAGTTTGAACGCATCTCCCCGAAGTTCAAGTAAGTTTCCAAGTAGAGCGGCAACAGCGGCAAGTGGAAACGCCGATGAAAATAGGCAGACGTAACCGAGCTGCGATAGCATTTCCAGGTGCTCGGAAAAGGCGCCGTCATACTAAACGAACAAAAAAGAAAAATTACTTAGCGGCTCATTTTTTTAGACTAAAATTTGCTTCTCTAACTAAATTCTCTAATATGCTTCTGTTTTCTTCTTAATTTTTTCCATATTTTTTCTGGAAACGCGAATAACTATAGTGCAGGTAATTTGTGCGCCAATAAGGGTAGTAAACAAAAGTTAGTACATATGTAAGTAGGTATACATATTGTATGTGAAAAAAATAGCTGGCGATTGTATAATCGACGATAATTACCGCAATGATATTTTTGTATTTCATAGATATTAATAAGCGTAAATAATTAATGAGATGGAAAATTACCTTTTTGGGGGAGACCTGCGTGTTGGTGAACGATGAAAAATGCAAAAATCATTAAAATGAATAGCGCAAAATAACATCTGGCAAACGAACACGAGACAATTGTACATTGAAAATATTTGGAATGATCGACGCGAAAAATGTATCGTAAGAAGATAAAAAATATTGAAACTACAAATTAAAAGAGATCATGAGATCCTATCGCGAGAGAGAAAAAGTATTATACATTAATACCTAATATGCAACCAAAATATAAAACTGTGGATAGTTTCGCCTGCAGCATGGGATTGTGTATCTAAATATATACTTCACGATTTTTCCCTCTATATCATGCATTCGTGCTTTTTCTATGCAACTTTTTACTGGTGAATTATCAGGAGAAGTGACGCTGGGGAGAGTTGGACGAATTCGATTCTTTAAAAATAAGAAAAAATTCGAGTCCATTTACCACTTTTGCTCGGTGAATCATTGCTTCAATTTTCAAGTGAGTAAGTCGTAAAAAATGATAACGATAAAAATAAATTTAACAATCATCTAACAAGTCTACAGATCAAACCTTCAAGGCAATGTCACTAAGTAGGAAATTTGAGGGGTGTCCTACTCTATACAGTGAGCTCTCCAGCTCTGCTTGG
The DNA here is from genome assembly GCA_963932425.1 of Athalia cordata. Lineage (NCBI taxonomy): Eukaryota > Metazoa > Arthropoda > Insecta > Hymenoptera > Athaliidae > Athalia > Athalia cordata. The sequence goes on from OZ010626.1 coordinate 37,153,413, forward strand.
CTGACGTTTCGTTTTCCCTTGTTTCGATTTTCCTCCACAGAACCATCCTCTGTAGCGCTTTTTTTCTGTTCTTTTGTTTCCCTCACGGCACCATCAGAAACTGAACTTGGGATTTCTTCTCCCGGTGGTGGTCTCGCTTCGCTCGGACTAAGGGCTCCAAATAATTCAAAACTTAGACGAGCGAGGCGTAATTGTTCGACTAGATAAGGAACTGCCGATTCTTTCAGGTTGCCAATTATTTGACGTGCGATTAAAAGAGCAGCTAATTGCTGAAAAAATACAAAGTTTTATTAATTTCTTATTTCTTCTTCTTTTCTCCTCTTTTTTTTTCATGTTATTCTAATTAATTTACAATTTACGCTAATTACCTCCTTCAATCTTTCTTGATCTTGTAGATAAAATGCGATGTAGAACAGCGATAAGAAGGAGTTGACGAACTGAAACTGAAAAAAAATATGTCAGAGAGGCATCACAAATAAAAAAGATTAAACGTTGATGTGGAAGATTATCGATAATAATATGGTGCGATGTGTTGTTTTTTTTCGTTTTAATTTTCCGTCCATTATTTACACGACTGAATTATCTTGTGCGATATCATCTGAGCTCTCATCATACAATTATTATTGGCACTAGAGGAAAATAAACATTTCACGTGCAATGACACAGACAGCTAGACTTTGATATAAAGTGTATGCTATAGCTACATTAATCATTGTAGGAAAAAATAATTGCAGGTCATACAAACGACAGCGAAGACACATAGATAATAATTATACTTGGTAAGTTTTAAAAATTTTAACGTTAAACTACAATATCTGCATTACGACGCTGATTAATTATACAATTTTTTATGGGTTTCTATATAGATAGAAAAAAATCTTAACCCTTCAGTACTAAAGTGTAGAGAGATTCTCTCACACTCATTTCAAAACTTTTATTTCTTTAAAATTTCAAATGGAATGACCACTTGAAAATCTTTCTACCTTGACAAAATGTAATGCTTTTTAAGATACTGAAAAATAATATTTTTAAAATATGAGGGAAAAAAGAAATTATTTACAGCTGTGAGAGTTTTTCTCATCATGCTGGTAATGATTGTGGTACAGACGACCTGTGTTCTGAAGGGTTAATGATAATTGAAAGGTTTGATTGAAACAAAATGAGGAAATACAACACACAATATCGGTGATCAAAAATTTTCACGCCACATTTACAAAGATATATGGAAAAAAAAATGTACAAATTTTTTTATTTTTTTTTTATCAAGCTAAGATTATTTCTCATTTACCAGTGCCACTTTGCAGATCAGATGATTCTCATATTCGGTGTCGAGCCGATAGTTTTCTGCGTCCAAAACATACAAAAATAATAAATACTATCTAACAATGGGCATTTTATATAATGGCTTGGAATTAAACTCTGACGTTTATAAGGTTACAAACAGGGATATGATGTGCATGTATTACGTTCAACATTTTCTAAAATAAATTTAAAACATATTTTTTAATTGCAATGCAAATAGATATAGGTAAGATAGGTACGTATGAAGAAAAGGGGGGTAGTTTTGGCCGGAAGAATATAAATTTCAAGAAAAAAATCAACACGTATGAATTAATTTGATATACCCTCCTTTTCCCCCTCAGTTTCGTAAATACCAGCAACTTTAAATATGTACAAAAAACCACGCAATTTGTATAATTAATCTGGAGCTAGTTATAAAAATCTCAAATACCTATTACCTACAATGTATTATGATAAATAATTTGTATCAAATAAGACTACGTATTAAGAATAATCCAGGCAGTAAAAGTGTTATCTGTACATTAAAACGGTTACCTTAATTTCTATTTCAGTTCTAATTTCAATAGACCGTGCAATCGACTCAATAATATCGGCTGTTATATTATGAAAACGTGTTGAACGAGCTATTTAGAATTTAGCATACCTATCGATTCACACCCATTTGAATTTCTTCACCCAGTTATTCTGGTATAAATACAGATATAGATATAAGAATATAGGGGTGTGAACTATGCCGGAAATCGAGCGAACGTTTCTACATATAATTTATATTTATGTCAACCCCACTTACGGGCTCTGCTATAACTGAGTACTGACAAAGTAGTTGTTACTACGTATACACTGACGGTTTTTAAGATAATAGTAATAATAATAATAATAATGATAATGATAATGATAATGATAATGATAATGATGATGATGATGATAATGATGATGATATTATGGCCCTACAAATAGAAAAAGATTTGGAAGAATGAATTGAAAATATACAATGTGATTTAAAGTCAGGCGATAGACTTGGAGTAAACGAACGAAAAGGGAGGAAAAAAGAAAATTCTTTTTTCAATTATTATTTAGTATATAATTATACGTACCCATGTCATTGAGAAGAACAGCGACCTTGAAATAAGCTTCGTCCATAAGGGTGATAACCACTGCAAGAAGAACCTTCGGAACGTAACTCAACCAGAAACCATAACCAGCAGATTCAAGTCCTGCGTCCCACCAGTCCTGGAGTAAAAATAAAAAAATGCGAGTATCAAGTATAGAAGTATTGAACATAAATATGACGACTACCAACTGAGAATTCTCTGTGGAAAACATTAAAAAATCTCTCGAAACAGATGAGATGCTGTTCATCCAATAGTTCGATATCTCACCTGAATTTGGAAGCTTAGTATCATGACTACGAAGACAAAAAATAGGCACATAGCGACGACTGGGACGCTAACGAAGTATCGAAAAACGTTGCGTCTCCATGTTGGATAGGTTGGTTCCAGTCGTCCGGTAACCGGCGATCTCTCCAATGTACCCTATAGGGAAAGAGGGGAAAAAAATCGTTCTTCGTGTTTCGATCTCAATTTGGTGATAAAAGATGGCAAATATTTACAGTGAAGAGCGGCCGAGGTTCTACCAATAAATCGTCACGTTGGTCGAGAGTTCCCCAGCGGTAGGCGAGCTCAGCACCTCTTCTTTTCCACGTTTCAAGATAAACCGTAGCCCAGATAACGTTGAAAATCGAAAATAAAACGTAGGCCACATCCTCCACCGCCTGGTTCCGCCCGATGATGCCGACCTAGTCGGAAGAAAGGGAAGGAAAATGCACATTAATTATTAACCAGAAAAAGGACATCAGAATTATACGGTAACGTACCACTTGTTCACAAAAAGTGCAGAAAAAAATGAAAAATGAATTCAGATTAGGAGAAAAACTGAAGCTAATTACCCAGTATATGACACCCACAGCAGCCGGAACTATAAGGGCGGTGGTGTAATGGCCAAGCCAAGCAAAATACATGGTAATCTTAACGCCAAAGTAACGACAAATGTCGTCCAGTGGTTGAGGACTCAGAAAAGCCCGTACCCATGTTCTCTGGAGTTTTTCTAAAGCTGGTAACTCGTGAAGTGGAAAAACCTGCGAATCATAATTCATGTCAGGGTGAAGGTTATGAAAGAATAATAATTTCTCATTATTTTCAGAAACAAATTGAACAAAAAAAAAAAAAACTTACAAATTTATTTGATGGAATTTGAAAAATGAAGCCAAGAGGATATCGTGACAGCAAATTTAAATTCGACGTATAATAATTCATACTTGTGAAATAACCCCCGCCGATATACATTTTGGAACGATGGCCTGTCCCTCGATAAGTGTTACTCCGGGTAAACTGTGAAGATCTTGCTGTCCCGCTCTCAAAGTATGAAGTAGATGAAGTACGAGGGACTGTCGTTCCTGGGTGGTAAAGAAGCATGATTCGTCGTCGCTACCCTCAAAAAAACTCGCTTCGGTACCAACGAATTCTTTAAGACCTCCGCCAAACTCCTGACGTAGCGTTTTTGGTAAGTGGACTTCTTCCGCTGCCTTCAGGAGTCTATGACCGATAAAATGATGTAGAAAAAAAAAAACGAAACAAAAAAATGCAGAAAAAATCTCCGGTTAGCTTCGCAAGGGATTTTATAGAATTTTCATTCGTTACACCATCGCTTTTTATATCCACACGAAAATTCAATTCCCACAATTTTTTTTGAGTAACAGCTATACGTACGTTCTACTGGTTTGAATTTTACAAAACAGCTCGAATTTATCTACTAGAAGGGTGAACCCTGGAGATTGAAACAACTGAGTTGTAGTTATTAACAGAGTTCGATAAAAAATCCCCCAGCTTCCATGTTTTTTGATTTTGTTAATTTTTTTTCTCCTACTTGTGGGTTACGCTTTTCTAGTTGTTAGTCTTTGATATGGTACGCACGAGGCTTATGGGACATTTTAGTATGTTCTGACCTCCAGAACACGATTTCGTTAAGAAAATCAAGCTAGGAATAAATCCCATCAAAATATCCCTATTTGTTCACTTTTTGGAACGATAAATTAGCGATAACCCGATCAATTTTATAGACAGGTCGATTTAGATCACGGATTCATGTTCCTGAGGTCAAAATACGTTAGAAAAGTGTCCTGCAATCGATTTTTGAAATACTTCATTTTTGGCCCAAAAATTGAAAAAATCCAAAGGGGTATACCTTAGATTTTTGTCGATTTTGGAGTCAAAAATGAAGTATTTTTTAAATCGATCGTAGGACACTTTTCTGACGTATTTTGACCTCAGGAACACGAATCCGTCAACTAAATTGAGCTAGAAAAATATCCCATCGAGATATCTTCATTTTTTCACTTTTCAGAGTGATAAATTGGCGATAACTCGATCAATTTTATAAATAGATCAATTTAGCTTGCGGATTCGGATTCCTGGGCTCAAAATACGTAAGAATACCATAGGAAACCCTATAAAAAAAAATGTCGATTTTTGATCCCAAAATCGAACAAAATCCTAAGGGACAGCAAATACAGCGTTACTTTAGATTTTTTTCGATTATGGGGCTAAAAATCAACTTTCAATTTTGATAGGGTTAATAGGGGCTTATACCAGGAGGTAACAGCTTGTGAAATACTTGGGACAGTCAATTTCGAAATGAAATGGTATGAAATGGTATGAAATAGTGTGAATTAGTTGTAAAATAGTTGTGAAATGTGAAATGGTTGGGACATTTATATATCGGGTGGTTATCCCCTCGGGTACGTACCTATGTTGACACTATGTACCTATGTTGAGATGGAAATTAAATGCTTACATTGGTAAAAGTGCTCAGAAAAGTTGAGAGCGTGCAAATTACTAATTAGGAAAATGAGTCTAGTGGTGAAGGAGTGTGTGAATAAGGTTTAAAAATGTTGTATATTTACACCGGGAACGGAGCGGTTAGATAAAAACCGTAGCTGTCAGATGAGGTGTGATGTCGTACGTGGACAACGAGTCCCGGAGTTCCAGCTCTTAGTCGCCCTAAAAGCCACATTAATGTCTCGTCCCGGGCGCCGTTTGGGAACATCACCACCACGTCGCATTCCTACGGAAAAAAATCAAACTTGGAAAGAAGAGAATTCCTGAAGATGATTACTCTGCATTTATAACTTTTTTCATTTATTGATCGTTAATTTAATGCGGAAATTATAGTCCTAGTCGATTATAGGTGAATCAGGTAGAGGCAATCCGTGTCGATTTGATTATAAATGGGCAATAGCGATGGATCTTTTTTTTTTCAATATTTTTCGAGCAATAGCGGCGCCGCGGAATGAAACTTTTTTTTTTTAAATTGAAAAATATATTTATAAATAAATAAATCGTTGACTATTTGTTAGATGGGTAAAAAAAAAAAATAAGAAAAACATTATTAGGAATAATTGAGTCTTGACGTTTTGAATATCGGCTACATCGAGTTTCGATCAATGATGGCGTAATTGCAGTATATACAGATATAGGGTCAGTAGGTAATGAACGAAGGAAGTTGAAGAATATAATGAATCCAAACAAACGAATGCAGCAAGTTCTCTGCATCAATTACACGTAACAGAAACTCTCCAGGTTCAATACCAGGTTTTGAATCCTGGCACGCCCGAGATAACGTTGTCTTGGCAGACTCCCAAATTCGTGGAACATAGCTATATAGCATATCCTACATACATATACATATTACATACTTATGTATATCTACATATGCATACATAGAACAAACGCGGCTGTTTATATACATCGGTATGTACTCATATGTATATTACGTTGGTTACTCTGGATTCTCTGGATCGACGGATCTTATTATACAAAGAGAGAAATTGGCAACCAAAATTATGCCCAATGACTTGCGACCCCCTACGTAGTTTCGATATTACGAATATTCCGTAATATAGAATATTCCGTGTAAATTATTCGGCCAGGTTGTAATCACTCCTTTTTTTCCCTTAAATTTTTCACTGATTGAAATTTTTTTTTCTCCACAGAATTTTAAAATATCTTTCAAGTTTACAGTATTTGAGATAAATTGAATCTCTTCATTCCAATCCCATTGATAACTGATTTATAAAATTTGCAACGTTATTTCGAGCTTTTTGGGTAAATTAAATTCCAATGCGATTTCGAAATAGCAGAAATTCAGAATATCGAATCTCATATTACAGTATAAAAAAATTGAAAACAAAAAAAACAAAATGAGCATGAATTTTGCAATTCTAATATCATACCTATATATTCAGATTCAGCGACCTCGCAAAAACCATCAGACCATATAACGTGTTATAGTTTCATGAAAATTCATCGTAATATATATATATTTTGGTAAAATATACGCAGTTTATTATATTTTTATGTCTTTATATTTTTTTCAATTAATTTTCTGCTGATTCTAACTTTTCGAAATTTCGGCGGAAGAGTTTTTCAATTGGCGAAACCAGAAACGGGACTTATATATGACCATCAAACGAGTCAAAAAGCTGCTCTCAAATTACATCGTCCAAGGAACATGATCTTCACCAGTTCAACACGAAAAGTTGTAGAAGGAAAATAGATTAAAAAAAAAAAACTATAACATCTCCAATGTGTTTAAATCTCGCGTAAGATCGGCCGCGCGAACTTTGCATATCTTATAATAAATTAGCAATATGTTAATTGTTCATCTGGATGATTTTCGCGTGTTTTTCATCAGAAATATTCAAATTACTTTCACACCCGTTCTATCGCGATCTGAGATTGCAGAATTACATTTCCTTAATAATGAAGAAAAAGGTATAATTTCATCTCACAATTGTCGGTACTCTACACACGATAATAATATCAAAAATTGTGCTTCAAGTTTCGAAAAAACCGGCTCGATCCTTTTTCGAAACCGTTTATTCACGCTTTCTGCAAAACTTATTATGCATTCGCAAGTTATGCCTTCAAAAAATCGTATCAGCGCGAGTGGAAGAAGAAAAAATCGACAAAATTTTCTTTTTCGATTCTCAGCGTTATGCCTACGCGAAATTATACATCTGTCAGATTATTATTATTCGATATTCGATTATGTATTCTACCTCGTATATTTTTCATCGTTGACAATTGTTACGAGGCCGCAGGCACAGCTCGTACGGAGTGACACACTCTGATCGATACCACGTTTCCGCTTAACGAACTCGAGATTCGTCATGACACAAAGCTGTACTATACATATCTATTTCCACCTGTATATACATTAACTACAGGAAAGTTTGCGGGATAAACGCGAGAATATCGGAGATCGGTAATCGATTTTTACTATTATTCGTGGAATTCCCTGGTTTCACGCTTTCACCACAAAAGCGCGCGCTATACGATATTACCTTATACATATACCTCATGTGTATAACAGTATAGTATACTTATATCTATAATAGAATGAATCATAAGAGATAAATCGGAGAAAACTCTAAAAGTGAATTTCGAAAAAAAAGGAAAAAAATTAACAAGGTACGGATGTAAAAGCCCATGGTACACTTTAGACTTATGAGAATTTTACGGTGCAACCGTTTTTTCGTTTCTTTTAGTTGTATAGCTTTTTTCCGTCAATGTTTGCTCGGTATAAATGTTGATAATACAAGGTAAATAGATATAAGGTATTACGGAGGTAGATAAGACATGCGATACAAACAGTGTTGTCTGAATTTATAATTCAGGTGATTAAATAATTTTCAAGATATCTAAAATTTGTTTTCTAAAATTGTCTCCACTATGATTAATGATTATATCGCTCTTAGAAATTTGAGGAGTAGATATGGATGTTGTGTAGCTATTATGACTATTTATTTAATCTAGAGTCTGTACGTTATAGTTGTATCTATATATTATCGCGTAGAAATTGAAATATTTAATTGGAGAAAAAAAAAAGTAACAAGCACTTCGTAAAAATTGATAAACAGAAATCTACAGATAATACATTGATAGTGAAGAAATTTTGGTCGGAAAGATAATATTATACGTTGCGAATTGCGGATTATTCTTCATATGAATTATACATTACGAAGCAATAAAGACAAAAAAGAAGAAATTATTGACTGAAATTTACAAATCATATTAATCCCTATAAACGAACCTGCGTTGGCACTTTTTGTATCCATAGGCGGCGGGGGGTCATCAGATGACCCGTACATGGTATTTTGCGTCTCAAGAGACGCGAGGCTGAAATCAATTCAGAGAACATTGATTAGACGGGTCGTAGTTATTCCTTCCCCGCAATATAATGCTTGTTGTAATTCCGCCACCGGCTGACGGAATTATTATAAAAATCGTGCTGGGTTACGTAAGAATTTTACCATAATTTTTCTTTACCTTTTTTTTCTACGGTTATATTACACAACAATTCCCATCAGCTCAATTCATTTTTTCATAAGCATTGCGTTTCGGCAAAGATTGGAACGAAACAAAAATAAATAAATGAATAACTAAGTCTTTGAAAAACCGACCGAATCAAGATTCAGAATATCGTTTTGTAGTTTGAGATAATTATTTTGAAAAACTTTATTGAGAAGTACAAATTTCGAAATCAATTGAAGAACCACAGAGGAATTTTCAAGGGTTTGGATAACGATGTATCTGGTTATTAATATTTCTTTTCCGATGTTCTACAATTTTGTTTTTCAAGAATTCGAACTTTCGTTTATGTTATATACGGCATCGCTTTAAGATCATGATTGCCAACATCAATTTCGAATGTTTTATACCTCGCGAACTTTAACCCGCGCAGTGCTATACAGATTGGACCCGTAGAATGTACTGCCAATAATTCTTGACCTCCTTGCACTGCAGTTACTTCCGACAAAACGTGATTAGATTCTTGGTTTCTCTGCTTCGTTGTTTCTTTTGTGTTAATTTTTTTTTTTTTTCAATTTTTTGTTCTAAAATTTCGAATCTGTGCTCACGATCTTTATTCATTTTTTTATTGTTTTTGAAAATAACAAGATAATTGCGATTGTACGCTGTACCACCTTTAACGTTATAAATTAACGTTAACGCGAAAATTTCATGAGGCTTCTTCGTAATTTGATGATTGCGCTTCAGATATTCCAATTATGCTGTACCTATCTAAATTGTGATATTCCATCTGCAGGTTAGCGATATGATCAAACAAAAAATCTTTTTTAATTTTAAATTTAGAACGTTCATATACAGAAACAACGATAAAATTGAACTTAAATAAGTTACGACTGAATTTCAAGTAAACTCCGATGCAGGCAACCTGAAACGGCCACATAAAATATACATCTATGGATATGTGAAATAGATTCTACAGCAGACTTTCGAGTATTGCGTAACTTTTACCTTTATATTACAACCTGTTATATTTTTGGAATTTCGTGCAACATATGCAAAAGTATTGTGTACCATAATAGGAAGTTAAAAGTTGATTTGATTCGGGAAAAAGTTAAAAAAATAATTATAACCCAACCTTACCTAAATAAATGTAACAGTGATTAATGCAAAAAAAAAAAAAAAAACACAAAAAACAATGTTCTCAAAATCTCTTGAAAGTTGACGAATTAAGTTAGAGAAACAATTAAGAGACGCAAGAAACCAAAAAAGTAAAGTTATTTCAATCTTGAAAAGTTTATATTTGAAAAAAAAAAAGGAAAAATGGCGGTAAACGGGGAAACTTTCAGCACTGAGGTACCGTTAACTATTCCTCAGCGATTCATTTTTTTCTGTGTTTTTTGTTCTTCTTTTTTGCTCGTTATTAATGAACCAGGCTTATTAGAAGCTCTCTTTAAAGTCAAAGGGCAGCACACGCTGTCGGCCGTGTCCGGAACAAGTGATGAAGGAAAGGAGGTTTTTGCCCATCAGATATTCATGTGGTAAAGCTCGCATGCTTCGAAGTAGAATTCTACCCTTACTACGTATATAGTTTGACATGACAGGGCGCGTATTTTTGTAACGCACGAAACCAGCCTCGGCGGCGCCGAATTTGTCTAGCTATACCAGAAAAAAAGCTAGAAAAAAAATAAATGAATGAAAAAAGAAGCAAGAATACGAAAAAAAGCACGTATACCTGCACGCAATAGGAATTCCAACCTTTCGGTCTAATTTTAAAAGTTCTAAAATTTTTTCGCTCACGTTTGCCGGGGTCACTTTTTTTTTGTCATCGGATTCACATTCAAATATGGAATTTTCGAATTCTACTTATTGTGTACACGATAGAAAATATATATTCTCATGCCCTGTATTTCGCAATTGATAACATTTATTACATACATGAGAAAAAAAGAACAGACTAAAAAATTGGGACTGTAAAATAATTCCGCCAAATACTTTAGTGTGAAAAAAGTGCCTAAATCGTCGTGACGATATTGATTTAATAGTTTAGTAGAAAAATAAAAGGATTAACTCTATATTTATAATTACAATGGTATCTTTTTTGTACATTTTTCACGCGCTAAGGATTTTACAGAAACAATAGAAAATAGAAAGAAAAAGAGAACGTCATTCTTTGAACAGAATTCTTAACGACAACAGGATAACGCTGACGATGAGTGACGATTTTCAGTTTATTTCATGTTTGTCCGTGAACAAAAGAGTGTAAAATATTGTAAGAACAAGAGACACGCATCAATAAATGATCACATGTAAAATTATTCTGGTTATATCTAAGTAGTTGTGAAATACTTCCGAAAAATAAAACGATTTATATATACCGCGTCGTAACCGCCCTGAAGTTATGGTATGTACAGGTATACATGAATGTCCGAAGATTAAATGTACGAGGATTAAACGAACGTAAAAAGTGAGAAAAAAATAGATGAAGTAAACCTTGATCCTAATTTAAATACGTTCAAAATATCTTTATTATTATTAATTATTATTATTGTTATTTTATGAACCGACTGCTCACCTTTGTCAAGAGTCTCTTTAGCGGCGTGGATCACTTTTCTTCTTCTTAAACCTCCTGATTCGGTTGACAAAGATGTTGAATTATTTGCTGCGTCACCGGAGATATTATCGCACTCATTTTTAAAATCTGTACTGTGATTTACTTTTATTGGGGTTGACCCCTCGCCGCCTGACATGCTGCTGTCCTGATAAACAGGACAACTTAAGGTCCTTCTTTTAGGACCTTAAAGTTTATACTGAAACCATAACGTTACAGGAAATACAAGCAGAGCTGTACCCCTAGTGCAAGGGTTGCGCGTATCATCATCTGAGCATCATCAAAAAATCTTGCTCAAACGCCATCTAACGGAGGGTGAACTAAACCAAACCAGCGATCAATGAACGCACTTCGATATACCCAACTCTCTTGTCCCTCTCTTGTTTGAAATGAACGTATTATAACTACCTATGGGGTGAACCACTTAAATTTTTTTTCAACACAGATAATATCTTACCAGATGGTTTCTTTTTTTTCGAATTAAAATTTAATTTTTAATTAGAAGTTTGGTCGTTTTTAGGTATTCCTACTGTTTGGAAGATTTTTGATACGTTCTTTCTAGAATGTTCTCATTTGTTTTATTTTTTTCAAAATATTTTTTGAATGAATTCATAATTATTTGTTTTCCTGATATTCATTGCTAGAAAAATCAGACGACAGTTTTATTTTTCTAACTGTAACGTGAGCGAATTTAATTTTTTTATTCTCTTCCTTTTTTTTTATATTGACAGGCGAGATATGAATTGAAATCTAATTTTGTTCGAACGATTCGAATGTGGGAGAAAAAATTCGCAGATTGGATAAAATCTACGAAAAATGAATATTTTAACCATAGGAAAAAGAAAGCGAAAATGAATCGTACGAGTACGTCATTATCACAGGAATCGTTTAATTTCTTTGAAGCTATAGATTGCTGTATGTGTCCCACGTGTCTGTTTAGATCTGACGTTTTGAATGACGAGGATCTTGCGCAACTATGTTAAATGTACGAGAGAATCTAATGAATTGAAGAATTTATTCTACAACGAGTTTATCGTTGGCCTAATTATCAGCTGGAATTCAACGCCTTGAGACGACCGATTCATGAGCCTCGGGCTGACAGACGAGTGAACGTCTGTGCATACATATTATATATGCTTAAATATGTATGAGATATTCCGGGTGAAAACAGCCGCAAAAATTTCAGATGATTTTTTTGTTAGAATTTTCTTATTCTCGCTAGAGATCGTGATGTGTGTTTCATTTGAAATTTTTGACTGCTCCATATGGGTATACGTTTTTTTTTATATTTCAGAAATCAACTCCGATACTCTATTATAGAGCTAGAAGTATCAAAATCTCCATTCCCAAAATCGGCCCACGTACATTCCTTTGAAAATGAAAAAAACCAGCAGTGATAAAGTGAATTTGAAACGAGGCGCACGCAAACAAATTTTACTTTTATTTTTCTTCTTCTCATTTCTTTTTCTCTTTTTTTTTTTTTACCTTGCACGCCCATTATCGAGCGCCTGCAGGATTTGAACTATCCGGCTTAGAATTACCGTTTTTATTGTGAAACTTTTTTTTGCTCACACATATAAATCCTACAGCCGCGACTTTATCGCCTTCAACTACACGTGTAAAAGAAAAAAAAAAAAGACTTTAGGATTGAAGAATTTTTTTTTAACTTTGATTAGGTACTACCGTCGATTCCTTTTTTTTTTTTGGTTTTCTTATGGGCACTTTCTTCTTGTAAATCCCAGGCGAGAAAATTCTACACGATCTTTTTTCTGTACATGTATACGGGGTGAGACTGAAAAATTCAAAGAGGTTGGCTGATATCGAGTTGTGTGTATAAGTATATTCTAGGTATATAGGAATGAGTATGTTTTACAAGTTTTACAGGGGCACTTCGCTCGATTGATGGATATTCGCGTCATGTGTATATACGTACGAAATGCGACACGTGCGCGGTCGTCCGATATAATATACTTACTGAGGAAGTAGGTATACATATCGTGAAATGAATGAATTACTTGAAATTGAAATTGAAATTGAAATTGGAAACATGCTTTCATATCATAGGTACACATAAAAATGCGTGACAGATTCTAGTTCTTCAGCACGTAAGCTCAACTTATAAATTGTTAGTGAAAACGCCAATTAATCGATTTATTGATCGCTATATATTGTACGGCAGAAAAATGTATTCTTAGCACTCGAAAATTCTTTACACAACCTTATTGTTATGAGCGCCGTGATATGCGGGAAAGCGTGCAGAATATTTGTAATATTGAGAAATTTTTAGGATTTTTTTTGTAAGATAAAAATTTAAGAGAAGAGTTAACACGAGGGGGAATATTGCTACGTACTATCGTAAGATGAGCTGTTTAAAAATGATAAAAGTAAACCGAGGCGCCGAACCACCTCTATATTGACATATCTATGTAAATATTATCGATCCACAAAGAGTTTTTTTTTTATCATTTTTGTATAGCCATACATCCGCGATTTTTCAATTTCACGGTGCAACCGCTAAAACTACGGTATAATAAAAACGAGGAAATTCTCATGAAGAAGACGAATGCGAGGATATATCGAACACTTATACCTATATAACATTAAAGTATAAAATGTTTAATTTATTAATTAATTTTTTTTTTTGCTTTTATTTTTTCATATTCACTCTTCACACTTGGTATTTTTTTTTTCTTCTTTCTTTTTTTTTATAATAAAACATACTTAGATATTGAAAATGATAATTATAGATATACATTTATTAAATTAAATAATTTTTTAATTAATAATGTCACGTTATTTAGTTAGTAATTATATGTATATGTATGGTTTTTTGTCATTAAATAAAAGATGAGCTGGTCAACTGAATTTCTGACATTTTCTCTTTTGTTTTATTATCTCTGCTTTAAATATATGCCACTATTTAAATATAATGTAATATATAAATAATATATAACATATATCTAAATGATATTCATGTATGTTATATACTTAATAATTTAATTTTTCATGATTTGATGATTCACCTAATTACTATGATATTAGGTCGCCCTGTCAAATCCAGCAAAAAATTCATTCTGCGAATTCAAGAAAAATAAAGAACAAATCAATTTTGAGACTAGTAACCATGAGAGTTTTTTTTAACGGTAGCTTTTTGTCCGAGAGCCTCGAGGAACCCCATCGTATTGCAGTTCAATGGTGACGATATAGTTGTAGTTTTTATCATTATTCTTATCATATTTTTTTTTTTTGTTTTTCCTTGTACTTTTGGGCGAGAAAATAGTAAAGTTTCGATACGAGATGATTTATTTTCGACGAACTTCCTTCCGTGATTTTGTCTTTACACATCGCCCTCTGTAGCATATTTCAGTCATGTGCGAAATTTCCGTAGTTGTCGAGGTTCTTAAGACTTTCGAAAGATCGTTTGTCGTGCTAGGATTTGTCTTAATCGAAGTGGATGGCGACGACGTTGTAGTAGATGGAATTACCGTCGTTGTCAATTCTTCAGGGGAAAATGGGACTTCCTGTGTAGTATGAAGAACCGAATAAGACGTTACTTCCGGTACTGATGTCGTTTGTAATGTTGTCTCTTCTACTCTCGTCGGTATTGTGATTGATTCTTGAACTTCAGGAAGCGGATTCGCCTTTTTCATTTCTTCAACAACTTTTCCAACGCTGTAGACAGTCGTAGACTCATCCGACTTGAAGTTGGCGATAGTTTCTTCTTCAGTTTTTAAAGCTGACATCGGCGACCCTTCGGTAGTTTGCAGCGCTTCCTTGGCATTTTCTTCATCCTGATCCTCGTGGCTCTCGAAACTCTTGAAGAATGCGTTTACGTAGTCAGACATACTTTGGGACGAAGTTGACGCCTGTTCGGGCGATTCTGTCGCAAATGTGGTTACTTCAGTTGTAACTTTCGGATAATTCGTAACAAACTTTGGTATGAATGGCTTCGATTTTTCTTCCGTTAAAGACTCCTGGTCACGGAACCACCAATTTTTTTGCGAGTTTTTAGGATGGAAACGATGATGTTCCAAATTTGTTGATTCGGTAGTTTTATATTTCTCAAGACTGATCAAAGGTCGAATTTTTTTCTCGTGTGACTTTGGAGAAAAGTTATGATGTTCGGTAGTAGCTTGCGTTACCAACTTTTCATCTGGTGAGATGGTTTGAAGGTCAATGTTTGTGGTAGTCGGGTCAGGATTTGTGGAAAGAGTCTGCGATGCTGGCGTCGTCGTACCCAATGTCGTAGTGATCGTTTCGGTCGTTGTCTCTTCATATTGCTTCGTAGAATCTTGTATCGAAGGTTCTAGATCATCACGAACGGTTGCCGTACTAGAAATAGCCGCAACTTGCGCTTCTTCGTTATTTTTCGACATTTCATCGAAGATTGCATCAAGGAATGACCTTGTTGTCGGATATTCAGTAGTCGAAGAAGTCGGTACATACGTCGTCGGTTTAGGCTCCTCAAAGCGTGAATTTTTATCAAAACCATTCTTCTCTTGGATTAGATGATTCCAGGCAGATCCAACGTGCTGTGATTCAGCGCTTACAAAATCGTCGGCTGGTCTGACACGGATGCGAACGCGTCTACGTCTATGTCCGGTCTGAAAAATTGAAACAAATGAATATCGCAACTTATGAAGTTGAAGACAATTCAAATACTCACTCTCTTCGTGGTTTTTGGTTCTCCAGTTGGCTCGGAAGACGTATTATTTCGCAGATCAGAACTAGCAGACTTCGGAAGGATTGTAGTTATCGGTGCAGTCGTCTCCTCCAGGTCGTCCTGGGGGATCTTCAAGGTCGTAAGGACTTCGTTTGGTTTGTTCTTCGGTGTGTTTGAATTTTCTCTGAATATATTGTCCGCTCCATTATTCCAGAACTCAAGACCATCTGAATTCGCATTCACAGCTTTTTCAACTTGATCCTCATTCTTATCTTCTACGGTCGACCTCAGTTGGAGTATTGGCGGTTCTTGTAATGCCTCCTTCTTATCGTTTCCAAAATAACTAGTGTTAACGACGACGTCTCTAGGCGCATTTGAAATGCTACTAGTTACGAGAACATCAGCGGACGAAAGATCCGGTCCGGCGGTTATGATGTCGAACGAATCGTCGCTTTTCTCTTGTCTCTCGCTATTTTTCTCTTCGGATTGAACTCGATTTGGTAAAGAGCTTGGCTGGAAGGAGGCATGGGTCAATTTAGTTGACCATTGGCTTTCGGCGCCCTCGACGTCAGGGACTTCTTCGTTTTCAGGACGCGTTTTAAGGGCACTTTTTCGATTCACGTAACTGTATTTCCGAGGAAGTGAACTGGCAAGTTGCGTCTGATCGTAGTCTTCCTGACTTTCCTGATGGCTCGGACTGATACCAAAATTCAGGACAAAGTCTTGCCGGGGAAGCTGTGCCTGAAAACATCATATTTGCATTTAAATTAAATATTTATTCAACTCTAGAAAACTATTCGACGCTCATTTATCAGTGTCGTTCGAGAGTATTTTTATAGCGTCTTTCTCTAAACTTTTGACAACATTTGCTAAGACTGAATCAACAATACAGAGATCTCTGTGGAGGTTTATTCATCATAATGCATATAAGTCGAAAGATTTACGCCTCATAAATATTACTCGAAGAAGACTACAAGGTGTCTTATCAGTCGCGTTATTCAGATGCATTATTGCTGTCATATTCTTGAAAGATAATACATATTTACTAACGTTTTCTTGCTGCCGGAAGGTGTCGAGCTGTCCAGTTCGAAGTAGTGCTTCAGCCTGAGGGAGGTTTTCCAAATGAGATGATTTCAATTCCTCGTCAAAAAGGGTTTGCCGAGCTCCTTCGGCTGGGGACGAAACTCCCTGAATTATTTGTGGATAATTTTCGTCGAGAGGTAATTCGTTGCTAGAATCTAAAATGGACTCGGTAGTGGTTGTAGTGGTCGTCGTGGTCGTTGAGGTCGTTGTGGTTCTCCTTTTTCCTGGTCTGCGAGTACGGCCGCGAGTCTTGCCGACCTTCCACTCTTCATTCTGTACTTTTGGTCTCAAAGTGTAAACTTCTTCTTCCGGAATTGCAGCTGTCATTGTGGTCGGCGACGACGTCGTCGACCTTGTCAAAGGTCGTCGATTCATCACCTGGTACTTCTGGCGGTTTTTCTGCAAAATTTGAGACTGGGGACTGTCCACTTCTACAGGAGCATTGTTCGAAGATTCTTCCGATTGGACCTAAAGAAGAAGAGTAAGAAAAAAAAAACCATTAGCAACAGTTTCTGGCTCAAAAAACCTTTAACCGAATGATTCTCGCATGGAAAAATATGTGAGCGGCATAGATTCTTTCTTTCCGGCATTTTCAATTATCTCGAAGGTGGTAAAATACGCAGGCGCACTAGAAAAATTCTATATGGGCATAAGAACATGCTTGGGTGGTCTCCCGGGGGAGTGAACCCGAATTATTACCACCTCAGTAGATTTCCTCTTGTACAAGGTTTTCGGAATATATCTTACAGGTATATTTTTAACCGGGCAGTGGGGGCTAATCGTTTTTTCAATAATAAATCATCTAACCTTACACCTACTTTCTCCTTTTTGGCGTTTTGTGCAGAAACGAGAAACTTTATTTGACACGTTTACGATCCGAACTTAATTTCCGCGTGGGAATTATCGTCAACTTCTTTTAGATTGTTCAGAAATAAGTTCAGAACTCGTTAACCCAGATTTTATTGAAATTCTCCGACCCGTGCTTGATCACGGGCATCGTTATGAAAAAGAAAAACGGCATCTTCGACGCCCCCTCATCATTATCTCCAATGATCATACAGAAATTCGATGAAAAATTCTCACCTGTTCGTATTTCGGCTTATATGTCGATGCTAAATTTGCAGTATTGAGTTTTTCATTAACCGGATAGATTGGTTTGAAGCTTGGGGGTCTGATGAACCCGTATTCTACTTCCTCTTCCGATTCCTTGGCATAACTTTCTGGCGCCGGAGTTGTTGTGGTTGTAGTAGTTGCGGTAGGTTTTTGGTGAGGTGTTTGAATTCTCACGTAATCATCCCCTTCCGTTTGTACATTCGGCTGGTTACCTTGCACGCGATTTCTCAGCCTAGGGCGCGTTACATGCTGATTTCTCGCCGATGAGGATGAGGAAGACTGCTGCCTGGAATCGTGGTTAACCGCGTTGAACCGAACAAATTCATCTCGAGATCCAGTCGGGCGTGTTTGGATCGGAGAATCAGCGTGCTGAACACGTTGAGCATTTGAATTCAAACGGCTGCGCAGCCTTTGTCGAATAATTACGGGAGCTGGAGTCAAAGTTGGACGAGGTGTCGTCACCTGGAAGAATAAGATGAAGATGTTTATCACAATAATTTCGAAAGCGGATCCGTGCTGAGCATATGTAGAAAAAACGTACCTCAGGAGCCTCAGTTGTTGTTGTTGTTGTTGTTATCGGTTGTTGCTGGAAATCATCTTTGTTTTCGTCAGAATTAGAGTGGTCATATACGGGTGCAGATTTTGGGTATTGAGTTTCCTGGTTTGCAGGGCTAGCGGGCTGTTGAGGAGGCGAAACGCGGACTTGATCACTTTCAAAATTAACGTTTTCTTTCCCCGAGGATTCCACGATGCCTTGATTTTCATACAAATTATAAATTTCCGCAGGATATTGTTGATGTGTAGATCCCGGGATAGCTTGGGGAGTGTTTTCAAGCTTGTGGTTGTTCTGAGACTGATAATTGAATCCGTTTACCGGATTTTGCTCAAAATTCGACTCTCCAAAATTCGAGGTTTTGAATCCTGATTGATAATTGATTCCCTGGATTTCCGAGTTCTGCTGTTGTTGGAAGGAGGGTTTAACAACTTCCTGTTCGAGGGCCGAATCTTGTGGATTTCCCTGAAGTGGAAGTGCGTTTGGTCGCGAAATTTCATCGCCTGTGGGATTTCCAGCCTCGACGTTTCCGCCACGGAGAGAATGCGCCGAGTTTGGAATATTGGGGAAGTTCTGATTTTCCTGATTTCGGGACCCGACCTCTGCCTGCGAGAGCGCAGCTTCCGGACGAGCCTGAGATAAGAAATGATTTGTAGCGCAATTGTAACCGATAGTGAGGCGCTCGTTATACATCCAAATAGTAGGTAAATACGTATAAATTAAGGAAAACGAATTTTTCTTTTTTTCTTCTAGAAAAAAAAGGGAAATATTGAACCGCATATTACCAACGGGTTCAATATTGCCCTCCTTTGTTTTAAATACATCGGAAAATTTGATTCCATGCGAACGACACACCGAACTACCAATTACCTCGCAGAAACAAACTGGAGCGAGTTAATTATTCACTTTAGTAAAATCCGAGCCGTCCCATCAGCATAAATTTAATTTTCTCGGACGAAACTGAGAACTGATTTATCACAATTTGTCATATCTAGCTTTACAGACTTCTTCCGTCTGCTATAAACGCCGCTAGATAGGTATAATGGTATGCGTTATCTGATTTAATTTTATGAAAAGATAAGCACTGCTAAAAAAAGAGAAAACACTCTTAAATCGAATACCACTCTGCCTCAGCCAGCTACGATTACGAGCATTGTTCAACGTTGAAAAAAAAAAGGAGAAAAAAATTATAGCCAGACTATCCCGAGCGAACAAATTTTCATGAGTAATCCAACTGAGCTATAATAACGGACGGATCAAAAAGCGTTCTTCGTCTACCTCCGGTTGAACCGCATTCCTATCGCCGCCTTTTCCTCGGTATCTTTGAATTCTCGCCGACGGTCTTCTCTGCGGTTCGGGAATGCTGCTGGAGAATTGATGATGAGTTTTCTCTTGTGTCGCTGCAGAGAACCTGGATTTTGTTGGATTGTAGGTTGCATCTGGATAGTTTTCAGTCGTAGTCTGGTATCCATGTCGGATTCTTGACCTGCTATACGGTCTACGCTGTCTGTCGATTCCTTGTGATCTAGTCGGTGCAGATTCAGTCGTCGTTGGAGCTCTGGTAGGAACGACTCTGCCCCCGCAAAAGAAAAAAAAAATCAACATTCAAAATTCAAAGCATATCTCATCGAGAATAAACACCAAATTTAGCAGTTTTTTTTTGTTGTTTCAAGGTAAAAAGAAAAAAAAAATCGACAAAATTCTTCCCACAACTTTAAAGATCCACGTTATCGACTTTCTTTCGACCTTACTTAACAGAAATTTTTTTCTTACCTCTGTCTCCCTCGGGATCTGTAGGTCGTGGTCGGAGCTTCGGTAGTCGTGGTTGTTGTTGTTGTTGTAACAACATTTTCCGACGACTCGGGATGATCGAGTAAAGAATTCACAAGGCCGGGTAGTTGAGGAGATATATTCGAGAGTTCAGAGTGTATCGAATACTGCGTTGGTCCCGGAGATACCCTGACTTGGTCACCAGGATCACCTCGACTCTCCTGATTTTTAGAAACCAAAAATTCAGGCGTATCGCTTTGTTCCGAAGGATTAAACGAATCGCTACCAAGATTTGTCTGGAAGGGATTTGAGGCAACTTGCTGATCGAAATTGTAGCGATTTCCAGCATCCCCATTCTGGATCGATTCACGATTAATTAGAGGCAACCTTGCAGCGATGCTTCCCTCGGTATTCTGTGTTTCGAAATTCGTCTCAGCGTTAGTTTGGTACGCGGTGTCCGGAGATGGGGTGGTCGCTGAATTGTAGATCGGAGTTACTTGACCTTGAAGATCGTCGTTATAGTATTGTCTGAACTTCGTTCTAGTTATACCTCCCGATTCAGTCACCGGTTGTTCTTCATATCGCGTGCTAGATGGACCATTATTTGGTAGTCTATCGACATAAAATTGTCTGTGCCTATACCGCGTCCCTGAAGAAGGAGTAGGCGAATAGATTGCTTCATATGTTGGAGTAGTCGTAGCAACAAGTGCCTCCTGAACGTAATCTGGAGTGATCTGTGGGTTGTATGAGAATCTGGGAGGAAGCAAAGTACCTTCGACATATGAATTAGATTCGATTAGTGGGTTAAGGTTTGGACGTTGTTCTTCATCCGTTTTCAGAATCCCTCCAGGTGGTCCATCAAGGCCATCTGGTTCGTTGTCAATGTTATTAACGACTACAGAACCTATATGTGGAGCTGGGAAAGGAATCTTCGAGTATCCAGGTGGCGGTTTGAAACTGAGAGGAGCGACAAAAAACGGTAATTTATCAACCTTTCTCTCAACTCTGTTGTTATCAATGGACGACAAATACGGCAGATCAAATTTAGCGTAACCGTTTGGAGGTTCAAGATTCGTGGGGCCGACAAAAACCTGAGGAGCGTCTGGTCCGACGGAATCGAGAACAGAAATTGTTTTGGCGTTTTTCAGAATCGTTAGGACATCGGAAACTTTGAGGTCATCTGGGTTACCAGCGGGATCGTGGCCTCCCATATAAACCGACAAAGGTGGTTGGTTCGGAGACGGCGT
The DNA here is from genome assembly GCA_963932425.1 of Athalia cordata. Classification (NCBI taxonomy): domain Eukaryota; kingdom Metazoa; phylum Arthropoda; class Insecta; order Hymenoptera; family Athaliidae; genus Athalia; species Athalia cordata. Next base: position 37,175,119 of record OZ010626.1, read on the forward strand.
CGTAGATTGATTTTCCTGTCTATTCCTATGTCTAGGTCTTCCCTTGATTCTCGAACTCTTCGGCTTCGTTGTTTCCGTGAGGTGCTGTTGTTGCGCTTGATTTTGAGCACGATTTCGAGCGTCGATTTTAGCGGCATCAATTTGCGCTTGTCTCTGAGTCTCGATGGCTTCTTGATGTGCTTGGCGATGTGCTTCGAGTTGAGCATTTGCCTGAGCTAAACGTTGATTTTCAATCAGTGCTCTAGCTCGGGCTTCGTCTTCGGCCTGTAGTCGTTCTAGTTCTTGTTGCTGTTCCAATGACCGTTGAATTTCCAATTCTTTCTGTCGTTCTAGGGCAGCTAACTTATCGATTTCCGCTTGTCTTGCCTCAGCCTCTTTCTGTTTTCTATCCTGCGCTCGAAGCTCTGCAATTTTTTGTCTCTCCAGTAACTCCTGTCTTTCAAATTCTTTTTTACGCGCCGCTTCTTCCTCAGCCAATTTTCGTTGCTTCAGTTCTCGAAGTTTCTGCAATTCCTTTTGACGAGCCTCTTCTTCCTTTCTTTCAAGTTCCTTTCGCAGCTCTAACTCCTTTTGTCGCTTCAATTCCTGTTCCTTGATCACGAACTCCTGATGATGTTTCGCTCGCCTGTCTAGTTCCTTTTGCTCCTCCTGTAACCGAACTAATTCTTTTTCTCGCTCTTCCTTCTGAATTCGGTCCCTTTCCGCTTGCTCTTGTTGCAGCTGGTACAAAACTTGATGAGCGAATGCTTGCTGCGCTGCAGATGGCCTAGTGCTTTCCAATCCCTGATTATTTGCTACGTCTTGCTGTTGAAATTGGTTTTGTTGTTGCGTTTGTTGTTGTTGTTGCTGTTGTTGTTGTTGTTGGTGCGACGTATACTGTTTACGATTTCTCACTCTCTGTGCAGGTTTTATATGCTGATTATCACGTTGTGCCAGAGTTTCTGCCGGAACGTAGAGAAGTTGTACCTGAAAAGAATTAAAGTGTTGAAAAAAACGTCGTTAGTTGAAAAATTTCTTTTGAGTTAAAAAATCCGGGTTTTTATATCACTTACTTCCTCCTCGTCGTCATTTTGGGTATCCAAAGAGCCAGGCGTAACAGTTTGCGCAGCGAATCGATCACCATTTTTATTATCCCTCAGCGATTTCGTGTTTTTATAATGTCCTCCTTGTCTAGTGGAATGGTCTTTCGAATTTTCCTCACTTCCTGAATAGTTTTGTTCGCTTACTTCATCGCGTTTCGTGTCCTCGTTACTTCCAGACGCTGTTTCTTGATGTCTTAAATTACCAACATTTTGCTGTGCCGTTAATTTTTGAGCATTTGAAACCAAAAACTCTTGAGCAGGGAATTCCGGGGGTTGCGGCTGGTCTCCCGGAGGAGGCGGAAGCAGGGCATCTGGGGCAAGATGTGGAAGAGTTTGGAGATTTGCGATTGTGCTCTGGTGCAATGCAGCCTTCCTAGCTTCATCGGTAGCAAATCCCTCAGGAATGTAGGACTGCGCCTGTCGTGAAAATTTCAATCATCAGAATGATCAAAAGCACAATGTATTTTAGTTCCAGCTGGTTAGATCATCGGGAACTTTTTTTCTATTCTATTTACCCGTTAAGTAATCGGTGCGCATGCTGTTCGTTTTCTTCCGCGTATTTTTTTTTTGTCTTTTATTTCTTGCAGTGCACTTAGTTTCTACTCGACATTTTATTAAGAAAAGATTTTGCGGGTATTAAAAAAATTGTACGTGTTCTAAAACCTGCGTACTGTACCATGACAATCTAACATTCGGAGTTATATGTATGTATAGAGATTAAGTATATATATAAAATGTGAAAAGTGGTGCTCTTGGCATCTGCTCGGCAACGAGCGAAACTCTGAAAACTTACCTGAAGTAGTTGCTGTTGGGCTCTGAGCTGTTGCTGAAGTAGCAACAATTTCTGTATGCTCTCCTGGGTTTCTTGAAGTTGGTACAGCTGATGTTGATATTGCTGACGTAGGGCTGGAGGTAAAGCTAAGGGTTGAATTTGAGCCGGATTTCCGGTAACTCCCGAAGGTCCGATTCCAGATAAACTACCACCTGTGTGTTGCTGAAGGGATCGGGGATTTGCCAAAGGGATCCATTCACTATTTAAAACTTGACGAGACCATCTTTCACCTTTCGTCGAACCGGAATTAACAAAAATCGCTAGTAGGATCGTTGCCGCCAAAATCGAACGGCGCCGAATGATCTGAAATTACAACGAAAAAAAAATCATCACTCAAATTTGATCAGAAAAAATTAGCGTTCAGTTTTCAAGCTGATTGTTGGAGGGTTTTCATTATAATCAGTTGATAAATTAATTAATAAAATTTATTAGAGTAGTTACCGCTAGAAAATCTCAAACATTAAATCATAACTTATAGCCAAACATTTTCGTTATGCAAATTGAGCGGTAAGGATTTAATTATACATTACTTTGAAGAATTAAGATGTTTTCTTAATAGGCAATTTGGATAGAGATGACGGTAAATTTCTTCCACTTAAATATATTATACACCTTTATCATTGTTGAAAATTTTTCCCCATAATTATATTTAAACCTTCACTTTGTATTCGTTTTGATGAAATACAATTTCACGTAGTTGCTGGAGTTGGGGGAAAGTGCAAAGCTTATCGTATTAGCTTATATACCCATCAGATATATTATGATAAATAATAGCAAATTTAAATTCAATGAAAACCGCAGATAACAATCGCGCGAATCACGAATCAAAGCAAATTATATCGCTGAAAAATATGTAATCACACGTATTATATACAAACGGGTGCTAATAAATATCCTATTGTTCAGGAACAGAAAATCTTGTGGTCAGATTTCTAATACTTTGCGGTTTTTACCCAACGAACAATACCTGTACATGTAGCATACAATACTCGAATAATTATTTTCTGCAAAATGTTCTTTGTAACAAAAACGAACGAATTGTCAATAAAAATGGCTAAGATATTCAATTACGATAACGATATGCCCTTGAAAAAAATAAAGAAAAAAATAAATAAATAAATCAAACCAAAAATCGATTATACTTTCGGTTATAAAACATATACTCGTAACAAAACACTCGATTGTGATCGTTTAAAATTACTAAAAGAATTGATATCGCCGAGGGTTCTTTTTTCAGTATCATTTGTTCATTTTATTTAGCTTCTTTTATTATATTTCTGGTTATTTTAGTCTGCGGTTCCTAGTTCTTCTTTTTCTGTTTATATTTATATGTCGCTATGATTTTGTGCCGATATGATTTAATATCGTTGAGTTACATAGTTTTATGGTTCGTCCGTTTGATTCTCGCGGGTTAATTGGCATGGCTTATATTCGATCGGTCTGAGCGAATGTAGTCGGCCTTCTAAAATCTCGGACCGGAACAACGGGAGTAGTTATACCTACGATATTATTATTACATGTTCAACCTATACCGTAGGTACAATAATTCGTGATAATTAGAATCTTTGAATTACGATTTACAACATGCATAATAAAAGGCGTTGTAGGTTATCTATTCTTTGCGTGTGCTTTAGCTATATACTTTACACCGTTTGGTATACGTATAGGTACATTTAAAAACTTATAGAAACATTATTATATCGTGAAGCCTGCGATATGTAGAGTGAGACTCTGCCTAACGAACTGTAATAAAATACATCTCATAGTAAATATGATTTCTAATAAATAATTTCAGCACAGAAACACAGATAATCGTAACATGAATATAATAATGAAAGATCCGGAAAACCGAAGACATCACGCATTATTTTCTTTCTTATTTTTTTCAGTCTATTTTTCCTCTATGACTTCTGGAATTATCTATTAGATATGAAAGATATAGATGAGTGAAATGTACGGAAATTTTTAATCACGAAAATTATATTCACATGTGTATTAAAACTCGTTTTTTGAAAGTGTACGTCTCGCGCCGCGGCCCAGACTAAAATAATATACTGGTGAAATTTCAATACAGAATTAGATGCAAAAATAAAAATGAACAATATTCATTAGATCGTTTAAAAAGTAAAAAGTATTTACATATTAAATTTATTATTCATTTTTTTCTATCTTTCTTTTTCAAAAGACCTTGCCGGTTGTATTCAGGACGTTCTTAATTTCTGACGTGGCGGAGAAAGTACATATGATACGATGAACCTATATATTTACATGATTTAGTGTACAAATATGTATACATATACACGTGCATAATATACATATATATACCCCATTCGATGTCAATGATTCAAAGCGACGAATACACTAAAGCGGTCAAATATATTAGTGATTGAAGAATTTTGTCTTTTTCTTTGTTTTTTCAATGTTCATTTTTTTTATCCCTTTTTTTGTAAGAGCGTTGTTTTGGTCGTTCTAAAATATCTACCATGTAATTATTTAATGGACCGTCGTTCGTAGAGCGAATAATTTATTAAAAGGAGGTCAACACCTTTCTCTGTTTGCAAGAACCTGCACGCGGCATCATCCGCGAAGCAAAGTTAGGTGCGGTTCTTATGCTGCTATACTGCTACTGTTGCCGTTGATCGTTCTCTCTGCAGCCTTGCTTCAATTCTAATTAAATGATCGCGTCTATTTTATTTCATTTATTTTTACTTATAGATTTTATTTTATCTTCTACTTTATAATGCTTTCCAAAATCGTACCACACTGTTTCAATATCCTATGCACGTAGGTAAAACATTAATAAATTGCGCGCTCATTTTTCTTGGTTCTTTTTCCCCGCTCTCATTCAACACTTATTATCATATCGAGATGATTTATTATAATATAATTGCTATATTTATCATAGATGTGAAACGACTCCTATACACATCTATTCCGTCACTTTCTTTCTTTTTTCTTTCGGGCCCAAAAATTACGAGCGTCTACAAATTATATGTATCTATATTAGAAATTTATTCCTTTTTTAAATTCAGCAATTATTAAAATTTTTATATATTAAAAATCGTATCGGGGTACATAATTAATGATAATGAGAAATTGAAGAGAAAAAAAGAAATGAAAATCGGTTATTATTATTGTTATCGCTATTAAATTATCTCGTTGCTTTTCCGTTTAAGATAATTTTCAGTGCGAATCTAACAATGATTTTAATCCTTCAGTTTAGCCCGTGCGCGTGCTGCTCACGCTGCGTCGATTAATTTCTCTCTGTATAAAATTAATTAATTGTTATATTAACATACGCGAATATGATATAGAATTAATTCTATATATAATGCGTATTATATGCAACATTTTCAGATTTTCATTTGAGGAATCCTTATTTTATTATTTTTCATTTTATACTCGTTCAATTATTTATTTTACTTTCTTTCTAGATCTATAACGAGGATCTCATGGATATTGTGGATAAAAATTTGTCGTGTCCAACAAGCGTGAAACTGAACACTTCCTGGTGTACCTATATACCTATATACCTAATACATACTATATATAGTATACCTCTTATGCAATTTCGTCTGCTACAGCTTTAGATCTATACTTAGATATATGAATGTTATAAATTCTTATGACAGACTTAAAAGTATGTTATCCGTCTGTCATTTATAAACTCACCGAATCATTTCAAAATCGTGTGCAAAACAGAAAAGAAAAAAATGAATAACTAAATAATAATAAATGAACAATTAAATAAGACAAATTAAATGAAATAATTTTGTTCGAATTAAAAATGTTGAAAGTGTATTTCATGTGTTTAGAGAATAGATGCTGATACGTGCAAGAGAAAAAATGAAATTATTGCACACAAAATTTTGATACATATATACAAAAAAAAAGAAATCGAACATTCGCGAAAACTGTAACACATATACATATATGCATACATAATTACAAATTCGCGAATCGATTATATGGGAAGAGGGCGACGTTGTTTGAAAAAGAAAAAAGAAAAATATCTCCGCTAGCTATCGGTCGACGAGTCGAAGCTACCTATATACATGCATATATGTATATATGCAGTATATCTACCTAACCAATACCTTGAAAATGCAAGATCACTGACCCTGTGAAGTGAGCTGCTCACACACTGACCCCCATTTGGTAGACCGCGGCGAGATCAGCGGCAACAGCATCCGCGTGAATTGGTTTTAATTTTTTATGTTTAACTTGTTACTTTGTTTTTTGTTACTAACTTATATTTCGAATTCAACAATGACAGGGATCGTTCTTTAATTAATCCATACGAATATCTGCTGCGATGAATCTTGAAAGATTAGTAAAATTGCTTTACATTACGTAATAATTCGTGCACATATAGCTCTGTCGGAATTAATTAATTTAAATGTTATGCTAATGTTAAATGATATAAAGAATTTGCTTCCCGAAAAGGAAATTCTTGTTGATTATCATAAACATGAATGTAACATTTGGTATTAGATACCTGAAAATTATTTATCTCATTTTGATTTCATTTTTTATCGTGAATACCAGCAACAAATAATCATTCTATAAATGTAGTATACGTGAATTGTCGTTATTACAAAAATAATAAAATCTTGTTCATAGGATTAGAACAATTTTTTTTTTATACACTAGTTCTGGAGGTATTAATTCTTAGAATTTATACCATCACGGATGTGAAGCTGCAATATGGACCTGCACAACTTCTGTAAAACTTGTTAAACGCGGAAAAAGTCATCTATAAAGGATTTTATCTGCAGTGGGTCAGTGTGTGAGCAAGGTGCAGCAGCTGGACGAATTCCTTTTTCAGAAAACGGTGTGGTATAAGATACCATAAGACAAGAATTTTTTTTCTTTTTTTTTTCCTACATTTTCTCAATTTTTTTATTTTCTTTCTTTTCAAAAAAAAAAAAAAAAAAAGAAAAGAGCAAAGATGTATAATATAACTATGTTTAATCATTACCTTATAAAGTTGGCAACAACAATTGGAGAATATTTTAATATTCATCAATAAAAATTAAAAAAGGATTTTAGGATTGAGAGAAAGAAATTGACAACACAAAAGATCAAGATTTAAAATAAAAAATTGGAAAAAAAATGAAGGGTTTGAAATATGATTATAGTAACAATTTTGATGTCGCGGAATCTTAATTAATTCCACAAAAATTTGTCTGTTAATATTAAACATTTTGTGAAGATTTGAAAAAATCGATCAGTCCTCAGTAGGTGGAATGATCATTCTTATGCAGGAGATTTCAACGCTGCGCGCTCTCCGATGCGGTATTGTAGAATTCAACCCATATCGAAGAACTAATTTAATAATCAGTAACAAAAGAAACCCAGAAACTCACCATCTTGTATGTATCGGTACGTTCCAATCCTCAACTGCAGTAATTCGATGTAATGAAATTATTGCACTTGGATAAAAATTAAGGAAAAAAAACAGAACTTCTTTTAACGGAGGGGGGACAAAATTAATGAATTCAAGAAATCAAAGAGACAAAAAAGTCAACCCCAATTTCGGCTTCACCAAATCACTTTATACACTGTCCCGTGTCCATTTCCACAATTATTTTGGATTACTTTTTTATAATGTAAACGTCTTGTTTCGGTTTTCCTGCGTTTTCCCGAATGCCGCAAACTTTGTAGAGAAAAAAAAGGAAAAACGGGGGGGCACTTCTATGCAATTAACGTGTATATGTCGTTTTCTATACGACCGTCCCGAGTTGTTAGCCTGTCTTCAAAAGTTTGAGAGGATGTGGTCGCAGTGGACAGTCTATATACTCTCCCCACCATAAGATTCAGGTGGATATGTTATACCTGCAAGAAATAACTCCTGCTTGGAGCTCCTTCTTAGTTTCTTCAAAGCTATTTCTCCTTCCGTTCTTTCGCGGGTGCATGACGTGCTACAGGAGAAAGACTTTCTTTCCATCGGCCTCCCCCTATACGCTGAATCGAAACTGGTCCAACGATCAAACGAAAAAAGAACAAACAAGCGGGGGTTAATTGGAGACACTCGAATATTCACATCGTAATATGATTTCGTGGGCGAAGCACACGGGCGTTGCGATTTTCTAAAAAAGTATAACCGACACCAAATTCAAAGATTGTTTTTGTTTTTTTCTAAATTGCTGGCTATAGGACTTGAATAATATCATCATATTATATACCGTATTTGAATCGATCACTGTTAAGAGTGAGTGTAAATGTTGAGTTAACATTTGAATTATTTGTAAGTACATATTGTAAAAAAGAAAAATCGTTGGCAATTCAAAATCGCGTAGATAATACCGATTTTAACTTGTGAAATATAGAGAGAAATATGGATACATGCCTACATCTAGGTCTCTCCCGAAGCAAATACTCATATAGCTCTGTCTTTCCTTTCACTGGAGCTGCAAGCGTATAAAAATTATCTATAACTATTTGCGATATATCTACGTTGTACAAGGTGTCCCGAAAAAGCAACAAAAGTAAAAGACAATAAATAAGCATAATAATGATAAGACAGTTTCTTGCAAAATGTGGGAATAAAAACTGAATGCATTCGCTCATGTGCAAAGTTTTATTCGAAAAAGACATTTTTTTTTCCAATGCACCCGACATATTTTATGTTTTTCAGATTCAGTCATACTTTTCACACATCAGTAGCGATTCAACATTTAAATTTCGATCAAATTAATCTCTTGAGATAATAATTAAGAAGAATGTATAACATATGTTTTATGTGAAATTAAGCCGTTTATATGCAGCAGCAGTTACGTGCAGAATGAAAATACTTTGACGTAATTAAATATATTTTTTTTTTCGTTGCCGGTCAATTTCTTCGTGGTATGGCTTACACCGCAGGAAGATGCAGTCGGCGTATTTCCGGTCATTCTATTATTCGATCCGATCCCTGTTGCGTATTTTGCAAGTTATCTAGTTATATGTATTGTACATTGTATCAACAATTTAGGTACCAATTAACTCTCGATCGCAAAAAGCGAAGCGAGGGTCGTCGCGGTATTCTTACACCTTCGTAACATTCATATTATATCGTATAGGTTATTAGGAATATTAGTAAGCGATGTTTGGAAATAATCGCACACGTGCGAAACCGGGAAACTGATATATTTACACGGTATGTATTAAAATCCTTTCCTGCATGCGAGGCGATAATTATGATGATAACCTGCTCCCAAGTATTCAACTTCCGCCGTTCCCTCATATGTCCGAAGTAAATACAACAAACGAATATTATTACGTGAGATGATCTCTTACAGAGCTAACTATGCTTGACTACGAATGTACGAAAAAATTGAAGGCAGATTACGAAATATTTTATCGGTAAAAAATAGCTTTTACCCTAATTGCGTTTATATCATTCTACGAGAATTTCTATTCATATATTTCTTTCATTCGCGGACGATGTAATTTATTGGGTGATGGGTATTCGATCATCTGCAATTACGACGCATACGAATTAATGAACGTTTCTATTTGAATTACGATGATGTGTGTCGATCATTATACGTTATCGGTTACGGTATTATATATATACATGTATAATTATTGGGGAAAGTTTGAAAAACCACAGTTAAAATGTACCAATTAAATCTGTCTACATCATAGGAAACGAAATACAAATATTTCGCAGCTTTTCGCACCGTCGATAAAGACACTATACATACATATAAGATTGGTCTAGATGACGATGCGGGTATTTTTGACTCATACTTTATTTCTGCCTTCTTCTTTTCTCTTTCTCTTTATTTTATACCTATTCTTATTTGTAATTTCTAGCTCCAGCCAGGTCAGTACTAGAATTTTACACATTCACATTTCGTTATTCTTATACATCTTATATATGGAAAACTTCATGGTACAGTCTTACATCTTTCTTCCAACATCTTCCAGTTTCCTCTCATGGTAAGAAGTAGTAAGATTCGAGACTTCCATCCCATCCGCACCAGCAAGGACTTGAGAGAAAGTGGTCGCGCCCCGCCCAAAAGTAAAATGCATTCCATTCCGAGACGCAGTACCTACCTATTTCTCAGTAACATTATACCTATATGTGTATTAATACTTGGATTATATCTCAAGGCTGTGATTAAGGCACGTAGTCCGAAGCTTGAAGAAAATATTATACAGCTGCAGTGTATAATGACCTATAAATATAATGGCTGTTGTGATTTGTAATTACTGTTCCAGCTTTTCTTCTCCTTGATGTTAAGGAGAGAAAAAAGAAGAGAGAAAAAAATCAATTTACCTTAAAGGAAAGGAGCATCCGATGATGTGAAAAATTCTCTTCGAGGATTGCGGTTCTCGGAATTATCCAACTTTCACCCCCTTCATTCGGATCAGAAGCTTCCGGTACGAGCCTTAGAAGCTCAAACCGTATCTGATAATACTCTTCCATATTCATCAATTCGACTTTGCTACCTCTGGAGTCGGGGATCTGGAAAACAACTCACATAATATTAAGTAAGACGTCCTAAAACAACTGATGGCTGTGTAGACGACGTGCGATTGAAAAGCTCGGATAATTTAAGTTCGCGAAAATCATCTTATAATTATTTATTTACAGTACATTAAATTACAATTATGATCGCTGGATAATCTAAATTAAACTGTTAGAAAAATCTCGCACATGTGAAGAATTATTACTCGGAAAATACAACACGTATGCCAAAAATTGACATAATTAAATCTTGGTTTATAAAACGACGTAAGAAATAATTAAATCCAGTCTGAATTCATCGTGTAGAGGCTGAAATTTATTGCCTTAATTTTTCAGGTTATTATATTCAACTCGCTATCATGTCGCGCTCTGAAAGCGAGCGGTGCGATAAAAATTTCACTATTAACACGTAAAGCTCTCGGCGCACTTGACGCGCCAAGTGCACTTCTGGTAGTCCCACATTAATTAATATGATATGTACGGACAGTACAAACAAGGTGTAAATAAACATGTATACGTATGTATTAAAGTGGAGTAAAAAGCAGTTTAGTTTTCTCATCATCTAATCGCAACATAACTGCTGCACTGAAAAATTGCGCTGTTTTACGATCAGAGAAAATTTTTTTTTCCAAAATACAATGACGTTATACATATTAAGAAATTACAAGAAAAATTCTCTGTCACAGCTTTCTATTTTCTTCAATTTTCCTAACATCCAACAAAAGTACGTATATACTTTTCGACTTTGTTCTGATTGTGAGACAAAAACTTTTCAAATGATACTGCGAGTAGATTGAAAAAAAAAAATTACCAAACTTTCTTGGGTCCATCGTAATATGAATACGTGCTTATACCTGTACAAACTCAACACCAAACACGTCATCAGACAGATGAGCAATGAACTTGCGTCTTGACCGGAAGTAGGTCACGTCCAAGGATCACTTCAGGCGAAGATTCTCGTTGCGAAACATTTTCTGCTGTGGGCTACAGCGTTCGTCTTGCTCTAGCAGAAGAAGAAGAAGAAGAAGAAGAAGAAAAAGAAGCAGCTCATGCAGCTCTTAGATCTTCGTATATATTATAGGCAAAGTATTGTGTAGTAGTTACTATAACCTTTAGATATACACATTGCATACCTACACGTAATAATAAGAAGGGGAGGGTTAAGGTCTTAAGAATATTCTACGAAACAACCGCAACTTGTTCATTAAAACTAAGCTCGCAATTTCTAGCGTTGCCGTTGTTATTCAGACTCCAGCGCAAACGATCTTCTCCAGCATGTCAAGATAAAGAAAGATGGATTCTTTTTTTTTGATAGATTCTTCATTTGGTCGAGTTCAATCCCACTGCCTCTTATACCGGATTTGGATTAGATACGTTGAAAATTATGAAATTTCAAGCGTGAAATGTTTTCCCTAATTTTTTTGTTTTCTATCGTTTTCTTTTTTCTCAAGTTTTTTTTCGCAATCGAATATAATTGGCAGTATGGCCTAAAACCCCTTATCGGAATTGCAAGAGACTTTCAATCAGCCGGTTATAAGAAGTATAATACTCTTAATTCCATCAGTGCTATGTTTATAGAAAAAAAAAGGAAACAAAAAACGAAACAAGAATATTATAATAATAATAGTGTTAATAACAATAATAATATGTACGTTGTACGTGGTCTCGTTATTACGAAATCACTTTCAGACACGTACCATACTTATGTATCTACTTTACGTCCCAGGCATGCCCCGTTGTCTTTTTGTTATTACATAGGAGCTTATACTAGTGCACGTGCGTATTATACATACTAAACTAAACTACTAACTTGTATGAACACCTCATATAAACCGAGAGGGCGGATGCAGAAAAAAAGGTATATATCTATATACCTATAAATGAATAAAAAAGAGAATTGTCCTCGCTCTTTGGCATTTCAAATGAGGTTGGTATCAGATTTCGCATTTCCGTCACCGATTTTTATTTTATTTTTTTGTTGTTGTTGAAACTTCTTTCCTAGACTTTTTAGCATTTTTTGTAGGATTGAATTTTCGGAATAGGACATAAAAATGTGAAATCGCGCGCATCAAAAATGTACACTATAAGTAGATGAAACCAACCTTAGAAATATGGTCGCACGTAATACGTCGTTAGATTTCACTACTACTGCATTTTCAGCATACAAATTGTATGTAAATATAGAATACATGCATCAATGCATTTATGTACGTACATGTTATGGATAAAAAGATTTAACAGAGCGTGGGCAGCAACAGAGTGTAGAGTTTGGTATAATGTGCTATATGGTGTCTCAAGTATGCAGCCTTGCAACTCTACTGGACGCGGTTACGTAAGTTATGCTGGAGTTGAACGCGTGACGAATCTTTATAGGTAATATGTATAGATTATAGATATAGATGTATAGGTATGTCCAGTCCGATGGCGATCCGATTGTGAAGTCAGCTTTGGGTCTTTCAACTTTCAACCCGAACTGGATTTTCCTTTTCTTCGTTTTTACTCTTTCGTAATGGCCGGCGCATATTCACGTTATTTCATTATACTCATTTCCAGAGACAATCTGCAGCTTCGGCACGTTGCGGAATATAAAATCACTATAAATTTCAATCTTTAATAAATCTTTATTATACTTAATCGAAACAATAAATGAGGGAATTACTTATTTACGCCTAATAGTATTTTACCTTTTATTTTCTTTTGTTTTTTATTATTTTCCATAGCGATAAGTTTGATGCTCGAGGATGGCGATGATGATAATGATCCGGACAATAATTGTACGGATTAATAATTTCACTACGTGCCTTTTTCATCGTCCGCATTATTGTATAGATCCTAAACAATCAATGCAATATTATTTCCTATATAATTTTCACAGTTTATATCCGTAAAAAATATAATTGTATTTGAACATTTGCTTGAGAAAAACGAATTCTTTTTTTTTTTAGAATTTATTTTGTTGCTAACAACTGATTGTGAGCGTTGATTTCCGGGGTATGAGTTGATCTACGTTCAAAAAATAGGTCTCAAACAATGCCAGCTACAGAAATGTTACAATAAATAAAAAAATAAATCTTCCGGCACAATCCTTTACATATTGTATAGCTTGTACATTTGTTATGTGATGTACAATATCAAGCTCCCGATAAAACCGCCCACATTATTGACCGTATAGACGTATAAGTTATAACTACAATAACGATTATCATTATTGTTCGATATTCTCGGTATGGGAATAATGGTCCTACTATTGTACATATTTTACATAAACTTTGCTTACATATTGCACACTTGAGTACACCCCAAAGGCGATGGCATTGAGTCGTTTCCAGAGCCCTTCTGACGTCATTTGTGTATATTATAACAACGTACAAATAAGGCAGCCCTTTAGCTGTTTGAAAACTTCTATACTCTCCTTTTCTTTCTCTCTCTCTCTCTTTCTGTACGTGAGTCAACCGCCCGTATAAACAGAATATTTTAAGGTCACGACTCTCGCGCGACACGCGCCCCTAATTCAACTCTGCACGCAGGAATGAGCAAGAACTTTAATTTTATTTACCTTTTATACTGTTCAGCGAATCCAATTCAAAACTTAATAATTTTGCACATAAGGTTTCATTTACAAATTAATTAACATGTGGAACGAATAGAATATTGCAATAGGGAACGCTTTCATGAAGTACTTTTTTTCACGAATAAAATACAAGCTCTCAATGACGGAACGTGTTTAATCGAATTGATTTATATGATGATGCAATAATTACTGCGAAAAAGAAAATTCTTACGGTTGGCTTTGTCATTCTTGATTTTGTTATTAACAATTAAATAAATGAACGGAAAATCTATTCAGAGCTTTAAGCTCGAAGTTGATCTGAAATTCCACCCCCGATTAGTTTGGAGTCTAGAAAGAGAGAGCGCAGCACAGATCGCGATACGTTATATCGTACCGCTTAAATTAACACATTAGTGTTTATAGAATTACTATAAGCTAATGCGAAGCATATAATAAAACGCGTGAATAGAGAGAGTTCGGAAATCTTACTTTCACATTCACCGTGCAGGTTTTCAGTCGTCCGCTGGACCAAGTCTCTTCAGATCCCAGAGTTCAATGCCAGAGCTATATTTTTTAAACGTGCTCCGGTTACGGCCGTTGATCTGCTAACAAGTCCGACATACAACAAAATCCAAGTACTGATGTATGGGGCATTACATACCAAATCGACCAGATTTCGACCCTCAATAATTTTTTTTCCTCCTTTCTTTTCTTCCTCCCCAAGTTTTTCAGATGATAGAAACGCCTCGAGAAAATTCTTAAGGAAATTTGGTGACTAGAATTATTTTATCCAGGAAGTTATCTGACAATGAGCGTGATTCATGTTGAGCTATCTTCTGGTCAAGTTGACGCGAAATGTCCCATACAATGTGTTTTAAACTTTAGGCGAAATTTTACGCGTGCTGGTATGTTACATACAAACCACCTGCAGCAAAGACTGGTTTACACCGAGTGCTAAGATCGACGTAAACTTGACCTCGATTTTTCATACACCCAATACTTAAACCTGTAAGGCTGTATACCCCATACGTATAGAATTCATCTGCACGTGTAAAATAATTTTGTGAAAGGAAGGCAAATTGTCAATCACATGGCCGAAAAATTATATCCGTGAGCGAGCTATGTGGATCAAATAGAAGAGAAAAGAAGCGACGACATTGGCGATAGATTCTATCGATATGAGTGAATTAATTGAAAAAAAGTTTCTCGGTTTTCAAAAAGTGATCTTACGATGTATACACTTGCGATAAATTATTTCAATAGTAAGATGCATATACGTATGTAATATTTTATCATTAGATCATTAGGGATTTCATTTCTATTTCATTTTATTCATTTTCCGAAAGTATTTATGTTCGAATTGACTGTATGGAGTCACTTTCTCCTCTTACTACTCGTATCTATTATTTAAAACATCAGTATAGTAGTATTATAGTTTACATGATAGTTCAATGCTCCAAACGAAAAGTTTTTGCACATTTTTCAAAGTATTCATTTTTTTTCTGCACTTTTTTAGCTACACGAGGTCATTTCGATTTATATTATTGAAAATATTGTAATCATGTGGCTTTCCATTGAGAAAAGAGAATTCAATTTTCTTTTTCCAAGATATCGACGGATTGAAATATCAAAGGGATAGCGAGAGAAGGAATAAAATATATAGGTCATTATCTTTTCCTTATCGATTGATGTCGAAATAAATTGTATACAGTTTGCTCCAAGTTGCGCATTTTTGGATATTAAAATTTTTGTTTATTTCAATAATGTTTTTTCTGTATTTGTTTTTCTTCTGTTTTGTTTTCAATATATATATTTATATAATATGAATATAATAACCATTTTATCACTTTCCTAATGTACATGTTCTTTCCTTTTTTTGTCTAAAAGAGGTTCGTTCAATTCCGATCGTTAATTATCATATTTGTACGATATTATTACAGGCATCGCAGTGAATCGCAAGATTTCATCGAAAATTCTTCTAAAACATTCTTCTAATGCACAAATTTACATAAATCGTTCGGAATTGAACGAACTTTTAATTTTAATGCTTTTAAATATTCAAAGTGAACAAATGTATATCATCGGGATAAAGCACCCTTCGTTAACATTTGAAAATTAGAACAAAACTATATGGATTGCTCTATTTGTTTGTTTGAGAACTGTTTATTGATTAACTGTATTACTATTTTAAGGATCATTAATTTTTTAATATATTATAGTATGTAACATACGATGTGTATTTTTTTTTCTTTTTTGCTTTATTTTTTTTTTCAATGCTATCAAAGATACAATCAATTGTGCTGAATTTTAATAATTTTTGTTTTTTCTAATCTAGCAATAATCTGTGTTATCCATTTTTATAGATGTATATATTTTTTTCGAAAATTTATATTACTTATTTAAATAGCACACAGAGAAAATGGAAGTATGATAACTTGTAAAGATTTTTCTTCTTATAGGTATTAGTTCTTTTTTTTCTTTTTTTTTCAATCTGTATAGATATATTTTCAAATATCATTTTACTGCTAAAAATTTAAACAACGGTTGTTCCAATATCGCTATATCATCGTATTACTGCAATCTTCGAATTAATCGATATGCTGGAGTGGTCAGAAATTAAACAAAAATATATATATATATGTATTCACTTATCTGTAATATACAGTATATAAAGTATGGAAGTACAAAATGACAGAAAAATGAAAGAAAAAAGAACTATGTTATGTAACGAAATATATTTTTTGTTATCCAAATTTACGAAAAGTCAGTGAGCGATCAATCAACGAATACCTGGTACAATTTTTCCTTCCAATACTGATGAATAAAATTCTTTCCTTTTTTTTCCTTACTGAAACATAAACGGTCTCTTAGGTCGTTTTCGAGTTTCGTTTTTAGTTTTGTGCGTCTTGGGCACACGTAAGTCGTACCTTACGTATAATTATTTCGAAATTGGATCAATTCGATTTATAATTTTTATGGAAAACGGACACAATTTTTTAGTGACGTGTTTTTGTCAAGATTTTGGGCTTGAACAACAATAATAATTCTAATTTTAATAATAATAATGAAAATTTTGAGGAAGAATTGTTTACAGGGCTTAGGAATATTTCGATTATTATAATACATCACGGAATGTGTGCATTCAATATTTGTTCATATAATAAGATGACAAACACAGTAAAAAAATAAATATAGAGAGGAAGTTTTGTTGGTTTTTACTTCATCCCTGTATAGAAATAAGAGATTAAACGTACCAGGGAAAGACATTCTGCGAACGTTTGGGATAAAGCGTTTTTTTTTTTTTTGTATGAAAATTAAATGTATATAAGTATAGTTGTATATATGCAATATGCATTCATTATGTTGATAATGTTATAGATATTTTTCCCTCTTAATTGAACTCTTTTATCGGTTAATATTAAACTAACGACTAGACTTTACAAAACTCACACGTGGCATAGGCCCATCAGTCATGAAAAAAAAAAGTTACAACCAACGTAAAAGAAAGAAACCATAATTAATTCGGTAGTGATAATATTATGGATAAATCTACCGCGATTATCTAGAGAATGCATTTTCTCGTACACGATGATAGTAGCCAATAAGTTTTGAAGTATGAAATATGGTACTTTTATAAAAACAATTTCACATTTATATTCATAGAAGCGCACTGAAACATTTATGAATATTATTTGTGAAATAATTATATCAATATTTAATATGTAATAATATATATAGATATCATTGCGATAACAATAACAACACGCGAATTTTATACTCCCAAAATGAAAGCGAATTAAATATAGGTACTCATGTAAAATAGTGTGAAAGCGTATTAAACTGGTTTTATGTATGATCGACTAGCTGAACGAGATGCTGAGGCTAAAATATACGTAGAAAGTGATTTGAAAAAAGAAGAAACCAACTTCATTCCTAAAATCCCAATACACGCAAGCTTCAATAAATATAACGATGAAAGCTCAACACTGAGCTTGTTTTGTTCAACCGTGTAGGTAGCAGGAATCTACTGAGATTTTCACCAGGCCCTAAAACACCGCTGCGAACTTTTAAGATGGAGATTCTTAATATTTCTTTCATTTTTTGTTTTTTAATACGATTGACATTATTTTTATACGAAGATGATTTGTTGCTATCTAAACATCAATGGACGAAATGCTTTGCGGCCCATCGTTTCGAATGGCCCGCCGTCAAATTATGTAATATGTCATTAGGTACTAAATATTAACATAATATATATATTTTATGTATATTTTTAAATTCTATCAATTTCTTCGATATGCTATTATATTTATACATACACATAGTGTTGGTGTTACTCGTTTCGTTCTTAAAAAATCTCACTTTTTCTTCCTTCAAAAATTAATTGATAGATTTCCATTAATATTCAATAGCCCAACCTCATTAATCCAGGAACTTCATCGTGTTTTGTTTCTTATTTCTTCTGTCGTTCGACATCATTAGATATTTTTGCTTGTTTTTCGTCACTTGGTTTTATTCTAAATCTTAAAGAACGATCTCTATCTGTATTTGCAAGACAGATCAACAAATCATAGCGGGTAAAAAATCCATCAGTCTATTCTGCCAACTTCCAGTTTTGAAAATCTCTTGGCGCGATTCCGTAGAGATAAGAGTTTTCGGCGAGGTAAAACGGTCTTAAGGACGCTGTTAGTCATCGATAACCTTGGTCCTGTAACTTCTGGTTGGACAACTGACGAACAAGACCGTTGAACACTTTGTTACGCAGCTTTTTTACGACGCTGCTCCTTACGACCTGCGTTGCCAGCAGTACCAGAGGCCACCCCACTTTTCTCGCAATCTGGCGTTGGAACTGGTTTCAACTCTCTGAGGAAGAAATTCGATGATTAGATTATTTCTAACGAACCACCGTTCATCCGCTAGCCAGAAAGTTGTCTAAAATTTATGTCCCTGCGTTTCGAACGTTAATTTATTCCCATTTTGCTCACCTATAGTTTATTAGATCCTCGTCATCCGGTACTCTGGATAGCAGATCCAAGAGTTCATTGTTGGGTACTGTATGAGGCCTGAGGATTTTTCTGAAAAATTTGTTGATACCCCAGGCCATGATGAGGTAACGTATTGGCACAAAGTATAAAACTATAACTCCAATGAAGGCAAGGAACATCGCCAAGTAGCTGAGGTAGGGCACCGTGAAGTTGAACGTGTTTTTAATGCTCTCACCCAAGCTCGCTATGTACCCTATTGAATTTTGAACCGTCTGTGTAACCTCTTGAATTGCGTGGAGTCGTTCCTTCAATGATTTTTTCTCTTCCTGTGAAAACAACCGGAGTTGATGACGAACTATTGAATTTTAGATATATTACCTCAGAAGATACTTTTATCGGTTCGTTTGAATCACTGAGGAACACAGATTTATATCAAGTATTGAATTTACCTTGTCTTTGTCGTCGTCGTCGTCGTCATCGTCGAGCGCTGCAGGTGTCGAGGGTGCCTCGTCTGCGCTGTGATCATTTAAATCGCCAGGTGATAAAGAATTCGACGAAGAGTGGTAAGCTGGCCATCCTGTCACGAGTGCTACCTGTTTTGCAAATGATTGATAATAAATTTCTAGACTCGTTTGAGCTCTTTATAAGATTAAAGTTTAGAGAGAGAAGCAATTAGCTGGTAGTTTCATTTTTCAGGAAATACTTACAATGTAGTATTTGAGAAAGACCAGCAGGGCTGCTGTCGGGATCATATAGGGTTCGAAGTAATAGCAGAGAAAGATGAAGAGAGCAAAAGCGATAATGCTTCGCGGTGTGCTTTCCCATTCAAAGCAGCTTCTGTAACAATAACCATTATATTTTTAGCTCAACCCTAAAACTCAGGTTCTCCTCAACCCGCTTTGTAATACTTCCGTCCGCAAGCTACTTACATTGCTATGAAATTATAAACGTGTTTTACTTACTGAATGTATTT
Organism: Athalia cordata; assembly: GCA_963932425.1. Classification (NCBI taxonomy): domain Eukaryota; kingdom Metazoa; phylum Arthropoda; class Insecta; order Hymenoptera; family Athaliidae; genus Athalia; species Athalia cordata. The sequence continues at coordinate 37,195,002 of OZ010626.1, forward strand.
GCTGTGATCGATGAAAAAAACGATGATTGCTTTCAGCCTGAGAACATTTCTGAGGAAGACTTGTCGCTTGAATTTCACTTCTGGTTCCATGTATTTCCTTTCTTTGGGATTCAGAGTTCTCACACATGCTCTCAAAGGATTCCACACCACCGTCATCTCAAGCAAAATTTGTGGCGAATTCCCCTTGGCGCGTCCCCGAAGCTTTTTGTCTTTCAAGGCGTACCAACGTTTATCGCCATTGTGTATCCTCAACAATGGAATTGCCACCCGTCCTAAAAATTCTACCTTGTGGTCCCTGTCCTCGTCGTAAACTGTCACCTCCAGCACGGAGTTGATATCTTTAACGTTGCTGGATATTGAAAAAATAAAAATTCTAGAAGTCTCAAATTTTCAACAATTAAATGCTAAAGAAGAAGCATCTTTTAAACTTACAAGGTAAAAATTTTCTGCCAATTTGGCGCTAAAGTTTTGTACTCAGTCTGGGTCTGGAGCCGTGCATTAACTAGTTCCAAGACACAGAAGGGATCACTTTTGCCACCCAGGTCAGCTGCTGCTAAGCCTTGAGCTCTGAAAACCTAAAAATAAATACAGCAAAATTAGTATCATCAATTCTATCAAGTGGGGTGGAGGTCCTAAAAGGAGACGTCCTCCGAAAAATTCTTCCAAAAGAGTAAAGTGACCTACTTTGACGGTAAGATGTCCTACGTCCTGCGGCCTCTGCAGAGTCTTGATAAAAGAATACCGTTGAAGAAGCAGAGCACGTTCCTGTGGGGTTTCTTCATGAGCTGCTAAATCGCTGATAGTTTCACTAGCAGTGGTCCCACTAATTGTCAATAATAAGAAAACGCTTCCCGCTCCATCTTCAAGGTCACGCCACAGTCTGTGTGTCTTTTCCCGCTCCATAGTTGCTAGATTTATGACAGTCCTCCCCATGAGATCATCTCTCGCTTTATCCCGGTCCCATATCGTCACTTCAAGCTCCTGCCCAAATCCTATGTCTTCATATAAATGCAGGTCAAATTGTTCCAGCCAAACAGGACTTAACGTCTTGTGAACCACCTTCGACTTGTATTTTTCTGTGCCAAGTCTGCGGAAACCATTTTATTTTTCACCGGGATATTAAAACAAAAAAAATCTACAGCTATTGTGGAATAAAAGCCTGCGGCTTTTTTACCGAAATTTGACGTATGGGTCTGAGAGGCCATCGATGTCCATCGGTAGCAGATTTTTTGCTTCGACCAGTACGATAGTGACCACAGAACTCCATATTTGAGATTTTAGTTTCCTGTTAACATCCACTAGGCGGGTGTTTCTTTGGAAATACTGAAACAAATAATTTAATATCGTTAATTAGAGCGAACATTCTGTCATTCAAATTCCTGTGTTCCTAAACGGCTGCTATAAATTTGTCAAGTATGCGCGAGCAATTAGTGATAATTAGAGCCCTATTCGGTACAAGATCATTTTCGCGATAACCATGATAGAAAGTGATTAGAATTCCAACATCAATTAGGTAAAGACATGGAAATATTCACGAGTCTATTGATTGGGCGGCAGAACTGATAAGTGACAAATAATTCTCGACGGTATCAGTTACACTGTCGATCGATGCTCGGTTTATAAATAGCTAATTTTATTCCGCATCGGTTTATTCGTATCTTTTGACAGGTCGTAGATTGTGCATAACCTGGTACAAGTTCAAACACATTATCTGTGTTTTTTTATTTTACCTGCTGGTAAAAGCTATTTTTTCAACTATATTATGCGAGATATTATGTAAGGATCTAATTTCATAATACTGTACGGCGCACCCTGTAAAGTTCCTCGCTCTTTTCTTTGAAGCCCTCCTTGATTTTGTCCATGAAATCTTGATGACCGTGAATTTTATTCTCCCCCGTATTAGTTTCCTGATGATCGATAGCGATCTCGATCACATTGGGCGGTGGGGTAACGGAGTGTTTGAATTTATTTGTTGATTTAGGCGACCCCTGCGAGGGTTCTGGAATGGTATGTGACCTAGGCAGAAGAGATTCTTTCGGATTTGAGTGCAAAAAACTAGGATTTTTGCTTCCGTGTGGGAGATCATTGGGGTCACTTGAAGAATTTTCTGCACCCTCACCCGTTTTTCCCGCCTTTTTATCCTGCATTATTCTATTACGTTTAGGAGCAACTGGAGAACTTCCTCCACTTTTACTAATGCCTCTGAAATTTTCCAAAACCTTTTTTTCAAACAAACGATGATCGGAGTTACTCTCCCTGATTTTAAACCCTCGATCCACTTTCGGCGTTGATGGCGGTGAGACTTTTCGCGAAGACTTTGATTCCTGCATTTTACTTTGTATTTTTTCGTGCTTTGCTCGGAGATTTTTAAAGTGTTCTATAATCGTTCTTTCGATTTTTTGATCATCAGAACTCTTTTTCAACTTTTCTGGTCCTGCAGACTCCGGACTTCCGGTACAACGTTCTCTATATTCACCGTCAAAATCATTGTAATCCTTCGTTCCGTCTTCGGCGAACAAATCCGCGGTCGGTGATGGCACTCTACACTTTTCATTTATCCAAGTCTCAATCGGTTGTAACCAAGGATGTTTTTCTATGTTTTCTTCTAAAACTCTCTCCACGTGATTTTCCAGCATTTTTTCCATCTTCTCAACTCGTCGCTCCAGCACAGATCTGATCGAAGGCCTTTTACTCTTGGATTTTAAACCTTGATCATTTTCGAATTTTTCTCTACCGGTAGCTCCAACTTCTTCCTCTCCTGGCATTATAACTTCTTTCACAAATTCTACTCCGGTTGTCTTCTTGTAAACGATTTCAGCTCCCCTCAACGCATTTTTTATTTTACGCCAGCCAGTCTCCTCACTTATTAAATCCTCTTCGGGATCTGAATTCCATCGTAAATCTTCCGGAAATTCCCGCACTTGTCCACTTACTGATCCTTCAGTCTCATCCGCCGTGATTTTGGTTGAGATTTTGTACGTTTCTCTTAAAATTCTGAGAGTATGTCCTATTTCAGCTTGAAGGAACTCATTGTTAACGATCGATAGATCCCTCAGCGATGCAGCAGAAGCTGAATTATTGTGATCGAATTTACTGGATTCTTCGGCAGTACTATTCCGCAGATTTTTTTGGACCGATGTATTTCCGTTCGACGCACCTTCCTCGTACTGTTCGATCCCACTTTGGCATCCGTTTGCATCGCGTGATTCTCCTTCCATTTTGCGAGATCGGTATATTTTTAATGATATATTTGCAAATTTCCAGAAAAATATCGTTGTGCATTTATTTTATACCACTTTGTTTAAGGTCTCGTGTCTTTCTTTCAACATCTTGCATCTGTTGAACATTAAATATTTGCTTTATAAACGATATTCGTTTGTTTTTACGTCATATACAGCTAGTTTCGAAACATTCGTGACGTTCTATAATTCTACTTTGTTAGTTGGTTCAACTATACTCAGAAGAAAAAAATTATAGCATTTTTACGCGCGCTTGATATTCGAGGGGTTCATTCCCACAGAAATCATATAAGTATAAACTAGTTTTTACCGACGCGACGCGTTTTTTATTAGACTTAGATTCATTTTTCAAATGGAGATAAATATCTGCATTGTGTATTATCAAAATTTAGAGGAACTCGTCGAATAGTTCGAACGATAGAATCGCTACTTCGAATCCAAAGCAAAAAAAGTCGCTCAAAAATCGTACCAGCCTTCCAATATATCTGCTAAAGGGTTTCGAAAACGATTTTTTCATGTTTTCAATACGAATAATAAAAATTATGACGGTTTAAGGCCAATGATCGGTCGCGTATCAACTCTTCGAATAATTAAAACGCACGACAAATAATGAGTTTGATAAGAATTGACCACATTTGCGAAGCGTCTCGTCAGATGATCTCGCGGTAGAAGATCGGACAAAACTGAACGAAAATCGGTGAAGTATTCTCATTTTATTGAATACAAGAAAATCTTTTTTACCCGAACGACGAAAATATGGTTCTGAAAATTCAAACATCAGCATACGCGAGTTCCCAGCGGTAGCTTATTTATCCATGCTACGCGTTGCCGAACTTCTGGTAAAACAATAATTTTCAATTTTCCCGTAAATTCTGGTGTATAAAGTAACCAATATTTTGGTTAAAGCCATGTGGCCAAGAAAGTGCAAGATATACATATATTCAAGAAGATTGAAGATCTTTAAACTTTAAATACACTTCGATTCCATGAATATCACCCGAATCGCTGAATTTTTTATCCGAATTGTACAATAACGTGATATGAAATCGACTGTTGAATAAACAAACGTACATGAGCTCTAGTCGATCTAAATTCTCAGTTTATAAAATACTGATGTGCGAAAATTTTGTCCCATTCTTCGAAATTAAGAGTATAATTTTTTAACGATTATAGTTTCTCGAAATATTTATACACCTGGCAGAACTTTTTAGAAAAATAAATCACTGCTCTTAAGCAATCTCAATTTTTTCCCGAAACAAGTGATTCTTGAAAAATAGTTTGTGCGGTTTCTACCTCCCGTGAATGCTCTAATTATTTTAATTTTTTTTCTTTAATAAACGACGAAGCCGTAAGATGGTAATTTCTTGATGTATAATATGTTGCTCTTATTAATTTGTGCCCATGAAATAGTTTGCAAATAAAAAATTCACATTCCGCCTCAGGTGTCCTACCCAAATTATCCTACCCCTGATTCGTCTCTGGGGATTTTTGTTACTGGCCGCTGGCTTCGGCATTATACATATCATACGCGAGACGTCTGCACTAATTGCCGAGTTATATACGTATAATACTGGATTAATTATAACATTCTCGTTAATTAACAGGTGCAAGTTACGTCTGTCAAGTTTTGAATCGGGCCATAAACTGCATCGTCTGCAGATTAATTTCGTTGCCAGCAAAATCTCAACATCCGAACGACGCTCGATTTGCCAAAATACCGCGTTCAACTTAAAATCAAATAAAGTACGAATAATTTATTTAAAGATTTAACTTGATAATCGAACAAGAGTTTTATATATTTATTACACAAAAGTTAATCCTTCAGCTCAGCTGATGAGATAAACAAATTATAATATACACTTCGCCTCCTCTGAATATCTACCTATGCCGTACTTCTGGTAGAAAAAGAAAATAATAAATAAATGAACAAAGAATAATAATAGAGGTAGATGATTATTCGTTATCCCGGTTTATTTACACGACAAACAAATACACGCGCACAGCAATATAATACATATATAATACGGGCTAATATGCAGCGTACAAGTCAATGTTTACTATAATTTTCACGGATCACAAAACCTAGTCCAAATCAGTCTTCTAATTTGCAGTTCGAACATCCCTTATGTATCCGGACATTCATTATTATTAATATTGTTATTATTGCTATTACTATTAATATTACAAAGAAGCTGTAAGCTTCTGAATGAAATCATATCATGTACTGTCAACAATTCCATGCTTACTACAATTTCTACTAGACTTAGAGAAATAAGAAAGAAAGATCTCTTCCTTTCGAAAGATAGCAATCATTCTCATCACTATCGTTCAACCACAAGAATAAATATATCTTTTCTATCTTTACGGATGGGCCCGATTCCAGTCGACTTACTGCACATCCGGTATTCTTCGTTTCTCTAGTTACCGATTTAAAACGATTTTTTTCTTCTTTCTCTTACGAAATTGTTTCACGACCAAATAACAACGCGATTCGGAGTTTGAACACCGGTTAGCCAATACCGCCTTGGAGTTATTCATAAAAGTTTGGACAAGAATAAAAAAAAATTCCCGTTGCATGAAAATATATACATAAGTAGATAGCATTCCAGATAACAACGCTGTGGGAAAATACGATCGTACGTGGATGACGTCGCTTCTGCGACCGGATATCCGAATCAAGGTATGGTTAAACAAAAAGAAAAAAACACAAAATATATGCTCGATCATCGTAGTTATTATCACGTTCGTAACAATTACATCATACTCATAATTTTATCCTCGCATGATTAGCGCATCGTTGTCAGCAGGGCCCTTTAATATACTTCATGGTTTTGTTTATGAATTGTTACTTTTTGTCAATCAGTCGAAATTAGGCGCAATTATCATTGTTGATAAACACTGAGACTTGTCACTATGAAATGGAAGTAACGGTGCTCTGTAATAACGCGGAGTGTGATTCAGATTACATCCTTCCGAATGACTAGTAGAGCGAATGAAAAACTACGGACTTACGTAATTGTAATGGTAAAAAAAAAGAGATCAAAAAGAAACGTCATAAAGAACAAGAAGGAACAAAAGGATTTTGTTATGTAGTTATTCCAAAGAATGAGACCCATGATATAAGGCTTTTGACAGCAAAAAGTTTTCAAAAACATTGACCTACTTTATCATATTGGTTATTATAATTAATGCTCGGTTTAAAATCTAGTGCAGGTTATCACTTTTTTGTTTTCAGAGAAGATAATTTAAAACTAAACTTCACACACTGTAACGATATCGTTATTGCGTCACGATTTTCACACATGATTATTTCACACAATTTTTAAAGTTAAAACTTATTCTGAAGTAGCGCGTGTCAATTCTTAATTACATATTATGATTAAAACCGGCTGCAGAGGTTTGATTGCCGGGCTTCGTATTTACGACTCGAAAGACTGGACAGTATTGAAACTTGTACGCCAGCTGGCTGCTTACTTTCTGCGGCCCGCCAATTCCCCTCTCCTGACTCTACACGCTCGGGTGTTAGGTAGACATATCTCACGAATTTATACAACGGGTGTCCGATATCTCGTCAGTTTTTTTCACCGACAACGTTCCCACAAATCGTATAGATATATTTTTTCTCTTCTTTCAGCGTCAGCGTTTAGGTTCGCCGGAAACGCTCCAGTTCTTTTCTTTTTAGATACGTTGATCTGTATATTCCGACGTTGATATTCAGCAGCTCTAAAAGCCTTGTGAAAACAAAAACGAATTTTCTTTTGTTTCAACTTGACCTCCAAAACGTAACAAGAAAGAGTCACCTAATCATAATCTGTAATGTGGATATTTTTTCTTTGCGAATTTTTTAACTTATGTGCACACATAATATACATTATTCGTCTAGGCTATTTTTTGATTGGATTTTCATTTCCTTTTTTATTCTTTGCGGAGTTCCAGGTTTTAAAACACGTTTGACCACTTGCTTTTATCCATAACTTGCACAAAAGCGGTCTATCCACTTTATAATATTTCCTTGAAGAGTTGCGACTACCATTTGTTGTATTTCTTTTGTATCTTCTTTCTTGTGTTTCAGGAGATGTTCTTACGTACCATAATTTCTCTGTATCAATATACCAAAGCTAATCTGTTGTGAAACCACAAATAGGTTTATTTACATAATTAATTGGTCTTGCTATTTTTCTTTTGAGCGCTCTTTTTTTTTATATCGTCTGCCTGTCGCCACTAGGATAAAATATAGATATTCATGTTATAGGAGAATCTAAATTGGGATTCTCGTATGAGTCAGTTGGGTTTATAAAGGTGTGTATATGTGTGCAGGCAAAAGGTGTACCTACAACTCAATCAAACTTGAGTCGTGAGTCTCGCCTGCGCCTTATAACAGAATCAATATTATGGCTGCTCTGTTAATGCTGCACTCGGTGGAGCGTAAAGCAACAGTGATAAAATTGTTGATAGGGGTCTCACCTATATAATAAATGTCATTGTTGGTATATACACAAAAGTATGGATAATTTTATCTATGGACTATATCGAAAAATTATCCTGACACTTTGAATGTATACTACGTATATTTTATGTTACTACACAATAGATATTTGCGTTGGAAAACGTGCGTGTGTAATTTCTTTTTTTTTCGCTTTAATTTTAATAGGAAACGTGACGCGTCAGAATTAGAATTCGAAGATCAAAGCAAATGGAAAAGCGCCTTTTACTACTTCCTTACGGTTGAAAATTGGCTCGGATCTATGCTGACACAATGAGAATGAATTTAAACAATGTAAAATTATCGCCAGCAACGTTTATCCAATTGTGCGAAAAATTTACATAAAAATTCATGAGTAACTCAATTTTTTATTCACGTTTTTTTTTTTTTTTTCCTAAACACAATTATTGCAATAAAAAAGAAATCATTTTTCATTTATACATCAGAATAAATTTTTCTCATAGATTCATGGCCGAGTGAGTCATCTTGGGCAAATATATATGTGTGTATACATACATATATAGGTGATGGGTTTAACATTCCTCGCATTATATCGTAGTTTTATTATACCTCTAATTCGAGCATGGCGTAGGTATACTATTTCTAGAGTATATCAAACCTCTGATATTAGATCACGGATTCACGGACTGTTTAAAGTAAATGAACTCCATCGCTCGAAAATCTCAAGGTCAGGAAACAAATCTAATCGCCAAATAATGTCCCGGTGTTCGTGAACCTCAACAATGAATGGCGACGAGAAACCTTCACAATTTCTTCATTGGAAATCCAACAGGGAGTAAAGTTTGCCAATAAAGATGATCGGATTAAATGATTATGGATTAATTTCCCTTATATCATTAACCGACCTGTTCTTTGTCCTGTTGATTTCTTGGCCACAAAGTAGCGGTGATAAATATATTTCCCAAGTGTTCTTTTGGCCTCGCCGGATCGTTCAATTCAAGAATGACATCCTGTGCGTGACCTAATTCTAGTTGTGTCAAATCCAGTAGAGCGGAGCCCATGAAATCATCTTGAAGTCCCCAGTCGTAGTCAAAGACCTACACCAATCAGATCGGATATAATCAACAACGATAATAATAATAATCATGATACAAAAAAAATTAATCTCGGCTATAGGTATGTATGTTATTGTACTTCGCCAAGATGGCAGTTCAACCCACGTTGATCAACGTGATAAACAACGTCTAACTACTCTTTATAAACCCTCAAAGATGACATGAAAGAAATAATATATTATATACATCAAGGTAAGTAGTCGCGCTGCTGTCTACAGCTAGAAGATACATGAACAATATTTTTTGATTAGATATTTATCATTTTATTTTCTTTCAGTTTATTTTCCTTTTTTTTTTCGCATCTTTTGCAGTTTTCCTAGTAAAGTTCTAGTTTTGCTATAACGCAGCTAGGGCGGTGGTGGTTATTGGATAATCGATTGATTCAATCATCGAAACCGCAGGGAACTTTTGTAGTGAGGTAATAGGCACTTACTTTAATAGTTAAAGGTTTAAACGGATCTTCTATTGGCAGAGTAACACTTTCGTCCCAGATTGGATTCAAATCTCTATGAACTGTTCGAGATTTGTGTAGCAGACGACCGGAGGATTTTATTTTCACGTAAGGATCGCTTGAGCCTAAAACATGTTAATCAAATTAATCAAATCTACAGACAAACTTCACACAGTTTCGAATTCAAAAAACATCTGTCATTTCAGGCAGCTCGTTATTGTGATGTAGGAGAAATTTTTGAAATTGCGAACGAAATGCCGTGACATTGCCCCTGAAAATATATCTTGGCAGCTGCACTACGTGAAATATGCAATATTCAGCGTTGTGAGATAAAAAAAAGAAGAAAAATAATAAATAAGTCGTGCGCTTGTTCCGTTCCATTGATTTTGCTTTTCAATTTTACTTGGGGATCATTATTTTAGTATTACAAAGCGAGTATTCAAAATTGAGGGTATCGATTAGAATAAAACTCGATTATTTCCATCCGCCGCGACTCAGAATAATACGAAGTTTTTCGTCGCGGTATTTCAAGCGCCTTCTTTTCAACGAAGTAACAAAACACGATCTGATAGACGCGTTATAGTGATTGCTGAAAATGGAACGAAAATGGCGTATGGAAAATATAAAATAATTAAAATAGAACGTGCTCTCAAGAAATATCATACTAGTATAAGGCCATTGTGACTTTGACCTCTGACAACTCACCCCCTCTGTCCATTGCCACGAGGTTAGCACCTCTTCTGAGGTGCAATCGAAGTTGGAAAAAGGCATGTTGGCGTAACGCCAATTCCCTTCGTCTCGACGGCTCGTCTTGCCCTTGCAGAATAACCGACGCTGTGTCGGAGGTCGTGCAAGCTGTAGTAGAAGGTTGAGGTCGTTCATCCTGCAACTGCTGCTGCTGCTGTACCGAGAGTTTAGAATCTGCGCCCTGATTAGGCTGCGAACTTTGTCTAGCAAAACGATTTGAACCGTTGCTACATCTACCAGGGCTATCTTCGTGCGATGGAACGCGATCTCGACTGCCTCGAGCCAGCGGTGAATCTGAACGAAAAATGGTGAATATCGTAAATGCATTGAGAATATTCTATCCAATTTTAATAAACGTATAATATTTTGCAAACTATTACATTAGAGCAAATATAATGAAGTTTTTGAAATTTCTAGAGAATCATCGGGAATAATTTCTGGGGAACAAAATTATCTACAAAAAAGATCCTATAGTATTTTGTGATAAATTTGATAGTTCCACCGGAAAAGTGAAAGGATTTTAAAAATGATTAAATGTTGAACTTTGACCTTAAATAACCTTTGAAGGAGTAGATTTATCATAAATTGACAAGAGTCCTTTTTTGTAGAGCGTTTAATTTCCTACAAGAATATGACTTGGTCATTATGGTATACTGATCCGTTAATGAGTTATCAAATTCCCAAGTTAAAAAAAAAAATTCCCATGTTATTTAAATGGGAAATAAAAAATTGCCACGAGGGACCTCTTGATATTAAAGAGCTCAAATTTTAACAGTATTTTTTTTTGTCATTTCGAAGAATATTTTCAATGTAACTATTGAAAAAAATAGTCGTTTTTTTGGCTCAATTTAATCTGCTCATGTATATGTGCAATTGATAATGCACATAGGCATACGTCCTCGCATATATAATAGGTATATTGATAGGACAACATGGGCATGTTATATGTCGATATACTATAAAGAGGAAAGATCCCTGACGCTGCAGTTGATGACGGGCCAACAACGGCGATGAATATAGGTTTCAGGTCAGGTGAGGTTGGATTAGTAAGTATAATAGCCCTTGACGAGGTGATAATAATAAAAAGGTGCAGTGTAATTTGAAATTCCCATCGTTCTTCTACACGTATTTATCACGTGACATTTTCAGCAGATATGGGGCGATATGTGCAGGTTATTATTATAAGAAAGGGAACAATGAAAAAAAATGGAAAAAGAAAACCACCTACCTACAGATAGGTCCTATGCAATAATATAATGTAACCCTGAGCATATGCGTGTTGGCGTGCGTAAAAGTTGTTAGAAAACACGCTCCACGCGATGATGCGATCCTGCAGGGTCGGTACGGAGGGAAAATTATAATTTTTGACGCTCGTCGATTATAGAGCGTTGACTTTCGTAGCTGCTGAATTTTTTACTGCACTTCACATTTTTTTAGAAATTAACAATGGCAGTCGTATACAACAATGGCGGTCATCATCGATATATTATTTGAGAATGGTTTTTTTTTTGTTGAATTTAGCAAGTCCAGAATGAGGATTATTAAAGATTAAAATGTGTCTACAGTCGTGCCGCTTCGTATTTTTAGAGAAAAATTCAAGATGGCGGATCCAATTACTAGGGCAGCGGTATTCTCGTAAAATGAATATATAATATGTTTCTATACCTCGTCAATTTTTTATGGATTCTAGATCTAGAAGATCATAAATATTGCGAATTTAAATTACAAATGATCCGTGGAACAAATTTATCCGCAACAATCCGCAAGCTTCCCTGAATTTTCGATCGTCATTTAATTGCGGTCATTATTCAACCGCGATCCATTTAAGTAGTCTTTCGATGGACTCGAACTTCCGGAACTGTCAACGATGGTGTTAGAGAACCGGAAATTGAGGCATCAGAATAGTAATAATAATAAAACCTAACCGTACCTGGATGATTGTGATATTGTCGTGCCGGGCTTTGTGTTGCAGAAGAACTATGGCTATGTTCAGATGAATAATCAGCAGCATAGTCTGATTCCATTCCGGCGGCATTGTTCTTGTTGACATCCTGCGAGGCTGCTATGTGATCTCTAGATTTTTTACGTTCCTTACTTCTGCCGCGAGACCACCGACTCTTTAACGTGGCAAAAAAAGTATGCGTCCTCTGTGCTACTGATATGTGATGACGATGGCTGTGGTGAACAACCGAGGGATTATGTCCGTCCAAATTATGACTCGGAGATCCATTCTTCGGTCTTAATTCCGTGGCACTTCGAGACAGCTGACGACTTCCGTTCAAGTTTAATCTCGATCTGTCTTCCGGGTGAGGTGCGTCTGAAACAAAATCCGGTTTTCAATTTCGGTTTGTAATCAGGAATGGAATTAAACACATCATTATACTTTTTGCCAAATTGTCGTCATGTACACCCTATTATACACACGCGGCGCGAGAGTAAAAATAATCCTGAGAAAAGGTGCAGACTGCTTCTGCGACGCTAAAACGCAAGGTGAAGCAATTTGTCACCGCGGGTAACCGGCCGCAGAATACCCTGTTAGCAAAGGTAGGTATATAATAACACGAGATCACCAAAAACACATGTCAGCCCTTATTTGAATTCAAAAGTATACCGCAAATCGACTTTTGCCTTTTTTTTCATTCTTCTCCCTTTTACAAAATATACAAGAAACATATTATTTTATCAGCCACTATAACATCACTCTACAAAATTAAAAATAGGACACCCTGTGTAGACACACATACGTATTGTGATGATGATAAATCCTAATTCCCAGATATAAAAGGCTAGCGCGTGTTGGGATCCCAACATACTGAAGTTGTCTTCTTAAAGTATTGTAATCTTTGACTATTATATTTTTTCTCCACTTCTCTTATCTTATAACCCTCGCAATATATGTAACTCTATATTAAGAACTCACCCTTACATATTAACGTATGTAGGAAAATATCAATAGACAATTACAAGCCCGTCTATAAATACGTGTTCTTCGAAAAATAGAATCGTTTTGATTTTCCTATGTAATTAGGTATGTTATATTCATATCCACCTATTACTTCCGGGTCACGTAAAACAAATCCTTCGGAAATTTCTCGGCTGATATAAATTAGGAGCTATAAAGCTTCATTAATTGGGAAGACGGATTATCGCATACCTTATATACCTATATACATTTCACCGCGACTAATTTTATATATATGTATCAAAGAACCCTTGTCAATGAGCGCGTCCTCTATGTAATACACATTACACATATACGTACACGCGGGTCCTTAAAATTTCATTGGGACCGTACTACGTACTATAATACGTAAAAGTGTACGTGCACATTTTTTAAATTTATTTAATTTATTTTTAATTAAAATTTTCACAATCATGAATGACGGGTCCAGATTAAATTCTTTCTACGCGTGTCTAAGGATTTCTATTTTTTTTTTTTATCTCAATTTTGGTTCGAGATAACGCGTCAAAAGAAAACAAGTCCTTTTGACGGGTTTATCTTTGATGTACATAGAGAAAATATAATAGGATGTATACTGTATAATATATAACTAGGTATGAGATGAAAAGGGCAAACTGCTATAAAATAACACAGGATCAGCTCAGCTTGTGTATGGTGTACAAATTAGTTTTTATTTGACAAACACTACGTACGTTTCACGTAATCACGTTTGCCCTAAACAAATCTTTGATCTAAGAATTTTACAACGTGATTATTGAAAAGCTGATTTCTCTATTAGTTTGATATACCCGACATATACCTAGTCCAATGCCGAAAACTCTTTTGTTTTCACAAAAAAATGTAATTTTGTTTTTTCTTAAAATTCAAATGATTTTTTTCAAAGATTTCTCAGGTTTACTCATCACGAGATTTTAATTTTTAATTTTCATTCATGAATTATATGTTAGACAACAAATATTTTTCGTTTCATAAATCGAAGAGAGCTAATTGTGAGAAAAAAATAAATACCACACTCGGGGAATAAAAATGTTTCCCTTACTTTATTATGATTATGATTACTTTAATTTTTTTTTTTGTTTCTATGTATAAGGCGAATAAGAGCTGTTTACGAACGTTAATTGGGGTGACGGATGTTATAACTGTATAGAATATGTTGGTTTTTGAATTTTCATGAAATTTTTTCTTTTTTCATTTTACTTTCTTTTCATTTTTGCGAATACAAAAGACGACCCTTCTGCTCCCTCGTTATACCATATTTTTTCTGTCCTACTCTGTACAAGCCTCGACTTACCGTTGGGCACTTCTCCGTCCTCTGACCCGGACGCTAGTAGTTCGACACTTTTGCTCATTTTATTTTATGATAAAATATAGAAAATCCTTTTTATTAACAATCCACTTATACGTTGATTTTTTTTAGTTTGATTCAGAGATTTTAATCTTTTTTTGAAGTGCATTAATTGAAACTGACCACTTTTGTCATTCGATAACATTTTATCCAGATAATGTAATGCGTTTTTTATATTTATATATAGTTATTTTCATTTGTTATTATAATTCATTTTTTTCCAATTTCTTGGAAGAATTTAATCAGCTTTGATGTTGTAAATATATGCGCATATTATTATTAGTATTATTACTATTATTAGTAATAATACTAATAATAATAATTTTATATCGTATACTTAGGCACAAACGATTTTGCAAATTAACAACGTATGATAACAATAATTAATCAATCACAGGGCTGATCATCGTAAAATTATGACAAAACTATTTCAAAACTATTTTTCCGCGACTTTTTTTTCTTTCGTTCCCTTTACTTGTCTTTATCTTTCGAATCGAATCGAAAATTAATTGAAATCAACAAGAAAATTTACTCACAAATTATTAAATATAATAAGAGTAATTCAGTCTCATCAATATTAGATTTCCGTAATCAATTAATAAAACTTTCATTGTAGAGTACAACTATCGTCGAAAATTGAGCCAAAAATTAAAAATTCGATTCACGAAAATTTTTAATAAAAAACTTCGTTCACTTATTTATTTGCTTTCCGTACGACTAAGTGTTTTTTTTGTTATTTTCTTTTCTATTTTTGGGCTCTAAGGATAAGGAATGAAATTGTTTTTTTTTTCAGATGTTATCAAGACACCATCGAGACGGGGCTCAAAAGACGAGAATGAAAAAAAAAAAAAAGGATGCGAAGGATTTGGAGGCTCCAGAATCTTTGACTATAAAGGAGCCATTGAGACGTTTCACATGGTCGTGATATACATTGACAGGTTAAACGTAGTACAAGAGATCAATATGGTTGGTGTTGTGTAGAAAAATATGTGAAAATTGAGTGCAACTTGGAAGGCATTTTTCATACATATTTATGAAGGGTATAAGTATCAGTTTAGTAATATGAAATATGCGTTTTTAGTGCATAGCGTGCAACATTTCGAGAATATTACAGGTTGCTCCTGATTGTGAGATAAATTGAGATCTAGTGCACTCGATTTTTTTTATTCTATATGAGTTTTAATTTATTACATCGCAATTAGCCGGCACTTTACAAAAAAAACAAAAAAAAAAGAACCCTCGAGAGAACAACGAAGTCCACCCAGTAATAGATCGGCCCGGTTTTTTTCTTCTCACATTATTTGTTCGTTACGTCGATAGCACTACAAACATTCTGAGAAGGGGTTAAAATTGATTACGAAAATAATTAGTTGATAATTTTATCCATGGTCGGTGCATAATTAGGGTGTTTAAAAAATTAATCTAAACATGCAACCGTAAATTATTATCGTTATCGCCCGGTAGGTACGGCGTATAAGCAGCTAAGTCTGATTAATTTTTCTATTTATAATTATTTTTACAGGATTCGAATGTTATTAATTAAAACTTCACTATTTTACCGCAGATTAACCTTTTATCACTTTATTACACGCTAATTAAAATCCACTCAATAACAATTCACGTATATCATATTTATTAAGCACATTTTTTGTTGCTGTTCTTTTTTCTCGTTCACCCCTAGTGTCGTTTATTTCGAAACTACGTTCGATTCTTTTTTTTTCATTGGTTTTAGAATGTTTTGTTGTTTTATTTCCTTCAGTTTTTGCGGAACCAACTGAAAATTCTTGGCAGCCCTTTCTGGCTCGGCACGGTTTACGGGAGCCACTGACTCTGGATTCTCTGATAGGAAAACGCGGTCGCATGCCGAGGATTCGTCTGGAGGGGGGCTTTATCGACCCATAGTCCCACCACTTTCCGTTAAATTCACGTGCTCGACATACCCAGCATAAGGTTTTTGTTGCACTTACTCATAATCACCAACATGTATACGAACACCATGGATTTAATTTATAGAAATATGCGCAGGTAACGGATTCGAAGTCTTTTGTTTGTTTTATTCCCATTTATTAATAGTTAATGACATATATCTTGTCGATTTTCAGGTTGGATTATAAACAATGATCAATAACGACATAATTACAGTTATTGTTGTTGCTTTTTTCCCCGAGGTTCAAAAGGGATTTGAAGAAGAATGAGAAGAAGGATTGTTGAGGATTGGTACTCGAGAAAATGAGTGGACGCGTAACGAAAACCGTGAAGGTTATTTGGAGCGGAGACAAGAGCGCTTCGTAGGTAGAGCAATGTTTTTTTAGTTATATACTTATGTACACAAGTTTTTTTTCTACTTGGATAATTATAAAGAAAAAGAGAAACCCTTTCAAGTTAGATAGTACAATTCACATGACTGCCATTATCGTGTATCAGTTTGAAAACCGGCCCCCAGCGGAGCAGTCGACCTGAACTAAAAGAACGAGGGATTTTAACGGATGTATAGGTATAAATAATTGTACTCGGCCGATATATCCTATTGAAGGTATTACGTATTTCTCATTTGCTTCATATGTGTATACTAGGTGTACAGTTGTGTTTTGGCAGAGCTGATCCAGCAGACGATCTTTACCCTACAAGGTAATTCTTGAATTCAGGCGGGAACGGCCGATATTAAGAAATGTCTACTTTGCTGTTGAGGAACCATGTTTGAAATAACGATTTGCGAAATCAAATTTTAATATCATAATACAAATAAGCGCTAACTCCTATTCGTTGAAGACCATTATAACGTTGGCTGATATAAATCTTCAGTCAACTCTTATAGCTTGCATTTTTAAATCATGTTACATTCGCCGCTTATAGTTGAAGTGAAATAAAGCGGCTTTTTCGGGATATACTGATATACTACATATATATATATGTATGTAATATTTGAGGTCAAATTATTTTGTTCATTTGAAGTTAGATTTTTATTTTCACGCCTCGCGTGTGCCGAGGTGTGGTCCTGCGGATGTTAATTTCACGGTTGACGATTATTCTAGGTAATTAACAATAGGTCATATAATTAGACGTAGGTTAGCAATGATATATCATTTGCTAAGTTACCATTTTTTTAATTAACATACATATATAAAATAACGCGAGGCTATCACGTTTTTCAGTTACTTTTTAACCGAAACAACACCTTATGTCTATCCTACGACCTTGACATTACGCAGAGGTTCAACAAATTGAATGTAAAAAAAAAACAAACAAAAAGAGAAAGGCGACTAAAATGACCACGTGTGATGTAATAATGAACCAAAGTATATTGTGTGTTCTTATGCTTCAAATGTACCAAAATGGATTGTAGAACTAAACGAAGCTAGGGCGGGGCTTGGTATAAGTATCAAACGTGTACGTCGGATCTTTACAAGTCTTTAATGTATTTTAGTGATCGCTTGACTCGGCATGGCGCCAGTCTACATATCGCATGCTGAACGTGTTTCATCTTATGCATATGCTTAAAAATCACTGTCTAAAAATCAAGACTTTCTAAATATATGAGATGAGGGTTGATGAATATTAATCGTATTTATTTTGTTGAATGGATTTTTGTTTTTTTCAGAAATATCTCTGCATTTGGTGACGCATTTTCAAATCATCAAAGAGCTCTGAATCTCAGGAAGATCATTGACCTTGTAATTAGCATACTTATATTTCATTGGTCGCGCTAAGAACAATACCGAAAATTCGAATACCGTATCATCGTGATAATTTTGACTAAATAGTTTGTCAGATCTTTGAAACGAAAATTTTGGCTGAAGAATCTATACGAAATGTGTTTTTTTTTTTCGATTCCCACGTGACAAAAGATTTCATATATATTGCAATAAAGTTGCGAAGAATATAAGCTAAAAGTTTTCCAATCATCTTTGTGTGTATTAATAATAGCTGTGCGCGCGTCGCATAAAAAACGCGGGCAAGTTACAAGTCAAACTCTTGCTAAAGTATAAGAAGGAAAGAAACAACCATCAAGCAAAAAAAAATATATAAACCCATTGCAAACAGCTGACGGAAGGAAAAAGTTTCTTCCCGGACACTCCGCTACACCTTTTCATTTTATTTTTTACAATAAGATTAGGCTAATCAGAGTAGAAAAGTAGCAGAAGTTTATGTATTTTAATTTATCAAAATATGCTTCGATCGTACGAATCGACAAGAAGCAAAATAAAAGTTGATTGGAGGGCCATGAGAATTATTGTAATTATTTAAGATAAAGAACAACAAATAATTGTAAATAATAAATGAAATAAAACCAAAGTAAAACGCAACCCGATAGGAAATTAAACAAAAATGTAGTTCTCGCTCACCTGAGTTATTAAGACACTTCTCGATCAAAACACAATCGTTTGGCTTCAGCATTTGATTACCTCTGTAAATTTTGTAGGTATATGTAGCCAAAAATTAGAATGCAAATTAAATAATAATAATAATAATAATAATAATTTTTGGGAAAAAGTAAAAGTGTTCTGGTATAAATTTGAAGCTGTAAAAAACTGACCTTGTATTCTACTACGGGTACAACAATTGTGACAGCAAAACATTTCCGTAGCTGCCTCATTCCTACGTTCTAATATGTAACAAGCTACAGGTGAAAATAACACAACTGTTATTATAATTGTTACGTCATTATTTTATTTTTTAGCAACAACACGAATACAGGTGCGGCACGGTGGGCGCTTTTTTGCAGTTTATAAACTTTTCGGTAATTTTTTACCCTAAGATTCTCGCTCTCTTGAAGGCTCCGCAAACCGGCAGATACAAACACTATCTGTTCCTGTACCTACTGTCAAATGTCAACTAGCTACTAGGACATCATCTACGTGAAATGTCGAAGTTCTCCGAAGTTCCCCCACTTTATTATACCGAAGTTCTTCTCACAATCTGCGGTTCTTCGTGTCTTTGCCAGAAAAGGTCGCATCGGATGAAATGATGTCTTTTTTTTCGACCTTGAATTCCCAATTTTTGATCTGACCCAAAAAAAGAAGGACTTAGATTATTGGGGCAATTAAAATTCTGGCACGATTAAACAATTTTCAGAGGTAGCTCAAGGATTTTATACAAATTTTTGAGAAGAATTGTATATGAATATTTCGGAGTTGCCTACAAGAATTTGGGGGATGATTTGGATTTTTTTTTTAACATTTCGATCGACTTCTTACAATAAGAAAAAATAAAATGTTGTAAGGTTTGAAATGTTCTATTTTCGTTACAAATAGATTTAGATACTCTCTGTGTTTGTTCATAATTCGACACACCTATAAGTAAAAGTTATAAACAATTGAAAAGGGAGATTTTGTTGGTGAGACCAAAAATTAGGAATTCAAGGTCGAAAGGTTGACACCCTTATAGTGTATACCCGTACGCAACGAAATGTATCAGCCATTTTTCAAAAGATTTCCCGCCCAATTTGGTTTTTGCCTTGAATAAAATAGAGTCGCGCTTCGATCAACATTATATTTTAACGTTTCCGCAATGTCATATATACCTTACATTTACTTCAATTTTTTATTGGCGCATTTCTCCTTTTATCTGAGAACGAAAATACTGCGGGCTACTGCAGTGCTCGATAAAAAAAAAAGCTTTTCTGCAAAACGCTGTCAAATATTCTTTAAGTTTAACAATGACATGCCATATCTGATATCTGCACTTTTATCCAACGACTGAGAATAAAAATGAAACGTGACAGTGAAAATTTGAATTTTTTCATTGACGCCACCTCGGACGGTATTTGAATTTGAATAAATAAAAAAAATCAATTCATCCGTACTTTCGAACATGTTCAAATTATTTGCTCGTGTGTTTCGGTTTATGTATTAATATAATTATCTGACAAATTTTATCATATCAATGATAACTCACGACATAGATAAGTATATTATTATGCATTTACATGTTAGATTTTGAGTTTGCAATGTCGTTCGTGAAAAAATGTATATTATAAATAAACACGCAAAAAATATTACCCAAGTATATTTATAGTTTCAGCGGAAAAAAACTACCACCAGCATCCCATAAATCGGAATATCATATGCGATAGAGAATGAGAAAAGAAAGACAGAAAAAAAGGGTTGAGAAAATGGTGTGCCTCTCATTTCTCAGTGATAAATATGGGGTTGAAATGGCGACAGTCTGGAGCCGTGACGTCACGTCATAATGTAATGGGCGTCGTCCTGGCAACGAACATAATACGGAAACTACAGGACGTTGAGTTATTTTTTTTTTTATTTCTCGTCTTCTACCTTTTTCTTCAATACTCGCTGTTGGCTTTTTCCTTATCAAATTCCCTGAATTACCGATTCTCGCGCGCCCATATAGTATAGGCTAAACATCACCCTCCACCTACCCTCGTACGGACAAACATTAGAAAAAAGTGATAATCGATCACGCAATTATAAGCGAAAATTATTGCCATTCAAATTATATGTAGATACTCGTAATATAAGTGGATCGAAAATTGATTTATGAAATAAACGTACAATAATCTTTATAGGTATTATTATTGTCATCTTTTTCAAATTATATTCACGTCTTTATTTCATTTATACTCTATAATATGTATAATGTATACAAATTTTTTTGCTTTCTATAAACATATATGTATATTATTCATATATATGTATAAGCATACATGGTACGCAATTAAAATGTACAATATTTATAATACAACAAATTAGCTATTTGTCATAATATAATAACAATTATTATCATTATGTATATTTTTCTTTTAACAAATTTATGAAAGTAACAAATGAATAAAAAAACGAAACAGATGAAAAATTCATTACAATAAAAAAAGAAATTAATCAGTTTTTTCAATCGATATTCTCTCTCTCGCTCTCTATTTTTCTCTCACCAATGGTATAGTCGTTTAAAAATATGTGGACGGTTTTTTCATAGAGATAAATAATAAACGACGAAAAAAGACGACAAACAATTTGTTTGCGTCTTCTTTCAAATCAGAACAATAGACACTAGACATGGGCTATACCTATACTGTACATACATCTATGTATTAAAGAGTTAATTATAATACTGAATAATATTTGCGCGCGTGCTTCTAAAAGCTTTATTATATAATTAAGTAATTGATCGCCAAGGCATAAAGTATAATTAACTAAATTAGTTTCTTTACTTTATTTATTATTACCATTATTTTTATTTACTTTGGTATAAATAGGGAAACAAAAACTATGTAGACTGGAGTATTCGTTATTTCCTAAATATTTACAATTATAACACAAAATATCATACAGGTATGAATAAGTATCTTTGGAAGTATATGATTACTTAATTATAAATAGTACGATATTCACATACAGTAGTAGTTAATCAATTATGTTTTTTCTTTTTCAATTTTTGTATTTGTTCATTTCATTTACAAACAGAAATCTGATATAGACATTTCATTATATTATGCTGCTGTGTAGTTTAGAAGTCAGATTGAATTCAATTTTGTTACATGTGAATATAATTATTACATGAAAAATAAAATTGAACAACAAAAACATATACATACAACTAAAATTGTATTTTACAACTAATAATATCAATGTGAGTGTTAATTGACGATCATCCGCTATTATACACGTATGTTGTACCTTTGAATGGGTTAAGAATTTATGTAATCAAAAATTCGTCATGCTAATGGAATATCTATATCATATTTTACATATAATATATAATAATAATAATTATCACAGATATTTCCAAGTCTCTTTGTGGGTTATTTTTCATTTTTTTTTGTAATTTTCGAATATCTAAAAAATAAACGCAAAAATAAATAGATAAATAAACGAATAAATATGTATAAATAAATTTTGTAAATGCAACAACGGTACTGAAATTTGAAAAAAAAAAGAAAAAAAAAAACTACAAGAGCAGCCAGATAGTTTGAGATAGTAAAAAAATCACATGCCTATAATTATAATGTAAGAGATGACAAATAAATCAGATGAAAAATATAATAATAAAAAAAAAAAGAAAACATTGTTTTTTACAAAAGTTCATAATAAACTGGAGTTGTGGGTAAAGCAATGCACTGTAGTCGTGTGGATCATAATATTTTTTTTTATACATTTCCTTTGTCTTATTTCGTATGCAAATCTACATATAGGTATGTACCAATATATTATTTACTTATTTATTTATTTATTTATTTATCTACGAATAACACAGCAATTCCGTTGAATTTTTAATTTTTTTCCAACTCGTATTCCCCCTTTTCTCTCACCCCCTTGGTGTAACTAGAAGTTTTTTTGGACTAGAATTGAGTAAAAAAATTTATAGACAATTTTTTCTCTTTTTTTTTTGTATATACAGATATACAATTTATGTTGTGCATTCGAAAAATGTACATAGAATGATCTTTCTTTTTGCAATAAATAAATAATATGCAAGTACGTGCAGAAACTGATGAAAAATTTACCTAGAGAAAGATGGATGAGTAAAATTAATTAAAAAAAAAGCGAAATTATCAAAGCATACATAATTTTCTACGGGGGCTTATTTTATGTGGGACGTGCGTAAGGGACTACAGTTCATTGCTGCAATTCGGGTCTGGCAAGGATATTTTTTTGGTTTTTTTTTTCAAATTTTATTAAACAACTTATTAAATCTAAAAGTTTCTCATATTCATATATGTATAGATATATGGTACATAGGGGGGAGAAGGGAGAATCTTAATATATTTTCTAAGATCTGAATTTTAATACCTACAAGTAAACACATAAATAAAATTCCGTCGCTTGTCGAAAAAAATGTTCCTTTTTTCCCTAACAATAATAATAATAATATAATATACACGGGCGGAATAACAACTGACTGCACGAATTAGAAATAGAAAAAAAAAAAGAAAAATTATATCGCATATCTAATTTTCCTAGATTCAAAGTTCATTCCGACCTCTATATAGTATTTTCTTCGATGAATGTGATGATATATCTTTGTCTTTTGCTTTTTTTTTGGTAAAATACGCCTCGAAATTTTGCGATGAAAATTCAATTTTACCTACAAATTTATTTGATCGAACAAGCGACAGAACTTATTTTTATCACAAAATGTAGAGAAAGTAAGTGAAAAAAAAAACCAGAAAAAATGTTTTTGAATTTCAACTAAACGTTAAAATCCGATGATAAAGTTTAGACCGAATATACGGTGCAGGCGTAAAGCCGCATGCGCGGAACGAAAGCGACCGGGGTTCGGACGTTTTCAAATTTATTTCATCATTAATTTTTCTTTCGGTAAGATTTGGTTTTTCATATTTGAAAAATGGTTTCCTAACACACTCACTCCCTATCGTAAATGAATGTTGACAAAATATTGATCATTTATTTCATTTTTGATATTAGGTTTTCGTTACTTTTTTTTTGTAGATGTATATATTTTAATGCATTTCAGAGAAGCAGGGGAAATGCACATGTGAAATGGTGAAAACGTAAATGTTGTATTTATTAATACATGAAATTATATATATGAATGTATATATATATATATATATATTTATATAACATGTTTCGAGATTGAAATGGGTAAGATAAAATTCATACTTTATGAATGTATAAGAATTTCATCACTCATATTCAATAATTTGCCTAAGCGATTGACTGCTGTTGAAACACATTGATATAGAAACAATGTAAGTCTCTATTACAAGGTAAACCGTAAATTAACTTTTTATTTTAAGTTTCTTTTTTTTCTTTTTAATTCTAATTCTGCAATAAATTTGCTACAGGATTTTTCCGTAAGCGATAATCTACATGCTATCGAGTGATTTTAATTTGTTTAACTAAAAAATTTCTTTCCAGGAGCTCCTGCCCGTCATATTTCTTTATCTCTCATTAAAAATTATTACTATTAATCCGTTAAGATTGAAGAACGCCAGACTTTTCAGACACAAGCCCAACTAGCTACCCACATATAACCTCTCGTTATTATTTTCCTTTTTATGTATCCAAGAAATAGTTTGTTAAACTAGTGCGAAATAACTAGTCGATAACCGCGTTGCAAGACTACCTTGGTCTCCTATATCATTTTCAGTTTCGAACGAGTTCTCGTAGAATAAGTTCAATGATACTATCATCTTCATAGAGAAAAAGGTTCTTGCAGCACGGCGTTTATACACATCAAACATACGACATAGGAAATAAATCAATACACGGTATGATAAATATTAATAATTAAATATGTACAATAAACACCCAGTAGTATGTCAGTTACACGACCCATAAGACTATATCAGTAGACGATACCAAGAACAATTTAATTCAAGTTCTTTTCTTTCTTGTTTTTCTACCTTGATTTCATTTTTTTTTAAACAGTTTCTTTCCAAAAAAATAAAAGAAGATACATATCATCACACACTTTTTATCAACCTTTCAATGAATCACCTCAAGTTTCTCTCGAACTCCGTCTGTCCTAACAAAGAAAAAAAAAAGGAAAAGAAAAAAAGAGCCTGAATAGTTTTTACCTACTTTTACCAAATCGACGATCGAGTCGGAACCTTGTCTCACTAGTTTCTGTCATTGAAATAGTGATAGCGATCGTAATCCTACCAATTATTACCCCGACCTCGACCCCTAAATCCTCCTCGAAACTGACCACCTCCTCGTTTTGTACCTCTCAGACCTCCGCCTCTGGCCCCCCTGTCAGTCCATGCAGGTCGGGGACCTCCTCTGAATCCACCCCTACCTCTTGGAGGTCCGCTCCCTCGCCACGGTGGGAAAGAAGATCCTTGTAGGGCAACGTTGCCGCCACCACGTGGCCTAAATCCTGAATTTGCGCTATCGTACTCATAAACAACAACAGGATGAAGCTCGATAGGAGTACTAGATGTCATCAGAGTTCCATTTGGTCCTAGTAGAGGAGCATTAGGTATAAGTGGTCCTCCGGTAAGATGGCTTATAGGTGGACCGTTGGGTAAAAGTGTCCGTTTTTTAATAGGCATACCTTCTTCTTGTTGATCGAGATAGTTACCATTTTCAGATTGTCGTTTGAGGTTGTTATTAGTTTGTTTATTATTCGAGTTCATTAGCGCTTCTAACTGTTCCGATAACTGTCTAGGTTGTTCGACATTTTGGGTTGGCAGTTCTTTTAGAGGTTCATCTTGATCAGATTTCTCTGTTTCCTGCTGCGGTGGCTGCAGGACTTCGGTAGTAGTTATTTCAGAGGATAGTGTTTCTTGTGGCGCATCTTCTTCTTTTTGTTCAGTATTTGGAGGAACACTATTTTTTTGTTCAGGAATTAATTCCTGCTCTATGACCCGATCCGAATTTTTCTCAGGTGATTCTTCTTCGTCTGGAATCGGCGCAGGTGTTTCGATATCCTGATTGGACCGAATCTCTTGATTTGGGTTCGGAAGGTCTTCATGCTGTTTTTCTTGAGAGTTGGATGGCACCTGATCATTTTCATTATCCGTTGGTATGGAAATTGGCGTTCCGTCATCATCTAGAACCACTATAGTATCTGGGGGTCTTAAAAGCAAGGGTCGATTATTGGGGAGCAGTTCCGTCGGTGATTTTTGATTCTCTAAATGTCTGGGTCTTCGGTTATTGATTTGATTGAGGTTTCTCTGCTGGTTATGATCCTCGGAGAACCTGTCTCTCCTGTTCCGAGGGAAGCCACGACCCCTGCCTCGTTCGTTTCTTAGAAAGTTCGGAGATTCTCGTTGGTGATGATCCACGGGAACAGGAAATCTTGGACACTGAGGTGGCTCGCCCTGAAATTCTTGACTAATCCGCCGCCTGGCATTTTGATTCTCTTGAAATTCAAATTCTGGCTGTTGCTGTGGATTCTGGCGAAATTCTTGCTGCTGCTGTTGTCGTTGTTGTTGTTGCTGATTCTGACGAAACTCTTGTTGCTGATTTTGGTAGAATTCCTGCTGATTTTGGTGAAAATTTGGCTGATTAGGACGAACATTAGGCTCATTATGGCGAAACTCTACTGGAGGATTTTGATGGAAATTTGGTTGATTTGGATGGAAATCTGGATGATTTTGTCGGAAATTCATTTGATGATTTCCTCGAAAATCTGGCTGATTGTGATGAAACTGCGACTGATTTTGATGGATACCATGAGAATTGGGGGTTTGAAGTAGCGGGCTTTGCGGTGGTAACTGTCCACCAGGGAGGGGAATCCTACGCATATCCAAATCTAGATGATGGCTTGGCGGCGGCAACAAGGCTCGGGAATCCCTGTCCTGTTGTCGCAGATCCACTAGAACTCTGCCGCCTTTTGGCTTTCCATCTACTTCGTCGTCAGACATTTCCATGTCAACGCTCTCGACGATATCCCCTGGCTGCATCTGTTGCCTAACGGACACATAACATTTTGTTTTCATTGATTCGTCGCAACAGTTTTTCAAATGAAAACCTACATCTCACCAACCAATATTTTGGAAAATTAATAAATATCATTTTTTTTCCGCTTACAGTATCAGATGTTGCGTAGATAAAATTTATGTAAAACGAACGTTCAAGTCAAAAATTACTCCATATTTAAGATAAGATGATTAAGAGTCAGTCGCACCTGTAATCCTGGTCAGTTGGTGGCCAATTCGGGTTGCCTGTCACAGATAGGGCTTGATCAGCAGGATTGTTGTGATTGGCAGGACTACCAGTGAGGCTGATGAGATTACGGTGATCGACATCTGCGGTTTTCATGAGGCGATGCGGCAACTGATTTTCCACAACCATTGGCATAGGTATAACCCTAAGATTGCAGGAATATCCGATTTGTATGAATTCAAAATGAGTGACGTATTTGCATCGACTGTAAGTGGCTTGTGTGTTACCTGTGATCTACGTCTCCCGAGCTGCTGAGTAGAGGCTCTTGAGGCTGTGAGTCGTCATATTCTATTGGATCTATGAAACCCGCCTTTTCGAACAGTGGCGGAGATTCTGGTGTTTCCAACATAATGTCGTTTTTCGATCTTGCGTTGGGCCAAACATCGTTACCAGAATCCCAATGGTCGTTTCCAAGATCCTCTAGCCATCCTGCTTTTGATTTAGATCGATTGTCACCGTTGTCTGCTGGCCAAATTGGATTCATGCTATTATTGTCTGAAGCATTTAAAGCAGTAGC
The DNA here is from genome assembly GCA_963932425.1 of Athalia cordata. Taxonomy (NCBI): domain Eukaryota; kingdom Metazoa; phylum Arthropoda; class Insecta; order Hymenoptera; family Athaliidae; genus Athalia; species Athalia cordata. The sequence continues at coordinate 37,222,418 of OZ010626.1, forward strand.
ATCTTCATAAAATCCTGAAGATGCCATGCAACAATTTAACAAATAATTACAAGACAAGCGTAAAGAAAGTTAGAAGTGACTTTAGAGTGTTACAGAATATCGTATAAGTAGTCAGACTGATGCAAATGATTTCGACACACAAAATCTAAGTCACTTTGGCTTTTTTCTTTAAACAGTAATGAGCTTTGAACATGGATTATCGAGTTACAACTATGAAATATGAAATTTAGTGGCATGCGTTTCATTGAGTACCAAATATGTCTCACCTTTGTCATCCCAACCCGATGGCTCCTTGTTCAATTCATTCCCGGATGACCATGTAGGAAATTTAGGAGGTAGTTTATTGTAGCAGTTTTCATCGTCTAGAAAAATAGGGGGCGGCATTGGTGGAGGCGGTAAAGGATTGACAGAGTTTCCGGTGTTGTCAAAAGCCAAATTCATACTGGTATTGTTCCCTTGACTATTTTGGCTCGAGTATGGCGAAGGGGTGTGCGAATCAGTGGTCAAACTTCTGACTCCAGATAAGGGCGTACTGTGTGGCAGCTGACAGTTGCTTAAATTGCCAAGAGGTGTATTTTGTAAATTAATTGGTCTCGAGTTTACTGGAGTACCCAAGTGCTGACGAAGAGGAGACGAATGTCTGTAGTCCCCAGGCGGAGGGGATTTCATTGATGGACCTGAACCGTCTAAGCCGAGACCGGGAATGTTGGCATTACTAGCAGCTATCTCTGATGAAGGGAGAACCGATTTTAAAAAACTTGAAATGTTGAATCCATCACCCTTCCCTTCGGTCTTTGAAGGACGCATATTTATCACTTCAATTGGTTTTGCCTAAACACAGAGCAAAACAATGTGTCAAATTTAGAAAAATCCATAAACTATATAAAACTTTTAATTACAATCAGTCATAAGACATATGTATACCTCTAGCGAATCATTGTACTGGCTCATTCCAGTTGGAGTTGCCGATCTGTCATTAAATATATTGCGCTAAAACAAGTTCAAAAAGAATTGGTTAACACAGCAACCGAGCACACCGCTTTTACCCTATGTCGAACGACATTAAAATTTCATCATTGAAATTAGCAGTAAATTGTGTGTGAAAAGTAAGGAACTTACCATATCAAACTCAACATTTCCTCCCATAAAAGAACTGAAATTGCCAGTAAAATCACCCGGCATATTTCCATGAGATTGGTCAGGTGCTGGTACCGGCATAGGCTCGTAATCTTGTCTGTAGGAGCCATACATTGATGGCGGTGGAATATCTATGATAGACGATTGATTCATACCAAGATGATCATCACCTGGAAGCTCAATATCGCTGTCCGGACTTGGACTTGGAGCATTGATGTCTGGTGATGGAATCGGCGAGACTAGCGTTGGTAGTAATTCATCCAACTTCTTTTTCAGATTTTTAACTCGGCTACCAAAGTTTCTGTACGCCTGGTGAGAAAATAAAAGTACATATTAGTGCATATTCAATCTCAATTTGGTAACTAGTTGATCATTGTTGATGAATTATATACACTGAAAGTCAGTGACTAGTTTCGTAAGTAGTGTATACTTCTTCAATAGGAATGCTGACGTAAGTTTAACTCACATTAGTAACAATTTTGACTTCCCCACGTTGAGTTTCGTAGAACTGATCAGCCTGTTCAAGTAGGTCTAAAACCTGTGTTCTTTCCCGAATTTCAGCCTCTAATGCTGACACATAATTTTCGATATTCCTCACTGCGATATCCACATCCTTCTCGGCATCTTCAACATGCCTTCTATCTTTTAACGATGCACACAATTCTTCCGCATTATCAATATCCGTGTTGCTGTCTCTCAAATCTTGCAATCTTTTGGATAAATGACAGAACAATAAAATCAGTCAATTAAATCCAATACCAAATTATCAAACAATATAAATTACAAGAAAATTTTCATAAAAAAGGGAAAACTTTTTCAATGGTATATCTAAAAAATTCTGTGGAATTTTGGATCTATTAATACTAATTTGATCTCTCTTACCTAGCATCTGTAGCTTGCTCAAGAGTAGCGCAGGATCTCATAGTCGAGATTAAGAGACTAGCCTGAAATTCATCACTGGCAATAGTGGGCTGAGGATCTGGTTTCTTTTTAGGTGCGGCAGATAGCAATCCAGACAAATCAGCTAGGAATTCTTCATCGTAAACTTGACGTTGGTCCCATATTTTGAAGATTCTTAAAATCCTGTGTTTTACTTTCTCATCTCTAACCATTGTGGTAGCTCGTTGTAGCGTTGTACCCCAAGACTCAACAAACTCGTAATTTTTACGCTTTGAATATTGAATCACATCATTTGCCAGGTAGAATAATGTTAGACGATGTTCAACCTTAACTGTTGAGGAAAAATGTTTCGAAATGACAAGAAATAATTGAGAGGAATATTAGAATTTATGCCATCCTTGAATATGTAAATGTATGGGTCTTTACCTTTTTTTAGAACTTGCAACCAGGTAGCTACAATTTTTTTGTGATGAGGCCGCCTCTCGAGGCACCATGAGGACAGAGCTTGTATCGACTCCTGTGAATCTTTGAGAGACTGGAGCCTCTTTTCAAATAATTCCACGTCGAATTCTGGGGTCGCCATTGTTTTGTTTTTTGTTAGATTTAATCAAGAGTTTATTAAACTGTTTATGGAGCACATTGCGGTAAAATTAGCCCCGAATAATACGGGTTAAATGATTTTAGCGTCATACCAATCACTGAACACACCAACCTAACCTAACCACGTAACGAGACTGGGACTTTGGTTACTGATTTAAAAAGATGAAACTAATTACTAAAGCACAAAATATCGTATCCGCTATTATGAGATGGCAATTATTGTGTTCGGAAGCGTTTTACCATTGATGGAACGTAGCACGGATTCATTGCAATTGATCGAAGTTTGAGAAAACTTTAGGTAAACCCAGCACGCCAAGGGGAGTTTGCAAACAAGCAAAATTTTGCAACTTCGTTGAACATTAACCACGATTTTAACACTTCGTCACTATGTTGGGGTCACAATTATTTATTTTCAATACAAAATACACCGATTTTCTATGTATTCATTGTAAAATGCCACATTTTTACGAGGTAATCGCAAAAACAAATGTCGGCCATCTTTTTGGTGGCAATACGACCGTACAATGGCCGGCGTGGCGCCACAAGATGCCAAAAATTCAAAAAATGATTCAAATGAGTTCAAAACTTTGAATCATTTGATTGACCATGATCGTTTAATCCGGTTTGATCCACTGTTTGATCGCACTGTGAATGGCTGAAGAATGCGTTCCAATAAGATTCTTCGTTCTTCGCTGACATGACGGTACACTGAGGACATTTTGGTTTGGGTTGCTAACAACCTTTTTAGTTGTGTGTATTCATCAGTCATCATGTGTATCTTTCCCAAGTACCATCATGACGTCTGTAAGGGCCAATAAAATGCACGACAGCCCTCGAGGGTCTCATTCATAGGCCAATCAAAATTAAGATTACAATATCAGAGGTTATCCTGTCATCCTCATTGGAGAACTGCGACATATGCGACGCCATTTTCTCTTGTAACATACACCGACGTCTCCATTCCCCGGCGTTACCGCAAGGATTGAAGGACGATCGAGCAAAAGTTTCATGAGAAAAACCCACACAGCCTTTCGCAATTTTATTCCATATTTTTACGAGCGTTATATACGGTGCATCATCAATTAATCGGTGGACTGTTTGATGTTCAGTGAAAAATCGCAGCCACCGATGCGGCAACAAATAAATAAATCTCGAATCCAAACAATATCTCATCTTGATCCAAATGACGTGTGGTAAGTTTTAAATGTCCAACCGTCGACGGTAAAATCTTTTTGCTCTTTCATTCATTCATAGTCTTTGTTTCGCCATCATTCTAATGGATATTAATTTCGACAGAATCTTGATCTACTTGTTTACAGTCAATATGTATGACGGAATTTTCGACGACGTTGAACACGTGAAGAAAGTCTTAGCCTCTCGTGGTCACGAGTTTGTTGATGAAACATTGGTTTTTGAGCTCCTGGAAGACTTGAAGCAAACCAGTACTGTCGTTCAGATACTTCTCGGTAAACGTGTACGTCCTCCAAGCATAGATTCTATTGATTCCCATTTAAAGTCAAATTGGGACTCTGCTTTGGAAATGGTAACAGGGGACGGAACCCTTGATTTATTGGATTCAAACGATTCGAATTCGAGTGACTGTTTGACAATCCTTGAACACAATAAAGAGAACAAAACCAATCCTGGTAAGCAAAGGTTTGATTCTGTAGATTTAATGATAGTTGATACGATAGCTATATTACAATATCATCACTCGATCTACCTAAACGCTAATGAAAATACAATGGCTCGTAATAAGATTGAAATAAAATATCTCGATATCACTGCAGATTCTGGCAAGGGACTTGTGGACCTTACCGACGAACGAGAGACTCTAACAGGACCCAAGGAAGATATTTGTGGCAATGATCATTGTAGCGATACCGTTGAAAACAAGCCTGATGATGCGGATGCCAATAATTCTGCTACGGATTCTGATAATGATGGAGAAATGAACGCTTACTACATGCAACCATACCTGGAATCTGAGGAATCTGAAGGGTTTGGAGAGTCTGATGTAAGACCTGTTGTTCTTAGTCCAATTTTGAGGTTGCCAGAAGAACAACGGTCGCCAATCTTTGAGAACCAAAATAACTATACATCAAATCTTGAGTCGGCTGAAAATCGAATGGATGAGATGCTGGAAGAAAATAACAATGACCCCAATAACAATCTGGAAGATATTCAAGTCCTTGAAGAAAACAGCGACACTTCTGCAATGTCAGAAAATTTGGAAATGGAGACTGAACCCGCCTGTCCTTCCCCACCTACTTTGGAACAAAACACTGCCAAATGCAACAGTCCAAAACCCGGTTGTAGCAAAGACTCGTACTATGCGGATTCGGATTTCTGTATACCTGAAAAGACTCAAAGGCATGAAACTGGTATTTTGGAGATTTCTGCAAGTGAAGGAATACGCCGTAGTCCAAAGCCAAAGATAGTTGCAATACAAGATGAAGAAACTTATGACGCATTGAGCAGCAAACAGGCCTTATATCGTAAAATTGAACGCGACGCTACTAGGATCCGGAAACTTCTACCAGGTATTAGTTCGGAAGAAATTACTTCTAAGTTGGAGGAAAACGCGTACGCCACTAACAGAGTCGAACTAACTTTGTGGGATCTCTTGCCCACCCAAAGACCGTTGCCGATTCTGAATGTGAAGCGTAAGCTGAATAAGGATAACTGCCCATCACCGAATAAAAAGCAATTTATACCCGGGGAGTCATGTTACGTCGTGGATCATGTGAATACATCTTCAGTTGTAGGATTAACTAACCAAAAATCTCCAAGTTTGAAAAAACACAGCATACTGACCCCTGCAAAACTAAAACTTAGTGATACACGAAACAAAAACATAATTCATCCCTCTAAACTGGTATATTCCACAACATCTTTGGCAAAGCGTTCTTCGATATTGAAACCTAGCAAACTCCAACATTTGGATAACGGATACGGGTGTACAAAGAGCCAAGGTATTGTAAATGACGTGCCAAAGAATGTCTCTGATGAATCAAAATCTTACAACTCACATCGTGCTAATAGGGACCACGGCGGAGCGGTAGCTCCACATCCCAAAGTGATTAGTATCCCGTATATTCCTCCAAAACTGGTAGACAAGCCAAGAGATTCAAGACTGCTGAACCCACTAACTACCGATGCTGTATCCGAAATACCTCAGGAAACGGACAAATCCAGTGTTGCTTCAAAAGTAGCAAAGATGGAAACCCTTTTAAACCCTGTGACCTACACTGCACTCGCAAGTTTTTTCGAAAAGACCGAAAATGCTGCAGGATGTAACAGTCAGAATTCAAGTCATTCAAAAACCCAGTCTCGGGATATTAATACAATTTCAACAACAGTAAGAAGTCAAGGTAAAGTTATGGAACCCAATATTGCATCTACTCGGACTTCAACCATTCCTAATATTGATCAATCTGATTTAGAAGACATACTTGTCCTCAATGGATCAGTGCAAGAAATAGACAATCACAATGAGGAGAACGAAGGAAGGCCCATTATTCGTGAGGCTATACAATTCGCAAAGCCATCAGGGAATGTCGAAGTTATTGAAGTAGAGCAAAAAATCTCAGCAATACCCAAGGTATCGCCCGGCGAGTCAATTGCCAATCCTAGTGATGATATTGCCTTGTCAATAGTTGTACCAAAAGAAGTAGTCATACGAAGTGAAGCCAAACCCCGAAAACAGGACAATGTACCACCAAAAGAATTGTTTAATCCTCTGATAAACATGTTTCCCGACGTGGATCCAACATACATCGGGGAATTGTGTTGCAACGCAAAGTTAAATAATCAAACGTTGGAATCGCTCGTGGAAATTCTATTACAAGACGGCATCTTTCATCCACGTATAATCAATCTTGAACCAGAGCCACTGGAGCTAAATCCGGACTCGCAGTACGAAAATCTCCGTGGAATATTTCCCGATGCTTATCCAGAGTACTTGCGTGGAATCGCTGAACGTTACTACAAAGATCCTGAAGCTATGAAGACTTTCGTTCAATCCCAATTGGAACGCCATGACTATCCTACGATGGCAGATTACCTGAAAAAAATGAAGATTACAGAACAAATACGACAGTATACCGTTGATTTCAGCGCTGAGAAGTTTTTGGAAATATTTCCTGATCCATTTAAGCACTTCGAAAATCCTAACCGAAAGTATACCTACAACGTCATTGCATTCGAATTCTTGAAATGCCACTTCAGATCAAATAAGGTTCGATATCATTTGGAGGTATTTAGATCGGAAATAACTCCCTTGTTACTTGTTTCATATTACTATTATTCAGGTAGTCACAATACAGAGGGAATACAGATATGGAGCACATCTGTATCACATAAGTTTGGCAGCAAAGCAATTGGAAGCTATAGGTCCGGATATGAAAAGCAGAAGATCCGACAAGACACCTCCAACGGAAGACATACCACTATTACAAGAATTTGCTTTCATACAGCACAAGGCAGAATTACGGGAGTATCTAAAAGCCCAACGGCGTTTAGAGAATCAAGAATTCAAGATGTTGAAGGTCGGTATAAAAATATACCTACCTGATAATGAACGTTTCTAATATACATTTGTCAACATCTGATTCATCCACAGGCAAGAAACGAGCTCTTGGAATGTCAATGCTGTTTTGACACAGAGTGCATGCCATCGAAATGCTTGTCATGCAGTGAGGGTCACTTGTTCTGTAAATCTTGTATCAAGCTCGGAACAGCGACTAAAATCGGTGATGGACGAACGCAGTTTCCTTGCTTCGTAGAATGTAAAGGCGAATTCACGTTGCCGGTTCTGCAAAAAGTCTTGGAACCCACCACATTTAGTATTCTGCTTAGAAAGAGACAGGAAGAGGAAGTGAGGGCCGCAGGATTGGAAGGGCTGGTATCCTGCCCGTTCTGTCACTTTGCTTCCATTCCACCACCCGAAGACAAAGTATTCAAATGTTTAAACGTTGAGTGCATGAAAGAGACTTGTAGGTGAGTAATCGATTCATTCGACAAATACTAACTGCTAACGAAACTAATTATTTTTACAATGCGATCCCAAATTTTTTTTGATCAGACTTTGCAAAGAGCTAAATCATGTTCCTCTACGCTGCGACGAAGTGGTGAAAGGTGAAGAAGCCAGACATTATTTGGAAGAGAAAATGACTGAAGCTCTTGTGCGCAAGTGTTATAAATGTTCTCGTCCGTTCTTCAAAGAGGAAGGTTGTAACAAAATGAGTTGCGTCTGTGGCGCAATGACCTGTTACATCTGCGGGGAACCCGTTACTGATTACAAACACTTCAACGGCCAAGGTTCTGAACGCACGGACTTGTAAGTATCCTTTGTTCAGAACTTGAGTCGACTCTGAAATATATTTCCTGAGAGAGACAATGAGGTGCCGAAGTCTATGCGACATCATGCACCCCACAGATCATCTGTTTCCAATCGTTTCCATGTTGTGCAGATGCCCGTTGTGGAGTGACAACAATCTATTGAACGCGCAGACGGTGAGAGTAGTTGCTGAAGCTGCGGAAAAAGAAATTCTCAAAAAGAATCCAAACCTAAAACTTGATGCAAAAGCATTGATGCCTTCCCTACCTCAAGCAACAAAAGGGCCTCATCAAGACATACCTAATGCTCATATATTGCCGGTGAGTTTCCGGGTATTCGAAGCAGAAATTTCGTAGTATCAGTGGAAATGAATTTTTCCTAGATTAGTATTTTATGCTTCTTGTACCCTTTCGATGCTCAATTTAGCAATATTCATGCACTTATAACCTGTCGCTCAATTTTGGTAATTAACTTCGATTATTTTGTTAGGTTCACACTCGAAGGGCTTGATCACGCAATTGGCCAACGACAAGAATTCGGTTTAATTTCAGATTTTTAAAACACACTTCTTAAAATACCTCATCACTACATCAAAGATTCAAAATTTTCTTAACCGTATTTCATATTCATATCAGTAATGCGTACGAATTTCAAAAAAAAAATTCACGTCACTAAAGAAAAAGAAGAGTTTATTCACCATCATTTCATGTTTTCTACCATTATCCATGCTCTGGTAAGCATGTGTTAGTGATATATTATTTCAAATTTCAATTTTCTGCTGGCAGTATTGAAAATCAAAAGTAACCATAGTGCGCTAATAAAGTATTCTCAAAAACTCCCTCCCATAATGTTAAATTAAATAGTGCATTATCATTCACTCTCTATCGTTCCTAACAAATTCAAGTATAATTACTACCAGTGAACACTGTAGTGATTGGTGTATCGTTGAATTGCCTGTTAACATTTTCTGTAAAACCATATGCATGTAATAAAAAAAAATGTTGATGAACTTCAACTAATTCCTTAAATATCCATCAAATCTCTCCATGGCGTTTCCCTAGTTTGTAACAAGTTCGCACGCTTTCCATTTGCGTAAGAAATTTGAATAATTAACACTTTGAGCTTTGGACTTCATTAAAACTGAGCCGGCACACCAGAAAATTACTTTTCGAAAGGGAGAACGTGCCAAGCCATCATCCGGTTGAGTTGACTTTTGCAACTTTTCTGTACGTTTTTCATCAGGCTGCAAAAAAAATGAATTTCAAAATGGTGAGTTGCGCTACACAAAGTTTGTTCGTTCAGTTTATCTTTTATTAAAATGATAGTTGGTTCTTTCGTTTCTCTATAAAAAACATGTGTGTGAGCTGTTCAAACATAATTCCATTTTACAGATTATCTGTGTTATACTACTCATATTTGGGCTATCAACTCTTCAGTTAACAAATGCACAAAAACGACAAAATCAGCGGAGAAAACAATCCTCGAATCGTTTCACAAAACCTCAACGCCCAGGGTATTTTTCTGGTGTGCGAATTCATTTGAATCAATGAAAAAAGTGCTATTGTAACAATTTCCTGTGTACTGTAACTAAGAAAAAAAACTTTCTTGCAAATTTTTTTCAATAAAAATCGTTAAATCAACTCCAACATCTTGTTTCGTAAACTTCTTTCTATTTGTTTCCTTGATGTCTCACCAAAACTCAAACATAAATTACTATATCTGTGTTGTTTCGCAAAGAAAAAAAACCTTCTTTCTATATCCCTTTTTATGTTATTTCCGCATGTCTCACCGATGGGAATTCCGGGTGCGCCAATACGAAGTTCGTAGATGGTCCGAGAGTATTCCAATAGATTTGTTTACCGTGCAAATTATAGACATTACTTCATAGTTTGGTGCTATATATTGAGATGGTCATACGCCGTTAGTTCATCAGTCGCTAAAAAGCATCAGCGGATGATCCTCATCTGATCCATAAGTTTATACCAACAGGCTTCTCTTCACGTAGTCAATTCCATACCGTTGTTTAAAAATGAATCGATTAATTCTCGTACGTGTTCAATTTATTATACAAGCAATGTCTTATCAATAATAAACTGATCTAATTACCTACATTGTGTTTATTTTCAGTCACTCATCTTCTGTATTCTGGTTATCCACTCCACATTTGCACAATTTGGATACGGTGGATTTGGACGTCCAGGTCCAGTTGGCATTGGTGGAGGATTTGGTGGAGTGGCTGTTATCGCCGTACCTTATCGCCCTCCTTTTTATCCCCTACCACGACCACCACCACGGCCAGTATATAATTGTTCACCATTTTATCGAGGCATTGGGTACGGAGGATATCGGCATTGTTAGAAATCACTACCACCACATGGTCTTCGACGGACCTGCTGTGACCTACGATACAAGTTACAAATTCTACACCGAAAATAAAAAATTACAGAAATAATCTAACGTCTTTTAACAATGCCTAAGAACTAATATTGTTACTTCATTCGATATTCATAGTTAGTGTATTGATTTTATACATGTAAAATATCATGTAGATTATACTAAATATAAGCGAATCAAAGAATATTGTAATATAATTCTGTATTTCTATAGTGAGTTACATCTCGATCAGTTGTGATAATCATCCTTCAAAATAAAAAATGTCACGGGCAACTTAGTTCTCTGGTAACACATTCAATGAGGTACGATTAGTACCTTTTTCTAAGGTCAAGACGAAGTACGCGCGGGTGGTAATTTACTAAATGCGTGTTAATCATTTGGGTCTAATAAATCTTCCGTATCCCAGAGTTGACAGACGTCAGTAAAGAACAGCGTAGAAATTTTATCGAATTTTTATTTTTTACCGAGTTGTATCTTTTCGACTACTGCACAGTTAAGCGTGAAAATTCTTCAAAATTAGAGACTAATTAAGATTTAATAAACTTAGCGTGTCGTACAGGATTGCTGCACTTACATGCATGTACCACCCAGCAATGTGTTCAAGTAGGATTCATAGACCTGAAATATGCCGTCCAAAGTGACATTAATTATTTGTACATCTCGTTAAGCATGCGGCTGCGGACTTTGGTTCCGCTATAAATGGGATGGATTATTCACAACATTTTTATCATTTGCAGATCCAATTAACTAATATTAGGCTGGTATTTAGGTACGACGCTATGACAGACGTCAATCCATCTATAGGTATATAATTAGAACAGAATATTCAGCCTCACATTTAGTGGCATTCAGTCAGCAGCGAGAAGAAGCCAGACTCAACCCAGAATCTCGTTTTTGGTTCATTCCAGTTACTTGTACTGCGTGACAGTGACCTTTGAAATATTTCATACGTGCTTTCAACAATATGCGGCCAAATTTAGTGATCGTGAGTACTTATAATTATCACGACAATGATCAGGGATTACATCAATTGTTTGTTATTATAAAATCTGAATCTAGATCGGTGCCGTTTGTTTATAATTTTCAGCTGATCATTTGCTGCGTCTTAATTCTCACTACAGCACCTAGTTTAATATCCTGTCGTGGTATTGGTCGAGGGGGTGGATTTGGTCGAGGGGGTGGATTTGGTCGAGGGGGAGGATTTGGTCGTTTCGGTGGATTTGGTCGAGGGGGAGGATTTGGTCGATTCGGTGGATTTGGACATTTTGGTGGATTTGGCCGACCTGGTTTTAGAAGACCTGGATTCGTTGGACTTGGTGGAGGCATTGGGTTGGCAGGGTTGAGTTTGTACGGGAGGCCAGACTGCGGATATTACTACGGTGGTTTCAATCCAACCTGCTACCCTTATTATTATTAGTAATGATGATGTAATTTTGTACAAATCGATTATGCTACGTTTTCATAAATTATTTTAAAAAGCTACCAATGATCAACGTTGAATTTTATCGACCAATTCAAGTGTATAATCTTATTGCAGCGGATGCCGAAGATTTTATTTGTTCCGATTGATCTCTATAATTTCTGGATCAAAATGTCAACCTAGAAATTTGGAATTCTAGTTCGTCCGACAATTGTTCTCCAAGCAATAAGATTCCATTCCAAGAATCTCGCCATAGGATCTTAGAAATTACGATCAGATCTCTGTAAAGTTCAATCCCGGCACGAAGTATTTTTAATTTTTGTTCCTTGCTCGAAGGTGCAGCATACGAAGTATAATTTTTTGCTTGTAACATCAGATCCGAATAATTTTCAGCAGGTTCTAAGTAATTTGTTATTTCTTTCGCAAAAGTTGCAGCTCTCTAAAAATATAGAAATAGGAATTCTAAGAAAAGCAGATTTTGATCACCAAAAAATATAGGACATATATCGATCACCTTTGTAAAAACGTAAACAGCCGCTGAATAGTTGTCACAGCCCCATACGGAAGTTGGTCTTCTTGCAAGGCTCACAGAATTTAAAGGGAAATTCGTTGTATTTGTTCTCATCAGATATTCGCCGTCGATTTTTGAAGTTTCGGTATTCCAATTTTGGCTAAATGTTGCTCGTATAATCGACACCTGAAGAAAAAAACTAATTAATTCTGATATGATGCAAAATTAAATGTCAAATCTATTGATTTTTCAGAGAAATCAATATTACGTAACTACCTGGAAATATACTGATAGAACTTGGAATAATAAAGACCACATTTCTGTTAAACATAAGATACAGGTACTCGAGTCTTTGCTTTTAATTTCTCGAATGAACTCATGATGCCGTTTTGTCAGACTACGCTGTGGCGTAGGAGGAATCGAGATGCTTCGTTGGCGAAATACAAAGGCAAAAATCAGATGCAGGTCATATTACTTGACTTGTATGGTCTTTATGGGATTATTATTCGACATTTATGAATAGGTTTTATATAAGTCTGTTTTTAAATATTTATATAAGTGTATAACATTTCCAACTGCCTTTTTCAAATCCCACTTTAATAAATAAATAATATACCGACCTCTTTGAATCTTAAATTCTTGACTCCTGAATAAATTTCGCCCGTAAAGTTTATTTTCATAGAAAAATAATGGTTCTCATAATGACGCATGCATACATGTATATCAGCCAGCGATAAAAGCTAGGCAAATTCAATGCCAAGTTTAACTACAAATGAAAAATGAAATTACGTTCGTCCACTAAATCCCAAGAATCAAACTCCAATTTGAACTCACAATTAGATATCAAAAGTCTTTTGTGGAGGTTTGATTAATTCTGACGAAGAAATATTAACAACCAGCGGTCAGTTACGATGCTGGTCTTTTTCTTTCTCCTACTTCATGTGAGTTTTTATGAGAATTTTGTCTTCAAAATTCAATAAATGCCCATGTAATGTAGAACAAAAATATTTATAAACTGTGTAATTATTTTAAATTGACAGATTCTTTGTTCCAATGTCATGGAGGTTCGTTCATCAGCGTTGAATTTAAGCGATAATTATCATTTCCGATTAAAACAATCATGTACCGTTTACGAAGATGCGTTTCCAACTTTATTCGACGATATTTTAACCTTATTCAAGGACGTTTCGTATTATTCTTTTGTCAGATGGCCTGAAGAATCACCATTACAGCGAGCATCAGGTGAGTTTCAGATAACAAAAAAATTCAACCTTTAATTGTTAAAAAACAAAGACAAATACAAAATATATACCTATGTTCATTTTCGAGGATCGGAAGAATTACTGGGAAACGTATATGGGGGTATTTTGTCGAAGGAAAGTCTAAAGTTGGAGAAAACGATCCTCAGGGTTCAATCTTCTCTAGTTAAAGACATCGGCCAAGTACTCGACGAAGTTGCCCGTGCAATTAATCTTACGTCCCTTCTCAAAAAGGTCAAAGCAACCGGCTTCAAACTCCACATTATTTAATCTTCAACTGTCCAGAGCTCAGTAGCTGAATTTCGTATAAATATAAATCCAACTTATCAGAATAAAGCACCTATAATAAACATTATTATTCTCATTAGAGAAAAAGAAAAATTTACTCGACTGTATTATTATTTACAAAGTTTCATCACAATTTTGCAAATATTTATTCTATTATTTTTTGTTTTTCACACTTCAATAAAAGGTAGGTCTTGAATTATAAAAGATAAAAACGAAAATATGAAATCATAAGGTATAAATTGTATCATAATTAATATTAATTATATATATCAGCCTCTTAAGTTCAGATATCCGAGGCCGTAAAGACCGGGTGTGTAACCAGGGAATGTTGGGCTTTGAGAATAGGAGCCAACATAAACTGTAGGAGAAGATCCTGGAGCGTATCCATAACTACCGTAGGGATTTCCTATCGCTGGATAAAGTCCTCCTGTAGCAGCAGCAGCAGCAGCGTTATCACTCCATCCCGGACCTCTCGGGGGTCCTAAGCTCAAACCCCAAGTTGGAATTGCTCGAGAATAACCGACGCAGAAAAACGCGATCATCTATTTGATAAAGAAAATACAAAAATCTTCATGAATAGATAAAATCACCTATGTCGCGAACTCGATAATTCTTCATATGTTATTCCCCCGATTCTTTTTTCTGACAAGTTAAAGTGCTCCAGTATTAAATTTTTTTTTTTTCAATTGTTTACTCACCAGAGTTAATATCTTCACCTGCATGACTTGAATATAGTTCTTTTTTCACGTTTATATTTTAATACAATAGTTTTAATATTCTGTATCTTAAAAATTCTTCTTGGCACACACTCCTCCGGTACTGCCGCGGTGTATAGTAACTTGAAGAAGGTCAGAATAAGATTTGAAGGGCAAGATCACTTCGCTGCAACTTATATACGCGGCAAGAGACGCTTTTGGCCCTACGGCTCGCACAGTTAAGCAAAGTTGGGCAATCACATATTCTTCTAATTGGCTTCAAAGCGCGCATTGCAACAAGGTATGCATAATACATGTGAATACATATATCCAAACCTATCAATTACAGCATCATATCACACCTGTACATCATGTCCTTTCGAGTGAACTTCATTTATCGTAAAAATTGAAAGGAACAATAATAACAACAATAATAATAATGACAACAACAATAATCCTGAATATTTCTGAAGATCGAATGCACGAAATCCATTAAAAAAAATCATTTTCATTTGCTTATGTTTGTTCTTTCACGAAGTAATCAAGTACAATTTTTTTTTGAGATTTCGCTGATATTCAAAAATATTCGCTTTTGAGACAGCCTCCCAAAGTTTCTTGGGAATTGGAAGAAAAAGAAGAAGAAGATAACAAACGAGAATTATTTTTGGTTTTTTGATACGTTACTAGTTTAATCTGAAAATAATAATAAGAAAAAACGATACTCCATATGTGTATTATTTCTGTTGACCCGTGCGAATTGTCAAAAAATGATTTTTGGTTTTCGAATGTCGCGAATCTGAACCATGATAACATAACAGTAATGATAATAATTCGAATGGTGCGGGTGAATAGATGTAATGTTATAATCTTACTAATTTTATTTCCTCTTTAATCTTTTTTTTATACGTCATGTTTTACTGCACCTGTGGACGCGGACGTAGCGGTTCACTGCCCACCAGATTGTGCAATAATTATCGGTTCGGACGATGACCGTAGTGGTTCAAATCTATTACCATTTTAATTATCCTTCTTTGCGGTTGTGAAACTTGCGTCGTATGTATTTCTGTACCCTGAGGCTATTCGAGGTCTCAGGCCGAAAGCAACCTAACTGTTGATCATATATTGCTGCATTCATGCATTCTTGCCAAGGCCCTTATTCCGTGGGTGTATAATTAGGAAAATAAGTGAAATAGAACAAACTAACAAAAAAAAAAAAAAAAAAAAAAAAAACCAAAGAGATGAAGAGAAAAAAGAAAAGGATTGGAGGCTGCTGACCTCCGTAAAAACTGACGGTATAAAATGCACGTACTATAGTATACCAGATTATTAACCGTTTTTAAATCATTCGAATCCAAACAAAGTATTATATAGGAATATATAGGAACATAATAGTCTGATCGGTCGCATATTCTATCTTTTGTCTACGTACGACACGATCCACGTAGTCGTAGTTTTGCCAAAAGATCAGCTTACAGTGCACGGCTTTGATGGATAATTCGCACTGATATAGTTATTATATATTAGTTGTAATTCGGTATCTTATTTCCCAAATAGTGCGCATTTCGTACTAATGTGCTATTGTGGCTCATGCCCATGTACACGAATCCTCTCTGTCTGTTCCGAGTTGGTGTTGATGACAATTGTTCGGAGCCTCGCTTGAAATATATGACTGTGTTCGAACAGACGTCACAGAGGTAGGCTGTGGATAAGTAGCGAACAAAGAGGAAGAAAAAGAAGAAGCAGCAGTAAAAGACGCCACAGAGGTCATGGTAAAATTAAATTAGAAGTGGTGGTGGTCGCTGGGACAGCATATTCAATGCAAGTAATACAAATTTCTACATTACAATATCTATGTATTTTTAATTATTTTAATCATCGCCACGTGGAAATTATGCCTCGACCTATGACGTATTTTGATTATTGTTTGGTAATTTCCTTATTATATTTTAATATTCATAATCACGAACACCTATATACATACATACGTATATATGTTATTATCTAACGATTTGCTGTGCGATCGGCTTCCAATACAACGATAGCAACTGAACTGCCTTCCTTTTCTTACACTAGACAAAAACCGAGAATACGAATTATTTTTTTTTCGTTGTTTCTTTCGTCATTTCCGTCGTAAATTTTGACGGTTGATATTTTGGAAACATTTTCAAGTGGACAGACATCAATTATTGAATATAAAAATTAATAAAACTGGCACAAACTTCTGTAATTTGCACAAGATGAATAAAAAATGAATAAATAAAAATGGTAATATTCATTTCGAATTTTTTACCTGTTGAAAATCATCCGTACAAATATAAAACTTCTCATTCACATTTATTCAATATGCAGAATTTGGTTTTCTTCGCCCATACCCTGTATTTATTTACAAAACGAAAAATCGAAACATTGACGTATGTAAATTTTATTTACAAAGATTATGTGAAAACTCAGATGGAAACTTCCATATTAAATCGTTATTATACAATTACGTTTATATTTTTGTGTAAAACTTTGGTAACTACTGTAGCCAAAAATAAGTGAAACAAAAAAGAAAGAAGCTCGATTTCCTATGAAAAAGCTCCTCTAACATCGATCGTTCCGATACCACCAGTATTATCAGGTGACGCTCCGATAAAATAATTGTTCCAATCAAACACCGTTGTAGTTGTTACCGGACTATTCGTAACGACAACTGGATCATCGTCGGTTGTTGGTTCGGTTGGAACGAAATAATTATTCCAATCAAATTCTGTCGTCGATTTGATTGCGCTGACATTTGAATCACTCTTTTGCGTTGTCGCTTCACTTAAATTTTCCGCTGCAGATTTATCGGCTGGTCCTGTTGGAACGAAGTAATTATTCCAATCGAACTCAGTTGTAGAGGTTTCAGAACTGGTGACTGGAGTATTCGGGGTCACGTCAACGATTCCAGATCCTCCCAATTTTGATCCTTGATCCACAAAGCCTGGAATAATCATATCTCCTGAGTCGGTGTTATCTTGGCAAAGTTCTAGTTTGTATTCATTACCGCCATGAGGATGATGCGTCGGAGCCGGCGGTAGTGGACGTGGAAATGGTTTGGGATGCTGACCATGATGTGGTGGATGCGGGAAAGGTTGTGGTTGCTGAATCGGGTAATCATGTGGCCATGGATTTTCTGAATCTGGTTGTTGATCTAGATGTAAATGTGGTTTTGAATGTTGATTTGGATGAGGAGGATATTGATCTGGATGTGGATGTGGAAATGGCTTATTATGTTGACCTGGATGTGGATGTGGATGTGAATGTGGATGTGGATGTGGATGTGGGTGCGGATGCGGATGCGGATGCGGAAAGGGTTGTGGATGTTGAACATGACCCGGTGGTACGAATGGGTATTGTAATTCTGGGTTCCGATCTAGATTTGGATTATGGTAATTTCCATGATGATGTGAAGGTAGGGGATGCATTCTCCAGGGATTTTTACGGTGGTTATGACCAGGAGGATTCGAAGGGCCGTAGTCGAAGTATTGTTGTCGCATGTCACCGCCATCATATTCTTCGCGTTGTTCTTGACGTGGATATCCAAGAGGTCTGGCACGCATCATTCGCCAATTATTCGGGGACTGGTTTACAACGGCCGAACACTGGCTTACAGGAACCATGTAATCTTGATTCAGTTGTCGACCCTGAAACAACAATTGTAATGCTACTTGAATAGGAATAAAATTATCGAATTGGTTATCCAGATTCTTTTCAGGCAGCCAAATTTGAACTACAAATTTGTATGAAAAGAAGATCGTTTACTGGCGGCACATTGCAAATTTTATATCGGATTCTTCCTCAATGACCTTGAAACCCCTGAAAATTAAGAACGACGACCATCTGTTATACCGTCTTCCTGGTCACTGTATACGCCAAGAGTTTTTGCTTCACCACATTCACAAGCGAATATTGTCTCGCTGACTTTTTCGTAAAAAGACTTTCCTGTAAGGTTTAATAACAAGCAATTTGTTCGTCTGGAACATGCTATTCCCAAAACGATTTTATGTCCAGTCCAGTGTCCATTGCGCTTATTTTAAATATCTGTGAATCTTATTATATGAATCTCTAATTATAAATCCCAGACGAAATCGTTGAAATATGCGAAAATATCGACTACTGGAATAACGTAATAGGCATACCCATACCAGTAGGCTATAAGCTCCACGAATAAGGAATTTGCTGATCAAAGAATTAACGGTTTCTCAATCTTACCTGACTGGAAATGTAAAATCGAGCCGTCATCGCATTATCTCCTAAATTCCATAAAAAATTTACATTTTCTCCACTACACGTGCAAGTGTAATTCCATGCCGAGAAAAATAGCAACGAAAAACTAAAAAATTAGAAAGAAATTAGCAAACAAACATTATACGTACGTAATTGCTTCTTTCACGATTTTGCTCCAATTCTGATTCGTCATTGTCATTAGTTATCGTTGGGTAGACATGTGGTGAGCCATTATTTTCATTCCATGAACGGTCATGTCCGACATGAATTTGATCTTGGAAGATACGATCAACCGGCCACGAACTCCTAAGACCAAGTCCAGAAAATATGGGGGTAGCCTCAATATTGCTACAGAAGAAGAGAGCCGCAGCTGATAAGATGAGATTAATCATGGACATGGCTTTCCTCTGCCAAAACGAAGCAAATTGGTAACGATGTTAGTGTAATTACTATGTCATCCACTTATATGATTGTTGGAACAATCATGTTAACTTTCACTTTGTGATTTTTTCTTCTATTTGTTCTTGATTTATTTGTGATGAAATACTACTCTGACGTCACCGTTATCCGTGAGCCGACCACGCCGATCGTCAAAGAATACGTCACGGATATCTATCAACGACTAGCAATGATTCTTAACTGAATCGGGGAAAGGCTTGCGGACTTCTTATATGTTTAACCTTAACTCACGTTTATATGTATAATGTCATTACAAGTTTAGCTGTAGCCGCTTTTGTAGTTTGTAGTATTACATGAATATGTATGCATTACATAGACTTCAGTGTCGTGACTTTTTGAGCAACGACTTCCATATCGTTGCAACACCAGCTAAAGACAAGGTGCCATTTTTTTAAATGCACTTCAAAATAGCAGCAAAAGTTAGAAATCAAGGCCAAAGACCCGTAGCAGGGACTTATTTATATCCAAAAATTTAATCTGCTCAGCGTTTCTCCGCAATCGCTGATCATCACATTATCTTTGAAAATAAAATTACGGGTTAAAATATGATAATAAAATGAATTGAAGGTCAACTGGCTTCGAAGGACTTGGGAATCGAACAATTGTGTTCGAAGTAAGAGTCATGAATTTGCAAAATAATAGCCCGCCAGTCTGGAAAAAATTTATCTTGTACAAGTGAATATAATTTGACTGATCGTGACTGACCGCAGTTTATGAGCAGAGAAAAAAAAAGTTGATTGCAGCGATGAATCCGACACAACCTGCATGCGAGGAACAATTGATAAATTTTACTGCTAACTAATGAATCATCAATACAGCATTGTCACGCTTTAGACTATACATAATGTAGCGTATCAGCAGACACGCGATGACCACCTGATCATTTAAAGGTCAATCATGTCGAACAAGTCGAAACGATTTGCATTATTGGACGGAATGCTTGATTAATTAGTTCATTCGATTTCACAGATATTACTGAAAAATATTTGGATAATGTAACACTTACAATTGGAATGTTGGATAGCGCATTAAACATTATACACATCAAGTTGATGATAATCGATTTATTTGAAGTTCAAGAGTAAATTTCATAACATAAAAAAATTATCGAGCGTAGGTATTCACAATAGATATGATAGATGAAAAATTGAATGCATCTTAGACCTTCGTGGTCATGTTGCTATATAAATTCATAAAACACCGCAATATGAGAAACCTTGTCCACTCTATTAAATGAAAGATGGAAGCAGCATTATTCGGATATGTACCGGTCACATTATTTCTACCCTATTTCTTAAGGCATAAACTAATACCTGAACTTCTGAATTTAACGAGGTGTTCGATGCTTATTGTGGAAAATATTAGTCCGATTCGTCGGTGAAAATTGCTTGAGTGATGTTGAAAGGTTGGTTTGAATAAAACTTTGGTCTATTTATCAGTGTCGAAATACCGTAAAAGAATGATGCAGTGAGTGAACTCTTTTAGTATATTTGAGCATGTTTTATTAACCCTAGTGTTGTCCACCATGTTTTCTATCATTACCTAAAATCCTCCCCATCTTCCAAATGACCTTCCACCGCTTACACCTCTAGTACCACCGGCATTTCCTCTTGTTGCATCAAATCCACCAGGCAGTAGTGCTTTAGCAGAATTTTCTCTCAATGCAGTGCCTGCACTCGTAACTATATTTTTCCCCCAGCCGAATCCACCACTTGCACCTCTTCCATTTACATCAAATCCTCCTCCTATACCAGCATTTTCTCCGAATTCAGCTCCTGCACCCGTAACCATATTTTTCCCCCATTTAAATGCATCACCTGCACCTGTGGCGATCTTTTTTCCCCATCCCCATCCAGTATTTACACCTCCACCCGCCCCCATACCGGCGTTTCCACCCCAACTGCTTCCCGTTTGACCTCCAATACGTCCTCCGGTATTTGCTCCCGATGGCCAGTTAACTCCTGTACCGCCATTCATACCCCAACCACCTCCAATTGAACCTCCCATATTTCCTCCGGTATTTGTTCCCCATCTCCAGCCCGTTCCTGCACCGCCCCAACCAACTCCCATTCCACCTCCGGTCTTTCCTCCCATATTTCCATCTGCAGTTCCACCGAATCTGCCATCAAATTTTCCTCCCATGTTTCCACCTGCACCTGCGTCGATTCCTCCTCCAACATTCCCTCCAACATTCCCTCCTACATTTCCACCTGCAGTTCCGCCGATTCCACCATCAAACTTTCCTCCTACATTTCCACCTGCAGTTCCGTCGATTCCGCCATCAAACTTTCCTCCTACGTTTCCACCTGCACCTGCGTCGATTCCTCCTCCAACATTCCCTCCCATATTTCCATCTGCAGTTCCACCGAATCTTCCATCAACTTTGCCTCCCGCGTTTCCACCTGCACCTGCGTCGATTCCTCCTCCAACATTCCCTCCAACATTCCCTCCTACATTTCCACCTGCAGTTCCGCCGATTCCGCCATCAAATTTTCCTCCCACGTTTCCACCTGCACCTGCGTCGATTCCTCCTCCAACATTCCCTCCAACATTCCCTCCTACATTTCCACCTGCAGTTCCGTCGATTCCGCCATCAAATTTTCCTCCCACGTTTCCACCTGCACCTGCGTCGATTCCTCCTCCAACATTCCCTCCAACATTCCCTCCTACATTTCCACCTGCAGTTCCGTCGATTCCGCCATCAAATTTTCCTCCTACGTTTCCACCTGCACCTGCGTCGATTCCTCCTCCAACATTCCCTCCAACATTCCCTCCTACATTTCCACCTGCAGTTCCGCCGATTCCGCCATCAAATTTTCCTCCCACGTTTCCACCTGCACCTGCGTCGATTCCTCCTCCAACATTCCCTCCAACATTCCCTCCTACATTTCCACCTGCAGTTCCGTCGATTCCGCCATCAAATTTTCCTCCCACGTTTCCACCTGCACCTGCGTCGATTCCTCCTCCAACATTCCCTCCAACATTCCCTCCTACATTTCCACCTGCAGTTCCGTCGATTCCGCCATCAAATTTTCCTCCCACGTTTCCACCTGCACCTGCGTCGATTCCTCCTCCAACCTTCCCTCCCACATTTCCATCTGCAGTTCCGCCGAATCTTCCATCAACTTTGCCTTCCACGTTTCCACCTGCACCTGCGTCGATTCTTCCTCCAACCTTCCCTCCTACATTTGCGCCGATTCCGCCATCAACATTCCCTCCCACATTTCCATCTGCAGTTCCGCCGAATTTCCCATCAACTTTGCCTCCCACGTTTCCACCTGCACCTGCGTCGATTCCTGCTCCAACATTCCCTCCCACATTTCCATCTGTACTTCCACCGATTCTTTCATCAACTTTGCCTCCCACGTTTCCACCTGCACCTGCGTCGATTCCTGCTCCAACATCCCCGTCTACATCTTCACCTGCAGTTCCGCCGATTCTGCTATCAACTTTTCCTCCCACTCTTTCACCGGTACCTGCGTCGATTTCTCCTCCAACCTTCCCTCCCACATTTCCATTTGCACTCCCGCCGATTCTTCCTTCAACGTTTCCTCCTAAACTTGCACCAGCATCTTCATCTACATATGCGACTTCAATGCGATAGACTTTAGGCTTCTTATTTTGTCCTAAACCTCCTGATTGAACTGAGCTGTCATCAGAGGGTTCTGATGGAATGCTATCGAAAACATTGCCGTCCTGATCTATATACTTGTATACGGCGCGAAGGGTTTTGGTAACTATCGTTATCGGTTTGTTTGATTCACCTCCCTCTGTTCCCGGTTGACCTATGCTTTCATCCCTATTCTCTGGATTTTCTTTGAGAACAATCGCACCTTGCGGCTTTTTATCTGCGACAACAGATCCTGGTTGGCCCGTACTGTCATCAGAGCCCCTCAGTTGATCAAGGCTATCGAAAACATGACCATCCTCATCTACATACTTGATTACAATGCGATAGACTTTGGTTCTTCGCTTGCGTTCTGGTATATTTTCTGTACTTTCTGGTTGTACCCGGTTTTTATCAGAGATTACTGGTTGCAAAGGGCTATCGAAAACATTGCCGTCTTCATCAACGTACTCGTATATAATGTAATAAGTTTTATCACCAATTTTTATCGGTTGTTCAGGACTTCCTATTGAACTTTCCGTTTGTCCCGGATGTTCATCGGAACTTTTAGGTTGACTAGGACCCTGGACGATATTTCCATACTCATCGACATACGTGATTATGACATAATAAGGTTTACCACGTGGTCTTTTTTTGAAACTTCCAGGCTGGTCCGGGCGACCACTCGAACTTTCTGGATGATCCGAATTCTCAACAACTTTGTCATCATATACATACCTCACTAGAGCGTAACGAGGTCGTCGACTTGGAATTATTTCAAGATTTCCTGGCTGCGATGGATCGAATTGTGGACTGCCTGGTTGACGTGGAAAACCGCTGCTATTTTTTGGTTGATCAGGAGTGGCAACAATTTTTCCCGAGTCATCTACGTACTTGACTACGATGCGGTATGGTTTGCCGCCAGGTCGTTCCTCTGGTCCATCAGGGCTTTCAATGATATGACCGTCGTAATCAACATACGTAACGATGAAATGATAGGCTTTTCTGCTTGTTCCTTCATTCGGACTTTCTGAGTATCTTTCACCTCCACTGGGGCCGTCCGGTTGAATGAGGCTGTCGAAGACATGACCGTTCTCGTCTACGTACTTAATCACAATGCGATAGATCTTAGGCCTTCTTCTGCGTCCTGGAATTCCTTCCGAACTTCCTGGTTGTACACGGCTTTCGTCAAAGATATCTGGTTGCAAAAGGCTATCGAAAACATTGCCGTATTCATCGACGTACTCGTATATAACGTAATAGGTTCTGTTACCAATTTTTATCGCTTGTCCAGGACTTGCTATTGAACCTTCCGTTTGACCCGGAAGTCCGTGAGCACCTGTAGGTTGACTTGGATTTGAGACGATATTGCCATCCCCATCAATATACATTATCTTGACACGATACCGTTTACCATTTGGTCCCTCTATAAAACTTCCTGGTTGACGCGGTTGACCACTCGAACCTTCGAGATGGTCAGGGTTCTCGCCAACTTTGTCATCTTCATCTAGATACGTAACCACAACGTGATAGGGTTTTCTACTCGGTCTTCCATCTGGGCTTCCTGACTGTTCGTTTCCTATAGTTGCAAGTCCAGGTTGGCCTAGAGTTCCATTGGGACCTTCTGATTGATCAGGGTTGTCCACAATATTATCATTCTCATCGTAATATTTGACTACGACACGAATATGCTTTTTCCTTGGTTTTCCTTTGGGATGTTCTGGTTGTCTCGGGTCTTCTGGTTCACTTAGGCTTCCAATCAAGTTTTCTAATTCATCGGGGTTCTCAATAATCTTACCGTCTTCATCGTGATATTCGACCACAACTCGAAGAGGCTTTTTGCGTGGTTTTTCAGTGTGACTACCTGGTTGTCTTGAATAACTAGTATTACCTTTTGTCTGATGTGAGTTTTCATGAGTATCTTCATCCTTATTGTCATCTCGTATTTGGCCATCTGGCTTGATCAAGCCTCCGTTAGGAATAACTGGCTGTAACGACGTTCCCGGTTTATTTGATGGTTCTTCAGATGTACCTGGTTTTCCTGTTGGATACGTAGGTTGAAGTGGTCTTCCGTTGTTACCCTCTGTCTCGGTTTCGGTTTCATCATAGCCTTCTGGATATTCAGGGTGGTCGACAACATTGCCGTCCTCGTCGTAATATTTAACTACGACTTCATGTGGTGTTTTTGGTTGCTTGTTATGCGGACGTCCAGGTCGTCTTGGATCTTCTTCCGGGTATCCTGGCTCTACTGGTCTTCCTCCGGTAGAGTTTTCACCGGAATCATCTGGCTGTCCTGTAGTTTTTGGCTTGTTTGGCCTCGATATTGTATGTTCATCGTCTTCAGGCTCGGTATCGTTGAAGCGCACGTAAGCCGGAACTTCGGATGTACCTGGTTTTCCCGTTGGATATGTAGGTCGACCTGGCCTTCCGTTGTTACCCTCTGGCCCGGTTTCGGTTTCATCATAGCCTTCTGGATATTCAGGGTGGTCGACAACATTGCCGTCCTCGTCGTAATATTTAACTACGACTTCATGGGGTGTTTTTGGTTGCTTGTTATGCGGACGTCCAGGTCGTCTTGGATCTTCTTCCGGGTATCCTGGCTCTACTGGTCTTCCTCCGGTAGAGTTTTCACCGGAATCATCTGGCTGTCCCGTAGTTTTCGGTTTGTTTGGCGTTGATATTGTATGTTCATCGTCTTCAGGCTCGGTATCGTTGAAGCGCACGTAAACCGGAACTTCGGATGTACCTGGTTTTCCCGTTGGATACGTAGGTCGACGTGGCCTTCCGTTGTTACCCTCTGGCCCGGTTTCGGTTTCATCATAGCCTTCTGGATATTCAGGGTGGTCGACAACATTGCCGTCCTCGTCGTAATATTTAACTACGACTTCATGTGGTGTTTTTGGTTGCTTGTTATGCGGACGTCCAGGTCGTCTTGGATCTTCTTCCGGGTATCCTGGCTCTACTGGTCTTCCTCCGGTAGAGTTTTCACCGGAATCATCTGGCTGTCCTGTAGTTTTTGGCTTGTTTGGCCTCGATATTGTATGTTCATCGTCTTCAGGCTCGGTATCGTTGAAGCGCACGTAAACCGGAACTTCGGATGTACCTGGTTTTCCCGTTGGATATGTAGGTCGACCTGGCCTTCCGTTGTTACCCTCTGGCCCGGTTTCGGTTTCATCATAGCCTTCTGGATATTCAGGGTGGTCGACAACATTGCCGTCCTCGTCGTAATATTTAACTACGACTTCATGGGGTGTTTTTGGTTGCTTGTTATTCGGACGTCCAGGTCGTCTTGGATCTTCTTCCGGGTATCCTGGCTGTACTGGTCTTCCTCCGGTAGAGTTTTCACCGGAATCATCTGGCTGTCCCGTAGTTTTCGGTTTGTTTGGCGTTGATATTGTATGTTCATCGTCTTCAGGCTCGGTATCATTGAAGCGCACGTAAACCGGAACTTCGGATGTACCTGGTTTTCCCGTTGGATACGTAGGTCGACGTGGCCTTCCGTTGTTACCCTCTGGCCCGGTTTCGGTTTCATCATAGCCTTCTGGATATTCAGGGTGGTCGACAACATTGCCGTCCTCGTCGTAATATTTAACTACGACTTCATGTGGTGTTTTTGGTTGCTTGTTATGCGGACGTCCAGGTCGTCTTGGATCTTCTTCCGGGTATCCTGGCTCTACTGGTCTTCCTCCGGTAGAGTTTTCACCGGAATCATCTGGCTGTCCTGTAGTTTTTGGCTTGTTTGGCCTCGATATTGTATGTTCATCGTCTTCAGGCTCGGTATCGTTGAAGCGCACGTAAACCGGAACTTCGGATGTACCTGGTTTTCCCGTTGGATACGTAGGTCGACGTGGCCTTCCGTTGTTACCCTCTGGCCCGGTTTCGGTTTCATCATAGCCTTCTGGATATTCAGGCCGGTCGACAACATTGCCGTCCTCGTCGTAATATCTGACTACGAATCCATGGGGTGTTTTTGGTTGCTTGTTATGCGGACGTCCAGGTCGTCTTGGATCTTCTTCCGGGTATCCTGGTTGTACTGGTCTTCCTCCGGTAGAGTTTTCACCGGAATCATCTGGCTGTCCCGTAGTCTTCGGTTTATTTGGCCTCGATATTGTATGTTCATCGTCTTCAGGCTCGGTATCGTTGAAGCGCACGTAAACCGGAACTTCGGATGTACCTGGTTTTCCCGTTGGATACGTAGGTCGACGTGGCCTTCCGTTGTTACCCTCTGGCCCGGTTTCGGTTTCATCATAGCCTTCTGGATATTCAGGCCGGTCGACAACATTGCCGTCCTCGTCGTAATATCTGACTACGAATCCATGGGGTGTTTTTGGTTGCTTGTTATGCGGACGTCCAGGTCGTCTTGGATCTTCTTCCAGGAATCCCGGCTGTACTGGTCTTCCTCCGGTAGAGTTTTCACCGGAATCATCTGGCTGTCCTGTAGTCTTTGGCTTGTTTGGCCTCGATATCGGATGTTCATCGTCTTCAGGCTCGGTTTCATCAAAGCCGTTGCTACTTTCTGGTTGATCAGGAGTAGCAATAATTTTTCCCGAGTCATCTACGTACGTGACCACGATGCGGTATGGTTTGCCACCAGGTCGTTCTTCTGGTCGATCAGGGCTCTCGATAACGTAACCGTCGTAATCAACGTACGTGATGAAGAAATGATAGGGTCTTCTATTTTGCTTTCCATTCGGACTTCCTGACCGTTTTTCACCTCCGATTGGGCTTCCAGGTTGACGGGATACAGCATGTGGTCGACCCACAGTTCCACCGGGGCCGTCCGAGTAGTTGAGGCTGTCGAAGACATTACCGTCCTCATCTACGTATTCGACTACAATGCGATAGACCTTTGGTCTTCTCTCTCGGCCCAAAATTTTTCCTGGACTTTCTGGTTGTACTGGGCTTTCATTGGAGATTTCCGGTTGCAAAGGGCCATCAAAAACATTGCCGTCTTCATCGACGAACTTGTATATAATGTAATAGGTTTTATTACCAATTTTAATCGGTTGTTCAGGACTTCCTCTTGAATTTTCCAATTGCCCGGGATATCTGATGGAACCTTCAAGTAGACTAGGACCTGTGAAGACGTTTCCATCTTCATCAAAATACGTGATTATGACACGATAATGTTTACCCCGTAGTCTCTTTTTAGAACCTCCAGGTTGGTCCGGGTGAACATTTGAAACTTCTGGCTCACCAGTGTTCTCGACAACTCTGTCATTTTCATATAGATACGTAACTATAACGTAATAGGGTATTTTTCTATTAGGTGTACTCCCACCTTCATCGAGTTCTTCTCGTTGCGCAGGATCTTCGACAACGTTGCCGTCCATATCATAATATGTAGTTACGATACGGTGGGCCCTCCTACCATATTTTTTACTCCAATGTCCTGATTGTCGCATCGCTCCGGCGTCGAATCCTTCTCGTAGTTCAGGCTCTTCGATAATGTTGCCGTTCGCATCGTAATATTTCCTCACAATACGAAAACGTTTCCTACCAGCTGGTTTTCCACCCATATATCCCGATCGTCGTATTTCTTTTTCAGAGTGACCCGGTTGTTTTGGTTTCCCAGAATTATGCTCTGGGTCTGAAATAACATTGCCGTACTGATCGTAATATGTGACTGTTATACGACTACGCTTTTCACCTGATTTTTCACGTGTATGTCCGAATTGTTTTGATCCTGTTTGCAGACTTTCCG
The DNA here is from genome assembly GCA_963932425.1 of Athalia cordata. Lineage (NCBI taxonomy): Eukaryota > Metazoa > Arthropoda > Insecta > Hymenoptera > Athaliidae > Athalia > Athalia cordata. The sequence continues at coordinate 37,250,984 of OZ010626.1, forward strand.
GTTGGCCTGATTCTCTTGTTACACTTCCTGGATATGCTTGGTACTCTACCGGATTTTTTGTTCGATCTTGTCGCCCTTCAGATCCTACTACTTGATCAGTGCTTTCCACAACATTACCGTTTTCATCGATATATTGAACAATGCGATGATGCTGATGACCATGTTTTCCGGGACGATTCGCTCTTTCATCAGAGCCTTGCCATTGTCGCGTGCGTCCATATGAACCTCTAGATCGATTAGAAATCTTGACACGATTGCCATATTCGTCTATGTAATATTCACTCTCGTTTACATAATGCTGTCGACTTTGGCCCCCTGACTGTTCCTCAATTTCATAATCGGACACTCGACGATTTGAATCACCTCCAGCTCCATTCTGGTTATAATGTTTATACAAAGTTCTCGTCTGAGCCGGAGTTCCTCGACCCCAATCGGAGCTGCTTGAGTCATCGGAACTTCTAACAACGTTCCCATTCTTATCAACGTATTGAACGAAGCGAGTTCGATTACGACTCTGATTTGATGTCTGTTTTGGAGCCTCTTCGAGGCCATTATTATCAACATACTGCTGATCCCAGTTGCTTGGGTAAGACACTGGCGGTACCCGTCTCCTTGGAATTTCGGTACCGTCCTCTTGATAGAATCGACGATTTTCTCTCGTAACCTGTTCAACTGGAGTTCCAAAGGATTTATCGTTTCCTTCATTATATACTCGTCTTCCAAATGGGACAGCATAAGTTAGACAGGCCACCATCAACAATGCTAATAGAATCTGCAAAGAAATTCCTAAAATAAAAACTCTAAAGTACTCGATATTAAACTCTGAACAAACGATGTTATGTCTCGTTTGATGTGAAATTCGAACATCTCATCACTTCAAGGTACGATACTATTTTGCCTGGAGTCCGTGGGGCGGTCGTTCAAAGACAAATGATCAGATCTTTTTCAAGGTAATTTTCATTGTAACAACACGAAAAAATCCCACAGACAACCTTAGTAATGTTTATAGGATCATATAGAAAAATTTTACGTACCATTGACTTGACCATTTTGAGCTAACTAAAATCCTGCCCTGATGGGCGGTAAAGCTAAGCGAACTATTTGAAACTGACGATTGTAACAGCGTCCCTCTGGACTTTATAAATCTCCAACGGGGATCAAGAGTCGCCAAAATTATCTATGACCTCCGTATCGTGACATGTATCACAATCATATTTACTTAAAGTTAAATAATCTGGAGACCGGCTATTAAAAATAAAAAATAAATTTAAAAAAAAACAAAAACTAATGACGACCTAATATATGGACCATCAATACAATACTCGAAATACTGGGTTAGTATTATCGGTCTTTAATATTCAGATAATGGAGCTAAAAATGAATTAAAAGTCCAAGCGCAATTCGAATCATCCTATGATCAAGCGACACCCGCGATCGCGTGGATGATCGTTTGAATGTCTAGCAATAAAAATTAACAAGACGGTAAAAAAGAAATTATGGGAATGCATACTCCATTGCGTTACTAGTGGAAATGGAAGAGATGGAATATGTACATGATTTTGTATGTAACAAAATTTTGAAATAGTATTAGCTATTATTATTTTTACTGAAAATGAAAGATTAATTGATTTTTTTGTCTTCATTTTTTTTCCAGACCATATTGCCCCGTGTACGTGTTGCGTTGGATATGGATTGGATCTTACACATCAATAATGGTGGAAAAATGGAAACTGGTTGATCGCGAATGCACACCATCCCCGTGATTTTCGAATATTTACTCCTTGATCAATCACGAACAAATTATGGATGGATTTTTAATGGAGTTTTCTGCTTGGTGCGACTATGTTTTGAATTCAACATCAACGGCCTCGGGCGGAGTGAATTGATTTCCGGTATCATGAAAATGGGGCCAAATGTCTCATCTCTCACTGGAGGATTCCCATTCGGGTTCGAGCCCGAGTTCCAGCTACAGCTACAGCTCCAGCACTAGCAGCAGCACCGCGTTGAAGATAAATCTACTAGAAACACCAGCAGTTGCGGCTGCACAAGTAAAGACCAAAGATCAGAATATCTGCTGCACCGTTGGTTAATTCGTTGAAAGTAGATATTCTCATGTATCCTTGATATTCTATTGTCATGTATCCTTTTGATACAAATGACCTCTCAAAGTCAATCAATTGTCAAAAATTTGCTGTTTTCAAATAGCTGTAAAAAATGGTGTTTTACCCGAATTTCTAATTGTAAGTTGAAGAGATAAAAAATCGTAAAAATGATTAAAACATTGACTTTGTTAAAATTTCGAATAATCCAATAGCCGCCGAATTTTATCGGATTGAACTCAAATATGAGGGATCACGTTTTTGCCTTATCTACTTTCGAAGAAAAATTCGGCAGCCAAATCCTTGACCCAAGTGCGCACGATTTTGTCGAAAAGTAACAGATCTGCTCATAAATATCCTAACGGCTCGATGCATCTTTGGATAACGACCGTTCGTTCATAAAATTGTGAAAAATTATAAAGCTTGCAAACGAAAACAGTTCGGAAAAAAGATAATGATGGAAATTCTGAAATATTGGTTGTTCTCTTCATTTGAAAAAAAAAGACCTTCAAATTGGGTTTTAAACTTGCGATGCTGCGACTACGAGCAGCATAAGCATTGCCGAGTTCGCCTGCGTTCGACTGAAACACGATAGGCGCACACAGTCTTAACACCCCCACACTTTAATCTGCTCACATTACGTGTGAAACGTCAGTTTCGTCTGGAAAAAAAAAACTAGTTACGCCGTCTGATTGTCGGCTGCTGAAGCTCTAATTTCCCCCCTAACTCAGCAGCTATCCCCCTCGCTATCCGTTTCTCCTCTGTGCGACATCTACTCTCATATCTACCATGTATCTACTCTTAACCGTCTGAAAATTTAAAAATTCGACTAATTCTGGACAACAGTATGAAATTATCCACGAGTGAATGTGTTCTGTCTTTCAGCTTTACTATGCCCAACAAATTATTACTTGTTTCTCGCGTTATTATCGATTTTGGTGTGAAAAAATAGTGCAGTTTTTTCATCTCACAAACATCATTTACCGTCGAGCATGACCTAAATTTATCGAATCATATAAGCCTTACACAAAATGACGAGTTAAATGTTTTAAATTTGATGTGGTAATTAGAATAAGCCCAAACACAAAAAAAAAAATACTATACGCAGTACTACGCAATACTATACGAATACTTACAATGAATTTTGTCATTTTCGTAGATTTGAGAAGCAAAGTGGTCTTTTTGACTAAAAGACGACTGAACGAATGCGTAACATCCAACGGGATTTTACAGTAAGTTTCTGAGTGTCGGATGTCGCCGGGATTATCTTCAAACTCCATGTAATATATCTTGATAACTACTGCAGTGTTATGCAAAACATGACTAAAAAGAACGTGGTAATCAGTTCCGAGAAAAGTAATCTTCAGCATTCTACGCCATCAAATCAAGTAGTTGCAAAATAGCCTCGATCAGTGCAAGAGAAAAAAGAACAAATAAAAAAAAAAAGGAAACGAGCCGTAAAAACACAGTGTTCTCCTCGGTATTCTCGTCGTCTCACAAATCAATTCAATTAAATTGCCATGTTAGTTATGCCATCAAATATAATTAAAACCTCTGGTGAATATTAAGTTATTTTCCTTATGATATAGGGCTACACCTAGCCAAGATAAGTTTTTGAATTCGGTCCGCGATTCTCAATTTTGAAATAGATTTGTAATCACCGATCCTAAAAAACCCATACATTCACCAACTTACATATATGTATTAATTATGCGATTTTTCGCCATCATAAATTATTTTCAAGAGAACTATAATTTGGGAAAAATCGGCAGGTGACAATTCTTCATGCTCATCACTAATAAATGAAAAATCCTGTAAATCTCAGATCTTTTCATCGAGTCATTTCCAAGATTACTGCGAAAGTTCGGGAAGACTATTGCAGATCGATATTTTCTAAAAACCTGCGTTATGGATGATTAGAGATGCGAAATCGTAGTGTATCATTGAAATTGGTAAAATTCTTATATTCGACCGCCAAAAAACCAATGCTTTTCTTAGCTCGTCAAAGATGATGAAACGTAGTGAAGCGAATTGCACGGATGTGATACGTGTTGCAGCCAATTAGGCGCAGACGCATCTTTAATGGCTTTTTAATGCGAAGTCCATGTTCGAAAGACGTCAGACTATTTTCTCTATTATTCAGCCAACCGTCTATCAAAAGTATATACCATTCATTATGAGGCGATCGATTTGTATGTAATTATGGGAGGGTAATTATTTCGTTGTTCAAATAATTTTTGTCTATCTTGACGAGAAAAACAAAAAACAAAACGTAATGCACAAGTACCTATGTTGTTTATATGAGATTATATTTCAAACTATTGAAAAAGTGTTTGGCCATGAAAGATTGTACAATGTTTGACGGGTTGATAAATGATGTTAATTAGCAGTGTAGTTATCCAGAAGTCAGTACAATTCATCAGGTTTTAACGATAATCATTTGTAGAAATAATAGAAAGAAACTGGATGTAGCTATCCGCCAGACGATGTACGTTTATTTAAAGATTTTTTTTAATGTCCTACAGGAAGTCCTGGAAGTGCAGCGGTGTGTCCAATGGGCAATCCACCTGCACCTGCACCAGCGCCTCGAAGGGCTCCGGCTGCATCGGCTGCGCCTGCGACTGCGGCATCAGTCTTGATACCACCACCAATGTTAAGTCCACCGGTGAGACTAGCAGCCGCGGCGGCTTGGGCTGCAAGTCGTGCAGCGGCTTCACCAGCGGTCTCGAGGCCAAGGAATGGGCTACCCTGGGTAAGTGCCACCAGGGCGATGAGAACGAAAGCGAGCTGAAATTTTGAAGATTTTGTAAACAAACCGCATGGAGTTATACTCGTTAGACTATTATTGTTTTCAATCTGACCCTGTCTAACGAATATTGAAACTTGTTTTTTATTATTGAAAGATAAAAAATTAAGAAATTTTTTCAAGTGACCCCAGCTCACACGACGGAACAAGAATTTGTCACAACAGCTGTATAGCATTTTATGGCATTGAAATTTTAACTTTTTATTCTAACTGCTTCTTTTAAACCAGTTGGACCAGTAACATATTATGTTATAAGTTTGGTAATTCAAATTTGATACAGCCATTAGAATAAGGAATGAAATAGAATAGACGAAGAGTGAAACCACACAATACTTACCACGAGCTTTGCCATTTCGAGAGAGTTGCGAAGTTGTTCCTTTAAACTTAGAAGACGTCTGAACGAATAAATCTCGTAGAAGACTGATGTCTTACCCCAGCGTTTCCTGGGATTTTATACTAAGTTTTCGGGGTTCAAATGTCGCCTAGATTATCTCCAAATTTCGTACAACTTGATAACTGCTATGTTCAACTAAACGTGAATATGAAGAAGAAAAAAAAAAGACAGACGAAACGCGGTATTCAGTTACGAAAACTGTAATCTCTAAAATCTTGCGTAATCGAATGAAGTTATTGCGAAATTTCTTTAAATTTTAGATTATGTAATAATTTCTGATATTCTTTAATAGGGATGTAAAATACAAACGTCATATTCTGCCTAATTCAAAATAAGAATATTATATGTATAATTTTTTCGAGTTTCTTTAGCAGAAATTAATTTTTCTTTGCTGATCAACAATCTGCACAGCTCCATTTCTTAAATATCAGTGAAAAGGAATCATACGATGGATATAAAAATCTACCACCCAAAAATAAAAATCACAATAAAGAAAATCGGTTTTCGAACCCTTTTTTCCAGTTAGTAGCGCAGAAAATCCACCAAACTGCTGCAAAATTCTATGGCACACAATAATATGCAATACGGTTTACTCAATATATCTCTACAAATTGTGTATATTATGTGATCCCCCCAAAAGGCACCTACGGTGCAAAAAAGTTCGCCAAGTACATTAAATGTTTGAAAAAATCATTAATAATAAGAAAAAAAAGATCCAAATCAATTATTGTGCCAACTGCCAAGTACATGTAACTTTGCATTCCGTAAAAATATAGAATTAGAAAGTAAATCAATCAGAATCAATTCAAAGAATCAAAAAAAAATAAATGAATAAATTAAATGCAATTTAAAAAAAATATCAAAAAACCAAATTGGAGTACGTGGTTCTTGGCGAGCTAATATTATATTGCCGTACAAAAATTCTGTATTTTTTTTCCGAAAAAGCCCGCCAAGTCCCACTACCTCCAATTTGGTTTTTTGATATTTTTTTTAAATTGCATTTAATTTATTCATTTATTTTTTTTTGATTCTTTGAATTGATTCTGATTGATTTACTTTCTAATTCTATATTTTTACGGAATGCAAAGTTACATGTACTTGGCAGTTGGCACAATAATTGATTTGGATCTTTTTTTTCTTATTATTAATGATTTTTTCAAACATTTAATGTACTTGGCGAACTTTTTTGCACCGTAGGTGCCTTTTGGGGGGATTTCATAACTTTTTGTATGTTGTTGGAGAATATTGCAGTATTAATTATGGTTTCCTTGGTATACTATTGTTGTAAGATGTTTGACGCATATATATATTCTTGTTGGTAACACAGATTACTTAAACAAACGCTTTCACACAAATTTAACACTTTTCTTTTGATACTCTTAACCATAACGTTAATCGATGCACCATTTGCTGCGTAAAGCATTGGGGTACATGCTAATATATTGTAACGCGTTAGCGTCTGAGAAAGGTGCTTGCATGACAGCAGTCTAACGTCCCTATGTAACAACAAGACAGTAGCCATCCGTGATGAATCTAAGATTATGAAAATCTTCCACCATTTCGTTCGGCCAAAGCTTACAATTAGATTCGCGCGTACGTTTGTAGAGGGGCTCGTGTTTTGTGAAATGCCATAAAAAAAGACCATCTTCTTTCTTTGTTTGAGGGCGCAGGAACTCTTGGTTTGCTGGTATCGGAACGGGAATCAATTCTTCCATCATCAGTATGCTTGTAGGAGAGAGGATGGTGTTAGTCGTTATGGATTCGTACAGCAGGTTGAGAGAGTGATAACAAACATCGTAATTGAATCACAAGAAATCGTCGGGCTGGTGGCCAGGACTCGATTCAGCAAGAATAATCCGAAAGAGATCTACGTTCAGAAAAGTCGTTCACCTTTTGATTCGCTACAGCTCTCATCTCCGGGTAAAATCGCGTTTGGAAAGGATTTTTTCGTTAGTGATGTGCCAGGAGAGAGACTGGTTTCTTTCACTTGATGTCAATGAAAGCTCCAGATTTTTTGGCGTCAATTTGTTGAAGGTGGTCTCTGGGAAGGGGCTCTTAGACTGTAGCAGGTTGTGATGAATCCTTCATTATCAGTATGCTACTAGGAAAAAGGAAGGTGTTAGTTATGAAAGAGACTATAAGGAAAAGAAGTAGTGATCCGGTTGACTGAAAAACACTTGCTAGATAAAATGCTGCATTCTTTGACATTGATGTGCCGGTAGGAAAAGTTTGAATGGTAGTTGTGATAAATCAATGCAGTAAGTACTAATGGAGGGCAAAAGTCATAGCTGGCTTACCGACACCTCCCGAGTGCATGGCCCGGATTTGATTTGACTGTAGCTAACGCCAAACCTTATAGGTCGTAGACTTTCTTCGGTCTGCAAAGTCTTCCACCGTTCCAGTCTGTTTGAACTTTTGTCAGCGGGTAGGGTTGGAGAGGAACTTGTTGTTCGTGAAGTTCCAGGAGAAGTGACTTCTTTCATGAATTTCCAAGGTAGATTCAAAGAATTTGTGAATGTCCGAAAACACATGGGAGTGGGATCCTTTGGTTTGTCGAAATGGAATGGGAACTGCTGCATTCTTCGATATCGGTATGCTTGGGGTGAGAGGGAAGGTGTTAATTGTGGTGATACAGTGCAGCAGATATGTCAGAGAGGCATAAATTATGGTTGATTTACGAAAAACTACAGAGGAAATAGGTTGGGTCTCGCAGACTGCGACTTGTTACAACAAAAAGCATCAGCGGGAGATCTCCATGTTGGCGAGTCTTTTTCCACCTGATTCTGAGACGGGGGAAGATGTCGGTTGTTCTGATTCAGTACAGTGGGTACGTTAGAAATGCAAAGTTTGTGATCGTCTCACACCTAACCTAACCTCACAAGTAGTCAGCGAGCTGGCGAGTGAATCTCGGAGGTCTTAATAAGCAATACGGTGTAAAAAACGTGTTGCGCTGTTCGCGGTGTTATCTACGATTATTTATGTTCACCTCAAAACTGAGAGGGCTGTCACAGGGGGATGTTACGTACAATCCACGTTTCAGCAATTACGACCCTACCACTTTTAGGTTGCTGCCGTCATGATAGCCTTGCCAGCGGACGGCAGACGACATTTTTTAATCCCGGTAGCCTATGAGAGCGCTGCGTTTCTAGAGGTCTATGAAAAGGAATCGCTGTGTAGTGGCGAACTCGGTAAGAGATGAGACGTTTATCGTCCCCCTACGCTGACGCCACCTGCCAGGCGAGCGGGATTTTCACTGCTTGATGGGAATATAGCGCGAGCCACGGCAATGACGCGGCTTCCCTTCTACATTTTATATTGGAATGGTTCTGGATTCTTGAAACATGTTGATGACGACGGTGGTGAATCTGATGAAACGAGGAAACGAGCCTGCCGGTGATCAGAGATCATCGTATCTCAACTCTCCGACTACCGATGTCATTGAAATTAGGCTTGAATGAAAGCTCCTCCCCGATTTATATAGCGAAAGTGATTTCACATTTGCTGTTTTATCATCAGTATGAAAGTTATTCGATAAAACGCGAGTCCCCACTCCGCCTCTGAGCTCCCGTCTCAGTAAATATACTCGGTAGTGCGCCCGTTCTTTTGAATGTACTTGGCGCGAGACTCTACCGAGTCTCTTGATACTTTAGTCAAATAAAATTACCATAATTTTATCATACTGCAGTTTCCCGTACCCCAAAAAGTCAATTGCAGGTTTCATTATAAAAACACGTAGCTTATCTATTTATTTTGCTACATTATCTAACTTTAAAATGTATGAAGAAATTGCGTAAGTCAAAACGAGGTTCATCATTATCAATTTACTCACACGCTCTATACAGCAACAGATTATGTAATAATATAGACGATCCGTATTTTTTACTGTCGTGAAAAAAAAATGCTACTGCTCGTATCACAATTCTTCCAAAACCAAATGAACACAAAAAAGAAACATAATATTTAAAGTAATCTCAATGTTATATTCTTGGAGCCAGACATAACTTGGCGCAGATCAAGGTCAACGCCAATTTTTTTTTTTTCGTTCGTCAAGATTAGCATCTAACTACTGCAAACATCTATACAGGGTGATTCATTTCGATCGACAAGGCCCGATCGTTCGAAAACTTAGCACGACACAAAGAAAAGTTTCACACGAAAAATGTTAGGTTCGAAAAGGAAAGAAATGTTTAGACACTTAAACTGACCCAGGAGGCGTCACCAAGGTCAAGGAAAGGTCGACTCCAGTTTTTCAAACGCGACTCCATACTACTCATTCTACTACGCTGCTACGTTTTCGAAAAATTGGGCCTCATCAATATAATAATACTAACAATCGGGCGAACGATGCAATGAAGAGTGCTAGAGAACGCGCAAAAATTGATAAGAAAATTGAAACTCCAATGAAAAAAAGCAGTCTCGGAAAATATAGACGACAATTAATCCAGGAAAGGGCGTAAAAAAAATTTCGGGTTTAACGATTTGTGTGAAAAAAAAATTATTTTATAAATTATATAATAATAAATTAAAAAATCAGTAATAATAATAATAATAATAATAATAATAATAATAATAACAATAATAACAATATTATTATCTTCATGGATCATCAGTTTTTGTTTATTCCGTGACTTTGCAGTCCATTACTAACTCTTCTGTTTTTTTTTTACTCTTATTCCAATCATATTTGGGTATAATATATTTTTTAGCACACGCGTAATTTGAAAAAATTCATATGGAAAATTTAAAAATGATTGTATTATTGGCATGACAATATCAAAATATTAAAAAACAAAAAAGCCAATCAACTATTGTGGAGAGAACAAGTAAAAAATAAACATAAAATGACAATAGAAAGAAAAGAATAGAGCAGAATCCTAAAATCCCATTATAGAACCAAAAATAACATCAGACGATATTCAATCTTATGTTAAATAGACTTTATTTACAAAACGCATGGCAAAAGTGCTCTAGGAGGGGGAAGGTAAGGGAGAGAAAACTAATCCTAATATTGTGGGACTCCGTAACTTGTGGCAGGTGGTCCGTAATAAGGTAGAGGAACTCCGTAGCTTGTTACAGGTTGTTGGGGAGGAGGTGGTACGTAATAAGATTGAATCGGCGGGTTGACCTGATAAGTTTGAATGTTGATATTTGGCTTTCCAGGCTGAGGTATTAATGCTGAAAGTCCTCCTACGTTGCCGAGGAGACTGCTAAGGTCAAGTCTTTGGCTATTTTCTTGCGCTGCCGTTATTCCTCCGAGTACCAAATTGCCGAGAGAGCCAAGAGGGTTAGCATTGTCTCCGCCGCCGAGGAGAAGAGGTGAGGCTGCTCCGATAAGTCCAGTAACTCCATCGAGGATTGGATTTCCAGATTCTTTTTTCGAGATTGGTAATTCTTTTTTTCCGAGAAGTCCTCCACCGATAACAGCACCTTTTTTAAGGAGTCCTCCACCGATGGCAGCACCTTTTCCGATCACGGCACCCGCCGCTAATTTCTTAGCTACGAACGGCGCTAATTTGACCGCTGCCAAGGTCTTGACGAAGGCGAGTTTACCGGCTTTAATTGCTGCGAGTTTTGCCAATTTCGCGGCTGCTATACCCCCCAAAACTTTCAACTTTGCCGCTTTAATCCCGCCGACTATTCCCAATTTTGCTTTTCCAATTGCCTTAAAACCACCAAGAATTGCATCCTTTTTCAAAGCTGCTCCTGCCTTGAATTTCAGTGCTGCTGCTTTTACGTCAGCTAAAAAACCGACTTTAACTGCTGCAGCTTTTTTCAAAAGGAGTTTCTTCACAAACAGACCTTCCGATGCCCCAACGAGTATCACCACCTGAAAAAAAAATCATCAATTACATTCATAATCGGTCAGATTACGATTATTATGATAGGCGACACGACGCTCACTCCATTAAAATTAATTTACTACGCATAAAAATGAATACCGGGAAATGAATAAAATAATAATAATAATAACAATAATTGATTAGGTGATAATTATGAGGAGAACTTTAATTCCTGTGTTTTGGAATTTTTCAAACCGTTATTATTACACAACGAAATATCGAAGCACTGGTCATTTAGAAGAACAGAAAATAACTCTAAAGACAAAAACGAAAAGTATCCGAATTATAGGAATGAACAAATGATTGAACAAAAAAAATACTATGGAACTCACCACAAGTAGGAATGCCCTGAACGCGTGCATGTTGACGGAATCAAAATGTACCTCGAAAGTAAACGACTCCCGAATGATGTTAAAAGATGCAGTTTTCCACTTTATATATGCTTACCAGGATACCCCTACGAAGTGACTTTCCCGGCGTTTTCTAACCTTCGGGCGTTTATTATTTCTCGGCGTTATTAAGAGGTATTCGCAAATTTCGTGAAAATTCAAACGCCCGTAAATAGTCACACGGTATAGACACGCATGTCACAAACAGGGTGACAAAATTTCACTGACACTTTCACTGTTCGACTAGGTTTAATTCTTACGATCGTTATGATTGTTATTATTATTATTATGAGTCGTTTCGAACTCATGCGAAATGCAAAATATTTTATACCTCACAATGAGAATCCGCATATGGTTTACTGCAATGCTGAAACAATTAATTGATAACAATCTATTCGAAAAATCTTATGTCACGTATATTATAAACGACAAAAAAAATAATCAATCGAAGATATACACACAAAAATTATCAAGACAAAAGACTGTTTAATTATAAATGTACAGGTAATACTTATAAAAAAGAAAAAGTGATATAGGTATGTTTTCTTATTTAATACTTATTTCGTTGTTTTTGTGGTTTCTTTGTATTTGTTTTATCTATCCATCCATGCTTTCCCATGTGCTGGCGTATGTCTCGGGCTCTCCCGAAGCGCGGGTTTGTAGAATGAGAAGTTCACACAATCTTCCTTACCCTGAATGAAATTATTTTTCAAGAGACAATAAAAGAAAAAAAATTGACGAAGAGATTATCATTGTGCTTTATCGACTTCGATTCTTATCGATAACGTAATTACGACAAACGATTTGTAAAATAATACCTCGAAAGCAAAGTTCGCCTTCTTTCCAATATCTTTATCCGCTAGTTGGGCCATATTTTTACAATATGAATTGTAAGAAAGCCATTGGCTGTCATTACTGTCGTTTTTTGATTCGATGTACTGCACAGTTTTCCCTACAGCGGATTCTGGATGAAAAAAATAATCGCAACTTTATGAGGCAACGCAACATTTTCGAGCACGAATTTACTAACTCTCTTTTTTGTTATCTGAAAAATCGGAATGATTATTGATTTTCTCATCACTTCTGATAGCCGCTGGAGGTTGTTGATAATTTTTATTTTCTTGCTCTTCTGCGCATTGGCCACGGTTTTTTACCAATCTTCTGTAACCCTCAGAACCAGTCGATTTTCCACAGTAAAGATCGTCAAAGATTAGAGCAGCTGAAGTAATAATGGAAACTCCGGCGAGCACGAGCCACATCGTTAATTCCAGACCAACCTGATCGAACGACGTTTGAGGTATAAAATACATAATCAAAATTTCTTATTTTCTTCATAACAGCCCTATTGCTTTTTGTAAGATATCGAGCACTGTTTCGTAAGTACATGATGATAAATTGGGCACCTGTTTTTCGTTGGTTTTTTCTTCTTTACTGATTTAATATTTTCTAATTTATAATTTTTTTTTTTCGACCTACCTCAAATATGACTCGCAGCATGACCATTAAATGATCGTTTTCATAAACGCGACGACAAGTTGTAAATGGTAATAACATTACCATTAGAATAAAATCCAAAACATTCATTATCATTTCTCCAAAAAAATTCGACGAATCATCGTTAATCGAATCGACCGAACTGAAATAAAATTTTGTTAACAAAAATATTTTTACGTACGTTTCGTTCACTATTTTTGATTTTGTAATAATATCTTTATTATATATATGTATGTGTGTGTGTGTACGTATACAATTGACGTACGTGAGCGTAGACAATTCTTCGGGAAAACCTAAATTATGTTCCGGATTACTCGTGTCGCCGATAATTTCACCGTGACCGATAAAATTAGGATGAAAATCCGGCATCGTTCAGTTTTGAAACACCTATTTCGAGTCCACGGTCTACATCAGCTGATATTTTCAGGCTATTTATAGATGCACGCGTTAATAACCTAATTAGCCGTCGATTACCGACTTCAAAATTCATGAGCACACCTCAGATACATATAACCGTTCAATTCGCGGGACAATTACTGAAATTTTCAAAATTTGATTTTTCTTTTTTTGTTCTCTCAAACGGATACCGAAGAGATAAATTTTTTATTTATTGTAACGAGTCAATTCTGACACAATAGCATATATATAATTTTTTTTTCGGTATTTATTAATACCCCTCTGAAACTGAAATTGTCAACAAAATACGATCGCGAATTTACCAGCGAATTAATATACATATACATACACATATAGTACGAATATATTGCCATATACCTGTTGAAAAATCGGAAATAGAAAAAAAAATTTATTTACAATTTTTTTGATTAATTAGTTGATGCGTGCAAACTGTTCTACTTTATTATTAATTACAGAGATACGTAGGTACTTATACATTATAAATATTCTAAAACTAAATTTCTATTTATGTATTTTTTTTTACCTAAAAAAAAATATACTCAATTTTTGGTGAAAATAAAATTTTAAAATCGATTATACCATAGATATGTTCAATATATCTATGATTATCCGTAATGAGGTATGAAATTCACATTTTTTTTTTTTATTTATTTTTTGTTTTTATTTGCGATGTTTCTTTTTTTCCCTTCTTTTAATAATCTTCGGACGCACTTTAGATTATCGCATTTTTTATGTTATCTGACCAAAAACTTGCAAGGAGTCAAAGGTTTGGAAGGTCGAATATGTATAAATCACAAGACGCATGTTATAATAACTTACAAGAATTCATCATAATTATGAACATATAATCTGACATATCTGCATATGTGATTAATTTTGGTTTATCCCGGCAGTCGCTTATCTATTTTCGTGTACGTTTCATCATCTTTTATTTATAATTAGGTTATCACAACTGCACTTGTCTTACTAATTTTCTGTACAAAATTATGTAAAAAAGAAAAAGAAAAAACTGGAGCACAAATCGAATTATTACCTTAATTTTTACGTTTTTTTTTCCACTTTTTTTTTCTCAGGAGCCGATAAAAATTATCTGGTGGTAAATGCCACAATCCAATTCTCAATCCATTTTACGTTTCGATAGTTTTCTCGACCTGCAGCAGCCGCGGCGCATCTGCTCTGCAGCTTTAGCCGCAATGTTATTCATAACTGAAATTAATAATAATATTTACGTGATCTATTGTAGCCGGTGGTTTTTTTTTTATTATTATTAGGGCCGTACTGATACGCGCCATAGATGGGATTTTTTCTTGGTTTTGATCTGTACCTATCCGCGATTTGTTGTCTGTAGACAAAAAGTGGTCTGAACACCTTCGCTTCCTGACCCTCAAGGTCATTTAGATCATTTTTAACACGTCCATCGATCGATCTGGATCCACGAACCTTTGGCCTTGGATGAGCTAATTTATTTTCATCAATATTACGAGGACGCGCTTCGATGGAACCGTCATTTTCTAAACTTGCACTGCTTCTAACCACTCCGTAGGCCTGAATTCCGGACTCATCTCCGCTAGGATTATTCTCATCAGCTGCAGATCCTGAGTCAAAGGAGGTAACGGAAGTTCTCTCGATTTCCCCGTTATTTCGAAAGATTTTTTTCGGCATTCCGTATGCTTGAAGACTCGGTTCTCTAGTACTGGTCTGCACTTGAACTTCTGGAAGATGCGCGAATCTCCTGTGCGTTGTTTTCACTTTAGAATCAGTCAATTCCCGTTCGATGACAGGATTATCACCGAAATTTAGGTCCATCCATGACTTTGGAAGCCCGTAAGCTTGGATCGAAGGTTCTCGTAATTTCCCTTTTACACCTCCGGCAATCGAAGAACTTTTTGTATATGTAAAACGATCAACATTCTCCGATTTCCCGCCACTGCACATCGCAACACCGGCGAACGTCAAAATCAGTAAATATCGAGCCTGAAAAATCAGATATAAAATGAATCAGTATATGCTTAAAATTTCGACATCGTAATCAGGAGTATTTTTGACTGATACGTAGTATACAAATAAATAAATAAATAAATAAATAAACGAAATTCGTCACCATTTCTACGGTCGATCTTATTGCGATGATCGTTTTGTGAGTGAATCAATGTATCTAATAAATTTAATTAAATTATAAATCACTTCCGAGTTGGTTATTAACAGTACCACAGCACCTTACTGTCTGACTGTATCTGCGAGTACGAACAATGCTTATATATATTCCCAAGGCGATCTAAAGACTAGTATTAAAAGAGCACGTTTAAACCAGTTTGCAGATTCCACCGTAACGGGTGATGAAGTTCGTTCCACGTATGCCCCCTTTACGATTCCTGATTGGTTTAAGCTATACTTAATAAACGTAAGATGTGAGCTGCACTGCAGCAGCAAAAGGGGAAACCGCGAACCTACGAACATATAAACATAGAAACGTAGATTTTCATCTGATTGTGAGCTCACCGTGATTCATTGCACAGTGTATATGATTTATAAGTAGTCTAATGCTCTTCCGTTCTTCGGAAGAAAAAGCTTTTTATATCTATAATCTATATACAGTCGGCGTCATTCTGTCTGCAAAGTGAATACACTCGTTATAAACAAGGCAACTACAAAACGATGCAACGTTACGTGAACTCGCGTTCCCATGATGAAACTCGCATTAACATTCTAGTAATGTAAACATAAATGTGATTATACGAATCGTATAACGGAACCAAAAAAAACAAAAATTACTCGAAATTCGCTTTCGAATGCCAACCTATAGGTATAAATTATAATTCAATGCGTCGGACTGACGTGAGTATTGTTCGAAAAATTTCTATTCAAACACGTCTTCTTATTAAAAGTTAAGATGATTCGAACACCAACGTTCTTTTTCTTTTTCTCTTTCTTTTCAACGTCCTATTCGCAATAATTTGGAGAAAGCATTTTTCACGAAATATCTCTCATGCTAATAGTAAGTAGCAATAATGAGGCACATATATCGAGGGGGAGGGGGAATATTATGCGCATATATTTTTTTTTTTTCCCTACAGTGTTAATCGTGGGTGCTAATTGTTTATTCCTGGATTATCATTCCGTTGTACTAGGTAACAAAAAAAAATTTCAACAATGAATGACTAACTACGCGTGCAGACAGCTCACAATTCTAAGCTTTCATTAACACGGGTTTGCTAACGTTCGATATGCGAGAACAAAAAAAAAGCGAAAATCACAAAATATGTTGAACTTGTTGCGACCATTCTTGGTGAAAATAGTAAAAAAAATTCAATGAAAAAATAATCCTGACAAAGGCTCCTCGCAGGTTGCAGTTTATTTTCACTGGAAGTTCCCGCATGTTCTGTGTGCATGCTTAATCACTAATCTGCACTTCGTGATGTATCTATAAGTGTGTAGTATAATAATTGGTTGTTTGAAACGTTCGAAGTTAGAAGAATGAAAAAAAAATTGAAGAAAAAAGAAACAGTTATTTTCCGCTTCCTCAACGACGCGTCGGTCTCGTACATCTGTAATATGAACGTTTGGCATTTGTGAATACATTCAAAATATTTGAATAATAATCTATTGGCGGATCTCGTCTAATAGGTTCTCTTCTAAATAATCTAACAATGAAATAAGATAAACATTTATATTTCAGTTTGTGTAGAATATTATAACACGTTAAATGATATAAATGTATAACAATATTTTCTGCAATTAACAAATTATCACCGCAGCAGTAAATGGTTTCGTTTTTTTCCCCTCCATTCTATTGTATATGTAGATCGAAGTTCTTCGCGGTTAATTCTTTCTCTTAGAATCATTCGATTACAGTAATTTGTTGATATTCCACGAGAGAGCAAAATCGCGCGAAACTATTATCTGCGTCACTTCCTCATATCACATATAAACGATAACAATTTATTATGTATCCATATGATCTGTTTCATCTAAACATACATATAGCATGTATATTTCACTCTTCATTATTCTCCGTACTACTAAAAGACGCATATTAAATCGAATCGCGAACGTTCAGTGGTGATTTTCTATTATTCACTCGCGCTCTTTTTTTCTCTCGTTTTTATAATCCCACAATATTATTGATTTTACCGGGTAACTTCTGATCTGGAAAATTTTAGTACTAGTATTAATGATCTGGCAAACTTCTAAACCATAAGGAAAATCATTTGAGCTTAATTTGTTTTTCTCTGCATTATAATAATCAACAAATTGAGTACAGAATTTCGCGAATGTCTCAGTTTATTCATTCAATTTAATTAGTTTTTTGACATTTTAGAGAAATTGCTGGAAGTTCTTTGGGAGGTGTTGAAAAAACAACGATCAAAAAATTGAGGGAAAAAAAACCTTTTCGGATCGCAGAACCTGGTCGACTCGACATAAAATACCCCAGATATTACGAAATCACTAAAAGATGATTATTACATACTTAAGTGGGTTAGGCTAACTGTGCCACCTCGTGAATTAATTTCTAATTGTTTGTTTTTCGTTTATTTTTTTCCTAGGAATCGCAATTATTCGCAGCTGGTGTATTAACCACATGGAATTTCCGTTACCTAAATTTGGTTGAAGGAAAAAACTCAACCCGTACATTTTTGAATAATTTTTATGGCCCACGAAGGCCGTGATATTGAAAACTATATACAATTCAGATTTTTGCAGTTTTTTTTTATTCAGCCAATATCGCAATAACTCGATCATTTTCACTACCAATATTGGTACTTCTCGGCTACTCTGTTATTTATAACAGAAAAGACCCCGAATATTGGAATTTATTTGATTACGACGATATTTTTCAAGCAACCTATAATTTCACCTGCTTCTTCATACACCTCTTGGCCTTGTTATAAGTTGTTGCGAAAGAAAAGCAAAGTATGTTAGCGGCGATGGATGAAATTCTGTGAATATTTACATCTGCATATCACCCAACAACGGTAAGTGTTTTTCTGCTTATTGGATTAGGAGGATAATGACTCAGAACGTGGTGTACGATGATTCGCATATATTATAATGATACATACTAGCATACCCACATGTATACAATATTTTTTCATCTATGTAACGTGCAATAAATAATAATCAATATTCAATCTAAACATGACGCCACTCTATGTGAATGATTAATTGGGGAAATAAAAAACAAAGGAATGAATGAATCGACAAGCCGAGTTCTATAATCTAAGTTGATGAGCAGTCTTTCAGATTATTTTTGAAAAATATGAATTCCATATATGAAAATTAAGAGCCTTTTTTTACATCATTTCTCAGAACGCATGCAGTCTTAATTGGTACACATTATACAGACTTAAAAAAATTACCGTCTTTAACCTAATCTCCCGAATAACAAATTTAATAATCGTCGTAGTATCTTGGTCTTTTGTATGGATTATAATTATTATTCTGCCCGAAAGAACCACCGGAATAGGGAGGTCTGTATCGTCTATAATTAGTTTTCCGGTAGGCCCTTTCTTCAAGAATTCTTGTTCGTTCGTTCTCCTGTTGACGATACCGAAAAAGGGGCCTGAATATTATGTCTTCGGCGGGCACCATGTCATCCTCATTATTCTCGTAGTATAGACTCTCATCAGCAAGCGCAAAAACTGCTCTTAAATTTTTCGAGGGCTGCACCTGCGACGCAGCGTTGATATTTTGAAATTCCAGTGCACTCTGATCCTGGAATAAAAAAAGTATTTATTGAATTACTGGTCCAATTTGCAAAGGATGAGAAGACAATTTTTTTCACTCGCCGAAAATTCCACTTTCATAATTCTTTAATCGATTATTGTCAAATTGATTGTTAATATCGGTGATATTTTTTAAAAAAATTCTAGAGCTAATTTGAGATTTTCACATCTTTAAGATGAGTTGTTTTTACTGCATAACGGGAAAGATGGGCATTGATGATAAAATAATAAAACATAAATATGAATTTTTGCGAAGCAGAAATTTTTTTTATTCAAATGATTTTTTTTTTTTCTACGACGAAACTATCATATTTTTAGTATTTTCACCATATTAATTCCCAACTACTTGCCAACACCATATGTATTGATACGTATTTTAAACACTACCATCGATAGCTCACAATATTTGTACAACAATTGTCATTGATAAAATAAATGTTGTTTTTTCTCGCAAGAACAGCTTATCATTTATATTCGAATTAGGCGAATAATTTCACTTGCTGCGCCTCATTAATTCCTTAATAGTTTACCTCGATTCTAAACGTTGGATGTTCCTCTTTCTCCTTTTCTATTATTTCCACAGGAATCCTGGCCCCGTATTCGACAATTTCCTCATCCTGATGCACGTCGTCCGAAATCTTTTCTGTCGAAACCGGTAGCAGGGCGATAATCGATCCGTTATGATAATCCGCAGTCACGTTTTTCGGGTGCAAAATGGCGACTAATGGCGCAGATATTTTATCTCCAATTACACCAGGCAGACTTATGCTGGGGGGGACTACACCTTCCGGTAGCTTTATATCGTTCTGTTCTATACCAGGCACTTTCCACTTTTTTCCGTCAGACGACAACGGGGATATCTGGGGAAGCTCGTGAGTAGGAATTGACTTCGAATCTGAAAGCACTTTTTCATCGACTAAATTTTCCACCAAATCCTCGGGAAAGTTCTCGAATGCCTGGAATTTTGATACAGTTTCATAAGATTGTGCATTTTTCATGCTTGATTTTGAATAGGTGCGTTTTGTTTGCCAACTGATCTTCCAACATTTCAAAAGATGGAAGATTTGCTCCCTGCAAATGCGTCACATTTTCGAATTTTAAAAGCATGACAAGAAAAGATTACATTACCAAAATGAGCACAATAAAGATGACGAACATAACGCACTTTTTCAATTATAAGTTTCAAAAAATGATCGTCACTTTTTCTGGGGTCGTATCGCTACCCCGTGCGTCATCTATGGGGATGACTTCTGCGAATGAAATTTCTTCGACGGCAGTAATAGCAGCGTTTTCATTTTCAGCTGCGATGGTAGCTGCTTCCGTAATATTTTTCCTGATGTCTTCCAGATGAGTAACCGGAGCCGTTAGAATTTGTTCATTCTGGGTTAATATCTGTAGCAATTTTAAATAACTCGAAGTATTTGTAGTATTGAAATCAATTGGCTTAATTGATTTTGCGATTAGTTACCACATCCGGTTCGCTGGCGGGTAAAATAACGGTATTCTTTTTAACCACAAGTCCAGAAAGTGTTCCATTTCCCACAATTGTCTGCACAGCGTTCTGCACAACAACATCCTGTACAATTGCTGCTAAAGTTTCGTTTGTTGTTCTCGGAATTTCTGGCAACAAACTGACAACATCTTCTTCGCTTAATGGCTGCGCGTCAATATCAGAAACAGACGATAGGAGAGCCAATAACAAACAGATGGCCAGCTGACTGAAATCGGCCTAATGGTAAAATGAAAAAAACATTAAACAAAATACTACAATTTACTTCGGGAATGCCGAGATATGTTCAGAAAAATGATTCTTTACTTCTTGGTGATTTTTTACTCACCATAATGTGCAGACTGGTATTGAAACAATGGATTGAAGAGATATTTGTATCTGCTGCTAGCTCGGGTAGAAGATGCTGCTCTCTGGTAAAACTATAACGGGTCGTTCCGGTTTTATACGAGGTAACCAAAAAATTATCGATGATGTGCTAAACGAAATGTGTATTACCCTTGCGGTACTTACTGTGATTATTACATTTCAATATATTCAACTCATATCTATTCGAAATCGCAACGATTTATGCTGCAAGCAAGCATTATTGGCAATGAGCTTTATAATTTCAATGTCACGCTCACATTTATATAGTGCGCTGTAGTTTAATGCCAAGCACTTTCACTGAAAAAAAAAAAAGATTGGCAACTAATGATCAATCGAATCAAATGTTCTAAAGTAACTTTTACCTGCACATCGATCCCGCCTTGAAACTGCATTTCAAAAAGTCATTCGATGTCCATTATTCGTTATTTTTTCCACCAGTTTTCCAACTCTTGTCAAAGAAAATTTTATTTTTTCGAACCTTTTCATCAGCGTAATTCTTTTTATTTCGAGAACTGCCGAAGTTATTCCTATGAGATTTTGTCCGCGATAAGACTCCTCTTCGTACACTTCGACGAAGTGAAATGAACGATAAACGACTTGCGTATTTTGCATCACGCCATCGAAAAAGCATCATAAATGGAATTTCACAAAGTGGCTTAACTATTTGCAAAAGTGACTAATGGTCGTATAGTTTATAGATCTCGTTATCGCCATCGCACCTCATGACTTACCAGATGAAGTACAAACCTACTATATTGGTCAATAGTGCCCAACTATAAACTTCGCTCTTCAATGAGCGTGGAAAATTTCGAAGTTTAATCATACAGTCACGAGGTTTAGTAAGGGTCGTTGATAATCGAAACAGTTTCCAATTAAGAATTTAAATTTAAACAAACAAAAAACCGAAAATAATAAAAAAACAAGATTACTGGATATTCAAGTATAAAATTTTGCATCAGAAAAGACAATGACTCACACACAAACTGAATAATATACACAGAAAAGGCTCATAAACAAAAGAACTGACAATCGTGACAATGAACCAATGGCGATGCTGATTGGAGGGAAGTTCGTAGAATTATATAATTATGAAACACAAATTCAAACGATTAATTGTTCAGAAAATTGGCAAATTCAGAGGAAAAAAAATGACAAATAGTCATCGAACAAACAGGTGTGTTTATTAGAAGAGGAGGTTGGCGTTACTTAGCGAGCAATTAGTTTTGAGTTTGTTGACGGTTGTGGATATTTAGCAGGTGGGTTTTGTTTGCTGGTCATTCAGTAGCAGTCGTATAAAAGAGTTCCAGCAAGCATTTTATCCCAGTAACGAAAACACAGGACTTTCAGCAACAAGTACAATCGCAGTGAATCAAATTCATTAAATTACTTTCCTCAATTTTCCAACAAAACTAAATTTTATTGAGATAAAATAACAGTTACGGGAATTTTTCTTGCCCATCACGTGACTCGAAAATGAAGTTCCACGTGCTATTAATTATCGGAATAATAAAATCAATCGAAGGAAAAGCTACAGCAACGCCAGAAACAATTATTACCACTGGAATTACGTCAGCAGCTGGAACTGAGTCTCCGAATTTCACAATTGAGTCATCGTCGAGTCTGCATACGGAATCATCACCATCGGCAAAATTCGTTTCTACGACTGAAGAAATAATTACCAAGACGACGGAAGGCCCTTCGAAAGATAATAATTCTCCAGCGGAGTTGCCTGCCTTCGGCCCGGATCTTTTAACGGGTGATATTTTGTTAGATCCTAGCGTTATTTTGGCACGTGCTACGAGGGACGCCGGACATTTCAAGAGCGTTAATGATCTGCCCAAATCAATAGTCGACTCCCTAGATCTTCGTTTTGATGACAAAATCCCAACCTTTTATTTCCTGAAATTTATAAGGGTGCCCAGATCGACGAACCGAAAATTGGTACCAGAAAAAATTCACGTGCATTTTAAGATGCCTGAAGGTTCAGATAAGACCCTGAGGAGAATCGTGCGGAGCGCTGATCAGGTGGGTGCAGAAAAGAAATCAGCTGATGAAAGTGGAGATCTAGAAGGCGCTGAAGACGGTTTCATCATCAGACCATTTTTCAAATATCGTCATGAACAGCGAAAAAAATCTGAGAGAGGAGGATTCAAAAACAGGGATACTTATAGCTATTATTATCCCAGATATCCAGTATTCCCTGGTAAATAATTGGCAAGGAATATTTAGAGTAATTATGCGACGCGATCAACGATTATATTGAATTGTATAATTTGTCACGTGACAATAACGTGATTTCCTTGTAAATATTGTAAATATATTTTTTATGTGTGTGTTAATAAAATTTCAAAATTATACAAATGTGTTTATTAGAAACTAAAATAGCCCAGGAATTTTCAGAATCGGACTTAATCTTGACAATTAAGTTCTTAACACCTTTTCTGCCCGAAAATCGGATGTCAAGTTCGACATCTGGATTTTTAAGTTTCATTTGAATTCATTTTCTTGCTCGCATGTTATCTAATGAAAAATATAAATGTATCACAAAATTTTTTTGCTCGATGAATAATAAAATAACATCCACTAAATAGTAAATTTCAATTGTTCACTGATCATCAATACCCGGCTTAATCCACAAGCACAAAAATTGAACAATACAAAAAAAATATCAATCTCTTGTTGCATGAACTAGTAACTCTTTAAAACTATTCATACGTGTAAGGATGACTTTTAAACGTATGTTAAGTTGCCTGCTCGGAGGCGTGAAACGATGAAGATCAATCAGTCAATGCTACACGGGCTGACCATAGATATTAAATCAATATATGTATATCTATGGTATGACGCACTTCGGCAAAAGTCAGGTAACTAAATATGTTGCGAAAGTTCACACCACCGACGATTAGAAACCAGGTGACGAAATGATATACATCTTCCAAAATGGCATAGATGTTGATTTGAGATACGAAATTCGACTATTAGTTTGCAATTGATTTTGATTGGTATTTTAATCGATTGTAAATTTTCGTTACTTTAAATTATCATTCTAAGTATTTGTTCACTTAAAAAGAACGAACTCAGTCTTTTTGCGTCGCTTTTTGCTTTTTTTTAATGAAATAAAATGATAAAGCAAATTCAAATATGTCACAGCATTGTCTGGATTGGAGGATGGAATAATATTATCATTGACAAATTAATTGATTTGTTATTAACTTTGATTTAATATCACAAATATCAATATAATTATTACAACTTAATTTCCTATGATATCTTATAAAGACTGTTACAATATTATTTATAACTAATTATTGGGCTTACGAAATTACTTTGGTGGGTAGCTTTTGTGGGCTAAACAAATATCTAAATCTAACCAGCTACTCACTACCAGATAAAGCAAATTGAGACTTAATTTATATGCAATCTATCCTGCATTAATTCTACGAGAGATCTTTATCAACATGTTCAATGTTTTTGAGTTGTTGATTTTTGTTCAACGTTATCGAAAGCAAATCATCACTTCATATTTTATACTGCTGTTTAACTAGCAGGAAACTAGCCAATGCAGTTTGGTAAGATACTAAATGGAATAGGGACTCTAATCCTTCTGCATCAAAGCGTTGAGAGCTTATTAGCATTGAAAAAGTATCCAGTGCCATATAACGAATTAACCATGGCAAGAGAGCTCCTGTGATAGCTATTGGGTTATCTACTCCACAGTAGTCTTGTAACGAGTCTTGATCAGCTGCATGGTTACGCCTTTATTCAGCCTTCAAAGATAGTCTTGCTGTTCCATGAGGGGTGAGATCCAAGAAGTCTTCTGACAATTCTTTTTAACTTCGCTCCTCGTGGGGTCACCACGACTTTTTCTTGACTGCAGTATCATCCGCAGTCTTGGCAGCAAGCAACGTCCCATGTAATCGTTCTCGAGTGTTTCAGATGTCGCCAAAGACATAAAAGTCTTCGATTGAGTGAAGATTTATGACAGACATCTACCTCACAACTTGACCATGTCTGTGCTGTGGGTCCCTGTAGTCAATTGTCTATTCAGAGAGTAATATTGTTCCTTGGTTCATGGATCGATCGGGATAGCTTAAGTCACTTCAAAATCTGCGGTTTCCACGACGGTTTCCATTCTTGATGCGTTGGCGGTAAGCTACTTGTTGACGGTAAACAAAGAGTGGACGGAGAACGTTGGTTCCAGCAGCGGTCTCGAGATCGTCAGAGCTGGCATCTTGAGCATCAGCGCTGCGCTTGAACAGATCCTGATGACCGGCTTCCTCGGACACTGTGGTTGTCGCTACAGAGTCACTGACTGTTGATTTGTCCTCAGTTGTAGCCGCTTCAGTCGTCTCCTTTGCAACGATAGCTTGTTCGGTTATAGTATCCTCCGCCATAAGACCAACAGTCGATCCAGCTTCCGTGGAAGATTTTATGTCATCGACAGGCTGAACTGGCATAGCCATAGCGCAAGCAGCGAGGGCCAGGATGATGAATACTTTGTTGAAAGCCTGAAGCAAAAGAAAAAACAATATGTTAGAACCAAGTTTGGATCAAGATAGTATTGAAAAAAAAGGGTGAATTCCCTTTGAATTCGATGTATTATTAATTCAATGACCACAAAAGATGCTTACCATTTTATTGATTGAGTTTTGTTGAAGTGTTTGAGATATGAATTCACAAATGTTGAAATCTGCTGGTATCCTTTTTGGAATTTGATAAGATATGCTGATTTGTTTTTTAGAGTTGTATATATTCACTTTTGCAAAGCTGATGAGAAGATTTTGTACTTCTGCTTGAGTTGCTCTGAGTTGAGTATACTCTGAATCTGAAGTCCCGGAGCATTTATACTCCGACATGACGTCAAATGGGACCCGCTAAATGTTCAATGACGTTCTACGGAAGGTGATAACTGTCCCAGTAAACTCTAGTTACTAATTTTCATACACCTTCTGACGCAGTTCCACTCTCCATACTCTAGATTTACATCGTATTACTCTTCGATCCATAAATGATCTGATGGATTTATCAACATGTGACTTTTACCTTTTTCGAGGAAACCAATGTCCCATTCTTCAGTCAACGCCAATGTGATTCATGTCTCTCTCCACTACTCCTTAGTCATACATTGTCCAGGAATCCCTGAGATGGCAATGTAAATTGTTGATGCAATGGCTCAGAGCCAAACGAAGCTGTTATCAACCGACAATACATGGTATACTGTGGTACAGTCTTTCAAGTGACAGTTAGTCACTTGTTTTGGATCATTGACATTTTTAGATAAAACAGCTACTCCACATCTAGATTTTAGTTTCTGAGTGATGCCCACATTGTAATTCTTCTATTACCCCGAAAAAATCATCTACTCCTTTCAAATTTTGATGAACATTAGCAAGCTGAAATCGTTGGAAGACAAACTGCTCGTTGATCATCTTCACAAGGTCGTCCTGCGACCCTCGAAGGTATTACTAATAAAAAACAAGTTCCTTCGACTTACTATCGTCATGCGCTAATCGAATTGTTTTTCCTCGACACTCATGCAGAGAACTCCATGGAGGTGAAACTAGATACCTCATATTTGTCATTTGTCACGTAACCAGAACTTCGATAAGTGTTAATTGAAAAGTACAATCGTTGTTATTATAAACCTCGTGATTCAGCTGGCCAAATTGCACTGATTGTTTCGCGTAAAAATTGACCCAGCTTCTGGGTTCAAATTACTGTGATGATCCACGGAAACAAATAACGAGTGAATGAGAGTATTATAGGTCAGTTCCAATTTCAAGAGTTGACAAGGTCATGTCGTCAAAACAGGGTGAAGACATTACGTTAGATTTGATCATAATTCGTTCCCAATTCAAGATTATCAAAATCTGTAGTAATAGTAGCACTATAGAAGCTTGGGAAGGAGAAGACTGTGTATTTACTATTTGCGAGCCCCAAAATCTCTTCCTCAAACAAGAGACGCAATCCGTTGACGCATTTCGCGTCCATCGACGTCAACTGTGTATGTACCGTTTAGCTCTGGTTTAGCGGAGATTCCGATGGTATATATAAAAGCTGAAGACGGCTCAGGCCCGATTCCACAACTTGAGTTTAACCGAGATGATTCGCTTCCATCCTCCGGCACGAAATGAACTCTGAACAACTCCCAGGTTTCAAGAATCAAAGTCGAAATTGATGATGGGTCGTCGATTGTTTTTAAGAATTATGGGAATGATGAGGGAAATTTGAGGAATTATCTGTTGTGTAATGGACAATAATTTTATTTACAAAATGAAATGAAAATTTATTTATCATAATCGGGCTGAGAAGCGATCGGGATGTTACGTAAAACAGATACACAAATTCTGATTTATTATACAATGAATGGTACTTTGAACAGTTTGAATAATTTTTTGATCGATTGTTAAATCTATAACATGATGATGTTGAAATTTCTCGGGAATTCGATAGCAGAACTTTGTTCAATGAACAATCGAGTTGATTGTAATTAATGAAACATAGTTGCTTTTTTTTCTGTCGAGTGATCGATGGTGATCGTTACATCAGATGCATACGTCGTCCGCGAGTTTCTTGACTCCATGAAGTTAGGTAATTGGCTCCAAATCCGGAAGTTTAGTACCAATAACGGGAACCCCAACCACCCCAACCACCCCATCCGCCACCCCAAGATCCGTAACCTCTACCACCCCATCCGTATCCTCTGCCACCCCATCCTCCGTGATAACCGCCCCATCTCGGTCTGTAGTATCCGTAGTGTCTAAAATTTACAAAATTTAGGGAAAACGAATTTATAGATCTGCTTTCAGGATTTCTTAAAATCAATTAATAATTAAAAAAATTTTTTTTCAATTATAAATAGTGAGCTTGGAAAAATTCTGAACTACTTATACCCCCAGTGCGAAGCTTCGGCTTCCAGGTCACTTTTTTCCCCAATATTCGGGTCTGCGCCTTCAGGACCGGGAATAGGCTGTTCCGGTGACGGTCCAACTTCCGGTGCTATTTGAGACCCCGTATCGATCGCAGGTCCTGCCGATGCGCAGACAAAAACTGCGAAGAGCAATACCTAAAACCGCAGAATAAGTTGTAAACATATGCAGATAAATATGATCCACGCACGGTTGTCAAGTATACATATATCTAATTAATAAAACGACGGCTTATGAGTCAAATAACAAATTATTCATTATACGTAAAATATGCTTATCATAAAAAGATTTTTATATATAGGTACAACGAAGAGTCGAACGCCAGAGATTTCAACGCCTGGGTAATAACAATGTAAACTTTCGGGTTATGAAACTACGTCAGGTTTCTCCAAAATTTGACAACGCCGGCCGCTGTAAGCAGTTATAATTCTGAAATATACTGTATATGTGTATCATCGCGTTTTCAAAATAAAGCAAATAAGGTAAATAAGCATGGCTACGAAGAAACGAGAATAAATTCTGACCGGTGGGCTGCACATTGTTACTGAGATCAGAATTCATTAATGTTCTAAACGTTTTACAATTATTCACAATTACCTGCAGTGTCCCAAAATAACAAATCAAGATTACCTGATTGATAACAGAGCTATTACAACTTATATGTTGAAATTAGACATTTTTTCTCGAAAATTCGATGAATAATCCCTGCATTTTCGATGGTATGTATTTATCCTTAACTGACAATGAGAACTGCTGGTAATTTAAGTTCGACAAATATAATATAGACTTTGAAAAACAAAATTGAAAAAAAAACTGAAATAGGCATGCGACAATCAAAAAGGTTAGAAAAATCCATGTAGTCCCGAATTATTTAATAATAATAACAACGTCCTGCACTTACAAAATACGTCGGTCGTATCATGATGAAAAGTTGAGACTGATTCCTTTTCTGATGCTCGATCGCAGCTTTATATCGGTCTCATCCTGATGTGCAAATCCCCCTCTTCCAAGGATTCATAGGACTTGGGGGATCCCATAAAGCCCCCGCAACGATCAGAATACTCTGAGGGCGCAGTGTCAGGGACGAAAACGTGTACGGCTAAGTGAGTAAAATACTTTATACATATTATCGTGTTATTCGTACAGCTGGAGGTAGGTGAAGACGGTAAAGACATCTCATTTCGCTGCAGATATAAAGTGCGTAAAACAAGGACATAGGTATAATACGTATAGGCATGTTTGCAGCATACGTATCTACTTTTTTTTTTTATTTATTCATTTTTTTTTTCTTCCAAGCTGCACGTATAGCAAACTATTCAGCATAGCAAACTATATAGCAGACTCCAGCGGCAGTATAAATTCAAACAAAGAGGATATCGCAACTGCAGGAAACAGATGAAAAATTCTTTTTGCAAAAAGCAAATATTATCTCCCCAAGTCGCTCAGGTAACAAAAAAAAGGAAAAATGATGGCAAATAAAACCAAAAAAGACAATGCAAATTATCATCGATGTGAGAATTAATCGATCTATTGTATGCTTCTGTAATTTGGATTCAAGTTCGACCATATTCGACGTCGTTCTACACTCAATGGTAGTACCTGTATACCTCAAATAAACTACATCGGTGAATTTTTTTTCCATAGCATAATTTTATCTTGATTTAAAATTTTGTACTTCGAACAATAGGTTCTATAATTCCAAAGAGTAATTTTTAATGATGTCATACACAAATTCTACGATCGATTACCATGGCCAGATTTTTTTGATTCGTCGGATGCTCGATTTAATATAAATAATGAGATCGACTTAATACGGATAGTATTATTGTTACGCAATCAGTTGTGATTAATTTCGCGGTGAGTAGGATAGAATTTTGGGATACACACACTTGTAGATATAGTATTACAAATAATAATACATTATAAATCGGAATATTATCTCGAAATAAACATCGAGGATCGTTCACCTCTCCGCATCTTTACCGCTCAAGGACAACTTTTTTTTCTGCATTGTAATATCCCCCGTCGCTTGAAAAGGAAGCAAGAGAAACGCGTGAAGATCGAATACGAGGATAGGGAAACGAGTTTTATTCAATTCTGCGCGCGTCCGGAAAATTGGAAATACCATGTCCCCGTCAAGTACTTCTTGAATGCAACTCATCAACGAAATTATCAAAGAGCTTTTAGTTTTGCGACCCTATGCAAATTTTTACTCATATTATGAATTCGGAGTTTGATCATTCTCATCGATGATTAATTCAAGTTTTACAAAAAAAACCACAGTACGCATAATAGTGGCATACACGAGGGCATACATTATTAAAATTTGATTTTTGATGTCAAATCAATTACGTTCAAATAAAACTTTTTTTTACCTGCAAGGAACACTTCGGCCATCAGTATTTTAATTTATTCCCTCTGCCAGTTGGCGATAACTACCACCGCAATAAGTATGATAATAATCAATTATTCAAAATGTCTCAAAGTTCAAATGGTTCAAGACTAGACTTTTTTGCGCATCGTATAGGTATGAGCAAAATTTAAGCTTCACGAATTACAGATAATTGAAATGCGTCACATGTCGTTTAAAGTTACTTGCGGGGATTTTCCCAAGATTTAAATGATAAACGATGAAATAACTTCTTTTCCGAACCTGCCACGCGGCTATCAAAGCCGAGTTGATTCTTTTCATCTGCCGCTAATCATACCCGGCATTGTTTGTCATTTTTACAGGGCGTAATTCGTCCGAAATCAAAAATGTTGCATACAAAATGATGCGTATAATGGCCATACGGGGTTTGAATTATTTTTTTCTCACATCACTGTTTGCGTACGGATACCTAATTGCAGGTATGGAACGCATCCAGAATGATGCATAAGTTGTTGAGACAGGTGAAGAGATCGTATCGCGTCAAGTACGCGATTCGTATTCCAATCGCAAGAGATTTCGAGTGCTTTAACCCTACCTCGAGAAGTTGTAAGAAATTAAAATTAATGACTTCGTGCCCAAATTATTGGTATGGTTATAAATATTCCCTGTCTACTAGTTATGAAAGACTTTTTCCTCGCATGGGAGGAACGTATTTGTGGCTCTCAAAAGAATTAATGAAGCGATGTGATCCAAAATTCCCGGTACGAAGGTCATAAAAAATATAAATAAATAGACCTGTTTTGGTCAATCAACGGCAATTACAGAGCAGGTATAAAAATGCAGCGAATACTGAAGAAAAATAGACACGTATATTTTTAAGAAATTTTTAAGATATCTTACCAGAACCTTGATGAACCTTGAATCATTTTGTAAACAATGAGTCAAAACGACTGCATGATGCAATATTATTATGCAAAAATACTTCCCGATTCATGCAGAACGTAGAATATTTAAGAAACAATAAGAGTATGAGGACAATCTTAGTAGAAGAAAAAATGCATGTTGGAAATAGTACATTTTTTATTATTGTCATAGTGATAAATATATTTAGTAGTTGAAAATAAGCATTCCTTCTTTCTCGTTTGATTACTGTTTTTGAAGAAAAGTATGATAAGCACGTCTCACCTTATCGATGGAAAAAAAAAAGATGTTCATTACTTTCGGTCAAAAACGTCGTCTTTACAAATATAAACATGAACGATAATTCTAATCAAATAATACATTTTAATACATTTATAATTTCCGAATAGTTTGGTGAAATATAACTTCTCCGTAAAGCATATATACCGTAAGTAAATCTCGAATAAGAAAATTTGTATGTGCAGTTTTCGAGGAGGCACATTATCTTACGATTGATGAACCGCCAATGATCGACGCCTTTAGTCAATGGCCTGACAGAAGCCCCATCCGTGCCACTCGCCAGGGTTGGTATAATCTCCACAAGCTGGACAAAACTGGCTCTCGGGCTAGATTTGCGGAAAGTCAAAAGACTGTCATTGCAGATCCAAACATGCTTCGACATGTTCCTCTAGAGGTCTTATAGCTTTGAAAGACAGGCTGCACTTTGGACATGAGAATGCTGTGATTACGGGGGTTGATACAGACTCTTCCGAATCCTAAAATGAAATCATTCCTATCGATGGAAAATATCCGTTTGACTCATAAACTAATGGTTTTAAACTGATTGAAACACCAAGAAACATTTTTTTGGTGCCCAAATTTAACTAATCGTAATTAATGTTAATACAGGATCAGGTTAAAGAGTTACTGCTAACAGTGCAGAGATGATAGTCCAGTAAAATTAGACGTTGTTGGAAAAATGTGTTTTTGAGCATCTTTTATGACCCTCCACTTATCCCAAAAAAATTGGCTTTCAAGTCCATTTTGTAGATATTAGGCACTTTTTCAACTAATTTTACTAGGCTATGGAGTATAATGCCAAACGTAAGCCTCCAATCAACGGTCACCGAGAAAATTTGAATCAAGGATTACCAAAAAGTGAAAACACAAAAACGCCCTGCATGCAAATTTAGAATTTTCAGGTAACGTTAGAAGAACTAATGCAACTTCTGCTCTGAAATTCTGTTAATTGTGAGAATTGGTAAGCCTTGTTTAAATTCACGATATAAGGACGTGAATGTCATTTCATATTTTCACTTCTCCATCATGATTCTAATGTGAACTGTCAAACTGGGATAATGACTAGGAACAGAGGACTATGTCCGGGTCGTCCACTAGATTAGACAATGTGTTAGTATGAAAAAATCCTCAATGAATCCAAAATACAGTCTGCTTTTTGTGCAACTAGGAAAGACCTACACCAATATTAGTAACATTGAAATGATTACCCTTTCAGTTTGGGACTGCGGACTGAAAAATGATTGCCACTGGCTTTGTTGCTGTTGGGCCTGCTGTTGTAGTTGTGGTGCAGATGCTTGTTGTCCTTGAAGAGTAGCTACTAAATTCATGTGTAGTTTTTGTAGGTTTTTGAGTTCAGTCAGAAGCTTCTCTTTCTCCTGTACCACTCTCTGCCTGGCTTCTCTTTCCTCTTTGAAATCTTCCTCGTAGACCTTTACTTGAGCTTCTATATGTGGAAGTCTTTCACTCTGAGATACAAAAAAAGTAATATCCATCAATAGAAGAACGAGCATTTTACTCAAATTCCACAGTAAGACCACACCTGAACACTTACTTGTTTTTTTAAGGAATTAATATCTCCTTGCAAACGATCAACTACTTCGGCGTTCAGTTTCAAATTTTCTTCCAAGTTTTTGTTCTTGGCTTCTAGTTGTTGAACAACTTGTTGTAAATTCTTCTTTTCTGCCAAGAATTTTTGCTGTTCGACTTCTTTTGCTGATTTTAACTGAGCAAGAGTCTGCCCAAGATTGATGCACTCAGTTTGTAATGAATTTTTGGCATCTATTTCCTTAGCAAGGGCAATTTCTTCTGACAAGATATTGGTGTTAGCTTCTCCTAGTAATTTTTTATTTCTAGCTGAATCTTCGTTTTCATTTACGGGTGATTTTTGTAGATCTTCTTCTGGAGACACTTCAATCTTTGATGAGAATTAACAATGGATTAGCGGAAAAACATAAAATGTGGCAATATTTAAGTGACTCACATTCTTGTTTTGGGAACAACTCAGCTTTGCATTTTCTTGGTGCATAATTTCCAGCTCGTAAAGAACAGAATTATAGTCGGAAAAAACTTTTTGAAATTGGCTCTGAGCTTTTATCATTTCTTGCCTTTCATTCATCATTTGTAGTCGCTCATCATTCAATCTGACTTTACACGCTGCTAACTTATCTTGCTTTTCGCCAAAAACCTGTTCGTTGCTAGAAAAACACATCGAAGTCAATTCAAAATGAAAGAGAGTAATCAACTATTAAAGTTTGATCGTAATAAACAAACCTGCTCGCTTTTTCTAAATCCTGCAGTATAACCATAGCTTCCTGCAGACATTCTTGTACAGTGATGTGACGCGTGCCTTGCTGGCCCCAACATTCTGATAATCTCTGCAATATGTCATTATATTGCCTAACATTCTGAAGAAACTGAAGATGATCTTCTGATAGTGGTCGGTTGTAAGGATCAGCCGTCTGAATTTCAATTGGTGGCAAAGACTGAAAATCAGGTCATTTCGTTATAGTAAAATATTGATAATACTACAAGCCCAAATTTATTTTAACAATTACGATTAGTATTGGCGAATATCTAAGGAATTTTTAATAACTTACGGTTTGACAGGTGACATTTAATTGTTGTTCTAACGAAGAAATTAATTCTTTAAGATGTTTATTTTCTTCTTCATGTTCCTGAATTTTCTCTTTGCCCATATCTGACGATTGTGCTTGCTTTGATGTCATAGCGATTAAACTGAAGTCTGCAAGGCTGCTCACTTCTTCTTTTTCTTTCAAATTTAACTCTAGTTTTTCCACGTCCAGTTTCAATCCTTCAATGGTCACATCAGCCTGCTTCAGCTGCTGATAAAGACGAGTTGATAAAGCTATATGACGCTGTACATCAGCGGTTAGGGTTCCACAAGTCAATTTTGAAGCAGCCAGCTCCTTCGATAGCTTTAAATTCGTCTCTTGAAGGTCATGTTCTCGTGCTGATTGCGCTAGGTTTTGAGCTTCTACAGATTCTGACAACTTGGCCTCTAAATTTCTCACCTATCATGTAGTGAGATAATACTCAGGTAATTAATCATTATTCTTAAGCTGTTAATTAAATTGAAAAGGTGAAAATTATAGTGAAAATTAAAGTTCACCTTTAAATCAAGATCAGTGCTGACTACTGAACCTTGAGAAGCCCTCGTTTTCAGATCTGAGTTTTCTTTTTTCAATTGGTTGATTAGCTCCTTAGTTTCGTTGAATTTTTGCTTGTGGCTCTGATGAACTTTAGATATTTCTTCTTGCCAAGCAGCAATGGTATTGAATTGTTGTTTCATAGCCAAATTATTCTGTTGTAGTGTTTCCTTAAGCTTGACATTTTCTTGCAACAGTTCTTTGAGCTTTTTCTCAGTTTCCCCAGCAGTCAGGGACGAAATTACTGAATTGTAGT
Source organism: Athalia cordata (assembly GCA_963932425.1). NCBI lineage: Eukaryota > Metazoa > Arthropoda > Insecta > Hymenoptera > Athaliidae > Athalia > Athalia cordata. The sequence continues at coordinate 37,285,945 of OZ010626.1, forward strand.
CCTGAAATGGATAAAATCGAATTAGAAGAAGCTAGATTACAAAAAGAACTTGTATCGCATCATCTCTTGGGGTCTAGAAATGATAACACAAAACACAGCAGGTTTCTGTTAATGACTTACAGCCGACGAGCTTTTTTGTTGAATCTGGGCAAGCGATGCTAGAGATGAGGCTTGAATTGAGCTTAACGAATCTTTACTCAATACAACAAAGGATTCGTCATCTGGGTCTACAGAATTTGGAGTTGATCGCATCGCATTAAACCCAGATCCTAGAGTATTCAAACTCACTCCGTTGCCTACAGGTTCATCTATCTTGAATCTTGGCCTACCATCATTCATAATGAAGCCGAGACTTTGAAGATGATTTTCATTGGTTATCCCAGCTCTGATATTGGCCTCCAACAAACTTGCAGGTTCAATGGAATCCATTGATGCCATGCTTCGTGATGCTGAAATCCAAACATTACTTCTTGTAAAAGCATCGTTTAAAAATAATCTGAAACTTGAAAGCAAATAAGATGAATTACAATTATTCATGAAAGCAATGAGGGCAGGTTCTCAGATTATAATACGATTTTCATTGGGCATGTGAGTCAGATAATGAATGAGTCATGGATGAATTATTAAAGGTTAACAGTTTGGTTTCGCTAGATTTTGGTTATCGATTTGAAAGCTACTATGCATTAAAACTATTATTAGATTTTAATTCACTGGTCAATCAAATTACAGTTATTTTATATCAATATTATCAAATTTTTCTCCAAATGTCAGCCTATGTTCGCGTGTACGACGCACAACACTGATAGTTTAAAAAAAAATCATAATAAAACTGCAAGCAACGTCAGTTGAAGAGTTGAAGATTTGTATGGAATTTAAGAAATGAACAACTTACGTTTACAGTTCTGCTGAAAACTTTCCATCTTGTGACACGGCGACCGACGTCAAGATTTATTTATAAAACTCTCATTTAAAGACAATATTTTACGTGCGTAAGCTCTTTCGCCCCTCAAATAATTATACAATTGGTACCGAATTTTACTTCAACCGCTATGGTGCTTATTTCAGGTACTAATTCAAGGGATAGTGGATACACGTTCGACGTCCGTCAGGCGTCAGGTCAGTATCAGTTGAGTGCGGTCAAAGTGCGGTGACAGTGTGCTGTTTGATTTTATGTGCAGGTTGTGTCTGGTGGAGAAGACTGTGAAATACACAGATGTAAACGAAGAATCTGATCAATAATTAACGTAATATAAAATACGATGAGCGCACAACCTATTAGCTAATTTGTAAGCCTAGCTTCTGTCAAATTCTAGACCTCAGTGATAAGGGTGTCTGCTCCAATTTGGTCCTACAGTAGCTATGATTATCTCAATGATACAGGATTTACACATCCATACGTCGTCGTCGACGGTCAGGGCGACCCTAAAAAGGGTCTCGGGGACGAAGAACTAGGCTTGACGACCGCTGATATCAACGCGATTCCACGTACGCAGGCAAGCAAAGAATATCTTCGTTTTAAACGTCGTCGATCTGGAACGACTTCTGCAAAAATCATGGGGAATGCTGATACTAAATTGAATTTTCGGAAGGCCGTGGTACAGCTAACATCCAAAACCCAGGTGAAAATTACGTAGTTCATATTGCGCTCCTACTTCAAATTTGAGAATTCAATCATCTAATTATTTATTTAAAGATGATTGCCTGTCGCGGGAATCATCAACGACTTTCACACATGATTTTTTCTTCCTACAGCCTATAGATGCGGGCGATGACACATTTTGGGACCAATTCTGGTGCGAGAATGTCGTTAACGTGCAAGATATATTCACGCTTATACCAGCACCTGAGATTCGCGTTCTCAGGGAAGAAGCCCCCTCGAATTTAGCAACACTTTGTTACAAGGCAGTTGAGAAACTTGTGAAGGCTGTTGATAACAGCTGTCGGACACAGCGGGAACATCAAACGGTTTTAAACTGCTGTAGACTTCTGACCAGGCTTCTACCGTATATATTTGAAGATCCCGACTGGAAGGGATTCTTTTGGTCGAGTTTACCAGGAAAAGAAGACGAAGAGAGTGTGCCGTTAGCGCATTCCTTACTCAACGCGATTTGCGTAAGATATCTGTCTTTAAAAGTATGAAAAAGCCTCCGTGAATATATGGCGCTAGATCAACTGCAGGTTTTGTGATAATTATGATAGCGTTTATTGCGCTATTGATTTTAAAAAAATCAATAATCATGTTCTTCTGTCCTCCCATTTTTACCAGGACCTGTTATTTTGTCCGGACTTTACGGTCGCGGCGAATAGAAAATCTGGACCGGTGAGTTAGGGGATTCAGAAATGCGTATGAAACATGTTGAATATAGATTAAAATCTAATATTAATTTTATCAGGACAAAGCCGAGGAGTTACAGTCTATCGATAGCTGTGAATACATATGGGAAGCGGGGGTCGGGTTTGCTCATTCGCCACCGAGATATCCGTACTTGGATTCAAACAGGACTGAATTATTAAAATTATTGCTTACGTGCTTCAGCGAGACCATGTATAATCCGCCCACGGATCTTTCCGTAACGCCTAACAGATGGATCGCTCATCTGACGAGCACGGAGAACAGGTATGAATCGGACATAAATCGAGAAAAAAATCTCTGAATACGATAGATATTAAAATCTCAATTTTCAGACATGCTCTGCCGATGTTTACCTCGTTACTTAACACAGTATGCGCGTATGACCCAGTCGGTCTCGGCGTCCCGTACAATCATCTTTTATTTACCGATTCGTTGGAGCCTCTAGTTGATGTCGCTTTGCAAATTTTGATCGTGACACTCGATCACGACACCAGCGGGGGTTTTTCGATGGAAGAGGGAGTTCCAGGGGATAATTTATTCATTAATTATCTCAGCCGCGTTCACAGAGACGAAGGTAATCCCGTATTACGGTAAATTTTGACGTCGAGAACGAATAACGTTTTTACTTATTATTGCAGATTTTCATTTCGTTTTGAAGGGCATAACTCGACTTCTAAACAATCCCTTGCTGCAAACATACTTGCCTAACTCAACAAAGAAGGTTCACTTTCACCAAGAGCTCTTAGTCTTCTTTTGGAAAATGTGCGACTACAATAAAAAGTTCCTTTATTACGTCCTGAAGAGTTCCGACGTCTTAGAGGTTCTTGTACCTATATTGTATCATCTGAATGACTCAAGAGCCGATCAATGTAACTACCATACCATATACTCACTCCTACCACCTTAATAACCAGAACATTATTCCTTACTCCTAGATGATCGCGTGCGACTAAAATATTCATAAAACGCACGCACGTTTCCATTGTTTCAGCGAGGGTTGGTCTCATGCATATCGGCGTTTTTATCCTTTTATTACTGAGCGGTGAAAGAAATTTTGGTGTCAGACTCAACAAACCTTACACAGCTACCATTCCAATGGATATTCCAGTGTTCACGGGTATCGCAATAATCGTACATTTCAATTACACGCCATTTACTGTTTTTAATTAACTCAAATACTTCCATACAGGTACTCATGCCGATTTGTTGGTCACGGTATTTCACAAGATAATAACGACGGGACACCAGAGACTTCAACCACTGTTCGACTGCCTTTTGACCATACTAGTCAACGTATCACCCTACTTAAAAACTCTTTCAATGGTGGCAAGTACCAAGCTTCTGCATCTCCTCGAGGCATTTGGAACCCCTTGGTTTCTCTTCTCATCCCCAACGAATCACCATCTGGTTTTTTTTCTACTTGAGATTTTTAATAACATTATACAGGTATGACCGATAATTTATCTAAAAATAAGTAAATTTATTTTGCTTATACTTTTGACCGATTTTATTTTTTCAGTATCAATTTGACGGGAACAGTAACCTCGTTTATACAATAATACGTAAACGTCAAGTATTTCACGCTTTAGCTAATTTACCCAGTGATTGTAGTACAATTGCGAGATCATTGAATCGGAGACAGAAAAGGCCTATACCCGTTAGTACCTCGACTGAAAACGTTAGCGAAATAGCCATGGAAGGATCCAGACCTGCGTTACCTGCCGAACCGGGAACCCTCAAAGCCTCTTTGCTGGAAACGCCAGGTAATAGCATCGAAACTTCACAAATTAGATCATGCTTAATTTCACATTTGTATGACTTGTTCCAGGGATCGAAAATATGACGGAAAAGGAATCAGCGCACCCCTTGAGCCCCGCGGTAGACGTAGGCACAAGTTCCGCGAGTACCGGGAACGACGCCAAGCATCGAGATGCAACAGCACCAATAACGACGGAGGAAGAAATACAAGAAATTTCCGTGGGCTCTACAAAACCGAATTCCGTAGTCCATGTAAGTGTTAAGAATAATCACACGGTATTGTTACTAGATTGAGATAAGACATGGCTCTTTTAATTCTTGTAGAAAGGTGGAATCAGAGTAACGGAACAAACAAATGTCGCGCAAAATGTCAATCAATGGGTGCCCTCTGGCGATTGGGTACATCAGTGGAAAAGCAAACTTCCATTACAAACAATAATGCGCCTATTACAAGTCCTCGTGCCTCAGGTCGAAAAGATTTGTATCGACAAGTAAGTTCTTTCACTTTGCTGTAAGTATAATAAAAATGAAATTTAAAACACGACGATATACAACTACGTACTTCTGCTTTTTTTGTACAGGGGCTTGACGGATGAAAGTGAAATACTAAAGTTCCTTCAGCACGGTACTCTTGTGGGTTTGCTACCTGTCCCACATCCCATCTTAATTAGGCGATACCAAGCAAATGCTGGGACCACGGCTTGGTTCAGAACTTATATGTGGGGCGTTATTTACCTGAGAAATGTTGAACCCCCGATTTGGTACGATACCGATGTCAAATTATTTGAAATTCAAAGAGTCTGAGAAGCTGAAGTGCGGGAACATTTTACAATAGACTCGCGATAAGAGAAGAGGACAACCGCTCGACCTATGATGGAAATAATCTAAAGAAAAATTGAATCAATTTTATTATATTTTATTCAAGTGCTAAAATGGAGTACATGATTTCTATTAATAATTGTGTACATTATTACCTACCGCTAGTGATGATTATACATAAATTCAAAATAAGAATAGAAATATAAAATACGTATGTAACTATAATATAAATCGATATAAAAACTTTGATCGTAAATTAAATTCGCTACGTACATTATACGTATAAATACGTAATAGGACCTAATAATATACATATAATAAAAAATTATATAAAATCATGTCAAGTCTCGATATACTTTTAAATAATTGGCAAAATCCAGAGTATTGATGTTACGCGTATTACGCGGTTTACATATCACAAAAAAGTGAAAAATAAAAAATAAATAAAACAATCCCAGTACACAGAACGGTACCTACGATTATACAGTTTCCGTACTCCTAGCCACATACGCGCGTCGTCAGCAATCGATTACTACTACGCGAACGCGTGGGAAGAGATCAATACGTAAACACGTAGCTATATGAACTTGTGCGTATGCTATACGCATCCGAGAATCGCAATTCGTTACTTGATTGCATTGTATAAGAATGCATGCCGCCATTCATACTTTTTTCATAGTAAGAATTTCAAAATGAAGAATATTTTATCGCGTCGTTATCACAGATACGAATAATGTACCTTATTTCTAATTATTAATATCGTTACATTTTGCGTTTGATTCTTTTCTTTGTTCCATTAAAAAAAAAAACAGATCTGTGAAATAAATTCAGAATATGCAGCAAGAAAAACGAATGATCCATGACGCGTACATGATATTCATATGACTATGATGATGATGATGATGATGATGATAACAATGATGGAAATAATGATAATGATAATGATAGTAATATCAGTCTGTTAATATTATCAATTATCATTGGAAGTTTCGTGTTAAATACTTTTATCGGTAGCCAGTAAACGCGTATCATTTTCAAAGGACGATGATTCAAATAACATGCGAAGCTTGGCACTTTGAACCGAAAATCTTATTAACCAACGGATCTGTAATTAGAGGCGAACGAAAATTAGTTCTTTGGTCGAAACGATCGCCACTGAATAAGTACGTAAATACGTACAATAATTCGTTATGTTATATTATTATTATTAGTAGTATTATCATTATTTTGATCCAATACTTGTCAAACAGTGTTATCACGCGACATAGGCTCCTGAAACCGTGGAATTTGAAGTTCAAAAATCCCTCAACAATACGCGAATTTTCATTACAAAATAGACCGTCAACCGCAAACTTGTTTCTCTGACTATCGGGCTCCATGATTATAATTAATACTTCGTTATAATTCTATGATATTGCACTCCTTACTTGTTTTCTTTCTCCTTTAACGCACTGCAATTTTATCGTAGGAAGGTGGTGGTATTTCATCCGCAGAATGAGAGGGGGGGATGAGAATTGCGATGTGGTACGGGGGTGGGGGTGGATTCTGACCTACCGGAGGCACTGACGGCGGAAGTCCAATACTCTCATTTGCAATGGTATTCGCAGCTGTCAGTGCAGCTATCGGGTCATCTTGTACCACTTGCAACACATTGTCACGCACTGTGTTGTCCTCCGTTCGACGACACAGGATCGAGTAGAAACAACCCGATAGTAAAAGTGTAACCAACAAACCGCAGTATGTCAGGACTTCAAGACCGGTACCCTAAGAATATGCAAAACAAAAATTAGGAAATTAATGATTATTATTTATAAATGCTAGGAGGCCAGGATAGTGATATTTCTTCTTACCTGATGATCGAAATAAAATTTTGCAGCCACTATGAAACCTCCGGCTAGAACGATTGTTATCCAAACACCACAACGTAGTCTGTGACCAGCTAACTCAGCATCAGTGAAGTCTGAAAAATCCAGTAATCCTCTTCCATGTGTTGTGTCTCCTGCAATTCCAGAAGGTCCTGCAGGGCGCAGTTCATTGTTCCCTGCATGTTCACCGATGCCATGACAACTAGTATTGCTGATTTTGGATAGAGAAGGCGATGAATACATGAGTTCATAAAAATGAGCTGAAGCTGGAAAATGATTACATGCGTACGTGCTTGTGAAATATGGATTATTTCAGTATAGTTATACTTGGGTCCGTTGCCAGCCGACTGAACATGCTGCAGCGATATATTTTCTGTGTTGTTGTTGCTTCCGACATCATGGGTTCTTATAGGAGGCCTTAGATGTCGAGGTCCGTAATTACAAGTGCTGCTCGGACCTGGTGCATGGTTGACGCCGTTCAAACTCTGGAACCGATGCACCGGAGTGACCATCGGTCTGATTACCTCACTGCCACGACGGTGGTGGCCTAGGACAGAAATAGAACACAGTCAAATAAGTGATTCGAGATGATAGTCAAAGTTGTTGAATCGACTGAAATAAAATAAGGAAATCTTCGCACCAGAACGAATCTTGGGCAATGGGGTGGCAGGGTATCGGCGCCCCCCAAAGCCGTAGTACCTGCCTGCCGGCTTGTTGATCCAAAAATGCATCGGCTGTTTGTTTATGTTGGGAATTATATTCTCGCCGTTGTCTTACTCAGCACCTATTTCCGGCGCATCTATTATCATGTAGTGACAATTAATAGCGGGGCAGAAGGCTTTCTCACTTCCTCGTAACATTGCGCCACGATTATTCCATCACTGACAGCTAGCAAAGCAGATAGTTATGTAGCTGCATATCAATAACGTCAACCTATGAAACCGATATTGTGGCAATGACAACAGTAGTAACGATAGCAGCACCAAGTCGAATGCGCTGTTAGTCTTCGCTCTTGGTGACATTCACAAATTGCGCAACTGGTTCACGTAATAGCGATACGAAAACTTTATTACACTTGAATGCTGAATAAATCCGCGTTTTACCTATAAAGTATTATCCGAGGCCAATCCACCCGTTTCAAGACAGCCTAGTGGCCTGTCTGTCACAAGTCTGTCGACTGCGCAGCCGACGTACTTCGTAGTGCTAATATTTCAAATGCATTTCAGGACAGCGACCGAATTGAATGCACAAATGCATAAGCCCAAAGGGTAAAAATGGCTTTGAGTTACAACGATTACATTAATGCACCACAGATGGCATATGAGGTTCTTGCGTTCGACCAAAACCAAGTTATTTACTTTGTGAGACAGCTTGAGATTTCAACAAACGACAAACAATGTAGGCAACAACTATGTGACGTCAGTGACGATTATATTAATGGTGCGTTATTTCGTTTCTTGACAATACAATGATTGAGCACTTTGCAACCATTATTGTTGGGCAATCCAATACAAACAGTTTATTTTACGCTTATCAGTAGAATACATACATAATAGATTTCTGATACGAAGCCCCGCCTTTTACGTAACCGCGGGGAACTGGCATAATCAAAAGCCTCAACCGGTTTCGCATCTTTCTTTCCACGCATCTCGATAGTGTCGGACCGCTGGAAAAATGGCCACCACAGCTGTAGCTCGACTTTTGTTTGGCCGGGTGCCACGAGTATCAAGAAACCTGTCACAATTTTCATCCCTCAAGTTTTACTCGAGTGAGTATAGCCTAAGTTAAAATCAATGCATGTACAATCCCATCTAAACTGAGTGCGGGCCTTCATCAATCAACGATCGGAATGTCTTTATAAAGATATCAAAGATTAGGTCAATGATCTCTATTCTGCACAGTCGATGATGTACTACCGTTATCGTTAATAACTTAAATGATGTGTAGTTCATAAGAATTTATTCTATGAAGCTGGATGATGTTGCTGTTGGAGATACGAACCTGCGGTCATTATCTGATTTTAGAATCCGATAGGTAGCTACTTCAAATGGAACAGAGAGCGTTATTTAGGCGATAGAATAGTAATTATATGAATTAATCACGGAAGAGGTCACTTGTGATATCGTATTTAAATTACTGGAACCTCGTGACTCGTCTGTTCGCGCGGATATCATGTAGTAAATGTAAACGATTATATAATTCTTGACTCATAAAAAATTCATAACTCCGAAAAAACAGGTTTCTTTTTCTCCTTCAGAAGAGTGAAGCGTTCGAATTGTATTTGCGCCAAATACAATATCTTACCACGTGGCTCACATCGCAGATTTTGGCGAACCTTTGGTCCACCACGTGACTATTAATAAGGTGAACTACCGAGTCTTCCGTGCGAGGATTTTTCCGAGGTCATTTTATTCGAAAAGTGGATGGCTCCGAAGTATCTTCTCTCTAGAAATCAGCTGTGTCTTGAAAATAAGTCCGTGGTTCGGTGAACTCAGGAGCAGAGAGATTTAACATTGCGTGCGGTCGTGTTCAGTGGAATTTGTAGTCGTATCGTTTGTTGCGCGCACGTGGGAGCGAGCTTCGGGTTCTGGTCGGAAAGAACAGCCAATTTTCATTGGCCAACGTCAGTGGAGGTGCATAGGACGTATCAAACGAACGGGCTCACGTAATGGCGTCCGTTCGACCGCTCCTTGTCTGGATTGTCGGCGACGATCCTCGTGCTGAAAATTAGGTTCTTACAATTTGCAAGAGTTTCATTATTTTCGATGACACGTCGTCTATTAGTTGAAGGAAATATTAAGTAAACCAACTACGGATGATTCTGGCACCCGAGACATAATATATAATTTTTTTTTCGCTGGGACACACGTTACGTACGGTCACATATAACGTTTGGATTTTCTATTTGACCGCTCGCTTGAGACCGTGCCCGACTTTTCATCCGACAAATTTGAGCGACCACGTTTCACAATCGCTCCAAACTAGCTGTTTGCAATTTCAAAACCGACTGCATTAACGATATTATTACGAAAGTAAACGTACTATGTCCGAAAAAATCGATCAGCACATCATTGCATACCCCTTTAAGACCAACTAATTTCTCAATGAATGGTTCATACGTTGCTCAAATAATTAAAGAAATTATCTGTGCATTTATAATCCAAGAATAATATTGGGATTTGAAAAAACGTACAATGAGCCAATCATCAAACATGCCCTCTGAGCGTACGACTTCAAAGAAATCAGGCTTGATACAAAAGGAAATAATAGATAAGGCCAGAAGTCAAAATTTGAAAATTAAAAGGTCATTTGTGTGGCACTACTTTGACCGTCGTGGAGTCACAGCAAAATGCCGGGTTTGTCAGTATGAGATACGGAATAAAAAAGGAAATACTTCATCACTGATTCGTCACTTACAGCAAGTTCACCAAATTGAAAAAGGAATAATGGTCAACGATATTACTTCGGTACCAACAATTCAGAAGCAATCCGGTAACATGGGATCTTGTATGCGAGACCGAGTGCTTAGCAGCTTTGAAGAGGACTGGAGGGGAATTTGGCGATGTAAACACTGCATTTATGCTCTAGGTGGCAGAAAGTTACTCACAATGTTTCATCACCTGAAAACTGCACACTGGAAAGCCAATGGGCCAACCTTCAATGAGTTTGTTCTAGAAAATCGAGGCGACGAAACAGCGATATCGAAGATGGAAGTTGAAGCATCCTGCCCAGGGTCTTCTCAGTCAATTAGCGAGTCTTTTCTCATCCTGCAAAATCTGCCTGATAAACTTGTTAGAGAGGACCCCAGCCAGTTAGCCAAGGAATGCAGTGAGCAAGCCACAAAGGGCCATAATTTGAGAAGTTCAGTTCCTCAATCAACACAGAATATCTCAGACAGGACATTGATAAAGACTGCCCATGAAGAGTGGCAACCTTTGCCTGAACTCACTCCTGGCAGACCTTTTACCTGTAACCTTTTGGTTGGTGAGACAGTGTCTGATAATAAGATAAAAGTAAGTCTTGCGGATGGGAATGAGATCGAATGTCTTGTCGTGGGGAGATCTAACAATGCAGAGAAGCTGGCACATGGGCAAAATGCTGTTAATCTTGACCATAATTACCATGATGAGTCACGGACAGTTTCCCCAATTATTTTGGGAGATCACTCCTTGAATGTATGGACTGGGGATAAGCATGAGGTATCTAGGGATGAATCAGTCGACCCTCAGATTCCCATAGATAATGGCAGGGGATTTGATCACCAGTACTCTAGAAAATCAAGTGTAAAAAGACAAGTGAGAGCTCCTAAAAGTTACCCAGTTACACGAATAGCTTGTAAAATCAGGAATGAGGTTCAGCAAGTTGATGAATCAATAAATGATGATGATTTTGATTTATCGGGATTGGATATTCAAGTTCCTTTGCAAAACGTTCCCAGCTTAACTGCCGATGTTAGATGGGATACGAATGGTAAATTTTTCAATTCTACCGGAAAAGCTGATTATCTCTGACCAACACATATATTTATCCCAGTTATTATGGTTTATTTGTGAAATACCCTTTTGTTGAAATATTGTTTTGCATAACTATTCTTGATTCCAATTTTTTTACTTACAGGTCAGCCATCAAACTATGAGTACATCAAGACTGAGAAGGCTGGCGAAAAGCAGAATGTTGGGGTGATTACTTTGAACAGACCAAAAGCCCTGAATGCTTTGTGTGACGACCTTGTCCTTGAGGTAAAAGATGCTGTGCAGAAATTTGATAAGGATAGTAGTATCGGAGCAATGATCATCACTGGTAGTGAAAAAGCATTTGCCGCTGGTAAGTGTGAGATTATTTTGCTTCAATTTCTTTAGCTTTCTATTCATAAGATTTTCACACTCTGTCACTTCTCTGTTATAGGTGCTGATATCAAGGCAATGCAGAACCAGACGTTCTCACAGACAGTTAAAGGGAGGATGCTTGAAGGCTGGTCTGGTATTTCAGATGCCAATAAGCCTCTAATTGCTGCTGTTAATGGCTATGCTGTACGTAGAAATTGTTTTGCATAATCACTGATAAATTGTAAATTATCTTAGTTCAAGTTTTCTTGTTGTACAGCAACAGTGAATCATTATCTATTTCAGCTTGGTGGTGGCTGTGAGCTTGCTATGATGTGCGATATCATCTATGCCGGTGAAACGGCTCGATTTGGACAGCCGGAAATCATTATTGGCACTATTCCTGGAGCCGGTGGCACCCAGAGGTTGACTAGGGTCATTGGAAAAAGCAAGGCAATGGAAATGGTGCTCACTGGAAATCAGATCTCTGCTGTAGAAGCTGAAAAATCTGGTGAGCTTTACCCCACTTGTGCTTTGGATTATTTTCTGAATTTGATTCTTCTTAACTAAATAAAAAAAGATTTCAATGCCTAGTTGAAGTACACATTACCCTAATGCGCTTACCTACTTTTTGCAGGTTTGGTCTCCAAAGTTTTTCCACCTGACCAGCTCTTGGCTGAAGCGATCAAACTGGGAGAGAGAATTGCAACTCATTCCCAAATTATCGTTTCTTTAGCAAAGGATTCGGTCAACAGAGGTACAACATAATCTCACAAACGCTAACTGAATTTAGAAATGACTGGTAATTCTCTCATGATTTTATACTTATTTTCCAGCATATGAAACGACCCTGCAGGAAGGTCTCCGCTACGAGAAGAAGATCTTCTACGCCACGTTTGCTACGGTGAGAAAAAAGTCATTAGTTGCTACCGAAGGGAGGCCGAAGGAAAAAAACCTTACTGCTGTATGATTTTTTGATAATATTCTGCACAGTCGTATGAGTTTCTTTTTCATTTTTACAGGCTGATCGTAAGGAAGGCATGTCAGCTTTCATTGAGAAGCGTCCGCCCAAGTTCATCGACGAGTAGGTGAAATGGAACTAACTGAAACGCCATAAAAATTGTGATGTGATTTTAAAGTGTAAAGCAGTCAAGTTTTCATGTATACATATTTTTGTACCAAACCGAATTTTATTATCACACAAATTTACTCTAGAGTCTAGATAAGATACCATGAATTCCAATAAACTGTTGTTACCAAAGTATGATTTTTGTCTTATTACAAGTGTTTCTGCACAAACTAAATGTGAGTCACCTAACATTACAATTTTTCTTTCACATATTTTGGAAAATTTCTCGAATCTGCTAATTAAATTGATCTATCTATGGAATTGATCGAGTTATCGCCAATTTATTGTTTTTCGAAGTGAAAAAATTGAGATATCTCAATGGGATTTGTTTGCAGCTCAATTCACTTGACCGATTCATGTTCCTTAGATGAAAATAAGTTAGAAAGGTGTCCTACAATTGATTTTAAAATTCCTTCATTTTTGACCCAAAAATCGAAAAAATATACCTTAGATTTTTCTCGATTTTGGGGTGAAAAATCGACATTTTTTTAAATTGATCGAAAAATACTTTTCTGGCTCAATTTGACCTCAGGAACACGAATCTGCAAGTTAAATTGATCTATCTATAAAATTGATCGAATTATCGCCACTTTATCGTCTTGAAAAGTGAAAAAATCTAGATATCTCGATGGGATATTTTTCTAGCTTAATTTAGTCGACGGATTCGTGTTCCTGGGGTCAAAATACGTCAGAAAAGTGTCCTACGATCGATTTTAAAAATACTTTGTTTTTGGCCCAAAAATCGAAAAAATTCAAAGGGGTATACCTTAGATTTTTGTCGATTTTGGGGTCAAAAATCAACATTTTTTTAAATCAATCGTAGGACACTTTTCTGATGTATTTTGATCTCAGGAACACGAATCTGCAAGTTAAATTGATCTATCTATAAAATTGATCGAATTATCGCCAATTTATCGGCTTAAAAAGGTAAAAAATGAAGATATCTCGATGGGATTTATTCCTAGCTCAATTTAATTGGCAGATTCGTGTTTCTCGGGTCAAAATACGTCAGAAAACTGTCATATGGTCGATTTTAAAAATACTTCATTTTTAGCCCAAAAATAGAAATTCGCTTTTGATTCATTCTTTTTCGCAGCATGTTGATGCGTTCTCATGTATTTGCGAATTTTTTTGCCTTGCGAGGTTCGAGTAAACACCTCTTTTTTAAGATAGGACTCGTTCGTTGCAAATTAATTATCACTCCATAATTAATTATTATGATTTCGAATTCAATTTACTTTTTGGCGATGATGTTTGTAGGGTCAAACGGTGACAACTATCGTCGGCAGGCTTCGATTATAATTTGTAACAAATTTTTCAAAATATTGCTTTAATACTTGGAAAAAATGTTAACATTATCCTTGCGCAATTCACTTAGCAACACCTTATCATTCTATTCTGCTTATATATCAGACGAATAAAAATCACGCGCATTACACATCTTTAAAGGTCACCCAGAATTTGTATATCAAGGAAAGCACCGCACCTATTGCACTCCTTTCGTTCCTCGTCTCTCGTTAGTACCGGACCTATACCAAAAAAAAATGTCAATTGCGAGTGCAGCTCGAGTTTTATTTGGCCGAATGCCGAAACTTACGCCAAATTTAGCGCAGATTTCATCCCTCAAATTCTACTCGAGTAAGTACACGTAAAGATAATCTTTTGAGGGATTTGAAAACAGAATTTGAAAGTATAAATAAATTATTACAGGCCAAATGCCAAAGTACGAGTTCGTCAAGACCGAAAAGGTTGGTGAGAATCAGAATATCGCTGTAATAACCTTAGATCGGATGAAGGGTTTGAACCTTCTGAACAACACGGTAATAAATGAAGTGAACGACGCAGTGTTCAAATTCGACAAAGACGACACCGTCAGTGTCCTTATCCTTACCGGAAGTGAGAAGGCCTTTGCTGCGGGTGAGTTCTTAATTATAATCGGTTAGTTAATAATTAAATAATTATACTGATCGTTTTGAATTGTGATCGTTTACAGGAGCTGATGTAAAGGATATGCAGGTAATGGACTACAGTCAAGCAGTGAAAGAAGAATTCCTCGAAAGTTGGACCGCAATTTCAAAGACCAGAAAGCCTTTGATCGGTGCTGTAAATGGCTATGCTGTGCGTCTACATTTTTTGCTTAAATTATCCATCAATCCCAGTTCCAAGTAACAACAGCATTTTTCTATAATTTCAATTTCAGCTCGGCGGTGGCTGCGAGCTAGCCTTGATGTGCGACATAATTTACGCTGGTGAAAAGGCGCAATTTGCGCAGCCCGAGATCACAATCGGCACGATGCCTGGAGCTGGTGGAACGCAAAGATTAACTAGAAATATGGGATTGAGTAAAGCAATGGAAATGGTTCTTACCGGAAACTACATGAACGCTGTAGAAGCCGAAAAAGCTGGTAGGCCTTGACTCTTCCAATGTGATGACATTCGTTCGAATTTCCTCATCTAACAGATAAATTCTTTACAGGTCTAGTCAGTAAAATTTTCCCTCCGGATCAGCTCCTGACCGAAACAATCAAGCTGGCAGAAAAAATAGCGAGTCATTCACCGCTGATCATTTCTATGGCAAAGAAATCAGTTCACGTTGGTAAATACGATTAAATCGATGTCACCCAAGTGCAGCAAACGTCGGCAGATTTTTTACTCTCATTTGTTCGTTTTTTTTCTCACATTTTCCAGCCTACGAAACAACGCTGAAGCAAGGTCTCCAGTTCGAGAGGACGTCATTCTACGGCACGTTCGGGACGGTAATGAAAAAATGATTATAATCGTAATTGAAGTATCGATTAAGAAAGAGAAAATCAAGTGCTCACATAACGTACCTATTTTATTATAGTATCTGGTATACACCTTATGTTATTTTTTATAGGCTGATCGAAAAGAGGGAATGACGGCGTTTGTTGAAAAACGTGCACCGAAATACATCAACGAATAAAATAAATGAAAAAGCAGGGAACACAACGTGATGTCAAGAAAATGTGAACCACGCAAACTCACACAATCACACGAGAAGAATGAAACCATAAGTCACTGAAATTTTTTGATAATTGTTATCAAAGCGCGAATAACGTGCGACGCATTTTGGTTTCGGAATAATTTATCCAATTAATTAGCCTCTATCGATAGAAGCCCATCGTTCCTGAAGGACCGGATACGTTCAGCGTTTGATCACGTCTTGCCACGATTCCTACAATCTACTTTAATAATAAATAAATACTCGAATAAATGGATGGTTAAAATAAATGATTAATTTTATCTGAACCAAGTTATCGGCACCCTTACAGAAATAATGTGAACGGAATAACGATATCTCAATGCTTTTCGAGTAGGTTTTACAGCTTATGATTTCTCATTCGCAAGTTTCATTTTTTCACGCTCGGTAATCGTTCCAAATCGCGATAATCTGGTCACCGACGGTTTTGAAATCTTCCCACTGTTCCAGGTCGACGTTGTTCTTGATTGTTTCACTGTGGGCATAAACGCTCTGTACCACGGATTCGTACTCCTTCAGCGCGCAGTCATTTAGAAACTGAAAATGGATAGGTACAGTAATAATTATTTTATCCAGACATCGCGAAAAGACAATTTATAAAACTCACCTCATTTCGGAATTGCGTTTGTACCGTGTTGAAATCATTTCGAACACTTGCCCAGCCGGTTAAATATATTTTAATAATGTGTCCTAGCAAACTGCTGAAGTCTTCGTTCAATAAGTAAGCCAAATTTATAAAAATATCACGTAGAGGTCGGGTCGTGTTTGTAGATACAACTTCTATAGGTGATGCTGGTAAGTCTGGTAGCGCCTGTAATTCAAATATCCTCATTAAAATATTGGTTTATTAACGATCTAGTATATTTTCACAGATGTGTTCTATTTCACATTCTCTGTTGTCAAAAAGCTGAAACATCATACTTGTCTAAATTAAAAAAAAAAAAGTACAAAATATGAATATTGTAGAAAATTTCATATTATGTTTTGAAATTTATATTTTTGCATGTTACTCACCTTTCTTTTGATGAGCACATTTCCGGGTAACAATTCCAGAAATGTCCGACATTGCTCAGTCAGATTTCCAATAAGATCGAAAAGGCAGATCGGTTCATGATTTGTTTCTATCGATTTAATTGCTTTCTGCAGTTCATTATTGATACTCTGCACAGCACACACCAGATCCTCGGTCCCCTTTTTGGTCTACGAAACAAGAATAAGAGTATATTATGAAGAGCGAGAAGCAGATTATGAAAGAGAAGTATGAGTAAATAAATCAAAAGGATAAAAAATCCGATATATTACCTGGGCATACAGAACATCAAATATTGACTGACCGTAATTCACGCAAACATCGGTGTAGATTTTGCTAAAGTCTTTACCCTTAAAATCATCTTCTTCCAAAATTAATTCTGGTACACATTGCACAGCTTGAACGTACTTTTTAACCAGTAAGGTCATGTTCACCTTGCCTTTAGAATCTGAATACCGATAAGAAAAAAATAAAATTTATAGACGCATATTAGGTACGCTGACAATGAAACAAGTACTACAAGTACTGAAGTGTTTAATTTATCATTGATCGTCATTCAATTTTCAAAATCCAGAAAACTCACGGCACTTGAAGTCAGCGTGGGAATCTTGAACGAGGAACCCAGATAATATAACTAAAGCCGCAAAGCTAGAAAGACACTTCATGATGTTCGAAGGTTACAGAGCCGTTCTACAAAGTGTTCATCGGTACGGAATTACATGAATTTATATAAACCTGTCGTCTGCCGATGAGGTATACCAACGGTAGCCAGGGTCATTGTTAATGTGAAAAAGAGAAGAGAAAGAGTAATTAAGAAAAAAAAAAAAAAACATTAGTGGGGATTCACCAATGTAACCTTTGCGGTGCGACTACAGCTGTAGTTTGCCGTTTAGACAGACCCGTTGACAATGGCGATGTTATTGGAGTATTATTGATGTTTCAAATATGGAAATAAAAATAAAGTTCAATGGATATTTTTATTTTCACAGCAAATAATTTTTTTATCGAAGAAGGAAACCGCATAAACATTTTTTTTTGTAGCTTGCAATTGTGGTCGTCAACCTGGATCGGCGACGTTTGCGCCTTGTTATCAGCAACTCGCTATGTAGGTTGACATCTGAAATCACATGGAATTATGAATATTGAGGCAAATATTGACAAATAAATATTTAATCAATTGATCATTTATCGGAAGAACAAATCTCAGATGTTTTCAGCCAAAACATAACCACGTGTTGGTTATAATTATGTAATTTATAATATATATTTTTACGACGGTGGATAGTAATTTCGACTTTTATAGTATTATCAGAGTTATCGACGTACATACAGCTTTCTACGCCTGAAATTAAGTAGGATCAATTTTTGAATGCAGCCCCCTCCCCCGCCGAGGCCCCCCTTAAGATTCGAATTGAATGATATTCGATTAAATTCATGAACACGCGTTAACCATGTAGATGGATAATTCATGAAGAGTCGTATTTCCATCGATGTAATCGTGTGTTAAATAATTCCGGGGAATTTGATAATATTTCGTTTATAACTATTCACTAGGCTCAGTATAGCTGCTCACACAGTTAAAAAGAGCGATATCATTTTTCTTGCGTATATAGAATCGTATAGATCTTAATGTACACAAAAAATTAATTTAGCGAATAATATAAAAAAAAAAAATTATTTTAACTTTATAAATTGGTTAAAAAAAACGAAGGGCTTTAATTTTTTCTTTCATTCGGGACTAAAAAAGTCACTCGTTAGACTCTTGGCCCGATTAGGTTGAGATGGATACGAGGCTAATTGGTATGCAGGTGAATATCTCACCTGGTGTTCTACACTATACGTGTTCCGTTGCCGGGGTACTTTGTACTCGTCGTTTCTTACCGTCTATTTCGACTTTATTTGTATGCGTGTACGCATAGAATCACATATGTATGTACTTAAACATACACATTGTACGTCTATTTGGAATTCAAAAATATCTTCAATGGTAGTAACAATGACGATATCATCCGTGGGACTCACTTGGGCTTCCGTTGAGTAACATTCTCCTAATTTTATCGTCCGCAGTATCGTCATGATTAGCTTACAATACCAAGTTTTTATAAAGAACATGAACGGAATTGAATAATCATTTATTTATTTTTTCCCATAAAAAATAGGCCCGATAAATAAAAAAATACTGAGTTATTTTATTTCACTATTATCAGTGGGTATTCTTCGGCTTTCTTGAAATATTAATTCTTACTTTTTTTTTTTATATTATGTACTTAATGTTCTGCCCGTTATCACAGCAGAGCGATAACCGCCGATACCGCCTGCACTCGTGAGACGACCATGTTTGACGAGTTTAATTTTAACTTAGAAAGTCGCTAGTGTAAAATGTAACAAATTAGTCATTCGAATATTAGTAATTAGAACATGAATAACACGAAAACGATTTTCATAGTTGCATCACTTACCTGTTAATTAAGTTTACAAATTATAACTCTCGAAAAAGACATCGGAAAAAATCTGGAGGTCTGGAATAAAATGGATTGAATTTGTATCGATTCAGGATATTTGACAGTACTCGCGTAGTTATATCTATTGCCATGTGGATTTAAGGTATTTGACAGTTTCCTTACGATACATAACATTTGTATTTACTTTTCCAATGTACGAGTTTTTCACGGTTCGAAGAACTTCTTACGCCGGCGCGGTTATTCGGCGACGCGAGGAGGAAGCCTATTTTTAAGCGCGTCAGTCACGAGGATTTACTCCCCGAGGAATCACGCTTCGTAGTTTCGCGGACCTCCTGGCAGATGTTTAATTTTTATACGTTTAAAATTACAAGTTTCTGCGCAGATAAAAAACAGCAGAAGTATACAATAACGAAAATATTTTACTCGGGAGCATACAAACCCGCTTGAAGTTGTGAATTGGTTGTTTCTAAGGGCTCCAATGGCGGCTCGAGTAGTTTATGCCGATCGATGTAGCGAATTATTATCTACGTTATAGATGTAGAAGTTGAGTTCGACGACTCAAGAATCTGTAACCGGAAATTCAGTTCTGGCATACCCAGAAGTTCTAGGTCATGGATAGAGTGAGTTGGATTTCGAAGAGCGTTAAATTAATATAAAATAATACCCGCAGCGTGTATAAATAATTAATGTTAAATGTCTCACGTAACCATAAAAAACAACGACACTGTTGTGTAATGAGTTAAAATAATTGAGAGCATTGGAGCCGTTCGATTATTGTAGAGATTGATTTTTTAATATTTTTATCACGTTATTTCCAGATGACTACGCGAAAAATTGGCTGCATCGGAAAGTGTACCTTTGGTCTAACCGCCGACGATCTGAGCCGAATTACACATAATATTGAACAAACTTTGAGAGATCCCGTTGGCAGAAGGATATTGAACAAATATTTAATACAAGGTGGACGTCGTGACGCTTGCAAATGTCTTGAATTTTGGGAAAAGTGTAACGTTCTAGTTTCAAAGGAAGAATCTTCGGTGTAAGTTATAATCCCCCAGCAGTAAAGATACTCGGTAGTCCGCCCGTTCTTTTGAATGTACTTGGCGCGAGACTCTATCGAGTCTCTTGATATTAATGAAATTATTGAAAACTAGATATTTCCACGACTGATTTCAAGATACTGATCATTTAAATATTTTTACAGAACCCCGGTTGACCATCCAGCGGGCGAACATTTGACAAATGAATTTGAAGCAGTGATGTACGAGGCCGCCGATCTTTCCGAAATATCTGAAATCACTCTGGCATTATTAGAGCGTTTTAGTGAAGCTCAAAATACAAGAAGACGAGACGTGATGTTGAATGTCCTGAAAGATGCGATGACCTGCGCGTCTGATCATCTAAGAAAATCCCACCCTGCATTTTGTAGATACGCGTTGCAGCCTTGTCCAAGAAATAAATAACATCGGAGACCTGCATAGTTCCATAAAAAAAAAAACTCATCACACACCATAAGTGTTATCAAATGCATTAAGTCATTGAAAGTGAATTCAAACCTGGTGTAATTGTCCGTTGTTATATGTTGCGCGTATCTTTTGTTAAACTGGGATAACAATTAATATAAACGAACAAACTAAGCTATTTTTACGTATAAATTAACATTAACTATGGACTTAGTTGTTATGCATACTTTAAAATAAGATAGCCGTCCAGTATTTATTTTATTAGGGAAGTTTATTGCAAAAAAAAGTTTGCATTATTTTTTTTTCTGATTACAATCTAGAGAAAAATTTTCTTTCTCGGTAGATTTTCATACGTGTATAAATTATTTTTTATGGCGTTTGCATAAAATAATGAAAAATGAGCTGCCCAGGAGGAAGTACCTGTCGAACGACGAAGAGATTTTCTAACTTAACATAATTACCAGTATATAAAGATGATTCTATTTAAGAAACAAGTTTTAAAAAATATTGTCCCTCTGTGACGTTCCTTAAACGAATAAAACTACTATTTATATTTTCGTACGTTAATTGAAAAAATCATTCAAACATCGCGCTGGGGATTTGAATCCGATAAGTCCTTTTCCCGCTAGAGTGCAGTAAAGGGTCGCTAGAGTGGGGACTCTAGAGTGTGCCTGTAAGGTGCTGCTCTCATTAAACAATATGGCGAGATTTGGAACTACCGGCATGAGGCGGTGAATGCAAGGGTGATTAAATTATTGTTTCTTTTTCTCTATTTCAGCGGAAAATTATTCAGTAGAGGATATTGGCAAGAAGTATGAAAACAGAATGCGGGTAATTTTATAAAATACATATATATATATATATATATTTATTAGGTCATGCTTAAAATGCATATATGTACAATATATTACAGTCGTCGTAGCGATATAACTCACTTTCTTTTTTCATTTATTTATTTTACTTTTTCCTTTTCTTTTATATTTTTTCATTTAAATATCATATAGTATATATGTATAGTAACATGATTGAAGACTCAGGGCAACTATATATATCAATATTATCCGTATTTACACACATGAATATTAATTAACTTATTTACATATATATTAATTATATGTATACGTTTAAGTTACGATTTTTTTTTTCTTTTTTTTTTTTTCGCTTTTCCTTTTTCTTTATGCAGTTATACATATATTTGTAATATTGATAATAATTTATTTCTATCCTCGTAATCTCGTATTCTCATAATCTACATTCGTATTCATTATTTATATCGATTTTAGCAATATTTCTACATTTTAATATAGTATCCGAGGAATTTTCAAGCAAGAAAAAAAAAAATTAAAAAATTAAAAAAAAACGATTCCCATCGGAGCCGTGTAGTAGTTTTTGGTATACGAGTTATGCAATGTGTGTTGTTTTTTTTTCCTTTTTCTTTAATTTTTTATTAATTTTTTTTTTATAGGTTTTTAAATTAATTTTACGAATAAAGTGTTTAATTCTAAGTTTTGTTTATTATTTTTATTAAATTTTTTTTATAGACATTAATAGACGTTTAGGCAACCTATTTTATTTTTTCACTATTCAAAATGCGGATGGAAAAAGAGGATCTTATACTTTCAATTACTGTTTGATTTGAGAAAAGAAGACCTTGAAAGAAGGTTATAATAAACGCAATAAATAAAGGTAAAAAGAAAAGTACAAAAATCAAAAAAGAAAATAAGATTATATGTATACCCGGATATACCTACGCATTATGAACAAAATTTTAACCGTCTGTTTGGTAAATTATTCAGTGTGATACGCGTGGGTAAAGTGTAAGATGTTATTGAATGTAGCTCAATTTTATCTTACATGTTCACTTTAAATATAATCTCAAAAAAGAAATCGGAATACAAAAGACAACAAGAAAAAAAAGAGAGAAAATAAATTATTCAGAGATGATATAACTAAGATTGAAAGCATCCTCTAAGTATAAATAAAATGATGAGTATGTTTGAACATTTAATTTATGCGAGAAACACATTGCAAAATGTTGAAAAAACGATGAAAAATGTAAAAAAAATGAAAACATTGAAAGTAATGAGAACAAAAAAAGAATATGATGAAGTTCACAATCAAAATCTGCAGCCACGAAAAATCTTTCGCATTCGACTTACAATTTCGGTGAGTCGGGTACATCTTACAATCAGATTCAAATATGAGGGCTGTTTTTTTACTATTATTTTGTTTTTCTTGTTAGATTTATACGTACGCATTTAGGAACTAGTACATACATTGTCGTCTGTGTATTTTTTAATTACATTAATTTAATGATTATTTACATTATAATTCCGTGGTGTTACTTCGGTATATATTGGCTGTCTGTAGAAGTTTGGAACGAAATATCGACATTCTATAGAATTTCTTTGTTTTGAAATTCAAATAGTTTAAAGAAAAATAAAGACAGAAATTAGAAGAATCAATAACATTCACTTTGTAGCTTGTTTGGTATTTAATTTTTATCGATTATTAATAATTGACAATTAGGCATGAAGTATATAGATATATATATTTATAATAATCAAATCAATAACTCCACGGGATTGCGATATGTAGGCACACAGCGGAGAAATATTTTATTCATTGATTTTTTTTTTTTCTTCTACGATCAATATTCTTCCATCTTTTTTATTTGATTTTTAATTTACC
Organism: Athalia cordata; assembly: GCA_963932425.1. Lineage (NCBI taxonomy): Eukaryota > Metazoa > Arthropoda > Insecta > Hymenoptera > Athaliidae > Athalia > Athalia cordata. The sequence continues at coordinate 37,309,339 of OZ010626.1, forward strand.
TTCTTCAATATTTTGTCTCATTATTTCTTCGTCTTTTTCGTAACTATTTATCGTTCTATTGACAACGGATAATCTTGAAATAACAATTCTAATTTCTTAGATTATTCTTTTTTCTATGTATACTTATGCACATCTGATTATCATACATGTATCTATAATATAATATCCGTTACATATAGATCTCGTGTTAAACCTACGCAAGAAAATTCTTTCGTTTATTTCTTTATTTTTTTTTCCTCATTATGCGTCAGGCATCCGATCAGTCTCCCTATGAAAATTTCTTTGTGCATTTTATCGATAATAAAATTTTTGCAGAAATTTTTCTTACCTCAGTTATTATAATATTCAAATTCACCAATTATTGTATTGTTACAAATTTTATTCACGTAAATTGACTTTATTCCCACCTCAATAACAACAATATTTTACATAATATTAACCACGCAGCATGGGGTCACGAGAATTTTTATACGATTTTTGGAAAAATTATTATCAAAAATTGTTACGATCGAATAGAACAAATCGAAAAAATAAGAAAAAAATAAATAAATAACAAAAAAACGAAATGCAAAATCATTTGTAATTTTCCGAAGTCTCGTAGGAAATTAATAATAATCGAGACGTGCTCGTTATTTTATTTCTCCACGAATCAATTGAACACGAATCAATCACTTTCAACTATTTCCCTTAATAGACGCATAAACATGGTGATGGTTGAATTTCTTGGTGATTTAAAACAACGCCTTCCTCTGTATTTTATATCCTCAACCAAACGACCGCGTAACTTTGAACGTTCAGACTATTAACCGATAATTTATCCTCCGTAGAAATTCCAACGTCGTCCATGTAAACGTATGTACGGAATGATTATTACCAATGAAAGGCTGCATCAAGGAGGGGCGCGGTGGAAGGCGAGAGGAGAAAAGAGAGAAGAGAGAGGAGAAGAGGAATTGATTAACCCCGTGAATCTTGGTGCTCTGGTAATTATCGTAAGAATAATGACACCGAGACAAAGTAGGTACGTCTCCTCATTCGAGATCATTACCGAGAGGATTGCCCGGTTGGATAGGTTCAGAGTCAGTTACGTACTAAATTGGAATTGGTTCATTGCACGAACTCGATTTTCACTCTTGTCTCACTTTTTTTTTAAATTAAAAAATCTTTTTTTCATCAACGATCTTCCGACGACTCATCCACGTTTCTTGAAAATTCCGACGGACTATAAACACTTGCAATGATGAATTTGTTGGAAAAAAAAGTGTAAAATTAGTAAATGGAAAAATTAAATCGAAAGCATCGATTTCTGGTGCACCTTGTGAAAAAAGTAACGTCATTAAAAAGTGTTATCTGTACGCGAGAGGCAACAGATGTTTCTCATATGATTTGTTGAACGTTCAAGTACCACGGATGCGTGACAAGTTGACGAGAGCCGCGCTATGTGCTCTTAACTTTACCGCTATACTAAAAATCAACATAATAATAGATGTAAGGTATAGTAAATGCGAGGAAGAGCGGTTGATAAGGATAATTAGTGTTGATAATAAATACGTATAGTTTGTTTAGTTTAACATCAAAGTCCAATGGCTGACGTCAGCAGTGTGAACCGCAAGCCAGAAGTTAACTATATATATATAAAGTTCAGATAAATAATTTTCCTGTTTCGCTCCAAACACTCCGGGCACGGACTGGCAAAAAAATATTATTTTAGTCTTGCACAATAAGATTTGACATTAGATATACATAATATATTACAGCGGAGAAAAATTGGCAAGGATACCATATAGGTATATATATATCGTACCCATTCATGCCTGTTTTAATTTAAGATAAGAAATCATTCCACACTTGAAACGCATTGAATGTTCATTATTTCATTATATATATCACAATATCGCTGATGTACGAATCTTTCTTTTTTTTGTTCTTTTTTATTACGCTATTTTTCAATGCATTCTTTCGTACAAGGCAACGTCGTCGGCCTCCTGATCCGAGTAACTGACATCCGGTTCCGTAGGATCTATCCTTTGATAAACGTCCGACATTCGTGGTGCCGTTGGTCTTATACTCGTCATTGGTATACCCTCGAGAGTTGAATTTTGAAGAATTGGTGCGGAGACGGTGAGCGTCCCGACGCCTCCTTTCGCCGTGTCATATCCTGCCCTGTGCATCGACACAGTTCCATATTGCCAGCTTGTGTCTAAGCTGTGTTCTTCCGGGTGATTTATTTTCACTTTGTTTCTGGTTCTGAACCAACAAATGAGAACTAGGACGAGTATGAGGATGAGGATTACTATCACCGATGATAGAATAACTAGAAGAATATCAGGTGGAATTACGGATTCCTCAAGTGTCGAAATTTGTTTTCCGACGCCAGTCGCTGCCCAGTATTCTTCGAGATTATTGTACAAGGTTTTGTTCGGTACGTAGTTGTTGCATTCCAAACTCTTCATTTCTGGCCACGTAATATTTTCAGAACATCTCACGGCGTCTGGTGCCAATGTGACGTTTTCAAATATTTTATAGAATACTATTTTCAAGTCACAGTCACAGTTCCATTCGTTGTTTAACTGTGTGAGGCTGTACATTGAGAATACCTTGTAGTCTATGACCTTGAAATTATTGTCCGTGATGTCGAGTTCCTCCAGTTGTAGAAGAGGAGCGAAGACCTCACTGTCCAGTACTTCCAGTAGGTTATGAGAAATGTTCAGATACTTGAGTTTCAATAAAAGCTTAAAAGTATTCAAAGGAAGTTCGGTGATATTCGTGAACGAAATGTCGAGGTATTCGAGCTGATTAGCTTCGAGGAAAGATTCTTCCTCGCTCAGTATGAGAGGGTTGTAGCTTAGTACTAACTTAAGAAGTAAATAACAGTATGAAAATGTCCTTGGGTTTAACGACTTCAATAAATTTCTCTCGAGATTTATAGTTATTACTTTGTTCAAATTTAAAAATGCGTCAAACTCTATTTCTGCGATACCATTCCTCGCCATGTATATAACTTCCCAATCAGTTTTAGCGTGAAATGGTTCTCTGCTAAGTGTCGTGAGATTTGAATGAGTTATCTCAAGAGTGTGACTTTCATCTTCTATGTCCATTAAATAAGTTTCTAAGTCTGGTATCTCCACATTGTAGCATCGCGTAACAGCGTTGTGTACGTGGCAACGTGAGTGCGACGATGTTTCTCTGGCAAAATAAGGTTGGGCGAAACTCGCCCCGATAATAAGGGCGAGAAACGCGAGGTACACCGAAACAGACGGCATCCTCTGTTCCGTTAATATTGGCTCCAAACTCTCGCTACGTAGCCGGAATATTTTTTGGCACCGGAATCATCCTAGCCGTGATATTTATCCGCCTTCCGAATAATATTTTGCCGGTCTCATCGGGGTATCTGAAACAAAAAAATTTCGAACGATCGTTATTCAGAGAATTAAAGGATATTATACAGTTACCTCGAATTGATTTCTAATTTCAATTAGATTTGGTTAATAAATAATCAACCTTATTGCCCGACCTTAGGGACGGATTCGACTTTTAAACTAATTGTAAGTTTACGGGATCGAAGAATTAACGCCTTTGGGATTATTTGGGAATTTCAAGTTTCATGGGTCACGTGGTATTCTCTAGGAATTCGGTGACGAAATATCGATTCACCAGAGTGCTTCCAACGTATCAGACTTTACAGAAGCGAATTTACCGAGCCTCATCCTAAACCCTGCGGGTGCGACCGAATTTCAAGTATGCGATGCAGTTTGTGCAAATACCTACATCTCGCGCTAATTTATAATTGGCCAATTGACTATCCGAGCTCTCGGGTTTCCGGGCTACTCGTTAAGTTCGAGTGATAGAACCGCGCTCTCTGTATCTACATTAGTTTACGTCTTCCTTTTTTTACGTTATTATGGTTTGCGGTGAGAAAATCTTTCTTTTTTTCACCCTATCTCATCATCCCTTCTATTTTTTTATTCGTTCTTTTTTCAAGGCGACTCGTTCGCCTTCCCAGGTCCCATTAGCGAATGTTTGAGTATTCCCTAATTATCGGTGAGACGAGAAATTAGTACGCAGTAGTCGTACGCCCGCTGCACTGTTTCATAATGAAGGACGAGCTGCTTCATGCGGCTGCTTTCCTCACCCTCCGTACCAGGTATCCTTACTCTGTGCCAAATAATACGCGACGGGTAATATGCTATGCAAATACTGCCAAATCGTCGCATCCCTGATTTCCTGACCTCAACTAACTCGTTCCTCGTATAACATGAATATCATGTACTTCTCGTGTCAAATTATCAGAAGCTCGTTTTCACATCAACCGAAATTGAGAGGAATAATTTTCAGATAAAAGACAATAAAGAAAAATAACCTCGTTTATCCCGACGACGGACTTGGATTAAATTTCATCGTTAAAACGTAAAAGAAAAAAAAAACAAAAAACAAACAAACAAAAATGTCGGAATATAAATAAAATAAAAAGAAGGTGGTTTTGTTATACGGCTGAAAAGCGACGGTGGTCGCCGTATCTACTTGAAGAATAGGAAGGGTGGAAAGTGGCTTGATTGTATAGACGGGGATGAAAAATGTCTTCAATATTCTACGTGACACGAAACCCACCGGACGTTCACTATAAATACGTACGTCATACAAGTGTCTATTCATATCTCACCCTCGCAAGTAGGGTGTGTTTTCGCATAGGTATACCTGTACAAATAGTAGATACAGCCGTATAATTAATTTACCATTTCAAAAAAAAGATAGAAGCAAAGAAATAGCTTTTCTCAAACATGAATTATTTCTTCTTTCCTTTGCAATTTATCAATTAAGCTACTTGAGCTACACGTACGTACATACGATATAGAGCTAGTTAACGATCGTCCTGGTTTTTACGAAATTACGAAACTACCAACATCACATAATTATATTTGTGTGAGGTTCGGATATAATTATTTCTTCCACATTAGTCCGTCCATGATTGCAATTATCAAAGTTAATTTATTTAGTATAAAACTGGTGTATATAGCTGATGATGCTTTTCGCAGTGGATTGTTTTTTCCTTTAATGTTCATGGGTATTAGGATACGTGCGTACGTATTTGTACATCTATACGTACATTATTATAGCTGCTCTCTTTAATCGGTCACGTATCTCGTTGCTCGGTTGCTCAAAGTTGCCTGCCTGCAGCCTATAACCCATACAGCTATAACATCCTCACGCGGATTAAAACCGGCTAGGGGTTTAGTTATCGCAGGTACTTGATGAATAAAACATAACGACCTCGATATCAAACCTGAGTTATACCGCGGGAGATACTTGGGCAAGTCGTGTTTCTGGACCTATCCTATCTTATTCTGGTATCACTCCTGACCAGATGTACATAGAGTGAAATAATGTGTAACTGACAAGATTTCAAAACACACAGTCCCAACGCACGCGCATATAAGTTCTGCACATTTTACAATTAGGTCTACAACGAATCGGAACACTTTTGGGTTTAATCCTGCGAAGAGAAAATACAGCTCTGCAAATTTTTATCCGAATGATTTTCGTTGGCAAATTTTTGTTATTGGATCTGAAAATGGTTCGCTGACTGGCTGACTTCTTTCTTCCTGAGCTGGTTACGGCGTTGAATGTTTGTATAGACTACTGCACTCTAAACTAAACTCTGTTGGCGTGAGAGTAATTGATAGAGTTTATTTAGCGCGGCAGTTTTGGTATGGAACGGTTGGCTCAGGTGTCGCGGGTTTGATAGAGAAATAGTCGAGACTCTCTACACACTGCAGTTTTACTGTACAGGTAAAGTTATGGTAGAAAGAGGAATGGAATTGCACCGAGTGGGCGTGCAGAGGAGAAATGCCCTCATCTGCCGAATGGCTGCCCTTTCCTAGTGGATTTCCTGATGCAGGGTACTTTCGACGAACGTTATGTACCCTGCACACTATCGTGGCATTTTTCTTCCGCATATATCCATCGTACCTAACATTTTTGCACCGCACGTTCGAGGATAGAGTGTAGGTGGTACGCCCATTGATTACCGCCGACCTTTATATGACCAAATTTTTTCGTAATTTATCCTGGAACGAATTCGAAATTACGGTTATACCGCATATATCCGTATAGCACTATGCAGTAAATGTTACTTGTCTGGTTATGCGCGGTGGAAACAGACGGAGGGGGAAAAAAGAAGGTGGAAATAATGGCTTTCCATGGACGGGCTTTTGGCGCCAGAATAAGAAACTGGTGTGGGTCGCCGCAAATGACCCATTAAAAATATACAACGCGTCGTCTAAGAGGTCCTAAGTTGGACCGAGTCCTCCGACCAGCTCTTTGCGATAGGAAGCTGGGGTCCAGGTAAGGGTTTATGGCTTACTATACATTCTATGTTTACGCCTCCTGAAGACTTACGCGGAAGGACGAAACGAAACGTCGTCGACTGCAACGCGTCGAAACGACCGGACTGGTCACATTGGAAATCACCATGTTCCAGAGTATTCGAGATAGCAGAGTTACCGCTGAACGTATCGCGGGATTATATTCTCTTTGAAAAAATTCTTCCCAAGAGCCAATGGAGACGAGTATAAGGACCCTTTGAGTTTGACAATCGGCTAGCTGCTGACAATGACCGGACGACCTGTCTTTCCATCAATTACTGCCACTAAAAAAAAGCACCTTTACGAGTTGGCCGACATTAACTGCTCGTAAAAGTTTCACCGCCTGGAGTAACAAAGAAGAAACATAAGAAAGATCAGTTTTCGGGTGACGATTTGTGGGCGGATTTAAGTTCGGACAGCAGCGAACTACCCTTGCAATTTGTGTTTTACGATCAGGTACTCTTCACCTTTCTATTTGTTTTTATTTCTTCACCGGTGCTTCCGTTATAACGCTAGTGCTGCATTTTTTAGTTTGAGAAACTTTGATTCCAAATACCAAGGAATCGCATAGGATTTTTTGTTCGATGAGAGAGAGGAAGGATCTTCAGAAAGGATCATGCACATAAATTCGGTGGAAACTTGAATGTGGAATGTATATTACAGCAGCGGTGCATGGGTTGTTTTGATAATTAGCAGACATTCAACATCGCGGGTGCCCGAATCGCATATTCCTGAATGATCTTAGTACCATTGTTGTCATTGTTACCATTGTTGCGAACATACCGGTGATATTATTTATATGAAACACAACAACATCAACAACACGCACGCGCCACGTTATGTGTGAATTCATCACGCTGCACCCGTGGCTAACTATATCCATTCAACCGTGCGTGAGGAACACCTCAATTCACTGCACAACGATGCATTTGATGTATACGTTGCTAATTTGGATGTTCGCCGGGTAAGTTTCACTCTATTGATGTCGAAGAATTGACCCTATGACAGTTTCGGACAAATTTCCTCTCGGTAATCACGAAAATCAACGGATCAACGCTCCGCAAACGATGATTTGTCGGATATCAAAGGACACGAAATTACACATATTCAGCAATACAGATGTAAGGCGAAGAGTCGATCACGTGATTACGGTCATCGTACCTGTTATGCTGATACCAAAATTTATATAGTACGAGAGAAAATCCTGCGGTCGCGGTCGGCTCCGGTGGGGTGGGTGGTTAAAATTATTTTGTTGAGCGGTAAATATTTACCCTGAAATAATTATCCGGACTCTGAAACGCGTATATGATATGATATTTACATACACACATACGCATGCCTATGTGCTAGGTATATGACTCTATGTACGTGTGTATACATAACATTCTACACGTATGTATGTAACCATAGAGAACAGAGGCGCGAAGTTACCGGTTCGTTTGTTGACACGGCCGCGCCCACGTGATTGATCACATGACCTCCCCCTGTAACACCACCCCATTTATGACCCGCAGCCCGAAGAGAGAACAGAAAGAGAGAGAGAGAAGGGTTCGGTTATAGGGAGAGATGGGGCGGTTTAGGGGCGAGGGATCTACTTAACATAATTAAATTGTTGATCCGCCTGTTTTATCCGTATTTATGGCGCCAGGGTTCGCGCTACCATCTCCTCTTTCTTTCTCTCTGCACTTTGCCCCTCTGCAGTTGGGAAATGAATAAATTTACGAGAATTAAAAGTCCCTTGCGGCGTTTCTAAAAGGGCGCAAGGTCACTAGGGTAGTCATCCGCGGTTTTAATCGCGAGTTTTTTGCAGATTCCTTTTTTTTTCTTTTTCTTTAAATACGTAATTCAATTTCTATTACGATTTATGTTTTTTTTTCGTCAACCTGTTCTTTGAGGTATAAATATAATAATTCGAATTACCAAACATTATAAGAGGGGAATATAATCAACGACTATAGTTAATTAGCATTTCGAATAGCGACACGCGTTTATCACCCTCACTCGATTCAAGCTCCGCCTCCACTTAAAAGGGTGGGTGTAGATTGAATTGTACCAATTAGGGTACTCGAAACTTAACGTTAAAACGTTTCAATCCTCTAGAAATCCACTAAAAGGAAGAGAGTCGAGTATAATACCGAAATAAGAGAAAAGAGAAAACCTTCGTTTGATGTATAGACGCAACTATAAGAGCAATTAATATTCAGAAAAGCAGGGTATTATATCTCCGCATTTCTTGGCTCTTATCGGTCGCACAAATGGCAAATGGTATTTTAGCGCGCCAATCCGTTCTTATCGGACAACGGAATGATAGAGGGACTTTGCTTCATCCGCTTTGCTCAGTATTTTACTATTTCGGATCCCCATGCGCGACTATAAATCAAATGGACCACCAGCTATGAGTTCAAAAGACACAACCTTTTTAAAACCGAACGAGATCAAAGTGTTTTCATAAAAAATTAAAATCAAAATCAAAATAGAAATAAAAGCTAGGTGATTTTCACCCCCGAAAATTTGGTAATAGAAACGTTTTGGCGAATGCTCCGAGAGTGCATCTGCATATAGATAAAGACAATCCTATATAAAATCTGGATACACGCGGTTCCTCCTTGAAAAACGGGATCATCTAGCCGCACATCCGTCATTCTTATCGGTCTCGGGATCATACAGAGAAGTTCGATTTCGTCCAATTTCGCGATACCGCAGTGGTTGATCTGGGGTCGACGTCCCCTGGGGAAAAAGAAACGGGTATAGAGCTGCTGCAGGGATAGCTGCAGGGTGTAGCCAGATCGGCTAGATCTTGGCTATACGTGCAAAAACGGTTGACAGGTATACACGATACAGAACTGCGTGTATTTCTTCGTTGGTTCGTGGGTGAAACGAAAATCTTTATAAGAGTTGCTTTTTGGCCGAGAATAAAGTATTGATAGTAATTCTATACGTATATAGGTACCTCATACCGTTATATACCATGAGAAACGAGAAACTTTCTAGTACAGACTCTTTTGGGAATAAATCATCCGTAACAGTTGAGAGAAAAAAAGAAAGATTGAAAAGGAAAAAAAAAAATGGAAAAATTTATAGAACGAATTATGAGACGTCGTAAACTAGTGGAGGGGCTGTATTTCATCAGAATTTAGCATCCAATTCTGAGCTATGGAATGAATTTCGAATAATTTTCCAAGCTACTCCCGGTATAGTTTTTCTATCAAACATCGTTATTGAGTGACTTCCGCTGCATCATCGGATCTCTGGTAACGACTTTTTCGTATCCTTTTTTCTTTTTCTTTTTTTTTTACGCTGGATCGATTTCCGGTTTGTCACAGATCGGAGAGACTTGGTCATCTGGAGTGGCTAAGACTGGATGAAAATAAAATATAACAATACGATTGATTCGTGACCTTCGAACGCATCCCGCTGTGCTACTATAGATTTTTCTTTTGTTTTTTTTATCGTACTAAAATCTTACTGCGGCGATTCCGGAATCGTTCACGAGGTGTCATCGCTTGCGTAGAGATCCGCGTAGTTTCTGCTCCAGTGCCTGCCATGAGTATATTTGCTGCTTTGGACAGTCGTCCGGTATCTTTTAAAATTTGAGACGATCGACTGTACAGTGCACCGCCTTTGTAGTTCGTTGCTTCAGTTTTGTTATCCTGCTTATGATAAAATCTAGAATTGCAATAAACTTGAACTACTTTTAGTTAAAATCTCAATCTTACGCCCCAAAGTTTTTCGTGTAAAATTTCAGACATGACAGATCCTTGGGGGTTTGACGACTCTGTACGAAACTTTGAAGAATTTCGATTTTTCTGCAAATCCTTAGATTCAATGATATTCTCCGTCGCTATCATCAGGTTCAATGTAGAACTAGGTTCGTCCTCAGACTCCTGAGTTGTCCACTTTTTTAACTTGATTTCCCATTGCTGCCTCCTTGCGATCCACCAGCTACGTTCGTGTCCGTAGATTCGTTTGTCACGTATGTTAAACCATCGCAGTGGCTACTGACGTGTTCAATTAGTTAGTTAATTAATCGGTACGTCCAAAAAATTTCCGATGCGATGCGGTTTACCTACGTGATAAATGCAATACTGCTTCCTTTTTTTTCTCGCCTCGTTGGCCCTGCCCTTGACCATTTTAGCAAGGAGTTGATGTACAATGTCGTCCGTAAACTCGATGAATACTTTCACGCATTGTTCCGTCATGACTTCGGGTAAAACATCTTTTAAGTAGTGAACAATCGCGTGCGAAAAATTCTATGCGTACAAATAGAAATGAAATTGGTTGTATATTACCTGTATAATCAGAATTGAAACGAATTGGGATTTCAGCTCACGTGAAAGTCTTCGATTTTCAAATGCATGTCTTGATGCACCATGGCGATGTAGTCGAGAACGCCGTTGAATTTTTTTGGTTTTTTATGAAAATCAACTATCAGATAACCCAGGGTAACGATCATCGTGACGAACAGGTTTGCGATTTTATGCGAATCGTTAATAGGGACGGTTTCGTCTTCGGAAAAATATTTCATGTATTGCGGAAACTGGGAGAAGAATCTGCGGAGGGTAGAATTATATTGTGAGTATAAAAATCGGTTAAAAAACAAAAAAAAAATTAAAAAAAAAAAAAAAAAAAAAAACTCCGCAACATCTCTTCTCCGCAGGCAGCAGTTTTCGTTCCCCTCGTATGGAACGGTAATTAAGAAGCCCCTTTAATTGGTCTCTGAAGAGGGAAACGCTGCTACTCCTCCGGGAATAATTCGCGGCTAACTGTAACCGCTTAACGCAAAAGTTGGATCGAAAGCTCCTCGAGAGTCCCTTGGTACCGATTATTTCCTAATCAAGGGTATATTGCCTATAATGTTCGTACGAGGGGTCGCTCTGAGGGTGAAGGTTTTCTGTGCGGTTCAGTCTAGTTTTAAAAACTCTAAATATTTCACTCTAAAGTCACGCTGAAATTCTCAACGAATAAATAAATATTGTACCGCATATAAATTCCTCGGCTGTATTTGTGTGGGTTAACTTCAACCTCCAACCATAATTTCCTTAGCAACTCGTAATCTTTCGCATTTAATTTGAGGGGACCGACTCGCCTTCCATGTTCACGGAATATCCCGAATTTTCCTCCCATTAATTCAAATTAATTTGTAAAACATTTCCATCATATTAATATATTTTGTTAATTCGCATTCCAACTGCAGTTTAATCTTCGTAGTGAAGTTATCTGCGATTTGTGAAAAAAATGAATTTCCACATCTTTTCTTCTTCATCTAATTCCACGTCGATCGGCGTCGTTCTCTTGCGGAAGATCCGTCTGACCATCTAGGACTTCCGGTATCAGTGCTCGAAATTAAACGTCTCGATGGTCTAGGCTGCAGCGATTTTAACGCCGCAACTAAACGGAATCGTAAAATCATCTTAATTTTTTCTGAATCCAATTGAAAATTATTCAACAAAATTTCTAGACCACTCGCCTTGAGCGCGATGTCGTTCCCTTGGCGAAAGTTTGATATTTCCAGCAGACCGTTCGGCAGCGTAATTCATCAGGTTGAATTCTTCTCTTTCATTCAGAGCGGACATGTCAGAAGATTCTGGTATCAGCCTGTCGAAATGTGGTACCGAAACGAGCCGTCCAGTCTGTTAAAATAACGAATTTAAGGGGGCGGGGGGGATTCGCCGAACCACGGTGTGAATTTAGAATGAATTCATTAGACACGGTATAGCGGGTCTTTAGGAAGTGTGCAGCATTTGCACCGCTGCTTCAGGACTCTTACGTTTAAGTATCTCGCTCGTTGCATGCGAAAAGAGTCGTAATGGTTCTCTTCATCGGGGTAACTGTTGCGCATTTCTGGGTCTGAATCATCACGTGCTTTAAATCTTTCAAGAGCGTCGTCTTCCGACGATGTGGTTTCTACGGGAGCGTTTTGCAAGTTCATTGTGATGGCCGGTCCCAGCTGCAAGTCCTCTTCCCAGGACTTTATTTTTATTTTCCATTTCTGCTGTCTTGAAATCCAGTAATTTTTTGGCTGGCCGTAGATGAGTCTGTTCGATCTTTGCGACCAGCTACAGGGCTGCGAAAATTTGAAAATTTTCAAATTAACTTTTTTCTACTTCCCTTTCTTTATCCGCCCTAATTTTTCATTTGAGGTTGCACTCCTCGCAGCTGGTTATCAGGAGTGCAATTTTCTATCCTTCCCATTTTCCTTCCGAACCATTTTTCACACGTTCTTACGACCACCTGAGCACACCATGAGGTAGAACATTGCATGCTGCTGCACTTACTACGAGCGATTTCAAGTTTGAAGGTACGACAACATCCTCGTCCTCAAGTTCAACAAAACGACCACGCTCTTCCTCCATGGATTTTATCATCAGTTCACGAATGTTACGAAAAAATTCTACGAAGACGGCTTCGCACCTCTCGGTCATAAGGTCGCTCATTGCATCCCTCAGGTAATCGATTAGGGCCGTAAAAAAATTCTGCTCACATCAGGGGGTTTTCTTTTTTTTGGTTCTTTTTATGTAATAAGGATATTTTGACTCATGTTTTTTGGGGATGGTAAGACGCACGTTGATGTCATCCACATCGAGGTTCATGTCCTTGTGGATCATTCCGATGTAACCGATGAGTTGATTGAACCGTTTTGGTTTATTGTAAAAATCGAGAACCAGATAACCGAGGATTTCGATGATCACTGTAAATTTGACGGTCATAAGAGCGTCGGGGTTTACATCATCTTTCATTGGGTCAGCCAGAAAGTATTTTATGTACTGTGGATACTTGGCGAAAAATCTATGACGAGACAATTTCGTAGTTCTGTCATTTTCTGTGAGGTTATTCTCCACGGTATTCTTACCTCAGGTAAAAACCTGTACCGTGTAACTTTGGTTCGAATTCGATCCTAGTCCAAACAGCTTTTATCAACGAGTATTCCACAGGGTTAAGTTCAACTATTGGTTTGGAAACGAATTGCAATTTTCCCATCTTTCCACCCATCCCTGACAGAATTACGAGCTGAAATGTAAAGGGAGGAGCGAAACGATGTCAGAAGTTGTCTACGAGCCAAATAACGTGACTAGACTATTCAGACTAATCGACGCGCATGAAGAGAAAAAAGGACTTCATAAGCCGCGTAAAAATGTCTACATATAATATCATTTCATCATCCATTCACTTTGAAAAAAAAAAAGGTCTTCAGACCGGGGGTAGTTTTCCTTCTTCTTACCGCTTTAGATTTTTATCTTTTCTGATGCTGCGCGAGTTGCTCTAGCGGATTTTCGCAGTCCGGGAAGCTTATGTACAGTTTACAGCCTCCGGCGAACTGATGCGTTTTCCGTTAATTAGAGAGACGAGTTGTCCTCGCTCGTGCCAAGGACTTTTGCTTCCATAGAAAGGGTCTTCGTGCAGTTAATGGGGAATAGGGTCGTCTGAGGGAATGGTCTGCAGCAGTTAGCAGGATTATTCTTTCGCGTCTTCGTCAAGTATCGCGATTCCTGCAACCCACGTATTCAAATGCGGCGTAAATTTCACCGCGCGTGTAAAAGGTGTCGGAAATCAGAACGAGTGGTGAAAAAAAAGATGCGGCGATTCTAATATGCTAAGAAGATCGTCGCTGCTCTACGCCGTGCCGGCGCGCGGACGCGGGCGTCGTAACTCCGTGAATTTGTTTGATCCCAATATCACGTTCCGCACAAATTGGGTGCCCATATAATTTGCATATATTAGGTATAGGCACACAAGCTGCTAGGTAGGTAGGAAGTAGCCCCTCCAGCCATTGGGATAGGGATTTAGGTAAACACAACTATGTAAAGCTAGGTAGTCACTGATATGATTGAACATACATCGGTCACGTTATGGCAGCTGTTCGGATGCTGCGCAGTCTTCCAAATTGTTGACTATTTGATAGAGAATAAAAAAAAAAAAAAACAATTTCCCCGTTCCACAGATCCCCAAAATTTCCCTATAATTCTCTCTATATCCGCATGTAGATTCACCGGTCTACCACACTCGCTCACATCAGTTTCATCTCTAATTCTCTTTTAAAATTTTTAACCCTGATCATCCCCCTACGTGATTATAGTCATGTTGAACTTTGCGTATTTACATACCATACATGGGGGCTGTTTCACCATCACATCTATATACCTATACGTATACAAACATATATACGGTTGGAGTAACAAAAAATATTTTGCATCACTCATGGTTAATATTTGCAACATATAATTCAACGCTTGCAAAATTACCGAGCATGATAAATCGAACCGAAAAATAAGATTTCACTTAAATCAGACTCTTTATTTTTTACCCTTCCAGATTTTTTGTTTCATATAATTACACACGGATTAATTGTTATGCGTAATAAACTTTTACGCACACGTATATAGTATATGGTATAAAATATTTTCTCTCTTCACTTGACACCGTTTAGTTTCAGTAATTGAAGGGCGTGCGCGCAAGATAGTGCGAGTATGTGTGTTATACAGTCCGGGAGAAGTTATCATCCGGAATTAAGTTGGTTGATATAAAACGTCGGAATACTTTCATAACATGTTACGAGGTTCGGTACGCGAGCAGCTGATTGAGTAGAAAAAATGAAATGAAAACAAAAAAAAGTTTGTCACATGGATTGGCGGCAATTTATAGTACAACTAGACGGACGGTCCGCATGACGATAATTGGTCCGAAGTATTTTCTTCGTTCATTTGTTTTTGTATTGTTCCATAGCTTCAAGAGCTACATAACAATACGACTTTTATTGCGTTGCTAAAGCTTTCAAGTTGTAGTTACGCTGATGCTGCAATGAGATTCTAACCAATAGATTTAGATTGGGACTCATTGCTCCAAGTAGAGGGCCTAGAAACAAGCATAATTGTACCACGCTTGATTGGTATTTATTCAATGTAATTTGACGAAAGAAATCCTCAAAAGAAAAAAAAAAGAAGACCCAAAAAATCAAATCAATGAAAATAATCGTTTGAATGAATCCGGAAATGATAATTATTGCACATTTGATTACACTTGGGCCCTTAGTTTCCGGATTTCCTGCTAATTTGGTATCTATAGATTCCGCGAACATACACGTGTCGATTGAAATGCATCATATATTTGTACGCGGCTCTACCGACACTGCGGTATATTGTCTAGATTTTCTCGCTACTAAACGTCAACGGCGTCGGCTGGCTCTATTCTTACACATCCGTGCCGGAAATATGCGTTCATAGATATGTATAAATGTGTATATAGGTGTATACTAATAGTAGGACTGCGTAGATATTGCGGGACCGGGCGGAGCGCGTTCACGGTTGGCGTTTCGGAGCGTAACCTGTAACGTTGCGGTGTCTCCGACCTCGTGATTTCTCGGCTATGGAGATGCAGTGGTCCAGACTTTGAGAGTAGCTACAGTATATCCCTGGTTTCAAATTTTCAGCCTCTACGTCTGCAGTCGCGGGTCTCGTAGACCGCGGCGTGTATTTTTAAGCTAAGTTGATATTTATTTTTTCGCGGAAGAGAGAAAAAGCTTCGAAATACGAACGAAGCTCGAGCTTCCGAACGAACAAACGGTATACAGATATACCATCGCCGATCGTCGGAAAAGAAATGAAAAGATCTTCTTAACGACCTATTCCGTCGCATAATAGATTTAGTTACCAAAAAAAATAAATAAATAATCAAATAAAAAAATTATAGTTTAAATGGATCAATTCACACCGAGTTCAATTAACCGGCAATTTACTATAGGTAACTACTGCACCTCGTCATTATTATACAAATTATATCCACATCTTTTATTGTACTTCTATATACTGAAAAGGAAGTTAATTTTATCTGGCGCAAAAAAAAAAGAATACCGAAACGGAAATTCTATAGACACCTCATGAAAAGCTCGAAAGCGAATTTAACGATCTGATTATACACATCGGAGATCGATTAAAAAAATCCACTAAAATTGAATGAAAATAAAATAAAAGAGTCGTTCAAAGTGGACATATAAAAAATGACACTCGTATCGTTGATGCGATGTTTCAGGAATTCACATGCATATGTGTTGTATAAAATGGGGTAAAATGTGCACCGAGTTGGTGAGATGCAGCTTGCAGCTCGCAGCTTGCAGGGTCGCGTGTTGGTCGGGAGAGTCCCGTTGCATTTTGTTTAATGACGCGTGCGTATACGCGAACCTGAGAGAGCACGTGTCCGGATGATTTATGTTTTGGAACGTGAGACAAGACTGAAGTTTGTTGTGCGCACGTACCCACGCGCGATCTGAATTACTGCCAGAATTCTTGTCGCATAGGCATACCGACGACGAGGTCGACGACGACGTCGCGGACGAGGCTCTTGAATTAAAAGGTCATGTGGCGTTTTATCCGAAATGCAGATATGTATGCTCACGGTATATCATACGGCGTACGGGATACAGCGGGTCGCATATATAGAAAAACTGATTTATGGTCTAAAAATAAAAATTTATATTTAAAGAAAAAAATAATAAGTAAAAGAAAACATAACGTATAGTGTAACACGAAGTTATATACAGGAGCGAACTTTTAACGAATTACTATAAATTCATTGAAGCGTTAATTTTAAATTGAAGCACCCGTGCAGCAGCGATGTACTATGCACGGTGTACACCTCTAGTATCAACGTCACGACGTTCGTCAGAGTCGTGGCTCATGCGGACTTTTACAAAATATACTATACATGTATACCTATATATGCGTATACACGAGTAATGTCCGGAGGATGAAAACGTTCGTCAGATTTTTTTCTATTTATTTGTTCATTTTTTCTTTTGAATTTTTTTATTCCTGCACATATTATATATATATATATACCTACACGTATGATATACGTGAAATTTTTTTCGCAAGTAAAACAGTTATATCTATAGTTATAGGTTATACGCCTACGACCCGCAACATTTGTGTAACCGCAACGCGGTTTGCTTAATTGCAAAAATAATTTTCTGTGCAGTATATCTGAATTATATGAAATATTAAAATGGCAAACTGTGCACGTATGTGTATAGCGGAGTATTCGCATACGTGTACAACGTGTGCGCATGATTTTTTTCAAATTAATTTATGCACATCCAGAAAATCTAAAACTCGCATGCAATACGGTTCAAATGCGGATACATATAAAATAGGTATTATTACTATTATTACTGTTGTTATTACGATCATTAAAATCCATGCAAAATGAAATTCTTTCGGTGATCCTTCGAGTGCATTATATGACGTTACATTTTCTTTTTTTATGGGTGTGTAATTATTTGATCGGAAAAAGTAAAGAAAAATTATACGCGATAAATAGGTATAGAGCTCGGTACAGAGTATGTAACGAAATATGTGTGCGATTTATGAAACTTTTGCTAATCTCAAGTTTAACTATATCTATACCTTATAGCGTATACATGCAACTGCAGCACGATCTGAACACTTGGCAACTGTTTCAAGTTTTTCGAATGATTTCTCACAGCGATTAATAATCGGTACCTATATAGTTCGAAGAGAGATTAATTCCGCATAACTTGTTAGATTTTCTTGTACAATTAACTCTCCACTTTCTTATAGTATACGAAGAAAACTTGGATTTCTTTGAAACATATAACATACCTATATAGATACAATAAACCTCTGAATCAGAAATTCTCTTGTTCTATAAAATTGTTTCTAATTGATCGTAATTATAAATTTCCAATCCCCGCGTTGTACATATAATAACGGCGTATCGATGTATAATGTAAGAAAAAAAAAAAAATGAGAAGAAAAATCTAATGGATTCAATAAAATTATAAAGAAACTTTTCTCTTAAAATACAAAAATCTGGGAAAAATTGCAACACTAACGTTGAAACGCGAAATTTTATAGGTGCACGCGCATATAAGCTATTATGTTATATCTGATGAGTGAAAGTATAATTAAAAATGAAACCGAATACGTGACGAGGGTACAAGCGATTTACTGCCCTAAGGGTAAATATACATATATATAATAGGTATAACGTAAAAATATTTTAGCGTCCTGGCGCTACATGCAATTTATGATTTTTCATTTTTTTTTGCTTTACTAGTTTGCTAATTCAAATCCTGCAGAGATTATAAACAATTTTCGTAATTTTCAAAAACCAACTATGCGACGCTATAAATTTTGCCACAATTTCTTTTTTTTTCATTTAAAAAAAGTAGATTAAAAGATGAGCATATGTAGAATAATATTTTCAAAGCTTCTACATTTTTTTAGATTCATACGTAAATTCGATAGATTTCCAGTAGAGATAAAAGCGGCCGATAATAAATAATAATAATGAGCGTCGAACCGGAAGTGCATATATACTCTTCTCTAATTCTTTGAAGACGACAATATTTATCACCTACTTCATATGGTCCACCGAGTTGAGTATATAATAGTGATAGAAAAAAGGTAAAAGAAATTAATTGCCGTTATTAAAATGGTTGTGATTTGGTCGAAAAAATTCCCTGCCTTAAGAAATTTCGGAGTTGATTCTCTTAAGTTTGATTTCATACAAACAGCACATTTGCAGCATCATCTCCGTACGGGTCCCGAGAATCTCGAGATCAATCTACTGTACTATTTTAATTATATGGCCGAAGTTAGCTTTTATATTATTCACCCCTTCGTTCTGTTCCGAGCGCGGTCGCCGTCTGATATGTCGTTATATCGATTATTTTCCCGGTTTATACGGAATATTAACGTCTTCCTGATGGAATACTCTATGCATGTAGTCAAAGAAAAAATAGCCTGCATTTTCAATATACAACTCCACTGCAGATCCAAGATTTATTGTTACCATCGAAAATCAGAGCGAATAAGAAACCCACCCGCATTCATCCATCGGCGCAATTGCAGTCGCGTCTCTCGAATAGGTAATCAAGAATAATTTTAAAAAATGGGACGAAAATATCATAACATCTGCGATATTCAGATCCTTCGGCGATCTTTCGATCGAAATAGAACGGGAAACCAAAAAATAGAGAAAAATAGAGAAAAATAGAAAAAAAAAACAAAAAAAAACTGTAATACACGATGAAAAAACATCCTCTAATTATAAACATAAAAATAATAGTGGGTACATGAAACGCATGAAAGCGAAAAAAAAATAAAAAAAATCTGAACAAATTTTTTTTTTTCTTATTTCTTTTATTCCTCCCTCTCTTTGTACATACTAATTCTAGCCTTCATTTCATTCACACACTCTTTTAAACCCTCGTATTTCTGTCTACATGCGGCTCACATAATTCTCTCACTCTTTTTCCCTCTTTTACCTTCCTAATTCTCATCGTTACAACGAATCGGTAAAAAGAAAGCTCGAATATATATATTTTTTTTAAATGTTTTTTTTTCCTTTTTTTTCATTTAATTTTTTTTACGTTGTCCGTACCGATTTTAGGCACGATGCGACGTATAGGATAAAATAACGAGGAGAGCACATCACTGACAAGAACGTGACAACGTCATTTTTGACTTCAGGGTCTCGTTAACGTATTTAGTTACGCAATATGGATGTAAATGGTAATCATAAAAGCCAAAAAAAAAAAAAAGGAAAGACAAAAAAAAGAAGAAGAAGAGCGGTTTTAAAACGGACCTTTTCGAAGGGCTTTTTTTTCTTCTTTTTATAATTCTTCTCTTTTTCTGTACAAAATCTCACATGCAAATTTATACAGGGTATAAGAGGTTGATACGGGGGGGGAAAATTTTTCGAAAACGATCTATGCGGTTCACTGGTCATTTGGTTTATTGATATTTAAATAAATTATTAACTTTATACTCCATGACCTCACCTTAGTCCAGTTTTATATATTAATAGATGCGTGCGAGGAGTCTAAAATAACAAGTTGTTATTGGGACTTGGAAGTATGTGGGCGTGTTTGAGATTGCTTATCGGTTATCAGAAC
The DNA here is from genome assembly GCA_963932425.1 of Athalia cordata. Classification (NCBI taxonomy): domain Eukaryota; kingdom Metazoa; phylum Arthropoda; class Insecta; order Hymenoptera; family Athaliidae; genus Athalia; species Athalia cordata. Next base: position 37,329,610 of record OZ010626.1, read on the forward strand.
GAACCGAGCTTAACATACGGAAAGACATAAGAGATAGATAGATAGCTAGCTAGCTCTAGACTCCATAGCCACACGCGGTACGACTGTGTCGCTCTTATCGGCATACCGTGTCACTGGAATAAATATATACAAATATACATATAGGTATATACCTGCGGTTGAAATTGAAAGCAGACACGTCGCGTAGTACTTGTGTGTATATGTATATAACTATAATAAAAGATAACTCCTATGGCTCAGCTGCACATATACCTACTTTCAACTACCAACGACTTGGAGTTGTCAAAAGAAATTTTCTGGAGCGATCGTGTACGGGGATATGCAAATAACTTGGCGCCGATACTAATAAAATTGAAAATAACATGCGATTTTCTTCTTGTCTTTCGTTCTTTCTTTTTTTTTGTTCTTATCGTGTGACCAACATAGAAAAATTAGAGAGCAATGCACATATGTAAGTTACAACTCAAATGGTCCCAGTGGAATAAAATCGCTCGAAGCAACCGATAAATTTAAGTCCGCTAGAGAAATTCGTCAAATTATTTGAATGGGATATAGTAATGAAAAAAAGAAAAAGCAGAAGATCAAGAATAAGAATAAGAAGACAGACGTCAGGTCGTTGTGGGCCAGACACACAAAGTGCGAAAGTACGTGCGGCGCCGTGTGGTCGGTTAGTGTGTTCGGTTGAATGGCCATATCACCTATGTATCTATGCTGATTCACGTACGATTGTTTTTTATTTTTATTTTTTTTCGTTGAAGATTCAACGTGTGTATTTGTGTGAGGTTAATAGCCAGGTAGGTGAGCTGTAGAAACCAAGTGTTCTCTCTCCTGTCATACATGTTCTCTCACAATCGGTATACCTTACATTTGTCGATCTTCTCTTTAAGATTTCGACAGCACGTGGGTATAATTTTAGAATTACTGGTTCGAGACGCAGACGCCGGTTATGAGGTCGTCACTTTCTTGGGTATGTGCATCACGTATGCTAACGATCACTTTTAGATATAGGCACGGAGAGTAGGTACCCCAAAAGTGTCTAGACTACATCAGCCTCGCAAAAATCCCGTAGGACGTTTAGGAGGCGTCTGATATTCGAACGCAATTATCAAAATCTAAATCGAGATATTAAAACCTCTACAAATTCTAGCGGATATTTTTTAAATACGAATTGATACGCTGAGGGGAACGCGTTATTGTTGCCAAAAACCAAATACCGAGTGGGATGAAAAAGAGGTGAACGATTCCGGTGAACTCATTCACGTTGTATCGTCAGACGACTCTACAGGTGCGTGACCAGTTCTTTTTTTTCTTTCATTCTTCCTTTCTTTCTTTTTATGAACTCGAGATAATTGTGCGCGCGTACAGTCAATTCTGTACAGATACAATATAAATATAGTTAATTGAGTTATGAGTGATAAAATCGATATACGCGATCGTAAAAAAGAAAAGAAGAGCTAATAGCCTACTCACCGTTTTTGATCGCGATGCGATAAACGGATTCCAAGTTCCTGTGGTATATACCGAGATAATTTCAGCGATGACTAATGTGTATATCCAATTATGCGGAATTGTACGTCGCACTTTGATGAGCGATAATAATCCAAAATTGATTTACTTCTTTATCTTTTTTGGATCTCCGGAACTTCCGGCACTTTCACGATCACTCGATAATCACCTATCCATCTAAAACTTTACACCAAACTCCACTATTTAGAAAAAAAAAAAAAATAGTTTATGGAATATTTTCTTTCGACTTGTGTTCGATGCGAAGACAAACGTGATTAGATCGTTAGACTAGACACGTATAGCGTGGTTCAAATGTGCGTAATTCAAAGTAATAAAGGCCGCACGCCGCGTGCGATGTTCCTTCCATCGAGCCACAGCTGATACTAGCAATCCGGCGGAGAGAACAGCGGGAGTAGTAACGGCGGCGGCGAGTCAGCCAGCCTGTTGAATTCATAATCTCGCGCACGCCGTTGGTTCGTGCTTTCGTCTACCCGTAACCACGAGGCGCTCGTGTTCGAATCGAGACGGCCGATTAAATTTTCAATCAATCGGGATCTAAATCTTATGGAGTAAGGAGTAGAAATTCATAAAAGTACGTCGTAGGTATCGGCGTCCGAAACGAGACGCTTTCGAATCCTTTTTCTACTATTCTTCTATCACTATTTCTCTGTTTATTAATTCTCAATCTCGATGATATTTTTTGAATCGGTTCGATGTCCGCGTTTTTTTCTTTTTTTTTTTTTCTTGGGCTTGGAAGTTGCTTTTAGTCATCACGTCTGTTGTCACAATCATCGTCGTTTATCCGAAGATATAATAACGAGCTGTGAATAAACGTCGTGTAATTATTAAAACATATCATTTATTAATCACGTAAAACGCGTAATACGAAAGTATAAAAATACAGTGAAGTGAAATTGATTATCCTAGGATCATAGTCCGAGCCTCAGCCTCTCAATCTCCATCTTTCTTTCTCACTTCTCTCTCTGGAAAGAGAAAAAAAGAAAGAAGAAAAAGAAGAGAAAAAAAAGTAACGCGAGAGTTTATAATCATTTATTATGTACCTCGATTTACCCACACGCGTAGTTTTCACAGTTCACATCGCGCCGGGGATGCCGTTAATTGATAACTCGATCGTAACGGCGTTCATCTCCATTGTAAAAATATATAAAATAATAACAAGGTAAAAGTGTAAAGAAGTAAAAAGAAGATAGGGTCAGATAAACACGTAAAAATAAAAGGCGGGTACTTAACCTTTCGTGAATTGAGTGGCGTTCTTAATAGAAGTGCTCTAAAGCTCACGAGCCTAACGTCTGGCGTAAACAAAGTATTTGCCCTCGTACTTTGCGGTTGTGGTGGTTACAACAGCGACTTATTTACCCGCTTGTACAAAATGGGCAGCTCGTTTTTCATCGCTCATCTTATCCTCAACACAGCTGAGGATGGAGGGACGTTGGGTATCCCTTCCATATAACCAGGCGAAGCAGGAACCCAACCTTATACCGTATCTCTTTCTCTCTTTCTCTCTTCCTGTCTGATTTATGGAGCTCCCAGATTTTATCCGGTCATGGGGTAAGTTTTAATCTTCCTGTATTATAAATATTCCGACAAAATTTTACGGATTACGTAATCCCTCGTTCAGCCACTTTCCATCCATAGCATTTTAGGGTTTACCGCACTGATTTGAATTTTCAAAAAAATCTATTAGCCTCGCAAATGGATGAACCGATAAAGGTCGATTTAAAAGCTTCGTATCCAAGTTCGCCGTTAGACGAATAAAATGTCTAATTGAAATGAAACTTACAATTATGTAGTATATATTCGCACCAGCTGGTAGAAGTTGTAATGTGTATTACATACGTACGTATTATATGCTATCTATGAACGTTTCTCTCAATTATGATGAAATTAATTGTTCGTTACACAATATGGTGTGTACCGACGCTTGTATTATATTAATGTACGGGCAACGAATGGAAGGAGTAATCGGTATAAATCAGCCTCAAATTCAAGCTCCCGAGCTTTTGAAAGCGTGAATTTTTTTCCTCATTATATTCAATTACATCATTAGCGTTTATGTAACTTTATACGTATGGTACGAGTTTCGCGTTACACACGAACGTATGTACAATGTAGATATATCCGTACGACCGATTAATTGTTTCATTAACGCCAACGTTTGTCGTCATAAAATACAATAGATAAATTTTCTATATGTACGATTTATATGCGTGATGTACACATACGTGCAACGGAATATTAAATCCTCTACCGGACATTATATACCTACGAATTATCATCAACTATCTATATCTGTATCTATACATTATATGTATATTTCCTACCGTGCCCGCGCGTCTCATGATTATTTGAACATACAATTATTACACCCTATATAAGCTATTATTATCCTCGTAGTTATAGCGTTACTTTATGTCACCCCATCACGAATCGGGAGGGCTGAATGCGCGACGCTTTTGACAAGGTATGCGGATATGTATACATAAATATATGTGTATAACAAACGATAATTTATCATATAGTCTTTCATCGCGAGAATCGTTCTCCCGCGTATGCTTGCAGGGTTCTAAAATTACGGTTCCTCGTCAAAATGAATGAAAAAAAAACGGAAAAAAAGGAAAAGTATTCGTGTACGCATGTGTGCGTCACGCGAGTTGTTCTGAAAATAATTTGTGAGTTGTTGATCGGTCGGTAACGAACCCTTTTCAAAATTCAAATCAATTCACAGTTAGAAAATTATTAATAAATGAAAAAAATTTTTTAGTTAGACGGTAAAGAGGAAAACTTCACTTTCCGGAAATTACCTTATACCTACTTGGCTCATACAGGTACAAGCCCGTTACATTATATAAAATGTTATATCGCTTCTCTCTCTCTCTTTACGAGGCTCCTGCAGGTTCATTTATCCACACTCAATTAGTGGCGAGTAGTTATACCTAATGGTTAATTAGCTTATTTATTTTAACGATTTTAAAAACCGCGGGTGATTCATTCATGACGTAATTATTTTTGACGCGGTGCAACTCTGATAATTATCACGATAAAAATTTCTCAAATTTTTAACAAAACACCTGTCTGCACCGCGCGTATGTATGGGTGCAGAGAAATTGACGGAACAGCTGATTTTTTGTAACGATATTGAGAAAAATTAGAAACAAAAAAGAAGATAGAAAAGCAAATATCCTCCGCATTATATTATTCGTCTTCTATATAAGATGTTTGTTTTATTTGTTCATTTATTTTTTTCTTTCTTTCAATGGGGATTTCTTTTGAAGAAAGAATTGAAAAGAAAAGTTTTGTCTTCGCGGTATAAATAATGTAAAAATGTTTTGGAGATGAATAATAATTTTTGTTTTTACCATAATTACGTAAAATTCTGCTACGGTAAAGTGATGCATAGGTGAATTTATGCTCTTATAAATTACTTGAAATTTGTAATCCTGTTACGGGTTATTGGTTATATGGAGAAAGAGTAGAGACTATACATGTAGTACAGGCGTTGCACTTACACGTGTAAGTTAATGTTACCATGCGACCTGCAGTTCTCTGTCCATATGATACAACGTGGACGTGCACAGCACCTACATACGAACAGTATAAACTCATATAATCATGGAAATACGTATCCAACTAATGCTGCTGCTGCTGCTGCTGCTGCTGTAGCATCATCAACAGCAGGAGAAGTTCACACGCGTTAATTGATGTCACGACCTCACCGATCCTGCGGATATAATAATATATTCTGTGATCTGCTATGTGAAACCTGATGAAACGAATCAGTGTTTCACAACATAACCTGTTCAAATTTATATTCATAATTTATACGCATTCGAATATACCTTATATCACGTAGATTTTTACGCTGTAAATACAAGGAACTTCGAATATGTTATTAATTAAACTAATTTTCTAAATTACGAACGTGATTATTATACATATGTTATTAAAACTATATAAGCGATCAAAGGTGCTGTATTTCAATGATGATTTACGTACGAAGACTACCCATATGATCACGTAAATAAGTGAACAAAGAAATTAAAAAAACCGAACGGTTCTATATATCTTACATAAAAAAAGGCGTTCACTCAAAGTCGTTATGCAGGAAAGCACTTGCATCTTAAGCATCATAAGTTATAGTCCGAAAATCGGGAAAATCGAAGAATTGTAGTCTTTGGATTTCTTCGCGTTTTGAGGCCAAAAATTTAATATTTTTCAAATCTATTGAGCGACTGGTTCCCGAAGTATTTTGACCTCGGAAACACAAATTTGCTGACCAAATTAAACTAGAAATAATACGAATCGAGATATCTAGATTTTTTCACTTTTCGAGACGATAAATTGGCGATAACTCGATCAATTTTATAGATAGATCAATTTAACTTGCAGATTCGTGTTCCTGAGGTAAAATTACGTCAGAAAAATGTCCTCCGATCGATTCAAAAAAATGTCGATTTTTGACCCCAAAATCGAGAAAAATCTAAGGTTTCGATTTTTGGATTTTTTCAATTTTTGAGCCGAAAATCAAAAATGTTTTATTCGCAATATTTTGACGTATTCCTATAGATTTTTAGCTTAAGAACACGAATCCGTCGACTAAATTCAGCTAAGATTAAAATCAATCGAGAAATCTTCATTTTGTCGCTCCGAAGAGCGACAAAATGCCGATAGCTCGATCATTTCAACAGATATATCAATTTGGGTAATTATTATTCAACACTTACAATCAGACTTTCAAATGTCTCCAAGCCTCGGTCCGCTACATAATCGAGAGCTGAAAAAAGCAAAGGAGAAAAATTGTTAAATAATTTCCAACTACCTGAATAGGCTGTATTACCACGAAAGTAGGTACCATGAAAAAAAAGTCATGCCTACTACGACAAGATTTGTAAATCTTAGGGAGGAAAGAAAAAAAATTCATAATGGATATTTATGTATATAATATAATTATTTATGTCTCTCTGAGGGCCTTCTTATAATTCTGCCTCGCGAGAATGCTGCTGAGAACTTTCGATGGAGTCTTTTATATGGGCCTTATATACATGTATATTACATACAGCTTATAGGTATATAAGGAGATCAAACAATTTCTCACGCATCGAAATGGTATTTATATAGGTATGCTGAAAGGTTACCATGATAACTAATACATCTGAAAACGCGTTTTTGATACGATGAAATACGAAACACTCCAGACTGCTTATACTTATGCTATAAAGTTGTTGATTTTACGATATTTATCAAATATTTCAAAGGCAAAGTGACTAGGAAAATTTTTTTTTCGCCATTCGATTATTTTCAAGCCTGTGATGAATATATTATAACCTACCTATAATACCTATATATTTATGTAAAATACTATACAAAGGTTTGAATCGTTATTGTATCATTTTTCATCTCACTTCGACGTTCGAGCTCACGTTTCCCGTGCGTATGTAAAATGTGAGCAATGGACAGCTGCCATTGATGTGAAAAAACGTGACGTATATAAAAGAAAAAAATATATTTAATTTCCCAGAATTAAGAGAGAACGAATTAATTAACAATAATAGACAAATGAACAAAGGATTGCACGGAAAATGAAAAAGGAATAGATTTTTATTTTGCACGCACTGAAATTTTCGCTAATCCGATCGTGGCGATGATTCGATATGACCACAGAAAAAGAGAAAAATATCGAACATTAATTATTCGCTACACTAGCTCATTATTAAATGATGATTACGTCATTGGTGGGCGTTATTGCGCAGGAGATTCCATGACACGATCGACTCTACAGAGGATAAACGAGTAACAGCTTTGTAATAAGAGGATATACACAGGTGTAAATGTGTATACATATATACAGGGTGAGTTTTTCCAAACTCCGAGATTGGAAGGCGCTTGATTTGTCAGATATGTGCTGGACCTCGACTCGACTTCCTCATTCACTGAGCAGGCTAGATTTTTGATTCAACTTTTCTCATTCTTCCCATTTTTCTCGTTTGCGGCGCGCCGACTGGGCGAGGAAGCCGATCGAGGCTCTTACCGTTTTCGGAGTTTGGAGTGACTCACCCTATATATATTTATAAACGACGGATGCTCAAGACGCGAGACGAGTCACGGGGGAACAAATAAAGTGAACAGACATTTTCTTTGTCTTTAGAATTCAATTAATTAATAGTATAGGTACAATACATTATGTACGGGGGGTTTATTTCATGTAAACCTGCAAAGCGGAGCTTTTTGTTTTAAGGGAATTTCGATCGCGAGTACAGTCATACTATCGTGCAGAGGAAATATCCTGGGCTTGATTACGTGTAGTCAGACTCATTGCTCACTTCGGACGTATCGCGTGTACATTGTGAGCAAGTGGGTATATAAGGTTGCTTATATTCTTGAAATAATGTTGCCTCTGAATCATCTGCAGCTATCGTTTCTGCACAGGTATACATCGCGATATTTCGAATGAGGGATCCCTTCGAAATATGGTCGAATTTCTTCTTGGATTTTAATATCTCCGCGGTCTTTGAATTCGCGCGAAATTATGCATTCGTATGAGATGCGCTGGACGAGTAATTGTAGATTTTTGTAAATATATGGCTTATTATATTTGGGCTAATTTATCATTCGCTCCAATTCTACGCGTCAAAAAGTAACGAAAATAGGTGTCCCCCTCGGCGGGGTTGTGGTTATGAGAATGTGCAGAGCTTTCAGAGATTCGAGGGGTCGAGGGCGACTAAGAAGCGGAAAATGCTGCTTCATTGAAATCCGTACAAACGCAAGTGACGTTGCTTCGGAACGTGAAATGCACGTGTATACACGGTATACCTATATCAAACTAAACGCGTCTTGCAATAGAGGCGCCCGGTTTTTCGAAGAACGCGACGACGACACTCGTCGACTTTCTCGACAAGATTTATTACCGCTCTGCTTTCCCATTTCACTAACGATTCGTCGTCTTATGCATCACCGGTAGTAGCAGCATCTCCTACTCTTTTCTCCCTCAATTCCGAGAGCTTTTCGTGAGCTTTACCCTCGACGTAGTCATTTTTAAGAATCTTTTAATCCTCCTCCCTCCCTCCCTCCCTCCCTTCCACTCGTTGATTTATTTATCGTTGTAGGTATAATATTTCCACGTTTCAGACCAAAGTCGCGACTATTTCTTTCAGTGAACTTTTCAGGAACTACATTTTTTAGAATCTCAACAAATACCGAAACGTCCGTTTCAACTCCACATAGGATCCTCTGATTCCTCTATGTTTACACGGAGCGATCCGCTTCGTCCAACACTAAAATATGCATAAATGCATGTATCGTAAAACAAACATACAAAATTTTAATGATATCTCCCGTTGGAAACGACAATTTTTATCTTGACTTTTTTCAAGGACGGTTTTTGCGCGGAGTACAAACTATATTCTGGGTCGCGGAAAATGTAAAATCTGAAAAGTTGACAAATTAATGGTACAAAATTAGGTGATATAATTTATTCTTCAAATGCAACACTCAATTTCATGTACGAACTGCACATTCCGTATAGCTTATATTACATTTAAAATAATGTCACGTCTCGTTGAAAGCTATGAGGTAGATGGGACGAACGGAGGCAAGTTTTTGACGTTTTACAAAAGTTCTAAAGCACCTACTCTCGTTTCTATAGTTGACTTATTTTGCCCTTTGTTTTTTTTTTTTTTCATTCCAGAACAAAAAGAAGAAAAAGAAAAACTAAAATAATAAAAAAGTTGAAAAAATAATAAGAAAGGAAAAAGAACACTTCGTACGATTGCCAACAGCATGATGTGTTCTACGTAGGTACTTGCTGACGTCTCACGTACACCTACTGCATGTATAGATATTTATACGAATGTAGGATACGTACGTACATACTTATACCTACTACCTAGAGATATACGTAAAACCTCTAAAGAAGTAAGAGCTCGGTCATAACCGTGGGGGGTAAAAAGGGAAAGGGGAAAGGGGGCTTTACCGAGTGGAGCAGTAAAAACTACACCAACACACTTCGCGCCTTTCCAGTTCTTCGCGTCCTCGCTCTTATAGTCGTACAGTTATCCAATTCTTCTTATCCGACTAGATATATAAACCACGTATATAAATATAACAATATATTATAAACGTGTATATCGTACATGTACGCTAAAAATGAGAGAAGAATATAATAATGATCGTTATAACGGAATCCAATTTATTTTTTATACTTTTTCATTATATTCACAAAATGAACAGGTGCATCTTACTCAAGTTTTTATGAAGCAGAAGTCGTACCGATTTTGTTGAGTTCTTTGGTTTTTTTTATTTATTTTTTTTTTGTGAGATTCACGGTTTTGCGATAAGTTCATTTGTGTTCTGTAGAATTTGATAAAATTTTCTTCGAATATTCAGGCAAGAGAAGAAAAAAAAAAAAAAATTACCGCATCCTCTAGCAGCACAGTGTAGCGGTAATTGAGGAAGTATAGAAATTTTATTTGTAAAATATGTAGCAGGAAGAGAGGGATAAATTTTTACTCGAAAATGGTACAAGACGGGATTATGGTAAGAACGTACATAGGTATATACCTACTTATCTCTGGGTCAGAAGTAGTAAGAGGGAGTTTGTGTGTAGCGTTTCAATTCCAGAGGTGATGGGGTTAGCTCGAACGGTGATGTTGGATCAAGACTGCAGCAAAGATACCTATCCCGAGGTCCTGAACTCTGCTCGGTCTGCTCTATATTACTGCAAGCTGCAGCCAAAGAGCTCTTACCGAGGATAATATCGCGGCTTCTGTAGTCCGGATAAGCGTTGGAATATCCTCTTCCTATTTCTTTCTTCTTTTTTTTTCGCTTCTTTCTCATATTTTTTCGCCCTCTTCCTCGATTCGCCCACGCTTTCTACGTGTACACACGTTATCTAGGTATCTAGAACTCATCCCTAGTCAAAGTCAACTTTTTTTTTTTTTCTATTTATTAATTTCTTCTTTCCTACCAATATGAGGAAAAAATGAAGAGTCTATAGTTACGGAAGCATTTTATCCTACTTGTATAACCAAAAATCGCATAAGATTCTAAACGTTATGTCATTCCTTCAAAGGATTACAACCGACATCTACATATATTATTAAATATTCATCCCAAAGGTGAGATGATCGTTTGGAATTTACAAACGCGATTCTTATATCGGAAGAAGAAGAAGAAGAAAAAAAGAGGAAAGACATTTTGAAGAAAAATTTACAAGTAAATCTAGGGCAGTATATAATACACCCACTTTTATATTGCTTTTAACCCTTCTTCCTTAAAGTTCAACGGGCAATTCCTTACATATTGGCAACGTCATGTCGGAATATTTTATGCATGCAAGAACCGCGAATCATTTTTCATCCGCGGTTTATATATTGACATTGAACTTTGTATAAGGCTGTGCGAGATGGCGAAATGGATTCACGAAATTATTAGTTTTTTTTTTTCCTTTTTTCTTTCTTTTTAAATACAGATTTTTCTTTTTTTTTCTTCTATAGACCGAGAAATAGCCTCCGGCGGCTCACACGCAACGAACGTACACGCGGACGGACCTGATTTCTAAGGAATTTCAAACGCCCCCGGGTTATAAGCAACTAATTTATTCATTATCCAGCTACTCTGAATCATTTGTTCTTGTCAGATGAAAACCAAATGCCAACAGGTGCGACTCGGCCAGACTGCGGGGCGCCCCGTAGTGTTCGTTCCGAAACTTATATCCCCGCGTCTTTAATGTGTCCTCTCAGATTAAATTGTTCGGAAGAAATTTGCGTTTTTTTTTTTTTTAAATTTTTTTTGCCAAATTTTTTTTCATTCGTTTTCGAATTATACTATAGTTTATAAGATAATATTCATTACCGTTTATAAGCCGCCGCTGCTGCTACTGCTGCTGTTGCCAGCTATACTTAAGACGCGCATACGCAGTGACATGGTGAAATTATTAATATCAATCAAAGTCCGAAGTTAGACGAGGAGATCGCGAAAGTTTGCCTGTGATTTGAGATTATACGTATAATGTCTGGTATATTACGGCTGCCGAGGGCTTATAAACGGAGACGAAAGGAACGAGGTATGATAATCAAATTTGCAGGTCTCGAGGAAAATGGAGTTAAAAATACTATACCGAACGAGATCCTTCCTGAAATCTTAATTTCTAAGATAACAAAAAGAAAAAAAAGGCAATGAAATTTCTAGTTTCCAATCCGTAGTACGTATATTTAGAAGTCAGCTTGGAGTCGCCGGCGTGTAAAAAAGCTGGGTAAAAATGCGGGCAACAAATTATTACCTCAGCGAAGATCATCGTAAATTTTCGATCGTTTTGGTTGAAGAAAAAAGACAGAAGCGAAATAAAAAAAAGGAAAAGTTCGAACCGCGTCGGAACTTGGGGAGTCGTGTAAGTATAAACCTTAGTTACCAGAAGGCACGCTAAGGACGGTTGGGATTAGTTCGCATATGCCGCGTATGTTGGAAACTTCAGTTGAAATTACTGCAGACTGCATAGAGTCAATATAACGACGCGGTCGATTATTTCAACTTGCTAAGTAACACCCGCTTTCGAAGCTCCGCTAAAGTCAACCTGCAACCATGTGTAACTTATTTTATATATATGTGTGCCTCACCACCGCGCCGCGATAAACAAAATAAAATTTACGACCTTATGCATATTATTCGATTTTATGAAAACTCAAAATTTAGGAGAAGAAAAAGAAAAATAAAGTTGAAAAGTGTTTTTCCAAAGAGATGGCCGTAAGGAAGAGAAGAATGAAAAAAAGAAGCTTTTTTACCCCACTCGCAATATAACCTCCTCAGGGTTGGTATATTCAAAATTGCAAATCTTGTCAGCGTATATATGTGTTTTGCATATACCTAGTTTGCGCAGTGTTTGTCCCTCGTAAGAATGAATGGCCAGGGGTCCGATTTATCTTTGGATAAGATACGCGCGAGTTGTGCGGTGCCGCTGGTTGTGCATAACAGTAGAGGTTTAGGGATCGTAAAAGCTGCTGCTGCTGATACCGGTAAGGTGGAGGTGGTACAACGTGTTCATCGCAACTTAATACCCGTCTGGCTCCACTGCAGCTGTTTCTACAACGAGGTTGTAAAAAACCTCGAGTAAAATGCATTAAAAATATACGCGCTAACTACAGTGGTTTCTTTTTTTGTTTTTGTTTTTTCCTACTTACAAAAAATAAAAAAATCATTTTTCTCATAGAAAACAACTATATGCCAATCACTCTGAAAAATGATCGATAATAAAAATTAAGTTATCTTGATTTAGTTCAGTTCGTTTTTAACTTATAGCTATACCTTCGGATGAAACTCTACGGGAAGTCTTTAAGATAATACTGCGGTGTCTCTCGAGGTTCTCCAAAAGCCACGAAGACGTTACGTGCTTTGTTATATATCCTCTGCACTCATGCTACACGTAGATGTATTAAAGTAGTTTGTGTTACCGCATGGTGTACACTAAATCCATAAGTTGGTCAGGTGTTAATCTGGTTACTTACGGATATGGAACACGAAGGCCTTAAGGCTTAACGCCTTCAGAGTTAAGGAAACTGTTAACCGAACACGAAGTATAAACGTATTCTGCTCGCAAATTAGAACCGAAAAATATCCCATTGCTACATTCCACTCCGCTAGACTCTTTGAGTTTTTGCAAGTGTTGCATATGCGATGATGATGATGATGATGAAATTATGTATTCGCATTCTTTTTTTTTTTTAAGGGCTGCAAATTCGTTAGATGATAGATAGCTATCTGTATACATAATAAGTTGAACACGTTTTCCGAAAGCTTGATATTCCCGTTTTCTTCCAGATTCCATCTTCCGAAGCATTCATCATCTTCGATCAGTAGCAGCAACAGCAGCAGCTATACTCTTGAGTCCCGGATTTGCCGGCGGTTGTCCTACACCCTTGCCACCGCTCACATAAGGGAGACGACTTTACGCCACGCTACCCGAACTCCCCAATTCCCATGAGGGATATTTCACGCGGGGGTAAAGTGGATGCCGAGGTGCATGGGGCGTATTATTAAGCCAACATCCATCACTGGCTTTTGGGGACAGTTCTGAAGTGCCGCGAGCCGCGGGACTTAACCTACCGACGAACCAACCAACCAATCCTCCATTTTCTCCTTGTACCACCCACAATTCCAGACCATGTAACGGTCCATGCGTAATTCCACGTAACTTAGGAGCTATAGTCGTTTCAAAAGCTCAACTCTGTAAGCTTCGAACCTGCACGTCAATCATACGTGAGTATTGAACAGATACCAGAAAATTCTTCAAGCCGCCAACAAAAAATCTATCACTTGAGATAAAACAGAGCCTCGATGACATGTTGAAAAAGAAAGAAACTCTCATTGACCCTGATCAATTTTCTTCTACGTTATACAACGTTCAGACTTATGGGGTTTTCTTTTTTGAATCGCTCTGTATACCGGCGGAGTGTGTCGGAACCTTCGAACGCACTTACCTCGGGCCTATTCAAGGATTAAAGTTCGATGTTGTATCGCGTTTGAAGAGGAAAGCCGCAACCGGGCGCGGCGTGGCTTGGCTGGCTTGTAACCATCGTAAGGACCTTAAAGGGAGCGCCTGGTTTTATCGGACTAATCGCTGGGTCTCGCCCCGAAGGACCAAACTCGCCGTGGCTTTCACCTATCTACCTGTACGTATATCTACGTTCACGGACAATCACGTATGGATATTTCTAGACGCGAGTATATGTACAGAGAATATCGTGGTCACAGCTAAGGAAAGGTCGTTGCCACCACCCCGCCCTGTATGTATGGTGAATAATCCCGAGCGTTGATACGGGATAGTACAGGACAAAGGTAACGTACGTCCTTCTCTATTTCTATCTCCATCTCCGTTTCTCTGGCATAGGTTGAGCCAGGAATAGAGCTAACGTTGCGATGTACGTATTATACGCCAAAGTATAGTCCGCACACATTTGCAACTATTATGCATTGACCATACGCTTCGCACATACACACAGATTTTGCCACCCCCGTCACGCCATAACCCCCGTATCTTCTACACATACAATGTATTCGACTTGACTCCTAATTCCCCAACAAATGTATACCCATTCATGCAGTTATTCTGCCGCCCTATATTCTGCCACTCAAGATTCTATAGTAATATGGAAATTTCCGATATCATTGAAAAACCTATGGCCATGTGTTCAAACAGCAAAAATAAACTACACGGGTTTTACAGTTTTAATAATTGAAATTCTATCGTTGCCCTTCTTTTTTTTTTGTTGATTCTCACTGGGTTTTAACCTGAGATAAACTGAGTAATAGAGAGAGGTCAATTAAACCACCCATCGATCGAACATTACTTCTCAATTCCTAAAATTTGAATTTTGCAGCGAGATTCCCTTATTCTTTTTTTTTTCGTAACAAAATGTTGGAGATGTAATTTCATGTGAATGGGGGGAATGAAAAATATGGTCGGTAAAACGTTTACAGAGGGGTAGTAAAAAAATTAGATGAATATATAAAAATCTCATTTGTTAAAGTGGGTCTTCCAGAGGGCGTGATAACGCTGTTACGGATATATGCAAAGAGACTAATACTGCAGGGGATCGTTTATCTCCGTCGTGAAAATAGCAAAGGTTACAATAGTCCGGGTAAAAAAAAATTTCTAATTTTATTTCAACGAATTCTCACTTTTTTTGTGTTCTTTTTCTTTTCTACATTTTTTTTTCTCTTTATCGGGTGAAAATTTGATTTCGCGCTAGACTTGAGGAGACGTTATATTGCCGTGACAAATTTTTATTAGGAGATAACAAATTTACGCTAAGAGATCAGATTAATTTTTTTTTTTTTCAAATTCATATTCTTGAAAATACGATTTTTGTCTAGTTCTGTGTTTCATCTTTATTTTAATTATATTTTGAGACCGACGGAAAAAAATCGAGGGATTATGATAACGTGAATTTTGGTCGCGCAACTTATCCGAGGTTCTTCCAACACGTCGTACCTTCAAGCTCCGCAGGCGAACAACCAACTACTATACACTATAGAACGGCGCAAACGAGGGCAAGGATGCCCCGAGTCAACGACCAAATGGCAACCACCCTTTCCACCCCTCGATAAAATAACTACTTCCCTCGTAACAACAGTTTTGCAACCTGCCCGGCCTTTACATGGGATGATAAAATGACGTAAGTAGGTGCAGGAGTCACCTCCGTGTTTTCTAGAATGTTGGATGTCATTTGGTTTTGGTTTTGTTGTGCCGTTTATCTTTTTTCATTTTTTTTTCTTTTTTTTAACAGAATTATAGCGCTATGAGTAACGTAAAATGTACGTTAGATTTACAATTCTTGGTGGCGTTAGTCGGTTTTTTTCATTATTAGTATCAGGAGGTGGAAGTTAACCTAGTGACCCTATTTTCACGTTACCATGGAGAAGGAAGGATTGAAGTAGTGTGGGATTTTGGTATAGCAGCTTATCGAAGTGGCTACACCACGTCATTACGGAGAACCGAACTCCCAGTAGCAGCGGCAGCAGCAGGAACTCCGGAACCGGAAACAGCGACCGATGCGCCAGCCCAATTCGCCGTAGCAAACCGCTAATAGACCAGTATACAGCCTCTAGCCGTTACCGGTACCGGTACCGGTACCACCCTTAAAATTCCCATAACCCCCTCGACTTCCTATTGCCCTGATTTTCACTCACATACAGATAAACAGAATATCCGCAAATCCGGCCGGAATCAATTATAGGGTAGCGAGCTACTGGAAATTCTTAAATTTTCTCGTATTTTCCATTAACATTTCGACCACGAATCGATCTGTAATATTACGACACCTACTTTTCAATCACGGTTTATATAAGAACCCCACATTTTTCCTTCACATAAAAAAAAAAAATAACTTTCGATGCTCCCTGGGCCACAAATGTACCAAAAAATGAGTAGCTTCTCTCTACCCTTAGTAAAAAGGAACAAAAAACATTCGTGCGATTTAAATTAGTCGAACATAATTTCGAATTTCCTTTTTCCTTTTGCTGTTAATTTCCTGTGGGTCGATTCAACCCTATCTGAGACATTTAGAGAAAAAATGTGAAAAAAAAAACAGAAAAAAATGTCGGACCCTTTTGCTTTCTCCGAGCAAACGTGAACAGGTGTCGTGTTTCGGTTTCAGTGAGAGGTATACTATGTACACGTCTGTATATGTATACTGCATTGCAGTTCGGGATGGCTTGGGAAATCGTTGTCAATGCGGGCTACACGTTTGCGGGCGCCAAAGCAGCGGAGCGTAAACTATATATCCTTTACCTACTCTAACCCCGTGTACGGCACATACACGTTAGTGCTGCAGTATAAAGGTACCCGTAAAACTCTTATTTTTTATTTTTTTTTCTTCCGTTTCTTTTCTTTTTGTTTTCCCCATGGGGGAGGAAAAATATTCTCGTATACCTTTATGTACGTGTACTTACACGTAAGGAGTGTACCTGCGGTATCAGTTACCTGATGCGAAAGGTATTACGTTGCGAACGAAACGTCCCTGGTTTACGGATAACGTCGTTACAATAGGAGACAGAGAAACTTACCGGATGTTAACAGTTTCCGAAACAGAAGAACTACGTGTATAGGCGACGAACCGGCCCCCAGGAAGACCGGAAGTCGATCCTACTTGCCTGCTGCAGATGACGACTGCCCGCTATATATTTTCTGGGATATAACGAGGATCATGTTTTTGTTCGGCGGAGACAGAGGTGAGTTTTTAGTTTCTCATTTCCTGAAATCTGTTGTTTTTTTCTTTGTTTTTTGGTTTTTACCTTCAATTCTTTAACGGGGGTGAATTGGACCGTGGGTATTATTATATTAGAAACGAAAGAGGTGCAGCATACCTACGTACGTATAATACCTGCACGTATTTTTTTCTGCCGATCAATCATAACTAATTCTTAACTCCTACCGGCGGCACAGATTGTTGGATACAGAACACGTCACTTTAATGGTGTATTGAATGTAATCGATCAGCTAAATCGTTCGTAGAGGGATTACACGCGTCTTTTCTTTTTCTTTTTTTTTCGGATCGATAAAGAATCTTATTCTCGTACAGTGTAGGATTTGATTCCCGCACGAATCGACAAAAAAAAAAAATAATACAGAGCATTGTGGGAGGTTTTCGTGTAATGTTTTTTTTTTTTTTCACCGACCCTTAATTTGAAAACTAAAGAACAAGGGGAGGGAGGGAGTGGGGGTAAGAAAAATATTTGTCAGCAGATTTTTGAGTGAAAATATTAATAATTCAGACTTCGACTCATTCTCATTGCGCAGCACTTGTAGCTCGGCGAGGTTTTTGTAGACTCGAATCGTGACGAGGTTATATTTTATACTAGCATACGTATAGAGCTCGACAAATTTGCGCCAGAAGTAAGCTGCAGGTTGACTGAATACGGAAGGCCGAACGAAAAGGCTCTGCTGAAACTTGCACTCGGTAAAGGTTCACCTACTGAATATCAAACGATATACCTACCCCTGGAGCCTGACTCTCTTTCTCTCAACTTTCTGCTGCTGCTGCTGCTGCTGCTGCTGTTGGAACTCGTGTTCAAAGAATTTCTTCTATGCAGCTGCTGGTTTAACGCGGAGGTGAAAAACCAAGGTTCAAAGTTCACGCCATACGTGCATAAATAGATCCAAGAAAAAAAAAAGGTGGTAAACAAAAAAAAAAAAAATCACGACTTTTCAATTTCATACATAGTTAATTAATTCGCGGGGCGGTTAATTTTCGCTATTTTCTTTGCGGGTGAGGTGAATAATAGTTTGGCGATGAATTAAATCAGCTGTTACTGCGCGGACGCGGAGGATTATTGAAATTTGATAGATCGGCGCCAGCTGGGAATAAGGTTTTGAAGAGGAGATAAAACTGTTGAACTGACTATCATTGTTATACCTAGATATATACGTATACTATACCTATAATACAAAAGATGAGACGGATGAGATTTTGGTCCATCTGAAATCTATCCGCAAAGAATTCTTAGAAGTGGACGTGATTGATGTTAAATGAGATAGATCTGTCAGCTGTTGAAATTCGCACGTTTCAATCTCTTTTTCCTTTTTTTTTTTTGTTTTTTGCTTTTTTGCTTCTTTTTCATTTCATACATACAATTGCCTGAATTCTTTAGATTGGGTTTACTTTACGAACCTCAAGCCGACCTGCAGCAAAGATTTACGAAAGAGCGTTGATTGAGGAGTGGTTCACCTATATAGAGATATAAGACTTATAGAGCGTTGTTTGCAATGGTGGCGAGATTGAACGATTAACCCCTCGTTTACCGAATAGTCGGAGAAAGTTTATTAGGCGACCTTTGCCGTTGTTTCCGTAAAGAAAAAAAAAAAAAAAAAATAACGAAAAGAGTAAAAGAAGAAGAAAAAGAAAAGGGAGATAGATGTATATGGTCTGCAGTCACTCGATGGGCGTGGTGGTGTCCCTGTATTAAATGCGAAGCAGGAGGTAAAAGATAAAATATAGAAAGAAGTGTAGAAAAAAAAAAAAAATAGAAAAACACGTATATACATATAATTTAATTGTAATGAATGCTCCTAATTAGAAATGCAAAAAACACGACGATATATGCGGGTTTTAAATTAGGGTCGTGGGTTCTGGAGTGTTTCACATTTTTTTTTCCCTTCTCTCATTCTTTATTTTTAATTTTTTTTTTTTTTTCTCCAACCTCTGTTATATTTTTTCAAACATTTTATTTTCCTGTTTAATTTTTTCTGGTAAAGGTTTTTTTTTCTTCTCTATGCTTTTCCTCAGCTCGACGGAATTTTACACAGATTATTTTTTTCGGAGCTTCGATAATTTATTTTTGTTTTTTTTCCTTCGTTTTATTTTATTTCATTCTTTTGTTACAATACCTATATGTGTATGTACGTGATGCGCGAACGTATATATTTTACGGATTAAAATTTAATCGCGTTAAAAGCGATACGTACATATAGGTGTGTGCATATGTATACGTAATTTAAAATAATCTTTTATTTCATAAAGGATCTTTCATCCCGTCATTACGTTCACTTGGAATTTTGAAAAAAACAAAAAGGGATTTTGCTTTCCTTTACGCTTTTATATTCATTCGTTTATGTATAGTAAACATTTCGTTTTCTTTTTTTGTTTTTGGTTTTTTGATCTTTTTTCTTTTTGTACATTTTAACGTCGAGAAAAGCAGCTCACGTAACCCCCGCGGTTAGGGATATTGTGTGAAATTTTATAATCACGTGACTTGTGTATTATAATTAGAGGGACTGTATACCTGAAAAGTCGTTTCTTCTTATAATAGCAAGGTGGTAAACGTAATTAAACGCGTTATAAGAAATTCAGAGTTTTTTCTATTCCTACTTCTACTTTTTTGTTTGTTTTTCTTCCACTTTTGAAATGTTCAGATCAAAAAATATCTTCATCTGATCTTTGTGCACAAAAAAATTTACCAGGCGTTCTACAGTACATAGAATAATATAGTTTGAAAGAAACCCGCGGCATTGGTGGAACCCTTTCGGTATTGGTTTTTAAAATTGGAACGTGCTTCCATGGGCCAAGTCGAGTCGCGCTCTAATTGGTATACGGTGGTGGCAAACCAACTCCCCCTCCCCGTCTTCATATCTCTTTTAAAGCGCACGGTAATTAAAAACTTTCAAGCATTTTTCAAACCCTTTGCTTCCGCGAAACACTTACTTTGATCGCTTACGTATTCTCTCATACCTTATTATGTGGCTGTATGTATAGTATACATACCTATACATAAAATATAATTTTATGTGTATATATCTGCATCACGTTGAGCTACGCCTGCTGAACTGACTTTTATACTCCGGTTATTAATAATTTTTTCTTTTGTTTTCCATCCAAGTCGTGCGATTTTCTATTGTTACTATTATTGTCATTATTGAAAGAAAAATAGGAAATTTCTTTATACAGATCTCGATGTTTGATCTGGGTTTTTGATCAAATAAATTTTTTGTCTTTCTTCTTTGCAGAGTTGAATTCGAGGGGTATTATTTTATCTACATCACAGGAGACTAATGGCAGTGGAGGAGATATATAATAGTGAAGTTTAAATAAACTTCCTCTTATAATGTTGCGGAGTTTTAGGTATCTGTACCTACTATTACAAGTATATGTATAAACATATACCTTATACTCTTGTCGAGTGAGTGAGCTTGCTCGCTAGCTGCTGCCAGGCGTGGCCGCGCGAGCGTCTCCATTTGCATCCTTGGCCTCGAGGTCTTTGCCTCGCTGTTTGTTCCTTATTCTCATGAATTATAAGGCATGGTATAACCATATAGATACGTATATTCTACATGCGTTTATATGTATGTATGTATGTATAAATTTTACACGCGCAAACAACGTTGCAGATACTCAACTACCACGTGGATGAATTTCGTATATTATATACATTCGTATGTAGATGTGCGTACATATGCATGTACGCGAATAACGTCATCTTGCGGACGTTCCACCTGACAGAATTTTCCACGCATTATTATATCATGCAAATCGGTTTAAAATGAATTCGCCATTTTATTTTTATTTTTTCTCAATTTAAAAGGGGTTAATTTAATCCTTTCGAGTAACAGTTTTTCCGCTGTCCAATGCAGCGGGTGCGTTCTTCTCATATTCCTTTTCTTTTTTTCTTTCTTTTTTTTTTTGTTCCATTTTACTTTCACCTCGTTCGGTATACTTGCATTTCCTTTTTCCGTTACACCTACGGGATTCAAAGTTTGGCACGCGCTCCAGGGGCAAAGCAGGTGCGCGACAGGTGATGACCGTCTCGACGAATCCTTAGGATGGGCGCCAGACTGGGCGGCAAGTGTTTTATTATATTACGAGAACCTTTTTTTTCTCTCTTCCTTTCCACGTAGTCGTCCTCTTACTCCCCCATGCATTTAACGGGCCAGGTGCCGGTCATTATTTCCCTTAGTTTTATATCGCTGTCTAGAAAACCTAAAATCGATAAAGCGCCGATGAAAATTTTTTGACACGATTAACGTAGTCAGATCCTGAAGAAAAAAAACTACGTCTTACGCGTTCGTTCTTTTTCTTTTCTTTCTTTTTTTTTTTTCAAATTATTCTTGTGGTTTGAAAACTGCTAAAACTTGCAAATTCTTGCTTCGGAAAAATCAGAGATCGGTCTTTCAAAAAAATAATAGTGACGGTCCAGATGGATGAGATTTTTAATTTTTGTTCCCGATCATTATTGTTCTTCTTCTTGACTCTTTGCTACTAAAATTATGATTTTTTTTGTTTCACTCGATATTCTTCTGATGTTGTATACGTCAGCAGCTATAGCTAGTATGTATATACGGTTGTTACCCTAAGGTGTTTTCCCACCCTTTGAACTCTCCTTTATATATAACTGCTGCCGTTGCTGCCTGCAAGGACTAAAAGCGGAAGAAGACACAGACAACCCTATACCATGGCACTGACGCCGCCACATCATGAATTATTCATTCTGTTTTATATTATTTTGTAGAATGGCTTTGGCGCTGATGGAATACGAGTGGCTTCCAAGGATTTAAAACTTTCAACTTTTCTGTATATAGGTGAACTTGTAGGTTCACCCTTACCAACATCATTTTATTCCCCCTCTTCCGCAGCACTGATTTCTTTATAGGCCAAAATTGTGAAAACTGAGTTATCGTGCAGAATCACCTGAGGATTGATGAGAAAAAATTCATACTCATTCGTCTTCATTTGTTTGATTAGAGTTTCTCGAGAACAACGAAAAAAAACAAAAATCAAAAAAAAAAAATCGTGATTCCAGTCAGCTTCTCACCGCACTTTTTCACAGTTGAAAAAAAAGAAGATATTTCTATCGAATGCAGGAGATGTGCAGGTTGTTGGAGCGGTAATACCCATTAGAGAATCCGGCGACGTTTCTATCGGTGGGAAAAAAATAAAACGCGAACAAAATGATAGGAAATCGGTAAAAATAATGAATAAGATGAGATGAAAAATAACGCAGCTGCACACATAGTTGCAAAAAGAAAGAAAGAAAGAGATAAATTTATCTGCCACAACAGCTCATCTTTGAATAAGAAAAGTACGTATGTGTAAAAATGACGCGTTGTTGAACCGGACGGATGTTACGTACGCGTTTTTCATATGTATACAGTGTACGCAGGCATATAGGTACGCAACTCATACAATTCAATGCGTTGATGAATCGATTGGAATTTCCAGAGAAACGTACTTTGCAGTTTCATCACATTTTCCACCCAGAGAATCGCACCAAGAAATTCCTTGGATCGCTATGACACGTATGTCGTTACATACTCACGTATCATACGCATACGGTCGTTTTAAAAATGAGATTTGCAAATCAGTTCGCGATATTTTGTCCCGGAGATAAGAGCTGGGCGTGATTTATACGGTAATACTATGTAGAGTTAATGACCGTGACGAGATTAGTTACAGTTTAGTTTATAGTTATAGTCATAGTTACAACGCCGGTGTCTGGTAATATGATGTGTTCCAACGATTGAACTTCATCGACTCGTGAGAATCGCTGCGTATAATACGTTTGCCTTGTAATCTTTATCTTTCTTTTTCTCATTTTTCTTTTTTTTTTTTTGCTTCTTTTCGTTTTCTTTTTTTTTTTCATGTATATACGTAGTTTCGTTTAAACTGGAATTCACATGTATATCTAAAAAAAACTAAACGATCCCTCCGTTGCGTTGAACGCATATATACCTATATGTACACGCGTATATGGATAAGTATAGGTACAAAAAAGCTGACGATTTATCATGAAACGGAAACCGGAAGTGAACGATAAAGCTGCAAATAGCTTCCAATACTTTTTTACCGCGTCGCGCGTCGGGCCCATCCCTTTTATCCGCGAACGAAGAATCCCCCGATATTTTTTTTTTCTTTTCTTTTTTCTCTCTTCTCTCTGCCTTTTTCTTTTTCCTGTTCTGCACCCTGCAGGATATTCAAAGGTCTACTGCGAAACTACGGCACGAATCCGATTTCCGCGGAGATGCTATATTTTTTTTTTCTTTCTTTTTCTCTCTTATTTTTTCATGTTATTCAATTTTTTCTTTTTTTTTTGTTGCCACTTTACCCTTTCATTTTCTTATATTATTTTATACTCTCCTCTCGACTAACGGGGAAAAAAACTAGCGATTAATTTTCAGAAAATTTTTCGTACTACACATTTTGTTAAATGATTGGAAGAACTTCGTTTGGCTATACGTAAGTTCTGGTATAGTTCTTTTTTCGTATAGTCGGATGTTCACCCATCCATCTCATTGATCGGATATCAAAGTACGTTATACTTTTTGCTGGGGCGTTGCATTTCAGGGAATCAGAGGCGGCGGTCAGTTGGGCAAACGACTTTTTTCGGCTTATATAACGACGGTCCTCACCCTGATCTTTTTGCTACGTGTATAACATTATGGTGTAGGTATATGTATATATTATAGTTGACGATCATTTCTTGGAACTAATTGCAAATTAGGTTTGTTTTATTTCACGCTTCGACGCGCGTGACTAACACGGATTGATATTGATGCTATGATATTCTAGATTACATACATTTTCGGCGACTTCGTATCAACTAGGGTAGGAGAAACAAAAAGAAAAAAAGAGAAATAGACAAAAAGATTTTCATCAAATTCTTTACGCTGCCCCAAGGTTTTGTATACCTATAGAAATTCAATTTGCGTCATACTCGCATTATTATATTGCATCACAATTATGGGAGTACAAATGGATGAAAATTGTACTGTAATAAATTATAATTAGCTACGGAATAAAGAGGAGAGAAATAAAAAAAAGGGAAAGGGGAAGGGAAATAAAATAAAATAATATAATATAATTCTTGGTACACCCGCGAAATTATTATAAAAAATAAAAATTCTCGGCTAATTATATGTATATGCATAGCGGCGGAGGTAAGAAATAACAAACGAAGATAAGGGCGGACATCTGCTGGAAGATCTTTCGAGGTCCTCAACTCCGTTAGTTTCTCAGCTTCTTTCTATATATACCTATATGTATTTAGCTTCCGTTCCTCACGGGAATCTTACAGAGGATTTTCATTTTCCTTATTTTCTTTCGCGTGATTCTCTCTTTTTTTCTTATTGCTTTCTTTTCTTTCTTCCATCATTTTATTATTCCACATCTTGTTTGCCTTCTCACCCTCTTGTGCGATGGTAGAAAAAGGGGTTGCCGTATCGTATATGGTGTTTTATTTATTTATCTCTATCTTTTAAAATAACATCAATCAATCGTTTGACTTCTTTTCTTTTTTCTTTTCCTTTTTTTTTCAAAGAAACTGCACCGCGATTCTCAAAGGGTGATCTAATTCTTATTATGATGATTATTATTCTTTTTTTCTAAGAAGCTTCACCTGTCGTGCATTCCTTTCTGATTACATACCTTACATAGGGTCGTTAGTCTAAAAAAATTAACGAGTATAGAAACTCCGAACGAAACGAGATTCGGGTTTTTTCGAGTCCGAAGGTATCCCGTTTCGATTAAATCATCCGTATTGGTATTGACTATCCAAATACGAATATCTTTGTTATTTTATATTCCCACATTATTAGAAGAGAGAGAGAAAGAAAACAAGAAAGTGCTGAATATACACTTCGCGAATTATCCGTACAATTTTTCATCTCTGCAAAACTGCAGCTGCTTTAATAAAACGTGTTTGAAATCGGTGCGCGATAAAAATAAATAAAAACAAGATAACGGGATGAGAAATAAAAGATAAAGAATAGAAAGAAAAAGAAAAGAAGAAGAAGAAATGCAGGGGAAAAGGCCGTTGTCGCTCGTGCACCGAGACTAGGAGAGATAATGGGTATAAGAAGGAGAGTCTTGAGAGTCGAGACAATGCCGAAGGTCTATATACCTATATTCATATATTTATAATGCATATTATATACCGACGTGGCAACAGCGGTAGTCTCTTTCTCGCCCTAAAACGACCAAGTGCCATTAACTTATTTAAATCAGCGGGATATACACCGCGTTGGTTTACGCTGCTTTTCCTGACTCCTTATCATTCCGTGAAGATATACATAGAACGACTATGCCGCGCTAAAACCTCAGTGCGGATTTACATTAGGGACGATTTTCAGTTTCAGCGAGTTTTAAGCTTAGCTGAACTGATAGAATGTGACTTTCATTTTTTAGGGGAAAGGCAAAAAAACGATCAAGTTTAAGTCGTGCAGGGACTTGCTTTTTGGGTCAGTTCACTCCCGAGCGCCTATAAGGGAGTCCCTTTTCCACGAGTTTTAACCCTCGGGGAAGATTAACCGGTAATCTGCGAAGGTCTTCTTACTCAGGACTTAATCCAAGGGCTACACATTTGTACGAGAAGAACCATCAAGCTCTTGTATCGGACGTAACGGAAAACAGATTTTAGATTTTGAGAAAAAAAAACATAATTTTCTTCTCATCTTTTTCAAAACTTTAGTTCACTCTGGATAGAGAAAGAGGGATGTAATGCGACGGGATAAAAAGAGGTGAGGAAAAACCTGATCCCTCGAAAAGAAACAACCTTTGCCACTTATGGACTTAAAAGAAGGGGGTTTAATCAAGGGTTGTCTTAGCTGCGCGGTCTCTACCTGTTGCCTCTTTTCCGGTTATATCAACTTTCCATTGGTTGGTAGTTCGCAGTCCTGCAGTAATAAGCCTGACGCGTATAATGCCTCGAGGGAAATCAGATTAAATTTAACCTAGCTAGAGGGTAGGTCGCTTCGTAGTTCTACGTAGATATCGCACGGTAGATACATAGGTGTGTGTATACGCAACCTCCGTATACGCAGAAACTACATCTCTGTAGAGCCTCGTGGAATTTGGCCTGCCAATAATCCGCCACTGGTGAAACTGAAGAAAAATTCGATTACCTATTTCGCAGAAAACCTTTCGACAAATGAAAATTTTGGGAAATTGGTCGATTCAAAAATTTTACCATTCGATGAGCGTGTTGACCGTTCGGATGTTTGCTTCTTTTTTTTTTTATTGATTTGAGAAAACGTTCTGGTTTCAAATAAATTAAAACCCATCGATCGTTCGTTCTCATACAAGGTTCGAAATCCTGGAAAACTGTCTACATCGGCATCTCGATTTTTTCATACAAATATTTACCAATGCGGGCGGTCTGTTTTAATTAGTCACTTGATTATTCATGATAGCTATCTTCGATTTTATCATCAAAGATACGCCTTAACGAACGGTGCGTATAAAAAATTCCTTATAAAAAATTACACCATTTCGTAGCACTCGAGACCATTTTTTCGTCTAATGAGGAATATTGTAAGTCGTATCGCGTTGCGCTATATCGAAAATTTGAAAAAAACCTCCTGCACTACCGCGTTTTATAAAAGCGGATCCCTAGAGTGCTCGAAACTTATCACATTTATCATACAAACCATGCGAAGGGTGGCTCTTTTTTTTCGTTTCAAAAAAAACGAAAAAAACGAATTGCATTAACCGCCCCTAACTTCTAACTCTAAAGCAGAATCTTCGTCCGACAAAAGCTTCGCGTTTATTTTTCCGCTTCTCCCAAGCTTTACCGATTTTCGTTATTTCCTACAGATGGGCACGGGTCACGGGGTCGCGCGTGTTCACAATTAAAAGGTTGGTAAACAAACGTTCAGAAAAAACGTGGAAAGAGGAACGTGAAGCGGATTGATTGATCGGGTTCAAATTCAGCCGAAAAGAATCGTACAAAAATAAAAAGCTCCCTTTTATATCTTTGAGTACCTACATGTAAAAATATATAAAAGAATTGCCAATTTTTTTTTTGTTCCTCCCTCCAGCGCGCGTGACCCGTTAATTTTCGTAAGTTGTTTCTTTGAATTCACCGATTTCACTCGATGGATCCGCAAGCTTTTCGCGATCGCACTACAAACACGGAGGGTTGGGAAATGTCCAGAAACTGTAATGACGCCGCGCCGCCCGCGCCGTTGCGATAGACCGAATTCTCGTTAGTATTGTCGTGTAGTGGTAGCTGCCGCTGCTTTGTTCAGCACGCCCAAGCTTTCCACCTGTTTTGCATATCATCGCGTTTGATCACCACATTCGATACTCAAACCTTCCCCCGCATAGGCTGGTACTCTCTGTGATCACACCTTTACCGACTATTATTTTAATCACTGCTTGTTTTGTACCCGATCGAAACACACGCCCCTGATCAGGTCGACGATCGTTTCCCCCCGCTACCGGGCTGCTCCACAATTTTATTTTTTTTTTCTCTTATCTCCATTCTTTTTCAATCCTCTATCAAATTACGAATTATTTTCACCCACCTTCTTAACAAACGGGTAATTTTTTAATTGTTTGCTTTCTTCTTTCGTTTTTTCTTCATTTAAATCAGGGTCAATCTGGTGTTACGTAAAAATGAGAAGAAGACAGGCGAGACTACGGAACTTGCGGAAGGTTTATTATATGGCGTGAAATAGAGTTAGTTTTGCAATTTAGTTTCTCTGTGAACGCAGCAGTGGTGCAGCAGCAGCAGCGGTATATCGTAGATCAGAGGGACGGAGGGATGAAGGGGGGAGGGGTTATACCTTTGGGAGTTTCTGGTTGTAAAACCATTTATGATGGCAAAGTGAACCACGCCGCCGCAACTGGTATATTTATGTATGGTCGAGGTTTATAACAGTCAAGAAACGAGAGCAGAAACATCTCCGGTGTCATTATTTCCCTGATTATTATTATTATTTTTTATCATTATTGCCACTATTAGTTATCTCTATACATCACATCTGAAGGTTTAAAAAGTTTCTTCTCTTCTGTTTTTTGTTTTTCTGATTTACTCGACGATAACCTATATAATATACTCGGAGAAAATTCAAAGATTCCAAAATGTTTTTATGAATTAGATTTTGTTTTTTATTTTCATACTTTTAATGTTTATCCACAGGCCGGGATACGAACGGAAAAAAAAAGTATAACGTTAAAAATTCACTGAAATAACAACATTTCTGACATTTTTTAAAGGTCTAAAAATAACAAAAAGTGAAACGAAATTTTCTTCTTTCGCTTTTTTTTTGGACAAACCCGAGGCAATGTTTTTTTATAGCTCGAACAGATCGTCTTCGCAACGGTTTATATTATATACCTATCTATATGGCGCGCTTATAATAATACACCCTAAAATATTTTTCGAACGATTTTTAATCCGGTGAAAAATATTTCACAACCCACACAGAAATGCAATACGCTGGATATTATGAGAGACTAATAATTCAAAACTTTTCTAACATTTCACCACTTAAAATCGTCCGATGTAGGCGTGGACGTGATTCAATAAAAGATTCGATGGACGCCCTATATCATGTATGAGGATGTGCTGAACTCGATGGCAATGGTGAAAATAAAAGGACGAGAAAAAAAATGACGCGACCGAGAGAAAGGGGCGAATGCAAAAGTTTCTCGATGCAGATATAGGTATATGTATACTTTTCGAGCGATGCCATACCGTGGATTTATATACGTTACAAATTATTTTTTAAGTGAAACGAATGAAATATATATCGTATATATATGTGTACGCAAATATTCCGCCCCTTGTAATAACTTTTTCAATCAATATTATCACGAGTATAAAAGAGATACGTTGGGAATATAGCTGACACGTGTGTGTGTTCGTATTTGTTTATTTTCCTTATTTTTCTTTTCAGCTTTTGGTGGTGCGAATGCGCGAAATTTCTCGGTATACAGTGAGTGAGTGAGTACGCTTTTCCAGGAGGATAAACTTTCAGGCATTTATATAGTTTCTACGGAGAAATTGGGTAAGTAAAGTGAGACGAAGGGGATGCGGTTTAACGGTAAACCCTTCGTCCTAGTAATTTCAGTCATCCTAGTCATCCCGTTTTCCTATATCATACAACGTTCCCTTTTCCCTCCGTATGTGTAGGTCCGACGTACATAGGTATACAGCGCATATACCGATCGCCACTTTTCCTGAGAGCTTCATTCCCCGTGAGGGGTAAATAGTTGATCATCTTAACGGCGTCGCTCGTATAAAGATTATTATGTTTGCGATCCTCCTCCTCCGCGACTTCGGTGAAAAGGAGAAACGCAACCTATACTAACATCATCCCACATGCGGCACGGATCATTTCGTATTAGGACTTAAAGCTCGATGGGTGAGGTTATGTTTTCGCAAAAAAAAAATAATAAAAATACCAACACGCCGAGATTATATGCGGGAAGACCGACCCCGTCCCCCTGGTAGTGTAATTTGAAAAATAGATTGAATATCGGACGATCGATATTTCTGAAAGCAAACTTTCTTCTCGCAAACGACGTCAATTATTATCAACTCCGCGATAATTTACGAGAATTACGAGAACTATTTTATTATAATTTTACTTCCATTACTACCGGGTATAGAGACAATTGATATTCAGGAAGGTTGTGAATTATTATTATGTACAATTTGCGGGTATTCATGTTGTAAATATAATAGGTAAGTACAGTTGCAGAGTATCTATACACAATTGAATCGTGCGCCGTTACAATAAAACTTGGTTATAGTAGCGAACGTTTGAATGTTTCCACTAATTTTCTAAGTGGAAGCGTGGGCTAACTTACAATCAGTCGTTGAAGACTGACCACGCAGCTCATCCCCCTCGATTCTTTCCTAATAACCATCCCGAAATCCAAACGTAGAAAAAAAAAGTTTATCGCTACTTAGACGCAATCGTTGGCTAACGAGTTATATACCATTTGTTTTTTTCTGTCTTATTTTTCACTTCGAAAATCGGCTCGTTATATAAAAATAGTGAAAATAATATTGAACGATTTTCTCGTATCGAATTTAATGACCATCCGTCCATAGTCGATGCTCTCTGAAAAATGAACTTCCGGTTAGTCCGCCGCCGTTTCCGCTCCTGCAGACCAAGGTCTTCGACAAACCGCTGCAGAAGGAATACGGAATAGGGATTTGTTGATGTTTCAATATTTTTTGTTGGTAATGTACCTTTACGGGGAAACCTCGGTGGAGAAAATGAAGGGTATCTGTTCTTAGTTAGTTGGACACTAGTGGATAGGTAGGAAGGTAGATTTTATTCTACATAGTAGCTTAATTGGTAGACGACCACTGAATTTTAATCAACTCCCTTTGACACTCGGGTTCCTTTTCTACTTCCGGTACTGCAACCGTCTTTTGTTTCAATTCTAACACTGTACATAACGTAGAAAATAAGGAAAGGTAAAAATCGAAAAAAAAACAAGAACAAAACTTATTAGTTTATTATATTGAATTTTTAACCGCGACCTACGGTTAGTCGAGAGTTACAGCTCCTGCTGTTGCACTTTACGATATTTTATGGCTACTGACCTATGGCTATATATATTTAGTTATTTTTCCAGTTATTGCAAAGCTGCGGTTGTAATAACCAGAACTCGCCCCCTTGGTCATGATACTAAAATTTTCTAATCCCATTTATCACTTTGGCTTCTCCTATTCACCGTAAATTTCATTTTACTCCATGGACTAACAGTATAGAGAAAATTTTATTCAAATTTGGCGAAACGATTTTCTGAAAAACATCCGGACTTCTAATTTGAAAAAGGATGAGAAGAAAATGCTTTTTTGTGTTATTTTTTTTAATTGTTCCGGATTAGCCCCGAAAAGTGCAGATCCTGCGATCGATCGATCGATCTACTAAAATGAGTAAATTTTGTCGATGGGCTTCGACTGTTTGTGCTGGTGGTGCAGATATAAAGGTTGAACCAGCGGATGATGTTAATTCGGGATAACGGTTCAGCGCTCCGTATGGCTCCGGGGAAACGGGGCCTCCTTCTCGCATAATTTTGTTGGGAATATTTTCGAATCAGTGCGTCATCAGATTTCCTCCACATTACCTCGCACTCGTATATGGGGGCATCGTACGGGCAGGACTCTCTCCTCTCCTATCTTTCATCCTCACACACGAGCTGTTCATTTCACTCGAAGCGTACAGAAGCTGAAAACTCATCATCTCCGAGGTTTAAAGCAGAAAAATCCTTAAACAAACTCGGCGCATGGTATAAAATACGCGAATTTTTCGTCATTTTTTTAGGAGAGTTTTTCATTTCTAAGGGGGAAAAAAAAAAAATGTCGACACGTGGATTCTTTCGACAACCCTGGAGAAGTGAAGACGCGATTATGTACATCTCAATTTATTATACAGCTGCTCCAAGAGATGATCAGATCAATTACGTTTCTTCTGTTTTTCCTGACGGGAAGACTGGAAAAATCATCGTAGTTTCGTTGAAGTTGAACAAGTGCAATGTTGCGGATAAACTTTTGATCGATGTCTGCAACTGAGCTCGCGATTTGCAAACAAACATCGGTCGAAGACCCTGTGGTAGTTATAAGAGGATAGCGAATGAAAAATAGAGAAATGAGGAGGAAGAGGATCGAGGACGACGAGGAGGAGGAGGAGGAGGATGTGGATGAGGAGGATAAACTCGTAGGCGCAATCAACGAACAAAGAAAATATATTATCCTTCCATAGCAACTGGGCGTTATTCTAGTTACGCCGTCTGCACAACTCCGGATCCTGACATGGGTATATAAATACATAGTCGTATATAATACGTATATATACATCCATCCATTTACGTACATAGAATGTAACGTGCACTGTATGTACACAAATACCTCAGTCCAATGCCGCGCGTTACTCGTTACAAGAATTGCTACAATTCATAATAACATTCCGTAATCAGCAGCTGCCATCTGCAGAATTAGATAGACGACAAGAAGATGAAATTTTTCTCCGCCCTTTGCGGATCACAGATTTTAATACATTTTTTATTTTTATTTTATTTATTCATTTTTATTTTATTCGCATAAATTATCACATCCACCTCCACTATTTCCTTGATATAATAACATCGCGTCACTTTTCTTTCATATAATATACCTTAATCATATCTCGAGAGTTCGATATTTTCATAATTAACACGATCGAGTTATAGAATATATGATTCCGTACGGTATTCGTAACGCGTGTAATGCATGAATTAACATTCGAAATCCCGATGCATGTTTCTACAGTAATAAGAAATTTCTGTCGACTTTGTTACATTTGCATTCATGCGGAGTTTCACTATAGGTAGTACGTACGTACATACATTCATAGATATTATACCATACATACCACATTACAAATCGCGTGTAGATCAACGGCGCGCCGTAATACGTATATTACTCCCGTAACACTACGAGCGTGCGAGAAATATGGTAAGGAAAAGTGAAGTGTAATTAAAGTTGATATGAAAAATTCATTCGGATATGCATAGAAATGATAGAATGAAGTAAAGTAAAAAAAAAAAGAAAGAAAAAACGAAAGATTTTAATTTTATTCCATGTCTGTCTATACGTACAGCTTTTTGCAACGCATCTTTTGACTAACTAGTTTCTCCTCATTACCATATATCACTTTGTTCGAATACCTTTCGGATTAATATCTTCCAAACGAATCATCAGATTTTAAACTTATCGTGATTGCGTCAAATCTGAATTTCACACCTGCTTCAACTGCAGTAAGATTCGCGCGTTCAAATATCAAAAATTTTATTCTTCAAAATTTCAAAAGTTGATACGTATATTTTTTTTTTTTTGAGAATGTGTTTCGAATTTTCATTTCAATTTTTTCTCCGATAATTGGATTGCGTACGGAAGAAATTAGTTTGAACAAGGGGGCGGCAGGAGGGGGGGGGGGGGGGGGGGGACAAAAGTTTAAGGGAATTCTTTTTTTCCTTTTCTTCAAATTCCTCGACGTTATTTAAGGGAGAGCGGTAGAGTTCTCGGGGGCGTTATTAAAATATAAAATTTGATCGCGTACTCGTTGGTTTCTTTTAGCCGCGGTTTCATGATTCTCCGAGACTCGAGGACGACATGGTCTTGCAGTCTACATGAAAACCAAGGCTTTCGTTTTATATACCTCTTATACCTTTGCGTTTGAAAACCAATATATATTCAAAATAGCCCAGGGGCCCACGTGTTGCCCATATCGACTTCCATTCAATCCTCTTGATATACCTATACATATACACCGTACATAATACATATATACATATATATACGATCTGTCTAACCACTGGTTATTATCGCTAAGGTTATCCTCCTCTCCCCTCCCCCCCCCTTACCATCCACTTGATAGCCGCAGCTTCTGCTGCAGCTTTTACCATGGAATTCGAAAACTCACAAATTATTCAATTTACGATCATAAGAAGCAAAGGAAAAAAATTAGAAAAATTACAGAATAAAAAATCTAATGCACGCTATATAACTATACGGTGCAGTCTTGATATAATTTATCGATCAAACCGTCCGGAAGTCGGTTATTTCTATACCATATACGACGAACCAGTTCTAGTTGTTATTAATATTATTTTGAATACATTATTTTTCTTACATCTTTTTTTTTTGTTTTCTCGTATTCCGAAATAGATATCCACGCACGACGATTAGTGTTAGTGATTTTTCTATTTTTTTTTTTCTTCATTTTCTGAGAGAAATAGGTTGAAAAGTTTGAAACTGGAGTCGAGGATCTTCGCGTGTTGGTCGGTGTGATGAGAGAAATACATATCGGACCGCGAGGTGCGGAATTGACTGGGCGTGGAAAGTTTTACGATTCTATATCTTTCCCTGAACTAGTATAACTATTAAGGGCAGGAACGTGCCAAGGGTCGTCGACACTCCGAGACCATCGACGGGCAAGAGAATTGTCGGAAATTTTATTTTTTTCCTTAATTGATTCTTTCATTATTTATTTAGTATTTTTAGTCCTTTTTGTACAATGAACTCGCCCGAAAATTGATCAATTTATACGTCGAATAAATAATTGATTTTATTTTTTTTGGTTTTCGAAAGGGGAAAATATTCGACTAATTTTTTTTTTGCAATCCATACGATGTATCGTATAGCATAAAAGTTATGTCACATGACGAGGAAATTTTTCGAATTTATTACGAAATCAATAAACGACGTGTGGCGATGTCGTTACGGTTCGAGGCTATGGGTTGCATGTAGGGTTTATCTCTGGATTTCACTGATCCGCTAAAATAGCAAAGTTGTTCGGGTTATACGTGTATTTTAAAGTCGCGAGTCACGATCGTCATTCCTTCTTCTTCTTCTCTTTTTTTCTTCTTATTTTTCTTCTTTTTTTTTCTTCTTTTTTTTCATTCGCTTGTATACAAAAGTGAATTTTAATTGAACGAACAAAGCTTCTCTCTTCTGTTCATAGGTACGTGACGGAGCTAAACCGCGATTGAAATTGTACCGTGTATTATACAAAGCTTTGTTGTAGCGTAGATCCATCTGATCTGGAGATCGATCTCGATCCATCGCGTTCCTTCGATTCACATCTAATTTTCCCTCCAACACTAAAATCCTTCCATTGCTTTCCATATACGTATATACATACCCATATAGTACATATATATATGTATTACACAAGGATCCTTTCAGCATTTGAATTCAATTGGCAAGTCTATTATTCCGGACATCGTCGCAACCACCGCGGAAACACGTCAATACCAATTAATTTAACTCTATCCCCATCTCTTCTACGATTTTAATCTATACATACCTATATACGGTTAAATTGCCTGAAATGAGCTAAAGGTGAACTCATCTCGATGTGACACTGATGCGAATTTGTAATATATGTAGTTGCGTTTTTCTATCTTCTGCAAAAAATTATCGCGCAGCTTTGCATATTTTTTTTTCTTCCTTCTCACCTTCAAAGTTTCTTTCTATTTTTTTTTTTATTAAACTAAGTTCATGATCAAGAACGGTGATATTTAATTCAGCCATTTCCGTTATACGTTCACCCCGCGGTTTCGTATTATAACACGGCGCGGTGGACGTCGGTTAAATAACGCGGCTGCAAAGGAAGGTACCGCGTATAAAAATGTCACGACCATATGACATCATCCCGTAATTACGGATCTACCTTCTTCTAACCATTGCGTTTGGTATCAAATACTTTGCCTTTATGTTCCTACCTACCTATATGTATATGTATACCTGTATCGTATAATGTACATTGCAGTCACGTGGTATAATATAAAACTGGCGAAACTTGTTCGAGATTTGTTGTCCGTGACGCGTTAAATTTTAGTCACGGTTATTACACGCTGGTAATTCAATGTTTCAAATATACGTAGGTATGTGTGATGTGTGTGTACATGTAATTTAAGATGAATCACGAAATCCCAGCTTCCCACCTTCGCTGACGTATATGTTCCTTTTTTTCTTTTTCTTCCTGCACTTTTTTTTATTATATATACGATATACTTGCTCATATTATATAGATTTTTGCAGATCATTTCATGCTCCTT
The DNA here is from genome assembly GCA_963932425.1 of Athalia cordata. NCBI lineage: Eukaryota > Metazoa > Arthropoda > Insecta > Hymenoptera > Athaliidae > Athalia > Athalia cordata. Next base: position 37,365,456 of record OZ010626.1, read on the forward strand.
AACATTATTACGGATGCTAAGAGTAGAGTTGCTTACTCAAATCGCTTATTATATGGAATATACTAATAGCCGAGTGAGATAGCGGAAGGCCAGGAAGAGGAAGAGGAGGTAACTTTCCATAGCTTCAACATACCGCGGTGGTCATGATAAGGTAGAAACACCATCCGATCTCATCGTCCAGGAAACATTAAAATTGAATAACTGATTAGTATTTCTAACCAGATCTAAACGACACCTGCAGATGCCTCTATTGAAAAAGACGAAGAAAACTAAAAAAACGAAAAACGCCACGACGAGACACGAATTTCAAATTAATTATCTAGGTACACGGTCATTAAGAGAAAGAAGAGGTCGATCATTATCAGCCCATTCCTGGATCATCCCGTTTTTTGTTTTTCCTCTTTCTTTTCAAATTCATTTTATCCGAGTGTCGGCGGTCCTGTTAAATTTTCTTTTCTACGGGGATTCGAAATGAATAGTTTTTCGATACGATTCGAGAGCATCTTCCTACGGTACGGACAGTGCAGCTGCATCGGCAAAGCTAAGCTCATGGTTCGTTACATATTTTTCCCGAGGTAAATGTATGGTATATATTAAATGTGTATGGTATATATGAATATATGCCTATGTATAAGGCAGGATGCATAACCTGACCGTGGAGTATTCATTGGGAATGAAAATAAATAGCGTATGTGCAGTGAGGAGTGCGTGGTTGGGTTAGGTCGGCCCGATGCCTCCTGTAGCCCTCTACCTTCTACCTTTATGCCGCCTCCTCGTGATCCTGTACCAACAACTATAACTGCAAACTGCAAACTGCAAACTGCAACCTGCAACCTGCAACAACCTGCAGCAGGACCGAGTTCACTGCACCGTAGGGTGTATTACTGAGAGAAGTCGAGAAATGCAGACTCCAACAGAGAGCAACAAAACTACCAGGAGCCACGCCCGCGGTCCGTATTTACGGTATATTATCATCTGATTTCTAACGCTGCAATGCTGAGCATTTTCCCCGTAAGACAGTCATGGTTATAATTGTTACCATATTACATATCCCGGAAATTCTCTGGAGTGAAAATTCAAGGGAAACAACTTGAGTAAATATGTATCAACTCCGCTTTGCTATCCATACCGAACATTCTAGAATATCGCATAATTTTTTTTGCGGGTTAGAACCTTTCATATATTTTATTTACCGCGATTCCCTATCATTTTTAATAATAGAAGGGAAGATTTTTGTTTAGCATGCATGTTTCCTCGTTCACGTATTTCATTGTTGATGTTCACCCTTCGAGGAAGTGCAGGGGGGCAAGGAGAGGGCGGAGAAGTTATTGGTTATTAAACAACGGATATTGGGTTAACGAGCTAACTGCTTGCCTGAACTGTAAGTGTATATAGCTTTGAGAAAACTTAATTTAAAATCTGGTCGAGCCTCCAGAATTTACCCGAAGTTTATCTTCAGACTATACACAGGTATATACAACGCGAGGAACTCAGCAGGGAGAATTCAGGTTTCAGATTTAGGAATACACGGGAGGCAGGAAGCCACATAGGAAGGGTTGTAAACATTGAAATACACGCGGTGCTTCTTCTTGTGCGGGGTAAACGTTCGTTGATGCGGCGGTGGTGGAAATGGCGCGCGCGGGTATGAAAATCTGGGGGGAAAACCGAGGAGTTCCGGTATTCGTTTAGGGAAGATTGAACTTCTTCTACTTCTTCTTCTTCTTCATCTTATTCTTCTTCTTTTCCAAAACTTAATTAAAGGTCTTAATTAAAGGTCCTTTCGTTGTGCCAAAGGTCGTCCCGCACGTACTCCCGCAACATCCAGCTGCTGCTTTGCTGATTCTACACAGCGTTACCCATAGTACACATAATCAAGAGACTCGGTAGAGTCTCGCGCCAAGTACATTAAAAGCGAACGGGACGACACAGAGTATATTTACTGCTACGGGAGCTCGAACGCGGAGTGGGGACTTTTATTTACACAAATATCTCCTAAATTATTAGCATTCCGGGAAATTTGGATGCACTTTTGCGATATAAATCGAGGAAGAGCTTTCATTTGAGCCTAATTTCAATTGAATCGATGGTCGGGAAGCTGAGATATGATAATTCTGCTACCCGTTTGCCGTCGTTTCGACGAATATTTTTTAAGCACCAACGTCGTCGTCATGATACCCTAACCGCTGCCAATATGAATGGGTAGAAAGGATCGTTACATTATTAGAATATATTTTTTGGACCGAACCCTGCGGAACGTGAGTTCTTATGTAGCGCCCGTAGATGGCAATAGGCAGCGACCACCATTACCGTATCCTAAGTCTATGTCTGCAGCCGTCACCGGGCGGGACGCCGTTTTTTCGAATCGCTATTCTTCCGTCCGTCATCCCGATGCTGAACGAACGTAACCAACAAATTCAAGCGCTGTGTGATCATCTTACTTTCTGGAGCTGTCATACCACCTGATTGAGACTTCTGAATCCGTTTGCTCAAATGTTATATTTGTATACTGTATTATACTCGATAGCTCCGCGGTGACAAATGAGGTTATGCCATAAATGAAGTTTCTTACTACTATTATAACGAATATACGTGAGCCTTAATATACGTATGCGATTACCAAGGATCGAAGCGTCGAAAGATTTGAAATCATTAACAATAAGTTAATCGTCGATTTAACCCAACAATGATTAAGGAAATCTGATCTATAATACGTGTTGGCGTCCCGAAAAATAAATTGTTTCATTTCACGCAGTGCGCAGACTAAAAAATTATACAGAAACGATTTTTCAGTTGTTGACAATAATTTTTGAAAAATACATATTTTTATAGAAAATTTAACGTTCAATTGTTGAAAGTATAAAAATTGAATCATAAAATACCAATAATTAAAAGAGAAGAAATTTTTGTTCAAAAAGTAGTGAAATCCCAACAAAGCACCATCGGTGCAAAAAACATCGCCAAGTTCATTAAATTCTTCGGGGAAAAAAGATCCAAATCAATCATGGTGCCAAGTACATGTAACTTCGTATCATGCATAGGATTACTAGAGAAGACTGGAATAAATATGTAACAAACCAAATTACCAATTGGAAGAATATAAAATTGGCAAAAAAATTAAGAAAAAAAATAAAATAAAATAAGAAAATGGAGGTAGTGGGACTTGGCGGGCTTTTTACGAAAAAGAAAATACAGAATTCTTGTATGGCAATATGACATTAGCCCGCCAAGGACCACGTACTCCATTTTCTTATTTTATTTTATTTTTTTTCTTAATTTTTTTGCCAATTTTATATTCTTCCAATTGGTAATTTGGTTTGTTACATATTTATTCCAGTCTTCTCTAGTAATCCTATGCATGATACGAAGTTACATGTACTTGGCACCATGATTGATTTGGATCTTTTTTCCCCGAAGAATTTAATGAACTTGGCGATGTTTTTTGCACCGATGGTGCTTTGTTGGGATATACTCTTCGCCCTTAACTCCTAAGTTGCCAAAAACTCTGAAGCATTTTAACTGGATGACACTTAACCGAAAGTTTTCACCATTGCCGCCGAAGCAAGGTGACATTTTATCCCTTAAATTATGTCTAACGAAAAGAATTAAGCTGTGGAACGTCTACGCGGGGTAAAATTAAATTTCATAATATACCCGTCTAAGGATAGGTATATTACGCGGATCAAAATTTTCACAACAGAATTTAAATCACGAAAATATATCGAAAGAATGTTTTATTTTTCTTGAATTTTTGTCAGAGTTGGAGAAAAAAATAAGAAAGGCAAAATATAAAAGATTCGCAAAAAATGGGGATAAAAATATCCCGGCAAAAGATAGAATTTATATATATGTATTATATAAGAAGAGCGAGTTCGCGGTTTATTATGTATTATGTATATATTTATTATACTAGCGCTAAAACTGAGGGACTCTGGACTCATCCGTTCGCCAGCTAATCTCGAGCGCCATGTTACCGTCCGCTTAAAATAATAACGAACCGTTAAGGGCTCAAGTATTTTCTCGAAAGTTCTTTCTTACTTTCTTCTGGACGATTTTCTGCACGAAAGTGCTGCGAAGTTAGGTGGAAGAATTCCCGGAGTTCACGGAAAATGAGCCACTCTGTAGTGCAGGGAAAATGGAAAATGGTTCTTTAAAACTTGCAGGTACGAAAAAACGTATAACTCGTATCAACTTACATGTAAATACGCGACGGGCTACATTTCCGAGTCATTCTCAAGCCTTCATTTTATCCACGGAACGAAAGGTCCCTTTCTTTCGCCAAACTAAAAAAACACCAACGACTAAAATTCAGAAAATGCGATTATCTGTTGAAAGATCTACGCTCGATCATCGTGTGTATCGTATCATGCGTGCGTACGTAAAATAAATATGTTTAATTTGTTATATCGTATAGGCGAATAAAATCAATAGGCATGTCTATAACATAAAACGTTCGACGAATTAGACCGAGTCGGTTAAAGTCTAGTGCAAATCGAGCAACGCGTTCCCACGAGTCTTGTGTATTAGGAGCGCGCCTCGTATACGCTGCACGCAATGCAATATACGTTCGCATATACGTATGTGAGTTGTTAAAACAAGAGAGTAGGTTTTCAAATAAAATGCAACTGCTACGTAAATTGGAAACTAACTTCAGGTTAGCGATACAATAATTCGTTATGCGTCGGGATCACGTAATATTATCTATCGTGTGGAGGGAAAGAATGGCGATTTTAAATATCCTTTTTTTAAAAAAAAAAAAAAGGAAAAAATTCTAACAAAACCGCAAACGGCAGACGGCGATATGCGTCACAGCTTATGTCGTTTGTATTATACATTCGGTTTATAATATTAATATTATTATGATCATTATTAATACAACGAAGCTTAATGTTTACAGATTTTTGTTATAGTCGCGTTAGTTCCGCATAGTTTCCTCCGCCCATACACGTAATTCATGTGGCTTATGCGGGAATCTTTTCATTTCGTTAAACCCCTTACGAAGGCGCGCGAGTGTACGTAAACCGCGCCCACGCAAAAAAAAAAGTAGAAAACAAAAGCAAAGAGGAAAAAAGAAAGAAGAATATACACATCACGGTATAATACCTTACATACAATTGAGCTCGTCTACCATAGAGAAAATCCAGTTCGCGACTTGCCTGTCGTGTGGCTAATGAAATAACTCGTAATTGAGTTTTATTATTACCCAGTTGGTCGCAGCGTCTCGACCGCGTTTGTCGCGTCCGCTCCGTTTTCAAAGTTCTCTGGACCCTACGGTTAAGCCGCCGCCGCCGCCGCGCCGCACCGCGATGATGGTTCCGCTTCCACCGCTCCGCTGTGTACACACAAAATATATAGGCAATGTACACATATATAACTCCATTATATTATCCTTATAATATAAACTTACGTACGCCTACACAATTTTATACACCCGTATAGGTATTGCCGCGTTGCTGCAGAGTGTCGTCGTAGCTCTAGCTAGTTAAAATGTAGTCGGGTACTCCAAGGGAAGGGAACATCGGGGAAGGGGAAATGAAAACCCGTATGGTATGTACGTTCATTAAATTTGATTCTATATTCTATTACGATGACACAATACGTTTCAATCCCATCTCTTTTATATCACGTCACCGTGTTTATAAAGCTATGCACTTTACATATACGCGATGATGATGACCACGGCTGGCGTGGTACTACAAGTTTGAATATGTACCGCACATGTCATATATGGATAATATGTATATATATATGGAGTCGGACATGATACGGAAACTAAACTATAATAAACACGCGATTGTTTTCTCGCGTAACTTCTGCATGTGTTAACCGTTATGATGTCATTTTATATGCATGCTCATGATGCACCGCGGTGTGTATTGAATTACGCAGGCTCGGTTGGGTCTAGTTACGTTTAATTAAACTTGAATCTTCCGCTGATTCAGTAATCTTCTATTCGTTGATTCATTTTTTAAATTTATTCAATTTCGATTTTTTTCCAATTTTTTTCAATTTTTTTATTGAAGAAAAATCGTGGGAAAAAATCGCAGCTGTAGTATTTGGAATACAAAGTTTTTGTTACGGACGAACGGAAGTTTCGTTCAGTGTTTTCTATGTATACATAATATTTCGCGAGATTGAATTCCGGTGATAGATTTTGATAGCAATAATCGACGATATGAAATTCCATCGAAATCCGATTAGCAATAACCTCCTCTTCCTCCGGCCTACCGGAGGTGGCTATAGGGCTCGTTATTGGTTATCGTACTTTCGAGACTTCGACGATCACTGACGTTGCTTATAAGCGTTTCTCATCATCCCGTGATAAACGCTCTCTTGGCCACCAAAAATTAACAAAAAAAAACTTTTCATCCAAATGTAGACAACGATCGAAGAGCTTTTTACTTTTCGTGTGAATTAAATGGACCGAAGCTTTTTTCTTGGCTTGCGGAAAATTCGAAAAATCCTTCATTCTTTATCGAAGTTTATTACGCTTGAAAAAAAAAGGTTTTGGAAAATTTATTCTACAATGATTCATGTGTTAGCGCAGTGATCTTTGTTTTGTTCTCCCTCTTGTTGCGGGTAGTGTACCGCGGTGGGATCCTTGAGGACGCTTTTCGCCCGCAGGCTCGCGTCCCTTTTGTGGATTTCTGAAGCTAGACCTGCACGTGCGTTGGACAGAATTCTAGCTAAACTCGAGCTTTGCTTTTCCGTTTGCTAATTGGTATGGAGTGTGCAGTCTACTGCTTATACAATATTATTTGATTGTGTCTTGGGAGAATGTCTGCGGAAGTGGGTATATACGTATATTTAGTTACGGAACTGTCGTCCGCAGTTGAATGTCCGGGGAATATTAGTGGAGTTTTGGCTCGCCATTGTCCGGATTATCCGGTACAGACAAACTTACTAATCGGTCGATTAACTAGGGAGATAGGGTGTATTATGGAAGCTACGCAAAGGGCTTATTGTTAGTACTACGAAGGGAGGAAGGAAGGAAGGGAGAAAGGAAGGAAGGAAGGAATCGAGTCAACGAATCACTTCTATAAACTTCCTCCCACCAAATTCTACGTTTTTCAATTCGAATAGTCGCGAGCACGTAGCTATACCTATACCTATCCACCTCGAAATCACGCGCGCCACGGCAAATTACTCGGGAGGGTATTTAGATAATTTGTTACTGTCGTCAAAAGCAGACACCTATAAGAGAATTCCGAAACCGGGTTAATTAGCCGTCTTAAAACGCAATTGCCACATTTTTCAACCCCCCACATTCACAGAGTTATAAATACCTTTACAGCCATGTCACCCCCTCAACATTCGCTGTTCAATCGGACGAGGGAAAACTTTTTTTTGGTTTTTTCAAAATAAACTGTTTGCAGGTGTAATGATGATTTAGTGCAATGAATCTACTCAGGTGAGAATTTTCACTCTATTCAATTTCACGCTTTTATTCATCTGTTATTCACGATTTTTTCGTCTTCAATAATCGAACCGTTTTTGGGTGTGATTAATTTTTTTGGTTCTCGTGACTACCTCGCGACCCGATGTTTAGCGGCGCCTAATTGATCCGAATGGTCAGAAAGTTTCTTCGAGGCGGGCTGCAGTTTGGGGTAAAGATAAGTGTGGGATCGGGTCAGGTTTCCCTGCGCAAACAAATTTAACGAAATCGCTGCTACCTGCACATATGGGCATAACAAATGTAGTCGTGTGATTCTCTTATCGTGTCACGTCGAAAGCCTTTTTTTTTCTTAATTCTCATTTCTCCTTTCAAGTTTACGAAAGTACCGAAGAAAAAGGTAACGAAACTTTGCTCTACCCACGCAGAGAAGCCAAGAAAGATAGTAAACCAACTCGTAATGGGCGAGCTTGTTAGCCGTTAGTAATTTAAAAAAACCCTTTTTTTTTTTTCATAACTAATATATTACACCACGTATGAAATGATACACCTACTCATCCACCCTCCAGCGACGCGTCTGACCTACCCTGAAATGAAAAGGTTGAAAAAAAAAATTGAAATTAAATAGGTACAACCACAGGACGACCGGATAAGAAAAGATGACTAGTTATTTGAGATGGTACTTTTTTTTTCTAATCAAAATTTCGAATTGTCGTGCCAAAAAAAAAACATTCCGTAGATTTCGACATCATTATTTGATTATATTATTTGATTTGGTTTTTTTGTTCCTCTTAATTTTCACATTCGACGTCAGTAAACAAGAATTCATGGAAAAGGAGGTCAAAGCTAGGAGTTACGAGTGGAAACTAAGGTCTTGCTTTGGGATAATTAAGTAAATTTCTCTGTTGGCTGTGTATAACTTGCATAACTTAAGTAACTTGGGAATATATACCGTATACAGATAGACCCATCCATCCATCCATCCACCCACTCTGTAACTTCACCACTACGAGGTTAACATGAATCCAGAGCTTTCGAGCTTTTTGACGGTAACAGTAGCAGCAGCAGCGGCAGCTTGTTTTACACTTTTAAACAGAATTTCGACTGACTAGTCAAGCTTATCTCGTTTGGCTTAACCCGATGAAGAAACTTTTGTTGGAAATTATTCTCTAACGAATTTGAAGGGATTCGGATATATTGTATTATACACTTTTATATACCTGCACAACGTGTATAATGATTTTTTCGCCGAAATCATTAAAAAAAAAAAGGAGATAACAATTAGTTTGTTTCTCGATCAAATGTAATAATTTTACGAGCTTTCTTTTTCTTTTTTTTTGTAATAATGTATTTGAATGACAGCGTGCAGATGTGACAGAAAATGTTAATGAAGAAATAAACTAATTGCGTCGCTGTAAGTCGTCTAGCTTCATCTTTAATTCATCCCTTTGTAAGTCAACGTTAACAGTGATTCGGTAATCTTCATATACTATATAACCAATGGGTTTACGTACTCCGGGGACGTATATCGCGACGGTTGTTCCAAAAACCTAATTCCATCTCGCTCTCTCTCCGTCCCTTCTCTCTCTACGTTCCCTCGACAGACGACAATTATAATTGTAATTTGCATATCTCCAGTCAGTATGGATTCAATTCCCTTGGCGAAGATCAACGACCTTACATATATGATATAAATAACTGCGATCATCTCAAATCCTGGGTGGAAGATTTGCTGCAAATAGTCCCGATTCTCCGCAGATCTACGTGGCACATCTACCTGCAATCCATGTATATAAATTTCTATACATATGTACGTATACGTATAATACATGGCTCGGTAACGCTTCGCGTAAATTTCATCCCCTACGTACCCTTGCAGGGCTAGAGTTGGGCATGGTAAATTCCGGGAAATTCTAGTCCCCGTGTTATTTGATTGCAATTTAATTAACACAATAATTAATGAGATAGTAAATGGTTAGGGCCGAAAGCAGGTAACCAAGGTAGAATCCACTCCAAACGTCTCCCGTGTGTTACTGTAGATAATTAAATTCCGACCCCCAATTTATCTATAAGACGAATAAAATTCAACCACATTACATCTTCGCCTCGTAAAAAATCTTCCGCATCTATCGGTCGAAAAAATATCTACTTTGCATAGATGACATGAATAGCTCAAGGAAGAGAGAGAAAAAAAAGCAGAAATTCACTCAAAGTTTCGTACATAGAAATCCCTAGTGATTGACGTACTTGGGTACGTGACCTCGAGGTCATCGCGAGGGGGTGAATTTTCCGCCTTTGGTAAACTACCGAAGCGTAAAAAATAGAAGACTATTTAACTGCATGGAAGGCAAGCGTAGCATCGGATGAGTTTATTTTTTGTTTGTTTTTTTCTATAGTTTCAACGTAGATTCGTGTTTTTTGGTCCATCTGTCTGTCCGTCTACTGCCTGGCCGTTCGTCTCCCGTTCACGTGTCCGTTTTTCCCATGGTATCCTGTGTAAGTGTTAGATTAATGTGGTCAACTACCAGGTAGAGTAGTTTTTATGAATGTATGCATGTGGTATGTATTTACCGGGGGCTGCAGATGCGGCACTTCTATACACTGTTTACTTTAAATTTATTCTCTCGAGCACTGACTTATGTGCGACGTGGTATTTAGTGAAGACGGCCCAACGAGCCCCTGCACGGACTGTATATCCTGCGCTTCGTTCTTTTAGTGTTCCTACTTCGTCTCTCTTGCTCAGCGAAACGATCCAATTTCATTTTATTCATTTTACATTCATTTTACATTTATTTTACCGCTCCGCCGCTTCCCTCCACCGCCGCACCTATACCGCCTCTTGATAAAAAAAAAAGAAATAAATAAAAGAAAAAATAAACTTCCTCGCTTTATTTTATTTCGTATATATCTGCTACATATTGTGTATATATGTAGGTTAGAACCCTTTTGCCACTCGAATAATAAAGTACCTTTTATGTAATGTATTATATTCTGAGCCAAGATTTTTTTCGTGTATATCAGAGAAGTGCCTCTTGGATATTATTCGGAAAATTGAATAAATCACTTGATTTTATTTATTTTTTTCTTTCATTTGCAAAATAATTTGAATGTATAAGAATACAGATTTTTTAAAATGACTGCGAACGATCAGGGTAAGAAAAATTAAAAAAAAGTCAATGAAAAAATGTACAGAATTTTGTTTTTTTTGTGCATGAGAAATTTCGTCTCACACGTGTAGTCTTTTACTTTTACCTCATACTTATGAAATATCGTAAATCACAACAAGAAAAAAAAGCACAACAATAAATAAAAAAAAAAAGAAAGAAAAACTAACTAGGATATGATCGCGGTATGAGCGCGCGACTCCCTGCAGGTGAATAAATTTTAAGTAGAAAAGCAGCACGAACTCAGAATTATAAAGCTTGACTCGTTAAAAGGGATTTAAATCGTAGAAAAATTTTAGTCAATTAAAAAAAAAGTCCCGAACATGTGTCCATCTCTATATACCTACCGCGCGAGTATACCGTATAGTTAGCCTTATAGTATAACAACGTTAAAACATAATTTATTGGTTTTAAACTGGAAAGTTTGTCTCTTATATTTATCCCACGATTGAAAGTTCAATGGCTTTTGTCCACCATGGTGGGTAATACTATAGTAGTTGTATGATTTTTAACGAATCTTAAGGGCGTTTTTTTTTTTTTGTGGTCACCAGCTGGTGTGCTCTGGATATATTGAGAATCGAGAATAATTTTTGAAGATTTCAAATCTCTAGATAATAAAACCATATCTTTTTCTCTGCACCGTCGCAGCTAATTGTCAGAAAACACCATAGAATAATTTTCGTTTCAAGTTCATTATTATTGAATTGAATTTTTCCCATTCGGTAATTCTAAGTTATTAAGTTTGTTTTAAAGAGCCAAAGAGGAAATGCGATGATAATAATAATTCTAATTTTCGATGGGATCAATTTTTGTTGCTCGCAACGGAATCGTGATAACCTCACTTTGTCGAGACAAAAAATGAATGAAAAAAGAAACAATAAAAAATTGGATGGTGCAGGAGAATTTAAATCGTGCGCATATATTATATAGTTTGTTCGTGCAACGTACATTTAATTGCAGTCTTAAATGCGTTGCTAATATTATTCGTAGACCATAACTCGTCGATTTCTTGATATTTTCCTTTTGAAAAAAAAAAAAAGAAAAAAGGAAAAAAAAAAATTACTTACCTACCTACCTCACGCTGCACGACCGTCGTGCGCCTTTCGAATGATCATTACAGCTGTGCTGCAGTTAAACTGCTAATCCATGCTACACGCGCGTGTCTGTAAGTTCCTGTTTAAATCTAGATATTGTACAAGTAAAAACTGAGAAACGTAGAGAGAGAGAGAGAAATATAATATATAAATTCAGGAAGGCACACGCGTTATTCGTTGCGTTACAAACTCCTGGCATCGGTTCACCAGGTGAAACAGGTTCTCCTAGCGTACCTGTATATGTGCATACATATAATATATTGTATATATAAATCGCGTTAGTGCAGCGTTGCGAGCCACCTGCTCGCGAGTGATCCTCGTCGACATTATCCTCTTCACAAACACTCGACGCGTCGAAGACCAAAGAACTCCGTCTTTCTATCTTTCTATCCATCTATTTATCTACCTTTCTCTCTTATACTTTAGATTAATTACCTGCGTCTCGTACTTAACGCATTAATTATTCTTCTCGAAGGTTCCTCGATCGATCAGCTGATATATCGGAAGTCTTCGGTTCTCGCTGTTGTTCATTCTGCGGTTACATTTTTTTTTTTTTCTTTTTCTCCTCAGATGAAAAATATCTTACAGGTGTTTTTATGTCTCTATCGGTAACCACGTCTTTTTTTTTAGATCTTCTGAAACGAAGAATTTCTTCGAGATCGTTTGCCTCTTGTTCAATTTTTCGGACCCAGCTGTTTATGTGGACATTCGAATCTCGAAATCTTTGACAAGCTGTACTCTGAGGTAATTTGCGGTTTGAAGGTACAAGACATGTGGCATATGTCTGTAAAGAAGTGTAATTTGTGCCTCGTGCGAGTGATTAATTTTATGTATTACATCGGGATAATTTGGCGCTTCTGGGAACGTAACGCGAATCTTCTGTCTGCCGGTACGTCTGCCTACCTGTCTGTCACTTTGTCTCTGAGGCAATTGAGTCGGTTCTCGAATTATTATATGTTATAAAACAAGAAAAGAAAAAGAAAAAAAACTTATTTCATTAAAGTCGCCGAACGGGTTTTCGTTCTCGTGAAATTTAATCATCGTCTTCGTACACAGGTATGATACATATTAGACGTTCTTATTATACGCATTCGTGAAAAACTTGGTCCTTTTAGTCACGAAAATAAAAAACAAAAATAAATAAATAAACAAAATGAAAGCAATTGATAATTTTCGTCATTCCAATTTTAGAGTATTTCTACCTCTTTTTTTTTATGTTATATATTAGACATCGATTTTTTTTTTCACTCTTCTTTGACTGTCTCGCTCTTTTATACCGTGGACAGGTTTAAAAATAATGTGCTAGAGTAATATACCTAGCTGTATACCTATTATAGGCACTGGTTATGGATCAGATAAGCGTGAACAAGAATTGAAATGAGACTTATTTAAGCGAACCAAATTCGACTAAAGGTAGCTTGATAATTTATAGCATAACTGGAGATTTTTATCAAAAGTCATTGTGCCAACGTATATAGAGACGTGTTGATTCAAATCTAAGCCATCCAATACAAGCGACGCAGCATGCAGTTCGTGAAATTATTCGACATTCACACAAACTATAAACGGTGAGGTATTTCATATAGGTAATGTATAATGTAATGTAACTATAAATGTTAATATTTTTTGAAGCAGGTGTTTTCGCTCCATATAGTCGTATAAATATGTTTGTCGCGACCAAGTTTCGAAACTCGTTTAAGGTCACGGTAATTTATTATCTACTTCGTCGTCGCGTCGAGCGGACTGCCGGTGCGGTAAGTTATGTACGATATACGTTTCTTCCGTCGTTTTGTTGCACTTCACTTTTCGCCTGTGTATATAATATATGCGGTATGTACACATAGGCATGTACATATGTACGATAATATTAGAATTGTGTGGTACGTACGTATCTTAATTTTCATTTTAACGACCCACGTTCACAAAGATGCAATAATTCCATTTATGTATACCGCCTATATTTTGCGCACTGCAGAATTGCCCGATGCACGCGGTCGAGTGAGGAAGAGAAAATGATGTGCAAAAGAAAGAAAAAAAAAAAATCACGGACACACACACAGCTACCGCGCGGCGATGTTCAGCTGTGGAAAGCCTCGCGTGGACAAGAAAGAAAAAGAAAGGAAAAGAAATCTTGCGAAAAAGAGAGAAAGAAGAAGGAGAAGAAGAAGAGGCCCCCTGCTGCTGCACCGACCCCATAACAGTTTTTCGCTTACTTCAGAACCATTTTCACGCTAACATAGATGATTTGTGCCCTCTGTTGCAACTACACTATCCCCTCTTTTCACCCCTCTACTCGTAATTATTTCACACCAGGATGCTCGCCTCGAGTCACGCGAGAAAACACTCATTTTTCATATTACCTACACCGCCGCTGCACAGATTCGCAACACCTAGACGGCTGATCGCCGCGCGTCTTTGATGTAAAATTGAATTTTTTTCTATTTTTTTTTTTCTAATTAGAAACAAAGAGAAAAAAAAAAAAACTAGAAAAGTCGTGATTACTTTTTTAATTTACACAAAACAGAAACTAGAGAAATTTATTGAGTAACTTTTCAATTATAATTTTATTTGTTTTTTTTTTTTTTTCATTCTTTCCATCGGAGTAATTTTTTTTTTTTTTTTTTCACGAGGAGGGGTGAAGTGCAGCAGCTATGAAAGAAATTCGTACGTGAGACGGTAATGGGCATTATAAGCGTATGCGGGGCATATTATATGTGGCGTAAGGTTGGGTCCCATAGAATCTTCTGATCTGCATAATAGATCCGGTCTCATGCATATACGGAGCCGATAAATGTCCCAGGGTTTTGCTGCGCCATTGCAAAGTCACTCCAATTTATAATCAATTTTATAGCTTTCACGGACTCTGCTCGTATAAGCAGAGATAAAACGAGGCAAATCAACCGCGCCGCGCGTAGATTCGTTCGACGACGAATACGACCCTGTTTTGAATATTGCCGATCCGTAGCAAATTTTAACTGTTAGAATATCACGCGTTGCAGTTTAGACGGATATTAAAACGAGACTATGTGAAACTTGCTGATTTCTATCGAGAAAAAAAAATGAAAATAAAAATGATCACGTGACGACTTACAATTAGTGAAAATCATCGTCATCGTGGTTGTAGAATATCGCTGATTGCGGTTGAAACGAAGATAAAAAATTATTTTTTATTATTTTTTTATTGTGGCATTTTCGGCTTGACTTTTTAATAATGTATCGTAAAACGATGATGTCTTGTTCATTAGGAACGTTGATAGGTCCATTGGATATAGTAAATTAGGAGGTTTTTGAATTTCGTAATATTTAACGAGCTAATTGTCGAGTGCTCATCATCAAGTAATTGTGAATTAACAGCGTTCGCCTTATTTACCTATTTATTAATTTTTTTTCTTTTTGTTGGCTATTAGACTTAGGAGGCAGAGGTCAGTTTTGAGGAGATCAGACGTTGATCGATGAGATATTATACTCCTTCGAGCATCGCTCATCTAACTACATGGAAAACGAGATACAAGAAAAAAAAACAACTCATGTTTTAAAGCAGCATTTTGACGAATTCTTATGTATTTTGATATTAGGAACGCGAATCCGTCGACTATATTAAGCTACGTCTATCGCCAATCGAGATATCTCCATTTTTCTACTCCGAAATGGAAAAAATGGGCGATTACTCGATCAATTTTATAGATAGATCAATTTCGCTTCCAGATTCGGATTCCTGAGCTCAATTACGTAAGAATACCCTATCATTCCCGATAAAAAAAAATGTTGATTTTTTACCCCAAAATCGAAAAAAAATCAAGGTATACCCCTTTGGATTTTTTCAATTTTTGGGCCAAAAATGAAGAATTTTCAAAATCGATTGTGTGGTACTTTTCTAACGTATTTTGACCTCAGGAACACGAATCCGTCGACTGAATTAAGCTAAAAAAATATCTAATCGAGATATCTAGATTTTTTCGCTTTTCAAGACGATAAATTGGCGATAACTCGATCAATTTTATAGGTAGATCAATTTAACTTGCAGATTCGTGTTCCTGAGGTCAAATTACGTCAGAAAAGTGTCTTACGATCGATTTAAAAAAATGTCGGTTTTTGACCCAAAATCGAGAAAAATCTAAGGTACACCCCTTTGGATTTTTTCAATCTTTGGGCCAAAAATGAAGTATTTTTAAAATTGATCGTAGGACACTTTTTTAAAGTATTTTGACCTCAGGAACACGAATCCGTCGACCAAATTGAGCTACAACTAAAACCGTTCGAGATACCTCATTTTTTCCGCTCCAAAAGGTGAAAAATTGGCAATAACTCGATAATTCTAATAGACAGATGAATTTAGTTAGCGGATCCTACGGTACTGCTACAGTAAAAAGTATTAGATACCTCGAGAACCGCAACATTTCAAGTGTTTGCTATGATATCAGCGGCTTTATTACGTCATTGAGTGCTTTGCGTACGTTAATATTATAGTGTAGCCCCGCCAGACGCCGCACCCTAAATAAAACCGGTAAATTGATGTTGAAATAGTAAATTATGTTGGAGAGTATATAGCGTGCAAAATATATACGTGTATTGTAATGTAGCAAGCGTTCCGAACAAGGTGGTATATCTTGTTTTGTGATGATCGTCGAGATAAAAATATGTTCACCGATATTTTCGTTTACGGGTAAAATCGCGTTCAGCAAACCTGCAGAAGGAATGGCAAGAATAAAAGAAAAGAAGAAAAATGAAAAAGATAAGAAAAAAAAAAAGAAAAAAACATCGAAGGGGTTGGTTGAATATTAGATGCTTCTTCGATGTGTTGTCGTAAAGTTCTCCGTCGTGTTCCGAATTCTAATACCCCCATGGAAATGGAGATGGTATACGCATACCTATATACGTGCAATATAAGGATGTTTTCTTCCTTCCAGTGTAAAGTACTACAAATTTTTTGATAACATATTTCAATAAAAATTTCGTTGTTTTTACACGTAGGAGTGAAAAAAAAAAAATGGAAAAATAAGATGAATCATTCACTTGTCTCTTCGAGTGTTGTTAATAATGATGAAAGTAGTCGAAGTGATGGGAAGAGTTTAGCGTTGTGGAGATATATTTTATTCCCATCCACACATCTGAGTAAAAGTCGGAGCTACATGGGTGTACAGGAACCGCAGAGTCAAACGCTAACAGCAATCGACCATTTCTCTCGTGTTTTATTATCGGACATTGGATACCTTCTCACCAGCGTTATTCTATCGTCTTGTTCAGAAATCCCTCGTCTAGGTTTCACTTGCCATTACTGGATTCGAAGGATTACAGGTTTACCAATAACAAGAGACACATCGCAACCTATACTGCGATAAGGGGATTGAATATAAAAAACGCCTCGACTTTTCTCCCTCCAGGAAACACAACAATTTTCAAATCGGCTCCAATAAATTCTTCATTTTTTTTTTTCGCCCATGCAATTTGCTTGTATACCTAATTATGGAAATTTCGTCACCTGCAGTTGTGGCAAAAATAATAACGAACATATTATACATACGGGCGAAGTAAAATGATTTTTCAGGTGTATAAAACGGACGGCCATTTGCAGTTGGTTAGTTGAAGAGTCGCTTATCGCTACGGCTTCAGAAATAGAAAAGATTATATAGTCCGACTGTACGAATTGATCTTACGCGCCCGATATCGTACCTCGTAACCTTAATTCACCGGAACTATATGCCGAGATTACGAGCCTCAAGGGAAGTAATACGAACTATGGTAAAACGATGGGGCGAAGGCTGGTATAATGGGTTACATATACGTACACGGGTGAATTCAGGTTATTTTAACAATTTCAGCATATGAGGGTTGAAGAGGCCGTCTCGGGGTGAAATGGCAATAAATGAACTTAAGCAAAGAAAGAAAGAAAAGTAGGTACGAGTCTAAAAAGAAAAGAATAAAAGTAAAAAACGACCAAAAAAAGTAAAAATATTAACAGCACCGCGAGCTTTTCCCTGAGAAAACGAGGTCCTGCGTCCTTGAACGTGTCTTCGGAACTTTTTCGAGAGTCCTCGATGCCAACGCTCGAACTGGTATATCGATCGTTGAATATACGTGAAAGAAGAAAACTCGAAGAAAGTATAGTGTATGAAGTAAGAATACTGAAAGAAAAATAAAAAAAAAGTAACGGTCCCGTTGTTGAAAAAATATATCGGCAAAAAGGGATGAGAACTTTTTGCACATCTACTATCGGGTGTCATAAAGGTACATCGTTTATTTTTCATTTCATCTTTTGATCTTGAATTTTACTTTTCATTTTCCATTTTATCGAAACGCACACGTTAGAATTTCCTTAAATTCTTGCACAGTCCTTGAAAAACAGGTAAAAAGAAAAACTGGAAAACATCGAGTCACCTAGCAAGAGGATATCAATTCAGTAGCCATTAGGAAAACTATCCACTTGACCTCGGGATCCGCATAAGATCAGTCGTCTTGAATATTCATCAATTTACTTTTCTAATGTCCCCGAACGAGCTGAGTCTAAAGGGACGTCTCGACGTTAGAAATCCTCTTCGCTACTCAACTTTCACAATTCGCTCGTCTTATTGTTACCAGCTCGTTTCGTAGCGTACGCTGGGCGCGCCCGAAGCGTTAAGAAAATGTAAGTGCCCATTTCTTTTCAACGCTCTGCCAGAACCATCGTCCCCCCCTTTTTTTTTATCTTATACTTTCTATTTTATTTCTGCTTTTTTTCTTTTTAATCTTTTCTTGCTTCGAGATCCTGAAGGGGTAGAAGTCTTGGGTTTATACCGGATCAAGGATCCTGCAGCAGCAGGACATTCGCGAAGCTTTTTTCGTCCTGAGGGATCAGATCTTTGGAGACTTCCTCGCGCGCGCCCGATGTGTAGGTTCCGAGTATACGTGTATACCTATAATGTACGAGAAGATGATGATGGTGGCGGCAGAGATGGCCAATTTAAGATGCGGGTTAAGAAAAATTCCATGCATGAACAACGCGGCTCATAACCCATATCTATGGAAATCCAAATGGTTAGTGGACGAGAAAATGATTCCGGGAATGGGGTCCTGCAGCGGTATTATATACCGAGGTTATGCTACACAGAAGGAAAACCAGGACTTTTAATATCACAATCCGCAGACAATATTTACTTCTATTAACCAAGATTCACCATAGTGGTAACGTTTATTATCATCATCGTCTCTAACGGTGAAACGACGCGCATCCAATCTCTCTTGCACTTTCAACGGTTGACCCGAAATTTACTTTTTCTATTATCTAAATACATACCTATAGGTATTTTCGTGAATATTTTACTCGATTGAATTCTAATTACAACGTTCCGTTATTGGTCATGAAAAAAAACAAAAAAACACAATCAAACAGCTTTTAGTTCCAGTCATCAGAATTTGCGGTTTGAATACACAGTGCGACACCGCGTGACATTTTTTTTTTTTTTCTACGGTATCGATTAAACGGTACAATTTTTTAATTGTTAATTTGGTATTCAGTATTGGATGAAAAGAAAAAGAAAAACATTTCCCACAAGTTTTTGTTGCAAAAATAAAGAATCTAATGCGGGCGGATCGGTTAACGGATCGTAAACGCATTATCATTATATTAGTCACAAACGTTTTGACAAGAGACGCGAATCAGCGGCAGAAATTCTTCCCGTAAGACTGGAATCCCATTAATGGATTTTTCTGGGTTAACAATTATCGCTAATTCACCGTTACGTCATTATCTCTGCAGTGACTCTTACTGCGCCGCTGCTACTGCTGGTTCGAGAATTACATACAGACCTTTACCAAGCTGTGGTTGACCGCGTGTACCAGTTTCATTATCTTGTAATTCAAGAGTTTCCTACGCGACACAATAATATTTTATAAACACCCGTGAACAACGTTACTTTTATTCCAGTTCTCATAGGCTAAGGTATTGATTGCAGAGAGAGATAAAAAAAATAAATCAATAAAAAAAAAAAATCAAAGTCAACCAATAAGATGACGCAACAATCGTATATGTGTACAACGGATGCATAATATATTTATAATTCGTGATCATTAAAAAACGAGATAAAAAAAAAGGGCCAATGCGGTGCGGACAAGGCGGAATTATTTCCTCATCGCACGCTTTAAGCCTGTAATCTCTTATGTATACTTCGTAGCGAACACATAAAGATTTATACATAAACGCATTTCATGTGTTTTAAATGTCCGCCCACGAATTAAATCGTGCGGCCGCCTTTCATCCGATGTGCTTCGCGCGCGAAGCCGAGGCGTTTGTCTTTCCTTTTTTATTTATTTTTTTTTTTCCATTTTTGTTTTCCCTTATTCTTTTTGATTTTTATTTTTGTTTTTGAGCGGGGACTTAATTTCCGTCGTCATCTCGGTCGTGGTTAAGAGATAAAAATTAATCCATGAGATTAACAGGACAGCGACGCGCTTAAATACATGAGCAGAGTGCCAAGCCTAGAATCGAGGTAAGTATATGGTAAGCATGGGGGCGGATGTGAGTGAAGAAAAGAAAAAATAATTAAAAAAACTTTTGAATATGACGAGGAATCAGAAAATACATGTATAGAGGGAGAATAATTATAATGTTTAGATCGGAAACTGTTCCTATAGTCAAACCTATGTAACTGCGTATTTTACTAGGTACATGAGACGCGGCGCCATATATGCAGATCGCTGATCTATGTCGGGAGTTTGAAATTCGATATTGACTACGAATATCACCTTTCAAAGTACCTCTACTTCGGTTGACAGCGATACTGCAGCTATACTCAAATTTACCTAATTCACCAATGATTTGCTAACGCGGTTCTGAATTCCTAGTTGGAATATATTTCATACCCCCTTTCCCCTTTCCCCGCTTCAATGGCGTCCCGACGACGCTGGTAATACGATACCCGAGTGATACCGTCTAAATTCTAAATCCAGGTGAACGAAATCAAACCGAAAAATTTCTACGTCACAGGTCACCGCATGTGTCGCCTTATTTCGAAAATATCCCATCACCTTTCTAAGTACCATAATGTTTTTTTTCTCATAGATACTGTTAACTCAATTTCAAGTTTCCTATTAATTCCTATTTTTATTATTCAACTGATCTAGAAAGTTTTTAGTCGTAGATTCCAGGTAATGGAGAACACCGAGGCAAAAACTGTCAGGGCATCGTCCTAAACCGGCCCTCGTAATGGTTGAGTTGAGCCGGTGATTTAGTAGAGAAGATCGTATTTCTTGCGACGTCATATATAAAAGCAGGTAAAAGCGTGGGGTATATGGTGGGGATGAAACTTAAATTAGAAAACGTTACATCGAACGACTATCTAACCCGTTATAGGATCATTGCGCCGTCACCCTACATGAAGACGTCTCGGAAGATAATTATCTGATGTATCGTATGCCGCTGTGACAGAAAAAGCAGCAATTTTAATTCATCACAGATTTTAACACTCGTTAAAACAAAAAATGGTTTCAACGAAATCGGTGACTGTTAGGGTTTACTTTCGAATTAGGATATATCTGGAAAAAGAAGCGAAGATTTTCAACCCTCTTCTGGTATTTTTTTTTTTTTGTTTCAGACGGAGAGACATCGATCATTCGCAGAATTTCGCCCGGCCTCCGCGACATTTGGACGGAGATTATAATGTGATTCGTCACAGAAATGTTACGTCCTTCAAAGCTCGGAAGTGTATGGAAAGCGCGCGTGCGGTTCTTCCTCCTCTTTCTTCTCCTTCTTCTTCTTCTTGCGCAGCTGCAACTATACGATGCGATGGTAGAAGAAAATTGCTTTCGTTCTCATTTTTCGCGAATTTATTTGCTCAGTCGTATCATCCGTACGGCGTTCGAACTACTTCACCTCAACTTCTTCTTCTTCTACTTCTTTTCCTTCTTTTCCCGTGCAAATCTTTTCTCTGCATCGAGCAACCGCAGCACAATTCTACAAGATCGACGGTTAAAACGTCTGCTCTCCTGGTGGCGTAGTTGTATATTTACCATAGGGACGCCTAAGTCTTCTATTTACATACCAATACGATCTAACACATGTGCTAACCATGATGTGTAGGTATACATGACCAAAACTACCTCGTCTGAATCCCTCGGGAATCGAAATTCCAGGAACGGGATGTAAAAGTTGTACATACGTATACCTATCCCGCGATAGAAAAGACGTGTCGTCGAGTGATCCTGTAATATAATATAACGTACACAGCAAAGGTCGCGGAAATTTTTATTTACCTGCGGCACAAAATGGTTTTTTTTAAATCCAACTTTTTACCCTTTTGGTTACTGCGGGGTGTTGAATACCTACGAAACTTGTACGAGTTAAAAACGTGATAATTATACATAGAAAATGCGAAACGCGACGGGAGTAAACTGGAAATTTCTATTCATATAAACAGCTCACAATTAAATTCAGGTCCATGCGTTAACGACTTCTATGTGTTAAAAATTTCTACAACGTTGAAAAAAACTATATGTATATAATTATGAAAAATACAACTCCACCGGTGATGGAAAATGTATGTACGGTCCTTATTATAAACCAACCCGCGCAAGGCTCGCTCGTACACAGTCAACTTCAAGTAGCTATAGGTTCATATGGGGCATTTTTACGGAAGACTTCAATTAAACAGCTAAATCTCAGACTGTTTGAGAATTATCTTTTGTCCACGTTCTTCATATCCCGTGAAAAACAAAAAACAAAGAAAAAAACTTACAATAAAAAAGTGGGTTCTCAAACAGCGTGAAATGAAATTTGCATAGGGATTCGATTTGATTTTTCCTTTCAGGATCCACAGACGGTATAAATTTTTTCAAAATAAAATCCGGAATGTTTTCAGATTCGATTTACTATAGGGGGGAAAAAAATAGAAGATGTTTTGCGGTAAGAATTTTCGAGTGAATTGACGCGGAATACTCCATATAATATATAGGTTGGTCGGAGATATATTCATGGTTGCAGTGTGCAGGATCTAGACGTACCTACAGCATGCATATTCAATTTTCACCGTCATTAAAAAATCATCAACCGAACACCATCTCGCATCGCCTCGTCTATTCTCGAATACGATGCTAAATATTAACGGATTATGCAGAGCGCCTGTACGTTCCCATAGTTATAGAACATGAGGAATGTTTAAACGACTATTTTGAAAGGAACTGCAGCAGCAGAACCTCCCACCCGCGTAATTATTTTCAGATGATAAGATAAAATCGACTAAACTCGGGGGTCAGCTCGTCCGAAGTAATTTCAGATAAATTTGAAAGTACGTAACGGAAATCTTCCTTTTTCCCATCTAGTAAAGTGTGGGTGGGGGCAAATATCTGAGGAGAGTCAAGCGTGCCGAAGCTTGTGGGAATTTGGAATCTGTATTCCCGATCAATCCCATAAAATCTAAGGAATCTGTCCTCCAGATGCTTATATACTGCCGGCAAGTTCCCGCCCCATAGCCATATATTTCCATCGTCGCTCAATTTGGAGCTAATGCCCAAGGATTATTGTAAAATATCGACGATACGGTCAACATTTTACCGGCCGTGACAACCAATCCGGTATCGTGAAATTTCACGATTTCGGATATGGGGGTCGGCGGGGTGATTCGTGTCGCGAAATCTGCGGGAGGGAAACCTTGAGCCAAACATGAATTTCACTGCCTAGCACCCATACCGGTGCTTTAAATGGATATGTATTGTCTTGATTTGTGTTATTGCTATTTGTTTGGACTATATCCACTCGATTTCAGGCTCAGTCAGCTTATACGACGAAAACCCAACACCGAATTCGGATGATTTCTTGACTGCTTTCGTGCTGGAATTTTTTTTCTTTATTTTTATATTTTTTCACTTTTTAAATAAATATCCCAAACCGCGTCCCTCGCGAAAATCATTCTTATACGCACCGAAGAAATCCAACGTATAATAAAACTCGAAGAAATTGCCAAAAATTCCATTATGGAAATATATAACAGCATTATTCAATTTTTATGGATTTTTTATTTTTTCATTTTATTTTTCGTTTTTTGCCATTATAGGTCAATGGGTCAGGTACCTGATTTTAGTGTGTATGCGCTAACGTATGTACAATCATTCGTCCTTTGGTACCAGAGAAATTCTTGTACTCGACTAGAAATAGGAGAAAAAAAAAAAAAACAGAAAAAAAACCAATTCCAACAAATGCGCAACGGGAATTAAGATAAGTTTGAAGTTAGTTGATATAAGTTCGAATCTTGCACGGTAAACTTGTGCAAGAGTTTTTGGTTCGGAGGTCGTTCGAAACGGCATGAGAATATCTTGAACCAGATGGAACTTGAGCATTCAAAGTTCTCAGGCGCACATAGTAGGTACCCACATATGCGATTGAAAATTGCGAGCTTTTGAACGTGTGGGAAAATTTTTCCCCTATTCATAGCACTTTTTCTTATTGTTAAACATCCACATTCTAGATGCTCACGAATCCACCGTCAAATTATTTTCTAAAACGGCCGCCGATTCTTCGGAAAGTGTCTTATTTTCACGAGTACATGTATAATTAGGATACGCGGGAAAAACATGATTGAATTAATTACCCCTCGAGATTAACGTAAGATCTTTGATTCATCGAGTGAATCAGGTGATTCTGAGTTGGTTAATTATCCGCCTAAGTTTTATTGGGTAATTTAAAGGGGTAACTCACGCGACTGCGTAATTTCAGAAGACGTAAGGTGGTGCGCTACCAATCAGAAAGGATA
This sequence comes from Athalia cordata, assembly GCA_963932425.1. Classification (NCBI taxonomy): domain Eukaryota; kingdom Metazoa; phylum Arthropoda; class Insecta; order Hymenoptera; family Athaliidae; genus Athalia; species Athalia cordata. The sequence continues at coordinate 37,389,820 of OZ010626.1, forward strand.
CTCACACTAGCAGCTTATTGTTAGATGAGCAGATAAAATATACCGCGTACCTTATGGTTCCGGAATGACGATCGAAGATCACATAAGCATCATCCCCATCCCGATCCTGATCCTGATCCTGATCCTGAACGCGCCCAGAGAAACGGCTAATCTACCCGCTTTACTCTCTACTAACGGGGGCCGGGTGCAGCATCGATCATTATTCTGTAACACCAAACGTCATTTATGGTACATAAATAAATATAATAACACAGGCATCAGTCGCACTTTACAGATAGTCCGAGTATACGTATATTTGAACATGTATATACCAGCTAATACCTACGATTAATCTTAATCCGATTTCATTTCATTCCCTGCAGCGCCATTTTCTCCTCATTCCACGTTTACAGGGATATTCGGAGAGATTAATTTAAATTATCTTTCTTTGTAAAAAAAAAAATTAAAAAATAAAATAAAAATATGCCACATCCTGGACGTTGGCGATATCGATTACGTAGTTTAAAAATCATCGTATCATCGTCATGTTTGGTAGTAAATTATTTAAAAATAATTTTCTTATTATTTATATCCATAAGTAATAAGTATACATTAACTTTAACATATTGTATTTTGGCTACACACGGTGTACCGGAAAAGAATATAATTCCCGAAGTAATCCTGTCGGGATAACCCGAGCTGCAGGTTCAAGCCCAGAGCAATAAGTAGGTTGTAATAATTGGCATCTCGCGTGTTTCTAGCGGCTCAAAGTTGTTTGATCATAGATTCGGTTCGCTCGGTTTTAGAAAGAGCGACGAACGCGAGCGGCGCGCGACGCTTGACGCAGATGTAATACACGGATGATTTTTTATTTTTTTATTTCTTATACCAACAGGGTCGAACAACTGCCTACGTATTATATAATTCAACTGGTTCGGGTGAATCTCGAAGTTACCAGAAACGGAACAAACTTCATCCGAAAGAAAAAAAAAATCAGTGCACCTCTGGACTCAGAAATATCTATGCAGGGACATTCAGGTTTGATGACAAAATTACACTCGCAGCTCTAAAACACCCCCGTAGTATTTTCAATTTTTTTTTGTTTTCTATTTTCTCAATACCAAAGTGTTCGAGTTATGAATATTTCTATGATTGTGCATTCGTTCCGGTTTCAGTTTCAGTTTTCTAAAAATTTTTCGAATGATAATTTTTTCATACGTATCTGAGTTGAAATTACACATTGTACCTCCTGCAGCTTAAGTCGCGTAGTTCTATACTTTACACTCACCCCCTCCTTTAGAGATCGAGTCTGTCGAAGAAACTTTTCCGCGGAGAGATTTCGATCGTCTCAGTTCGCGGCTTTCTTATCTCGTATAACCGGATAAAGTTTTTAAAATCTGTACAGATCCTTGGATTGTGCCAAGATCTTTACCGGGAGAGATAATTATTTTCAGATGTAATATTGTATATACGTATATTGTTTTCATTCATTTTTTTTCTTTCTTTTCTTTTCGTTTCGTTTCAATTTTTTTTTGTTGTTTTTTTTGTATCAGTTTTTCTCGTATACAGATACATGAATATTCAAATTATTATACTGCGCCCCCCGCGGCATTTTTTCTCCCGATTGACTTTATTCCTGTTATAATTTTTTTTTCTTTCTTCCATTCTTTCTTTCTTTCGCTTACTTCTCTTTTATTTTATTTCTCCAGACGGCGAGGGGGATCCTCAACCGATTCTTTATACCTTTCATTTTCAATTTTTTATCCATCAACCCGCTCTTCGGAACGACCATTTCTTTTTGCAAACTCGATATATCATATTATTCTGCGATTGATGGGATGTGACGTTACGGGTGAACGCTCGACTTTTTTTTTCCCCCCACCCTATACATTATATATAATATAATAAAAGACGTAACGGATGTTCGCATTTTATAAACCGCATAATAATACGCGTTGCTACACACATGTATCGCGTATATATTTTCCAATTTTCATATCGGATAAAAATCATTCCCCGAACAATCCGCGAAGATTTCTCACCGCTCACGACTAGCTTCCAAAATTAGTTTCTAATTAATGTTCGTCTGTGTGATGGAATTATTTGTTGAAAAAGATTTTTCGAAATGGTGTGAGAGGAGCGCTTATAAACGCGTGGGTTCAGGATTCTCCTTCTTCTTTGTCGTCTTCTTTTTCTTTCATTCGTTTTATCTCGTGTCTTTCTCATGGGAAATTGATAGGAAAGTTTGCGACCCGGACGTCCGGAGATTAATAGGAGGCTCCGCGCGCGCGGTTGTAGGAACTGAAATGGAAGGTTTGCCGGAAGCTGGATGAGCTTTTCGAAGCCCTCAGCTGAGCCTACGACAATATTATTCTCTCGTGAAAGTTTTTTTAACTGATAGTGTACCTTTAGCTATAAAATTTAGCTCCTCAAAAATCGAAAGAAAAACGTTTTTTCGATGTGGAAAAATTTTATTTACACGCGTACAAAAAACTATAAATAAAAAATAAATTAAAATTGCAGAAAAATAACTAAGAGCCATGAAAAAAGAAAAAAAAAACCTTTTCAAAATATATTACAAGCAATGGTATAATGTATATTATTTCTTCTCCCTTCACTTTCTTCAAAAATTTTACGCTGACTTTGGAGACTGTTAAAAAAAATTTACATATTATTTGTCGAAACGACGAACCGCGGCTCGCGAATTTTTTTCGACTACATAAACAGCTGCATCGCATCCATGGAGAACGAATGCGATACAAATATTTTTGGGGAAAAAGTATACATCTGTATTCGCAGGCAGGGGGTGCGAAAAAGATAGCCAAGTAAAAACGGATTCCTATCTGAGAGAACAAAACGAAAAAAAAAAACAAGCATAAAGAAAAGAATGAATAAATAAATATAAAAAGGGGGAAAGAAGGAAGGGCGCGTAAACGAACCTCCGAGACAAGTTAGCCAACTGGGAAAAACACGCATACCGTGAAATTCTCCTGAGGGAGGGGGGCGGAAAGAAGGTAAAAATTATAACAGGCCACGGGCCACTCGATGTTGCGCATCAGTCTTGAAATTTCAATTTTTTAATCTTAGAATTCACGCTCGAAACGGGTGGAAGAATGGAAAACGAGATAAGGGTAGAGTGATAATAAAAAGAATGATGATGATGATGATGATGATAATAATAATTGTGACAATAAGGATAACAACAATAGAGAACTGCGCTGTTTCTTTCTGCTTTTGCTTCTGGTAATTTTGCAGGTTCTGCGGGGTGAGGAGAACAAGAAAAATAACGTAAACGTGCGGAGGCACAAGGACCACGGAGGCGTACCTCGTACTCGTGCCCACCCCATTTCGTACAGCTTTCTTTTTTCTGTTTTTTCTTTTTTTTTTTGTCTCCACCGTTTTTCTCCATATTTTCCCTTGCCCCATCCATCCCTGCGCACATGCAGTATTCTTGTTATACTTTTTTTTTTGTTTGTTCTTTATTTTTCTTTTTTTTTTACTTATTTTATTTATTCATTTTTGTTTTTCCTTTTTCTGTTCTTTTTGTATTTTTCTTTATTTCTTGCCGAGGGATCCGCGCGTTGAGTCGAGATGACAAATCGGGGGGAGTAGTATAAGAGATGAAATTTATTCAACGGAAGCGCCTTCAACGCCTCAACGCGGAAATCTGCTGCTAACATACGAAATGCTCTGTATTCTCTCTACAAGCTCGCTGTATCGAAATATATATCACCGCCCCCTCCGCCACCCGCCCCGTTCTTTATATCTTGATTTCTTATTGAACGATCATAAATTATTCGTTTTATGTACAACCTACTCTACATACCCCTATATCCTCGATATAAACTGTGGAGCATATTAAATTTTCGAAGCTGCGAAAAACAATTTTTGGAACGAAATTTAACCATTAATTTTCAATCAATCGATATCCGTTATTGCATATTTTTATTTTACTACTTTTTTCTATACGTATGAGAGCAAACCTGAGCGTGGTCGGTTTTCTCAGGATATTCGAAATTTTCTTCGATACGGTTGAAAAATAATATACTAAATAATAATAACGATGGTAATGAAAAACCATCGCCCACCTCGCTCTGCTTTTAAGAATTTAATATGAGTTATACCAGTCCGTTTATTATTAGATTATTATTATTATTATTGTTATCATTATCAACATTAACTTCTTCTTTTTTTTTTTCGTTCCCTTTTTTGTTTTTGTTATCGCTGGTCCCGCATATATTTATGTATGTTTTTTACATTGGAATGGTAAAAGCTTTTTCAGTTCTCGGTGGAGCTTTCAAGAATCTTATTCATTTTTATTCCGTTGTTGTTATTATTATTATTATTATTATTATTTTGTTTTAAATGTTTTTTTATTTTTCTTCTCTAATCAGGACAGAATCTTGCTAGGATCTCCGCACTCCTTTCCAAGCTTTTCAACGACGTAGAGTTCATTTTTCTGTGTATATAATAGATACATAGGTATGTATATAATATAAATATATAGGTATTCACGGGAACAATAACCCCGTGGTATTGTATCGGTCAAATTCAGACGTCTCGACGGTCAATTTAGTCTCGCCTTGGCAAGCATAAAAATCGTTCCCTTCTTCGCGAAAATTCGTCGAATCAGATTTAGTCGAGGGTTGTGCTCAGGGGGTCGCGAGACTCCTCGGGTCATGGGTTTCAGAACCTAATCGCTCCACCATCTGTTCTCCCCCATCGTCTATATTTCTATGTATGTACATTTTTTTTTCTTTTCCCTTTCTTTCTCAGTTTTTGTTTTCTCCTTTTTGTATTCCTTTTATTTTCTTATCACCTCCCTCGTATAAGCCTTCTTTTTCATCCCCATTCCCAATATTTAAAACATCGATCCTCCATTCTTCTCAATCTATTGCATACGCTGATCCCATTCATCACACGATTTTCATTTTTTTCCCCCCGTATAATGCGCGTTCGTATTATATGTATGTGCGATTGAAATTAGCTTCTAAATTATATGCTGAAATTTTGAAAATCAGGTCACGCTTATACCGTATATCATAATGGCGCGTTGAGTTTTGGATTTTTAATTCGTTTTGTTTAATTCTTTTTCTTTTTCTTTTTTTTTTTTTCATTCCGTATTCTTTATGTTATATTCGTCGTGCAGAAAAGAGGCTGTAATTCAACCTTCAACTTATACAATATAACGTATATAATAAGAGAATTTTATTCAAAGCACGACAAACCGTATTGTGCGGATAAAAAATTCCTTCCCTTCACTTCCTCCCCCGCTTTCATAAGTATATATGTATATTTCTATAAATGGTCTCTCTCTTTCTCTCTCGTTTTTTCTCTTTCGTTTTTCTCTTTCCTCACCAAAAAGTGAGTAACTCATACGTACCTTGTACCGAAGGGTTTTTAACATATTTCCCATATACTTCAATACGTTGTATATCTCTTCGTATCTGAGCATAGCGTAGAAACCTGAACTTTCGTAAAAGCAACTCGCTATTATAATTGCTAAATATTCTACCCTACTTGCATTGTATGTATTTATGTGAAGGGTACCGGATATACCTATACCTTTATTTTGTTTTAAATTTTACACTCGAGACTATATCGCAAGGTCTTCCACTTTTTGCTCGGTTTCGTTACGGAAATAAGGAGAGGGGAAGATAATGAAAAGAGAGAAATGAATAATGAATATGAAAAAAATAAAAATAAAATGTAGGAATATTGTTCACTCATTTACCGCAGATGCATTAGGCGTTAATCAAGCACACCGTTTCCAAGTCTCACGTTTCATTCGCGGTTCATGTTTCACGTTTCAAATTACGCTCGCTTCTGTACCCCATCAGCATCAGCAGCTTCAGAAGCGGGAGCGAAAGCAACATTTTTTTTTCTTTCTTTTTTTCTCTTCTTTAACTCTTTTTCAATTTTATTATTTCTCTCTCTCTCTCTCCATTTTTCTTTCTCTCTTCGCTGCAACGAAGTACGGAATGCATGTACTACAGTGCACGTATAGTATATTCGAATACCTACTCATCGGTATACTTTGAGAGGTCTCGACGAATCATCATGTTCCATTATTCTCTCTCATGGCTCTTTACTCTTCGACAGAAACATCGCGATGCTGCTTCTGCTTCTGATTTTGCGTTTCTCCGCGCGCGTCTCGAGTGGCCTTAGCCAACGCTGTTTGCTGCCGTTTGCTGTTCGTTGTTTGCTGCATCTACAGGTTCTTCTCTTGTAGCTGCCGAACTCTTGAAAGCAACTACCTACCTACCCCTCTTCGAATACTGCAGAGGCCAAAGCGAATGAAGTGAAGTAGGACGGCAACGGAGAGGTGAGGAGATTGCAGGGGGATGATGTTTTCGCGAGAACAATATAAATTTGTAACATTTCTCTCCTCGTAAAAAAAAAAAATAGGAAATAAATAAAAAAAGAGAAAAAAAAAGAAACACCAACGGTGGTCGTGGTGCCCCTCCACCCACCGTACTGGTTCTCAGGTTTTGCGATACCCGAACGTTTCTGCAACAGCAGCAACAACCGAGAGAACCTGTACAAGCTGCCGAGGGAAATAAAAGGGAAAAACTTTTTGCAAAAGAACCGGGGGGGTAGAAGGGGGACGGTGTGGGAGGAATATTTTCAGAGAGAAAAGTTATGGTATACATGCATCATGTTCTCGTGAAAAGTTTAAAGTAGCCGGATTTTTCTCTTTTGTATTTTTCTTCTTTTTCTTTTTACTCTTATTTGACGTAATTTTGTGGACCGAGTTAATCAGATCGTTTTCTCTTTGTCTATCTTTGCTCTCATTTTTTCGTATAATTTTTAATATCTACTATACGTTTGTAGCTGGATTATGTTACTTTTACGATTCTTGAATGTCGTCCAAGTTTGAGATGACGCGGATGAAAGCTGCAAAGGATGAATGAATGATATGAGAAATGGTGTAGAATTTTATTAGGACGGTCATGAAGAAACGAGAAGTGAAAGTAAGAGAACGATGGACTTGATAAGCTTCGAGAAATGAAGGGATAATTTTCCAAAGACTTGATTCATAGACGATAACGCACGAATCAAAGAACCCGATGAAGAAATCTCGATGAAGAAAAGACGAAAGAAAAAAAAATTAAAAACGAACGTTTGAAATGAATGAATTATAAAAAAAACAAAGCACAATCCCCCACGACAACATGAACCACTGCCACTGACTTGGAAAACAACTGCCATTTTCCTTTATTCTTCACTTTTATTTTACAGTACCTTTCTAGTTCGCTTTTTTACTTTATAGTTGCCTTCAGAGTCCTTATTCATAACACGGTAAAGAATAAGTTGCTTCCAAGACGACGAAAGAAAAGTTCTCAGGTACGTACGTACGTAATCCTTCTATAACTAAAATTCGACTAGACGAAAGAAAAAAAACGAGGTGGAAAAAAATTTCTTAGTTGGTTTGTTTGTTCAGAGCAAATTTTGAGCGGCAAAATAACGATGGGGAAATTGATCCGCTACTCTGTATCTTTCATAGCGATTTCCAAAACCTTTTCATTCTCCATTTTCGTCCCTTTTATTTTCAAAGACAAAATCGAAATAGGCTGCAGACAGGGTAGAGGAGGGGGCAGGAGATGGGGAGGGAATTAATGAAGAATGAATATAAAATGAATAAAAATAAATAAACATGAGATAAAAGAGGGGAGCGAAAATAAAACTGAATAAAATACAATTCTCTTTTAAATTTTCTCCTCGTCCATATTCGGTATAACATAATATACCCACAGATACCTTATACATGGATTCAACCGTTGGTTTGGCTGGGCTTTGAAAAATATGGAATCTCCACGTAAAACTCTTTAATCCTTTGATACCAAAGTCTCGTCTCTGCTCCGACGATTTCTACGAGACTTTTGCCCTTTACTCTCCTCCCTCCGAACTCTGTCTCTCTGTGGTTGCCGATATGAATTTACTGGCTTTTTGCGACGACGACGAGACGTTTTTTTTTTTTCTCTTTTTCATTTATCCAAGGTCTGTTTGCCCGCGGAGCGAAGACACGACGAAAAGGAGGAGGTGGGTTGCCGGCGCTTCTTCTATACCGGAGAACGAGAAGAGTTCGAGTTCGGGGCTCGTCTACCGCAAGGGACTCAATATGAATCCATGCTTGACGCGTCACGAACCACATACACATATGTATCTCTTGGAATCTTGGATCTTTTCGAGATTCGCTCCGGTGGTCCACCACGAGGAGGTAAGCTTCTTGAGCTTTTGAGCTTTACCACGTTATATACCACCATTCAAGATTTCTCTATAGCTTGAAGATCCCAAGGACGCGTCATCGAGACAGTTTCAACGCTGCTGCAACCAGACTGATTTTTTCTAGGGCGATCGTATCGCTTGGTTCTTGAAAAAAAATGATACCAAAAATTGTGTCCGTCTACCACTCCCCTGTTTGTGGAGCAAAAAAGAAAATAACGATCCAAACTACAATTTGATTGATTAGCGATAGCTTCTAAACTCTGAGATTTTTCAACTGTATAATTTGGTCTGGGTAGAACCCGCATCTAGACATCTCGGGTACAAGGGTTGTCTTCTCCGTCGACGCGACGAAGTCAATTTTGATTATCTCTCGAAGGGAGTGAAGACATGGAGAGAGAAGCCTGGCGAATGAAGTTGGAGAAGGGGGATGTTGCAGACAGACGCCGACGTCAGGCGTCGCTTTGTCTTCGTGCGGTGTCCGCCGCGGCTAGACGTTCCATGGAACGGAATATAACGTAACGGAACGAATGTGTAAGGTCGAATTCAAATCAGTGCTCAACTCACGTCTTCGATTGACCGTTCTGTGCTATTCAATGAGCTATTTTACTCTGGGGAAAGCGGCCGCTTAAGGTTGATGGGTATTGGTTGATGCCGTGGCGCACTCCCCGCTGATTGGTTGACGAAAAGGTATTTTGTTAAAGTCGGTTTTACTTGCGGAGCACGTCTTCGGGCTGTCTGCCCCTGGGACTGGTTTGTTTCCGTTGTTAAGTTACCCATCCATCCCGTACCACCTCTTCCCAACTTTCGCTACCAACGAAACCACCATAGGTACCTTCGTTCCTTCATACCCTATACCTATCATATGCCTGCTAAGCTATGCTATTCTTCAAGACTTCCGGTAATTTCATTGGATTTCATAGAACTTGACTCATTTTACCTTTCACTGAAACATGAGCGTTCAACTGTTACTTCATTATGTTAAGAATACATTACGAAAGATGCTGGAAATTCTCTTTACTTTTACAGAAAAAAAAACTCGAAACAAATCGATGAATTTGCTTAGATATTCTAGGGTTCCCAGGAAGGGAATTAGAGACACTTTGCGTCAAATGAGGCGTCGTCGATTGTCGAATGGAGGGTCACCTAATGATTGCTAAGATGCGAACGTGTCGTTCGTTTCCTCTCCTCGTACCCTGGGGACTCGGAGTCACGTTCCAAAGTATCGAATACCCAACTCGAAGAAGTGACCAGTCCATGGAGAATTTTCGGAATTACATTACGAGAGCTCCGACTAGGCGACGTCTGTCGTACCTCGCTTCCTTCCTCCGTTATATATAAATAAGGGGATTCCAGCTAGGTACCTTCGTAAATAATGCATCGTGATAAAGCCCAGTGGACGATCACCGGCTTGGTGATGTTAGGGAACATTCGCTGATAAAAATGATCAAAGAAAATAGCCAATCTGCAAATTGGTCAAGGGAAGGTGCCGGAGGGGTGGTCAGCATCTTCTCTAAGGATGACAAAAAAAAAGGAAACGAAAAAGAAAAAGAAATTCTCGGGCACCCGAGTCCCTGCAGCAGATCCGAAGTCCGGACCTACGAATGTTGGATAATGAAGGAAGTTTCCTACACATCTTCAAGGTTCATTCGGGATTTCAAGCACGTCTCGAACATTTCCAGGTTGCCCGAGGTAACGCGCCGCCCGGCACGCCGCGGTTCCCCTAAATATGCTTACTGATTGGCCAGCAACCTACCGCCTTTGGATCTCCGTCGATTGGCCCATATTGAGTTTGCAGTACCGTTACTATACCCTATATACCGATGCTCTTGCTTCTGCTTTTGCTTCTACTTCTAACAGTGCCTCCAGACTTCTCCCCATCACCTTCTCCTCCTTTCCTTTCCTTTCGTTTAGTTTCGTTTTTACCTCTAGTTTTCGAGGCACGTAACGATCTATCTATAGTGAACTTATTTTTCGCTACTCTTCTGCTACCACATGAGGATCAAGGTGCGAAAGTATAGCGAAGTCTCAGAGCTCCTACTCGAGTTAGGGTTGAAGTTAGGTACAAATCGAGAGACTTAAATCGACATCGACCCGAACATTTACTTTTGACAGACCATCACGTCGTGATCATGCCCATGTCATGTCGAGAAGCTCAAAACTCACGTGTCAAACTCTTCAACCTTCTAGCTAAGAATAACCCCATTCAACACTTCAACGTCGTTTATAATCGGAGAAATTCTCATACCGATGATGAATCTCATGTACGACGTTAAATTTTTTTCCTTTTTTTTCATTCTTTGCTTTAACCTCTTCAACGATCTACTGGCTTCTTTAAAGCGGAACCTATTTGCTGCACACTTCGGGCCGATCCAATTACTGCAGTTGTTGCAGTTTCGATCGCCTATGGGTATGGGACGTACTTGTAGATGTATTAATTTGTATACGTGAACTATAGGTAGGTGTATACTGGCACGAAATTCTTGACCACTGATCGTAGTCTGCATGCTATCTGAAATCGTGAGTGATAAATCAGCTGCGCGAGCGATCCGAGAGTAATCTTTTAAAACGTAAACGGTAAAACCGGTTATGAAACGAAACGGTTACCAGCGACAATCCATCACCGGTGGTAGACACAGAGGCATGTAACTCCGGTTACCTATACTGCAAAACTGTAGAACTGAAATGCAATTCAACTTGTGAAAAGGTTGAAGAATTTTTTACATCGGAGTTACGCGAAAGTAAAAAAGGAAGAACTGACAAAGTTAAAAAGGCCCTTGAAATACCTTGGGGCTAATCGGATGCGACGAGTTGATAATTTTTTTTATTAATCTTTACTTTTATTATTGATGATAATAACCCATCGATGACGGAACCTTTTTAAGAATTCTAAGATTGTTACCTCGGTATAAACAGATGCGAGGGTAAATAATAGGTGAATTATAATTGCTAATCATTTTTTATGGCGTCAAGTAAACATATTTATTCATTTATTTATCGATTTCCGAGCACAGAACTGTCTTGTTTATTACCAGCGTGTCTTTCATTAACACAAATAGCTTTTGATCCGCGTATCGAAACACCTGGGCAATCGGTACCCATTACGAAATCCGTCTTTGTAATCGTTATAGGTGCGATCGTTATATAAATGACGGTAGGAGAAAAACCATTTTTCTCTCCATATACTTATATACTTGAAACTTTTATCCTTCTTACTACTATACTTATATAACTCCAAAGTGGAGATAAATACCAGCGATAACCGTCGAAAAGCGGAGTTTAAGAAGTTCGATCTTTCTGTACTATATATAAAAACGGATTATATACGTGCGGTGTATATAACGTAAGAAATGAACTCGCAGGAAATCTGAGAGCTGGTTAGCGACGTAGTTACACCTGGCTAATCAAGACCTAAAGGTAATTGCCATAGATAAAAAACTAAAAAAAAAACTAAAAAAAAACTACTTAACTATCTGCAAAAAAAAAACATTCAAAGCCAAGGCACCGAGTAGAGCCGATCGGTCTCGCTTCGCTAAAAACCATTTTTATTATCCTGCTATAGGTCAATGGCAACAACCGGCATTGTCATTCTCGCCTGAATATATCCGCGTAAAAATGAATGAAAAAAAATCATCTCACAGTGATCGACAAAATGAAACCTGTAATTTTTGCACGCTCCTAAATCTTGTTGTTTCAAAATGATCCGGTCAATTGATTATTTCATTCTCATCGATCGATACAGTCCATTCCGCATTACTTTTTCTTTTTTTTTTTTTTATTCCAAGAGGTTTTTACAAAAGAGGATTGGGAATCGCGTGGCTGGAAAATTCGTGCGTATAGATTACGTTGCTATTTTTTTTTTATTCGTGGTACATTTTTTTAATTTTTTTTTGTGGGGGATGAGGAAAACAGACCTGCAGAAACGATTTCGTCTGTTTGTTCTACCGAACATTTAGAGGAACGACGGGTTTGCTTCGTGAAAACCGGTGATCGGGGGGAATCTCCCGAAATCGTATAGATTCCCTATGTGGTATATAAAGAAAGAAGAAGAATAAGGATTCCGCAGAAAAATGGGACGTAAGAATACGGCGTGTGTTTCGTATCGCTGAAGTAAATCGAGCGATTGCGTTTCTACGCAGAAATGAAGCTAGGATTGCCCGGTGAAGGAAATGACGCGAAAGCTGGTAACGAATAAAATCGATTCACCGTTGACATTGAAGCAGAAGTGAGGAAGACATTTATCCTTCGTAAACTGAAAATTAAGGGGTCGCCGCGGAAAAGGGAAAGCTTATGATGTATAATGCAGGGTTAAAATTTCGAGAATTACATCCTTTAATTGACACGCTCAGGGATCATTCCCAAAGGAGCCTCGCCGTGATCCGATCTCAGCGATTTTTACCTCCGGTATTGTCATTTTATATATTTATACACAGGAAAATTTCTCTCTCCCCCTCGTCGTTGTCACTTTACAGCATCGAGACTTTATAATAAGATCGCAATCGAAATAAACTGCAAAGATTGACAAGGGAAGAGTAAAAAAAAGGAAGAAGAGAACGAAGAACCGGATGACGAAGAGCTGTCTGACGATCCATTCCGTTAAATTGACGAGCGGTCTTCGCCGTGAGATTGGAAAGAAAAAAAAAGAGAATAAAAAAAAATCTTCTGCACCGCCAAAGATTCGCACGTCGCGCGGTCTCTGTATATTCTCTCTACCATGTGCTTGAGTCTCGAGTTTCCTTTCCTTTCTCTCTCCTCGATGTGGTAGTGTATTGTTTGGGCCCATTACATGTAAGATCTTCACAATAAACCACTTGCTATCTACCACACTCATAGATTGGGGAAGCCCCTATCCTTAGGTAAACGCCTGCCGATGACAAGGCTGTCATTTCATCACCTACATCATTATATCCACTGTGCGGCAAAAAAAAAAAGAAGAAAAAAAAAGAAAAAAATGTTCCGGGTTTTTCTAACAGCGATGTCGATACAACGATTTATCTCATAGATACCAACTGCTTGCAATGCGTGAAAAAATTAAGGAAGATCGGTATTTTTTTATTTCATCATTTTTTCTTTCACTCCAATTATTTTCCTTCGGATGCGGGAACGCGTCCTCGGATGTGAGATGTATAAAGCACGGCGATTTGTTAAACACGTGTATTTGGTATAAGCGGGTTAAATGGGGAAAAGGGGTAAGAAGGGAGGGGGGGTGGTTTTTGTAACGCGTATAATAATAACGCGTGTGTATACATGTAATAAATACAAATAGCTGAGGGGGGTGGGGGTGGGGTGAACGCGTCATCATCAGTCTCTGCGGCCTCGTGAGAATCCTACATCCATCACTCCGAACGGAAATGTTTTCGTGGACGCGAACACGGCAATTTTGCGAAACAAGTCGCGGACCTACGTCCTCCCTAATTGGAGAGCGCCGCGATGTCCCGGAGGAGGACTCCTGAATCGCTGGGAAATAGATGGTCACGATCCCTCCCCCAATTCTCGGAAACCTCCGACTGTGCCCTACACAACTATATAGGTGTACGTATTTATATACATACGTATATACGACACACTCCATCCGAGAAAACTCTACATCTCTCTCCTTTTCTCCTTCCATTTAGCTTATTTCTCACATACCTATATACTCCCGTGCAGAGCAGACTTCAGGTTTAATTCGAACCCACTAATTCTAATTTCCAAGCAATTGACCTCGATAAGTAGCACTACGACTATTAACCCTCTATTACAGAGATAATAGTTTATCTATTATCCCTACTCTGCATGTGTTTTTTTTTCTTTTTTCTATTTTCTTCATTCGAAAAAAGCCACCCCACTCGACGTTCTTCCAAGTACAGGGTAGATCTAGTATCGGCCGAATGTGAAATGTAAAAAAAAAAGCCGAACGCTCGAATAAATCGCATGGATAACTCATTTCTGGGAAAAAACTAGAAAACTTCAGCTTTTATCTGGTTTTTGAGATAAAAAAAAAAACACGCTTGAAAAAAAAATGGCCGGCTCTGTTCGTTTCTCCTGAACAGTAATCATAGAGGATCACGATATTGTACATGTTGAATGAGTGATAGGGTTATGTAATATTAATTTTCCTTATGTTTTTAATTTTTCCATCTGCCTCGTTTCACCCTTTTTTTCGCCATTATGAAGTGGATGAAAATACTGAATGGAGGAGGGTGTGCGAAGTAGCGTATGCAAGTAGGTATGCACGGTTGAAATCAGTTTTGAATAAATTCTGAACATCTCGTGAAACCCACGTAGTGCAGCACCGATCACATATGAAGTAGGTATCGTACATATATTCAGGTGTAACACGAGTAGGGAAAAGATTAGCTCGGGAAAACCTTAGAATCGTAGTAGTAGGTGGATATGGCGGTGGAGTGGTTAATTAAACTTAATTACGAGAACACCTTCGCGCCACTGTTCAGTTAACCAGAAGCAGCAGTAGCTGCTACTCGAGAGTTTCCAATTTCCTATTTCCGAGAGAGAATTTCCGCAGATCGACCCCCTTCACCTCGTTGCACCTCTCGAATTATACGGCCAACTTCTTTGTAACAACGGTATTACTCTATATATAGTACAACGTAGTGATAAGCCAATCGAATCTACACCCCCGCACTCCTTCTTCCCTACCCGTCTTATGATCGGAGTGAAAATTATCCGGAGTGGCATACTAAGACGGCGAGATGAAAAATTAAAAAATGTTTCCCACGACGGAAAGGGAACTAATTAATTCTTAGACTGCAGCGTCTTTTCTCTTATTTATTTTCTTCGCGAAGAATCATAATTATTTTCAATAAAATAAGATATTCCCTATTCTTCGAATTTCATAATTGTTGATAAATATATATAATCATATACATATAACAAGTGCAAAGTTAGTTTCTTTCCACCTGAAGTTTTCTCAGAAAATTAATTTTACTCGAAAGATTTATAACAGCATTTAACCTTCGCAGCAATGGATAGATATGCACGAGATATCCTAATAGCGTGAACGTCGCGAGGTCCATTCTTCAGGTATATTTATTTTATTTTTTTTTAGTTCTAAGAGTGTCTCGTCCACGTCGTTCATTGATGCTCGGTCGTTTCCGAGTTTAAATCTTGAGCTTTGAGTACAGAAAGAGGGGCCAATTTTACACGGCTCTTCAGGTAACGTAACGTACAACTCTTTTGCAAGAACATTCTTTGGTGCGCACTCCGTGAGCCGAACGACTGACAAAGGTCAATAAATCTGTTGCGTTTCATCCCGAGCCATAGAAGGTTTACGTGTCTCTTCTTTATATTTACCAAAAACGCCGCGTTTCTCCCTCCTTATCCTGCACCTCTTTTTTTTCCCCCTTATCCCTCTTCTTCCTCTTTCATTTTAAGTACGACGAATTTTATTGCTTCCTTTTTATCAATCTCAAACCGTACCAAGCGACGCGTGCAATGGTTTTTGTCATTTTTATGGACACCTGGTAAACGATGATACGCGCCCGTCGCATTTATGGTTACCTACTCAAAAATATATCTACATTTCTTTATTACGTCATGCACAAAATACATAATAAAAAAGAAGAAACCAATTTGGTATACATCAGTATTGTAAGTGGTTGTGTACCGTTATTCATACACACGCTATAATATTACAACTATTACATACTTTAGCAATTAGATTGTACGGAAAATGATAATAACGTTCTCATAACATAACGCGAGAAAGAGAAACGAACAACGTTGATACGGCTCCATGATTATAGCGGCTGACATTTGGTCTCGTGAGAATCTCGATTGTTACGGTGTTAAATTAATTAAGCTCAATTAATAAATCCGTTCATTTCAACGTGCAATTTATTCATCATCATTTCACGGTTATGAAAATAAAAAAATAAAAAAATAACGAGCATCGTCAGGTATTGTTATTGTTATACGTTATTGTGTATATTCGCATTTTTTTTTCTTTTTCTCTCTCTCTCTTTCTCGGTTACATGTAAACTTTTTTACAATTTTAGCAATTTTTTCACACATATCCCTGAACTTCTCACTCCACTTTCCTTATTTTCGTTGTATAACTTGTTCAGTATATATAAATTATACACAAGCTCGTTTGTTATAATCATCATTACGATGTGAATTACATATACACATTTTATATATACGTATAATAATTTTTTTTTTGCTTCCCTCTTTTTTAATTTTCGTTTTTTCATATAACTGCAGCACCGCGTCGAGTTATATTAGCGCAAACGTTTGGTTGTTTTCAGTTTTTCAACCGTGTATTTGTTATTCGAATTTATTTGTTGCTCGAACCCGATTTTCCCTTCTGACAGGGTAATTTTTACCTTGTTTTTATTATTTTTTTATGTCTTTCATTTTTTTTTTGGTTTTTTCATTTTACTTTCATTCTGGCCGGTCGTTACCTTTTTTTTTCCCTTTAAATTCTCTTTCAACTTCATTACCCCCCCTTTTTTCCTTTTTTTGAAAATTTAAACGTACGTATTTTACCTCCGCTATAACCGCGCGCACTGTAGGTTGGTTATATGTACGCGAGAGCAGTAAATTCGCAGAGGAAAAATTATAAAAATTTTTATTAAAATCAGGATAACCTATTGCGCCGAGATAGGTATTCATACAAGCCAAATTTGAGATAGCGATATCGTCTATTTTATTTCTAGAGATTCTAAAAATAGAAGAAAAGGCCCTCCTATACACTTATACCTATTTTTAGGGGCCTTCAATCTCTCCTAGTTCTTTCCCCAGGCGTCCCATTTCAAAACGAATCGTTTCTTTAGAAGTAATTGCCTCTTTGCTACTGTATAGCGGTTAGTAAAACGTCAAAGTAGACCAAGTTTAAGGTATTCTGAAGGTCTAAAAATAAACGACTAATTAATAGGGTACGGTTTTCCTACGGGAAATACGCGTCCGATTGTGTGTAAAAAATGTAATCATTCAAGATAATTGAAGAACCTAATTTTTAATCGGTCATTTATTTCTTGGAAAAAAAATTTCATTCACTCCGTTTAATTTGTTTTTTTTTCGAATTCTCTATTTTTATGAGATTGAAAAAAAATGCGGACCGGGGGTAGGTAATGGTCGTCGGAATCTTGAGCAAATAAGCCGCGTCTGGAGGTAACTGCAGCAGCAGCCGCAGAAGGGTTTTGGATAAATGGGAACGTGCTACTGCCGGTTCGTTAAGGAAAACAAAAGAATAACAGATTAAAATATGGCGAAATAAAACCGCGGGAATTACAATTCGTGCGGCGGTTGCGATATACGTATAGGATACCTGCAACGCCACCGCACTGCAACTCCTGTACACGGATCTATTCCTTCGTTTTTTTTTTCTCGTCCTTTTTTTTGTTTTTTTGCTCTTTCTCTCCAACCAGCGGTGTAGCCTTTCCAAGTATACGTGCATATCCGCTCACGTACCATCCCTTCCCCTCTTTTTTTCTCCACCCCCTCAACCGTATTCTCTCTTTCTCTCTCGCCTTATTTAATTGAAACCGCATTCACCTCGGCGTAGACTAGCGGTAAAGCCCGAAAAAACGAAGTATGAGAAAAAATTATGAATAAAACAAACCGTCGCTGCTTACTCTAAGTATACGCACATCATGCCATGAATTAAAGTAAAATACATCTATGTATATATGATGTCACTATTTTTAAAATCCTATTTCGGATATTACGTACATACATCTATACCTATACAGGTAAACGAATATAACAGTAGCACGTCCGCCAATTAGTCCGAATTTGAAAATAATTGGTAACTTTATAAGGATTAAAAAAGCGTGACGATAAAATAATTTGACTTTAATTTAGTGAATATTTTTTTTCATCTTCGTTTGTCTTTACTCGATTTTATAGAAATGCGATGGGAATGATTTAGTCCGGTGTTTGAAAAAAAAAAAACCTCAATTGTCTTTTACGACTGTGTGAGATTTTTGACGTTTGAACAGCGCGCTGACCCATAATTAAATTTTAATGAAGCAATTCAGGGCTTGAGATAAATTTGCTATTCACGCTGCAGGAGTTGAATAAAAATTCTGAGAAATGATTTTGTATGTTTTTTTTTTTTTTTACTTTCGTTATTCAGGCGCCGGGGGACCCCGACGGATCCCCCTATAATAATCGATGACAGGGACGTGCAGAAGGAATAAAACAAAAATGATAGCCCATGTTGGAAGGAAATGTTGGGTGGAGGGTAAAAACCTGAAGATACTATCTATCTCTTGTACAATATACCTACTTCTACATCCCCTGGGAACCGTAGAACTGATATAAAGAGTGTCTTCAACGAACGAGGAATTGATTTTCTCATGCAGGTGAAGAATAGCCAATGAAAATTTATATGCATATAGCCGCCGTGTTCGTATCGCCGTAGACGTTCGATAATATTCTACCTGCAGGTATGATCCAGCCGTAGAAAATAAACATATAGAAAACAAAATCTAAATAATAGACAAGAATGTTTTTTTTTTTTTTTTTTTATTTTCTATGCTTAAAAAAAATATCGGATTCTTTTATCCCAGGATAGCGATATCCTTCGAGGACCCAACGTGTATTTTCCGAGTAATGAACCCGGAAGTACGTATTTTATTTGTCTTTTTTATTTTTATATATCGCGTGCCGAGGAGACGAGAGCATAGCAAAGAGAGGCTGCAAGGGATGAATCTCTTGAAGCGAAAAAGGGGAGGAAAAATGCGGGCGTGTATATAAACGTATATATGTATGTACCTACATACCTTGTATTGGCATACAACGCAGCGGGGGAGTATAAAGTTATAGGTATAGTTGCAGCGCATAGAACGAGAGGGAGGAAAAGTGTGGGTATAAATATATACGTATGTATATCTATGGAGGTGGCGATGTTGTCAAGGATATGAATGTGGTCTCATTTGCGATAACGGCAATCGATATAGCTACCGATATCTATACCCCTACACCTATACCCATACATTTATACGCGGCATAAGGAACCTTCCGGAGAACGTGTGACCCGAAAGAAAATTTTTCATCCTTTGTCATACCCCACGTATAAAACTAAAATAAGATGAAAGAAAAAGAAAATAATAATGAAAAAGAAACAAAAAGATGAAAGAAAAAAAATACGTGTTGCAAGAACCCAGGTGGACAGAGAAGAGCGACGATTTTTTTTATCACTGACGCATATAAGGTATGCTATCCATATAGATACTCAGCTATATGAGTCGTCATAAATTATCCTACGGGATTCATTTGTCCATAACATGAATTTTCTTCCAAAGATTTATTTTAACTTTTTCCTTTTTTCTTCCTTCTAACTATCTATATGTTTTTTACATTACGTTACATGCTTTACCAGACTTTTGCGATAGATTTATTCATTTGTTAATTGTTTTTGAATTTATTTTCGAAATTTTAACGGTTACATTTTATGGTAAAATATCGTGCGAGGTTAGGTGTGTGTAGATATACTTACCATGTTGGAATGTGTAAAGTAACCTTGCTGGAAGTTCATGGGTGGGACAGTGGATCTGATAGAATATACGGCACGGTAGGTACCTACAGGATACAACGAACCTTAGGGGTTGATGCACGACCAAAATGATTTATACACTTTCAGACGTGCACCCTGGGATACCTACTATATAACTATAGTTATTACTGATCTATTCCCGTAGGAAACTGAACATGCAACCACGTTAGATACATTCCTTTATAGTACATATGATGCCCAAAAAAGAATCCATCTGCATCGACAATGGAAAAAAGAATGAAATCCATTCCAATTTTATCCCGTTTCTTGGTCGTTTTTTTTTTTTTCCCCCTTTATTATCTTTTATGTCCGACAAAAAGATTCTCAATATTCTTTGTCTGCAGGATGGTCACCGAATATTTCTCTCTCAAATTCTCTTTCCAACCCTTAAAGTATACCTATATACCATATACATGTGAGTATAGGTATGTGATATTCATAACCGCGGCGACCTTTTTCAAGGACTAGAAAAAAAAATGTTATGAAAGTATATTTCTAGGGCAAAAACTGAATTGAAATTGAAAAAAAAAAAGAATAGAAAAGGGATCTACCGAGATGGCCACTTTACGTAGAATCTTACGAAATTGAAAAGAACTTCCGTTGACCCAACAGTCCAGTTTTCGCACCAGGTATTCCGTTTGGAAAAATATACATGGACGAAATCCATGTGCTAGATTTTTTTTGAATAAAAATTGGGATTTTTGGGGCTCTGGTTACCCGATTCGACGGAGGTTTGGAAATAATCTGGATGACGTCGTTGACACGATATATATGTGAAAGGACGATTTATCAAAGGATTAAACGATGTTCAAATCTATTTTAGTCATGTTTAGCTCGGCTTTTGTTTGTTCGTTTAAAGCCAGAGTGACGTACATATATGCTCGTAATGCATATATACGTATATACTTATACGTGACGATGAATCATGATCGGATAACAATCCGTTCATTTTTCATAAACAATATACATATATACATATGTATATATGCACGTGACATATACATACTGTACATTGTGCATGGGCTAGGTGGTGCCAAGTGTATTTTCACCCCTTACAGTCGGGGGTCGAAACGCGAAACGGAGAACAGCAGAGACAGTGAAGTATCGATCCGATCCACATGTAGTGTTCATTGATCTACTGGATCGTTGGACATACATTGTGATGGTCGGAGCTAGTAATTAATGGTTCTCTTACATCACTCTGACGACTTCAAGCTATACGATCGCCGACACGACTAACGAGGAACGAGGAACGAAGAAAACCTGCCATTCAATTCGGAGAAAAATCCACTGAAAAACCACCCAATGAAAGATCGGTACAAAATAAACCATTGTTTTTTTTTTTTTTTTCGAACGACTAGGTATTACTTCTTCGTGGAAAAAATCAACTGCGATCCCATAGCGATAGGTCGAGTCATGGAATGAAATTTCATATGGAGTTTAACGACTCTGCTACTAAATGTGCTAATCCTGACCCCATGCGGTTTATAACTGTGAGGATCAAACTAGAAATCGGTATATTTGCACGGATGATTTCAACCGGCACGTGCAAAATTAATTCAATGAGATGTCAAAGGGACGGAATTGAATAGAAGAGAAAAAAAAAAAGAGAAAAAAAATTGCCAATTCGCTCCTGATTATAGATCGTTGGAGGACCCGTTGTGAAAGAGAAGTTCGCGGGTATCTATTCGAAAAATTTTTTGGTTGGTCAGTGAAAAATATTTTTCAAAGCCGTAGATGATTCCAAAGGATTTTGATAAGTCGTTTAGAATATTTTTCGATGGATGTGGAGAAAAAAAAAGGAAAAAAAAAAAAATTTGGCGTCGCCGTTCTTTCCACGAGCCCCTTAATTCTATTCAACTTATCTGTTCTCCACTATCTCTTTGTCAGCTGGTTCCGGAAGTATAAATTTTAATTATTATTATAATTCTTCTTTTTTTTCTTTCTTTATTCCTCTTTGACTTTTCCATTAAAGAAACATGTGCAAAGGAGAGTTCAAGAGTACAAAAACCTGGCGCCTGAACAACGGTGTAGATTTTCTCATAGCCTGAGCTTTAAAGCACGTTTTAAAGAGGACACGCCGATACTCGGAGCTGCACTGCACCGGTCGTAGTGGTACGGAGGTCAGGATACCGTTCAACGGCACCTGGGACCTGGTCACGATGAAGAGATGCCTTCGGCTCTAGTTCACCACTCTCGTTCTCCAGGCGCAAAGGTGCAGGTGCTTCTTCTTCTTCTTCTTCTTCGTCTCCTTCTTTTTTATTTTTATTTTTCTTCTTCGTTTCTTCTTTTACTTGTTACTAACTGTAACCGTCGTACGGAATTGCTTCGGGTTATATCGTCGATAACGCGACTTACTGCCCGAAGGAAGAGGGAAGGTCCTGAACCGGTAGATTTACTCCTTCTCTTCAATTCCGATGAGATTTTGTATCGGGTTTAGAATCATCCGCCTCCATCTTCTTTTAATCTACTTTATATCCTCTCTTTGAATTGCCTCAATGATCTCGTGAAATTGATCTCGTGAAAATTTAGTTCAGCTGTGCTTTTTTTTTTCTTTTTTTTTCAATTTCAGTGTTACATGTGCTTTCTAGTTATAGGTCGTTACCAACCGTGACTGTCGATGTATGGAGGAGTGTCGGGCTTTATAATATCCATGTTGAGAATTCACGGAATTTCGCCCGCTTCTAATAAGCGTTTGTCACATATTTTGAATTTTGCTTTGACATTATTTAAGCGGGATGAACATCTGTTGCCGTTTCCCTCAATATGAAACGTTATCCTTAAAGGGGAACCTGCACTCTACCGTTGTAGAAAATTGCTCGTCGATAAATTTATCGCACAATCCTTTTGGCGATCATTTTAAATAAAACCACGTTCCGTATCAGCCTTTGTACGATTTTCCAAAAATTATACGGCAAAAGAAAAAAAAGAACCAACAAAAAAATCATGAAATCTCGAAGACCATGCGGATTTCTCACGCGCTCTATCTTTGTCCCTGAAAATAATTTCTTTTTGCAGAAAAGCCGCGGCGAAGGAAGTTGCAGAAGAAAAACTATTCACCTTCAGTGGTTTCTCTGGTATACCGTTGCTGGATTTCCCGTATACCTATATAAAACTACACTGCAATGCAACGTGAAGACCGTTAATCGAATCTGCGGTAGCTGCTGCTACTGCCGCTCCTGCTGCTGCATGAAGGATGGAGAAAAAAAGAAAGAAAAGAAGGAAAGAAAGAAAAAAAAAAAAAGGGATCGCTGCACTTCTCCACCTATGTGTAGGTATTTATCAAATATACAAGAACTCGGCAGCCGTTAACGGAGCGGTATATACAAGTGTACATGAATGTTATACATGAATATTATACCTATATGTGTTTTTTGCGCCCCTATCAAGCGGAGGTTAAATTCTACTTTTTCTACAGTTTCGTGAATCGTTGGGGTTTGACCACGGCGGTGGTGACCGTAGCTGTTCCCCTCTGTATTATATATATGGAGGCTTCAGCGGAACCAATTTCAAAAGCCCTATAAATGTTAGGGCATCCCATCTGTACGAAACGACTACAACATATCGCGTGCCATGTGTCCAGATATCCATTCGCGGAGGGCGACTAAGTAGGTATATGTGCCCCTCGGTCAGTTGGAATTGACTACAAATATTGTCCTTACATATATAGGTATGTATAGGTATACGTGGAATCTTGTCGACGAAGTACCAGATGGGCACTCCGTTTTGTTCTCTTTTTCTTTTTTTTGTTTTCATTTATTTTTCTTATTTTTCGTCTCTTTTCTTTTCGAATACAAAAGGGCGAGACGACGAGACGAAGACGATTGCGATACGCAGATGTCGTTTTGTTTTCCATATACTTACATAATATATAAAACGCAACCTTGAAAACTTTGTCTACTCCAATCTGGAGGTTTTGAATCTTTTCGACGCGCGTAACATCAACTTGCGGAGAACTTCGATTTTTCTCTACCAAAAGTTTCTATTGTCTCATGAAAATGCTCGCGAAGAATATGTAGGTTGTACATATACGATATCACACAGATACGATACATAAATTTCGACAATGAAAGACGATATAAACTGGGGATGAGCATTTCGCGTTTGTAAAAAGCTCGTAAATTTAAATCCCTATCGTAAAGCAGAAACTCACGCCTCTCATTCTACCAATTCTCCTCAACTCTTTAGTACTCTTCTGTTTATTTTTGTTTATTTATTATTTTTTTTTTTTTTTTTCAAATTCTATACCAGATAATTAAAGTCGATTCGTCGACGCGGCTGTATCGTTCGATAATACAGGTCATTGCCATTGATATAATTTCAATACGAAAATTTGTTTTATCGTATTCATACCGATGACGCATCCGACGATAGGGGGGCAACTGTAGTTATCATATTTATTTTTAAAAGCAAAAAATAAATTAACGGACATAAAGTCGCGGTTAAATTTCGCTCGCGGTTATAACGATCGATTCGATAACACGATTATTATTGCATAAGTGAAAAATTGTAGATAAAACAGTAACTCCTCTATTCCCAGTTGCGAAGCTGGAACAAAGGGCGAACGAATTATTGCGAATATTCAGACCACCGTATTCAACGTGTAAAATGTTGTTGCTGCAGCTTTCTCGTAAATTTATTTGTTCTCGATTAGTGCTTTAACACCAGTGGCATAAAGTTATGCGCAAGTTTTACTGCCATCCGCCACCGCCTCCAACAAACGACGACGACGACGACGACACTGGGCGTCTGGCTTTTCCACGGGTATAGGATGTATCGTGCAACGTGAAATATAAGGGTTTGAATATTCAACGCGTGGGCGTCGCGTAGCGTCCGACGAAAATTTGAGGATTCATTTCTTTTTTTTTCTTTTTTTTTTTGTTAATTGTGGTGGTGTACATTAGCATGGTCTGATTCAGGTTATTCCTGGCATCCTCATTTTCTTCCTCATCTTTTTTTTTTTTGCAACGAAGATATTTCAGAAAATAGTTCTGCGGTCAGAGTCGTATATATACCTACGGTATAAATATACCTAATATCCGTATCTATGTATATGGAATGTAATTTCTATTACCCGCGCAATGGCAGTGGCTGTACAAGAATTTTCGCTATTCTACGTGAGATGAAACATCCCACCTCGTAACGAACGAAAGATCCGGAAATCTGAAACGCACGAAGTCACAGAAGTAACACCGCCGCGTATTACTCGGTACACGGAAATCCAGAAAATAGGAGTTAAAGGGGGGGAAAAAATAAAGAGAAAGGTATCAGGAGACAAAAGGGAAAGGGAGCAACGATTGCCTATCTCAAACCTCTGGACCTTTTGTACATGGAGGACACGTCCCTTTTTTGTTTGCAGATGTTCACTTTGCGCTTCGAGACCAGCCTTTCGATCTGAAGTTAATTTTACCCCTCCCCCCCACAACCTCCTGCGCTGTTACAGCTTACGACTAACGAACACCTTTTCATTTGCATCCCTTATAAAAGCTATTCGTTTTCAAGACCTGTTTCAATCTTCAATTCAATGAATATCGAAACCATGTATTATTTTTAAGTTTATACGAAACATCGCGACGTCGTGGTTTTTTTATTAAGATTATCAGAAAAAGAAAGAAATAAAGTAATTGAAAAATAAAATAAAAATTCCCCCCCAAATATGAACTTCCCCGTTCCGTCGTGTATAATAAAAGCTCATCTGAATAATTAAAGAATAAAATGAACTCTTCACTTATTCATCATCAATTAATATTAATATTTATACATTCCATAAAATTATTATATCCTGAAACACCGCGGGAACAAACCGATCGAAAAAAAAAAAAAAAAATGAAAAAGCTTTATAATGGTACCTGCCGAAGAAACAAGGATCTCGTATATTTTCGGTATAAAAAGTCGATGAAACATCCTTCAACAAAATTTTTTTTAAATCGATCGGAATCGTTCGGATATTATAGGGTATTTTCAGGGTTGGTTTCGCCAATTTTCCATGAAGGGATATACATTTTATCTTTTTCTTTCTTTTGGCTTTTTTTTCTCCTCTCTTCAAATACATCTCCATTTCTACTGGTCCCGGGACATTCGATATCTCGAACACTGCAGCAATGGCCTACCTACTTCACATAATCTGACGCTTCGAGCTTTTGTCGGCGCAGACAAAACCCTCTTTTATTCTGTATGTTATAGAAGCCTCCCGTCTGTCTGGAAAAGACAAATGGATTCAGAGCTCTTCTTGACCTTGATTTATTCGCTGACCTTAACCAGTGACCTTTACCTTAAAATATTATTCACAATATTTTCCCTACCCAAAAAGAGAAGGGAAAAAGAAAAAAGAGCGTATGAAATTTTTTCTCTTTTTACCAACGATCGTCCGTTTTTTGATCAATTTTTTTTCCACATCGTCTACGGATTATAAATCCATGATGTTAGCTTTGGATTTCGGTGGTTGCGCGATGACATTATTTATTCATACCTACACACATTTTCACGTACCTGCCTACCCGACTGCTGTGCGTATAGCCAAACTCCCGCAAATTTAATCATTCACTTTGACGTCAGGAAAATGTTTGTTATTACTCAAATCAACTGGCCAGGTGCGAGCAGGGTATAATTTCTCTAGAGAATGCAGAGTGTGGTGGTTTAAGGGGAAAAATAAGTCGTAAGAAAGAGTTTCTTATAGTTTTTTGTTTCCGTTCTTTTTACACGATAATATGGACGATGCATCATCGTGTGGTCGAGAAACGATGTTAATATTAATGTAAAAAGAACCGTCTTTCGCGTTACTCACATACACACATACCTATATAACTTATGACGTATAACGTATGTAGAAATATTTTATCAATCGATACATTTGAATAAGTTATTACCAGAGCAGAAACCGCGCGTTTAGGAAAAAGCTCGTACATCTCGTATAGTCACGTTATATCGAATATCAAAGCAAAGTGGATTTGGGTTTTGAAAGTAGGGATGACTATACGTGACCGATACACTGTAACATAGAGAAGAAATGAAAGTATAAAAAAATAAAATGAAAAAGAAAAAAAAAATGATAAAATTAGAAGAAGACTTTCAAATTCTCATCCCGTAATACGTGAACAACTATTTCTAGGCTAATCCAGATCGAATATCACATAAATCGTCACGTTACATGTGGACATAGGTATATAAACCTGTACATATATATATGTATATGGTATAACTATGTAGAATGCACGGATGTATAAATTATATAGATATATTGAAAAAGATGATGGATACCCTAGATATGAAGTGACACAAAACTTCGCATTGTGTTGTATACATATATATATATACGTACATGATATCCTTTAATGCCGAGATACGCGATATATAGATATGTAATTTCGTCATATCCGCGGTAGGGTTTCACGTTTCTTTCTTATTTTTTTTTATTATTATTATTTTTTTCCTCATTTTTTTATTACCTTTTCTTGTGCCAAAGAAGTGACTGAGGATTCAATGAAAGCGATATTGCCCATGTTAATATCCCACGCGAAGAATCCACTTTTCTTCTCCTCCCATCTCTACTTTTTATTTTTTTTATTTTTTTTTTGCGCGCGCGCTGTCTTTTATATCCGCCGAAGAAGTAGGAGAAAGAGAAGGAGACTCTCCCGGGTATCTAGCCACATAACGTACTCCCCATCATGCATTACGGATATTGAAATGATCAGGAAACGTACCAAATGCGTGGAAAGCTACCGCGCTGACCTGCTCTCCGCAGTCTGTAAGGAGACTTTTTTTACATACACGTGGTAAATACAGGGGTAGGTAATAAGAAAAAACGATAATCAATCAATGGCCACGATTATTTTCTCAAATTTGTTTATTTTTTTCTTTTCTTACATAATACTCACTATACACTATACATCATGTTTGAATAATTTTAATAATATTCATACGCACGCGTGAGTAGGATCGAAATTAATCTCGTTATATTCAAAGGACGACGTCCATTCGGTCGGCGCGAAGTTATACCTACCTTCACTAATACGGTGTCCATTACCATTTAATATACACATTTCAATCGGTGTTGACATTTAGAATATTGCGGTGGCCAGTTATGTTTGTCATAGAAAAGTAGCCGCGACGTATCTATATCTGCATAGGATCTATGCCGTATAAAATTACAAGTGAAACCTGTAATTCAACTTTATTCAGGTATATTTTACCATACATCGTAAACGCAGGTTTTTTTTTTCTACACCGGAGATTGAAAATCGCAAGGTTTCATTTCCCTTTTTCTTAGTTTGTTTTTGTTTTTTGTTGTTTTTTTTTTCTTACTTTTTCCATGTATAATATCAGCTGCGGTGCCATCGGAGAGTGAATGGAAAATATTGCGTCTCACGCGAGTTGCAACTGCAGCGTTTCTAACTTGAATTTTTTTTTCGTTTTTTTTTTTCATCCCCCTTTCATCAAAGGTGTGCGATTTGTCCGGTCAGTTCATTGAAGATTTGAACTTCCTAGTATATTATTTTATAAAATGTGTGGCAGTTTTTTTTTTTTTTTTTTTTTTTCCTACGGTAATGAGGGTGAGTCTTGAGTTATGAAACGGCAATTAATTAATGAAAGCCGTTTATAAATATAGAGAAGTTGAGCTATTAATTAAGCTTATTAAAAATTCTTCGTGAACAAAGAGAAATTCTTTATCTCCTCAAATGCGTTTCACTAGCCCGCTTGTCCTATAGTACCTTTGATATCGTAAAACGTATAACCATATTCACTTCCTGGGGCGATTGAAAAGCTGCAGCTTATTATCTGCTCTGTTTGTGCAGATACGTCTACGTACGATGTGTGATATCTATATGGTCTATAAATCTGGTAATATCTCTATTCTCTATATAATTGCCACGGTGATTTGAGCGTGAAGTATTTGACGTTACTTTGCATTTTTTTGATTGCATATTTCACACGTTTTGAAAATAGTCCGATGAAGTATCAATTAAGACACTTATACGTATGTTGAGATTCTATGCGAAAAAAAAACAATTTTTATCGGCTATTAAACGTCGTCAATTAGTGTGATAAAAATAATGATGCGATGATATTTAACATGTTACAAGCGTTTTGAGTTTATATACTCGAGGTAACCCAGGATAAGAATTTTGTTTTTAAGTGATCTAATTAAGTTAAAAAGCTCCTATAACATTATGCTTTTCACAAGTTAAATATAATGTAATACGTTATACGTGTGCCTCTGATATCGTCAGATTTACAACGGCCTATGAACGTCGAAACTTTTTTATGCCTATAATTAAATTCTTTATTATACCTACAGTCCCATAATAGGTCATGCGCTACGGTCTTTCAATGACGGAAGTATAATTCTATCATTTTTGACACAACTAGCATCGCATTGTGGCGTTACTTTGCTATTTTCCAAAGGCTATAGCCTTAGATTTTTCTCGATTTTGGGGTGAAAAATCGACATTTTTTTAATTCGATCGGAGGATATTTTTCTGACATAATTTGACCTCAGGAACACGAATCTGCAAGTTAAATTGATCTATCTATAAAATTGATCGAGTTATCGCCAATTTATCGTCTTGAACAGTGAAAAAATCTAGATATCTCGATGGGATATTTTTCTAGCTTAATTTAGTCGACGGATTCGTGTTCCTGGGGTCAAAATACGTCAGAAAAGTGTCCTACGATCGATTTTAAAAATACTTAATTTTTGGCCCAAAAATCGAAAAAATCCAAAGGGGTATACCTTAGATTTTTCTTGATTTTGGGGTCAAAAATCGACATTTTTTTAAATCGATCGGAGGGTACTTTTCTGATGCGATTTGACCTCAGGAACACGAATCTGCAAGTTAAATTGATCTATCTATAAAATTGACCGAGTTATCGCCAATTCATCGCTCCGAAAAGTGAAAAAATTGGGATATCTCCATTGGTTTTGGTCGCAGCCTAATTTAGTCGATGGATTCGTGTTTTTGAGTGCAAAATACTCAGGGGATCTATAAAAATACTGCGATGGAAAAATTTTAATTTCCAACACAAAATTGCAATTTTTTAAAGGCTACAGCCTTTTATTTTTTTTAACACCTGGATTATGATCCATACGAAGACGGGGATTTTAGAAGACCCTGAGAATGGCCTCTGGATATATTTCTTTCTTTTGCAGCTGCAACTACATCAACTATTTTCTGTGAGTCAGGCGCATTGATATTTGGGGCGAGATAAATTGAAATGAAAAAATACGTATCCGAAATATTGACACCCTAGTTGAATAAAATGTACTGCATGCATATACGTACACTGTCCTGAAAATATAATGTGTACAATATATTCGGTGAAAGAGCGAATAGAGCGGTGACGTGATGCAGTATCGGTATTGTATGTACGTCGAGCAAAGCGAGTGAGGTGAAATAATTGATTTCATATATGCGTATCGATCGCGGTATTCGTACACTACGTGTTACCCATATGATCGCACACCAACCTCGTTTATATTTTACGTGTGTATAGCTATGCACGTAAGTTCTATGGAATATCCATTACGATACGGGTTGCAAGCAACTCTGCTAAGATATTCTACACCGAAGTATATAGGATACATTACAACAAGAATACGAATACGAAATTTCTTCGATAATCCGAAAAAAGTGCATTACTTGGTAACTTTTCACCGAAATAACGCGTGTCGTTTACCCAAAAGTTTAATAAAAGTAAAAATCATAGTTGAAAAAAGAAAGAAAATAATTAAAAGTCGCGCTCTTTTCAAGCGCCATTTCTGTGACATTTCTAACGAGGTTAAGTTTAGAAGGCGTGCATAAATAATACATGGAATAAATATAATATTGCTTAGCTTTTATAAATCGACATCGACATAACCGGTCTGTCGACGTTTTCCACGTGTAATATGTGAGTCGATTATTTAATATCACGCGTTCAATTTGAATTTTATTATTACAATCTTACCTAACAAGGAATAAATGACTTATAGTGGCAATTGGAACACCGTTAGTCACACGTGGTCTCGGTCTACCTACGCTCTTACTGCCGCTATATAACATGTAATATACCGAATGTAGCGATCAAAAGTTGCTGTGATTTATTAACATCAAAAAGAACTACTTCGGGCTACGTTATGTACGTACCTACTATCTATGCATGCCTGTATTAATTGACCTTGGATTTTATAGCACGTGCTTAGCGGAACGCGATTCACATACCTATATATAACATCATCGCACACGGTTATTATATCACATGCATATTCATATTCCAGTCACCACAATTCTATCGGAACAAACATTTTCATAAAATCATGTTCAATTCCTGCATAAATTATTTTTCAAAAATCTAAAATTATTACCATAAATTTTTATCCAACTGTGGGAACCGCGCAAGCTGCATTAGATATATTTCTTCAAATCCCGCAACAGCTGCGCTCTTAATCATCGAGCCAAATTTCAAGATCTATTTTATAATCCCACGTAATCCGGTTCTGAATCAGCTGCGGCATAAAATAAGGTATATCGGGCAAGGCTAATGGGAGTTAATAATAAAATAGGTGGCCATGCACGTTCAAAAATCGTGTTCATTTATTTCATTATCGCTGCGGGAAATTCGGACGAGATTATTTTATATGCGATCAGATCGTTCGGCTATCTGCAGCAATATACCCTGCAGCATAGTTAATCAACCCGCACCTTAATTATCATCACCTTTTTCTCTTCCTTTGCATTCTCTGTTTTTACAATGGCTCTGTAGCTGCCATTGGAACGTCCAACCTGAAAACTTTATAATATACCGTTGCCACGTATGACTCCCAAAAGTGCACTTAGGGGTGTGATAAGACATTAAGTAGCAAAGTTCACGGTGCAACGGTTCACCCCTACTTATGACGCGCTGCTATACCGCCCTATTATACTGTTATATACCTACTGAAAATTCTACAAATTCAGTTACTTTACAAAGATTATTATCATTTTTACTGCCATTGTCGTTATTATTATTATCTCGTTGAAAATATCATGAAACACGTTTGTTAAAAGTTTGAGGAAGTCATGAACAGTCGATAAATAATTGTTTTTTTTTTTTTGGCTTTTTTTTTTTTATACTGAAACTCAATTTCTAATCTGGAACACATGCGAAAATAAAGTAGTATCCTAATGTACATAGAAAGAGCAGCAAAAGTATCTGGATAACGCACACACCGTGGTTTTCTGAAAGAAAAGTTGCACGGATGAAGAAAAAAAAAAAAGAAAAAACCAAAGAAGAAGCGAAAGAAATCCAAAGCTGAATTTTTCATACCAAAACCACTCGGCGCGTTTCAACGTTATAAGAATTTAAGAGTTTTGTTACTAACTAATCTATACTTAGTCTGCAGTTTTTTTTTCTCCTCTTTATTCTTCACCAATAGAATTTGATAAGAACGAAAAAAAAAAAAGTAAAATAAAATGAAAATACGTGCAATAGAACCAACGCAGGCGAGTAATGAACCAGGTACGATAACTTCGTATACTATAGTCCGGATTGGTTAATTTACTTTATGTGTTTTTATTCTTTAGCATCGATAATTATTTTTATTCATTTTTTGTTTTCTTCTTACAAATTTTTTTCTACTTTAGTTTTTCAGTCGTAAATGTCTACAGCGTTTTAAACGCTCGTTAACGTTTTAAAAAATCTGCAGTTTTATGTTACTATATACATTATAATATACATGAGAATATTATACGCGAGTCGTTAATGATCACCACAATTTTTTCGTCCATTTAATATTATTAAAATGCCCGCACACGTTATATGCGCTTGCAAATATGAAGAAAACGAGAAGAAGCGCAAGACAAAAAAAAATTAATCAAATAATAATGATGATGAGAGTAATAATAAAATCGGTGTAAATGAAGAAAGTAAAATCAGATTTTGATGTATCGAAAATCCAGCGGCTCGTTACAAGCG
Organism: Athalia cordata; assembly: GCA_963932425.1. Classification (NCBI taxonomy): domain Eukaryota; kingdom Metazoa; phylum Arthropoda; class Insecta; order Hymenoptera; family Athaliidae; genus Athalia; species Athalia cordata. The sequence continues at coordinate 37,422,458 of OZ010626.1, forward strand.
TACACGATCTGTGGAGTATCGATATATGAGAAAGGATAAAAATTTGAATGAAAAAAATTCCCGCTTCAAGTGCGGTCTATGATGGTTCTAAATGCTTTGAACTTTGTTTTATGTTCTTTTATAACTTTTATAGCGATTGGTCTTTTTCACGATTCTACAAAAGTGTTGTTATATACGAACATATTTGGAACGGATGAACTGAAATTTTATAGGGAAACGATCGTTGCGTGCGTATAACTGCAAATAAAAGTTCCAACGAATTAGGAGAACGAAGAATGCGAAGGATCGCTGCGAAGCATCGGGAAAAAAAAATTATTTGCCAACGCGTTTCAATCAACGATACGTTTACGCCATTTAAATACGCGCGCATGTTCACGTATATATGAATATAATAAATTTTTCGATATTTCCACAAAGATCGAGAACCATAGAGTGTTGCACGCCGGTCGAAATAGGAAATGATTTTATTTTTTATCTGCGAACGCAACGAAGGTAACGCGTGATTCGTGTGAGCTTTCAATTTACCATTTTCAGCCGCATTCCTAGTCGCCATAGATGATAGAGAAATTGATGTACATATACACGTATCGCACCTATATGTATAATACATAGAAGTATCGTCCGATTGTGAACACAAGCATTCTATATGTACAACGAAATTGAAACGACGAGTTCAATCAATCGTTTTGTTCTATTTTTTTTTTCGCGCTTTTTCTAGTCTCTTTTCCCCCCTTTTTATTTTTATTTTTGAAAAGCGTCAATTGTGTTTCATTCTTCCGCGGGAATCTAGGTTTTACTATCTATAACCGTTTCACCTATCTATAATACAAAATTTTATTTCCATTTTATACCTGCAGTTATATATTTTGAAAATTCTCTTTCATCGTACAGATATATCCTACGTGCCAGAATTGTCTGAATCATTCGACTATATTATTTATCATTTCGACTGTGGTTACATCGGTAAAACCCGTCCTTTTTTCTCCCCATTTTCCTCCCACATCACGTTACTCTTTTTCTTTTCCTTTTTTTTTTTATGATATTCTGTTTGGTGCACGTTGAATTTTCCGGTGTGAATAAAATAACATTTTTTTTATAACGCAAAAGTTTGATTTATATTCATGGTATACGCGTACCTACGCGAAAGAACTAAAGGTTGACGACGATTGAACGAGCACGTCATTCATTATTTCATTTTCATTTTTGGTAGTTGATGTGCAGTATTTAGTTTTATTATTTTTTTTTTTTTTACTCTTTTTTTTCATTCTCTCTACAATATCTGTACAAATGCGCATTTATACGCGTGGCTTCTCATCAATCCTACATTATCTATACCACGTCGTTCCTGCATCGGTACTCGACTGTTTTCGTATATATACGTGATCGATTTAATGGTAAAGAGTTTATTTGATCAAATTGCTATTTGTTTGACCGATCAACCCGCGGCTTCATGCATCAGGGTAGGGAGGGCCAAGGTAAATATATTGCTAAAACAGCCGTTTGGCCAACATTATTTATCCGTCGATGTACATCATCTGTTGCAGAGCATAATTCGGTGGTCGATATTATACGATTGGATGAAAAGAAAAAATTCAATGAAGTAAAAAAAAAATCCGAAATTCAATAAATTATGCAGACGTGCACGGTTGTGTTATAGTTTTGGAAATTTGGAAAAAGGAAAAAAAGAGAAATGAATGAAAAAAGATCGACGATTCGCAATTGGGTATTTCAAGTATCTATACACATGCTAATGTGTAAATTGCAATCGCGGATAATCGACGTGGGAATTATTGGGTGTAGCAATTTCGGGGTGTATAGATATTATGTAACATAATGCTCTCCTACCGTGGTGCCAAATCGACGGTATATTTCGAACGTCAATTTGTCAATTAAGGTTAAAACCTCGAATAATATAATGGTATCGCATCTATGTAAACGTTATCTGATATTCTGCGAACTCCCACGTATTACGAATATAATCCAAAATCCTGCGAATCGGTGTGCATATAATACCCCATGCCAATTATATAACGTGTATACATGTTACGCATATTATTTAGCGCAGGATAAATTTTTGACGTTGCGGATATAAAAACGTATAGGATTATAAATATGCACATCTCCCACGCGACCCGGGTGCAACGACCACTTTCAAAGAAATTGCGATGCACTTAGTTTTCCGCAGAAGCACAGTTAAGATCTACCGTACATTGGTATCCTACATGTGTACCATAACTTCCTACCTCCTTCTACCCGCGTTTCTCTCTTTACATCTGTAGATTTTCCCACGAATTTCTATACGCCCCACTATCCCACCGTATCTATAGACGGGAAGCAACATTTTCTCATTGTTTATACTCATTAGGAGGATATGCGCGATACGCGATTAAAATTAATGATCCACCTGACGGTAGAAATTATCAAATCGAAAATAGTTACTATCAGGTGTTGGGAAAGAGAGTGAAATGATTTTTTGTTTTTTCATGAGTTGTTGGTATTTTAACTTTGGTATTGAAAAATTTGAGAAAAAAAAAACAGAAAAAGTTTAGGAATTGATTCGAAGCAAACAGCTGGTGGTGAGTTCTTGAGGAACTGGGACGATGTGAATCGACGGATTGATACGTCACTCTCAGTTTTGACAAAGGAAAGTTTTGGATTCATTTTGATTTTTCGAACGGCAGCACAATGCTGCGCGATGCACTCAGTGGCTGTTGGATAAATATTGAAGGGAAATAGATAAAAGAAAAAAGTGGGATGGGGAGGGAAAAGGTTCGTTTCATACATATACGAGGTCTTCGAGGATCGTATTTATACGAATATATGTACATATACCGGCTACCTTATATATTCTTATATACCTACTGCTTGCTTTTCTGCTACTACCGAAGATATGAATCTGGAATAATTGAACGACCCCTTATATTCCTTTTTTCATTCTACTTTTCTGCGATGCGGTCTTCTTTTTGACTTACGGTTATGAAAATATTAGCAATGGAGATAAAATTGCTTGTCGCCGACGATTAATAAACCCCACCTACTTCTTCATCTTCGTATACCTACGTTATATACTACGAATTTTAGCCAAAGCTTTTTTTCTCTCCTTATTTCATCCTCTTTTTCTCATATCCTTTTTTTATCCTTAGATTTTTCACCCACCCCCACTCCGCAACCCCCGCCATTACGTTCGTATATACCTATAGATACATCTCAGTATAAATATGTATCTTATATTTACCTGGCGCGGAATATAATTTTGGTTTTTTTTTTTATCTCCATTTTTTTTTCTTGTATTCTTCATTTATCGCAGTGGAATTATAAAATAATCTTTGGTAAAAAAAGAAATGAAAAAAAATACATACTATAAATTTTTAGATCGGTTAATTAAACATAATTAATAATATTCTTATAAAGTAAATTGAGAAGGTACCTACAACATGGGAAAGTAAAAGAATTCCAGGTGTGAAATGATCATACGTTAGGAGAAAGACGAAGATAGTTTTTTGATTTTTTCTTTTTTTTCTTCTCAATCTATACTTACATTTTAATTACAGTGACAGTTGACAGCTCGAAGTAGAGAGAGATAATCCAATTATAAAAATACACAAAATATAAATAAATCCAGGTGGGGTGTACTTGCTGGTAAAATCTTCTCTTGTTTTTTTCAAATTCGTTTTTCTTAATTATTCTTGTACACGGCCCTGCGAAAATTATTACGGACACTTACGTAACTAACGCGAATAATGCCATGTGCACATCCATCGGATATGATTCACTTTAATGATAATCGTCTGAATAATTTTCACTTCACTTAAATTTTATTTGATTTGATTTTTTGTAATTTTCTTTCGTTTTTTACTCGCGTAATGACACGTGTGTATATTTATAAATATCAACGGTATAATGTATTATAGATGCAAGTGCAATGTATGCGCACGCGTTTCATACATGTGTGTACATATACATATAATCTTATGAATTCCGTGGTCGTTTTGAAAGCGCGACGCGAAACACGCGGCGGTCGCAAAGGGACTGGCGAGTAGGCGTCGCGACGTCGACCGACCACCTCCGCTTTTCTGACGCCCCCACTTTTCTGTCTGCTAGGTACCTGTTACATTTGCGGAATGTTCAAGTATCAAGTTCACTACATACCTATGCCATATACCCATGTACGCAAAGAACCTCACGCGAGCAACAACATATAATTACATCTGAAAAAAGAAAAAGAATATCTATATACATACTTATATAAATCGATTCAATCAAGAAGATAATTATTAATTTCTCCGTGCAGATTGCGGCAGTAAAATTTTTCGGTGAATTAATAAGAAACGTTGCGTACAAGATTTTCTTATTCATTTATTATATTTTTTTTTTTTGAAAATCTTGTTTGGAACGGGGTGAGCGAAATGTGTGCGATTTTACCTTGCACCTTATGTATATGGAAAAAATTAACCAATTCATGATAATAATTAATTTCAATGAGATTCAAATTGGCCGTATGGATCGTGGGATTGAATATCGAAGAATAGAAATACGAAATGATGAGAAAATAAGAATTTGAAAATTGTGAAAAAAAATGCTGGGAAACGTAAATTAATATCGATACCACAGGCTGATTAGTTGTGTAATGTGTGTATGTGAAAATATGTATTATTTCATCAAACTCACTGTAATGCGATTAATTATTTCTCGAATGTACAAAGTTAATGCCTTGAAAAGTTGGCGTGTACGTAGTTTATTACATAGCAACAGCTGTTAACACCTCTAACAAAACTCATACCGTAGATTTATAACTTTTGCAGGATGAAAAGAAGAAGATGAAAAAAAAAAGAAAAGAAAGACTTAAATTCAAGTTCTTCCCGCAATCGAAAACCCTCTCTTTTACCAGTCATGCATGTAACAAATCGTCTAGTCAAAGAAATAAAATTCAATATTACACTCAATTATTCTTCGAAGATAATATTGTAATCTTCTGCGTGGGATTCGCGCGTAAATTGTTCGTTTGTGAATTTATTGCCGTACGTATTTTAACAGATGCAGCTGGAATTTTGTAACTTTCTTCTTTTTTTTTTGTTGAATTTCATCCGAAGTTGATCTGCACCGTACGATACGATGCATCGAAGCGATTTGCTGTTATTTGGAGAATCAATGGGGCGTAAATTCGTGAGCTATTACTCCAATCAAGGCATCGATTGTCGATCTATAGCCAGTTCAAATATTGTTTGAAGAATTATTTTTTCTCTTTTCATTTTCTTCTAGTTCGGAATGATCATATCATCGAATGAAACGGTCGCGATAAGAAGAAATAGCGGAAAAAGAATTAGAGATGAGGAGCGAATGACGAGAAAAACAGCAAACCCTATTCGTTCGGTGAGTAAAGTGGATCATTTATTATCATTTATAAAAAGAAGGACGAAAAACTAGCCTGACGGCAGTGATGAGGAGATGAGAAGACGCGAGCTCCCCAGTAGTCTGCGAAAGCTTAGGAATTGGAGATGGTAAAATAGCGGAGATATACGGGCAGGTAAAATGGAGCAAGAAATTTCCGATCGTCCAGACTCGACTCAACACAACTTTGATTGCCGTTCGTCTGATCTAACATTTATAACTAATACTCGGCGCACATCGCGAAACCCAATTTTATCTCTCCTTCGCCATCTTCTTCTCCTTCTCAAGACTCTTTCAGTTTGAAACGTCTCAATCTCTCGGTGGTTAGCCAGTTAAATAATCATCGCAAAGAATTATATAGTCAGTTATTATATATTAGGGCTCTTCACGTCCATTTACTTCGGTCAACTTCAGCCCGTTCGCTGATTCGAGACAATTGTTAAATGACTCGATGAACGAATGCAAGTTGCTTTTTATCTATTCATTTTATTTGTTTTTTTTCTCATGTGTAACTCTTGCGTTCGTTACCACGGCATAATCAGCGTTGGCGTAGCAAGAAATTCGTTGCAGGTCAGATCTTGATCGAATTTTTGATCGGCGTAAGACCCGGTAGTCCCTATAGTGTTTCTCCTCGCCAGTCTTTATCGGATTCGATAATCAGCTGTCAGCCTACCTCGACCTCATGCGTCACCGATCTTAATTCTTGCCCTTAGTCCCTTAGCCCTGTTAGTGGCGTACCTTCATCAATAATATTTGTAAGATGACGCCTGCGAATTCATCATTGTTATATTTTATATACGTATATAATGACGTTAACAAATATACGCGAGTCCTGTACACAACCGCAACCGGAAACTGTGCGGTAATCAGAAAGAAAGAAGCCAAACGGCGAGAGCGAAAAGAAAAAAGAAGAAAGAAAAAAAAAAAGAAAGAAAAAGTAAAAAAAGGAATGAAATAAAAGAAAGGAATAAAGATCAAGTGTGTGTATATGTATTATGGAAGGACCGAAAGGAAATTGAAGAACGCGGTGAATTGGTCCTATACAAGAATGCGAACAAATTAGAGGTTTCAGCTGTCAAATCGGTTACCTAGAGGTATAAATCACCGTGACAATACTCGGCAACCCTAGTCAGGAACCCTAAACAGTCTCTTCCATCTCCCTCTGTCTTTATTTTCCTCTCTCTCTATATCTCGGTTTGTTCTCCCTCTCCGCACCAGGTTTCCTCTTTTCCCCATTTCTACGACCCCGAAATCCGTATAGCCAAAACCCTGATCGTGTTCCGTGACACTTGGGCAGCAAGTTTCTCGAGGGGTTGAACCTACCTCACTACACACTCCCTTCTATCTCTTTCTTTTTTCTCCTTTTCTCTTTCCCTCTGCAGCGCACCCTTACCTTTCGCATACCCTACATTCGTCCTTCTTTCAACCCCGCTTAGCGAATGTACCAAATTCCACTTCAACTTCCAGCTTCTCTTTCCTCCCTCAAAAAGAAGGTCAATGTTCCCACCTGAGCATTTACCATGGAACGAAAAATCAGCAAGAATTTAAAATCTCCTGATATCCTGTGATCTGCCGATGGTGGAAAAATCATTCGGTTACATAACTTTTTTTTTTCTTTCTCCCTGCAGGATTTTTATTCGGCAACGTAATCACAAACCCCTTGATGATTCGGAGTTTTTTTTTTTCTTCATTTTGCACCCCTCCAAAGTAGGGTGAAACAATAATTAAAAACGGAGCATACATAGCGTCTCATATACAAATCACTAAAAAACAGACGTCCTTCGAAATATGGAAGAAACATAAAGAAATAAAAAAAAAAATATCCTCCGTTGAGGATGGATGCAAGGGGGCAAAAAAGTGTCGAAAAAAAAGGGGAGCGGAGCGAAGGGGAGAGGAGTAATAAAAAGAGAATAAAAAAATCAGTCACTGTCTACACCCCGTGCAAAGATCAAAGTTGAATCGAAGAATGGTGGAAGAACTGCCAGGCATTTCTTTCCCTTTACCGCTAATAATAGATTTTTCTTTTTCAAGCTTATGAGACTCAAGAAGACAAAATTGTTTGAACGTCTTCATGCAACGACGCGTGTATAAAACATTCACCTTTTATCCGAAGAATTTTTTAATCTCCCCGTTCATTACATTCGATATATTTTTTCTCCACGGTATGCGGCGTTTACCTTGATGAGTATGATGCGTATTTGCAAGAACGGTTTTCGAACGTATATTAACGTTTCTTTGATTCAAATCTTAATCCAATTTTATTCACAGTATAACTCGCGGTTATAATTCGCGGGGATGAATTTTTTACACACCGGAATTAAATACGATGCAAATATATCAAACGTATATAATTCATCGAAGTTTAAGAAAAATTAACGTAAACGCGGAAAACGCATCGGATTGATACAAAAAAAAAAAAAAGAAAAAAAAAAGAACCGACTGTCACTCGCGCTGCGTTATGTTAATACGTTTAAATCCGCAAAAAAGATAAGCCGCACGCAACAGCAATTTCGCGGATAAGTAGCTTTGTCGCGTTAATGCGAAATCCATTACGCCAATTAATCAAACTATATTTGCGACGTGTCAAAATATCTAGCGATCGCTCTGCCCCGTCGCGAATACGGCTTGCAAATATAAGTAACTTTTACAATACGTATACGTCGTTATTGCAGCTACGTAGTTGACAGAGAAAAATCACCACGTTTCATTTCTTTACATTCTCACCGCATGTACGTTCGTATACGCGGCGTATAAGATCGTAAAGCGATAGTTTATTTTCAATACAAATGTTATTTACTATTTTTTTCCTTCGATTTCTTTTTAAAATTTATTTATTTATTTATTTTCGTCTCGCGGTGGTTTTTTTTTTTTCTCGTCCCACCTTTCCTACTCGCACTTTCACGCAATGAGTTTCTATTTCGCACGTCCGAAGTAGTCGCGCGCGTTCGCGCATTATACCTTATAGCGTTGCTACAGCAACAGAGAGAGAATCATAAATTCTCTAGCACCAAACCCTTCATAATTCATCCCTAGAACCCAAGTATACAAGTATAGCCTCGTTGTTACCTCGGTCGCTATACTCATTAATTTCTTGAGCAAGAAAATCTCGCGCAACCCTTCCTCTTCCCCCTCCCCACTCCTGCCCCCTGCCTCCTGCCCCTGCCACTTCTTGATTACCCGTTTGACGTGTTGGATATTTGCACCTCGATTATCACGCGCTGCACCTGACCCGCGTATCGCGAGTCTGAACATTGAATTGAAAATGAAGAAAATGAAGAAAAACGAAAAATTCAAATTGAAACAAAAAATTGAATAAAAATCAAACGAGGACAAGAGAATATAATGAAAATATGAAATTACAAATTACATCGGTAGAATGAAAAACCGTATAATAAATATAAATGAGGATAAAACCGACCTAGATTTCAAATAAGGCGTGTGAAATATAAAAAGATAAAAAATAAAATTATGGGGGCAACGACGATCGCGAATTTTGTAAGGGAGAAATAGGAATTTATTCTAGCTTGCAGTTGACCTACCTTCTGTATATATATAGCTATGTATTTATTTGTATATATATGTATACACGTACAGGTGCACTTGGTCTGCTTCGTCAGGACTGATTTTAATGGTGTCATTAAAACATCTTAATATACATACGGATCACGCTGCATTTCTCGGTTCTCAGATTATTTCGCAAAACAGGCGACAGGATATAATGAACACGTCGTAGATATAGTTCTATGAGGCCCTCGCGGCACTCCTTGAGTTCGAGTGCAGCTGTTCTGTATATTTAGATCCTCCCGCAGGTAAAGTGTACATCATACGTATACTATTTAGCAAAAAAGAAAGAAAGAAAAAAATAAGAAAAAAAGTAAGCGAAAACAAAAGCGATCGATCGGTCCATGCAGGCTGCAGTAAGGATGTTGAGAGCGAGAAAAGGACGCAGATAAAAGAATTCACCTTGAACTCAAAGTTATGCTCAAAGGGCTGCCGCTGCTTTTGCAATAAATCAAAACTCCGGGATAAATAACGATTTATTACAAATGGCCAACTGAGATTCTTTTTCCATCTCCTTTTTTTTGTTTCATGTAATTTTTTTTTTTTATTTTTATTCTTATTTATTTGTCCGTTAGCTTCGCGATTCCCTTTTCCGCGAGCATGAAAATTTCTTACGGAACCGAACGGGGCGAGGGGAGAAAAAAAAGGTTGAGAAACAAAAGAACACGGGAATTTTTGACGGACAACAAATTCCCGAAGGATAAAAGCTCAGAATTTGTAATTCGGGTAGAGGGTGCAGGTGAATATAATTTTTTTTTTTCTTTCTTTCTTCGCTTCTATTCCGAACTGATTACTTTCATGGTAGGTGGTCGTAAACTGCAGGCAATTGTTGGTAACGGTTGGTAGTAATGGAATGATTTGTAACTCGAATTATATAGCTGGGAATTTCACGCGTTACCCATTTTGCTTTTCCAACAAGTTTATATATATGTATTTATTATTACACACCCCCGCGTGTCGAGTCGGTGTAATGTATGCTCGATGGTATATACCTATATGTACGTATACTTAGTATATTTTGCTTTTCGAAAATTCACATCACGCACAAAGCAAAATTTAAGCAGGTCATTAATTAATGAACTAAATTTACGAGATGATGAAAGCCTTAGCTACACCTGCAAGAACGTATGTATAATCCGCGAGCTTCTGATTTAAGGTTTCTTCTGTTTCTTCCGTCATTTATTCATTCATTTCTTCTTGTATAAATTCTATGGATAATACGGCTGATTTGAATTATTTAAAAACATAACTCCGATAATTATCGTCTTGTACAGCAGCAGCCACTTATAACTACATATTTGATAACTGTACCAAATTCATGTTCTCCTTTCAGAAACGAGATTTATACAGGAACTCAAGCTTCCTGCAAGCTTTCATCTCAGCTAGATTACTCGACTTTCGAAGCTCATGACGTATATATCTACAAAGATTGTCGGTTAAGCTCTAAGAAGAAAGGGGTGGAAAAGTGACCGAAACTTGGAGAGCGAGAGCTGAGACATATTGAGGAAAAATAGGGGCAGATTTAGTGCTTTTTAACCCTTACCCTTGGGCTCTCCTCAGTCAAATCATGCGTACAAGATCAGCGGAAGTATGAAGAAATTTCCTTTCTTTTTCTTCTATTTTTTATTCAGGCATAAAATATATACGACATGAAGAATAGTTATAATGAAAAAAAAAAAAGCAACTTTTCGTGCACCGTCACTTTTCAGCAGGTGGAAGTATACAGGCAGTTCAACCGAATTATGCTCAATTTCCTTTATATATATATATAAAACTTTTTCTCAAGGCTTTACTTTCCTCGCGTTGTAAAATGAAACTTTTATCTCCCGTTCTCGATCATGCCTACTGTGATAATAAAACAAAATTCTGACAACGAAGCATAAAAAGAAAAAAAGAAAAGAGAAGAAAAAAAAAGTAAGTAAGGAGAAAAAGTCGGTACTTATCCGGGTATTTTATAGCTTCTCATACGATATCGTTCACCCAATTATTACGTGAGTATGCCTATAATTATAATTCGTAACCAATTGTTGAAATTTTTGTCGTTCTCTGTTACACTTTTCTAAATCTTTGATTCTCTCATTCTATTCCCCAATTATTCTTCGGACATATTTTTACAATGAATTTTTCAACCGCAGTCGGAGGACTCAGGTTATGCTGACATCTGTATCGTTTCATGTTATCTGCATCTGCATAGAGAAATTCCTTGGTGATATATGAGAGAAAATTCAAGGACTATAATGCTTCGGAAACCTATATCCACTAAGTTGCAACGTCGAAGCTCGTGTTGCACTGTAGAGGAGCCAAAGTCGAGGCTCGATTTCATGCGCATTAAGGTGCGTTTGACACTCTGATCCGCAACTTAAGTGTATGCTATACATAGGAGCTTTACTGCATCTATCGATATTCTACCATAGAGTCCAAATACCGCGGGTATTCCACCCTCCGTTCTCACTCGACGCAGCTACCCCATTTTCATCATTTCTTAAATACAATTTTCGCAATTTTTCGCACTGCCTAGTCGAATAAAAAATGAAAATTTATAAATTAACAGAACATTGCGATGTGGCGCGCGCGTGCGGTGCTAGCGAATGAAAATTTATCATTCTTCATACGTCCGCATATTAGTCTGCAGGAGTTGGGAGAGTCTTTGGTTGCGTCTGCAGGCGATATGGGCGCGGTATAAGAGAACAACTAATGCCGTTTATATCTGTCTTCCTGTAGCGAGGTTGACGGGTCGTACTTTATTACATCCGGCTACTTAACTAGCTGCTACGGAACAACCAACAAATTACAGGTAAATACCAAGATCACGGTAAACCGAAAGTAAATATTTAATTTCTACCTTACTTTTTATTTTTCCTCTCAAATCAAACACTTCGTCTCACCCCTGCAGCGCCCCAGCGCTATACTTCCGGCTGATTAATTTCTGAAGAAAATGATTCGCATAATGGAAAAAAAAAACGAAGCTTCGGATCGATCGTCATCGCGTGATCCTTGAATAACTTCTTCTCTCCACATCGTTTTGTTTGTTTCTCCAAATTTTCTTATCGTTCATAAACTGTACGTTGGGAAGCATGGAGAGAGCGTTGTGGGCGTCGAGGGAAAGGATGTGTTCCATAAACATTAAGCGTCGTTTCGTGCACCTGCGGTTCTCAAAGGCTAGCCTGCACTGCTCCTTGTGAATTAACGTGGCGGCAAGGGGGATGCTGTTGAGGTCGTAGAACGGAAATCGGTAGGTAGATATAATTCTCAGGAAATTCTGAGTCTCTTATAAAATCTCTATCGTATCTAATCGTGACCGTCTTAAACAGCGGTGAAATTCCCTCGCAACAAATTCCGAATGCTTTCAAGTGATTCCTTACGACCTTTTGAAATTCGAGAAGAAAGAATTTCCTCTTCACCTGTTTCTCTTGTATAATTACCAAGAAACGAAAGAGGAGCAATATACACAGATAAATCTGCATCTGGGTGTAAGATAAAAATTCATTCTCTCGGTCGCATCTGATCCTTTGTTCTCGCGAAACTCCGTTCAAACCCTCTTTCGCGTGTCTTTGGAGACTGCGCTCGATAAACTGTGCGACTTTTTTTTTTTCCTCTCCTTTTTTTTCAACTTTTTATTTTTTTTTATCTCGTTTTCGTTATTATTTTGGTTATTATTTTTCACGTGTGTATTACGCTCGCTTGTTTTCATGTAAAGTTTGCCCAAGGCTTTCGGTACCACTCCGAGGAGCATATGTACCCCACATTGTATAGAATATACGGCAAAGTATAACCGTGTAGTTCTTTACTCTCATGAAGATTGCAAGCGGCAATTCTCTTCTCATTCCTTGTTTTCACTTCTTTGCCGTGGCGCGTGCAGTGCAGTTTATAAGGTGCAGGGTAAGTACGCACATGATACGGTGGGACTCGTAACCGAGTGGGGTGCGAGTTTTTTTTCTTAGAAAAAAAAAACAAACAAAAAAAAATGAAGAAAAACGAATGCTTCCTGGCTTCATTTCCCTGCAGCGTAACGTTCAGGACGTGATAACGTATTATATACCGGGGAACGTGGTGGTTGCAGGTATTAGAATGATTCTGCCCAACGGAAAATTCAATTATGGAATGCTCAGTTTTATCGTACGTTAGAGAAAGTGAGAAAAAAAGCTTCCATGTGCTCGGAGCAAGGAGAAATTCAGACTTCCAAGCGATTCAAACTTCTTCGAGTATAATTCAACTCCAACGAAACACAGCGGTGCAGGTAATAGGGAGAATGGAAAAAGAGAAAATTAAAAAATTATAAAGACGAAAAGGTGAAGATGGTACCATAATAGGTAGGTACGTACGCTGATAGATGTAATGATGATACGAGTGTAGATTCTTTGTACCTATTCGAGAGACCTTTGACCCTCTGCAGGGTTGTAACGAAGAAATTACAACTCTTGCTCGCTTTGTTCTTTTACCCCGGCATGTCATCCACGAAACGTGAACGGAAAACCTTTGTTTTCATCAGTACACCGCAGGATTGAATATGTGTAGGGGGAGAAGAGCTGCTAGTCAATCCTTTCCTTAGGGGGTGTTTTTTAGGGGCTTTTCGCTCGTCTATATATCCGCGTACATCACGTCGCGTCGTGTCCTACACCGTACGTATTTTCGCTCCAATTCTTTGTACATTATTATACCTTCATTTATTTTATTTTCCTTCGTTTTTTTATTTTCACATTCGTTCGCTCGCCTACTACACGTATGTATACCCTACCTACCATGTCGTTGAGTGAAACTAAAGAGTGAAGGGTGAACGGCAGAGGAGGGTAAAGGGTAAAGGATTTAAGGGCTGAAACTGGAGGGCGAAGGGCTCAGTTGTATGCGAAAGTCGACGAGGACCTTATACAGGAGCAAGTTTCTCGTGGGGCACGCGATAAGGGTTATCAGGGCTGAAGGGCACTCCGTTCAGAAGTGACGAGCGCCACTGCTGCTTCGAGAAGGAATAAGGTACCTACCCACCTACGTACTGCGGTACTCAAAGTATCGTAGCGAAAGCTTTGAAATTTTCGACAAAACGAACAACTGAATATCTCATAAACGGTGGTCACTCGACTACCGAATCTTTATCAATCGACCCACACCCTCTGGTATAAACTTTTCTCTAATTTTTTTTATCTCGTATAATTGCGGTGATTCTAATCCTGGAACCGACGCGAGAAACGTGGATATTTTTTTCATGGCATTCTGTGAGAAGAATTTTCAAATTTTTGTAACGGAGTGTCGTAAACTGGAACCTTTCATTAAGCACGCGGACGTTGCACATGGATGCTTGAGGTAGAGAGAATTACCCTCTTCTGCATCGCGTGGGTAAGGGAGAGGCCTCTTCCCCATTTGGATATGTACGCACACTTCGCGTTCATGCGGAGGATATAGTGTACGTACATGACTACTCTTTGCCTGAGGAACACAAGATCCTCGAGTACAGGGAGAGTTTGCTATGAATAAAAGGGGGAATTGTTACGTAGAACGAGAATCTCGAATACTCGGCGAGTGTGCTAATACGCACGGCGCAGGAAACTATGAGGGGGTAAAAGTAAGAGTGCAAGAGGGAAGAGGGAAGAGGGAAGAGGGAAGAAGGAAGAGGGAAGAGAGAAAAGGGGAGAGAGATCTTGGATGCGGATGCATTAACAAACAAGGGATCGAGTCGCTGGACAATTAGTCACTGCCTGACCCGTTCTAATTCCTTATTGATCGAGGGTGCAAATCGCTCGGATACTCAAGGCTTTGCAAACCATATCTCTACGTAATCAGTCTTGAGATCCAATCAGCCTACAGCGTTTAATCACGCTAAATTGATATCTGGCATCAGCTGCTAACTCCCTATTCCAATTTCATTTCAACAGATTTACCCTAGATTTTCTACTTTTTGTTTTTTCATTTTTCACCTTTTTTTTTTTCATTTCCACAAAGCGTACCTTTCATCCATTTTAATTCATCTATTCTCTATATTTCGATTTCACGAATTACAAAAACTCTTTTTTTTTATTTATCTATTTTTGTTTTTTACTTTTATTTAGAACTGAAAATTCGTTTTCGGTAAGAGCTGTTGCTGCTGCTGCTGCAGCTTCGATGTTTTGTTACTTTCCAAGCAGAGCGACCGGAAAAGCTTCTGAAGAATATCTTTTGTTCTATCGAAAGTGCAGGACTGAGCGAATTCAATGATTTTCCAATCGTGAGAATCACTCCGGAAAACATGAAACGTAATTACAGCCGAAGTAGATTACATCGCAAGATCGAAGCTACTATTAAAAGTCTGATAGTTTTTTTCCTCATCATTTTCTCCCTAGTAATAATATCTTCAAACTATAGAGTTCATATAAATTAAAACCAAAAAAAAAAATATTTTTACAGTCGTACAGAACGATTAGCGAAAAATTTTCAACGTTGCGAAAACCCTCGCATATCTTCGTTCGTTATCTGACATTTTGACGACCCTCGCAGAGTAAAAGGTGTCGTCGAGAGTCCAAAAATTTCGTCACTCCACTCTCATTCCGCGTGTATATTAAACCGTAATTTTTTTTATTTTTTTGTTTTCTCAGAAAAGGCGGTCGTTCTTTTCGTTGTAACTACGGGACTGTATAATTCGCGTTCGCATATGTAGAGCAAAAAGAGAAAAGAAGAAAAAAAAAAAAAATTCCTGAAGAAATACAAAGGCCGTTTAACGCGCTGTAGGTATAGTACGCTGCAAACGTTAACCCTCGTGCATTGCGGGCTGTCATGTAAAAAGTTAAATAAAAAGGTCCGGCTGAAACCACACGCGGTTAATTACCGGCCTGTTACTCCCCACGTACTTTTCATCTCCATTTTATTTTACTTTTTTTTTATTTCATTTTATTTTTTACTCTTCTTTTTTTTTTTATTCAGGGAGAACACGACTCGGGCCGATCTTTCGTACATTATAACGTTATATCGTCCACTGCACATTGAAAAAAAAAAAAAAAACATTTCTCATATCTCAGAGACGAGTGAAAAGCAAGAATTTTGAAATTCATGTGTACAAATAATTGACGAAATACGCGATCTCCTATTTAAATTTTTTTTTTTCTTTCCCATCAATTTCTATCGACTTTCGGAATTGTTGTCGGATAATACGCTGCGAGATTGAATTCTCCATACGTGTGAAATCAAGGTGTTATTAAATATGAATGAAAAGATGAATCAATCGGATATCTGGTATAAGAATCGTTGGATTATATGGAAGTAAAGAATGTGAGCAATCTGGCGAATCGAATACTCCCCATGTAATTAATAGGGCTCGAGAATTTCTCGTAGAGTAGCAAAAACTGCAGCATGACGAAAGCTCTCTATATTAGCTAGCGTTCCGTCGTTTCGACTGTACAGGGACGTCCCACTCGGGCGTCCGTAAGCCTTTTTTCTTTTTTCCTTCTTTTTTTTCCTAAGGCGTTCCTGACGCTATTGCTCGCTGTATGCTCCTAAATGAAGATTTAAGTTTATTTAAGTTACTTTACGATAAGTTTAGCCGCCGCTTTCGTCGCTGCAAGTTCAAGGTAAATATTGATCCGCAGAGAACGGACGTTTCTGGTTATCACCACGCGCTGAATGCGGAAGGCGGAAGTGGATACGCGTTTAATTGTCACCGGTAACTGGGTCAAGAGTTCTACACGGATGACTAACTTAATAAAACGCTCTATAAAATCCTCCACAATTACCATTAGCAGGCGCCATTTCGTCGGGGATTCGTCTCACAGAAATTATACCGTCTCGTCGCTTAGTTACGTCAACGTTAAAAAAACAAAAAAAAAAAAAAGAAGCATTATTAGCTGTACCTATATCTATTCTAAAGAATGTTCCGGATAGTTTTTGATTTACTTTCTTTTGTTTCTCACTTTATTTCTTTTCTCTTATTTTTTTTTTTTTTTTTCTTTCCTCTCATCCCCGATGCACGGCGTGCAGGACGAGGTTCAATTTCGTCCCTTGAGAGTTTTGTACGGTTTTGTAAAGGTTCACAAAGGCACGTATTTTGGGCAATTTACGAAGCTTCAAACTTGCAGTTTCGAACAAACCCAGACCCTGAATTGAGGCGAATATTCTCGTAGTCTGGATTCCCCATATGCTTTATACGTGTAACACTACAGTATACGTGGGCCAACAGGACTACAAAGCTGCCCTTTGGCTCGTAAAATTCTATTCACTTTTTTTACCTTTGTTTTCCGAATTTTATAAACCGCGCGCATGAGGGTATAAATATATGGTAAAAACATCTGGCAGGGATCGTTCGGATTAATTGTTCTTTGAAATTTTCGGAAATTCTTTATCTACTGAAAATAAATATTATACGCTTTTTCATTTGTTTATTTTTTTTTTTATTTTTTCTTCTCTCGTTCTTCACCCGTATAGGCAATATGCAGAATTTAAGCAAGATTATACACGGCGTGTATATAATGTGTACAGTCAAAGGATAAAAAAGGGGTTTTTGTTGATTCCGGCAAATAGGGAGCCAGTTTTATGTAGAAAAGGACGATCTCTCCTCCCTTACAGAAGAATGTAATCACGCTAATGAGAGCGCTACTCTCGAAGCTTCAGTTTCCAAGTATAGTATACGAGTATACCTAATGCCAACTGCTTTTGAGAGATCTGGAAGAGGGATACGAAAGTGGAAATATCGTCGCTTTTGAACGATGTGCCTCGCAAATCTATGGCAGGTACGTTTCTTTTTTCTTTTAGGTATTATTATTTTTATTTCTTATTTTATTGTTTTCCCTCGTTTCTTTCCACCTGTTTCTCTGTCATCCATCACGTCCTTTAACTTATGATTTAAAAATTGGAACCCATATCCCCAGTTGTCATCGTCATTAATTTTCATTTTTATTTGATTTTTTCTCTTCTTCTCAAGGGATTGATTTTGGTTGGAAATAATTTTCCACGTCTTCATATATATGTATAGCCATGGCAGAGTATATAGCGCGACGATTCAATGCCGGTTGAGCCTGATTAAATAGTTTTCGGTAGCCACGACCGCACATTATATAGGTATCCCCATACCTATATAACTATATAAAGACTGCTGAGTCGTCAAATCTATAAGAATTTTCCGCGTACTGCGCAATCAATTTCCACGATCTGTCTAATTCGTGAACCGTTCTCTGCATTTTATGGATCTTTTACGTGCCATATAAGCCGCGAAAATGCCTAAACCCAATTCCAAAGGTTTTTTCCTGCACCTTACGCCTATCGCTTGTATCAAAGCGGCGTCCACACCGAAAAATGTTGGACTCGACGACGACTTCTTTCTTTTTTTGCTTTTTCGTATACCCTAATTTTGGCACATCTTGTATTGAAATTTTTCTGTCAATTTTATTAAGACGCTACCAGACTTGGGCGTGGCTTTAGGCAGAGTTCCATTTTCCATGCATTATTATTCCGATACTGACGCGTTGGTAGCGTACACGTCGATGCCAACGGATCTAGGATTTCAACATAAAGCAGCTGTCGGAGATCGATATATGCAAAATATTCTTCTTCTCCCTTTGAGCTTCGCAATGATATAGTTTCCGAGCTATTGCCTATTTCATGCTTTATATACGTCGACGACGTTGTAGACGTACATAATTTACGAGTTGTCTTCTATATCCTTATCGCGCAATCAGCTGACTGTAAAATTCTGATCTGCATATGTTGCGCATTGAGAAGAATGAGCAGGGTATTTTTCTCTGAAAAGATTCAACCGTGAAAAACAGTATGCTCGTAATATACATTATTCTGTAGATATTACATAGGTATAATCGCGAGGAGTTTGTTGAAACGTTGGTATACCTCACGCGACTTCGTAAACCGCCTGCAAGTTGAAGCTCGTGAATCATCAGAACGCATAGTTGTTATATTAGACTTGAGAGTTTGGAGTGTCCCTCGAGAGGCCATTCAGTGTTACGAGTGTCTATCCTAGGCAGTTGGTAGTTTCATCGTGTGGGTAGGTGCAAAGTACTTCAAAATTCAAGGATATGACTCGTAAAACCGGCGCGGCGTTTACTTGCACCAGCCAGTCATTATACGTTCTTCAGGCCTTGAATTTTCCAAACTCAACGTTTAAACGCTTCCACATACATAGGTATAATATATTTCTCTGCTAAGAAAATCGCCCATAACTTCTTCATTCGTCATTCATTTTACTCGTACAGATACACCGAATTACGGAGGACTATAGAATTTCTTGGCCATCATTTCACCGATGAGAAATTCTCGATAATATTCAACTCTCGTTCCCCACCTAATGAAGTAATATCGTTTCCTGTACCGTTGAATCTTCCCATAAGAGGAAGTGCACTTCAGCTTTGAAAAAACAACCATCGTCGTCTTCGTCAGCGTAAACTGATAAACAAGGCACTCAAGTACCCTCGCAGAACCTGCAGCGTGCAGTTCATGGAATCTATAAGATGATGGCCTCTATAAATGTACATTACGTAGAATAGGCTATGACGCGTGTCGAGTTTTCCCATATTATACGTTGAAACAAGAAGAATCTGAGAAATCCAACAAAAAAAAAATAAATAATTCTGCCATTTAATAGAATGAAGTAAAAGAAACGAGTAGGAAATGAAGAAATTGAAAGAACGATTCCCGGCTGTTGAGAAAACGAACATACATATATCTGGGTGCATATGACGCGTGGTAATTTTTTAAAAGCTCCCGGAGACACACAGCCTGTTCTATGGGAACTAATATCGACTGTTTGAGAGACCCTATTAACAAACAAAGCCATTTGCCTTCCGACTGCTTGCAAATTGATGGAAAGTGCCTCTCCGTGTTCCCGTTCGCAATTCAATTGCCAATCTTGTTTGTTTGACTTTTTTCACCCACCTGCTTTTCCCGTTTACCATAGATATCTTTTCTCGTTTTCGTTTTCACTTTTTTTTTCATTTTATTTTATTTCATCTCTTCTCCATCCCGTTACTCAACCCTCCATTTTTTTTCTTCCGTTTATGTTGAAAATAAAATAAAAAAAAAAGAACACGCATCGAAAAAAGTTGGGAACCATTCGATGCGTGAAATATTAAACTACGCGTAGGAATATTATTACTATATACCTTAGCTATATCTACATCGTGAAGTTGTACTACACCATATAATACATTATATACTCGCGTGTCTGACCACCCCTAAGGAATATTCCTTGCGGGGGTTAAAATGACTCAATCTTCCTTAATGCATCGCATAGATTATTTTATAGATCGTATACCGATAGTATATGCACTTTCCTTGCGACCCACGGCAATTATACTCCAACCTCCACCTTATTTTCACCTCCGCCCCATTCAATCTCGGAGCAGCAATCTCCATTCATAAACTGACTCTGATATGAAAATAGGAGGTTGATTACGAGGTGCTACGTGTTGTACACCTTGTTAATTTTTTTATTTTTTTTCTTGTGTTCACGTCATTTAGTTTCTTTGAAATTTTTTCGAAGATTTGAGATCTGATGAGTTTTTTGATTCGGTCTGCGAATAGACGTCTGCATTATGTGCGAACGAGCTTTCTTGTTTTTGGGTTTTCTAGCGTTGCAAGTCTTAATTGCAGTGGGACCGGCATGCGTTGGTCATACCGAACGAGCGTCGAGGGTCAACTTAGCGAAATTCTCCCTCCTCTTTCTCTTATCTTTCTATACCGACCACTTCAAGTCTTCCCCTGCACGTCTATGTCACACCTCGGTAACCCTCTTAATTACTCGGAGAACGAGGGACAACTCTGGTTAACAGTCTCCCGGGAGTTTCATCCCTATTTTGTACATGTCCAAAGATCAAACTGACCCCATTCTCCACTCCTAGAAAGATACTCGCTGAATTGTTAAATCTCCAACTCCGTAATTCCCTACGTATAAATTTACAACAGTTTTCCGCTTTCGATCAAGAATCGCACGGTTGCACCGGCTACTACGGTGATTTATCGCGGTCAAGAATTTTACCCCGTGAATTATATTCGTAGGAGGATACATAATACAGGTATATAGGTATTTATATACCGGTGCAACAGAATATAACCAAAAAAAAATAAAAATATTCTTCGACTAAATTACTCCGCGCGTGCATCGCAGAACATGAAGTGCAACGTTGAAGTAAGCGTGTAAGTCGCGTATTTACAACCGGTTTAAATTCTTTCAAGATGAATAAACTAGAACGAACTACATCTGCAAAGTTTTACAACACGAAGGATTTGTAACGTGTTTCTTTTTTGTTTTTTTATTTTATTTTTTTTTATTTATTCTGCATGGTTTCGAGAGTCTCAGTTTACAAAGTGATATCTGTTTACTCTAATTAACTTGATCTCACCCGACAAATAATATCCGCGTACAAGACGTGGGGTTTAATTAACGTATAATTTCGCTGAAGAAAGTATTTTT
The DNA here is from genome assembly GCA_963932425.1 of Athalia cordata. Classification (NCBI taxonomy): domain Eukaryota; kingdom Metazoa; phylum Arthropoda; class Insecta; order Hymenoptera; family Athaliidae; genus Athalia; species Athalia cordata. The sequence continues at coordinate 37,443,780 of OZ010626.1, forward strand.
CGGAAACGGAAATTAAAGAGCGAACTTTTAAGCGGAAATCATGAAATTCTAAAATTTTCGTCCATTTTACTTGTCAGATTCCAACCATATAGCTGCAATGAATTAAAATGTCTTGACTTTACGGTATTGAATAGTCCGAAAAAAACGTCGGTAAAAATGGAATCTGATTTTTCTCCTTTTCTTCTCTATGCGCTACAGCGGAAGAGCTTCCCCAGCGGAATTTGGAAGGTCCGGAATAATTTTCCATGTGATGCATACCGTACACCAATTGAACAACCGAACCGGTCGCAAGTATAAATTTATTTTGCGATTCCAATTTGTTTGTAACTGGTGCACTCTCGCTCATAATATGTATAAGCTGCTGTGAACTTTCTTCCCACAGGTCGCGCTCTTCTTCATCCCCTTCTCCCTCGGATCCACACTTGAGGGTCGGACCTGTTCGTCGGTGGTTAACCAAAACGGAATTCTAGTTCAACTGTTCTACATTATATGGGGTTGGTTGCGCGAGAGAGAGCGAGAGAGAGGGAGAAGGGTACCTGCAGGGTGCATTATGCACGTGAAATTTCACCCGGTTGAAATAACAGACGCGTTTAAATGAATTAATTACACTTCAGTATATGGAGAACACCTAGACCTGCGGACGGAATGCGTATAACGTGAATAAACGTCTGACTAGATAAACGTCGAGCGAAGTTCAAACTTCTTGACGTTTCAACGCGTTTGTAGGGATATCTTATAACTAATATAAGCGAGGAATAGGAGACGGAATTACTGAATTAAATGAAACAAATTTTTCAAACTCGGAGATTTTTTTTTTTCTTTCAAATACTTCATCGTTCCGAAATCGACGATTTTTTCCGTCCACGTGGGTTACGTGGTGAGAAAGAAGAGCGTAACCCAGAAAAATGGAAACTCCAAATAAACGTCAAATTCTGTAGATTTTTGGGAGGTCTGGGTCCTTGACAAAGTGATATCATATTATTAGGTATATCGTGGGAATATTTTATTCTTTTACTAGACGTACTGCGGAACAGAACCACTTATTGTTAGATTCTGTTTACAGCGACGTGCATCGAGGAATTCAATTTATGTAAGGCATGCCATCGACCCGCTGCAGGCTCTAAAACCATATGCATGCCTGTATCGAGATAGGATAGTCGCTCTGAGCCGCGGAGTGATCCAAACGTTTTGTCGTCGACAGTCGCTCGTTTGGTATTTGAAACATGACCCTGTATCCGATGTTACGATAATACGTATTCGATCCAGAGATTATCTCTATAGATTCTTTCAGTCAAGATTTAAGTCATCCTCTGTCGAGGCTCCGAGTAAGAATCAATACGGACGATTATTTTATTTTATTTTTTTTAATTTTTGTGTCTTTGTGTTTTTTTTTTTTTTTTGTGAAACTGTTCGAAAGGTCTGACACACGCGTGATAGTTTTAGAATATATATATACATATAGAGTAACGTGGACTGCGCAAGGGTTTGAAAGAAAAATACGGCACTCTGCAAACCTAAAGTGGATTAAAATAGTTCTTTCTCTGCAGTGCAGGAGGAGAAATCTCGAGAAAGGAGTTTGTGCACTTTGTCACTCCAGAAACCATTATTTGTAAGATAGCTTATACAGCTCCTCCCATTTCGTTATGTCTTTCGGTTATTTCGTACCCTGCGGTATAAGTGGAACGATATAATAGTCACAATCAGCGAATGATCCGCGTCGGATAGCTTATGAGTGAAAATCAATTATACTTATTGCAATCGAATTAACGCTGAGAAATAGATTATTTTTCGACACTCGATTATATTCCTCACATTTTTATCCTCCGATGACCATACAGCGAAGATACTCCCTCAGACAGCTATCAGGGTCGGGGGATTCATGGAACAGCAAATCAGTTGCTAACGCGTTTTGGCGCGAAACGCGGTCCACTGGACTTCCCTCCACGTTACTGGCGACAAGCCAATCTTCACTAATGACCTTATACCATCGCCATTGTCTGTCCTTTATATCACAGGAAGTACTTCGCATTAGCGGTATGTAATTTTCTAAAAACCGGACCTCATCCCCATATCCCACACCTGCTACTGATCCGCGTAAGCTCGAAAAACCAAAAGAATTAGGACCAAAAAAAAAAAGTCCAGTTTCATCACGGCTGTCGTAAGACTGAAAGTCATTTTTTTCTTCGCTCAAATTTTCGGTCACGGTTCAGCGGCACTGATAAACCTGAGAACAGTATCTTTTTTTCTCGTATTTCAATTGATCGGACAGTGATGAAAAAGAAAAAAAGAATAAAGCAAATCGCCATTATCCTATAAAATGAGCGAATTCGCTCCACCTATTTTTATGATACACTAAGCAACGAGGTCACTTGGGAGATTGTGTGGAAAATCTGGAGCTCCGATGGCATAACCGCACATGAATTTTACATTTCAAGCAGACGGCGAACGCGGCACAGTAGTGGCCAGTCGTTACTTAGCACGAGAAATTATTTCTCGCATACCGAGCTGGTTTCTGAAAATTCACCGGGTCATTTTAGTTGGTTTAATTTTTTTTCACATTTGCTTTTTTTTGGGTTTTTTTTTTTTGCTCGGACGCGGTGTAACGCGGATAAGCTTTTAAAGAATTTGATTTTGCGTTTTTTTTTTGCTTCGTTTCATTTTATTCTAGCTCGAAAATTTAATTTTTGAGTAGCCGACGTGGCGGGTGCTGCTAATTGCGCTAATATAAGGCAGGAGTGGAACGATTTTGGTTGGATTACTTTTTTTTCGTTTTTCACTCCACACATTTTGTTTCTGTTTGTTCACGTGTTTGCGTATATGTGTATGTTTTTTGGTTTTTTATTGCAATTTTTCTTTCTTTTTTTTTTTGTTTTTTTTTGAGGCAGGGTTAAAATACGACGGGGAGCATAAACCTGGAAAATTAAAGGTCAACGTTGTGTTATTGACAGAACAATTTGCAATTCCTCTACGGCTGATGCCGCGATGTTCTGCGCACCCTAGAAATAAGGGATTTCCCTTGTAATTTCAGTTACGCTTGAACGGTCCACCGCAGGACTACGTGATGGCGGCGGCTGTTTTGCATGGGATCTTGATTGACGCCATACCAGAAATCGTCGTCTACATATACCAGACGGATGGCGAAGGAGCATATACTCCACACATACGTAAGCCGTACGTACGTATATACCATATACCGACTTAGTCAAAGGGGAGAATTCCCGTAATGCGGAAACATACTTTAACCACCTTTCAATTTCAGAGTACATGAGAACCAACTGCATTTGCTATTGGCAAGCCAATTTGTCAGTCCTACGAATACGCGACTAGACGATTCCAGATAAATACCGTCGATTTAATCAGCCACTGATCAGGTAGGTCCTGGTTCTCATTTTATTATCTAAACAAAAAAAATTTACTTCACATAATAATTATCGCCTTTTGATGACGTGAAAGCGCGTGAGATAAAAAGAAGAATTCCTCAAATTTGCGAATTCAACATAAGTTTACGTTGGTATAATTATTTTATTTTTATCGCATATCTCATTCGTTGGCGATCTTTATACGTGCCGGGGTTTTCTTTATGTCGGATAATAAATTAGCGACTGAAGCATCTCTTTTCTTTTTCTTTTTTTTTTTTTTTTATCAAGCGGCAATCGAGTTCGCATCTCCGTAAAAGTTGTAAAAATGACTGGGTCTTTTACTTTTCTCCTGTCGTAGAAAAATAGGTATAACCACGCGCCCCCTCAGCTGCTCTTACCCGTTCCACTTTTTATCTTACTTCATATAAATCCATGAAGAATGAAGGAAAGAAAGTAAAAAAAAAAATGACAAAATATACAAGGAGAGGAGAAATAAAAAAAACAAAAGAGTACCCGCGTTATCTTAATAACTCGACGTCAAGTCGAGCTGGCGTTTCAACTTATTTTTTTAAATTTATTTATTTATTTTTTTACTTTCAGTATGTACTTTCTCCATAGGTATAATACCTACCCTTCAACTTTTGACGCTTATTATACCGCACGGTGTATTAATGTTTTGCCTTGAGGTGAAGCTCGTTTTTTTTTTTTATAGATTCTATCCTACTTTTGAAAAACTTTGCTCTTTGATTTTTTTGCATGTCATTATCAATTTTTTTTTTTTTTATTCTTTTCTATTTTGGTTTACTTGTTCTTGGTTCTTATTTATTTATTTATTTTTTTTGAATTAATTCATATTCCATCTGCATTATATTATACGAAGAAACTTTTGATCTCGTGCAGAATAAGGTGAAATTGGATTAAATTTATAGCATCACCCATTCCCGAAAGTTTACCTATGATGAAATTATTTGTGAATTATTATTACATAAACACTCGGGGATTCGCTCGACCATAATTTCGCATTTTTAAAAACGAATGAAGTTTTCGAAAACCACGTGTCTGTAGTTTCTGGAAATTTCACCGCCGGTGCAGACGTACAAGTTTTATGGTCAGATATATATTAATCCCGCGGTTTTGGGAGACTCGGCTTTCCAGAATTTAGTAATGCATTCGTTGAATATCCGGCTACGTATTTACGTGTACCTTTACGTACATGCGAACTATCTGGCTCTGACCAGACTACTTCTGACTTTTCAATTTGAAAATTAGTTCGACTACTGATGATATACGTTCCGGTCGAGTCAAATATACACGTGCACCCCTATAAACGCATTTTTTGAATCCTTGTGCACGTTTTTTTCACCCCATTTCTAAAGCTGGATCAACAACGCTTCGCTTAACACATTTAATGCGGATATCAAATAAAAAATCTGTAAAAAAAAAAAATTAAATAAAGTAAAGTAGAATCAAAAAAAAAATTTTTTATCAAACGCGCGGGGTTGTTAAACAAAAAAAATAGTTGAATGATCGATTTTTTTCAGAATAAAAATATAGACGCGATCACAAATTATATATAATGGTGAAAATGCCGCGGTTGTTCGAAAAAAAAACAGAAGACAGAAAAATGAGAAGTGAATAAATTAAGAAATTAAGCAGCATAATTGTCGAATGGATTCGAACGTGCGTCGGGTTACATTGGTATGTACAAATATACGGTACATTAGAATACGTAGAGGTATTGAACGATTGGGTTATAACAGATATGAGAATATGTGTACTGTCGTCTACAGTCGGTCGGCGGTATACAACGAGTAATGTGGTATGGGTATATCGAGAGTGCTCCATTATTTATATCCCGATTTCACGGTGCAGGAGGCAATCCGATAAAAATGTAATATAACGTTCGTTCGTATCCCTGATATCCCCTTTGCCACTCCACGACGACGCCCCGGATCGACCCTCGACGCTACGCAACTATAACCCAACCGGTTTTCACGATCGTGATAAGGTAAAACAAAATAAAATAAAATAAAACAAAATGGAAAATAAATAAATTTTAAGGGACAAAAAAGTAAAAATGGAAAAGAAAAAAATTTGGGTCCCGGTGGTCGTTCAGCTGTGATGTTTCTCAGACAATTTAATTAACGGCTGTGAGCACAATTATATTCATATGTAAATATACGGACGTCCGAATTTGAATCGTCGAACTTTATTTATTTATTTATTTATTTTTCGGTTTGTTTTTTGTTCGACGAATTTTCTCGACAATTAATTAAATTCCTTATGCCGTCAATTATCAGGCGTAGGTTTATATCGATCGGAGTGAATTTATATATCGCTAAGGGTGATGAATGTTTTTGTTTGTTTGTTTCTGCCGCAACACGTATATAGGTATAGGTAGACAAAATGAACGTGATATCGGTATAGTATTCACATGCCTGTATGTATATACATATATATATAAAATACAGGGTAAAACAAATCGCTTTTTCTTATCCACGCGTTTTATCTCCTGCAGCAGTTTGTGTAGCCGATTCTCGTTACCTTGTACCTCAGCTACCAACTTTAGAATTTATATCGCTTACCAAGTATAATGTCTTTACTTTTCGACTCCTTTCTTCGTATCTGGGGCAATCTAAAACCCCCCTTTAATGCAACGCCTAACTAGCCGGACTATTACCAAGCTTTTTTCAATCCGTTGCTCGAAGCTTCTTCCTACAGAATCGTAATATTTTTAAATTCAATATCAGGAGGGAAGAAATTATTCGATGCGTGATATACGTTGGGATAACGTGTGTGAATTATAATTATTTCGTGCGTTACACATCAAAAGGTGATAAATGTTTGGGGTGGTAATTAATTTCATCATTAGCTCGTACAATGGAGATAGAGTGTGCCTAAAATGAGGCTAGAAACCCAACGCCCACAGTCAATTAGTCTTAATTAGCGGTCTACAATCTACAACCCGGTAGTTTGTATGCGATCACTTTTTCCTTCGCCCTTATTCCCTTTTTGTTGTATACGATAGACACTTTTTTCCGTTCGTAAATGTTTTTTTTTTCTTCCTTTTTTTGTGGTTTCTTTTCTTTTTTTTTTTTTTCTCTACCGCTCACCGAGGGGTTGACGCTATTATATCGTCGGGAAATTTGAACGAACACGAAACGTTTGACTGCCTTTTCTTGCTGTTTTTTAAGCACTGGATTTTGTTTTTTTTCTTTTATTTCTTAGACTCGGAGATTTCGGAGGGATTAGGTCCGCGAAAAATGGCGTGTAAAAAGCGCCTTTTTGATTCTGAAAAATTTAAAAACCGAGTGACAGTCAGAAGGTAAAAGAGCGAACCTCTTGCCTGATCTGCATTAGCATAGGGTGCGTGAGCTCACGCTGTATCAGAGTTGCGTGTTAGGTGGTCGTTATATTCCTAGAGCTGTGAAATGTTTTAACCCTGTGAATTTATTACGGTTTCAACTCCACTTGCCTTTCTTGCTTATTCGTTTTCTGTTTTATTCTTTTTTTTTTTCTTTCTTTCTTTCTTTTCTCTTTTTACTCTTTAAATTAGCTGTATAGAATTTCTTGCTGTTCACTTTTTAATTTACAAATTTATCAAACTGGATGGAGTAATTTTGTTGTTTTTTTTCTTTAAACTTTAACATGGTCACGAATTATAAATCGCCGTTATATATGTGAATGGCGATTCATTTTATGCCACTGAAAATTAGGGTGAATTCTGGCGTAACGTTCTTCCATCGAATCGATGATGTTTGCGAATCGTACTACCTGAAATTTCGCGCTACAGAATTTCAGTGTGGTCAGAATTCTATAGGTAGTATGTGCGTTTACGCATATCTGCGCCTGGCAGAATGCAACTGAACAAACAGAAATTGTTTATCCAATCGCGAATAGTCCGACATCTCTGCGGTAAACTTGTAACCAAGCAGTTTACCATTCAAGTCTACTTTACACGCCTCAAAATTCATTAAATTCCTATGCAACCATTGGGATATATATTCTCTTTATTTGAAACTTGCTAAATTGCATAGCAAACATTCGACGCATGCTTCAGGATAATGAGAAAATCAAATATTTATCGATGAAAGGTGAGCTTATTGATGCGTGAATTTTCAACATTGTAAACGACTTCGAAATATGGTTGAAAAAATTATATTATTATACATCGCTAATTACATAATCGGATGAAAACTAAATGAATGGAAAATACCGGCGGAAAATTATTATTACGTAAAAAAAAAAAAAGGAAAAAATTTATAGAAAATTTCAACAGTGAGGTAATCTTTTGTTATAGTAACTTTCGCACGCGCATTCTATATACTGCAGCTGTAGCAAGTTTTGTAATTTTTTTTTTTTTTTTGCCCTGCATCCTCATTAATAATTTTTCTCTATAGTTCCATGTACGTGAATTGTTGGGGAAAAAAAATTGAATTTTATTATTCTTCATTACCTAATAATTGTTGTAATTAATTCAACGAATGACATTCCCTTTCTTGTTCAGATAACTATTATTTTTATGTATAGGTATAGTAGTTAATTTTGACCAAATAACATTGACCTACTGCTGTCAATTGAAAACGATGACTAAAAACTATAATACGCGCACGGCGAGTTGCCTTTTCGGTGGTCATTAATAATCACATACATACAGGAATTTATGTTCTTTAAATTTGTGGAACACTTATACAGAAGACCGCGTCTCTAAATTGCACATTATTTGAACGTCAAAATTTCGGCAAGGACGCGAGTATCGAGTAAACATTATTTGTCGCGAATTCATTCGCTCAAAAACATTGATTTGAAAAATGATAACTTCAGAAGACTCTTTGAATTTAAAAGAAATTTTCATCACGCATTCGAGATCCGACGTGTCCCGTCTTTGAAAAAATTTTCTAAAGAGATTCTTCCGGCGTCTCCTGCAGGTACGAATACGTTGCCAAAAATAATCCTTTGATTCGTCGGAGACGATCGTTTTACAAATGACTTTTCTAAGGGTTCAGTTACCTACTGCCCGACGGAATTTTTACACGGAGAATCGAAAGTAAAAGGTTACGCGGTGGGAATCGTCAGGAAAATTATATACAGCGTTCGAGCGTTGATTGGACGATCCTTTACTTCGGAATTATTTTTATTACCACACCGCAAAGTGCATCGGCTAAAACCGCCGCATCAGTACGATTTGAAGCTTCGCGACCAGACGTTGCATTTCCTTCCTATTTTCTTTTTTTTTTCATTTGTAATTTCGAACATTACAATATCGATATACCTATTACATAGAGAAACATTTCAAAAAATAGTTCAAATTATGATACGTTTATAATCTTTAGAAAATTTCTTAAAGCTGTTTGTGAATCTCTTGAATGTAATCCCGAGCGGGATTAGCATATTATAATATTTCGCAATATTTTCAACGGTGCAAGTTTGTATTATATATACGCGCAAGAGGTCTTGCTGAGAGTCTATTTCTTAATAGGAAGACACAGCCTCGGGCTTAGAAGCTGTGAACCTTTAGACCTAGTAAACAAAGGAGTTGAATTAGATAAGCTGCCTCTGATGTGGACTTTGGAAGAATTATTGTCCGCGTATTCCATATAAGATTTAAATTACCAAGTGAACGTACATACATACCTAACGACCGAAAAGTAGTTACTTTCGTCTTAATTAACTATCTTTCCTGCACAATTACTAATACACCTCATTATATTCTGCGGGGGAAGTCGCAGTGGGTTGACACAGAAAAAAAAAGTGAAACAATCTTTGCGTGTGCTTAAGCTGTTCGCAATTTATTGTCGGATTTAATAAACTGGTTTCGAACACGAGATAAAAATACCTTCGATGGTGTCCTTATTCTATTTCTATGTGATCTATAGGTATAAATTTTTCATCCCATAACGGGACATCGTATACCTTCGAACGAGACAAAAAAGTGGTATTGTAACTGTTCAACGGTGGCTCATGATCCACATGTCTGTAATTAGAATGGTTTTGATCCATTAGAATGATCAAGTTCGAAGAAAAGAAAATCAGCGACCGAGTGAATCTGAAACAAAAAATTTCAACGGTAAAATAATACACACAGGTGTATTTGAGGCAGCGTAGTAATTTTCAGGTGAATGTAATAAGCGATATATTTTTCTCATGTAATTGTTTTGCCCCACCTGAAAAACCTTTCGAGGTTTACCAAGATTTGACATTAACGTCATGCATATGCCTCCAGCTAATGATAATTTCTACAAGCTTTATCGTCTCTATTAATAATTTAATTCTATTTTCTAAGTAAAAACTGACGAAATCCTAAGACCCGTGGATAATTATCTCCTCGAACTCTTGAACTCGTTTGACTATGACATTTCTATCTATACATATATGTTTCCGAGAGTTCAATTAATAGTCCTGCACCTTGACCATAATTACATGGACTCTCGACGCCGGTGGGGATAGAATTTCATAAATGATCGTATAACTTTTACCGATTAGTCCTTCTCGGACCCCGGCCAAGGTTAGGGATCAAATAATATGTATAACATTTCCTGATCAAATCTGGTTCAAGTACATCGGCTAATCACACCGGACAAAGGACGTTATCCGAACCGATCGATCGATCGTTAATTTGTATCGATTAAAATTTCTTTGTCAGAGAAAATTATTCCTTATAGAAATTACCAAGAAATTTTATTGAATTTCTGGCTAAAATCTAGCTCTGATATTTTATTTAGAAATTTTTCATCGATACGTAATTAACGCCGACCTTTTTTTTGTCTGTACGACTGATCTAGCCCCGTGAATTGTGCCATTAGCATATTGATGGTCATTACGCGACGAATGTTTGAGTGGGTACCTCGTAATCCATGAGAGAGTTATCTACTCCGCGAGTTTGATGACACAAGAAATGGGCAAACTTTAGCTCGCATATTAACCTGATAGTTGACTAAAAATTTGTGTCACTGTTACTCCAGTATAAATAAGTAAAAAAAAAAAAAATTAACAGAAGTGAGATCACAGATTTATAAATAAAATTGCATAAGTTTGGCAGATTGATATTTAGACTAAAAACGCATTTCTTAAAGCGTGTTTCGAACAAGACCTGATTATTGAATTTTCATGGTCACGAAACTGACGAAAGTTTTTTTTTCAAAAGGACAAACAATTCCAGCGGTAATATTTGGGATGAATAAATTTTTAATTCTGATTGAGAAGCTGATGAAAAAAAAAGGAAGAAAAAATAATTACTCGATCACATAATGAATAAATTTTTGAGGAATCCTAACGCAATATAATAGGCGAGACTCTCTGTCTCCATTCATTGTCAATTTCATCATTGATGACCATCGCCGGTCATTCGCAGCGCCTTTCTATGCCGATCGGTAGCGACTGTTATTTCTAACGAAATACTATTACTTATATCTATGAGGCATCATTTCGGTTATCGATAGAAATTAAAAACCGCGTGTTGCGCTTCACGTTTCATAAGCCGGGCATATCAGTTTCCTACACGTTATTTTTACATATAATTTTTATTTGATTTTATTATATCATACACATTTATATTTTATATCTTCTGCAATCTATGCTTATATTATATTATTAAATCATTCGCTGATCAGTACTCAGGAGATACAGAGCTGCTCGTGGACCAAAACTACTAGCTATACATATCTTCATCAACATCAACATAAACATCATTTCAAGGTGTCTCTGACAAGCGTACAAGAAATTCATAAAACCATGGTCAGTGCCTAACCGTCGAGCACCCGGTGCAGATGACCAAGCGCCGCGTTCCAAACATTTCGTTAATTAATTACACCTGGTTATAATTTTATTATTTTATTATCATGTACTTTACGATTCAGATTTTTATTGACCCAACATCCGCACTCTGAATATCATAAATATAATAATCTACAGTGTTACAGTTTCGTGCTTTTATTTTGTGCTTTTATTCATTTTTAATGGCGAATAAATTATCAGTGTCTGGAATAATGTGTGATCGTGTTATGATCCTCGTCGTTTTGACGTTATTTGGAAATTCCGCTTCAATTTTTTGTGCATCGTATGGACAGTTTTCTGAATTCGGATCGTCTTCGATTTCCGAAGATCTTCAAGACGACTACACAGACAATGCCATCGATTTAGTTGGCACGTCAATTTCACCTTTGGAAGATTTTTTACTCACAGTATCGAATCCTTTTAGAATTTTTAATCGACCCGAAGACCAGCTAGATCGTAACACCGAAAGACTGATACTGGGTCTTCCTTCGGGATTGAGAGACATTTTTTTAACCGGACGTAAATTTGCTGAAAAAGGATTTGGCGACGTTATGGAACAACACCGGAAGCGCATACAGGCAATATTTCCCGGTGAGTGTGAATCAAACGAAAAACAAAAAAAAAGGAATTTCAATTAAAAGTTAATCTCGTTTCCGCTGTTGTTATAATTATTATGTACCTAATATATTTTAATTGCGATTAAGGTAATTAGAATGTAATTTCCGATAAACTACTCGGGTCATGTACAGGAATAGTTAATGAAAATTTAACCCTCCATACCGATTGCTATGCAAGGGGTTACTTCTTGACTGCTGATTTCACGTGACACTCGATTTAACCACGTGACATTTCATCCCTAATTAGAACATTTCATTACGGAAACACGTTTCTTAAAAAGAAAGAATAAATAAAATAAATTAACCCCACCCTTGTATATATACGAAATGAGATAAGACGTTATTTTATTCAGGACTATTTCTAAGCCTTTCACGTACACTAGATTCTCCTATTAGAGATTATCGTACACTCTTTTACATTCATTATAATTAAATAATGCCCTCATAATAATTATAATATTATGCAACGATGCAACGGATGCTAAAATATCTTTCGAGTACAGTAAAACTCTCCATTGTTTTCGAAGAGTAATTTAGTCTGTAAAAATAACCTAACTATAGGTATGTATAAATCCGTGCAGAATTTTCGCTAAATTAGTCAATTGTAATAATCTAATAAAGTAAAATTATACGGTGCTTCACGAGGAGTGAAATCCTCGTAATTTTCGTCGTGGCTTATTACACATTTCGCGCGCGATTCTCTTGACATGTCGAATAATAATATTACGGTCGTCAATAAATTAGTGGCAAATAACGGGGTAATTAGTAACAATAATTATTATTCATTGCATCGATACACGTAGGTATGTTCCCTCTGCAACTCTAAAATTTCTACTAGAAACGCGAACAACGCGAAATTGCATGTAATATTAAACAATGTACAACAAATATTACCTATGCTTACGAATAGGAATCCCAAATACGTCTAATGCAATATAAATTAATTGCTACTATAATAATCGAGGTTAATTTAATTTTCTGATACCTACGCGCCGTGTTTCCGCAGGAATTTCAATATTACACACACATCATAATTTCTTTGTGGCATTCAAGTGCAGCGTCCTGCAGCTGTTGCAGAAAACAAATGTTATTTCATTTACAGATCTCGCAGACCATTTTAATTTTTAACAAAAAGAAAGAAAAAAAAACGACAAGTGTATACAATATTATATATAAAGTACGTATGTATGTACCGAGAGTATTAGCTAAATGTATCGAAAATTTCGTAACCCGACCTCCCGCGTATTATGGAAATATTATAATTTTTTTCAAAATATTATTCTTTAAATTCTGAACAGGTACATTATGGTGCGGAACCGGTGATATTGCTAGGAATTCAGAAGACATTGGACTTTTCAGTTTGAGCGATAGTTGTTGCAGAACTCACGATTCTTGTCCGCAATATATTAACGCAGGGGGTGACAGCAGAGGTTTGAGAAACAGCGGAATATTTGCCAGGTGAGTTTAAGGGTGAAATTTTATGCAAGAGCAATTATTAAAAAAAAAAAAAAAAAAATATTTATCATAAGACATCTACCACTCGTTATTTCAATATGATTAAACGTATATAATTTCTGAAAGTATCCCAAACGTGTTTTTTAAGTTATTTTGTTTGTTCGTTTTTTTTTTTTCCAATCACCGAAAAAAGCGCGTATTAATTTTGAGCATTTTTTTCGCGCGACGAATCCCACGGACGGGATCCAAGGCCTGCGTACGTGATGCAACGATCATTCACGGCTGAGCATGTACATATATAAGTTGCTCTCTGCTGTTCAGACACCGAAACGGATTTCGTAATAAAGTATCGCCGCTGCACTAGGCCATGGACCGACCAAACTGCTGCTGCTGCTGCTGCTGCTGCTCAGTTCTCATTGCATTTTACTCGAAAGGTTGAAGGAAAAGTATGTAAAAGTACATACTACGGCCGTAACTCGTTTCGAGTGCAACGAGAACGACGCAGAAAAAAATGCACCTGAACCAATAAGACCATAAATGAACATGAATACCCATTTGAAGAAAAATAAAAAAAAAAAGAACGAAAATCAACTCTTTACTTTCTGCATATTATGATAGATGGAATTTTCATTAAAGACTCGTGAATCATTTTCTTATGGAATACATTTCGCGTGGGTTTCATCGTATTTGTATGAGATTTGGATTGTTCGAGGAGTTAAATAATAATTAGATGTAGATTTTAGAGGTCGAGATGACCAGTCACTACGACCATTACCTGTAACTGATGTGAAATTAATTCTAATTTTTGTTGCTTCATTATTCGTCTGTTTCAAGATCCCATTGTGCTTGCGACGAAGAGTTTCACAGGTGCCTGAGGAAGACTCATACTCTAGTGTCCAAGAAAATCGGGATGACTTATTTTGACGTCCTACAGCCACAATGCTTCAAATTAGAGTACCCCATCAAACGGTGCCTCAGATACACGAGGTACTGAATTAATTTAAGACAATTCAGTTCGATTAATTAGTCATTTTTTATCGCAACAATTGAATAACCAATTTTTCTATTTCTACTGTAGATTTCCTGGACCGAAGAGATGCGTACTCTACGAATTTGACAAGACGAGCAATAAGACTTGGCAGTGGTTTGACAACAGAAATTTTTTGATTCCATTTGAGTTTTGAATTTGAACTGTACTATACATTAGAGTAAAATTGTATTTATTTTTAGATTTAGATTCGAATACTGATAAATCGTGCCAAATAAGTTAGGTATTTAAATATTGATTCATTTGAGTTCACCGACATTTTTTACGTGTAATTATTATTGAAGCACAGTGAGCGCAGAAGAGATTCTTAAGATGAAAGAATATTTGGTCGCATCAGTATTAATTTGGAAATGTATCTCAAAAATCTTGTATTATGATGATTAATATATAATAATTCCGGAACCAAATCAAAAATTTGATCCATCAATGCCATGCCCGATTCCAAATTGAAAATTCACTGAAACCAAATGATGAGATCAACCCCCAGTCCACTCGGGTCCAACGATGGGAGAAACAGGTATTATGAGATCATGTATCAATGATGATGCGCAATTCGACAAAAATCAAAAGCTTTAACTTCGGGTTTGTGATTTTGGGGTGAAATTCGCAAAAAATTGAATTTACTATAAATCGTATGAGCGTACATGAACCCGTCGAGTAAATGAAGCTAGGAATAAATCCTATCAAGATACCTACGATTCAATTTATTCATGATTTTTAACTTCCTTTTCTGCTGTTACAGGAGGAAAATTGACAGCCTCGAAGCAACTCCGCCCTGCATCAACACAAGACTCTCCGGTGCATCTGCATAATTGTTCGTTACATTTGTGAACAGAATAAGAATATCTGTCATACATTATTTATCACATAGCAATAGAATATGTACTTTCTGGAATAATTGAAATGTTAATTGAATAAAAGAAATCTATCAATTTCATTGTAACAGATTTATTGTAAGAGGAGACTTTACTGTGTGAATAAATCCATAATATACCTAATAACGTGTCAAAATTTATTTTTTCCCTTTTATTCATCCATCACGAAAGAGCCCCCTTAAATTGATAGTTTAATTAAGATTGAATGCATCATCAACATCCTTTGTAAGCAACACATCACGACATCATACCTCGCCTCGTCGCATGCATATGATAAGGCATGCATGCATGCATGTGATGTCCTAATGATTCGGAACACCGGTATGATGCGATACACATGCATACACATGCATGCGCATGATGCCTTGATGTTTCGGAATGGCTCCTCGCCTATCCTGTTCTCCTGATACCAAAATAAATTTTTGGCCAAAATCTGCATTAGATTTTCAGGGCCAGTATTGTAGAGCTCTACTTTATCACATCCGGTTGTGATGAAGTATCATGAGATACACACGCATGCACATGATCAAGCCTGCATGGATCCGCATATGATCTATTGATGATTCGGCACACAGCAGTATGATACGATACACATGCATGCATGCATGCACATGATGTCTTAATGATTCGGAATGGCTCCTCGTCTGTCCTGTTCTCCTGATACCAAAATAAATTTTTGGCCAAAATGTCCTTTACATTTTCAGAGCCGGTATTGTAGGGCTCTACTTTATCACTTCCGGTTGTGATGAAGTATGATTAGATACACACACATGCACATGATCAGGCCTGCATGGATCCGCATATGATCTATTGATGATTCGGCACACAGCAGTATGATTCGATACACATGCATGCATGCATGCACATGATGTCTTGATGATTCGGAATGGCTCCTCGCCTGTCCTGTTCTCCTGATACCTAAATAAATTTTTCGCCAAAATTTCACTTACATTTTCAGGGCCGGTATTGTAGGGATCTACCTTATCACTTCCGGTTTGGCAAATTTGCCCAAAAATCGAGTTTGGTATCAGGAGAACAGGACAGGCAAGGAGCCATTCCGAGACAGAGTACGATGACTGCATGCATGCATATGATGATGTATGATATCATGTATTTTATGATGTATGTATTTTGCCAAAAATGAATATTAGTGAATGAGGTGAGCAGGGGTGTGATCAATGATAGTCGAACAATCGTGTATTGATGGTAGTTATTGTTTATTGATAAATCAACGGTCAAAAATACATATTAGGACATCGTAATGACTATTCTAGATTTATTCTTATACAGATACATTCGTTCTTATATGATTATTACGAGTTACAATAATGTGTACGAAAATACTTCTATCTCACTTAACATTAGATTATTAATTTGATAGTTCTTAAAAAAAACAATATGTATGACAGGACGATCTATGTATATCATAACTTATTTATACAAATTATCTACTTCAAACATATGATGATTGGCTTTGTAGATGCTCCGCGGATAGTCTTCTATTCCCGATGAGGGGCGAAACTGCATCGTAGGCTGGCCGTTTGTCTCCTGAAAAAAAAATCGAATGAAGGTGAGTATACATGAAGAAAGTGAATTGCACCTGCGGGAAAATTGAGTTATCTCCGATAATATTGCTCGTAGCTTAATTTACTCGACAAATTCGTGTTCCTTACATCAAAATACGTAATGGAAAAGCTTCTTGCAATCAATTATTTTTTT
The DNA here is from genome assembly GCA_963932425.1 of Athalia cordata. Classification (NCBI taxonomy): domain Eukaryota; kingdom Metazoa; phylum Arthropoda; class Insecta; order Hymenoptera; family Athaliidae; genus Athalia; species Athalia cordata. The sequence continues at coordinate 37,460,626 of OZ010626.1, forward strand.
CATGGAATCCCAGGGTGTATTCTTGTGTACTTTGAGCCCAGGAATCCGAATCCGCAAGCTAAATTGATCTACCTATGAAATTGAAAAAGTTATGGCCAATTTTTCACTCCAAAGGGTGAAAAAATGAGGATATCTCGATGGGATCTATTCCTAGCTCAATTTACTCGACGGATTCGTGTTCCTGAGGTCAACATACGTAGGAAAAGTGTCACAGATTCAATTTTAAAAATACTTCATTTTTCGACCGAATATCGCAAAAATCCTAAGCCTATAGCCTTTGATTTTTCTCAAAATTTGCCGAAAAATCGACTTTCTTTTTTATCGAGTTTTATTTGGCATTCCTATGTATTTTGACTTCAAGAATCCGAATCTGCTTACGAAATGATTTTACCGTTGATAGTCGAGTCATCAACCGTTTTCAGGTTTCGGATTCTTTTTTCTTTCCAAAATTTAATCCATTGATTACCCATTTTTTAAATAAGTTGTTTCCCTATATTTGCGTCCTTGGTGGTAACCAATTCTATGCAACCCTAACTACATTCCGGCACCCTCAGAATGTTCGTTTTTAGGCGCTGTACCGTTCGATTCACCGGCTTTTAACTCCTTTGGTTCATTGAAATACCGCGAGGTCGCGCTATTATCTAGGCAGATTTAAACTTCAGGGCAGATTCGCTGACTGCATGCGTCCATTACAGGTTTCGTTTCCCATCTCACATCTACATTCAGTCAGTCGGACAGTTTGAAAAGTCAAACACTTGGTACGGTGCTGTCAACGGTCGATCCTGCGTCTCTATTTATGAGCGACAAATACCATTCAAAATGAATGAGATATTGAAATTAAAAAATAATTTCTCTTCACCTTCGCAACAGAGGATCTGTCAACTGATCAATCAGCATGTGTCATTCACCGACTCCTCAATACAAGAATGTGAACAGCGGCTTGCTGGTTTGTATCATTCTGAACTTTGCAATTATTAGTAACAACTACTATGTTAGCTAAAGGTTTCCACTCTCACGGCTATTTAGTTCTGTAATACCACATTCTACTTATGGGAAATATTGCTTTAAAAAGTGGTTAACTGAAGTTTTAACTTAAATAATGAATTCATGTTCTTTTTAAGTGGATCAGCAGAAGATTGATAATTTATCATCAGAGTTCTCGATTCTAAAAGACAGATGTGATGCTGAAAAAAAAGAACTCGAAGTCAAAATCAAGGAATTGGATGCAGAAAAACAGAAAGTAGTGAGTGTTACAATCAGTTCAAGCTAAACTACTTGTGCAATGCTGAATGTAGTTTGTTTTTTGGATTCCCTACTGTACATGTTCAAAAACTTTTTTCAGAAAACGCTAGAAACTGAGCGGGATAGAATAATTAAGCATAATCGCAGCCTCGCAAAAAAATGCCTTAACTTATCGACAAAGAAGCCTAATGCAACAGATCAACACATTTTAGATCTTGGCAAGTACGTATGATCACTGGTTTGTTGTATGTTGCAAGAATTCTCTACATTTAGTTATATCTGTAAGTTGATGTTAATGAATAAAAAACCATATATTTCTGTTTCAGGAGAAAGTTTGAGTTGTACAAACAACTTACAAGAATTCGGTGGGACTATACTGCACTTGAAGAAGCTAAGAAAGGACGTATCCTTGTAATTACTCAATATTTGAATTCTTCAATAGCCACAAAATTAGACTCAATCATTAGAAAAATGAAAACATTTCTCAAAATTTATCACACATTTAGGGAATTGAGACAAATGAGGAGGATGTGAAAGTTAGTTTTCTAGGCATTTCAATAATTTGGAATCCACTGTATCATCAAATTTTCCTTACATTGAACGCTCTTTAGTGGTTTCTGATAAAAAAAAATACATTCGCACATTCTGTTTCTCAAATGACATTGAAAGTGCAGAACTGAGCGATCTTTTATGGAGAGAAATTGAGCGGTCGACAGAGAAATTCAACAAAGACGATCACGAGGACAAAGAAAATATATCCAACACATGAGTGGGTCAACGCCTGTTGGGGAAGCAATATTTTGCCATAACATTAAATAAATAATCTGTAAATTGTTAAGGTTCCCTGAAATACCGAATATAAAAAATAAATTTTGAAGTTTAGTACCCAGCTAAATAGTCGAATGTGCATTTAGAATACGCATGTCAACTCCGCGTGTTGATGTCCGCTCTTCTGTAGTTGTACACTCAATCATAATTTAACAATTCAGTTTTTGGAAATTTTTTATAATCTCTTGACAATAGCATGTACTCGAAGGGATATGTAATAGGCCGTTGCCAAGCATGCTGCTATCATCACAATCGTAGTTACAATGGACAGCAGAACTCCACACAATACAAGAGTTCCAACTGCCAATATTGATCCTGAAACAATATTGTAATCAATTATTTCATGAAAAATAGTGATGCCACATACGTTGATCCTGACTGAAATAAATATTTTTAAGTTCAAAACAAACCAAAAAGGATTGAAATCTACCTTCGATGAGAATGAATCCAGTGAATGTGCAGGCGATGGTAATTATTGCAAACAATGTAAAGCAGACTACTGGTATACCAATTGCTGCAGTCACAGCAATAACAGCAGCCAACAACAATGGCCTGGATATCAAAAATTTTATTGCAACGTTAACGTTCTCGTACACATTCCATTCTTCCAGATATTTATCCAGACGCATCCTTACATCCCGACCTATTCGTCAAACCAATACTGAAATGTAGTGGCTGAATGAAACGGAGGAATCTAACTCATATTTACAATATCTTTGAATGACTTTGACAGTTTGATCTCTTTTGACTTGCTCATTGGAACCTTGGAGTTGTTCAACCTTCTCATGTTCCTAAAAGAATTAAGGTATTAGGAATTGAAAGGTGAATTGTCCTGGCAGATTGGCGTTGTGAAAATGATCCCATGTAAAGTTATCGGTACGAGAAAGGGGATTAGAATAATAACTGTAGACATACCATGGTAATAATTGCCAGGGGCAAAGGTATGTTGCTCGTCGTACCTACACCACACAATTATTATTGAACGTTATTTTGAAGAATGAAAAACGTTTATATTCGTATCGAATGCCGCTTAGAATAGCCAGAACACCGTTGAGTTTATAATTGATAAAAAAAATTGAATATACAAAGCAGCTACGAGCTTATCAACTTTTCTCGTATGCAATTATTTTCATTCGTCGATTGAAGATATGACTTGACAAACATCGCACTCTTATGACTCACGCCAGCAGTGACAACAGGTGGAAGCAGGAACCGCAACTACACGGTTATCGTGATTGTTTTGTAAAAATGAAAGATACCTTATGAGAACGTCATGGGAAGAATCCTTGTATTATTCACGCTCTAATTGGATATCAAAATTGTTATAAGAGACTAACAGATTTCCATATTTTATACTAATCAATTATAGCTAGATACGATCGATGATCATCTTGACTCCGTAGTAGACTTTGTTGCTTGTTCTATCACAAAAAAAAGTGTAGAATAATTTCAAAATTTGAATTTCCACCCATTCTTCTTATATCGCGACGTGAAATCAACTCGTCTTATCGACCCCAGTAGAAAAACATTAATAATTTCATTAGTTGACTTGCCCACCTATTAATACCGCAAATATTCCACGGTTAAGCGCACTAGCGCCGATGCATCATTCGGCGGTGCTGATATTGAAAAGTTTAGGAAACGATGGTGACAGGACTGCAGTCATGGACTAGAGTGTATGTTTGACACGATAGTAATGTAGTGTTTGTGCGGGATAGCAATGCTATGGTAGGGAGACATTTTTCTATTCCAAATTTTTTAATGTATCATTAAATAAACGAGACAAAAATAGTTTTCAAACATACGCGTTGAACCGAATGATGATGATACTCACCATCCGACTACGCAAACACAGCGCTATGTGCCGGATAATGGTGTGACGTGTGACGGTATTAATTACAACGATTAGTTAATCAATTATTAACTATTATTTAAAGAAATAACACTTATCACGGCACAATGAGTTTCTTCAACTCTTCTCAATTATCTCTCCAACAATAGCAACGCTTCTATTCATTTGCCAAGCGAAGAATCAAATCTATATTCTTTTGTTTAATTAAAGTAGCTCCAAATTATTTTGTTGATTTATGTACAATACATTGTCCATAACTAAACATCTACAATATTGAGTAATGAGTCTGACCTTATTGATCCTGCTTAGATAGAATGTAAATTTATTTTATTCCAACGTAGCAATCCTCTTGTTTTCCTCAAATGCAATACCGTTGCTGCCATCGTATTATGACAGGATGTATAGCATTATATTATATCTGCGAAACTCTTTCTTACCATGATCTTGTTATGTGTGGATATAAACAGATTTCCATATTTTATAGACTAAACAACCTTTTACTTGCTTGTTACAATGTAAATTTTTCCACTGTGTTTCTACTGACTTTTAAACTTTTGTTTGCTCTTTTGAACAGGTCGCTGAAGTGTACAACAGTGCATAAAAAGAATAGGACCAAAATATGGCAGGGACGCTAGCATGGTCATGTACCTGTTGCTTGCGGTTGAAATTCACCCCAGAAGAAATTGAACAGAGGTATAAAAGCCAGGAAATTGATCAAAAGCTGGAGAAGGAGAGGCAAGAAAAAAGACGAGAAGTGAAACTACTTTTACTTGGAGCGGGAGAAAGTGGCAAATCAACATTTCTTAAGCAAATGAGGATAATCCATGGAGTTAAATTTGAACCTGAACTTATCAAGGAATATCAACAAGTTATCTATCAAAACATCATTAAGGGTATGAAGGTGCTTGTAGACGCTCGTGACAAACTTAACATTGCTTGGGAAAACCCCAAGAATTATGATATTGGCTACCAGCTTCTTAAATTTGAGAATCACATGATTCTGGATACAAGATTGTTTCTTCACTACGTTCCATCCCTCCAAAGTCTGTGGAAAGATGCATCTATCAGACAGGCCTTTGATCGCCGAAGAGAATTTCAATTGGTAAAGCTTATTCCTATACAATTGTAATCGATTTTGAATCACTTCAAGAGGTATCAATGTCTGAAATCCATCAGCGGAAAATAATCGCAAGCAGTTCACATTTAAAACTTATGCAATTAGGCAAAGTGGTTCAATGTTTCATTTTTTGTTGAAAGTTAAGCTCACAATCAAATAATTGATGATTTTATATTGAAGTCGTGCGATGAATTAATATATAGTGCAAACATCAAAAAGCATTAGTTCAGAAAGCCTAAAAATTTGATAATAATATGATTGTGTAATTAGTCCTGGTTAATGCTTAATTCAACATCAAAATGGTGTAATTTCATGTGGCATAAATTGTTATGTAACGTTTGCTGTTAACCTCGTTTATAAAACATGACTCACATTGCTTTTTTTAAAACTGTGATAATCAGAGCAAAGATATGGTGGAACTTTTTTGAATTTAAAATTATGATGTTGCTCTGCCTTAAATTTTTACGTGTAATTATAATTCTTGATCTCGTTACATTGAACTCATGATTTTCGGCACTTTTTCAAAAATATTTATATTGTCTGTGATTTATTTCAGAGTGATTCGGTGCAATACTTTCTCGACAATTTGGAAAGGATTGCTCGAACGGTAAGCCTAACAATTCTAAATAAAACTCGGAAATATTCTAATTATAATAGGGTATATATAAGATAATGATTACCTTATATTTTTTTTTCTCAACTTTAGGATTATGTGCCAACCCAACAAGATATTTTGCACTGTAGAAAGGCTACAAAAGGAATTTCTGAATTCGTAATCACTATCAATAATCAAGCATTTTTATTTGTCGACGTTGGTGGACAACGATCACAGCGGCAAAAATGGTACCAGTGTTTCGACTGTGTTACATCGATCATCTTTCTTGTATCCTCCTCAGAATTTGACCAAGTATTATTAGAAGACAGGTAAGTTTCTAGCAACTATTTCAGTGATGTATCAGATAAGATAATTATTTACGGAATATTATTGTCAATGAAAATGGTCGAACTTATTATTACAGACGAACAAACAGACTAGAGGAGTCGAAGAACATTTTTGATACAATTGTGAACAATTCCATCTTTGGACAAGTATCAATAATACTGTTTTTGAATAAAACGGATTTACTTGCCAAAAAAGTGCGGTCAGTGGATACGGACGTGCGTTGGTATTTTCCACAATTTACGGGAGATTCACATTCCATGAAGGACGTACAGAAATTCATCTTAGACATGTTCACATCCGTTAAAAGAGATCACAGAAAGGCTCTCTTTCATCATTTCACCACTGCCGTAGATACGGAAAATATTAAAGTCGTCTTCAATGCTGTCAAAGACACAATACTGATCCGAAATTTACAGTCGTTAATGCTACAGTAACTATTTCGAAATATTCTATTTCTGGACGAAATTGGTACTGACTTAAGGATGAAAATATTTTGGTGAATTATATAGATAGCATGCAACTGGCCTAATTGCAGCGTACTTGAAAATCGTGCTGTACAAGTAACAAATCATGTTCCAAACAACTTTTCATGGCCTAAAATAACAATAATCTCATACATTTTCATACTCATCTCTGTCTAGTGTCTCAACAAAAAATGCACACGCACTTCACGCGTCGATCGTTACTCACAATTAGTGCCGCACAAAAACAATGAAAATAGAAGAAAAAGAAAGAATGAAATACTGCCTGAAGATAATATTAACCTTATTGGATACATATACTTCTATACAAGTATATTGTATTACAAGATATTCTTCCATCACATTTTGATAAACGTATTGATCAATGGTCTTTGTAAAAAGTCTAAGCTACAACATAGCGTGTATATAGTTTTCGTATCGTCAATAATTTCAATCGTAATAAGTTCATGTATATTTATGTAGTATATATCAAATTGCAAATGCTTGTGGCTTAGATTTTTGTATATTGTACAGATATTCGAATCATCGCTCCTTATGTTACTATTATTAAGCTTACCATCATCATTATTATTATTAACTGTTTCTATTTTCGGAATGTTATCAATTATTATTATCATTATTATTATGATCATGATCATCATCCTCATCCTCATTATTACGTGTAAAGAACTGCTGCCGAACAGCCGTCTTTCACTAACGAGTAATTTATTCTTTATTTTACGTAAAGTTAGAGATTTCGATTAATAACAAACACGTTGAATAACTATGAAGCCAAATATTAGATCCATGCCATACAAACCAAATGAACCTAACCAGTTTGTGTTCGAATCGCTGTTATCGAAATCGATTGTTAACAATTTTCGTTGCCAACTAATTTATTCGTGTGTGTATTGAGGCATGTCAATTTTATTTCCTTTATACATATTTTCGAGGGTCTTTATTATCGCATTTGAATTATTATTTTCTCTTTTCTTATTTTTCTTTTGAACTTTTCAATTGAAAATAAACGACCACAGTTCTTCGAATTGAAGTTGTGACCAAATGTGCGTATCGCAGAGCGGAAGCCAGTGCTTTTATTTATCCAATACTCTGCGTATATTTCTAGAGTTCGTAAGAATATGCTCCACAGTATTCGCTTTTCTGATTCAAATGGCAATCGTTCAAACATAATTGGTATGCCATTGCGATTTTTATGAAACCTGTCGCCATAAAGCTCTCTACACAGATAGAACAGGTACTATAATTATACCATTCAAACGTATAGGATATAAGATATCTGATAAATGATCAATAATATTATTGAAACAAAGATTTTACAAATTTTTCAGTACCAATAATACAATGACGTACATATAACCGATCCTTTTTACATCGAATTGGCTTGCATTTGATAACGGCAGCAAAGTTATGGATATGATGGGCCAAATTTTCGTACGAATTAAGGTAAACTGCTTTGCTCGTATTATAGTCGCGTGGCTTTTTCTTCTATAGTAAAATAATGTGTGATTGCAAATTTTATTAGGTTCTACATTCCTACGGAGCCAGTGAGGCCCTAATCAATGAAATAATTTGTTGTATTTTTTAATATTTTTGACTATTGTAGATAAATTTTTACGTGGCAAGCGTGATATTACAGCAAATAAATTAAAAGTTTGTCAAGTTCTCATCAATGTTTTGCGTAGTGATTCAATTAGCCACATTTAGATGAGATAATTAACGACACGTGAATTTGAAGTGAAATAAATAGGTTTAAAAGAAACAGAAGAAACTAATTTTGAATATTTTGAAAAGTATATACTGATTAATTTAATCTTGAAACAATTTATGCAACCTTTGATTAGTTATGCGTAGGTACATATATATAAATATAAAATGTATTTATAATTTATACGTATACAATTGATACCTTATATACGTTTATAGTGTACTATACAAAGTACGCATTTAGAAAACTTTTACATGATTAGGATAAGGACATCTAACAACTATCTGTACACACATCAGGACTTTAAGAATAATTGTATATTGTTGTACTGTATATAAGTAAATAAACTGTTGTATAATATGAACTATATTTACAACAAAGAAGTATTCAATGTGTACTCACTTGGCTCAATCCAGTTTATTTCATTTACATCGACAAGTGTCGGGTGACGAAATCGCTGATATTCGTATTATTAGTAGCACGAAATGCACTTCCGTTCTGCATTTTCAAACTTGTAAACATCCGCACACCACGCTGCTGATCACTTTCATCAAGAATTCGTTGACCAATAGCAGACTGTGCCAATAGTATACAAGTGCTCATGTGCCGGCATAAAGATAATAATCTTCAGTCAACGGTGTAGACTGTCAGCAAAGGGTCTGTGCTGTAGTGTAGGCTGTAGGTACAAGTAGCGACCCTTCAATGAGGTAAAAGTGCGTTGAGGGTACATAGGCATAGGTAAGTGCAGTGGTGAACGTTATTGGCGTAACTTGTTGAAATGGGATCAGACTCTATTGTAGTATCCCATTTTTTTCAAAGTACAAAACGTGCTGAGTATTTTGAAAAATTAGCAAATCACGCGACATACAAGAGGTTAACTTTGTGATCATTTACTTTACCACATTTCTTTTTGTTCATAGTTCTTCCACAGTGGTTTGCAGGAGACAAAGATATATAAAGTCAGGAATAAAACAGACGGAAAAAATTACCCTATAAAATGCCACAGAAAAAGCAACCTCGAAATCCCTTTTTCTTCTTCATGCAGGATTACAAGAAGAAGCATGAAGCTTTAGGTGTAAAATTTCCAGGTGGTTTGAAGGACGTGGCCAATGCCTGCGGTGAAGAGTGGAGCGTAAGTAACTGGATTTACATTTTATAAACAAACCAACATCCGTCCTCTACTATGCATGAAACATGTTCTTATTGATTCCAGAGAATGACGCCTCAGCAGAAAGGACCTTATGAGGCTAAAGCTAAAAATTCTAAAATACGAGATGGAGTTGTTGGTGAAAAATACACGTCCCAGGGCACTCCCCTTTCGTTTATCGAGCAAGAGGAACGAAGAAGACAGGATTTTGAGGATAACATGAACGATTACATCAAAGTTGTTGTTGACATGTCTGGAGGATGTGATAGTAAGTTACAAGTCATGGTACCTTCTTACACTTATTGAATGAACCTGAGATCAGGAATCTGTACTTGTTATCAAACTCACACAGAAGATTTCTTCACTGAGATTCGATGTATGGAGATAATAAAAATAGTCCATACATTAGAATATTACTTGGTATTTCTGTACACAGGCTTGCTCCAAAAAAAGTTTTACTTCATACATGTGAATCGATACTGTCGCAAACTACGTGACAATGGCACGAGTGATTTTTATCCTGCGGAGTTTGCTGTTGCTGAATTTTCTCTCAAAAACGGTGTCCAAAACACATACCATGAAATAATTGACATTGATTTGCCCTTGGGCTATGCTGCGGATATTAAAGAATATTCAGACCAGACACACAAGATTGTAAGGAATCCACCTGGTGGGCAGAAAAGTTTTTCACTCATGTATCAGAAGTTGAGAAAGTTTTTGGAGCCAGAGACAATCGGTGATGAATTACCACCACTCTACACTGCAAAAACAGTGAGGGAGATTGTACCTGGGTTGTTATCTCGGATGGCGGAAACTGCTGGTAAAAAACTAGTTTTTGTTTGACAGTGGTTGTATATTGAATCAAATTAATTAGAAGTAATTTTTGAATATTAAGATTTTCATGCAAAGTTACCGTAAACATGATTCATTGGGTATTTTGATTCTCGTTTTAGGTCAAACAATGGATATTTTCAGAATTTATTCGCTCGAAACTTTGTTCTTCCATATTCGCAATGCTGCTGCTACAGTAAATAACAGCGCCGGTTTTCCGGTTATAACATTAGCTGAAGAAGAAATACAAAAAGATGTTTTTGATTATACTCCAGGAATCGCGTGCGATGTAAGTCCTTTTGATATTTTAGCTAAAATTTGAAAACACAGCTCTATTCGAGAAATACGTAGAAATTCTGAATGGTCTTTTTCATTTGATTTTCAGTATCACAGCAACATGGATGGGACAACAATTTTCTGCAGCTTATCTATAGTAATACGTTGGGCTTACATCATTTGTGATTATTCTTGCCTCGACCTTGACATTGACATGCAGCCTGGAATTCATTGTCCACACGATACGGATTTCACAGCTATAAAGCGTACAAAGGCTGCACTAGAAAGTGGAGATTCATATCAGATAGCTGACAAGGCGGAAAGTTACCGTAGCATCGCAGATATGTCAGGCGTATGTCAGGGATATTATATTTCATAACTAGCTTCGATTACATTATATATTGCAATTATGACTTTATACGCAAAAATACATTCTGTCAGGTAACACTGGAACACAGGATGAAAACTTCCGAAAGAACTTACAAAGAGGAACAGGCGCGGCGTAAAGCCGGCCGCCCCCTAGAAATCATAGATCATAGCAAATTGCAAAGTCCCCATGCACAGGAAGCCAGAAGTGCTCCTCTCCGTCCGACAACCAGTAGCTCCGTATCAGCTGTGGTGAGATTGCAAATGCGTTAATACTTGTCTTTCATTTTTCAACATGCTACTTATGCTGTTCTATTCCTGTATTTTCAGACTAGAAAACCTGAGAGGCCACTGCGACAACCATACTCTATGAGTAAGACGATTTTATATTTACATGTTTTAAATAGAAATTGGTATTCAGTAAAGAGTAATTTTTTTAAATAATCTTCACACACTACCGTTAACAATAAAATACGAATCGTATTACCCCTATCCGTATTTTTCAACTATTCAGAAATTATTGTCTCGCTAGGTTGGGCTATGAGGGGAGTCGGGTCAGATCAAGTACCGACAATGGACGATATGAATTTTCCTACAATTGGTGAGCATAATCATCTAGCTAAACTGTGAATGAACAAGGTTGAATCGTAGTATGTATCGCTAATGTTCATTTTTTACTGCATAGGTGGCAGAGGGGGTGTTCTTAAGAACTTGAGCAACCAGTTTCCCTCAATGCGAGGAAAAGGTGAGTTCTATATATTCCGCATACATTTTTTTTGCAGATGATTACAAATGAAATTATAAACTTTGACTTCGTAGGTCGTGCAAATTCACTTGGCAATTAGCTTGTACTTTCGAAGAAACCCAAAGAGAAACCACAACCTGCGGTACAAGTGATGTGCGCAATTATAATACTAGGATTAAAAAGTTACCATTTAACGCAATTGACAAGGTATTAACAGACTGAGAGATTATGATTCCACATCACTTACTTTATGCTTTATTTTATTTTTATAATTTTTAGTTTTGAAATTTATATTTTTTTCCCTGCATTTATTACTCTTAATTTGATATCTATAATAATTCAACGTATTCCAACAAACATCTCGAATAACATCTACTTGCGATATATTGCCACTCGTATTTCGTGTTTTCAACTATACGGGATGAACAAACAGTGATACCAGAAATTTAAAAATTTAGTTAATAATGTTGATACAATTATAGTTTTATATTGTAGTATATATATAACATCGTCGGTATCTGCATAGTTTTTGTACTAGAGAAAAAAAAAAAAAATATCCAGTTCCTAATTTCTCGTTTTCCTAATTACCTACAGATGAAGAATAAAAATATATTTGTAATAAATTATGTGTTAAATTATTTACCTGATGGCGCCACCTTCAAGTTCGATCAGTAGTGCCATTCCTTTTGTTCATCACTTGTGCTATATCTTTGCGATGAAGAATTAATAAATAATGAAGAATTTTGAAGACAAACTGAAACAGCAAAATTTGAACGATGAATTAAAAACTGTAATTTCGATTCGTTAGATAATCCAGAGACATTAGTTATCTAACGTGTCGCCTTTCCGGTACCTTGTTAACAACTGATAGCCATCGGGTGTTTCGATATTGACTAATACGATAACCGAGTTATGAGTTTGCATGTAAACCGAGTTATTGCCACGAGTTTGGTCGAAAATTAAACCTTGGCTATGGGGCATTAGTTTGGACAGTTTTATGCTTCCCAAACCTCGGAAAGAGCCACAAGTTACGTAAATTATAGCACACGATGATTTCATAATCAGAATCACTAAAATTTCATTGTTTTGAAAGCTGATCATATATCTATCAATTAATACCTACGAAGATACCTGCGAGATCTTTAATATCACGCAAATACGGTGGGTTCCTCACGACCAACTTTTTTTCATATTTAATTAAAAATTATCCACGATCTTGAGCTGCAAGTTTAGAGTAACTCCAGCTATAACGGCGAGGACGTGATAAAAATTTTCAAGTAATAAAGAAACTTTTTACACTCTACCCCTTCCTTTCCTTCCAATCACTGCTCGTTAGCTACCGCTTTTCCAAACTCAATTTTACACAATTTCATTTATTTATTCATTTATTTTGATATATTTTATTTTTCATTTATAAATGTATGTATCTATAATATCAACTGTGAACGGCAGCTCCTCTGTCTGGTTGAAAATTTCTTACTCGCGTGATATTGCAGTAAATACGCACTCGGAATTTGTGCCGCACAAAATACAAGTGGATTATACACGTGTTGCCACGGGTAGTGCATCAATTTCCGACGAGAATTTATTTCTCGATCTAATGGATCACTAATCGAATTAACTTGTGTAGAATAGAATGTGTGGGTGTTGCAGCAACGTTTTGTACGCATAAAACAACATCGACACAACCGACAGGACGATAAATTGATCGAGACAACCCACGAGAGGCTGTAAATAGTTAATAGGATAGATAGAATTAAAAGAGGCGTATAAAATTTTTGGCATAATTTTGTACACAAAATCTTTTTCGAAAATAATATACCTGTCGGTGAAAGAAATTGAGCCGTAAGTTTATTGTACCCACAAAAAAAAAAAAATTACGAATTTTAATAATTAATGCACTAAACTCGCAATTTTTTTTCAGATCTAATTGGATATGCATTTTGAGAATTTTATACAGCTGATTAGATTGAATAAAAATTTTCCCGGGTAATCTAAGAACTTCGTTGGGTCTGATTCACGTGAAGTCGACTGATAATTATCGCCCACTTTAATAAAGGCGAAATCTTAATTACAGAGTTGCTTGCATGACTAAACAAGGTCTGCACTCGATGAGAATCGACGCTAATTCTTGATACATAGTTATACGCATTTTCACAAAGCCGTAGCGTTTTAGGTCTTTAAATGGGTCTGTATACACTTATAAGTATGTATATACCTTAAGGTTACGAAAAGCCAATGCAATTTCATGAGTCACTCATCCTTAAGAGTGTTTAATGAAGTTGTTACCGGTTCAACCGTTTCAAGAGCTGGGTACGTTTCCAATTCACCGTCTACAGCCTGCAGCTTGGATCACTCGAAAGTCGACTAGACGACGATAATATCTTTTTAACGCGTTATTAGATCACGATCAACTCAATTATATCTAATTAAAATTAACTGCATACTCAAGAGAGCCTTCAGACTCTTCATTTTCTTCAAAATTTTCATATTTGTTATCTTCAGTTTCCAAGACTCGACCTGCGGAGATCAGATCGCATTTTAATGCAGCTTCCAGGATCATTTCTTTTCTAATTCTTTTTCCCCCCTCTTTTTTAACTTGAGAATAATCACGACGAGTTATAGGGTAAGATAAAACGGTTTTTCACCGACTTTATACATACGGAAAACTCCGTAGCGATTCGACCCACATGAATCTTGATAATTTCCTAATATCTTCCGATCCTTCGGACGACAAAAGTTCTGAACCCCTACCGCCTTACGCCCCGTATTTCTATTTTTTCGTTTTATTTTTATTTTTCCTCATACTTTGTCCAACAACAAAACTCGAGGTTTATATCCAACGTATATAGGATGCAAAATTCAATGGAATCCGATAATTGAATTACCGATTTTTATACAAACAGAAAAAGAAATTATTTATCGTACACGATGGAGTTACGGACAATACAATTTTGACCATGTTATTTAGCTTGATCGTAACAAATTCAGGAGATTCAAAGAATTTTACGATTAAACTAATCGAAATTCGAGGCATTCCGGGGCACGGGATATAATGGGATAATTGATCGGTAATTCAAATAACTCATTGATGAGAATTTCTTATTAGATTCAGTTTTTATTCTCTCTCTTTCTTCGTATCTACTTTTCTGTTTGCAAGGGTGCAGATAACTACAATAAAGAGCGCAGAAACTCTTATTGCAAAAAGCGAATTTTCTCGAAAGAATATACCGTTTAAAAAGTTTTTTAACTATTATAGTGAGAAACTAAGGTGAGCGATTTACCGATAAGAGTTCGAGTATTATATACATATATACTATACATATACGTAACACTATACATATTTATATATTTGGAAGAAAAACTTTTTAAATAGGGTATATAACCACGTTGAATGAGGCTGAAATGTTATATAACTAGAATGCAGTTGGACGAAGGAAATGCTTATGCAGTAGATATGTGTGCTGTGAAAAAAAGAAAAGATAAAAATAAACTATTTATTATAAGCTGTGGAGATGTATAAAATGGTAATACCCCGGATAGCCGCGATGGCTAGGTATATACTTATATACCTATACATACATACATAGAAGAAAAACTTTACAAAAGTTAGAAGAATAAAAATTATATCCCTTTCTATATTATTTCCTTATACTTTTATTATATTGTCGGGAAACTCAATTCACGCGATAGGGTATAAGTTTTCTAAAAGCTGTACAAGAAAAAACGAACTTTCTTATATGCTACAGTTGAGTTTCATTGTTAAATATATCCTTCGGTATATACCTACTCGAATTTTATATATTTTAGATCCCTGGCGATGGTGTGGGAAAAAACAAATGTAGAGAAAAAAACTATTAAAATATTATATTATTTCCCGTCGTTTGTTCAAACCATTCGATGTATTGAAGAGTTTGGAAAGACATACTGCAGGTAAATATATCTACCATTATATGTACTTGCGGTGGTAAAGAAAGAAGAATATTGAACAGAATCAAATGGAGGTATGGGTATGTATTATACGGAAAAGTAAATATCCGCTGAATACAAATTTCAGATAAAATGGGGTCAGCGAATAAGTTTATGAAAGTGCAATATCTACATATCCATGTATGTGTATACCTATGTAGGGTGTATTCGTACATCTATATGTCTGGGTTAAAGCTCCGAATTAAATTCCCCCGTTATCCTCACGAGATTTGAATTAGAATTTGATTCAGCTCAAAATATGCGTGTATATTGATTTGTTTGAACGTTCTTTTTTTCGGTACACGCTTTTAATTATCACTCACCCCTATTCGTTGTACAGTATTTTAATTACCGAATTTTCATCATACCTTGTATAGATTTTTGAACGATGTAGTACATAGTATGCGTTAAACACTCGTGATTTGCATCGGATTCAATGGATCCCATTATAAACGGGAGTTAATTAAATGCCCTGTATAACTTTGAGTGAATTAAAAAAAAAAAAAAAAGGAAAACCGCGGGCTTTGCGGTGTATAACGTAATTCCATTCATTCAAATATATATGTATTCGTGGGTATATACTTTATCTTGTATATATGTATATAGCTAGTTGAGCTGCAGTTTATATATAGATCACTTCACGTGGGTTTTCTACGCGATGAAAGGCTATCGGCGATGATCGCGCAATATCGATCTTCCTATAATTTCACGGTGACTTGATTTTCTATAATTAACGGGACGATGAAACTCGGCTTTCCCTCACGTGGTTTATTCCCTTCAAGCCACCCCTTCAGGTAGCACATATATCTCTGAAGGGGTTATTGTGATGGGTTTGCTTTCTCGATAAACGTGAAGTGGCGTTCGGACTGTATCGAAAAATACGTTAACTCATCAAATTGTGTAACAACACCAGGACTGAAATTCGGAAATACTTCGCCCACATATTTGTTCTACCCCTATTTCTACGCCCTTCCGTTGCAACGAGATTCTACCCTTCAGAATTTGACAAGATTAATTGGAAAAAAAAACACTTGGCAATTCAATTTTTCCATCTATTTACGCCCTCCTGACTCTGATGGCTAGGACGGCTAGAATTTTTTTTTTGAAACCTTGTAACGTGTTCGTAAAAAATTATTACAATCAATAATTCAAAGTCAAATTTTGATGGTGTCTCAAACTGTGTGCCCTTGTTAATATGGCACTATACCATGTATATATGCTCACTTTTTGTGGGTTACGCCTTTCTGGTTCTCAGTCCTCAATATTACTACGCGATATCATCAAAGTTTTTAATTTTGAATTTAGCAATTATTTCCGACTTCGTGTCGCGCGCCACTCAATTCACTTTATAGCGCAATATGTATATGGTAGATAATCGTCGGCTATAATCTTGTTAATAAATATCACGATTAATATACGTGCAAAATATTCCGCTGCGTTAATAACGATTTATCGTTGATTAAAAGTGGATTAAAAATATTCGAAAACTCGTTATTAAAATCTAAAAAAAATCGCGATCATCGCGTTTGGGGTAAGCGTACGTACGGTAATGAATTGCGAGTCGTTAACTGAATTAGTATATTTGGAATGAATAAATCAGATGAAAGTTTATAAAAAATAAAACTTTTCGCATCTATATTCGAACGGTTCAGAGTTCACGTTGCACCGGAAGCTGCAGCGGCAGCGGCAATGACGTAATTGAATAGTAGATGAAACCCGGTAGAGGGTATCGCGAGAAATGTAATTTGCTGGTGAGAATTCAAGTGAATTCTTCGAACGCCCTCGGCCGGCACTATACAGGTATATGCGTACAATATACCCTATATACATGCAGTAGGATGTCGTACGTTCTGTGAGCGTCGCTAGGAAAATGACTTTGGAATTCCTCCGGACAATTGAGACGATCTTTTGAGATGTTTCCGCGAGCTTTTGAATTGAAAACCTGAGCTCAACCGAGACCTCAACTCTCTTTCTCTTCGCTTTCTTGAAACTCGAGGCTCACCACGTACGGCACATGATTAAAAGCACCGAATTACCATAATGGTTTTAAGACGCGAGACGGAAGTATGGAAACGTGTCACCCGCCCAGCAAATTTATCCATACCTACATTTACGGCTCGACCTTCGTTATACTTCCGGCATTTTGACGTTCTAAGTCGTAAGTATTATTCAACTGACCTAAAAATCATTTCACTTCCAACAATTTCCCACAATATTCATTAATTCTCTGATTCAATATTCTGATTTTTCATTTCACGTCCATATATTATGTACCTTATTTTCACAATATCATTTATATTTATTTATCTATCTGATTTTTCTTTTAATTTTTTTTTTTATATATTATTTTCTTTTATATTTCATTCCCAATTCCCTGGCTCGTTGCTTTGATCATCGCTGAATAATACGTTGGCTGAAAATTCGCTGTAGAAGGAAAAAGAGGATACCTATATATTTTATTTTTTTTTACCTGTATATTAAAGTCCGAACGATATAGTGTTTAAATTTCAAATTTAATTCCGAAAAAGATTTTTTTCAACTTTTTCCTAATTTTTTTTTTTTTTTTTCTCGACCTTTTACTTTGACGTTACCGATTCGTTTGTTGTTCCCCGCCTCAATTCCAATTTGCTGGCAGATCGTTCAATGTACATATTGAAGAGGAAAATAAAAAGCATCTCATCTAACGGATGTGTACCGAATATCGGCAGTAACACGCATGATTAATATTTTATCGATGAATCATATTTCGATTGCAATGAAAATTCAGGCGATGTAAATTTTTCGACTGTCGATAAAAGGTGGAAATCTAGTTTACGCGTATCTCTAGAGGGCAGAAATTGATCCGTAATTTATCTGAGGCAAAATAAGATCGTTATGACTTGCTGCACTTTTCATATGGCGGATTTCCAGGGATGTAGTATGAATTATTGTAGCTGCTTGAAAATCGTTATAAAGTTCCCGTGGATAATATTAGACTAGGAAGAGGAAGAAGAAGAAGAAAACTGACTTATAAAACTTATAAAATCGTATATGTATATTATAACTTTTTACCTTGTTTTCCTGGTCGGAAGTTTCGCGAAGCAAAACCTCCTTCGACCTACTTCACACCTCTCTGGTTTTCCAGTGTCTCTCCACGATCATCTAAACGGATGTCGCATCATTCGGTAACAACCTGAAATTGCATCTCCTCGGATGAAGGAACGCTCTGCAACAGCCAACGGCGTCCTCTCTACTATTACGGTACCAGGTGTAAATATGACCTAGTTAGCGACTGAACCCACGTCTCAAATATGAACGCATATTAGGTGCGCATATAGTCGTAATTTTGTGTACAGAGCACGCAAATGCAAATGGGAATTACCCTGTTTGATATGCGAGAGATCCGTGTACATTTGTCTCTCCATACCTATTAATCACGGACGCTGACTCAACGCTCTTGAAGTCTGACATTTTTCGGGTTACTTGTTAAAGAAAAAAATCACTTGAAATGGATTAAAAAGATTTCAAAAAATCGCACAGTTTTCAGATCTTTACGAGTTCCATTTTTCTATTAAAAATCTTCAAAGTATCTCATGTACCAATACGTGTACATTATACAATAAACTGGTTTTTCCGGAAGTCCCATTTTTAAGCTAGGTAAAAATACAGAATTTCCCGCAGCGGAAATGACATCAAGCTGTAGTTGTCCGTTTCATATCACCCGCGTTTTGTAGTCTCAATTTGCTCGAAGACGTTCTTGACATAAGGTCCCGAGTGATAAAAGGAAACGAAATAAGGAAAAACAAAAAAATAAATACACAAAAAAAAAGAACAAAGAACCGATCTTACATCCCGCTGTTAGTTCAGCAGACTTAGTACTTCTAGGCAGACCTCGAATAAAGCCTACCCAATGGCAAGAATCAACTTAGTTTACCTTCTCTATCTGGGATGCTCGTAAAAAAAGGCACATTGGTACTTGCTCCAATTTGTTTCGATCTCCCGCACCGCCGCCAAAGTCTGGAATTTCAGAGGGAATTTCGAAGACAGAATAAAAAAAACAAAAAGGGCGCGTGAAAAAATCGATAATTCAATAAATCAGCGTGTAAAAATAAAAGCGACGGAATAATTGGTTCCAATTGAACTTGGTTTGTTTGAGGTCGTTTACTCGAATTACAATTTTCATGCTTTTTTGAAAAATCTGTACTTTTTTATCTGGGACACACCCTTTCAGTTTTTTTCTTGTTTGTTTTTTTATAGACCCTGTCGTATTATCTGCGATTCGTTTCGCCGTACGATAAAAGATGGGATTTGATATTTAGCACGCTGGTTAACGTTCATACACACCTTGCGTAAGCTCTGATTAGCATTGATGAATCAACTCGGATACTTCGACCCTCTACAGTAGTAAAGAACAATTTGGTAGGCACGGTAGTGGACATGCCCGTGCAGGAGTGTCGTTCCGTGCTGTGTCAGCCGTCAAGGAGGCCGAGCTTCATGTGCTCGAGGGGTTGAAAACGTTGATTTATTCCTGCAGAATCAACAACTTCGTATAACACGAGCATAAAAGTAGGCTGTACAATACCCATAGCGCCATATAGCTATGGTAAATACGTATAGCATTCGTAGTAGAACGAGTGTCTTTCTTGATTTACGGCAACACAATTCCAGCTAAAAATCAGTCGACATTTTCGTATAAATAATTTCGCATACATTCCAGCGAAAACAGCAGTAAATTTTTTTTCTATTTTTCCATTCGGTATACCCGGAAGTATATCGTGTGTGCATGATAATAACGCGAATCGAAAAAGAGTTATGTGTTTGATGAGGTATGTGTAAATAAATTGTTTTTCGCTTGAAATTGCAAGTTTTATTTTTTCTAAATTGCGTATCTGTTCTTTGAACTTCGAAATTTTTTTTCCACAAACAACTGAAGAAACTAAAGAATAGAAATAAAATAAATATTTATAGCAAATGGCAAAGAGCTTCGCATCGAGCTTTTATTTCTGTGTAAATTACGCGGCCAGACGTCAATACAGTTGCAGCTGGGATGGAGAAGGAAAAAAAAAGGCAAACAAAAAAAAGTACTAGTGGGTGTTATAATTTTCCCTAATCTTTTTATTCGAAACAAACTCGCAGGCGACTTTTGTGACAACAGCATTGGAATCAGCAACAGTGCAAGGAGAGGCTGACGCGACGGTGACTAAAACTCCTAGCAGTATTACGGTGCAGGGTAACGATTTGAATGGTCCCGACGCGACGTTTTTTATTCCATATATAATGCGACGACGTAGTCGGTTGTGTTTGGTAGCGTTGTTGTAAATTTGCATTCCAGAATATATTTTAGCGATGGAAATGCAGGCATTGTATGTTATGGACAAAAGTTTGGGAGTTCTTACGAGAATAGGAGGGGATAAAGGCACAAATATATTCGTATAAAACAGATTCCAACAAAATCCTGAAGTTTCTTTCAATTTATCAACGTCGCGTCGCCTCGAATTCAACTCACCCGTGCCTACGCGAAATATTCTGCTTTTTTTTTTTAATTTTTTTTTTTATCTATAATTACCGGATTTATATCGAACAGGTTGATTAAAAGAAAATTCCGAGGAATCGATGCACCCGTAAAACTATTACACGGGAAATATAAATTTCCAAAAATTTTATCGGATTTTATTATGGGGGTAGTAAAAAAAAAAAATTTCAGCCATCAAGGATTTCTTATGAAATTTCTTGAAACTTGGTGGAAAAAATTTCGCGATATTTCTCAACGACTTGATAGAATTCCACGGGATTTGACCTCTCGGGAAATTTCACGTATACGTACATTTTTATTACACCAATTATTTTTTACGGTATATGGCAGACGAATATTTTTCGGCAAACCCCGAGTCATGATTAAAATTATTTGAGTAGTTATATACCCGACTGGAGAACTGCTGAGTTTGATACACGACCGTGAATAAATTACACCCTGAGTAATGAGGAAGTTAATTAGTTTTCGATCCACCGTATAAGATAGAAATATTATAACGGTTGATTGGAACGATGAATGCCCAAAGGCATTTTCAAGTTTGCCACGCCGCGGTGTTATTGTAATAAAACACGCAATTCTTAGTTTACTTTATCGAACGAATCACTCGCGGAAAATATAAAGCTTTCGGAAGACAAATGGCTGCGCTGAAGACGAAAGTCGGGTGGATGAGGAAAGAAAAACCGGAAGGGGATATGGTAATTTGCTTTCCTAAGTTATCCCCCTCATTTTTTTTTTCTTTTTTTTCATTTTTCTTTTTTGCAGAAGGTTGTTGGGAGGTTTCCTGCAGGAGGCTCTTGAGAGATCCTATTCCCCCGACTCGTATAATATTTGTCAAGTTTATAATGACGCGGTCAAGATAACGCCACTCAATCTTCTCCCACTTACTCATAAGATATCCTCTCGATATATTTTCTAAACGTCGTGGTTTGCATATAGCATTGAAAAAAAAAAACCAATTACAAATTTTTTTTTCTGCGGGCCGCTTAATAACCTGATTCGTTCGTTTTTCCGTCCACTTTACGCTCGAGTATTACACGAGACAAAAAATGGCTGAAGTGTATTTAAAATGACAAATTATAGAAAAGGAAAAAATATGAAAAAATTGCCCCGTTAGTTTTTTTTCAAACATTGAAAATCTGGATAATTTGTATCTCATCCAGGTGTTACGGAATCACTAGACCGAACACGTTATCATTATATATTCTGTAGGCGGAGTTGGTTTTTTGGGAGATTTTTTTTTTTTTCTTTTTAATTTTGATCGTGAGACATATAATATATAGAGGTAATTTTATGCTTCGTGCTCGGCTGCAAAATGTGCAGCCAACATTGAGATACCAAATATCAGTAAAAAGAAAGATTCGAAATGGAGCATTAAAAATTATTGTGAGCTGCTGCAGAGGTTGTAACATATAATTCTGTGACCTTGGTAATAATTATATAGAAACTTTGTTGCGGAATACTCAAAGCGTGTAGAATATGATTCGTAGTGAAATAAAAAATTAACATAGTTTTGCTCGATCGGTAAGTATTTTTTTTTCTCTTATTTCATGCAATTCAACTAACGATCTCATCTCTATTTAATCTGTCCGTAGAATTTAGCTTTAATTATTTAATCGATAGGCTGTACAGGGCGATAGTTTGGCACTTGGGATTCGGCTATCAACGCAAAAGAACAGCCATAGTGACCGCATCATTAATCAGTGGAGACGCGATAGAGGTGGGTTGAGCTTAACGGCGAGCTTTTTGTCGCTGAACTTATAGTAGAAGCAGAGACTACGAGATACTGTTTTGTGGAGTTCAAAATCCTCCGGAAAACTTTTATCTCTACTTTACCGAGATAATTACATTGACGAATTACACTTGCTTTCAGGACTGTAGGAACCTTGAGAAGGTGTCGTAAAAACGCACAATTTTTTCTATTTTCTCTTCTATTCTTTTCATGAAAACGTGACTCATCGTGATTCCGAATTACGAAAAATTCGATTGGTTTAAAAAGTTTTCAATTTTTTTCCCCACCGAATCTGCAACATAAAATACAAAGTCATATACTTTTGGTTTTCGATTAATCAAAAATTGTCACCCAGTTTCGTGCAACGTTACTTCTCAACTTACACTAAATTAACACGTGTTTGAAAAGTGAATAATTCGTATAAGGCGATTAAATCCCCCTTTATTTAATCCTCCTACTAAAGTGTTGTAACAATTTGCTACCCTGATACGTATATAGGTTATACGCATATACGTATATCACCCCTGTTTCTACAGGATTTATAAAATCCATTTGATTATCACGAGTCAAGACGTAATTGGATTTTAATTCCATAAACTTTTTAGCCCGACCTACACGATCGCTGCAAATTTTCATGGTCTCCGAGGGGGATTATCCGTACCTGAGACGAATTCAAACTTAGTACAATCTTATCAAATTATCCAAATGTTTCCATCGTTTGATACGCCTGCAATCAAGATTTTTAAGCATTACGATTCTTTTTACGCGCGATCTCCTCCCTCCGCAGCTCATCCCCCTTAAGATTGAATGAGAAATTGTCATTTCATTTTTTTTGTTACCTCATTTTTTTATTCATCTCTTTCCTCTTGATTTTCTTTCATCTTCTTTCTATCATTTCGCCTCCCCGTTGATATTATTTCTTTTCACCACACCTTTTCCCTCGTTTTCACACCGCGTGACCGGAGAAAAGGGTGACTCATGCCTTCGTTCGTTTCTCAATATGTATTATACAGATGTCATTTATGATGGGATTTATCTTATTTTACGTTCAATAGCGCACGAATCAGTTATCTGAAAAATTGAATAATCAAAAGCGCTGATAATTTGATTGTAGAGAGAAATAAAATAATATAAAAAAAAGTGACTTTATCGACGGGGGAAAAAATCTTATTTCATTTTTGGAGACTCGCCTATTGTATGCCTTGAAAGCCTCTTGAAGAAAAAAACTTTCTCGATCGTTTTCAATGCACATTACGAGTATATATTGTCCGGGTAAAAGAACCGGAGTGTTTTCCGTTGCTTTTATTTATCTATCATTTTTTAAATCGCTGAAAAATTTCGTATTTCAAATCAGGAGAATGAAAACGATAAATAAAAGATCAAATCGAAGGTGGTTTCGCTTTGCGTGGCGGTTGAAAATTTTGATCAACGTTTACACAGGCATATATAATCGCCCACAAAATGGTAATTAGTGGGAACCGTTAATGAAAATCGCAAAATTACAGCTGTTTAATTGATGGTTTCCGAGAATTTCAGTTCTCTCTTTACAGAAACGAGTCAGGATGCCCCTTTTCATTCGTGTGACATTATATGGTGTAGCTACCAGAGAATTGGAGATAATTAAAGCTGGATATGTTGTCCAGGGTCAGTTTCTACCGAGGAGAATCAAGCGAAACAAATATGGAATATGAGGTCTCGGAAATCGCGGTGATTTCCCAAAGGTTATAACATAATAGTCCTTCGATATTATCCCACAGGAATTCTCCCGCGCGAACGTAGTTCGTGGACGCTAACTTTTATATACTCGAAGGGTACACACATACGCGCGTGTATGGGATATTTTTCGTTAACTGTGCCACTTTATTTTACGGCGCCAATTATAGGAGAGCCTTTCATGATTTATTTCAGATTTTTAGTACGAACC
Organism: Athalia cordata; assembly: GCA_963932425.1. Classification (NCBI taxonomy): domain Eukaryota; kingdom Metazoa; phylum Arthropoda; class Insecta; order Hymenoptera; family Athaliidae; genus Athalia; species Athalia cordata. Next base: position 37,485,294 of record OZ010626.1, read on the forward strand.
GTTTGGGAGATGTCAATTTTTTTTTAGAAGTCAAATAATTGGGCTCGCGACAAAAAAAGGCATAGTTTCATTCCAATTGATTTTAGATTTTTGGATCGCGCAAATTATCATCCCCTGATTCCATTGAATCGAATAAACCAAGTGAACAAAAATTCGTTTTTTTTTTTTTTTCACTATCGCCCGCGATCCACTTTAACGATCGGTTTTGAAATTTATTTTCAGTTGCATGTACGACCCAATCGTACAGCGTGTATATTAAAATTCTATCGAATATATTTTCAGAGTTTTTCATTTTCCAAAGTAAAGTTTAATTCAAACGGCGAATTGGGGGCGATGGGCGAAAAGGGGGGAGAGAGAGGAGAGCGTGGTAAAATTTCTCTACGAGCGCAATCGAGTATCGAACTTCTAAAACCCTCACTCTAAAATCAAGCGAGTGTAAGAGCAGTTTGATGTGTGAATTAAGCTCTTAAATTTGGTTAGCGATTGCAGCGAAAACTTTCTGTTGGCGAAATAGAATACAGCAAAACTCGGGTCGGTGCAACGGTAGCGTTTGTATAACTTCATTAAAATTGTGGTCAAGCGTTGTATAAATGCGAGCAAAGTTTTGTTTCGTTGCTTTTCAGCGCTGTAAATATATAAAATTAAACTTTCAAAATTCACGTCACATATGTTACACTTTCTACCTTAAGTCGTTGCCATACGTAAGGATATTGTAATTTACATTTTTGCATGCAGCGTCACCGCGTTTGATGTGGAGTAAATGATAAACTTCCCACAGTTAATTATCGCACGCATGTATACCCATATAGGTAAACTTAAAACTGGTGTAATGCTCGAACGAGTAACGGCTATTTTCTAATTTGTAAAGTTACATCGAAGTCTAACTCCAAAATGAGCTCATTTGCTAACGATACATGCGAATATATATCTATACACAACACCTAAATTGCCTCTACACATCGAGATTGAGAGATCTGAAGTAAACTTCTCACGGCTTATATACTTACATATTTGCGGGGGAGCGTATATGTACATAGGTATAAGTACACATGTATACCGAATTTTCCACTTTGATATTATCCTTTGATCTCCACCCTCCAGACCTTGACTATGTCCTTTGCGTCCGATCCACCTTTCGTACCTATATGAAAAAAAAAAAAATGATGATAATTATTACAATGACAATAAAAATATTAGAAAAATTCTCCTATTCTTTCACGTTCCAGGATCAGCTGATCGTCACGTCTTTTCGGATATTCATGCAGCCCCGCGTCGGAAATAAAAGGATAGATCGCAAGATGTTACGCGAAGAAAAAGAGAACATGATCGTATATCAGCGGATATTGAGGTACCCGTAGTTCCGATCTTGGGACTATACGTATACGATGTACGCACATTATAGTATATCATGGAAGGTATCGTCTCGGTCGAAATCTCAAATTAATCTGCTTCTGCACGAGACAAGACTCTACTAAAGCAAACACCTGGATCCGTTTACGTCAAACGGTTGATCTCGATGTGTTCTCAATATCCGCTGTCACTTATACGTTTGTTACTAATATTAAAATCGTTACACGAAAATAATTAGTGATCTATATTGAGTTGAATAAATTAATTTCTACACCTAGGCGCGTACATACACAGAACTTTGATTAAACTATAAATCACCCTCTTGTTAATTAAACTTCTTATGCATCACGAATTGAACAACAACAACAACAACTCGGCTAGAGCTTTTAATTAACCGTTGTGATACGCGATACTCTTTACCTGAGTTCATACAGACCGTATATATACGTGATCAAATAGAACAGCTTTATGGCTTTTTTTGGCATTGTACTTTAATCGAAAAAATAGTGATTCTAGTTTAGGTCGCGTTCATGGCACTCGAGTCAATCCAATTCGAGATTTAGGTACAAAAGAATTAGATTTGTATCGACGATCGAGGATAACCGTATTGCTTTCTTTGCCTCAACGGCAAACCGTCGACCCGTATCAAACGACTTGGCGTTGAAAAAAATGCTCCCCATTTTTTTCCTAGCCAAAGTTCTTTTTTTTTCAATAGCTGTTGAATCGAAGAAACGTTGTGTGATACGGGGGAAAGAAGAATCGACAGAATGTTCGTTACTTTGTTGCCTACATTTTTTCACGTTCAAAGATCAAAGTCTCAAGTATCACGAAGTTAAAAAAAAAACTAATAAAATTGAGAAAAATAATTCTGATTAATCCACATAATTATACAACTGACTTATATAAATAATCGGAGAGCACATTATGCTGAGGGGAAAAATCTGAATAAATAAAATTTTTACATGCCGTTTCATTTTGATTTATCCAGATGAATTCGCGATTGCACACAGATACGCTTTGTCCGTTGGGCAAAGCCTGGATAAATATGCGTTGATGAACTAAAATTATACGCATATAGTTCAGAATCTCGTTAATATACCATACAGTACGCATATGTAAAAAAAAAAGAAAAGAAAAAAAAAAAAGGAAATATATAAATATATTCGTTCTGCCAAATGACGTAACCGAAGGTTTATTTTTACTATACCCAGCATATTATCATCTCATCTGCATGGGTGTTAAAGCAAACTTCGACGAGTATATCTATGTGAAAACATGTCATGTGTATAAAAAGAAAAAAGGAAAAGAAAATTTTTTCTCACGGTGCAGACAAACTTAATACGATTACGTTTATTGCCTAACATTTATTATCCATAAGACGACCGATTATTTATTATCGTTATGTTTGTAACTTTTTTCTTTTATTTTTTTTTTTATTCATGAAAACTATTACATTATACACACATAGGTATAACGTAGATAATATGGAAGACACGATGGGAAACCTTATCGAGGGAAAAAAAAAAAAAAAAACGAGAGTGAAAAAAACTAGAAAATATCGGCGACTAATCTACCCGTGTGGGTTGTCACGTGTACGTACTTTAATACAGGTTTGATTGATTACGTCTATATATGCTTTGGTTTGAGCGAGAGGATTTGGCAACAAATAACCAGAAAAAAGGAGAGTGAAAAAAAAAAAAAAATTAAAAAAGAACAAAGAATAAAGAAAAATAGAAAGTAATTCGAAATAAAAAGTGTTCGCAGACTTATATCGCTGATATATAGATATAGGGTGTGGCGAAGTATAGTTGCTGCATGCAGCGAGGCGTCATGTAGAAAATAAGATTGAAGTTTTTCTTCTTTCTTCTAGAAAATCGAAATTATATCCATACTTATATTTCCACATAAATTCTATATAGGTAACTCAGCGTACGTACAACGTGATAACAATTTGAACGCGAAACTTCCATCGCGAATTTCCAGCGACAAATATGCCGATACATCAAATAACGTATTGCGCAAACTGTTTTCTCATTTTTCATTTACACGACTGAGTGTAAAGAGCAATAAAAAAAAAAATAAACAAATAAAAAATAAACGAAAGACAAAAGTAACTAAAAAATAAATTCGGATGCGGACGGAGTCGATGTAGTATATATGTATATATAAGCGTTATATAAATGAAGGGACATAATATTTGTACACGAGAAAAATAAATAAAATGATATATAGCTATATATCGCGAATTTAATCGATTTTAGGCAAAATCTGACTGATTGACGAAAACAAGAAACGTATATAATACATAAGCGAACGCTATGTGGGAAATGAGGTTAGGTTGAAAAACCTTCTATATATCAAGCAAATATTTAAACAGAAATGATATTTCTCACGGAAGCTTACTTTTCCGATGCACACAAACGCTATACCTATATGTATTTGTATATTATATCGAGATAAAAAACAAAATCCTCGTATAAAAAATTCCATCGCGTATGTACAATAATGCTGAATGAAATATATGGAGGCAGAGAAAAAATGGGCAGAACTTAAAAAAAAATTATATCCCCCTCCAATGTGATTATGAGAAAAAAATATTTTTAGACATTTTTAAACTGCGGGAATTTCTTTTAAAACCTTACAATAAAAAGGAAGATGAAGAAAAAGAAAAAAGCCGCACAAATCATTTTGTATATGTATAAAAAATACTTCTTTTATTATAGATGTACGTACCTACCATGTGTGTATAGGGTTGTTTTATCGAAGCGGCAGTAAATTTTTTTTTTTATGTAATAAACATTTGATAGGAGGTTTTTTTCTTTTTGTTCCATTCCATTAGAAGATACGTACTTGTGTATATTATAGTAGAGTTTGATGGTGAAATTTTGGCAACTGATCCATCCGCTAATTGATATTATTTTCTAAGGATATTCGAAGTTAGAATCTTAACCACATGCTGCGGAGTCTGTTTTTTATTTAAATTACTCGAGGAATGGAACGCTTCATTCTGGATCAGTCAATCTCATCTACTTCTGGTATCGGCGCCAAACCGGGAGGCCAAAAATTGAGGAGAGATCAACAACCATCGGAGCGCCAGTTAAAAGGAGAAAAAAAAAAAAGGTTTTACAAAATAAAAAGCTCCAAGCTCGCGAGCGAGTTAGAAAAATGCTCGGAATAGATCTTGGATGATTTAAGAGTAGCAGCCGATGAGAAAATCGGGTGTTTATCTTCAATTCACGGTTAAAGTAACCGTGCTGTACGAGTTACTTTTTTTTATGTGGGTGTATAACCGCGAACAAAGAGTCGGTAAGTTTAAAATAAACAATTTTAGAGAAGAGAATATCATAAAATTTTTAGAAACTTATACTCCTGTGCCTTCAATCACGTTGAATAGACAAGAGGTCTTCAAGAATATTAATCATTTTAGTTGTTATAGATAAATAGTATCATTTGTGGAAAACAAAAATTTTATGCTCTACGGCGTATCTTTGGTGAAAATTTTTCCCACTACACGAGATTCCGTTATTAGCGTGTAAAAGTTAATTTGCAATTGATCGAATCTGACCCCTCGACTTCAAAAGACTTTTGATATTGTAGTTATAACACGAATTCAACCGACTTTTGATCGACTATTAAAATCACTGCAAATCAAATCGCGAGGTTACGGGATTGTGCATTATTTTTTCTGTGTTTATGAATATAATAATTTTGCGAGTTTTATCGTCTTCTGTCATAATTCTGAATCCCAAAATTTTCCCTGACCTCTGACACTGAGGCAATGTATACTTGAAGGACGAAGATATAGTTACAAATACGTATATGTACAAGGGTGGTGCTCGGAGTAGCTATACAGTTGGATCTCTGTAATTATTTCGGCAAACAACAGGAGTGCCTCGCTTGACGCAAATCGTCTCGCGGTCCTTGGCGCGGGCTATTAAGGTAATAAATTGGCTGGGACACAGAACACCATGTAGTAGAACGAGTTAAAAGAGTTGTCCCAGGGGTGCAGCGTCGTAGATATAGTAGCTCGTCCAAGCAGCGACCATTCATTTTGACTGCCTAACATGTCCTAACATTCCGCCGTTTCGGTTGCTGCAGGATCTTTGCGTATAATTAAGTTGTCCCAACTAAACGTCTCACGAAATTCTAACTCACGACTCCGATCGGTCAACTCGCGTGTACAATTTTTATTTATCCTCGATGATGAGGAAACTTCCGACACGAATTTTCCTTCCGCACAGATATCCTTCTCGTTTTTCACTTTCAACCGAATCAATCGATAAAAGCGATATCTGCAGAGTTTATTTATTTTTCTTCTCTTCTTATTTTTATTTATTTATTTTTTTCTCTTTTTAAAGACAGAATCGTCTCACCTGCTACTCTCCGAACACATGTTAGATCGAAGGCTTTTATTCTTTTCAGTTTTATCTCTTTAACTCGTCGTAAAAAATCGAAGAAAACGCGAGTGTATAACGTTGGATTTGTGCCAAACGGGTCATGATGAGGAGAATACCACGCGCTTTTGCTACAAGTCGTGGTCAATTTTTTTATTCAACTCTTTTATTTCTCACCCTGCTCGGCTTCGAATAGGTATAATAGTAGGCTTTAACAGTGCCTTGTGACATTAGTTTTCATTGTTCAATCTCAACCGAGCGACTGCAGTCGAACAATTGATCGGATAATGGTCGAATCTGCTGCAATTAAGTTTAATTGGGTAATATTTTTGGTTAAATGATCACGAACATTTTGTATTTTTAATATAGTCTCGATAGTTCTGTTTCTCTATAGTCTTAGAGTTTTCAAAAGCTTTAGCGGGCATCGGATAAATATTTTATTGACTTGAAAAAACTCGGTTCGATTTCAGTTCGTTTCTCCATCTAAAAATACGATTTACACATTTTCACGCTGGGGATATACCGCGGAATTGATTTTTGAGTAAATAATCAATCCCCACCTGTACTTCCGGTTAGCTAACGGTCATCCATCTTCAAAATGGTGTACAAAGTACACTCGTGAAACGAAAAATTTCGTGAAATTCGAGATCGGATGAATATTGTAAAATTTTCATCCTCCCTGCAGTTTACAAAATTCAGCATTTTTTTCTCCCGAAAAATCTGAGGAGGACATTTACAAAAAAAAAAAAAATGAAAACATTCGACGCGAAATTTTCATTTCAATTTTATATTACCTGCAGCTTTGTAAATCGGATTTGCTTTTCCTGATATAACAACTTATATGAAATCTATGTGGATATAACTTATTCACATGGGGGTGATAACGCGATATAAAAAAGCCGACTGATATCGCGTATGAAGGTTTATATTTTTAGAATACGGAACAGCTGTTAAGGTTCGTTTACCTCTATGTTCAATCATTATTATTTATTTCACAGTTGGTAATTCGCACGAGCGTATATAACCGGATCAAGCGGGTAATAGTGGTCACAAAAATGCAGATCATGAATAAATCATCAGAGAATTACTATAGGTATCCCATTAGTGTTTTGTGTTTGTGGTTTTCACACCGCATCGAATTGTAATTACACGTGATCTGCATGACGAATGTTTCATCTAAACCAAGTAGATTAAATAATGAAACTAAAAAGACTAGTGAATGTAATCTCGTATCTGCTCCTCATGATCGTTGCCTATTAACCGATAACAATAATTACATTACGAATTCTCTCTTCACGTAGAATCGCTTGAAAGTTTCGACGTTGTTCTATACATCAAATATAATTAACTTGAAACTCACTCGAGTTATCGTCGGAACATCGCATAGAATATGATCTGCTATATTATACGTACATTCAAACTAACAAATAATTACATGTTCATATTCAGTTTGCCTCGATTGTTTATCTGTTACAAAAGTAGCATCGGCCGCAAATTCTGCAGAAGCTGCAGCTTTCGCCACGAAACAAAAAATATAGAATTCACCTTCGGTTTCATCAATTCGGTGAATCGTTCGGACGAGACTCGAAATTTTCTCATTCCCTACGTGACAATTTAAAATGAAATTTGAATTGAAATTAATCAACGGGCGTTGTAATTCCGCCGATTACAAGCGATAACTTTGACCGGCCAACAATGCACTTCGATGTAGAATTTATCGGTCCTGGGATACACAATAACCCAGAGCTTTACGATACCCCTGGAAACTTCCTCCTCATCATACAAAGTACCAAACAATTCCCAACATACCACTAGATCTTATATACGAGGTATATAATTTACCACGATGACAACCGTAAACGTAAATTATTAGCGAATTCGATAGCAAAATTTAGATCAAATGTAAAATTCATGCCCCGCTTTCTGCAGGTAGACAAAATTGATCGAGGTCATTGTTTTCTATCCGTCTATTTTCCACTCCCGTTTGTTTTGTCATTTGCACGTCGAACTATGTGGAAAAATGAAAGAAAATAAAAATTTGCTAAAAATCAAGGAATATCGTCTGCATTATCTTTTCGTTTGTTCTGTACGACGTCGACGCGCCCATTCCCCTATATATTTCACGAGTGAAGAAAAAAAACAAAAAAAAACAAAAAATCACTCATAAATCACATAAATTTTCGCCTCATTTATCACGGCTTCATAACTGTAATAATGAAACTGCAGATATTTGTGGAAGAAAGCTACTTCAGGTTATACTCGTATTATTTGTTGGTTTTACTTCGGAGCTACGTCGTTGGCACATTACGTGTACATAATAAATACCTATGTATCTATCGTCTGCAGCAACTTTTGGTAAAATAAATTGCAGCCGAGATTGCAGCTATGTATAGTGTATTGTCAAAGAATTTTTTAGTCGGCTTATAATGCTACGAAATTTTCTTTTTTTTTTTCTTTTAACTAGAATTCGAGCAATTTCTGCCAGAAGCAGCAGGATCTCCATTAATCTGTGTTACTTACGCTGGCTTGGTACGTGAAACGATATTTTAACAAGCGACTTTTACATGCAAACTGATCTCATAAGGAAGTGTTTAATCGGGTCGTTTTCCTCTTCGAAAATCGAGGCAAATCATGAATAATTTATATTATGTTGTTCCCAAAAATGTTGCAGCTTTCATATATTGTTTCCGTGATACCAGGATATCGATTTATTGATACATATACAATATGCGTAGTATACCTACATGTATGTACAATACGGTGAGCCGTACGATCGAGTAAATTACCCCAGGGTGTAATTTCGCTTGAAGTTAGCGGTTTCATCGGGGCGTTTCATTTGTTTAAATAAAAGCGAATATATCTCGACATTTTTCATTCCAAGATATAAGTGAATATACCGTATTTCATGAAAGGTACGTATACGTTTTGACATATTTAAAAAATTACAAATCCCGCAATTGATACCCTCGCTCCTTTGCCAATTAATCCGCAGTTCTAACTTATGCGAAGCTCTAATTGCGGAAGAAAGGCCTTAAATTTAATCTTAATTTAATACATAAATTCGGTTTTACGAATTGAACCGTACTCATTGTCAGAAATAGGTGCTTATACAGTTCGTCAGGTAGATTAAAACAATCAAAAATTCATCCACGTAATAACAACTTCCAATTGTTACATAACCCCTCTCTTTACCTTTATCATTAACGAGGAAATTAACCGCTTCAAGGTAGTCCAACTGATTATATCTTAATTGCTATTTTTATACGCAGCGGGGGAGAAATTTTCGTCATTATCGTCATAGTGTAATTTTTTTTTTATTTTTGTATTTTTTTATGTCTATTTTATCTTCCTAACAGATCAAGTTAAAATCACAGTGACTTATGGGAATATGTTTTACACGTATAAATATAATAATACATTTACCGGAGTTCGGAATATTGACAAACGTGAGGGTAAAAGTAATATTTTTCATTTCGTATGAATATTACATACGCAGGTGGCACGACGTGGGTACCGCGCGACTGACTACTAGCTGCTTTACGTCAAATATCTCGATCAAACGGCCGTGTATAAGTTGCGCTTCGATCTTGGAACCGATAAAATATTTCCTGTACAAATATCCCCGATTAATTTTCAGGTCGGAATTGATTCGCGAATTAATTCAACGCACGGTGACAGCGGCAGAATTTATACCTATGGGTATATGTTGAATAGCGTTTCAAATTAGCTTTCGCGTTAAACAATCTCTTCTTTTTTTTTTTTCACCCTCTCTTTTTTTTCTCTTTTTTGTCCAGCGTGTAACGGGATGAGAAATAATTTAGCCGCAATTAGGGGGCTGCAGCAATCTACGTTTTTCTTGCCTAACGACTTGTGGACCCCGATAAAAATTCTTCTTTCAAAAAGAGAGCTTTAGCGTTTGCATTATTAATCTTTGATGAAGATGACAAGGCGCATGGGTTTATACATGGGTTTAAAGAGATAAACCCTTTCGCGCGTCTACATGAAGTTAACGAATAAAAAAGACGGGCGATCATATTAATCTTGTTGAATTGGAAATTATAACGACGGTAAGAAAAGTTTTGAGTTTTACAAAATTTTGACGAGATTTGTTTTGAATATACTTAATTATAAAAGAGGCGTGCAATTTACGTGAGGATGAAACCGATATCCTGTCTGATAATCTCCTGGTACCCAATAAATATCCGAAAATTACCTCGCCAATTTATGGAAAATAAAGCTATGTATAATATGGTCAAGAATCTCTGCGCAAGTATTTTGAAATTCCACAAAAATCGAACAATAAAGCTATCAAAATTACTTTCCGAGTTTAAAGATCAAAGTGTAGTCCAATAAAAACCCCTAATAGGTAATAAAGAAGGATTGTATCTGAAAAGTGCAATTAATTAAAAGCTTTTAGGAGTTTCAACGACGTATTAAATTACTATAATTAGTTTCCTGCAAGGTGCAATTTGTCTTTTCGCCTGTGATTGTTTTCCAATTATCCTTTCGGAGGTTCTCGAGGACTCTGAGCTATAGAACCTTTAATTTCACCGGTTCGTTTGAAAAGCAACCTTATTTCGATCTTTTATGGTTCGATCCTTTGGCTGCCTTATAGCGTAATAGGTTATGGTGATACCCGTAATAACTTTGCAGAAAAGCTTACCAACAACCTCTGCAGCTTCAGATCCCTCAGGATCTATTGACCAGAGAATAGTACGAGCAAAGCACCTCGGTCAACTATGAACATCTGGGGTCAGCAGTCAATCTGAATCACCTTCACCACTCCAGACCTAACAACGATCCCAAAAGGGTATTAAGTGTGTCCCAATTTTTGCGGAATACGGTAAACGGCAGGTCGGTAAAAAAAAGCTCAACGGATGTAGTTTCGGACCGTCTGACGTCGTCGATTTGACTATATCTAGTTGTTGTTAAATTTCTAGGAAACTCACCACCCTGAAAATTGGATTTCTCAATTATCGAAATTGTACGGAGGAAATGTTTTCAGAACTCTGTACAGATCTATGTGTGATTCGCAATTAAATTTCTGCGTCTGTGTCTCTCGAGTGTCAATTTTCTCAGCTTGTCAAATTCCCACGACTGAATTTCACGTGAAATCAGGCATTCAAATTTCGCATTATCTTGATTCCATCAAACAAAGAAAATGGCAATGTTTCATTCATCCAGAAGATCTTCGCATGTTTTTCATTGGATTCCCAAAATCAGCCGACGGCAATTTCTTTCTTTCTGTCTTTTTTTTTTCTTCTTCTTTTTCTTCATAAATTAATGAAAACCCATTCATCATCCGAGAAAGTATTAAAACCAATTAGCCGAGGAACGAGGTAACATTCTTTCACAATCAGAATTCGGTTCTGCAACTTTTGCTTTTTCCGAACGACCCTAAGGCATTTACGGATCGATAAACGTTGCGGACTTTAAAAGCTCCGTCGATTCGAGTGAAGCTGAGTATAGCTGGTGCGATATACTTATAGAGTAAAAGAACTGATTCTATTATATTTGCAGCACCTTCGGGGGACGTCATTCATCTGGTATCCCGTCTTCATGTTCGTACTAGACGCGTCGTATCTCATGGTCGATGGTGCACGACCTTTTTCCCGGTCTGCAATGACTAGCGAATCGTGAGGTAAAAGGTAAAGCTTTACTGATCAAGCTTAGGAACCATTTTTTCCTCCTTTTTTTTTTCCTCGACCATTACTTGCGCTGCCGGGATGATAAATCTACTCAGCATCGAAACGACGTGACATGACGCCTCTGCATTTTTGTTTCCACCACTAAAGAACGAAGAACGTTGTACTTTTTCTTGACTATCCTCAATCAAGCTTTCGGGGTGTGAAAGCTTCGAATATAAGATCTCATGGAAAAACGTATAAATGCATATTTTCTTTCTTCCTTCTTCTGCTTTCTTTCGTAACATATTTTTTTAGCATTCCATCGGAATTCGGAGTGATGTTTAAATGGTATTATTGAGAACATTTTTTCCGACATTATTATATATTCAGTCGAAAAAAGGGTTGTTTGAGATAGCGAGATTGTTCAAAAGCCTCCGATGTATGTGGATTGAATATTCTTCATCTCGAGCATCAAACGATTTATTTGTGGTACTTGAACATACCTGGTATTTACCCCTCTGGAATATATGTGGTGCTTCATATTCTGAATCCAACGTTTCAAGAAAATTGGTATCTGCAGAATCTTCGCAAAATCGTTTTCATACCGTGGTAAGATTCTTCGGGATCTTTCCGTAGATAAAACGAAAAACGACTAGAAAAAACGTAAGAACTATAAAAATTTTTGTCCCAGTTTCCCTTTAAAACGCGTCTCCAGGTATTTTTCTCTCGAATATTTCGCCTCTTCGGTATTTGCTTTGATGGGCCAAACGTAGACTGTAGATAAAGTGATATTTGAGTGCCGTCGAATGCAAGTCACAATGCATCGGTGATTTCTCGTATTTTACAGATTTCGTGCATTCGTTTCGGTTAGTAAGAATGATGAAAGTAGTTTATTATCGCCCTTAGCAAGTCAAAGTGCCAGAGACTAAACGAGTCTCATTTGCCCTTTACTTCCAATTTTAATAGAAATTCCAAAATTATCCTCAGGGAAAATTTGTCACCGCACTAAATTTAGTCTCGGGTTCTAAATCCGGCTATTGAAAGAGCTTTATTGGCCAGACAGGGACCCTTCACACCCACGTTTAATGTTCATTGTCCGAGAATGATCATGTTAATCGAATGATTATCGGTGACATTTGAAGAGAGGTGAACCCTTGGATTGCCCTTCAGGTATGCAAAACCCTCAATTTAAAGATTTTCTCTAATTAGATCTTCAGGAAAAAGCAGTTCATTGGTTGGTTGAACATCAATCCATGAATATAGATATACATATAAATTTTGTCGATCGTCACGCGAACGTGATAAAAATATCCACGAACTATAGAGTACTGAAAATAGTGCGGTGAACCGCATAAGATTTCGGCTATGTTACAGTTGAGGTCATCCTCTTATAAGCTGCGATTAGATTTTTCACTTGATTGAACAAAGTTGAGCTTCTTGGTTGGCTTTGGGGTATCTACAGATTTTGTCATCCGCTCCCGTTAGAGTAAACAACTTATATGTCACGAAAATTTATTCACACACACATACGCACAATGCTTTTTTCATTCAAATTTTATCATTCCACGCGGCGGTAAGTATACTTAAAAAATACTTTTCATACCCTTTTCTCTGCATTGAAATCTCCGGAGAGCTGTGATCGAAGTGAACTTTTGAAAACCTGAAAAATAAGATCATAAAAATTGTACTTTCGGTGCCGATAGTCTTGGAAAAAGAATTATAACGTACATGTCATATCAAATGATTTCCTTCTCGTCGACACTGAAATTTCAGGACTATTTTTTTTTTTTTCTTCGACTTTACAAATTTTTCAAAGTTTCACTTGGGGTCGTCATTTTAGGAACGTGCTTTATCCACGTCGCACAACACGACACGCTGTATTCACAGGTATTTATAGTCTGGTATACAATGAAATCGAACCCAAGATAATTCTCCACACATGGACAGGGGTGTAATAATGATTGTGGCGGATCAGTGAGCAGCTGTAATTAGCGTTCAACTAATTTGTACGCTTTCAACCGTGACCTGAGCGCCAGTACGTGATCGTGGTTACGTGAAAGGATAGGATATATATAGGTACGGTTCGAACGAATTTCAGATTATCTACCAGTTTTTTTTTTGTTCTGTTTTTGTTTTTTAATTTTCGATTTCTGTTGTTTCAGTGGATTTGGTATATGGTACGAAAAACACGAGCGTTCATTTTCTCCTCTTCAATATCGTACGGTTATGTTATTTTCCCCAAATCCGTATTTCTCAAAGAGAAAAGGTGATTTTCTTTCATCTCATGTGCTCAGCGGAGATTCCGTTCGGGGATAATATTACAAATTGGATATGAATAAAAGAGAACGAAAGCTTTTAGACCGCACGCTACGTATGTAATAGTAATGGCAGACTGCGGTAGCGGATGAAGAGGTGAATTAGTTCCCGTAACAGGTTAAAATGATGCTCATTTGCAGGAAACCCTACCTCGTTAATCGCAAAGTGCCGAGGGGGAGGTGTTTATCTGCATCACCGACCGTATTCCGTGACGTGGCTATAAAGAAAATAAATGATTTTCTTTCAATTATTTCCATCAATTTTTCTCTTTCAAATTCTTTCAGGCGTGAATTGAAACAATTAAGATTTCAATTTTTCTGTACTTTCAAGGAAGAATAAAAGCGAACATTATTATATTCCGAATCTAACATTAACGTAGAATTTTTATTTATGTAAGTATTTAATTTTTTTCTTTTATTCGGGTTGAAAAAAGTTGCCGTAGTTGAAAGGGTTAGGGTACGGAAGTCGACACTTAAATTTTTAACGATTATCCGTAATTTTTTGTTTTGTTTTGTTCCGTTTTTTTCTTTTTTTTGGGAACAAACAAACCGGTTTATTTATGGAAAAAGGTTCCTTTGGAATGTTTCGAAGGTTGACACTTTGAGGCGTATACGCACAACTAACTCGCTCCAAAACACTTCAACCCCCTGAATCATAAATGTATGTACGTATCCGCACGTTTCGAATGTTTTATATATAGATATACATATATATATGTACATATATTTTATATACGCGCAGTAAAATCTACTTAACATGAATTAATTCTCGTCGCTAAGCCGAGCTTTGTACCTGGTTATGAATAAAAGAACGCAAAAACGACCTAATATATATGTACGTATCATTCGAATGTTGCAAAAATAAAACTTATACATATTACGTATATTACACGTATGTACATTCTATTCTACCACGGTTGCGGGAATACATACAATGCACGTTTATATACACCTATTTTTTATTCACATTAATGCAAATTTTCCGTTTTCTTTCTTGTTTTTTTTTTTTTTGTTCTTCGTTTGCAAAAACTTCTCACCCGTGCTTGTTATTATCATTTTATTTTTATCACGTAAAAGTATATGGTATAATTCGTGAGAATATGTACGTTGAAAATTAAAAGTTAATTCTTCCGTTTATAGATGTTAATGTATAACTCGTAACGAGTAACGTGTAAAAATATAATTAACAATGAAAAAAGATATTTCGCAAGGCGCGCGTATTGAAAAACCAAAAAAAATTACCCCGAGCGCGAGTTGTGATAGAAATTTAACGATCAGCTGTTTTGACCGAAGGTATCGGATGGAAGGGGATCATTGAGATTGCAAAATAAAATTCATTGTTCAATTTTGATAAACAACAGTCGATTGAATGCAGAAATTCGGACAGGATTTCTCGGTAGATCCATCGATCCATCTTGTTTGTTTTTTTAATTAACCACGAGGTTGTTTGAAATTTTTCAGGTTGAGAAATCGAAGCTAGATGAAAGAATTTTTAAATAAGTTCAAGGAATTCATCTCGTACCTCATAACATTTGATTTCACATTGAAGAAGAAGAAAAATAAAATTGTGAAAACCAAATGAAAACTCAAATAAATAAATAAATAAACTATTCAGTCTTCACTGTTGTTCGAAAAATTTTTACGACTTCACCAACAAAATACGTTATTTGCAACCCGCTCTGCAGGTTTATATTCGCAAAATTTTCCAATGTGCGGGAATCAAGTTTAAAGTTCAATGAGTAAAAGCTCTGCACTGGTGCAGCTGGTATAGGTAATGAATTATGAAACAATCCGATTAGGAAATAAGCTTTTGCCGTAAGGGGAAATTTCCGATATTCTCATGGCGCCGTTGCACGACGGACATTTGACAGAAGTTATACAGTTTAGCAACTGTTCTAACCTTGACATCGACGGGATCCTCTTTAAGTTTTGACAGCTGGCTGATGAGAATTCGCATACCAATGGAAGGAAAAAGAATAGAAAAAAAAAAAAAAAGAACTTGTCGCTGCGCATCGATTTTTACCTTTCTATTCGGAGTGAAGAAAGAAGTTGAGAAATTTTTTACAACAGTTCCTCAGCTCGTTTTTTTATCGTCCGCCTCCGTTTTCTTTAACGATGAAACAAGTAATTGTTCGCGTTATTCATAACTTTTTTATTTTTATTTTTTCATTTTTCATTTTTCTTTTACGATAGCTTAAAAAGTACAAGCGATCACGACGTGTTCTTCGACGGTGTTATTTATCGCGTTGATGACGGCTGACGAAAAATTTACGCGCACTTTATGGCTGTATAGATTTCAAAATCATGATGAGAACTAAGAGAATGAATGAATGAAAATGTAAACGAAAAACAACGAGCTTTCTACCGTCTGAGTCGATGCCACTTTGAAAAAGTACAATAATAATCCGAGTATAATTTGCACGTTTATAAAGTACAAAAATAGTTTTTTTTTCAAAACTAACAATACAAGGTTATTTAAATAAAAAGAGAATCAAAAAGACAGGTGTTCGAATCGCCAGACGTATTTTTAACACGACTCGCCAAAATATATATATCTGTGTCGTACATATGGGTATATAACTGTATGGTAAAACATTTATTTTTACTCGACCTCAGCTCGATTTCCATACTCTCTTGGGATTCGCGAAGTTTTTCTTTCTGCAATGCTCAACCCATCCCAAACCGTCATATGTAATAAATACTCATACATATATCTATTCACCTACAAAGTATATACCCATACATAAGAATGTGCAGTATTTACCTTCTTATATAGGTATGTATAAATAAGAGAGCCAAATTTCACGCCAGAATTCAATTTGCCTCCCTGTCAGCCGAAAACGAATTTTTTCTTTTTTCATTTCTTTTCTTTTTCTCGTCACATACCTATATGCGAAAAAACTCACATGAGGTGTGAGGGAAAAAAAGCTCTTCCGTAATCGCGTTCCCGCAGGAACCAATTCCTGGTGTACATATCAACTGATTAATAAGCAGGTACATAAGGTTAAAAAGCCGGAGAAAAATCGGAATATGGCAAAGAATTTGATGAAAAGGAAAAAAAATATACATCGAACGTATTCGCGAAGTATTCACCATTACAAATATGATCGTAATGAAATTGTAAAGCAAGCCACTTCTTCCCCTATCCTCGGTTGAGACCAGTGCTCTTTTTTCTTTTTTTTCTTCTCTTCGGAATGGAAAAGCTGGGGACGGATAAGTATGAGAGTAAAAAAGAAAAAAGAAAAAAGAAAAAAGGAATCTCGACTTATATTTCTTGTGTCGTTTCCATAATCCCCACAGCTTTTCTGAACAGGGATTGCTACTTAAATCTCATAGTGTATATTTTCTCATGGCAACGATAAACGGTTAGAAAAATGATATGACTTTTTGAAAGGCTTTACAGAACCTTATCACATTCGTTCATTTCTTCGTTTAAATGAATTATTTTTTTATTAACGTTGATACATTTTGCGGAGACATTAGAATTTTCTAGTCCGATTCAAAGGAACTCTTTAATTTTCCGTAAAAAAAATCGACGCAAGAATAATTTTTGGAAGTGTATCAGATGAGTTTGAAGTATTCGTGGGCGTAGATTTTGGATTTCCATTTTTTTATTTTTCGAGTCTCCGCAGTTTTTTGTTTCTTTCCTTCTCTCTTCTTTTCACTACTCGACGTTCACGAAGTTGAAGCTAAGCGAGAAACTTTGAGGGATCTATATGTATAGGTCCTTGCTAAGTCCTCAGTCTGACGACAACCTCCGAAAAAGTCTCGAACTTAAACATAACTTTAAACCCTACTAGAATCACAGTTTTCAATTAAACGGACGTGCTTTTAATACATAGGAGAAATGATTGGACGATCGATCGATCGATCGACAATTGATTTGGTAAATTACGCGACTAGCTCTGCATACGAAGTCCTAGCTCCGATAGGTACATACACGTATTTTACGACCAACTCGAGACTCTAGAGACTCTTTATCTTTTCATCCAAAACTTTCTCTATCAAATTTTCAAAACTCTTGGAAAAACAATGGGCGCTCGCACATAGGTTCTATGGCAAAAGCGAGTGAGTTGCGAGTGTGAGTCGAGTATAACGACTAGTTTATTTTGTACGTGGTCTTGAATTAACTAGCGCTACGAAAATTAGAAAAAAAAAGAATGGTCTGATCCTTTGGATTGATGTCTGAAGTTTTTGGAGTTAAGAAATTCATTTTTACGCGAGTAAAATTCACGATATTATTTCTCACGCGAAATTTTTAATGACATTGGTGAATTGAAGAATTTTCTTGGATCTTGACTCCTGAGTAGCTGAGTAGATTCCAGCGGCCGATACAAGTTCTTATGTATTTTATAACAGATAGTATAAATTTAAATTTATTGAATTTGGTCACCATCCGTCACTACTAGGTTATAGAAATTTTACGATAATGATGATCCAAGTCGAGGCAATAATAATAATGTGATCAATAAAATAACAATGGCACCGGTTTATACGGTTGGGTGGGTACGATTCGTTGAATAATTTACTCTCCGAGTTGGTCGAAATTTTCGAATTGAAACTGGATCGGGTATATCTATAGTGTACGTATAAGTATACACGATATACCGTGCAGGTATACAATGAGGTATTATAACACAATGTACATATAATATAGCTAACTTTGAGCGATAACGGAACGTCGGGCACGTCAAGGACCCGATTCTGGCGTGCACGTTGAACCTGAACGTCGACCTTAACTCAAATCTTGACACGACTTTCAATCTGACCTTGACCCTGCAACCCTGAAGATGAAGCTGCGCGGTACTTATATCGGCGAAAAACTCCGGACTAGGGTTAACGCTCCCATGTCACGTATGCTGTTCCAAAAAGTTATTGTTAAGGGGGTTGCTCATCAGAGAAATATTAATAATTACCTACCCACAAAACATCCAGTGTATTAACAAAAATTTAATGATCTAAAAAAGTTCTATCAATTCTAAGTTAACTCGCCTCAGATTCATCGAGTAATTGTTTTTTTTTCAAGCATCGGAAAACTTTTTGAATTTTCTTTACGCAACGTCATTAGCAGTGCAATCGCAGGACAAGAAAGGCTCACTATCTAATCGTGAAAAGCTCCGACGCAACGTGTTTCCCATCGAAATGCCACGTGATTTTTCTCCTATTCAATTTTCATGTTTCTGACCGCGATCGTAATTCGGTGTAATTTACATACAGTATCTATATTTGAATAAAATTTACGTAAAATTATTTTCTACAAGAGTTACGTTCGGAGCTTTTATTCCTTAACAATTATATTATTATACCTCATATATTTATCACGATAAAGTACAGCGCGTAACGATTATATGGCTTTCACGTTCCACGCCTAAATGCGGGATTATAAAATAATCAATCAGGTACTTCCGGTTCATTGAACGTATGCGAATAAAAATTAAGGATTTAAAATTGAAAATTCATCACATCTCGAGTGATTGTGATAAATGCACATTGCAGGGAAAAAAAGCCGCAGGATATTTTCGCTTCAGAAACGAATTTATCAAAATGTTAATATATACCGTGTATTACGCCGATATAGATGCTACTGATAATCGTGTATTATGTCATCTACGATACGAATGACAATGAGCTTATCTACTACATAACATTTACAGATTATACCCATTACCAATTACTAAAGTTGATAGTATAATATTGTAGCTGGGGTATATCATTAATTAAATAACAGCTCGCTTAGTTACAATCCAATGAGATTTTCTACCCTCCGCGCGAACGCTCGATTATATTAATAGGTATATATACCTATACCTGTACACCATAATCTGCAGGAGTCGATTTCACGGATCGAAAATCTAGATAAGATTAAAGCAATTTCACCAAGCTAAACCCCATGCCACGTATACCATCCGCAAATAATTAAACGTGTACTATTTGTATCAAACAGAAACATCTGTTCTAGTGATGCATGGAAAAAATATAAAAAAAAAAAAAAATGAAAGAAAAAAATTATTCGCCTCAGTGGATAATTCAACAGATAGGAATAAACCAGAAAATCGAGGTGATAATGATTGGTATCTACTGACTATTGGAGATCTTCTATTTTTTTTATGAGATGTTCAGTTTAACTCCATAATACGAACCCATGCTGAGTTTCGTGACAAAGTTTCCCATAAAGACTTAGATTCTCGCAAACTTTTTGTTCGGGTCAGAGGTCTGTCTTGTCGTATAAGCTCCCGGTCTGTATTCAACTTGGGCAGCTGATTTTTCGTGTTTCATTTTATTTTTATTCTCTTCATCTTCTATTTTCTCTTTTGTTTCGAAAAAGGATGAATTTCATATTTATACAAAATACAATTTACTCGCGCGAATATAATGGAGAGCGTGGAATGAAAAATGAAATAGCAGAGCCACGGCTCGAAAAAGATGAATATGGATATTTGCGGCAATTTTTTTCAGCGTAATTTTTCAATTTTTGCGCTCTAAAAATTCGTTGTTTGAGGTTGGTCAAGAACAATAAAATTTCACGTTGCAACGAAATCGCTGAACCAGGCGAAAAAACTAATTGTTCCGGTCGGGTGAACGAAACTCTACTTCTGTATGTAGTAAAATAAGCTCGCTCTAAGATTCGCTGACCAAGTATCCGCGGAATCTACACTTCCTCCATAAGTTTACCAGTCTGCGAAGTCTTCGTGGACCACATCCGCGTGCTATGACCTCACGAAATCGTGTCGAACTAAAACGAATCAGGATTGTAGGTACGAAGAGCTCGTAAACGTTTACCTTCTCCACTGATGTAAACCTACACTCTATGTACATTGTACATACTTATATGTGTATGTATCCGCAGCTAAAGTTTGGGGTAACTACTACCTTGAAAATCCAGCTCTGAAAAGCGACGAGCACGAAATAGTTGAACAATCCCCTGTGCATAGTATGTATAGTACTTCAATCCTTTGAACAAAAATCTATGCAAGAATCAGACTTCGTACTGCCGTAGCTGTAGCGGAATGTTGACCTGATTTTTTTTTCAGTTACTTGTTTCGCACCCTTCGCATCGAAACCATATGATATGATGATTGAGGCTTCAATTGATTGCCAAAAGTAATCTCAACGATGTAATCTACCTATGGGACATTCCGTGGCGAAACTATGTCACGAATTTCGAAAAATTTCTCTTCCATGCAAGTATGATACATGGACTGATGAATAATTCAACGGAGAATAAATGAATGAATGAACAAACGATTGAGGTGATGAAGATTTTTCGATTTTCGGAAGAGAAAAATGGAGATATCTCGATGGAATTAATTTGTAAACTCAACGGATTCGTGTTTCTCAAGTCAAAATACGTAGGAAAAGCGTCATTTAATCGATTTTAAATATACTTCATTTTTGGCATAAAAATCGAAATAATTCAAAGGGGTATACCTTAGATTTTTTTCGATTTTGGGGTCAAAAATCGACATTTTTTTAAATCGATCGCAGGACGCTTTTCTGACGTATTTTGACCTCAGGAACACGAATCCGAAAGTTAAATTGATCTATCTATAAAATTGATCGAGTTATCGCTAATTTATCGTCTTGAAAAGTCAAAAAATCTAGATATCTCGATGGGATATTTTTCTAGCTTAATTTAGTCGACGGATTCGTGTTCCTGAGGTCAAAATATGTTGGAAAAGTGTCCTGCGATCGATTTTAAAAATACTTCATTTTTGGCCCAAAAATCGAAAAAATCCAAAGGGGTATACCTTAGATTTTCTTCGATTTTGGGGTAAAAAATCAAAATTTTGGTTTTTCCGGTATTAGGGTGTTTTTCCATGTATTTCGAGCCCAGGAATCCGAATCTTCAAGCTAAATAATTCTATCTCTGAAATTGATCGAGTTATCGTCAATTTATCGCTCTGAAAAGTGGAAAAATTAAAATATCTCGACAGGACTTATTTCTAGCTTGATTCACTTGACGGAATCGTGTTTCTGAGTTCTATTATAACCCGTCTTCACACCCATGCGAATTTTGGTTGGTTTGAAAATCGAGTTTCAGCTCTCTTACATACGTATAGTACATTCACGTAGAAAACCGAAGTAGAGAGAGAGAGAGAGAGAGAGAGAGAGAGAGAGAGAGAGAGTAACTTACATTAGGGGGAAACACTTTCCGGTCGCAGCAAGTGCTTCGCAACGAAGAGTAAAACGACCTTGGATAATAAATTTTTCTTTTCCTATACCTATATTCCTTATGTACCACTTCACCAATACATAAATAATATACGTACAACACAATCGAGATTCATGATGAAAGCATCATTTCCGCGACAACTATAAATTCTATAATATAATTCGAATTCAAAGTGCACGGAGTGATTTGAGAATGTATAAAAATTTCAAAAGATTCCCAACAACTTTTTCTTCGCCAAGTGGGCGAAATACTTATGAAAAACTAAGTAAATAATTCCCGTATAAATTTGTTAGCGAGGATAAATTTGATGGTTATTGAATAAAACATACAACAGATTACATATACTTCTGCAGAACGTTGCAAAGTTCGTGGGGAGACTATAGAGAGGATTATCGGACGATGATTCGTCCTTAAAATCCGACGACTGCAGAGTCGAGTTTTATGGGCAGTAAAGATTTTCCCTTGGTGATAAGTCTACGTTTATAACATACCTGTATAATGGAACGTCCGAACGTAGTCCGCTGCCGAAAATTCACAGGCTATTTATTGAAACAAGTAAACTATGAAAAACACAAAAAAAAAGTCCCAACTATCGCTGCAACACAATTATATACCGCACAAGAATTGGCGATAAGTTTTCAAGGAGCAAAAACAAAAATAAACAGTAAAGAACAACCCGCACAAAATCACGAGTCCATATAGAATTCCACACACACGCGACGAATCACTTCCGAAATACACTCCAGCTCGGATCAAATCAGACTGCCGTGAGAAATCAACATTTCTAGGACTCCGCTGCTTAAATCCGTTAGATAGACAAAGGCCCACCTAGAGGGCCTCTATTTAGACATGAATTTGTCACACTTTCCTAGCACATGGTGTAGATCGAGCTCCAATATGTATACGACGATGTGTGGAAGATGAGAACAAAAAGAGAGAAGTTGCGTGCCTGGTGAAATTGAGCGCATTATAAATTTTGCAGGAGCCTAGAGAAAAAAGCAATTCTTCTACCAGGCGTGTTTTTATTCGCTATTTTTTTTATTCTCATTTAGTTTTTTTTAGTTTTTTTTTTTTTTTTGGTAGAACAAAAATGTAGCATGTATATAAGTATAGAGGTGATGGAATTTCTCACCCCGCAAGAGGCACGCCGTTCGGGTTGCAGGCAAATGAGGGAGAGCCCAGGAAAATAGCCTCCGCTTAACAACAACCCTAAAAAAACTTACCGGTCTCTATAATTAATTCATCTCACCTGACAACCGCTGAAATCTCTTTTATCATTTTTCTTTCTTTCCCTTTTCGTTATTCCGTCTCTTCTCCTTCTCTGCAAAATTGTAAAATAGAGTTCAGTTGTTCCATTCAGTTTCTATAATCCGCACTAAGCTTATACAGGGTAAAATTGTCATCAGGATTTTCGCTAATTAATTTTTGTGAGATTTTAAATTAACCGATAAGTAAGTTAAAGAAAAAAATTAATAAAATTATACACAAATAAATAAAAACCCACCGATCTACTTTTTCATTCACTTTTCGTATACACATTTTACTTTGAGCTGGTGAATTGAAAAAATTTCATCAACATTTGACTCAGAATTTTTCGAACCGTCTATTAGTCGCAAATATTGCACCATAAATTATTTTCTATTATAATATTTCAATATTATTTTTTTTTCATCACGTCTGAGAATATCGAGGTATTATATTCGGTTCGGTTATCTCGACATGCCAAGTTGCATAAATTTTCCTCGTCAGTTGTTGTTGTTTTTTTTTTTGTTTTCTCTGCTCCTTATTTTCTAATCCAATTTTTTTCTTTTCCTTTTTTCTCTCTTCTTTCTTATGCGCTAGCGGACATTTGAATGGAAAGTTTCATCGCAAGCTTTTGGTTTGAACATTTCACCGAATATTTCCCTCGAGAGAAACAGTATGAAAGAGAGAGGGGGGAAAAAGAAGAAAGTGATCCAGTTGATGCAGGCGAGTGATATTACCAGACCGTATTAGCATAGACTGATCTCGATAAATCGACTTTCGGGCGAATTGATTGAACGATTTTTCACCAATTTTTTCACATTTACAGCGATTTTATAACCCGCGTAGTTCTGACATAATTTTATAGAGAAAACCAGACAGCCATGTGTATTTGTAAGAGGGGGAGAAAAAAAAAAAAAAAAAAACGACGAAAACTCCGAATTACTACCAACTGCACGTCATCGACTGCAACGGGCGCGGGCCGTTCGACGATATAATTTCGGAACCAGGTCCAGCCGACTTTAAAAATCTAATTTTAAGACCGATAAAAACCTTTCTGGAGAATTTTAATGATAAAAAAAACTCAAATAAAATACCTATTAGCAATAAATGGAATCCGTACTTAGCATACCTATATACATTTCAACCATTTTACGTTTTTTTTTTACAAAGCTCATTTTAATTTACGTACGTTGATTCGTTCTCGGGAATCACTGCTGCGATTGCCGCGGTTCAAATCGCACAGCGAAATAGTAGCACGAGAAAAAAACTTAATTGTATCGAACTAGAGGTGATTCTAAAAATTCTCTGAGACAGCTGGTATGATATACTTACTTATACTTATATACAATATGAAAGAAGGCTCGGCGTCGCGCATTTCTCAAAATTAATTAAAGAATAAATAAATAAAAATAAAAAGATGAAAGAAGAAGAGAAGAAAATGCCGTAGAAAATTATACTTACCCACCCGCGGTTTATTATACACCCTCTCTCATAAAGTTATCTCAATTGTTTTAATTTTCTCATATAATGCAGCTCGTCTTACAATGCCGTAGTTTTATATCAAGGTGGATAAACGATCGCCAGTCACGCCTAGGGAGATAACTGTATAACTTTTGCAAGCACAAGTACTACGTACCTCTGCCGAGTACTGTGAGGTATGAAGGTATATGAAGATAGGTGGGTATGAACCCATCGCAGCTAAATTAAAATAGCTTCACGGTTAATTATAGAGCACCGTAAAATTCTTATCAATTTTGTGGCATTCCACGGTTCTGCGTATGAGAGGATAGGAAAAGGGGTTAAAAAGAGTGAAATTTTCGCCACTCACATGGAATGTAAAAAAAAAGTTTGCGGTAGCTGCAAAAGATGCCAATATGGACGTCTACACGTACATAACCCATGTCCGAAAAATACATATTTCAAGAGTACATAGTACATTGCGCGTCACGTAAGCGAAAGCTGTTTTGTTTTCTCTTTGCTTTATTTTCCTTTTTTTTCTTTCTGCTTTTTGAGGGGTCGGCTCGGTGTAACCTGTACGTGACGTACCAAAGAGGGTATCTCATACTATTTTCTGCACTGCACCATGGCGAGCAATTTTGGAGCTTGCGGTAGTAACTCAAGACTTGTCGCTGCGACAGACTTGAATCTCTTAAAATTACAGTCCGCTGGAAAGATATGGGTGACGTTAAAGGGCCCGTAAAACAACTCATTGTCAGCTTATTAGTTCCAATTGCATGAGAAAAGGTGGAATGTTGTAATTCAATTAAAATAGAATTTTGAAGAAAAAGAAAAATTGTTTGACATTCTCGCATGTGAGAGGAAATGTATTCCTTCCCACAACATCATCATTCGTGAGGAATAAATATGTGATTATATAAATAGGATGTTAATATACAGTACGCGCGCTTATAATCGCTGTGATTTGTTTGACACATCCCATATGAATTTACGTAATTTGTGATTCGAACGTATACATATACTTCGTTTAATCAAAAGTAAGATAATCATCATCGTTACTGTATCGACCTGAAAGAAAAATTTAAGACGAGGAAAAAATAATGATAAAAAAAAAAGAAGATTCCCGACAAGTTCGTATAAATAAGAATCTGAGTGATATATACGACGTGAAATCTGATGAAATAACAAACTCTGTTTGAAAATTATCCTTGAATTGAATCGGACGAAACAAAACAAAGAGGAAAAGAAGAGATGGGAAGAAATTTGCAAAGTTTGAACAGTGGAGTAAAAAATTTTCTCTAAAATCTCTCGGTGACACGTGGCAAAGAGCGAACGGTGAAAAAAATTTCAAGTTGAAAACCCTTCATGGTATAAAATGAGACGCGACAACGGAGGGTGTAATGCCGGTTGATATATGAACACGATTTGTCCACCTCTAACAGGGAAAACAAAAGGAATAAGCTCCTTCGGGAAAGCCGGAAACTGAAGGTCGAAGAGCACCTATATAGACTCACTTGCCAAAGTTTTGTATGCTTGCAGAAATGCGACGTTATTATTATTGTTAGATAACTTGCCAGTGGCAGCGGGAAAACAAGATGCGTAAAAGTAGAAGGATAAGGTATATAAAGCGGCGTCGAATGCAGTAGGAATGGCACGCTTTTACTGTGGGAGTCGGATAATGATGATAGCGCAAGCGCTCGGCGTCGGGACGCCAAGCGTCTCGGTGGCTACGGGAGCACCGCGAACACTAGGGTCTCTTTAATTCTTCATTCGAAGTCCACCCGCGAACAACAGTGTCCGCGAATAAGTCGCTGAGCTTTTCAGTTTAAGCTCTCTTCTAATCTCTAAACTGTCATAAGATGGAACAAATAAATTGTTATACTTCTCTTGTACGTGATCATTAAAGTTTACTTTAGTTATTTCAGTTTATGTACGTAAGTTATTAATCACTGAGGACAAGTGTGTTTCTCAAGAAAAAAAAAGTTCGGTTCAAGTGTGCCAAAAAAAGAAAACTTTCTTTAGCTCCTTCAAGAAAGTGTATGTATATAGTATGAGACGTAGAACGAATGAACGAATTTATTTGAACAGCGATAACAAATGATAGTGAGACAATACACCAAACTTACTTTCAGCTACTCTTTCTGGATAAAAATCGGCAGTGAATCGAAAATTTGTAACAAAAACTGGAGGATTTCGATCGAAAATTCTTGACTAGTTGTAACAGGACCGCAAGCTCTTGACATCCTGTCGGTGTAGCATGTGTGAAATATTCGAGGAGGATTTTGACTGCATCCCAAAAGACAAGGTCGACTTGAAAAAACACCTTGAGTATCACCAACGTCTCGGAAATTTTCACAATCGAGAGTGCAAAAATAATCAGAAAAGATGAATATCTCAAACGAAACGGACATCGGAGAGTCCATAGATACTTACCAATGTGGCGCCGGCTTGGACAATTTCCATACCGGTTATATCCAGGTTCATGGATACGCCAGTCTTTTGGTCTGCCTATTCGGTTCGGTAGCCAACACTCTGAACATAGCAGTTTTGACGAGACGTGAGATGAATTCACCAACAAATGCGATACTTACCGGCTTAGCGGTTGCCGATTTGCTGGTAATGCTCGAATATATACCGTACGCGAGTCACATGTATCTCGCCGAAAGACCTCGTAGGGATCGTTTCACATATGGTTGGACACTTTTCGTACTTTTTCACTCAAATTTCGCCCAAGTTTGTCATACGATATCGATATGGCTGACCGTAACCTTGGCCGTTTGGCGATACATCGCCGTTGCTCATCCCCAAATGAACAGAGAACTCTGCAGCATCCAAAGGACTATAATGGCGATCGCCGGTGCTTACGTTATCTGTCCAATAATATGCTTACCGCTGTACTTTACGGTCAGCATCGAACCGAGAATGGAACCCATCGACGCCGATGGAAACTCGTTCAATTTAACGTTGAGCAACGGCACCCTTCCCGAAGACGTGACGAACACGACATTGTACTTTGTAAATCTAAGTCAGACCGCTAAAACGCATAAATTTTTGAACGACATGAACTTTTGGATATACAGTGTTGTGATTAAGATCATACCGTGCTTCGCTTTAACAATTCTTAGTCTCAGACTGATCTTGGCTCTGGTGGAGGCGAAGAGAAGACGGCAAAAGCTCACGTCTGCGACCCTCGTGAGAACAGATGACAAGTCGACCGACGGTACCGAGGTCGTAAAGACGAGAAAAAAATCATCCAGGCTAATGGACAAGGAGAGACAAACCGACAGGACCACGAGAATGCTTTTGGCCGTACTACTACTATTTCTCATCACCGAATTCCCACAGGGAGTTCTCGGTCTCCTCAGCGTTTTACTTGGCGATGGATTCTTTCGCACCTGCTACGTCAAACTAGGTAACGAAAAACAAAGAGAAAATAGAAAAACAAAAAACAAAACAAAACACAAAAGAAGAAAAATGTATTTATGACAAGATAAATTTTACACGTGCCACAATATATCATCGTATAATATCTGCTTTTTCTTGTTACTAATGTTGCCATTCGAGTCGATGATATTATTTTCACCGTAAAACCAATAAATTTTATGACGGATTAGGAGCGGCAGTCTCTGCTCCTTTTTTTAATGGATCAGATAATTATTCTCTCGCCCTTTACGCACACAAACAGGGAGACACGTGTCAATCGCAATTATCAGCTCGAGGGAGATAATTCTGTTTTCGTAGTTTTCATTTTTTGTTTTTTCTTTATGTAACGGGATCCGCGTTTCCCGAAAATTGATGGAATTACTTTAAAAGGTCATTTGACACTGGAATCGATATCCCAAAGTTAAACCACCGCGATATCGATACACAGAGCCAGCGGTTCATAACTAAATTTTTTCCATACATTTTTTTTCTTATCCTCTACGATCCCAGAATTTTTCAGAACCATCTGCTTGCATGGGAAAGAAAAACATGTAACGTACCGTTAAAGTTTGACGTTCCGTTCTACAAACAACGGTTAAGAAAGAAAAATATAAATAAATAAATAAATAAATGTCTTCTTGTGAAATACAGGCGAATTTACACCCGCTTGTCTTGATTATGTAAAATCTTTTGATACCTTTGGATAATATTTCGTTCACAACTGATGTCCGAAAAAATAGAGACGCAAAAAAAGAAAACACAAAAATGACTAACGCATTTATACTTTCATCTCCAATATATCGCTTTGATCAAAAAAAACGTCCCGTGCTGATTTTTCGACTCTTGTAATAAGTTGTAGAGTGTGGGACGGGTTGAAACACCTCGAGGTTAGGATACGGGACGTTTAAGTATTTATATACCCATACATAATGTTTTATGTTTATAAAAACTACCAGGGTTATGTACTGAATTAACTCGCGCCTGCATTTTTCGAAAAAAAAATTCACCCACCCACTATGCGCAAGATATTTCAACTTGACGCACGATAAAAACTTAATTGCGCGAAAAAAGAACTACCTACTCCTGCAGAAATGTGACGAATGAAATTTCTGAATCAAAAATTGACCTTTCGATTCGATAATAAAGTTGTTGGTTTTACGAGACTGAAAATTCTCGATTCAAAGCGGCAAAAAAAACCTGTGGGTTTGAGAATAAGATTCTTAATTCACAGCAGAATTTTTTTTCATTTATCGTAGAGACCGAAAATTTTGAATTTAGAATAAAATACAATTCTATGTTCTACCATGACGCGACTGATTCAAAAAACACTCGAGAATATACATACAGTAAAATTTAATAGTCTATCTATTTTCATACTTAACAATTACTACTAATTGACCTAATTAAACATCTCCCAATACTTTCCATTACTTACCATTACGCTTTCACGGTAATCGCGAAACCGTGTTGAAAATTTTTAGTATTAAAATTGGACAAAAAAACACAGAATTTTAAGAGAAAAAAAAAAATTGTACCCCATGAGAGGTCGTTATACGGAGGAACGGTACCTTTGTTCACCCGGTACATAATAAGGGGTAATTTTCAGGTATAGAATTACTAAGTTGGGGGTTCGAATATCAAGCGTTACACGTATAACGCGTGTGACGAGAATTTTTGTTTTTGTGATAACATCGGGTCAAAAACGTATGATAATATAATGTATAAATTACATGCGATGGATGAAAAACTTTGATGATGCGCGACCACGTAGATATTTAAATATCAATAAATTTATTACATCAAACTTTTTGCCAACAGGTGAAGTGATGGACATATTGGCGTTGATAAATTCGGCGATCAACTTTATACTCTACTGTGCAATGAGCCGTCAATTCCGTATGACTTTTAACCAGCTATTCGGAAGATGGAAATTACTTGGGCGTTGGATGCCGATACCGCAGCACGGAGAGAACAACGGAAATACGGGTACAAATCACACGGTTACTCAAGTTACGCAAGTCTAGCATAGGCGTTTGCGGAAAACCAACATTTGCTTTCCTTTATAACTCACAATTATAATAAAATGTCATCCATCGAGAGGAATAAAACTCCGTAAGATCGAGTTGAGAACTTCGAGATTTTCCGGGTTCATCGTTCACGTTTATAATGAAATGAATAAAAAAAATAAAAAAAAACAAAAACAAATGTCAAAAAAGAAGGCGAACATCGGATCCAAAACGAGTGAAAAAAATCGCTATATCCGCATAAGTCCAAAAATTTCAACAATAAATAATAGCGAATATGGTTAAAAGTTGAAATATAAATATAGGAAAAAAAAAGAATTGTATAATAAAAATAGTTGTGTCACCGCGAAAAGCTCCAGTATGCCTACCGCGTTTTTTCTTCTTTTTTTTTCAGGCCCGCCCTCCCCCGCTGATTCACTAAAAATTGCCGTTCAGTTCGCCGTTCCGCGTGCGTTGGATATATTTGTTTTAATATAGAATCGTGATCTAAGAGTTTACGAAAGATGTAGCCGACGTATCCGCGGATATTTTTTTCTATTTATTTGTTTCTCTTTTTTTTATTTTCCTTATTTTATTCTAATTCCATAACATCTCTGCTCGCGCGGCACAGCTGAGGAGAACATTTGGAATGAATTTGAGGAGCGATGAATTATTTATTAATATATAAAGCTCGCATCCATTGCGCGGTTGTAATAGTTATAATATATAATTTAATAAATTCAAAGAGATTCGCGTGATAATCTCGAATTAGGTAGGCTATATTGCCTGATATCCTATGGGTATACGTACGTATATACACGTATATTATTAAGGGTGTTTAGCCCCGAGCTGTTGGTGGAAAAGCTGCTAATGGAAAGGGAACTGTATACGTTGCGCGGTGTATAACCGCGAATATACGTAATACGACACACCTTGATATCATGTCGGCAAACTAAAAGCACAACGGGAACTTGGGCGTTCTGTATTTCTCTCTATACCTATATGCAAACACGTAGTACTATTTACGTATGCCAGAGAGAGATGTGTACTCGACGTGTACCTGTACCTATACATCGTATGTATAGACACCAATATACAATATACATGCTTACAAATATATCTATATGCAATTTCCTACGCGGCGCGGTTATATGCAATTTTCGCATCGCCGAACACCCGCAGAATTACATACGATATACAATTGTGTATAATATATCAGATACAACTTCGAAACACTTTATAAAACAAAATCCGAAACGAAACGAGAGTAAAAAATAAAAAAACAACAGAAATAAATTAAAAAGTCAGATGCAGCCCGCATAGTTATATGTAGTTATTTACTGAAATGTCACGCGTGAAAGCATATAGGGGATGAGATATTATACATGGTGCAGTTTGTACGTACCCATAAGTATATCACATTACGTCAAAATTTCCAACTACATTTTTCTTCCTCTTCTTCTTCTTCTTCTTCTTCTTATTTTTTATTGCACATCACATTCACAATCCAACGGCCAGTTCCTATCGTTATATTGACCAGAGGTGCCAATAAATTAGGTTTCTTTAATCTTTTATCACGGTCGTTGGAAGCTTGAGTTATGCCGGCTGCCATCTTGGGAGGCTGTAGATATATATCATATTTATAGAATGATATAGGTAACTGCTATAGGCGCGGTTCTTGTGTACGCGCTTAGAAATAACGATGAAATAAAGATATCTTATTTTACTCGCACCTTTTCTCACTCCACTTCTTTTTACTTTTATTTTTTTTTTCATTCTTCTTCTGGATACATGTTACAATAAAAATAACTTCTGTCCCCACGGTCAAACATGTTGCAAATCAAACCCCCATAGCGACCGCGAACGCGACCGCGCGGCCTCGCGAGCTTTAAAGTTTTTCGATACATAATTTATTTGTTTCTTCTGTTTTTTTTTCTTCAGTTTTCCTATAACGTATGAGTCAAAAGATAAAAGAAAGTCTACCTGCCCGAAATTCAGTGTGTAAATTTCGCTTTTTTTCTATCTTATAATATTTATACATCGTATAGATCAGAACGAAGTAGAAGTTTGCGTTTAATATATATCGCTGGGGGGGTTATTGGACGCGTGAAAATAATAAAGAAAATTGCGGAGATAAAAAATTAACGTTATGGGTAAAACACGTTTTAGTACATGTAAAACTATCATATATACGCGTGTACATATATGTACAAAGTCCATAGTTGTTTAACGATGACGTGCCAATATACAACATTTCCCGTGTACAGTATTATAGGTATAATATACACAATACGTACGTGCAGGTTATAATGATTTTCCAAAAGTTAATTAAATATTAATTACCCTGTACACTCGGAAATGGCGAGACATTATATACCTATATGTATACATACCTTATAACTTACAAGTTTATAGGGTAATTTTATCGCTCTCATTTTACACGAACTGCGGGATGTGATGAAATTCAATGAGGTAATAGATACTTCAACGTTTTTTAAATTTACTACAGATCTCGATCTCACCCATCTTGTGACAACGGAAAAAAAACAATACAAATTTCCATACGTAACTCCGTGAAATTAACTTTACCCACAGTACACTGTATTTAATCAAAGTTTGAATTGTGTCTTCAACGTTCAACGAAGATTTAATTAATGGCCAACCGCTAATTTGATTAAATCAGGACTTACTGAATCTCCCTTTATCTCTATGTATCTATACATTTTTTTGCTATTGTCAAAAAAGTTGAATAAAAATATGTCATATTGCGGAGTGCACGGTCCGGGGGGCGGGGGACAGGTGGCAATTTTCTGATTAATCAAACCGTTGAACGCGTACGACCAATATTTTTTATCTGCTTCATTTTTCTTATTTGTTACCTCAGGGTAGGATGGAAAAAAAAAAAAAAAACTGACGGAGAAAGAATGTGCGATTGGAAGAAGAAAATAATTAATTAAAACATGTATACGTTATACGTGATCCGTTTAGATATTTGAAATCTATTTTTGAAACGATTTATGTGAACGGGAGGGGTTATAGAAATTCTTAAAATAATTCACCTTCTTTAAAACACGCGATTTTTGTTCTTTTCTTTTTTTCTTTTATCTTTTCAAACGATTTACATACACTGAGTGGTCCTTAAAATGGTGATTTTAAAAAAATTTTTAGACCAACCTCACAACGATTCATATATTAGGAACAATAATTTACTGACCGACTTCACGTTATTTATTTAAAGAAGGAGAAGAAGAAGAAGAAAAACTAAATTAAATCGAGTTAAGAGAAGAGAAGAATTTTATAACCAGAGAAATAAAAAATGAATCGAAAAAAAAATAATTACGAAGATATGTATAATAAAATATTGTAATAACAAATATAGAAATACGTGTAATCATATCATGATTGTATAAAAATTATTTACATTTTCTAATTTCGAACATAATTGAATCTTTAAGTATAAAAAAAAAAATCAAATAATTATGTAAATTAAAAATTAAACACGAGTTGTAAATAGAAATTTTGTATAGGCGATAATGATCAAATAATTATTATTAGATGCAAAAATCTTTGGCTGATAGAGAAAATATTAAGATACACAAAATATATATATATACGTATGTAGTACATAGGTACATCATTGCGGTATGAAAAAAAAAACGCTTGGAAAATTTTTTTATTTTCATAATATGTACAGAACAAAAAAAAAAGAACAAAAAAACAAAACAATTAGATAATAATAATTTGATAGATTAATAATTTTATGTATAATTAGCATGTAATATATATTATGATTATATATATTAGCAACTGAACGTTAATATTTGCAATTGATATAATATACGTAATTATGCATACATGTATAATAATAAAATATATCCATATATCGTAACTAACCAACGTCGCCATGTTTATTGTATATAATAATCAACGTCAAAGATCTATGTGGAGATAAAAAAGATGTTAAGATATTTTTATTGTTACGGGTGTAAAATTTGTTCAAATGTCAAAATGTGTAACGTTCGTGTCCAACGTTTAATTAAGATTTGAGAATTAATTATTAAGAAGATGCTAAATGAGTATAATACACCTATATTTGTGTTAACGATATTCCAACGATAATGGATCATCTCATGTTGTATCAAGTTATAACGAGCGAGGTACTTAATATAAATTGACAAGAAAAATTAATCAGCCGCAATTATTACAGAAGAAAAAATGGAACCACAAATTTTAAGTAAGAGAGAAATGAAACTAGAATGAGGAAAAAATTGAAAGACGGAAAATAAACTATTCAGGAGTAAGGGGGATGAAACAGTTAAAACGAGCCGGAAGAAAGAGAATTTCCGAAAAAATAAAACTATCCTAAAGAGGAAGAACGAAAGATTGAAAGTGTGACAAATGAAGTGCGATTGGGTTTACTATGAAGTGTGTCTGGTGTATGTGTTGTATAATATCATCCGCTGTTCGAATGGACTCTGAAAGATGAATCGAATGAAGTGAATGACGTATTAAATTTGGACGACAGATGGTTAAGGCGGATAGAGTGGCGTCGTCCCTAGAGCCCCGGATGTTCGCCCCTCGCCGCCTTTCATTTATATTCGCCAGCTCTAACCCTAAAATATATTTATTCGCAACTCGTTATATTTATGTACCTATAGGAACGCCATCCCTTTAAATATATAAAAAAAGAAAAAAAAGAAACGAAAAAAAAATATCTCTAATCCGTAGCAGCTATTTGAAAGTCCAATTGACTTATTACGCTAAAATATACACATATATGATATATGTTTGCTATGTTTGCAGTCGACGATTGAAAAAAAAACTTAAAAATAAAATGAGATATAATAAATCATTTGAATATTCTCAGATAATAAAATCTGTATAAATTTATCCCCATACCCTTCATTTTTCCCCTTTAGTTCTTGTAATTTCAGCAAATACGAGCGATGGAAAACAAGAAAAAAAATCGGAAAATGTTCGAGCTGGAAGAAAAAGTTAGCGTTCGTTCTTTGCGGTGGCAAAGAATCGTTTCTAATTTTTTTCATATTAAAATTCTTGCCTATTTTTTGTAATTTTTTTTGTTTCTTTCTATATTTCTTTTTGAGTTTGATGTTCATAAATCACGTAATCGGGGTCGAGGAAAATTTTCGTCGTTATGATGCATTTTGGCACAGCATTTGTGACACA
Organism: Athalia cordata; assembly: GCA_963932425.1. Taxonomy (NCBI): domain Eukaryota; kingdom Metazoa; phylum Arthropoda; class Insecta; order Hymenoptera; family Athaliidae; genus Athalia; species Athalia cordata. The sequence goes on from OZ010626.1 coordinate 37,520,469, forward strand.
TGACAGATATCATTCTGCAGTTTATTTATATATCGTACCACGCATTGCGTTGAAATTTAACCGCTGCGTCTGGACGAATACGAATTTGTCTAGGGATATCTATACCACATAAATATTTAACTATCACTAGCGAAAAATAATATTCTATACACTTTATAAATATACCGTTATACGCAATATTGTTTGTAATGATTTTGATTTTATATACAAGAGTTTCTAAATGAAACGAAAGTCGGCGCATGTGACACGAAACGGGATAATTGAGGTAAGTATTAAAGTTACGTATATTTTTCCAGAGTTATCTAATCTTGACGGGAGTTTCCTTTATCAGATTTTACTGCACGGAAAGTATAATAGGTAAGCGATTTGTTTCGCGAGGTTCTCTTTCTTTCGGTGCTTCTTTTCTCTTTCTTCCCCCTTATTTTTATTTTTTTCTTTCAATTTTTTCTTACAGTACACAGCCGAGGGTAGCAGACTATTTATATCAAGGGTGGAGTTGATGGACCGCGCGCAGTTGTCACTTCATTTTTTTTTCTCTCTTTCTATTTCACCACTCGAGAAGTAGCTTTGTCCTGCGGTTCAAGGATAATATACATCCATGTAGCGCATTTTTTGCTGATCACGCTGATAGCGGAAAGGAAAGTGACGAAAGCTTTTTTGTTACTTTTTATTATAATTTTACTATTTCTTTTTCTTTCCACTTGAGTAAAAAAGGTTCTATTCTCTACGAACTTCAATCCCGATAATCGATTTTCGCGGGATGATTTTTTTAATATACTCTTGAAAAATAATTGTCCATTTAATAATTCGGTAGTTATGCGAACGAAAAAATAAGATGATTATAGATTATGTATAGGTACTTGTGAAATATGTGAAGAGATTTGTAATACAGGTTCTATGTATCGCAGAATTTTCGGTATATATATATAACAAAATGGCAATTTGTCAATGTCGCTATAATTGTAACGTCGCATTATATTTATCATATTGCATGAATAAATTTAAATAAACAGGTGTCTGGGTACATATACATATCGAATGATCCGATCATAGCTGTGCATTGGAATATATATTTATACATGGGCTGGCATAGGGTAATACATATCTGGTTATAATTTAGTGTGCAGGAAATTAACATGGATGACTTGATGAATTTCTCTTGGAACATTGCAGTTCTGGAGGATGCAAAGTAGAATTTTCGTTTCGATCGCGATTTTATAGGGTGACGAAAATTTTGCGAAGATATTTTTTTTTTTTTTTAACATAGGCGAAAGCGTGGACATCAACTTCAAACTACTATACATAGTACACGCCTATTCACAAGTTATAAACTACTCCGCTTTCCAGCAACGACCCTCTTCATTCTGTACCGAACACTTAACTTGGACTAATTTCTACCGCAGCTTTAACACAACTTCAACCACCACTTTCACCCTCCACTATTGTAAAAGTGTGAAAGAATTCTGCTCGCCCAAGTGATTCGTTTACGGTCGACTGATATAATTGGATCAAGTTATTTTCGATCACATATGAAATTACATATGTGAAACGGAACAACGGCCGACAAAAAAAAATCACAGATCTTATCGACCGATCATTTTTTTTATGCTTTGCCTTTTCTCTCGCGATCATTTTTTCACCCATTTGTCTCACTAAAATCGCGTCCAGAACACGCTCAATCGCAAACTGTACTTACTGTATATAATGTGGGTTCTATTTGAACGCGAGGGATAAACTGAGCAAATTGTGGACACCCACCGCGTGTGTGTCAACAAATCAAGCCTGTTTCGTGTATATATCTATATTACCTATATAAATACCTGTATCAACTGTTAACAATCTCCGTTTGGCAATTTGTCATCGCTAGGGTATTTGTTGTCAGGATCAAATTAGACAACACATGAGATAACACTGACTACCGACCAGAAAATCAGTCCGCACAAAAGCTCTGCTGATCCCTTAAAACTGGCACAATAGATTTTAAAACTGATTTATTTTTTTTTTTCCGTAACCGATTTGGGTTTGCTTGACTTGTAACTGATTTTAATTTCGCAAACGAATACTCGACAAACGTGGAACCTAATTTTTTTTCTTTTCATTTTGTGTTGAATTTTGTAAAATTAGAAAGTGAAAATCGATTGGACTTGTTTGTTCGGTGGTGAAAAAGCAGAAAACAAAAAAATACGAATTTCAAATTCAACAAGTTTGTCCCGTGAAGTTTGAATCGGGTTCAAAAGCTACTTTCCAGGCTTCCCGGCCAGGGGTGTACATTATAATACCTCCTCTCTTTGGTTTGAGAGTTTTATTTGTTCAACGGTTTCCGGTTTTCGACAAAGTCATTGTTTCATTATTCTGCGCAGCACGAAACTTTCCAAAATTTCGAATGAATTAAATTGAGCGCCTATGTTTTCCATCACGAATTACGATACTTGGAGAAAAAAAAAAAAAACGAAAAGATTCATGTACGTCTGCCGCATCAAATTTTCTCTGATATATTATACGAATTTTCATTTTCAAAAAATTGATAAAATTACCGCCCCTTATTCTATACGCCACATTTCGAAGAGACAAATTCAATTCTCGTTTCGCACAAAATCGCATACGTATTTTCGATCAGATTCGTATCAGAGGATTTATAAGTCTTTAAATTCGTTACCTATAACCACATCGGTGAAAAGGAGATGCTGAAAATCTGCATGATTAATTCACACCGTCGACGCTTTTTTTTTTTTGGATCAAATTTGATTTTTTACTCCAGAGAATATGACGCGCCTTTGATTTTTTTTTTTCAATTTTCATTCGAAATCCAAAATGACGCGGGTTTAATGATATAACCGACGATGAAAAGTATTGAATTTTTGAGAGGTTCTTTTTTTTCTGCACAGCTTCGAGGAAATTATTGACGTCAATGGCGTTGGACGCGTCAATTTCACGTGAGGAGAGAAAAGCAGATAAGAAAACTGTAAGAAAAGCGGGAGCAGTGGTGTTTCTACGGTCCTTTCTTTTCTTTTCCTCGAAGAGAAATTAGTCTCTTGAAGGAAACGTTGAACTTTTAACTCGACAGTTTAATGGTCCATAGAATCTCATTTGAAATTTCAAATCATCCAAAGAGCTGCTGTGGCTGCTGGGTGTTCGGTTCTGACGTCGGTTTTCCACATCCAGTAGATTTCTTACTACAAAGTCGCCCCTTAAAATTGGTGCAGTATTAATACTAGGAAACCATTATCGGCTCGTCCCGCGTCGGTGTCGGGGCGGCTACGAATTGAATAAATCACTTGGAAGAGCTTCACGGCGGGGTGGAGATTACTGGCCACAGAGATTGGCAAGACGGTTTAATTGAAACCATTTCAAATCCCACCCAAAACTATATAAACGTTTATATTATACAGCCACCGGTGACTTTGTTGGATGACATCCTGATATCCCGTCGATACGAGGATATTCATTTCCACGAAAAATTTAGAGATCGAATTACAGACTTCAAAAGGTTTTTTCTCAAGATTTAAATCGATGTGTTTTTTTATTCGAGGAAATCAGTTTCCGTTGTCATTTGCAGAGTATATAATAATGAGGGGATGCATGTCTTTGATCAAAAGCCTCCCTTTCCAAAATGTAATGTGAGACTAATATTCGTCTCAAATTCCAGGATCTTGTTGATCAGAAATTTCAGTATGATTAATTCGAGGAAACTTCCAGCGTCCTCCATCTCGAATAGATCTAACTTCCAAAATCAAATTTTTCATTGCCCTCACAATATTCTTGACGATTTTTTGTTCGATCCTTAGTCTGATTAATTTCTAGATTCGTAGTAACGGCATCGCCGTAACTCGTAAGTCTCACGTGTTAATTGAGTGCGTCTCCACAGTAATGAGAAAAGGTAACAAAAAAAACGAAGAAAAAAAGACGTGAGGTGTCGTGGGACACCCGACATAAGCGAAGCTTCTTACGCTTTGAATGTAAAATCCAATTAATAACTGATGTAATTCAATTTTGATATGGTGGTAAATTGTCGTTCGGGCATATTTAGAAGTACAAAAAAAACCCAAAAACGTCAGGTTAAGTATACCACGTGACGAGGAGTGTTGCAACTTCCGTTTGTGACGTTCACTTTCTCTGAGTCAGGTGAGGAATTTCCGCGAAGAAACTTCGCTAAAAAAGAAAAATAAAAAGCAAGAAACCACGTTGTAATTATTACGTATAGACAACGGGGATTAAGTTGGACAGCATTTTTTTTTGTTCGATCCGAAAGTTCGTGAAAGTAATTAACGGTCTTTAACCCCACGACATATTATAGTAGAGATGATATGGGTGGGTTGGTTCACACGGCGCACTTTGATAAGTAGATGGCGTATGTATAATGTGTACATATATACACATAGGTATGTATACAGTAAATATTGTCCATGATAATCCCTGGGGATGGATACTGAGAAGGGGATACAACGAACTGGACAAATCGATATTTCCCCGATGGTTAGAACAAAAGGAGGGGGCTTGAAAAGGCGAGGGAAAAAGTTGAAAAGACGGTGAAAAAGAAACGTTGACACTTTCTGTTACGCGACCAGACTGATCTTCATCTTTGTAAGCCATTAATACCTTACACAGTATCCGTTGAACATCAGTCTAGACCTTTGATCAGAATGACATCTAATACAAGATATCAAATTTGACGAGAAACAGAAATAACATAAAATAGTAAAAAACATAAAATCTCAAATACGAAGAAAGATTTCGTAACAATGGCGTCTAGATATGGGATAATAATTATGATGATCCTTGCGTAGATAATTTTATTCCGCGCAAATATTCGTCCCGTTCGTCGGATTCAATCGGTCGTAAAAAAAAATTTATCTCCGCCAAAAATCGAGACTAGCCAAATTCCGAACATCTGGAAGAACAGAGTAAAAAGAAAGAGAGGAAAAATATAATATAAAATTAAATATTCGCAAAAGAATAAAATGCCTTTTTCATCCCCATGCGGGATAACCCTTCCAACAATTTATCTGGAACGCGTTTCAACTTTCCATTAATATACGTATAGTCATTTTCCCTATAATAATCCGATAGTGAAAGTAAACTGGATGATCACATACCTAATATCTACACCGATGTGACAATCCTGTCATCGGATGTTTGTCGGGTATCATATATCGCTTCCGGCAGTCTGTAGACATAACAGATCGTTGCAGAAAGGTATAGGTATAGATAATTCCGGAAGGTGTTTGCTCTTTGACTTTCATCTCCAAGTACATAAGAGAAGCTCAATGAGATTATACCTGAATTAAAAAAAAATAGAAATAAAATAGGTAAAGACGATCACGATCAATCGGTGTTAGAAAATTATTAATTTACATATTAGAAATGGTGTAAACAACGTATATGCATTTATTCAGATAAATATCTCAACATTGAACATTGACTAGCAAGTACATTGTTACTTGTTACATAATAGTAATAATCGATAATAATTAATATTATTTATTACTTTATTATTTATTTCATTTTATTTATTTTTTTGTTTTAATTACCGTTTTTGTTTTCTTTTTTTTCTTCAACTCTTTTAATTGTTTTTTTCTCTTTTTCATACGTATATTAATTATTTTTATTTTTATTTTTTATGTACTTATATATTAATTTCATTTTACCTTATTTATCTGTTATTATTATACCATCTACGAGATATTACAAACTACCTGATCATTTAAATCTTGGTTAATATAATAATAATGATTTCTTTATATTTTTTTTCCCTGTATCTGTTGGTTTTTTTTTTTTGTTTTTTTTTTTGTTTTTTTTTTCATCTTCCTTCATATATTCGTCGTTACAATTACAATTGCAATGATATAATAATTATAATTATAATAATATAATATAATATAATATAATATAATATAACATATAACATAATTAAATATACATAATAATGTAATATAAGTCTATATGATAATCGTATAATGACAATTATATAGGTAATAATAATAATTATTATTATAAATTAATTATTTATAATAACGTTACTTATTACTCTCTAATTATTAATGGTTTATCACAAGTACGGTTTATCATTTAGCTCTTGGAAACGAGTATTAGGCATATGTACGAAGATGCAGATTCTGTGAAACTGTTTATTTTCATCATCGAGACTATTTTACAATTGATGATTTCGATTGGTTTTTTTTTTTCCTCTCTCATACATGTATTGGGCACAATGATTCCTTTTCTATTTCCTTTATTTCACCCCTGCATCGTACATTGCCCAATACTCGTTCTTTTAACGCCCGTGCCACCTCGATTTACTTTATTGCCCCGCATGTATAATAATGTATATTAATTATTTAATTATTTACTTGGATTCTATATATTATATATATTTCATTCTCTCCTAAATTTGTCTATTATTGCTATTATTGTTATTATTATTATTATTATTAATATTATTATTACTATTACTATTATTACTATCATTATTACTATTGTTATTGTTATTATTAATTGCGGCATCGCGATCGCTATATGCTATAGTGATAACGATGATTTTTTGTTTTAATTTCATGTATGTTATAATACATATGATAATTATAAATAAATAAATAAATTATAATCGTTGCCATATATTGTGTGTGTGTGTATTATATCTTTATATTTTATGTGTATAATTAATTTTTATCATTATTACTTTTGTTTCTTTATTAATGGTAATTTTCATTCACTTTATTTTCTTCAATGTTACTTCTTTATCTTAATTAAATAAATGATCTTATAGTCTTGAAGTTCGGAAAACGTCTGTAAAGGAAATACATATATATGTATAAATATCTCTATAATGTGCCCATTATTTGAATATAATTAACGAGTGATGACGAGGTATTTATTATGCATTATGTATCTACAAGTAATTGAAGATATCATTACATAATTTTTATGTACATGTACATGGTTTATTGTTTCTTCCCGTTCAATAATTATATTCAATTCGTTCGATGATAATGATGTCATTAGGCGATAAGAAGCTTGAATTATATCTACATCATTTTAGGGATCCTTACTCATTTTTGTTTTCTTGTTTTTTTTTTCTCAATTCTTTTTCATTTCAATATTCAAGGAAGAACGCGCCGCCGCCGACAAGTGCAATCGAGGTATGTATTTTATAAATTAATTATTTATTATTAGGTAGTATATATGGAGGTGGCAAGGACACGGCAATGAACTTCCGGTTTATTAAAAAGACTCGAGTGCCCGACTCTAAAAAATGATTTTCTTTTTTTCTTGTGTTTAATTTCTTATAATTATTGCTATAATAATAATAATATATATGTATATATATTCTATGTTTTTTTTTGGTTTTTCAGTTATGATTTTTTTTTTAATTTTTCTTTTTTTTTTTTTATCAAATTTTTTCGTTCTTCTAATCGACGTTTTAGGTCCTATCGATAATTATGTAAAGTTATTGCTGTCGTTTCCGTACATCGAGTTGCATGAGTTATGCCAGTTAACGACGATTGTGTTTAATCTATGTAGAATTGAATTTTGTAATTTTTCGTTCCGGAATTTGCAGTAATTATAACCAGGGAATATAATTGTGGGTAGAACTGGAGGAAGATAATAGATAAAAGTAAAACGGAAGAATTATTCGAATAAATGATGAGAATTTAAAAATTATCATCTCATTGTTTTAGATTATCGGTATAATTATTGTTACGGTTATTTTATTTTCAAATAAATCGTTTTTTATTTTTTATTCTAACTTTTATGGGTATATATAGTACAGGCAATGATTGCTTTTTGTTGTTTTTTTTTCATTTTTTCTTGTGTATGGGCGTTCGAACAGAATATATTATAAGAATATTGAATAATTGACGAGGGCGTAAGCTTTTATGTGTACAACGAGTTTTTCTCATTTGTAAAGAAAAAAACTAAAGTAAAAAAAGAAAAAAAAGGAACGAAGGAAAGACAGGACAAGATATAAGTAAATATTGGTACAACTAAATAGGAATATTGTCTACTTGTACAATTATTCAAGCAAACTAATCAGATTGTTTGTACCCATATTTGCGAGAATGGTAAAGTTCACGTTAGCTCTCTGTAGTGTGGGCGGAGGTGTTTGTTTCTTCGCAATACGTCTGGATATTTGTGATGAACAATTTTGGAAGGTGAGCGAGTGTGGATTTTACTAGAGTATGCATATTCGTATATCTACGTAAGACGTGTTCGATAAACATGCGATATTCCGATTACCTGCATCTGTCAATTACCGATAGAAAATCGACCTCACAATTCACGTGTTACACCATATCAAAAATTTAGGTACATATTATATGCCAGAGTCTAGACGCAATGCGGGTTTTCGTGAAAATTTTATGCACGGGATATTCCATGAAAAATCACGCATAACCTCTACTCCGGATCAATACATAATTGAAAGAGAAAAAATTATTCCTAATAAAAATCCTCATTAGCCGGAGTTATTATTATTTTTTTTTCTTACTCTTGATCATCATTTTTTCAATTGAATTATTTAAGCTGCCATTGTTTCATACTACGCCATCGTCGAAGGAAACCGCAATTCCGCTCCGGATTTTATCTGAATTTCTATCTCGTGTAATTTTAGCGAGTTTCCATTGGAATTGAGAAAAAAAAAACTGACCTTTTTGAAAGGTTTGATCATGAAAAATTGAAAAATCACATTTTTTTTCGTGCTTTTTGGGGAGAGGCCTATAGCGTACAAAGGAAGAATGTGAAGAATGTAAAATATTTAGAATAACGGACTTGGTGACTTGGCATGAAATGCCTCATGAATACCACCTTGCAGAATAACGTGATAAGAATGAATAATAGAGAATTCATGCAGTGCGCGTTGCCTGCATTGGACAGACGTTGGGAATTTCTAGTAGTCATTAATTATAGTAATGAACTATACGATGCTACTTTTGTCTAGTTTGAGGTCTGTTCGTTAGCTCTAAATCCGACAGCGAAGAATCTAATTTGGAAATGGAGAAAAATAGATAAACAAATAAAAAATTGAAAGAAAAAAAGAACTATGAATAGATAGATGAGTGAATTAAGCAACCCCTCGATTAATCATAAAATTGAGAACGGTTAGGAGTTCGAAACGAAATCGATATTTCATATAGGTGTACCTGACGCTCTGTGAATGGACGATACTTGATGTGCCTTACTTCGCATGGGTTGGGCATTCGTTGGAATTAATTTGGGTTCGGGTTTGGTCCTAACGAGAACCAAACACGCCATGCCGTACCGAGGAGAACTAGAAGAATAGATCGATTCTCTCAAAACTTGGAAATCCTCGTTAACAAAGATCTACATTTGAACAGTTATATATATTCGAAGGAAAAGCAGTAGACCATTAAACTTTTGAATTATCACAACCCACGCGAAATTCTCGACAAGATTTCACGTTCTCGTAGTTAAATTTGTACAATTATACCAAAATTTTATTATTTCTCGCGATTAAAAATTTAACAATCCTATCAACGCACACGAGTTTTTGAAACCGTCACATTCAAAAACTTCCATTGCAATCAGAAGGTGTTGAAATGATGTCAAATAAATTTTAGCTCGATCGAAAAAGTTAATAATCATCCCTTGGAAATTTTGAGGTCAGCCACACACGCGTCCGTTATTGCTTCCGAATTTGTGCTTGAGGGAATTTCTAGCGAGGGTATAGAGAAATGATTAATTGGTTAGGATCAAAGTGGCGTGTGAAAGATGAACGTAAAATGACGTTAGAGTTGATTCGGGGCAGGTTCGAGAGAGTTTTCGCTTTACCCCTACAAATTTATTCAGTTTCAAACTAAAAGTCTTTTTCTAGCTACGACAAACATTTTACCGGTAGACTGAGTTCGACTTCGACTTCGACTTTCTCTTTGCGCTTCCATTACCCTTTCCGCAGTCATGCAGGTGGGGGTGTAAGTCCCTTCGGATATACCAAAATGGACGTGAGGTGAAATATAATTTCGACTTTAGAAATTTCATTGGATGAAACATGTTCTCATATTTCAGCGGTCAATATTTATCGGCGATCGTAGAGTGAATGAGACAGATGATTCGATTGTTTCATACAATTTTGAATCCACATCTATTTGTATAAATATGTTAGTTTGTTTCCAATTTTTCACACGAGACTTAAGTTGAGAATGCGGAAAAACTGCTGTACAAAATGGCTGCCCAGTGAGATGAGACCCGATGACCATATTGTATCGGAAATTGGACGCTTTAAAACCGGAAGTCGGAGGAGCTGAATCTGAAGATAGTGAAAAAGAAGTTGGCGGGATGTCGGGGCAAAAAAACGGTAACGTACCGGAGGTTGGTATCGAATTATATAAAATTCATTTGATTTCATAAATCATTTTCAAATATGGTTTTTAGGAATAGAATTGAACGGGTAGGTTTGAAGAAAAAAACAAAAAAAATGGAGCGCTCAAGATTGATATTTTGAAACTATACGAAGTGAAGTCAGAAGTTTTGCTGTGGGATATATTGAATAGGTTGAATTAAAAATGATGATGGAATCCCTGTATAGCCGAATGACCTTCTAGAATATTGCTCGAGTTCCGCTAGAACCACCACCATCCCTTTTCATCTATACGTGTACATGTACGCTACATAGAAAAGCCAACAACAACAGCAGCAGCAGCAACAACGGTAGCACTTCAGACAACCCCCAGCTGATGCAACTCCTGCAAGAGTAAAGTTGATTATCTTGACAAGAAAGCTAGGTGTACCCAACCCAACCAAACCTACACCATCCGCCACGTTTTCTACCCCCATAGAATACAATATATATGTACATTATAATAAAGGTTAGTGCAGAGCAGCTCATGAGGCAACGCGGGCTCTGGGCCAAAGCTAAAGTTTAGTTGACGTGAATAAAATGATCAGATACAATTTTCGTCACTTTCGTAGAATTATGGATATTACAAACACTATTTGTACGTAGAGATTTCCGTGTCAAATCGACCAGGGTTCCATCGCTGCCAATTTTTTTTCCCTTTTTTTTTCAATATCTACAATTTTTTGATTCGTATTGTACAGTAGCGTTTCGAAAGAAAAAGCTTAGGGCTTTCGAGCATATCACAAGATAGGAAGAAAAAAAAAAATCAAAATGGGTTCAGGTGTCTTTGAGGTGCTTGTGTCACGTGAAAATAAGATGGATAGAAAAAAAATACTAGTAAGGGTCAGAACTTGATAGGATTGACATGGGATTTTCCATATAGAAGGCAATGAAAATGCGTGGGTAGGTTACTGCATACATGAATCTCCGGCGTAAAAATTATATAACCTCTCTATGGACGACGGGTGTTTGAAAAGGAAATTTTCAACCGTGCACAACCATCGGTCGGTTTTACACGTGGGATGTAGAAAATATTATAAAACTAAAGAAGAGAAGTAAAAAGAAAAAAAGGGGAAAAATGAAGGGAACGATTTCGAAATTACTACGGCTTTCAAGCCGCAGTGAGGTGCAGTATCAAGAGACTCGGTAGAGTCTCGCGCCAAGTACATTAAAAGAGCACCGGACGGCAACCGAGTATCTATACAGTTAGGAGATATCAAAAGCGCTGTACGGCAGACTGTTTTATTCGGTATCCCCTAAATCATTAGCTTTTCGGGAAATTTGGATACACTTCCGCAATATAAATCGCGGTGTAGCTTTCATTTGAGCCTAATTTCAATAACATTGATGTTCGGAGAGCTGTGATCTCATGATAGTTATTTACGCTGAGGCCGTTTCTACGATCAGAATTTTCAACGTCATAGTCGTCTCCGGATCACTTTTCTCCTTAGCTCTATTCCTATGAGCAGTAGATGCAGTATACAACGCAAACTCGATTTTCGCCAAGGTTCAAACTGCAGACACATGGTCGCTTTCGTCGTCTCGCTATTTTCTAGGGACTCTTTAGGGACTCTAGTCGCAGCTAGTCGTCTCTACGGTACCACTAGAGTCGTGTCGTCATTCCGCTGTCCGCATGTCTTTACGATCACCTCCTTGCAATCACAGCTTGACAGCTGTCACAATACCCGAAACTCGATGATGGTACGAGTCGTATATATTTATGGAAACGACGTTCAGGCTTTTAAATAATATAACCATGGCTGGTTTTCGGTAAACTTGTAATAGTACGAAGCGTTAATAAATGATTGAAATTAAGAAATTCAGACTTCTGAATCCCTTTGCTGAAATGTTATACTTGTAGACTCGATAGCTTCGCAGTGACAGTTAGATGAGGTTATGCATGAAGTTTCTTGCGACTATTATAACAAATAGTATACGTGGGCCTTATTATACGTGCAACAGTGATTGAGGCAATCTGATCAGATAAATATAATGCATTTTGGCGTTCCGAAAAAATCTAATTGTTTTATTCAATGCAGTGTGCAGATTCAAATATAATATCGAGTTGTTGACAGTAATTTTTGATCAAACGGATTATGATAAACGGACATTTGGTCAAGTAAATGAAATAGAAGCTTGCTCTATATCCATAGAAGTATAGAAGGTCAAGTATTTTAATAATAACCATTCAATCAGCAGCCAAAACAGTTCAGCTCTTTGAGATTAAAATTTCCTATCCAAAAGCAGCCAGCTTAAATAGTGGTGTATGTTCAGTTGTTCCCACAAAAGTCACTCATTTTAGCTATGTTGTGGAAAAAAAGTGCAACAAAAATTAGAATCAATGATGATATCTGGTACGAGATAGGCATTAAGAGTGAGACTAGCTGTGATTCCAGTGATGATGGGTGCATTCCATTTTGACAATGACACTGTTCAGACCCCACATTTGGTTGATTGGGTAGACGATGTGGCTTTGTATCTTGATATCAAGTTTAGGAGTTTCTTTGACTGAGTTCTTGGACATATAGCTATTATTATATGTCTCAAATAAGTTATATATGTTTCACTAAAATTATCATTCAGATCCATATGTGAGACCTCTGGTTCATCTCCTGCACTTGATGGTATCTGTTATTGAGTAAAAAGGAATATTGACCGGCAGAAATACCATAACTGCGAGCCAACCATACCGTGTGTCCGCGAGCCCGTTGGCAACTAACTCCGTTAGAACGTTCAAATTAACCAGCGTTGGTAGTTGAGTTGGAGATTTAAGGTTGCATTAGGTTAATACGACACTTCTACCAAACAAATAAATCGACCATGAATATTTGTGAATGGTTGAAAATTCGGTAATTTACAATATTTTGATTAACTGACATTGATGGAAAGTGATCAGAAGTGGAGTTAGTGAATCGTTGGAAGCAGTAAGGGGCCGTTCATAAAATACGGATGTGACAAGGGGGGACAGGGGGTCTACGGCAGCGTGACGTTCGCCGTTCATTAAAAAATTTTACTGAGTATTCGTTCTCTCGACTTTTTTTTTCAATTTTGTAATGATAGAAGTCATTTATTGGAAGATGTAGAAGATGTTGCAATACCAATTATAGATGTTTCGGAGCATTTACAGAATCCTTGGACTTCTGATAAATAGAAATATTATTTATTCGTTTGTTATTAAAGATATTTATTAATTCCTTTAAATTTTATCATAAAAATAAAAAAATTATTTTCTAATATCAAAATTTGTGTATTATCAATAAAAATTTATCATGTTTAGGGGGGGAGGGGTCTTAGTTTTTGTGACGAAATATTTACTGGGGGGGTCACAGAAAGTGTGACACAGCGTGACAACCGGGGGGGGGGGGGGGTCAAAAAAAGTTAATTTTAGTGTGACGTATTTTATGAACGGCCCCCAAGCGGATGCACATAGTCAGCCGATAGGTGACAACATCTATCACACATCCAATTTTATTAGCTCACTGTACGAAATCGTTTGAAGGAATTAATGAAAAAACTCTGCATGTCAATTAAGTGCCAATCAAATTCAATTTACAATACAATATTACACACTACACCCAGATCTACCTAGATTCTTTAATATTGTATTGTAAATTCGATTTTATTGGCATTTAATTGACATGAGAGCTATTTTATTAATTCATTCAAAGGATTTCGTCCAGTGAGCGGAAAAAATTCGATGTGCGATGGTTGTTGTCAACGGGCAGCTCTGGCCCACCTCCTCCGCTGAACCCGTCAGCTCTGCGCGAACGCCTTGTTGGCAGGCAACTAGAGTTACTGCGGCGTAAGCTCGCGGACACACGGTATAACCAATAACCAAAGAAGTACCAGAACCTTGACTTTTATCGGGTTGCTTTGCAACAAATATATTATAACTTCGTAATAATTACAATACGATTTGACTCAAGAATGAAAGTGACTATTCTTCCATAATGAAATAAAAATTAATTACATTGAGTTATCGCGTGTTTCGATAAATTTTATAATATTTACTTCTATGCATTCCAAAAATTAGAAAAAAGAAAAATATCCTTCAAAAAGTAGTGAAATCCCAACAAAGCACCTCAGGTGCAAAAAACATCGCCAAGTACATTAATTTTTCCAAATCAATCGCCACCAAAAAGTAGTTCCTCAAGAATAACCGTAAAATTAAATTCTCAGAAAAATGAATCCAAATCAATCATTGTGCCAAGTACATGTTATTTTGCACCGTGCATAGGAGTACTAGAAAAGACTGGAATGAACATACAACAAACCAAGTTACCAATTACAAGAATGTGAAATTGGAAAAAAAATCGATGAAAAAAAACCAATTAAATTAAATTAAAAAAAAAAAAAACTAATAAAAATTGGAGGTAGTGGGACTTGGCGGGCTCTTTTGGAAAAAATTATCCAGAATTCTTGCATGGCAATGTAACATTAGCCCGCCAAGGACCACTACCTCCAATTTTTATTAGTTTTTTTTTTTTTTAATTTAATTTAATTGGTTTTTTTTCATCGATTTTTTTTCCAATTTCACATTCTTGTAATTGGTAACTTGGTTTGTTGTATGTTCATTCCAGTCTTTTCTAGTACTCCTATGCACGGTGCAAAATAACATGTACTTGGCACAATGATTGATTTGGATTCATTTTTCTGAGAATTTAATTTTACGGTTATTCTTGAGGAACTACTTTTTGGTGGCGATTGATTTGGAAAAATTAATGTACTTGGCGATGTTTTTTGCACCTGAGGTGTAGTATATGACGTTTCATTAACGCATCGATATTTTAAATCGATGTTCACGTTGCATCGAAAAAAAGTCCAGCTAGTTAATTTAGGAAAATTATTATTTTCAATTCGATTTTATTTCATTCGACACACGGATTTCGTTGGTTAAATTTTGTCTGCGGGGTTAAGAGAGAGCTTTTCTCTTTTATACGTTATCTAGTCAACCGCGGGCAGAACAAAAGCGCCATAGCCGCGTGTGGCTCTGTGAAATAAAATTTAGGCATCGTTCGGGTTCGGAGAGAATTTCGAAAAAAATAAAAAAAATAAAACGGAGAAGCCAACAAGAGAAGAGGCTCAACCTCGGGGTTATTTTAGTGCTGCACCGCGGGGGATTTCCTGCAGTAAAGGCTAGAGAATTTCATATAAGGCTAAACCTTCATATACACCGTTTTGTAATATTGCCGGGCACATCCCGTCCTCCCTTGGTTTTGGTAATACACTTTTCTTTCTTTCTTTTTTTTTCTCTCTTTTTATGACACAACGAACGCACGCAACGTGTAATAAAAATCACATTTCTCATATACCTGGCAAGTTATTATACATACGGTGCATCTGGTTCACGGATTTTACACAACCTTCTTTCATTAATCATCCAAATACAAGCTTTACGATCCGTTTAATGCACCGACATTTTTCGTTCCCTTTATTCTCATTTTCCGGCGTTGATTTCGAGCATTTCTTAAAGGTAAAAAAAAAAAAAAAGAAAAAACTACGTACATTGTACTACCTATCGATATACCGATTGTCTTTCACCTCCACCCCGATGTAATTTCGATAAAATGTAACCCAAAAAATCTCACCGGTAGGTCTGGATATCGTATCAAGTTGTTGGTTATTTTTCTCATAACATTAAACATCATATACAACATTTCTACAAAGGAGAGAGGAAATGATTTGGTTTTTTTTTTTTCTAGTCACGACAAATGCAGTTCTCCGCGGTGCAGATCATAAATTTTTTCTACATTTTGCATATATGTACGATAAAACTAACTTCAGCGGATGAAAAAATAACTGGAGCGTAATTGGTACGTTTTTTTTTCTTCAAATTCACCCTTATAATATACATGTATAGTGTATGTGTGGGTATATGTTCAGAGTTGCGGGTATAAAAATTTCACATAGCTATATTCATCAAAATCGTTCCAACTCGACCGGAAATTATACGCGCGGCATGCCATTTAAACCACCTTATGCTGCACTGCGGGATCTCATACGACACATTTTTTTTCTTTTTCCTTTTACATTGCGTTCGCGATGACACGCAAACTGTGAGTGTAAAGTGAAGAAGAAAAGAGAATAAAATAAAATGAAACAGGACAAAACGAAAGAGAAGAAAAAGAAACAACAATTTTTACGCTGAATTTCCCGCTCTGACTACTAATTTGTATAGGTATACGTACCTATGTACATACGTTATATCTATGTGTATACCAGGCACGTGTTTATTGCTATATGTGTCTTTTGTTATACTATACTTTTTTTTGTTTTGTTTTGTTTTTCTATTTTCTTATATTGAGCTGGGGAAAAATAGCGGAACTGTGATAATAATGATAAAATTGTTGGATAAAAAGGGCAGCGATTGGAGGGAAGCGAGAAAAACTTCCCTTGTATTTTGCTGTCCTGTTTTCTCCCGTATCTGTTTGTTTCTGATTTTTTTTCTTCCCACGGAATGGAATAGCTGGGTTTGATCGGGTTACAACATTTTTCCGCAGCCTAGTATTCCAGTGACAAAAGAAACAAAAAAAGTTACCGGTCTTTTTAACGACAGAACTATTCAGAGAGGTGAACTGACAATGAATGATGTTTCAACGAATATCATGTATCGGAGTAAAAGTAAATGGAAATTATTTTACGCCCGATTAACACATCAAATTCCGCATGAAATACGTGACATTATACATTTACGTAAAAATTGTCTTAACAAATATTTACCTCGCGCGGTTTCGATGAATTTTAATATTTTGTCGCATTTGTAATGTGCCTAGAAAGTATTCGAGTTTAGTGAAATACAAATTTTCAAGTATAAAAAAATAATATCGTATGAGTTCGACAATTTCAGCATAGATATATGTTATGTATCTATGATTTCAAATTTTCATGTACACCTCGCCGTGTACGTGTACATATATGTACTATTTTTACTTTGTTTCCCATATAATTTGCAGCAACGTCAACAGATTTTTACAAATTTGTTAATTTGTTTTTTTAGTTCTTCACTTTTTCATATATCAGATGTTCTTTTATCATATTCGAGTCCATAATGTATGCAACGATATGATAATAATAATAACAATAATAATAGTAATAATAATAATAATATTTCATCACTACTTGAATGTAGGTATCTATCTACTCTTAATTAGGTATATTAATTGTAATAATTATATTATCTATTATCGTAAGGCATGGAGTATATGTTACTTGTGTCGAGTTACCTCACTCCTTTTCCGTAATCATAATTTATATATACCTATGTATTGTTGTTGTGTTTCATTAATTTTTTTCTAATTATTTTTTTTTCTTCTTTTTTTTTTCAATTATTTATTTTGTTTTATTCAATTTAATCTAATTCTTACATACTGCGATCATTTATTTATTTATTTCCCCTTTATTTAGTAAAATCCTAATTAAATAATTGTTCATTCATTATCATAGATGTATTTTTCTATCTTCTATTTTATTCACTTTTATTGATTTATTTCTTTTTTTTGCTTTTTATATCGCCGTTTTTTTGAGACCGATAGATGGGGACCAATTTATCTGATCGCGGGTCGGAGAATGTATCACAAAGAGAATACCTATTTCAGTTCGCATTCATTCGATCGGTGCAGGACCACGTAATGAAATAAAATAAAATAAAACGAAAGAAATACAAAGAAAAAAACCAAAACCGGATAACAAATAAAGTAAAAAAAGGATCGAGAATTAAAGGGAAATTATTATATGGGAGTCAAACCCTATACATAACTCGTAAAACTTCTTTACTCAGCACTCGAAAAATAAGACGCGATTTATATCCGCTTGATATTTTTGGGGTGATAAAAGTTATTGGGTTTCTGTTTCTTTCTTTTTTTTTTTTCACTTGATGTGAGAAGAAAAAATAATAAATAAAGGTTCCTTACCCCCTCAGCCGATTGGGAAGTCGGATAAAAAATAAGCTATTATTATGGAGGAAGTACGATTGAAGAGAAATTTAATGGAGATATTAATTTCAAACTACTAAAGACTGTTTTAGAAATCCTGTCAAGTTTTGATTTATTTATTTATATATTTATTTCATATTATTTCTTCTCCTCGGAAATTAGAAGAATGAGGCTGTTCAAATAGGAAGCGTGTTAAATTTTTTACTCAGATCTTCAAATTGACTGACTATTTTTGGTTTACCCTGTACATATAAAGTAATAATTAGATTGCGAATTGTTGGAAACATGTATATATGTGTACGTATACGAACTATATACAAATTATGATAAGAGTTTTCGTATCAAAAGCCGTCAATCATCTTATACGAGTTCCGTATTTGTAAACCTAAAGTGGCAATTACCTAGCAAATAGTTTCACGAATTTTACTCATGTAGCTCAAAATCAACCACTCAACGCCCCTTTCCTCATACCCATTATAGACCCAGTTCTCCTCGCTCGGTTTCTTCTCCCATCCAATGAATTTCAACGTAACTATTTGATACAGTAAAAAACATAACGATAGTAATAATAGATGAGACAAACAAGTTGAAAGTTTGTTAAAAAATTGCAAAGCTTTCATACCTAAGCTCGCAATATAATCTAGCGAGACGATTTTTCCCGAATGAAAAAAAAAAAAATAATAATCTCTGACCTGAATAACGAGTAATAAGATATTCGAATCAAGGCCTTGGGAATTTGGGGGTTAATTTATTTGCAAAGATACTAAAACTAACTAAAAATTCCACCCGCGAAGTCTCCGTAGTATCTGCAGCAGTATACTAAACGCCTTACGATGTAGCTTGCATTATCATGTTATACACACGTGTACCCTAATCGAAAATCGGTCCCCAACCGTCGTTCAGATAACGTTTCTTAACTGCGTTTTGTTATATTTATTTATTAAACGTTTATCGCACGCCCATTTTTCCTGTAGATTATATTTTATACCCTATATCCTGCAGCACGTTTCTATCGCTCCCAACATTCTCGTTCAAATACTATATAATTTGTATATTCAACGCGTGATTATAAATTATTATTTATATATATCAAATATTTATTTACAGAATGCATTACTATATATTGTATTCAACACACGTACATATTATACGTATGCTGATTTTATTTAAATCATGTTATATGCAACGGCGAACGTTTTTCAAAAATCAAACAGTCAGGCGTACACGTAAATGTGGATTGAAATGAGAGAAAAAAAAATTAAGAAAATTTCAAACAGCTGAAAGAATTTTTGTATCTACATAATCGATCTTTTTTTTCACATTTATTTTTATTCAAGCGGTGTTGAGTATTTGATTTTTCATTTAGCTGAGGTATATATCATCGTTAACGGAGTTCGTTCGTTCGGTTTTTTTTGATTTTCATCTCTTCATTTTTATCAATTATATCTTTTCTCACGATATGTATATGATTGACTGTACGATTTTTGATCTGAAAATTCGCCAACAGAAATTTCATTATACACTTCTTTCTTTTATTTTCTTTATTACATCATTACGTTGGTGATTATTTCTTTTTGTATTTTCGTATTCTATTGGAGTTTCGTTTTACGTGGGCCACGCACTTGAAATACAGATATAATATATTGGTTAAAGCCACAAAGGTTCACCAGAAAATTTCAACAAAACAATAATAATTATAACAACAACATGATCACGAATAATAATCATAATAATAATAATAATAATAATAATAATGTTAATAATCTCTTTCATTCATCCGCATAACCGATTTTTGCATGCTGCACGATTCGATTTTTTGTGCAGCCCGGTGTGTCGTGTTGCGGCTATACATATAATATGTTAATCATTTAGATTCATTTATTTAATTATTTATTCTTCATTTTTTTTCTTTGTTTCTATTATATTATACATTGTATAATTAAAAATATTACGAAATAATCAATCAATCAATCAATCAATTAATTTTCACATTATAATTTGAGCATAAGACAAACGTATGAAAGTTTGCTTCTGCTTTTTCACAGCTGCTATTTTTTATAATAAATTCTAAAGATCGCGGGCAAAACATTTTTCCATCGATATTTTGGTTTTTTCTTCTTTTCTTTTTTCTTTATAACAATTTGTTCTCTTTCTTTCTCTCGCTCTCTGTCTCTCCCTCTCCCTCTGTCTCTTTCTCACTTTATGCTGTTGGTTTTTGTTTTTGTTTGTTTAATTCTCAATTTTATTTTCTTCTTTCTCTCAACATAACAAGTATAATAAATTGTACATTTATAGGTGTATTCCCTGCAACAACGAATGAGTCAACGATCTTTTTGGTAATTCATCTTAATCATAGAAAGAAAAAAATTTATTTATCTATTTATTTCTCTTGTTTATTTCTTTATTTGTTTTGTTTTATTTAGTTATTTTTTTTTTTTCTTCTGCGAATAAACCTTCGAAACATAAATTAGTAATCAATAAATGAAGGTTGTGTTACCTACGTATATATTTTTTTCGTTT
Source organism: Athalia cordata (assembly GCA_963932425.1). Classification (NCBI taxonomy): domain Eukaryota; kingdom Metazoa; phylum Arthropoda; class Insecta; order Hymenoptera; family Athaliidae; genus Athalia; species Athalia cordata. Next base: position 37,541,271 of record OZ010626.1, read on the forward strand.
CATTTTTCTCTTTCGTTTGAGAAATAACTTTATTATTTCTTTGCTTTTTCCTTATCGTTAGCATTATTCTCTCTGCAGCCACATTGATTTTTAAAATTTGCAAAATTTTCAATTTTCTCGTTTTTTTTTTTTCAATTTTTCCTTATAACTTTTTCGATCTTGATTTTTTTTTTCTTTCTTTCTCATTAATCTTTTCCCTATGATTTCACGCTATATATAAGATAATTATATATAAGTATATATAATATATATATATATATATATATATATATATTATTATAGTAGTGTAAATATCGTAAAAGGTTTATAGGCCTTAGGCCTTTATAAAATCATATCACCAAAAATCAACAAATAAATATCCTAATTGTATTAAATATATTATGTATAGGTATATGTATAAATATGTATATATATATATACACATATATTATATTATACATTGACATATAATAATATATATGCACTCCCAACAAAATAATAGTAAATAATATATAAGTTCATCTATTTAATAATAATAATATTATTAATAATAATAATATTATTAATAATAATAATAATAATAATAATAGTAGTATTGGTAGTAGTAGTAGTGGTAGTAGTAGTAGTAATAATAATAGTAGTAATAATAATAATATATTATTAGGCATATCTATGAAAACTACCCTTGTATCCCGGAAAGGGTAGGTAATAATAATTGAACCTACCCATTCTATCTTTGTTTATTACACCTTTCCCTTGTTTTATGCTCTCCTGAATTTAATCTGGTCGCAGTTCACAGCCAAACCAATTATTATTCACCCGAGTAACTAATATTATATTATACACACACACGTATATACATATACATATATAATATATACATATATATAATATAAGTTGAATATAATTTCACGACCTGCATTCGCAGAAAGTTATGTATTATGTATACAAGTTTAAATTGAATGATGTATGTATATGTATAGGTACGTATATAAATATGTATATATATAATCCTCGAAGTGTCGCATTTCTATGTATAATTTTTCATCAATTTTTTTTTTTTTTCTAAATTCTCTTCTTTTCTTTTTTTTTCAACAGCTACAGTACGGTTCGATCTTGAATTAATTTTTTTTTTTTGTTTTTACTTTTTCTTTTTTTCATCGATCATTTCATATTATATTATATATATTATATATATACTTATACGATTGAAATCATTTATCATTCATGATCTATCATATATGTATATATTATTTTATTATAATCATTTATCACTTATTATATGATCACACCCTCACGGCGCTCCTCTATATGATATACATATTATATATCATATATATATACATATATCTAATATGTTACACATATATTATATAGGCATATATACTTAAGCTGCTCAGTCACCAGTTAATGAATTCAATTTAATTAATCTAACCTTGGCTTTAGCGATCTTTCATCCTATATAACATTTTATATATGTATGTATCTGTATATATATACATATATATATACAATATATAACATTATAATATTGCGTAAGTTGTCTAATCTTTTTTTATGTTTTATTATTACAATTTTTTTTTCTTGTTTTTCTTGTTTTTTTTTTTTTATTTTTTCTCACAATTGCAATCACTTCTAGCAACGTTTCATTTATTCATTTAATTTATATATATTATTCTTAATCTTTTTCTTCACCATTAATAAATTAATTTTACATATTATATATATATCTACATGTTATATGTGTATCACGCGCGCGTGCGGGGCGAGGTGCAAAAATTATTAGTGAAAAGGGGGAAAAAATTCTTCGGTCAATTTTTTTTTTTTTACATAATATATTTGTATATATATTATATATATATATATGTGTATGTATATAACGGCCCAGCCGAAGTTTTTATTTATTTTATTTTTATTCGTTTTATCACTCACCTGTTCTTTTCTCTTTTGCGTTTTTTTTTTTTTTTTTAAATTCTGTTTTTTATACATTTATTTTATTTTTCTCTCCTATACCAGGTTTCAGAGAACTTTGCCCCGCTCATTCGACGCAATATCTGGATTTCTTTTTTTCGTACTCGCCCTTTTTTCCTCCCCTCTCCCCCCCTGCCTCTCCCCCCACCGCCATTTATCAATTTGAAATGTGAAATATTTGTTCTTCTTATTAACGCGTTGTTTTAATATCATATGCACGTTGTAAATATATTCTTGCTCTTGTATGTACACCCCTTTCGTCTTTATCGATGCCAATTTTTTTCCTTTTTTTTTCTTTTTCTTGTATTTTTTTTTTTTTATACATCAATTTGGGAATTCCCGTCTTCACTCCTTTGATCTCCTTCAACTCAATCTACTTCATCTTTTTGCTCCGCAGCACCCGACGAAAGTGACTTTCAAAATTTACTCTTAATAGTATGAAGATAGTATGTCGTCTGACACGGTTCCGTTTTTGGAAGTTTATAATTTAACGTGGAACGAAATTGTAATTATTCAATTGTCAATTGGGCGAAGTGAATGAACTAAGTAACAATGAAAATTTGATATTTTTGGCTGATGATTACAGGAAGAAAAATGGATTAGAAATGAAAAGAAAATTCAATAAAAAAAAAACAAATTAGATTTAGTAAACTTAATTTTGCATCGTCGTTCAAAGTAAAACGAAAACCTATTATTCGATTAATTATACTAAATAACGAGGTTATTTTCTGACGAGGTGGAAAAGAAAAAAAGAAAAAAAATCGACATCGATCATCTTTGATATATAGAGATAAGTATAGGTGAATAATTTATCTCCTGAGATGATTTACTTATTTTTGAGCATATAAGACGGTGTATCGCGGTAAACGATCGAGATAACGAAGAAATATTAATCTATATCTCCACGCAGCTTAATTCTTTCGCATTTCTCATTTCGCATTAATATCACCTTTATCGTATGTATTACAGCTAATATACCATGTTATACTTATATCTCTTTGCTTTGTTTCGCGTAACGACGCGGACACGACGCGACGTTTTCGTTCAGCTCCGTTCGCGTAAATAAATTTACAGTAGGTTGTCGCTCAAACGCGTAGTGTATGGGCGACGAGAACCACCGCCGGCACTTTGCATCCTAATGAGAAAAGTCTAATAATTAAAGGTAGGCGCGTACAGCGGCCGCCGCCTGCAGAAACGGGTGGCTTCGGCTAGGGCGCGGTGCAAAATCGCGTGTATCCGAACGAGACCCCCTAGGGATCTGGGGAGGGGGAAGGGGGAGAGGGTGAAGTAGAGGGAAGACGAGGACTCAGGCAGAACGGGTCGACTGCGGGGGAAGGTGATCTGAGGACGAGGGCGAGGGTGGAAATGGGGATTAACGTAGAGGTTGGAGCCTGGATCGGGTTGGGAATGAGAATCGGGTGCGGGAGGACGCGACGTACCAGGAAGGGCAACCGAGGTAGCACCCTACGCACACCCGGTGCCTCGGCTCACTTATCTTCCGACTCACCCCTGGGCGACGTATCCGTATCTTGTCTCTCGCTGAAACAAACAAACAAACAAATTATAACCAAACATCTCCTCATCGTCTTCACGCATCTAATCAACGCATCGATCAGACCACGATACCTGCATGTGTGCTAAAAAATCACCAAGGCGGAAGTTCGTTTTTTCAAACCTGACATTTATTTCTTTAGTTCATTCTTACAGTGGTCTGGCGTCGTTCATTTTTCACTCCTTTTTTTGTTCCATGGATGTCTTGTATTTTTATAGCAAAATTTGATATGGTTTGTCCAGAGAATTCATTGATTTGTAACTAAATTGCTTTTTCAGCTCCAAAAAGCGAAAAATTGATAATAACTCGGTCATTTTATTAGATGGATCAATTTAATTGGCAGATTTGAGTTCCTGACCTAAAATTTCATAGGAATACGTCAAAATACTGCGAAAAAAAAAATTTTGATTTTTGACCCCAAAATCGACAAAAGTCTAAGGTATACCCCTTTGGATTTTTCGATTTTTGGGCCAAAAATCAACATTTTTTTTTTCGTGGTATTTTGATGGTTTTTCATGTATTTTGATTTCAGAAACTCGAATCCATCAACCATATTAAGCCACAACTAAAACTATTTGAGTTATCTCTATTTTTCCGCTCTGAATTGCGAAAAATTGGCGTTAACTCATTTCAATGCTGGAGCATCAACACAATGCAGTGCAGCGTGTTCGTACAGTGCTGATTTTTTTTTAGAGAAATATTGATGACCGTCGATTATTGAAAAACTCGTGTTACAAAACGTGAATTCCCTGTTGTTGAAAAATTGTACTTTTCCCGGAGTTTATTTCTGAACTTTTAGCATTTAATTCTAAGAGGCTTAAACATTCACCTATGACGATGATGATGGCCGGGGTAAAATAATAATGATGAAACACCAACTTTTGTTTCTGAAGACGATAATTTATCACAGTAATCGTATACATACCTATGTACGGTAATTATAGGGTTTATCATAACATGGTCGTTAGCCGGAATCTGTTCAAAATCGTCGACGAGGTATAATTAGAATATTTTTCATCAAACTTCAACCACTTTTTCTCTTCCCACAGAAGAAATCCACCAATTTAGGAGAACCTTATAAATTAGTCTGCTCAGAATTTTTATCTATTCAATTAAATCAGGGAAGCAAAATTTAGAAAAATTGGACTTTCGTAAAATCTGCACAATTGCTCCAAATGGGAGTCTAGTGCATCGTGTCTGAGTCGTCAGCATTTAACGTAATAGTCAATTATGAATAAAGGTCCGTCAAATGAAGCCGTTTTTATATTTCCTTCCCTTTATACAAAGTAGAAAATAGCGATTCAGGGGGTTTGTCGTCGAATAATACATTATAGAGAATATGCACAGTGCGAAGGTAGATGCATTAATTTGATTGCCATAGACGTACATGCACCAGGCAGCGATATCGCATAGATGTAGAAAATGAGATAGAGCAAAAAAAGAAAAAGAACAACGTTGTATGTGAACACAATATCTCTATATAACAAATTAAAATACACGCGAATCGGAGTTGTTTTTTTTATTTTTTTCACCAGCAATTACGCACAATTATCGAGCAAAAATTAACATAAACATTTATACGACAATCTATCACTTCTTCGCTAATTACGACCTCCTTTTTTCGTATCGTTTCTTTTTTTTTTTCGATCGTTTTAAAAATGGCTGATCAACTCGATAATTGCCGCAATCTTTCTCTGCGATCTAACGCACGTTTAATGGGGATTAGGATCGGTGCTCCGATCATGTGAGTTATTATACGGTACATACGAAAAGGGCTTTTGCAGTAACAAGCTCGCCGTTGTGTGACGTAGAGCATATATTAGGTACGATGGGTATGTGTGTATGTACAGTGATATACATATGTACACATACATAGTATGTACATATATACTCTTGTCCGGTAATAAGAACGGTTTATATTCTATTTACGACGGTACTCACACCCTCACCATGTTTCACTCGTTTTACGAGGGAGCGATGCTGCAGCAGCAGCAACAGAGAATACAACAAGTATATATATACGTATACATATACAGCTAAAGGGACGTGTCGCGAACTGCGGGGTTGTTACGAATTTTTTATAACTAAATTCCCCGATGACTTTGCCCCGGATTTTTTCATACGCCTAAAATCGTTGTTAGCGAAACTTATCATCATTACGTTACTATTTTCATTATAAATATATATCAAATGGTAGGAAGAGAAGAAGAAAATAAAAAATTCTTCGTTACAAAGGGGTGCTTATTGCATTTAAGAAATTTCATGCCAAACGAAATGTCCTTAGAAATGACGTCCCCTGACCGTTCCTATTTTTTTTTTTTTCTTTTTTTTTTGCACGTTATTTTTCACCCCGATAGACCTAGGGCGTAAACATCGAAGTCGGGATAATGGGAAATTTAGCTGATCGACACAGCGATTAAGATGATCGTATCAATGAGGTGCTCGTCGAAGCGTACGTTGGGGCCACTGAATACATTCGAAACAGCTGACGACTAGTCGATCATTTGCCGCTGGAAGTTGGATAAGGTACACAATTATAACGTGTCCCGTGTCCGATAATCACCGAGTTAATGTAGATAGAGATTCACTCTGGATGCAGAGCGCAGATCGATAATCGCTGTAATCATTTCACTATTAATGGACATACCGCACCCCGTTCTGTCTGGCAACAATTATTTTCGATAAATTATAACATCGAAGGTAACCTAAAATAGCAACATTTTTTTCCGACTATTATGAATTTCATCGATTATCTCTGGTTATAGGCTGTATAAAATTTTTGAAAAAGTTTATACCAGCAGCTGATATATAGGATATGTCGAATTGTTCAATTTCAATTCTGACAGATGTAGAATATAAAGGATCGATATGTGGGACATTGAAATGAAATGAAAAAAAAAAAGAAAAAAAGAAATCCTTCGATAACACGTGACGTAGTGACGTTGACGTGCGTACCTAACTAGTTCTATTTCGAGATTGATATTTTCTGAAAACTATTTTCTATTTTATCGGATTTTCCGTTCGAAAATAGACGAGTAATATCTCGCGACAAGTGTCACTATATTGACAGGCTCCAGATAATGAGATCGATATATACGAGCTAGTCAAACTTCTGAACAACTTTCTTTGATTAGATTTCGGTAAGTATCCTAACTACGGTATAATCAAACCAGTGTATCGGTGTTAACATGTAATATATATATATACCGCGAGGAAATTTTACAAGACAAATTCCAACGGTACAAACGGGTGTACGGGGATTAACGAAGTTCGAATTGATTACCATCAACAATAAGTATATATATATTATATCCTTAATTACATGTCGCAGACAATGACGAACGTGAACAACTGCAACTACGTGTACTGTACACCATATCCTATTGGACGACCGCGACGACGTCCATCGCACCACATACTGCACTACATCGTCTACTTTAGTGTAAACTTTCAGCTAAATCCACATTATTAACGACGCTCGTTAACCCATAATGGACGCTGCACATCCAAACACTTATATGCATCGCCGTGTCATCGATCGATCATCGTCGTCGTCGTCGTCGGCGTCTACTTACGCGGTTCAATAATCACCCGATATTTTCTCACCAACCCTTACAGCCACGTATTTTTACTGACTTAGAAATTTTTTGGAGCTTACGTTCGCCGAATAGACTTCCAAAAGTTGGTAAAAACTGGAACGAAAAAAATGAAACGTCGAATCGAGAAATGAATTTTTTTATCAATCTGACTGACATCAAACACTTTACATAATCACTGCGTTTAACGGGGTTATTAATAAATAACGACACATCGTCTGCGTTAAAATGACAAACGAGGCTGACGCCGGTGAAACTCATACATAAATTCAACGTGTGAGTAATGGAAATGGAATGTAATACGCAAGATATAAAGCGTATCTATCTATCAATAATACAGCACTAAATCACACGGCAAATCCCGACCCGAAATCCTATCCGAAAAAAACTCAGTTTATGTGAACGATTCCTGACGCACATTAGTGACTGTCCTTGAGCACGTCTTTGTCTTCAATCCCATTTATATCAATCATTTATTATTTTTTTATTTACTCTCTGGAATCCGTATTACTTACTTATACGTCAACGACGTTTATTATTCATTTTATTTTTTATTTTGTTTTTTTTTTATTTATTTTTTTTTTCCTCCCGACTGGTTTAATAAAGAGAGCTGACCCTGCTCTATGGTAAAAGTTCCCTAGAGGTCAGTGAAAATATATGCAGGGGTTGGTATTTCGTTAGAATTTCTCACGCCCAGAATGTCTCCGAATTTCGTGAAAAAGGTAAACGCGGAATGTTTGAAGAGGAAGAATCGTTATCTTGTCCGGTATAGAAAATATGCAAATTTCTCTTCCATCCGGCGTAGAAGATCCGAATTTTTCATCGACTTTTCCGTTCTCGAATGAAAAATCAATTTTGTTTCAAAAGATACATGACCATTAGATTGCGGAAGTAAATTCAAAGTCGGATCACGAAATTCTGCTCCAGTTCACCGTATAACTATCGACGTGTCGCATCGCGCCGCGAAATACAGAATCGATTTTATTTTAGAGAAAAAAAAAAAGGAAAAATTTAAGCGTCATATAAACAGCAATGTTTTTTGAGTGATTCATTGCGTGTAAACTTTGGATTGATGTAAGAAACTTCAAACATCACAGAGATTGAGGCAATTTCCCTTTTAGCCTTAATTTGAAACTTGGAGTAACTTCTGAAGCGCGGTATGAAATATTTGGACGGGTCACTTCAAACCACCGCTGACCCTTTGAATACATAGAAATTCCGTAATATAGACATGTCATGTGTATATGAGGAGTCAGAAGTCGGTTTGCAGTCTGAGCAAGGAAATATTGAAAGTTATAGATATATACGTGTACTGTATAATATGTGGTCAGCATCCAGTCCTTTGTTAAGTTTCTGATACAAAATGGCTTCGGTTTGGTTCACCGCAAGTTTCCTAAATGACGTATGTCACGAGAATATGGTAACAGCAAACGCCTCTGCACTTGGCAACCGCTTTGAGAATGGCACACTTGAACGGAAGGAGTAGACTTTCAACAGCTGCAGAGAACTCCGGTTGAAATGTGACAAAGGAATCGAGCATGACTTTGAACGCCGTTAATTGTCCTTTGATCAAACGACGGATCAATGCGAAAGGTATATACCTAATGGCGGGAACATTTGAAATTCTCCGATCACCGTATGAGCTGCACCGGGTTACTAAATTGTGTCGATCGTACGTAACTAAAATTTGTAACGCAAGACATTATAATCTCCGTAAAATGGTGCGGTTGATTATGAAGCTCTGATGTCAAAGAGAAGCACATTCACCGGTTTACTTCCTGATGCGAAGTAAAGGGTAGATTAGCTGCGTGAATATTGTTAATTAGAAACTGGCGAGTTAATTACGCGACAAGATATCAGCGACCGAATCGAGCACTGACTAATTAACACCTATATTTACATACCTACACCCACAACGTTAATTGTATAGCGGGACGTCCAATGGACCATGTGATATATATAAATTGTTTGGAACAATAAAATGAACGAGTCATTTGATTCTCACTAGATTCGTGAGTGTGTAGGAACAGCTAGGCAAAAAAGAAAAAGATAAACAAATAAATAAGGACAACCCATCTGCTCTTAATGAAATTACAACACGGAGTAAACGAAGGTCTGGAAGAAGCTTAAGAGCTCGGCATACGCTTTGATGCGGCTTTTCTAATTTCATCTATTCATCGAACGCATTATCTTACATTCGAGGTACCCAAAATTACTCAACTTCGAGTGTATACACATACTGTAGATATGTATACCTGTATCTTATACGTATGTGTGTTAACCGCTAGAATTCAAATCTACTCTAATCGGAATCCTCGCGATATTCTCTCGCGTAAATGGGAGTCACCATTCAACTATAATTAGTAGAAATTCTCCGTTGAAGGAACGCGGTGATGTTGAAAACGGGGGGCCGCGGCCGGGGAGTATCCGACGAACGTCAAGTGTTTCATCGAGACTTTGAATAAATCTTAAATTACCTACGACTCGGCAGTTCCATCGAGAGATATATACATAGTGTGAAGCGTAATGTTTCCCTCCATTTACTTTCGACTCAATTACTTTTTTTCTTCTCCTTTTTTTTTTTACGTCATTTATCCTATAAATCACCGTCCATTATCCCACTCCGAAACACCAGCTCCGTATACCGTCAACGCGGACGAGATTTGTTAGAATGGAATTACAATCTTTCGGATCGACAGATGTATCGAGATTTATGATCGGAACTAAATTCAAAACTTTTAAAGAAGCATCTCGAAAGATCAAGAAGAAGAAGAAAAAAAAGAATTACTTCCTACGGAGTAAAATAGTCCAAAGCACCTTTCAAAGTTTTTTTCATCTCATCACCAAATTTTTTTCTTTTTTTTTTGTCTCCTGAACTTTTTGATAGGCAGAAACTTGGGCGACAATTTTCAACAAAGAATGATACGGGAGGAAAATTTGGTCGAACTTTGGTGGCAATTTTCACGTTAAATCACCGCCCATGACAACAATCCACGTGTAATTCTTTTGGTTCGCCTGATCCGCGGCTCGTTAATTTGGGTAAATGATTCGTTCAGCGAAAGAAGTATTTCAACCCTCAAATTACCGAGGAAAGGTAGGTTGTTTACCGGTGTCACAGAAGGAATTTAATAACCTTTATTGCCTCTGTAACACTTGCAGACTTTCGTTTGCCAAGGGTGCAGTGTGTCGAGCAGCTGTCCTGAAGGCCAATAAAATGAAGCAAGGAGAAAAAAAAATTATACTTCATCGAAATGAAAAATTATACGAGTAGCAGCATGATAATTATTTCATCAGAAACATTCGTACAACATGATCAGAAGAAGTACCTCATTCCAAATTTCTCGAAATTGAAAAAAAAAAACCCAAATTAGACTTACAATTAGCTGAATTTGACAAGGTGTGAGAAAAAAAAGTCTTAATTGCTAATTGTTTAATTAATTTTTTTATCTGATTAAAAACTGTCCAAATTGCTTTGCCCCGATTGCCGCTTTAGAGTTTTTTCCATCTTTTTTTATTTTTTTTTTTCAATGTTCTGATAAAAAAGAAATAAGCTTCGTTACTGTTTTTCTTTTCTCTCGTTCCCTTCTGTCTTATTTCTCCGCGTGTGTTAAAATGAAGTAATGCCTAAGCCTGTAGCAGCTATTTGCCATTTTTCGTTCGAAAGCAATTATTTCTGACGTGCCTGATGTCGGGTGGCATTTGCTGCGTCAACCGCAACTTATGACAACTGGTCGTGCAGAGACTGACAATAAGCTACCCTCGGTATACCGGGAGCTAGTACATAGGGTTCTCCTGCACCCTGGTCTGCCCTCGACTAATTATAAAAGACGGATAAAAATTGCTTGCGAAACAAGAAATTAATAATCTAGAAAATGGACAGTGTTGCTGTAAACTTTACACATTCGAGGAACCTGCGGATGAACAAAAAATCGGCTAACTGAAAAAAAAGGAAGAAAAACTCAGACCGTCGGATAGGAAATTGTTATCTGCCGGATTCCCTGGGGATGCGAAAATGTCTAGATAACAGGATACGCCAGAATAGGGGATGATACACAATGGTGTTTCGGAACCATACGGGTCAAAATTGCTTAGCATTTTCCATGGAACCCACTACCCATTTCCGTTGTTTCCATTTCCTGGCAAAAGTTTTTGTTGTAAATAAATTTATGGATGGGTAATTCTTTTTACGACCAAAATCTTACGGGGTTCACTAGGAAAATCGGAGGATTTATGTACAAAAATCTCTGAAAGTCAATAAAAAAAAGCAGAAGGGAAGGAAACTATTTTTTTTTTCGATTAGTTCATCACGTTTGAAGATCCTTTCTATTGGAAAACGTTTTGTCCGTTACGCACTACTAACTTCTCCGAATCTGTATATCACGATGCAAACTAGTGACATTTAAAAGTTTTATCTTCACGATCTCCAAAGTTTCAACCCATTCGAAATTCCCCTATTCTGCATTTCGAGAGGTTTCAAAAAACTGCAGGATACACCCGTGGTATGAAACTAAGAACTTCCTTCAAATCCCTCAGGGACTCTTGCGTCCTCCAACATTATTGGTGCAGATTGAGGAGAGGTTATTTTGCTCCCTTGAGATACGTTTTGGTAATTTTTGTTTCGTTGTTTTATTTTGTCACTACGAGCTTTCGGGAGAACGAAGAAGCTATGAAAACTGAATTTGTTTTTAAATACCCTGCAGGCATACGACTTAGCCTGTAACTTACAGAATTCATAAGTACATATCCTGGAAGGAGTTGGTGCAAACTTTTTGAATAAATAATCTTCCGCGTAACTTATATTCCGCGGGCTTTCCAGATACGCGCACTGATTTTATTATCAACTTTCAAAAATATTCGAGCAACTACATGCACGAGCAAATTTTCGGTGAGTATCGGCGCGTATCATTTCGTCCAGGAAATTAATGGGTCTGATCACGAGTGACCCGAATATCTAAAAATTCGAAAACTCAATTTATCCATCGGACAAAAATCTGATGTGAGACAAAAAAAAATCTTATACCATAACGATAATTAATGCCACTAATTAAACTACTAATGAAAATAAATTAATGACATAAATATTCCCATTGTACTATTATGCTATTGTAATCCTTTTTCTCTGACATTTGGAATCCCTGAATCTTTTCTCGCGGCATTCGGATTGATGGGCGACGTTTCACGCGCAGAGTAACAGAAGCAGTCGGTTCGGATCCATATCACTTTTTTTTCTTTTTGCATTCTAAAGGTTGTTTTTTTTTTTTTTTAATCCTTTTACTTTTTTCAGTTTTTTTTCATTTTGTCAAAGGGGATTACGACGCGCGAGCTTACAACCGTTGAAAAAGAGGCATCAAGTGAGCCCAGCCCGGTGACGTTGGTGAATTAAATTGGTTCGAGTTGGTTCGCGTGTTTAAAATGCAAACGCGGTTATATTCAAAAACCCGATCCACGATCGGATGTACGATCTATTGATGTTCACCGGTCCGGGGATTATTAATTGCTTTCACAATTTTTGCATACCTTCGCGCATCCCGCGGGGGGGTTCCACATATCATCGGGGGGAGTCTCCGTGTCGACTGATGAAAACCTACTGAGCTTATGATATTTTTTAGGCCGAGTATCTGGAATTTAATCTAGTTTCGTAAGGTTGGATCTTGTCTAGCCCAAGTCCATTCCAAGTTTAGTGTAATCCACTCTAGTCCGAGAGTAGTTTTGTTCAGTTTAGTTCAGCTAGGCCAGCCCGATCTTAGCCCAATCAATCCTGAATTTAATTTACTTAATTTTAGTCAAGTTTCGTCATTTTTTAATAGTTTAGTACGAGCCCGGGTTAAGTCTAGCCCAGTTTAGTAGTCTGGAGTAGTTCGGTAAAATTGAGTTTAGTTTTTTAGTAGTTCTAATTTTTCGGTCTATAAAGCCTCGGTTTCAAAGAGTTGTAAAATTGCAGCTAAGGATAACATAAGTCACGAAGGAAACTGAGGTAACATTTTGTAGATTCGACTACAGCTTCTTTTCTCGTGATGGACCGATCGGCTGGGGTGAATTAGAAAGCGGCAACTAACACCTGACACCAGCTGCTCACTAAAATGTACCTCATCGTAGGCCCCGGCTGCGATCGATCACCCAGGTAATTTTCAAGCACGTTTACGATGAAGCCTTATATACTATATCCCACGCACCCACCTGTTACGCCATTTTATCACAACGTCTTTGTAATCCCAGACAGAGAAAGAAATCTACAATTATATATAACCTATAAAACCTGGCGAATTTAATTATTTTTTTCTTTTCCAAATGATCGAGGACACAATCAGATGGAACCGGCGTTAGATGCCTGGTGAGCTTGTACATATTTTATGAGACCCTGAATTCATTGTAGAGAAAAAAAGAAAAGAGAAGGAAAAAAAAACGATCAGCGGTTGAATTCAGATGAGAATTCGGTGTTCGAATATACGGAGCGAGGGGATCACCTGGTGTCATCGTAATATAACGTAGGAATCGTGAAAACTTGGAAGGCAGTCGTGCTTTGTAACGCAAAACTGGAATCGAGTAGAGATAGCTTGGCGATATTGCCGCACGTCGGAGTTTTCCCGCTTGTATAATATATATAAAGGTCGTTTCTATGCAGTACAGAAGCTCCAAGGTATAATTTAACTCCCCTTAACTTAGTAATTTAATATATGTACCGAATCTCAACGGGGTGTTTTCCTGGCTGTGAAAATAAATTAAATAAAAAACCAATATACAATTTAGTTTCACATAATACTACACGTGTAGAAACAGAATTATTCCGCTGTACAGAATTAGCTGTCACGCTGCGGAGCTACAAAAAAAATGCTTTCTTTTTTTCGATGGGATTTGGACGTCAGCGAGGTCATCGATCCCAAAATTTCTGTAGAGATGTTACATCTGCCACCTGAGGACCTCGCCGATTATCCTTATGCATACCTACGTCATATGCCTGTACCGCAGATGTCAAATTGTCAAAAGTCATGAGAAACTTCTCACATTTGCCGATGTAGATGGTAATAGATCATGATCACCCATAGAACTATTCAACTATATTAGATATCGAAGATGTCGTTACATCAGCTGACTTTATCGGGTAAATAATTCACCTGAATCGGGGCCCTGAAAATTACAGGAAATTATCCTGAACAGCCAATACGTAAACTGGTCCGCGAATTTAACATTATAACATTTGAATCAAAGGACGCTTGGAAGATCCCTGCAGATTTGCGGCGCGAGAATTATTCGTAAAATAGATGCTTTAGTGAAAGAAGGTGGATCGCTTCTTACCCCCCTATGCAATTTTAGTTATCCCGCACCCATACAAGTATAATATACCTATATATAACCCATGTATACAGCAGATCTATGGGCGATGTGGGAATAATAACGATGATAAAATTGAAAATCTAAAGAAAACTATGGAATAAAAATATGTTGACGTCGGTATAAAGCGAGGCAAATTTGTTTTTTATTTTCTTTTAATGCAACTCGACAAAGTTATCGGGTCGTTTACCTTTGCAAACTACGGGAGGGCCGCGGCGCTCTGCAGAATTTGAGAATTACGCGAAGGTAAGAAAAGAGAAGAAAAAAAATTCCAATTTCATTATTAGCTTATGAGAAAAAACAAGCATTTACATTTTTGTTCAACCACACTTTTTTTTTTTTCATTAATTATTAACACGTCACGTGTACGTTCTCAAATATTTTTCGTCCTCCGCGTAAAGAATAATATAGGATAATAGTTAGTATAAGCTTTAACTGGTGGTGATTTTGACAAGTCCACAAACAACTTGTACTTTTTTATCTTTTAACACACAATAAGTATACGTGTGGCAAGATTGAATAGTTGAAACCCAGACGGCTCATTGTCAGACCAACTCAATCGAAAATATTAAACCTAAATAGATTGCAGGGATACGTGTGACGCATGAGTGATAATTTCGAGACAACACATACTTGAAGAAATCTTCGAGCAATGTATAAGGTACCTATACCTATGTATAAATCAGAAATCGGATCCATGTTTTTATTAATTTTTTTTTCTTCTTATCCCAGACTGAAGGAATATCTAATAGAAACTAGAGTATATTTTTCTTGTCTAATAAAGCGGCGCGTTACTGTAGATAGCAAAAAAGAGAACAAAAATTAAATTATAAAACTCGCGTATCAATTCACGCTGTGATCATATACACGTATACACAGGGCTGAATATAACCAGAAATCCGTGGGAGGTTAGAAAGTTTCGCTAAGAAGATACACGTGTTCTAAGATGTCAAGGTGAAGTGCAATCTACAAAAGACACGTGGCAATGAATTTATAGAAGCTTTCGCAAAGTTCTTTTTTTTTATTTTTTGTGATGCTTTTCTTTTTAATCGGCAGTGTAACTCCGTCAATCGCAAAGTTTTTTTGTTTCATCAACATATCAATGAATTTGAAATGTTTTTCAGCGAGTAAAAGTAAAAAAGAAAGTTGAAAGGGAGAAAAAAATGACGTGATAAATAGGGCTAGAATTTTCAGGTTCGCCGGTCCGACCAAAAAAATTTCGGTTGAAAATAAAAATAGGATTTTATTTTATTTTGTTCTCTTCTACTTTGTTTTTTGATCTGATATTATTCGGGTTTCACAGAGTTACAATGAGAATTTACACACGGGAGATGAATCTGCGAAGCGAGCAGAAAAAAAAAGTGATATGATTTTGCATTCGGCAGATATTTAAATTCTTTCGGAAAGTGAAGAGAAATAAAAAAAAAAAATAATATGTTTATCCTAAACATGTAGTACGTCTATTATTAACCAAATTTTAGTGACTGTAATTTCAACTTTGCGGTGCATTAATTCAAGAAGTATATAACTCGGAATAAATTTTAATTTTCGTATTACATAGGACAAATTGTCTTCGTCAAAAATTTTCGGGCCGCAAGCTCACTTACTCTTCATAAGGCGAGGCGAAATTATAAAAAAGTGTATATCTGTTTTTTTTTTTATTTTTATTATTATTTTTATTTTTTTGCCGGAGTAAGAAAAATTTTTGCTAGATTAGATTCGCCATTTTGCCTGGCAGGTGTTGAAAGTTGGGGCGCATGTAAGGATAAAAAGGACCGCCGCATATCCCGTCTCAAATATGGGAAGCTAAGTAATTTCATATTCACCAAAAAGGGTATGCGAGACTTTTTTCTCTTCCATAGACTGAATCAGACGATCGTATAGCAGTGTATGAAAATATACATATTTTTATCTCATCATTTCACGGAGTATATGAACATTTTTCTTTTTTTTTTTTTTCTCCCGAATATCGAAGAGGTAAATATAACTTATGGCTGTATGAGTTTGAAATTTTTTTTCGATAACCAGAGCGACTGTATAGATACTGTGCAACTTTTCAGTTTATTTATTGAAGAAGTTATATTTGAGATACGAGCGTAAAACAAATTCAAGAGCTTCCTTACCTACTTTTATTCCATTGGAAAAGAGAAAAAAAAAAAAAGGAAAAAGTTTTCTTTTTTTTCCTTTGCGATGTATATGACTTTTATATGAATATACGGGAAGGAAAGAAAGAAAGAGATAAAAAAAAAGAAGGAAAAATGAAAGAGAAGAAAACTCGCTCGCTGAGAGATCAAATTCAAAACGGCCTCAAAGAGCTCGCGAATCTTATGAGATTTTCCCACCAAAACTTCAAACTCTCAATTGCAAAAAAAAAAAAAAAGTTGTAAAGTTTAACATGCAACTTGCTCCAACTCTAGGACTTTACGTATTTGAAAATAATTCATTAAAATTCAGATAATTTACTTAGACTAGATTTCTTAATAGATTTTTGAACAAACCGGGTGAACCGAAATGGAATCATTGGGGTGTAAGTAATTTGTCGTTAACAGCGAACCGTTCGGCTCATACGCATCGTAAAATTATATCTAATGAATTTTTTGTACTCAAAAATGAACATAGGCAACAGATTCAGAGAAGATATGAGTTATCTACGCGTCTACGTGCAGTTGAAAGTGGAGGCAAGGCGTCGGCGATAAAAACAACGTGATAATTTATGGTACCTGTCCATAGACAAATGGGTAGAGCAAGAAGGATGCATATCCAGACGAACAAGACAAAAAAAGAGACGAGCAGTAAGAAAGAAAGAAACTAACATTGAAAAAGAGAAAAAAGTTTACTTCGGAGTGAAATTTGGTAAATTACTCCCGCATACGTTTTACGATTCTGTATAGATTATGTGAAAACTTGTCGGCCCATCATCACCTTGTAATATTGTCAAAGTATAAGGAGGGATAATATGAATAGAAAGACACGAGTCTATAGAAGAGACGATGAGACGAGACGAGACGAGGAGAGATAGGAAAACTGGGCGTGTTCGTCCAGAATCACGTCCGTGAAACTGTCCGAACTGTATGTGGTTAAAACGTACAGAATTACGGAACGGATTCAAGTGGCATCCGAATATTAGACGACGGATCAATTCTCATCCCTCGCTCGTTAGGTCAAAACGTTTCCGGTGGGCAATTTTCAACGAACAAAGCTCGCTGATATGCGTGAAGTAAACTCCGCTTGCATATTACTTGCGCAGGATGTCATTGACGTGTTCAGTACATATAGGTATATATGTACATAGGATATCATAAATATATATATCCGAATAGGCGCGGCAACGTCACGCGATTCCATCATCCTCGTTTACTCAGTGAATTATTTTGCCAAGCGTGAAAATCGTACGTCGGTTTGGTTCAAGTGCGGTTGTTAAAGCTCGTAGATTTATTTTGTTACGATACGCGGAAAGGGTATTCCAATATTTATAGAATATTCAATTGAAAGTCGTAGGCGTCAAGCTTACGAAAATTCAGATCTTAAAGATACTAAAAACTTCGCAAATTTTTGATCGGACTTGAGAATTTTAAGAATCCAAAAATTTTACAGATTTTCAATTTTTCAAAGACTGCACTGCTGCGGAAGTAAGAAGAATAAAGAACGCAAGAAAATAAAAAGAAGAAAGAAAAACTCACCAGATATATCGGATAGACTTCATCTTAAGGGCGGTCGAATTTTCTTTGCACTTGTAGGCCAACACTTGTTTCACACTGCTCACATCCACCGATGGGAATCTCGAAGTCACGTACGCTGTAAAAGGGCAAGAAGAAAAAAAAATAAAATTACATGAAATAATTTTATAAAATGACGCAATTAAAAGTTTGTAGATAATTATTAGTCACGTGCTACACGTACGTGAATATTTCAAATCCAGCGGAATTAACCGTGAGGGAAACGTAGTATTATTTTGAGGTGTACCTCAGAGTATTATGAATATTTTTAGCCCGAATTAGCAATTATATTAAAAAATTTACAAGACATCAGAAATTTTTGACTCGCTATATAGTTGCGTTGTTATACGAAAGTTGAATTTGACAGGAAGTTGATCACCACGCAAAAAAAAACGTGGAGAAGAACCAAAGAAAAAGAAGAAAAGAAAAAGAAAAAGAAGGTGAAGGGTTAATAGAACTTTTCATACATCTCTCTATCTTGGGTAATAAAAAAGGTAGCAGTGGCACGTCGTGTCTGCCATGCGTAAAACCGAACCTCTTTGTTGAAATGGAATTTCAAATGTAAATTGAAATGTACCGACGTCGAAGTGGCGTACGCTCTTCACCACGACGATAAAAACGCGGTATTTTCGTATTATATTACGTGCAGAGGTCGCGATTTTAGTACAAAGAACCGCGTTTTGCAGACGATGCTGCTGGTAACAATAACGCTGAAAAAAGTGGGCACAGTTTGTGCTTTAGATACGTCAAGATAGGATGTACATGACCGCCGTTAAAAGTTCAAACCATGCATATACATAATTACGATCCAGATGTATAATAGCTGCACTTTACAGCGGAGCAGTAATTGGCAACTAAGCTCGGGCGAGGTGGAGAATTTGAAATGTTTCAGTAAATATATGCACGTAAGTACATACAGGTATACATGCAATGTGGTTGAAAAAAAATATGTAGGCGCATCGGTTTTTTCTTCCCTTCAGACAAAAGTATTATTGTGAGT
This sequence comes from Athalia cordata, assembly GCA_963932425.1. NCBI lineage: Eukaryota > Metazoa > Arthropoda > Insecta > Hymenoptera > Athaliidae > Athalia > Athalia cordata. The sequence continues at coordinate 37,560,414 of OZ010626.1, forward strand.
TGTCCGTAACCCTACCTTTATTTTTACCCCCTTTTTTCTCTTTCTTCAAGAAGAAACAAACGAGAGAATAAAAATGGAAAAAGATTGATTCTCGTTTCGAGAGATTAAAATACGTGAAAAGAAAAACAGAAATTATTTAAATTATCAATCGTACATTTACTGGAAATTAATTCTAGACGATTTAGTTATATTTCATTATTACTATTACCGTTATCATTATATACCTCGACGCCTAAAACAATTATCAAAGTTTGTCTCGCCCTCCTTATATACACCAGGTTACGAGCTAGACTGCTAAATCCAGAATATAAATTGAGTACAACGTTCGATTAACTATCAGCGAGCTAATTGAGCTCCGAGAGTTGTACTCTACAGATTCAAATCTCAGTTGGTACATCGAAAATTTATACACATACGTGTGCATACATATTTTTTTATTTTCATTCGTAAACCGCAACGAATATAAAAACCAATATACGATAAAAAAAAAACAAAAAAAAACGAAAAACAAAAGGTACGTCGAATATAAAACGAATTTCATAAAAGTCCAGCGACATCGGATGAACGATACAAAAGAATGAAACGAAAAAAAGAAAAAATCACACATGAATGTTCCCCGCATCACGAGATCCACCAAATCTTGTCTGATCAATTTTCAATCACGAATTTTTATAATTGAAATGTGAGTTCTGCGGGCGGTAAAATAAAAGAAAAAAGATTACGGACCGAAAATATAAGTTTCTAAATCAACAAAAACGTGGTCACAGAACAAGTTTTTTTTTTTTTTCAATCATCTGCTAAGTTTATTTAAAAACTGGGCAATAGATTGACCTACTTTTCGCAGAGCTCTGAAATGTCGCTTATAATTTTTTCGGAAGTGTAAAAAACGGATGAAATAAAATTCCAATCCGAAGGGTTGGAATAATATGTCTCGGATGAACCGTGACCGCGATGAATTTTGAGGTTGGGTAAAATACAACGTCTCGATCGGTCAGGATCCCGTGTAATTTCATCAGAAAATCTCCGTGCAAGGAGGAACGGCGTAAAACGTCGCGATTGGACGGGCAACGTGCTGACTGTGAGCGAGGTAAACTGGCCCCTAAATTCCAGGCGTTGATGTCGAGTGATTTGCGTATGGTGGAATTTAGGGGTGCAAACAAAGCCGGGGCTATGAGATGAACGATCCTCGGCCCCGTTACATACCCGTGCCCATCATCTCTTTCCATTGTATTCCAAACTACGGGGATTAAATACATCGCAACATTATAAAGTTTCAGACCAGTTCCGGGCGGTTCTATTTCATTGAATTTACCAAATTTTATACCTAATCAACCTTACATTTCGTTTTCAATTCGATAAACGGCTGTCGTGTGTGACGGGGTGAAAAATTTTTCGGAATAAAGAAAAGAAAGAAAAAAAAAAATTCGATTTTGTTATCGCGTTCACTTTCCTCGGCGAAAATTTGAAGTATCATGGACATCTGAAAAGGTTCGTGAAAAATGAAAATCTGTGGCAGGATACGAGTGAAAAAAAGATGACGTCAAATATATCCCATAAAAAAAAATATATATGTGTAGTATGTATATCAAAGATGAATATTCACCACCGATCTCGCGTACCGTAAATGGAAATTTTCCGTCAAAGCTCGTGTTACTCACATCAGCAATTTTATAATGACAATATTTCGAACGATGCGAGTCGTGAAGAATTTAAAACTTTCTCATGTGTGCGAAAATATATTATATTCGTAAAAATTAAAGGCTCAACCCGAGACGGCCGGATCCCTTTGGGATGACCCTTTAATTTTTCTGAGTAGTATACATGATGTAGGCGAAATCGCACAGGACTTTTTGACGGCGGAAAATTGGGTCTTACTCTAGCCTCTTTGATTTTTTTTTCTCATTCCCATTTCATATACATAGATATTTTTTTTCCATGCGGTTAACGCGATGGAAAAATCAGGTTATACCACACCGCTCATTCCCCCACTAAAAAAAGTCCCGAAGGATCCACCTTATACCGAACCCTTGAGGCCTCTCCGCATACATTTAAAAGTTTAAAAAATTCATCCACCATATATTTGCGTCCCAAGATCACGAGCACATATTACAAGTACCTATTACACTTACACCTTTGTGACTTGTGTAATTATTTGAAAAACTTTTTGAAATTCGGCTGAGTTAATTTTTTGTTTATGTTTGATAGAATTCACATAAAATAACCAGATCCCTCTACCCTTACACCGTAATTTCTCACACCGAATTTGTTTTTCAGGGTCGTTAGTTATTCACGGGTACCTAAACACGGGGTTTACATTTCTCATGTCAGATGTGTATATAGCTTACTCGAGTTATTACGGATAACTCTGACGAACATGAATAGATAATATTATTTTACGCATACACAAGTGAAATTACTTATCCTCCCCCCATACGTAGGTACATAATAATCAGACGAAAGCTGCAGAGTTGAGTAAATCAGCGGCTGAGGATATTTTTGAAGTGAGTGAAAGAGAAGTTATTTGCCTCAATGTCGACGAACACAAAGCACATTGTTAGTGTATTCAGTAATTAAATAAAACGCATCCGTTCTCCGCGCTACTCAAATGATCAAAAACATCTGCAGTGTGCTAATGACGCGCAAACAAGAATATGGGCGTAACAAGGGCTTAACAATTATGTTTTTTTTTTTATTGCAGTTTTTTTATTCAGAAACAAAAAGATAATCCGTTCTCCAGCCATTTCTTAATGCAAAGATCAATTAAACGCCCTGAGCTACTGGAAAATTCGTTCATTTTTAGAAAGAAAGAGCAGCGGGGAAAAAAGTGAATGACGAATTCGTAATTATTTCAGCAATTTGTCGGATGTTTCAAAATGGGAATATCGACAGTGTAACCTGGCGAGCCGCGAAATTATAATTGAAATTAATTCCTCAGATCTTATCGAGTTTTCCGCCAATTATTATTCCGAACTTATGACATAGATATGGCGGAACCAGAAATGAAGCTTTTATTTATCAATTCATTTATTTATTTATTTTCAATTTATTTCGGAATTTCTTACTATATACAAGGGTAGGTACGTACCTACATTTACTGCAAAAATAATTGACTTTACGAGTTTATCTGTCGCCAGATTTATTTCAACGTTCATTTGGAGCACAATAGATCGAAAGACACCTGCATCGACTCGACGTACGTTAGTCGCTCGTTTAGGGTATGCAAAGCCCGTGATAAATTGTAGCGCGAGAACTCGAGCTGGGAAATCCATTCGACGAGACATTCGATATAGCAGGTGTAAAGTTTTACCTAATTAATTCTCGCCGGGCGATTTATACCGTTAATAAGTGGGCGATATGAATATAAGTTCACGACTTTCGCTGCCAAATTTATTCGACTTATAGATCAATTCGTAAAGCGGAATTTCAAAATTCGTACATTATGAAGGGCGAAGGATTTTGAATTTTTTGAATTTCAAATTTCACTGAATATTACTCACAAACACCCGGTATAAGTATAACGCACGAAATATATACATATACTGTAAGCTACGGGGGGTTGAAATAACATCGAATGGAGCTGCGTAATTTGGGGATTTAGGGCAAGTGCACGTTTTACCGGCTCTTCAGGTTTATTTACTTCCTCCCGAAAAATATCCCCAGAGGGACGAACCATCTAGGAGCTAAAACCCTGGGAAATATACATCCTTAAAAGTCCTACTCGCCCTATCCCCGGTTCGCACATCATGTGAAAGATAAATAGTGAAATTCGCTTTATTATACCATAGATGCGGGGAGAATATGACAGAGTGAAAAATTTTCACGACCCTCGTTAACCCGTAAGAAATTTCGAAGGTGTAGAAAAAAAAGAGTGGCATTCGGATCCCATCTGCAAATAATATTGATAACGGAAAAATTGTCGAAAAGTTCGAATGGGATTATAGTTTTTCCGAAGGAGACGAACTGAAAATGTAAAATAAGTGGCACAATTTCTTCTCAAAATGCAAGTGTCGAGCAGAGGGCATATGGTGTGAAAAAAAAAGTGCACGAGCGTCGATCGTTTTTATCATGACGAATGAAAAAACCAACAGTTCGTTATATAGGTATATGTTATATACTCTTCATTAGGTTTTATTACTAATTAATATTCCCGCTTCTCAGAAGGGCTCAAACTCGTGTATATTATTATGTTTGATGTTTGACTAATTTCGCAGATATTAATATTGGTCACTGGTGCATAAACACTTGGAGTAAATAACGTGTTATTTTTGGTTCAATTTGCTCCTTTCCATTCGTCTGAAAATATACGACCATAAAAAGTCAGTTATTTTTTACAAGTGGTGAACGAACAACGAAAGCAAAAATATCGAAGAGAAAAACGGATCCTGTGTTGATCGTTAAAAGGTAGATCAGGTGTTTTTTGAAAATTCTGATAAGATTCTGGCAGAGATCAAATGGTTAATTATTAGATGGATAGTTCGGGGACAAATTAGATGATGATGTAGTAATTCACAGAAAATTATATTAAAAAAAAGTCAGAAGCTCGATCGAAGAGTAAATTTCCAAAATTTGTCTAATCTCTATAATACCCCGCAGAAATTCGATGCTTTTTTTCTCTTGGAGAAAAACGACTTTAACGAGTCGTCGTAATCAAATTCTTTCATTTCCCAAAGGCCACAGATCGTTTGCCCGAACAAACTCAACTTTCCAAATATTTTAAGAGCTTCAATTACAAAGTGAATCCCCAAACGTCGCTTCTACAAGCTCTGCCTTTTTTTTCATCTACGCGTCATAAAAACAAACAAAAATTCAAGAAATCTCGTTCTAATTGGCTGTCGCGTTAATTATGTAAACGAGTCCTATACATATATAACGGAAGTAAGATGGATACATCGCTCTGTTGAACTTAAAATTTTTTTTTTTCAAAGTATACAATATATCGAATAAAAATCAAATAAAAAATATACAAGTTTTTTACGCCCCCAGCTGTCATTTACTCTCTGATTGTTTATAAAAGCGGTTTCTGTTTTCCCTGAATATCATGGAAAAAAAAGTTTAAGCTAATTGACATAACAAGCAACAAGGGCATGAATCCTCATAGGTCTGGGGGGGAGGGGGATGAAAAAATACAAGTTATTTCATTCCTTGAATTCAGAAACAGATTGTTCCGAATTATTTCTCCAAATCTACCACGCCCCGCGGGCGTTATTTCATATACCCGAAAATATGTATAATATATGTATGCAAAAATCATGTCCTATATGCTGGGCTGGTATCCACATATATCGGTGGAACTAAAAAGTTCAACCTGTTGTGGTCGGAACAAACGATGAGAAAAATCTTCGTTACGCGCTTACAAGTCTTATGTTTTTTGAAATATCATACCGGAGAAAAGCATAAAATATATAACATGAGAAGCTTTCGTCTTTTGATACGCCAGAAAATATGAAAATAATTATTGTGAAGAACCTGAATGATTTATTAAAACAAACAAAGAAAAAAAAAAAATGGTCAAAGAAGAACGTGTGGAGTAGCCGGGCGATTTCGTGATAAGGGATGTAAAATTTTTTCGAACGGTCTGGATGACGGGCTATTTGATTTGGCATGAAATGCCCCATATACTAAACCATAACGCACAATTTTACAATTTATGAGTCTAGTTCGCGTAAAAATGCGTTTCTTTCTCCCATTTTAGATGGTAAAGGTATAAGAGGTATAGAAAGTTGCGTCTGATTTAACGATCAAGTTCTAACAGTTGCACAAGCCCTCTCGCTTGAAAGCCCATGCGTTTTTCCCGATTTAAAACTGACGAAAACCTCTTAAACCGAGTCGTTTTTCATTGTTAAATTCACATAAAAAAGTCTTATGTTATATAATAGCTGCCCGCTCGCAGCTTGGAAATGTCTTCGTATAAAACTTTGGAAACCCGGTCAAGGTGGTATATATGTATATATTGGTGATCTTCACAACCATAACGACAAACCACGATGTATTGTGTATTCCTACCATCCCCTCTTTCATTTTTATAGTTTTTATCGCCTTGTTTTCAACACCAAATCAATGCTCAACGCCATAGAAAGCATCTGGAACCAAATCGTTTATGTGAAGACAGAAGGAGAAAAAAAAAACGTCGAAAAAGAAGAAGCACGGAAAAAATGGGAGCAGGAATATCTCCTGCATAATATTAAGAGGTTTATGACATTAAAATCGTGGAAATGGATATTGATCGATAAATATACGCATTAAATTTTGCGGGATCATCCCATAGCACTGCGTCGACTGGGTGTCAACGTTTTATCCTCAGATTTCAAAGTTTCGGTGTTGACGAAAACAGAAACAGAAATCGAAATTTGGAATGGAAATAACCAATCTTTACTCACATATGATCGCCTGTACTTTGGCGCGGTCGAGTGCCGGTTTTACTGGACGTTCCGTAGCGGTTCCAGCCCTGCTCCATCGTTGTCCGGTAACAGAACACGTCGCCAATTCCGTAGGACTGAATAAAATTGCGGCCAATCCCCGCGTCAGTTTACGATAGTCACTCCATTTGACAGCGCGTAACTGTTCTTCGCAGACGGCGATACCCTCGCCCAAGTGTACCTGCAACAGATCGGGTATAAATTCGATAAGGTTATGGGTAGATACAGGTATACATGGATATGTACAACCAGCGGACTTACGTAACTATATTTTACGTCTGATCTCTTTCAATTTCTGTAATTGACAATATGCAGATACATTCTTTCATTGTTTTAATCTAATTTTTTCAATCTTACGTAACATTTGCAGCTTATGATCGAGCGCGATGATTTTTTTATTTCCCGAGCAGCTTTTTGTTCGGGATTGTAATATCGGGAAAGCTTTTCTAAAGCTTTTGCAACTGTTGTATCTACATTCAAAGAATGCAGCGCTATTACGTTGGGAATAAAGGAATGCATAATACTGTTTCCAGGAATGAAAGAAGCTTTCAAAGTTAATATTTTATTCCACCTCGTTCACGGTACTTCTCCAATATCACATATGGAAAACGTTAGAATTATATTTCTTTTATCACGGGGTAATTTTGTCGCGGTAAATTTCGGGGGAGTTTATATCTCCGTGGGGTTGTCCAGATTTTTTCTGAATTTCCGCGCGTCTTATTTGACGTCTCGAGCTCAGCATGCGCACCCCTTGAATCACTGCTCAACTCCGTTACTCTGCGCGAGTCGTGAAACTTGGAAATATTATAGTAATTGGCGCAAACCTTATGGTTGATGAAAGTTACGTGACATGGGAAAAGGGAACAAGAACGGAAGCTGGCAGAGAAGGCAACCGCCCAGGGACTAGATAGGATAATCGCCCATTAGGCCAAGTGATTAATAATGCCAGTGACACAAGACGGCGGGAGCTCGCTATACACAGCCTACGGGATTTTCGAGGAGAATTTAGAAACTGAGGAGATATTTAAACCCAGAACCACCTCGCGATACAAAGTTTCGTCTCAACAATTTTTTCTAACTCCAAATTTTCGTCAGGTCAAAATGAATTCTTTCAAAAAATACGTTCTGCGCGTATGAAATATACAATAAGTGTAACTGAGGAGATTATAAGTTTGAATATAATAAGGTAAAACTAGATGCACATTTACAACTCTCCAAAATGATCGTGCACAGTGATGGATCCGAATGTCGCAGCTAGAGTGATCGATCGTTTCAGATGAAAGAAAAAGAAAAAGTAAAAAGAGAATGGAATCGTGACGAAACGTCAACCCAATTCAGAAGCAGAAAATTTTTGTTTTTACGGGGATATGATATAAATGCCTGTATGAATTTGTAACTCATTCCACATCATTTGTTCGTGTTAGTTATTCTTCTTTCTTTTTTCTTCCAAATGATATTGAGATGAAAGAAAAGTGCCGAAAAAAGGGGTGAGGTGAGTATGAGAAAAGATTCGAGATAAAAATCCCGAAAAGAAGTACATCAAAATCAAATTAATGCGTAAGCAAAAAAGGTTATAAATAGGTAAAGAGAAGAAGTACCTATATAAATAAATAAAAGATTGTGAAAAAGAATAATATATCGACACAAAGGAAAAGGGTCAAGGAATTGACTGCATGAGACCAATGCCTCGAAGCAAGAGAAAAAAAAAAGAAGAAAAAAAAAAAGAAAACCAGCAACTACTTCTCGCGTATCGGCGAAACTCCCGGTTGCAGTTATATCCCGTGGGAAACGAGGTGGTGTGAGTGAGATGAAAAGTTTTTCTCGATATTTTATTTCTGTCGTGGCTAGTAATACGTATTCCATACGAGAATCTCGTTCGTTGAAAATATGTGTCGAAGGGTAAATCGATTTCCCAACGATCCTGAGGACTCTCATAATTTACTAACTGTATGTATAACAAACGATACCATTATTATTTTTTTTCTGTATTACGACGCTCGGAGGAAGGTAATGACCATACGTAGAAGTAACAGGGTGCATAGGGTGTAATACGAGAAGAATTCATCTCCATCATATAAAATAAAATACCCCGAGCAAAAGCTATATATAGAGCAGCCATAGTCATGTCGTATGATAATGATAATAACAATAGCAATAACCAGCAAGCTTATGTATAAATATATAACATCATATCAGAGTTTTGTCGTCTTCAAGAAATGGGGGAAAAAGAAAAAAGAAGAGAGGAAGAAAAAACGACGAACTGTATAAAGTATGTATCTATAGCTATAGATGAGGAAGGAATTTGTCGTCGTTGTCGTCATCGCCCCGTCTTCCTCCTCCGCGGTATAACCGGGTGAAGAAAAAAAGAGATAAGAGAATAACGGCGTCATTTACGTTCGTGTATTGTGCAGCCATCCGGAAGTTCAGACCACCCGGGGCATCTACTCAACCAAAAATCAAATTTGATCCTTATACCCCCCGAAACTCTCGCATTTATTCGGAGAAAAAAAAATGAATAAAAAGATGAAAGAAAAAACAACAACAAAAAAAAAAAGATTTCACCAGCACGTGCAGCGCTGTACGGCAATGATCCGTGAAAAATAACCATAACGACACGTTGCAGATAATTTGGCGATGAAAAATTTTCCCATTATTATGTATTTTCTTTTATTCTCCTTTTATTTTGACGAAAAATATTTTTTACGCACGATTCTGACGGGATCAACAAAAATTTCTGCAATTCCTGACATGGCGAAACTGCACTATCCTCGATAACGGTTTCTGCATAATACAGACTCTCTTTACCGACGATCGTAGATCAGAAAAAAATTGAATGGAAAAAGAACCGAAGATAATGGCATCTAATGACCGAAGCGATTCGTATAGGTTCTGTTTTTATTTCTGATGTTGAACTCCTGTAGCTGATCCTGGCAATATCGCTGACAGTGGGTGAAAAAAAAATTCGCGTGAATCGAGGGCGCATATAGGGTATATACTATATGTCGTATCATATCATATACACGTACATATTCCCTCAAGTGCAGATAAGCACATTGAATCCCCCGAGGTGATTAAGCGGTAACGAGGATAGTTAACGTCGGTGAAAAAGATATATAAAATGACTGAATAAAAAAAACGACACCACTATCATGGGATTTGAACTTGCGTCTTTACATTAAATGATATACTTATATCTACGTTATTAGCTATAGTCAACACGGCCGCGTGCGCTAGAAGTCTAGGAATTTGTCTCGCGAGCTAGAAAATATGAACGTCGCGTTTGTTTATTGGAAAAATGTAATTTTGTAAATTGGACGTCGATTTGAGTATCTCTTCAGACTTTTCTTACCCCAGTTTATACCTTTAAAAAAGTATACATACTTACGTATTTATACATACGCATGGGTTGTACACACACCGAATACGGTAAAGTTCAAGTCGCGAGATCCGCGTGTATAACCCGGCGGTATTTGCTCTTTTCACGTTTATATTGCCGAGACAAAAGCGAGCCCGGAGGTGGAATATTTGATTTTTCTGTGCTTAAGTGAAACCAATCTTTTCTGGTTGAATTGAAAATTATTTATGGATATAAACACAGAAGAAGAAATTAATACTCCAAATATTCGTATATGATCGTCCAGAGACCGTGGCTAAAATTGAAAAAAAAAAAAAGAAAAAAACGCAAAAATACGTATAACCTATTAAAAGTTCAAAACCACCCGCATAACACCTGGCAACATACCTATAGTACAGAAACGCGCGGAGCGCGATTTCCGGCGTGAAAATTTTATTCAAATCGAACCGGAGTTCAAACTTTCATAAATGGTATAGAAAATTTCTCTGACACTGAGTAAAATCACGGTGAAAAAAAAAGTTGTGGAAAGTAAATTTAAAGCGTTAATCTCGTTATCGGCTGTCAACGTGAGAAAGATAAAGAATTTAAAAAAAGGCCTCTCCGCACGTCGAGACACTTCAGGATATATACGACCATAAATTTTATCTTTTTACAATAATAATTCTTTTTTTTTTTTCCTTGCCTTTTTCGTTCCCGCGAACGAAATATTTCCATTCTTTATTCGTTAAATCGGGTTATACGGTTTAACCGCAGGAAAAATCATGTGCAAATTACACTCCTCTGTGGCTCGAATAATATGAAGCCATGCGCATAACCCCTGCAAAAAAAAAAGAGATCGCGAAATCAAAAAGAGAAGAGAAACAAAAAAAAAATACCATGCGCTCTGATTGGAATCGATGAATTAAATTTTTCGTGATTTGATCAACCGCAGCTCTTTGATCTCGCCGTACACATTGCATGATATAATTTTTCACGTAAACTTACGTGAATATCGAATTGATGATTATTTTGAAAAAAAATTTTTTTATCCATAGAAAATTTAATGTATTTTTAATTATTATTGACGCGACTTGTACATTATGACATGAAGTAGGTATTCAACAAACGCCTTGAAATAAGCGGCTTTCAACCTTTATACAGGTGTATAGACACAAGTCAGGTATACAGAAGGCGTAAATTATGTCTTGGAAAATTAAGGGAATTAACGCAAACGTAATGATTATTAATACGTGAAAAGTAGCTGTTAAGTAAATATACAATTCAACGAAAATAAAGACGATCATGGATTCTGAAGATGGTATATATCATAGCATTTATAACGAAAGCTTTTGCCCTTAAATCTTTCCAGACGTATAGATAAATGAATTACATGAATATCGGATGAAAACCGCAAGAGCTTTTTTCGCTCTCCTATGTAACATATACCAAAATGCGTACACATATGTATTTTTTTATACGTATATTATGCCCATACCCATCGCTGATGTGGATTATAACGAGACAAATTTTCTTCAACTCGATAGTAAAAAAAAAGAACATGTTCATCGACGACAAAGGACGATATAAAAGAAAAAAATAAATAAAGGGTAGATTATTATTCTGGTAAAATGTATGGTCATTTTTTTTTTTTTTTCTAACTTTGTTCATTACGCGTATATAACGGTATATAAATATATACTTATATTACGTACGTATACGTATCGCATAGACTTGACAAAATTATATCCCTCTGAAAAGCACTCAGCGCGCTCGTTATATCATTATAAAAAAAAAAAAAAAGAACAGAAAAGAAACCAGCAACGACCGCGTATACGTCTTTTGAACTCTAATGAATGTGCAACAGCGTTTCAATTGATTTAAATTGTTCAAGAGTAATCTTCATTGATAACCAAATGCTTTTGATGGGAGGTATACGATATCGAATGACGATACATATTTGGTATATCATTCACATATAGACGCATAACTTTTGCTTTTGAAAAAAACGATTTTACGTGGATTTTCTTATTCCTTTTTTTCGATAATAGAATACCTAAATTTACGCACTCGTGCACTCCATCTTTGGCGCATCGCAATTTTTTCGCTTCTTGAATTATTCCGTTTGAAATCAGAGCAAAAGGGGAAAAAAAAAACCTTCACCCGTGGGGTGAAATTGCACAGCGGTGCCGTCTTTTTTTTTTTACTTTAATAAAAAAATACGAATGTAAAAGAAGAAACAAATCTTTTCGATTTCCTTCGTTTACTTATAGCAGCACCCCGCGTGTATAAGTATATAACAGTGACTACATATATCCGGTGAAAATTGTTTATTTGAAATAGAATTCTGGGAAACTTTTCAATTAAATATATTTTCTGCAGAGCTTCTGTTGCAATGATCAATGTTGGAGATTTATATAAGAGCTGGCAACATGATATCCGGTGCACTGAAGGTAATTCTAGAACATTGTATCAGTCGGAGATGGAGTGTAACTATACATGGATACTCTGACAATCGATTTCTCCCTGAGTTAATTTCTCTCGATTTTCTCTTTGCAAAATCTCTCAAACGGGCGAGGATGAAGTTGAGATTAACTCGAACTGGACGTCAGCTAGTGTTTGGCTTTGGATGACAGAGGGATAGAAAAAAAACAGAAAAAGAGAGAAAAAGTAAAGCGGGTGTTTCCAGGGTAGGTAAAAAAAAAAACTAAATAAAAAAAATAGATAGATAGGTACACAGAAGAAAACGAGAAAAAAATCGTTGACTCTTGACGCCGTCAACCGACCCCCTGCTTTTGGCACTCACAATCGAGTAGGCAATTTGTTATGTACATACATAATAAACATTAAATACAATTATAATTCATACGTAAACAAACATTATATAAACGCGGCGACGCGTGGACTAGTGTAAATGTGCTGAGCACTCAAGCTCGTGTTATGTTTTCGGATTATACGCGAATCATATAACTAACAATATGAGTCAACAGGTGTCGATTCGATTTGGAAACCCATATAGTGATCGTTACAAATTACATTGCTCGGAAATATTTGGTTTACACGCGGACCGCGATTAAGAGGAAATAGAGGTGGAGAAAAAAAAACAGAACCAAACCTCTCACCCCGTATAGATTTTGGAAGATTTTTAAAAATTTTCTACAGCTATGGAATCTACGGACTAAAATTACGGCATTGCATATAAGTTGTATAGGCGCGACGTATTCGAACGAATAATATATTGAGAAGTGTGATGTGAATTTCTCGGGACAAAATTATGGCCCGAAATTCGATGAGTCTTCATTTTTCATATTAAATCGATCATGAACTTGGCCCCACGCCGCACGTAGGTAAGCGTTTTCATAATTTCTAGCCGTACATCTCTATACCTATACCCGTTCAGAAGTGATCCTTTTATATTATATAGAAAGAATTTTTAATTCTGCAATGTCAGCATAATTGCTATAGCAGCAAAAATTTTTTAACAAAAGAACCCGCAGAAGTACACCGATCTTCACTGCAGTGGCCGATAGATCATTCGATAATAATAATAATAATATTAATAATAATTTATCATCGAAAATCGCTGAGATCTTATTGGAAAAATTATTATGCACTTATAATTTTTCATTCATCTGATTTTTTTTCTCTTAGTTCCAGCAGATAAAGAATTTGAAGAGATTCGTTTACTCGTTCGTATTTTATCGGACTTGTAAAATGGGCAGTTTTGAAAAACAAAAAAAAACATATCTACTTCTATTCACCCCGTGTAGTTTACGAGATTTGAGCTAGTAGAGAAATATAGATAAAAATGCAGACGAATGCATTTCATGTACACACCAAATTGCAGAACTATACTTCGTTTCCTTCGGCATACTATACTAGACTGCGTCGACCATGCCATGATATTTCCCTTCCTTGTAAAGCTGTTTTATACCGTTCCTGAAACGCGGATATAAATTCCTTCTGCACGGATGATAAAATCTTTTGAAGAGCACTTTGAACCCCGTATAAGGTTCGTATAGCTATACAAATATTTCTGTATCGGATGAAGCGACTATCGGGAAACGCGGCTATTTATATGTAACAAATATATTCTAACGAAATTGGATTGTTCGCACTACATACGCGATACTATAGTAAAAAAAAACCAAACCAAAAAAAATATACAGAAATCAATAAATAATCGTATTTCGAAATCCTTCGTTCGTATGAAAAGGAAATAGATCAAAATCCTCATCGCCAATTGTGAATCAAGGTCGATATGTGCAGTAAATTTACGCGAGAAGTAAGTAAGTAAGTAAGTATGTATGAACGTTAATTTGCGGTAGCGCGTAATTCTTCTGGTTGAACGAGTTTAGGCACTCAGGCTAACAGCGACCGCAAATGCGAACTTCTGAGATTAGAAACAATCAGAACTCGAGTCTATAACGAGAAACCCAGGGGGCTTCGTTGAAACCTTCTCTTGTTAGTGAACTAATTCCTTGAGCGCCTAGATGTACGAATGTGGTCCCCCTATAGGTACCTACAGATGTACGCGTATTAAAGTATGGCTATGTACTTGCAGCCAAGTACACAGGTACGACATGTGTAATACGATCTGCTACACGCGTCCGGAATTAATGATCTTTTTAGTGTTAGTTTTAATCATAGGCCGAGACGCAAAGGACAAATTTCATCCCTCAAATTAGTCATAACAGCGATGAACTTGACCCTCCGCCCGCAAAGCGTGCAGTCAAAATTTCAATCTCAAAGTTCTCAAGTTTTCCAATTATCACGCTAATAAGTTCTGAACAATTTTACTTTTATCAACTATCCGAGTAACGTTGTAGAAATGTTTGAAGTTTTTTTTATACCTGATCTTTATTTTTTTTTTTTTTTTCTAATCTCAAAAACTCGAACAGGGTTCAAAGCAGGAGGAACAAAATTGGGTTTCATTTTTTCGGGAAGTGTTAATACCAGAAAATGTATCGCCCCGGATCAGAGAATTTCTTTCCCCCCCCCCTCGCTTTCTTGGGAATCTGAAATCTACCCTGTCAGATTTTCGGATCATATGAATTTCTGGAGATTTTCTTTCTAGCAAGAGGAAAAAAAGATGTAAAACAAAAAAAAATAAAGGGAATCAAAAAAGAAGCAGAGTATAGCATAATACAAGTAACTTATTTTCTTCAGAATCAGATGAGGGTAGAGGATTTTTTTGTTCAAATTTATTCTATACGGTTGCTTCTGATCTTCCCGTAGGTTTGTGTTGCATAAGGATTTCGTTATTGTCATTATTATTATTATTTATCTGTATTTTGTAAGATATTATTTTATTTATGACTCACTACACCGTCGGTGGTGAATTCTTCGAAGCCTCGAAATGCCGGGACGGCCGGAGGCGCCGTTCGCATGTCCAAGGGAAGCCAATCCCCGCGTGATGGAGAATCCCCGTGGAAAGTAAGGTGACGTCCTCCTCGATTCCCGAGACGTGGCCTGCCACGTTTCGCTCTGCGTGCTGCCAAAAATGAAAATTGTTCAATTTCGAAGTTTACAAGCTCTAAATTATATAAATTCGATATGCGTGAACCATATCTGCAAAGTAATTTATATAATATGTACATATACCTATTACAGCAACACCCCTGTTTCACGATAATATGCGACAATTGTACTATAGGTTCCGATTTCTAATTTCTCGGTAAAATTCTGACGCTTTTTATTTAAACAAAATAAACTAGAGAGAGAAATACAGAAATTTGATCCAGCCGATTGGCGTATTTTCGAACCATTGAAATTATTAAACGAGGATCAAATTTTAGGAAATTAAAAGCGAATTTGTTTTTGTCACCGAGCCGACCCTGTGAAACGCAATGGCCCGGCGCACGTAATGGTAATTAGACCTGTAAAATTAAGGCCGACCTTCAACACCCTGTCTTTATTTTATTTTACAACAATATGTGTACGAGCATATAATAATAAATATATTACACCTATACGTGAACTGACTCAATTTATTCGTCAAAGTTTTGTTCAAGGATAATGAAGGTATACGGCTTAGGTTTTCATTACGGTCTTAGTTTAGCCGGCACCACTATCTACCTGCCAGCTCCTATCCGTTGCGTTGGGAATACCTATATATACCTATGTGTACATGGATACATATATGTACGAGATTGAGGGGAAGGAAGGGGGAAGGTCGGGGCAATCCAGAATCCAAAGCTGATGCTGCAAAGGGATGAGAAGACGACGTACGCGCCTGTGATCTCCGAGGCTCGACACCGTCATTATTATTACTGTTATTATAACTACCACTGTGCTGTTGTTGTTATTGTTATTATTATTATTATTATAATCAGCACCTGCTCAGCGGTACGTGGGATCCAGGTTTGGTTCGGTCTATGTAGCTTCACAGCTGTACATAGGTATGTATGAATATATAGGGGTGCGTGAAGTTTTCTTCGATATATGGATTGTATATGTAATATAAATGAAGAGATCGGATAAGGCTGACAATTGGATCATCCGTAGTGCGATGCTCGAGGGACACGATTCGAGAGCAACCTTAAATGCGCGGTATATAACCGTTATGTATGTTATGTAGGTATATATGCAATATCTATAGATATCATTTTCCTCGCGCGTCAATTAGCTGAATATGGGATATGGAATATATACCGTGCACAGCTGATCCTAATGAAACCAAAATTCATCGGATTATGAGCCTATCGCGTGTTCAGAAAACGCGGAAAACTCCGTCGTATCGTATCAAGGGATAAAAACTAAAAGAGCATCCCCAAGAAAAAGAGCGAAGATCCTACCGTAAAAGCGTTGAAGAGTATCCACTAAAAAGCGAATAAAAGTATCAAGACATGTAGTTTGCGTTATTTTAACCGCAGAGCTTCGAATCAATCCCATCAAGATATCTGAATTTTTTCGCTCCGAAAAGCGAAAGATTCGGATTCCTAAGCTCAAAATACACGAGAATATCACTCATAGAAAGCAAGTAATTTTCGACCCTAACATTGAAAAAAAAATCAATGGCTATATAGTCTTACTATTTATGCTTTTTTCAAATCTTGCCTTTTCTTGTTACGAGTTTAATTAAAAATGAGCCAGGTGGTTTGATACAGAGCTTGGTGTAGAGGGTTAAACGGTATGAGCGAATCTAATGTGTTTTATGCCAATTCGAATTAATGAGAAAACAGGACACTTTATTGCCCCGCAGTTTTTTTCTTTTTCACTTTTATGCATTCCACCTTTTGTATATTGTGTACTTTGAATTTCATATCCTTCTCACGAGCTTCAAATTACATACCCCTATAAACAAGGTCTATGATAATAAAATATAATGTGTAAGAAATTCTTTGTCGAAAGGGACCATTTTTTCCAACAGCGAATCTGCAGATTTTTTTTCCTGTTCTTTGTTTGCATTCCATAAAAAAGCGCGAAACGATTGAAGAGAAAATTAGATTAAAACGGACAAGAGAAGAAAAACACAAAACGTATGTATACGTAAAAATTACTTGAAAAACGATAATATGATATTTATACTCCAACGATGGAAATATTTTCCATTTAATTTATCGAATAGAAAAATTGATAACCGGAGGATTCAACTGCATATCCGTATCGGCGTTGCACGGGGAATTGATAATTCCGAAATGGCATTATTTCCGGTGCAAGTTTCAACGGTGATGTCGCGTCACGTCGCTGCTTTTCCTCCACATCGATATTACCCTACGGCTAAATATTGTTATTCCAGAGTTGAATTCATCCTCTAGCCATAAATAAAAAAAAAAGTAAAATAAATAAATAAAATAACTAGCTGGTTCACCGCGTTGCTTCGCGTTGATATAGGTATAGTTATACGTGTGAAACTTGCGCAAAAGTGGAAATGCATGTACCGCAATCTAATAAAATTGTACGGATTGATTGAACAAAGATTGCATCTCAAGTTGAGATGAGAAGGAGATGATATAACGGGGTATAGAAATTGCAGTAGGACGAAGTCGTTACACGATATACACACGTCAAAGAAAAATTTCCCTTTTTTTTAATTAAATTTTTTTATCATTCACTTTCCGCTGCACTTCTCAATTACACGAGGATCGTTCAAAGAAAGAGTGGAAAAAAAAAAAAACTTCCGCACCAATCGTTGAATTATACCGGACCTCTAACTTTGTGGAAATAATCTGCATGTTCGCATACGTGTCGGATTTTTTTGTCGTTCATTTTTGTCGTTTTTTCTTTTTTTTTTTTCAAATACTTTTTCACGTGAGCTAGAATTACCCCAGCGCGCCTGCATATCCGTGTAACTTTACACGAGATTAATTGTAAAAACTACCCATGTAATGTGTTATATCAATAGAGAACCTATATCTCGTGTTCTTCATTTTTCTTTCTTTCTTTTCTTTTTTTTTTTTCACAGCTTGTATTCATCACATGCAGTAGTACGAGGGACTTGGAAATCTACAAGAAATACGTGAGGGAACGCCAAAAAAACGTTTCGTTCTGAACTGAGGTGGAGAATTAAGAGGATGAGAAAAAAAAAAAAGAAAAAGTTTGATGATACTGCGCACGGATTGAAGATTAGTCACATTTCTTTGAAACCCACAAATAATCGTACCCTAATTAGGTTGGATATTGTATAGAGTTGATTGAGTTATACGAAAATTCATCGGGAGTCTTCATATTATTGTGCCGATATAACGAGGGTTGAACAAAATTTTGTTCATACTTTTATTAGACCAATTTACTCGCATCCAAGTTTTTGAATTTTTGGGAATTAGAACCCTCCGGCGAGATCAAGATTAATCCAGAAGGGCGTATCCCTCAAAAATGAAAACCGATATGAGGTAGTTCGCATTTTTTTAGGGTCACTCGCATGGGTCTTATTGCTAGCCCTTGCGACATGTGAAATTATACAGGTAATATCAACAAATGTGTATTTGCAGGAAATGAGAAAAAAAATAACATTAACCTTCTAACCCACGTTACAGATAAGAAGAAAAGTTGAACATTTATGTAATTGCCTCATTATCTAGGAAATATACAGTGCGATAAGGTGTGCAACTGCTATTTATTCCACGATATTGTACATTTTATCTAGAACTTTTTCGCGTCTATACTAATTGCAGGGAATAATTTATTAACGCAATTTTATTACCTCGAACTTACGTATATGCGCACGACATCTCGCGAATGGAAAATTGATAACCGCGGAAAAAAGGAGACAGTAATATAATAAAAAAAAATACAATAATAAAAGAAAAAAAAGAAAGGTTAGATAAAAGGGGTTGAGCAACGCGAACGACACAGAGCCGGAGGTGGCCTCGATTCGAATGAAAAAAAGAAAAGAGAAAAAAATAAAATAAAAGCGTCCCTTGATGCCATCCGCTATGCAGTCGTATATATATCTAGATAACTCGTGAATTCTTCATTCAAGCTCGCCTAATCAATATTTACGACTTGTTAATTACTTTCATACTTTTATTGCGGGAATATACTTATAACGATATCAAACTATTATAATGACGAACGTTACAGCAAGTAAGTATAGAAATAATCATTGAAGTTGCCATGAGAAAGCTGCGAAAATAAAAAATAAAAATTTATAATAAGTTTAAAAAACTCTGAAATTGATGAGAGAAGAAAAAAATAATATTGACAGCTGTAGAATGTGAAAAAGGCGTCGTACTTGATTAAAATCAGCCAAGTTGAATTCTACTCGTTCATACATGTTTTATGTTTATTTAATTTTTTTTTTCTGCATTGTCTTTTTTTCGAAGGATCTCTCTATAAATCCTGATATCTACCGCGCTCGCTAACGTTAGTCACCATTTTGTTGAAAAATTTACCGACTAACATTCGAGCAGATTTTCAGATCATTTTCAATGTTTATAGCGACGTTAGAAGTGCGAGATGTAAAAGATTTTAGCTGAGGTAGTAGAAAAATGGGCAGGACAAACGACAGCGAAACGACGCGACGCGGTGTGGGCGGTTTATTTTTTGCAAATATATCTAGAGGATAAGACCATCGCGATTTGCGAGTCGTTACACTACATTAAATTGCAAAGTACCATTACATTTCTGCAGCTGTCAGCTGTCTGCAGTCTGGTCTATGATAGTTTTCACGGTATAAGGTGGAATTATTTTTGGTATATAAATGAACGTATAAGGTAGGTATTACCATATAAAATATGGAAGTCGAGTTTTTTTTTACGTTCGTAAAACTTTTTTTCTATCTATGCGCAGATAAATAAAATGATCAATCGCATTTCTCGGAGAAAATTTAATCCAATCACTTTGTAGGTCGATATGGTGAGATGAGAAAAAAAAAAAAAAAAAATACAAAAAAAAGTTTGTCGATAATTCTACAACCACGACAATCGTCAAGCGTATCATCATTGAACTGTAAAATTTTTTACCAGTTGCAGCTGCGGACGATCAGAGCCGAGTAATAATGGAATATATTTATCTATTCGTCAGACCGGACAATAAACGATCTAATTGAAACTCGAATATAACTGAAATATTTGAGTTGCTTTTTATTCATGAGGTTGACTTACAATTAAAATAAATTGAATTTGAGACATGGAGGGAGTTCTGGTGTTTTTCACTTGTTGCTAAGCTTCTCTGAATTTTCTGACTGAATGAATATATACATATATATTTATATTTTGTAATTTGTTGAATTCGTACAATTATAATTAGATATAAATCGAGGGCTATGAACTAGAAGGGCTCAAGCCACAAAAAATAAACCTGCTGTCCTAAAAAAGGATACAAAATTAAATAAAAAACATGATCATTAGTTCGAACAGAAGGTGTCCTGAAAACTAAATCCTTTAAACTTTCAAGTTTTTGGGAATTTCGAGTAGGACTTCGGCCCACGACCGAAAAGATTTGAACGATGTCCTTCAGGTTCTTGGCCCTCGATGTATTACATATTTACATAAATGTTTACATAACCCTCTGGAATATTATAGAAATCTATTTTTTTTTTTTTTTTCGCTTGACTATCTAATTCTTTTACACACCGCTGCGGGAGATTGTAAGAATAATTTCGGACTTCATGATCCTAAATGCTGGGGTTACTTTGCTTAGAATTATTACGCGGCCATGAGCACCGTGAAGTGCAGATATAATAGGTGTAATGTGTAATCGAGGTAAACCATGTTATGTAGTTGAAAAGGGACGGAACAATCGTCTGCCTTTCGTACCTTGGAGTTTGCGTTCGCGTCTTAATGAAGTTTGCCAACTTTTCCAACCCTTAAAGCTACTTCGTACATCAAGTTTTGGATACTGAGCTTCGCGAACTTTATCTTAGAGAATATACATACCTATACAATAATCACATTTACATTTTCGTATACAACCCCGCGCGAGATTTCTTTTGTCTTCCTATATATTTTTTCCCTTTTCTTTATCAGCCTGGGTATATTTGCTACAGAAGTTCAAAAAATAACGGGATAAAAATCGATACATTTCTGTGTATTTCAAGAAAGCAAAGAAGGTAGGAATTGATATCTGCGTTCAATATCCCTTGCTGTTCATGGAGAAAAAAATATGAGACCTCCAGCTTTTTACTCTTTTTCAATGCAATTTTACTCTGCTTTATCTTAGCTGTTACGCGTATAGTGCGTTGAGAATTCCAAACCAGCGATCTCTTTTCCATGAATTTTTGCGAAGATCAAAAACAATACATGTATGAATAAATACACAGCACTCGAGACTGACACAGAAATTTTTTGGTGATATTTTATCCAGCTGCAAAGAGAGTTTTCTATTAAGCTTTTTCTGGGTATTTATATTCAAGAGAATCGAGAAATTCTGTGAGGTGAAATTTTGGGAAATTTATGATAGCATACTTGGAATCTTAAAAGGCTAAGCTTTTCGCGTTAGGTGATATTCCTTTCATTTCACTGATAAGTTCGCCTCTCAGATATGCGCGTCTCTTTGAATTGATTTAATCTCTTAATTCTCATCAGTGTCCTTTCTTTTCGCAACGACTTCGCATTAAATTTAATCGACTTTCGCGGTTTATTAAGGACTCTGAAAAATGAAACGAAGGAACTAATAATTTCCATAACACTGCAGCAAGCACTATGTCCCTTGAAGGTCACCGTAAAACTGATCATTCTGAATAGTCGAAATGGAAAAATTTGATTTCGAAGGGTGATCTACTAGCATGGTCATTTTGTGATCGATCAATGTTAAGGGGGCAAGTTCAGGCGGCGGGAGTGACGGCGGCGGTGGTAACGAGGGTAGCGGTGCCCTCCGTTGAAGTGACGTCAGTTCCAAAAGGTCCGTTGCAGTGGCGTGAGCAGATCTGAGATGTCTTCGCAGATTACTATTGTTGCTGTAGACACGTGCGCACAATGGACAAAGACGCGGGGAGTCCCAAGTACCACCTGCAGTTTCCGATCCTGATCCTGATCCCCAAGCGTCCCCCGATGTATTCGTTCCCGATCCTGTTCCCGTTCCACACGTTCCATCCGCACCGATCGCGGCTGCAACACACCACCCGACCAAATGGATTAGTCCTGGGATCCCCCACCGCCACTCTCTTGCCTGCCCGTCTTCCTCCGGTCGCACGCCATCTTTTTTTTTACTTATTCATTCTTTTTTTATTTTCTGTCCATTTATTTTCAAACAGATCAAAAATAATGCGTTCGCCTACGATCAGACAACGTGCTTTTCTGATTATTTCCTTTATTTCATTTTTCTTAATTCATGATAATCTGCATTGAAAAAAAAGTTCCAACAGGAAAAAAAAAAAGAAAAAACCTGATGTATGTTTTGGTTGAAGTTAAGCCTCAGCTCGTCGAAAATTGCGACGCATAGAAAGTTGTCGGGCACGTTTATTTGCGGGGATAAATGTCGAGATCTAAGCTGGGATTTTTGTGGTACCTGCTCGTGTGAGTGGTCCGTATAGTGTCAGTGAATAAGCCGAGCGGAGGGTTAGGTGTACGACTCGAAAACTGTAACACGAAATTCGTCACGCTTCAGAATTTCTTTTTTCCCATAGAAATAGAATGAAAAAGGTGTACGGAATGAAGTAAAAGGAATAGAGGGGTTCAGGGAGCGGAAAACTCGTCGATTTTGAACACCTGCGTTTACAAATCTTGCGTATTTAATTTATAAGGAGATTGCAAAATTTGAAAATTATATTATTCGAGATACTTCACGCGCGTAGGTTAATATATTTAAGGGTGCGAGGAAAGGTGTTTTAATCAAAGCGATTTTGGTTGCTTACAAGGCTGTTTTTACCCGTCTTCGTCGTCGTCTTCGTCATCGTAAAATTCGTTTTTTCGCCTCGTCGAGCAAAACGAACGATATCAAAAAAGGTTGGGATAAAAGGGAGGAAAGAGGAGGAACTGGGGAATACCTATGTACTATCTTATATATTACGCTATACATATATACAAGTAGATGTCTACTTAAGAATCTAATATTTTCGAGGCATAAGATGGCGTAATGTATCTGCTTACATCTTATACAGGCACATACCTAATATGGGATTATACTTATACCTACATACCATAACAAAATTATTTTCAAGAGATTTGTGCCGGATGAAATTTTCATTTAGTTCACACCACCGAGTTAAACGCTTCTTTTTGCTCCGTAATTTTGTTTTTTCTTTTGCCTGATGTCCAACCTTGAATCCCCTCATCTCCCTTTTTCATCTTAACCTAGGCAGCTATATGCATACCACCCCCTTAAAATTAATAAAGTCGACTCGGATCGTGACAGAATCGTTAAACAACTTGATTACCCAACATAATCCTCTAGAGTCAAGAGTCTAGACTATAATATACTACGCGCATCTAGTCGTACGTGCAAAGCGGTTTAACCATAAAGAAATACCTAAAGTCTCGTATCATTTTATATTTTTTATCTCAACAGACTCGAGAGTTAGTACGACGTGAATTAAGGGCTTATCAAAACTTGGTAAAACTGAAACATCGAGCGAATGGTTCATTTTGTTTTCTAAATTAATATATCTATCCATTTATTTTGTTCAATTAACTATTTTGCAAATTTCCCCCCATCATCAACTTCCTGAATATTATAGCAAGTCTTGTGCAAAACTCGAAGCCTGTTGAATAACTTTGATCCAAGCGTCTTGAAATTCATTAAATGTTCAACTTATATTGTTAGAGAATCTTCAGCAGAAATCGTACCGCATCGAAGAAGACTGGTTGTTGGATACGGTAGAACATAATTATGATGATAATAATAATAATAATAATTTCTAGAGTCCTCATTAGAGAAATTGTTTATGAATGTTCAGCAGCCGTGGTGATATTTGTTAACAAACATGCGGCTGGAGGTTGATGTGGTTATATTACCGTACTATGTGCGTCATCTGTTTGAAAAACGAACCCCGCGAGTTTGACATGCATTTTGCTGCATACGTATAAAGTCTAACGCGTTGGCAGTTTGACGGATACTTAACAATTAGTTAAAAATAAAGTTAGATATGCTTTCGCAGGTGAAAGCCGCAACACGCCGCGGGGGATCAGTATAAAGTATATTTTACGCTAGACGCGTTTTTGTCGCGCATTATATTGTAGAGGAAAATAAAAAGTGGAAAAAATACACCTCTCCCTGCAAATTACACGACAATAAAAATTTTTTCATCAATTCTAACTCGCAAAACTATGAGACTTCGCAATATTTGAATAATAAAATAAACAAATAAATAAATAAATAATCAAAAAGAAATAATCGGGTTTTTAACAATATATGTATCTAATCGAACAGAGAAAAAGATGAAAAAATACTATGGGAATCACGACAAGAGAAAAATTCTGATGAAACGCAATCGACAGAAAAAAGAAAAGAAAGAAGAACGTTGCGAAATTCAGAAAACCTAACTGGTTTCTTTGTTGTACAAAAATTGCGACAAATATCAACCCCATCGATAGACGTATATATTTACATCTGCAGGTACATATACGTATACCTTGTATTATACTCTGCGGAGGAGTATTTTCTCGTTACTTCCGAATTGAAGCGATGTCTGTACTAGGAAATCTCCAATTTCCCGAAGTTTTTCCCCTGTTATATTACGGTGTACGGTACCGCGGCACCTCGTTCAGTTGATCACTGTAGCACCGAGTAGGTACACGTGGAATAGAATACGGTGTATATAAGATTGTAAGTATAATACGTTGCAGTGCAGTGTAGCTGATAGATATATATCGTGGATAAAATAAATGGAAACACGAAAGTTGATTAGCTTTTCTAACTACTACCTTGTTTATTTATCGGCTTTTCAACCCACCCTGCAGACTCATCTGCACATAACAACTACGAGATGATGGAAAATCGCTTCATCGGCGCGACTCGTGCAGTTCCATGAATTTCGAGAAATATAACAACGA
Source organism: Athalia cordata (assembly GCA_963932425.1). Classification (NCBI taxonomy): domain Eukaryota; kingdom Metazoa; phylum Arthropoda; class Insecta; order Hymenoptera; family Athaliidae; genus Athalia; species Athalia cordata. The sequence continues at coordinate 37,585,535 of OZ010626.1, forward strand.
GAGCCATAAACTATGCCGTCCCGATAAGAATTAAAATTAAAAAAAAAAAAGAAAAAAAAATTTCTACGTTCCGTTTGGTCACTATACGGGCGCTTCCATAACCCGCGAGGAACCTACCGATTGAAGTTTGGTACATATCCAGTTTAAGCTCAGCTTTCGCTGTGCAGTTTAACTAAATAACTTGGTGCAGTTATAGAGCTTGCAAGATGCAGTAGGTAAAGCTCGTGGAAGGAAGGATCTCCGCTATCATGGGATGCTTTATAATGTTATACTGTGAAGTTGCAGCTGTTGGAAGCATCTGGTTTTAGTATGCATACACAAATGTGGTGGTTCAGCAGCGCGTTAAGCTTCTCCTTCGCCTTCTGCTGCAGCTATACGTCCGATAAAGTTATATTTCACGTCATCAACTTATACCGCGCCTTCTATTCTATATTATCACCGAGAATTTAGTGAAATTTCACAGATTATAATAAATGATTCACAGCGTATAGCTTCTGTATAATTTCACTAAATTTTATGCCAAAATCTAATGCGAAGTTGAGATTATGCAAGAAAGAAAAAAAAGAAAAAAATTGCCCAATGCAGCGTCTTCGGGTTGTAGAAAATTGCTACTTAAAATTCGAAAAACATCTTCGACGCTGATTTAATAACGTAACCTTGAACGCGACCGATCATGACCTCGGCAGAATTGTGGAAAAAAAAGGATTTCCGTGGGGACCTAGGAACCTGCCAGATTTTTTATTTTTCTGTCTTATGGCCGTAAACCATTTAACTCGATTTATAATGACGTTATAAGACGCGGCATTTTTTTTCTTTTCTCTTCTTAGAGAAAAAAAAGAGATGAGATTGTTCCAGTTCAAGGTGAGCTTTTTAGTTTCAAAAACTCGTATTATACGCATCTAAGAAAACTTTTTTTTTTTACAATCCTTTCGCGCTACATGATTTTCAGATGATTTATTTAACGCTGTTATAAAATCGATTTTTCTATGGGAATTTGAGTATGAACGGAAATGGGGCGAACTGAGATAATGAAGGCGTCGGGGTAGTGAGACGCGGAACCACTTTATGATAGGCCAAGTAGTAAAGCCAATTTATAGTCAGACACGTCGATCGTTTGATTTCCGCATCTTTTCCGTTCCTTATAGTTCCTAATCTTCGCTGCCCGCCGCAGCACGAGTTAATATCGTCATTAAATTGTTATACCTATATAAAAGGATAATTTATCATCGCGAACTAATTAGAAAAACTGGATATTTTTAGCTTACATAAAATTTTCAATTTCTCAGGATCCACGAGGGGAATTCTAAAAATACGTAGTAAACTAATCAGGGAGAATCGCTCATTTTCCACGAAGAGTTAAACAGTATTCAGATTATCCTTTTCATCAGATATTACGTCAGATTTTCTTTTCTTTTCTCCGGATAAAAATATCTATCAGTCCCTTACAAAAACGAAAAGAAAGGCTCATACAAAAGTATATACTTAATTAATTGTATACCTATCTAAATATAACATTATCGCAAATAAATCGGTGTTTTATTTAATTTAGTCGAAACAAAAAAGTCTCCGGTTCGTATAATAAGACCGCAAGAGTTAATTTATCTTCACTGCCTAACTAATTAATCTTTAATCTCTACGACCATTTCGTCTTTTTTCGTTATATATCTATATATACATATTTCAGACCTTGATTAAGAACGGTGAACAGGCAAGAAAAAACTTTCGCTCCAGCAGGTAGGATGTCAGAGTTTATGATAGAAGAAGAAACGGAGACAAAACAAGGCAGCAAAAAAAAGATAATAATAAAAAACAATTGAATGGACCAAAATAAGATAAGATAGAAAAAGAATTCTGTGAAAATTTTGCTAAATAGATGTACAACCGAGATTAGCAAATGTCGGAGATAAAAATAGAAACTGCGAAGAACAAAAAAGTTAATTCTATTCGATACATATACGATAATGTATACTGCGAATTTATTTCGGGTTAATTCTGGGGAGATTTTTAATTTTTCACGCGTATCTAATAAGATCATAATAGGTCTACACCGCGGTATTGTTTCTGTTGTTAGATTTCGCTAACCGAAACTAAAGTATAGATAACGACATACATGCGATTATTACAGGTTCATACACACTCTGGATTTATTGTAGAAATTGAAGTTTGTTCATGATGAAACTAATTCGCATTATATGGAGAATCAGTGACTGGCTATAAGATAATAGGATTACTAAATTCGAATACGATATAGCAGGCAGATGCAGAAATTTATAGTATGAAATTTGAATTTCGAACAGTAGCGCGAGGTGTTCTGTAGTTCGTTTGAAAATAATATTTCATTAGAGTTCATTGAATATTGGATAAAAAAAATCCGTTAGACAACAAATAAATAATTTTTAGGAGTTATTCATGCATATAATTTGCGCTTGGAAAATCTCTGATGTTACGCAACAATGAATATAAAAATATAAAAACGTTGATGGTATAATAATGTAGATGTATTTGTTTTTTTTTGCTCTTCGAACCAAACAATCAATTCTTCATTAATGATAGTTATATACCGAATATAATTGAAAATTCCATATTCAGTTCCATTCGATCGGCGTAATTAAAGCAGAAAATGCCGCATGTGCAGCATGGGTGGTAATTGATCATTAAAACGCGTATATCTTCAAAGTGCACAAATTATGGTAATTCATCATCTGCACACCGCGTAGTATAGCAGCGAATTGCCGCAAAAACTAAACGTATGATATAGCAATACGTTATATGCATGTATACTACACATATTCGTATTTTAATTAGAGCTGCATCAATATTTCACTATATGCGTACATACCGCAGTATAATCAAACATACGTATAATTAATTGAAAGACGCCTTGCAAAGTCTTGATGGAAAACCTGTATGCGATCTATAGATCGCACTTGGCAACGACAAACGTATAATATACCTGCAATATCGTTATAGCTATTTTTACGAACGGAAAACAATAAACGAATTAATTGTCGAATCGAGTGCGGTATAATAATTATTCTCGTGAATATCCTCGTTGAAAATCAAGCGTGGATTCAAAATTTGCAACGCTTATTTCATCGCTCGGTGAATTCTGCGCCTAAAGTAGCCTCGAAAGTATTTAAGCACCTCTCCATACCGTGGAACATTACATTCCCTAGTGAGCTTAGAATTTTTTGCATATAATATTCGGCCGACAATGTCGCTGATTACACGAATCAGAATTACCCACTCGTCTTTGCACCACCCTAGAGGGGTGTGAAGTTGGAGGACCGACAGGCATAAAGGCAAAATTCCGATACAGATTTTCTGTCGATAAAATTGATCGGACTGCAGCTTCGTATAACACCTCTAAACGCCCGCGTAATTATACCTGTGGCGATATTCTTTGCGGTCATTTAGAATTTAATATCATACAATCTACACCGTATTCACTGATATATGAGAAGGACGAAGAAACAGAAGAACGAAAAATGTCGCTCATGCCGAGTAGGGGGTGAAAAAAAAAAAAAAAAATGGCACGGGGTGAGCTGATAATAACGAGCAGGTTGAGGTTGTTCCTTTTTTATTTTCTTTTTACTTTATTTTTAACTTTTTGTTTTTGGACTGCGGGGCGCGCGATAATTTTTCGAGTCCTATAATGTACAACATCGAGCAAACCGTGCGAATCTATATAAATCAGAAATCACGCTGTGCTCGCCAGAGAATCGTGAATTATATTATCACTGGCTCGTATCCTGCGGCGCGACTCAGAAAATTTTCTAAGCACCCCGCCAAGATAGACCCTTCCAGAAAAAAGAGAATATAAAGTATTTTATCTCTCGTTTTGAAAGAGAAAAGTTTTATAAGTATTTTTCGACCTTATCGGTAACCGGTCGCGCGTGAATGGCAGAAGCTATTGGGGTGATTTGGATCATTTGTCAATCTGTAGAGACCAGCAGGTGATTGAAAATTGTTGAAATGTTGTAATTAACTGGTGTGGATCAGACGCGAAGAACAGGGTTACTTTATCCCGACCTGTAAGCCGAGGCATTTCTATTTCACCCCCTCGGAATCTGACAATGAGATTATTTATAAAGTACCAACTGCAAAACTATTCCGTGAATTCCACGCCAACTATGCAGCTTCCATTAACTTATTCGAAGCGAGTAGTTCGACGTGGTAAGGAATTTATAAATCAGGCATCACTCTGTGCGCTGGAAATACAACTCCATCGTGATTATTGTACATTACAGCTGTGTACATAGATTGGTAAATGAAAAATATTTCACATGAGAAATCTGTCTGTACGTAAATTTTATGAAGCTTCTTAAATTGTCAAAAGTTTTCATTTTTATGTCATACACCACAGTTTATACGTATAGGTATATTATAAATTTTTGAAAAATGGTACGCCTGAGTATGAAGTGAAAAAGGGTTATGTGACCACGATAATAATATACGTGTCGTTCAATTTTCCTAACGGTTGTATTGGAGGAAAAATGAGTGAAAGAAAACGAAAAAAAAAAAAGAAAAAAATTGAATAAATAAATTGGACGAAGAGAAATTATACCTGAACAATAAATTCTCAGACTGAAAGGCGTGCAAACGCCACAACGCCCAACAGTGGCAATCGCCGTGGTTCGAAACATGCCACAACTCAGCACACTTCCTGACACACGTGTACGCTATATTGAATTTATCTAAAATCGATACATTCATTTTGTTTCACTTCAACATTAATCTCAAAGTCCTTTCTCTCCCGAGCTTTTCAAGTACCCGCACGCTGAGGGATATAGTCATGGTGAAACAAATGAAAGAAAAAAAGAAAAAAAAAAATGTCCTCAAGTCAGTGAGTTAACTTTTGATTCACGCTTACCGAGAATGGGGTTGACAAAAACGAAGACTGATAAAAACAATGTGCAGATATTGAAAATTTGAAATCTGATAAAGTCCTTTCTCTAAACAATGTTTAATAATGAAAATAAAGTTTTTACAACTTTAGAAATATACAAAGGTAACTGAACCGTAGAAGCTATTTTTAATTTTCTTATAAAACTTGAAAAATATTTTGTTAACAACTGGTTGAAAAAAAAAAAAAAGAAAATTAAAAATCATAAGATGAAAATAATTTTGCTTTGCAATTTTTCAAGGGTAAAAACTTTTCCACCCTTTACGCGAGAAGAAAGGGAAAAAAAATTAAAATATGTCTCGATCTTGATCTATAGTTGAAAAAAAAATAAATAAATAAATAACACAAATAAATAAAATAAAATGACGTACAAAAAAGTATCTGCACAGTTGATATTCATGGAACGTATATAAACCCGATCGTAAATTTGATTTTCTGTCTCAAAAATTACGAACATAAAAAACATTGGCCATTACATCGAAAACTTGGATATAAAGTTGAACCTTAAACAACAGAAGTTTCACGTAGGTATAGGTATGAGGCATCGTGAATCAATGTAAAGACAAAGCGCGTCGCAGCTTTCGAAGCTTATTTTCCGCACATGCATGCGATCGATTTATCAATCCCCAACAACACACCGCTGAACAAACCCCACGCGTTGAAAAATTTGAGGGAAAACATTTCGACGAGCTTTTTAATGAAAATATTTGTATCTGCGAATCGATTGCGGATGAACCGAGAAAAAAAAAAAAAAAACCGCGCGATGCGGTAAAATGCCATTTATATGGATGGAAAGTATAAAAGAGGAGATCGTCCTCGTCCTCTTACTTTTTTTCTGTTCAATTTTTGTTTTCGTCCAATCTCGTTAAGTGAATCCGGATGTAACGTTAGCCATGGGGATACAGCTTAGGTTGGGGTACATACGTATATCCAAATTATACGGAAATTAATCAAGTCTTGTACTTGTAATAAACTGCATTTTCAAATTAAAGGATTATGGGGTGTCCTTGATTTGTTTATCCCCTGCAGTCGCGAACAAAAACAGAGAAAAAACCTAACCAGGTTACAAACTTAGTTTTGCTTGAGTTTTTGAACGTTAATTGAGCCCTCAAAGTTTTCGCATCTCGTCTACGCGAGTGTGGGTCTTGCATATAAAACGTTAAAATCCCTGCAGCTCGGATAATGCTGAGCTAACGTGAGCTTTTGTCTAGGCTAGACAGATTTTCTCGTTTTTTTTTGTCCACTTCAGCGGTAGTGTAAACAATAGAATGGCAAAAGAAAACAGGAGGCAATATGCTGAAGTAGAAAATAAATGACGCTCGAAGATTATTTTTGAATCACCGAAGAATTAAAAAATAGCATAAATATTTGCGGCTAATAATATTCGTAATTGATACTAACGGGGATTTGGGTCTACGTATCGCCTCTTTTATTTTATTGAACCATCTCCTTTTTTGTTTCTTTTTTTTTTTGCTCCATATTCAGCGGGGGTAAAATTGATCGCGAGGAGAAATCCGAATGCCAGATGGCTAATGGGCTGTCATTTGAAGGATGTACGTATGAGTTATTTAGCGAATTTTCAGGTAGGTACACCTCCACATACGTGTATATGTATTTGTATAATAAATGGTCTATTTAGATACGCAGATAAGTAAAATCGGCGGATTGTCTCGTTATCTGCTTGGCGGTGTAAATTTATGCCTCTACGATCGAATGTGAATTCAAAAAAATGAACACGTAAATTGATGATTCCGATAAATTTTGCATTTGAATGAACCACTAGAATATGACAATATATCTTGTCCATCGTGCACCGATTAATTTAACGCCGGCCAGCAGCGATTTAATTTCCATCGAGTTTAATAATTGTAATATTAATTGATATCCGCATTTTAATATACAGCGCTGAACTGCAATTTGATTTTCTGTCGCCTATATTACGATTCTAATATATATAATTATGTTATATATTCTTCACATATAGTCGTTATTGTATGTATATGTGTATCCGCGTACACATTGCAGTAAATATAAAAATACATTATTTATGATGAAAATATGAAATGGACCTCTTCGATATACATACAAATGAGTATGTATTACAAATAATCTATAGGACTAGGACTATTTTATGTAGGACACAAACGCGTTACGTGAACGGGTAAATCGTTTTTCAATCACTACCGGTAACCCATTGTTAAAAATCGTTCAATCATAAAATCTACATACCTATATACGTGTACATAATATCTCATACCCCACAGGATTTCCGACATTTTTTTTCAACGCTACCCCCTCACATAATACATGTACCTATACATACATAAGTAATACATAATTATAATATTGAAATATTCGGGTCAATGAAATGATGTTTAATTGCCGTACAAAGTTGATATATATATATTTCTTCCAAACTAAAAACACAGTAGTAACAGCTGTATAATACTGACTTCGTGTATATTTCATAAATTATAATTACCGAATAGAATAACGATAATAATGATTGTATTATTAATAATAATAATAATGATATAATTATTGGAATCTACATAATTAATCTCTCGTTATACATAATTTTTCTTTTCATTTGATTTTAATTTATTCATTTTTTTCTACGACTTACTTGCATATTTGCAATAAATCTGTATTAATTGTTATCGACATTATTATTATTATTATTATCATCAGCATCGTCATTATCATGTGATTATATGATACGGATGAAAATCGGTTGCGCACATGCGATAATCATGTGGTATAAGTACACGTGTATACTGTACATATAAAAGATGTGCGAGAAAAATTTGAAGAAAAGAAAAAGAAAAATCGACTTTGCTACATACCAGGAAATCGATATCCGCATCTTCATAATATATATAATTCAATTGAACAATAGTGTTTCGTACTCATATATACGTTAATATGTATAATATTTATCAGCTGTATGCCAATCAGAAATTTCACAATCGGACAAATCAAACAGAAAAAAGGAACTGGTGAAATAGAAACGAAAAAAATAAAAATAAAATTATAACGGAGAATAAAAATAGATGTAACGGAGGTGAACAACATATTTGATAAAATTGGAAAAATTTATTGGGTTATTTTGAATAGTTACTCGTTATCTCTGTTCTTTTTTTTTCTTCTCGTGATTAAAAATTACAGAATTTTACGATTGACAATGAATGAGAACATAAGGTTTGATAAATGTAGGTATATATAAGTTACACAGTGTAGCATTCTTTATATATAATATATATTGTATTCAATGGGTTTTTTTTTTGTTTTTTTTTAACATTAAATTTGATAATTATCGGTGATTATTATACAACAAACGAAAATCAATTTTGTATTGCACGATATCCTGTACGTTATTATAACGTAGAAACTTTGATAAATCTACTGCGGTATAATTGCAATCGTGAAATTATCGTAGAATACGAAAAATTTCTTGAAAAAAATTACTGCAGAGAAAATATAATTTATGCCTAAACATTTACCGTGAAAAAAGATTGAACGGCATTAATAATTGGTTCACGCACGGGAGACAGAAAATATATAGTTTTGTATCTACATGCTTCGGACAGCCATTTTGAAAAAATAAATAAATCGGTAAAAACGATATGAAATATCATGAAGATGAATTCTTTTTTTTCTTTTTTTTTTCTCTCAAGTTTCACGATTACCGATTCTTGCACCTATATATTTTCTGTTTCTTTTCATCCGGATGCAGAAAAAAGAAATCTTTGAATCATTATTCTATGAAATTGCTGAAGTCGATCATTTTTCGCGTTTGATTAATACACGCCATTATATGTATAGTTATTGGGATAGGGTTGTTACAAATGTTGTTTAGAAATAAAAAAAAAAAAAATACGAAATTTCGCCTGTAACAGATTCTTCAAATCAGATATTATCATCAACGATTCTCGCAGAAATTTGTTACAGTTTTCGTTCACATCAGCGAATTCCAATTGATATCTGCACATTGTATCTTTCACGTTCGAAGTTAATTACTTTTAGAATCATGAGTTCTGGACTCAATAAGATTTTAGATAAAATTCTATCATAAAAATTCATTTCTCCAGTTAAAAAATTTTAGTCAACTTGTAACAACCCTGTTGATTATATGAGTCTGCAGCTTAGAACTGTTAAATAACTGTCATTATATGTATAGAATTACTACAAGTGAAAAAAGAAAAAAAAAAAAAAATGATAGTTATGGAATGAAAATATTGATTTGAGTCGTTTATTTCTTTTTTTTTGTTTTTTTTTTTGTTTTTTTTTTTATAGAGATACAGTTGTGTAGACATTTTATTTTTATTAATATTTGAATAAAACGTTCATGTTCATGATCATTTTTTTTTTGTTTTTTTTTTTCATGTTTTTTTCTAATACATTCTATTCATTGTTCGAAAGTAAGCGAGTTTTACATAAACTCAAATCGAGTATATTAATTATAAGTGATTACCGTTTCTATTTATATGAATTGTTTAGGTATTATAATAATATGTGTAGATAAATACTATTACGATATAAGCAGACGATTACAGGGTTCAGGAAATAAGGTATCTCATTATTTATTGACATGGGATAATAACTGATAATAAAAGTTACCAATATTTGTAATTGTATCATTACATAATATACATAAAAGCAAGCATAGCCTATTATTGTTCTTCAACAATACAACTAGAGCACATGATTAAATAGTTAAAAGTTGAGTGATGACAGATTTTGACAATAAAATATCAATTTCGGCTAATGGAACAAAAAATCATTGGACAGAGAAAAAAGAGTCAATAAATATCATAGAACCATGTTTGTTGAACCCTGTAGTGTGAATCTGATTATATTTATATTTATTCATATTTTTATTTTATTTTACTTTTATTTTCATTTTTTTTTTTTTGTTTTTTTTTTCTCTTGTTAATCATAAATGTACGCCGCACGAAATACTGTGAGTGCAATTTTCTTATATGTACAAATACCTAAACGATGAATGGGATTCAACTTATTCATCGTTAAGAAAATTAAAGTTACCATTGTAACCCATAGTTTTTTGTCTCACTATGTATGTTATATCATCGTACAGTGAAATGAAATGATTTTTCACAACTATAGTGGACAGATGGAAAAAAAAAGCTAACAAAATATTATCATCTATTATTTAAAATGCTGCTACAAAACATAAGCATGAAATATAGGAAATAGGAACATTGCTATCGCACATCATAGCACTATAATACTATATATGCCATCAACGTAAAGAACAACGCAATATAAAACACGTATGTTAAAAACCTATCATTTTGGTTGAGGATTATGGCAAAATAACATCTACTATCCCACTTTTAGATTACAAACAAATCTATATCGGCGTATTAAAATATACATTCAAAAATAAGTATAGTAATAATTATATTAGTAATAATAATAATCTATGTACCTAACTATGTATAGGTTTGCATGAACGAGTCAGATGATTCAATTTCAAAGAAAATCAGAAGGAGGATTCCAATAGCCAAGTCCATACAAATAGTGTTATTGAATGCGAACTATGGCCCTAATTATTTTAAAGCCATAATTTTATCATCACTATCGATATACCGTAGAATAATAATACAAAATTGTTTAATACAATTTCAGTTTCCCAGTTTCTATAAAAACGTTGTGCTAGATTCCTCCGTCCAATTTACATGAACCTCCTTAATGTAGTACCATTTATTGAAAATTCAATACAATTGCAAGTCTGGGTGTATAACGGAGTATGAAAGTAAGTACGAGCAAAAGCCAAGTACGAGACATACGAAGGTTTATGTGGTGTTAGTTTCAATATCGTCGAAATTATTGTTGACCTAACAGAAAATTGTTCGTTAGGCATAATTGAGGCCTCCGCAATTGGTATAAGCGGAAAACATATGTGGGCCTACCATATGACATGAGTGAACGAAATTTGTTACCAATTAGGGTTCATTTTCTGGTTTACTCAAATTACCCAAATCGTCTCGAATCGTGAGTAAACCTCAATTTCTAATTCAAACTTGTTAGCCACCCAGAGTTCGGCACCATTGTATCTAGGTATGTGTATATAAATTAAACATTGCTTATTCAGATATATTTAGCCCCAAACCGACGTAAATATGCACGTCAGTCACACTTAATCAACTGCTCATTGTTTTTTTTTTTTATTATTATATATTAAAAGTTATAGTTATTTATTATCATTAATATTATTCATTAGTTTCATTATTATTATTGTGGTTGCTGTTATAATTATATTTACCGAATAATTATAATTAGGATTATCATTATCATTATTAATATTATTATTAATATTATTGTTGTTACGATTATTCATAGGGGTAGTAGGTTTACAACTAGTCAAAATTCTATTCATGTAAATAAGATAAAATTATATGTATGTACCTTGTTACGCAATTATTATTTAGAATAAATATTATTATTTAGTTCATCATAACGTATAGCTGACTATTTCAAAAAACCAATTCAATACTGGAAACGTTTGTTAAAACGCTACTATTTACAGCTTATTTTTATCGTATAATTTAGGGTTGCATCACTATCATGTAATCTAGCGCTACCAAGTACATTTAATAGTCGAAAGTACGGTGTATTTTTTGTTCTTTCTTTTAAATTAGGAAAACAAAAATAAAAATTGTTCGATAGTTTACGAGTACCGGCAAGAGATCACTACATGTTAATTGAAAATAATGTTTATCTTTTTTTCCAATTGTATGCGTGGGTGAAATGATTTTAAGATGATTCCAAAAAATTCACAAATTGTCTCCTCGTACGGAAAAAACAGTCGTGAACTTACGGTTTATTCTTACGATTTCAAAAATGTCATTCCGTAAATAGTGAACAACTTCTTTCTACTCTTCATTAAGGCCTATAAATAGAAGGGATAATATCTTATTCTTTGCCGAATCATATGGCTTCAGTCTCACAACTATAAGCAGCGCTTGCCGTCATTGAAGAGGTGCAGTATTAGAAGAAAAATAACCATTAGCTGGTAATTCGTGTGGAAATATTACTTCAAAGATTTACTTATATCTTACGAGGTTGTTGTTGAATGATTTGTTCATATTTCAAGTTTTGATAAAATGCTTTACTGCTGATTGACTAGAGTCTAAAGAGAAAAAAAAAAAAAATCAGCTTTTTGATAGAGTCCGCACCTTGGAAATACTGACTTTGTGATTGATAATGAAGTTAAAAGGAATAGTCAGAGATCAATAAATATCGCAAATGCCAGAATAAAAAATTTAAGAAACGCGGTATGCGCAATGTTCAAATTTTTAAGAACCTGCTCGCTTTGTATAAAGTATAGCAGCAGTCGATTGCGTAAATATTTTGTAAAGCGAATACAAATTGATGGAAATTTACATATATACAACACATAGGTCATTGTAGTCATGGATTATACTGGCTTGTCTACCGACACGAACGTTTAGCGCAGCTTGTTGAAATGAAACTATCAAATTAATTCTTATTAACACCAAATTTCAAATGGGCGATACTTTTTTGTTGATTGAACATATATTCGATAGTCGCAGTCTTAGCCTTATAGAAATGTTGAAAATTAAAATGACAGAATATATTCATTGCATCTTATTGTTAATTCAATTAAATTTGCGCTAATCAAAGTGTTCAAATTTTTTTAGTTTTTTTTTTATACTCATTCTATAATTAATAAAACCGTTATCGTTATACCATATTGCACAGAACTTATATTTTGGATGGAGATATAAATATAGCAAGTGTCTCTTGTCCCAAATAACAAATTTCGGTCACGAATATTCACAAAGAGAAAAAAATAAACAAAAAAAGTTATTATTTTGACATATTTTTCTTTCTTTTTATTTCGGCCGTAATTTGTCATGTTCGAGGACATTAGTCAGAACTCGAGGCACAGCCAATATGTATAACAGTATATGTGAATCTGTAATGTAATATAACTAGGTAACCGGTTTAATGCCCAGCGAAGACCAGCCTGTCTAATGAAGTCTATTATTAATTATATGAAGTTCTGTAACACACTGTTACAGAACTGATTGTAGGCCTCGAGCAATAGAAAGAATAAAAATTATTTCACTGTTCTCCGAGAGGAAAGAAAACTACGGTGGAAAATTGTCTCTGATTCCATACAAATCATGTAAAATAACATTATGTACATACAAAACACGATATGTCCAACTTTTTAATAGTAAAATTATGTAGCAAGCAACAGGTACAGTAATGTCCCGATAATTCAATGAAGCTTTGATTTTGTTTAATCTAAAAATGGATCAACGATTATTAGAGAAGAATCAAGAGTAACTCAATGTTTCAAAAAGCTTTAAAAGTGACATCAGAAGTGCGAGAAGGCGTTCAGATTTGATTATATTCTCAAAATAAATATAATACGATCCGATGCTCGAGGCTTGGCCAATATAACACTGCTTGGTAAATGTATAACAATATTTATAATATGATATGCAACATTTATAATCTAATCTTATTCCATTACTAATTGTCGTAATGCTGGGCATCTATGTGTATTGTAACTGAAAATTGCTTTTACATTTATATTTAAAATTGTATTTTAATATTATATTAAAATGGTAAAAAAACATTGCAATTGCTTACCAATGTAATAACAGCGGATAATAAAAACCGTTTGTATTGTATAATATCAGTTATAATCTGTGTAGTTGCAGTTGTTGCAACTTATCAGCGCTATTGTAAACTGTTGTATGTAAATATATTATGATAATATGAATAGCTGCATCTGTTTAGTAATTTGATTGTATGTGAGGTAAAGAGCCTGTTATTTTATTGGTATCCCTTAAGGCATTGCAAGCCTAATAAATGAGCTAATAGGCACGTTTGCTAGAGTCAATTGCCCTAAGATATACCTATGGAACTATTGTCATCTGTAAAATATAATATAAAAGATCCTGAGTTGTACTGTGTGGTACTATGGTTATGGAGCTGCATAAAATGGGTGTACGCTGCCCAACCCCTGCTCGCTTTGATGATTAATTTTAGAAAGCTAATCTTGGTTCAGGAGTTATTCATAAATGTCTCGAAATGAATGGTTATAAGAGCACCAAATAACTATTCAACGACTTTATTTGAAAAAAAAAGAAAAAAAAAAGGACGAAAGAAAGTAAGAAACGATTGACAATAATGTTTGGAGCAGAGCACAAAAAGTAGCGTAAACCCATCCTACTGCATCGTTTAATTGAATTAGTTGCATTGTTGCAATCACGGTTTGTAGATAACTGTTAATGATAAATACTATTACTCTGTTGAGCTGCTGATTGGCTGTATATTGCAATGTATGCATATGTGAAAAATATATCATGTACGAGCTATGTTATTGCGCATTGCGCTGCAATAATATAAAGTAAATATAATTCTCTGTAAGAATATAATATTGTTGTAAATATCTGTAGTTTGTATAACACTGTATAGCATTAAATAAAATAACAAGTATCCGGTTGCGGAAATATCAGTACGAGGTGGGGTGGCCGCTCCACCTGCGGGGATTTAGTCGCTCTCTCCCTTTGTATCGGGTAGAATAGACGTAATCATTATTTACAGGGGATAAGTGGAAAGATTTTATGTACAAAAGGTATGAAATTGACTTTCGATCCATACTCGGTATTAAAATAATAAAGTAAAACGGCTAGTTATAGTTTATTGAACTTTAGAATTGAAATGACGAATGGCTACTCACCCGAAGTGACATTTAAAGTTGTAAAATATGTTTACGTCTACTTCCCGTTAGCTGAATACCGAATCAGCCTTACGCAGTCACATAATTCCTACCTATCTGTCGTTCAGTTTATTCAGTATGTTTCCTACTGAATCATACGACCACTAAAGTAAATATAAATTGTTAATTTTCACGTGTTAACTATATCACAAAATTATACTGGGCAATAGAGTAAAATAAATAAAACTTGAACATTAGTGATGTGTGGCGTTGAATTGCATTCCGGCACCAAAATGCTTGGAATCACCAATTTGAGCCACCTCCATCATATAAGAACTATCAGCGACCTGTGCCTGATAAACTCCTCTCTGCTTAGCGTCAAGAGTGGCATTGCCACTCGCGCTTACCACGCAACCTCCACCCTCTCCGGGAGGAAGTCGTGGAGGCAAAGCTGAGGCGGTCAAAGAAGGTTTACCCTCCACCTGTCCCTGTCCCTGTCCCTGTCCCTGTCCCTGACCCTGACCCTGAACCTGCCCTGAGCCCTGGCCTTGAGCTTTAGCTTGATGCTGGTAGATTTCCTCTTGTCGTTGTCTGTCTGCCATGCTGAGCTCGTGGAAGCTGACCAAATGTCGTTTCAGGTAGAGCTTGGTCTTGAATGGCTTGTTACATAGAGGGCATGTGACACTCTGAGGGTTGTGGATGAGGCGCATGTGCTGGCGCAGGTTGGACAAGTTACTGTACATGCGGTTGCACACAGGACAGGGGCGCGGGTCCAACGAGTGCAGTTTACGCAGGTCAGCTGCAACACACACACAACTTGCTCTAACCGGTAGCAGCCCACAGCATAGCACGTTACCACAACATAGCACCACACCACCTTTTATCCACACCATACGATATCAAAGACCACCCACCACAGGACAGCAACAACCAGCAAACAGCCCTATTAGCGAGCGCTACCCAATTGTGTGGTGCCTGATTCCTTACACTTACAGTGTGATCACTTTTTATGGGGCTATTATGAGGATAAGTAATGTATTGTTCATTCCATTTAAGTATAGAAATTATGTATTTTGACGTTAAAGGCAAGAAGACTAGAGTCTTTAAAGCTATATGAAAAGATCACTTAATCGATTTATTTCGTGATCAGATATGACGCGTTATGTTACATGCTCACAACATCCCGAATCTTTCCTCCCGTCAGTGCAATGACGTCTTTTTCTTGACAAATGAACACCTGTGTGTACTTATGAGTATGTAGTGACCAAAGAACACTTATCATTGATAATAGCAATTGGAAGCACCGAGCAAATTATAAGCAAGTCTGTATCATTACCGGAATATTCACATAACTAAGAGGAGATGAGACCATGAACTTAAAGATCAATAAAATTTTTATCGAAGTCTCGTAATGAATTCATAGTAGGTTGTTAAAGTCAAGGAATCTCCTAGATATTACATGATCATAAATCAATGACGATTACTATCACGATTTTGGAGAAAACAGTTTTGATCTGCTTTCTCACTAAATGATTAAATTGGTCTGACGTAAGAAAATGTCTTGTTCGGTTTTGGCCGTACTACTTCTGTTTCTGATGTTGACTATTTAGGTTTGCTCAGATGAATTCCTACAAGATATTTGTCAAACTCTATCGTGTAAATATATTCAGTATTTTTTTGGCAAAACAAAATATTGCATGAAGACACAATGATGCGATATGAGGCCTTAGGCAACCGCTCGTTGGTTGTAGTTTGGTAATCAACACGGTCACGACCTGTGACAAGATTTGATTTATTATCTCACTATCGATAGACATAAAAGCATGATTGGAAAATGATATTTACAAATCGAGAGTTGATCGAGTTTAAATGAATCTATAATATGTGGTTTGCCTTTGCTATGCCTATGTATCAAGCGATTATTAGTCAGCGTTTTATGTACAGCGTTGTGGGGTACGTATATACACATACCAAAGTGTGTATATATATACAAAAAGCATGAGAACGAAGGGGTAAATGATTTTAGAAAATAAAAAATATGTTGGAAAAAAAATATATATATGTACAAAGCATCAGGGAATAGGTTGTTTTTAATATTTACACACAGGATATGTTTGTTAATAATATATCTTGTTGGGTTACATAACTTTCATACAACACAGCTGACTAGCTGCAAACTGCACTCTGTGGACTTTGCCCGTAGTTCCAGCCTCTTGAGTGTCAAATGTCTCCTACCGCCTACCAAGACCTACCGAGCTACACACGAGCTTACCATTTCAAACCGTCAAGACTCTTTTCTCCTTCCTTCTCTCTATTCACATTCGATACTTTGATGTAACGGCTAGGTTGTTGCTGTTTGTAATGGTGCTCGCACTACCGTATTAATGAGAAAATATCACTCACCCTGCTGCTCCTGATTCAACTCCGACCCATGCGAAGTCCCTGCGATTCCTCCGTCGATTCCGCTTCCTAAAAAGTAAGAGATGCGTTGTTCATTTGAACTCTTCAAGCCCACCATAATACCTGATCTTTTGAATTGCTTTGATCAAATGAAGAATACGTTGTCGAATATTCTTTCGTTACTTACCTTGATAAGATGGTGGATACGTCGGAAGTACTTCCATGCCTCCTTCCAAGCTGAGAAACCCGCCTGGCAACGCATTAATTTCTGGTTTGTTTGAGCAGTCGTCATCACTGCCATATTCTGGTAATTCTATTTTTGGCTGGAAACGATAAGCATAGTGAGTATAAATTTTTGATTATGAGTAAAATCACCAGAAAGTCAATGTTACGGATTGAGATGGAATCGTCTACCTCCACAATGTCAAGGTCCTTGTAATCGAGTTGAACATGGGGTTCAACCGGCGGACGAGAACGTTGAGTGGAAGTGGTGCCTGAGGGTGGCGTAGATATTGGACTAGAGTTTTGAGGTGAATCACTTCGTTTACACAGCCTTTTTAATGGCGGCGGACTCGTTGCCGGAGGCGTCTTACTGCGCTCATCATCCAAGCTTGGTGAGATCAGGCCACTGCCATTTGATGCATGGATATTGTTAGTCTTTGAGTGCTGCAGACAAATTAATAATTTTATGGGTGAGCAGAAGTTATCATTATTTAGATTTAATAAATTAAGAACTAAGATTGATTTCAATTTCAATGAATCTTGTGTCACTACCACGCTTTGATCAGAATAATTTGTTCAGTCTTCAAATATGGATTTGTAGAAATATCGAAACAGCAGGTAAAATACAGTACTTGCGTTATACCTTTTCGTTGTTGTGTCGATTACTCTGAGAGTCAGTCAGGCCACGGATCTGAAGAGATTCAGCGGTTCGCAGAAAGGTGGGCAGCTCAGCTTGAGAGATATTTACCTCTCCTGCGTACATGAACTCCAGCAGCGATTGCAGATGTTCAAACTCCACATCCCTCATGAAGATTATCGGATGTTTACATGGATTTGTCTGAAAAAAAAAAAAATCTTTTCAATACAATAAATCTTAACAACACAAAAAAAAGCAATCGAGTTTCTTGGGATTGTTAATTATAACTTTGAGTGAAAATATCTGCCCAGATGGTGAATATCAACTCATCATACAATTTGCATCATTATCTAGATTAATAAGGATGCTTCTTTATTTTTCGTAAATTGTGAGCAATTGAAAGCCTTTCAAAAAATGTTGCGCTGAAAGGACATATCCTGAAATCAAATAGCTATTTAGAGTTTAGCGTTTGGAACCTTTTGCTTTAGGGTGTTCTAAGAAGTATGTTGAGCAAAAAACAAGAAAAGAAGTCAGTTAATTTGGATCAGATTTCAAGCCTGTCTGAAACACAGTAGTATAAGTTCTGCAAAAATATGCTGATGCGAAACATGCAGATATTACACCTGTATTGAAAATAATAAGGCGTTAGTAATCTTATGAAAGCTATGACAAAGTCAAAGATATAACGCATACTTGTCTGAAAATTCAAAGGAATTCCAACAAGTCTTTACACTGGAGAAACAGAGAACTTCAACAGCTGTTGCGTAACTTATGGTTTTTGTGACAAAAATACCAGGACTTATTTTGCACGATTATCATTAAGCCACAAGCAAATCAATAATTAAAAATGCTAAAAATATGCATTACAGATAGAAATTGAAGCAGAGATTACAAATAAGGGGATAAGAGGATAAACTGACAAATTTCACAGAGATACATTTTACATTAGTCATTCAAATATGTACAGCAATCAAGAATGAATATGACTATCAAAGGATAATGTTACAGTCAGATGATTTAAGATGACCAAAAAACGAAAGCATAAACCTCACAGCTCAGCTGCCTTAAGAAAAACTGTCAGATTATTTGTTACGTAAGAGAAAGAAATCACGTCCAGTAGATGTTGAAAAAGAGAAAAAGAAACAACAAACAGTCAATTCTTCAAAGTATTCGCTCGAATCTAACATGATATTATATTTGTCAAATTTGTAAATTGGCGATCCAGCTGAGGCCTTCCACAATGCAAGGGCAGGTTCAAAAATCCTGAGACACAGACCTCGACATCAATGGACAGTCGATTCTCGACGCTCCATTTTATTAAATAGCAGGATCGTGAATATATTGTAAGTCGAGTCATTTCTAGAATAGCAATATTGTCTGGATACCTAACGTAGTATCAGAGGAAGGCGAGACGAAAATTCTGGCAATAATGAATACAGTTGTAGTTTGGAGCAAGTGTCCTTTAATTACTGTCTGCTACTTAGACTCATACACGTATCATATACCACTATACCATAAGATATGTGTGAAGTAATTTTTGGTTAGACTTGTGGCATAATAAATTGCAAGATTCAGTATTCATGAAAACTAGAGAAAAAAAATTTGCTCGTCGCTGATGGGTATTGTGTAATAATTTCTGTCGTGTAAAGCAAACTCATGATGGGGTCGAAGGGTAATGCTGAGTGCATGGCAGGCGGGCAAGCAAATATACGGAGGAATGGTTGTCGGATGTAGAAGGGGCAGAGAAGGATGAAAAATGCCCTGATTTATGATATTGTCTAACCTTGAACAACTCCTTGAAGTAAGGACTGCAGGCGGAAAGTACGACTTTATGTGCCTGAAGACGTCTGCCGTCGCAGGCGAAGGTAACGTCGACGAAATCCTCGTCATCGCGAAGGGCTTCAAACTGGCTGGTGATATTTGCCTGAAAGTTGTTCCACCGCAAGCAGAACTGCTGCTGGCTATCCGTCATTCTCTTCAATCGACTCCCTTAACACCTATGATCACATATGGGAAACCTAAATTACCGTATAACAAACTAAACTTATTTCTCTCATTACTGTAAAAATGTAAAATGTAAAAAGTGAATCGATGACTGAAGAGGAAACGTACGATATAAATAATGACAATCGATATTCAGGTCCGACAACCTGACGAAGAAAAATCTCTCTATCATAAAAACTAAAAAACCGCAATGTTGTATGGAGAAATTTAAAAACTTTTACAACAAATAAATAAAACTATTTATGTACCTAACATTCCACTCGGGAGGAACGCATAATATTCGATTAAAACTGTACATTATTAAAACATTTTATACACAGCAGACGACGCCGTTTATTTTTGCGGTTCGCCTAGTCTCACGTACTTCCGGCATATGGCGCTCGTCTGCTGGTGCTCGCCGTGTACGCAGCGCTGCGCGTCCGTCTATCGCTACTTTTAATATTTCATTAGAATCCGAACTGCGGATACATTTTTAACTTATCTATAATTCTTTATGATATTTTAATTCATTTATTGACAGGGTACTATTTAGTAGTCACTACCGATTAATAGTGGCCGAGGTATGTGTCAAGTGATCTAGTATATAAGGATAAAAATGGCAGTTTTGTGGTGTGCATGAGTGCCAGTGCCAGTATCAACAAATATTTATTCAACCGAGGATGTATAACAGGGCTGAATTTTCGGTAAGTTATTAAAAAATTTGACTGTTCTCTAAAATCCATATTTTTTTTAAATCTTGAGACAAACGTTTGGTATCGACAACATAAGTGTTACGAGATTCAGCCAAAATCAATGCGGTAATATCGGTTTTGCGAGCGGAATTTAGCCCCGAGTTTAACCTAATTTCGTTATTCATTTGTCGTTGTAGAACGTTTAGGCATTCTACCCTGTGCAACGGCTATATTAATTGTCAACGGATCGATGAATACTCAGAATGCAAAATCCTGTGCTAAAAATATCGAGTAATTCCCGTACCGAAATAGGCATAATTCTCGGAAAAGTATGGGAAAAGTATGTATCGAAATCAAACTTTAAGACCTTATTTGTAATGTGACAGTACGTTTCCCCTTCTACTTCTACTCGTAACACGCGGTTTCAATTCTTACAATCAACAGCTGATCTAATCAGTGACCACTGATCATTGAGCATTTCGATTATTCACAAGATTGAAACCTTTGTTTTGTCATTGACTAGTCAAAGATAATTTTTATACAGTCCATTGGGTTCCATGGGGCAATTTACACACTAAGGATGGATGACTGTGACGTTAATCCTATGACATCATGCTACTTAAAAGTAATTGAAATGTCTTCCATAATCATCTGCAAACCTTACTCTCTCGAATGTAAATTTATAGCAAGTCCTGAAAAACATCCCAGGATTATTTCCGTGGCACAAACTTTAATTAAATTGAGACAAATTCTAAATTTCGAAAAAAATTATCACAAACATTTCAAATCACATAGCCAACTTCAAAATTCAATCATCAAATAAGTCTGAAAACAAATATTATAGACAACAATTTGTGAAAGTCTAATTCAATTGGACCTCTGTTTTAAGTATTTATAATGTGTGGTTAGCATTACGCCGTCATCAAAAGTTGCCTGATGCTGGAATACTTTGGAAAATATAAAGTTCTCGGCACTTCAGTGCCATTTCACAGTGTTTAATATTGAGCTAACAATATTAGTAGACACGTGGGTAGTCACTTAAGTTGTGCTTTCAAAGCCCGAGATAAAAGAGTTAATGATTGAGGCAAAACAGTTCTATCATTTAATCTAGAAGAGAAAAAATATGTGTCTAAATAAATTTATTTTTAATTGAATACATTGCTTTGCTTCTAGCAGGCAGGTTTGGCTTTTGTCTGGTGATCATCGTGGTTTCCAGAGTGGAAACCCAGATCTCGGTACTAGCTAACGGTGAGTTTATTTCACAGAATAAATCTAGATGTAAGATACCTGTTCAAGTTGCATAGGATTTTAAATATTGGCTCCTAGAACATCATTCTATTTTATAGAATTAAGAATTTTCTGCACATCGAGTATCAAAGCTATATAAACATTCTGTAAATTATCATGATATCAATACTTTTGGTTGTCGTTCAATACTATTAGAGATAAATTCAGCACATGAATTTTTTCTGAGGCCTAGCCCATTTGCCGATGGTGATGGCTCGTTTTGTGTAAAAGTTAACTCGTATTATGCAACATACCTCACGGATCGCAGCCGATCCAGCTTGTAATTATTCCTAGTTTACTGTTGCGTCCACGTTTCTGCTTACAAATGCCCAAATGACGTTAAACTGTCAAAAAAAATTGCGTTTGGTGGCAATCTGGTCAGTGAGCACCATAACCACTGAGCAGCTACATAACTATTGTATCATATCAAGCTAGCATTACCTTAATCTTGACTGGGAGTTGGGTGGACTTAACAGCGTACAGTTCCTCCTACAAGTTTATGAATTTCTTTGAATTGGACCATTTGCATCAAGACGACTGGTTGCTATAGCTACATGCTGCCGGCAGTGGCGGTATCTGATATCAGAGAAAAAAAAACATGGGGTTATTAATTTTGAACAATTAGTGAATAGGATCAAAAACAGTCTACAATTAGCAAAGTGATATTAAATGCAGTACGTTTAATAAGCTTTATATAACACTTCCTTATGGATCAATGGATTACGTATGACAAGGTAAATTATTTTTGGTAGGTCATCATTTTATCCAAATTGAATCGGTCAGGAAGTGGCCCTAATTGAGCTCGACCAGTCCGACACCCTCCTTCCAGTGGGATTTACTCCCAAGCCGATTTTAGTAATAATCTTTGCTATAACGCCTTGCAACGAATGATACAGAATGACGACTGTATTCTGTATCGGCTATTATTTCCCTTTTTTAATATTAGTGGAAAAATTATTCCGATTTGTTGGTAAGATCGCGGTTTCGTGGTTCAAAATTTACTCAAAAATTCCAGTCTCAGCGTCAGCTTCTTCTGTTGGATTATTTATTTATAGGCATCAACGTCAGCTAAAATCCATTTCATAACTTGCTTGGTTTACATGAGTTATACTGTCATACATTTAAATATACGACATGAGTTTGGTGAACATTGTGACGTAAATTTTCGTCCAATTATACGACAAACGAAAAATTGATAAAAAAAAATTCTTCTAAAAATCAGTTCACGCTCTAAGTTCACGTTACGTCATCGATGTAATCGCCACACAGTCGCGTGTGGGGACAGAACTAAGGTAAAATTACGGTATCATCTGCGAGAATATCAGTGCGTGAACCACATTTGTAGCATAGGATGCATTTCCTCAATACTCTCCGATGATCGAAATTCGTAGTAATACCACTTCGAAATATTAACGTCTCAAAATTCTGTCTAACTGAAGAGGAAGAGCGTCACGGGTTACATTTTTGACTCTCGACTTGTACGAATCGGGTTTCATTTTTCCTGATCATATTGTAGTGGATTTAAAATTTCAAAATTTATTTATCAGCAGAAATCAGTGGGAAAAAAATCTAAGATTACTTTTGTTTTGGGCTGTACCACGTATCTACCGATAAGGGGGATCCATATACTATACGTATGTATTATATATTTATCGTTTAGCCCCGTGCACGCGTACCAATTCCCTGTATAAATTGGTCGGTATTTTTTTTTTTTTTATTTCTATAAAAGAAGTATGTACATTTTTCTTTTTTTCCCCGATGATTGATTACATTAATAAAAATCTTATCTCCAGAGTAGAGATCATGAAAACTGTTCATAGTGGATTAACTTTTTAAGCACCGCTTTCATCTGATTTTCAAAAGACGCAATGAGTTCTGACAACTACATTATAATTCTTAGCGGAATTAATTGAATATAAAAGTAGGGGCGTAAAGTACGTAATTAGCGTATACGTAAAATTATTTATTTAATTAGATATGCATCTCCTTATCTGGAATAACCGATAACACGTATCCATAGGGGTAGGGCAGTGCAGATAAAACACACATAATATGTACAGGGTGGACATTTCTAAAAAACTTTTTTTTATCTTTCCCTGCAGATCTCAGAAATCATATGCATGTTCATTAAAGTATGTACACGACTACCTATTTATGCCTATACAGCGAACTCTGAGATTTTGAATCTCGCCTTGATCAGTTTACAGCAAATTATTCGGCGCGTTTCGATCACCACGTATATATGGGTATATAGGAAGTTTTTCGGCCCGATGTCTACGTGCCACCAACCACGGTCGAATCTCCCTCCACTTGGAAGTCGCGGATCTGCGTTAGACAGGAGTTTATTATACTACCTGTATAACCGACACCTTTTTCTGGAACCTCGACGGGGGTAGACGATATTAAGAGCGATCGCGGTGTACCAGCTGATTACGGAGTTAAATTGCAATCTGTTCAGGTGTAGACAATCCGTTTGATATCGCGGCCTACGGTTTCGATGTTCACGACACCCTGCGGTATAATTTTTCCTCGAAGGCATATCTCACCTGACGTTGAACAAGTATTATTTCTCCATCGGCCACTGTATCTACCGAACACGACCATTTCATTCCAGTTGACAGAGAGATAAGGTGCACCGCGATATGTGCCGCACAAGGTTTGGATTTAAAACGCTTAGTCTTACCTATCCCGGATATGGATTGCGGAAGGTTCGTCTTTTGCCATTGATAAATTATTTTCTTTTCATTTACCGCAAGAATATGCTTTTTCCCCACACAAGAATTGCTGGAATATTCAACCGTACGATCAAAATTTCAATTGCATTTTCATCAGTTCTGTTCGTTCTTACACCTTTTTTTTGTACAATTTCATGTCGATCCAAAGGGTTTGAATTTTTATTGTCCCGTCATTTCGCACCCAGTAAAATGTGTGACCTTATTTTTCAACGCGTTCGGTGTCATTGTACATTTTCTAGTCTGTTACGACCGCTTTTGGCAAGAAAATTTCACGGAATCGATAAGTATTGCAGAGATAGGGTGTATCGTTATCGATGATTTTATTGAAGATGTTGCTTTTTTTTTAGTCTTGCGAGTTGTTTATTTGCGAAATACACACACATATATATACATACTCATGTATATATGCGCCTGTTCTTTTGCTTATCGCCAAAGAGCCATCTCACTTCTTTCCACGTGACATTTGTGCGAATTTATTATTTGCCTGAATTCTCAGCGCAATGTGTCATGTACAAATATTCCTACTAACCAGATGTCCAATCATTTTCTTATTTTTTTTTTCTGCTATAGCACACTGACGGAAACTATAATTACAAGTGGCCAGAATTAGGGCGACATACCTATATCTGTTGTATGTAGGCTTACTGCATGAAAAGTTATTTAATCGTTTCAATTCTGCGCTTTTTGGCAAGGGCGTATGACTACGTTACCACCTTATATGTTGTCACGCTAATTAGTTGGTTAAAATTGACCAAATGATCGCGTTCATGACCCAGTTATAACGTCAGTACCAATCCATCCTTTGATTTTTTATACCAGCAAAAAGTCTCGTTGTTCGTTAAAAATATATACATTCACCTTATATTATCTTATTCCGGGCGCGACCTATTTATGTTATTATATAACAAACCATTATTAGGAACGCTTTTTTTTTAATTATTGTTGTGAAACGTGACTTGGCAATTCTTATATTTCAGAATGTTATACTTTGTCGATGCATATAAAAAAAAGGAAAAAAAAATTAGACAAAAAATAAGATACTTGAAATTAATGGTCACTTTTGAAAAAAAATCTTTATACAAAAAACGAATGCGGATTCAAGTTCATGAGAAAAAAATCGTTTAATATACTTGTACCTGTGAGATAGTAGATATGATCACAGCTCATCAACGATAAGTTATCTCACGGTAACTAATAACTATGTAATAATGCGATCGATATTTTATTTATGTCGAGTTCCTCCGACAAAATTAAGCTTCGCATATAGATAAATTCACTCGTTCTTTATTCGCCGTCGAAATCAAATCTTTCGGAAATTCCTATGAGATGAATCTACGTGGTCGCTAACGGATAATTCAGATATTCATATTAGCAAGATCTGCAATGATGTTGCAGATATAATTTCGTATCGTTTCAATATACCGACTTCGAAACTTGAGCTTTGAAAAGAATCTGTGAGTGGATTATATGTTTATTGTTTTCCGGCTCGCGTTTCTTCGTTGCATTCGAAATATGTGCGGTGGCAACTATAGTGCAGAGATGTGTAGGCTTACAGAATTATTAATAGTCGCGAATCCCATTACGTTTGGAAGCAAAAAAAAACTACTAATTATTGTTGAGATATGGTTTTGTCTCATCAACCGTGAAGATTTGACCTTGGGGCTTGGTGGGTTAATACGCGATATCGTTCAGCGATTTTATTCCCAACTGCTGTATACAGCGGTATGGAAGTATAAGGGATCAATATATTATCTGTACGTCTATGTATAAATCTCACAACCTTGATTACCCTTTCGTCGACATTTATAAGCATTTATATTATATTAAAGGGTACGACGCCGTTATAGCTGCGACGTTTTATCATTAAAGATTCTCAGCTCACGATCTCTTTAAATTTTTTTCTCGTAAGAAAATTGCACTCTTCCTGTATAGCACTTTGTCCTCAAAAAACCCTCTGGTTCAAAAGGGTAAAACGTTTTTACCGCAACAAAATTTAAAAAAATGTTCATCAGTTCTTTTTCTTCATTATTTTTTTTCAATCCTAACTTCATTCCGTGTAATATGGAAGTTTTTTTTTTCCAATAAAAATCGATAGACATTCGGCATGTATGAAAAGGCAAGGTAAAAAGGTATCCCAAATTCCAAACTCTCGAAACTAAAAATGGTACAAAGAATTCATTGGAAAAAAAATGTAATCCTTTTTCCCTATTGGTACCTCGACGATTTTCTTCTCATTATCTGCTCCTGAGTTAGCCCATAGTATCACGGGAATAAACATATATAAATACTCCGGGCGAGGAATGTAAAAAATAAATTAAAAAAAAATCAACATCCGGCCTGCGGCTATAATACGACGTCGCGACGCCGCCGCGTCTGTAAAAGTAAAAATAATGCATCTACCCGCGTTTAGTGCAGTACGTGAATCCCGGTATTATTATGTTTGGTGTGTACGTCACCCTCTTTCATATGTATAGTTTTTTTTTTTTTTCTTTCCCTCTTCGGTGACTCGCGAGACGGAACAGCGAAAAAAGAATTCGCAAGTGCAGCAACCCTCGGGGCAGGGCATCGCACCTCATGCGTGAAAATAGTTGCGGAGCTTTATTTATACTCCCGTGCATGCAAATGAGAAATTTTGTGCCTCCAGTCTCGAGTCCCGGAATTTCTCTGATGCGATCGCGGTGTACATTATGCAGAAACCAGAGCGCTACGATTTTCACCCTAAGCTAGTCGAAACCGAAGAGGTTTTTTCACCGATCAATATCTTGAAGTTTCTCATAATTTTTTCTTCCTTTCTTATTCTCTTTCTATTCTTGACGCTTTTAACAGATTTCTTTTCTCTTTTTTTTTTTTGTTCTAAGTACAATTTCTCACGCTATGACCCATCTTTAAACTCATCGTCGGAGATAGCATTAAGTACATAGAATACACTTCGTAACGTGCCTTATGTTCTTTAATACAACGAATGATTCATCCGTATTTCTATGACGTTATAAAATGTATGGTCGATGTCCCCGTTGTGCCATGCGGTGGTCGTCAGCAATTTGCTCAATTATGAATTCTATCAACGACCGCGTGTATAACATCAATGTACCCACATATCTAGCATACGTCATACTCGGGAGGAAACACGTGTGTATAATAAGCTCATCGGTCTATACGTATAGCATGTATGGATATCAATGAACTTTGAGAACCTATAGCGCAAAGCAAAGCTTTGATATATCTATTAAGTATATAGGTATATGTACTTATATATTATATCACTGATTGAGCTTCCTTCGAGTATATATTTTTCATTCACGCGGGTATTGTTACATGACAGTGATTTTTAGAGGGAAAACCGCGACCTGCACCTCTTCGCGAATTATACGTGAAAAGGGCTCGGAGAATGCGTATTTCCTGTGTTAAACGTCTCGGAAGTTAGTCGTAGTTGACCTTCACCAGGATTCCATTCACAAAATGAATCGATACGTATTAGGTATGTCCGCGACTGCACGGCTGAAAACCCGCATTGACCGCGAAGACGCACGCGTATATTATCGTGTTATAATATTGGCTTTTTCGCGTTATATGTTAGAAAAAAAATCGATTTTCTTCTTCCGGTCCTCGATAGTCGTTAGTACCGTTCTTGGTCGTTGCGATGATTGATCTGCTCGTTAATTAGATTAAGACGTTCAATATATCTTTACCGTGGTTTCAAGTTACACTGCAGTCTAACCTCGTATTGATTATTTATCACAGGTTGTGGAATACGAATCACTGGATTATTCTACCATATATTACCCGCACTAAATGTCATTTCGAAAATTGTTACAGATGTATATATAATAAGTATGTCCGCTTGCTATATCGAGTTTTATTACGACACTCTAATGTCCGTCTCCCTATATGATTGCGTATAATAATTTACCTACAATATATGAATTGGTTCGGCACAATACTGTTTACTTATTCATTCATGGAATTAGATAAGATCCGATTATTTGACCAATTTTGCTGCAGTGTCCAAAACACGTCACGCAAGTTATTGATTTATCGCGTATTGTTATGTACAGAGAGTCTTCGAATTTATCTGCGCGTTTGTAATTGATCCGAATGAACGTACGATGTTAAAATTTTTGAATTTTTGATTCAAGGAAGGTGAGGCGGGCGCCCGCGTCGCCACCGCGTCCAAGCTGGCCTCCGTTGAAGATGTTGCGGGTCCAAAGCGATCCGCCTCGATAGCAGTCGAGGCTGACAACGCGGTCGTCGCAAACCTGGACGGGGCGAGGAGTTCCCTGCACGGCCTCAAGGTCGCACGCAGGCTGAACGCCTCTGCCCGCTTTCGACCTGCAGCCCCTCCACCTGCGTCCACCTGCGACGCCGAGACAATTACTGGTGAGAAATTATAATTGAATACACTGCATGTCACTTCGAAACAGATTCACGCCGGTATAATCACTTCCCAACAATTTGATTTCATATCCCGCCAAATTCAATTACTCCTCAGCAGCACTTTACATTTCGATTAATTAGAGTCATGTTGTATGCACATTTTTCAATCACGCAGACTACCTTTATTTTTTTTTTTTCTCAACTTCGAAAACTTCCTTCTGACTACGCAAGTTCAGAGGTTTATATACATCTCATACAGCTGTTTTGGTATACACAGTTGAATCGATAGCGAAAACTGACACTTGATCTTTAACACATAAGCTCCAGGGTGGTATTAGAAAATTGTAGAGATAATTTTATAGTTAGTTCGTGATTGTTATAACTGCAGGACATACGGCGATGGTGATCAGCTGATTTTACCGGTCTCGGTTGTATCCCATTGGATTAAAATAACATCGATGAAATTAGAGTTTTTATTGTTTTGTCGTTCTTGTTTGGAATTCAAATGCCTTACCTCCGAAGAGGTAAAGGCGGATGTTGAAGGGTTGTTGTTCTTGATGCGATGGTTATTTTTATCACTTATACCGTAAAAGTGAATGAATGTTATTGAAACGAATAGCGAAGGTCGGCAACAGTTGCCGGTGCACCGCGGCGCTTACACTAATTGTTCTATGTATTATATACACATAGCGAAACTGTGGCAGAAGTTCTGCGTTTTGACAGTTTAGTCGAGCTTTGAGATATTCTTTTTTATGCTACAAAGATTGTGAAGGAATTTTAGTTGTCAACTGGTAGAAGCTCCACCGCAAACTGCCCTTGTTCAAAGGCTCATACAAGAATTTATATAAGAGAGCAGCTGAGTTTCATGGTTTCATGGCGACGGCGACGGCGGTGGCGGAACCCACCGCGGCGATGCAGCCATTGGGCACCGTAGCAAACGATGATTACTTCGCTATGCGAGATAATGCGCTATGGCTCGGGACTCGGCGCTCCCCTCATCATCATCATCATCATCATCATCATCATCATCATCATTACCTTCATCTCCGCATCATCATCATCATCATCATCATCATGATCATCATCATCATCATCATCATCATCATCATCATTATAATTATTGTGATCATTCTCGCAAACGATGTGCACCTTATTCGTCGTAAGAAAAAAAAAAAATCATACATATGAGTAGACCTTTTATTCTATCTATCATTATTCTGTGGCAATCATCATTTCCATATCTGATAACTTTCGCCAAAAGTTTATTCGAAGAATTATCACACGATTCTTCGAATTTTTATTATCAATTATACTTACTTCGCATCTTAGGCGGAAATGTTACTTGCAGAATATTATTAGACACATATACCTCATTCCACATGTTATCTTATCGTTTTTCCCTACTTTACCTTCGGTTATCTTTTGATATTAGATAGACAAATAGACACAACTATGGATATATGTCTACCGAGCGTCTTCCTTATAGGTACACATACACGCTCTCTTATTTTTCTCGATGTCGTTGCTGCACAATTGTTAAGAAACAGAAAAAATATGGAAGAAAGAGAAAAAAAAAAGTGTGCATAGTACGCGGTTGTATAACGCGAGAACTTATTTTTATTTTTAATCATTATCACATACTTCGAATAAAAAAATTGGAATAATTTTTATTATTATAGTACAGTTGTTATCGGAACAAGTAACGAAATAACAAAACACAGCTGTTTGCTACTGCAGTATCATCCACATGCGGAACTCGTTAACCTTGTGCGATTACAAAGATACAGCTGAGACTATGCGGGATACATTAATTTCACTTGGGAACAGCAGCTTCTTTAGTTTTATTTCGTCTCGGTTTATTGTTTCGAATTTCGTTTAAATTCCGTATGCCTTAATAATTCATAATTTTCAATTTCTTTAGTAAAAATTTATAAATCTTCTCGCGCGGAGAAAGCTACATTGAAATTTGCTGTTACTCTAATGAGCTTCTACGTATTATATGAATCATATTGCTCGGAAGCACGCAACTTATATTATTCCTTCATAATATATTTTCAAGACATTACGCAATACGTGTAATAGTTAAGACTCAAAAACGATCTCTGCAGTACCTAATATAATTACCTATATATTTATTTTGCCATTAGCAACTATTTTTTTAATACCCTCCGACCTGGGCTTTTTTTTTCTTTTTCTACGTTGCTTCGATTTTTTAAACGTTACCCCCTTTTTCTTTTTCTTATCTTCGTGTTTTTTATTTTTTCTTTTTACACTGGATCTGTGGATTATCGACTTTATTGTTCTAACGAGTATTGATTTTTGCAGTTGCGTGTGTACATAATATATTTTAATTATATTACCGTGTACATTATAGCTTCTTATAAAGAGGATCTTTTGGGCATATAATTACGTAATAATTCATTGACGCACACGCCGCGCGCTTTGAATTCTGCCTTCATCATTCTACATAATATACGTCGTTTCAATTGTTTTAACAAATTACTGAACAGTGCAATTCATGTTATTGACTGTTTTTGAAATAAATCGTTGATCGTCAACGTACATAGCGTAGTGTGCTGTACGACCTTAATGCATGTATTATAATGATAACGTTATTAGTACACCAATTCTATGGGGTTAGTTTAATTGCGAGTGCTACACGTTATGTGTAATATATGTGTAGCATGCAGGGTAATTAATTAATAGTTTGTAGGTATAATAACTTAAGATGCCGAATCATGTTTTGACAAATTTTTGGCATCAATTCAAGCGGTGGAGAGTGGAGAATTTTTTTTTCTCTTCATTGCGGGAGATTTTCTATTAAGAAAGCATACGACAGCTCACGACGAAGCGGAGGGGCAATTGAGTAAAATGGGAGATGACATCAAAATTTGGTCGGATTTAACGAACTCTGGTGCACCGGTTCAGATGGTGGAAACCTAGGCTACCGAAATAACGTAGGCAGTCGATTCTCGTATCTTTCGATAGACACTAGAAATAGGCCAACACGAAGATTTAGGAGTCTAGATTTTGCCTCGTGAAATATCTACTTTTGAGTATAGATATTTTTATTTTGGTAATGGTAAAATTACTGTCAGTTTTGCACTGTATCAGTACAAAATCCTGTAACGAATTCATCATGAACTTACGTATAATTCTGCGTCAATTAATTTATAATTTTGTTTCGAAAATTGAAGAAAATTGGCGATAACTCGATCATTTCGAAAGATGGATCTATTTAATGGGCAGATTCGGATTCCTGAGCGGAAAGTGCATGAAAAAACATCAAAAAACTGCGAAAAAAAATTGTTGATTTTTGACCCCAAAATCGAGAAAATTTGAGGTATACCCCTTTGGATTTTTTCGATTTTTGGGCCAAAAATGAAGTATTTTTAAAATCGATCGTATGACACTTTTCTGACGTATTTTGACCTGAGAAACACGAATCTGCCAATTAAATTGAGCGACGAATTAATCCCATCGAGATATCCTTGATTTTTCACTTTTCAGAGCGATAAATTGGCGATAACTCGCTCAATTTTATAGGTAGATCAATTTCACTTTCAGATTCGTGTTCCTGAGGTAAAAATACGTCAGTAAAGTGTCCTACGATCGGTTTAAAAAAATGTCGATTTTCGACCCCAAAATCGAGAAAAATTTGAGGTATACCCCTTTGGATTTTTTCAATTTTTGGATCAAAAATGAAGTTTTTTTTAAATAGTTCGTAGGACGCTTTTCTAACGTATTTTGACCTTAGGAACACGAATCCGTCGACTAAATTGAGCTAGAAAAATATCCCATTGAGATATCTTCGATTTTTCACTTTTCAGAGCGATAAATTGGCGACAACTCGATTAATTTGATAGTTAGATGAATTTACTTATGTTGATAGATTTGGATTTCTGAGCTGGAAATACGGAAGAATGTACACGGATAGAACGTTTTGATTTTTGGTCCCAAAATCAGAGGCCAGCCTTTAAAAAATCTGAAAGTACATAACGCCATGCGCTAGTATATTCATTAGAATATCGCGTTGGCTGTAGGTTGCACATTATTTTATTATACATATTACGTGATATATTCGCTTATCTGCATCATAATCAAGTGGATTATTTAATAGTCAGGTTGTTGCTCCGATCGCCGATATACATGTTACACTACAAATGAGTATAGGTATACTTCCTGTTAATGTATTCATAAAGTTATTATTCAAATGACCCACTGAAACAGGAGCTTCACATTTAATATGCCTGAAAAAATTGTCGCCAAACCAGTTCCAAAAATATGGTTCGCGTTTTTTTTTTTCTTGTTTAAAAAATCATAAACGAAATATTATTAATTTCTTGATCATCTGTTTTTGATTTTGGAAACAGTCGCTGTTTCTAAACGTGCAATTAGTATTCGCGGTTTTCTCTGCAACGAAAGTAGCATATCTAAATATGGCTCCCACACGGGGTCCTGATCGATCTCTTTTGAGATTGATGTCCCTTTCTCGCGCGAAGGTTACTCAGGGCCGTCCCGAAAAGCAGCTGAGCGTTGAGCCTTGGGCCTTGAATCTTGACTCGACGGAGGATTTATTTCTTTTTCTATTCATTTATTTCTTTTTCTATTCATTCATTTCTTTCAAGTCCTTTTCTCTGTATCCGTGCAATCCACATTCGCGTTTCACGCCGTCAATTGCAGCCCATAAACCGTCACTGTGAACGTATCTGCTCGTACGTGTAGATCTACAATTATAAATCTAATGGGTTGAAATTTAGAGCTGGCTTCAATCCAGTCGCCATGGCATCGGTGTGGTCACGGCGATATTCTTGTCGCCTCTGTATACCACCACCACCAGCTAGGGAGGACGCGAAGCGTCGCGACGCCGCCGTATTTTCTTCGTATTCTTATTCTATGTTAACTTCTTATATACAACGTCGTCAGCTTCTTCTTCTTCTTCTTCTTCTTCTTCTTCTTCGAGTTACTTACTCCTCGTTCGCGCCTTCCCACATCAGGATCGAAGAATTCGATCCCGATTCCCATAACTAATAGTAATAATTATAGATAAAAACTCTCACACATATCAAGCACGACACGAACACTATTTATGCACGGAGTTGAGTTTTCGCGGGGCAAAAAAAAAAGGTCAAAAAGAATGAAACAAAAGTCAAAAAACTGTTGCAACCGTTTTGCATAATAACTCTTGATCATTGATCGACTATATTAACTCGTTGAGAATCTTAAAATTTTACGTAACCGAGGAGTTTTTTTTTGTGCTTCGAATATGTGCAACGTATGAATGGTGCTATTATTAAACTTTAGTGGTGAAGTGCTCTAAATCGGCGAAAAAAAAGCCGTACGTGTGTAACGTCTATGTGTTCAAGATCCCTATTACGCAACGGTATAGCCAAAGCTCATTGTAGTGACGCGGAAAAATAAAAAGAAATCGACTAATTATCGTTTCGTGTCTCGCCGTACATTAATTAGTACAATTAAGATGCATAAATTCTTATGATACAGAAGTTTTTCTACTATTCACATATGCAGACTGCTCCGCTCATATCTGTTCCTTCGGAAATGTAACGTACCTACACACAAATATTTTTTATCTTCCCAGCGCAATTTATAGGATGATTATTCTCATACGTGAAAATGCGGAGTAATAAGAATAACAACTTTAAGAAGTCGCGCTGTTACGTCGGTGCTTCATTTGGTTGATTCATCGGTAATAGTTGTCGTTGCAGAATGAGAAACTGAACCGCATTTTCTTCAAGAATAAAGCTCGGGCCGGCCAGATTCGATGTATATACATTGACCTCTTTAAAGTATAAAGTGAAGCCGTACGTATAGGAAACGAGACTGGAGTATTAGCTGGAACTAATAATCGCGGTAGATTCGTTTTATTTTAAAATCTGTAAAAACTAGCGATTCATATATAATTTATATCTGCGATAATATATCAAAGATATAATAAAGTTTTTCATCGGAAAAATAATATCAAGAAATTAAAAAACGGGTGGAAGAAGCGGAAAATCTCACCTGCATCGCAGGTGGTGACAAATTATGTTCTTGGGTTCCGGACGAAGCGGACGGCCAACCGGCCCGGCGAGGCTGAAAGATCTTCGTGAAAGACGAGAGACGATTCTCAGCAAGTGGAGAGATGGTAGATTGATTATACAGAAATAACGCATTTTAATTTTATCTGACTAAAATTCTCTACGTTTTATCTAACCGCAATTGTCTTGATTAGTCATTTTTTTTTTTTTTTACTCATGACCTTCGCGTTGATATATAACTCTGCAGTGTCCTGTGAATTGAAAATTGCTATTTTCGGCGATTCATGATTTATTGTTATCATAATTTAATATTGTTATGACTTATCTCGTGGAATCTAATCGCATGTGGTGTGCATTCACTGCATAAGCTGTATCACGCTGCTTAATTAGCTGGAAATTAGCGACTCGTCTGTTTCAGTTGGGTATTACGCCGCTGCAGGAATTGCTTTTTGAGGACCGGCTTATACCAGATTTATACTACGCTCAATTAATCATATCTTATTGTTTTTATTAGACTTTCCGGATGTATGACGGTAGATATACATGATATGAAATTCAACGTAATATGTAGTTTTAAAATTACAAGACAGGATCCTCCAAGTATCGATAATTTCGTAATCTGTAAACGAAAAGCCTCTTTCTTTCTCTACTTTTTTTTCCTACCTTTCGAAATTGTGTTCTTTAATAGCCAAGTTTTCATTTGTTGATGGTTTCACGCCCCAGGTTTAGATTTTCATGGTATCTTCGATAGAACTGCTTGATCAAACGTCTAGTCTTGTAGCGAGCTTTGATAATACCTGCTAACTAACCGGCGCCACAATCTTGCAATAAAATTAACTCGAGTCATTTACATTTCGCCCCTGGTTTTTTGTGTAGGAAAAAAAAAACGAAAAAAAGTATAAAGCAAAAAATTCCTCTTCTACACCTCTTCAGCACTGAGGCAACGAATAAGTTTGTGCGTCGCGACGCTTACGTAACGCCTCGTACTCGATAATAAAACACAATAACAATGATATTAATAATAATAATTGTTAAGGATAATCAATTTGAAAGGTCCATGACGCATGTGAATGAATTCGTCTATGTAACTGTTCAAATAATCGAAATATGTACGCACGTTGCATACATGCAAGTGCAAAATGTGCTTTGAATTTATCTCATTTGCCATTCGGGCTCCATCGGTTTGGAGCAATCGGCGTTTTTCTGTACGATACCTGCACGTACCTTGACTCGATTGAAAATGTAGATTGCAGGTGTTGAAATAACTGGAGTTGTAAAATTTATCGATCTGGACGAAGTTAACTTACCGTCCAGCAATATTCCTGCGGTTGTAGTTCCAACAGCGACGCAGAGGCGGCAGCACTGTATTGTTTATAACTTTTATGCACTTCTCATATCTACAGGTGAAATATACCTGGCAATTATTTTAATCATCCAACGATAAAAGTTCGTGCAATTAATTATCGATAGAAAATTTTGAAAATTAATAGTTCTGCAAAAAAAAAAATAAAAAAAAATAAATCGAAGTAAAAAAAATTTAGTAGTCTTTAATTTATGCTGTATACGATTTGAATTATTATACACAGTTCACTCAGGAAAAATAAATTGAGGATTAGAAATTTTTTAATTCATTTTAAAATATAGTTTTAATTCAATTATAATGACTAGTGATGGTAGAAAAAAATTTCATTTTAATAGAAACACATGGGTAATATAAATATGCGATTATATGTATTTGCATGTAACTAGCACGTTAATAGCGAAATTAAGGTGAAAGGTATATGACTAAAAAAAGTTTTATATATATTATTACTTACCTATATTTTTTACGGTAACAATGTAAGTGAAGGGAGAGAGGATCCGGTGCTCCAGATAATTCTGTAATTGCGAAGATTTCATTCCTTGTCAACTCGACCTGACAAATATTTTTTTCTCTTCCTTGAATAGAATTAAATTCAGAAAAATTTTTATTTAAAAATGTTTTCAATATGATATTGATGGAATAAAAAAATATCTTTTTGAAGTGCAGCAATTGGAAAGAAAAAAGATGTATGTTAAATAATTTAACATTCCATCGCTTAATCGGGGATTGCGTGAATGAAGTTGGATAAGAGTTTGTAGAGTTCAATGTCAAATTCCAGTTCATGCAGGGTTTATATTTATATTACAGAGGCTTCTCGTACGTGTAACTGACATTAGCTGCACATGGATATAATCCTCCGTGAATGTGTAATATCTCCGATGCGCCGACGCCGTTTTTGCAAGCTCTTGATCAACTGCCCCGTGAGTTTGATGCTAAAAACACGCGATGCGATGTCTTCCGAACGGATCAACCTGTGTACCTAAAATTGGCTCGTATAATTGATAAAATTCACACCGCGGACTAATTTGCAACACCTGAAAATATTACATCGGATAAAATATTGATCAGATTACGATTAATTGCGGTGAAATTGAAGGTGGATATTTAGAACTGTACGTGACGTCGTAGAAAAGTTTCCAACCCCTGAATCTCAACCCTTGTGAGATGATTTCGATGCATTAAACCCACGTGAATTATTGGGGAGATAAATTTGGTTCGCGGTACTTCAGAGCACATGATGCAGCTAACGCATGGTGAACTAAAATCGTAAGATATACTTTACCATGACCGCAGGTCAGTGAATTAAAAAATTCCTTATGCAGGAAGTTGGTGTTTAACGAGTGAGACCGGTAGCTGTAAAAGTGAAAATTAAAATTAGTCCAACTTCCGCTGTATACCTACCTACCTACCTACACCTACTTCGGAAGCTGCAGTGCAATTTTATAGGTCAGATATACGGTACTTGAATACCTGCAGAATGACCTATGACCCGAATCCAAAGCGATTGCTGAAATTTGTGCAATTGCATTACGTCATCTTCGATCCAAAAACTACACAAACAAAGAAAGATTATGTGGAGTTTTGAATGTTCGATCTTTTTTGGTTTCACATTTTGGGTGCATAGATTTCTGATGTAAATTCATCGCTATTTTTCATCTACATTGTTCTCTATTTTTGGAATTTTATAACACAAATTTACATGGTCGCTACAGTTTCACTGTCAGAACAAGCCTCAATAATTTCGTACATACGTAGCACATGTGTAACTTAAAATTAGAGGTAGGCAATGGAGAACGTGGTCAAAAAGTACACCACCACTGAATAATCTATGGAATGAATCAAGGCGCGGTCGAAACTATGTAAAAAATGAAAGAAGTTGCTTCAGCTAGCCCATTGCAGTGCACGTGAGGTGAAGTGAAGGGATGCAGCTGCAGGAGGGAGGAGTTCCTTAGTTAAAAGAAAACCTTGACATTTGCTCTCATTGGTGCTTTCGTACATTGCAATTCAGCATTTTAAAGAAAGATGCACCACAACTCAGAATCCAACGTTACGAAATTATTTTCAAACACAATTACAACGCATAGATGTAGGATTGAAAAATAATTTTCAATCTGTCGCTATTTTTCAAACACAAATCCCGTTAACTCAATTATCACTACACGGCTGTTTCTTTTTTCCTCCTATAGCAAATTGAATGTACAAGTTATCTACATTTGTACGTGAATATCTACATACATATAGATAGCATCCTTATGCAGTGCAGGTTGCGCGTATGTATAGTGAAACCGTATGAAATAACAACTTCGTTCTAATTTGATCGTAACTTTATACCACTACCACCCCCTATTATGTATATGTATATTATATAGTTCGCACATAGGTATATGTAGTGCAGGTAACGTATAGCGTGTAAAACCGGATCGTATTTATAAAGTACAATGCACCTTATACCTGGTCAGGTTTCCATTGTAACATCATATAGGCCCAGCTGCTATATAATTCATATATTATCATGTATGACTCTTTTTTGCAACACTTTACCGCTAACCCGCATCACCTGTGCAGGTATAAGTATAACTAAATATGTTATCTCGTAACCCATATATGCTGCGGTCTTCGACCATTTTATAAAACTGAATTTTCAATAATTAAATAATTACCTACTTGAATTTGGATATGAGTGAAAAATAAAAAAATAAAAAATAGAAACTTATTCAACGATCCATAATCGATCAACGTTCAAAAAATCGTATTTTATCCGGAAAAACCGAAAAAGATCATACGTTAATTATATGCGATTTGTAGAGAATTTTAATTCTCTTCTTGGCCTTTACATGCACGGCCGAAAAAATGTGGTTAACGTTCTTCTGGTTCTTGACCCTCGATTATCAATTTTTTCATTTTCTTTTTCTTTTTTTTCTCTTAAATAGTACACCAGAGAAATCTTGTCGAGCAGCACGTATAATTACACGCACTTGCTTTCCGCGGAAGATTTTCATGTTGAAAATTTTTACCATACCTTTAACTGCTGCTGCGGCTGTAAATGGAGGAGATAATTCCGCATGTGCATATTATAAATATAGCTAGGTATAGTACGCGTACCGCACGTACTACATGTATGTTATGTAGCGGGAGTTGCTACAACGGGATGCTGTTTGTATGTTGCAGAGGTATGCAGTGGCGGGGAACTTCCGGAGGTAGAGATCATTAGCTTACTAGAAGAACAGATTCCCAGGTACCGTCTGCGCGCCGACACTCTCACGCAGTTTCAAGGTAAGTTTTTCTTCATTTTTAAACAACTTATTTATTTTTTAATTAAAAATTACATATCATCGATATAATTATGTCATCGCGGTCTCGTTATCATGGGGAGTATTGGAAGTTCTTGATATAAATACGTGAACGAAATCAATCCAACCTATTAGGTGTCAACTGTCCGCGAAACTTCTTCCTGTCTTTTTTTTTTTTTCATAACGTTGGTGCGAAAAGTATGTTAGAAAAAATTCTTCCGGTTTATAAATCGCTATAGATGTGTCTTCGAACTGTGAACCGATCAACCGCTTTACGTGACTTTGAACATTGATTGTAACTCGAGCGTGCAAACTTTTTTATCAAGTATATTCTACACGATTGAATACGTAAATGGATTGTCAGGGGGTATTCAGGCGGTCAGTTTATAAGAAAATATTTTTTTTGTCACAACATTGCGATCGGGAAAATAACCTTGATGTCAGCCTGATTTTATACTTCTATCATTTATAGGAATATGATCAAATAAATGAATAGGAGCAGTTGTATTTTTCTTTTTTTTTTTTACAAATAATTGGGTTCCGTTGATTTTGTGAGGGTATGATTATTGCTGTGCGTATTATAAAGTTTCTCTTTTTCTATGAGATTTTATAATTTCGATAATTTTCCAGTTGACAAATTTTATATATCTATCCGAAAATGTGGTACCTCTTTACTTCCGGTATCTTTAATACTATATGAGAAAATTTTTAGAAGATTTTACCGACCAATAATTTTCATCAACTTTCATATGTGAAATTATATACATACTTATTTCGATGATTTCTCATTTGCACATGTATACGAATCTATACTGATTTATTCTATAAATGCATTCGGAAAAAATAGTTTGTTTTTTTTTTGCTATTTATAACTACGAAGATGTTAAATTAATGAAATTACACAATATTACTATGTGACACCGCGTCAACCTCACATAATGTCACGTGTGCACCGTATCTTATGTATACGCTTATATTTACATTCGAACCGCGCCTTCGCGTGCACGTTTTATAACCACACCCTGCGATTTTGAGTCACAATGACACGCGTGTCTTGTAATACGATAGTACGCTATTTTCGACCCTGAATTAGGGAATAGTTCAATGGGGTGCAGCAGACTACGCGTTATAAATATTACCCATCTACGTACGGCTATGCACACAAAAAACAAAAAACAAAATTACTCATCCCCATGCAGATTTTTAATTTCATTAAAATTAGTTGATATTTGTACACATGAGTTGTATATTTCATAATTGTAAGGTACAGAGAATTTTCATCACCCACTTTCCATGGGACAATTGTTTTAAAAAATTCGTTACTTTTTCATACAGGTTACGAAAACGCTGACTGGTTCATCCCGACACCAGCATTGAAATTGGAAGACGTCGATTTACAGTTATCCCCGGATCAGATACGGGAGACGCTAAACTACTTCAGTGAGTACTTTGACCAATTTTTATGAAATCATACTCATACGAGAAAAAAACAAAAATTAATATCTATTAGCAAGTCACTCAAATGAAGCTGGACTGTGCGGCTCAAATAATTTCAACCCCAATCTTCGCTTTTACTTTTTTCGATCTTCGTACCAACAATTCACGCGTCGATTGGTAATTTCCCATACATTTGCGAGTTTTTTCTGGCATTGCGAGGTTCGAGTGAACACCTTTTTCTCAAGACAGGATTGATCGGATATAATACATTATACAGCTGCGTTGTTCATTTATAATAATGAGAACAATATATACTTCGTACGTCATGTCATAATATTTCTCTTCAACTTCTCAAGGTAAGTGCAGGCAATTTTATGTCCACCTTAAATATTCTATGTTAATGTCAGATAATATGTGGTCGGAAAATTATACGTATGTCGTGACACACGGAACTGTTGCACAGGTATGTAATGATCGTGATCATTCGTTATTTTCTATGAAATTGTTTTTATTCCTTTTTTTGCAAAATAAATGAATAATCTGCCGACGGAAAACACCCATTACAACGCGCGCTTTAATACAGCCGAACAATTTTGTCTCTGAGTTATGTAATTTTTTTATTTCAAATATTTGCTTCAAAAACGATGTAGGTATCTGGTATATGTTATAAATTAGTTTCGCGTGTCACCAATAAATAAGATACACGATCTCTTTTTCTTATTACTATCGCCGCAGCTCTTGCACGTGCTTAATTAAAATGTTCATCGATATTTTATCTGCGATAGGAATTTTAGATCAGCGACCAATGAAATAAAACTTTTCACAATTGCATGATGATTGTGTGTACAATTTTTGCAGTATACATCACGCATATGGGGACACTTTGCTTAATCTTTCTAATTCTTGTGCGTATATGAAGTTATTATATTTATATACTTGAGATAAATTTTACTACAAATCCATCGATACTTGCGTGGCCTAAATTTGGCCAGCAAAAAAAATATTCTAATCGTCGTCAAATATCTGATTTTATGCGATAATTAAATTAGACACAATTCAATCGACGTACATAGCAACAAAAATGATGTTTTTATGGATGGGCTTTTCGGATCTTATCCAACATTTCTTTAATCTTGATCGACCGATCTTTACTGTCTATTATTAATATAATGCAGTTATTGTATGATCGCTTTTCGATTGATATGAGGGATTTAACAAATAACCTATATGTACACGTTATAGGTTAAAACATTTGTAAAGTACATAAGAGAAACCATATATTAATTATTAGCACCACCAAGATTATGTACACGTACAATGTGCATACGTGTTATCCTTATGTGAATCTAATCGCGAATTACTTGAATTCCCCGAAGCCTTTCGCCAACGTACAAATGCAAAGTACGTATTACGTATTAAAAATCAAATAAACCAACGAACCAGGAAAAGACTCTTTTTTCTTATAGAAAAAAAAACAAAAAGAAAAGAGAATTCAGCAAAAAAAAACCAAACCAAACTAAATCACACCCCACAATTACCGATTTGGATTTTGACCCAGTCAACATCGGTTTCTTCTATCATACGAAGTTTAAACATGGATTTCTGGTCTCGTGGGAATTTTAAATGAGCTACCGTCACATTTCTTTCTGCTTTTTTTTTCTTGTAAATTACATTAGCTTTTAATTCTAGCTTGTATATATGCGTCACTCTATTTGGCAATTAGCACATGAGAGAGTGTTGGAATTGAGCAGCGAAGTTTATACACCTGATGCATCGCTCGTTGCACGGTATTTGTTCTTTCTTTCATTCCTTCCATTTTGCTATCACCTATTTATGCTTCCTAGGCTTCACCGCAGAAATTCTCCCTACCTTTTATGTGCAATGCGGTACATAAAATCTATATGTTTTTGGAATTCATATACCGCGTATACGTATTATTGTTTTATACGCATGTAAAACATGATTTAACGTCCGCTCTTGTAATATTTATGCTCAACAGCACGAAATAACGCGTGTATAAAATATTAAACTAATATAATTGTTATAGTAATATTATAATGTAAAGTATAATAATTAATATTGCAGAAATTTTAATAAATATTTGTGTCAAAGTGAAAATCCGTATCGTATATAATATATTCTAGATTATAGAAGAGAGAAAAAAAAAAAACTTTTCGTTCTCTCTCACGCGAAGAAGTTATGGAATCGGGGTTATTTAATTATAATTTCGTAAACGAAATTTTTTTTTTTTCACTTCTTTCGATAAAATATTACCTCTTCTCCCTGAATTTTTTCGGCTTCATTAGCATTGCCAAGAAAAGCGTTTGAAATAAATTGAAAATGAGTTTATCGAGTTGGTGTCCCTGAGGATACGATGGACACTAGAGATGCTGTGAATCTGTTAACTCAATTCTGAAGAAGATCTCGTTATTTTGACGTTCTAAAAATTTTTAACACTAAAACTGCGACTGACTTTTTCTAACGCAGCGAATGTTTGATCTACTTATCATCACCTGTACTTGACACCTCATAAACTTGTGAATGAAAACAAGCTGGTGATGCTGATCTTTCGCAAGTATAATTAAACAATTTTTACTTTGGAAAAAAAACCCTTCAAATTACTCGTCAAAAAATATTCTTTCTTCGCCTTCTCTTTGTACATATTTTATTACAACGTGAATATTCTACTCACGATCGCGGTTTCCCTTGTCTGGAGCTTTGACGAAGTTATTTAGTTCGCTCCACATGTATAATAATAATTACGATTAGGTATAGCCCAGTTCGCTAATTCAATCGCTCACGCGAAGCCCTTTCGTTGCTGTTCCTTATATACGATAAATCATGAAACGAGGTACATATCGAATGTACTGTTGTGCAAACATTGTCCATATATGCTGATGCAGAATATGTAACACGTAATTTAACCTAGAAATTCTATAAAATCTCATGATACAATTCGAAGCACATCGTATATATAAGGTGCTTAATTCGTTACGCAAGATTTGCGAGAAGACCGCAATTTTCAATCGTGCAACTCGGCAGGTAAATTCCACCACACGATAAATTTTTTCCGATCATGTAAGAAAAATGGCGGTGAATGTACCGGCGTAACGTGAACATTTTTCTACTCAACACGTAATACGCGATCTCTGTACATCGTACATATGGGTTTCCGTGACGTAAACGAACGTCTTCTTTCCTTCTCTTCAAAAAATATTTACTAAAGAATATTTGCAAGTGAATTATTAGGAGCTCCGTTGGCCGTGTCCGCGCGTTTGCTTGCTTGGAGATTTTTATAGACATTTTACTTACGTACGCTCGACGCGA
The DNA here is from genome assembly GCA_963932425.1 of Athalia cordata. Lineage (NCBI taxonomy): Eukaryota > Metazoa > Arthropoda > Insecta > Hymenoptera > Athaliidae > Athalia > Athalia cordata. The sequence continues at coordinate 37,629,953 of OZ010626.1, forward strand.
ACCGAACGTGAGATCACGGACGAAAAGCGCGTCCAGGTCCAGATGATGAGTAGTCCTTGACTATTCCGAGATTTTCGCGTATGCAAATAGACACCGGAATATATTAGCGGCAAACAATTGAAATTAAACTGCAGATCAACCTTGATTATTTCGTGACTATAAAAATTCATTGGCATAATAGAAAGAAAAAAGTGGCGCTTGAACTATAGGGATTTATATGTGGTATGTGATCATTTGATCCGGTTACCGTAATATTCTTCCTGCACTTCGCAAAGGCGATCAACCGCGACGTTGCGAACAACGCGGTTTTTATCGATCCAGAATTCCTTACCACTCTAACTCGATATAAGTATCTTGACTTTTATACACTGACTTCTGTCTATATATTCACCATCTCGAAGGATGTTCCGCCATTATTATTTTTTTTTACCTTTTTCTTTTTCTTTTTTTTTTTAAAGACATTCACTGGATATAAAAAAAAACGTTACATATATTCCCTTGTGATACCTGCACTACGCAGCGTACAGAATAATTAACACTGATTGAACCCGTTTTAATTAACATCGCCGATCCTTTACTCGGGGTAATTAATTTGCATGGTAAAGAGTAAATTGTTAGTTAGCTAGAAAGGACTGTGACTACCAAGATGGAATAAATGAGGAATAAGCTCTCTTTCATCGCTCTAACCATCTAAACTCTTCGGGATTACGGTACGGTGCAGCTTTATTACTTCGTTCATATAATGAAAGTTCACTGTCTCACGAACATTTTCATTATTTATTTATCTACTCATTTTTTTCTCTTCTAATCGTATGTATGCATTTATTGTATACGTAATGATGCTTGTCTAATCTCTCGAGTTGCCATACATATACCGTTATATTTTACCCATAGTGATCAGATCTAATTAGAGCAACCGAACTATATCTATAATACCGTAATACCTACGCGACTACTTTTACACACAGCTGCAGGTAGATAATTATCGCATGCATAATATTATGGGATCCTGCAGAGAACCGCGTCACGTCGATACTCGTCTTTATAAAAGAACCGAGACGAAATGACAAGGTGCAATGTAACGATCCGCAAACTCCATAACTCGTTAGATCCAAGATCGGACATTTCTCTGTGATCTATACCGAATTGCGATGCGCGGTCTGTGAGCGCCGACTGCTGCACGGACCGCGGAACAACGAGGTCACGGGTCAGAGGTCAAAGTTGAGAGGAGCTCAAAAGATCCTTGTAATCATATATCCATCGTTTATACCTTCCAATGTACTAGCTTTTACGAAGCTAGTCGTACAGGTATTATATATATCTATAGCAGAAGATGCACACGTTCTATGGACTGTTGGCCGCGTTCCAATCGGTGAGCAAATTGGCTAATGCTAGTATATTAGATATTACGAGGCGTGCACGATATGAAAAAATTGCAACAATCATGTAAACGTCTACGCGTAGCAGAACAAATTTTTTTTTTCCAAGTTTCCAGTTCGTTCGCTTTGAAAATTGCAACACCATATCTTCGATAGGAAAGATTAAAATTTGGAGAGTGTGCTGCAGATGCAAGCGGTTGACGCAACCCCACGAATCCAACATGGCGACCACCGCGGTCTTTAATTATCATCCTGCACCATGAACTTGAATACATTTAATTATACACTTGTGTGTGCCATTTACGTACAGAACAAACAATGCTAAATTTTTACGACGATGATGACGATCTGGTATTATTCAGAGTGTAAATTGAGGCGAGAGAGTACGTTCTATTTTATCTTTTCTATTTCTCTAGTTCCTCTTTAATTATAAATAGTATAATTTTCGGTTTTCTCTGCATGCGCATCAGATACGATCCTACGGCGTTTTCGGTCTATTGTTTATTGTGTAACTCGTGCGGGACGTGACAGTGAATTGACAGTGTGTATAGTTTTTGTATGAAAATTCAACAAACGATGCCATGTCACTCACATTAATATACGTACATTGAAAATACAATGTGCTCGATGGGAATTCTCTCATGCAGTTTCGCTAAAATTCTTCGCGTTACATACATGTGTGTTATTAAAGCGTATAAGAACTCGACCTGAGTTTATGACCATGGAAATTCATTCTCGCCACGTATAGCGTATCACATGCGAATATCCCGGGGTGAAATCATTTCCATACAATAGAAAAGACTCTGTTTTATAGCAACGAAATGCCATCTGAGTTATATTCTCTCTTTCGAGATCAAAATTACTTTCGGTTCTCATATCGTATGCGTGTATAATGGACGTAATAGGAAAACAACCTGATACAAATAACTCGCTAAATGATCTCTAAAGTTTTCTTTTCTTTTTTTTTTGTGTATCTGCTCAATTAATTTCTATCTACCTGTCATTTTTGATCAGGTTCATTTTGTCTTTTTTTGTTTATGTCTTTCGAACAGCTTTCGCTTGTCAAGTTCAACGTCTTCTCGTCCATCAAGTTTTTATCTACCCATACAGAGAGCTTGAGGCTGGATACCTACTATACATAGTTTTTTTCTATATTTATTAATTATGCATTATAAATTTTATATTTATGCGCGATATAGATTTTCGATGCGTATCACGTTATTATATTTTGTATTTATCATCGGCAGAACCCATGTATGCTAATTTTTTTTCAAAAGAAAGAGTTAATTAAGAAACAATGCGAAAAATTATATGGACGTATATTATGATGCATATGTAAAACGTTCCGCGATGAACTCGATGAATATATACCCATCATGCATGAATAATTTGAATCCTTCATTTCGCCAGACTATAAAATACTTTATATGGATACCCGCTTATCATTCAGATTCTGAAAGATTTTCAAGCTTTCCCGCCGCCTGAGGTCAGCTACATAGTATATAGACTTGTGTATATTTATATACTCGGATCTATATGTACGGGGCGTGGATACATGTTGGCGATATAGAGGATAGAGAAAGGGGAAAAATGGAGGGCTTCCGGTGATCAATCAAAGCTGAAAATGCTCGAGATATTTTAGTACAACGATATATCCTATCAATCTGCATGGGAGCTACAAATATTAATTGCTTATTGTAACGATCGCAGTTTTTTTTTCTTTTTTCTAATTGCGGATCCTGCTGCTAATTTTTGTTTTCAAAAGGCTCGTGTAATTTTGAAGAATTTTCTTTTCTCATCTGCAGTAAGTCGAGAGAGAGGAATGAAAATCCGAAAATCCGCAGCGTCGTAAGTGGGTTAAAAATCTCTGCAAAGGAGAAAAGGGGGTAAGAATCGTCGCAACGCGACGCGCGTATCAGTTTGCCAAAATATTTCTCATGTATATAATATCTATATGACAATTTATAAATTGCCGTGAAATCGTCAAAGACATCGATCCGATAATCCCTGATTGAATTTCCTTCGTATTCAACCAGCTTTTCTTTTGTTTTTGTCCCGTGAGACGACTCAGGAATAAATTAAGCAAAATAGATATGAAAGACAATTAAAAAAACTCGCTAATTAATTTCGGCAGACGTATTTAAATGTCGTGTCAAACTCTAACAATGTTTGCACACATGGTCCCATGCTAGATATTAACTCCTCTTAACACCTTGTTTGTAAATTTCTAGAGTAAACCTGATCCACCGCAACGATGATCTATACATAGAAGAAAAATAATCACGATTATCATCGTATCGTCGTCCCGCGAATGGTCAGCATATGAAGCAATTAGCGAGAATTCTAAACTAATAATGCCTGCGGCTAGTGATCGTGCGGTTGTAATTTTGCCTTTCCTTTTCTCGCGATCTATGGATCATGTGTCTCCTATTAAATGCCACCGAAAGATAAAACACCTGCGCGCGAATTATTATCATGCGTCAATTATAGCATGGATGAAAACAAAGGAGTTGTAGGTACATGACTTTTTGGCATTTCTTGATTGAAGTGATCGGAATAAAAACGAGTTTAGTTACAAGATGAGTTGGATGAAGATTAGAAATACTGTTTAGCGATAAGACGCGACGCTATCAATCCGATACTCGCAGATAAGCCTAGCTTGAGCAAGCAACTTTACCGCTAGCTTCTTTCGTTCTTTCTAATATGTCTTCTGTGTTATCACGTATGCATTTTCAAACACACACATACAATACGTATTTAGGTATCTATATGGGTTACGTTATATGTAACTCTGCTGGATCAGTTGAATGCTCGGCGTCGTGGCGGCGTTCGCGGCGTCGGGCTTGCGGGCGTCTCTCCAGCTCAACGACATTTTGGTATCGCGGCTCTCAGTTCTCTTTTCGTATCGGCGTCGCGCGAACCTCGCGTGATCGACGCCGTCGTCCTGAACCCGTTGATGTAAAATAGTATAAAAAAATTATAGGTGCACTCGCACTTTTGATAATTATCAAAGTATAAGTGGGGCTCGCAAGTGTCGGATTCAAAATTTTGAGCATCCGAATTTCGAGATTCGAAATAACCGCGTGTGTTAATTTGTTAGTTTTTATATCGTCGATATAGTGCATTTAAATACCAGCATTTATCATATGTTATTTTTTTTTCTATTTTGTGTGTGAATCATACAGTACGTCACGTGAGTGTGAATTAATACTCTTCGAACTTCGAATAAATTCGCGGGAAAAATTATATTTGAATTAGAAAATTTGTCTGCTATCACGGAGGTCGCTCTTTCCGAATATTAATCCCCCGAATGAAAATTAACATTTCAGGATTTCGAAAAGAAAATAAAAGGAAAAAGACGAGATCCGTGGAAGAAATTTGAGAAGACTCATTGCACGAGGCGCGTAACTCGAGCTTCAATGAGCAAAATTTTGCGGTTTATCGCGCGTGGCATTGCTCGATCTTTTGAGCAAAGATCTGCCTACCGGATCTCAGCTAATTCGAACAGTAGTCGTAGGCTCAACTTTTATAAAGCCGCTTTTAGCTGACGCACCGTGTGCGGTGGAATGCGACTGTGGAAGCGAAGCGGTTGACACCCTAGCTAACTAAAGCTAATACTGAACCGACGACGTATAAACCTTGGAAGAGTATTAGTTACACGTATTATACGTGTACACTAAATGCGATGCGTTAAACCAAACTTAAGTACAAAGCTCACTTATTATTAGAGCGATTCACTTACCTACATCTATATAGACTTATAGTTAAACTCCAATCGATCCGCGATCCGTCTTGATTCCTATACCCCAATTTAAGCAAATCACTTGTACTAAATTATCGCGTATTTTCTACTAAAATTATTTATTTATTGTTATATTTTTTTTCTTCGCAATAATTATGTACTTACGGAAGTGAAAAGCGCGACTATACATAGGAATATCGGTACATAAGATAATCACTAGACAGCTGATTTATCACGTAGGTATAACTATTGCAAACCGACGTAAAGTAACAGTATATTACTTTACATCTGTATAATTATTATTGCATTATATATATCTGTAGGTATTTAGCGATATACTATACGATTTATTGTAACCAATATCTACACGCTTGTCTTATAAAATATCGCGGTATAACTGCAGCGGTATTACTCGAATAGAATCGACTGTCCATGACGGAATGCTATACGCGTTCTAAGATTATATAACTGATATTACACCTCATACGTATTGTATCTCCAGACTGAAAAAAGATTTCTGAAATCACAAGATTCATATAAAAAAAAGTGCCGTTAAGTTTTTCTATGATATTCTTTTTTATTAAAAAATAAAATATATTTTGTGGTAAATATGTATATATCAACGCTTCTGGACGTGTTTTTTTTTTTTTCTCACGTTAAAAGCATGCAAACATAGTTATTTTATATTTATACGCATACCTAAGTATCTATGTATATTGTATACATATACGCGGTGGGTCAAACGTCAGCAGCGCCTCGTGTCGCTAAAGTTTTCTCTCAGAAGGTTTGAACCGCGATCGATCGATTCATTCATTTCACAATATACCTACTATAACCATACCTTTTTCGCGCGTCCTTCGTTTTAACGATAATATATAGGTGTATACATAGTAAACAGTCAAACACATGTATTTTAACGGATAACTATATTGTCGCGAAATAATTAAAATAAAGAGAATCGTAATTTAGATTTTTTTCTTTTTTACCAATGGGTATGATTGAGATTTTTTTGTGCACGACTTTTTTGCTTCCAATATCGTCAGTAATATGTTCTGGAAAGCGATACTTTCATAAGTACCTATATTTGTAAGTTATTCATCGATGAAAAATGTAATTTATATTGCGGTTGTTTATCTAATATTGCTACAAATAGGTACCTGTCTATGTATAAATATTGGACAATCACACGTGTAGGTGCAGCAGTTAATTCGCGATAAACGCGATATGTCGCGAGATTAATTGATCGATTGATTGGAATTATTAATACGACTCAAAGGTCATCATAACCTGCGTATACATCTGGTTAATTCTTGTGTGGCTTTGACTCAGAGTCATGAAAAAACAATTAAAAAAATTCTAACTAGCTGCACATGCATATATGCGAATATCCCAATATATCTGGGTTAATGTGTGCAACGAACTAGAAGTTATTTCATTTTTTCTATTTTTCAAAAATATCAAAAATACGGGTTAACGATTCTAACGGAATCAACGAAATAAATTTATAATTCAAACTACCGTATCTACTTTTTTCCTGTTCATTTTATATTTAGTTTATTTTTTTTCAAAAGATTTTCTATTGGATTTGATATAATATATGCATAACGACTATTATCATAGTCAGACGAGAAAGTACACGTGGTATAACGTATCGGTTTTTTACTCGGAAAGTTTATTAGTCAGAGACAGTCAATTCTACTTATTTGTATAACTTTTTTATTTTTTTTTTATTTTATTTTTTTTCTTCAATATTCTTTCGAAGTGCAGCAGCGTCACTTTGACTCATCACTGTTGCGATGTCGCGTACATTATACTGCACACACATTGGTACTGATACAAAAGAAAAAAACAATCAGCCGCCGGTAATAAAGTAAATTTATAATTCAACATGCGTGTAAAAATGAGTGCCGTACACCGGTTGGTGTTAGATGGTCTCAAATATAAAAAGTTTGAAAAGTTGACCCATGGTATACATAGACTCTAGTTTATAGGTGTAATGTATGAATGGTAAAATTATTGCAAAATTAGAGATAACATTCCCGCTTTATTTATATACAAAGTTTGAAAAGCTATATAAATAATTCACTCGAAGACTTCTCTTTTTTTTTTATACAGCCACTCGAAAAATGCGATGAAATATACCTATGTATATGAATTTATCTATGAAAAGTTTCGAGCAAAATATAACGGCGTTGATTCTCTAGGGATAATTACGTAGGTATAACCCTCGTGGGATATTTTTAAGTATGAAATAATACGAGGAAAACGCGATTGAGTGAAATTGTTCTTTTTAGTTTCTGTATTATAAGTCAAAGAGAGGAAAAAAATTATGATGATAATTTTAATTCGAAGGGGAATTATTATAACACATATGCAAACAGTTGCGATATTATTAGCTATCTCGTTAATTTTACACCTTATATTATTTATATTCTTCATCTGGTCTCTACAACGTAACACTCCAGTTGTTTTCAATGGAGCTATTTTTTATACTCGTTCCTTCGCGACTCGCTCCAATAATTCTCCTCTTCTCCAATTAGTTTGGTGAGGTCAGACCCATCATCGAATTTTGTCGGACTTTTAGACATCTGTGATAATTGAACGTCGATAATTATGACACCTGATCGCGAGGGGTTTTCCCCATTGTTTCAACTTTTTCCTTTTCTTTTTCTATTTTTTGCAATCATCCAATTTATTTTTCAAGGGCTTCGATGTGTCTTCGTGTAACCCTGAAAATGCACTTTTCAGTCTTTATAGCTTGCATCATGCAACGGTTTAATTATCATACGTGCATCACGTTACGCTTTATCGACGTATCCCGATGACTTAACTCAGTAGCGTGACGGATATTTGATTCTTTTTAATCATCGACGCGAAGCCTTAAATGTATTCCCTCATTATTTCGTCTTGAGAAAAAAAAAAACAAAGATAAAAAGGAAAACGATCATCTTTACTGGTGTAACGTATATTATAATCGAACTTTACGCGTTTTGTGAAATTATATCCTCAGTCATCTGATACCATGTCATTATTGTAACAAAAGAGAGGTTTCAATTTCCAATATAGACGGTCGATTATCATCGATTCAAACATGTTATTTTACCGCGATTATCAAATTACTACTGTCTTTATTTTTGAAGATATAATACGCGAGTGGTATCCAATTAAAATTTCCTGCACATATAGGAAAGATGTTGAATTGATGCCACTGAAATATCTGAATATAATAATAATTATTGAGTATCGCCAACAATTCTGGGCATTGACTCTTAACTGCAATTCGATTGTTCTCGCCTCGCACTAATTCATTAACATCATACCTATGCAGAGAATAAATTAACAGTTATTGCTCGGGATTATAACTGGATCATTCAGCTTCATATATATAATTTATTAATTACTTTACAATAGTTTGAAATGCTTATATCTTAATGCAAAACTAATTAATGATATTTGAAAAAAAAAAAAAAAGTAAATGAAATTCTAGTCAACGATTTCCGGATGATAAAAAAATCGAATGAATAAATAACTAATTATATCAATGGTCTGCGTTTATGCGGCTATATAGATCGATGAGAGAGTAGGTATGATTGAATTTTTTTCGGATCGATAATATTTTTGCCATACTGCAGCTCCAATGATATAAGATTCGCCCGGAAGCGGTGAAAGTGATTGTTTTTGAAAGAAGGCCGGTTCATTGCTTCTTCGAGGCGCTGTATAAATGCTCTTCAATTTTAATCGTAACACCACGCCCAACTGCAGCTGCAGGATACACCTGATGCGAAAATTCTGGATCACCCATTTCTTACTTCTTCGTTATGGTCGTGTCATTACTTTTACTTTAATTTAGTTATTATTATTTTTTCGTAGTTCTTTTTTTGGGTTTTCTATTGTTGAACGAATCGTAATCAACCATCTTGAATCAGTTCATCACTATCTTACTCCAGCCACAATAACATCGCTTTCTTTTTATACTTTCAAACTGTTATACAGATCATATCCTATCTGATATAGACGCGCTGATTACGAGACGTTAGATATCCAACCAATTTTTCCTTTCTTTCATTTTTTTTCCCCCTTTTTTCCATGGTAGGTAATACAATCGTAGAAATAACGAAACTAAATTACGGTATCGCAGCGAATTTCTACAGTCAACGAAGTTTATATTTTATCAATCTATAGATGAAGTGTTTATAGAAACTATAGACTAAAACTACTCGCGTTACTTAATCTCACAAGTAAAATGATAATTCTCCTATATATTTCAACTACTACTATATCCGACTATCCGTGATTGCAGACAAGTACGCGTATACCACTTACTGATATGATTTTTACGTTCACTTCCTGTGACGTATATCATCAATGTTGGTGATTATACTTGGTGGTATGCGAGAAAAGGATACTAATTACTTTTTAAAACAGGTGCATAGTTATGATATATAATGTATAACTAATTCTAGTGCTGGAAGTTTTTTACCTATACATGCTCTGTGAATATGGCAGTGAATAATGGACGCAATTATAACAATTAACTGTTGATTTACGCATCGCGTTATTAATTGGTGAAAAGTAATGACTAAAAATTGTCGTGTGATTTTATAAATGAAAGAAGAATCTCAAATTGATTCATCTTACGGACACTGACGTTAGTGCAGTGATTAAAGTGAGTGAGACACTGACTTGGTGAACTTCCTCTTCTGATTCGTCTTCTTACACACGAAATCAGGGAGAAAAAAAAAAGAGTCGGTAAAGACTGTTTCTTCTTTCTTCCATCACCGTCAATCGAGGGGGTCCCTTTCGCCCTGGGGATCAGAGCTATGTCATGAACAGCAAAAATACAAGTTCTTTTTCCTTGAACGGCGGCGGGCAACCCCAATTTTTATTCGGGCATGAATCTGCCGGCTATAACGTACAGGCTCGACATGATGGAAACACGAAAGCCGTCTCTTCTCTCGACACAACCTTCGATTCACTCGCCCTTGACGTATCTTTCGCTGGAATTAATACCAATGGTACCGCCAGCAGTAGCAGCAGATCGAGTCCGAGACACTTCAAGGCCAGGTCGCTTTCCAGTGTCTGGGAAGTTCCCGAGCCAGAAGAGAATCCCGAATTATGGGAGGATATCGGGGTCGTTGAATATCTCGAAAGGCGATTGGGACCACCGGACGAAAGCACAGAGGATGAAAGGGTCGAAAGTTTGCGACAGATTCTTCACGATACAGATCTTCACGAGGGAGATGGAGAAGCGTCAGATTTCCTATTCCATGTCGCGAGAACTAAGCATGGAAAATTGTACATTCGAGTCATCCGGACAGTCCTTATGAACCGAGGTAGGTTTTGAATAGAGAAATAAAACGAATTTATCAATGCCATTAATTAACAAGTGTGCAAAGCAGGTATGTGCACGGTAGTCAGGGACATTGTGAGGTAGGAGACGTTTGTTTATTCTCTGGTTATCTCTTCTCACCACCGACCTCGAAAGCGTAGATTTTAAATTGTTTGATGGACGCGATAATCATCGCTCTGCGTTGGCCCACGTACGACTCGTGGGAGATTAAAATATTGTATCTACGATGTGGGGTATGCGATAAACCATACCAGAGATGAGTGGAAGGTGCTTGAAATTTGATTAGATTATTTTATACGACGCGAGATAATTTTATCAGGAAGCTTTTTTTTTATAGTCGTAATTAATATTAACTCGGATGAATTAATTCGACCAATTCGATCGTTGATCAGAGTGCATTCTGCGGTTACCTTATACCGCTAATTTTTGTTTTGTCTTTTTTCGCTGGTCTACGTAGATCTTACGTTACTTTTAGCTTACCAATTTCACTGCGGAGTGGAGCTACGCGCAGACACCAATTATGACGTCGAAACCGTTTTGAATTTCACGTGTGGCGAATATTGATCGCGTTATTTATGTAATTAATATTCATGAGGTTGTAGAGTAATCGTATCGTGTAGTACCTCAATTTTAGTTTAGTTTTTATTTTAGCTTGAGCAAAAATTAGGGTACTCAACGATGCAAAATTGAGGCAGTAATAGTACCTGTATAATTTGAAACCGAACGTAGAGCTCTGTAAATGAGTAAAATCCGAGGTAAAATCGGCTTATAAAATAAAAAATAAAACTAACTTTGGGAAGCCATTCAAAAGTGAAATAACAAGGAACAAAATACGTGCAGAGTAATCATTTAATCGAATCATTGATTTTATATTTTGACGTTATTAGCGAACGTAATAATGAATTTGTATCAAGATTCCAGCCGCAATTCGCACACATTTTTGTTTGGCCGAGATTTCTTTCAGCCCCTGAAGAGTGCGTTGAAATCTTGAGAGAATATTTTTCCAATGCCATCCCGTTTTCAACCGTGTATAGTCTGTTTTCGTTTCGCACGCTCTTTTATTTTTCAAACAACGGAAACAACGTCTCTCCAAAACTCCGGGCGCGTACACGCGTTCGCGTCACTTTCGCGATAATTATACACGTTTAACCAAGTTGCTGTATGTCCGTTACAGTTACTTCGGTATAATTTAATCTTTCATCTGTATTCTGTGCGATATATAAATAATTCCGTGATCTTCTCACGCTTCGAGAGAAAATAAGAAAGAAAAAAGAAGGAAAAACTGAGATGTCTGTGACTTCTGTGAAAACGGTGCAACGTGAAGGCATCTCCGTGGTTGAATCTGCTGGGATTAATGTCGCCGTCGGAACTTCGCGTACCATAAATTTAGAACTGACGGGTGATTCATCGATCGTTTCTCATTGTCAGCTTCCATTCAAACCAGAAGAACACAATCTAAATCCAGAATTTCGTCTAACAAAATTCGGCGATATTCGTGGAAGAGGTATAAAACCGGATCGAGTAGAATTGCAATCTCTGTTATCCGTTTTTACCGAAAACGAAGACAAAAGTGGGAACGAACAAACGGCCCTCAAGGCTCCGCTGTGCGAAGAAACCTCCGTAGTATACCTGGACAGATTTGGTCTTCACCTCCTAGAAACGAACAACACTCTCTATCCGGTAATAGACGATCCTTACTCGATGGGAAAAATCGCATGTGCCAGTGTCCTGAGTGGTATTTACGCCCTTGGTTTAGCGGATTGTGCGACACTTCGTATGATTATTGCCGTTTCAAACCGTATGGTCGACACCGAGCGAAACGTTGTAATTCCGATGATCATCAGAGGGTTCAGAGACGCAGCAAAATCTGTGGAAACTGTCGTGCAGAATGCCCAGCTTTTGACAAATCCTTGGTGCTTGATCGGCGGTACGACAACGGCGATATGTTCTACCCATGAACTTGTACCGCCCGATGGATCGACCGTCGGCGACGTTATTGTCCTCACTAAACCTCTAGGGACAATGGTAGCGGTCAACATCGCTCATTGGATGGAACTTCCGGAACGCAGAAACAGATTGCTGCTTACAATTACGGAAGACGATGCGAAAAAAGCTCACAGAAGAGCGATCGATTCTATGACCAGAACAAATCGCGTTGCGGCCATTCTTATGCGAAAATATAACGCGCATGCAGCTTGTGATATTTCTTCACACGGGATATTAGGACACGCGGACATGCTCGTTAAAAGACAGAAGAACGCTGTCAGTTTTGTTATTCATAACATGCCGGTGATAGCTAAAATTAGTGGAACTTGTAAAGTCATGGGAAACGTTATGCCTCTTCTTCAAGGATATATGCCCGAAGTTTCTGGCGGACTTCTAGTCGTTCTTCCGAGAGAACAAGCTGCAGCGTATTGCAAAGATTTGGAAAGAACTGAACAGAGACAGGCGTGGATTATCGGAATTGTTGAATATGGAAAGAGGACTGCTCGTGTGATTGACAGACCGAGGGTCATCGATGTCCCTCCTAAAGAAACGGGCGCCTCACTTTGGTAAAAAGAACTGCCGTTATGACCCAGAAGATTTTCACCCCGAGAAAACTCAGTTATAATTTCATAGAGATTTTTTCGAATCCCCCAGGAAATATGAATATCCTGCATTCTCCATATGTATAACCGTTGCCTAAATATAGATTTTGGATACAGTGTCAGATATTAATTTTGTTTTATTTCTTCTACAAATTCGATCGATAAAAAATGACATTTGAGAGCATGAGACAGTCTTAATTATATTTGGTATTTCAGCACCTTCTACAGTTGTATAAATATCAGTGATCTCGGGAATTGATCTCTGGCATTTCGTTGCGCTGCTTCAAGTTAATAGAAATTTGTCTTCGTTTAAATTTGAACTGATTATTCGATCGTCGAATAAGTTTATTCAGTGGAAAGTCGTCGTTGCAGGTACCGCCAGACGTTGCAGTTTCTCTCATCGTCGACTTTACAGAATCTTGCAGGGAGAGTGGATTCCATGACCTTATAAAATTGCCCTTTGGGTTCAGGTGAAAAGCCGGCGCATTAATCGTTTCGCTCGTCTTGAGATGCTTTTTAATATTTGTATAATTTCACGCTGTAGAGTTCTTCATTATTTATACTCTGCACTCTTGGGAAATTTTCCCTATACAGGAATTGCTAATGCATTAAAATATCCGATTTCTAAATAGCAGCATATCATGATACTTGTGTGTAGTATCATCGAATTGAACTAGGTCTTGAATTTACCTACATTATCTCTATTATATTTCTTATCAATGTCAGACGAGACTCAGTTACTGTGTTGCTTGATTTTATTTTGACTATCGCTCCAGCAGCTGGCGATAAGCGAATATACATCTGATGAAAAAACATCTCATCTCTCAAAAAATTATTTACCTGATCGACTCGCGATATTTTTCTCCTCCTCCAACGTCGGTATTACAAAGGACGTCTAATTGTAAGTGCTAGAATATCGCAGTCAAGGTAGCAACAAATATGTTGCGCAAATCATCGGGTATTTTCGAGTGTAATTTTTGCCAAATACTCAATGACTCAACTTTCCTTATTACAGACAGCCGTGCCTTCTGAGTTTTGAATTCTCTTCGCGAAGTTTTTTTCGGGATCAACGTAGGGAGTCCCGATCTGAAGAGCATCGCGTCATCATCGAGTCCCCTGATCGAAATTCACTGCAAACGATGAAAAATTGAAATCATTATCACAAGTAATTAATACCAGGGATTCTTTACTCTTGATTTCGTCTTTACGTTCCATTCGAATCCCCCTCCAAATCTCCATCCGCGACCTGCGCATAGCGCGCCCTCCTCGTCCACGGAGATTTTTGTAGTAGAAAGAGAAACATGGCGGATTGATCTCCGTGGACTTCGTATCGCATACTAGTTTCCTCGTTTCGTCGTTTGTGGCACGTACTAGTTTCGGGTTGTGCGTCCAATGAATTTGGAAAGGTTGAAATCATACGTTTAGATATTATGCCATTCGATAATAACGCGATTGTGAAACGAGTGTGAAATAAGTGTTTGAGATATTAATTTTCAGCTCATATTCAACCGCAGGGAACTTCACAATGCTGAGAAAAACCGACGATGAATTTATACGCCGATCGTCGTCATTCATTTTCTACTGCTACCGCGTCGCCTGCTGATAAGTCCTTGAAATCTTGATCAATCAGAATCAGTACTTTGCGTGTTTTCTTTTGTTTGTTTTTGTTGTCGCAACGCCTTTCCGCTTTTTTGTTTGATACGTTCATTTTAGTTTATTTATCATATAAAATCGTCGGCCTGCATCAAGCCAAACTCGCTACGGGCGAGTTAATGTGTTGAATGGTAAATATATTACAATGATATTTACGCTCTGTTAATTGTTTGTCGTAAGATAAAATAACTCAATAAATACATCCGATCAGATTACGTCGTATAGAATTACCGAATGTACGAACGCATCAATGACGTCGTTCAAATTGACTGTTAAAAATTCAAATGTATGTAATGTAACCTCGCAAATTGCATGCACAAGCGGTGAGTGTGCGGCACGTGCTGTGATTGGTCGCCGGCAAGGGCGTCTGCTTCTGTTCTCCGAAATTCAACCGTTCGGCATTTTTAAATGCCCGCGACTGTCCGTTCCCTTTAATTTTTCACTCAGATTAGATTTTTTCATACATCCGCCAGATATTTTGGAGTTTTTTTTTTCGAGAAAAATCTACCGTTACACTCGTCGGATGATCTCATGCCTGAAACGGGTTATTATTTTACGTAACTCTCACGTTTCTTGTCTGTAGAGGAACATTAAATTTGTTATTTATAATTTTTTTACATCGAGTATTCGTTAACATAAAACATGGCTCGTAAGTTTACGCTCGGTGGCATTACAAGCGTTGTTATCAGCATTGGTAGAACTACAAAGCCAATAAGTAGTAATTACTAACGATGTTACGAAGTCTTACAAACGGCCAGCGTCTAAAACCCTTCCACCGACGTACCGTACAATAAGTATCTACGCATAACAAGTTTTAAGTTAAAATATAACATGACATTGTCCCTAAGATTCCGTAGGTGAATAACCGAGCCACCCAATGGCTTCAAATTCTATTCATCATCATCATTGGTCAATTGTTCGTGAAATGGATTTTCATCCTGCATCGTACTGCAGAAAAGCTTATGCAACGCTTAGCAACTTTAGCCTTTCGAAAAATCAATATCTACCTTGAATGTATACACCTTGCGTATGACCACGACGTGGTTATAGATGTGCACGAGTAAAACAATCGTATCCAAGTTGTCGCGAATTATAATTAGGTACGTCACAACTTCCACACGACGCCTATAACGTGCTTTTTCTCTCACTGCTGATATTTTTTATTTTCCATGTAACATGCACCACATTTATAAACTCTCCAGACTCACTTTTTTCTTTTCTCGAAAGAAAATCTAGAGAATGAATAATGGGGCGAGCGGAAGGGCTCTTCGGAGATGAATTTTTTTTTTTTTCTCATCTTAGCTTCCAGGCGGGATGCTGCTGTGTCATTATACTTGAATTTTTCACTGTGGTTGTTTCTCGCAACAACGTCGAGAGTGTTTTATTTGTCGCTTTTATGCACGTTTCAATATTTCTTCGTCGTCACTTTCGTAACCGCGTCGCAGTAATGCAGATTCTAGAATTCGTACACTTCGTGAGTAATAAAAAGAAAATTTGAATGAACAAAAAAAAAAAAAAATGACACTACGAGCATGCAATTCTATCATGCACTCTTCATCCATCATTTGTAACTACATACCCTGATATTTTTCAAGATAGCATTAAAGCCCTATGATATTATACGCGTACGATATAGTAGCTTCATCATTCACCTGTGCTTGACTTTCTGAGGATAATATTACCGACGTTCAACTCCGTTACCCAAGTTAATTACCTAGGTTTACCTATATCAACATGCCTTATATACTTGCACGTGATTTACGTTAGACTGCCGATATATGTAGTTGAATAAATATTAGCTCGGTCCGTCCAAAATTGTAGATATTATATCCGCGTCCTCGGAATCACATGCAGCGATTTGGAACATCTTCCACTTATTTTCTTTGTAAGCATATAAGAAATATCTCGTTACGAGCGTGGAATTGAGTTTTTTTCTATATAAATACATTTACGTACTCGCCTTGTACTGTGGAGAATTTTTTTGAATTATACACGTCATCTATTGAATGAAACTCTGGAAGCAATTTCTTCTGGATTATTTATCATGTACATAACGTTAGAGAAATTTAAACTACGGGTTCGATGCGGTTGTCATTCTCATTATATTATTCCATTTCCTGAATTCCAACGCGAACAAACCGTTTTAAAATCCATGCAATTTGCAGATGCTCAATCTCGGATTAGTCTTGGTCTTCCGTAACCTCTCGTATAGTCCCAGTGGATAATCTTCAATTTGAATCGAACGTCAAAGAAAATTGTAGATAATCTGACTGGTACAGATATATTTTACGTCATAAATTATAATATACATCTATACGATGATCTTAATCAAATTGAAAACTTCGATTAAACCATATTTGTTATCAATTGAATTCTTTAAAAATATTTTTATCACTTCTCGGAATGTTATCCAGTCTTATCTAAATTCTGTGGATAAGAAAGAAAGACTTAATATTACTTTGTACTTCGCCAACACCCGTTAGCTGACTTAGGCCCGTGGTGTTTGTTCCTATGACTGAAAGTTCATTCCCAAATCTCGGAAAATACCCCGAGGGTATAAACAGGGATGTTTACATACATATTCTCAGGTGAAGTTAGGTAAACTATAATCACCTAGCCTACCGTAATGACCAAATCCTACGAACGCTGACTCACATAAATTGTGCGCTTCATATTTGCGGACTCAAGTTTTCTATAACGTGTATATAAATTCAGTCATTTATTCGCATCGACTTACTACGATAAGATTATCGTGATTTTCGATATTATATCTGATATACACCTATAAGTATAATATACGAGAATTCTGTCACGTTTTCAACGCTGAAATTAATATCAGTTATAATTTGACCGCCGTAATAGGAGGTATGGCTGCCGCGGAGAGGAACGAAGTGACTTTTACTTTTTCATCCCCATAACATTGAGGGCACCGGGTATGACCCGGAAAAAAAACGACCCTCGCCCTCCCTTTACTTTCCACCACCCGTTTATTTTACGACGCAAGTGAAATTGGAGATACAACGCGTAGTCTTGTTCCACATTCAGCAGTTTCGCATACCAATATTACACTTCGTGTTATGCGAGTCTGTTAATTGGTGATTTCATAAAATAATATATAAGGTCGTAACGGGGGTGGTTAAAAAAGAGAAAAATAATCGTAATTTTTTATACGTTAATTATATAGTTTTAATAAATAAATAAATAAAGAAATAAAAATGTTGCGCTACGCCAATTATTATGACGACAGTTCAGTTTGGTCGAGTCCTGGAGAGGACGAACGGCCCGTGGAGAAGACGACGCTGGACTCTTTGGAGACCAGGGACGAAGGGGAGATCCTCGAGGAAATAATCCACGAGGATAACCGCGAGGACGATGACCCTTACGAGTACGACGAAGATATACCACGACTCGGTGAAGTCGAAGGTGCTAGTGCTACAAGAATACGAAACTATACTCGTCATCAGGATCATCCCGATGGGACACCACCTACTACGGTCGCCCCTCATTTTTCTGCAAGATCTGCAGCGAGCACCAGATGCTGGGGATGCGAAAGATGCAGCGGTGG
Organism: Athalia cordata; assembly: GCA_963932425.1. NCBI lineage: Eukaryota > Metazoa > Arthropoda > Insecta > Hymenoptera > Athaliidae > Athalia > Athalia cordata. The sequence goes on from OZ010626.1 coordinate 37,648,230, forward strand.
TCCCCCTCTGTTTCTTCTGACATCACCCGCCGAAGCCGTCTGCACTTGTCAATCTTGTCAGTAGATGTATACATCTGCATTTTATAAAACAAAAAAATTATAAACAAAAAAAAAAGGCAAAGAAAAAATATTTAATTTATACAAATTTAAAGCTGCACACCCACGCCGCGTCATTGATAAAATATAAAAGTTATTTTGTTTCATTGTAAAATGGTTATAGTCTGCAGTTTACATTCATGTAGAAAAAAAAAAAAAAATTGAGCTATTCTTGACGCAGTGTGGACAAGCTTTAAAGTTTGATGATGATTTTAAAGACTGAAGAAACAAAAAAAAAATAATATGAAAAATTTCAAATTTTATCCTGTAAAGGATATACGTGAAATTGCAGTGTATGTGGATATGATGTCAGCGTACACGAATTGATATTGTGTTCCAGCTACTGCTTAATGTCGCTTTAATAATCGACACGTGAATGAGTTTGTGCGAACAATTAGCGATGTGTGCTTCATTTGTAAACCAAATCTGCATTTTTCTCGCTCAACAAAAATAAAATTTTGTCGTGCACTTGCTGTATCGAGAAAAAGGCTGAAATTAAACGACTGGCACATACTGCAGATTGAATATCCGATTCACCGCTTACACACACGCAATATATAATTGTGCACCCTATTTTAGCCGTACACCGATACTCTCTTCCTTTTTTTTTTCTTGTGAAAACGAATGAAATCAAGATAATTACTGTAGAGTAAAAAATTTCTAAATGCGCGAATCATCAGCATATTTTCTAATCAACTGAAACGTATAAATTGTTCACCAAATATCGTCCAACGCACGGATCAAGTGTTCTGAAAATTAAAATCAATGAACGATGTGTGAAAACCGGTTATTTCTATTTACATAGATGATGAAGTATAGGGCTCGAATATTCCGCTTGAATATTATAAACGCGTACTGATCAGTGAGAGTGTGAGAGACGCGCACGTTCTATAGATTTTTTTTTTTCACGTCGATTCTTTTTATTTATATTTGATTCCAGTTCTTTGACCCGTGGGGAGTGTGGACAGTCATATGTGCATGAAAGAACGGAGTATGTTTTTTTTTATATCGTACCTGTTCAATTCGAACGGATATTGTTAATCATGACTTGGACATATCCGTGAGTAAAATGCGTTAGTTGGTGGTACTTGTCGAATCACAGAACGAATCGATCGGATATTGTGTACAATTTTTGTCGCACAATCTGCAGAACTATGATGACGATTTAACGATTTCACAATTTTGATATTTCATATTCGAAAAATATTGAGACTAATTTCTATCAAACTGATTTCAGATGAATAGAGATCGATGAATTTTTATTCATAACTTCACACTTTCGTTTACTATATACCTATACTGATATAACAAACGAAAGTGACAATTTTTGTACATTCTCTTTGCCCTCGCGGGGTCGTCAAGGGCCACTTTTTTAATCGTACGATTCGCTGCGTCAGAACTACGTTTTATTTTCTTTTGTGTGAGGGAAAATTAAGTCAAACAAGAAAATAGTTATCGTTTATTCCATTCACTTTTTTCTTTTTAAATCTGATGAAATTTCAGACAATTTCAATCGAAAGATGTGAATCGATAGCTTTTCCTGAGATTCTTTACCTCTGATTCATCCCTAAATCGGCTACACGAGCTCTTCCAGCGTCTCTGTCCCTTTCTGGTAACACGTGGGAAGCTGCACTTCGCAGTAGACGTTGAATGCGCCAGCGTCGCGACGCCCCGACCGGTCGATATAACGAGCATATACCCATGCACAGTTTACTCCCCTTGTCCAAGACCCGCAGATCCAGCATCCCCTAGGCGACTAGCCGCTGCTGCTTTTGCTTTTTCTTTGCACATCCTTCTAACACAGGGACTTGAGAATATATCTAATTGAATTTTCTGCTGGCGCAGCGAAATTTGTTGTACCTATTTGCCATGTTTTTGTGTACCGTGTTACGAAACAATAAATCCTTTCACTTAATGAAAAACTTAAACTATTATAAATTTTTGTTATTCATTCGCAAGTTCAGAGACGATAATCGCGTATTAATTACAGAATAACTATTTGATATTCTTTATGATTGATATTTACAGTGAATCTTGGAATTTATATTCCATTCTTTTCGGCTTGGTCGCCTCTAATCTTGACCAGCTGGTGGTACCGTGTAAATAATCGAAATGTACTGTATGTTTTTCGATAAATGTTCTACCAAGCTTTCAAAGGTTTTGTGACGCGGAATTGCTTCAGTGAAAATATCGAGGCAAAAGCTGACTCTGCGATTGCAGAATCTTCTGCCGATTCTTCGTCAGGTAGATTTGAAGGAGTTAATGTTGTGCGTTGTCGTGCGAAATGCAGCGACTTTAGCACTGTGGTGGAATATATACTATACACAACACTTTTGCGTGCTGTAGCTTCAAATGTTTTTTTTTTTGTTCAAATTTGTTGTTGCGATGTGAATTGTCTTAAACCAGTGCAAGAAGCTTTTTATAATTTTATTCATAAGCAATTTATTGTGACTTTGCAGCACGCTGTTTTAATGATAAATTATCATCATATCGATGTTCGAGCCGACAGTCCAGCTTTTTCTCAGAAATTAGATGTTAGTGTGACTGGAAATTTCGGATTCTATATACTTTTGTCATCACTTTATTTTACTGATTGGGAAATTTGTTTTTCTGTTGCAGTTCTATGTAGCAACCGGGTGAGCCAAATGACAAAAACCTATAATGATATAGAAGCAGTAACCAGGCTTCTGGAGGAGGTGAGCATAATTTTATTCCGAGGTCAAGTTTAATCTTTTTACACATTGGACTTAGACTCATCATTCTTTTTCAAATGTTTCACAGAAAGAGAAAGACTTGGAGTTGACAGCTCGAATTGGCAAGGAGCTGCTAACCCACAACCAAAAACTTGAAAGCAATGTTACGTCGCTGGAAACGGAGCTGAAACTAGCCAATGAAAAAATTACCCAACTCAGTCATGAGCTGATAAAGAAAACTGAGCTGATACAAATTCTAACAAACGATGTCGATGACTCGGGATCAGAAAGTGGCACACCAACAGGCCTGCGGGGGATTAATCTGGATATGATGCAACGGAGGATCAGCGTCCTTGAAGATGAGAATAAACAGCTGCGTACGGAATTCAACAACTTGGTACACGATGCCGATGATTGCGAGGAGCAGGAAGCACGCCTTGTTAAAGACATCGCCGCGCAACTAGGTAACGTCATTCTGTCTTTTCAATCCACTTGTAAATTTCACAATATGCAGAACACGAATTATAAACGGTGATCAATTTTTCAGCAAGCGCCAACATGGAGGTGGACGGCATTGCAGATGAGCTGGATCGCCAGAAGGAAGAGAACAGACTTCAGCACGAGCAGATAATCAGTCTCACAAATAAACTGGCTGAGACTGAGCTCAGACTCGCTCGGTTATTAGCTGAACATGACGAAGTTGGAGCCACACTAGTCATTACTAAGGATAACCAAAATATCCTTGCCAATGAACTTGCTGAATTCAAGGATCGGTATACAGAGGTACATGACCTTTACAGAACAGAAGATTTATAGACCAGAGTTTAGCTTGTGGTTGCTAGTAACAAATAATCTCTCAATAATCACAGTCCATGTTTACTGAACAGAATTTCGTCTTACTTACATCTTTTTTAAAATTATTGTTACAGGTGGTGACTCTGCTAGCTGAAACACAGGATCAGTTGCGTAAACAAAGGAAGAGAGGGATGCCCATTGTTCGTGGAGGATCACTTTTCCCATCACTTGGTGCTGCCCCACAACCGGACTCGATAGCTTCAGAGCTCGAGTCTTCGTTGTATTCTGAAGCAAGTCTTGATTCAGGAATCATCAGCGATAGAATGTGAGTTGCCAGAAGTGAATTGAATCTTGTAAATTCGACCTTATGCTCGTTTACGCTCTAATGAATTTATTTTAACCCGAATTTCTTTTCAGGCCAGCTTTCAAGAAGGTATTCGAAACTGTGAGAACTGCTTCCCGAGCTTCGTATGCCGGCAGTGTAGATGCTAATCAATTCCCGCGCCTCGGCTCCATGACCACTTCAACTTTGTCCAGTGGCTCCTCAGGTCCCCGCATGAGCTGTGGTGCATTACGTCCAGTCGCATCATCAGGATTTCCTAGTTTGGACTCAACTGGCCACAGCGATAGCGAAGGCTCCTTGTTAACTGATTCCGAGGATTACCCGTAAGTTTCTTTATCAATGTAGAATGAGGTTTCAGCGTCGTTAAAAAACAGAAGTGGCTGATCAATAATTATTGTCATTTTCATTAGCGGCCCACAACAAACCGGAGTACCAGGTGCACCAGGAGCTGCGGATCTCGAAGCTGCTCTACGTCGTTTAACCCCAGCGGAAGTAACAGCGAGAAGAGCATGCTTGAGTACAGGTGCCGGCTATAACTACGATTACGACGCTGGAATTCAGTCACCACCTTCGTTTTTGCCATTTGGTTGTCGAACACCTGACAGTATTATGTCGACAGGTAGCAGCGGTAATTTAAGCGGGTTTAGCGGTAACAGTGGAAACGGGTGGAGGCTACCGGAAAAATTGCAAATCGTAAAGCCACTTGAAGGATCGCAAACGCTCCACCACTGGTCGCAGCTTGCTACACCGACTCTCGGTGGTTTACTCGATGAAAGACCTGGAGTAAAGACGCGTGGAGGTAGAGCCTTAGAAGATCTTGGGCTGGAAACATTCACTTTAGCTGATCTTGAAGAGGACGAAGAGTATGCCAATCCTGGAAAACTGTTCCAAGACACAGGATCTATCTATACATTTACAAATAGTACGGTTATGCATCCCGACGATCACACAAGCGTAACAACCAGCGTTGTAGGAAGTCGAATAGCCACAGCACCTAGCAGCGCTTTGAATTCTGGTATGAATACGCCAAGAACTATGAGTCGACGCAATTCGACTTCGACTTTCTCAACGACTTTGGGTCTTGCGAAGATGCTCAATGAGAGAGGCATCAAGGCCGTGACGCCATCCTGTGTATCGACACCTAGTGGCGAACGTAACTTTACGCCAACTGCTACTCCCTGCAATAGTCCTGATGGCACTCCTCCACCTTCCAGGTCAAATTCTCCACCACCTTACAGCAGTCCCTTCAGACTTTTCAGCACTGGAGCTGAACTTTTGAAACGTACTTTTGGTGCAGAAGAACAAGTCCAGGTACGCAAACCAAAGCGAACAAAGCCCACGCTCAGTCGTTCGGACAAAAAAGCTTTGACCGGAATTAGACTGGTTGAAAAACTAGAGCGCATAGGGATAGATACGATAATGGCGACTACGGCGAGCTCTACCATTTCGCCACTGGCACTTCAGGGAGCTATTTACACACGACGTTCTATGGACAGTCCGATGACTCAGTTAACATCGCTTAAGACTTCCATGTCTTCTAGTATGAGCCAAGAAAAGCTGTCATCTGCTTCGTCTTCCTCTTCAGTGGACAGCGATCTCCTTATCAGAAAGCCTCCTTTGCCCCCTGGCAAATCTAGAGAAAAAGAAGCTGAGCTTGGAGTTCCTGTTCGCCCAGGTTCCGGTGGCCTGAATGCCAGACTCGGCCAATTATCAAGTCGTCAAAGACGTTCTGGCGCGGGGGCGACCCGTCCTGATCTTGGCAAGGTCAAGGCAACATCCACAGCTCCAAACGTAAAAGAATCCGCACCACAGTCAGCATTAGGTACTATAAGCTCCCTTCTATTCGGAAGAAAAGGAGGACTTCTGTAAGCACGTTAATGATGCTAAACTAATGGCAACATAGTAGTTTTTATTCAGGGTTCAAATTTTTACTGCGTCTATTGGAAATCACAGTTTTCTAAGCAATTATTACGGAGAGACTACGTTTAGAGATGAATTTTTACCTCCATCATATAATAGCAGGGTGTAAGTTTCGAGGTAAGTAATCAAGAAATTTCATGCATAATACAAAATAGAAAGATATTTTCCAAACTCCGTCACTTCTCTATCCGTAGTCAATCTGTGCTACGAAAATACGAGTTTGAAATATACACCAGACCCATAAGGTACATCAAGTCATATTAATTTATTGCATAAAATCAGTAAATGCACTCAACTGAAAAAACTTGCTTTTTACAGTCGAGAATTCCTAATGTACATACTGAGCAGTATAAATAATTAATAGTTACCTAAATACCTGATTGCTTTATAGATACACATACAAGTTGATATACATACTTAGGTGTGTATACTGATTAGTGTTACTACATTGGTTGTCATAGTGACGCTCGCTAACGTTAGTCGTAGAGTCGGAGTTATCATAACAATAGGATAACTCAATCCTCTTACGTAGACGTTTAAATAATTCATCGATTAATAACTGTTATCCATAAATAGAGAAGCTGATCAAGCTCAAAAATATTATGCTAAGTGCATCACTGCAACCATATTTACTGAGCAATGTAGTCTTCGGGCTTCACCTACCTACAGATACGATTATTAATACCATTGATCAAGGGTAGGAAAAAGAAAGAAATCACACTCGCACTTATGGGAAAGAAAGAAATATCCGTTATCCTTCTACTTCTACTTATGATCGACCAATCTTTTACAGAAGGCAGCTAGCTTTTCTTTTTTCCTAAATGATTACGGCTAGTTTGTTTGTTATATTCAATATTTATTAAGAACTGGTGATTCATTTCTTTCTCATAATTGCTCTGTGTTGTAGATTTTAGTAAAAGTAATATGCCGTGGAAAGGGAAGCCATGCACAGAAACAGCAGCAATACAATATGCAAAACGTGCCCGAATATAATAATGTAAGTGTACAGTACTGTAGGAAGAGAGTTGTTGTATCGTGTGTATATAGATGTGCAGGTGCGATGCACGGAGGTAAAGAAAATGAGAGAGAATGAGACGTTAGTTAGTTGTTATTATCCGCTCATCCCGCGGGTGAAGTCAAATGGGAAGCTAGAAAATTTGTAGTAGAATGGGCCCAGAGATTGTTATTTGAGCACAAATTATTTAAATGAGTCATTTAAACCTGGTGCTAACGTATTTTTAATTACATAGTCGCGCATTTTTTTTATTTAGTTGTATTTGTTTTCGTTATGCGTCGGTCAATTATTTTGCAGTTGTTATTTCACGTTAACTTTTTAATCAATGATGATCATGAAATTTGCTGTTGTCAGTCTTTGAATCTGAAGATTGTGCATTCAGCATTTGAATAAGATGATGGGAATTTAATCAATTATGGTGGCGTTTTTCGTATTTCAGCGAAAAGAATAATATTTATTTGATTAATTTATCCATGTGATTGTGGATTTAATTATTACCCGTTTGTTTGATCTAAAATTTTTACTTAAGGACAGCCTTGTAATTAAAAAAGTGTGTTTACCTCGATGCCGCCTTGTATATAGACGTACAAATGAATAAACGTTAAGTTGAAGAAAAAAAAATGAACAATTATGTATATATAATATATATGTAAATGGAAATTCCTTGTTGCTGTCCTGTGCCGTGCGCTGCTGCTTAGCTTTGTTCGCATCCTTTTGTTAACTTTCCTTTAATGAAGGGCCTATAAGTGAACAGTAATTAATCATGGGAATTATGGTGAGACAATTGATAAACTGGTGTTTCTGTAAATAGAAAAATTAGTAAATATTTATAGATTAATTAAGAATTCGACGATGCTGATGTATGACGCTAACGCAGGGAAGGCCTAACTGATCTTTAGTCCGCTGCAATAAATTTATATAGGTCGAAAAATCGTGGTGACGGATCTGCATACTATCTATCATACAATAACGGTGTAATATAATTTATGATAGTCAAACCACACTATTCGTAGGTGAAATTTTGGTCGATAGCTCTAGAGCTTTGTACCAAATGAATTTAACATGTACGATGAACGTCAGATTCGTTAATGATAATTCTCTGTCTTTAGCAAATATCAGCCGAAGGATATAAGAAGTTGATTTAAGTTATTTATTTTTTGCTATGGATGCTTAGTTTGATTGGTTAATTCGTATTTTTTACTCATGCCAAGACGCGAGTGTCTGTTTATTCAGCTTTTGTGTCGCTAAATTTTCATTCAAGGTATGAGCGAAGGTTTTGAGAAGGACTCGGAGGGTGGTAAGTTTTGGCTGTAAAATAACACAGTACAAATTATATCGCTGAGATAATTCGTTAATATCCAGCAATCCCCCTCGCCTTAACTTGATAAAATTATGTTTTAGTTAAAACGTTCCTACTATACCTATATTCGTGCAGTTTGTACTCTTATGTTTATATACGTGCATATTTACATTATTGTCGTAATTTGCACCGCAATTACAATATGATTATCAACATATGTTTTGTGCAGTATATATATAATAACACGTACGTACGAATTGAACAATAAATATATTTAAATAATGTTCTTTGATTATTTTGCATTTATTTCATCCTCATTGATATCACGTACATACATTATAACAGAGAATTTCAAGTGTCAATCAATCAATGAAATTCCCTTGTCAGTCACTTGACCGCCGAATAATATTTCAATCCCGCTCACTCGTGGGAAAAATTTTCAAGGGACAGAGACCCATTCGGGCCATGATTGAATTTGATTATACAATGCGAATCCTGGACTTAATGTTGCGCCGGCTTGTCGTGCGCCGATTACACGCACGCTTGGCCTCAGAATTCCTTTTTCTTTTCCGCAATCAATTAACTTATGAGCTGCATCCATCATACTTTGACTCGCGTTATTATCTGAAATGTATAAATATTTTTCTCACAAACATATCTCAAGGGTCACACAGTTCAGAGCTCTGGCTACATTAGCACGTGTCGGTGATCAAGCTTTGCACAGTTCACGGTAATAATGCGCATAAAATTCATGAATATTATTCAAACTTTGAAATCATGTTATCTTTTGATTATCCAATTAGATTACCTTGGTAAGAACCCATAAATGCAATTCCAACCGATCTCTTGTTGTAACCGTACGTATGGGCTCCTTCACGCGTCCAGCCACTACCCTCGTAAACATTACCATCTCCTCCGATTAGAAACCTGAAACAAATTGAAATTTAATGGGTGGACTTCCCGAAGAGCACATGATGAATCGTTGTATCCAACAAACCGGTTTGTGAAACAGGTAAAAATTTTTATTCTATTTTAACGAAAAAAAAAAAGAAAGAGACGTCAAAAATACTGGAGAAGTTTTTCACCGTTGACAAATTGATTCTCTTCAAATAAACAAGTCTCAGAATTTCTTTAAGCCAAAAAATGGAAAAAACTTGAACGAAACTTGGAAAATATTCTATTCGCCTGCATATATCCGTAACATCCGTTATTTCTTGGCACCGATTTCCACTTTAGATTATAAACTACTGGTAATTGAATAATGGAATTCTTACGTATATCCTATGTCGTGCCAACCGTTACCGTCCATGTGTTGAGCTTGAATATCGGTAACGATCTGAGCGCATTCACTCAACTGGGAACAGGTTCCACCTGCTGTATGGTGGATAACGACATACGGTATTGGAACAATGAGGTAATTTACGCTTAACGCTTGCCTCGCTCCCCATTGATTCCTACTTATTATATTTGGACACTGGCTAGTTGTTTCATCTGTAATAGCAATTATTCGTTGAGACGTTGCCCTCATGCAACTTTATACTTATTGAAATGCACCGAAAATCCACTCACCTGCGGAGATATGTATCACAATGCACAAAATTGTTACAAAGCTAAAAATTTCCTTGATCCCCATCATTCGGTGCGTCTTTTACATACGTATAAACGTTCACGATTGGAAGACACTGGCTAGCTGTTGGTCAGTCGAAGTGACATTGAAAGCGTTCATATAGCTGCAAAACCGCAGAAAGTAGTGGAGGAGGGATGACACGCATTATAAAATTGCGATGACGCTATTAACTTGATACTGATCGTATTTTACGAATTCATATGTGTAGTAGTAACGTGTAGTTTATAAGAGTAGCAAGGGAAACCACGTTGATCACTATGACAGTGTTTACGGTACTGTAAAATAAATTAGATTATATCATAGATATATGATTATATCAACGTCATGTTCATAAGTCATTTGCGATGGTTTCATTCAACTATCACTGTGGGTGATGACGGTAAATAGATTCACGGAAAGCTGGCTACAAAAAATTATCTGAGGTTCCCGGATTTGACTTCCATTTAATATAATGTGCCATAATACACGCATACGGCCGATTCTATGAATTTAGAAATGAATGCCTTATTAGCCTCTGATCAGAACAGCATACGTGAAGATTCGGTGATTTCCCTGATTATATCCTCCAACGCTTATAGGCATCCGTCGACTATAGTAAACTAGTATCAAAACTCATCGACATCTCTCAATTTTTCCGCAGCTACAATTCAGTTTCTTCATGTTTTTTCACTAATACCAAATTTTATTTTTCATGAGACAAATTGACAGCGTACAAAGCAGCAGCCTGGCCCTACATCCGGAATACAAGAGCATCCTCGGAGCATCTGCAGAGCCAACCACCATGTGTTTCTAGTGAACGTATAAATAATTTGTGAAATACATATGATTATACCAAATACATCTTGTATTTTTTAAGAACAATCAAATTAATAATGTGATGTTAGTCAAAATAGAGGTGTTTCCCATAATATTGTAACGCACTAGTCCTAATAACAATTGTATGTATGAAAATGAATCTATGTCCATTACAATTTTTTGATTTGTACTTCTGACGGTTGGTTTATTAATAAATATTTACTACTATTAATACATCTTTGTTGCACTTTTATTGATTACATTACTGCACGCATCATTCACTAATATTCACAGATAGCAACATATCCATGCAGACATGATATCACACATGATATCATGCGTTATTAAACACGCAAGCAAGTGATGTCTTGATGATTAGACACAGTAGTATGATACGATACACATGCATGCATGCATGCACATGATGTCTTGATGATTCGGAATGGCTCCTCGCCTGTCCTGTTCTCCTGATACCAAAATAAATTTTTGGCCAAAATGTCCCTTACATTTTCAGCGCCGGTATCGTAGGGCTCTACCTTATCACTTCCGGTTGTGATGAAGTATGATGAGATACACACGCATGTACATGATCAGGCCTGCATGGATCCGCACATGATCTATTGTCGATTCGGTACACAGCAGTATGATTCGATACACATGCATGCATGCATGCACATGATGTCTTGATGATTCGGAATGGCTCCTCGCCTGTCCTGTTCTCCTGATACCAAAATAAATTTTTGGCCAAAATGTCCCTTACATTTTCAGCGCCGGTATCGTAGGGCTCTACCTTATCACTTCCGGTTGTGATGAAGTATGATGAGATACACACGCATGCACATGATCAGGCCTGCATGGATCCGCATATGATCTATTGTCGATTCGGTACACAGCAGTATGATTCGATACACATGCATGCATGCATGCACATGATGTCTTGATGATTCGGAATGGCTCCTCGCCTGTCCTGTTCTCCTGATACCAAAATAAATTTTTGGCCAAAATGTCCCTTACATTTTCAGCGCCGGTATCGTAGGGTTCTACCTTATCACTTCCGGTTGTGATGAAGTATGATGAGATACACACGCATGCACATGATCAGGCCTGCATGGATCCGCATATGATCTATTGTCGATTCGGTACACAGCAGTATGATTCGATACACATGCATGCATGCATGCACATGATGTCTTGATGATTCGGAATGGCTCCTCGCCTGTCCTGTTCTCCTGATACCAAATTAAATTTCTGGCCAAAATCTGCCTTGCATTTTCGGGGCCGGTATTGTAGGGATCTACCTTATCACTTCCGGTTTGGCAAATTTGCCCAAAAATCGAGTTTGGTATCAGGAGAACAGGACAGGCAAGGAGCCATTCGGAGACAGAGCACGATGACTGCATGCATGCATGTGATGATGTATGATATCATGTACTTTATGATGTATGTATTTTGCCAAAAATGAATATTAGGGAATGAGGTGAGCAGGGGTGTGATCAATGATAGTCGAACAATCGTGTATTGATAGTAGTTATTGTTTATTGATAAATCAACGGTCAAAAATACATATTAGGACATCGTAATGACTATTCTAGATTTATTCTTACAGATACATTCTTATATATGATTATTACGAGTTACAATAATGTGTAGGACAATACTTCTATCTCGCTTAACATTAGATTATTAATTTGATAGTTCTTAAAAAAAACAATATGTATGACAGGACGATCTATGTGTATCATAATTTATTTTTATACAAATTATCCACTTCAAACATATGATGATTGGCTTTGTAGATGCTCCGTGGATAGTCTTCTATTCCCGATGAGGGACCAAACTGCATCGTAGGCTGGCCGTTTGTCTCCTGAAAAAAAAAATCGAATGAAGGTGAGTATACATGAAGAAAGTGAATTGCACCTGCGGAAAAATTGAGTTATCTCCGAAAATATTGCTCGTAGCTTCATTTACTCGACGAATTCGTATTCCTTACATCAAAATACATGAGAAAAGTGTCCTGCAATCGATTTTACAAATACTTCATTTTTCGCCCGGAAATCGCAAAAATCCTAAGCCTATAGCCTTTGATTCTTCTCAAAATTTGGCCGAAAAATCGATTATTTTTATAATGGAATCTTAGGGCGTATTCTAATGTATCTTGAGCCCAGGAATCCGAATCCGAAGCTAAACTGATCTAACTATGACATTGATCAAGTTATCGCCAATTTATCGCTCTGAAATAAAAAAAAAATAGGATATTTCGATGGTATTTATTCCTAACTTAATTTACTCGAAAAATTCATGGCCATGAAATTGACATACGTCAGAACACAGTTGCCCAATAAATTCAAAAAATATTTAGTTTCGAAATCCGAATCGTTGCATCCAATGGATTTACCCTGTAAACCTTGTATACAGCGTAATTCCAAAATTGTGATCCTAGCTGTCCACTGCAAGTATAACTCGACAGCGATTCGGACTTAACTTATTCGCTACTGCAACGATAGATCGAATCAGGCTCCGTATTAGATTATTCAAACTAGTTAAATATTTGCTTACCTTTACAATTTAACGTTATAGTTCTGTATTAGGACTTATATCATCCGCTTTTTGATCGTAAGAACTAGTTATTCTTAACTATACAATCGTAACTCAATTCACACCCTCACAAGTTTTAGCTATAATGAATCGATGTTAATTAGGGTGAACCGCACCCACGATAATCAAAATATATTCAAGATGCTTCTCTCTATGCTATTCATTTTCTAGAACTGACGATTCCATTCAGAAATTGATGAAGGATAGTTCACGATGATTGGCACATTACATGAAAAATCTTTCAGGTAATTATAAGTTTCTTCATATCGCCGTTAATATAATCTTTTATTCATTAATTATGATTAACAATATCATTTTTGTTATTACTATTAATAATAACTTTGATGATCTTTCCGTTTATCCATTCCATTTTAATAATAACCGCGTGGTTATTGCCCAGGCAAATTCAGCCGATCAATATTCATACATACCACAATTGAAAGCGGACAAAAATTTTTCCTCCAGCTGTGAAAACATGAAAATATTTTAATTCTTCACGAATTATATAATACTCATAATATAATATATATTTATGTATTATGTATATATATATCATATAATTTGGGTAAGGCTAAAGTGCGGAATATGCATTATCTATCTAAAGATTCTTATTATTCTAATGACTACATGTATTTTAATATTATAATTAATGTCCTAATTGTCTGCAACTGGCTTCATACGACGTTCAGTGCGCAGTATCCATTCACATTCTACACAACGCATACTACATATCATAAATTGAATTTAATTTCACCGATTTCAGTTATATGATTTTGTGATAATTTCTGCATTCATTCGCTGCACTTAACAATATGATCGATAATACACGTATAAGGTAGGCAATAATTTGTCTATACATGTAACGTACGGCCATTTATACGCGTATTAATAATTTGCTAATTGAATAATCGGCAATTAATGATGATAACCTATTACAATTAACTACAAGTACAGTTATTACGTTATGTACATACTATTCTTTGAAAGAATGGACGTATCGGATAAAATTGCAATTCAGCGTGGTCAGACTATCGTCAATTTCTGATATTCAATATCTTTCATCATCTTGTTTCAATTTTTATTATTCGTAATAATCTATAATTCTATTAGGTTTATTTTCTACCCATCTTTTATAATCTCATATCACATTATGATTCTGTTGTTTTTACTTGTGATCGATTCAACACCAGCTATTCTCTCGAATTGCTTTTAAAACACACATAAAAAAAATGATATAAATACTTTCACTTATTCCCATTTTACCTTCTTCATTTTACGTCCACGGATTCCACAGTTCCCCCATGAATTATTGAAATTATACATCGATCGAATAATTTGCAATAAGCCGACGACATTTTTGAAGCTAATAGAACGTCAGATGAACATCCACTTAAAGAAACAGAAAATGAAGGATATGAATCTCGCAGCTTCAATTGCATGATTATAAAAAAAATATCAGGCAAGCAGACATTCGAACCGGCTACACATGGAGCTATAATGGATTGCATATAGTTATACTACGTGCGTGTATTTCAGTAAATAATTTATATTCATTAGTAAATAGGGTAGAGAAATAAGCCGTTGCTATTTATTTTCTTCAAAATACTCGCTTCAGTGCGAAAATATTTTTTTTCCATCCTAACTATTTGATTATTTATTATTATTATTCATAGAGTATAGTAGAGCGACAGTCACGCATTTTCGGTCTTTTTTAGCGTTGTCTATTTTGAATGTATTATTTTTCATCGTTATACTACGAGAATTTTTTTTTTCATTAATGATTTCATTAAAATCGATACGCTGGTAATTCGTTTAATTACACATTATTTCCTTGGATTATTTCGCGTAGCACTAAAATTGCATAATTCAATATTATATGTATAATGTGACTAGATACGTTATGAATCTTAGTTTTTTTTTCTTTCGCAAACTCGTTAGAGATTTACAGATGTATTTTCATTAAACTATTATGCATAATAATGGGAATATTATATTACATTTATAAATGTATACATTTACGTGTATATTTTATTTAATATTATTCTTATGTATTTTTTTTTTTTTTTTTATCAATAGTCGCAACTACACATCTTGCGCTGTGATCAATAAATAATAAAATGCATTGTAAACAGTTGGCTATATACATATTTATGTTAGATTTGTTATAATTTTGTAGATATATATAGCTAAGACTTTTTTCTTTGTTATTTATTTTTGTTAAATTTTAATATTAATAAAAATTCTTTTCTTCATAATTATTATTTGTTTTTTTTTTGTTTTTCAAGAACAATAATTATTTCTTAAAAATACTTTAGTTGACTGGCGTATTTTGTTTAATTTTTCTTTCTTCTCTTCTAACGTGTTATATCAAATTTAATTTCTTTGTTTTACTATATACATAATATAAGTATATAGTATGGTATATAATATACGACATTTTCTGAAAACCTAGCCTACAGACTAGAATAATTTGTATTTAATAGATTGTAAATTCAACTACGTTAACAAGGTATTTTAAATACCGGTTTCAACTAGAGAATATATATCAACGCTTTTACAACCTCAACAGTATGAAAACACGTACATACACATTACGTTATACAGTTATCGCTACAACTAGATAAACAATCGTCGGTTAATCGATTATTTAATCAATCAATAAATTATCATGTGGTAATATGGTTGTAGAGAATTTACTCCCCTTTGCTATTGCGAACAAAAAAAAACATTAGATTTCGGTTCAGATTAATAAGTTTACGAAACCAAAGTCAAGGAATGATACACGTATTTTTTTTTTTTAAGTTTGAGAAAGAGAAAAAAAAATCCAATCGAAATTTTTGACTCTCTGCATCGTAATCAGGTAAAGGTATTTCTTTTTTTGTTATAGAATCGTTTGTTTTTTTTCTCCCATTTGGCATTATCGACGATTATTGCTATTGTATATATATAATATATAATCGTCACTACAATTTTTTTTTTTTCGACTGACAAAAAATTATTGGGCGAGTAAAAATATAACAATTATGTATAATATACATAATATTTTAGTACTATATTACAAATCGATTGATTCAATTATTTATTTTTTTTTGCTTTTTTTTTGTCACTTTTCATGGTTCATTTTTAACAATTTATTAATTATATTATTAACTAGTTGTATATCACACTAGGATCCCCTATAACGACAAGATGCGATTCTCGGGGTGAGATACTGACTCTGGGTTCCGCCAGCAGAACCCTGAAAAATCAATGAAATTTTAGAAATGTCTGATATTCAAGTAATATTAACTAAATATCATTATAAATTAAAAGTACCCACCTGTCATTGCTTGACGGCCGTGTACCTGGCCAGCTTGAGCTGCACCGGGTTAGATACTTTTACATGAAGAGCTATGTCTTCGACAGGAGCTTCCCGGACGTCCTGACCACCAACGGCGACCACTCGATCACCTTTCATAATTTTACCAGACTCTAGAGCACTTCCACCAGCCAACTAATTGTGCAGAAAAAAGGAGAACGATGAAAATGTTAGAAACACGCGAGTATATATCGTGAGGTAAAATAAATTTTCCTCAACCCGAAGGAACAAGAGAAACAAAGTTCCTCATTTTGTATAAATATTTAATCCTCACCATGTCCGAGATGTAGGCTCCTTTTCCGCTCTTAAATCCGGTCAGACATAGTCCGACTCCTTTACCGGACTTTTTCGGGAGTTCGATGTCGAATTCGTCTGGAGGTTTCTCCTCCCGTAATACGATCATGTGTATCTGCAGTAATTATTAGATAATATTAGAGAGCCCTATTCTAATCTGGTCGGACGGCTGTGAATCGATCTTCAATGTTAAGATAGAAAATTAACAAATTATTGTACCGACCGTGCCGCTGGCTTTGAGAATCGCTTCGTGAGCCTTTGCGTGTTCTATCGCCTTGAAACTCTCGTGACACATCTCTATAATCTGATCTCCAGGTTTTAATCGGCCATCTTTAGCAGCGGCGCCTTCAGGGAATACCTCAATGATCACGATACCGCCCTGAAAATAAAATTCGTTAGTTATTACCCGGTATAACAATATATAACGATAATAACATCGATAATTTATCCGAGTCAAGGACTGCCATTTCGATAAACTCGCAAATTTAATTTTATACGTTCGTTTTTATACCGTGTGAAAATTATATCGAAATGAAATTGAACCCACGAATAAATTGGGTTGGCAAAAAAGATTGCAGTTTTTCTTTTTATTGTTTTTTCTTTCGTTCTTTTTTTTTGTATACTTTAAAACTCTTTTGTTTTTTCTTTCATACCAGAGGTGTGCCTGTGCCTCCAGCTATACTGAAGCCAATCCCCTTATCCTTATCCTTAGGGAATTCGATTGTTGTTTCTCTTCCCACGGATATTTCGCAGTCCTTTGGATCCTTTGGTGGTTCGGGTTCTTTCGGTTTCTCAGGTTCTTTGGCTGGGGGAAAAAACAAGTAAAATTAAAAGCAATCTATATTCGTAATTATTATAAAACGAACCACTCCCATGCTCGTTCTACGCGTGAAAATAGTTTTTCATATACGTTCAATTAAATTAAAGTTCAAGTTTATTATCTGATTTCCTTTATTAAACTTCTCTCCTCCTTTTCTTTTTTCATCTTCTATTCTTTCATTTGGCTCTCTCTAATTAATATCCGCACCGCCTCCTACACGACTTCGTCATATGCTCTTAACAACGCGCGCGTCATGAATCATGATCGTTGACAAAGATTATCCCGCGCGTCATAATATCGCCCGCAGTTGAAGGGTAACAAGATAAAAAACAGGTTCGTCCATTAACGGAGAAAGGATTTTTTAAGTGACAAATATATTTAATATTTAATATGCTCAACCTGTGAAAGTAATTGCAAACTCGTGTTTTCAACTATTCCAAAATTTAGTAGATTTATAGATGAAAATAAAGTAGTTCGATCCTATCTATGCGGGGTATTTTGATCTTTGAGAATGAGTGAAATAAAATTTATCAACTCTTAGTAAATCTGCTACTTATTCATATGTGTAAATTGCCGATAAAATTCTGATGCACTTACGTTTGGCTGGATCTCCGTTAGTTGCTGGATCTCCACCCTTGGCTCTTTCTTCTTCTTCTTTCGCGACTTTACTTTGGTTCGGGTTGCAGACCGTCAGCGTGACAACACCTTCCGTTTTTTTCAACAGTCCAGTCGCCTGAGTATTGGATAGACGAAATTTTTTTATCAACTCGTTTGTAAATTTGTATTCCTAAATAAATTAAAAATAAAAAGGAACAAAGTGCATCAAATTCAAACTCACCTCGTCGTAGCTTGACCCAAGTAAACAGTCCAGATTGACTGCGAGGATCATGTCACCGACTTGAAGCCCGGCCTGCAGAGAAAAGGAAAGAGATGAAAAAAATCAATAGAAAAAAAAATAATAATAATAGCTCTTGTTCAGTATTAAGATCAAATTATCGGCAATTATAAAATTATATGACGAATCTGCAGCACGTGAATCTATAGAATTTTCAATTATCTGATTATGCAGCAGACTCGAATGAAGATTTCTTGGGCTCTGTAATTGGGGTAGTCATTATTCTCTTTAATTATAATTAATCAACCACGTATTTCTAATTGGATTTCGCATATAAGCTATGGCAATTATTGCCATCCCCTCCGCGCAGTGCCCACGCATCGTTCCACATCGGATAAAAAATCATTTTTATCTACGTATAATTGAAGTTAAATTAATTCCGAAACTAATTTGTCGCCGATAATTTTCTACGAAGCTCCTCGGACTTTTGTATTACTAAATTGACTAATTAAAATTTAATAATTTATACCTGTTCTGCGGCACTTCCTTCCTGGATATCGGACACGAATATTCCTTGGCCAACCTCCGCGTGCTTCCCTTCTATTATCATGATCCCCAATCCATACTGACCCTGCGTGAAATAAGAATAATCGCAATGTACGTCTGATAAATTATATCAGGCAATCAACGAAGTGAACCAAGAAAAAAAAATACATAGTAAAATTTTTTTCATGACCAAGTGAACAAGAATTTCGAATATCCTTGTTTACGCAAGAATTCACAAGTATTGTTTTATAGATATATGAGGAAAATCCGTTCGTATCATATAACGCATAAATTTACCATCGTTTTGTTCTACTTATTGCATTTGATCAAGAAACGCCATACGTTAGCAATTTTTTTTTCTTCTTTCCTTTTTTTAAAAAATTCCAAGCGGATCCTTAGTTCGAGGAATGAATTTATATATCTAGCGTATAATAATATACGATGCAATGTGTAGCTATACATATCTGAAATATCCTATGTGGGCATATAATTCGTATATAGGATACAAAGGAAAAGTAAATCTTGGAGCAGGTCATGGTCAATCTGATCTGATTGTGTGGCCAATAGCTAAACCTGATGGAACATGTATTATGACGCACATACCTAACTGTGTAGATATATAATTATGTATTATATAAATAATATATCACTTCAGGTTTTGATCGTTGCACTTTTATTTTCCCATATTTATTAAAGACGACGTCATTCGCGCTGCAGTTTTAGGTATCATTGAGATAAGGTCCTAGCTTTAAATTTAGCACCGCATATTATTAAACGGAAGGAAAAAAATTAGCTAAATTTAAAAATATGCGGGCGCTGCAGTTGGAGTCGTGTATATATTTCACACCTCGAATTTCAGACACAGTGAATGACGTAGAAAAGAGGCACTTAGCGAGCTAATTCACCTTAACGTATTAATTATCATTGAATTAATGACTCCGTCAATAAATAAATAAATGACTAATATAAAAACGAATATAAGTTACAGGCAAAAGAATGGCATAATTTTCAGCTCGCTGTGAAAAACTTGCATGCTTTTTATCATAGGATTTCAATATAGGTATAACGCTTGAATGAGAGGGAAAAAAAAGAAGAATAAAAGAAGTCTCTATAGGTGCAGTTATATGAAAGGCGCAGAAACGTGTGCGACATAAGTACGACGTTAGGGGGATGAAGAAGACATAAGACTTATAAACACTTCGTATATCGTCGTCACCCTCCTAGCTTCCGACGTCTGTGTAGAGAGAAATATTTCGTCGTGTGTTCTGACATATTTGCACGGCTCTCGGCTATTGCGCTATAAGAGTGTCTATATCAAGATTCGCGGCAGCGAATCGCCGCCAAGTACCCCAGAGACGCGAACGCCTAGCCACTAATAATATAGTCTCCGCACCTTTTCATGAGTAGGGCTAGGCTGTATACCTATACCATAAGGTACGAGGTACGACTATCCGAAGGATTTTTGAATTGAGACGGTTTTTCAAAAATTCAAAAAATTACATGCCATTCTTTTTTTTCTTTAATTTTTTTGCTTACCTTCTTTATCGAAACTGTTCTCACACCTTTGTACTGATTGAATCTGTCGGGATCCTGAAACAAAAGTTATGAATTGTTTAATGGGTTACGTCATGTCCTGTGGCATGACTTTATTACACGTTATTTTATATACCTAAAAGTGTAGTTGCTTGGAAAAATAGAAATACCGGCAATTCTCTTTCTTTTTTTTATTCATTCTTTTCGACGCTTCAATTTCCAGAATCGCACGATGACATTTCCGAGCTACTACCCTACCCGTAATGGGTGTAATAACTATAAAACGCGAGGCGAAATTCATTTTTGAAAATGGTAAAATGCGAGGATAACGTAGTTTAGTATATTGTTATTGCATATATGTATATCAGCAATCACCAGCAGCTGTACTCCGGACGACCCATTCGACCCTTGAATTGATTAATAGATTTTTTTACAACCAGAACTAGTATAATCTAGCCTGAGCTGCGGTTCGAGTGACCTATGCAAATAGAAAGCCACCATCGAGGAGGTAGAATGAAGACGCGTACATGGTGTTTATCAAATATACGATACCCGAGCACGTGTACGCGAATATTGCCTCGTATTTTCTTTACTCCGAATTTAAAAAATCTCCAAAGTTCCAAAGCCACGCAATGAAAAAGTCCCCTTCCGATAATTGTTTAATTGGAGTAGGTTTTTGTACGGTATTCCCGCGAGATATAGAGGAATTGTTAATATATTCGGTATACATTATGAACTTCGAGAAGCTCTAGGGAGGCGCTGCAAATTTACAAACCATATAATATTATAATAATACAAACCAATAGCACCGCGTGACGATCACGTAATATTCAATTAGCAAATCTGAAATTCGCTTTCCGCACGCAGATGAAACGCGACGCAGGTATGAGATCTAGAATTCCGATATTACGTAATAATATACCGATGCGAAACAATTTCACGAGCAGAATAAAAAAATAAATTATGAAATTAAACAATACAAAACGAAAATAACAAATTTATATAAGTTTTTACACGCGGCAATGGCTCTAAAAAAATGCTAGGAATCATAGATTCTATATATGGATCATCGGTATAGAATTGATTGAGTTTTTTTTCACATATACATGCAGCTGCAGTAATTAAATGAAATATTCTTTTGTACAAATAAAAGACGAGTTTGGCGCCCTATATTTTATTTACTAATTGCCACGTAGTCCAAGTGTATGATTACCTATTTAAAATTTTTGCACGACTTCATGGTATAAAATAATAAAAATGCTCGCGATTATCGAATTATTACAATTTTCGCGCATCACCGAGCGGTGCAAAAACCTTAGAGTGAATATATCTCTGTATTATTCACAATTTATAGTACATGATGTACCAGATATATAACAACTACATGGCTCATGTGATAAAATATTTGTGTACAAGTGAATTAGAAGAAGTGAAAAAATAAATGAAAAATAAACACAATCGCGTAACTTTATCAAAGCGATTCCTGGCGACAAAAAAAAAATAATTATATACATATGCACATACGTATGTATGTATCAAAGCGTTTTATTCATGTATAAATTTGCATCCGCGCGCGCCTTTCTTGTATACAGGTACCATACCATAATTAATTAAATATATGCGCTAATTTATGTGAGTATGAAATACACACGCGTGCTAGTCGCACGAATATGTGTGTACACTATAGAACATACACGTGGGTTCAAATGGGTTATCTTTTGGCAAACAAAAGGCTTAAATTATAAAGACGTTGTCCACCGGTTATTGCAGTATTATACACCGCTCGATCTACAAAGCGCGTATACATCAGACTCGTCTGCTAGACAATCCTAGGTTTAACGTGGGTGGAGGTATTTTGATGATATGTATAAAAAAATTGTATAAATTGCGTAAAAATTCATCGACAATATTGCAGATAGGAAAAAGAAATCGATTTGTTATATCGAACATGAGAAATATATGAACGCATACAGTATATATCAGGTAATCGCGGAATCCTTGTTAAAATTTTTTAAAAGAATACCGAATTTCAAGATCTGTTGAACTGACCAACAACCGCAAGGAGAACGCTTCAAGAACTTTTTTATTATATAAGTTATTGAGTGATATTGGCAAAGAAAAAAGAAGGTATATAATTTATGCTCGAGTAGTAGCGCATGTAATTAAAAAACTTTTTCTAGAGACCCATCGATGTAATTATTTGAAGCAATTACTAATATAAAAATTACATACGATCTCGTTCAATTCTTATTGTAAATTAATCTCCAAATGATCCGATTGAAATAATTAATCAGCAACTTAATATTTCGGTTTCATATAATATTTTTAATGTCTATAGGGACAAATATCACACCTGTAGCACCTAAACCAATTAAAATTAATGAAGAAACAATAATGGATATAATTTCTTCATTTTTATTCCTCATGTACCCGTGTGAAATTTGAACAAGTTTTCGTTGATTCTTTATTAATATTGCGCGGGTGATCAAATAACGGATCGATGAAATATAACGAGTACATATACACTAGATAAGATTAAAATATTATTTAGAATCTATCTTCGGGTTATAAAAATAATAGGTAATCATAATATGTGTTTTACTTACATCATCGTCTAGAGTTGGTGGAAATTGGACTATCGGTTTAACCGCGAGGTCATTAACCGCCGACGATCTCCTGCAACAAAATATAATTTTAGGATAGAAGAAGAAAGTAAAAAAAAAAAACGAAATTTAAAAAAGAAAAGAAAAATAGAATTCTGAATCATGAGTACATATTAGCGTTACGCTAATTATGGTGATTAAAAAGATATAATCATCAAGATAATGAGTCAATATAACATGGGCGCAGGGCGCGCCGGCCGCGGAACAAATAATTAATACATTATAGATGTAATTTGTTGTAAATATTATGAAAAAAAAAATCATTTGCTTATAATTCGGTGGAATTTCAACCGTATATGATTTGTAGGATATGATAAAAATAATATTATTCAATTACATAAGTAAAACGTACGAAAAATCGAGGCACTTTGGCAGAGTCCATTTGAAACGCGCACAATTCAACTGCATATTATTATTCAACGTAATTAATAATCCGACGTTTCTTCATTTCACAGTTCTGCTAATTTCTAATTAACAGAAATTTATATTTCTTCCACTACGATCATTAACGATCAATTAATCATATTTTCTTTTTTTATTCACTTTGAAACACGATGTTCTATTTATTGGTATCTTTTGTATATCCTTTTTGTATATCCTTTTAATTTTTGTTTTGCTTTACCTATTACCATCATCCTCGCCGCTTATCCCTCGGCTGTTATAATACGTTGTTGTATTTTAATAATAGTGGGTTGTATCCGGCGTAGATCGGCGAAATAGCAATCTCTTAACCCGTGTGAAGTAAGGTCATTATAAACCGCATGCTCCGATAACCAACGTCCTATTATGAGCTACCACTGGATCGTTGCAATTGCTCCATTTTATAATAAATGTGTGTATAATATATACGCAGTTGACGAATACACACGATTAGAAAATCAGCAAAACACAAGTTAAATGAATTTTCCCACTCAATTTTCGCCGATCCAAAATCTCCCTCAGCTACTCCTGATTTTCTTACCAACGCGCCAAGATAATTGGCAGGCTAATTTGGCGCGAGAATATAATCCGCAGGTGCAGCAGAGGCAACAACTGCAGTATTGTGGTAGCGACTTAATTTTTTTTTCTTCTTTTAGTTTTTCTTTTTTTTTAGTTTTTAGTTTGTTTCTGTTTGTCTCGTCTTTTGTTTTATCTTTTTATTCTCCGTTGCTGTTGCAGATGTGGCCGTACGGTGTTCTAAACTCAACGGTAACAATACGTGGTAACAAAAGGAGTAGGTCACGTTCACTTCTTAATTATACGCTCCTTAGTTCGCGAACAGCACAATTTTATTATACGTTATCATATTATAACCTGCAGGCTGCAGCGGATATTTTATTATTATAATTATATATTATATTATTCAACGTATAGCTATAAGCATAGCTAGATCCGTCTATTATAATATTCATATATATGTGTAATCGCATTTCAATTTAACCGGATAAAGAAAATTTTTCTCTTTCTTTTTCTTTTTTTTCTACTGATTACGCAGAGCATATCCTGAAGAGAATTTTTGCAGACGATGATGTTATATCATGAATAAAAATTGCGAAACACCTGTTGGCGCTATAGAGTTATAACTATCGTAAAAATTTAACAATTAATCAATTAATGATCTAATTGATTGTTTATACTCATCAATTTATTTAATTAGGTTTTTTTTTTTTCTTTGTTAACATATAAATTATACGATCTATCTTTCACTTCACATAACGAATATTTTATCCCGACAGAATTATTGTTTCATTTAATCAAATCGCACGCGGAAGGAAAACTTTGCTTGTTCAATTGGAGGTAATTGTGCAAAAAAATAAAAAAAGCTCGCGAATTCCATGAGTTTTTCACAATTTTAACGGGATTATAATTGGATTATCGCAATGGAAAATTGATCAATTAATTAATCGGTCGCCTCACTACTTCGAAATACAACGTTGACGTTGACGATCAACGGAGGTTCTGTTTACCACTGATGTGAACAGGAGAAAAAAAAATTCTATACCCCCCGTCAACGATATCGGTCCCGCACGTGGAACTGCAAGCGCAAGCGCATTGTAACGTGAAGAAAGTCTGAACTCACCTTAATAATAATTTTCAATACTACAAGATCCCAAAGACAGCTGCGCGATCGTTACGCACACGACCGACCGCACGTAAATATATCGTGTCTTTTGATATGACGATATAACATAACATAATTGTTACAATTATTCCGTACAATTATGGTCGCAATTTCAAAATTACGCTCAGAGCTCAGCATGAGTTCCGCAATTATTTTGTGTCCCTGATCCACTTCGCCTCAAAACCTTCCAACGTGCACCGACGATCAAATATACATACGCAATAGCCGCCCCTAAGCTAAATTTTAAGTCGAATTTTTTTTTTTTCTTCCAACATTTTATCTCATACTCACAAATATATTTGCTGAATTATGTTTCCGTAGATAGCTGGCTTGTACCGAAACGGCATATCGCGTCGAGAAATAAAAATTTTCAATTTTTATGTCATTTTGTTTTCTGATTCAATGTAGTTGATTTTCGAAAACTCTGATTACTATTTTCGTTTAAGACTCTTCGCGTATCTTGTATGCCAATTAAGAACCTTGGTAGGTATATCATGAGGTTATATACATTGTATAGTAAATCTACGTCACGAGTCACGTCCGGTCTTAATTGATTTCCGATTTGGCACAGACTTGATCAAAGCCGTCGGTAGCAATCGATGTCTGCTACGGGTCAAATAATCGCTGGTCGTGACCACTGTCGCATTACACGCATTCAACTAGACGCACGCGTTCAGAGGTATAAATTTTTCATACAAAACGCGGTCCAATTAGGTAGTTTTGAGCTTTGTTTTTTTTTTTTTTGTTGCAAGCTTTTATTAAATTCAAAATGAAAAAGTTTGACCGAAACTTATAATTCGATGTGAAATTCGATCGCGCGCAGTCGTCGAGTCTCCCGCAGATAAACTGAAGCTAAATATTGCTAGATGCTAAACTGATGAGGTGAACGTTGTTCAAAAACTGAACACGTTCCCGCAAAGAGCATTAAGAAGAGACAATGGCATTTGTCAATGATAATTATGAGCTTCGTTCGTTCATTCTTATACATCAGCTTCTATGCGCGAGACGCGCGTCATTCAAGCTTTACGTCAATTTTCTTCAAAGTGTTCACACCGTAGGTATATGCATGTGGGTGATCGTATGTGTGTAACGGGGTTATATATTGCTAATTACTTTTTGCTGCAGCAAATGCAGCGGCAGCAGCGTCGACGTACGGTTGACGGATATTCCATTATACGGCGCGCGTATGTCAAAATAAATTTATAAGGGAAGGGGTTGC
Organism: Athalia cordata; assembly: GCA_963932425.1. Classification (NCBI taxonomy): domain Eukaryota; kingdom Metazoa; phylum Arthropoda; class Insecta; order Hymenoptera; family Athaliidae; genus Athalia; species Athalia cordata. The sequence continues at coordinate 37,674,778 of OZ010626.1, forward strand.
TAGTATATCAGGTGAGCTTTAAAGCGTAAAATCTTAGTACCGTATTACCGGAAAGTTGAGAATATAATTTTCAAGAAAATTACTTTTTTTTTTGTTTCAAATTAAAATTTTCCGTGCTTTACTTCTACGTGCAAACGATAGCTCTATGTATGTCTGCATAAAAGTTGTGTTCGTGAAAGTCTTCCCACCTTCGACGCCCCCGGCTGTCTGACCATCTCGCGAGCAATATAAAAATTTATTATTTTTCGTCTACATAAATCTCCGATGTGCCCTTTACAGTGGACTTAATAAGCTTTCACTTACCTCTGTAACTGTGGCGAAAAATTGAAAATCCGATAAAAAGAAAGACGAAAAACGTAAAACAGACTTTGCAAACTTCCCACAAAATTGCGTGTACTTTTCTGATATTACAAATATCGCGTAGATCGCACTGAAGAAAAATTCTTCGTAACATGTAAACCATTGTATGAACAATACTCGATACCCCAATGATATTCGCATCGTATTACCTATTTGCAAAATAACGAATAGCGCAATTCTCCCCGCGGTTGTTATAACTCCGAAAGAATTAGCGTGCTCTGTTTTAACGACGCTGCAGCTCACTCTTTTCTAGTCTGACTACGAACGCTCCGAATCTCCTGTCACGCCGGCCGTTGGTTTCCGCGGTTTCTACTTACAGACGTATCGCCGTACCGCGTGTTCAAGTTAGAATTCCGGAAATACGAAGCGAGAAATAATTTTCAAAAAATATTTTACCCTAAAAAATTGCGGATATTCACCAACGTCTCTTGCCGTATAACAGAAGAAAAAGAAAATGAATAGAATACAAATAAAATTCAAATTACTCGTCAAAGAGGAAGAGAGGGATTTCTGCTTTTGTTCCTGCAATATATTATACGGCGGCATCGAACGTGCGTGTTCACTTACACGCTAAAATCAAGCACTATTCCTTGTATACACAATAGTATATAACCTCATTACCGTCGAGTCGAGATGTACGAACTGATGACCCATTAAGTAGGTTTATAAATTAATTAAACGTAATCAAGTATCGATCTGATCGAACGCTTCGCGCAAGATGACATGCCGTAGGGATAATTGGAGTGCTATTTTATACAAGGAAAAGCGAAGCTTATTCGAATATATTTAATCCTGATTCAGACTCGCTCACAACCGATACCGACCCTTTTTTGAGTTTGAAAAAAAAAAAAATTAAGGAAATTCGATGGTGAAAAATTGACTCACCGGACGACTATAACTCTGAAACAGGGTCCCGCCATTCCCTTGATCAGGGCCGATGCGTTCAGATGACATCTTCCCTGCAGGACGGTACCGTTGACCTGTAAAGAAAAAAAGAAACTATGTAGATCACATCGAGGGTTGGGAAGAAGATAATTTTTGTCTTTCAAATAGACAGTAATAATCATTATCGGTGAAAACTGATATCGATGATGGTAAAAATATACGGAACCTCCAAAATCTCGTCGCCGATGAGCAAGCCCCCCGTCTTGTGAGCGACTCCCTTGGGGTTCAATCCACACACAAAGACAGCCATTCGGTTTCGATCCTTGTGCCCCGCCAAAGAAATACCGAGTCCTCTTCTGTCCTTTTCTAGCTTGACCATGACCACTGGATGCCCAAGGGAATCGTAGCGTTTCTTTATTTTCTCTGTAAATAATTTAGTAAGAAGACCGGAGATTTAGTCATCTTGTAAATCAATTATCATGAGAACGTTAAATGGACGTTCGTCGGTCTCTACATTCATGTAAAAATAATCGCGGTATAGTTTCGACCGGGATTAAGTTTGCGTGCGACTGATAGAATAGGGGGGGGAAATTAAGGAGCGTAATTTGGTTGGATTTTCGTTGATTTGGAAATCCAAGACCGGTAGAATTGCCTGTGTATTAATTATTGTAATTAATATCGCATTTGAATCCCCGTGAGGATTACTATATGGTTATCAGACCGGGACACAATTTCTTAATTAAACGAAATTCGAGTAGTTTAAAATTCAGAGTAATATGTAGCTCGGATCTGCAGAGCGGTTGCGCATCAACGCGCGGAAAGTTGAATTTAACTCAATTTCCATCTCTATATTATACGGGTAGCTACTGCAGCTGCTGTAGAAAACGCGTTGGTTTGATCAACTTTAATAGCACTCCCTTATACATGTATGTAAATAATATATATGAGGCAATGTGAAAGGGTTTCTTAATCAAATCAAAATGCAAAGGGTATAGCGACATCTTGAATAATCTAGAATCTTCCATGCTGCATCTAATTTAAAATTGTACCTCTGCGGATCTATACAATCTATAAATTCATGTACAGATACACTATTGCAAAATCTCACGTCTCGCTCAAAGTTTCCTTTATTTTTTTTTTCTCTTAGTTACTGTAATGAATATCGGGTCATAAAATGCAGGATTTCATCTTGGTTCTTCTACGTCTGCGAGGAACGTCGCGCTTCGGGATGTCGGTAGTTTTTTTCTCATGTTTGATACACAAATTTCTATCTGAATCTATTTATCGATTGAATTCATCCCTTTGGATGACTTCGACGACAGCTGAAGCGCTGGAATTTCCCGGCAAAGGGCGGTGATTTTTTGCACTCAAGTGTGCGAAAATATATCAATGTATACTATATGTGTACGTACAAATATATAGGTATGCTCATCTCAGATACTTTCGCGTCACGCACCCTTGTAAGCGGCATGGAAACGACCTTGGATCCGCGTTGAAGCAGCGCCCTTATTACGGGAGGCTGTGCTACGACGTGAGCCATTATTCCCAATTTCCATAAAAATTAACTTACGCCTTTCCTCGCTATGTTTTCGAATTAGGTAAGCAAGAAGACCTGAATTTTTTTGATCCAACGATAAGACACCGTTGGCTGCTACACACGAGTATACAAAGTGCTATGTAAGAAGAGGGCGTAAAATTTTACGGGAAAAATCAAGGAAGAAGAAAAACAAAGTTATAATATCGTCCGTCACCGATCGAATGACATTCGATTTTTTTCGATCGCACCTGGGTTAGGGGAGCTTTTTTTCATCATAGACGGGTTGGTATGTTAATACATACTACTTTGCTGCCTTACACCTTGAAAATTGGATATTTTTGACGAATCGGTTTTGTACCCGGGAAGTATTTTAGGGGTACAGTTTTATTAAGGTGACTTGTCCCCATATTTCACCGACAATTTTACCTACATGGATACTTTTGATACTACTGAGGCGAATGAAGGAAACGAAAGAATACCTTATACGTTTTCTCTTACTTTACGAGTCTTCACATTTCTAACTCGAGTAAAAATATCCGCGTGGCCTTTCTAGCGTTTTATGATATCAAAAATGGTGTCGAAAATTCTTTGGCTATGGATATATTACATCATATATTCTCCGGCAGCGCGAGATCTAAATTCCCAAATGTATAGTCTCTGCGGAAAAGCTCACAGCTCACCGCATAGGAATATATAAAGTGTATAAAGCACCCCCGACACCGTATCTGCAGTCTGACATTGGTGGGGGCATAAAACAAAGCCTTTCGGTAGAATAAACCAAGTAAATCTCAAACTCCAAGGATGACACGTGAGCTTTCACCCCGTGTCATTGTGAGGTTTACTCAAAAGATCGAGTCTCAGGCGCAGCCCTTCTTATTACACGAGTATAATTTTTGTCTATGATGTTTTTTTTTTCGTGCATGGTTTACATTCTACCCGCTATTGCACATATCCAACGTTTTACATCACGTTACGTTATATAGTTTGTTTTTAGTTTATTTTGCCTTACGTCACTCCGACAAACCCGAGAGCTTTGCAAGCTCGAGGTAATATACGGTCCCAAAGCTTGCTACTGGATGGCGCCACGAATCCAGTGTATTGGCGTGATATAGCTTCCGAGCTTTCTCTCGGGATTCTTTTTTCATTTTTTTTTTTTTTTATTTCCCATCCCTTTCGACCTCCCACGATTATATTCGCATTCGGATTCGCCAAAATGTATACGCGCGCCATGTCAAAGTACGATGTACGACCAGAAACACGGTGTACCCGGTGAATTCGGAGAAATGTGGGCTTCAAAGAACGAATACAAATTTAAAGGTGGTGAAACCCCTCGAAAAAAAAAGAATATGAAAAAATGAGGAGAAATAAAAATGAAAAAATATTCAATCGATACCATACATACACGCAACACCCCCTCTCGTTTACAGACTGGATCAAGCGTATTTCTTCAAGCTTTTCAAATGTGCACTTCGCGCTTTCTTCTAATTTTACACCGTAGTTGTTTGAAGATTTTGCTGAAAGCTCTGCGAGCTTCAGAAAAAAACGAAAGATGTCTGACTCCGCGTTTTCTTGTTGTAAACAATAGCTATTTCGATGAAGCAATCCTTGAATTATTTTTTCTTTCGATTTATACATGCACCCCAGCTTTTCAGCATCAAGAATATGTCGGGGAATCTAGAACATCCCATAATAATGTGACGAGATTAATTCCATCACATGAAAAAAGGGTACAATGCTAAACAAAGGAATACATTATAAAATTATTGTTGTTCGGAATTGCAGAAAAGCACGAATTTCTAGTTTCTACATCCCTCCCGCACGCCAGTCAAAATTTCGGCTTATCTTGCCCAACATTTTAGTTGTGAAGTTGGTGTTTGTGTTTGTGCTTGAGGTAACATTTGTCGGCGGTTCGTGGGGCCGTTTACATTTACTTTGAGGATAGTCCGAAGCCGGGAGCTTATCTTTTTTTTCCCCCCCAGTTTTATACTTCGCCATCCGTATCTGCCGGATACTTGCACCGAACAAAGGAACTGGGAGATGCAAAATGGTTTTCCCTACGCGTTAGATATAACGTTAGCCAAAATCAAGCAGCATCAACATCAGAGTCAGCGTTGGCTTGGGTGGCAGGAAAACGGTAGAACGAGACACGAAAGCCGTTATACTTATATTTGAGATAAGAAAAGCTTTTCTCGATGACTTCAAGGTTCGATCTGCGGCAGCCGTGAAAAAACGTTTGCAAAGTTTTGATACGAGGAGCTTGGAAAGCTATACACCTTACGTATACCTCTGCCCCTGATGTCGGTGTTATTGAATTGGGCCGAGTTTGGCTCTTCGTTAAGGGTTTTTCCCCCCATCGATAAAACGGAGAAGAAAAGAATAAAACAAAAAAAAAAAAAACAAGAAAATACAAAATAGGAAGAAAACAAAACAATGCAATCAATAATATCCGGCGGGAGACACAATCCGCCGCGAAACTTTGATACTTCATACAGCTGCTCGAGTTCAACTTGAGATATGACGACGTAAAATATGAGGGAAAAAATGGAAAGAAAAAAAAAATAGATTTTAGGTATACGCTCGTATTATAGGTTTCACAAAGTCATCACGTGTGACCACTGATTTGAAGGCGTACATGTAATAAAAGTGAAATATTAAAAGGGGCCGATTACTGAATAGACAAGAATTTAAAGTTTCCAGCTTTATAATAATACGAGTCGTCAAATATCGGTATAGTCGAAAGTTTTTCACTTTTTTTCTTTGTCCTTTTTTTTAATCTCTTTTTATACTTTCTCCACCCCAAAGTTCCCGATGTCATGCAGAGACAGAAACTAGTTTGTGGTGAAATTTATTCAGTGCCTTGATCTCCGTTGTTTCAACGCGAGGAAACTTAGCCCTTTCGTTTAAAGCCAGTTTTAGAAAAGTCGTAAAAAGTCTCTCCCCTTCCCCGCTACACAAAGACAGAGTTTTACCATACATATAGATTTTTTACCACCGTGAAGCTCGGAGAAACGCGACTGAGTGAGTTTTCTCTAGACTCCCCTTATGTAATGTGGCTGCAGAGTATACACTATTAGCATATTACATATGTACACGAAATTACAGGCGAAGCTTTCGTGAACTTGAAAACAATTGATATAATTTAAATATAGGTACTACAAAATAGGTACTCGGTTAAATTACGCTCACATATATGTATATATCCATTTTTTATTCTCTCGTTTCTTCAATGCGGCCATTTAAATTCATCCAACACTTTTCTCGAGTCCATTTTACTCGGCAAATGTTTCTAAGGGTCATTTATCGAGTTAACTACTCGCGGTGAAATATACGGAACCGCGCATCCTCTGCTTTTTCTTCCATTTTTTTTTTCTTTACTTTTCCAGTCGGTTGTATCGAGGATGGCAGCTGAACAAAAGCAAGATTTATTAGCACGTACGGTCCATTGAGATTTTAGGGAGGAGGTAAATCTGTTAGGTTAACAAAAAGTTCGTCTTGTATTTCAGCTGTTCGTTCCAACGTAAAAATTCAAATAATATTCTATATTATGTGATATTCCGGAGACGTTCTTTGTTACCATTAATTTTTTTTTCTTGTTACCATTTACATGGGGGGTGTAAACGCGTCATGTAAGAAATCGCGATACACTATGTAATAGCGGTAAATATTTATTATACGTATAATGAAAAATTGCATACATGTATTTTATACATGTATATAACGCGGGTATAATCGAGAAATCTATTACATTGCAGGGGGGAGACAGGCAAGTGATTTATTACATTTCTTTTTTTTTTCTTTTTTTCTTCTCTTTACGCAGGCGTCACGTGAGATTGAATCGCAGACTGAACCGCGACGCGTATTATCTGACCACCTACTTTCTGGTAGGGTTATACCATTAAGGGTATTGGATGGTTACAGAATTGAAGGGTGTGTCAAAAAAAAAAAAGAAAGAAACTTGCGTATAATATACGAAAAATACGTCGTGTAAATCATGGTGATACATCATGCGGTTTATCTCCTCGCTCAGTAGTAACTTTTCAAGTATATTATATTGTTTAGAATTTTCAAAATCATCGGAGAAAATATTATAGGTATCGATTCAGGATTATTTCGTAATCTCTTATCGTTTGGTTTCCGGTTTCAACTATGTGGGGGTCAACATTTGGGCACGAACCCAACATTTCTTTTAGCTATGGGCTATAAGCAAGCTTATTGTCGGCCGGAAAAAGTTTGAAGGGTTTGACCTGTAGGACTAAGACGTATATAGGATCAGTTCTGGCGCTCGTTCAAGTCGAATGGGAAGACAAAAAAAAAAGAGGACTTTCCATGCGACCCAGTGTTGTTCCTTTTGGAAGGTAAAGTAAGAAAACATCAACGCGCCTCCCTCGAGATCAATCTTATTCCTTTATCTCAATAAGGAATAAAATTTTCTGCACATTTCACCACCCTTAGCGTGATGTAAAAGAAAAAAAAAAAAGCTGTAGAGTTTATACCGAGGTACAAATTTCATGCACCCTCGAGCAGATGTTGCAAAAGATTGAGGTATCCGTGAACGATTCGATAATGGGATCGTGAAAATTGAAATGTGAGAGAGGTGGGATAACGTGGGTAGGTAGGTATTTAATCACCAAAAATTATTATCGAGGTCGGGACTAGTGACGAAGTGAGCATTGCAACATCAGGTGACGTTTATGAAGAGCGATTACTCTACAGGGGTATAAAGGTACCAAATGAGTCGAGGATGGAGTGTCTCTACAAAAAATATCACACGAGGGAAAGCGAGAAAGAAATCAAGAAACAGTCGACCGCCGACCGTGAGTGAGAAGGAAAGAAAGATAAAAAGAAAGTAAGTGAGTGGATAGCGAGTGGGAAAAGAGACTGAAAACTCCTAAAAGATCTTAAAACTTCTCTCCTCTCTTCGTCCCCATACTTGAAATTGCGTGGCGCTCACTTTAACTTGTGGGAAAAAAAAAACTCTCGTTTTTCTTCAGGTGCACAGCTTTTCTTTGCTCTATTAGAAATTTAACTGAAAGTTTTCACTGCTCTCACTAAAATAACCCCTTTCACGATCCGATCTGTGATCCTTAAACTTTTAAATATACCGCAATCAATTCAAGCGGATGTACATAACGAAACGAAATATATATTTAAATCTTCTCGTTTAAATGAGGGTGAAATTTCGAGTCTCTAATCTCTTCATCTTCCGACAAACTTTCGACGCAAGTTTCTTCCTCGTTTCGATTTTCCTAACTATATAATACGAACCTTGCAGTTAGTGGAAGGGCAACCAGCCACGAAACACGACTCCGATATACTACGTTACCATGGGGGATCAATCTTCGTCAGTTTGATGAACACTAGTGTGGACCGAACGTGGGTGGATTCGATGAATTCGATATTACCATGCCACATATAGTACACGGAGGGGAAGGATAAGTGGGTACATCAAACGTCGCTTTCTTCGGTAAAGAGAGGGACAAGAATGAAAAAAAAAAAAAAGGAAAATGAAAATAAAAATGAAAAAAAAAAAAATAGAAAACATCGAAAATAAAATGATCGGTATTCGGAAGTTACACAGCGATTTTCTCCTGCAAGCTCATCCTTCTTCCATCGATCCCAATGTTCAGCGCGTTGCGCATGCAGGCATTAAAGTATAGTTTGTACTGTGTATCCCAGCGAGTATAATTTGAAGGTTGGGTGGGAATCGGTCCAAGCCGGAAATGATCATAAGACGGATGTAGCGAATCTAGTTATACGCTTTGGACGAGATGTAAGTGGGTCAAGACATTGAGGGCGTTGAATGTCATGGTTTAAAATTGCTGCGGTAAAATTGGATTGGATTGCACCAGAAGTGGCGATTCGATATGGACACGTACATACGTACACTGTTCAATTCCAGTTTTACTCAAAGTATCGCATCATCAGCGTTTTCCGAAGTGCTGTTAGAATTTATTTCATCTATTCAACGATTCATTTCGAAGTCTGAAAGGTACAGTGAGAAAATAGCATAAGAGCTAATTATCTTGTTTTGCATTCCCTCACGTAAATCGATTCTACAAAAATAATAACTATAGTTGTAACGTGCCTGTTCGGATTGCATTTTCGCAAAAGCCACGAGTAATAATAAAATAATAAAACGATTCGAGCTTTGTTAGAGAATTCATCGAAAGGCCGCTCGAACTCCCCAGCGTTTAGTTGAAGCTGTTCGAATCAGCATTTTCCGATTTTCAAAAAATTTACGTGGCTCGTGAAAGGAAAAAAAAGAGAATGGGAATGACAGGAAAAAAATCATACAAGGATGTATGTAATTTTAGAAAAAATAATTGTTTGTAGGGAATAGTGGTGTACCGTGTGAAAATTTTTGAAACATTTTCGAAAGCAAAAAAAAAAGCACACGAAATTTCGTAATTCGGCAGTCGCGACGCGCGCCGCGGCAACTCCCCTAAATTTAAGCTGAAGCAGATCTGATAGGTTACATTGGGTCGATCACTTTCCCACCCCATAAAAGCTCCCCTTTCATCTGCGTCTATATATATATATATTTGTATATACAGGGTGGGGCAATAACTATTACCACCTCAAATATCTTTGAAACTAAAAGTTATTGCGAAAAATTCTTTCAATAAAAGTTATTCAGTATTGAGGGGGACGTTGTATAGAGACACCGTTTTTTTTGTTAGTGGAGGCGCTCAGGAGATATCAAGGTCATCTTCATTTTTTTAAATGGACTCATATGTTTTTGGTCCCATAGCGTGATAGCGGCTTTTGAGACGAATTCAACGACCTATAACACGAGATCGTTTAAAGTTGTACAAGATCGTTAGTTCATCATTCATACCTTACAAGATATGCTCAAAATGATGGCCATTAGCGTCGATGCAATATTGTAGCCTTCTAATTGCTGAATCGGTCGCACTTCTTATAATGTCAGCATTTATTGCGGCACATGCTGCAATAATTTGTTGTTCCATATTTTGACGCGTAGTTGGTACTTCTTTATAAACAATATTTTTGAAGTATCCCCACAAGAAAAAGTCTAGAGATGTCAAATCTGCCAAGTATCTACACATTATTTGTTTTATTTCTAGGGTGAGAATGATGAATGGACGATCTCGTACGACCTTAAACGACCTCGTGTTATAGGTCGTTGAATTCGTCTCAAAACCCGCTATCACGCTATGGGCCCAAAAACATATGAGTCCATTTGAAAAAATTGAGATGACCTTGATATCTCCTGAGCGCCTCCACTTACAAAAAAATCGGTGTCTCTATACAACGTCCCCCTCAATACTGAATAACTTTTATTGAAAGAATTTTTCGCAATAACTTTTAGTTTCAAAGATATTTGAGGTGGTAATCGTTATTGCCCCACCCTGTATACCACGATTTAAGTAAGTCAAGAAGAAAGTCCGAAAACTTTCCCCAAGGAAAGTCATTAATTATTGACGAGTTAATTTTCGGGAAAATTATATTACTCTATCGACCTTGCGATCGGGAGAGTAAAAGAATCTTCTCTTCTCTCTTTTTCTTTTTTGTTTTTTTTTGTTCTCTCTTCGGTAATACACCGCAATTGATTTTAAGTAGTTAAGTCAAGCGGTCTACAAAATGAAAGAAAATAAAAACGGGTTAATATTATACGCGGAGCAAATAATTTTCATTTCATCCGAAGACGTGGGTATTATTGGAAGGTTAGCCGAAGGACGAGGGTAAATGAGATTTTGTCATTTCGGTTCAAGGCAGGGTTAATGGTGGATGAAACTAGTTATGGACTTTGAGAGCTCGTAGTTGCTAAGAACCAAGTGAGTTGTTGAAATATATCGCAACCAACTTTAGGGACGTATTTCTTAAATTCATTCGAGCCGAATTAAGATGAGAAATATAGTCGCTCTCTGCATGAAAAGTAGAACTTTCAATTATGTAATTCTCCATTGTAGTTCGTCCAATAAAATTTGGTTCAATTATTTAATTACAATATTTATTCATGCCCCTCCACCTATTAAAATTTCTCAACAGCTGCAGCACAGTCTCACCGGCTGTCGGTGGGAATAAAAATTGCAGAATTATTTTCAGTCGAGTTTACTGCACGATAGCTGCATTTATTTTAATTATCAATGGTTCTTTTTTCTCTCACGTTTTACGTCCACTATCGCTATTCGCATACGAGTGTTCCTTGAGAATTTGAATAATTGATTAATAAGAAAATACGATTAACTAAACGAACTTATTGGGTCGATGAATTGAAGTCTTTTTCTTTCATCTTTTGTTCGCCAATAACATAATACGCCATAGCTGCTGTACTGCACTTAATACCTGTGCAATGTAAATCATTATCTTCAATTACTTGCGAAGGTTAATAAGCTGCAACGAGGGTTAAATGAACGATAAACGTCTATAAAAACCGTCGTAATAATCGCTTGGTTTTATACTCTTCAAATCTTCCTGCAGCTGAAATTATTAGACTCCAAAAATTAAAACAAAAAAAAAAAAGGAAAAAAATGCAACAGCCTTGGAATGGAGTGTAAGGGCTTCTTCAGTGTCAGCCATATTTCCTCCTCCGCTTTATCCCCCTCCCCTTACATTTACATAATATTTATACATATGTAACGCTTTTATAGTACGCTATGTGTGTATATACGGTATGTATTCAATATTTATGTATATACACGCACGTAATGCCCATACATTTATGCCAGTACCAAAAATCCCCTCGTAAGCCCCGGAGATTTCTCGCTGAGCGTTTGTAGGAGAAAAAAAAATATATAAATGGTGTATATAGGTATGTACTATGTCACGGTGTAGGGACGTGCTTGCGGAAAGGTCTGCAGCAAACTTCAGAGTAAAGCTGTAAAGTGGTCATCATTTCTACTGTAAATATATGTACATATACGCTCTACAGGGCATTTGACTTCCTCGAGAAAAAAAAAAAAAAAAAATTTATTCCTTACTATCTATAAAATATTTTTACTTTAATCCCCATAGACCAAGACCGAGATGGGCGGAATAAAGTTTCAAATTATGCAGCGAAATGGGGGGGAAAAAAAAAACATCATTGCAGTGCACTCAAGAAGTCTACTTCCCTTCCGGAGTTACGCCCCACAATGCTATCGCCTCTGACCCTGCAGGGTACCCCTACTGACGAGCAGATAAAAGCTTGGAATTTCGGAGAGAACTTTTCCAACACTTTCTCTTTTTTGTCCCCACATATTTTGGATTCTGTTCTCTGGCCCCCGGGGCTCCGTGACACAAACAAAAAATTCTGAATCGGAACACGGAGCGGAATAGAAAAGAGATTTTTTTTCTTTTAATTTTAGTTTCGCAGCATGTATGAAAAAGGAGGATATAATATTAATACTGCAGGGACCAAAAATGTTTCTTTTTCAAAAATGTTTTCTTTCTAATTGTTCGTAAAAAAAATTCTTTTTCTCTTTTGTTTTACGTACAATAGAAATTAGGCAAAAATATGCGTACCTTGTCCTGACCCCGAAGAGCATATAATACGGCTGACATTTATTCTGCGTGGAGTTGTAAAAGGGAGAATCAGAATCAGCTACTTTTTTGGTCTCTTTTGGTAAAATATGGCCGGCTAGCCGCCGCAAAATTGCTATACATATCTATAGGTATACATATAAAATATATAAATATTGTATAAGGATATGTATGTATTTCACATGAAAAATCCGTTTGCAGACTTTCAGCCGCCTAATGGGCCGACGGGAAAAGTAAATCAACCTTTACAAACTCCCCGAATATTTCTCTCGGGGTTACGTTCTATCCCACGCGGATATTCAAAACTGTTTTATTTTTTCCCCAACGCGCGTCAATAAAATGGTGGCGAGAATAAAAAAAAAAAATGAATTTCATGTTTTAACGCCATCACACACATAGGTGTGTACATGTGCATAAGAGAGCTGCGCGTATATCCGAAAACAAGACAAATTGGTTACAAACAAAAAGGGAAGAAAAAAATGATGAATGAAGCTTCGCCTGTGTAGGAAGATCTGATAAATATTCTCCACTGACAACGAGTGGGATGAATTTCATCCCTATAAACGTTCTTGCGCGTTGTATTATAATCATCGTATATATATATACGAACGGTAAATCAAATTAATTAATTGAAAATTCGATTGTCAGAGAGATGATATACCGAAAATAGATATATATCGTGCGACGGGTGGGCGGGTGAGATTTCGAGTGGAACTCGATAACACGACACTGATTGAAAATAAATATATATATACAATTTTTCGAGCAACAGTTTTTCTTTTCTTTTTTTTTTTTTTTTTTTAATCAGTCGCGTCGCCGATCGGATTCCGGGGCGAACAGTCGATCTATAAAAGGAGCTCCAAATTATCCGATCAAAGTATATTTGTACATCACATTATATATACCTATGTAGGTTTTGTTTATTTATCTCGAATGGCAAGAAGGGTCGTCGCGAAATCGCAGTTGGGATTATTTTTCGAATCACATTAACTTCGTAATCAGAGAAAGTGTATTCTCAGGGCAGGGGTTGTTTGAAAGCTCGTAGAGAGTGGCATCGATTTGTTTAACTTCTTCTCCTATACTAAGAGTATGTGCATAGCAGTTTGTGAAACTAAAAAAAAGGGGGTCGAGTCTACCGCTATATATTAATTCAATTTATAATCGTTCGCCTTTTATTTCCTCTCGTCCGATTGTTTTATAGGCTCCGCAGTATACGTATGATACCCAAATCCGTGCAGAAGAATGCATGGAAATTTTTTGTTATACGAGCGGAAATAAATTTAACAAATAGTTTTACAGTGGGTATAAAATTTTAGTCGAAATAGTCGTTAGACTGGATAGATAGGTATTATACCGGCAACTGCTACTAGTCTACGTCAACAAATGTTTTATTCAAATCCCCGGTGATCTCAGCTACAGCCCAACCTTTTCTATAAAGGATTTTCTTATATCTACCGCTTTCGAGCTTGCTCCACCTTTTGCTATCGCTTTTGATGAATTCGCATGTATAATGCACCTAGCTATACCTATACCTGTGTAGCAGCAGCTGTTTTCTAGCTTTCAAAAATCAAACGCCATGAAATGAATCCTCTCTTATTTTCCTAACTCAGCTTTTTTCCACGATTAGATAAGATTTTTACATGAAATCAAAAACAGGAGTTTTCTCGTTCTTGCAGTTATTTTTTACAAGGTTCTGGTGTACCGGAAATCAAAAGGTCCTCGTCTTGAGATTTTTCACAAAAATATATAAATGACCACGGGAGGAATAAAAATTAGTGGGTCTCTCTTCACAGAGAGATTTATAAGTTGAAATTGAATGAGCACTATAAAATTTAAACGCCCATTGAAGAGCTAAATAATAACAAGCCCAGCCTAAGACCTCGTCGTCTTCGCCCTCCATGTCTGAACATAATGCCCATGTAGGTGAGCATGTGGAATTAAACTTTGCTTATCCATATTGTCCACGATGTTAACGCGACCCGCGTTACGCATTCGTGACGACGACGATGACGACAATGATGATGATGATATTACGACTATGCACGGTGATTAAATGCACAATAGAATTTAGCTTTGCCTATGACATTTGCAAGTACCCATAATGTTATACAAACACGTACTCGAAACAACTACATGTACTATATACTGTCAACTGTCAACTGTCAACTACCGGTCGCCATTGTGCTTTAAGAGTTGATCGATGTATATCGCAGGAAATTTTCGATCCAGGGAATCAGAATTTATAATTATTTTCAAACCGTATTTTACAGTCTCGTGGAGACAGTTTTTTTTTTACTTTTTGTTTCTATCCAAGAAGTTGCATGTCACCTATAACAATCCCCACTCGCTACATCGTTGTCACAGGAACAATGCATTGTAAGGATTTTATTGTGCAACGTTAACGTGACGGGAAGCGAAGGCTTGCAGAACCTGGAGATTGACAATGGAAATTGAATGTAACTTTTCAAGTAATTTTGTCGAAGTTAACTTTGGGCACGTTGCGGAAACGTACCTATACAACTTCTGTATTATACAATTTAAGTGTACTGTAAATTTCATTTCCCCATAATCGTAATGACGCACATGTATCGGAATAAAAAAGCTCTCAACGTTAGCTGCACGATCGACTCTAAAAATCTGTGGACGGAATAGGAAAGAAACAAATTGATCGAGATTAAAGCTGATTTTTGATCAATGTTACGGTTTGATAGAGTTCATTTATCTTCAATTTTCCAAAACGGTTTCCGGAGTGGGAACGTTGAAGGTCACAGGATCCCGTACATCATTCGGTGAGCAAGATTCAATATCGTCGGCGCCAGGATCGACAGGACTCGAGCCGTCGTTTTGCCATACGATCGTTATAGGTCGGAATATAACTATTTTTCGGACGAACTGAATGCGGAGTCGGAGTATAAAAACCTCATTTTCTTATTTTTCCTCAGTATACAAGCAGTATAGCACCCAACAGCATTTTATAAGGTTGTTCTACCGTCATTTGTCTTTGACAGCCCGTATCCCTAAATCCGGAATCCATAATTCTCGTACATATTTTTTTGCAATGTTATTTTTATTTTTTCCTTTTTTTATTATTCGCATCGTAAATAAAACGAATAGGTCCATATAATCCCGGCTGTTGCCAGCCTCATTGTTCCATACTATAATCTCCCCTTCTTTTTTTTGCTTATTCTCATTTTTTATACGTGCGATATAAAAATAAAAATTCGCAAATTTCATTCAACTATACATCGACATAATTTTCAAAGGATTTTCACCACGTTATGCGTGACTAATAATATTACCTACGATATAAAATATGCGATCGCCCTCTCATCAATCGAAGGGAAACGTAATATGCCAATAAACCTTTATATTCGTTCGACTAATCGAAATCATCGATGAAAAATCACGTGTGTCGTATAACAAAACCTGCGCTCAGCAGGATTACTCGCTAATCGAACGAACGATCTATAAAACTAAAACGCAGCGATTCGATTTACCGTATAGTCGACACAATTTATAAGCTTCCCATGAATTTCTATTATTAGCAGCTTTTCGAGCAACAAATATTTTCCCTACAAATAATATACGTTCGCGGATCGAACAAACGACAGAATATATAATACGCAAATATTTCAAAATCATCTTTCTTTTTCTTTTTTTTTCTTTCATCTTTTAATTCCTCACGTTTATAAATCGAAGCCAACAGCTGAGCATTTTTTTTCCTTCTTTCTTTCTTTTTCATACGAAAAACCTGGCCATCCAAATGAAAGAGAAAAGAAAAAAGAAATGAAGAGAGAAATAATAAAAAAAAGGTTAAAGACATTAATACATGCAGATCTGAGTCGGGAAAATGAAACTGCTATAAATTTTCTCAATGTTATTCCATTTCGTACAACGACTGATGCTATTTGTCATGAGAAATAAATTCTCGCCTGGGCAGTTCATGCTACAGTAGGATTCGTTATCGTGTCATACCTATGTATACCTGTGTTCTATGTACGACAATTCAACCAACGCATATATGCATATAGATATCATGACATAAAGTTTAAGCGTTTATTTATGCATAGAAAATATAATTACATTAACCCATATAATTGCACCGCAGTGCAGTTCATCGATTTTTTTTTTCTCACTCGCTCTAAAAGCTCCGAGCTTTATAGCTTTATAAACTTGAAAAAGAGAGCAATGAGTGTACATCAATTTTTTTTTTTTTTACGACAGTTAGATTTTGGGGACATCGAAGATTTGCTTTTTTTCTCTCGCGTCGTGTACGATAAAAAAAGAATAGGTATATAACCGGAGAGAATCTTGTGAAACGACCGAAAATATAAGCCAACCAATCCCCGTCGTGCGGACTGCCGTGAGTAAAGTAGAATAAATGGTCCGGCACTTCGTCATCTTTAGGAAAAATTTGCAGCCTGTTAAACTCGTCCACTAGTTTGACGTGGAATGAGAACATGAGAATTTTTCACGGCTAAATAATACCCACTTTCTACTACTCAAGTAAGCTCGCGGTGCACGTTTCTACTTCTATCGCACGGTCCTATGGTTTGGGAAGGACGTCACGTACGCCTAAAGGGTGTTAGAAGGGTTTGGATTACAAGGGTCGAATTTTCTACGCACCATATACCTCGGCCTATAGTTGCACGACGAGATATGTATGGATATTGTTATCGACGAATCAAGCGAGTTGATTATCTTCACTAAATCAACCCTTTCGCGCGTCGTTTATAATTCCTCCCTTATTTCGATCCTCCTTATTTCCAATAACGTATACTTTGTTCTACAACCAACCGCTTAACAATTATGACGAAGATATTTTCCATGCATTAGTTACATAATCATGTGACAGATAATAACGATAACGACATGTTCCATGTCTTCTTGAGTATAAATGTTATCGTTTTGCCAACGACTTACGTATAATGTATGCGACGATACGAGTCGAGCATTTATCGATTCTTTATGGCTCTCCTTATTCTATGGCTATATATGTTATACCTACACAGCTTATAGGCACATCCTTCTGTCGGTTCCTCCACTTCCGCGCGTTATCGTTTATCATATAAGGGTAGCAACAAGGGAGAAAAAAAAAAACTGAACACAGACGAAACAAAAAAGAGCCGGTCACATCTGCTCGTTCAGCACAGCGCGCTGTTGCGGTTTTTAAAAAATGTAACAAGTTTTATATGAATCGTGAATGAATTTGATATTCAGGGACTTCCGACTACATAGTAGAAAACATTCTGAGGAATACACGTGTCTAATAATGCGACAGGTATATGTCACGTATATACCTATATGATCATGTTGTTCGACGCCAAGAAAAGAAAAGAAATAGACACGATGACGGCTCCCATAGCAACCTTATGACAAACAGCAATTTTTTGATTCCAGAATAATGCAAAGTATGATACGATATTTCATGTGTATTTGAAAATCTATGTCAATATTTGATCGTGTACAGAGGTAGATGGAGGAGAAAAAAGAAATTTAAAAAGTGAGTTAAAAAAAAAAGTCCGTCACTCGATTCTCGCTTCGCAACATGTAAAATAAATTCCTGCGTACCAGGAAAAGGAAAAAAGAAATTATATATAAATATTCTTCAATCGTTTTATATGGTAAACAGAAAATTTATTTTTCACTAACGTATTACTACGATGTATATAGAGGAGAAAAGAAACGGTGCAGGTGATGCGTGTAGATTTTAACAAGCGACGTAAAATCTATGTTTATAAACGTACATTACGGCCGTTGGAGATATGTGAAAATTTTTTTCAAACTCAAAAAAACTATATAAATGAATGACGATAAATTTTTGGGGTTGTGAAATTTACGAGAAAGGGAAAGATGTGTTCGCGCGTAGATAGGGAGAAAGGAATCAGAGGGGAAAACATGGGATTCTCAGGTAACGATAAAACATTCTCAGAACATCGAATTCGCGCGGACCGCGTGTATACCGATGACGTTTACGTTCGCTGATAGATATGAGCCATGTGATTCCAAGAGGTATATGAACCTCAATACCGAACCAACGCCACACACGTGAGTAGAAATAGTTGTGTGGAATCGCAGCGAAGAATGGACGAAAATGTGGAGAGTCGAAAACCGTGGCGGTTTACACGCACAAGCTCGAACGACGCGGAACGTGAACTATTTCAGAGATCGAGTGAATTTTCTTCCTCTTTTTCTCACTCTCCAAGGTTTATCCCATTGTTATCCACGATACCGGAAACGGAATTTGATGGGTCAAGAATTGAGCGGTGAAAAAAAAAGAATTTACTTTATTTATAGTTTTTATGTTATTTTACCGACTGCGGTAAGCGGAAGTGAGGGAAGCGAAAAGCGAATCGTGGCAAGTATTTTGTAATTCGATCATGTTTGTTTTTCCGTTCATTCATCCATCCTTTCTGCTTTCTCAAGCCTCACGGACTTCGGTAGGGTACGTTTTGAATTTTGAATGGGGTTTACTACTGCATGTTGTTATTTCGCGAATTAAGTAAGCCAAACTTCCGAACCGCAGGCATACTAAAATCTGTGTTTCTGCAAGAGTGAGTTCCTTCCACCTTCTCTCCATATACAAGACAAGACTGTCGAAAATGTAAAACGGAGCAGATCGCTTCCGAGTTTCTCGTTTATATTTTGCCAGAAAGCGAGGTGCAAATTTTCACATACTCGATCATACCAGCAGCAAGTAAAATGGCCGCGAACTTATATAATATATTTGATTGATATTGTTCAGATTTTTTTTTTTTTATTCGTTTACATTTTTCTACTCCGTAAAATATAACATCATCCTACGAACAACCCCATGTACATGTACATCTACGCAATTTGTGATGCTAAAGGAAACTTTGAGCTTTATCATTTTTATATCGACGAACTGCTGACAGGCATTTAACCTAGTAAAGTGATGATGGGGTACGTATATGTTGTATACAATACATGGGATGAACACCGTAGATATTTTACGTATACGTCTATTTATTGTCCGTAAAAATATAAGGGCGTGTCCGCTAAGGAAAAGAGGAGAGAGAGGAGCTTCTGCACCCTCTCGGTCTCCATAATTTCGTTGACGTTCGCGATGCGCTTATTTTCATTTATACATAATTGCAATTTAATTGCGCACGATATAACCTACGGAATGTACTTATATGAATTGAGCAAATTTGGTATCCTTGTTATGAATTACGAGAAAGAAATGTTAATTTCAATGGAATACACACGTACGTGTGACAAACCGGAATCATACATGTATGTACGTATACCTAAATCAAATTTTGCCCTGCAGATTGTTCGTAATTATATTACAGATATGCCTGAATTAATTATCGCACTCGTAGTACGAATATGCCGCATAACTCGCGTGTTGCGGGTAAAATTATTGGATATTGCTTAAGTATAGCCAGTGAAATTGTATGTCGAATAATTAGTTTCTTGTGGGTTCAAGTGTTTCAACAAAAGTAACGACATAGATACGGTGACGACGAGCCTCGCGAGTACGCGAGCGCGCGTATTTTTACGACAGTTGTAGCGCGTGAAGGGTATTATGTGGAAGAAAAAAGAAAAAAAAATTATCGTCAAATAAAAAGTTGTATGTAATCAAGAAAACTGACCCAATTCATAATCGTCGTCGTCGACTTGTTCGGCGATGGTTTCCATTTGGTGTTGAGAACCCCTCACAGCAACTCCTTGACCTCCACCCTGCATCCTCATATTATTTTCATCACCTCAGATCTGACATTATTTTTTCTCTCGATTCCCAACACTTGAATACGTGTATCGCGGGCACA
Organism: Athalia cordata; assembly: GCA_963932425.1. Lineage (NCBI taxonomy): Eukaryota > Metazoa > Arthropoda > Insecta > Hymenoptera > Athaliidae > Athalia > Athalia cordata. The sequence continues at coordinate 37,694,842 of OZ010626.1, forward strand.
TTAATTAATCGATTAATTAATTAGTTCAATAATGAAACATCACGTGCATTTTTATTTTTTGATGCTTTAAGGTTGCTATCGTAATTATTTTCATGATCGTTTAAAAGTTTTCCACACATTTTATGAATCGGCAGTGTAATTTCGAATCTTTCTGTAGTTATAGATCAGATGATGTTCAGATTTTTTATATTTCGTCTCGTTAGTTGCAGCGAACAAGGTCTCTTGTTTAATTAGAGTTGATTTTAAAAGTGACGATACAATATCACACGCTATCTGCCCTGCTGATTTTCCTAGATTTATTTTATCGCTGTTATCTCGTATTCATTTCAAGTTCGAAATGCTAAGCTTTTGGAAGCCGGCATCCAAAGCAGTAGAAGTATAGATACAGCTATTCACGGAACTCCGAAAATTTCATTTATATTATTTTACCGCGAACATTTCATACACAAATATTCATACGTACATAATCGTTTAGTCAGCTATCTTTGATAATATTTTGACTAGCCAAATATTATTTTTAAAGAAAATATACGTGTGTATTTATACACATACATAACCAGCTCGTATCTATGTATTTCTCGGATTAACGTCGTGCCCCTAAAAACAACCTTGGCAGATATAATTTTCAACCAACATTAACATAAAACACTCTTTCGATATTCGTAACACACGCCACTATTTTCTGTCGCATAAATAATAAAATAAAAAAATCCATGCGATTTATTTATTTACTTTATTGTTTTATTATACATATATCTATGTATAGTTATAGTTAACCTCGCGTTGAACCTGTTGATTATAGGATTAACTTATTCAAAAGCGATGGTCGTGGTAGTTTAATTTTAAAAAATGTTCCGCCGCTCGTACGATTTTCTCAAATTTTATTTATTTTTTATTTATCTTATTTTTTTTTTTTTACATCTTGCGAACTGCAAAAATCTTAACGTCTCGTTAATTTTACAACTCTAAAAAACGAGACTGTGAGGAAACGAGGAATTTAATATATACGAAAAAAAAAACGATAAATAAGTAAATTACTTTTCATCTGACTTTTACGACGATTATTAAAACGTGAAGAGCTTGCATGCCCTGCAGGTTTTACACCATAATAAACGCGGTTCAATTAACGTTGAAAAAGATAATTGCCTGCAGGTGCGAGAACTTGCCATTTATATGTTTGGAACTAGGCAAGTATTAGTCATTTAATAATTTTCTTCCGTTTTCTACTTTGACAAAATTTTCTCACTCCAATCGTTGACAAACAGACGCGAGGTTGAAATTTTTTTTAAATTCTGTAGAAAAAAAAGAAGAAAAATCGGTGTAATTGCAAAAACGCGATTAAACGTTTCACTCCAATTCGGAAACGGAGAATAATGTAATTTGGTTTTACCGAGGCGAAAATTTACGAACAAATTCATTAATAATAAGCGTCCGCTTAATTAATCCATAATACTGCACGTGGTTTTTATTTTATCACCTGCCTTTTATATCCGAAGAAACTGCAGCGGCAAGTTATTAATTATTATCTTGTGAGTTCTTTTTATATTTATCGGCATTTATCTACAGGCCTGAAATATAATTTTGTTCTTAATTTTTTTCTTGCTTCATCCCTTTTTTTTCTCTTGTATCTCCTTAATTTTCGGTGTTATTTGTTGTATAATTACATGAATTTTTGGTAACTTTTTTTTCTTGTTATTTCCTCTTCGGTCCGTAAACCTCTTAATTGATGTGTTCTATAACTTTTATTCACCGAGGCAAATCCTTGGAGATTAGAACCTTAAAATTTGTTGAAAGTTTTTTTGTTCTTTTTTTAAATTCAACCTTCTGTCATTATATGTCATATAATTTGACGGTTTAAGCAGGGGAACAAATTACTTGTTACGCAGGGTGTAGAGGCTGAGGGTGCTCAGACTTTCCACATACACGACTTCAACTATTACGTAGGCATTTCTCCATGCATGTTTATAAAAAATTATATACCAAATCGACGCTCAGCTATGAGACGATTAATTAATCGCTCGACTCGGTAGAAAATTAGCTCAATCAAAAAAAAAACAAAGAAAGATTGCAAAATTTTGTTTTTTGTCTGGAGCACGCAAATATCGCGGTCTGAAATCGTGCGAGTTTAATTTGAAATAATCTGGCACTCGAATTTTTTTTTTTTTTCTGTTGTCGGAATATTTTTACGGGGTTATCAACTTCCCATTATCTGATTCGATAGCGTTGAGATTTCGGTCATCGCTATCATCCGAAAATTTTCGGATTACGTACGTAGGTGATGGTAATTTTTTTTCTGATCTGATGATCGTCAAACTCGATGCATTCATGGCACGTTGAAATCATTACAATGGTAAGTTTTACAACCTCGCTGATCAGAGAGAGATTAGGTTCGAATGAATATATGCGATCATAATTCGCGGATTCGAGAGTTCAGTCACATGTAATAATCCCTCTATTGTTGATCGAGTACGCGAGGTGTGGAGCATAAAGTACCGCGAACCGCGTCCGAAGCTGGTTCGCGCACAACTGCGATCTTCGAGTTGTGAAACGCATGCGCCAGGAGCGATTCGCGTTATCAGCGTGTCTTCTCTTCTCTCCTCCTCTATTCTATTCTCTCCTCTTTCCTACTCGGCTATCGCGTTGGTACGATACGACAGCCTTCGCGAAGTTCGTCTTCGCGGATTCCTACTCCCGCGTATTGTCTGTCTTCTCCCCTCTGCTGCTGCTCCTGCTGCTGCTGCTGCGGCTGCTGCTACTGCAGGGTATTCGCTCATCCCTTTCTGACAAACTTAAGGTCGAACTGAGGGTTGCCCTACGTTCCCGTCAATACAACTGACACGGCCTTCCCTCTCGCAAGGTACAAAAAAGAAAATAGCGATAGCATTGATCAGTCGTATCATCGTTACGTAGAAAAACGATTCGCATGACTTGAACGTCGAAATAAAACGCTATAATTTTATCGAATGAATGGCGAGACGGAGAGAGGAGACGTTTTGTAATCAGATGAAATACATAACCGGGCGAATATATGATATCAAAATTAGAAAAGTTGACGTGACGCGGCGATGGAGGGTGCGAGAAGGAAGATGAGTTTCCCTCGTTGTTTCCCAGGAGCGAGCTTAATAATGACAAAGAGTCTTAAGCGCTGCAGATGTTACGGTGTTTTATTTTCTTAAAAACTTATTAAATTCGATTTAATATCAGCGTGACCGAGTAACTATATCTACTCGCATAATTTAAGGATGTGAAGTTTGTCTTTTTTTATACTCCAAAGTTTCCAACACACGATACACATCACTCTCGTATAAAATTGGCGAGCAACTTCGTTATTTTATTTTTCAAAAGATTCACTGCGGATATAATTGATCGGCATATTTGCGAAGAGTTAAAACAAAAAAAAAAACAAACAAATCTTTCGTTTCCATGCGTGAGGGGAAGTTTGATCTGCGTGAATATCAATTAGACCGAATCTACCTTTGACGATTCGCTTAGAATTAGTCGAGCGCAGTATTTGATGTGTTGGAATTAAATTGGCGGGCGCGTTGAGTCTAGAGCCAGAGAGTTGAAAATGATCGTAATTTAAGAGCTAGCCTTTAAGTCGGCAGTGGTGTGCCTAGCCACGAGAATCGAATTGGGAAGAGGAATGAAATATACGGACGTACACACAGCTGTACACGTAGAGGTGGAGTAGGTATAAGTATGGAAGTGCAAGTTTTGCAAGTTCTTGGTTGCCGCTAATGAGAAACCACTTGTATATACGTTGATTGCTTCCCTCCCTGGGGAGGCAACCTTCGTTATACATGCACATACACACACAATTGCAACAGCAACAACTCCTGGATTTTTAACCGTTAAAGTATCAGGTTTCAGCTTCGGGTTAAGCTCGTTTATCCTTTCAAGCTGCATTTAATCAGACGGAACTTTCGACCGATGTACAAGTTCTGAGACAGGATGAAGAATTTGATTTTGTCACTTTGCAGAGCAACGCGACACTCGATACTTATTTGGATATATTCCGTACTTTCCAGACACATATTTCCTCCGTTTGAATATTTGATCTGCGAGATATTCGCACCAGGGAAAACGATGAATGGGTACAGCCGAGTGATGATTCTAGTATTCTTCTTTTTAGAAAAACAAAAAAAAAAAAAAGGAACAAAAGATTTTCAATTAGGTTGTTCGTGCTACGCGGTAACGCCTCATGACGCAATTTTATATTCCTCCTTCTCTGACTCATTAATTTTTTATTTTTTTTTCAGTTATTTTTCTGCACCGGATTGTGAAGCTTCTGAATCGCAAGACTACCATACATCCGAAGCCATTGTTTCGGATCAAGATAACCAGCGGCTTTTACCTGAACCGTATCTCATTTTAGGCGAGCTTTCATTATATTCGTTTTGCTTAATAATAACGAAATGTTTTCCACCGTCGATGTGATTTCGCTCACTGCAATTGCCATTCATTAAAATGCAAGCTCACATCACTTCACTAATTTTTGTTATCAGCATTTTCAGGAACGGCTTTTTTCAACAATTTATTTCAACGAGCTTTGTTCGTGAAATCTGATTTACAGAATCATGAATTGCTGCGAAGTTCTTCAGTCGTTAGAATAGTTGCGATTATATAATGATTCGATTTATTCACCGACTGTCTGTCTGAAGTATAACTTTCTGTACAGAATAAACCCAATTGACTGTATTAAGTCGAGAAATTGTACGTCTTTGTGAGGGAAAGTTAAATTTGCTTTTTCCTCTCCCTCTCCGATCGAGCAGCCGCAAAAGCTCTGTCAAAGAGAGAATTTTTTTTTTTTTATTTTTCAGCGTGTCAAGCCTATGGGCAAATAAAGTACAACGAAATGTCGGCGTGGTTTTATAAATTAATATAAGAACGTAACGTTGAATGGGATTTTTAACCGTTCGATGACATAAGAGAATTTAAAATCCCCCGGGAGTCGTTGTCGTCGTATCGCCGCGATTCTCTGCACGCAAGAGATCAAGGGGACGATTATTTTGAGCTTCGGTATTGTGAATATTGTAGCTTCGCTTCTGCACACACACACCTTATTCACGTCTACACCGATCGAATAATCTGTTGCGTGACTTTACGCGTCTTTACTGCAAGCTTCCCCTTATACTGTGCAGTCTTCAGTCAACTTCCGGCATATTATTAGGAAAAACACGGAATGAAAAAGTTATGCAAAATTAGGTACGTGTGTATATCCGGCAATTTATACGCACGTACATACTATATCTATACCGCGTGACCGAAAATGATAAGATTTTACGTTTAAGAAAGTTGTAAAAAAGAGTACACACTTAAATAATAAAAACGAACCTAATACAGCTTCTAAAGTTTTGCATAAAATTTTCACGTGGGTGAGCGTACAGTGTTATATATATATTGTATGATGTAAATATACCACGTTTATATATATATATATTACTTCGATAAAGACCTTTTCCACGTTTATATATCAGCGTGTAATTTCATACTGCGGGTTGCCGCATCGTGAAAAACGTATATAGGTATAGTATACATGTACGTATATATACATCTAATAGTACTAGGTTAATATTTATAGGTTAACTTTTAGCGCAAGTTCTTGGCTCTCAGTTTCATTTGAAACGTGCGAAATATTTGGGCTATAAATTAAGACCTCCCCTTACACCTCCGGTAACGCCCCGCGCTTAAGCTCGATATAACCTTGATAGCGAGAAAACGAAAGTGCAGAAAGCCCGAGCTTTTGTTCCGGTTACTTTTTATTTCGCGTCTCACGTTACGATATCCTAGTTTTGCAAACCCAACTTTTTTACCGCAATTAATAAATCTGCTCCCTCATTTACTTTATGGGTAAGATTTTTTTTTACTTCCTTTTCCGCAGTACACGTTTATAGACTCGTCGATAATATATCGTGCTGCAGTGGATTGAATTAAGGAGAATTTCAAACTACGTAGCAATTCACAAGGCACTAGTCTAGGATCTATAATAAAATTCTTCTCAGACGTTGAATGGATGATAATAAATCGCATCAGCGCGTGCAACAGCGGTCTGGCCAGTATCAAGGTGGTAATAAAAAAGCTCCTATTGTGGTTATTCGGTAATGCGCATCGCAGTATTTTAAACAAAGATTAGCGTAATGTGGTTAGTTCGGATCAAACAACAGCTGTAACCGATAGCGAAAAAGCTATATCGAACAGTTAACCAAGAGCGTAACATACACTGGACATCCAACTGCCAATAAGCTGATCGAACGTTCGCTGTTAGCGAACCAACAATTTCCGAGCTTTTTTTCCCCCGCTATTTCCACCGCAGCATAAGGGAGATCGTTGCCATCAATTCCCAGGGTTGGGCGTAGAAAAAAATTCGGTAATTTGAAAAGGGATGAAAAAAGAAAAAAAAAAGAATGATGATAGAAGATGATTCCACAGCTACACTGGCAGAGTGACTTATGGATCAGGTATACTTAGCTGCAATTGAAAGCAGCAACCAGGACCTGAAGAGAGGAAGGGAACGTAATCGCGTCACTTGGTGGAGAAGACAAGCGCGAGAAGCGTCTTACTAGGCATTAATTTAACCTTTCGTCGGCATTTGTCATTCCCACCCGGGACATTGATCACTTGGTTATTGCAGCTGGTGATGGTGAATTTCTCGAATCGTGTGATACGCACACGGCTATAACGTAACGTTGTTTCACTCGGTCGATTGTGGGAACTTTTCGAAAATTGATGGAAGAAAAAAATAAAAGTGAAAAGAAATACAATCAGATAGGAAGAAGAAAGCTCTTTCTTTTTTCAAAAAAAAAAAAAAAACGCCTTTCTCACGCGCGCAGATATAGCAGAGGCTTATTTTTATGCGCAATACGGAGCAAGATGAGGACAACTAGGGACCAGGGCAACGCCTTCATAGCGTTAATTTTCGAGTTCCATCGCAGTTTGTCACACGCGTGACCAGGGCGTTGGCACGAACCGAGGTTGGCGGGGCTTAATAACTCTTCACGGGACGACGACGACACGACACACACTATAATACGGATATATTTCGCGTTTCGAATTTAAATTTCAAGAATATCGCGTAACTTGCGATTAGATATTACGTGTTATTTATAAGATGAACCAAGAATAGATATACATCGGCTCGATCTACGCCGAAACGATGATGCACGCGCTATTCGTTCGATGACGACCAAAATTATTCGCCATTCGATGCGAAAATAAAACGAAAAATCAAACAAAGCTAGCTGCACAGCTGAGGCAACGTTTTTATCGCAGCATTGAAAAATATCATGTGTTATCTGAATCAATAGAGATTTGATACAAAATAGATGGAAACAATATACGGTGGATTATATCGAAGGCTGCACCATATTTCAAAATCACGTTCATTTATGTAACGTGATTATAGATTCATCGATAACTGCAGCGATCGTCCGAACCGTAAATCGTCTCCCCAGAGAAGACGAAAAAAAGTAGAATCGAAATATCCGAATCGAGAATTGAAATTCTCTATTTACGTTCACCCATTTTAAATAATTAAGCATCACAGTAATTTAATAAATTATAATAATCGATTGAAAGTTTTACCGATGTGCGATCCGTATTTTATTATTACAAAATCGCTCGCTTTTTTTCGACTCCTTATCGTCGTAACTCTGAATTATTTGTTACACGAAAAAATAAAAAGGAGAAGGAGGAGCAGGTGGAGGAAAATTGTTAGCGGTGCAGTACGGCTCGTTAAAATACTAATTAAGATTCAGTGTAGCCCTTTATCGTACCCTTAAAATCCTTACCTAATTATATACTTTGTTATACAGTTATAAAATACTTTTGATGAAAAATCATGGTCAGCCGGGTATTTTGAGGAATGGTATGTATAAAGTTAGCGGGTTTTAGATACCGTCTGACACGTGAGGTACTATAGCTACGTGACATTCGAACATAAACTAAGTTTTAATCATTGAATTTTGAACCGGTGGGCGTTGTTCGTATCGAGGCCCATTTACGTAGTCGGAAAATTTTGGTACAAGGCGCATCTAGATTGAGGGAAACAGTTCCAAAAGATAAGAGGAGAACTAAGTCCTAATTTGCGTTCGGCTTCAATTTAATTATCAATACCCAAATCAAGAAAGTTACAAACCTACCCACATCGCTTCGCGAATGGGTTGCGAACTCGTTACGAAATGTATCAATTAGACCCAACTTTACGTCCCTTGCTCTCATCCGATCATCTTCCTGTCCCTTATTTCCGGTAACTGCAACATCGACCTCTTCAACGTATAATCAGAAATAATATTATACGTAAATGACGTGCGAACATCAGAATTCTCAAGTAATTCAAACTCTGAAATGTTGTAAGATGAATTTCAGTGCGAAGCGAAGATCAGATATCGGACGCAGAGAAATAAAGCTCAAAAATTTTCAATGGTCAGTCATTTAAATGAATATCTTATTTGCGAAATTATGCAGCCGTTGGTTCTCTACTACCTACCATCGACGGTGGAGCGTCATCCCTTTGTACATTTCACGTCAAAGTCCATCCCCTTTAACGTTCGTAAGTATAACCGTGAATTGGTTGAGAACTATAGAGGCAACTATATCGGAGAGAGGTAGTTGGGTACGAATACTCCGTGGTTTCCAACAAAAATGGTCCCCCATTATCTTTATTATCTTTATATTGTTCTCGCACATAAGAGCGAGAATATTAGATCGCGTTTCGTCGTGAATTTGTTTCTGGTCATTTGTTAGGTTTCTCAGGGAAGCGATATGAACGTGTCGAAAAATTCTTGCGATATCGCACAACCGCTTCACCGTTAAAAATCGCTACAAGATGGCAAAAAAAAAAAAGAAAAAAATAGAGAAAAAAAGTTAAAGCGCTTCCGACGAGATAAACGCAAAGTGAAAAACTAACTTTCTACCGCAGCGGTCGTTCGTTTTACGTGATTTCATTATTTATACAGAAAACCCACGCAGTGAACCTTTTGCACTGGACTAAAGGTGACACCCGAGTGCAACTAAACTGCGAATTCGATATTCGTTCGCCCACGTTGAATAGCTAATTATTTCAAGTTGTAAACCGACTCGTGTATACGAGGAAAAATAATTAGCAACGTTCGGGATACAGGGTATCTCACTGCACGGCTAATCTGGATGAGACAATCTAAATGTTTTCAACTTCGAGTCGCGTTTCAGACATGTGAGACTAGAAACGCACCGTCATTTATTCGAGCGTTTAATCCACGACTATTACTTTGCAACATTCTTGCTCATTTTTGTTTGTCAATTTTTTCTACTTTATACGGTAGGATTTCCTGATAAAATTTAAGTTAACTGAAAGACGTGAAATAAAACGATTGAAATAGGTCGCGTGTATATCGTGCTTCGAAAAACGATCGTATCAGATCAGCCGTTGGTCGTGCTGGCGAGAGAAACTAAATGAATATTATACGTGTACATCTCGTAAAGAGATATAAAACTTCAAAGCGACAGTAAAATCTGGGCGGGACAAACAGCGATTATTTTTGTAAGTTGGCAGAAACTGCAGACACGACGAGTGAATGACTACTGTGGCCTCTTGTTTGTATAGCTTGTGCAATAATATATCTTTTTGAAAAAAAGAAAAAAGAAAAAAAGAAACGCGATTTAATATGTACGTATAAAAAATACAACATGTTGTCCAACGATGTACGGTGATTTCTCATTTTTTCTTTTTTTTACAATTATTTTCATTCACAAATGAGAGCACAGATTACGATGAATAAGAAGCGGAAATTTGATACGAAAGAATAATTGCAGCTATCAGCGGGGCTAATTGAATCAAATTTTCTTTCGAGTGAAAATTATATCCTACTCATATTTTCTCAGAGAATTTAAAAGTCCGAAGATTGTTATAGAAGCGGTAATTCTTCCGCGAAGCGAAAGAGTTCATTTAAAAACACTGTTACGGGATAATTGCAGTAACTGGTTGAAAAATGCCGTTGCCAAGGTTTTCAGTCTTCAGTTATTTAATCTCTTAATCGCAAGATCATTATAAGTTATAAACCGGGCGCGTGCAGTTTATCAGTGACGAAACCGTGCGCGTAATAATTTTACTGCCAAAAATAATAACGAGGATAAGTTGAATCGCGTCGGGTTGAAACGCCACAGATAATTTACCTCATCCTCGTATAATATACCAAGTTTTGTACAAATATATAAGGTGTGCAGAAATCCACCTAGTAAACACCGTTATACACGCTTATAAAGTTTCCACCAAACTTCGATATCCCCCGCGCACGCCGTCTAGGTCTTTGGAAATATCAAACTGATCCGAATTTACTCTGCAAATTTCGTTCGACTTGACAATTGCACGTAGAGTAAACATTTGACGCCGTCAGTTATTTACATACTCTACATACTTTTTCTCGTCCTTTTTGCACATCTTCGATCAGACGCACTATTCGAAAACTCAACCCCTAACGTCACGACGCATCGACAAAGAGAAGCACATATTATGATACTACAAGGACAAAAACTTGGCAATACTTTAGAAAAATATATTATACATGGTATGTTCGTCCCAACTAGCTATTCACCCATCTGAATAGAGCGAAATATAAGGCAAATATAGTTCGCGAATATGTCGCGTTATATGTATATCATTAAAATTTATAATAGCGCATGAAAAACTTGGTGAATGTATTCAGAAGGGGTGTACGAGGGATGATTTAATAACGTTGGTAGAAATAAATGAATTATTAGATCGTAAATGCGTTTATAAGACAGAGGCCGGTGAAATCGGTATGCGGAGCATGTAAGACCGGGTAAAATTGTCGCGTATTTTCTATTACATAAAAAAAAGACGCGAGCGAGGCGAACGGTTGAGTTGTTTAAAGTGGGTGGCGGTATCAGACAGCTCGGTACTTCCAGATAATTTCGTGGTAGACAGACAAACAAACAAACGGAGAGACAGGGTGCAAAATACAAAATTGCGGGGGTTGTTACCGAGCTGACTCCGCAACCCGATCCCAGTTCGTAACATTCAACCCCAGCTTCTAACAAAGCTCGCAGATTGTGCAGGCCGGGGTTGTATTTTAGTTCAAAAACATGAGCCCGATGGGGGTGTATAGGAGGTACGAGGTGTGGGCGTTGGTTAATTCTCAACAATAGAAACTTGTTTGTCCAGTTTTACGTTCGGCCTTCGTCCACCAACTTTCTATCTGGGATTAGCGCCGGGGTTATAACTATTCGATCGTAACTTATATTCGCATAACTAGCTCCATTGCTCTTCGTCTTTCACGATTACGAGCCGCGACAGATCGATAAATTTCATGTCCCTCGACCTTCAGTCACCGTACATTTTGATATGCTATTTAGATTAGCGAACTTTGAATGATTGATCCTCGTAAATAAATCATCTTTCTCGTTACCATCGTTCGAACGATCTTCATGGTATCGTAATTTAGCGCAGTTTGTATCTTTCTAAAGCAATCGTATTTCGTAACTTTTTTTTTATTCAAATATTTTAGAACTGAAAAGAAACCAAAAAAAAAAAAGTCTACAACCGAATAAGCTCTCATATGAAGAGGAACACGACTGAATAAGAAATGAAAAAAATTTAAAGAAAACCTGTCTCTAAAAATAGTACGATATAAGGACGTGTGTTTAAGGTGCCAATTTGTCGGCTCGCGCAATGGAAACGGAAGCAAATGAGTTTCTTGAAACTCCACCACTTGAGCGGCCGCGGGGGCGAGAGGGTCAGAAAAGCTTTGAATAAAAAGAGATGCAGACGAGAATCTAAGTGACACATTCAAAAGCGAGACGAAAAATACGCGCAACTTGCGAGACTTGAGACGCTCATTTCAAAATAAGAGTATATATTATATATATATATTTTCATATACATAAGGTATGCGCAAGGGGGTTTTTCCAAGGTGCAAAGTAGGTACATACATGTCTACGTGTATTCGTACATAGGTATAGAAAACGAGAAATTTTTTTACCCTAAAAAACAACCAACAGTCGTCGACTGCTCTCCTAGATATACGAGCGAGTAGAAACGTGAGACCAAAAAATACGTGTGCAGTAAGATAGGTTTCTTCTGTAAAAATATTTACATAACTTCTCAACGTACCATACTTTTATATTTCACTCACATCGGTTGTTTTATATCGGAGATCGAATACGTACACGCGAATACGTACACTCAAAATTCTTCTACGCTCCACGAAAATAGAGTGTAAACCATGAGTAAGCGATAGATGTATTAATAATTGCTACTGTTTATTGATCTTGCTGCACATGATAAATTCCATTTGTGATTCATTGTTATCCGAGCTATTCCCATGAATGATTGAAGAATAAATCCGATGGGAACATCTTTATATTTTCAAGATTTCGATGCCTCATTTCTTTTTCTTTTTTTTCCACTTCTTTCAACCCGATCTGGTTTTTTCAGACTGCAGGGTAACAAATTTGGAGAAACGGAAGTTTCGTTAAAGTCAGAGGTCAGTTATAACTAATGGTAATATGAGGTCAAGCGAAATATAACTCGTGTAGGTATTATAAAGCAAAGTTGCTGCAGCGGAGAAGAGTCTTTGGACGTTAGCCAGTGTCGCAAGAAAGGGAAATATTTCTTTTTCAGAAAATCAGATTCTTTCAACTAGATAATTAAAAATAAATAAATAAAAAAGTAACCTGTGACGTTCGGTTTTCTTTCACTGTAGGAAAGGTTACGATCGATATGCGATTTTAGCATGAAATAAGATTGGTAATAAGTAATGTCGAAGGGGTATGCAATATGCATGTATCTGGGCATTAACGATCGCCGTAACCTTAAGTGAATACGACAATAAATAAATATATAGAACTGCAAGTGCCTAGAAAAGCTACAGGGTAACTACGCCAGTTTTATGTATACCATAACCATATATTTCTTCTTTTTTCCTTTCCCTTATGTTTATTCCCTTCTTCGGCTGTTTCGTTTTTTTTTTTGTTGGTTTTTAGCTGCGTGAGGAAATTTTTTTTTCCTCGTCGTTTTTCTACCTTCGACTATGAGGAAAAAAAAATAAAAAATGTGGCGCCACAGCCGACGCTAAACAACCTGACGAGCGTTGCAGCTGCGTGCAGTTAGTCGATTCGATCGAATTTTGACGTCACGCGTATCCGTCAACGGTGCAATATTATCGTTGGCTCTTGTATAACTCGCGTCTACCCTAAGCTATTGCAAATGTGCAAGACGACGACAACGGTAATCAGAGATAAAGAAAAAAAAATAAATAAATAACGGAGGCGTAAATAAAATTCATGCGACTCACTCGCAGTGTAGCCAAATTCATCTTCCTGCTCAGGATCCGCCTCGATTTCCTCCTTCGTTCTCTTGACATTTCCAGCGCTTTTTCTCGATATCTGAAAAATGAAATTTTCGATCATTTGAAAACATGTCCGACTGACTAGAATTCTTTTCTTCTCAGTTCATTTCCAGACGTGAAAAAAAAGAGGGTGTGAGTATAAACTATGCATTATTTTTGCACCCCACTCTCACTCCAGTTTTTCAAGTTTCACATTGAAAAGAAATAGGAAAATCAGAGGCGAGGGGAAAGTAAGTAGAAATAAAACAGAGAGAAGAAGGAAAATCTATATGGAAAATTGATTATTAACGCTTCTTGAAACTCACCTCGAACCCAGCTTTCGTATAGACATTTCCCTCCAAGTCTCTAGTGTCCTCTTCGTCCGAACTTTCATCCGAAGAATACTTTGGTTTCGAAGAACCTGCACCGGCATTAGTTTTCTGAGATTGATCCTCTTGTTCCTCGCTAACCTCTCGAAGAATACCAGCGCCCTGAGGAGGCGATGGAGCCTTCTTTCTGAGAGATTGTTTCATGGAGGATCTGGAATAAATAGATAATGAAAAAAGGAACAACTAAAAATCAATGCTCAATTATAGAATGTAATGAAATTATCAACGACCATGTCGCTAATGGACTCTGCTGCATTCTCTCGCATCTGCGTATAATTATAACTCAAACTACGTGCGTGGTTGTCGTAATTTTATACTAAACTTCCAATAAATCGATAATAAGGGTAGTGCCATCACATTTGCCGTGACTGCTGACTTTCCCGACTTTTACTTCATGTTCATTTTTTTTTTTTTTTTTTTTTTCCACTCCCCCTAAGTTTACCGCCACTTTTCATCGCGTAAAATACGTCGAAGGAAAATTGCTTTTCACTCAGGAGCTAAAAATCTAAATAGGTAGTTACACGGGTAATACGTTCGAAAAATGAGGACAATTTCGATTTTACATATATTTTATCGATTCAGACAATGGGAGGTGATAGACGGCGGACGACGACATGGCTTATGCACTTGACACGTCATCATTTTGCTTCGCGTGCGATGCAATTAAATGGGTATTTAACCAGCCGCGCTTACTCATGTCACAATTTGGTCACTGGCCAAATACGAGAGGGAGTAAAGCGGCGATACGTTGTATAGACAAGGTGTAAATATTCAGAGTATAATATCTACACAAGCACTGATGCAACTCAAAACTCTCTCATAGCGGTAGGAAAACAAGTGTAGTGTTTATGACACCATTTGTCAGTCTGAAACAGAAACGCGTGACGGGAAATTTTGTACGACGATTAATTAATAGGCTAAATGGAAGACGGATCTTGAGAGTTGAACTATTTTTTTCATGTTTTTTTTTCCAAACAATTTCTAATCTATGATAGGAACTTTCGCAGAAGGTATAAACGTCCTTTCCAGTTAATTATCACTAATTGTAAGCGCAGTGATTTTAGCAATTCGATATAATCTCCTTCTTCAATTTAATTTTTTCTTTTTTAATTCAAACATTCACTCGATATTCTGAAATAGCAGAAAAAAAAGCTCACCTTCTAGTGCTGGGTCCTGCGCCATCAGGATCATTTCTGGTGGACTGTCTTCTGTAATCCGATCGGCTGGTACCTTGCCTTCCATCATTTTCGATCCCTTCCTGTACAGAAAACAAAATTGCTGTATAATGTAGTAAAATAGAAGTACAGGATGAAAAATACTGGAGATTAATAATTCTTTTTTGTTTTTTAAAATCCTGAGACTAGGATTTATTTAAAAATATACTTATTATCGCATTGAGGTGCTTGACAGCCTTATTTTTCCACTTGCTAACGGTGCGAACAACGTAGAGGTACATTTTTGAAATATCAAGTAAACGAGAAGGTTTTTCCATTTGTTAATTTATATTATTCACACTTCACTGCAGATGGTTGTTGAGAAATTTCCGAGCAGTTTAACGATTTCAATTTTTAACGAGACCACGCGCGTTATTCGTTAACTTCCACTACGGTACCGCTGATTATTTGAATATCGTTCGTTTTTCGAACCGCCAACGCAGTATAATAACGCGCGAACTTCTAGAGCGACGTTGAAATAATGAAAAATATTTTAAAGAGACGTAGCGCGATCGTGCACGTCATCGGTGCCGTCTGACCGGCGAATATACTAAGAATTAATAAGGCTCACATAACGTATAATTAATTACGACATTTCAAGCCTTATCTTTACAGACGAAAGCGTTTTCATGGTTAGTCGACTCATTATTTGCGGTTAGCCTTGATGTAAACGTTTTCGAACACTATAATTTCTGACGATTGCCATTGACTTTCGATGAAATATAAAATTATAAATCGATGATTTTCGTTTTCAGAAAACTAATCAGAATAACTTTCCATCAAATATCCAACGATTTCGGTTGTTTCATATCATCATTATCAAAGTTTCGTCGCCACGGTTTATCGCGCATTATTATAAATTCAAGGTAGATCACGATCAACGACGACCAGTTGTATCCATATGACAACAGTAACTGCAGACTACCACCACCGTTGTTCCACGAGTTGGCATTGGCCTCTAAGTTACCGATTTAGAAACGAGAGCTTCGAAGCCACGCGGTTTTCGATAACAAACTCTGAGATTTTATTTTTTTTTTCACGCTACGCAGACACCATAAAATAAGTCGCTCATGGTTTATTTTTTTTCCTCTAAACATTCGGCAATTTTTGTTATTACGTAAGTACATGTGTTCCGAAAAAAATTTTCAACGTTCCGACAAGAAAAAAAGCAGATAATAATTGTTCACCATTTTCAAACAACGCGGAGTTAAAAGAACGCGTAAGTAAGTACATCTCAAAGGCACAGTTTTGCGCAAAGTTTATAGTACAGATAAATCTAGTGTCCCGCGTTATAACATGAGACGAGATTGTCCAGCGTGTAAAGTTCGAAAAGTTCCAAGATTAAAACTTGGCCAGGATTCAAATCTTGAAAATATTACTTCGAAGCAGCAGGCTCCAAAAACAAAAAAAAAAAAAAAGAATCGAAAAGAAAGAAAAAAGAATAAGGTAAAGTAAAAGAGTGATCCAAAAAATAGAAACGATTGAGATTCTAACCTGAATTAATTCCGGGGTCCTCGAAGGAGAAATTCCGTGTGATTTTCGCCTGAATGAAGTTGTGGGGGTTGCTGGAGCGGCTCCTACGATCGCTCCGTGTCCCCTCGTGCCCTGTCTTCTTACGCCTCTTCCGCCTGTATTTTCTTCGGAGTCATGAGAAGAGGAAGTTGTTCTCTCCACGTCGGGACTCTGCGACAAACGAATTGTTTCAGAGTCACGTCAGAGTCTCTCCGACGTTACCTCACGCGCCTAGAAAGACATTTTCAGGCTTTAGGGTAGTACTCAGCTGGTGCACGCAGTAGAAGGGCGTTAAAAGTCATTACATTCCAAATTATAGCTTTCCTCCATAATTTCTCTATGACATTCACTATATATTTTATCATAGAATCATATGCACGTGAACTTGTATAGGGTCATTACAACGCAAACAAACTGCATAATATCAGACGCCCGGTAATTAACATATGCTAATATTTAGAATTGCTTTATACGATGTATACGTATGGCGTATTGATTCGCAGTCACGTTTCCATATCGTGATCTCATTGCACCGCAGCTTCTGTCGTTCGCTGCTGATGTGCCTTTGGAATCTCCTGATAGTACCCATATAGCTTGGTAACGTTTATAACCGCGAAGAGGTTTTTTTAAGAGCGCTCGGTCGAATATAACACTCTCGCGGTGTAAAATAGGTCACGTGATTTTATTATTAAATCACAAACACGCGGCAGACCTACGTATAGAGGCGGTTCCACGGAATGAGATTTTATAAGTATGAGAGTCGAAAGATGAAGCTGCAGAATGAACCCAACCGATGATTGATTCTCGAGATGAAATAAATATATCCGGAGAATCGTGTGCTGCAAGCTCGCCGTATCTCATGTACATGGCTTACCGGGTATACTCTTGAAATTTGTTATTCGATACATTCCAACGAATTATAGAAGAATTTACGAGCTCGAATCAATTTTCACAGGTATGGCGAAACGCGTATAAAGTGCAACCGCCTCAAGGGTACCAAAATCGAATCGGGATCCGATCCCCGGGGTATAAAGTCATCATCGATTTATCACATCTCCACGACTGTCCTTCGCCAACGAGAAATGGATGCTAATAAAATGAATATTACGATCCAAACATTCCTGGGGACAAATGCCTCTGGCAAGAACTCATTCCGGAAAGGCCATCACGCGGCGCGGTCGGTTAGTCCTTGACCAAACGGGAAAACAACTCCGAGAAGATCACGACGAATCCTTCACCTTCACCTTCACCTTCGAATCACGGATGAAACAAATCGAGATACCTTCATTTTTCCCTTTTCGGAGTGATAAATAGGTTACGTTAGGTTCGATAGATGGATCAATTTGATTAGCAGATTCGGGTTCTTGAGCGAACGATGTATTGAAAAACATCGAAATAGTGCGAAAAAAAATTGTTGATTTTTTACCCCAAAATTGACGAAAATCAACGTATAACCCTTTGGATTTTTTTCGATTTTTGGGCCAAAAATGAAGTATTTTTTAAATCGATCGTAGGACACTTTTCTGACGTATTTTGACCTCAGGAACACGAATCTGCAAGCTTAATTGAGCTAGCAATAAATCCTATTGAGATATCTTCATTCTTTCACTTTTCAAGACGATAAATTGGCGATAACTCGATCAATTTTATAGACAGATCAATTTAACTTGCAGATTCGTGTTCCTGAGGTCAAATTACGTCAGAAAAGTGTCCTCCGATCGATTTAAAAAAATGTTGATTTTTTACCCCAAAATCGAGAAAAATCTAAGGTATACCCCTTTGGATTTTTTCAATTTTTGGGCCAAAAATGAAGTATTTTTTAAATCGATCGTAGGACACTTTTCTAACGTATTTCGACCTCAGGAACACGAATACTTCAACCAAATTGGGCTATGAATGAATCCCATCAAGATATCTCCATTTTTTCACTCGGAAAAAGAATAAATTGGCGATAACGCAATCATTTCATTACATAGATCACTCCAGTAAGCAGATTTGATGAATTCCTCAAACATATAAACGAAGCACTGTGATATAACTGACAATCATTGGAGCAAAAGTAATAACACAACGTAAAGTACGTGCGTGGAATGGTAGTCAACCAAAGATAAAGGATCAAATAGACGATTTCCTTGGTACGATGCGATGCTCTAAATTTTTCAGTATTTGGATGTTATTTTATCAGGCATTCTACCTTCGTACCTACGTGTATCTATATTATTATTCTTACGTTCTCTGAAACTTCCGTGCGCCTACGAGGCTTCACTATTGGAATTACTTATAGTTCACTGCCTCTGATTCAATTAACGAGTTTTCTAATTGTTAAGCTTTCTTTACGGCCTTTGGTCTAGCTACAGATTCACCGACTATAAGGTTGCGGTTGACCCTTTTCAAAGGTTTAATAATATTCCAATCGTCATAGAGTTTCATATTCTATAGAGATCGGCGTTACGCGATCAATATCCGAAGATCTTTAAGCGGCTTAAACGTTCCGGCGAAGTTATTATATAGAAAATCGGACTCAATTGAGTCTCCAGAATTTGCAGAACTAAACAAACCCTATCCAAGCCTTCCAACACTCCGATACAAGCTATTACACAAAATTGCTGCACTTATCCTCGAATCGTTTCGGGGCCGCGTATGATCAAAAACTTTATCATTTGCACGAGATCGTGACTCCCTAAAAGGTTTAGGGGTTAGTTACAACCTCACATAGACTCATCCATAGTTAATACATGTCCATACCGACACACACATGTGTATGAAACTACGAGTATGTGATGTAAATGCAAAACAAGACACGTGCACCTATAACGGAGCGGAAAATAAAAACAAAAAGGAAAAAGAAGTTACACAGTGGAAAAAGGCTAAAAAGCTACCCTTTTATCGCGCGAACTGAAACCCTTATTAGACTCATTGTCAATGATAGCCCCGAGGCTATAATACAGCAGCTGGTGGTAGAGTGAAGCTTGAGCGACGCTTTGTCCGCATGAACAGAAAAGAAAGGCTGAAACCGCTTTTATCACCCCGATATTCAAGATTAGTCCAATCTTTTCGAGGGGGGCGAATCACTCCCGTTCTCCTCATACCCCGCTACGCACGTACAAATTGGCTTTGTAAAAATTTGAAATTTTTTCCTCCCCTCTTCATCATCATCATCATCATCATCACCATCATTTTCGCGGTTTTATCACATTTTTTCTTTTCCTTATACTTTGATCTCATTTTCGATATCGCGGTGTTTTATAATCCGTTTGAAACGGCTCATTTCTTCGGTAAAAAGTGCGTGAAACGATTCCCTCCACCATTTTCAAGCCTTTCTTTAATTTATACGAAACTTCTTTATTTTTTCAAATGTTTTTTTTTCTCTTTTGTTTCACTCGTACCCGATCGAAGCAGGTGATCCCTGAGTATTTTTTGCGCCAATTAAAACCGCGCGTAATGAAAATGTACATATATTTGCATGTCGGATGTGAAAACTTGGATGACCTACCGCGTCTAGAAAAGAGACGCGTTTCCGTCCGAACAGCCTTTTCATCGCGGCACCAAAACCTTCACTAGATTCAATGAAAACCCAACGAACGATTCCAGCTACCTTCTCTCATACGAAAACAGAGAGAAGGGTTACGTTTCGTTGTATTTTATAGTGCAGATGACGAACGAACCGAACGGATAGACGATCCAACGGGAGAACTGAGGGATGAACTGGTGGCTGCAAAATACCCCTTTCTCTGTCTATCTCTCTCGCTCTCGCACGTTTCTATTGTATACATATGTATATTGATCACGTATCGACTCTCATCGCTAAAACTATACCCACATACGGTCAGCGTGCAGTTGCATTTAGGTATGTGAATGTGAACCACGTGTGCTTTATACATACCTATACATCGATATACGTTTATATGTATGAGGATGCCGATCATCGGTTCACTTCAGGTTCAAACTTTATGGATGTATACTGTACGTATATCTATATATACGTACATCCTCGACTTTAATATTGCCTGACCTGTATAGAACTCCACTTGTTCAATAGACTGCTATACACACATACGAGTCGCTGAACTGTGACGTTACTTTCATCCGCACTCACGGTTTTTTAGATATTGACCATCGAATGCTTTCGATTGATTAATATGTCGCAATTTCCGTTACTATTACTTTTTTCCTTTTCCTTTTGCTTTTTTTTTTTTTGGTCTTTTCTCATAGAAACAAATGAACACAGAACTGTATAATAATTATTTGTCATTCTAGATCCGAAAAAGTAGAAACCCAAAATACCAACAAAAAAAAACTAAAAAAAACTGTCAATCAACGATTGCTTTTTTATCTACACATGACAGAGTTAGTAATTTACTAAAGATTATTTTTTTGAAAATTTACGCTCTAGCTCTAACTAAGCTGGGTATCAATGCCATCGCAGGTGTATGTGCACAGATATAATATCGCTATAGATAACGTGGAAGGGAAGAGCTTTTGTTCTTTAGTTATTAATCAATTTGGATATTCCCCTCGTTGACAGACAATACAACTAGTTAACAGCTGCGGTATAGAGAGAGGCGACATTTTCAGACAGTTTAATCGCGTAGGAAATAATTACAATTGATTCGGGTCAGGGACGATGTCGACTCTCGATTGATGGAGCGAGAGGAATTAAAAATAATAATAATAATAATAATAATAAATTAAGTCTGCCAGCTCTAATGAACTCGACATCGGTGGATCAATTACTCCGTTAATCACCAACGACATACCTACTCATAGTGTTGAATGAATATAATTCATCAATTGTAATCGTTCACGTTTATATTATATTAAATACGCTGTACCATAAATTGCACGCGAAATGCGGTAAGGAGTGTGAAGAAAAAAAGAAAAAAAAATGGCGGAAGACAAAACATGGTGTTCTTTTTTTTCTTTGACAATTTAATAATCTACTCACCAAATGGACGAGAGACTGCACTAGAAGACAGACCGGATTTCCAGCGGCCTGAATCGCTTGGACAGCTCGATCGTGGGTGCTATTTCTGAGATCGACACCATCTACTTCTATTATCCGATCCCCAGTCTGGAAAAAAGCAGCATAACGAACCTTCGGTAATTAATACGAAGGTAAAATAATTAGGAAAATGCAATTTGAAACGCAAACTAATGACGAGGGCGATGTGAGGACGTCATTAGGAAGCTGCACTTATAACTATATAGGTATGTATAATATAATTGTCGGTCTTCGTTAATCACTTATGATCGAAATCTGAACAACGATCCTCCTATATCGGGTGATTATAATAATCGCATAAGAGTACCGCGGCGTGTTGAAGAGAATATCTTTTTTTTCTAAAGATAATGGTCAATCAAGTGATTACCTTGAGGTCGCCAGTCCTTCCTGCAGGACTATTTGGTAGAACATTTTTGATGAATATCCCAGAAATATTTTGCGAAGTGTTCGGTCCTCCGTGGTAAAGATCAACCTGCAATCGATATTCAGTTGAATTTGAATCGTTTTGTTTTTTTGACTTTTTTTTTGACTTTAATACTGTTGTATAAAAATCGAGCAACTATAAAGATCAATCATCTCGAGTCGATGGACCCTTGAGTTTTAAATATATGGGGCAATATTGTCCTGAATCAATAGGCCCGTAAGGACCATTATACCCACCTTTCCGCCAACGATGCTGAGCCCAAGGCTCGATTTCGGCTCTCGATAAATTTCGACCATCCTCTCAGGTCCCCAGTGTTTTGCCCAAACGACATTCCCATCTTTGTCCTTGTAATTGTGAGTGACAGTCATGTCCGATCTTCCGTCTACCAAGACGATGATTGGTGAAGAAGAGTATGCCGAACTGCTTGGAGCGGGATCTGTAGCGGGATTGAGTTCAACTTTAAGCTCTTGGAAGGTCACAGATGGTGTCCTTACGGGGCTGCTTTCGATCTGCGGAAGATCCTCGCTGGCGAATTGTGTTTCCTTTGATTCTTGGTACGTCTGAACTTCGACTTCCTTTTTTGAAGTCTCTAAAGATTTTTGTGAGCAGTTAGCGGTTCGACGAAAAAAAATTGACGATCTAAGAGGACTATCTGGAATATCCTCAGGGGTGCACTGAACACTTTTAGATTCAAGTTCGGTCTGTACCTCAACTTCTCTTTTGGGACTACCGACTGAGGCTAACGAGTTTGTAAAGCTTTTTTGTCTAAAAAATGTTTTTAGTTGTGAAAATGTTTCGGCTAAATCGTCGGGCCCGCACTGAGTCCCTTTTGTTTCTCCTTGGGTCTGAGTTTGGACTTCCTTTCTCGGACTCCCAAAGTATTCGGGGCTTTCGGCGAGACTTGATAAGCTGTGAGATTTTAAACTACTCTCAAAAATTAGCTCGTCAGGACCGCACTGAGTGCTTTTTGTTTCCTGTTGAGTTTGAGTTTCGGCCTCTCGTTTCTCCGCGACTACCGGAACCTTTTCTACGACCTTCGCTACGGCCCCTTCAAGGTCACCAGTTTCTCTTTTTCCTTCGGTTATATCCTCCGACGAACTTTCCAAAGATCCTAGCGGTTCCACAAGTCCTTCTAGTCTCGCTTCTAAAGTCTGACTTTGGTACTCGAGCGAGTGCTGTTTCCCAATGAGTATATCTTCTTCCCTTGCAGATATCTGGCTCCCGTTTTCCTCTTCTATAAGGGTTCGCCTCTGCTGTAAAAACTTTTCGTGTTCTCTCTGCTTTTCCAAAGCTTTTTGTCGTTGTTCTTCAGCTTCTTTGTCTGTCGTAAGGATCTGCTGTACTCTCTGATGTCCTACGGAAACTGATTCGGTTATCACAGTATTAGATGAATCCAAGGGATGTTTCGGATGCTGAAGTTTAGATACGAAAGGCTCACTTGTTTTCGCTGAAAAAGATCCACTGAATTCCCTCTCCCTAAGTCGTTGGTTTACGCTTTTGTAAGCGCACTCGTTTTTCTTTGTAAAAGGAAAATCGCTTTTGTACACAGTTTTTGTCACAAATTCCGGCTTCCTCGTATCGCTCGCACTGGTCTTTACCGTAGTAGCTTCTACCGCTGCTACTACATTTGGCTGAGAACCTTTTGACTTCGGAAGGTCTAACTTTCCGTTTATCTCTGGCACAAGTGAAGTTTCTTCTTTTTCACAGGATATCTTTTCACTCCGATCAGCTGTCCTTGTTTGCGAACTTTCCGGCACCGGACGTGCAGGCCCCGAATCAGCCCTGAAAAAAATCGTCGATCGTAATTAAAAGAGCAGAAAAAAATAAACAGAAAGAAAAATGAACTGTCTAGGTAGCATGAAAACTAAAGAAGAATCAATCAATCATCACGTCGCGTCTCAATCGCAATCGCGTGAGCAGAATCAGCTCTCTATGAGTCTCCGAAAATAAACAATGTCTAACAATCGTCAGCTGAGTCGCGAGTAGATTACATTTTACTCGTTATTCCGTCAGCGTTTGCTATAAGCGTAGGAAGCTTTCGACGCCTTCACGATTTCTAATTCAACATATCTACGCGTCTTAATTTGCAAAATATTACACAGAATCGCGTGTCACGAACTAACCATAATATTATCTTTTTTAATAACCTGAGCTATGAACGGTAAATTTATAGGTAGATTTTACGTAATTCAAGGGGCAATTTTATTACATCACCGCAACAGAGCATGACTCATTAACATAATTGTCATACCGATAACAATGGTCGAAGTGTTTCTGGTCAATTTACAAAAGCAAATTAACTTTATACACGTTCGCGTTTCGATGGTTTGGATATTTATTGGATTCTGAAAATCACTCTGACGAGTTTATATGGTAGAGTTTGAAAGAGCTTAAAAAATTGAGAAATTAAAAAAGCCAGCTAAATTCCATATGGCGGCATAATAACGGATGAGGTATAAGTACAGTTAGCAAGTGTACGTAAGCCGCACTAATAAAATAATAAAATAATTTATGGCTTCCAGGAAAGCTCATTCAAATGTGGAATAGAAACTTACGATTCTACGTGAAACACAGTTCCGTAAAACCCACAAAAATCGGAACTACGAAAAATTTTACCAACTGACAGAAGATTTACGACAAACAAATCATAAAAATTATCAGCAAAGAATCAATAGTTCACTGAGACTAATAAAACCTCCATTTTTTCGCTTTCAGTTTTTTCCACAATCAGATTGGGCATCCCCAAATTTTGATACTCGCAATCACTATCTATAGCAAAATGATCTCTTGCTTATATGGAAGCAGATATTTATCTCGATACCCTTAAAGGTACTATCGATATACATTTTGCAGGACTGTATGGAATGTCAGTAAGAAATGGTTCCCGAGGTTCGTCGTTTGCGAAGTTGTGTAGAAGTGTTTTTTGTTCGCGGTACCTGCTAGGGTAGAAACTCGACATAGTACGTGTCAAATCCAAAGCAGCAAGACGATTAATCAGCCAAAGTGAATTCGATACAAAAACAATGTTTTTTTTTTTTTTTTCTCTTTTGCGTTCTAATGTATAATGTATTTGTAGATTCGTAATAATGAGTATACGGCTATAGACAAGTCGTAATTAAAGTGCAGTGTCACGAAGCTAATAAATTTCACGTCGGGTAATAAAGTGTCAAATGCAGACGTTCGGCATCGCACGGTCTATTCAGTTTCTTATTTCATCTGGATAGATATTCGAAACGCTTCTGCATACTCGATTCTTCGGAAGTAACGGGAGATCTGGTAGAAACGGCAGCTGTATGCAGCATGGAAATTCAATTGATTAATTTTGAATTCCATCTCAGTCGCGTTATATACTATTTTTATTCCCAATCCTGTTTCATTGGTCTTTATCCGCACCGTTTAGGGTTTATTCATATTGAAAGAGGAAAGAATTGAAAAACAAAAGAGAAGATAAATTAGCATAACGACATTCATGTACTGTTACATAACTCGGTGCCGATACAACTACGTGACTTGGATAAAAATTTTTAATGTCACTGCCGTTACTTTGACTTTGAAATCTTGAGGAATTCCGTAAGTTCGTTTTTCGCTTTCGATTTAATTACCCTCTGCGGTCGTAATTATTCGTACAACTTTTCACACACAAAGTCATAATTATTGTCGTTAAAAAATGGATGACATAATCGATTTTCAAACGTCTATGAACTATAGCTACCAAACTGGCCCTGAACTCCCAGTAATATTCATTATTCAAAAACAAAAAAAAATCAATCGAATCAAAATTCACGCTCATGTCGCGTCTGAGAACGAGAATAACATATTTTCAAGAGTGTTGATCCAAAAAAGAAGAAACTATAATATTTATTTTATAATTTCAGTGTACACGAAATTACCGATCGGTTAAAATTACCAGGCGTACCTTGAACGGGCTTTGGTGATTCACCGCGTATGTGTATCCAATGTATTATCGACACTTTTCTTCGACACAAAATTAAAATTATCACTAAGGGATGAAAAATTCGAGAATCACTCGCGGTTCGGATTCGATGAAGGTGGTATTACTGAAAACTGAACCGTAGATAGAAAATATGAACGAATGTAATAAACTGTATAAAATTCTAGCGATACAGAGTCGAAAATAATAATTATTTTTCAATCACTTTAATTTTTTTTTTCAACAGAATAACGGGGCAACGTCAGCGCGGGACTGTAGACTATCACTACGGCGTGTATCGGGGTGTCCGTCTACCCTCGCGTATCGATGCAAACTGGCTTATTTTGATCTAATAAACTTCCCTGGTACTATTACTAGCCATACTATACGGAACATCGCGTGTCACGTGAGCTAAAAGACGTCAATGTATTGAAATTTGCTTAACGTAAGTATTGAAGCACAAGGAAACAAGCATATTGCTGAGTGAGTCTGGAACGATGTGTGTACCTTATGATGTACATACTATTAGCCTTACTACTTATTTACCGGAAAGTTTATTACTCCTGTAGCAACGCCCGCCTCATCGCTTTAACTGTAGGTATTATGGGTGTTATATGAAGAAAAATAAAACGTATAATGTATGTACATCGCTCTTTTAAAATCAAAAAAAAAAAATTCATCTTCAATTTACCAACCCCTAACTGTACGAACCTGCTGCATACAAAGGGTGATTATTATGCGAACATCTGAATTGAATGACATTCGAGTGTCATCGATTTTTAGGGATTAATAACTTACCACGAAATTTACAATGCATTATTTGCATCACCCTGAAAATTTTAATTCTCGGTCATCTACGTTTTTCTAAACGGCTTAGCCTCGTTTTTGCAGAGTAACCTCAGTGTGTACGGATTTGCACCAAGAACACAGCGCTAATCTCTATCCCGATTTCCCTGGGAAACCTACTCGATTCTATTATATATCATGTCGCGATAATATTGGATGATTAACTCAACTCGGAATCATTGCAGGCTAACGAGACGCGCTTAATCCCAATCATGTAGGTCTGTGTTGCATACTTAGTGTTCAGTTTTATCCCGGTTTTTAGCTTCGATGTTCTTTTTATCTCCTTTTGATCTACCAACTATGCACGAGGTAACCACATGGACTCTACAAACTGGCTTACTAGAAGCTCATATGCTGTATTTCGTTCCACAAAAGTTGGGCTCAATGACCCGTACCGGGGGTAGTTATGGATCTAGTGGTATAATACAAGAAACAAAATAAAATAAGTCAATAAAAATATGAGAAAGAAATCCATATGCTTATGCCTATTATGTTTCTGACCTAAAATATGTGTAATCCACCCTTAATCTATCAGCCGTCAGACGACCCAGAAAATAGCCTGTGTAGAGCATAGAAAGAATTGAAGAAATTCGCGGCAGCTTTTTATGCCCCAGAGCTTCTTTAGGGGGTGTGTAAGAAAAAACAAATGAAAGAAAAAAAAAGATGAAGAAACAGGCGCGGGCGAAATAAAAGGTAAAAATAATGTAGAACCGCAAAGAAGAACATGAAGAAAAATGAGAAGAAAAGAGGGAGACCCTTTTTCTGAATGTCCATCGCTTAGCCATGTCAGTTGCAGAAAACCTCACTGAATCTCAGACCGACTATTTACCCCATGCCTCCCGTCGTCTGGATAAAAAGAAAAAGAAAATAATCAAACTAAAAGAAAGAAAAACAAACAAACAAACACGAAACATGATAATATAAAATAATGATCACAATATAATATTAAGGAATAAGATGAAATGAAGTAGAAATCGAGAACGATGTAACTGGATATTTTTCATCGATTATAGATTGCTATACTCGGAAGATTTGCGTATGAATTTTTCGGGGGGTTTGAACTCGTTTATTAATACAATATGACGATTGCGTAATTTTATCGATTTTAATTATATTCGTTTTATCCAATCATTCTAGTAGAGAATTATCGAACGTCATTCCACCCCCACCCTTCCCCCACGTCTTTCGGGGTTTCAAATTATAGGTATTCGTGTATATTTTACATGTAGGTATTATAGGCGTATACGGTATAAGGTACGTATAATAAGAGCCGGACAGATTAGACTTTAGAAAATATATAAAGGCAACATGGCTGACCCTGAACACGGCACGAAGAAACCCTACGAATACTCCTTATAATTGAATTATTATACCACCGTAGTGTACATACAGTCCAGAACCACCGGACTATCCACCCTGCAGAGTAGCTCTCAACCTGTTTTCTATGATGCACCTTACCTGATTTTCCTGATAGCGAACAGAAAAAAGAAGAAGAAGGAAGAAACGCCTGATATACTTGGTAGTCTTCGTCGTTCCCTCGCGTATTATAAAGGACAATTTGCGTCAGATATAGACATAATACTTGTCAAAGTTTCACGTAACTGTAGCAGATGGCTGCTATTTGGAAGCATCACGTAACTTAATGATCATAATGGTCACGTGACTGGATTTATATTTCTATGTATAACCCGCTCTGCAGAGATTTAAAAGCTGCCGGAGGGGATTGCAATTGTATATAATAATGTGACGTCGTGGATTAAAAAAAAAATGAAATACGTTCTTGCATAAGCTCAATTTTTGTTCACGATCGTTAAAGGAGAAAAAAAGAACTGCTAACGAAATAAATATACATATCCTTCGCGTGCAATTAATTTTCAGAATAATCGCAGCAGATTTCGAGTGTTCCAAAATATTTTAGAATCGATTAATTTAGGTTTCTTCTCTGGATAGAACGCGCATAGTTATAATTTGAAACGAAATTTGTGTGTGTGTTTTAGATGCACATCGTAGATATATTTATGATTAAATTCAAGTCGACATGTAGGTAACATATCTGTAACGCCTCATTACCTGTTGGCACTGCAGAGAGAGAGACGTATGCGTGTGACGGATGCAGCCGGTTTGTAATCACCTCATCTAATTCACAATAGCTGACAAACGAACGGATGTCCCAGTTACATATTGGCGCACGTGGCAGCGCGTGTTTCTCTTTCTGTACGCTAAATTATGTACATACATGAATATCTATATACATGAACCTGCACCGCCCGATACGTATCCATTTATCTCTCGCATGGTTCCGCACTTCGCGTATAGAGGAAGGTTCGTTCGTTCTAAGAAGCAACCAACCAACCAAGAAGAGAAGAGAATATCGGAGAGGGTTGAGAATCGAGATGCGCATCGTTGCTTCCAGCCATCCCTTTTTACCAATTCTCCCGTATACTATACCAGGTGACTCGACGAACTACCACCTCATGACACGTGACATGAATTATTTCCGAACCGATACGATGTCAATCTCAACAACAAGGGAAAACCAAAAGAAAATGATGTCATCAAAAATAATTTCAATAGGTGTACCTCGTGGATATTAATTTTTTTTCTAATTTTATCAATGTTGACGTACGTAATATCTGCAGCAGATAGTTTTTTCTTTGTGTATGCGATTCGATTATTCAATGACCATTTTTTTTTTTTTCGTTTCGAAGTCAGTTACTTTACGTTGATCAATATTTGCTGCAGCCACGAATACCTGGTATTGGTGTACCTTGTGTAGTGTACGACCTACGGTATAGGTAACGTGGGCGATGCAATCTTTGTTCGCGATACAAGTCACGTGTTCGGTGAGCCACGTGAGGCGAATTCTCGAGAACTACGAGACATACCTGACAGAGAATTGGTTATCAGAGGTAGCAACATCGACGGACTGTCGATGAAGCTTTGTAACAAAATTGAACCACCATCTATTGAGGTAAAAGAACTGCAGGTTTCTCAGAAGAGTTAATCGCACGTCAAAAACAAAACTATTTTTATACCAATTAGTGGTTAAATGTTCATCAGAATCCAACCCCCGGAGTTATTCAGTGGATTGTGCAAGCCATTCGAAGTGGAAGAATTGATCGAACAATTTACTCCTGATTATACTTAATACAAGAAGAATAAGAAGAAAGAAAACGCGTTTATCTTCTTATTGCAGAAATCAACTATCTGCGCGGTCTGATTTCAACGAATTGATTATAAAATAATATCGTTAATCACGATATCAAAGGGGTCGAGGAATGTCGATAATGTTCTACTTTTTTTCTTCTGCTTCTTTTTCTTTTATCGCTTCTTCGGACTATTTTGCTAATACAAATCTTTACTTATACGAATCGGTATCAGTGCTTTAATGAGCTTGCAAGCTTCGGGAATTATCACTCGGTACAATGGGGTGGAATTACCGCCACTACTTTTCAGTAGAAAAAAAAGATACCTCAAAAAAAGAAATCAAAAAGTAAAGAAAGAGAAAAAAGAAAATTCGCTTCACTAGAAAGTGGTACATTCATCCCATTAAAGTTACTCGAGCAAAGTGCTCAACAGACTCTATACATGTGATACTTGTGAAAAGTTTCTGGAAACAAGTTAATTTTTTTTTCTCTCAAGTCTGGGTGGAAAGATGTGAGATTTTTCATCTATCTTAGAGAAAAATTATTTGAAACATATTTACTCACCCAATATCGGGTTCCCTCGTAGAATCCTTGGATTTTTCGTTAGATTCACAAATAATTTTATCCGTAACGTCTCCTGAGAACTGGGCAGCAGAATAATTGGCGATATGTTTTTGTTCACTGTCACTAATTTTTTCAATTTCAAACTCATTCACTGTTTTAATGGCAACGGTAGAATCTTTGCCTTCATTATCAAGACAAAGTGAAGGTTCGTGAGACGGAGTCAATGTAATTTCTGACTTATCTTTACACGTCGTTGACATTTTTGACGGCACTACCGGCGGTGGTGGTGATGCAGTAGCACTGGAAAACACCGTTGACGTAGATGCGAAGGGGATAAACGAAGACAGTTTAACGTCCTGAATTTTCTTCGACCCTTCGCTGCCAACTCTACTCAGAGGTCGTTTATCTTTAGGTGATTTTACGGTGTCTTTGGATTTATCTTTGAGCTCTTTTTCCTCGTCTGGTACCTTCGATAGGTCCATGAGTATATCTGGTTTGAAATTTTTACCGGATATCGTGTTATTATCCTCTTCAATTTCAACGAGAATATTTTCCGAAGTCGATTTAGTAAGTCCAGGTAAATTCAGAAGACCATCTTCCGATTCTTCGGCGGACGAAGCTGCCTTCTTAATTTTTGTTCTAGAAACACTCAACTTGTCCTGATGACCGTCCGAACCAACGGTGATAATTTCCGGTGGTGATTTCAAATCAACTTTTGTGTTCGAAACTCTACTTGATACACTCGCCGCTGCTTCTTCGGCCGAAATTATTTTTGCACGTACTAACTGCACTTCTGGTATGGAGGTTACTTGCTCGTTTGAATTATCCTCGAATAAAATTTCCTCTACGTTTTCTCTTATCTTCACTTCCTTTATTTTTTTTTCACCTTCCAACGGAGATATCATTCCTCTCGGCTCTAACTCATTATCAAAGGAACTTCGAACAACTACCGGACTCTCTTTTTTCTTCAAAGAACTTCGTCTGCTGCAGATAGATCTCCGTGATTCTGCATTATCTGGACTTTGTTTAATCGTTGAACAAGATGAGGTGGGTGTCGCAATTTCCGGTGCCGAAGTTATTAACTCTTCGGGACGTTTGATGACCACATTTACTTCAACAGGACTCGAGACTCCTCGTTCTTCAGATACTCCCGGACTGCTTTGTTCTTTGTTCACGATTCCATCGGACCCTGTGATTTGCTGATCCTGTGCGTCGGGTGGTACCTCAAACTTTTCTTGTTTCGTGAGACTTTTCCTCCTTTCCGATGACGTTTGTAAAAGTCCTACGTCAATCGCTAGCGATTGTCTTCTTTCAGGTACGACTTGCTGCAGGAGTAACGGCCGCGTTTCCTTCAAGCTCTTTCTCCTTTCCGTCGTAACTTCTGCGTCGACACCGTGCTTAGCCAGGTATTCGTTAACCCTTTCGATGCTTTTTTGCTCCTTAAGACTCTTCTTCCGTTCCTTGGCCATCCTCCTCGCAGTATCGTCGACGTCTTTGACGCTCTTTCGAGTCTCTTCAATCGGTTCACCCAACGGTATTTGCGGCGACGCTAACGCGGTTTCCGGCTTCCTCGTATCTGCGGTCATGATTTTCCGTTCAGGATCGTCAGGCGTCTGTGAAGGGCCCTTAGCAGCGTCGTCGTCCTTGTTTGAATTATTTCGATCGCTAATTTTCCCTGATTTATTATCAGCTGTTTTTTCCTTAACGAGACTTCCTTGGCGTTTCACACTCTTTCTCCTCTCCTGACGATACGTCGAGGTCGAGGGTCCCGTGTCATAAATTGAAAAATTTTTCGCAATCTCATCACGCTCAGTTTCCAAACGTCTTTCAAAATCTCCTTCATTTTTATCATGGTGATGAAGATACTGCGATGCTTTGGATTCCGGAGTCGTCGGTTTCCCCAATATCGTTACGTTCACAACGGGAACGACGCCGTCGGTAAAGAGAAGTAGATCCCGAGTGGGATGATCACCTTGCAGAGGAACCACAGCGGCGGGACTACTTTTACCTGATGAGGGGGTTTTGTCACCTGAACATTTATCGGACTTTGACCCTGACGAGATTGCTGACGTAACCGTATTCTGCACGGGCAATATACTCGTCTTTTTCTTCGGAGAGTGGACAGGAGTCAGCGGAGATGCGTCTTCGAACTGATCAGCGTCCTCGTCCGCATCCGGGTCATGTTTGTCGATTGAGTTACCGCTCGCTCCTGAAATAGAAGTTGCAGTATTTGAGACGTGGTTCAAATTGTAAGCATCCACAAGAGCATGAGCGGTTGAATTTAATAAGAAGCCGCTCTCAATCACATTTGGATTGTTCTTCATCGGTCAATTATGAGCACTGAATTCAGTTGTACATGAGATATCGGATTAAACCGGACGTATAAATGATTCAAATAAAACACGCTATACGTCAATGGTTTTATCTGTGGCTAAAAATAAGTGAGGAAAAAAAAAACCACGCAGGTTACGAGCGTCGATCGTGACTGATGGTTGAAATAATAAATTACTGGTTCTCCGAGTCTCGATACGACGTATGATCAAATTATTACAGCTGAAACAATCGAGTGCTTTTGCACCATATAATGCTCTGAAGAACAGACGGGTTGAGCAAAGCATCATATTTGCTTCTTAGACTGAATAAATTAATCCAGCTGTTTTTTTAGCGATCGTAAAACAGAATTGGCGCTTCATTATTATCCCGTGTATAATATGAAGCCTTATGAATAAAAAAAAATTTGTGCCACATACGTGGAGAGATGTGAATTACGTGATTATCTCATCCGGTGTTTTCAATCGTTCCGGAAATATTTAACGAGAAAACTTATCTAATCATATTATCACGGGTATTCGGAATTCAATTAACGGAGCAAGAACGATATACGATTAGTTTCTATACAGAAATAAATTGAGCCCCTCGTTTTTTTTTTTTTTTTTTTTTTTTTTTTTTTTTTTTTTTTTCAAACTAATATACGAGAATACATGACTGATGGATAAAAATAGTAAAATATATAGCAGCCGACCAAAGCTGGAAATGTAGAAGAGTAGGAAAAAAAAATAAATGTTTCTGTAGAAGACTGAGAGCGTATTAGAGAAGAAATGGTCGGAATATAAAATCTATATCTGTACACGTTAACGCGGTTCTTTTCGAATAATATATCTTAAAAGTATATGCGGTATTGAGTCGCGCGCGCGGCCAAAATCGTGTTGTAAACTCGTGTCGTACTTCGGAAGACAATATCCAGCTGTTAGTTCTCTCGTTTTACTATCCCCTTTGATTACATCTGTCAGTTCAGCCCAAATACAACGACTATACCTACACGACCTCGTCACTCAATTATTGCACTCGCAGTAATACCGTTCAATTTATTAGGGCGACAACAGAACCGGAAAGACGAAAATTTTGTCACAAATTCACGATCACGATCTCCATGTACGTATAATCATGATCAAAGGAATCTTGCTGCTCTCCAACGATCCAACTCCGAAAAATATATGAGGTGAAAAAGATATTTTTTTTAACAAGATCATAATTATATTCTGATCCGTTTATTTTCTAATCCGATAGATCAATCGTTCGTGATTCACATGACGGCAGATAGGTATAGGTATATCTTGTGAATGAAGAAGTTAGAAATTTTATCCTAACAATTTAAATGCGAAGAATTAGTCATTTTATAGACGGAAAAGAAAAATTATTTTTGAACCAGAAATCAGGCAAATTTGGCACAGTTTTTTTTTTCAGGATATTCGAAAATGTTCATACATAAAACCAAAGTAGCTATACATCGCGTATAAAATGAGATTTCGATTCATTGGCGCCATTAAAGTCGCAACAAATTTCGCAGGAAGTATTGCCGCATTAAATTTACGACTATCTACAGGGAGAAAATTCATTGCGTTTAATTTGAGAGCGTAAAACACACCGTTCGATTATACTATGCAATACCACTCGTATATCAGCCGATGAATCGGCGATACAAATTTAAAAAAAAGGAACAAAAAAAAAACCAACGTCCCGCACTACGATCAAAGGGGTATTACCCGTGGTCGGGATTAATCAGATACAGATGAAAAAAGCAAATTGAAAAGAAAAAAAAAACAAATTTTTAAAATCCCTGCGGATTGTCACGGTGAAATATCGTAGGGATGCGAAAACGAAGGGTTAGAAGGTGATGAAAATACATATGATATATTGGACCTTTCAAGTTTCGCACTCACAAACAACACACCTTTGACAAAGGGACAACAAAATCCAACACATTGCACTGCTTCTCGTAGCATTATCTCGAACGAAATATGTTGTGTACGTATAGAGACAATTATTACGACGATGCTATTAATATCATTATTATCAAGTAGTATCGTTACGAACTGGGTTCTCCCAATAGCACCCAGCCGCTCTCGTTCAGACCGACACTCTACTAATACTGACTCGAGTTTCCCAACCGAAATCTTGAACACCCGTCGGAGTTCGGATACACGTATACTTTCCCGTTTGCCTCCCGTTTCGCCTACCTCCGCTTATATATTGTAGCCTCCTTGTATCGGCTGGACCATGAGATCTATAGATTTATGAAGCTTCGCGCGTCGATCTCAATGAGCCAGCGAATCAATGTCGTTCAAGAATTATGTATAGCCATATTCACGCAACCGTTTACGCCGTCGTCACGATCGTCATCTTATATTACGCGTAGATTGTCTTTCAACTCCAGTTTCAACATCTTAAAATAACTTGATAAATTCAACGGTCAGCAACTAAATCGCTCGTGCTCGCAAGCAATTTCATCATCGAGACCATCGCGATATCAAAAAACCCCATGTGCAAAATGATGCCACGCGCCTTTCGATTTTTTTCTTTCTTTTTCTTTCGCTTTTATTTTTTTTTTTTTATAGATGCACAAATCACAAGTGTTAACGTGTTTTCCGCTGCTAATGCATCGCTCGGTGTTCGGTACGTAAATAATAGTTATAAATATACATAATAGGTGTGTAGATTTACAGCACGTATATAATATGTGTGTATGAATGCTTGGAGGTGTGCATGTTATAAAAAGCAACTTCAATGCCAACAACAGCAGCAACTGCAGCACCAGGAGGCAGAGTAGCTGCAGCTATGAGCCATCGATTCGCTCGCTACGGGTCATGGTACGTATTTACAACGTGGTAATGTTGAAGGCAGTAGGCGTTTACTGCTGTTTATGTAAGACCGACGAACGGAATGCCGACTTGGTTTACCTTACGACAGATACTCGCGCGCTACCGATCTACGTATGTATGAATGAGATGAAACCGAATGAAAGAGGTCGATTCTCAGGACGACCTTATCGGACTCAACTCGCTATCATTCATTCATCAATTATATCATATCTGACACGCGATCTGACGAGGGTCTACATTCTCGTCGAAAAAATAAAAAAATTAAAAGAACCAAAAATAAACGATACTCGAAGTTCGCGTTGATCGGAAGATCGCATTTTGTAGAATACGTAGTAATACAGAGGAGTCAAAATGAAATGTACGCACCTGATTTGGACGAGGTGAGGTCGTTGAGGTCAGCGAGGTCGACGAGTTCTGGCGCTTGATTAGTCGACTCACTGTCATCTGGTAGGCTTCTACTTCTCCTGACGATGCAGATCGGTGTGACGAGCTACCGTATTCACGAAGAAGAGGAAGAAGAAGAAGTGGAAGCGGCAGAAGATGTAGAAGAAGTAGCCGTAAATACGGAAGACGGCGTGATGCGAGACGGGGACGAATGATAGGCGACGAGCGTGAGGAGCACAAAATACAGGGACAAAAGTACAGTTATTATCATATTGTTAGTTATATAAATTAACTATGATTGCATATGAATATTATAATTGCATCGATTACCAAAAATTATCATTAAACTAGCAACGTACGGACGCGCGGATCAAGTTCGACTCAAATACAACTACTGCACACTTGAAGACTCATCAAGAGAATCAGATTCTTTTTTTGTTCATTTGCGCTCATTACACTATACTACTGCGCACGAGGTAAAAGTTAGTTGTGAAATTTTACGAATCTCTACATTACACAGGGCTTTACAAAAGGAATTTATTTCAAGCTGGAACACCATCGGAATTATCGAGTGAACGGGAACTACGAGAAGCCTCAGGGCCCGGTGTCTGGCATCTAAGGTACACCAAATATATTTCCAAACACTTTTATACTCGGGTAGGATTTGAAAAAGAATTCTTGAGGTTTCAACAGGATATCGAATAATTGATCTTCAATTGCAGTGGTTTTAGAGCGATGACATTCCTAATTAGCGGTTGGATAACTACTGTTCTCCTTTTCTTTTACTTCTAATAACTAAATATTTGAATATCAGACTCACGATGGGAACGTCCCAAACTTGGTTGAAATATGCGCGAGTGAGAACCAAGAGATCCATTATTCCAATTTCTTTGATATGCAATTAAACCTGTATAGGTGTGATGAAATGATAAACTAAAACATCATAACTTGCGCACGTGATATTATAGGTATACGCGTAGCATCCAAACGTGAAGAGAAGTTTAACAAACGTATTTTCAGATGGTTCTATGTATAATACCGATTACACGAGACATTCGAACAGACACTTAGGTAGACGTTGTTAGTAGGCTGAGTGACTGTAAACTAACTACGGGTCGGTTATAAACCTGCTGACTACTTCGAGAAGGCCCGCAATGAATTCTGGATGGTTCTACCAATGGCATCATAAGGAAACTTTCTTAACTTTGTGCGCTTAATTTACTCCCTCTTAGCTTCCCCGAATCCTCTATACACACTTATTCTACCGGTAGTTCTACTTCCTCGTCAACTGCACGAGTTTTTAAACCGCCGATTTGTACAGGTATGTCGTACGGAAAAGTGAGTAACGATCGATCCGGTATCTCGTGTGAAAATGGAAAATGAAAGTAAAAAATGCAACTGCAAGAACCGGAAATCAAAATAGTCGCGTGTACGTTTTTTTCTCTGATAAAATTTCAACGTTTTTCCAGGAAGTAAAATGAGGCACACTCGCGGTATAAGATAGTGTACTAACGGTATTCCGACTATGTATAGATCGAGAATTAAAAATAGGAATTGACGTTAACATATGAATGTTTTAAAGATATCGACAAAATGAGTCAATGTGTGGCCGTGTTGAAGCGTTTTAACCGCGTCCAAATGAAAGAAAAATCTCTACATTTTCCATGGATGATGGTAAAATCCAGGCGTAACACTACTATGATATTTGCGATGTTAAATTTTTTTTTTCCCCGAACAAATTCAAAATGATTATAATTCTCACTGTTATAATCGCAATATTTATGTTGATGATAAACTCAATTTATTCATCTTTTACCCGTGTAAAAATAGAAGGCCGTTTTCGTGAACAGGATTACGGAGAGAAAAAAAAAAAGAATTATCATAATAGTTTTGTACGCGGGTTTTTTCCCCTCATATTACTGTAAATCAAATCATTGTAGGCGCAATGACGAATTCGTACGAATAGAGGATATAGCATAATATATGTCTGTAAAAATATTATATTCTTTTTATAAAATCGCTCCAAGTGTCTGGCTGATGCTGTAATTATATTATGCGGTTACAACTTTATATTTACATACTCGTCAATGGTAAAGTAATGTGTGTTATTGCTTCAGTTTTTATTTCTTTTTTTTGGTTTTTTCACCTCATTTTTCGTCTCACCTCCGCGCACTATAGGTTATAGCTGTACGACGGTGATAAAAAAAAAAAAAAAAACGGATGGATTCCTTTACGGGGAAGAACATTCCGCGGTTTTTTTTTTCTCGTTTTCTCTAAACTTGACGCACTCGAAACACTTCTTCGACTCACACACGTTACACATCTATTCTCATATATTTATATTTATTAACAATGGAGGTAAATACATTAACATAAAATTTGTCGGTAAAATATTATTCAACAGTTAATAATTATAATACGTTGTTTTTTGTTTCTCTACAGTAGAATACAGTGTCTTCTTTTTTAATATAGTAGAATACCTACTTATAATCAACGAGACTGCAGCGGCTGACGCCATGCACGGCAAGTAGATAATTGTACAGTCAATTATATCATATATACTTTCAGGCATAATAC
The DNA here is from genome assembly GCA_963932425.1 of Athalia cordata. Taxonomy (NCBI): domain Eukaryota; kingdom Metazoa; phylum Arthropoda; class Insecta; order Hymenoptera; family Athaliidae; genus Athalia; species Athalia cordata. The sequence continues at coordinate 37,733,312 of OZ010626.1, forward strand.
ATAGCAGTCGTACAGGTTTTTATATGGAGGACAGAAAATTTGGAAAATTTGAAATTAGAACTTTTTTTTTTCTTCCTTTTAATTCGAGATTTTCATTCACGGATGATTACACCAAGAAATTATTGATTCCATGTTACGGTAATACATGTCAGACAGCAGGGATTCTCGTTTTAAATTTTCGTTCGTTTTTTTTCTCTTCTGATTTACATATAGTATTTTTAGGCCGGAAGAATCGACGTTCTGCAAATAGTTACAATTAAATAGTTATAAATATTTCGTCTAAAATTACCAATTATTACAGCCACGAGAATTCGTAGACGTATTTTACGTAGGCTGCATATATAGGTAGGTTTGTATTATCGAACGTTGATAGAATTTCATTGCATCCATCGTTTAAATTTTTATTTTTTCATCGTTTTATTTTCATTTTTAAATTGATTCACGTATTTATTCGTTATTATTTTTATTTTAATCATGAATTTTCATTACCACAGGGCTCATAAGGTCGTTGGTTACGAAGGGGATTAGGTACATCGCGGGTTGCCATAAACTTGTGGCGACGTTTTCGTTGAACATTTTTTGATTAAAAAAAACTTTTAAAAAATGTAACTTTTAAGGTGATGCGAAAAATGAAGAGCATCAGGCTTACTTTTTATGGGTTTTATAGGATCGTACTTTGGCAATGTATAATTTGACACTTATTAATTAATCAACAATTGGAAAATAATTTATCATAGTTAACGTTGTGTGAAAATGAAAGGAAAAATCATCCCGTTAAAAATTTCGAAATATCGAGTATCTGTAGACCATACGGCATAGTTTTTTTTTTGCTTTTTAATCGCGCGTTTGAAAATTCGTTGAAAATAACCATTGGCCGTTTCACATTAATTATTATTTTTGATTAGATTCACAAGTTATGCATCACATTGATTACTACTAATGAAATTTTTTAGTTTCTCTTTATTGAAAAATCTTTACTTGTTTTTTTTTATTGATTTTTAATTTTTTTAATCATGTATCTTTCGTTCTTCATTCGTCGAAGTTGAATAATATCGGTTCAGTATCGATAAAATTCTATGTATATAAGATTTATATACATAAATATATATATATTTTTTTTTAAAGATATGTGAGCTGCCGATTGTAATATGTGTATATATATAGAAATAAGTTACAAAGTCTTATAAAAATTTTTTAATCCGCGCACACAAATATGACGGGTTTAGTTATAATTTTTTTTTTTTTCATATTCTTTTTTTTAACTTTTGCTTATTTTCTTTGTTAAATTTAATTTTATATAATTCGGTTCCTTTCATTTTTCAGGGATGGTTCGCGACTTTTTTTTTTTATCACTGGAATTAATAGCGTAGGTGTATCAATTTTTAAGTTACATAATTAGTCTTGGAATTATTGGAATGGATGTTTTTTAGGGCACACGTAACACAGTTAACGTTACAATATGTTTTAGTGTATGGTTATCATAGTATATGTGTATAGTCACAACAACAATATCGCATTGGTCATCTAATTTATAATGATTATCCTCCCGCGATCGTATAGGTGCTCAGATCCGGTTCTGAAAATAATCCGAAAAAAAAAGAAACAGATTCAGATTAATTTATTTTAACCTATTGCATGCACTGAACAGGAATTAGAAATATTTATTATATTTACAGTGACGAAAACATAATGTGCGAAAAAAATTTATGCCATAATTATCAAACATTGAATTGGTGCGAATAAAGAGAATCTAAAGACTTAAGACGAACAGAAAAAAAAAGTTAAAAAGGGGTTCGTTAAATAATCCCTCGATCAATTAACGTAATTTGAATTATAAGGGTGAAAAGTGTTAGCGTGAAATCTAGGCCATAGGTAGTCGCATATTTTTTCATACGTGAGAGAAAGGCAGTGGTTATTTAAATTTAATACAGCTATATAGAACGGAGATTATTTTATCTTTTAAAGTTTCAGTTGATCACACGAAATAAGATGAATCTGTCGCTTTAAGAAGAGACCAACCCACCCTACGGGTCATAAAGAGATTTTATAGGCGACCCAAGGTGGATATTGGACGACTAGATTAAGCTGCGCCTAGAATTAAAGATTCAGTGGCTCTGAAACCCTCCCTGAAATCTTTTCGGTATACCTATCGCACGTCGTACGAGCTTTTTTTTCTCATTGTGTTTCAAAAAAAGCCAAATCTATAATGCATGTTTCATCGGAAGAAACAAAAAATGTTAGATATTAACATTTTACGAAAATAGTTTCAATCAAAGCTTTTTTAGTTCTTGCTATACATATATATATAATAATAGTGAAGGAAAAGTGCCAGTGAGTAGTGGAAAGCTATATGGATATAAATATTATACATACATGATTATAATATATATTAGAAAAGCGACGGTGAACGAAAAATAGAAATAAACTAAAATCAAATAATGAAATAAAAAAAAATAAATAAATAACTTAGAGTTACGTTAGTTACAATAAATATTATATGTAATATTTGTTAGTTAGCTTCGATCTAAGATCGTTTAATTCAAACGAACATAAAGAGAAGTATTAGAATTATTATATAATATTTACCGCATACATCAGCTTGTGGTTTTCTGTTTTCTGACTTCTCATATCCTATGTGTCTCTGTCTCTCTGTCTCTCAGTCTCTCAGTATCTGTCTTTTTTCTCATTTTTCTTTTCTTTTTTTTTTCTCTCTCTCTCTCTTTCTCTTTCTCTTTCTCTTTCTCGCCTAACTGCAAAGAGACAAAGTCAATTTTATACACTGCTTAGTTCGTTGTGGAGAAGCTACTGGTATATAAAATCATAAGTAGGTTTAGAGAAAAAGAAAAAAAAAATTGTTTTACGTATGTTCCTTTCATTTGTTTAGTTATATTTCATAAAGATCTTTTTTTTCTTTTTTTTTTCTACTCTACCAGGCAATTTTCATTCACTATTATTTTTGTACTTACTTGCTCTCGCATTACACCCCGCGATAATTTGCTTTCAACAGATCGAAGTTCGTTTTCTTTCTATCTACACCACAGTAATTATTTTAATATTTAATTATTCATTTCAACTCGATCAAACACTATGTACAGTTTCATCGATTTCATCACCGATAGGATGTACAGCTGGTGATACAGTATTTGTATCTCTTGAATACCGAAGCAAATCGACAAAATTCTCATCATGGTCGTTCGCAAGAATTACGTGGCAATATAAAATTATCGTAGACGTATGCAATGTCCGAGTTTTCTTCGCCAAATCTCTAGCTGGAATATTTTTCACTGTTCGATACTCACCGTAATTATTATTTTCTTTTAGGGCGTGTTGAAGTTCGGTAGCAATTTAAAAATTCCTGATCCCAATACATTCATTTTCAGAAGATGATCCCTCTCCAATCACCACAAGAGGACGAGAAAATTAAAAAAATCAAACACAAACGTAATCATAACTGAAACTTGTACGGGCACATACAATAATTAGGTATAGGGAATTCGGGGACGGACAAACGGACGGACATACTTAAGGGGTATATAATAATCAAACAAAATATAACAATTATTGTACAGGTGTACAGCATCCCGTTTATTAGAATAAATACCGAAAATACAATCGTTAACATTTATATTCCGATGTTATGTTATTTGAAAGTCTCTTGAATATTGTTTTATGAATTAAAATTTGATATGCTTACGTATTTAATATAATTTTATCAATCTATTTGCTGAATTAATTCATCATTTTATTCTTTTTCTTCTGTAGTTTTGAATAATCAATTATTAATCACATAAAGAAAACACACGCATGCAATATCGGTGGAAGAAAAGTATGCATATTATGTATTTACATAATTATAATACCAACTTGAAACGAATTATCACTACAGACAAAATTTATACATGATACAGCGTAAATTGCACAATTTTTAATTATATGTTTGTCAAAATATATTATCACGATAATAACGTGATCGATCAATCAAGTAATTAATTTATGTATTAATTATTTACTTTACATTACTTTTATAAATGCTTATTCGAAAAAAGAAGCGTCGTGAATCGAATGATTATAGCGGTGCGATATCAAAATGGATCAATATTTAAGAATGAATTATAATTTACAAGACATGATCGGCTTGAGAAAATTTTATTTCTTCATTTCGTTTTTTTTCTTTTTCTTTTCATTTTGCATACTTTTTTCCAGTTTTTTTCAACAAAAATAAAAAGTCGCGAAAAAATATTACACGTTATACGTAAAAATAGTGACGCATAATTTTTTTATTTTTTGAAAATTTTCATCAGCGATTTTAATCAAGTTTTTAATTTAGCGGGTGCGTTTGATGTAGCGTGCTGTATAACAGTAATTTACAAAACAGAAATATAATACTGAACTGAAAACATAGTGGGACAGAGGCGTAAATAACCGAAATTAATATGAACCAAAAATACATTTATGACAGGACGTGGGAATCACACACAAAATACGTGAAATACCTGCCCAATAGGCTGAATGATTGAAATGGTGATATATTAATAGCTGCTTTTTTTTATTAACTAAAAGTTGAAAAATATGCAGTCGAAGAACGAGCTGTACCAAATATCGATGCCGACCAACCGGACCTAATTTTATTTATAACTTAATACTTGAAACGAAATGCCCCAGAAATACTGCTGCGATTGGAAATGACGTAATCAATAACTTCAGTTTTCGATATTTAAAACCTTCGAAAACCGGCGAGGCTATACATATAATCTCGCTTTGGAAAAACCAAGTAACATGTTTTAAAAAAATATATGTATATTCCTATGTATACCTCTGCGTACAACGTATAAAATATTTAGGCAGATTGTAATATTTGTGATTACATATGTACTTAGAAAAATTATCAAAGTAACGATATCGACCTGATTTATTTTTCTTCTGCGATTAGATATTGAATTTAATTTTCAAATTGATAAAAAATTCGTTAAAAACAGATCTATCATTCTGGCTGGAATATTAAAGACGATGAAAATTAGAGTAGTACATCTACCAACGAGATACCTAACATAAACCTAGCAAGGATATTTAGACAATAGAATCTCAACATCCAACTGATAATTATAATACTTATATTTAAATCCGGATATTACGGCGCGTAATGATCCTCCTAAAGTAAGCTATGAACGAAGTGACGAGTTTCTATAGATTAGATAATTATCACTCGTTAGAATGTTTCATATTCCTAAATACTGAATTCTCTTCACGTCTTCGACTATTAGCACAATAGTGCCATAAGTATCGGCAGCCTGCCATGCAAATTTGAAATAAAATTTCAGGCTCAGCGTCCGAGGACGCCGTTTGCGGACGGAGATGTCAGATCCATTATCGAATGTTCAAAAAATATATTTATATGTATATTTTTCTTTTGTTCGTTGTTGTAAATTAGTACCTGAGATATCTAGAATTTCATATAAATCGAATCATAATACATTGAAGGCGCTCGAGAGAAAACAAAATGTTCCACGAATATTCATTATTAAAATTTACCGCAAAGGTGGCAAATGTAATAATTCTTGCAAGGCACTTTAAATATTATATACACGTTCCTGTAAACTTCCCATCTACGATCACAAGAAGCAGAAAAGCTGCCGTCAGTGTAAACTTTGTATACTCGGAAATAAAAACCTCTCCGATGGATTCCTACAGGCATTCAATGAACTCGAAGTTTGTGCACTCTCGTAGAAAACTGGCAATAACGAATGTAGGTTCATGTATTTTTTCTTTTTCAATTCCGATCGCAAACCGTCAAGTCTCTGACGGTTTGTTTAGCTGCACTCTTTCATGAGATCCTGATAATTTAATCGAATACACTAAGCTCTTCAATTTCCCTGGATCGGAGGCGCTGTTTTTTATTCATTAAACAGTAAACACCCGACATCTACTGACTACCCTATATAGATAAGATGTTCAAAAGCTTTCGGATTTAACGAGGTTGTGTTGGTGCTGGAGCCCCTCGATCAAATCCATATGATGAGGTGGCTGCACCACGTTAATTTTTCTTTCTCTAAAATACTCCTGCCTTTGTCTGCGACTATCAGTGACCGCGATTTGTGGCATAAAATTTCTTTTTTCCCGCTCAATATCAACCTCGTCATCTTGACCGCTCACCTGGGCAATGCTATCTGGGATAGGCAATGGTTTAGCTACTCCGATGCGCACAGTCCCCTTAGGAGCACCCTTCAACGCTTGCACCGCCTGGTCCAACGTAGCGTTCTCAAGGGCAATGTCATTGACGAACAACAGTCGATCGCCGGGGATCAATTGACCGTCAACTTGAGCCACACCCCCAGGCACCAGTGAGCGAATTACTATCACAGTTTCATTGGGGTTCATTGGATCCTGAAATTATAATGCCAAAACAAAAGTGAGTAGGTGTGCAATTGTTCTAGCATTCTCGGTTCAGATTATGAAAATTCCAAAAATTAACTTGGGTTTTTACCTGATAGTCCAGAATCGAGAACCCAAGGCCCCTCTCTCCTTTAACCAATTCGATAATTTGCGGCTCTGAGCTCCACATAGCTAGACCAGTCAGCGGTTCGAGCGAGCGTGATTTCATTTTGCTTAGACTGGCGTCGGTGACGGTAGCAGTTGTTGTTGTGGAAGCCAACGAGCCGTCGGACTTTGCCTTTACCAAACGATCCATCGCTGGCAATAAATTTTGTAGCGAACCTCCGAGAATACTCTTGATATGAAATAAATAACGAATAAATAAATAAATGAACGATATCGTAGCGGGCAATTTCTCTCGGTAAAATTTTAATCCACCAATAAAGTGAACTACGCGCGACTTACTCTGGTCTGAAAAGCAGCCTGATGTTGTGCAGTATCGATGGGACAAAGCGGATCTTGCGAAGCGATGTTTCTTCCACAAACCATGCGAACGTGAAGCGGCAACTCCTTGAGTACGCTAACTACTTCCATGTGATTAATTCCAAGCAAACGATATCCATTTACCTGCAAATTAATCCATGTTCTCTTCGCAAAACGGACTTGTTCTCATTTTTAAGATAATAAAATACAATATGAATTTTTTGCTATATTTGGCAAATAAAGAAGCAAGTATCAATTTCGTTTACTGATAGATCAATGATAGAATACCTCCAAAAGTTCATCTCCGCTTCTCAGACATCCATTTTGTCCTACCGGTCCCTCTGGAAGTATGGATCTGATGTAATGGTGAGGTCGTACTTCTTGTCCATCTTCAACGTCGACGGTACCTTCCAAACTAATTCCCAAGCCACTGCCTTCCGCGAATTTTTTCAGCTGTGCGACCTTATAACGCGCGATGAAAACAAATTTAGCAACTGGCAGTTCAGTGATGATTGTTGATTCAAAGAATATCAGGCTTTAAATTCACGTTGATGTCCTGTCTCCTAGGCTACCGTCACTCGCATGAAAAAATTTCAACGAAAAATATCCATCGAATTGGAATAAAGGGCGATGATTTGAATGAAGTACCGTTGCGTATTGTGTTTCACACATTGTGTGAAAATGTCATACGATAAAATCGCTGAATCATTAGCGTCCCCTCGGTTCAGTGAGCAAGAATTTACTTTTTGTTCGCTGCATAAAAGGTTCCGGGGTATAATTTTTCAGAAATAATCGTAATGTAAAATATAACGTAGAACATTTTATCTTATGAAAATTGTGGAACTTAGAACCCGAAAATCATTATTTCCCGTTTATGCCCAACGGAAATTTTGATTCTCTCCGATAAAGATGACGCGCGGGTATTCTATTCGGGTAAAACTTACAACAATCTCCGTATCTGGTCCGGCGATCTTCTGCCATTTGGCCTTGATAGACGCTCTAATCTGCGGGGTCAACTCGGTCGAAGGATCGCTAAGAAGTGCTTCAACGTTTGAAGCTTCGTCAGGTTCTTCCGAATCCTCACGATCCCTTTCGTGCATCACGGCGCTATCGACGGTAGTATGCGATTCACCTTCGGGCTCGATTTCGTTCGTGTCCTAAAAAAAATAAGAAAAACACCAGATGTACAAAAAAAAAAAAAGTAGAGATACCCAATGAATTTTCCTCTCTCGTTTCCCAATATTATCCTATCCTCTATTATTTTCTTTCCTTCCAACTTATCCCTGTGGAACAAAAAAAAAAAACTATAAAAGCGTCTAGACTTCGCATCTTCTTACCGCACTAATTGGAAAGCCTGGTAAGCTCGCTATTGATGGGGATCCGGGTTGCTGCGGTCCTTGTTCGCTGGCAGCGATAGCCTGTTGAAGTGTTTCGTACTTTGGTCCACGAAGATATCTTTCAAGGCACAGAGTAACGCTCTGTCCTGTACTTCTCAATACTTCGACGGCTTCGTGGTTTGAGTATCCCTGAAGGGAGTGACCATCGACTTCCACTATGCGATCGTTTATCTGGATTTTATTGCTCAGATCAGCAGCGCTTCCCTCGCTTATACTTTTGACAAAAATCCCGGACAATTCCTCTGCAATTTTTTAATCGATTTGTGAAAAACAAGCTTTGAAGATGGTAGATTTTTGCGCGTACATGCTCCAAAAAACTTTCAGACATGTACACATTGCAAAGAGCAGTGATATAGTGACGGTCACCTTTTTCGCAGACGTATCCGGCGATGGTGATTCCAAGGCCATAAATGTCCTTTTTAAGCTCGACTGTGAATCTCTCCATTTCCGGCAGACTTCCGACGTCCAATGGATCCATTGAAATGACCGGTAAATTTTGTACCTGAGATACTGGAGTAATTGGAATAACAGGAACAGCAGCAACGGGAACTGGATTTCTAACAACGTCCATGATGAGACCTGGTCTTGCCTGTTTCAGGACACAATCATCTTTTATTTTTTCCGGATCTTCTTCAACAGAATTCATTTCTACAGCTCAAAAGCTTTACTCACGTGCATCTCGATCTCCGGTTCCTGAGAGTACATGTATCCGTTGTCATAATTTGTATCTCCGGTCGTAGCATTACGGTTGCAAGATTCAGGGGCGTTATGAATAAGGTGTCTTTCCAATTCATCAGGATCTCCGAGGATCCTTGTGGGTACAATTGGAGCATGGCTTCCGAGTGCCTAAAGAAAAAGTGAGATGGTATACCATACAAGAAGATGATGTTTGTAATTATATTGTGGTCTGGTTGGAACACAATTTTTTTGGCACAAGCAGAATTTCTCAAGGATTCCGAGGAACGTTAGGGAATCTTTTCTTCTCGAAAATGGTAGATAGGTATAATACATAGTGATCGTGGGTATACATAACAACGTGATTTAGCGTGTTCCGGATGAAGAAATACGGCAGATGCTGCGCAAACACGCGCGGTCATTTTTTTTCTCTCTTACAGTTTGTTCTTCTCATTTTTTTCTACCACAGTGCATTAGGTGAAGAAGTAATAAGTAAACGCGTTATAATAAGGAATCGATTTGTAGTTAATACAACGTAGGCAGCAGCCAGAACACTGATTTATGATCAGCTACGGCCAATGAGATTACATAGGCGGATCGTTGGAACGAAATTTACGAGGGTTGAACGAAGTCTTAGGGTCTAACTACATATAATACAACATTTATTTTCCACATAAAACGCAAGTTTTGTCAATAGTTGATCGATCTCTCCAACATATTCTTGATTTTAGGATACTGGCATAGCACGCGCGCGCCGCATTGTATTGTTGAGGTCAAACTGTCGCTGAAAGGATTGGAAAAATGTTGAATCTTTGGCTCCGAGAAAAATACTAGTAGGCAATTGCCTTTGATTTTTTCGATTTTGAAATCTGAAAATGATATTCTGTTTTTACCAACTTTCTCATGTATTTTGAGTTCACGAATTCCAATCTACAAGCTAAATTAATCTATCTTCAGAAATGATCGAGTTATAATCGATTTATCGCTTTAAAAAGTGAAAAAATGAAAATATCTCGATGAGATTTATTCCTAGCTCGATTTATTTGACGGAATGGTGTTCCTGAGGTCAAAATACATCGAAATTGCCTATGAGCCCCTATTGAACCCTATCAAAATAAAAAGTTGATTTTTGACTCCAAATTCGACAAAAATCCAAAGGGGTATACCTTAAATTTTTATCGATTTTGGGGTCAAAAATCGACATTTTTTTAAATGGATCGAAGGATACTTTTCTGACGTAATTTGACCTCAGGAACACGAATCTGCAAGTTAAATTGCTCTATCTATAAAATTGATCGAGTTATCGCCAATTTATCGCTCTGAAAAGTGAAAAAATCTAGATATCTCGATGGGATATTTTTCTATCTGAATTTAGTCGACGGATTCGTGTTCCTGAGGTCAAATTACGTTGGAAAAGTGTCCTACAATCGATTTCAAAAATTCTTTATTTTTGGCCCATTGATTTTATTCGATTCCGGGACGACGAATCAATTTAATGTTACCAAATTCTAACTTTTCCAAAATTACGGCCTTTTGATTAAAATTGTACGCATATCGCGGTCAATTAAAATGCGAAACGCATTATTGATTAAAACGGCGCGTAGAATTTTTTTTTCTCATCTCATTATCACACCGAGTTCGTATCAACACCAGTAGTAATAGCAGTATAATAAGTGTAAATTTACGAGCACTTTTGAAAGTATAAACTGCGCTTAAAAGGATTGATACTATATTCATGCTTTGGATTTGTCAGATGTGCAACTAAAAGCGTTTAAAAACCGTGAAGTGAGTGAAAAAAAAAACTAAATAAATTGAATTAATTTTTTCCAGCTGAGCTTGCATGTATCAAATATAATTTTGCAATTCTCACCTGGTAATCCGGAGACGTTGGTTCGACGGGACGAGCGACGACGAGTCGTACATGAGTTCCCGATTGACGCAAAACCGCCGCAACCTGCTCGCTCCCCATTCCTCGGAGATTGACATCTCCGATCTGCAGGATATGGTCCCCACTCTGGAGTCTATTATCCTATTTTAGAATAGAATAATTTTCAATAAGTGCTCTTTTTTTCACTTCACCAGTGATTTTACAAGCGGTTCAAAAATTTATGGAACAAATCCTTAACCCATGAAGTGTGTGAGTATGATATGAAAGGGAAAAGAAACATCTGTTGTAGAAGAAAAGGAAAAAGAGAAAAAGATCGAGGAGAAGTTGGGGGAAAAATGAATGAGACAGAGGCTAGGGAGTGGTTGGAGATACACGGGGTGACTGTCCGTCCCTTGACAGAATCTGAAAAGATATATACCGAAGCTCACGCGGAGGCGCCTGATGGACCAGACGATCTACAGAGAACCCCTTTAGTATATGAAAAGTGAAAGAGTTTCCCTTTGAGATGCGGATATACATCATGGGACCAAAGACTCCTGTTCATAGAGTCTAAAGTCACCGTTGATTGAACATTTTTTTTTCTTCTTTACTTTGCCATTGCGTTAGTGAAAAACCGCACCTGGCGATATGCAAACTTTTATCACGATAATTTAAATTTCATGAGGGGTTTCTTTTTCCCCGTAGACATGTGCCTATAAAGTACAAAAACAAAAAAAAAAAAAAGAAAAGAAAGATGAATAAAGCAGAATAAAATAAAATCTCTCTTTCTGCGTAAATAAAACATAATCTCTGTATGATATGTGCTGGTATTAAATACAATCCTTTTATCTTCCGTGAAATAATCTTTTTAAACGAAGTTTCACTAATTGTTCAAAAGTGTCGGCGATTGACGTAAAAGAACAAAAGCAGACCAAATAATGCTGGAGGACATTCAAGTTGGTGGTTAAATTCAAGTATTTTTTTTTTTTTCAAATTATTTTCTCTCTTTCTTTTCAACGTTACCCGAGATTCAGCGCGCGATGCGGGTTTGAGAAGCGTACGAGATTTTCTCCATAGAAAAAGCCTACCTTTCTTATTCGTCCCGGCATCTCTCTCGTGATTTGTAATATTCAAATTCTCGCTTTCATTCCCTTCCATTAACAAAAACGGCGCGAAAATATCGCGAACTTCTAAAGAATCGCGACACATTTAAGGAATTATACTTCTGCGAGGTAATGCTAAGCCGCATGCTGGATCTCGGAATTCTTATTATCGACTAGTTTTCTTAAATCCTCATTGAAATGATCGAGTATCGAATGTAGATGAAAATCTTCGATATTTAATTTATAATTAATTTCCAGCTCTTTGCGTATCCGTCTTCTGTTTTTCTTCCAAAAACCGCGTACACGTGCACGTCTCTCATTTCTCTATCCCCATAAATTTTCTATACCCACGCGGGGATCCGTGAACAAAAATAACTCTTTTACGATTTAGAGTATTGCCTCGTTTCTGCACAGGCTCTATTTCTTTTACAACTTATATCATTATTGTTATTACTATTACTATTCTTATATTCTGTGAAAAACAAGATTATCGTTATCGTCGTAACAACTACGATAACTTACGCGATCGGCAACACCCCCTGGGAGAATGGTCTTGACGACGACTCCGGTGCTCCGTCCACCGATGATTCCAAATCCAAGACCGCTTCCATCGTTGATCAAATTGATCACTTCAACCTGCGCCCACTCCGTGTTCAGCTGCAACCGTAAAAAAAGAGAAAAATAAGTGATAAAAAAGAGAAAAATTATCTTCGTTATATAGTCCGCATTTTGAACATGAATTCAAATATCGCATTCAAATGTGAAGGGTGAAAAGTGGTTCACGGTATAATCTACCCGGCAATTTGGAATTTTCAAATATCAATTGAAACTATTGAATGGGGCATATCGATTCGAGTATGCGACGTGACACGGTCCAATATGAAACTCAGTAAGCGTTTTGGGCATTTGGGATCATTATTTCGGTCTCTGAAATTTCCCGGGGATCCGATAGTGGGCGTTTTATGATATACTCTTTTTTATTTATTTATTATTCTGATCATTATTATTATTATTTTTTATAACTTGTTTATTTTCTTTCCTCGAAGCTCTCGAGTTTTCTATTCTTTTCCTCCATAGGTTTTATCTTGCTGGAGTGCAGAACTATACAGAATTTATCGAGGACTGGAATTTATATTACATCATTCCACGCTGCCTTCGAAGAAGAAGCAGAAGCAGAAGCTGAAGATGTTTGAATATATATTCGAACTTGTATTTCACCATTACTGCAGCGTCAGAAGACGATCTAGTTTTATACTAGAAAAGTAATGTCCACTAACTCAGTTCATTGAATTTTACGAACGATGCAGGAGGAATGATTGTTTCTCAATAAATAAATACCATTGCACGGATTTACGGTGGCTTGAATGACCCCGAGAGAAATGCGATTACGTCGGGATATTTTACTTTCGAAAACCTCAATATAACAAATGGAGCTTCTCGAGGTGCTTACTCAGCTCGAATCCCTTTTCTTTACAAGAGGCAATTAGCGTTCATTAATTATTATCGAAGCATTTTTCCGTCCATCTTTTGATTTCCCGCGTGAATATTATCCACACGATATATTACATGAATTACGACGTAAAGGCCGAGAGCGACGACTAGAACGGTAGAAGTGAGGGGTGGAATATTTAAAAAAAAAAACACCCTAAAATTCCTGGCTTCGTTTGGAGGTAACTTTATTACATAATTTAAACCCTCGCACCACCTATTATTCCTTAGGGCTGTGCACAGGCGAAAAAGCCGTCTTCAAAGCCGACGTTCATTCACGCGAATCAGTGTCGAGGGAAAACGGCGAACATCGATCAAACATCGCGCCTCCTTTCCCTCCGAGCCAGAGGGGCAGTTCCGTTTCTTATATCCCTTAAATGAGAACGCGCGGGTGGTTTTTGCTATATCAACTCATTGTCAGTCGCGAAAAAAAACGAAAAATTCTCAATCACTCCATCAGAAGTTAAACTGTAGGCGCGGTACGAAAGCTCATTTTTACCGATCGAGTAAACGCTTCGACTTTATTTCATCTGGTTAAAAATTGAAATTTCAATTTTTCAAATTTCACGGTAGCTGCAGCCATCCAGATATCCGATCGTTTGGTATGGGTAACGATAATTACTGAACAGGGATGCAACCTATACCTGTATAAACGTTACGTTCGGAATCATTAAATTATCCGTAAAATTTCAAGTGTAACAAATATTTCCCTGGCGTCGAAGGGATTGAAAATTAATTACGTCGATCAATTAAAACAGACATTTGGCGTACACGGGACAACGACGACGCGTAAAATACGTCCAAACTACACGAAGGTTAGGTACGACTCTGTATACATCTATGAACAATGAATAATTATACGAGGGAGTGGATTTATTTAATTGAAAAAGCTGGTCATAGAGTCGAGAAGTTTTCTCTCTCTCTTTCCTTTTTCTTGTTTTTTTTTCCCTATACGTGTGTTTGTTACGTTTCAATTGTTAGATTCGGCTGAATGGTCACATCGTGCTGTATTGTTATATGCTGTGTATGGCTTGCATAAAAGCAAACGAGATGAAATTTTGGGGGAAAAAAAAAAAACATCAAATGCGAAGAGAATAAAAAACTTGGCATTGCGAATTACCCGAATTATTATTATAGGTATAATTTGTATACCGTGCGGTTGTTTCTCGTCATACTTTTATAAATGACGTGAGCGATTGACTAAAACAGCTGAAAATCTTTTTGGTCCGCGTAGATAAATCAGGATTTAGCTGTTTGTTCCCGTAACCGCAAATCCCACAGCGCAGCTGGTGGCGAGATAAAATAATCCATTGTTCAATACATTATCGTGAGAATTCACAAAATGTTCAAGTCACGGTGTGAGTTTTTGTTTGATTTTTATTTTTTTATTTTATCGGGTGTAAAAGTCAGAAACATTCGTGCATGTGAAGATATAACGTCAAAAGAGGGACTTTGAAAAATGTGGAGGGAAGAAAAAGAAATTAAAATAGAAAAAAAAACCAACAACTTTCCAACGTCCAATGCACCGTTATAAAAATTATAAAAGGCAACGATAAACGGCCTCGTCGGACTGATTTCCATAAGGTAATTAAACTCTGTAAAATCGTTACTCAGCTTGCAAGGGAGTTACAAGTGGAGTTGAAAAGAGAAGAAAAAATAAAATAAAAATAGGACGGACTGTGTTTATTTTTTCTTTAAATTTAATTCTACATCAACCGTCACAAAAGCCACCGGCACGACCACGACGCGACGTTGGGGTGAATTCAGGTTTCAATGTAAAAAATATATATTACTTATGATTATGCATAAATATATAAGTATACGGATACCAGTCAACTTCCAATATTTTTACTATTACTACTATTATTATTATTATTATGATTAATATCGTTATCATATTCCTCTCCATTGTTTTTGACATCAAAGATATACGTATCGCGATATCGTCGTGGCGCACGTATATATTATTATTATTATTTGATTAAAAGTTAAGAAGAGAAAGAAGAAAAAGGAATAAAAAAAACTCTTGAGTTGTAAAAAATTTTCACGGGAGTATAAATAATATATATCTAGGATGATTTGAATAATTGATTGAAATTTGTGCGCAGAACAAGGCGCAGTGATTGGGCATCGAATCGGTTCTGATACCGATAATCGATACTCGGTTCGTTTCACCCCTCACTTCATGTACATGAAAATATTCTTGGAAACTAGCCAATCGCAGAGGGCAAGGAGGAAAAGGGACAGTCCTTTTCGAACAGGAGGACGGGCCAGATTTTTGTCTTCTTCTTTTTGAAAAGAAAAAAAACAAGGGCCGAGGAACAAGAGCTAAAGGTTCGATACCCTGAGGCCAAACTCGAAGTAGATCCCGTAATTTCGAGCGACATATTTGCGGGATCGCGTACAGATGGAAAAAGATTTCAAGTGTATCAATTTTCCAATTGACTAGCTCTTACGAATGTTGGCTGTATTATTACCATTATTATATAATATTGGTTTATATAATCTGAGAAAATAATTCCGCACGCCTGACTCGGTATAATAGACGTTATACAGTTCCTTTCTCCATTGAGGTATACTGCAGCCCTTTCCGTTCATCTAAATTCCCTCGGGGTGATAACCAGCCAGTTAATACTCCACTCCAGGAGTCTATAAAATACGCTCACATAGAACACGTACGAACGTAGTGCCGAGACTCGCTTGTGGATAATATTTACCGTTAAAATCGATAATCTCAACTCTTAAACAAACATGTTATTACCCGGTGGGCACACAGAGTTCGCCCTTGTAATCAAGCGACCCTTGACTATACGTAAATTAGGGACTCGTCGCCGCGTTCCGCCTCTTCAGCTACTGGTTATGGATCGTATAGATCGTTTTACGATCATCTCCTCAACGTCGACGTGCGAGAGTGGAATAATGAGGGGTAAAGGGGATCGTCAAGACGGAACCGAGTTGCGGCCATGAAATTGCTGCCCGTGCTGTTCACAGACGAGGAAAATAAATTGCGCGGAGCCATTTTAGAAATTAAGAGTTTAAGATATTGTTCCGAAATACACGTATTTTAGTTCCGGAAAAAAAGGGCAAAGACTACGAGCTCTATATTCTGCAATACTTCAGATTTATCATCAAAGGCAGACCAATTTGGAAAATAATTTTTCGACTTTATTGCCTTCCATTCGTATATCAACATCCTCCCCGAGTCGTCTACAAAAGCTTTCTTATATCACCGAATAAAACTCTACATAGAGCGATAAAAAAATTTCATAGTTTAGTCTAGCTATGCACTCTAGGTGCAGCGATGATGCGTCTCACGAAAACATTTCACATATTCTGCAGACGCGTAAAGTTTCCGCGCTATACGTTTTCTGATATAAAATGGCGATAGACATCGAGACGGGGGTGGGGGTGGTGGATCGAGAGGAAAAATAAGACAATATAGACTACGACTATATAACGGAGGGGGCCTCTAACTGGTAGAAATTCACTTAACGTTATAGGAATACGGTTTATTCTCAACGAGCGCATAGAAAATCGAGTCAATTTATGGCTAATCACTGATTTAAAGCCGATCGAATATAATATGGAATATATAATACGGACCTCAGCTTCAGCCGCAGCTGGCTGATCCGTGAGTGAAAAAAAAAAGAAGAATAATATAGAAAACTTCGGATCAGGGTCAGAACCAGTAGATGTTTAATGGAAAAGGGATTTAATCAAACTACGCGGCGCTATTCTCGATTAACTTCGAGCTTGTGAAATTCACCAACACGTAGGAAAATAAAAAAATAAGAAAAAATAAAAACTGGTACGAGCATTGAAAGTGGCAAAATTGCTTTCGCGATACATGGAGTGTGTATAATCAGGTAACATTATCGCAACCACTCCACCGCTCTTCGACCTTAGCGCGTTCGTTCAATCACTCCACGCTGAGAAACCTGCGAGTTCTACACGTAGCTTTTAGCCCTCGCCGAAAGCTTCCTTCTATTAACAGCGAGTGGATGACAGTCGTAGAGTGATGACGTCACAAAGTAACCCCCCTCTAATCAAGTAACTCTCTAGCTGTGTATACTTTGAAGTGAACCGCATCTGCATGCATGTGATGATAATGTGCCGTGTATACCGCATGTATTTCAATCCTCTCCAAGGGTAAAACACGTGCAGACCTCTTGCCGCATCCGTTATGACGTCATATGTTATACAAACGAAACGGTATATCCCAGACTCAGAAATTGACAAATTTTTTAACACCAGAAAAAGAAAAATATATTAATTATCGATTAAGGCGGTGTAACAGATGATGAAAAAAAAATTGGAAGATGCAAAGGTTACAATTGATAATTTCTAATCCTCTATCCGCATGTTTATTTTCCACCTTTGTTCTATATTATTTCTTCTTTTTTTTAATTTTGAGCTCTTTCGGGTAAAATCGAGGGGGTAACCGCTTGTGAAATACTTGGGACAGTCAATTTTGAAATGAAATGTGTGAAATAGTGTGAAATAGTTGTGAAATGTGAAATGGTTGGGACACCAATATACCGAGTGGTTACCCCCTCGGGTGGAATATCTTTTTCTCGGAATTCATCTTGTACCTACAATAATTCTACGCGATTCTAAACTTCAGATGAGGAAAAAAAAAGATTAGAAAGAAAGTAAAAAGATGTATGAAATGAAATGAAATGAAATGAAATGAAAAAGAAAAGAATGATCTAGGGCTTCCACAAAGCCACTGATTTTTCACCTGCGATTGCGCTGGAGCGGCAATAAAGTGTTGAAACAAGTTGGAAAAGTTTTAAAGCGATGGTATTTCCGATCATTCATCTACAAACGGTACCGCAGGCTGCAATATCGTATCTAGGTGGAACCGTATAAGGATAGTTTAGCTGCAGAGTTCGTAGCAAGTATGGCAGAAGCGGTAGACAGACGGTATTAGGAAACGGATAAGTTTCTGCAGCCTGCACTAGAGCCGTTGCTGTTGTTCCTATAGTAGTACCTACATTACCTATAGTACCTAGTTCGTACACTGTGCATGTCCTGCATGATTGCAAAAAAACATATAGCAAAGGCGAAGATATTTTCAGAAAAGTTCGAGGATTTTCCAGACCAACGAACCGTTCCTAAACTGAACTGTAACAAAAGTCGTCTGGCTTTTTTCTGGCGGAAGAAAAAGTATTTTACTATTATAGTTACGTATATAGATATAGGTATGTATATATAAATATAATATCACACAGTCGACTGCAGGCGAGTCCGAGTTCGAGCGATTAATCCGCCAGTTAGGCACGCGAAATATTAACTTTATCAACGAACAAACTTTGGTTCCCATTCCACCGACTCGTATTGCGAACAACTTTCGATTCTTCTATTAAAACTGAAACTATACTCCGACTGTTATATTTTCACGATAGAAAAAGGAAGACATTATTCGATCACCTATTAAATTCGGTGATAGAACGGTGCAAAAAAAACTTGACACCGATGATATTGAAGATCAAGTGATCGGGCTTTCACGAACTTCATCGATCTCAATTACGTTTATATGAAATATCTGCTATTGAGGGTAATGACATTTTTCATTGAATTTATTGTGTGAAACTAAAAGCAAGAAGATATCAAATGATGGGGATAGAATTTCGTATGCCATTGGAGCGCGAAGAGAGATCCAATTATGTGAAGAAAAAAAAGCACCCGAACAGTTGGTGTTATAACGACGTACCACAAAAGCTCCTTTTCCCATTTCATTTTTTCTTTTTTTTTTTTTTTTTTTTTTTTTTTTTTTTTTTCTCCGTATACACACGGCTGTTGCGTAAGCTGAAAGTAGCAATTGAATAGAAATTCGTCGTTGGCGATGACGTATCTCACGTATCGTGATATAAGGGTGGTTATATATGTGCGAAAAGAAAACTCGGAAAGAGGGATTGTTATAAACCGATCCATGCGGCGCGGTGTGACGCGGTGGTGAAGTTTGAATAACTCGAGAAATAATCGATTGTGTGAGGTTGCCTCCAGTAGCAACTTGACCCGCCCGCGTTGAGTAGCGAGGATTCAGGGTTAAGCTTATCAACCCTTAGAGATCCTTACCAAAATTCCTTATACCGCCTTCAAAGTCGCTCGAGCATTTGCAGCGTACGGGCCGCGGATCTTGATCCCCGCGACTTCTGCCCCATTTTCACTTTTTATTTCACCGATTTGTTGAGAATGGAAATTTCTTGCGTTTTATTTGCTTCGCCTCGAGGACTCGGCAGCGGGACAAAATATTCAAGATTTTATCTCGGACTTATGGCTCTAATTTTTTTTTTTACATTTTAGTCTTGTCTGAAATATATATTATGATTCACGTTATTCGAAGGACGGTGTAACACGTGGTTGAAAAATGACGAGGGAATGAATTAGCACGCCTTGACAACATCCCTTGATCCGAGAGGACCCGGAATCCGTACCAGATGTAAAAAACAAAAATTCAGAAATCCAACAGCGAATATTATTTGAGCTTTTGTACGTTTACAAAGAAAAGATCTTGTCGCATTTTCTTCATTTTCTTCTGAAATTGAAAAGAAGAGGTATACGAAAAGCAACGACACTTTGCGACGAAGGGTTCATTTTTCATGAAAGAGAAATTAAAAATAAAATTTAAATTAAAATTAAAGAATTCTGCCGGAAACTTATTGCGTGAAAACTTAATTTATAGGGATGGGAAGGGAAAAAGTAATTAAAAAACGCGTTTTGAGGTGCGCAATTATCGCGTCTACGTGCCAAAACTCTGAGTAGAAATAATTTTTAACATACGTCTTAAGCTCACATCAGCATGTGTACAGAATCGCTAACACTGGGCATTGAAATTCGTCAAAATATATAAGTTCAAGGGGATAATTTTTTTTTTCATAAATGTCCTACGTTTTTGTTTTTCCTTTTTTTTTCTTTTTCTTCCCAGGTTTTCTGTTTCTCCATCTAACGTTGTACACGCGCGGTAGGGGATTTCGACGCACACGCAACTCTGTCCGACTATAGGTCTGAATATACAAAAGTAGGTATAGTTTGTACATTACAAGGTAAAATCGATAGCCACCTGAGTCCTGAGGTATATAAGCTATATAAGTTAAGAGCAAGTAGAAAATTCAGATAGGGAAAGGCGAGCCTGAATATCTACGTAATACCGTTCAAAAATCCAGAATACGTTTCCAATGTAACGCTAAACTTTCGGATCCACAAAACCCAGTGGTCAGAACCCGAAACGTGTTCGATCCACCAAACTGACATTACGTTTATTCCACACACCTAAGCCTCAACCTTCTCGAACTCTGAACGTAAAACCAAAACCTTGAACCTGAATTTGTACCGAAACAAGAGAGAATACGAGAAAAACAAACCACAGTCAGCTCTTCTCTCGGTGGTATTTCACCCTCTACACAAAGTACGCGGGCATGTAGGAAAGTGCACGATATGGTCGAAAGGGTATACAGGTATTCTGTACCTGACCGTAATAATAGCAAGGGAAGAATTCTTTAGGAGATAGAAGTACCGCGCGCTTTGTTACATTCGTAAATAAAACTACCGCTGTATACGCACTTACGCATGTCGGGGTTCTTGAATAATTCGTCGTTTTACCCGATTTATAATTCATTAACTTGCAGTAAAACCTTCGAAATCCGAAATTATGAGACGAGAAAAAGTTAAACTCCGTACGCGGCGAAAAAAATCTTCTCGACGCGTTACATATGTTTTTTTCTTTTTCTCGAAAAGCATTCGATTTTCAAATAGAGATAACAAGTCACGTGATACGACAGCGTTGCGAGCACCCAGGTGCAAGTAGGAAAAAAAAAGGAAGAAAAATAAAAAGAGAGGAAGATGCACGGGATAACTGCAACAGCCTCGTCTGCAGTCATTTGATATCCTACAGAGCTTTTCATATAATAAGTTTCGAAGTCCTAAGTCTTTCCAATCAGTCTGAAAGCTCGAAGGTTACCGAGGAGCAGTTAACGAAGAGACGTGTTTTCCTCCATTTATTCCCTCGGGGGTGTAATTTCTCCGGACTGTTACCTTATACGGCATGTATTATTATATACACGTAAACGTTATATACCCTCAGGTGGTTCACGACACGTTCGGAAGGCTACGTAAGGTTTTAGAATCAAGTATACATGTTGACAAAAGCACCGGGTTGGATTTATCTAATAATTATTATATCGTGGCAACGGAATAAGACAAAGAGTAAATAAATAATTGCAAAAGTGGATGGAGGAAAATCAATCGTAATTATCCCAGCAGCAGCGCACGGCGAGTTATCCGGAGACAAGGTAGGTACATTAAAACTTCATTGCCTCCGGGAGGTTTTTCACCGACACAGTAATACCGTTCGTGAGTATACAACCATTTCGATTAAACTTTTCCTCCCTCGTATATAACGCATCTACCTGCCCACTTCGGATTCTTTAACTTTTGTGCAATCTTCCGGATTTTTACTTATAATTCTTCTTACCATTTTACTTTCACTCACACATATCGAACCGGGATGATTTTCAGGATTCGTCACGGCTGGAAAATGACCACCGTTTTTCATCGAGGGTATTATATATTTGTGTATATTTTTTTTTCATTCAAGTGCCATTTGGGGTTTGGAGTTGTTTCCGAGTGTCGCTCGACGGGGACATATGCCTCGTTCGGTAATCCTGCAGCAGTGGCAGTAGGGGGTTTGGCGTCGCGACGCGTCTCGACGCGTCAGCGGAAATTCTGGTCGTTGGATAAAATCGAGGGGTGATAGACTACTGGTACTACACCGTGCTGAGCGAAACGCGGTGAGTTTTTCCCTCCCTTTCTTTTTCTTTCTCTCTCACCACTCACGTCGCGGAAACGATAGGGCGCTGGTTTTATCTCCTAATTACCTATATTTCAGCGTTATTTCTATCTCGGACCCTCCACACCATCGTTGACCACCACTCGCCCCTGCGGGAGGCGCGTCATTTTCCGGGATAAAATAATGCCCCACCTAAGTACGAGTATAGCGAGCTCACTTCGCGAGTCGAGAAATTGATCTACGAGCTGCAAGAATTGGATCTATAAACTTCATCGTACACCGTTATAACAACCTATCGTATAACGGAGGTCTCGGTAAAATGTGAATGTGAAAAACTGGATTCAAGTCGACTACGGTGAGGTCAGGGGTCAAAATTTGAAATTCTAAGTTTCAGGCTACTCTTACGATCCTGTGACGGATTTATTGGCGCGTCATCGTAAAATTCAATATATGGTTCGTATATATGCGGCGTGCACCCCGTATAATAGTGGTATAAGGCAATACCTGAACTAAAACAAAATTCATGGCACAGATGTCCACTGGCCTTAGTAGAGGGTAACGATAAGAATAAGAATAAAGACGAAGATCAAGATTTAGCCACGGATAAAGCCATAACTCTTTTTATAGAAATCTATTCTTATGGGCGCTATTCGTGGGAAATTAAAATTTCATAATCATAATCTTTGTCTTTAAGTCCTGTTTGCGTTGCGGTAAAAAAGTGATTAATTGTTTTATGGATTGTTATCAAGGCCGCAAATTGAAGCACAACGACAACATGATGTGAAGAAAAGATTGGATCACCTGCGTAGAAATTGACAAACTTTTCGATTGAAGAGACTCTAAAAGCGCAAATGACGAATCTTCACGACTTTGTTCAGAGATGGGAAACTTTTGATGAAAATAAATCAATGAGTCGTATAACTCGTTACACGTACGCCTGATGAGGATATGTATTCTACCGATGTATAATTGGGAATAATTTCGATCTCCATTGAACTTTGAACTTTGACCTATACAAAATATCCAATTTATTCATTCGACGATTCTAACTCTGATAAATGCCAAACGTGTAATTAATTAGAAGCACAACGTGCAGCTAGCCGAGCAGTACCACGAGCTAAACTGGAGTTGTAATAACCCGATCCCATGCCCCAAAACTCCCACGTAACCCAAACCCGACTAACCCAACATTCGAATATATTTCAAGCCAACTGAAATAACTCCCTCAATTTTTGTTCAACCGCGTATAATTTTTTTCCTCCAATTTACTTTTTAGCTCTTTTATTTTAATTTCAACCAATGAAAATATCGGGTTACTCCACGCCGCGTTTTCATTCATTTTAATCATCCGGCTTTTCAGAGAAATGAAAAGGGGCGAGAGAAAAAGAGAAAAAATTTCTTGTAAAATTTGAAAAAAAAAAAACATTTGAAAAATTAAAGAGGAAAAAAAAAAACAAAAAAAACTCACCACCATGTCAGAGCCAGTCCTTGAGGCGTCGCTGACCGCCGACGGACTCCGTTCGACGATAAGACCAGCTGCAGTAGTTGGAGTTGGGGTGTGGGCGGTAGCTGTGACGCTTGAAATGCTCGATGTTGCAGGTGCTGTGGCGGTGGCGATAGAAGATATGGCCGTTGATACAGAGATGGAACCAACCGATTGAGTATCCTTTTCAGAGTGTGTTTGACTTCCAGCACCGGTACCGCCAACGACACCGGAAGTTCCTCCTGCTGTCGCTGTCGAATTAGAAGCCCCGGACAACTCATCCGGCGTCAACGAGCTCCCAACTTCTGTAATTCGAAGAGAAAAACATTCAAATTAGGTATCAAGAAAAGCTAATTTCGAATAAAAATGAAGTGAAGAATAAGTCGAGAATAAAAACCGGTCGATATCGTTGCATGAAATCTCTCTCAAACAATTTAGTTAATTTATTTATTCATGATTACCTTGGGCGCTTCTGGCAACGACTAGCTCAACAAGGCCCCGGGCTTTCTGAAGTATCGAGATCGCCTGTTCGTGGGAGATGTTAGAATCCAAGGGTTGTCCATCTATCGCCAATATTTGATCGCCCTCAACGAGACGGCCGTCGCTGTAAAATCGAAATTAAATAATTGTTAGAAAATATTTTTAACGATATCGTTTCGAATCCAAGTTTTAAAAACAATTATTTCCCGGGGGATGGAAAATATATACGTATTATAGGTACGCGAAATGAGCATAATCACAATGCTATTTTGTTGCCGAGATTAACAATCCGACTTTTGGTTCAGTTATACGTACGCCTTCGAGCGTCTATTCAAATTAGGGGTTTGTGTTTCACCGAGTCCCTGATTATACTCGGAGAAAACGTAGGCAGATATAATACATTGAAATTCGTCCGAACGTAATTTCTCATTCAAGACTCACTGCTAACGACGTTGTTGACGTAGCTATTATAATATGTGCTTTACATAGATATAGTATACGTGGAACAAACACAAATCTTCCCGTTAGTTGCCATGGGATCTTATAATTATATTACAAAGTTATTCACGATTACAACATCCTGCAATATACGATCATTATACTACACACGCTCTACGTACGTCTGATAATAACATAAAAGAAAAAATAACATACTGTATTAAAAATTCTACATCCTCTAAAAGCTCGGAAATAATAATAATAATAATAATAAGGATACTTTAAAATTTGAATGAAAAATTGAACAGATTTTGTAATAAGACTAGCCGCGCGGGTAGTTTCGTCGCAGCTGCACAATATAACACAAGGCAATAAAATAGAAGCGAAATAAGGTTTGAAATGTAGATGAGCTGGCGGTAGGCTGAAATGGGTTACTCGCGAAAAGGGTAAAGAGAAGAAGAGGGTGAATAAAGAAAAAAAAAAACAAGAGGAAAAAAACCCCAACAAGAACAAAATGTGTAGATAAAATAAAAAAAATGAAAATAAAAAAAAAAAATACTCGGTAGGGATTCCTGAGGGAACCCCTACTTCAGGTTACGCAAAAAGTTACCACGATAGTGGGCTCGGAGGGATTTCCATTCTAAAATTTTTTATGTATAGATACGTGTGCGTATTACAGGGGTAGGTGTATAATATATTTATATTTACAGTGATACGTAGTCCCGTTCTAAGACTTTTTTCAACTCTCCATTTATCAACATTTTGCGCTTTTCTTCCGTCTCCCATCACAGTAGTATATCCCCGAAAACAAAACCCTTCCGTAAACAGCTCTACCGTGTAGCCGAATCTGCAGGGATCACTTGATATATCTCTAATACGTGTGTCACAAATCACAGATTTTCCCGCATAATTTTTTTCGATCATAAAATATACTCCCGAAATCTTTGAAACGGTGCCGATTAAAACCAAGTATGATTGTAGTTTTTTTTTTTCTTTCCTTTTTCTTCACACGATGAAAACGAAACTTCAGGGTTGTCCCGAGAACGAAGACTGCGCAAGTAAATATGCGCGATAATAGTGAACGAGGATAAAAGGAATTTTTAGCGGCAAATGCGAGAGGTGGGGAATTACTTACTGCAACTATACAGTAGCCTGAATATTTCTCACGCATTCTTTGATGTGACTAAATGATTGTCAGTTATACACTTACGGCTGCACCATGTAGACGTACATGTAATTTATACCTTGCGCAAGAAAAAACCTGTACGGTAGATATATACCCGCTTACATACCTGTTATGTATTACATAAATAAAAGTTGCGCGCCGCAGTGCGTATCGCGTACAAATGATTCCTATATATAAACGTCGTAAAAAAGTAGAATGAGGTAACTAATTGTAAAAGAGGTGAGCTGCAACTCCATATAACATATCGCCATACGCAACACAAGTATAAGAATCTGTAGCGAAGGATTTACGTTAAACGAAGGAACAAAACGGACGTCAACATCAACGGTAGCTGGAGTTCTACTTCGTTTTTAATCAATCACTGCACGAACCGAGATCGAGAGGCATGTAGGTACGGCTGAAGTAGTGAAAGCTTTTGGAGTGGGGAAAAAAAGGGAAAGAGAATGAAAGTAAAACAGCTGCCAGGGATGAAATGAGGAAAAAAAAAAAAAAGGAAACAAAGTCGCATGTCGTTTTGTTTTCGACCGTGAGCACGAAGTAATCCTTAATTATCAACATTTCAACGACGAGCTTTTAATTGGACCAAGCACTCCCCGTTCCTCTGCCCGGAAAATAATAAGAAAGAAAAATTAAGAAGGAATAGAGTAGGAAGTTAAGATGGAAATATTTTAATAACGAGTTTTTGAACCGAATATTAATTAATATATAAATGTATGTATACTTGAAATCTAGGATGTGAAAACGAAGCAGAAGTCGCGAGCTTTCAGATCTTGATTTCCTGCGGTATACCGTTTATATTGTGATAATTACTCACCTTCAGCGATTAAGACAATGTTGAGTAAACGGGAAATCACGTAGTTAAAGGGAGAGTAACGATTACTAATAAACTTTTTATCGTCAGGACAAATTGAACTCGGTATAATAGGTGTGTCTTGATTAGATTAGACATATAAGCTGCAGCGGCGCGCTGCAGAAATAAAATATCCGTTCCCCGTTGTTATTTTTTCACCGAAATATTAATTAATCCAATGTATATAATATAATCTAATAGGATAAAAATATCAGATATAACCGCAATAAATTGAAAATTCGGAATATATTAGTCTTCGAATAATTCAATTCTCACATAAATTTCGCTCCCCACGTATATAATTAATTATACTCGGCTCGAAAATAAAAATTATTTCATGTAAATTTCGCACGATATAAAACCGTGATACATGTACCGACATGTAGAAAATATTAAAGCGACGAATTTTGAAATTGTGGAAAATTTTATACTCCAGTCCCCGCATCGCGTTAAAATTCACTTTCGATTTTTCTAAAATTGAAGTTCAAAGAACTCGTTAGCGGCGGAAGCAGTGCGCGAAGCAAGGAAGAATTAACTTTTCTCTCCTTCTCTCTTTTTCCCTTTTTTTTTTTTTCCTTTTTCACTAATGGCGGAGCTCCAAATTTAGTGCCAGCTGCCTGCCCGATTTTCCTTCCCCTTCTTTTTCTATCTATTTTTTTTTTTTTTTTTTTTTTTCATCTGTACATATTCCTCGGATAAAAATCTCCGTGAATTTTATTCGATTTCATTTGATTTCATTTCATTTCGTCTGATTTTATTTCATTTGTCGCACGGACGGTGTTCGCGGGCTTCATTTCTGCTTCCCCCCCGTGCTCTAATAAAACCGATAAAACAACCAGCACCAGTGGTGCTATAGGTAGGTATATAGGTATAAGGGATAGCTTTTATCCCTATTCTGCTCGACAGTGAAGCCCATACCTGGAAATCCAATACATCGTCGTATCAAATGAAGTTACGAGAAAGTTTTCTGTCACATCCAAGGCCGCAAGCACGACAGCGAAAAAGGAAAATGAATAAAACTACCGCAGAATAACCTTAATAGAAAAAGAAGAAATAAAAAAAAAAAAAGAAGAAAATTAAGATTCTCCAAATAAAATAGCGATAAAAAAAAGAGGGATGGAGCTTATTACAGACTAGTAAAATAAAAAAAAGTGTAAATGAACCCACGGGAGAAAAAAAAGAAAGGAAAAGCGTGGTTACTTCGCATTGGAAAAGGGTTCCACTGTGTAATCACATTACGCTAAACTGAGCACTGATTTTACACCAAATTTGACACAATGAGAAGTGCAGCCTATACCTATACGCAAAGCAACCCCTAAATGCGAAGGACAAATAATTAGTCGGACGTTAATCCTTTGAGGAGTATTATCGTAACGTCGTATGTTAGACATTTTTAAATACGCGTGCTCCTGCCGCAACGTTTTCATTTTAACAAAAAAATAAATAAATGAAGACAATAGAAAGCTCGTCGTTCTCTTTGAGTAAATAATGAATCATCCCTTGTACAGATATAATACGCGTGGGTAGTTACATGAAAATATGGAAGACAAATGAAGTTTACTGAAAGGATAATGTAAAACAAGGAACATGGAAAGCTTGCTTTGAAAAAATGAAAAGAGAAATGAAATTTAAAAATAGAATAAAAAAAAAAAGCTGTGCTTGCAGGAAGAAATCATGCGCCTATATCCAAGTCGACCTACTCGCGATATCCATTAACTTGTAATAAAAGTTCGATATACACAGAAATCCATAAATAAGCTCCGGGGGTACAGAACGGTATGTATGTGTAATGTACCTTAGCCATGAATTTTTAAGGGTTGAATCGAAACGGTTGGGTTTATATACATTTTCTGTAAAAGCCCTCCAGAGTTATGTAACACATGACTACATTCGCCTATGTACATATACGAGTACATACATATCTGTACGTGTACATTTATGTGAGGGATATGAGATGAGGGGAGAAAAAGGAGAGGAATTAGTAGAGGGAAAGTAACGGATGGAAATTCAAAAGAGAAAAGCTTCACAGCTGGTACGAACGTGGACGAATCTTCAGAACTTGCCGTTCTCCTAAAGCTTAAAAGGAATCTAACTTTTCGTGAGTCTAAATTATGGCGTCGACAAATAATGCAAATTAGCAAACTTTCCCAAAAATTTTGATCCCGTCATTTTCCGAACCACCTTCATACACGAGTAGGTAAAATAAAAAACTGCTACAACCGATTGGCGTCAATTAAAATGCTGATTTCAGGACTAGGATAAAGCGAAACTTTGATGATGCTGACCGAAAGTGAGTGAAAAGGAATGAATTCTTTCTTTGATTATCTTTTCCCTGAATTTCAAACGACAACCGCGGAACTTTGTTCTTATATCGCGGTAATTTTTCGAGACTGAGATTTGATTACCGCCATTTTTTTCCTACGTAGATGGAGAAAAAATGTAAAAAAAAAAAGAAAATTTGAAAGAAAGAAACACGCGGTAAAAGTCTAATGAGAATTATACAAGGCAACCCCAGAAAGAAAGTTTAGAGTTGGGACAAATGTAAATGCGTGAGGTGCACGAGAATGGGACTATCTCGGAGTAATTGTCGGAAACAATGGCTTACACCTAGTCGTAAAAGAGCTCAAAGGGTTCTAATTTGAGATTACGCAAATAAGCCACCGCTATCTAGAAGTATCAGCCTCTACTACGGTTATTCCGTATACTGCAGCTTGGTGAGCACCAATGTTCTCGCTTTTCTCTTCCTCGGTTTTCTCCGTATTATAAAGCGGGTTAAACTTGTACATGAAAAAAATCCGCTCTCTCCACATTAAACGATGTCTAGCGAATAAAATGCCTGCAAATGGACTACCCCTATTTCCTCTCTAACCTACGGGTTAATATAAATCTGATATCTACCGATCATCTTTTTGTATGCTGTATTCACATTATACATGTGGAGACATTGACCGATGCTCTACGTCCGGTATTCGATTTCTCGGAGGCAGGACGGTATAGGTAAAGATATCCATCGGACAACACGAGAATAATGTCGGAACGAGAGCGCCCTAATGATGCGACATGTTTTTTCTTCTCTTCTTCTCCAGATCGGAGTAGAACGTCGAAAAGTGAAGTATTTTTCCCTACGACAGCAGATTTTCTTTCCAGCTTCGTCGGTTCATTTTTTTTTTCTTTCTTTAATAATACCTCGAAGGAGTATCATCTCCGTTTTTTGTGGGTTACGCCCTTCCAATACTCAGCCCTTGTTTTATCTAACTACAAACGAAAAAAGCACCAGGTATACGAAGGCTGGCTTGCGTCGTTCCCTTCGCCCTCGGTCGCGATAACACAAAGGTGTCTATGCAAATGGTTCAGTTTATATACATGAGGAAGCGCCCCCGCGCATCCCTGTAGGTTGAACTGTACGTACAGACGTATAGATACGCGTTGCTTGGAGTATCCCCAGGACTTTACGTTATATACCTACGTCAGCTTTGCTTGGCAACGTCAGTATGCGGTTGCTTTGTGAGTTTGCACCCCGGCGCGCGGTAAGAAAGGTGAACGCTGAGTTTCGGGACGCACATCTCGAAACCTTACAGCTGTCACTTTGAAGTCACAATGCGGCATTGACTAACCACCCTCCAAAAAAATGCATGACAAAGAATTAGAATATTTTTTCGTAAACTTTGCGCATTTTCAACGTTACATGCGCACAGTGTAATTTATCGAGGAGTTTGAAAAGTGTGTGAAATCAGAACGCGCCGGATTAAAATATCGTAATTATTATGAATGAAAAAAGAAATAAGAACTTTGTATTATTATTTAGAAGGGATTCAACACCTTTTGTATAAAATAAAACTTGAAATAGGTTTTCTTCTTCGACAACATCTGGATACCGCTGAGAAACTGCGCTGAGAACAAAGCAAGTTTTCAAATTAGAAATTTTCTCCGCACCCTGCAGCGGTACGGATCGCGAAGTATAACGACGGGCAAATTTCAATCAACGTTAATTAATCGTACTCCTTGGTTACCTGACCTAAGTAAAAAAATAATTTTCATTCGGAATTTTCCTTTGCCTGTGATTCAGGCCTCGGTTATTTTCTCCTGACAGATGATACTTCTCGATAGAAATTTTTCCCCCCCCTGGGCTTTGATCGAAAATATTTTTAGCGTTTCGGAAAATTCATTGTACATACAAAAAAATTAAATAGGGCATACTAATAGGGTGAGCTTTATTTTTTATCATTATTATTACCTTTTTCTTTTTTTGTTTGTACTTTACTTGATTTTAATTAAAGCTTGAACTTTTGAAATCCTCCTCGAGTCACCTGGTGCGGTACGCGGCGCAATGGAATCTGAACGGGGTAATTCAGTTATGACGTTTTGTGCGCTTCGTTAACTCAGTTATACCAACTGCAATAGTCGTACGTATGTATACAAGTACGTATACAAACTCCACGTATTTTATAAATACATACGGTATACCTGGGATGTGGCCTGCAGACGAGCAGCTATTACTTCGACGATATGAAAGCTTGAAAAGATTCTAATATATATAATACTCCTCACATAACTTAATTTTTCCCGATCCCGATTGCCTGAATTTTCCCCGCATATAGGTATACGTGAAGGAAGTTACTTTTCAAACGTAATTATACAAGTTCTTGGTACAACTGTGACTCGCGAGAAAAAATAGAGGAATCAATACAGATTCGCTGAATGAAGTATAATGAAAAAAAATATATGAAAAATTTCTTTCCGTGAAAACTAGCATAAATTCTTCAAGTTGCTTGGATAAGGATGAAAGGAAGGGGGGGATCCTGTAATGACGGGTACATAGAAGAAGTTGCTAAAAAAAAAAAAGAAAAGAATGGGGAGAAAAAATCGCGGCAATTTAGCAGACGGTTAACGTGCGCGCACACAATACCCGGGTGCAAAGTAAAAGCGTCTCAAAGGGATTTCACTTTGTGATGATGAGGTGAAGTCAAAGTGAAACTTTGGAACGTACGTTTCAGGGTGTGGTTGACTAGCAGTGGGTAGTTTACTATCAGCGGCAGCATCAGCGGCTGGATATATTCTGTACGAAAACAATCTTGAACAAGATTAATTACACAACGTCACGTCGCCTCAAGATCTCGATAGACGATGGAACTTCGTATATACTAAAGTGCTTTTCTATAGTTTACACGAAGAAAGTTAAGTCTTCCACCTATTTAACGGATGTAAACGGGATTCGAGTAAAATAAGATAAAACGGAAATCGCTAGAATATATCTGAACATACACGGTTCAATGTGCACCCCGCACACTATAATCGAACCGAAGAAAATTAGACGAAAAAAAAAAGCTCTACGGGATGAAAAAAAAGCTCTACGGACCTACGGTATCCCGGCTATTTGTGGAGGCGAGAATTTTAGTAAAATATTAAAAAACGCAAAAAATAGATACCAGATTTCGCTTAGGGACATTGCAAAGTGCAGAGCTTTTCAACCGTATATTTGTATGCACGTGAACTTTACTTTACTTTTCAGAATTCTGTCGTATCACATCGCGTATGTGGGTAAAATATGAAGGTTGATATCTGTTAGAGATATACGTATAACAACCTTATACCCAAATTGAAAAGTTCTTCTGAACGTGTTTTTCACGTGTAGGTACCTATACATACTATTATATATGAAATGAATATGTGAATACATATTTATGCAAAACTTTTTCCCCTAGGGATATCACTGTATGTTTATACACCTATTTTTGATACCACTCCAAAGAATTTTCACAGGTTTCTACGGCAGAAATTCTATAGGTATCTAATAGTAATAATAATAACAACAACATCGAGTCCTGCAGCACGTATCTCTTTTTTGCGCTCTGGGAGTATATAGCTTGTATATTTAAGTATATGAGAAAAACCGCGACGTTACAAGTATAAAAATGTCACGCAGCATAGAAGCACGGGTTATCTAGCTCACTAGGTCTACGTATGCAAATACACCCGATTCAGTGCACATACATATATACATTAATATTCATATCATACCGCAGACGTCATACGCGATGATTGTGAAATTTGTCTTTCATTTTTCTTCTTCATTTTATTCATTAATTCGCCAAATTTTTTATATCTTCTCTTTTCTATCTACAACTGGATCTGAATCTCTGAACTAACTTTATTCAATTACAATTCTCTGTAGATTAACCTGATTCGCTGAAATGTGTAGGTGCGATGCAAAGAAGTAAAAAAATTCTAAGCACGTCGCACTCGCGATCAATTGTTTAACGAGGAAAGTGTTTTTTTCGGAAAAAACTTTCATTCGAATAAAGAAAAAGTATTTAAAAAAAAATCTAAGCTGTGTGAAAATTTCCACTAATAGTCACACAAGTATATTTACACATTTCCTGATCATGGGGGGAAAAAGAAAGAAAGAAATCAAGAAATAAAGCGTATGGATATACCAAATATATATACATACATACGTAGAAGAGAAGAAGGAAGCAAAGTAAAAAGAGAGTGAGGGGTTGAGAGACAAATAAAAAGAAAAACAAAGAAGAAATAATAATAATAATGGACGCGAGACTCCAGCGCTTTCTGCGTTCTCCGGAAAGCTTCTTTTTCTTCTTTTATTTTTTTTTCTTCTTTCGTTATTTTTTTTTCTCTTTCTCGTTACTTCCTCCCGAACTTGCAGAGCTGGTTGAACTTCGGGTTCACTCTGAGCCTGGGCCTGAACCTGAGCCTCGGCGCACTTATGATAGATGCGACCGACTCCGGACTCTACGTACCCCGTATATTATTCAGAGGGGGAATAAACGCGGGATTGAGATGTGGGAGAGAGATAGAAATGGGGTGCGGGGGGTTTCATTCGAATCGATAATCAACAGTTTTCGCTTCTCTTTCTCTATAGGCCTTTTCGTGCGTTTCACTGTGCTTACGACCTCTTCGCGTGACAATACTGTACGCGACTGACAAGTTGGATCGATAATGCAAGAGGAAACTTAAAATATTCACGCCCGTTGCAGCAACACATCGACCTCATTTTGTTTTAAATTATATTAAACGATCCGTCGTTTTTTTTTTTTTTTTTCAAATAGCTTTTAGACCAAAGTTGTCAAGTTCCCGGGGGACGTAATTGTATAATTGGTTTTATCAATGGGACAAAACAGGACACACCCCATACACGTATTTCT
This sequence comes from Athalia cordata, assembly GCA_963932425.1. Lineage (NCBI taxonomy): Eukaryota > Metazoa > Arthropoda > Insecta > Hymenoptera > Athaliidae > Athalia > Athalia cordata. Next base: position 37,767,085 of record OZ010626.1, read on the forward strand.
TATTCAAATAACCTTTAGTTTATTACCAAACCATCACCCGGCAGACCTAACAAATCTGGTCAATTTCCGTTCGAATTGTTTGCTCGTTCCCAAATACTCGCGGACATGCGACCAAATATTTGCCTTATTTCCCTCATCCCCTCACGTGCGGTGTAGTGTTTTAAAATTAGACACCGAAATCACAGCCGATGTTCAGATAATCGTATCTACAAAGTTCCTAATTATTATCACATTATTCTATGGCCTTTTTTTTCTTTATTCAAATTTTTTACTGTAAATCAGAGACGCGTTCCGCATAAAATGGTATATGGGAATCAGTTTGCTGCAGTAAACTTAATTCATTATGAGAGATACTTTTGAAGAATTCTTAAGCACCTTCCAGACAATTAAATATGCAGATTCTACTTCTCCTGCATTTCTCAAGATAGTTAACAACGATTTCTTTAACGTACTGCAACCTCGGGTAGGAATAAACTATGTAGGATTGACGACATTAACAATATATTACATAGAGTGGACGAGGACAACTTTTCATTTCTTTCTTTAGTTTTTTTTTTATTTTCTTTTTTTAAGTGAATAAAATTGATATATAACACCCCAGATGTGCTGTCAAAAGATTTATTTTCGTTACGAAGAAGAAAAATATAAAATAAAAAGGTAGAAGGTGAAAAAAAAGGAAAAAAATACCACGAGGCTATAGGCATATATATAACGGGGAAGACAAGACGAACGGCTTTTGAAGCCTGGGTAATATTTAGGGGTTGGTAGAACTCGACAGCGGCCTAATCTGGAAATATTTTTACAACGTTGCTACCTATTTCGGAGACAGAATATTCCGACTTGTACATTAAGACCGGCTGACGGAAGGGGGTTGAAATTTTGAGAGTTGAATTTTACAACCAGATATCAATCGAACTTCGTGATATACGAGAGCCGGTGGAAATACGATTTATAAATACGTCGTAGCTATAACTTTCATAACATTCGTACGTACCCTTCTACAAAATTTACTCTCCTCATTAATCAGCTCCAGGCTAAATATATTCTCGAGATTCTTTTTTCGTTATACCGGCAGTCGTGCAAATAACGGAGAATAAACGAGCACTGAAATTTTCCTCTTTAAAAAATTTTCGGTCGCGCTCGTCAATCTGGCAAAGCGCAAATTATATCGCTCTGATTTTTTGGTGCTTCTCCCGATGAAGATTCGAAATAAAAAAAAAAAAGAATTTGGAGGCCATGTAATCAGAAAGTCAAGAATTCGGGGTAATCATCGGGTCACAACGAGTAGAGTGGAGTTTTTGACTTGAGAATTCGACGGATGGATCCGGCGTTTACAGCATGAATACCTGCGAGGATGCGACCGATATGATTCCGATGCGTGACGTAGACGAAATTTACGGATACGAACTGGGTCTGCACGCTACGTGCTGTATTATACGTAACAAGGTGGTGGTGAAACGGAATGACACCCTACTCACCGCGAATCGTGAAGTGAAGTGCAGAAGCGTCGTTCAATACCTTCGACGAGATCGAAGACTCCCCCGACCCCCGTTGCCCCTTCGAACCTTTCTACCCGTGAAGTAAGTAAAGTGCAAAGTCGAGGAGAAGACGACGAGATACGAAACATTAAACACTCGGGAAAAGTAATTATTGTTATCAACATAGAGCCATCCGGGTCTATAAAAGTGACAAAAAGAAAATTAAAAAAATGAATAAATAAAAGGGATAAATAAAAAAATCTTCAGAGTTGCTTTTTCATACTTAATTTGAAGAATTCGTGACGAGGGTCGATGGGAAATATATATTTCTGTACAAGGGTATTAGCATAGCCTAATTTTTGAAAATATGAATACATTTTTTTTCGTTTCTTTGCATGCGTGAAATTTTTTTTTTTGGGGGGAACGAACAAAAAAAAAAGAGCGTTGATTATAATGGAGCCGTGATAATATTCACGTTGGTTCAATTTTCGATATTTTATTCTATCGACATAATCGGATGGGAATAAATTTAAGCTGGGTCCTTTTCAAAATCGACTGAATGTTTCATTTTTCGTTCTTTCTTTTTTATTCTCATTCTATTCGATCCCAGAAATCCTTTACGTCTGATTGACGATATACGGAACATATTTCACGACGTCTCATACTCTGTCGCTCAGGGAAACAAAACGCATTTCTCTATATTTCAATTTTCAACCTCAGTTGCGCAGCTACGCCTTCGCCCGCATTATGAGATATACGAGTACGGAAAGGATTTTGAATTTGAAACGCGAATAGAAAAAATACACATGCATTTTACTACGTTACATTATAGGTATACGTGTTTAGGGTAAAATAAATATATTATACATGCGAGCAAGTGATATTCTTTCGATCGTTGCAGGGTCTTTTTGGTCGGGAGAAAAGATTTTCCTCTTGTAATACTCGAGGAAAGATGTTCCGTAAAATATTCACGGTTCACCTACTTCTCGATGTCGAAAAATTGATAAACTTCATTCCACGCAACAGTTTAAAATACCCATGATCCCTTGGCGCTTCGATATACAATAGATGGTACGTACGTCTGTGATTAATCGACATAAAATTTTTCTCGATATCTCAAGGGACGACGTCGGTAAATCCTGCTTTGCATTATACCCTTCAAAACTCGAGGAGGGGAAAATAAAAATGAAAAAGTGAAAAATAAAAATCTTCCAAGGAATTGAATTTGCTCAATTCACAAAACTTCGATGTGGATATTTATACCTCTAATGAAACTCCTAATTGTATCTTCACTCCGTAATTTAATGCTAAATATATTTTCACCGCAATTTCTCGTTCATATCGTGCACGCGATAAGGACGACGTTGTTATTTTTTCTTTTCTTTTTTTTTTTCTCTAGACAGTCGCTCATTATTATTTTACATAAATATGTAATTTAAATTGTATATACGTAGAATTATTCGAAATAGGGAGGGATCTGCGGTGTACAAACTTTGAAAAGGGCAGAGGTTGAAATCCGGTACTTAATGCCCTCAAAAAATCACAAAGCACAAGCAACAGCCAGCCAGCCGGCAGGATTTTTATTTTATCCGCTTTGAAGATTCACGAAGATAAAAATGAACACTGCCGCGATGGCATGAGGTATACATTTTCGCGATTTCAAAAAAAAAAGCCCGAGGAATGACCAGACTCGTTCGTCATTGTTTGTTTCATGTACAAAGTGATCCACGTTATATACGTAAAACCAATGTCACAATTTTCATACTCCAATTCGTCTCGATTTTTCGTTTCTCTGAACAATTTTTTTCCCCCATCTGTATCACCAAAGTTCAAAATACGTATAACGAACGAGCTGAAATAAAGAATAAAAGAAGAAACAAATTTATAAAAAAAAAAGAAAATTGGGGTTGAAAACACGTCGATATACGAGCCCAATCGTTATAAGATTAAGATATTTGTTAACCACAGAGAGCAAGGCATTCTCTACTAGTCGTGCCTGTTATACCTTCGGCACATGCGATGAAAAGCTACGACGACAAGCGAAGAAAACGTGTTCTTTCAACCCTCACAAAAGTTACCCCAGGAAAGTGTTTCGGCCTATCTTTCCTACCGGGACAATGGACAGTCGATTTTCGTGCCCCCTTTATACAACCTACCCCCGGAAGTCACACCGATCTTTTAGATTCAAGTTTGTCCGCCCTCACAATATATACGATTTTCAAGAATCATCGCCACTCGAAGGTCCTATTTACTACGTTGATAAGCCAAAAAGACAAAAATGCGATAAGAGAAAAAAAACACACACATTTCAAAATACTTTTCTTTCGATCACTTGAGGTACTTTCGCTAAAATCCATAGAGCGTAAATTAACTTACAGAGGAATAATGATGATTATAATAATAATAACCGTATAACTAATACGATCTGGAGCAGAGTGTATAATACGGGGTGAACTTCGGTTTTAAACAATAAGTTAATCTTGGCTTATGACTCAAGATTCAACTGGTCACGTGCTGCACAACTTCCTCGCAGAACTTTGCGAGAGGGTGCAGCGAAATTGGTGGCATGCATATTGGCTACGGGTATATAATTGCAGTAATATAATGGCGGAGCGGCAGTAACGATAATGTGGACAATGCAGGTTGGTAAATAATGTACCTATATACCGGCTATGCATTTACGTACCTATACATATATGGAAAATTGAGATAATACAGAAATCTGAGGTAACATTATGAACAAGTAAGATAACCGAGCATCGCAAGTACATGGTAATATAGTTCTAGAGCTTTTAGCTAGGAGCATAAGCAGATACACGTTAATTGCGAAAGTGAATCTGCATTCTTTGTATATATTGTATAACGTGTGTTAATTAGCTGCGGAGAAATAATGAGCGAAATAAATTTTTTCAAATTCTATTCAATAATCTGAATTTGATATTATATCCGTTACTACATCGGTACATACGTCATGATCGTGTATGAATAGCGGTAATAATACCGATACGTCAAAAATTTTGTATAAAGTTTGAAGAGCCAATATATTAAATATTGTTATAATCCTTCAAAGTAGGAAAACAACGTTTGTTGCACAACCAACGAGCAGCGTTATATAGCGACGTGGCAGCTATTTCCACAGTATGGAGAGTTTGCTAATTAATCGTAACTTCAATTAACTTGATACCGGGTTAATTAAAATTATTTTTACTCCAACAAACTCATGGGATATATCGCACGTTTACATATTTATGTAAACGCGCAGCACGGTATCCGTAAACTCTTGTAATTGAAAAATTATACCCGTATCAAGCAACTTTTATGTGGTTCGTTTTTTAATTTTTTTTTTTTTCTTTTTTTTTCAACATCTAAGACTCTAACAGTTTTACGCGAGCATAAATTTTAAACATGTATAAACTATGTATGCTTATATATGTATCGGTATTGTACCTATATAACATCGTCAAACTTTTCGAACTAAATTTTCGTGTAGGTTTGCGCTCTGACAACAGACGTTCTTTACCCTCACATCAGTCGTAAGAGTCCGACTGAACTCTGCCGAGACTTTTGATCAAGAAAAAAGAACTTAATAAAAAAAGGAAGACGAGTAACTCAAAGAGAAAGTTGAGCACGCGAGTTTCGCGTATTCGTCAGAACGGAATCTGATACTCGAGAAGTCAGTTTTACCGAATAAAAATTCATATGGAGCAGCAGGATATTGTACGCGTTTCGAAGATTTTGTAAATTATGAAAGAAAAAAAAAAAGTTTCCGTACCCCCCTCACCGATATTTTGACTCGCGTGTCGGAGTTGAATTTTTCTCAGGGCTTTTTAATGGGGTAGTGAGATTCTCAATTGCATGAAATTCCACATCGTGGCGAGGTGGAAAAAAACTTAAACAGTTTTAAGAGAGCGCATCACAAGGGATTATTCGTTCTCCAGTTTGCCCATTTTCCATAGACGTACTCGTATACCTATATCTATATTTCAAGAACCGCGCGAATGTTAATTGTCTCGCAAATAGGTGTAAATTTATTTTACCGCAGTGCTGCAAAGTGCCAAGCGCTATTCTTCGTGCCGATATATTCCGAAAAACAGCAGTGATATTAAAGAATTTTTCTACGAACTCAGCTAAAACTCGAAGCGAATCGTAATATCTATGATTAAAAAAAAATAGAACTGAGATTAAATCATCCGCTGCAGTTTCTTCTCTCATTTTTCATGAATATGATTTTCAAAATTCCTAGTTTAATTAAAAGTTGAAGAAATATCGGATGCAGCTAACCCAGTTCTATATAATTTTTTTTAGAGCATCAGTTTAATCCTGCAGGGCCAGGATATCAAAATTTAGTATACGTACTTCTCCAGGATTACAAACAAGGATATGTAAGGATTAGCTTTAAATAGGCTTTTTGCGTTTTGTTTCGAAATTCTCGATGATTTTCCCGTACATAAATCAAGGATTTTATCGCGATACTTGTGCGATAGGATCGAGAGAACGTATCTAGTAATTATAGAGAAATGGTTCTAATTATGCGGACGTTACGACATCAGAACTGAATTACACGATTCGATGAAGATAAAATAATTAATCCTAAAAATGAAAATACAATTTTGCAGATATAATATCTGCCGTAAATCTCCCGGGAACGAATTATCTCGGCGGAAGATTTAAACCGCTTGGATTCGCCTGTTGTATAAAGGAACAATCGAGATCAATCATATCGAGGAGATTTGAGAATTTACAGTGAATTTTCCCCGTTTCGAATCGATAGGATTACGCGGCGTTGGAACACCTCTTATTCCATTTCCCGAAGTGTTCGCTAAATATGAATTTACAATTAAATTTAGAGAACGAAATTTTCCAAACTTTCCGATGGATTTTGAGGAGCTCGGAATAATCTCAAAATAACATCCAAATTCGATGCTTACAAATAAGATTCTATTTTCAATCAAGCCACAGCATTCTCTTTATCCCCTCGCTATTTCTTCTTCAAACTACCCTGCAGTTCGACACGTTCTTTCGTTCTTTTTTCCGGATGTCTCTTACCCTGGTGGGGGAAAAATTGCATCACTTTAATATCCGCTCTAGAGCTAGGAGTCGCCTGCAGACTTGGTTGATCATCGTCCCCTCGGATTTCTCGATCGACCAAAAAATTTAGGAAGAATTTTTTTTTTTTCTTTCGGTTCTTTCCGCTCGAGTACGTGCGCAACATCGAAATTCCGATGGCTTGAATTATTCTCATTCGGATAGAACAAAAATAATCACGAGGTTTTCCAGTAGGTACTTGTGGGATAGAATTCAATACGTGTAAAAATCGAGCAGGTATGAAAGGAAGCGAAGTTATAGGTGAAGTACGATGAATATAATAACGAGAGTTGACGAGACTCTGGAGTGGGAATTTGAAAAGCTGCTGAAAACCCGATATACATATCCAACGGCAGCGGTATTATGGGTAAGTATAATACGTACAGGTATAGCGGTTGAAATCGGGTAGTTTGGTGTGTTGAACCCCACGGGATTCAAATATTTAGCTATTTAGTCGATACCGTTTAACCCGGGGCTAACTTCACTGAATGGATCTGATACCCTAGATTTATGACAAAAGATACGCCACGTAGGAACATGCTATACATATGTATACATGTAGGCAAGTAAATAAGCGATTGCGAAATTTAGATATATACGTACAACGTTTACGCAGGTAAAAACGTAACACGCATCCTAGATCAATAATAATCATTATAATAATAACGAGAAAGACGTTTCTTACTTCCGCCTCTTTTCCGTTTTATTAAACAAGTCACAGTATATGGATGTAAAAATTATCCCGTAAATATTTCCAATTTTTTATTTCTTCCAATATTTTTGCGGGCAATGAATTAAACCTGTGGAGTTGCGCGTGTTTTATGCCAAAGCTGACTCTTGTTTCGGTTTGGTAAAATTGTTTTCAGTGAAACTAAATTCAATGAACCCCTGAAAGCTGTTGCTCAGTTTTCAATGCCCGTTGGAGTACGAAATTTGTATAGAAATTTGAAAACACGGACATAATCTTGACGATTCGTTTCCAAAATTATCTCTTTGACACTGCAGCGGGAGCAGTGAAATGATATCATAATATACAGATAATGAATTCGTATTGACAATGAGTGAACTCCTCCGACGAGACTTTATTGTCTGACATTCAAGGCCCGTTTAAATCCGTGGAAGTGGGGGTTGGTTTGCTGATACCTCGGTGCGGTTGTGGGATAATAATTGTTGAGGATTCCCCGTTCCCGCATGTATATAGCAGCAGACATTCTTGACGCACTCGAAAGGATTTAAACCCCCAAGCTAGCAAGCACCTCAGTTTTGCCCACGTTTCTCGCTCTACTCAAGTGAATGTAAACGTTTTGAATTCAACGGAGTTTAAGTCCTCAGTCTACATCGCGTCGTTATTCCTCCTTCTCCATCTCTGCTTACAAATCCAGAATTTTTTGTACATTTTACGTTCGGTATTACACACTATACATCAAATGTAAAATTGAAAGTGAAATTCTCGGTTGAAAAGATTCTTTGACAACTTTCTATCACTTTCATGCCAATATCGCATCTGAAATGAGCTTTTATAGGATTCTCCAGATATTTTTTGTATCGACTTCGAGTTCGTTTTCAGACAACTCGTTTTGCCTTTGGGCGACTAACGATACAATTTTCTTCGTTTTTGATTTTCCACTTTTTTCTTTCCCTTTTTTTTTGTTAATCCTATTTTCTCATGCCCTCACTTTCAAAGAGCAATCTGTATGGAAATTGCATTTTCAAAGTTAACTTGGCAGTATGCATGTATATACATATAGATACATGATATTTCCAGACGCTTTATACCTCAACTCGAGAAATTATTCTTCGTTTGTCATTAACATAATATTAACGGGCAAATTTTTTACTTTCTTGAGAATAACCAAAAAAATATCTTTCGAGTATTGCATCGTTTAAAACTTGAGCAATAACCCCGTAGCGTTCCTTGTTAAAAACCGTGAAGCCATTTTTGTTTCTGATTACCTTATACTCTTGATTTAATTAAATTGACCGCACGGTTTTCGTATTACTCGAAACGTTTAGTCAGTTTTAGAGATGTCGCATGTGGTCTTACGGCTTGACTTTACATGAAAACGGCGAATAAATTCGTGTTCATACTAATAGAGGAACATTCGAATTTTCTGCAACAGACAAAGACGAATGATCGGTCCACCGAGCTAAACGTGCGGCGTAGCGGATGGAACTCGGAGCAGCTACTACGTGGTGGAATTCGAGAAATGCTTGTACCGTAATCTCGTACCTGCTAGGACGATATACGTTCCGGCGGTATTTAGATGGTGTGTATATTCGTGGGTTGTACACACATAGGGTGTATTTCGGTATATGTGGCAGCGGGTTGGTCGTCGTGCCCTCCGCGAGCACTCGGTATAGGGGCGTAAAGATATAGGTATAGGTATACGTAGTGGTGCGTAAATAACGACAGGCAAGCTGCAGACCCGGAAATGTAATCTACCCTATTTGCGGAATAAAGGTTCCTTACCACTGCGGTTAACCGGGTAAACCTGCACGTCCAATTTTTATTGGAAAAACCCAACGTGTGTTCACGTACATGTACGTACGTACACATAGGTATATGTATAGCGTTAAAAGAGAATCGCATGGGGTGCACAAAATGCTCTACGCAATTCAACGAATGCAGAAAAAAATATGTACAACAAAGGATCGACACATCGAACAGTAGAAAAATACGTACCAGCTGATGCGTAGAAAAAATCCATTGAGAGTTTGAAAAACAATTGAAAAAAAGGATAAAATTATTCAAACTTTATCAATATGTTATGATGTTTTTTTTTTACACAAAAATTAATAGGTCAAAATGAAGTCCATTCAGGTTCGTTCGGACATGATAATACGGATTTTGTACGGACGTCTGAGCAAAAAGTCCCCATGGAAACAAGAGCAGCACCGAATTATCATTTGGTACGTATAGAAGATCGTGAAAAACTTTGACCGTGAGAAAAATTGGGATTTAAAAAAAAATTAAAAAAAAATCCAAGCGTATGAAATATCTAACCGGAAAACTCAGGCTGGATATTTTATCCGTATAAATACAAAAGAGAGAATTTCTGATTTTTCCACAAATAAACTTCACCTCAGCGAGCGGTGTACCAATGAAAAATGGGAAACTGTCAACGTTTCCGTATAATTTCATGTGTATACAGAATGAAAATCGAGGGTATATCTTGAATTTAAAACGAAACTTATGGGACCCTCATGAGTTTTCGAACCCAGAATTCTGGTATCTTCGTAACGTGCGTGTAAAAAAAATTTCTCTGATATCTTCCGCAAAGTTATGAGCAGAAAAATCATCAAGAAGTATGAACAATGAGAAAAAGCAAAGAAGAAAAAATTGATAATCCATCATCAGGGCCATATCTTGTCGGTGCGATCATTTAGCGAGCGAATGAAGTTTCGTGATCTTGATTAATGTCTTATAATTATGAGCACGCGAGAGTGATCGTTAACAAAATGGCTCATTAGCCCACGTGGGATATAATAATGTAGACATAATGTATGCGTTTACACCGTACATAATTCTTTTTCAATAATTAATTATCGTTACCCGATATGGATGAAAAATCTTCAGCTTATATCAGCAGTTTTCGCGTAGAATTCAATATGGAATATACATGACCCATAATTTAAAGTTTTAAGCTTCGTAGAGTTTAATCCATGAATTGACAGAAGTAGAAAAAGAAGAATCGATAGAATTTCAACAGCTGCAGCAGCGACGATATCTACATAGATTTTATCATCGCGTATACGGACGAGCCTACAAATATCGCGTACAGTTTTTCCTTTGACTTTTTTTTTTTGCCTGAGCCCCCTCACATCGCAATTTCGAGGCGTTAAACTCTGCTTGATCATCTATACCTGGGCGACAGGTAAATTTAAGTGTAAATTGCATAGCAACGTAAAACCACGACAAAAACTTACTGCACGCTAAAACTCACTTTACTTCACAGTGGGATGTAGTATGTGTAGGTATATGGTTATAGGGTAGGTAGAGTCGAACTCAACGACCAATTGACACTCACCTGCAACAAAGAAATTAAAGAACGAAAATTAGACAAGGTTCGGGTTGTACGATAAGAGGAAATTATTATTTGACAATTTATTTACAACTTTCTTGTGTGTATTTATTTCAGTTATCTAATTCTCTAATCTTCTAATATCTAAGATGAAGTTGCGTCTGAAGTTTTACTCAATGAATTCCTTGGATTGCTTAATTATGAACGATGGTCTGAGGGTTTATCGTTATAATTGGTGTTATTTTTGGAGATTCGCCAAAACTGCCAAGTTAATTCCAAAGGGTTTGTAAATCCCCAGAGTTCGATCACTGATTTAACGGGTATAATGTATTCCGGTCCTTTTAGCGAGCGCGTAGAAACTCATGGGACAAAACTTTGATTCTATCCAATATGAATATGTGATAGCTGCTGGGAAAGGGTAAACCGTATAGATGAATACTTGAGAGAGGATTAGGGCTGATGAAGACAAAAAGCTCCGCAAACCGCATATAGTGTTCCCAGAATACCGGGTGTTGTTCAGTTTTCGTATAAGAAATTTCGTGACGTTGAATTTATCATTTGAAATTCAAAACGGTTTTTCATTTTTAAAACTGCGCGTGCACTATCGCTCTACGGTACGTTCACACATTTTCTATTCCATATTTCATTGCTCTATATACTTAAATCATTCAGAGCAACGCGGCATGGCAAAATACGGATATCTAGACGTAAAACTTTGCGAGCTTTGAATTTTGCAAGTCTGTACCGTTGCGGCTGTTATGCAGCAACAGCATCAACTGTATCCGGATACTGCCACCCCGTTGGAGGAGAGAAACTTTGCACCTCTCTGTGTATATGTAAAGTTGAGGCAAACAAGTTTTTACGAGCTTTATGGTAAACAGGATAATATATAATTTCTACGTCGGAGGAAAAATCTCAGCATTTCTCACCACCCGAAGAGCTAAAACAATGAATTAAAAGAAGAGCTACGAGTGGTTTGAAAATTCAGCGCAAAGTAAAGAAAAATAGAGAGCCAAAAAAAAAGAAAAGAAAAAAGATAAAGATACTTGCGAACGTGAATGCATCGCGACGTAGTTGGACATAATCGAATCGTAAATCAAACGTGAAATCCGGGGAAGCAGATGATTGGCGCGTCCTTTTCGATTTCACGAATTTTCAGAGTTTCCGTTCACTATCCTTCGGAGTATCACGTCGCGTATATAGTGGCGGATTGCAAGGAGGTATATAACGTGGAAGTTTGGCGCTTCCGGCATCAGCCGCGGATTTGTTTAAAGAAAAAAGATAAACTCAGAGACTGCCGCAGGTGTATCTGCTAGACGTTGGAGTACGAAATAGAAATAATAATAATAAAAATAGAAAAAAGAAATAGTGGTTACTGTTCTAGCTGAGTGAGTGGTAGGAGGACGAAAATGAAAGATCTAGACGTCCGTCCACCGTAAGAGGCGCAGGAAATGAAAATGCCAAGATGGATAGTGGCGAAGAACTCGTGGAATCAGAAGGCAACTCGAGTCACAGCTTTATACCGAGAGAAATTCAGCACACGTCTACTTCTCCCTTCCACTACCACTACTACCCTCTTCTATTTTTCTGCGTGCTGGCACCGAGGGTGTACCTGTTTGGTATGATCATCCCGATAGATTTTTATCATACGAAATTCGACTTTCTTGCCAAACATTGGGCTAACAATAGCGAAATTATTTGCACGATGTACAGGATTTTTACGATCGTGTGAACAATTTCAATTCTAAAAAGTTTTTCATTATCGAAAAATTTGAGGAAAGTTTGTTTGGGGCACGATGAAAAAAATTCTCAACCGAAAGCTGCACGATTGATCATGGAAGAGTGAAGAAGGAATAAGACGTCGTCCGAAATATTTCTAACGAAGTTTAGCGTGTTTACAGATAAAAGTGTGCGACGAAAGTCATTATTTGATCGTTCGTTATAAAACACCACAAGATAAGCGAAACTCCTCAGAGGATGACTAACACAATAGGAGTGATGCGACGGCGGGAGTTTCTCAAATAAGCTGACTAGATATACTCTGATTAGGCGAGGATTCTCGAGTTACGCGTCTGGAAATTCGAGACAGGATCTCCGGGAGCTTAACGTATCCATCTAGCCGAGGATCTAGATCTATAAAATCTTCTTTACGAATCACCGGCCGAATGAAACTCCGAAAATATAATATAAAAGTAATAAAGCGATAACAACGAACGCTTCTGAAATCCAGACTCGGCGATAATATTAAAAAAAAAGTCCTGCAAAAAATTGGCTACGCCAGGCGAGTGAAATGCTGCATTTTTTAATTTATTAAAGCAATCTGAAAATTCTGAAATTCGATAATCTTACGTTCATGTATATCGTTCTATTACACCGCATGTAAGTATCATGGAAAACATCCGAGTCTTTTGTGTGCGTACATGGGAAGATCCATAAATATATTGACAGTTCGTATCGTGTCAAGCTCTACCTAAATCAACTTTATATATTATACCGGTAGCAAACGCAAACGCAAAAGCAAAAGCAAAAGCAGAATGGCAGGGAGGTACCGGAGCTATTGGAGTTGATATCTCTGTTTACTTAACACGCGCCGGAGGCTGCGCTGCTGGGTTCCTCAGTCGGTATTCTCATCCCCCGGTATGAAAATATACGCGTATATGTGCTGCGTCATTGATATTATCAATGTGAGATGCGGGGGCGTATTTTCTCACATCGTGTCAATAACGGAGACTTTCATCTAATTAATTCCGCATAGCATTGAAGATATATTGGATGTTGCGGTTGAATAATTATTTAGCGACATGCTTCCTCCTCAGTTTCTTGAAAATCAGAAAATCCGCGATGACGCAAGACACCGATTTGCGTAACAAAGGGGACAATAAGGAGATAATTCGAGTCAAGGAGTAACCCGCGGTAGCTGAACATACACCGACGTACACTGTCGGTCTCCAATTACCGAGAGTCGTTCGGGCCTATATCCTTCGTAATTTTCAGAAGCTACGAAATATAGCGTGTCCGGTTCAAGATGAGACCTGATCCTAAACGGCCAAGGATCTCTAGGGTGGGTAAATAATTAACGAATGAGCAATATATCACCAATCCCACAAAGTGTATGTCATATACCTGCCGTAGTCTCTCGCAAAATCACTTAGTTCCATTTTCGAAGTGATTTTATTACTCGAAATGATACACGTACGATGCCTGTAATTAAATTGTTTCAATTTACCGAAAATTAATGTAGAAATTATGGCTACGCGATATTGATTTACCACAGGTGAAATGGATTAATGAAACCACAAACGGCAAACGTATACCTCTGACGTAAAGCCAAAACTTCGCTGTTCGCATCATGCGGTCTAGACGCCGTTTCTCTTCGGTGAATTTAACCAGAAAACATAGCGGATGTTATGCCATGTAATTAATTTACGGTAACGAGATAGGAAATCTAATTAACTTATATATTTACGAGCAAAACTAAAGAGGAAACGGGGCGTGGAGAGGAAGCGTGCAAACTTGAAGATTCATGTAACGTTTACAACCCACGTTAACGCAAATTCAAAAGAGCTGCATCAAGTTTTCAAAAATATTTCTACGTCCACTCGTTAGTACCATTGTTGTCCGTGCAGTATTCACTTTTCGCATCACGAGTATTGTCCGCTAAAGAGAAAAATAATAACAATGATAAATCAATGGTACCAAAAATCAAAACTAACGTAGTGCACGAATTCTCGTTCCAATTAACAATATTCAATTTGTGCATAGAAATATCTGCGCAACAAAAGTAATCGTCAAATATAACAATTATAAATAATGTCACGGTCGGAGGATCCGCGTAAAATAAATCCCCATCAAAATTTTCCTGCACGTATAGGTATATGGAGGTACGAATCAACACGTTCATCTATTTCTGTATTTGGAATGCGATGGTGAGCAATTAAAGTGCAACCAATGGATGAACGGCCAAACAGAACTTAATGGCATTCACCATGCCTACCTCTGCGACTAGAACCAGAGATTGGCATTAGGTACGTAAACATTATTTGGTTCGTTAAACATCATGAATTGGTGGGTAACGTTGTGTTACGTACAGCGCACTCATGATGATCGACTCTATCTGCTGTATAACGTATGTATACAAACCTATAATTGTACAACAATATAGAGCGCAAGAAACGAATGCGGGACGAGAATTAGAACAAACGTCAAATGCCGGTCTATTCCCTTGTCATGCAGTTAGCCTCTGATTAATTTATCATCAAACAAAATTACTTCGTGAGAGAAAAACTCGAGTTCGATTCAAACTCATCATGCTAATAACATAGTTTGCACTATGGCACATTACGACTCATTGATAATCTAATTGGCAAGAAGTTTGAAAGCATTTTTATTATTATTATTTTAGTAATACACGAGTAACAAACGGATATACGGGGTGCTGCACATTGCGGTTTTGGTAGTTCGCCAAGGACGGTAAAGAAGAAAAAAGAAAAAAGGATAAAAAAAAAGGAGCGTAGAGGAGAGGTCGTTTGATCCGCCAACCTGCTTTGCAAATTTCCTCAAGGTGTGAAAAGCCATTGAAGTTATTTTTAAAGTCTGCAGCGTCATGTAAGTAGATCGGATGGTATAAGGTGGATTTGCCGCCTGGCTTCATGGGAGGTTCTTTTACGTTCATATTGGAAACGGGATACTTACAATGAAACTCGGAGCGTAGCAAGAATAGGTGATATAGCGCGAGTGGAAAAGCCAGACGTGAAATCCTGGTCTACATATTTCATACCCCATTGACAAGAATATTCAAGGAGGCAGCGGTGGTTCCGGAGGGAGCCCTAGAACTGCCTCACCGACCTACTATATGTATAACAAACCCTAATACCTAATACAGCATGAGGTTGGTAAGGCCCTCATCCCCCCCTCCCCCTCCCCCTCACCTCCCCCCCGCAGAAACTACCCGATGGAATATTAACAAAGTTTCAAGGTCTAGTCAAAGCGAAAATCACTCGACACCTGGAACAACCCGCCCGAAAATGTCGCCAAAGGAATCCAGCTGGGTGGAGAGTGAGTTACCTAATGATGGGCATAGTTGAGACGTACTTTACACATAGTCTTCATCTAATTCCAAAGAGAGATGAGGGTCTTTGTCATTGGATATTAATCACTTCAAACGTAGTTCCAACGCTGTGAGTATTTTTTTTTTTCTCTCTCCTTTTTTTTTATCAAGGTCTTGTGACATTGTAAGAAAAAGCTGACCTAATTCACACCACCCGTTTCCCTACCTATTTCTCTTATACGATATGAACAGTCGTTTTGCAGGAGGACAATGTTAACCTAATTCAACCCTCGAGAAGTCCCGCGCCAACTTCACCGCCACAAAATCATACAGCTACCTTCCACCGACCCGTTTCACCACTAACGGGCCTCCCCATCACGTGCGCTTACTGCACCATCATCGCTAACGGAATAACCACCTGTCCGCCAAGTTAGGAGATAACTAAGTTCACTATATAACCTCATTTTGACCTCTTCAAGCTATGGCAGATGCGGATTAATGCTTCGTAGGGATAGCTTGTGAGCGGTGCAGCTTTCGTTGCAAATATCGAACCGGATAAAACATTTTTTTTTTGTTTTCTATTTTTCAAATATAGAACATTCTTTTTTTTCTCTACTTTTTTTTGATGTTCTCCTCTGTACATATTTTGCATGGCTACTCTCTTTCTATTGCTGAATGTAAAAACCTGCAGCAGCTCTGCAGGGACCTTTTCCATAGATATAACAGCAACCGAGTACGAAATGAATATGCAACTATACGTATAGTGGCTGGCATAGATGTGTTGAACGGCAACGTCCTTTTTCGACGTTATTCGTTTGTATAACCTGCGTATACCGCACATATATGGGATACACGTACAGTTGAACGAATGCGTGTTTGTGCTCCCATAACGAATGTACATTTGTATGTGTCCGACGTATAGTCATCTCACATGAGAGATACGTATTAGGTACTACAACGATCTGCAGACTGTTACGACCGACGACTCCCGTAAGAGACATATCTGAATACGAAAGAGATTCTTTCTTCCTTTTTTTTTTTTTTTTTTTCCTATACTTGGAAAAAGGTCCAGGGAAGTGAATTCTTCTCTAAGAGTAGGTAAATAGCTGTATATGGGTATACACACGGAGACTAGATAAAATGTCAACTAGCATAAATGAATTCTGAAAACTCTTCTGACAGACGAATAACGCGACTACCATTTCTCGAGTCTCTTCCCCCCCCCCGCCTTCGTACATGGTGATATATCCGACGTAATAAATTATTTGTTCTTAGATAACCCAGCTGTATCTGCATATAGTTTTATAGCCCGTAACATGTATATATGAATATGAAAATAAAAACGGTAAAAACAATTTGCCGCTATTATATTATTGTTATCATATTTTATACAGAAATACGAATAAAAACCACCGACCGAGGATAATAGCTGTGAGCGTGGAAGAGTGGAGGACTGATATCTATATACATGTATCTTTTTTTTCTTTTGTTTTTTTTGTGTTCTTTCTTTTCTTTTCCAATTGCACCGTGTACTACCGCATACATTTTTAAGATACACCTGCACTTTTTCTCGCCATTTATTACATCGGTTTACTATAGTTCCCAGCGCAGACAGTAAGTCTACGATATTACCCTGTAAATATGGGTATGTTCCGAAATTCTATGAAATTAGTATTCTTGAAAAAGAAATGAAGAATTGGTTATATACTAGACGGTTTACTTTATTTTCTGTATATATACAGAGTTTCATTAGCCTCGAGGATTTGGAAATTGCCGGAGGTTGAGAACGAGCAGTAATTGAATCAGTAACATCCCTCACTCTGTAGTAGATCGGAGTGAAGGTTGGAGGAGAATTGCCTTCGAGTTATGTTACCAAATACAACTTCCAAGACTCCTCCTTCAGTTTCTACCCTTAAATTTTCTCGGCTCGCATTACCTGACTCCATATCCTATACCTATACGTACATACATCAATCGGATAGTTAGCCCACGATTTTCCAAACGGATAAACTAACCCCATAATTTATAGCAGATGCACGTGCAGCATCGAATTATGCGATATAAGTGATAAAATTAATCCTATAGCGTTACATAAAACCCTTCCCCCCTTTACAAATATATGACCACGATCAATAAACTAACCGCAGCCAGCAGGTAGGTGAGTTTCTTTCTCATTAAACTTTCACCGGTGTCACCTAGTAAGTGTGGTGAATTTTCAACCTTTTACTACATACGCTTAACACCATGCGTACAGCTATACCTACTTACGTATATGGAATGGTGTAGATGGTGAATATTTCATCAAGAGGATTAATAAGGTCGGTAATTACAGCGGTGTAATAATTTTACCCATAGAAAAAGTTTCGAGTTTTTAGTTGGGACCGATATATGTACGGTGCGGATGTCACCCCTTCATCTTAATCTTACTTCTAATTATTCATTGCGTTATAGGTCTAGCTAAACGCAGTGTTGGTGAATATCATATTTTAATGATGAGTTTTAACCGTAATAAATAGTTAACGTAGATTCCATGCATGACATGTAGCTCGGTTTTACTATGAGTATATGTATATTATACATACGCTATTACACGCAGGTTAGGTTAGGTACAAAGGTTTAATAATGTCACGTCGTTTCAAGAGTTGGGCATACGTAGGTACTATACAGAGCATGAAGTAGAAGGCATTTCTATATATCTACACGAGCTGAATTAGAATTCACCGAGGTGTAAAACTCCCGACAGAACCACCATATTTCTAATTACAGAAATATAATAATATTATTCCAAGGGTTGCTCACATAGAATGTTATCAGTAAACGTCAGCGACGGGGATAAAAATGAATCGTCGTAAGTTCACCCGCGCGCTACTATACCCATTCTCGACGATAAATGAACGAGAATTCTTATATCCCCCGAGGAATTCAACGAGACAATTTTACCAACGCGTTTATGTACAACTTTTTTATCGACGAAAAAGGGAGGAGGGAGGGGAAAAAATAGGGAAAGAACCTTCGGGTTATACGGGTTACTTAATGCTCGCTCGCTGTAAGAGGTGAGAAGTGCAAAACTATGAACTAAATCTTGGAAAAAGCTATTAAATCTTTCCTTTGCCAGCGGGTCGTATATACGCATACCTATATACGTTATACATAAGTATATAGAGTGAGGATTCGGGTTCGCAAAGGGGTACGGAAGGTTACGTAAGGGAAAGCAGCCCTTGTAACTCTCGGAAGCTGAAAGCTCCGAGCTCTATTTCCCTCCCTTTACTCTTAATATTTTGGGATCCAGTCACCCTAAACCTTGCTCACCCGAAGAGCAGAGTCGTAAAGACAATCTCGAACATATTGCTGCTACCCCACGACACGACGATGGGGAGAACGTCGACCGAATGTTAAAGACTGCAGCAGCAGCAACAAGTATATACGAATTCCTCATGCTTCAGACTCGATAAGCTCCTAACGGTCTAGCCGATGGGATTTATATCGTGATTGAGTCGAATGAAATTTTTCTCCTAAACTTTGAGAAAGTCAATTAATTCTTTCCGATAATGAAATTCTATACGTATTACCTATACACACAAGAACACCCCGTACAGAAATAGTATGGTAACCTTTGAACGGTTTAGTCATCTTAAAGGGTTACCGAAGTCGGTGTAATATAAAAGAAGATTAAAATTTCTACAAAGAAAATCTCAAGCTCTTGAGTCCACAACCCCGCGAATCTTCGGCGATTTGACTTACGGTTCGCGAAATTAAATCTTCGGATATATATTTCATCAAGCAAAACTATATATTAAATCTCTAATTAGCGATTATCCCCCGAGGGCCAAAAAATGAGCACCGGCTAGGGTGGAGTGGTATGAAAAAGCGAATGAAGAGAAAGAAAAAAAGGAAGAACGATGTGAAAGCGGGAAGAGAGAGGAAAAAAAAAAGTGACGACGGATGTGTCTTGAGGGGTGGTTTTTTGATGGGAGTATTAGCGGGTATTCAAGGAGCGTAGGTTATACGTGTTCTGTGGGGTCAATTTAAATGGTGTAAACGGGGCTTTATATAAACAGCGTTCGCATCAGGAGTAAAAGAAGAGCTGTGCGAGGACGTTGGTCGCGTGGTGGATAGGCTCGGTGTAGTGTATATCGATCCCTCTCTCGGGAGGGTAAGGGTGCTATATTTGGAACGCGACGAGAGTCCATGTCCGTAAGCTGTTTTTACGAGACCACGCGACTGACCTGCACCGAAAAACATTTTCCAAAGACTTTACAGCGAGAGGGTGGAGAACAAAAAAATTAGTCAGCGCGTACGAGGCCCTTCAAAAGTCGCCGGTTTATTAGGTACACGTAGATGGAGGTATTTAAAACTCATTTTCACAGGCGCAAAAAATACTGAAAAATAAATGGATGAAATTGAACAGCGTCATTCAGAGTTGAGATGGATGAAAATTAGACTTCTTCAAAAAAAGCAAATATACGACTACAGGATCATAAGTACTCGCGAGTAATATTAGGTATGTACCTACCTGCAACGCTATGTTTAGAAACAACAACGAGGCTCGAGAAACAAGAATAAGACTAAGTGTAAAAATAAGAAAAAGAAATGAGTTATACTCGACATAACATACGCGGAAGAACACGAGACACAACCATCCCCTAATGATGAGGGGGTTAATACCAAATTCCAGTACGACTAGAAGCGTGCTAGTGAGAAAGGCGAGCGAAAGGGATGAAAAGAGCGAAAACCGGAAGTTGCACAATAAATACACAAAGACAGAGAGGAAAAAATAACCAGAAAATAAAATGAAAAACCGATGGAAGAGGAAGAGCTGTAGGCTGATGAAATCTGCAAGGGGTCATTTGCTATTCGATTACATTTATGTACGTATTATTTGGTTCACTGCTCGCCCCACGGCTGCAGTAGGTTTTCACCCTTAATTTTATTTCACGACCAACTTCAACAATTCTCTCGCGATCAATTTATATATAATTTGCCGAGGTTTTTTTTTTTCTATTTTTTTTTCATTCACTTCTTTTATTTTTATTTTTTCAGTTGTTCTCAGCCCTTGGAGAGCACTTCGATCCTCATTTTTAATCACACAACCATCTGCACTCAACCCACTACATTACCCGATTAACGGGGGTGAACTTGAGAGGTCGATAAATGTAACAACGATTTAATCGCTTTTCCACGGGCTGGTCGCGTGAATTTATAAAAAAAATCAGTATAGTTAAATTCATAAGTATATGGAGCAGCTCGTGACTATCGAAAAACAAAATTTAAGAGATCAAAAAACTTCTGGAAGAGCGATCGTTTACTCTTGGGGAACAAATTTGAGGAAAAACGAAGGGCGATTTTTCTTTACGTTTTTTTTATTTTATTTCTGTCGTCTTCAGATCCATTCAATTTCTTTACTCCGAAAGATTAGGACTTTCTGAATTCTGTACATTAGGATCCGACAATGGGACAATAGAGAAACCTCTTTTTCAACCCCATTGTTAAGGGATCACAAGGATCCTTATATCCATTCCCGTGAGTATAAAAAACTTACGTGCGACAAAATCATATATACGCGAACAACCGATTCATATTGCTGATTTTGTTTCTACAATGAACCGGAAAAATGGACAGTTTCGAGTAATACATTCTGTCGTTCGATAATCAATGGGGGACGATGTTCCTGCGACTGTAAATTGGAATTTCCAAAAACAGCCGAAAAAAATTTAACTTATATCTGCACGTACAAAATAAGTAGGACACTATCACTTATAGACGTCCTATATTCTACGCTCTACCTAATATCTCGTTTACCATTCGATTCTCAGGTCACCACTATTGCAGTTGCAATATGAACGTGTATTAGAATTTTTCCATATCGTGCAGATCACGTGAAGCGCACAATACCACGTACTCGTTGAACGTGCATACAAGTAGTTCGACATCGCGCGCCTTTTACCACTGTTTTCTAATATGATATTCAATGTGTGAAGAATAAATATTCCATTTCCGATCGGCGGTCCTTATAGTGCAGCGACCCAAACGTGTGCAGCTTTTGTTATATTAAAAGCGTTAGAATCAAAGTACGTCGCGATACACACCAAAATTGGGATGTATAAATAAAAATGCATCGAATAAATTATAACAGTCGAAACTCTCGGAATAATGTATCGCGGAACCTCGTAGCGAAGTGAAATATCTCATCTCGCTTTGTATTCGGTGAAAATTTTCCCCGCAGAGTCGAAAATCTACAGAGAATAGTCTTTTGGTCATTTATGCTCCGAAGCATAACCACAGTCTCGGGCAAATCGTTGGTAATGAGGAGGCTGGCCGGCCGGCTTTCCGCCTTGGCGATTCGTTAAATTGCATTTGCGATTGCGAGAACTACCAGGAAGAACAGAAGGAAAAAGAAAACGAAGGGAAAAAAAAATATCTACGTTTCCTCAATTTTCCCCAAAAAGAATGTGTGATGTACATTCAGTAAATTTACTCGCTCCAGCTAATCAACGATTTTTACGCGTAAGCTGCGGTAAATTAGTCGTATAATCCTGGAACTCTGATAACATAACGTGCGTACAATAGACATAAATACGAGTAATTGTTACATTCGTAGGTAGTGGGAGCAGCTGACCTAGAACTGGACGAGGGCCAGGGCCATGAGAAAGAACAACGACCGGAAACGTCGAACCCGAAAAATAAGTCGAACTCTCTACGTGACAGAACTTCGGCCGAGTTACACACCGATGACACGATATTTGTACTCCCGAAATAAAGGATAGAAAACAAAAAAAAAGGAGGAAATATAGATACTATCTATCTATGTTAATTTTTTCGTTTACTTTTCATTTGGAAAATGATGAATAGATTATTGTTAGTTACCATAAGGTACAGATGTGGGTATAGATAAAAGGGTGTAACCGTTGATTTAAAATTCATAAAAGCGCGTATATGTGTTCCATTCCCTCGTATCAAAGGGTTAAAATTTTTGTAATCTCATTAGAAAGTAGCTTTAGCAAGAGCATCGCAATATATGGGGTGTAGTCTACAAAAAAGAAGCTTTCGCCGAACTAGATCACGATAATGTGGTAAAAAAAATTGAAAGAGAAATAAAAAAACTAATAATCCGATCGGGATGGTTGTACGGATCGATGTGGGAACCGTAATAGTAGTTGTTAGTACGTATAAGTTAGGCTAATGAAAAACGCACAATCAGCTTATTGTACGTACTATAACCACCCATGAGGTATAGGTTACATGTTTTATAGAGCCGGTAGAAGATAATAATAAATAAGACGATCTGGTTCATCATCTTTATATAGGTATTATATGGGCGCCTGTTTCAGTTTATCAAGTATGCTTGATCAGTTTTTCTTCCACTCGGATGTAACGATTCTATAAATAAAATTCTCATACCGCAAAGTTGAATTTATATTTAGAATATCGAGGTTTAATTTTCCGTTCTTTTTTTGTCGTTTCTATTCTTCATTCGACTATCTACTGCAGCATGGTCTTGTAAATTCTAATAGGATGACCATAGTGTGACGGTAGCTGGTTTGATTCTATGCTCAGTATGTGCTATGCACGTTAGTAACGTGCACCAACAGCAGCTTGCATCGATCGATTAGCTCGTCGTCACGGGTCGTAAAATCCAATATATTAATTACGTAATTATACACTCATATAAGGCGATGGATAATCGGTATAGGAAAGTTGAGGCAGATACATTCCTAAAGGATATATTAATACGTTCACTACTATAGCTCCTGCACCTCGTGTATACCTATATACTTTTATACCGAGGGCTGAAAATTTCAGTGGCAATTCTCGTTTCATTCGACTTACCCTTCCTGATGTGCAGGTTCTAATCTTTTTATCTGCAGCTACTGCAGCCGACCAGTTCCGGTAATCGATTGACTCGAAAGCGGTTTTTGATTGTCGAAATAAATCTTCGATATGCAGTGATTGGTCCAATGATTGCACATGATTCCAGTTACCCTAATTTCTTTTACTTATTTCCGACCCGTTGTATGAATTTTTCGTTATATTATATACGTTGTGTGTATGTATACGATGTATAAAATTATTTGTAGGTATTATATTTTTATAAAATTTTTATTACACGTTATAATAATATTCTTGGTCAAAGTAAACCTCGTTTTGGTATCATTTTCCATTTTGTTTTATTATTTTAACCTCTTTACCAAGTTTTGTTTTTCTTTAACTTCTTTTAACTTGTATTTATTTAATTTTTCTTTTTTTTTTTTTTAATTTTATTTACAAAGGTTTGCGCGTGTATAATAAAATACGAATATATGTAAATTTGTACGTTATAAACGATAATAATTATCAAACAAATTAACGAAACCGCTAATTTCACCGTTCAAACAAATAATTTTCATTTTACAGATGTTGATAATATCGTTGCAAAGTCTTTTTATTTTTCGTCCTTCCAGAACCCATAGATTTAAATAATCGTGAAGATTTGAAAATTTTTTATCATTCAATGACAAAATTACACCGGCACTACGTATCGGCCCACTACATGCCATAGTATTTGTCCCGGTTCTATCGATATATTTTAACGTAGGTAATTAAAATCTGACCGATAAAAATTCTTCACATTGTGGTTATTATACAGCCTAGCGGCAAAGCCGAGGGCAGAACACAACCTGCTGGAGCACCAACCGAACGGAATGTACATTCGATGTTTACCTGGAAATTGAATCGCAATCTGCTGTTTTTCAATCATTCATTTATAGATATTTCGAGTCCGAAAAATAATTGATATATTAATTGAGATCGCAAACAGTTTTATATTTTGAAATGTGTACTATTTTTAAATACGTTCATTTTACGACAGCGAACAATTTGGTAATTTAATCGACAATTTTAATATCACGAGAATGGAGTACGAAATCAATATAATAATCGAAATCAATGAATCTCTCCCCTTGTACTTTCATTTTGCCAAATATCGTTCAACTAGCGCTTGAATTTTAACGTTGACAATGTTGGAAAAAAAAAGAATAAGGTAAAAAAAAAGTCGGGTATAATATGGTTGATTACAGTCTCATTTTTTCCATAATTATTTTATATGGTTCTGGAGGGGTTGAGATACACGTGTGTATCTATTTTCGTTTTTTCCTTCTTCTCTTTATTTCATCACCGCACCGAAACTCTTTCGCGACTTTATATCGTTTGGCGGTTTTCTGTGAAACGATAACGTCGCGTAAGTATATGAGGCGGCTTCTGATATCTAAGGCATTTGCGATACTGCCAACCCACTTTGCCTGTGGCCTGACTGATACTGCGACGGTGTTGGAAATCCGTTTCTACTTTCCTTGTTAAACTGAGCATGCGTCAGGACGTATAACGCCGTTCGTCGACAGGTAGGTATATAGAGTCAGATAGGCTCAAAGTCCCCACCCGATAGTTGTCGGCTTCGGTCGGACTCTTCGCGATTTTTTTTTTTTTTTCCTATTTTCGAATTCTGCGGTTTTTCCAATCGTTTCCCACCCTGAAGCTGGTGATTTGCTTCCTAGCTTGTAAAATTGCAAGTTAAACTAATTCTCGTCATACCAGCTCGTATGGCTCAATAGATTCCTGACCCGATATTGCAATACCCATATTTGCCACTAATTTTGATTTTGCCGGGAAGTTAACGCGCGTTGCAGCAACACGACGAAGAGATAAACGATATCTAATCCGTTTCGATGCTTTCAATTGCACACCAGACCAACACATCGCATTTCCCGCGTTTTCTGGGCACGCGAAATCCCTCTCGAATCTTGACAGCTGGAAAATTGCCAACCGGTATAGTTCCAAGTTGATTGTCGATACCATTACAACCGCTTTGCTAACCGATTTTCATTTTTCACATCACCCTTCCATTTCCTGTCGATCCATCGCGCTTACGTCAAAAACTGACCGTTTTAGGGCATGCAACAAAAAAAGAAAAGAAAAGAAAAGAAAAAGGATAATTAAACATCGATGTCATACTGATCAATATTGTATCCCCGAATGCATCAAGTTTTTTTGATATGCGGTTGAAAAATTTGAATTCCAAAGGTGCCCTGCGTGGTTTTTTTGTTTTTTTTTTTTTGTTTTTTTGGATTGTCACCGACGTGCTGAGAATTCTTTGAAGCATAGGTGAAATATGTAACGATGGATCAAAGGTAGGTTTGCTATACCTATATATACCCGGGTACGGGTCGGCGGTAATTAGAGTTGACAGACCTTTACAAGCTCTTCGAAATCCTGTTGGATATCCGACCAAATCCAGAGAAGATTTCACCAGCGAATCTAGAACGCGTTTGGCCATAAGACGTATCTTTTTTATCTTCTGACTAACGTAAAGCCCAAAATTTAACGACGTCGGCTCAATTAACGGATGATCAAAAATTTGATGAAGATCACAGATGTGATGATAAAACAATAAAAAAAAAGGTTGTAAGATAATCAGAAGATCATGAATATTCCTTGACATTGTTACGTATAAAAAAATATGATCTATAATTTCTGTCCACGTATTCTATGTACGGGTAGTAAAAGTGCAGTTGCACCAGCTGCAGTTTGCACGTTGTATAAATGTCTAGTGCACAGCAAATTATTATATAAAATCGATAAATTCTGTCGAGCTTTAAACATATAATATAGAATCTCAAAGTACAGTTACTGCATGATATACCAAAACTGCATTTCAGCGGAACCATAAACACAATTATGCAGTTTTCACCTTATATTATACCGCGCAGTTTCTTATAGCGAAATAAAAGAAGAGGGGATAAAGAAAAAAAGTAAAAAAAGAAATAGCATGTATAAGCGAGGTTTCGGATTCATAAGATTCGTCGAAAGTGACTCAAGGAAAAAATGATGAAAAAAAAATTCCAGTCACGTGTACAAATTCAAAGGTGAAGCATCTGATATTGAATAATGTGAAAACCTTTGGCACGAGTTATCGAAGAACGTGAATCTTCGACAATGAGGTGACACCAATAACGCTGATGAAATGCACCCACATTTATATCGTCGAATCGAGACGAGTCTCGAGTGCGAACAAGAAAAAATAAAAATATCCCCGCATCGTGAAGGTACAATTTATAAAGCAGGTGCTCCGCGCTCTGCACCTACGTGAAATTTCACGCAGAATTAACTCCGCGCGCGCGATGAAGGGTACAATTGGGTATGAAGAATAAAAAATAGCACGTGATAGTAAATTTTCTAAGAGTATCTACCTCGGCATATACATATAGGTATATACCATATTCTAGGCTCACACATAAGTTTCACCATAAATGCCATATACATAGGTACCTACAAGGAATTTTTACGACATCTCGAAACATGACTCACGTTATTATACGAGTGCCGAAAAAAATTTACCGACCCTTTATCCGGGACGCGAAATATCCTCGGCAAAAATGTGTTATAAGCTCAACCTGCGGAAGCTGTATAATAAATAAAAAAAAAAAGTAAAAGATAAAAAATAAAAAATAAAAATGAAAAGGAAATAAAGTAAAGCTTATACAGCAGGTATATACGTTACATACAAACGGTAGTAATATTTACGACGATCTACACGCGATGTATAAGGTATATATTTTCGATAATGAACCCTTTTTTTTTATTTTTCGCATCATATCGGGACTACGATGATTTGGAAAATTGATTAAACCGTGGTGAATAATTCTCGTTGATTGTTTGCGGATTATATGACGTTTCGCTATTTAATATAGAGATGTATCGTACATGTGTGAGTGGGATGGGTATACGTGGCTTGAATTCGCACGTCTCTTGAGACGAGGTCGAGGTAGAAGCCGCGATGCTGACGTCAAACTAATTGATTGAACCAATCAGGAAACTTGCCGACAGATGACACCGAACCCAGCAACGGCAGCAACAGCAGCACCCTCAACGTTGAGGGTTGAATACATCTAGACGTTATTTCCCGGTTTACAGATAACCCCGTATAGGTAGGACATATTTGTCGAACGAATGAACCCCCTGCGATTTCTAAGACCTCTGCAATTACCGCGCGCGGAGTTTCAGTTCGCGCGAAATATAATATATCGCGAATTATTTTAAGCCGTGACTATTGTATCGTTAAAAGAAATTTCTTTTCGAATCGGGACACATTTATAGACGTGAAAGAAAGAAGATACAGGTATAAATCGATTTCTCACAAGCAACTCCCCAGTTACCGTGCTAAAAAAAAGCTCTCTTTTAAATTGCTGCACCTCTTGTTCTCCGGTACGGCATACTGTACCAGTTACGGTTGGTAAAGTTAAAATATATATATGTATATCTGCTATACATGTACGATATATACTATATATGGATATATATTTCTTTTATATGCGACAAAAATTTTTCTGCGGATGTGTCTTTGCCAAGATATTCAAAACCAGACTGCTGCAGCAGAAGCTACTCATAAATCTTTTGAAACCTTCTGCTGTGCAGCTTCTTTCATTTTCTTTTCATCCTTTTTATTTTTTTCAAGACAAATTACCATTCCCAAGATTTTTTTCAAACTCCAATAGACGTGATTACCAGTAATAGATCATTTTTTATACAATGGCTCTTTGGTGGCAAACAAACAATAATCACCTACACTATATAACAATGAAAAGCGCCCAGCTTCACGATCCGCAGCGGCAATTCAAACCAAAAGTTGTCAATAGGAAAAACTCGCGAATCCTGTCTAATAATCGATGATCGCGCGCGTTTGTTAAACCATCTATACGTACACGGATATGTGTTTCGTTCATTTACAGTAGGTGGTCCATATACTACAAAACGTTTGTGTGCCTTAGGGATGGTAAATGTTTGTAAATCAATCAATTACACGAGTCACGTGGGCCCGATGTCCGTCCATCCCATGTCCATCTCTAGCTGCACGATGTCGATGCAGCAGCGACAGGCATGGTATGGACATACGTATATAGTATACGCGCATATAGCGTTGGCCAATCAAGTTAGATTGATTGGTAGGATAACGAGGAAAGTTTTTCGAGTGTATATTTAGTAGCTTATATAACGCGTTCATTTTGCTCTATTCGATTATAATGCATTGAAATCTCGTAACTATTCTTCTTCCTCCATCATAAAAGAATATTGTTAAATAAGCAAAGTTAATCAATCTAATAAAAAAGATGTAGTCATTAGATAAAAAAAAAAAAATATATCAAAAACAGGTGCGAAACGTTATCGCATAAGCTCGAATGGTTTCGAGTTTACTCAGAATTTTCAACGCGTACTCGTGTCTTTTATAGTCATGTTTATTTGACGAAGGGGTAGAGAGAGTATTTTTAGAGTCGAATATTTAGATCGCGGTTTTTATACCGGCACGATTTTCAGATTTATTATAGGTATAGTACGGCACAAAAATTTAATGACGATGTTATAATTCTCGGTACAGATCTTTTCCGATTTGTGATTTTCAAAAATTGTGCTAGGAACTCGTGTGGTAAAACATAAAGTGAGAAAAAGGAGATGGAATTGGATTGACAAATAAATGTTTGAATTTTGTCGGTTCGAATCTTGCGAAGAAATCACACAACGTAGTGAAAATGGCTCATCACGTGTTTCCGTAGGTGGATGCAAAAATCGAAGGTAGATGGATATGTAGCACCCACACGTCCGTACGTATTCTATACCTATACGTATCTGCCTCCCAATCGCTGAGAAATACGAAACCGTAAAGCCAGGAATAAACTGAGATTGAATCGCGGTAGGTTTCCAGCCACCCTCCGTTCGCTGGTTGTATTACAGGTTACAACTTACAGGTCACGGATCATAGTCAAGGTCATGAGTATTGCGAACGTCGAAAAAATTAAATAATAAGACGAAAATAAAATAGGAATAAGAAAAAAAAGATTTTGTCGAGAGCTTTATTTTTCTTCTCGATGAGCCACGGTATAATTAAATGGAAATTCTCCAAGTACTGCATTGCGTAATTAGCGAAATTAAAAGGATGAGGCATGAAAGCGAATGCGCGAATGAGATGCTAATTTAGTTGAATGAATGAATTCTTTCGCTCATTATTTATTTATTTATTTGTTTTTTTTTTGCTTTCTTTATCTCGCTTTTCAACGTTCATTGGAGGAGTTATCATCGTAGCAATTTGCCGATACATTTCCACGGATAGTTTTCTCGTATACTTCTGTTATAGGTGTAGAAGCTGAGGCAGCGCGAATTGTGAACGGAAAAGAAAATGAACGTACGAACGGATGGAAGAAGGAAGGAAGGAAAGAGGAGCGAATGAGGTAGGATTTATGGCGAAGACGTGGAGATCGATAGTTCAGAAATGAAAAAGTAGTGGGTGATAGTATTGGATGAATATCGTGCTGCAGGATAGCGTCGAGGGTTAATTTATTACTCTAAAACTTTAAGTAAACAGGCTTACCCATAACTCTGTAATTCAAGAAATATTTCAATACCCTAGTTCCTGGGACGTAAGCCAGCTTCAGAAATGTTGGATACGACAGGAATTGAATTGACGGCTACACTGTTATACGAGGGCCGTGTAAGAAAGCAGATTCTTCTAGGGCGCGATGCAACAACTCTTCCAACAGATCGTAAAATCAATCGTCTCTCAATCTATACCTAGACAACGGCTATTTATTCGTACCTCTCTAAATTGAAACGGTAGACGTCCCGTTCTTTACTTTACTTTTCTTTTTCTTTTTTTACGTATTCTTTTTTTCTTTCTTTTTTACGAGAAGGTTCTTAGAATAATTTTAACGTTTGGAACGGAAGTTTCAATTCGATACGGAAAATTGACCGATGAGGTATGAAGATTTGAAGATATGTCAGCGTACTGTGAAAAAATCGAGTAATCTCTTTCCTTTGTGGTTCGTTTTTGAGCTGATGCAGACGCAGATTCTGAAACGCTTATCGAAGTGATCGAACGTTTCTAGGGGTTCAATTGAACGGCGTAATCGTTCATCGCTTCGTGTATGCACATTGTGTATACCCACCCTAGACCGTCGTCAATCTACACTTTTGAAATTCGAACTTGAATGGAGTCGCACGGACAGCGTCCTCGAGTGACATCGATTTATCTCTGAGTACACGTATAACGTATTACGTATGTAAGGTAGAAAATATCTTTCGTAAATATGATAATACTCGTCAATTTACAAACATGTAGTAAATTCTTTCGCAAGAAAACAACCAGAAAGTTAATTTCAACTAGCATTGCAGGCACGCGCTTCGCGCACGCATCACGTTGCAGTGTGGCGTTACTTTGATTTCATTTAATGTCAGTTATAATATAATTATTCGTATACATACTCTTAAAAATTCAATTCTCATTGTTCGAGCTCAGGAATCCGAATCTGCTAATTAAATTGATCTATCTTTTGAATTGATCGAGTTATTGCCAATTAATCGTTTTTTAGAGCAGAAAAATTGAGATATCTCGATGGGATTTATTCGTAGCTCAATTTACTTGTCGGATTCGTGTTCCTAAGGTTGAAATACGTTAGAAAAGTGCCCTACGATCGATTTCAAAAATTCTTCATTTTTGGCCCAAAAATTGAAAAAATCTAAAGGGGTATACCTTAGATTTTTGTCGATTTTGGGGTCAAAAATCGACATTTTTTTAAATCGATCGGAGGACACTTTTCTGACGTAATTTGACCTCAGGAACACGAATTTGCAAGTTAAATTGATCTATCTATAAAATTGATCGAGTTATCGCCAATTTATCGTCTTGAGAAGTGAAAAAATCTAGATATCTCGATGGGATATTTTTCTAGCTTAATTTAGTCGACGGATTCATGTTCCTGAGGTCAAAATACGTTGGAAAAGTGTCCAACGATCGATTCTAAAAATACTTCATTTTTGGCCTAAAAATCGAAAAAATTCAAAGGGGTATACCTTAGATTTTTCTCGATTTTGGGGTAAAAAATCAACATTTGTTTAAATCAATCGGAGGACACTTTTCTGACGTAATTTGACCTCAGGACCACGAATCTGTAAGGTAAATTGATCTATCTATGAAATTGATCGAGTTATCGCCAATTTATCGTACTAAAAAGTGAAGAAATTGAGATATCTCGATGGGATTTATTCGTAGCTTGATTTAGTCAACGGATTCTTATTCCTGAGGTCAAAATACGTTGGAAAAGGGCCACACAATCGGTTTTAAAAATTCTTCATTTTTGGCCCAAAAATCGAAAAAATCCCAAATTGAAACCTTAGATTTTTCTCGATTTTGGGGTAAAAAATCAAAAAAAAAATTTCGCAGTATTCTGACGTATTCCCATGTATTTTGAGCTTAGAAATCCGAATCCGAATCTGATATGTAATTCAATTGATCTATTTTTTGAATTGATCGAGCTATCGTCAATTTTTTGCTTTTTGAGCGGTAAACTTGGGATTTGTTGTTTAGTTCCAGTTGAACCTTAATTTCAATAGGTCATTTGCATTTTAATACAATACATCTGTAATTTTGAAGTATAATCAAACATCAGACAAAGAAGATCATAACATATAAATACCATATGTCGGTTGGATCATAGATACATTGAATATATCTATGGTTGGATTTAATATTTGCGGACATAAATTAATAGGATTATCTTTCCTTTTCCAATATCCGCTTTTTCTATCTGCACGTGACTAGAATATGTACAATAACCCACCATCACCTTCTGAATAACGATCGATTTCCTTGGAACGTTCAAGATGAATATCGCGTGATACTTTCCGCAAGGATAGAGAATCGGCAAAAAAAAAACCAACAATGAGTCGTGTAATAGAATCGACAACGAATTAAGTAACCATTTTCGTCATATTGCACGAGTCGTTTGCCAAATTAATCGCGGTTCAATAGTAGTTTATTTCAAGCGAAGATCAGAGAGACTCCGACTCTCTATATGGCAAAATATTCGAATGCTATAATCTCCCTCGGATCCTGCAGAGCCGGGAACCGCAGGACGAGAACATTGATGTATTCATTGGGTTCCATCCACACGGATTCCCGAGGGGATGGACGCACCCGGCCGTGCGACGTGCGTACGCTACATGCACTCTTGCCGCCACCCCATTTACTCGAGTATGGGAGTCTCGCTCAATGAGCAATCGTACTACATCGATTTGTCTTTTCTACATTGTTATAATATTGATATTCTGTTATGAAACTCACCAGCCTGCGATCCCGTTCGGCTGAATCTCTTGAAGAAAAATCCCGAGCTCGCCTTTATCTTTACTGCGA
Organism: Athalia cordata; assembly: GCA_963932425.1. Lineage (NCBI taxonomy): Eukaryota > Metazoa > Arthropoda > Insecta > Hymenoptera > Athaliidae > Athalia > Athalia cordata. The sequence continues at coordinate 37,799,923 of OZ010626.1, forward strand.
AGCCCTACGACGCTGAATCCCAAGCTTGTTCCCTCAGGTTTGTATAACTGAAGCGCAAGAAAAACAGGAATTCAATACCACCTTCATAACTTAATAAATTATAGGATGTATAATTGGTACGTCTACCAAATATACCTGCACTTAAACTACGAATCAAGATCATTTTTCTCCAGAAAATAAAGATAAAAAACTTAAATACTTCACCTGAACTGTGTAAGTCTGACGCCCTTTAGATGCAGCCTCGATAACCTTCTGGAATTCTTTGGCATAAGTTGGAGTTGTTATAGGGGGCATGCTTATGTCTTCCGATGCCAAACTCGGACTCGTTACCTGTCAAGGCAAATAAAAGTTCGATTTAAGTCCTGCTTCTATTCCTTGACCATCTCTCTAACAGATTCACTCACTCCGAGTACTGACCTGTGCACTGGTGTCTTCACTACTGCTGTGGACAAGTCTAGCAACTGGAACTCTCTGGTCATCTAGTTCGCTGCTGTCTTGATACATATCTTGATACATGTTTGGACCAAGTGGTTGGGCTGGTGCAGTGGGAAGCGAGAGCTCCAGCTGACCTCCAAGATTTATGTCAAAATCTCCTGGGAGAATCGAGGGATGCTGACTGAGCTGAGAGTTCAAATCTGTTAGTGAATCTTGAATAGTTACGATGCTTCGAAAGACTGGATCCTCCAAGAGAGAAATCAATGCCTTCAAGTCTTGGCTTGTATGCATTTGAAGCTTTGGGTCATCACACTCCTCAACACGCTCTTGGACCTGCTCCAGCAAGAGGAGCGCTGCTGATATATCTGGAAAAAAAAAATTGGTTTGTATTACATGGACTCAAATTTGAGGAGGAAAATTGTTGTATAAAAATGAAAGGCTGAATTCTCACCTGTGTTAAGAGGCATTTTACTGCCGTTTGCTCCTGAGAACTTAGCAAAGGCAGGATGGCACTGCAATTTTATTTCTGAAATAAATAAAATTAAAAATGCATTATTCATCAAAAGAACACAAGTTACAAGTCTAACCTCAAATCGGTAGACCAAGGTATAAATGGCGTGATAGCTGCCGCCCTGGTTATGAGTTATTGAAACTGTTTACATTCCTTGATGAAACACGAGTTGCGAAATTGATACTCCGTTACTTTACGAAAGTGTCGAGCCAAAACTAAGGAAATCGATAATCGCTTGAATGGGAGGAATTTGGGTAGGTGCTGATGTTAGGGGAGAAGGGTAGGTGCTGACAGTTAAACACACATTCTTATATCCACGTCAGCTGTATTTACTCATCTATGAAACTTAGAGATCGTTCTAAGAGCTCTGGAACAACAAGTTCAGAAACTTCTGTTAATTCTCTTACCCAATGAAGGAGAGTACACCTTGTTTTGATTTGAAGCACCCACCAACTTGTCACCGTGACAGGTGCATGTAGCAGTCCGTATACCAGAGAGCTGGATGTCTGCTTGAGTCGCAAGGCGCGTGCGCGAAACGACGACAAGATGGGAGTCAATGCGCGAAAATCAAACTGGCAACAGGCAATGCCATACATTCATTTCACCTTCGTTAATTTTCCATTGATGGTTTATTCTTTATTATGATTTTATCTTTTATACCCCACAGATGCAGACCAACAAGTTTGATTTTTCAATAGTTGTAGAGTTTTTATGAATAATTTTCAAAAATGTAGGAATCCAAATCCTGTACTACTATCTAAATAAATTTTTTGAATTTTCAAAAAGCCTTGAATTTGACTTCTTTACCATTTTGAGTTGGGATTCGACGAAATAAGATTCAGTCATGGTAATCAGACAGACACAATCAAACCACGATTGCATGTTCTGATTCAACGTTGTAACTGACCACAACTTCTTCGATGAGAATCAGAATCGTGAAGAGGATGGATATATATCGTCTAGGAACGTTGCATAGTCCAGTATCGACTATTGTGTTCATAATATTGGTTGAACCCGAAAATCAACATTCAAATTACCATCAAATTCATGCATCATCAATTACCTGCACCTACTAATAACATAATACAATTATACTTCACTATAGCTTTCATAGTAAAATTGCCTATCCCATCCAAAAAAGCGCGCGGTTTACTTTTTTCGAGCAGCGACGTACTTTATACAATATACCTACTTTAAAAAGAATTTTTTCACTCAATCCATTATTATAACATGATACCATTTAACTTTCCATCTATTCTGCATGGGCTATTACATATTCCCCAAATATAAAAAATACTCGCAGACCGGCGACGGCTACAAATCATATGTTTGTAGATATGTTTTAACCAGGACAAAGTATTGCTAAATCGATGGTCAATGTTACATGAATTTACAACATCACGTATGTCCTGCCATCAGACATACCTTTCGCATCATAATCAGCGATGTTGCTAACCGAAAGTGATTTTTTATTCCGCAATTCTTTAATGCCCTCGGACCGAGGTACAGATGGCAATGAAAAAATGCTAAATAGCAAATCCGTTGAGAAGGGAGAGAAACAATAGGCGCTGTACTGAAACAAAAATGGTAAATAACCTGTCGGTTATCGAACCGGGGTTTAACACAAAGGTAATTGTCATACGCGGTGAGAAAAATCCCTATACAATATAACATATCTACGTGGGTGGTTCATGCTACGTCAGTTAAATTTTTCACAAGCTCCAAACACTTTGAATTTTTTGATTCACAAAGTCAAACGTGCTTTTATGGAATTCGTTCGCTCAGTTGTCCTCAAAACTAAAAAAAAAACTTTTTCATGAAAATCATCAAAGAAGTATCATGTACAAGATAACCCATGGTGGTTCGTCTGATTTGCATTGATCCGAGAGACTTAAGCCACGGTTCCGTCATGACGGAACTTTTTTCCTGGTATATTTTATGGGAGCATAAATACACGTTTCCCTCCACCACCTACCGCCGTGCAGGTATCTGTGTAAAGGTATCCGTATAATACTGCGGGCGCATTTGGTTTGGCATCGACTCCGCCATCGGCTTCGGCCAGATGCGTTTTCCCGGATGTCCGCGGGAACAATGCGAGTATTTCCGGTGCGAGCAAGGCCAGTTTGGACCCCCTAGTTCCCTGCGGGGGTCGGGGGACCCCCTGGTCGACCTGGGACCCAAAGGTAATCACGGTATGTAGGCACGCTTCTATTTTATTGCTACTGATTTTCTCACTCAGTCTGATTACAGGTGCCATTCGTGTTGGACGTGCCCCATCTTGGCACCTGTGGATTTTCAAATAATTCTTCTGCTCCTGTATAACATTCTGGAGTAATTATTTATTTTTTACTCGTCCTTCGCTCGAGATCATCGATCCTTTCGAGGACGCTGCGAAGCTGGACCGCGATCGAAAGGAGGGAGGCGGCGAACGAAAGGTAGGAAAAAAATTCAATGGTTTTTTTTTTTTCATTCTCTCTGCCTTTACCTATAATTCGTTCGTCAATTTTGAATATTTATCGATGTCTTCAAAACTGGAAATGGAAATACTTCTCACTTACAAATCAGATATCCGATCAGTCGAGTGATTTACGATCGAAACATCAATTCGGTAGAGGGAATAATTCTCATCCTGCCATACCTAATGCGTACCACGATTATTTCACGTTTCAAGTGCCTTTTAATAATTCATCAACCGATCATAATATGCGCTGGTATAATTGGCCGCTAACAATTCTAAAATCGATACCCTGCAGGTTACACGGCAGTATAAACTGTAGCAGCCGATTGATATTTAATAATATTCAAAATGTATTAGCTTGATCGAATATTGAATCCCATGGCGTTCTCGTTTCTCCCCTTCAAAATTCACGCGACCTGCAATACGTATATCGACGGTCGTTCTTTGATTTCTACTTACACCATCTACCCTGGATAAGCTCCGTGATTCCATTTCCGCTAATGAACTTTCGATTATTTGATGTAAAAGTATACCAATGACTATACTTTCTTCGGATAAAGTTACGCGGAAAAATTGCTCTCCGATTTGATATAACAAAGTTGGAACGTCTTCAGGAGCAGATGGGGCAAGAGTGCCCGCGCGACGCCAATTAGATTCAGGTTCAAGGATCCGCGAAGGATTCCATCCCTCATGTTGAGCAAATCTTTAGATTGTGTTCGTGATTTGCTTCTTTTTTTTTTAATTTCGACAAATTGCAGTTTACTTTTCTTTCGTTTTATTTATTTTTTTGCTCCATGTAACACACGTCAACGTTCACCCCACCTGGAATGGGGTGCGGAACATGCGTTGCGTGTGATAGTTCCGACCATCCGACAACGTCAATCGCAAACAATATCCTTCCGTTTCCGGAATAAGATCATAGCGTCTATCCCAGTTCGCTGCACGCACGTATCACACATAGATTTACTTACATACCTATAACTATTCTTTCATCCCAGAACGTATATAAATCGATGTAATACGGGGGATATGTGTGGGAAAATAATTGTTTCTCCACGCTCTGTTATAATTATACACTTATTTATAATGGGCTTCGCACTTCGTCGAATGAGTCGCTAAAAATCATCCATGTATAATTCTAGGGCAATTGCAGCGGATAATATTTTCCATGCGTTACGGTAATCTGCGATAGGTATACCGTTTTAATTTTTCTCGATCGCAGCTGATAAATATAAATCATAATAATTATGGCGTCCAAAAGGGCGTTACAGGATCGACCCGTTCTTCTCACTTGTTCTGCAGTTATTCGCATACCTGACAGGTATGATATTACATAGTTTGCAGACAACGCTGCCTATTTATATACTAGTTGAATTGCACACGTAACAAATGACATTGTATTATTGCGACAATAAGCCGTAATTATTTCAACTGCAGCATATAATTCGTCCTAGTTTTGTTTAATTTTGGCACAAGTATTGTGAGGTAATATAATACCGCGTGTTCCGTTAGAAGGAATTCTCGAGCAGGGGGGTAAGAAGAGTATAACGAGGGCGTTAAAAATGATGCAGTTGGGGATGAAAATATTTCCTCTTATACGAAGACAAAGGCGCGCGTGGTTTCCGTCCCTTATATTATTCGGGGTATTTTGATGAAATTTATACAGGCAGCCTTCTGCAGGAGAGCATAACGGAAGGCGGGAGGGGAAAAAAACGAGATGAGAAAGACTAAAACGGCGACGAAAAGGAGGATAAGGAAAATTAGGAAGGTCCGCTGTGTTGCGATACATAATGTGCCAAAATACCACGAAGCACGCAAAACCAATTTGGCGAATCCATATAGTAGGCAGTCTGAAGTTTGAAACGGTGTAGCAATTTGGTGAAATATATTAGGATACACACGGTGCAGGAACATATACATCGGTATATAATAAATCGAATGATCGGGAATGATGAATCGATGGGGAGTAGAGAAAAAAACCGATTTGTATTGTATATTTAATCGAAAGGTGCACGGCTGACGGCGTAGTTTTATAAATCGAGGAAACACGGCGTGAAGAATTTTTCAATTCAAAGCTAGATCCGCGTCGGTTTTGGGGCCGAGCGAAAGTCAACGTGACTAATTTATCGTCCGTTTTCATTAATCCCCGTGGTGCACAAGCGACGCGGTGGTTATTTGGTCGAACCGAGTCGGCAGAGGCCGTGGGGGGCAGAACTGCAATTAACGTTTAGTTATGTAACGGAATTGGCTATTCTAGGATCTGGAAAAAAAAAAAAAAATACTGAAAATAAAATAATATAACCCATAGTGGTAATCCTACGGATCCTCCGATGCCTGCGAAATGGTATAATTGAAACATGAAATCCAATTTAACTGCTACGGACCTTCTCCGAATCCTCCAAAGGGTTTATCAAAAGCTAAATACTCAATCAAAGTACGGCGAAACGTCTTCTGCTACCTTCGCCCTCCAACCAGCGATGTATCTCGAGATCCAATGTAATTATATCGGCAAACACCATTCCGGTTTAATTACAAGTATAATATCAGATGCAGGAATACAGCTGTCTCCGTTACGCACTCCGAAGGTTTATTCACCCCAGTTAAAACTTGATAACATTCTACGTCACACCCGGGGAGGGAAAATAAATTTCAAGAAGTGTTTCCCGACTGCCGATGTTGATGAGAATTTCGTCGACGTTAAGGGTGATTCAAATGTCGTGTAGTGGGTGGAGGTCAACAATCAAAGGGTAAGAACTTTATCAAAGCAAGATGGACGTACGTCGCCGACTCTTCTGTGGTCGGGCGGGTCGTAAAGGTCCGCGTTGGGATACCCACGAATAGGGAGGTCGTGGAAGGTAGTCGGAATTTAGGAACTACGCTCTGTTGCCTTCGCTCTTCAACTTTATCTATGTATATAATTTTTTTACGCAACCTACGTTGGTATTGCTTTGTCATTTTTTACTCCTGTTTGTGTAAGTATAACGGGTAACACGTTAAGCACTCCGTCTAAATATGAATACTCGAGATTGGAGCAAATGCCCTATAGGGATTCCATCGTTTTGCCTACCGCAAACCGAAGAACTTACTTTACCACTTTGACCATTCGCAGATCAATCAAGGAGGGGCCAAAGTAGACCTGGTAACCAGCGAGGGGTTAAACCTTTGCTCGTGTTTGAAATAGAATTCTCATAAAATCCAAATTGCGTTTAGGTAAACCCCTTGAAAACTGCAGCGATTTGCCAATTTGATTAATTCATAGTTTTGAGTTACGGAAATTTCAACTTTTCGACATAGATTTCCTTCGCGGTACAGGTCGTCATGTTGTCATGAATAATTGTTATATACCGTACAAACAAATCGAACACATTTTCCGGAACGTACCCAGGTGGGCTCGTTAATTATTAGACCTTTCAGAAAATTTTCCCGCAACCACGAGAGCTGAGCAGTGCTCGAAATATTAATTAATTTACAGGCAACGGAGCTCCAAGCGTTTCTCTACAGGTATAACGTAGGTGGATATAACTGCTCTTGACAAGTGTTAGTTTAATAATTTACCTTTGCATTAGCACATATTGAGAGCGACTACATCGCACAAAGTGATTAATATCAACTACAAAAATGAAAAAAAAAAATCGTATTTAGCTATTTTCCAAAATGTCATTATTAATCATTGATTGATTGAATATAATGAAACAGAAAAAACTGAAAATCGATCAAGTGCACGTAGCGTACGAATAATTTCCAAATGTTGTATAAAAATAGATTGGCGAGGGAGTTGGCGTTAACGAGTTCGTGAAAATTCTCTAAATCCGTGACCTTCGGTCGCAGAAGGGTGTTTGGAAAAAAAAGTGAATCGGTTGATGACTCGATTGAAATTTGGTACGAGAGATATGTCGGTAGATAAAAAGAGAAATCGCGTATTTTGTCCGCGGAGGTCTTTTGGCCTATTGTATCTCTACACATCGGTCATCAGAGGTTGGCCATAGCGATGAAATGATCATGAGATGGGGGCACTGATAATTATCGTCATATACGTCGGACACATGTAGTTATGGCCAACATTTCCACCACCATTATATTACCGGATAGTTCATATAATATGGATAGCCCATTTGACTCGTTTGAAATTGACCAGTAGATCTACAGTCACCGAACGAATTAGTCAAATTAGTCGTGGGGATTCAATTTCACGGTGAACTTTCTGTATCACGCTGCACCGTATTCCAAAGTTTTTTTTTTTCTTTTTCTTTTTCATTCGCCGCTCCACAATCGAAACAAGTTTTATAACCGACAAGTTTATATGCACACTAATAAAACTGATCAGTGCATTAGTGAATAAATTGTTTTACTCCAAAGTCATGCCAATGGATTTACTACTGGTTCGTAAAGTTGAAACTTCAACGTGCATGATATGTTTTACATCGGTGAAATTAGTCTGTGATTTTTATTTTAAACTTTTTTTTTCGTCTCATTCAGTTACGATAATTTCTCAATGTTTTTTGAACGAGTGAAAATTTTATCTGGTTAGAAAAATTGAATTTTTCGGAACATTTAATTTTGATTTCAGAGTAGTGCTCCAAGTGACATGACCACTTGATCTGCCAGCAGAATTTAACTTTCAAAATGAGAAGAATTCATGACATATTCAGTATGGTTCAAGCTATCACGGTCCTCACCATTCTAAAGATGCTCACCAACGGTAAGTCCTTTTTTGAAAATTTCAAATTACTTTGGAAATAATATCACCATCACTATTTTCAAAGAAGTGAATCACAGCTAACGATGAGACGAAAGAACAGTAGTAAGAATCCGCTACAGATCGAACAACCAGACTCGCGAGTCTTACTACTGCCGTAAGACGCCGCAGTAGTAAGACCACCGTTCAGGTCAGACGCCTCAGGATTCAAGATTGCGGACTTTTATTCGATTTCGTGATCAAGGGACACCTATAAACAAAAAATTTATTCTGCTTCTTTTTGGGGTTGGAGGGGTTGTTTTTTGAAGTCTTGAAATACGAACGTGATTTCTTTTCTTTTGAGATACCTTACAAAAGTCGAGATACGCACGCGCGAGGTGAATCATTAAAAATCAGACAAAAGCGTCTATGAATTTACATTGTCAAAATCTCATGGCGTAACTTCCGGTTTCCGGTACCCGCGGTACTCTAGGAATTTCCGCGTACTCGTATAGATATGAATGAAGTTTCCCATAATCTGAAATGTTCCAAAATGAAGAGGCTCGGAATATATTACTGGCTGGTGAAATAAGCTCTGATTTGTTGTAATCGGTTACGAAAAAGTGTGAAAAATATGCATTGCCGCGACACTAATTACGTTTGATGCTACGCGAATAATTTTTACTTTTTTTTATATTTTCTAAATCGAATAACGCAAACACGTACCCCGTGACTGCCGGACGTTTGATTGGTGTGGGTAGATAAATCGAATGATGTCATTCCGCGGTTGTGAAATTTTGCGATATGGATCCCGTTGCCATGGAATTCATAAATGGAAATTACGTATGGAGGATAATGAGGATCGCCGCTTTTGTTGGGGTTTTCATTTTTATCTGAACTCGAACTCGACATTAACGAGGACTGGGGATTGCTGCTTTTTCCATTGATGTTTTAACAATTCATAAAACCTGCAGCTGCTGCATGCTATTCATACGTACGTTTTGATACTCGACGGATTTATTGCAATTAGCCTACTTTTACCACAGCTCAAACAACCTGCAATGGTGGCTCGGGAAGAGTTGTGTATGAAAGATTACCCGATCAGCAACTGCAAGGGTTCGACGACGACGTAGTGAGTAACAAAAAAATTTGAAAATCAACAATCAAAGTCTGTTCTTCTCTTTAAAATTCACAACCTATTTTGCTATTCCAGGTAAGAGATTCAGCACCGCCTTTCAGGGTGTTAGAAAAATGTCAGGAACTTTGCCTACGCGATAGAACGGCAACGAATAATTTAGTGAGGGCTTGCACAAGCTTTGACTTTCAGCCAGGAAGCAGAATCGCTTCTTTTAGCGGAGCTGCGGAGTACGAAGAAAGCACCTGTTACCTGACAAGAGAACAGGCGTTGCCAGAAGGCATCGGTAACTTGATGCTGGTACCGAATAGCGTGCACTTCACCGAAGTTTGCCTCACATGTGAGTTTGATTGCGAATAAAAAGCTGCTGCAAACGATATATTAAATTTTGTGTTCTTACTTTGTTCATTCTACTTTTCAGCAAACCGGATAGAAAGAGAGTGTCCAAACCGACGTTACGTCTTCGAAAGACACCCCAGAAAAAAGTTGAAGCTTCCGATGACGGACTTGAAGGAGGTCAGCGCGTCAAATAGAACAGATTGCGAGGACAGGTGAGGACAGCTGAAACGGAGATGAAGATTTTAAAGTTTCCTCATTCCGATTCCTCTGTTAATTTTCCTGATTATTTGTTGTTCAGGTGTCTGAACGAGTTCAGTTTTGTCTGTCGATCGGCGACGTACGACGCGGCTTTACGGAGTTGTTCGTTGAGTCGTTTTACACGTCGAACACACCCGGAATTATTGGAGGACGATCCGAATAGCGACTACCTTGAGAACACGTGTCTAAACGGTAAAAATAATAAAACCTGATCAATTTTGAGTTGTGAAATTTCCATTTTTTATTCAATTTTTTTTTTCATTCTGTTTTTGCAGCTGAGCGTCGGTGCGACGGTCTCGCCGTTTTCGTAAAGGAAGAAAACAAGCGACTCCGCGGTCCCTTCGAGGTCGACATCTACACTAATCTCACACTTGACGAGTGCCAGGCTCTTTGTCTGAGGGCAGACAAGTACTTCTGCCGCAGCGTCGAATTTGACGAACAAACCAGACAGTGCGTCATATCAGAAGAAGATTCGGTTTCACAAAAAGACGACATTGGTATCAGCAGCAGCCCCAGCTATCACTTCTACGACCTTGTATGCTTGGACAATCGTAAGTCGATGAATTTTTTCGTTCAATCGATTGTTTGTATACATTTTTGTTCGTTTTTGTTTTTTCTTTTCTGCGATTGAACGAGTCGCGTAGTTGAAAATATCGAAAACCGACCGTTGCCCACTAATAAAACGTAGGTCGGTCCTTTATAGCAAGGGGTTCTGAATACCCGGACAACAGCGTGACATCCCACCTATTCGCTGACGGTCGTCGACCCGATACGGCCTTCCAACGTTACCGGAACTCGCGTTTGAGCGGTGAATTTCATTCGGAAATAACCGGTAGAAGTTTGAGTGAGTGCCTCGACGAATGCCTGAGGCAAACGAGCTTCCAATGCCGTAGTGCAGTCTATTCCGAACATTTTCACACCTGCCGTTTAAGCAGATTCAACCAACGTGATGGGCACAGGATAATATACGACGCGGACTACGACTACTACGAAAATCTGATGCGTGAGTTGAATTCATTATTTACAGATGTGAATTAAGGAGATTCATATACCTGAGCGTTCCATAGTATGCGAATTCGCAAGGTCAATATCCTTCCCTTCACTCCGCACCTCGTATTTTTTTTTTTCTTTTTTTTCCCTGAACTAGGAGTTCAGCTTTGCATGGGGTTCAAAGCTATGTTAATAAACCCAACAAAAACAATAATTTCACGGGAACGTAATTCGTGCAGAGGTGGTAACCGATGCGTGTCACCCTTTATTCAAGTGCAAATATATACCTACTATACGGCCATTGTCCGCACCTCCTGACGTCATAGTAATACCATTAATACATACGTTACATGTCGAGCAACTTTAACTTCTCCATGGATCTCTTTTTATCATATATTATAGATCAATACATGGATGGCGATCGTGATGGTCCCGGGGGTTACAGGCCAGATACTCAAGGCCAGGACACGAACCAGGGAAGACCATCCCTCGGGAGACCCGGTACAGGATACGATTATAGAAAATAAAAAAATTCCTTTGTAGGTCGAGTGCTAACTTCTAACACCTTCTATTTTTACTCTTCAGGGTATCCCGACGATAATAAAGGTGATAGATACCCTGAGCGATATCCCTCGGGATACGACAACAGATATCCTGATGACAGATATCCTGGAGGTGGTAACCGACTTCCAATTCCCGGCGACAGGTATCCTGACGATAGATACCCGGGAGGTAACCGTCTCCCGATTCCCGACGATAGATATCCAGTAGGAGGTAACCGTATCCCGATTCCTGACGATAGATATCCAGTGGGAGGTAACCGCATCCCGATTCCTGACGATAGATATCCAGTAGGAGGTAACCGTATCCCAATTCCTGACGACAGATACCCAGGAGGTAACCGTATCCCAATTCCTGGTGACAGATATCCCGACGACAGGTATCCTACAAGTGGTAGTCGGTATCCTAGCCCAGGAAGTAGGTATCCAATTGACAGATATCCAACCGGTCCTGGCGATCGATATCCGCCTAGTGCTCCGGGTCGCTATCCTACCGGAGGAGATGGCATGGACGACAGATACCCTGTAGGATATGGAGGAAGTCGATACCCTAGTGGACCCGCTGACCGATATCCAATCGGACCTGATCGCTACCCCATGGGAGGGTATCCTTATCCAACTACTCTTGAACGTTATCCCGATGATTCGATGGACAGGTTCCCTATTGGACCTGGGAGCAACAGGGTGCCGCTGGATCGATATCCGATCAGCGATCGATATCCTGATCACAGGGATCGGTTGGTTTGAAACAAATTGAACAAATTTTTACCTTTCTCATGCCGATTGTTCCAGTCTTCTAATTTTTTCTCTCCGTCTTTTTAGCTACCCCGGCGGAATAAGTGCGAACGGAATTTATCCCAGTGGTTTCGAAGACGATATTCGTGGAACTAAAGGATACGGTGGTCGACCTCAATATGGTGGGATTTCAGGGATGAGCGGTGGTGGATTAGGAGCTCGTCCTCACGGTCCTTCTCGCCCAGTTGGTGGATACGACAGCAGCTACAGTGACAACGGAATAATGGGGGGTGGCTATGTTGGAGAAGGTGGAGTCCATCAAACTCGACCATTTGGATCAGGAGGTGGCGGTCCAATAATTGGAAGACCACCTTTGATATCACGATGCGAAGACCAGGATAATTTCCGACAAGTTGGCCAGCGAACCAGAGTTCGAAAACCATTCGTCAGGAGGTACACGACCGCCTCATCCTTAGCAACTTGCGAAAGGGAATGCGCCGATGCCAGGGATTTCGTATGCAGATCCTTCAACTTCAGACCTTACGCTGCACCCTACGGAGCTGAACGAGATAATTGCGAATTGAGCGACAGAGATTCGAGAGATATGGAGATGGGGGATCCCGTTTACTACGATAGGAGTTCCGACTACGATTTTTATGAAAGAAATAACGGAAGGCAGGGCGCAGATGACGAGTGTCTCGACGGTAATCACCAGAAGCACTGGTATCCGCTATCTTTGATTCATGCTAGCCAGATTTAAAAAAAAAATCTATTAATTTCAGTGAGCCAAGTCTGCAGCGAAGAGGGTATGGAATTCACCTTGAGAACACCGGAAGGCTTTATCGGGCGAATTTACACCTACGGATACTACGATCGATGCTTTTTCCGCGGAAATGGTGGTACAGTGAACGTTTTGAGAATCAGCGGTGCTCAGGGATACCCAGAGTGCGGAACGCAAAGGGTGAGTCATCGATGATTGATCAGATGATGAAACACGTGACGTTGAATTTTATGAATGATTTTTTTTTCTACTTTTTATCGGAAGTACGGTGACACCATGACGAACATCGTTGTAGTGCAGTTCTCGGACTACGTCCAAACTGGAAGAGATAAACGTTTCAATCTCACCTGTTTATTCCGTGGACCTGGAGAGGCGGTCGTCACCTCCGGCTACATCGGTGCCGGGTACGCCAGGTCATAGATTCTTGAGTGTTTTTGCATGCAACAGCACATTCCATCCATTTCATTTTTAAATCTTATATTACATCTAAATTTCGCTCCTCCTCCTTCTGTCTTTAAAAATTATTAGCATGTCGCTCGCTGCACCAGATGTTGTAAATATTTAATATCCACGAATCAAAAATCCTCCGTGTCTAACCTGAACAAGTTCCTCTAGCAGTGCGGGGTCCCCGATACCGATAGAGTATCTTCCAGCTGAAAACACCTTGAGTTCAAGAGTCCGCTTGATGATTTTGTACCAGGGAAGACCCACCACAACCATCGCCGTTGGTGATCCACTGACGTTCAGACTCGAAGCTCAAGATGGGTAGGTCTATTTAATTACCCAATTTCAAGTTCAATTTTCAGACGATCAATTATTTCGTTCGTTTTTTATAATATCAGGTATAATTACGTCACGGATATTTTCGCCACAAACGTCATAGCCAGAGATCCTTACTCCGGAAGAAGTGTTCAGCTCATCGACAGATATGGGTAATGAAAAATTGCTAATTAGAGTAACAGAAAGTGTTAGGGAACAAGTTACCTATTTTTGTTTCTCCCTTCATAATTCAGTTGTCCAGTTGACAACTACGTCTTCCCTGGCCTGGACAGACTTCGCGAGGACAGTCTAGAGGCTCGCTTCAATGCTTTTAAAATCCCAGAGTCGAATTTCTTGGTATTCGAAGCAACGGTTCGAACTTGTAGAGACGGTTGTCAGCCCGCTTACTGTTCCGGAGGAGCAGGGCGAAGTGAGCCTTCATTTGGTAGGAGGAGAAGAGACGTGGGTAATGAAACCTTGTCAGATGAAGAAGATGAATCCGATTTTAACGCGACTACAACTACCACGTCTCCCTCTACTACTCCCAACAATACTCGCGTCGATGAAGACGAGGAAAATGAAGAGGAACATGTCAGGGAGATGATCGAGGTAGGATTACTGAGATATCAGTGATTATAAATGCAAAAGTCGGATTTGTTCACCAGAATATTCTAATCCCATAGGTTTTTGACTCTCGGATGGATATGGTGGAGGAAAATATTGTCGAAAAACAGACCAGGGTACTGGAATCCGTATGCATAACACCAAACGAGTATTACGGTCTTGTAGTAGCTGTCGTGGCGCTCGTCGTCCTCCTGGTTTCTGTCGTCTTACTCTCGATGCTCATTTACAGGTGATTAATGCTTTAGATAAAAAGCTGGCCAGGTATTTTGGACTGAAAAAAAATGTTCGATTATAATTTGAATCTCTTCCTAGGAAATACGCCTATTCAATAATAGTGAAAAATAGAAATGCTGACAAGTCTTCGCACCGTAGCAGTAATCCCGAAGACGCGTACAGCACAAGAGCGCAAAATAATTTTTCATTTCTCAGATCGGGACTTCAAAAGCCATTCCAAGCTTCGTGAGTACTTTACGCTAGTAATGATTGTGAAGATTTTTCATCCATGCGTGGATTTATCGGTAGTTATTGAATATCTTTTCATTTTTATTTCAGATCGATTTCCAGGTCTCTGAGCAACGTAATCAATCAGAGGTTTACGGGTTCCGGTGGTTTGGAAGGAGCCGTAGGATTGGCTGGTACGAAACGCGGAGGATTTGATCCGAGCGAACCAATTTATACCGATCCTTCACTGTTCGAAAGCGCGCATTGCAGTGCGGCAAATGAACCGAAATCGGCGAGAAACGAAAATTTTCATCTTATGTAACAAAACGGGAGCTAGAAATTCAGTGATCGGTTGAAGGTAAAATAGTAGTCACTCGATAATAAGCAGAGCAAGTTTCGCGATACGATCGAGACTTGAGCGAGCAAGCAATGGAGAATTAACATACTATAATTCTTTGTCATTTTTTCTTTTACACCATAAAAATCGTGACTGCCTTAGAATTTTTTACTAATCTGTGTTAAGAGCTTTTTTTTTCTACTTCGTACATCGGAAAGTTCATAATTATGTATCTCAAAATATAAGAGAAACACTGCCTGAACTTTCGGATAATAATTGGATGATAATAATGATAATGAGAATAATGTACGCCCGTCATATAATTCTTTAGATATTATTAATAATAAAAATACTGCGATTCATTCATCGGACGATATCGCAAGGCTCGATAAAGCGCACTGTGAATTATCTGTCTCTACACGTTTATTTTTTAATTTTAATTTTATACAAAATTTATTTGAAATAGCATCGTCAGTAAAATCAATTATCTGGGCCGCTGTTATATATGAGTGCCCATTTGAAATTGAAGATAAATTTATATGATTATATATAAAACGTAATACTAACAATAAAGTTATAAGCTTACAATTAGCCCGTACAATTTAACTGCAGTACATGAGATATACCATTTTTTTTTTTTCATATTTATTATAACTGTGTAACGATTATTATTATCCATTTACAAGAAATAAATAAAATAATCAGCAACATCAAGTGGCTGCCCAGATTACTTTTTTTATTTTTTTTATTTGGTAATACTCAATGTAGAATAATGAAAACTGAAAGAATTGTTATGCAATGAACTGAAACTGAAACTGTAAGCGAAAAACAGGAGCGCGAATCGCGTAAAATCATTGACGAAGTACGACGATTTCAATCCTCCTTAATTCGTTCTAATTTGTAAGTAAGAACCAACATCCTTAGCTTAGCTTCCTCCTTTCTGTATCGCACTTCTTCCAACCTCACTCTGGCTTCCTCTTTCTGCAAGGCGGCGATATCGACTTTCATCTGAGCTTCGGATAGCGCCAAAATATGCAGTTCCTCATCTCTGGTCTGCGCATAAGCATTTATTCTGCGGTAACGATTTTGACATATTATCGGCGACGTTTGTATTCCCTGACTGGCGTTAGTTTTCAGGGAAACTCCCTGCTCTCCGATGGCCTCGTGATCCCTACAGCATTCCGACTGGTTATCCTCGGTATAAGATTCCCGATCGGACAAAAATTTTTCAGGACAATCACCCATCGGTCCAATGGGAGGCTGCAGCTCCATTTTCGTGGGAAAATCTGGGACGACGGCGATATTCTGCTTCGACGAACTACCCGCCATCAATTCCTTGCATTCGTAATCCTTCTGGATCGAATTTTTCAGGGTCAATTTAGCAGCTTTTGAAGCAGAGACGCTCTGAAGGGTGAAGGGCTCGGATGCCTTGGGCTCAAAAACTACGTTCGGAGGTAAACCGACGGTGCTAGCGGTCGCTGAATTATCCAATGATCCTTGACCCGGACTTCCGTCCTGCCAGCTTCCCAAAGACATACGAAGACGATCGTTCGTTATCTGGCTAACGTTCTTCGAAGTTGTTCTGAGGGGAGTAGAGGGAACGATTAGGGATATCGTTAGAAAGAAGATGATGAGGAAGGTTTACTGGGAATTTTTTCAAATATTTACCCGCCGCGTTTATCCTCACGATTTTTTTTGCAAGCTTTCATGTTTTCCCAGCAACGTCTCAGCTGGACGGCGGTACGCGTCGCGTCCGGTCCTACGATGATGTTATATTCTTCGGCGAGTTTGGCCCAGGCTGATTTTCGTTTACACATCGAATTCGGATCAGATTTCTTGTCCGTTACGTCTCCATATTTGTTGATTAACGAAATCAGGATTTCACGCTCCTCAAAACTGTACGTTTTTCGCGTACTTTTTGAGGATGACGAGGACGACATTTGTGAATCTCCGCCTAAACACTCGAGCGAGGAAAATAACAGAAATGCCACGGCTATTGCTGCCGTTGGCTGTTTCAAGTTTCGTTGTTTGTACGATAATCATTACTGCGGTTTGTTTTTTTTATTCGCCAAATTAATTAAGGCGGCGTTGATTTGAGATTCGATCCCACGCCGCTCGAGATTTCTTCGCTTATACATATACGTATAGTACGTGAAACTAGCACCGATGTCGCCACTACCCCAACTAACAATAAATAATTGCGAAGATTAGGAACTACATATTCAAAATCCTTGAGAATCCAGTGGCGACAAACATATTTGTTATTCAATTAACGATATCAATCATTCAAAAAGATAGTGTCAGAGTTTTATCTCCATGAAACCCATTACATCGTGTATCTATCTGTCTTTGCAGGGGAACATGATTCAAATACGTAATTTGCACCTGCCCCCCGTTGCCATGGCGAAGATTTCCGTAACATTTCCGAAACGAACATGAGGGCCCGAATATGAAGGGAAACGCCGTGATCAATAATCAGCTGGGGGGAAAATGAAAAAAAATATAATAATAATAATAATAAGAAAGGGTACCGATGACAATCCTCAATAATCGTCTCCCCGCTATCGCTGACCCTTGAGTTTGTTGTCAATGTTCATACGATCTTTGAATATTGTACTACACATAACATGCGGGGCATATAGAATTACGGATTGTGATAACTTGCAGATGTCGTGGAGCGGTTGAGTGATTTGCACTTGGCCTTGAATTCCCCCTTACTCATCTTATATTAATATAGTTATAGGTATAACAATGATATTGCAGCGTTGAAATTTTACTTCATGTTATACCTAGCAACATATGCGTTATGCGAAGCAACACACTGCAGGACGTTGCCCGAGCCTCTTTGTTCCACGAGACGACCTACGACTGCGGTTAAAGCGCAGTATATGCGTAAATAAAAAATGAAGCTTAATATCAGGGTCACCTACAACCGTGACGACGTTCTCTTATATTTAATTTCTCCGTACGTTCTGGAGCTGATAATAGTTCGCCCCTTGATTTAGAGCTTTCTGCAGGTGTTGAAACTGCAGATTCGATCTTCAGATTACCAGAATCCAAGCGACATTAGAAAGAAAAAAGAAACCGCAATAGTCCGGATTTCTATCTCAATTTTTACTATAGTAGCTTTCGCGTGATATTTGCTGTGACGATTTTCGCGAATTTTACATTGTTGCACCTGTACTAAAATCCTGGCGCTGCAGTTTATCTCTGCAAGTTGAATTGACAAAAAATTTTAGACGATTCACCAGTAATTTCCGAATATCTAAAAGTGCTTAAAATTGAATATCTGCATTTCGTAAAGAATTCGTTCTAATGATTTTTGAAAACGAGCGAAAAATTCAGCGCATTTTCTATTCGAAAAAAGTCATTTCGAATATACTGTAACCCCGAAATAGGTCACCCTACAACTCGGTTACCCGTTGATCACCCAGTTTCGATCAGGATTGCGTGAGACACGGATGACCGCAGGTTGACCCCACCCGAGCCGTGTACAAGTTGAAAGTACCTATACATATAGTATAGGTATATCGTTACACGCGTACAGTGGGTTGGGTTCATCGTAGTTGCAGGAGTCGTATTATAATGGGGGTTCGCGTAGCGGGTGCAGACAACTGCAACGAGTCGTGGTACTTTGTTGTCGAGTTGCATAGAAACCGGTACCCTGAACGGTTCTGTTTCTCTGCGCTCTGCGGCAGTTCTTACAGTGTAGTAAAGCAACGGTGTTTTTCTTTTGCTTTTTTCCTCTCTTTTCTTTGACCGAGCGGGCGGGCGGGCGATCGGGATGGTGGAGAATACCTAGCGTTATGGTAGTCCGACGTTTGACGATGAATCGGCCGGTTGTTCGAATACTGGGAAAGGAATAACCTGCAGTAAGAGTTGGAAAGAATGAGAGTTTGAAATTTTTCTAGTGTTCCGTTCAACGGCGTCATTTTCGGTGTTGCAAAATTTGTGAAAAATCATTCTCTCAACTTTGTTTTACCGATTTTACCGTCGTAAAATCTGCCGCTCCGACTACCTGTTTACTCTGTTTATACCGTGCAATGGCGACGTAGCCACCACTGACGGCACCACGAGAATCTTCGTTGTTCAGGGGCCAAACTTAACTTTCCCTGTAGCCCCACGACCCGATTCCGCTGCAGCAACGAGACGTACTACGGATCGTCGGTCTTTTGTGTATTTATAAATCTGAGATGGCTCGGACCGTCATCTGCCTCCGGTATTTTCTGCTAGCCTACGTCATCCTCCTCGGTGTAAGTCGATTTATAAACAAATAATTCTAATAGCTTTTAACAATTATTTACGTCTAATTAAGTTCCGTACGTCTCGACACCGAAGATGCCAATGAACTTTGTGTACTTTATGAATGAATTAGAATTCGCCAAAAGAAATTTTTTCCTCTTTTTTCACACAGTTAAACCTGAGCTAAAAGCGTAGCGACTTCGCGACGCGACCGAGGAGACTCCCTCCTTCCTCCGAAATGAATTGGATTCGAATTATTTTGCGTCTAAATAAAACCGGCGCTCCATCCGTGTGGGGGAGAAATGCAGCAGGTGTCTCTTAACACTTTCGGGTTTCTAGAATCTGCGAGTTAACTTATTTTTCCGTCATTTAGATGAATTATACCATTGCCAATTTTCTCTATTTTCGCTGCCAGAATTATATGTATTCTAATAACACTGAGACGCGTGGGAATAATCAGATGTAATTTGTCGTACCTGAAATTTCTAACGTCTCTCTGCACCGGGGCCGACTAGGCGACGATTCTGATTACTATGACTGATAAGCCGCCAGCTTATCTATACGTAAGATTACCCGCGCGGTGTTAACTTGATAACGTGTACGCGGTAGAACATCTACCTGCAAATACAGGCGTACACGTAATATTATTTTCATCATCTAACTATTTTTATTCCTATCCACAGATATCTGGAATCATCGTTTGCGTCGGTTCCGGGGTCTTCATTTATCAGCTCAAGGAATACAGTCCTTTAACTCCCGAAGGTGTTTGCGGACCTGCAATACTTCTACTCGTTACTGGATTGGTAACATGTTTGATCGGATGGTGCGGTTGGCATGTCATGGAATTAACGCACAGGATTCAGATAATATGTGTAAGATAATTTACCGTCACAAATGACGATCGACAGAATTTTTTTTTTTTTTTTTCACCAGCTATAAAGGTCAACGAACGCGTGTACATTGTGTAAGGTACTCAACGGAAGGTAGTATAACAAACGCATGTTTCCGCAATGAAATTCTGACGATGAATCATTTTCAACACAAATCGTAGATCCGACGTTCAGATAATTATCTTTACCGTAATTTTTGTTTTTGCACCTTATCGCGACGTGACTAATTTTTAAAAATAAAATGCAAACCCCATCGCATTACGAAATCATCGATTTAACGATGATGTGAAGTGGAGGTAATGAAAAAAGCATGAGCGCGATATGCAGCGATATCATATCGGATTTATGAATCATCTCGTGAGATTACCAAAATCTTATGTCGAGCATATTGTTATTGCAATTACACGCATGAATAATAATACACTTGTAATAATCTTCGATATTATCACGCGTACATGGGTGAATTTGATTACAAATAATTTTCTCATCGCTCGGATCTCTGCCTCGAGTGGCAGAAATTAGCGTAAGAAGTAAAAAGATTAATTTGCACCAGACTCATATTACATCGATATCGTGTTTTTTTTTTTCAGTTCTCAGTAACGCTGGCGGCGCTAGCAACCGTTCAAAGTGGAACTGGAATCTGGGCTTTAATTAAACACGAAGAAATCGACACGTTGCGTACGGCTGCTTTAGAGGTGATCTTCGCCCAGGCAATCACAGACGAAAAGGCTATCTGGGATCGGATGCAAATCAGGGTAAACGAATTTGCAACGGTGTTGAGTAAAATTGTCGAGCGATACTCCTCGTAGTACTCCAAAAATTTCAAAGAACACGAGTAAAAATGGAGAGATGAAGATGATCATTCGACAAGCGATACGTCGCTCAAATATTAAACTTCCTCGTGACAATTATTCAGCTGATGAAATGACAACTTCAAATAGCATGAACACCGAAATCCTACCGATATATAAATCGATGATGATTATTTTATTCCGGACGCAGTCGTAATCAGCTGATATCTATTAATTTTTATTTCCAACTACTTCCAACGAATACGAGATAATGAATTTCTTCTAAATAATTCGCTTATCTGCACTTGTTCAGGACGGGAAGTAGATCTGATAGTGAGATCCGGAAATTCATGGATCACAAGTGTCCCACTCGTGAAATGAATAGTTGAAAAAAAGTTCTGCAATTTTTACCACATGAGGTTTTTTCAAAATTTCAGCTCAAATGTTGCGGCATCGATGGGCCCTCGGATTACAGAGTTACAGATTCTGTCCCCTGGTCATGCTGCGACACGACATCGCAATCGGATCCTACAACAACAGCTGCAGCTTGCACGACAATGTATTCCAGGGGATGTTTGCACCCCGTTACAAACCGGACAAGGTCCATTTTGCTACACACCTTTTTACTCGCCCTTTGCTCCGTGTTTGTCCAGGTAAATCGATCGATTCATATTCTAATTTCAATGCTTACGAACAAAAAAATTACAATTACTTTTTTTTTAAAAAGACATTCTACTCGCTGTTTTCATTTTTGCATATTGAGTCTCGTTTCATCTTTTCGCATTCTAGGTATGCGGCGTGATAACTGCCTGTTTCTTTGCACGTGGTATAAAGGAGGGTGCGGAAAGAAGGCGGCAAGAAATTTTGCAGAATGGGCAGCCCACCGTAAATGCAAAAACGAATCAACCATCCTTGGATGCGGAGGTTGATTCCCGACTGGTTTTCAAACCACCAAGACCCTCCAGAACAAAGACGTAGTTGTTAAAACGTAGTTTACACCTAAGGTTTTCAGCTCGATTTTATGGATCCGAGCAGAAATTTGTTCCTAGTTTTAGCCTAGAGTTAATTAAAACTGAACTGAATATTATATTTTATCTATACGAACGATCATATAACCATTGCATCAAATAAACGATTCATAAATTCAGATTTATGTATACAGTTTCCCGCGTGTTACACATCGCCATGGATAGATGTTGAGATATATTCAAACAAATCGAACGCGCTAAATTTTTTTCTCCTGTTTCTGAATTCAAATTCATAATTTAATCAGCGTTTTTTTTTCCTTTACCTGTCTTCAAATTCATAATCTAATCAGCGGACGTGTAAACCTCAACACTTCTGCGTCTGGTTTACAGAAAATTTAAAATTAATGTAGAAATTTCAGACCAGCGAGAAATCAGCCGTTGACAACGTGAATAACAAAACTTGTGCTTACTTTTCACGAGTCGTAACAATGCGGTGGTCATTATAAAATTATACTAACGGGGGAAAACTGGAATTTTTATTCTACCGCAATCGCCATTTCTCCGAATACATAGGATGCGACATTTATTTATCTTATGGTAAAGGCGAACCACAAGATCGTTTCGTATAAAATTTGCAATGAAAAAAATAATTTAAAAAAATTTGAATGCGCCTCTTATTTAATATATACCCAAGTAGTTTTTGACGCTGAATTATACTCATGTACAAAATCCTGGGGATACCAATAATCGTCACAACTCCGACTTCGATATCGCGAATGTTGGAAGGGGGGGGGGGGAATTCTAGAACTTTTTTAAGGTAGTGAATATCGTAGTCATTCACGCAACGACATATGATGCAATTATTCACAATATCGTTGATGAATCTTAGACCGAGTTTTACCGAAGATCAAATTCGTGCTTTAACCTACGCATGAAGTGTAATGACGTCAGCTCGAACGTCTGCATTAATATATGAGACACGATGATTAGTCAACATTTCCGAACTACAGGAGTCACTTACTACGTCACCGACGATTTTATAATATGCATATCCCCGGATCGTCCTACTTGTCTGGTCATGAAGTCTAATCTCTACATCGCGGTAGCGATAGTTTTGAAAACCCTTGATCAAGTATATATGTTGATGAGAAATAATTGAGATAATGATTCATCGATTCACAATACCACATCGAATTTTTTAGTATCATATCTCCGATGATTTGTAATCGTCCGAATAACATCTCAAAAGATATGCCATATATACCGTTCTTGAGTGCACGCGTTCCCATTCAAGGATTTAATAATACTCAGAAGCAAAAAAAATGCGAATACAAAAAATTAAGATTCCACATGAAATTAAGTTTGCGAATTTGAGAACCGGATGACGTCGTGTACGTAAGTATCTACGTGTAAGTATGGGTGTACATGTATTTATACAAGCGGTATGGAAGTTTTGAAATTTTACTAAAATGGTCATGACGCATAATATAATTGCGGTGCAGAGAGAGACTCAAAGTCGAATATCCTTTGACCAGAATAAACGTTGACCGTTGTACGATGTAGAGAATTTCGTTATCTAGAGCCTAGTTATGTATAAAAATCGAGCTTGATACAAGTCTGGATCTCGTATAGAGAGAGTTTAGGCTACTTTGGCGCTATCTGCAGTTTGCCTCCACCCAGTCTACGGTATTGCAAGTGTGAGAGAGTAGAAAGTATATGAGGAAATATTACGAAAAAAAAAAAGTTGAATCCGTCACATTAGCCCAGCGTATAACTTAACCATTTTATATACGTGCGTGTCAGCGTGTTGGAGTATATTGACACACCACGTGTGAACATTATACACATATGTGTAGTATATATGAGAACGAAGAACAAAATAATTAACTTCGGTGTCGCCGCTTTATGTAACACAGCCTTTAATGTCGTTGGTGCAGCGCTGTCGCAATTTAGCTACGCGTACTTAATTTTTCTACATGAATGCGAGGGTGTAACTATAATTACACGAAGTGTTAAATATTTATGTAGGTGATAACGAAAAGGGAGTCGATTACTTTGATCTTTTTTTTTTACGGATACATTAATGTGAAACAATTGATATTGCGACCGAAGAAAAAAAAAGAAAATTTTCAAAAAGAAAGTGTAATTACGTAGTTAGTATTTTATTCAATTTTTTTCTTTTTCTATTAATTTTCTCCTTTTCATTTGGGAGATCTGCAGCTATAATGGCAACAAATATAACGGTTCAGAGATAAGAATGGATAACCTTTGGTTGAATAAAACGTATGTGCGGATGAACTTCTGACTTTGAGAGAATTCACGCATTCGATACAAGGTATAATAAATAACATGGTCGAAATTGAGATTTAAAAACAAGCTTCGATAAAAGGGTCGACGGTCTCTAAAATGTATGCATGTTACTCGTAATAGTACAATAAAGGTACGTATATGAACGACTCTATAAGATCTAAACATCCACGAATTGGCAACTACGTAAAGTACGCCGGTAAAAATTGGCACCGAAAATATCTGCGATACGCTCAACGTATCAATTATCGCGTTTCCGTGTCATAATCCCCAATATATTCCGAAACAACAGAACTCGATTCTTGTTACCTTGTTCCAGATAACAGAAGAATCTATAAAAGAGGAACGAATTAATTTTTATAAAAAAAACATGATTTTGAGATGATGAACAAAGCATTTCTGTAGCGCCTGAAGCGCGAAAGTCGAAAATCTAGGGCAAGTCGCGAAAAAGCGTAGTTCAAACTAGCAGCACCGTCGCGACGCCGCGGTCATCGGCGACCCGTTCTCCAATCCCCGCAGCCGGCCGGCACATTGGCGTCGCCGAGCTACGGCCTGCGTGCGTTAAAATTTTTTTGATTAACGCTCTTCGCATGTTCGAAGAAAAACCGAAATTCATCGAATTAAATATAGAAATTGGGCAGTTTCCAATAATGAATATATAAGATACCAACTATAACACGATGATTTATTTATTACAACCGCGGTAGCGATTATTCAAAAGAAATATTACAGAAATAGGAACGAACAATGAAATTCAGAACCGCCGACGTTCGATTCCCCTATTTCAATTAAATTCAATTTTCTTTTTTGTTTTTTCAAATACTGTTCAACGGTGTAAACATGTCTTTTTATATTGCATTTACGTTCGTAATACATTGAAAAATAAACGGAGTGGTTTTTCCTTATCTATTATGAGTAATCTTGTTCCAGATAACACAGGCGGGGCAGGCAGTATTGTGGTATACTGGAGTACGACACCAGCAGGAGTCAGTTGAATCTGTACCATCGTCCGTTACTGACAGCTGCAGTAGAGAAGGCGCGAACGGGTCACCATTGAACGAGCGGATTTTACCTATATTTTCCGTGACATATAGATTCAGTGCCAAGGAGAAATTATTAAAAAAAGAAAACCAAGACAATATTCAAGATGAGTTGCGGAATAGCGTGCATCAAGTACCTCCTCTTCGTATTCAACTTTATCTTTGCCGTGAGTGAAAATTCGTACAGTAATTATTTATTCACCGACGATCAAATAGATGAGAATAAAAATAAAAGCTTATCGACAATTAAAAAGCACAAGAGTCTTCGCCGTAGTACTGAAAAATTATCCACAATAATCACCACCTGTACGTACGGGCTTTTTTTTTTCGAGCAAAGGGAACGGGTTAATTTAGGACGCTTTTTGCGGTGCGCGCGGCCGTTTATACGCGTTACGTAAGCGACAAACTTACCGAATTTATACATCTGTACCTTTCGTATAAACGGCAGATCGGCTATTATAAACGTGACTGAATTGAAACAATCTGTGTAACCATACGTTAGTTTGATTCTCGCGATGTGCATACAAAGTACATGAGATCTCAAATTGTTCGAAGTGACTTTGTCGGATGATGGATCGGAATTATGATTCTTATTCGTATTTGTTTCTATCCCTTTTTTTTTATTTTACAACTTGTAGATATTGAGTCTCCTGACTCACGTCATCCACGTTTCAACTTTCAATGCGATCAACCGCGCGAATACGCCGCACGTACGTGGCGTGCGTTACTAACGCTCGATATCCGAGCCAACGCGTATACACAACGTCGTATTACAGCTTTACGCGTATTAATATACGTATGGTATAAATACGGTATTATTATATCCAGACATATGTGTACGCGATCGTGATCGTTGGTCTCGGATATACCAAAGCTTCCGCAAGAGGCAGCTTCGACGAATAAAAATAATTTTTAAAACAGCCAACGCCGCAGACATTCCTCAGTTAATGGAGACCCGACCCTCTATCAGATCCCTATACCTGCTGGTATAACAAACGTCACAACCATGACGCTATACATACCTGACTCAGGTACATACCCGATCCCAACAGATCAACTTAAGAGCGACAACGAGACGGATTGCCCTCCGCTTGGTGAAAACATCTTCAACATTTAGATTTTTCGAATCAATCATACAACGTTTCGTATTATACAAATTGAATTTAATAAAACCTCTCAACAAAATAGATTTATGACAAATAACGATCGATAAACTCTTTGTTTTGTTTTTTAATCCACTTTAACCTGTTTTATAATCTGTAACCGGAAGTTGCTTGTGATTGTGAGTCACTCAGCCTTCGCGGATCTGCACAACGAGATGCATGATAATAACATTGATAATAATAAAAACAACGCTAATAATGATATTGTATAGCGTTATTCTGACGGTTCAATTATCGCGGTGACACGATGGCGCGAACAAAATGGGCGAGGAGAAATTCGTGAATTAAGGTTAAAATAATAACATACAACGGAAGTCTGAAGGTCGATCGTGGGAGTGACTCCGTATGACCATATTTGAAGTTTTACATGGATCCCTGAAAATATTTCGGTGAAAAAAATCCCACTCGTTGTAAAAAACTCGAAAAATCCAATCGATGGAAATCCCATCGGCAAAATAAAAAAATCGCGACCTGAGTCATTTTGCAGAGTGCACAATTTACATATGGCACGGTATGGAATGTAGGTGAAATCATTGAAGACTCGACCTTGCTCTGTGCGGACGAATTCAACTTCGAAAACTATCCTGCACGCTTACTGCGGCCGACGCCATTCGCGCGTAATTTCTTTTGGGGGTCTCGCGGCGTCGCGTCGCCTAGCGTGGCGTCGGATGTCTGCACGGATCTATAGGTTGACCTGTATGTACCAGAGATACCCTTCCCATAGTAAACTGAAGACGCGCCAAGGATATCGATTCGCGGGGGACGAGAGCTTTTATATACGTGTTCGTATATGTTTTACGTTCATCTCGTGGCGCCAGTTTGTCGACGGGTTAAAAATTAAGCAACTTACTACGCTGGCTCAGATGTACGAAATTTAGATCTGCACGTGCAGGGAAAATATTCAAAACATTATCTGAAACTTGTAATTTCCACACTTACCCATATCTCGCGACGGTACAGTACTGTATACCAACAAAGTATTACAAAGTATAGAGGACAGCGAAATATCGCCGATGTGATTATAATTGTTTTCAACTCTTATACGTGTTGAAAAAAAAAGAAGAATTTGAAAGGAGAAAATTTATATCTCAATTTTAGCAAAGGTTCGATATATGTGTGCACGATCTATCATCACCTTCGTCGTAATTATAATGATATTTTGCGTGATCGTAGCCACCTGCGAATTTTTTTTTATTTTTTGTTTTTCTTTCGTAAAATGCAACGATCACGACGTCGCAGCGCATTACGCGGAAAAGAATAATCACTATTGCTGAAAAGTATTTATTATCAACCGGAAACTGGTTTTTCGATGCCGGGATAAGCTGCAGCTGGGGTTGCAGGAATACACCGTGTATATAGAGGGAAGAGGTAGAACAACAGGTTTCTGATACAATATAACAACAACGCGATTCGGCTCTCCTGCAGGTTACATGTACAGTCCGCTTTTCGTTCCAGGTGTGGTATATACCTGTCCACCGTATCCTATACCTATATACGAACTTCTTGGAGCGGCTGAAGTTACACCACAAACAACTCACGATTATTCTCATTCACATTTACACACACGTTGATCTTGTACAGGTATATACGTGCGTGTATCAAGGATACACGTACTTATATGTACATCAGCATTCCAGTTACCGCAGCCTTTTTATACAGCGGATAAGTTTTGTAATATAAAATGTTTGTTGGCTTGGATCTTGTCGGGTGCACTTTGTGCGGACTTGGTAGCATATTATACGCGGTTTAACCTCGAGTAAACTATAGACCGACGACGTTCTCCGAATGTGAAAAAATATACAATTATTATATTAGAGAATGAAAAGGTGTGCAGGTGAATAATGGTAGGAGGTAGTCTACTTTACGAAACATGCGTATAGAACAGAACATTTACAATGCTCAACAATTGAAAGTAATAGGAGACGAATTCGCGTTGGCTGGAACGACCCGCGGGACGTTACTTTTCCAGTCAGAACCCAACACAGTTACGGTGCTACGTAACATAAAACACACGTAACGCATTGTAACAGCGAACAAGTGTGGAGACGGTATAACGCGTTTTAAATTCACTACAAACTCGTTTACAGAGAGACGTATGAGTCGGACAGCGTTGCCACTCGGACTTTACAGCTGGTGTGCTGCACGAGTGATTACCAGTCGCGGAAAGAGAAAAAAATCTGGTCAAAAAAAGTAACAAAAAGATACATAAAAAAAGTCAGAGAAAAAGGAAACAAAAAAAAAACTGCGAAATACGTCACCGCGTAAGAATTTTACCGCGGGTCCGAAATTTTTATGAGTTTCATTGATAAAAAATCGAATTAGAATTTCAATTAAAAGGCGATTCGGATAGCCATATGGGTCTGCAAAGTATACAGAAGAACAGTGAAATGGAAAAAATGTATGCTAAAAGTGTTAAGTTTCGAAGATGAATTTCTATGTAAAAAATTATCTCGTCCCCGTAATGTGTTACATTTGTACAATTTTCCAAATTTGGCAGATACGAATTTATCGTTTAAATGTTATTTGACCAACTTGATTTACGGTGATAATTACATCATTCGCATCGACAAATTAATATGTTTAATCGATATGCAAATATGGACGTTAAACTTTGTCCCCAGCTGGCAATAAAAGTATTCGCAATATAATGTGGAATACGATCTCATGTACAGCCGAGAATCGACTTTGACGGAACATTAGCCTTGCTGAGAACTGCCATTTCTTTTTATTCCATTTTGCATGTTTGGTAAACTCGTATAACGAGAATTACGTTCTTACGTGTAATACCCTGTTGAATGTTCATGTTGAAATTTTTTCTTCTATTTCTTTTTGCACAGCTTTCATGCGCTGCAACTGAAGTTCAGACTCCAATACTTCTTTCGGATTATAATTGACTCACAATTCTCAGGCCCCCGTTTTTAATCCCCTGAAAAACTGAGAATAGAAGGAAAAATGTTCCAGACGAAGAGTGCATATTATCCAGGCAATTAGCACGAGCTACTCGCATCAAGAGCGACGCTACTAATTCCGCCGTTTTCGTGACTATTATTCTCGGAAAATAGTTTCGAATGAAAAAATGCTTACGATTTTTTATAACGCCCAGTTGCTGATAAGGTTGTTTTTCTTCAAGTACCCAAGATTAATTATTATTACATTCGATTGCCTGGCTAAATTTTTTAAGATAAAATGCTCATGGCACTCTGTATTATTTGTACACAGTTTTTCAGAATCTGCAGCGTCAAAAATGTAGAAAATAAATTAGAACCACCGATGACCTTTTAGTATGACAAAAGATTTACCAGATTCTGATTACTTTTCATTTGTTAAGATAAATGTTAATGTACAATATATGTAAATTATCCTTTCGCAAAACGATATGATTCTCCTTGGACTCTCGTGTATAATTTTTTATCGATATTCTTCCTTGTAGTTTCAAACATGTAGATGCGAATAGTAGGGAGTGGCTAATTTTTGGCACTGGCAACATCAACGCAATTCGACCTCCTTGTTATTCTTGCACATACAGATATGCCTCGTTCTCGCTTCTCTTTCTCCTCCTTCGATATTTTTGCATCTTCCTCTTCTTCTGTTGCCTCCTACTCTTCTAAATTATATATTTAGTCCATAGGGGAATATCGCAGATAATAGCCGAGGACCAGTTCCTATACTCCTCAGTCAATCGTTCCAACGCCGCGACGTATGTTTTTTAAGTTTCATTCCTATCGTCTATTAATCATCTTCATATATCGTTGGAAATCAACTGCGCAGTAAACTGCAAGCTTGGACCGCAAGTCCAACGCAAATCGTTGGAAAAGTAAAATAAATAAAAGTAAACAACTTATAAACAAAAAGGAAACAAAACATACAATTCGCCGACATGAGTTTCGCGTGTGAATGCGTAAGGTGGCTCCTCTTCACCTTCAATTTATTATTCTCGGTGAGTGTGCATCAGAGAAAGGGGAAAGACCAATGGGGAAAAGTACCTAATGAAAAACGGGGAACTTCTATTCGTCACATCCCTATGATTATGTGATACATCAAACCTCATCATCGTAATGACGATGAATCGTTCGAAAAATATCGCTAATTCAATCGAAGAACAATACACGCGTAGACATACATGTATTTATACATTATACGTGCCCACGCGATGATTCGGAGTCAAGGTCGACGGGAATCTATTTCAAACTCCCCATCTCCACTCGAGATGTTATTAGCGAACCATAAAGTTTAGGTGGCTACAATACTCACCTTATACTTCACAAATTGTTGAGGTTTCAGAATTTCCTTTTCTCTTCTTCTCGTCATTCCTTTCAGCTTCTCACCCATCGTCGTTGTGCCATGGAAGATCGAACACTCACGCTCATTACGTCGTCACCAGATAACTAGCTGCCACAAATTCATCACCAATTGTAGCAAAATTCGGTCTCCTCGCATATATCAGAACCGCATAAAGTTAGTGATATTGTTAGACGATATGCATGGTGAAACGAACATAGATATCATACGTCCTACGTGATCGTGGAGCCGGCGGGGTTGTCGCGGCTTGAAAATGGCGTGTATAAGTTTTACCAAACAACTTAGAACCTATATGAAATCCGAGCAAGGTCGAAAATATGCCGGCTCTATAATGTACGCGTAAACATCGACGGTAATACCCGGAGCACAAGCAAAGCACGCTGTGACTCACGTTGGATTTGCGTTTAGGTATACGTATAGGTTGAGGCTTTGTAAATTTAGAATCGGATTACCACAGTGCCAGCTCGTCAAAGACGCAAAAGAAATGATAACGTTTCGTACCCCAAATTATTTTTCATTCCCATACAATAGCGGTTCTCCTTACATACCAAGAGACAAACTTCCGCTCGATTATATCCAACATTATTTGCTCTATGATCTAATAGTTCATGCGAACGAACTAATGCTACGTAAGTACGCTACGCTCTGATATACTTCAAGGACGATATGTAATGACGAATGATATTAGTTGACGGTTCGCAATATCTACATCTCTAGTTTCAAAATCTGCTATTTGGCCGCGCGTATATCGTGCGATAAATTTCTTCTTTATTTTTTCCTCCAAAAAAAATTATTCTAGGATCTGAAATGGTGCGGTCCGACAATTATCTATAAATAGATATTATGTAACGATAAAACGCTATGTCATATATATATATACAATATATTCCAGCAAAGCGATTCACATCCGCGCGATTTGTCCTCGACACCGCGATAGTTCTTACTCGCGATGACATCACGCGGTTTCCTCCTCGCTCCTAACCCTTTACATTTCAAACCGCATTTTGATACGTACATATTATTGTATGCACAATATCGTATCACAATACGAATATAATAAATATGAGCAATAAATTTAAATGACGGTGACAATCCGACACCAAAGTATATTGTATCGCATCTGCAACGCGGCTCTGCAGCACAGATGGCTAGACAAATAAGTTGTACCTACTTTGCACTTCTCGGTTATAATATTACCCGTCAGTTTATACGCTAGTTGTACTTCACGTGTACATCGAATAATATGCGCGACAATTAGAAGCACGCTGTGAGATTTGACAATTGAACGGCTTCCTTCTATTACTATTCAGATCTTGAACCACGGAGGCTATTAACATACGGCGATGAACGTCATCTCGTATGGTAATTGTGCGGGTCAAGCTTCAATTCTTTTTATAATCATACGTAGACAATGTTGAGATAAATGAGAATTTTTATATCCCCACGCAAAGATTATGATCTTATACATATATTGAGATGAAATGCATTCCAAGCAGAAACATATTAGCACGCGTTTTCTATTTGCGTCATTTGAAACGATCGATTGATAGAAAAATTATTATTTTCACTTTTGCTTTCATAGTTTTCAACATTTGCAAAAACATCGTAGTCAGTCAACTGTATACGACATCATAGTATAATATCGCTGTGCAAATTTTATACATAATACGTTAATTAACTTAATTAGCACGACGTATCATATCAAATAAGCTAAGCTCGGTGAATGCGTCATTTTTATATTTATATTTGATAAAAATTTGAAGAACTGATACAAAGCTGTCTTTCTTATCGTTCATCATGTTCCCCGAAAACTGTTAGAAACGTTGAATTTTCTGCGACTATGTGAAACTTCTTTTTACTTCTAATGCTGCAGTATTAAACTATTCATTATTATATGATACGTACGGTATAATAGTCTAGTCTCATTCATTCAATGCCAGACCATACAGAGAATTTCTAACAAACTATATACGTATGTATGTACATATATGCCTGAGATAGTTATGTAAACTGCGGTATATAATGTAAGGTATAGAGTTCGTGCTTGTTAATTTAGTCAGGTTGCAGGCAGTAAAGATAAAATTTATCTCAAGGCTTGCCATGGCGCATTTGAACAGTTAATAAAATCAGAGGAAAAAAAAAATCTTCAAAATTAGGCTACATTATCCACATGAAACTATTACTTCGGTAGATTATGTAAAGAGGACATAATAAATTCTATCAATGAAAGAAAAAGTGAAGTGAAGAAAATAAGATAACGCGGATGGATATAAAGGAAAAAAAAAGAAAAAATGAAATATTATAAAAAAAATTTATAGTGGAAATATACCGTATAAAGTTTTGTTTTTCCTGTCCGCATAATCCGTATGGATGAATTATTTGATATTTTATAGATGCAAAGCGTTGCGTCGCGTGATTTTTTTTATCGAAAATCGATTGAATTCATCAATACATAGATTTATGGTCGCGAAAGCTCGGTTCTAATCGGGTGGTTGTTCGATCATTATGTTTGAATAAATTTTGTTATTTTTCGAGTGGCATGTCAATATGGGGAGGATATACATTTTAGTAATCTATACCAAATCCTCGGTTTTATCGTCGTATAACTCGCAACGTGGTACGAACTGCGAGTCAATCTTTGTTGAAAGTGAAATCGAAATGCTCAGCGCAATGTATATAAAATGACATATAAATGATGATTACAAAGCCGCCTGGACGTACTAGGGAAAAAATAAAATAAGGAAAATCACAAAATGAGTCGATCATAAGTCACCGACTGCGGTTATTTTTTACGCAAGCCTATCTCATTGTCAGAGACCAGTTTTAGCACTGAAGAGAACAATATGATTCCGTTCTGTAAATATTTTTACAAAAAATTCATAGAGCTTCACTTTACTTCGTGGTAACGCAGGCAATGATTCGAGCTCAGATGCCCCCAACGGTTTTCGTATCGAAGAAATATTTTCGATTTTTATATCTAATGCAATACCAGACGGAAATTCCACTTCCAGATAAGGATAAGCCGTATCGGATAACGCGCAGCCCACCCTTCGTGTCATTTTATTATAAACGTGATTCACGGACGACGGGAAGAACACAAATTGATTGAAAGTATTCAATTACGACGCGACAGAATATACAGCAAATTTATATGCTGAATTTTCCAGTTTTAAGCATACGTGTATCATGTATATTTTTATTTTTTGCAGTTAATTGGCTTGGCTCTCCTGGCCATTGGTATTGTGATTCACCTGCACGTTGCAGTCATTAGCGATGACCTTAGTGAACAGATAACTGGAGCACCTGCGATTGCCCTGATCGTGATTGGTGCGATAATATTCGTGATTGCATTCTTCGGATGTTGCGGAGCGATTAGGGAGAGCCACTGCATGGTCATCACCGTGAGTACACTCGAGATCAGTAAAAGCTAATAGGAAAATCTATACTTTCTAGATCACGATTCAATAAATTAAAAAATTATGTTTGCAGTTTGCAGTTCTCCTCCTTACCATCCTCATCGTTCAAGTGGCAATCGGTGTCTGGGCTTTCCTGATAACCAAAGATGTTCAATCGGAGACCGGCACGTCTTCCTTGGACGACACATACCGCAAGATATTCAACAGATACTGGACCTCAGAACCCGATCGTATTACTATCGACTCAATCCAGAGCGCCGTAAATACAGCATTTGTTTTAATAATTTGACTTTTCTAATTATTTTTCTCTTTTTCATGCCGTGATTGTGAAGAGTCAAATTAATGTTACGTTAACCTGATGATCTAAGCACACATGTAACACATATGTATATCTATTTATTCGCAGTTGTCATGTTGCGGAGTTGACTCGAAAAATGATTTTTCAAATCTTGGAAATTCCACAATTCCGTGGAGTTGTTGCGGTAATGCTGAAGCTCAAGCCTGTACCGATGCAGCCCTTGTTTACCCGAACGGGTGTCTCAAAGTCATGAGAGAAACTCTGAACAAGTTGTACGTTATCATCGGAGGAGTGGCCATCGGTGTTGCTGGAGCTGAGGTATGATCTGATCGTTTAAATTCCAGGAAAAGCTATGAAATGTTAAATGAAAATTCACAGTTTAATTGAACAGTTAATAATTTTCATCTGTTTTTTTCAACTCAACACAGTTGGTCGGCATCATCTTCGCGATTTGTTTGGCAAACTCCATCAGGAACGACGACCGAAGAGGCTACAGAGTTTAATTATAATTAATGCGATCGACTGAGTATAAAAACAGAACAAAAAAACAAAAACAATGAAATCACAAGATTGAAGTATACGTCAAGTATATACTACATACTTGAATCCTACAACGCATTACGATCGCTAATAAATTTATTTCTTCTCCTTTCGATCTCTGTTTTTATATTACCTACATATGTACGTATCTTTCTCACGATATACCGCGTGTTACGTACATAATCGAAAATTCCGTAAAAATATAAAACCATGAGATAAGAAGCGAAGGAGGAAAAGTCGCGGATTAAGGAGAAAGAAAATAATCACCGAAAGTTTGAAAAAATAAACTATTAAAAATGAGTTTGGAAACGGAAATAAATTAGAAAAAAAAAAAAAAAAAAACTATTAAATGTTCAAAAATGTGTCAGAATGATACAAGTCAACCGAATTGAATCTGCTGCATCTCGTGTATACTTCCCAAACAAAGTTTTCGCTTAGCTTTTTCAATGTACGTAAATTGAACTGTTACGAGTTAAAATATACACAAAATACAAAGAAATATTACGTATATTATATATGAATAATTGATGAAATTAATAACAAAAAGAAAAAAAAAAAAAACTTTAACGCTTGTAGCGTTGTTAAAAAGCAGAATCTAAAATATAATATGATCTATGTGTAATTCTGATTTTTAATACTATGCGTATCACATCTGAATTAAGAATTAATTAGTGAAGGATTTGCGACAATTCTTAATTAAGTCATATAATAATGTTGTTGATTTGCCTAAGAGTTTCTACTTTTTCTTTTTTTTTTTTTACATTCATAAAATTTTTGTTGTAAGATTTCATATTGCGTACGACGATGATCGATTAATTAATTTTTCTATGTACTAACATTACGTTATATTTCTACAAACGCAAGTTTAACTTGCTCACCTGCACTTGTTGAATGGAGTTTGCAAAAAGAGTTATATTGTAACTATTGGATATGTATATGAACTATGAAAAATAACAACACTAAAAATACAATATCCAGGTATTTTGCAATAAGAATATAAACTTGAACAAATAAGTTAAATTGAAAAAAAAAAAACAAAAAAAAAAGCAAAAAAAAAAAAACCGAAAACAAAAATGAAACTGAAACCAAGCAAAAAACTTTATATGTTACGTAAATATTTTAAATAAAATTATTTTAAGAGTATAACCGCTGCGTCGTCCAAGTTGTATTTTTCTTCTTATCAAATAAATATATGTTCCATCCTTACAATATTTAGATCAATAATTATTTGGAGATCTATGAAAAGTAATAAATAATAATGTCCTCGTTATCGACATTGTATAGGTATGTATATTGTCATTATTATTTATTAAGTTCAAGAGAAGATAGATAACTTACATCTGCTTCATATCTCGTATACAGCTAATATAATACATTCTATGTACAATGATGATATATTGTTTTTCATTTCTTGTTCTTTTTTTTTTGTTTTTTGTATGTACCTTGATTTTGCAGAGCAATTTTATACATGCTGTGCTTTTCGGTCGGAATATCATAATAAATTGCCTCTAATAATAATGATAATAATGGTAATAATGATGATGATAAAAATAATAATGATAATAATAATAATAATAATCGTACAAGTGCTGATTACAGGATATACATCGATTAATTTTCTTTTTTTTGTTCCTTCGTTAGATTCTGCATTTTATTATGATAACGCATTAAGTTTATTTCTTTCTTTTCATGTTGTTTTTTTACGCCCATCATATATTGTTGAAGTTTTAGAACTCCCTATACGTATGTCGAACCCGCACACAATGTTTATTATTACAATATATAATATTCACTATTATAATAATAAATTGAATATCTGAGTCGCGGTTGTTTTCATCTCGATTACTAATTTTTTTGATTTATTTTTTTCTATTCCTTTTCTTGATATCCGATAGTATCGTATGACGGGTATGTGTGTGTGTGTACCGATCATAGTATACAATATAATAATGAATGAAATTTTGGCGCCCAGCAGCTGCGGTTTCATCGAACTCGAGCCTCGTGTTTTATAAGTATGTACTAGTGATATTATATAAATTTATAGTACGTTATTAGGTTCTCGTCCAGAAACCCGTCCCAGATTTCTACGTATCATAATTCACTACGATACATCTAAAGACATAACAATATATATATGATATATACTTTGTTACGTTGAAATACAATAACTTTTTTGCGTTTCTGTATTCTTTTTCTTGACTTTTCTTTCTTTTTTTTTTTTTCATTCATATCGTTATTAGGGTATCACCGAATTGAAATCGGCACGACGCGACGACGCCATCGACTATACGTGTGTAATAATATTAATATATAGTAATTATCATGATCATTATTTTTTTTATTATTACTGCTGCTAATATTAATACTATCATTTATTACTTCTGTTATTATCATACAATTTCTTGTTGTCACGTTTGATTCTTAGTCTCCTGGTTATGGAGGAAAAATGTCTCAATTTTCAATCGATATCATCGTATCAATTCCCACCATGACTCTCGCTTATCATACACATGCGGCAGTCTTGGAGAAAATCTCAAGATGTAGGAAACGTAATAAAAGATTATGGGGAAAAAATAAAACTGACGTTCTAACTGTTAGTTATTTTATCCAATTATAGTCGATGGTTGAAATATTGTTTGGCAAAAATTGAATCCCAGCTTGTTTGTTTTATTCTTTGTCTTTTTTGTTTTGTTTTTTTGATTTTTTTTTTTAATTATAAAATCTGCAACCCTTCAGACTTACGATATTCATTATATTCTATTTGTATAATTATAAACGTATATATTCATATATTATTTTTAAATATATTTTATTCTTTTTTTTTTTTCTCTAAGCTCAGTTTTGGAAGGTTGAATTTAAAATTCGATCTTGCTGCAGAAACTATACATTATCTATACGTCTTATGCATGGGGTAAAAAATAGTCGGCGATCAACGGATTTTCTGTGTACGTATACTAATGAGTTATAATCATATTTTTCATAGATCCGTATCGATAGTACGTCGTAACAATTATACGATCTGCAGAACCTCATGCAACATTCAAATTGCGGACTTGAATTGTTTATAATGAATAATAATTCGTTTTCGAATTCTACCCTGTGATATAATATAGGTATTTTTAATTTATTTTATACTTTGTTTCACTTTTCTACTTATAGACTTTGGCAGAGCTGATACCAAAATTTCAGTATAGAAATTACGAAAGTTATGTGTTTGTATATAATGCGTGTGTGTCTTATGTCGCGTGGAAGCCATGTTTTTTTTTTTCCAAGTTTTATTGAAATTACAGGGTAGATTGATTATGCGTACGTGGATAGGAGTACCGAAAATAAACTTGACATTGTCACGTGTTTTATACGATCCACGAAATATAAGCGTTCATTTTCTATAATTCATCGGCAAATTATTTTGGGCAGGTAATAATTATTTACATAAAGTAATAACGATACTGATAGTGACGACGATATATAGTAATAGGAATAAAAACAATACACGCGCAGGAAGACTTGATCGGTACGATTGCGAAATTATCAATCATATTTTGTATTTCGTTGTTTCATATGCGTTCTGTTGTATTGTGTTATTATTATCATTATTATTCTGAAAATGCAAAAGTATCATTAGCGGAATCCCTGATGAATGATCAGACGGATAAAAATATGAACAAACGCTACGTGGATCGTACGACGAAACCAGGATTGTAGAGAAATTAATGATAAGCCGTGGTTTAAATTTATAATTAGATCGAAGTCAGATACTAGATAATTTATTTACAAATATATTTGATTATAGCCAATTATAATACCGCACAGATTAGCGGATTAAGTTCTCGATGAGAAGATTGACTCTTTATAACATCGACATGGTTCAAGGTATATACAAATGAAAAAATTGATTAAAAAAAAAAAAAAATGAATAAATAAAATGAAATAATTTCACAGTGTTTTTTCGGATGGAATAAAAATAAAAGAGAATAAAATAAATAGTGATGAAAAAAAAAAATTCTCTCAAATTGGCAATATATTAACAAACATAATTTATACTCGTATACCCCCGGAATTATAAATTTAAATGTCACGCGGAGTGGGTTCCCTCGTCAAAATTTTATCAGTCTACGTGGTGATTCGAAAACATTCACCGATTTTCACGCAATGAAAATCGACACTTCTCTTTCGCAATCTGAATTTCTCCTTCAAGAGGACCATTTCTTTTTTCTTTTCTTTTGTTTCTATTTAATATTAAATTATAACTAACGTGTAAACTTTGCCGAGGGTTTCTTCTCGCGATGACAAAATCTTATGATAACGCTTTACTATAAGGGCGATAGTTTCATCAGGTTGCAGTCGTTGTCTACCGGGGATTCTATCATCAAGTCCATGAGGCTGGCGTTCGAATCGGTCGGCGATGGTGCCGGTGACGAAAGGGCGATCTCGTTCAAGAAGTCGAATGTTGCTACCGCTTCGCGTTCCTTCTCCCCATATCGAACGAAGAAGTCGTCACGACCGATGATCGAGGGCCTCGAAGCACCCCACGCGGACGGCAGCCGGAGTACTCGGTGCGCCTGGGCCGCGGAGGCTGGGAAACCAAGCAGCAGGTCAACATGCCTCAGACCACTTGCTCTCCTATACCGGCTCTAGCAGACACAGGGTAGCTCGGCTTAGCCTTTTAACTAACTCTCTCTCTCTTTTTTTTTCTCTCTCTCCAAGATTTTAGATCTTCAATTTCCGTTACACGAAATTTAACGGGCATAATTACCAAAGAGATCATTAATTGTTATTTTAGAAGCCAATTCGACAGGTGATAGGGTTAACCCTCACCGAAAAATCCACAGTCAATGATTACACGGAGATGTAACTAGATACGTGGTTAATTTCGTTATAGGTTTGGAAAGTGAGGCGGCGGGTTATAAGGGATGAAATTTAAAATTTTATCCGCATAGTTTCTGGTATAGGATTCTGGAATACATAATAGATCGAAAGTAGGAGAATTTTTGAGTAGGATTCATTCGTTACGTCTCCGTTTAACGGATTGTTAAATTTTGTTAGTTATTATGTATGTAATACTGAGAAGAGCGCAAATTATGCGACGGAAATGAAAAGTGAATAATCCGATTGTAAACGAAATTTAAATAATTTCCTCACTGCATATATTTCGCAACGATATTATATATCCTTTCATTATTTATTGAAAGTTAGAGAAACTGATCATCACTAAGCCGAACTACGTAGCTTTTCTTGTGACAATCAAAGCAGAGCGCGCAGGAGCTACCATCTGAACAGAAAATACGAGTGGCTATGTACAGCGAGAGCAGCTACCTAAATCCATCTTTATCTTTCAGCTTTTTATTCTGTTTCACAATCAAAGGTGTATTCAGGTGTACTTAAGCTCAGGAAGATTTCGATTTGAAAAAATATTTACTTTACAATGAAGGAGCGTTTATACAAAGATGTTAGAATATTCTAACGAAAAAAAATGAAAAACAATTAGCTTCCACCATGAAGTGAAAGCCCGTTAATCGAACCTTGGAGAAAAATAGCGTGAGATATGGAACGAGAAGAAATGCAGATCAACTAGAGAATTATTGTGAGAGAAAAAGCGCGTGTAAAATTATCAGGCGTAGAAATATTGTATAAAGGTAGGAGGATGCAGCGAAGCGATTAAATTAAGTATATCATTTTTCAAGCTGATAATCACCTTTCTTTTGACGTCGGTATCGATGTAGCCTATGAAGATGACGATAGTCTGGTGGTTCATCTCCCGAATCGCTACCCGCAGATCCGCTGCTCGATGTCGCCGAGGAACTTTCGCTGCTCGCTAACATTACATCCAATAAATTTGCCCTTGCCTGCGTGAGAAAAATAGCAAATATTATCTCGGTATCCTGATAAATTTTTTCACATAATTTTCGATCAGAAAAATGAATTTTTCACGAACCTTTGGATCCGTGAAATCGATGTCTCGTTCTACGTGTACCCAACCGGTGGGACAGCAGCACGCGAGATCAAGTTTTTCTAGTACCGCATGAGCGGCGTCTTGGGACGTTGGATGGTCTTCACCCTTTCGAATCATTCTATTGAGCTCATCGATAACATCCTTTGAAGTCGCTCTCTCGTGAAAACTCAACGTCCGGTCTCTTCCCTCAACCAAAAGTGGCGCTCTGGCCGGACTGACCTGAAATATTGACTCGCGAATTAAAGACTGATTCATTTTATTTTTTGTTTCTATACATTACTCTGTTGACGATCAATATTTTAGAGTTTTAGACTCACGACGGTGCTAGGGGTGGACGATGTTGCGGCTTCTTCGTCTTCTTCTGGAACTGCTCCAAGAAGTTCTGAAGGTGCGACAGTCGTGTATGATATTCCGCCGTTACACGCAACGGCACTGATCATTCGTTCATCCGGAGCAAGCGGAGGGACGTTGATCTGCTCCAATAGATCATCGACGGGCTCCATTTCCGAAAGATTTTCATGTCCACTATTTTCGTGATCGACTGCACTCGTCTGCAGTTCTGTAGCAGCTGTTTCCGAAATTCGTTCGTTTTGACTTCCAACGCATGCTGTGATCGCTGGATCAGAAAAATGACAAAAAATGTTCAAATTTTTACTTTTCTATAAATCGTATTCTCTGAAAATCCGATCTAAAACTTTACTGACCTTCAAGGGGCGGCGGGTCTGTAGCGGCGTCTTGACACCGATGCGGAAGTTCCGCTAGGTACATTTGTTGTTCAGCTATAAAAGATAGGACATTTTGAAGGGCTTGTTCCCTATCCGGGGGCTTTCCACCCCTCGAAGAGGTGCTGGCTAGACTTTTGGTGCTCTCGAATTTTACGAGTCTATAAAAATCCCTGGTGAAGTCGGTCCCCACGGATGGAGAGTCAGGATCATCGCTGCACCCTGAGAGAGCGGCGGATGATCTTTTGCTAGAATTTTCTAACACCCCCTCCTCACTGCTCCACGAAGCGCCGGGACTAGAAGCGTACGGCCAAGGGCCGCTGGTTCTTGCATCCATGAGCAGTGCAACCTGAAGAAAATGTATTTTTCTTCATCGAGTTTCGGGATGTGGAAGGAATAAATTAGGGCGAAAAAAATTCTAACTTACCAGCTCACCCCCAGCTCTATCCGCCAGGTAGCTTGCTCCGTTCCATAAACACTCGTTCGCGTCTTCCTCAAGCTCCAAAGGATTCTGTTCCTTGATTGCTGGTAATGCTGGCGTTATTGCTGGCTCCTTCCACGTTGCATCTGCCTGGACGAGATCCTCCGTCGACAGCGAAAAGCTCCAATCCTCAAGCTCAGCTCTATCGTACTCCAATTCTAAAAGATCACGGTGCTGCTGGGCGCTCCGAGTGTCGTCCAGTCTGTAGATAAATAAAAATAAATTATAGAGGAACAAGTTTCAAACTCTCTTTGTTCAGGAACAAGATTCAAAAAAAGTTGTAAGAAATTTGTACCTCAACCACTGTTGGACGTATTCAGCATCCCAGCCCTCCTCTTCAACTAGAAGTACGGAAGATCCGGCGGGACTCGCGATGTTGTAAGGTGATAGGCTAGCGGTGGTGGTAAGTTTTAGGCAGAGATGGCTGTCAGAGAAGCTCCTCATGACATGCTGATAAGGCAGGAGGTCTTTGGTCGGGGGATAGCTGTGCCTGGGATTTATACCCACGGTTAAATTTAGCGGAAGAAAAAGAACGTCGGGATTCCCGGCGTCAAGGGTTACTAAGCGGGCGTCGGGAGATACGTCAGCTTCCGTTTCGTCCGTCGCTTCCTTGAGGTCTTCGAGACCTCGGGCAGGTTCCTGGCGGGTCCCTTCGCCCTGGACGTCACTCGACATTGTCGAGTAACCTTCGTCTCTATTACCACTTTCTGGGCTTTCGCTGCCCTCCTCTTCGGAGGGCTTTTGACCTGGAAAAAATTCGAGGTGATTCCGGGGTGGTTCGACGAAATGAATAACTTTTGATGCTTTGATTTTTTTCTTTCAACTCACCCAGTGGCCTTGCCCGACGACACTTAGCCGTCGCCATCACGGGAATTTGAAGATTGAGAGATCTAGGTCTTGAAAGCGGAACCCAGGCCGTGTCCAGACTCAGAGCAGCCACTAGAGCTGCTGGTCCTGCCTCGAGGATACCGTGAATCAAGTCTGTAGGACTTCCAGGACTCGTTGCCTGAGCAAGAAGTCCGGAAAGCGCACGATTCTGAGCTTCCAACTCTCTTATACGCCTCTGCAAGGCTCCAATCTCTTCCTTTAGACCCTGAAACGTGCAGGATATACGATTTTATTTTAAGACCCTTCTTTTGAAGCCCCAAAGAATCGCTGGAAATTGCGAGGGTGGGGGTGAATAAAAAATTGACGGAGAAAAATCGAATTTAGGACACGAAGAATAAACGGGAATGAACCTTTTGGGATAGGAGGGCACGGACGACCTGGTTGGCGACGTCATCCAGGCATCGTTCGTACTGTCGACGTTGAGCATCGGCGTCCCGCGCCAAAGCAGCGTGTTCGGTCTCCAGGGTAGCTAGTCTCGCTACAAGAGCGGCATGAACTTCCCCCGCACAAGCAGCTTCCAAACCCCTCAACTGACCCCGTAGGGATTCGCTCTCCAATTGTAATTTTGAAATTTGAGCCTGGTACTGGTGCACTCGGGCCTTGAAACCGATAAATATAATTTATTTTTGAATCCTCGTTTATTTTTACGGTTCAGATTCTAATGCACTCAACATACACCCACTGCACAAATAAACAGAGTGCGCACAATACGTAATATATAGATGTAAAAAAATTATGTTCCGAAAACCATATATATAGCAGGGAACATCGCGCATTGCTTGCCCTGCCTTGTTCCTCCCCTGGTTGAAAGAGTTTTCATGTCTCCCGGTAAGTGGTGGATGGTAATGTTCTGGGTGATATATATATTCTGCACTTGCTGCAGCAGCAGTAGCACCACTGTTAACTGTAATAACGGTGCAACTCGCGCGTTATTAGGAGAAAGACGGTTAGCGTTAAATTAGGGTACGAAGCTGTCAGAGACAGGGGTGCTAATAGTAGAAGCGTGTGCCTGATTTATAACAGGCGTACGAACCGAGCCGAACTCGCAGCCCTCGCTAATGTCTTCTCGGAGGAAAGGGGAGCCCGAAACCCCTGCAAACCGCCCCCGCACCTCGTTCAACTCTAGAGCAGCAGCAGCAGTCGCGACATATTGATGCACTTCAGAAGAATTCAAACCGTCAGTTTCGCAATCCGTGATTCTTTTTTCCTCTTTTCTCACACCTATCGTGCCATGTGTTTCCTTCTGTACAGAATCCTAATTAACACACGTTCCCTGATCTCCTTCAGCTGATCGC
This sequence comes from Athalia cordata, assembly GCA_963932425.1. NCBI lineage: Eukaryota > Metazoa > Arthropoda > Insecta > Hymenoptera > Athaliidae > Athalia > Athalia cordata. The sequence continues at coordinate 37,844,254 of OZ010626.1, forward strand.
TCGCTCCCCATCGGCAATTCGTCGAATATACATATATACATACATACTTAATTAGGTATCGATTTCAGACCAAACGATGAAAACTCGCGGGGTGCAGCTCGGCGAGAGCGGAGGAATTCCAGAGCGTAGTAATTGCGATGTGAAAGTTTTTTCACTTTCAACACAGGGGAGGCTGGCCGGGCTTTGAAATATGGGAAACGTCAAATTTTCGAGCACAAAAAAGCTCGATAAGAAATTAACGAGATTCAGGACAGTCGGGTTTTGTCCAGGGCGCGAGGGAGCGGAGGTATTTTCAGGAGTAAGTCGGAGCGGACCAAGAGCGGCAAAATGCTAGCGTTCGCCAGAATTACGACTCTTTTGGTGTCAAACCGCGCGTGAACGCGATAGCATGAATTTATTACGCATTTGGTAGCGTTATGTAGCCCCGCGCTTAACGCCCCGTTAACGCAGAGCATTGTCCTCGCGCGACATTAAGTTCGATCGCCATAAGCCTCGCGTACCTAGAGGGGTATGTGCCTACATAGATACGTATTATGTACGTATTTCCATACCTATACCCGCATATCCACGCACAGCTGATGACAGGATTTCATTTACAAGTTCCAAGGGGGCAAACGGCGAGCTCTACGTGCTTCGCTTGATAAACGGAATGCGCTCCTTACAGGAAACTATACCGGCGAATTATGTGCTCGGTAAGGTATTAAGCTATGAAAACGTTCGCAGATTTAATTGAAAAGCCCTTCCGCCTATATCACATGAAACATGCAGAATTATTTGCGGTGACCCTTTGTCTCTCCACATCGAATATTAATCATGGTACAATCGGTAAGACATATGGTAAGACATAGGTATATAAGTTACATGATAGAAATTCCTGAGATTCGACAAGATTCAACGATCTTTTCTAACCACATCGTGCTTCTGTGAATCAGGATATAAACGTCAAGTGCGAAGCCACGTTCTTTTTTTTTTCAAGGAACAGGTGTGCGTACGTGGGGATCACATTATGTAGGATTTGAGCTTGCGATTTAATGGTTTTACGAGACGTCCCGTTTTCCATATCCTACGGGGGTGGCTTACCGCTCAATTCGTATGAAATCGAGTGCTATAATGGAGACGTTGAGTAACGGGTGGTCAAGCTGGAGGTGTGTATAAGAAAAGATGGCGAACAAAAAAATAGCAAGAAGGGTTGATGGGTATGCGGAGAAGGTAATAAGAAGGTGGTTAATAGTAAAGGAGGATCAGGACGGTACGAAAGGGGTGGACTGGGGCGCTTTATTGGATGAAACGAAACCCCGCGGATGGTTTGGTAGTCAACGCCCGTAGCCGAGACGTACGCGTCGCGTGGCTTCTACGAAGGTGTTAATAACGCTGTAACCACCACGTATAGCGTTATTTTCTTTCAAAAGATTTAATTAAATGCTTCAATTACGACTCAATTAAAACGTTTACCACCGGTACGAAATACCCCCCGCCACTTTGTTACGGTAAAACTAGCTACTCTCGTTGCTTCGTTGCTGCTGCTGCTGCACCGGCAGCACGTAATTGCATCAAGTGGCAATGCCGCAGCAGTGGAAGCTCGCGGTACTCGAGTACGCATAGGCAATTTACTCATTTCTCTTACTACGGTTTTCCTACCAATGGTGTATTTTTTATATTCGCGTTATCTATGGCCGCAATTATCCATAGGTACCCCATTCAGCAATTCTAGTAGAGGAAATTTTTTTTGTTCAATAATCTCACCTCGTAGGATAAAGTGAGGGCTGTTTTTTCTTGCTTCAGCTGTTCCGCTCGTTGTTTCTGCTGTAAAATTCCTCTGGCAGATTCCTCCATCCTGAAAAAGAAATCGAAACGATAAAAACGCTGCATCGTGAATAAGATTAATATACGTTAGACTAATAAACCTTTGAAAAGGTTTTCTATTATATTAGATGATTCTAATGAACTGTATACGCAATTTAGTGCCCCATGGGTGATGTTTATTTGTTTCCGCGAGAGCGTATAATGAACCCCGATATTCGAGGCGGTGGGGATATCTAATTCAGGAGAATGTTTATGATCCAAGTTATTTACGGAGTTAGGCGTATAATTTTAAGGGTTATTATGGTGAAAAAAATCTAGACTTAGCGACGCATTCATAATGGGACACAACAAAAAAGCTCCGGATTTATAAAATCTACGGCGCCGCAAGCTCTGCTCGCAACCTTTTCTGAAACAAGGTATATTACAATATTACGTAAATGACAATAGACCACCCGCATCGGCGTCTTTGGGTGACCTTAGCTCATTGCCTGAGACGTCGCGACGTCGAGGCGTCAGAAGTCTGGAGACGAGAAATCCGATGTTTAATTTATTATATTAATATGTAGTACCCACGTAAGACCTTATATTCCACGATACTCGACGCGAGCGACGCCCTGCGCTGCAGGCTGGGCTGCAGCAGTTGCAATTATTCGGACGTCTAATGGAATGCTAAAATTATGCTGCATGCCCTGAGTGTATATTACGAGGTACATAAACCCGAGAATTATAACATCGATATAGGCATGCCAGATAATTTGCACATTTATTGTATAATTAATAAAGCCCTGAGGGAATTCGAGGTTGCGACGTTGATGAGAACTGAACTGGTTGAAAGCTCCTCAGCGCGTAACTCAGGAGTTTGAATATAATGACTAATTAGCAATATATTCCCGTTGATAATGTGCTCTTAAGTTTGGCAGCGAGTGAGTAGCTGACTCTCGACAGATGCTTGAGGTAATGTAGAAGCTTCATCCTCGATTCATCTTATCCTGTTTGAATACCAGGTATACATATACAGCCTGTATATATCGTTCCTGATTCCCTGCTCGAAGAACCCTTTCTTGCCGCCTGGCAACGCCCTTGGTCACGTGTTACGTTCGCGTGATAATTAGCATTTAGTATTGTTGCCAACTATTACAGCCACCTGACTCAACGATGTCCCGAGGGATTCGGCAAACTCTCGATCCGGAGGAATTGGCTCGTCTTTACAATATCCACGGGCGAATTCACCCCGTAAGATGAAAGCCCGCACGTTCAAGAGGTATATACGATCAAGATCGTTTCAATTAGTCAACGAGCTGTTCAAGGTCTGCGGTACTCTGACTAATTCTGCTCGATGAATAAACGATGCATGGACAATCGTTGTATCTTATCAGACCCGAAACGAGGTACTCGTAATATGCAGAGAGGTATAATTATCACGGATTGAAAAGCACCCTCTTTGAGTAGGTACTGGAAGTTTTTGGTGGGGCGGAGAGTTCCCTTGTTTCAAAGCGGATGATTAAAAGTAACCTGAAGTTAATCCCTGGGGAGGTAGTGGGTTTTACTGCAAGTCGGGAGGAGGATAAAAACCGCGAAAGTTTTGAGAGTCAGGGTGCAACAACGGCGTATCGTCCCGCTGACGCAATAACATTGCGCACGAGCGTTACGAAGTCAAAGCTCGGTACAAGAAAAGAAATGAGAGAGCTGCTGGCTGCTGGATGGCTGCATCGCGGGAGAATACGGAGGGGAAGATAGCTGGAGAAATAAGGAATGCTTCTGCTGCGTTTGCATTTGGTGCCTAGCGCAGATTCCGATCCTGCATAAATTAAGCCCAAGAGCTCGAAAAGGGCTGGGAACAATGTCGGGCAAATAGCAATCATAAGCGCAAACAGTCGAGTGGCTCGTCAGGAACCCCTTCCCCGTTTCTTCCTTGTTTCCTTTCTTCCTCCCGTTGTAGCTCCTCTGACAACGCTTTCTTTTGCTACCGACACGCGCTCGAGTCTCTCGTAGAAAAGCCTCTTTGGGAAACTGAAGACGATAGACGAGAGACGGGGACTCGCAGTAGAGCTTGCAAGCTAGCTTAAGTCAGTCTCGGCTAAGTGAAACTTGGAAATTCCCGGTTTAAGGTTACACGCCACGTATACGTACACCAGCTTTGACTAACGGTATACGGCTGAAGAGTTCGACGTCTACGATGTGTCTGGAAAATAATTTCCCTCGCCGTGACTGTAGTTTGATCGTTTCCACGTAACGTTCGTCGGAACGTTTCCAACTCGAAAAGGGCAAATTAGAAGAGAAGTAGATTTAATCGCGAGTAATAATTTTCAACCGATCGATTGTACGATATGGGTTGAACTAACCGTGCTGTCGTTGGGAAAATGAATTAAAAATTTTAATAGCCGACTATCACGTGACTCGAAATTAATCTGAAAACAAGATTTTATCGGACTCTGCTCTAGATAACGAAACGCAGTTGGAGAAGGTGTGGAAAATTTTATTTATTCAAACCGCCGTTCAATCGCTGCATGTAAAATTAATTAAATGGAGTGCAGGTGATGCCCGGCGATGTCCCATGTTTCTTTCTTAGCTTGTAGTTTTTTACTTTCGGTAGCAGGAAGGAAAGATGAACGAAATGTGGTGGGGGCTGTCGGGGCGGAAAGTACAGCGGGTGGTCGGATAGGGTGTAAGGTAGGTAGGTACAATCAATTTTGAAAGAACTTTCGACGTGCAGAATCCTACGGCACCATCCATAGCGGTAATAACGACCCTCGTAGAACCAATTCCCCCTCCGCACATGGCCAGCTCCAACGTTCGAACTAACCATTCCACTATGATTTACAACTATTGCAGACCGAACTCGATTATAATGATTCAAGACCATATTGCCCTGAAATACGATCTTCGTAATACCTGGTATCAACCCGTGACAACCCCATACAACTTTGTGAAAACAAAAAAGAAAGAAATTACCGGTTCACTCAGAAAGTGAACTTTTCGATTCGCGCGATAATTCCCACGCTTCTAAAATCTTTCTTTATACTTATACTTTTCGATCGGTGAAAATTGTTTTTTTCTACAACCATCGTACGACCGAAACGTCAATCCCAATCGTATTTCGAATCTCTTGTTATTTCCAATTGTTTTTCACTTGGCAGGTATTTCGTTTGTGAAAATAGACTCGGAGAGAGGGAATTTTTCCTTGATATTATGTGCGTTGTATATCTACGTCGTCGTATCGCGGTTGTGAATATACGCGGTTATACCGTACCTACACCTAAAATGGAAGGAGAATTCTGTCTCGGCGCCAAACGGTCTACTCAATCAAACTTTTACCGCACCATATAACGCTGGAGATAGGAAACCCAGACCAAGGTATTTTTTTCTACAGATATACGTACGATGTAAGTACGTATCTATTTCTATATGCAAAACTCCGAGTTTATATGCGAAATATACTACAGCGTATCTATCCCCGATAAAAGCATTTATATTCAGATGAAAAATATTTTAAATTTCTCAAGTGCAGATTGTCATTTTATCGAAAATATCATTTATTTAAAAGTCGTATATGCAAATGGTCTTCTGATTTCGTAATTAAATTGGTTTTATTTTTTTCTCTCTCCGGATGTTAGTCGCAGAAATAGTTGATGGTAGTCTTCTAGTAGACGACAGGAAGTCCCTCGGGACATCCGGTTCTGGGAGTAGTCGTCGGGTCGTATGAAAATAAAGTACAGAACGAGGAGTCGGAGGAAAAAAAAATTGGAATTCAAATCGAATATCGTCAGTGATGAGCGGGTGGGTTCCAAGAGGCGATTTTCCAGGGTTTGGTTTCACCCCTACAGGAGAAAAAAGCTGGAAGAAATCGAGGGCACGTAGTCGCCCAGTTATACCAGTTTTTCTCTTCTCCGGTATTGCGGGGCGTCGCGTCGTCTGGCGCCAAAGAGTTCGCCCCGCGTGTTTGCGTCATGAAAACAAACCGTTCTCTGAAAAGTAGGTTACTGCAACTTGTGTACCACAATATGACAAACGTGCGGGCAGCGAGGGCGGATCAGTTTCTATTTTTCCTACGCGAAATAAAAGCTAAACCCAGAAACTTCGACGCCAAACTATAGAATAACATTAATAGCAATGATAACGATAATTTATATACAGCACACTTCTTTCTTTCTTTTTTTTTCTTCTTTGTACTTCGTTGACGATTTTCAACAACGGGGTTTATGGTATTGTTCCGATTACTCAACCGACGCGCACCGTTCGCATCGGGAGATTATGAGAGAAAATTTATTGGTACTTAATATTTGTGCGCATAATAAAAGAGAGAGAGAGAGAGGGAAAAATAAATATAGGTAACGAGATACTGCGCTGCAGTTTAATTCGTCTCCGAGGAATGAGAGGAGTACGATAAATACTTTGAGAAGATTAATTTTACGTCGAATAATTTCTCTCGAAAACTTTTGATGGGCGTATTATTTCTTCGTTACATTCTAGAGTCTAGATTGTAAAATGTTGGGTGCAGACTTCCTCAGGAATAGCTCAATAGCGTCGTATTATAGGGCGTAGGGAATAGAATCGTGAGACGTTTTATACGATCAACTAAAGTAGCTACCAAAATTGATGCGTGTCAAGGATCAATTTAAGAGTTATAAGTTTCTAATCACACCGAGTTGTACGTTATACGCTAAGGCGAGTAAATAAAACAACTATAGTAGAAGGAGGATTTTATGTATATAAAACTTTCACGACTGTTGAATAAATAGTAGGTATATACGATACATAAAAATCTCTATAAACCAAAAATCACGATAATATACTTCACACAAGCAACAAAAACTTGACTCACGCGATAACTCCTGAAAATAATAAAGATATGAATATAAATAAATATTCGTAAATTTTCAACAAAGATGCAGCACGCGATGTATACGATTTCTTTTATTTTCTACTTGTCGTAAAATAAAAAATTTCGCCAGGCCCGAAGGGCTAGAAATCAGGCGGTAGTGCAGAGCGGAAGAATTATAACTCTTCGCACAGGGAAGTGAAAGAATTTGGTAAATTTTTTTTATCCACCCCTGCAGGCTCCGTACTCTTCGTCTACACTAATATCACGTAGGTCCTGGTATATCCGCAGCTCGGTTATAGCGTAACGCGTTTATGTCAGCGTAATAAACGTGGGCGTCCCTCGGTGTTCCTGCAGCAGTTCCCGCATATTCCTGGGACCGCCTCATCGCCGTGCATTTCCCTCCCGTTCCCTCATCCTCCTGTTCACGATGACAATCCCCATAAAGCATGTAATAAACGATGCCGTATTTGGCTAATACAATGAAATAGCTGCCACTGCAGCGGAGCTAGTAACTGACCGTCATAAAGTGTCAGCGTTGCTGAGAGGAAATAAATTGAAACGGGGACACCGTGAACGCGACGCAATGTGGAGAATCGTGGAATCATATCGAATCGATGAGAGGAAGAAAAATAAAAATCACCCGCAGCTTTTACACGTCTAGAAAATATATAACCTCGCATTCCCGCTTCCTTCACCTCCAGACTTTTCCCCCTCCCCCCGTCTCGTTATATGAAAAGGTAAAAAACAGCGATGAGAGAATAAAATAAAACAAGAAGAATAATTTCGTCTTATCGTCAGCCCAGCTGATGAGTTCCGGAATCGGGTTAGTGGGCGGCACAGACAATTACTTTCGTACCCTCCCCCCCATAAGAATAAATATAACTTATACCCTGCACGAAACGCGCTACGGCCCGTCGCATCAGCTAGCAGTGCCTAAGTGAAATTGCTCGGGACGGTAATTGGTTAGATAAATTTTCAGAATTAGCGCACTAAACGGTTTACGCAGAAAACCACCTACCGGTACCACCGTACCGTCCTTGAGAATTATACCTCATTTTTGTATAATCTTCTTCACACATCTCTCGCTGATTTTACAAGCTAGTTCAAATCGTTCCGATACTGCAGTCGCTGAATTTTTATTCTCACTGAACAAAAAACAAAAAAGTATAAAAAAAAAAACAAGAAGAGCGACGTCGAGTACGGGGCACCAGCTGCCGCTGCAGCTACCGGCGTAATCAAAACTGTGCAATTTATTTTGCGGATGGTCTAAGCTATTACGTGGTGGCATAATTAAACTATCGTTCGCCTCTAAATTGCGTTTTAGTTGTCGTTGCCCGTTGGCGGTGGCGGTATAAGGTTGAAAGTTGGAAGCTGGTACAGTTATGCTATGACTAGAATAATTCGCGCGCCAGGCGTTACCTCGACGTTATTAATTACCTGCAAGGTACCTACCACATAATTTTAGGGGAAGAACGAACGAACGAGCCCGCCGTACTTACGCGACTCGTATACATATATATATGCGCCTGCGAACCTCCCCGTTTCCGTGAAAGAAAGAAAAGACGAATTTACATATTCGCGTGTATGAGCTATAGAAATTTTAATACTATATTTTATGGGGTGCGAGTTTAGCATAATCAATAATCACGTTATTCTCATAACAATTTTCACCGAGGCGACGTACGGCTTCGCACTTGATCTGCATCCGCACAATTGACTCATACATAAATACAGCAGCTGTACCCCACGTAGACGCGTATTATACGCATACACTGATAACAGCGTTAATTACACTATAGCGAATGGACAATGCTTCGATTTAGCCAATCAACGCACGACTGCAGCAATTCATCGCTTCGATAGTCTCTCTACCTGCACCTGCAACGAACAGCAGACGTGACGGTTCGACTAGATTGCACGGCTTAACTAGCACCGATTTCGCGACGATGTTTGCGTAAATGATTAATTACGATCAGAGTAGCTGGCCGGTAGCTGCAAACGTGATCATACACGCCACGTATAGATATATACCTCATAGAATATTGGCAACTGAGCGACTATCTCTTTACGTGGTTCACTCTACTGACGGAATAGCCTTGTAATCAATGCGTTTATGTTGCAGCGGCGGCACGTCGATCGAATCGCCGATGTCGCATCTCCTGCTGCCCATTCAAAGGGGCAAATTCAAAGGGGCAGGGGAAGCTGGACGTAGAATATATTACGGATTTCTACGCATAGATGCGTTAGAAGCATCACTCATTCACGTACCATACTATATGCACACCTGTATACATATACCTATATGTATTCGTGCATATAATGTTCGTACATACCAGAATCCCTCCATCGACTTGTATAACTAACCGAACCCTGCACCGTCGTCCGAACCTACAACGCTCCTATAGCACCACCGATTATTCATTCACGACGTCGAGCGTCGCGACGTCGCATCCGGTTACGGACCGATGTAACGCATCGTGTAAAACAACCGGTACATTATATTTTATAACGATAGTGTCGGAATTCTTTTAATACAAGGCGAAGCACGTGTAAGTTAATTGAAGAAGACCGCGGTGAAAGAATTTACAAACTCAATTTCATTAAGGACGACAATTTCCTCGGAGATTATATCGCGGTCAGCTGGAGACGAAAAGAAAAATAATTTTATACACGCATACATGGGGGTGTATAGAGAACAAATTTTGAGGACATCTTCCCGGCGGATAATATATATCCATATAAATAAATATTGGTATAGATATGTGTGTAATACCTGCACATACATCTACCTATGCTCGGGTCCCGCCGCGAGTGCTTTATTGGAAGTCTGCGCAGACTGTCATTTCCGTCGACAGCAGCAGGAGGAGCGAACGGGAGTCAGATATATTCCTACATAACGACGACTAGGAGAACATTCCACGTCGACGTCGCGAGTCTCTATCTATAGATATATGAAACCCTGTATCTCGTCGGAAACATCCCCCTTTTCTTCTCTCTCTTTCTCTCTCGATAGCAACGCCCGCGTTTGATTGAACTCTCAATAGCTATATTACTGCGCAGTGGATACAGCAGCCGATATAGTATAGTCGGTCTTTTCCGGAAGCGAAATCTTCGTAGTAGTTACAACCCCTGCACGTGGGTCGATCGTACGACGAGTATTCTTCACTTTTTTTCGAGTTTTCTTTTTATTTTTCTCTTACCTCCTGCGGAACGTCGGATAGTCAGGGAGTCTTCTTTCATTCTATTATTCCTTCACTAGCTGCTTCAGACCGACTAGTATTGAAACTTGGTGTTCGGGGAAAAACAATCCTATACGTCGACGATTGTCAGTACGAAAGCAATGGGAAATGGAAAAGGATAAAGGTCGGCTTACGCCGACTTACACGTGCACGCGACATGCTTTTAGCTTTTAGCTTCTACTTTTTGTTTTTAGGGTAATGTGATTGAACGACGAAAAAATTCATCCTATAATCTTCATTCACTAAAAGTAAGAAAACGTCGCGTACGGGACTCTGAGGCCTATTCTTCGACACGTTGTGGAACATAGAAAAAAGTAAGGAAAAGAAAGTAAAAGTTGTGGGCAAATGTTTTGGCAGCATGAAAACGAAGTTAGCGGCGCCCTTTCCGCGAGAACATAATTAGGAGGATGCAGGATATAAACTGGTGTGTATATCGTAGTACACGCATTCGTACATGGACACACACTTCTATACGTACATTTCACGAAATTGTTCATACACAGATGTACGTAACGCTATATATAAAATAGGTATACGCCCACCCGTCAACGGGTATGATGTTCGCGTGTCAGGAATTACGTTCCTCCCGTAGTTCTACATAGGTATATAAACTTGGCCAGTTATCTCTCTTTCAAGAAATATATCAGCCCTCTGTTCTCGGCTCGTTAGCGCCCCGAGACGGGGCTGAGGGCATTACCAAATTAATTTTTGCTTTAGGTACTATAGTTGGATAAGGAGAAAGTAAACTCAAGGTAGATTGCCAGGTTATACTTTGTTATCCTGATGAAGAGATGCGGAGAATATATTTCTCGGCTAAACTCATTTGCCAATGTTCGTACATGAATTATGGATAACGATCTCTGATAAACTATCTGTCGATTGAATATTTTTTGAATTGTTTTGGCCATTCTTCTCTGATGTACGTTGACCTAAGAAAGACAAATTTGTTCACTGAGATAAGCTACGAATAAAACCTATAGAGATATCTTAATTTATCTGCTCCGAAAAGCGAAGAATTTGCGATAATTCGATCATTTCGATAGATGGACCAATTTAGTTAGCAGTTTCGGAATTCTGAGTTCAAATTACGTCAGAAAAGTATCCTCCGATCAATTTAAAAAAATGTCAATTTTTGACCCCAAAATCGAGAAAAATTCAAAGGGGTATATCTTAGATTTCTTCAATTTTTGGGCTCAAAATTAAAGAATTTTTGAAATTAATCGCAGGACACTTTTCTGACGTATTTTGATCTCAAAAACACGAATTCGTTAACTGAATTGAACTACGACTAACGCCAATCGATATATTTCAATTTTTCGTTTTCAAAAAGCGAAATATTCCCGATAACTCCATCATTTTGTTGGACATATCAAATTAGTTCTGCAGAATTCAGCGGAAAAGCTTTTGATACATCGATATCCAAGCGTATGCATGATAAATGTACACCGATATATGTGGGATGGAACATCAACAGCTGTACCTGCGTATCCATTGCGTATTGGCGTAGATACTGCAGTCTTTTGTTAGTCCCGTAAAATGACAATGAGAGAAACGAGTTTCTTTTCAAATGTGGAGAGACACGAGAAACACGTCGGGAATTGATAGGGCGCGTGTAGCAGTCTCGTTAACAACTGTCATTTGCTGTCAAGCAATGTTTCCGATGATTTTTTATCCGAACGTTCCATACATGCGAGGGGTGAACGTCGCGAGGTATTTTTTTTCGTCTTTTTCTTCTATTCATCGGCAGAGTCATTCAGTGATCTGTACGACTAATAGCGGAATATCGTTTTTGCGAAAATAATGCGAAAACTTCGAGAAAGATTTCATCGCTCAGCCTCGGGGCTAGAGAAGGGCGGTGGAAAATACGTAAATTAAATTCCAAAGTGCTAAATAATTGGCGGTAGAATTTTCTGCGGTTACGGTGTGTATCGGGTTGAGTATTTTATGTGAAAATGCGCGTTCTATATCGCGAACTGGGCACCCGAAACGCATGGGGATATTGCAAAATTCATCAGGCTATTCGTCAAATGGAATGCTACGAGCCACCGAGTTGAATCGAGTACGTACTCGAACCCCCACATTAAACCCTTTCAACTATTCGTCTCGTTTTTTGCCGATTGAAATTTTCCACAGCCTTTACTCTCACCGGATACAGACCCGACGACAAAACCGCTGAGATCGAAATGGACGAGTGAAAAGAAGGGTGACGATTTTTCGTCGAATATATGATGCACATTAATTTTATCCAATTCTGTTTAAAGCTACAACCGGATACATTAGGGGGAAAACAACGCGCATTAAATTTCCGCGGCTTGCATCTCCTCGGCTGTATCTATTCGTTAATCAAGTTCCTTTGTATTATTGCGAGTCTAAAATGAGCTGCGGAGTTGTTCAATTCCATGCTCCCAACTTCCTGCGCGCTCCTACAGGGCAAAGTAATTTTGATCGTAGAAACGCAGTGAAACGCATCTAAAGACGAAGCAGGGGTGTATATAGGTATGGCCCATGGGTAGGAATAATAGATATAGAAAGGGGTGAAAACAAACGAACGGAAGAATGGGGACCTCAGCGTATCAAAGGGTTGACGTATAGAAGACTGAAATGAGGATAGAAGGGAGAGAAAGTGAGAGCTGAAAAACGACGACGCGCGAAAGAAAATGGGAACGAAGACAAAAAAAGACACCGATGATTACGTCCCCAGTAAAGTGCAATTCTCATGCAAATCATCGAGCAGGTTATTGCCGGTGGACATGTGAGACAAACATTAGTTTGTTTTGTTTACCAACGCACAATGCGCAAGATGTAATCTACCCACCTTCGCATTCGAGCCAAACAGAAGGCAGCTTTTTATTTTCCAACCACTTCTTTTCCCATCCCTAAGAAAAAACGGAGTAGCAACGCGAGGGCGAAAGCTGAACTCCCACGTCAAATATTCCTTAAATCTTATTCAGTTATACAACTCTACTACGACACTCCGACACGATATTTTCATATCAAATCCAGAATCTACCGCCAACTATAGAAAGCACAAATTTACTACTGGTATTTTTCCTAACTGCTCCATTTCCTTGGAAAAATGATGATGATGATGATGATTAGAAGTGATCTCGAGTGAAGTGAAGGGCAATCGCAGTGATTTTTCTGCACGAAAGTTTGTCCATTCTTGCTGCAGTTTCAGATACACGTATACGTATGTATATATCGTATGAAATCTCTTTGGCAAAGTGCAGCGTGGTTCTTTGACACGTGACATGAATCGTCGAACAAGTGGCACGTTGAACGTTGAGTGATTGCTTCCCGACTTTCCGAGGAAAGGTATAGGTACGAGAAAAGGAAAGGGAAAGGAAGGAATGGGAAGGGAAGGGAAGCGAGACGGGGAGGAAGAGGAAGGGATTTTATACGCGAACCATTCGCACGTACCAGGATCACGTTTCCGTGAAGAATTCAACACAGGTCGAAACCCCCTATTGCTCATAGGGTGACGATCTCTCACCTTTAATAAGAGAAGTGAGTCGCGCCCCGATATTGTCAGGTTTATGAAAAGGTGATGAGGAGGATAACTGAAAGTGAAACTGTTTTTTTACGATCCCATCAATGATCGGTGACTCGATGACTGCCCTGTAATATTGTCCAAGTTGTCGTTGAATAATATCCATGTTTCGAAATTCATTCGCATGGGTTCCCTTATATCGGCGAATGTCCAATATTGGTGATTTACCTTTGAATCCGGTGGTTATTGCTTGTAGAGGGATGAAAAGTAGGAGGGCGTTGAGAGAGGGTAAGGTGGCCGCGTTATTTATACCCTATATACCGTCGCTCCTAATACAGCCACAGCTAGCAGCTATAAGCTGCAGTATACTCGCCCAACATTGCGGGACGTTTCTTTATCGGTCAGTCGTAAGTGAAATATTACTTCCGTTTCCGTATGGGAAGAGGAGAACTTTCTCAACGCCAAAGGGCAAAAATGGTAATATCGCTGAACCGACCCGCAGGTGGTTGGCTACAACCTCCGGAGTCCTTTTTACTCACTTTTTCATTTTTTCGTTCGACTTTTAAAATTTACAAAAATCGAAGTCGAATTCTTACCTGACAAGTTCACGCTGAAGATGGTGTACCCTGGTGCGTGCGCGTTCTGCTTCGGCGGTGGCTTCCCGGACCCGAGCTTCTGCCTCCATTCGCTGACGCCGTTCTCGCTCCACATCTCGCTGCGTCGCCTCCCTCTGTAACGTTAAAATAATACCCAACGTTTTAAAGGCAATCTAACTTCCTCAATTTCTTTTAAAAATCATATCAATGTGCTTGTCAACGCTGTAGAAGAACGTTTATTCGCAACAAACCGAAACACGATATTCGCGATTTCGGCGCAGTTGGACTCCCGCGCGACATGGAATGGGGTATGTGCACAGTACAGTAGGGAACGTCAGCGAATGTCAAATATCAAATATACTGATCCTCCAATCAAACAGCAGCTTTTGTATTTGCCGACGCCGAAGCGGTGATCAAGTCCCACGATTCATGGAGTAGTGAGGAACAACCCTGTGTATAGGTTGGTATGTACGTAACGTACGTGACACGCGATAAATATAGATAGATAGATGGATGGATAGATACGCGCATCTGTCGACGGCACGACGCGGTGTTCGGTTTTGTAGCCTTTCACTTGGTCGCGTGATGGTCTGAAACGCGCTGCTTCGTTCAAATACCTAATATTATGGGGCGTCGGGACGTTTTCCGCCCTACCTATATCCTCAGGTATATTATCCTTGTACACATCCGCCTACCAATTCGCTATATTGCGGAGCAACCTATTCTCCGAAACACTACTGCAGACTCGGTATCATCATTCAAACTGTAGACAAAGATTTATTGGACCGTAAAATCCCTGCAAAGGGGCGAAGACGTTTGCAAGAGAAAAAGAAAAAAAAAGAAAGTAAAAGGAAGGAAACTGTATTACAGCCTCGAGTAATCATCAAAGGAAAGAAAGAATAAAAAGCTTTGAAGATCACAATCGGTGTTGTGAACGATCGTTTTGATGCAATAAGAAGCTCGATAAATTTCCCATTTCGTTGCGGTTGAAGTAACACGATTTTTAAAAGTGACTGATGCGATTCATCAATGATTCAGTGAACAGCGATAGCTGTATTAAATAGTTAATCTTGAAAGTAGCTAAGGATTCGCTATGGTTACTTCGTGTCTAACGTCTTTGAGTGCAGTATAAGGGAGGGAGGGAGAGAGAGGAGGGAGGGTTGTTTCGGTTTCGCTCCCCTAGGAAAATCCTCGCGTAGGTATGTATATCGCTATGTTTAATGTATAACTTCGTTTGCGTCGAGGGGATGGTTTGGCGGTTTGCTGCAGGGTGAAAGCTTATAGTTGCAGCTTTAGAGGATAGACGTATACGAATTACGAAGACACCGCATGTATTATAATACGTGCGGTGATGCAGGAGATCAGGGGCGCCCTTGCTGCACATCGCTTCTTCCCCATGTATAAGACAAAGGCGATCGGCTTTCAGTGCGGTAAGTTGTAGCTGGAAATCTCAAGAGAAAAAGGAATTAGGCGAAGACGAAAATGGGAAAGAGGAATGGGCATATGGTATATATAACTTAGCCGAAGAGAAAAAGAGCTGGAGGAGCTGCTAAACTCCGAGTAAGAGAAGAAAGAAATAGAGATAGAGATGCTGGTTCAGAAGTCTTGCGGGGATGTTAGCGACGCACAATCTGGTAAAAGCCGCTGACCACCGCCCCCAGCGGAGGTTTTAGGGTAGGTAAGCGGATTTATGAGAGTCTTAAATCCCGGCGATCGTAGTTCTTCGGTTTAGCCATCGCATCGGTGCGATGCAAGTTTCCGGATCACCGGAGTAAATTCGGTCCATTGGTTCGTTGCACCACAATTGCTGCATTTTTTCCGCACCCTCCACGTACGAGCTGCAGATAGAAATTCACAGGCCCACCGTGGACCGCCGCGTATTCCCTATAAAATTTATTATTCAAACCCCGAATCTCTTGGTCGAATGAGGAGGAGAAAAAAGAAGAGAGAAAAAAAAAACTCCAATAATAAAAGAAGCTTTCGTTTCAGGGTACGATGCGACGTTGGCCCCGATGGTGAAATTCTTCCGAGTATTAAATACCGCTGAAACAATGGTGGGAAAAGGGTGAATCAGATGCCGAAACTTTATAAATGTTGATGCATCGTCAATTGACAGGAGAGACACGTAAGCTTGATGCGTCCGCGTATCGTGGTCGTCCATACGAAATCTTAATAAATCTTCCAACACTTCCTGTAATAGCATCAACACTACTCAACAGGCCTAACTCGTTCTGTAATGATGAACCCACGGCACTCGAGAGTTTACTAACAACCGGTACTTCGTTTTTTTCCCTATGTATTATACTGCAGACGTGGGCGTAAGTCTTATAAATTTATAAGGCGGTCGCTGTGATTATTACACGACTACGTGAGCGGAGTACCAGCGGCTAAACCAGAAGCTGCTGTACGTTACATAGGGGCAAGGGCGACTGTGACGACCCTCGTTTCCAAAAACGTTTCACACTTCCAGCTGAACCACTTGACTGATAAATAATTAACCGCGTCGAAGACACGAGATTCCCGACATTCGAATAATGGAGATAGTTCTACGATCTGAGAAGAAAGATTTCTCTTTTTTTTTTTCTTTCATCCGGACTATACATCACTACCCTTTTTCGGGATAGATCAGCGACTTTTTTTTTTCGACTAAACAGAAGCAGAAAAACAGCGATCTATTTGGAACACCGTGTACCCACCTACATCGGTGGGTCGGTAGCGCCGCCCTTTAAGCTACTTAAGTGTTTTTTGTGTAGCGCAGGAGCTTTTACGCGGTCACATGTGCGTGTGTAGAATATTATACGTATATGCGTGATAATAAATGCGTACATTTATGGATATTTAGTGGTAGTAGTGGCTGCGGTGGTTGTGAGCAGGTGAATTAGAGCTCAGCTTTATATCTACACAAAGCTTCGTCGTCGCTAATCGGCGACCCTAGAGATGAGAAGCGAGCGAAAATGCTCTCATGGGTAAGACAATGTGCTAGTGGTACTTCGAAACGCTATTCAAACCGAATACCTCTACCTGAGGGTTGGCCAAAGTACGAGAGTAAATTCTTTATACGGGTATACAGACCGTGGTGTACAAAACCTTAAGTATTCCGTAAGTTGAAAAAAAAAGAGAAAGAAATTGCGCTTTTTCGACGGAGCTTTTTTTCTGTGCGACTAAATTTTTTTTTTGTTCTCTTTTTTCCTTTCTCATAATCGGCGAAATAATCCTGGGCCAATTTTATTCAGCAGGATTACAACGACGATTATATAAAAATCATTCGAGTTCGTTAAGATGGTTGATTAGAAAATGGAGGACGTTTTTATTAAGCGGGACGCACATAATTAAAAGCGTGGTTTTATAAGATCAGTGGAACAAGTTCCGTGTCTTTTGAGTGTCTTAAGAACAGATATATAGCGGTAGTGACAAGTAACGAACGAACGCTTGATTAGTATCAGCTTATCTGGACAGCCCCCGGAGTGAATTGTATAACGGGGTTAATCTAGCGCGAAGTAGGGTAGTTTGTTACAGTTTAGATTATTGTCGAACTTTAGAATCTAGCTCGTTTCCTTAATGGTTATATACCCTCTTGAGTCTGAGTCTAGCAGGCATCAGGGGTAGGTACCCCTTTCCTGAGCGAATATTATTCCCTGCAGCAGCCTTATACACTTACACATCTCAAAATTCACATAGACATAAATTAGTCCAAGTAGCGGTCAGCGCGGCGCCGGACCGCAATCCAATTCTGCGTTACGGTTTAACCAGAATCAAGGAAACGCCTGAATTAGATCAAGCCCTACTAGGCACGATTAGGGATCATCGTATAGTACTCCAAAGTTCCAGCGACCAAAGTCCTCTAAATTTTCGAAAAGAGGGTTCTCCAAAGTCAAAGTTACCGTCCCCACTAATGTCGTACTAATTACGTTTAGAAATCGCAACAGTTTTTCTTTTCTTTTTTCCCATGTGCCCCCGCGAAACATATTAAACTCTGCACACCCTGTCAGAATATAGGGTACTTCTGTACAACCTCATATACTACCCCTACAAAAATGATCATGTCGGTTTGCTTTCGTATTTAGAAAATGAACCCCATGAGTCATACGCTACATGAAGAGTATGAGGTATTATGTACAAAGGCAGGTATATACATGTGTGATTCGAATAACCCATAAGGCGTACTATAAACGTGGTTGCGTGCATACGCGTTCATGACGGTTGCGTGCGGCTATCGTGCGTGCATGTGGGTGAGCTTGGGGAGTCTCATCGCATCTGTTTTCTCAGAGCATTCGCTCGTTCTTTGCCTCTATATTTTATTTTTCTATTTATCTTCCTCTTTCACTCGGATGTGTCGCTTTGTGTGCGTAATACGCTTAAATATACGTATACTGAAACGAAAGAAATGTGCGTGACACGAAAAACGAAGCGATGCATGGACGAAGAACATTATATAACACTTGTTAATATCATTCCAGGGGTTTTGGGTGTCACGGTTTTCTTTTCTTTTTTTTTTGTTTTTAATTTTTTTTTCACTTTCATTCGCTCCATTTTATTTAGTTCATATTTTATTTGATTTCTTCCTTTTTTTTTCTTCTTTATTCTCTTGTTTTGTTTAGTTTATTTTGTCGGAAATGACAGCCGCCCCGTGTTTAACGCGCTCACAGAGATTTATGATCCAGGAATTTTTCTGTTTATCATGAAGTCGAGCGATAAAGTCAAGGGCCAGAGAAAATGGAGACGCGTATAATTCCGTGAATTCCCGCACGACAAGGACGCATAAAAAAAAGACAAAAAAAAAACAAGAAGAAAGGGCTAAGCGTGAAAAAAAGTCGGGACAATTTGCACGTCGCCGTAAAACTCGAGAAATCCCGAAAAATAAGAGAAAAACGAAAAATGAAGAAAAGAAAAAACGCCTATACAAACAGAAAAACGAAATTCTAAGTAAATCCAGACAAAGCAATAAACACACAACATAATTTGGTAGTTGCTCGTGGGAACGTGTTTATTCTACGAAGTCTACTCCTGGCAACGCGTATGGCAAAGTAGTAATTGTAAGCTGTGAAGTAAGCAGGAGATCTGAATGAACCGCTGACAAACAAACGTAAAAGCTTTTGTGATATCGTACAGGGGGTACGAGAAACCTACAGAATGACAGACTTTATACGAAGGAGAGATGTTTCGGCAGTAACTATTATACTTATATACGCCCGCAATGTACATTATTCTTTTTACAACAGGGTTGTGAACTTAAAAGTAAAAAAAAGGAAAAATAATCAAAAGTTCAACTATTTCTATACCTATCTATATCTACACGTACACGCGCAGCTGCAAAAACTTGCAACAGATAAATCAACCCTCGTGTGCTTTTGCGAACCAAAGTTTTATTGGAGTACGAATTGATAGCGAAATGCAGATTCCGCAGGACGTAGGACAGAAGAAAGCACGTAGAATTAATTCAACATGTAGTCTATGTGTGCTTCGTACTGTCCCGCAAAATTGTTTTTGTTTACGCATCCTTCGCGCTCACTGTCCATACTTTCGCCGTTTCCATCCCTTAATCGGATTAGCGGGAGCTTAGGACACCCTGCAACTCCTTCTCCCTTACCCTGCAACAGCAGCAGACCGTTCGTCCACTTTATTTGAGCTTCCAGCTGTTTAGTATGCAAAGGATGAAGAAAACTTTCCATCCAACTCCGAAAGCTGGATACCGAAAGCTCAGTTTCCAGCCTTCACTTCATCCGTTCCTTTTTTCTTTTTTTCGCGATTTGCATCATAATTGCATAGAGAATATTAGAGCCGTTCTTTTTTTCGTGGATTATCGAGGAGCAAAAATGCTTTCGGTTAAATTTTTGGTTTTTGTTGAACTGCTGCGGAAGTATATTTACTCGTAAAAAAGGACATGGGAGAAAAAAAGCGCGTCATGGTTCAAAGTTCTTCTCTGTTCGGGCACGGAGAAATGTAGTAGACAGGAGACACAGTGGAGGCGGGAACGAACCCCCTGAGTTTGGAGGAGCTTATAAGCATTTACAGCACGTGTCGCATTGTCGGCGCTGTTCGATGTCCCCCTTTCCATTTACAGCGGAGCCTTCCTCTCTTTCGCTCCTAGAGATTCTTTCTCCTTATTTCTCCGTGTCTATTTCCTCTTTCTCTCTCTCTCTTTCATTTACAGTGCAACCAGCATCAAGCTGAATGACGAACGCAGCGGCAACGGCGAGCTTCGGTGGGGATGCTGCAGCAGACGACTAAAATTAGCCAACGTCACGTGGACCTCGATTGTCGAGTGTCGTCGTTCGTTCCCACACTTGCTAGATACACCCGCGTTTAAAGTTGCGTCACTTCATAAAGAGCGTCACGTACGTGCGCACGTATATATATATTCATAAGAGTTGGCTTTCCACATCCAAACTCCTTGCAGCGCCACAGTTTTCACCCCGTAATCGTGATACCGCTCGAGGGCAAGGCGTAAAAAATTCTTTTTTTCTTTTTTTTTTTTTTCTCTTCCAACAACAGACCAAAAATCTAAGGCATTTCAGAAAATTAATTATAGATACACGCCGCGGTACACGCTGGGCAATAATGCGCGTGTATCTTCAAGCAATATAAGTAGAACATGCCGACCACGTTGCGTGTATACGGGGGTACGTCAAAAGTGAAGACAAATTTCCCCAGTACATGTATAGAAAAACATGTAGCACCTACCTGATGTTACATATATATTATGTGTATACCTATATGTACCTTTATAATGTAAAAGTCCAAATGATCGTAACGGTCCGCGGTCGTTGCGCCGTAGCGAACACGCAAACGGAGGAAAAAAAAAAACTGAATAAAACAAAGAAAAAAAGAAATAGAGTTAGTTCAAGCCATGAGTAATTGTTCCTATCCAACTAGAATGTTAATCAATCATGAAGTCTGATATCTAATTAAATTTACCCGCATAAGACGTAGAAAAAATAAATATACGGTGAAATCATCTGATGGTAGTGAGTCTGAAAAAATTCAATTGGGCATAAAGTTTTTTCTTGTTGTATACGTTTTAATTACCATTCAGTGAAATTCCTGAACCTTATCCGTCAACGTCGGGAGATATTAAATCCTAGTCATCGAAGCGGTGTAAAATTCAGGTGGTAAAAAAGCGAGAGCTGTCATCGCGTAATAATGCCGAACAGATCAAGTTCGCGGTTAGAGGTGAGGCGCATGAATACTTCATTCATCGAAATACGCCCCAGCTCGAAATTTCTTATGAATGAAACTCTGCATTATAATAACCGACGCGGTGCAATGTTTAAATATATGTTTTTCAACTACCGCACGGTTCTCCGCATCGCGATAGCGTCGATCAACTGCACATTAAATAAGTCGACGAATTTCGATGAAGAAATAATAAATTATACACGGAGATCGCCGTTCACGATTATACGGTAAAAAATAGCGACCATTTCTTTCGGACCGAGCATCAGCTGAGAAGAGTAACTAAATTTAACCGCCAATTCATTTGGGCTGAGACAAAAAAAAAAAGAAAAAAGAAAAAACGGTTAATGGATAAAAACTGAGAGTGCTCTCCCATTCCCTCTTGACCATTTCTCGTGTGTAAACTCATATCCAGTAAGTCAGTGAATTTATAAGCTCTTTCCATAGCTAATTCTCCAACCCTCCCGATGTTATCGCGTTTTGGGAAAAAGTACGTAAATCTTATTGCTACCGCGCTCTTATAGATCGTATTAATTTCGCAATTCTCACAAAACGTGCCTCGTAATTTATTCCACGGATGAGATACGTTTCCGGCTACTCGAGCGAACTCTTGATGGTTGGATTTGTGGCGCGGGCAAATAATATCAACACACGTGTACGATGCTTCGCAGCTATATCCCCGTATACCACCCATCATGCAATATATCCACCTTATACTCCAGGTTCTTAAATATTCAGGAGATCTTCGATACAAATAAATTGGCGCCCACTATGTATCCCTTTCAAGCTTTCTCTCGAGCTCGAACTACCATTTGTCTCTTCTCCCACCTATATCACCGTTTACGTGGGACGAAAAAGAACGTTCTTCTTTAACCGCAAAGAACGCATGATGCGGAGGTTTGGAACAAGATACGAACGTTTGTTTTTTTTTTTTTGGTTTTTTTAATGAAGCACAAAACAGTACTTTATACAGTTCTTCAACAGTCCGTTAATAATGCAAATTGACATCCCCTGCAGCGTTTCTGATTCACGACACGTATTACGGAGTTTACGATTTTTGGTGCACTTAACGGAACCAGGATGAGCTTAGAGAGGAAAAAAAGAAGAAAATGAAATAGAGAAAGTTGGAAGAAACAGAGGCGAGTTGGAAGTCTGTGTGAATTACGCCGATCGAAATCGAAAGACTGGTGTATACCGAAGTTCTCGATAGTCTGAGGGAACTTCGGAACTATCCAATGCGTTTGGAAAAAGAAACTACGGCATTACGGTCTGAAAAAAAAGTTTTTCAGAGATCAGACGCATTCGCACCTGCTACCTCCGAAAACCCAGCCATGCTGCAGCTGCCCGCCTGCAGAACTTCCTACCCCCTCGTGCACAATTCGTTCGTTGGTGGAACGATATTGCAGCTGAACAACGGCGTGGAGGTCTATATACAGGGGGGTGTATTACGCGGGTCGAAACTATCGTATTCTACGGGCTCAGCTCTTTATTTTTATTCTTCCGTTTTCTTTTCTAATTTTGTTGCCTTTCCCATGAGACCGTAACTTTATAAGTGTCTCATGGATGTTGTTTAAACCGCGATAGAGTCGAATCTTCGAAAAAAAGATTTCTGACAAAGAGAGATGGGTTTTAATTTCACATCCCTCGGAATCTCGATGGGGGTTGGAACTTATCTCGTAGGATTCTCTCGGATCCCCCTCAAGTGAGGATCCCCTCTCGAAGCAAATTATACATTCTCTTCTGCTCTAGGATATAATAGCGATCGGAGAACAACCGCGAGGTAGCGGATGAGGATGATTTTTTCTGGTGCAGGAATAAATAATACACCAGAGCGTAGAATATAATGAAAGGAGACGATAGGTGGATTCGGCGTAAGGGGGAGACTCACCCTACTCTGTTTCGTGAGGTTGGCGCCCATGGGACGGTGGTTGCCGTTGTCGGGGGCGATCAGGGGGAGGCGGTCGTCCGTAGCGTGGCATCCCCTCTGACGGGGGGCTGCGGGAGACACCCCTCCTGCTGCTGCGCCCCACCGGTGCACGCTTGTGGCCACCCTGGCGTCGTATCGCCCTCGGTGGACTCCTCAACCCGAGAGACGACGTTGCCCCCACACCCCCTGATTCCTCTCCACTCTCCTCGGCCCCTCAAAACCACCCCCAAAATTTTCCTATGCCGGGGGTCCCACGCGCCGGGATCCGGACACGGACCAGACCGGCTCTACAATCCCTATTATAACTATATATGCGCCTCTTGTTGTTGCAGCTGCACTTATTTTCGAACACACGCGACACTGCTGTAGTTTGAACTTTCCTTTTTTCAGTTGACAAAATTTTCTTTTTCTCCCTCTTTTATTTTCTTTTTTCAGGTCTGGAAGATACGTAATATTTTTTAGTGATTTCCCGCGGTAAAGTACAAAAATCGCGGCAGAACAGATGCCGGAAGTTTGAATCAAGTTTTTTTCTTTTCTTTTTTTTTTTTGTTTTTTGTCCCGGAAAACTTTCACGGTCAATCGAGTGCACGGGGGATTTTATTTATTTTCTTTTCTTTTCGGCGGTTAGTTAAAAAATAATATTCCTGAGATGTTCGTTACGTAGTTTCTCATAAGTGTCTTGGAGCGTTTGATTTATGCATCCTCTTCTGATTCCAAATGGTTAATAATGATGATGCAAATGTACGAGCTGCAGATGTTCACTTGTCACACTCCACTTCCCTTTACGCTTTCAATTTTTGTCGCCTGACATTAGTTCCATAAATTCGAAAAATTATCACCGCTCATTGCAGATTCTTAATAGTAACGATCTTGAACGATTTGAAATTCTCATTCGATTTAATGATTGAATTTTTTTTGGTTTCTTCTAATACACATCAAGATACAAGCTTTAGAAAAAATATCTTCGTTTTTTTTTTTTCTTCTATATTACAAGACGGGTAAAAAATGTATCCTTAAGTATAGATCGTTTTTAAAAGTTATACACGTTTTATATACATATATATTTATTGTACAAGAATATAATGTTTAATGTATAATGTCGGATAGAAATCGTTCGTTATAATATCAGGATGAGCTTAGAATATAAAATTTTCGGTTTCTCAACGCTATCAAATTGAATCATGTAGTGTGAGATTTTTTTTTTGTTTACGATGCTGATCGTATTCAGGAATGATTAAATACAATACGACCGATCACATATTCGCGATGTATGGCGACGACGCTAATGGAGAATGTAAATGAAATTGAGAAAAAAAAAGAAAAAAAATAATCGAAATAATGTCAAGCCAATAACGTTAGGCGTTAGAAACTCTAATGGAGTTTTCGGGTTTGTTGGTCTGATTATCGCAGCTGTATAGCAGATTTGCGGCGGCAGACGCACTTTGAATATTCGAGTACGGAAACATTCGGAAGTGTCGATTCCGTTTTGTCAACAAATCTTTTGGAGCAGCGTAAACGACCCACGAATACGCAGGAAGTATAATACAATCGTGCACGCGTGCATCACGGTTAAGGGACGCCGGCTGACTGGTCGAAAGTGAACGGCATCGCGGCGCCGTGAGTCACGCACCCCGACGCCCCTGACTACAGACGCGCCTGCGTCGCCGACTCGCTTTAAGCTTAACAAAAACCCCTAGCTGCAAGCCATGCAGCTACAAAAGCGCCTTGTTCGGACCTTCGAGAATATTGGACACCCAAAAAAATCAAAAAAAAAAATCAGATAGATCTGCACAATTTTACACGGTCTTTACGAGCTCGCGGATAAAGCGAAGATTCGAAAGTTGGTCTGTCTTCGCACCTATCATATCTCATCGTTTGCTGAACGGATTTACAATAACATGTTCGTGGCATTGAGAAGCTCATAAATGTAATAATGCATATTTATACCCGCATATAATGTTTAACGTGCGGTGTAAAATGTGATTTATTTTTATCCAATTAGAATTAAAGCATCTACGTGGCTTCCCGGGTCAACTGCACATCGGCGCGTCTACACATTTGTACGCTGCCTCACACATGTGGAGAAAAAGTATAATGCCTGCTTCAATGACGTAAAACGCGAGCGAAAAGCTACGCTGCCCCTTCGTGACTCCAGCTGATTAAAAAAAAGAAAAGAAAAAAAAGAAAAAAGAAATAATAGGAAATAAAGTGAGCGCCCGCCTAATTCCGGTGTTAATTCGCGGTAAAATTTAATAGTTTTCAAAACCCCAATCGACTGAAATTGGCTATAGAATAGGAAATTAGATATTTGAATTTGAAACTAATACGGCACGGATTAAACATATTCTACATTGGCTTTGTAAACGAGATTAAATTCGTATAATTCGTAGAGTCATAAAAGGATTCCAGCAAAGTAATTTCGGCTACGTGGGTGTGGATGAAGTAGTTATAAAATATTAGTGACTGGCGGTAACGACGTGGCGAAATGATATATAAAATGATTACAAAATTGATAATAACGATGATAAGAAAAGTTCGCCTAGATTTCGACGAAGAGATGGATAGCGAGGTATGTAGAGAGCAGTAAGGCGGTCTTAGTTATCGCGCGGTGTAGTATTAAACTAGCGAAGAAGATTTCAAATTTAGTTATCCCTCTCCGGCCCCCCGCGGGAGGTATATATACATTTTATGATATAATTTACTTTAGCAATCAGCGCTCAGGCCTATTCGGACAAATGAAGGGTCGTCGGCTAGGACTACCCTTGACTCCGTACAGTCGTAAAGCAACATGCCGTCTCAGAGTCTTGCACATTATTTTCAGGTATATCACAATTTACTTCCTCCGGAGAACCACCGTTTCATTTAGGGACAGATAAAAAAAAAAGGGAAAAAGAAGGAGAATGAAATAAAACTCGAAGATATGAGAGAAAAAAGAAAGATTAAAATAATAATGAAACGATGAATAATCCGAACACATAAAATAGAGGGTTAATTCAAAAATAACGCGGAATATTACATGACTAACATTTAATTAACACCCGAACGGTAATATATTTTCTCTAATTAGTTTCATTGTCTCGTTATATTGTATAATCGTTATGATACGTTAATTGGTTTCATTTCTACCACTGGAGAGTGGAAGGCTGGCGGTGGTAGCCAACCACCCATGTGGATACTTGCCCTTCGCAGCTGCGTGTGGGTTACATGCGATACGTGTAGATTAAGTAATTGTACTAAATCGCCATCGAAGTATCTAGTTAAACAATTTATTAATATGAATTCAATTAATTAATACATTCGAACGGCGCGAGCTACAACTTCGAAATGGGAAGAGCAGTTCTAAACCGAAACACGTGTGTTTGAAGAACTCAAAGTCTCGTACACGGAGGTTTATGGACTACAAGGAATATCCTCCAACGTTTCTTCGTCTCTACCACAGCTCTGTCCACGCAGCTATATCGCATATACAGAAAACCACCCCCGCAAAACGTCTAGACTTCCAGCAAAGATTTTCGCAGGATTCTAACCGCGAGCGACGAACCTTACGTCGGAATCTATTGTGCCGAGATTATTCCGTTCTTTTGTAATTCCTTTTTTTTTTTTTTTTTTATTTTCGGTTATTGCGTTTGAAATATTTGGATGAGCGTCAGAATTGCCGGGGATCGAAGTTGGCGGTATTTTTCGACTGAAAAGTATCGTTGATAGGTTGTTCGTCTGATTGTGTTCAATTAATTGTCGCATCGTTTTCGGAGGGCTGGGTATCGCTCGGGTGGGAGGGAAGAGTTCGTTACCGAAGTCGTAAATTTAAGGATTTCCCAGGGTATTGTCTGCCGCGTCTTTCACCGATCGATCTTCGAGTACCCCACGGTGCTGTAGACGACGGCGACGCCGTGCCCTGCCCGACTAGGGCGCCCGACCTCGACGCCGCTATTAAAGTATATTAACAAGTTGCCAATATCAGAACTGCGACCTGCCTACCATTTTCCTTCATTCTAAGACCTCGCCCTTCGTTTCGTTCCTTCCTTCCTTCCTTCCTCTTTCCTCGCACTCTGAAAACCCTGGGAGACATTGTGAGGCAAACAATTTAATATGCGATCCCCTCAGTGTCGTCGTCGTCGTCGTTGTCGTCGTCTTCTTCTTCTTCTTCTCCTCTCTTCTATTCCCTTGCATACCTTATCTCCCTTCTTACAGTCACAAAGCACAGAAGACTCACCCATCCATCGAGAGAACCCGCTGCTGCTGCTGCTACCATAGCTTTACTATATTATTGGAATGCGTACCCGTCGAGTTAGCGGCTCGATTTTAGACTCACGTTCTAGTATCATCCCTTGCAGTTGAACGGCGTTCCTTGGGGAGGAATGGATGGGTCTTATTCCTCTACGTCCATTTCAAATACGTGTTCGGGAGATGTGAATTCTTATCGTCTTACCGGTGAATTTGGTCCGAGAATATATTCGGGAAAATGTTGCGAGCCGAGTAAGAGGATCGAAATGAAACGTCGGAGTAAAACGGGGGTACTTGAATACCGAAGGTCAAGCGTTACCTGTTTGCCGATTCAACTCGGAGTGACTTTACTCGTCGGTTGTCCTGACAACCAGACTTTAGGAATCACATGAAATTTGCAATTGCGAATACGATACAACGTTCTGAAAATTCGCAATTTATTTTCAAACGCGATCGGTTAGAAGCAAAACTACTCTACACCTACCGCCAAAGTTTGTCCTACGGGACCCGAAGCGGTGGGAAAAAAAACTCTCCACTGGTGTAATTTTAACGCTCTTTAACTACCTCGCATCTCCGCATATCTACACCGAGCAGTGAACCTATACGCCCTTTCCATGCACTATACTGGCTAGAGAGGAGCATCGCCGCGTCGTGTGACTTTGCATACGTTACTCTCATCCCCGATGTGCTCGGGTAGTTGTGGTTGGAAGTAGAAACCAACTGAAAACTCAATTACCGTCGCTGCGCGTCTGGAGGAAGTTTTTTTTAATTATTTTCAAAGCGATGAAAAAAGTTACGTCAACGCCCGGACAACGGACATGAACTGATCGGCTCGATAATCGCAATCAAAGCATCCTCGACGCTAATCACATACGCACACATAATCCGAAAAGCACAAAGTCGGGTTATAACGTAAGCTCGAAATTGCTCAAACCGGCACGTTCGCACGTTGGACCGTTCATACGTATACGCGAACGTAAACGTAGACGCGTAGCGTCCTGCGTGAAGTAGGGCCCGAGAGTGACCCTAAGCCCGAAGCGACGTTTTCACTCTCACCCTAGTCGCACCCTCGTTGGTTAGTTGCGGAGTAAAACCACCCCCAAAAGCGGGGGTCGTGTGTCGGCGGCAATTAGCATGCATCCAACGAAGGCGGGATAATCCTGAATGATCTACGCCCCGTACCATACCGATACCGTCGCGCATATGCACCGGCGATTGTTCCCTCCGATCATGATCAACGAGTGAATACCCGGTAAAGCTCTGCGGCCGTATCTGCGTCCAGGTTTAATGGGAATTAACCGATGTAACCCCATCGTACGCCCGATGCAGCTAATTTCGCGGAGCAACTTATTCGTTCTTGGAGAAAATAAAATTCTCCTTTTTTTTTTGTTTTTGTTGGATAAAAATTCGATGCTCATTTATTCGAAGATATGTCAAATCCGCACCGCACCCCCCAGGACACCCGCTGCAGGATAATTCTCTGATAGCGGGTTTCCCGGAAGGGTGCAGTATTCGGGACCGTGGTCTACAGGGGGTACAGTAATCGCCATAAAGTGAGAGGAAGGAAAACAGTATTTCAGCGGGTCACTGCTGCAGTCTCATCTACCCTTTATTTGCTGGGGAGCCCCAAAAACACGCCCCATATATACGAATACGTATACAAACGGAGAGTACACACGGGGTTTTCACCCCCCCCCCCCCCCCCTCCCCCCTCCCTCCGATCCCCACCTCCGATATAGTGTACGCGTTGGCAGGAGAGGGAGGGTAGAAATCCCCTCGCTTTACGCTGCAAATAATTCGCGTGGTTCCACCTATGTTTCCCCATTAATTAAAGACCGGGGTAGTTACACAAAGCTCCGCTTCCGTTCCGTGGTAGGTTCATATGACACGAAAAAATTAACAAAAAAAAGAAACGGGGGGAAAAAAAAAATTAAATCAAATCACGGAAGAAATTTAGAAATAATAACGGAAATTTCTTGCAGGGAGAATCAAAAAATTTTCTGTCCACACGATTTTATGGGGTAGAGCTTCAATTTGGTAAAAGTAGCCAGAAATATAATGTAGGGATGATACGTGGAGGATCATCCTAGGATTCTTTGTTGTTTGGTCTCGCGTGACTTTCACGGGACTCTGACTTCCCGTAGGAGTACAGAGAGTGAGGAGCGAACCATACCGAGATGTGAGTTGGAAGAGGTGGCTTAGCCTGACTTTTACGACTTCAACAGGAGTTTGCACTAGCTGCTCTTGAGTTCAGAAGAGACGTTGAATTTGAAAGGAATTAATCGTCTCGAACGAAGAGAGGTGGGGATTCTCAAGCCTCTAGACTCAAGAGTCGAGAGAAACGCGGTACAAAAGGGGGACTCGCGTATCTAGAATCGCGAAAAAAAGGTGCTTACACACATACGGTTTCATTCAGAACGGATGAAGCTTTGTCACGTTTCTAGTCAGACTCGAATAAAAATTTACCACTATAGGCAGTCACTGCAGGGTAGGCTCTGGACCCTATAAATACAAACCAACAATAGTGTATCAAAAAGGGATCGGTGAAAAAAAAATAACAATAAAATAAAATAAAAAAATAAGGGGAATTTGAGAGTTGGGAAAAAAAATGTATATACCTGTTTCCCCAATTTACTGACCCTCGAAACCTCCAACTATGCGAATATCGCAACCGTTTCTCCTCGCCCGTATCAAACCCGACGATTCAAAAACAACGAATCAATGTCCATCGGTATTTTACAACGACCGATTCTACCCCTCATTATATTATCCCGGCCAAACCACACGCGGCACATGTGCCGATGGGATTTACTCGACCCCAGCGAAACGCGACACGGTGTTAAAATACGATATGGTGTCAGAGTAGAAAATCATGTAAAATGTACACAGAACATCAGGTGCGCCATGATCAGAACCTGCATGACCACAGAAATTTAACTGTCACACGGCGATCGGTTGCGTCAATTGGGAATTGATAATTGACACTTTCGTAAAACAATTTTTCCCTTTATCATCCATTCGATACGTCGCAGAGATGAATAAATTCGCCGTGATTAAATAATCCGGGATTTGAGGGTGCGAGCGTGACGCGCAAGAATATCGAATCTGACATTCGAACAGTTTGTCCAGTTCGCAGGAGTCGAAGTTGAAGGAGTTTTCGGAGGGCGCGTCAGTCGGGAGTGCGGGAAGCGTTGAAAATGTAATTCGTTTCCCTCGATGCAACGTACGTAGTATGTCCACACACACACAATAGTCCCGAGGCTCGCGTGAATTAACTGCAGTGGATTGTTGTTGGCCAACTCTAAACCCCGGGCCCAAACGTCGCGTTCGAAATCCATTAGCGGGCTTTGTGCGCAACCCTGTCGAAATATCTGGACGCGTAGAACGACATGCATCGACCGACCCCATGCCGACCATCGACCGTGGAACCATGGACCCTTTTCAGTCGACCCGCAAGCTCCAGCCCGAATCTCATTCAACCTCCTCCTGCACCCCCGTGACCGTAGAAATCAAGCAACAACCCCCGGCGTTATCAATCCCACAATTCTCCCCACGCTATCCCGTACGGCCGTTCCAAACTTTCGATAAACAAAGAAACGCGCATGTTACCAAATTTTATGTGACATATAAATTTTTCCCTGTTTTTTTTATCTGGAGAATATGGAGGGCTTTGTCGGTTATACGAGGCCTGTTTGGTGCGGAGCGATAACTCTCCGTTATTTTATATATCGTTGATGACCAGTGTGCCGTCTGGGATAATTTGACGTCGAGACATCAGCCGGCGCTTCGATTAGGGGAAAGGGACGACGGGAGACCAGGAAACTGCAGAGAGACGGGAAGCTCCTGGCGCCACCGCGACGCCGGCACCCCTACAGGAGGGCGGTCTCCTCCTGCGCCCTGTTATTCATCTTCGACGCCTCTGAATTCAGTTCTCGCCTTTCGAACCCCAAATATTGATATATCGTGTTATGTTTTCAAACGTTGATCAATGGGCCCCATATAAGGATAAATGAAGAAACCTTTCGCCAGTTCTTCACTACGCACTCCTTCAATCTTATAAGTTCTTCCGCATCCCACGCGTCGATGAACCTAATCCAATATAAAAAAAGCATCGGCAGGGAATATGGGAAGTCGTGAAAAAACGAAATTCCAAAATTCATTCAAAAAGTCCCGAAAAAAATCTTCCAACAGACGTGGCTGCGGTATAACCGTCCCGCATATCCCGTCGATATTCGGCCCGATTGTTATAGTTTTGCCATTTCGTCTACGCGTAGAATTCGTTTGTCAACTCCGAAATCACCCGCATGATCGTTATCGATTATAGTGTTCGATCGACGTCGACACATTTGTTGCGTTCCGTTAAAAGCCCCATTACGGCTCACGATACCTAATCCCCGAAAGGTTATAATATGCGGGTTGATGTCATTGTCGGTCGAAAAGACTTCCGATTTTGTGTACAAGGTCACTATTTCATACACCGTGCGAGAAAAGATTCCAATATATAAATTCAGCAAGCTAATTTCAAGTGGCTTTTGTAGCGAGACTCATAATTAATTGTTCCTTTAAAAATTCCCGTGTACGATATCAATTACGCTAATTGGTTTGTGATGTGTTATGACGTGAGAAGCTCGTAGAAAATTGCGTACGCACGAGGGAAAAAAAAACAAGATGAAGAATGCGCGGGGTGCATGACGGGAGGGTAAAAAAAACCATACCAAGGGGAAGAAACTTTGGGCAATTTGGTAAACGTCGTAGTGACAGCTGAGCGTGTGGCCGTAGTTTGCACGTTGAAGTTGAGTGTCGGTGATGCATTCTGCAGAGGGACGTCCGGGCAGGGGATCTTCGAAAAGAGAAGGCCCTTGAAAAGGACCGAAAGAGGAGAAGGTATGTAGGAGAAGCGGCAGCAAGATCAGCATGTAGGGACAGGAGAATTTGGGACGCGGTAGTAGGTCTGTACCATAGGGATTTCTCCTTGCAAAGTGGGATGTAAATTGCTCCTCCGAATATTTATCATCCTTCAAGGAAGAGCTGTCTTCGAGTTCGCCTCAGCAACCACCTCGACGGAATGCCTTCCATATCTCATACGAAGTTGCTGGCTTGCGACAGTTACGAGCGGACCTTGACACCGGTGTAACAACATTCCTTCAAGCTTTGTGGCTTTTATTTATTTATTGTTTTTTTATTTTCTCAATAATCTTCTTTTTTTTAGTTTTGCCAATAGTGAGCTTGAACCGATATATCATGTACGTTGAATATTCGGCCAATTTTGAGAAAAGTTTTTCATCAATTATAGTTAGAGGTTAATTGAGAGAAGAAAGGTAAAAAAAAAAAGAAAAAAAAGTTTAGCAATCTTGGTAAGTTGAGACTGATTGGCTGGTTAACAAAGAGGGACAAAGGTGAGTGGGTACGTTCGAAAAGTTCTCAAAGAATTATACTTATAAAATTTTACAAAGTTTATATGACACAAATTTTTTTTTCAAAATTCATTCCAGTCGACAAGGCGTGACGCTGTTTTAATTAGGCAACTACATATTTTACTTGGAAAGAAAAAATAATTCCAGGAAGAAAATCCTCTGTAGTTTTAAGTTGGACAAGATTTCAACTGTTCTGCAATCGTCTGGACGATTAGGAAAACGGTCTGTGGAGGTCTGTCTGGTCGTCGGCCGGTGCAGTCGCTACGGCAAACCTGGTGCTGGTACGGCTCGCGTAATTACACGCTGGATATTAATTAACTGTCTGGACTCTCAACCGTGCCGCAACTTTGAGGAAGTATTTCTAATCTAGTCGCTGCGAAAATTATAAAGTAGTAGTTGAAATATTTTGCATTCTTTATCAAATTTAACCACTGGATGCAAAAATTTTCGTTTTTTTTTTTTCTTCTCTTCTTTACAAATAATTTTTCTGTTACCATAACTCTATGAAGATTGATTGCATATTAATGTTAAATTGGGTGTGAAATTATTTCTTCTTTCTTTCATTTTTGTTATATCTCTTATTTTTTTAAGAAGTTGTAAAGCGTTTATAATTTTTCAGGGATTTCCCTCGGGAGTTGCAGCTGGGCATTCGTTCGTTGTTCGGTCTTTCATCATTTACGTCGTCGTAGGGCTTCTAGGTTTGAGTTTGCGAAAGACGTATAATTCTGTCTCTCTTTTCCCTTTTTCTTCTTCCTCTTTATTTCTCTCGAGGTTTTTTTTCCGCGAACCTCGTCATTTTCGCAACAAAAAAAGGAGAGGAAAAAAGAAAGATGCGAAAGTGGACGGGCAAACGGAGCGAACCGTAGGGCAGGGGCGGGTGAAATCCACTGACAAAAAGAAAGAGAAAGAAATAACAATGCACCTCTTCTTTTCTGCCCCTTTGCCACTCCTAAAACCAGGCAACACAACGAACGCGTTCTCTCGCGGTAATCGCGCTAATATTCTTTGTTTCCTAGGTTTGCAACTTTTTATCCATCTCGCCATCTCCCTTTACAGAGGGCATGGGCAGCCGCCTGTTGAGAGCCGTGCTACACCGAATAGCTGAGGGTTCAGAGAAGAAGAGAGAGAGTGCGAATATGGTACGAGAAAAAGGAAGACAGAAAAGAAAAGGGAGTAGAAAGGGAGAGGCACGTCGAGTGGATTAAAATTTCACGCCACTATGTACTTCGGAAAGTTTCTCCTGTAGAAATCCTACGTTATCAACCCACGCTGCGCTTCACTGGGCGAGGAAATTGCAAGGGTAACCAATTGCACGAGCTGCCACCGATTTCTTAGCGCCGTCTCAAAACCGCTCTTGCAAATAAAACCCTCTCCAATCCAGAACCGAATTTACAAACATATAAGAACTTGGATTTCTCGTTAGGAACATGTATATAAAGTCAAAAGGTAAAAGTGCGGGTGGATATGAAGAAGTAAATGGAAAGAAAAAAAAAAAGAAAAAAAATGAAAAGGGAGAATATGTATAAAAAAAAATAATAATAATAATTCTTCAACCAATGAATAATTCAGATGTTATAACCGTAGGCTTCCTTCATAACGACCTTAAGGCGGGATGAGCCTCTAAGGAAAATCCATTATCATAATTCCCGTATACAAGCTGGTCCAAATGTCACTTCGCCACTTTCCAGATCCTCGAAGCGAATAAAGTGCGTTTCTTTCTCGCTATTTTTTACTCCACAGCCAAGCTTATCTCTCTCTCTCTCTCTCGTTGTGCACGAAAAAGTTTTTCGTCTATTCCTAAAGTGCGAATTGGCATGTCCTATGATTTTCCATCACATCCCGTCCACTTTGTCCGCAGGATCGTCGTACCTCGGTGCCACTCCTAGGACATAATTTCCATACGAGAGTAATTTGTCCCGAGTGTCGAGTGTGTCTGCAGTAAGTGAATCTTGCGGAATTACCCATAGACATATAACCTCACCCGAAACCATAAGGAGCAAGGAGACGCTCGTCAGTCATTGCTTTTCCCAAGGGTAGATGAAAATCCCCAAAATCTCCCCCTCACCTGTCTCAGTTTTGAACAGACAAACGGATGTGGTTTAATCAGAATAGTTCACGGAAGACTGTAATGCTATTTTTTAATTTCAAGTTCAATCGAGTTCTTCGAATTTCCTTCGAGATTCGAGGATTAATTCTTTTGGACGTTGCAGAGGCTCGGCCTCAATTTGCCGTACAAAATAGCTCATAATAAGAGTCGGTAAATGTATATCTACCGTAGTACGGTGTAATTTATGGGGTTTCGTCTTCACCGCGCGACTCTGTGTCATGCAAATTATATTACCGCGTGTATATCATAGTCCGCGTTACGCCGCAGGCTTTACGTCGTGCCATCCTATATAACGCACACGCATGCACGTATATCTATATAACGAACTCACGGGCGGAAGTACGATGTGCAGAGTAACGTCCGGTCCCGCGACCTCTGCCAGAGCCGCGGCTACGAACCATGCCAGAGACCCAACCCTCCAGCAGGAAATCATAATTACAGAACGGCTTCATGGGAGGGAAAGTTACGGAGTTGAGGGGGTAGAGCCGACCGCGGTGCACCGGCAATTCCACCTACCTTATATCGGAGATATTCGCTACATATTTCAAATACTCGCCAGTTTCAATTATGCGGATCACTCGAAACGAGCGTCGTTACAGAATTAGGGAATTTGTTAAGATGAGCTGGAATGGAGGAGGTTTGATTTTTGTGTCGGCTGTTCCGCGGAGTGAGTGAAGGGGAGGAAAGTGAAGTCGAGAAATGATGTATCTATAATATACCTACTGACAATACGGCAAGTGAGTTTGGGGGAGTAAAGCCAACTTTGGATGAAACTAAGTTCATTCCCAGCCGCAAATTCCTGTTAATTTCCGCTTTATAAACTCTGAGAGGAAGAGCCTTCACCAGAGAAAGGGGGTTTAGTTACCCCGTCGTTAACATGTGGAGACTGCAGTAGAATTGAAAATTTATCTCCTACTAGCAGATCGCGATTTCAAATATCGTTATACCGTATATAGTGTATTGCGAACTTGCGGATATTGGCGCGGCACCAAGGCGCCGTTTATGGTTATGCCATTCAGAATATTTGCTGACATGGTGGCCAAAACTTCCTTTCCCTAAAATAAGAATGGTCCTTGTAAAACAGCGTGGTTTTCGGTTATGGGGATGAGAAGCGACGTCGTTTATCCGCGTCATTTCTCTTAAAAAAAAAAAAAAAAAAAAGAATCCAGGAATTCCTTTCAGTGAAATTGTGGACGAATTTCAAACTTGCACGAAACACAGAACAGCCAACGAAAATGTGATGAGAAAATCATAAAGGGTTGAAAATAAATGAAATGACCAAAAAAAAAAAACATGACTAACACGAATACCGGCATAAAACTTTCGATAAAGACACTCATAGTAGAATAATGCGAAACAGACATCTATGACGACAGTGCGAGAAAAGCAGTGAACAGCAGTAGCAGAAATGGGGGACAGACGGAGCTTTCAATTACGTTTATCTGCGTCTTGCCCTGATGTGACACGTATAAGAGCAGTTCCCGTTGTGCTACGTATACATATATCCGAGTCCTGATCGTTGGCGCCATCACCACGCGATCCCTTACTCGTCTTCCCTGAGGATCTTTATGTCCGTCCCCCCAACCGAGAGTTATTCCCCTATACGCACTCCGAGGAAGCAGCGAGGTCCTCGTTACATGCGAACGCAAAAGACGTCGGGCTTCTTCAGATTATATAGATGCAATAATCGATTCAATGGGAGCAGGGTGAGAGTATTTTCGGTCTCCGGAAATGAGTAATGAAAAAACAATAATTCTTTCGGTTTTTCAGGTCTCGAGAGAACCCTCTTATTGTCAGAGCTTTAGTTAAGCTAATGGATACACCGACCACAAACTGCTAAGAGGAAACGCAGTTTCCGATTTCTGCTACCGAACTTAGAGGGTCCGGAACTGGTTGACCAGCATAGAAACAGAGCAGAAACTATGCATCAACTCCCCACATTACTCCGAACTATAATCAGAAGATGAATTTTTATCGAATCTAAAAAATATGCGTTCACTTTCTTCTCTGTCGTTCGATCGACCGTTTGCAGGACCTACGAAATGTGGTCTAAAAAGGCCAGACGATAAAAAAAATTCAAGACCTCTTTCTCATTTTCTGATCCATCACGATATTCGATTCTGAACTTCCGAGATGTTTGTGGTCCAGATCATTGCAGCGGAATCGGTTGCGGAGTAGTAACAAGGTATGCCAAGTAAATTCAGTATGCCCGACTATCTTGATGGTCCGCGGTTAGTCCCTCGATACATCTGTGCAGGAAGAAGGACCGATGGTAGAAGACGCCGTTTGTTCGGTCAGGATTCTCAGTAGGTAATTGACGTATTGATGGCAATCAGTTTGAGAGGAACTATCTCTCCTAGGTTTCCCTACGTATACATACCTCCGACTGCAGACTTTTCTAAATCCAAATTTGGTCCAAGAAGTCCGTCTACTTCCTTCTACCATAAGTGGTTGAACCCGATCGAATGGTCTAGCCAATAAATTCCGGGGCCCAATAACTAATTGGAACTCGAAACTATGCTCGGTAATTATGCATTCAGGATCGGTGGCAATTCACTTAATATATTTCGATAGACAAATAGGAAGCGCAGCAGTGCGCGGTGCGGGCGTAGGACAGAAACGTTGATGGTAATCACTTAAGTTCGTGTCAGCCGGATTATTAGGGTGGGTTTATCTTGTTTGCGAAGATTAGAAGAACCTTGGTCTACGGCAAATCCACTTTTTCTTAGCGAAGGGTTGTCCTGATCTCCACTTTCCTGGCTGTTAGATTACGTTAAACCAAGAGGATATCGGTATAATTCCCGTAGGTAAAATGCTCCCGCATATATACGCTACAAGTTTCATTGTGGTCTGAAACTATAAGTATATTGTACACCGTACAGGCGACGCGACGCGCGGTAACACCGGTGCTTTTACGAGTACACTTTAAACTTTATCGCAAAATTTTATCAGTGGTATATACGATATTGTAACTGCCCCCGCAAATGTCTCGAGTACCAGTCGTTAAATCTAAATGTTTTTCAGGTGAGATAACTTCAACCAGGTATATAATCTCGAGGTGTGATCTGGAGGAATCTGGGTTGACCACGCTAAGATCCTGGTTACATCGAATTGAATTTCTGCACCCACATAATGATCCGGCTGCACCCGCTATCTTCGAGAGTCCACGGCAAAATTGACCCACCGTAAAAAAGGAGAAACAAACGATCGAATTTCGCTGCAGGATATTGGCGCTACCAAAATGGGCGTATTCCAGGATGCAATCAGGGTGGAAAAAAGCCTGCCGACGAAAAGCGAAAAAAGGAAAAAACGCGAATTCGGAAGAAAAAAAAAAAAAAAATAACAAAGAAAGAAAAAAAGAGAAGAAATGCCTGAGGTGAATAAATGGACAAGCCCCAGAGAGCCTTCGTAAAATGAGAATGCGAAAACTCTGTTTATTGTTTGTTCACCGCTGCCTTAAAATCGCCGGCCTTTTCTCCCTTCTCTTGCGCAGTAGGTACTTGACTATACATCTACCCTGCAGGAATTCAGCTAGACTGTAAACATCATCCACATGTGTGCTTACATTTTGTCAAAGTGCTTTGGGACGCGGATAGAAGTGTTTGGAGTGAAGTTTGCAACGTGACATGTTAAACGGTCTCTCGGTACTTCTATTTAACCTTATGACAAAGATGACTCTGGTAATCTTCTCTGACTAAGGACGATATCCTGCGAGTAGGTAATACAGCTTTAATCTCGTTCTTTGATGCTTTTCTACGAGTAAACATAGCTGCGCGGTAGCAGAGGTTGAGGACTGGGAGAAATGAGAATCTCTACTTCGCTAATAAGATTATACCTGGATATAGCTGCAGCTCGGGCAGTTGACAATCCCAAGGGAATTAACCGACGAGCTTTCTAGGCACGGGGCGTACGGGAACGTCCGTCTTTCTCAAATACTGCAGTATAATACCGTGTATATCTACGTACGAAACTGCAGCGCTCGCGTGTCGCGTCTAATGGGTGCACGTAGGTATGATGATACGTGCCTGGAAGGTTGGTACCTACAGGTCGTTGCTTTCAACGACGTTTCGCGACCCATTACTTTTGTTCGCGGCTTCCCATACTTCTCTTCTCTTTCTATTCATTCAATTTCTTCTTACGCGACATTAAGCCGTAGCTTTTGTTTTTCCTTTTACTTTTCTGTTTTATTACTCCAGAGTCGAGCCAGGAAAAGTTGAATTGGATGTGACGTATAGCGTCGTTTAATTCTTAACTAATGCTATAAAAATGGGAATTCTAAGTATATTCTTCCGGAACTATGAAAGGAGGCATGCGAGTGAGTTATCGAATGTGTCTCGGAAGATGTGGAAATAAAAAGTTGAACGTTACGGTTTAAGCAAAATATATTCAGTTCGCGAAGAGAATATGTTTCAGCTTGAAAAGAAAAATATCGAAGCGAGGTGGAGGAAGAGGTTTCGGGAAGCTAGAGCAGCTGGATATCGTGAACGGAAGGGTTGGTAATACATCCGTAAGGTATGAGAGTGAATAATAATTCCATCAGAGTTGAGTTAGTGCCGAGAAAATGATAAACACTCGACTGTCATTTGTTGAGGCGGAGCTGAAAGTGCTCCTACACTGAAAATGGCCTATTATGTGTAATGAATATGAGTCCTGCGAAATGGAACTACCAGAACTAGGGACAAGGGTGCTTCGAGAAGGGGGCAGAACCCCCCCAACGAGGGGGATTCAACCAACAACTCGCTCTCGCTCGCTTATAGGGCTATAGTTAAATGGACCTTTCGTCTATTACCCTCTGAATTTAATTCCACCTTCATCACGAACTCGCCCATCGTTCAGCCGTTGGAAATTCCGCAAGGTAATATCCCATCGTCATCGTGCCGCCCCATACAACCCTCTCAGTCGATGTTTCCAGTTTTTATAGAATCATTTTCAAACATTTTTCAGAATTTCAAAAACGAATGGAACATTCGTTTCTGTTCTTTTCGGATGATCTCCAGTCTGAAAGTAACCAAGAACCAATTTTGTTGAATTGTAATTCACCCGTCCTCCGAGTTTGTTGGGGTTACGAATTTTCCCATCCACTTTCCGCTACATCCCCGGCTTAAATTCTCTTTCAGTTTATCCGAGGGATATAATATTCCGTAACCTGTTAGTCCTGTTTAACCGAATTGACTTGTTCACCAAACTGATTTAAACTGTACGGTAACTCGGATAAACTGGATGGTGAGCACTAGCTTTATAAACTACAAATTACGCATAAATAATTTTTGTCATCCCAGCCTCTACGCTTTTGATGGAAGAGAAGTAACGGAAAAAAAAAAAAAATTGAATATAGTCTAAAGTCATCAATTTCAGCTCTCGCGGCCAAAATATCTGCTATCGCTGGATCGTACGGTACATAAAACGTTGGACGAAATAAACGCAGCGCGGTGTTTATAACGTCAAGGTATGTGTGTATAACGTTGTTACGATTAATCGATACGCGACTAGGAGGTACGATCGGGAACTGCCGGGCGGTATACGGCGATAAAACGGGATGTGTTTTTCATTTTCATACTCGGGACAATAAACTATATTCGAATCGTTTGCTCTGCAAAACTCGGTGTTGCGATTCGAGCAGCGCGGCGGTAGCAGCAGCGTGCAAATTTCATCGTATATAGGTTTAAAGCTCCGCATATCATACCGATATACTCGACGTTTGCTTTCCTACAGGTCCAACCACCGCAGAACGATCGGGACGACGGGAGGCATAAATCGTAAGAGATTATCAAGCGGGTATATATTCGTACATATCTTTTTTCCCCCGCGTGGACGAGGTGAGGCACGGAGTAAAAGAGGCTGTTTTCGTCGTAATATTTTATAGGCTTGCAAATGGAGGGGCTCGACGTCAAAAACAGACCTATATCCCTCTTCATACTTCACTCTTTGCCCTTTACTTTTAGCAGCAGTCCGCCGCCCGTCACAACAACGCGGCTATACAATTTTATGCTTATGTAGGTTCGTTTACAAGTGTATACACATAAAATAAATACACGTATGTATATATATATAAAGATATGTAAGCCTGCCATCAGGAAACGGTCTCTCTCAATTCGTTTCCCTCAAATTTCCTCGAAAAAGAGTCGAAAGCAGCGAAAGAGAATCGCGAGAGAGAAAGAACGAGGAGAGGGAGATATAAATTGGGGAAAACTTGCCGGGTGGTATAAATTCCTACTTCTTCAGGTTGGAAAATCGCCGATGCAGGTTACTCGGGCGAGAGAATGAAGTCGTTTTTTTTATCTTCTGCAAACAGGAAGAGAGCGGAACCGACGCGGCGGCGGTAACAGGAGCGCGAGCGGTAGGAGACCTACCCCGTTTCAAATTCAGTTTCGCGTTTCGTTTGTTGCACACAGCCGAGCGAAGCTGAGAATTCCGATGGAAATTTGCTACCGGTATTACCTATACCCCTCAATTAGTATGGACTAAATTTACGATAATTATATAAACAATTCAACACCCCATACGCCCGTCGACGTAATCCGATTGTCGAAATTTATTACAATACATCGAACTCGACGTTCAAACGTGTTACGGAAAATGGGAAATAAATCATGGGATTGGAAAAAATGAGGGAGAAATGTATCGACACTTTACGGTACGACATGTGGCGCGTGCGCGCTTATGTAAAATGAGACGCGAATCGCTAATCTTTGACACTTGCAAATTACTCCGCACACCTATGAGTATATCAGAGAATGAAATAAAAAAAAATAAAAAAAACACACACAGGCATAAAAAAAATGAAAAACGAAACCAGAGGTTTGAGTGTATATGATACGGTATATTTCTTTCCTTCTCCGATACATTGGCGAAAGGATCGGTCGGTCGTTGAATAACCCCATAGTGTATTAAGGCCTCGTTAAAGCGTCACTGCCTCGAAACTACCGCGAATATCGTTAGCTTCGAGACAGTCCCGGGGCTTATCGGAAATCGCTGCAACAGCCAACCGGTTTCAACACCTCGTACGTACGTATCTAATACGAGTGTGTATGCGATGTACACATGTGCAGGAATAGGTATAAGCGATCGAATTGGCGTAAGAGAGTCGGGCGCAAATAAATTAAGATTATAACGAACAATGCAGGTACGACGTTTAGCGCGCGTTTAGTATGCGCGATCTAAGCGGATCGTAAATCGAAATACGATCAAAAGGGGGAGGGGGATATATACGACGAACAATTCACTATACCTGCGCACGTTCGAGCGGTAAGTATGCGCGGTCCGATATTATTCCAGATTCGCTCGATTCTGGTTGATAAATCGTCTAGAACGAATTATAATATACGTAT
Source organism: Athalia cordata (assembly GCA_963932425.1). NCBI lineage: Eukaryota > Metazoa > Arthropoda > Insecta > Hymenoptera > Athaliidae > Athalia > Athalia cordata. The sequence goes on from OZ010626.1 coordinate 37,886,377, forward strand.
ACCTATAACATCGCTAGTTGCAGTTACATTTGGAGACTGAAAAAGAGAAGAGAAATACGTACGTAGAGAGAGAGAAAATATTTTGCATCCGCGCGAAAGCTGCTAGGTACAGGCACGACTTTAGACTCTACTTTAGATGCATAGGTACAGCAGTATAAAGATAATTTATCGCAACTATTTTAGATAGCAGGTATCTATTAACAGCGACCAGCCATTACAGCTGTCACTATTTCTGGCGTCAGATCTCTTGCACGGTTACAGAATGCGGATTCCAATTGCGATGAAGTTTTGCGTATGATTTATATCTGAAAAAAATGTCAAGTATCTACAGCGTAAATAACGCGACGTTTCGCCCACCGGTTCGATGTCAATTTCACGAATTTCAAACCGCAATATGTTCGAAACAGTCGTCAAAGGTTGTCGTAGGAACAGAATTTCCAGGGGATCTTTTTTTCCACTTTTATGTTTCAAAGGCATTTCCGCACCCCTTATGTATGTTACATAGTCCTCATTTATTTTCGAGTGCAACGACGTCGTCGACGTTACAACGACATTTCCCAGCGTTGGAAATACCTGATTTTTGTAAAACATGTTCTTACACATCCTGCACCACCATAGACGGCGGAACGAAGGAATACGGTTAGACACAGACTAGCGCCATGGCATTAGAGTGCAACGCAAAGAATGCGCGCAATACAACACAACTGAGCTCAGATAATCTCTAGGATAGCCAGTGTGCGAAGGGAAATAAATCACGGTTGCTGGTGGGTCGGTCGGTCGGTTTTCTGGTATTAGAAGGCGGAGTGGCCGTGTGACATAATGCATATAAATCGCTCGAAACAGGAGAGCCGTGATTACACGATCGGGGCGGTCGAGTTGGTTTACGAGCCCGTACCGGTCACTCGGTTATCCGATAGCGTTCCGCAGTTCCTACGACGCCGAACGCCCCGGCGTGGGGCGCCGATAAGTCAGAGTGGACTTCTTTCTTCTTTTATGGTAAAGGAATAAAGGATTGTCTCGGGGATTCGCGAATAAAATATATTACTCAGCGGGGATGGGTGAAGAAAAAAAAAAAAATTGGAAAATTTTGAAGCCGATCGCACAATTGGTTGCGAAGAATTATTTAAAGAGAAAAACGGTTCGTTCTTACCTTGTTAATTTGGCGTTGAAGTCTCGTTATTGTAGCGCGATCACGTTGTGCGGCTGCTCGTTCTGCTTGTAAAGTTTTTTCAAGTTCCTGCACACGTTCCTCGAGACTTTCCTGAAATATATAAACGAAAAAGATTTCAGACAAATTTTTTCACGAGTTGAATTTTAATGCTATGAATACGATCCTCATTCAACAACTGTTTTACTCTAGTTGACTCTAAACGATAATCCGAATCTTATGTATGAATTCAAAGTTAAGGACCTCGATAAAAAATTAAAAAGGGCAACCCCTTTGAGAATTATCCTACATGATAATGGAACGTTAACTTTGTAAGCGAGGGATGTCTGATACAGAATTCAGAGGGTCATCCCCATATACTCAAAGAATGCCACCAAGCCCTGAGTAAATTGATCATTCACTCAAAATAATCTGAGTTTGTATTCCCTATCTGTTGAATTCGTCAGAAGCGTAATCCTTCAAAAAGTTCGTAATTTTATTCATACGTTACCTTCTAAAACAGAACAATTAACTCCATATTTTGATCCCTGTGCAGAACATCTGTACAGATTTCGATTCGTGGAATGGTTCGGTAAAATTTGGTGAAATGTGGTGACTCCTTTGTTCAAGTGTCCCTAGAGTTTCACACAACAGCCGATATCGACGGCATTAACTCTCCAGACCGTACCGGTAATTGCCGGGTTTGCTCGAGCGCGTACATTTGTTGTGGGCAGTGAATTTGCCCGAACATATTTAGCTATTGCCAGAATCGTTGTTTGGCTAAGGTTTACGCAGAGACGGTCTAACAGAGCGTTTAATATGAGTAAACAGAGGAAGAGAGTTGGAACGGAAATGGAAGGGGGATATCGGTTAGATCGTCGTTAAAAACGATATCATTCCATTTACAGGATATAAAGTTCCAGCGGAGTGTGTGGAAACGATTTTCTGCGACTGAAGGCAGCGACAGCATATCGGAAAAATTTATCTCGGTATACAAAACGAGTTCGTATATAAACGGGAAGGAAAGGAAGTTTTTTTTTATCTTTTTCATTTTATACGACGGATGGGATCGAGAAAACCCTGTCGTACGGTTGGAAAATGTTTGAGCGAGCATTTATGTACAAAGGGAAGAAGCCCCGTGGTTATTTGACAAGAGACCGGAGTGAGTATAATTCTCTGAAATTTCGAGGATCGCGGCACTTGGTCCGAACGGCCGACGTCCTGGTGGCGTCGGACTTGTCCGTATGCTAATTTTCTCGCCGCCCTTTTACCCCATTCGCGCATATAGCGTATTAGGATATAGTCGTGCGGGGCGCTTTGCGAGTTGCACACAACACGGAACCCTTCCGCGGACTCGTCTCCCTTGGGACATTTGCGACAAACAATGGAAAGAGAGGAGAATAGAGGGAGAGGGAGGATCGAGGGGGAGGAAAATGGCAGGTGAAGAGGGAGAGGAATGAATCGCGAGTACGTGCCTAAGCATACGAATTTCACGAGGTCCTCTCAAGCCTCTTCGCTATTCGTGCCCCCTTAATGGATTGCGCCGATACTTAACGGTCAAATCGTTACCCCCTTCACCCTTAAAACCCATAGCGGCACATACACACCCCTGATTACTATTCCAAGCAAACGAGCCAGTAAATATTGCAGATAATGCGAAAACCCGGAGGTATACATATACCAGTCGTCGGGCTTATCAGGCTCCAAACATCTGCAGGATGTCGCGTTGGATTAATAAACGGGGATATTTTAACTCGCGATGTGCTTCGTGTTTTCGAAATTCATCCCTTCTGAAAATTAATTATTTTTAAATCTGTGAGTACGTTACCCATATACCTCACGTCAAATTTTCTTCACTCGCAAAGTGTAGCTGGGCGCAGATTTCGCCAGCCCGTTTGGCGAAATGTTTCGTTTAACGATCTATTAAGCATGCGGCAGAGAGGCGGTGAAATGCTTTGCATATACGCCGAGTATATATACCTATACCCCTATACACATTCGTCCTTTTCCCTTCGTTACTCCAATGTGATAGTAAACTACGCAATTTCTCGACTCGCGTCAAACAAAGCTCTTTGACGTGACTTTGACGCCTCTGAAACGCGTTCAATTTCGCGTGGTTACGACGCCAAACTCTACGTTCTATACAGCAACGTCATTCGCCGCTTTTAGTTGAAACGAGTCAAACTAAAATCGCTGAGCACACCCACACCAAGATCGTGATATAACTACGAACGTTACTATAATGTTAGCTACCGAATTTCGTCGGAAGGATCAATGCCCACATTTCAACCTGACTTAACGATCTAACTTGTTTTATTGTCAAGGCTTTTACTCCAATTAGTTGAAACCGATGTTCGGGATTCAAGCTGCAGAGATAGGATTTCACCCGAGGAAGTTTGAAGAAAAAATAAAGATACAAGTTTCGATGTTCGACCATTATTTCAATTTGGCGTGTAATTTGAATTTGGGTAGATTACACCTCGTCCCGAATAACAGCGTGAGAATTAATAGAAACCGGTTTCGGTATAGGTATTTCATACGCTATACGCGGGTGTCCAATTAGCACGTGGCGTACCTAATTAGCATGTAATTACCGTAGTAGATAATATTTTTGGTTAAAATGAATTCCGCGTAACGTTTTACGGCTGTGTAAATTGAACGCAATTATTACCAGTGCAGACCGTAGCAGCAAAACAACGCGACTATACAACCGTATTTCAAGATAGCTGCTCGCTGCTCGCTGCTCTGTACCTGCGCTGCCTTCGCCATAAGCTAATCGTCGTAACGCCACGGAAATCACCACCTCTAGCTCTTGCGAGAGGTCGAATAATAATTGCAGCCTCGTGATTCGCACTCTGCTGCAATCTAGTGAAATGCAATGTAATGCGATGCAATATTACGAAGCGTTCAAGATCTCTTAGAAAGCACCTGCAGCAACAACAGGTTTGACAAACGCTCTCGCTACATCTTCATAGCTGATGTCTGTGTTACGTTATACTACAGAGATCAGAACGCGATTGCGATACACACCGACTTATTTATATACTCGAGACAGAATTAGCTGCACTTACAACTCAATGACGATTTTACAGTTTCCAATAACGAACGTGCGCTAGGTATACTATTTCGATTACACCAAGGGACGAACAGATTTTTTTTTTCCTTTTTTTTTCTATATTAAATGATTGAGCGAAACCGGAAATTGAAAGTCTGGCAGCATCAGGAATTATGTCCTGGATATTATAATACCTCCATGGAGGTTTGGTAGCGCGATGTTCAGAGTGGTGCTGGTCGGGATCGATATAATATAAGGGTCGTTCACACAACCACTGGGATATTTTAGCGACTGATGGGCAACCCTTTGTAAAGGATTCTACGGGCGTTCGAAACCAACGTGAAAACAGATCTGGGTATGTGCATATTTATACTTTATCGTGCTGGTCTCACTTTTAAACGTACTTGTTTGTAGGTAGGCTTTTTTTTTTTTTGGTTTTTACCTTTTGGTATAATTACGATTATTAGTACTGCCCGTATGTCCAGATCAAAGGGCGGGCTTGTTTAACGAAGTATCGTGAATTCGTTACAGCGAGAGCAAAAGGGTTCACCGATCTGACCCTTCCCGATGCTAGAAAAAAGGGTGCAAGGCGTTTGAAAAAGCGTTTGAGATACCAACGTTTCCGTTAATTGGAATTCTTCGTTTGTAAAATCGCTGAATTAAACTCGGCGACATTATATTCCATAGCGAAAATATTCAACTTCTCCCTACAGGGTGAGGAAGTCGCTTATCTTTAACTTTCCGGGTGTTCGAAATCCATGGTATAATAATTCGCGAGATATGCATCAGACGGCTTTGCATATTGGTCATTCGGTTGGAAAATGCACTTTACATATACTCGAGGATCTTTTGAATAAGTGAATTACTGGCTATACGGTGGCATAGAATAGGAAGCGAAGTAAAAAATAAAGGGGATACATAAAAATAGAGGAAAAAAATGATAAGAGAAGAGTGAAAAAGGATGTGGAGATAAAAGGAAACGGTATAATATACAGAGAGTTGTCCTGCCCGTTGACGACCGCGACGTTTCATATTCACCGCGTAGCAAAGTGAATTGAGCCGAACATCTATATTCAGATTTTGGTTGAATCGCATGCTTCCTGAGTCGAAGCTTTGCTTTGGACGCGGTTCTTCCAGGGCATCAGATCCTACGCTGTATATGCTCGTGTTCAGGAAGGGCCGGGGAACAGATGGGCTATACTATGATCCAGGAACAAGGGCCGAGAGGACGAAAAGGGCCGCGCAGGAGACCCTAATCGAGTCCTGTGGTAGGGTGAAACGAGGAAGCGAACATTGCCTCCGCAAAGTACAGGAAAGCAGGAAAGCAGGAAAGTGGGAAAACAGGGAAGCCAGTATTCTGTAGGGAACCGAGCAACGAGCCATGATCCAAACTTGCGGAGAGTGACGAGGGCTACGTTGCGCATGATTTCACTTCGAGCGTACTTCAATTTTCTCGAATGGTCGGACGACAGTCACTTGTATCTCAGCTACTCGGCATAAATGAACGAGGAGCTAACCGCGAAACACTTTGATCAACGATCGAACGTCGAGAGAAATCACTGGCGGAAAAGATATCCTGCGCACAACTTTTTTCAGCTTTTTTTTTTTCATTGTACTGATGGTATTCTTTCTTTTTCTTTCTTGTTCTACGCTAAATCATCAAGAATGAATTTTGGAAATGGAAAATTTCATTTAATTACGTCCTCAAAAACCCACCCGTCTCCGTTTTTTCTCTTCTCTCGAATCGTTTTTCAACGAAGAAATGTTCAGTTCACAATAAATGAAGGTCGTTATCGATTCTGGGCTTTGAGAAAGAATGAGAATAAATGCTGAAGATTCACGCGGGTTACGATGAAGTGACACTGATAAAAGTAGTTTTTCTGCGGTTGTTTTCTCGGTGAAAATTGGAGAAGGGTGAGTGTCGCGGTGCTTACTGGTAGTCATTTTGATTTATATCGCTTACTCACTTCGATTCGGGAGTGACTGGCCTTCCGCCAAGAGCAGCCGGAAGGTCCGTCGCGTCGGAAATCGCAGCAATATTTCAAACATTTCACGCCCTATCTGACTGGAAGAGTGAATCCTAGGGGCTCTTCCGAGTCTCCGTAAGGAATCAATTTGCATAAACTGCATCCGGAATCACATCGGAAATATATGTGTAGGTACATACACCGGTAGCTACTGCGATTTTCGTGGTATTCTCAAGAACGCGGTCTGTTTTACGCGTATTATTAAATCCGGACGCCAACCTCGAGGTTGTAAACCATAAGCTTAAGGACGATGTAAAATCCTTCCACCAAAGACAGTGATCCTCTTGAAGATTTTACCGTTCACGGAGAAAGCGCTATAAGACGCGATATTATGTACCCACTGAGCAAACAGCCGGACAATTTTTGACGAAATAAACCGTCGTCAGGCAGCTGAGAGACGCGATATTTCACGGCTCCTTTAATTCATTTGAGATCCTACGGCGAGCTCTGCTCGTAAAGATAACTGAAATCGTTCCCCGCCTCTTCGGAGATTACATCTAAAAGTGTTTAGTCTGGTTGCGGTTGGGTTTTACGATGGTATAAGATCATGGAGCGTATTATTCGTTGTCATAGCGAGAATAGCTATCGCGATTCTCTACCGAAGATGACATTCGATGCTCGCACGGACACAACGTCGATCGACCCTCTTATTCGGGGGTTGAATTTTCACTTTTCGTTTAAAGAGAAGAAGAAGAAGTTTCTGAATATCCTCAAGTATCGAAGGGGGAATTGATTCCCCGTGCGCTGTATAAGGAAGGACCTACAGGGGGATAAAGGTAGGAGACGAAAAAGGAGAAAAAGAGAGTCGATAGCGTTGGAGACATTTTAATTTACGCTCCCCAACCGGTGCTATGGGATGGCGGATCGAGATAGAATATCCTCAGGACTCTGCAGCACGGAGCGACCGCGCCGTCTATTGGATTCATATTTCCAAGATTCTGAAGGGAGGAAACGCTCCGTTGAAAAGAAATCCCCCAGGTTCAATTACTTACAGGCTTTGACTTCACGCTAAGACTCTTTCAATCCAAATAAACCCCTCCTCGCCATTTCCTATTTTATGCATTTCCAATTACCTGTCAAACTCCGCGTACATCGGATAATATGTTATACTCTCAAATATTAGGATAATGAGTTTGTTTCAAAATACAAGAAATAAAAAATAAAAAAAAATTGTTACAACTTCATTTTAACGACAGCGAACTCTACCCGCACGCGAAGAGTTCCTAATTGGTAGGCGAAAGAACGCTCTTGCAGACATCTTCCTTTCCGCAGTGAGTTTAGGCGGACGAAAGTTACTATACCTTCCCCCATTAGCTGTGTAAATATTGACCTGTTCCGGGTATTATTTCTGCTTCAGAAAGTAGAAACTGGAAGGCAAGATGTCGTAAGTGGTTGTCAAACAAGTGGGTAATCGAAACCCACGAATTACGAATTGCGATTCCGAACTGGTTCCCAAATTAGATCGAGATACTCCAGTCGGAGCGAATTATTCTTCAATTCTTCCAATGTATCCATACGTCATTGAATTTACTGCAAGCTTTTAATTCGAAAGAAAAAAGCGAGTCAGCTTATACCCTCGTCGAAAAACGGGTCAAAAGTTAGCGGCAGAAGTATCGCGAAAGCGAAAGGCTTGACTCCTCGCGGCAGCTCGGCTTTAACTTTAAAACTTTATGGTAGGTATACTGCAGCTATAGGGAGATTTCGAGGGGCCTGAGCGTTTAGACGGGGAAACCCCGAAGAACAATGAGGAATGAAGAGAAGGAAGATTCGAGTTACGAGTCGTGGGTTGAGGGTAGCAGTAGCGGCGTTGGGGATTCGGAGGGTGAACTGTGCTGGGCTAATAGAAATGAAGAGGCTCGCTGTCGACGAATGCAGAGGAGACCATAGCTCGCCAGGTGCCGCCTTGAGAACTTTAAAACACCATCACCACCGCCGTAAACTTTTTCTCCGTGTCTATTCCGCCCCTACGTCTTCACCCCAGCAGAATTCCAGCTTCGCGCGACTTTCCAAAAAGAAAAAAAAAAAAAAAACAAAGGAAAAAAAAAGAGACTAATCTCTAATATGGTCTTAACCAAGAGGACTCGGTACCGCCCACTGCACCTTAAAAGTAATGAGGGAGTTGATGGCCGTAAGGAATTCTCTTCCACGGATTTTCGATCATTTTCTGATTGCCTTTGCGGAGCGATTGAAGAACTCTGCAGTTCTAAAAGGATTAATCAACGGGGCTTTCGTACTCGGAATTTATGGGGACGAAAGGAGAAAGGGATACCAAGAGATATTTCAGAAATGAAAACGAAGACTGTAAATCTGGAAAACGTCAGAATTCCGGTGTAGAAGAAGGTCCGGTTCGGATATCTGCACACCGCCAACAGAACCCACTCGCATATAAATATTTTTTTCCTCCGTTCTCTGGGACGTACTTTTTTATGCACATATGCGCGACTTCCGGTGCCAGCGGCAAAAGAAAAATTCCGCGAGGATCGTCGCGCAGGAAGAATCTCAGCAGGAGGAAGAACCTCCGCGTATAGTTCACTTATTCTCGTATTTACTCCCTCGCTAGAACGGAGTCCCAACCCACCCCTTGGTGCTGCAGGAGTAACGTTGTTGATATTTAAGTTATTCGGATCCTATGGATCACGGCGAAAATCTCAGCTCAAATTGAAATTTCATCCTTTGTTCAAGCGCGCAGTGATGGAGTTCGTAGTAGGCTGTCTGCAGAGAATTTCGGATAATCGAAATAATGTAACGCGAGCTGTGGGTAGAATAGGGAGAGAAATAATCTCTGCTCCAAAATTTTACTTCGAGAATAAAATTCACCGACCAATCTCCCTCCCTCCTCCATACGCCCCGCGCAACCCTGCACGCGCTCGTCAAACTTTTGCGATTAATTACTATACCCTACGTGTAATTGGAGATATCTCGGCTATAGTCCTCGTTAGGATTACGATGAGGGGGCATTTAAATACTCACGGAATACCCGCTGGGTAGGCATCGTCGGGACGAAATTGACACTACGTTTACAAGAGGGGCCCAAACAAAAGACGCGACGCTATGCGGATACGTACCTGAAACAGAAATAAAGAAACAATTGTTTTTTATTTTTTTTTTTTTACAACGCTAATAAATATGTTTCAAATACGAACATAATTTCTGAGCAAAAGTAATGGATAATATTCAGTGAACTGAATATATACAGGTAAAAAAAGAAAAAATTGCACCGGTAAACGATTTTGCAATGTCTAACGATCTTGAACGAATCTTTTCTCCGCAGTATAAGGGTAAACGTTCGCAAAGTCGAGTGATGGATCAGACTTCAGCGGCCCCGTTTCGTTTCGTTCCGACCCTCGTCTACGTCTATCTGTAGTATACGCAGTATATACCATCGAGAGCAATCGGTTCGTGGTAATTTCAACAAAATGACCGATTGCACGGTTAACGAGGCCCGGAGGAGGCAGGAAACTGTTACCTCAGCTAATAGTAATCTGCAGATCGATTCAACGATCGATTATCGATTCCAACAAACTTCATCTTTCTATCCCAATTCATTCTCTTTTCTATCCGCGATTGTTCGCCCGTCAAGCGAACTTCCTTACGTCTTAAGAAATATCACGAATCGCTACGTTCCTCGATGTGCTCGGTTATCCCACAGACGCCTGAAGATAACGACGCCCCTAAATTGTTTCATTCTCAAGACAGAAAGAATCGCTACACACAATTCACACGTTCTCTCGAGCCATCTCAGAAACCGTTTCGTATTAGGATCCGCACAAATATTTTCACACCCATCAAATCCCACCTGAAATGAAAGAGAAGAAACAGAAAGCAAGAAAAAAAAAGAAAGAGAGATCCCCGCCATTTCAGAACCACATATTTTTATCAGGTACTCCAGAAAACAGCGTTTGAGTGACTCTAAATTCGCAATTTAAAATTTACCAAACGCGATTTTGGCTAACTTTGAACTGCTAGACATCGGAACCAAAAATTTCTAAAAATCTAAAATCCTTATACATTTTCTCAAAGCTTGAAGAAAAAAATTTTCCGGCCATGGACGAACCCATGTATGTGTGTATGTAAATTTATTTCTGGCAAAGTTCTCGATTATGTATATGTTATATGCGAGTGCTCTCAGATATTTGTAAATCCTGACTTACAAGTCTATCGTGTTGCAATATGGAAATATACGCGGTGGTTGCCGCATAGTATAGTGAATTCAAAGTACTAGTGGCGAGCAGCTGAAATTGCCGGATATTTCAAGACGGTCGCTCCGCTCTTCGCTCGTTACATTCTCGCGGTCTAGCCGTATTAGTCAAGCTGTCAACCCCTCGGGGGTTTCTCGTGGTTGCAATGCCCCTTGCAGCCTCTTTCCACTCCAGCATTATCCGCAAGAGCTGAGTCCTGTCAGTCGGTGCAAATAATATTCCATATTTTCTATAAATTTCACGTGATCAATCAGACTGTACGATCCGACAACTCGACTCCGCGATGCAGCGATTCCCTCGTGGAAGGAGAAAAGGACCCCGATGGTCAAATACCGTTTGCCATGACGATATACACGGGATCGAGGAGAGGCGAAGGATCACGCCTGGTACACGCTGCGGAATCCCTGGAGTTAAAAAATTCCCCTTAGTCGTTGCCGGACGTTGATTGATGGGGAGACGTGTATCAACAGAAATATTCTAACGGGGAGGAAAAAATTCACCCTGAATAAAGGAAATTTGTTGCTGCAGGTTGCGTAATGCTGCGTATAGATATTAGGCATTATTATAAACGAGAAACCAGTTGGAATATATCTCTGATCCGTCACACATTCACGCTAGTTGGACTTCTGAAGGATATAACCATCGATAAATTCCTCTCTAAAGGAGACGGGCGAGACAAACCGAGAAAAAGATTGAATATGCCTGACTGCCCAAGGAAACGATGCCTTTCCATCAGCAATTATGATATTTCAAAACCAACGAGGGTGCGAGGGAATAACCCAGAGACTAGCTTTTCGAAACTATTTTTTCGAACTACAAGTGACGGTTGACTTCTGATATTAGATGTGGCTTCGGTCGCCGATAACAAGGATAAACTCAGGGATTTATTAAAGTGATCTTCAGAGCCGTTTGTTAGTTCGCAAATCCTATCGCAGAGCACATGTGATCAAACAGAATTGTTGGTTGGATTTTCACGGTTTTATCAATCGTGCTCCGCGGGTTTTTAAGGGGTGGTCCTATTTTCCTGGAGAACCTTTACGAATATCAAGTTTGGAAGGGGGTAGGCTATAGCGCGGAGTTTGGAGTCGTATAATTGGGAGGGTAGAGCATTGTGTTCAGGTTTTGGCTCCCTTTGTGGGATCAGAGTATTACCGGGCCAGTGGTGCTCCTCTCCAAACTGAACTGCATTATGTTGGATCAAAATGACCAAGCGACAAACCCCCATTGTGGTCGTTCCCCGCTCGCTCTAACACCACCTCCATATCCACCCCCGACGAAAGCAACGGTTTTTTTTTATTCGTTGCCAAAGTTAGAACACCCACGTGTTATGGATGTTACAAAAACTGTAACAAAGCTTTCGAAACATCGTAATCATGTTGAAGCGAACATCTGCCCCGTATATTTTTCATACTATGTATATATTCTTGTGGGAAGTGAAAAAATCTATTGCCTTTTGTAACGTGCTTCGTTCGGATTTTTCTCGATTCGCATTTTGTTCCTGCGGAGGGTGGACAATGTTTGCTAATCAATGGACTTACACGGTGGCAATCTTGGAAGGCCTGCAGCAAAATCATGGATCTGGTGATGGGGTCGTGTAACAGGCGTATTTGTTCCTGTCAATCAAAACGATCCAGTGGTATCCTATCGGCGGGGTTATCCCGCAGGGGATTCCACCCTCTTCTGGTATCCTGTATAGGTAACTACGTACGTACGTTTAGCCCAATATCCGACCGTCTGGACCAGGCGCGACCTAATCTACTTCAAAGCTTCACGAGTCGATCGATTTTTATTTAGAGGATATACAAACACCCGGGAAATGCAATATCCGAACGTAGGTGGTTTGATTTCACGACTACCAGACAAACTCAACGCGCCATGCGGAGGGGACTTCGTTAGGTATACATATATGAAGAACGAAGATGAAAACAAAAAATTAGACGTCCTCAAAACATGCTAAAGTGGCATCAATCTCACCTGGTTCGTGATGCGTGTCGTACATGATAATGGTGGACAAGGAGCGACCGTTTTTTGTAATGTACATACCTACGATATTATGGTACTCAAGAATTAAAATAAGGGAACATCAAAGGGATTGCTCTTGTCGTAATAGCAATTAAAATAAAAAGAAAGAGAAAAAAATTACAGTTATTGTTGGAGCACGCGATCATGTATGTGCAAATCCACTTCATTATGATTCTTGGTGCTCCTTATCCATCGGCGCTCAAAAAACTGCACGGCAAAGTCCGAATTTATTTAAAGATAACAAATTCATTTTTTGATAAAAGAAAACGGGATATCTCGATTGGTTTTAGACGTAGACTATAGCTTTTAATTTTGTTATCGGTTTTATGGCCACAAATTCTCATTCCGAGATCTAGATGTTTAATTTTTTCACTCGGATCAAAATTTAATCTCTGCAAGAGTTGTTCGTAAACTTAACAACTTTCAGCACTAATTATTGCAAATTATAATTCTTAACAATAAATTTCGGGCTTGAAATAAGAGACCGAGATTCTCGTTTCATCTCTATTAAATCTTTATGAAACAGTTAGGATACCGAGGGTAAATACAAATTGCACATATTAGTGATATAATCGGATCTAATCCTCCGCCGAGAGTTCTGCTGACATGATAATGAAGAGATTAAAATTTTCTCATTTTCATAATAATTGATGTTAATGAAAAGTAAATGCGGACATTTATTGTTTAACTGAAGAGTTGGGAGGAGAGAAGTCAATTCCACTGATTGTCAAATGAGATAACGTTGAAACGTGATGAAGAAAAAATAAGAACCAGAAATTGAATTGCCCTCGATGAAAAACTTGTGCACGAGAAAATGTGAATGACTCTGTGGATTTGGTTGAACGATATGCGTAATTTCATATGGGGGTGGTTTGTTCCGCGGAGTTATTCCAATGATCATCAGATAATGTCACGTCCCGTTTGAGGGAAAGATCAACGTTATCAAGCGCTTGAAACAGGCGCAAAGGAGAGATCCGGCTGCAATCCTATTACCCATAGATCACTGCTCGTCAGGCACGGTGATAACGGTATGACAGTGATTAAGCCCCAACCCTCCTCGTCTCTGTCGTTGAAAGTAAAAGCTGGATGGAGAGAAGAGAGGAAAGAGAGAGAGAGAAACTAAAAGGAGGAGAGAAGAGAAAGAAGAAGCTCAACGAGTAAACCCCCTGATGGGTAATGATAGCCGGCCATTACCGGATCTTTGCAGGGTTTGCCGAGAGTAAGTAGGTACGTCTTGGGGAGCATCTTAAATAATTATGAGCGGAAATTCAATGAAAAGTTAAAGTTGAGTACGCAGAGAAGGTCTTTCTTCGGGAGCCCGAGGGTTGAACGAGCTATGTAGCCTCGCGGTGTGCGCGAGGAGGGTAAGATTCTCTTCTTGGTTTGTACGAAGGTTCCATACAATGGAGGCAGAAACCGCGACCGGAACGAAAACGAGAATGAGAACGGAAACGATGCCACGAGGGCGACTTCTTTTGATTAAAACTGGTTCTGCGAAAATTTACGCGACAACTTTTTCACCGCGAGGCGATAATCGTTTAAAAAATGTTACAACCGCGGTGCAGCTGGCTGAAGCTTTGTTCGAAAAAATTAATCAAACCGAGAACAGGGAGACGTCGAGTTTTGCTATTATAGTCCAAAATTAACCCTCCGACTCTAGAGAGACTGGAAATGCTCTTTGCCGTAATTTTCTACCCGGGGAAAAAAAAAAAAATTTACACGTGAGCTTTGAGGCAGCGGCAAAACGCACGTGGAATTTATGACGAGAGAAATAGTAACAACAACAATGACGATAATATATTCTCGATCCGAGATCAGAAGCTGATACATAAAAATCAGGTATTAATTCTAGTTTGCCGGTTAATATACAGTACATAGAGAGAAAACAATTCCACGGTGGAATTCGCGGTTAAACCGATAGCGCGATACCTAAACGACATTCAGAAACTTGTATTTATGAGCAAAGCAGAGCTTACGGCATGCGGCATGCGTATGTTTGATTCATGGCGACGCCAAGCGACGTCTGCGGCATCTCGGCGGGGCGTCGTCGCGGGGTGTGATGGATTACGGCGTGTATCGCGACGTCCCGTTTTTCCCCCAACCATTCACTCGGCACATACAACATTTACGTATTATACCTTCGTATGGTATTCACACGTATGCGACACATGGAAAGGTAAAAATGTACACAATCAACGACGTCGGCGTCGCGACGCGGGGTGCTGCAACCCTTTTGTTGGCCCGGTAGAATTAGGTGGGGCATGAGCAGAGTGATCCGTTAACGATACGGAAAACCAGGTTTGGGATAATAACTGCAGGCGCTATACATACGCTATATATGCTTCAAGGGTGGATCGGAACATGGTGGGTGGAAATACGTTGTATACGTTGTAGTCGTGATTTATCGGATTCCCCACGATTAACTCTGCCCATCAATCACCCCTGTCCGGATCCGTCCCATAACTACACGCTGAAGAACGGAACAAGGAGGGTACGTACGCATTGTTTCTAAGGTTGTACCGGGCCAAAGGATTCGTAACAAATCAATTCACCGATTTCAGCCCTACCCTATTTTTATTTATTTCCTCCAAAATTTCTAGTATATTCTGGCGACGTTCGCAATTCGAAGATGATTGTGGAAATAACATATCCACCTCCGCAAAGATGAGAGCGCACCCCCCGAGTTTCTATTCCAGAAGAGATTAGCCTCGGTATAATTAGGGCGTAAATAATCTAAGCGATGATTAATTTACATTCTGATTACGGATTTCTGGTTTCAGAAGTATAAGCGAGATATAGTTGTACGGCGAAGTTTAAGGGTGTATTTTGCGGAACAGTTTACCGGGAATTCCGAGTACCCAGAATCAGTTGCAGAGTCACGATGCGGGTATAGTTGCGGTGAAAAACTTACGGTATGGTATGGGTTATGTGTATAGCGTAGTGGTACACATATTACGACGTGGCGGAGGCGTTTTGGTATTAAAATTAGCTCGCAAGGCAACGCAATGCAATGCAACATGTAACGCGGTAGCTGTTCTTGCAGGTCTCTTGGAGAGTTCTCGTAGCTTTTGGAGCGCGGAACGTCGCGACGCCGCGTTTAATTTCAGAGTGACACGGAACGACGTTAAGCGCGAAGTTGCGGCCCGACGACGTTACCACCATCGTGGACGTCGTTCCATGCGATTACGTCCCTCTCTTTTGCCCTCCGCCCTCGTTCACTTCAACCTCGTCGCCCTTCCACACCAGCTACCCCTTCTTTCCCTACATTTTCCTTCTACTTCTGCACCGGCACCAGCTTTTCGTGTAATTATTTTGTTTCCGGTGCCGCGAAGATAAACGGCCGACAGTCATGGTTGACCGAATACTTGTGTGCGCGGGCGCCACATGACCGCCATAGAAAATGCGACAACAGAATCCCTGACTCCGTATAAAGCGAAGCCTTTATAACGATTGTACTTCGTACCGAACCTGCACGCAGGTATGCACGGTATATGTGATATTAAATGTACGAAGCAGGTGAATAATAAAGATGGGAAATTAAACGCTCTCGGTTCAATCGAGCTCAAGCTCGTTAACTAATCGCGCCTTCGGTTCAACATTTCTCATCCCAAGAGCTGATCGTTGCAGATAAGAGTCGACTTAATTCGTGCGCGGTAATTTCATTCAACGCCATGGTGCAGGGAGATTCCTTATATGACCATTACGACCTGCTGTACGCGGTGCAGGACACAGGAACTCCCTTTTTACTTCATTCCGCTTTTTTTTTTTCTTCCTTCCTTTTTTCTTTCTAAACCTTCGCTTAACCCGATTACACCTGCAGCGGCAAAGGTGGCTTTGAACGGACGTCGACCGGGCAGACAGCTGCCCACCGTCAGTTTCTTTATTTCATTTTTTATTCCTTTTACTTTTTTTGTTTCTTATTTTTTTTATTTAATTTGTTTTTATGGTTCTTTTTTTTTCTCTTCGTTCACACGGAGCGCGAAGCACGCGTCGTCATTAGATAGAGGTCCCTCCACTTCGTGAAAGATATCCAGGTTCATTCTGTATTTTATTTTTCTTTACCATTTTTTTTTTTCTCACTCTTTTTCTAAGCTCCGTTCATTTTTCAGACGAGTCTACGCGTAATATAATCATCACACAAATTATACTACTCTCTCTAACCGCTCCTCGAAAAGGCCTACTATGGTCCCACGGTAAATAAATTTCATTCAATTAAAAAAATTATTATATCCCACGTCAAATCACACGACATACCGACATGTTTATGTATTTATTTATTTATTCAATTTGATTTATTTCTCTTTTTGTCTCTGCATTCTGAATAGTTTTTTTTTTTTTTTTTTGGTACAAGACCTCGTATTCATTCGCATGAAAAATAGACGAGTGAGAAAAATGTGAGAGGTCAGCACGGTTGGAAAATTATATCAGATGGAAAATGCCCGTTCCGTTATCTCGGAGCCCACGGGGGTATTTACGAATCTTAAAGTCTTGGGTCGAAATTAAAACTGAAAAAAGATTGCCACATCGTTGACCTCGGAGCGACCCAATATCCACTTCTATTCCATTCACGTCCGATCTCCGCGCGATCTTATCGGCGACTCGAACCAACGTCTGCATGTAGGTATAACCCTGTGCAGCAGGTATATGAGCTAAAATGAACAGAGAAATTTCCTGTAGAAATCCAGACCTCCGAGTAGTTGGATTTTCAGTTGGAATATGTTGCAACGTGACAACGAAGCGAGCTTATATTATACGTATACATACCTACCGCGATAAATCTTTAAGACAATTGAGGTATAAAACAGCGCTCGAGTCCTTTATTTATACAAACCTCAGGTAGGTCGATGCGGAGTATATGCTACACCGTATAATCGTATGCCCATAAGATATATGCTAAATTTCTTCAGATGACAATCAGATTCTTCTCGACTAATACACGCGAAGTTGATACACCGAGTAAAATTTACTTGCAGTAAGATAAAAAAAAAAAAAAGATACACAAACCAAACACATTTTTAAAAATGACGCACGTAATCCACGTGGAAAGTTAAGCGCGATATGAATTACAGGGAAGGAGAATCGCGTGTAGGTGCGTGAAGGTGAATAATTATGGTATTCGTATCGTTTTGTGGTGCACATTTGAATTACGTATATACAAACGATTTGAGTAATCACGTTTTTGATTATTGACGCATGTGTAGCAATTCGGCGTGTCAGAGCAGCGCGTAGGTATACGCAGGGCGATTTTATCTGTGCCCAGAGAATAATCAAGGCCGATTAATTAAAGTCCGATAACAAAGTGCGGGTTATGGTAGCCGCTGCAGCTGCAATAGGATAGTTATGTGAGACGATATTACGTACAATAAACGTGAATCCGTATGGGTGGAGTTGAACGGCACGCGTGTATTTCCTGCAGACATATTTATTAGCATCGATAAATCAAAACGCGGTCGATATTATCGCGGGCTAATTACAAATCTTCTTACAATTTCGGTTGATCAAGGGTCATTAATTACAGTTATACCTATCACGTGTGGAAAAATATATGTACAGAGTGAATGAATTATACTGGTGACTTATGGACCGTAGCTAGTTTTGATTTCATTTTTAGGAGATGCCAGCTTACGTTGAGAACTTGATTGTATGGACTTCAAATTGTTATTTCCTCGTTAAACGAACCGTTCACGAAATATATACGGAATAATTTGCATGGGAATCACCGCCGCGACGAATACCACGCCTCTATCAATGGAGCAATTAATTAAGAAAATCACCTAATTAAAAATCGAAAGAAAGAAGCAGAAAAAGGGAGGAGAAAAACGGAGGCAAAGACGTCTGCCATCGAGACTAATTTAACAGGGGGATTTTTCTCCTTTTTTTTGCCTGGTTGCGTAAGTTTATGGGAATAAATTTTTTGAGGTTCCCATAAGAAATGGAAACGATCATGGAAAAGTTCGTTTATAAAAGTGTTGTTTGCACGTCTAGTTTCCATAGAATAAAGGGCAGATATGGGACCGGTGAACCGGAGAATCGTTGGTATAAGTTCGTATATAGCTGCACAGCTGCGTATTCTGGAATTGCACGCGTACGTATACGTATACGTACCCGTACATATGTATCGACGTATATGTGTACGGACTTCCGCGACAAGGGAGGTAATATATACGTATAACCTATACGTATACCTACAAGGTATGTACACAAGCTCTAGTACGATGACCTTGTGGTACGAGTCCGTCAGGAACTCCCCTCAGCTGCAGTTATCACAGTCCAGGATCACCGCGCGCCGCGACTCAGGAAGCGGTTTTCAATTACAGATTTATAATTTGCATTCAATAGACCGGCCACTATAGCTAAGATTGAAACGTGGATCGATGCAGCTGATTCTTACTCAACTATAATTCCTCACACATACCGTCAATGACCTCTAGGAATTTCGGTAGCGAAAATTGACTCGAAAAATTCCATCCATCGCACGTACGTACACTGCGCGTTTACGTTGGTCTCAAAATGTGTAAGTTTGTATGCAGTGAATAAGGCGTTGGCACGATGAGGAGAGAAATAGAGAGAGAGAGGTAGAAGTAAACTAGACACGAGTACCTCACTAGGGGCGTCGGAGTGAAGCAGAGGATGGTCCATCCATTATCTCCCGTTGAGTAGAGAGAAGCAGCAAACAAAGATGCCTTCAAGCAGCTACCGTTCGTACCTATAAGGTCTTCGGAAGCAGAAGTGAGTCTCTTGGCGTACCCGAGTGTAACCGTATCCTCAAGGCAAGAAATTGTAGGAAACGACGAAGATGGAGGGAAAAAGGAGGAGGTAAAATTCCCTAACTCCTAGTTCGTATCCTCGACGCGATGTATAAGTCCCCGAGAAAATGATACACTTGCGACGACTTATACCGGTGAAGAAGATATTTTCTACCGCAATTTAAATTTACAATTTTCTCTACGTAAGTCATCCCTGATCCGTTTAGCGATAACTTACCAGCGTTCGCTTTTTCTTTCTTTCATTTCCATTTGGAAATTTGATTATTTTTTGAAAAATTAAATTTCAGATCAACCTAATGCGCACACTTGCACATCGTATAGCGATCGCAAATTCTTGTCCCAGAATTGTTCACTTATGTTTTATCTTTACAACATGCATGTATATTACCAGAGTTAAATTACATTGCAGTACCTATACGAATGCGGATCTGGTACGAGAAAAGCAATAACAATAATAAGAACAACAATATAATACTGGTAATAATTCTTTGCAACGACTATATAAGCGAAGGAGAAGCATCGGAGAGCAATTTGAAAGGTCGAGAAATGCTGCAGTCGCGCATCTCTTTAGAGAAAGACAAAGAAAAATAGAAAGAAGGTATTCGTGTTACAATCTTCCAGGTAACACAGTACCGCATACCCCGCGCGGTATAATTTCTCAGTTTCCATTTCTTCTGATGTCAAATTGCGAAGCAACGCTAACAAAGGAAATAAAAAAAAATGCAAAAACAAATAAAATAATAAAATAAATAACTCGGGAATATATCGTTATTTTTTATCGGCAATAACTATATCTCACGCTATATAGAGAGGAAAAAAATGTGATTTTACTTTTATTTTGACCCATCGTTTCTCTTTTTTATCTACCAAATCGTAAAAGGAGTTTATCCGTCGAATTCGCGCATCGCGAAAAATTTACGGTCACACGGCACAACTGCTCCAGCTACTGCCGCTGCTGATGCTGAGGATTAGTAAACGCGGTTTTTCGTAAAGATCCTTTGGTCTCGATTAAAGAGGCTCGAAAAAGTGAGAAAAAATAAAAATAAAACTGAAAGTAGAAATGGAGAGAAAAAAAAACGAAATAAGTGGCGAGTTGAACCGTCGCAAATACCACTCGGCAGATAACTCGGATAACTCTTGCAAATTTCAACGTTCTTCGAGTTGGCAATTTCCATCATACCTACGTAGGTTTCTACGCATACTTCGTAATTCCCGACCATACACACTGACTGCCGTAAACGGCTACACGACCGGAGCTTTGGAGTTGTTCGAAACTGTTTCAATGAAAATGATTACACCCAAGTGGCTGTCTAGCTCGTTTCGCATTCCTTCAGTCTGCGGTTTCACATGATGATGGACTCGAATCTGGCAACGACTAACCAACGGCAAGTCCGACGACTAGTACCTCAATCAACTATACTACCTACCTCACGAGCTAGGGACCCGATTTACGCAGATTGTTTCCGGGGACGAGTGCAAAAATTATTCCCCATTAGTCACGAGGCCCCGATCAAAGCGACGCGGCGCGCTCTCTGCTACGCGACTCGAATATCGATCATAGAAAATTGTCGTAAAACTTTCAAACTATCTCCGACTGAATCTCGACTCATCGGATGGGATATTATTTTTTTTAATTTTAATCTCTTGACCTTCGCTTTGACGGTGAATATGAAATGTAATTAATGTAAAGCGTCGCGACGACTGATCTATGAGATGATGGATTCACCTATGGGATTCTTAGTGAACTCGCGGAGTTGCGCTCCACCACCATTACCGCAACGGCACTACGGCGAAGGTTGTCCGAAGTACAACCTTATTGAACGTAATTGTTTTCCTTAAAAGGATAGCCGGTTCCAGCTACCATAATACCAGCGGCAAACCACCAGAGACCAGCAGGCGGGCAGCACCCTCGGCGCAATGTCTGTTAGAACTACAAATTACGGCTTCTCGATCGCTCGTGCACGCAGCACGTTCTCCTGATCCAGCAGCTCCTTTGCTCTGACTCAATCATTATCTACATGCGGAACCCTCCGAGGCAGGAGGAGAATTTGCAAATGGGGTATGAGGATGAATTAACGATAACTGCAGGCTCCGGCAAAATAGGAATCGAAGTATAAATATAAATATAAATATAAATAAACAGATTTTTTTAATATTTCAAAAAGCCTTGCTCATTTCACCGGTGTTGGTCCCGCGTCCCAACACCTTTGAAGATCGCTTTGTGTTTGTCTTGAGCACTCGAAGGTCTACTTCCCTGTTTTTGATAAATTTTTGGGGAGTGGTGATCAAGAGACGACAGGAATACCGGCAAAATAGGGAAAAGGAGCTAACGATTACCGAGGGAAGATTGAGTTCTTTGAGAGAACTAGAGAGAGACAGAAGAAAATAAAGGTTTGTTGGCTTTCCGGCTTTTCTGCAGGGTGTGGAATATTTCGAGGAAGGGCTAAAGAGTTTCTTTCTACTTTTGAAAAGCGGGCGTACCTACTCACAGTATATACCCTTGTGAGAGTCTCGAGAAGACATTTAGCGAACGGCCTACTTCCTTCCCATGTTTATTTAAAGAATTACGACACTGAAAAGCGAGAAATAAGAATTAGAGGAGCATAGAGCGAGTTGAGAGGAGGAGAAGAAGCGAAAGAATCTGCAAAGAAGACCCGGCTGAGAAGGAAAGTCAAATAAAATTCAACGAGACATTCGCAGACTTCCGCTTGAATAAATTTAATTAACTATATACCCTGAACCATCTTATACTTTCTTACTTTCCTTCTTCCTTTTTCTTTTTTTGAGTTTTGTTTTATTTTTTTTTACCCGCCATCCACCAGCTGTACATTTGCAACGTTTTTTAAAACCGACTACTTCACTTCCTTTCGCATTTCTGCAACATCTTTTGTAAGAAGACCGCGTTGCACATCGTTCATCTAATTACACGTGTAATTGATTGCGATTAATTATTCAGCAATTCAAGACCATTCCGATTCTATGGAGAAAAAAAAAGAACGACGAAGTTAGAAAGGTAGATGTGAAACACGATTCTTTCGGGTAAGGTATGAAAATTTTCCAGACAAAATTTACCCCCTGGATCCCTGGCGTATTTTCATCCCCATAATAGTTGAAGCTATCCTCCCTCCTCTCTTCTTCTCTAAGCCTTAGCGTCGCCCAAAGTTTAAACCAAGTTGTATCTTCAGGCTGCGATCTCGGCGTCGAGAAACTTCAATTAATCATTCGCAGCTCCCTTCACTCAGGACTTTATCCCTGCCACTTGGTAACCGGGAGCAAAAGTTCCCTCTTGCAGCTTCACAAGGGAGAAAGGCAAGGCCTCCTGTAAGGTGTGCGGTGTAGTCTCGTTCTTAAGGTCCGAACCAATTACGATCTACCGTCATTGTTCCACCACTCCCCCCTTCACTCTCCCTCAAAATCCTACCATCACCATCCCTGATTGTAAGTAACTAGTCCCAACGAACTACCATAACTACTAACTCGCCGGAGGGCAATGATAGACGATGCGCGTAATGAAGGAACAAGGTTTTTTTCAACAAGAGAGATGAAAAAAAAAGAAGAAAATAAGCTCAATGAAGAATGTTGCGGTAAATTTGATGTGCGTTCCGTAATCCCTCGCCCCTTGAGAAACTGAAAGGAATGATTTTCTCGTTACTTATTTATGAAGGTATTTTTATTTTCATTTTTATTTCTTTTTAATTTCTCTGCGACCCTCTCGCGAGTAATTCTGTACTTGAATTTTTAATTTTATATTCCCGCTTTTTTGCTTGTCACTTTTTGTTCCATTTACTTTTTTCGTCATATCTTGGGACGGTAATTATATTCTTGGTCTCAGAGATGGCTGCGGAGGTAAAACGGAGGAAGTATACTTTTTAATATCAATGCGAAGCTTTTAAGAAACGAACAACCGACTATAGGGGTTGTTGCTTTTTCGTATTGGGATTTATTCATTATTAACGTGGAGAAAATTTCATCACTCGAAATTAAAGAACGAGCTATTTCTCGGATGTTGGTATTATAGTCCTAGGCTTACAGGACATGAGTCACCGCTTTCGCGCCCTTATGAAGATAAACGAAGAAGAATTTGCATATTATACAAAAGTGGTTTGCTTCTTTTTCTTTTCTTCTTTTTTTGTTACTTCTAAATCGTTAGATACGGCGGAAGAAAGTAAAAGAAAGTAAGTCGATGAACTTCGTTGGAATCGATAAAAACGTAACCTGGCTATACTCTGAGACCAATTACTTTAGTCCAATTTTCTCAGCTCCATCGGAAACCCGAAGCGCGTTTCATAATTTGTATTTGATCGATCGCTGCCATTTTTCAATTAACCTTTAAGAGGTAGATGGGCAGCGATTCTTTATCCTGTTGCTACATCACGTTTCAAATCAATCGTCGCTTTGATTTGGAAAATGAAAGCCAACTTCCAATCTAGCCCACGCATTGACCGCTCCTGAGGGTTCGCGGGTAAAGTGGGGTGCAAAAGCTGGGGACAGTACAGTGGAGAGAAACTCGGAGGGACGCACGAAAAAAGAAAAGAAATTAAGGGGAAAAGTAAGGAGATTCTCCTTTTCCCTCAACATCGTCGGATATAAAGAATTTCCCGAAGGACCTCACGCGTTAACGTAAACGTAATTTTACAAAAAATACAACCTATTAAAGTACAAAAATCGAAGACCAGCTGTAATTCTAACATCATCAGAGATTTTTTCAAAGTTGATATCTCGGACTAAAATCCCATGCTGCAGCAGGTATTCTACGACGTTTTCCGCCTACGACATTATCTATACACCAGCGTAATTTTTATGGATTCTGAATCTGAAATTCATGGCTTCAGCTTAGATTCAAAATACACACACTGCACGATGTTCACGCGATGAGAAAAATGCAGGGGTGGAATACCCTTAAGAGTTCTCGATTTTTATCGTCGTTGCTGCGACTACGTTTATTTTATTATTTTTTTATTTTTTTTTTGTGGAACGAGAGTCGCGAGAAAATAACAAAATATTCGGATGAGTCAAGAATACGCGTGGACGTCTAACAATAAGAAAACTGACATCCCACTTACGATGTCGTCTGATACGAGACGTTTCTACTGTATTACCAGGTGCAGTTCCGATGGGATATTTCTATCTGATTGTTTTTCGTTTCTCGTTTTTCGCGTACCTCAACAGCTCTTAACTCTCCGTCAAGATTATCGTTGTCCTCTTGGTCGTTGCAGTCGTCTTTGAAAGCGGATAGTTTAGTTTGCGTCGTAAATGATCGTCAACCAGCTGTCAGAGCGTCCTGATTATCGAGGAACGTAACTGCAGCATTGATCGAGGTTTGCTGAACTCGAAGGACGCTGCGGGTCCACCTGGCCGTCTTCGAAACCTTTTTATACATCTCTAAATCCCCCGTTCTCTCTCTCTGTCTCTATCTCCCGTACCGTGTCTCAGAGAACAGAAACTCGTTCCCAACGAGTCGGAATCTCTCTTTGTTAACCGGACGGCTTTAGTTTTTGCACATAAAACGGTGCGCGTCTCTGATTCAAGCTTCGAAAACGAAGTCAGTAAAAACGAGGAAGATAAAAACATGATTCCTCTCAACCCTCGAATCAAAGGACGCAATGATCGCGAAAAGTTAATATTTTCCTGAGTCAAAAATATCCTGACCCTCTAAATAGGGAAGCACTCTCGCGTCCTTTTTGGGGATATTATCTTATAGTTTTCCCGTAGAAAAGCAATACGTTGTGATGTGGCGTGTCTTTCTGCGATAAGTACCGTAAGGGGTGGTTGTGGGTCGGGTCCAGTTTGGTGGGCATTCTCCGGTAAATCCGCGATCAGAGAAAGCCAGCGTCGAGCGAGCGAGCGAGCGAAGAGAACGTTCCTGGAGAACTGTGGGGATTTCTCGTAACTCTGGCCATTAGGTGCGCTACGCTAACTGCTACAATTACCGTGGGGAACGACGGGAGACCTTTGGTAAGGGTGAGGATCTAAGGGTAAAGGAGAAAGGAGAAAGGAGAAAGGAAGAGTGAGGAACGGGAGTCCTTGGGAAAAGCTTCTTCAACGCTCAGAAGATACCCACCTACCGTCGTTTATACCGAAATGGTTCTCGTAGAGTGACGTAGAAACTAAACTTCTCAACGCCAAACGATCCCTCTCCACGCATCTCATGGTTTCCCTTCTGCAGCACCAACTTTGGACCGATCCCCATACCTAACCCTATCCAACCCCCTACCGTCGCCATTATCTTACAAGATCGCAAAGCTGCCATCGTTCTAACGACATTAACAAACAAGAAAAAGCAATCGCGTTACAGGGAACAGAATTTCGAAGCCTAGAGCTCCCTTTTTTTCACCTCACGTTCTTTCTAGGTACAATAACTAACGGTACCTGAGAAGTTTTATCGATACCCAAAGTAGCTTTTGAAAGATATGTGAAATTATACCGAAATTGTTTCGACAATGCTATGCGAATAAACAAAGTTGACAGCTGAAACACGACGGCGCATTCCACAAATTCTGGTATAGACCGACCATGAGATCGATATACGAGATGGAGGTGAACGGATGAGGATTCTCTAAATGTGAAGCAATCACGAAATTGGTTAAACTTTGTCATTGAAAGTAGCTGGGATGCGATATCCTAATTTTTCTAATTCTTTTTTCGCTGTAGAGCAGAAGATAGGGGAGAGTCGGTGGGGATTTTACGGGCTACCTTAAGCGAGGCTGCAACGTTGTTACAATCTTGCTGAGGTCATCGTATGGCGAGAACCTTCTTCGAAGTATAGAAGGGAAGGTGGGAGGGGGGAAAACGAAGGGGGGCGGAAAACCGCCCTGGAGGCATAATTATACTTGTCGCGTAAAAATGAGAAGCTGCAAAGCCGTAAACAGAGAATATCCAGCAGCAAAACAGCTCGGGGTAATTAACATTCTAAAAGAGCTGCCCGCCTTGCAGCGACCGATCCCGCATCCCGGTAACCCGGACGCCTTACCTCTACGCTGAGATAAGCTAAAGACACGATCTGAACGGTTCACGATACAACCGTTTCCCCGATAGAATCTAAATTAAATACCTAATTAATTAGCCATTTCTATCACCGACGTTACTATTTTTTCCTTTTCTTATTTTTTTTCTTCTTATTTCAACGCTCGACGGACTTCAATTAATTATCTCATACACACCCCAAATAAACTACTGATAAACTAGCTACTTTAGTATTCAAAGTATGACTTTGGGCAACCGGTCCCGCAGATAACAATCTTCGCTTCGACATAATGGAGTTGACCAAATGCGCATCTCCCATGTCTTTGATAAAATTAAAAAGAAAAAAAAGAAAAAAAGAAGATTGAAAAAAAAAATATCTGTGGAGGAGTAAAAACCGATTAAAATCAATGTCCCAAGTAAGAGTGACGCATGCGGTTTACGGGGGCCATGATCTGTTAATGTTACGTGAGTAAGACTCGTTGAAGAGTCGAGGTATTACTCGCGACTAACGTTACGACTTCAATCGGTAGGGTGTCTAACAGTTTTGGACGATGGCGACTCTTACCCTGCACCAAGAAGCTGGAGAGCAAGTATCGTAGTATCGTGCCTTTATGGCAGTGATTTCGGTAAGTATCCTCTTACCCGAAAGCGGTTTCTTCGTGAGTGCAGCGGTTATGTCTGCACTGTCCGTTAGAAATTCTAGCCGTAGAACATGCCAAGTGTAACAATTTAATCGTTCCGGCACGCAAATTGTTGTGCCGATTTCAAGCGAAGGTAAAATTGCAGTGGACGCCGGAATAGGTATCTACTTTACAGACGTATCGCGTTCAGGTCGATATACGAAGAACGATAAATATAATATGGTCATGGCGAAAAACTCGGTATGCAGGAACTATAATGGGTATAGAAGTGAACATAAGTGAAAGAAAAAAATAAAAATAAAAATGAAATAAAAAAAAAGCAACTAGAGAAAGAGAGAATGAAAGAAGGAAATAAGAAAGGTGGGTAAGTGGAAGGGCGGAGACTGCGGCAAGGATAAACGTCCCATTCTGGAAGACTTAGTAAAATCCTCTCATCCACGCGCTGCTATTCCGTACTGAGCGGCTTTCCGGTTAAAGCTTGGCCGTAAAATAATATTATTCCTTGCGATACGAAAAAAATAAAAATAAAATAATACAAAAGTAAAAAGGAAGATAAAAGAAAAGGAGGGAGAAAAAGGAAGAAGAAATTCTCTGCACTCGGTCGCATAGCGCGCGGACGGACATCAGTAGGGTTGTGAACGGATGGACGGAGGTTGGAACGCACCACGTCGGCTGCCAGTGACAGGATAAAGGCGGAACTACCCTGGGCAAAAAGAGAATGAGCTTGCGGGGGATGCGCGTTTTAGGGGAAAGTCCCAACTATCCAAGAGCTACCAACGAAAATATCATCCCCAACAGGCTAGATCGATTACTTGCCTCTATTCGACGTTAAAGAGATCAACCATCGCGACCCCCACGCTAATGTTATTATCCCCATTATTGCACTGTTCAGTCATAAGACATGGTCGTATTTCAGCGAAGTCGCGGACCAAAATTCAGTCGCTGGAGAATCTTGTTTCCATATAATTCATACGTAGTATATGCCGACCTGCGAAATGCCCGAAAGCGAATAGATGAGGGATGGCCATTCCCTCAGACTGTGGACTGGATAGTCTCCCGGTTTTTGACAGTACGAAATTTACCGCTGTTTACAATCTAAGAAGACGCATAGTCCCTTCGAGAATCTCTTTCGCTGCTCCGCGGAGTGTATACGAGATATGAAAATTTTGAAATACTTATTTGCGTGCTTTTTGCACGACCCCAACGATAAATCAGCGGATGACGAATATCGACCGCGTATATGAGGTACGCACGTATACACGTAGGAGAACAAGGAGAACTCGAACGTGAACGTGAACCTGAATATACCATCGCGGACGTATATTCTACATACCGTAACAACACATGTGCTTCAACAGCAACGTCCAGGCCAACGAATCCTAAAGGTCATTATTCACGATGGCTGGTGCGGACAGGCGAGCTTGCGACGCTCATCCAAGTGCGCTCTCCCCATAGCTTAACTTTCCTCTTCTCTTCTCTTCTACGTGCACGAGCAAAAAAGAATTCTTCCTGCACATCTCGCGACAACGTGAAAAGCTGCGTGTGGCAGGTTTACCTCGGTAAGTATACACGATGACGATGGACGACTCCGATAGTTTCGTCAAGCCGAAAGACTTCTGAACTGCTTAATTTTTTTCGCTCAAGCGGGCTCTCCGAGTCGCCATCGGACGTTGGGAATCGATCATGATACATTATATCGTTAGATCGCCGAAAAGCGGAATGACGAGTTCCGAAAAAATTAGAAGAAGAAAAAAATGACGAAAAAACCGAACGGTTATTACGGTGCAGCAGTCAAACATTCGCTCCTCCCCGTCGTAATAATCTATTCTCTGTTTCCGCTCTCGGCTCTCTTCGATCTTTTGAAAGCAACATAAATTATCTTAATCTGGTTCTCATTGTTCGTTGACGGGCGAGGATCACCCCAAGACCTTTTGTCCCCGTCGACGGTATCCTCCTTCCGTCAAGACAGTTGCAAGAACATTTCTCACTGCCCGTCACTCTATTCGTTTACTCGATAACGAAGAACTCACTTCGTTCGCTGCTGTTGCTGCAGTACAGTACAACGTTCAAGATTCTCTAACGAACCATTCGGCATTGATGGAGCTCGGGCACCGAGCTTCAATTTCGCCTTAATTACACGCGTCGTATTCGCGTTGCAGAGAGAACTGCAAATCTCAACTCATAAGCTCTCCCATTCACTAATCACGATACAAAGATAATCGTAAAAACCATTTCCTGCCAGCGTTTCGGTCTCTCTTATATACGGCCGATGATCAAAATTATACGATGTTTTATACGCAACGTCGTTTCCAGGTGGGCGCGTGTCTTTGCCACGGAAAACCGGACTCTGTCACGCAACCAGTTTAAACTTTAAACGATCTCATGACTAAAAACTCCGGGCAAGGCCCACTTTCCGCAAATGGAAAGCGAGATGAATGAACGAGGTACAACCGAGGCCCATTCATTCGGCTACTTTATATCTTCTTCTCATTTTATTTTATTTAATTCATTTTTATTCTCTCTTTTATTTTTCACATCCAGCGCACACACGCGATGAAATACGTTGCAAACGATCCAAAAAATTTCCCACTTGCTCGAATTCAATTATGAATAAGCTATCGGTTGATAGCAATGACATCGCTCCTTTCATGATACGATGTCGAGGAAAAGTATCGTAGTGAAGATATAGAAATTTTAAAGACAAACGACAAACGAAATATCGTTGTACAAAAATCTACGTAAAGGGCACGCGTAGACTATAGGAGAAAAGCTACTGCAGGGACTGGAAAGAGGTAGCGTAGTAAAAAGATGACTTCCTCACAATCTAAAGGTCGATTGAAGAAATGCCTTTATGGTTTACTGTAGAGCTTGTAAAACCGGGTTTGCTACACGTATCTATACGGTTCTTGGCGTCGTATAAATGATAAAAATTGTCGTGCGCGATATAATATAGTATTGCGAATTTTCAGGCTCATACATAGCGATTCGAGTTCCAACGAAAAAAAGCAACGAACGTTGAATAAATCCTTTTTATATCAGCGCAATATAATCGTGTCTTTTATAGTTTCTCCATCTTCGCCTTGGGAAGTAAAAGCAGGGAGTTGATTTAAAGGTTCGCCCTCCACATGCGGGGGAAGTGGCGTGTCATTTCTTTGATAGTTTATCCGTTTGTTGAGGAATTCTCGTTTGAATCGTTTTACGATATTACCTTGTTACGGTCTACGTCGTGTCAGCTGGCTTTCCAAGGAAAATCTTTTATAAATCCATTATAGCGAATAAGCAGCAGTTCCACTGTAACGTATACATCGTACCTCCTGTGACGTTTGCTTCACCCGGAGCCAGGACGCGCCAGGATCCACCCAATATAGCAAACGCAGCAGGTAGATCAGGGTTAAGGACCCTGGCAGCGCGGCCAGACTGACGACGCGCGGTTTTTGATAAATAGCCCTCACCCCTTTCTGTGCCTTGGGCGCAACACGCCTTCCATATCGCAAAAAAATTTGCCCCGTGCTTCTAATGGAAAAAACAACCATTGCAAAGAAAAGAAGAAAAAAAAATTTGCAAAAAATGAGTTATACACACGCCCGATATTCAAATCTCGTGCGTTTGGTACGTGAAAAATCTTTTCGTTTATTTATTTCGTCGTACGGTACGTAAGTCGAGTAAAATCTGTGAGAGAAGGTATTACCATCAATGCTTTCGTACTACACGTACAGCTACATAGCTTTATGCGAATATAGAGAAAGAATTCTCTCGTCTATGCGGTTAGTAAATCGCTGAGCGAGATGACAACCTTTTACGAAGTCGTAGACACAGCTGCTGCTTGCAGGTATTGCCATGTACCGTATACTCAAGTATTACCCCCGTTTTCTTTTCGAGCGTTGCACTGTTTGCATTTTAATGGATTTATAGTGGATGCTGATAAAGTGTGTGTAAATACGTGCCTCAGTCGGGTTGGAATTTTACACTATTTTCATCGAATCGCGTTTATTACTGCTGAAGTAGAATAAGAGATGTGGCAACTGCAGCATCGACTTCTGTTTACTCTTCGACATTTCTTTCTATATTTTTTTTTTTTTTTCTTGCAGACGCCATTCTGATGGCGCGTATGTGTGTTATAGCACGGGCCGAGGGGTGAAATCAAAACTATTAGGATGACACATCCCGGGGACGTTATCGCGGCGAATCGCGTCTTCAGCGTTTAGCGAAGGGTCGGACATATCCCCAGCTGCGCTATGAGAAGCGGAGAGAAGAGAAGAGAAAAGCGAACGTAGCTCGCGATTCGAGTCAGAAAGAGCTGCTGGAAGGCGTTGCATTGTTCAAAGGTAGGGGGGCAGCAGCCCTGACTCTTATCTCGGTAGACGCGTGACTGGGCTATGATGGAGGGTAGGCTGAAAGACAGGAGACGCTGTGGCATACGAGGACGTAAGATAACGTCGCGACGCTGACGCCCGGCGCCGGTTTCGATCCCCCATAACTGGTGTATCTGCGAGCAGTCCGAAGCCTGCAGCATCAAGGTTGGTTATTCGAAGTTTGCGTCGGCGCCGGCCAAAATCATCCGTTCAGGCCTTAGGGGGTGCGCTCTACTAACGGCGTTGAATGGGACGCCCCTGAAGAGCGTGGACCGTTGTAATTCAATATTGGCTCGATCTCCAGACTCTCACTCCGCAGGAAGTCACTCGCGCAGTTGCTAATGCGAGACCAAAGTTGTCTAATAATGCGTTTTCCACCTCCCCGTATATGAACAAGAACTCGCGCGACTTTTGTTAATTAGCGGATTCGTTCTGCGAGCGGTAAAACCGTGAAGTTAATATCATCCGTACGATCAAGTTTCGATGTTTGATTACGAGTGAGAGAAAAGTTGGGTGGCACAAAAGAGAACACTGAGATAAGTGAGAAATTAATGAAAAGGTTACACTTCCGGTGGGAAAGTGTGAGGTGGTCTTTTTCATCGGCGTTTTCTTCAGATATTTTTATTTCATCTTTTCATCTGTTCTTTTTTCTTTTTTTATATTCTCATTGGCAGCAGCGACAAAATAAAAAAATAACAAAGTATAGAGAGAGGGAAGAACAAAAAAGAAAAAGAAAAATTAGAGGAAAAGTCGTTCACGTAATCGTTGCAGTACGACGACGACGTTGAAATGAAACGATCAACGCAGATGTATAGCTGCACCAGCCAATTAAAAATCTTTATGCGCACGGATGGTGCGCTATATACCCGCCCGCGGAGACGCGACTGTCTCCGAGAAAGAATTTCCATCAAAGAGATGAACGCTAATGAATTCTAGAGGGTTCACAACCCCGTTTAGGGTAGACGACCTGCTACAGTCTTCATCACCTGAAGGAGAAGAACTGCAAAGTTAGCTCTTCGTGTCAGTAAAGGAAGTATATTCAAAAGAAGAAGAAAAAAAGAAAAAAGGGTTGCTCTTTTTCTCTATTTATTTTATTAATTTATACTTTACGTAGGTATTGAAAGTTGAGAACGAGATTAATGTTCCGAGCGTGTAGGTAGCCGTTGCTTTTCACCTGCCCGAAGTTGCGTGGCGAAGATTAAGGAGAAGAAATTGGAGAGAAAAAAAAAGAAGAAGGGAAGAAAAATGATCCTGAAGCAGGTGTTGGTCAGTATTTGATCAGCGTGCATTGTGCATAAATTATAAGATCCCGAACAAGATCATATTATCATGTATGCGTCGTAATTCTTACAAAAAATTTTTCTCCTCTCTTTTTTCTGCAGTACACGCCGACTTCGCGTGGTCACGCTATATTTTGTGGAATGAATGAATAAATAATTGAAAATCTTAATGACAGCGCGGAGAGATAATTAAAATTTCATTTCAAATCTTGTGATTATATAAAAATGGAAGTAATTATATTTCTCGAAGGTATTTCCTTCGAAGGGATAATCATTTTTCACTTGATCAATTGCAATTAAATTTTTCATTCAAACGATATAATGTATGTCTTTTCAGCTGCATCACAAAAAGGCAATCAATAATAATTTTAATCGAAGGCGCGCGCATCAACTGCACCCCCATTTCTGCACCCCGTAAACTCAACACCCTATACGAACGGCAGACTATTCTGTCGCCTTGGTCGGCGGCCCGCAACCCCCAGCCAGCGCAGGTTATATTACCTGTGCCTGGTGCACCCCGCACGCTAGTAAACTGCAATGTGTTATAATTAACATTGATTAAGTCACGCTCTCGTGCACATATTTTCATCTCTACGTCGCTACGTGTCAGAGAACGCGACGCGTCTGCAACGAACGAGAGACTGAAAAGCGTATTGAAAAAAAAGAAAAAACAACCAAACAAAAAACGGAACGAACCAAAAAGAAAAAAAAAGTTGAAGTAGACCGTACAATCTGGAAATTCGATAATGAAGTTTAATCGAATTTTTTGACTCGCCATAGCTGACGTATGCATTTGCACAAAGAAAAAAAAATTCTATTGTAAAGAGTGAAATGAAAATCTACGTGATTTTAATGACGTATAGTACTCAGGAGTCGGCTGATTTATCTGTATAGTCGAAGGAGCCATCGATATTTTATCTGTAATCGCATTAAACTATATAGTATACTGTAAAACTACACAAAGGAATGCGCAAGGGACTTTGAGAACGAATAAGTTTTCTGCTTCGAGACAAAGTTTAAAACTTATTTATCTTATACCGCTGTTTATAATAGAATACCTTTTAATAATGAATTCTTTTATTCTGGAAACAATATTATTTTTATACACACGATCTCGGTTCTTGATAGTGGAAAAAGAAGTATAGAATAACCAGGAAACTTTCTACTCCTCGTTCAGAGACGGCGGTGAAAGAGGCCGAGATAAAAAAGAAAAAAAAATCCAATTATTTGTGAAGAAAGCTGTAGGAGGAGTTGTTCGCCGGTGATTCTGTGTGAAGAAAATTAAACACAATATGTATTAGGAATACCTTTATTTGCGAAACCCACGAGAGCAAGGAGCGTGAAAATACCCCAGCTCCAGGAAAACAAGAAAAAAAGAAAAGAAAAAGAACATTAAAAGACAGGTGTGAGTGAATTTGTGGGGACCTTGTAATTCCGCGTAACTGGATTAGGGTTCATTACACTCGTTATCAATGGGCAGCAGGGCTCTAGATTCTAGAAAATAGGTCTTTAAAGCGCCCCCAAACCACAAAGAGAGAAAAAGGGGGACGGGTGAAAGTCCCGGTTTTGATAAGGGTTGAGTTTCGAGCGGAAGGAAAAGCGTAAAACGGGGAGTGGGAGAAAAAAATACGAACAGATAAAGTAAATTGAAAAAATAAAACAAAAAAAAAAGCAAACTCTCAATGAGGGGAAAACAACATGCCGAAAAAAATATAAGAAGGAAAATTGTAGCCCTCGCGTCTCGCTACGGCGGGATTTGAATGAGAAGTCTCATTAGTATAGACAGCTCTGATCGGCGCATCAAAATATTGGAGACCTGCTGGAGATGTAGAATGGAATATGAAAAGGCTATATAACTTGGCACGAGAAGCATCCGATATGGGGGAATTCCACAACTGTCGTTTGCAAAAACCATAAACGCATTGTAAATACGTTTACGTTAGGGGCAACAGCAGCAGCGGCAGCGGCAGCAGCAGAAGCAGAAGCAGCAGCTATTGCAGCTGACACCACAAACGACCGGTTGGCTGTAACTGCAGCACAACGTCTGCAGAAGGATCAAATAAAACGAGTTCTGCAGCTATATTCGCAGTGCGAACTTGAGCTGGCGACCTGAATTTCCGTTCGATTTCAACTGCCGAGATGGTTATAACCGTCGCAAAATCGTGTCAAATCTCTTTCTCATATTATAAAACAACCAGAGTTCGGTGTGATCGCGATGATGAAAAATTTCTATATGAAAAATAAACAGGAAATACAAAAAGCAAAAAAAGATATCATTTTCGTTTCGATGAATCGTGAAATTATCTTCGTTATACACACACCTCTTCCATGATTTAAAAGCGAGTGATGCGTGGCATCGGACTATAGTATGGAGGAGTTTAGTGCGTGTAGTAAAAATTTATGGGCAACAAATAATGACGATAGAGCGGAAAACAATCGAATTTAAAGAGAGCGCTGGGCAGCGGTCCGCGAAATTGAAACGGACTAACATTACACGTCTATATATAGTTTGCATGCACATTGCACGGTGCAATTGCACAATCGTATGCCAGGCGATATGGGTTAGATATACTAAAGAAGAAGCTATAGTTGAAGAAAAAAAGACTTCGGATGGATGTCAGGAAATTTTCTAAGCCGCAGCAATGGCTGCGAACTATTATTGTTAAATTTCTAATGAATTTCCACCGTTTCTACAGATATTTGCGCAAATGCATGGTACGCATGTAATTCGATAGTAATGTACGTAGTGGATTATATGCATAATGGGAAAAAAAAATTGTGGATTACCACAGAGCCACATCTATTCAGGTATAATATGAATATGCACGGAGACTATAGACAACGAAACGCTATTATTAAAGCAGCGACCACCTGTGCGACCTGATGCTGGAATTGTATGACTATATGTATATCGATTGCAGTGCAGCGTGGCGTATTGCCTCAGGGATACCTGCACTGCAGCCTTCATCACTAGCTACAATCGCCTGGCTCAGGATCAGCGGGACGACTTTGCGGAAATTAATTCGTGATGGTAACATTCAATCATTCTCGACGAAACTGATTTGAGAAAATAGGCGTTTAATTTTTGCCTCCGAAATCGCAAGAACATTGAGACTATGGCTTTTGATTTTTTGGGGATTTTAGGATAGAAAATTAAGATTTGTGCTCAGAAATCTGAATATGCTGAACAAATTGATCGGTTTATTGAAATGATCGCGTTATCCGAGTTGAATTGTTTCGATTTTTGGGTCAAAAATGAAGAATTTTCAAAATCGATCGTGGGACCCTTTTCTTACGTATTTTGACCTCGGGAATACGAATCCGTCGACTAAATTGAGCTGGCAAAATATCCAATCGAGATATCTAGATTTTTTCACTTTTCAAGACGATAAATTGGCGATAACTCGACCAATTTTATAGATAGATCAATTTAACTTACAGATTCGTATTCCCGAGGTCAAAATACGTCAGAAAACTGTCCTACGATCGATTTAAAAAAATGTCGATTTTTGACCCCAAAATCGACAAAAATCTAAGGTATACCCCTTTGGATTTTTTCGATTTTTGGGCCAAAAATGAATAATTTTTAAAATTGATTGTAGGACACTTTTCCAACGTATTTTGATCTCAGGAACACGAATCCGTCGACTAAATTAAGCTACAAAAATATCCAATCGAGATATCTAGATTTTTTCACTTTTCAAGACGATAAATTGGCGATAACTCGACCAATTTTATAGATAGATCAATTTAACTTACAGATTCGTATTCTTGAGGTCAAAATACGTCAGAAAAGTGTCCTACGATCGATTTAAAAAAATGTCGATTTTTGACCCCAAAATCGATAAAAATCTGAGGTTAAAATCCAAAAAAATAATAATTTAAGGTTAAAAAAAAGTCGATTTTTGCGAAAATACTGATTCTGAGACGATAGCCTCATGGAAAAATAATATCTCCTCTTTCTTGTTGCACAGAGAGAAAACAAAAAGCAGAGAAAGAAAGAAGTAAAAACGTATTTGGCGAAGCGAATCATAACGCTGAAGCTCGACCAACACATATCGTAAATTCAGCGCGATTCGATTCGCAATTCGCTCGCGCCATGAGCGTGTCTTATAACTCTACGTCAATTGTGAACAAACAATTTGAGAACATTACAAAGAAAAGGCTATGGAGGGAACAAAAAGTACGAGGAGCAATAAGTGTTCCAACCATAACGTAAAACCACTTGCAAATAAAAAAAAAAAAACGAATTCCAAATTAATTGAACCCTTCATGGACTCTTTCAGACATCATTCGATAAAACCGTATGCAATTCGGTGCTAATTCATGCCATGGGTATGCTCGGTAAGCTAGGTATGAGCTGGTGATCGATATAACCAGGCGGTGTAGAGCTGAAGCCGCGAGGGTCGCAGATCCGCAATCTTTAATCCGAGATCTTTAGTGGCAGGTTCCTTAGACAGTACCAATCTCCTATAATGAAAACGGTGACGAAGCTCCGAGTCTAATTAACCTAATCAACGCAATTCAAGTAAAACCACGTATACCGAGCGGTGCAGGTTCAATAAGACGAGGATATACAGACTGGAGAGATCAGAACCAAATCACCCGAAGATCATCCGATTCGGGATCATGAAATTGATCTCCTGGTTGCCTCCGACATCCCGATGTCAATCACTCGATCAGCAATGGTAGTTTGGATTCCAATGGAATCACCATACGAATCAACGATGTAAATTAAAGCTACAGATTCCGCAGCCAATGTTAGCTGATGAATTAATCCTAGTGGGTGTATATCTATAAGGTGCGACAGGGTGAAGCTCTGCTTATCCTTAATCCGTTGGAATATATCGCCTAGCTGATCGTCTAGCAGAGAACAGAGCTAAAGAGGTACGTGTGCGTACATCGGTAGTATTCCTACCTGATGCTAGACGAAGCTTGTATATCGACTTGCAGTTTCTGTCCGACCGGCGATGCACGTTGGGGGTAAATTAGATTGGATCAACCCGCGGTGAGCTCTGAGCCCAGAGCAGATTAGCAACGAAACAAAACTGCGCTAATCTCGAAACTAAACTCCCCTTTTTATATGGGTACCTAATCGAAGCGATAGTTTTAAGTTACCCGTTTCAATGGAGTGTTTTTAGTTTTGTTAAGTCTTAAATTTAAGCTCAAATTACGTAACACTTGTTTTGTTTTCCAACCGCTATACATATAGCAGAGGTAATTTCACTCGCCGCACCTGGACTTGAACCTGAATCTGAACTAAAATAAAAGAAATTCAACAAAATAAGATAAAAGGATTTTCATCTATCATCGTGAGATGTTTCTTCTTCTTCTTTGTCATTTAACAGGTAATTCAAACTTGCACCTAATTTCAACGACGTTTAATTACGCTACCTGTGTAGATATGCTTAATACGTATACAGGAATTAATATATGCAAGATTAATTATAAATCGTTAATTAGAACGGAAGCGATCGAGTATGCGTACGGCCAAGTATACGAGGGTATGGGTAGCTGGTATGTAGTGAATACACATACTCATTTACACAGTGTGTATGTAATGTATATCGTATACTTGCGCTGCCGCTCCGCACCAATCGGTGTGTAATTCTCCGACGTTTCGCGATTACATCAAAGCGACGGAGAATTTCAATTAGGCACAACGGCGACGACGACGACGACGAGAACAAGAACGAGAACGACGACAACGACAACTATATAAATCCATTCAGCATAAATGTGAAAATTATTTTCCAAATAAAATACAAACGTAGGCGAGGGAAGGACAAAGTGAAGAATAAAAATATCGGAAGAAAAAATCACCTGAAATGGAAAAGTTCTATTTAAAAATGTCGTCTTCACCGCAACGTTACTTAACCCGAGTTAGCTTACATCTAAATCATGGCGCGCGTTTATTTTCCGCGTTTCTATCTTCGCTATGAAAATTTACAACCTGCACCAACATTCGCAGCTCTCACCTCAGCTATCCGGGTATAGATTGCGAGCGCGTTACCTATATCTCGAGGTTTAACGCCTTTGAACTCCGACCGATAACTAAACAGGCAATTTAACACATGTACTTTCGAATCGCATGAACGCGCACGGAACATTTCAACAATCTAGAGAGGGTTCGAATTGAAGCGGCAGACAAAAATGTCGGCAGTTCATTTCATTTATTTACTCTTTTTTTCTCCTCGTTCGTTTTTCCATCGTTTTTTTTTTTTTTGTTTCGTTTTTTATTTCAAATGAAACTTTTTACCGGACCGTGTTGCACGCAGGATTATCGGAGCGCATATGCTCGCAAAATCAGTAACGTAAAAAAGCAGTCCAGTTTGATTTCGTCGTTACGACTTTTAGCCGTTACACCGCACAGCAGGTAGAAAATATATACGGTTGCTATCCATAGGTAGGATATGAACACAATCAGGACGATATTGGTTTCGACGTTTGACGAAATGCAACGACAACCTGTCCGTCCGTCTCTCGTGGTACATACCCATATAGCCAGACGCTATGTACCACCAACGACCAAACCCATTCGATTTCCGTGAAATTTTTATCCCGTTTCCATCCAGCGTTTAATATCCCGAAAAATTTACGGAGAGAACAAATAAAAGGATCGCTACACTGATCGAAATGTATCTGCAATCCGTTATATACGTATAGATGCATGAGATGTAATCGTAATTTGGAGAGAAAATATTCAAGCAATAAAATTTTCAATAAACAATTATATCTTATTGTTTTTCACCCGGAGCGAATGAATAACTGAACGTTTGCGAAGTTGCGTATACGTTTTGCATATATGGATATAAGTCGAAAGCGACGTTGGTAATGGTAGCGGTAAAGTAAGAAAATGACGTTTGGAAATATCGGGTATTTCATTTGACCCTTGGCGTCTACGAATCCATTGATCCTCCGCGGGATGCTGCAACAGCATCATCGGGGTTTGGCGGCTGGCGGCGTTATCTCCGGTTAAGCTCTGGAGTCGTACGCGGGGAGATACGAGGCCATAACTCGAGAATGTTCTCTCGGAGCCAAACCGAACCTCGTAGGACATTTCTAGCGATAGTTTAGTAGCCTAAGAAAAGCAGTTCCACTCTGCCGCCGCCGCCGCTGTACAGGTAAGAAATATATATGCGCGCTTCTTGTTTATTGACCGGAGTTTCCTACCCCACCTTCACCGCGCTAGCGCGAGAAGAAGGGCCCTAAAACTTAAAAGACTCGCACATTATACTTCTTCATAACTTCGTATCACTTATGTTCACTGCTATACATATTTTACGCATAACGATCAAGATCGTTAAGAATAACACACTTTTAATTACGCCGAATAAATCTGGAATGTACATGGATATATAATGCGTGTACTAATTTTCATTTTTAATGAGACATCTAACGATATGATTATAAAATATACGCACTGATTATTTCTGAAAAAGAAATAATTTTATAACTAGGTGAATTCCACCGAAAGAAACCGAAGAAAAAAACGAGAAATAAAACATATTTCTCTGCGGTGATTCCCGACGGAAAGCACGAAAAGAATTAGTTTGAAAACTTCAACGGTATCTACAGAATTGTTTTTTTCTTCATGATTATGATAATCCTAATTCTTCACGGACAGCGGAGAGATTTGCACTCGCGGAACGCGTCCTGAAGGACCTCGAGGGAGTGAATTTCGGAGTAGGAAGTTTTCGGACTCTGATAAACGCGAAGTAAGTAAAATAAGCGGAATGACGAGAGCGTTGAGTTCTTACGGTAGCAGCAGCAATATATAAGCTATTGTTATTTCAAACTACACGGTAACTGCCCGCGTCAATTAATATGATAATTACGGTACTCAAAGAACCGTAACTAATTGAATGAAGGGAAAAATTTTGCATTCAAGTTAACGTAATTTAGAATCAACTCGTGATTCTGCTGTGCATACTACCGGCGACGACGAGTTCCACGGGATCCGTAGTCGATTAATTATCATTAATTAATCATCTAATTAATCAATTAATTATAACTTGCTATACTTATAGTCGAATAAAAAACTCGAATATGATATTCCAATACACGCGTCTTCACGCTGAAAGGTGCTCGCCGAGAGCAAGCAAAGAAATAGCAGAGAATTTCTAGGCGCGAGTGTGAAGAATTCTCGTATCATATCTGATGGTTTTTCATGTGTTTTGTGTATTTGAAATAAGAAAAAGCACCGCTACACAGATATAACTTGTGCAATTAGAAGTTTAAAGTCGATTTAAAGCGCGACCCGCTGCACGGTAGCAACATATAGTGAAGCGGCAAAATTTCTACGACAGCGTTGAAATCAAATGGTTCAATTAACGTCAATTAAATCTGTCTCCCGTCATCGTGGAATTCCAACGACGTACCCTCTGATTTATTTACGGATCAGTACCGACATAATAAAAGACAAAACAGTTATTCCTCGTAAAACATGAGCAAGCGGCGTAGCAGCGTGCGAATTAGAATTTGGCAAAGTTCCATTTGTATATAGTCATACGCGTTACACCGCGTGATGGGGTAAAGGAATTAGGTAGTTAGATACCAGCGAATGAACTATTTCGACGAACTGAACTTTACTAGAAATATCAACGAAAAATTAATAACCGCATCCACCCTTGTAAAACAAAAACTAATCCACTTACGCACCGAAATGCAGTGGCACAGCTTCCACCCTTTACGATCTACATAGACACCCCCTCAACAAATAATCTTACGGAAGATTGACGTCGGGGATTATCTAATTTTGTATGCAAAAATTTGTCAGCAATTTTCATTCGATTTCTGAAGAAATATACTGAATTAAAATCGTCTAGTTTTAGTTCTATTCGCAAAGAGTTATGAATGCGAAGAATTACAACTGACGAGATGCGGAGGAAGGAACCCTTTATGCTTCATGTTATATTCATTAGAAATAATTGATTTTCTACACAGCGCGAATGCAATTTCCATATTAAATTGAAAGCAACTGCACCATCGCAGCTTATATTTCGTTGGCTGACTGCCCGTCAAATTATTACTTCAAAATTAACAACGTTTCGCGCAGTGGTATGTAATACATACGAATTCAACCCGTTATACGCTCGTCTGAACGAGCGATGAGTCGCGAAATACGAGAAAAATAAAAGAAGAAATTTTCATCAATTGTTGAACTGAAAACTCACCTTAGCTGGATCAGATTTTTCCGGCTGATCAACGAAGGTCTGAGACCCTCTGGAGACCGTGTTCCTTCGGGGTGCCGTGGTGATATCTTGCGATGGACGAACAAACTCGATTCTTCCACCCTCAACGACGATGTTAGGGGCTGGTGGAAAACTTTCTGTATTACCAACCGGATCGCAGTACCCCAGAAGCCCTGCTTTCTCCCCGTACAAGGGATGAATTTGTCTGCAACAGTCGATAACCGAGGGATGCAGTGAAACGTTTTGACTCCTCGCGGCAATCGCACCCCCGAAAATTTCGCAAGCTCAATGCCATGGTCGGAAAGGTAGGAATTGGGCAGAAATGAGCTTTTCAGAAATTCCACGTACCGTCAAACGAGATCAACGATTTTTGAAAAAAAAATTATTTTCAATACGTCTAAACCAAGTGAGAAAAGTAAACTGATATCACAGAAGCTGCAGCTGCAGTCGTTCTAATCGTATGTTAATTTTAATCAAGAGCTGCATGGATTTTACTGTGTGCGTGTCACCTCTGGATATACGTTGAACCTCTTCTTACAATGAATTCTGAGTAAATATTAGTTTCTTTGCTCTACGAGATTTTGGAGTCGGGTGTAAGAGGTTCGTATAGGGTAAAATTACACGAATAAACTAAGCTCTAGCTGGTTTTCTTGAGTTTACTTAGGCGACACTTTAACTGCGGCACACGGAGGCACGCCTATCACGCGCGTCTTTCCAAGTATATTAAAAATCTCTTCCGAGTCCAGCGGAGTCGCTAACATCTTTACTCTTCGACTCACAACAGAAGACGACGAAGAGAGAGAGAAAAAAAAAAAGACTCCTTTTTCCATATCCACGGTACTCGGGATGGGGTCATAAAGAAATTGTAAAAGATGCTTAAAAACGAGGTTACTTTCGAAAATTCTACCCCTAAAAGAATTACCAGTTAATTTGCTATGTGGTGCTAAAAGAGCGCAGGAAAATTTGACGAGTTTCGGTTATTACCTACTGGGTCTTTTGGTATTCGGAGGGTTATGAGATTACGCGAAATTGTTAGAGGAACGTTCGTCGCATGGAAGAAGAAGTGGATAAATGAGGGAGATAAAAGTGGATGTTCAATTTTCTGAGGAGAGCTGGTTTTCTCAGCAAAGCTGCCGGTTACCCCTCGAGTAGTTTGACTGTAAAGTATCAATTTCAAGGTTGAATGAGAAGCAAGTCAGCCTCGAGGCTTCTGCGTGGATGTAGCACGTCCAAAGCCCGAAACCAGAGACAAGGTCACCTAGAAAGCCACCGTTAGAACCTCTGGGTCGATAGGTAACTTTACAAAATTGGGGTAATTTGTTACCGGAAAACCCTTCCCCAAGATATTCCGCAGCCTGCACGCTACCTAAGTGCCCAAAATCATCTCTTACTACATTTCAAGAGAACTACGAGGAATAATTTCACCGCCACAAAACTGAACATTATAAATGTAATTTTCCATTCAGCTACTCGTCGTGGTATCGTCGGATAAAAAATAATGAAAATGTGAATTATCTGCAGGTAAATACGAATTTGTTGATGAATTGAATAATCGAGGTGTTAATTTAACTTACCTGGGGGAAGCAACCGGGCGGGGTTTGTCGAGAGCGAGGTCTGCGCCGATGTTAGCTTCGGTACTACGACCATTGGAAGCCCTGCAACATCAAGACAAAGATAATTAACTACGGAAGCAATGGGACGGAAAGGTAGAAATACAGACAGTAATATAAAAGCTATAAGTATTCTCATAGATACTGCATACAGGAATGAGGTGAACGTGCTCTGGATGAACTGAAAAACTACTGCAGACACGTCGCGCTGTGAATCAGCTGCACGTCAGGATCATTGCAGCGCGTGATTGTAATTAGAGCTTCAGAGTTACGGGAGTGCGGTGAAAATAAAAGCTCATTGTTTTCCGTGATATCGTGAGAATTATACGACGAAATGGGAAGCGATCTATGAATTCCGATACTCTTCCGTCGTCGACCATACGTATTATCCACGTCTCGTGCGATCCATCAATCATAATTAATTAATTAATTAATCCATGATTCAGTAGCTGTGGAAATACACGCGTATGACGTATGATTACATAACGATCAGATTTTTATCGTAGGATTTAAATTTCTGCTATTAATCTAACGGGTTTCTTGAAGAATATAAACTGACTGTACATATCTACACGTGTACATCTCGGTAACAAATCACCGTTTTAATTAGGGAAATCGTACGGCGTGCTATCAGCGACCCACAACCAACTGCAGCAACAGAAGTTGAGGATTGGCAACAACTCTTTAAATACCAAAGTCAATCG
Source organism: Athalia cordata (assembly GCA_963932425.1). NCBI lineage: Eukaryota > Metazoa > Arthropoda > Insecta > Hymenoptera > Athaliidae > Athalia > Athalia cordata. The sequence continues at coordinate 37,930,338 of OZ010626.1, forward strand.
TTGCGACAGCCCATCGTATATCTTGTGTGGGCAGCCACACGTCGATTTGGAGAAAATTTTGAGGAGCTGGTGTAAGAAAGAAAAAACATCGACAAACTTATTTCTGAATGAATTCGATAAGAGGAAAATAAAAATGAATGAATGGACGTAATAAAAAATCGTACGAAACGACGTGAGTATTGTGTTGGTTTACCCCCTGCTGAATTATCAGGGTATTTTAACGATTGCTCTGATCACGTGGAAGTGATTTTCGACACTTGAACGTTAATAACCAAGAAACAGGAACAGCTACGGCAACGTCATGCCAACGGCAGCAGGTTCTTTTTCCTATAACTAACGATCTTCTGTCAAAGCGTATACTTCGATTCCTCGATACGAAAGATCTTCCAGCTCCACGAACTCAACGTCTAGATATCGTAGCTCTCAACACATATCACTTTACTCTCTACTCATTAATTCTCGACTGACCCTGATTAGTGATCAGCGATCTGCACCGGGAGGTCGAAGACCACAGGTCAAACTGACGGACCCTCAATCACCACGGAAGAGTACCTATACTCGGACTAAAGGAAAAAATAAGCTTCCGCTCAACAGATTTTTTCGGCAAGATGAAATTCTTCGATCATTTAAACAACTCGAATGTCCAAAGTGATGATATGAATGCGTGTAAATTTTTCCACCATCTTGTCTACCGGTGTAACGAAAGAAGAGCGAACTCTACGCTTCGTAAGATCGCGAGGCAATCGAGACGAAGTCGATCTTGCATTAAGTTATGAACTATGGGAGATGCGGGCGAATCGACACTTCCTTCTGCCATGTGAACGTACGTACGTGCTTTCGTGTGTTCCGCTCTTAATGACCTCGACCTCATCTTCCTCTAGCAGCACGTCGCTCGACCGCCCACATATTTCACAATCTAAGTTACGGCCCATTGGTTATATGCAGACACAGCCGCTTTGTGTCGAAATTATTATTGAAATCCGAATCACGATAAAACTATCTTCAAAGAGGCGGCAGAAGGAATTACTTTTCATATCATAAATCCATTAGATCCCGAAACATTAATTAATATACCAAAACTGGTGAAATTCTAAAGTTTAATTTTGATAATATACCTGCGCCGGTTCTCAGGGGTTTTCTGACGTTCGGTTTGAAATTAACGATGGAAACCATCAGCGAGTCGTGGAAACCTTTTTTTTGTTCAAAATGGAAACGAGATGACACGTACATATGTTCCGGTGATTGTGGGGTAGCGTTTGCTCCAGGGAGCCACTTTTTCTACAATGTAAAACCTCGACGCGCGAGTTATCAGGACTAATTAGTGGGGAAGGACTCATTCCTCTTAATTACAACTTCCTCACGGTTTGAAATAACATCTACATACATCTCGAACAATAAATATCTTCTCCCTTAATCTCACCCTAAAAGTCTTCCAATTAGTTCCCGTGCAGCCGTTCCCGAAGATTTAATCGTCGAATTAAAACAAAATATAACAGCAGAAAATCATTATGATTTTCACTACAATTAATAATTCGGGTTTAAAATCAGCGGGAGTCTCGCTGGGCGGCGATAAATCGGCGAGTGACTTTGGGAATCGCTTTATGACTGGGTAGCATGCCGAAGATATTATCTTTGTTTCGACACGAGAGATCGGTAATTAGCATCATGATCCCGGTACGACTACCGAAGTTGTTTGACGATACCGACAAGTTCAGTTCCGACTTGTATCCTACGGGTACACTCGAAGTACTCCGGCGTTGCGCGGCAGCCTCTTGAAATCGCTAAACTCGCTAATGAGGTACCAAGTTGCAAACTAACCGTGATCTGCTGCTGCCGCGTTCAGATAACAGATGTAGAATACTCGATGTATCTCCACCGAGTCTCAAGGTCCGCGCCACACCATTGAGATTTAACATTCAATCCCCTAACCGAGTGTACAAGAATACCGTTATCAACTACGAAATTACCGCTGGGTAGCCGATAAAATATTATGCAGATAAAATAGGGTAACAGGTAAATTTCACGCCACGGTATAATTTCAACGATAGCGCGTGGAGTCGAAAAACGTCGAGATAAAATAGAAAATATACGCGGCATAATTGAAAGAATAAAAAGTTTCGTAACGCGTAACCGTAATCCCCTTAGTACGGGTTGTCGCTGATTTAATTAGAGGTATGTAAATTATCAGATCTCCTTTAAGCAATCGTCGTGTTTGCACCCGCGCGTAACACTTTCGTATATATTATATTATACTTTCGCACTGCAGTGACCTGACCCCTGGTGACCCGGGGTGGCCTTTCGCCCCGTTATCGCCTCGTTCCATACCGTTTAAAGCGGAGATACACCCACAAAAATGCAAGCATCAGCAACATCGTTTCAAGTATAGGGTAATCTCGTTAGAATAAAAATCGTCTATACGGCCATAGGGCACGTATGTATATTGGACGCTGCTACAACATTCTTGTACGAGGGTTAAGAATATAGAATTACGACGGTATCGCGGGTGGTTCAGAAAAATATACTTTGCAGACGTCCGGACGTCGTTCGCAACAGGAGCGGCATGCGTGAGGCTCCAAGTATTATACCTGTTGTTCGAGACGAGTTTACCTCTGCTCGATAACTTTTCAACCATATACATATAGAATATATACGTTTACCTACACGTACACGTATTTGCGTACGTGCACAATCCCCCGTCCCTCGCGGGTGACATTAACCCGACTGTCTATATAACCGCGTTGCGTTGCTGAGCGTTAAGGTCTCCGTAAAAGTTAATAACGGTAAAGCTGCATGCCTGACTTCAGAATCGCCGGTAAGTCATGACACGTATGAACATACGTGAACGCAAATATGAACGCGAACATTCGTTTCCATATCGTCGGGTTGGCCTAAAATATTTTTTTTGTCCCCACCCCGAAACACCGTACACCGCGATTCGGGCTCGCGCGACGATCGTCAATTTTTTATTTTCATTTCTCGCCACGTATAATTTTTCCATTTCAACGACCCCGTATCCATACTGCGGATATCGCAGTGAAAATCGCGATTCTTTCCACTTTTTGTATACATAAGTAGGAATAAAACGTTATAGTGTTCCTCCGCATGCGTTGATACCAGCGGCGGGGGTTACAAAACCACAGACGGAATGTTCATTGCCTCGAAGCAGCAGCTACGCCAAAACATAAAATTAATTGGCACCGAGAAGTTGGCACTTCCTTGGAGCCGCCGCAGCAAACTTAAAGTCGTTCTCCAGGTCGGCGTCGGCCTCTAACGTCTGCATCGCGGTTTAAATTCTCAAAATAACGCCTTGGGGGTGATTCAGTCTCTCATTTAAACCGGACAATAAAATTCCAATCGCTTTTCCAAAAGTTTTCATCAATTCTCTCTGGGCACCAGAAAATTCACTACCTCCAATAAAAATATTCCTCCTTGTACATCGTAATCAATTTGTTTTTTTTAATTATAATAACTACGATTATCAAGTCGTCCGACTAAATTTGAGAAGAGAATCCTGTAGTTCCGACCTTCGAAATTTGAGTAGATCGTCCATACCGAGCTACATGTAGTTCTATATACTTTGTGTGTTCCGTTAATTCGGTAACCGGAGTGGAAGAAAGTCGGCGCGTTGAAACTGAGATGTGAAAAACGATGCGGAACGACCAAGAATTAATCAGAGCGAATTCAACACTGCTAATGGCACCCGTACGCATCGGGGCGCAGGTCCCTCGCTCCATTCTAAAATCATTACTCCGATTCAACTCTGTCGTTAAATCAACCTCGTGATAATTTTACCATGATCTTCAACACGGCGAACGAACAAAAAAAAAGCTATTCCGAGTCTCCGTTTATTTCCATCTAATTTCTAAATTAGAGTCGGTAATGCGCCGTTTCGAGGATATTATTGTCTAGCATGGTGCGGCATGCGAGCGTCGTTTGTGATTCACTTGGTGAATGCGACGAATGGAAAGGAGAGGGGACGGATGACCAGCTGGAGCATCGCGTGGAAGATAGCACACGCTGGTTGGCATCTTCTTCCTGGTTCCCTAGGCGTTACTCACGCAACTGCAGAGGTCCCAGTCTCAGTTCGTCCCGGTAAGATCAAAGTCATCCATGCCAGATATTTCACTCCAACTGCAGCGTCTGACTTCATGCCAAGAACAAACTTGCTGGCCTTAACTATGTAGAATTCGCCAAGGGGGATGTCTGTGGAAATATCAGGGGAATGTGGAATCTGATACAATCTTCGTTTTTCTTATTTTCTTATTTTTAATGGAAATTTTTTTTAATTATCCAACAGCAGGTGCGTCGAATACAGTTCACGGAGTATCTACCCCAACTAATTTTACTTTTCCTCTCGACGAAAAATGCTTGGAACAACGTTTCTTTTTTTTTTTTCAATTATCAATTCCTGACGTATGTATCCGACGTCGAATTTTCCCTCTTTATGAAAAGTGAGAAAAATGGAATCACGAGACCGGCCCTCCCCTTGTCTTCGAGAAGAGTGGAACGCTCTGGAAAAACATTCGCCGATCTGGGCGATAACAACTTCCGGCGGAAGTGCCACTCACGTGAACGAAGTTCGACTACTATACTTCTATCGTGCCAAGACATCGCGAGAGAGGAGCGTCTTTTTAACTCTCGTCTAGAGAACTGCTGGAGATTGGCTACAGTTTTTTCAGCTATTTTTCATCGGTGAATGGGAACGAGAGAAGAATAAAAATGTTCGAGTGGATGTAATTATTTTTTATTGGAACGAAGAGTTCTTCAGATTTGATCCACAAATCGACTTCCTCATTGGCTATAGATCTTGGAATAATATTTCTTATTCACCTTTCGATATATACGTGTATATAATGTTAAGCGAGTTTCATAAGCATGCGAACGGCGAGGAAGAGTTCACGCGCATTTGTTGTAAAGGGTGAAGAACTTTGGAGCGAGTTGAGCGGCTCGATAGAAAGCAAAATATCACTTACGGTTTATAAACTTAACAATATAAGTAGGTACCTAGTTGCGGTTATCGATGACCATCGATGATCACCTTCTCATTCTATTCTCTTGTATTCGATTCTACATCGATCGTGCGTGTACGGTAGATCCATATGCAATAATAAAGACCGCGATGATTTTTCACAATTTTTTAATTTACAAAACGGATTCTTAACATGAGATAAATATAATCTTATGGTAAAAACAGGTCTGACGAGTGCTGCGGTACGCGGTGGTTTATTCGATTAATGAGTTTAATCGAGATCGGTGAATGCGGTTATCTGTTCTTTTAATTAATTATTATCGATCGCTAGTATATGTGTACGCACATATATTCAGTATTAACTTTGAGAAATCCGTTAAAATAAATCACGGTGATTACATAAAACCTTCGTTCCGGTAAATGAATCGTGCTCATTTACTAGAAAAATACTTAAACTAGTTTCGCTGTAGAAGAGTATGGTATTAGCTGTGTGGATAATTATGTATGAACAAAAACAGTGTTGAGAGAAAAAGAAAGAAAAAATTAAAATTTTATGTTCAGGGAATATAATTGACCCCATGGGGTTTTCCCTAATTTTGAACTTTACCACTGTACAGCTAGAGGATCTCAAGTTTCTAATTTACCGGCAATCCCTAACTGCAACCGGGGCGCGTATTCTAGCTTCCCGTGATTCTATTTCAGTTACTTCTAGAGCGGAATATAATTACTGGCTGAATCATAAGCCCCAGCTTCCGAACCGGCCACTACCTCCTCTAGCTGCTACTACTTTCGTATGTATAACTCGAGTGCTGAACCAACAGGAGTCACATTCCCACTCTGAGTCATTGGTACGTTGACAGGAGCGCGTGCCATAACAGAGACGAATATAAATCACACGGATTCTATAGCGGAGATGAATTCGTGCGATACCAACACCTACGCTAACCGTACAGATGATATCCTGACTTTTGTTTGTTCTTCCGTCATATACTCGTAGTAAAAGTATCACCGCGAGATGATCGTCCAAATTTTTTTGTCGTCGAAGCCTGATCCCAGCTTTTTCCAGATTAGTTTTTTTCTTTTTTTTTTTTTCTACTCCGCTTCCTACGATTTCTCCGAAACCGCCTGACCCAGGGTCTTCCAATTTTTAGGGCTTCATCTAATCATAGCCGTAGAACAGTTTAATCTGAGCTACCGATCGATCCATAAAAGAAAAAAAAAAACAAAAAAACTTCAGCTGACCCCTGCGCGGTAATATTTTTGGATCGGTAGAGAATGGTGAAAAGTTGAAAATAATCAAATCGTTTATTTTTCCGCTCCCTAGGTTGATCTTTGCCGCCGATGATGATGGAATATTATACCGTATGATCGTTCAGCGAGATTCAAAGTATGAGAATGTATGGGGGGCTATGTAAAGTGCATGGAATACTGCACGGGGCAAGATCGGGCCATGGGTCGTCGCCCCGAGGACAGGAAGTGGCGAGTGCTGCCCGGCTTGGTGATCGCTTCAAGGAGTCTTCTCTTTCGTTCATTTCTAAGAGCGAAGAGTACGAGGGTACGACGGACCACGATCACAAGTTTAGGTTACAATACGTGCGTGTGGATAGGTGTTAGGGAAAAGGGTCCTACCTACGAAGCGAGCGGTACCTAATACCCCCTACCAATACGTATATACCCACGTATTACGCCGGTACGACGACGACGACGACGACGAAGTTGAAGAAGAAGTAAGGATAAGGTAGGGCTTCGGAGATCGTGAAGCGACGAGAGAGTACGAGTAGGAGGAGGATTCGGCCCACGCGTTAAAGTCCCGACTGCTGCTGCCAGCACTCAAGAGTGCTCCATTTGAATTTTATCTTTATCGCGTTACAGTGCCGGCGTTTGAAACATTACTATACATACTCTTAAAAGAGACAGTCGTGATCAGTGAACTGCAAGGCGAGAAATCCTCTCCAGGGGTTTTCGTCACTCGCGATCATCTCACGAATCCATTAGCTCATGTTTTATATTTCCACCGCGAGAATCTCTCTGCTCGATATTTGTTAAACATTCATGACTGGTACACGTGCATATAGGTATGTAGACATGAGAGTGTCGTAAATATCCGGTCTCTGCTCTGAAACCGATGTGGTTTTGTACGGTGCACAAAGCGGTGCAGACGTTTGATTATAAAGTAAATCCGATGTCTCCTTATCTTCTCTTCTACTTTGTATATCTCATGGGATATTTCTTATGGGCTTATATATCGCTACGGGGGTTTATCTGTATCTATACGATAAGATCGGGGTCTGGTCTGAACCTCGGCCCCGGTACCACCTTTGCATGTTACGTAATTACGCGGTGGCTTCAGCAGCTCGCTCTACAGCTCACCTGGGGACGGATGCGACGCGGCGGGTTCCGCGCAAGACTCTTTCCTCCGAGGAACCCTCGGGCCCTAGGGCCCCGCGTATCCACGGACAGAGTCATTACGTCATTATGAAGTTACACGGTCCGATAGTCCGCGATCCAACAAATTACAGAGACCGCTAACCTCCGACGATCTTGTATGGGATGTATGGCTACTCCGATCCACTTCCCGACGACGATGGCGCCTCCATTCGAACTTCTCCTTTCTTATTCTCTTCTTCCTCTTCTTCTTCTTCTTCTTGGAATTATTCAAGAATTCAAAATATATTGTTATCCAGATTACACCCGCAAATGGGTATTACGAGTTTTCTCATGCGTGCACCGCAGCTGAAAATGCTGCGGGCAAATATCGGCGGTCACCGCATTATCATCCCATCGTGGAGAAAAGTAGACAGGTTGGTAAGTAGAGCTGTAAAGAATTTTTTTATTTCCGCCCTCGCAGAGTCAAGAATCATGCGATGGCATAAAAAATAAAAGAAAAGAACATACTTTCGACGTAAACCCAAGGAAATCAAAGTTTTTTTTTCCAGTCTTGCTCGGGGGCGGGTAGAATCTCATTTATTCTCAATTCTTGTTATCAACGATTTAAGCGAACCTGCATTTTTCCCCAAGGCGATTCACCCACTCCTGATTTGTAATTGTTTCGCCGTATATTTGAATCAACCGAATTTTTAACGGGTGGAGAATAAACGGCTACCGAAAATCTCGACGTGCCCTCAGGTGCCTTCGAATTTCCCTTTATTAAAAATCGACCTCTATACTTACCAGAGCCTGGATTTTTTTCACTCGAAGGAAAACGATCTAGGAACAAGTGTCGATAAATCTCGATAGTCTATGGCCTATGAGTAATGGCATCAATGTGCCTATTATATTAGAGAGAGGCAACCGGTCGAACGCGTCTAAACTCTATGAAGTCAGGCGTGGGCCATGTAGGTTGCCCTGTCCTGTCGGCGAGCGCTTAGCGGCCCCGACTCACATCGGTATAGAACTTGCATAAGCGGCGCTCCCTGAACTTCTATTCCCATAGAGCGTATAAAATGTACATATGTATGAATAAATACATTCATGGATATATGTTAAGTACAACACACAGCTGTTAATGCCGGTGGTTCTCTACCGAGTGCGGTAGACACGTGATAGCGTAACGACCGTCAGAACTTTAGCCAACATTTATACGCATCTATTATTTTCATTCGTGGGTAGATACGTATGAGAACTGAAGATAGTGAGACGAGTGCAGCGTATAACCGAAGACAAGATGATTGAGAAAATAATCGATGCCCCGTGCGTGAGTACTTTAAATGCTAAACGTATAAATGAGATTTAATCGACGATGATCGTGAGTCTCGACTTAAAAAAAATCCGCGTTGCTTTCGTCGGGAATAACAAATTGTACGTTTTATATCTGGTGCAGCACTTTTAAGGAAGGATTGTAAGTTGGACGAGCTCGAAAATAGAGAGGGATGATACAACTTAGGGCTCTGCATGAGCTCACGCCAGTTAGTAATCCTCTAGTTTCGTACGACGGTACACGAATATTCTATACACTTCTCTCGGCGTGACGCATTGCTTACACGAAACGATTTCCTAAACGTATTTTTCTGCGGCAAGCTCAAAGAGGAACACTTACTTGTAGGTACGTCTGGTAATGGGACATGGAACCGAGCTGTGAGGCAAGACAGGGCAATTCCGGGCAGGACTTAAGGCTAGGACTTGCCGCAAAGGAACAGAGCGAGTTGCTGCTGTTGCTGCTGCTGCACGGAGTATGAATGAAGTCGAGTCGCGGATCCCACACACAAAGCGAAGCTTACAGCCTCCTATTACCAACACTCGGACTATTTTTAGTACCGGAGAACGCGTTAGAGGCAGATATCATACAGATAAATCACATCTCGGCTGAAGGGAGAGAGAATTTGAAGAAACAGAATCCAAGTTGTATGGAAAGGAATGTGAAAAAAATAAAGAGAACCTCAAAGATCATTTCTATTTCGTATGAATACTCCGCGCCTATTCAATTGTCTGTAAGAGTCATCGATAATTCTAGGCTGGATTATGATGAGAATAATATTATGGCATCATTTGATGCACCGCTTAAGGATAGCATGAATAACTATTCTTTGAAACAATGATGCTATTCTATGATTGCATCTAATAATGGGATGATCAGAAGGTGAACGAAAAATAGATGGACATCGAACGACTCCTTGATTTTACAATCACGAGGCTATACATCGACGGTTTGAAGGGCGCCCGATCATGAAGGGAAAAAAAAGAATATTTCAAAACTAAATTTACGACCCATAGCTTGAAAACGATCGTGACTCGATCCTTCGGTGCTCGGAAGAGAAAAAAAAATTAATTACATTACGCAACTCGGTGATGATATTAATTTCAAAGTTGATAACGTATTGTCGAATGGGGTCCGGGTCGGTCTTCAACCCCGAAAACTCGTTCGGCGTTCGCCTTAGGGTCTAATCTGTAATAATTGAGCGAAAACGGTGGGCAGTGTAGGTCCGAGACGCTCTCGGTGCGGTGCCCTTCGATCGATACCAGCGTTCCACGGATGATTTATTCTTCGATTTCGATGCAAAGAGCCCCGAAGTGGATTCATCGCTACACTTAAAAACCGTGGATGTGCCCCGAGGCGAGCGTGGAGGCCAAGCAGAGGCCATTCTCGACCCGCTTAGACCTTTGCATCCGTGAAGCCAAAATAAGCCCTACCCGATAAGATTAACCACGCCTGGTGCGCCCTCTCGCCGTCTATTCACTACAGATATAGAGAATACATATTCCCGAGTGTGGGTATATTTTCTCCCCGTTGATATAATCCATATTCCTACGCATTCTCTTTGTGTTAGTTTCGGGGCACCGAAGAATCTTTCGAAAATATTCAGGACCGGTTGTGATATCAGCTCACGAAACGACGACGACGAAGATGCCGCGCCTTGCAGCTACGGGTCTTATCTTTTGCAGAGGGTTTCCGATTTTTGCATTTATATAGCCAATACGTGTCTACCTGATCCTCGATATCACTGCCGAAGTTCTTTTTTTTCTTGCTTTTGCTTACGTCGCGCTTCGAAATCGGTCATTCGATAAATCATATTCACTCCGATTTCTATTATCTTCGTCAGAATTCTAATCGAGATTTCAGAATACATCAAAGCAGTTTTAACGATTAAAGATGGGAAGGCAAGATAGGGAAAGAAAAATCTTTTCTTGTTCCCCGGTGAAAAAAAGAAATAAATAAATTGCGAGGGGCGTTGCTACTGTACAAGACTAGCAAATTGGCCATTTCTGTTTGATAAACCGGAGCGAGATATGAGGATAGACGTCACCGACTGTGCGTCGAACTTCCCCGGGGCGATTGGTGAGGGAGGCAGCCAATTTGCTATCAATTTTTCCAACTCTCGAATTGTTGGCGAAACGAAGAGCTAATAGAAGTATATAGGCGAGGAGGGATCCCCCTTCGGATATAGACAAGTTCTTTGCCCATGGTAGAGATCATTTCGTTAGCTTCACACGTCGATTGTTGCTCCCTTTCCAAGGAGGGTCGAGGATGACTAAAAAGTAAAAGGAAGGAAGGGAAAGTGAGGGGATTGGCCAGATTGTTCACCCTAGCGAATATAATTCGCGTGTCAACAATAAAAAAGACTTTTTCGTTCTCGAGAAATAAATATTTTGCTTCTATACACCTATGTATACTTGATTGTACGAAAGATCGGAATACGTTGCGAAAGACAAGAATAAAAAGAATACAAATACACATAAGTTGAGATCGCATAGCTTTTACGATCCTAACTGAAAAACTGTTGGTGAAGAGCTCATACCATTTCATTGGAATTTGTTTGCTGCTGCTGCAGCATCTCGTATTGCGACATTAAGTCGCTATTTTTATTCGAACCTATTCGCAGCTCGTCACAGTTTACCCGATGAAAAAAAAAAAAAACTTGTTTGATTCTATCTTAGCACCACGTTGCGTCGCGGGCCGCGGCCACAGCTGTACCTAATATACCCACTGTAAATAAGACGAGAGCTCTGAATTATAACCGCTAGCTATCGGGATAGAATCGATTACATATTTCATCCTCTCAAAGATCAACTGGCAATATCTAACGATTTATCGTGTCTCATCTTATTTTTACATCACACGGTGTATCTCTATTAAAAAAATACGCTTAGAGTGGAGAATCTTTTTTTGTTTTCTATCTTATCTAAGCGCCAGAGGGAATAATATTTAAGTGAAATATTCACCGCTTTAGAGGGTCATCGCTAGACGGTTGACCAGTGACCGGGTGTCATTACGAGGAAGTGTACGGTGTCTTTTCGTTTTTTTTTTCTCATAATAGTTCAGAGTCATTTGAGGTTTGTATCGTCTGTCATCGTGAACGCGAGTCCCCTTAACCCGACGTTTCCGGTTTCATTTATAGGTTACTCGGGCGTTCGGTGTTTGCGCAAAGTGTCGGGTCGATCGTCACGCTTTGCGAGGAGCTTGCAGAGGCAGCGAACGTCGCCTCGTCGTTAGGAGTCGCTGGTATCAGATTGACATCCCAGGGCAAAGACGGAGATGAAAAAGAAGAGAAGTAGCAGGAGGAGGAGGAGGAGCAACGCGATGCGCCATCATCAGTGCGGATAAGGGAGACTCCAAGCGTCAGTGACAACACTGGAGAACCGAGGATGACGAGGTACCCCATCCCTGAAGATATAACAAGCCAGATAACCGCGCGAATGATTTACGTTCTCAAGACCAGGCGTGAGGAAAGCGACGTAAAAATTGGACGCTGGATTCCGCGACTCGTGTCGCACGGAACTCGCTTGTATCGGAAGGCCTCGAAGATCGGCGGTGGAAAATTTCGAACAAGCGTTGAAAAAAGAAGGAGAAAAAATAAATATGTATAATCATGAAGTTGGTCGAATAAAACGCTGCCGGATAATTCAAACTGCGCCGCGTTTAAACCAGATTCGTTTATTTCAGTCACGACACATATGGAGTGGAGAACGCGATGGACCATGAGGGGGTCATTTTATTAGTCACGTCAGCAAGCTGTTACGTCTTATTGCAGCGGGCGGAGCTGTTTGCTACTTATTCGCAAGGCTATGTATCTCGTGTTGGCTGATAACGTTGCATACATGCGCTCTTTTCCGAGCTTCAGGGTCATCCCACTCAGAAAGGTATAGGTATAGGTACAGAGTATAAATTCAGCAGAATTGTTGATCGACGCCCCACTAACGACCGGCTCTTACGAAACTTTTCGATGTATTGTCAAGGAATTGTTGGGAGGAAAAAAGAAACTAAATATTGATGAACCAGTCGGTATCCCGTCATTCGAAATCCCCTCGGTCTTTGGCTGCTAATGTACCTCTTGGGAACCGTTAACTCGCGACGCCCTTACCTCAGATCCAATTTCATCTGGAACTGTCCGCCGCGGGTATCTGGTGTTACTTGGCTATGTGTACGGTGGATAGTTACGGGTGTGTAGCGCACGTATATCGCGGCACCGACGCACGTACACGACTAGAAATATAACTCACGGTGCCGCCGCGATGCCGGTATCTACATCGAGTGTAAAAGATTGTTGTACAAAAGTTCGAAGCATACGGAGGACGGAGACGAGGATGAAACCTTGCTCCAGAGGAGGCTGGTAGTTGAAAGGCTTGGAGGGACCGCCACCAGACATCAGAGATTTTGATAGGCAATCATGACGGGTACCCGCAACATTCCTTTGCTGAGTCATTCCAGGTCACATGTATAGAAAATGCAGGTACGTAAGGCTAACAACGTAAAAATCAGTACAACGCGCAAAATCTAAACGCCTGTTCACGCTGTATTTATGTTTACATTTTATTTATGTAACAACCCACCCACGCCCACTTCGGTTATCGGCCCACCTGTTACAACTACCAGCAACAAACAATTGTTCAAACCTCCCAGCCTTCCTTCCCTAGCAGTTGCGCATACGTATAGCTAAGCTATAAGTGAAAGTGCAAGTGCACGAATATTTTAATACGCGGAAGTAGGTAAACGCGATTCAAACGTGACCTCGATTTTCTGTACGCTGTTTGTACGTACCTAGAACAAATTTGATCCAAACTTTTTTCTTCTTTTTTTTTGATCGTTCAATTTTTAATTTACTTTACGCGGTTTTCGGTTCGGTAATCAGAGAGACTGAACAAATATGGTACGAGGTTCGATGGACGTAGTTAATTCACTTTGATTTCAAAGTTGCGTATACGAGTGTATCAAGGAATCGTTGATTACTAGAGCATTGATTTTCCGGGGCGTGGTTTTCGATGAAGTGATAATTAATTAAGCCTGTGCAGGTACTTCGAAACTGATGCAAACCTGCGGAAACGGTAATTCCAGTGTAACTGCGATGACAAAGAGCCAATTGTTAAAAGGCTCACGAATACCCGATTAAACCGGACTGTGATTATCCAGCTCATTAGACGTAATTAATTAATTGCCCAATCAATTGAAACAACGATGTTCAAATGAAGGTTTCCATTCCCTCTACTCATTTAAATTAGTATATAACGAAGCGAAGGAAGATATTCGAGTACATTTTCCTTTCTTCATCAAAGTCAAGATATCTCGGTTCTCGCCCCTTTCCAACTTTTTTCATGTTCAGATTCAGGACCGCCGCATCAGATCTTTGCTAAGCTAGTCGTTTGTTCCTCTATTCCTCTGTTCCTAGATCCCCATCCCTTTGACCGTTCAGCATTGTGGCCTATCGGGCATTGTTGCTTTTGTTAGAAGCTATTGTACCTCCATCAGCAGCGGAGCCAGTTCTTCCACTCGAAGAGTTGCTCGTCCACCCTTGCAGCGGCGTATCGGACCCTTTCCCATTCTCTGCCCTAGGATTCACTTGTTTTATTTTATGGAACTCTGACACGATTTCTCGGGCGCAGTACAATAGCCCCGATTAAAACCTCTTAGGGTCTCCCGTATGTATCTTTCTCGATAACTATAAGGATCATCTTTATATACTCGGGTAACACGACGCCTCGCAGTCACACCAACCTCGAGGCAGACGATCGGTATGGTCAGGTATCTACGCACCAATACTTCGGAATGCACGAAACGCCGATAGGTTGACCCCAGGATAATTCACGGTTATATCGAAGGTATAACATACAATATACGGTTAGCTTGGGGGCTTCACGTGTCGCTGCAATTCGATTGGGTTATAATCAGGAATTAATTGCACACGTTACATACGTATAGAGCTTCAGGTACAGCGGTGACGATTAAACCTGAATTGGCTCGAAGCCCCGCAGGGGATTCCGAATGAAGCTGTACAGGAATTTATCAAGTGTGCAAAAATTCTCTACACTTACCAACTACTGCACATACAGCTTTATATAAAAATAAGATATATGAAACAGAAATTTTTTTGCCAGTCCTCTTCAATCCGTAGCACCTGCCACACCCATCGTGAACGAAGTGAAGCGCGGTAAAGTTAAGTGCGTAGAGAGTGCGGTATGGGGCACACATGCGAAGTCCAGATCGGAGATCCGAGATGGTAGAACTCAGATCTGTGAGATGTAAGAGTCGGCCCGCTCGAATGTGAGATGCATATAATATTAGACAGTTATTTCAAGCCTTCCCAAGAAACTCCCGGAGCGCCATACTGTCTGCTCTGCAGGGCCGCCGATGTGCCGCGACGTTCTCCTCATCCGCGCGCAGGAATTTTACACGTATGCGTTGGTATCGGTCAACAATTAAACAAATCCGATGCAAAGGGATTTTGAAATTATCCTGGTGACCGGTGATCATAAATTCCTTAGTTTTTATCGAAAATTTTTCGCGCAAGTGACGCGGCGAGCGAAGTATGCGGTATATTCTGGAGCACCTGCCTGAGTTGCAGGTTGGCTGGCTAATAACAGACTCGGTGGTGGCGGTATGCCGCTTGGTTCTCGTGTTCTCAGATCAGATATATTTTTGCAGACACTACTCGACGTCTCTGCAGGAGATAAAATTGCACCGGGGTAATCGCGGTATACGGTAAAGAAGCTTAAGGATAGTGAGAAACTGAAGAGGGGGGGTAGGGAAAGAGGAGAAGAAGAATGTAAAGAGACCGAGAAAGACATTGGAGACCGAAGAAGAACAAGAAAGTTAATACGAACGTGACGTGAAATCAGACCCGCCTGCACCATTCACTCGCAAAGTTTCGTCCTATGGTAAATTATAATTACCATTCAGCACGTACAAAGCAATCTACACGTCATACCCGATACACAGCTGAGAATCGTATATCGACGAAAAATGTGGGGCCGAAAACCAGATTTTTTCAACTTCACTTTGAGATTGCAATGAATATAATAAAGCGTCGTAAAACCGTTCCCTGTATTCTGAACAAGAAAAAAAAAAAAAGCCTCTGGTCCTCCGGGATGTGAAAATGCATATCAAATAAGTTTCGAGTATCGCGGGCATATTGCGAAAGTTTGTCGATCAGTTTTTCGTCCGACTTTATACAAGAGAAAAGAGTCGCTGCTTCTTCTTTTGGTATTTATTTAATTTTTTTTCTTGAAAAGGGAGATGCAGATAATTCTGTTTTTCTCCACGCGGCTACGTTATTTGAAATTCTGGTCTCTGAGAGCAATACTTAAACGAAAAGAAGAAAAACAATGTATGAGTATAATATGACAGAAGAGAAAGAAGAAGAAGAAAAAAAAAAAAAAGAATTACAATAATGTCGGGGAACGCGAGACCAGCACTTATATGATAATAATTGTTACTGCAAGGTAAGACTTTCGCGCTACCACCTTAAACCTCGACGCGTACTCATTCCTCATTTCTCATTTCGTAGCGTTAGCTAGCTAACACATAAATTATCTCTACAGTTTCTAGATACTTTGTTCTAAACGCCGCTGCACCGCGCCACTCACATGTCGAGCATTCCTGCAGCAAAGACCAGAGCTAGGTATAGGTAACTAGGTAGAAATACGAGTATGAGTATAATAAATTGTGACTATTGGAAGGTATATAACAGGAAATCGTAAGGTCAGCAGCCTGTCTCCCTGGCTCACGCGCACTTTTCCCCAGACAGAGGAATAATAATTGCAGCCAAGTTTCGCCGATTCTTTTTAATCCATTTTCTTTTATTTTCATCTATTTTTCATCCAAAAAGCTTACACATATATTCCCGAGCTCAAGTTACAATCTTTAATCTTGAGATTTATAGATCGTTTCAACGACACCTGCAGGCAATCGAGTATATAGTTTTTCTGTGACATCTACGAAATTCACGATCACCTGAACCCTGACAAAGCTTCTATAATAAAGCGAATGTTCAACGCAGCTTTACGACAGGACCATATTGGATAATCCCCCCCCCCCTCCCCCCTATTCCACCCCTGAGCCAAACCCCTTGGTTTCTCCTCGGAAAGTGATTTATTTTTCCGTAGAGACGGTTGTAAAATTTCAAAAGAGTATAAAGAAGAAAAAAAAAGAAAAAATTCTAGGGACAGAAGACGGCGAGGATAATTTCCAAATATTATAACAGCCTATCCCATGGCTTCTGTAAGATTCAGTTTCTTCTTTCGACTTTTTCCTATCAGCGCGATCCCTTTCTCTCCCCATATCATTATACCTGCGGGTATTAGCTGCGTCCCAAGATCTTTGAACGCCGTGAGATCCGCAGATACCATAAACCCGATCCGATGTCCCGATGCAAGAAGAAAAAAAGGAGAGAAAAAAAGAAAAAGTTATGGAAATGAAAAAGAAAAAGAAATAAAAAAGGGACAGAGGAAAGAAGCAGTTTGCGAAATGGCAAGAGTATACAAGGTGGAAAGAAGAGCGTATAATCTGAGGTCTTGGACCTGATGAGCCGCAGCAGTCGATACCCAGAGACTCAAGTATAAAAGAAGGCCCAGGTTGCGGGTCGGTGTAAGACGTAATGGAAGTGTTGCAGCCTCGCAGCTCGCACGCGATCTTCTCGAGTTCGCGCGCTGAGTTCCTGTGAAACAACCCTGAGATTTATAGACGGAGAAAATAATTGCCCCCCAAGGAACACGGCGAACCTCGTTCCGGACCCGACTCAAGCCTCAGGAAACTCGCGGAGGAACAAAATAATAAAAAACAAAAAAAAAAAAAAGAATAAAGAAAATAAGAACGGATAACTACCGCGCAAAATATGACCCACTTCAATTGTTTACACAAATGTGGATCTGCCTCGGGATCTACGGATAAAAAGACAAAAGTGTTTCCGAAAATATTGGGGTATACATTAAGTGATGATTTATTATGCAACAAATTCAAGCTCGTGCTGTGCGTCCGTCTCTCGTTACCCATAGAAAACGCCCTCATCTCGTTGCAGATCCTATCGGTATAATACGGAGGTGGGCCTAGTGAGGACGAAACGATGATTGCAGTCAGTCTCCCAATTTCCTTTTTATATCCACTTCGTACCGTCGTCGTTATTTTTCGTTTAATGAGAACGTGGCTCGAGTACCAATTACCGAATATACAGAGGTAGGCATATACGATGTTAGCTATATAATCCGCACGCGCCTCGAAATCCTACGACATTATCTTGACATCGAGGAAAAAATTAATATTATATACGAGTTTCCGAGATGCTTGGTCGAGATTGAATCTGAGCATATCGCAATATGTCTCGATGTATTTTAACTCCCTTTTTGAAGGCAGGTAAGAAGAAAGACGTGGATTTGCTTCGTCAAAGCGTGGGGACGAGCGACGAGCGACGATCTTCTTCTCTGCGGTACGCGAGAGTAAATTAGAGTGGTCGTAGCGCGTTGCGTTGTATCGTAAGAAAATATAAGTCGGAGTGGTGAGACAGCGCGAGGGGATCTATAAGGTGAAATTTGAGGACGTAGACTCGGAGAGCTCTGGTAGTCGGTCTAGCGTTATTAATACAAGAAGCCAGGGGTCTCGTTACGGAGATGACGATGTAACTGGAGATCGAAAATCACTCGAATATTCCTCTCGCTCTTTGCAGCTCGCGGTCCTGATCCCCTTCGACGATCCGCCAGATGCTCCCGAGTCCCAGTTCGAGTACGAGTTTTAGTCTTTGTGGCTTATTAGTCACAGCAGGTATCACCTACTCGCGGGTCGGCAGAGAAGAAGAAGGAGACCAAGACGAAGACGAAGACGAGGAAGAAGACGAAGAATGAAAAAAATAAGAAGGTAGACATTCTAGAATGCCTTGAGCGTCGTTGTCGCGGTATACCCGGTTCGGAGGATCTCTTTCGAGAACTCGTAAGTACGTAGGACTTTAGCCGCGCGGGAACAAAACCTGGATGAAACGCGACGAGATGAAACGTGATGAAACGGAATTCTGAGAGGAGATCATAATCCGGCTAATCCCATTAAGGGGAGCGTCTTTTCCACCGCAATGTACGGGTTCGGTGTACTTATGATAAACAACATGACAAATATCAGTTTGAAGAACAAACAAAAATTAACAAAATACATGGGAGGAAAAAAAGAACTCTGAAATTTATCTAAGATAAGATCACCCCACGGATTGCGGAATTTCTATTCTGCGATCGCTCGCTTAGCTTCTAATACCATCCGCACAATGTTCAAATCGGCGGGGACACTTACGTGACTTTTTTACTCGTTAGTATCGAGCGTTCACCGAACTCCGTACCAAAATGCGACAAAACACTCCCTATGCGGAAAAAGGATTTTTGGAATGCTGCCCAATACCGTTATATAAGAATTACGTAATACGTACTATATGGGTATACAATTGGTCGAGATGTCGCGACATGATGAGTCGATATCAGAGAGAGAGAAAAAGTGGTAACACAGATATAAACCCCCTTCGTGGTTGCTAGTTGTGGATATTTTTACCAAGAACGATGCAAGATCGTACGACTAAATTGAAGGGATGATTACCGGAAACCCTCTAATAGTATTTGAAATTCCCGCAATTTTGGGTAAGTTGCCAGAGGATAGCAAATTTCGATGTTTCCAGCTTCCACACAATAGATACACGGGAATTAAATGGCGATCAGCCAAAGCGAAGCAAATTTTAAGATTTATCATTCGTACATCGGTTGAATATTGAGATACAAAATTCCGCAAGTATGCACATACCTCCATACTCCCAGGTATCTCCTACCATCGGGGATATTACGTACGGAAGAATCGCAATAAAATATATTACAGATACCTACCTGCATACAAATATAAATGCAAGATCGCCAGTTTCTGCCGGCGATTCTTTTTTACCCTCCCTCTTTATTTAATAAAAAAATATTGTTTACTCGAGACAGGTATGAGGTAGGTAGATCCCTCGCGTACTATACCTACTTTGCCTTACAACCCGCACGACAATTATTTATTGACGACCAAAGATTCGCCGCGATAAGTACCGCACGGGTTGTATTTATGTTACGTAGATTTATAAATTCATAGATAGCGTATACACATAAATGTCCTATACTTATACCCATAACTATATATACCACATTTGTGTGTATGGCACGCGAGAAGATCTTCCATGGGATTTAAAATGGCCAGAGACGATCTCCTCGGTTCCAAGTTGTATCTCTTTTTCTTTTTTTTTTATTCTTGTCGCATTTCTACGTAACATTTCTTCTTCATCATATATACCAACCATCAGATATTACTCGCGCATATAACAATATCGTAACTTTATATCCCACAGAGAATATTATACTAAAAGGTCTCGTACATCCTCTGGGATATGTCATGCGATTTCATATGCCATCCTACCATGTTAAAAATATTAGTCAACTACCACGTACTATAGCTTCGATTCATCAAAGAAAAATCAAAACCTTTTTGAATCGGTCTGACCAACTTTGAAAAATGCACGCAACTCTCTAAAATGGGAAATATACCTCCCAAACTCCGCGCGGTCTGCGAAAATGAAAGAATATAATTTCTCTACCGATAATTTTTTTTTTTCTTTCACATCAATTTATCAAATGTTAACGTTCTCGGATAATTCTATAGAGTTTCAATAATCGTTCGCGGTTTAAATAATTACATGCTCTTAGAAAAATTGTTGTTGAGTAAATATCCGTGATTAACGATAGATTTCATAATGATAGCAGGTATTTGTCCGCCTATACACTACTACCACCGTACAGTAAAAATAGGTAATTATTTTCTGTTTACGCATTTTACTGTCACAATCGCATGGTAATAATAATAATAATATAAGTAATGGTATAAAGTCCTATGGTATAGTTACGATACTTATTCGTTTCTCGACGTCGCGTATAATATTTTACTTCTCTTTTGTTTTTTTTCTCTATTCTCTCTCTCTTTCTCCCTTTATTTAAGCTTGGGAGGAAGTAAAATTAATCACCGTCCGCAACGTAACGATCATATAATTAGCTGGGAAGTTGTTTCAAAAGCAACACGCGAGCTATACTGGACAGTGAACCGCTTTCAGTGTCGCCGGATGGGTCCCTGATGACATTCCTACGCATTCATTCCTCCTGTTCGTTTCCCTTTTTTTTTTCTCTCTTTTTCATTTTTCAACTTCTTTTTGCTCCCTCTTTTTATCTTTCCACTCATTTTTCCCGTCACATTTTCAACCAAACTCCCTCACTTACGCGTTTCCTGTGTGCTACTACACTTCGTTGACAAATTAATAGTCATTAAAAAAAAGAGAAAGGAAGGAAGGAAGAAAAAAAGAAAAGGAAGGAATGAGTTTTTTGAAAAATTTACCTTCCAGAAAACTATAAATCCTCGGTAATTACGGTCAACTGACAGGTTACTGTCTACCGACTTGTAACCACCCCCGTTAATCGCCCAATTATAAATGAAAATAATTGTTTTCAATAAATTATTTCATATTATACTCATATCTTACGTCGGTCTGAATTAATGATGAAATTTTTTTTACATTCATACGATTAATTGAGGCGTAATGTAGTCGCGGAAAAAAAGTAAATAAATAAAATAAAACCGGGATAACGAGGACATGTACTTACGTACCAGGATTACGCGTGAGCTCCAGGCGCCTCTTTCAAAAAAAGGGTTGTACAGTGGGGTTCGGTAGTTAAACATACATGTTATGTCTCTAATTTTAACCCTGTAATTGCATTTTCATTTATTCAAGGTTATAGGTTTTTATCATCGCGCATAAAATGACCGTGTAATTAAAGGTAGGAAAAAGTAGAAGGAGAATGGAAATAATTAATAGAAATTTTTTTCTGTCCCGCAGGTGAGATAAAGAGACATAAATTTTCGGTGAGGGGTTTAAAATTATCGTTGGTCTAGGTATATATAGGAACTGGCAGAAGTTGGAGCAGCAGGAGCACCGGTCTGAAGATAACAGCGCGTTAAAGATGAGAACGTAGACGTGTTTTCAAGTGAGTAAGATCTTATCTGAACGTGTACAGTGTAGCTGTTGCTCAAAAAAACGCGACCCGACGCGACGTAGAGGTAAAACTGAGCGAGTATGTTATACGCACACGTATAGGTGTTCACCAATACCCGTGTCTACCTAAATACATTAAAGCTGCAGCGCTGTGCTTAATATGCAAGCCCGACTTCATTTACATCAGCGTCTGCAGCTACATAAAGAAAAGGACGGCAGCTAAGAACCGAGACTTGCTCTCCCCGTATACTCCGTCCTCTTAATTTTACATACATTTTTTTTTTTTGTTTTCGTCTCGTAACTGAGTTTTTAAACTTCGAACTAACTAGGGGCAATGAATGATTTTTTTCAAATAATAATTAACGGATTGAAAAATTTTATGCACCGCAGGCTGCAGTTAGCAAAAGCGCATACTTAATAGAAGATATGCGACGTCGATATAATCCATTAGGTAAATGAGCTGGTATGCGGTAGGCGTTATTAGCGAGTGTTGAGAACGAACGAAGATGAGTTGACTTTGCGCCGCTTCGCAACCTTCGGGATTTCTTAAAAGGAAGCTGACCTATACGACGCGGTGTCCTTATAATTCTCAGTAATAACTATTATTAAACGTTATGTCCAGTCAATTGATGGCAATTACCTTACCGATGTTATTCACGAACATATCCGCATTATAGACGAACAACCGATTCTACGATCAATCTTCTCGATATTTATTATATTTCTATCACAAACGCGAGAGAAATAATTAAAACAAACAGGAAAAAAAAAATCTACGTATCAAATAATTTTCAATGAGTCGATCGTCACGCAGAAAAATTTAGATTTTCTTCACGAGTCTTCGATTCGGAGTTTCTCTTCTACTCATTTCTTTTTTTCTTGTTCATCAAGTCGCTAATCCCAGGTACAATAACGGCGTCTAATTAGTCCAGAAGTTCGATTCAAGCTCGCTAATAGACACAAATGTATTCTCTCTTTAGCGAACAAGAGGAGCTCATCCTTATCGCGAAATGATCTCGAGGTCCTCCGGGTGGTCCGGGATGACGCGATCGCAGGGCGGTAGGTATTCAGATTTTCAAGGATAAGTATATGGTATAGAGGTATTCGCGTTGGTATATCGTTCGTTATTTAGCATACAGACGCGAGGCATCGTCGGGAAGAGTAGATAAACCGAGGAATATCGCGGTAAATTATTATCATCCCTGTTACATGTGGTATGACTTCATGAATATACCTATTCACTCGATGCGTTTGCGGAGGTGGAACGAATCGACGTTCCACGCCGGGGTGTTGGAGAACCAATAGCTCCGCAATTACCGTTCAATAATAATAATTGGTATCCCGGTGTTTGCACTAGTTTCAAGTTAACCGATCCATACATATTTCAACATATTACCCCATTTCCAGCGATATCGGTTTTCTATTAAAACTTCGACTCGACTTGATAAATCGCTCGTGAATTTCTTATACCGAACAAAAATTGGAGAGAAACAAATAAAAAATGAATGAAATACGAGCACGAAACGTAGATTACGTATTTTTGTCCTCGATTTAATATACAAAAGATTCGCTGTGATGAGACGATGGTATTATGAATATTTTTATTTATTAATACACCGTGAAGTAAGCCGTATAACATAAGATATACAGTTAAGCAATTACGGAGTTGATCTCTTCTGATGTAATCTAGCATTGAATACGATTGAAAAAAGAGTGAGACTAAGCACGCGCTTATAATGCACGTAGAGCAATCCTGGTCCTCCGATCAGACAAGAAAATCATAGAGAGATGATATGCGGCTAGAATTAATAGAAAGAGAAAAAAAAAAAAAAAAAAAAAACGATGTCGCGGCAACCATACCGTCAATTAAATAATTATTTCAATTATACATTCTCATATTGTCGGTTCAAACTCACAGTCGGTTGAACGTTTCTAATTTCTTCCCCTCCTTCTCCTCCTTCCTCCATTTATTATTTATTTATAGGTATAATATACGTTTTTTTTTATTCTCATTTCATCAATCATTCTACGCCAGATCATAACACCAGATTTAATTTCAACCCATCGCTCAAATCGTACGTGACTCGTCACGATGACCAAGTTCATAAAATCATCGTTATCATCGTTCCAAATACGCCACGGTCAACCTTCGAGACGTTAAGCTCCCATTGATACCTACGTTACGATCCCCATTCCTAACGCTGCTGCTTCTTATTCGGCTTCTACCTTCCGATACCGGTGGGCGAAAGAAACTTTTCAGTCTAGTCTTTGAGCGCCGCCATACCAGGTGCATAGAGAAAGATCTCCGGAATTCAAACACCTTAATAAACCCTGCAGTGGCGCCTGTTTCTGGATGCTTGTTGGTACGTGCGCGACGTAGGAGCTTATAAATGCATAGGAGAGAAACCCCCGGATAGCAACGGTATAGAGGTATGCGATGTACAAGCGTACGAGCAACTTTTACATACGAGCTTATACCAGATACAAGACCCCCCTGAACTATGTGAACGCTCTTACAATTCTACATCTTTTCCAACCCACTCCTGAGGTAAAATCCCTCTTGTACGTTGAACGAAGGACGGTTCGCCACCTACTAAAGCTGCGAGGAGCTTTGAATATAGCGAGGAAAAAAAAAATGGAATAGAGAGCGTAGGGAGGAATCGAAAGACTGATGAAAATATAAACCTAAGAAATTATACATGAGTCGCTGAAAATACATACTTTATCAAATCCTCGGGTATACCGTCGAGTTATGGAAAAAGGATTTTGGAAAGTGAATTTAAAACCATGAAAATAAGGTTATGCTACGGTGGGTCCGGTAAGAAACCTATTGTGAAACATTTTTCGGGAAATTGATAAAAACGAAAAAGAAAACCAGGGTAAAAAGGAGAAAGAAAAAACATGCGAATCGTGATCGCCCTTAGAGTCTCCTACTCATCAGAGAATGGCTTTCTGTAGGGATAACCCCCAGGTTACCCGAGCTTTACCTTAATCGGGGTGGTCTCGGTATGGATTATATCCGAGAACATCCGGAAGATTAAAGTCAGGTGAACGAAACGGAAGAAAGAAGAAGAAAAAAAACTAACAAGAAGGAGATGAAGTATACGCGTTGGTTCGGCTTTGTTGTACGTCGGTGATGTTCGCGTTTCCGGGTCCTTTGAGATCGTTTTTGAGTTGTAAGCGTAGACGTGCTCAACGGGATGAGTGAAGAAGAAATTAAGGAAAAAGTTTTACCCATAGGAAGCGAGGAGTCGCGGGGTGGATATGGACGTTAACAATGATGCCCTGGATATGTTGCGTGTAGCCTCAAAGAGACGCCGGAAAATATTACGCGCTCTCACACTTAAAACAAACAATCTCTTGAACTCTTGAACAGCTGCTAGTTGCCCACCCGCACACCGAGTACCGCATCATTTCATGATTCCGAGACAAAATACTCATCGTCAGCCTCGGCTACACCGCATATCACACAACAGCACTCTCTATTCCTCAAAGAAAACCTGCAAAGGAGGTATAATACCCGTGCGCTCTGGAATATTATCCGTCCTTTTTTTTTCACCTACATAGATGTGCATTTACATAGCTGCAGTAAGAAGATTTCATACTCGTCTGCTTTACCACGTCAAAAAAGTAAATGAGATTCACTACGTTTATATATATTTGATACAGGTTTATTTTCACAACCACAACAGGCAATCGGTCTTTTCGTCTTCACTTTTATTATTTGGTTTTTATTTTTTCATTTTTATTTCTTTATTTTTATAACTTCCCCTTTCTCATATATGCTGATACAACAATAAGCTACTCCATCGTATCCGAAGAGCTCCTACCGCTGCTCGTTGAGATATGAATATGAGGAGAGATAATTTTTTGATTCACTGTTGCCGGGGAAGATGAATGAGAAGAGAAACTCGAGGCGTTGACAAATTACGGATGTGGGGTTGAAAATATATTATAGTAATAAAGTAACTCGTGTGTCGATCAACGTTGATTCTTCTTGTTTTTTTTTTTTTTTTTTGTTTTTCTTTTTTTTCTTTTCGCAGAAGCAAATATTTCAAGTGAAACAATATTAATGTTGGTACGTTAGCGAAGTGAACTTGAAAAAGGTATATAGCTGTACGTAAGTAATGGTATTTGCGGAGTTTGTGAGGGTTGAATATGTGCAGAGGCAAAGTTCTGCCTACCTGCTTTCTTAATGGCTAGCGGTGGATAAGAGTATCTGTATAGTTATATACCGAATGAGGAAGTAATTTAGGAGTGATTCATTGTTCCCGCAATGCGAATGAATAGAATAATAATTTACAAGGTATGTGCCGCTCGTTATCAACGACAGAGCACCCCCCCATTAAGGTGGAATGTAAGAAAGAGGTGCCTTTTGTTAATTACTACAACAGTATTAGGCGAGGCGTGCACCTGTCGAGAGACATAACCCTACGAAAACCGAAAAGTGTCAGTCATCGAGTTCGTGGGAATGACGAGTGATACGAGATGGTCTCGAAAATGTTGAAAACTACGGTGAGAATATGGGTATTTGAAGATTTCCTATCCAAACTATATCTTCCTGTATTACTTCCTCTTTTCCTCTGAACTATTCGATTTTCCAAGTATTCATGGGACAGGTGTTCACGGCACTCTAAAAGACCCGTAAGAAAACAAATCGTGATTAACAATGTCGCGGGCCGTGTAAAGTCGCATGGTTTTGGTGTACCTTTTTTTTTCCCCCTTTCTCTTCCTTTCTTCTTTTCTATTCCCTTCGCTTACTATACGTTGGGCTAGTAGCACCCGCGGTTTGTTAAAGTTGATCTATTCCGGGTTTACTAGGAAACGCTTGGCCCGGATATAAATATATACTCGCGGGGTCCGCAAACCCGGCACCGCAACGCATCTCGGTCGGTAAAATAAGAAGCCGCATCATAGGGAGCAGCGGAACGCAGAAGAGAACAAGAAGAAGTAGATGAAGAATTTTACCCCTCCACGTAGTCGTTCTTGCCTTTACTTCTTATTTGTTTATTTAATTCGAAGTTTGCACACACGTCGCAAGTTGCGAACCCTTGCGACTACGTACGAGTCGATGCTAATTGTCGACTTGCCTTCTCCTTCTTCTTCTTGTTCTTCATCTTCCTCCTGCAGTCGCGAGTGAATAAATGAATAAATAAAATTAATTCATTTAAAAATATACCACTCAGAAGTGGAGGCAGCATATAACTACGACATAGACTTTATACGCGCATGACACTGCCTCTCTAATCGATACTGCAGCGAGCTCGAGTAGCTCCTGGTAAAACGCGGTCACGTGATCAACGTACATCGGTATATATATATAATACGTCACGACACGTCTTCAGGGAGGCGAAATTATTTGACCTACATTGTCAAAAATCTTCATGCAAAAAAACCGCTCTCGCTCCCTTTCGCTCTGGATGATTCGGCAAAGGAGGATCGCCGGGTTGCGAAATAAATATAGAATTACGAAAGTCGAGTTAAAAGTTTAAGGTGCATCGTCCTCAAAGGATGAGCAATTAAACTGGGACTCGATAGAGCAACACCACAGGGTTAATCCCCGGGTTAGATTCTCACAATGGGCCTTTTATGGCGTTTCCGATCCGAACGAGGGACATCGACTTTTGCGCGAAAGGTCGAGGTCACGAGTAAATGTACCTTCGTGATCATCTCCGGGAGGGATAGGTCGTCCTAGGTCAGGTCGGGCTGGTTTTCCGGCCATCTGGCGCTTCCAGTAATTTATTGATCCCGCTTATACCTACGTACCGTAGCGGTGGAGTATGGTTATAGTGAGAAATATAAACACAGTATAACCATATAGTCACGGTGTGCCTTATATCCAAGTGAAACGAATATCTAATGGATCACGTCACGCGGTGGCTTTCGAACCGAATACAACCAAATTAAAATAATTGCCCGATCTTTTCTATCTCTGATTCAATCTGCCCATGCCGGTGCATGGAGAGACAATTTGAAAATAAAATTAAAGAAACCAAAATATATATGGATACCTATTGAAGGAGATGGTAAAAATTTGAACGAAGATGAAGTTGGAAAGAAGAAATGTCGAGGGGATGGGATGAGAGGAAGAGGAATGCTGCTACAGGGCGAAGGGAGAACTACGTAGCAAGAAGCACTTGAGGATCTAGATATATATACGGGTTTATAGGAACGTTGCACTCGCTTTTTCAGTGCGGTCTGCAATACCTTCGTACAACGTGGGCGATATTCTTAAGAAAACAAAAGCCGCGGGGGTAAAAAGTGGCGAGAGAGTCGACGCGACGGGACTTGAGACGACGAGTACATGGTAGCCAAAAAAAAAACAAAAAATCAAAAGATAGTAAAAACGGAGAATCGGGAAGGGAAAAAGTGCTGAGAAGAAGGGTACTTATATCGGAGCAAAAAGTTATTGAAATCAGTCCAAAACGAAGGAGGTGTGCCCCCGTAAGGAGGGCCACTTCCGGTTAGCGACTGATCGGGTGCGTTTCCAACAACGCTGTGATCATCGAGATATTTAAGGTTCAGCATCAGATATATCCCAGTTTCCAGATGTGGGCGTACCTTAATCTGGCAGAATCCATGCCTGTCTACCTAATCCAGCTCATCGATTGTTACTCCCGAGTTCGTATTGCTCGGGAATTGCTTATCTATCTCGGAGCGAGTGCGTATCTCGTTGCGACGTCCTGATAGGAAAATTTGATAATGTTACGGATTCAGAGAAACTCGGTTGAAGGACATAAATGGCACGTTGATGATGAGGGTGACTCGAAATTATCATCCTTGATATAGATTTCAACCTTCGATAGCGCGGATCTCTGGATATATTCAGACTCTGGGTCACCCGGAGGATCGGAAGCACGGGAACAACTTGGAGGAAACGATGAAGGAGGGGAATGAGGTACTCGGTACTTCGGCCTTGACCTTTTTCCCTCCAGTCCAGAAACTTGGAGATAGCGATCTGCTCCTCAGTAGAAGTGGGAGCCTGCTTACAATTTCATTGTTACTTAATTGCCGATCAAAAGATTCACGTGAACCTTCATCCTGCAGCTACCAGTCTTTTAAATTTAAATAACAAAGCTACCGTATAAGTTCCGGAAACGATCTGAGAAACACGCGAGAAACAAGAAAAAACAAAAAAATATCAGGAAAAAAGAAACATGGTCTGCGGCAATTCATTCTTTCGGAACAAGTTGGGAGGTGTGATTTCCGTAATTTGAGTGTTAAAAAACACGGTTGGAGATAGTCGAGCTCCGGTATGTTTGACAAACAGTAACGCTGTGGGGTATCTCTGACAGTGGTCTTTGTACGTGGTAAGATTTTCGTTGATCTTGGCCATGTGAAACGAGGATTACCACCGGCACATCGCTACGGGTGTCGAGGGGGTAACCGCTTATGAAATACTTGGGACAGTCAATTTTTCAATGAAATGGTATGAAATAGTTGTGAAATGTGAAATGGTTGGGACACCTATATATCTCGTGGTTACTCCCTTGACGGATGTACGACAACAAACACGATCAGCCGGCCGCTGAAGAAAACCGTACAATGCATCGTTTTGCCGAGATATGATAGCGAGAAAAAAATAATTTCCAACTTCTAGATAAGTACTGCAGTACTTCAAGGGGGGAAAAAACCACCGTATACCACTACGAAGCGTGAACCACCAGAGCGAAGATCCTGATTTCACGTTCCGTAGGATTCTGAAGTAAGACTGTAGCACGGAATAATTAACGGGTTTATAGAGCTGAGCATGTTTTCTATTTTCTATCGATTGTGAAAATATTCCTGGTGCAGTCAGTTCGTTAGGAAGGTATCTTAGATTTATCGTCGTGCGAGCAATGTGGAATAAAGTCCCGTGAGCTTTTTGTACTTAAATGTTTGACCCGAGCCGAGATAGTACCAGTTGCGGAGAATGCAGACCATCCGGTGTGGCTTAATGTAAGCGCTGATCAAAATGCAACGCATGCAGAGCGCCGGGACGCCAGTTCGTCTGCTCGGTGTCTTGAGCTGTCTTGACGTCTCCCACCTGGAGTGGACTACACACGTGTAGTCCTTTGATGTGGAAGCAAGAAAGAGAAGGGTTAAGATTAACACGAAGATAAAAGAAGAGAGAAAATGTCGACCAAGCGCGCGAGCTGTAGGCGCGGAGAAAATGTACGTTGCACCGCTACATTTGTCGTCTTCCTCTCCTCTTTCTCATTCGCCTTCTTCCTCTTCTTCTTCTTCTTCTACTTCGGTCACAGTTACAGTTAGGTGACGACTACACGTTAAAGATTGGCGGTCAAGATTGTATAAGTAAACGCCTACGCGAACTTGGCGTGAACTGTCTTAAGGCGTGCTTATGTATTAAAAATATGCGGCAGACCAACAGAAGAAGATCCGAAGAAATATGTAGGAAACTTCCGGGTGTTTTTTTTCTTTATATTTTTTGCGTACCGGAAGTCGAAGGGGCCGATCTGGTTCGCTGTAACCGACGGCTGTTATAGGTGCGATACAAAGGGCAAGTATAGGAACGAGATATAAGGTACAAAACGGAAATGAAGTCATACCGTAAAACTGTCACTCAAGATACGGATGGCCGCCTGTCTGCTCGCCCGTTCACCGCCACCAACTTTACTACTAAACTCTTGAGTAACGCGTACATATTTCTTTTGTGTCGAATTATAATATCCTGTCACCGACTATTTTAAGGTCAACTCGCGGCTGACAAAAGTTGCGCAACTCATATTATACATGCATCGGGATGATGAACTGTTCCGAGTCATATTGTAGACTTGATATATTACGACGAACGTTAATAAATCATAATAAAAATATATAAAGGTGAAAAAAAAAAAGAACACCGTCTGCGGATCGTAGAAATTAGACCACGTCGGTACCATATATACCGACCACGTCAGAGCTCTTATAGAGTTTGGAGAAAGTAATTACGCGGATATATCCAGCTTAACAATCCATCTAATTAGAGACAACTCACTGGAACGAAGTGCTCCCAGATACGTATACACCTATATATACTTACTTACTTACATATATTATACATATACATACGTCTGTTCCAGAGAACATTTGGCACGATATATGTATTCCGTACTCCATGTACCGTTAGCAAAACCCGCCTGCTGCTGCTGCTGCTACCTGATTTCAAACCGCTGCCGTGTTACCTACTGGCTAATTAGGCTCTCTCTCAACCAACGACGAGTGTACAACATACAATACGCATAATACCTACACATAATATAATTACAAAACTACATCTGGCGTTTTCCTATGAAAGAAGAAAATAAAACGAGAAAAAAGAAGGAATGGAAAAAAAATTGCGCTGCATCACGTGTATAATATCCGAATATACCTTCCTACACAGCGTACGGCACAGCGTGAATACGTCTGAGGCGTGAATTAGTCGGCATATGAAGATATATTGAATAAAAGTCAGCTGATAAATCGTGCAATTAGCGGCGATAATTAAGGCCCTATATATATTAATTTTCTTTCCGGGTTAATTTATTCCACCGAACAGGTTCGGGGATTAATTTCATTAATTCCTAGCGCGTAGATCTAGAGGAATAGCAGCGGCTCCGGATTGACGGACGCCTAAAATTTTACCGGCAGTAAAACGTCCAGCCTGCAAGATAAGCCAGCGTTTTTAGCTCGTGATTTGAAATCCAACGCAGATGACCGCAGCAATATGGTGAATAATTATTATGATAAAAACACGATTCCAGCTAGAGCTCGAAATTGACCGGGACAACGCGTGAGCTGTGAAGTTCGATAGTCCATCGATAAATCAATCCTGTACTAATTTCACAATATCTGGGTAATGAAAAAAGTACACGATGTATGAGATAAGGTATTCGAGCGCAGCAGGAAAAATAATCTCATCAGATTTTCAGGGTGGCTTTGACGTGGACACACACCGAGCTTGTAAAGATGCATAATGCATGTCGCCCAGACACTCCTGACAATAAGTATCACTGTCAGGATGTCCGTTAAACGCTATTTCGTGTAGGTATTAGAAGAATGCGTCATTCGTAGTTCTTATATTCTTCACATAAGCAGTGAATTGTGAGAGAAGTCGTTTGGTTAAACGAGAGAGAGTGGCGGATAAGGATCTGGTATATCTTCAACCTCATGTCTTTCGTGTGACACGAAGCTTGTGAGGAACCACAATAAGCTACATCGTAGCAAAGATGAGGAGTAAAAGGTCATCCATCAACGACTTATAGATATAAACGTAAAAAAGCTTCGATATACCGCCGGTAGAAATATCTATGTGCTTTGCAATCGACGACACGTAGGTGGTAACTCTAGACTTTGCAAAATTCGAAGCTCATGAAGCAAAAAATATTCATTCAGATCATTTTTATACTCGGTACACCGGTGTCCGCGTGACTGACACACGTTAGATTTTTCGTGTACCGAAAATTAATGGTAGTCGATAGGATATCGATTCAGAATCGAATATACGATGGTGTCAATTTTCGCGGTTTTAAATTTTACTCGAGAGCAGCTGCTGCAGACGCTGCTGATATTATATGCTCGAATTGAACAATACGACGAACGAAAACGCGCAATCCGATGCGGTCCTGTACACTCGAGCAAACATTAGGAACGACAAACTATAAGAATACTTAAAGAATTAGGGGCAAAAGTGGAGTGTGTATTGGTTCGGTATTAAAAACGTGTAATAGATTTAATCATAATAGGATGAATAGATTTTTATACATAAATTCAATTTTCAGCAGTTTACCGTGTGCATCGAACAGGCTAGATGGTGCGCGCGCGTTACCCGTGCAATAATGATAGCAAAAAAAAAGGAAAAATAATAAAAATCCCCAAAAAAAAGGTTCAAACACAAAAAAGACCTTAGAAAGAAGAAAAGAGCTTTACTTTACCAGGATTCGCGGGGGCGTATGAAAGCCTAGCGTGTTTTAGCTGTTGGCTCGGTTATTCATTGGTGAAGGACTAAAATTTTCATCAGAGCCGTTGGCAAAACTCCTTCCCTTTCACGGTAACGTCGAGAACTTTGAAATTATTAAGCACGTTTGCTTCACGGTATACCTAAGCCTGTACTAAAATATATTCTCCTTTATCAAGGGAAACAGCGTACGTTACTGCTGCTTATCCTGGCGATGCCGCCGTTGCAGTAGAATCAAACTCTCCACTCCCGTGGCAAACAGGGTGTTATAACGCGTCTCCGTGATTCACGGTCGGTTCGTTACGAAAGCATAGTGTCATTTATGTGTATAATATATGCACACCTACACTGACTCTTGAACGTACAGTATCCAGAGAGAATATTGATAAGCAAAGTTTTTGCTTACTTTACTAAAATCATCGTGTGTCCGTGTGAAAGATACATAATTTATAACTAACAATAAACCTTGAACAATATTTACCCCGATAAATAATTCCCTCTTTCTTTGCCATCCTCCGTTAATACATCTTCACTTTGTACAACTTT
Organism: Athalia cordata; assembly: GCA_963932425.1. Taxonomy (NCBI): domain Eukaryota; kingdom Metazoa; phylum Arthropoda; class Insecta; order Hymenoptera; family Athaliidae; genus Athalia; species Athalia cordata. Next base: position 37,963,504 of record OZ010626.1, read on the forward strand.
TGCAAAAATAATGATTAATTTGTATACATTAAGAACCTTCCGGGATATACGAACGTGCGTGAAAATTTAATCATAAGCTCAGGCTTCGTAATGTGAAAATAAAAAATCGTAATCAGATTTGTTTTAAAAAATTTCAGACCTTTTCTTTTGCACACGTAGGCATGAAACGGGTGAATGCAGGTATTTATCGTCTTTTACTTTATCGAATGGAAAGAAACGATCCTGAGGCGATTGCACCACCATGCGTATTAATTATAGTTGAGTAATAATTAATTACCTCTAACAGCTGACATGACGGGACTGCGGACTTGAGTTTTGCAGCGATAACTTGTTATGAGCATAATGCGAAATGAAAATGTCAGGATAAATCCATCCTCGCAGGTTATACGAACATGAGTTCGTCTTGTAACATTTTCTCATCACATCCGCGCCTTAGTCGCCCTTCCTCACGTTCCATTTTGAATTTTTTTTTGTTTTTCTCTTTCATTTTCGGAAACAATCTCTCGTTCAATGTCGGCGAAAATTGGGTTGATGGTAAACGTGGAGAACGAGGTATACTAAAACTACGGATTTGCATATAGGGTGGGATAAAAAATTCTCTCAGCGAACCCGGCAGACTCGGCACGTAGGTAACTGGTTTAGCTCGCGCGTTCGTTGAAATGTTTAAAATCCAGTAATGTTCGAACCGTCGCCGCAATGGAAACGAAGCTAGAAAATGTGCACCTCGCATACGTACGGGGAAATTATCTACAGGTATATAAAAGGAACAAGCTATCGGAGAATAAGGGGAGCCGAACGGGAAAGAGGGAACTGCACTTTACTGTTTCCAGTAGCCATGCAGAACTAGAAACCTGCATGTTATATCCGCAAGACAATACAATGGCCCCTCAGCAAAACTCTTGTACATGCATCATTCCGATTTTACATGGGCAGGTATATACAGGAACAGGCTATACCTATAGCTGCGTCTACGAGTACATATGTCGAAGACATTCTAGTTCGCATGTATCATTATTCTCCCACTTATTACACGTCAACTTTTTTCAAATATTTGAATCGATATACAGCATACGTACCCCGGAAGAAAACTCGTTGCATCGGGAAGTGGAGTGTATAAAGAGGTTCTTTTTTTTTCAAGAATATCCAAAGAGATGAACAAAAAATTATTGTTTTTTTTTTCAACGACGGACGAAGAAAGGAAATAAATTTTGGCGATGCGAGATTGTTGAAAACTGAGCTCTCGTAGGTACCGTCTGATGAGAAAATATTTTTTTGGAGCAGTTCCGTGTGTAGCTATTCGAAGGGTGGAGTTTTCAACATATTTACATAATCTGTATTTCGACGATAAGATAAATGAGAAACTTATGTTACGACAAAGTGCTTCAGAGATAACCTCAGCCGCAGCAGCTATATGCTAAATATCACATACTTATACGTAAGGTGAAACTTGAGTGATTTTAGCAAGTGCAACGACAGAGTGTCTTTTTTATCATAGTCATATCTGCAGGCGTTGCACTAGAGTGGCTGCTGCAGTTGTCACAGCGTGACGTGATTTTTTATTTTGATTAACTTTTTTTTTTTACTCGCAGATTCGCCGATCTAATGCGGTCTGATGGGAGAAGAAAAAAAAATGTAAAAAGAAAACAGTAAACGAGATAGAAATGTAAAAGAATAAAATGAAATAAAATTGGTACCTATATATACGTATGAAAAGTTGTTAATATAAAACCACCCCGAGGAATTTTGTTTTCCTCCCGATTTTATTGTTGTTGAGATTCAGGGCGCGTAAAAATTTTTTTCTCGGTGATTTATAATATAACGGTGAACGTGAATTCCCAAAGCACCTGAACCATCCTTCGCTCTCTCCCCTCAGGCGCGTCTCTGTTCTACAATTTTCCTCGCATCCCTTTAAAGGGTATGAATTGGTGCTTCCAGCTTGCTCGACGTTTTCTACCTCTCTAAAGTAATTAGTCCCTTCCGGTAATTAAACCCCAAGCGCATGTGAGAAACTATTAAGAATAAAAATAATTAAAAGAGTTTTAACTCTCCTTGCCCCGATTATATGCCATTCAATTGAGCAGTCCTCTACCAAAACCAATTATGTAAAGTACGGACGATACGTAAACCGCTCGCAACTGTTGTCAGACACAATGAAAATTAGAATCTATGTTAAATTTTTTCGCGAAAAACTGGGAAAAATATAAATATCGACCAAATTTCAACGAAATCTTTTAATTAACCGTTATTGTAGTCGCCGCGAACGAACTGCTTCGAAACCGTTGTGTACACACATACAAACGAGTTGATCATCGAAGCGGAGGTAACAGGCCAGTTTATATACCTACATTCTGCAGATATCGTTATACTCTGTCATGTGGAAAATGCAATTAGTTACCGTGCGGCCAGGCCGTTTAACGGATAGCGACAGGTCGATTCGCAAAGGGCTTCGTTTGGTTGTACATAATGGATCAGGCGAACGTACCTGTATACGAATACACGGGTATATGTGGGAGAACGTTTATCAAAGCCAGACCGATATTCATCCAGTCATCGCGAATACAATATTCCGCGGGGAAATCAAGTCAAAAAAAATTATATCCAGCGCTGTTCGGGTGGATGGAAAAATAGAAGAAATATTCGGATTACTTGCGATCGGAAACGACGAGTAAAAGATTCGAGCTAACAGGCGACACGGAACTCGAGATAAGACGAATATAACCACGAGCACGTATGGAACTAATTACCACAGCGACAGACGCCACTACAAGTTGTAATTTGATTGTGAATAAAATGCTGTTACTGAAGAGGGGTGAAATAACTTTCATTAACGGGAAAGCCCCGATAAGAATTCCGTTCAATTTCCCTGACCCATTTTTCTGAAATAACTCGACGTTGAATTTCGGGTAAAACAATCCTCTCGATCCACGTAATGCGTCGTAGCCGTTCGGCGAGACGATCCGTAAATAAATGTATAAAATCTTCCAACCATGGATTTGCCGTATAAACACGAACCTGCGGTAAATTAGTTTCTGGAGTTATATCGGTAGAGGGAGAGAGAGAGAGAGGGGAATAAAGGGGGGTAACTGCTGACGAAATTTGCACTAGTTGTGTACGGCGTATGTGGGCCGTAACTATATCCAAAGACACACACACAAGTTTATTAGTGGTGTATAGATAGGTCAGTATTCTGTGGGACGCGGTAGGTGCTGACAAACACCCTGGATGGGGGTCAGCGTGTTGGGTCGATCGATAAACCTCCTTCCGTAGCTCCGCGGCAGCCAGACCACGGCGACTGCTCTACTCACTCCTTAGGGAAACTGGATCCGAGCGTTATCTATAATACAAAATATATACGGGGTGGTAGATTTCGCTTCGCAGTATCTCGTGATATTCCCCAGATTACGAAAACATTTTTTTTCGTCGCAATACCCGCGCACGCGTCCCAAAAGCGGAATGGAAAGCAAGATGAAAAAGAAAGGTTTCATAAATTAAAGAAAAAAAAATGGTGAACACCGAAATTAGATAAGAGAGTAACGAGCGAGTTGAGCAATTACAACCTAAAAGATAAGCGAGGGTGGATACGAATACAGGTTGCATAAAACCTGTAGGTTTACGACAACTGCAGCTCCGCTTATACGCCATACCATACGCGATTATACGCGAATGCTGACGAAGCAAGCCCACGCGTTGGCGTTCTCGTGCACAGGCTTCGAGATATATAATATATTTAAAAAAACAAAAAAGAAAGAAAAAAAAAGACCGTTGTCATGACTTCCTGTGGGACATGAGAGACGTGTTTAAAAGAGGAAAAAAAAAAATAATGAATAAATGAAAGCGTAAAATAACAGTTCGCGATATTGAGGTAAAAATTACAAAATATCTCAGAGAAGATAAGGTGCAAAAGAGGCAGAAAAAAAAAAAAGGATGGAAATGCTAATGGAAATTTGAAAATTCTAGTCCGAGTTCTAGTCTGCATTTTACTACTACGATATTATAATAAAATTGAGGTCAAAAACTGGGTATATGATAATGTAATGAAATGAGGGTACGTTTTATAGTCTTCTTTTTCTCCAAGGGTTTAAAAAAAAAAAAAGAAAAAAGAAAACAGGTAAAATAAAATAAAATAAGGGAGGAAAAGAGAAATGGAAAAGAGTCACGAGAGTGGTGGCAAGCTGTCGTCTCTTCGCAACATCATAACATGCATGATATTATGATGGGAATATCATCTTCTTTTTTTTTTCGCTTTCCCTGGCTGATGCGGTTGTGGGTTATAAAAAATTTTATAGTTCACTACGGGCGCGAGCACGAGCCTCCGAGGGCTATAATAATATACGAAAGTGCAGAAAAATAATATAAGTATGTCGGTGTATATCCATAGGGAAGAGAGACATGAACTTCTGATGATGGGATTTCACGTAGTAGCGATCTCGAACAAAGAAAAATTCATCGCCCCCATTCTCTGCACCGGCACGGCTCCTCGCACCAAAACCCTTTCCTTTCATAACTACCGGTTATATAGTATTTCATTTCGGAAGTATCGGCTCGCCATATAATACCGATCTCAAACTCTATAAAGCACGTACACTGCGCGTTTGCGGATAAGATACTTCCGGAAGGATCACGAACGATCCTGCAAACGCGTCTCAGATCTCGATCGTTGAAACCTACCGGAAGTATCTAAAACCATAGAGACGTGCTTATGTATTGACATAATTTTATAAAATGTATGCTTCCGGAAACCCCACTGCATGGATTGTATCTCTCGTTTTTGTTTTTTCTCTCTTTTTGTTTCAAATTCAAATTTAATGTAAATGAGATTGAAAGAAGCGAGGGGAGTTAACTCGGGTATTTGGAACGCCATTTTGGCTGTTACCGGGTTGTTTAACTCGCAATCAATGTGAATTTAATGTTACCACACGGCGTCGGGAGACGTCGACTCGTAATAAAAAGGAAGGTATTCGTGTGTACCTATATGTTCCTGCGTGTGCGTCGGTATATAGTGGCGAGTCTTGAGGGTTGCGAAGGTATCCCGTGGGGGTGCGAAGGAAAATCTACAACAGGTAAAACCTACGCACATAGACCATATCCACTGGCTCTTTGAAGAGTTTAGTTTAGTTTCACTCCGAGTTGTTCTCCAAATCGTTAACAAATTAGGCTAATAGACGAGGGGCGCATGACGTTACCGCAATGCTGTTGCTGTTGCTGTTGCTGTTGGGTTGGTAAGTACATACTACGAAGCTATAATTAGTCAAATTATTGGAGTGCCTGCAGGGGCCCCAGGGGTCGTCGAGTGTGCGCGGCTGGCGACCATGCAGGAATCCACCCTTGAGAGTCGGCCCTCCCTCGCAGGAGAAGAATAAGAAGAATGAGAATGTGAAGAGAAAAAAAAGAAATAAGAAATGGAATAAGAGAGAAACGCGCAGACACATGGGTAAAAAGGAGGAGTTAATTTTAGCTCGTACCACGGAGCTACCCTCCCCCACAATAGGCGGCTCAGCGTTGTTGTATGTGTATGAATATTACATCTAGTTAGAATTGAAAAGGGTAAAAAAAAAAAAAGAAGAAACAATAATTCATGAACATAAATATTTTTCACGAAATATGATAATCATATGATCGCACCAAACGATTGGTCGATCGTCGACAGTTTAAAGTCTCATTGAAACGAGGAGTTGCGTAACAATGTTCCGTATATGGGATAAATAAATTATAAGAAAAAAGAGAAAAATTCATTCATTCATTCAAATTTTCAAAGTTATGTGTAGTAGGGTACATCCCCTGAATAACTTTTCTCCGTTTTCTTATACATATATACTACGGGCTGTTATATTTATATTTATGCGCCCAAAATATATGAATAAATGTATGATATTTTCATAAGCAAGCAACATCAACTCACTACCTCCCATCTATATCTCCTTTTTTCTAGGTCTTTTGATGCAATAACGATGCAGGATATAACGTATAGAACCGAGTCGTTCCTACCTATACGGCTTAACAAATCACTGCCTGCTGCAAGCAGTAGTGGGTCGAAACTTGGGCGCATATTTAATTCGTTACAGTGGCGATACACGGTGTGTATGTCTCGTACCTACCTACCTACCTACCTTCCTTCCTACCTTCCTATTACCTACCCGGAGCACCGTGCAGCGGTGATCGTTACGAGTGTTGGACTTACCGACAACCTGTTGGCCCCCGCAAGATACTTTAATGGTCTCTTTTGATCATCGCGTTGCAGCAGCAACAGTGGTGGATGATTATGATGGTGTGGCGGTGGTGGTGGTGTTTGTAAGGGACAAGACCAGGACGAAGCCATAACCGCCTGTATATGTTCTTCGTACTCCAACGAAATGCCCGAAGCGTATTATAACCGGGACGACGACTTTGTTGGAGAATAATAATTGCGTACAATGGACGTTAGGTGCCTTGGGGATGAGTTTCCCTTTGAATTTCACCCGAAAGAATCGTCCAGCCATTATTACTCTCCACTACAGCGCATCATGCGGGACCCTCCGAAACGACGGTAGGGTTGCCCTGGTGACCGAAAACCCCCACTACATCAACCCTCCAAACATGGCTTCAAAAACGAACAAAGTGTCATTGTGAAAATGATTTACATCCACGGATACTCTGACACATCCGAAACCCAGGCAAGACCTTTATTATGGCGCGAGTGTAGCTCGAATCATATGGTTAAATGGCTTTCATACGCCAAAATAATCCCTACACCCTTTCCGAGTGGTGCTTTTTATACCTGTACATGTCTTTCGTGAATTGAATTGATCGCTGTGGACGTTGGGTACCTGATCATTTTACAGGGTTTTCATTTCAGCGCTTCTAAGGTTTGCGATTTATTATGCCTGAGATTGCTTTTCGTAGTATCATTTTTGTTCTCTTCAGCAGGTGAACTTTGAAATCTCATCGATATCTTCTCGACTAGGGTAACAAATTATGAGCCAATTTCGAAAATGATCCGAAGAATTCCAAGAAGTTCGAACTCTCGGTGTATTAACAAGGCGAAATTATACCTTAGGCATTTTTGAAGCTTTGAGAATATGTAGTACAAACTCGGATAACTTTGCTACTTTATTGTTTGGAAACCCTACAAGGATTCCTCAATCAAGAGCGGATTTTGAAAGTTGTATTGGAATTAATTCATCGGATCAATAATGAGTAAAGCCATATAGAAACTGAAAAAATGAGAGTAACGTGATTCTGGTTATGCCACCCACGCCAGAGATAACAATTCTTCCATAAAACACAATGTAGGTATATTTAATAATATAATTTCCGCATAACTGTCGTGAAGTCGACAATCTACAAGTATGTAGCTAGTCAGGTAGGTGCAGCAATGAACGATGATAGAAACTTTCTACTTTACAGAATTTAGTATTCACTGCTGTATTTTTCACACCCGCGTTACATGCGCACACGTTTCTAGTTTCTATACCGCAATTTACACTCTCCAAATTTTCCCGATCTATGTCCCCTAACAACTTGGCCCTGCGGACTATCGAATTTAACATTCCACAAGCCTAATTTCTCATTATCTCTCGAAGCGAAACATTGCGCTAAAATCCAAAGAAAGCTTTTACTACTCGGCCTCGGAAGAGGGTTGAAAAAAATTCCTCAACCCTGTGCGCGACATATTTTGGGGATCTGAAAACAGCTTCGATTTGAGATAAGTTTTTTTTGAGCAACTGTTGGTAGGTATATGAGAGACAGATGCGAGTATGTCTTATCTGTACGTTTCGAAGGGCGGAGAGGCATGTACGCCAGCAAAAGCAGCAACAGCAACACCAGCAATAGGAGAGCGAGCTGCGTTATCTCCGTGGCCCCGCGTCGTATGGTAATTTATAGTAGATTAAACGAGTAACGGTTAGTACTGTAATAACTTTCGTGTTTAGAAATCCTAAATTAGGTTCTTCGTTGGTTGAGCAGCAACAGCAACAGCAGCAGCACAGCTAAAGTCTAGCGAGCAGTAAGGTCATAAACCAGCTACTCAAACCCAAACCATTGCAGGTAGTATAGTAATAATTGAGCAATCGGATCCACCTGGCGCGCGCTGACGATATCTTATAGGTCTATTTCAGATCAACAATAAATTAATCATCCATTATAAATAAAGTATGAGCTATAATTTATTTCTTTTATCTGAACCGTACGTAATACGTAATGCAGGATCGGTTTTTTGCTGCTCGTACATACAACGGTTCGGTTGTCTGCACGATTATCAGTTTGCATATACATGTAAAATAGTTTCTATCATATCTATATTTATTTATTCTATTCGTGAAGAATTAGTGACCCACTTTTACGACGTCATATATATAAAAGGAGGCGAGGATCGTTTGCGCGTCTCCCTTTCGTATGCAAATTAAACCTCTCAGTCTACAGCAGTAACGTTTTGTTGTGTAAGCAATAAGCCAATAACAATATAATCTAGTGCAAATGACGCAATGATTTGAGCGTTACGCTAAATCTAACTTTCAGTCGTACGAGATGACCACATGGGCAGCGGTCAGAAACAAGGACAACTCTTGGGGATGACGCGCTAGAAACGGAGGTGATTCTAAAATGGAAAGAAAGAAGAAGCTGTGCACCAGTCGCCTCGATCTCCGGTTCTTATTTAGCTAGACGCGCAACCTGCATCAACGCCGCAGCAAATGCAATAGTGAGAATAAGGGGCCGAGGAACGTGGAAACCCGCACCTGCATCGAAGCTATAATTCAGTTTCCGATATCCCTTGCTGTTGCCGCCGTGCGAAGTCATGAGGAGGCAGGCAGGAAGAATGGAAGGTAATTTAGCTGGAGAATTGAAGCTGCATCAGCGCAAAAGTTGAGGGTTCGATATACATAGGGTTTACAATAAGCAACTCCAAATGAACAGATGAATGAACGAATGAATGTCGCGTGAGAAAAAAGAATCAGCTCAACCACTCGGCTCTTGCAGGTCTGAACAATTTTCTCCTCACCATCATCGGAGCGATCAATGGAGGTGAAAATCACTCGTCTACACCTCAAGATCAAACGCTAATGTCCTCTAGGAGAATGGACGAATGTTCAGAGTTCTCCGAGCACTTAGCACGTTTATCAGCATTGGCTAGCTGAGATGTGAGCTTAGAGTTTTGACGATAAGAAGTAGCCACCTATATCCACGTGGTTTAACTTTCGAATTTCAAATTAGAGAGATGAGTGTTTTAGAGCCATAAGATTTCGCGGTTAGTTCTATCATGGTGTCTCCGAGTGAAATGTATGATAACTGTCGAAGTAATATAGGTGAACACAAAAGAGTACCGTTTACCTTTGGCGATCAATTAGCTGAAAGCAATGCCCAGCATCAGCAACCAGCAAGCTAGTTAGAGGTATTCAACAATCTGCTCACTCATCGAGTTGGTCGTGTATACTTCGTTCCGTTTCTCTTACCAAAATTATCATTCTCTCTCATTCCATTCCTCTTTCTCTCTTCCTCTCGTTTGCAACATTTCATCCGAGCGCGTAGGAGGTGATAAAATAGACCGTTAAGAGTCTCTGCGTTGTAGTGGGGACAAATTTAGAACGAGTCTGCTCCGCAATTTCCTGTACGACTCGCTGTATTTCTATATACAGCGTTGCATTATTTGTACGTCTACGCTTACCTATATAGACATTTGTGTTTGTTTGTCTGTCTGTCCGTACTTATGAGCGACTCGACTTACCGTTCCCTCAAGAGACACGATATCTCATTAATCTCCGCACGTCCTTTGACTATTCGAAAATTCACGTGGAGCTAGACCGAGATGAAAAGCTGGATCTTGATCCGATTCGATCGAATCTGGTTCGATAAAATGCGCCATATATATCCGCCTATACCCATATCCGTTGACGTAATATGATGATTGCAACATTGCAGCTCACCGATTAGCCAACTCATTGTCGATTCATTGCGTCCGATTCATTCAGAAACACAACACTCCCACCTCGGGACGGACTCTCTCTGTACTCCTTCATTCATGAAACGATAATACGACCAAAGAGATTACCGACGTGCTGCGCTTTACGTAAAAACCATCGTCGAAGAAATTTGTAAACGTGCTGTTTAAGATGTGCAATCATGAACTTGTAGTAAATATTTAGCACGTTGAGCAGCACTGTCAGAGAAAAACATTACCTATGGATTTGTTTGTGTTTCTAGATTGCAGAACATTTTTATTTGTTCTCCTATCACAAATTTTGTATGCTCAGGGCGACCGATCTGTGGCTTCGTGACGCCTTGAAATTGCGACGTTGACATAACTCGCCGCGAAATTGATACGCAGTTTGGTATACTGCGATTTGAAGGTAATTAATCAACGACGGACATGGCACGGTGTTAGACTCTTGCGGAATTGGCTGCCACTGCCAATGTTGCCGTGAAAAAACAAAATAAAAAAAAAAACACAAAACAAGAGTCAAAATTCTGCAGAGCATGCGTCATCGGAACATTCCAAGTACAAAACGCGATACCTGCTTCTGTGCTACTAACTATATTAATCCATACGCGCGTGTGTTTGTGTATCTGTAACCAACTTGATAGAGGACAATTGTAGATAAAGACTTCGGATTTGGTTACGTCGCAACTCGCGGCGGTTCTACCTTGATAATGGTACATTTTTATTGAACATTCTTCGCACTACTGTGAGCGAAGTTATCAAGCATAAGAAATGAAATACGGATCGACGCCGACCCAATGTGATATTGATCTCAGACAACCTTTTGCAAAACGGTGAAAGACAATATCTTAATCAAAACGTTTTCGCTGATTGAAAATCCAGATGTGAGAGGTGGGAAGAGTTTTTGCTTCAGTTTCAGGAGACATAGGCAATCGATATGTGCAGCGTATTAAAAATCTATGAAGGTATATGCTACGGTGCAGAGGTATGCGTATGTACAAGCTGCACATCGTCACACCAACACTAATGGATGATATACACGTGAAGATAACCCAGTAACTTCTAAACTTAGCACTCGACTCGCGCGTTTGCATAACTTCAGCTTTCGACGGGATCTTATAACGTGGACGAGACCACCTCGATTTATCCATCGAGTAAGTATTCCGGAGTCGATTATTCGAATCGTATAACGTACGCAGCTACTGCCGTAACACTCTGCAGTGTATTCGCATGGCGAAGAAAAAAGCAAAATGCTCAAAGTGGTGTGTGGCTGAACATGTACAAAACCAACAGCAATAAGTGGGAAAAGACAAGTTCTACACACTATCTGAATTCTGAATCAGAGATTCTAGATTAAACCCACGATCTATTCGACGACAATCAAAAGCGGCAAACACTCCCATGTTTGCTCAAAAAACTCGTAGTGTCATCATCATTATCACGTGTTATACCCGGTCATGTTAATTTCGTTCTCATTATACATGGATATTCCAAATCATTGTACAAAGTCCGATCAGTCAATCGCAGTATTGAATAATGGTTGATAAAAAATCACCAACCTTTTCGAGGGCTTCCAGCGTCGTTTAAAAACGCCCAGCATGAGTAGGACGATGTATACAATGCCGATGTACCAGCTGCAGTGGTCAGGTGAGAAGCACAAGAACAACAACAACCACCACTTTATTAAGTACCAAACAAAAGTCAGGGTTCCCACGATTTATACTTGTTCAATGGAATTATGAAATGTCCGAGAATATCACACCGTAGGTGAATATTTATGAATATCACTTTATCCTTACCGATCTACATCTTCACTCACAAAGCTCAATTGGGTCAACAATTGACGAGTGGAAAAACGGAGCACCGCGGGATCCTTCAAACCATCAAAGGTCAAGACGAAAAGGTTCGTTCTCGAAATGTTCCTCGACCCTTCGTTGAACTTTAGATTATAGAAGTTCACTTCACTCGTTCCGATAAGAAACGATTAAATACATTGGTCAGCATCGTTATGCTCCAATTTTACGATAAACTCTCCGAATTTCATGGTCTACAGTTTATTGTAGGGTCAGTCCAATAGCCCTCGACTGTCATCAGCAGTTCGACTGCGGTGACAATGACTCCTTGACCTCAGATGACATTTGATATTGGTTCAAGCTAATGATGAATAAGAACGATTTCGTAGTACGAAATCTTCGATCCTCATGACGCTGATGAACATTTTGGAGATGAAGGGGTTGGCGGGTTTGGAAAAAAAACTACCCTGATAAGCGATGACGATGACGATCGGACGGGGCCATCCACGGTATAAAACTGGCGCGTCGACGTAACTCAACGAACTGCGCACAGTCGCTGTCACAACCGTACGGAACCGAACCTTCCGAACGACGCTCACCGGTGGCTCGCTGAGCTCAAACTAAACAGAGACGGGAGACACGCGCTTGCCGTTTGCCCCTTTCCTCTCTCCCCACCTCGACGCCTACCTTCCCTCTTCCCTCACTTATACACCCTCAATACTCACCCAGTAGGTTGTGTTTCGATAGGTACATACGCGTACGGCGTACGTACTTACATCAGAGACATAGGCATGGATGTGTGGCCGAGTCCACAAACCGTTGTTGGTCTCGTTGGACTCTCGTCGCTGCGCGCGATCTGCGAACGTCGCGAGTCGCTATTACTCGCCGTACCTATTCGTTGTCTACTGCATCGATTTTTTCCATCATTCACCTACGCTACGTACGTCCGTACGACTTATCACATATTCAACGGCCGACTGCACTTCTGATTGTGAGACCAGGTGAGCGAGGAGACTAGGTCTCATGCCCCGCGGGAGCCCCGAGCCGAGCAGGGATCACTAGATGCGTTCCTTGGAAGAAAACCCTTCATTTTTTCATGTTCGCTTTGAGTATATCTGGAATGAAAAGAGAAGATTAGCGAACAGGTCTTCCGGTCAGTAAGTTGAACGTGGTGCAAATTTTCCACATTCCCATTACCTGTACCTTGTTCGCGCGGTTTATTAATCCGCACTTTACCATACCGTATGGTACGGGTTACGATGGGTCCTTAATTGCAATTAACACCGCACCGCTGATTTCAAAACCGGTTGTCGAGCCGGGTGACTATGGGTATAATTCCGATTTGGAAAGTAAGGAACTGCATCGACGTAGGTCTTGGGTTTGAATTTGCCAGAATTGATTGCCCCGGCAATGAAAATAACTTCGATCCCGGGGCCCTCCCATTATCCAAGTATATTTTATCGTGGTGACCGAGAAATAATAAGTCCGGAACGATCATATTGACGAATTTATGTACCCTTAAAATATGAAATAAGATCGATTGAGGCTCGTGTAGACGGGTATTGTTCTCCGTACGAGTTGTGGGGGCTTCGAAGGTAGAGGAACACCAAATATCCTCGCCCTTATGCAGGAATTGATCGCTCTACGCGGGAGGTATCGACCGGTTATTATATTGCTGCTGCTGTTGCGGTTATTCATGAGCAATCCACCGACCCTATAAAAGATGCTGCAGCTGATGGTAATGCCGACATTATAAATCGTGCAATATTGCGGTATCGACGACACCCGACTTTGAGCAAGGGAATAAAATGACCGTCGTTTAACCCTCCTATTATTTCTTTCACTGTTCCATCTACCGAATTTCATACAATTTTTATCACGACGAACGGCATGGAGGGTTGAAATGTTTGTCTTTTTCTCTTCTTCAGCACACAGTACGATTTGTTTAATGAGTTGCTTTATTGTTGTACAAGATTGTTGTTTGCATTTGTTTTTTAATAAACTTCAAGTGGGAATAAGATTCTTTGGATTTCATGGGAACAAAGCAGAGCGGGATCTTGGAAAACTGAGCTTTCCTTCTCAGCATGGTCTATGTACCACTCAAGGTGGCCACAGAATCCGTTGAGTTTTTAAGAGGACGTACTCGACTTCAGACTTGCACGAAGATGCGCTCGAGTATTCTTCTTATCATACTTGACCCATCTTTTCCTATGCTGCCAGGTTTCATTCAGAAACATATAATACCTCATGTACCTTCATGGGAAGATGGAAAGATGCACGACAGGATTCCCTGAATTTGAATAGGAAAAATTAAATAAAACGACTGAACCACAGAAATATCTACAGACAGAAACTTTATTCAGAAGGTAATCATATCCAAAAATACGTGAATTCATTTATCGAGCTGCTGGATACGCAGGTATGAATCACTAAACCTTTGTTCAGTTTCTACTTCACAACTAAACTGGACATCGAATTCCGGCAAAAATATATGTGGTTCCGGCCGGGATCGAACTGGCGACCTTCTGCGTGTAAAGCAGACGTGATAACCGCTACACCACGGAACCCGCTTGAAAGGTGGCCAATGGAACCGGATTTTCAAAATTTTGTAAGCTCCATATATGATATTAATGGATTGGATATTTTAGCCATTCCGTTTCATGGCAAATGCGAAGATCTTTATGTCTGCAGATTTTGCCATATAATTGGATCGGCGTGATCGATCTAATTGATTTGTTTACGGGTGTTCAAGTTACTTTAAGCATGAAGAGTGTTCATGATCTTATTTTATATGGATGCCGTTGAGCGTCAGCACTATGTTGACGAAATTTTGCCGCCATCGCCTGTGAATGTCTTGAACCTGACTTGCTCACGCATTGAAGTTTCGAAAAGTTTTGATTCGAATGTGGCAAGCCGCTCTAAGGTTAGCCCGAGTTAACCTGAAAATGGCCGAATCGGATGTCTCGGTAGTGTCAAGTGTGTCAAATTCATTGCGGTGTGATGATAAAGTGGAAGTGTCAAACCAGGGGGATTCGGTAGCAGGATCAGGAGGTAAGTTTAACAGGTTGCATATTGCGTCCCAGTTTTCATCGGACTATTTTTATGACGACTCCTGATCGGTTTCATTTAAAACAAAAGGTTGGAAAGAAACAGGATCGCGTAGCAGTAGCAACAAGTTGTTGAAACTTTAAAGGTACTTTGTACTTCAACCGATACGTGAATGATGTCATAAGGTACTAGACCACCCGTGAATCACACGCAAATATCCGGGTACCAAAAAGAATTCCAACCATACATATATCGTCCTTCATCCTTTCACGATCTCCCGTATTCCTTTCTTTTTTTTTATGCCTTTTTCTTTCATGTTCTCTTCCTACGATATACCGATTTCATCCTCATAACCGAACCTTCAGCGAGCTGCGGTCCAGCCAGCCCTCGAGCAAAAGCAAATGTCAGATGGTCTCCAGCTGGGCGTCGCAAAACTGTGCAATCCAAACGAGTTATGAATGATCCGAGGGCGTGAATATTTAAAGAAACCGATCGCGAAGAGAGAAGCGCTCGCGTCTCGATCTTTGTGGATTCCTGCAATCGCGCGGGAACTCAGATGGTACATCAAGATCGGATTCGTATCATCATCTTTTAGAACACCTCAGAAATGCTTAATGATCGGAGAAAAAGATATCTACAGCGTTTTCTGGATTGTGTGAGTGTTAATGTGCAGGATCGATACCAATAAACAGCTTTGCTGAACGTGGTGTCTCGCATCAACAAAAATAATTTAATTTTCAATGAATAAAATCAACAATTCCCGCTGGCTCAGCTCTAGTGCTTTGTGTGTCGATGAATTGTGATCAACAAAATCATAAGCAAAAAAGGAGGGTCGAAAAAGAACAACAACCTAGAACCTTAGATCGTCAATCGAAAATTTCCCTCTCAAATTCGACATCCATCGAAAGTAACTTACCGACGATCGCCGGAGCCAGCTAAACCAGCTGAAGCTCTGAGCTTGAGCGAGTGGTAAACTCATACAATATGGTTCTCTACATCATCAATTGTGGATCTTTCGTGCTTCACGAACTTGACGTTAGACAGCGTGCTTTCGGATGATTAGAGCTTTTCTGACGTTTCTGCGCTAGTGGTCATACTCAGGTTATGATCATCATTCCATAAAAGTGTTTACTTCGGCGACGTAATGTTGGATCCATATCTTGTGGAAGAAAGCACCCCGTTTCGGTTGGCACCAGCACTCGAAGATCTGGCTAAGACACTCGGAGAAGATGCAATTCATCACGACTATATGATGGCTTTGTTGATTGCGATCATGGCAGAAGCTGGATTTTATGTGACGGTCTCACCAGGATCACGAATCGACAGTACTAAGTATTTGTTGTCCTTTGAATTTACATTGATTCTCGGAGACTGGAATTGTCGCTGAATCGTCATCTCTAATTGCCAGGTGTTCAAGAAGGACTTTGGCAACACCAGAGTCCTGTAAGAGATCCCCGGTCACAGGAAACTACAATATAAAGTTTTCACTTTGTCCAGGCTTACCTGAACGCGAAAGCAAATGCAGGTTGGTTGCCATACCGTCGGGCGATATCTTGGTTGTGAACCTGATTCTAGAACAGCAGAAAACCGTGATTGGTAAACGGGGCTTCAACATTGCTGTTCAGACAGCAAAATACGTAAACTTATATTCCTCAGATCTGACTGGTCGTTACCTGAACTTGAAAGAGTTGTCATTCAGATATAAGAATGCCATCAGCACTCCAGCAATGTGCGAAATTCTCTCAGCAGCAGGTCTTCCGAATCCAAATCTCTCTGGACTTCCAGCTGAAATCATACTCAGGATACTGTCAATGCTCGACACACGATCGCTATGCAGGATGCAGCAGACCTCCAGAGGGTTTCGAGAACTTGCCGGGGATCCCAAGCTGTGGAAAAACCGATCTCGTCAGTTAATAAATAATTGCAGATCCATTCCCGTAACGTGTTCTGGTTATCCATGTTTTATTAAGCCTCGTAAGCGGCAATGGTGGATGTACTTTAGATAAATCATCCGAAATCGTATTTCTTTCGGCTTTTTCCTATAATCCCGAGTTTCTTCGTTGAAACTTGTATTAATTCGTATTTTATTTTCATCTTCATGCAGTGCTCATCGTAGACGAAGAGCGTTGAAGATCTTTCCCGCCTTTCCCGCCCTTTCCGTGACTGTGGTCGCTACCGTATGTGATGAAGATTGAACTAGTTGTAAAATGACTGTAGAATTTTCCCGAACATGAATTGTTATTTATATTTATATTTCAAGTACGAAAATGCGTCCGTTTCATTCAATCCATACCTACGCGTATTGAAACTCATATCGTGTTTCACGCGACGACCTGATGGTACATAAATTATTTCTTGGGACCTCGAAATGCCGACTGATTTTCGTCCGACTTTCATTTCCAGCGGATGCTCAAGAGGTGACAGTGGGTACTGCCGTCCACGAGGGCACCCAGAATACAGGGAAACGTCGGGCACGAGCGAACGGCGATACCGGTAAGTTAGTTGTTCGTAAAGTCCAATAATATTTTCCCGTGGACTCTTCATCTCCTTTCGGCCAAAATATGGAATTGCCTCTCGAATACCTTGTATACTTTCAATATCATACAACCGAGAAGAAGCATTTTATATTTAATCACATCGTTCAAAAACCATTACCGATTATTATTATCGGATTCGGATTCCTTAAGGTTTAGTTTAATGATCACATTGAACTTCTTAATCATCGTGCGTAGCTTTAGCCGCAGTTAGTATACCTATAACCGCAGCATGTGATCGATTATATTCAATACGAGATTTACGGGATGCTGATTACCTTTTTATTCTTACCAAGTGTACATTTTTAAAGTTTGAAGATGCCTCGGAAATAATGAGAGCGAAAGAATATGGGATTCGTTATACTTTCAATAGAATCAGAGGAGACGCCAGCTGCGGGATACGCAAAATAGGGATGCTGCTGTGCAATCATTCCGTGATATATCGATCCCCGAATATTTTCAGTCTTGAATGGGTAGCGATAAATATATGCGGTTACAGCAGCACATCTTCTGATAAAAAAAAAAATCAGGGATCTACAGCGATGATCCGAAGTTCAGGAAAGTGACATTCACCAGCGCTCATACATGTGTTTCAAATACCTATACGTTTTTCATTTTTCTTTATACTTTCTCTACATTTTTTCGTACTTTTATCGTCAGATGAGAGAGCCGGGATTTGATGGGATTTCTTTATCGTGATTTGACTGGACACCTTGTCCATATATATCCCGAAGCAGTAACTATATCGTCGTCATGGGTGTACGTAGTTTAACCAGTTCTGGTTTAGGTCGCCCCACAATTCCAGGAGCTTACGTATCCCACGTGACTCGCATACATAACGCGTTCACTCTTTTCTCTTTTATTATTGGATTTTGTCGCTCTATCCTCGTATTTTTGTTACCCTCTTATGTGCGGCATGGGTTTGTGTAGTATCTACAAACTCCTTACCGATTCTGCACGGTGCTGGGCATTAGACCACCGTTATTCTTTCTATTCTATTCCATTTTTTTTTCTTACTTTTTTATTCTTCGTTTTTGCGACCGCTTCGAAATATTGGAGAAAATAATTCAGTATAATGGGACGGTATCGTATACAAGCGGAGATAAAATATTCCCCTATCAGTTACCCACCTGCCATAAATAAACGAGCCCTTAAAGAAAGGAAAAACCTTGTGTATATACTTAGCATACGAGAATAATAAATATTTCTGCCTCCCTTTTTTTTTTGTTGCTTTTACACGGCTCGAATATCTTCATCATAAAATTCTTTGGATGCTATACAGGTACGATGATAGGACCCGGTCCTACTAGACGTTCATAGTTGCATGAAAACTAGGATGTAGATTTTAATGATGCGATGGGTTGCCCCACGAATCCTTTGCGACCCTCTCAAAAAAGATCGCGCATATACATTTTACAGATAGCACGGTCCTTCACGGAGACAATGAAACGAGTGGAGTCTCATACATCCTGATAAAAAGGGACGAAAAGTTGTACAAAATTGAAAAAGGACCACGTGTGTGTACGCGTTATAAGATCGACGAGAGAAAAATCAACTTGCGTTAGGAATGCCCCATTCATGATTTTTTGTCAGACCCGAAAATAAAACGAATCGACGTTTTTTTTATTCACAAAGTTCATTAAAGCCACATCGGGTTTTTCTCGAAGAAACGTCGCGAGGCTGTAATAATCATTCCCTATACCGCGATTTGTTGGCGGTAGATCGTGACAGGGAATGGTTTTTAGTCCCTCATGGAATACGCTATACCTATAATTCTTCCACGCACAGTGCTTTGTCAGCGCGCGAATACGTCTCTGGAAGTCTCGTATTCATGGGCGGAGCTTACAAGACCTAAAGTATCTTAATATCTTTTTTCAAAGTCGAGAGCTGCCCCTTGTGCGTTTTGTATGCAAAAAAAAAAATAAGAAAATGTAGGAACGAATGAACAAAACGGGAATAGAAAACTGAATGAACAGAATGAAATGAAAAACAAAATGAAATTTTTAAATCACCACACCCCTCGCCTCATGGTTCACAGACTCTAGCTGCACCTCTCCGCGAATCATCGACCACGAACTCGACCTACATCCCGAATTTCAGCTGTACCATTTTCGGGGGTTTTTATCGATTACCTCTGCAGCACAGGGGACGTTATACGTTATGTATACAACCACATGCGGGTGTATACCAATATGGGACACTTTTTCGCACGTGATACACACACGTTTTTATATGGCACCTACTACACGTACATGCGACATCCTGTCTACGTACATACGTCATTTCTGATAACCGCGATATCCACATAATATACGTGTATGTAGATATAATATAGAAAAGTTTTCTTTCGTGCCATTACCTTTATTGATCCCTTACGCGGTATCTACGAGTATTTTGTTAACAAAAGTACCTACCATACACACTACCCTGTCATCGGTTTTGCAGACTATTATAAATGAAATTTTTTGCACCTTATAATTTTTCATTTTATTTCTTGTCATTTCTTGCGGTCGCCCTTCCTGGGAATGTCGTTTAACATCTTCATGCAAAGGTAATCTCGAGACAGGTCGTCTTCCTGGTCATTTTTCAGCATTTCCTTCGGGAGATTTCAATCCGTCGAATTGTTGATGATGTTTTTATCATCACAATAGCTATTATTTTGACCTTGTTATCGTTGCAGAATCGGAACGCAGAGATACCTACTAGGGGTATAATCCATAACTTTATTGACCGACTCTTGTTTTATTGCCGATAGATTTTCTGGGGAAACTGAATTCCGGGGTGCTGCGTACAGGATATGAGATAGGTATACCATAGAAGATGATGATCGAATGATATTGGATAAACGTCTTACTCCCTCATATGTACGACCTGGTCGTCATCCTTTCCGGTACATAAACGTTATATTGATCTCCACAATAAGAATCAAAGCCACGTACAAGCTATCCCGACTCTTATATGTATTGTAGCTTCGATTTACAGCCGCACTGCTTTTTCAAATGAACCTTCGTAAACTTTCATCGCCTGCAATAAACCCGAGTTTTCATTGGAGTACGCTCTTGATTTTTCCAACTTTTTCCCCATTTATATTTATACATACAAATTTTTTTCTTCCATTTTTAATTTTATTTATTCAATATCGCTCTATTGTATTTCATTCATATTCTTCAGTTAAGCAAACAAAACGATACATATTATTGCATAACCTCGTCAAATATTGCGGAATCTGCGACTTCAGAACCAGTTTATTCGATCGACTTTTGATACGTGATGCTTTTTCAAGAAACTAGAAGCTTTTCTGGTTTTGCCGTGAAAAAAAAAAAAAATATATTCTTTTTTCTTTTGACAGGCCAAGTCGGACCCCGTATTATAAAACTGAATGATCGCTTTTGCTGTATGTGCAGTGAGTTTATATTTCTATTTGGCGGTACACTCTTTTTTTTTCTTATATCTACGAAATCTTTTTTGCCGCATATTTGAACCTTCGTTTTTTTATCTTCAGTAGAAAATAGCTGAGAGCCTTCTAAAAGAGGGCAAATATTTGAGCAGCTCGCCCTGCCTCATATGTGTATAACGTACACCTATATATCTCACATAGGAATATCCACCGTGTTTGCGGACCGATGGTTCTAAAGACTTTCCAGACTATATGATGAGATGTAGACATTTTATCAATACGTTAAAGTGTGTGTCATATTTATAGTGGAGAAAATAATTTGTTAATAGATAAAATTCAAATCACTAATGCGTATCGAACTTAGTTCCGATCAACGAACGCAGTCGATCGTACGATAATGGTACTTCAGCTAATTCTGCGGATGTGGAATTACGTTCGTCTATATCGTATCGTCACCTTGGAGTTTCCTGCAGTATCGCGGAGTATGAGTGGATTGTCAAGGATGTTCCGAATTTCGCCCTGCAGCAATGTATGTACGTACCGAGCCCTCCCCTTGGGGTGGGTATAAAGGTATATATACCTATCTTCGCTATTCCCGCGACCCAGAAGTTTGAAGCTTGCGCCGTTTGCTCTGCTCACCATCTCTCCTTGTCTCTCTCTTTCTCACCCACGATTTTGTAACTGAGGGTTACTCTCTCTTTCTATCCTCAGCGCTGGACCGAGATCCAGTGCGCTTACCGAACCCGTCCTGAACGAATGTCCTGTCGCGGCGTCGCCTGCAGGGAATAGTTTAATTTGGAACCGTTTTAAATAGTGTCAAAGGATACAATTGAAATAAAACGTTTTATCTGATATCGGATGCTGATTTTAATCATCCGGTTTAATCTGCGCAAACTAGTTTTGAAAACTGAATAAAAATTTACACGCACATCAATTAGTTAATTAAAAGCAAACAAATATAGACTAAATGTATATAATCTATTGCAGTTGAAGAGACTGTGTAGGGGATTTGTTAAAATACAGGTGTTGTGTTCTAAAATATTTCATTGACGCGTTTACTTTGACACAGTTTTGACTCAAAGTGTACACATCCGTTTGATTACCGTGCGATTACATGCGTACGTAATCAGTAATCTGTAATCAGTGGCAATCGTGCGATATCAATACAGGTATCACATCTATGAAATATCAATAATATGTTCGACGCAGTTGATTTTTATCGCGTAATGAGGATTTCACTGCGCGCAGATTGATTAATATGAAAATTTATTCATCATTTTCGATTCAAATTTATACCCACAAACTTTGGCAGAGAGTTTGGAAATCTATGTTTAATGATGTGGATCTATAACTAATTTCAATCCCCGGCATTTTCGTTACCAATCCTTACCTTGTTTTTTTTTTTTCGAGAACTTTATTCAGTTGAATTTTTCTTCAAACGCACAAAATATACTGCAGCACGCGAATGTGGTTTACAGGTAGAGAAAAGAAGAACAAAAAAAAAAGAAAAAAGATTACGCCGCCACAATGTAGCTATAACGTGCGCTTTTATGACCTAAAGCTTGTCTGCATTTATCGTCTTTTAGTCGAATTCCTAAGCGGCCGACAAACCTACGTAACTACTATCTGGCACTGCTTATATGTTGATAAGAATTTTAGAAATTCTTAGAATACTATGACATGTACTTTCGAGCTATCGATAATCCGACTTGTTATCCAATTCTGAGGTATAGGAGTACCGAGGACGTGATTCATCTTGTACTATGTACTGGATATAAATTGGAATCAAAATGCCGTATGACATCATCGTCACGATGAGCAGCCCACTACAAAAGATGATGGACAAGAAATCATTGTTACTTCTTCGGGACATAGGAACTACCTTGATGTATTTCGTACGGTCCAGCCGTGATTCAGAGTTTGCCACCTTGAAGTGACGTAATTGCCCATCAATGATTCGGTGCAAAGTTCATACGATTCGCGAAGGTAAAACTTAAAGCTTAGGACAAAAGCTATAGCAGAGTTAGGATCACCCCATGCGTATCTGTCAGCTAGGTATATCCCATTGAACGCGTATCTCTGGTATTTCTATCTCCGGAAGTACAGCGCTCCAAAAATACACGTAGCTAC
This sequence comes from Athalia cordata, assembly GCA_963932425.1. Taxonomy (NCBI): domain Eukaryota; kingdom Metazoa; phylum Arthropoda; class Insecta; order Hymenoptera; family Athaliidae; genus Athalia; species Athalia cordata. The sequence continues at coordinate 37,986,316 of OZ010626.1, forward strand.
TTTTCTTCTCGTTGATGTCTTATGGAAAAGTGCTCGAGTTCTTGGTCTCAGAGGTTCAATAACTCATTTGGTGTGCTGCTGCTGCCGTTAGACTGTTGAAAAAGTTCAAACTGAGAAAACTATAGGCATTCGTTTTTTTTATTTTTCGTTTCCTAGTTCTTTAGTATTATACCCTGCACTTCGCGTACATAACTTGCTCGACTTCATCGCCGAACATCCAACTCTCTACCAAAGTTCGACGATTCTTATGATTCGTACGAAAATGATAAATCAATGAGACGGAAAACAATTGCGCGCAGTAATTTTCAACGTGAAAGTTAAGGGCAGTTTCTGCTCTCTATACGGTGTGCTCTGACGGTGTAAATTCAGCCCAAACGATCTGATAAAGAAAAAAATAAATAAAAAGGAGAAGGAAATAGCATCAAAGTTCTGTTAAAAAATGATCTTGTGAATCTCTTGCCACTCCGATAGTTTGTGTTACGTGCGAATCTAAGTGTTTGTGGTACTAGAGATCGCGGATAATCCGTTTCTGAGACCTAATTTCCGGAAGTGGCAAGGGTTCTGCGTTTCGACGATCACGAGGAAGTCGCTCGGACTAGGACTAGAACGGACGAAGCCCAGCGAAGAGCGGTGTGGCAGTGTTACTCTGCAAGGATGCTCACGCACAGTCATAGCGATGGCGAATTTCCTATATACTCTCAAGGTAAGCCGAGCCATAAACTTCTCGACCTTATTTTTCATATCTGACTTCCACACCCACCATCAGCTGCGTAGTTCCCGGCTATCCAAATTCGCAATTCCCTCGCGTTGAGGCCCGAGGGTTAGGGTAGATGAAGTCATTCGTTTTGGCTAAACAGATTTATAAGCATCTCTCCCTCGGCAGAGATTCACATAATAGCCAACAACTCCATATGCGATGCGGTCATTTTCTTCCAATCGGATTATATATCTTGAGACAGATTTTCCTGACTCTTTATTCATGGACCACAAATTTTGAGAAAAGAAAATTATCTGAATCGAACCAGCAAATTGAGTTTGGGGGACTCGAGATCCCCGCGAGTGCATTTTTTTCGAATTGAAGAAGTGTGAAATTTATCCTCCATCGTGGGAAACGATGCGATAATTCTGCTGATCGAACTCCTGACGATATGCATGGAATAATCTTCAACAGCTCTATTTCTTTGGTGTTTTTTTTTTATTTTTTTGTTTTTTTGTACGCCAGGGAGATTAATTATACAGTATGACATTTCTCTCTCTTGTTATAAGCGAAACTCCTCGACGATGCTTGATAAATAGTAGCAAATTATACGACGAAGGGTAACTAACATCAGAAGCACCGTTCTATCCCGAGTTGATTAACGTTAGAGGCGTAATCACATTAATATGCTCCCTGATGAGTGGCGACGAGACGAATGCCTACGCCCGCAGGCAACTCACGGGAATAACATTTTTGTATCACAGTTTAGGAGTTTCTAGAGGTCGCGTTTGCCTTAGGTATTCCTAATTAACGAATCATTCTAATCAGCGAATTTCAATCACTCTCGCGATCAACTGCACATAACATTATATCTTCTGCACTGGGTCGACTAGAATTTCGGCAGTCTCATTATGAATGTCGTCTACTCCAGAAGCTTTAATTCTGATTGCCGATAAATCAGTTTCCATGGATCTGTACAGCTGATCCTGAATTTTCCATTGTACTTTCTTCCTACATTGATTTGCTCTGCAATATCAACCTAATTGCGCACCGCGGCAGACGTGACGTTCGAGTTTTCGAACTCTATCGATTTTCTAGCGTGGTCTGCCAAAATTCTATACATCGTGAACTTTGGATGAAAATTTCACCTGAATTGAAACAAACCGCTGAACCGACGAATCGACGATTAGCAAGTGGAGTAGTCGTTGTAATTTCGGCCTAGTGCTACAATTCATCATGATATGACTTTGTGGACCTCAGAACTCTGGGTAATGATTAAAACCTTGAAAATCTCGTATACCTACTTTTGCCAAGTTATAACATCATTTTGAATAGTCATTCATAAATCACGAAGCCCCTAGGAGAAAGTTCCGTATATTTGACGTAGAGACAACAGTTCAAACTTTATATATGAAAGACTGCCGGGCGGGAGATGAAGCACTGTTGGAACCGTGCGTCGTTATTATTGCGTTTGAGGAGGTTTCTGGTTTGATTACTACGATACGATTTTTCCTTCCCTTCTGCCAATGGTTGGATTGTTTGGGTCATTAATAATTTTTCTGTTTAAAAAAATGTTTGTGTACAACGTGTGCATTGGAAATCAAAAGAAAAGATCAATACCAAAATTTGAGAACGGAAATATTCATTAATTTGGTCAAATAAATTCACTCGTCAATTATCGTTAGATAATTTTAATAATAAATATAGCAGATTTTTTTTTTCGCATCGTCCTTATTTTAATTTAGACTTATTTAGTAATTCCACTTGCACGAAACAAATGGAATATTTTTAGAATCGTTTTACCGACTGGTTGCTACAGTATTTAAACTTCAGAAACACGAATCCATCGATTTAATCAAGCTACGAATAAAACCAATTCAAAATCAGTCGTAAAATATTCACATAGTTTTCATCAGAATCGCGCCTGATGATTGCATCGCGAATGATAAATAAAACGAGAGTTTTGCGAGGAATCGAAAATCAGAAAAGTGACAAAATGACTTGAGAATATTGCGATTTAACACTAAACTCGTTCTACTAATTATACTTCACTTTTCCTGCGGAAAATGTTCGCTGATTCAATGTAGTTTGAACTTCATTCGCCATTCGAACAGCTTTCATTGGCTATTTCTCTACACGCAGCAGCGACCTTGTCACCAAGTACTTTTGTAAATTTGTGCGCAGTTCTGTCTCTCAGTGTTCGTCTCCGCCAACATTCTTCAATATTTGTTTCGCAGTATCGATAATGGTGAGAAGCGGCTACTTCCGGGTCTACCGCGTGTTCCTTGTACCCTACGACCGAGAGAATTGAATTGATAAAAAAAATTTCATTGAAGAATCGTTAGACATGTAGTATTCTTGGACAAACAACTCACGGAGACTAAAGGGTGAGCAAGTCTGTCTCAATTGCCAAGTTTGATGGTTTCCGAGGTCCACGGCGTCTCTACCTCGGACGATGTACTTGCTCCGAACTCCTAAAGGTAATATATTCTCCCACCTCAACGTCTTCGAATGAGTCAATAATTTGGGTACACCTAGGAACAAGTGAGAATGAAAGAATTAATTTTTCACACTCACGGAAATTCTCGCTACTATTACGGACTTTCCGTAGTACAATAATCACCTGGAGCTAGGGTTACAGGGTCATCGCCTAGCATTAAATAGAAAAACATGTTCCGGAAGACGAAAGACGCCTGTTTACCCTTCGTACCATCCGGTTGCGTAGGGTCCAGATATTCCATCATTGATTTGAAATCGTCGTGTATTCTTGGCACGATGAACTCGTCCACATCGACGATCGCAACGTACTTGAATTTCTTGTGGAACGAACTTCTGTAAAGACAGTCATTTAATCCGGCAAATATTCCGTCCACTCTCAGAGTTTTCTCGTTTATATAGTACGGTGGGAGATCCCAGGGCAATACCTCCGCGATACCCTGATCTCTGTAATATTCCAACACCGCGTTTGCTCTCGCCGATATCGATTTATTGTAAAAAGTGAAGTGGCTGACACCCATCATGCGATAGAATTCAATGTACTCCACCAGGTTTAAAGCTCTGTCGAAATTGTCACGTGATACACCGACGCAGACGGCCATGAAATCTGTCGTGTCTTCAGACCGGGATATGCCACCCTCCGGATAGAGTATATGAACGAAAGAATCCTTTGTCACTTGATTGGCGTCATTCAAATTAGCGTTAGTGAAAGTTATTTCATAGGGAAGATGCTTCTTCAGGTAGAATGTATCGCGGGTCACTTCTGTATCAATTTTCAGATCACAGAGCACAAAAAATGCATTGTACTTCATTCCGTGCCTCTCAACAGCGGCTGCTTGCTGCACGCTGGTGGCTCGTCTTTTTTTCAAAGTGTAAGAATCTTCCGAATGATCATCGTTGTTCCGGTACTTGTAAACGCAAGTTAAAGGAGCGGATGTCAAATTCCATGGAAGGATTGCTATGATTCGTATCTGCCAATAGAATGTAGATTAAGTATTTTCTGAATTCTAGAAAAATATTTAAAAGAAAGTATTACCATCGCCCAGGTCATTTCCGTCGGACTGTCATCGTGCTTATATTCGAGGATTACTTCTGGTCTCGCGTCAAGGTATGCAGAAAAAATGTGCGACTCCTTTACGTCGGTTAGCTTCCACTCATGTTGCTTCTGAGATTTAATCGAAGTGAAGGCTAATTCGACGTCCAACACATCAGCGATCCTATTCTGAAGGTCCTGTATCATTGCCAGTTTGGTGTTTCTCTGTAATATATACCCGAAGTTATTAAATACTGCAATATGTGCAATCTTAAGCGGTGTGAAACGAGCAAATCAGTGCGCCAAATTCCCACCCAGTAATTTAAATCAACGGCAACAGTGGAAAGACTGTGGTGAGCCCACGATCGAATAATTAGAACTTTGTGGGTTCATATTTTTACCGTGCAGGACCTCTGTTGTTTCACCAACGGGCGAGGATGTTCCACCGTAAGAACTGAAGAATTAAGATCTTGACCTACCACGCTGATGCGGAAGGCTACTACGAGCAGAGGGATTGCCAGTAGGCCGATGATGATGGTTTTACACCGCCCGCACTGGAAGTTTGTGAGCCGCCTGTGAAGCCTGGGCTTCTGAAACAATGGCTGGTATTTGATGCTTCCTCCCATGATCGAAGCGTGGTGAATAAATTTCGGTGAAATTGGATGCGGATCGGGATGAAATTTTACTTGGGCCGTTCACATTGGTCAAAAATGATATTATATATATTATAGCCATGAGTCGCACGCTATGCTGCTCACCTCTAAACTGACCGAGATTAGGTTTATAAAACTAACTCTAACGATCGCGGGGTTCTTATCAAACTGGCAACTAGATAACACCGTGGTCACCTCCTCCTCATCTACTCATACTCGTCAATCTCGGCAAACTTTTGATGACACATCAACCTATTTACCGTTGGTGTACAATCAGGTGCGTATTGAACAGCATAGTTTTTGGATCACTAGAATCGTATTATCTTATTCTTTCTAGGAGCGAAAAGGTCTAATACCATGTTCCATTTTTTTGGGGATTTTGAACTACAAGATTCAATAGTTAACAATAACCTGATTATGGATCTCATTGGATCAACGGTTTCCTAATTTCTCCACTATACGTACGCTGTTGAATTTTTCTAATGAGAATAGAATAAGTGAAGGCTGATAAAAAAAACTTGTCGAAATAATGATGACACGAGGACATGTTGGCCGTCTACCTTGAAAACGAAGAATTGTTTTTTTTTTTTTTTAGTGGTGAAAAAGAAGCCTCCGCTGGCAGGTTTTACGAGACAAAAGTGCTTTGAACAGCGACACTCGTTCTTGCTACCCGGTGCAAGCGTCCGTAGAGTAAGGCAGGTGTATACCGAGAGAAAACTTCTCCGAAACGACAAGGGTGTTAATTATTTTCCGAGCGAGACGCAAGCAGTTCATTCGTGACAAGAACAATGTGCCTACCTACCGCCGTGCAGCCCCGCGCGTCCGACCAGAGAATAAACTGAACTAAGTCTGAAAAGGAAACAATTGAGACCGAGATTTATTCGCACAAAGTTCGTCAGTCATTGTCGACCTCCTTAAGACTATACGTGGTAGGTGCTTCAATGACCTCGTTGAAAAAGTGCGACGAGTAGGGGCGAGGAAATAATTATGGATACCTAATTGAGGTATTATTAATTGTCGTCTAACGCGAAACGATCGGAAGGAATCCACAGAATGTTTATTCGTATATTTTTACCAAACGGCAGAGAGTTCAACGCGTTATTATTTCCAATCCTTCTTTTATTTCATTGGGACACTGTATATTTTAATTACCCATCACATACGATAATCACCCTTACACACACGATACAAAAAATTCATAATCTGCCGGATTTACGATAATCACATCACCGCCGACCTCCACTGGACGTTTCCGTTCTCATCTCGATTCTCGAGATCGTCGGGATCCTCGTTTTGATCAGCATCACTCGGTTTGCCAGCCGATGCGCTTTGATCTACGGCACTTGGTGCGAACAGAACATCCGAGTCGCCGACTTCGTAATTCGATGGAAAATCGCCCGGTGCCCCAGCAGCCACTTCCGGTGCATACGGAGGATACTCCTCCACCCCGAATTGAGGATCCCTCACCGCATATGCCCCGTAATCGCCATATTCCGCATCTTCTCCGTTAGCTTTCCTCAGACTCGGCCATGGTCCGTAAAATCTCTTCAACGTCGTGTCGGCCCAGATATCTGCTGGGTTACCTAATCGAATAATTGATCGACAAATTTAGCGAAATTCTATTAAATTATATGAATATTCTCACCGCTTAGTCCGTCGCGAATTGGTGAGCCGTCAGAAAGGATAAATAGAAGAGAAAATAAGACGAGCAGGATAACACGAGCTGGCGCCCCCGACGGAGACTTCATTCTCTCTCTGATCGCTAATAATAAGTCTGCCTCCCCGTGTCCACCAAGTAACTGATTTCATCCGAATATCAGCCGGGCGTTTATATACCCCTCGGATCTCCTGTCTCCGCAGTCCGCTAGCTGCTCTCTCAAATATTCGATATACCTATACCTCAGCCTTTGACGTATTTCACGGTGAACGCCACCGTATAATAAATCGTGATAATAAGATTAGGAACCTTTCAATACTAGCCGCATAGTGACTAGTGTCCTGCCGCACATCGCATAGTACGTTAGTTAATCGTGTGATTTTCTGCTCATTGTGTGATAAATTAGCGCTTTGAAATCTCGGAAGTTCATTGAGGATCGTTATTGCACGTGTAAATATTTGGTTACAAACATCCAGCTACGCATCAAGCGGATTGACTCTTAATCACATTTTAGAGAGTAAAGAGTTGACGACCGGGATGTTATTGAAGAAAAAATTGCACACTGAAAACGTGTATAATGTTGACATGTTGCATTTATTTACACATTAATTATCAATAATGGTGGTAAAGTTAATCAATTCATAAAGGTTACGATCTAGTCAGTACTGAACTATAAAATTATGGCTTATTCGACGATCTATAACAAGTTAATCTTAATTGACAATCGATTATTATTCAACCTTATATGGTACGAGTTCAAATATACATATAGTGTCATGTAGTGTAGCGTAATTGTATCGTAGCAACGTTCGTAGCGTATTCGAAATAGGGTTTCTTCATTATCCCACTCCTAGCATACGTCATACTCATTCCAGGTGGAATAACGCTCTGAGTCTGTTGATCCAACATCTTGCTGCTTAACGACCCCAGCCAGCCCTATAACCGATAATTGTACGTAAAAATGGCTTAGATAATCGATTAAAATTTTAAAGATTCAGTATCCATAATTGAATGCCCTAAATCTTTAGATAAAAAACACTTCAAAATCCAACTGTTTTTTGTAATTCAATTGCTTACCCAGCGGTTTCGTAGATCGAAGATTTTTTCTTTTTATGGTTGTATGTGGGACGAACGTATCCGCCGTTGTTACCTCCAAAGTCATCGTCATCATCAGCTGTCAAAGGACGTCGGTACCAGAAAAAGGGTAAACCATAGTAACGAGTATCGGCGCCGTTTAGAATCTCTTGTCCATCTGTGAAAACGGCGATAAAAAAAATTATTGAAAATTTGAAGCGATGGTACTTCGGATGTATACTTTCTATACACTGACTCTATAGTCGTATCAGTGTATGTAGTTATAATTTTGCTGATAGAGGTGCAAATTGATGGAAATTAAACTCGTGAATTTTCAATATCCTCACCCTGTTCATAATCTGGCAGCGGGTTTCCCACAACGAAAACAATCGCAGTAAAGAGAAAAAGAACCACGGCAAACTTTGACATAATTCTACGTGTATTGATTGAAAACCTTGTAACTTGATCCGTTCAAAACTCAATTGAATATCAAAAGATTTAATTCTATTCTTCTCAAAAGCGTAACGAAATCTTGGACTGTTCCTAAATATACTGAATAATCTTCACGGTTTGACACTCTTATATACCTGGGGATCAAATAAACTCCGTACAGAAGTGTTGTGTATTAGCAAAGATGTGGCACGCCCGTGTTATCCCGTAAATATCCGCTAATTTGTTTGATCTGCGATTATCTTAGTCCCGCTAATATTCCCGGTGGTTATGAGCTTCGCCGGCAACCAAACGGCCACCGGATGGTGGCTGCTGTTGGTGTCGCGAATGCCAACAATTTAGCACACGCGAAAACAATCGACAATTCAAACGTTCCGAAGATCTTAACCAATCATATCTCGCCGCAGGTGACTACTCCGATGTGGTATGCTACTCGTTTTTGCTTTTTTCATCAAAGTTGCTTTCATTGAAAATTAGCACTTCGTATAATATAATTGATTCCTTACAATTTCTCGCAACTCTACAATATATATGTATTACTTTGAGAATTTTTGCACCTAATCGTAAGTCATACACACATGGGCCACCTCATTGGAAATTCCGTGATTCATGACTGTAAGTTACGTCGTTTTTTTCCCACCTGTTAGCCGTGAAAATATGTTTCAATATTATTTAACAAGAAGATGAAATTATTTAGACAAATAAACAAACATACGGGTGTGTTGATTTGATATTCTCTAACCCGCATTTCCCTCTTTTTACCCAACAAATTCCGCGAAAAAAAAATTCATGCGTTGTCATTCAAACTTTATGGAAAAAAAAATTCCGTTTCTGGCAGGCCATCGATAAAGGCAATCCGGGCCAGTCGTATGATTTAAGGAAAATTTCTACAGGATGTTAAACTCGCCGCGGCTGGTACCGGCCAGTATTTTAAGGGTGTCAAGTGCCGTAAGAAATTTTGTGTACGCAGAAGTTAACATGAAAAGTAAAAACTGCAGATATCTCACCACTTTCTTCATACATATGAATGAATTTTTGGTGACATTTAAATTTAACGCATGTTTTTTGGTTAAATTTTCTTTTTCATGGATAAATGTTTGTTAAGATATTGGAAATTAAAGCTAGTGCTTTCGTACCTACATCCGCGTACCTATACTAACCTACATAAATTTCATCCGCTGAGTATCAAGAACCGCACCTGAATATCGTATAAAAATTTGACGTATGGGTACGTGTACATTGTGATCATGAAATATTTATGACCCTAGTCAGATTCGAAACAGATGTGCCGAAATCGACTCATTGTTGCGAGCTGCGACTAAGCCCTTGATGTGAAATGTCTGTTATGGCCCATATTATTCAGAGCCAAATTCTCACGCTGAGAATTAATCTGAATTGATTGAACAATTTTCGGCAAGCAGACGCGTAGTTAGTCGCATAGAGATGATAAGAGACACGCACTATAATATCGGCACATGTTGGTTATACCCACCTAAAATCTACGCCGTAAATTGAAGGAGGTACGATATTTAACTGCGCTCATTCAACGTGGTGTAAAATTACATGCCCTTGTAATTGTTTATTCTAATTACATAAGATCACTACGGCCTAGAACGTACGTCGCAAGATAAGATTATTGGACATCTAAATGGAACTTCACACATTTTATTCAGTTCGCATCGTATGGTTTTCCGAGCAAAGATTGTACTCAAAATTATGAATGAATTATCTCGTCGGAATTTTTGTGCTTTCTTTACTTAGAACACGAATTGTCGAGGGATAATTTGATAAGTTAATCATGACGCGTGCTGGTTTGACCGGCTAGATGATACGGAGGATATTGTTAAATTATTTGTTTGCTTATAGCTTCGGAGTCGAATGAGGTCGTGGTTCTTGTTTGAACTACGTTGAAGGGCATATCGATCCCGTGTATGTTAAGGTATACATGTACTAACGTATGTACATAATATTACCACATAGTACCGATCCCTAGGTATTTGGTATACCTATGTCCGAAATAGACGAGACGAGTACATTGGTCGAGGGAAATTGAAGACGGAATACCGATTCCGTGTATTCACCGGTCAACAACGCGATCCCCCTTCGCTCATCAAGTCCACAAATTTACGCAAGTAACGTTCGTTGTTTATCTGCAATTAAGAGATGGCACCACAAGATACAATATTCCTTCCACTTCAAAACTCTGAGTGCACCACCGCGTAGATCGGATAAAGCGAGACCTTCCTTCTTCTGCTCGCCATAAATGCTGCACATTCGAATGAATTTTCACGCTGCATTCGTACGTCGCGCGTATGAAAATCGATGAAATCGTAATCGTGAAGATAAAAATTTTCACTCTCTAAAATACGGGAGCTACCAGATCAGGAATTCCCTTTCGCGTCAACAATAACGCAAACGAATATCGGAGCTTGGACTTTTTTCAATTTCATTCAGACCTCGCATCAATGCGTGCGAGTCCTTTTGAGTTTCGCGGGAGGTATTCGCGTATAGACTCGACGTACAAAGATGTGTGTTCGTGGGTACAATATAATCGATGTGGCGAAGTATTTTCACGGTAAAATGAATATTTCAAACCTTCGAGAGAAAGATGCTTGTGCTCGTGATCGATACGAACGGCCATCTATAATATAATCGAATGGAGAAACGCGATAAAGGATGAGGTCATGAACTGTACACATGTCATCATGCGGATGAATTAGTACCGCATATTGTTGTGTGGCTGATTCGTTTTGCCGAGCCGAAGAATGAGAGAGTAGTAGGGCGTCTGGGAAATCATGTGTGCATTTCTCTAACTGTCACATTTCAATTCCCATGCCCCACTTCGGGGGAATTGTTTTACCCGGGTAGCCGTACGGTCGGCGATGGTTGGTATGCTTTTGTATAATGTGTATCTACCTATAGGTATAGCGATATTATATGAACCGCATATCAGGATCAAAGTTATACATAGTCCGGTTGCTCATGTATTAAACACATTCTCAAATGTCGAATTTTTTTTCTCAAAAAGTAACGTCCTCCGAACGACTTTTCTCCGCCCTCGGCGATATCCCTACTAACCGCACACCCGAACGAGTCCTAAGTATCTACACATTATGACTTGCGACACGCGCTCCGCGCTGTGGGAGGCATACGTATAGGTAAACCTGTGCCTTTTCACTTGATATATTATGTACCATTTTACACCGAAACGATACGCAAACTGCCATCATCGACGGATCAAATTTCACGGTACCAAACGAGCGATCCTTCAAAAATTTTCAACGTTATTTATCGTTTGTCTAACAATTAATTATTCGAAGGGACGACTCGATTACCTACCGGTTATTTGTAAAGTTTCACTCGCTGAAAATCTAATCTGTAATATTACAGAATCGCAGATGTTGATTTACCGGAAACAATTACTTTCCTTGTACAGTGTTTGCGGCGTTATAGATATATTCAGTGTACGTATCGCTAATCGATAGTTGCGGTTAGGATTTACCCGCAGGGCGTGCACCTGAACGGTTGACGATGTCAAAGAGCTACCGGTAAATGTATGCAAAAGGTAGGCGTAGTCCTGAAACTGCAAAGTGACTACATATAGTTACATTGTATATCTCGACTCCGCTTGTGTCCGCAAAACACGACTCACTACTTACGACCGGAAGAACCTAAAAGATCCTCAAGTCTTTCTTTCCGTCCATTCTCTGTGCGTATAACAGTAAGATATTATAATCAGACCGTATCCTGCTTAACCCGGGATAGATAAACCAAGTCCGCAACCCACGCACGGACCGGCGCGATATGGGCAGATTGTTGAGAGAGCAGCCGAGATAGCTGCTCTCTATTTTTGTCCGTACGTGTCAGAAATAGAAGGAAGCTCTAGAAAATGCTTTGCTTATTGAAAGCGATCTTTGGTCGAACGAAGTTTTTTTTCTCTAATCTTCATTTACACATATAATTGGTGGGACTTTTTCTCATTCTATGTGATTACCGCGAAGAATGTGTGCGCTCTGAACTATTATAAATAAAAATTGTACCATCAGCTGTTTCGAAAAATATGGGCTAACTATTATCGGATTATCGGTACCCCCGATCAGCTTCCGTTTGGAAGGTGGTTAACGGTGCGTGACAGTGTCCACCCGGGTGAACCTCGAGCGTACAATCATCCCGGGTGATCAGACGACAAAGGTGCTGGTGCCCACTTCCCCATAGGCCCCACGGGGTTGGGTGGATATAGTTGCGATCTAGTCCGACCAATACCTGGTTAGGAAAGTTATCGTTATAGCACCGTTAGTTAGCTTTACTGTCAATGTGGTCATCGACGTTGGTGTGTACAGTTACCACAGCAAGTTTGAAAGCGTGCGAAATTCCCTGTTGAGAATACGCATTGTTTGCGCCTTCGTACTACTTTGCTTAAATCTTTTCAACAATTCCTAGACGTTGATGTTTTGCGAGGATCGTATGTCCCTTCATGAAGTGAAACATCCACTCCCCCCTTACCACGGAATAACTTGTTGTGCCCACTGTACGTAGTGTGCACGGTGAAATATGCCGCAGGGTGGTCACCCGGAGGGTGCGGGTGAGGTTGAAGCCCAGCAAGGTGTGACACGGTCCCTCGTATGAGAGTCGCGCGCTCGACACGCGGCAGTAGCCTGTTCCCTCTTCGGTACGTACGTGTCACGTACGTCTTTCTTGTTATATCGTCGTCTCCTTCGCGCAAGTCGTTGCTGTGATAGCCGCTATTACGAGTCTAAGACGCCGTCAAACACGAGTTGGAGTTTTTTAATGTTGGCAAAACTGAAGCCGGCAAAAATTCACAGTGCGAAAAAAAATCAACCGTGATTCGACGTGGAAAAAGTCAGGATAAGAAACGGTGAATAGGAAACGATCTTCATCCATAAATCTTGAAAGTGCGTGAGATTCTCGAATTGAATCACGAGTTCTTATCTGTTATGAGGCGTTTCACCTGATATCGGAAAAAATTCGACCTCGTTATATCGCTGCGGATAAAAACCTCGTTTGATTTTTTTCTTATTCCGTCTAATCTCGAGTTTCATCGCCACAATCGTTTTGCCGCATTTATCCGTTTCGTTCCTAATTTTATATACCTGATCTTTGTGACAAAGTGACTCGATTCCAGCGTTCCAAAATCATCCGGATTCACCTTCACCTTCAGAAAAGCCACGTGAGGTCAAACGTGACGAATATATTTACCCTTTAACATATCATCGCACAAGCGCTGAAAGCCTCATATCAAGTCTAGACCGGCATCGTGTACTGTAATTCGGTATAAGACAATTAAAGATACCTGAAGAACCCGCGTCTTTGCTTCAGAACTTGATATGGATCGATGGACGTTGAATCGCTCGTCTTGCGAAGTCCAAGTTCACCCGGCGAACAACGTACCAAATCTAAGCAATAGACAAATCTTGCAATAAAATAATTTAAACCTCTTAATTACCGGCTACCGTTAACAAGCTGACTTCTACCAGATCCGCACGTACAACTTCGAACGAGTGTATCTCGTTTATGAGATTAAATACGTACACAGCGATAAACATTGAGTAATCTTTGAGGAGAGATAACGCATGGCATGGTACCGAGTGTGCACACACCTCGCCAAAGTGCGCTCAGATTTTTACCTCTAACATACTCGAACGTTTCTTCATTCATCTTCAGTGCGCGTATGGTGCGTTTACAGGTAATGTGAGCAGTATTTTTTCGCCACGGCCATCTTCGAAATTCGGAACGATGTAATATTCGAAATTAAAATCGAATTTAATGATCCTTGTTCGGATTTATATAAGTGGGCTGAATGTTCGTAGCGAATTGGGTGGGTAAGTGGTTTGTGTGATACTGTTGATTCGTTTTATCTAAAAGTGTTGTTGGATATTGCGGATTATCACGATGAACGCGACGATAGGCAGTTTCTGGCGTATCGGACCATTCAGCAGCGAACGAGGTAAATGTTTTCGTAGTATAACATAATTCTTATTTATAAGTCGTGAAATGATCGTTTCGATAGTAAAAGTTCGTGGGCTGATGTACCACCCCAATCCCTTGGCTCCTTCTCAATCGTTTAATGTGCACAATAAATGAGTAACAATAATCATGGCGAAAAGTAATCAACTTATTTCAACGCGTCCGAGGCGCCTACGTCCGCTTGCGAGTTCTCATAAGCTCGTAAAGCTGCAGCATCGGTGCTTCGCTTGCTTCGTCACAAGCAGATCGATAGATTATCTCTCTCTACTTTGATATACATATAATACGTGGAAACTTGGACATGGAGTTTTTTATACCCAGTGAAAAAGTGGCCAGATTCAGTCGCAGCCCGAGATCAGATTTGACGAATGTCATCGCATGTATCACTTCCACACTCCTACGCTTTGAATAATCGACTTTCTAAAAACCATGAGATAGATCAAACTCTGCGTTACAATGCGATCGCTCATTGTCACCGAGGCACGTTGACATTCGTGTAGTTATTTTCTGTTCGAAGTTTCTCCAGTCATCCACATAAGGAATTGCTGCAACGAAAATGGTTCGTCCATTTTTAGGACTGCTGTAATAATTCCACTGTGTAGATATTCTAGGAAAATTCTATCTCAATAGATATAAACCGAAGTCCCGGGGTCCGATGAAAGAGAAAGAGGAAGAGAAAAAATCGATGCCCCAGATCTTCAATGTTGGACATCGCAGTCGCCCGTAAGTCTGATGCTGGATGTTATGCCGAATGAGAGTCCGCGTCTAATCGCGAGATGAACACATTTTGCAAATGGTTGTTCCCGCCGACTTCCGGACGTACAAATTAAAGAAAAACAAACAAAAACAAAAAGAAATATGAAAAAGTAATTTTCATCTGATGCAGGGGATATGAATAAGTGATTCTGCAGCTGAGCTGCAGATCTAATATATATATAACATAATAGTGGCTGGGAGATTTATGCATGTAGCTGAAACTGTGGGCTTAGAATTGGGTATTAAAGGATTAGACTAATGCGGATGTTAAGGATTTAATGACTATCTAATTTGATTACCACCAATATCATTAGCATATAACAAATATCTTGCTTGCTTGAAATACGATTAGTCTACGTTCAGAGCAGATTAAATTCAATGCAGGAAACATAGATCTCTGAGCTTCTATTTTCTGTGTGCTCGCCAACTATCGTGGGCGTGACTCAAGTTCACGTTATTAAATTTGAAGTCATTTTCAAGGTCGAACAGCTGGTTAGCTTTCCATTCCTTCGAGGAAGGCGCGGTGGCCGTAGGGGAAAGCCTTTGTTTAAATCAAATTAAAATTACATCGGTCTTCAATCCGGGAAGGTTGGGGGTGGAAACTCGACGTGCTGTATAATATGTGGACGGGACAATAGAGAAAGAGCGATGCGAAAATTTAAAGCGTAAAGCTGAGGGCAGAGAGCAAAAGACGGAAAACAGAGAGCTCAATTTGTGCCACTTGACCTCTCGCTCCCTATATAAAAGACAGTTCGGCTGAGAAGCTCGATCGAAACATCTTAACGACCTCTGGGATTGGATCCGAATTGAAATCGGTAGAATTCAATCCAGGATCCGCAATTTCCACCCCCCAAATCGACTGCAACATACTTGCTTCCGAAGACAGGTAGACTGCTTGAGATATCATAAGCAGTAATATACATTCAAGTAAAAGCAACCGAATTTTCGTATTACTTCATATACAGTTTTTGAACAATCCACGGGTAAATTTATTCCACGAGCGTTCCATACAGATTTTCTCTTCAGATTTGCAAAAAGTTGAGTCAAAAAAAAAACCAACCGCGAGTGAAGTCGAACAAAAAAGCTATGTTATGGCTCGATGAACATCAGTTTAGCAAAAACTTGATAATGAGATAGAACCGTGAAATAGATCAACCCCTACAGATTACCACGTGAGGGTTGAAATCTCTTTTATGACCGACTTTGGATATATACGTACGGAAATAAGTCGGGATCTGAAGTTTTTTTCTATTTGCGGGATTAGCTGATCGCGGGGCAACGTAAACAACATCGAAGCCGAAAAATCGATTGATTTTGCCATCAAGGGTGATGTTGAGAGTGGGAGAAGAATGGAAGGGGGTGCGAAGCTTATAAGGAGAACATCAGAAGGAGTTATATATACGTGCGGTGAGAAATTCTACGTATAGATATGTATATAGAATCTGGGTGGTTAGGTACGCGATGATATAAAGCTGCTACCGTTGAGGGCGAGAGTAGAACGAGCCACCCAAAAGACATTTTCCATCCAAGTGTGACAGAGGTTACATAACAATGAGGTGAGCCTGCGTCGCCTCGTCAGCGTCTCTCTTCAAGTACCTTCTTCATGTTTACCTGGAGAGGATATTGTTTCGAAAAAAGTTATATATATCGGCTGATAAATAGATACAGGTATGTATCAGTACACAGGAGTCAAGTGCACGGAAAAAAATTAATATCCTCCTGCTCTATTTGTAAGTCCGGCTGCAGCACAAGTAATAACCCTTGATTTTTCGTAATGCGTGTTTCTTGCATTTACTTCGAGTAACTATGAAGTTACAAATTTTACCTCGTCTGACGAACTGTGACCATTTCAAAATCAAACCTACCGTATAATTGTCAGAAAGTCAATTTCGGAATGTTTTCTTCCCAGTTTTCCGAGGGGGAAATTCCTCGATCCGAATCCCGCTCCCTTCTTGTCTACATTTACGCTGCTCTCTTAGATAATAAAGTGAGCATATACCCATGTATATTTACGGTGGCTTATACCTGCTGCACGTGTATCACTCGGAAATAATCTTTACATGGGTTTTTACATGCGTACCTTGTGATCCCTGCGGCAGGGATGAAAATCCAAGTGTACAAAAGAAAAGGAAAAGTAAAACCCTGCAGAGACACCCGCAGCTGGGTACACTGCACCTGCAAGGAGCAGGGATTAAAGTAAAAAAGGGGTCTTGATATAATAAATTTTCTAGCATATATCAAGGAAAACCTTGCGAAAAAAGACATTTCTTGAAAAAGGAGCGGGTGAAGATGCGGTAAAAAATTTCTGGGCAAGTCGTGTTTAGGGTTTTAATACACGCGAAGACACTCCGCTACTGACCATCTTGCATATGATGTCGAGATCTCCGGGTCATTTGTCACACCGACGATGACGCGATGCCAGAGGACCTGCCAGACACAACCAAGACCGTAACGACCTCGGTATGGGCACGACGTATGTCGTCTATCGCGCCGGCGTATTAATGTGCCGATACGGTCGAATCATTCGTCGTCTCCCCTGAAAAGAGCAACTCCTGTTTGGGGGAAAAAGTTTCGTTTAAAGTATTTTCTGATTCAATTTTCAAGTCTTTCCGTGAGAATTGGAACAGACGAAAAAGAATAAATAAAAAGTGATTACGTAGGATGTGACCGAACAGAATTTCGGTTAAATCTCGGTCCGAGAATCTCTCAATTTGTCAATGGGAACGTTTTCAAGAGATTCATGAACCGCATATCATCCTGGCATTGTTGGCACGTCCGTAGAAACGGAAACCAGTTTTTGGCTATACCCTGCAAAATATCTGAATGCCAAATATAATTCGATAGATCTCTCCGCACGTTTCCATTCAATTGACGATCCCGAAATAGGTGTCTATGTCAGACGCATGTCACCTGCCAAATTTTGATTACCAAATCTTTTTTTTTATCAGATCTACAATATCGGGTTTTTTATACACCGGCAGCAGCTCCTTGTATTTTATGTAAAATTTGATTAACATCAGCACTACGAGCTTGCGATATCACCCCTAAAAAAAAAAAAGAAACTTGCCTGATATTCAGGTGGAAATTCAAAAAATGCGTCGGCATTTCTCGTAGAAAACTGAATCGGGGTCTGTATAATATATTTAATAACGGTCGAGCTGAAAAGTTCTTGAGATTGTAGCTTCTACTTCATACCAGCGAATAGAAAGTCTTGAGAGGGGTGGCTTTCGAAGCTTTCGACGACGCCCGTCAAACTATTTCAATAAAAGCCCTGGGGGCCACGACCAGAAGTTGTTCCTTCCGTTGCGTCGGCTGGATCTCGTCGGGGTTATTACCCTCACCCCCTTCGGCCTGATAAGCGCTCGTATATCTCTTGGTAACATGGAAAGTCGCGAGGTAACAGGGTGTCCAAGTTTCCCGCTGTAATTGATTGACAATTCCTATTGGAAAAAGGTTTTTTACTTTCCACAAATGATCAATGGGGTTCCTATTTTTCTAATCTTCTTTTACTCGCTTTTATTTCCATTGGTAAAAGTTTTCCAGGACTTTCTTTCTCGTAGCGGGGGTGTAAAAAGAACCTGTTCATTAAGCGCTGGCTTCGAGCATATTTTTCTTGTCCGCCTTTTCGCAGTATAAAACTGGTTAACTTGAACTTTCTTTAAACGACTTCCAGGAGAGTTCGACCACTATTAAGCGCACGACTCCCCGATTCCCTCGATTACTTGGGAAAATAAATGCCGACATACCTACCCATGATACTTGCATGTGTGGTGTGTAACGGCCTTACACTCTAACTCAACATTGGAAAAGTTGGTCAATTCTCGCGAGGGGTTACAGAATTTTTTAGCACCTTGCTTTCTGCCATCTATTAAATAATTGATGCAGGCTGAATTGAAACTCTTCGCATTTCACCCTATAAAAAATGTAAAGGACTATTTTATTTTGGTTCGCGATTAACCCGTGAATTCTTATATCTTCTGTGCGTAAGTCGCTTCAGATGAGAAAAAATTCGCCAGATTTTTCAACGTCTCTTTTTTTTTTCATGTTTCAGGTAAGGACCGCTTACTGTATATTGGGCAAGTTTTCCCATGTATATAATTTATTCGCTTCATGAGAATATTTGAAAGATAAACTCATCTCTCCTAGCAGCAGGTTATGAACAAAGAAAGGTAAGACAAACTACGCAGGAAGTTTGCAGGCCCAAGAATGAATCTTTGCATAGCACATAAACTTTGGAACGCGTACTTTCATACGTACTGCACAGGAAATAGGATTCCCGTATACCCCCTTTTCATTTATTTTCACTCAATCTAACTGTCTCTTATTTCGTTGGATGTGATGAAATTTTTTATTCCGTTCTAGTAAACATCGTTTGGTCCGTAACCAACGGATTATATGGCATGTTTATTATAATCCCGATTTCCTGGACGGCTAAGATATGAACATCCGGATTACAGTAAAATACGAACCCTGATATTACAATGATTGTTGGAAATAGAAGAACATTCCAGAGGATTCAAGAACGGTGTATAGAAAGAATGAGAATAAACTTCCAACCGTAACTTTTATTCTAACAGCGTATAGGTATATCTCCTGCCACGCGCAGCTTTTCGATCAATGTCGACCGATGAATAGAAATCAGAAGCTATTGCGGTGATTTTTTTTTCCCCCGATCATCCGCAGAATCATGTCTACCAGTCCGTCCGTCCGTCCGTCCGTCCGTGTCGTCGCATTCGTGGTTGAATAACGTCTCGTCCTACATTTATCGGATTTATTAGCTTTTCACGTCGCGTTAACAGTTGGCACAAAACGCCGTCGTATTTCTGCTCAGCTATTCAGCTATCTATACTTCCGGATTCAGCTTCGGAGTTTCCGGACAGCTTGGTGGCTGGGTTCCTTCTCTGCAGAGTTGCATGCATACGTATAGTATAACAGTAACGGTAACAGCAACAGCGGCAGTAGCTGCAGCCTCGTCCCAGATGTATTAGCTTTAGAAATCTTTATCGCTGTTTCATGCTAACGCGCGAGACCAATGGAGAATATTATGTGAAGCTCGAGTCATGCGATCTGCGCATTGGCTACGACGTTATGCGACCGTATAACCTATCTGCCAACGCCGAAAACTCCGTCGGCAGACATTCCGACTTTAACGGGACTTTATGCGGTATGAAAATCCGAGATAACAACCCTAAAAAAAAAAAAGATTATATTCAGCGAAAATAGTTGTCCTTGACTATTTGAATTGTTTCATAGTACGTTACAGACACGTTTCGAATATGGTGTGACAGGATTTGAAGTCCGAAGAATTGATTTTATAATTTTAGATATAACTATGTCGCAATGTCTCAGACTTCTGGAAGAATTCTTATCTTTGATAAGATTCAGATTAAACTCCAGATAAGTCGCAAATAATACTCGAGTAGTTCTCGATTGGATGAGCAAGGCGAGCTAATGGATTTAATTATTTTCGAAGCATAGTAAACGTGTGGATGAATTTCCGAGCTGAATGTGAAGCGTAGTTTTTCTCTGAATTTTACCTTTTCTCATCCCTTAGATATGCATAATGAAAAAACGGACGGCTGCGATGCATGTAATTCGGAGTGCATATTCTCATTCTACGCCACTTCGCTCGTCGTACAGTTCCGCAAATAGGGATTCGCGTGCGCGCTGCAGCAGCTGCAATAGAGTCGGTAGAATTGAAGAAAAGTCGAGATCGAGTCCAAAGGGACTAACCCAGATCCAAGATGCTGAATCCCATGAAAGCCCTAGTTTTACCCAACTACTGAATCTAGATTTTA
The DNA here is from genome assembly GCA_963932425.1 of Athalia cordata. Classification (NCBI taxonomy): domain Eukaryota; kingdom Metazoa; phylum Arthropoda; class Insecta; order Hymenoptera; family Athaliidae; genus Athalia; species Athalia cordata. The sequence continues at coordinate 38,006,915 of OZ010626.1, forward strand.
GTCCAGGTTTACGACCGCCTACCGACCGTGACGTGGATATAGTCAAGGGTAGACAACCCCCTTCCGGCTTACGACGTGCACGCGTTTACGTTATACATATACGTGTATATCTCGACACTTCTCAAAGCTGGAAAGCCCGATTCGGGCACCCTGCATATTGCGGAACGATTCTCAAAGCCGCTTTTCTCTTCACACTCCGTTTAACAAAGCTTAAACGATTAATTACTCGACTCATATTTTTTTGTTACTTTCGTCGAGTCTCTCCTATATGGATATGAATAAGGTACGTTTATTATTTCCCATCTTTCAGCACCTTCGGACATGAAAATCTCAATGTGTCTAGCGCTTTTTTCATCTCTGGAAGTGATGGGATGTTGTGAATATAAAACGTACGTTATTAAGCTGTGTTTTCTCAGTGAGAGGTTGCACCTTATGAAGATATATGCGCATATACATCCCCGTGTTACACTTTGGCAAAGCCCTTTGCGTGTGCAACACATTAATTAACTTGGTAGGAAAGGTTGGAAGTTCTGCACGTGGCAACTTGATTGCGGAATTACGGAGCTGGTCTTCCTTCGCGCATTCGAAACTCCTATATAGCCTCTCCGCGTACGTAGAGACGTCCCTTCAGGATCCATACACATACGTCAACGCTATATATGCCTGTACATAATACCTCTACCTTTACGCGGCTGTTAACAGGATGCGCTGCAGCAGGTGACGACGAGCGCAATTAACTCGCTTGTCGCACAGAAATAGACCTGGTTGTCATCATGCTTCTTAGCTATACGTATAGCGCTCGGCTGCAGCGCTTCGTACAACTTTTTTATACGTATACAACATTTACAGTAAAAACGTAAATGAATTTATATGAAAGCGAAAAAAAACGAACGAATCGAGAGTACATAGTGCAATACATGTATTACTACATAGCATTAGGTGAACAATAACCGCTACTTACAGCTATGCAGAGTCTCCGCCGCGCGCATTCAAAGAATGTTGAATAATGAATGAGTATTATACGCTCTCTTTTTCGCACTGTGGCACTGGAATAGTAAAGATATGGTTTGAATTTTTCGTTCTCTTTTTTTCATCTGCCGAATTAGAATTTTTTTATCTTTTCGTTATTTTTTCTTCCACCTTTTCGCCTGTTATTTTTTCTCCTTCGGACCGGATGAAGGATCATTCGGAAACTGCCCTCTTCTACGAGGCGTTAATAGCATCTAAGCTATTATTTCAGGCCCCCTATTTAGTTGGGCACAGTTCGCTTTTTTCAGATCGCGTAACTCGCATTGCTTTCGCAGCTTTAAACTTATCGTTCCCACTCATTATACCGATTTCTTTCGCCCTCGAAAATAAACAGAGGGATTGTTACTCCCGAAAACTTATCGTTTTCGAACCACGTGCCTCACATGCTGCACATTAGCGATGATTTGTGGAATCGGGTGACTCTGAAAAAGATGCGAGGCGAGGGTAGCAGCTGCCGGAGATTTTGATGCTGCATTTTTATATCGCACGTTTTCTCGCGTTCAACCGCAAGCTGCAGAAGCGGGTGAGAAGACATTGACAGTTTTATGAGATGTTTGTTTTTATAGCCGTACCATGAGGGTATTACTTCGTACCGAGCTATGGCTACTGTACGGGGATGCGAATGGCCAGGCTATTCTCTCTATATATCTATTACTGTATTTTACTTCCACGGTTACAGCTTCAGCAGGTATCGTTCTCCACGACCCGTCGTATATACGATATTAAATGGCGGATTGCCAACGATATCGACTAAATTGCCTGTTATAGTATAAGCTCGAGCTTTTTTCTCAAGGAATACGATATATGACCTCATATATACACGATCCGCAAAAATTCTCATTGCCATCTGTCTTCGCTGAAAGATTATATATCGTAAGCAGTTCTCGTTATTTCTGTACTACATTATTTATTGCTTGCCGCACAGTTTTTTTATTTTTTTTTTATTTTACTCTCCGTTGTTTTGCTTCTTCGGAATTTCTTTTTTGGATAATTCGATTATACGGGGTTCCCAGGCGCGTATATTATCGCGTTTCTCACTCGCTTCGTCTCAACCCATTTTATACGTACTATGGTATAATGGTACGCTGTTAGCGAGGAAATAATAACGCAACGGAAGAAGTCGTTGATTAGGAAATAAAGGAACTGAGAGGATGAGAGTTTGAGGCTAATGGATGGGCCGGATAGCAGAAGAAGAAGATTCGTAATACCCGATAAACGTGGCTGGAACGAGGGATTAAACGATTGATAAAAGACTCGAGATATATATATGCAACTGCAACCTCTCAATCTCCGAGAGTGAGCTCTTCAAGTTGTTGATGTTAAACCAAAGTCTAGACGAAATTTCTCGTCTATTTATTTCTCTTCTCTTCATTCTCATGTCTATCTTACATGTATAACCTATAGACTAGGAAAAAAAGATACAAGAGAAAAAGAACAACTAGAAAAGAGTGTCTAGATCTTGTTTTCTATATCTGAACCGCGTCCGCCGGCATACGTGGCAATATACACATACATATATACCATGTAGTAACGTGACAGCGCCATGGAAATGATAAATTAATTTTTAATAAAAAAATACCGTCTCTCTTCGTTACATTATCTCAGACCAGTTCATTTATACCTACTTATTTATTTTATCTTTTCTTTTTTTTTCATTCCTACAATTTAATTTCCTACTACCATGTATATACTATCACTCCGATAGCATCTTCTCAACTGCCTTGCTAGGGGTGAGACAGACGATAAATTTAATTACTTGAAATTACATCTCTGCAGGAAAATATATATCCCCTTTCAGAATTACTCTTATCATCTTATTTTATTTCCCTGTTTGTTTGTTGCTACAGTCGGTATAATTGAATAATAATTCAAGTCGATGCACTTATTTTTCAAGTAAAATTGCCAACGATTGTTTTTTATAATTGTTTATAAAAGTTCTTTAAATACTTTAACGTGAAATATTAATTTCAAAATTTTTTCAACTATTATAAGCGGATGGGTTAGTGCCCAGCGTTTCGACGGTAGCGTCGAGCTGAGGAGGTTAAGCAGTGGCGAGCCTCTTCGCATGGGTGACCGGGAAAAATCCCCACTCTACTATACCACGTTACTCAATTTCTCGATGTCGGGATATGGAGGAGGGTCGATGATATTCTCACATCTTCTCTCCTTCCTCATCCCCGATATTTCCAATAACTTCATTCAACTCCTCTCTCTCTCTTCACCTTCGCTTTGCCGCCTGTTCTCCCAGAAACCAGGAGGAACAGAGGTCTTTTCTCGAAGGAAGAATAAGTCACCGAATCCACCCCGATCTGATATTACATATCACGTTGGGACTAAGTTCGGCGTACAATCTTTTTAATTCTTCAATCTTCTTATTAGTCGTTTGCCTTTTATCACGGAATTTCATTTTATCCGGCGTCCAACATTGCTGTGGATAATCGTCAGTGATATTAGCAACAAGGAATTTAATAGGCGAGAATTTATTCGCTATAGTATACGGATGAATTAATTTTTTTTTGTGAGTCGTACAAAGCCTTGCTTTGTGTCGTTTCGTTTTTTGCTGTGTTTCACGTTTGGCAGTCTGCCACCGTGTGGAATTAACTAGGTGTAATCTGTCAGCTGTGGTTTGTGGTTAATCCCACCGCACCGGTACTGATAACCGATATCTCGTTCCAAAAATTTCAATAATTATCGTTTTCTCGCATATTGAGGTCTCAATAAATTCATTTTACAATCGTTGTGGAAATATTTAATCCGAGGTAATCTTAAAATTCTACGTCAATATCTGGTCAACAATCAATCGACTAATATGCGACAGGATAACATCGATATCTTCGTCTAGACGGGATCGATTTCGCGCTAATTTTATACCCTGACAAATTTTAGATGAGTAGATCAGAAACCAGTTTTTATCAGCTAAGTTTTTAGTGGCTGAACATTGTAGCTGGACGTGAATTATAGGGCGCCGATAATCGGACCGGCGTCTCAACAATCAGCGTCTGTTCTTTGAATGTGGCGGGCGTCGCGCGTCAGTTGTTCTTCTGAATTTTCCTTCAGCTTGCGTTCCAGCCGCATGGCGTCGCTTTAGTCGAATGGCCGCCCTCAGTGCTTGAGAGCCTCGCTTGGTGCGTGTATCGTAGCACGGTCCGTGCGTCGTTATTTTCTAATTTCTTTTTATAATGCCACTCAAATATTCCGTCGCGATTCCGTCCCCGTGTGTGGAATAATATAAATGTATGTGAATATCGAAAAGAATGATTATAATATAATAATATTTAAATAACAGTGAATAATTGCAATAAAGTGCATCGCATACTCCCTTCATAGCGCCCGATCCTCTACTCCAACCGAACTCTGCTCAGGCTCCTTCGCTCTTCTACTCCAAAATACGGAGTAAATTTTTGTGCGAGTATAAAGAGAGCCTATGCGATCTAGTTCTGTTTTTCGTTTGTATTCTGGCATCGCCGCTCACCTCTTCGGTCGGCGGCGATACAGGTGTTTCTTTTCTTTTCTTCCTCTCTTATTTCTTCACCTATTCTCTACACCTTTCCTCCCTTCATTTAATTGATTAGAACGTGTTTTTTATTGCAGTAGAACGATTCAGAATTCGTTCCTTCCAATCCTCCAACATGTGATGTCCTCGTCAGAGGGTTAGGAAAAAAAAATGATTGATAATAATAGCAATAATGATAATAATATTAACAACGACGACGAAACGCACAGTGCATCAGAGCTCAAACGGTAGTAGTGATTAGCATTCTTCTTTTGTTACCTCAATGTTAATAAAATAAATTTGATGTTCTTGTTACAAAAGACTGTGAAAAAAAAAATCTCAGTGTGCCAATGCGGAGGATAAGAATTGAAAAAAGTGTTTATAATCGTGATAATGAACGATTTATATGTATATTACATGCGACGTGTTTATTTACTTCGAAATTACCACCGAAGAGCGTAAAGTGTTTGCTGTCAGTTTGTATAATATAACGATAAAAATCTGAGCATTTAGTTTTTTTATTTTATTTTCCACTACTTGTCCTGTGTCTCAATGAACGGAACAAAAAAAAAATATATATATATATTTATATTTATAGTCAGATAAATAAAATAGAATTCCATTCATTTATACAGTCATCATCTTTATTTCCGCTTACCAACTGGCTTCTCGGCATCGTGTAGTTATTTGTTGTCATCCTGAAAATTTAAACGCTTTGTGAAGTTTGTGATCGAGCCAAGAAGACGACGAAGACGAGAAAGAAAATCTCGAAAGAGCGAGAAGTGTCAGCAAGAGCCAATTTTATTTGGTAATGAAACGTAACAAGAAATGGTGATTCGTCGAATGATCCGAGAATCAATGAATGATCAAATATCAAAGTTATATACGGCGCATCTACGGGGATAAAAAAATTACGAGAATTATACCACCGTACACACCCTATATGCATCCGTCAATGATAAAATGCTGCCCTTATCGGAGTCGTGCTTTGTCCATTGGATATAAAACGTGCCATAATATTGATAATTAAAATAAATAAATTACCGATGAACGTTGTTTAGAAAATTAATAAAGTACAAGTGAAACATCGTACGCACGACACATAATAACTATAATAATAAATATATAACGATAATAATGCTGATAATGATGATATCTGTATACCAGCGTAATTTATAGCGATGTTGTATAACTATATACATAATAATAATACGGTCGTATATAATAATAATAATAGTAATAATTTTACACGTATATGTACATGGGATTGTTAGGAGTATAGTCGTATATGTTGTGAGTAAGCGACCAATACGTTTGCGAATAATTATCAGGTGTATGTGCAGTGAATGTTTTGTGTGCATGCAATTTTATGCTGCGATGGGTGATGACGCTGCAGATGTCGTAACAACAACTCGTTCGTGGGGGAAAATTTGTCGTCGATGATCGTTGCGGTCGTTGAAAAATTAAGAAAGGAGAGAAAAAAATTAAATAAACATATATACATCGAACGAAATGAATATAAATGAAAGGAATTAACCCCGTGTAAAACTAGAATAAAAAAAGGAAAATAAATCAATAATATCGCACACTAAGAGTAAAGGGTGAAAGAAGAATTAAAATGAAAGCCACGAACTTATTGTGATTATTCAATTCAGTCTGCATCGGCAGCACGTGCTTATTCGAGGGGTGTGCGTAGAAATAAAAAATAAAAAGAAATTCATAATTCTAAATAATAAAAAATATATATATAAAACAAAAGCGGTGTGGAACCCCTGGAAGAGCAAGGAGTGGAATCTCGCATAGGGCGAAAAAAAAAAACAAAAAAACAAAAGGAAAAACAGGATAAGGGGAGAGGAAATAACAGCGGTACGGTGTGTTTCGTGTGTGAGATGTCGATTCGTGTTCGTGGTGGGGTGTACCTGGTTCCCTCGCCAGGTGCGGGGGCCAATGAAAAATCTGGCAACGCTGTAAATTCAAACAACGAAAGTAACAATCACCTGCAGCAACATCACCAACAGCAGCATAACAATCAAGGAAAAACCGTCACCATCGTCGCTGGTGGACCACAGAGAAGCAACAGCTTGGATTATCTTAATTTTGAAGAGAAAAGACAGATAATTGCATCTTCTCTTTCCCTCAGCGATTTCTTGGCACATGGTCCCGCAGCAGCTGCCGCTGCTGCCAAAGAAGTCGCCGCCAGTACTGTCATAGGTAAGGCAAAAGGAATTTTGGTTTTGAGACGAGGGCGGAACTACCTGATTTGGGAAAAGGGTCCCTCCGTTTTCCTGCTCCTAATAATCCTACTATCCTGCGCTATTCGCTTTACACAGACGCGGTATGACAATCGGTGTTGGATGCGAGAAGAGAAGGGACAAAGGTGATGGAGTGGGTGGATGGATAGAGAATACGTACTTACGTATGAAATGGTATGTGTCTCGAATGTTATGTTGCGGACCAGCGCTAGGAGGGCTCAGGTTATGGGTCAACCTCCGCATCTCGCAACGACGACGTTATAGGACGGAGGGGATGATGTTGGTTGGTTGTGTGTACGCGAAGTCAAGGAACTCTCCTTGGCGTACGTTTGTAAACAATAAACCTGCGCGCTGCTAGACGACGTATACACCGTATCACATACTTTAAATTTTCACATTCAATCCCGAATATGAAAATTGAAAACGTCATTTTACTTCCATGTCAACTGTATTCGATTTTATTGACACATTTTTACCGAAGAAGTGGCGACCGGCATTTCCGCTGATGCGAGACCAGCGAGAACGATAGAATTACGAAGCCTTTCGATTCGCGGTTCACTTCCAACAATTCATGCTCACTAGGCACGCCGCACCTTCGTCTATCGCTACTACAATTATATCACGTCGGTGGAATTAACTCTCTTCATTTTTTCTACTCTTCTCGTACGCGCGAAAACTTGAACACAGGATTCTACGCTCCTTTGTGCTTTTTACCCGATGTACCGAACTGTACTGGGACAGTGCGGACGCGTTTTGCCCGCGTAATACGCGCCGCTCTTATGGTATCAAACGTTATGAATATAAACATTGATAAGTACCCACAACTTAGGTCGGGATGATCGAAACTGCATGTGCGATGCACCGCTGCATCGGTGCTGCCCTCCTCATCGCGATGCTGCTCCTGCTACTGATGCTGCTGCGCCCTGCCGCGCTATGCATTGCACTCAACTCTTGAATAATAATTTTACAGAAAAAAAATCCCATGTCATGAAGGAAGTGAAATAGGCCACTTTATCATTCCAAATGTATTGATATTCATTGCTATATTACCACTTGCACATGACCGTATGAGTCACTGAAATTTATAGTAGCAAATTAATCGGGGATTCAATCTGTGCATTTTAAAGTTATTCTAACCAAACCCCTATGTACAGTCCACGGTTCAGCGTGTAAAATTTTGTTTTTTGTTTTACACAGGATCGAATAGAATTCGATCTGATTAATCAACGACGTAGTACTAAGTTCATAAAAAAACAAGTTAAAAATTGTATCGCGTGTACTGCGGCGATCAACACCATCGGATAGCATGGATCTCTTTCCAAATCATTTCGTGTATAGTTTCAACGTTCATTCGCCTTGTATAGTGGAAAATTGGTGTAGATTGGTGAGCAATGAAAATTAAATGACAACCATTGATCGTGTGTCTATACCTAAGTAGATACGACACATAAATAGTCGAACGTACCGATGGGCATATGACTATAGAGAGAAATGGCAACAGCGCGCGGAAATCATTCATTGAGCTGCAGGGAGACGCGACTGCTGTCCGTACGGAGATGCTGCTGCTGCTGCTGTTGGTTGCAGACAACGAACGAATTGGATAACACGATCGGGAGGGACGAAAAACGTGCGTTTGAAGACGTGCCGAAAAAGAGAAGGGCGAGAGGAGTGAGATGGAATGACAGAAAGAGGTGAAAAATGTCCGAGTGATGGGGAAAGAGAGAGAAAACAAAGGAGGATGGACGCAGGCTGGTTGGCTGATAATTGAACGCTTGTAAGTCCCCTCCAACCATCCTTACTCCGTGGGCCTTAAACTTCACTTTGCGTAAGCTTCTGCGAATGGGTATAGGTACGTGCATATATGCACCCGAATGTTGTGTCACGATATACCATTTATTGATTGGAAAAAGAAAAAAAAGAATGAAAAATGCGTGAGTCACACGACGTAACACATTTCAGTGGTATGAAAAAAAAAAAAAATGCTGCGAGACCGGCTGTCGAAGTGAAGAATATTTATAAATATAATTGCGGTCGCGAGGTTTTTTTTTTTTTTTCTTCACTTTGAATAATTTTACATAAATTTATAAGATTCTTATGTAGAAAATAACAACGCGTGGCGTCAGCCCCTCGAGTTTATCAGTAGCAAGTTATTGATTTTTCTCATTTCTCACATAAAAGCAACTGATTGAAATCTGATATATTCTGCCTATATGCAGCGGTTGAGGTAACACGAGCCAACCTCTTTGGTAGTTGATAGGTAATTGTATTCAATCTCCCTGTGTATACCTTATCTATGTATACCTTAAACCTCTTAGAAAGGGGAAGGACTCGATCACGCTTCTACTCGATTGATCTTCGACTCAATACCTGCAGTGCTAACTCTCCTTCGTAATAAGGCAGTGGGCCAAGTTCACAGCACGGTCGCTGCCGCAGCCTAGGTTCGGGAAAAAAATGCAAATCACGGGCTCGCTATATTTAACTTTTTACTCATTGCTAGTCGAAATTATAAGGAGAAACTTTCTTTGATATAGTATCACGTATGTTAAATTCCAAATTATTATACAGTAACAAGTAGGAAATTCATTTTTCGAATACTTGTCATTTTTTTTTTACATGACTAATTAGATCGAATTGGGTTCGGCTAACAATAAATGATGAATCGCAAGTCCAATTGAGTCAGCTCATTTAAGAAATACCTCGTTTAATAGCTGTGAGCAATCCTGATGATCCATCATTATAACGCAATTGAAAGTCAAAATCGTATACCTACGGAGTGAGGCGTTTTTATTCGAGGTGATTCGTCGTTTTTTCCACGAAGCGTTTAGAAACGTGAGAAGTTTATCATAATACGCGTTGCCGACGTGGATCTTCGTGGAGGAATTTTTCTTCGCCATTACGTTTTTCCTGTGGTTTGTTGTAAAAACAATACCGTCCCCACAACGTACTATTGTGTCTTAGCATTCGTCAACCAACGTGATTTCCGAAAGACGCTATGACCAACGCTTAGCTGATTGATTCAGTCAGTTTTTTCGTTCCGCGTGTTCATCGTCTGCAAACTGGCAGTGCAGATTATTTTTATGAGGGTATGAAATGTAGGGAAAGGGAATATGACAGTAAAGGTGATTTCTAGTCAGCTTATATGCGCCTAATGAAAAATTCCTGCTAGACAAATATCTGATATTCTGACATTCGAAAATTGGAGAAAATTCTTTTCCGATACGTGCCATTTATTCCCCCTAAATCCTGATGAAACTCTGCAGGGGTGGATAACACAGCAGAGTAGATCGCAACGCAGCATCACGCCGGCTCTCTTCAAATTTCGCGGTATAGTCGTAGGTATAGGAATGTGTTGTATATAAGATCACGAAGCTATAGTATACGCCAACTCGGAGCTGAGCGACTAAAATATAGGAATCGAAAACTATACGTATATATCCTATATCAGCAGAGTATGATACAGCGTAGAAGAGTTGAAAGATCGGGAAAAGAATTTTCCCTCGTCTTATATACACAGCAGAGCGGAGCAAGAGTGAATAAAAAAAGACGAAAAAAAAAAAAAAAACTATATTCAACAGAAAATGTGGAGAATAGAAAACGAAAAACTGCCTACCAGGCCTGCCTACTAGTGCCCACGGAAATCCATTACCCATTCCCCGACTTCCTATTTTTTAACATAAAAAGACTGGCAAATATCCTTTTGGCGTCGCGACGCCGGGTCAAATGACGTAACATCGCGTCGCTTCGCCTCCTCTCGTCGTTGTTTTGTCGCTCCTAATATATGCTCGAATGATGATTTTTTTGATAGACGCACATGACGAGATGGTCCGAAATCTCGAGACGTAATTAATTTACTGTCCGCAGTAGACGTGTTAGAAAATGAATTTGGAAAATTCCGAAAATTTCCATTTCGATTTGATCCTCATTTATATTTGTGTGTTGGGAAAACTTCGCATAAAATTAATTCTCAAAGAGATAGAGGATGTGGATTCCGCTCTCTTTCTAGCGTTGCACAAAACATCCGGATGAACGAATATTGCGTAATTATTATTATCTACTCGTGTAATAACATCAAACTTTGTGGTGCTTTTTCCGCCTCTATAACGCTGCGTGGGTTCGATATGTGTATTAACTATTCATTTTATCGACGTCGCGTCCTTCAGACTGAATCCACTAAAATATCGAGAGGAAATATCTGTCACGACAAAAATTTATCCGCGACGGAATAGACTAACGCGACAAGAAACATTGGCGGGAGAGCTGCTCGTCAAACAGAAATAACTGTGCGCAACGATGAAAAAATGTGGAAGTCATTGCAGTTGAACCTATAATATAGTAGGACGGTCGTGGGGGAAGGGAAGGAATATCTCATTTTGCACTCGGAAAAATCATTTTTCATTATCGAGATATGATGTACCTATAAAGGAGGTACGTAGGTACGTGAAGCACATTTTCCCAGCTTTATGTATATGAGCTACTTTGAATTGTGCTAAAATTAACGATATGACGTACATAAAGGTACGTTTTCCTTGTTCTTTTTTTTTTTTTTTTTATCTATCATCTTTTATTTTCCTTAGTGAGTTGTCTTTTCACCGTTTACCCATCGTGCAGCATCTCGTAAAACTTGCTTTTATTACTCTATTAATTTTCAAGCCATCAAGACACAATCTCGTCTTTTGCAGTTATTATAACTAATTTAGTGGCTATGAATTTTTTGCGATAACTTATGTTGTGTATGTCACGAATATTACATATCCACTTTTTTCCCCCCACACATCCAGATGATGGATCTACGATATAAATGCCTATATAACTATATGTATTCTCATCATCTCATCGCTCGTCGTCGTGTTTCTTTTAACTGTTCCGAAAATTTTTTCTATTTTTTTTTTCTAACTCCGCGAAAAATATTTGCGTGTCATTTCTGTTCACACATATATACCTAGGGATGTACACCCCGGGTATAAATAACTACGCATATGATGTGCACGGTACATATATTTACCAGTAACCAGAACTGGGCGTCGCGACGACGACGTCGAGTATTCTCACAGCTGTAAACCCATAGAAAGGGGGTTTAACCAACTCTAGCTGGATGAAAGATGAGTTTAAAGCCAGCGGAAGTATTCACGGCCAGGAGCTACTGCAGCCGTCGATGAAGCGAAAAGAATATGCGTCCCATAGAAAATTCATCAGCTCATTTACGTCCCTCGCTTTGCCTTTGGACACACGTAGTTATACACATGCGTCTTTTTTATGTACCTACATAAATCCATAAGGACATGAATACCGTCTACGTTTTCTACGTCAGTCAGCTATCATTCTGCACCAGATGATGTTGCACTCATAGGCTGATGCCACAGATTGCGGTGCGTCTTGACAACTAATCGTCAATAGAGTACTCACGTTCAAGACGCAGAACGAGGTTTGAAATCTCAGATTTTTCATCAGAGCTATCGCAATCGAAGTATAAAAATCCAAGAGTGTCTGAAAGATAGCGGACTGTAAGGAGAAAAAAAATGAACTAGATGAATCAGAAGTTCTGTAGAGGAAAGCAACTATAGTTGTTCATAGTGCAGGAGAGTGATAATATGCTTGGGAAAAATAGCTGCATTATACGCTGCCTCTATTAATTACTTCTGCGTCAGTATCTTTGTTTCGTAGATAACTTGATTTTTTTCTTCTTGTTTTCAATTAACATTTAATAATGCGGTCGTGGACGTTATTACGGCATTAATATATGCGGAGGGTAATCACATGCAATTAATAATCATCTTCGCATGTTTTTCCGAGTACTTTATTTTTATATTCTACCTATCCGCAGCTGGGTGTGCACGATAGAAATCGTTGTATAAAAATTATTTATTCCAAGAGCGAAGGAAGAAAAAAAAATAGACTGCCACTAGATGATCAGCGCCGACATAACTAGATGGAAATTTTCACCGTCACGTACTGTATTTGCGATCGGGAATGTCAGGGTTACATACGTTCGTCTAGCCCCGCGTCAATTAACGACGTACATACCGATATTGTATGACATCTATAGGGCTTACTTAGAAATGACAGTTGAACAAATTTCTGCCAATTTATGACAACTTTTATTTTCTTTCCTTCTCCTTCCGCTTCACGTTGTAAAAAAGCGATAATTGGCACTTGGCCCAGCTGAGACTTTACACGTTACCCCTTTAGAACCCGTCAGATCTGCGATACGTTCCTGATATTCTTGTTGTTAGTTTTCCCATCGTACGGTTAATTTTTCATTTTTAATGTGAATCGTGTGAAGTGAGGATGAATTACTTCACCCTTTCCTTTATGGGCATATAATGTACACACGCGCCAACACTTTATAATCATATTATACCCCTGTGCCTATACCAACCTCCAGAGGACAAGCTACTCGCTTGTGGTGAGTAAAAGTACGTGACTTGCGTTCTATTATTAGAACTCTGACTTAAACTCGTTACAATTAAGTGGAGTAATTATGCGGTAATCGTTGTACACCGACGTACAACGTACTATGGAAGCTCACATATAGTTGATATGGCTAAAACGCTTTTCGTGCCTTACGACGCAAGCTACCTCCAGCATTTCACAACGAGGAATCGCAACGACGTGAAAATTGATTAATTTTTTCATCGAACCGAATTAATTTCTTTTTCTACAGCTGCTTTTAGAAACGTTCATACTGGAAACATACGAATATCTGCATCGTCCGAAACATGATAATACGTACTCACCACCGGATTTCGAGCCGAATTTCATCTTTTTGTTTTCTCTCTTGCTTTTGTAAACATTTTCCGGAAAATGAACGGAAATGAAATAAACCATGTTTGCATACGAAACAGGATATTATATATTATGCGTCATAATACATAAACACCTCCGGGGATTTTAGTGTAGTTCCATCAATCTGCTATAACGTTATTCTACCGGCAACCGCGCGTTTCCAGCTTAATCCCGTATGCACCCCTATACGTCCGACACATGTCGCCGTACGTCGCGTTCCTATGTACGTATACGTAGTTCCTTTCCATATACGAATATCGTATGCGGTAGGTGAATAAACGCTGTACACTAAAGTCGATACCCACTCTCGGAAACAGTGCGGACCTACAACACTTTGTCAATCGTCTATCGCTATGCAGCAGTCTAGACTCCAGACTAAAATGTTTGTTGCTGCACCTGACGCGTCCGATCATCGGGCATGAGGAGAAACTATTTTTAACGTTACGTCCAAAACTTTATTACATATACTCTATATGTACAGCTATTTCTGTCATTTCAAGTGCAGTATAGCTGTGTGCATACACGTGCAGCGAAGGAATATATTTTTCAAAGTATCTATTGTACCCATACTTTTGCTTTTATTTGAAACGTACGTGTTTCGAGAATGTAGGAAGCTTTTTCGTTGACGGTGAAATAGAAGAACACAGGAAAAACTCTTTGGAAAAAAGAATTAAAAAGTTATCGAGATCCACGCCCGGTATGTGTAGGTAGAGTATATATAATATATACTGCACCTACTCAATTGAGTCGCACAATTATAGGGCCACAAACATAAAAGGAAGAAGTTTTGGCACCGGCGTTTATTCACGTGCTTGAATCCGTGGTGGAAAAGTTTCTCGTTACATACATGTGAGTAAGTGTGGGTAGACCCTAACGCTTTGACCACTTTCCTTGGTCCGTCCCACAGGCTTTGAATCACCGTGGAAAGAGGTATTCCATCCGAATATCCATCTGTTTTTTGAGGTATTCCTGCAGTATTTCTTGAGGCACGTCACAGCAAAACGTATAAGACATTCTGATATAAATTCATCTGAATTCCAGGAAGTACAAAATCACTTGGCCGATTCGCGAAAAATATGGAATTTTTAGGACCTTTTTTGTTCCCAAATTGTTATTGGGCACCACTGCGTACAGGCTATGTTTTTTTAGATATTCTAGATGAAAATCAAATTATTTACCTGATTAACTTGACGGATTCGAATATATTTGTTATTTGATGCGATTATTTGAAAATATGAGTCTCCAGGTCGTCGACGAATTAACGCACTAATAAAAAAGTCTCGCATGCAATTTGAGTGAACATCTCTCCAAAAGAGGATCATCTAATGTATAAATTCCTTTGACGATCTCTTCAATGTCAGGCGGTCAGATCTTCTCAGCTCCATAATCTACGTAGACGATTCATAAAAATGCAAAGTGGTCAGGAGCTGATCACATGGATGGTGGATCCAAAAAGCACGTGGATCCTAACCAGTGTGTGAGACATAGATAAAAATCATTTGGTTATCCCATAACACAATTCGTATACGTAAGAACGCTGAGATTTGGGTTTTCGTGGTCGTTAGGCTCCCTAAAGGTCAACGGCTAGTTGAGAAATTAGAAAATAACTCCCAGTCATAAGTTTCGGACATTCCTCGTTAAACCGACGACTTCCTGTACTCTGCTGACGGTGATGGTGATGCTCCGCGCTTGTTCATTTTACTAGCCTTTATAGTATCATATATTGTATACGCTCCAGCATGGCTCGAGCTGTGAGAATTAATGTTGCGTCACTCGATGATTCCTAACAACAACTGAAAGCGTGTTATGACCAACGAATTAATTAATCAACCGTATTTTCACTCTCACTCTTCTAACTCTCATGGAAACTTTCATACATGTATACAGCACACGCTGGACGTCGCAAGTTCAACCGGAAACTATAGACGTAATTATCTCGTTGTCTAGTTTTGAAACGCGTATCGTCGATTGATAAGTTATATTATTTTTCAACCTAAAACCATTTGAATTATCTTTCAGTAAATTCTCTTATCTGGATTCGTTCGTTGCAGTCGGTCGATATAAGTAGACTTGCATGGTAATTTTTCACGAATTTACTTTTTTTTTATTTCTGTTTCAGGTAAGTCCTTATTACCTGCTTATCCAGCTGTTACCTGAACAAAGAAAAATAGAAAAATAATGATACTGCAGATGCAAAGACCGGAGATCACGATTCGCTGCTGCACTTATGAAATATTGAAACCAGGTTTTTTTTTCTTTTCTTTTCAACTTCGTCGAGCAGCTCCTCCCCCCAGTCGCAGTAAAGGTTTTGGTTTTATTTGCTTCATTTTACTTCCTATTCGCCTGTGTAATACGTAAGTAGAGAATTTGCTTTTCTTCCAAAACAACGTTTGTCGTCGTGAATTCGTAATTTGGGACGAAGGTCCTTGTCTCTCGTGTCCCATCTGTTGGTTGGAATTTTTGACACGTGGCTACGATTTGCTCCTTCGTTGAGCTGCCAGCTTTTGAAACTAAAAGTGGTTTTGAAACGACTGTATATACCTACGTCTGATAGGATCTCCGAGCCCTTTGCAGACCCAACGAAAATTCATTCCGCATATATGTATAAAACCTACCCCAAGATTATCGAACCGAGCTCAAACTCGACTCCTAGCGACGCTGCACTGTAATCTGGATAGTATTAGTCCGCGACTAAAACCGTTTCATTATTCACGCTTTAAATAGTTCGAATCTCATAGTTCGTCCTGTGCTGTTAATTAATCGTTTACTTCACCGTCACTTTGAATCGAGTTTTGAAAGTATTTTAAGCGATACAAACCTGCATACGTATATATTTACAAGGTCGCGTAGTTCGTTTAAAAGTTTTAAGAGCTTCGAAGATGTCTCTTGTCCCGACGGCAGCTTAATAGACCGGAGGAATTTTGGGGGCGGGAGAGAATGAATTGCATTCGTTCGGTAAAGCCCAGCTGAGAAGCGAAGATATTCGGATGCGTATTATAAGTGTTTCTGAATGGCATGTCGACATTTTATTAGAAATACCTACTCGTCTTCCGAATATTTGTCACGCGTGCGTAACCATTGCCGTAGCGGATATAATAACTGCAGCCGCACAGAGATTTAGTAACCGTACAACAGCGCGCTTCGGTAGGTTATTTAACGGGGTGAGAAAATCGACCACTCTGAAAAAAATTTATTTTCTCGTTCATTGTTTTTCTTGTATTGTTACTTCTTTCTTTATTTACCTAATTAGACCGTTGATTTCAAGCTGTAAAGTTGAATCGTGAGATATTCTCGCGTGACTTTCGCCCGGATCACTCCGGTTCGTATTTTTTTTTTTTTTCTTTTTTTAAATTTCTTACGACGTACACGCGGCGGCTGCTGTAATTCGCTCTGAGAAACGAGCGAGCAATTAACCAGACATCTAATAACGAGATACTCGTGATCGGTTCAACCTATATAGAAAGTTGGGGAGAAAAAAAATTCCACGATATAATTTCGTAAGTCAAATTTCTTATCTCTTGAACAAATTTTCTTTTGATAAAGATAAATTGAGCTAACAAATTAAGGTGATGTAATTATATTAAGTGGTATAGATAAGGAGTCGGAATGACTTTTTAAGGTTAGAGTTATGTAAGAATGAGAAGTGAAATATACGACTGTCGGAATAAAAAGAAAAAAGTACGAAATGTATAATGAAAAGAGGAGGTGGTCGGGGGATGAAAAAGTGGAGAATGAGATAGGGAAGTGTCGCGAAGAGAAAGGCAGAATTTCAACTTCTTGAGGTACGTGGTTTTGGATCGGTGTAGTTTTGGTGACGTTTATATGACGTTGTAACAGACACCAGGGGTGTCTAGGATGTGCATATATAATAACCGCCATAAGTACGTTAGTATACTTACCTTTATAAAAGACGGGCGCGTTCAACCCGCGACGACCACGACACGACGACGTCTACCGGTTATAATTAGCCTCTAGTTATTAGTGTAATTGACGTATGGCTAAAGTTACCGTTAACGTTACGCTCTAGCTCACTTTTATCTTTATGTACATAGTATATAAAGTTGTATCTATATGTACCTGAAACTTCTGCCCTACAAAAACCTGCAACGGGCATTTAAATACCATAGGCAAACTAACAGCTGTTATACTCGTCGTCTTATAGGTACAAGGGAACTGGAGCATCTGCCGGAGGATAATGCAAATATTGCAACCTCATCCATATATTATTACGCCCCTAATATTTACTCAAATGCGACAGCTATACTTCTACTATTCCACAGTATTTTTTTTTCTTCGTGTAATAATTATCCGCAGCTTCCGAAATCAACGTGCACACCCACACAATACGATGAACAGCCTCAAAAATGTAAATGTGGTATTATATTTACATCTGAAATTTTTTTTTCTATAATACGATCATCTACGGTATAATCAATGTGACGTAGATCGGTGTATAAATAATCGATTAGTCTTTTTTCGGAAAAAGCTCATACGCATTGAGCTCTTTTTCTCTCTCTCTCTCTCTCCTCTGCAGTCTGCAGAGATTCGCTGTGAAGTTCGTCGAGGACTTAAAGAGGTAGATATTTAAGTACCTTGTCGTGATGATCGTTAGCTTTATGAATTTCTTCCCTCAATCCATAAATAACGGATCTTCAAGGGCTTCGGTCGGCTCGCAGCTCGCGTTCGCGGCTTATCGTCTAACGAACTGCCTAACTGACTCGAGTGTCCTTTATATCCTTTTTTATCCTATTTCTTATTCTTTTATTATTTGCCTCAACCTTCTTCCTCTTATATATCTACCCCCCTTTCTCTCCTCATCGAGCTTTATCGTCGGATTAATCGAATCTGATTTACTTTTTACCGCAATTGGTCCGTTCGCTTTCTATTTCGTCCATCAAGCAGCGGGAGTTTATGAATTAAACTCCTGATATTTTTTGGGTAATTTTAATGACGTTGTTAGCGATGATTTTGGAAAATAATTAGGATCAGGGAATATCGAGCTCCGAATATTTGTTGCGAGCAACAGCTCACAATAGCCGATTCGAATACAATATTTGTACATAATTGTTTCTGACTGCAAAAAAAATGAAATCGAACCAATTATTAGTGAATTAATTAACACCTGTGGTCGCGGTATAATTTGATTAATTACAGTCACGGTGTGCTATACTTGTTTGTTTCGAAAGCAGAGACTCTCGCCTTTGATCAACTAATTAGGTGTGTATCGATATAATTAATAACCTGCAGCTAATGAATCGCAAGCTTCGCTCAATTGTTAATTGAAGACACGGGCGCATGTGTTGTAACCTTGTTCACAAGACGTTAACAAAAGATTATACATACGTACAGATGTATACTACATACTCATAATTATGACGGTGGTTGCAGTGAAAGTTTGTTATATTGAAAAATTTTTGAAAAAAGGACATACCGATGAATATTTTTGGCCCAACAATGGGAAAAATCCAAATTTTTGTCGATTTTGGGGTAAAAAATCGACATTTTTTTAAATCGATCGTAGGACACTTTTCTGACGTATTTTGACCTCAGGAACACGAATCTATAAGTTAAATTGATCTATCTATAAAATTGATCGAGTTATCGCCAATTTATCGCTCTGAAAAGTGAAAAAATGAAGATATCTCGATGGGATTTATTCTGAACTTAATTTGATCGACGGATTCGTGTTCCTGAGGTCAAAATACGTTAGAAAAGTGTACTACGATCGATTTGAAAAAATATTGATTTTTGACCCCAAAATTGACAAAAATCTAAGGTATACCCCTTTGGATTTTTTCAATTTTTGGGGCAAAAATGAAGAATTTTTAAAATCGATCGTAGGACACTTTTCTAACGTATTTTGACCTCAGGAACACGAATCCGTCGACTAAATTAAGCTAGAAAAATATCCCATCGAGATATCTAGTTTTTTTCACTTTTCAAGACGATAAATTGGCGATAACTCGATCAATTTTATAGATAGATCAATTTCACTCACAGATTCGTGTTCCTGAGGTCAAATTACGTCAGATAAGTGTCCTGCGGTCGGTTTAAAAAAATGTCGATTTTTTACCCCAAAATCGACAAAAATCTAAGGTATACCCCTTTGGATTTTTTCAATTTTTGGGCCAAAAACGAAGTATTTTTAAAATCGATCGCAGGACACTTTTTCAATGTATTTTGACCTCAGGAAGACGAATCCGTGAGTAAAATTGATCTGTCTATAAAATTGATCGAGTTATCGCTAATTTATTGCTCCAAAAAGTGAAAAAATAAGAATATCTCGATGGGATTTATTCCTAACTTGATTTACTTGACGGAATCGTGTTCTTGAAGGTATATATTGTAACAGAACATTTCATACTATTTCACACCATTTCACACCATTTCATGAGCATTTCACTAGAATTTCATAGCATTTCAAAATTGACTGTCCCAAGTATTTCACTAGCGGTTACCCCCTCGGCTCACGTGGTGTGTCTAGTTAGCGAGATAGCAAGTAGCAGACCAACTCGTTGAGGTTTTTAGTTGATAACCACCGAGCATACTAGATGTCTATCTCTGTTTTTTTTTTGTTCCTTTCTTCACAATAGAATATATGCGGGAGAAAAAAGTTGTGAGCTTTAAATCTTTGGGAGATATTGTAAAATTTTTTACTTACTTTTTACAGCCTTCAGGTACACCGGGTACATTATTTGTGTTCTCAATTTTTGTCACCGACGAAAGTTCAAGCAGCGCTCATATTATACCGTGAGCGTTGTGTAACTTGTCTTTATACAATTCTATAAGAGACAAAGACCTCGTTCCTCTTTGCCAAAATAGAAAATTAAGTGGGAGTATCGACGTCTAGTTTAATATTTAAATTATTCTGACGGGTGAGTGCAGTAAATATAGGTATTCAATTATGGGACGGTATCACCTCCGTTGAATCAACGAATCGAAATCGATAGAACGAAATCTCCCGCATATTGAAATTAGATGTATCATTTTTAAATATTAAGCAGGTGCTTCGTTTACAAATCTTTTGTGCTTCTATAATATAATTCAAGCAGTATTGAACAAGTACCCGATTGCTATCGACTGGATGACCTGTAGTTGCTCAGTTCGAAGCTCATCGTGTTTCTAAAATACATTATTGAATTCTTGTAACTTACACACTGCCCTAGCAACAGCAGTGGCTGACCAAGCTCTGAGACTTGAGGACTGAACCGACCGACCGACTCCAGAGAAGAAACCACCCCGTGGCTTTTATCCCGTTAGAGGTCTTACCTTTTTTGTTTTGACTGTACAGGCGCCACAGACGTGATCTTGGACTCGATTTTTCACCCTCGCATTATGAAGGGCTGCAGTTTATTTTACGCTGTACGAATGAAGAAACCCTGCATTGAATCGAGCGAGTTTTCAGAACGACGAGTACCAAAAATTACCGACTACTTTTTTGTCGCGAATTTTCTTATCGCCAGTTCGTACTTGTTCTAAATAATATCCGCATATGCGGCATTGGGTGATGGAAAATTTTCTTGTTTCCCGATCGTTTGACCCGCAAACCTTGACCTCGACATGGCGGCGGCGCTTCGCGGGGCGCCTGAACCGGTGGTACTTGGGATATAGGGTCGTTCGTTGGTTGGTTCGTTCCACGTTGGACGCGGTCTTAACCCGCGGGTAAACCGGAACGGACAAAAATAGCTTCGTATTCAATTTAGACTACTCCCTGCGGAACTGCGTCTAAATAAACAAGGACTTCTGCAGCAGACTCCAAAGAGCGTCAAACCGCGCAAACGTCTCTCTGCAACACTAAGACTCCCTATTGGTATATACCATACACATGCTTGTACACGTACACGTATGTACCGCCTACTCTGATGTTGGTGCTGCTGCAGTCCTACTAGGCTATTCTATCCTATGCTTACAATTCGCGCACCAACAGCCCGGAGGGTCCCGTACTGAGAGAATTAAGAGACACGTGCCAGACGCCAGACTTCACGTCAGACTTTCCGAGACGAACACGAGAACGAACTTTGCTTTCGCCTTTACGAAATTAGTGAATTATTTCTCAATCGCGGAGAACTCGCACTTAAATTTTTTTGCGTTTACACTGACGAAAAATCTTCGCGGCAGACCTGGTTGTATAAAGAATATTCGAAGGTTGTGTTTTCTCGTTAATCTCGTTCTAATTTTACTCATTAAATTCCATCGGCGCGTGGGGGTAAAACTGGATAGTTTCGAAACTTCGATCGTAGCTGATGGATGTGATTTAAAATACGGAATTGAGCTATCGCTCGTGTAACTGCATCAGCGTGGGGAGCAGCATATCGCGTGTAACCGTATTATAGTACAGCAGTCTCGCGACCAGCTGACCACCTCGCCTGACTCTCTATCAAAGGCAATTTCCTGTATCAATAGCTCGGCTCGGATCGAGTCGGTGACCTCCACCTCTGTCGGTCATCCTATGGTTGACTATCACCGAGAATATCGCATCGTCAGCTAATATACGTCGACCATCCCATATACCTCTGATATCCCCGTGCAATGGTGGTCGAATGAATTACTACCTTGTTTACGGGGGCGGGCGATCACCGCGTCGCACACCCTGACCACTTGCTTCTGCATTACGCACAAACTCAAATGTACCCACACATATGGTAGCTTCGAATATATACGTATATGACGTGGTTAACGAACCAGCAACTGCTGCACTGCTCCCGGACTATTTGGGACTTGCTCGCCGGTATAATATTCCTGTGGATTCAGGTTGTGTGTACAGAGTTTAGCTCTTGAGTAAACCTGCGGATAGGGTCCTTCCTTCTGGAAGAGAATCCTAACAGGACGGGGTGGATTCATTCGCTACTTTTATTAGGTTTCAAATATATCCCCTCTAAGCTCAATATAAGGTATGGGGTTTACCGGCTGACTTTTTTCTTTTTCTAAAAATAAACCAGCCAACCCACAGTCTGCCTGGTAGGAAGTCAATTTTATCAAATGTTTTCGTCCGATGACCGTGATGTACAATGAAGTGTTAATTCGAGAATTTTCTGGTACAGCTGAGTAAAATAAAAATGGCGTACCTATATGCTTCTATAATTTTTGTAAAGAAAAAAAGTCTGCCAGAATTTGTAGAGGCCCTAATTTTTTGCTCGTGTTTGAAAAGTCGCTGCCGATGGTACTCGTTCTGGCTACTCTCGACATAAGTATCGCGTCGAACTAAGTTTCTTACACGAGTTACGCTCGATCGGACAGAATTGATTCCATAGCCCAGTGCTCCTGTATCTTCTGCTACCGAGTGGCTCACGTAACGGCAAATCGAGGATTGTTACGCTTGTCGTATACATATAATACCGTATCTCAACCAACGTCTTCAGACGTACAACTTGTATTATCGTATACTACGTATTCTTGTACTCGTCCAACACACGGATCACGCGATAGTCAAGGTGCAGTAGGCACAACTACATGTTGTAATGTAAAATTCCATTCTCGCTGTGTCAAAGCTTCCACACACGATCTTGTCCTCGTATCTATTCAACACATGTTGATAAATCCCAACTAAATTACTCTCGTATGGTAACTTTCGCAGATTGATAAATTTGGATTTTTTGACCGGTGAGAACTCTAGATCTCTATAGATCTCTCTAAAACTCTTCGAGAACGATCGATGATGGCGTTCTCGCCAAAGATGCATCGCGGGCAAGTAGAGAAACGAATGTTATCGAATATTATCGATGGGTCCATCAGCTGTCCCGTGTTCAAGCTGTGAAGAAATACGGACTGAAGTATACCAATAACGGTGCGGTAAACGACCGGATGAAGATTCAGTGTTTTATCAACCGCAGGATTTATATGTAGGTATTCGCCTGGTGATTTGCAGTTCTTACCTCGTACGCTAAAAAATATAACATCGTTCCTCGGTGATAACTAATAATGGATCAGAATTCCGCGAGGAAATAGAAAATATCGATAGAAATTTTAACTGTATATTATTAATAACGGTATGTATACCGATTGATTTCGAAGCCTTTGACCGCATATGATGTACTTCGCCGCGTCAGTGATGTGAATAGGTATATGGATTTCCGGACCGTCGTCATAGAAAATATTGACTACGATCAAAATGACTTTATACTGTCAACTGCAACGGCGCCACGTCTCATTGTTATTATATTAATAATTATCTAGTTCCCCCTTTCCCTCTTTCTTGTCATACGCCTCCCTACCAGATATGTGTCATGCAAGGAGTGTGTGCCATAAGTTATAACTTGCCCACGCATCTTGCGGTATTTTCACTCTCTCTTTATTACCAGACTAGGAGCTCTCTGGGAACCAGAAAGACTTTTAAACACAAGAACATTTACCGAACGAATTGCCCTCGCAACGTAGTGCAATAGAGACACTTGATTCTCTTTGTAACCAAGCTCATGTTCCTCTGAAGAGAACCGTTGGCATTGCGAAGGTGAACGGGTACCAACGTTCCTAATAATGTTCTTCGCTCCCACAACGGCAAATTTATGGCGTAAATGATATGTGCATATGAGATCTACTATATCGTTCGACCGTTCCACCTTTCGTACAGCTGTACGTTAAGTGTAGGAGAACGCGAACGTACGTTTATTTTTTATTCTTTATTCTTCCATTGTGTGCCTCGTACACGTATCCTTTTTTTTTTACGTAACGAAAAGTGTGACGAAAAAATTGTTGGACACGTAATTGTGTACAGTGACGATCAGTGATGAGGTTAACTAAATTTTTTTGAACGGCTCTGTCGAATTGATTTCGGAAACTGCAAGGTTTTTAGATGCAGAGTGGAGGTGCTTTCGCTGCCGCCGCTGTTGGTGGAGGTGTAGCACTTATCTCGGAGAAAAATCGATATGGGAAACTGTCTGATCGTATCCGAGTGAGCCCAGTTTACGAGATGCTGCAGCAACCGTCAGCTAACGGTAGACTTTTCAAACGTTCAAAGTGGCTGAATATTCTCTCGTTGGTAGCCTCAGGCCTTGTTTTAACTTTCGTTCGCTTGTCGGTTGTCCTTATGGTTACATAACAAGCGACTTATATATCGCGAGTTTGAGAAAGAGAATTTAAATATGTGTCTAGCCTTATGATGCTAGAATTTGAGGACGAGTATTTTTGATGTGTCGATTTTTCAACCGTGAAAATATGTGAGTGAAAAAATGTTGTTGTTGTGTTTTTTTTCTTCGGGATTTTAAACGCTATGAAATTTCAATTTGACAGATGTTGATTGTTTATCGAAAAGGATTTCTGAATGAAAAGATGAACGCCACGATTCGTAATTCGCGGATCAAGTGAGATAAGTTGGCGGAGGCGAAAATTGGCAACCAGCCCGCAGTATAGTATAACGGCCAATCGTCAGCTGCGAAAAATATTAGGAGTAACTTCTCATTCTAACTCATGATATTTTACTAGATTTAATATAATCGGTCAAGGTAACACGAATTTTAACACTCGATCATCACGAGTGTTTTTTCTTGTTCTTTTTTTTTCGTTTTACATTTTATTAACTCGATAAAACGTGTTCCTATTATAATAAGGTTATTCAAACGGTGTAGATTCTGCAGCTAAACACTACGCTCTGTATTTACGAGATAACGACGCCTCAGCCAATCGTCTGATGGTTTAATAAAATTACATCGTCGAAACATTTGAATTCTTTCCAATAAAATAAACGATCCACAAGGAATTTTGGGTCACCTCGGATACGAAGATCAAAATACCGAGATAATCGGAACCGCAGTAGAAGCAGGAATTGCACGATATCAAATTCATTATTTCGCGAATCATGCCAAATTTTGCACGCGTCTTTTAATAAAATATATTTATTAATTTTTGCGGACGTATATGACGCATCAGACTTTCCTAGATGAAATCGAAAATTTCTCGACTGTTTTTTCCATTCATATATTTTTTTTTTTACTCTAATTTTTATAACCGGTGGTAGTTTCCATGACGATAACATATTTTTACCTCACTCATAGCTCAACTAAAAGCGATGGCCAAGAATGTTTGTGCGAGAAATACCGACGACGACCGTGAAGATCAGACGTTGCCCTAGATTTTCAAAACTGTTGGTAAATATCAATCATCATTACCATCTTAATCATCAACATATCATCATTATTTTCATTCGTCGTTACTCAAGAGGATAATTCCACTCTCCTTCGTAATTTAATTTCTAGAAAAATAAATGTACTACGCCGGACTTTGAGTTTTCGACGCAAGATATTACGCGATGATATATGCAGCTTGCCGATTATTTATCGTTATTAAGTATGTTAATTCGGTGGCGATTATCATCTGAAAACTAATTAGTAATATTAAGAATTTTTTTTCTCACAATATTTTCCTTCTTTCTTCATTCGGTTATACATTTCTTTCATTTCATTACTAATGGTACAACATTATAAGTCGCATGCAAGCGTTAGACGGTGAAGTAAATTTACGCACAGCTCATAATCTTCGCAGAATATAAATATCGCAATTATTCATGCCCACTTCCGGTGGGAATATCTAATCCTTGTTATGTATCGTACATTTATCGTAATACCTGTAATTAATTTTCTTATACAAAGTCATTACAGTTTAATGATATACTTTGAAAAATCTTGATTTTCAACTTAAGTCGATTATTCCTCAAGACTTACATGAGATCCGAGTAAAAAATTAACGTTGGAAAAACGAGATCACTCAGCCTTGCGTCGGATTATCTTCTTTATACCGTTCGAGTTTCATCCTATTCCATATTAGATTTTTTTTCTATCCTTCTATAATACAATACGATTCACGTGTATGTTACCTGCATCTACCTCGATGGTAGCCTCGTGTTTTTAGGTTCCAATTTGAAACGAACAGTTGAAAATACGATGTAAGACATGCGTGTATGGCTTACGGCAGTTATACCTATATACCATATGACCCGCTGATGTTGTTGGCTCCCACAAGCTCCCAGTTTAGAACTCAACTCGCCTTCCTTCCTCGGTTCGAGGACGGGACCACTAGGCTCTGGCTTGGTGTTTTTCTCGCTTGTAAAGGCACGTGACGCTATGCAGCAGCGCAAAGCTTCGCGGAGGCGTGTGAGCCGGCGTCGCGACGCCCGAGGTGAACCAACTTCAAATATTCACATCTGCATTACCACTCCGTACAATGTTCACGCATACACGCGCACACGTATCCCATAAATATTAATACGCGGTGCAACAAAACTTGAGATCCATGCATACCCAAAATTTTATTTCATTCTTTTTATAGAAATTCCATCTGCGGAAAAAGTTAATTACGGTCGAATAATTGTGACATTATTTTAGAACAATGAAGAATCGCGTCCATCAAATGCTGCGGAGCATATAAGTCGTAAATCATTTGGCAGTTGGTCAAGGGTCAGATAATATGCATAGCAGCTATTACACGGTTATACATACACTCCTCTATGGCAGGTTGGCGCGTGCGGGGTGAAAACGTAGCCACCATAAACACATACATATGGGCCATATGGTATCTTATGCGTAGGTGCAGTGCGTGACGCAGGTAGATTAGTGGAATGTTCAGTCAACCTGTAGGGCGTCTTTTTGTACATAAGGTGCAGTGACAGCCGGCGCCGATATGCCCGTGCTGGTGATGCAGGTGCAATTTAATTTTTTTTGTTTTTTCTTAACAATTGCAAGGTTGAAATTACCTGTATTTATTAACATATAAATTAATACATATTTAATTATTTTATGTGTACCTACCGGTGCAGTGTAAAGAGAATGAAATTTTATCGGCTGTCAGGAACAGCGCGGAGTCTCTTCATTCGATCGATGTCTGCAGTCGGATGGAAAATTATTCACGGTATTGTATTTTATACGAGAAGAAGAATAATTTTTTCAATCAATCATTCGTTTATAGTTCGTATCGATTTCGCGGCTCGATTTGAAATTGAAAAAATTAAATCCATATAGTTGCATTCGACGCACCTTATAATTGCAGCGAAGAATGACTGCTGAACGTAACTTTTTATGCCATAATATTGTGCGGTATGTAGGTAATAGGTAGGTTAGAAATGCGGCTCCGTAAAACCGGTGTATTTGTTCCGGGAATTATGGGACAGGACGTTACACCATTGAGCTACATTAAACTTCCTGCAATTACCGCCTTTCTAGACGATAGTGCTTGCAATGCGCGGGAGTTCCACGGCAATTCCGAACGAATTGCTTTTTCCCAACTCATAGTTATACCCCGGACTAGCTAGCGGGTACCAGCTACTCGATATTCATTCACATTTCAATTACCCTGCATTTCAAATATAATATATTATGTAAATTGATCGAGCTACAGCACAGTGTAAATTTTATGAACCAAGTGTTGGCCATGATTACATAGAATTTGTAATTCCATAAGATTACAATATCGCAAATTTTATCGAACAATTTCTTTTATGTCACCCGACGGAGCGTGGTTGAAAAAATATTCCAGTCCATAATCTGAATGAAACAGTGGCTTCTGTATGCACGTATGGTCATTTTCTTACAAAGTACAGTCTCGTCATGGCCGTTGGTAATACTAATCATTGATATAAATGAGCAGACCGTTAAAATTGCACGGATCATTGAAGCCGCGGTGCTCGCGAGCTTCGGGCGTGAGTATAACAGGCCTTCTTTATAAATTTAAGCGCCTTCGGACGATGACTCAGTGGGGAGTAATGTCCATCATGCGTAATTAAGCGAACAGAGTTTCAAGTGGATTTAGTAATATGCACAACTGGTCGCTTGTGCGGTTGTCTCTCGCCTAGTTCACTCCGGCGTTCCTTCACCCATAGAAAATGTCAGCTCAACTCACGCGCCACGTGGATTACGATACGGACTAAAAGACGACCGCGAGCAGGTGGTAAACTCGTAGTTTCCTATATCCCTATGTAATAACCCGTCTACCTGTGTTCCCTCTCTTCGTATATCCCTCTCTTTTTATTACCCCTTCCAAACCTGCTGCTACGGATGTTCCTCCGGGTCTCCCCACCTGCACCTACATCGTCCGCAGGAACACCGCCGGCACAAATACGACAAACACCGTTAAACGTACAACTAACGCACGCGCGTTACTTATATTTCACTTATACACACCAAAGCTAAGCGAGTTGTAACATTGTACGAACCGATGTTGGAGCCTTCGAAGAGCTACGGTTACCATAAATCATAATTTACGATCAAAACTCAATGTCTTCGTTCACATCTGACGTTATTGCTACACGTTCGGAGCGTATATTCATTGCTAAATTTTAAACGACAATTACTCATATGTGGACTGACGTAAAAACTATCTCAGCCAATCGAAAATAATCTTTATTTTTTATTTTGTAAAAGCTCGACGCGATTTTACACCAAAAACATTTTAAGTACAACATAACAGGGGCCAAGGCAGGTGCTGCGGAAGGATGAAGCTTGCAGGTTGTGATCGATGAGGCTCGAGCCTCGCGGCACTCCATATGCTTGCAATTTATAGAGCAAAAAAAAAAAAGAGAGAAAAAAAGAAAACTTAATAAACCGGGGAAAAAACAAGTGTGATATTGTAAAGCTGAATCAATCTCCTCGTTGACGGAGTATATAAAGGGCGCATGCATAAACGGCCCACGAACTCTACCGCGGGTTAGACGTACATATATTCGCTGTTCTTTGAGCATATGGAGTGCTTAAAGACCCCGAACAAGCCATGCAAGGCACAGGCGTAGTAACGGATGCAAGTGCCTCTCGAAAATGAACAAGTGTTTCCTCTTTATTCTCAGCGTTATCACAATGTTTCCTCTTTGTTTTCTTTCTTGGGAAAGTAACGCGGTTAAGAGGAATAGGTGCGGATCACTTGTAAGATTTTGAAGGATTCTTTCAACCCTTCTTGTGTTTCATGTTATTTTTTTTCATGCAGGGTCAAAGTGACGCTTTTTCCACCATAAAAACGAATTTGAATTCTTTGCAGGGTAGGAGAAACTATGATTGTAGAAAGTGTGTAATTCTTGATAATATCACTGCAGCCGGAAAACGTGAGAAAAGTTTTCTGTGCCCTCGCATTATTATTCCGTTGTATATTCTTGCGAAGCATCTAATCAACGTTACTATCTATACCACTGCTCGTCGAACAATTGCAACTTTTTACGAGTTTCAGTTTATACCGTTCCATCATTGACGACATTTCGTTTTTTTTTTTATCAGAGATTCAAGACGAACGAACCGAGAGCTGACCGAGATAATATACGTAGCGAATCACATTCCTGGCCTCGATCTGTCCGTCAATCATTAGAATCGGTAATAGAAATCGTAAAGTGCGTCGGTATATGAGTACCAATAATGAAACCGATAAAAAAACTTTTTCTGTGATGAGAAATCTAAAACCGAAAGATGAAAATTTTATGAAATATATTTATGGCTGATTTTGAGCCACCCTGTAGGTAGAGTATATACGTATATATACCTTGAGTTATCGGTGTCGTTCGTGCTCGTGGAATGGATGGAATAAATTGAAATTATCATTCGCTCGTACAGTTCTGGAATATAATGGCGGAGAACGATTTGTCTTCGTTGATTGAATCAGCTACGCGTCGCAATGGCGGGGATCCTGTCCTACTCTTTCACATTTTACAGCAATCCGTGCTCGTAATTCGCAGCAACTTTCCGTGGTATATCTATTTTCTCTTAATCCTCGAATAGAGGTGATTTAACATTCACATGATTTTTATCAACTTGAAATATTACGCCGCGGTGTCTGTCACACCGGACCGAAATGGAAACTCATTTAACGTCGGTCATTCCTTGCTACGTTATGATATAGTTGCACTATATGTGCATACCGATTTATGTATATGTGTACTCGTAATTATATGTGCGAAAGAAACTACTTCCGCCGGTCACGTACGTTCTGAAGGTAAATACACCGTATGCCTAACTGCAGCAGTAGTGAACCTGGACCCCAGACAACTCGTGGCCGTACGTTCAAATGGGTTTACTTTCCAACTATAACGAAACCTCAAGAGAGAGAAAAAAAAAACAGGGAAACGTGTCAATTAGCACGTTTTAAATGTCACGCAATAATCTCGGCAACGTTACGGTATGTGAGTTGTGAAGTCACCTGTCATTATGCACTTCAAGTACATGTTACAAACTGGAGTTAATGTACACAGCAGCTGCAGGGTCGATGTGTTTTAATCCTTCCAGAAAAATTCATTACTATAATTGACGGATGGTTTACTTAGCAAATTATTTCGGGCCGTTTGGAAAAATTCCATCATTCAACATTACCTATATTAGAGTCGAGTCTCTTCTGGAAAATGTCGTAGAGGTGCAGCTGTATCAAGGCGGCTGCGACTCGTGATATTTATACTTGATAGTCAGTCCCTCGTAGTATACGAAAGAAGAGGAGACAGCAAGTAGCTCTAGTGTAAAGTGAGAGATCGAGGATGCTCTGGTGAGAAGCACTTTTTTTATTTTTCTTACTTTTTTTTTTCCCTAAGCGTTCACGGTTAGAGAGTCTGCTGGTGCACAGATATGAGCAGGTCTCGATGAAGCTTTTGTGGCTTTCTAGTGATTAGGTTTGGCTGGCGTTGAGCACGTTTCTTCTGTCTGCAACGAACGGCGTGTTGCCGGAGTTTCTCCTTTCTTTTCTTCTCTTCCTCTATATTATTCATTTTTTCTTTGGATTTTTTTTTCCTTCAGTTCTTCTCGTGTTGTTTCTACGTAAGTTTTACGTGAACTGTAGGGTGCATCGCGAGCCCACCAGCTGGCGGGGCGCTCGGTTTCCATCCTTGAGAAATCAAATTACTGCTTCTACGATCTCAGGTATACGAAACCGTGTACGGGTTATTCTGGCAAGTTTCCTGCGGGAGTGAACGTTCCCTGCACTTCAATAACGCTTAACTCTAGTAGATTGTTCTTGACTTACGCTAACGAGACGCCACCGCCAACGTCGTCGTCGCCATCCCCTATATTGCACTATCAGCCAATCAACCATCATTCGATTCATTGCATCAACGCTGGCAGTGGATTTATCAGTCAACCTTGTCATCGAAACTGACCTGCCCGTATATTTTAACCACTAGTATTTATGGTTCGTAAAGTCCCTGCCCTTGTACATGATTTTTACAGACCCTCGTGATTGATAAATTTTTGTCAAAACTTCGAGATATTATTCCATCCGCACGTGTCTCCCTTGAAATTTGAATAATGATTGAAATTGTTCACGATAAGGATGAGGGGTGTTTTTTTGAATCCGATAACATTTCATTATTCCAAAATGATACTTTATACCTGCGTGAGTATAAATTTTGTATCTGATGGTGAACGCGGATCGTGACCACGGACACTGTGTATATCAGACGTACTCGCGTACGTACGTTTGAAACGTAATTGTATGCGTTACGCAGGTGACTATAGTTACACCGTGGTTTCAGGTTCACATCAGGTCAGATCAGGTTGACAACCAGTGGCCAGATAATTGGAGACTGAAAACAAAGTGGCGTCGCCATGGCAACTCCCTTGGCCAACCTCCCAAGTCCCTTTATCGCCCTACCCGCACCCTGTGCACCCGCCCTTTGCTCCTCTCCTCGTCCGCCGCCCTGCGCTTCACGCTTTTCCTCCCTTTTCCGACGTTCGCTGTTACTCCTATCAAGCGCCATGTATTTTGCCATTTTCACAATGTGCCAAATCAGCAATAGTTGTTAACTACAGAAAATGTGCGATTATCCGACTCACGGAAATCTCCCGCTAAAGAAGATATTAAAGAAATAAAGGACAATGTTTTACAGTTTTTGTTTTTTTGCTTAAATTTTCCGCGAATCATCGAAAATCAGAGGGCTGATATGTATCGTCGGAATATGCTGACATTATATAGTTTTTGCCAAGGAGCAGCGGGGTGTAAGTCCACTCGTTAGAGCCCTTGATCTTGGACAGACCGACTAACATCCATTAATCAGGGATCCGATGATCAGAGTTGTCTTTTGTGTAACTTGGTTAGTATCCCGTATCGTTTCATCTCCATTTATTATCATCCCCGTAGAGATTACCCATCTCACCTTCCTTGTACTGTGCGAGATTTCCTCCCTCTTTAACTTCTGTAGTCTCGTACACCCGATGACTCTGTACTACCGAAGACCCGCGTGCGTACACGCCTTGGTATACATTCGAACCAGGGCTCATTATTAACTCGTAAATCTCTGGGAGAGCCATTCCACATCAAACCCACAACCTCGGAGAAGAAACCAACCATCCACCCCATCCGTCACCCCTGAGCCAAAGTT
Organism: Athalia cordata; assembly: GCA_963932425.1. NCBI lineage: Eukaryota > Metazoa > Arthropoda > Insecta > Hymenoptera > Athaliidae > Athalia > Athalia cordata. The sequence continues at coordinate 38,039,733 of OZ010626.1, forward strand.
CTATATCTGCGGTTTCCCGGGTTGACAGACCAAAGACAAACTACCCGTTTTCTCTCTCTCTCTCTCTCTCTCTCTCTCTTTGCTCGTGTTTGTACAAGGTGTATTCTAATTTTGACGAAATCGTAATGACCGAGGGAAGTTTATACCGGAACGTTTGTCCTCGGGTTCGCCGGTACTGCAGGGAGTCGTTAAATTAAGGGGTAGCATTTCCCTTTTTTGCCGTTTGTTGAAATTGTGTTAGAATCTTATATGCATGTCTTGAAGTAGCGAATAGACGATATGGAGATGCTGAGCTTATTATTCCTGCGCTTTCGAAGCTTTGAAACGTAAATTTCGATATGATAAGAAATACGGAAATTTTGTAGCCTGTATAATACTTGTAATACTGTATAGCTGGTTGTTAAGACCTACAAGAAAACCCTTTCAGAGTTGCTGACATCGTTCGCACTTGACGATATTTCATTCCAGGGGATGAGAAATGAGGGATGGGGAAATTTGGACGGGGGATAAAATATGCTCTGTGTCTTGAAACGACAATTTCCTGACACCCGGGGCTAATAATGGCTTAGAACGTGTCCTGGGGCAATTCCGGTTGCCCCTGCTATTGCGGGGGTGAGGTTTATACATATAGCGGGGTGTCTTTCAACCCCAGGAAACGACAACGCGATCCTAAGTGCTGCTTAGAACCTATTGGAATCGAATCTTTCGCCAATTCTGTCTCCGTCTCTTCGTGCTCGCCACATGAAAGCACCGCTCGATCATTTTGACGCTACGCCATACCGCGCCCTGCAGTAACAGAATAAAATGGGGTGTTCGAGGGGTCCTGAGATTCAAATATATACTTCATTTACATCTCGATTTCATGCGGGTCAATTGATTTTACTTAACACATATACACTGGAGTATGTAAAAATTATTCAGATTCAAGTTATATAAACCGAAAAATTTATCGTATAGCCACGCTTGTTCAAGTTTTTATTTCTGAAAAATTTGATTCCCCGCCTCCCTCTCTCATTTTCCAGACTTTGCCAAGTTTTACAATTTTTTTACACCTCCGAGAATACAGCAAGGCCAGCAGATCGTAGATGTCGTTTCGTCGCCATCCACATCTGGGTCAAAGAGAACGGCGCCTCAGCCTTAGCCCGGGTCACATGGGATTTAGTTGGGTCAAGCTGGATCGGGTGGGATTATTCTAAGAACTTTTCGGGAGGTGCCGGATGGTAATGACTGTTTCACGCCTAGTTTGACCCTCACCGCTTTTCGACCTCCGCGCTTTTGCTTGATATGATAAATTATTTATCTTCACCCAGATAGCGAGCCATATTGTCTGAGATAAAAAATGTAGCGTTATATAATCAGTTTTGCCGATGAATGTTTTAGGCGATTTTTTATTTTTTTCTCCTTCTCTTCGAGGCAAAACTCTCATCGACCTGGGTAGATTTAATACCGAGGACAATCGAGATTAGGTCAAAGGTCAAACGATCGTGGGTTACATAATTAGCCAAGAGTGCAGGATGGATGAATCACATGTGGGTGTGGGGAGTGTGGAGTGTGGTAGGGTACGTAATGTAGTTGGTACGAAAATTAGGAGGGCGCCGTCGGCAAACCAGCTTGTAGAACTAGACTGAATGGAGAGAAGAGGAGAACTGGGCTTTGTTTGCACTCGAACGATCAAAAGATAGAACGCCGTGCAACCTTTGTCGGCACACTTTGCCCGGAGAATTACAAGGCACCCACGCAATAACCAGTTACTACATGGCCCAGAGCTAGCCGCTCTCTCTCTCCCTTTTTCTTTTTATTCACCTCTATGTCGCACCGGTCCTGTGTCCTCGCTTAGAAATCGGAATCTGGATCTTCGTTTATCTTCCCTCGTAATAAAAAATACCTCGTCATCCCGATGATGACCCACCTTTCATGAAACGACCCGATCGTCGCGCGTCAAAAGTACTTTAGAATCCTGTGTACCGGCCATTTAATTATGTCTCGAGATTGAATGTATTGAACCGTCAATGATCACCATCCGCATCGATGTTATAATCACTTGGCGAGGTTCTATATTGACAGGCCTTGAACGATTATTAACGTGTCCTGCGAGTTTATTTTCGGAGCCGTTTATTACTTTGGTCAAATTTTTCATATACGTTATACGTTTACCATGATGACGCGAATCTCGCTCCTATCTATCTAAATCATCGTGCCCGTAATGAGGTGCGAACTATTTCTAAAAACATTCTTCTAAATTTAAACGACCCTCGCTATTCAATATCGTCAGTCACGATTCATTCGGTTCATTCGATGTAATTGAACCTTGGCTGATGTGGTTTCAACATTTTGCCGAAGGGGGTAGCAAAATTCAACTTAGGGGTGGAAATCGATCCGAGAAACATGGTAGGGAACAAATCCGTTGCGTCGGTATACCTCCGTCAAAGACGGTAACGCAGAGAACTGCGAAAACTTCGTGCAGAGCTCTGCAGAATTTTGTCGTTTGCTACGATACTGATAATCGTCGGACGTGTTGGAAACGATAGCCAAGAGTGAGAATGTTTCATACACCGATTACCCTGTGCCGTCGAAAATCAACCCTCAACTATACCGAACCTTGTCAAGGGATATCGATCCTCGTCTGTCACCAGACATACGATTATGTTCACGCATCCGTGACTGAATAATTTTTAGACAAAACAGATTTATCTCGAGTGCGGAAAAATTTCATGCGATTTTCATTTTTATTTATCGACTCATATGAGCTCAGATCGTTATCTTCATCACCCCTTATGATTTTCCGATGTATGAAGAAATAATCCCCATAGATCTTTCGTTTGATTTTCTCAATATTAATAAATATTGCTTTTAATATGGCCCCAAATATTACGGCTATGGTTATACGAGTTGGATGTCGTAACGAATGGTAGTAATTTTCACGCTCTTATTACTCCCGTATTTTTACGAGCATCAGCTCTGCTCTGAGTAAAGATACGTTGTTAGTTTATTGCTGAGCTCTGTTTGCACTGCGAAAAGTATAATAATGAGTAAATCAACATTTCTACGTGTTTCATTTTGAACAAACCAATCATAATTAGCTACACGCTTCAGAATCCTAAATATAATGTTTGTTTTTTCAAGTTCAACGACTCCATTGCAGGCGAAATTTTTCAAACCATTTTTACGATCTTTGATAATCCCGACCTTTTTTTTTCTTTTTGATTCGTCGCGATATACCTTTTCTCTCGTGATTCTAATGAAGAATTTTTGATTTTTGTTTCAGCTAAAAAACAAAATGGTGCTGCACTGCGGACAAACAGTTTGGGATCGGGTGCTCGGACGCCACCGTTGGAAAGAAAAAGCAAGTTTTCAGCTCTCGGGAGATTATTTAAACCTTGGAAGTGGAAACGGAAAAAGAAATCCGACAAATTTGAGGCTGCCTCCAGATGTGAGTATGATTCTTACCAACATATTCGAATCATAGATCGAACCGCAGCGGAGATCGAAATTTAAATTAATTTCTTCACTCTTTAATTTTCCAGCGCTCGAGAGAAAAATTTCAGTTCGAGCAAATCGGGAGGAACTTGTACAGAAAGGAATTCTGCTACCCGAGAGTCCCTCGTCGCCGATCCCGGAGCATGGTGAGTTTGGACTATAGATTTTAGCGACAAAAAAAAACAAAAAACATATCCCATCGCAAAAATCATTCGTACCTATCCGAAGCGATGAGCAAAATTTTTTTAATTAACATTCTTCGTCGATGAGAGACGGAAATTAAGTGTAGGAAAGATCGATGCGTTTGTTTGTGCCTGCAGAAGAGAAATAGACGCGACCGTTTTCACCGACGAGCTGAGTAACGCTGAAAATCTAGTTACGCGTAGATGGCATCTGCGTACAAATTCCGTCACAAATATGAGCGAAACGTAAAAGAAACCTGCAATTTATTTCACTGTTACCCCGCACGTAAAATTCCTTCTACTCTCCACAGGAATCAATCGAGTACCGAGAGATTAAATTTTTCCCGCCTCAAATTTATAGTCCCAAATGATTTCCGGTCACACCGTGCAGGTAATCCCTAATTGTCGGAATCGCTATTTATCGGGCTTCCTGAAATATATCCCGTCGTCATTCGTTCGTAGAAGATATGGGAATACGGGATGTGGGAGCATGGCTCACTGTCTAGCCGCGAAAGCCGATCGATTTAACCAGTTCATATTCGGGATGTTGAGTCACGCGAGGCGCGGGGCGTGCCGATTATTAAAAAGTTATCCTCGTGAGATTCTGGTATGGGGTTTGCGTCGGCGGCGCTTCGCGTACGTACAACAGGAAGAAAGTAACCTCGTAAATAAGGGGGGAAAAAAGTAGATAAAGAAAAGCAAGAGAAGCACAAAAATAAAAAAAATAAAAAATTCTCTAATAGCTTGTTGCTGCACGAGCGCAAGGGGTCATCGCACTCCTATTTCCTGTCGAGGATCTCTCTACTTCCGTTTCGCGGTAAAAACCATAAGTGTGTAGAGAATTTCTACCTACCTCTTTCTTACATTGTTTAGAGTAGCTGTACGGGGTGCTGCACCGTTGCGTATTTTATAGTTGGATAAATTACGGAATATCCACCACATGAAAACGTGGTAAATACCTACGTGCTCGGTATGCTATTTAACCGCGGAAAGACAAACGGAGGCGTTGCGTGCCGATCAAAAGCGACACACGTTAATTATGAAGCATCAGCTACGATCTGCTTATAGACGACCCAGTATCATATGATTAACTTATAGACTGGAGAGAAAAAAATGTTATCAAGAAAGTACCATGAATAATTCTGAAGCTATAGTCGTCGTGCATTTGTGGCGCGACGCAGCATCGATTCTTATTATAAATCCTCAGTTCCCCTTTCATCGAGGATTAAACGTATATTATAGTTGTGCAATTAGTAAAGAGCAGGTAATGCACTTTGGAAATAAACGGTGTGCTGCAGGTGTTCTCGGGGTTGCTGGTTTTGAGTTTGCTGCAACACGAGCACCACCGGCGGGTTGTCGGGTAATCTAAATCGTTAATTTCGTGCTGCTAAATTCACCAGGCGGCCGGCGGGTGTTTCACAACGGGCGGCTATACAAGAAAGGGTTGATTAATTATAAATTGAGACTACGCGAGCGAGTAAATTGTTCGGCTTAAAACCACCGTCGCTATACTTGCTGCACGTTCAGCTTCAGATATTAATTTGATCGCCATTACGCTACTGATCCCGAGTGATCCTCTATATGCTCTTCGCTCAAAATTAGACTAATTTATATTATAAATTAAAAAAAAAAAAAGAAAGAAAAGAAAAAGAAAGAAGCTCAACAGAATTTTCTTCAATATTTGGTGTTCAATTGTACCGTAATAGAATTTCAGAGAACATGTACACCATATTCGGCTTGTTTTTTTATTTTCCTTATATTTATTATTCTCATTCATTTGTCGCAAACTCGTGACCTGGAAAACTTGGAGGAATACATTGCTTATGAAATTCTGCAAAAATATTACGCCGCGTTTATCATTTTTGCCGTTTAATTTTATACTGGGTTGCAACTGCAGCTGCAAATCCGAGTAGGAATGAGCACGCGTTAGCATGTTATAGATCGCATCTACGTGTATTCTTCACATACGTTGGGTAAAAAAAACCTGCACTGTTTATACTTCCGTTTGCTGATCAAGGTATTTTGTAATATTCAATTGATTGGCTGCCGAGCGTACATACTCTGATTACATCGCACTCCGGTTTTATTATAAGAGTAACATATTTTTGCATAAAAAACAATTTTTTTTTGTTTCATCCATTCATCATTATTCACCCTTTGTATTTAAATTTTTTTTTCAATAATATTTGCTTGTTTGTTGAACTCGGAACTCCTACGACTCTGAAATTGAATGCGCTTTTTCATAACCCCATTGCTGTTTCTCTGATCTCTACAGTAGTTTGCTAACTGGAACACGAGCGTTCATATTTTCTCTATATAAAATTCCATTATGGTTTTGTACGTTGTACATAACGTTCATACACGTGTATATAAATTATATACTACCTGCTCGACTACTCGCTGAAAACTTTATTTTATTTTATTTTTTTTTTTTTTTTTGCGAAAAAAATGGCTGGCGTGAACCTTGAACCCTTTCATTTTTAATTGTAATTTTTTTGTTGTTTTTCACACTTGCAGGTCCAGCCGGTGATACAGCCCTCATTCAACTACCTCCATCCTCGTTGTCGCAACAGCAACAACAGTTGCAACAACAACTTCAACAGCACCATCAACAGCAACAACAATTGCAACAACAGCAACAACAAAACGCCCTGCATGGTACGCCAGTTTCGACACCTAATTCGGGTGGTTCTTCCGTCCATCAGACACAAAACCAAAATCAGAGTTTGCAGTCGGGTGCACCAACACCAACGACCGCAAATCCACCGTCCAATATCAATGGACAACCTACGTCCCAACCGTCCCCAAGACCGTCGCCGCTCAACCCCTCGTCGTTACAGTCGTCGGGGCAGATCAACGGCAACACGCAAGGTAGGTTGTACTCAATATTTTTTTACATCATACCGCAGAACATGTACGGATAGAAATGAGGTATACGAAAAGATGGATGAGCTGGCGAATTCATCCAGGGTTTAGGGAAAAATGTTGCTTTGTTGATATCGCGTAATTGAATCTTGACCAACTTCGGACACTTGATTATCCGTAGAGCCGGGAAACTCTGAATGTTGAAGTGAATCCGCTTCACCAAGCTCCGCAAAGTTTGGAGTTATGTTTTTTGAAAATAAAAATGTATGTACTACCAGCTAGCGTGTAATTAAAAGTCTGTTGTAGGAGAGACTTTGCAGGGAGACGCGAAAGTTCATTATTAGACCGCGCTTACGCCGTACCTACTTCTGCATCAATTAAACTCCGAATCAATTTGAAATGCAGACGACAACGTGGATGAGGGTAGATAGTTTTAACCGTTCGAGCTCTGCTTACCTACATACCTACTTGAATTCACGGTTCTCTACAGGGGCTTGTGGTATTACCGAGTACACACTCGTTCCTTTCGGATCACGTAGGAAAGTTGGGAAAACTTTCCTAACTGATTAACACAGTTGATTCTCGATCTCGACGGTGCAATTGGTGCATCTGCATAGCAAGTGAATCACGCCACGTATCGGGCTTATGCATATTTGAAGCCGCTTAGCCAAACTAGACGTTTTTAATTTTCAAAAAATCTCAAGTCGGCTGACCGCTCGGCATTAAACTGCTCGTCGTGATATACGTTCACAAGATAATCTGAAAGTTGGATATTTCGTCCTTTTCATAGCTGCTCGAATTAAAGGACATGGAACGAGGGGCGTGTCTCGTAATATTACATCGATGTCCGACTCACCCATTGGAGTCGCTGACGGAGAAATGAGAACTCGCTCTTTCCGTTTTACCTTTACAGACGATATTGCCCTATCTTACGGTATTTGCAGCGAACGCCACTTACTTTACGTTTTTTCTCCATCTTTTTCACTCGCCCAATTCAGTTTTTCGTTCGTTAATATTCAGTTTCTGTTTTAATTTACCATTGAGAAACCCTTTAAAACCGAGAGAGGTAAAATAAGTGAGACGAATGTTCAGTGGTTTAGTTTTTACCCCACGACCTTACGGGCTAAGAGTTTTCTTGTAGAAAGTATTACACTACGTACGTACAACCTAACTAAGTGAATTATTACAAATTAACTTTCTCACCGGACTATCGTTCGTTGGTGTTCTCGTCGTCGTTATGAATACCTGCGCCATCTGCAGTCACGCGGTTCGAGGATTAAATATATGTAAAATTGACAACGTAGACTTAAGTACAAGTTGCCTGCTTTATTCATTCATCGCTCGCAATGTAGCTGAGATAAATTTCTCTATTTTCTTTTCTGCCTGACATGAATTTGCTCTACCAAGAGTTAGAATTCTATGAGAAAATTTTATCACTTTTTTTAAATATCAGATTCGAGAGAAGCCGGAACTGAATCCAATAAGTTTTTAAGTCTTGGAAATATAAAGTGAATCGCTGACCCAGTACTCTTGACGTTTTCATCGACCCTTATCGTAAGCTAAGCTAATTGCGATGAAAAGTTGACCGCGGAGAAATAGATCAAGATGAGTTGAACGAAGCCAACGGTGAAAACTTTGAATGATATGTGTGCTTACGTTTATGTACGTACAGGTAAATAATTCGAGTGCAAGTGTGACTGCTGTGCACGCGATAAGTACTGAAATATATATATGGGTGTATATTCAACCAGACTTTGCGCCTTGCAGAGTAAGGTTATCGGGTTTCCGCGCTGGTTAAACTGAAGCCTTAAAACCTAGGTTTTATCCGTTCTTGATGTGGCCACGTGACGAGCGAAAAGCGTAGGGGTTGGTTTCATTAGAATAAACTGGAACTGACCCGGTCAAATATTCACCATTGCGGGAAATCCTTTCATTTGGATTCAAAAACCGAGGCTTTTGTGAATGAATATTCAAGTTTGAACTAAAAAACTTTGACGAATCGATGAAAACTCTCGATGTCAACGGCAGCTGCTGTACCTGACCTATCGTCCCTCATATCCTTGTGATTTAGTTCCTAGGTACGATGCAAATTTTTCGAATTCACAGATTTATTCGAATTTTACGTGCAGCTCACGTACCGGGATCGTATATATTTCTTGAAGAAGCTGAAATAAAATCCCTCCCTATACTCGCTGTCTTTTTCGTCTTTCTCTGATTTCTTTCTGAAGTAGTACAGCGGCTGCTTCCTTATCCGAGGTACAACCGTACTATGGTCCTTATTATACTTCGCTCTACTTCAATTATAATTTCCATATCAATTCAACGCTTTTTGATGTTTTTTTTCCTCTTGACCTGAACCCCGAACTAGCTGGTGTATTCGTATAACCTTCTCTTTATAAATACGTAATCATATCCTAACCAAATTGACCTTGACAATCCTCACGGGGCGCGGTGGCGAGTCTAAAGTTAAATGGAACTCTAATTCGTGGATAATTGTCGCGTGAAATTTGAATACATTTTTCGTTTTACATCTGAGTTGAAAACCCGATGGTAATATTAAAATTTAATTCATTTATACATCAACGCCTGAACTTTTACCGAATTATTCCGTCTGCCGCATAATGGGACTCGTTCCTAATTATTTTTCATCAAATATCGAAGGAACTTTGCCTGAATTTATCTGTAGATCACACAGCTGGGGGTCGAATTACGGATGATACGTTTTAATAGACTGTGAAAGTATTAGTAGTAGTTTTAGGAAACGGAGTTATGTATCGTGGAAGAGGTTGGAAGAAAAGTGCGGCCGTTCGCGGTGCGCCCGGACGTACGCGAGGACTCGATGGCTGCAGGATATCGATCGCTTCTTGCGAGACAGGACGGCATTCCGTCTGCAGCCGGGGAAGGGCTCAGTTTTTCGTGCGATAGCTGTTATATCCTCATTTTCCTTTTCGCCTTTTGCACGATTTTCTGCATATCAAACGGTGGTGGGCATCGAACGCCCGCAAAAATAAATCCCTACAGAGTTTGATTCCCAACCGCAACGTCGGTGTTCTGTCACGAGGTCAAAATAACAGTCGGTATATCGTGAACCGCAAGCAATTAGCGAATGGGACCAGCTCATCCTGCCCTTCCAATCCCTTCACTTCTTTTTCTACACAAACACTTTGCTTCGCTTCACTGCAGTTGTTGATTATCCACCTACGCGTTGTTTTCCTAGTATCTTCAAAGCTGGTCTTGAGATAGGGATAACTAATGATTTATATTATCTTTTATAGTACACTCGATTCTAGTGCACAGGGTGGTGTAGGTTTATCCATCCGGTCCCATGTTAGTGCAGGGCGTCGATTTTAGAACCCTGCGCAGAATCAGTCATAGCTTTCACAGCACTACGCATCGTACAGCTGAGTCCTAGACGCGGTCGTTTTGGTTTTACCTCAGATCTCTACCCCGATGGTATATTCTGACCTGAAATGTCTGCATATATATGCATACTCCATGTACCCAGCTACCTATGTACAAATGTATAGTGGACCACCATTCGTAGATAGATATCTATAGACCCCTTTGTATCTGAGTACTCGAATACATGTGTGAAAGCTCGTGTATGCGTGTCGATGTATTTTACTCGGCTATAGGCTCAAGCACGAGTCATGTTTGATGCAGACGTTGACGTCGGTGACGTAGATGATGTGCCGTTGCTACTGATTTTACTGTAAAGGGGTGGAAAGTGTTGCGCGTATTGCGTAGGCGCAAGGTAGAATTTTCCGTGGCCTCAATATCGACCTACAACCTGCGCAACGAGCACCGTTAAATCCACCTCTATACGTATGCTATAGATCGAACAAACTGCATCCGTTGCAGCAATCGCGGATTAACATTTTATTTAATTTCATATAACGTGACCATTTTCATCAATACGTAACGATGTGGTATTTCTGAACTTTCAGCAAAAAATTACGTCCACTCTCAGCTGAACTTTTATGATACCGATTTGTGTGTTGCTCTATTTCTCCTTATTAATTTTTCCTTTTCACGGAGGTTTTCTTTTTTTTCATTTTTTTTTTTTCCAATCTCGTGCTAACGCTGCAAAGCTTTTTTTTTTTACATCTATTACGCGTGTGGGTGCATGTAACAGCGTAAAAGTACGTCGATAAATTCACGGTAACCTGGAGGGTTTGCACTGTACACATATGGGTATAGGTATGTATGTATACCTTTACAGACTGCACGCACAGCTCTCTGAAACGGGGCAGGATTTTTACCGTTAGAAAAGTCGTTGACGTTGTTGGTTGTTGTTGGTTTGGTTTGCAGACTCGAATTTAATCAACCCTTAATAAAGTGTCAGTCAATATCTACGACGGGATTACAAGCACATATAGCTGTGTGCGCAACTTGCAGCAGGTAATATAATGAAGCACCCTATCGCGGCAAACCAGCTTTTCTTCTGCCACCTACATTCACTTTGTATATTCGGTGCATAAATTCCGTTAAAATTATTTTTTCAAGCAGAAAGGCATCGCCATGAAGCCGGTTTTTTTGAACAATGAAACTCGGAATTTCCTTCGAATCTTGAATATGGTTTTTTATTAAAATAATGATGAGATGAAACGAAGTGAAAGTAACGAAAAGTAAAGACAATGAAAAACAAAATCACAATCGAGGAAGGTCACTCCAGAAGAGATCATTCGACGGAATCGATTTCGTTCGTAACTTGACTCCCGGTAAGTTCACAGTTCGTAGCAAGTTATAGACCTCGAAGGTGGGACAAGGACTTCTTTGAGGGTTGATCAGGTGATCAAACCTTTACAGTTTCCTCACACTTGACGGTTAGGTGCTTGACGAAGCATCCGAGCTTTGAACCTCGGTAGTCTGACGTTCCAGTTGAAAGAGAAAAAGGAGATCTTGGGGAGACTGGGATCGATAATTTAGCACCAGTACACCAAACTCAACATTCGGTTCTTGACTCGAACCCCCCATACCACGTGAATCTCCGAAGAAACGCCAAATCGAATTTTCCCCTATTACAGAAATTCCATTCGTGCTTCTGACAGGTACTCGAAACAATCCTAATTATGAACGGGTTATCTATACATATCGAGCTTGTACGGGAGTTCTGATGCTAGGAAAACGCAATGTACATATATTGACGTAACTCCGCGTAGTAACCTCGGGCGTAACTTTTCCGCGGGCCGCCCGGAGGGCAGCATATCGATGCTGCGGGTATTTCCTAAATCCTAAATCGCGGTGTTCGTATAACCCTAATATATACGGTACCTACGCTTGGGTCGGTACAACAAACAATGTGGATCACAATTTCCGCAGTTCCATACAACAATGAGGATCCCTCGATTTTCTACGCCGCATTCATTGATCCCGAGATAAGCAGAGTTGATAAAAGGTGGGATATGATCAGATAACTGAAGACTACGACACGTCTCTTTTAGAGACGCGCCTTGCTTAGCTGCTACTTTTACCTGTCCTCACACTGGCTACAGATATACTTGAATGTAAAATACTGGAGAGTAACTCATACGAAGAGAAAATAAATGTGCAACGAGAGCTTGACGATCGATATGTATTAAAAAGTAAGGTCTCTCACTGACATATGTACAGTGACTTTCAACTCGGATCTGAATTCATATGCAGGAAATATTTCTCGTTCGATGTAAAATTGAAAAGTTATATTCATCACGATTCTACCATCAGACTCCCGTTCGCTCGAATGTATATTATAGCTACGGTTTGCGGTACATAAAAAATATAAATTCCACGTGACTCCGAAGCTGTCGGTATAGAAAAACAACCGGTTATTACTTCAGGCGGGTTGATCTTGTCTCACCCCCGACGCATTTTCATACTAAGAAAAATCCGCTGAGTCGTGCAGCGAGACCGCGACCCGGAGGTACGAGGAGTTCCAGACGCGGTACAAGTTTTGAAATTTACGCCGTTTGTTTGAAACTCCGGTCTAGTTTTTGTCGTTAGGACGACCGAAAGTTTCATTTTCGTGGCATACTCAGTCTGTTCCCAACATCTTACTACGAATTTTACTGCGAACACAGTGGATACGTGCACTCAGGTATGGCGCTGGCATATTCTGAATAAAATCAATCTAATCATAAAGATGAAAGTGAAAACGGTAACTGAGGTAGAGTACCTGTATCATCTGGAAAATTTATGTGAATAATGGAAAATGATGTATAACCGCGATCGACGCATAGCATCAGCTGATCAGAAAAGCTTTCAAATAAATTGGTTCCCAAGAGTAGTTCTTCAATGCTAAAGCATGGACCCAAAAAAGGAAACAAGATACACACGCTACGTGGATGTGTACATGAGCAAGAGACTTTCTGCAGGAAGACCAAAATCAATTTTCCTTTTCAACACTTTTTATTTGCGTATTATATATTGTACAAAAATTATCAGCGCATAACGGTGCCCATTCATGTTTGCAGAATGAATAATGAATGAAATTGAATCTTATATTTTTCCTCTATTTTTTCCACTTTTCTAACGAAGGCTTTCAGAAAGACATTAACCGTCCGTTTCTAGTTACGTCGTATTTTATACTCATTCGCTTTGATTTTTCGAACACGTTTATCATAATTGCTTTTTGCCGCATATGCAGACGACCTTTAATTGCCAGATTATGTGCTCGTATTTGAAGCTTTGTTCAATTTTTGCGGTAAACTTGGTACGATATATGCACCAGTTTTTTTTTTCTTTGACTTTTTATTTTCTTGGCTTTTACTCTTCACCTTACAAACTATGTTTCCTACGCAAAGCGGTACAGTGTGTGCGAGTAAATCAGCTACAAAATATGTAAACCGCTACGATGCAAAGCAGCTAAAAAAGACCGGGAAACACGTCGGCGAAAGCTTTTGCACCGTGTAATCATACAGGTGTGCATATACCATGTATAATCCTATATAACGTGTGCATGTGCGATGCGCAATACTTGACACAATTTTTTTCCATTTCTGGAAAATGTGAGAACCTGCAGGAAGTGTGTTTTTATATTACATATGTATATAATATCGAATCTTTTCACCGACTTTTAGGTTTCATACGTAAAATTGGCTCAACGCCCTTTGGAGATACCGGTAGTAACGTTATTTTATTTATTCATTCATTTTTGTTGTTATTTTTTTTTTGATCCATTTTTTTTTTGTCACTGCAGAAAAATTCTTCGAAGAAAAAACGCCGAAAATGTATTTTCTGATAATATAAATATCAATAAAAATTTTCACCCTCCTTTCGAGGCGGAGAAAACGGGGAAAAGAAAAAACAGCGAGATGAAGAGCAGCGGATAAAGGTCAACTCGAATATGTAGCTATCAATACTCATATTCTCACCTATTGATGTATACATCTACCTACTACGCATACTTTGACACTAACCTTTTTACCCCCGCGAATTGATATCCTGCGGCAACACCCTATTGTCATCCCTATATACATCATGTGATGTTATATGTAGATACCTTACTTCCGAACACTTCGAGTTTATTATATGCTTGAAATATTTACAAGGGCTTATAGATTTTTAGCTGACAACGAGGGTGCAGGGTTTTGCGTGTATAGTGAGGGAAGAAAAAGAATCGTTGGTGTTTTGAATGGAAGGAGATAGATTACTTCTTCTCTTCCTTATCCTCCTATTTTTTTTTTTTTTTTTCTTGTGAATTTCGACTCGAGTCAACACTCCCCGAAGTTTTTAGATAGTTTGCACCCCGTATACGTTATACTCGGTTCGACGTACGCTGCCCACCGACATGGACGGATAGGTGAAGTGTATGAACGTATATATACAGGAGGTAACAACCCAGCCGGGGCTGGGGTTTCGAAGCTGGGGGTTGGAGGCACCGCGACGGCGACGGCGACGGCGCCCCAACGCCAGTCGTTAGCCGACCTCCACGCGCCGCGTACTCTTATCCTGCAGTGTCACGGTGCAAACCCTATACGCGGTGAAGTTTCCTTCGTTCCGCGCGATTCTCTCTTGAGCTTTTCTCCCCTTGTTTCTCTCTCTCTTTCTTTCTACCTCAACTTTTTCTTTCCACTACCGGCTCGCTGACTTCTTTTCGGTCTATCGGTCCCGTTGCTCTTTGTCTTTTATTTCTCACTTCCTTATCGCCATCGCGACGCTAAGACCCCATCTTAAAACCCCACCACCACCCTCCACCCCCCCATGCAGCTGCTGCGTAAACCATGTGTCTTCGTGGCACCACACGTGACATGGGATTCGTAGCAACGTTGTAGCGGCGAAGTAGCAGGTGCGCCGACAACCCTCCCCGGATACCGGTTCATCGGCCATCTTGGATCCATCCGCCAATCCCAGAGCTTTTTTCGAATTTCATTCACCTCACTGTGTTAATTCAATTATTAAACTCCGAACCCGCACGATCCGCAACTACGAATCATGATCTAGATTCTACACTCTATCGTATTATTTATACCACACAATACTTTTCAGAAGAAAAAGCTCCGGAATTACCAATCGATCGGTCGCAACAATTTTTCATTCAACTTTTCCAGTCCGGTTCAGTTGTACTAAAATCGATCAGATTCTATACCTCGAAAACAAAATTAACAAAACACCCTCCAACTGGGATAAATTAAATTCTATGGGCCTCGCGTGCAGTTCTGAACAATTTTTAAGATTTCTTTGTTGCGATATATAGTAAAGGAAGGCATGCATATGACTCAACTTTGTGTAGCGAAAGGGGGTGAGTCAGTAAAGCTACTGCGTGTGGAAGGAATAATTGTCTGTACCCCCGGGGCAAGCTTAACTATATACCTATACGCGAAAGTACGAATATAGTGAAGGAACTCAGAGTTCGCACATACCTATCTATGATAACCGTACAGCAGAACACGGAAACTTGTTTTGCTGCAGAAAGCTCACCTCCTTCGCTCAACACAATGCAGAGGCTGTAGCATAGACATGAGTAACTACGGTTGCCGCTATGGTATACGTTTTCACCTTCACAATATGTTATGCGGGGCATAGTTCAGTTTCGTTGCGGAATCAATTCACCGTCGACGGTGTTCCAACGTATATGACATATTTTGCGGGAAGATAAATTAGGAATTTGTTTCCACACGGGGTTTTTTCTTCGTCATCCCTAAAACTATACAAACCCTTTAGAAAATTGCTCAGTCTTTCTGTATTATTTGTATTAAATGTCCATGTAAACTTCGAGTTCAGGTTGCTTCGAAAATAAAATATGTGCTTTTAATTTGACACCGGCGCTTGCACGAGACTGAAAAGAAGAAAATGAAATTAAATAAAATAAAATATAATAAATGAGTATCGAGATGATAAATTTATACCCAAAGTTTTAATCGATCAAAAGCTTGAATACAGCGGCTTCAGAAAACAGCATAATTTTATACACGATAATTCACCACAACATATAAAAAAAAAAAAAAAATACAATCAATTACTTGAAAAGTATGAACGTTGTGCAGATAACTTGTAAATCTGAGTGGTTATCGATACACCATCTGTAGCCGGTGAACATGAAATTGTTAAGAATTTGCAGCGTCCAGCAACACCTGGGCACTTTGGTGATTACGTAGTGATCCTATATACAGTAGAGAATTTTACCACGGTAATAACTTTACTGCTGCAGCATACAGTTGTGTTGACCTTATCACACTATCCGTACAAAACTGTGATGTTTGATGCTGCAGTGGTGTTTTATGCGGCGCAGAAAAGGTGCGATATTTATTTTATTAATATTATATACTACTTTGTGCCAGTAGAAATAATTTTATGGTCATAAAATGAATAAAATATTTATACCAGGTATGTCAGTTACATCGATTTGTTTGCAACGACCAGGATGGAAGTATAAAAAAGCTACTCGGAATCACACATCGAATGGTTACGGATACGTCAGCGTCGCGTCGTGTTCGTTCATTGCGTACTCGCGTGACTCCCAACATTGATTGTTCCCGCTGATCTCGTGTTACCATATTACAAACGATACGTATATCTGTATACAGTAAATTGGAATTGCAGCAGTTCTAAAGCTGAGCGTATAATATATATACGCGTGTATCTGGAATATAAGCTTTTCTATTCGCAGCAAACGCTTTATCGTAGTTGCAGACAGATTTAATCTATAGGAATTACGAGTGTTCCATTCGTGGGTTTTTATACAGTCGTACGCTCTCTGGAATAGCATTAAAATTCGTAAATTTTTTTTTTTTTTTCAACATCGGCGACTCGATATATGGTTTTTCGGAATCGAAATCACACGTGCGCAGATTCGTGCGGTGATATAGGGATAATCACATCAACCTCGCCTTCCTCTGGGGTTGGCAGAATTTAGGGACGATGTGATTACATCTTATACTCCATGTAATCTACAAGTGTGTCATAAATTTCGCACCTATTACACTATTTCGCGCCGCGAGCTGAGGGTTGGGATTCGAGCTAAGGGATCAACAGGGAGAACAGCCGAAGTACGTTCTAATGGCAACGCCGTGTAACAGGTGCAAGTAACGTTGAAACCTTTAGCTTCTGTCGCTTCCGAAAGACCTCGGTGTAATTTACGTTTTGATATTTGCCAAATAAAATTAACTTCTATTGCCTACGACTGCCTATAATACTACGAGTGCTTATCGTGTTATATACTGCAAATTACAGCCCTTGGTACTTTACCCAATGGATATCGGGATCATAATTCCGTTCGAAATATCCTCTGATAATTGTTTTAACGGAATAAGGAGAATAAGCTGAGTGTGCATACGGCCTGAAATTAATTAGTGAAAAAGTTTTCCGCCGTAATCTGATGTACACACATTTCTTCGGTTTAAATTCCTTCGATTAATTTTTGCACGGCCTACGATCTACCGCAAATTCACGCAGTGAATGGATACAAAAACGAAGACACTGGTGATAAATACGGAAAAGTTTCACGGAGGATAAGAAGGAAGGGATAATCTATGACAATGAAGAGTTCCATATACTAAACCGAGCGTGACACCTGCAGCGCCCTTATTATCCCACGTAAATTTTATACGTGCCACCGCGCGGTTGCGCCGTTTGAATATGTGCCGCGCTTGATAAATTTATATATAAGGAATTCTCCTGAAGACCTGAGAAAAATTTTTCTTTCATTATTATCGGTAGACATATTTATCATCGTAATATAGTTTTCTCTAGCATTTACAGATATTTTACCGACTTTATACTCCGTAGTTAACTGCATCTATATTCCTACTTCCGCGTTCGAACTATGCCAAACTTTTTTTGAATTTTTTTTCTTTTTCTCTACTCAGCAGTATGGTGGATATTTTATCTTGCCAAATACGTGTTGTGCTCTACTTCTGCAGGTTCTTCTACGAATCCTATTGCCACACGTTCACGATTAGCATCAGAAATTGTTCTGGGTACTCACGTAATAATTGCTGTAGTTCTGTAGCATTAATTTAATGTGCACTTTTATTTTTTTTATTGTCTATTTCGTGAAACTTAAAGTTTAATATTTATAGTCCAGTCAACGCGTTTCATCTGGGGGTTGGACAGACCCTTAGTGATATGATTTTGAACTTTCTGAGGCTATTTATCGTGTGGAAAATATGTAATTTCAATTGCGGCTTGACAGGACCTTTTGCGTAGTAAGGACTCAGTCGCATCTCTCCATCGATGAATTATTTAACATCTTATCTCCTTTACTAAATTTGAAATTGAATAACTTATCGTCACGTACATATATATGTATAATCGCGTGGGAACTTAGCCGATAGCGTTAAAAGTTATGTATAATATCAGGGGTAAGGACGTTGCGTTGGATTTATATATAAATCAGTTTAAAGATAATAGCACGAAAGCGAATTCGGCTGAGTACGTTTCATATTTTTGGTGTATTGTAATTTTTTCGAAAATGTTCGCCGTTGTATTTCCGTTGAAAACTCAAAACACCTTTTTTGTTCCTCTTCGATCTTCATCACGGTGGAACTATATATGCGATGAACTATGACGCGTCGTTTAGATCCGACTACCATCCTCCCGAACCTTTTGAATAATTCCGGTTTGAAAGAGGCGAAACAAAAAATAAAAATGAAAAAAGCCCATCGCCATCATCCGCCCAGCTATATCTTGAAAAAAATATATGTATATCCCCGTGTGGGCATTTAGCGAGAAAGCTTATCTCGATTGACCTGAATTCGCAACGAAGTAACCCTCCTACTGGCGATGGATTTTTAGTTCGTTATAACTTTAGATATAGTATATGAAAAAAAAAAAAAATCAAAAATCGAATCCACAGCCTTATATTTCGCATGAAAATTGGCACAGTAATCCCAGCTAAATCCGCAATTTTTCCGAGCCTTGAATCACATTTGATTGTAAGCAGATACAATACTCGGTTATCCAGGTGAGCAATTATAGATTACGAATATGTTTAACCTCAATAAAGAATCGTTATCGTATATAATAGGGGTTCAATAAAAGGGATCAACACTGCTGGTCCATGGATGTTAATGACGCGAGAGATTGAGGTGTTTCGCAGTCATCACCCCTCGAATTTCCAACCCTGGTGTTGCCCATGTACCGATGCTATGTGTTCTCATTAATTAACGTTAATCTCGCAGGTGATTTTGATTGATGTTCAAAATATTCTCATCGTATATGGGTGGGGGAAAACTTATCAGACGTTTCGACTATAGATAACAGCGTCAAAGTCGAATTGATTAAATTAATTGAAAAATGACAACAAAAAAAAAAGAAGGAAAACTCGAACGGTGTAATTACCTAGAACGAGCGAATTGAAAGTTTTTACCTTACTTACTTCGCTGCATAAGAAATGGTACAAAGAATTGTACGTACACTGAAATTTATAAAGTACTTAGTCTTCGGCTTTAATTTATGAATGACAAAATTTGTTACTTTGTAATACCGTCGCGAACGCAGGGGTGGCGCGCTTACATCTTGAGTAATCAAGAACTGCCTGAGTAATTGAGAACTCGTCGCGCGCTTTCTTCTCTACTTTCTACTTTAACGGACTAATTTGCAAAGTTCTTGTACAGCGTGATCAATCATCAGACTTACGGAATACAAAGCAACGAAGAACGTATCGGATCAACGTCTACCGCAAACTCTCTTTCTCTCTCTTTTCGGTAGCCCGACTGGCGGGCCGCGGTAAAAACCTCTGCGCCCTCAAGGAAGAAAACAAAATCCCCCGTACGGTTCGCGCATATACATCGTCGCCCTTGGCCACCATTCGAAGGATTTAGGATTCCGCTCCCATACCGTGATCTGCAATTGTGTGCCAACCTAAAACTTCTCTCGTATTTTCTTCAACGTATTTTCTACGCCGATAAACTTTCCGACCTCTTAGGTCGAAAGAGTTTTCGATTCGCGGTCGTCCCTGATATGCAGGGCGAAGTTTCGATTGATTTTTTCATTTAATTTTTTTTCTTTCAACCCTTTCCTCCTGATTGTGAGAATGAATGTCATAGAAGTTAACCTGAAATGTTTGAACTTCGTGTCTCGAGGCCCTCCAATCGAATCGTCTATGTACAGGAGATCGAATCTTGGCTCTTCAGGAAAAGGAGAAGGAACAGGGAATGCTATTTCCTAACTCTCTATCCTTATAGAATATCTTAACGGTCGGGTCTCCGGAGTAGCTGAGCTGGTTCTCTTAGGAGCTAGTTTCCGTTGATTTTAGATTTGATTGGGAACGATAGTTCCGATCGCTACAAGGGTGGAAGTCCCCTGTTATACCGCGTTTACATAAAACAGGACTAGAAGGCAAAAGGCTTGAAGCACCAAGCTCTGTTTCGGGGAGGAAGAATAAATCTCGGCGAACAAAAAAGCGGGTAAAAAGTCACCGAATGTCGGACGGATCTGCAGGTACATCGTTATAATTATGTACCGTGCGTTTATAATATGTAAAAATTTACCGGATGCAGAATTTATTAGTCTGATAATATTTGGACGGTGTGCAGCGCTCGAGGGTATTTGCGGTTGGATCGGCATCCGGCCAACGTCAAGAGTATTTGAATTTCCTACATAGGTATAATACATATGTACGCGAGTGGCAATTGGGTCGTGGTCCTCTCTCTGGTTCGGCGGACGTGAGGGGTGGTTTAGGATGCGGAGCACACTGATATAAATTTTATGCGGCATGAGGCAGGATTGTAATTTGTTAGAAAAACAACTCTCAACAAACGGGGAACCAGAAAACCTGATAATGGAAAATGGTCATTTTTTGCGAGAACTTATAAGTGTTAATTCATAGTTATATTCGTCGGAAGCCACGAAAAAAAAATAAACATTAGACACGTTTCTGTAATTAGATCTTTCGATTTGGGGCACGAGCTATTCGAAATGTTACAGAAAACACGAGTGGAAATGGAATCTCTTATACAGCAGAGAGAAAAAATCTTTTGTAGGTTATCCTAACTTTTTCTTTTGACCCGAAATGGACCAAAGCCCAGGTACATGAATTGTAATTCCGGCCACGTTCGGCGTCGAGGACTTCGAAGAACGTCAACGTCTATACGTTCGTTTGTCTTCATTCCTGAACGTTATAGGGTACCAATTTACCTCAAAACCCTCGAAAAAACTGGCGGAAACACCTTATACTTTATGTCCGTTTCTCCGACGAAGAAAGTGGAAACAACCCGAGTTACGTTATTTATATACCGTAATGTGACACGAAATTACTCGAGAATTCAACTCAGAAAACATGAAGGAGTCTTCTTATCTCTCAAAGGATTCACAAAGGAATCAATTGAATCTAAATCTGATACCTGAAAAATCATCGACCTGTGCCAACGCGATGTGAATGCGGAACAACTTACTGAAAATTTTTTTCAAAGACGGATGAGAAGTGATGTGGAAAAGTGTGGTGTATGGGGTGCTTGCACCCTTTAGGTAGGTACACATGCGGGCATTCTGCAGTTCATTCCACTTTATTTTATTTCAGTACATATCTTTTCACTTTTTTGTTTCAACTGTGTGTGAGAAATCCCAAGGGGGTGGAGCTTGGCTGAAGACCTTATGCGGCAGGATTTTTCTGAGATTCACCCTCTCGTATTTATTACGTCATTTGGAGTACCGCGGCCGGTGAACTTTGACCTGGCGCAAAACTGTGAGAACCGGTTTTACGCAGAATCCTTGTGCCAAAATTCTACAAACATGATAACATCGAACGTCTATCCAAATATACATGATGTATAACCACATCGCAGTATTTCATAGAATCCAATCACTGCCATTTTCAATTGTTCCGAAATTTACTCTCGGCCTTCCTGTTTTAGTCACACGCAAGGGTGTAATAAAAAAGACAAAATGGACGACGAAGTCCTGGAGTAGTAGGGGGTTACAACAGGTAACTTACTTTGAATGTCATCCGCCTGACAACCGGCGTGGTCACTGTCAGCCACGCAATTTTTTATACCGTAGCAATAACGCGAATTGTTTTAACTACGACAATCGAGGAACTTGCGTGTTCCTTTATAGCGATGCGCTGCTGCTTTTAAAAGACTATTATGCTCTCACTTCGTCAAAGTAATACGACCTTTGCGTTACCGTTTGGCGTATCGTCCACCATTTACATCATTGGTGGGTCTCAAGTATGTTTTTTTTTCTACCATGTAACTGAATGCCTCATTATTCCTGCTGCTGAACTCATAACGCATTTTTTTTTCTTCTTTTCTTTTCTTTGTGGCCAAAAGAGGAAATGAGCTTTTTGAAGATGTGAACAGAAAGTGGTAAATCGGCTTTGCCAGAAAAAGAGGGTAAATAGTGATTCGGACCATACTGTGGGATATATATTTTTTCTTCTTCTGTTTTTTATTGTGGCAGCTATATGGAGGATCTTTATCGAGGGCTGTTATACCCCAGGGGGAATTACCTCAGTCGAATCTACAGACCGTACCTTGTCTGGCGAACAGCTTTCAATTTTCTGACCGCACAAAAGTGAAAGGAACCAATACCCAATATTTTCCATCTATTTTTGATCAATCTATGAGCGCAGATACATATAATATGAGCTACCATCATACTAAATTTTCACCTTCAATCTCAATTCTCGTTTTTTATGGATTTCACCCTGCTTCTATACTCTGCGCCTCCCTTTACCCATTGAATCAAAGTAAATACGTCGCAGTGCGATGTACACCATAGCAGCTCAGTTACCTCGACACGCGCCGAAGCTGCATGGCTGCACCGTACTCGATATACATAAAACTATACCTATATCAGATCTGTCTTTCGGAGAGGCGAATTGATTCGCTGAAAATATTGGAATGCGAATGTATTACCTATACCGATATACGAAGCCTATAAGCGAGCCTTGGAAGATTGAAAATATCGATTCCTTTTGATTTTTCAATCGTCTGATGGATTAAAACGCGTTCTTTTGAAGTAATCTTTAAAGCGTCGAAATTTCTTTTTAATATATACCCTTCCCAACCCTCCACAAATTTCTTCAGGACTTTGACGAACGCGATATTGATGTTAAACTAGAAGTAAAATACCCGAAAATAATATTCACAAATTGAATTGAAAATTTTCACCCTCGCTACGGAGTTGGTTTATTCAGATCCATCTGCTTTTTTATTCATTCATTTTTTTTTTTTTTGTCTATTATACAAAAATGCCACCTTGTCGTTAGGACTAGATTCGGCGAGGACCTTATCGTACTTTCATTTGCAGTAAAAAAACAAAGTGAATAAATAAGTGTACTCATCGGCATGATTAACCAGAGCAGAATCGAACCCATAAGAGACGGTGTAGTTTCAACTTATACAATGCAGAGTGGGAGGGTACACCTATCTTGATTAATGGTCAATCGTGAACCCCGTCGTCGTTTTACCCTGCAGCCCACCTGCGATTTCTCGGTCGCTTTTCTCGACCCAAATCCTCGATCTGTTCGGTTGTTGACGTGCCCGGGTCGGAATCATCCGTCTTCGGACGTGAACTACTATATATGGATCGGTTTGAGTATAGGGGAGGAAAACGACGTTGCGCGACGTCGTTCTCTGACGAGATTACCGATTTTTTCATCGTCAGCCCCAAGATTCTGAATCACCGTAGAATGCAGGGGTCGCCCTCATTGTAATAGAAATGTCAGTCCTCCGCATCGAAGATGGATTTAACTCGGTGTTGTTTTTGAACGTGAAAAAAAAATTTCTACCTCCGTCTGAAACGAGATTCATCCCAAAAATCGGTGATTAGGTGATTATTGTGAACTGAATAAAGTAGCCATCAACTAGGGGAAGAACGTGGCCTCCGCCGTACGTTTCTTGGTAATCGATGAATCATCTTATCGAAAATGTTCGATTCATTCTTAAGACGTCCTCCAAAGCTCAGTCGACTCGAATCACGTGGCAGGATTTATGTTCACGTATACCTATATAGTGTATTATACGGATACATATATGTGTGGGTGCCTGCGGCTGTGTGTGGCAGAGCGATTAACGTGAGCGATCATTCAAAGAAATCTCGCGTCGACTACTGTCGTATTTCCTGGTAAAAATGATGTCTGAGAGCTTAAAAGCCCGGCTGGCTCTCCGTTTTTATGAGATACTTACACAGAAATGACGTTATACTCGAGGTGTAAGTAACGTTCGGAAAAGGAAATTATGCACACAGATATTTCCGAATCCAGACCAAAAATTGTAGGGTGGGCTTCTCTCGCCCCACTAGAAAAGTAACTCGCTGTTCGAACAATAGTCTTTTTTTTTCTATTCAGAAAAATCTTTTATGTCAACGTCCTGAAAGCATTTTAAGAAACATTATTTTCTCTCGCCGGCTTGAAGGAAAATGTTTTTCTAGCGATTACAAATTTGAACAACAATTTGATGATTGAGATAATTATTGGGAGGACTACACAGCAGTTGTGCAGTGAATGGTTGGGAACATAATCGTTGAATAATTCCTTATGCATTTTGATTTCAGAAATACAAATCCATTGACTGAATTGAACTACGTATAATACGGATTAGGTTATCACATTTTTTTCGCTCCACAGAGCGAAAAATTGTCGATAACTCGATCATTTTAATAGATAAATCAAATTAATTGGCAGATTCGTGTTCCTGGGGTCAAAATACGTCAGAAAAGTGTCCTACGATAGATAAAAAAAAATGTCGATTTTTGACCCTAAAATCGACAAAAATCTAAGGTATACCCCTTTGGATTTTTTCAATTTTTGGGGCGAAAATGAAGTATTTTTAAAATCGATCGTAGGACACTTTTCTAACGTATTTTGACCTCAGGAACACGAATCCGTCGACTAAATTAAGCTAGAAAAATATCCCATCGAGATATCTAGATTTTTTCACTTTTCAAGACGATAAATTGGCGATAACTCGATCAATTTTATAGATAGATCAATTTAACTTGTATATACGTGTTCCTGAGGTCAAAATACGTCAGAAAAGTGTCCTACGATCGATTAAAAAAAATGTCGATTTTCGACCCCAAAATCGACAAAAATCTAAGGTATACCCCTTTGAATTTTTTCAATTTTTCGGCCAAAAATGAAGTATTTTTTAAATCGATCATAGGACACTTATCTAACGTATTTTGACCTCAGGAACACGAATCCGTCGACTAAATTAAGCCAGAAAAATATCCCATCGAGATATCTCAATTTTTTGGCTCCAAAAAGCGAAAAAATTCGAAAAAATCCATATGCAGTCATTAAAATAAAACCAGTCGGACTTTTGGCTTTAAAATCAAAAGAATCAGAAGCCTTGTAATTTTACTAACAACAAATAAGGCCAACGTAACAACTGAAAGCAGTGCAGCACGTGAAAAGTGCGCGCGTACAATGCCGTTTGATTATAAATTTTTGACCGACTCTTCTTTTTTCCTCATCCGATTCTGCACCGTTAGACTTCATCGATGTCGATATAACACGTGACAATCGATCGATCAGGCCGCGCGACCGATGCGTCCGTCCACCGGTCACATATTTTCAAACCGTTACGCGATGACCATACCTGGTATACGATGTGTACGAAGTCGAGCTCGTCAAAGCATAAGCTCGCGTGTGAGTTACTTTTCTTTCCTAGCCTAAGGCAGTACTCGGGTGTGCTGCGAACCCGCAACTTCCGGTGTCAAAATTATAAGGCTACGAAATAGTAAGGTTCTAATTTTGGAGTGATCGCAATTATACTCGTCAAGAAATATACTCTGATGATGGGATATATTATGGGTTGTACTTGTTTCAAAGGCTCAACTCTCGCACATCTTTTTCAAGGTTCGTTAAATTTTTCACAAAGAAGTAAGAAAAAAAATGTAAAAGGATTTTGTACCGTGAGCCAACAAAAAATCAATCCCACAGCCTTCTCTGCTACACGAATGTTGTTAATTATAGAAATAATTCACGCGACTAGCTCCTGATGTTAACGCTAATTCGAGTTGACTCTTGAGACCGGAAGTATCTAATCATCGTAGTAGTGGCTTTTCAATTGATTAAATTGCCCCGCAGGATCCCCGTGGCCATTACCGTAACTCGAGTACCTCGTGAGAGGATATTTGGAATAGTACAGCGAGTGTTGGCATTTATACATAATTGTGATCCAATATATTTTACACTCCCTCGTGCGAAGATGTGGGTCAAAGTACATGCAGCTGTACGCTTTGACAATGCTGTGCTTGCAAGCATTATAGCCGCACATACGTATACGGTGTGGTTAGGGCTTCGCAAGCTCACGTGAAATTTTGTACCATACGTGTATGCCATAACTATTATGATATCGGAAATTACGATTCAAGCTTACATTGTTAGTCAACGGTGCGCGGCTTGATGTGCGAATGGCCATAAGGCTGATATGGTTATCTCATTTTCTCAACCGTTCCACGTGGCGTTTAGTTTCAGTTTGTGTTCCAATTTTCGGTTGCCCTAGCTTCACCGAGATGAGCACGGCTACGCAAGCTCTGATTATAACGAGTGGATTTGTTGTGTACAGATAGGCGTACCGACGACGCTTGGCATCGCGTTTCATCGACGTTCGTATAATTCGCTGCAGGGGGTTTCAATTTATATATAAATATATACATACCTATACCGAATACATTTTCACCGTTCAAACGATGCAGATAACAGTGGAATGCACCTCGTGCAATCCGATAAATATTCATTGTTCGTCATATCGTTCGACGCTGTATGGACTCTATATATAAAGCTCTTCGTTATAGGCACGTTTTGGAAAGCGAACGTGTTAAAAATTCTCAATAGAAATTTCGGGGACATTTTTTTTCTTTTTACGCGCAAATTCGAGGATAATCAGCTTTATATTGATGGCTTTATAACGATAAAGTTGTTATAACATTTTGTCGGTAATGGAAAATGCTAATTATCGTCTGCTATGTAAAGAGCAGGTGTGCACTCGTTGGAAATTAGTGAATTGTGGCTATTATGTTGCCCGAGGGAACATAAAAGCTTCGGTGCGTAGGCATAATCCAACTTTCATTTTACTTGAATAAAATTTTTTTCGCCAAACAACTTTATATCGAAGAATCTCAACTTTCAAGATCACAATCCGCCAGCCGTGAACTTCAGATACGTCCTTGTGAAATGAATTTCATAATCTTTTTAATGTTTTTGAAAATCTGATAATTTCTGCTGACAATTGCGTAATTTTGTACGAATGTAAATTACATATATATGTGTGTGAGGGTGACGAAAACTTTTAAAAATGAATTAATATCTAGAAAATAAGAAAGATACCAATTTAATAAATTAGAAATCGATAGCTCGCCGCGGGATCTCAACATCTACTGAATATCATTTCTCGAATAATTTTTGTTAGGTTTTTAATACGTCCGAAGTATCGATCACTCGCTGCTCCAGGGCTGTACAGTTGATATATATGAAATTTTTTAATCAAACCGCGTAATGACGACATTTTACCGATCGGTCCATCCCCCGATACCAGCTACCACAGTAGTGTCGGCATCTACAACAATTTCTCCACCAAATAAGAGTATTCTTGGCATTTCTGAGGGTTACGATTTCTCATCACACGCTTCGTTGCCCCTTCAAATTGCGCCCCGCGAAGCCCTGACATAGATATATTTACAAACATGAACAAACCCACGCGCTATACATATACCTTATACAAGGGAAGATATATCGAAGGGAAGGTCCTAGAACGACGCTCGTAAAAAAGTGCCGAAACGATCGGCCCTCGACGAATGGCTATCTAATTCTCCGCAAGTTCGATAATAAGTTTAGCGAATATAATATGACGTCGATTGTCTTTTGTACTTCCATTTATCATTATCATTTTTTTTTCTTTTTTCTTTTTTATCAATGTATTCTCCAAAGTCTACTGTCAACTTGAAGAACGAGAGTCGAGCGGTGGTGTGCACCTCGCCAATAAACTATATCCAAAGTAAAATTGAGAACTTTGCGCTCTCTTGGAATTCAGCCAGAATCGGATCCTATCGTAGGTTGTTGGAAGAGGGAAGTACCTGACGGTCTCTACCTCCCGTGTTTTGTCGCGAAAATCAACCGTCGTAATATTCTATCTATACGGTGCATTTAATTTCGGCCGTACCTACTGCGGAAGCGGATGTGTATTACACATTGCAAAAAAAATATATGGAACAACGTTTCAAATGAACATACCTATAAGTTTCTGTCACATGTTTCGTTGATTTTTTTCTTGTCATATCGATTCATCGATTAAATACCTCTACATGAATTTTCTCATTTTTGTTGCAGGTATAACTCTCCTTCAAGGATTCTTACATTCATTATTCCCATTATACGCAGATGTAATTACGCTTTTCGCCGGAGTTTCGGTGAGTCAGAATAAAAGAAATAAATTCCTTGCACGTGATTATAAGCTGCAGCATAACTTCGTGGTGCGGTTTAAATTCGCCGGTTAATTCATCACTGGCTGTTGCCCCTCGTGCAAAAACACTGACCTCATCGTATCGACGTATAAATTACTTCGTCTCGTATCTGGGGCGCCTTTGGTATTCGCATATTTACCGAATCTGGTATAACACTTGTATTCACCCCTTAGCTTCTAACTATCCCCCCGAGTGACGGATGATGGAAGGTTGGTTATCAAACTACCTACCCTTGAAGTGGGCGTATACGGTGGAAAACGTATGCATGGATACGCGGAGTGTATCATGAGGCACATAAATCTTGAGAAATAAATTTACTCGTGGGTTTAAAAAAAATCTTTGATATTTATTCGGTGTAATATACGTAACAAAATAATTTGGTCGTTCAACAGTATTTTAGCGATTAATATTTTTACACAATATTATCTATATATACGTACGTGGTTTACAAAATAGAGAGATTTTTATATAGGGAAAATATATAACGTCGATCCTATTCGGCATACACTATGGGTTTGTATGCACGTATTTATTATAAAGGTGGGCAGGCACGTATGACGTGCAAAAAGTAAGAGATTTCGTCGCCCATTCATTATATATGTGCATATAATTCATAAGCATACGTTTGCATCTTATTAATACTTACATTTATATGCGTATAATAACCCGTGTCTTCTGCTTTCTGCGACAGCGCAAAAGTAGCGACGACGAGACCCTGGCACACTGCACGTTTAAAATGGCTTTGTTCTTACGGTTGATTAAAGCTCTTTACATACGTAGTGACGCTAACAAGCTCGGAAATATTTACCACTCTAAGAACGATGATGTTTTCACAAGAAAACGTACAGTGACTACAGTTGACACCGCGAGTTGTTAGCAGCTAAAGAGCTGCTGCTGCTAGTCCGAGCTTTTAGTGCATATAGTTCGGAACCTGCGTTTTTTTCTTCCAATTAGAAAACTAAGCTCACAAGAAGAGTGAAACGCGCTTGTAACTCGTTCAACTTGTTTGTCGCATGGATAATTTTTTTCATTTCCCACCTTCTTGTGCTTTTTTTTTTCTTCTTCTTACTCCCGCTTGTCTGAAAATGAACGACTCCATGGAACCGGTGGCGTTTACATTAAAATCTCATGTTTAATATCTCTGCGTGGGTTTTACACCCCCACGTCTTTTGGTCCCGTAAAATGGCTCTGCAATAATTAAATTGGTAAGATTAGGCACGATTCGATTACACGATCTGACTGAAAAGATTAAACTTCACACTCACGTCTTTTAATACCGTCGTAGCCTATGGCACATCGTAGACAGCAAAAGCAGCAAACCAATAAAACCACCGCTGGAAAATTTATAGAATTGAGAAAATATTGGAACATTCAAAAGCGATTTGTTCATTATTCAATTCATGAAAAGTATATCCTGAACTTTCTCACATGCGATAACTGCCGCGGCTGCTGGCATCCCGAATAAAAGATCGGAGCCGAAATAAACTCGTCCCACAGAATCAGTCGCGTCGGTTACAGATGTGGGTGAATCGACATCATCGTCCCCGATTTCTGAAATCAATAAATTTCGCATTCAATTTCGTGAATATCATTCAACGTCATACCCTGCATGTCACTTGTCGTCTCAATCGTGATGTCAGAGTTCAGGGGGGCACCAGAATAATCATCGCTGTCTTATCATTTTTTTCATAGTGTATAATCGTTGCAACAATTATCATCGCGTGAATGATGTGTTTTTCACTGTACATTTGCGCATCCACCTCTGATAGTTGGTTCGGTTTACTTCGTAGTACGTAATTGTCCAGTGAGGCAGTAGTAGGTATTTCAGCATGTATCCATATGCTGGAGTGTGCACCCTGCAGCAGCTCGCTCTTAATTACGCGATTAACCTTTCGGGATTGCGGTTAACTGGTGGAATATTTTTATCAATTAAAACTAATACCCGAGCGTTGGTGTAAATTTTGTTTGGTTACATGGTCACGTTGATACGGGTTTATTGGTACCGCTTTTATTCGGTTTACAGCGATATGATCATTACCTTCATCAATTTCATACAGCACTTCGAGAATGTCAGGCACATCGGAGACGGCGTTACTATCGAGTGTTAAATTTCCCTCAGAAATACTCCTGTAAAAAATTTAAAAAAGAAATTGTTTAGAAAAATATTG
The DNA here is from genome assembly GCA_963932425.1 of Athalia cordata. NCBI lineage: Eukaryota > Metazoa > Arthropoda > Insecta > Hymenoptera > Athaliidae > Athalia > Athalia cordata. The sequence continues at coordinate 38,070,256 of OZ010626.1, forward strand.
AAATATCTATATGCTTCAATGAATATCGAACCCAACCGCTGACGCCTGCATCTATAAATAGAAGCTTACTACCACACGATCCTAAATACACACGCTGCGCTCGACCACCTCATACACCTCTTCGTATAGTAATAGCTCTTATGTTACACCATATTTGAGCTTTTTCTCTTTTGCTCTATATTACATCGATCGGATTCACCCGCACATCACCGGTATCTACGCAGTTCTATTTTACCACAATTCATAACGTATCCATTTTTGAAGTTTTACTTCGAGTTGAATTTTATAATTTCAAAACTCTACCAAACATCGAACATTGTTTTTTTAATTTTAATTTTACACTAACCTGGATAGCCCGCAGCTTAAAAATCCGAGGGCCAAAATTAGAAATGACTGCATCAGGTGCAGATTCCAGTATTTAAAGGACATCGCGAATGAGTCCTTGAATAATTGTTTCGACCGTAGCTGCACTCCAATTGCGATTAAAACTGGCCAGTTGTCACCTCGTCGGAGAATAGAAGAGAACTGAGACCGAGATCAATTCCCACGTACGAAACGATGGTGTTGCAACTGGACAGATGGTCAGCAAAGTCCGTGTATGTGAAACTCATGAAAAATATATCCCCCGTCGCGGAGTAAAACTTCGAATGATGTGAGTCCGAGGCGCCGCGCCGCCACACAACTACGCGAATACCAACCACTCTTGACTGACTATGACGACATGCTGCTACACGATAATGTGCGTCGCTACGCCGGAACGATTGCGCCCCAAAATTTGAAGGCGGTCGATGAACGTGAGGGCAATCTGGCTTTGTAGTCTGCAGCTCCATTTCTACGAGTTTATTTCGAGTATGTGAAGATTTCTGCACGCATAAGAATTCAACGGATTCCATTGGATGAAAAATAAGAAATTCTGGCAGAAGTACAGCAGCGAATTAAAAAGTGCAGGAATTTTTTTTCGTATTCCGTTTAAAGAAAATTTCAGAGCTTTTCAGTATGGAATAGTTTGTGAAAATTAGATTAAGGTTTGAGCTCTGTAAAATCGAGAGCTTTTACTTTTGCTGATTTTCATGAAATTGTATGGTTTCTGGATAATGACGTTCTGTGGATTATCAACTACCGTCGAGTCCTTGAAGAATGTGCTAACCTCGACCCTCGAATTCACGAGGCGCTGGATTTTGAAAAACTCCTTACGGTCGCGGTAGTCGGAATCGTGGCTGACCATACGGTTGACTCGTTTCGCTGTTGCCAGGCGACGCGTGGGGCTGAAAGCACAGTATTATAAAATATATTATATTCTACGTACAATGAAGTAATTCCTGATCACAGGAGTCACGTTCAATCTTTGTTTTGAGGATCATTCAAGTTCAACGCCCTTGGAGCACGTGAATTTTAAAGCAGGTTGCATACCGTGGATCGATTTCAAGCTGTAGCTAGGACAGCGAAAGAACAGAAACTAAGAATTTCAACTCGCTAAAATTTTGTAATTTTTTTTTCTATTCCTATTCTCTATTAATTATAAAAAAGCTTCTTAGTTTTTTTGGTCTCAATCGTGTCGCGAATTTCATGTTTTTTTTTTTATAAGTAATCTGCGATTACGAATAATGAATTTTTATTTCAATCGATGAGTGTGGGCTGAAAACGAATGGCTTAAAATGTCAAGTCCTGCCTGCCACAACGACTAATTCCATCCGCATCAAATTTATCCTCTTTCTGTCCAGTGAATAAAAGTAAAAAAACTAAGCGCGTGTCGTCACACGCCTCTGAAATTGGATATTCCTTTTTCCCCGCTGCTTATTTTTGTGCGGGGAAAAGAGAAAAAAAAAAGTTGAACGACATTTATGTCAAGTTATGCTCAATAAAAATAAAATTGGATCCACACGGCTTAAAATGTTTGTGCACTTGTAAAGTCATGGTGCTGTGCCGGTTCTGCCGTTGGTTGGCCATGGTAGGGCATCGCGCGCTATCGATTTGAAAGCTTTCGAGCTTTTACGGGTTACGTGGCGCCATCCCCATCCTGCGTAGAAAGCTCGTGAACTAAGAATACGTTTCGTTCGGTCGATGTCATCAGCGTTGCACGGTGCTGCCGCAAGCTTGAAATCGCTAAACCTCAAACTAAAAAACGTCGAAAGCGTTCATCGGCAGAGCTTCCACAGCTTCGCTGGGATTCGGACCTCTTCTTCCGAATGTCAAAGTTTCAAATTTCAAACTCACCCCAATTAATTTCCACTACTAATGGTCAAACTCGGGTCAACACTAACGAGCAACTCCTGTAGTTGCCTCATAGATTCGAATGATGATTATAGATTATATGATATACGATATCAGCCGCAAAAAAAATTCCTCTAATAATAATAACGATCGACGGTTAAGCTTTATGAACTAGAGCCAGACTATAAATATATTTATGAAAAGTTCTACAAATTGTCTAGCGTATACGGCAGAGGTCATCAAGTATTCCATTACAACTCAGCTTCAGCTGTATTCCGTAGAAGGAAAATAATGGAAGGAAAATTGGTAGATTAGATATACCGCAGTAGCCGTACTATAACTCGATTGTTTCATCACCTTGTTCAACTACACTACGTGGAAGTGTGAAGCAATCTTATTATTTGATGGCTTTTATTAACTATACCTACGTGGGGGTTCTCCAAATATCTTCGAAGGTTAATTCATCATTTCGTCGTTCTTCAATTAAACTACCTTCCTTATGCCACGTACGGTGTGCTGAGGTGTTTTGAATGACAGCGATGATGATGATTCGTAACGTAACGCGTCAAAGAAAAAGTGCCGCGAATATTACAAACCTATACAATTCCTTCAAAGCTACCTACATAGTTCACTGTTCTGAATTAGATCGCATTCATATTGGAAAGCTGTCAAAGCAATTTTCCGTTGTTCAAATATGTATATTCCAATGTAACGAATTTTCATTAACCATATTTTACAGAAAACTCGCCTCTCGCCCTTCGGCCTCTATTCTTGAATCGTGTATACCTATACATGTAACTTTATCTTTACTTTTTTACGCTCCGTAGAGCTTTATTTAGATAATCCAAAAATTATTGGTGCTTTTCTCTGTAGGTTGAACGAGTACTCTGTCTTCCTCTATACTTTTTCCGTTTCACTTTTTTTTTACGACGTACACGAGTTTTTTTTTTTTTTTTACACAACTACATGCACAGAGTTCTTGAGATTGCTTCTGATCGAACGAACAGAGTAAGCAATGGGAACTTCGCTTCGTCAATTTTTTTATTAGGTTATACGCGTGCCTACAGACGTCAGCTCTGAAGAAAAAAAAGAAGTGAAAAAACAGGCCAAATAAAAAGAGAGTTCTAAATCAACGACTTCAAACTTCTGCCATCGGCGGCTATTGATATAAGTCCACCGAATTCCTGTAGGGTACATAAATTTAATATCACTTGTCAGTAATTATAAAGAATCGAGTTTGCCTCGACGTTATATTCAGAGCTTTTGTAGTTTATGAAATATTTTTGGATGGTTCAGTAAAAACCCCCTCAAAAAATGCAAGCTTAATTTTTTTGCGCTGCGAAAGCTCCATTTCCGCTGCATAAATAACTTCTGTGTCGAAGTTTCTTACGAGTTCGACGCTCTTTTGCAGTCGTGTGAAAAGCACAAAGAAATACGTAGGTACACGTAACTACACACGACTTTCGAGAAACTTATGAAAATTCACAACGCGGTTATATAAAGCAAATCTTAACTTGATATCGCGCTTGATACGGTGCTGCAAGATAAGGCGACACTCAAGCAGCATCTCAGTTCGTTATTTCTAGCTAATTGCTGTCGCTCATAAGTATTCCCAATAAATCATCCGATGAAATTTCCTTCCACGCTACACAAACGACAGGTTTTTGAAACGCAGATATTTCACCTGGTTGTTTTTACACAAACGAAGCGATACAAATGCCTCGATATTTCATTTATAATCACCGTAATTTGTTTCATCGATGCTTTGAAAGCAATAAAAATAAAGTAAGACTTCTGCACAATATCTTTTGAGAATTTCCCCTCTGAGTAGCACCAAAGATAAAGTTCTTACACCTTCTTTTTTTTCTTTTTTTTTAAACTTTCTCACCAATTTTTCATCCCTCGATATTCACGGCGCGAGATAATGTGTATTGTAAAAAATCTCGTGGATCAGCTATTCTATTCTAAGTATATTATCTATAGATAACCCTTACTCGTCGCGTGTTGATGGTATGCGAATAATTGAGTCTTCCTTTCGGATGCGCGATAGACGAGAGGCTCTCAGGGATTTAGCACTACATTACTATATACTCCGATCGACGTATGTCATACATTTATTATGTACACGTTCCTCGAGCTATGCGAACAATACATATACAGATACACGCATGTACAGTAAGCCGATTGTTAGAATAAATTAATATAGATCATTCTCCGCAAGAACGCGGACTGCAGGTGCTTTCCTAGGCCGAAGGAATCTTGAGATGAGAAATAAAATAGGTCAGCGGTTCGTCTCGGTTATTTTATTATTAATACATCAATTCTTCGAGATAGAAATGGCGGGATGGGAGCTTGAAATTCTCGCTGCGATTTTAACGATTTGTCTGCATGCAGCCCGTATTGTATGTATACCACTTTTATAATCGCGAGTTAGTTTCATATTAGAATTTATGCTCAATGCGTTCTATTTTCAAGCATGGTTAGTTTCTAACTTTGGTATATTATAATTCTGGGAAAAAAGCATTAAATTCCTTGCGAAAACAGACCTCCAAATAAACGACCTTATTGCAGCGCTTTATTTCTCTCGAATATAACTTGAAACCGCACAAAAAATTTCAAATGCACGTTTCTTTCTTCTTTTTCCTCTATTTTCTTTTTGTCATTTTTTATTTCTTTTCTCCAAATAAATGTACGTTCACTTAATTGTACTAGAATTCGTAGCGAAACGTTCGAGATTTTGATTTTTCACCAAGCTTTTTCATTTTTTTTATTTTTTTCTCGTTTCTTTTAATCGTGGAAAATGGCAGTGAGCGAAAGTGCGGTACGATACTCCGCATCTAGATGATGTATTGCACGGTTGTTCTTTCATTTTGTTCTCTTTGCCTTCTACTCTTAATATTTTCAACACCTCTGGCTGTAGCTCGGGCGTGGCGCTGAATAAGCTGTAAATTTGCCCGGGGCGAAAGATGCGGTTGAGCATATGAATAGCTGTGGTGGACATTCGGGTATATAGTTGTGACCTCGATGCATTCATTCCGAACTTCCCTATATATTTTACAGTTGCCTCCACCTCGTTTTATCCCTTTCATATAACCACTGCGCTTGAAAATAAAAGGATGAAAAACAAAAAAAAAAAAACAAAAAAAAATCAACAAAAAACGAATAAAGCCATAAAGGAAAGCGCGACAAACAATAATCAAAAATAAGTATACCCTTGTGTTCATAGAAAAACGACACGAGTTTGTCAATCACTGTCGCATGTTTATTTCTCACCCACTGCAGCTGGACGTGGGATAATTTTATTCGGAGACTATTTCCACATGTAGGAATTATTCAGAGCTCGGCTACCCGCATATACGGTATTCAATTCGTTTTCTACTCAGTTTCAATTGTACTTCGATTACATACTTTGAAAGGATTATTTTCTACTCTCAAACTCTTATTCACCCTTGTAATCTATAGAGAATTGAGAAGAGGACTTGAAAATCCTGTGCACGACAGAGAGAAGCTCTCGGTGAAAGCATTAGGAATGTTAATCTCCAAGACACTTGATCCAGGGGAAACGAAAAGTACCTCGAGCTTACATGCTCAACTCCAACAAGAGAGGGAGAGAGATTGTTCTTTTAGAGTTTATTCAATTTTTTGTTACTCTGATTCGAAAAACGACTCGTTCTTAACTGCAGAATTTCAAAACTAATGAACATTTTGGTAACGTTTGCCGTATTATATTATCCCATCAGTGTGGTTAGAGATAACCAACTGTTCAATTAAGCTCTCAAACTAACTTTTGAAATAGGACAGGACAACGAGGTCCCACTGGTTATGTACCGTCTCTAATGGGTATTTAACAATGTGAACGTACACGATTTCTGTTCGTGAATTTCGCAAATATATGTACACTATTTTTTTTTTTTTTTTCTAACTAATAGAATTTAAAACAGACACAAAAACTTAGATGGTGTGGATTATACAGTGATGTATTATTTATATAATGTGTGAAAATTTGAATACCATTCTTATGAAACAGTTTACTTTTATACGATTATGATAATTGTTTGCGCGATCCAAATTCTATGGAGCGAGAGTTGTTCCACAGGATTAAGTAAATGTTTGATCATCCGGAATTTATAATTTCCGTTTTAATAATATTTAACCTTCGTACACCAATGGTTCGGAGTAGATGGACGTTTATAATTGTAATCAGCAACGCAGTGACTATCAGACCGAATTACGAGGTCCCAAAATTTCAAATTAGCCCCGTCCTACCTACACTTGTAATTAATAAATCTATTTATTCATACGCTCGCCTATAGCGGAACGCGCGAAATTTGTTGTATTATATAGATAACGGAATTGTAATTTGGTCGTGCTGCAGTTGCTCATTAAACCTCGTACATCAATGTCTCTCGATTATTTTACGATTCGTTACCCGGCTTCTATTTATTTCAATATTTTTCTCTTATTTGTTTTTCTTTCTTTTTTTTTTTGCACCGGAGTTTCATTTTCGAACCCTTTCTCTTCGTGTATATTCTAATTTTATCCCCTCCGAAGAGCACTACGGTAGATCGAGTAACCTTCGGGAAACTGTCATATCATTCCCTACAGATTTTCAGGCCGCAGGGTGTGTACCTATAGTGTTATACAAATATAGTAGAGCGAAAGCTCCAGGGATTCAATCTTCCTTTTTCGGGTTTACTGGCCTTGATCTACATTCCAGATAATTTGGATACCGATAAATTCAAGTAATAATTGGACTGGACAGTACTAGTCCGTGTGTCGGTTAGAGCTGCTAATTGCTTCTCTATTATACGTTCGTACAATGCTACGTACTATACTATTTTACCTATTTAAAATTTATACGTCAAGTTAATTCCTAGCCGAACGGTTTCTACCTTCGTTCTTTATGTACGAGGAGTTCTTTTTTTTCTTCTTGCTATGTAAGCTCTTCGCCTCTACTTTAATTCCGTTTTTAGCTGGGAACGAAGAAGAGTCGCTCCTTTGAGGTCCTATTTCGCGAGCTAGTCATTGGTTCGGATTACTCGTGGTGAATATACGTGTAGGAAACTGGGCGTTGAAATCTCGCCGAGATTCTGCGTCTATATACCTTATTATATTTATATACATTGGTATATCTGCGTTATATACCCGCTGCAGAATGCAAGTAACCCGCCTATACTGCCGCTTCCGTGATCTCTGCACGAGCTGGCTAAACGACCCTGACACGAAATCCTGCCGTTAAGCTTTCCACAACCATCTACCGTCTCGTACCATTTTCTACCAACAAACCGCATCGCCGCTGCTACTTGCTTCCCACATAAAATCACACCGTGAGGTTATACCGTTACTAAACCCCATAATGTCCTTCGCTATAATATATGGACCTTGCAAAACATCCTCTCGTTACGACCGGTGCATACGTATTCGTTTCAGGGAGATTGGTTTACTCGATTTTCCAAAAATTCAAGCTCGGAATCCCATACTTGCTGGAAATCGTTTTTTCGAAATAAAAAATTGTGTAAACCGGGGACACGTCGAACGATAAAATTGTCAGGCTTTTATCCTCTCCACTGAAATTCCGTGTCGTTGAAATGTTTTTTTTTGAATGAACCAGCCGAATTGTGCGATTATATTTTTTTGGCAATGAAATTATCTGAGAATATTATTGGTTTTGTGAGCCACCGACCAGCTTACTCGATCATCATCACGTCGGCGATATACGTATAGGTACTTACGCGGTTTTTGGTGCCAAAAGCATTAAGGATCGCTCGCGTTTGGATCAGCGGCCCGGTGCTTCGGTCTAGAGAGTAGCGCGCGCCAGTGGGGCGTGTAAGTCGATCCTATCCTGCGGGGTCGAGGTCAGCGGGCGACGAAGGCCGTGAGTAAAATGCGGGGGTGGGAAGAGACACGAGGCGAATGCAGGGGGATGCTGCAATCAACGGAAAACTCCCTCCGCCCACACACGTGGCACCCCCTTCGCATGACCCGGGAATTTTGGACGGAGGCGGATGCATGCGTTGTACCTGAAACTCATCGCGATCGGTTCAAAGCGAGTACAAAAAAAAAAAACAAAAAAAAAAAAACTAGAAAATATGAAGGACTCGACGAGTAAAATTTCGCATTTTTCTATCGTACAAATCTACAGACTGGAATTTTTTTCACCGCACAGAAATTTTCGGAGCAAAACCGTTCGAATGTCTGATACAACTTATCGCCATATTACCGTCTGCGGATGGCTGTGGGTTTACACTCGATTTTCGTTACCCCTTTTTTGTTTCTTCTCTATTTTTTATCGCATCGTAATACAGCATCAGAAACTGTTTCTGATGGGTTGTCGAAAACGTAGTTTATAAACTAATATAGGTAAACGTCGATATTTCAGATTCCAGACGGAGGTAGTTTAGAGAATTCTCGTTATTCATTCGTTTTTCATTTATACCGTCGTATACCGGCGCCTAGAATTTTCGTGCCAAAAATCGATTGATTTACGCAACTGCCGACGTGGGGTGTGTAGAATCTGGTCACCGCGTTATTCCGTTGAAAATTAGTCCGCACGAAGCTCTGATCAACTGGTAACGTAATAGTTAGCCGAGAGATTTGATAGTCGTACGTGATCGGCGACGTAAATTGAGTGAAACAAAATGTCAATGAGATTATGGCTGATGAAATTATCTTCATTATTATTATATCATGGTTAGAAGGAGAGGACGAAAATTATTTTCCGAACCCCACTAAAACTTGTACGAGATCTGGGAAAAGGGGGACAGAAAACGAAAAAAACCAGACAGTTGACGAGGTGGCCTTTGATCCTGGAAACCCAGCTGTATTGTATGTACAGTTTTATTACCAACTGTCTCACTCTTATACGTCATGTAAGCGAATCACTAATTAAAAGTCGAAATTATTTATCCACCTCGGAGAGAATTCCGCTTAGTATTCAAAGGAAGAAGAAAGGAAAAATTTAGAAACAAATTGGATTTTGTTCGTGTATTTCTTTTTTTTTTGTTTTTTTTTTTTGTAGATTCGAAAGTTCATATATAGCTGCTCTTCTGCTTTAGAAGAAAATTTCTGAAAATTATAGTGTACGAAACTAATTATCGAGAAATCCATCAGAATTATTACAGCCAAGAAGACAATAGAACTACATTTTACCCACGCCGTACATGTAATATAACTTTGGCGAACTAGTCCAATCAAGATGCGCAGATGTCCTGATAAAATAACAAAGCGGCGCCCGTTCACCATGTTTTACTCGTGATGCCGAACAACTCGCGTTAATTATAACTGCATACGAATATAATACACGTGTAGTATAGGGTGTATTTCAACAAGTTCTTTCAACTCCTTTGATGCGAATAAAAAAGAGATGGAAACAAAAATGAGAGAGAGCGAGAAACATTGTCAACTTTAAATTGTTTCTCGCTAGAGTCTACTTCAACGCGTAAAGTTATCGGCTATATATAGGTGCCCCATCTATACCCCTCGCTCGTAATTTCATTTCATTAAATTGTCTTTCTATAATAAAGTGAATTTTTATGTACGATCTTTCTTTTTTCATTTTTTTTTATACTGTTCCACATAGCACGATGTAGTAGAACTACTTTCAGTTGTGAACATTTTTTTTTTTTAATTTTTCCCGTGCTCAGTGAGCCGACTAGAAATACAGAAGCACCTGCAGTTTCAACCGTGCAAAATATTTCCCGTGATAATACGTATAGTATCCTACAGATCCCGAAGATCGTCGAGGTCGTTCTAGCGTAAGATATGAAAATGATACAGCATGCAATCTCCACGCGAGTTGCACCTCGCCTACGGACCATGAGAAATTGATTCTTTGTAACTCATCAGTTTTTTGGAATTTTCATCTCGGAGCTGAGATTATATTTTGGCACGAAAATTAAGTTCGATTAATATTTCAACTTCGATAAAATATTTGCACTTCGCACGTTGGCGCTTTCATTAGCGACAGTGATGAGCGGCGTTCAGCTGTTTGGAAGCTGCTGCCGCTGCCCAATCCTCGTTTCGTCGGTAGCTGCTCTGGTCCGATAATCAATTGGATGATTCTGAAAAATCAATATTTGAATCCCTCAAACGGCTCTGCACCGTATTTATCCCTTCCTTCTCTGACAGATGCGCGATGTGCGGATGTATATCTATTTACCTTCGTCAATAATTGAGGAGAGTGGCGTGCAAACGGACGTTATGTATAGGTATACCTACACCACATTTCCCCGTTTAATTGCAACCGTGTTCTGTTGTTCCTAGTGCTGCACCTATCCTAGCCTCTGCCTATATACCTATATACTTTATTGTTACTGGCTGAGTTACCGAGGCGTATTGCTGCAACGCGTTTTCTGATTTGTTGATTGGTAGGTCAGATAATTATCGCTTTGATTCAACAGATACCAATCCTTTCCCGCAGCAAAACTACCCACGCGTTTCCATATCCTACGAAATAAATTCATCCTCGATTTTTAATATACCGCGCGCGTTGAAAAATGAGTTGAGCCATTCTGTCCTTTTTATTTATTTTTTTTTCTATCTATGGGGATCGCTTTTGTACACGTACAAGCCATCATCGGTTCCCTGAGGTATTTGGGTGACTTACTTTTTGTGTCGCCCGAAAGATTTCTGAATCTTTTTCCATAAGCTTGTAAGTCAAGAAATTCTCTAATATCGAGTAAGCCATACGCCAGAATATCGGCTTATATACGTCAGTTTTGGGCGACGGGATATTTCGTCGGGGCAAAAACTGGGAGAAATCGTTAGCGCAAAAGTCTGCAGACTCCACCTGCTGCAAAATCGAGAAATAAGTAATAGTGACGAATTTCTATATTATGCGATAGACATTCTCTGCGTAATATAATAATAATGTACACGTTGGTTGTCACACTGTCAAAAACTTTCAGACATTTTTTTCTCCATATACTCACATGTATTTTCGCTACGTTTTTAACAAGTTTCGCGAGCTTCGTATACCTATATACTTATCGTGCTTGAAGGTTCCAGCAGGCACCGGTTGGTGCAAAATCTGCAGCAACAGCTCCGGTTAAAAGTGATCTATATACACATGAGTTTCCCTCAGTTAAAACTGCAACAACAAGTACACAACAGCAGAGAAGGGTAGAGTTTAATCAGGAATGTTTGCAAAGATAGCAAACCGCGCGTGGCAGACGTTGCATAGCAATTTGCCGAGTCCCTCAGGATGTCAGGCTGAGGTATTTGAATTCTTGAATGAAATGGAATCCGGATTTTACCGCTGTGCGGTTGTTGGAAAATTTTTAAATCGATTGTACCTATACGTACGAATTTGTAGAAAAAAATTTATTCTACCTATTTCCAAAGTGATTCGATGAACCGTATTTGGTACAGGTATGACATTGATCGGGATAGATTGAATTTGAGAAAAATGATTACAGCATATTTTCAGTTGCCGTCAAACCCTATTCACCTCATTTTCGACAACCCGTCGACAGAGTTTTCCCATTTCCCCTACCGTGTAGCGAGTTGGGATCCGATCCAACGAGTCATCCACGACGCGACGCCAGCGACGCTCGCAACACGAAATATGCTACGCGTCGCTTCCCCTAAAAGAGAGCAGGAACAGAACTTGTATGGAATTAGATTGAGCGGTTCTGAATGATTGATGGCAATTGATGATAATCCCTCGAGAAACCTGCTGAAATTATGGTCAATACCACAACCCCGAATTTCTGCCGTGCTATCACACCGCGCACTAACCTGCCTAGCCAAACCCGAAAAATACAATAATCCCCGCTCACCGTCCGATATAAGCACCGTGATTCTGTGCATGCCGGTGTATATGACTGAAAATTTACGGATATAGAAACACGATTCGATTCGAATATTCCATCGGCTAACTACATCATCGCAGTTTCCAATAAAACCAGAATCCTGCACATAGCGGTGTGCCATCAATTTTCGCATACCTTCAAAAGTCTGTCTACCAAAATTATTCTGAACTTCTATAATTTTCCCACAAACAGAAAAATTTTCTACTGATCAATTATTGGAAAAATAGAAACTATACACTCAATAAAACATCTCTATTACATTTTCAATTATGCGCTGCATTAGCGCAAATTTGATGTCTGATTCCAAATTTCATTTTACATAGGTACTAGTTTCTTTTTCAGTCCAGGTTTACTTCGTTGGTATCGGGTAAATTTCTGGGAAAAGTATTCGGTTCGTGTATGTAGGATTTTGATGAAAGGAAAATAATTCAACAAGGTCTCAAGATTCCCGTTGAATTTTTACAGGGGTGGGAGCAAAGCCGAAATTCAGTTAAAGCTCTGAACCAGGTCGTCGTGTTACGAGTTTCGAATTAACGCTTTTTGTAGTAACAATACGTACGTATATACATAAAAGCAAAATTCTTCCGCCGAATACTCCGCGGTATAATGGGAGGTATGGCGGCGTCAGCTGCAGAACCTCGCGAAATTGTGGGCCCACTTAAATTATAGTGTTTTCGCATTTTCGCATTTTCGCATTTTCACCAACACCGACACCAGCGCACTTTTCTTTTCGTCGTTTTTCTTCTTCTTTTCTTCCTCCCCCGTTCTCCAAAGTCTATACGCAGATATGCGAGGAACGTAGACATTGCAACGTAAACACCGGTCATTCATGAGCCTAATCTCAGTGTCGCCTGCGAATTTCTGGAATTTCTATCGCGGATAGTCTATTGCCGAGTTAACTGCATTAATTTTTTTTCTTCTCGTCAACAGTTAGTTTGATTTAGCGACTCGAAAAAAAGAAAAGAAAAAACGAAGCAACAAAAAAGTTTAGTCGGTTATTCTGGATAGGGTTGGCGCGCTGACCTGACTTACAATTTTCTTTTCCATTCCCCCCCACCTTTCTTCATTTTGCCTTCCAGCTGAGTTTCTGAATTAAGTTTTTTCGGTCGTGCGGCTTGATAATCAAAAATCTCATGAAGATGCTCGGGCGTTTTGAAACGGTGGCGCGTGTATTGCAAGGTGAAAAAGATTCTCCCCACGCAGCGTCTTCCAGCTGCTCTTTCAACTATATGTTTTATATCCACTACGATTCCGCGTCTCGACCCTTCTACTTTTTCACGCCTTGGTGTTTAATAACAATCAACGGAGGTTATGAATCAGAAGTAAATTGAAGCATGGGCATGAAAGCCTCTAGAGAAATTCCGTGCTGCCTTTTTCTTAAATTAGGGTTGCGCCTCACGGTTTCAGACAACGTAGTGGATCGTACGAGTGGAGGTGAAGTTTTCTTCTCTCCTTTTTTCCATCCTCTTTTTTTTTATTTCGAAATTTAACGATAATCGGTGGTGATTTTACGGGTGAATATAAACCGGGCACTTTACTCTCTTGTATAACTCACCATGTGACTTTATATATATGTACTTGACAACTCGGTGGATTTTCTCCAAGTTTCAATCGACCTACGCTATTTCAAACCCGAGCACCTACCGCCATTAATTTTCAGACCTACGTACCACGATATACAAGAAAATAAATAGGAACATAATTACGCGTAAAATTGAAAGAGGAAAATTCGATCTACGTAATAAGTTTTCATATAATAGTAACGCTAACGTCACTTGCACTTTATTGAACAGCTTCTGCAGAGTTGGATATAAATAAGATGGCTTTAAAAAATAAATCACATGTCGTGGTTTTAGATTCGCGTTATCGAGAAATGTTATCGAACGAAGAGCTGAATATAAGTATTAGTAGCGAACTGAATATTCGTGAGAATCGTGGGTGTCGCCCGAGCCACCTCCGATCGGAGGTCAAGGTCAGAGGTTGAATCGAGCCGCGTTGTATTTTATTCTCGATTTTATTTTCAAAACTTACAAATGAATAACTTCGTTATCCGCAGCTCTCGTTCATGTTCAGCGTACGCGTTCATTAAGAGTCAAAGGAATTTCAATTAATTTCATAGCGTTTTCCTATCCAGGTAAGCCACGTTAGTAACGTGTGCTCACGTATACCTATAAGGATGCGGAGCGAAACATTTTCCAAGGTTTTCGGGAAACCACAAATTTTTTGTTTTTTTTTGTCTTCTTTTTTTTTTCATACGCTATACACGCGCTCGCGCGCCAAAGGTCCTCGGCTAGAATGGAGGGAAAATTCTTTGATAACCCTTACAAATTCCTAATCTTGCTCCGCTCTGAAAGGAACAACAGCTGGTCTCGTCTTTCAGCTGTGTATATACCGATAATATCGTTCGCGCATAAGTTCGTTTATTCTCTTTGACGATGATTCAGTACCAATCCGGAAATGAAATTTGACTTCAACGGACGCTTTTATTTCCCTGTAAACCTGCCGCTGTCCGAGAGTAATAAGAAATGTTTGGAAAAAAAAAAAAAAATTGTATAAAATAAAACAAAGTATAAAAACATGAAAGAATTACCGTAACTGAGGCGTGGGGTTCCTCAAAGGTGAATGAAAATGAGAAAATACCATTAAAGTTGTTGCCTTCGGGGTGACCTTGCTGTCTGTAAACAATTTTCTTAATGCGGATGTAATAAAAAAGTGAAAGAGGAAAGGCAAAAGAAAAAGGAAAGTATATTTATTAAAAAAAAGTAAAAAAAAGAACAGAGAAGCGAGAAGCGAGAAGCGAGAAGCGAGAAGCGAGAGGCTCTGGTCACTCCATGGGGTGAATATAAATGCGAAATTCCCATCAGCTAGTGCTCTGCAAAAATTTACATTATTAGCTCCTCCGAAAGCGGGCGACTCATCGTGGGCGGATTTTCCATTGCCCCACAGTTGACGGCCCCCCTGCCCTTAATCTTAATCGAGAAATTGAAATTTGATTAGAAACACGGCAGATCTCATCCTCAGATACGATGATCCCTGTGGACGGATTCTCTCCACTTTCGTTCGGCCCAGCTTTTACTTCTTTCATATTATATTCGGATAATCACGTGGATGCAGTACGTAACTAATCGAATAACGAAGGTACCTGACGAACACGTGAGATTTCTCATCAGCTACAGCTGTCTAGGTTGCTATCGCCCGCCTGTTCGCTCGCCGCTCGACAATCAGCATAAATTGTTCGCCATTTCCCTATCCGTTCTCTAAGCTCAACCGAGATTAATGTCAAAGGTTTCCTCTGGAGGAACCTTCTGTCTTCGTAACTACCCAGGTTATACCAGAAACAGCATCCCTAAATTACGAAACCAGTTATAACTACAGCTCGCCTAACGTCTGTTTATCAAAACGGATGTTCGAACGTACCTTATGGGACAGCATTACCATATATGGTGTTTAGTAATTATGGAAATCCGTCAATCACGTGCTTAATATGCTCTCATGAAATTTGATACCGTAACATCTTATTATCTAATTTTACTTCAAAGTCATCCGTGGAAAACCAAATCATGCCTCCCCGCGACTGGTGTGATATGTGTGCATTCTATAGTTCTGCAGCACCCTATAATGCGATGCTGAGGAGTTTCGACTAGAATTGTACCTATAGGAACTGTAACAGGATTGCAGCAGCGAGTTAAACCCTGTAATACTGGAAATGCGTCACGTGACAACACGGCGACGGACGCAGGCTGTAGATATTTGCATTTCAAGGACGTCGTCTCACGTACAGAAACACATTCGCGTAATCAGCTACCACCACTATAAGCGGAGGGTCGTGACGCCCTCGAGCATCGTTCACAACACAGAACTGCAATCAAGAGACGGAGACACATCCTTATATAGGAACAATTAGTGTCGTCGTGTTCAACTCCGGAAGTTCACTGGGTGTTTCGTTAAACAAATTCAAGGATCTGGTAATCTGTTGATACCTTGCGGATGATTTTCATGTTGCACAATAGCGCGAGCGAGATGAAAGCCTATAAAGCTTTTGACATGTCGACGGGGTAATTTTCTAACGTTGCTTCGGGTAGATTTTGCATTCCCACACAGCCATGCATAGCTTCCGTTGCAATATGCATAGCTGATAAAGCTGCGGGTTATATTATACTCCTTGCTCTACCCACCGCATCACGTGATACCCCAGGAGTCAAAGAGTTTCATTAAAGAGATTTCAAGTACCGCTGCTGCTACCGACCCCAGGAGACAGACTTCTCGAGCAGATTCTAATGCTGCAACAGGGGATGCTGTCTAACGATTTTTAGCTTAGGTGGTCTTCTTAAATTCTGTCTCTCTTTTAGAGTCTCAGGGACGTCCTTGTAACGTCCTCATCAGCAGTTGCAGGGAAGCGAAAGTTAAGTTTTTGTCGCGACGATGTTCAAACTTTCATGAGCTACCCCATCGGATGTCGTGTCCCGTAGTATTATCCAGTAGAATCGTTGAACGACGATCTATTTATATTTTGTAACAATGATTAATGCTCAGAATTTCTTCGTGCAGTAGCTTGAGGTCGAACCGGTTCGAAAACATCCTCCTTATATATATCGACATCTTCGGTCTGAGGTGATAATTTATTCCGTGCATGAACGAATTTCTTCTCTTTCTATCGTCTTTCGCGGTTTATTATTCCTATTTGAATCGACAATGAAACCGAGTAATGACGAGGAAATCAGCGTCGCTCGTGATTTCTTATTCCCGCGCATCTCCGCGCTTTTCATCACAAATATCCAATCAGGTATCGCGTCCCGTCTTACGTATACTTCGATCTTATTTAAAACTCAGATCGTCGCCTCCTGGGGAGGAATAAAATTTTAAAAAAGGTACGAGGCTGACGCTTACACCTTATATGTGGTAAGACCCAACGTCGTCTGATGTGTCCACGAAGTACGTGATCCTTAGACTGCGTTTGCACTTTACAAAGAGATCCTTTCACCCCAGATAGACGTCGAAGTCTCGGCTATTCTTTAGCTTATACTTTTGCTAGAGGTATATCTTGTGTACCCACTTTCTCGGGACGACATAATAGAAGACCTCCCTAGGGAATACCTTCGAAGCAGTTTTACCTGGAGCGAAATACTGATGAACCCTAAAATAATAAAAAGAAGACCTTTTTTATTGCCTTTTCTGCTGCTGCAAAAGTCATTCGTGGTCTTAAGAGGCAACGAAGAGAATTTGCAGAGGCGAGAAACGTGAACTCGTTCGAGATACTCGAGAGTTTCACTTTGTGGTACTCGTGATACTCTTCAACGTGTCTTTTATGCAATTTTTTTCCTTCGTACGCGTTTATATATATTTTTATACATATAATTTTTTTCTCTACTTTTCATACTGTTTCATGCAGCGTCCAGAAACCGGGAAAACTCAAGCTTC
The DNA here is from genome assembly GCA_963932425.1 of Athalia cordata. Taxonomy (NCBI): domain Eukaryota; kingdom Metazoa; phylum Arthropoda; class Insecta; order Hymenoptera; family Athaliidae; genus Athalia; species Athalia cordata. The sequence goes on from OZ010626.1 coordinate 38,087,697, forward strand.
GAGAAAAAAGAAGGAACAGCTAATTGAAATTTAAAGCAACCCACGATATTGCCCATATTTTTAACCAGCCTAAAGCACCCAATTTCACCCACGCAAACTACCTTAATTACTCTCATAGCTCTTCCTGAAACTGGCAAACGACTTCTGAAATCTTGGATCTGGATTAAACTTCTCATACCCAAATTTCTCTCTCTATATTCCTCTGCGAATAGCTATCAGTGCCGACATGTGCAAAGTGCTGAAATTCTAGTCTTGCGACTTGAGAATCTCGCCCACTTGCAATTAATTCAATAATATGAATTAATTTAAGCTCGCGCAAGAATCGCAAATGCTTCTTTTTTTTTTTAAGAATAGCCAAAATTATTCACGTTATGCTAAATTTTTTGTTTTACTTTTTTGTTCCAGGTAAGCAACAGAGAAAATTTATTGAAAGGCTTGTAAATCTGCAACAGAATTACGGTGAGATAAATTCATTCTTATTAGAAACACGTACGCCAATGCTCTCCTGATGTTACACGGTTTTATAGTAATTGCGTAATGTATGTTGGCGATGTTCGCCCGAATCTATACAACGCAGTGTTGTTTTTGACCCCATCGTTTATGGGATTATCTTGTCGTCGTGTGTTATTCGAAATAACATCGGTGGGCTACATTTCTTACCGCTCGTTGCTCCGGAGGAATTCGTCGAAAAAATATGGCCAAATTCAAGCTCGTTCATTTATTTGCAACGAAGCTTTTTATTTTCCCTAAGCTCTTCCCTCCGCCGTACCTGTATCATGCGACAAGTCAAGAATTTGCGAATGTTTGGAAGCTTAAAAAATGTTCAACTTCAACCGGTACAATGACTATATTTTTATAGGAACATAATACCACAAAGGTCGATGGAAGAGATACAAGTTGATTCCTACACTAATAATTCTTGGATCGAAATCCAAGATGATTCGTTATATTTCCGTGTTTTCCAACAATTTCCCGCGGCTTTAAATCACGGCCTCAGAGTTAGCAGATTTTTTAGTCTTATTTCGCCGCCGTTTTTCTTCGTCTTACGTCAAGTGGACTATTAATTTTAATCCGTGTTACCTTTTTCCTCAAAGTGCAGCCAAAGCTTTTCATTTCTTTATTCAGTTTTTCCACTTGCTCTTGTTTTCTTAACTCTACCGCAGCAGCTGAGTACGCAAGAAATCAACTTCGAATTAATTTCTGTACTCGCACACAACGTCGCTTTGTTATTGGGTCATCAATTTAATTTATTTGAAGAAATTTTCCTCTTCAGATTCCTCTACTTCTCGTGGCTTCCACGTTACCGTTTTTCCGAGCTGAAATTAACGCGTGAAAAACAGCATAGGAGAAATGTATTTTCGAAATAAACTTTCGCACAAACTATTTTAGAACTTTGCTGGAACGCAGACGTCCGCTCAACGGGGCATCACTGACGTCAAACGTTTCCGAAACATGTATTATTTCTTTGTTTCTGACAAAGCGACCGATGTATCATACGGATTCGTGATCGTAACGACTGTACATGAAGAGATTTTCTTCTCTCCAAACCACGATAATTGCTTTTTAAAATTCCCGTCGACGCTACTCCAGGTCTCTGAAAACGGGAAGATTGAACTGTTACGATTTATACTCGGAGGGAATTAGCTCGTGGCACTGGAATACATCCATACCCATTACATAAATCTTTAAACAGTTGTAAATATGAGGTGGTAAGGGAAGCGAAAGCTTTCTACGTAATTTGTGCCAGGTATAGGTATTATATTTATGCAAGGTAGGTACCGGTACGTGCCGAGTGCGCGGGTATGGAATAATGAATTTATGGTAGAAACGTACGTATGTATAACGTACGTGTAATAGCCCACGACTGGTAAATGGACCCAGGTCAGTTACGCGAACACGCGAACTAATTGTAAGCGCGGCTTTACAATTCTACAGCTTTCTCGGGGTAGCTGGGGAATTATCATGAAACGTTTCTACGCGGGTGTGTTTAACGCGTACGCACGGGCGTCCTACGTTATACAATATATATTATATATGTTTTCAGCTGAATTTTAACCAACTGTAAAAAAAATAAGTCTTCGACAAGGTGAGAAATCGACGTTTGGCATCTGATCGATTCGTCGGTAAGATTGTCGGAAATGTCGGTTTACATTTCACTGACTCGAGTGCCCGGCAATTCCATTACGTATATGAATTCACATGTATTACGTATCTGCAGTCGCCCCGTCGTTTTACGTGGTATACGCGGTGATCCTCGTACTGCTGCAGTGTGGGCGAAAGATGTAGGTAGCTCGTGTAATTACGCAAATATTTAACGCTCTTGTCGGCTTGGTCGCTTTGTTAGGATCACCTACAACCAAATTATATTTGCCTCGCGCGGGTGAAGGCAAGTATACGTAGGCGCGCACCTTATGTACCTTACATTCGTTTTCCATAACCTGCTCCCGTTCCCTCCGACTTCACCTTCACCTTCGCGTTCATTAGCATCGTTCCTCTTTCTCTCTCTCTCTCTCCAGCTAGTGAAGCGGAGAGAAAAAATAATTAAAAAAAATTAACGAATTTCTCGACTACATTATTTTCACCCCCGGAATAACCGTTTGGAAAAACGAACGCTTCGCCAGGTTTAAGAAACACCTCGTTTCAGTCGCGCAAATGCTATTTAACGAACGCCCCGGACTTCCTAAATCGGATATCATGCTACATGCCATTTAGAAGTTTTAGCCAGATTTGCTGTAGATAATAAATCGTTGAAACATCGCGAAATGAAGTCTGAGATGCTCCTCTTCATTATTACTGTCAAATTCGCACCAGCTAATCTTGAGACTGAAATTACCAAGTCTCGTCGACGTCTCGCCTATTTGTCCTCATGCATTCCCGTGTATGTTTGGTTTATACGTATATAAACCGTTAATTGGAGTGGAACTTCTCCTTGTCTCGAGCTAATTGCAATTACAATACACAACTTGTTACAGATACGATGTAACGCCGGTCGTAAATCCCTCGGGAATCTTTGTGAGCGTGACGAAGAAAAATGTAAGAAATTTTTTTGTTGAATCTGATAAAGGTATATCTCGGCAAGACATCTTATCCGTAAAGTGTATCGATGTCTGGGATAGTAGAGCTCGTCGATAGACTCGAGGACGTTTAAACGGGAGAGCGGAGTGAACGATGGGACAACGTTACAGGGTTTCCCAGGAGCTCTGGGACGCCTGGAAGGGGTGGGGAGAAGTTTTGAGGGTCAAAGAAGGGGCGGGATAAGACGCGTCTCCAAGGGTGACTGAGTGTAAACATTTGGCGTAGAGCCGAGTCGCGGTGGTGGTGGCGGTTACACCAGGAAGTGTCGGAGGGCTCCTTACTCGAGACCTTGACCTCTTTCCGATTTTCTATCCTGCGCCTTGACTCTCGTCCCACGTATTCCAACCGTTCCAACGTCTCGCTGTTCCCAGAAGTTCCCACCGGAGCTTCGCGCATCGATTTCGGACTCACTCCCTTACCCAAACTCCCCTCCTCCGAACCCTCAACCCCCTACAACCCTCACGTCGACTCGCGGATGGACAAAGGGAGAACTTTGCTTGGGAAAAAGCAAGGCGAACTTCGCAAGCTTTGAAAAGGTATAGTACGTGCGGAATATACGCGTTACTAGTTTTATTTGTTCTCTTTTTTTTTTTTGTTCATTCTTTTCTGGCTACTTTTCGCGAGATCTAGATCGAAACCGTTCAAGCGGTTCGAGTAAACCCAATTATCGAGGTCTGTAAAAACTGATGGATTCCTTCTTGCCAGCTCTCGTCGCGCGATACATGCGAGGTATCGTTGGTACAGCTGATGTTGATTTTCGAGAAAGAGGAAATTAGTCGCGTGCTAATTGGAAGGAAAAAGGGGTTGAAAAAAGTCAGTAGTATTTGGTTTCCCTCGACCAATCTTTCGGAGAGTCAATTAGCGGCGTGTACTCAGCTGTTGAGCTGCTGAATTCCCGAGGAAAAGGTTAACGACTTATAGTATGCGTATACGTGTGAATGTTCGTTTCGTTTTTCGGACCTGACTCTTATATTCTCAACTAAACTATACCTACTGGCATTGGATCGTGTATAGAAACGGGTGAGCGCCGACGTCACGACGCCCGGTTTCCCACACCAAAGTCTAGCGTCACTTCATTCATCTAGAATACCGCTGCGCCACGCTGTTGGTTGGTTATTCGTTCATTCATGACTAGGGTAGCGGTAAAGCGGACCGAACTGAACAACGACGCCTCCGGATTCTGACGTATTATGTATACGTAAACCCGCGTGCTATTTCTAATCCTTTTGCTCGCTTGGGAAATCCGCGAACTCTGCAGTATGTATAACGCAAATTAAATATTACCAGAAATTTCGAAGCGTTGTTCGCAGACGGTATAATTTTACGAGGAACATTTAATTCAAACGTGAGACTCGATTCGTCTATCTTCAATCAGCTCGTAATCCCTGAATTATATTCAATCGAATAATCCGGCTGTTCGCGATAGCATAATGATGAAGGGGAAAACTTTTTTTCCCCTTCGCATGTTTGAATCTCGTAGGACTATTTACCGAGTTGGGAATAGCCGTTGCGGTTAACTTGTTTTATCTCTCACGCCCCTCGAGAGGAGGACGAGTAATATTACAATTATATAAAAACAAAATTTGAAAGAAAAAAAAAATGGCAAAAAGCTTTAAATGCACGCGGTGAAATCCGTAGAATCTCGAGCTATACATGTACTGCAGGTAGCTGGATAGCCTTTTCGGCGACCCGTGCACGGGGAGTATAAGATCAGTAAAAATTCTCAACAAGTTCCGAGTCCTTTTCTAAGCTGGTTTCTCTCCGTTTATATAAATTGCCAATCACGTAAAAAAGACACGCTTGTCTCCCGGGGATCTCTGTCTATACATTCGCATTTTCTTTGTGTACTTTTTTACTTCATTCTTTTCTTTTCTTCCGTTCTTTTATTCCTCTTAGCGCCGTACTACAAGCAGCGTCGCGACGTTCCCCTTATAGTGATTCTCAGGAAGTTAAGCGTTTTGATCCGAGACCCTGAATGGGGATGAAGAAAGCCCCTCATTTTGACAGCGATCGTCTGTCCACCGTTGAAAATTTCACGCTTAAATACTTTAAACGAATGAAATGAAAAAAAAAAATCAGTCTCGTGCTGCGGATGCAATTGTCTGCTCTAACTCTCGATAATTTCATAACACCGTCACGTGTCATGATTATGTATGTAATGTATAAGAGAACAAAAAGTTTTCGAGACGCCCTCCAGCTACTATCAGAATTCAATCCTTCCTCTGTTGCGGGGGTGACGAGATCTCATGAAATTCGCGGAAAATAATTCATAAATATCTTGTGTTTGTACTTTTGTTTATTTTTTTTTTGGCGACGGTATAAACCGTATAAATATTCGATCCGACGGATCTTATTTCGCGAATTGATTGCGGAAATTGTGCTGCAGTGGATGCATTGGTATTTTTTGCCCCTTTCCATTCTCTCAACCCTTTCATGTACGTACAGCGACCGGCTTCCGCAATTGGGATGCCGGAGCAGAACGAGGATAACCCTGGCGCTTGGCCCGCCTCCTTGCGCCCTTCACGTATCCTGGTCCTCTGACCGTGAACGTTGGCGCCATCAAGGTGGAAAGCGGCTGAGGGGCAAAGAGGGGAAAAGAGAGGAGAGGAGAGGAAGATTTCCCCGGTAACGATCGCCCGACTGGCTCTCTCTTCGTACATACCTTGCCCGGGGTACGGCGGCGAAACAAACTCCCACCACCGTTTCGCTCCCGTTCGCCCACGCGTCTTTCAGCATCCCCTTTTACGCGCCCTCGGGAACGTTGCGCGATCGCAATGTAGTCCCCTAGCTCCCCCTACTTGCCCTCGTCTTCGTCCTCTGCGTCCTCGTCCTCTACCACGGAGGGAAAAATCTAGAGAGAGAAAGACGGAACGATAAAGGCGCCTGCGCAACCCTCGCGTAAGGTGGTGGTTGCTGTGGGTTCCGATGCCGTAGTTCCAGCCACTCTACGATCAGTCTAGCGCGACGCGAGGTGCGGCAGTCAGAGAGCCGCTTCCCAGCGACGCGCATTACCCCGCGGTTGCAGAAAGCTCATTTCGTCCAAATAAAAAAAAAATTTCCGCTCCATCTGGTCCTCATATCCGAACGACCCTGAAAACTCCCTCGTAGAAACATCACCAGAGTACCGCGCAACTGGTGCAAATCGATAGAAAAATAAATTGAATAGAAAATATCCGTTTATATTATACGACCTCTAGGTTATCCGCTGCAGATTTTTATCTATTATCGATCTAACTCACGCTGCACGTGCATTCTCAGTTAAGATCCAACTGTCGTTACGATCGTTCTTCATTCTCCTGTTTTTACACGACTCTAGATTTATTTTTTCCTACCATTATTAATTTGGAAATGATCGCGATCTGATCAATCGATTGCCGATAATTTCCTTCTGATCGGAAATTTGAAAAATTGAATTTTTCAAAAATATTACATACTGAGAAACATGTTCGATATTGAAGTGATACCAATGTTGCTTAAGAAATTTTAGAAAACAAGAATAATACGCGTAGATAAATTAGAATTAGAAATTCAATCTACGTAGTACAGCTGATAATTGTCAGATTAGTTATTTGATCGAGTACGTAACTGTATTGTATAATTAGAGAAATATGAGTGGCGTCGGTTTTTTGGCCGTTGTTAAAACTTTCGCCCCGGGTGGCCGCCGGCGAAGACGATGCGAAAAACAGCAACGTCGACTGGAGCTTCCTGGGTACGGGCAATGCGGTATGCAGCCCGATGTCGTACCCTGCTGGGACGCGGCTCCGCCAATAACACCGCCGGCGGCTTTTCTTCCACCTGGATACAAGAAGGGCTTCCCAGGTGAGATTCAATGCACTCGAATTATCGAAGCGCACGTCGAATCGAATAAGATCATAACACAATTGAACGCCACATCATAATTCATTCAGCGTTCATCGATCACCACATCGCGCGAATGAAAGTCTTTTCATCTACCCTACACCATGAATTTCCATGAGAAGCGTCTGCAGGTGCTTGTAATATTTAATATTTATGGGGTTTGTCCGCTCTTCTAAAATTGAGTCAGATTTATGGTGGTGAGTTTGGAATTATTCAAAAGCGTTGAGGCGTCGTTTCTCATACCTGAAACTCATTCACATGCTGTTGACCTTAGGGGCGTCGCGCGGCGCCTCTGTACAAAGTTCAAGTTCGCAAGGATCATATAGTCGAAGTTTACGTGACTCGATTAATTTCTTGGCTCTTCAATAGTGGAGGCGAAAAGATTTATCGCTACCTATACAGCACTTCCCTTACAATTCTTCCGTACAACCTCCTTAATTAAGTATCTTCCCGCCCCCGCCGTACTTATAATGTCCTGCGGTGAAAATTTGATAATTCATATCTTTTTCTCTAAACTTCAATGAACACGTATTTATAACATAGCAGTTAATCTACGATCGCAAACCCACATAATTTCACGCTATGCTAAAATTCTAAAATTAACATCTCCATTGATGCACGGTTTCGAATCAAGCCCGATTATTAATATCCTCAAAATTCCTGTGGCAAATCGCCATGTTTCGCAGGTTGAGGTACGCGAAGTAATGCCGTATGATTCAGGCATCTAATAAATGTCTCGTAATACGTCCAAAACTGTATGTTATCCACATGTCCGATTATATTTCTGTCAAAGTCCGTCGTATACTCTGCATTTTTTGTCATCGCCAATAAATAATCCTCCTCGATGACCCTTGTGAATTTACTCGGAATTACTTGTACGACGAGTATGAGTAGTAGTATTTCAATGTCACTTGGTCTCGTTGAAATACACGTACTTTCGCAAGCCTGGACGGATAAACTTAGGAACTAGTTGTTCCCGGTTCTCGCGGAACCAGAAACGCAAATATCTATCGGTCACATGATGCTAATACCTGGCAATTAATAACCCGGTATTCCCACAGTGGCGTCAACGACGAATATCGATATGAAGCGAAACATAAAGACACTAGTGAAAAGAGGAAAAAAAAAATGAACTTTCAACGTTATGTAATAGTAAACAAATATGTACGATTGCGATATGCCTCAGTTCTCGAACGATAAAGTTTCGCGGATGAGGTCGCGGGCATTTCTTATAGAGATGGCAAATTGCCAGCGTCGTCGACTCCCGGCGTCAACTGCCAACCGCGACGTTCACATCCTTGACCGTCGCACCAAACGTACTTTGCAGTTTATACTTGCAGCGTCCAACTATCCGAGCTGCATAGCTGCAGTTTTCAGAAAACATATGTAATACGACAAATCGCGAGTTCTGACCCAAATTTTACCGCGAATAAATCTTCTATTCCTGGGCCTCGAACCGTTCGAGTAAAAAACAAGCTCTCAGGCGAATCAACGAATTCTATTTTCTTTTTTTTTTTTATTCTGATACTAGTTCCCACATCAATTCAGAGTAGTCTTTTTCAATATCTGAGACAAATGAACCTCGAATATCGAACAGCACAGCGTATCGCAGGATTATTTTTACTATTTTCATAAGTTGTTTGCTACACTTTCCGTATAGGATTGCAGCGAAATTTTGCATTTTGTATAAAAGGTATTTCGCACTGGCATTGTTTCCTTTAAATATTTTGCAACTGCAGCAGTTGCTACAGACAATATGCCGCATCATCGTGCATAAATTACCACACAGGATGTTTGTAATATTAATAGAAAGGTAAACACAATTTACGTGCTTCTATAAATATGATCGGTGATTCTCTCAGCCGTCACCAACGAAAGCATTTCCATGTACTGCAGCAGAAAGGTATAGTTCTCATAATTTTAAGTGACAAAAGAAGATTACATTTATAACTAAAACGAAATATAATAACGAGTGTAAATCGTTGAACCGTTATCATATATGAACAACCGCGTTCAATCTGTGTTATAATTAATTTTTTCTTTATTTGGAATCGATGAGGTGACCGTAAAATTTTTATACTATGTAATAAATTCGGACGCAACTCCGCAACTTCCGCGCTCGATTCCCCGGATGTGGGAAAATATCATGAATATAAATACCCATACAATAATTATTGTTCCAGAGAAATGGTCAGACTCAGGAACAAGTTTTGCAATAGTTATAACGCGGAGCGGATGTTGTCCCGCCGATTTACAACCCGAAAAATTTGAGCGTTCCTTTTTTTTTTCTTTCTTTTCAAATAAACAAGATCTTGAATTTTTTTTTCTGGCTAAAAGTCTAGTATAATTGCTGTAGGAATCGATGTAATAAAAAAGCGCAAGGACGCCGGTATACGAATAGGCAGAAATTCTCATTGATGAATCACAACGGTCGTGATGTGGCGCCAGCAAACTACAAGCTAACAGATAGTTATTTAGATTTATTTGACTTTTATTTCTCGACGATACGATCGGCCGTTTGCTGCCCTACTTTTGGAACTTGGAAATAGGAATATCGTCCCACTTTTCACACCTATTCCAGCGACCCTTCAGCACCCGATGATTTCTCCAGGTATTCAGAATTTTACTCTGCTTGGTCAGGAGAATTCTACCACATATATAAATTCCTGCGCTCTTCTGACCTTTTGCGCCTGCGATAGCATATTTGTTTTTTAATCTACACAGATTACACACACGAAAAAATATTTTTTTAACGCGGGTTAAAAAAGTCGATAAATTTTATTCATAAAAAAAAATTAACAATGTTTACAACACCGCCAACGCTGTATATGATTGTTTAAATTTAACACCGTTTCCTGGCGCCGCTACCTCGACGCACATGACACATGTGACACAAACTCTTTCTCTCTCTCTTGTTAACCCCCGTCTCTTTCACTCGGTTAAACATCTCGGTGTGCACGTTACAGTATACGGGTTTTTTTATCAGTCTGTGACTCCGAAAAGCGAAGGGCTGGAGAAAATTTTACCTCTGTTTTATACCCAACATCCATTGGAGGATTCGATCGACGTAATAATAAACGATGCAATCTTCGGTTCATCAAGCAACCTGTGCGAACCAATGAGAGATGATGGAAAAAAGAACATTTTTTATTCCACACTTTCGTATCTGTTCATAACTCGCGTTATCGTTTGACCGTGATCAAAGCCAATTAATTTTCATTGCTCACCGAATAAGCGTGTATAAATATTATTTAAAATGCCTACGGGCTATTAGCAAACTGTAAAAAATGTATAAATAAAATGCAATCTAATTTGGACGCGCGGATATTGTCGAAAAATTTTCATCCGATCGAGGATGTGAATTGACCAGGTATATATTAAACGGTTCGGATTTCTATTTTTAATCATAAATTTTCACTTTTTGCGGAAACTGAAAGCTTAAAAGTTTAACAATAAGCTATGAGGAAATCGTTTTCGCGTAAAATCATGTCGCTATATGTATATAATCCGTTGTATTTCGCAGCTCTGGGAACCCCCGTATACTTCGTGTAACCCCCACCGTCAGTTCAACCTTACAAAGAACGACCTACTGTCGCTCGTTTCACTTTCGCCGACTCGCGTTACCCCCTTTCATTTTTTCTTTGAACCCTCGTATCCCTTCTCATATTTTAGCGATGGATTTGGTAAGGTGCCCGAAGGTTTTCTCTTATATATTATATAAAAAAAAAAAAAACGACTCTACGGGAGTCGCGGGAGTCGGGAAAAAAGAACTGTCGGAACCCGCCGTCGGAAATGGGTCAGGGTCACCTTCATTTTGTCTTCAGGAAAACATTTTGCTTTTGTATCGACCGAAAGCTCGGCGCCCTTCCCAGCATCTGAATTCCACATATAATTCAATCTTTTCGCTCCGCTGTGGAACCGCCAGAGAGACGTTGATGGTTCTGTCAAATTCAATAATTAAAATTACGCCCTTGCAGACGGTGTGCAGGTCGTAAGGAGAGACAAAAAATGAAATCAGCCACAGCGTTGGAAATAGACGAGAAAATTAAGTAGCTCAAACTTTTTACGATATATCATACATGCCTTTAATTTAATTTCACGGTCAGGACCGACGACTCGTTGTCTGCAGGGGACAAAAATGACTGGCACGTGCTGCAGTTGGTAGTCTTCATTATAAAGCTAGGGGAGGATGAAGCAGAAAAAAAAAGTAGGCAAAAAATCTAACGATGAAAAGGACGTGACGATGTCGGAAATCCTCTTCAGGCTAAAAACATTTTTCATCCGACATTCAACTTTTCTGTTTCTGTACGCTGATGGGCGAGCTGGGAATAAAAGTTTTACCAGAGTTTTTTCTACCATGGGCACAGGTTTAATTATCATCACATCAAGTCCCTGAAAACGTAAGAGAGTCAAAGAGTAACCAGCTAATTTCTTCTTTTTTTTTTTTTTTACTTGGTACATGGTAGCTGTACATTTTTCTTTTGATTTCTACTAAATTTTTATCCAACTCAACCTGCAAACGTTTTGATTGAGATTCACACGCTACCTCATCTCACTTTCCCACAAAATCTACCTGCGTGCTCCTGTAATTGGGAATGAAGGATGTGTCTATAGATTTTCTGCTTCGTCAAATTTCGACTCCAACCTTACATGATCTACGCATTACTTGATCGCTTTTGAAACATCTTTCATGTTGAGTTCATGAGGGTTGTATTTTCGCGATGATCATAGATAAAATTTTAATACGTCCGATAAAACGCAGACTTGAGGGTTGAACGTGGGATTTGAAGCCGGGTTAGGTTTATACACGATGTTCGGCATAAACGTTACTCCATCTGCACATGAAACTCGTAAAACTAAGCAAGGGTTGAATTTCATTACCTTTTGATTCCCCCACTTTTTGATCGTGCAGAGGACATAACGTAGTCTGGACCACAATATTCTTCAGCAAAATGATCCTTCGACCTTGAAAATGATTTTCTGTAGTATGCAAGCTCCGCTTAGTCCGATGGGGAATCAAATTTTAGACACCGTAAAATCGTCACGTTGGACAGAACAACGGAAATTGTGATACGTTACCACCTATACCGGACCAGTTTAAATTCTCTCGTAAAATTGACAGTATAAATTAATATCGTATCATCTCTTAGTTGTAATCTTACATCGCGTGAAATAGATATAGAAGCAGCTTTTCGGAATTAAAAACGAATGAATGACACGCCGATATCAAATTATTCGTATTTCAGCTGAATTTCTAACTGAACGTGACATTGATGGAATCGAGGGACACAAAATTGGAATAGAAAATAAAAACGTTTCTCCTCACGCACTCGATATACGCTGTATGTATGGAGATCGTATAGTATGTATACCTATAATATACGTAGTTGTAAACGACCCGTATCGCAGACTTCGAGGGCGCGATGTACGAGGTATAGTTCGAAGAAAAAAACACCTCAGTACAGCACAGGGTTATCGAACCTGATCTTTTTTCACCGATCTCGGCTAGCCGCTATCATTCCGCTGCCTCTTTGGTAACCCGAAGAATTTTTTTCCACTTTTTCGCTTTTCTTTTTTTTTTTTTTATTCACTTTGCATATATATATTCCTGTGAAGAATTTTTCGAATTAAACGAGGTAGAGGAAAGAAGAATAGAATTTTCAATCTCATTTTTTCCCAACGTCTCTACAGGCGTGCAAAGGTGGGTGTTTCATTGTGAGATGAAAGTCGAAACATGATATCGTCCTCTCCCGCAAGGTATACATACCTGTAGTGTTACGTGTACTATATATACATATATAAAGCTATAGATGTGCAAAATTAATTTCCGCAGAAGCTCTATCGACTTTACGAAAGCCGGATTCAAAACAGTTGCGGAATTGCTACTTTATACCGCAATATAGCGAAACAGTGCGGACTGTGTACGCCAACTGCTTCTACCGCTGCTGCTGTTGCTGTTGCTGCTGCTACTTTTATGTACCAAAGCACTCTTTAAACTCGACGAATGCCGCACAATTGCTGTGTACTACCGCAGCAGCCGCACTACTCTGCACACTGTTATCCGCACAACGCTTATTGCATGCCTCGCTTCAAAAATATTTAGTGCCGCAACGGCACTTGGACAACCTAAAACACGAAGTGGAAAAAATTTTTACACTTCTAGAATTTTCGGAAAGTTCATTGCTCCGTTTTAAATTTATTCGTATATATTACGAGCCACCGACCGTCCGGACTGCCGCTTCCTAGGCGTAGATCGGATTTTTTTTTCGGAACGTGCGAAAATTACACGATTTACGAATAATTTTATTGCCGTGAAATTTACATCGGTGTCCCATCGCTGCAGTTATTTTATCGTCGATGCTATGATTAGAATGAATATTTCGCGAATGACGTTAGCAGTTAGTTGCAACATAAAAAGTATAAACCTAGACGAATCGTGAAACAAGAATAACAGCTGCAGAGGTAGATTATACCTATAATTATGTTCTTCGAATAGAAATTTTCATCCCGGAAGTTTTTGTTATTCTTTTGTTTTTTTTTTATTTTCAGAAATTCTGCGCCGAGTTTCTATTTATATCAATACTTCAGTCACAGACCAAAAAGTGACATCATTCTTAACAATACGTATAGAATGTTGTATACACGACCGTACTATGCTCACCATATCACAAAAGAATAAACCAACCGAAATTGCGGTATTCGAGCATCAACAGATGAGATTCCTTCCGTTTCAATTTTGGAACGCTGAAAAGGGCGAATGGAATTTTAATGTGAAGGATCCCTTCATTTTTCGTACACGTAATTGTTCGCTCCAAAAAATATCTTTTATATATTCTCAAATAATTTCGCGTTATCTTTGCATAAATAGAAAACAAGAAAAAGGAATAATAAAAATAAAAAAGATTACGATGTAATTTTTTCCGAATAACCATCAACGAGTAAACCGTCGGAGAGAGTTAAGTTCATTTTTGAGTACGCCAAAGTTTTATGCATACATATAACGACCGCGATCATTTATTTAGCTCGTGAAAGTAAACCCTCTCATTTGAAAGCTCTCTCAAGGTTAGGTGATGGGGGCGTGGGTCATAATAATAATGGGGAAATAGGGTCGTCAGTTCCGATGTCTACGTATATATATCACGTTATTTCAGGTGCATGGGAATCATGGTATTATATTACGTATACGATGTGTATGAATTTAATCGGTCGTAAGCTCGCGGTTTACAGTTTCCATGACCCAACCTTCACTTATCCCGCGATAACTGCCAGCCAATTCCATGGTTGAAATTCACCCGTTGATGTTACGGCTAAATACACTCGGCCCATCACTTACGGAGCGAAAGATTTCACGCTGAGAAAGATAAAAAATGAAAAAAAAATAGAATAGAATAGGAAAAAAAAAGGGTGGTAAATGGTTTTTACGGGATTACCTTCTGACTCACTACTACTACTTGGCCTCGGTGCTTCACTCACTCACCATCACCTGCTAGGGAATAACCGCGACCTACAAGAACCGCGTCGTATACCTCAATTCTCCAGCTTTTACTTCCCCGCAATTTACTTTGCAATTTACTTTAGAAAAAGTTACGGAAATGTGCGAAAGCTATAGGTGAGACCAATTACATGAACATGAGAATAAGTATAGGTAGTTCGAGATGACGTTTCAATCGATGTGGTTCAAGAGAATATCTTGCCCTTCACACCGTTTATTTTTTTATTTTTTTTGTTTTTTTCTGATTTTTCTCCGTCTGTCGAGCTTTTTCGACGCTTGTGTATATTTTTCTATCAAATACGCGTCACCGATCGTTACGTCACACCGTACGACCACGAGGTTACGCCTACTGCACACGACTATTTTATATACAAATCAAATTTACGGTCCACACATGTATAAACGAAATAAAATTACGCGGAATCTGTCAGTGAAAACTACTCCAAGGGCGAGCCAGCACAACGAAATTCTATACATAGATCATCGCCCACATCTATTTTACTCTACACGATCATTTTAACTACGTATATGTTATTTTACGATGACTAAAGGCGACGGTGACTCAGGCGCAGTTTTCCTACCCTTAAAAGCATCAGTCACCTTTGCCAAGCGATTTTAAAACCTGACGACTGTTCATTTTATGGAATTTATATAGATTTCTGTTGTTCAAATACTCCGCGTATCTACTAGGTATGTGGAAGGGGAATCGGAGAACAAAATCTTCTCGTTCATGCGCTGCGGAACGCGCTACTTGATCTTCGATTCGTATTAATTCTCCTTTACGCGGGAAGCTTTGCGGTGTGCTCGCGTTTTTCGCGCGTGGGATTCTATTTTAACATTCAGCAACTTCCGAAATCCTGGCAGTCAACCATCGGCAACTAAACCCGACGGAACGAACGATATTTTACAATTCAATCGAACTTGTATTTTTTTTTTTTTTAATTTTTTTTTTTCAACATCCATTTTCCCCGTCTGGAATACACCTCCTCGGATATGGGCCTCATAGTGTACCTCAAGTGGCGAGGCAAGTCTTCATTGCGCAGAAGTTCTTCAGCTATATTTCCATATATATATTTAATGAATTGTGTACTTGAAAGCTCGGTGAGCATTTTCCTCTGCAAAATTTTAGCGACGTAGTGATTAGAATTTTGACAGAACGGAGAACAAAAGAAAGCAGCCTGAGTAGTGTGAAATGTTAAGAATGGTGAAAAAGCAACCCTGAGTACGTCAGCTGTGGTGATGTTCGATCAAGGACAAATGTTTTAACTTCCTCTCATTTTATCAGATGTAGAAAAAAAAAATCTGTGCGGTTTTTGATGGCAAAATTTACGAGGAAAATGCGAGTATAAAAAACGTTTCAAAATGCTTACGGTTTAAATTTCAGAAATTTTATGGTCAAACAATGGAGATGATTGTTCAATTTTTGAATTCACAAGTGTTGAATTTCTTGAATTCTAGTTGAATTCGTATTTTAGTCGGAATGTACTGCCCCGTCTCGTGGCGTCAGATGTTTTTAAAATAATAAAGTTCCCACATTTTCAAACGCGAAACCTTCAATTCGTTGGAATTTCGTTGGCTGTCAACCAAACCGTATATACAAGCGGCACGCAAGGAACGTTGCAATTTGTCAAATAAAAGCGTGACAATAATTCTTGTTTGTCGAGCAAATAATACACTTTTACACGAGAAAATTTTTCTAAAATTTATCTCACCAAGTGTTATTATTCTCATTTTTGTCCCATTCAAATATCTTTTTCCTCATTTCTCTCTCACTTTCTCCATGGGTAAATATTTAATCTAAACATTGCTCCAAATTTTTTTTTAAACTCCATACGCTGAAAAATATTCCCGCGACTATATCCGCGAAGATCAGCGAAGCTGAGACGATGAAAATACGTGTCTAACATTGCGAGACAAGATGAGGAGGCCGCGAACTAAACCTGCCAATAATATTTCAAGCCATTCATCCGCAGGTATTTACTCATCGCGATACGACGTAGTATAGTAGTCGCGTTACGAGCACTCAGCTGTTCACCGACCTCCCAATATTTCTTTTCGAATTCTTGATACATCGCGAAATAAGCTCGCAGAACTGCGGCCCCATAACTAGTTGCCTTTTACTCAATATTGCTTTTTTCAACTGACATCGCGACTCCGCTATTTATTACGAGCTTAAGTCTTATAGCTCTGTAGAATGTCTAGCCTTTGCCCGGGCGAAGAAAAAGGCGATGGACGAGATGAGGAGTGGCGGTTAAAGGGGAGAAAACGGGGGACATTACCCCTGGGAGGCACGAGACAGATTTATTTATTTACCATTCTTTCGTCGACTTTGGTTTAGTTCGCGGTGGCGATTCGCGGGCGGCTAGATGATGCGAAAAGTTTGCCCGTGTGAGAGTTCGCCTCGAAGATTGGTGGAGAGATTTGCCCGTTAATATTTCAGAAATGGGCGTAAGACAACGCGATAAAAACCGAAATATTCGCGACGGTTGGGAGAGAAAAGAATAACGAAAGATTTTTTCGAACGTACAGCGGCGTGGTGACCGGTGGCATAATTTTCCAGCGAACGAAAATTCGCCGGAATCATATATGTGATGGATGAGGAAACGATCGACGAATTTTAGTCGACATCGTGAAACGCGCTGGATCGACGTTGCGTAACGCGCAACTTCCGGTTTCTGTTGCAGAGCCGAAGAAGGAAAAGACTGAACAGAGTGCAAATGGCGCGCTATCGCCGAGCGGGGAACTCCCCAATTCCGGTGCCGCGGTGCCCGGTGTGGTTCCGGTTTCGACTGCGCCCTGTGCCGGTGAACAACAGAAACCCAATCGACCCAGCACCCTTGGGGCACCCGGAAAACTCACGAGGAGACTCTTCTGCTACCACAGTGAACACTGTATGTCGCGACAGTCCCCTCCGAGACAAAATCGGCATACCGGTGGCAGTGAGTTCAGAGATCACCGCCTTACTGCCTGTTTGCCTGCATCCCCATTTGCACTTTAAATATGTTCGTTGTTTCTCTTTTCTTTTTTTTTTTTTCTTCCTTTTCGTAGCGTTGTTCGATCATCCCCGTACACTTACCACTGATTATTAACATGAAGTCCTCTTGGTTTGTCGATGTTGTTTGTTTAACATTTTATTTTGTCGTCATAGTCGTTCCTTCGCAGCTGATGCCTGTAAATACCTACGCTCTTTTTTTTTTACTTACATCACTTCACAACATCAGCAGCTAGTGTAGATGAATGTATATAATGAAAAAGTATATCACCTGTAGTCATCGCGCATGAACGTGAGATAAGTTTTGGTACATATGATTTAGGTTTATGGGAAATATTTCGCCCCTGTTATCGCCGCGCGTTCCGAACATTCGACAATTTTTTACTCACCAGCCTTCTTTATTATCTCAACGCGTCCATAAAAACGACGGGTATACATTGAGCAACATTATTACACACATTGACGCGATAAATTTATTCCAGTACGTCACAAAGGATGTGCAGTGATAAAAATGTACGTCGTATTTTACACAGACACTATAAGGACTCAGGGAATCCACATGCTCGTTTATTTTTTCATGTGTTTCCATGTTTCAAATATCGTGATGTAACAAGCTTTTATGTACTTCGTGTCGTACTTGTAAGCACGATTATTAAGGAATTGCTAGTTTGACGTATGTGATGTAGTTCTATTCGCAAAACATCGGAAATATAATTTTGTATATTCGCTAAAGCTGGGAGTAGAAATTATGCGATAACAGTTGAAAGGGATGGGTAAAATTCTGCACCGCTATCATCATTCGAAATCGCGGATCGCCTCCAGGATTCTTATTCATGTGCTTTAGTTCTGTTTCGCGGATGTATTAACATCCTTTGAATGTGTTTGCGGTATGCCTACGATGTAGGGTGGTAAGATTAGTGTAGGTAGTAACGAACGTTATATCGCGCTAGTAAGTAGTAACCCGAGTTTCGGTTTATATAGGGTGTGGATAAATTTTCCGAAGGAACAGTAACAACGTTAATATATATACTTAGTTGCGAAATCCAGCAGCAGCTCCTTTATCTCAAGCGTACGGTAGGTTATTATACCTATGTATAGTTGTGTATCCTCTCTATGAAGTTGAGGTTCTAATTCTGGGCAAAGAAGAAACCGCCTTAGGCATTTAACCTCTAACTACTTTAGCGTATGTGCCATATAACCCATGAAACCCTTTGAAACCCGTAACGACTCCAGTAGAAAGCTCCGGGATTTATTCAGACACCCACAGGATTCTGGGATCTTGAATAGTGGCCGACCACCACCCGATCATATGCTTATATTATACCGGTGCTGCAGGCTAAACGAATACGAACTTTAGCTTTTTATGTGTCGCAGACGTTGCCTACTTGAGCTTATTCTTCATCCTCTTTGAGCTCCCGCTATCAAATACATCGAAGAATCGGTTCGGCCGCCATTTTGATTGCTAGTTTTTTTTCTTTTCTTCTTTTTTTTTCCATCGAGATTTTTGTCTACTCACTCGCAGTTCCAGTCACGTAGTGTTCGTTCGAAAGCTGATCTTTTATAGTATCTCTAATGTGTCTTCTTTTTTCTTTTTCTCTCTTTTTTCTTTTTTTTTTCCTTTGAGTCGACATTTTTCCCCCGTCGACGGTATTAAATAGAAACGATATCGAAGTTTCGTGATCTGGATATATTTTGGAGTTCATGTAACTATCCGACTCTTACCGTTACTAAGTTTTTGAAATGGAACAACGAGCAATACGTGATGTTGCGAATAATTGTCGGCTTTGAGAACAGTATACATATTATATATTATACATTATATAGTTGAGATTTTCTTGGATGTTTATGCGTTGCCTTGCCCTAGTGCGAATACTTGCCAACTTAACTCTGGTACTTAGCCATCGGAATCGACGAGACTCAATTTTTAGATGAGCTTACCTAGATCCCGGCTTTTGTGTTTTCATATAATATAACATCATGTATATAATTTTATATTTGCAAGGTTGAATATTATTGTAGTGTACGGTTGTGATTTTCAAATGTCCGATGCTTTGATCGTATAGATTTGAAACTATGACTAATTAACAAACAATAATAATTGAACGAAATCGATCAAAAAGCATCGCATAATGTATGAAACTAATCAATCTTCCGTGAAAATGAATTTGAAATTTCTAATAGCACTGAATTTGATGATGATAAATTTATAACGAAGTGCAAACACAAAATCTACGTTAATTTTCTCGCATCAATTATGATTATGATTACATGGCAAACATGATAATTTGCGTTGAATTCCCGGAATTGTAGCGGCGGAACGGAATATCCGAATACACGTATAGCATGGATAAATTTTTTATTCCTTCTGATTTCAGTGCCAGATGTCGGTCATCAAGGTACGACACCGCCGCCCCAGCAACATCAACAACACCAACAGCATCAACAGCACCAACAACATCAGCAACACCAACAACATCAGCAGCACCAACAACATCAGCAACACCAACAACAGCAGCAACAATATCTGCCTCTGCCGCCGCAAAACACGCTCATGCTCTCGGAACTTCCGGAACCCCCTATTCCCCTGAGTGAAATCGGGCCCATACCACCCCCTCCTATGTTCAGTTCCCCAAGCCCGACATTACTCACGAGACAACAACAACAGCAACAACAGCAGCAGCAGCAGCAACAGCAGCAGCTCCAACATCAACAACATCAGCATCAACATCAGCAGCATCAACATCAGCATCAGCACCAGCATCAACAGGGGACCGGAAGTGGAGTCCACAATGCAGTTCCTCTCGATCTCTCCGATTATGATTATGAAGGTATTCATCTCACAGAGAATTAGTACTCTCCACTCGCATATCGAGTGGTATTTATTGATTAGTCGTGTGAAATTTAGGTATAGTGGATACCGATTTTCTGAGAGATTGGTATGACATTGAAATTGGTAGGGGGTGGGGTTTGGCACATGAAGTAATGCCCCATAG
Source organism: Athalia cordata (assembly GCA_963932425.1). Lineage (NCBI taxonomy): Eukaryota > Metazoa > Arthropoda > Insecta > Hymenoptera > Athaliidae > Athalia > Athalia cordata. Next base: position 38,108,107 of record OZ010626.1, read on the forward strand.
ATAGTAGGTGTGATGATCTAGTGTCTTGTAGGTAGTGTTGGAGAATGAAAAAATTATTCGATCGAGGTAGTTAACAGTGTGTGCGAATTGATTCGGTGAATTGTTCAGAATTTAGATATCTCTGCTGAATTTTTGAAAAGCTTGCAAAAAGAAAAAGTAAAGAGAAAAAAAAAACTTCAAAGTTAAAAGAATGTTAGTCTAATAGAATTGATCGGACTGTTTGCCCAGAGTCCTTTATTGAGTTTTGAATTACATATTGTATTCATTTCGAATCAAATAGAGTCTGGAGATGAAACGGGACCGTATCTCTATGACGCGTACAGCAATTCCTTTATTTCGCTGACCGAATTATCTCCTCAAACTGAGGAGAAGAGAGGTCGTCTTGCGGTGAATGAGAAAGAGAGAGAGATGAGGGGAAAAGAGAATAAGAGAGAGAAAAAGAAAAGTCTTTGGAAAAAAGTGACATGGAAAATCGGTAATTCCGCGGCAACGACTTCGACTCACGCAAGTAATAGATCAAGGGCCCCTATTTGGAGACCATTGCGACTGTTGGTCGGTACGAAAGGGGATCTAACGAAAGGAAAATATCAGAAGACTAAACATATTGCGATAAAAATGAGAGAATGAGAGAGAGAGAGAGAAAGAAGGAGAAACAGAGAGAGCCTTTCGTATCTTCCAGGCGTGATAGTTTCGTCGTTGTGATCTCTCCACACCCTCTGAGTAAATCCTCTTTACTCCATGAGACGATCGTATATTTTTTTAGATCAAGAAGATGTTGACGTCGAAGAAGATGACGATGCGGTCTCGAGGTACGCCTACAGGTTCGCTCAGCCGGATCCTGCTATCGATACCTCTAAGGTTGAGGAAATACCTGCTAAGGAACCAAAGTTTCATGCCATGCCACTCAAGAGTGCACTTAAAAAAAAAGGACCTGGCAGCGGTCCTGGAACTCCTCAAAATACCCCTACCCAAGAAAACAGACCTCTCACCCTACGCCAGGAGGTCTCTTTCAAGTAAGTTTCTCAATTTCATTTCAATCCGATCTCCACTTACTCCCTACGATGAGAAAATCTATTCGTAGGATCTTTTTTCTTTTTTTTTTTCTAAATCACGGTGGAGGGAATCCTACGTTTTTATGCCTTTTCTAATACAAGAATTAACTAATTGATTCTTCTATTCGCATGATGTGAGATTTAATAGTTGATGAAGAAAAAAAAATATTAGCTAAATTTTTTTTCTTACTTATCTGAATATCGTATATCACAGATAGTTATGAACATTTTTTCTGTGTCATATCATGTAGTGTGATTCATATGTCATTCGCCATTTCCCTTCATGATTATTGCGAATATTATATTTGAACATGATAAACTTTTGATTTAAAATCGTTTTACCGACACCCACCACTCTCTACATTATTACAATCATCAGTAGTAAAAAAAAGATGTTTTTCTTATGCTTAACAGAAGGCAACCGTTGAGGCCTAGGATAAGGATATGGTAATTGGGAATTGGAATACTAACTAATACGCATGTTTTCACAGAAAAAAAAATATTATTAATAAATAACAATTGAATTAAACTAAAAATAAAAGCAGGTTAACCACGTGAACCAAAATGTTCTAATCTAAACTGCAGTTACACGCATGGAGTGAATACCTTTAAGCATGAGAAAACTGTAGGGAAATTCATCACACATACCCACACTTTACCCCCATCACATTTCATTCCCTTTTTTTGTAGATCTGAATCATCTCTCGAGCATGATGTACTAAAAAATATTTCACTATTTTACAATCACTGATACGGTGATTCCCGACCGTGCCCAGTCTGCACACGGAAAAAAGGATTTTTTTAAAATCAGATTTTGCAGAAAAGTTCGCTCGTCATTTGCAGACGAACGAAGCGTAATTATATTCCAAAAACTAAATTTTCGAACTTGGAGAGATACAAAAAGGGAGAGAAGAACTTTGTAATTTTTTTTATTCAATTTTCTATTTTACCCCAGCTGTGGTCGAACTTCGGCTTTAATGACTATTATTAGATTCCCAGTTGAATTTGATGACGGTTTTTTGGTAGAATAGAACAATTGGTTCGAGTGACAAACATCGACGTTTACCTGCACCGAATGTACATTGAAAAAAAGAAAAGTAATCTAATATATGATTATTTTCAATCTTAGTAGTCGACCTGTGCGGTTCGGGCTGGCCCTACCTTGCACGTTGGAAAATAAAGAAAACGCTAGACCTTACGTTATTCGCGAGGACACCGACGGTGATTCTGGGGATGGACAAGTTCTCTATCGAGATGACGAGGACGAGGAAAGTAAGTACAAGAAAAAATTGGCAGTAAAGACGATAGAAATGTTGGTGCGTTAAAATCGATTTAATAAACGCTCTCGTATAATGTTCGCTGTTTAGTTGGTTCGTAAAGTTTGAAAAGCAGCGTTGTCGCGACGGGTGTTACACAATGATATCAACCTTCATCGATAACTAATTTTACACTCGGTTGCATATAGCATATAGTTGGATGTTTGTAATACTGCAGCATAGAGGCGTTCGCGGTACCCCTGGTTTATATTAGTCTACGAATATGGCTGGCATCTCTAGTGTCTTCCTGACTCTTGCCATCATATCTCTAAGAGTCATACGGTTTTCATTCACCGCTAATTTGAGCTCATTGTAAAATTGACATAATTACTCTCGATTATTTTTTCTGAATTGCTCAAGCATTGTTGAAAAAAATAATTATGATGATACAATAAATAATTAACTGCAGTGTTCGCGATCAGTTTGATAACTGGTATCGAATTCTTGATCGGTATTTGAAGTGGCGCGTGCAACGACGATTGCCGTATCCGTGGTAAATTTTGTAGCACGTGGAGCATTCAGCGATGATAATTAATCCGGGTACCAGGCGTATTGAAACACGGTCAGGCGCTGCTGGTGTATTATTTGTCAAACAATAGCTGTTTCAGTGTGTTTTGCAAGTGGTGCCGATGTTCGAAGTATTTAATTAAAACGAGCTATAGACAAGGTTATTATGTTGTCAATTTGGACAGCGTCGACTTTGTCGATAGCACAAGCACCGACCGGGATTATACCGATTCTTCCAATTCATCGAAGTAAAAGTGCCACAGCCATGATTGCAGGTATCTCTGCAACCTGCATTGCCATAAAAAACGCTACCGCGAGTCTTGGAGAGCTGTTCCCTGTCAGTTTATTCAATTCTAAATTTTGTCATTTTATTTTTCAGATCGGCTCGCAGCAAAAATTGCGAGGAAAGAGTCACTGTCGTTGAAGTTGGCGCTTAGGCCGGACAGACAGGAGCTCATTAATCGTAATATTCTGCAAATGCAATCGGACAACGAGCGACAAGAATCGAAAGAAGCCATCGGCGCCAGATTGATCAGGTGAATAAAAACAAATATGGATTTTTACCGCTATATACACAGAGTCTGCAGAACAAGCCACTGAATCTCTTTTCGTAAATTTTGACCTCGGCTGCCCCGCGTTTATGGTGCCACGATTTCAAGTTTGGAACGTAACAATTAGCTACTGCCTGCATTTATCGTGTTATGATTATATGACTGGTCAATTACTGCAGAATGTGCCTGAACGTCACTATGTAAATGTTTGGTACGACGTAGTTCAACCCCAAATAAATGGCTACGTGGCAACATCGTTTTCAGCTCTGACTAGGTTCAAATCTGCATTGAGTCAACAATTGTTTTGTTCCACAGTGTAGCCTGACAGACATTTCCTTTTGATTACAGGCGACTAAGCATGCGGCCAACTCAGGAGGAGCTCGAGGAACGAAATATTTTAAAAAGTAAGGAACTTTACCCCTTTTATTTTGTTGTGAGTCACGTGAAAGAAAAATAAATAAAAAGAGGATAAAATAAAATATAACTGTAGAAAAAAAAAAAAATTACACAAACAAAGTTCTGTGAAAAGACGTTCAACGATAATGGTGTTTATCCAACAGAACAAAGTCCTGCGGAGGAAAAGAAGCAGAAAGAAGAAAAAAAGCGGTATCTACTCAGAAAGCTCAGCTTCAGGCCAACCGTCGAAGAATTGAAAGAGAAAAAGGTACGTATTGTGATTACTAAAATACTTCGGAAATTATGTGAATGTCTACCGATAACTTAGTTCAACTGACACTGCATGCGCGCACTTCGCGCGCGCCGCACTTCATTGTGTCGTTACTTTTGTAAATTGATTTATCTATATGGAATGATCGAGATGAGATATCTCGATGAGTTTTTTTCGTAGATCAATTTCGTCAACGGATTTGTGTTTCTGAGATCAAAATACATCGAAATACATGAAAACACCGCGAAAAAAAAATATTGATTTTTCAGTCCAAAATCGAAAAAAATCTAAGGATACCCCTTTGGATTTTTTCGATTTTTGGGCCAAAAATGAAGCATTTTCAAAATCGATGGCAGGACACTTTCCTGACGTAATTTGACCTCAGGAATCCAAATCCGAAAGCCAAATTGATCTATCTATAAAATTGATCGAGTTATCGCCAATTTATCGCTCTGAAAAGCGAAAAATCAAGGATATCTCGATGGGATTAATTCGTGGCTCAATTTAATTGACGGATTCGTGTTTCTGAGGTCAAAATACGTAAGAAAAGTGTCCTACAAGCGATTTTAAAAATTCTTCATTTTTGGCCCCAAAATCGAAAAAAATCTTAGGTATACCCCTTTGGATTTTTTCAATTTTTGGGCCAAAAATGAAGTATGTTTTAAATTGATTGTGGGACACTTTTCTTACGTATTTTGACCTCAGGAACACGAATCCGTCGACAAAATAAGGCTAGAAAAATATCCCATCGAGATATTTAGATTTTTTCACTTTTTAGAACGATAAATTGGCGATAACTCGATCAATTTTATAGATAGATCAATTTAACTTGTATATTCGTGTTCCTGAGTTCAAAATACGTCAGAAAAGTGTCCTACGATCGATTTAAAAAAATGTCGATTTTTGACCCCAAAACCGATAAAAATCTAAGGTATACCCTTTGGATTTTTTCGATTTTGGGGCCGAAAATATTCATCGGTATGTTCAGATCTAAAACTAAAAAACAATTCTTATTCAATTCTGCTTACTCTAATTACAGATTATCAGATTCAACGATTACATCGAGGTTACGCAGGCACACGACTACGACAGGAGAGCCGATAAACCTTGGACACGATTAACGCCAAAGGATAAAGCAGCCATTCGTAAGGAACTCAACGAATTCAAAAGCTCTGAAATGGCGGTACACGAAGACAGCAGACACCTGACTAGGTAAGCCAAGAATATCAGTTTTCAATCGTAACAATTATCAGAGATAAAAATTCCGGACCACTTTCTCACGGAACAAAATTTTTCACCAGAAATTATAGAAAAAAAATTTTGCTTTTCTATTTGCAGGTTCCATAGGCCATGACAATTGCAATGTGAAAAGGTGATAGAGTGTGATGCAGGTGCGGGTGCGATTAAAGTGAGTTGGATGGGCTCAATCAGCTCTGAGCGCCGTTCGATTAGGTACGTTAAGACCTTGTATAATAGTGAAAAAGAGTACTTGACGTCGTTTTTGACGATGATGAAATCGTCATTGTCATCTAGTGCACCTTTTGTATCACCGGTGTCGGCGATGATTGTGATAGGGTGATCCATCCGAAATAGGCGGTGGGTCGCTCGCTGATTTTTAAGGATCGATTCGCACGGGATTATTTTACAATTTTCAACTACACCTTTTCAAAATTAGATATAGACTGCATTTTTCTCTTTGCTCATTAATTTCAATATCCGTGGTGATTCTTGGTAAAAAGAAAAAAAAGAATCAATATCGGCGGAATTGAGTTAATTTTAACTCCACCCCATCCGTTTTATTTGGTTTTATTGCGACAGTCGATATTTGTGATTGAAAAAATTATAAAATTCACGTGTGAACTGATCCTTATGTACGTAAACACCATTTGCTAGCAAGCTGGCTCTGCGTTGATATCTGGTAACGCTAAAATATTTACTTTTTAAGTCAATGTAATTGGCTATACGTATATGAGGGCGGTTATTTCGTTCGGGGTTAACGAACGACTTGATGTTTCTTATTTTATTTTTTATTTTTATTTCGTCTTTTCAAAATGAGTGCAAACGAACGAGACGCGTGTAATGTGAGTTGGTGCAACTGTGCGAACAAAGTCAATTTGTTGCGTTTTAATTGATTGTTAATTCGAATGAAGTTTTTTTTATTGCATTATTATCTCATATGATTGCTATTCTGCCAGATAATATTAATTGACGGAGCGATCTTGGATCGCAAAAGCTTACGGTCTTATTATAAATATAAATACTACGGAAATAAAGAGAATTATTAATACTTTGTGCAATTGTATAGTTTGCGCAGGAGTGTATAGTAATGTATACATATATACGATAGTAGTTATTGTATCAATTTCAAGAATCCTTTATCAAAATTACGAAATTAAAAGATAATAAATAAAAATAAAATAAAATGAACGAAAACTCAATAACTATACATGATTACCATGAAATATCAAGAAACGAAGTTAGCCATTTAAATAGGTAAATATAGTAAAACAAAACGAGAATGGATCGCAAGAAAAAAAATCCAGGAGTGAAAAAAAAAAAAAACTCTTCACTAAAATCGGTAAACGAAATAATGAAATATTACTCGTTAGTTGTTACTAATTAAAATACATATTATTAGAAAAACTGATATTTTTGATTTTTTTTCTTTTTTTTTCTCTTATAATAAATAAACCGTGCCCAATATGTATTGTTGGTAGAAATGAAAAAAAAGAATTACAGATATTTAGCACAAATCTCGGTCGTAAATATTTGCCGAAATATTGAAAGATTTACGCTCTGTATTTGCGGGTACATCGTTTCTGCGGACTTACACATCGTCCGACTTCTGACCACACGAAAAGATTGGAAACTCACAATCAGTCATCTTTCGTTCAATATGATGTGCGTAATCTGTCGAGCTATGGACTTGCAATTAGTCCCATTTCAATATGGCCAGAGCCGCGCAGGAACAAGTTTATTTCAAATTTGAAAATTATCTAACGGTGTTTCAATTATTTCAAAAAGCTCAAAAGAGATGAAAATAAAAAAAAAATTCAAACTCATTGTAATAATATTTAATTCATTGAATATATTTTTTCAAATGATAACTCCAGCGATGGGACTACGTTACATATAAGTATCGGAGAAAGGCCCATTCGAAGCTTTAGTGAATAGGAGCTGGTATTTTTTTATAATTATTATTCAATTGAATAAAAATGAAAGGAACAAAAAAAAAAACAAGAAAAGATTAATGAATAAAAAAATAAAAATAAATCACGTTCGATTTTCTAACCTTTTCTCTCGTCAGAATAGTAACGAATAGTTGTATAATCCTTTAATAAAATTCGTATTCAATGTAGAACGCAATAAAAATAGCATAAGAATAAAAAAAAAAATTTCATTTTTCAATAAAAGACCGCAAGAAAAATCATGGTAAGAAAAAGTTGAAAACAAAAATAATAAATGAAAAGAAGAAACACGTATTAAATTTTCTGTATATATCGGATATAGGACAACAAGCTACACCATACACATTATTATTATTATTATTATTATTATTATTACATCTGCATCTTTTTGTTATCATTATTAATATTACGTTTATTATTAATATCATTATGATTACGATGATTATTGTTATTGTAATTATTATTATAAAAATAGTTATTTGGTAACTGCGATATAACGCAAAAAAAAGAAAAACAAAAAAAAGAAAAAAACATAATAATGATGATGAATAAATAAAAAGAATTATAAATATAATATTAACGCTGCGTAATTAAGTATGTGCATTTTCCAGCACAGAAAGTTGGTATTTTGTGTACAAAAGTTGTTGAACACTTGATTGTAATAATAATTGGTTGAAATAAGAATATGAGATTAATTGGTAAAAGCTGCACGCATTTTGCAAATTTATCGGAAAAAGAAACATTGGCGACATTAATCCAACAGTATTAGTGTGGATAAAATTCCACTTTTGGCATATTTTTCTCGTTTATGTGAAACTGCATAATATTGATGTCTAGCTTTCGATCTGTGATCTGGGAATATTTGTAAGTAACCCGGAATATTATTTTGTGCCGCCTAATAGCAGAATATATCAGTGTAACGATCAGCAGAATGTGTTGCAGGGATAAATGAAATGAAAAAACCTATTACCAGATCATATAATATAAATGTAAAGAACAAATTTAATTGTATTATAACGATATAATAATAGAAAATGAACAGAAACTCGATCATTCACAGTACAGTAAACATAATAAATGAAAAATGCAAAAAGGTAAGAAAAAAAATAATGAAAGAAATACTTTTAAGATAAATGAATGTAATGCAAATATTATAATATGATATACATATAGCTTAATAAATAAAATACAGCCGCGCTAGGCTTAGAGATTTTTACCAAATGACTCCGCTACGCGGGGAAACAGTAAATAGGAGTAAATTTCACTCTTTTGTAGGAGAAATGATTATAAATGAAATAAACGAATAAAATTTAAAAGAAAATCTAATTCTTGTCTCGAGCGAGAATTTTTGTCTTGATAGGAATTTTGACGTAATGAAAAAAGAAAAAAAATAATCTTGTTACAACGAAAAAACAATTACGTTGAACAATTGCGTTATTGTTAAATAACAATTCGTTTTACCTAACATATCTATTCAATCCCATGATCGATTTTTACTTGGATTCGTTTCAAATTTCTCCTTCTAACGCTTATTCTTCTCAATCTACGTATGGTTTTAAAAATTTGTATTTTCAAACAATGAAAAAAATATCTGTACAAAAAAAAAAAAAACATAACTCTGGTTATTCGTTTATTTTAAAATTTATTTGATGTCTTTTTGAATTTGTCCCAATCACGTTGTTCCGTACGTCATTCTGATCGTCATACATTTTATGTTTATTTTAAATTATATTTTTCATCCATCGCCCGACAAATTTTGATTGGAATTTGTATTTCAAGTCACAAATTGTTATTTGCTCAGCAACCAATTGTCAATATTCTGTACACGCTGTTGAACAAGAGAGAAATGTATTATATTAATGAAGAAGAAGAAGAAAAAGAAGATGAAGAAGAAAAAAAAACAACCGTAGTTCTAAGAATAATAATGTATATAATTATTACTGTAAACTCTAATGAATAATCGAAAAAAAAAAGAAAAAACACCTCACTCATTTGAAAGAACAAGATAAAAAAATAAAGAGAGAGGAATAATAAAAGTGAAAGAAATAAAGAAACTTGTTTTTCGAGATAATGCATTTTGTTTTTGTATGATTTTGAAAAATGCTGTGTTATTTTCGATTCAAAATCATTCTTTTGTTATTAGTTTATATACTACTACGATTAATGCAATTTATTATTATATTATTATTAATGAACTACTGTAACAAACAAAGTACTGTTAACTATTCTTAAAATATTAAAACTTTTGTAAACTGACACGCAATAATTATTTTTTTGCAGCTTGTATCAACTAACTTCCTCTCCCTCGGATCATCTCGTGCCTGTGGCTACAAAATCAACTCATCATTTTTCCCCTGAAATACTGAAATTTTTTAAATAGAATTACGCAAAAGTCGGATACGAAAAAATCGCTTTATCTCATCAGATATTGACGTAATTTTAATTTTTTCATCCACCTTACCGTCGGTGGAGGTTGCGCTCTCAACCTGTGCTTACCTGCTTCCGTTTTACAGGTAAGCAACATTCAGTCAACAACGATAACATTCTGTACGGTTTACAAGAATTCTGAAAAATGGCAGCACACATCGCATCAGCTGATAGCGCCACCATATCAGATATTCTGCTACCTTCGAAATGCGAAACAAAGGTATGGTAAATACTCTGACTTCGTAATGGAGTTTGGATAATTGATTAATTCTGTAATGTAATCATTACTGATATTTTCACACAGCGAAACGATAACATTGCCGTTTATCTACAATACGTCGTTCAGAAAATTTTTCGCGGCATCAGAAGGCTCCAAATCGAATTATTCCAGAGCAGGTCTATTAAGTTTACAAAATCAGATTCATGAGCTTAAAATATATTAGAAACCAGTCGGACAAATAATTTTCAGAAGACCTCAACCTTAGGTTTTGAACTTGTTTCTGGTGGGGCGACGATGGTCGGTCTACAGATTACAGAAGTTCCGAATATGTGAATTTCAGATCCATTGAAATCAACGCAATAGCTGCCCAAGTCATTTACTGTATCTAGCCTGTTACTATAAACGTCGAGGTGCAGCTCTACGAATATTGGGTATCCATAAAAATTTGAATCAGTTGATAAAATAATCTCAAATAGATTAATTGGCGAAATTTCATTGCAACGGACCCGGGTGTTTCGTAAGATAGGAAAACGATTAAGAAAATAGATCTGAGATCGCGTGACAAAACAAAACTCTCCGTACAAAGGCAATTTGTTCTCGCGTGGACGAACTACGACGACGTGTCCGTATTCTGTGGGGTGTCGATCCTCCACTAGCATTTGCAACACGTATCTCTCATGAATGCTTAACTCCTGTTGCAAACAGGACGTTTAACGCTGCATTGTATTACGGTAAACTATTGTAACAACGACGTGGTGGTTCAACGGAACTAGATATATCGCCTATGCAAAGTTGTGGGATTGGTCATCGCTAGTGTAGTGCGAACAAGATCCATCATCATGCCTGGTACGCCCTACGAACTTCGAAACATCGAACTTTCTCTATTCCAATATCCCACACCGCCGCACCTGCTGCCTACATCACAAATCTACTTTGGAACTCGACGGGAAATGATGTGAATCTTATTGTGCGCAGAAGCGAAAGAATCTAAGGAACAACGATCCAATTACAACCCCACACAAAATTACCCCACAGGTAATTTTTAACTGATTATTTATTTCGCTTGTCCGTATATAAGAATCGCACGCGATGTACGTATGTATCTTACACAAATCGAACATAATGCACATAATCGTTTGAAAATTGTCTTTGAAATTTCGACGAAAATACAAATAAAAAGATATAGGAAAGAAGGTAGGAGGTAATAATCCAGGGAATAATGGTATTCAAATGGCTAATAATTTCGGAATAATGGAATTACAATAATTTAATTGTCTCGTGATCTTATTTCTGATCGACAAATTGATACCACGGAAATTGAAATTAGATCACTAGCAGCGCGGAGATTTAAATTTGTGTGGATAGGACGTAACAGGAAAACGTAAATCAAAATTATTAGCTAACCGGAAGATCCTAGCTGGCTCTACTCCAATTCGCTGTATGACTTTTCTGGAAAATCGTGAATGTATAATGAGGACGAATAACATTATATTTACCTCTATACGTTTATAATGTTTATCATTATCATTTACATCCTTCTTCGAAGCCATGTATATTTCAAAGGGGATAATACGGAGGTCATTAAATTCTCGAGTTGGGTATAGTTCCGTAATTATCGATACCTCGCAGGTATATCCCATTAATAATATGCGTATAATTATACGTATCATGTGTATGTGGGATGTGGCTCACAAGTTACGTGATTCACGATCCGCATGACGCACTAGCGTCGCGACGTCCCGTTGATCCTCTCTGCACAAAACTTTGTTCGCCGTTTCTGTGGGTAGCGTTAAAACTAATTTGCCGGGGTAGGTAGGTAGGTAGGTAGGTATAAGGTAGGTATCCTATATATCGTGAGATACCAGAGTGACGTCATTGACTTCCGAGGAAGCGGTACATAGAAAATTTTACTGGTTTCTACACCAGTCGTAAATCGGGAATAGATAGCGGTTATAGCGGAAAGGGCAGTAAGTTGCAGTGAAGACGCTTCACCCCGTTCGTTTTGTTCGACTTTTCTTTTCCTTCGGGCTGAATTCGCTGCAGTGCACCGCCAGCTTCTCATGTTTATGCCTTCGCTCTTTCACCTCTTTCTTTTTCGTTATTTCATTTTATCTCTTACCGATTTCCCATTTTCGGTGGTTTCGGTAAAGCTCACCGCCGCGGAAACTTGCAAAAAATCATTGAGCGCGTTGCAAGAATGAAAGATTTTCAACATCGAAGAGCTGCGATCGGTTTGGAATATCTTCGTATACGATTCCCGTGGAATTGGTCCATTATAGTTTGTTGAATACTCGCATTGGCAAATGGTTCTTTCGATATTTTATGACCAACGATCGCGAGCTGCGGCGTTTCGTTGGGCGAAATTGCACAGTAGGTTGACGTGGACTGGTAAAAAGTAGTTTGAATTAAACTGAATCGAATATACGTTGCTATATACAGTACAAGTACTCGAGTCAACCTATACACGAGTAATCTTATTACTGTGCACTGAGCTTAAACGCGAAGTTTTAGACGCGGTGGGTAATTGCGGGAGAAACTTTAGCTCATGCAAAACTTTTCTTCGTATAACCGAAGGAGAAGGCACAATGCTCGCTCGCCGGAAATGAGCTACCACCCGACTTCTGCACGAACTTATGATCTTCAAAGAAGAAACGTCGCGTTAACAAATTTTTTAACCGGCTTTTGTCACGTGTGTCACATATTTATCGTCCCACCGTTCGATACACACAGCTGTGTACGTAAGAAAAAAGTGACTCTAATTTTGTACAAGATATACGAAGATCGGAACGAAATTAGGAAAAATATTTTATATTTTATACAGATATTCTCCAGGTTTTATTCACCCTGCACCTAGGGAGATTCCCTCTTTATAAGATCCCCCTTTCCCGTTATCTTATTTTGCAGAATTTCCATAAGCGGCTTTATTTTCAAAAATTTACCAACGCCAGTCTCGAGAAATTTATCGCCTTTAATATGCATATTCAGAAGCACATGTTTCCTTATTATCTTGACTCGGGTAAACTGCGAGTTGATGTAAATTGGAAGTTTAGAAAAAAATATACGAGGGCCTGATCGTACAATATCTGTTATCACTATATACGGTATTTTTATTAAAAACCTTTGATTTTGCACTACCGCGATAAAATATCTTCTTAAACATATACCCACCTATATATTTACTGAATAATAACTCGATGCTTCTCGGTTTTATTGGATGATAAATAATTTGAAGGATGTTTCGGATTACAAGCAAATGTCCCTCGGGGTTCAAAGCCATCCGAAACCAATATCTGATTAAACAGATCTATTGAAGAGCGGAATTCCATCGGTTGGATTCCGATCTTCCACCCGACGACGGTCACTTCTTCGATGAAAACGCTACCATACCATCACGGATACTCGGTTGTTGCTTCTCTCCTCCAACAGACTCGGCAAAGAGCTTCCTCGCAGCGTATTATAACCTTCCGTGGTTTCAAATCAAATTCACCAGCATTGATTTTAGCATCATATACACGTATGAATACATTTAACCGAATGAATTACTAATAATCGCTATAAAATCCCCCGCCATTATATACAACCCCGAGAATTGAAAGAAAAAATCCGAGTTCATTCGTACGCCAAAGCGTGGTCCGGATTTGGGTATCAAAATTTAATTTTCCTTTCACAGATACACACATACACGTATATATACGATCCGATCATGAGGGAAGAGTTGTCAAAACTTTATCATGTTTTATAATAACTTTAAAGTCTTTAAATTCGAGGTATATCCGTTATAAATTGTTCTTGTAAAGTTTCTATAGGAAAACTAGCTATACAAATACTTTTCCGTCTCGCTTCTCCGACCGGATTGAAGGGTGTCTTCGTTTCTGTCGCACAGAATCCAATCGATTCAGCCATCTCTCTTCGTTCATGGCCCCGAGACGATTTTCTCTCCTCGTCCGCAAGTGCTTGAAAAGCTCGGGTTGCTGCGCGCTGTCTCCGTTCTACCAAATTTCCGTCCCTTTTCAACCCCCGTTCTATCCCGTTGAGTTCTACCTCGTTCAACATTTCGCGTAGCCCGTTCTCTCTTCGACCTGCGAGGGACCCTGCGAACATCCCGTACGCCGTGTGCCGGGATTTTTCTTCGGAAAACTTGTAAAGCTGTCTCTATTGCTCGCAAACCCGTTGCTATGAAAACGTTCCGTACTCTCTCAACATCCTTTTGTCCTTTTCTCTTCTTCTCTTCTCTCGCTCGTTATCCCCTCTCCAAAGTTTGTCGGAAGGGCGAAAAGGGGGGGAAAGTAGGGAGGGACGCGGGGAGGTTGCGCAAATTAATTGGCTTTGGCGCCTTACCTTTTTTTTATCAAATGATAACTCGAATTTTCACTAATAATTAACCAAATTAATTTACTTTGAAGTAATTTTTTTTTTTCTTTTTTATTGTTTTTTTTTTAAGAAGGCTTGTGGGATATGTGATTCGATAAACAGCATTTGCCGAGATCAATAATTCTGATAAGATTTTTGAACTCGAATAATTGTCTAATGAAGAATTATTTATTTGAACAGCTTTTTGGAATAGGATTTTTTTAGGAATTAAACGACAATATTCATGTATATGAGAGAGTCGCTAAATGAAAATGTTGTCCCGGGTAAAAGCGACGAGAATCAGCAGTGGCAGCAGCCAGCAGACAGCGAAAATTAAGCGAAGCCTTTATTATTCGGGTATTCACGTCAGCCATTAGCTAAATTGAAATATTAATGGAATAAAATATATGAAAATCCTATTGAAATTCGAACGAATTAATACAGGCTTCCACAATTACCGACATAGTCCGATATATATAATGCGTATTCCGCATACTTTTACGCCTATATAATTGTGTATTTATGGAATATTCAAGTTACATATATTTGAGTCCGATAAAACGTTCATCCCCCTCCCTCCCCCGGAAGCTTGAGTCAATCCCATTCTCCTGCTAGAGCATCTCACATATTTCATTCCTATATATACACCCGCAGATTTCACCCCTCTGATAAAATTTCTTGAATACAATGGCAGCCATTGAACCATGGAAATTTTCAATCTTCTCATTCTGCAGATCGACGTACAGCTAGTCGAGCGATAAATGGACAGAACATTGCAGTTCCTCGTCGAACGAGACATCAAGTGCTGCAGTGATAAGACGGAAGAAGAAAAAAAACATTTCACCCCGAATTTGACACGAATGATCGAATAATTATAGGTATACCGAAGACGTGATAACTCACCCCCTCACGGAGGGCGAAGCTTATTTTTATTTTAGTACACGTAATTTGAGTTCGGTCAATCGGACGATTTATGATCCCAAAGAGCGAGGGTCGGTCCGCACGACGACGCAGTCGAACAGCTAGGTTGGTATATGCGCGGACTTTGGCGTGCAGTTCCACGTCAATCTGCGATTCATTGCCCTGGCAACGGTCGACGACGCGCGCCGTTACGGGCCGCTTAGACCCGGTGGCTGCCGTCGACGTAACAAGTGGAATTTATTATTTTCTACAATCCCATTTGAGTTTCACGTTTACCCTGGTTCCTACCCTGCGGTACACCGTCACCGTCGTCGAGCATATATAACCCTACCCTAAAAGCAAAACTTTTCTTAGCTGAGGTATGACTTTCGACTCGCGACGAGGAGCGCGAGCTTCTTTTTTGTGTAAAAATCACGAAAGGTAGACAGAGACAACGTCCAAGTTTGCACGATTTTCAGAGCAATTAATTAACGAGGTGTTCTTTTTCGAGAAAAACAATGAAAAAAGAAGAAAAAAAAAATTAAGTAAAAAGAGCAAGCCCCGAGGTGAAATAAAAGAAAGGGGGGGAAAAAATCATCATTGCGTTTCGCACAGCCTTCAGGAAGGAAGTTGCTGCCGAGCCCTCGGGGGGTCGGAAAATTCGAGATAAAACTTTTTCGCAGTGGATGTCGTGTAAATTTTTGTTCACTAATTCTTTTTCTTTTTCTAGTCTTCGCTCCCCTTTTGTTTTCCATTCAAAAGTTTTTCTCGGAAATCCCTCGTCCACCGCGCATGTGTCGATTTGTTGTATATACGTGGAAATATACGTTGATAGAGAAATTTCCTACGATCTTAAATCAACGGCGAACTTTTTCTAAGTCTCGTTAAAATCACGCATCAAGAATATATACGAGGGAATATTTATAAGTTGAAGAATAAGAAACTCTCGAGAATCGTTCTCTAACTTCCGGCTGTCGTCAGAATTCATTTCCTCCACTTTATATTTGTTTTCCGGTTTCAGACACCCTTCAAGCGAAGCTTCTCGCGCTTCTTTCTTTCTTTCTTTTGTTCTTTTTTTTTCTCTTCACCTTTGAATTCTTCATAATTCAAGAGATTCGCACGAAACTTTTCGTTCCGTTCCCCATTCGACGATTTACACATGTAAACGTATAGGTATACATGCATACACCTATCTCTCTGCGTACTGTAGAGACGCGCGGTCTGAAAGTTTGAAAACTCTGATGCGTGTTGCACTGGTGTGCATCTGGGGGGTGTATAACAGAGAATGACCACGACCGAGTAGTTTTTACCGATGCACTAGCGTATCTACTTGCGGTAAACCGCGTGTCTGTAAAGTTTCAAATACGCCGAACTTTGCCCTCTAGAAATTTTAAGCGCATCAATATACCTAGGTAGTACATCGACTCGATGACGCAATTTATAAGGAAAATCCAACCCACCCTTATATATTTCCCAGGTGCATGCTTCATGCGCTCTTTATTATTTCGAACAATAACCATAAATGCATAATGTGAAATTAATTTTCGCTCAGCAAATATTTGCATCATCTAGACACTGCATCCGCAATTTCCGGAAAACGCAATCTGTAAGTTATCTATATATAAAACTTATCGGTATACTCCCACGCGCTCGAGCGATTTTTGAACCGGAGCGGAGTGGGAAAAAAAAACAGAACGTAAATATAAATAAGCCGAGCTTTTCCGATAATTGCTCGATTACGGGTGCATACATATATCTGGGTTGCACCTGTTATGTGTGCATAGAAACACATCGAAATGATGTAACTATCATCTTTCGGGTCGACTGGGTCGGCCGAGCCGCGTTTTCTCTTTTTTCTTTTCCTCTTCGGCTTTTGCCGGGACACGCGACTCGCGTGAAAAAACTTGGTACAAAGTTTTCGCTCCCTCGCGCGATAGCGGCAGCGCGTTAGGTGGGAGTTGGGGTTTTGAGGGTGAAGAGGTGGAAATCGGGGGTTGAAACGGCGCGTCGCGGCGCCCGCCGGGGAACTTTGAGAACGTCTACGAGGCGCGCACGAGGTCGTCGCGTACCGCCGCGGACCGCTGCCAGTTCCCGCTCTGCGGCCGCGTCGGTTGGAGCCACGGAGCTACGGGATCTGCTGTAGAAATAAAAGAAGGAAAACGAGAGAAACGATAAAGAAAGCGACAGGGCGGGGGGTTGCAGCGACGTAGAAGGGGGTAAAATTATACAGAAATGGAGAAATCGAAAGATAATTTTCCAGAAAAAATTACACAGTAATAATAATAACAAAATATAAATTAAAAGTTGGAGGAAAAAAAAAAGGGAAAAAAAAAATTTCACGATATGAGGGGGATGAAAAACTTTTCACATAGTTTTTCGACGAGTTTCTCTTGTTCAACCCTCGGAAAAGTGTTCGTCGCGAGGTGTTGGGGTACCGTTCGCGCGCGCTAGCCGTGAGATATTGATTTCCTCTCTCACTCCCACGAGGGCTGCTGCTCCTACACGGAACACGACGCCAGCAGCCACCGGCAGAATCGGAACTTGCGCGCAGGGTTTTCCTTTATGCTTTTATACGGCACGCGGCCTACGCCGCGGCGGTAAGCGCGTTTCCAAAACCTGGATTAGACTCTCCGATCCTAGAGGGATGATTTTACCGAGGGGTGGGGAGAAAAACGAGAGGGGGTGGTTTGTTGTACCGTGAAGCTTGTACTAAGGGGACGACAAGGGGATGGGGTTGCTTCTGCCATCGGGACGGGATCTGGGGCGCAGGTCGGACGGCAAGGGGTACCTCTAGACACGTGGTGCTTCTATAGCCATTCTCGCATCACGCACTTCCCCGCAGTAGTTTCTTTCAGCGATCGCCACGTGGCCGAATGTCGTTACTTCGCAGTAACTAACTTCAGGTGATCGAAGACTGGGACAAGATATCCTATTCATACACACACAATTCTGGGCTGGAAATCCTCAAACTTCCACATTTGAAACGATTAGAATGAAGAATCGTTCACTGCACGAGACAGAGAATATAAAACAAAAAAACAGAATTGCAGCTATGAATAATTATCCCCTGTACAAATCATGTGAAACGTCGCGCGGATCTATGAGTTCCGTGAACTTTTGGCTGCCCGTCATCTTCGGGAGTAATATATTATCGGTTTTGGAAATCCTCAGGTGCTTTGTAACTTTGCAGGTAGTCGCCATATTGGATCATGCGCTCGCCCTCGCGCCCCTGTCGCGGTCCACCGAGTGACTTGAAAACTTTTTTTATTTACAAAGTTGGGCATCTCCGTCAGCCGTCTCGCTCCCTGTGCTCATCCCCGTCGGCTAGCAACTTCTACCCCTACAGCTCAACCCTCCCCATCACCCTCACCCTCACCCTCGCAACGTTACTACCACCACCATTCCGCTTAGTCCGCGCCAGCGCAACCCCGTGTTTCAAATAAACTTTCGTCAAGTTGTGAACCCGGACTACGACGCGGTCGCGTAGTTGTTTTTATATAACAGTTTCCCGGCAAATCTCATTGCAGGACAATATAATATGTATGATGAAAACATCGAAAGATTTTTCATAACGTGTACAGTGAAAATATATTTGTTATAACGACTTCAACGTGTCAAGGATTATACATTACCATTAAAACTACATCAAGTAAGTGCGCTTTTATTTCGATATTATTGTTACACCTAACTGTATATGCGTGTTCGTTTTTATCCGTTAATTTGTTGGCAAAGTGCTTCGGATGCTTCAGAAATATACCACGAGCGAATCGGGTAGCTAATATTATTTTGAAAGTGAATGGGACGCGGCATGGAAACTACCCCCTGATGCGAGTACACAAAAATTCCACTACGATTCAATGCCGAATGGAAAATAAATTTGAAAATTCAGGGTGCATAACCAATGCCACTTTAGACACCGAATCGATTATTACATATCTTTCCAATGAGCAACAAATAATTTATTATTCGCAAAAGAATTAACGTATACGAAGAAAAATAAATAGGCCAACGTGTGAATCAAAAATCAAAGACGTTTCATTCTTCAACTCTTGCAAATTTGTAGACTTTATTTCTGGAAACCAGTTTTGAGATCTGAATATTAGACTCGTAAAATATCGGAGTAAAACTGAAAGGAGCAGAAGCTACCATGTAGTCAGCTGTTCCATGAAAATTTTGAAACCCTTCAACGAAAATACGCAAAATATAGAAACCGTGAGTAAAAAGGTCAGAATAAAAATGAAATTTAACTCCGAAAAAGCTGCTGATGCGATCCGTCACGAGTCAGCTGTGTAGCGACGCGCGTGCTCTGTACGCGCGCTTATAGTAGCTGATCATATATGTGATGCAGACGAAATCTCACGTGCAGGTATGCGCAACATCTCCCTAGTGTTTTTTGCCTACTGCCTCCAGAGCATATTTTCAAGAACATTGAGCTCATCAAAAATTAGAGCGAAAGTAAATTCGGTCATCAAGATGACTCCGATAATGTTTAGAAAATGTTCGGGGGATCGTTTAACGACGAAGTATTTCCGTTCGAAAAACAAATGAATAATCAATCGATGAGTGAATTTACGTTGGCGTCTGAAATATGCAAGTAAAACACACCGCGGGTTGAATCGTATACCTACTTTATATACTCTTAAAGTAAACTAGTGTACATTGAATATATCAAACTGACAACTCTGCAAGAGCTTTGAAATGTTTCTCTACATTTGCATTACGAAGCTTGAAAACGGGTTCAATGAGAAGCTTCTGTAATTAGTCAATAACAATTATACTGCAGACTGTGCAGTTGCACAGGGGTATAACAATGAGATGAGATATCTTTTTATAAAATTCAATCAACTATATTACGTATTATATATACACACACATAACACACACATTTACACCGCCGGTTATAAATTGCTGCGTCTATATTCACGGAACACGTATAGAAATTTCGTTCAATAAACAAACAAATGTATGACCAGATGCGAAAATAGTATTTTCACCATATTGAAATTCACCAAAGTCCGTAATACGTGGTATATATGATTACGTGAAATTTCAAAAAGAGATTATAATTCCCTTCTCCCGAGAAAAAAATACGCTTATCGCAACGAAATAAACTGACAACTAATCAGCCCCACTAAAGCTGATGTAAAATTTGGGGGTGAAAAATTTATTCGTAAAAAGAAATTTGAATCTTTACGTTATGACGGAACTGAGAGATCAGATGTGTTCTTTTAAACGTGCCAATATCAGCTTTAATCTCAACACCCTGACAATCTCATTAGCACGTTATTTCTATTCCATAGGACCACACGGTCGTGTTGTCTGCATTGTGTTTGAATATCGCCAAGTGGCTATATTACAGGGCTTTGGGATGCTGCGGAGCATGCGGCGAGCCACGATTCAACTTTAGTGTATCTAGCAACGCGCACGCGTACTTAAAACTTGCTAATTGTCAACTATAATGGTGTACACATTTTCCGTCTATATATCCACGTAGTTGAACATCGTACAGAAATTCATACACGTAGATATATGTGATTCATTTTTTCAATCTTTTTTGGTTTTGATACGCTCATATTCATCCGTTCTGAAACTGCCTTTTCGCATAATCAAACGTCTGTCCCTCTTCAGAATTTTAATTCAGAACATATTTCTCGGTACAAAATCTATACAACGACGGAATTTACCGGAACTTTCGTTTACATGACTTCTGGAGTCTAGATAATGTTTTGATTCGATTTCAGTCAGGTGTTGTCGTTCCCGGTGATCGGTTCGGTATGTACCGAGTCGCACGACGAACTTTGGATCTTCGGATTAGCTGCAGACGCGCGGTTGAACCATCGAACTTTAAATAATTGTGTCATCGCACGATGCGGCGTTAATTGCGGTTGTTAAAAATCGGGTTAAAATTAAATTCTAGTTGAATAAACTCCGTAGGTGTATCAGGTGTTATGTATTCGTGTTTACACGTGTCCTAAAGGAGAACTGCGCAGTGCTTATAATATCAGCGGCGTGCTCTAGAATTGGAATATTTAACACGGGATACATACTTCTAAAGTTATATACACGTTCGTATATACACACCTATATATCGTCGTTCTAATTATTTGACTGGCTAATTAGAACGTTAAACTCATTAAAACATTATCTACTACGTACGTAGTTTTGTCTCATTTTCTTGATACATGCATACGTGTATATTCATGCGAAACTTTGCACGCCCTCTTATGGTACCTGCACAAATACGTAACGATTATGGTTCTTCAACCTAAACTGCTTTTCACGGATATACATGTAGGCAATTCGATAGTGCAGTAATTATATTAAATCTTCATCGTCGAAGTGTGAAAAAATATCAGACGTAAAACAGACTTTCGTGATTAGTGCGACACTGAAATAAATGCATAGCAGTGCATGGCAGAGGATTACAATATGGCGCGGCAGAGCAGAGGTATGAATTAAAATTGGCGTCCAGTTTTCCTCACTTTTTTCCTAACAAATTATTTTTACTGCATTTTTTAATAATAATTTACGGACAGCGTACGTATCCGATATACAGACGATCCGAGCAAACAATTTACAGCGACTCACAGGTGTCGACGAATAACGCTAGAACGATCGAAAGGGGTTGAAAAAAATTATTCGCGGATTGTTTTCACTTCGGTTGAAAAAAAAAGACCGTGAAACCTGCAGATGGAGTCGTCTGATCGGATACAATAATTGTGTAAAAATCAGTGGAATTCTTAACGATTCGGAGAAAAAAATGTATGTGATTTTTCGACACGTATGTTATAGGTATACGGGTATTTACATTTTAACAATTGAGTTCTATTGAACAATTATTTTTGTTTTCACATGTTTCTTCCATTTTCATTTGTTTTGATTGACTCTAATAGTCAGAAATGATAGGTATCCCGTATATTCAATTACATATGTATATTGTAATCAAAGAGCGGGCTGTGCATTGTTTGCAAATGAAAAAACTATCCCCTCCCCTCCCCCTAGTGTACATAAATCGTATGAATTTATCCCCTGTTGGAATAATATTTTGCAACGTTATTTATAAATTATACATCCGTCAAAACCAGGGCCGAAAAAAAGAGTTAACTCAATTGATATTTTAATTTCGATAGATCGTAGTAATTTTATATTATGTGTACATCATCTATACGTGCATAAAAATATGAAACTTGGACGTATTAAATACCTTAAAAAAAAAGTCAAGACTGGCAAGTATTATTTATTCTATCTTTATTTATTCATTTTTTTTCTTCATCGTACTCATAACGAATATAAGTAGAGCTGATAGACAAAGAAAAAACTATACATCGGCCATTATGAGAAACGGAGCAGAAAATAAGGGTCGGAATTTTCCGTAGAAGGTATAGAGCTGGTATGGTGTGCGGAGGATGGTTGAGGGAGGATAAGGGAGGGGGAGGGGGTAGTACCGAAAGTTAAAATCACATCATTTTATTTAGTTACTTTATGAGTTCGCTTCGCTACCCACTCTTCTGGTCCCGCGTCGAGTTCTACTAACTCCCGCCTGAAGTTTGTTCGAAGTTTTTCCCCCGCGGTGGATCTGGAGGGAAAGAGGAAACCGGTCGGGAGTGGCGGCGGCGGTGGCGAAATACGACGGGGGCGGGAGGAAGTGAAATAGAGAGAGAGAGCGAGATTGAATTGCGAGACTCGGAAAATGGTAGGAGATCCGCGTTACCGGGAAAAAGGCAAACTCGCGGTCTGATCTACTGCGGGGAAACAAACGGATATATGAAGGGTAGTTTCGGCTTTATATGTGTCTCAATTTTTCTCTTCTCTTTCTTGATAATAAAAATGCAATTCATCACTTATAGGTACTAGGCGATACGACGTCAGTTGGTTCCATTCAAACACACGACAGTTCGAGCATATCTCACATTTGCTCGGTGAGAATTTAGTTTGATAATGTTTAGCGAGTCGGTGTATAATACGTCATGATATACACGCGGAGATTCTGCTACTCGATCAACGTACTTTGAATTGCACAGAATTTTGCTGGAACCGACCTCCACCTTGTGCAGTGATATCGTCAACCGCTTGCATAAATACCGAATTATATAGGTTATACACGCGTACTTGTGTTTGCTAAATATTATTATATTACTCTATGCTGAATTTCGCATCTGTGAAGGCAGATGAAAATACATGGCGGAGCCGACGTTAAACGTCGCAATGCCTGGTTAAAGCCCGTGGAGCTTTGCGTTCTACGGCTTATATTACACACGTAGCTGTATACTAAGCACGTACGTTGGTGTTCACCTTTACCTTCGTATTTTTCGAGTGGTACGCGTATGTATGTGTAAACTGTAGCATACATGGCTACGTGTAGATAGGCATACATGATATAGAGTGCCGTTGCTACCGCTGCAAGCGAAGCGGCTGTTCTCATCACTCGATCAATTCAGCGAATTATTTCCCACGCTTCACTACGTTAGCTTATACTATACACGTATAGCTGCGTACACCGTAGATATACGACGAAGGAGATATCGAGCCAATCGAATATGTCGTTTGCCAAACACTGTCCTCCCCATAAACGATCAACATACATAGCCTAATATCGGATCGACTTATAGTTAAATGTACGGTACATAGACGTGATTGTATCAGAGGCAGACCTATACGTCGCGATAACTGACGTCTGTGTCAATAATTTTTTTTGTTTTCTTCTTTTCTGTTTGTTGAACTGAAACATTTCGCGGTAAGTTTCGTACGCACGTATGATACTCAGTTTGCTTATTTTTCTCACAATCGGCGATGAAAAAAACCCAAGTTTATAAGTATATAAATGTGAACGTCAGCGGTATGTACCGTGTACTATACTGAACTACTAAGATTTTGAGGACGCGCGGCCGGGGGTGAACTTTTCTAATTTTCCAGAATATAAAACACACAGCATCTCCTCGACACGCGACAACCCCCTCTCGCTCTCTCTTTCTCTGGAAAGCGTGGCGCGCGCCGTGTCCGCAAAGTTTGAGCTTGAAATTACTTGGTTCTCTAGTATCTCGGCGAAGAACAACGTCTAGAAGTGCCGTATACCCAACTCGGCTCAGTTCTTAACCACCTATAGCAAACTTCCCTCTCTCTCTCTCCCTTCATTACCTTCTCTTATCTGTATATGTATACCATCCCCTACTTCAACCACCAAACTCATCCTTGCTGTAGCTACTTTACTCACTTTGCCCACCCATAAGTCGGTATACTCCAATTTCTCTGGCTAATCGCCCAAGTTTCTATGATGCATATTATCCAACCATCAACCCCCAAATATCCTTCCCTATATATCGACGATTTGACCGAAAAGTCATTTAACATCTGGAACAGAGTTTTGTGACAGATCTATCAGAATGACAAACTTGATAGTACATCGTGGAATCAATCATCTTCATTGGCTTCTGTTAGTCCCGACGGTAATTCTGAGGAGAAGCGAAAATTAAATTAGAACTTGAAGTTCTCCCAAACTCTCAAACTCTTGATGGACGTTAATATGTTTGTGCTTTTGTGTACGCGTCGGAAAAAATTTCACCTATAACCTCGGATAATTGATAGCTCGTAATAATTAGCCAATCGATTGATCATTCTTCCGAACTTCTTGGCTTGTCTTCCGAAAGAGGCTGTTACACGCAATATCTATATCTGTATAGTTATGCAAGCGACCATCACGATTCGCGAGCCGAAGAGGCAATCCGGGGAATACAATGATCGGGGGATATTGGCAAAGCTCCACGGGTAACAAAAGCTCCGTCGACTAGGGCGCAGGCCCGAGTAGGGCGAAAGGGAGAGCGAGGGAGAGAGAGAGAGAGAAGAGAACCGAGACCCGGAGAGAAATGAAAGAGAGCGAAGACAAGATTGGGTATAGGGTCGAGGTGAAATTCATTCAGGAAGCATTTATCTCACCCCGATCGCTCCGATGAGAGCATTAAAAGGAAATTAAGGCCAGTTGTCAACGCTGATCTGAAACAGTAAACAACCATTCGGTAGATATTTGACGTTTCAACATCATCTAACAAGCCATATATACCTATATGTATATATTATTCGATCGATTCAATTTAAAAATTGCCATTATACATTTGACTGGCGAATTACTGATTCATTTGTTAAAAAATATGCATCGATATTATATAGTTTACGGTAGCCAAAAAGCAGCGCGGGTTTTTATTTTTCATTTTATACACTATTCTTTTTTATTCGTTATTCCCCCTGTATAAATATATATTTTTAGGTAGAGTTAATCTTTTTAGAGTGATCGTTTATCCTATTATACTCCTGCAGTTGAACTTTCATGTTTTATTGATTGCCTACCGCGCGCTTGTTGGACAGATTTAGCCCCCATCGTGTACCGCAATTGATTATATCAATAGATATCCCTGATAAAATCGCGGGTAGAGGCCGGTACTTTGTTATTAGGTGATAACGTTTGATAAAAGTTACCGCGCTATATGCCTCAGATATATTATTAACAACAAGAACAATATGATAATAATAATAAGTCTGATAGTAATAATGATAATAATGTTTTAGTCATCTGGAGAAGTTTTCGGAGCTTAATGCCTCGCCGCTCTTGTAATTTAACACGGCCAAATTAACTTTTCAGTTTTACTGAAGTTTCCGAACAACTTGACTGTGTTCTACCGTTGCTCCTGCTTTCTTTCGTACCCACGTTATACGTTATACATATATATTATATCCGCACATATATATACAGGTATTATATATTATACCCATAGAAACTTTCTCGCGAGAACTTTTTCTAAGTATTTTTACGAGTGGCTTGCGGAAGAAGGTTGGCAGGGCTTTCTCGGTGAAAATTCATTCAATTACATATCACATGCGTCTTATGATTAGTGATTATATAAGTTCAGGTATAAAGCGACTACACACGTACAACTATAGCGATCTATGTGTGATCAAAATAAGAATTTTCATACACGAATTATCGTGCTATGAAAATCGTAGAACTACACGTGATCGATATTTTTAGTTCGCACTTTTACAAATTTATTTTTTTCGTATACGCGTAGAGCGTGGGATGTCAAACAAAACGTAATTATACAGTTTGAATGTGATACAGAATAATAATTATATAGCGATGATGATAATCGAGCGTATCCGCGTTACGTGAAACGTAGTCGCCGGTGATCAATATAATCTCGCGTAGGTCGGAGTTCTTATTGGATTATATCGTCCCCATATCGTCATTTTCATGAGCCTAGATGAACGAAAATGAAAATGACGAAACAAGAAAATATAGTACTCATGTAGTTACATGTATACGAATTATTGCACGTGAATTTTCTTTTTCTGGATTTCTTTATCTTGAACTATGCGAGTAAAATTCACGTCCCCGAGATGATCTAATCAGAATTTGATTTCATTGAGATACAGAGAATTTCGAGATTTTCTCAGTCACTCTCATATTTATTTGTTCTTATATTACCTGTTTTTTTACTTTGAAAGAAATTTTTTTTAGTATTATTGCAGTGTACGCCTCGTAAATCATTGAAAGAGGACGCGACATATATGGAGTTGTAAGCAATTCGCCTTGCGGTTATCGTTCCCGTCACCGAACAATTCAGCTATATATGTATAACGCGCAGCTTTTATGGCTTCTATAAAGTCCCCGTTAAGCACTGAACACCATCAACCCTCCGGACGAAGGCGATGTTCTCGTGTTTATTTAATCGTATCACGTGTCTGGCTTTCCAGGCGAAAATCGTATATATACTTACAACCGCTTGTAGATTATTTATTACAATGAAATTATACATACCGTAATTTATGCGGGTATATACGTACATCGGATGAAAAAAGTGCGCGGAAAAAATCGAGACGATTATTAGGGATGAGAAAATTTCTTGACGTACATCAGGGACACCCGGTGGATTTCAACCCCCCTCGGCTGGTGCAACAACTCGCGACTTTACCGGGAGTTTGCCCGTTAAATGTACCATAGATATATCTATCTTTATAAGTCGCATGGGTATGGGTATAAATATCGAGTTGAGTTCTGTTACCGTATCGGCTTGTCTCTCTCGTTCGAAACGTTCGTTCCTTGTTTCGTAAAACTTTTCTATGATGAGCTTTGTTGGTCGTGCGCGGGCGTTTCCCAACAGGACGAAAAAGTTAAATGTGAAAGTTTTACTGGATATTCACGAAGCGGGAGATGCAAAGATAAAAGTTACTCTTTCCCAAGATATATATTCGTTGCTGCAGGTTTCCAAACGTCTATCAAACATTGGAAGTTCATAAGAAAAAAAGTGGTGAGAAGCATCCTCGTTTCAAGATGAGTTTACTGTTCATCTTACAATAATCTCATGTTCACAACTTTATTCGATATCGACCCGAAATATTCTCTATCCGTGATCTAATCGAATCAAAATTCTTCCGACACGCGATACTTCTTTTAGTTTTTCATTTTTCTTACAGAAAATTTTATTCCGAAAATAATTTATGATTGAAAATTCTTCATTTTTATATTGCACCAATGCGCCCCAGCGCGAAAAAAGTCGACACTTTATTAAATATGTAAAATAGAACTACGTCGGGAACAGACAAACGAAACCTTAAACATAGTGTTTCGTCTTTACAGAATGTGTAGCACGATATTACGTATGTGCATGCACATATGTACATAAAAATACATATGTACGGTACACATATAGTTTTGGAACTCCACGTATGTGGTCGCAAGGAAAAGGCTTTTGTTCCGCCCGTAAAGTTGTCGGGGTTGATTTACTGCTTGTCGGTGCCCTTCGGTAAGCAAAACGAAGGGTATTGATTACCTGCGTTCATATACTACTTGTCATCCAAAAGAGTTTCAACTCTGTGATCTCGACTCAGTTTGCAGAGGTTCCAACTTCATCATTGCTCTTTTTCTTTCCCTCCACCTTTTTTTTTTCTTCTTTCTTTCCTCTGATCATTTTAACCGAGCAGATGAGAAAGAAGATCGATCGATTTAAAAAGTTCTTGTCCCCCCTACCCTAGAGATTTTTTTTTTCAATTTCAAACTTCGTCGTTATATTACGTGTAATTATATTCTTTTAAACTCCTCGGTATTTTTTTTTTTTTCATCGAACAAGTTTCTCCTATAACATTCGCCCAGCTGTACCTATATGATTATTTTTTTTTCAATCTTGTAAATTTTTCTTTTTCTCTACTTATCTTCAGAACTTTTCTTACAGTATGGCGGGGAGAAAGACCAGACAAAATCACTCGATACAGCATCTCCTCGAGCTGCCGTCGAGTCGACCTACACCCAAAACACCCCCTGAACCTGACAAAGAACTTCAACAATCATCCGCCGTACCGACTCCTAGACAAGTACCGGTAACCGTTTTACATCCCACACCAAAAAAGGTAAGTCTAATTGTCAGCATTGCAGATCTTCGTCATCTGCTTTTCTATGGTATTCACACTAGTCTATGTAAAAATAACAGGTATATACGTCTTGACCTTTATCGGAAATCAATTACACTGTTTAATATGTATGATGCAGCGAAGTTCGCGCCACTGAATTTATTTCGGGAAAATTATTAGTTTGACAAAATAAATGATAATTCGCAGTCAAGGATTATATCGAGCTGCTAGGCCGAACGACTTTGGAAACAAGTTCCCGTTTTATATCTCGTTTTTTTCGATCCGAAAATAGAAAAATTGGCGATAACTCGATCATTTCGATAGACGGATCAATTCGATAAGCAGATTCGGATTCCTGTAATAATTGTTAAAAATCCCAACTAGAATTAGGAAAATTGAACGAAAAACGGCATTAGAACTGGGGAGTAACAGTCCAACGTACATCAGCGCACAAAGAAAAAGCTCGATTCGCGTTCAAGCTCCTTGACGGATTTCCCAGGTTTCTTAACTTACATTTATACATACACACGTATACACACATAGGACTGCGAATCGATACAAGATATACAAACATCAGATACAACATTTTAGAACGAGGTGAAAACTTTCTGCGGAAGTCTGTAAAATGCAGCTGCGAGATGAAATATAGCTGCGTTGAAGATTCATCTTTTATCATCATATCCGTTTTAGGGTCGTGAATTTTTTTTCTTTTCTCTTTGTTTTCTCAAATTCATCCCACTAGGTATTATACAAAGTTTTCTACTTAACTGCCCACAGTTTGAAAGTGGAATAAGTCGGGAGAAGTTTAAAGCCACCATTTTCAATGTACGTACATCCAGCCTTAAGAATAAGAAACGGCTCCGAAGCTCGAGCCGAAGCTGTCTTGTAAATGAAATGAAGAGAAAAGAAAAGAAAAGAGGGAAAAGAAACATAAAAGATCGTGCGGGGGAGAGAGAGGAAGAAAAATTGAGATGCTGTTTCCTTGGGGGATGAAAAAATTAATCAGAGTCTACAAAGTAATAAAAGTACACTTTCATAAAATAAGGGGTGGAATGGTAAATTTCCACGCGGAAATCGTTGAATTGGGGAAGGTCGGGAGTTACGCGGTTTCTAATATACCAGCTCATGTTATAACATAATATAATACCTACCTATACTCTTTTCGAGTAAAGTTGCGATAACTTAGAATCTCAGATATTTACTCAGCGTATGAAAAACTTATTTTACCTCGGCATCAGCAAATAAGGGTGACTTTATTATTTCCGGTAACGTTAAGGGGGCGGAGTATTCCGCGCATCGAGATCGGAACTTGTACGTTGGAATGTGGCCAAGAAAATATTTTTAACTTCACCACCGTATAAACAGTGAAAGGTTCGTTGGGTTTGCTTTTTCGAAAACGCTATATAAGCGGCAATCCAATAGATATATGGCATATAATGTATATAATAGGAATAAGAAGTCTAGTCTATACCGGAAGTCCGTTGGTTTTTGCGAATTCCGTTTAGCTTTGGGATGTCCTCACTGACGATTCTCGCAAGCTTTCAATGCTCTTCAGCTACTGGTGTGAGTTTGTTTTAGCGGTGTTGGGTAGTGCAGTGCAGAGAAAGCGATGAATTCCGGTATCGAATTCGCGGCAAACCACCTCGGAACGGTATTGTAATTTATGAAGTGAAACCTTTGGTGATTCTGAACCTCCCCGTTTCCCCGCTCGCAGGAATATTTCGCGTAATCAAAGCCATCACAATTGATGGTTTGCAACCAGAGACGTACATGGTATGCACCTGGAGAGCTTTCCAACAATCGGACCGCAACGTGCTCTAATATAATGTAAACAGCTGCTGGCTTCACTTTGAATCCGTAGTATCCCCGACGTAATGCACTCAAAATAGGATAAAATTTTCCCACTACAGTTCAATCAAATTTTATCAAACGAACTGATTGCAAGAGTTTGCTATAGGGAACTAAAAAAAGAAATTAATTTTAAATAAATTGCGTGAAATTGGAAAGCTTTTACTTTTTTTCACGATCTTGCAGGACTTTCTGTTTCCGAAGGGTCGGTAATAATATATATTATTTCGAGGGTACGGTCCAAAGAGGAGGTTGATATTAACAGATTATCGGTAAAGTTTTCTTCTTTTTTTTTTCTTTGTTTTGATTGCTAAATACTACTCGCCAACCGATGTAAGTAAGTAATTGTTTTATTACGTGAAGCTTCGAGTGGATTTAGTCGATAAGAGCTCAAGTATATAAAGATACGGCAAATAAGTATATTGCTTTTTTCGTTATCCATAAATCTCAAATATTTACCGTCTCTCAATTGAATATATATAGCTGATCTTCTCTGTAATAGTGAGTTTAACAAAAGATGACAATCTATTATCTATTATGTATAACTCTGGTGTATTTTCGGAACGATTTCCCATTTCGTTCAATTCCTCATTTCGTTTTAGAATTACGAAATGGTATGAGATATTCCAAATTTAGACAGATAACGTATTCAAATTTCGGTCTGACGAAAAAGAAAAAAAGAAAAAAGGAAATCGTGTAGATCAGGCTACCTAATATTTTAATATTTAATTATTCCGAATAATCGCTGGTAACAAATCAGTTCGGGAAATGGCTTCGTTCCGATCTTCGTTCGTTTCGAGTTCCGCTATCGATTCAACGCGGTTTATTTTTTGAAAGGCGATGGGTTGTTGCGGCGGGAAGTTGGGAATTCCAGGATATCAGGGTTGGTTGGTTCCGCTCATATACCTCCGTAAATACATGCGACTTACATACCCATATACATATAGCCACATGTACGTACATATGAACCAGAATGACGCGTAACCCTCGCGCAGCTGCGCA
Organism: Athalia cordata; assembly: GCA_963932425.1. NCBI lineage: Eukaryota > Metazoa > Arthropoda > Insecta > Hymenoptera > Athaliidae > Athalia > Athalia cordata. The sequence goes on from OZ010626.1 coordinate 38,139,527, forward strand.
GGAATCAATCAATTTAAGGATTAAACGATTGACGGGTGATCAAGAGATGTGGTCTTTTAGACGTGTCAACTTTCGGGAAAGTTGTTTTTTCTCTTCGTAGATGTAACCATTTTAGTTGGTAGGAAAAGTGAAAAAACTGTTTTTCTCATCGACGATATCGCGAATATATCAATGTCGTTGCGTCGGTAAATTCCGTCTCTTTGCACACGATACATCCGAGTGAATGAATGGACGCGTGGGAGTCGGATCGAATCAAATGACGAATTACTCGAAATTTGAAAACGATTTCGAACGCATCGCGCCAGGTGCACCTCGCTCTGCAGGGTGCTGGAAAATCTGATCAGCCCAATATTCGACCTATTATATTGACTCTGTCACAGAATCTCTGGCAAAACCACAAGAGGAGCGGTAAAGGAGATTGGCAGGGAATCGATTCAGCTCGTTCATTCATTCTTTTTTTTTCGAATTTTATTTAATAGGTGGATGGGCCGAGGCTGGTTATTTTAAAAGTTTATTGTCATATCGACGATTAAGCCGGGCACCATTAATCGCATATCTTTTCGCGCCGCAAGCCCTTTCTATTCTGCGTTTAACGCCTGTTTTACTGCCTCTGTTACGACCCTATTATTATGACGTTTTCAAGGTATATGTACATAAGGTGTAGGAGCTACCGACGAACGGATGGAGATATAGTTCGGGATTCAGATATATAGCCGTTTTTTTGCTGTGGCTGTAGAGAACTTAGATATTTTCCGTTGAAAAGAAGAAAGGAAAAATAAGGTGTAGTAATAATTCGATGAGTACAGCGAATTTCCAACTGACAAAAGCTGGCGATCAATGAAACGAAGGATCTTATTTTACTTCTTTCGTACTGTTTGGGTTCGGTTCGTTTGTTGAAAACAAGAAACGTCGAAGGATCCGCTTCCAACTTTCTCACTCACGCCTTTATTTTCTACTCTGTGTGTCGCTGCAAACGTGTTATTCGCGTTGGTTTGTGCTGCGGTTTGTCTGAACAATTCTCTCTACAGTTTATTTCATCGGGTATAACGATTTTTAAACTTTGTTACAAAAGTTTCTCGCCACTCCGCAGAGTTTAAGGGGAAGTTTGGAAAACTTTTCTAATGGTAGCAGGGGATACTTGGACGTTTTCCACCCCTAACTTTTATCTCAACTTAATTCTACGATCGCACGGTGGTGTCGCTTTCGTCGCTTGGCTGCCGGGTGTTTTTGAGAAACTGCAGCTGAAACTCGATGGGGGTTGTTTCTTCCGGGGTTGAAAAGCCAAATTTGTCGGTAACACAGTACGTGATAAAGTTATCGTCCGTTGAGGGTGGTTTTCCCTTACTTACCTACTCGCAGTTTCCTGTTTCCTCAGGAACTTTCCGTTGGTATTTCATCATACGACGGCATTCGAGAATCCTTTACGAAAGGAAAATCCATCAGGTAGTATTTTATCGACGAAATAGTCGGACGATTGAATCTCAACAATCGGGAGTTTATTACTGCTCGCCGATGGAGATTACTGTAATTAAAAAGTTACTCATCGATTATACCGTGACTTGAAATGTGCTCGCACAGATTTTGCCAAATAAATATGGGAAATTGGATCTGTGCGAATAGCAATTATTTGACGCCATATTATTGGGTAACCCGCAGTATACATACACGCGTTGCATGTATTACAGCCTGCATTGTTGAGCGATAATTATATTACCAGAGGTATAATCCCGAGATGGTGAACATTGGTGGCGTCATTATATCAAGCTCGTCGAGACGTGCACCACCAATCAGACGGGAGTTTCTCTGTACTACCTCGGGGCAAGGTAACGCGAGGTAAAGATATAAGATATAAGGGATAAGGTATAAGGTGGGTAGTACCCACATGTAATTGCAACATCGTAGCAGGCGGATTAACAACGTAACTAAGTTACTCCCGGTGCAGCAGCAGCCTGCATAATACAGTCTGCGTACTGTAAATCTGCTATACGGTTGCCATTAATATCGAAGAGTCTTGTTTTCGGCGGTAATTCCGTTCAAGTTTACCACGCATTTAGAAACTCGACGGTGCAATTAATTTATTCGACTATTCGTTTATTCATTTATTTTTTTTTTCTCTCTTCTCCTTGCCCGCTCCAGTTCTGCTCCCTAAACGAGCGCATACATAAATTAACATAAATAAATTAAAGAGAATACGCAGAATTTTTATGCCACACTTTCTCTACTCTGCAGATCGTCGACGTTCGTTGCACGTAACGATCAATTCGATCGCAGGTAGAGATAAGGTAGTGTTCGATGTGAATCTGAAAATCTCATTCAGAAAAGATTACGTCATGTTGACATGTTGATATCTATGTGCTATTTTTGGATCGTCTTATTCCGATGCAAACTCTCGTTTCGTCCTGCGACCCGCGATCATCCCCGTTTCGCCCTCGCCTTTGCTCGCCCTCGGCTAAATAGCTAACTTCGTGCAACTATCCCAATAGATTATGATTATTGTGTAGGAACGTCATGATTTATGCAATTATCATAAATTTGCCCCTTTCCGTTCTGCCACCTTCTGTATGCTTAAGGCGCTCAACCTATTCATAGAAATTCAATAGCATATTATGCGCCCGTTAAAGGTCCATTCAAATGCAACGTGAGTCTTCCAAGATTAATAATCATCATTCTGACAATAATTATTAAAGATGAAAAAAAAAATACAAAAATCAGAACGATTATTCACATTAAAATTGGGTGTTGATTCTTTTGGCCGCGCTATCGAATTCGATTCGTGGTGTGGGAATATTTGAGAGAAAAAAAAAACGAAAGTTTATGCCGAAATTCAACTTCGATCTAATTCATGACCGTGCCCGATTGTAATTATTTCAATACCCTTGTACGTTATATGTACGAGAAAATTTCGTATCGTAGCAGACGCCTGCTTCAAGGTTTTATTTCCTACGGCTATATGTATCAAACAAAGTTTGCAACAAAGTTTGCAAATCAATAACGGACCGACTCCTAACCTGTTTCGCGAATCCACGAGAGATGGCGATGAACGTCCGTACCTCTTGAAACAACCCCATTTCGCATCTGCTTTACCGACCATAATTCACCCCTGCTTTTAGAAACATGCCTGAAGAACACCGAATACCAGTTTTTAATTGCTATACGCTCCAAATATTTGCTGCACAAATTTTTTCAAGAATTAATGCACTTCTAAGAAAAAAGAATCCACGATGTTCTTAATTTATTTATTTATCTCTAATTTTACTATACGTTACAGCTCGATATAAATGCTCGTAGTTTTTTCCCTTTGATTTTCTGAAAAGAGATATTGCTTATAAATCATCAAACGACTCCGACTGACGCGTACATTTTTCTATTTTTTTTTTCGTTCCCTTCTTCATATACCGCGTTCTCTGTTTCTTTTCGCTTCCATTTCCTCTTCGAGGTATTTCCGTTGAGCACACGCGGGGGGTGCTGCCGCGGCTTGGTTTACCGCAATTTCTCCAGTCGGTTGCTCGCCCCGGGATATAAATGAGAGAAAGTTAAAAATAATCTTGTATGGCCTCGTTCGCAGGGGATTGTGGGATTGCACGGTTGTATAGGCGACAGCCAAACCCACCCTACGCAGCCAGCAGCCCTGATGGTAGTAGCTTGCAGTCGAGTCGCTGTTCTACCGGTTACTTCATTTTACTTTATTTAATTTACAGGCACCCCACTGACATATTGCACGATATTATATCCGCGCAGAATACGCTGTACACGCCGTACACCTAGATTCGCATTTTACGAAATCCGCAAGTTCTTCTGTTCGTGGTGCGCCGGATTGCGAGCTCCCCCATTTTTCTCATCAGTTTTACTCGTCGCGATCATCTCGAAGAATAATTGCAATCTGCTTCCCACGAACGTGCAACTCGCAGCTTTTCGGAAATAAACGTTTAGGTTCCAACGTAAATTATTCCATCGCAAATTTCAGTGCATATTGTATGAAGAAAAAAAAAAAAAAAAATCTTAAATTTGGATAAGGGTTCTTACGGTCGTGGGAATCGCAGCAACAAGCATATGTGGGAATTAGGTCCCTTCCCTGCGTGTGTACCAAGGGTCGGACGTGTAGACGTTTCCGTTGGCACGCGCTTTCGAAAAAAGCTGTACCTCCTCGTCCTTTTTTCCTTTTACGTAGTTATACCGCCCTTGGTTCCTGAGGGCGAGGTGCAAAGGCCGTCGTATTAAACAAATCTCTTTAAGCGGATTAGAGACTGGCTTTCCGGTATTTTAACACCACGTTTCCAGGTCCTAACGCGGGATTAAACAGACCCCTGAACGGATTTTGGACGTTGCTTTTTGGTTTTTACCTTCTCATTCACGGTTGGATTTATATGACTATGTCCTGATTCTTGGCTATTAAATAAACGTCGAAAACGACTCGGTAAAATGAATTTTTGGATTATTTTTATTCGCCAAGTGTTTTCGTTAGCTGATTACTTTGAAATGGTGGCATAACACGATGTCAGTTTTTCGCTCGGTTTGGGTTGTCTTCGGGACGATTTGGCATTAAAAATACCGTACGCGGTTTAAACGGTAGGAGGTGTGCAGCAACACGTGCGTAGGAAAGGAAGCACCCTCGTTTAGTTTCGAGGGGGTAAATTTTTATGAATGAACGAGCGAAGAGGAGGATATGCCTAGGCGTGGGGCTGGAACGCGCGGCACCCTGTCAAAAGACTCTCCGCTTCACCTCGTCTCTTCGCGTTCTCTCGTTGGTATGGAGTTTGCGAACGAGTAAACGTAGTTGGGGGCGAGGTGTCGGTAAACGCACAAAAGAAAGCTTAACCCTCAGAACTCCCAGGGGTTTATAAAAATTGTGTCAATTAGGGCGCGAAGGATATGGAAGGATAAAATGTGAGCCACGACGTGAAGGGTGTCGCGCGCAACAGACACCCATTATAGTCCTATATAAAACAGATTTCGGTTATAGAAAATTTGTACATTTTTCAAAACGGATTCAATCGAATGAACTCTCCTATACTTATTGCTTTCTACTCGCTGCTGTTTTTGAATTTTACTTACTTACGAGAGTCACGGAAAATCTGATACCGAAACTGTTTCGTTTTTGAAAATATCTGCACAACGTGGGGGTTAAATGTAAGGGTCGTTGGGGGGTATTTACGACATTACAATGCCCCGTGGGCCAATCCCTGTTGCGCCCTGAAGTCGGTCCCCGATTCTCTATCGCTCCCTTGTTTCGGACTACTGCTCTTCTGCTTGCAATTCCGTGTACAATTGTACCCGGAGTTCTTACCGCCTGAGGTTATATCCGCACAGTTTGTACGCGTGCAGTAATCATGGAATTTGAAATGAGTAAATTTTTTTCATCTCATAATAATCGTTACGGTCCGTCTATCGGATAATTGGACGGCTTTCCATCTCTCTTATAGACGCGTCAGTCGAATCGGTCCAATCCTGGTTTATTGTTGCGGTAGCTAAAATTTGTCGGATAAACTCTGAATGTACTTGTTCAAAACTGAGTTTAGACTCTACGGTTGAGCTGTGTACGAGGTATATGTGTATACGTACGCCTATAGTCACGTGTGCCGTACAATATGTATAGGTATATAGGTAGTTAGGTTCATGTATAAATGAACCCGAGTCCTGCAGTAGCACACTCGATGGTTGGGTGAATACGACGGGCGCGCTGGGCGTTTAGTTTTGCTCGCGCGTTCTATAATATTTCCCTCTTCATATCTCGCCCCCAAAAGTTGGTCGGGGCTTACAGTAGAAATGGAAAGGGTTTTCCCCGGTATCGCAAGGCCGGAAGGGCTGCCGGGTTATAATGAAATATAGGCTTGCCTTGCCGTAAGACTGCATTAAGATTATACCTACTATAGCCGCCGTGCGGGCTCTGTGGCTGAAGGGTGAATCGAGTGGCGTTGCGGGGGAGGAAAAGGATGGAAGGGTGGTGGGTGTCGGGGGTGGTAGGTCGAAATAAGAGGAGGACGGAGAAGTAGATGGTTGGTATACGCATACCTACACATACCTATACACACAAAAAGGGGAAAAGGGGGTATAGCGAAGAGAAGAGAGCGAGCGGAGACGTAAAGGGGTAAGGGATTCCTCGTACAGTGTTTTAATCAAGCCGGATTTGCTGTGGCAAGCCGTGCCTCCAACTTTCATTTTAGCCAAGCTCTACCGACTCGCGTCGTCTCTCTTCTTCAACAAAATTCTGAAATTGTCCCGGATAAAACGCGATCCGTGTCACTCAGCCGCGAGGTGTAGGGTATACCCATCTTATACATACCTATATATGTGTATAATATATTTATATATATACCCTTTCCAACCAGTTTGTGATGCGAAGACGCAACGACACGACGGATCTTCTACGTTATTGTTTACCAAATTCAATTCTGACGAGACTATCGGTCCTTATATTCCTTTCCAAACTCCTGAAACGTCTAGATGGCTCCTACTTCTCTCATTTGCCACCCCTATTCCCCATACTTTCTATCCCCACAAAGATTTAGCTCAAATTTTTTGCAGGACTCTCGAGACCTGCACCCTGTGTGACTTTCCCCCAAGTCGTAATTTAAGTTTCGTTCATTCGCCAACTTGGCTCAATTTTATTTGCAATCTCGAGGATGGACACGCGAGTCGAAATGGCTGGCGAACAAAATCCGTCGACACTTTTACCCTAGCAATTAATTGCGCATTTATCATCGGCAGCAAGGTAAACAGGTAATCCACGGGGTTCGCCTAGCAATTTGGGCACGAGGCAGATAAGAGGGGCTCAAAATATAAAGTCGAGGAAATCCTTAGGGCTTATAGTGCTTCGGCGGTGAAAGAGAAGAGGAGGAAGGGGACGTGCCGAAGGACGTGCAGGGGGTAGAGAAAGCAACGGGGTGGCGGCGGGCGTCGCGACGCGCGAAGGTATCTAATCTATATTGGAACTGCTAACTGAAGTATTATGTACACCGTGGTTTCGCGGGACGACGCGACGCCACGCCAGGACCAAAGGTGTGCTTTTGTACGAGTGGGTGAAGGGAGAGGAAAGTGGTAAAAGACGATACCGAGCTTCCAACTGGAAACTTTGATCCATCGATAAATCTGGAAGGTCCTGGTAACTTTATCCACATGTATACAGAGGGCCTAAAGCCCGACTACAACCATGCGCGAGAAGGGTCTGTGAATAAAAACAGGGCTATGGAGGTGGAAATAAAAAAAAACAAGTTGCGGTATGAAAGGAAAATTTTTTCTTATCATTCGCAATCGCGATGAGTTTTAATACCCATAAAGCTGGACTTGGACTTCTGTCACGATGGCGAATGCGGAGGGCTGTGAATCCGCGGAACGTTGACTTTCGTGGAACCTTCCTGACAAATACAAGCTTTGTGCGGCGACAATGGGGACTTTATTTCCGGCCCGGGTGGGTCTACAATGTAGGCACTACACTGTAATTAAATTCCCAAGCCCATGCCCCCAAACCTAAGGATTCGCGGAGGTATAGGCGACTGCCGAAACCCACCCGCGGCCAACGGACCACCACCTACCAGTTACCAGCTCGCTCGGTGATGCTTCTAAAGGGAGTCTCTTGGTACAGGGAATTGAGAGAGTTTGAAATGTAGCATATTGCATACTGACCTTATACTACACAGCTTCCCTAGCTTCACCGTATTGTTAACCGTACCGTTTTACTCCGCAAGACTGACCGAAAGCCGGAGGCGTTGCAAGCAGCTGCTTCGCAACGTTGCAACAATATCCAAGATGAAGAGATTCGACCTGCACTAAAATAGCTCATGTAACAAACGTAGTTGAATCGGGTTGTAAAAGATCCTGAATTAGTTTGTTCTTTATTTACAAGTTTTCAATTGCGGTTATGTTATACCAGTTTAAAAATTCGAGGGGTCGAGAATCGTAATTAATGCGGGGTTGGAGGACGATAGGTTCTGGTTAATCGGAAAGTTTCTTACGCTGCATGAAATAATTAATAATTTCCGAGGGCAGTTTTCTTGATAAACTAGATTATACGTACAGCTAGAACGTGTTTCCTGGAAGAAAAACACGTGGTGAGTATTAACTCGCTACAGCTCTAGCTCTGGGGGTGTATGATGATACGGGGAACGTGAAAGTGAACGTTATAAGTGTGTTAGACACATACGTAGAACGGGTAGAGGAGTTTGAGTACCTCACTCGCGAAACCTACAAGTTTACATTACAGAGAAGATTATGTAGGCAACCGCAACCGACCCCGCCTCCTATTACTTTTACCAAACTCCGATATAATGAACAACAACGCCCTTTAATTATTAATTGTAACTGAATTATAAGTTCGAAGCTTGCGCCCAACGCGCTATTGCCATCGCAACCAGTTTCCTCGTTCTTTCATTAACTGCCACTGCTTTTACTGCAGGTACAAACTCGGTACCGGCGGATGCCGAGATTGGCTTTGTTGTTTATTCCGATAAAAGCTCTTGCGTTAATATTATCTTTAAATCTGGCATTCCGTCCTTCGTCTAAGATTCACCTGAATTCAAATTCATCCTTTCACTCCCTGGCTTCGTTCGTATATTTTGGTATCGAACCACATCAGACAAATTGTCATCAAATTTTGAGCGTTGTTAGACGTCGACGATGTAAAGCGGTGAACGTTAATGAATGCTTTATTGGGTCTGAGGTACAAGCACAGGGAAAACCCTCGATGTCGACGCGTGCCACATCCCCCATTTCACCCCTATGGGCGAAATCCACTAAATAGTTACTCGCTCAGTTTTGTCATATGGGAAACGATTTTGTCTCACACATTTGAGAAACTATAAAAATCAATGCTGTCTGTAGCCCAGGTTCTTTCAGCTGTGCAACTAATCTTCGTCGTTGTTCTAAAATTATGTACGAATTTATTGATTAGATAATTAATTTATTTATATTTGTTCCATCACTCGCAGCTGATGTGATTTTATCCTCGTGTAAAAATGTATGTTATATTTATATTTATAAACTGTTGGTAAAGTGTTTGCGGCAGCATCTGCAAGGGTCGTGCGCTGACCGCTGGGTGAAGGGGTCACGTCGCTGGCTTGCCCGACCGCTCGCTGTTTCAATTAGTCATGCTAACGTTTCGATAATTAATCTTAGAAGAGGGTTGATTTGAGCCAAATCGCCCTCGGCGAAAGGGTAACTCTGCCTGCAGTTGCGTCTTATATAATTGAACCAAAAGTAATTGCTTCAAATAATTTACCCGGCAAATTATCAATATTGAAAAAATGTTTATCGCGTATCTCGAAATTCTCGGGATTCTCATCGTGTGCGGCAGAAATATCATGTCTCGCGATATTCAGGGCTTTACGAATCCCGAAAAACTCCGATTCTGTTTTATAGAGTTACCCATATCGGGTGTAATGCAGTTCAGGGGGGAGGGTCAAAAATATCGAGTGGGAGAAATCTACTTTATGCAAATTTAGAATCACGTTTGAATTCAGGCCACGTAGGAGAACAGGTCGTGCACTTAGTTTGGTGTTTGAGTTGGTGCCGGATACATATTTCAATCGTCAAGCTCGGCGGGGGGTTGTTTGCCGGTGACCAGAATTTAATATTCATCCAATCACAGGGGACTCACCGTGGTTCCAAACTCTGTTTGCCTTTCCGCAACGACGGGTCAAAAAATTGTTCCGCATAACCAAGTATATACGCTTCGCGCCCCGTTGCGACACAGTATCACGGAGTTTTAGAATTTTTTCTTCTTTCCCTCCGAAGATTAAATTTCATTTTTCAATTTTTACATGTTACCTTTTTTTTTTTATTTTTTTTTTTTACCCTCTCATATTTTTCTTTTATTTTATTATATTTTGCCGATATAGTACCCAATTCTGAGAAAGTTACCTCTGGTCAACATTGATACATAAATTTTATTCCTCGACCTCGAACAACGCGTATGTATAGAGAAAAAGTAAGCACGGTGGACGGAACGGAATCTCAGTAGCATTGGAAGGAAATGGGAGTTCCAACAGTTGGAATGGTATGGCGAATTTGCAGGATGTACGTACAGGTAATTCCGTGGAAAAGGCTTAGGCATTTCCGAGGCGAACGGGGTCCTTTGGGGGCAGTGGTGAACACCTGACCTGGGCAACCGATGGCTGCTTAAAACTTTGCCTGCAGCTATGTTGCAACTTCACTCGTACGGAGTCCTAGGGGAGAACAACGCCAGAGATGAAGAGATCAGGGGAGACGGAGATACGGAGAAAGAGAGAGAGATAAAGAGAACGACAACGGGGGTTGAATAATGCGAGAGGAAGATGCAGAAAAAATTCAGTCACACACCTGATGTACAAATTTTATTCGAAGGATGTGTATGTATGTTATGCTAAAAAACGTCGTTTCAGAGCGAAAGGTGATACGTATGAGTCTAAAAAATAATCATGCGCTTCTTTCTTCTTTTTTTTTTTTATACCGAGACCACGGATTTCGCTTTGCTTGTATGGCCTCTGGTCATTTTCCCCCAATTTCTGTTAACTGGTCTTGTTATACGTGGTTCTGGAGGGGTAATTATGGCTGCACGTACAGTATGTGTACATGTTAAGGTATATATTCGTATATATAAGTATAATATATATATAGATATTATTATGGTTATTATTTTTTTATAAATTCATCCGCTCTCGCTCCGGTAGCCCTCGAAACTCCGCCGCGTGGTCGGATTTAATTATTTCTGGAATTCAGTGCTAATTAAGTTTGATCGAACGAATTCGCGGGTTTGTTGTCGAGTTTGGCCCAATGCTTACAAAACAACGATCCGACAATGTAAATTAAATTTATCAGCGACGGTGTATAATTATGGTTAAAAACTTTTGCACAGAGTTTCAAGTGTATATAAAACATTCAAGACAATAGCCCAGGCTATTTTTATTCCACTTTTATTTTCATTATCGAATTAGGTGTTGCGTGAAAAACGTAGCCTCCAATTAATATTCATATAAATTAAATCCTGCCGGGTTGGTACGAAATTTTTTTTCCGTTACGTGCATTTCTCTCTTTTTTTCCAAGTTATTATTTATCTTGCTATATCATCAGAGATTTCCGTGATCCCCGTTTCTTATATGTATACCTACTGTGAATCAAAACCCATCACCGCTGCATGCAATTTTTTCGCCATTTCTTTTTCTCCTTGAATTGTCTGGGAGAGGTGATTCTCTTCCGTGCGGAGATGGCAGCAAGTTTGTAATAAGCGAGATGAGAAGGTGTTTTCAAAGAATGTTTGTTAATTTGAATTTATGTCTGCAGTGTAGAATGATTCGCGGTATTTCCGGTTCGATGCGAAAGGCATTCGATTAGCTGGATATCCTTAATTCTGCAAGGCAGAAACGCCGCAGAAATAGAAAAAGATGGAGGGAAACTATAAGGGCGAAAGGGAGTGGGAGAGCGTCAGCGACTATTCGCTGAGGAATTAGGGTGTGCTTTTTGAAGTTTTGCGGGGTCCTGCGAGAAGGGGTACTTAAGGGATGCGCTTAATTTCATAGACGCGAAACAACGCTGTGTGAGGTCGTACGAGCTGGAAGAATTTAACCCCATGTAAAGTGCGTTTGAACCCCCAATATGCTCCGAAGGATTCAACAAAATCCGTTCCAAAATCACACAACGATTCATCAAGATCTGGTTCAAGTCCAGAAAAATCTTTACCATTCGGATGGTAAAATATAAGTTGGCATTCGAGATTCGACGATACGTTAGTCACCGATGAACGCCGTTAGGAATCAGAACGCAAAAGATAGAACAGATGCTCTTGTCATGCATGAAATTAAGCCCACCCTTTGACTGGGAGGGTCTTGGGTTTGGGCTTGGCGCCGCAGCTCCTGGTAATTGCACGGTAGCGCAACGGTGATTAATGTTGCTTGTTATTAGGACAAGACGCGAAGATGTTTTCAAGATGCCCGCGCTCCTGCTTGTCAAAGGGTTGTCAAAGGGCTCCTACCTTCTCCCTGTTTCCTCATTCCTACCCATGCCAAACCTACTCGGCCCTATACGGGCGCGAAAGCCATTAAGAAAATGTCAGGGTAGTCATCGTTCCAGAATATAGAAAAAAAGTACACCGTATATAAGCTCTGTCCATAGTTTTTAGAGGGAATCGTACGGATTTCTTAGGGTAATTTTTTTCACGTGTGAAAATCTTTTTTCTTAAGTTTGACGGGGTTTCCGCGGGGGACGGAGAAGCGAGCGGTGAGCATAAAGATGATAATTTTCGTGTTGTGGGATCATTTCATCGTCGGCGATGGCGTTGTCATCTTCATCGCGCATCTGGGCAGAGCGATAGCGATTACTTATGCGTCCCGTGCCTCCTCGTACAGAAGCTTTCCTCCTTAAGGGTGTCCGTGGGCTCTTGGGGGCTGGGGTACACCAAGTTAACACGAACATATAAATTAGCGGGCATCTTAGCAGGCCGCTTGCAAGTTAGTCACGTACCGGGTTTAAACTTGACAAGAGAGGATTCTGCTGGCAGTGCTGCTTCCCACCGTCGCGTCACCTGGCTCAGCCAAGCCGAGCGAAGGGCGCTAAGGTTCGCCGTCCACAATTTCTACAACGCCATAATACCACCCCTAATTCTAGTCAAATTTGCCCGCTTCTATGCAAATCACTTGCTGCGTATGGAAAATACCTTATGCTGCAGATATACGTGCTGCAGTAATGCCACACTTTATACCCCTTATCAAAACAATTTCGTATCGCCTGCGATGTCGAACTTCGTATAACAGTTTGTCCCCGCAACGCGACCATTCAAAATTCTAGCTCTGCAGTTCCCTGGGATGAGAAAAATTAGAAACATTTTTTTTCTGGTTCTCCATCTTTTCCTCACCGGAGTTCTCATATCCTGTGAGATTGATTTTAATCTCATTTCCAACCACGAATTAGTACTGAAAAATACATTACAGTTGATGATACGAAATCCTGAGGTCGTCGTCGTTTCCTAGCGACTGCAGGCGTTCGCGGGCTGCATGATCAATGGACGGCGCAGATGTTGTTTCGGACGGTGAATATTGTGCGTCTAATCGCCCACCCTGTCACTCTGACCGCATCCTCCCTCGCACGCCCTGTGACCCCTTATAACCCCCGTTCTCTGTTATTCCCCCCTTCAGTTTTCGTATATACATACCGCTTGGGAAAACGGCCCATAAATCGAAAGTTCTCCAGCTACTGTCGGGCCTAAGCTAAGATTGAGACCGTCGATTTGTCTCTGGAATGAATTACGCAAATCGATATTTGCCTGCCACTACGGGAAAGGTATCGGTTGCGTTATAATAGCCATACATATATATTCTCACACCTCGTCGAAGCGATGTAGGTACGAAAAAAAAACAATATCTGCAGGATAATTAAAACGTTGGCAAAATTATATCAAAGGTACCTAATTATATTCTTGATTAAAATTTCGAATTAGTGTCAATATTAACAGAGAAGTATATACATATATTTACATGAATATTTATGAAATACTGAGATCTCTGCAGGATAAAAGATATACAAGGTCGCTTGAAATTAAACGAGAAAGAGAGAAATCTCAATTAGTCGTTTAGCTAATCGGGATAATTAGGAAGCATAAAGTCCCTTTCGCCGGAGTATCTCTGCTCCGCTCATTCATCTTCTCACTCTACGACTGCAGGGGTGTCAAGTCGAGATCGGTGGCAATATTTCAGTCGTTGCGCTTCCAAAATCTGCCAAACAGCTTTTTCGTCGAACCAAAAATAAAGGAATGCATTTGTTGGTTGACTGTAGGATGATTTATCTCTCTGACTAAACAGTCACGCATGATCACATATGCGTCACACGATTTTTCCAACCTGATAAACTATACCAATCCTACGGCTCTAATTTCCGGTAAAAGTCTTACGAGCGAGCAGAGTTGAAAATGAGAAGTAAATCTCAAGATAATTCCGCGTTGGTTTTTCCTCGTGATTTGTATGCGGCTTGTATAGCGATGGCTACTGCCAGCTTGGATTATATTGCAATCCCCGGTAAGCTGGACCCGTTAATCTCCTTCTTATTGGCAGCTGACTCCTCAAAATGAACGCGGTTGGAAAAAATCATCTGACCTTTCCGATCATAAATCCGAACGGTTTCAACATCGTTTCGAAGCTTGATAGCGAGCAAGAATTTTTTCATTAATTAACGGTTTATAAATTGGAAACCAAGGTTCATGCTCATGTACAGTGGCGAAAAGTTATGCTCGCAGGGCCGCCTTTAGCCCTTGGTCTTTTCTTCAATCTCTAGGCAACTCTGATTAACCCTAACGGGGGAGGGGAGAGGGGGGGGGGGGGGGACATTAGCGAAGGACACTTCAAAGTAGTCCAAGTCCCGATTTGTCAGGCTTTGAGGGGTAGGGAGAAGGTGGAACCCCGTACTTCGGCTGCGGTCCGGTCTTCTTAATGTTAAATCTAACCCTACCTCTAGCCGACCTGACCGTAAACCTAATCTTACGGTTGGTCTTACTTAAGACTTTAGACTCCGCGATTCCTTCCTAAGAATCCTTCCCTCAGCCCTTACTTGCCTTTCTAAACACCCTTATATAGTTTCTCCTTTACACCATCGTCGTCGTCTCCTTGCACTTCTGAGGTATTCCAACTTGGTTCCTTTGACGTTCTCTCGATTCAAAACTTCCGCCGTCGTCTACGTCGCATTACTTTGTGGTAAAACGATAATGACTCGAAAGTTACGTACATAAAAATTAAGAATTCTGAATAACTGACGATGAACGAATTATACTTCGACGCATCGTAATCGGAATTGAAATCGCGTTTCGCATTCATGTTCATATTCATGCACGCGGTTCTAGTTTACGATCAAAAGCAGGAGCTTGCAGGGAGTTGCGCAGTTATATACGAGGTGTTCACGATCAGTTTTATGTTGTCTCTTTCTCGCTATTTGTGGTAGAAAATTTTTCAGTTTAACGATGTAATATACCAACGTGAGCACGCGCCTCTTATACGTACGTACCTTCGTAACCCGCACCGCCATATATTTCTCGTTCGTTAACACGATCGGTCGTTTCAACTTGTAATCGTAAACGTATCATTGTGCGCACGAAACGTGCGAGTCGTTTTAACGTATTAACGTACTTTCCAGTTTCTCGTATACCTTACACACCTATATAAACCGAGCAGTTTTCTGTGCGAGCACACGTACACTTCTCTATATCCACCTCTATACACGCCAGTCCTAAAATTACCTCGTAAATGATATCAAGTCGCGCATATACATATTTATATCTTCGTACATATAAGATGTGCACAAAAGTATGCATACACGTATAGGTACATAGAGCAGTAGTATAGAGTATTAGATATGAGGAAACGTGATCAGCTCGTATGAATTCATATTTTTCCTATGGGCTTCCGGCATCTTAGATTGCTTACGGGAAAAGGAAAGCCTTGAAAAAAGCATCCGGTGAAAATAAATCCTTATACTTCTATACTGGAGGAGCATTTAAAGCTAACTTTTTGCATAACCAAAAACTTTTACAGGCTGCAGGATATACTTTATCACATAGCGGTATAAGAAAGAAATGATTTCTCGAGGCTGCGCTGCAGCAGTATCTCGTCGTTACGGTATATTGATACACATTGCATGTCCCACGCGCTTTAAGGCGGACCGAATTTTTTTTTTGTACATTCTTTTTTTTTCTCTGTTTCCCCCTTCGGTTCATTCGATCAGTTTTGTTTTGTAATTTGAAAACAGCTGTAACGGGTACTGTTTTTTTTTTTTTTGGTTTTGCTTTTTGCGAGGACAATTAGAAATCCGTCGATCACCATTTGAATCTGTTATCGCCGCGAATCGAATCGTTGCGGGTCCAAAGCAGACGCAAAGGGGAGGTCTCTGATGACGCCAAGATGAGATGAGCTCGTATCTGTACTTGACAGTCGATCAGACACGCCCGGAGGTGGTGACGCAGAATCCGAGTCGATTGAATCTCCGTTAAATTTCTCTTGCTTCGTCTATCGACGCTCGTCCGTTATCAATTAGCGTTCGTTCAATTTACGCGTCGATTTACTCAACGGGTGAAAGAAACTAAAACCGGGGGTGCAAAACCACCCATTGCTATGTACGCGTTATTTTATCAGCTGTTTCTTAATTATTTTATCCTTTTATTTTTCTTTTTTTGTCATATTTCGTTTTTGTTTTCTTTACGTTGTTTCTTTTTTTCTTTTTTTTTATACATAGTAAGTATATTATCGAATATGATTACCGCGCGCAGTAATTTGCATATTTTATTATACGGGGAACTTTGTCGAAGTACGACATTTCGCGCCAGGGTGCACTTTACGAGGGATGAAAATTTCTAGCTGTATGGTTGACGGCCCCGTGTGCGGTTCGGTTATTCGAATCTATTTTTACTAGGTAGCCGTAATCTATACCTATACTATTTTCAGCCGCGCTGACAAAATGACTCAATAGACAACGCGTTGAAATAACGACATCGAATTATGATATAACAATTTGAATTTTCCGATTCAGTCACAAATGATACCTACCCCGAGTCCAATTTACCTGCGGTGATACGTATATAATTTTCGTCAATAAAAATGTCACGACACGAAAATTGCCGATGTTAAAAGTAGCCAAGGGTCGAATAAGATAATTTCATCCCTTTATTGGATCGTTTGAAAAATCGAACTTTCGAAATACCGTGTCGAGTTTGAACCTGATACGCGTGTCTATACATTCGTAAGAAACATTTGCCCGGTGAAGTGCTCTGCGGAGTCCCGGCGGAAGTTTGAAAGTTATTTGGTATAGCTTGAATATTCTGGACGGCACCTCTGAAGAGTGAAGTTAGACGTGCGAGGTTCGAGCTCCCTGGCTGTCGGCAGGTTGTGCTACACCATTCTGCTGGTGCTCTGCCCACCGTCTCAAGGCGACCAATCACTTAGGCAAATATTCACATGTGGATGCACCTTTAACATGTGGGTCCTTCCTGATGTGGGCGAATGGTAGTAGCTCAGCAGCAGCAGCACCAGCTAAGGGGTAGAAGCGAAGAGACGTATGGGGGTTCCTAATTGGGGGTTGCACCACCCGTCAATCGATATCGGAACGAACGGTCTTTCTATGATGACGTCAGCTCCCGATATACGTTCGCTATTTTCTCTTCTTTCGTGTCTGCTTTTTTTTTTCTGTTGTTTTTATCACGATGCCCGTCAAATCTATTGCCGGTTTGAAAGTATAGAGTGAGTACTGCAACGAGTAGAGGGGGAAAGGAAAAAAAAGAAACACGATAAAAGATTGGTTTATTTTCTTGTTGGAAAACGCGTTTTCCACTATGGGTCTCCTTATGTGGAAAGAGTGAAAGAAATCAGGGCAGTACCCACCCGATGCAGTTGCGGGAGAGAAAAAGGGGGACGGGAGGAGGGGGGGAGGGCTGGTGAGCGGAACTAAGGCGGCTTCCGTGATTTTGGGAGACTCCATAGATCACGCGGCCGAGCAATTGAGTTAGGAAGGAAGGAACAAGTTCGGCAAACACTTCCTTCGAAAATTTATGGCTTAAAAAAGTCCGAGAGGGTCTCCACTTTATCTGTAATGTACTGATCTTTCCTTCGGCGAAAGAGGGGGCGCAGGGGTAACCTTGGACCAGCAACAGCGAGCAGCCCCCGTTTCTATTCCTGCTTTTCTGCTCCTGCTCCGAGTTGGAATTCGATGTCGACTTCGACTGGGAGTCTCGGTCGGTTCGTAGAATCTGGATCTGGATATACGCGTGCAGACTGTACAAGGGTCATGATTTATACGCCAAGGAGGCATAGCCTTCAGGGAGCGAACCGTAAGCGTCTGGTTTCCTACGGCTCCACTTGATAAGGGTCCCGATCCGATATCGGTGTCTAAGAATTTCTGCGCAGCCCAATCTTCCGTTTTACTATATATACGACGAGATTTTCCCGCTGCGAGATATTCGCGAAAGCTTCGCTGATCTCAATGTTGCAGCCACGTCGTCGATTCGGCTGTACGTAAAAAAAAAAAAGAAAAGGAAAAAAAAGTTCTTCCGACGAGGAAAATATATCGAATGACGTGAGAACACCGAAATCTGGCTTTCGTTTTTGATACCTATAATGTTAAAATTCTTCTCATGCTTCTTTATGTTTAATTTTATTTCAATTTTTTTTTTTTCTTCCTCCTATCAAGGTACCGGGGTGATATAGCCCGGTGAAAATAATACCCTCCTCTCGATCAACCGCGCTGTGCCCTCGCTCAGACAATATTTCCAGCGTAATCTCCGTAGACTACTTAAGTTAAATACATTACGGTGGTCCAGGGGCGTTCTTCTTTTGTCTCGAGGCACCTCGGCGTGGCGGTCTCGCGACTCTCGAACAATTTATGGCTTAAAAAAGAGAGCCAAGGGTGTATTTCTCCCCCCGATTACCCCCCGTTTCCCCCTGTTCCACCCTTAGAAACCCACCGGGTTCCCTTGGCTCTGGTCGGTGCGCAGGGTGGGTCGTCTTCTTACGCGACGATGCCAGAGGGGGGAAAAAGGTACCACCGTAGCTCGTTGTAGAACAGAAAAGGGGACTACTGGCGAAGGGTCAAGGGTCAAACTCCTTGTAAACCGTAAAGAGGATTCACAGTCATTAGATCGTTTCGTCGGAGCTCAAAGCTGAATACCGTATACCTCCGCGTATTTCATTTGTTTTTTTATAATCAATCGCGACGAACGATACTTCAAAGAGGATTATACTAAAAACTCCGCACCCTCTGTGTATAGGTATACCCAGAAACAGCTATTCTATAAACGGCAATGCAATATTCAGAGCTTACTGCAATCTGACTAATAAAAAACAAAGTTGAATTTATTTTTTTCCTCATACTCTCCCCACCCTTGATTTATGACGGTGGAAGTGCATTTTTGTACCGAATCTATGCGCTTTACCACGGGGGTAGGAAGGAAACTCGTGGATAAGACTGCCAGCAATGTTTTTGCATTCATTATTAAGCCGAGTTAATGAAGATATCAGCTAATCTTCCCTGATAAAGGATACCAGGTACCTTTTAATCCTTGGGGTTAATATAAACAAGCTCATTGCACACCGTAACTTACCGAAAATATTAATTAAATATTAAGCCTGGACCTAGGGAGGCTATAAGTATTCCTGGAGCTACCACCTATCTACTGTATTTTATAACTCGACCTGTTAAATATATAGGCGTGGTGAAAGACAATCTAGTTTATACGCATTATTGGTACAGGTGGTTTAGATTTTTAATTAGAAACTACGTTGATTAAACCCACAGCTGCAGCTTTTTTTCGCTCCTATAATCGAATATCCGATAATTTTATACGTCTCTAGAGCGTCGATTAAAAATATTCACTTCTTTATTTCTCGATCGTGGCTTATCTATTTTCAAAATTAATAAGTTAAACTGTATATTCTTTTTAAATTAATAGGCGTACCGAATCGACAAATTTTCCAACGAAAATTCTCGAGCAAAAAATAAACTCGGCGCACATGTGCCGTCGACGCCGTTTTCATTCCAAGGTGTTCAAATATTCTTACAAAGATGAGCGAAGGCGAAACTTTACCAAAATTCTAAACTCTCTTATTCCCAGGAATCTTTTCGCGGGGAGTGCAGCGTCGGCGCTGCTGCTACTTTTGCTGCCTAATAATTTTCTGAAATTTTACCCGCGAGCAAACGCGAGTGAACGAATGAGGCGAGGGAAATATATATAATATAGGGAGAGTAAGGAGAGCGGTTCAACCCCTCGATTAATTAATTAAAACAACTGAAAAATTAATGTCGAATACTCGCGCGTCAGAAAAAGTATTTATAACCAGGTAAACGTCAGCTGGTGCGTTTTCTCAAACTCAGTCAGAAATTATACGATCCCTATATAAAATTGGCGAAACATTTATTATACATAGGTATACATGCAACAGGCAAGGTAAATTAGATTACCGCACCTATAGATATACGTAGAAAAAGAGATTTTTTCTATTATTTAATTTTCGATTTCCCTACCTGCATCGTAGCAGAAATTTACCATTTCCATGGTGAATAATTACATATCTGAAAGCGGATCCTTCCTCAGTAGAAGGTAGGTAACTCGATAGCTAATTACCTTCGGGCGTTACTTGGTGAAATATACATACACACATACAAATACACATAGGTATGCACGTACCTGCGTACATACGTTCACCTATCCATGTACACATATAAAACACACCCAGTGTACTCGCTCGTGCACGATGAGGAGGACATACAAGTGTTTCTTCATATTAGCTTAATATTTTCCCAAGTTGTTGGTAGGTGGAAGCTGGAGTGAAGCTAATAAGCAACGGGGTTTATCTTACATTTACTCATTCCAGACTTATCTTACGCCACGAGAGGAAGCTACGATAATTAAGTCAGGCCGAGGGGTGACTACCCCTATATTCCGAGTGACTTCGCCAGCTCCGCTATTTACGCCACCATTTTTGTACTCTCCTAGCTACATTCCTCTTTTCTTTCTTTTTTTTTTCTCTCTCTTCTTTTTTTGATTTTAGTTGAACTTTTTTTTCACGTATAAGATTTCTTTTTTTTTCGTTCGATTTTTCGCGTTGAACAAAATCTAGGAGGGTTCGAGCTATCGCGTATAATTGCGCGATGATAATATAACCTTCGCTCTAGCTGGAATTCCTAATGATTGGATAAATAGTTTGGAGTTTCTGGGGTAGATTGAAATTTGGCACGCGGAAGTGGTGTAGGAATAAGGGTATAAACCTTCAGAAACCTATGATAACCTACTGCAATAGCTTCTCCGTTGAACGCTTTTATGTGTGTGTAGCTAACCCGGTACAATTATAATAACATTAGAACGTCGGCGGGGGGTCGTGCAGTGTTGGATTGTTGGATATGCTATAAAGTTGTTCGTAACTAAGCCAACCTCACCAAGCTTACTGTTTAGTAGCTTCATACGCTGCTCTATACGTTTCATCCCCTCTACACACACACCAAATGTTCGGATCCTTTCACTATGGCGAACGATAAGTTCTCGATGATATTTCCACTCACCGTACATATCAATTCTGTTAGATTCCTCGAACGGTCATTGTCTCAATTTGGATTTACTCTCGTATCACCCGAAATAATCCCTCAATTATCGTTCGCCTAATATCCGTGTTAAATGAATGTTCTTCTTTTTTTTGTATTCTACGACGATAGTTTTCCGCATATTTTCAATCGCTTCGTGCGAGGGATGATGAGGGATGACGTGAGTAGTGAGAAAAGTGTCGTAACCGCACCCTTATTCAATGGTATCCCCTTCCGGCGCCTCTCGTAGGGCTCTCTCGCTCCGGTTCCGTGGAAAGTTAAAATCACATCAGAGGCCCATTCTTGTATCGGCGTGGCGCGCGGTGTCATTCGCGTCCTCCTCAGCATCGTCGTCGTCGTCGTCGTTCTTCCCGCAAAAGTTAAACAATTTGCGAAGCCCTACCGATGTCACCCCTTCGGGTCCCCCCGACGGATCTCTCTTTCCACTCTACATCCCTTCTCGCTGGCTCTTCTTCTTTTACTTCTTCTTCTTCTTCTTGTTCCTCAGCAGCTTCGCCCCTTTTAACAGCACTTCCCAATATTCTCTCGAGCTCGCCGCAAAACCGACACATATGCTGCATGACGGGGAGACTGATGGCCGAAAACTTTCGACGGAGACGAAGAGCGATTTGTTTCTTATATTCGCCAGCAGCTCACCCCGAAGTACACAATACGGAGACATGAAAACACAAAAACACCTATTATCTCGTCCCATTACACCACAGTATCCCTCGATCAATTTTCCTACCGCCGTGCCGCAGCGTGCCTCGCAACAAAATATAAACTCCCATACAATTAAACGCCTCGATTTTTTGGAAGAGTCACATCCCGACGACGGGATCAAAAATCACTTTCATCGAAGCGAAAAAAATTTTCATTCATTTCTCGGTGAGAATCAAAAGAACGATCGTTGGAAATGTTTTTTTTGTTTTCGATGTACCAGAACCAATCCGGCGACAAAAATTTTTTCCGCAGCTATTTTTTTTGTTTGCCGTGAAAAGTTCTCTTGTCTCCGTTGCAGCTGTCTTGAGTATCTTGTATAAGTTGACTGTACTCACGTATCTACCTATATCGAAAGTGCTATAAGTGTAGCGTATAAGTCTAGCTCGAGCTGTACAGTTTCCAGAGTTTCCTTCTATCGCACGACTTAGTTGAACCACCTTTTACGAGCTGCAGAAGGGGGTGGGTTTGGAGGAACCCTCTTTCTGAAGCATTACAGAATTAGCCGGTGAGTTTTGAAAGGGTTTAAGCCAGCGGGTAAAGTGGATTGGGCGATACGAATTACAGAGGAAGAAGCATAAGAAGAAGAAGAATGAGTGGGAAGTGGAAGAAGAGGAAGGAGTTTCCCCGTGTACCGGGTAGTGCCAATTTTATGTAAGGCATGAAAGGTACCGTTGCAGTCACACCATTAAATATGCATTACGATAAATGCACCCTTTTGATTATTTCGCTCAAAGAAAATCGGTGCCGTGGCACGACACTCTCGGTACCGCGTACAACGCCCAACAAAATATAGCTTTTACAGTTTGCAGTTGCAGTTGTAGTTCAAGTTGTACCCATAAGCAGTCAACTTTTCATGCTACACGTGCACTTCTTTTATTTTTATTTTTTTTTTCTATTTTTACTTTGTTTTTTTCCTGCATCCAGACTATAAAATGCACCCCATCGTGATCCAGTGACGCAAAGCTTACCGCTGACCCTTTTCCTTCATTTCAACCCTTCTACTACGTTTCACCTTACCCCAACCGACACCGCCATCTCCGACGGCTGTGCACCTACCGTTTCTCACATTCATTTTCGACGTTCAAACCCTGCAACGCGCCTGCAATTGCATCCGCATTTGATTGCATCTCGTTATAAATGCATGCATGCATTTATGTAGAAACTGTTGCTAATATTGCGCCGACGAATTATTAGAGAATAATTTTTGTGCATGGGAACGGGAAGGCGACTTTCATTCGACTTAGGTATTAATATAAGTCGTGTATGTATAGCAGGTTTTAATGGTTCAAACTAACGCCGTATAAAATCAGAAAGTGCGCCGCTTGGGGCTCGATTTTCTTTGGTTAATAACCTGCAGCAGCCAACGCGTTGGATATGGAAAACACGCAGCGGGCACTCAAGTATTTTCTGGAAAGTGCAGATGAGCTCCATAATTGCATTGAAAATTTTGCGGTATACCTCAGCAGGCTAAGGGCCTTCTTTATCGGGATGCAGATGGGAAATGGTACGTTACGGTGATTCTGAGGTGTTAACGCCCTTGCAAACCGAACAGAACGTAGCGGAAGGGAAGGACAGAAAATGAGGGAAGGGCGTTGAACGGAACGTAATAAAGCCCTAAGAATACAGGCTGATCGTAAAATGATAATTACCGCAATAAAGCTAAGTGATATTGAACTTAATACCTGCCGGCGCGCCTACCTTTAGAATCAGGTGGATCGCGAGAATGTATTTAACAAAATTACGCGCAATTTTGAACGAGTGTCGGAGGCTCGTAAAACGATGAAGAAGAAATTCGATTTTTTAATCCGATAATTTACTTTTCATTCACATTTTTTTTTTTTTGCAGAGAAAATTTCTGTCGAACCAAAAAAATAAATGAATAAATAAATGAATACGGTGAACGCCCGTGTCACATCAATTCTGACATACTAGCCCACATCGGAGGGTCGCTGGCGATTTTCTCGCCACATTTGGGATTCGATATGATGGAAAATTTAGGGCCTTTGGCAACGATAAATTCTTTTCCTGTCCACTTGAATATTTTCCGTGTTTTAGCCAGCCAAGAGAGACCAAGAGGGTCGGGGAAGTCGCTATCTTGACCGAACGCTGTCCCCACGGAGCCATCCCCTTGTCTTTGCATATTCACAAATCATCCATTCACACAGCCCCGTAGCTTCTGTTTCAGCGAACCTTTTCCCGCGGGATTATTTCAGATTCCAATGCCTATGTGCATGCCATAACTAAACACGTATATATACCGATCCGAGCAGCCAACAGCCCTTGGCGACTCCGCGGTGACTTTCAAATTACAGCTTGTCAACAACAATTTTGTTACAATTTTCATCGTTTCGATTCATGCAGCGCGCATGACCCGCGGTGCGGAGAACAGCGACGTAAAAATTGACGATTCTTCACGATTCGAAACTTCGAGACTTCGCATCTACGATACAAACATAAAAATATCTCCTCATTTGCTTGCCACATTGAATTCTAGCGAGAATGAAATATAGGCATGTCTCACCCTCCCCCTCTGGTCAGTATTTGACAGACGACGGTCACTCCCCAGTGACCGAAGGAAACATGGATAACTTTTAGCATATTGATATGTCCAGAGAATACCAGTGACGTCGATACGTTAAGATGCGTTATGGGACGTGACAGGGGCTTTACCGGTACTAACGTCCGAATGATGGCGGTCGGTCGAGTGTCCGACGAAAATAATACGCGCGTACGCCGCGTCGGTTGCTCGGATTTCTCATCCCATGAAAATTACATTTCTACATAAATCTCTTTATCCAGGATAAATTTTTGCAAAACCGATATAATATGTGTGAGCAAAATCGTCGCACAAAAAGCGAAGCTTTCGGCCGACGTGTATAGCTAGGAGAGATGACTTCCAAAAAAAAACCGGAAAAATAAAAAGAAAGAGAAAAAGAAATGAAAAAAAAAAAGAGGAAAAAAAATTTGCTGGGAAACTTACCACTTAAAATGCTGCTACCACAAAAAAGTTCTGGCAGTGTTCTTTCCAGTCAACGAAGCCTGGCTTTGTTCCGGCCTTTTCTATATCATGTACAACTGGACCGCCAAATTGTGGCGCCATATAGCTGCCTGTATTTCTGTTTGCTGGAAAGCAGGCAATCGCAATAAGTATAAAGCTTCACCGTGAGTTCCAGCTTTTGGTTGACGCAACTATTCATGCCAAAAAAGGTAATGCCTTGAGGGCATTAGATCAGAAAGGGCAAATATTGAAATGATAAAATTACAATGATAAGGATCGTTGTGGCTCGTGTGGAGATCAAAAGTTATGTCGTCTTTTCGTAAATATGGTAGGGGGATAAAAAAAAAAAAGTACGAGAAAAATTCATTTGAAAAGAATCCGAGCGTTGGTCCAAGTAATTCTCACTTCGGAATTTAGAACTTTGTTTGTTCCTCGCATCGCCGAGAACGAGCTTGCAGGGATTAATTAGATAAAAAAAAAATTGTTTGAAATGGAACGGGTATTTTTCAGCGTGGCAGTCATTAAATTAACGATTAGCTTTGAGTCGTGTGTTTGGTCGTGGAATGAGAACTTAATATCATTACGTTCGTTAGTATGTATATAGAGACCTACATTTGCGATGGGAGTTACGAGATGAAAAAGGCAGGAGTAGAAACGCGGATTACAATAGCTAATGAACCGGTCGTAACTTTTTTTCTTAAAATTCTTCTTCTTCTCCCTTAGTTGCTCCTCTTCTTTCCCCGCTTTTCCCCGCGCTGTCAATAAAAGTAAACAAATTTATTTGTATCACAGCTAATGCCCACTCTCTCTTGTATACGTACAGCCTTTGATGAAAAGGGCAGCGAGCTGCTTGCGCTCATTTTACAGATTTGTTATTTTAATTACCTACTTCGATTCTATTCTTTGAGGGAATAAGAATAAGAGCGTCGTTACCTTTATTCTTTTCCCTCCCTTCGTCATTATTCTTTCAAATGAACGTCTTACCCTCTAAAAGAATCACCAACCCCACTCCTACCTTACCCCTTCTCTCATTTTCTAGTTAATCTACTATAACCGGAAACCCACAAGAGAAACAAGATATCAAATAAACGAATTCGTTTGCCCTCAAAGAATTGTAGAATTTTAATTACTCCGATGGTGTGAGCAATTTATTCAGCTGACTAGAGAAAATCTAAATTTCACGTACTCGTTATCACTAATTTTATTTTGATTTTTTTCTTTTTCTCAATTGAAGAATTAAATATAAAATGAAATTCTCGATTCTCACTCGAAGGAGAGAAAGAAGTAGTTGAGAAACAGTGAGAATAATTCAAGTACTTAACAGGCCATTACAGTCTCGTTACTCGAGTACTACTAAAACGTACATATGATTACCTGCGGTAAGTCTTCAGCAAGAATTCAGTCTTGGAATTCCGTATAACTTTGTAACCATTATACGTGTATAACTTTGAAAAGTTTCTATAATTATTATTTACCCCACGTTTAGATATAGAAATTGTTAGCGTTTATGTTTAATTCTGCATTATCAGCATACGGATATAATAAACGTTTATTTGATCAGCATTTGCACATGTAATTAAACGTCTGTAATTTACAAACCGACTTCATCGGTACGGATACCTATATAACAGTGGGATGTGTATAACCCGTTACCTTCGTCAGTGTCGTTACCATTACTCCATTACCGAATAATTGAATTTTCAAATTCGATTCTGATAGCCGCAAAAAATCTGACAAGCCCTTTTCAAATTGCAGACAATTACAAGTTCGCAAAATTTGAAGCATTCGCGGTGGTTCCCAAGGAACATTCAACCGGTTGATAAAACTCCCAATCCCTTCGAGAATTGGATCAGGAAATTTTTTACAGTTCGCGATACAAAAAAAAGAAGTTGGTTTACCTCGATTCTGATGAGGCCCACTGTATCCGGTATAATCACCTCTTCATCTACCTCTTCTCGTATCTTTCGACATTTCAGAATCCCTGGTTGGTAATTTGAGTATGTCCGGGTCCAGTCCTGCAGGTGCCGGACTGGTTAACGTGTTCTAGCGTAAACTGTATAAATATCTACTAGAGTGCGTGAACCTAGAGCAATGCTTGGGGTTGAAAAGGGTGAGGGTGAAATTGTAACGTACCTCTTCCAGAAACCTCACCACCATAGGAAACCTCCACCCCACACCTTTACCTTTCGCCCAGATTTACTGCCCTCGCCTGTAATTATCATCATAAAGTCGACTTTACGGGCAGTAAGGGCCGTCGTAAAGGAATGCTTCATTTCGCCCTCGAGGCAGCCATCGCCTACGAAACCCACCGGGCAGTATAGCTACCTAGGAAAACCTCCGTAAGACGCCTTCAGCTCTGGGGATAGCACGGAAAATCATCGTAGATGAAAAATGCGAAATTACGTTGCGTCCAATTATGCTTTCCTGACTTTCATTACGTCCGAATTTTTTTCTTCCCCCATCGCCTCCACCGATCGGGATAATTGCGATTTTCCAAATATCCTAATCCTGAAACTCTATACGAGAATGACACATGCGAAGCCAGCTCGTACATCGCAGTGGCTCGAGTGACGTACGACTACCGTTGAAGTAGAAGGAGAGTTCGATTAGTAGGGGAAGGGAATAGATGCAGTCTCCTTATAGCACTTAAGGGCGTTCGTTTTGCCCTCTGCAGATGTCTACCGACTATATCTCCCTGGTCCTTATTGGCTGACAAACTACTTCGTGATTTGGTTGATTGCACAACCAATACGACACCGAACTGATCGTGTACAGTGTACACCTATACCTGATACACCCCTCGTTCAGATAAAACGTCCAGATACTGTAATTTATGGGATTTATGGGACTTTGAATGACTTTTATTTCAGTCGCTAGCGGAGTAAGAAAACTAGCTATATTAACGAATCGCAAATTATTGATGTATCATGTCATCATAGCCTTTGGAGAAATTCCATTTTTCGGCCAAAAATTGAAATTTTTCCTTTCAACCAAAAACGATCTCGGTGAAAATGATAAGTGTCAAAAGTTTCGGTATGATACCGGTCCACGTATCCGTTGATGATATTCCAGCATATAATAATTATTGTTGTCGCGATCATTATTCACTTTGACAATAATCAGACTCGTTTGAAAGGTAATTTCGTGGTGAAGTGGGTGATGTGACGTGGTGTACATTTACAGGGTTGTTGAATACGTCGCTCTGAGTGACGATATAAACTTATTTTACAGTGTAGTTAAATAGTGTAGTATACATACCATATATAGCAGCTCTCGACATTTAATTCACTCCGACGATTTGAAGGGGTGGTTTTAGGAGCTCGTCATCAAAGCAGTGTACCTATAATTTATACCCTTTGTAAGTTGTTTTTTTTTTTGTTCCTCACGAACTTTGGTCATTGTGCCATATCGTGAAAAAGATTCATCAAACGATGAAGATGTGATATGCTGCTGAACATATATTATTTCGTCTAGCGTTTTATCTCGGAGGACGAAGTAACCTGGTTAAATTTCCGGCTTTTCTCATACTCCACCCATGACACCGGTGAGGGATATCGTCTTAAATACGACCCCGAGACCTCGGCGGCCCACGTATTGAATTACACATGGAGAAAAGTTTCCACCCTGCCTACCGTTCGGAGAGAGACGTTGGTCTCGAGCGGTCCTATATACGTATATAGGTATAGGTACGGGGTAAAAGTTAGATATGCATATGGTTTCGCTCGTCGGCGTTTAAATTATACCTCGGTATATAACGTAGGAGGAATGGTTCCCATAAATATGTGTCCATGTGAGGTTCATCTTTTGCTTTAATCTCAAAATTGTCCGCAACCTCTGCGGGCACTCCTGAGCACCGTGTATCTTCGAACGTATGAGAGAATTATTATTATTAGCGTGAAACCCGACGATGGAAAGGTCGTAAATTCCATCGGAGCTCGAAAGTAGGAGAATGATTTTCCGAAAATTTTG
This sequence comes from Athalia cordata, assembly GCA_963932425.1. Taxonomy (NCBI): domain Eukaryota; kingdom Metazoa; phylum Arthropoda; class Insecta; order Hymenoptera; family Athaliidae; genus Athalia; species Athalia cordata. The sequence continues at coordinate 38,168,223 of OZ010626.1, forward strand.
ATGAAAGGGCTCGAGGGTAGAAAACGCGACTGAATGAACCTATAGCAGGGTTATGAATCGGTCGAAGGTTTAATCCTGTAGATGAAACAGTGGCGGCGTGTGCGGTCAAAGTTGTCGATTTGGTGTGCGCGCCAAGATTGTTAATTGAAGGGAATTGGTCGAGAGGTGGTAGTGCGAGTGCAGTTGCAGGTAGCCAGTTTGTCAGTACGTGCCGCGCCCTCCTTTATACTATATGGGGGATTTATGCCCCAGCTTTACACACCCACGTATACAACCGTACCCATTATACACACATAAAGGAGTACTGGGCAGCAGCGGTCACAGCGTTAATTTGTCAATATTGCTAATCATGCGCACGGTAATCAAATAAATCTACTGAGTTTACCAGACTGCAAAATTAATTTGCCTTGCCCTTTACCAAGGTGATTATACGAGTCCATAAACGGCGTTAGTTGCGTCAGAATCGTAGTGGTGATTCGGCATAATTTTATTATATCCATTCGGACCTGCAGTATTACAGCTGAATAGTTTGTACCCCATTGTATATTGAAAAACAAAAGTTACGTAGGATAGATTATAACCCGCTGTTGAAAATGGGTTAGGGAAGTCTTTGGTGGCGTATAGCCAAATAATTGAAGACTTCTAAAGTATTATAATTTTCCAAATTTGAATTAGGCATCTTCTTGTTCTCTCGGAGTCGAAAAGGGATATTTGTAATTCCGATTACCCAGCCTCGGTGGAAACCGGGAAACGAATAGAAGGGGGAGGTGGAACTTATACTTGGGGGAAAACTTATACGCCCGGGCGGCACTTTTAGGTGCACCGTTTCAACGTCAAGACGCCAGTTGCTCGAGACTCTTCTGTATTATCTACATCCACCTTCGCACGAGTGGTATATAAGGTGTACACGTACGTACGCTACGTCCGCAAAGATCGAAGTATGAAACGTAGTGCGGTAACCTTAGATAGACATCCCCGCGTGTAGGCAAAGATATATACGGGTGTTCTCATGAATAGTGTAACGATAAATTCGATTAAAAGTTGAAGACCTCGTTTCAAGACGTACGATACCTCGAGTTTCTGTTTTTTTTTTTGTTTTTTTACATTATTTTGTTTTTTTGTTCCCTCTTCTCTGTGTGCTACTACAATTCCTACACGTCCGATATAAATCTTCCCACTGGCGATCTTCTCTGTTTGCAGCCTCCGCGGTATATATACAGTGCATAGCTGAAAAGCAATGAAAACATTCTTTTATGTAACACCAACGGGACGAACGTCGAATAGCCTGTTGGAAAAAGTTTTACAGCTGTAAATATGACGATGAGAAAGTAGTTTGTAAAAAGAAAAAAAAAAAAACGAATTTCAACTACACTTATTTTTGTTAATTTTTTTTCTTGTCGGGAAAATTCCGGCTCACCCCTTTTCTCTCTTGACTATATTTCGCGGGGTTTTTGGATAAAGAGCTCGGTTGTTGAACACGAAGCCAGCATGGTCTTTATCCAAAGTATACGTATATAGCTACCTAGACTACTGGTTCTTCTCTTTATCCCGAAACGCATCGCTTTCAGGCGATTCAGCAAAGAGATTTCGGCTAAGAGCGACCGACGACGGTTTAAGAAGAGTTGGATCCGGGGGACACAGAACCCTCCTCAGACCTCCAAAACCCACCGAGTCCCAAAAGTTGGCAGTTGTTTGCTCGGGTATGCTGGTACTCGAATTCTAGGAAAGCACCCTTTTCCTTTCTCTTCTCTACTCTACTCTCTTTTCTCTTTTTCTCAACCTCCTTCCTCTCCTCTTCTCTTGTAGTTTTACCTGAAGGCTTTATGAAGATGCCGCGTGCTGCAGCGCTCCCTTCGTCCTCAGACTTTTTTCCTTGTTTTTTTTTCTAACGAATAACGTCGCCTCACGTTCGCTTCTGCCAGTCCATCTAGTGCACTTCATTCTTTCTCTCCTTCCTTTCGATAAATTCTAGTAGCAACATGCCAGTATTTACGGAAATTTGATGTATTCGATCCCGTCGAAGTTTGATGTCCCCCGTGAGGGGATGAAGATATCGCTAATTAACGGTCCATCATTTCGTCCGTATAATAACCTCCCGCGTGTTCATAACTCATCTTCACTATGGTATAGAAAAAAAGGGTTTTCGCGAAGTAGTATAACAGCGGCTGCAGGACGGGGTAAAATTGAGCGAGCCTCCTATGCCACATACTTGAGAAAGTTTCAGCTACGTTGATGGCATGGCGGGCGCGTAACAGAGTGCGAAGCAGTTTGAAGTGCTTGCTAAATGTTGCGGAAAATAATGACTGATGGTCGTTGTGCTCGAGGTTCGGTCGTGACTTCGACCAAGGATCTACCATTTCTGCCCTCGCGTAGTTCACTGCAATGTAGGCCGTTATGCGTTTCCTGTTTATTACCCACCCGCAAAAAAAGAAAAAACAACAAAAATTCACCGTCACGGTATACCCGTAAAAAGTCCACCCCGAGGAGCTCGTAGAGAAAACAAAAAATTTTGGTACTTTCATGGAAGTTCTTAATTCATGACGATATTTACTCGACACGTTTACAAGGAATATTGGTATCGCTCTAGGATTTCTCTCTCATTTCCGTTCTCCTAGGCTCGAAGGTACCTAGAAAAGGTGCCCGCCTTGTTGGGTGGCGAGGAAACTGAGAGGGAATATAGGAAGTAGTGAGGTGAGTTCTCTGACAACAGAAGTTGTTGGCATTGTTCGAGAGTTGGTGCATTGTCGTCCCTTCCAATACATCATCGTGCCTAGACTAACTCCAAGCGATAATCCCCTAAACGTACCAGCTATAACCGCGACGCTTTTCAATGCCTACGCCATGCGCGCCGCTTGCTGCCTTTACAGCGTTCAATTCGAATTGAAAATAAATTGCCCTCGTCGCAATGCAAAGGTCTGTCACAGGAATCGTGTTATACCTATAAGAGCTTATTACCTACACGCATTTGGATTATTCGAGTCATCGTTCAATTTGTTGGTAAATTTTCTCATCTTTATTTTTTTCTCTTTGATCCAAGCATTCTTCTTTCCTTATAGCTGACCATACATTGAGGATCGTTGCGTGCAACAATGTCGTAAGTTTCGAAGGAGCATAGAGTCTCTATTGTCTATTTACGACCCGATAAATCGAGCCCGGTGAATATTATCCGTTACGTCTAGGTAGCTGGGTACAGAAATCACCAATTTTCGTCGCTGAATTATGATTGTTACAACAGTCGAGCACGAAACATAACTTTCGCCACACGTGTATCTCCCGAGTCAGAATAAAGCTATATGAAAACCCTTGAACGTGCAGACTTTTTACAACACATACATGCACGATAGATACGACGAGGGCCAACTTCTGACTAAACAGATTGTGGTATATCATGGTGGAGTATGAACTGCAAGTTGTCTTAAAGTTGTGAATCCGATTGTGCCTACATTTCCGCGAAGTTGTTGCCCCAGTGAGTGCAGACTTCAGTAGATAATCGTCGATATCTATAGGAGGGATTCACTTGTGGAATGTTAGTACACCGCGTATCAACTGCATGTGTTCAAATAATTTAGCTGCCATACCTGCACACATACCAGACTAGTACTCTAGTCGTAGAATTAATTGGCGCTGAAATATATTCTCGTATAATGACTGGAAAATTTACGCTCGGAATAATTAACGCAAACTCCTGATATACGGCGGGTTGACGAGAATACAAATATTCACGAGACTTGCCATGGTTCAACGGAAGGAAATGGTGCGGCTGGTTGTAGTTTGGTCACCGCGCGCGGTGGTGGCCGACTTAGAAGGGACCTCTGGTCTCGCCGCAGACTGTCGCCACCAACTTCTAACTTGACGCTAGCTTCTGACCATGTGCCAAATTGATATTAGACCTCGCCGGACCACCGAACAATTATACCTACACAGGTCATGCAGCGGACCCACACCGAATCTGCAGGCACACATACGTACACATTCACCTAATGTACACATGCGATCGACTCGCATTCCCCAAATCCTTGTGACTTTGAGACTTCGACGTCTGACGCCGGCATAATTTTCGAGTCTAATAATTTGGCCCTGGGGAGTTCTGAATACTTCTGAAAGATTTAATTGACTGGAGATTGAATCATCGGATCCACTGGCATGAGATCGACGCTGTAGTATAAAAGCATCAGAGAGGTGGATTATGAATTTCAATGAACATTTTTGTTTTTTATTCGACCGGTAAACATGGCAGCATGCGGTCACGCGTGATCATCAAGTGAAACGTGGAGACGTTTCGACTTGGAAGAAGGTCTAGTGGAAGCTCACCTAGCGTAGTGGTACCAGCGGGAGCTTCCAAAGCTCGAGGTCAGTTTCTTTTCTTCTGCGCGTCGCCCCGTGCGCTAGGTTCTCGACGTCGTGACGACGACGGTGGGCGTCGGCGTCGTTAGTGCGCCGGCCAGGACTCGAACCACGAACTCCCGATTGGCTTTGAGGTTCGAGGACCGCCCAGCTAAACGCTCCGAAATGCGTGGGCGTCAGGTACGCCTCCGTAGGAGCTTTTCCTCGACGTTGAGCTTTTTTTCAGAAAGGTTTTTTTCCCTTCTTTTTTTACTATCCATGTTATTTTTTGCCTCTGCAGGTTTCTCGGAAAAGCACACCTCCTTACTCTCCTGGGAAGCCATCGGTTTGTGGTGTGCTTTTTAGAATTGCATGATTCAACTCACCTGTATGTACACGGTGAAAAATGCTATACATCGCATGAACGATTGTATCTATTCTATACATTTTTAATTAGCTATACACTTTTTCTGTAGGCTCATGTGAAAAAAACATTGGGGAAAAATTATAGCTTTCTGAATTCGAATCGTCCAGGGAATGAAAAAGTTAGATCGATATCATTTCCTACTGTGCAGGAACCTTCTGTTGAAGAAAAATGATCAGAAACAATGATACGCCCATATAATTTTGTGAGAGGGGCGGTGCAAATTTTTGAAGTATTTTGAGGTGAAGAACGTATAATTGTAATAGGTGGTACAACGAGAGTGTTCTGACCCTCACAGGAAGTCTGGCACCTTTTACAGTGATTGATACATCTCGTGTGAATTGAAATTTTATTATCGTAAAGGAAAATGTTCTTAGTAAAAGTTAGTTTGGAATAACTTTGAAACAGGTTCAATGGCTGAAGTCAACTTCCTTCCGAGACGAAGTTGATATCTACGTTACGAAGGTCAGGTGAACTTGATTCTGAATTAGGTAACTAACTAACCGAGCAAAGTTGTCTCTTGTTGCCACCTCGACGTTCAGTCAACTAAATAATACAACTTGTTCTCGCAAAACTTATTTTTAGCACTTTTAAACTATACCTTTATACACACTGAGTCGTAAAAAACTTCTTCTTCTTCTTCTTCTTCTTCTTCTTGTTTTTGTTCTTCTTCTTGTTTTTTTCTTGTTCTTGTTCTTCTTGTTCTTCAAGGTTCAAAAATTTATCGCGTGAAATCTTTCAATTATTTCAACTTCTCTGCTATAATCGCACCGTTCAACTCACTTTCACGTACTCAACTGTTTTTTTTTTCTTGAAATTTGATCACATCATTGAATTTTGGTTCGGAGTTTTTCTCATCGACTGTATATTCACTCTGTTGACACGGACTGCGGGTTGGTCGAAACATTTTGGAGATTGCTATGAAAGAACTTTTCGTCAAATAGACCATACCTCGAACCACCATGTATAAACACCCCCATAACGAAAGCTAAAGTTGTTTGTCAATCTTTCATGTTATATTCCAGCTCCCAACGATCGACGAGCAGTAAAACCAACTCCTACGATAACCCCAGATTACATACGTTAGCTGATATCAGGTCCATCACTATACCTATAACATACATATAAGTTTCTGAATCGCTAATTCAAAAAACGATCGATGAATGGATTGGAATAATGAAAAATATCCAGACAACTGTAATCTGGAAATCGAGATCAAAAAATTTTGCAAGAATTAGGCAAGGAGGAACATATGAGGTTCCTTAACTTTCATTCAACTTTCGGTAGCAGAATCGATAATCAATAAAAATTGCTTCATAGGATCGTGGATTCGGAAAACTCCTGTTATCCGAAGATGGAATAGGATATTATTCCGTACACAGAGCGCGTGATATCTGAGTGAAATTTAGATTTTTATAGCCTGCACACTTTGGTTCAGCTCCCCTGAAATCATGAAGTCTCATTCAAGCCAGAGGCTATCAATTAGACTGGTGCGAACAAATAAGGTAATAAACCGATGGGGGGGTCCCGACTATTAAATTGCCTTCAAATTAACGTCGGGACATAAATCCGCGGAAAAAACATTAGTCAGAAAGTCGTTCTACGACGAATTCATCTCACTATCAAGGGCCGGAGGGCCATTCGTTTTCCAGCAAACGAATTTCACTCCCAAAGGACTTTTATATCATTTCTATAATACCGCGGGTACCTCTGCTAGACCACAGCGATAAGCTATTCGCAAAAATTTTCTAGTTTTCTTTTTACAGGACAATATAACAGGGACGTGAATTTCACGAATGAAAAATGGAAAACACATTTTCATTGCTACACGAGACAGTTATAAAGATCCAGGAAAATCAATAATCAAACTAAAATGCTTCACACCGGCTTCCGGATGAACCTGGAAATGTGAATTTGTCTTCAGCAACTAATGGCAGAGTACAGGATTCAGTTCAATTTCAATCGATTAAATTATGTTTGAGTATCCGTCCTGAGTAATTCGTACTGGCGAGTATTTAAACGGGTCAGAAATATCCCCTGGTAACGTAATTACGATAAAGTTCTTACAGGATAGATGATTAATTGACTGCTCATTAGACTTAACGAGGAAAGGGTTATAGGGAGGTCTGCTACTCGGGTCGCAGAAAATGTTTGATCCCCTAAAGCGCAAAATTGAATTTTCTGCATTTGATACCCTAGCCTCGCGTGACGGGGTGACGTAGTCGACGAACGGTTTTGGTCTTCACGTATATCAAGATGCCGTATGCCCAGTTCCTAAAGGCCCTATGCCTCGGAGGACCTTCCGCCGCACGTAAAGGACTCGAAAGGGTGACTACCGGCATTAGGGTTCCGCTTTTCGGGGAGTTTGGGATTTTAGTTTATTTCCTTCGAACCTATATAGGGTGCGAATATTCGATGAATCTATAATTCGAAGGACGACCGTTAGGCGTCGGTGTTTTTTTTTTTTTTTTCAATTTGGGATCCCACCATCAGGTGTTTCAGCTGATCCTTTTTTCAGACAAAAAAAAATCTTGTTCCAGTGTCACCGTGATGGCCAAAAAGTGATGGGGGTGGTTTTTTTTTTCTCAATGTAAATGGGGGCTATCTCAACTTCTTACTCACCGCAACGTTGGAAAGGTTCGGTTGACCCTTTTTACGTGTAAAACATATCCTGAAAAAGTTTGGATTTTGTAACGTGCAATGGCAGTATGGTATAACGGATAAAATGGCACTCGTCAACCTTTCCTAACGCACCCACGAAATCCGAGAGTTCGACATAGTCGCGGACCGGCTCTTCCCGCTACGATTCCCCCTTACGTGGGTAGTATTAACCCTTCCAGACCCTCGTCGCAACCCTAATTATGTAAAAGAAACATCCGACTAATGCGTTGAGAGATGTCAAATAGTGGCGGGACCCGTTCGCATATTCGCGTGGGGTATACCATGACTAAAAGATGCCCTTAATGCGTTTGTTAACTCTCCTTCGTCCTTTCGAACTACCTAGGAACAGATCAAGGGAATTATACATTTTATCCAGCTATTTCCTAGAAACGACGCTCCAAATTCCGGTAGCTTCTTGACTGCAGATCCAGTTTTTTTGATACTTTATCGTTTCTTGGAAAAAAAAAATAGGTGAAACTGTTATATAACCGGTCGAATATTATCGAGTATAATTCGCTGCCTGCTGCACTTCGTATCGTATATTCTACGACCATTCACACCAGAAGAGTTAGCGCAGATTATATGAAATAGTGTAGGTAGAGCAAACGTTATATATCTACGGGTATAAGTTTTACGGATACTCGGCAGTGAAGCATGAATCGAATGGAAGTTATATCACGTTATAATAGAGATATTTATTATCCAGAAGATAAATTTTATCATCGCTTTGGTCCGGTGATAAAGTAAAAGTTTTTCTTTCAAAGCTGGGGAGGTTTCAAGCGAAGCTATACCACGCAGCAGCTACCCCTCTAACCCCTCCAGGATTATACTGGTCATGTGAACTTTCCATGAGCCTAGGGGGAGTTCAGCTACAGGGTGGAGAACGAGAAGAAAGGGGGAGGGGGGGAGGTTGTTCTTGACCGTATTGTAAAGTACGTTCTGTTTGGACCATCCGAAGTTTGTTTGTTCCACTCCGAGATAAGAGAGATATTGCTGCTGCCATGCACCGCCATGAGCGCCAAGTCAGCAGCGACGGAAAAATTCAATTCCGAATCCGGAATTGATCATGGCCTCCCTGCGAGTGGAGGAAAAGGAAGAAAAACAGTTCAGATTACGTTCTTATATGACAGATGATTTTTTCTGTTTTGCGGTGGTTTTTTTTTTTTTTCTTTTTTTTTTTCTCATTTATTTATTCTATTTTTTCTCCCCAAGCGAAGACCTACAACTTTTTTTTATAATCCTTCGCAAAGGATGACGCTATATAGTGGGACGGGGATGGTCTGATTCGTCGCTAACGAATAGCATTAATTATAGTTAAATAAATATATAGGATAAAGGTAATTACTTACTGCTATGACAGTGTCGTCGTGGAGTTGGTTGGAAATACGACGTTGAAACCCCGGGATACGGTGGCGGGAGACGTTAATTTAATGTTACGTCTACAACCAGAGCTTGGGACGTCCAGGATTTTCCCTCCGTGTTACTTAGTTCCGCCAAATAATCAGGGCTTTTACCAGGAACCTGTACCGACGCAAAGTACCTGACGATGCCGAGGACGAAAACGAGGACGAGGACCAGAACGAGGACGAGACTGAAGCGGACGACGTTAGCCAATGTTTGTTCTCCGGAAAGGGAGCTTGACGAAAGTTTTCGGCTGTTTAAGAGTCGAGAAGCTTCGAAAGCTACCAGCTACGTAACCAGTTCCTATCTACAAGCTACTAATTGCGCATTGAACCGACGTGCCATTAGATTTACAAGAGAAAAAGATCAAAGGACATCGTATATTACCACCTTCATTTCCAACTTAAGAGCATGAAAGAGAGGACGAGAAAGGCCGAATCATCTGAGGGTCCGGCGAGCTTTGCATCGGATCACACCCACCGGTATATCTAACCTCGCGGCAATGAACCGCACGACCAAAAAGATACCCAGGGTCTGAGTGCCATGCCGTGTCGCTGCTAAGCATGTGGTAGCTTTCTACGTTCCTCTCCTTCTACGTGCCTCTTCCTCTTTCCTTTGTCCACCGTTAACCTTCTCTGTTTCTCGTCAGAAACTGCGTCACCACTCCAACAATTAGCCGTCTAATGTTCAGCTACCCTATACAGAGTTTAAACTGGACACGGTTACTGTATTACAACTAGACGTATCAACCAACGGACCATAGGGGGAGCAGAAATTGCCGGTGCAAAATGATGAAATTTTTTTTTCATTCAGACCCTAGTTTATTTTCGATGAATCGGAATGGTTGGCAAAAAAGCAACCGCGGTATATTCAAAACTGTTTTACGTGTTTTCAACGACCGACTATCGAAAACTTGGTAAAAACGTAATAGTATTGCTAGCCAGTAAATATTTTATGGGGGTGAAGTCGACTGCGTCTTGAAATAGAAGTCGTACTTGCCATGTGTTGCTAGCCCGATCTTTTCGGTGGTTCGTTTTTAAAGTAGGGTAAAGTGCGCCTGTTCAACGACTATTTTGATATTTTGTACAGCCGTAAGCAGAGTTTTGAAATAGTAAAATCCAAAAGCACGGTGGGTGGATGGAAATCTTCCAACTTTGATCGGATGTACGGAAAAAGAATCGAAGAGAACTAGAAAATTTCGGAAATTGTTTAAACGTTCGTGGTGTGAAAATATTTGAAATTTAGGTCGCTCATTTCATGAACTTGAATGGTTGAGAGAGAAAGTGTTTGAAAGAAAGTTTTAACCACATCTAATGGGAGAACTTTGGCGGAGAGTTAGACCGTTGGCAACCTCTAAAGAATCTTAGGAAATCCAAACAAGTATCGTAAAAAATATTTTAATGGCTGACTCCACCCGCGTGTTGAAAAGCTTTCGTTTCATTTATCTTGCATCTTTTCACAGTCGCTACCGGTGTGTATTTTTACGGGTGAACTTGACCTCCTCCTAACTTTTATCCTCCGCGGGTTCATCCGTCTCGCGGTTATCGTACTTGCAGGTTGAATTCCGTATACGAAAAGTAAGTGGCGAAAAATTTTCACTCGATATTCGGTCCGCATTATCCTCTTGAAAATGAACCGTAGTCCTGCGGTAGAACAAAACGCAAAAACAAAGGACCCTGCAATCCAAGCTGTACCGAAGTACTAGCGCATCCTTGTTAACCAGGGAATACGCGAAGACCTCGGGAGAATTTCGACCGCTGCCCTGCGGCGCATCTCGATGTTGCTTCTCAACACAAGTACGGGACGGTCCGCTCTGGGTAACCTGGTGGAGGATAACTAGCGGACGAAATAGAGTAGGCGAAGAGAGTGGAGAGGACAGGAGAAGAGAAATGGAGAACCACGCCACTCTGAACAGCTGCGTGTAGACACAACACAAGGTGGTGGTTATACCTACGGTGGTGAAACTTGGTGCTCGATGTGGTACGGAGAAGAGACTGGTTCCACGTGGGTGCCAAGGGGAAAACGCAATACGCAAGTTTCACCGAACAGTCAATGGAATAAAATGGTTTCAGCGTTGGTGCAGATAGTAGCGGGTTTCGGTTGCTATCAACTTGTACCACCTACCTTACTACCAGTCGACTGTTCGCCAAGGGCGTTATACGTATTTGCTGTTATATACCGATCCGCAGGCTACACAATGAGCAATGTTCCGGAAACGCAATCCTCAGAGACCAGCTGAGATACCAGCTGATTTACCTTGATACACTTACGATGTTCGTTCGTGTATTGCTTAGATTTGGGTGAAATTAGTAGGTCCGATACGGATGAGCTAGCAATTTAGGATTAACTCTCGAGATCATCTTCCGGAGTTTTGGCCCCACCTCAGTTGTCATTTACAGCTCACTTTCGCGAGGAGATATTTCACCGCCCCAAGTCAGACGGTCAAGCGACTCAAGAGGTTCATTTTAATTCGGATGTAGAAATAATTCCAACGTATTACGACCCATCTTGTACGATATTATCGGTGAATATCCAAAATTTAGAGGGTGGTAATACCGTGAAAATACGATAATTATTACGTAGAGAGAATCCGAAGTTACTCGGCTATATGTTCAGAGATTCATACCCGCCGGTGTCTTGTACAAAACAATATGTCTCGCGCGTTGTAGGTGTCGACGAGTGATGCTCGCCCATTAAACGTAGATTTAATTATCGTATAAACGAACGAGACCACCCAAAGCTGGGACAATTAAGAAGCCCATAAACCGACCATAAACGGGTCATAAATGCATGGTGGTCGACTTGCTGGACACAAAACAGAACCACAGGATTTCCTCCACAAACTGCGTCACACCCTTATAATTTACTCTTCGTCCTTTTCGTTTTTTTTTTTTTTTCGTTCATTTTTTATTCAGTGGACAATTTCATATTCAATACAATTTACTTTTGATACACGATTATTATTACGTCGAACTTCCTCGAAGACGACGTTAAATTTCCCTCTATCATATTTAGCATCCATCACAATGCGTTGGAGAACTTCGGGTCAATACAGTTTCGTTTCCGTTTCAGTTTGACATCTGTATCCATATACTTATATTACAAGGGTACCCGTTCCAAACATTGTTTCTCTGCAGCGAGGCTACTTGTCGATTGTTTGCCCGCTTGTACAAGGGAAACTTTCTATAAGTACCTATAATATTGCCTAGACCTCGATACGCGTTTCATATCGCCCTGAGGTTACACGGTTTACTAAAAGTTTTACGATTCCAAACGTTATACCCATAAAGCAGCCTCCGATTTCCCTACTTTTCAAAAAACCATCATGAATCTATGGTGTCCGATGAACCGATTGAATCTTTATCTATTTTTTTTTTTCACGTACATACAGTTTACATGGGCAAGTGCGTCGATATTGTATGTTCGTATGATCCGTAGCATAGGTAAAATTTTGGAGGGACTAAATTCGCGTAAATCTTTATAGAAAAATATTCATATAACGCCGCAGCCGGGGGGTGGTCGAGCCCTTCTTTGCGCTATGGGTATTTCCATGTACGAAGGATACGTAGGTATAAGGAACGGGTATCTCTTTTGTACGGCTGTGTGCGGAAACATGTGGATACGTGAGATATCTCATGCATATCGGTCACGTAGGAGTTGTATCTCACAAAGGGGGCGAACCGGGTCCCCGAGCTGGTCATATATCAGTGACGGCCGACGGACAGGACGCGGATTCAGGGGCGGGGGGGCGGGGGTGGAAATTTTACTTCCCTCTATGTCGCCAACACTCCTCTCTGGCTGTGGGTGTCGCTAACTATTTTACGTAACTTTGGCGACAGTTTGCCCCGCGTTGACCACGTACGTCCGGCTGCTGTCCCGCGGGACTCGCGGAAGCAAGGGTCTCCCTCATTCCCTTCTCCTTTCCTCTTTCCTACCATACTGATATTTAGCTCTCTCTCCATCTCTCTACCGTCCTTTCTATTTCTCTCTCAAGATATGCATACGTGACGGATACGCTACGCGGCCGATCGGACGGAATACGTGACGTCCAAGATCACGGTGGATTTCGAGCTCCAGTTTCTCAAAAATGATACTGTCAATGTTAGGAAAATTCAATTTTTTTTCTAAATTTAAACTATACGCGAATCCGGAACTGATCGGAAAGTAGGTTTGTGTATGAAGAGGGGGAAAAAAAATATCTAGAGCGTGTTAAAATTCGGTGAAATTTTACTCGGAAAGAAAACTTTTATCCCGCAAACCACGTTAACTTGGCGAGGTGCATACGTAGTCATAATTAGGGAAACCACCGGAAATCAAGTGTGTCTGGGAACTTATAATTAACACAAACGAATGTAACTTCTGGGGTGGGTGTAGCATACGTACTTTGGGTACATACTACGTACGTGCATAGGTATACTTGAGGATCCTTACAGCTATCGCAACTGCTTGTTCAGCCATTTATTTGATCCATCATATTATCCACAGTGACTGACAATGAGATGCGAGTTGAAAACTATGCAAACTCACATTTTGAATTTCCTATGGGAGTTGTGGGCAAATCTCGCGTTCGGTTTTTAGGGGCTCAAAGAGGTTGCCATTAGTTTTTATATTATTTAAAGCTATATTAGATCGCGCGGGAGTGAAATCGACGTTGAGAATTTTATATACGGATAAAATTTATGCTGAAAACTGCAAGTGACTCCGCAGGCAATAGCTGGGTAATATTCCTGGCCCGAAATAAATGTGCGAAATTGGACGGAAGTTGACTATGATGAGAATCGTTTCATCCCCCAATCCTTCGTCTTCCATTCTTCTGAAAGAAAGTGTCTGATCGGTTGGGCAATAGAAAACAATAGTTGAGGGAAAAAAAAACAAAAAAAAGTTTTAAATCTTTCAGCTACCCGATTTCTCGATTCTCTCGCTGCGCTCCCGCACAGCTCTTCTCACTTTTCCGTCACTCACTTGCTCTCTCCCTTCGCTTTATACCTCTGCAGGGCTTCACTTCGTAACATTTCTGCTGCTCGTCTTCCGATAGACTTCAATTATGAGCTTGGGTATGAAAGAAAATTTCAATATTACTGGCAAATTTGAAAAGTTCCGTAATTGATTTCTCTCAGAAGAAACGAACGCGAAAACAAAAGCCTTCCAATACCTTGGACGAGAAAAGGATCTGCGATTGGCCCTCAGAGATTCGAGTGATCTTTCAAATATCATCTTCAGCAGCTATCGGCAAAAACAAATGATTGATATTATTAATTCGTTCTTTTTTTTTCAATTCGAAAATTACACTCTCCATTTTATATTCTTTATACGATTATGAGAAGTTTCAATGTCAGAAAAAACTATACGGGCGCGTAGAAAAAATCGATCATTCAATAAATTCGGATGTGACGGGTGAAATAAATATGATAATGCGTAATGCGGCTGTATGGCAAAGTAGCTGAGACATATCTATACAGAAATAGGTTGAAGTAGATAAAACTACATCTCAGTTCTTAGGGGCCGTTATACCGGGAGAAAATTACCTACTTATTTCAGAGCGTAATGTACGCGATTACCATAGAGGTTGCGTGATACTGTTATGACCGTGCATTATGCAGATTGGTGGATAACTAACGAACAACTTTTCGCAGCTATTCAGTTTTCGAGTGGTAATTTACAAAATTTGATTAGCAAACAACCTAGCTACGTAACTGTCGAGTGACCAATTTCAATTTAACCGAATAAAACGTAACATCGATCGCGCGCCCAGCCATTCCTCGCCCTCTATAAATTAAGTAAAAACTTTTGGCGCGAAAACTTCATGGCCTCTATATTTTATCTGTAAGCACCATACCGAAACACGTGTGATGCCCCTAAATCTTTGGTCAGGAAAATTCATACGCCTGAAATAACCATTTTCGCAGCTGCTAAAAGCAACAAAAAATTAATGCTCGTATTTTTCCTTTTTCGTATTTTTCAGGTAAGCCCACAGATCGTACTTCTTCAGATCTAATCTGATTACTCGGAGACCCTCATTGCGGCCGAAAGTGAGTATGAAAAATTTTGACCAATCCTATAACGAAATGGTTTGTAAAATATCGCCTCCGGAATTTCTTTGAGATCTTTTGGCTGAAGCTGAGAGGTGGACTATTTTGTCAAGTTTTCCCTGCGAGTGAGCAATAAATGACGCGGCAGATATCAAAACTCTGGGAGTCATCGAAGTGCATACAAAATAAAAGGGAACCGAAGAATCTCCTCCCGTTTAATTTACTTTTGCAAAACTCTCTTGCTTCTTCATTCGTTACCTTCTCCTCGCCTTCGCCGTATGTTTTTGTATTTAAAAAGTACCGCGGGACTTTTCTTCGGGTTCTAAGATACACTTAATTGCCCAGTTGTTCGGATCAGTGGCGCGTGGTAACCGCGTTATGGATAAAATTGATATCGCCCATTCTGCAGCATCGGTAGCAGCAGGTAGTCGGTATGAGGTACGGAATCTCAAAGCTAATTTTCATTAGAATAAAATTAAAATAAAATTTTCACCGTTTCAATGAATACCGTGAATACCTTTCTATATATTTACTTGTTAGAATAAAAAGTTCTACCTTTCAAGTACGATGGAAGAGAAATTAAGACAATCACCAATTTTCTTTATTTTTTTTTTATCTGACTTTTCCTCAAATCTCATTAAAATATTGCAAAATCATACGCGTTTACGTACACATAAGTATTAAAACAGAGTGTGGATTTTTTTTTCTTTTGTTCAACACCCTAATTTTGAAAATATTCAAACACCAATTTTTTTTTTCTCCCCCATCTCCACATGCTTCGGAACGTAGAAGCTCCTTGTATGGTATTAACAGATTTTTTTCGGATAAAACACAATGAAAGTGGCTTGAATCGCTAATTGGTTGGACGATCATTGTTCGGTAGAAACGGGTTCGTGAAAAGTTGATCCCTCATTCTCTCGATTCCTTTTTTTTTTACAAATTATTATTATCACTTTTCATCAGAGTTCCTTTTTCTTTTTTTTTCGACTGGAAAACGTGGCGATTCGCGTCCCACTTTTACTCGAAATAACGGCCAAGCTGATTTTCTCATTCTGAAAGTTGTTCGAACGGCTTTTACTCAGCGTTATACATTCTATCATCGAAATTGTTGTAATGGCGGGACTGACGTTTGAGGCGAAAAAAGGAAAGGAAAAGAACAATACGTGATTTAAACATAGAAACAATCCGTCATGAATATATAAACGCGGATTTCGAAAAAAAAAAACGTTCAAAAGTCGTACTCGGATTGCGTAAAAAATTAATTTTAAATCGAGGTGAATATTATACGTAAGCGTAGGACCCGCGTCGTGGTGCCGGTCGCCAATCATTGTGGATGGATTTTGGAAAGTGGCCGCTGTGGGAGGATTAAAATTAGGCTTCCCTTGGCCAAGAGCGATTTCGCTTAAATAATATCGTCTAATTAACCATAGCCCTCGCAGGTTTGAAAAATTACGAAAATCATACTTCCCTTAAATGTGGCCATAACCGTAATGACAGAGGACCGACCTAGTGCCTCAACCCTTTGGTTGGTAGTGGAAAAGATGATGTCGGGGGAGGAGAAATTAGAGAATATCGAGAGAAAGGGAAAATGAGGGGTAATGAGAAATTAACGTGCCCAATATTCAATCCCGGATGACAAGGATCTCAAATAGCGAATAATTTCTGACTATCCAACGATTTTTTTTTTTTTTTTCAAAATTTCAGACTGCTAGGATAAATCAGGGAGCGAAAGTTATTGCGAGCCATATTTTTCGCGATACGAGTTTTTGAAAATTCAACCGGGTGTACCAACTTTTCAATATAGATGGGACGATCGTATCGACACATCGATTTTTTTTGTTAGTTTAACCTTCTAAGGAAGATGAAGGTTTTCAGGGTTCACTATAAGCGGTATTGAACACTCTACGAAAAAATAACTTTTAATAGCGTTTCAAACTTCGAAATAGAATTTTCTGTGGCCACGACTGGCAGCCATTTCTGTCAATGTCACGCGTGCAGTTCTTCTGTGAATACGAACAAAAAAAGAATTTTGAAATAACAATGACGGTTTCGAATCATATCATATACTACTTTGTTTTTTGTCCTTGCAAAATTAAGGCAGGCTTCGATTCACGATGGAGTAAACATCCCTGGATTAGGTACCTTAATTATACAGTCATCCTTCATCGCCGCAGTCTTGGATTGTCTCGTTAATTTTCATTAAGCGGATATGCTGCGTGGGGTGGATATTGGCTCTGATGTTCTACATGCGGTTGTTGAAGCCGACGGTTCCACGCGTATATTCTTCCGTACGTCCTCATCTACACTTTTACGTTAGGGATGATCCTCTTCCAGCTCTTAATGTGATTATTTTATAATTAAGGATCACGGTATCCGGTGTGTTTGTATTTTCCCATCGGCTAGCGCATCATATTATATAATTGATTGATCACTTTGACAATTTTTATACATAATTACGGAAGATTGAACGATCTCATCTGACGATCCCCATCGTGCAGATCACGCGTCCATCCGATTCCGTGGAACTAACTTGAGTCGATAAAAAAATTGACAAAACTTCTAAAATATATTTCTAAGACATACCTTTTTGGAAAAATAGACAACAAAAAAAAACTTCCATTTATTTTTTGCCGGAGGCAAATACAACGAGGTCGTGAAATGACAATAATTACACGATCGGTATGAAATTTTCACCCCAGTTATTAGTTGACGATGAGAGTGGTGAGCGTTTCTACGGCTTTGCAATGTGCCTTGAATTATCACCGAGTGTATTATGCTCATGCAAGAAGGGCGGGTGAAGGTGAACACGGTAAGAGGGGTAGGAAACAATGATTAGGTGGTTACCGCATCGTTCACCCATAGACCGCGAACCTGGGAAGCGGCGAATAGAATAACATGATTTCAGCAGTATAGGTAGCGAAGGTGGCAGAGAGCAGTGAAAGGTAGAGTGGAGGTAGACAGTTGTTGGGTCCACCGCGAGACGTTAATTGGCCCCACCAGATCTTTGTTCCCGGTTCGTTCATTGTCGCTACCTCGGTACCAGATCTTTCGGTTCAACGCCTGCATTCATCGGATTAACCGTCGCGAAAACCTATCCGCGGAAATAATTGCGGTGTACATTTATGCGCCCGGGTACGAAAGCCGACACTTCGTTCTCTTCTGCTCCTCGAGCGTCAGGTTATTCATTAAGTTTACACGTTACGAGTGAAAATTTCGTTTCATTTGTAAACCGGAAAAATAAAGAAAGAGATAGAGAAAAGGCGACGAGACGATTTTTTGGCGTTTGGTTTTCGGAAGCGGATGTAATTATTATATTCTCTCGAGAAAATTTTGGAAGCTAATTTTCTGCGTAGGAATAAAAGATCGAGGGGTTGATTAAAGGGAAAAAGTGTAAGAAAAAAAGGTGTGGTAATGGATCTGTCGTGTTTATAGGAGAATTGAATCGTAGTAGCTTTGGAACCGGCGAGATTCACACCCCCGTAAGAGTGGGGGGTTGGGGGTCGGGGGCTGGCTGCGAGGTCCAAACAATGAAATGAATTATATTATTTGCAGCACGCGGGGCTAGGTGGAATAATTAAAAGACGTCGGAACAGGGAACTCCCACTTCGCTCGTCAACTCAAATCCGGGAAGAAGGGTGAAAAGATTGACAGTGAATTATTTAACTCTGACAATTAAAGGGATCTACCACCCTCGCATTCTCAGGCGCCTTATACCCCATCTGATCTTCTTTTTTTTCGCCTCTCACTCTCTCTTCGTCTTTCTGTTTCTCAATCGCACTTCCTCTCACGTCTTACACCACTTCCCTCACATTTAACCACTCACTCCTTTGCTTCCAGTCTCGTTACATGTATACATTTATACTTTCTAGCCTTCTCAAACGATATTAACTACCTAATCGTAAGTAGGGTAATTTCTTCTTTTTATTTCAGTTCTTCTTTTCTTCATTTTACATTGCTAATTACTTTCAATGTTCGTCCATCGATTGTCGGGGCAAATAATTTCGATGTCCGTAGCTAATTATTTTGAAACAAGTTTTATTTTTTCAGTCTTCTACTTTCCATTGTTCGGCTACATGCTCGAGCACGAATTTCGTATCACTCTGCATCGGATGAGACATAATGTGCAGGAACTGGAGAATTACATTCTAGGATATTTGCAGAAACCCAGTTAACAACATGCGCGAGGTATTAAATCGTGGTTCGAGATTTCTGCATTGTTCTTTCAGCGTATCCGATACCGTTAATGAGCTATCTGTATATAGTTTGGTGGTGGAAATTCGAGAATTTATCCGACAACCGACGACGAGTTCCCATTGTCACATCGTCGATTCGTCGCGTACGTAAAGTAACGCGTGTGTATAACATGTAAAGCTTACGACAGACCTACACAGGATAATCGCTACCTAACACCTCACAGTTTTCAAACAATTATACGTATAAGCGATATATTTCGCGCAAGGTGAATTCACGCACCGATGATGATAAAAACAACAACATAAATAATCATGATAATAATAATTTCTGCACGAATTTACTATACCGTGGTACAATAGTTTGAACTTTTGAAAAGCAGCTTTCTTCTGGCCGAATAAAAATATAGAAGTGGTTTTCCGTTCGAAATATATTACGATGACAAAATCGAGTATATAAAGTGAGAAATTTGTAAGGGGCGAGTAATATCGGAGTGGGAGGAGGTAAGGAAAGGAAAGCATTTAAAAGCGGTCTTGGCTCGGTTCCTCAAGCCGTTCGCCCGGAAGCCAAGGGGGTATGAAACATTGAAACATTCCACAGATTGCGGGATTACGGTCCACATAGCTGCCGGACGTATCCCCGAAAGTCCAAAGTTCTGGTCATGCCATTCTCCGTTCACCCGGTTCGCGCGGGTGCGCGGGGTATAATTCTGGGCAGGACGAAATTTGCCGCCGTTTCATTCCCTTCGTCGCA
Organism: Athalia cordata; assembly: GCA_963932425.1. Lineage (NCBI taxonomy): Eukaryota > Metazoa > Arthropoda > Insecta > Hymenoptera > Athaliidae > Athalia > Athalia cordata. The sequence goes on from OZ010626.1 coordinate 38,188,005, forward strand.
TCCACCGGCGTGTTGTCACCCCCGTTTGCGTTTCTCGGACTCCCTACAAAGTCGCCCGGCATATACTTTGGATAGTCGCTATACCGAACTGGGGGAGAAGACCAAGTCGTTGATTCTCCTTTCCCTGCATGAGCTAGACGTCGACGACGACTACGACGCGGACGCTGCCATGGAACTGGCTATACCGAGCGTCAGCCAACCGTCTAATCGCCTACATGCGCTATCACGTATTCAAACTTCTAACTAGTTGGGCAAGCATTCTAAACCCGCACCACGCAACCGGTAAACACCACCCCCTACGTACGTACGCCACCCCAGGCATATTCCGGGTATTAAAAGTTTCCCCCGAAAACACCGAGCTCGAGGATCAACACCCAGTGTCACCTCCACAAAACCAAAGAGGGGCTCGAACCGCACCAACTATATCCTCGCGGCTGCAAAGACGTGACTTACTTTACATCCAGAGTGTCACTTGTTCGGATTAACCCGCACCTCACCTCCGTCGCCATACCCATCCCTACGCGTGTACGGAGTAACGCATGAAATTGCTTGATGATTTGAAAAAAGAAAAAGCAAATAACTAAAAAAAGGCATCGGAAGGCTATGGTTTGAAGGTTCAGCTAATCAGACTCACGTTGGTCGTTTCCCGGAGGGTTTACCCGACGTAAAAATCGGCGCTAATCCAAATCACCGCAATAAAACTCACCCTCTGTAAGAGAAAAAAAAAAAGAAGAAATTCGGAGGAGTGGTGAACAAAACAAAAAACTTGCATCACACTTCGCTAACAATCTGCCTTCAGCGCTTGTAGCTAATTGCAATTTTTACGGGAGGTGGGGGGAGGGGGGGGGGCAGATATAGCTTCGGAGATGGTCGAACGAAGGAGGATGGGGACTGGTGAGCTGGGAGGATTAAAAAAAATGTCCCGATATAAAAGTAGTATACCTCAGTACGGGAATGCCGGTTTTACAAGACTCTGAGAAAAGTATAGGATGAGGTAATACGGATAGCACGGTAGGTTGGCAGAAGTGAGACGAGGGAGGGGGAGGGAGGTGGTCGCTAAGGTTCGTGGAAAAATCCAAGTAATTAACAACTTTTTGAAGCCAGGATAATCTCGACGGATTCCCTTCGTTTGGCTGAAAGAGTTTCCAGCGTTAAGCCGTGACCATTTGGCTGCCGTCTCATTTCCCCGCGCGTACAAAACGACTCACATCTCCAAGGAGCGAGACGAGGACGAAGCTGTTTATAATTAAAGTTTTTCCCTTGCTGTCCTTAGTGATTCTAATTGTCAGACCCCCTCCGTGCCGCCTCCCTCACGCTCTCCTCGACGCCACCCGCGCCTCTTTTTTCATTCTTTTCGTATAAGGATTAGAGTACAGAGAGGAATTGCGAGTTGAACCGAAACGTTTCGCGCGGGGGATGAAGAGAGTTGGAATGAAAAAGAGAATAGAGAGGAGAGATTGGGCTCCGAGGTGACAGTTGCCAGCGGCGATTTGACGCGAACAACGAATTTATATCGATTGAGAGTTTCTTAATTAAAATTCTACCATTTGAACGTAGTGACGATGGCTGCTTTTGTTTCGCGGATGTGACACTTACTTTTCCTTGATTTCTCAATCCTCGTGGGGGTCAGGATTTCTCCACTCTTTTATATTCTCCCCTTTTCACACTTTTCGCACGTTTCATCGTCACCCTCCGGCTGTTTATCAAATTCTAAACTGTTTTTATCATTTTTTTATTTTTTCTCATTTACAAAGATTCAAGCCACGGGATATGCGGGGGCGGTACCACCTATCTTGTCGTACAAGGCTGTTATTCTTCTCCGGGATACGAAGCAATTTTTTTTTTTTTTTCTCTACGTCATGTTTACGTTATTAGGCAAATGTATATGGGCTTTAGAGGGGTGGGGGATTCCTCGGAATGCGGGTATCTCTAAACGCCAACTAAGCGCTCCGAAATCCGCATCGATTTAGTCATGACGACGACGACTACGACTACGACGACGGCGACGTCGACATCGACATCGACATCGGTGGGCGCCGCTAAGGCCTCCTATTCGATTTATAACGCACTAAACCCACTGGCGCGTGCGATTCTTCCACCCCCAATTTCTACCCCTAACTCGCGTACACGCACCTAAGTTCGCCGAGTATATACGAGGGTAAAAAGTTCCTTCAATCAAATCATATTAGATAAGTAAGCCCAGCTTCCGAAGGGAAAACCGTCAAATGTGCAGGACCTAATTATGTTACTTAGAAAATCAAGGTTTACTCACCAGAACGAATAAAGTATTGGGAATGATTATTTTTTTTTTTTTTCACCAGTCCTGCCCAGGACGTCGATGGTTTAGTTTTACGATATCGCTTCATGCGTAAATATGTGCAAGATGCCGCACAGTCGTAATAAAAATGATAAAAATAATAATACATGTGGCGTGCACGTAGATCGGTAATCGAGGCAAAGGATCCTGCGGCGATGTGCTGGGTGTTCAAAGTCCCCTCGTACCAATTCTTATTCCTGTAAAATAACCTTAAATTCTGTTTGGATAGTAGACTCTTTGCACAAAGAGGATTCTTGTTCGATATGTAGAACGAGTAGGTCTGTATGAAAGGCTAATATCGGCTGCCGACGTGCCCAGCGTGTGAATAGAAACGGCGGGTAAAGGTCCGCTCGCCCTAGAAGAAGAAGATATACCAGCGCACACAATAAAACCAACGCCTTATTGATCATACGGATATATTCAAATTCACCTCTAAATATTCAGTTCGCAGTCCTAGAAAGAACGCGTTCAGGTTAAACACGGACAGGACATCGCGTTCCGAACACCCCGTACCTCCGCCAACCGTACACGTAACGTATCGATACTTACGATGGATAGAAAAATAGAGTTTACATCTTCGTTCTCTACCGCCAGCAGCTTTTATGAATTTGAACTACCCACAATGTACAATATGGCCATGAATTCTCAAGGTGCTCCTTCAGGCTCCCGCGAGACGCGAGAGCCGCTTTTTTCGAGTGGCTCCTTGATATCTTGGATTTCAAGAAACAGTGCTTGAGTTTTTAATATTTCCCTGTTTGTCCGGCTGCAGCCGTATAAAACGACCCCATCTCGTATCGCGGTCGAGTCTCGACGATTATTTTATCTCATCACACACAGAACTTCGCGATCCCCAGCTCAGACTCTCTTTGAAGTCATGACGTGTAATTCATGTGAAATTATTTTTAATAAAAATCATTTCACAGGCCGTCAGGACTAATTAGTTGCGATCGTTCATTGGTCGTGGCGATCGGACAACACGGTTGAAAAAATCGTACGGTAAAGTTTTCGGTTTTTAAAAATCCATAAAATCAGTTTTGAGAAGCATAAATAGCGAATAAAATAGAATCGCTAGGTGTGGGAAATACCAAGTATTATGGGGAGTGCTTTGTACATATTCGTGTTGGTTTATATAGGGAACTATTTGGCTAACGAATATTAAATCACGTATTAAATATTCCAGTAATTCGTTACGGCTCTGGTACATCGTTGGCAGGGTAGCGTTAACCAGCGAAGAGCCTCTCTCTTCTAGACAGCTGGAATTTATCCTAACAAATTTCCACCCCTTCATTGCCACACGTATTTCGCTGGTAATATACGATATACATTTACCAGCTCTCGCGCGGAGCTTGGCGAACCGCGCACGCTGGGTGAAAAATATTTATGCGAGGTGAAACGGAGGATTTGGCTTTGGGTCCCATCATTTCGATGGCACGGGCGACTCCGGTCTGTACATACCCATGTAAGGTATACGGATACCGCAGAAAACCGGCACCACCACAACGGCATTCACTTCCCCTTTGGAAAAAAAAGAAGAACCACCGTACGCGGCGGGGTTTCCACGACGCTCGTACGATTTACCCTAATTTCGTTTGAAAAATGAAATTTCATAATTCTCCGCTCGCGCTCCTATAAACTTGTAGGTCTGCGCCAGGCTTGTGAGATGTATAAGGTGATATCCAAACCCAGTCAGTACTCGTTTCGATGGTATCCAGCAAAGTTATTCCGATGGATTTTCGTTCTTTGATGAGAATTTGACCTCGAAGGGATTGAATGATAATAATGGGAGTAATTATCACAAGATAGCGAATGAGATGTTAATGATTGCTGTTGAATCCTACACAGTTTCACCGTATGTCCGAGAATTTTGGCTACGTTTTTGTGTGGGGAAAACAGGCGAGAGTTCCATTTACCTGAACAGTGGCTGACGGCACTATATTCGGAGAACGACGTACTAATAAGCGGTAAACTTTTGCGAGAAAAGTGGGGGAAAGCGGTCAGGCAAGGTGCGGGTACGAGCAAGGGTCGGGGTTGGGAGATGGAACGAGGAGTTTGAGGGTGCGGGTGGCAGACCCCCAATCCGGAATGGGATCTGTCCGTTCCAGATGCTAGGCCAGGTCTCCTACCTACCCTACCGCGACCCGAGTACCAGTCCAACAACCGGCGGAACCAACACCGTGCCAAACCGGAGCGCCTGGCAGGTGGCGGCCAACCAGCTTGCGACTAGTAACTGTTAAAATTGCATCTGCAGGCCGGACCACCAACTGCAACTTGCTAGATTGGAAAGTCTGGCGGAAAGATAGATGAACGTTTTATTTTGCAACGGGATTGGGAAGCATAACCCGCAAAAAAAAAACAAGCACACCCGGTTTGAATATATCGACATTTCCGTCTCTACTACTCATTGGAAAATGTTTGAAAAATGAACAAAAAAAAACTATCCATTTCACGGCGGTATTTGATCGTCATTTTTATTGCGGATCGAATATTCATCGTTGTTTAAAAAGCACACAAACAAACGCGGACCATTTCCGACTACGAGGTCAAACCGCGCAGTCTCGTTGATCTCCGGGAACTAATTGAGACTAGTTCCGTTAATTGTTCGAATTACGAACTTTGCCGCGCATGGTACCTGCTTAATTATATGCTACGCGTATTAACGCTCGTTGCGGACCCCTCGCAATCCCTGCGTTTGTTTGGTAGAGCTTATTATTTCACGTTCTGCTCCACATATTTAATATTTCTGATAATTATCATCTTATTTCTTCTTCTTCTTTATTTTTTATTAGTATTCAGTCCACCGTTGTGTAATAAAACCTATCCAAACGTCTCGTTGGACTTACGGCTAGAGAGAAAGAGAAATTTTAAGGATCATAAATATGGAACCTTTGACACTCGGTGCGCCGTAAGATATCATTATGTGTGTACGTGATAGCGTTGTACACGTGTATATGCGGGTACAGTGAATCATTTTTGCATGCGCGTTCGCGCAAATGAAATGTACTCCGTTTTCTATCCTTAGAGGCAACCGCGAGATCCTATAACCTCAGCCATAAAAGTGTTGACGCCAAAAGTTGCCACAACAATAGCCATCAATACCCATCTCTATATCCTGCGTAGGTGGTTTAGTACTATAACCCGGTCGGGGGTGTGTACGACGGTAACCCGTAGTTGAGGCGTGAGAATGTGATTTTCAATGCGATTTTCAAACCCGTCATGCAAATCAAATCGTAAACATAGTTCCAGAATGCAAATAGAAAATACGTGTATAATGTATATAGATGCACGAAACGTCTGCTCGAACGACTCCGAAGCGTGATATGATGTGCGGTAAATTTTTTCTTCATTCGCAATTCCATAAATCGTGGAAACGTTTCTCGATCTCTCAGTCTCTACAAATATCACAAATTCGACCTTACGACAACCTTGACACGGCAGATCTTCCTCAGGGCTGTTTTGACTGGCTTCTCGAATGAGGCTGTAGGGTGCGACGTAATCTACCATAAAAATATTATTACCTTGATCGATGGACTCGTTGGTCACCGGTACTGATTTTCAAAGGCTTCGGCAAAGGATTGCGTTGTATAGAATAGCGAATATATACCCGTGATTAGAAACCTAATAATGATTCACCTTGCGAGGAAATCGGCGCCGGGGTCTCGACCAGGAGCGTTTACATATAGCTGCGCCGAGGTTAATGGTAGGTTGTGCCCATCCTCTCCCTTTGAGGGTCGTCGAATATTGGCTGCACTCAGTAATAGCTGAGCGTGGCTGGTGTATAAGGAAGGTATATACCTAAGGAAGGATGGTGTGGGGTGGGTTCTAGGGGTAAACGGTCCTAGGGGTCGGTCGGTCGCTTCTAACAGCTCCAGAGCGTGGAGCAAACTGTTGCAAAATTACGCGGTGGGCGCGCGTACATTAACGATATTTGTAGTGGCGGACTAGAAAGTTTGTCGACTGTTCCTCTTGGTAGGCCAGGTTTGAGTTCTGGTGTGGGGTAGCTAGATAGGTAGGTAGAACTGTGCTCATAGTCGATGTTCCATAGGTGGTGCTGGTTCGCGGTCCTCTGGTCAGTTGCAAAGGCGTTGCTTCCACACCGCTTCTAATGGGCAAGTCTGGGCGACCTCGCCAACCGCAAAGTGATCGGGGGACCGACGTAGAAACATCTGGACGTGCCACTTAGTATCTCGACTACCCTGCGTTGCCACCGAAAAGCTTGGGCCGAAACGCGCGATGCCCTTGGCTCTTCGTTTGGCTGGACAACCGAGCGGAAATCAAATTTACAGATTTAGTTCTACGAAAACCTTGGCAACGAATAATATGAAAACCTCTACCTGTTTATTGCCGATATACACGCGTCACTGTCAAAGGACGTATAATATCATTGGGAAATGATTGCATTCGTCTCACCGTGGAGATAGAGACCGAGTCAAAGTTGGTTGGGTCGTAGAAGTTGACTCTACAGCATCTGAATATCTGAGGAAGTTCATATCTTAATAATAAACAGATGCGACTGGTTCGATGCCTCCTTCGTGCTCGGCGTCTCCTAGTTATACGTAAAACACATATACTACGGGGCATGTACCTCATTGATATACAGATGATGGTAGTGGCGTTCGTGATGCACTTGGAAACGTTATACCAACGTTATACGTATCGTATATACCTATCCTTCGGAGGCTTCGGAACAGTTCGACTTCAGAGATGTCCCCGAGTCGATAGTGATTAAAACTTTGACTTAAACTCAGAACCTACCTCCGCTGGCTATTGGTAGATCGATTTGGTATTCCGCTAGATATGTAAACTCGGATATATATTCTCGATACAGTTATACGAGTAAATATAAGCAACGCGTACGCGTGTCTCTTGGTCTTGTCTTATCCCAAGATATGGAATATCCATACCATCCTCCGATTATCCTGTACAGCACACCGGTAGCTACACTGCACGGAGTGTAACTTGAGGAGCCTAGAATGTAATCAAATAAACTGTGCGCCTCGGGACGTACGCTGCTACCGCGTCCTTGGAGAAGTTCAATCGAATACCGAGGATCTTACCGATTATCGAGATTTGCACGAAGATTGTGCGCCGGTGATCGAATCCAGGAAGAGTGAAAATTACGCGTTGCACAGAGTCAGAAAATACACGGAATAAGAAGATGCCGGCGTAAAGTAACAATCGTCACGGTAATTAGAAACGGTAGAGTTGACGTGCGGATGCAAGATGTACGTGAAGCTTATACAGCAGAGGCTTTCCAATAGACGAGTTAATTGATGTACCAGGTTCATTGGTGTACGGATGTTGAAGCGAACAAACTTGTTGGACGGGTAAGTATCTGGATGTGTAACGTTTCTGATATTGAGTGGCGGTTTAACATTTGGCTAGCTGATATTAGATTTCGTTTGGAAAATACGACACACGTTATCTTCTCGCTGTCAAACAATAATTATTACCAACCAAGTTAGTGTAACTGAATTTACTGCATTACCTTTTAGTTATTCAACTCCATATATTCGGTACTTGAAACACTCTTACCGTTGGTAGCAATCGATTCATGACAATTGATGCACTCGGATCCTCGTAAAAAAGAACGAAGGATCAGTGGGAGAGGAAAACAAAGAGGAGGAAAAAAACTCTATTAATCGAGCGTTCACCGACATTAAAGTTCGGACACCCGGTCCCAAGGTGGACATATACGAGTACATTTATACAAATGCTTTGTCCGGTCTCGAAATAGCTAGAGGAACGTCAAGGGAGAGCAAATCTATTACTTTTACGGGATCACAAGTCGGCGTTACGCCACGTTCGTCGTCGTACTTTGGTCGAGTCGTGCGGTGTGGTACGAAGGACTAAAAGGAGGATGGCAGGGAGCGATGGAAACGAAGGACATGGAGGGCTGGGTGAGCTGACCGTAGTTCGGTATAGTATCGTGGGGTGCTTCTCCCCCCAGCTCTTACTTTGCCACAAACCTTCGGAGCTCTGGGTACCTTATATACCCGCGTCCAACGGAACAAGTTTAATTCAACCGCCTAAGAAATTCGTGGTGGTCACATTCCTCAGGAAAGTTCCTGATTGTGTGTCCGGTGTCCCCTGGCTCCGTATTTATGCCTCGTAGATTTTGTATAGCATAGCGTAGTTTCGCCAGCCAGTAACCTTGTGACCCCCCCATTGCCTGGACAAGGATTCGAGAAGGGTGTGTAAGGGAACGTTGTCCACTAATGGTTATGGTAATTACCACCTCTAATTGCGAACAATGGAATTGCGAAATATCAAAGTTAGTCGCCAGTTACCGGTAGCAACCACCTCCGACCTTCTTGGCGACCCCACGCAGCAAGGAGCACCTCAAAGGATTTTGCAACCTCGTCTAGAAATTTTGTTCAACGAAATCCTGCTCGCTGGATATCAGCTATGGCATAGATATATTGATATCTATGGCTATGGTATATATACCATCGGTGGACGAATTTTATTTTTCCGCGGATTCATCGAAAAATTAGTGTGGGTACGTCGACTCGAAGGAAACTTTCTTGAACTGGAAATTTCTGTTTCATGAGAAGTTACTGCGTGAAATCATGGATTTTTTTCTTTCAACCACGAACGAGGGCTGGCGAAAAAAGTGTTGAGGAATTTTAAGTTCGGAGAATAGTAGTTTTTGAAAATGGTTCCAACCGTTTCTTCGGTACATTTAATGCCGCTGATACAAATTTGTGTGATGTGTCGTAGAAAGCGAAGTAAGAAAACTTTTCGACTCGCATTCCGCTCTAACGTTGTTCCAATATAAATCGTGGATCAGAAGAAACGGAGCGAGCGAATCTGGAACTTATCATTTCACATCTCAGGGAAAATCTTGTAGTGTATGATACGTATGTTCCGCTTAGGTAATCGATTTTTGTGATACGTAAAATTTTATTTATCCACCAACGCGACGCCCAAAAACAAGAATACTTTGATACCTGTTACAAAGCGATTCTCTGGATTAGCTCTAAAGTGATTCCTCAGAAATTTCAGTTTAGATTTATTCAGATCGCTCTTCTGGCCTCATAATTTATTTCGACCGTCTTTGTAGCAGCTGATATCCTGTGCCATCCTATCGGCTGACCGATGAAAAAATTTGTGAATAAAATTAAATCGCGATTTTCGTAACCCTCGTATGAGCAGCGGCGGGGTGCACTATATGAACGATATATCGGCAAACGCCTTGATGTGGGTATCGCGTACGTTTTACTCGCGGTTTTACCCTTGGAGAGTCTAAATTGGCAAATATTAAAATTCTTCCGATGTGGGGAAAGAGGCTGTGCCGGGTTGTTAGGTCGGTTGGTTGGCAGTACGGGTGGGTGTGTTGGGTTGTAGGAACTCTCAACTCCCGTGTGGCTGGCCACATTTAAGCTCGAAGCTTTTTGTTTTTGTTCCATGCAGCAGTTCGCCGTTGAAAAGCTCTCTGATTACTTTATTGTTTTCCACATCTGCTTCCGCCGTGATTATTTCGTCGAAATTATTCGGCTAAATGGACCGAAATTCGTTTTACAAATCTCATTATACGAGTCTAGCAGCAACAGCGGCAGTAGCGGCTCTTTCGTTCTTTCAACCTTTTACCCGTTCACCGAGTTCCTTTTATCCTTTCGATCAACGCGGTACAGCGAGCTTTTCCAATTCTCGTATCCAAGAATTTTTGTTGCTGTATTCAGTCGCTACCGCATTATATGGTTTAGAAATGCAAAGAGCTACGAGGACCTACCGTATACCTAAGTATGCTGGAATATCGTGCGAAACGTGAATTGGGAAGGTCGCCAAGTTGACTTTTTAGATTTAATCTTAAGTACAACCGTATAATGTTATTACTCGCCGAAGCGTACGTAAGCAGAAGGTTTTGCATACTTATATCGAAAATTATCCGACAAGTAGCTATTTATGTGCGTCCCAAACCAGCGCGCGGGGCTCTACTCCGGCGCCTTTATTTTTTCGTCTTTTTTTTTCCACCCCTACCTCAGTCGCTTTGTGCCCCCGTAACTACACCCCCAATTTAAAAAGTCAGGCTTAAACGGTCCCTGCTTAATACGACACAAGAGGCTAATCTTAAAAAATCCTCCTTGAGATAAGCTCGCCAGAAGAGATACAGAGGGCGCGTAATCTGGGTGGGTCGGGGGCTAGATTGAGCCCTCGAGGCTCAGTTTTTTCATTAGCCGATAACTGGGGGTCATGAGAAAACGCCCAGAGTACAAACGACACGTTAATGCAGCCCAGCACCTATACCTCATATATATACATGTTTTTTTCACATAATTTTCATCAAGATTCAAAGATCATCTACGAAAATCCAAGTCCTTGGTAAAGGAATTTTTTTCACATACAATTCTGAATTTTTTCTTCAGTCCAATCCGTAAATAAATCGATCTCCCGGTCAAAATGAAAATGAGAAGAACGTTCAGGTATACTCGGCGTAAGGTTGGGGAAAATATAAGTATATAAATTCGACGGAATAAAGGGAGTTATAAATCGGAAGGCACAGTTTAATTCTCCCTCGGAGTTTCCGTTACAAACATGCACTTACTCCCGTGGTCCCTCGTTATATTTATTGTACTTTTATTTGTGATACATATTCTTTATTTGAATTTTTTATTTTTCACGTTTCCTTTTTCTCTTGCAAATATTATACCTATACAACAGTCTTTTGTTTCATCCTTGTGTGTAATTGCTGTGTTTTCATCCCTTACGCTTGTAAACCCTAGATCTCAAACCTCCTACTCCAAACTCTGTTCACCCCGCCCTCGTTACTCAACAACATGGGGTGAAAAGAATTAACATCTCTCTCCCTCGTGCCGCCCTTATGCTCGCGTCCGCCTGTTTTTTTGTTACGGAAATATTATTTTAACAGTTGACTCTTTATAGTACGTCATTTGTTTTCATTTGCTACTTCGCCGAGAGCTTGCTGTTGCTTTTGCCGCTGCTACTGCAATCGTGGTACTCCTAAAACCAACCCCCGTTCCTCCCTCCCGACCCCCACCCTCCACCACCCCGACTACCCTTTCCTCGCAATCTCTCCAGAGCAACTGCTCGTTACGTAAGTTTTCTGCTCCAATTGACTTCCCCTCTAATTATATTTATAATTTTTCTTAGTACGAACGCCGTAGTTGTTGTCCGCAACGGTGTTGCCGGTGGTTCCCTTCTACGTGTATGAACCCGTGGAACAGAAAAAAAGAAAAAATTCAACAACCCTTTGAAGAACCCCACCTGAGCAGCCCTGTTCCTTAATTTTTATTACACGAATAAATGACGTGGAAGGTGTTACGCTCAATTAACAAAGCAATTTTTAATCATTTTTCTCCTTTACACTTCTTTTTTTCTCTCTCTCTCTCTACCGCGTAGTCCTTCTTAAATATTTTTTAGCCCCGCAGCAAGACCGGTGGAAAAATTTCCTTTGTATTCAGTTTTACGGAGCGTGTTTCGAAAGACGTATCACGCGTCGAAATTCTTTATTTTCATTTTTTTTTTGTTCTCTATCGAGTTTCATAAATGAAATAAAAAGAAAAATGAAAGTGAAAAAAAAAATAATTTTCCCTCATATATACGCGACCTACGCAATCAGAAAGTTGGAGGTTTGTCCCACGGAGTAAATACGATGGGATACACCCGGCGCAATATTGCACGTCTCTGACGGTCCTCGTCATCGGCGCCAGCGGTTTGCCGGGTTACTTTTAGCGGGGAGAAAAAGCAACGAAGCTAACTTCTCTCAGTTGGCATCTAGAAAAGTGTTCAAAGAGTCATCCACGATACAAGTGCGGCCATCCAAGCCCCAATTTTCCTTCCACGATCCCTAGGGCTCTCCTAGAGATTCCGGTATTGCTGTCCCGCTCAATTTTATCCCCTGGTCTGCTGAGCTCTCCAAAGATTTGGTTCATGATCAACGAAACGAAGACGAGAATGCTGCTGCTGTTGCTTCTGAGAAGATGATGACCCAAGTCGGTCCGTCGGGGGGTCGGTGGTGGCTATAATTTCATTAGCTGCCTCGAGACAAATGAGCGAGCATTTCGGGACGCGCCGGCTGCCCGGAAGATCTTCTAGAAATAAGAAAAACACGGGAAGACGGAGTAACTCGAGACGTTTCTCGAGTACCTACGGAATAAAATCATATAAATAATATTGAGCCCGACATACTCGATCTTGGATAATTTTTCTTGATCTTCCTCGTTACACGGATGAAGGTAAAAAACGAAAATATCGCGTCACGATAAAATGTCGGGACATTTCAGAAGATATTTACCCTTCTAATCATCGTCGCTCACCTAATTCCGCAAAGAAAAATATTAATATCGTGAAAGCTGTCAAGATTCGCGCGGCGACGGACTCACCAAATACAGAAAATGATAATCATACACTAAAAAATTATCGGCGAAAATAATTCTTTCTCATTTTTGCCATCCTCCTATTTCTTCCGATCTTCACGTTGCTCACGAGATTGTATTTGATTTTTGATCACGCAATTTTTTTCGCTACGTGGTCAGAAATGTCTGGTGTGTCTCGAGCCCCAGATGAAGCGGTAATAAATTAATTCATTTCGTTCCATTTTTATTTCGAATAATATTTTCAAGCGCTTGATGAGATTGGCCTTAAAACAGACGGGGGTCGACAGGAGTTGAAGCTAAAAATGAAAATGACAAAAGGGGCTTCGTCCAATTAAGCGTCCAGCTTTTCGTTTTGACTGTTACCGGTCGCGTAAGCTCTCGCATACTTTCATCTTGAGAGGCTGTGGAGGAAAAAAAAAGATAACTTCTACCAGAAGCTGAACATCCTCGTGGTAGTTCAGCGAGATGTGACAGCCTCTTGATTCGAGTCGTCCGGAAGAGATCCATCTGCAGTATTTTACCGAATGTCCAACTTATCACAATTAGCCCAATAACTCCCGAAATTTGCTCCCCGCGAGAGCCGAACCCCCGCTGTTTTGACAGCTCGTCAATCCTGAATACTTTTCTCTGTCACCAGAGGATCCCGGCAATTCTAATCTGCGAGCTGCGCCGAGTCTGAGCCAATAAAGAGAGAGAGAAAAAGAAAAAAACTGAATAGAATAACAAAAAAAAAAAAATTCCTAGGATCTCGTGAGATGCAAAAAGAAGAGCCTGGTGAACATGGGTGTTGATAGGAGTTTATTTCTAGGACCTAACCTGAAATCCCTGTAGAAGGGTATTAAAACTTGTTAAAAGTTTTCACGACGAGAACCCCTGGGGCAAAGCGGGGTGTTATTATCGGTTGCTAAATTTTGTTGAGCGTTTGTCTGGTCGCTAGATCGTTAAAGCAGTCAAAGTTAGCGCTTGGATAGCTAATGTGACGTGTGTCTTCGAGACGGCACTTCGGTACGGTGACGGTGGATCGAGAAGTGGAAGCGCGAGTCCTGTGGACACCTCAACGGAACTTGACTCCGAGTGGCAAGTTGTAACCGGTAGTCTTACTATAGATGAAACACCCCGACAACGTTAGCTTGCGACGTTGCTTTTGCCTCCGTTACTCCCGCTGCTATGTACTACAGGCTTTTGCCGCAACGGGACCACAGCTCTCGATCATTAGCCGGGATAGATTCGAAGATTATTAGCCATTACTCCCATTAGTCCTTGTCTAGTCGACCAACTTTGGACTAGACTAGCTGTTAACTCCACACCTTCTCCACTCCCCGTCCGTCCGTCTATTTGTCTGTCGGTATTACGTCGAATTCTGCTTCTATATATGTGCTTCGATATGTACATGAGTAATACGAGGTACATGGACTAGATCAATTCGGTATGAATATTTCTAGTCGAAGCGTGCGTGGCAATTTTTTCGATTAAACTTATTAGAATAAATAAATTATTGAGAATTTTGGGGATCCGATAATATTCGCGACTAACTAACTCAGCTAAGGTTTACTTAATCCTTGTATGTTTAATTTTGGCGGAGGCTGTGACAAAACCGCGGAATCCTGCGGAGCCATAGCTGGGTTATACTTCGCGTAGAGTATATGAGAATCTCGCGATTCTCCGAACTATTTGTCGGTAATATGTTGCCGCGTGGGGTGACGTTAGATAAGATAGGATTGGTAGGAGTTGAAGATCCAATATATGAGATGACTATTGCGTCACCGCAGCATGTCAAACATCCGACGGTCCCTGCGGTGTGGGATGCCTCGAAGAAGGAGCGAGCCTCTTTGATGGTAAAGTTCTCCATCCGCGACCTCGCAAACATCTTCCGCGGAAATGGATCGAACTTCGTTCTCGGAAATGGCGAAGCCGATGCCGAGGGTGAATCGGGAGATGCGTATTAATTGAATAAAAACAAAAACCACCCCTCAGATACTACGCGGGTACTTATACTACAGGGAAACATGACAAACATTTTAACGGATCATAATATCTCAAAGAATGTTCCGACGTCATTTTGGGAGACTAGAAAAATCCGAACATCGAATTTAAGCCGATAGAAAAATATGACATTCGGTAAAATACAGAAATCAATCCGAAGGTAAAATTCACTGTGGAATTCAAACTGCAGTTGCGAGCTATAGTTCATTTTCCCAACCGTTCGCGGACCATTATACCACACCATGCACCGCTGACGGGAGCTGAGGAAAAGTAATTAATAGTTTTCTAATCGTCCACTTCGCGCTCCATACTCCCCACTAATGGTTTCGCATAAATCGTTGTAACGGCAATACGGTAGACTGAGGTAGTTCTATTAGCTATATCTATATATACTTAACGAACGAGACGTGCGTGTTATTTCATTATTAGTTACTCACTCGGCCTTTTTCTCTCCAAAGATTGATAAAAAATTATCGACTCGCTTCATGGAGGTTTTTCTTTTTAATTTGTGTACAGGTTCGTGTTTATCGATATTCCATTAAGTGATTATCGATATTGTTTGAATCGTGTGACGCTTATATAAAAATTTTTAACCGCAGGCCCCCCCTGGTTCTTGTCTATCACGCATCCATCATCACCCTCTACTGACAAATTACGCTAATGTTCCGTTCTTATCGACAAACTGCCCTTTTCCAAAGTTAACCTCGTCCCCATCGTCCTACTCAATTTTATCGAAGGTACGGCCCTCGGTTTCGATGGAGTCTTTGTAAACTATCTCCCTGTTTTTTTGTTGCCATTGATAAACCGCCGGATAATAGCCGGCTGGCGTGAAACGAAAGAAATTATGATAGTTATTTTTTTTTTTTCTGCCAACGAAGAATTTTATTGTCGAAGGTTCGCCTCATTGAAAGTCCATCAGTGACTACAGTCGGGATTCTGAAGAGTACTCCGAGCGGGAATTCGTCATCTCATAGAGGTTGTCCACCGAGCAGAAATATCACAAGCCTGCAGCTAAATGTCCGGCCATTTGGGTGACAAACGAGATATGTCAGAGCTCCCTGTCCCCTAGTGGGATATCGCGTTTAATCCATTGATTAATTCACTTCATTTCTGGCTCCTTTATGATTAGTTGTCGTAGCTGCTAGCCGCTGTTCGTCGCTCGCCTTTCGCCTGTATTTCCGCTCTTCGTACTCCCACTTCTTCTTCATAGTCGTTGCGTTTCGGAACGCGGAACTAATATTGATACTAATACTAATGTGGGGCCATAGTGCTCCTTGTCCCATAGAGTTTTCCTAATCAATGTTCTCCCCTTTCCACTTATAATATCTTTCACTTTTCTCTATCATATGTTATTCCTCCTAGAAAAAAGCATATGCTTCCGAAGCAGTTGCCCGTCAAATTGATACGACGAACTTCCCCGTCGTTTATATACATGATGTAATCGTCCATCTTATAATTATCACGATCCGGAAACAATCCAAAATCAGAAAAGTTTATTGCCCTGGAGGCAAGCGAAGCTTCCAACTTTGAACCGACTGCAAGTTCATCCCACTTGTTCGTGTTCTTCGCCAATTGTTTCAACTTGCTAAAAATGAATCGCCGATAAAATGAGACACTGGTCTACGAATGTGGCAAAAAAAATGATTCAGCTATAAAATTCTAAAATTGAATAAAGCTACTAAAATCTAGGTGATAAAAATTTCAATGGAATTGTATGTATAATTTTTTTCTCTTTCAATTCTATTCGGCTGTCGGTGTTGGTAGAAATGTTTATGGCTAGTTTGAATATGATGAATTGCAGATTTAATAACGCAGTAGTTTTTTCTTAGTCCTTAAACGGGGCTTTATACGATCCTAAATGGTCAGCGGCGAGTTTATAAGGCCTCTTCTCTTCCCTAACTTCGGTTACGCTCTGCACCCCCGTCCGCAACTTGAAATCACCGGCGTTGTTCACAACTCAATAAACCGATTTCACGATGAATATCGAAATAAAATATTTATTTCCCATAAACTTGTAGTGGGCAGCTATATTTACGGTGCTTACCGAACGACCGTGCCCACGTGCCAACGAGATATGACCCCCGACCACAACGTTTACTCGGAATAATTTTGGTCAGCGTTCAATTAAGTGCGTACGTCCAACAATTATCCCAAAAATTGTTTAAATTATGAGAATGGAACGACGGGGAATAAAAAACATGCAACATTTACTCTTGAAACACGAAATTCCTTATCAAAATTAGGGTCAAAGGGTTCGGATCGGGGTACGTGCTTTGACCACTGTCACGTGATATGTTCTACCCGTCGTACGATACGTATGTGCAAGCTATATCGCGCTGAGCTTTTTTACGGAGTAGCAACTATACATAAGCACTCGTAAGGATGGCTATGCAGGAACGAAACGCGATAACGCGCAGGGGTTCATAAATCGGCGAATCGCCATCGATAACAACCACAGATAAGTTATCGGGGAGCACGAGTCGTTTTATATACGTAATTTATCGGTGAAACAATTTGTAGGGTCGTGACCGGAACAACTGTTTTGCGACCGTTTGCGATCGCTTATCTCGGTGGCATCTGATACGCCCTTCCAAAAAAATGACGTTTTCTTTATACCTTTTCTTTTTTTCTTCCATATACGCGTTCACCTGAAAGTATAATTCTTATCGTCATGATATTTCTGATAAATGAAATTAATCTTCGATAAGAAAAGAAGGAAATTTATTTAATGAGACACAAAACGACCCTTCCACTGCACGCGTTACCTTCCACCACCGGCTATGTTTGCAAAGGTTATACAGCTCCCCGCTACCACGCGGAACTACCTATCAAACGGTACGCGTGTTGTACGATCGTTACTAAAACTGACCGCAAACTGCTGCTGCTGTTGCTACTGCTGTTGCTGTTGCTGTTGCCGCTTTTCTGTGTTGTGTACCTCCTACAACATTTCATACATCATTCCGACACGCGGGTGAACTAAGAGCGTGGCAAGGGATGAAAAGAGCGGGAGGGAAAAGGGGGTCGAATAGGTAGGGGGGAAAACCTTATGCCGACACACGTCATAAACTTCGCTTCGCACTCTCGCATATGTATACCTGCGTAGTACGGGTGCTATGATTAATCGAGGACGGTTCAACTGTGTGGCCTAAGCTATGCACCCTTGTGCCTAACGATTCAACCTCGTGTTATTATATAGTATAGTCCCGAGAAAGTCCAACAGAACGTATCAGCTCGGTTGATCATCGCGTCCCGTGGATAGTTCCGAACCAGATAAATCCCTGTTTTTTGTCCCCCCACCCTGCGCTCCACTAGCGGGACACCCGAGGATCCGATGATTAAATATATACCTATACGAGGAACTTGACTGGCAAGAGTGACGTTTTATGTATTTATTGATATTCATGTGGTTTTGATATTAAACCGGAATGCCGGCGGGTGACCGCAGGAAACAGATCGTTAAGCTGAGGCTTCGGTTACTGTCCCAGTCCCTAAAGCCCCGTACGATACTTTAGGAATTTAGTTTCAGATCCTGAGGATTTCTCACCGCATGAATAAACCGTTGCGCCTTTTCCTTGTTATTGTGTGTAGGTATATAATACATACGTGTGTCTGCGACGTTCTGATAAATAGCTGCCCACTCGTATGTAGCTGTTATAGGAAACCGCCTGTTTACCCCTAGAATTTTGACTCACGAAACGTGTGTGCGACGGCCACCCCAGGCTTAGCTCAAGTGTAAACCTCAGGCTTATAATCGCTTCGTAATGCCTGATGAGTTTATAATTTTCAAGTTCATCTCGCTAACTCAACTATATAGGTACAGTTAAATTTCAATCCTAGGGTATTACTTATGTACTCATCCCATAAATCCATCCATCGCGCATCTCATTTTGAGTCGAAAACTTTCGTACGATTAATGTAAGATATGTTGTTAGAATATCCAGACAATCCAAGAGTAAAAAAGAAAGTCTCTAAAATTTCTGAAAGCCATGAATATAATTTCATGTGCATTTTGGTCACGAAAGTACGGAGCCTCTGGTTCCCGAAACCGGATGGGGGTGGATTAATGTGGAGTTTGTCGGTTGGCGCGTCCCAATTCTTGCAGCTGGAATGGGAGGACAAGCTAATGGCAAGAAATAAGCAGTAGCTGCTGGAAGATTAGCTGAACACTTCGCGGGGGTCTTGTCTTTCTTGGAGAGAAGGAACCGCCCAGGCAAACATCTGTACTTTATAGTTCCGGCATCTTTTTTGCGAGTTCGTGCAGCTCGAGCTCGGTATTTTCTCCTATTTCCTTATTCACTTATCTCATGTTGGTGGCTGTGAGGGCGGAGGAAATGCGCTGGTTGCTATCAAACAACTTTCAAAAGCTGTCCCCCGCGATGCAACGCGAAGCGACTAACTTTCGTATACCTTTTTTTACTTCACACGACCGCGCACGGCAGACAACGTAACGACTGTGGCGTGGGCAAAAAATGAAGAGATGAAGTAATTATCGGATCTTGTTTTTTTACCAAACTACAGCATCAATTAGGAAGCCGTCTCGCGAAAAGACACAGAGATTTTTCATGGATAAAATTCGTGTTCATAGGTATACTGCAGATGTACTTTTCTCGAGAGTTGTAGATTCCAGAGACGCCGGAATTTACCTACAAAAAATAGAATAGGTTATGTATGTGTGTTTTCACGTCGCGATGCATCGCAAAGTTTTCTGGTTCACTATACCCGCGTATACCGTAGTCACGAATTGATGAATATCACTTGGAAAATAGCAAACCGGAGTAAACAACGCCGAGTATAGGTATGCGCATCCAGCGCTGATCTTTTTTGTGCGTGAAAATTTCAACCCCTGTAACATCGTATATCCATCCCAATGTTTCCACGTCAAATTATTTTCGGATATTTATCCCGCGAATTTTCGATATACGTCCGTGATACCTTTCCTTGATATTCCGTTTCTACGGCCATTATCATTCCGGTTGTAAAGTTAACAAGAGCTTCGTTCTTCCTTTTTTCCTTTTTTCTTCTTTCTCTTCGGGGTCTCTGACCACCCGTAGTGATCTGGTGCGACCCGAGAAACTCGCGACGAGGACTCTGCTACCGCTACCGCTGCTGCTGTTGGAACTTTGTTAAACAGGGCCAAAGAAACTAAGCTAAACTAAACTTTTTTACGCTGGGAAACGGCTCAACCGACTTATCAAGGTTGAAACAAACTTCGAAGCGGTGTTGTTTCGATAAAATCTTACCCTGAATTCTTACGCTTTGTTTTCACCCTCGGTATGTGTATAACCGTACGAACTTGACCGCGTCCCTGTTTTGACGAATTTTTCATGCTTTTGCCGTTACACTAGATCATCGAAACTTTATGGTCTCGCGGTTGGTTCTCCATCTACGTGGAGAAAGAAAAAAATAATTCTCTCGCAAAGAAATGGACAGCGAACCACGTGCGGTACGAGCTGTAAAATTTGCACATTTTCGAGATCGATTCGCTAGATATTTCAGCGAGTCTCTGGCGGAAATTGAGAATAGGATCTTTGATCTCTTTCCGGGTTTCACATCGGAGAGGCTAAACAGTTTCCACATATTAAGTCCTACGTGACAATCTAATGTTGCTATCCGTATGTGCAACGCGCCCTCGAAGAAGTAAAGAACTAAGGAAGTAGGTGTTTGGCAGTTGGGGCTCTGATTTACCGAAGCAATCGTTCTTTATTTCTCTCCAGGCGGCCCTCCCGCGCGCCTTCAATAGATATTGCCTTGTAATAGCTTTCCGTTACCTGAATTTCTGACGCCCTTTGTCTTCCAGCCAAGGATTTATCAGAGCGCGTCGCGTTAACAGAATTTATTTTATAGCTCGTCGCTCCCAAGTCCTGCACTCGATCCGTTCCATTTCATTCCTCTTACGTTCTCTTCCTATACACTTTTCCTTTTTATCTCCTAGTTTTAATAATTCATTTTTTTTTTTTCTCGCTTTTTTGTTCATAGTTAATCACCTGCCCAATTTGATCGTCGATTACACCTGTATGTTCAAGCGTTAATAATTTGCCGGTTATACGCTGGGCTCCGTATCGATACACGTTCATAATTTTTGTTTTGAATCCGATGATTTACGGAGGGTCATTCGCAAAGGCGACGGAAATTGATTGAATCGATATTACGACTTGAGAGTAAACGGCACGATTCGCAGTACCCGACAACGCAGTATTATAGCTCTCGGCTTTGCGTAGCTGCAGGTAATAACACCGACTATACCGAACAACCTGATATTTAATCAAAAAATTGAACCATCAATTGCGATTTGTTAATCACCAAAATTACCAGTCGATGTATGCAAATAATGAATAAGGAAATTTCACCCTGACATTTAAAATTCTTTTTTAATTCGCATGAAATAATTTTTATGTTGTTATAGAAAAAAATCAAAAACAAAATTAGATAAAAAGAAGAAAAAAGAAAAAAGAGAGCAAGAACTGAGAAAAGAAACTTTTGACCGTTTGTAAAATCATATTGCTGCGAGGAAAAAAACACAATGTTTACCGGGGGTAAAAAAAAAAAGAGAAAAAAAAAAAGAAAAACTTGAGATTTAATAAGGTAAGTTTTCTTCTCTTCTTTTCCTGCTGTATATATATACTACTTCTCATATATACGTCAGGCGATAGTCAGGAAAAAAATATAGCCTGATTTTCAATCGAATGGAACTGTTGTTCGCTTCGCGATTAGGAAAACAAGAAAATATTTTCGTCGAAAGTTTGCCTCGTATAGTATAGAATAGCCGCGCATAATATGAGGGGGAAAAGAAACCCCGAGTTTATGTACGCTTCCGATACTATATGTTATAATAATAATTATGATTCTACTGCGATTCTGAAAATATACATAGTGGTCAGTAAGCGAGATAAGAAAAATCGCAAAAATTGGTGAAATTAATTAAAAAAGAAAACCTTTTCTCAACTTCTCATTTTCCACCCCCCGAAAAGCATCGATCCTTAAGGCTTCTGGTTAAACTGTAAAATAAAGCAGATTTAAGGACACGGAATTCAAGCTCAAGTCGTCGGAGGGCAGCACGATGCCAGGGATAACATGAGGGGTGAAGAACCCTAGGCTTACCCCCCGCCGTGCGGGGGTGGTGGGATCATTTGAAATTGATTTTGGGCATAGTTGAAGTATAGTTTCTAGAAAATAAAACTTTCTTTATTTTAGTTTAGACTGGAAGACGCGTTTACACGCAAGCTGCGGGAAAGATTGTTCAGTTCGAAGAATCTATCTCAAAGATAGTTGACATTTTTATTCCATAGCACGCGTACATTTTCCGCGAATCGTTTTCACATTTCCGTGCAGAAAGTCAAGTGTGCTGCATGGAATGATAAGAACGAAGCTACCATAATCGTGTTCGACGATAAGATCGTATTGTTCCAACGATGCTATCTCGTTCCGTGACAAGAAAAACTTTAGGTAGTATCAGAAATCTCAATTAATGCTCGTCGCTTATCCAACGATCATTAGGGGATTATCGACGGATCGGGCAATCTTTTGAAATTTGTGACTCTCACGATCTTTTCTCTATACGTTCGAGCTGCAGAAATTTATTGACATCGATCGAGATGGGTTTCCTACCTCGTACGACGAAAACACGTACTTTCTGGATTGAATTCTCCGAGATAATAATCAAACAAAGAACGACGGTGGAAGGCACGAACTCGCAACATCCGACATGTTCCAGTCACTTTTTGAGAACGATTCTAGTTGGCAAAAAAGAAGACCACTTCCACCATCGTCATTAACGAAATAGCAGTAGAAACGGACAAGTGACTCGGCCGAACTGCTGACGTCACCTTCGAAATTATCCACCCAAAGTTCGGAGGTCCCACCCCTCGGTAAATCCGCATCTAATATTTGCCTCTTTGCTTCTTTACTTGTTACTCGTTATGGGTATGCCCTCACTCTCTTCCAGGTTCTCCTTGTTAGCATCCTATGCTCGCAGGTGCCAGAGCTAGTGATGGGGGGAAACACATTCCCAACCAAATGTCTATACTGGTTGCCGTTTAGTGTGGGGTACATGAGGTAACGAGACGAGCGACGGATCTCACATGAATTCGAACCCGAACGCCTCCATTCAGTTTGTCCATCCAATAACTACGCTACCTCGCTTTTGGAAAGTGCAGGAATATATACCTCGTGTATTGTAAACCGAAATGCTACTCCCTCGGATACGAAACTGTTTGAGCAACGAGAAATGTTGTGACAATAGCAATGGAAAAACAAAAATAAAAATTAGCTATGAAACTATTCAGAGACGAAAATTGGAAAACAAATTACTAGCATCATCGATCGTAATCACCACCAATCGAGAGATCTTCTCTTTCTCGTTTTGAGAATCATTAAATCAATTGTAACTCGATGTATTTTATAGATAGAGCAATTTTAGTAGCAGGTTTGGATTTCTGAGCTCAAAACACAGAAGAATACCCCGTAAAACCCCATAAATTTTTTTTTGATTTTTGACCCCAAAATCGAAAAAAAAACTAAGGGGTCTACTTTAGATTTTTGTCGATTTTGGGGTCAAAAATCGACAATTTTTTTTATGAACTTTTATAGGCTATTCTTATGTATTTTGATCTCAGGAATCCAAATCCGAAAGCCAAATTGATCTATCTATAAAATTGATCGAGTTATCGCCAATTTATCGTCTTGAAAAGTGAAAAAATGAAGATATCTCGATGGGATATTTTTCTAGCTTAATTTAGTCGACGGATTCGTGTTCCTGGGGTCAAAATACGTTAGAAAAGTGTCCTACAATCGATTTTAAAAATTCTTCATTTTTGGCCCAAAAATTGAAAAAATCCAAAGGGGTATACCTTAGATTTTTCTCGATTTTGGGGTAAAAAATCGACATTTTTTTAAATCGATCGGAGGACACTTTTCTGACGTAATTTGACCTCACGAACACGAATCTGCAAGTTAAATTGATCTATCTCTAAAATTGATCGAGTTATCGCCAATTTATCGCTCTCAGAAGTGAAAAAATTGAGATATCTCGATGGGATTAATTCGTAGCTTAATTTATTTGGCAGATTCGTGTTTCTCAGGTCGAAATACGTTAGAAAAGTGTCCTACAATCGATTTTAAAAATTCTTCATTTTTGGCCCAAAAATTGAAAAAATCCAAAGGGGTATACCTTAGATTTTTCTCGATTTTGGGGTAAAAAATCGACATTTTTTTAAATCGATCGGAGGACACTTTTCTGACGTAATTTGACCTCACGAACACGAATCTGCAAGTTAAATTGATCTATCTCTAAAATTGATCGAGTTATCGCCAATTTATCGCTCTCAGAAGTGAAAAAATTGAGATATCTCGATGGGATTAATTCGTAGCTTAATTTATTTGGCAGATTCGTGTTTCTCAGGTCGAAATACGTTAGAAAAGTGTCCTACGATCGATTTTAAAAATTCTTCATTTTTGACCCCAAAATCGAGAAAAATCTAAGGTATACCCCTTTGGATTTTTTCAATTTTTGGGCCAAAAATGAAGTATTTTTTAAATCGATCGTAGGACACTTTTCTTACGTGTTTTGACCTCAGGAACACGAATCAGTCGACTAAATTAAGCTACGAATAAATCCCATCGAGATATCTCAATTTTTCCGCTCTGAAAAGCGAAAAATTGGCGATAACTCGATTATTTCGATAGATGGATGTAACTCACAATTAATTAAGCTAAATTAATGACACGATGCAGTACAGTGCCGGTGCAAAATGTAGTATCTCACAAACAGAAGAAAAGGATATAATGCGCAAATCGGGAAAAAAACGTGATAAATAAAACCACCGAGCTCGTGTACCTCCGTCAGCTAGGATTCAAATTTATTTTCGAACCTATCCAAACAAAGGGCATCGTTTTTTGGACGATGCATTGAAATATTTGTCACGATATCCCAGCACTGCTAACTAACGGCAACTGCAGGTCCAGTGAGAAAAGGAAGGAAGTGAAAAAAAGGTAAAAAAAAAATTACATATTGTTTCCACCAGCTGCAGGGGTAACAAATATATATTGCCTTTTATTTTCTCATTAGGTCGTCACCCAGTCACGATTTTTCCCAATAGTTCGCGAGTCATTAAATTAAATCGAATAAAATTTTATCACATATATCATCAATACCACCACTAGCCGCTGTTCTATTTGTAGCTAACTCCGTGTTGATCTGGTCAGTGTTATTATGCAGTACGCACTCTGCAGTCCGTTGTAAAATTCCAGTTTGACTCGAGATGTTTTAAATGTTTTTTTTTTATTTTTTCGGGTTTTTCATTTCTGATACCCCCGGGCAAAATACTGAACACAGTAGATGAACGAATTGGGCAGAATGGAATGGCATTCGTTGATTTATTCCCGGTGTGGATAAACCAGACAGCGTAGGTCGATGGCCGGGCTAAATGCAGACTCATATCGACGAGCACATTGCAAACGTCAAACAAAATCCTATGAATTCCACCGTAGGTACGATCCGTCAATTTATTAACAAAAAATTGTATTCATCATCGCGTAAAATCGAAGAATTTGGAACTATACTTCCATCACGACTTCCATTACGTATACGTACGTATGCATATGTATACATTTCCTTTTTCGCCTATTTTTTTCCTGCAGGGGTAAACGAATAGGAGCGAAAAATTTGAAACGAGCGTGATAAATACCCGGTGTCACTAGGGTGCCTTAATTTGTACGGTGAATTTATTTGCGCTGCTTAAACAGCGTTATAATGAATAACAATTAGATATATGCATAATCTTGGGTCAACCCACGAGCAAACATGACCCGGTAATGAGAGACGCGACGTATTCGTATGCGTAGTTAACGCACGACCTCCCTCTATGTCATCTTCGCAGCCAACGGCGCATGCATGCCTACGTAGATAAAGCACGGCCCGTCGAATTTTCTGGGTTAAAAATTTCCCGGAAATATTTCGACGATAGAGCGATCGTAAAATTATTTGACATATTTTTTCGCTCTCCCTCTATCCCCTTTTACTTTATCAGCTCTCTCGCTTATTATATAACTTGCCAGAGGGAGGAGAGAAAAAAAGAAAAAAAAATCGTCAACTCGGTGTTGCGGGTGGGCGACTTATAGGTAATCAGTCACTGCTCGAGTTTTACTTCCCTCTTTAGATTGTTACGGGGTGTCGGAAACCGACGTAGTTCGTCAGAGTAATAATCGCATACGCATAATCTGCTGCGCTACGCTCATATTTAGCAGCAGTTCTTGATGCGCGTTTGATATTCTTTATATGATAATTGTGATAAGAACGGGTACGTGGACTTCCTTTCGTAGATATTAGATTACTGGGAAATTGTCGCGTTATTACGATAATCTGCAGATATCGATCATTCGTGCTGAGAATTAGGTGAGAGGAAAATAAAAATCGAGACACGGTGTATATGGATCGGATTTTAACGATATTTCGTTATCAATACGGGGTGTGTGTTTCTGTAACGTTCATAACTCAATCTTTGAGAGAATAAAAAGAAAGTATAAACCACGCCTTACGCGAACGTTCGATGCTTCCTCCATCCACCGATTCGAAATGTGGTGAACGACGAACGGCTCCATAAACAAGGAAATAAATCCCACGATTCTTCGGTTCGTAAAATAACACTTTTCGAACGACACTCAAAATCCACAAATCGGTGGGAAACTAAAAGTAACTCTTCATTTCTCATGATATTTCAATTCACCAGCTGCACGAAGAGACAATTCCCATACCTACCTCCGAATCAAAAGTCTTCTACTCTTCTACTTTTATGAAAAAAAAAAAAACTAAATAAAAAATCGGTTATTAAACTTACCGCGCTAAATACATATTTCGTATAAGCAGCGCAAAGTTAGTTCAGACGGGACATTAGGCGAGCAGATGACCCTTCAACGGTTATCAATATCTTGCTGGTTGCAGAGGGAACTCGGGGGCTAATTCATCACGCGACTTCGTCAGTCTGACGGAAGGCTGACGTCACGTCACCGTAGGACGTACGCCTTGGCTATCCTGATTATAGCATTAACAATTCATGCGGAGACCCGGTACATAGCACCTTCGCTCGCTCCCTCACCACCCCAATTCCTATATGCTTAAACCTTATAAATAAATAGGTCATTTTCGGGATACGGCTATCTTGAAATTAGCATGACATTCGTTCATAATCGAAGTGGTGAAAAACTAGGAAATTCTTGACTCGTGACAAAAGTAAAAATTTGGTCACGTGAGACACACGACTTGATGCGAGGAAAGGGAAGGCAGCCCGCAGCGTCTGTACGTCCGTCGGTTCCTCGTTCGGTCGGACACTTCAATACTCCCTATATAGGTATAGCGGTACGAAGGAGAGCAATCTAAAGGTATTCCCGTGCGACCCCACGCCTACGTACGTACGTCGTGGTCTCTCCTCTCGGATATGGCGTTGCTCCGGCGACGCGGGGGGCCTCGGAGGGCGCGAGAAAGTACGATGACTGTAGCCAGGGTGGTAGCCGCGTCGTGATTACAGCGTCGCGTATTCAAATGGTCAGTCCCGTCCCGCACCAATTTCACCGTACGTACCGAAATACGCCCCCCAATTCACCCCCGCTTCCCCTTTTCCGCATCCCCTCGATCCCTTACTTCCATTTCTCTCTGGTCCAACGGTCAAACCGAAACCTTTGTCTAACGCCAGAGGGACCTTATGCCATTCTATGTACCGTGTCGACATTGCCGAGAATACAAGTCTCTGCATTAATACGAGGTTATTCCCACGACAGTTTTCCCCCTACTAGATGAAATTTACGCGTTTCAGAAAATTTACAAATATATACTAGATTGTTCCAAGTTTTTCTCTGACCTCCTGATTTTATTTAATATCATTCGAACACGACAACGAACATATTTTCTTCTTTTTTTTTTTCATCGTACACTTTTCGTGCAGAACGTTAAAAGCTGCGGAAATTGTGTCGGTTTGGTACGTGGTAACCCTTTACTTTGGCCAGAGATTTTAACCTTTGGTTGAGTGCTTGAAAATTATACTTCAAAAGGCTAGCAAACTGACTTAGAAATATAGCTAATTTTAATGAGTAGGTATAATGTATCCCTTTAAGGATATTATCTAGTAACGTGGAATGATCACGTGCGTACAGTCGTACGCATAGCAGGAAATACGTAAGGACTTGCGATGTGGAGTTGCCGATAAAATGCATGATTTAGTTTAGCTCTCTTTGCCCTTTATATGCGTAAGCCTTCGCTCCACCTCGTCTTGCCTATACAATTCTGACTGAACCCTCTTTACTTTTACCACTATAATGTTTCTCTTTCTCTCACTACTATTTCTCTCTCTTTCTCTTTCTCTTTCTCCTGCGACGACGATGACGACGACGACGACGACGCCATGAATTATAAAATGACGGTAAAAGCGAAAGTTTTCACCGCCCTGGTGAGGTTTCGGCTCGGAGGTACCGCTCCCTACCTAAATTAATGAAATAGCGAAGGGTTAACTGAGTTACTCATAGGCAAAGAACTTTCTTTACTGGGTAAATGTTTTGCTTCGTTGAAAGGCACGCGAGTCTCGACTCTGTATAACCTTCTCTTGCAGCAATCCGTTGAAGCGAATGTCTCAGCTCAGCTCAGCTCAGCGATTAATAGATTTACAAACGCATAATTATTTCTACCACCTAATTTATTCGATTCTGATTCCAATCGATACAAGTACAACAAGCGTGGATAGATTTTTTGGCTACATAATCGCTCTTTGCCTCCGCTACGATTCCGTATAGCTAATTAACGATTAATTTAAGGGCGTGCTCTCGGTGGTGTGAGATAAGAAATAATGGCTTTCGATGGAATGATCAGAGTAGGAGGGGTAAGAATCTTTAATTCTCAAGTCGTGGGGGTTGACAGGGTAAATCTGCTCCGACGTTGGTTCTCAGTGATTCCGCTAGATAATGCCACGGCCTGATGCGTCTAAGGGTGGTCTAAGGTGAGGGTTTTCGCATGGTGGTAATTAAGGTCTGGAATTAGCAAGAGAAAACGAGGGTCCTATCCGCGCTAAGGGACAGATCTGCTTTCCGCGCCGTCTAGCCTTTTGGGAAGTGTCAAGCGGCGAGTAGCTGAGTTGATCGCGTCAACCCCCAGGCCCCAACATCATCATGGTCCACCCGTTTTCTCTACGCTTCGCTCTCTTTCCATCCCTTTTCACCTCCCGGTTGTACCGCGTTAATTTTGAATCCCGAATTCCCACCGAAGATCGTTTTGCTCATCCGCTCGGGAAATTATCCATTTCATTTTTTTTTTTTTTCAAAGAAATCTAATAATTTCGAAACAAGTAAAAAAAAAAACAATTAACTTTTTTTTTTTCGTTTTTTGTTTTTTCTTATTATTTTATCGGAATTTTACGACTTTTTTAAACGCATAGACCCTTTCAAGGGTCGACTTAATATACGGTTATCGATCTCAGGACGTTTAATATCTTGACTGAAATAAATCCCACGTTCTACCCCATTACGCCTAACCGTGGTGTCCCCTCCGACGGTCCCCCGTGCCCATTCCTCGTACTTAGGTTATATACACTACGTAGATCAACGGAATATATATGTATATTCCTCTACGCTACAGTGTTGTATAAGTACAACATTGGTGTATATAAGGTACAGGGTAAGCCCTGCTGCACTGCAGGCAATGATGTCCCTCCGCATCTTCGCCTCCTTACCGCTTTCTCTTCAGCCATAAAGCGTCCTTTGGTCCGCAGTACCACCCTCGATTATTTTCCAACGGCGTAGGCATAATTAGTTTCTCAGATTAGTGTGAGACGCGATGAAGAAGATCGAAATTTTTTTAAGGATATATAAATATCATGAACTGAAAAAAAACACTCCCTGCAGAACCTGTACTGTTCATATATACCTATATTTGAGGGTGCGAATTTCTATTTTTGCATGGGGCTAAAAATTGCATCCTATTTGGAATATTTATGTGTTTATAGGAACTGTTTCTCCGCCAATGCATTTGAAAGGGTTGAACCCCGTAAGTTAAGCTCCAGCCACGTTTCGTGGCTCGGTGTATAGCAGGCACCCCTGTCTTCTCTTTATCTCCTTGCACAGATTTTAATATAAATTATAATCTAATGTCGTTTCTTAATACCTTTCCCTTGATTCCGAGCTATCTTGAACCCCCAAAAACGCTGCAGTACGGTGACGACGCCGAGTCATTATTAGGGATTTCTCATTATGCGATCAATCATTCTGCGGGGACGCGAACCTAATTTCTTTGCGTCAATTAATATCGGGATGTCGAAGACACCGCGGCGGCGGATCCATATAACATTTGTAGTATAATCACACTTTTGAAAAAGATTCAAAAATCCAATCGACTCTTCTTGTAAAATTAAACACGGAATTCATCTCGTTCGAAGTTTCTAAGGTACTTCAAGTATGTTATCGTATATGTTCGCAAGCCCGACAATAAAAAAAAGTATAAAGAAAAAAAAAACATTCGCGAAACGGTTTTCCCCGTTTTGTAAGAGAACTTCTCTGCGGAATTTCTTAGGATCGTCATGTTTGTAAGACACTTCCGTGATGCCTTTGGGGCAGAAAGTCAACCCGGCCAATAGATTCATGCCTGGATATGTCTTGAATCTTCACCCTTCGGGAGATATAGGTATACACTCATATACTATATATATGTAGAAATATATATGTACACAAAGATATGTACATATACAACCCGCTACCGTGTTCCCCCATGTTTGCTCTCGCACACAACACGCATTCCCGTATTTACCGACAAATACGCGTGCCCGCACACGTGTCACTCCTGTTTGCCTTCTAATATCTCGCAGGACCCCCCGCCGCTCCGGAAAGCAGCTAGGATTAAACCTATAAAAATGAACGTCTTCGCCTGTAGCATCCGTGAAACGGAGTAGATAAACGAAACACCGAACTGATCCCTTTGACGTGTACCAATGAAAATAATTCTGTATAGTTCCGCAAAAATAATTATAAAAGGACTGTACGATAGTACATGCGGTAATCTCATCAAGTATAAATGCGGAATGGATGGGGATCTAAATGTGATGCGGTGTTTTAAAAAAAATTCTTCTTTCTCCGCAGAACGTTCGGTGGGAATTAGAAATTTGAATAAATAAATTGACGTGACTGGCAATGAGACGAGGCGGCAGTTTGTAGAGACGAGGTATTCACAGCTCCGCACCTCGCGCAGGGTGTTCAATATAAAATCTTAGTAATTTGTCCGACTCAACAGGCTCTCGTGGGTCCTAGATGGTGAAAGAAGTCCTCTCACATATGCG
Source organism: Athalia cordata (assembly GCA_963932425.1). Taxonomy (NCBI): domain Eukaryota; kingdom Metazoa; phylum Arthropoda; class Insecta; order Hymenoptera; family Athaliidae; genus Athalia; species Athalia cordata. Next base: position 38,218,943 of record OZ010626.1, read on the forward strand.
GTTGGGTTTAAAATATGGGATCACTTTGTCAGCAAAGCCCGAAAAAGCTCCTCCGTTTCTTTCCACGGTAAATCCTCCCCCTTATTTCTCACACGTTGCGATAAGTAACTGAAATAATACCAAGTAATTGAATACGAGGTCTACGGAATATTTTCAGGGAAGAAATGTAGCAGAATTGGTGTAATTGACTTGACATCGGTAAGATATTAATTTTTTTTTTTTTTTCCAATTAATTTTTGTTCAAATATCATTTACAATTTAATTGACGTGAAATCGAGGAGACGCCAACGAGACATAAAGAGAAAAGATCTACTTCATAGAAATTAGAGCTTAAAATTGTTATCACTTCCTGAGACTCCACGGGGAACCGGGTAAAAGGACTATGCATGGTAGTTCTTGGACAAGTTTGTCCCCCGTGCCATACCGCTCGCGTTTTACCACGGAGTGAGTCGAACACTTAAAAACTTATTCATTTAATAACTTTATTACGCGGAAACAAGAGACGCCATTCACCAGGCTTTGATTAAAGGAGAACCAGGGTGTAGCCTTGGTTCGTGGGAAGAGGTTGATAATTTTTCCAACAGCTGTTTCAAATTGCATAATAATCAGGATGAAGTATTTCGCGTAGACGTAGGTATAACCACTGGCTGCCGCTGCTGCTTCCGGGGGACCAAACCAAACTCACAACTTTCCTCAAGTCCGCCACTGCGGCGGACTTTGAACTTTAACCCCCCCTCATTTCACCCCCTCATTTTTCCAGCGATTCTCTCCACCCCCCCAAAGAGTTATGCAATTTTATTTCATCGTCAAACTTAACACCCATTAACATATTCGGTCGTGGAAATTTTTTTTTTCCTTCGTTTTTTCAAATGTTTCTCACCTTTTATCTTTGCCAATCTTTTTGTCCTTTGTTTTACATTACATACACTCCTCCCTCACTCCGTCGTGCATTGGGGAAGGTCGTATCTTTGCATAATTACAATGAACTCCGCATCCAAACACAGTTCAAATTGGGGTTCAACTCTTGGGTACAGTTTTCTAAAGTATGTCGCGTTCAAGAAATCTCTATGGTGTTAGAAAAAAAAAAAAACAGAAAGAAAGAAAACTGAAATAAAAAGTATTATTCGTATACCTGAACAGAAAATATAAAGAAAAAAAAATGAAGGAAAAGTATAAGCTCGCCTCCAGATGCCGCGCAATACAAAATGGCGGATAACCCGTCGGCGCTGGATCTCCTCTCGTAATGGCCAATAACGCCTCGAATGGCTTCGCATTGATACGACATATCTCGCATTTCTCGTAGTAATTTAGACAAACATTTATTGTCCAGTATGGGTGGAGAGGAAGAGAGAAAAGAGAATCGGTATAGGTATGTATACCATCTGAGAAACGGAGTGGGTATATAAAACCAGCGGAGTGAGCGAGAGAAATAAGAGCTAGGGAATATAGAACGAGAGACTTGGAGACTCGCGGAGACCCTGCAGAAACGTAGAAATATAAAAAAAAAAAAGGAAAAAGAAAAACGAGAAAAAAAAAAGGAAAAAGTTTTTCCTCTCCCATCGTTCCTCCGCCTCCGCCTCCGCCTCCGCCCTCAGCTCCATTCCCTCTTCCCTCTCTTCCTTTTTCCTCCCCCTCAACGCCCCTCAACTCCCCAACTCCCGCGCCTGACTCGCAGCTTTTTCTGCGCGTATGAGGGCAAAAAGTTTGCGAAAGTAAGCCTATCAAGGGAGGCGTGGAATGCGGACCACGAAAGCTTTTCGCGTAGAGTGGCGAGCGGGGTGAGGTACTAAGGGGGAGGATGCGCTTGCGCCAAGCTTACAAAGAAGATGCGAGAGTGGGAAAGGGTGGGCTCCCTCGTAGGCAACCTCGTCATTCCTTCCTCGCTGAGGAAAGAGGGCGGGAGGAATCACTGACGATATACGTGAATCCTCCGTTCGAAAAACTCGATCCTTCGGATGATCAATGAAAGATAGAATTAACGATGTCCAAATTATTGCTAATTCGATCATTATGGGCAGCCTTAAGTGGGCCTGCGTATCGATCCGATCAAATACACTTGAGTATAGGAATTATTTATTCAATATCCGAGCGATAACTACACTTGTAAAATCGCGGAAGTATCGAGAAATATATTATATGAATTTTCAATGTTTACAGCAGTAGTGATTGATGGAAATTGATTGCAATTAAAGATCTATGGATAATATTGCTAGGAAAAAAAGAAATATAAGGAAACCGTGATCCAATTCAACCGTGAGTTCTTATACCTCAGCTTTTGGCACCGCTGATTTCACTCAAGTCTAAACACAGTTAATTTTCTCGTTCTCATACCGATAGTATTTAATCAATCCTGTCATCGTAAATTTCATAAGCCATTAAAATCGGGACAAAAATTCTAACAATCGACGTTCTTTCACGCATGACTATCCATACTATAAGAGCTTTCTATACCTGTATTTGAAAGAAAAAAAATTAAATTACAAAAAAAAGAAACCTCCGAGGTGCGGGTTTTTTTTCTATTTTTTTTCTTCTAAACTCTCATCAGTGGCGTAGTTTCTCAGCAACAAACATATCGATCTCCAGGTTTGCGATGTTTAGATTAAATTTTGATTTTGATTCTGCGATAAAGTAGCGTTGCAGTCGATGAGATCATATGAAATGTATGAGCTAGTTGCAGGTTGGCATGTGCCAATTCGGAAAAGAAAGTTTTGCAACTTCGATTTACCGCGTCTGCCCATCAGACTTTACGTGGAATATCATTTTGTGATTTACATGACATTTCTGTGAATGATAAGCATTATCATTTTTTAATTCTCTTGATTAATGAACGGGGAAATCGTGAACGACGTTCCTTGATATGGAAGTCCACCGAGCTGCCCGTCTCAGTTGGTCATTTCAGGTGAGTCGAGAGTTTCATTTCGCACAGAGTTGGTCCTGCAGGGTCGGCGGGGTTACTTGCGTTGGAATCTATTAAGCGGATTAAGTCCCGATGAAGCCCGCAATGCACTTCGCCAGGGCCAGACGCAGGATACTCCACACTCTAGTCCGTCCTCGAATGAACCCTGGAACAGCCAATCCTTCATCCTTCGTCCTTCGTCCCTTGACTATATACGCCATTCACTCATACTTTAACCCGCTTATGTTTGCTTTATTGTGTGGGTAAATTTTCTATGACATTCGGGGTTTTGAATTCATCATCGTGATACGAAATGAAAAATTTTCTGAATAAAAACTCCAAATTATCATCTCCGCGATTTCTACAACTCCGCGTTTCTGTGGGAATTATTTTTGCGTCCTAAAGGTTCTACAGTCTCTGAAGCATACTCTACCTAATTCATGACATCACAGTAAATTTTCCCAGGAAACACATCAAAGTCCAACGTAACGGTCAATGCAGCCTAGCTCTGCTCTCGCGAACAGAGTAAAGCTTCACGAACGCGGTAAAGCGACCACGGCCTCTGCCAACTACGTTAAAAGTTTTAATATTAGTTTAGTCGACGGCCACGGGAGATTGAGACGTAACTCCAGGTAATATCTCCGTTCTATGAGCTACTTTTAGCTAATACCGTACGCGACGTACAAAGGTTTGCTACGTCTATGATATACCCGACCATATTATATATACCATCCCTTTTCTCTATACTTGTACCCGTAACAAACTATTCGCTCACAGAGATTCGAGAAGAATTCATTACGAGTAAATTATGACCTCGGTTGATGGGGTCTCTCATGTCGTGTACAACTTGTTGGCAAATGTCCTTGAATTCAGGACGGAACCTACTGTACTTATTATTTCGATACGATGAGACATTGTAGATTTGCACCAGTCTACGGGTGCATATATCGATGCCGAAATTGATCGGTATAGTCGGTAGACGTCTGGGTAAGTGGAAAATGAAAGGAAAAGAAAAAGTATGAAAAATCTTGTGTAGGGAATGAAAATGAGAAGAAGAAGGGATAGTAGAAAGGAATGAAAAGCGAGGTAGAGAAGAGAGGAGAAGAGAGAAAACGGAACCAGGAGAACCCGTGGTAGCTCGTCCTGAGAGAAGCAGAGCAAGGCGAGTCGATGCGATGCGTGCACCAACACAGCTTTGAAAACTTTTACTCTCACAAATACAGACAGAGAGAAAGAGAGGGAGAGAGAGAGAGGGAGGGAGAGGAGCTCTCTACTCTCAACTCCGGTCTGATCTAACTCCTCGCCCAACACAACCATTCCCAGGTTCCTCACCAATACGAAAGCAAAATCCTCCAGTGGCGGACGAGCTCTCGGCGACGTTCGTGGAAAATCGGTGTTACTCGCCAAAGTCGCGGCGCGGTTCGGACGATTATAGGTAGGTCTCCGACGTCGACTACAAGGACGGCGACGGGTACGACGTGATCGTGTAGCCTGGCGTACGTCCTATCGCGTCTCCTGCTGCTACGTCGGCTATGGGATTTGAAATCGGTGTAGATTCATTACTGCACTTATCTTTACACCTGCGCTCTATCGGCGAACGTGACACCCATCATCCAATACCAGTTCGTCTACCGGTTTTCCGCAAGCTCTTCTTCGCGGTGAAGCTGCTGGTCCCCTAAACCTGATAACGCGTCAACCTCATCCGAGCTGGTGAGTAAATCCCAACATTATACTTCACTCCACTACGACATGCTCGGCTCAATCATTTCCAACTTACCGATCATCGTGAAAAACGATACCAAAAAGTGCCAACAACAAGTGTCTCTTCAGCAACCGAACAATCCGCTATTCGTCACCCGTGTCTCTTGCTTCCGTTCATCTTTCACCATTGAGTCACATTTTTTCTATAATTTTTCTTCGATAGTCGATCGAATAGCTTTATCAGGTTTGGATCAAAAGTGCGTCGAAGAAGGTGTTTCTGGTTCACCAAACCAGATGATGGTTCCAAATTTGAACTCACCTCATGAGATTCAGTGTCCCGAATCTTAAACGGGGGTGGATTGTAACCGAAGAACAATATTCTTTACGAACTTGGATGTCACAGACTTATAGAGCGTTGAATTTTTTGGATTACAAGTTCGGTTTATGACATTTGATTCACAAGTTTTTGTTTTTTTTCCTTCTACTTTCTATTAGAGGGGGTAAGACATTGGCACTACGGTGGGTGGGGTTTGGATGGTCGTTGGGTTTGAGAGGGTGACCGTGGTGGTTGAGAATAAATGTTACTTCGCAACTCGGTGGCTGACTATATTCATACTTTTGCGAAATTTAACTGTGCTACTGCTACTCCCGTTCTACGCCCCGCGCGTCGCTCTGATGCCAGGGTAGGGGAATTGTTGCCCAAAGTTTAAACTTGCTTGTCGACGACGAGGACGACTCTCCCGTTAACAGGGTTTACCATGGGGGGGCTGGTTCAGTAGTGTCTAGGTCTTGGCGTGTGCTACGTCGTATCATTCTCTCCTGAAAATCTCTACATCTGATACAACGATCCCCACATCTGACCCGTGTACTACTACAACTCGTTACACGTCATACATCCTCGTTGGACACTGCGACTTCATGAACTTTGCCTCTTCGTCCTCGTCGCCATTACCGCCGTGAACCATCGGCATTGTGGCTACTACCGTCGGGGCATCTTTACCAATTGCTTTCCGTTTCTCATAACCACATATTATTGCATCTGATCAGTGTCTCGTGAACTTACGTTGAAAGATCCAGCAGTACAGTGTTACCGTTGATCGGGGGTGGTGCAGTTCCTTGACTTCTTCCTTGGTGCATGAGGATCCTCGAAGACTCTGCAATCGCTGTGCTTGACTTTTGGGTGCAGAAGAAGACTCCTAGTTAGGTAAAAAATTTTAAAAAATCGTGATTGCTGATCTCGGGTTTTTTTTCTGCTGGGGATAGGAGGGTTGTTTCAAATTCCATCGAGTATCAGGTACCAACATCGATGACATTGACCCACGTAATTGACGAAAGGATATAACTTCTGTGTGTTGTATCAAATATTATCTCGATCGTTTGATATCGGAAACCTTGAAGTGTTCCGATAGACGGAAGGCTGAATGGAGCCTTCCAGGACTCACTCGGATGCTCCCCTTCGACAGGAAAGGGTTTTGAGAATGGGGGGAAAGGGGAAGTTAGGATGGGTTGGACGGGTAGAAGGAAGAATTACGCTCAAACATTCTTCGTCTTCGTATACGCTTGAGCGTCGCGTCGGATCCAACGTCCCCGTCATCTCTGATTTCTCTTAAACCGCCTTGGTGTCTTCAACTGATTATATTGATTCAAGGACCACCTACCCTGCATCTGCCAAAATTACGCGCCTCACGGACCTAACCTCGCTCAACCTTATAAAGTTTCCGAGGGTTCATTTACGCCCTACTATTATAATACCCCCACAGCTTCAAAAAGCCGCGACGCAAACGTTATGTCCTTGTTCCCTTTCCCTTCTACTCTGAAGATTCTAATATCTGACCGTAACGTTGATAGTAGTATTGGATTGATTGGCTGCAGATTTTTTTTTTTTTTTTTCTCCACTTGCCAAGTTATGGTTTGTAATGTTGTTTCGTGTACTTCACAGCTTCCAGGCCTCGTTTCTCGCGTGATGAGAACGCGAATGTATGCGTGAATTTCGAATTTCCTCCATATTCGTAAGAAGAGATATCAACCGTTTGGCAAAGTTATCGCAAGGAGTGTACTTCGCGTCTAGTGCGATAGCGTGATCCAATTTATCGAAGAATGCGCTATTGCGGGGTTCAGGGGGTTACCCGGGGGTTCAGTCGGTGGCGGTTGAGGCGAGTGGGGTTTCAGGGGAAAAGGGGGCAATTAATAGGATGTGAAGGCATGCATGTTGGCAGGCAACGCCGAAGACTCGCTTCATTAGGGTTTACGTTAGGTTGCTCGGGGCAAGGGCGGCGTCGATGGCAGCTCCGACGGCGTTGAAGGCGACGGGCCGATAGGTAAGGGGTTGATTTTTACCCGGAAGACCCCTTCCCGCTCATTGGTTTCCAATTATTGAAATACCGCCCGAGGCAAGGGTTAACGTCGACGAGGATCTTCGTCCTGGTGGCATGGCAGGGGCGACTCGGCATTCTGAATCTCGCCCCCGGTCGCCTTTGCAGTATATAATACCTTTACATACAGATATGCTGTATGCATTGTACATACATCTACACATATAATATAGGGAAAACACGCAAACGATGAAATTCAACAACGTGGGGCGGGGGGCGCTGGTCTTACACCGTTACCGGTTTTCCCGGGTTTTCTATTTTTGTAATTACAATTTATCGTTCGTTCTGATTTTTTTTTTTCTTTATCTCTGATCGAGTGATGCAAAATCATTGAATCGTAGGAGAAAAAGGAGTCGACACAGTAGATCGTAAAGACAATTCCACGTGGGACGAAGGACCAGCCATCATGCCTCGAGGTAAAACTGCTTCCATCTCGCTCGGGAGTAAAGTATAGAGATCTATAGATATATGCGGCATGTGAACCTGGTATGCCTGCGTCGTCGCCGTCTCCGTTTTCTTGTCTCTTGACAAAAGAGGGCGGGTATATTCTTATACGTGCGCGGCGGTACTCGCTGCTCCGGGTAAAGAGTCGACTCGAAGTTTCACCCCGTGTCCATGAGGGGGTTTTTAAGGGGTGGTTAAGGGGTAGCTGCTTAGGAGAAAGGTTGGAAACGGAGGTGCTGCTGGTGGCGGTACTGGCGGTAGCTGAGAAGGTGGTGGAGGTAAGGGTGGTCCAATCAGCGGCTCGAACCAGCCGTCGGAGTGGGTGTTCGGGGGACAAGGGAGAAGTAGCCCACCTCCGTCGGGCGAACCACCGCCAACCACCCCCGCCTTACTCCACCACCTCCACCTCCATCTTCTCCACCTCCTCTTTCACCCCCGGGGCGACCTCTGCCACCTCCGTGGCTATGTACCGATCCTGGAGCCCCCCGCGGCTCGCTGGCTGGCTGGCTGCTGCCCAAGTCGAGTGCCCGCGAGATATTCTCAGCACGAGCCACGAATCTACCTACCTCTCAGTGGAGTGCACGGTAACTTGGACTCTCGTACCCACCTATCTACCTACCTGTCTACCTGCCTGCCCGCTTGCGTACCTCCGAGTTCATATTTTTCTGAGGTATATATATGTATATGTATGTATTATATACGAACATATATGTGTACTGATATACAAATGTAATAATCATATGTACGAATCATCCTTCTTCGGAAAAGTTATAAACGCGAAACCGCCTTCTTATGACCGTGTCGATAATCTTCGGACAGACTGACCCTTGTAAGCGATCAACGGTCGAAATTTTTTTGAGGGGTACGTATTCAATTTATTTAGAAGCGATCGATTTTTATCATCAGTTTTATCTATGTGTCCACGCAACATGTACATGTTTTATGGCATCTTCAAGTCGAGTTTAAACATTCAGGGAAGTGAAAACAGAGATACGGATCAAAACTCGAAATTACATACAAGTACAGTGCAAGTTTTGGTTCTCCTCAGGGATAAGATTACACTTCGGTACCACGAGAGAAAACCACAACGAAAATCGCTATAAGTGGAATACCTGCACGTGCGTGATTCCCGATTATTTTCTCAATCGTTGGTCATCAAATATTCGTTCGAAAAATAATCTAAAATGTGTAAGTGCAACGTGGCTTCGTTCTACCCGAAGTTAGGCGTCTATAGGACTGCCGATTTTTCGCACTCCCCTCGTTTTTACATTTCATCGCCGCACCGACTGGCTATTGACCAAAAAGTGACCTGAAATTGATTAAAAAAAAAATAATTCAAATCTATTATAACTGCTTGAAAAATCCCACATACTCGTGCTGCGATTTTCAAAGTTCTACGTCCGCACTGCAGCTGAAGAGTCACGAGATGGTTGGATAGCTCCTTAGATAACGTGACCAAAACGCGAATGATTCGATCCATTCTGGACCATTGCGCCCGATTTGCCGTGAAATATCGCGACGGCTTTCCGATCGTATTTCGTGGGGTATACGCGTCACGCGATCCCACATTCACGGACGTCAGCGCGCTACTTTGCAGTAAGTAGTAACGGCCTGTCTTGGTCAGACAGCCACTCGATAGACACGCCATGAAAAAAAATTCTTTCGTAATTGTTTTCGAACGATTGATTGAAAATTTCCAACAAATCGTCGATACCATTTTTCGCGAATATATCGGCCACTAAAATATTGACCTCCATTTTTATTTTATTTTTCTTCATCAATTCGAGCGTTCCACGGATAACCGGACGCGTGATCGACGCACATAAATGAGTAGGGGACAACCGATTACGACCTGGTTCGCGTATCTGTATAGCATTCGCCTTGTTCTGAGCAGATCGCTCCTTGATTGCCAATGTAGCAAATGGCCCAGAATTACTGCAATTATGACGACATAGGGCTCGGTGCCAACCGCGCGGGAACTGAACTCAATTGGTTAAGATAAATTTCCGATAGGCCGAATTAACTCAGTTTATTTTCTTGTACACGTCTTACGTGTTAGTCACTCGAACGATTAATTTGGGCCTGCCTAATATATTATGCGTTCCGTAGCACTTCGACACTGTACTTAACGGATATGTAGATCGGAATGATTATGATTGCCGGAAACTCGGCAAACTTGTACGACGAGCGACGATGATTACTATGTGCAGGAATTTCTGCGTCAGAATTTGTTCGTATACAAAGATTGCTAGTATGCTAGTTATGTAATAAGTAATAAGCTGGCCGTATAGCCCGGCTGCCATGGCGTAAGAAAGTTCGCTCAACGAACTCACCCGCTTATCGCTCGTAACTTTTCCCACAGCGAAACTGTGCCTCGCCCCTTTTTCTAGCCCTATCTCTTTGTCCATCTCCCTTCTCCTCCCTATGAGCTAAATATCGCCTCATCAACCAACCGAAAAAGCATCCGACTATCCTCTTATTGCTTTTAATATTTTATACTCGAAATACAATAATCCATACCGCCGTCTTATATCGCCTCACTTAATTTTTCAAGATTCGTACCCCGCCGTTAACCTCTGGTGGGACATTTTACCGCAAATATATCTTGCCTCGAGTTACGTAGTGGCGAAAATTCTGTACGGGTATTTCTTGATGGTGGAGCGTATAGAATTTTCATATATATTTTAACTTATTACATGAGAACCGCACCTGCAAGGACATTGTCTATCGCTGCGCAATTTTTCTACGTGGAAAGTTTTTTTCCTTGTCCGTGGATTATAAGTGGAAATAATAAAGTCGGCAGATGACTCCCAGTTCGCGTTTGCCGGTGTCATAAAACGCGGGATATTGGCACTAGGTAGATACAAAAATATATAAGGCATTTCTTATGTATCGTTCATAAACTGGATATTGAATAATATCGAGTCTTCATGCACCAGACGTTTAGGTTCAATTTCGTACGATGGTAAAGATTAGAGCTTCGGCAAAACTTCTGAGTTTACTGAGGTTACATTATACATTATCGTACATGTAACTCTTACAATATCGTGGAGGTTCGCTGCAATCTATAGGTTGAATAACGGTGCGGCTGAAAAAGTGCACTACGGCGAAGGAAAAGAGCTTTTTATTAGCAATCTGTTTAAACAGTATGATGATATTCACGTGCGGGGGCTTTGTATATTCTTTTCTTATCCATCGCTCCTCGTACCCATATTTCTTTTTTTTTTCTTCTTTTTCTTTTTTCTTCTCTCTTATCTTCTCATTTCTCTTCTCGTTTTGCCTCGTCATCGAGCTCCACGGCGCAGCCAGCGTGGCCTGCAGGTTCCTGATCTTCGCGCCACGGAGGAAAGTTTTTCTCTGTAAAGTACCAGGAGGACTGGCTCGAGGTTATGAAATTCTGATGGCTCATAAAATGTAAGAAAATTTACAGACTTTTCTCCGCGTCCCTCTACTCACGGCTCTCTTTTCTTCAACGCGGCTACCGTCTTCCTCTTCATACTACGCCCGCGGATTGTGGAAGCGAGAAAAACCAGGCGAGAGCGATGGAGAATAAGAAAAAGAGAGAGAGACGGTATAAAGTTTAAAACTCGTGGCAATCGATTACGAGTCTTGGTGAAGGCGAGTGCACCCAGTCTAGTATTATACATACATCTCCTTTTTGTCCTTCGAGTATTTTTGCGGGCGTTACACTTTTAACCAACTCTGAAAATTGTGGAGAAAATATGTCGATTTTATTTTATTTACTTTTTTAATTTTTTTTCTCATGAAAATGCACCTCAAAATGCTCGTCACTTTTGCGAACACTACATTATCGAAAATCAAATTTTGTTTTCCGGTTATCTGAAACTTTGGGGAAATGATCCGATGCGTGATTTGGACCCGCCTGATCTCTACTTTCTACAAATACGTTGAACTTCAAATTGAAATTGACCTTACGAATTTATAGGGATAGTTTCGAAGCGTCAGTAGTACGAGTTACCGTTTGGTCAGCCCCTCGGTTCCTCTGACGTGTCGTACCGAGGCCTTGGATGACTCCTGAGAATTTTCCAATTTCGAGTCTCTTTGCGAAGTCGCCACACTTCCATGTCCTGTCGGGTTTAATAAAGCGTACAGCCAAAGGCTAGCCTGAGAAACTTGTTGAAATCTTATTTATATTTCTGTCTCGTTTCGAGTGAATAAATATTAATTCCGTTTCAATATTCCCGGGGGGTTAAGTTTCAGAGTCACCATCTCACCTCTATTTCATTTCGAAGACTTTTCGTACTTCCGACTTATTACACTGGTAATTATTGAGATATCGTACGGTATACGAGTAACGATATCACAAGCTCATTGAAAATAATTTTTTTTTCTTTTCTGTTTTTTTTTTTTTTTCACGTTGCACACAGCTGTGTTCTGCGAATTTTCATCGCTTTTGAAACGTGTCACTCGTTCCAACGCAGATCGACATAGGTATAATATGAATCAGAGTACAAAGCTGTTCACAGTTCGCCCTATTACCGATTTCTAGGAAGATGTCATTATGTATGTGGCGTAATAACGTTATTGCCACGTAATAATCGCTGGATTATATCAATGATATTATTCGCGGTGTTAATACCGTGTCGGTCATCAAAATAATTCGGCGTAAAATTTGTTCCTGAACGTGACGTGGAAAAGGTTTCAATATTTACACTCCGCTAGTTGACCGCGGAATGTATAGCTGTGTACTACACAGTCGTATATTCGATCGACGACGTAACGATATTCAAACGACAAAATAACAAAGGATCAATAATTTGACGCCCGCGGAACTTTTTTCTCACCTCATACGGTCGGAGGATCGACGATTAAAAACGAATGTTGAGTGGGTGTAAGAAGAAATCAGGATCTCTTTTTTTTGTTGTTTTTTTATTTTTATCTACTCGTGAAGATTATAGAATAGCAGGGAATCGGCGAAGTACAACGTTAAGCGAGAGAACGGAGTAAATTGTGAGATGCAGCGAGTAACTTAGTTACCCGGGGCCGTATTTAGAATCTCTTTACGAGATTAACAGTTGTCGTGACAGCGCTAATTCGCTTTCAGTCTACACTCTGAACTAGCAACGTTGCAGGAGAAGAAGAACAGCGCCCTACGGTTAACTACCGTTAGGAAACTGTAGAGGATTGAAACTTATCTGATAGTTAATATAAAGACTGTCGTGTTAGATGGAACGTCGCAGACACGCCTAGCTTCGTTTTCCTATCTACTCTCTATTTTCTTACGCCTGTCTTTTGGGATTTACTAATTGTGATCGACGTCTCTGACTGCAGTGAACAGCAACGTAACTTCAACTACACGTATATCCAAGTAAATATTCTTCACCTCCGCCTCAGAATTTCTAGGACTCTTCTTTCGCTGTTTTTTTTTTTTTTAATAGTAAAATAGTCTGACTATAATTGTCATTTTAAAAATGAAACGTACAAATTTTATCTATGTGCACATTATATTTTGAACTCGAGAGATTTTTTGAGAAAGTGAAAGCTCGCGATGAGGTGGCTTCTTGACAGGTGAGCACGTGCGCCGATGCTACTGCCAAACTCGAAATAATTAAGGTATCAGATTATATCGTTTCGCATTGAATAGGGGCAGCCACCGCGCGTGGGGGGCAATGCAAGACTTCAACTCGGCACAGCTTATAACACTGCAGGTTGTCTCGGTTCCTGGCACGGCCATGTACGCCTCCCTTTCCATCCCCCGAACTAATACAGGTAACGAGAACATGTAGGTTCGGTACTTACAACCCCCCCTCTTACGAAGATCAATTACTTCATCGGTAATCACGTGTTTCGGTAATAGATATCGCGTTCGTAGATGCTAGGAGATTATTTTTTGGACCACCACGAATTGATATCTGGATAATTTAGTTTTCGTTCAACTCGGCGTTCGTCCAATCCGTATAGTTTACAGAGTGGAAATTGTCGTGCGTTACTTCTTCACGGTTTATCGATTAATCAATTACAAGATGTTGGAACTGCGACGGAAGTAAGAAATTGCTCGAAATTGTTTCCAAAGTTATTCGAGCGAGGTGCGACAATTTTAACGGGATTCTATTATACACGTATAGGTAGGGTGTACGTACGTGTACGCACGTCTGTATGTAAGTAGATAGTTTCGTTTTCCGCTTTTGGTTCGTCTGAAACGAAAATCCTCTCTCGATGCTCTAATTGCCAGGGATTGTCTCTGGAAATTCTATCTATTCGAGTTAGCGCAGTTTCCAAACACACTAGACAAGACAAGCGAGCGAATAGGAAATGGTCGTTTTGCAGTTCCTCGCGACCTGCATAGATACATAAATTTGTGTTTCCGTTGTAATCACATGCATTCCAGTCGGTCGTTATAAACTGATAGTCTTATCTATCTCGAGGTAATTGTGATTAATTTTCGCCATTCTTCATTCGGAACTTTCCAGATCGGTCGTATCGAAATATTAATCTTTCCAAAACCCTTTCGCGTATTGACATAATATCCTCGAAAATTTTCAACCTCGAGGTAACTACCGTAGGCACTGTACAGAGGTGTTTGTTCGGTGAGGGGACGTTGCCGGGGTAAAGGCAGGGTTATTAAGCTGAAACCACAGACCACATCAGAGCCGGAGAGCGAGGAAGACCCTTTGGGATCTGCAAGAATACGTTTGAACAGAGGCAGAGATTTTTTAGGTACAGTTTACCGTGTATACTAACGTTAAACTTTGTTAAATTAACAAAATATCGCGCGAGAAGAAAGCATTATTTTTTCTCACATTTTTTCTAACCATCTCCAGCTTGAAAAGACGTTTCACATTAACCATATTATATGTGGCGGTTGCAAGGATGAGCGTAAATGCATTCCACTGCAGAACTTGGTAAATCGTTTGCCATTACTCCTCCAAAGACACGGTTAAGTTGCCGAGCGGTTATATATCGTACCACCCTATAGGTATACGCATCGCTTAATTGCATACTTCCGCGAGAGAATCGTGCCGAAAATTTTGCTGCGTGTATTTTTTAATAGTACATAAAATGCGTCGAATCGAATAAATAGGGAGAGTATTTCTTTATTTGATTTTTTTTCTCTATGAATTTTGGATTACGGGGGTAGGTGAGAATGAAATTTGACGTCGCATGAGTTACGGTAGATGGTTGGGTTTGTTATCAGATATCACGAAGCGAGTATCGTTCACGTATGCTAACAGCCTGAATTTAATTCGGGTACGAGCAATTAGCCGGGAACTCGTTCATCTCTGCGTCAGTATAGGACGGGCGGTAGTTTGGTGCGGTTATAACGAATCACGTGGCGTGGGTTCGGTATAGTAACAGTAGGCAGCGTTTCAACATATATTAGCAAACGCAAGCGAGGCGAAAATGCATCACGTAAGCAAATAGCAAAGCCACCCAAAATTCAACCACCCCTTTTGCCCCGGGAACGCACGTCATCATAACCCATTCCTCTCGCTCGAGCCGTGCTTTGAGCAAACGCGGCATATTAGATTATTTACTTTACGTATATTGCCTACGCTTAATCACTTAACATATCAGATCTTCGCGCACATAGATATATAAGTACATATATATTGCATGAGCACCTCCCCTACACGGATCGGATACACACCGCGTTGAATACGTGTACGTACAACGCGCGGTGCGATGTGCACCGCCGTGTTATCCACAATCTTCATGTGATTGGCTTCGCATGTTTCGAGGACATATCAACTCAACCACCGCTTTTCGCTCCTACTTCTTCCTCCTTTGATATTTACTCATTCGAATTGGTTTCCTGATTGCTCCAAAGTGCCGGATAGGTATACACTATACATACGCCTTTCATTTCTTATACGCGTTTGTATGTATATCAACGGTAGTAAAAATTTATTCACATATTACACGAATCTGAACTTAACACCTGTTCATCTCTATGAATCGTACGACGATATTTCCCCCCCCCCCCCCCCTTCCAAGTTCTTTCTATTTTTATTTATTAAAAATAAATCTAAGAAAACTTGCGTCGACGGCAGTGCGCGGTATAATCGGATTATTATGCGGTTGCATTGCGACTTTCTTTATCGTATTATATGTATGGTTAGAAATAATCACGATCCAATTATTTACTCGCAACAGAGCTAAGCCCGTACGATTTATAGGGCAGAGGTCAAGCGGTTTATATTCCTTACAGTGTAGTTATTGTTGATTCTCAGTAGATGTAATGGTATAGTTTAGGTGTAGGTAGATAAGTCGGTTAATTACTTGATTACCTAGTAATTATGTGCAACGTAGAGCGGTTAGCACGCGAAATCTCAGATCTGAACAGGCGTTTTATCCTTGGATGGATATCCTTATGATTTTTCTTTTCAAATAATTATGTCAAACCAACAGCTGTTGCGTTATTTGGTGATCTCATGGCTGATATAATATTGACTCAACTATAACTATCGATAAAACGCATGAGTAGCTGGAATGAAATCCATAAAATAATTCCATAGAGGTTATTTTAAATGTACCGCATGTTGCCGGAAGTGAAATAGCTATCCAGTTGAATGAATCACGGATTTTGACAGCCTACCCAGCTTGATATTATACTGTCAACCCTTTTCTTCTTGCACGGTTTTAAGTCGTGCACACCGAGACGATATCGTTAACAACTTTGGTTCACCGTTTGAATTATCTCTATCTTGGATGTAATTACTGAGAAATGTATGACATTCGTGCATGACTATAATTAATTTTCTACCAATTATATCCATCGTATATATATACGTATACACGGATAGTACGTAGTGTAGCGGATAGATAACCCGCGGTATAAAGGTACCCGCTAACCTTATCCATTTGTGATTTTTGTTTCAGGTATGTTTTCAACGTAGCCCCATAAACTTAGCTCCCCTTGCCTCATCTTCGACCGTATGATAGAAAATTCTTCACGGGGTGAGTAAGAAATGCACATGAGTAAAAGTTTATTTTTTTATTTTTTTAAAATAAACCAACGCGCATATGTTGCGTGATAATTCGACTGAACACCTGAAATTAAATAACGCTTCACAATAGTCGGAATAAAGTGAGTTGCGAGCCGGTGTTACGACTGCAATGAGGTTAAATGCAAAGTGTTTTTATCGGCTAAAAAATAGCGTGCAATTTGCGGAATAGGTGCGAGGGGGCGAATCGAGGTGGTGCACCTCACGTCCGAACTGGCATTGGGGGTAAATTAGTAATTAGAAGTCTGACGTAAGCGTGTGTTGGGTTGTTTCGGCTTCGCGTGGTTCAAGCCCGCGTCGGTTCCGTGCTCGAGGTTGGCGAGGAGCGGGAATCGTATATGGAAAGGGTCGAAGGAACGAAGAGAACGAAGAAAGGGGCCGTTAGGGGTGAGAAAGGGAATGAGGGGAGGGTCTGCTGCTGCGACAGGTACGGTACATCGCGTGACCCGACCCCCAGGACGTGAAGAGGGGAAAATGCGGGTGGAGGGAAACGACGAGGGATGACAATTATGCCCTACAGGTAATTGCCAGGTAGCAGCTAAACAGAGCGAGCGCCTCGGCGAGGTCTCTGCCGAGGTGAAGGAAAACCGCGACGGTTTTGTTTCGCTCGGTCGTGTCCAACGGTTCATGTGCCATATACCTTACCGTAGGTTCCGCCATATACCTATGTGTATGAGAAAAGAAGGAGGTACCCCTTCATCAGGGAGTGAGCTTTCCAACGGAAAATCACAGTATTTAAATTTACCGCCGTGAAACAGTTTGGCCTTATAATTTTATGAGCAATTTTTCATATAAACTCCTAGTCTTTACACACCCCTGCATGGCGCAGAAACCTTTCTAGCTTCTAAGATAATATCCGATACTCAACATTAACGTTACACGATCGTATCATTTTGACCTGAAAATTTTATAAGAAAAGTTTTGAGAAATCGGTGAAAAATTTTAGCTCGTATTATAGAAATTAAATCCCTACTATTTTTTAGAATTGTTAAGAATTACGTTCATTTATTTATTCATTTTGTTTTTTTTTTAACTGAAATAATTTTCACGTGAAACCGCGACAGCTGCTAGTTTTTTTCTTTTTTTTTACCCCCCCATTTGGGAACTATAGTACGTGTTTCGATTAGGAGGTATAAGGGGAATTAGGCGGTGCTGTTCCATCGAAATAACTTAACCGCGAGCCGGTTGCTATACCACCAGAGAAAGGACCTGATCTAAATTACAGGTGACGTGAAATCAAGTTATCGAATCGACAACCGTCATGCAAAGCGAGGCTCGAATCGACCCTCGATCCAAACCTAGAGCCCTTGCTACGATAGGTAGAACCACTCTAGAATAATTCTGTTACTATCGTGTGACCGAATACTCAAACGACACGATATATTGCACGACACTTATTTTCTTGTATATAATAGACGAAGATTGGAAAATGCATTCGAAAGCGCAGTGTTAGTAACTGTAGATAGACGCACGTAATGGAAAGAAACAAAAAAAACTCTAGGAGCTTTCCAAATAAGTTGACCATCCAGTGATCGCATGAATGATAAAAAAAATTGAACGGGGAAGATGATTCCATGCTAAGTATGGTGTCTGTACGATCGCCCCTTTGGCGCCGAGCGGCTGTCTTCAGGGCCCGTAAGAGCTCCCACAAAATTAGTCGCAAATATGTGTTATTTCGCCATGCGCGAACGAAGACGCGTATCTGTCGCGTGCCTCCGTATTCTTACTCCGTATACCCTAGTAGTGTAACACGCCTCCAGGTCTCGTATGCATTATGAAACCGAGCACCCCTGGCACCAGCGTACGTCATGCCTATTCCGCACGCGCGATTTCCCACGTTTGCCAACCCCCGCGATCCGAAGGCGACTGCCGCACGACGCTCCGCATCACATGTGTTGTATACGAACGTTACACATCTATACGTATTTTACATACCTACCTGTCACCTTATGCGTCAAATTGCCGGAAGCGAAAACGCCAGTATTACCTCGCTTTCTCTCGCGCCGTGCAGAATGTAGTGCGAGTTTTCTTCTACTTTTGAAAATAATTTTTAATCCTTAAGAAACCAACGCAGAGAAAGAAAAAATCCCTCGGTCGAATCGTGAATGCTAACGTATAATAATCCGTCGGTGATACAACTTTCGATAAAGTTGACTTTTAGTCGTATAGTTCCGTCGTTGTTCCCACAACCCACCTGCACCGCGCCGCGCACTCGTGCCCGCTCGGCTGTCGGTAGCGAAGAACTTTTGAATTTTTTCCCAATAAATAATTCGCCGCATTTCTATCGTATAGTTGCACAACTGACGTATACGCATATGGTGTATTCTTCTCCCCAAACGTTATACATGTAAGGTATTGCTATTCGCTTCCCGACACGGTTGCACTATTCTCGATAAACTGTATCATTTTGTGGCTCCCGCTTCCGCCTCGACGTAACGGATATTTACGTTCGCGTCGATTCGGATCAGACAAAGTTTATGGGCCGCGATTTGCGATGCAACGAATAAAAGAAGAAAGGGAAAAAAAATTAAGGGAGATTTGCAGGGCGCGTATGAATAATAAGGTCCGGGGTCCAAATTCCGTTGATGGGTTTCCAGCTACCTTCGTATAACTAATCCAAACGGACGAAACGTTAAACGATCTTCTTCCTAGATCATTATAAAGCCATTAATCATATGAATGCGGCGCTGGGTCAAAGGTTGGGGGACGTAGCGGTCAAGCGAAGTGAATTATCAATAAGACAGACCAGAGGTATCCATCCCTTCAGGTTCCCAACCAACCGCTGGTACACTCCATGGGAATGTATTATTCAATCTCTCCTGCTCACTGGCTCAACGTCGACGCATTCACGTCGTCGACTCGTGGAAGACTTCGCGATGTTATCGTCCTATGCCAAAGTTACGATTCCACATTTTTCACGCACCCTTAGGACGTCCGATATTATTATCATTATTATTATTATTATTTCTATCCGATGTACTCGCACGGCCAAAAATTTATTTCAATATCGGTACAATTACCAGCTCACTTTTCTTATAACTCGTCCTCCTCGGATGATGATCGTGTGCAATTTATAATGCATGGTATGCGGATCGCGTTCGCATGATGGCACGCACGTGTACCAATAATAAATAGAAACGAACCGCGAACGTTCGTAATACACAACCGTATACATGGAAAACCCTTACAGAAGCACCAGCCGCCCTTCGCACGCGTAGACACCCATGAAACTCATCGCCTGCATTACGAGGTAATTTCACATGAAAATTATCCAGATCGGAGTCGTAGCTTATTTATGCGGTGAAAAAAAAAACGAAATCGTGAAAGAAGGAATAACTTCTACCTCTACATATGTGAGCAGCGCAGAAAAATCGGGAGCCAGGAATCGGGATTGTACAAGGATTCGTTTTTCCGGTTGATCGAGTTGTTTTTTTAACTAATTTCTTATTTTTTTTTTTATCGAATGCCGGATGGTTAGGGGTGGTTTTATCGTTCCGCGGGTAATGGGGCTATGCATGAATAGATGTATAGAGTTAATAATCAGGTTGGTTTAGGAAAAGCCTAAAATTTGATGTTTACTTTATCCCCGCTAATCAAGGGATAATATATTTGCGTTTTATAATCCTTGGTCGGCTAAGAGGGTAAAATCTGAAAGCTTAGTGGAATCTCCTTTCGGTCGGATGGTTAATCTTGCCCCCTCCTTTCCCTACATAGCCATCCCGTTTTCTGGGGGTGTACGAACCACCCCGAAAAACACCACCCTCCTTCCTCTAAACTAAGACGCTCTCGAGTCTTATATATCTCCTCTAACTTAATGGCTTATTTTATCTCTTAATATTGCACCGCAATGTTCATTCAAATATCGTGGTTATAAATTATCGGTTAGGCGTCGCGACGCCTTGCAATATCTAGCAGCTAACTTACGCCTATACCTGCCTGCGGGCTCTGCAACTTATAAATTGACGCCCACCGACGCCAGGCCTCGTTCTAGAATGTGCTGGACGCTTATACGTACAGATGCTACGCGCTAATCGATAATACGTCTTCGTCGACAGTCGTCCTAATTAAAACCTCATAAATTCACTAAAATATTCTCACTCGAAGACCGCCCCCATCAGAGAAGAAAGTGGAGAATCGACCGAGCGGACACATTGAGAATCTTAAAAATTCTATTCTCCTATTTCGGAAAATGGTAATCCTTCCGATTCGCGTTTACATCAGGGAGTATAGAGAGGACAATCAGACAATGTTTACCGCAGCTATCAAGTAAACTGGAATAAAAATTTGATAAAAAAAAGAGGAAGCGATTCGAAGCGGATATAAAGTAAATGTGGAATGAGAAAAAGGAAGAGAGTGTAGAGGTACAGGAGAGTGACTGGGCGATTGAACGTTGGTGGAGCGAACGAGAATTGGCGAGCGAGGAGCCGTGCTTGCGGCAACATTATCTAAAATTCAAGCCGTAATTACTTTGCTGGGCGGCGGTTCCGGTTGATTTATAGTCATCGCGCGCGATGCAGCTGCGTGGGTGTAAGTAATTAAAAATGTACCATCGCGTGGTACGCCGCTGGCTAAGGGAATCACCCGCCAAGAAGGGGAGGAACACAAGGGGGTGAAAAAGGGGAGTTAAAAGCGGGCCCTCCCCGGGCGCCTTGGCACTGCCTTGCCCCCGTTCCGAGAGCAGACGGTAACAGTCCTTTCTATTTCAGTATTCGAGCAATCGTTTTTACCTTTATATTACTCATTATATTTTTCAACCCTTGTTAACCACCTTTATCTTTTCCACCAGCTTTCTCCTTCACATGGATTCGATGCTAGAGTATCGTTATGAATTTGTTCTGTGCTCGCGAGCTTTTTTTCTCCTTTTTCCCCCACGTCATTTTTAAAGTTAGCAAAAACGACTTGGATCGGCGAAATTTTTCGGGGTTACCACCCCCTGTATGCATAGCAAAAATTTTTGCGCGGTTCATCTGGTATTTCCGCAGTTCAATCTTTCGGAATTTTTGTTTTTTCTCGTTTTTTTTTATCGAAAAGTTTATCGAGGCAAACAATTACGTAAGTGAGACGCATTTCCTGAGTTTGGTGTAGGTGTATTATTATCAAGTATACTTAGTAATTACGGGGCCAATTAGGAGTGGAGGTTTGAATAATAAGGATTGAACAACTGAGTGGCTTACAAGTACCACCTTACCACTCTTTACCATTTTGTTTCCCGCGCAATCAAATCTCGGTTGAGGTAACATAAAAAAATCAAATAATAAAATAAAAAAAGGAGAATGTACGGAAAGGAAAAAAAGGCAATGTACGAAAAAGTCCCTGTAATTAATTACCGGTACTTCCGCGCTCCAATTTGTTCCAAGAAGTCATCGTGCGTTCAGTCAACGGTACACCAAAGACTTGAAGAGCATAAGGAGCGCGCGGGCTTAAAAAAGACGAATTATGAGAATTTTTTTTTTCTCTTTTATTCTAAATAAATTAATCCTCAAGACGTGGATCATGATTACAATCAAGGATCATATGTGGAAAAAGATCGCGAATAAATTCTTGCCATCTATAGGGTATAATAATGAGTACTTGCAGAATTTGCGTAAGTAGTGAAAATTTGGCAAATTATTAATTGGGTAATAACATACTGCGATTATGGTGAAAACGTGAGCGGTATAAGTGACAGTGATCGGCAAGAGGTGGAAATTCCTGGTGTTGGTTAGTTGGTTGATTGTACTCAGCAGATGAGTCTAGAGACTCGAGTCTCCAGCTCTCGTAGAGGCTCGAGAGAGTGCAAGAGACTGGGTTGAAAGATGACGAGTGTACAAGGGGGTTCGGGATGTGGTAAGGGGGCGCTTAATTAGAGCCAGACTTCCGCAGGATCCTCGAGGCTTCCCGAAGTCTAAACTTGTCTTCCTGCAGTTTATCCACGCACCAGAGTAGATACACCACGTATTACGTATCACATCGGCTATCCCGAAGGTATATCTATCAGTTTACTACACCCACCGGTTGTGAATTTTTATTCCTCATCAAATCATAGATTCTAACCGTGAAGGTTCTTCATTTTTCATCGATATGTGATATTCGATAAAATGCGATATGAAATGCGAGAAATATAAGATTATTAAAAAAAGCTGAGGCGAGTGATAAGAAATACGTCTCGGTAGCATAGCGCTAAGTTGATACCTAGAGCACGTGTCGGCAGCTCGTCCAATTGAACCACGTGACTTTCTGCACGCAATTGTTTCACCAAAGTTACGATCATGTAGATGCGGCGTCACGTCGCGCCCTTGGCCAACTCTTAATGACCTCTGTGACCTCCCTCCTGGATTACATTATACAAGGTGTATCTTGGCTGGTATAAATACAACAGAACTTGGCGAATTTACACGCTACGATTCTCGTTTCTTTTGTTTTCTCCGTGTCATTTAACAGACACTTCTCTCTCTTCTAGTCTAGACTCTAAATTGTAGCGCAACCCTAGTTACCCGCATAGATAAAGGGCAGTTGATATCAGCCGTCCGAGGGTCTCGCGGTTCAAGATGTTATTAATCGAGTTGATGACGCGTCGCTCGTTACGCCGGGGCCAATCACCGTCCGGCTAATTACGCTATCCTACAGTGGTCTGACTCTGTAATCTTCGGAGAGGTCCTTGGCGTCTGGTAAAGCTAGTTCTACCGGAACACGGTTGGTCAAACGTGAAGTCTGGAACCACCGGAGAAGATCTAGACGAAACTGTGGTCACCGTGGACCGAGTCCTTGGCCAGTCGGCCATGTTACAATCACCTTTACGGGATCAAAAATTTCGATCTTCCTAGCCGGACCGCGACGACCCTTCGTTAATATAATTCTGTTGCGGGTAGGTATACACGTCGTGTAAGATGTTGCGAATGATGGGTTTCCGTTCATCTGACCAGCTTTGAAATGGTTCAAAATCAATAATCCGATTTGCGATGGTCGAACGGCCACCGAATCTGGTGACGACGACTACGACTACGACGACGACTAACGGAGGCGTCTTCCGTTAACCCCAGCAGTGTCGCGTGGGTTCGCAGGTTAATTGATCATTCATGGTTAATACAAGCAAGTTGGAAGGTGATAAGGGCAGCCGCCTGGCGCCCGTCTCGACCCAAACCAGAGACACTACGACCTCCTATGCTTTCAACGCCGCGATTTCGACGCTTCCAAATTCCCTATCGCTTCTATATTTACCTCGAAACCTTACTCCCACTTCAAACCACGATGTTTGAAATTAACGATTGAGAAACTTACGAAAAAGAATGAACTTATCATATCCCATTTAGTTGAAATTGTTTGGAAAGGGGGAAATTATGTATGACTCTACGGTTGTATACCTGCTACAAAGGTCTTGTTATTATTTATTGATCGTAGCCTATCGTGTAGTCGGTGGCAACTCACGGCCGTCTAGATTTAATTGAATGCCTTATCATCAGCGCTGTAGGAATTAGATCGTCCGGTACAGTGTTGTGTGCGTAAAATTCCACTCGAAGGTAGAGAATATCGTGGTTTACTGGCGCGACAACGAATACCACTGCGTACATAGATACGTTTTACGTTTTGCGGTACTACAATTCATTTCGCTTATAGAGATCTATACCATCGCAATGCACACACATAATATTTATATTCCGAGCAAGAACTACACCTCTGATTACCAGTTATCGCTGGGTAAAACGATCACCGATAAAATAAATCAATAAAATGATGCCACAAACACCTGACTTTATACTATAACTTCAATTGCTCTATGGATTGAGTACAGAGTCGTAAATAACCAGAACAATAGACCGTTAAATCTTATGTCGTAGAATTACGCCTCGATATTCTTGCGATGCCTGCAGTGTGACGATCACACTCCGAAGTATCTGTCACTGGACAGACAGAACTTCGATCGTCCGAAAGAAAAAAAATGAAAAAAATATAGATGTTGCCATATACATCATGGCCGCTTTCCAAAAGTTTTAAGGGTTCGAAAATAGTGTAGTGTGTCATCCAACAGTACCCGGCGTCGCGACGTCTCTGATACTTAGCGTGTTAATAATTACCTCCTCTGTGAACATAAGCTGTTGAAGGTTACGTAAGCTGCAACGGTGCGCGAAAGCACACGGTTATATAACTTTCTTGCAAATTATTAGCATTTATAACAAGCTATGACGTCAGTTGTCTAGTTTAAAAAACACGCGCCGCACGTACGATATCTTCTGAAATGAACTCGCAACTACTTGGTATATATAAAAATGGCGATAAATAATGATGGAATGAATTTCTTTTTCAAATGAAACAAAGTTCTCGGAACGTCTTGGGTCAGGTACTACGGTGCGGTGGAGGTCAAAAGTCAAGTGAAGCCGCTGCTCTCGGTACAATGATAGGGTAGGTACGTACAGTGGAGAACACGGAGTAGAACAGAATCCAGGAACACCTTGGGGAGATTACTAATGCTGGCTAACTACGGGCAAGACGCCACGTGAGGGGTGACCCAAGAAGCGACCCAGGTCGTTATTGCATTCCCGTACGCGGTGAGCCGTGTGCTACCGTCTCCTACACTCAGTTCAGTTCAGTTATATTCGGTTCTCTCTTACCAAGGGATGATGTTGAGCCAAAAGGGTGAACTCTAAGAGAGACAGGAAGAGAGAGAAAGGAAAGGAACGGTGTGTATGGCTGCCAGGGCGGTAGAAATACGTGTGTACCTATACATAGACATAACCCATTCTGGGCGCGCCTCACCATAGCTCTGCTTTTGGTTCAAGCTTTGGTTCTGCAGGTTCTGGTGTTCTACGAGTTCCGAATGAACTTCGCAGTTGCTTATCCACTTTCGTACGTGTTTCCTTACGTGTTACTACCCCCGTGTAGCGAACACCACCACCTCGCTTTTGGATTATTATTTAGCCGTGCCTTGAATTTATATACTCGTTGTTATATTTGCGCGTGAAGACACGCACGAGAGTTTTGTTCGTTGTATGGGTATATTTCGACGGTTACGTGAGAAATATTTATTTACCTATGTATGTATACACGTGATAGATTGAACCTTTTTGGTAACATTTCAAAGCGACAACAAATTAATTCATCGTTCCTTCGAGCCAGTTTATCGTAAATCGTGCCAGTGATACGGTCATAGTTTATAGCTGCTGCAGCAGGATCAGCCTCCTCATTCTACAGGGGACCTAAGTGGGTTGTAAGAGGATAGGAAAGCCAAACCAATGGCGGGGCTAACCAACCGTTAAGCATCTCTGAATACATAGAGAAGCGGTACTGAGAAGCCGCAATTCACATATTGAGTATCAAGTTTCGCTCGCCTACACCCAACTTATCTTGTATCAACTATACAAGCCAGAGGTCCGAGTCACCAAGTTTACAAGACGCAAACGGCTTTTGCAGTAACACCGATAAGACCCCACCAAACTCTCCCTTACCGATTCAATCCACGTCTATTTGTACGACCATGTATAATGCTAAATTCCGAATAAGCTGCCGTCAAAACTTCGCCATCGAAATATTTTCGCTGATGCATCTTGGCTACATTTTTTCTAACCATCTTATTTTTTTTTCATCGCGAATGTCGTTGTCCCGGAATGTATCACACGTTAATCGGCAGCTATCTTGAGATTTTCTTTGGATTTCTAATGTGGACGTGATTTGGCCGTGTGAGTCTGAACATCTTTGGAGTTCTAACAGAATCCCAAGTTGGGGTGAGGAGACCGCAAAGGAACCATTCAATATACACCGAAATCTCTCTCTCCCCGTCTGCAGGGAAGCCACATCCGGTCAGAACTAACGTCGTAATCTAAACTAATGCCCGCGCCTCAGTTCCTTTACGTATAGTTCTCTTAAGACGAATTAATTCGATGCCAAGATGGCGATTTCAAACGGGAACGAAACTTTCCGAACGTCTCATCAAATTCAAGAAGACCCAAAATCACCTCAAAGGCTCCTATGCTTACCGTACCTCCGAACTTCCATTTAATTAATTTTATCGAAGACTAGAAAATTGAGATTGTTTTCTATGAATCATAGTGATTTCGAAAAATCAAAAATCTCTTAAACTACGGGGTAACGGATCGTAGAGGCGTTGGCCACGTAGTATAACGTTGAGGGTCGCGCGAGGGCGTCGGGAATGAGCTGTGAAATGGCCTTCTTTCCCGAGTGACCCCGTGGCACGCCCCTCTGTTTCCCTTAAACGTCGGGAACACCATGTAACTGAAGGAGGGAAAGAAGTGCGAAAATGCGAAGGAGGAAGTGTTCCGGTATAAGAAGCGGCGGGTTCGTCCCTCGTATTCCCAAATTACCCAAAAATGCTAACATTATTTGCGATACACCAGTTTCTTCCCTCTCTTGCACCATTGTCCCGATGCCCAATCATCTCATATTTCCTACAAAATTGGCTTAATTTACTTCCGACTAACAAATATGTGAACAATGAGGGATTTCAAATTATGAGGAAAATTCCAGCGTTACATTGAGGCAAACGAAAAACTATGTACCTCTTGTTCATAGATGATTTTACCCGCTGGTTGCCTCAGCCTCACGTCTTTCCGTGGCCACCACAGCAAGTAAAGCCCTCGGCGTGGCAGCAGCGTTCTTTCCCCATTACAGGATGCAAATCAACCCCTAATTTTAATTTTACGTGTATTAAAATATCTCGCAGCTGACGGGTCCTGTGGGAAGGAAGAGAAGGACGGAAGAAAGAAGAAAGTAGATCAGGGGCAGGAGCGCGAGCGGGGAAGGAGGGAGTATTGCCCTTCTTAGGTACAGGGGGATAACAGCGAAGCAGAAAATGAGCGGGATAGAAAATGAAGGGTGTGATGTAGAGTAAAAGGGATGGAGAGAAAGGTACGCATATCCCGTGGGATTAGTCGGAAAGCGATTTCGCGTGGTGAGGTGCAGCAGCTAAGAAATATACGAAATATGCCCTGCCGCTTTGCTTCCTTCCTATTCCCGCGTACCTACTCCGGAACTCCTGGAAAATGAGAGGCTGGATAAATTCGAATACGCAAACGCAACGACGATTCAACAAGGTCGCTTGATGCCGCAGCAGCTCCTTACATCGCAGGGTGCTTTTGCCGGTTGTACCGATTCTGCTGGTTCTCGTAGCCAACTCTAATCTGCATACACTCAGCCCCGAAAGCCCGCGAATCCGCGCGCTTCGCTCTTCTGGAAAATATTGTAATTGGTTGTGTAGTACGACGCGCGAGACGAGAGTGTATACCAGACTAGAGATGAATCTGGATGAATTCTGAGATTTCCTTGGATTACCTCAGGAAATCTCGTTGCCGAAAGCGCTCTCAGAGACGTCGGCCTTCCGAGATGTCCGCCTGATATACATATACCTAGTGTGCGTACCTAATGCACATACCGAACACATGAAAACCCGAAATTGTTCTGCGAGGCGATGAGAAGAAAATCGAAATAATCATAACATGGTTACGTTTCTGTAGGTTACTAATATTACCACCAATACCAACCGCCTCGTAGTATCCGAAGATCAATTTACGACATTCGCCATACTTCTCTACTCCCTCACATACTATAGCTGGTTATCTACGGTTCAGCGAGCGCCATTTATCGCAATTAATCGTAATTATCTGAGCGCGTGTTTACGTAGCCTCGAGCAAAACTTCAGCTCTGCCCAGGTTCTTGCTAGGGTCAAGCTGGTCGAGTTTTAGGGGGTGAGAGAGGGTGGTCGAAAGCTGAAGGGTGAAGAAAGGGTGGGAGAAGGTGGTTCGGTAGCGTACAAAGAACCTCCGTTCCTCCGCCGCGAAAGTTCTTGGACTGGGAAGCCGGATGACTGCGAGAAACTTTGACCACCCCGTTCCTTGGTCGCGTCTAGAGCTTCGCGTAACTCACGGGAAACCCGTAGCTGAAGGCCATAGGTTTCCAGGTCCGTGAAAGCTAGTAAGTAGGTAGGTAGGTAGGCAGTTAGTCAGTCAGCAAACTAGCAAGCTGTTAGTCATCTACGTATACGTACAACCTCTCTTCAACGAGCAACTTGACCGTTGACAATAATGGCCGCACTCGCTTTTGTACAACCGCTACGCGAGACCTTCCATAGGTTTCCCATGCACCGGCCATTTATACATCCATGTAAATAGCATGTTACAACCATACCTATATCTACGTGCGTACGAAGACCGTCAAAGTCAAACGTTACCTAAGGCTGATGACGTCACACTCCGCTAGCCACTGCCCTTATAGCGTAATGAAATAATAACCGTTCCGACTCTCTCATCCCACGAAAATGCCATTGGGTAATAATTTTACGGCGTATACGACGGCAAAAAAATTTAAAGGTCATTCAAAATTCATTTGAAACAAAAAAACAAGTGAGGTTTTTAAGAATTGAAAACCCCCATGTCGTAACGGGATACGTCGGTTTAAAATTTTGTGTTCACTGGCCCGGCAGGGTGGGCAGGTCTGTTCATCCCTTGAAAGCTGAACGTAACTGTAGCTGCGTTTTTCTTGTTGGAATATCGGAGAAATGCGTCGGGTAGGGCGGGGGTTGTTCGCGTATAAATAAAATAGCGACGCTTAAAAATAGGGGAGTATTATTAACTCACATTAGAGGGTGTTTTTGGCCCCAGAGTGACGCGAGGGATCCGGGGGCTGCCGCAATGCACAGCTGATGCCATCCTACCGTAGCATATCGTTAAATAATTTTCTACCCCCTCGCGGAAATCTACCGTACACGTATGGCTAGTACGAGACGGATAAAAACAAAACGCACACAGAAAAAAAATTTGATAGTCATCGTAGGGCGTTCTCATATACAAACGTGTCATTTCGATCCATCGAAGTAATAGCGAATGTATTTATCTCATCAGAGTGCAGCACACATGGTTTGCGAACCACTAATGGCCGATTCATAAGCGCATCAGGTTTATGGCTGACGGTTTAAAACGGAAACCTGAACTTGCTGCTGCCCAGGAGTACGGGTGTAGGTGGTAGTGACGTGTTTAGGCCGCAGAGAGTCGCTTCGGCTTTCAGGTTTATTGACAGCAATTTACCCAATAACACATGTCGACGTTATCCTAATGTGCGAGAACCGCGTTCTCTTTAGTTTCGCGGGTACAGGAATCACGAAGTCGATTAGCGTGTTTAACGACGTTGTTTCGCGGCGTAAATTGAACGCCCGAATTGCCGCAGTATCGGATCAGAAACTCAGAAGCGGCTTAATTCGAATGGTTTATATTCGAGCATCGTCATTATTTATTTTTATTCTTTCTATCAAAAAATTGAACGATGGATTGGAACGACGCCTCATGTGATCGTCGAAGTCTCTGAGCTATACGACGGATAACCACGACTCTCCAAATAACTGACCGATAATCGGACCACGCCTAGCATCAAACTTGGCTGATCTCACTCCACGTCTGGCGGTTGCTCGAAGAGAGATTTCGCCCGTTGCTAACGGGCGGCAAGGGGGTGAGAGGGTGAAGAGGGAAGAGTAGAAGGATTAGAAATGGAAGGAGGAAAGTCGGAGCCGACTGCGAAGGTAAACTGTAGACACCGGAGGGAAAATCGTCTCTTGAGGCTTACCGCTAATTTTTGGAAGACACGATCTATTCGAAGAAAAAATGAAGGGAAAAAAATAGATAAGATCTAATAATTTCATGTAGTATCTACTAGCAATACTAGTCGGTGATAATAATCATGACCATGATGAATAGAAAGAGATGAAGGTTCTCGAAAGTCTTGGGTGTATCTTCGATATCCACACCAACTACCCCGGAAGGGTGGCTGGTATGAGATTTGAATATATCTATATATTGCTCTATGGTATGGTCTCTGTCTCGTTCGCGTTACCCGCGTAATTACGAGGGGGAAAATTAAGCACCAACGCAGCCGTCGGTCGGTTGGTCGGTCGGTCGGTCGGTCGCTTCTTCGGTCTTCTGGTAGGTAAAGTAAAGTAAGGTAAGGTGAGGTACATTGAGGTGAAGCGAAACAGGGGAAGGTAAGATGAGGAGAGAAAGGCTGAACAGAGTTAGAAGCTGGAAACAGTGGAAGGAGTAGAACGACGCCAAAGACAAGGATTCTCTTTACCACCCCCATCGTCTCCTTTTCCTTCCCCTTACTCGATTTCCATCTCTCATCTCGAGCTCCCGGTTCTCCTTCTGGTGTAGTGGTACTTGGCGGCAGCCTTTCTTAGATCCCTGCAATGGATCGAGCCACAAAGCGACCATTAAAGGATCATATCGCCGACTGCGCGCCGTCTTGCAAAATTCAAAGAGATCGGGATGTCGTAAATGTGGAATCCGTTGGAATCGTGCTGAACGAAATAGAACTCTCAACGTTTTCTTGAGACACCCTGCGCAGGCTTGAATGAGCAAATTAGAAGAACAAATTTTCTGGAATAAACTAAAAGCAGAAAAAAAGTTTCTGACTTATGTAATCAGGATTTTTTGTCTTTCTCATATACGGCATAATCGGGTATTTTGAAGTCTACAAGGCAACCGTTGTCAATCTGCTAATTCTGGTAGGATGGACGAGCTTTACAAGTAGAAGTCCCACGCGATTGCCCTCGTTACTTTATGGGGGTTTGGATTGGGTTAGGAACGGCTGTGTCAGGTGGGTCAGGCTTTATTTAGGCCTGGCCCTGAACAGTGGCTGCTGTATTTTCACACGAAAACGCTTCGAGGGAATGTTTGAGGTGTTGCGGTGATCCGTCGAGAGCTCCGTTCCGTGTATTATTCAGTAGATATATACCACAAACATCCTTTCTCCACGTGTCTGAAACAACCGAGAAAATCTCAAATCGTACGTAACGTAATTTCGAATCGTTTTCTGCACAACGTAGTACAGACGTGGACGGTGATGATGAACTAAGATGCTTCTTCTTCATCGACGCATCTCCTTCGTTAAAAAATTATGCGGCCCTCCCGTGTTCTCGTTTTGAAGTTTAGAGAGATAGGTTGACGACATAACAATAATAATAGCGAACAACCCGGAGCAGGAGCATCACCGCGATGGTGACTCTTGGGTGATTCGTGTGACGTGCAGGACCGAGAGATAGACAAGGTCCACTGGGACAAACAACAATTCAGAACGCGGCCTCGACGTTTGTCTCCTATCTTGACGCGTTTCACAAAACATCAGAGTCACACTGGCAAAAGAGATGGGGGAGAGAGGGAGAGAGAGCGAGAGAGACGGAGAGCTGGAGAAATATGTGGAAGAGAGGAATAGATAGAGCGAAGCTAGAGTACCGTCAGAGGAAAGGAAGCTGCCTATATATGATGGCCCCCATTCAATGTCGTACTTTGAAAACTTTGGACGTTAAGAGAAAGGGTGACTGGCTGGCGAGGGCGTCGTATTGTAAAGGCCATGTCTCTCCGAAGAGGAAGGCGAAACGATCCTAGAAAGGACAAGCTACGATCCGAGCGAACTAGACTAGAAGAAATGTCCCGTATCCGAGGGGCAACGGGGGATGAAGTGAACACCACTTCCATTTCTGCTCGCGAGCTAAGAGATTCAGAAATAATTTCGACGCGGGGCTTGATAATCCTAATTCCGAAGCATCGAGCCACCAAAATACTTCCATTATATCTCCATCCGAATCCAAATTCTGAACAGCAGAAATAACCCCCGCAAGACTCGAATGCCTAGCGAGTACCTATGTCTTGAATCTCTCGGTTAAACAAGGGCACTTGTAGTAACTAGATGAGAAGTCATTCGTGTACGACGTCACGGTGGCGGGCATCCTCGTCGCGCTGGCTGACTTCCTGGCGACTGTTTCCGCGACGCAGGGGCACCCAACAAAGGGAATAGACCGCGCTTCGAGCAACCCCATCTAAGTCTTCGCTATAATACACGACTGCTGGTGGAGGTTGTATGGTTCGATGGCTCGATGCTTGGCTGGTCGGTTTCATCCAGTTTCCCTCACTTCTGCTACTACAGAATGCAAAAGCCGAATTTTTCAATACTCGACAGTGATTCTTGACCGCGAGCTTTCTTTGATTTCGATTTCGTAATTTCTATTATTACCTCATCAAGCCTGGACAAATTCACTAGATACAACTCGATAATAATATCTGGAGGATGAGATTTGAGTGCCCCTTATTTAGCCCCTGGTCAAACTCCGATAACCACCTTGTTTCGCCGGCACAAAGTGCACCGAAGTGAAGCCAACCCCGATCTGAGGTACCTACTCATTCACAGCACCTACAAACAATGATATATATTCGTGGAATTTACCCGTGGTTAGCTGACCGAGGCAGCGCAGACCTTTAGGCTTCTTCGGTCGAAAACAGTGTTCGAGGAGTGGTTACCGCTATCACAATAAAACTATTAGCCATGAAATCATGGCGCGCACTCGACGGAGCGCAAGGTTCATAGTCAAAGGGTAATTCGTGAAACTTCCATTCGTACATCAGGGTCTTATTAGGGTACCAACGGACATCTGGACGAGACTTGAGCTCACGTGGCATCGGAACAATGAAAACAAGATTTTCGTAGTAAACATCGCGGCGACGACCCAAGAACGCATCGAGAGAATTCCGTATTTCGATTACGTGGATAGTTAGGCGTGGGGACGATGACTTAGGACTGAGAAAGCGACAAACTTGGTACTTCGTCGCCCGGTGCCGCGTCGGCAGGTCCTACGCCCGTAGCTGGCTGCCGTAAGGGTGGAGGTTCGGTAAATTTATGGGGTCGTAACAGCGACAAGTGGTTCACAAGTCGCCGTTGGCATCACCGTTTTGGCGCCCTTGGAAGCAGCAAAAGGTCTAGCTCGCTTGGCTTCTTGTCTTCTCTTCTTATCCTATCACCTTCATCTTTCAACGAAATTAAATATAAATATTAGTAGACAAAGAGAGACGGTGATTCGTGAATGATGCGAACGGTTGTGCTGGCAGAAAGAGGAAACTCGCGAATGAAGACTCGTTTCTGTTTTCCACGGGGAAATCGGTTAAGTGTAATATTTTGCGCTCGAGGAATTTTGTGGGTATCACGGAACAACGCGTTACTTTCACGCAGAGCTGGTGAATGATCTCTTCCCGCAACCTTTGTACCGCCTTAAAGCTTTGCAATCTCTCTTCCGCTCCTTCCGTCGCTCTCTCCAACGCGTTTTAAAGCGTATTAATTAACCCTTTATTCGACGCCCGCGCGAAACCGCGTCGCTACGAGAGCGATTCTGAACCCTTCGTGCTTTTCTCTTCATCATCTCACAGCAGATGCATCGCAGAGGTATAAGCAAGCAGCCAGCTCCCTAGTACGAAAACTGGTGTCATCCAGTATTTATGAAAAGCTCTCGAAATTTTCGCTGCGTAGCTTTTAGTCCTTGACGCGATAAACTTTTTCCCACCTCTTCACACCGGGTCTTATGTGGCGAACTGCTTACCTCGAGCATACGGACTGATACGATTCAGATATCCTCATAAGCGGAAGTTCGAAAGCAAAACGTCCTCCGATGTTTACCAGTGGAATTGAATAACGTGTAAATTTTGAAACTCACGATGATGCTACGGTAAAATGAGTTTTTTTTTATTTCGGAAGAATTCAGTTTATCGAGTATACAGGGGCTGGTGAAAGAATTAGGTAGGGTGGTGAAATAAATAATGGTAAATGATTTCCCGCTGCAGTCGAGTCCTCGGGTAATTATTATCAACGCGTTCGGAGTCCTTCTACTATATTCTAAGAGAACATTGGCCGCCTAGAGCACCCTTGGTAAAGCCCAGAAAAGAAACAATACCGTTTGTCTCACGAATGGGTCGTATATATCGCGTGGTTCCGTGCGAGGGGTAAATGTGTGCTCAATTTGCCACGTCGAGGGTCACGGGTCCCCGTGTACTACGAGAATGTAAGAGCTGGAGGGTATGAAACGAAGAGACGTGGGTGGTAGAGAGATCTAGGGGCTTGGCTTTCGCGATGTACGATGGGATTCGGATGAGATGAGATTGTCTCTACGAGCGGTTTGCCTGCCTTTACAGCCACCTATTGCTCACCTAGCCTTCTTCCTGGTTATTTACTCATAGATTTTATGACGATAATGGTGATGGGCGTGACAATGATGAGTATATTATAACTGTTTCGGCTAATGCAAGTAAGAAGAGAGAATGAGGATATCTTAAAGGATGAGCTACGAAACCATTTTGTCAGCAGCGGGACCCCAGAGAGGACGTAGAATCGATTTGACGTTGTTTTTTTTTTTTTTTTTTTGCCAGGAGAAAATAGGTCTTCCGGTAGAACAGATTTCTTACGCGTTACAAATCCCTCCATTTTCACGGCGACCATAAAGAGAGGACACGTATTCTATAAAGATACTAAGGTCCTCGAATCGTGCCGCGGGATCGTATCATCCACTAAATTCTATATGTCTGTCACTTGGCTCAAATCCCGTCAACGTACTATGGGCGATAAATCGAATTTGAGCAATTCCTGAAATCAGTACTTGCTTCCATCAGTTAGGGATTTGTTGGTGGCACATAGTGGGAACCCGTTCGTAGAAAAGCGGTGAAATCAAATCAAAGTTGGAAAGCTCGGATCTGAGAAGAGAAAGAGAAGGATATGAAGAGAGGTTCTTGGGAGGACTGGGCGCGGGAACGGAGGTAGAAGGGAATTGGTGGGACGGTGAGCGAACCAAGCAATTGCTAGCTGCTCTCGGCGATCAAATTTCTAGAACGGGTTCGTGCTCCATTAAACAGACCCATCTTTGGAGTGGATAGGTGGGTATAGGGTACTGCATACCTACTTCCGCATCGAACCATATCACTTTTGCTATACGAAGCTCAAAACGTTTAACAATCGTTTGTAAATAACATCCTATCGGTTCCTTAGATCCCGGATGGAAAAATAAATATCGAAAAAACAAAGAAAAAGGGTGAAAGGAAAAAATTCGTCCAACCTTGCGACCCGCTTACGAACAGAATACCGCGGCCTTCTTCACCATCCGCCTCGAGTAAGATGTAACTTTCGACGAGTTTGAGGAAGCTATAGCTTCTCTGAGATTCATCTACCTTCGGGATATGTTTACCCGAAGAACCGTTCAGTCTTTAGCCCACCGCCTGGTTGCTCAAAGTTTGTGCATCTGCTTGCGTTACCCTGCACCACGAGCCGCACGGTTTCTCCAGACTCCAGACTCGGGTTCCTTCCTTCCTATAACAGCGCTCGGATATCGACAGCTTGTCTACTTTGCTGTCACTATATTTCTCCGTCATACCATAATATCCGCTTTTTGTCTCGTATCGTGTGTCGAAACTCCTTCGCGATCATACCTATACCTATACGTATCGCGTAACTTCCATCGCGCCAGATGATCTTCATGGTTGAGGTAAACCTGGTTTAATGTTTCTCATACGTCTAACGAGCTGAATATTAACATGTTTATGTCTCAACCTTTCGAATATGCTCACTAAAACTGATGCTATAAAACAGAATGCGACAGAAGATTACCGATGAAATTCAAAGTTCGATGGATTTTGTAAAGCGTCGCGTAATATGTTACTGATTTTTCTGCCTCGTATATTCCACAACGTATATTGGACAAAGCTTCCTGAAATTTAGTACGTGTGCCTTTACAACGGAAGATATAACGCAACGTTTGCATGCAAAGTATCGCCGGCCGACTGACCACGCGACGATCGGTGACTTGTTATGGTTCTGCAGCTAGAGTTCTCGCAATAGAATATATCCATCCATTACTACCCACCGGAAGTTCTCTTCTTGATAAATGGAGTGAAAAATTATCCTGTCAGCGGTTTACTTATTTATTTTTTTCAATTGCGTTTTATACATATATTTAGACTTTTTAATTCTACTAGCGGACTTATCCCCTGTGATACTATGTTCATATATTCGCGAATTCCATGAACTTGTCAATTTTTTCGATTTGTATAATTTAGTCGACGCATTTGTGTTCCTGAGCGAAAAATACGTAATACCCTATGGAGACCTATCAAAGTTAATTAAAAAAAAAATTGATACTTGACCACAAAATCGAAAAAATCCAATGGGGTATACCTTGGATTTTTGTCGATTTTTGGGCCAAAAATCAACAATTTTTAAAATCGATCGTAGGACACTTTTCCGACGTAATTTGACCTCAGGAACACGAATCTTAAAGTTAAATTGATCTATCTATAAAATTGATCGAGTTATCGCCAATTTGTCGTCTTGAAAAGTGAAAAAATCTAGATATCTCGATGGGATATTTTTCTAGCTTAATTTAGTCATCGGATTCGTGTTCCTGAGGTCAAATTACGTAAGAAAAGTGTCCTACAATCGATTTTAAAAATACTTTATTTTTGGCCTAAAAATTGAAAAAATCCAAAGGGGTATACCTTAGATTTTTCTCGATTTTGGGGTAAAAAATGAAGAATTTTTAAAATCGATTGTAGGACACTTTTCTTACGTATTTTGACCTCAGGAACACGAATTTGCAACTTAAATCGATCTATCCATAAAATTGATCGAGTTATCGCCAATTTGTCGTCTTGAAAAGTGAAAAAATTGAGATATCTCGATGGGATATTTTTCTAGCTTAATTTAGTCGACGGATTCGTGTTCCTGAGGTCAAAATACGTATGAAAAGTGTCCTACGATCGATTTAAAAAGTACTTCATTTTTGACCCCAAAATCGTCAAAAATCTAAGGTACACCCCTTTGGATTTTTTCGATTTTTGAGCTAAAAATGAAGTATTTTTTAAATCGATCGTAGGACACTTTTCTTACGTATTTTGATCTCAGGAATCTAAATCCAAAAGCCAAATTGATCTATCTATAAAATTGATCGAGTTATCGCCAAAATTTTCGGCTTTTTGGAGAGGAAAAACTGAGATATCTCAAAAATCACTAATATGCCAATTGTAAGTCCACATCCTTCGATCTTGGTGCCAAAAATTATCAGCCAATTTGGCATCAACTTTTCAGACAGGGATTTCCTTTCGTTGATGAGCAAGGTTTCTGGCGAAGAAATTTTTTTAATTGATTCGAATGATTTGGTTAGATAAATTTCCAGGCGAAACTTAGCAATCACTAGAAAGCTGAGAACGGTTGTAAAAGGGCATAGGTCGAAGGTTACCTTGTTTGCATGGCGTTTCCACGCGTGTCCAGTTTCCGTTCCTTGACCCTATTGGGACAAGACCCTACCAGTCATTACTCGGACGGCAAACACACTATGCTTCTGGACCCTTTGCCATACGCCGCCTACCCTCTGTATCAGCATCAGATTTGTATTTAAATGAGAAGGCATTAATCTGTAGGCAAGATCTTAGGGCAGTCGATAGATGACGTGGTTAGAAACGAAGGTCGGGTACCGAAGCATAGTACCGCGAGTGCCAACAACGAAACGACTATACGTTGTTCCGGGAAAAAGTTATTTACAGAAAGTGCCAGGTTATACCGAAGAATTCCCGAATAATAAACTTTCGACCGGATGATAGTCAGCGCTTTTTCCTTCGGCCGTTCCTTGGCTCCCAATTTCTACAAAGTTTAACGTCGATTCTCCCCCTTGAAGCTCTACGGCACGACCCCCTATTATCAACTCTTCTCCTTTTTCGAAGCCACTAGTCTGCTGGTCAAGAAGGCGTTCCATTAATTCGACCCGTCTCTTCCTTTTACCAACCCACAATAATTCCGGATTTCAAAATCTCGGAGAACATGTGCGGATATACGTCAGGACTAACGATCTCATAGAACGACGTGTCTCTTCTTCTTCAGGAATTTCAGTCGCGCATTCCTCAACCTCTGAAAATCCTTCTTGTAGTCTTCGTTCTCTACGTCGCTGCTAGCAAAACGCAAACGTTACGTGCATGTAAAGGTGGGCCTATTTACGCGCGCGGTAGGAACCATCATTAAGAGAGCGCGGGGAGAAAGGAAAGGAAGAAGAGAGAGAATGACAAAGCCGCTCGTTAGTCCCTCCGAGGGTCCTCGCAACCGCAGCGCCAAGGGTGAGAACGTGCTTAGGCCGCCCTCTCGTCTGGTCACCCCTCGTTCGCCCCTTGGTCATCCTCCTCGTAGTAGAGACGGCGATGTTCACTTGCGAATCTTTACGGATGGACCCTGATGTCCATGGGGTCGAGATTTCGCCGAGCTCTTTTACCAGTCTAATACCTATACGCAGAAACTGAATTACTAGAAATTCTTACTCCCGCCTATAGATTTTATTGGAAATTCCTACGCAGCTACCGTCCGATGGGTGGATATTTTATCTTTATTTTCTGACGTGTCTTTCCGACGTATTGCGGAAACAGAAAAACGTTTCCATTTTACAATGAAAGGGATCGGACGAGGAGTCTTTTGTCGAGGAATGTGGATGTGATGCCGGATTTAAAAAAAGTACGGTTAGGAAAATTCTACCGAACCGTTGTTCGTGTTCCCGAACAACGGATGGAGGACTGGCAGTCTCTTTTCACTAATAAATTCAGAATCCATGGAGAGTAACTCTTCATCGAAAAGCCCCGATATTTTACCTCTAAGCTTCTTCGACAGCAACGACTACTCACAAACACTGGAGCCTCGAACGGCGTGATAATTTTCACTAACGAACAATTTAATCCCTCCACCATTAGTTAACAACTAAACTAAGCCCAGCGCGCTAAGCTCTAGTTGCGTCGGTGCAACTTTACTGCGTTTTAACGTTCTACCATAGAGGAACGAGACAACGGGTCGCTCTCCAAGAGTAAAGCACGGTACGATAACTGTACTGTTTATAGACAAGAAAGAGGTGTCAACGCGGTATTACCATCATTTGCAAGGATTTCCCCCCGACGGATTGTATTTCTTTTCCACCAAGTATAACGAGGAGCGCGAAAGCAAAAATAATTATCTTTTGGTTTCCGGGGTAGAATTTCTTGGATCCTTCGACCCCGCGGTCGAAAAGCGCCCCTGTTACAGCGGGTGATGCAGATCAAAATGTGTCCCGCGGGCTGTTGGGTAACACGGGGACAATCAGTCACGAGGAGACTATCCTGGTCTTCCATAAGCACGTCGTATTCGTCCTTGCCACTACTATGCTTCTGCTGCTGCTGATCCTAGCGTTGGTGACCCGACTGGGGGCGAGCGTTCCATCACCTTCGCCAAGACTTATGCCGTAGGTCACCGCGGGTGGCAATCGTGGTATAAGTCCTTCGGAGTTCGTAGACGATGCTCAGCTCAGCTCCGTTCAGATATGCGCTGCTCTTGCGCATTCTCCCTTGCTGAAAGCTTACAGCTCTTCCCTACATTTCCCATTTCTCGCCAAGTTCCCTCCACGCCTCACCGGTATGAATATATGAATTGAACCGTGGAGTTATGCGGGGTCTCGGAACACCCATACGTTAACGTCACCAAATCGTTTCGCTTTGCCTAGGTCATCCGGGAACTGAGCTCACCGCCATCACCCGCCGCGTAACTGCTGCTGCAGATCGTTCTGCGGGCGTAATTTTAGAGAAAGATAGATTACGTCGTGTACACATGTGCATACATCCCGGATCTCTGTCGTATCTTGTATTCGCGTGAAATTCAATGGTAAGTTGTTTCGAAGGCTGGTGTATCTTCTAAAAACCACGAAGTACGGGCGTGTAAAATTTTTAGCTACGCTTACTTATATTTCCCAAGCAAGACGAGCCTCGAAGTAGTTTGTTGGTATCAGGTGCGTCGCGTGTCTCAAGTTGTAAGCCTTGTGGGCCGGCAATTAACTCTATTACCATCCTGCGTTATTACGTATATCCGAGTAGCCTTGTAGCCTGGCCATAAGGGACGAGGCGCCGGCTCGTACAACCAACTTGTTAAGCCCAGGGCTTTGGGCGGCCGTTCCGCGAAATGCAACGCTGGTTGGAGAGCCTTTTTGGAGTTGCGCTATAAAGCGGTATGCCTTCCCATTATAGCTGGAATCATACGTTACATGAACAGTAATCACGTTCCAGAACGACTGAAACGTTCTTGCGATGTGGTGATGTGGTGATGTGGGTACGAAATCTCCGTTCGAGTGTAAAGGTGGAATCAAAGGAGTTGATTTAACCGACTAAAAAATAGAAACTCGTGGTGAATTCTATGGAAATTCTATTCCACAGACGTGTGTTATATACAGTATGAGAGATTTCGTGGCAACTCTATTATTCGTCGTCGTCGGTCCATTCTGATCTGTCCTGCAGCTCTCGTGTCGTTCCAAGTCAACCTATTTGGGCTGCTAGTTGTGAGGGGTAGGCAAAAGGGACACGTAGGGATATAGAGGGACGCTGAACACAGAAAAGACATTAGCGAGTCTATTCTCCTAACTATAGTCAACTTGACTCGCTGCCCAGGTTAACCTAATTCTAGTTTACTCTACTCGACGGCCGATTCCGCCAGACTCGAAGCTAGCGAACTGATGCAATCCTCGCTTCAAAATACCCCGACATTCGCTGCAAGTGCAAAATCACCTTCTCTGGCGCCAAACAGTCATAACAATCTCAACGCTCACCTATACCACTATTCGTTAATTATCTCCAGAGAAAAACACGACGTCTACTTGATCGAGTTATTAAATTCATTTCATTCCGTTCCAATTAAAATGCAATCTAACTCTCCGCGTCGATCGATTTTATTCGCAATCTTCCGTCGTTGTTTTCTTCGCCTCGTAAACGACCGCGTGAAAATTTTTCTCTTTCTCCCGATTTTTTTTCTGTCTATAATTCTCGCGAATTAAAATAGAACTTTCATCAGACAATCCGGTGTATGAAACTGCATACGGGGAGGCAAGGTATTCGACCACGCTGAGGTGAGCGTACTTTACATGCTCTGAGCACCGAAAAGTAAAGAGCCTAGGATGCGGATACCGGGTGG
Organism: Athalia cordata; assembly: GCA_963932425.1. Taxonomy (NCBI): domain Eukaryota; kingdom Metazoa; phylum Arthropoda; class Insecta; order Hymenoptera; family Athaliidae; genus Athalia; species Athalia cordata. The sequence continues at coordinate 38,260,057 of OZ010626.1, forward strand.
TGGAAAACCCCGGTCCAATTATCGTCGCACGGGTCGCAATCAGCGCGAGTGCCGGGCCAAGGTACGAGACCTTCTGGCTCCTCTCCGGGATACCGTTTCTCTCAATCTCCATCTCCCACTCCTCTTCATTTCTCTGCAGTGGGAGCTCATCCTGACGTGTTTTCCAGAGTTTCCCGCCGCAGAATCAAAGTTTCACGTATTAAATGCTAATGAGAACATTTCGCATAATGGCATGTATGCGTCCTGACGAATGGTTGAATTACTGGGAGGGGGTTCGTTCAGAGAGACCAGAACCAGAGGAGCAGAGGAGAGTGAGAGAGACTCACTTGTGGGAGAAATGGGAAAGGTACCGAAACGTTTCGAAGGATGCTGCTGAAGCTTTGCTTCAAATGAACAAGATGATGCTAGAAGTTAATTAAGTTCTTGACTTGCACGAGCTAAAACTACCCCGATAGAACCACCCGGGAAATGTGTGGTTATGAAAGGAAGCAAAGGATTACGACGCGCTGGATATAAATTAGGCCAAATCCTACCACCCATCCACATTTCCGCTGAAAATTATCATCGTTGCAATATTATGCCTTATTTTGGCGAAACGTTACGATAATCGCGTTGAAAACTAAATGCCGTGGTGAGCCAAACATCGTGTTTTTTCTATCTTACTTATTTTCATCGTTGATTGGGTAATTTTAGTCCAGTCAAAAAATGAGAATGTGAATTCTCAATTTCTTCAACGTTTATATCTGAAACAGCAATTAAGGCGGCTTAAGCCGAGGCTTAAAAAGCTTAACCTTTCAAATAGCTCGTCAGCATTGCACGGCAAGTAGGAGGGAGGGACGTGGTTTATTAGCGCTTGGATTTAAATTCTTTGCATTGTACAACGTGCGCCACCACCAGCCGTGCCGTTTGCATAAGCGAGTTCCACAAATTGCCTTTTTGATATGTAGATAAGCGTATTGAGTGAAGTCAACGGGAGGGGCGTTTTCTTCGCACTTTTACTGCTCACCCATCAGTTGACGAACAGATTTTTTCATTTTTATCTTTTTTTTTTTTAGTTCTTGCATTTTTTCATCGATAAAATCCACCCCACGCGGAAACTCTACGTCTACCGTAGGATCTGAAATTTGCACGTAGAGATGGAAAAAAAAGAGTTAATATCTAACGAAAGTCCTCACTTAATTTTCCAAGCAATTTATATCCATAGCCCCCACCACACTTGCTTAGGAACCGTATCGGCAAAGCTTGCCGAAACAAGACGCGAGAAATAACTCGATTATTATTGACTCAAATTGACACTCATTATTTCGAGGAATTGCATTATGGTTAATCACCCGTTGCAGAGGTGATGTACTCGAAACAGGCGAAAACGTAGTCGAAGAAGAGGTTCATAGGGACGCGTCGGGAGTTGCGGCTGCGGGGGCGTACCCGGGATATAAACAAATTATACGCGAATGGTTTCTTGGCGGTGATTAGCGGTAAACCTCGTTAGTAAAGTTCCGAGCGACCCCGCCTTTACTAACAGGTCCTTCTCGAGTCAGATACTCAACACCAACACTTTTACAACTAATATTATTTCTAAAGGATCCACCGCACGTAAAGTCATAACCAATGTTTGACCTGTCAAGGATGCATGGAGGATTCTCGAAGAATAATTATTACAATCATTGTTGGTACGGGGAAAACACAAAGTTAGAAATTTCAACGATCAACTTTTCATTCCACCGTCACTGCAATTACCGATGGATTCCGGGTACAGTTGGACATATATACGTAGAACTTGACGTTTGAACTGAGCCGAAAAGATATCGTCTGAATAGGATATAGATCGTTGGTAGGATAAATGGTCTCCTTTGGCCCCCGGCTCTTCGGAAGATCCTTTCGAAGACTTTCCTCGATCTCCAGGCGTCGCGGTGCGGGTGGTATCCCTCGGGAGTTACCCTCAAGGAATGGGATCAACCGTAGGAATACTGGAGTCCCTCCAGAGATGCGAAGGGGGCGAAAGGCTATGGGGGAAAACGAAAAACCTGTGTCTCTGATGGTCCCGCGCAATTATTGGTCAGTTCATTTCGGATGAAAACGTTCATTTACCTCTATTATGTACGTAAACAGATTTACACGCTTCCATGGAAAACTGAGCGCACTAGAATTTTTCTGCAGAAAATTCTTGGTAAAATTTCGTAAATCAATCGAAGGAAAATTATCTAGACTCCTACGAGGACCACGCATTAGAATCAAATTCCGACAACCAATCGATGTAACGAAGTATTCTTTACGTCAATCTCCAGTATTTAATTTCGAAAGTTTAAGTTAGTTGAACTGCATGTATTTTTATCGTTCGATTCATGTTTTCTAGAAAGCTCTTATAGAACTTTCGGTACACAACGAATTGAAGATCGACTTTCTCATATCAAACAGCAGGCGTCTCGGTAGTTTGTATCGAATTAGGCTTCTCTTTTCTTTATCCCTGCAGTCGAGGTCCCCGCAGGTCTTGGCGGTGTCTGCGGCGTCGTCTTCGTCCTCGTTCTCGTCTTCGTTTTGGTCGTTGGACCGCCATTAGTATGCCGGGATCGCACGCGACCCCCAAGTTTGTCGCCATACGGAGTAACACGGCTGGTTCGCGGCTGTCCTCTTCGAAATTGTTTTACTCTTCGATATGCGGCCTGCGTCCGCTTAAATCTCCAGTCGATGTCTCGGGAACGGCGGTTAAGTCGTTCCTTTCCCCTTTCTCTTTAGATTCCCTTCTTTTTTTTTACAGAAGCGTATAGAGAAATTTTTTTTTTTTCTCGCACGAAAAATAATTGAGTGCGAGAATTGAGAGATTCGTGTAAATGACCATCACTAACGGATTGCCCTCGTCAAGTGAGAGTTCGTGACGAAGAGGTTGACGAAAAGAAAGGTACGAGATATCCGAAAAACTAGGGTTGTTTCTGGGCGAAACACGGCGAAGGGACGACGCCTCGGGACACTAATGGCATTTTTATTATTTCTTGGCTCCCGTGGCAGTAATGGGAGTAGTAGTCCGGTCCATTGGACACGTGACATCGCTGACAGCCACCTTTTTCTATTTTTCTCTCTCCCTTACTTTTTTTTATCCTCTCCGGGATAGCGTTTCGATCATCACCTCGCGCCCCTGTTCACCTAGATCTCTCGTGGATGTCGGAAACAATAAACCCGAGACGTCACGCGATAGCTTCCTGTAGTCTCGAGGATTCCTAAGAAATTTACGCTGTAAAGCTGCGAGCTAACGAATCGATGAAGAAAAATCGTTGCTGCCAATTCAAACCCGACGGATTTCACCCCCACAAGTATACCGCTATAACCGCTCAGCTCGATATAATTCTCGCTCGTTTACTCAGAACCGTACGTATAGCGAGCGAATAAATATGAGTATCGGGTGGTTATGAGTGCTCCAAATTAGGATAGGATGCAGAATGTTCACCCTTGCGTGATGGGCAGCATCACGAAAAGGCCAAATCCGCTAGCCGAATTCGGCCCTTCACCGCATCCATTCAGTTTCTCTCGTTACCATTAGTCATTAGCGACTCTAAAAGCTGCAGCCCCGTACACCACCACATCTTTCAACGGCTTTTACCATACTTCAGATCCTGGCGCCGTGCAGACGAAGGTCGTTCTTCAGTTCGAATCCGCCTGCCTCAAACGCACCGTGTGTTATATCCTGCTCACTCGTTCGTGTATAATTATTTTGAATGCAGGTGATTTTTGAACTCGCAAATAAGACGTGTTTCGAGAACTTGAGAAAAGAAGAAAAATATCAAATCGTAATATCAATCTCACCCTCAAAAAAAAGTTCTACTTGAATTTCGTAAAGTCGGAATACCTGGTGGCACACGAACTATCACCACCGAAGGAAGTTACAGAAATTTTCAGGAATGGCATGGAATAATATGTTTGAATGAAGGTTTAGTCCGGCTTATGATTTCTCATGAGCGGGAGTTGTAGGTACGTTGGTACTTTGATATGTACGCACGTACAGTATACACGGTATCGTCAATCCCCTTGGCTCTGTCGAGCGGTCCGGTCCATCGCATGGCTTCCGATGAAATTTCGTGTCTTTCCAAGTCCTGCCTTTGAAGCCCGAAGCTTATAGGCATTCTAATTTTCAACCCGAGAATTTTAGGGGCTCAACTCCGTACCCCAACCCGACGTGGACGGCTACAAAGACACTCGTCGATGCGCACCGAGAACCATCGAAGCGAAACTAGATGTTCTTCAACCTACAGAGAAACACTCGGAATTAAATCAAACCATCGATCTTTGATCCCTAGTTATCTTCCACATACGCAGGTATACGTCCGTACAGGTTCTGTACTGTTTTTGGAATGAAAAAAAAAAAATTGATTAGCTGCAGAATGAAAACGAAGGCAGGAAAATGAAACGATTGAGACTGGAGGAGTCGAGGGACTTGCGTTGGTTTGATTCCGAGTTTCTGGTCTTTCGGAGAATTCTAAAGAAAAACTTGCTAGCTCGGACACAAAGGGATTGGCGACGCCGACTGGTCTCTTAATCCTTTGGTCGCTGCGGGATTGTGAGTCTGGAGTGGTACGGTGAACTGAGGCCGCTCTCAGAGGAACTTTGTGTAATTGTCTGTCGCATGATTACCCGTTGTTCCTAACCGTAAACTCCATACCATTTTCAAACCACGGTTCTCAAAGCTCTTGTCAGAGCGTTCTCGATGAAGAGTGAAATTTCAAAGACGAAGAATAAGATTTCGTGCAACTTTATTAATTCATGCGAGACTTGATTCGTACTTTTAATCTCAATCGGACGTATTTTTTATAATAACCATGTCGATATTCTTTATAGAAAATCTGGCCAATCAATTTACCAAGTATACTTGATATATTGTTGAATTTATTTAGATGGTTTTTCTTTTTCGAGAAGACAATAAGTCCAACAGCAGCTATATATTTTATGGGAAGAGCTGAAGAAGAATAGCCGAGATAAGTCCGCGCAGCGATTCCGTGGAGAGTGCTGAAGCTGGATAATGTTAGTCAGGGTTGAAAGGGCGAGGGGGTAGTGGTTGGGGACCCTGCGGAGGAAAAAGGAAAAGGCAAATTCTTGAATAAACACATCCGCGCCTTTTTATGGCACCACTTTGGAGATCTGAGGGTTTTTATCCCCCTCTGTGTACCTCGCGTATTATTAACTCAACCACCGGAAAATATCAACAGCAGTTCCTTATCTCCGGGGGTGTCGACGGGTCATTTCTTTTCGCCGTGTTTCTCTCGCTCTGTTCCCTCTTTTTCACATTCTGGACCGCCTTGGCACCCTTTTTTATTATTTTCTCACGGGTTTTTTTTTTTGTCGCAAGAAATGTATTGTTTAGATTATCGTTTTTCTTTTCTTTTTTTTCTCCGCACCCTGCAGCGTTGCCACGCGGCCAGATTTCAAATCACAAACCAGTTTGGCCCAGTTTTGTGTATTATTTCGGGGGTGTGAAGGTGGTGGTGATAATACGAGGGGTACAAACGAGAAGCGCAAGTGTCTTGGAAATTTTGCGTCTCACCAAAGAATTCTTCAAATTAAATAACACCATGCCAGCAACCCTCGCCGAAAATCCGGACGTAACAGCTACCTACCTACCCTCGTTCCAAATCGCCTCTCTTTTAGACTTCGAATTGTAATTAACATTTGGTTCTCCCATTAGTGTAATTAAAGTGCCATTCCATAATCTAGGAGGCAGGACCACCTTATCTTTCTCGCCCCAGCCCCTTTGGAAGCTGCCGAGGGCTGCGCGTTGCTATACCGCGCCGAGGCGCCTTCCGATTCTCTTCTGCGTTCAGAATACGCCGAACCCCTTCCCTTCTTTCTCTCTCTACCTCAATTTCTTCCTCTCTTCTCTCGCTCGTTTCCAACTGCAGAGAAAGCCTGAAATATCGCATGCACACAGCTCGAACGTATAGAAATGCAGTATGAATGACATCTGGGGGAATATTCTGAATTTCGAGTGGCGTGGGTGTAAAGATGTCAAAAAAGGGATGTACCTGTTGGTGAAATAAAAATCGAAACTCTTAACCAAATTGGACACTGGTCATAAATCGGGGTATCGGGTGGCGGAGGCAGACTGCAAAAATCTCTATGTAAGCAGGGGCTGGTTTTCGCGTGTCCCAAAGCGCTCCCCGTGGTTAGGCGATCGCGGATAAACCGATCGAAATATAGACAGAAATATGAGTGTTTCGGGGCCTCGATGTATCGGATCTTCCGCCGTGAGGGCGGTGAGATGCAGAAAGAGGAAGAGAGCGAGGGGAGCTACCAGAAAGGCAGTCCAATTTCTCAAACCTGTCCAATCCGTGTCGTATGCAAAATCAATCACGCCTCACCCCAGACCGGCCCGCATCCTCTCTCCCTCGCCAGAAGCCACACGTAATCCAACTCCGTGAAAGTTCTAGCTCAGCGACCAACGATGGCGAACCTCCATTTTCATTTATTCACATTTCAAGGTTTGGAGTATTTTAAACCGATGTGTAAAATGTGAGAAAAAGAAACTAAATTTTCTCTCGAATTAAAAACGTGGCTTTGATTTCGAACACCGCCCAAGAAATCAAACGTCTATATAACCACCACTTATGGTGGGGCACACGATAAACTCGGGTATCCCCTATCCTAAAAACAATAAAAATGCTCGGAAGAATTATCTGTCACGTAAAACACACTCCCGGTATGGGTGCTCGTAGTCTCCCGATCACCGCGTGCGGTTTTGGAAACGGAACCCCCGTGGATCTGCCCCTCGTGTAGGGGGTCCCATAAAACAGTTATGGCTTGTTTATACACCGTGGATACGGAAGTTGTTACGTTGTTAGACACGCTAGGTACCTACTCACTCCCATAATACGACATCAAGAAGCGAGTGGATGACGCGTGCCTGCCCCCATTACTTTTTCACATTCTCATCCCAAGTATTATTCCTTTCCGAAAAGCTTCTTCTTCTTTCTATTTTGCAAATCTGAAAAAATATCCATAAATATAAAGAGCGTCCATGCAGAGTGGAGTGTCAAAGGGATGTGACAAAAAAAAAGAAAAGAAAAACTGAACTCAAAAAAGATCGAGAGTAAAGGATCAGGAGGACGAGGAGACGTATCCAGGCGGGTATCAAAGACGGGGATTTTCAATCTAAACTTAAACCTTCCCTGTCCGTATTTCAATTTACAAAATGTGTATGCTAAATATTTCACTCGCCGCGCGTTGTGGCTAGCTTGTCTTTCACCGTCTTTGGCACGCAGTGTGGACAGCCGGTGAACGGCGTGACACACACAATCCTGAGGCAGACAAAACTCTGAACAAAAATCAGCAAGTCAGATGCTCTGCATGACACTGCAATGTCCGCCACACCCTCTCTGTCGACGGACACCCCAAAGAAATTTACCCTAAACTGAAACGAGCGACAGAACAGACCCTTTCTCTCTCGTTCACGGTCATTCGAAAGTGATAAAAAAAAAAGAAATTAAAGAAAAAGAAGAAACTGAATCGATCAAATTTTAATGGATTAGATTCGGCGAGTAGAAATTCAGCGGATTGTGTATAGCATCTAGAATCCTTCGCCACACGCTTTTTTCGCAGCCTTTTGGTCCTTTTAACCCTTATAAGATTCCCCGGCGAAGAAATAAAAGGTCTTCTTTGATTCTCGCGTGAAATCGTGCCGCATAACGGAGTCTCGTCTTGTCCGGCATCCGCGCGGTATCGTTGTTTGAGATGCCGATCACGCTTACGGGGGCAGCCGCCTCCAGGTCTTTCAGGGCTTGAAACGAAAAAAAAACCGAACCCCATCAAGCCGGCTTACAGAGCATCCCCTTTAATATTCGGCAGCTCCTGCGTCTAGATTCAAGATAGAATAAAGGGCCGACGAGCTTTCACCCCTACGACGGGGTTCGACGGAGGAGGATGAGGAAAAATTGGGGGGTTCAGGGGGCTGAACGGGGTTTCGAAGGGATACTTATAAGCGAGCATGGGTTAAATAGCTGGATTCTTCTTTCATAAATTTCTGCAGCACAGGCTTCGGATAACCATTTTCAAATAGATCGTTCGAGCTGCTTTTCAGCTCTAATATTATAGAGAGTTGGTTCATAGTGCGTTTCGAGATAAAAAAAAAATGCGTATACCGTCGGGCATATAACATTAAAAAATATTATCAAACATATATCTATAGGGTGGGTAACACACGAGGGTCTTTTTATAAACGTGCGACTTGCGAGAGCTTTTAGATCTCTATGACCTTGAAATAATAATAAACGAGAACGGAGTCGGTGTTCGTCGAACGAACAACAAGAATTGCGAACTAACAATAAGTAAGTTACTTTATTTTAGTACTCGACCCCACCCCGTCAACGACCTTCAAGTTTCCATGTTAGCTTTGAGTACAGAAAGAATAAAATTATCAATCTTTTAATACAGACTTTTTTTTAAAAAGTATAGTTAGTTTCAGATTCACATCTCATTGTTCAATCGTTTCTTGTTTCAGCTGTACTTGAGTAAAACTCGTCAAAGTGCGCTCCGCCAAGATCTACAACCCGTAAGCGGTGTTACAACCAATCATCTCACGCATCCCGTTCATCTCAACGCACACCAAGAAGGTAAGTGAGAAAGAAAATATCCATTCACATAGAAAATAGAACTCATCCGGTGTAAACTACAACTAACTATATATAAAAATTGCGAAATTATGCGATATGATCGGTACAAGTACGAGTATAACATGGGGAAAAAAGAAATGAGAAAATAATGCAGAGCACGCCCGTCTCGCTGCAGGTATAAAGCTTTCTAAAAAGTACGAACTGATTTTTACGCCAGGTTTCAGGCTCTCGCGCAATTCTTACGAGGTACGGAGGCTTTTCAAACTCCTATTAGCGCTTGTAACACGCTGTCCTTTCCTCCCCCATACCCTACCAGTTCTCATTTTCCTCGTTGTATAGCAAGGAAAAAGTTTACGGCGACTTTGTGCCCCACTACCTTTAAAAAAAACTCTTGTGTTTAATATTATAATGACGAAAAGTCTTATATAAGTTAGCCCTGTGCCCTGTACCATATATAGGCTACGCGAGAGTGAAACATCAAATACGAAACCGCGTATGAGTTTTTTTTTTTTTTGTTTTTTTTTCTCTTTTCATTTCATTTTTTTAGTTTTACTTTTATCGAAAAAAGGGGAATAATAAAATGACGCTTGGAAGAAAAAAGAAGAAAAAAAAAAAACACAGTTAAATAATCAATATAGTTAACCTGAATTATTTAGGTATTATTTCTGATTCCTATTTTTATTCAGTTTTTCTCATAGAATAGTAACATGAGCAAAGTTGACTTCTCGGTGTTACAACACTATTTCACTGTTTTATTAATTTTCCCTCCGGTGTATTTCTTGGACCCCCCGTTCGGCGCACCTAGAGGATAGGTTAGTACACTATAGAGCGTGCGGGTATGTCATGCATAACCCCACATCAGGCAGGGGGGTTCGTATAAATATTCTAATAAGTTCGGAAACTAATATGATTGCATCTACCAGGAATATAATATCCTATTCCTCCCGCATTTTACTACACGGCCGAATACGAAATACCACGTTACAGACATCTCGATTGCCGCCTGTCTGGGCAACAACACTCATATTAATATTATTATTTCACCGAAACTTTTTTTCCTCCGTGACTACGAAAAGGAAAAACTTCCTATTTCGTACCATACCTCCTTCGTTTTTCCTCCCTTCCTACGATATAGATTTCGAAAATGTTCTACGTCGTATCCGATTCATGATTCCTAGACAAAAGATTGCATGATTTTTTTTTTTTTTTTTTTTGTGTTACTCACTTATCTATTTTTGTTTTCCGATTTTCACGTATCACGTATCAGGTGTACATACGTATAGAATCGTTCCCGAAATAAGAACCTTGAAGGCGGAGAAAATGGGTCTATGAATTATTTTGTCCCTCGGGAGATTTATTCATCGTCTTTTTATGCCCTCGCTTTTTGGTATACAAAGTACTATAGAGCGTTATAGCTAACGTCGCGATGTGGCCACACATACTTATGCGAGGTATATAACGTGTTCGTCAATGATTCAGTATCCAACGATCGATTACCGATCCGGATACTTGATACACCCACTTATACTACAAATCGGGGCAAATTAGCCTTCATGAATAGGGCGAAAGGAGGCGGTGATTCAATCGCTGCGCTCTGGCAGCTCGTAAAACATGAATTACTTGACGCCCTTACTCGCTCACACGTCTACAAGGTGTACATGGATCAATGTACATATTATTTTATCTCTGCTGTGATATTGTCGGAAATAAAAATCCGTCTTACCCCTTAGAAAATTGAACACACCACGCTGTCAATTTCCGGTCGATTGAATCATTATACCTCCTGATACACCACTATATTCTACCTCGATTACTCGACTAACGTAACTTTTCCATATAAACTCAAACACACTATAGTTTCTCCCTCGATTATTCGACTAACGTAACTTTTCCATATAAACTCCAAACACCGTATATTCATATTATGTACACGACTGCCCACGAAAAATGAAAAAAATATCCTCATCATCATTTTCATAAATTAAAATTATACGCGCATCGTTATCGCATATTCCACCTGCCCCCCCTCCCCCCTCAGTAATTTTCTCCACGTTATTATAATATATTTAGAACTCTCATCAAATTAAAGCACTCTGGTACAGATAGCACATATAATAATGTAAATGCAATGAATCAATAATTATCAGTTCAGGAACCACATTCCGCTTGTACTAGGGAATGTATATATATGTATATATTATATTTATATACATAACCATGTGCCTTGATAATCCTGAGAAGATTAACGAGGTAGGCTCCTATCTAGGGAGCCTCGCGATTCGCCCACCGTTTCCAAGACGTCGTATAGAATGGGGGTGGAAAAGCAGGGGGAGGGGGAGGGGGAGGGGAGGGGAGGGGAAGGGGGAAGAGGGGGAGAGCGTGTGGCAGCGTCCCGACGGTATGCGGTGGTTGCGGTGGGCACCCCTTGCCCGTTCCCTACATTAACGCAATTACGAATTTGTCGCTTTGGGATATGACAATACAAGATGTTGCCTACCTCCACCTCCTTTACATGTTTCTCAACAAGCGTAAGTATATATGTATAGATACAGGAGTATATCATCCTCTGAAACTGTTTCCTTGTCCTCTAACACCCCGCTGGTCACACCCAACCCATTTTCCCCGCTTTGAAACAAACACTTTGCAAGATATTAAGCTCGTTATATTTTAACCGCTAGACGTCGCGGCGTCGTTGTGAAAAATGTTTTCATCTTATGATATTTTTTTGTTTTTTTTTATCCAATTTTATTTTGGAATTAATTTTGATCCTGGAAAGTGAAATTACTTTGAGAAGCAAATTGAGAGAATTAATATGGTCTCTAAATAGCGCGTTGGGATCGTAGTAAATTCCGTTTCTACGTTTGCCCCAGTGAATTTAATACACGTGTATAGGGTATGTCTATATATTTATTATAGATGTACATATACAAAAGCGGGGAAGGGCATATGGTATAGCAGCTATTGTCAATGACGATAGAGAGGTCAGGACAACGTTGGCCCAACGACGCCCGTAGCGTTGGACGTGAAATCCCAGGACCAGCCTAAATACACCGGACGATGGACCCCGCGGTCCCACGGACGTTGCTGGGTAGATATGGGGGTTGGTTTCGTGGGTGGAAAAGGGGCAGCCCACCGGGTTTAGAGGGGAGAGTGAGTGCCTAGTCAGCCCTTAATATCATAAGAGCTGCTGGACCCGCGCAAACAACCCCAGTAGACCTAACATAACCTCTGGTAAGCACTAGAAACCCGTCCCCGTACGTGGGGTGGCCTATTATCACTAACTAATATGGGGGCCTAATTGAAACCTCCGCCTTTGTTTCTAATTCTATGCCCGTTCTACACTCGGAGCTTGCGAGGCCAACTCTCTGGCTGCGGCCATTTCTATTCCCCGTCTACCACCTCTTGTACAAAATCTACTTCCTCATTTCGGAATATACAAGCGAATTTACTCGGGATATACCGTCTTCTTAATTTATTTATTTTAACCTAGTTTTTCATCCAACATCAATTTTGGTCGATGTGAAAAAAAATTGCTCAAACAGTTCCTCCTTGAACGCAGAACATCACACGAAACGTTGCGAGATTTTTCGTCGGGTAAAAAGGGTTCGGGAGTTGGGGCTGGGAAACGGATGAAAAAAAAAGACGATGATGCAGCTTGAAGAGAAACGGTGGTATGCCGTTATTGGAGCATTTCACGCACGAGTGACACCGTTTAACGGATTCACCGTACGCGTCCGCGTCCGTACGACTCGCCCTCGGGTGTCTGATCGCCGTGGACTGACAACGTAGGGCTGAATATATATACCACCGTAGAGAGTGTCGCGTTGCCGTGCTCGTGTCGGCGGAAAAATGTCTCTACTGCTCTCCTCTCCGCTTGTTGAAAATCACCTCCCCTGACACCTGTGGCTTCCGTGCGTGTTACACAGACGTGCAGATATAGGTAGGGTTGGCATGTGTGTATGCCAGTGCGGAACCTCCATGCGTCGTTATACGTTATACGCGGCGCCTTTCGTGAAAAAAAAAGAATATTAAACGAACAAAATAAAAATAATACGTCAAAATTGCACGGACGAAAAACAGCGGCTGGGTAATTGCGTTACCGGAAGCTCGGAAATCCGGCGAAATCCTGAAAAAAGATCGCAATGTATACGCTTTTAAGCTTTAGCGAATGAAGTGAGAAATATTCTGTGGAAATTCTTACTTGATACTCGACATCGCTCACTCGCGCCACCGCAGCTTGCAGAGCTTTTTGGTTTCGGAACGGGTCGGGCATAAAAGCTTCAGAAGATGGTTCTAAATGGAGAAATAGCTAGAGACAGACAGACGCTACAAGTGGCGGACTTTACGGACTTAAGATTAATCCCCATAATTACCTGATTCCGTCCCGCAAAGGGCTGCTGTAGGGGGCGGTTCGGGAGCAGACCCTTTATTTCGTTTTTACGCACCCCTTATACCCTCCGCCTGTTCACTCGTTCGTTCATTCGTTCGTTCTGTGGGCCGAAGAGGTTCTTTATACAGTCGCAATGGCCGTAAAACGATTCGGGGTTTGGGATTGCGTGCAGACCGTAAAGATATTTATCAGGTAAAGTCACCCCGGTCATCCCTTACAATCCGACGAGACCGCAGTCACGTTTTACAAATGCCAACCGAGGAGGAAATCTTTCTCGCTCTTTTTATACACCCGTATATATACCTATATACCTTCTTTATATCCGACCAGCAGCTACCAGCTACCCCTCCATCCCAGAAACCATATCCCTCGCGGAGTCGCGTGCCGTGAACGTCTTTCCTTTCCTTTCCTTTCCTTTCCTTTCCCTCAGCTTTATTCCCTTTCCTCGCTCTCTTATTTTCTTTCGGTATAGCCTATTTTTCCTCCGATTTATCTCCTTTTCAATACCACCACGAAGGTGGCTGCAGGAGACTGCTCCTCTTCTATTCAGAGCAAAGGGTCCCGTTCGAGGAAAGCTCCACAGGTAGGCAGCTTGCAGAAATATGCTCACCACGTTTTATCTCTTTGCTCCCACAGAAGAGAGAAAAAAAATAAAAAAATAGAATAAAAAAGAGCGAGAAGAAAAATAAATATCTTCACCCGGCACACGTACGATTCTGAAAATAAATTTTCTACCTCACCCTGCAGGCTGCTCCGATTGAAACGTATTTTCTCATTGCCTGAAATATCCGTATAATTCCACTCCCGATATACAGACAGTGATGAATCTGATTAAGAACGCTTTTATTTCTTAATGTTCTCTAAATTCGACAAGATTGCGAATATCGAAAGCCTTCACGTGACGTGATACATGCGGAGATTTCTATTCTTTTTCCGATGATTTCAAACCCCAGCCGCAGGTTTTCAAGCGGACAATAAAAATCGATATCTTAATTAGGAAAGGCTATTCCACGCGGGTGAGTCTGTATCGGAGGTTGGTGTGGTGAGAGAGCAAAATCCGGACGGGGGATATTCGACCGGAAGCGGGAGTCTGCGATGCCGACCGGACCTCGCCGTCCCACCGGAAACGCTATTCACACGACGGACTCCGAGCTCCCCCGTTTTCCCGGCCTTCCATTCCCTTCTAACTCCCTTCCCGTTGCCGCCGCCTACACGACCGTAGTTGCCCAGTAGCTTCCCCTGCCTCACAACTGCAGCCACTGATACCCCCGTCCCTGAATAAACAAAGCCCGAAAAAAAAGTTGACCAAAGTCGCTGAAATAATCATACGCGTGGTTACTGCCGGCTAACGTCCGCAGAGTATAACGAACGTCCAAGTTAATTAACACGGCGATACGCCTCTCGCGAATGATTAAAGATTTTTTCTCTCTCCTGCTTTTTCCATTCTTCACCTGATCCGAAACTGTTCGATTCTCTTTAAAAAACAATTCGTATCGTTGGACTGTAAATTCTGAGGAGAATTTCGTTGAATTTCGCATTACGTGTTTAGATATATTTCTTGGTAAATTAGGCTCGGAGATGGAATTGAGATGATGTGAGAAATGAAATAGAGTTCATTAGCCGATACAGAACTGTTACCGTCACATCCCATCAGCGGTATGAATGTTGTAGAGAAAAAAAAAACGAGAAAAAATTAGATGAAATGAAAGAAAAGAAAGAATAAGAGAAGCGAGAGAGTTTCGTGCACGGTCCGCACTCTATCAGATTAGTGAAGTCCAAATCCCTGTTCTCTTCAATTTACTCGGTTTTCGCCTACCGCACAAGGTTATTTGTTCACGTCAATATTAATTAAGATATTGGTCACTGCAGCTCGAACCCATGCGCGTTACTTCCACTATGTATGTACAATATATACGATATACCTATACCCTCCTAATACCCAAAAGGCTCAGGATACAACGTTATAGTCCCTTTGCGGATTAAATTCTCGCGCCTTTCGCACGAGCATCGGTAATTGCGAACCACCACCACCACCACCACCACCACCACCACCACCACCACCGGTTTCCAGCTCCCGTGCAAATCACGCAGAGATTTTTCCGCACGTTTTTCTTGGTAACATAAATTCGATAATTCATCGCCTGCACTAGCACGACTATAGGATTACGTTGGAATCAAAGCCTCCGAGCCTTTTGAAAGATTGTTATGAAAGATTATCGCTTTTCGATCAGTTTCTGGTGTAGTTATAAGTATATACCTACCTACCTGCATCGCAAGTGCAGTGCAGTGCGATACGACCTCTTACATTATTTATCACGCAGGTGTGCAGTTTAGCTAACCACGATCACCCATTACACCACACGCTAAATAAATCACGCTCTATATCATCGTGGTTATTGAAATTGCGAATAACAATTACCAACGAGTCAGAATTAATTCCGTCCTATCAATTCCTACGCTTTTAGATAATACGATTTTTAATCGTCATCTCCCCGTAGGTCATGCTCTCACACGTATATCCACATCGCAATGTTATTTTTCTTTTCTCTTTTATTTGCTTTACTTATTTTTCTTTCTTCTTTTTCTTCCAACGTTCGATAAAACCGATCCTACGTCATACGTGGGATGAAAAAAAAAATAAAATGCTTCGGCGTATTCAGGTGCGCTATTTGCGTAAACACGCACGTGTATGTAATTATTATCAAATGAAAAATCTATATATACTCGATATTTCTTTCCACGTATAAATGAATCTTTCGAATTATCGTCTGCCCTCCGGTTTCTCTCTTCACAGTCTTCGTTTAGCATCGTTCGAAGGAACGGCCGGCTTCAGTCGATGATAAAACCCGAGGCGAGCCAGTGACGAGTCATTAGCAAAGTTCAATTGGGGTTGCATTGAACCCAATTTCTCGACAGTATTTGCTCGCGCTACGGGTGCCGGAGGTTTGACCCCTCGTTAATCACCAAAGGCTAGAAACCTACCAGACGACGCGGACAAGCTGTGTAGTTGACCGCATATACAGTGACCGTTTGCCGAGAGCAGGTTGCGCAACAACACCGAGTGTAAGAGAAGTAGATAGAGAGAAAGGAAGGAGGAGGAAATAATAAGCATATCAAATATATCGTGGTATCATTTTTCTTTTTATTCCAAATGGAAACTTCAATCTTGACTTTAAAAAAGTGTCGGGGGGGTGAAGATCGCAGAGATCGTCATTCGGAAACCAAACAGGAGGACGATATTGTGCGTGTATTTGGTGCGATAATCATTGTATCTGATATGCCTGTCGATTGCGAGCATTAAGCCTCGAGCGATATCGTTGCTCAGTGGTATGTAGGCGGAAGCAGATCGGGTATGTAGGTAAATAGGTATACGGAGAAGGGGAAAGGTAATAGCTGCATTCACTGGCTTTGTGGGCAAACACTAGCTAGTAGTATTGCCGAATTAGAGCTGATTTAGAGACTCTAAATTGACGGAGATGAGACTACAAATATCGTCTACGTATACCTTAGAGCTGCTACGGAGTCGAGTAAGTGGAATGTGAATATGGTGGTGCAAAAATAAAAAAATCCTCATCAGGGTATTAAGAAACAACGGCTTTATTAATCGAGTTTTATTACACCTGCAGCATGTGCAAAGTTTACCTTCATATACATAGGTATACGATATTTCGTGAGTATTTAGGGAAAAAAAGAAAAATTCCTTCTTTTTGTCGGTTATATTTATGTAAATATTCTCCGTTAACCGGGCAACCACCGTAACGCTGTAGAGGAGGAGAAATTACTTTCGCTTATAACCAGAACCGCCGACGGGCTCCTTTTCCATCCTCCCGCGCATGCAGGAGGCGGTGGACCACAAAACCAACAAACTATATATATATGCGCGGACGGAGATATGCTTCTGATGTAGATATCTGCACGTCGTTTGCGTTATATAATACCTACCTGCAAAATTTTCATCTCTCTTGATTATTATTCATAATGTAAAATTTCGGTATCATATATGTATATGTAGAAATGTCTGAACGTTCAGTGCACAGTATTTGCGTACACACACGTCGTATGAATTTAAAATCACATCAAAGCCGAAGTAGAATTTTCGTATGATTTTTGTTACGACAAAATTTTCCGCCAAACATAATCGTTGTAATAACTTGTACGCGCTGATAAATAAGTTTGAGAGCTGCGTTACAAGGGAGGGGTGGGTGGTGCGCAGGTCGCGTCGCGTTGTCAGGGTTTGAAAATCGTCCGGTATCTCTTCTTCCGCCACGAGATCCAACAGAGGTGACATAATTACTGAGATTAATGTGGCCTTGAGCTTTCGGGGACCGAAGCTCCTGGCTTTTATCTCTCGCGGTATCATCCGGAGCTCAGCTTGGTTTTCTCCTCTGCTCTCGGCGTCGCGTTGGAAAGTAATTTCACTATACAGAGAGAAAGAGAGAGAATGCCTTTTAAATATTACTTATCCTCAGATTTCATTCGCCCCTGAAGCTCTTTGAAATCCGCACCACGAATCCACGTCGTATCCGAACGCGACCTCAAAAAAATCTCCACGTAAAAAAAAATCACGCATAAAATCAAGAAAACAAGCGTAATAATTTCGTTGAAATAATTCAACAACCAAGAAGCGACACTTTAATCAACGAGCTTTTTTGCCTCTGAATTATCCTCCTCCTTTATGAAAGCAGCTTAAGAATTGCAGCTCCGTTTCTCGGTGGTTCCGCGATGATAGCCACGTATTCCCGGATAGCGTCGAGCGTACTTTCCTGTCGACACCTAGGTGCACTCCGTGGGGTATGAGGAGGATTCTCCGTGGGTCGGTAGCTCGTTTCCTTTTTGCCCTTCAGGCGCGTCTCCGGGAGTCGCGTTCGGTGAAAACCGCGTATAGTTCTAAGAGACATTCAGTATTCTACCTCCCGTACACCGAACACTCCGGACCCCTTTCTTTCTCCTCAGCAACGGCGTAACGCCGAGACAATGATATCGCAGGAAGAGTTGGGCCACCGCTTTACAACTCCCTACGGGCCGCCGGAACCCGAGTGAAATTAATATCATAAATAATATTATAAAAATACAATGCGATGAGAATGAGGTTCCACACTCCGATTCAACGTCTCCCCAAATTTTCCTTCTTCAAATTCAAGCTGAGATGTAAAATTTTAAAGATCAAATCTCACTCAACTCTGCAGTGATCGATCGTCGGGTCAGAGTTCAACCCTTTTTTTTTCCTCATATCTGGCATCCATTTTAGAAGGTTGTAATAAATTCCCTCCGAAAAGTAATTCCTCAGGAATAACGCTGGAGATTTCCAAGTGTGCCTATTATTATTATAACTATTATCGTCGTTACTATTATCATTGTTATCATTATTATTATTAATTCAAGCAGAACGTAACGAGAGTGGATATAAAGTCAGTGTCGACTATTATTCCGGCGTCGAAGAATATCAACTCTTCTCTTAAAATCCCTGGCGTTGAGCTTACCGTTGCGTTGTAAAGAAAGTATAGAGACGCTGGGAGTGGCTTATAAATGTTCTTGTCGAAAGTTATACCCCAGCATCGTTTCAAGTTGCGTTCTAAATTCACTGGGATACGTCATGTGGAATCGTCGGTGTCGCGATGATTTTTTCAGACGATTCGGTGCAGCTTTTGAAAAATAGAGAAAAATAGAAACACTCGCGGACACCTCCGCGCGATATCCGCAGCTCTTATCTACACGTACCTTACGATTTAACGAGCAAAACCTAAACTCAAACCCCATAGTTATATGTATACAGAGATGTTAAAATCTACCTGTAGCTTCGTCTTACGCGACGAAGCGCCACAAAGACAATGGGGCGAATTAGCACCGCGCGTATGTGCCATATCGTCTGTTTCATCAGCATTTGAACATTTGAGCATTTGAGCATTTGAGCATTTCAGGGCGTTCTACAGAAGCACTGCAGGGGGTGAGTGACGCCGCTGTTGCTTTGTACCATCAAGATGATTATATTGCCATTCAGATGCGAAACGTACGTAACGCGTTACGTAGCACAGACCAAAATTCAACACTCAAATCTCCCGGTAAATTTACGTGCCCGTAACGGTATACGGTTACTAATTTCCCACATACCTATATCTGTATACACCTAGTTCGCGTCGTCCTGCAGAGGCAGAAAATCTTTCCCTCCAAATCCTTTTTCTCTTTGTTCCAACGGAGTAACCAGGATGTGGCTCCTGGCGAGTCGACTGGAGGGTACTGGTGAATATCTTCTTGCATTTATCTCTTTGGTGGGCCGGTCGTGGTCGGGTGGTACTGGTGCTCATTAAGTTTTTGGTTGAGTGCCAGGCGAAGCCACGACGCGAAGATCTCGGGATAACTGTGATCTCAAAGGGTTAGTCGTTGGACGTCGCCCCGCGGCAGCTCCGGCCAAGAGTTACGCTAAGAGGGTCGGGCGTCCTGAAGGGAAAGTGGGATGGTTGAGAGAAAGAGAAAGGGATGAGCTCTTCCCGACGAGGAACGAGAGAAAACGATAGGGAAGGAGATTGTTCTCGTGGGCTACGGGTGGCGTGGGTGGCACTTAATGGAATTAAAAGTAAGCCTAGATAGTAAGCTTAATTCGGTTTATCTCGGTAAATACGTCGTTGGGTATACTCTTGGTCTGCATTTAGGGACAGAGACGAAGACAGAGACGAGTTTAAGGAAAAGGAGAAGGAGGACGGATGCGTAGACTGAGAAATTTTCAACTGGCCGAAGGTATGAGGAATAAGGAGGAAAAAGAGAAGAGGTAGGGAAGGAACGTCTAATGCTAAATGCATTAAACCAAAATGCTTTAATTATCTTTGAACGGTGGCGAGTGTAGAAATCTCTGAAAATGTTGCGGCAGCTTGGCATTGCAGAACGGAGAACGAATTTGCCGATAAACTCGAATTATTTCCGTCCATTGAAGCTCTGCAGATTCGGCATCCCCCATCCCCCATCGCGTCATAACTACATTTACCGAAACTCGATCGTGTTCCCAGTAGCATACGGGCGCGAGGAATAATATACCGGCAGATTTTTGATGGATGAAAAAAACAAGAGAAGAGAAGAGGAAAAAAAACAAGTAACGTTTAACGAATTGATAGCTGAAAATAATATAATCCCATCGGTGACACGGAGGCCATTTTATCCCAATAACGTAAACCAGAGGCAATACCATAAAATGAAAACTTTCAACCCCGAAGATATTCATTCGTTCGGGTCCCAATTTGGCGTTGCTCGCTCGCTCGCTCGCTACTACTCGTCGTGCATTCGGCTTAAACCAGCTCCAACTACGTATATCCCCCGCGAGTTACATGGCGCGGAAATACACAGCGATAGCTTCTAACCCATTTACCTAAATATCTTCAGTCACCCTGCCGCCGTTTCTCTGCTTCCTAGACCCTATCGCTTTTCCTCCTATCCACGCTCATGCGAAATTCGCATTCCTATCCTACTCCTAAGAAAATAGGACCTCCGGTGCATAGATTCCCCGAAAACGGTGACTAGCTTTAACCCAAAAGCACAATCGAGGAATCCGTAACGTGCCACTGGTGAATCGCCCGATTGATTTTATCACCGCGACCGGTAGAAATTTACCACAGATGAGCTTATATACGATACATCCGTATACATATGTCGAATTATGCGATATCTTAATAGCGTGGAAAAAGAATCGGGTGAATTTTGTCGTTTCAAAAATCGTCGTGGGTGTCGATCTTACAGTGGTTAAAACTGCTGCAACTGGGATCAAGACAGTGGAATATAGTAGGGGCTTTATTTTTAAGCTCCGCGGTCTGAGAGCCTCAAGGTAGTTTAGTGGCGCCGTAAAACGCGCGGAGTACATAAATGAACCGAGTCAATATAACGCGGTGCAGATCGCGGAGTTTAACAGAGATGGAGGATCGAGTAAGAACGAGACAGAAATTTTACTCGCACTCTGTACAGCTTCCTCGATGGTGGACCGAGTTACAGCTTCCTTGAGACGTTTTCTCATCTGCAGCGAACGTTCAAAAACGTGTCTCTGCTCTCAGTTTGGTTTAATGACGTTTTTTACGCTTCGTGCGCTCGCACTGCGAATCGTGAATCCTCACGGGGTCACGAAGCCGTGACCTTGACTTGGTTAAATACATTATGCGACACCGAAGGAGCGATACCTGCTCTCTAGAGCCGAATCCACACGTGTGGTCGTTCATGCATGCAAGACCGAAGACAGGAAAACCCTGGGCGCGACGTAAGATTAAGCAAATCGTTGGCGGCCACGAGTTAAGGCGGTTCCCCGGTCAATGGTTCGGAAGCTTTATACAGCAGGAAGAGGAAAAGGGAAGGGAAATGGAAAGGAGAGATCGAGGCAAATGTAAGCAGGTTAGCCGTGGATAGATACTAAGGGAGTAGTGATACAATTAGATGTGATCTTAGCGCCATAACTCAGGGCTAATCTCGGGGTCTTCGAGGTCCACGAGGTCCTTCGGAGTAGGGGATTTCTACGGGGTCTACAGTTCCAGTACGCCATCCTGCAACGTATATACTATACAGAGTACGAATCTCTCTCTCCTGCTGGGTTCGAACCGGTTGCCCTTCCGGACGAACGCGACTTACTTCATTATTCATCCCATTCCGTGGTGGTTATCTAACCACAACCCCGGATGCTGTTGAACCGCGTGAGATGCCCACAGTCGGAGAACGGGTTAGCGATTCGACGGTGTGAATTTGATGGAAAGATTAGAGTTATCTAAGGGTCTTGATCGGGTCTTCCTTCACCCCCTATTCTGACCTCAAGGTGTCGCCGCTCCATTCCTTACGAACGACAAACGGAAAACAGGCGGATATTCGTCAAACAACTTCAACCCATACGCGCATACCCCGCGGAGAGGAGCGAGAGGAGGCCTCTGATTCTGCTAACGTAATTTCGTACAGAGTATATAAACCACATCGCTGCTATACTCCAACCACGGACCTAGATGACGGCACATTTTCCCACCCAACACCTGCATCGGTTATCTCACAGCTCAAGGAGGAGACCACGAATCCATAATGGTTTCCTCCAGACTCAACCGCCTCCCAGATCCTCTCTGAGTCCCAACCATACCCAGTCCCGGCAACCTAGTACCGCTAGGACACCGTTTCACGTACCGGGTGTTCCATCGAAATCGGAAATAATCACCCAGGTACTACATTTCCTTTTTTTTTCATTCACCCATTACCTTTGTAGACATGGAATAATCAGACTATATACTCGTTCGAAGAATCCTATGGGATAGAATACTACTCGAGTCGCTCATGGCTTCCATGCCGAGGTCTCGATTCAAGATTTGAGTCGGACACCAGGTACATCTTGTCCGGGATAATATTAGTAAGTTTTGGTAGCGAAGGTGGCGAGGCCATAGAGGACTAGAGACTAGAGGAGAAGCATTAGGGGATGATCACTGAGCGTTGAGCACGGGGCACTAATCAAGACGCATGATTATAGGCCCCAGCGCACCCCCTGAACGGCCCGTAGCCTCCTCCACCTTCGTCGCGAATCGCAGGAACTAGACTCTGGAGCAAGATACTAAATTACACGGGGAGATGGACCAGGGAGAAGACGTTCTCGTTTGAACTACCTAAGTATTTTTGTCGTTACTTTTTAATCTGACAAACTTGAATGAAAAATTCAAGCGACAACTAGAACATTTTGTGAGAAGTATAATTCTCATTTTATGATATCTGAGCCAAGTATCTCAGCCATTATCCCATTGACGAGGTGATAATTTCCACGTTACATCCATCAATCGACCATCATCAATGGAATACAGTCCGTAACACGTTAGTCCGAATAGCAGCTACCCACAAATTGGGTCAATATTACGATCAAACTATTATGCGCAATGTCCATAATGTTCATGTAGTGTATACAAAGCCTAATCTGCATGGGGGAGCGAGCAGAGGCGGAGAGATAGACGGCCAATTGCCGCATGAAACGGGGTACGTAATGACATCAACGCTCTCTCCAATATCGGCAGTTAATCAGTCGCTCATTGAACAACGTTGTAACAATTATATATAATTGTTCAATCGAACCACCAAATCGTCCATCCCTATTACTCGATGATTTTCAATCTCGTCCTTGACGTACCGGAATTTGTTTGCATTTTTCTCTTCTTTTCTTTCAAAGTAATCCTTTGATCCGAACGCAGATATCACGTACGCCGTGGAGTGTGAAAATTGTAACGACTCGTATGAGCGTCGTGTGGCATTCTAATTTCGACGTAACGTATAACCAGTCTATTTGAGGTTGCGCTAAGCAAGTTAGCATAACCCCAACGTATCGCGTTAAATTATGCTCGGTACTAACGGCTTCCACACGCGAGACTCCGTACGAACGGAGTAAGTGCGTGAAATTGAGTTAATTTACCTTGATAAATGCACCAGCTCTCTATGCCGTAATTTGATGAGGGAAATTATTGCTTCTTAATTATGAAATTCAATCATCGACTATAATCGATGTATTATTTTTTTTTCTGTTTCAGGTGAGTAAATATCTACCACAGGTCCACTGACGTCATCGTTGTACCGAAACGTGAGTTGATAATCATATTATCGAAGGTATCAAGGTTTGTGTAATGCGAATGATTCCGTGGGTGTATTCAGTGCTAATCTTTGTCAGACGATGCCCCTGAATTTCCATAACGAAGAAAATCCAGACGAGAGCCAGAAACTCCGCAGCAGAACTGCGGCGGTTTCGCGTACCGCCAATGTAGCGGAGTACCTATCCCGCTAAATGCAACCGCCGATATCTAAATTATCTAAGCGCCCATAGACGGGAATTAGGTAAACATGCTTCGCATATAGACCGAGCGTAATATAAAGCTGGTATTCCTAGAGAGCACTTTGTGCCTCTACGTGAGCCAAGCCAAGCTACGATATCGCTATCGCGCTGCAGAACTCACATCCTCTTCGTCGGGTTCGTTTCCTCCGCATACACAGTGAGGTCAAGCGAAGAAACTATTACTCACCGATCTCATCTTCGAAGGTTTCTCTTCTCTCGTTTTCCATTTATCCACGCATCTCCCCGGTAGACGTATAGATACGTGCAAAGAGGGAGCTGAATTTTCTCGAGTGAGAGAGTGAGTAATAGGAGGGCTCGAATGTTCTATACTCCTCTCTTGGAATATATTGAAAGTTTGTCTCTCCCATATATTCCTCGGTATACGTCAGAGGTATGTGTGTTTGCTTTTATTCAAATTGTAAGTTAGAGTCCTTGCGTCTCTATCGGAGACTCAGATTCTTAAAGGTGACTTTTCAGCTTTTAGCGAATGGAAAGAAATGTTTGTGCTAAATGGTATGATCTCATATGGAAATGAGGTGGATATATCCGGACTTCAAGGGGAGAATAAGGCAGCGGCAGCCCTCTTTTCCGGTGTTCAAGTTAGGAGGTTGAAGAAACCGATTTGCGGCCGAGTGGCTCCTTCTCCAGTCTTTCCTCGAATTTAAATGAGATTTACCCCCTGTACGTGTGTGCTATGCTACGTCCACCTCCACATTCGCTATAAAACTCCTTCCGAAACCAAGATAAGTCGCTGAGCGAGAATATCAATTGCGTAATATTTCGAAAACGTATGTATCTCATAACGCGAATATAAAATTTACAATCTCATTGGGAATTTTCCGACACTTTTGTCCATCGATAACGAAGAGGTAACCGCTTTTGAAATATTTGGGACAGTAAATTTTGAAATGAAATAGGATGAAATAGTATAAAAGGGTATGAAATGGTGTGAAATAGTGCAAAATAGTTGTGAAATGTGAAATGGTTGGGACACCTGTGTATCGAGTGGTTACCCCCTCGGTCTATAACCTATTGTCAATCGATGTTTCAAATCAACTGACACTTGGCCATGTCAAAAATTGACATTGAAAAACCTCGATGGGATCAAAATACCTACTCTGGTCGTGCGCGACATTTCTTCGCGGTTATCAACCCTCTAAATCTACTCGCGACGTCCAGTGATTTAGAAAACGCAAGAAACATTGTCAGGAATCACAGGTTGGCCACGCGATAATAACTTCAAATTTTCGTACAGTCATCGGTTCTTCCACAAACATAGAAACGGCGTAGAACAAATATTAACCGAAGACGAAATTTGGAAGGCGAAATACCTTTATGACAGTGCTTTTCACCCGGATACCGGTGAAAAAATGTTTCTTCCCGGTCGAATGAGCGCCCAAGTACCAGCTAACATGTTCATAACGGGGATGATGATGACCTTTTACAAACGGCGAAGTCAGGTCATATTCTGGCAATGGTTCAATCAGTCGTTCAACGCCTTGGTAAACTATACAAACAGGTATTTCGTGCGAAGATTACTTAGTTTTCTTCTTTGAGATAAAATTCCGTTTAATTATTTGGCGTAGAAGCGGAAGCTCTCCCGTTCCCTTGTCAACATTGGCGATGAGCTACGTCGTTGCGACAACCACAGCTCTGTTAACGGCATTGAAACTAAATTCTATGGTAAAATCCCTTTCTCCTCTTGCGGGTAGACTCGTTCCCTTCGCATCTGTAGGAGCAGCGAATTGCATCAACATTCCGCTGATGCGAATGACGGAGATACGAGATGGAGTGGAACTTCGGGATGACGATGGAAAGTTGGTGCGAATTATTCGACTCGACGTTTATGTTAATTTCTTTTTTTTTTTTCTCTTTTTCTCCTTTTCTTTTCAATAATTCGTTATTTCAGGTTGGTCGTAGCCGCCGATTTGCGATTGTCGCTATTTACAGCGTCGCGGCGTCTAGGATCTTGATGGCTGCACCGAGCATGGTGTCTTCCCCACTTTTAATGAACTACCTAGATAAGAGAGGTACGCTACATTGTCATCCTCGCTACGTGGCTCCCGTTCAGGTTTTGTGGTGCGGAATATGTTTGACTTTTGCAACGCCACTGGCCTGTGCTTTGTTCTCACAAAGAGCGTCTGTGCGGGTTGGTTACTTGGGAGAAAAAGTTGAGAGGGAAGTTAGGAGAAACACGAATTCAGACATCGTGTACTATAATAAAGGTTTATGAAAGACTTAGGCCTCGTTTTCCAAGGATAATCGGTTTATCCTTTTCATTACCGCAAACAGCGGACATTCTTCCAGAACTCAACGCACTTATACAGGAAAAGGGTAATCCACCTCTACCGCGAGACAATGGGATAGTCACTCCTCTCATTCTTCCTTCATCTTCTTCCTCGACGACGTACATTCACAAAGCGGATGTCGAAGAAACAGCTCGGATAACTTATACCTATACACGAGAAATACATTCCCGAGAAAGGTTCGCAGGATTTTATCCTAACAAAAGTGCAAACGTCCTTGAAAAGAAAAAAAAAAAATAGCTTCATACCGCTTGTATATTCTTTTCATTTTTTTTTTATCCCACACACGAGGGCTCGTCTTCGACGGTTCTAGAACTGTTGCAGTGCACGATGAGGAGTAGGGCATAGCTCGTGTAGGGAATGTAGAGAATAGAGAATGGAGTGGAAAGAGAGGAGAGTTCACATTTGCATACTCGTCAGCTGTGCTTCCTTCAACTTTTCCGTGACACCCCCTAAACTCCGACCCACTCACTCCACCAGCCCTATATACACCACGGGACCAAGTCTCGCATACGCTTAGGAAGCGGAGAGAGGTGGCGATATAGCACCAGGCGGGAAATCTGGGGACGAGGTAAAAGGGGGGAGTAGAAAATGGGGGTGTGCCGTAGGAAGAGAAAAGCAGCCGTGTATTTCTAGCTTCGTGATTCATAATTGCAAATTTCCCAGCTTTATTTATGCAGGCGCCCGGCAACCCGCGCGAGCAAATACACCTCTGGTTTCCTAAGGTTCTACTGCTGCTGCTGCTGCTGCTGCCGCTGCCGTCGCGGTTCCTTAGAGAATTTGATATATGGGATAGCGGCGCACCTTCTGGGAATTATATCAGACTTGTATTAATTTATATTATTTTACCTCCGAGGTTATACGAATACGCGTCCTCCCCCTATACGCATCATACATAGCGAGCTAGCTAGCTAGCTTTGCGCCAGAAAATTTTAACATAACGTGCGTTACATACTGCAAAAGTGTCAAAGACCCCGAGCACGAAGTCGCGTCGTAAATCATGTAGCAAAATAATCGCTCCTAAGATATCCGCGGTCTTTCCTATACACGTACAAGCTTTCTTAAAAGTCTACGCGAGGAGAACCAACGGCAGCTATAATATAACGTAACTCTTTGAGATACCCTTTTCGCTTTTATTATTATCGTCAAAGAAAAAGCAGCAGCAGCAGCAGCAGCATCGAGAACAGATTAGGAGGTATGTGTAGCTCCTTCCTTTGCTTCCAAAAAGTAGCTATCGAGTTATGAAAATCTCTCCTCGCGTCGACCCGCAGTTTTACTCTTCGTCCTTCGCCCTTCACGTGTCTCGTCTCCGGTGGTGTTTCTCTGAAATTCTCACTCTTCTTTCGCCGTTTTCTCTGCACCCTCGACATAGTCGACTCACGTGCCGTACGAGGCCATACATTTTCACTTTGGCACACATGTCGTCTTCGCGACGACCCCCCCAGTAGATGGGGTGACGCTCCCAATGCTGGAAGGTGACGACGTACACACATCGCCCCCCTACCGATACAAAGCACCACCTTGAGCCTTAGTAGCTCCTTAGGTGAGAAATGGAAATACAATGATGCGTCTCGTTATGCATAATGCAACGCTTTGAACGACGAATATTATACGGTGTGACTCCCACCTCGTTTGCGTCCTCTTTGAAAAAAATAAAATAAATAAAATAGATAAAAGGAATGTCGTATATAAAATGAAGTGCCCAATATTGAATGCATGTAAATATTTACGGTGCATGTGATTTTCATGGCAAGAATTTTTTTTTCATCCTGCATGAGACGCGGAGTACCGTTTGACGACTCGTTTCGTCTTTCGTTGATCGAGCGCTAATTACTCGAGTGAATAATTCGATGAATTAGGATATCCCTCGCTGATTAGTTGGAGCAAGCTAAAATTAAAGGAAGTTGTTATTTTGAGCAAAAAGTAATCGCGACTCTGTAGCGAAATGGAGCTCGACTTTTTACCCTTTTCGCCACGACGCTTGGCCCATAATCACGTTTGTTTTATAGCCCGTTACGCCGTCAGATATTTTAACTAATTGTATAATTGCTTTCAAACAACCCCCATAGCCCGTTTCTCTCTGCAGCTCTCCGGGCAGCGCCAGGGAGTCAGGCAGGCAGGCAGTCAGTCAGGCACCCGTTCTACTACTTCACTCTTTCGTACAAAAAGGGTTGCTACAAAGTGACGCTGTGCGGTTACGTTTTAAGCGCGTCGTAAACACGATCATTTCTTTACTCTCTCAATTATAGTTGCACACTTCAGGGTCCTCGCTGCTTTCATTCCTTCTTTTATGCATACAAAAAAAAAAGAAAGAAAGAAGGAAATTATTTTTTTCTTCAATTTTCTTTGGACAACATTGCTTCGTCGGCTGTTTTCTTCGAGATTTAATTATCCACTATTTACCCACGTTTATTATTATTATTATTTCTTTTCCATTCGTTTATTTTTTTTTCTTCGTTTTTTTTTTTTTGCCTTCTTTCCTCGCCCTCGAATGTTCTTGTATACTTATAACTCCCAGTCCTATAGACTGCAGGGAATAACGTCTTCGGGTTCTTTGAGGGAACGCGGAGAAGAACCCCCGGCAAGGCGGGAGCGAGGCTCGCTCGCTTCATCAAATATTTGCTCAATCACCGCAAAGACATTTCACTAACTTGGCTACTATGGATCGGCGTTGTCTCCTTCCTGGTTAGAGCGCGATCCGTACCGTACCCGTCCTGCACCGGGGCGATTTTGTACGCGAAGAAGGAAGGGTTTTGCATGAAAAGTCAGCATTGACATAAATCTCATGAATATATTCAACTCCGTGGCAAAGGCGACGACCGGGGCGTTGCGTTGCCGCTGGTTGCTGCGGAAAGAAAAATCGCAACAAAAGATTTCACGCGTTATCTCACCGCAACACGGCGCTTATATCATGGGTCACATATGTCGACAAATGTTACGTGTGAATCTGCCGAGTTTAAATTTGGAATTATTTATTTATTTTTTTTTGTGGATTTCTGCTAGGATCAGATCTCGAGGTATTCGAGACCCTGGGTGAAGCTTAAGACCTATTGTGTGATATCTAAGTTTTGCGTGCGAGTATAAATTAGCTTCGCCCGCTTAACGCCCGACGATTCCATGAGAAGTCTAATCTAACGGGAACATATTCCTTTGATTGTACGAATGGAACCACAGCTTTTGACGACCGGTAAAACGGCGCCCTTCTGTATATGCATATCTCCCTGGCGACTGCCAAGGAGCGGGAATCTTATCATTGAGCGCACCACTTAATTTCATTCCAGGATCAAACGCAGACATGTCCCAACGAACCTAAGAGAAGGATTGCCGCGCTCGAAACAAAAGATATCCACCAGCCCCATATATCTGATCGTATACGATTACAAACCTTACTCCGCAGTGCGGCGTTAATTGAGAATTCCTTAGGGAAACGATCGGTTTAAACTGAATCGAAAATTGGGGGGAAAAAAAATTGATTGATCAAATTTCAAAGATCAATGGCAGCGACGGTCGGTCGAGAAGAGGTAAAAATTATGGTCTCGCGGTGGGGTGAAAAAAAAAGCAAGAAATGAAAAATAAAAAAATAAAATAAAAAAGTCAAGCGGCGTTTTGCGACAGAGGCTTAATTAGAGAAGGTTTTTAGGTGCCTCCCTTAAATCACGAAACGCGCGACCTGCGGAGCCGAGAGAAGGAGAAGAGTGGAAGGCCTTTCGGGCTCTGCGGGTGGAAATTAGCCAGGCTGAATTGATCAAAGCTGTTTAACGTAGCCTCTTATTTAAAAAGAAAAAAAAAAAAAATCCATAATCGCTTTCGAGCTCGAAACCACAGAGTTTTGAAAACTCTCTCACAGCACGGTAAGTGCTTTTACTGGTATAAGAATCCCCGCTAAAGTTGATTATACCTATACAACCGCGGATATGGATATACGGATAATAAAAACATAGTATACAATTTTTCATTTTATTTTCATTTTATCTTTTTCTATACTTATTTCTTCTCACTCGTCAGTTTTCCGCCTCCCTTTTCGCGGGTTGTGTCTCCGATAATTCTGTCACATGGTTTGTCATAAGTTTTACCGAAGTTTAACGTTAACGGGAGACTGCAGCACTTACGAGAAAAGATTCGTAGATGGTGCAGCGGAGTAATTAAATATAATTAGGTTTGCGAGTGTCAGTAAAATGTGAGCAGTACCGGGTAAAGTCTGGAGATACTCCCGCGGGAAAGAGTGAACAAAATATATACGGAGAGAAAAATAAAGCGAGCGAGATGTTGGCGATAATGCGTCACCCACCCATAGCGTCTTTAAGACTCTTCATTTGTATTTTAATTAGTGTCGTTATGCTAATTATGCGCCGTTACTTCTTGTTCTCCTTTTTTGTATTCCTATTGCTTCCCTTACGCCTCCCTCCTTTCCCTCTAAACAGATGGTACTGCTACTGAGAGATCACGATGAGTTGCCGCACATTTTCAAGCAAATTGGTTTGACAAACCGCACAATGCGGTCACGACGTACACTGATTCATTAACCTGATAATTAAGAGCGAAGGAAAAGCATTTACTCATGTCTCAGTATTTCTAGTGCGTTAATTTTATATTCCCTTAAAAATTGACGACAGCTATGGTTAAATTCAAATCTCTTAAATTTTCTCTTATTTTATTCGCGCTGCATATTATTCTTTCCTTTTTTTTTTCATTCTTCTCGCGGATGTTATTTTTCTACGTAAAAAACGTGCGACCCCCTTAGAGCGGTGACAAAAAAAAAAGGAAAGAAAAGAAAAAAAAAATACTTTTCGTTAGAGTCACGGCGCCAACTTCTTTAATAATGCAACTCTTCATATTCACGGTCGTTTTTAACAAGCCCCCGTGCTCAAGATTAGGTGAGAGAGGTTGATATCCGGAGGCAGAACGGAGCCAACAAGGAGGGCCAAATATGCGCGCAGCTACAGTTACGATCTTTCTTAATTATTACGATTGCCATTGTGTTGCCACTGCGCTAAATGTAGAGCCCCTCCACGACAATAACAGGCGCGTAGTCATGAATTGCTAATCTTGCATAACTGCGCGTATAACCGCGTCCTAACGCCCCGGTGACTCGAGAAACTCCTATACATAAGAAGAAATCGACGTCGCGACGCCTCGTCTCATAATTTTTACTTTTTGAAAAAGGGAACAAAAAAAAACGAAAATCATATACATTTATTTTTCCCGAACAATTCTCCCGATTTCTCCATTTCTCAGATCATGTTTACCGATGCAGCTATTCGGGACGCTAAGCAGAAAGCGAAACGATCGGAGGGGTCGAAGAGCGAAGGGCAACGGGGTATCCCAATCATATTTATGGGTTCGACTAGCTCTTCCGGATTCGTGGGATCGCAATTCGCTTGGCGTGTCTCACGTGAACCGCGGATTACGTGGCCAAATAGAATACTTTACGATACGGACCTTATTCCATATAGAGTTTCCGTGGCGAGCTTTTGCCTCTGCCTTTCTACAGGCAGCTACGCTCACCTACCAACCTTCACAACTACACCGGGTGTCCAATTCGATTTTCCTTCTTTTTTCTCTTTTTCTTCTTAGACATCTCATAGGATGACGGCCTAAGTAGCCCGGTATAATTTGGACGCAATCGTCCGTGTGGTAAAATGTACAACTGTAATACTGTAGATCGACGTCGCGTTGATCATATAAATATAGGTATACAGGGATGTGATGGCCGCGGTTCATTCGGTCTTCTGCGACTCAGCGATTCTCTTCTTTTCAAGCAATCTTACAATAAAATAAATAAAAATGAAAAACAAAAAGAGGGGTTGGTTTGGAATCCGTTTATTTGTTTATTTACGTACAGTTGATTGATTTTTCTAAACCGAAATGAGCCGGAGGTGCGTTTCGTGTATATCGGGGGTGGAATTGGGTAAAGGCGGAAGAAAATGTTGAGGGTGAAGGACGGGAGTTTAGACTCCTGTGCACGTAGCGTTAATCCAGACGAACGAACGCTTATACGTATATCTCCTGCCTTCTCCGCATTCGACTCAACCCGACTCCGGAGCCTCTCCTCTCTTTCGGTTGACACTTAATTTCCGTTATTCGTACGCAGTTCTCGGTACACGCCCGCTTTATTCCTTTCTCCTTCCCGTTCGCCATTCGCTATTCGCCGTTCGCCGTTCGCCGTTCACCCCATCCCCCTGCGCCAACGCACCCTGTAACTTTCTCTCTCATCTCCACATCCCTATCTTTGTCGCTCTCTTAGTTACCCGCCACTCGACGTGGCAATTGCGAGCCTCAACCACGTCCTTAGCCTGAAAGACAGACAGTCAGACAGACAGACAACAAACCGAAATACTCCCTCGACGAATCTCACCCGGAATGAAATGATATCAAAAACACAAGTGAAAGCAGTACGAGCCCACCTCTAATATAGAGCTGCGAGAGCCGAGGTATTCATAATTGTAAGGGTAGACCGGCATCGCAAACCACCTACTCCGTAACGACACAAATATCTCTGACTACGCACATACCTCACGTACTCAGCTACCCCTGCAGTCAGATAAATTTTCCCTCAAAAGAGAATGCCGATGTTACTAGAAACAACTTTTTATTATACTCAGAGTTTTCTATCTCAGCGAATCTGTAGCCACGACTATTCAGCATCGCTTATCCCCTCGGATCGGTTGCGGGTTTTTAGAATAATGTAAAATAAAAAAAAAATTCACACCGGAAGGGAAATAGATCGGGATATTTGTACGGCGATCGATGAAGTCTGAAAAAGCGCGTTTGTAGATCGAACGAATTCTTGTCTAGAATATATTTTGCGGGTATAAATTGACGACTTTTCATGGTATCGTCGAGGGGGATTCTAAGGGGGATGACTTCTACTCCTGGTGAAGGCATTGTACGTTTGCGGGAGGTCAGCCAGACGCCTCTGTAAAGTCCAGCATCCCAGCGCTTCTTCGCATTCAAATCCCTCGCATCAATATTTTATTGCTAGCACTCCTCATGTAAATTCCTACAGATTTTACGACAATGTAATCCTTGGGACGCCTTCGTCGTCTACGTCTACAGCTTCAGTTCGAGCTCGAGCTTCTCTTAGCCCTTTGGATCTTTCTGCTGCTGCTGCTTCTGCTTCTCTGCAGTATTCTCAGTCAGCTCCTTCCGCCAGGCCGATTATAAGGGGAGATTTTTATCTTCGACGAGTCACTGCTCACCCCCTCCAAACTCGGGTCATACTCCAAAATCAACCCTCCTGACTTCACCCCCTCGACCCCAACGTCACCAGATTATTGTAGATTTTATTTTATCACCAACATTCAAAACCGACACGCGGCGGGGCGAGAGGGGGGGGGAGGGGGGCGCGTCGCGACGGTGACGATGGTCAACGATTAATTTCACTTGAAAATGAGAAACTCTCTTCTTTGTTTTTTTTTTTAATTTGTTACGTCGAACTTTTTTTTGCCCCCAGACTGGAGAGAGTCTAAGGGAGCTCGGAATTAATTTTATCGAGCAGCTAGTAATCGGCAGGTTGTAGATTACACACATGCAGGAGATAGTCGTGAGCCCATTTGTACTTTCCTGGAATGGCAATATTGTCGGTAGCCGCCCAGTGGCCGTTAAGCAGTTAGCGCGGGACCAAGAACCGTTAAGAAACGGCATGGATGGCGGTACAAACTCGATTCTCTCATAGGCGTCTGAGTCTCCTGCCAGCTGGCAGTCTGCCGTACCACCAGATTCCGTCCCTCTCAGTTAACTTGGTTCTTCGCTCTTTCGCGGGGTCTGAAGCCACGGGACCCCCTTAGGACCCCCTGCTCAACCGGGGCCCTCAGCTTCCTCGCGAAACCTCTCGCGAAATATTAATTAACGTTATTAACACCCCACCTTCGAACTCGCGTAGCCCGCTCGCTCGCGCCTAGCCAGCAGGTCTCTCCAAGGGAAAAAACCCATTATCGTAAATCATCGTTTTCCAATAACGCTGCCAGGCCTCTTTACCTCCCTCCTCCCGCCCTACGTCGTTCTGCGTACCTCCTTTCCCGCGAAACTTTTTTTTCTTTTTTTCTTTTTTTCTCCCTTTTTTTTTTATTATTTTATTCCTACTCACTGTACTAAATATGAGCCAGCGCAACGCCCGTGCAGATTCTGAGCCGCGAACGCCAGGCTTATGGCAGGCATATTTAATATTTAAAGCTCATCTGTTCTTTTTTTTTTTTCCTTTATTTTTATTATTATTATTTTTTACTCTCTTCTTTTTCTCCATTTTTACAAACGGAAGCAACGCTCAACTAACGTGGTGGAGCCCACGCGGTATTTCATTCGTTTGTTCACTCGCCCTTTCGTCCGATACCACCGGCAGGCTTTACCACTCCGCGATCTTTCGCAACCCCTGAGCGCACCCCCGGCTACAGGCAGTCGTCTCGATTTACGATCCGGCACTCCTGCGGCAGAAATTTACAAGAGAAACCTAAAAAATCACGCCCGATCCTCCGGCTCGAGCTCTTTCTCGCTCGGTTATCAACCTGCACTCTTGCGGTACGATTCGAGCTAAGGATGAAAATTTTATTGAAATTATTTCCCCATGAATTTGAAATGTTTAACGTGTATATATTTTGATTTTTGGTAATAATTCTGAACGGTTTCCCTACGATTATATTTCTGAGTCTTATATACGTATAACGAAGAATAAGTAGCTGCAGGCGTCGGCGACCGGGTGAAGGAAGAATAAACACGAGCGTTGAAAATCTTATCCTGCAGAGGTTGGCGAGGGAGAGTGGATGAGGAGGTTGAACGTCGTCGACGTCGGTGCCGGCGGTGGCGCGGAGTCTTTCTCTTGGTCTTGGCGGCTCAGCAGCTCGCCTTCTCCTTCCATAATTTGATTGTTTTAATTAAATTTCGCCGGGGAATCGCTTTACGCTGGGCACACTGGGCCCGGGTACAATGCTAACTATGACGTAGACCGAATGAATTGGGATTGGAATGGCAAATGGGTTGTGAGGGTGCGTCGAAGAGGTCGACCAAGAAAGAGTGTACGGAAAAGAGAGAGAGAATTATATGAAATTGAAGTAACGCCGACCCAATGAAAACGAGAGATGGAGAGAAATGTATATGGAAAATGTGTAGCCGTTGGGTGCTGCAGCTACACGCCTACCACGCGTCACTTATTTTACGACGTCTACGTTACTCATTCGTCGCAACTGACGCCAGCGGCGATCGGGAGCGAGCTAATTCGCTGTTTTCTTGTTTTGATTTAATTTTTGTTCCTCATTTGCCTTTTCGGCTCTCTTTTAATTCTTTATCCTTCCCTCGTTTTCTTTTTTCCTTTATTTTTTCCTTTTTTTTTTTCAACAACGGTTATATATATTGTTGAAGCGGAATGTGCTCGAGCAAATATGTATCTAGAGGGTGAAGAAGAAAAATGGGAAGGGGATAAAAGTGAAACAAAACCCCTTTCAAATATTTTTCAATATTTTTCAAGAATATAAATTAGGGGGGAAAAATCCTTCGGATTCCTACACACTAATTGTTAGTCAATCAATTTTCGAATTCAAATGAGCCACCGTTAGATGTTGAAAAAAGTGAGAACGATCCACGAGATCCGGTCCCTGACGATCTTCATTTATTTAGTTCGCCGTCCACGAGGAGTGAATTAAAAATTTGATCCTGTACCGGTTTCTCTTGGTATGCCATAGACGCGGTATCTAGAGTCCCGGTTAGTTGGCTGGGGCTACTTAGTACTTTATATTTTGTTTGTTCCTGGTGGCATTAGCCCCAGGGGTGATTGCCGGGGTCCCGGGAAGGACTCAGACCGCCATGATGCTGTTAGCACTCGTCGGCGTGCCTGGAAACCCTGAGTGTGCACAGCTCAAGAACGCGTATACCTTTCGCCACCCTAACCTTCGTATATATCCTAACGCCCACCACCTGCACCTTGCAATCCTCTTCAAGATCCCGAATTGAGTCCTGAGAGTCTCGGAGATAGCCTTCCAGAGAAAAGTCGCCGTCCAACGCTATACCATACACGACTTTATCCAATTTTGCTTTGAGGTTGTCCAAATCAAAGTGCAACGTTCCGCACGTAGTGAGTCTCCTCCGCTGCAGCTCAATACTGTTTCACATTGTCCTTGTACTTCGTGATCCACCGAAACCGCTCGGACACGTTCTTCTGTTTGAGGTAGAAGAACCTGGACACGCAAGGAAAGAAAAACATCTGAGCAACTGGGCTGGATCTAAAGTCATAAATAATTGATAATTTCGCATCGACACTCTATTCTTCCCTTCGAGATCAAATTCGATCTAGGCGCATGGAATAAGGATAATCGGGAAGAGGTATATGTGTAAATAAACGGAGAACGTATTCGGGAAGGGGAAACTGACCACAAGGAACGCTGTGGTTGCTGGCAGTGACGCGTTGGAACAAATACTTCCGTAGTTATTGGAATTTGTCGCGGTTACTTGGAATTATCTTCCATATCGGGAGTTATGCCGGTGGTGTGGGATGTGTCTGACACCGTGCCGTACCGTTTGCGTTGCTTCGCTATTTGTACAAATTTCGGTGGTTCTCCAGATAACTTTTGAATACGGATCTTCGGGACGCTAGAGGGTTGAAAAATTGAGGGGTGCGAAGAGATCCTCTGGCAACATTCTTTTTTCCCCCGATATTTATTTTTTCCTCATCTTTTTTTTTCCTTACTAATTCTGTTTAAAGACAATGCGGGGGCGTGACTCTTGTTGAGACGTTTTAAGCACCGTCGACAGAGGAAGGAAGAATAAGAAAAAAAGAAATTAAAAATAGAGAGAAAGAAATTGCTCGAAGAGGTGCTCTCGAGGTAATTATGACAAGCGCACACATCTTACAATCATTCCCGGGTGTATACCCAGCTGATAAATCTGATTACACAGCCATTATCGGGCTTTACTTTGTGATTTCAAACAAAAGCTTGAAATGAGGGTTGTGGCTGCTGCCGCCAGCGACCGTCCCCGTCTTCGTCCCCGTCACCATTCTCCGAGGATCTCTGGGACGGGAGGATGGCAGGCAGGCAGGCGGGCAGGCAGGCAGTGGGGGAGGCACTTCTTCCGCCTCAGTCACCACCGAGGGGATGAAAAATTTAGATTGCATTAGTGAAGCATGGAGAGAAAAGCTGACTACCACGTTGAGGACAGATTCGAGATTCCTTAGGACGCTTCAAATCGGCATCGTCACTGGAAACCAGGAACAGAAAAAAATCAGATCAACTAATCTCGTCTTCTTTTCTCGAAGTAGACCTCAAATACTAAATGTTTTATCAAGAAAATAATCAACGAGAATGAGGTTATTGAATGATTAATTTTTTACGCGGCATAAATCAAGCGAACCGATTGATGCAAGTTGTGGAAAAGTATATATCGGTAAAGAAAACGGAAAAGGAAATTGAGATTCTTGTGAATGGGAAAAGAAAGATGAGGAGGGTAGATGAGTAGGATCGGGGAGTAGGGCAGAAAAAAAAATAGCTGAGCATTGAACGCAAACAAGGGTAGCAGTTTCGCAGAGGGGGCTCGAGGAGTCGAGTGGGCGACCTGGGTGGAGAGGGTTAAGGGTTTTTTTTCGGAATGATGGGCTGAGGGGGATCAACGGGATGAAGAGAAAGAAGAGAAGGGGTAAAGGTTAGGAACGCTTTAGATGAGGAAACACCCCCCGTTCTCTGGCGCAGTCACACGATACTTTTTAATTTAGTAAAAATGCGCATTCAACCCGTCGAGTGGCTCGCGAAAAGCTACAGGGGTTCACGGTTGCCCGCGACTTCAATGGAGTCTCGACCCCATAAAAATGTGGAAAGAAAATTTCGTCGAATAGTATTTTTACCAACGTGTAATTGACACAGATTTATTACTTAGTTAGTAAAATTTCAAGTTACACCCCACCGCCGCTTGCCCCGTCTTTTCTTGACTGTACGCATTTCTTAGATTTTTTTAGATTCGAAAATAATGATGATAGTCACGATGTGCGAGAACCAAACTTTTTTTCCCCTATGAATTTGGTCTGGAATAACGTAGGTGTTTTTTTTCGGGGCAAATGAAACTGAACATGGAGTTGAAACTATATAGAGATTATTATTGGCCCATTTAATCTATCCACGTTTTGACGTCGTTTTATATTTGGAACGGTGCCAGCCTGACCAATAGATATTCGAGTAACTTGAGTCGTTAAAGAATTAAAATCGATCTTTCGTGATTATGATAGAAGTGATGGGAAGTTGAGCTTCTGCAGGGAATCCGCTTCCCAAGCGAGAAATGGTAAGATTTGCGGAATCAGGGGAAAGGGGGGCTCGTTTGGCCGTCGGATACAATAAAATCTGAATCGATTGGAATCAACGAGAGAGAAAACAATTTCTACGGAAGCATTTTCTTACCGCAGGCTTTATCGTTGTCTTAGCTGGGAGTTGGACAGGAAAGATGTGTGGTATGGGAGGTATATAGGGGATCGAAACTAAGAGAGTCTTTTCCTTATTTTTATCAGGTTTTCCAAGGGGATGAATATTTAAGGGGAGCGGACTTAATCTGCGCCTAGGGATTCAACAAAGACGAGTATCGGAAAGTAGCCACCATAGGGGTGAAATGGGGTGAGGATGAGGAGTTTTAGGGCCTGGAGGCAGCGTTGCCTCGTGTGCTGTTAAAAATTTTACGCGTGTTATCACCTATTTTTTTTTTTTTTTTCTTACAACAACGATGTCTTTTTTTATTTATATTTTCCAAAGAATTTTGTTATTAGTAATTCGATGCTTTCCAGTTTCCAGATAAATTTCGCACCGAATACCGTCTGTTATTTCCTCTTTTTTTTTTCCAACTGATCTGAAACTATCCGCACATACGGGAGACCGGAGATCTCCGCGACTTTTCTTTGAGCTGTAATTTTAGTTTTCTTTACGGTTCTTCATTCCTTCTTGGATTTATTTTTTTTCTCCTTTTTCTCCAGCTCACATTTCACCCCAATAGATTTTACTTTCGAACGCTCTCTCTCCCTTTTTACTCCAAGAGAACGACCCAGCGATTCAGAGCTTTGTTACCGGATACCTCTTACCGGGTTCTAGTATTTTTTAATCGGGTAAATAAATCGTTTGATTCAATTATCAGCAGCTCCGTAAACCCCCTCGAACCAAGAGGCGTTAGGAGAAAGAGAAAGAGTGGTAAGAGTGGTGAGAGGGGGTCCAAAAAAAGCTTCTTTTTGTCGAGCTTAAGAGTTTTGGAAGTAGGTATGTAAGAGGCTTAAATGGGTGCGAGTCGGGGTTAAATGCCATCGGGCTGGTGGGACTCTGCAGAGTAGTCATCGAGAGAGACGCTTACTTTAATTACGCTAATGGATTTTCTCTTCGCGTTTTGCCATTTCACCGTATGTATGATGCCTACCTACAACAAAATTTGGGTCACTGCGCAGTTTCCTCTACCTTTTTCTCTTTTCCGCTTTATGTTTCTTTTTTTTTTTTTTTTGTTTTTTTTTTCACCGGTATTTCATATCCGACCGAGCAAAACTGAGCAATGTCAGAAAAAAAAGTGAAAGAAATACGGATCAATTCAACCCCCTTGCAAATTGACGCGAAAATATTCCTCGAGCTCCATCGATATCCATATTACGTACTACTCGTGTATAGTACGCAACATTCACACATACATGCGAAAAAGTTGGGTACAGCACGTAGAGAGTTGACAGGTTTACCGATCTCTTATCAGATCGAGAAACGTACAAGGTACAAATATTTTAAAGAAAACACGAACAGGTTTCCCACACCAAACCCTCACCCCCCACCTCCCCCCATTCCAACCTCGCGTCGTCTCGCATCTCGCCCTCTGCCCTATACCGGAGTTCCTTCCGAATCCGTCAAATTGGTCCCAAACGCGATAAACTCTGTACCATCCCCCGTACACCACGGGGAATTGAATTTAAATGTGCCACTCTTTCCTTTTCCTACCACCGAGAACCTACCCAAGTTCACTTCAGTTTTCGCAGCTTCCCATCGCGACTCCGACAAACAGATGGTAGATTGATTTTGGCTTCGTCTTTCCATCGCGGTTTGCCTTGCGGGTGCGATAGGGTGGTATCCGGGGGTGTCTTCGATCTCATTTCAGGTTATTAATAATATCTGGAGGTTAGTATTTCCGGTTCTGAAAGTAGACGAGTTCCGAGTCGACTCGACGCCAGCCTGCAGAATTCTTCTCCCAACGTCCTATTCATTTCTGTATCAAGAGATGTGCAAAAAAAAGAAAAAGAAGATGTACGCGAACCTCGCAGATCTCGCCGATCAGATTCACAAGACCGTACCCCCACGACACACAGATGGAAATACCCTATTTATATGCAAATTCTATATTTGTCGCACAACGCGCACCGTCTTGACGAAAGAAAGATTTTTCCAGCCTACCCCTCCAACTCACTTACCTCCCCCGTAACACCCGACCAACCCTTAAAAACTTTCCAATATTTTTCTACATCCCCCCTCGATATCTAGGCTTACACTTGCATCGTTTCATTGATTTCGGGGTTATCAGTCTCATTGGCCACTATTTTATTTTTCTTCATTTTTCCTTTTTTTAATCTCTTCTTTTTGCTATACTTCGAGAGTGTGAATTCCGCGTACCACGCATGCATTAACCTCACACCACGGTGGTTTCTTGAGTGAAAAATTTTAATCTCCCACGGTTGATTAATAATACATGAATATGGTGTATTTATTCAGTGGTGGTTGGCTGTTTACATTGCATATCAAATATGCAGGTGTCGCTAGGTAGGAAGGTAAGGAGGGATGAAAGCGGGAGGCAGGATGGCGGGGGGGATATTTCGCGGTACGTCGAAAACGAGGGTGATTAGACGCGACGAAACGGGACCCGGGAGTCCCACGAGAGCGAAGATGTTAGATGCCTGAAGCTTGTTAGGGCAATATCGCGTAGCTCGCGAGGAAAAGAATCAGCTACTTAGGCCATCAGCCAGTTTATGTATTCTCCGCCTCAAAAACGGGGTGGGACACTTGGTGTAATTTGAAAAATTTTCAATAACTAACTATACGTGAGAGGTATATACACCAGTTGAAATTTAATTCAAGTTTGTTTTTTCTTTGGCTTTTTGCCTTTTTTTGTTTTTTGTTATTTTCTTTTTTTTTGTTATTCGTGTTGGTACGATATGGCTAGGGGAGCCTTTTGAAGTTTCTATATGTATATAACAGAGGCGAGATGCGGGAGCGAATTTTTGTAGAAAAATTAAAATTCTTTTCCGTAAAATGAAGCAGTTGGCTCGAAAGTATTTTCCAGCGACCGCGAAAGAATTCGTTGAGATAAGAATGGAGATATAGAGAAAAGAGAATGAACGCGAAACGAAAACGAGAGAGAAACGAGATCGTAGCTAAAGGAATAAAGAGGGGTAAAAAGTGGTCGGAGGTAAAGGTACTCGCCGCGGTGGGGAACGAGCCAAAGAAATCCGAGCACAGAACATTCCAGGAAAAATGATTATACAAAGTTGGAAAAACTTTTTCCCACCGAGCAAGATATTTCTCCGCCGCGTGACGTCACAAGAGCTTGAACCACGGGGGCCAACGGGAACCGCGGGAGTGAGCCATTTATTGTTTGTCCGCGTATTATAATATACATACACATACATACGTATATATGTATATATTTATGCACGTATATAACCAAAGCCAACACTTATTTTCAAGGAAAAACATAGTACGAAAGAAAAATTATTATACCTACTTATATATTATGCCCGGGACTTATTGCCTTCGAAGAAATAAAAATCACCGTAGTCTGGCTTACAATTCTTTTATTTTTATTCTCATTTCATACAGAGACGCGTTAAACGTTTCGGTTTAAAACAAAGGAAAAAAAATATATATAGAGAAAAGAGAGATTCGAGTGGGGGGGGGAAACACGAGCTTGTCTTTTTTCCTCGAGGCGGAGACCGATCTAAGGATATTTTTCAGAGCGAATTATCGTAGTACCGCCTCCCTTATCCGAGCACACATTCACGTGTATTCCCTTGGGATTACACGGATCCGTTAAGCCGTGGTTGGATCGGGAACAATCTTCGGGGCTGGAGGTTCCGTTACGGGTGTGTGAAAAGAAGTGATTGCCTTATTTATATTTGCCCCAATAACCGCGTAGCCCGAGAAATAGGCGACGAAGACTTTCGAGGTTGATCGAGGTTTCGACGTACCCCGTGAAAACGACGAACGGCTTAATTTGATGAATTATATCACGTCAAATCCGTAACATGCGCTCATTTGTATGCTCTTAGATACCTCGACACCAACATCGCTCATCTCTTATTGCACGTCGTTTTATTTATTTCTTTCTGTTTCTTTTTTTTTTTTCGTATATCCCTGCCGAAGATTTTCGCGACATCAATTTTTTCAAAGACGAGGAATTTTTTTTTTTTTTTCGCACGATTCGCAATTGAATTATTACATGGTCTTGAAATTAATCCAGTCATAGGCGAGGATGAAAAATTAATCGGGACAAACACCTGCGAGGACTTTTCTGCACCTGACGCATCCTCGGCTATGTGAGTTATACCGAGGATCCTGGCCCCCAGTCGACTGGTGCAGACGGTATAAAGGGTGCCCGGAGGGGCAAAGGACACGGTATTCCCAAGTTTCTAACTTTTGGAAAGACTGGCAGCGGGGAAAGGCAAATCTACGTAAAACTTACGTCTATATATATATGGACGCCATACATAAATACTGGTCCATATAGACGCCCGGGATACCGAAGATTTGTGGTTTACTGCTCGTCTGATCTCTCCACTACCAGTTTCCAGATTTTCATCCCTGCAGAAACCATGCTATCAGGGTGAGTAGCTCCACTGATATCGCGTTGGGGAAACTCTCTGTGTCGATTTCCATCGGTATACGCTGGCTTTCGGTCGTGCAACTTCGACTGGGGCTGTTCAGGTGGAGATTGCGTTTTGACATCTGATAGATTCATGGTTATTGGAATCGAAGTGGTTGGTTATGTTATTCTACATCATAGTGCCCTACCACGTAGGGAATTGAAGGCTTGACTTATCGCTTGACTTCGTGTAAATCAAGTGAAACAGGCTGCGAAATGAGAACGAAAAGAAAAAAAAAAAATTTTAGAAGAAAATCAACCCACCGCGTATTGTTTTGGCGTGTTATTTAATTGCGGAAGTTTGCAGTTAATACCTATTCTTTGCATTTGATCCGAACGAAGGAATAATTAACGCGAAATGCACCTCGGATATTTTGCTATTCGGTAAGTTTATGATCATACAAAAAGTCAGCTGTGACTACCCTACGGGCATAGTGTACGTTAGAGTGGAAATTTTTAATCGCGAGAATCGAAAATTGTCCGAGATAATAATTTTAATGGGAAAATGAAGGTTCAAAAGAAACGAACGGATGCAGCTTTAAGAGGGTT
Organism: Athalia cordata; assembly: GCA_963932425.1. NCBI lineage: Eukaryota > Metazoa > Arthropoda > Insecta > Hymenoptera > Athaliidae > Athalia > Athalia cordata. Next base: position 38,303,527 of record OZ010626.1, read on the forward strand.
GAACGCGATCCCATTATCTGGGGTGCAAGCGAGGACTTGAGATCCAAGGAGACGTCGTTCGTCTCTTTTTCTTTCTTTTCTTTCCTTTCTACTTCTTCTCCTTTCTCGCCCTTGTTGTTCCCGACAAAATTCGTATTTCCAAACTCTGGAGGTCAAGAAAAAAATTGATACATCGAAATACCCCGCAAGTAAAAAAAACTAAGTTGAGAGAATTTGATATTAAGCGCAACAGTCTTGAAAAAATTTTAACCCCTGACTTCAGAAGTATAATACCTTAAGGTATAAGGTCACTTCTGATTCGTGCTTCTTGTACGTAAGGTATACAGTTTCGTTGGTGGCTATAAATCGCGTTCAGAGTTTGGCAACTCGCGTCTCTCTAGCTCGGCAAAAGCGCGTCGTTTGACGTCTCTCTGAAGTCGAGAGCCCCGTGGAATGGAAGGAAGCCTAGCAAGGAACCGGAGACGGAGGTAGAGTAGCTGGTAGAGGGTGAAGAGAGTTGGGGGCGAAGATTCAAGAAGCGGTAAGGAGAGGCGAGGTGAGTTTTACTCGAAGGAATGAAACGGGCAACGTCGTATACCGTCGGAAATTACGATAGCCTCTGATCCGGGGAGTAGTCATTTTTCCTTTTCCCTTTGCACCAATAGCAAACAACTCACAAAGGTACTCAACTGTATTGAATGTCATCGATTAAATATACAGTTTCTTCAGAGAGAAGGCAGTTTTCGCGAGGGATGATCGTGGCCCTTTAGAAACGAGTTTCATCAATACGACAGACGAGACAATTTAATTTGTTATCACAAGCGGGCGAATATCATGAGCGAGCCAAGATTCGCGGCACATCATCGGCAACGAAATTAAGTCTCTTTATCCATCAAAGCTAGGAGGTTAGTTCGTTTCGTACACTTCGGATGCGAGGGGTTTGGATTTAATTCTGATACCTACTGTTATTTTATAAATTTTTTTATTACAAATCTGTAACATATAATATGCAATACGAAAAGTGAGTAACTTTTGTAGACCGTTTCGTTCCGAGGTGATGTTGCTGTACCCCGGTTAAGCAGACTTTGCAAGGTAGAGCTTTTCGTCACTCGTGGCTTTGACATTGACGTAGCGTGGAAGGGTGGCTCGCTAATGTCGTAACCAAGTGTCATCCCCCACCCTCCTTATCCTTCTCGTCCTACACCTTCTCTTCGCTCGCTAGCTACAGGGTGAAGGGATGGAACTCAGGCAATTCAAACGAGGTTTCCACAGGGAGATATATCGGCCCGTTCCTGTGGCATCGCATATCCTCCCATCCTTCCACCCTTCCATCCTCCCATCTTTCTATCACCCTCTCTCTTTCTCTCTCTCTCTCGTCAGAATTGACGACGCGAGCGGTGAATGAGTCGCAACGTTCCTCAAACCCCGTCGACGGAGTACAAAGACTCCTACGCGGAAGCTGTCCGGGATATCGAAGAGCTTGCTAGATGATCGTCTTCTCCTTTTCAACAGATTTTCACCGGGTATTTAACCGAGCTCTTCTCCCGACGAAAGTCAAATTATTAAATTAGTTCTGCTCTTATCATCTTGACGATGAAAATCTGCTGTTCCTTAATTTTTCATCCAGGGTGCCGCGCTGACGGACGGTTCGATACGACGGTAATAACGCTGTATCGAAATGCTGCTGAAAACTTTGTGAAGAAAGAAAAAAATTTTAATTCATAGCCACGTGGTCGGTGTAATTGGTCAGGTCGATTCGTGGAGCGATTTAATGTGCCATTTAGATGCATATTCGATCGGACGATGGATAAAAACTTAAGACACAAGCGCATCCTCATCCCATTAAGAAAACACATTATTGTTATCCCTGCAGGCGCTCTCAAGACAAACTTGATATTTTCTTCTCATTCTTTTCCTTTTTCATATTTCTTTTTCGCGCTCCTCTGAACCGGTCCGCTCGCTTCTTTATACGAGCGCGGAGTTACCCCGCACAACGCGCGCGGGCAATTTTATTCTTGTAAATAGGTCTCTAAGAAGGGAAGAGAATAAGTAAATTAGGCCGGCCGACGCGGCTGATAAGGATCTCCCCCCGGTGCGTTTTTCTTCTTTTTTTTTTTCATTTGATTTTTTTATTTTTACATTTTTTCCTCTCTTCTTAAGGTTGAGTGAGGGAATTGAGACGTCATCAAGACGCGCCTCTTGGCTGTTGCCCTTCTTGTTGGCATCCCTCTTCCCCCCCCCCCCCCCCTCTTCTCTTTATTTTTTACTCTCTTGCTTTTCTCTCTTTCTTTTTCTTCACCCCGTCGAGTTAACGTTAAACCAACGTACACTCCTTAGAGGTCTTTTAGCAGGGCGATCCACTTCCTTTGTTTCGCTTTCATGAGATTTTTAAGTGAGCCGAGATGAGGTTTAAGCGAGATACTTGTGTAGGGACGGTGTGAAGTACAGCGCAAGGAATAGGGAAGGGAAGGTGCCAATTATCGTTACGTTCCCAAATACCCGCACCTACTATAATACACACGCCCCAACTTATCAGGCAGAAAATAAACAAGAGCGAACGCTAGCTGGGGTAATAGTGAAAAAAGAAGAAGAAAAGAAGAAAAAAATAATAGAAGAGAAAAAGAAAGGAAGTAAAAAATTCATTAGATAAGAATAGAGAATATAATAAATGGAAATAAGAAAACGCGGCAGCCAAAATGTCGATATTCAATAAATATCACAAGTACCCGCAACTGGTCAACGCGTAACTCAAACACAGTATTCCTCTCAAAAGATATTGGATTTAGTCAAAAAGTTTATAGGAGGGTATTAAGAGGAAATCCACGTCCAACTCTGAGGGATGAAAAAAAACAAAAAACGAAGGGATCTTGGTGAAGGTATTTGTATCGTTTCGTCGTTTCGCGGTTCCATATATACAGTGGCACGCGCATCGGATGGCATCATATTATTGGTTTTATGGCCAATAAAGGGATGATGGGCCGGTAACGCGCCCTGTGGTCGAAAGCGGGGTTCCTCCCATTCCTCTACTCTCCCATACTTTCCTAGAATCGTTGCCCTCCGATCGTGTCCGCGATGAGGAGAAGCCCGACCGATATTGGCACGAGTTTGCCATCCGTTCAACAGAGCTGTCTAGGTGTCGCGCGATTGGTTTTGTATGGAAGATATAGTCCGGGGAGTCCCCGATGCAGTTAACCAACTGACCAGTGGCGGGACGCCCTTTGGGACCCTTAGACCTTCATTTTGTCCCAAACAAAGGGCAAGAAACAAAAGAGAACAAAATAGGAAGGTGGATTCAACCCTAGCTGCAGAGTTAACCCAAAAATCGAAAATTTTCACAACCCTATGTTCGCGAAAATTTATACCGTAGCAACTGAATCCCAGAACGAAATTTGGAGAGTAAGAAACGAATGAACCGCTGGTGAAGTTGTGATTTTTTTTGTGTGTCGTTTTCTGTGTTTCATTCTTTTTTTTTTGTTTTTTTTACGTCTGTCCAGACCGAGTCTCCATGTCCAAACGCGATCCGTAAGGGGCAGACGTGGTAAGCTGAGATTACAAGCAGATTAGATCCCCGTTCTCTTCCTTCCTCTTTTCCTCTTTTTCTCGCCCCTTTCTTTTCTTCCCCAATCCCCGGGACCTTTTTCTCGTAAGCATTTGTTTCCTTGCGTAGTATCGCGACGACTTACTTACATACAGGTGTGTGTTTGTTCATATGTTTGCTCAACCGACTCGCATACCCTACAGCTTTTGCATCTCACAGTGTTATTACTTCGGCTTTATTCGTTGTCAGCTATATTCCGAAATCGCTCAATCGAATTAAAAAACGTTTAATTTTTGACACGATTCTTTTGACATGAACTTCTTAGGAGAAGATTCGTGCATTGCCTATGAAATTGCTGCACAGGGTCTACGATAGAATCGGGAGAAAATCGAGTCGAACGTTGAGCAGTGAATACATTTAAAACGGGAATATGATTACACCGATCGTCTCGTGAACGACCTGCAGGACTTGTTCGAGGGGAAATGGAGCAGAGAACGTTTGAATTTACTGGCGGAAATCCGCACGCTTTTTCCAGAATGCAGCGTTTTTAATGGCTGCTATTCAGCTGGTATATGTTAGTCTCTTAAGATGAAATGTATAACGCAAACGAAAATGTCATCAGCAGATTCCAGAGCCCTGAATTTTGACTGAAACGCTAGCTTTGAGTATCCACTTTATTTCGTGGGTGAAACTTATCTCTGAAGTGATCCCCGCGAATCAGAAACAAAGCGAATAAATTTTCAAGATATAATAAACCCGTTCGCTGTATGAATGAATAAATGACGTCTGAGATCTGCAGTACTATATACGTTGCGGTAGACTGAGAATGGGGTGCTGAATGTATAAGCGAAATGCGGAGGGTTGGTCGAGGTGAAAAAATAAAGCAGTAAGCAAACCTGCACCGTCGCAGCAGCAGCAGCCGGGAAAACCATATAGAGCAGTGGATAAAAAGTCCAAAAGCTGGTATCTCCTTCGGTACCGCCTCTCGAGGCGAGGCTATTCTCACAGGAAAGAAGAGCTCAAATTTGTTTTCTCTCCTCGTTTATACCATTTAACTTGCAAATACCTACGCTGAGGCGCCTCATATCTACCCTTAACATGTCCGTATACGTGTGTAGCGCGTGTGTGCTATGCAGGAAAATGGAACAGAGGAAAAAGCGATAGCTTCGAACTCAAGGGAACTATAAAATAAATAAAAAGCTCGGAGGATATAGGACTCCGTAAAAATAGGCGAGTAATTTAACCTGCAGCAAAAATCAATTTCTTGTATAACTTAGAAATCAAATTGTACTTGGTTCAAATTTGAGAACCTCCTGCTATATTATTCTTTTAGAAAAACCGTATAATATTTGACTGGGGTGAATGTCGTGAGTTTGGAAGTGGTTGCGATCAGTTTTCCGAGTATATTTTATCGGGAGTGGAGTTCGGTGCGTCGGGGTAGGTATCGTTTTACGATGATACTGCAATTCCCTTTATACCTCGGTCCGTCCCGTGAAATCTCAGCTTGTTTCGAAGACGACGCGTCGGCGGCTCAGCTGTCTGAGATATTTCTGAGAGAAGGGGTGGTGTATGAGGGTGGCTCATATGAATCCTGCGAACGCGGATATATTAGGATTATGTGAATGGATCTTTCGGCGCAAAAGTGACAATCGCTAGTCACGGTCACCGCGAGTATTTCTGACGTATTAAATACACCCTAATTTATTCTCCTTTCACCCAGGAAACACCCTTTCCTTAGAGAACCAAACTCCGTTGTCTTCCTCCGTCCTCCTCCTACGTGGGCGTCGCATGACCGGGACATTAAGACATTGTTCGTATGATTTACAAGCCGAATTATATTCACGTGCCGACCGTATATTAAACATACATTGTGAGTTAACCCTTGCCTTGGTTCGCCTCGCCTTTCCTTGCCTCCTTGCCTCGCCTTGCCCTTACGGCAATCCTAAACTATAAGGGGACACAACGGCTGGTAGTAAACCCTCACCTCCACCTCGCCTCGTCACAGGTCTCAGCTCACTTCTCTTCTCTCCTTATTACTCTTCTCTTCTCTTCTTTTCGCTATAGCCCGAGGCACTCTACTGTCGGAATAATGCATGCAAGAGGACGCCATTATATTGTACTCGACCAAAGACCCTTTTCCACTACAATCGCGCGCAGTTCTAGGGTACCTACTCCCACTCTACTCTAAGCCTGTAAACTGAATATCGAACAACATCCACCCCGTCCAATCGTCCCTGAGCTTTTTAATACTTTGAAACTTTCGAAAAACACGAAGCAAAAATTTTAAATTACTCATCAACTGCGCCGTTCCCGAAAGACACAAGTGTAGGGATTGCCCATCGGAGGAGGGAGTAAGAAGCGTAACCCATGACGTAGGAAAATTGTAAACTCTGAAAAGGGTTGACTCGGGGTTTCGGGTATAAGGGTTCCGCTAAGCCCATATCTATTCGTTGCTGGACGGGCACATCGTCGACGTAGTATTCCGCAGTGGTTGGCGTCGTCTCGTTCGGCGTTGGTATAATACGCGTTCGGTTCTGTTCGGGGCAAATGGCAGCGGATGATTGATCGCTTGGCTAATTGGATGATCGATGGCGCGAGTTCATCAGCGGTGTTGCAGGGCTACACTCGTTTTACGAGGTCCGCACCGATATACCTACTCTCGCCGAGGGGGCTTGCTCCAGGGTGCTACAGCGCTTCGGTCCAGGAGTCCCTAGGGGGTTCACAGAGTTGCCCGGGGGTTGCCTCCGCCTGCTCGGGACAACCTCATGCTAATATTCTCTAGCTCCATACTATCTCTCATTAGTTATACCCTCCGCAGACCCGACGCCGAATATCGTCTGACCACGACACGTTGACCCGCATCCCTTAACCCTTTGACGCAAACGGCGTCGCCTTTCGAGAAACCATTTAAACATCACTGATCCCAAATCGTGCGTCTCGTCCGAGATTGCCACATTTCTGGAGTGTAAGATGGTCTATTTGTGATGTTCGAATTCGTGATAATTACGTCGATTTTTTTCATTCACCAAAAGTGTTCCGGCGTGAGACTCTGGATATTCAAACTCGCTGACGCACCCGAATGTATTGAATACGGAAAATTTTCTGTAGTATAATAATTTGTAGCGAATTTCAACGTTTCAAATTTTCTCCATACGAAAAGTTAATTTACTGCACGTCCTTCCACCTTTTGACTGACACATCCGACGCTCCTGCAGCAGGCTAGAGCTCTGCATACTTATACCTTAAATATATCCCACCTACATCGCTTTCGCCCACTCCAAAGTATACTCGCTCTCTCAAGAGCCTGACTCTGACGCGTCTCAATGAACTCGTCACGTGATATAAACTCCGGCTAGACCAGCAGCTGCAACACAACCAAAACTGTTCGTACGTATGTACCTACGTTTTACCTACCCGTTATACCCATAGTTCAAATATTTTACAACCAGAAAGTTACTGTACATCTTTTAAGTGACTTTCAACTTATCAACGCTCACAAACTGAGGCTGAAGCTGCGTATTTGATGATCGAAATTTGAGGGGTGGTGAAGGGGCGGATGAAACGGACCAACATCCACGTCAGCATGGGTGAGCAAAAAGAGAGAAACTTTTTGGAAGAGATGTTAAAAAGTTGGTTATTTCTTGAATTTTTTTTCGGCCTCTTCCCACTCCTTAAAAAAAAAGAAAAAAAAAACACGGGTGGCTGGTCTTGTTAATATTTTTTCTCGTCTGCTTCGTTTTTTTTTTTTTCTTCATCGTACTCGCCTCCCGACCGCTTCGGATCCAAAAACCAGGCAGGGGGTGAATTGTCTGCCACGACGGGAGAGGAAGCATAGTCTCGAATCTTGACTTTGCCTCTCATCTGGTCCTTGCGGTAAAAGATTTATCATTAGATAAAAATTTGTCGATTTATAAAATGATGAATAATTTCATCTATAACACGACAAGCGCAGTTTTGGACAATACGCGTCACGCATTGTTAAGTAATTGTTGAGGTGATTTTGTTCTTTTGCGGTATGAATTTTCTTCGCCTTTTCATCTTTTTTTTTCTTTTTTTTGCTTTGATTTCTCTTTCTTCTGTTTTTTCTTGTTCTTGGAAGAGGAGATCTTTCGCAGACGGCGTCTTACGCGTTTGGCATTCGCGATCACTCGCGCGGAAGACAGCCGATCCGGGGGCGTCACGTGCAGCGGACGCTCCAAGCGAATTAACAACTCACGCGTCATATCTCGCATTATTATCCGATATCGAGTTATATTTCAAACACCTTCCCTCCCATCTCCCCATCATTACTAACGAGCATGGCTATATCAATTTCTACGTCACCATATTCGGTTTATCTCCAGCTACCAACATACGTATAACTCTACCTTATATATTATATACCCTGTTGACGCTTCGCTGATCTCGAACATGTTTCACATGTTACGTTGTCACGCAAACTCGACATACTCGCTACCTATAGGTATTCGTGCATCCATACACGTTTCATAATCTATCTATATTCGATTTCTCTACCTACGCTACGAATTATTCATACATTATACATCGCGAGAGGAAATGTCGAGATTCGCAGAAAGCTGCAACCAATAGAATAGACGTATTGTTTTAGAAATATTATATCTGCCGTTTCGCGGTGGTAAGCATGCAGACAATTGGCCGTCGACGTACAATTTTTCTATCCACCCAGTTGAATTCGCAATTATTAATTTTGAAATTGTTTTTTTTTTTTCTTTTTTCAACCGTACTTCTAGTTCATAAAAATGACTAGCTGCCGTGTACGGCGGAATATTTTATCTGGTACAATACAGCTCGTGTATGTTTAATATTTCCCCGAGAGCAAAATCCACCACTGCGAATGAATTTCTTTGATTTATATCTATTTCCATAATTTCCTCTTAGCTGATAATTTGCCACCCCCCCTACCCATCCACCCAACTACCCCCCTCCTGTATTCCAACCCTGGCCACACACCCCAAGGCGCTGTTGCCGAGAGAAGGAGAAGGAGAAAGAGAAAGTGAGATAGAAATCATTTCTCCCCTTTTATCTCTCCCTCTTCTATCCCTTACTTCGTGTACATATCTATTCCCCCTTCCGTTTTCTCGTTACCCAATATAACCCAGTTGCAACGTAGATAAAATTATTTTGGAAATACTGCGTTCGGTTCAGAGGAATTTCTAACTCAAGGCTAGATGTTTTTGGGGGGTAATAAAAGTAACATCATTTTTTTGGAGACTCGTAAAGTGCGTAGTCTCCTTTGTCACGTTAGCTTGCGGTAGGTGCCTCCCTGTATTATAGCCTCAACCTCCTGTCGGCAGTCTCACATCTCCCACGGCACAGCATCCCCTCGCTATCTGTGGGTGCTGGAAATATTCAAATGAATTTCTAATCTGAGGCAGCTCAGACAGCAGAGCGAGGGAATGAGAGAACGAACGAGAACGAGAGACGGAGACGGAGAAATCGAAGCTGCAGACAGGCGCTTTCGGTAGACCGATATATTCCTCGTGCACCTTTAAGATGCAGATTAAGTCGAAAAATAAATTAACAACAACCGCGCATAAATTTTTATTGCAATTTACGACATCGGATATAGGATGACAAAATTAGCATTGTTTGTTACCGATGATTACAGGTGCGACAAAAAAAAAGAAATTATATATAAAAAACCTGGTACGATGATGCTCAGCTAGTTTTGTCCACGTTTATAAATACTCTCTGTAAATAGGGAGAGAAGCCGCGGTTGTTGTTGGTGAGGGGGAATAAGGGGCTGCAAGAAGAAGGCGCTAAGGTTGATGCGAAAGAGGCGAGAAAAGCAAGAGAGAGGCGGCCACCCACGAAGTGCTAAGCTGATAGGCCGTGAATCTGCGAAGAGAAGTTGCAGGGGGTCGACTGCGAGAGTAAAACGTCCCTTTAATGCTCTTACCACTCCTCCCATTGCCCTTATCTACTCAGGTCTCAACGTGATCACGACGAAACCATAAATGAGAAGAAGGAGAATATCAAGTGCTAAACCAACGCCGGCCCGATTCTCCTCACCCACCTCCGAAAATCGATAAATTTTACCGCGTTTTTCGACCGATTATATTATAATCGCCGTGAATATAGCGGTACGATATAAGCTTACAGATTCTATTCGAAAACCATGCGAAACTAGTAATTCTGATTATCGTCCGGAGAAAAAACAGGACGTTTCGTTTTAGCCCGCGGTGGTAGAATAAGCGTGCGTTCCTGTCGCGGTGCGTGGTAAGCATAGATGTGTAGTGGTAAGTAGGAAAACCTAATCCCTTGGACACGCCGCATGCCCGTGACAGCCAGCAATTAACAGAGCGGACTCTCTCGCCTTGAAATTTTGTGCAACTACCACAGCTCCGCAGCCGCTAAATTGTCGTACCCAATCCATAGCTGGGCGTGCGGAAAGACCGCTTTACGATTTCCATTCCCGATTCGCGTCATTATTCCAACGTATCCAGTTTATATTTCTTCATTTTATCCGGACTGAAAAAGGCGGGGGAGGTTTATAAGCGCAAAAAAAAATTTATTTTTTTTAAAACCTTTATCTCGATCGGTTGAACAGCTGAGCGTAACGTTGCACGACCAATTCCACACCCCTAAATTTTCTCTTATGTTTGGAACGTCGTGCTGCACGCGATACAACGTTTAATGTTCGTGAAACGTGGATCGTATGTATACATGCAGGACGTAATTTCCGTCTCAAGGTTCTGGTGGTATAGCTGAGAGCCCTGCAGCAGCAGCAGCAGCAGCAGCAGCAAACTCCTCGTCGTCGTGTCTAGAGAAACGTCGTGGAAGCGACCACTTTTCGGGCAATAAAAGCCGGTGCCACAACCAACCATAGCTGCTGCCTACAGTTGGGCTATACATAACCCTGAAGGCATTATAGGCATTACGAAAATACAACCCCCACGTCTCACCACCTTCGAGCCTGTTATTACCACGTATATCATTTTCCCCTTTCTTTCTACTCCGCGGAGCTTCCCATCCCGAATCGCCCGCAAGATAGTCAAATCAAGTCGTGGCCACGATATAACGGCTTTCACAGACACAATTTCATCAGCACCTTATAACATCATTCTTCAACCCCTCGCGCGACGAGGAAACATCCCCTGTTTCTAATAACGGATTACACGTATATTCTCGCTTGTGCGATATGAAATTCGTTAGTTTTTTTTATACATCTGCAATTTTTACCACGTAGTCGATGAATTAATTTTGAATATTATTAGGTAGAAGAAAAAAAAAAAGAAAAGAAGAAGAAGAATAACTTGTTCGAGAATATTTTATAAATATAATGCGGGACGCGGTAATCGTTGGCATGTCAATCCATCTCAGTTACAGGAGAATCAGGTGGTTCGAGTCGAGTCCTTCGACGATAAGGGAGGGAAGCGGGGTGGGATTGGAAATGAGGAGGGTGCGGGGATTTTTCCGAACAGCCGCGTAACGTTTAAGATGATTACCCAGGAGCAACCGGAGCCGCGCTCGCCGAAATTCTTACACCGGAGGTACCAGATTTCGCGGTGGATTTCTTCTTTTCTTTTGTAAGAGAAAAATCGTCGTTAGACAAATGGGATGTTTTATCTGGTATTACAGCTTTTTATTTGAGCTCCGATTACAAAGGGCGACACCAACACGACGTTCTGCCGCATAGCCGCGAAGCTGTATAAGCCCTAAACCCCGAAGAAAAGGGCAGGAGACGGCAGTAAGATTGAAGTAAAGCGATTTGCAGCGACGCGAAGCACTTCGGGAAGCTCTCCTGGGCAAACGGAGTCACGGAGTACTTATCACCGGTGGTTCAACCATTTTATTGCTCCCTGATAGCTTGTAAAGGGTTACCCTACGCCTACCCTTTACAAAACGCGTGCACCACTGTAGGCGTGCTCTGCAATCTTACAAAATAAATTTTCCAAATCGTGACTCGAATCGTAGCTATCATAGAACCATATTTTATTTCACCTTCTGTTTTACGCGAATGAAGAAAAAAAAAAATGAACAAATAAATTGTAACCAGATCTCATTAACCCTCCGCGCAATTTTCTGTAGAAAGAATTCTCTGAATGTTTATTTCTTTATTTTTCTTTTCTAAGTTTTCGTCATTTTTTTTCTGTTCCGTCTTGTTTCGTTGCGTACCTGCACCGTACGACAGAGACATGAAAAAATGATTTTTTACGAAATTCAAGGGATTCACCCTTTGACCCTTTATAATGACTGCAAGTTCAATCGTAACGGCAATGAAACAGGGTTCAATAAATAAGAGTAACGAAGACCCGAAGCTTTCGTGGGCTTCTACTGCAAGGAATAATAAATAAAAAAAATAAAAATGGTCGTGTGGTGGGGTGGCTATTGGCATCCGAGAAGAAAAAGTTTTATTACATTAATTATCGTGTTGGATGCCGTAAAACAATTCTAAAGATTACCCGTTGTTAAAGGAGGAGTAATACAGATATACCAACCCCCACTGCCAGTTGTAATTCTTATTATGGCTTTTGGAACATAAAACTGACGATCGAAGTAGGCTGGAAAATTAGTTGTCAAAGAAAATGGGGTGGCGATTATTCTCTTGTTACTGGTACTGATTTTTTGACAAATGTTTCCACATGAAAATTATATATCTTTTCCCATCAACGAACGCGGTAACGTTCATTTAAAATAAATGAAATTCAGTGCTCATTATCGGCATTTACTTTCTACCAGTTAGTTCTTTTTTTTTTTTTTCTTCTTTTTTTTTCAAGCAAGAAGAATCAGTTTTACCTCGTGCCCGGTGAAACCCGCGGTGTGGTTTTACTTGGACGTAAGTGAGTGCGGAAGGTCGCTAAGTACACCGGCCGCTACGTCCACAAACGGCGCAGCGGTGTTCTAACATCGTTAGAAATTCGTTCTATTTGTGTTTGCACGACCATCATACGTGGAGTAGCTAGTTATCGTATAGGTACAGGTAGAAAATCTAACGTATACCTTCTGGCGGCGCGGTTTTAGGTCCTTGCGGAGTGAGTTCTTTCACGCTGTTTAACTTATTCATTAAAAAGTCAAACACTGGAAACAATTAATTAGTAATTAACGCTAGGCCAGTGAGCGGGGGACTAGAACTTTTGGGCGGGGGTTTTCCATGCTCGAGGCAAGTATAGGGGTTTCTTTTGCAAGAAACTGCTAAGTTTTCAACTTTAGTTTCCCCGTTATTTGCTTCTAATTAGCGGACAAACAGCTACCCGGAATATAGAAATACCTTCATCCGCAGAGAAAATCTACACCGAGGCAAAACCTGGTCGATCGGAGTACGAACACAATTCTCTCTCTCTCTCTCTCTCTCTCTCTATTTTCTACTTTCCTACAGTTTTCTTCTCGCCAAACTTATACTTGGTAAATTATTGACAGTATAATTTAATCACTTTATCATGGTTGCCAGTAAAATGTATTTTCTTTGTTTCACATATTTTTAATAACCTTACCCGTCCGTCTTTGCATATCGATAGTCGCTTTTTTAGAAATTTCTCCATATACCTAGATTTGCGGGTGAACGAATCCAATGTGGTCCTGGATTTGATAGAAATTATTGACAGGGTGTTGGGTCCAGAAAATTCAGAGTGGTCGAAAGCGTTGACGTGTAATTTAAGGTTTTCCAGGGTACAGAGACGTCGTGGGGACACGCAATCGGGTCGGGCCGCGTACCAACAATAGGTCGCGACGAAGTTGGTCAATTTCCGTGTTGAGAGACGGAAACGTGAGTGAGAGAAGGAAAATTTATAGAATGAGCGAATGTGTGAGGAAAGTAGGTATCAGAGGACAGTAGGGCACAAACAAAGTTGGTTTAAATTTAGCAGCATCGCTGCAGTAGTCGTATAATAGGATATGGGAAAACATCGACATCGGCAACGGCAACGCGTACTGCAGTTCCGAGCTGATGAAATTAACGCGGGTACAAAAAAACCAACCAAGTTAGCCGGGCGCCACCGTATCACAGAAGTGGATTTTAGCGGGTAGATTTCGCAAGTAAAAGTGGCCTGCGACACGTCACTCTTTTTCATCCGTCTTTCTCGCTTATATCCACAGAACGAGACTAATTCTCTCTTCGTCGACGTCAGTAGCAGTAGCAGTAGCAGAAGCAACGGAGTTGGCTAAGCCAGAGCTACGTGGCGACGGGATTTAATTAAAGTGACGTGCAAAAAGTCGTTAGAACATGGACATCGTTTAAACTCTGGTTCGAGATTCTCTTAAATATCGTCAACCCCCCCAGTAACGGTGCAGCACGCATTTAGTATAACTGCGAATGAACAATGTTACGAAATTCCCAGCAAAAGAAAGTTTAAAAAAATAAGGAAAAGAAAAAAAAAACAATGAGGACAAAGGAGATTCATTCACACTGTTGCGAAAGAATTACTCCAACGTTAAAATTGTGCAGTACGACTTTAAATATTCGTATAAAAGCACCTGAGGTGATTGACTTAATTTTGTGAAAGTAATTAATGTGAGTGCGGTCTCTAGCTTTCGCGAAGTAAAAGAGCTGGAGTGGAGAATGGATGGGTAGGGGGAGGGGGAGGGAGGAGATCAAGGGGAAGAGGGAGCAAGGAAAATATCTGCGATGAGATTGCGGAATATGACATCACAAAGAATACACACGTACGTCGTTAAGCCGGGTTCACACGGGACGTTCAGAGTCGCCGACGGCAAAATTATAAAGAGAGCCATTAATTAAAACCGACGGAATATAATATATAACCGCATCTCCGGGGTTAAAAACCGATTCGAAGCATCGGTAACTATATAGATTTTATATGCACGCCCATCAACCGCCCAACCGCGTGCCACTTCATCCCCGGGAATCACACGTTTAATTTGAGAGCCGAGAGCTATAAAAAGTTGAATAAACCACGGGGGTAGGTATCTGGATATGCATATAGTGCGTTTTCTTTTTCACACCCTTGCGTTGAATGGCGCGTCGAGTATAATCGTGCCTCTCTGTTTTACTCCCTTTCCTCATTCCTCTTCACACTTCTAGTTCCCTCTCTTTTATATACTCGGTATTTTCTTTTCTTTTTTTCTTTTTTGTTTTTAGTTGTTCCTTTTTTCTTTTTTGGTATTATTATTTTATTTATTTATTTTCTTTCCACCCGAGTAAAGCTCGGTGGGGCGAGAGGGGCGTCAAGTGTCGAGTGGACTCAAGCACAGTCAAGTGTTTGAGTCCTCGACACTCTTTTCTCCTCTTTCATCCTCTTTGTACGGTGAACTCCGTCAATGAACCGACGAGGATCATTTAATCCGCATTCCGCTTTTCCCTTGGATAGCAGAAAAATTTATATATAACGTACCGTCACGCAGACAATCATTGTTGTGTGAATGGAGATAGAAAAGGATCCGAGTTAAAATGTTTATTTGAAACGACGTGATTTGCAGGAAAAACAACGTTCACTTGGATAACGTATAATCTATGCGGAGATCCAAGACGGTTTGGTTATAACAAAGAATTGGTGCGAGAAAATCTTGTGGCTCTGATAAACCCGTTAATTGCAAGATATCTTCGGCGGGTTCCTTGGTATAGAAAATTCACATTCACCTCAGGTTCGAGTGGACGAGCCGACGGACGGCGTGGCGTATCGGTTAATTAAAAGTCGAGAAGAGCTTCCACCGAACCACCCTTCGCAAATCCTTCCCCAGAATTTTACTTCTTCAACCCTTCCTCGGGGGCAGAGACCGCCACCGTATGCCCGCGCCTATAATCCGCCCTCGCCGAGAACTGAACTGATCGGTAAAATATTTCGTCGAACTAAAATTCATAGCGAATGTATACGATTCCGATGATGCTGCTTTTTTAGTTTCGACTCGGAATTTATTCCGTCCACAGCTGTTCTGCTAGGAGGCAATTAAAAATCTGGAAATTTAATATGAATGTTAGTTTGGTCGTGGTATAGATAATTCATATCCACGAGGCACAAGGCACAAGGGCTGCTGGATTAGCCCTCGCCCTTGAATCTCGCGTCTCGCGGGCTGCGGCACATTTATAAGCGGCAGCCGATGCCACATCCTTCGGTCCGTTGGTGGGTCGATATCAAATTGCCAGAGATAATTACGTTACGTTACGTTGCGATAGCAGCAACCAACCCAGCAGCCATAGCAGCGAAACGCTAATGCCAGGACCGGGGCTAAAATTAATAAGGAAATCCTGACATCATTCTTGGAATCGTACACCGCCCTGGTTCACTACCGTATAGTAAAACTATAATCAACTTTGTAGTCGCGGACTATACGGTAGAGCAACTTGAAATTTATTCGAAAGTCGGGCTGAGTTTCGAATTCGTTGATCTGTTAAATATTTTGCATATCACACGCGCAGGGTTATGCACATATATCATACGAGTTAAAAGGGTGTTTGAGATATTCGAGTCATCTAACGTTTCCAATTTCCAACTCGACCAGAGGTCCTTCCTTCCTTCTCTTCCTTCTATGATCTGCTCCTGCAGGACGTGGATGCGGTTGCGGTGGTCCTTGTGATCAATATTCCTTGCCCCCCTTTGCCTTGGCTTACCCCTCCGGCGTGGTACCCTTCCCCCCCTTCCTTACGATCTCTCCATCTATCCATCCGTCTCTCTTTATCTCTCATCTTTATCCTTTCTATTTCTCTCTCCCTCTCTCCCTGCTCCGCTCTCTTCCCACCGCCCTTTCTCTCTCTCCCCCCACACCCCGTTCACTCCTCTCGCACCCTTGTCTTAATTAGGAGTCTGAATCTGCGGCGGACACGCGTAAGGGGACGAGGGCCGAGCCGACCCAGACGAACACACTGTCCGAAACATTATTTCCAACTTTGGCTTGCAGATACGTACAAGAGGTAACCCCCTTCCTTCTCTTTCCCGTAAAGCACTTTTCACATCCACACTTACCTCATACGTCCAGAGCTTATTTTTGCTTCCACGTTTTTTTTTTCTTTCGTTTTTTTCGACATGATTAGATATTGTTAGTGGTGCTTTTTGTAGAAGAGTTTTTCGATCCACGTGGCTTAATTTGGTGAGATACCAAAAGGGAATGTTGGTCGAATTAATTCTGACAGAATATTTCTTAATAACCAGCGAGTTTGGAGGAACGATCGCGACTCGGAGGCTCATAGAAACTTGAATTAGCCTGATATCGCTGGGCGGGTCTGCTACGGCGTATCGATAACGTCAAAATAATTAATTATCCCTGTACGTTGGTGTAGAGGCTGTATGAGGTATAATATGCGATTCGGCAAAAGCTAGCTTCGTATGGTGTGGTGAATCTCGTAGGAAGTCATCTGTGAAACACAGTTACAAGATAATATGTGCATTAGAATTTACACGGTGTGTTTCGATGAAAATTTTCATTCGTATATCAGGACGACGAAACATCCAGAGGCCTCCGTAAAAATTCGAATCGGCTGCCTGGTATTGGAACGGAATATTGAGGAGTCTCGTCTATTCATTAGATCCGAGGACGACGAGGAACTGCGGCAAGGGAGAGTAAAATTCTACGGCGTTGAACGCCCCTGAAGTATGGGGCAGCCGAAGGGGAAATATTCACCATAAATTACACTTTCGAAATTTCATCTCTAATCATGTGC
The DNA here is from genome assembly GCA_963932425.1 of Athalia cordata. Lineage (NCBI taxonomy): Eukaryota > Metazoa > Arthropoda > Insecta > Hymenoptera > Athaliidae > Athalia > Athalia cordata. The sequence goes on from OZ010626.1 coordinate 38,320,617, forward strand.
AGGAAGTGTTCGTGAAGAAATTCTAATGAAGAAATGTCTCTTTTTGTTTCAGAGTTGTCCATCGCGCGGCGGGACTTTCCCCGCCAAATCATGAACAAGGTAAGAATTATTTGACGAATCAACGTTTATTTTGTTTTCTCTCATTTCTTCGCTACGGTGTTTGATTAAATTTCTTTAGTTTTAATTGCTACCGACGATTATCTAATCGTTCGCCGACTGAGTTTACTGATTAAATGACGACTATTAAATTTAATATGCGAATTGTACTTGCTGGGTTACTATACTGTGAGTCTAAGAGCAGACGGTTTGTCCGTCGGTTAGTTAGTCAGGGGTGTAGTTACCACGGCAATCGACCCAACACGCCGGACGCTATCGCGTGTCACCTACGCCTCCGCGTATAGCTATTAAACCTGCAAATGCGGAGCTACGGTTCTTCACGAATATAGCAACCTTGTGTGCTCGCTTCGCTTCCAGAGAGCGAATAAATCCATAGCGCTACCAGGAATTACCATTTTTTCATTTTTTTGTCACAACGAAAGAAGAGAATTTTACAAATCTGGAGTATTTTCCGAGTATTTCACAATCAGTTACCCCCTCGGTATTTTCACTTTTTTTTTTTTTATTTTTTCAAAGTGGTATCGAAATGTTACTCTTCGAGTTTAAAAATATTTCTAAGAAAATGGATTTTCTATTTGAATTTTATAATGGACTGGTGGCGTGGTGAGGTGGGGCAATTTTGCCTACCTCACCTCGACTCTACTTTGTTGATATATAAGTGAAGTGAAGCTCATTTGTAGGCCCTTTGCGCCGTCTGCCTCTCCTTCTCATTATGCATTGCACATGAGAAAACTTCGAGTCTCTGCTCTGCTCTGCTCTGCTCTGCTTTGCTTTGCTCTGCTCTCCGCTGCTTACCTTCGCTGTACTCGGCTCTCTTTTTCGCTCTGGTTCTCTCGTTGGCGTGGCTGCTGCTTCTTTATAAACTTTTAATGATGGCGAAGCCTAAATCGAAAGGTGCGCGCCGCTCGCGAGCTACGTAAAATTACCAAGCATCGTCTATCGAATATCAATATATTTGGTTATTGGCTCTGCCTTCCTGTGCATACCGCAGACAACCGACTCACCAACTTTTCTTTCTTTTTTTTTTTCTTTCTACAAATTACCTAATTGACCCGGCGCAGTTTTCTCTGAAAAAAATGCGATACTAAAAATCATTCTACATTATTTTCGATCAGTTTCTTCCAACCGACCCCCAGCTGTAGAACGAATCGAAATTTATAGAAAAATAATACGAATCACGTGTCACCGTAACATGTGGAATAAAAAAGAAAAAACACAAAAGTCAGTTGATTTCGATTTGCAACAAATCATTCAGCGTTCACGCTCAACTGACTACCAAGTTGAATCAAACTTCTCAAGAACTCCACAGTTCTTGGCTAGAAATCCACCACGCGCTTCAACCCATGAACTACTTTAGAAACTTTAGTGCGTCTTCGAGCAAAAATAGTTATATGTATGTATAGCTAATGCAACGTAGCGTGCTGTGAACATGCTTGTTAACTTATAAAACACGATTGATAATCACTTCTTTTTTTTTTCTAAATTTTGTTTTTTTTTCACTTCATCCTCGTTTAATAAACTTGGAAAGTAGAGAAGAGAAATACTCGGTAATAAATATTTTCTTTTTCACTAAGGGGTAAGTAAGTATGGATGGTTACTTGGAGTCGTCAGATGAAACTATACGACTCTAGGGCAATAACTACACGTAGCTATATCGTACTGCAGTTCAATTGTAGACATAAACCGCATTTACGTTAATTTGTAGTTATCATCCAGGGGCCCAGTGGATCTGGACATTCCCCTTGAAACGGTCTTTCTTTCTTCCCATTTAGTCTACGACCATTAGTTATGGTTTCTCAGGGACCTCGTGGTCCGCCGGAACATCCCGTCCCAGTCTCAGAAAATTCTTCGATTCTTCGTGTATTCCTCGTTTCCATCAGCCGCGGTAGTCGATCTCTGGTTGTAAATTTTTCAGAGGGATTCAAATCGGGCGCTGTAAATCCACGGCGAGTTATAAATTTTTGGTAATTTTAGGAGCGCGTAGATTTACACAAAATTACAGCAGCACGGGTTGAACTATTTCTATACTCAAAAACATGGTAGCCGTATTATACTGTTCGCGAGGAAAGCTTGTAGATTTATTCTAACTCTCTGGGTAAACTCTGGGAGCCGTAGTCGTAGATTATTTCTTGACGTCAAATAAAGCAATTAGCATGTGCTCTGACCAGGGTCCGGGTTTCTGGCCCGGGTAATCTGGTCGGGGTCCCCGGCGTGTGCGACATCTTCATCAGGACGACGGTGGGGCTGACCCCCCTTTGTGTCCCTGTTTCTCTTCCACCCGTTGCTCTTCCTAGCCACCACCTACTACCTGACCCACCACCGACCACCTTCCTTCCTTCCTATACCTATCTACCTACCTACCTACCTACCTACTCGGTCACGTGACCCCAGACCACCCCCGCAGCTTCTACCCCAGAGACAAGGGGCGCACATGACACGCGCTAGTAGCTATAACACCGTTTTCTCCGCGCGTACAAGTAGGAAGTGGGATATAGTCATATATAGATGTCGGTGAGGTTATATGTGTACGAATGTGTATGTGTAGTACACGACGGTCGCCGTACTTCCAAGGGAAATTTAACAAAGGCTGACCTCAGCGCAGGTAATGAATGTTATATAACCCTTTTAATGCCTTACGCCTCTTAGATTTTTCAGAGGGCTGAGACCCCCGGCTCCTCGTTTCCTCTTTCCAGGGTTTCAGGACTTCCCTCTTTCGTTTTTCTCCCTTCGCTCGGTATTACGTATCTCGCTTACTCTCGCGTTACTTTCGAGAGGAGTGTATAGAGCTAACCGGGTGGTTCGCTCGCTATGAGAAAAGACCGAGCCTCAGGGGCAGGTAATTATGTGGCGGACGTAAATTAAGCTTGTTTAGATTGGGATTTTTATTAAGGACCTTTATAAAAGAGGGATAGTAAAATGACGCGCGAAACTCCTTTACCTCACTTCTACGGCTGCTCCTGCAGCTGACCCCGTGCGTTACCCGAAATTTTATACGTCCGAAATCGACACTCGTTACATACCTCGTTATACTAGCGCGTTTCCACGTAATTTCACACATATGTACACCTGAACGCGTCACGTAGATTTACACCCTGCGCCAGTAATCGACACGCGTATGGATATAATTTAATGCCACACATCTCGAGGTGCGATGGACTGTACATATGTGGCGTCGAATGGGCGCTAGGGGAATAGCCGAGGGTGCATTTCATCTTCGCCACCGTCACTACCGGAGACCGATCGACTCCGTCGGGTACGAGGTCATCCATCTTTTATCGAACACCTGACGTCGATTCTTGACGTACCTCGCCGCCCTTATCGCCACCGTTACCGCATATATGATTCCATCCATATTCTCCCGCGATCCCCGAGCTTCCCAGTTTTCTCTTCTTTTTCTTTCACGGTTAAGTGATACGGGAATGATTTTTTCCATAAAATGAAAAAGTAAAGAATCGGGGCGATAAAATTCTGACCTTTACACGCCGAAGTAGGACATCGAAGGCTTGCGATCGCGATAGTCGTTCCGTAACTCGTTCCAAACTAAAGTATTACGTAATAACTACGTCATTTCAAAAGTAAGGAACAATATACATTCGCGGTACCTATACCCCACCGACGTTATAAATTTAAAACACCGACCCGCGTCCCCGGTGGTTTCGAGGGCCCGCCGCGCGCACACAACGTACTGCATACAAAATGAAAATAATCCAGAAAAAAAGGCCGAGACGAGGTAGGGTTGGGGTATTTTTGTGGTTAACGCGGTATAATTTAGCTGGGTAATACACTTTACCCACAGGGTATACACCTATACACCCGAATCGTGTATCGTACACATTCGCGTACACTCGGATCACGGGGTGGCTGATGCGTGGCCAACGTCTCCTTTCCACCCTTATATTCTATATCCACCTCGCCACCGTATAAAGACCAGACTCAGGTGTTCCTTGGGGTAAATAGCCGGCATCATCGTCAAACCCTGATCGATGTAATACGTCCACCCAATATACTTTCCCCCCTCGCACAGAATGTATACGGCTGTATGTTTTCTGAGGTTATGTATAGAAGCGCTCGGCAAAATGTCTGATTGGCAATTTCTTTGCCTCAAGATTCCTCATCTCCTTCATCGCGAAGAAAAAGAAAAATATGAAAAAGAAGCAAACAAACAAAAAAAAAAGTAAAGTGGGAATGAAAAATAGCGGCGGTATGAAAATCGTATGGTTTACCATATCGGGGTTGGGGTTACGTTCGTGTATATCATTCTCGACGTTTAGAAATGTAAACGTACTTTTGTTACGGAGATACAAGTTGACCGGGGTCCGAAACTGCGACTTTTGCCGACCGTGGGGATGGTGGTAACGGATAGGCGTATGGTCTGCGATGTGGCAGGTTATACGTACGTATAGTAGATTGTTGTAGTAGGCAGCCGGAATTACAAAAATAACACTTTCGGAGGCTCAGCGACTGCTGCCACACCGCAGTTAAGTAAAATTAAGCTAAAATTTCTGACCACCCCAGGATATATTCACCCTTTCTCTTTGGGGTTTTCCTGCTGCAGGGTGATGTCCGGCCACGCCAAACCTCGGGCAGCACCGACCCCCTCCCGGTTTGGTCGGGTATATCGCGGCGGCAGAAGGGGTATGTTTCACTTCACACCCAGCATTTTCCGCCGGCCGCGCGTATACCGACGTTAAATATTTACTTTTTAATGAATATGCAAATATAATTATTTACGCGCAATTTATACGTTTTTACACACCTCGTACGACACTTAGCCCCCTCGTTGCTCGTCCTCGTTCTCCTGATCCGACTCATCCTCCTACCACCAGCTATACTACTCGACCTCGAGTGTTTATCTTGTAAACGACGGCCTCGTCTCTTCTTACGCGTTAAGTAGCTGGTATCCCCGTTCAAAGTGGATACGCGGTTACGCCGCGAGTCCTTGCGAACAAGTAAAGGAGTAAAACTCATCCCCCGCTAACCCATTCACGCGCTATTTTCAACCTCCACTTTTTAGCGAAAACGATTATTTCACGGGAAATGCAGCAGCGCTGTTATACGCATCGGATTATGAACGGAGTTTAGGCGTAGCGACGCGACGTTTACCACCCCAAAAAGGACCTGGAAACGCCGCCCCACAACCCGTATCTACTTTGCCTCCGTATCGCGAATCATATTTATATAATAAGGTAGTTCTATACCTACAGCTCGAGAGTACGTGACGCTGAACAGCTAGAGGTTTTCCTTCTGGAATGAACCTTTAACGTTAATTATATCTACCGGGCAGGGGATGGAGAAAACGAAATCCACGCGGGTGGCAGCATCGAACTACCAAAGTGTTTACCTGCAATATCATTCCACCGTTGTGCACATCGAAAGGTCACGAGTAGGATAGCAACATCAAGTTTGTGGTCTTTCAGGCTCCGTTTTAATAACCCGATTCGTATCCCGAGCGTAATTTTTTCCATATGAGTTTGAAACCTAGCGACGTTTGTATCATTTTATACGGTGAATAAAAATCCGTCGGAACGACGCGTGAATATTTTGCACTGTATTATCGAGATATTTCTCATGCAGGGAGGTGGAAGTTTGTAACGACCGTTTCCTTCTCCCATTCACTTCGGTGTATTGGGCGATTCTAAAAACAAATAGAAAGTTCGGTAGACGAGGTTGAACTACCGACCCATTCCGTCGTCAAAGAATACACGGATATATAGAGCAGAAACTATATACGCCCTAGACTCGAAAGTAGTGCGTTCCCAAAATAGAAGGTGTATAGGGAAATAGATTCGTAGGCGTTCCATCAGATATAAATTGCTCCTATTCGAGCTACTCCGCAACCCTCTTTGACGTTCTAGCCAACACCCTATCCCTATTCGTGCCAAGGATCTACGGAAACTGGTTGAAAGTTTCATCACACAAATAACACCTTTGACGCGATCGAAAAGCGTGCCTCACGCACTGCAATCGACTTTGGAAAACCGGAAACATCTACGACCGAATAGAATGAAGTAAGTCAGTCAGTCGTATTCAGTTAGTCGTAGGTGGACGAAAAATTGACTCGCAGTTTTCGAAATCGCCGGACTAATTCGTGATATTCGTATACGATTTTCAGAGATATGACGACGTAGAATAAAACGAGTAGAAAACCACATCGGTGAAAATATATTCAAGAGTTTCCAATTTGCGGCCGTGGCTTGAGGGGGGGAATTGGGTGGAGTAGAATGGGCTCTATTATGGTAATTATATGATAAATACAACAAGGCCTTAGGCGCTGTCTTCCCCATCTTCGAGAGTCCCAGCCTGGAGTCTCTTCCATCAGTGGCAGGAATCTCACTCGACTCGACTCAACTTGGTTCCAGTCTCTCCCACTTTCTCTACTCTTTCTCTCCCGCGTCTCTCTTCAATTTTCACCCTCTTCCTATTTCTCTATCTCCGTTCAACTCTCCTCTCATCTCTCTGTCTCCGGCATGGCTGGCGTGGCTGGTGGTTTGGTTTAAAATACGCCTCCCCTTGGCGGAATGCAATTAATCTTACTCTCTGGTAAAGCTCACGGGTAAAGGTGGGCGACTACGCGCGCGGGGACGGAAGGAGGATCTTGAAGGAAGAAGTGTTACCAACTTAATGAAGTACGACTTCTGATGCGTAGGAGGAGATGTAAGGAAGGTGTAAAGATGCGAGGAAACGATGCGCGATGCTATCCCATGGTGGGAGTCGAACCCACCTCCGTACAAATTCTACCGTTGAAACCAACTCGTACTTACGTTTTCAGACCCTCGCACCTACCCTATCTTCACTCTTTCGCTTTACCCTGTAGCAAATTTTCTCAGCTTAATATAATCGCTTGGTTTCCTCGTTGCGTTATATAGTAAAATGTGTACAACTCAAGGTCTCCAGACTTATGGATTCAATGTTTGTTGTGACGTTTTTTTTTCTGTTACTTTTTGAAAAAAAAACTTTCCCATTCTTACCATCCCCTTGTGCAAGATACCTGGGGGCTTTGTCAAAATCTCGACGCAGGCCTCGTCGTTGCTGATCGGTGGGTGGCGGTTCATCTGCCTCCGGTTCTCTGCAGCTCCTAGTCTCAGCCACTCCGAACCCTCTCCAGTTTAACGGAAGCCGCCACAACGCACTTGACGTCTTCCGTTGAAGGTTTAACCCCGTAGCTCCGTCACCCCTACAACAGAAGCAGCAGAAGCAGGCTCGTCTTTTGGGGAACGAATCATCCATCGGTGGTAAGCAACCAGCTCAGGATAGCGAAACGGGACCACTTGACTCCCGTCATTCTCCCTTTATATCCCTGGTTTTTTTTATCTGGTTTTTTCTTCTCTCATTCATTTTTCATAAACACCCTCTCAAGTTCCAGGATAGAATGAGAAGAAAAAAAACCGCAGCAAATAATGCACGTGATTTTTTTTTATCTTCTTCTCTTTTTGATCCTTCTGAAATCGTGAAAGTTTCGAGTAACCGTACACAGTGCAGTACAGTAGTTACCTATAGGTACCTACTGCTAGATTCGCTAATAAGAACATGGAGTTGAAGTAGTGATGGCGGAGGCGAATACGTAGGTCGGAGAACGGGGTATGTAGAATCATTATAAATAGTCATAATTACAACAGTCGCGTGTGCTTAATTCAATTACGCTGATTAACGTGGTACGCTGCACCCTCCCATGCCCACCTCCAGCCTCCAGCCTCCAGTCACCCTCTCACTCTCTCTTCGTCTCTATTTCCTCCGCTCTCTCTCTCCCTCTCCATATTCCTCTCTCTCTCTCTCTCTTTCTCTCCGGTAGCCCGAACCCGCATCGCCGCGAACGGCTCCCGAGGCGGCTGCAGCCAGAGCGCGTAAAATATACGGGATGGCTAGGACGACGGTATAAGGTGCGGTACGGTATCCTGGCTAGGATCCTGGCTGCACCGGGTATTATGCTTATGCATAGACAAGTTATAGCGCGGCTAATATGATTATATCTTCGACGGCGAGGCAAACCCGTACTACACTATACGGTAGCCGATTGTCTCGTGTTACGTTGCAGGTTTTGCAGCCTTGGAAAACGTATTCGGATCACTGCAGCTGTGGATGATGGGATAACATTTGTGGTCCATCTCATTTCTGTTTTTTCGCTTTTCTTTCTCTGGGGGTAGTTCGGTTTACTTCTTTCTTTTTTTTTTTTCTTCTTTTTTTTCAACCGCAATTTTGCTGGAATGAGGAAGAGGAACGGGGGAGACGAAGAAATAGAAATGAAAAAGAGGGGGAAGAAAATTAGGAATGAAAGCAAAGAATTTGAGGGAGATAAAAAAAAAAAATTAGCGGACTGCGTCGGGCGGCGGTCTTTCTGATGAAATCCGTTGAATTTGTCGCGGCTTGGATCGAACCCGAATAAATTAGTCCCCTCAAACGGGCGAGATATAAAATTTTGAATATGAATGGCCAGTTTTGCATCCGTAATAAGCTCTTATTCCAGAAACAAAGCACAGCTGACGAGAACATATGTAGATGAAGGGAGGTAGACAGGCAGAGATAAGGAAGACGCGGCAGTGGCGTCGCCTCCGGGGACTTTGTTGAAAATTTGCAAGGAACTTAACTCGAATTAGTTGAAAATTTTGTACTCTCAGGGAGCTAAATGTCATTTGTAACGCGATCTAAATGAACTGCGACGCGGTATATCCTACTTCCTCGGCACCCCTCCAGGTCCTCTCGAAAAAGTTGTGAAACAGTATTTTTAAATTTTCATACTCGGTTGCTTCGATTGCCCGATACAATATGACAGATTTTCTCTGAACGTTATGAATGGCCTCCAAAAAAGTCGACCTTTTTTCTTTTTTCGAACACTACAGTCGCAGGGGTTGAGTCCGGCTTGTTTGAATAACGATAACCTTTGACGCGATGAGCTGCCAGGCGGATTGAAACCCCGAGGGATTTTGTTTGAAAATTTGAAAACCGTTTAACTAGAGTTAGTTTGAAATTGTACGAGTTATACGAATCGTCACGAGATCTAAGGACGCGGAATTCTTGGTATTGGGATAATTTGAATGATTGAATAAATGTCGGATGCCGAAGCCTACATCACCGGGGAACCTCGATACGAGCCTAAAGCAGAGAGAAGAAGAGAAGAGAAGAGAGGAGAAGAGAAGAAGGGAGGCGAGCAGAGCAGAGGAGAGGAGAGAAGAGAAGAGCAGAGGAGATTTCGAGGGATGAGGGGATGAGGGGATGAGACGAAGAGACCTCTCATCTCGTCTATCCCTCCCGCTAAACTCATTACCCGTCGGTAATTCCATCAATGCTTTAAGCTCGGAAGGTCTCTTGAAGAGATGTATCAACCTACAATATATCCGTGTCTCCTGCAAGCATACATAGGATGATTAAATCAGTCAATAGATAATGGTAATGATAATGATAATGACAATCGCCGTATTTAACGATCGAACGTTAGACGATAAGTTTCAAATTCATTCACACTCGTCTATAACGAGGACGTAGAGAAAGAGTAAAAATTCATAAAGCGTAGAAATCAATTACAGAGAATTGAATGTAAAAATTATGTAAATGTCGTTTACATCTGAATGGGGTTCGAGTGAGCAAGGTTACAATTAGGCAGGAGCCAATTCAATATCGAGGGCTATTCGAGGAATATTCAACAGGAAAATATTAAACGTTCCGCGGTTTGCCTTCGGTCCCGATGAATACCAATAAGTATTTCAAATATTGGGCATATTGTAGCCGGCGGGTTGGTTTCTATTACAATTACTCGAATACGACTCGCTTAATTTTTTCAGGCTTATGACCTTCGAGTGGGTTCGTACGTTAGCTGAGGGCACCAATTACTCCCCTCGAGAGCTACTCGTTTCGTTTAATTCGTTTAAAAATTCGTGTCGACGTTATATACGACTCCCGTTGCGGGTCGCTCGAGAGGAAAATCGTATAAGCTGCAGTAGCAGTAGCAGCGGCAGCTAGTCGTTCACTCGCTATTCCATACTCCATATATATAATCATAAAATCAAAGTAACCACCGTGGTTTCGGTTTTAGCGCGTTATAAATCTGCCCATTCAAGATTAATGAGAGCGATATTCAAAGCGGCAGACTGCCACAGGGATCACTGACGGCGAGTCAAAAAAAGAACCTTGAATGAAAAAATTCACCGAAAATTATTATTGATCGGCAGTGAGTGAATTTTCAGGACGAGCTCAAAGTTTGGCGAGACATCGTTTCCATCTTTCTGAGATTCCTTTTTCTTTTTGCGTCATTTTTCTGCGGTGGAGTCGGCATAAATGCTGTGTAAAATAAAGTAAATCGTCGTCGCCTGACCGCTAATCTAATGGGAAAAAAACAAAAACATAGGGCAGGGCAGAAATAAAAATTGCTTCCTACGGGTATAACGTACACCAATTAACGAATTCAAGCTGTCATCATCTCCTGACGGTTCAAGTGCGCGAATCGCAGAATATGGAGATGGTAGGAAAACTCTGTGGTACAGTGAACGAAGACTGAGGTGGTAAAAGCTGAACTTTGGCGACTTCTATCATTAGCTAAAGCTTCAAACGATTTGGCGAGAAAGTTTCGAAAACTTCACTCATTCCTATAACGATTATTCTGCGCTATACATGTGTTTTATTTGATTCGGATCATGTCGTACGGTAGTCCAGATAATTCATCCGCCATTACTGACGCCTGTCGTGAACGAGGTGTTTGATATTTCTGTCGTGAGGTGAAATTTTTTTTTTTTCTTCCTTTTCCCAGAATTTTCTGGCGAGGAGATAGAATTATGTAAAACCTGAGTTGGTTGTCTATAGCGCTTTGGATTTGATTGTACATGCAGGCAATAACGTGTCACTACTATTATTACCGACATCGTATTTTCTCATCAACCTTCAATCCATCACCGTTAGACGTGCGGGATACAATTAAGAGCCCATTTTCATCGTTCTACACTCGCACGCAGCCTCCGAACGGAAATTGCTCTCGAGTCGCGATCCGTACGAAACACTGTACGACACGAAGACGTCACAAAGGGCTGAGAAGACGAGACTCGCTTAGTCGATGCTTATTAGTAACCCGAGATCGTCCCGTCCATTATACATTCCGATTTCAGGATAACCCCAACCCCCTACTCTTCGACTACCTCGACCCACCGACCCCAGCTCCGGGGTTCTCCGAATGTCGCGTTACTCGCGAAAATAGTTCCCTCCTCATCCTCGTCCTCGTCGACGTGTAAGATTGAGCATTGCCAGCGATGACAGCTGATTTCGAGGGCGTACCTCAACTCTCAAGTACCCCGTGAACCGCCGCGACATCGTCGTGCATTAATATCGTGTTGCACCTCTTCAGATTTCTATACCTTACACATAATATTTATAGACAAGGCGTAATCGGTGCTTGAAATTCAATTTTTACATCCCTTATTTCGACTATAAACTTTCGGTGATCCCGTACAGCGAAATTAAATTTCCGAACGAACGTGTATACCAGATATACCAGCGATCATTGACAAACGACTCCGTTTTATTTATATCCATATATATTACATAGGTATACGCGAGGGGAGAGTAAATGGATCACAATCGGAATTAACGTGAAAACAGTTTTAACTTTTTTGTAGGTCTATATGCACAGTCGATCCTCATCAATTGACTCCGACGACCGTTTTTTGTCCTCGCGCGGTCCTCTTGGTCTTCGATCGGCGATGCAGACTCACGATTTTCTCCCCTCCCCTCCCCTCCTCTCCTATATACGAGATGGTGTGGTGATCCACTCAGCAAAGGTTATTCCCCGTTTCCGAGAGTGACAGAAGCGATTATTTGCCTTTGGTTTTTATATCCCCCGATCGCTTTATCTGCCGGGCAGCTCGTCGCCCGCGGCCTGTAGACCCGACTGGATGATGAAACGCAGTTGATGCCGGTTATCAAACCCCATATCCAGTGTACCTAACGGTAAAACGCGGCGTTACTCCCTTACGATTATTTATCGGAACTCGTCTCACTTCGCTTTCACACGTGTATATGTGTGTAGAGGGCAACTGATTTATAGGTAGAAACGCTGGGTTAATTACTCAAATCTCATCTGCACCGCTTAAATTCTCTCGTGGGATGATATTGTTGTATGAACAAATATTTATTGAAACATAACAAAACAAAAAATTTAACAAAGAAACTGATTACATTCGTATTTTATTTAAACGATGTGGGAAAAAGAGTAGCAGAAAAAAAAAAAAAATTAGAGACGAACGGAAAAGAAAGAAAGTGCGGAGCTATATACAGGGGAGGAAATAAGAATTTATGTGACAGTGCAGCTTAGGTAGTAAGGACTACGATTCGACGAGTCATTTAATTACAAGACAAATTGGAAATCGATGCTCTTCCGCTCCTCATTCGGGATGATATTGTAATATGGCGGGTAGGTCGGCGGCTCCTCGCGTTCGGAAAGCGTAATTTTAATCAACCAAATCGGGCTTCTCGCGAGCTTTTGGCCCCAGTAGCGTGCTCGGAGTATAAATCCATATAAAAGTTTATTGGAAGCCAATAATCGTGGGAGTTGATGGTATATGGTGGACGACGATATCTATACCTAGTTATTTTTTTTTCTCTCTTTTTCGTTTCGTTTGTCACCCTTGTAAAATACCGGCATACGGATCGGCGCGGGTATACCTATACGTATACGTAGGAGAGGGATGGCAGGTGCGCGTGCATGCGTGCGGGCTTCAACAGGTGGTCACTCGGTGGGTTCATCGTGCCGGGCCGGCCGGTGGTCATCCATCCATCAAGAGCTTTGTGCCCCTGCGAGAAAAGGAAAGAGGAGGTGCGATAAAGCTCCGGAGAGAAAGAGAGAGAGGAAAGACCGGTCAGAGGGCAGCCAGAGGGCAACGAGAGGGCAACCGAAGCGAACTAACACTTCGAACGCTGTCTCTATCAGTCAGGATAACGCGAACCGCGCGGTCGACCGTGCAAACGGCCTCTTTTTATCGCTTTGTGAAGCCCGACCGATTACACTTGTACAGGTATACGATACCCGCGTGTCCATATAGATATTCTCACTCCAGAGGTTCGACGTTGAACAAAAAAAAAAGCGAATAAAATTTGTTTAGCTGAAATTCTTCCAGCTATCGCTGATCCTTGTCGCGATTATTATTTTGGTGGTATTTAAAAGTAAATTTCCGAGAGAGAATATATAGGGGATGTAGCTACAGGGATAAAATTTAGCACTCGAGATTTTATCCTCATCTCGCTTTGGAGGTCCCGTTCAACTGCGGTGGTATTGCGGTGGCGCGCGGGCGGTATATATACCGGTGTTCGAGAATAAAGGCTCGAGGATAAAACATTTTTAATATAATTAAGTAGAAATCCTGGGTCCCTTCTGCCCACGGCGGTCTGAGCTTGAGCTCTACGACTGTAAGAAGGGTTGTATTCAGCCTGCCTCCGGGGCATGTTAATGCACTCGCAGATCTTAGCACTTACACTCCAACACGCTCGACTCGCTCTTCCACCCCCTGCAACCCCCGACTCCCAGCCTCATACCTCCAGCCTTGAGCCCCATCCAGCCATTTTCTCTTACTCTTAAACTACCCCGACGCAGCTCAGAGAGACGCCGGGCGTCGCCCTCAGCCTCTAGAGGGCTTTCACGGAGGACGCCTTAAATCCGGATCTCGGCTTTACAGTGTACATTGTATAACTCGGGTATACGATTCTCCCGCAGAATGCAACACTGTTTTCAAAACTGTTTTCAGTCAGTTTCCTCTCGCTGAGATTTTATTTCAACCTTTTGCCCATTCGTACTGTATACCTACGCGAAGGAGGGGCGGGGGATCTTAATTCAAGTAGGCTGTTGAAAAATTACAAGCTTCTACTAATTAACGAGGAGAATTTCTTCAAAGTTAATGGAAATCCAAACGCCATTAACATTACTCGCGATCGATCGAGCTGCACAGGGATCCTTTACCTCGGCATCATATTCACACGATATTAAATCGATACCGCCTACCCTTATTGAAATATTAACGTTGCAGAGACGGAATATACTCGACACTTTGCCATCTCGACCCATCTCTCTCTATTTTCTGCTTTGGTTAAATCTCAGCGTGCAAATTCCCGTTTGCAGCTTCGTTTTATTCCACTACGATGAAGACAAAGAAACCGCGAACCAAGCAAAGTGTAGGCGAGATTCTCGGGAAGCCAAGACGCAGTGAATCGAGCCGAAGCCACAACCAACCACAGCCAACTGTTACTTCCCTGACGAACAATGGACTCGTTAATTAGGATTTCACGTCTACAAAAAAAAAAAAAGAAAAAGAAAAAAAAAAGAATCTTTCCGGATGTCACGCAGTTCTCTTCGTAAAGTAACTCACGGATGCTCTTGAAATTTATATACTTGATAAATTTTCACGGACTTGTTTCATTTATTGATATGAATTTCCGTATAATTTCTCGTTGGCCTTGGATTATCGGAGGCTTGATAACCTGCGGTAGCGTCGCTCGCGGTTTACGTCTTACAGGTCGTCGGGCGTCTCGGTGCCTGTGCGTTACATTATTTAGAAGGGCCAACGCCGACGTTGCCGCATGCTAATCACTCGACCCAGATTGAATAATTAATCAGTATTCTTTCCCTTCTTTAGGTCCACCCCGCTCCTCTTTCGTCCTTTTCCGCCCCCTCCCCCCCCAACCCCCCCTAACGCCCGCGCCAGGCTACGTGACAGTTTTTTATTATACCATAGACGTTCTTATTCCTTCATCAGGAGCGTAATTATCGATGCATGTATGCGACTTTACTGAATTTTTTAAATTCATGCAAATTTCACCATTTATAAACCCACATACGTAGAACGTATGCATATCCGGCAGTCGCTGCAGGCTATAATCGTAATTACAATAATCATAAAGAACGAAAATCCTGCGATTGAGAATCCTTCGCGAGCTGTATCTATGAATTTTATTCTCTTTTTTTTTATACCATCTCTAATCGAATTTTTGTCCATAAAAATTTCACGGATATCGCGTTTAAAGGGCGAGTGTTAAAGCCGCCGCGGCCGCCACCGCCGCCGCGCCCTGCACAACCGCGTTTTGGGAATAAATATTTTTTGAACGATTCAAATATTTGCATAATACGACGTGACGTCAGAATTAGTGACGTGATAAATCGTTCCGTTGGGAATAGTTAACGTTTCCCTACATCAATCTTTACCGTGAAGATTCCGCACTGCACCCCTCGCAGCTCTCTATCCATTCCCCGGGTCTTTCCCGCGGTCTCGTTTTCCCGGGAAACTACGTTAAAAAAAAAATCTATGAAATTGATTGAGACAAGCCCGAGCGTTGATGGATTCAACATATAAACTGATTCATCGCTATTTAACAAGGTGCTACAGCTATGGAGCTGCCTATCGGATAGGTTAAACCGGGAAATAAATGAGCCCAACGGGAAATACTTAGCCACCTGCGTCTACCTGTGGCCCAACCCCTAATTATCAACGAATCCATTGAAATTGAATCGCCTTCCTTCGAAGGGGCCATCAGCTCCCCTAAAACCCGAAACTTGCTGTAAACGCGGTATAGATATAAAAGACGTCGCGTCGCCTCTCTCCCTTAAATTATTTGCAAATCAACGAGGGCGACGATTACATCAATGAATCGCAAGAACTTCCATCGACCGGAATCCCATGAAACAAAAAAAAAACAAAAAACTAGTTTTCCTTCCACATAGTGTAACACATAGAAAAAAGCCCTCTTCACTGAAAAAAACGTCGAAAAAAAAATCCCACCAAAATCGCGAAACAAAAAAACGTGTCGGAGGTATGATTAACTACCCGAGGTCATCGGGGGTCATCACGACTGGCCGCGATATGACCACCAGAAGAGCCCTTCGTTCATTAAATATTTGCGAACGTCGAGAGCGCGGAGGGGAGGCTAAGTATTAATGAGGTGAATTAAAAGTTTCGCGTTTTTGCTTGCCGAATCGCCACATGGGAATGGGTGCAGAGAGGAGGGGAGGGGGTGAATGGTCGAGTTTGGGATGAGGCGCAAAGGTAGGATGCTGACGGTCACCTGGGAAACAATCCTCTTAAATATTTCACGCTGTAAAGACATTTGCGAACGTAACGGCGGTATTATTTTATTTTCGTTTTTTTTCTCCAAGTTTTTTTTTTTTTAATTTTTAATTTTTTTTTCTTTTTCTCGGCGCAAGAAGAAATAAATTATACCGAATGAAATTTTACTTTTCAGACCCATGGAGAATTTTTTTTCGTATAATATCTCGGTGTGAGTTTGGGAAAAAAAAATAAAAAATAATAAATAAAATAAAAATAATTAGAATACTGTAGAAACTTTGAATTACAATTTTACGACGGGCGAGATTAGACAGCCTGTGGAAATTTGTTATTATTTGAAAAAAAAAAAAAATTTATTCATCATTATTGTTATTATTCATTCTTTGTTTTTTTTCTCGTTTGTTCCTAATACTTTATAAGATTTTTTCCCGCGCTTGAATGCATTTTAAATAGACCTTATACGAGTGACGCGAACACCTGTCTCCGTCATTCCACGGATAAAGTAGCATTTAATGGATCTTGGTTCAACCAACCCTATGTACAGTTTACATGCGACACCCTCGTCTTCCTCGTCACTCGCTCTACCGTTAGTTTTTTTTTTGTTTTTTACTTTTTTTCTACCCACCCTATTTTTCCTCTCACTTTCTGTCTAGCCTCTTGGAAAAACGCGTTTTACAGAGACGAGAACACCACTTGATCCCACATTTTGAAGGATATATTTTTTTTTTTCATCTTCATTTATCAAACATTGGGGAGCAAAAGGGTAAATAATTTTTGCTGTTTAAAAATGGAAAGAGAATTTGATCGATACGTTTTTTGTTTTATTTTTTTTTTTTATTTCGTGTTAATAACATGTGAGATATGTACGTATGTACGTCGTACCGGAAAACGTGACGTCCTTCGTCTTCGTCCTTCCGAGGGAAACGTAGAGCCATAAAGGGCTTCAAAGCAGTTCATAGTTCAGGGCTGAGGATGTCGCGCTCAGTGTCAGGCCGATGCATACATGGGAGATGAGGCGTTAGCATAATGTCGCTGTTGGGCTATACGTCGGTGTTTCGTATACACACGACTCCCTCTCTTCCGCCCCTTTTCGCCACCCTGCATCCAAAGCCACGGGTACCTTAGTACTTTGTGTGCAAATTACGCCCGTAGACGAGACAGAAGAGAGTAGATACCTTCCGTAGCTCGTTTGCCTCACTTCGAGATGAGCAGCGTACGAGACCAAAGGGGTGCGGAAAGTATAAGTGTCTCGGCATCGCCAAACATCCGGCTGAACTTCTTCCGGGAAATAAATCAAAAGAAAATAATTCAAAGAATTCATAATTATTTTGGGAAGAAAATTTTTTATTCGTTCGCGTTGTTACACAGTCGCGGAGGTGGTAGGTAAGTGTGGTTGGCATACGTGAAAAGTTTTTAGGGAAATTGGTAAACTTGTTGTGGATAAACTTGGGAGGAGGATGGTTGTTTTTTTTTTTGTCATCCTTTCTTTCTTGTTTTTTTATTTTTTTATTTTTTTCATTATTATTCGTGGCCACTTGGTGAAGAGAGAGAGAGAGAGAGGGAGCTGTGTATGGTAACGAAAGAGGATTACAAAAAAGAAAGGAAAAAGGAGGAAAAAATAAAGTGAGGAGGGAAAAAAAGAGTATGAGAAGAATAAGAAAAAAATAAGGAAACATTGCAGCAAGATTATACCGCAAGTCCTTCGTTCTCTCCGCCCAACGGTTACCGTAGTCTCGTAGACCTTGCTTCACCCTCAACAAGCCCTCAAATTAAGTTCCCGCGTCTCTTATGTATATGAGGCTCACTCCGCACTGAATCCGGGAGCAACAGAGAAAGGATTCTTATTATTGCTCTTAAGGGATTTCGTATTGCGCCTCCCGTTCTACTCCCAAAACCTTCCCCCCGACCTCACCCGGGAGTACCCCACTCTAGTTAGTAGCAGGGGATGCCTGCCTGCCTGCCTGCTTGCCTGCCTGCATCTACCGCCAGGCAACCCTCCTTGTAATAACAGAGGCTTGTTGAGCCTCTGCCTCGACCTCCTCCTAGAGCTACTTGGTATGTTGGACCGCTTGCGGCTGCGGCTTGCTCTTTAGCGCTTTATTGCTACGGGTCGCGCATTCCCAAAATCCAAACTCAAATCCGCTACCTTACAACCTATGTCTCGACCTGCCGACACTCTGTAAATGTAATTTTAACCAACCTTACCCCTGTAACAACTAACCGATACACGTACCATTTACTCCCTGCGGAAATCCATATCGGGAACCAAAAACAAGAAGGGCGTAACCCGCAAAAACCTACGAATATGTTTCAGATTGTTCTCATTCTTCAGGAGCATTGCCTTATTTTTTTTTTCAATTTTTTTTTTGTCCGAAGATCGGAAGAGATAGCAATTATTTTGGAAATTCCATGGCCTTGGTAGACACCCAATCTGACAATGAGAGTAGTAAGTAGCACCTTGACACTCGTTTAAGTTCCTCGGTGGCGTTTCGGAATTTCTCGCTGGTGGTTTTCTTATTTGGTAAAATTCGTGGTACCTGGTAAGGAGAGTGCGAATGAGAGTAAAGGAGTAAAGTTAGAAAGAGATGAGAATATTTCTCGACTCTTGTAGAATAGAATAGAGAAATGCTTTCTCGCCATTCCCTTGGAAAACAAGACATTTATAAACACCCACCGCGAGATTAGATTTGTTAAGATAATGGGGGGTGTTCGTTGGCAGTAGGAGGTGGCATCTTACGGGCTCTGTATACTCTTACTATCGCAGACATCGCAGCCACTCGAGCTTAATCCAGAAGATGACGTTTGTGCGAGGAAGATGAAGACGCCTAACGGTTATTAGGATACACCTCTTGGCTCGCTTCTCTACTATCACAATCAGTAGTAGTATAATACGCTACTCTTGGCTAACTGCACGCGGAGGCTTATCCTTGTCATTATTTTACCGCTATGAGTTAAGGAAGAACTTTTCTCGATTTCAATTTTCACGCTACGTATAAAATAAAATTCTCAACAATCGTTATATCAAGTAGCGTACAAATAACGTTTGATTAATTATTCACCATTGGTCATATACCGGTCGTGACTTCGGGACCCCTGTACAGTACATATGGGGCTTCCAGTAAAGAGAAGAAGGATTACAAGAGAAATTGAGGCGGTTTCCATTTGAAAAAAAAAAGAAAAAACGTATTTTTTATTTATATACCTCCTTCTTTTTATTTTTTCATTATAATTATAATAATTATTATTATTTTTCTCGTGGGGAGATCGAGTTTTAATAAAATTAAATACCGTGCAGAAGTCGAGTGGGTCCCTTCACGTATATTCGAGACATAATTCATGCGTGGAATGTGTAACGGGTAGAACCCTTTTTCCGGCGAGTCAAGGGTCGGGTGAGTCGGGGGTTAACGGATAAAAAAAAAGAGACGAAAAAAAAAAAAGAAGAAGTAAAAAAAGTATATCCTTTATATAGGTATATATGGATAACATACCTAACGCAAACGCGTGTTTATCTTGAGATTTGTTGCCGTCTGTTCTCGATATTTATTGGCTGGAAGCTGCAGAAACGGGGGAAAGGCAGGCGCGGTAGCGCGCGCTCTGACGGACCGTTAAATTTTATTATGTTTTTTCGCCGATGTCGAAATAACGCTTTTCTCCCTTTTTTCACCCGCCCTTAGTCTCGTACACGAGTATATCGTATTATACCTGTATTACGTATACGTGCATATAGGGATACAAACACCAGGGATGTGTTGCGCGGTTTCCCACCGCTCAACGGGGCGAATCACGAATGATCGTGTTCGCGACGGTTCGTCTTACAAACAGGATTATTGAATAAGTTTATCACAGCTACCTCGAAGACCGGAGTTCCGAGAATATTTCTTTATCAGAATAAAAGTAGGACGTGGCGACAGCGAAAGAAAGCTGATTTCATCGGCGCGAAATCACCTTGTCAAGTTCCACGTGACGTGGGAATATGTTTGTTTTCCTGTGGTAATTAGGAGCGTTACGGTGGAAAGACTGCGGGATTTAAGAAGGTGGTGGTACCGTAAGATTCTTGATTCACTGCTCCTACTGCAGCACGAACGAACCAAGTCATGTAAGCAGCAGCAAAGGGGCGCCTAGGAGGCGTCGATGGCGTGACAGATTGCCCCCGGTATTTTCCACCACATACATCATCGGCACCCGCCACCCCTTAGTTCTACTCGGATGCCCACCACCGTCGTCTCTCTTAATTGGCACCGCCAGCTATATCGACGAGAAATTTCCTACCTCAGAAACCACCTTCATCGGGTTTCCGTACCCAGCTAAGATATCACCGACCTCGCTGCACGCGGAATACCAAATTACCAAATTTATGCCGATTCGAAAAATATATATCTACATTTTCTTTATATACCCTGCATTCCGACCAGAACTATAACGTGTTTCTTACATCACCGTCGAACTTTCAAAATGAACGGGTACGTCGCCTCGGTATGTTTGCCCTTGGAAGGCTAGCGAGTGCGTATCGGTGAGACATGAAATATAAATAAAGTCTCTTTTTCTTTCTTCGATTTTTCCTTCAGCTATCGGAGCACTTGATTCCACCTTTCGACTCTTTGAGTTCGGACTCTGGGACCTCCGGTCACTTTAGCAGAAATATTTATCGAGGGTTCGTTCGACGGGGCTGCTGGTTCGCCCCATACTCTTCGTCGACGCATCGGCAGTCAGTCAGTCAGTCGTCGTTGGGATATAGAGAAGAAGTAGAAAGAGGAAGGCCGAGCAACAGAATCGAAGGACCCTTCCCGACTCGTTTGCCAACGTATAGGTACACACCCCGTATCCGAAATCCACCTCCCACCCCCGTACCTTCCTTGCTCTACGTATCTCTACCGCCGTCGCGGGTCTTTGATCCGCCCCACGAACCCAGAGTTTATTCAGCTCAGATTATTTACGCTTTTAATTACATTTCACAAAGCGAACTCGCCCGATCCGACCTATAGGAAATACCTCTACCTACACAGAATTCTTTGAGCGCGTCAAGCATATTTTTTCAAATATTAAATGAATACTACCCCACACGGGCCGACCCGCCATAAAATGTACACACTCAATCTAGTGTAAAATATTGGAAAAAAGTATACGCGTTGTTCCTACATTATATCATCATATAATCACTTTGGTTTAATCAACGACAAATTTTCTTTCTTTTTTTTATTTCCTTTCACTTCGAGATCGTATACGTGTGTAAAAAAACCTGTTGATCTACACGGGACAAACTATCCACGCATATATGGTGTGTTAGACGTAAAAAAAATGTTAACCCGATATGTTCGCCGGAGATTTAAAAATTCTTTTTGCCAAACAACGAACCTTCAATTTCGTGCTTTTCTCCCTATACCTAACGTGTAAGCATGAAAACAGAAGCACGTACCTCTACCTTTAATCAAGAAAAAATGTAATATAAACTGAAAACTAGTCGTGGAAGGGAAAAATGGGAGGCGGAGGGGCAGGGGGCAGAGTAAAGGGCGAAAGCGGTAAACGGCTAGGGACGTGACGCCGTCGTTTCTCGGTAGTAAGCTTATATATATCTCGACAACCCTGTGCCGCGGCTGCAGGACTCTGTGAACGGCAGCGTACCGCGGGACCGAGTAAGGGGATAGGGTATGTAACGTATAGCTACTGGGCTTGACGTTGCCCGCGACCACAGAGGGAGGAACAAAGGGAGTTATCGCGACGGAATTTTTCTACCGTCGAGATGGAGGAATGTAAATCACGCGCTCTTTCTCTGGATGGAGTCGCTTCCGGCACCCCTACGTCCCTTTAGCTTCAGCCCTGTGAACTATCGGTAAAAGAAGAGGCCGATGGATTTCGCCGAACAAACTGGACTGACGCTAGACGAATTCGAAGATGATTGTGTTATTTTTTATTTTTTGTTGAACCTTAGAGAGTAAAATTTTTGGTCAATTTGCCAGCAGACGTCAGCAGTAAAGCGAGTATTGTTTGTAACTCGTTGTTCGCTGATAATCTCGGAGAAAGCTTGCCAGCTCCCTCGGTTATTTGTTGGAGTCACGCGGATTTATGAAATGGCAATAAAATTTATATGACGTACTAGCACGTTAGGGGTGGGTTACGTTAGGATTGATGTTAGCACGGCTCACCCGGTGCTCAACCAGTTTCCCCCCCTGGGGGGCTAAAAGGCGCGGTACCTTCGACCGTGCAGTGCACCTCGTTT
Source organism: Athalia cordata (assembly GCA_963932425.1). Lineage (NCBI taxonomy): Eukaryota > Metazoa > Arthropoda > Insecta > Hymenoptera > Athaliidae > Athalia > Athalia cordata. The sequence continues at coordinate 38,342,973 of OZ010626.1, forward strand.
CTCTGCAGAGCCCCGAGGTGGTCTTAGAGAGTAGAAATTTTGAAATCGAGTGGAAATGGAAAAACTAGTTTTTAGTTACGGAATATATTATGGAATTTCCTGTTATTTCCATAATTTTACTCATAAGTGCCATTATAGGCTTGAGTCGAGCCATAAACCGCCCTTACTCGTGGCATTCGAAGCAGTTAAAACTTTTCGCAATAATTCATCTCTGATTATTATAAATCATTTTTAAAATAAGTATTTAATCCTTTCGTTTGGTCCTCCACCACCGTGGGGAGCAGCTCCGACAGATTTCTCTCCCTCCTCAACCTCAACTCTTTTCCTCATTGTACTTTTCATTTATTTATTATTTATTATTCGTGTCTCTTTTTGTTTTTTTTCTCAGAAAATTTCGATCACGTTGTAATTCAGCTCTTAAAAAAGTTTAAAAATTATAAAAATCTACAGAATGAATTCTACATGTTCGTCTTTCTTATTTCCACAGGTGGACGATCGGGGTAGATCTCCGGGTACGTCGAGACGTCCGACGTCCGCTACCTCCTCCTTCTCACCGCCCAGTCCAGAGGAGCCTCCGACTCTGTGAGTACTGAGAAATCCAAATGAATTTATAAAACAAAAAAAAGAGAAGTAAAAAAAGGTACGAGCTTTTTTTCTCACGTTTCTTGGGGGTTTCCATGAACTGCGTGTCGCGTCGGTAATCGTCGTGAGAAGGTTGTCGGTGGTAACCTGCACCCTGCATCACGTCGTTGACAAAACATATCTCATTTGAAATCATGACTCCATTTGGTAGCAGCCCTTCCAGACTTGAGGGGGTAGGTCGTATCGCAGATGATATTAACGCGAGGTACCCACGCGGGGCTTGGCCGACTACCTACAAGAACTTTCCCCCTTCGTCGTGACATATTGTTTCCATTCTACTCTCGCGGTAAAGCACAATAAAAAACCTGCATAAATATCGCCGCCGACGCCGTCGCACCACCCGCAACCCTCTTTACCTCCTCCTCCTCCTCCCCCCTCTGATATATCCCCGGACCAACGGAAACCTTCGTAAGAACCACGACGCACGCGGTCTACTTGCTCTGGAATGCCTTGATACTAATTTGTCTGAGTGGCTTTTTGGTAAGCCTATAGGTACTGCTGGTTAGCGACTAGTATATATTTATACCTGCATCGCATATATACGTGCGATATTCTCCATGTTAAGTAACACCAGCAAAATGTGAATTTCTGTTCAGACAAATTAAACGTAACATGTACTATGCAGTGGAAATAGTAGATTCGTAGCAAGAAAGAAATTCCACATTTTGTACCGAAGTCAATTTCTTCTCTCGCGTAGGTGAAGTGAGTAAGGTTGTCATTTCCATGCGTGTGTATAATGTATTATAGGTATGAGAAAAAAAAACAGCAAAAAAGTGAAAAAAAATGAAAAACGGGATCCGAGGTTCGAGGTTCGAAGCGTTGGAATCATAACTCAACTCGGGGTAGACACTTTTATTCCGCTGTAATTGAGATCGGCCGATCATCGAGCAGGGGTGGATTGTGGATTCATACCTACGTTCTCGTATAAAGCCACTCTCGAAAGCGGGAAGATCCGAATTTTTGATAAGGTCCCCTTTGCGGAGTAAATCCGAATCGCAAATCACTCAACCTCTTAGCTGTTTTTACCCCGTACACATACCAAAGTGGTCTGAATAGCTATAACGGGCATAGGACGACACATACGACCTTGGATAGGATTCTATGGATTTTCTCGCCTGGATTTAACTCGGTTCCATGAATCATGTATCACCTACATATCGGTTACGTCCAAACGATTTTTACCACCTACATCTCTCTCGTTATCTCCATCGCTCGCTCTGTCTGACTTTCGCATCAGTTTCCGCTCGATGCAAGTTAGCAAAAGTTTTGAGCCGTCGTGGACCAGACCGCGGAATTGAAGGGGTTGCCTTTCCTAATTGCAAAAAAAGCTTTCTCTATCTGCTCTACGGGGACATAGATTCGCATTTTCTCTGGGATTTCACGAGATGTATAAAGTGCATATCGATCGCTCGAAGATCAACCTATGTTGGTCGCTTGATCACGGACGGAACAAATTCGAAGTGAGAGAGAGAAGGAAATTCGGGAGACCAGCTGTGATTTAGAGAAATTAAAACTTCAATTCCCGGGTTTCGGGTTGGGGATGATCCCCCAAAAAGGGGGAAAAGCTGCGTCTAGCAGGTCGAGCAGTCCGAACTCTTCGAGAGTGAATAGCCGAGAACTGGAAAACGTACGCGTTGTTCCGTTGACGTGGGTCCCCCAAGTCCTAATTTCACGATTCCATCCTCGCCCCACATTCACCCTCTACACCACCTTGCACGGGCTTACTAATAAACCAACTCTGTCGACGCCGACCAGACTTGATCCACTATGCTGGAAGATGAGATACAATCAAAACCAAAAAGAATTACATGCGAAATTCACTCGACATAATTTAAACCACTCCTCGTATCCGATAATTTCCAGGAGGTACTAGCTGACTATCGTGAAATAAACAATTGAAGTTGTCGAATCGAAGGTATTCTGGCTTGCCGCATCGCCATAGCTTCTCTATAGAGGAAAATCGAGTCCGCGGGCGGCGTCGTCGTAGCGGTGGTACGCCGCTGATATATCGCCCAACGCTGATATATATGCTCGCGTTTGATTTACGATGAGAGCGCGGAACCTAGAAATCCCTGCTTTATGGAGAGTCAGCTGGAAAGTGTATAAGCCACCATTGCCAACCGGTGCTACGATGCTACGCACGATATAGATATTTAACACATCAAAATAATACTAGGGGTAGCTACGGTGGCAGCGATGAAGTGCAAAGAAAAGATTTACCCCAAAAAGAAAGAGTAAAAGTCGAAAACAAAAGAAATCAAAGTGATTATCACGAGTACCAAGCATTGCTCGGAGTGATCGAGTCACATGTGGGCAGTCCGTGCGAAAGAAAATTATTTGAAAATTTCATTTTGCGGCAGTTTATGGAGCTGCGTGGGAGCTGCGGTGGTGTGAAACGTTGGACAGGTTTTCCACTTAGCGTAAGATTGCGGGTGAATTCACACATGCGTCCCTCGGCGCTTGAAAACATCCGCATGCCCATCCCCGTCCTCATTTTCATCCCCATCCTACTTTATTCTCTGGCAACTGGCACCGCGCGATCACCACGAGGACCATCTACGTAGCCCGTAAGTCCAATAACCACCACCGCGGGGGTTGAGAGGGAGAAAATGAGAGGACTGTACGTATGTGTGGGTGTAGCTATAGAGATGTATGCCGCGAGCGTCCGGACATATTCACGCGCACTTCGGTGTCCGCGTCCCTTTCTCTCCTCTCTCTCTCCTTGCATGAATATTTCATGGGCTTTGTTTTGCCAAATGAGTATCATTGACGTGAGTTATCTCGTTGCGGTTTGCGAGAGCTGCTTTTCTGTCCGCTGAATAATGGACGGGGGTTTGTCTTTCAGTTTTAGCAAATGCTATAACTGCAACAGCTGCATATATAGCGGCTATATAAAACGTAGAATTCATCTGTCGAGGATATCGCGAAGCTAGTTCCTCCCTAAGGCTATTTTAGTACCGAAACAATATCGTGGCATCCTCTATTACCGCCACGACGGAACAAGAATTTTGGATCCGCGGATTCGGTGAAAATCAAATTTCGATTAGTCGATGCGACAAACTTTCGAAATAACTATAGCTGGCAGCCTGCACTTCTCCTAATTTGTCAGCGAGAATTATATAATTAACACTTCGGTATATTTCCAAGGTTTTGCAGTAGAAGAAAATCTGGAGGATATCGAGGGAGCCCGGGTCTCTCTCCCAAAATTAGTTGCGACCAAAAATATGAATGCATTAATTACCATTTCCATGAAATTGGAATTTCATGACGGGCGTCGGGGAGCGTTGTTATATTTTTCACAATTTCGCACCGGGTATAGGGTATATACTTATACACATATTTCCTTACCCCCTCCTCCCAGCCAACTCACGAGGATTAATAAATTTTCCAACAAAATCACCCCCCATTCGCCAGCTTCTATTTGATTACGAGCAAACTTTATCCTGCACACGTATTTCCACTGTAGATATTTTAGTTAACAACTCCCGAATATCGTATCGAACAGCTCGCTGAAAAAATATATATAAAATTAATCCAAATCAAACGATGAAGTATAAACAACAAAAAAAAATAATAAAATATAAATAAAATACTAGGGGTTAGAGATGAGGTTCCTAAAAGTCAGGGGTAAAAGTGCGACCGTTATATATGCTGATGTTGTAACGTGTCGCAACGTTAGCAAACTCCCCGTCTCTGAATTGTGACGGCTATAGCCAGCTCACCCTGAGTACAGGAACACGCGTTTCAGAGGCTTTTCCAGGGAAATATATGACGGAATAAACCGGTAAAGATATAACAATAAATAACAGGTGGTCTAAGCCCCTTTAAATTTTGGTATATACCCCGCGTAAAATCAGACGAGCTGTTTTACTATTTTTTTTTTTTTTTTCCTCTTATTTTTTTACACCGTTATAGCTAGGTTTGACTTTAAAAAAAAATTAGCTACCCACGTACGCTCTCGGTGGAATTTTCGAAAGAGCAAAACTTGATGAAATACTGGCTGCGGTGTTTTTTTTTTTTTTTTTCTTTTTTCATTTTTTCTTCATAGATAACAAATTCGAGGAATATGCATTTTGAAGCTACCCGCTACTGTACAGCCTTATTTGCACAACGAAGAGATAAAAATTCAATACCGGCCAATAAAACTGGGGTCATATGTTGCCCGCGCCATTCGTTGAAAATTGATGCTTTTTTCGTTATAGGGTCAACTAATGTACCGTACATTGTAGTCTATTATGATTTACGCTAATGCATTTCTATAATAGTTGAAGAGGCAAAAAGCAGAAATTTATGTTTTCAACATACCTACGTAGATACTTTAATTGTAATCCGATCTGCGGGTGGTTAATCTGAGAATTATGAAAAAGTTTTTAGTACCTATATGAGAGATCGGCATAAATTTAAATTTGCAAAATTTTACAAACACTTATCTTTATAAAAGGCCAACGAAGGAGACGGCTAGCAGGATAAAATAAGTGAAAATGTACGTATATTTTTACGAAAGGTGAAACAGAATTTTCGTATAGAGTCGTCATCCCGTGGAGCACATGAAGGTGTTGGTTTTCCTTTAGGACCACGCCGACTACTACCAATAAATTTCAATCATGGACCATTCGTTGCGTAAATCATCGCGTAAGTGAATCGAAATTGGATTCGATGAGTAAATATGGCTGTATGGAATAACTAAATTTTTGCCCCAAAAAAACGCAAGAATCTAAGGACTCTAAAAAAAAAAGATCCAAGTTTCGCCGCCGAGGCGAGCATACGGGGCCGTCTGATACCGAGGATGAAAGGGCTGGGAAGGGATAGAGAAGATGAATAAATACATGAACCACGTTACAGCCACTGGGACCCCATTCACATATGCCCCCGGCCATTCCTAGCTGTTGTATAACCCGACGATGTTCCAAAAGTCCCTGAAAAATATGAGTTTCGAGTAAATTATGTTCTGGGAATGGGTATACTACACCACGAAATGGAGTATGACGTTATGAAAGCCTGCAGAAATCGACCACCCGCTCCGTACGAACACGTTTGGTAATTCCACGTATGAAAATAACACGTCATCGATCGACGCAATCGATCGGATAATCGATAAACGACATGAAAGTAAATAAAGGTGATCGTTGAAGGTGTACATCACAATTTAATATCATCAATCCACCGATACATCCCCGCGAGCGTTCGACGAACGATGTGGATAGTTATACGAGGGTGAAAAGCACCCCCAATTTTTTTAGCGTCATGTCAATACGCCCGATCTACTTGATTGGGACGTCGATAGAAGAAGATGGGGGAAGGGGAATATCAAAGTAGCTCGGATACATCGCATTTCCTTGTTGTATTGCAACTTTATTACCGCGATTGCCGATCAATTTTGCATTCTCTCCGCTCACGGCGTGCAGAATGAAAACGGGGAGGTGTTCGATGGGAATAAGATGAAGAGAATCATTGTATTTTTATTTTTTTTTGTTCTTTCCGAATTTCCATCAATTTCAATTCTCATGGCCTTGGCGCACCGAGGGATTATTGTGATCCCCTAAAATTCATTTTGGATTTCGGATATAATATTACGCACGGCGGTTGTTCGCTGGAGGGGGGATCCTGATAAAATTTCGATTTCAAATTTCGAACGTTCTTTGAAAATCTGGGCGTAGAACGGGTCAGCTTACCGACATTGCTGGACCGACAACGGCATGCCTGTCCCGTCCGACAAGATTAATATGGTCAGCGTGTTTCTTGGCATATTTCAAATACTTGCAAGGTTAATTACTTTATACCGCATTGTTGCGGTGTGAGACGCGCCCCAGACTCCGAGGTTCGAAGGTTCGTACCCACGTCTCTTCCTACCCCAGACATACCCAGAATATTATCTTTCATACGAAGGGGGGTTAATATATGCACGAACGGTCGATGAATGGTTTAATATGACCAAGATTTTGTCACCAAATTCTTCACTGAATAGCCAATTGTCCGAGCCCAGCTTCCAAATAAACGAGCAGCTAGCGATATAGCACGGATATTCCATTTTCAAATTCTCTTTTCCCTTTTCCCTTTTCCCTTTTCTCAGGTCGGAATTCAGTAAGATTCCCCCACAGTCTTCCCGTTAGCGAATTTAACAGAAACGAGGCTGGTTGGGCTGCTCCTGTTTCTCCGACCGTCGTCGCGATGCCGCCGCCAGTCAGATATCTTGGAATGTTTTACACCTCATTATGCAACAATGTGTTGTTGCCGAGGTGAATTATATCGGGCATGAGACGCCATCAAGATAAATGGCCCCCCCTGATCCCCTAACCACCCCGCGTACGGTAGTCGGAAGGTAATTGTGGGCTTTTATTAGCCTCCCAGAAGCTAGCTTCTGGTAAAAGCGATTTGCCATACGCGTTTTCCACCAACACAGCGATCTCATCCGTGTCGCGGGTTTCTAGAAACCGTGAGAAACCAGCCGAACCAACCTCAGCCGAGCTCGTATACCATGACAGCGAACTGCCACCCAAGATATGCGTAATTACTCGTGTGACAGTAATGCGGGAATGCGAATTTTCGGTGTAAGGGAACTCGGGGAATCCACCATGCGGAGTGGAACCGATGTTGCGGGTTGGTTATACCGAAGGACAGCTGCCGACGACTCCCCATGTGTCGCAGGGAGAGCCCACCTTACGTCCCATCTTGTTTTAAAGAGCATCCAAGCCACCCTGTTTAATATAACCACCAACATCTAATTAGGAGGTCCAATAAAGTTCACCAAAACTGAGATAAGATCACGGCGAACAAAAATTGTTCTCCTTCTTTTTTCCATCCCCCTTTTTCTATTTCTTTGGGGTGTCGAACACACGCATATATAGATATGTACACAAGTATTAGCTATCGACAGAATTTTTTCCCTTAACATATAAAAGGTCTTTTCCCGGGTGGCAGTTTGTTACCGAAACAGTTGTAACGGAGAGGCACGTTCTTAGTAACGTGATTACAAATATATCATAACCCACCTTCTTTCTTTTTTTTTTCGCTGCTCTCTTTCTTTACATTCTTCTTCTTCTTTTTTACTTAGTAGTAGGGATATAGACGAAGGGTCGAGTTATGGGGATGAGAAAACGGGGTGGAGAAACTGGGAGAGAAACGGCATCATCCCTCCTTTTTTTTTTTTTTCTTCTTGTGTTTCTCCTCTCGAGCGTTCGCCTACTCTTTGTACACGTGCGTGGATCGTCGTCGATGCCTTTTTATTCACAGCAAATCACTGCCCCGACTTTCTAAAGTTTCAGGAGAAGGTTTGGGGGGATGAAGATGAAAAAGAAATAATAATAATAATGGAGTGAAAAATAAAATGAATTTTTTTCTAAATATGGGCTGTGGGTGGAATCAGTTTTAGGATGTCTTCCAACTGTCAACGATTTTTGAAATGGGAAGTATTCGTTTTACGCAAACGGCATCGTAATCCAAAAGCTATGGGGGACCTCGGCGCAATGTTTCTCGTGCCTAAAAAGTAATTTCAGAAACTAACTAGCTGCCTGCAGCATCATATTATTGCGAGCGAAAGCAAGAACACTTTATTCCGGACTCATTTCAGAATTTAGTATGTCGTTTCAGCTGGGCAAGAACTTTGTCGCCTTCTTCCACCCGCTTATTTCGTCCCCAAGTATACCACCACTAGCAACGGCATCGGCCTAACGTACCGTTTTACCCGAAGCCTCTTACGAGCCACCTTGACGAAGACGTAACTAAATCAGGCTGTATACGGACTGTTTTCCTCCACCACCCACATACCATAGATGGATCAAGGCTCATCTTCCTTCTCTTCTCTCCGCTTCAGTGAAATCACTTTGATCGGGAGTTTACCTCGTCCATCTATGGTAATGATTCACTACCTGGTTCTTTGAGAGATCTGGTTACGTCGTGGATTCTACCGCGAGGTGCTACTCGAAAGTTTCAGCACGATGACAATTCCGCAAGATAAGTTCCCGCAACGTTTCGTACAGCGGTAACAGCGATACATCATGCGTCCTGGTCGCGCGTAATTAAAGAGAGCACAGAACAGCATGACGCCTGAAGGCTTTTCGGGTGTGCAGGGCGATATGCGAGCTGAAGTCTGGGGGTTGGGCAGAGGAGAGGAGAGGAGAGGAAAGGTTTGGTTTGGGTTTTCGGTGAGAGGGATCTCCGGGTAAGGCGCGCGGGATGTGTTTTACCGGGGGATACTTACCATCCCTCCGCGGCATATATTTTCATATAACAAAACCATCTGTGTACCGTGCTAACAAATTTAAACTGATTTATAGTTACCGAAAACAACGGTATAAAATAAAAGTATACGAAGAGTGGGACAGTCTTATGGTCCATGGTAAAAATGGTAAAAATACGAGCTGCTAACGTACCCGTACGCGTCATCGATCACGTGATAAAGCTATGCATTGATAATTTTGGGAGGAAAAAAGAAATTCATACTGGGATAGGTACGCGTTCGTTTCGATGCCTATTAAATTCTATGCGAGTAAAATCTGACTACAGGGCTTCTACATCCAGCTCTGCACCAAGGTCACTATATCCTATCTCCCCCGTTCAGAGAGAGAAGTCAGAGAGTATCAAAAGGGTTGCTCGTGTCGTCTCTCCCTTTTCGAAAGAGGATTTGAGGGACATAGAGAAATCGAGGACGCGAGAGAGAGAAGAAGAAGTAGAAGAAGAAGAAGAAGAGGAGAAGGTAGGGAGAATTCGAAAGGGAGAGAAAGAGGAGTAGGTACGTTACGTGGACGGAGGAGAAAGGGTGGTACAGGGTGAAAAGGAGTGGTAGTGAGCCGTGGTCTGCATCGTGCACCCTGAGGGGTTCTATGCTAGCCGAAGGAAGCGGAGCAGGAGGTAGAGATGAAGGTGGGGTTGGAAAAGGAGGATGAGGACGAGGGTGAGCGGGACGGTGAAGACGTACGTAGCCCAAGGTGGGGGCGGGGTACGATGAGGGAGAAAGGGGGCAAGGGTAAAAGGGAGAAAGAGGAGGAGGCAAGTCCCCGACTGCTCAGACTGCTTGCCCGACCGACCGATCAATAATATAGTGACAAGTGCCCGCACATGCATGCTCGTAAAGCTAGTGTTACACGACCGCGTTGTAGTGCCGATTATCAGCTTCTCACCCTACCCGAATCGTCAACATTTTTAAGATTCTCAACGGCCCTTTTCTTCACCCAAAACTTAAGGAGACAAGAATTTTCTTCCACCTTTTCGTCGAGGGCGTGTCAAAAATTCCTTATAAATTCCGCCAAGCAGAAAGTCCGGTGTCATTCGGCCAACAGGATTTCAGTTTCGAACGATATTTTAATTTTTTTTTTTGTCTTTTAATGTGTACTCAGAGTCATTAACTCGGTTAGTATCTATAGCTCCACAGAAATCGATGAAATACGACGTTGAGACTCCGGTTCCTTCCTCGTAATTAATGGGCCAGTTATTAACGACATAGCACGATCGTGATGGATCGCACCACGTTTTGCCCTTCTCTTCAACTCAGACATGATTCAAGTCGGGTGTTGGTGACCTACGACATTACTACCAGTACGATAAAAATCTCGGCTGCTGCACAGAGATTCAAAACTTTCTAATTCAGCTGTGGACTATAACGCGTATATATATGTTTTGAAGAGTACGCCTTGTTGCCCTATGAGAGGCTGCGCTTTCAATTTCTTCTTTTTTTTTCTTTTTTTCCTTTCATTTCTATCGAGATCCTCAGGTGATCCTGAGGACCTCTTGATACTTGGATGACGCGATGGCAGGTCGATGGCGCTTTTCGGAACTCAAACTTGTTGGATATCACTCCACGTCATACGAGCTAACGACCCTTAGATTGGCTTTATTTCCAGAGGGACCGAGGGATTTTTAAAGCGGAATCACCCCGGCGAAGGGAGAGGAATGGCCATAGCATCCCATACCCTTGTGCTTGATAGGATGTATAGTGGAAAAGTGTCGTTGCTGAGACAGCTGCTGCCGCTCCTTCGCTTAGCTATACCACACTGGACGACGAAGCCCGGCTGGCCATCACTCTACCTCTGCCTCACGACTCAAGGGAATTCCGTTCTCTAGCATCTCCACGCTCGAGTTATCGGACCCTCGCTTATTGGTCCACGTCTTAGACCAATCGAATTCCGATTAAATATTTAACGCTAGAAGGGAACCTTTAAGTGGCCTGCTTATTGCCGGACCGTGTTCATCGAAAGAAGGTTCTCGTGTCGAGATCGCGTATTATTTAACCAACGCTATAACTGAATCGACGACCCTCTGCTATGGGGAGATAAAAAACACAAAACATATCGTCAAAATTTTCACTATTATTCGAAAATATATATAACACAGCATGAGTGGGACTTTAATCAAGTCTTAAGACTGACTATGAGGAAGAAAAAGAAATTTTCATACATACCTACTATGCGTCGCATGTAAGCATTATATATCTCGCGTGTGCCACGCCGCGTTGTGTCGACCTCCGGTGCATTAGCTAAGTCCCCATTATCCACGCGTGAGAGTCTCGTAAATTATCCCTCTTCCACTGCTACTGCTGCTGCTAACGCTGGCACCCGCTGCTGGCGAGAAAAAGACATACGACCTCTTTTCAACCCCTGTCCTTCTTTTACACCACCACCCCGTGCTCCGCCCTTTGCAAAGAACGACAAAAGGATGTATGCATGGCTCTGAATTCCACGCGAGTTTCTTAACTCGGATTCCAAGAAGTTGGCCTCAGACAGCTTCTGCGCGACAAAAAATTTGTATGCATTGAAAAAAAAAGAAACAGCGAAATGAGTGAATCATAATTAGTAAAGCGGTATTGGACCGTCAGGTGCTGATGGGTGTCAACGAAAATCGGAATCGGAGGTCGTGGTCATCGACTCATTTCCGAGACCAAAGTTAAGTGTCCTATAGTTCCAGGTGTGCTGTTTTGGGGTGAAAAAAGTAAATGACCTTCGGTCATTAATGACCCTTTATAGAAACTCGAGTTTCACCTCGTCAAAGCACTCACTACCCGATATCCGCTAAATTATGAACGAATATATTGTCCGTCAATTACCATTTACATTTTCCCACTGCCTCAGCTAACGCGATGTTCACGAATCCATTTATACTAATGCCACTCAAGGCATGAAATGTTCTAACATTCGTCAGTAAATTTCTATCCTATTACCTGTGTACCTATTATTAAGTGCTGAGTGCACCTGAGTGCTCTTCACCCACGTAGTATTATCAATTCGTGTTTTATTTTCATTTACTTATATCTTTTTTATATCCGTTTCATTTCACTTCCTAGTCGCACAAATATTCCACAAACATTTACGTCAATTGCTTTAAAATTACCCCGTACAAAAAAGATGTGTGTTTGTATCGGTCTTAACGCTGGTTAATATTTTTGTTTATCGGCTTCCCTAATTCTCGTGGGACACGGACAGAGAATAGGCCAATTCTAACGGCGGATACTCTTCGGCGAGGCTTCCGCGCGGCAAGACTAACCGCTAAGAGCTGTGATCTCGCGGTGGTTTATCTAATTGAACTTGTCGGGATTCAGGCTCGAGTCCCTCGGAGCTATCTTATGGAACACAGTCTCGAAGAGGAGGTCCTCCGGTGACGTGACATCGCCTAATACCCTAATCCCACTGCCTGAGGCGCTATCTACTCCTAACTACAGTCCAACCCCCGAACCACCGAGGTGAAACTAACACTTGCTAATTAATTGATGGGCTCAAATTTAAATGCACTCTATCAGAGAAAGCCCACTACCTAATCAACAAACAACTAAATCAGATCCGATTATCCAGTTCACATCGGAATGGATTATTTTCGCGTTCCAGTAATCGGCCGGTGAGTCGATTTCACCTGGATTCGGCGTGGTAGAGGAAGTATTGAAAAGAAATAACTGGATATGAATCGAAGCCTGTCTCGTATGTGTGTTTTGAAAAGTTACATGTATGGGATGTTTGGGGAGTGTCTTTCAAAAGGAGAAGATATCCGGCCACGTAGTATATCATGCAGGGCAGAAGCAGTGCGAGTGAAGATAGGAGCTGACAAGTTCAATTAGATAAACCGAGGTTCGACTCGACGAATAAGAGAGCTTAGTGTTGCTCTCAGGGATCGGGCAGAGGCGCTCATCCGGCCTTAAACCTTAGACCTTAAACCTTAAACCTTAAATCTTGAACCTCCTCAGACCATGGACCCTGGAGTTTCGAGTCTTGAACTGGAGGGTAAGGGCATGGGGCGCCAAAATCACGAGTTAAATCACGGCGCCGGCTTAAGACATTATCACTTTTCTTTGCGGGCCGATGCTCCAGCCCTTCGCCCACCCTCGCCTCAAACTTTCGAGCGGCAGAAGTAAACCAACAGCCTGGCTTGCCCCGCCATTCCTCGATTCTCTTGTGCGACCCACTGATCAGCGGTTTTCAAATCCCTCAAAGCTGCTGCAGCTGCGATTCAATCGATTCACACAAACTTCATCTCTGATTCTGGTCAGTAACTTTTTTTTCCTCAATTAATCGCATAGAATTGATTTAGCCATGATTATCGTTCGAAAGAACATCATACTCTCTTCCACCTACGAATAAAGAATTTTCTTAATATTTGCCACCGATTACCACATCTTTTCTCACCGTCAAGTTTGCTCGGATAAGATGAGTCTCCGATACTTTAAGTACACGAACGTGAACCAGAGAAAAGGAAGGTCGTCAGCTCAGCTTGAACGAGCTTTTAATTAATGACGCGGTAGTCTTATGACGGGTGGTGGGTAGAACCAAAAAGGAGAAGGGAAAAAAAAGGAAATAGAGAAAAAGAGAAAAAGAAAAACCCTTGAGAACCATATTCTGCTCACGATAGGTACGTTGGTCGGCGATCAGGCAGGGGACGGAACTTATTGTAGGGTAGCGGGTCATTAATTTGACACAAGAGTGATCGCCTTCAACGGCACCGTGATTCAAGCGTCGATAGAAGAATTCCTCCATAAATTACAGTACGCCGATTCAAGGGAATCATGATCCGATCGCGTGGGGGTTGCAACCCTTGATTACTCAATTAAAAAGTACACACACCGATGTAAAAGTAATTTGAAGACCCTCATAATGTGCAAGATCGGTATGATATCTCCTCCTTATTTAACCATAAATAATTACTACCCCTGCGTACATAATTCTACGTGATGATCATATATATGTTAAGTAAAGTAAGAGGAGAGGGGATGAAGTACAAACCCGGATGACGTATATACGTGTACAAATATAAGTAATTGGTAGGCGAAGCTGCATGCTGCAAAGTCTCGCACATACATGTACGAGGGATAAGGGTAGTCGGTGGTGTGCATCTCGGTACCCGTACCCCCACCTAATTCTTTACCCCCAGGATCGTCCTCTCCGTCGGCGCTTCTTTCGTTCGACCTGCAAGGGGTGGGTTGGTTAAAACTGCGAGTTGCGCTACGTCGAATACCAAGGGGGTGGACAGTGCGCAGACCCGCCCCCACTTTCGCGAAGGCGAAGCAGAGACGTGGTGCGCGCGTCCTGGAGGATCCCCTCCAAGAACAAGGCCTTCCGACGTACCACGACGGCCTCCGACCACCCCCGATATCCACCCCCGATACCACCCCGACTCATTTTCCCTCGACATAGCACAGTAGCTCGCGAGCTCCCCGTCGAGAAGGGATCCTTTAACACACCCTTCGTAAAGGGAGCAACGCGCTCGTACCAAGTGCAAAACTAAACTTCGCGAAACTTAGCGATAACATACGTGATAATTCTTGATAATTTAACTTTATCGAAACCTGATACTCCGGGACATCACCCTGTAGGGTTATACCTCCGGTTCAAAGAAAAGAATTAAAAAAAAAAAAAACTGATACTCGAACACTCTTCATACTTTTAAACTACAAATACACTTTGTCAGGGAAAAAAAAAGTTTCGTTGTTATCAACTTGTGCGTATTATTGTAAAACGTTCAACAACTAAAAAAAAAAAAAAAACTTTTCAATGCTCTCGTGAGAGTGAAGAATTCGGTTAATGATTTGACAGTTCTCAAAGACTAACGATAAGTAAGTCACTTGGGTAACTGTTTATTACTTTCATCGTTTTCTTTTTGTCTTTGAGCATATTTTTATGTCATGCTGATAACACCGAATCATAGATATGATAATCAGTGCCGTGAACTAGTTGATATTTTGTAAAAAAAAAACCTTTGATTTTTTCAAGTCCATCACATCGTTTAAACTCTTTCGCAGGGGGCGCTGAAGTTTTTTGATTCAGTCAATGTGCCGGTGTAAAAGTTTGAAGTTAACTAATTAAATATATAAAGTTTAGAGTCTGGGTATAAACCGATATACAATTAAAAGCGTATAGCTTACTCTGGAATGTTTGTGTTCCAGGGTGGAATTGACCAGTGTACCAGGTGGACAGAATGCAATGGCGCACCTTAAGAAACGTAAGCTGGAAGCTGAGACCGCAACACCTAAGCCAAAACAACAGCTTTTGAATAATAAGAAGGTGATAGCTCAGCAGAGCGTTCCCCAAGATCTTATGGAGGTCGCAGACACCGCTGCTAAACGTCGTAGAAAAAGTTTACGTGACGAAGAGGTTCGAAAACAAATAGAAATGGACGCTTCAAAAGTTATTCCGTTACCACAAAAGAAAAGAGTTTTTACTACTAGTAATTCTGGCAGTCCAGCGAGAAAAACCATAAAAAATTCTGAAGAACCAGAGGATGATGAGACTTTAATACGTGAGACGGAGGCAGCCTTGAAGAGTTTATCGGGAAGCTGGCCTGGTCCACGAGGCTCCTTTTATCAGCGCGGTAACTCAGATGAAGACAAATACGAGTCTAACTTTGAAAATTTATTCGAAGAAAAGAAAGAAAATCCAAAAATGTCACCTTCCTCCCTTTCGACGTGTTCCAATGCGAGCAACGATGCTGGCTATTCTTTGAAGGATGTCATCACGTTGCGAGGTCAGCAGGAAAGGCGATCGCAGCACCATGTCAAGCAGGAGGGTGGCAACAAACAACAGCAGCAGGTACTGCATCCAAATAAAACTAGAAAAGATTTTGAAAATCTTTTAAATATCGAAAACCAATGTGCTACTATTCAATCTCAGGTTGGAAGCGGTGTTAGTCAATCTCACAACGAAGCTGCCAAGCGGTCTTCCGGAGGTGGAAGTAGTGCCGGGGGTGGTTCCGGTTCCGGTGCAGGTCGTCCCCTAGGAAAAGACAGAAATGAAAGAGGAAGCCTCGGCGGTGGTCATCAATCGGATTCCCAGAGTCGTCAACCGGAGAAATACTCGCGGTACGACCCCCCTGACTTCAATGAGCTAGTCGACGATTCATCGAACGAACTGGAAATCGACATGTCAGATCCAACGGCCGAAAAGGAAGAAGGGGACAAGGACAAATCCGACGGTAAGGATAAGGAACGTCCATCCAAGAATAACACCTCCCCTCAAAACTCTGGAAGACAGCAATTGTATCCCACCGGTTATCAGAGGTCATATAACGACGCCAAAGTCTCTTCAAACGTTTCTTCGTCGACGACCTCCCCATTTTCAACAGCCTCCGCCTTCCGGCCTCCAAACACGGAACACTCGAAGGTGGCGGCTGCAAATCGTACCGGATCTGGGACCACCGTTACTCCCGTGACCTCTATACCACCTATCGGACCTTATCCAGCTGCCGCGACCTTCGTTGGCTACCCCCCGAGTGGTCCCGTACCCGTTATGCCTGTGCCCCAACCCATAACAGGCATTTCATCCCCTACAGAAGAAAAGCACGGATCGACGGTCTCTCTTCTGCAGTTAAAGTCACCTAAGGAGGACATCCAACCAACTCGTGATTCTCAAATGCCTGTTACCACAGTCAAACCACCCGGAGTGTCTTCAGCGGCTAGTCCAGATGCAACTTCTAAACAGTACACGATTCTTCAACCTGCCGGTGTCGGGTCAAGGGCTGCGAGTGCTATACAAGACATTGCGAGAGAAGGTGTTGTAAGTGTAGCGGCAGTAAGTAGTAGCAGCAGTACGAGTCCGACAGTCGGAGACGTCTCTACTACTACTGGAAATGGACAACCGGACAACGCGGTGATGAAACTGGGGGAACGACCAACTGGGTTTGATGGAAACCGACCTGGAATGTCGATGTCACCGTCGAGTCTCAGCAGAGGTGAGTTTATACGTACACCATTTTTCATCATTTTTGCACGTTGTGTATTTATGGGTTAACGATCGTACAGCTGATCATCCTTCGAATATCGGGTCACGCAGAGTCGATGTGATAGAGATATAAAACGACACCGATTCAATGAATGGTAATTTTGGTAGCTGTAAATTCGTTAGTAAAAATTGGTCCACAGCATCGGGGGCAGCAGTAGTATCAGTAGGGGTTGCAGATCGTGCGTTATAGATGTGGAAGTACAAAAGGCATTTTCGACTCTCTTCGTCCTATCCCTATCTCTTTCTCTCTCCACAAAGTTAGGGGAGTTAGGGCAGTGCGGGAAAATCAATAATTACGAACCGAGGGGCGATGACTCAAATGGTGAAATCAAGGTCTCGCTGGCCAGAATTATTTTATCCACCGAAAGCTGCACTACTTCTTGCTCATCAGTTCGCATAACTTGACCGAACAATTTCTCGACGTCTTGTACGGCCGGAAAAATTTTTGTAGTGGACAATTTCACCCTTCTCAACAACGTGCGTTTTTCAATCCAAAAATCATGAGGGTTGATAAATCGATTTCGAAAAATCGAGCAACACCTGTGTCGCCCGACACCAAAAAAGATCGTCCAGAGAATATAGCTGGAAAAAAATGAGCCGCGGTGACTCCCAACAGTTTTTACTTCATCTTCGGGGTTGGGGATATTAAGTCCGATATGACAAGTAGAAATTTTGTGGCATTTCTGCGGTCTTAGTAGGACGTCGGGTCGGATGAGTCGGTTGTCGGGAGAAATTTTGGGCTGATGCGCGTCACACGTATAAACCACAGCTGTCAACGGGCTCCAAACGTGACTAGAATCTCTACCGTCACCCCTGTAGTCCATGTCGGCGTGCCGAAAGCTACCTTATTACCACGATGCTGTCTCTCCCTTATTACCCCGTATTACCCAACGAGTTTTACGTCTCTCAAATGCTACGACAGTCCTACAAATATTGAAACTTGATCCCGTCGTCTCGTTTTCATTCCCTCCCTGGAGTACCCCAAACACCACAAAACCACAACCAACAATAACCAACCACGGTACCGATTACTTTTACACACGCGAACGCTGCGAATTTCACACATTATTCAACGGAATCATCGAAGCTTTATATTAAATCGATTTTCTTCTTTTCTTTCCCACTCTAGTTTTCAATTCACGTGACATCTAAAGTACCCCGTTTTTAAACCTTGATCGTAACGACGTAATATACACCGACGGATACACGTGTATACATGTGTGAATAAAAAATTTCATTGGATCGAGTAAGTCGGTCACTTTATTATTTCATTTTTTTTTTATTTTTTTTTTTATTGTCATGCTGGTGACCCGCGCGGGTTCTCTATGCCCGTAGGGGTGTTTTGCGGTGCGGCGGGTCACGTCGTCGGATTTTATTGATAGCGGTTTTATAGCGTGTCAACACGCTCTTTGAAGCGTGGACACGCGATTTTCAGAGAAAATCAAATAACGTGTGCACTACTGTGTAACCGTGAAAGTATAACCGATATAACGGAGGTATATAAGCGTAGGCCGATCAACGCCACGCACCTGAAACCGCCATGGTTGGTAGGTAGGTAATATTACTTTATAAAACCATAGCTATACCTCGATGGTACACATTTATATATCGCGTATACATGTCACACGTTTATAAATCCACCTTTGCGCCATTTGACGGTGACCCGGTCACGCTAATTAGCGTAATTATCCTTCGCTTTCAAATTCCACCTGCGGTTCCCTCCATATAGGTAAAAATCAAAAGTACCGCACGTGTATTAAATCCCCGTCATGATAATTCCGGAAAATGCGATAGTAAAACAAAGTCCAGTATACCGTCAATTTCAGCAAGGTTGTCATAGTAACAAAATTCGGGAGCGTCAACTACGATATTTCACTGTATAATGTGTGCTTTGCGAAAGTCAAAAAATGCAGCCTACAAAAAATTCATTGAATTCTAAAAGACAAAAACTATCCCCTGACTTATACGCGAACGGAAGTAGATGAGTTGGTTAGCATAAAAAAAAAAAACATAAATGAATAAATAAATAAAAAAGTGAAGAAAAAGACTTTGGCGCGAAAGAGTGAGAAGAGAAGAAGCGTGTAGCTCGGCACGCGCCCCGCGGCTCAGCAGGGCGTATAAATAAAACAAGCGGAGTGTTTATGTACACCTCCTGACGGTGACCCTCGCATGAAACGGCAACGAAATAACACAATTACACACTCCCTCTTTTTCTCCCTCGGTTTTCCGTGGCGCGTAGCTCACTCCGACGGTCTGCCTCTCTGCCTCGGACGGTCCGCCCGCCCTCCTGATAGCCGGTACTCCGTCGCTCTCTCGTAGTCCGGAAAAAACGGATTCCCGTCCGCAGCTCGTTACAAGTCTATTCAGACAGCCGGAAAGAACAACGTGGCTACCGCGTGCCGGAATTCATTTAGCTGACCGGAACCATTACCCCTACCTGCCCCCGACTTTTCTAACCTGTTTAAAAAGCTCGAACGCGGCTTATTTACACTTCACGCTAAGGGCCGACTTCCGTTATGTAAAGAAAACTAGGGCTGTTGTCACATTTATGTCGTTGTCAAGCGCGGACCTACGGGAACGACATCATTTGCATATAATTTCACGACATAGAATTCTAATTGTAAGGTCCGATTGACTCGCGCTAGAACCTCGTCAGATTTCTTCAAGCTTTCGATATTATAGGATCGAAATCCCTCCGAGGTGGGGATATCGACAGCTAAAAGGAAAGAGGCTTTTCCTCGGAAAAAATCTTAATAAGACTCACGTATCACGTCCATCCATTTCACCAGGATGCTCGCGCCCTATCAAACTCCCACTCTAAATAAACCATGCCGCTAATGACGTCACGTATCGTAATCCAATTTACGAAGCTAGAAGGAGAGGCGAGCTTTCGGGCAGAGGAGGGTGGCACGGGTAAAATAAGAGTAGCGATAGGAGAGGACTGGAAAGAGGCGCGGGGTAAGAGCGACCTCGGAGAGTAAGGACGAGGATGTACCTAAGCAGGGATCGACGGCTCTCTCCGCGACGCGAAATGACGCCCTGATGAAGTTTCGCTCCTGTGAACCGCGCAGCGGTCGCCCCCGCGTACTCGCGCGATGGTGGTGGTGGTGGTGGTGGTGGGCCAGATATACGTCGAGGGGATCAAGGCTCGGAGGGATTAGTACATCTGAAAGTTTATAAAAGTCCGCGGCAACCTTCCTCCCCGTGGAACCAACGAGGGGAGGACGAACCACCCCCCTACTCAAAGCCTCTCCACCCCATCCCATACGTGACGGACCTACTTATGTGTCCCGAAGAGCTGATTCCGGAGGTCAAATATATATCTTCATCACATCCTATATACTTCGACTAAACTCCACGAAAGTACTATAATTACGTACGATTATTTCTCTGGAGAGGTGATTTGTTTCGATGCCTGAAACTACCATCTTTCGTTTTCCCTACGTTGAATGAAAATAAATAAAAGCTTTGTTATAATCGCCGATATTTTCGGGCTGCCAGATTCATCTGCGGTAGCAGGTATATATTTATATAAGGGCTGTTTCTGATGCACGAGTGGCGTCAACCCGTTCCTTTGTTTAGTAGGTTCGTCGACTGCGGGTTTCACCACGTTGGTCGTAGATACGGTAGCGCGGGGCTCCGTGAGACGCTAATCTCGGAGCTTAGGTGCGGGACCGCGAAATCCCAGAGGCTATTCACAAATACGTAACACGCCAAGCCACAGCATGCTATAGGTAGAACGTTAACGGTCGGACCGACCGACGGACAAACGAACGGACAGACGGAGACGGACCCGCACGCAAACCCGTAACCCCTAGCAGCAGTAGCTTGGGGCGGAGGTGTACCAGACCTAACAACCCCCCTTCCCCCGTGCAACACCCTTTGCGACGACTTCGACGACGACAGCAATACCAGGCTAGCGCGAAGGTCCCTTCGCGAAAAATGCAATTACACGTCGACTCCATGAATGGAGGGCAAATTGCACAAATTGCCTATTCACCCGCGTTTCTCATTCGTACGAACGATCGACTAATTAATGGTTTATGAAAATATTCGATGAGATCAATGGTGAATCTAAAACTTTATTCACCTCTCGCGAGAGAAGCAGAACTAGTCGTATTTTTACGGAGTGGTTAGATCTTCGGTATAATTTGGGATTTCTTCACAGTCTATGATCGATCGTGTGAATCGATTTCATTTTTCGATAATTATAATAGCAAAGAGAGGAGGGTAGGGAGACTACAGCTGGAGAGTTAACGACTCTGGTAGGCAAAAAGTAACAACATCGTCAGCCAGGTCGTCGTCAGCGTCGTTGTCGTGAGGTTAACAAGACCTTAATGGGAGCAAGCAGAAATCGTTCTTGCTAACGGTTGAGGTGTGCACAGCGTCCCAACAACCACCCCCCTACCGAAGCTGAAGGAAGGTTCGTTTCCCCCAACGACGTTGCGCCGTCGGGACGCCGGACACGTCGCTTGTCAACTATTCAATAGTTAATTTCCATTCAAATACATGCGCCAACGGGGGGGTCTGCCAAGGCGTAGCTCCCCGGACCTTCATCTAAAATGAATGCCGTTCTACCAAGCTTTGGTGGCTTCGTCGCCTCCTAGCTGCTTCCTGTACCGACAAAACCACCACCTCGACTTATACCTATTCAACCCTCAGGATCACTCATTCGTCACAACTTATACGGTGATAACGAAAATATACTTGTAAATACGAAAAGCTGATTTTTACACCATTTTCAAATATTTTTATTCGAACAAAATTATTTGGTTACAAACACAAACGGATCAAATTTGTCGATAGGATTAGGTATTACCTCTATGGAAGGGAAATGCAATCGACATTAATTTAATTTTCAAAAAATCATAGTTAATTTATGATTCCTACATGCGATTCGACGCGTTCGATTTCTTTTTCCTATTTTCGTTCGTCATATGTGTACGACGCGTATACATGTGGGAATGCAAGGTACACACGTTTGATAACGAGGGTTTTGATTTGTGGATTACAGAAGGCAACAAGTGCCCAACACCGGGTTGCACGGGGCAGGGTCACGTGACTGGTCTATACTCCCACCACCGCAGGTAAGCAATTATCAGTAATCAACCTCTCACTCAATGGTCATTAGCCATCAACTGTTCGAAATTTAGCTACGCTATACATACATCATGTCATTTGGCTATTTACTCGTGAAAATTTTTGTCGTCTCATTCGTTCCATTTTAGGCATACGATGCCCAATTTTTATTTAATTTGCATACCTAATTTAAAAACAAAAAATGAAAAAAAAAAAAAAAACCACAAAAAAAAATTATTTCAATGTTACGATACACGTCTGACTAATTTCTCGTTACAGTCTTTCGGGGTGTCCACGCAAAGACAAATTAACGCCAGAGAGTGAGTAAAATTTAAATTTAATTATTTGTTTCTTCTTAAATGTAGTGCAACCGTCTTCTGTTTATACGCAAAATCACGTTGCAAGTAAACTTTTCACATACGCGGAGCAAAGAAATTTCCGAAAAGACAGGAAATTTTATCAGGCCAGCACGTGCCTCTTTTATAATTTAAAAAAAAATGTCTTCCTCTGTCTATTTTTTTTTATTTTCTAATTATCTCCAACTTTATTTTGTATCTTTTCACCTAGTGAAGAACCAAACAATCGATCACTCAAATTTCCTTGCTCCGGCGATTCTCATAATTATGTGTAACCGAGTCATGAATTTTTGCGTAAAACGTAGTATATTTAAGTATGTGTATATAGATACATACGTAATATACGAGTAAAAAAAAAAAAAAAAAAAAGAGAAAAAAGAACTATGTATGTGTTATCGTTTATGCTTTTCGTTTGCGGGGTAGAGAGCTTTATTTATTGCGTTAAGTTATGTTTAATTTTATCTATTATGTTTGTAGTTCATTAGTAGAATTATCACCACACTTGACTTATGGTTCTGTTGCCCGTTCTCTTATGAGAGGGCTCGAGATACCAGACCGGCGAAAAACTGGGCATGAGCACACGCCAGAATCATGAACAAAATAAAAAAGAAATAAAAAAAAAACACGTGTATAATGAAAAAAAAAGAAATTTAAAAAAAAAAATTGATTTCCGTCAAGAGAAAATCATTTGTATATTGTATATTATATATATTGTGTGACATTGAGTATAACGAGACACTGACCAAGGATCTGATAATACGGTCCCTCCATATAGCATTAACCGCACGAACGCCAACGTTAAAAATATGTTATTTAGCGTTTTTTATCCACAGCAGCTTTTATAGATATCCGATAGGTCTTCTGTATACGTATGATTTTTATCTCGCTATAAACCGCTTCGTTAATTAATTATTGTTTCGGAGCACCGCGCTCGTACGAAAATTAAATATACCTACTTTATTTTGTTACTTTAATTTATTTTTTTATGGTCTATATACTTGAACGCGTACGGTGATCAAAAAAGCTGTAGAGACTAATTGCAGACTATCGCGATTACGATGGTCGATCATCTTGTATACTTGTGTTAGGTATATTCAGGAGTACACAAAAATTTTGCAAGTTGTTGTTTTATCATTTTCTATATAACTTGATTGTATCTTTATACTCTATTTCTCTCTCACTCTCTACCCGCTCGGTATTACTTTATGTTTGACCCGTGGCGTTGTGTACGTATTTCGTGTGCCGTGTAAAAGTTTGTTTTTTTTTTCGATAATGTCCGTAACAAAATCAAAAATGAGAAAAAAATTGTTGAAAAACAAAAAATTAAAATTAATTTCCACCGATAGGCAAGTTCTGTTATACTCAATGCCTGAATTTATTATGATAACGATGATTCTGCTGTGACCAAGTGTCTGAAATTTTGCCCGCCTGGGTTCTCGCAGTTCTGGCGATGCATGAGACTATTTTGAAATGCCCGACTCCTGGTTGCAACGGTCGTGGGCATGTCAGCTCCAATCGGAACACCCATCGAAGCCTATCGGGGTGCCCCATCGCCGCGGCCAATAAGCAGGCTGTACGCGAAGCCCGACACAAGGCCCAAGGTAAGGTCTCTTCCTCGACCACCAACTTCAAGGACACTCGACAAATACCCCCGACTTCACCAAGCATGTGAATTTTTTTTTTACCTACAGAATGAATGAAAGAAATAAATAATGTGAATGAGCATGCAGGTACACAAGTTTATTTGTTCGGAAATTCGCGTATCGTTTTTCCGAATTTTATACACACGTATTATACTAATCGGTAACTATTCTATTTTCGGGTGGGGAAGTAAAAAGTTCGAACGACGTGAGTGCGCTTTTTTATGCTTGGAAATGGCGAGTTTCCCAAATTGTAGTAACTGCGTTTATTTACTTGGGCATGCATTATTTATTAAATAAAACGCGTTTATAATTTCACCTTGTAGATCGACGGTTTTTAAAAAATCTCTCTATTGTCCGATATTACAGTAACGGGAATGCCACCGGAATACATCAGCACTAATTTATTAAGTCGTTCAATCGAGACGAAGACGTACGCCCAGTACGGAAATTCGTCGCAGGATGGAAAACCGGTAGCTTCGCCTTCTTACGATTACTACGCGGCTACGAAAGCAGCTGGAATAAATATAAAACCACCAAAAACGCCTGAGGATTCGGGACCGCGGCAAGTCAAGGTCGTACCAAAGTCGGAATCCGGTTCAGCTGGGACCAACAACTGCTGCAGTGCACCTCCTTCCGGTAGGACTCAAGGGTCCGAACAACTTCTCATTCCAAAATCTGAAGAAGCTTCGTCCTGCAGAGGAAGTTCACCGCCGCTACCACCACCACCCGTCAGACAAACGTACGACTCTTACTTAAATCAGGACTCAAACTCATCTTCGATGTCCTCCATGGACGCGATGAATTCCAGATCAATGGGACCCACGATTCATCACCCGAGTCAACATCCTGGTCAGCAACACCACGTCCTTCCGATGCAACCTACAGTGACTTACCCTATGCCGATGGTTGAGGACACCAGAATGTCACACCAAATGGCACAAAGATCACCGTACGAGTCGGCGGCGATGATGACCACCGCATCGGAGGATCTTTATCATCACAGATCAGCGGAACACGCTAGAGCTTACATGCACCCCGGTGCCTCGAATATCGCCAGGCCAGTCGTTACTTATTCAAATGAAATCGCCGCTGCTAGAGCTTATGATAACGCAGTTGTTAGCGCAGCCAATCACCGACCATACGACCCCGGCACCGGATCTGCATACGACAGATACGATGGTCAACCCTGCACTCCACTTCAACCACAGCCACAACAACAACAGCAACAACAACAGCAACAACAACTTCATTCCAGGGCGAATATGTACTACTTAGGACAGACGGGGATGACGCCTGAGGAACAGGAAAGAGCTTATCATCAGGAAGCAGCGGTAGCCGCACAGCAGCACCATCAAATGGCTATGGCTGCTGCTACGGCGGCTGGAATGATGAAGTCCGAAGATGGTAATGAAATTTCATGAGCGATCTTTATGTCTGTTTTATATTTTGTCCATTTCTTGACTGAGCAATCTTTCTCTTTTTTTTTCTAGTAAAGTGTATAACCGCTGCTCAATCACAACAGATGCAGAAACCAGGGGGACCTCCGACGTCACCGGGAGGATCGGTAATGGACCTGTCTACGTCTAGTGTTACTTCCACAAGTCCCCAGGTCCGTACGACTCGCGCAACTATGTAGTACATATGCGGGTGTTCGAGGGGATCCTACTTGACTGATCGTTGTTTATCGCGTGCTCCGAATGAACCCGATTCGACCTTCCGATGTCTTCTAATACATCGTTCTGAACACAGTGCCAGGAGATATCGGTTCGGGTATATATCGGCGGATCAACGTCGAATACCATCTGCCATAAACCGATATCATTGAACACCCCTACGGCTATATATAGTTCGCTGTCGTTAATCGTTACTAGTTGCATTACACAGGATTTGTTACGTTTCAGGCACCACCTTACGGTTCAAACAGTCTAAGCCCCCAGTACGGAGGGGGTCAAACCGTCGGTGGAAGTCCTCAGGCAGCGGCCAGTCCTCATCTCACCGCGAGTCCTCAAGTTCCGAGTCCGCAGGGTCAAACATTAGACCTTAGCGTTAACAGACTGCACAGGTCAGCATTACAAGGACGATTTTCTCGCAGTCTCTTCCCAGCAATTTGTATTAACGAAATTTAATATTCTGTTCCTCCCTTTTTTTCTTCGTTATTTTCGAACCAGTGGTGCCCCAAGCCCGCAATATTCAACCGCCCATGGTGAGGCAGTACCGGTACCAGTCGCTCCAGGATTCCCACCACCAAGACCGATAGAAGAGCAGACAGAACCCGTCGATTTTTCGACGGCGAATGAACCCGTCAATTTTAGCGGAGGCCCCGGAATCAGGCCAGTACCTGGATTCCCACCACCTGGGGTCCACGCTGCTGCTTATAGTCGAGAAAGCACCCCCGACAGCGGAGGTTCTCACTACATGGACGCTTACCGTGATCCAACCGGTAAGTTAATTTAGAAGGTATTCCGTTTACGATCTTTGTTCCAGCTGAGGAGTTCAAAGGGCGGTATGCCCGTTCTTACGCTGTTTGAATGAAAAAGTAAAAAAAAAAAAAAAGTAATCTGCTCCCCGTTCGGACTTCGAATAACGTTATCTACTCCCGAACTCACCCCCATTTAACCGTTCAACTCCCTCGTACGTAGCGGCAACATGCGTAGGCCCATGTAGTCCGTCAACGCAGGTACATTCGGCCCCTGTTAATTATCAATATTTCGCGTGCAGGATTGTATTGTATACGGTGGTTTGTGTGTGAAAGTGTGTGATATACATTCGTGGCAAGCTATAACGGCAGGTGTATAGACAGCGGCATTGTTCGTGGAGCTCGGGCACTGGGGAGTAATTATTGAAATTGAAACATTCAACGGTCATACATGTACACCTTCTCCGTACCTACGCGGCGTGGCACCCGCGAAATATCGAATATATCTCTACCTCCATACACGTGGTAGGAAGAGAAATGCAGTACCGTTTTACACGGGCTAATCAAGTGACTTTTCAGCTCGTTCGGTATATTTGTAGCTGCACCCCCCGCGTACGCCGGAATTTCACCCCTTTCTCTCTTTTCTCATGCGGTATAGATGATGTTCCGCGGTTCCCGAACGCCGTTATTATATAGGATGAAAACGGGATGTCGTTTCTAATTTTGGTAACAGGAATGTTACCGGCTCTACCAAATGTTTCAGGCTACGGCCCCATGAGTCCACATCCTGGTTACGGGATGGCCGGCGTCCAGGCCGAATACCCAGGAAACACCTACACCCCCTATCCAACGGCTGGATATAACTGCGGCGGGGCTTATCCCGGTGGTCCAGTCACGTCCGGGTACCAAATTCCTGCGGGATATACGCCGGCGCCTTGCTACAGTATGCCACCGCCTCAGCACACTATTGGATCCCTCGACAAACCCTCTGGAAAAGACGATAGGTAAATATATATATTTCTTTCCCATACTTTTTACGTCTGTGAAATAATTGTTTTTATTTTTTTAATATATGTTCGCGATCGATTCAGGGCGTTCAAAAAATTTCTCGATAACTTAGTACAATATGCCAATTATCGGATTATGAGTATGTCACGTGTGAAAAAACATTGCGAACATTTTCACGATGAGAATAAGTTCGATTTATAAAAAAAAATTTGTCGGAGATAACAACGTGAAGTCAGAGGCTCACCGTTAAGGAGCACCGAGAGGCGATAAATCGGGATGTTAGCGAATGGGAATCGCGAAGGATTTGATACGAGACCGTAAACTGCAAGATGTATATATACTTATACCTTCCTCATGTACGTAGTGCATAGCCCAACGAGTTAGCTAACCGTATAGCTGCAAGGCTGAACTTCTCGCACGCCCGGAGCACCACCACCTATACCTCCATTTTGTTAATTAAAGTAATTACTCTTCGTAGCGAAAATGCCAACCTTATTCTAATTGACGTAAAGCTCCGCGGCCGCGGCGGCAGGGTGTAGGAGGTGGTGGTGGTGGTGGTGGTGGTGGTATAAGGCAGCCGTCGGGGGTCTTGGCGACGGTGGCAAGGGAGCGAAGGGGTTGACGGTACGCGCAGGGATGAGAGGGGCATAATCAGTTCCCACCGCACTGGATTATGGGGCGCGAGACCCAAGACCCGAGATCCATCGGGGTTAGAACCCGGAACAACCCGATCCTGAGGGAGCGACTTCTCTTTACCACCATAGCGATGGTCGCACCCTCTCCTTAAGGCGCAAATTTTTACCCTCGATTTCCGAGGAAATTTGAGCGGCGGCTATAGGGTAATTTCTCGGGGTTAAATTCGTAACGTCAAAGCCAATTTCCAATGATTATATTCCAGCAGTATTCTAACTATTATCTAGTGGTAACGCGCATCTGCAACTGGCATATTTACTATATTTAGCATGAGAGAAAATTCGTAGCTGGCCGTCAACTGCCCCATAAGTTTTTGGGTATTAAATACTCGAGTTTGCAATAAACGTCCACTTCAGGCGTAACGCGATTGAGTTAGATCACGTTGGGTTAGGTCAAGCCGGGTCAGATTAGCTCGTCCTATGGCTGTGGCAGCATGTTACCCGGTGACGTGAATCCCGGTATATTAGCTCTGGATATGGTTATGGTGGTTATATTGGCCGGAGCCATTAATAATCCTGAAGTATCGCTATCGACTCGCTCGAAAACCGAGAGTTGAGAGAGAAATGAAGCAGCCACCGTATGCTACGGATTCTAGACAATCCATTCATTGTCCGAGGGCATTCTACCACGCTACCGCGCGGCATCGGGGGATCCTATACGTTCCGAAGAGGGTGAATTCGGGAATACTCCGCGACGAAGAAAACGGGGGTACGGTGGTTGGTCAAGCTCCGATCTTCGATACGCGTGCCGTTCGACTATTTTCATAATTTATCGTCCTCGTTTCCTCTTGTAAAACAATTTTCTTTCCGATATGGGTTATGAGTATAAATATTATATATATTTCTCTCCGGACCCATGAGCTAATATTGCGAGCTGCATAATAATTCGGGAGTCGAGGAGTTTTGAGAGGTTGCAAATGCTTGCAACAATTGCAGATGTATATAATACGTACTATAGTATAAGTAGCAGTTGTATACGAGCGTCGAGTGACCAGCTACCTGTTTACTGAGAAACCTACGGTGTGGCTTCCATTCCTGAAATTAATCCCTCACTGCACCGAAATGAACAGCAAGTACAGCTCTGCTACGCACCTTTCATATATTACCATGTCGTTCAAACACCACTCGAAAAGTTACCATCGCAAGAGTTCCCGCGAGTATCATGCGGCAACCACATTCGTGGCATACCTAATTCCGCGTCATGAGAAACTAGAAATATCATAGTAAATACACAAGTTGCAAAATCTCTTCTTTTTTTCCGCGTCTCTTTTTTTTTTTTTTTTTTTTTTTCAACCAAGGTACGTGCTTACGTGACCTGGTTCTGCTTCTGCAAAATCGTGAGAACACACGGTGGTTGGTTCGTCGGGGGGTGGGGGGGAGGGGGGTGGAAATCTGGGGGAGGTTTAAGCAAGGAGCTAGCCGACCCACCACCACCACCCGGGTTGAGAGGGTAGAGTGTAGACGAGTTATACAACGGACTATAGACGCAGGGGCCGGCATCGTGATTGCACTCAAGTCTGCAGCGGTTCCCGGCAATATCGTGGCCACTCAACGGTCCTTGAGTGGTTCTCTCCGTACGCCTACGAGAAGGCAGACTCTGGTTGTAGTCCTCTTCGAGTAGAGAAGCGGTATAAGCAAAAGCAGAAGCCCCCAGCCCTATTTGGTCTACCTGGAAAGTGGGAACCGTCGGCCACTCGTCCTACCACCCCTACTTGTGTAGTTAGTACAAAACAGAGCGGCTAACGCGAAGGAAAAGACATTGCAATTGTTGCCACGTAGATAGAAAATTCGGTGGAAAACCAATAAGCTGGACTCTCTTTAGACGTTCCACAAAAATTGACGATTTATTAACCGGTTACTCCGGAAGCATCTATTTTAAGTATTTCAGTGATGTTGTAAATGAGGTTAAAAATTTGGTCAACATCTCATCGTAGCGAACGAACGAAAGCGTTCCGACTGACAATGAGATTGTTATCATTGTTGAATATATGTTCGGTGCAGTATGATCGGTATGAGGAGGCAAAACCAATCGTTGAACGATTTCGTTCGGCCGTCCGTACTGCCGCGTGGCCGCGACGGAAAGGAGCTCATTCAGTGCCCAACGTCGTCCTGTGATGGCATGGGTCACGTCTCTGGGAACTACGCTACCCACAGAAGGCAAGGGATTTGGCATTTGGCATTTTGCATCCACGAAAGCTCTCCTGCATCTGCTCCTTTCCCATCCTCAAACTATAAATTCTCAATATCGTAACTGTTATTATACACGCTATAATTACAACAACACCATACGCGAAATCTTCATTAATTTTTTTACTTCCTTCATTACACATTGCTCTACTTTTCAATTAAAAATCGAAATTTACGCCGTTCTGACTTGACCCATGCCTTACCTCCGATACCCATAGTATACACTAATTTTCAATCTCAAAAGCCAATCTCACGTGATTGATTGTTTTACTTTTTCATTTTATTTTTGTTTTTTTTGACACGATATAGTAGGTAGCTTGTTAAATGTTTGTCAAGGAGAGTTTTAATTTCGATTATCTGAGCTGTTCATTTGCTTATTCCATTTGCAATAAATAATTGCCTCGAGAATTAGATTTTACAATTAATTTTTGTTATTGGTTGTTTTTTCATAATATTATACGACAACGCTCCATATATGTCTCCGCATACTGTTCGAATTATTATTATAATTCCGGTGTGTAGTTAGGCTCGTTTTTGATGGAACTAAGAGCTGCTACTTAATCCCATTACAGACCCGACCCCTACGAAAAGGGATGACAAAATCTTGCTGATAATATAAATGAAAAAATTCAAGCGATGAATTGAAAATTTGAACCTGAAATCATCAAACCTCGTATCCCTGCATCTTTCAGCCTGGGTGGGCAGCGTAATAAAAGTGACCATGTCATAGCAGCCCGAAATTTACATGTAATATATAAATGCTATTTATTATAATAACTATGAAATTATAAAGGTAACGACATGTATATTACACAAACTGAACAATTGGCTATTGGCGAGTTTCACTGGGGTCTGGTGCGAGTGTTTTCCCCGCTCCCTTAACATTATCGATGTTGTTTAGAGTAAGACCGATTTATTGAGAGAAAGATTTGAGAGAATTACGGTCATGTATATGCGTGCGCGAATGTGCGGGTTTGCAATTTGTATAAAAATTAAATTTTTATTATTTTATTTCTCCTTATACTAAATTATCGATCATCGACAAAATTCAACGAACATATGGCTTAATCGCTTCGATATCATTTATTTCAGTTTATCCGGATGCCCTCGTGCCGATCGTTCCCAAATTCAAGCCCACTCCCAGGAACTCAAGTGTCCAACACCTGGATGCGATGGATCTGGTCATGTTACCGGAAATTATTCTTCCCACAGGAGTCTATCCGGGTGTCCGAGGGCCAATAAACCGAAGAGTAAACCGAGGGACGGCCAAGACTCCGAACCACTTAGGTCAGTATCAAAGATAAATATGATTGTGAAATTGAATATATGTATTCGAACAAGGAGAAGAAAAAAAAAAGAAAAGACAAACGGTGCATAATCAGCTGAGATGATACAGGGGAAGAATCTCGGCCCTTTGTTGCACAGGAGCTTTTAGCCCTCGCGCTAACGGGGATTGAGGGTTTTGATCGGGATGGATCCTTAAGCCCTTAGGGATGAGACCCTAGCTGTTAAACGGGACCACCTTAAACCCTGCTCACATATATATAATACGCGGTGATTCTCCCATTTCCATTGCGCGTAGCTTCTTG
Source organism: Athalia cordata (assembly GCA_963932425.1). Lineage (NCBI taxonomy): Eukaryota > Metazoa > Arthropoda > Insecta > Hymenoptera > Athaliidae > Athalia > Athalia cordata. The sequence continues at coordinate 38,374,772 of OZ010626.1, forward strand.
CGTAGTCTAGCATATCGTAGAATAGCTGACTATGCGTATAGGGAGTATAAGAGTAGCCAACAACAGAATCCCTAGGTGGGGTTGGCTGCAGGTACTAAAATTTGCTAAAACAAGACGCTGACTAATATCTGGCGGTTTCCGCTAATTTCACGCTTGCTCTTTGTGGACGGATATGGATGTGGTCTTGCGGACTACAGATGTCCTATACCCGGTTGTGACGGGTCTGGCCACGCGACTGGCAAATTCTTGTCTCACCGCAGGTGAGGAAATTAGATAAATCGCATGGTCGTCGTCACCCCATACGATCCTTTTCCTCGATATCCCTACGCCTCTGTCAAATGAAATTACTTCCTTTACGCGTTTCTCCTTCAACTTCCAATAAATCGAGTGACTAAAAATATTCTCTGTATGTTTCAGCGCATCCGGTTGTCCGATAGCGAATCGGAATAAGATGCGAGTACTTGAATCGGGTGGTACCGTAGAGCAGCACAAAGCGGCGGTGGCCGCAGCAACGGCGATGAAATTCGAGGGTGTCAATTGTCCTACCCCAGGCTGTGACGGCACCGGACACATTAACGGTTCGTTTCTCACGCACAGGTCGCTGTCTGGGTGTCCAGTGGCTGGGCACACGGTGAAGAAACCGAAATTCGAAGACATGTCGAACATGTACAGCAAAGGAATCACCGGTGAGGCCGCAGGACATAAAGAGATTCTCAATTTCCGTCATTTAAATTTGAGATACGAAGAATGACGGGCATTTCGGTCCTGCGTTTAAAAATTCAAATATCAATGAGTGCCTTGATTGAAATTACAATTCAAAAATCCGGAGCAACGGATCTCTCAACAGTTTTTGACAGACGACCGTATAACTGAATTCGCATACATAATTCGCAAACTTCACCGTGTACTAGAACAAGATATATATATATTTTTTTTTTCCTTTTTTTTTTTTCCAAAGTACATTACCTTTCGTTGTCCGCTTCATAAAACACTGCTTCTCACAAATTTATGGTAATGAGCTTCAATGGCAGTCATTCAAAGCTCGGTTATTCACTGTTGATGCTAGTTTTGATCGTTGCTTCACATCGTCACTATCGCAATTTTTTCAAACAGCGATATTACCGATGTGAAAGAAAAAAAAAGAAAAAAAGGATCACTTAAAATCGTAATGATAACCGAAGAGAAAACCACTTCTCTCCGGTTTCATGAATCCAAAAGAAAAGAAAAAAAAACCCAGAAAGATCTTAAATTTGATCAATAACTTTCTAATATGCGTTTGAATTAATATTCTGAAAAATCAGACTGAAGCATGAGATCGCATGCTTATCGCAGTGCTAACCGCATCGTATTTAAAAGAAACAAAAAAAAAAAAAGAACCAAACATAGTTAACGAATAAGTATTAGAATTAGGCGTATATAGGTCTAGTACATAGAATCTGATATTGTAAACCTGGTATTTTGTATTTGACCTGTATATTTGACTTGTGCTATGCTATGCTCTGCTCTGCTCTCCACGCCATGATGTGCTGTCATACCAAAAGGAATAACAATTAGTCTCTCTCTTTCTTTCTATCTATCTATCTTTCTCTCTCTATCTCTCTCGCTCTCTCACTCTGTCTATATATCTCTTATCTATTTTTCACGCAGAATCCAGGTGTTTCACTAAGCTATTCATCGAGTGATATCGGCGGTAAAACGACACCATTTTTTTTTCATTTTTCATTATACTTTATTTTCATTATTTTTTTTTGTTTCATGTTTAATTGAATTGCCACGAATTTTTACGAATCATATCGACTACGAATCGAATAGATATTAAAGTGGAAAAAAAATATAACGATCGACGCATGTGCGCATCGATCACCTACCACCCGTGATCGATTGAACGAGCAAAACAAAAAGCTTTGATTCGATTACAATGCAGGGTAGAAATAATTAAGTACCTGTTAACGAATCGAATTATTAATTGTTAATAAATTTAAGCTGTACGACTGTCTTTTCTAATTTTCGGCACTTATCTTTCTTATATGAAAAAAAAAATTGAGCTAGAGAGCATATATATCGTTTTATATACACGTGAAAATTTTTCTTATAGTTACGACGGCAGAAATTCTGAATTAATTAAACCATGTATTACAATACCATCTTAGTGAAACACCTGGATATGTTGTATAAAAATGAAATGAAAAAAAAAAAAGAAGAAATTTCCAATCCTCATTATGTGGAAAGAAAAGAAACAATTTTTTTTGGAACAAAATAGGAAAAGAATAGAAAATTAAAATTTAATAGAAAAGAAAAACAAAAAAAAAAAAAAAAATCCACCATTATGATGAACAATAATCTATTTTGATTTATTCTGGGATCATGATCAGCTCCTTTCCTGTCATTGAGCTTTGAGGAGAACATTTACTTTTGAAGGTAAGGGACTGACGTACTTGCCACTTGTTCTATGTGTATTCGATGTTAAATACAAATCCACGGAGTGTCTTATCATGAGTGCTGGCACGTGTCCGTTTTATGTGTTAAATTTTTATTGAGTTTCTAAATTAATTACGAAACACCAAAGAGAAAGGGGTCTGCAGAAAACCCCAAGATCACTATCTAATAAAAAAAAATGCAATGAAAGAGAAAGATGAAACGCGTAGGCCAGCACCCAACATCACTCTTTGTTCTATATCTGGTATGATAGCACCTCACGCTACCCAAATATTCCGAACCCTTGTGTGTCTACCCTCACCAAAGCCTATACCGTGTACGTTTCAACGTTTCGCCTTTTTACCGATAGACGGAATATGTGGAATTTTGAAACGTACCGATTACTCCTTTCATCTCATATCAACGTTTACTCTCAACGAGAAACAGCTAATTATTGAACGTCGGAAAACTAAATCCTACGAGTTATAACGTGACATCGTTCGCTGGCTCGTTGAGAGAAAAACGTCGACCTGTTTCGCTAGCTCGCTAAAACCAAAAGATTACTTTTCTACTCTTTTTTATTTCAGTTTTTTTTACACTCTCTTAATATCTGATTTTCTGTGGCACATTGTTCATGAATAGGTTGCTACCCTTCTTTTTTTCTTTTATCAGTCTATTTGACTTTCATTTAATGATTTTCTCCTAAGTAATTTTATAGCCTTTTCTTTTTTTTTTTTAATGCCTGATGGTTGATTGTTCGGGTATAAAATTCAAATGCTTTCAAAGGGATTGGGATTGATGAAATTAAGATACTGACGATATTTTTTCTATCGAAAATACGATTCTGTCTTCTATAAATTTTGAAAAAAAAAAAAGAAATACGCAACGTACATATAACGAGCAGAAGCAATGAAAAATGAGATGCTCAAACTGAGTGATAGAATATATAACATAAAATGATACAATTGAGCCTGCGGCTGATCACAACCGTATGAGATCACGGTGATCCTGCGAATTATTCCTACATTATTCAAAATTTCTAAAAAGTTACACAAAATGTAATTTCATTATTTCTAAACGGGGGTTATCCTTCAGGAATGGACACCGGCGGTCCAGGTCAGGGTGGCTCTATAGGAGCGAATCAGGGGAACACGGTAGGCGGTGTTGGTGGTCAGGGCGAGGACCTTTACACATTGGAAGCCGAAATCACGGAGCTACAGAGGGAAAACGCACGCGTGGAATCTCAAATGCTGCGCCTGCGCTCTGACATCACCGCCATGGAGAGCCAGCTCAAACAGGGAGACAAGGTGCGTTTACTCGGTTAATAATAAATCGATATTGTCCGGGTAATACACCCTGTTACCCGTTGATAACAACGCAGCAAACTGCAATCATCCCCCCAAATTTTCAATGCCCCTGTTTCAAGCTTCTCAAAAATGGTTTTCGGCAATGATTAGAATCCAAAAATCAATCGTCTTCATCTATGTCACATATATGATTGAGCTTTCAAATTTTCCAACTTTTATCTGAATAGTTTCAACCTTTTCTGTAGTCAGCAGGGGGTAACTGGCTTTCGAATTGTTTATCAAGCTCCAGTAAACCAAATTTTGAGCTTAAAATCGGGGCATCAACTGCCAGCAAGGCAGAAAAACGGCTCAACCGCTCAAATAGGATTGAAGTGTATTTTAATACTTTTTATTTGATTTCAGGAATCCACTGTGATATCTCACCGTAACAACAATTTAAACGAGTACTACGAATCGCTCAGAAACAACGTGATAACCCTTTTGGAGCACGTGAGGATCCCAAACGCTCCCGGAGGTCCTCAAGAAAAGATGGGGCACGAAAATTTCGACAGTTATTTAACAAAATTGCAGACACTTTGCACTGCAGATGGTTATTGTGCCGATGAGAATAACCGGCCAATTTATGAGACAGTGAAAACCGCTTTGCAGGATTTCACCGTTTTACCAACGCCCATCTGAGACCATCCGGACAATTTAATTTACGGGCAACACCGCAGTACCGCCTTTCAAAGTTACCACCAACGCTAGGACCGCCGAAATGCCACATTTGAAATTTAAAATGAACAACAAAAAAAGACGTTTTTTTTGTTTATCTAGACGATCGAGCTTCAGTTGAGCGTGACAAAAATTCAGAAATAATTTATACATCGGTGGTGAAAGAACTGTATTAGGCTACGTGATGAGATTCAACTGCAATTTTCAACGATTCTCACGCGGTGTTAAATTTACATTTACTATAAAAGAGGCTTCCATCTCAAAGTTTGAAAAATACACGAAAAAAAATTAAAAAAATCATGAAATTTTGAAAATGTAAACTCAGTGTTTCAACCAATTAAAATCATCGGAACAACGCGATGCTATGAGAAGAAATAAAGGGACCTGTGCAATGGGATACGAATGAAAACTTTACAAACTTACAATTCAAACTATAAGGTGTTCGCTAATACGATAATATCGCGGTTAAATATAAAAATAAAATTATTATACTTACGCAATACGCGAAAATGTTGGATCGAATGAAGATTTTTTGTACATATATCTAATAGGTGTAACTGTAATTATTAACTTGACTATCAATTTGTAAATATTAAACAAAAACTGAAAACAGTTCATAAACAAAAGAAAAAAAAAACCAGGACAATTTTAAGATTAAAAAGAATTGAGGAAATGTAATAATAATTATAAGTACGGAAGATATTGAACTATGTAAAAACTTAGCCTAAATGTATATTGGACATTATTACAATTATGTCATTATTATTACTATTATCATTGTGATTAACATTATTATTACTATGATTACTATTATTGACATTTTATTAGCAAAAAAAGTAAATGAAAAACGTGCTGTAGCTAGTACACCGATAAAAAGTTGTCCATAGCTTGTAAATAATTTCGAAACACTATACATAATTATACATACAGTAAGTATTTGAAAAAAAAAAAAAAAGAAATGGCGCTGATGATTATATAATGGTACAGCTGCCCAAAGTGCATTTCATCGACACAGCTGAGTGAGGAAATCCATTATTAAAATTATTATTTGTTTATTAAAGTTTAAAAAAATCTGATGATTCATTTGATACAAGTAGAAGTCATCCTGCTATTCATTTAGCCGGAAAAATACCGATACATTTCCGGTCCGCGGTTATCGTGCAATAATTATTTGACTGTGTTACTCGTTCGTAAATATGTATAATTGTTTAATATTATTATTATTATTATTATTGATATTATTATTATTATTATTATCATTAATATGGTGATAAAAAGTTATGATGATATATATAGTAAATTTATTACGATTACGTTGAATTTATTTATGAAAAAAGGAAAAAAATGAAACAAAAGCATTGATGGATATATCATATTCAAATTTAATTAATTTTCATCGTTATTAATGAGTTATTTCATGTTAACGCACAAATTTTCAAATCTTTCACACATCAGCTCATACGAAATTGGAAAGTCGCAAAGTCATTGAAGGTTTCGTTAATTCCTTGGATTGGATCTGGCTTGAAAATTTGATGATTAATTCTCTTTCTCTCTTTATAATTATAAAACAAGGCCAAACTGCATGTTAGTTAATATATGGTTGTTTTTTTTTTCAACGAACTTCTGTTTTCTAACATCCGTTATTCTTGTTACCAACAGCAAAATTCTTCAGTAATTTCATTCTGTCTGTACATAAAAAGGTAATCACATCTAAAAAACTTATCTAAACAGCCACTCATTATGGAAATATGATATTAATAAGATATACAATATTGTAACTACTAGTCAGTAAACGGAAACACATGGATTAATATTAAATATTCATATACCCAATGCATATAGAAATTGAAAGGAAAAAAAAAAAAAGGTAAATTGAGAAATAATAAAAAGTAAAGATGATAATAAAAATGCATCGCAAACAGAATTCGCATAAATTCGAAAAAATTTAATTGTGAACTATAATATTACCAATGCTATTATACTATAGTATTAATTTTTAAGAAATATCTATTTGTGTTGAATAATTTATCTATATTATTTATCTACTGTACAAACAAAAAAAAAAACTGAATGGAAATAATTAAAAAAAAGAAAAAAAAAAAAACGATACTCAATTATAATAGTCGTATCATACCTATAAATTGAATTCGATACGGAATGATTTTTTTTTCGGTTCTACCCCACGTGATATCAACAGAATACGGTATAACATTCTTCGGAATTACTCAATCTATATAAAAGTATAAATCTAATGATATTCTGTTTAGTTTTATTTTCTGGCAAGATATGATACGTGATTGGATTTAAAATCAGGAAAAAAAAGAAAGAGAAAGAGGAAAAGTCTGTAAAGAGAACTCGTTGATTTATAAATTGTGAAACCATGGCATATGATCACGTCTGTATCATACCGATAAGCTGTAAAATAGGCTTGCGCTATATCGTTTAATACATCGTGATATTATCAATTCTGTCATTTGATTAATAACATTATTAAATTTGTAAAATTGGTTTTAAATCACAGATATTTGTTAGAACGTGATAATGTATATAAAAGTAGAAGAATTCAATGATGTTTACTTCATGATGATGATGACGATGGTCAGGATGATGATAATGATGACGAAGATGACGATGATAATGACGATGTTGCGATGATGATGACGACGATGATGATAATGATGAGGATCGCAAAGTATAGTTATAGGTACGACGGTTTACTACTGATTACTATCTCGGGATTATTTTGTTAAAATGTATTATTATATTGATTCGAGAGAGAAAAAACCAGAAGGAATGAATTAGGGAGAAAACTCAAATATTGAAGGAAATTGATTGACATTATTATTATACAGATAGAGTTTTACAGTATAACTTATATGTTATCGTTTAAGTAAGCATAAATGTTACTCTGTTTGAATAAAGGGTATTTATCGATGAATGTACTGCGGATTATTTTTTTTGGAAATTAAACCAAAGTGACCAAAACCATTGCAGGTTCTTATGCAGAAGCATATCCACCCAGAACAGGCGGAATGACGATATTTTGAGATATTCCAATCTCGAGAATCCGAATTTGCTGAACTGAATTGAATTATACTTGTCATAACGATCGAGCTGTCGCCAATCTCTCGGTCTGGAGTACAAGAAATATTCAGACTTTTTGATTAGTTTTATTCATAGCCTGATATAGTCGACGGAATGTAGCTTACACATTTCTTGATCGATATCCGTATTTATGGTATTTGAACAGCACATCGGTTTTTAGACACTTGTACAATTTATTCAACTGCTTACAGATAATTTGCAGAAATGGAATAATTGCGAGGCAGGCATCGCTACTAAGGACATCCGATAGCGCTTGTGGATCAGCACGACGGATCTTCAATACGAGCCATTTTTGCAGTTGATGATCAATGATTTGGAAATCAATTATTACACGTGTCGAAAAACCGATAACGTATGAATGAAGCATCATATATTCAGGTTGTTTAATTATAAGGATATTTAAAATGGAATTTTGGAATTCATTTGATTAGTAACTTGTCAATGATTGTAATGCATTTATTATATTAGATAAATAAAACTTGTAATAACTTATCATATGTATGTATGGTAACATGTATTTTCCATTGCTGATTTGTGAATAAACATACACCACCCCCTACATTAATTGTTCGTTTAATATTGATTGAACCTTTACACGTATTCCTCACTGTCATCCTTTATCAGCAACACATCATGCATGCACATGATCAGGCCTGCATGGATCCGCATATGATCTATTGATGATTCGGCACACGGCAGTATGATAAGATACACATGCATGCATGCATGCACATGATGTCTTGATGATTCGGAATGGCTCCTCGCCTGTCCTGTTCTCCTGATACCAAAATAAATTTTTGGCCAAAATGTCCCTTACATTTTCAAGGCCGGTATTGGAGGGCTCTACTTTATCACTTCCGGTTGTGATGAAGTATGATGAGATACATACGCATGCACATGATCAGGCCTGCATGGATCCGCATATGATCTATTGATGATTCGGCACACAGCAGTATGATACGATACACATGCATGCATGCATGCACATGATGTCTTGATGATTCGGAATGGTTCCTCGCCTGTCCTGTACTCCTGATACCAAAATAAATTTTTAGCCAAATTCTGCCTTACATTTTCAGGGTCGGTATTGTAGGGATCTACCTTATCATTTCCGGTTTGGCAAATTTGCCCAAAAATCGAGTTTGGTATCAGGAGAACAGGATGGGCAAGGAGCCATTCCGAGACAGAGCACGATGACTGCATGCATGCATGTGATGATGTATGATATCATGTGCGATATGATGTAGTTTTTGCCAACAACGAATATTAATGAATGAGGTGTGCAGGGGTGTGATCAATAATAGTTAAACAATCATGTATTGATAGTGGGTAATGTTTATTGATGAATCAACGGTCGAAAATACATATTAGGACATTGTAATGATTATTATGAATTCATTCTCAAAGATACATTCATTCTTATATGATTATAACGAGTTACAATAGTGTGGACAATATTTCTATTTCGATTAACATTAGATTAACAATTTGATAGTTCTTAACATAAAAACAAAATGTACATTGGACGATCATATGTTTATCACAACTTATTTATACAAATTATCTACTTCGAACATATGATGATTGGCCTTGTAGATGCTCCGAAGGTGGTCTTGTATTCCCGATGAAGGGCCAAACTGTAGCGAAGGCTGGCCGTTTGTCTCCTGAAAAAAAAATCGAATAAAGGTGAGTATACATGAAGAAAGTGAATTGCACCTGCGGGAAAATTGAGTTATCTCCGACAATATTGCTCGTAGCTTAATTTACTCGACGAATTCGTGTTCCTTACATCAGATTACGTTAGAAAAGTGTCCTGCAATCGATTTTACAAATACTTCATTTTTCGCCCGAAAATCGCAAAAATCCTGAGCCTATAGCCTTTGATTTTTCTCAAAATTTGGGCCAAAATTCAACAATTGTTTTTGAGGTGTTTTATAGGGTATTCTTATGTATTTTTTCCCCAGGAATCCAAATCTGCAAGCTGAAACGATCTATCTTAAAAATGACTGAAAATCAATTAATGTCAGACCGTAGTCAGATGGATATCAGGAATGGTAATCGAAGGAACAATTCTTGGTTTATCAAATACAAAAATGCGTGTCCGTTTATTGATATAAAGCTTCTCGAGGGTCGAGACATTAGCTATAGCTTTTTTGTTTTTAAGGAACTATTATTTGCTTACGGTAGGCTGCAATTGCTTCTATTTAAATTAGTTTTAAAAATAATATCATTGCAACAAGTTGCTGAATTAATTGCTAATACTAGTTATGAAGTGTCCAAAGACGGAAGGAACTTTTATAAATCTGTGCTCGTATATCCGTTTCTTGCTTCACTTCCAATGTCTGAAACAAACGAGATCAAATGAATTATGGACTGAATTCATTTTTCCAAACTATGGCGCAGTCACCATTTTTTTTTCTACATTCCATTACTTCAGATTAAAAAACAAAACTGACCTGTGAGTAGGAGATGCGCTCTTGTGGTGCACACGCTGCTGAGATGGTGCAGATCCTGCATTTAAAAATAGATTATAAATTGGAGATTCCAGAATCATTTTTAAACTGCATCAAATCCGCTTACGATGTTCACCTTTTACGTGTCTTACATCGGTAGAACGTTTCGCAGGTTTACTTCCACAGATGAGATCATTTATGTATCGAGGAGTTTTTAATTCTTTAGACCTTGATTTAGAAAGCTTCTCATTCTTCATATTATATACCGCGGTCTGATATACTATTTCGATTGGTTTTTTTGATCTAAAAAGACAAGACAAAGATTAGAATTCAATTATTAAAGTCATAAATACCCTTCAAAGTCGCTATTACACCTGCTCACCTTGTACTACCGTTCAAATTCCTTGTCGCCGTTGAGGAATCAGCTGAATGATTTGAACGGGATGTTCTCGTATTCGTAATTGGTTCGCTCGAATTTTTCTTATTTTTTTCGTTTGCAGACGAGTACCTTTCGCTGCTCTCGTTTCCTGAGGTCTCGCGATGGTTCGTCACCCTGTGCAATCTGCTTGACCGTGTAGATCTATTGTGCAAAGATCTAGCCTGGCTTTCCTTTGCAGATTCATTAACGGAACTTCGATGGATACTCTCAATGCTTGACGTAGATGATGGTGGTCTTGGTATCTTTTTGCTCCTAGTTTTGCTGAGTTTTATTTTCTGACCATCGATGTTACTTCGTTTTATTGAATTATTTTCCGTAATGGTAGTCAGCTGTGCAATGTCTGAACTTCTTGACGTATTTGAATATTGTTTCAAATTTTTTCCCTCACAATCCGTGTTCGATAATGTTGTTTCCGTATCGTAATTACCATTAGATGTTTGATTTGTTGCATCTGTGAGAGTTTTAAATTCTGCTGAAATTTTCATATCACCGTTGTGTTTATTAGTTTTCAGATATTTATTATCCATCAGTTTTTTTCTACGTTCAACGTTGTAGTTTTCATAAATCGGAACGTTTTGCTTTTCATTCTCGAAGACGTTCACGTACGTTGGATCAGTCGTTTTCGAATCATCGTTAGAACCATTTGTGACTTCTTTCGTAGTTGTGTCATCACAGTGATCTTTGGCTTTGGGTTTTATCCTAGTTTTATTTGAGCTCATTAAAAATGACTTGTTCACGCTGGTATGATGTGATGTTATCTCTCTATGAGCCTTCTCCTTTCTATCTGGTTGCTGCGTCGAATTATGGGACCTCAATTTTTTAATGGCAAATAATTTTCTTCCAGCTTCGGGCGAGTGGAGTCTGTCTTCAACTCTTGCGATGATAGGCTCATGGGTTTTAACAATATTCAACAATACCTTGTTGTTTTCGTTGTCAGTTGTCACGATATTACTTTCATTTGCCACTAATTCATCTGTAACGTGACCTTTCTCAACTGTTTTATTCAGTTCAAAACACATTTCTTCCACCGCAGGAAGACCAGAATTAACAATATCCAATTCATCGTCGTCGTTTTCATCGATCGATAATCCATTGATGTGATTTTGGTCTAGGGGTTTATCTGGAAATATAAATTATGAGTACAGTAATACGTCGATGATCATCTCCATTAGGTATCCTAAGATTCTAATATCATCAAACTCGAATCTTTGAAACAAGGCAAACTGAACTGTCAACATTTAATCCGCTATTATTTGAAGGATTAGACACGAGAAATTCTGAACAGATAAACATAGAATAATTGAGTGTTTTAGCACATTGACATAATTAATAAATCGAATGAAAAAAACAGATTAAGGAACGCGTTGCTGTTAGATTAATTAAATGAAAGTGTATGACAATGTAATGTATGTACAGTGATTTTTATTCTACAGAGACCAGCATGGACGGCGCATCAGGACCTCGTTGGCAATGAGATGAGAGGAATGATAAGTCGGCGTTAAATATCATAAAATATAATTGATTATCGAATAATAATCCTGTCCATATCCCGATCCATGCTGTCTCGCCACATTTGCCATAGTCTACTACTCTACCTATGCAATCATCATTACTGATCCTCGTTTCTCTGATCGTACGACGAGCACCGAAGTGCTCTTCTGAATTCTGAATGCTCCATTTTTCTTCCATGGTAACAGAGTTAGCAAATTTTTGAGTCTGCATAATCTCCCTGCGATCGTTTTTCGTTCCAAGCATGTAGGATCGAACTTCTTCATCGGCTTGTTCGCTCCCAGAACTGTACTGAAGTTGTTGATTTTCCCTGCTGTCTTCATTGCACACGACCTCATCTATTTTCTTTTCTTTTTCACGTGCCGTTGTTTCTCGTTCGTTAAAATGTTTTAATCGAAGGGGGATAAAGCGGGTTGGATAATTGACTTTATTATTGCTATTCACAGTTATCGATGTCGGCGTGTTTCTTTTATGATTATTATTCGCGACGTCTACCCGATGAGAGTGTCTATGGCACGTGACCATTTCCGTGCAATTGTTATGAAAGGAAGATAATAGATTTTTGAAATTCAAGGAATTGTTATCAGAGTTAGGAGAAGATGACTCATTTTCCGTATTCTTTGTAACAGACGATTTGAAATTGTTAATTTTATTTAGGTTCATGACTAAGTGTGCGGATTTGAGGACCGATTGTTGAGCTTGAATTAACGGTCGAGGTATCTTGGAGACGTTGCTGGGTGAAGGAGTATTAGTTTTTTCCATAGGTATTATCTTTGTCAGGCTTTTCTTTGCCGTGGCAATTGTTATTATATTGTTTGACGTAATTATTGGCCGCAACTTTTCAATTTTAGTACTGAACTGTAGTTGAATTCCAGTGCTAATAGTATTGCATTTGCCTGGAAATTTACGTTTTAACACTATGATCACAATATTTTTTAATATATTAATTAATGACAAAGTTTCTTATTAATTATTATCGCACGCATGCCGATTTACAGATTGATACATTTAACTACAAATATACGGATACATTAATAATCGATTCAATAATTATTATGTATTACAGGAAAAGAAGATAATCAAAAGAGAGATCAACTAGATAGTATTTCGTTACACAGTCACAAAGTAATAAATAACTACAATAGTTTCATCTTTACTGATACACGTGCATACCGTATTACCCATAATATTCAAAGATTCATCATTACTTTTTTTGGCCAAATATTGTCTACTGAGAAAGTAAAAATAGATAAAATTACACAAGAAGGATTAGAGAAAATAATGGATGGGTCGCAGCTATAAAAGTTTCGATATTAAATTTTAGATAATAAAAAATGTAATTTTTGTCAGCAGAATATGAAATTTTATAAATTAATGAATTATTGCTTCTGGCATGAAAGCATTGTTGCGGATTTATTAATTACGTTATAATTATTAATATTATTATTCATTATCGATATATTTAATATTAATAGAATTATGCTGATCGCAGAACCTCGTAATACTTTTAGAATTGTTTGCCTCGTTATAAAAATTCGAGTGGATAAAAGCTAATTTTTATGTACATTATTATATAACATAATTTTTGATGACGAAATATGTATATTTATTATTTTGATATATAATGTTAAACGAATTATTAAATTACTTAACAGATTTATGGGTGTGGTATTAAGACGGATTAATGGAGACAGCAAGCGGATCAACGAGATAGACAATACAGCGCTTCAAGATGGAGAATCACCATTTTACGAATGTTAATGAATAATATTATAGTCTACTTTTCAAATTCTTAACTACACATAACTAGTTGAGATAATAAAAATTATACTCGTACAGTTACGTCATGCAAGAAAGTAGATTCGAAAAACCAAAAGAATGTGTTTCCTTTTCATCATTTTTTATAGACAGCTGTTTATAATTATATTTGAAAAAATGATCGTGCGTTATAATATCAAAATCATGATCTTTACCTCCGTTTCTATGCTTCTGCAGCTGCTTGGAGATCGAGTTAGCACCAAGATTGACAGTTGTCGTGTGTCCTTTGAAAGAATGGTCAACAATCGTCTCGTCAAGAGCATCATAATTTTTATCAGCTGTATTCAATCCAAGACCGTTATCGTCGATAGATAATTCTGGATCGGATTGTAGAATGGATTTAATCCTGGCTCCCCATCCTCCTTTTATAACTTCCTCCGCAGGAGTCACCGATTTCTGGTCGTTATCATTATTTATTTCAGCAATTTGCAACTGCGCGGACAAATCCGTTTCTTCAGTCTCTCCGGGTAGTTTATAATCCTTGGAGGTAAAATCTGACTTGAAAGACCCGCCGTTATTTCCTTGTCCAAATATATATTTCTCGTACGAAGTGTCCCCGAAATGAATTAGCGGTAAATTCTTGTTAATCGGCATCGTTCCGTTCGCGACGAGGCTGTTACGCCTCCGTCTTCTAAACCTGTTAGACGGCGGTGGTTTGCAATCGGTTTCCACGATATTCACCTTGCCGGATTCAGCCGCAAAATGAACTTCCGTTTTACAAAAGCCAACTTTTTTCACCGGTCTTACTACCGAGCTGCTTTGATCGTCTGAAAGTAATTTCTTATCTTGAGTTTGTTGCACCTGCAGAATTGGTTCAATTTCATCAGTTGCATTCGATGGCCCTTCGATCATCGCCGTTGAACGACTTATCAGACTTTCTATTCTACTGGCGGAATCGAATGACTGTTTTCTCCCGCTTAAAAAAGAACTCTGAGCTTCCAACTGCATTGACTCATTTCCATTGGAAATAAAATTGTTGTTACGGTTTGAAAATCTATCCGCTAGAGATTGCACTCTCGATTGCATACCTGCAATCGGACGAATTATATTCCCCGTCACTAAACTCTTTTCCAGTGAATTAGACAGCAACTGATCCGTCTTTTGTTCGATAATAAATTTATTATTCAGGTGAACGACCGTTTTATTGGGTTTTCCTATTACCGTGGGCACTGCCTGGATAGTTTTTGGCTTCAATAAAATTGCGGTGGGTCTTAAATATTCCAACTTTGATATTCCCACGCCATTCTCCAAATCTGCGGATGGTTCTGTTGAAAATTTATCCTCTGAAACCGGCAAACTGGACGATGTAATTAAATCGTTATCCGTATCACTCATCCCAAGAACGTAGGACTTCATCGCCTTTCGTTCATTTTTCACTACACATGTTTCCTGATCCGAATCAGAACTTGTTGTAGAATTGGTTCTCGAGCTTCTTTGCTCTCCAAATCCGGAATCTCCATTGGAGACGCTGGTGTTTTCAGTCCTTCCAAATCCCAAGGGAATAATCTTCTCAGTTACCGTTGTTTTTTCCGGAGCTGAAGAACTGTCTATAGATTTTTGAATCTGCAGAGATCGTCTGGCTTTGCAATCCCTGTTAAATTTAGTATGGGTTTTAATATTGTCGATAGAATTCGTGAGATCCTCGTTCGAAGTAGTTTTTAGAGTTGAATTTGTGTTCTGTAGAAATCCCGACGTGTGTTTAACGTTCTCATTGCTAATGTCGAGCCTCTTGAATCGGTTATTAAGTAAAGGAGACGCGTGAATCATCTGCGATTTGTTGCTGGTAGCTGAATGAGCATTCGTTCGTTTATTGATCGCCTCAGCATTAATCTGACGACATAATCGCGAGACTTGAGACAACTTCGCTAAACTTTCGTCGCCTCCGCAATTTTGTATTTGCATCAGTCTCCCGGAAACCGATTTCCCCGAAGCTTGTAGCACCAAATCATCAGTATTCCCGTTTCTGAACTGTGATTCGTTCTGAAAAATGAATAATTAATCCTCGTATCTCTGATCATAATTTTTTAATTCCATTTTAACATTATGTGTATAAGAACTTGTCACGTTGTATCGATAAATAACTTACCATCGATACGGAAACGGGGCTGGTAGAATTCGAGCCTGTAATTCTAGAAGAAGACCATTGAGAAGCTCTGACAACTTGAACGGATCTTCCTCCGATTCCTTGACTTTGGAAAACTTCGACTTGTCGTCTTGCTTTCTGCACCACATTTCCATCGGCCGAGTTGCGCTCCCGTGAATCTATAACCTGCAGCATAACATAACATAGAAAATTAGAAAGTTTCACAACGTTTCACGATTATTTTATTTCCATTTTCACGTTTATTATTATCGTTATCATCGTTGTTAATCAATTATTATACCTTTCCATAGGCCTGGGCGGACCCTCGATGCCGCGTTTGCCACCGACCCGTCTCAATTCTAGCATGCTCCAGCATCCCAGTTAGACGATCGACGTGCGACCACTCCCGTACTTCCTCATTATGAAAAGGAGATCCGCTCTTATCTCCGCCTCCTAGTCTTCCGGGTGATAAAACCAGCTCCATAATTTTTATTTGATTTTTCAACAATTCTTTAAAATCAGCTAAATAATGGGCGTATGATTTTCTTTTATCGCCAAACCATTATTCTATTCGATGACAGTCTCAGTTATAACATCAGCACCAGATATCGCGACCCTCACCTCATTTCCTGCAAACAATAAATTATTTATTGTTATTATCATTATTAGTTATTATCATAACGTTAGATCCGATTGTCGTAGATATACATATATATATATGTATAACCTCAGTGGGTGTAGATTGTAGACATGGGTAACTACGCTCACATATACATCTAATATGAGAATAAAAAGAATTAACTGGGACTCGCATCATCGGCATACATTCACTATTTATAGATCCTGCAGCGATATGATGTATACCTAACCTGCATCATTGTATATAGATTCTGATTATTATAATCACTTTCAATTTATTCGGGTTAAATCAAGGTAGGTATAGGTACATGTATAACACAAGTTCATACCACGCGTTGTGCAATTATCTCTGTTATACAAGTTTTAACACCTCAGGCTTATTATTAATCAAAAATTATTATAGCATGAGAATTAAAAGATCGAACATCCTAATGTATTTTTAAATATCATCCCATGTGTCTTCATTATAATTGCGGCTAATTAAGCGGTAGCACATTCGAAACAAATAAATATTAGAATAGAAAAAAAAAGATAGAAACCTGGGTAATACTTTATACATATGTATACACAGGATGTATATTGTATATTGACCCGTAATTTTTACAAATACAATCATGAATGTTTATATGCATTAATTATACATATATACGTATGTGAAAAGTTGAGTAGGCGCAGACAAGTAGGCGCTAGGCATATGGCGGGCGTTTCGTACGAGCGTTTTATAAGTATGTGTAATATACGTGCGTGCGTGTGTGGAAATATTGCGAGATATAAGCGGGAGTTGAGAAAAAGAGGCAACTATGAGATGAAAATGTGTTGGTACATTACGTATATATATGTACGTTGGCTGACTCAAGGTCGAGTCGCCTCCGCAAATTCGATTTGCATGGCACCACATACGGATTATTGAGCCCGCATTGGCTTGCAGGCTACATATAATCGGGGTGCAGCAGGCTATAGATATGTATAGGTTTTATTCATTGAAAGACCATCTGGGGGATCGGAGAAAAGAGATTCACGAAATGAGAAAAAATATACACACATATCTAGCGGCTATTTTTCAAATACATGCACGATATGTTTTTTGGATCACCTGATGTGAGAGAGCTAGACGCTCTCTAGAATATGAAATTCCTTTTTAATTTCTATATTTACATATCATAAAACGAACTGCCCATCAGCAGTGCAGCCGTTTGCGTACGCCAGTGGGGAAATTCATAAAAATACAAGATCACCCACGCAGTTAGATGAAACTTGGGAGAGTTGAGAAGATCTTCTCACACAATAACTGTAAAACAGATACTTATTCTTTCTACTATATTCGCCTCGAGCGGAAATATAACTATCCATTTTTTACACCGTCGCACCTTTACTATACATATTGTCTTTTTTTTTCTTCTTTCATTCAGTGCAATAGAAACTACCTCTTCAAAGATTATTGACATCGAGTTGAATGTTTTTAAGAAGAAAAAAAATTTATATTCACACATGATTAGCGTGGGAACTTAGGTATAATTTTGGATATTGAAAATATAGCGTATAACATCGTTTGCAATATTTTTTTGAATCGCTCAGTAGTTCGATTAATTCGGGAAGTACATAACGATCACAATCATCGTCATCATCTTATTTCGTTTTCGCGCAGCGAAGCTGAACGGCTGACTAACGGATCCGCATAGTCTCGGCCTTGTTTTTCCTTTCCACTTTTTTATTTTATTTGATTTTATTTTTTATTGATTTTTTTTTTTGTGAGGAATATATATAACTTTAATCAAACATAACGGTCTTCGCGTCGTTGATCTGTGACTGTTTTTCTCCCCTTCCAGTTGCGAAGTTTTTTTTGAACCTATAGAGTCTGTCCAGTTCTGGATTTTCTAATTTAAATAACCATATCAGATATTGTTTTAATTGCCGAATACGAATGGGAGACGAAAATTGATAATTCAGCACACGGCGATTCCGAATATATTAATTATAATCGTCATCGTAGGGAGATTCACACAAAACACGTATTATAATATTGTGAGTCAACGATTTATAATTAATTATGCGGTAATTGTAACTGGTTTATAAATAATAACTCGAACTCATATAATAATACCGCGGATTTTCTTCGTCAGCTGTCTGTGTTAATGCAAGATGAAATCCCGGTCATTTTTAAATAGAATTTCGCATGCGTTAATTATATTTCATTTGGTAATATTTTGTAACCGCATTAATGTCAGAAATATATAATGTATACGCGATGAGTCGGGACATTTGCAAAAGGGTGACTCAGTTCGGCATAAGTTCGGAACCTCGAATTCTTCTGCACCCGATGACCGTGACTCACTTTCGATGTCGTGCGATTTAAAATCGAATCATTTCCGATATTTGATAATTAATATTCCAATCTCGCGGCCAAAACACCCGCACTGATATCATCAATAATACAGTAAATAATTCGCTAGAGAGAAGAAAGAAATTATTTTATTCAAATCAACGATGATCTACTTGGATTCGAACTCTCGTCGCTTTCCACGCGTTCAAATCTCCTGTAAAATTTCAACCAAGCTGTTGAGCCGCGGCGCGCATATCAACCATATATTATACGCGGGGAAATTTAATCGCGTCAAAAAGAAAACCATCCTTAATAAATGTATATCTAAACTTTCATTCAGAAATTATTATGGAAATTTGGATGTATCAATTAAACTTACAACTTCTCACACTTTTTAATTTTATAACTCTGCAGCCACCAAAAAAAAGATCAAAAAAAAAAGAAGATAAAAATTAAGTAGTTTATAATTCTAACCCGCATGATATATATACCACCTAATTTAGAAGTTACGATACGTGTATAGACGGATATAATAAAATCCGTTTTCATTTTTATACTTTAATATAAAAACTGCGAGCCAACGCGAAACGCAACTTGCGTAACGATCATTTTCACGTGGGAGTTGACCCGTAGTTGATATCATATGCGGCGAGGTGAATATATATACATGAATATTATTAAATTGTATATATAAACGTATTCAAGCGAGAATAAATCTACAAATTGTACATGTACGATAGAAATTAATTAACGATTTACATCTAAACCGATTAAGTTTTTACCGCGAGATGCAGACGTGTCTCCGGATACAGTAGTGAGCAGCATCGCGCGACGCGATAAGAAATAACGATAAAAAAAAAAGTAAAAAGGAAAGACAAGGAAATAAGGTCATCCTCGCGGCTATCCGCATCAATTAAAATTAAAAAAAAAAAACATAAAATAAAAGTGCGGCCATGAATTTTAGCGCTAATGGGCAATAATAATGTGTGAAACGACATCATGACGCGGGTTTCTTTGGCGTATATGTGCAGCAATTCGCGAACGGGTTGAAGTTGGGCATGGTTTGTAGCCGTAAAGTCGGGTTGGAGTTGAGTCGGCGTGTACAGCCGCCGCCTGCGGTACTTTTGCTTTATACATCATGCTATAGGCTACAGCTAGCCAGCCAAGCCGGTTTCATCGGGAGTTCGAGGGCATCGCCGTCTCGGAAACTTGAAAGGTGGCCGTTGGGCACGCTCTCTAGCTCCGAGCGCTACGCGAGGTATATCCTTATGCCTTTTGCCTTATGCTTTATATACATACGTATACCTTATTCCCGCAATCACCGTATATAACGTATACCCACTTTCGGAGGTGAATGTGACAACGATTATAACTATATAACTTTGCGTAGCCCAAGTATAAAACAAAAATTCTACATGTACATCGCGTGCCCGTAAAGCAATTACAGAGTATTGCTCTTAAATCTGTAATAATGCACTTATATTACGTACTACCTGCTCATACCTATAGGTACTGGTCATTTTTTTAATGTACACATTATTATCCAGCGAGACTTTCCATTGCAATTTTTTTTTTTTTTTTTTCACACTTGTAAAAATGGAAAAAAAGAATTAAGAGAGAGTGATCGTAAGTGAATTGGCATTGAAGTTTTTTTTAAAATTTTTTTTTTAACCTTTTAATCAGCAGTTTTAGGATATGTATATATGTTTTTGCTATAAAAATTTTGCGAGGTCCTGGCGATTTGGAGAAGGTGCAGATATTTATGTACGTGATCAGCTTTGTTCTTAATACCACTCCGAAACAAAGACCGCTTGCACACATATATTTATAATTGTAGTTAATTATTTTAGCTTAATTAAAACTCGAATGCGCCGCAGAACCAAGATTCAAATTTCTTTGTCTTAATAACACCGACCGCTCTATAATTTTAGCGATCTAGAGCGTACGATAAACACCTTCTGCTCTGAACTTAAAATTGTATAATTATTATGCACATTATAAATTTAGGAATATAATACAATCGAGTGATCGTGCTTTTGTTTTCGAAGACACGCGCTCAACGATCGCCTTATAAGGTCGACAAAAAAATTTTTAATAAACTTTAACAAATTCGATGATGATATATACGTGTCATATTTTGTATTTGGAAACGTCATTCGATAACGTATCTATCGACACATCGTTATTTAAAATTGTATAAATGGTACGTGTCTCACGATCAACGTGACTAATGAAAACATTGGGCAACGGGAATTTGTACGTTTGACAGAAGACGAAATTTTTGAAATTTATCAGATTTCAATGAACAAAATACTTTAGGTTTGAAAAAAAAAAGAAATGTGTAGATTTACCTTATATGCGGGTGTATTTTTTGGATTTATATTGTATCCGTTATGATCGCGTTGCCTTGATTATAGTTGAACTAAATCTGCAGCAAATTTGGAACTATTGGATCTCCTTGAAAACACTGAGAACACTGATCCTCCCGGTATGATAGAATCTAATTTCCACTTGAAAAAATTCACGGGATTATACCCGGTTGATCTATGGTTATTAAAAGTGTTTCAGAAAATAATAACTGTTGAGGTACGCGCGGGAGCAAAGTGCCTGTTTCCTTCGAGAGCGCTGATCCTTAACTGTATAAATGAGAATCGGAGAAGAACGAACTTTAGAGGAACTTAACATCGCAGGAGAGGGAGAAAGCCTCGTCTCGCGAGATATACAACTAACGTTTGCAAGGTTTTACTCTGTATGAGTTTTACAAAGACTCATACGTATTATTATAAATCCTTTTTGTACCACGTGTGGGCAAGTATTCAATGAACTATAGTACAGTATATATAACTTATATATACCCATATGTGCATAAAATATAACACCATATCACACCTCTGCAGCAATTTACATATTATTTGCTGTTATAATGCCGTTGAATGCAGCCTTTTATGAAGATGCGGAGAAATGCTTCCGGCAAAAGTTGTTTCTCATATTATAGTTGTTTCATAAAGTGTAAATTATGAGGCAAACTGAAGAAACTTGACTCGATCAATCTCTTTCAAGATTTCTTTTCACTCACAAGTCCATCTGCTGCTACCGCTGTGTCCGAAATTATTTATTTATTAAATGCATATATGAATTTCTGAATAAAAATAATTAACGCACACTGCGATAAATATACGTTCAATGAAGAATAGCGTGCTCGCATTTTATCTATTTTACAGGAATTACTCATAGGTACTTTTGACTTTCCTGCAGTGGGAATTAAAATGAACGTGGGTTTCATCTCTTGCGTTTGTGCCAGATAAAAACCAATCTTCCTACGTCGGCCGTTGCCGGTATTTCTTCTTCTTCTTTGTATTTTCCGTAGTTGAACGCATCGCGTCGCTGGATTAGTCGCTGGTATTTCCGATTAAATATTTTGGAGGAAAAGGAAAACTATGCCATTATCCCGGTATAGATCATCGTGACGCATCAATCCATTTATTCGCAACAGCGCGTGACGCGCTTTTCTCGAACGCCTTACGGCAATTCACTTACTAGATTATTATAATTAATGATGAATCTATAATTTATTTCTGTTTCTGTTTAGTCAACTTCTGATTTCCAGGTATTATTCTGTTTTTACTACTACACCTGCTGTTGGAGCAGGAAAAAAGTGAAAAATGAGAAGATCCCATCTTGAAATTGCTCTGAAATACTGTATGCTATTATTCACCGTTAGCTGAGCTTAGATCTATAAGGAATCCGTTGCAATTGCCGTTGTATTTGTAGTAAAACCGCATACGTAGGCGGCGATACGCATTTCTCGATATAAATTGCTTCGATTTTCTATCCTGTGGGTGATTACGATAGGATCTGACCTTGTTATCGGGTTTATTGTTTGTACAAACATTCCAGAAATTGATTCTAGAACAATAATTGTTTCCCCAACAATTTCTACCGCTTGTACATTTTTTAGTGTCTGTAGTTCCATTTGTTTTGAACCCCTTCTCCCGCGGAACCAGTTTCCCGTAGTGCTGCTCTCATCGGCGAGTCGGCGAACTATTTTTGCCGCAACGCGCGCGTATAATTAATATGAATCTTTAAATAACTATTGTAAAAAACTGGATAATCACAGCGAAGAGATCTCAGTGGTTTTACTTTACGATAATAATTTGATATATTTTCGTACAAGTCACATTGTCTACAATAATAATAATAATAATAATAATAATAATAATAATAATAATAATAATAATAATAAAAATAAATTCTGTCGTTACATCAATTAATTGCCTCGGAAGCATCGGGTATTGTATGCAGGTCTGTATACCTAATAGAGTGATTGCATGATTGCTTTCTTCTTTTTTTCTAAAATAAAAAAAATGGTGTCATTGGAAATTACCTACCTATTGCCGCTGTAATAGCCTGGCCCTAATAACCGTACGTTAAACAAACGCAAATTAAAAAATGTAATAAATTATGATTCCACAGAACTCACAAGCTGAGTCAATTTATAAATAAGAATTGCTCAAGGAACAGTCAATATAAAAAATTGCGCGTTGCCATCAGTTCATTACCATGTTTCATTGCCCCCTCGCTACTCCCTCAGCAGGTGTTATAAATACCCGTTTTTTTTTCTCCCTTTATGCTATGGATGTTTTGACATAACTTGAAATCTCAAGCAAACAAAACACACGGCCCATCACCCCCGAGGACCAGCACTTCTTCTGAATAACCGCATCGAATGAGCAGGGACCAAATTTGTACGGAGCGATAACCAAAAACATTTTGATATAATTTAACATTGGAAATTTGTGCTGGCATTAATTTCAGTCTATGAATCGCGAGAAAAAAAAATTTAAACCGTAACAGCGAGTCATTTTCTGATTAAAACCAACTATACATAGATGTTCTATTGATCTTTACGAATTAGAAGCACAGGAAAATGCGCCGGTTATTTTTTTGCTATATAGTTTTGGTCCTTGGGACCGATAGTTGAATTCGAATTCCAGGCGTTTTAACATCTGCCGACATATCCCACTGGCGAGTGTCCGCGAATTTACAGAATAGTAATATTAAATATATATGTATATATTTTTTATGCATTTATAATCAACATTTATGAGACAAAGAGAGGCTATTTTTCTTCAAACTCGTTATGTTGGACCATTTCAAAGTCACGCTCTGTATTCGATTTCTCACTTTCAGAGCCCTCCTCGCTGCCCTCATCTTCTCCTTCACCTTCTACGTCACCATCCATTTGCCCCAAATCATCTGGCCTCTCGCCATCTCGCTCAACTTTATCCTCGTTCCCTTCATCTTCGGTTGTGGGACTATCGCTGTGAAATGAAAGAACAATTGCGACAAATTAGTATTATTTTCCAATAAAATATTGCAACCACAGGCGAGATACTCACCCAGGTAACAACGGTGTTTCTTCTCCATCAGAATCCTTGTCTTTCTTGCGTTTTTTCTTTTTACTTGATTTCTTGTCTCCATCAGAAGAGGGGCCACAATACTCGTACTATAAAAATTGAATCAGATGAATTGAGAAATATGCAGCTAACTTAAATAAATACAGCACTTCAACACATGCTAATTACTTGATATAATGGCCAGAACGAGGCAAAGAATCCAACATCCTCCGCAAGGTTTGGTAGCAACCAGAGGTGATGCCTGCCGAGTGTAAGCACCCAGAGTAGACAGAAGACAATAACCCTGATGACGGCCAATGCTAATATGAAGACGAGAAATCCGGCTGCAGTAACGCTGATGTAATAAACTCCTTGTCGAATAGATGGTGGCCACAATGGGAAAAGGCACACTCCTATTGTACCCAATACTACCAGAGTTCCAATCAGCCAGTAGTAAACTGGGATTGGATCATATATCCAAACATAAGCATCATTACTATCCGCGAAATACTGATCCAAGTGCATTTCCAGACGTACCTGAATGGACAACTCCGTAATCAGAGCCATATACAAATATAAAAAGAGGCAGCTACTGCTCAGAGACTTACCTTTGGCTTCTTTTTCAGCTCTTTCTTCTCCTCTTGCTTCTCACCAACATCTTTGGCGTCTGTTGACTCCTTTTCCTTACCATCCTCTTTATCCAGAGATTTCTTCTCCTCCTTCCCTTTTTTTTTAGCGCCCCTAATTTTGCTGAGCTCTTGTTCTGAGAGGACAATTTTTTTGGCGCGATGAAAGAACTTGTGTCTGAGCATAACGTCGAGAAAGCTAGTGATCTGCAATCGAGATTCGAACATCGTTTTGTTCCATGGTGACTTTTCAAGCAGAGCATCAACTGCCCGTGTCCCTGTGAAGTACTGGACATTGTGGTTCAGGAATTTGGTTTTTTTGGATGGTACATTGTTTCGAATCCATTTAGCTACTGCATATTCCTCTTTGGACGGCTTCTCTGGTGCCTCCTCGTTCTCCGGGTTTGGAATTTCCTGAACACAAAGTATAAGTAGACCATTCAGCGATCGGTCCAAAGTAACAAAGGATTTTCAATTCGCTGTGTTACAGCCCATTGACAGTTGCTGTCACTTCAATTTTTAGGACGTTCAAAGTCGGTATAGTCTAGTGGGAATTTAGATGAATGTTGAAACTTGACGTAAATCACGGTGTGACCAATATTGTCACGGTATACGTCATCCTGAATTCGGAATGCGCGCATACGGGAGATAGTTTAATAACCGAGATCCAATAACAGAGGAAAATGAGGATGGGATTTAAAACGGAGATAACATATTCTGTCCTAACTTAGCGTATGGTTACAAAATTATAGTAAATATTACGACACGAATCCGATGGTTAAATTCAATCACATATGCGTTGCTTACGTCTTTGCGTTTCCTGTTTTTCCTTCGTTCCGCCATGTTGTAATTTACCGCTAGCTACGTTCCGCGGACCGAGTTAGCAGCTCGCGCAATCACCACAATCCGCACCCGCCACTTCGCCGCACTCGTGCTGTAGAACTTCCTATCCTCATCCCACCGCCACGATACCGCCAGCTGGAATTTTCAGTTGCCTGTGGCTCTTCGAGCATATACCGAAGCTCTGGCTCAAACACGTTCATCTGGCACAGAGCGCCACTCTTTGGTGGACTGAGTGGTGGCGCCATCCTAACAATATATATTTAAACAATCACCAACATACGAAGTATTCGTAGTAAGAGTTGCATTTAACAAGGCGCACTTCTGATAATGAGTTAACATTTTATTATAGAATTTTTAACTTAAAGAGCGTATCAAAATAGGAAATACATAATCAAACTTTAAGAATATACTGTTTTTGTTTTCAATCATCGAATCGTTAACTAAAGATACAAGTCTTCAGCCAACTCACTAAATCAATTCGATATATTTTTGCTTAATAATCTATCAAAAACGAGCAGCTTCTTAGAGATTCTTCTAGTAGTTCCACTTGATTGCACCATTTTCATCGAGTTCGATTTGCCTCGTAGCTAACAGTTTCAAGGCTCTAGGGAAAGCACGGTGTTCAGCTACTTTTACTCTGTCCTGAAGAGTTTCCACCGTATCTCCAGGCAGCACAGGCACAGGTTCCTGTTCTATTATCGCTCCAGAGTCCATCTCAACCTGAGATAGGAAAGAAATGAAAATTTAACACTGCATTTATATTTTAACTAAATATGTAAAAGGGAAAAATTTGTCAGATAATACCGCTACAAAGTGAACAGTGCACCCCGTAATCCGAACTCCGGCAGCGAGAGCGTCTTTGTGAGCTTGCGCACCTTTGAAAGAAGGTAACAAAGCTGGATGTACGTTTATCATCGCCCCGTGCCAGCGTTTAACAAATTCCGCGGATAAAAGCCGCATAAATCCAGCGAGGCAAATGAGATCGACATTAGCAGCACGCAATGCTGCGTCCATTGTAAGATCGAAAGCTTCGCGGCTCGGGTAGTCCGTATGTTTGACAACCTATAAGACAAATCTTATAGAATTATACTCTTTTTTAAATGGTCTGTTGAGGATTTCGTACCAAGGTTTTGATCCCCGCTCGTTCCGCTCGTTTTAGTCCTTCAACTCCAGGTTTGTTGGATATTACCAAGACTATTTCAGCACCTATTCTTTGTGTAGGATCCAAGGTCGCATCAATTAAAGATTGGAGATTTGTTCCGCTACCGGATATCAAAACACCGACCCTCTTCAAAGGCCTTCCCAAAGTCTGAACGAGCATTGGCACATGCCTTCGCATCCCGGAGTCCATAGCTGCTTCAAAATTGTTCACCTCGACCCTTTGCTGACCTATTTTCGATTCGAGAGTCATTGGTTATTAGTTGCATGAATACTTGTAGGAATCGGTTGTTCAATATCCAAAATTTACCATCGCTGTGTGATTTTACTACCCCAATAATTCTTGGATCTTCGCCCGCGAGAAGCTGGATAATTTTTTCTTTATGCTCCGGAGCGGCGATGATAATTGCACCAATACCGCAGTTGAAAGTCCTTAACATTTCTGGTGCGCTGATACCTCCTGCAATAAATCACATTCAATTTTTAGCACACCTCTGCGTGAACCCACTGGAAATATGTACCAGGAGAGTAGTGTAACTGAATTATTACCCGTGACAGCCAGCCAACTGAAGATCGGTAAAATATTCCACTCGCTAGCGTCCAAGGAGACGCCAGTTCCATTTGGCAGAACTCTTGGTATGTTGTCCGTTAATCCACCTCCGGTGATGTGAGCAAATCCTTTAACCAGTCCCGATCTCAGTGCTGCCATGACACCTTTCACGTAGATTTTTGTTGGTTCCAACAATTCTTCGCCTGCAAGATGAGATGCTCGTTAATTAATCCATTTTATTGAATCGACTATCAGACTTACCGATGGTCTTTGCACTATCAGAAAATGGCGCGAGATCAGAATATGTTTTGTCAGCTAGTTTTAGTACTCGTCTGACTAGGCTGAAGCCATTACTATGAACGCCGCTTGATGGTAAACCAAATACAAGATCCCCGGCATGAATATCACTTGTACGAGGCAGCAGCTGTGTTCTCTCAACTGCTCCCACAGCAAAACCGGCCAAGTCATACTCCCCATCGGCATACATATCTGGCATTTCTGCTGTTTCTCCTCCAACCTAGACCAGAAATTAGAAACAAATTAACTGAAATAGATTGGGTATTCGAAGAGAATTTTCAATACTCACCAGGGTGCAACCAGCTCTCTGACAGCCCTCTGCGACACCCGCAATAACTTTGGTAGCAGTACCAAGGTCTAGTCTTCCACAAGCGAAATAATCCAGGAAAAAAAGGGGCTCAGCTCCATGGGCTAGCACGTCGTTGACGCACATGGCAACCAGGTCGATTCCCACTGTATCGTGCTTCTTGCAGGTAATCGCGATCTAGGCAACGAATTTTGATGAATAAATATTCAAATTAGTCAAAAAGTCACTTGCTCACCTTTAACTTGGTCCCGACTCCGTCAGTTCCTGACACTAGAAGAGGATCCTTATACCCTGCTGCCTTAGTGTCGAAGAGTCCACCAAAACCTCCAATGGAGCCCAAGGCACCGCTCCGTTTTGTTGCAGACAC
This sequence comes from Athalia cordata, assembly GCA_963932425.1. Classification (NCBI taxonomy): domain Eukaryota; kingdom Metazoa; phylum Arthropoda; class Insecta; order Hymenoptera; family Athaliidae; genus Athalia; species Athalia cordata. Next base: position 38,403,118 of record OZ010626.1, read on the forward strand.
CAAGGGTTTTATGGTCGAGACCAAGGAGTCTCCAGCCTCGATATCTACGCCACTACTTTTATATGACAATTTCCCACCGCGCAATACAGATCTATGCAAAAACTTGTGATTAAGTTTTGTTCTTCGTTTGATTCAGTTATCAAGAAATTTTATAAAACCACGAATCATCTGTTGCATAGTGTATATCCTACCTTGCAATTCCCTTATGAGCAATGTCAGTCCTAAACTGTTTTCCATCGAACGAAATCTCTTGCGCGGCTACAGTGGCACGAGCAGCTGCTTGTGCTAATGATGGTGCCAAGCTGACAGCGATTAACACCCTCCCCCCTGTTAGCCATAGAAATACAATAATGATTTTGGAATGAGTTAGTTGTTTATCATATCGCTGACATTACCATTTGTGAGTAATTCTCTTTTTGGTGATAATTTGGTGCCGCTGTGGAATACAAAGTGATCATGTCTAAGAGAAATTTTGTCAACGTTAGTTATAACTTGTCCTTTCGACGAAGTTACTGGATAACCACGGGATGCCAGAATGACGCCAACAGCGGAGATGTCTGTGTGCCAACTGATGTGGGAATCTGTGAGAGTTCCATCGTAACAAGCCTGTGAAGGACAAAGGTGATCACTGCCATGAAAAATTATTAATTGTTGTTCTTAACAATCTATAGTGGGAAAAAAACAATACCTTCATTGCCAGGAACAAATCAGATTTCAGCAAGGGTAGAATGACTTGGGTTTCAGGATCTCCAAACCGGCAATTGAACTCCAAGACTTTTGGACCCTCCTTTGTCAAGATTATGCCTGCATACAAGACACCTAAACAAGAGAATTTCAATTTGTTATTTATGTGTGTATGGAAACTTTACATTGAAAGAATTGCAACAGCTTCACTTCACATTGAAGATAAAAAATGATCGTCATAGCCAAATAGCAAATTTACCAATAAATGGGATATTTTCCGCTTTTAGGCCATCCACAGCTGCTTGTAGTACGTTTTTCTTAACGAATTCGGCATCTTTGTGACTTAAAAGAGGACAGGGGCAATACGCGCCCATTCCACCCGTATTAAGGCCTTCATCTCCATTAGAAATTCTCTTATGATCCTGAGCAGGCATCAGTGGAACCACTTTCCTGCCTAATAATATGAAAAAAAAACAGTCAAAAGTGTCTTGGATAGAATACTTGATATACTCATTTTATAGAGGATATATTTTTACCGTCTGTGAATGCCAACACTGAAACTTCTTCTCCTACTAGAATCTCTTCGACTACTACAACTTCTCCTGCTGAACCAAATTTTTTCTGCACTAAAATCTCGTCAATGGCTTGACATGCTTCAACTTTGTTTGAAGCAACAACTACACCTTTACCAGCAGCTAAACCTGCAGCTTTTACAACCAGGGCTGGAAACTCAGATCTAAATTGGTTAAAATAAATTGTTTGTTTCGTCAGATATGAAATAATTGTTTGACTATCAGAATTCACAGAACACTTGCCGATTAACAAAATTTTTTGCTTCATTGGCATCAGTGAATCCCTTCCATCTTGCAGTAGGAATTTTGTGTCTGTCCATGAATAGTTTTGCCCAATTTTTATCAGTCTCAATTTTAGCAGCCTGCTGCTCTGGACCAAAGCAAGGAACGCCAACACTTTTTAATGCATCTCCTAAACCATTGGCCAAGGGATCTTCCGGGCCAACAATCACTAGGCTGATCCCATTCTTTTTGCTCCATTCTGCGACTTCCTGATTCATTTGAAGTGGTGATCTTACAATAATTGGGAGATGGCCGCGATACATCATATATTCTAACCAGTGGATGAACGTACCTTGTTATCTTTTACATTCAGAGATACAGATTCTACCTTGCCTAGCTGTTCTGCTCCAGGATTCTCAGATGCCAGATAAATTCGCTCTACCTAAACACAGATGACAACAATGAACAATTAGCATAGAAGCTGACAGAGTACAAGACTTACATGATCTGATTGCGCCAGCTTCCAGCAAATAGCATGTTCCCTGCCTCCGCCGCCCACAACTAAAACGGTGTGTCGAGCCATCCTTGTAGAGGGTATCTCTGATAAAATTCAGAGCTAATGATTGAAGAGAGAAAAGCTGAAAAGTTGAACGTACGTCAATGGCACACTCAGGATATGATCCTTGGAGTGATAAGAATGGGTCACTCAGGTGTGGAACAATAATTAATAACTGATCAGTCGATAACTTTCACACGATCGAGGTAACTGAACGGCAAGCACGGAGTTATGAAACGTGTATGGCGGGTATCTGTGACCCGGTGTTTACCACTGCGTTGATATTACACCATTAGAGAGAAGATGTGCGGTTCGCGACGAGCGTCGATAATTCAAATCAAAGGTCAATTAATCTGACGAGTGACGGGCGACCCTACGTCTTACAGATAATTCCTCGCGGGGGTCATTTTGAAACATGTGTGATAAGACGCAGAAACTCCGCACCGCTGTTTGACGCGTAATGCGTATTAGGTATATTACTGATAATGTGACATCGACGGTATTCCGTCCCTATACGATGGACCTGAAATATTCAGAACAAAAGTATAATTGTTATGACGTACAATATATTGAGCACGTGCTTCTAAATCCTAAGAATTGCTGGTGAAATTGCAGGAAGCATGTGGATGGAAATGGAGCAACAGGTGTTTCTGGATTTCTTATCTGATTAGTCGATGTTGATCACGAGGTATCAACACTGCGCATGGCATTGGGAGCGAGCTTTGAAATTGAATAGATTTGACTGAACGCGGGAGCCTGACATTCGTTCAACGTTGACTGAAGTTGATATTCTGCAGTTCTAAAAATCTCTCGACGATTAGTTAATAGCGTCAGAATTTTTCCTCAAATATAATCGAAATCTTCGTGGTTTTCATTTGTGTGATTGCACTTGACTGTCGGCGATACATACATAAGTTTCTCTCGTGCGTGGAATGTGCAAGTTCAGAAGGTCAGCACATAGCGTGCGTCATAATGTTTGTCTCAATTAACTCGTCATCGCATGTTTTTGAGCACTATTAATTATTTAAAATCAATTACACAATCACAGTGGCTGCGGTGGATAAATACTTCCAAGTATGTGTTCTGAAACTGTTTATTTATCAAAACCCGCAGTCACCGGTTATCGATTTCTACGGCATTTGTTCTTCAAGTTTATCGCGAACGTAAAGTGAAATAATTTACAATTCGTAATGTCAATAAGTGCGGCAAAGTGTCCGTGCCGATTTATAAATTCATAGGACAATCTGAGTGCCGACAAAAAAAAACCAAATTATCCCGTTTTTTCTAGTCGGGCATGTTTTTGTTCCGTGCAACAACGAAAGGCCTAACACGACTCTTCAGAAATCGGGTTGCCGACGTTGTTAGAATCTCACGAATCCCACGGGCAGACTCAAAAAACAGCTCGACCACTGATCCTGTTGACTGTAGAGCTCCGCCAAAAGACGTCGTTAGTTTCTAGACTAAAAGAAATGAAACTTAGATAAAATCCCACCCAAAAAAATAGTCCTCTTTTTCTTCTCAACCTGAAGGGCAAGCGGCAGATCAAGATAATCCGAGTGTACCGATGGAATCCCCATGAGCCAAAGACAAAGCCATACATGCAGCAATTCGAAGTGGATATGAACAAGCGAGGAACAATGGTTCTTGATGCTCTGCAAGTTATAAAGTCAGAATACGACGCAACTCTCTCTTTCCGAAGATCCTGTCGGGAGGGAATCTGTGGAAGTTGCGCTATGAACATAAACGGTGTCAACACGCTAGCGTGTCTCACGTAAATTGACGCCTCTGGTTATAACAAATAAACAGTAGATCCAGCAGTAGTAATATCTATGATTGATTCTCGTGCAGGAAACTGGATATGAATTCATCAAAGCCAGTGATAATTTATCCTCTGCCCCACATGTATGTTATCCGCGATCTTGTGCCAGACATGTCACATTTTTTGGAGCAGTACAAAATGATTGATCCCTGGTTGAAAAGACGGGGTGAAGATCAATTCATCGGCTATCGTCAGACGCTCCAAAGCCAGAGGGATAGAGCGAAATTGGATGGGCTTTACGAATGTGTGATGTGCGGGTGCTGCACATATGCTTGTCCCCCCTATTGGTGGCTTGGGGACAAATACCTCGGACCAGCAGTCCTGATGCAGGTTCTCATCATTGAATTAAGCGGCATGAAACACTTTGTAAAGCAGAACATTTATATACATGAAAAATTCTGCAGGCATATAGATGGATAATTGATTCGAGGGATTTCGAGCACGCGGAACGACTCGCAAAACTGCGGGATTTTTATTCAGTCTTCCGTTGCCACACCATTTTCAACTGCACGAAAACATGTCCCAAGGTATCGGTTTTGTCTCGAGGATTGCTGGCTATGTAGTTGTACAAATGAAACCGTGATAAGTGTATGAATTATGGCTTTACCGCAGGGGTTGAACCCAGGAAAAGCAATAGCGCAAATAAAACGGCTACTGGCAGGACTCACGAAAAAGGAAAAACCTGACCTCGTCACTGCAGTTCCAGATCCATGCAGAGGACCTCCCGATGCAAAAGCGCACCGCAATAAATGAACTTCTCTGTGATAGCGAAGTTGATTTCTGTTGTAACATACGTACACAAGGCGGACGGTTCAATAAAAAAATTTTGCAGGTTACGCTTACTTTTTGTAGTTGTCTTAGCAGTAATGGATAGTTGTTGAAAATATATCAATATTTAATCTTTTATTATGTCATAGATAAAGAATCAAAACAAAATAACACAACTCGAATTAACAGATATATGCACTTTTTGCTTAAAAAAAGTTTGTTATCTTACGATACTTATACATTAGTAATAATATATCAGGTTTTTTTTCTTCAACACGATTATGTCGCGCCAACTTTATCACTATAAGTCCATTAGTCTTTGTACTGTAGGTATAATGCCCGTAAACTACCTTCACGTTATTAGGACGCCTACCTTTAACTTGGGTTTGAAATCTCAACCACCTCTCAGTCCATGATCTATGATAATATCAAAATATTTCGGAGGTCAGTGGGGAAATGAACAAGCAACTTTTGTTCGCATTTCGTCATCTTGCATTTTGTTTTGTAGAGATTCAGTAACCGAGGTAGCTTTTAAGAAAATCACTTAGAAAACTATACAACTAAATATGGGCTTAAAACTACTGGAATGTAAATCCCATTTTAGGACTGATAGAACACGTCTACTATCTTTTCAACTATCTTTAGTTGGTGCAACTTTGCCTATGTTCTATGATATATCACCTTTCTAATAACTTTTGAGATCACAGGTTATTACCTTGTTTCACCGGACTTAAAGTATTACTGGATTGTCATTGGCGTTATGGTGCAATGATTATTGTACTTGTATAGGCAGTCAAAAATTTTAAGACTCTGTGTGATAAGAAAAAGTATAACAGATACGGAACCCAATCACTCTACGCGAGCTCTTTTGAATGCAGAAGTTGGGGGATACATCTGCTTTCTATTGCATGCCTTTGTGTTTGATGCTGAGGTTGAAGGTAATGTTAGTGGCATAGCATTTTCATCGCAATTATTTTCATCACTCATCAATTTGCCAACGATTGATCTCATCTCTCTGTCAAGTAGCCAGTTATGCAGCAAAACTTTACTGATGGTAATTCGCTTTTTGGGATCCACAGTCATCATGCGTTGGATCTAAAACATTGAATAAATAGTTCAGCAGAGAAAGATTGAGTCGGTCATTGTAGGATTGTTCTTAAGATTTGTGTTTCTACCAACCAGATCGATAGCACGACGGGACACAGAGCCAAATTTCACCGAAGGAAATTCATACCTTCCTTGGATTATTTGATGCTGCAGAGGAATTTCTTTATTGTGCATAGAAAATGGGACTAATCCACTAAGGCAACAATAGAGAATGACTCCCAAGCTCCATACGTCTACCTGGAAAAGAAGTTCATGCATATTGCTATTATAAAACTGTGGAAATGAAAAATTTACTAATAATTGAAAGTCAACGCCTGTATCTGTTCACCTGGTTGGTGTAAGATCCCTTGCCATGCGTTAACAACACTTCTGGTGCCACGTACATTGGAGTTCCGCAAAAAGTTCGCATCATGGTTTGGGTGTCCACCAGCTTGGATAACCCAAAGTCTGATACTTTAACCAGTGTCATCTGGGCTTGGCTTGCCAATAGAATATTTTCTGGCTGTTGAAAAAAGAACACACTGTAACCAAAATTCCCATAGTTCAAACGTGGATTGTAAACCTGAAAGTACCTTCAAGTCTCTGTGGGCTATCCCTCTTTCATGTAAGTAATGCACTGCAAGGACTACTTGATAGAATATTGATTTTGCAACATTTTCAGGTAACCCATTGTATTTTTGAATCCTGTCAAATAATTCTCCCCCTTCCATCAGTTCTAGAACAATGTAGACACAGGAGGGAGTGTCCAGGATTTCCTCCATTTTTATTATACATGGCTGTAGTAGACAATACAACAAAAATCAATGTGCTGCAAATTATAACCATGATTACTTCATGAAAAAGAATCCACTCACATGCCTCAAAGCCTTGAGAATGTGGACTTCGTTCAAAATTTTTTCTGGATCATTAAATACTTGACCCTTGTCTGTACTAAGAAATTTACTTTTTGTGATAGTTTTCAAAGCAAACTTTTTGCACCCCATCTTTGTGAAAAGCATCTTGACTTCGCCACAAACTCCCGATCCCAAGGTTCTAGATACTGCATACTTGCACTTTAGTTCTACTGGTAAACCACTGCCTTCAGAAGCTCTGGTGCTGATGAATGTATAAACTGTGGCAAACAATCAGGTTCAGGAAATCTCCATAAAAGAAGGAAAGGAAGATTTTTAGCCCCGCTTATAGACTTGCCTGAAAAATCGGACTTTGCAAGAGAGATAGTATCATTGTTCTCAAGAACAACTCTTTTTCCTTGCCCGATATAAACCCTATTGACAAATGTACCGTTGTGGCTAGTATCCTCGAGATAGATGACAAATTCATCTGTATTACTACCTAAGACCTCTTTAATTATTCGAAAATGCTGCTTGCTAATGACACTGAGTCGCCGTTCGGTCAGGTCTTTAGTAGGGACTATGTCACACCTCTCAGAGCGACCAAAGGTATACTCATATTTAACCAACTCTAAAAGGTAAGCAATAATGTTTAGAACACAAAGATAAGTTAATAACAGTTGCCTGAAAGAAATTATGATGCTGTGTAATATTTTCCTCACCGACTTTTTTGAATCCATTACAATTAGGGTAGAGCTTTCCCCAGATCCTGCGCATATTTTGTGAATGAGTTTCCTGCGATTGAGATTGCGTCTGAGTCAAGATATCCGCATTCTGGGTGTCTGGTAGGCTGAGTACTTGTTCGTCGGCAGCCATTTCCGTAGCCTTTAAAAATTTACCATTGACGATAAACGGCTTTTACAAGCAGAATCTAATCGTCATGCATAGGTTAACCGAGGATCGGCAGATGAATTGATCAATCACTGATCAATCAAATAATTCAACGGTGTCACCGCATCAACTTCACAAGTCACACGTGTTGCGGTTTCTTCCTTGAGAGAATCTAGCGAGGTTATCTGATAGTTGTTAAGCTTTGTCAAAAGTGAAAAAGAAAAAACACCCACAACGATTATACGACTCACTTACGGCGAAAACAATTCCGTTGCGATCAGGATTTGAAAATGCAGTTAAACATTTGATCCAGTAAGGATTCAGATATAATTTCGGCGCTTCCTAGTTGCGAGACATTGGTCGATTGATGAACTACGTATTTGACTTTCAAGTTGAAGCAACTTTCAGCGGTCGTACTTTCGCGCTATCGATGGTGCCACTGGGTAAGTCTTTGTCCAATCAATTCGAGGATGGCGGATGATTCAAAAATGTAAATATGTCAACCATGCTTGCGGCCATGCCAGGCAAATATCGTTCCAGGGGAAAAACGAGGGTGTTTATAATATCAGTTTCTAATATTTTTTATTGTGAGTTGAAAGGGATGATATTTTTCCGTACCCACATCGCCTTCATTTACAATTAGATCCAGTATCCCGTGCTCTCGTAGATCCAGTCAAAGTATGCTGATATCTTGACAAAAACCGCCGGATATCCAGGAGAATCACATCCGTAGGTCCATGAAACGACTCCAACGCCTAATGGAATTCCCGCATCCATCAGGAACAGTGGTCCGCCTTCATCTCCACGACAGGCTGACCTGTCGGCCACAAAACGCCCTGTAAAAGTTGATTTCCGTTCTTCTTCTTCTACATCAGCGACGTATTCCTCAGCTAACGAAGCACCTTCAGCTGAGACAGCACAAAATTGATAATCGTCGTAGACAGTTATATTCGCTTCGATCCAGGGCGAATACACCTCACGACATGCGTCGCCAGTGATGATAGTGAACTCAGCGCTCTTGAGGGTATCCGGTTGTATCAAAGTCTGTGAAACCTGCCCCCAACCAACGGCGACCACGTTTGAACCTATGGAGGGTGTTCCATCCGAAAGTGCCGTCCACAATTCCATCGGTTGAATCGATCCAGAGAATTCAAAGGGAGTTTTTACCTGATAGAAAATAATTGCACTGAAGGTATAAAGATCCCTAATGGATGGTTCCAATTCTTGAAATCTCTAAACGTTTACCTTGACTAAAGCGATGTCATGAATCAAAGAATTCTTTGGATCGTAATCAGGATGAATTAAGATTTGTCTAATTGTATGTGTGCTGCCCACCGAACGAAGATTGCTCGTTCCTGCCAGCCAGTAGTACCGATTTACGTCTTCGATCGCGCTTCGTGAGCATGACAAGAAATTTGTATCGAAACGTGCATCATTATTTTTGAAGAAGAAAAATAAATTACATATATATACTGAAGTTTTTCCAGTAATTTTTCCGAAACCACAAACGGAATTTCATACTCACTCTTCGACGCATCGAGCTGCTGTGATAGTCCAACTTTCAGTGAGGATAGATCCCGCACAATAGTGGAGATGATATACGCCTGCCCAAGAGGTCAATCCCAAGGACAAAACGGACGGGTATTCCCCTAGGGTCGTCGAGACTCCTCCGGCGATTCTTTGCCCTCGCAAACTAGCCGCTGCAGATGTTATACCAGAATGCAGAAGAATTATCATCACCTGCACAACCGTGGCACGAATTGCCATAATTAATTATTATTATTATGCTGCACGTTTATTATGAGAGAAAAGCCTGCAGATATTATGCAGGCGCGATATACTGTCTTTGCGTTTATTCGACGTGTCTGGAGCTCATGACACTTCAGAAATAGATAATATAATCGTCTACGCTGAAAAACGGGACAAAACCTTATCGAGGATTTACACACTCGATCATGTATTTCTTTATTCAGATATTGAGGTCTCGACGAAACACATTTTGACGAATTAATACGGCTTATCTATATACCTTGCATTGCGTTGTACGATCGTGACTATAATCAGAATTAGAACTATGATAACGTCGAGCATTTTTTATTTTATCCAAAAATTTTACCAAGCGAGCCTCGTAACTGTTTGGTAATGAAGCGTCTTACACATGGCCCGTTATCCTGCTCTTCAGTGAACAGTGGAGTTCCGCGAAATTGGTCTTTTTGCAGAGGAAAAAAAATAAAAAATAAATGAATAAAACCATCAATTACTACTCGCACGAGACAAAATCGTGGTGTGGGGAGTTTGGAATGCAATAATTTATATTCAATGCACACGCCTCCTCAGGGTCAGAGTTTGTTCATTCCTAAATTACGGGCTCCCCGCAGCGAGCGTCTCGATTATATATTCTCGATCCCTGGGTGCCCCCATGAGACCCTGCAGGACCCTCTCCTGATATTTCGTAGTTCGTTGTTTCCTGCGGGTTTCATGACCGCGAGTATGCAGCGAGTTCTTTCCACATCTCCAAACACATACGTACATATACGTGCGCGAACATTTATGTTCAGCTTGTCTCGTTCCAGGAACCCCAAAAGTTCGTATAGTCGAAAGTAAGACGCATGGACCGGACGCGATGAACCGGCAACCGGTTTTGGCTATCTCGTTGTGCCCCACGCGCGGGCGTTGCCCGATTCCCAATTCTACCGCGAGCATATATTTGCTGCTGCGACTGTGCAGCTGCACCAAACTTTTCTGCAACGATCGAGTCGTGATCCTGTGGACGCAGAATCTGAAACCCAGCGTTCTACTCGATCTGCTGGAAGCCGAAGGTGACACGACCGTTCTACACTTTTAATATCGACGATAGCATGCCGTGTCGCTGATCTGCACGCGATTATATTTATTATATGTCTTATAATGGAACGTAAATTCCCGTCGGTTATATTTGATCATCATTTGCCGTTTGCAAGTAGAGTTTTGGAATAATTATACCGCGTCATAAACGCTACCGTCAATCTCTCTTCTCCTAGTTCCACCATAGTAATTACAACGTTATGATATATCGCATCTAATAATTCGTCGTAGAAATAACATTACATTTCGTATACACAGCGTCGTTAAGAGATGGTATATAAATAGAAATGCTTACCTACTTACCCATTTAGAATAAAAAAAAAAGGAAAATAAAAAAGCCAGTGACTTCGGACTGACTAGTAAGAGAATAATAATTGATGAGCCGCAACGCACTCTTCAATGTAGATGAACCGAGACCGTAATACGACGCGCCTTTCCGTGACGATGGTGTATTAAAGTGAAAACGGCACCACCGTTCCGCCGCTGCATCCTTTGCACGATCAATCTCGATTTCTGTAACACGTTGGATGCTGTACGCATCTGACTTCATATCTGCATGTCTGATATCTGAATCAACAAAAAGTGACGAAAATCACTCAACGCAATATCATGTTATATACGAAAATCATTTCGGTACATCTTCTTCACAGTTCGTGGTCGGTATTTTATATTAGAGGCTATCAAAGGTATTTGAACTAGTTCATTATAAGAGGCAAAGAAAGTTGGCTTCCCCGTCGATGGAAATCGTCACATCCGGTCTCTATAAAATTTTTGAATAAATACTATTCCTCGGAGGTAAACAATTACAATTATAATATGATCTACCCATGGAGAAATGACAGACATCCAGCGACCGCCGTAGACAATTTTCTCATACACATTCAATGCAAATATTATGTCTGTGTTGCACCCACATGTATTATGCGGTTATGGCACAACCATGCAGCAACAGCAGCAGCACGCCTATACCGAGCCGGCCGGCCGGCTTAAGGTATAAAATGGACTTCATGGGTGTAGTACGAGTTCGAAGTTTATACTCCCGTACCACACACTATATGTATATGTATATATATTATACGCACGTGTCGCGCATGCATTATGCACGTACAGCCAGGGTACGTGTACCTATATTCATACACAGGTAAATACCTGCATATATTCACAGCCGCGACTAACCTGCGGCGCTTATACCTGTGCTGGTTATACCCACCTATGCCTTTGTTGGATGTTATAGGAGAAAGCCGCGGGTAGCCGGGGTGTGGCCATTGTCTCGTGCCCCATGCTGATGCTGATGCCGATGCTGATGCTGATACTGATGCTGAAACCCGCGCCTTTTTTCCCCCTTTGATCGTATACAGTATAGTTGCATGTGGGATATTTGCACTTGAAATATCCGAGCTGAGATTCATTACAGTGCAGAACTCCAAAATCCCAAAGACATTTTTCCTTGCGACCGACACCCCGTCTTTTTCAGCCTGATCTACAAAAATCATGATAGAAGTAAATTATTAAAACTTAACTCCTGTCTTTCGTATCGGTATAAGCTACTAACACGAGCAATACTTAAGTGAAGAATATCGTACGATGTATAGATACTTACTTAGTTCGGTTACTTCTGGTCTTCTTCGAACGGTGAAAGAGTAGCGGGCGAGCGGGGGATATATGAAAAAGAGAGAGGGAAGCATGGAGCAAGGAGGAACGGAGGGAGTGGTGCAAACCACGACGAACGAGTCGTCCTTAGTCCGGTTAGTCCTACTCAGAGTGGTCTGGTCTCTCCAGGGCACTATTTGGTCCCCCGTTCTTTATCTCGCGCCTCCTCTTCGTTATGTACCTTAAAGCAGTTTTCGTTAACTTGTTTTTAATTTATAAATAGATTATCTATTCATCTACACCTTGTCAGAACTCATTCGGATTTTGAAATTACTCTTACTCGACGCGCGCTGAATTATAATTGCCTAACAGGGACCATACTACAATTTTGAATAATTAAATTGATATAATAAAAAAAATAGGCGGTCGAACACCGCCACGTCGGTGAATAATTACCTACGTGAGCAGCTAGCCGCGAACGAGTTAACCATCGGACAACAGATAACGGTGAATCCATCATAAAGTGAATTTGAATGATCCGTTCCTCGCACTCGGAAGGAAAAATTCTATAGCCGGATTATGTCTTGTCGAGCCGCTCTATCGGTACCTGCAAAAATTATTCAGGTGTGACTCTATGGACTGTATCATACATGCAAATTATCTACCACGTGCAGTATAGCCTATAGGGTATATTAGTATGTGTCCATATACTTTTGCGAATCCTATACTATCGGGATATAAAATTTGCACCTAAGTATAATGATTCCCGGTGCAGTGCAGGCAACAGGAAGCGGGGATGATAAGCCGAACGGTAAATACTGCAGTGTATAGCTGGTGGTACAACGACCACGAAGAAGTAACGGTGTGGAGCTGAGAAAAGATAATACGCAGAACGGAAGAGAAAAAATAAGAATATAACAAATACAATCCACAAAAGATGAACAGCCTGCCGAAGGCGAGACAAACATGACTTATGACCATAGTTTTGGAGGAACGCGGGGCGCGAATGATGCTCTTCTTTTCGAGGACGAAGAACCGCGATTTTCTTTTAGTACACATTGCGGCGGAGATTCGCAAAAATTTTTACTTCCGACTGTAACGATAATGCCTAACAAAATTAACCACGGTGAAACACTTTGTGAACTTTTCGGATTATGAAACTCTCCAGGATGAGGATGAGCCCGATATTCTTAACTGCCGCCTGCACCTCTTGGCTCGGCGCATCCGCCTCCGCTGCATCATCTACTAGAAGTCAAGTCGAGCTTTCGACCGAGTATTTTCTCGTACCTAGAGTCCAGGATCGTCCTGGTCTCGCCAGCGTTGCGAGTGTCGTTAGCGTTCCGGGACCGAATCGGACGATATCAATCTTCAGAGGTGGACAACCGGCGCGTACTAACGGACCGCAATCAAACCCTGCACAGATTCCCTTGTTGAGACAGCAGCCCTGGGCCCTTCCTCTCGCTGCCCTCAGTGCAGCTGCCATGATATTTATGGCAGGGTTCGAAGTTTTCGTTCTCCTAAAGGTATATTGAATAAAATGCAGCTCATCCATTCAGCATCCGCACGATAATTATCAGAAACAATCAGTCGTTCATGCATGGTTGCAAAAAAAAAAGAAGGAAAGAATAATTGTTTCATCTTTGCGAGAGCGGTTAGACACTTGAATATTGGAACCCTACGCGATTATACTTATTCTATGCAAATCGTATCTCGTATAATATAATATATCTGTATACGAGCAATTTGAATACTGCGATACGTGCGCGAGAAAAATAAGTAGAGCTTGGAATAAAGTAGAGTTTATAATCGCTTTCCATTTTAAAGTGTATATTATACGTCTCATGCGTGATATGAGTTATACATACGTACGCTACGTGTAAGACCATTTAAATACAAACAGCTCGTTATAATTAAGCAGTCGAGAATATCTCACGTTCACGTAGCTGCGATCTTCGTCATAACAGCAATTTCAACAATGCTGACTTTGAATTCCTATACATGATTATACATTTATTTACTGTTTTTGCCTTACCCATACATGGTTATACTTAATTACCAATTGATTCCTCAGGCCCGAGCAGCGGTACCGAGTAGAAGGCATTTATTCCTGGGGCAAGTTTTACTTTTGGGATTGTTTTTGCTGGCCGGCCTTTCTGCGGCGCCTTCGCTGGCCCCAAATCCGATGTCCTGCGGTGCTTTGCGTCTTGTCGGACTTCCCGCGGCTCTCGTGTTCGCCGCACTTCTTGTCAAATGCGTTTTTCTCCTTTCCTTGAACAGCGGCGTCTATTTGCCAGCGCCCTATCAGGTAAAATAAAAATTAGGGTAATGCAGCGATCAATTGTATAACGAAATTTTTAACCAAAAATCTACCTTTAACATTTTTTTCTTAATTTTTCCAGGCCCTGGTGCTCGTCTTCGCCGTTCTCGTCCAGGTTGCCATAGTCGGTCAGTGGTTTTATGGAACCCCGCCATCCACCGTTTTAGATTCCGGAAGCACCAGCACCGCAGATCAGCCGAATAGTCTACACGGGGCGCTTATTTTATCGCCAGTGTCGTCGACCTCATCGTCGACATCGTCGTCATCTATTTTGCCAGTTGACCATGTGACGTTGCATAATTGCTGTTGCGGTACTCCCGTGGGACATCTAGTAGCGTCTTTGGGGTACGCAAGCCTTCTTCTGGTCTCTGTAGGGGGTCTGGCGATCCGTGCGAGGGGTTTGAGGGACAATAATGGAGAGGCAGCCTTCATCGGACTTGCAGTTGGGGCATCACTTCCGGTTTGGGTATCAGGAGGCGTCGGGGCGCTTACGGCTCCTGAAGAAGATCGCGAAGCATGGTTGGCTTATGCACTTCTTGCTACATCGCTTCTCGTTTTTCTCCTGATGTTTCTTCCAAAAGGAAGACAGTTAGCAGCTCTTGGAAGAGAAAATAACGCAACCATAGCTCGCGGAGACAGAGACCCAAGGGATGATGGGCTGAGTTCGCTGCCGGCCAGCGGCTATTCTCCGTCATTTTTCCACTTCAAACCACCGAATGATACTTTGGAGTCTAAAATGCCCTGCCATCAGAGCACAGGTGAGAATTGTAAAATAAAATGTTCATGGTCCATTCATTAATTCATTTATTATTGCAGATCGCGTGGCTTTGGTTTCATCAGGAATGCCAAGCTGCAACGCTTGTAGATGCAGCGCGAATCCGTTGTATCCAGAAGGTATGAACAAAAGAAAGAAATGCTGCAGGGTTTCCGAATGCGTGTTATTGTAATTTATTTTCCCGTTTGGAATTACCCGCGGGGGTTTGGAAGTCGTAGCCTATTATACATGGTAACGACATTGTCACGTGAGCTTGCACGATCGTCAAAGCGTAAACACATTTAGATTTAATAGCTTGGTCGCGATAAAAGATTGTGAAACGGAAACGGGCATTTTGGCGGGGCATCGGCCGTGCATACCGCTATACAATGCTCATATTATGGAATATGTTGTTAGGGAATAGCGAGGCGTGTTCCGGTTTACGCGCCTGTTTATATTTAATTCTGAAATATATACGCCTTATTATTACCTGATTTGGATGATCGCTTAATCCAATTACAGACATGCGAGGACATGTTGAGACTTTCGTCCTGCCGCCTGGAATGTACCTGAGACCGGAGGATTCTGGAAATTTGTATACAACGTTGTCGGCGAATCCTAACGTCTTCTTTCAACGGGCTGCACATCCGGGAATGATGTATTGATGGAGACAAGAAAAGAATCTGCGACATGAACGAAATGCATTTTTAATTCAATATGTGATCGACGTTTACCTTGGACTGATAATTGTTAGCATGGTCCTCTTAATTGTTTGTGGGATATTATGTGACTTTTACGAGCATGGGCGCCCATGTCTACCGTGTAGGCAACAGTAGAAATATAATTATTAGACCGTATGATTAGAAAGCGATATGTATTTACGTCATATCGGCTCATCGTATGTATGTTACATGCGCTAGAATGACGAGTCATCGTCACAATATAATCGATTTAGAATATAATCAACGCTATAGTGTAATTTATAATATTATATAAATATGTATGAGTATTATGTATGTATTACGTATGCTATAATAAGTAATAATTGACGAATGATAGATAAAATACGATGTAGAGTGATTTTCTTGTCTCCTCCGCATTGTTGACTGAAGATTTGTATTCGCATCCCCACCCAAGCAGCAATCTCTTATCGTCAATTCATGCAAGACCCAAGATCAACACATAGAAGTCTGTTAACCGACCAATCAAGAACTTTCCTATACCTAACTATGCAAACCCACGACAATGATGGCTAACTATTTTTCTATTATATACACATGTCAGTGAGCTCTACCTTCTGCAAATATTATTTTTCATCTCAATGATCCGTACCGATGACAATCCTGACGCCACAATTGACATTTGACGTTTGTACATGTAGTACGTACGTCACTTACGTCAAGCCAGGGCTCCGTGAAACGCGATTAGTTAGTTACGTGGTAGATCAATTAGAAGGCGATAATGAAGCGCCTGTCTACCAGCGAGAGGTTAACAGCAGATAATACATTCATGACCGAATTTTTAACATGATGTGACAGCACAGACAACTTTTTCTTCACATTGGATCGCAATTCTAACCTGACTCCCAGAGTACTTTGACGTTTCATAATAATAACAGCTTGGAAGAATTATTATTGTTATTACTACAGTTGTGAATATCTTCTACGACTGCTAACGCACGTGGAGAAAGTCGCTTAGATAACCCAGTTAGACCAGTTCGTCACATAACACATTCAGAAGATACAAGCATGGCTGAAGAAACGAAGGCACTCAGGTATCTGCATAAGGTTTAATTACTAATAATAACGGTAATGCATTAAAATTAAAGTACTAATTTTTATCACAAAACTTCTGCATCCTAGGTTCTACTTTGTGACATGGAATGTCGCTACAAAATATCCTGAACAGGACCTTCACCAACTCTTAGGGATCTCACAATCAACCTTTCCAGATTTCTATGTAATCGGGTAAGTCGGATGGTAGAACTGATTGGGATATCTCAAATGGGAGATTATGCGTCCAGCACAGATTTAATGAAAATTCATCAGTTTGCAGGAAGTGAAAGCTCAGCCCCAGAACATGGTGATGGGGATGTTCACTGACGATCCATGGACAAAAGCATTTAGGTAACAATAACAGCTATCATCGGCTTTATCTATTTTTCTGTTTGATTCAATCTAATCTTTCAAGGCCGTTATGCTGTTGATATTTTTCCAGAGAGGTACTAAAGGACCATGATTACGTTAAGGTGCGCACTCAGAGGTTGCAAGGACTGGTTCTCAATATATTTTGCAAAACGCAACATTTGTCCCACCTGCGGTTCATTGAGGCCCAGTTGACTAGGACAGGATTTGGCGGCATGTGGGTGAGTCACATTCAGGAAGAAAATTTCTGGCTAAAATCTCGAGAACGAAAACACAACTTGTAATGTCATTCACAGGGTAACAAGGGAGCCGTAAGTGTCAGACTGAACATTTATGGAGTGAGCATCTGCTTTGTTAACTCTCACCTGACACCCCATGATCATCTGCTAGCAGAGAGGGTTGCCGACTACAACACGATTCTCAAAGAACATGCCTTTACCACCCCAGATACGGCCAGTATTTTTTACCATGAGTGAGTTGACCCATAGTCATTTATTGTGTTGTTTACTGACAAAGAAAAAATGATAAAAATTCAGTATTCTGTTTGCGTTTGCAGCTATGTATTTTGGATAGGAGATTTAAATTTTCGGTTGAATGGAGAAGACCTAACTGCGGAAGACATAGACACACTTGTGAAAAAGAATGAGTTAGATCTTCTGGTGGACAGGGATCAGTTAAAGGTAGTGATGCATAGTGGAGAAGCATTCAGTGAGCTAGTGGAAAGTGATATCACGTTTCCACCAACCTACAAGTACGAATTTGCATCTCAGCAGTTTGATTTCAAGTAAGTGTAATTTCACCTGAGTTTTCTCTCGATCGAAATGAGTATCCTACAGTCTAACGCGTTCCGGTTGAAATCTAGACGCCGACCATCCTGGACTGATAGAATTCTGTACAAAGTTAATTCTGAAGTATACGAGGGAATTAAATTGAAAGCCGACCAGACGTCTTACAAAAGTCATCCTAGTTACGTGCAGTCAGACCACAAACCAGTAACAGGGGAGTTTGATATCAAGGTGAGAATTATTTCTGTCTCGTAATTAAATTTGAGGCATAATTTCTAACTGCTGTGCCATTTTTCATGTGAATTCTATTACAGGTACGTGTGAACTACCAGGACCAGAATGTGACCTTCCAACCTGTGACTGAGTGGTTCATCGATGAGGAGAACTCAGTTTCATATAAACTATCTGGAAGTTTGGGACCTGAAAGCGGCGACTGGATCGGTTTATTCAAACACGGATTTTCCAGTCTAGATGATTACGAGGTCTACGAGTACGTCGGCCGTGGTAAGTCAGTCGTCTATTTGTGCGTCTGTAAATTTCAAGAATTGAATCAATATACTTATGGAAATTTTTGTTTCAGGTAGAGCAGCAACTCCTATAGAATCAGATTTACTGACTGATAGAATTTACTTTAGTGATTCTGCACTTCAATCACCAGGCATGTATCAACTCGTTTATGTTCGCCAAAGTGGAGGCACTGTTGGGATTTTGGGCGTGAGTTCACCATTCCCTGGGTATCGAAGACTCCGATCAAACATCACATGAGTCGTATGTGGTTTTTTTGATGCCCTGTTGCCTTTCATCGTCTCTCATTTGTGATCAATCATTCCTAGTTCTGATATAGTAATAGTAATACATCACACATGGGTTTGGCCATTGCGATAGTTGTATGCTTCTAGAGAGCTTTGCTAGAGGCTAAAAATTTCCTGATATATCTAAATCTAGTATTTTGCAAAATTGTCCGTGCTACTACACCAGGCTCATGAACGACTTAATTCTTTTCGGAGTTCTACACATGACTTAGATACATAAAAAAATTAGCTTATTGGATGTAAGGGTAATTGTGTTCCGCTACAACTTTAATGGTATGGGGAGAAGTAGATAGTTTTTACTTAGTATTTAAATGAAAATGCTTCATCGATTTTATACTCTTTGTGATTTTGATACACTGAGTAAATTTTCATCGAGAGGCCATTTCGCCGAACAAATGAACGTGACTATTTTATTGAATTTACTTTTCGTACCTGGTTTCACACTTAAGCCACCACCCGGCAATTGTATAACGCACAATGATACAGGTCGAACAAATGCAAGCTAGCTTATAAATTGTTATGCAATGCCGGGAACCTCTTGGAAATATAGAAAAATAAGTATAGATTATTCCATTATGTACAAATAGAATCAATATGAATATTTTATTTTTTAACAAATTGAACGTTATTGATTATTATATCGTTGTTGGTCAGATCAAAAATGATTTATTCTTCTAAAGTGGAAATGGTAACTACAAGGCGTTTCTAAAAGTAGTTTCATTAGCACGCCAAATATTTTATTTTTCCCTTCTGTTCTTCACAGTCTTGATTGATGGCACAAATATTTTTCGAATAACATTATAATGTTATTGAACTGGTACAGAGTCGCCTTTGCACTAAGAACCTGCACTATGTGTCAGAGTGAACACTGAGTGTCAAAATTATTGATATACCGTACTACAGCCTTTGGAAAATTCGACATCCTCTGAAAATATTTTACCTCACACAGACACACGAGACTATAATTGAAGATTTGCGAAAATATAGGTATATATTTTTTCACGCTGTACATACAATTCGCTGTGATGGAGAATTACATTAAGAGCAAGGTCGAGCATGTTATGTAAGTTTATATTTTACAGCAAAATTTTGATGCTTCATAGGGTCCAAGGGCAGTGTTGGAATTATTTAATTAAAGTTGTAAAGATCGTCTAAGACGAGCCTAAATATTAGAAGAAGTTAGCGTTTTGCTGTATCCTCAGGGTGCATTTTTTAATACATAACATACTTATGTATAATCTTGAACAAAAGATAATTAGGAACAGGAGATACAGCGAACGCCGTTCAATAAAATATATTATAATAAATATAGCAACTTAATTTGTTAGATTTTTTTCTTTAAAATATGTTAAAGCCTAGTCTGTAAAAAATAAGTACTCTTAAAATTGTAAGCAAAGGTTTTTTTTGCTATATCACTGGTAAACAAAAATAATGGGAAAAATTTAAATAGCGAGTGAAAAACAACAATAAAACTATGATTCAGATTATGATTTTATCATTGAGTAACCACACTGAATGGTGTTATAATTACTGTGATTATACAAAGAACACCAGCAAGGTTTCCTGCGCTTATTCACATGCGTCCATTGAACTAAGATAAAAATGTCCACATGGGAAAAAACGTACTAACTTCACCACAAATATACGTGATTCTGTTGACTTTTACGAACTACTAAATCATTCATAACTTGTTCACGAAGTTCATAGTATAATGACAGTCTTAGGTCTAAGCGCTCGCTAGTTTCATGGGCGTTAAAATCTCCGATTAACGCATTTGCGTATGCAAAGTTAATACTTAATTTGAACACAAATTTTACGGCTGGTGTACGTACATATAGGTATACACTTTTCTACAGTATGTATTTCACTTCAAATGTATATCTACATAACAATTTCCAAACGTGCATTGAATCGAGGTCGCTGTATTTTGTCTTGATTGACGTTAACGACAGGAGCCTGTGACTTAGTGTAAATATACCCCGATGGTAGAACTTTGTCTTCGGAGAATTTTCAAGCAATTGCTAAATTCGCAACCTAGTAAGCTCGGCCTACACGCATTCACGCATTCACACATACATACATACACACATACCTAGAATCTATACTTGCGCATGAATTATGTACAACGCGTTAAATACAGTTATAAAACTATATAACACTATGATCGAGTTGATGAATAATGCAGATATAAATATATATATGAGAAAAAAAGAATAACAAATACTAAATTATTTATCCACGATACAACGGCACATTACACCTTCTTATCACCGTTTCACATTAAACATATTGTTTACAGTTATCTTTGACAGTCGACTAAATTATTTGTGCTCACATCCGTCTATTAAAAATATACAAAAAAAAACTTACCCAGAAGAACACTATCGAGGTGTTATCTACTGATTCATTCTTTTCGGTGAGAAAGTAACGTCATCATTGCCATTGTTGGTTACCGGAAGTAACGTCATTTCATTTATCCTATCCACGCTGGAATCTCGCCGACTGGTTCCAGTTAATTTTTTTATCCTGAGCCAAACGAAAGTTCGAGCTGGTTTTCTTAGGACGAATAAACCAAAAACTAGAATACCCTGCAGAGCGTTTACAAGGTCAAATATCGACCAGGCCAAAAGTTCGCTCGAGGACAACATCGAGACAAGTTCCATCGACCAGTTTACTGCCATTATTACGAAGAGGATGAGAGTCAAGAGGTAGGTAAGCCGTAGCTCCCTGAAAACACAACGATCTTCACGATCTGACAACTCATTGCGAGCCAAACGTCTCAAGTCCAGATCACGCTGAGTCCTGGCGATTTGGAAACCAGTTATTGTGAAGAGCACCACTTTTAAGAACACTAGAAGACCCACAGGTCCGTAGAACCACGGAAGCGCTCCTTTGTCAACTGAAAACCATGAAGAGAGAATAATCAATTACAGTGCGAATTTAAAAATTCAACAGAGTCCTCGACCTCGGTAGATTCCCGGGAACCGTTACACTTATAAGGACTCTGCATTAATGACGCACACCTCTGCGAAATCCTTGCGCACTCTGCAGCGATTTTCTCAGATTAGAATGGAATACCATTAAGTCTATTTATAGATTTTCATAGAAATTATTATTACAAAATCTTTGTCAGTTATCCGATACCTAGCTATCAGCAAATTATACCGATCGAATGTAAAATTTTGAGTCAGCTCAGAAACTTGACAATAAATGTTCAGTCTAATCGCGTCGTCAAGTACTATAAAATTCTGAGTATCTCCCTTTTTCTTTTGCATCATTGACCTTCATGAATTTTATGTAACACGAACGAGCAACAATTCAAAACCTGTTTTTAAAACTCCGGAGGGAATGAATACCAACGACGACTTACGATAATTTATGAGATTATAGAGAAAGAGTATGAAAAAAATTAACGACGATTTTGAGAGTAACTAATACTTACATCCAAACCAGCAGTTCGGTTCCTCATTGCCGGATC
This sequence comes from Athalia cordata, assembly GCA_963932425.1. Taxonomy (NCBI): domain Eukaryota; kingdom Metazoa; phylum Arthropoda; class Insecta; order Hymenoptera; family Athaliidae; genus Athalia; species Athalia cordata. The sequence goes on from OZ010626.1 coordinate 38,425,291, forward strand.
TTTTTACATACGTCCATGGTATAGTGGGACTCAGATTCAGAATTATTGTAATGATAATAAGAACCGCCGGAAATCCCCATCCCCATAACGAATAATAGAAGAATGTGCGATTGTGATGAGGTCTGCCCTCTCTTATGGCAGCGCCTATTTGACCATACTGCTTCACCAGCTGCCACATTTCAATTGACATTGTGTTAAGCCAAAAGAAACAAGCGACGAACGAAAATTGTATCACAAAACCTGCAAGGAACGATTATTCATATATCTAATCAAAGTTCAGTCGATATTTATTTTGGCAAAGAAACAAAAACGTTAAAAGGCATCCCTTACCTAACGCTACACATGAACCTTCTCCAAGCCTGTGACCACCGAGTTGAAGAACGGCGAGGGAAAGAAACGCAACTGCTAAACATCCGGAGTAGCAACAAAGCGACATGCCATAAACATCACGAAGCTGCCGTGTTATCGAATAAGATAGGATCGTTGCCAGCAAAAATGGTACAGATATAAGGAGGCCCACGGTGTAAAATGCTAGCCTCGTATCTGCGGTGACAACCGTCAATTCTGCAAGATCAAAATAAATTCCAAAACTCCGCAAGACCGGCGAAGGCTGACGAAAACGACGGTACATCATTGACAACACTCACCAGGGGAGCATATAAAAGCGGTGAGATCTCTCCCAGGCAAAAATTCCATACAATAGTCTCGACCTGGTGCAAACATTGCATTGTCAAACTGCATGCGAATGCTACCATTTGTTAGAAGGTTGTAATCATCTTGACTGTCCACCTCTGGCTCCAACGCCAATCTGAAAATACAATTTATTATGTTGTTTTATTTTATTTTTTTTCTACTATCTTCAGGGTGCCTGACGTGAATCCGATTTCCCTATTTATTGCTACATGCAATCGCATATATCAGGCGTAGTTGTAAATTGCACATGCTTGAAAATCACGTTATAGAGCCAGTTTTTATAATAATAGTTAGACACGTCCGCGAGACTAATGATAAATGGGCACAACTCTTTCATGTACATCCGTCCGTGGTCACATTATCAGAATATGAAGATGTAAAGGAATTCTTATTGTGAGAATCGTGGACGTCATGCATCTTGACGCGACATTCGCGTGCGTTAATAAGTCTCATCGTTAAATAACGTCCAGGAGACAATATACTATAAATAAGTAAATGAGTTTATGCCCAAGTATGGACGCAAAAATACGGGCACGTGTAATCAATACAATAGATGTAATAACGTAGCTGCTTTTACAGAAGTAACGATATTTTAAACCAACAGTAAATGAAGATACCTCTATATACCCGGTTACGCGTTATTCGACTACGTGATGAAATTGATTCGATTTCGCCCCTGGAGGAGGCTGCAATAGATCGTTGGAGCTTATTGTTATAGTCACATAAATGCCGAGACGTTCCACTGCTGGTCCGATTGTAATATAACAACAAATTAACACAAATAGTATTATATATGCAGACGAGGTGCTGGATCAAATCACCGATTTACATACGTAGGCGAATCGTCGTGAAATTCTTATTCAACCCACTGTACATATTGTACGATGTTGCGACACCATTTATTCCGATTATTATAGTTGAGATATAACGGAACGGGTCTCATTCGACAAGACTTTGTATTTACTTTCTGAATTATCGATTTCCATAAAATTATCTTTACTCACCTTTCATATTTGCAAGGATTCCCAATAATAGCGATAAATTGCGAGGCAGTTTCAGCCGGCAGGATCATCCCGGTTTCGTTGAAATTCGTGAAAAATGGCGAAAAGACAACTTTTGTTTTCGGGGTTTCACACTGTGCCGGTTCTCCGTCATTTTTTGGTTGCAATATTTGCCCAATCGGACAGCATTTTCCGACGATAAACCAGCTCGAATTGTATGAAGAGACGATAGACTCGACATTGCCACCCAATGAACTCTGTGAAACACACGAATAATATCTGAATTAAAAGTGCAAAAAATTACATCTATTTACCTAAATAATTTTCACAGCAAATAGGTATACCTATAAAAGGTGTCAAAAAATCGAGATAACCCTATACCAAAGTTTATTTTAGATTATTTTTATCTCAGCGATCCCTTAAGGCACGAGTGTGGGCGTTAGTGTATAAAATGCTATAGGAAGCGTGTAGAGATGTGCGGAAGTTTCTACGATAAGGGAAATCGGGCTTGTAGTGCTTATCGATCGATTAAAAATTCCGCTCTTTTCTGATATACTAGAACTAGGATAGGCCTAGATAAAGGCGTAACACATCCGTTAATCATACCTGATGACCGCGGAATTACAAAGCAGATATAACTTCAACAGCAAAATGTTAGAGAAATGAAAGGTAACACCGCGGAGTTCCTAATGGACACGCAAATATACGTTCACGTGGTTGAAGTAAACCTTATCGTACCCTTTCGCGCCCACTTTCAACTGGATCGATAGATCCGCACTGTACCGGGAGCAACAACTGTAACAATACGACCTCGTGTTCTTCTAACTTCCTGATACAATAATAGGTGTACGACTTACGAGGAACTTAGTTAACTTTTTCGAGGTCATTTCGCTCGTGAAATAATTTCCTCCTTTCTTTTTCGATTTCTCATGAACTGTAATTGTATGATGCGATCGGAATGGAAACTTGCTCGCCGGTAAAAGTAGTTGATGTGTAAGTTTTGCAACTGAATGGCGATATTACGTCCTTGGGGAATCCCTTGTTTTTTATACTAAGTGTCTGGACTTACCAGTTCGACGGTTTTTATAACAGGCTCCGTTACAGCTGTCAATGAGACAGTCCGTAGGATAAAGGTAGCGCAGATAATTAGAGTTCCAAATTTAAACATCTCACTTTTTGTTTAGATATCCAATCATGCAACAATTGATTACACTCGCACTTTGAGATTCTTTGAGATTCTAGATAGTTTATGCGGACGTATAACACTCTCGTATTGTATTCGATTTAATACACTGAAGCTTCATTGAAAAAGACACGTAAAAATGAAGGCCAATTCCGACCGGACACCAGTTCGACAGTGTCTTATCTCTTTTGGACCGTTCCGATGGTGGTCCAGATCTCCCGTTCTCCAAGGTATTGGATGGTCACAGTAGGTGAGCGCTTTAGGCGTACGCCAAATACAAATGACCAAATCGTGATTCAATTATTACATTGATCGACACAGTATATCGTCTTTTTTTTGTGACTTGAAAATCCAAGTGTTTGAGGGATTTTTTTTTTACAGATAGTGTCAATCAACTCCGATCGATGACTTATTGATAGGTGTTGAATCAGATATCAGTTTAACGACAAACTATGTCATCGGTCTACTTCTATCTTTGAAACAAACTTCTATTGCACTCGTTCCAATTATAACATGACTATGTAATCAAGGGATAATCGATGATAGATTATTAATGTGCTACCGTTTATCGGCAATTCTATCCACCAGCGTAATTTATCGAACAGTTGTAGTTAGAAAGATAAAAGAAGGTGATTGTGTAATCACGAGTTTAACTTGAACCGCGCTAGTCGTCCGGCGTCTCGACCCGAACTGATCCGTACAAACGAGCGGCGCCAACTCAAGCCGCCGTTTCATCCGTAAGTTTCGTCTTTCCTCATTTCTCCCCTCCAATCTCATCATCAAAATGAAACTCCCACACATACACACATACTCGGACCCAACTCAAAACTCACATTGCACACGCGCTTCTCGACGAAAAACATGTCCAGATTATTATTATGTACGGACATATTATATACACGTCGGTATACCCACACAACACCTCACGCGTCATTTTGGGTCAAGTTTTTTGATTTATTTACCGAATGCAGGCTCCCGAGGGATATCAACCTCTGGCTTAGAGCCCATCTTTAGGGATTTGAAGAAGGAGCAGCTGGACTACATTCCGAATTCGAATGCGCATTTTAATTGCATGCCCGTATGCAAAGTGTCTTTGACATTGGATGCAGGCGTGAGGCTATAACAGAAATTGGCAGATTTACAACGGTATTTCAGATACACCCACTTCATCATGTTCTTCAGATCGTTAGTAGCTCGGCATATGTGCGTATTAGGCGATCGTAATATGAATATTTTATCCGCGTTAATCTCACGGAAGTAACAGATTTAAATTCCAATCCTTGATTTTCCTTCTCCCACCAGCAACATTGCGCGATCAGACGATCGGTAGACCGTCTCGCGTTTCCAATCGAATTCGATCTAACTCAACTGAAGTTATATACCTTGTGGGATTTACCTGTTGCAGAATCAGTTAGCAACATCAGTAAAAGATCAGTGTGCAGGACGTTAATCAATGCGTAATAATTATCGTCGTCGATCAGCTCATGGAGAAGCAAAACAACGCACGTACTGAATCTCCATTATTATCTAAAAGATCATTATATGCATATAAGTGAATTATAAATGCTAGGGAAATTGCAATTTGTCCAGGTATAATATACACATATAATCAGATTGATAGACAGCTCCAGGCAAAGAATATCCCAAGATCGATCTGCAAACCGATCGAAAACCACATGACTCACCTACATCCGCCGTCGTCCCCCCCCCACGCAACCTTATAACTCAGCTACTTGGGATAATTTGACAGATTTAAAAATCGAGCAACACACTTTATGATTAGAGTTGTAAATCGTCACATGCTGTATCTATGAAAAAGGAAATTCCCGGTGTAGATATGATTAATGACGCGAGTATTAGAGCATCATTGAGGTCCATTTTATTATTTCTATCTCGTTTTGCCTTCAACTTTTTCCTGCGTGTCCGCTGGGGATTCCAGTTCTTTGCGCAAGTTTGTGAATATCACTTTCGCGGTGGGAAGAACCTAACCGATGAGACATCGACTACTTATTTGGGGAACAGTGTATAAGATATATTACAATCATAGAGGTCAGTAATCTATAGTTTCTGAATCCTGGACATCGTCTTTACACGTCATTGAAACGCGCGTGATCACGCGATGAAGTACGTACGGTAATGATTACAAGTAGCCTCTAATTCTGATCTCTATTTCCATGAATCAGCCGAGTTTAAACGAAGATTTTCGGAAAGACAGATTTGTGGTACCTAAAAATAGAATATCGAGTCATGCACAAGGACCGTGGGGTTAAAATTTATATTTCAAAGAAACGATTCCGATACCATGCACAATTATATTACGTCAGACCTACAATATAATCAACAATTAAGCGCGTGCTTTCATGACGCGATCGAGCACGGCAGCGGATACACAAAATACGTCAATATGTAGGATAAAATCTTTCCCGAAATTGATGGCTGGCGAAACAAACAGATATTGCGTAGTAGAATTCCGTGCATCCTCAACTTTCAATACTTCGATCAATTCGACGAGTGCACAGGTGTTAGTTTGCAAAGTATACACCAGCTGCTGGCACAGAGAAATCTCATTCCTCATTTATGAATGACGTCTCTATTCCGACTCCAATTTCGTATTGATCAGGGGGGCGGTAATTGATCTGTACCAGCGATGCCCTGTTGTACCGTTATAATTACAGATTATGACGATTATATACAAATGTCTATAGGTATAAACTTTATAATTGCTGCGTATATGTGTACAGTGTCAGGTGTTCTCCACCGTTTTGTGCTTTAAACTCTACATTGTCTGTGCAGGTAAACGGTGGCCTGAATATGGTACATCTCGTGAATACATCAAAATTATATTTTAATATCCTTTATTATATCATATTATATACGGAAAGATTATCGCAATGATTTAGATAATAACTTCGGTCGATAAAGCGCCGAACTGCCTAACACGTATACATACGCACGTGTATTACAATAGTCTATATGAATACAATCGTAACCAATTTACGATTTCAGTCTCCAGAGAACGTACGGTTTTGCTTTGGACATTCCGATCGGATAACGCAGTGCATGATTAACATATACCGCTTTGTATGTGGTGCGAACGCGTCTGACCTCTACCTTTTTTTCACTTATACTGGATAACTAATTCGTGTCAAGGAATCGTGTTTATTAAGACCAATTTCTCTGTCATTGATTACGGAATTCTTCGGCGCATGAATTCGTCACTTCCGAATTTTTTTGTAGACACGTAAGTTTTCTATTGAAATGAAACAACGATTTGAGATTATAGATTTTCGATAATCATACATGATACCGATGTTGAATAAAGCTTACTAGAAATTACTCCGCTTATCAAATCTTACGTCATGGTTAGGTATGCGAAAAACAATATCAGAGAAAAAATTCTTTCGTTTAGCGATCATTGAGTGGATCTCTGGAAGATGGATAAGATGTCAGGGGGGATCGTGTAGTTGCGGTTGTACGTACGTAGAAGACCCGCCCGATCAAGGAAAAAATTCTTAATGTATGACAAAGAATGATTTTATGTCAAGACAGATTAGATACCCGAAGGGGTGCAGTTCAGATAAACTGGTAAAATCGCAGAACGTTATCTTAATTTTGTTGTACGTGTGATATTATTATGCATAAAAATATAACGCTTTTGCAGATATCAATTCAGCGATATCACACGGATTGCAACTTGGTATGCGCGATATTATACTTTGTCCGTTCGGCAACTGACACGTGTACCGCATAAATTGCAACAAGCAAAAGTCTAAACACTGCTAATATACAAGGTATAATAAATGAAAGGAAGATCTAAGACATGAGAAACGTCACATGTCAATTCTTGTACACCTTATAAGTTATATCTATAACTGCAGGTAGAAACTTACGGTCTACTGCAGCTACTGCCTCCGCGACGTTTCATATTTTATTCAAAACTCTTCGGCAATTCAGTGTTGTGTGCAACGGACTCGAAGCAAACCTATATATTCTTGGGCCCAGACACATCCGGTCAAAGTCAGTCGTGAACATTGTGTTTTATTTTTTTCATTCCGTGCTCGGTCACGTCATAATTATTCCGTCAGCTCTGTAAAATTAGAAAGGAAAAAAGCCGAAATTAACGATCACGAAGACTCAAATCCAAGTATAATTACATTTTTACGGAATTACTCCGCACGTGGGACTTGCTGTGAACAGGTATATCTGCAGCCTCGCAAATTCTAGGCACATGAATGTTATAATTGGCATAATTCGCACCACTGTCCGTAATCCACCCACCACTTCAACAAGCCTTTATTAAGTTTGAAGGAGCGTGTTGCCGCTGATTGTAGCCCAAGCGCGTGCGTCCTGTGAATAGTACATAATATTATATACCTAGGTATATAGGAAAATAACGAAAAGGACGCGCATATCCAACGATGTCGAGTGATCGCGTGGACTTGCGTACTTGCGCGGTTGTGCACGACGGATCGTATGATATTTGAGAAATATACTTGTGTGCGTTACTCCAACGTCACACAGAAACGAATGCATACTTGGAAATTCTCGTTCACGTAGGTGGATTAAGCCCGACTTACACGCGTACCGTGCACTGCGGTAAACATTTTGCGGTTTTTTTTAACCACCTGTGTATATATTAACCTGCTTTATCTGCGTTGGTTTTCTTATCGAAAAACCGGCGGTCAACTACTTCCTCTTTGTGCTTACGCTGTGTAAAATTTTTGTTGTCGGCGTTGTTATTGTTAGTATTATTAGAATATATGCAAACAAAGGATCAAGTTCAATCTGGAAAAAGCTAAGGCGGTATTACTTTGGGCATAGAAAAATTATTCTTCGACGAAGTTCGTCTCCAGCCGATGGTAAATTTTTGATTTTCGATAGCAAGTAGAGAAACCCGGCAAAGTGTAAGTCGGGTTTGAGTCCCACGTTATACTGCGCGACTCTCGACGGATGGGTAGAGTCGACTTGGCGTCGACTCGAGTTGAGTTCGTGGGCGAGATGGTGAAGGGGGGGATATCGGGGGGTTGCGCGGGGGCAAGGCTCGGGCAGTAGCTCCCAGGCTGTGACGCGGCGTGCACCGCGAACCCGCGACATAGACAAAATCACCTCTGATACACCTATGCACACTTTACAATCGTAAGATCGAAGTAAACCAGGTCTCGTAGTCATTTCATTTCGGTGCTCAATCCACGCGTGAGTTGAAAAATTGAGATTCTTTTTCAAGCCAGTCTTACAAGCAGTGAAGATAGCCATCAGGATCTTGTGGAGGAACCGGATCCGGGACAACGTCCTTGGGAATTTATTTAGGGGTGGTTGTGGTGGTGAATTGACAGTGAAGTTGAGAATAATTTTGTCCGATCCTATCACCAGCTCTTCAGAGTAATTTAAATATAGTTGTCTCGGGATTTTATACTGAACGCGTTTGCGAAGTTGCGAAATGAGGTCTTCTTCGGCGTGGTCGTCTTAAAGGTCGTTCCTCCGAACAAACACGACGAGATAATATGCCGAGGTTATACCGTAGCTCTGTCTCGTGCTGCAGCATTCGCACTTGCGGCCAGATTATTAAAAAAAACAACCCCTGCACCTCGCCGAGAAATTTGGCTCGGTGCGGTCGTGGCTCAAGAACTTCAGAGGAAATCATAAAATCTGTTGCGATATGAATGTGAACTTTGACGAGAAATAAAGTAATTAAATATCTAGATTGTTGCAACATACCTCACAAAAGAAGAGAAACAGGAAGAAAAAGGAGAAGGATCGGTGCCCCGGGTCTAATGGCGCAATGAGCGGGGCCCCGACGAGGGGCACGGCGGCGCAACGCCCGCGACGCCTGCACCACAAACGGCATCGTCGGGCCCCAGAACCGGTGGACCCTCCGGATCCAGATCCAGACCCCGACGAACCTGTGAAAAAGCGACCGAAGGTGAACCCCATTTTTCTGTGGGCTTCCCAGCAGGAACAGAGGATAGTAGAGGTCCGGTGTGAGGACTACGATAAGAGAAATAGGATTAAACTCACCAAAACTGCACAAGGATGGCGGTCGATACCACGGACCACCGTCATCCCTACGGCAACACCTGCTGTTGCCACGACGAATAACGAGGGGGAGAAGCAGAAACATCATCGTCATCATCATCACCATCATCATCACCATCATCATCATCGGCGTGGTGTAAGGAGGCGAACCGTTGAAAATGAAGATGTGCAAGAACAGGATCAGGAGAGGATCGTGAACCAAAGACTGCTTCTTCTTCAGCCAAGAGTCGTTCTCCGGCAGTTAAGACCGTCCGAGTTACCTCCCGGTGCAACTGAACAGGAAGACCCCATAGATATAATCCTGGATGCGACTAGCGCATCTCCAGCTATCGCTGCTATGGCTGCGGACACGCCAATCGCCGATTTACCCCACTCACCAAATCATCTCCCGACAACGGAAGTCTCCGCAGAAACTCATAGCGAAGAGTGGTCGACGGATATTGCCTCCTCGGAAGTGGAAGCTACGAATACCGCCACCGGTGATGCGGAAGCTACTTCAAGCTCAAGGATTCTCGACGCACTCAGACAAAAACCGGGGCTTTCCGTCTCCATCACTGCTAAAAGGACTGCAGAAGAAACCGATGTCGAACCCCCGTGCATCGACGATATTGGAGAGAATTCTTCTTCGGAATCTACCAATGATCGTTCTTGGCAACGATCAGGTCCTCCGTCTTCGGGTCTCCTGATATCCGTTCCTACCGTAAATGGAGAAGATAAATCCAACTGTTTACCTAAGACATTGCAGAGCGCAGATCGCGTTCCGGTTCCGACTTTAATGTCCGGCCTATCCATCAGCATCCCAAGCTATCGGTACCGACCACGGATGGAGGAGGACCTCACATCTTCGCGAAGGATAGACTCTGGATCTCCTGAAGGTTTGAGTTGCGGGTTACCGACCATTTCCAAGGCTGAGACGGAGGATCCGGACGATTCAAGGTCGCAAAGCGCAGTCGTTCAAGCGTCGCCACAACCGAGCGGTATTCCCTGCTCTCCGGCGGCTGGTGGAAGACCAGCTTCCGCGTATTTGGAGCGACTTCTCCCTAGTCCTCCGTGTTCCGTTTCGTGTTCTGAAGATGCCAGGAATGATTTAACCCTAAAAGGAATTCTCGCCTCGCCCAGTCACCTCTTACGGAATCTCCAGAACTCCGATCAGCTTCCAGCTGAAACCAACAACAATGAATACATGGAAAATTCATTGCCGACAAGAAGCTGCAGGGACTTAGAACTCGATTCTTCACCTGATCCAGCTTGCGAACTCAGAGAACTTCTGAGGACATCTGGACACCTGATACCAGATCCCCTTTTGGTCCCTAGGGACCTTCTTCCCGCGCTGGCCGCGGCTCCAGCCACTGAAATACCTCAACTTCTGGCGTCTCGACCTGAACTCAGACTCCCACAGGCTCTCGGTCGGCCCGAACTCCTCAGGGATCCCGATCTCCTGGTCATATCGCTGGCCCATCTCCAGCACGTCCTTGATCACGGAGAGGGTCCTGTCGCTCCTGGAAGAGATGATAGACCGAGGCCAAAATTATCCTGCAAACCAATCGGTACTTTGATGCCCGCTCCGATTGATCTCTCTAGTAATCGAGGACGACAAAATTCCCAAGGTTCTTATCCATTGCTAAGGGTACGAACCACAGGACTTTTGAAACAGGAATCAGAGGTCACGTCTACCGCCACGTCACCCGAGGACTCCCACCTTTGGCACCCTCTATTCAGCAGGTGAGTGACATATAGCCGCGAAAGAAATAAGATACGAAAATTGAGGGTTCAGCGACAAACGCTCTGTATATCAAATTACCGATCATTAATCGGCTACGAACTGATACGGTGGAAATAATTCGTCCTTGGGATTGGAGGATTTTTAACAGTGTATATGTGGTTGGAAAAAATGAGAATAAAGTCTGCCCAGATATATTTCACCGTATACCATCTATGTTATACCTCTATGGATCAATATTAGCTAAATTTTAGGTCATTTCAGCCTTACTCAGGCATATAACTCCGACCTATTGCCATTCTAACTAATATCCTCGGTCTATCCAATCCCTTTCATATCACAATACCCGATGCTCATCTTTATTTTACACCTTCTCGCATATCTATCAAATACAAAACGCGAAAGGTGAGGCGAACAAGCTCTCGTCAGAGAGTAGGTTGCAGTCTCTCTTCTTGCTTCCCTCCCCCCATCAATTTCTCTCTCTCTCTTCCTCTCAGCGGAGAATTCCCCATAAGAGCGAGTACGTTGACCCGCAGATAGGTACGCGAGAGATAGATATATATACCATACATACACCTAGGTACATAGCTAGGTGAACTATACCTAGACTCGTCAGAGAAACCGCCGGCCGGCAGCGTTTGTCTCTCATTTGACAACGGCCCCTCCTCATTCCCTTCACCCTCTCATTTCCCCTCTTTGACTGTCCCGCCGGACGGCTCCTATTGAACCTACAGGGTTCACACCTTCCGCCCTACGTGCATCCTCATCGTTGTAAATAGCCACGTTATAGTATGTACGTAACATTCATGTCTGTAGCCAAGATTTGTACCATTTTCTTCTTTTCTTTTTTTCAACCAATTCGGTGGTAGGTATGTTCACGTTTCCCGTTGAGCTCCCGTTGGTTGGTTGGTTGGTTAGCCTCCAGTTCTAGCGAGCACAGTCAGTAAAAGCAGGAGCTCTTTACTCAAGCGCACGCGCGCACCTTGCCTTGTCGCGCCCTGATCGATCACAATCCCAGCCACATAATTCCCCCTGTATACCCCGCCCCCGGGCCACCAGGAGAGTTGCGGATGCCTATAGAGTCCGAGAGACGAGGGGAAGTCGAAGCTATAGGGGAAAACATGTGGGTGTTGGTAGGGTTTATAGGTAGAAGTATATGGGGCATTTCGTGTCAACTCCACCAGCCTTTCACGCTAATCATTATAAATTTTGTACCTCATGTTTGATTTTTCTTTACGGGGTGGTAGCACCTCAATACATCCGGAAATAGGCCTGACCATAAAGTTGACTCCGATATAATAACAATGAAGCAAATTCACAGTAATGTTGAGACCGCTGATTTTAAACCTGGTCGATTGGACATGAAATGCCCCATATACTTTTTAATACTGTGTACCATGGTAAAGGAATATTACGAACTTTGCTGATGTATTTGGTACACTATGATATATGTTAGTAGGTATTTTGATATTTGTCTATACCGCAGTGCTATGTATCTGCAGTATGAACGTGTTTGATAGCGTATTATGCTTATATCTTTCTTTACCGTAAATTACGATGAATGAAAACATAGCAAAATTTCTGTCCGCTTACAGTCAGAAGAGGCATCAGCATCCGTACCACGATTTGCACCACTACAACAGCCAGTTCGATCATCCCCAACTCTATCATCATCGTCATCACCATCATCAGCAGCAGCAGCAGCAGCAGCAGCATCAGCATGGACTTAATAATATTCAGTTGCAGCAACGGCAGCATCAACTAAGTTTGCTGCAACAACAGCAGCAACAACAACAACAAATCCAAAATCATCATCTTCATCATCATCACCAACAGCAACAGCAACAGCAACAGCAGCAGCATCAGCAGCAACAAAATCGTGCGGCATCGTGGCACAGGGCGACGACGATTGCTTCATGACCGAGGGAAGGGCGAGTCGAAGAAAATTCACTCCAATCTTCTTCGGTCGTCTCAAATATCCAGGGCCAGGGTAACAGCAACTTCACTGCGGGTTATAATAATGCGTATTTAGGCCAAGACTTGTTATATGTTGGAGACCCCGTGGCTCAACAGCAGACGGTACATATCATGCCGCCGTTTTAATTTCCACGGGATCGTGTATCACTTTAGGGTGCAGTATATATAAATAGTAAGTGCTAATATACGATAAGCAGGCCACGGTCAAGCGGATCACTATGTGTATATTTTACCTATATCTAAACTTTAATATTTGTCTATGAGTTAAGGCCGGATTGCAATGAAATTTCTTTAGTTCTCCAAATTTCGCGACGAATATTCCTATATAATTCCTACACATACAATACAATATCGTTTAATGTACGATTTATCATAACGAATTATAGCTATACATAATTATATGTATATCATAGACTATAATTTGTATAGACTGTGTGCGTATATTATTATCAATTCTACATACCATATTATACGCAGAACTGATCAAAGGTTGTAAATATAATTATTGTAACTCTAGTTATCGTATTAATAATTATATATAATTAAAAATAATGTTTCCGAGATGATCAAGTGCAATCCCTAAACGCATACATATTGTCGTTAATACGATTAATATAGGTACTACGAGTGCAAGTGCAGAAGGTGTATGATATTTATAGGTGCTAACTAACGTTGTTAAAGATATTATTACCTCTGTAGATAGATAATGGATATATAGAAAAGATAATCCCACGCTCGATGGATTCGGACGCGATCAATTGATGAAAGAAAAAGTCAAAATAATACCAATAACTAAGGGTAATGTAGAACTAATAATGCGCGATCCTATCATGTATGGTATACATCATATTATTACGTAGAAGAATTAAAACAAAACAAAAAAAAAACCTAATTGCATAAAAATGTGCTGCATATACTTTGCAGAATGTATGTGTGTACAATAAAACTTTGTTCGTATATAAATCTATATAAAAAATATTATTATATTATTTATTGATTAGTTATATAGGTATACTATATGTTATAATCATATGAATGGAAGATTATGCGATCAATGTATAATGACCAATCCGAGTGAAAATTCGATACGATCGATTAAGAGGTGATAAATCATTTTCCGTATAAATTATGTATCATCGGTATGATTTTTTGATTATATTAGTTATAGTCATATCCCTTTATATAGAGAAAAAGTATAATTTTCTAGAACCGTTATCGTATTATGATTTGTTGGATAAATATATTTAATTATTATTATTGTCATTATCATTATTATTGCGACCTATAAAGTCGTAATTAGCCTGTAAATATACGAGCGACCATAATACAGATACAACGTTGGTATTTTTGTCTTCATCTTACCTATTATTCCTTTCCGCCAACTTTTTCCATTGATCTTTTCAATACAGAGGATTGAAAGTTCGCTCCGTTGTTATCGTGTTGGATCTGATTCCGTCGATAAGCAAGTTGTCGTGCTTTTTTCTGTTGGCGAAGGATTCTTTTGTATCGATACCCGTTTTTCGACCCCCCGCGAAGAATAGCGGGTACCGATTTTATCGACTTCGTTTAAAAAATGCATGAATCGGTTTGAACTTCTGACGTCGTTGAATAGCTGGGGCTGGCGGGTAATTACGACGCGAAGCAAAGTGGTGGTGCCTGGCGGTGGTCCACGTAAGATTTTGAGATCAATAAGGTGATTTGGACACAAGAACAGGTTAACTTGGTCAGCGGCTGCCCGAACCTTAAGTTTCATAAATGTTGATCGTGCGTGGTTCGTTTCAATGAAGTTGATTGAAAATGTAGATTAACGGGTGTAAATTAGACTCGATATTACATCGGTGGCCATTTTGTGATGTTCGCGGGACCTCCTGGACGGGGTGACAATAGAAAGTTGGCTCGGTTAGTTCGTGACAGTGCGCCGCTGTTCGGTTGTTTTATACCCGTGAACGTTAACCATTCGAACGTGTACCTTGTTCACACAGTTATAGACGCCTCACGTATCATTAAACAAACCTAAAAAGGGTTTAATTTCAGTTAGTTTAATATACTATTTAAATCATTGACAGCTGACTGTACTACCTAGTGCGGCGAAGGGTAAACGGGAAGGTGAAACGAGTACGCGGGCGTGTTGTTAAAAAAAAAACAACGAATTTAAAGAAGAAAAAAAGTGTTCTAAACATTTCCGCAGTGATATTTGTTATTTATTTAAAAATATTTGCCATGGAGCATCGTTGGCGTTCTTCAAATAGGAGATGGGGGGATGGGGGATGCTGTTGTGGCGTGTTCCTCGTGCGTCAAAAATAATTCGTCAGCATTTTTTATAATTATTGCGGTTGGTGAGACATAATAAAATACATCTTAATCATTTTTAATTTAAGCTCTGGAATAATGGTACAGGAATATCAAGATGTTAATTGAAGAGGGGATAAAGAATGAGAAAAATATCCGGGACGCCTCTATCCGAAATAATACGCGACATGGCGCAGACGTAAAGTTAAAGTGTACCGCTGGGGTCACTAGCCTCTTAAGGCCGTGCTCCCGATCTCTGCCGAAATCTAAACTGCAATTTCTTCTGCACTATTTCTACTAATCTTCATTCACCTCCCTCCTCCGTTCCCCCCCGGTAGGTATTCCCGAATCTTATTACTTCCTATTTACCCCTGTTATAACGATTCGATATTTCTGTTTCATTATGTGGAATTATAAAGCCTATGGCATTCTGCAATATTTCAATCGTACTTCGATCATGATACATATATGCATAAATAGTATTTGTTGCATGCAATATAATATGATCGACGTAGCAGAAATTCACTGGTAAAATCATTTAACTCAAATCGAAAGCGACTGACTAATCATTGTATAAAAACATGAAGATGATACAAACGTCGTACGTATTCGAGACTATGCGTAGTATTCGCTACGTAACGTTGGTACATACTACTTTTATACATTATGTTCGTGTGATCACTACGTGTAGAATTGACTATGTATTTTATACGTGTTCACTTGACTTTCGCCTTTAAGTCGCGGTTCTGTCCTCGCGGCTCGGCTAACAATTCATGATTCGAACCTTTTACTTCGTGGATAGTTTCCATCCTCTGGAAACTGCAATTTATAGTTACGAAGAGTAATTATCGTTACTCGTTGTTGTTACGTCCTTTTCGTAAGAGGGGACACAGCGAAGAAAATTGTAACCCAAACGGGATCGTTGCCCCGTCTGCTCCAATTTCCCTCTCTTCTCTCGTCAATTCGCCGTTTTCCATCTTTTTACGCGATTCACAGTTCCAGACTTGGATCACCATTACAAAATAAAACATTAAGTCTCATTCCATCTCATCGTACTCTCCCATTTTATTCTAGTCAGCTGCTGTCGCATCGCTTACAACTTTGCTGCACATTATATATAGTTAATACGTATATATCTTCGTTTGACCTTCTCAAGGATATATTGAACGAGCAGGGCGGGGATCTAGATTGCAGACAAATATTCTTAAGCATCAAACTTGCAAGGATTTATATCGCGATATTATAATATTCTGTTCAGCTGTACGCGCTTACTTTATCGCTATGAAATACCTCGAATACAAAAAAAATTATCTTGATGTCTGTCCGTACCGTCCGCGTTCACATTCGCATCGGCCTGCTTTACTCCTACATAATTCTCTCGGAATTGAAATGTCGCTGCATCAGCAGCAGCAGCAACGCGCTCGGTTAATTCGCCGCAATTCATGCGATAAGGAGGTGGTGTGTACCTACACAGTGCATATAACTTTGACCCCAAAAGGGATCAACTCGGTGCATTGGCCGCGCGGAAAAAAAACGCCGTGTAGTTGAAATTCGGGGGAATTTTTTTCATCTAGATTTACGAATTCTATAATTATTCAATTTCCATTTCCGTCATTCATCATTTTTACACGAATATTTGTAAAACTGTTCTAGATTATCGAGAGGATTTTTACGCCAGATCGAAATAGATACCGATGAAAAGGAACTGAAAAAAAATGGCGGAAAACAAAGTAGTAGATACTATGGCGAACGGCTGCCCTAGCAGTGGTAGCAGTAGCAGCGATAGTGCAAAACCAAGCAACGAAGTAGCCGCTGAAGTCGGAAGTAAAACCACCAAGGAATTCATAAACTCTCTCCAAAAAGTCAATGACTCCGTTGTACCAACTGCGCCTCAATCAACCGTAACGGAGATCATAGATCCCCCGGAAAAAAATGAACCCGAAATTGACCCCTCTGTGATCTCAAATGAAAAAGGAGACCCGGAAGACGCCGTCGTCCCCGAAGCAACCGTTGTGAAAAATACAAAAATTGACGACGCGGTAGTAGAGGTAGAGGAGAAGGCAAAAGACCGTGTAGAAGTTGAAGATGATATTGCAAAGAGAGACTCGGGGGTTCCGAAAACTGAAAAGAAACCCGGAAGTGAGTCACTAGTGGAAAAGATCGTTGAGGAGAAAGTCAAAGAGAGTAAAACCGAAGCTGAGACTATCCCGACGACTTCTCCAACGGCTTTAAAATCCTCTCAAATAACAATTCCAAAAGTTGTCGTTCCCGAGGTCGTTACAGAAGATACGAAAAAAATTATACATCATCAGGAAGAAAATCAGCCCCCAAAAAATGTACAGAGTGAGGAAAAAATTCCTGAAGATCCAAACGAAGAAACGTCGAACAAAAAAGATATATCGGATGGTAAAGAATCTCTAGTTAATAATTCGAGCAGCTCTAAAATCTCCGAAGACCTGCTGACGACGACGACGACAGCGATCTCGGAGGATATAACTAAGACCGGCATCACGAATGATGATCGAAACGAGGATCAAGATCAAGACATAGAGATGGAGAACGACGAAATATTAGACGACGAAGATTTGGATGAGGATCCAGATGCCGAGGATGACGACGACGATGAAGTCCTAGACGAGGATGAGGGCGATCAACTCGAACTCGGCATTGTCGGTCCACCGACGGCGGTTAGCGAATTGATAAACGAGGAGGAGTTACGTTGCGCGGAATCCGTTCTGCAGCTGACGGAGAACGACGACCGCGGTGTTGGCAGGGGCGGCGGGAGCGGGGGGATTGCGGAGAACGTTCAGGACCACGTGGCCGAGTGGGTGCAGAACTCGGCTAAGGTCGACGAGCTCGCGATCGACGAGAACGACGAGGAGGAGGAAGAGGACGAGGAAGAAGAGGACGAGGAGGAAGAGGAGGAACAGCAGCAAGAGGATCATCGTGACGATAACGATCCGCGGGGCTGCGGCATCGAATCTGCGGAGGGCGGCGTACCCGAAGAAGAGGAAGAAGAAGAAGAAGAGGAGGAAGAGGAGGAGGAGGAGGAAGAAGAAGAAGGAGAAGAAGAATTGCAAGAGAGCAACGAAAATCATGAAAAAAACGTTGAAGCGGCAGCTACGAAAAAATCAAAGAGAGTTGTCAGCAACATAATCAAAAGGAGCATCAAATGGTGAGTTTCTTTCACGCATCATTAACTTCTCATTCTCACTTGACCAGCCGCGATATACAACCGATGATTTCGAGGATTGCAGTATGCGTACTGACTTGTATAAGTGCCTGTTTTTTGTTTTTTTTTTTATTTCGATTCTCCTCGCGATGCCACGATGGCTCGCTCCGTTATCAGCGGATGACGTTGAAAACGTATGAGTTTAAGGTGTGCGTGTATTAACCGTATAAGTATATACTGCCTGGATAAGAAACAGGGACGCGTACTAGCAAACATTTCTCAAGTTGAGTCAAGTATTCGAGTCGACTAGTAGACGACCTGCGGCCCCAACGTATGTTATAGTTGATGAGGCGACGAGGAACCAGGAAAAGGCAAACATTGACACATGATGATAAACTCGTCGATAAGTTGCGCGCGCCTCACCAGCAGCTGCCCTGTACCAGCTTCGACCCCTGCGACCCTGGACCCTGACGAACTTACGTCTCCCTGGTCGAGACCGTCAGAATAGGATCAAATCTCTTTTTGCCAGGAGACCGATCCCCCTGATCCCTTAGAAATTCACGCCAGTTCACAAAAATTTGAGTTCAGGTATTTTCATACACGATCCTGAAGAGCACGGGAAGATATTCATGAACAATTTTAGTAACCTACTGATACCCTCTATACTTTTTTCTCGCTTCCGCGTTGGGATCTAGAATGTTAATGTTATAAATAAGGGTTGAACGAAGAAGTAAAGATGCAATGCACCGGGTCTAATACCATAATAGGAAATGCTATCACTCAACAAAGGACCGACCGCAGGGTTCGACCTGATCGGTCCCTCCGCTACCTGTACTGTGCGATGTTCTCGAAATAAGGCCCATGGCAAACTTCAGAATACATACCATAATATAGGCAGCATACGCGTATACAGCTTGAGCGTAAGTATGCTACCTCTTGGCTACTCGCCCCTAGAGTATTCGGTATTCCCGTTTTTCTTTATTTCGGCTGCCATTCCGGTGCGCAGGTATAGAACCTTACACTCTCCGACTCAAGGACATCCCAGATGTAGAATATTTGGACGTCCTCGAGAACCGACAACGGAGCAGGAAGGGGGACCTTCGAATTATTTCCATGTAGTCCAAAGCCTTGAAGACCTTGGCGAACCGGTGCGGGTACCGGGAACCATGGATAGAAGTTTCGAAGCTGGTCTGCGTGCAGGTGGGACCTTTATTCGAATTTAGTCCTTGGGGACCGGTGTTCGGTCAGCTTCGGCGTTGATCGGTCACGGTTTCGGGTTTGGGTCGAGTTTACAATCGGCAAGTTTCGCATTCGTATTGGTATACACCCATACACCAGTTTGTAGCTCCAACTGCCGTTTGTATTAGTAAAGATTTTTTCTACCTAGCTCACCTTTTTTACTAGGAACACAATCTTAAGAAATGCTTCTCGATTTCCGAAACGTTGGCGTTCTTCGCAGAAGACGCGCGATATTGTTTCATATACTATAATGTTTGCGCTATATAGGAGGGGGACTGGTCGTCGCCGTTGATGACGTCACCTCATATCACGGTATGCTGTAGCCATCTGCAATTTCTAACTACAAATATCAATAACGTGCGAGCAGAGAGTTGGTTATCCAAATAGAAAAAGAAAAATTTCAAATCGATTTAACTTATCGTTAGTTTCATCCAGTCACTGATATCGTAGCTCTTTGGTGCCTTACTACAGTGATACCACGGTACAAGAACGTGACTAGGAATCGCGAGAGTTGGAGGGGAGTGGTGCCCTTAAAACCCACGTGGGATGATAGAACCGAACCTAAAGCTGGATGGTAGCGTAGTAAGCGATGTATAAGAAGGGGAGGCAAGCAGGCAGTCAGGGAGCAGCGGGTATTGATCCTTGCAGGAGGGTGACGGCGTGGCTGTGACCGTCAGAGGGGCGCAGGACGCTCAGCGAACCCGAGGGCAACGACGTACACGTACCTACCACCGTCCACCGTCCACCACCATCGGTACTCTAAAGAGTAAGGGACCGAACTCGAAAGCTTATAACGTATACCTCGTTATTATACCCCTGGACGGATTTCTGCCAGCGATGTAGACATATTCGCGCGTCCTGGGAGATCAGATGCGTATATAGAGGAAGAGGTATACCTAATTGGTTAACACACTGCTGGAACCGTTCTCCCGTTCTTGTGTTTGGGACCATCCGCCAACCTGAGGGTTTCTTACGGAGAGCCATGGTGGCATGGGTTTCGAGTTACACGAGGGAATCGTGACAAGGGGAAGAGGAGAATGGAGGGGTGATGTTGGTATGGGAGGATGATGGCGTGGCGACCGTTCTCCAGCTGTGCCATGTTGCAGAGGTTTATGCTGCTTGTTGTAATTTCGTCCGATCTTCATATTTTGGTAATGCGGGATCGTCGATACATGGAAGAAGATCCGGTCCAATCTGCTCCCACATATATCTGAGGTACTAGTTCGGCGAACGCGGGGAAATGAGAAAGAGGATGAGGAGAAGGAGGAGGTTGATCGTGGTGGTCGGAGCGTTGGTGGTATGGTTCGCCGGACCGGAAGTTTCTCTTTCTTTATCGTACCAACGGGGCTTCTCTCTCCGCTGACTCTCTCGAATTGCGGTTCCTGCTATCGGTAGACGAGCCGAGAACGGTATAAAGTCAAATGAAGCGAAGCCAGCTGTAAAGAAAAATTACTATAACATCACGATTACGATATAAAAAGAAAAAAGAAATTGCATTCTGATCTTATGCAAATTCACGATATTAATTAATTCATGATCTTAATTATTTTTTTGAACCACGCGGTGTTTAAATGTAATACTGGAGAATTAAGTTTTTAAGAGTTGATGTATCGATATCGCTCTGGTTATCTCTTTCTCCTCATTCCTTGGTGAACTCCTCCTACATTTATCGCTCCTAATCTCCTTCTTTGAGTCACGGTAGGTGGGGATGGAGACTCATTGTCAGTTGCCGGTTAAATCCATCGTAAATAGTGGAGATTCCTACTGCACAAGGCGTTCTCTAGCCTCACGAGTGAAAGTTCAATGGACTCTGCATCAGCAGAGTTTTGAGATACGCGTAACTCGTCGTCGTCGTCGTCGTCGTCGTCGTCAGCGTCACCGTCGCCGCCTGCACCACCGCCGCCAACGCCGCCATGCACTGCAAACGATTTGGTAGCGCTCGTTCAAGAGCAACCTCGAAGAGGACCTGCAGCTCGGGGAAAGGGAGGGAAGAAGGAAAGAGAAGAGAAGAGAAGAAAAGGGAAGGGAACCGGGGGTGGCGAACCCCTCTCGAGGACTTATTGGTCTCTCGTTCTCCTCCTCCCCTCTCTCTTCTCTCTTTCTCTCTCTATCCTTTCCCTTCCCTTCCCTACACGCCTCGGCAACGTCGACGCTGCGGTCCCCGCCTGCACACCACCAATACCATCACCATTATACTCTACTACACCACTACCACTATTAATAAATGTATAGGAGGCAACACCATTGGTGTATGGGTTCACGCACTGGCACACGACGATATGCAATGCACGCAGCTGCTCCCCTGGCCTTCGCGGAGAGACCAACGAAGACCACCGGAGACCATCGCACCAGTTCCAGCGCGGAGTTCCGACAGCACCAGCAGCCCTCTCTGTGCCGTTGGTTGCGCATCGCCTAGCGGCGTGGTTTCCTCTGCTTCCTTCGCCGCTTGTTACCCCCGAACCCCGCGCGGTACTCCTCTCGTCGCTTCTGACGCCCGCCCGGCTGGTTGCCAGAGCTTGCCTGCCTGCTTGCTAGCCTGGTTGGGCTGTCTGCCTGCTGCTAACTTGCCTGTCCCCGTCATCTTGCTTGGTTCGGTAGAGGCCAGTCGACGGGACGTGCGTCACCTAAGAACCGAGGGACGAAGCAGCCGTACGAGGAACGAACTGCTGTTGCTGTTGGCGCACTTTGTTCGAGGCAGGGTCGGCGCCGGATCGCCTGTACAGCAAGCCACTCACCAGTCACAACTCTGAACCGGCAACCACCACGCGCCCTGAACGGAACCGTGTATTTAGTTTTCGATAGTCGCAGGGAGCGGGCGGTGAATCGACAAAGAAGTGAATTAGCGATACGGTGATCTTAACACATCAGAGGATAACGTGAACAATGGGAAGTGTCGACGTCATTACTGTTAAATTATTGTTGTTATTCGGACGGATTAAAAACTGAAATGTTTATAAGAGAACCAGCTGCAGAAAACCGGGACCAAAACATCGCAACACAATAATGGACGACGACCTTGTTTTATCAACACATGGTGACTCTTGAATATTTCGCGAGTGAATTTTCATACCTGTTTTCAGTGTACAGCGTTTTTTTTTTTTTTCTCCAAGTTATAAAGTGACTAGTGACCGTGATGACGAAGATCGGTTCGAACTGGAATTTCATACATCAAGTCTTGTGATTTCCCCGCACGTTGCCTCGCCGCAGAAGAGATACGGGTCTTCCTCCTGTCTAATACAAGCATCATCGTCCAGTATTAGATTATTCGAAGGGTGAACTTTGTCCCATGATTTCAAATGATAAGAACCTTGGAAAAATTATGATCATTAAGTAATTTCTCAACCACGTGTTTAATACAACTATGAGAATTAAGATTCTGAATTGAAAATCTATGAGGAATCGTTTGAAATATAAATAACGTCGCGTTATCGTTTGTATAACCTCGTACCTTGTTGTTGTTTACTCTTTGGTACCATAACGTCCGACTTATTGTAGACAAAGTAATACAAGACGCATATATCGCGAGCGTGCGGTACCACCACGATACCGAAGATAACATCAGCAACCTCATCATCAACATCATAATCGTTCTCGTCTACATTGTCGTCGTTGACGACCCTGGACCTAAAAAGATGCCGCAATGCGCCGTTGCAACGTGTCGCAACAGTCACCGTAGGACCCGCGGTCGCCGCATCCGTTACCATCGATTCCCCCAGTTACCGGAAGTCCGTTCCCGTTGGGTCCGTGCCTGCGGTCGAATTCCGTTGTCGAACGGTGATGCCCCATTCAACATTCACACAGCTCGTATATGTTCTTTACATTTTACCAACGATTCTTACGAGAAAGATGTGGAACATCTGGTCCTCGGACTTCCGGCTAGAAGCCGACTCAGACGGGGAGCGGTACCAACAATTTCGGTACCCGTATCCGTCCAACCGGTAACAAAGATGCTCGTAGAGGATGCCAAAAGATCGCTGCTCAAGGTCGCCCACGCTAAGGTTATCCGGCAGCAAAAGACAGTACTAGAGGATAGAAAAACCGCCACCCTCAACGCCATGACCGCTATCGCCGAACAGAAAATGGCGGGAATCGACGTCCTTCTCGCCCTAGGCCTGAAACCAGCCCCGCGGTGAGTCAGCACTGCTCCGAGCGACCCTCCTCGCTCTCTTGGCTCCCGCCCTTCCGATATCCCCTCCTCGACCCTTCCCTCATGCTCCCCTTGTTCCCGACATTTTCTCCCATCTATCCCTAGTTTTTTTCTCCCTCTGCCTCTCTTTCTCTAATTATCTCCCTAGTTTGCTCTCGCTTCTCCCCCCTGTAAGTAAGCACGCACGTGTGTCTCTCATCGTATTGTGGAGATCCTTGCGAGCCCGCAGGAAGAGACTTGAAGCGTTTCTCTTCCATCCCCCCCAACCCTAACTGGTGGCAACTTTCCCGTATACCTAATGCAATTCAGTATTATACGCTGTACAATTTATTCAATTAATTTTCTTCAATGTTTTTTTTTTCCTGAGAACTTTGGCACAGGGCGCATAGTTTAAATGTGCATATCTGCGGCATGCATCGATTTTTACCGATATTATATGGGACAGGGTCCAAATTGTTGGACAATGATTAACGCGGTACTGCTAAACTTACATTTATACACCGAGCTGATCTGATCGTGTACTGCTAAAAGTAGCGGCTGCATGTTGAACGCGTATTGCTGCAGGTGCAGAATTCCGTTCTTCTTCGAATGGTCAGTCCTTTACGGTCGGCGTTCTTTCTCACGTGCCGCACAAAGGGCCGAAAAAGTATCCTGCAATTCCTCTGCCAACCCCATGTTTATGCTGGGAAATGTGATAAAATCGACGTCACACGAAATAAAAAAAATGAGATATAATACACGTACAGTATACTATTCGTAATTATTATACGTAGGGCTATACCATATTATACGTGCGTATATAGTCACAGGAAAATGCTGACATGATCAGAAAATTGTACCACTCCATGCGCCGGCGGTTCCCGTGCACAGAAAAAATGTAATCTTCAATCAATCGATACCGAATACTAAAATCCGATAATTATTTTACTTACAGTTTGAACAAAATGCACGCGATGGATGCCTCGGCTGGTGCGAAGGTCATGCAAAGTGATAAGGGCGGGAAGAAAATGGAAAAAGTTATCGAGAGACAGGAAGCAACTCCGGCTAAGACGAAAGATCAACGTCGCGGAGGGACAGCGGAAACCGATTCAGCACAGGCAACTGCACCACGAAATCATCGGGAGCGTATCAATCACCACAATCATCCAAATCATCGTCGTAATGGGGGAGAACCGAGGGAAAAAAATGAAAGCTCGCGGGCTTATGACGTCAAAAAAGAACCCAGTTCTGAACCGGAGACAGACCCGGAACCGGAGAGAGATTCGGTACCGGATCTAAGGAAACGAGCCGCTGCTCCAGACCAACCAAAAAACTTGAAGACGGAACGACAAAGCAAAAAACGGCGGTCGACCGAAGAGGTCCAGACATCCAATGGCGGGTCGAAAAGAGCATGCCTGGAACAGAGGGAAGAATTCATCTCGTCCCTTGTCGGAGGCGAAAAAGTTACCACGGAAGAACTTACCGTTAGGGCGGAACAACTGCGAGCAGAGTTGCAGGTAATTTTTTGGATTTTAATAACCAACATTTTTCCCCCTATGTCTTCAACCCGCGATTGTATTTCCATAGGCTTTGGATCAGCTAGCACGAGCTAAGGAGAAGGAATGGAACGAAATTTTAAGCATGAGAAAGTTGAAAGAAGAGGCGTACCTGAGGATCGAACGCCGCCGTCAGGTCGTTGGTTTTATGGAGGGGAACGGCCAGCTCAACGATGCCTCCAGTCTACCGTCGGCCAGTCTTTCCCTCGAACAAGAGTGGGACAATGCAAAGGAAAAAAGTAACTCCACGGAGGCGACTCTTAGCGACAAAAGCGTAACGAAGCCCCAGGCGACTTCGAAACAAAGCGAAAATGGGCAGAAGGAATCTGCGGACGGACAAAATTCTGAAAACAGACAAATTGGAGAGGGAAGACAGGGGCCTATGGTCGATGTTAGAACCATCATCGCGGATTATAGGCTGAGGCACCCGGAAATTGTGCCGCGAAGGTAGATTTGTGCAATTAGAAAAATGAAGAAATATTAATATCTGCAAATTCTCTGCTGGGCTTGATATTTCCTCTCTGAAAGATATACCGCATGTTCATTTGACATTCTGTATTTTAGAACTCGGCGAATGAGAAACTCTGTCAACATTGGTTTGGGTGCCGGAGGTGCTATGGTTGAAACTGGACACGTGGGAGCCGATTCTCGACCTTCTAGCACAGATTCTTGCAAGAGCAGCTCTAACCCCACAGATCCCAGCAATTCTATGAGCTTTAAGGACGTTCTTGTCCAGTTTGCCAAACTCAGCCAACAGCAAGGTAGCCTTATGACACTGAACTCCAACTCACATTTCGTTTACTGGATTATTTCTTTTTCCCTTATCGAAGAACTTCTTCCAGGTGAGGCAATAAAAACGCCACAAAATTATCCAGATGTGACCCTTCACCCGGTGCTGCCGTCCCCTGTAGCTCCACAGACGACTGCGATACAACAGTCAGGTTCCTTGTTGCATGGTATTTTGACGAAATCTCAATCGCCACGTCCCACAACTTTCTCCCCAACATTAGCTAGGCTCCTGACAGCTCCGGAGAGAGAAAGATGCAATCCCGTTGCTACTTCTACACCCCAACAAAATACCGCCACGCAGCATTTAATACAGGCTTACCAGGGCAGCAATCCGGTCTCGATCAGCGATCTCTTATCTTCGTCAAAGGTAATTACACGATTCCTAATCACACTGCAAGGGATAAAAAGTAGAACAAATTACAATCCCACTCGTTAGACTTGGGCGGAATATGTTGTGTAAGATTTACTTGACCTTTTCTAATCTGAAATCATATATCAACTCATTTTAGGCCAGGACGGAAATAACAATAACACCTGTGGTCAACACCCCAATCGTTCAATCCCATTCAAACAGCCTTATTCATGTGGTAAGCATTACGTTTACCTCTAGTGTTGTTTCAATTTACTAAGATTCTCATTAGATAATAAATAAATTCAACTAAAGGCCCAAACCGTATTCATGAAAACTTGTACATAGTTCTTCTTTGAAATTTCAGGAAGACGTAGACGATGATACGACGGTTATCGAAGAGAGAAGCCGGTCGTCAAATACCAGGGATGAAAGTCCCCCACGTTGTCAAGGGTGCCAAGAAAGAGCCGCACAATTTGTTTGCGCTGGCTGTGGGAACCAGTGGTACTGCAGTCGAGAATGCCAGGTGATTATTGCCATAAAATTCAATATAGTCTGAAGGTGTAGCTTAATCGAATCAAACCAATATATGATTCACTAAATCGTGAATTTTGTTTAATCAGGTGTCCGCCTGGGACGAGCACTCTGAGGTGTGTTCTGGGTAGATAATTAAGCTTAACCGGAGCGAACCAGTTTTACCAAATGCGACTTCCAGAAGAAAACGATAAATCGAAAATGAATCTAGTCACGAGATGTAACACCAAGAGGAGAAAAAGGACAGACAAATATTATATTTTTTACGAATTTCAATGATTTACGAAGAGGAAGCAGTAAAGAAAAGAAGTAACTTCCAATACCCCGTTTTTCCATTTGCTAAAAATGATGACCAGGTGGATTAACCGTGCATGTAAAATTTGAAGAACGTTTGTTAAGTCTTTTAAAAAAAAGTTCTACAGTGTATCGCAAGTCTCGGTGATTTCGCTGGAGTTTATGTAAGTTTTTTTTTTCAAATTCCACTCATCATCGGTCATATATCATCGTAAATCATTATTGTGACGTAGCGAAGAACTAAAACAAGTATCAAATGATGAGTTTACGCAACATGTTTGAACCAGAGAGTGAACAATGTCATTACGTATTGTGAATCAAGCTTGTCTCAAGATGATTATAAACGAGAGCATGTAACTAAAAGACCTGGCTGTAATGTAACTACTAATCAATTATATCCGGTAAATGTATACTACCCATCGCACAGAAGGAACGAGGTTTCTGCCGCGTTAACAAACGTTTTTTGAAATTTTCATTTTGGTATAGAATTTTTTGTCGAGCACTCAATTTCCTAATTTGTGCACGGCGCCATCCTTGTAACTCAGCTATAGAGCTGCGAAGCGTAAGGCTCGAACCGTGTATAATACCTACGAGCAACACGCATACTATTTTATACAATATTTGTTACCATTGTGTAAATTAGACTTAACACATTAGACCTATACCATAGGATATAAGATGTTTTTGTAATTTAGTTCGTATTATGTTTTACCCTCAGTTCCGTTCGTTTGGTTTTTTTTTTTTTTTTCCTAGGTAGTCTCCAACTTATTTTCCCAAAGTCCAAATATAATCTGGAGCCAAAAGTTCCTACAGGTACATTATATTTTACCCATTTCAACATCAACTGACGATGAAATAAATGCAATTTGGATTGTAGCCAACAGACTTCTAACAATATATAAGGATTTTCCCAGCTCTTCAACTCCATATCCCTCTCACTCGTTTCTTGTTCTTCCCAAAAATAGGCAACAACTAAATTATCCTGAATTAGTATCAACAAGGGCAGCAATCCTATACCTCTTCCTGAGCTGTGAATTTCTGTAATAAATATAATCAGTAAGGTAAATGGACGGATTCAAGCATGGAAACTAGAAAAAGGTGGAAGAGCAGCCTTTCGTTGGCTGTTGTTATTATTAATAGTTACAATGTGATTCAAGTCACGACGGGAGCGTTGATTATAGTTGACGTTTTGGGAGAGCAGATTATAGCAGTATTTTGAGTGCGGATCTTTGTAAGTGTTTTCATGCCGCACTGACGCACTTGAGGTACGACACGTAGCCAAGCAGACTTGAAACCGATCAAGAGTGCGTAAACGATGTCGCATGGCATTCACCTCCGCACGCCCTCCTTCCTCAGCTCTTTTTAATCTGCGGTTTTGATCGTGGCCAGATTTTTTCTCCGGGTCCTTTGCAACCTTAGTGTTTGCTGCCTGCTAATGATCATCATGATTCGATACAGGTCTGTGATATAGAGTAATCGATCCAAAATAAATTTATTTACCCTTCCTGGCTGCAGACAGCATGAGACGCAATACTCGAAAATGGCGCAACAACCTTCGGAGTTGCAGGTCTGGCAGCTATAACGCTCTCGTTTGATAGAAATTGGTGTAGAAGCTTCAGATTGATTTGGATCTCCGTCTAAGAGGGTCAACACCTCTGTTGAACAGCATCCGGAAGGCAGGACTTCACTTCTTGTGCAAACTAGCCCACGTTCATCCACGATCAGTGCCTTGCCCTGAAGAGTCGGGCATTGTTCACTTCCATTGAATAATTTTCAGCAGAATTTAAATCAAAGGAATATCAATGCTAGTGACTATGTAATACCTGTATAGAATTCCTGCAATTATTTCTTAGAGGATCGCTGTTATTCAGAGTCAATGCTGTATCCTGGTCTCTATCCTCATCTCCTTCTTCGCTCAAGGCTTGCATCTGCCAGAGGTAAGGCTTATCGGTTGAAAAATATAACTGGTCATCGTCAGAGTCATTCTCGACCAAGGCCGCCCTTTTCTGGAGATAGGGAACGCGTGAAGCGTAAATGTTACTAGTTTACTAAAATAGGAGAGAAGTGAGGCTACTGATTATGGGTGCAGACTTCGAAAAATTGACAGCGGGGTTTACCTCGTGCTGAAATAAGCTGAGCGCACAGTAGGTGAAAGAAACGGCGAAGATCACGCCTAGAACTATACGTCGTCGTAACAATCTTATTACAGCTGTCCAAGCAGGCATGTTTTACCCGCAGATTTTTGGTAGTGCTGTCGTCTTTTATCAGACCTCTACTTTCGAGGTTTGTTACGATAGCGTATTATTTGTTTTTGAACTTCATAATAGTAACCTACAAACGTCCTACTACGACGCCATATCAACAATGGAGGCCTTGATAACCTTAACATCAAGAGTGGAAACTCCCATTCTGCCAATAGTAAAAAAAAAGACCGGAAATTGCCCAAGGATACGCGATAAAATGCCGGCAAACATCCCTTGGATGTAGTACGTACTTTACTTCCTGAATGACTTTTCAAATTTTCTCATTCCTGGCCGCGGGAAAATTTTTGTTTCCCGGCATGCATTGCATCCTTCAAACTACCGCGGGAGGCTTACAAGCACGTGGTTTAATTTTGATTCAAATAAATTTCTACATTTTATTTATTCCACTACGTAATCGTCATACTCGCTTGACCAAAAATCACATTATTTAGGTAATTCACTTTGGAATTAAACACGTTCAATAATCTATGAATGACCATCGTATCGTCTGATTTAATATTCTAATTTATTTTTGTGATATCCAATAATTAGTCCGATCGAAAGGTTAATGCATATCGGAAAATTCTCCGCGGACCAACTCACTCAGAATAAAATTACTTAAATATTTATACATATATATAAGATCCTGTATATGAAAAATTCTTAATAATTGTAACACATCACATGCAGCTAAAAGTGAAACTTTTTTCTCATACTCTCAACCAACTAATATTTAAAAACGTAAAACGAGCTTTACGAACTATGCTTGTATTATAATAAGAAAACTTCTAAAGCATTCCTCACATCCTATCATATCCCTACAATAAAGAGCTCCTCCTTCCACAGTATATCTTTGCCAAAAAATGGGAAACTGCAAAATGGGAACCTCCCTTCGGAATTGAACGTGGACGCTTAGGTATACATATACAAGGTATATATAAAATACATACACACTCGGCGTATTATGTATCTAACACATAGCCGACATAGCTACACACCTTTCTACACACCTCATCCCGTACGTCCCACCGGCCACCCGCAATTCGCAAGGAATGATCCCGGAGGATGCGCGCGTCTACTTTGGCGGCACGTGTACCACCGCTGCCTATCCTACTCCTACCAGAAGACGGTGGGTATAGAACTATTTAACGTGGTTTTCCCTTGCAGACTCCACGAGGACGAGGCTGTAGAGGCGTCCGGACGTGCGTCCCTCCTAAGGGTAGGAAAATACAAATTTTTAAAATTATTATTATCCAATTGCACGATTCCTTATTCCAAGAACTGCAACGCATTCATTAAAAAAAAGACAAACCACTAGTCGGCTTTTTTAGTTTACCAATTTTTCTAGCGATCAAGTCGGTGACTTCATTTCGTTTACGTTTCAGTTGAATTCAGTAAATTCATCATTTAGATTTGTTGTACATATTTTTTTGTTGCCACATGACCGGCATATCAGTTGGATGATTTCAATTAAGCATTCGAAAATTCGATACGGTCAACCAATGGTTCAAAATTCATCTCGATGAAGTTATGCTTAACTGTTATACATTATTAAATAATTTTTTTTATTTAGCCAGGCTTCAATCAAACGCGTTATGTGTATATTTGCTAACTCGATCATAATCGACTATAGAATCGGAAATAACGTTTGTATGTTACCTATGTATATATAGATATACAATAAATACGATTCCGTTAGTAGAGCAGGCAGCTAGCTCCTTATTAATTTATCTTGTAGTTCTACGACATGCGTGCAGGAGCATGTTTCCAAGATATCCTGAATTATAGAAACAGCTATAGTTAGATTCGATTGTCCCTCACCAAATAATTATATATTTTTTCTATGTATGTATAAGAAAATATGTTATGATAATACAATTGCAAACTATAACGATCAGTTGTGTAAGACAACCGCCTTACTTACGCACGTGGCTTTTTACTTTTTTTTCTTATTTTTTTTATTAACAATTGAATGTTTTTGTGGGGCTACGGTGCAAAAGTTTCCAAAAATTTCCATCTTCATATACGGTATCGAATATAAGTATATAAATACACGCATTGTATTCCTATATCAAATATACCTACCGTGACGAATCGAATAAAGTATCATCATGGGATCAGGGAGAATAAATTATCGTGCATCTCAAGTCCGCGGGCGACATCGTCGAGTTGCGCGAATCCATGCAGATCGCAGTTATCTTTGATATGCAGGGCGATGTCAGTACCTAGGTATATACACTTATGTGGGTACATTGTCTCGTACATATTATATCTGCACATACAACATGTATATCTATAGCTGCAGGGAGCTAAAAGCCGGCGAACTTGGCTAGACGGTCGGGCGTCAGGCATCAGCTATCTTTGATTCTTTTTACTCTTCTATTCCAATTACGTAAATAGATTCACAGATCCCTGCACTTATTGTAAAATTAAATATCATACTATGTAGATGTATACTCTGTATAGCACGCCTTTATATAACTGTTAATTTTTCACAAATTCGCCGATATATTCGAAGCAATGGGTTATTTTCGCATGTGCATTTATCGAGGTCTGCAGTGCGATATATACGTCAACTATACGCGATCCTAGAAGCACAGCAGACGTCGAGACCTCCTGCGTTGTAATTGCCGTCTTTACTCGGCTTAATTATTTACCGATCGATTATTATATATATATGGATGGTATATATTTCGTCGAATTGCACCGTGGATACATAAATTACTAGGAAATTCTAGCCAAAACCTTCGAGATGCTGCGCATGACGATAAAGTTATTCCTAGTATTTCGCGTTACAAATTTATCCCAAAATTAAACCCAGATGACATAGCAGCAACAGCTAAGTTGGGTTTCGAAATTTGTGTTGTCTCTCTTCTTTTTTTATTCATTTTCTTCGACGGACGATCATGCCGCAGGTATCAATATGTGGCGGGGGCGGTTTTCAATAGGTATACAAAAGAAGCTGATCGCGGTCTCTAACAAACACACACCAAGACGATATCGACGATGCAGGGTGCGTAGCCGAGTCGTGTAAGAAAAGGGTATACATACATATAGCTATTATACATAGGTAAACTTATATCACATACTACAGGTATATAGTACCTGGGGTAAGGTGGTATAAATAAATCATAAGACACGGTATGTAGATATTAGGTATATAGGCGGAATCGTTGAAGAGTTTACGATGAAAGTAGGGCATTGGTGGCTCGCGGGGTCGATTCGTTCAATTCGGTACCACGAATCAATATATCACACTGGCAACTCTATATACCTTCAACAAGCTCCTGATCGTCCTTGTCTCTTATTGTTGTCCCTTACCACTCAGTTATGCGTCTTAAATCGTCAAAGGCGCAAAACGAGTCGGAGAAATTCCCAAACTTGAGCGCATCAAGAGGAAAAAAACAAACAAATGGAGAAAACATTGTTCGCCAAACCCACGTGGGTGCACAACGGAAGATATCGACGCAGGTATATATGTAGACAATGTACACGATATATTTACACCTATGTGCATTGAGTAAACTACATATACGGTGTCCTCGAGGGCCTGATGGAAGCGACGAGCCTCTGCTAACTCAGTTAAAAGTTATGAGCATACATCCGAGAACGGAAACTCGCGCGCCGTATAGTATAATACGTATTAGCGATGTGTACTACGTACCCCTGCTGCCTGCATATCACATACGTGCATGAGTACGTTATCGTAGAGTCGGTATCCTATCTCTGAAATGCACTTGTTCCCTTTCCACGAGCAAATGCGTCGAGGAGCAGCTATATATACCGTGTCACTTGCACATTCAACGACCCAAGGATGTCTCATGTCTGCAGCAACAAGTATATGCCGATCTGAACCCTAAAACAAGAAAACATAATCAATAATTTCATTGTTCGGGGGTACTCAAGTATATCTTGTCTTAGTCATCGGCGCCGACTTCTTCTCAGGTACATTACATGCTTAAGATGTATTGAGTTTTGACGATATATCTATGACGGTTCACTACCTGTTGCGGAGTATAACTATTATAGCAAATATGAATTAGCTCTATCACACAATTATACCTTTACACCTATACTTATCACATATGAACAGATGCTATTGTTGCAGGTACGACGGGTTGAGACGTCGCGGGTAATATTCTCGGTGCCGATCTAATTGTGAGCTATAAAAAGTGCAGCAGCGCGTCGTACTTACGACGTGATGGGCGGATGGCCCCTAGGGGTAATTTCTGTCGTAGGTCTGATCCTGAACGCGTACGTTCTTCTAGTCGTGATATTGACGCGGCAGGTACGAAGACAGATTATTATATATCATAATGAACTCGGATTCAATAATAATAACGTTCGTGAATCGAAATGGCGAATGAAAAACGCGTATAGAATTTTTTTAAAAGTTTCCAATTTTAATAATTAGTTGGTTACGCAGACTCGAACCCCAGCGAGCGCCGTGACGCCAGCAACGACGGTGCTCCTCGTCCACCTTGGCGCCGTCGAAGTCATCCTCTGCATTGTGGTACTCGCTGCATCATCAACAAACGAAATATCTTGCGTCTTACACGGTTTTATACTCGCCCTTCTTCACCCTGTTGCCTTATGGACGGTTACTGGACTAAACTGCGACAGGTAAGATTTTAAATCATGAAAAGCTATAGTGATGCAGATGAAAGATAAAATTCTTATTATCATATAGATACTGTGCGATAGCTGCTCCTCTTCATTACGCGGGTTTGGTGTCTCCAAAAAGAGTGGCATTCGGCCTTGCTGCCGCCTGGTCGGGGGTGCTTCTGCTCTGCCTTCCACCCCTCTGTGGTCTCGCGCCTCCCTACAGGTCCGCCTTCGAGATAATCAAACACGTTTACATCGCTTTTATTCTTTTGCATATCGTGAACGAAATCAATCGGTATAAACTGTAACTTCTTTTTTCAACTATATTTATAATCGTTAGATACAATCCGGGACTCGGTTGGTGCGTTCCGGATTTGGGTGCCGTCGGTTGGGGGGCTTTAGCGAGTTGGTACGGAGCGACGTACGCTTCCCTTGGCCTCGCCCTTCCAGCAGCTTTGGTCACCGCTTGCAATCTCCGCGTTCTCGGGATCGCTCGTTATCACAGACATCGTATAGCCAGCGCCATTTACCAGGTCACCCTGAGCGCTCAGGTTACAATTACTCATCAAAGAAATCCATTTTCTCTTGTACCCGCTACAACATGCCCTGGCAACGTCGTCGGACCCCCCAGATTACGGAGCCCCGCAACCTGCACGGTCAGTTTGTTGATTTATTTTTGATTCCATCGTAGATATATATCTATGATTCTAGGTTTGATTTTCCTCTTTCTCTTGGATCTGGTTCAGGTGGTCCAACTTTTGGGATCAATGTACGCGATGTATCTACCCTACTGTGGTCTACTTGCTTGGAGAGTTTGTCTGGGAATGGAACCTTCCTCATTGAATCCCCCGCCGCAGGTCGAGACTTTAGCAGCCACACTTTTGGCCTGTTCCGCCCCCATAAACGGTCTACTTTACGGCTTAAAGTCCCAAACTCTCAGAAGTTCCGTTAAAAATTATTTTCGCAAAAAAGCGACCGAGTCGGAACTGCATCAGGTGAAAAAAAAAAAATTAGAAAAAAATTATTGAACGCTCATCGTGGTTCTCTTTTTTACCCTTTAGGAAATTCAGGCGCGTATACCGAGCGTCGCGGGTTCCCGACGTCCTTCGGGAACTCCGACCGTTGGAGGGGCTCAATTTTCGATGCTACCGACGCAAAGATGCCTCAGCGAAGTTTTACTGCCATCGGAAGAACGACGTCCTTCAGGACTCCGAACTGTCGCCTCATGCAATACTCTAGGAGTACCGAATAATATTTCGAGAACTCCAGCCCCTGCCAGAAGCGAACTCGCGATTGAAAATAGGCACCGGATTCCAATCGCGAGAACTGAAAGTGGAGATTCTCTCTTGCGGGATCAGGATAGGAATTATTATTCACCGACGAACGTATCGAGTCCGAGATCCACAAAATTACGAGGAACACGCTGCTCTGAAACTTGAGAAAGAATAAGTGCGGCAAAGAATTTCAATGACGATTATAACAGGGGTGCGATTATGGTGTATTATACCATAGTCTTAGGGATACTCGTTGTAATCGGTGACGAAAGGATCAAAGAGAAAAATGATTCGGACGGACGAAAATACGCGTTTTGTATG
Source organism: Athalia cordata (assembly GCA_963932425.1). NCBI lineage: Eukaryota > Metazoa > Arthropoda > Insecta > Hymenoptera > Athaliidae > Athalia > Athalia cordata. Next base: position 38,460,689 of record OZ010626.1, read on the forward strand.
AAGGCTATCGATATGACGTAGAAAAAATATACATAATATACAATGTCAGTTGATAGGGATATCAGTCGTAAATCGCGTAATAACGTCTGTATATGTATACCCGAAAAAATCAGGTAATACAAAGATGATCGGTGGTTACATAATCATCAATCACCGGTGTAGACAGATTTCGCGAGATTATTTTTCTACACTATAACTATATTACCTATATTGATAAACGGCGACCTTACGCAACCATCAGTATTATAATATATTTAGAAATGGATTATACAATAGTTATATACACTGTTATACACCGCGGGTATAGTTTACGTTAAAATAGGTATTTAGATATACAACAGTAGCTGCGTGTAATAAATAGGTTTATTTTTTTAGCTCGCGGAATTGTTGAATCATGAAAGAGGCTGGCCCTTCAAAAGTTGAAACTTGCCTCGCGCGATGAGGGGAATATCGTATTAAGAATATATTATAGTATGTATATTCACTGAAGCTGAGCTGCAGGCACGCACGGTAAAATAATTATAAGGTGGATAAGAATTATGATTTATACGTGTTTAGATGAAAAAAAAAGCGCAGGATGTAAACGGAAAATATTGTGTGTAAACCCTGCATCTTGTAGGTATAGAGAACTGTGTAGCATTTAGGAAAAATGCATGTTGTTTGGGGTGTACGTTGAACCGAAATCGGGGAAACTTTTTTTGCTGTGCTACTGCTGATAACTGTGCAGGTACCTGGTGTGTAGCGTATAGGGATATAGTACGATTTGTGTTAAGGGGCGAGAGACAATTATAACAACCACTTTAGATAAGGCATTATTCACTGTAAACTGAAATTAGATGACTGACCGTCGTCACGACGACTGAAAACTGAATATACAAAATAATTATATAATATTATAAATTCGCAATACCGCATTGTTCAGTGTACCCTTTTATAATCCTGCGATCACCGAGTATATATCGTCAATTCTCAGGGACCATTGTCCTGGAAATATAGTGTTCCACGAATCGCGTATTACATACAAAATCGAAATATTCTCCCTCAAATCCTCAGGGACTCGACCCGTCCAAGGGACCGTATTCATCATAAATGCTGTTCTTGTACGGGCGTGTTGCGATAGTGTATCATGTTCCTTTTTCTGATCCTCAATCTGGTGCGTGAGAAATGCTTGTCGAATATTCGCGTCGAGTGGCGTTGATCACCTCTCCCAGGCAGCTGGCCTATACGCAGAAAGATGACGCGCTGGAAAACAATAGGCAAGAGCTGCTTTGATCTTTAGATTCTTCTGGATTCTACCCCGGCTTAGGTACCCACTCTCCAACTTGATGGATCCTAAATACAGGAATAATTTAAATAATAATACGGTTAATAATTTAAACCGTTGATCACAGTATTAGAGGATGTCTAAATGCTGATCATGAAATCGGAGTAAAAGGAAGAATTATTGTGAATTAATAGAACTTTGGGTAAGATGAAAATTTTAAAGGACCTTTTCGCGGCAGCCGCGGAAACAACGTAAACTCGCATGGTATATCATCCCCGAGTATGCCGAGTATCGATCCGAAGAGCACAGCTCAAAACCTGCGCATTACGCAGTGCTCGACTAATGTCCGAAAACAAACCAGAATATTCTTATCTTTTCGAATACAAAATGCAGCATAACGAAGATCCGAACCCTACGAAATATAGTGGAAACCCCACACGGGGGTGTTTATACCCAGGTGACCGCGTCGCCGATGGGGTTCCACAGAATCTCAAACGATGGGATTGGCCAAACAGCCCGGAGAAGATAATGTTCAGAAAAAGTAAGCCTTCACTATTACTAAAGGTATACTATACGCATCGTATCATATTAGGTGATGTTAACGCGCAGATTGTTGGAAGCTCACCTACATCAGAACTGGCTTCACATCGTCTTGACGAGGTCATTAGCCCTCGCTGTAGTGGTGGGAATCATCGCCGTGGGCACTTCGCTCCTGAAGTCAGGTGTTTCACTACCTGATGCCCACAGTTCACCCGCGCTAGTTCCTCCGGACCCTGAAGAACGGCAGCCACCTTCCTGGAGCAAACTCAAAGTTTTTCGTAAAAGTGCAGTATGCGTGGATGCGAAACCATGTGCTCTAATTGGCAGGTAAGGATAAACCGGTCCGTTGTATTTTTAAAAATAGTTCATAAGTTCGCTCGTTATCTTAGATCGATGCTGCAGCGGAATGGATCTGCCGTCGACGCCGCTTTGGCAGCGATGATTTGCAACGGTCTAATTAACATGCAGAGCATGGGCTTTGGAGGAGGGTTTCTCATGACTGTCTATGACAGGGCGAACCGCCAAGCTGTCACTCTCGATGCGAGAGAATCAGCGCCTCATGCTGCCCGTACTGACATCTTCGACGACCTGCCGGTCCTCGCATCACAAACTGGTAAGTTAATTATGCCTTTGATAAGACGACAAAGAAAAAATAATAATCCTTTCGTTCATTCATTCATTCAGGACCCTTAGCAATAACGGTTCCTGGTGAATTGGATGGATATTGGAAAGCGCATCAACGTTTCGGGAAAGTTCCATGGTCCGACCTCTTCAAACCAAGTATATCGATCTGCGAATCCGGGTACATCATGACAAAAGCTCAGCATGATGGACTTCTAATAAATAGCGAGGCCGTAAAGAAGGACCTCACGCTGAGGTGAGTCAATTAAATTTGTGAGAATTCCAATAACCTAATACCATGTATGATAATAATCTTCAGGTCTTGGTTCGTCGATAACAAGACGGGAGAATTTCTTGTTCCTGGATCCGTCATACGCCCCACTGAACTTTGCAAAACAATGCGGCTCGTCGCGAATGGCAACGCGACGGAATTTTACAATGGCAGTTTAAGTCGTACACTAATACAGGATCTCAGGATACGAGGGAGTATCCTGACGGTGGAGGATCTCACCCTGTACAGGTAACTTACTCTGCCTCCAACCATTGCCCGATAATTTATCATATGATAAGTGATTTATACCTATAATTTCTTGCAGAGCTAAATGGGGATCCCCAATTTCTACGAAGTTTTCCACCGGTGAAACGCTCCACACTGTCGAACCACCCGGTGGAGGAGCGATACTTGCTTTCCTTCTCAACGTCCTGGATGGGTACAAATTCGGACCGTCAAGCCTCGCAACTCAAAACGCGACATTGACCACATATCATAAAATGATCGAGGCCTTTAAGTTCGGGTTCGCGTTACGCACCGAATTAGCTGATCCCGCGTACATCGACCTGAAAAATGTGAGTGATGTGAATAGTCGTGTTGGAATAAAAAAAATTAAAAAATTAACCGAATTCTAATCGTCGACTATGTTACAGCTACTTGGAAATCTGACCTCGAGAAGTTACGCCGACGAAATAAGAACCCGTATCAGTGATCGTGAGACGTGGAACGATCCGAGGCGATATGGAGAATTCGCCCCCGAGGCTAAAAGTAGCCAGGGAACGTCCCACGTATCGATATTGGCACCGAATGGCGACGCAGTCTCTGCAACCAGCAGCATCAACATGTAGTAAGAATGGATGAACTGTAATTAGAAGAAAAATCGCTATGGTAATTACATGTATACTGCCTGCACAAATTTTATAGTTTCGGCAGCGGCGTAGTGAGCGAAAGAACAGGAATTCTGATGAGCAGCACCATGAACGACTTCGGGGTGGTTAATCGTGAAAATTATTTCGGTTTACCAGCGAGTCCCAACAACCTTGTGGAGCCAGGAAAAAGGCCACTTTCCTCAATGTCCCCGAGTATTGTGATTGATCAAGAAGGCGACGTTCGGATGGTAATCGGGGCGGCAGGAGGCACGAGAATCCTCTCGTCGATTGCTTTTGTAAGTAGTGAGATCATGCTTCAAATACTGGCAATATCGTCATCGAACGAACTGAACATTCTACAAGTTTCATCTTACCTCAATATTCCCAGGTAATCGCCAGGCATTTATGGATGAAGGAGACAATAAAAGAAGCCGTGGACGCGGCAAGGATCCACCATCAATTACGACCCATGGAGGTTTCCTACGAATATGGGGTGCCGAAGCCAGTGATCGATGGCTTGATTTCCATGGGGCATAAGACGTCGCGTTATCGAGATCGCGGAAGCGTTATTTGCGCGATTGTGAGGCTGAATGGTACAATTTATGCGAATGCCGACTACCGCAAGGGTGGTGATGTCCTTGGCCTAGACTGAAACAGCGTTGAAAATATTAATAGCAAGATAAATCGGGGGCCGCCGCTGACTGCTGAGAGATATTATTATTTTGATTTCAATGGAAATTTGGGTCTTATTCGACAATAAAAAAGTCCGATGAGAATTGACCCAGTTTAACACATCTGCTTCGATTATCTTATCGTCTGTTTAGATCGGGGTATATCTATCTCGGCCCTGAGTTCAGCATGGATGTGATACAATATGGTATATGTATGTACATAAATATTATAGGACACAGTGCGCGAATAAAATTGCAATAAACTGTGCAAGCGAAATATTATATTCCATAACACTGCATTTAACGATGTATAAGCGCAACACCAGTGCTGCTATAGTATTGCACTTAATAATAAACCGCAAAGTCGTGTGATAAGGACGAGGATAAGATTATTTAGACGTTGTCAAAGTTGTCGGTATGCGTAGTAAATTTAGCTGGCAACAATAATTTTCAGCGTAGCTTGCAAATTTTGTGATTATGATAAATAATTATCATGAATTTTCAACATTCAGCATTTGAATGAGATCCAACCACTTTTCAAGTTTCTCTCTCGGTCAGAATCCAGATAACCCTGTAAAGTATACAATATTTTAAATTTGTCACGTATTACAGAAGATAACGACGTTTGTAAATTAAAAATAAATACTGCAATTGCGAGAATTTTCCTAACAAAAAAAATATAGAAAGAAAAATGGTATCACACATGTTTTTGCTTCTTCGTTCCCCACTTTAAAGCGGTACATATTTGTAGCTATGAATAATTGCGATTTGATACGCGATACCAAAATTCTTAAAAGCTGAGGTGGAATCATTATGATATATTCACCGAAGTGCTAAGAAAAAATTTTAATTTAAACAGCTGTAGCCGCCGAATATTAGTTCGGAAGCAAATGTCTCTGCAGCTCAATATCATGCATGCGTACAGCTATAAGCACAGCTAACAGGTTTGAAGAATTATTCATGAACTTTAATTTGAAACAGCATTCATTATATGTCATTATTTATACGAATTGCACTGTTCCATAGTTGAGAGAGGCAGAGAGCTAACTATAATAGTATACATAGAATAAAAACATTATGTTATAACACAAGATTTTTTTGTTTGTTTTTTTACACCTCATTTGTGAACGAGCGACGAGAATCATAATATTACAATCTACCGATTAAGATATATCCACAGTCTTCAAATCTTTGCAACGTAGGACATATATTTTGATTACGAGTAGATAGACGTATAAAACATGACGTTATCTGTCCACACTAAGAACAACAACAACAAAATAGCGCGGTCGAAGAAATTTTGAAAAAAGAGATAGAAATACATGTGTGTATGTGCGACCAACTCTTATGTGTAGTAAACGATACATAAATATTCCTATAAACGCACACATTTCTAATTTAAAAGAATCAAGCAGTCGTCCCCATGTGGTAGGTGATCGTCACCGATCTGTATAGAATTAACTTATAGAGATCAGTGGTGATCGTGCTTAAAAGATCGATTTTGGCAATGCAGGCTTTAGAAGCTTCAAGAATCGCATGAATTGATCTACAGGGAATATCGGATCGATCGATACGCACGTATAATGTTAATTGTGATCCACATAAGCATATTCACAGGTGTTCTTACCATTAGGCTGTGATCAGGCCATCTGCGACAGAAAATAAGTTTGAAAAGAGGGGATATATGTGTATTGCCGGACGAGGAAGATGGACGTATGTGTGTTATATGTTATTGATTCTTCCAACCAATCATCGATTGATTTCACATGGTTTGAGTTACCTTTGGCACATCGACCGTATTGTATTGCATCAGATACAGATGCCCGAGTCGAAGAAACATGAAAAAGTTAATACAAAAGTGAACAAAATACTATTGAAAAAAGTTGAAACAAAGTAAGATCTATGTCGCAGTTATATGTATACCACACACATTGAGCAGTCCAATAGGAAATCGAGGCTGGCGCGAGTAGATGCGCGAGTTTCTGCGCCGATATAAAAGCCGATGTTTTGTGCGTTCGCGTCGCAGTATCGAGCGGATCGTCCGTTTCAAATCACTGCGTCGTCAAGAGCACCGAAGTTGTCCTTCGAGCAAGAAGCGAAAAATTTTTCACATCAATTCAATTTTGTCAATCGCAAATCGTTTTGCGCTTCATACGTTATATTCGTAAACAGAAAGTTAATAAATTAATCGAGAAATGTCCGAGCAGCACTTCGACAAGTACGAGCACTTTAACTACGATCACGACAAGCACATTTTTACCGGACACAGTGGTAAACAGAGAAGCAAAAGAGAAGTTGCCGACCATACGAACCATTTCGATCCCAGCGGCCATTCCAGAAAGATTCTCACCAAGCTTATAAACACCGAACACAACAAGAGAGTCCCTGTAGTCAAGACTACCAAGGCCTAGTAGACCTAAAATCGCCTCATTTTTATCCATTGCATCTCATCATCAATGGGTACGTAATCGTAACTTGATATTTACTTCAATATTATAATCCTATATTCCGAAGTCCTTTGTCTCGGCTTTGATATAAGCAATTACGTGACCCGCGTAATAACAATATGCGCCGTTGCTTCGTAGAGCATTTGCCCTTGTATATTTCAGAATACAGTTTTTCTCTCCCAGGTACTGCATTGACTTACTTTGTTTTTTTTTGTTTTTCAAGGATCTGCACTTTTCAACCAACCACAATGTCGCCGGTTCGAATAGATCTTCATGGAAGGTGCAGCTGCTGGAAGATCGTTGCGTGCAGTTAACAGGCCGTAAGAAACGTTCACTTCATCGATCGTAAAAAAAAAAAGAAGAAACGCAAAATTATCGTCATCACCTAATCACCAAACGCGTTTAAAGAACCGGTTAACTTACTCGCAGCGATTGGCCATGTTGTCGATCTCTGAAATTTGAAATATTCGTTATTACACTAATAATAACTTACTTACCTAAATATACTATTATACTTACTTAATATCTTATAATCCGCATTTCTCACGCATAGCTATATTTAGTGATATCGTTGTATCAATATTACAGTTATTACTATAGAATAACATATTATTTTTTAGAGTTAATATTTTTAGCACTGAACTTTCAAAAAATATTATAAATCGAAGAAAAGAAATTGTTTTCAATACTGTAACGTAGGTGTAGGTCTACTTTATACTATAAATGTTCGCTCCACTGTATAAATTTGCCTTACGGAATCGTGATCTCAATTAACGGGGCTTCGTATCCGTGAGAGCGGTGGAAGATACAAAAATTCAAATAAAAGAAAATTAAACACATCCTGAGACGAGTTCCTTGTCGCTCGCAACTCCTAGATAATCGCTGTAAACAGTGTTTCATCCATTACTACGAACCGAAATAATTCTTAATGTTTTCAGAAGACGTATTTATAAAATTCGGAAAATGTTTACTTTCTCTTAATCCAGCAATAGCTTTAGTTTCGTTAGGTTATTACGAAATTTGTCATCTCTAAATAGCAACAGACTGCGGAGAGCTGGTTGAAAGGTCGTTTAACCGCGATGTACGGTAATAGATCTAAGGTTGTTGTATGGGAGAAACTCACACGTATAATTTTCCGCAATTCTCCCCCGCGTTGCAAAGTCGGGAGTCACGGCCTCGATGCAAGGATAAAGAAACAAGCTTATTGCGTCGTAGCCTCTGTCAGATCCCCTCTCCAAGAGCTGTGAGCTGTGCATCATGCATGACGTATTCGTATGCGTGATTTCAACATTCATACAGGTCACAATACACCTTTGTCCACATATCTACCGCCATACACAGAAATGAGGCACCTGTTTACAAATATGTTTATAAACGTCGCGATATTAGATGAGGGAGAACTTTAGCCTTGGTCTGTTTATAATCGTTATCGCTAGTAACAATACACAGATATTATTTAATCGGAAAAATTTCAGAACAAATACCTCCAAACCGTTCCGTTCAAGATCTCCATTTTTCCACCCAAAGCGACGCATGCAATACGTTTTTAATCAAAATGACAAATTGAACTGGCTCGCCAAACCAACCGCAAGTACCGATAATGTCTATATCAGAATTTCAGTCTCATTTTAGAATATCTTCGTATATCTATCACAGTTGTATACTTGTATTCATGAAACTGTTGGCCTCATCAGTGGGATTTGGAGGGTGGGTCAACAAAGATTTCTACTCATTTGATCTTAACACTACACTGTATGAACGAGTTATTTTGATTCAGTCTTTGCTTTCATCGTAACCTTGTTTACTGGTACGCTGCGTGGGCAACTCAAGATTTGCTTTATCAATGCTTTATTGCTTGGAACCTGGGAAACTACAAATAACATTCACGAATGTTGGGGCTCTAGGAACATAATTGACCTCACACTCCTGATGCTTAGCATTTACCTATTATGCCAGAATTCGTAGATGAAGCATGTTATAATTTTTGGCAGAGGTACCACGGAACAATATGCGGTGGATAGTGGCCAACTTTTGGACCTGTTTTATTGTAGTGAATCACCTTACGCCTAAACGTCAGATTACAATTACACAACACGTTGTTCTGTACTTAGTACACTATAAATTAGCTATCTTTAATAGAGGCATTTGTTTTGGTTGCCATAATTTAGTGGTGGTGAGGCGCTTCGGTCTCATAACCGGATGGGAGTGCGTTGACCTCCGGATTGTGGAAGAAGCTACGCTGGCCGTCACCCCATGGAAAACGCTGTTAGAAATCAAACATAACCACAGTTAGCGTCTCTTACTGTAATGCTTCATATATTTATACTACACGGCAATATTAGTTGGACCAGCCATTTTGGGTAGAACTTTTCATTTTGATGATTAGTACACAGATATAGGTATTGAAATCAGCTCAATATTTAAAATTACAGAAAATCTCTTGTCAAGATTTAACTCTTGAGCCAACATTAGGAAATATCTGTAGGACTTACCTTGGTACGGATGCGCAAGAAGTCATAAGGGACAAACTCAGGCCGCGGCACCTTATGTTCCTCTTCGTGCGTCAGATAGGTATTCACCGTGCAGAGAATTATCGCAGGAAAAGCGACAAAATAAGAAAGTCTCTTCCAGAACTTGATAGCCTCCGCTATGTGAAAGAACAATCTATGATTATGTAATGAATGAGTTCAGATTGATATTATACAAGTCGTGCAAGTACAAGACCGATAAACTGGTCTGGATATTGCAGAACGGTCGAAAATACAAGTTTTGAGAATGGGAGCAGATGTCTAGTATATTTGAATTTATACTCACGTCCGTGCCCCGATACGGCAGCTGAACCATGGTGTACTTGGCTGGAAAATTGCCTGGCCAAAGCAATACGAGCTATCCGTGATGCCGCCATGTCTTATACTTCTGCTGGGTTCTGCTGGTTTACTGTCGGAAGTTGGATGCAGATCGATCATATGTTTAGTTCGCACATTGGCTACTGACTTCGTATGAAACTAGTGTACGCGCGCGCTCTTACTTTGACTGAAGAATATGTTACTTTGATATTTATTATCAATGCGTTGGCTTCATTTATCGTCAGTTATATTACAATTTGTCGTTTACATGTTCTGAGTAATTTCCCGAACTTACCAACAATTAATCTGGCTACGAGAATAATTGAATTATCGCTAATTTTTCGCTTTTCAGAGCGGAAAAATTGAGATATCTCGATTCGCTTCATTTGTAGCTCAAGTTACTCAACAGATTCGTGTTTCTGAGCAAAGATTACATAAAATTACATCAATATACTATAAAAAAAATGTTGATTTTTGACCCGAAGATTGAAAAAAATCCGAGGTATACCCCATTAAACTTGTGCGATTTTTGGGCCAAAAAATCAAAATTTTTTTTAGACCGGGTTTATAGGGTATTCTTACGTGTTTTGAGCTCAAGGATTGGAATCGGGAAGCCAAAATCATCTACCTATAAAATTGATCGAGTTATCACCACTTTTTCGCTTTTTGGAGCAAAAAAATTGAGATATCTAGATTGGTTCTATTCGTAGCTCAATTTAGTCGACGGATTGGTATTATGACTGACCAAATCAAACAGAAGTAACTCGTAACATCTTTGTGTGAATGGAAGCACAGGGTTAGCGGTATTTTAGAGATTATTTCAGGCAGGTCCTGATCCACTTTCATCTATTGTTGTTATATTTCTACACTTGCAGTGTGGATATAATTTATTTGGATGTACTCGGTAACGTACTCGTAAACGACGTGCTACTACATACACGTATTCGGCATCTGAATTCTGATGTAACGTTACAGAGTTCTAGAATATACGAGGTGATAACCTACATCCCTTGGTTTTTTGCGCGAGTTAAACAAATTGGCAATTATAAATTTGTAATATGATTTATTTATGTAGTGGCCATTCGTCTATATACAGGATTAGCACAACGCTCGCGTAACCAGCATAATATTTCAATTATACCACGAGGCTCCGCCCAACGACGAGTGTAATATTCAACTAGGGTTAAATTGCCAAATGCAGGGTACAGCAGCTTATTCGTAGACATCTTCCTTATCTGCGACATATCTGATTATATCTGCCGGCCGCAACAATCGTTCCGCATCATTGTCTGGTATTTCGAAACCAAATTCATCTTCCATCGCCATTATTACCTCCACATGATCAAGGGAGTCCAGTCCAAGGTCCTCAATAAAGTGGGAATTGACAGTCAACTGCAAGGAAATCCAAAAGTTAACTGTTAAAAACCTGTGAAAAAGGGCGCAATTTGTCAATCTTCTAACTCAGATTTTAATTTCCAAGTGGAGACTCTTGATCGACCAATCATTGCCTGAGACTTGGACACCACGAAGCAAGCAAGGCGCTCACATATCATAACTCCAAATTGCTTCTCAAGGGTCAAATAAGTGAATTTCAAGGAGGTAGAGCCTAAGGGTCTCGACTATGGTCAATTTACATTTGCGTTAGAAGTTGTTATGCCAGTGAGGTATCCAACTGGATTTTGTAAGGTTCAAGTACCTTTGAGGGATCAATTTTGTCATATAGTTTCAATACAAGGAGAACACGGTCTTGGATTAGTTCAAGTGTATGTGCCACTCCCCCAGAGTATTGGCGCACCAGCTTGGTCCGTGGTTCCGTTGTCGACTGAATCTGCGAATCACAAGATAAACAGTAAATGAAAATCAGAAACTAGAATCCACCTTGTCAGCAGAGATCTTGTCGTATGCAGCAACAACTTTCAGCACACGTTCCTCGAGTTGTTTCATAGAGGTCTTCTGCACAGTAGTCGCGTAGGGTCGTTGATAAGCGGGTTTCACCTACGGTTTTTTAAAAATTCATCAACTTTGAATTTACTCTGATTATTGACCTAATGCGATGTGCGTATGTAACTTGAGTTACGTAACGATGGAGAAGGCGGAAGAACGTCTCCGGTTAACCGAGGAGCCGAGCGACCAGGACGAGCTCAGCAGCACCCTATGCAGTCGTCGTTCTATATAATCTAACCAAATAATGAAATTTACCTGAAAAATAACTTGGGGCATTCGGTTCCCCGTCGCCACGAGGGCAGCCCGATGATTCGCCGACAATGTCACGGCGGTCCTGCTTGCTACCGAGCGATAAGATTTTCCCGCAACCACAGTATTCCTCGTTAAAAGGCGGACGATACCCGTGAGAGATGCCATTGTCGGTTCTTTTAGAAGAAAAATCGTTTGTGAATGAGAGGAAAACGAACCTCGAACTACATTCGACAGCCAAATGCGAGAGTCGAGTGCACAGCTGCTCAACTTCGATATTATTTCCTCGTTCTCGGATTGGCCATCTAGGCACCGGGTTTCCGTGCGTTGGTTATAAACTTGTTAAGGTTATATTGGTTGTATTTGGTTGTATTAAATCACGGAAAAGTTACATTTGAAATTGTATATTTTCCCCATTTATTTTCTAATGAACCGATAACATCAACAAAATTGATACGATTTTCAGTCATGGCAGAAGTCAGTAACGCTCAGATCATTGTAAGTATACGATTTAAACGTTGCATCTCTGATCTGTGCTTTGGTATTTTTGTTTCTAAAACAACAAAAAATTTCCAGTAATTATTTCAAATAAATTATTTCTAGGCAATACCTGATGACGTTTGCAGAAGAGCTGGCTTAGCCGCAACTTGGATTGGACCTAATAAAATCGGAGTTCACGCTTACAAACATGTTAATACACACTCCAAAGGTTAGATTTTTTTATGCAGTTTACAGAACATACATCTTTCAAACAGTTTTATCACACATATATCTAGTGATCGGAGGATGAATTAAAAAATGCCATTCATTTGTAGATACTGCAAGCAGTTTTGCACCCTGTGAAGCAAAAGTTCACTGTTTACGGCAGGAAGTGATTTTGTTTAAGCCGGCTCTGCGGAAGCTTGTTAATGAAAGTAACGGAGTATTTCTTGCCATTCAAAAAATGAAGAGTTCCACTGGAAATGTCAGACCTGAGCTCTTAAAGTACAGTAAACATTACAGGTCTATTTTGAGAGCTTGTGTTGAAAATTTGCAAGATGTTGTGGAGAAATCAACCCTGGATAACAAATCAACATTCGAAAATTATTTAACTATTTTCTATAATGTTGAGTGCGTTTGGCATCTAACCGAAATATTGTACATCGATGTTGTTCCAGGTACGATTAAAGCAGTTGTGAAATTATTGCAGATTTATAATTTTTGAATTTTTGAACAACTCACAACAATCTATTATAAATTCTAGGGGATGTAATAGTGCCACAACTGCTTGAGTGGGTAAGATTTCATTTTCCATCCAGAGAGTTGATGGCTACAGAAATCCTAGTAAAAAAAAAACCTTGTGCCGAGTTAGAGAATATCCATTTCTGGGAAGCGGCGATAGGATGTACCCTGCATGGTAAACTCGAGACTGTACGATCCTTGTTTGCTTTACACAGTAAAGCGGATAGTCCTGCATTTGTTGCTGCAGAAAATACGCTGCGAACAATGCCAGTGTATAATGTCTATGGTGGATATTCCATTAATGAGTTTAACATGAGATGGAAGCACTGGCAGCTTGATTTATCTTCTCGTATAGAAAGCAAGACATTTTCCGGTGATCGTAACTTGGAGTTGATCATGAGGGTGAGATTGCTATTTCTCAAAAACAGGAGATGGTAAAAAAAGTTGTAACAAATAGTACAATAATGTGGTCTTCTTTGGACAGCTGGTTGTTGGAGAAGAATCCGTACTATGGGAATTTTCCAAGTACACAGAAGCGTGGTATGAATTATTGGCTGCCCGTTTGTTTTACTCAGCACCATGTAGCAAGCAGCCTGAACTCGCCAGACACGCAAATCAAATTGCAGAAAAATGGAAAGCTGGTAGACACTTAGATCACGTTATTTTAGCTCTAATGGAAAGTGATTTACATCAAGTGATCAAGGAAATCCAACACATGAGCGACAATGGATGGTTTGCTGCTCACCTAACAAACTTACTGTACAATTGCGGAAGATTGGACATTATGGACAAGCACCAGATAAAGTAGGCTTTCTTTTCTTCTATATCGGATTTATATCTATTAGTTTTCCAATGAATTTCGTACAACTTATGTTTCTTCAGCGTCACTTCACAGCTTCACGAGTCACTAATATTAGACTATGCTACTACCTTGATGGGACATCATTCTTTATGGCAATGTGGTGCGAGCTACTTTGAGCACTGTCCTACTCAAGGACTGACTAGATTGCAGACTCTATTACAATCGATTCCACTGGGTAGTGAAGCTCGTGTGAATAAAATCATTGACATTGCTTGTCAGAAAAATATGAACAATGTTGGTAGGTATAAAGAAAAAAATGCTTCCTCCCTCTGCAAGGCCTCTCAGTTTGAAGCTCAATCACTTATCAAATATTATTTCAGTGATCAGCATTTGTAAAATACAAGGAATGAAATGCATCAGACAAGGCAGATTAGGAAATGCACTTGGCTGGGCATTGAAAGCACAAGATGGAGCTTTTGCTACTTATGTCGCAGACCAATTTTTACAAAATTATGCTAATACGGGTGAACTTCAATGTCAAGATCTCCTGGAAAATTTAGGAAACTGTATGCTGATTAGCGATAGGCTGACTTTCCTTGGTATGTGTATGGATAGAGAAATTCCCTGTGCGTTTGTACTTTAGAATAGCAAAGTACATGATAATCATTTGTCTTGCTTTAGGTAAATATTGTGAATTTCATCAACTATATGGCCTAGGCGAATTCAAAGATGCAGCAATCCTACTAGTGTCTTTGCTGGTGTCTAATTTGACACCTAGATAGTAAGTATCTTTATTATATGCTAATGATTATGATAATTACTTGATACCTTGATTTCGGATATTCGCTCACCACTAACTAATTATTTCAGCTTCTGGACAATTCTTCTAATTGACGCGATTCCTCTCCTGGAAGCAGAAGATGTATTATTATCATCTGATGATACGTTTGAGCTCTTACAAAGCGTCGAGGAACACGGCAACGATCCAAAATTTAAAGACAAAATTGAGGTGTTCAGATTAGCAGCTGCAAGAAATTTAGCCCGGGCATTGAACCATGAAGGTTGTCAAGTAGATTACTGATGCTCATTAATTAAATTTTCATACACCGTCAGAAAATATTCCGTGGAAGACTATTTGTAAAAATTTCGTCATTGCTGGTCTTGAGTTGGCCCTATAGTGAGAGAACTTCTGAAAAATCTGTCTTAAGTATTCCAGCTTTTCATTATTTTTAAGATGGTTTTTTAACTTTAATATAATAGATTCGTAATAAAAATTCGAATTTATAAATACGTTCAACTATCCCGTTACAATTTACATCCAATACCACTCCTGCGGTCAATTGTAACATTGAACAGTTAGAACAGGTTTTCATTTTTGAAAACAACTCCGGTAATCTAAAACACTATCATCTCAATGTAGTCAGAGAAAACGTAACCGCGCTCCTTTTTTTAAATTGCAAGGTAGATATCCTGTAGATGTCATTACGCAACTTCTTTTGAATTGAATAAATAATTCGAATCTGAGTACGTACTAGTAGCTTGGCTGTGATGGATTGAGTGTAAGCCTTGAATAACTGTTACGTTGAATACGATGAAATACATGCTAGATATTTCTGGTAAATTCTCAGTCATGTGTCTCGCGTTCAGTAAAAATCAATGAATAACGGAATTCATAAATAATGCTCATGGATTGTCAAAAATTGATCATTTGTACGGACCCCTATCGCCGCGTTATTCAGTTGTCTTTCAAAGATGGCGACCCTGAACGGTAGTGCGTCCAACCTAAAGTGACAGTTCAACTATAAAAGATTGAATGAAGAAACTTGCGGGCAGATTTAAACAAGAATCGAAGAATCGGGGGGATCAATCATCCGCGGAAGGGATTACGTAAAGTTTGTGTGACACTTAACGAAATGTCTAACAGATATCATTGATTGAAGTTATTATTGATATTCCGAAATTTCACTCAGTGCGTCGATTATCTTGCTCCAAAACACGGTTGTTCAAATTGTTTGTTTACTCGAGTGCTGTCAACGAATTCAGACCTTTTGCTGTTCGATTAATTCAGTTATTGTTGTAAAACTGCTGAAACTATAATCACGTCAGTGCCGAATAACGATTTATAAGAATGCAACATTCTACATCGTTCTTAGATCTCATTGTAATTTCTAAAAATTGTACTGTGCAAAGACCAAATGACTTCATTGAGCCAACAAGTAATTAATTACGAAACATCTAATGCAGATAATAGTTACAAAAAACAGGTAATCACTTCAAATATTCAATCATTCAGTAATTACAGTTTAAATACAATAAAAAATGATCTACCGGGGCACCTCTGTATTTTATCTCTGAATGAATGAAGTTCAAGGTCCAGACTAAGCTGCCATGGAGGATTATACGCCAGTCGACGAAGATTTTCCAGGACGTCTCCTGCACCAAGCTGCTTTGTGGGACAATGCTGAACTGTTAGAAGATCTGTTACGTGGAGAACACGCCCAATACATAAATAGCCAAGATTCATGGGGTCGTACCTCTTTGCACGCAGCAGCCATAACAGAGAATTCGCGATGCCTTGCTTCTCTTCTAATGGCAGGCGCAAATGCAAACATTCCATGTGGTCCTCGTGGGCATTTTCGCACTCCATTGCATATTTGTGCCGAACATGGGCACGTCTCTAACATAGAAAAGCTTCTTGAATTCGATGCTGACTTATCGATTAAAGACAGCAATGGACTAGAGCCTTTAGATATAGCCGAGAAGAGTGAGCACACAACTTGTATCAGTCTGCTTAAATTATCTGCTGAGAAACACGAACTCAAACGATTAGCTACTCATGCTTCCCTACGAGCAGTTTGTTTGCAGGGAGACACAATAGCTGCGAGAAGTATTGTGCAAACATTATCCAATGATTTAGAATTTATTGTTAATATGGCCCCCAATGGTGCAAACACCTTGTTATTCATTTCATGCGAAATGGGCCACAAAGATATTGTAAGATTGCTTCTTGATCATGGGGCCGATTGCAGGATGCATCCTGTTACCAAATATTGTCCTCTGTACATTGCCTGTTATAATGGAAAGCTAGAAATCGTTGAGCTACTCTTGAAACAATTTCCCAAACAAATACAATCTCTTACAGTGGAAAAATGGTTACCCATTCACGCCGCTGTTATAAATGGCCATTTTTCTGTTGTTGAGCTATTGTTGAAGTTTGAGTATCCCCAGCATTTATATCAAAGATATAAAGACCAAAGCGGAGAGTTTGAGTATGAAATGGCATTTGATATCAATACACGAGATGTTACGGGGCAAAACGTTCTCTATATTTCTAGTATGTTGGGCAACACTAAAATCGTAGATTTGCTCTTAAGTTATAAAGTTAAAGCTAGAAAAGTCAGAGAAGATGAAGCAAATGATGTTCAACCATTTCCAACATCTAAACGTAGAATTTCGAGTGGTATTCAAAGGCTTATGTCCAGTTTAAATTTTAGGACTAAATCACTGGAGAAAAAAGATGACAATACAGTGTCCCCATTGAATCTAGATTTATATTGTTACAACGATACCGAAACCGCTCTGCATGCAGCAGTTAAAGCTAGGCATGCTGATGTTGTGGGGGTGTTGTTGCTATCTGGAGCAAATCCTAACTTGCCGGTGAAAGTTCCATGTGATCAAAGTGATATTGAGTTTAATTATTCCACCGTCTTAACGATAGCCTGCACAAATCGTGATATTAAAATTGCTGATCTTCTTCTAAAACATGGTGCTGTAGATAATGAATGCCAGGCATTGAAAATAGCTGCACAGAATCGGGATGAAACTTTAACAGCTAAATTATTGTCCATAAAAGCTCATCCAGATTCAGAATATAAAATTAACAAGAAAGCCATGACAGACAATACACAGTCATCCCATTTTTCAGCCCTCTCAAATTTTGGGAACGTCACTTACTCGGCACTGTTTCCTAATGTTGCCACTATGATAAATTGGCACAATCAGCAATGTAGATTGTCTCAGATTAGATCCCAGTGGCTTATCGACGCAGTTTTACACGTAAATAAGAAATTAAATGCCAAGAATAATGATTTGATATTGTACGCAATTACGAGGATAGATATTTCTCACAATTCAATAACTTCTGTGCCCTCTACTATATTCCATCTGCAGAGCCTGAGGTATCTCAATATGGCACAAAATAAGATAGATATGCTTACAATCGAGCCAAAAACGTCCAAGGATAAACTCTGCCCTGTTTTAGAAGAAATGTATTTGCAAGATAATCGATTAGAGCAGCTTCCAGAATTCATTTTCGATTTACCAGCTCTAGAAATTATGGATGTTTCGAACAACAAACTACAACGCTTGCCAAATAATTTGTGGAAGGCACCGAGATTAAAAGAGTTGAATGCGTCGTTTAATTTATTGAGGGACTTGCCTAGTCAGGTTTCTCAAAATATTGTCCGAAAATCTCAGGGAGAAGATTCTTTAACGAGCAGTCCTAGTAGTAGGAGTTTGGCTAGTCAATTTGGAATACCGCGAGATGATTCGATGGAATTTGAGTCATTTACCAAAATTGCTAATGCGCAAATTATCGAAATGAATTGCCCCCATGTTTGGACTGGTTCTGTACAGGTCTCCGAAAAACTATCCGATGGTTCCGAACCTGGGGCCAGATCCGTCCTTGCTTCGCTTAACTTAGCACATAATTTATTCAACAGTATACCAGTTTCATTGCCTTGCTTAGCTGTTAGTTTAGTGAGATTAAATATGGCGTATAACTCATTGAGATCAATGAGTCACATTACTTCGTACCCAGCTAGTTTAAAGCAGCTCGATCTCTCGAATAATCAGATTTCCTGCTGGCCTAGTTTGCCTCAAGTAGATGGTGCGGATTCTATGGAGCAGGCTGCGACTGCTTGCTACTGTCCTGCAACAAACATCCAAACACCAACCGGTCCTGGTAATAGGCAGACTGCGACTTCTCTCCGTGATGTTGTTTTGATGTCCGTATGTACGCATAGAAGGCATCTAAGACTTGAAAATTTGAGAACTTTGGTCCTGGCAAATAATTTACTGACCAGAATACAACTGACATCAATCGATGACGGAGAATCCCCAAATTTTGAGGAAGACAGTATCGACAAAGACACCAAAATGACTTATTCTGGATCAAAGTTGTACTTATTATTTCCAAACGTCAGTATGCTGGACGTTAGCAATAATCAACTCAGAGAAATACCTTACAATATTCACGAGCTCAGCAATCTTTCTGTATTAAATATAAATGGTAACAACGACATTGTGGAATTGCCTCCACAAATGGGCTTACTTTCCCGACTATGGAATCTCAATACTCAGGGTTGTAAGCTTCAGGAACCTCTCAAGTCTATGATAGAATCAAAGAAATATAAAACCATGGATGTTATTGGCTATTTAAAGTCCGTTTTGGAAGATGCAAAGCCCTATGCAAGAATGAAGTTAATGATTGTTGGAATACAGGGAATTGGCAAAACTAGTTTACTTGAACAACTACGACAGGAAGGGGAAGTGCCAAATAAAAAAAAAGCGTCTGAGCACTGGGCCAAGAGAATGGGAAATAAAAATATCAATGCAAAAACAGCTCGAGGAACAACAATTTCAACAGTGGGTGTAGACATTGGCGATTGGTTGTACGAAAAAAAAGTTAGAGGCCAATCCTCTCATGGCCCAGTCTATTTTAGGACTTGGGATTTTGGTGGGCAGAAAGAATATTATGCTACTCATCAATACTTTCTTTCCAAGCGCAGCTTATACTTGGTAGTGTGGAGAATCACAGACGGCTTTAAAGGCGTTTCAGAGATATTCCAATGGTTGGTGAATATACAAAGTCGCGCTCCGAATTCACCTGTTATTATTATTGGAACTCACTATGATATTTCGTATGACCAAAGTGAGGTCCTCCAGCAGTATATACGTGAAAAATTCATCAACGTTGTCGATGCAGAAAAATGTGGCTTGCCCAAAGTTATGGAGACCATAGAAATTAGTTGTAAAACAAGGCACAACATTAAGATGCTGTGTAATTTAATATATGATATCGTTTTCAATCTGAGGTCACCAGGAAGTAAAGAATTATTATTAGAACAAAGAGTTCCAGCTAGTTATCTCGCTCTTGAAGATGTCGTTGTACAGCTTGCTCATGATAGAAAATTATCCGGAGCAGATCCTGTTTTAAAAGCTGATCAGTATTATGCAGCGGTGAATAATGAGCTACAAAAACTTCATAGATCTTTCCGAGACCCTGCTGAATTACATCAAGCTACTTTATTCTTACATGATAACGGAATTATTCTGCATTACGATGATGCTACTTTAAAAGATCTATATTTTCTAGATCCACAATGGCTTTGCGATATGTTGGCTCATGTTGTAACGATTAGAGAAATCAATCCGTTTGCTCGCTCTGGAATTATGAAGCTAGATGACATACAGCATGTTTTCAAATCCTCGACTATCTCGACTATAGATACACAGGGCTATATCGTTAGTTTGTTGAATAAATTTGAGGTAGCTCTAACATGGGATTATCGAACCCTTTTAATACCTTCTTTGTTGCCTACGGAAGATGATATCCTGAGGAATAATCAGGTAGTAAAAATTCCAGTGAAAACACGCGGCTGGCATGTACGCTCTAAAAAAATAACATCTCCAATGTTTTCATTTCCTAGTGGATCTGGTGAAAAAATGAACACAGAATGTGTTCTAACTTCACGATCTCAGCCAGACTGTTCTGTAATCAGATTATTGTTGATGTCCTATTTTCCCAGTGGATTTTGGTCTAGATTAATTACAAGAATCTTGGCTGATGACACCATAGTCGAAATAGTCATGTCTTTCTTGACACCATTCAAAGATTTTGTAGATGAAAGAATTTTCACAAGCTTACTAGAAACACAGGCCGAATGGATTTTATGGCAAACAGGTATAGAGCTGAGATATGCAGGGATCACATTATTACGTTTGAAAGAAGTGAACTACAGCTTCAAAAACTCTCCATACGACTACAGGCACTACAAATTCAAGCTCAAGCAAGACGGGATCTGGTGCACGGTAGATCTCAAAAGTTCCGCTATTCTAGAGATTTGGTTTCCTGTAGACACTTTAGTTGTAAAACAACCAATAATGTCTGAGTCTATGGAAGACGAGCCTATGGGTTACCAAGCAATTGTGGTAGAACCCCGACCAGAAAGTATGCCTCAGCTGCTAGCATTGATTGTCGATCACATTGATATTTTACTAGAAGACTGGTATCCGACCTTAGGGACCAGATTCGTCCATACCTCGGAAGGAAAGTTATTAGTTACTAGGTTGATTCCCTGTCCAAGATGCTTGATGAATAATGGGGAGAGCGACATAGAATCTAGTGGCACGGAACATCTACCTGAAGATATTCAACGTTATTACATGAATCGAGAGAGGCAAAGTCAGGACAGCTACAAGTCTGATGGAGATAGTGGTGTTGGATATGACAGCTCAGCATCTAGCCGAATCCCGTCACTGGAAGGGCATCCAGACATTTCAAAACTAAATGCAAACTTGGAAGGAACTTTGGCTTACTCTTGGATGGTAGAAGAGTGTATTTTATCAGCTTATAGCAACAAGTCCATCAATTGTCCCAAGCACTGTGAAATTCCACTATCCCACGTAGCTCCAGATATAATATTTATGGACCTGGGTGCCAAGCATCTTATTAAGACAGATGAAATAAAGCGAGGGAAGATGCTGGGTCGAGGAGCGTTTGGATTTGTTTTCAAAGGTAACTGTCGCCTGCCTGGAACACATATCAAAACAGATGTTGCTATGAAAATGCTACAACCAGTTCCTCCAGGCCCGAATTCCAAACAGTCAGCTATATTGGCTTACAAAGCTGCTCAAAGCAAGTGGGACAGAGATCCTTTACAATATGCTTGCAAAGCATACTGCACCGCCAGGCAAGAATTGAATATTCTTCTGACCTTAAAACATGCAAATATTGTACCTCTGGTTGGGATCGTTATCAGTCCTCTGGCTTTAGTTCTTGATTTAGCACCCGAAGGAGCTCTGGATAACGCACTCAAAAACTACAGACGATCTGGGGCAAAACTGGACCCTTATACTTTACAATCCATTATACTGCAGGTTGCCAAAGCAGTTGAGTATCTGCATCAGCAACACGTCATTTATCGGGATTTGAAGTCTGAAAATGTTTTGGTTTGGCAATTGCCTCTCCCGTTTCAGGACTACATAGATCACCCAGTTCATGTCAAAGTTGCAGATTATGGGATTTCCAGATTAACATTACCCTCAGGTGCAAAGGGCTTTGGGGGAACAGAAGGTTTCATGGCGCCAGAGATCATAAAGTATAACGGCGAGGAAGAATACACGGAAAAGGTAGATTCATTTTCCTTTGGAATGTTCATTTATGAACTTGTTACATTGAGGCAACCATTCGAAGGACATGAGTCAGTTAAAGAATGTATCTTGGAAGGAGGTCGACCACCATTGACCTATAGAGAAACCCTTCATCCATGTTATGCCCTTGATTTAATGGTCATATGTTGGGCCCAAAATCCCAAAGATCGGCCTACCGCAAGCCAGATCGTTTCCATTGCTTCAGCTCCAGAGTTTACTCATTTGATTGACGTAACTCTCCTCACTGAAAGAACCCAAGTCACAGCCATAACAACAACAAAAAAATCGCTAGAAGAAAATGTCATAGGCGATGAAATATGGCTTGGACATAATAACGGAGAGGTTGATATGTTGTTGGGTACTGAAAAGGGTTGGCTACAGCATGTGAGAATTGAGACTCCTGTAATACCATATGCAATGTGTGGTGTAGATGGCTATATCTGGATAGGAGACAATGTTGGACAGATTCACGTCTATTTAGGTAGTAATTTCGGTTGTGTAGCTAGCTACAATATGGAACCTGATCATACAAAAGAGTCAAATGTAGTCGGACTCATAAACTTAGAACAAATTAAGCAATTTGCAGTAGCCTTACACAGCGGAAAGCTATTTTTACTCTCGAACTCATTCACACAGATGAAGAAAACCGAGATTACCTCTGAAATCAAAGAAAATATATACTCTCTAGCAGCTGTATTCAAAAAGCGTCGTATCATTGAGCTATGGACTGGGGAAAGCTTTGGGTACATAACGGTATATGTCTTAAAAGATGGAAATTTGATTGATACGATCAGCTTAGCTCACTTCCCTAGTGAAGCAATGTCTAAAACTATATTTGCAACTTATTTACTGAGTAGCGAAAACTCAGTTCTATCGTACACATACCCAGGATGCATAGTTTACCAATGGGACATCGATATGCGCCAGATAATTAACAAACTAGATATGTCAAAGCTGGTCCCATGTTCCGAGAGTCTGAAATCCATTTCTATAGAGGAAAATTTGACAACAGAAAAGTGCCAAGTTACTGCTATTGAAACTTTTATGAACCAACTTTATATTGGTACAACTTGGGGATGCATCGCAGTGGCGGAGTGTAATTCTTTGCGACCCATCACAGTATTTCGACCTTTTGAAGGCAAAGTCTGTCAGATCGTTTCTTTTAAATCATCAGATAAAAAAAAATCAGTTTTAGCCACCGTGGGACAAGGGTATAGGAGTCTGATTTCAAGATATACTAATTATCCCACTAATTGCACAGATGAAGAAGATTTGAAACATAACATGTATACTCTTCTCTGGCGAGCTGAACATTGGTCAGCTGCCTGAAACCACTACTGAAATTCTGAAAGCCGATTTTGGCTGCTTTTAAGTCAGTGAGCCTTGCTCGAACACTTTTCAAATAGTATCTGGTCACGGATTTTTAAACTCGACTTTGTTCAAAGCAATATTTTTTTTAATCTACTATTATTCCGCTTTCCTACATACCTATGAATATAGGTAGACATACAATGTGAATAAATTAGAAACAGTTTTGTATTATAACGAAATGGGAATGCTTTCATTATTTGACATCATATAAAGTCTACTGAGGTGCTTCTTGGTTTTATCTTAGGTTTATAACTTATTTACTATACATAAAATTTGTGGATATTTGAAAATTAGTACTGATATTATTATAATATATATTTCGAGAACAACAGTTCAATTAAATTAATGCTGTGCTATCTGAAGATTAACTCTATAATTTATACATAGATATTAGGTATTCATTATTGATCTCTTACTACTATATAGTTCCAAATATTGCATTAAGCAAGTGAGAAAAATTTCAAGAAGTCAACAATATAATAGGATATCTGTCGCATTTTTAGTATAGTTTGTGCAATGCAGCTTTCTATCACTTAGCACTGACGAAAAGTTGCAAAATTGAAGATATTTGAGCATAATAAATTCGTTTAAGTTGTACAAAAAAATATTGGGTATTAGCAGGAATAAATAATTGGCACTATAAAGTACATAGAAATATAGTTTATTTGAATTCAAATCTACAGTCGATTAACAGTTTTTACAGTAAATACATAATATACATTGTGGAATGAATTATTTTGTAATTTCCTCTGAAGGTTTGTCAACAACTTCAATAGTGTGTTTTAGAATGGTATCTTCTCCACGGTATTGAAATTTTCCTTTGAAATATTCTCCTCTTAGCATGTATGGGAACCAGTGCTCATCATCCGGCCACATATTCTTGAAAGGAACATCCTTCAAGTTGTACCACTTGGGTAGGATATCTAGATTTTTAAATATTTTGTATTAAATATCATAGAATGTTGTATTCTTAATAATATAAAGAAAGGACAAATTGTATCTATTCGAATAAACGGAGTACGCATTAAATATTGTCCAGAGAAAAAAGTGATGATATTGAATATAATGGAAAAATCTTGTATTATACATACTAGAAAGTTCTGCACCTATTATATAGCACGTAATAAGATAAATTATCCTTGACAGAGAAATTATTCAATATTGTAATACTTGTGGAATACTCATCAAGTATGTGAATAATACCTTCGGATTCCTTGATGGTTCCAGTATAAGTGTATGTTTGAAAAACATGCACTTCTAGGAGTGTGGGACTCCCTTCGAATTCAAATTCAAGAATGCCAACATTTTTTAAATTTTCTGCTTTCAATCCACTCTCTTCTTCTAATCCTCTGAAAACATATATGTAATTATGTTATAAATTGCTGAAATTTTCGGTAAAATTTACGTGAAGATGTAAAGCAGTTCAAGAATAATTATTTTTACACTCTCAGGTTGAAATATCGTAATATTTGAGGATATTAGTAGTGGTTTTGTTCTTTCCTTAACTCAATGAACCGCTTCGCACTCTGCTCTTTGTACATAAGTGTAATGGATTATGTTTCGTAACACTATTGTTTGCCATGTTCTTACCGTGAAATAAACGGCATTGTTGAATAAAAATGACGATTACGGGTGCGATTTTCTCCTGATTTTATCTGATTTGAAATCTGATTTGAGGCCCAATGCATGAAAGAATAACAATCTCACCGGATAGCCCCTTGGAGTACAGTCTCATTGGATTCAACTTTACCGCCGAAACCATTCCATTTCCCTTGTCCGAAACCGCGTTTCTTCATGCCGATCAGAACGTCAGATTCATTTCTTACGAAAACGAGGGAAAAAATTTGCTTCGCAGCCATGTCGATTAAGAATAACCACTTCTTACTGAATCTGGGAAAAACTTTGAATCAACAATCGCATTATTACAATTCACCTGCCGAAATGTCAAAGTTACAACACGCATTGAGTGTAGTCTAGTAGTAGTTACTCGATGCAACACGTGTCTATTTACCTTTCCAAAAATTTACGTTCTATGTCAGGTTCGTCCGATCGGACATAGAGTCTCTTTACTTCATTTCATGCAGCATGTATCAAACTAACTTTCTTTTACTAATAAAATAAGCGTACCCTGGGAATGTTGATAATTGTCGCGGTCGTAGATAGGGCGTTGACAAGTGATATTTCGTAGACACGGAACGCCTAGACGGAAACCACTGAAATATACGGAAACACAACAGCCATCTTGATTCGTAGTTGCTGATTCGTCAGAGTTCTCGTGAATGAACTTGTCATAATTTTCTTATGTTATTTTCTCATTCTTTTGGTTGTAATTTGTGTGTCAAATTTTAAGTGTACACGAAGGTAAGTCCACGTGCTGTTTACGTGTCAATGATGAATTGTTATCAGGGATTATAGCTGCGTACGTTTCATAGTGATGATGTTATGACCGTACGTGAAATGTTTCAGAGTCCGATGCACTTAGTGCTCTTCTCAGTAGATTTTGGGCCAAGCGCACTTTCGCCCACGTAGACAAATATGTATCTATCATTCATTTCTGGTAAATATACGCGCGTGATTACGCAGTTGCGAGGATATCAACGTTCTAGAAATAGTTTAAACTTTTATAACCAATAAAATTGTAAATGTCAACTAAGTTATCTGACGTATCATCGTGAGTTCTGTAGTAAGAAGCGTAAGAAGTAGTAAATTCCGTTATTACCTATATACGCACCCATACAGTATAATTTACATGTGTGAACAAGGTGTGTATTTTCAGGGATAACCGTAGAAGGACATGCATCACTCACATAAATTCACGTATTCTAATTGAAACATTTTACCAGTTTCGAAAACATCAAATCACTTCATTTTTGTTTTAAACTTCATCTTACACGAAAAACAAGACTGTGTAGAATGTAAGTGGTTGGGGAAATTGAATAGATTATCAAAAGTGACAAGTTCATTACCGTTGTTTGTGAACAAATTGATCAACTTGCTGAAATTTAATATTACCTTTCAATGATTGCAAAACTGACTACTCAATGCAAAGTCGACGAGCCTCAAGCGTTGAATTTTTTCCAACAATTTATGACCGTTTAAAATAGCATCGTAGTATTGAACTTGTGTGCTTAGATCCAAGAATATGTGTGATGTGTTTTAGGTGCTGTTAGTACAGATCTCTGCTTATATCGTTCAATTCTTGAGATTGGGATATCAGTGCAAGATAAGATTAGAGCTTTTTTCCAGATTATTGCAATTTTTATGGGATCGAATACCCTTGACAGAAGAACTTTTCTGCAAAACACTGTAATAGCTGTCTGTTGCATTTGACTTGTTGTTAGTCATAAAATGTATGAGAGTAAAACTTGCTCATCTTTCTGATAATATTGAACCTTGCTGAGATAGATATCTGAATAGCTTTATTATCAACAGTGCTTTTGTAGAAGCGTAGAGTGAAAAAGTATGCTGCATTTGTACCGTTTCATACAGAACAACCATTTAAAACTTTGCAAAAATTCAGCTGATAAAAATGATGGTCAAATTTTACAGTTATCGGAAAATAATTGTAGGTGAAAATCAATATGCCCATGGTCATTTATTTGTATAACGTCTATTTGGGAAGCCTTACCCTGGTCTGCATAATCAACTTTGTTTCTATATTGTACAGAGCTTGGATTCAATTGACGTAGGAAGAATGAGAGGCTAAAAAGATCTTTGAATTTGCAGCAAAGTTGATGATAATCTTTGTAAATGATTCACTGACAATCAGTATTTTATACCCTTGCTTTCCAAAGTAATATGCATAGTCATTCTGTCATAGCTCATATGTTCTGAGTCACTCGTTTTCTCAAAATAAATTTATATTTTTCATAGCAATGACCTTAATATTTGACATTCAATAAAACCAGAACAAAGCAAGTCTGTATTCTTCTTGCTGCAACTGATTTGTAGCATACATATATTCCGTTAGATGGAAGTGTTTCATTATACTCTCACGGATATTATTGTCAGGTACATTGAAGACCTTGCATCTGCATTTTTGATAGCAAAATCCTGTTCTTATTTTTCTGAATGTGTTCTTCTGAAAATTTGCTCAAATTCTTCTTTTTCACTTATATAACATTCTGTATTCACCGGGTACGCTTGTAGGGATTCTCAGGATTTTACCAAACAGAAAGCAGTCTACTTCAGTTCTGAAGTTTATTGTCTCACAATCTTTCTTCAGTAGTTGTTCTACTTTCTTCAACGATACATGTAACAAGTTTATACTAGTCTACTTTTGAATAACGTTTCTCTAATACTCGTTAATTATCATGGGATTAATTTGTGGGTTGTGATACATGGACAGTTGATTTTTTCCTTTTTTTTTTATTCACCGCCGATTCCAGCATGTGGCGAACGTTGTGTCTCATCCAATCTTGTGTATTTTTTTAATTTTCATATCAAAGCTGATGTTATTACCAGTACGTTTAAACAACAAATTTGTTATGTAACTCAAACCAGAATGTCTCAAAACGTTATGAGATAAGGTAAGAATTACTCATCTCATGGAGTAGTTAGCATTTAAATCTCGGTTTTATGAAAAGCAGTTAATTGATAATCTTCCAAAAATTGATATTCGATAAGCAAAAAGGGCACTTTAATTTTAAAAGTTTCAGTTATGAATTATTGATGTCAGGACAAGACACTATGTTAAACCATAATGTTGACGTTTTTTGGATACTTGGAATATTTATGCGCTGTTTAAGTACACTTGACATATTTGAAAAAAAAAAAATATATATATTGTGATTCTTTGTTTCGGAAGACTATATCTTGATTTGCAGGTATCATGTGATAACAAAATTTTTGATAATAAATGATAGCAAGCACAGTAGTGAATCGACCATCAACATTAATTTCATTTACTTGCAGCTGTGTGGCTACTTTTTGCAAGAGTCAGCATTCGAGCCTAACTTATCAAAGTGAGTAAAACATTATTTGCATGATTTTATTTCTTCTACTCTATTCGAAAATACTATAAAGCAAATAACTTCCAATTCACGACATTGTAACCGTAACTATAAAAACGGCATCAAGAAATTTTTTTTCACTTTCTCTTTGATATTTAATGAATAAACGTATATTGTTTGATTTTTTTTCGTACAAATTATTCCTCGACTGATATTTTTACTTCAGCTTGGTTCCTAATCAACTCATCTTTGTTCATCATCATCAAGTATATAAGCTGGAATTGAGTTACCTATGTTAACTCAACCACCTCGCACCAGTTATCTCTAATCATTTTGTTTGACTGTAGATTGCACTGGAGCCATGTTCAGACACTGTTCGAGAATAAAAGTGCTCCTCCTATGACTCACTTTGCGTTTCTGAAAATGAGCGATTCGTAGAAATATACAGTGATGAATTCTGACACTGATGTACACGTTAGAACCATAGTTTCATTCCTCACATATATATTTTAATGTGAGCGTAAAAAAAGAAAAATAAATTTATGACGGAGATAAAGAGTAATTGCGAGTCCGCAGAAATGTTATAAATTTAATTGTAATTCAGATAATTAACTGATATTAACTGTCTGCATAAATGATAAACATTCTGCTTTCTTGAACAAGTTTTAGACCTGATTAGTTTCTTTGTGGTTTCATGAAACCTTCATCGGAAGCAGTAGGCCAGGGTCAAGTTATCAAAGTCTTAATGGGTATAAAACATGTGAATGTTGAGAAGATTGACCTTGGTAAACTGACCACATTTTTTAGGATCAACCCGCAAACTCGCCTGCGATCACAGGAAATGTTGATGATTGTTATCACTCACTGTCAAACCTCAATGAATTTGTGATAGAAGTTAGTGTGTTCTATTAAGGAAGTTTTATTGTAAACTTTATTTAATTCATAGTCAGTGACCTAGTAGTCTCATTTAACGTTCATACAGTTCTTTGCAAGTAGTAATTACTGATACCTGCTCTTATCACAATCAACTCACATGACTCAAGGCATAAATAACATATGAATATTTGGTCAACGCAACAGTAATTTGCACCTCAATTAGCTTGCCAGACAACATTTACTCAGCTTGTTATAACGGTCTCGTTATTCAGACTTATTGGTAGAGCAGTCGTTACCAGCCAGTTGCTGAGCATGGTTCTAAGGAGAAAGATCTTATTATAATTATTTTACTCGCTACAGTTGTTTAGAATTTTTGTTTCAAAACATACTACAGTTCGCATTGTTGTTTGTCGTTTGTCAAATACTTGAATATCAAGTAAATTTAGTCAACTTGAATAATGAATGTCACTTATATGGACGAAGTAATCAGTGCTCGAACAATGGATTTTCGTGACCGATCTCGAACAGAGGATCTCGAATACGAGCCGATGGTAGAAAAAGTGTGTGAATGATCCTCCATCGCTACTTACATTTTTTACAGTATACCTTGAACTGTATTTCGGAATTTCGTGATCTGATTTTTTAAATTTAATTTCAAAATAGTTTGTCATTGAACATTTTTCACAACAGTGGTGAATCGAAATATGTACAGTAAAATATGTAAAATATTTTGATTTTTCACTATTACAAGCAAGAAATAGCAATAACAATTATAATCATGCTACCATCAATGATCGTACCTGTTTGCCTTGTATGTTATCAAGCAATAAAATAATCTCCTTTTTACAAAGATTCGCAGTTCAATATTTTTCGTAACCATTTAGTTATTCACCTGCTAGCAATTTGCGTATCTAAAAGTAACAAAGCGTATGCACCGTGGATGAGTATAACAACTACGCCTTCTTCACTTTGAGACACTCAAATTATTCAACAATTACGAATCGTCAAAACTTGTTATCATAAATGAGCCATTGTTAATATCTGTGAATGTTTCAGATGCGGAGACAAGGGCAAGATGTGATGCAGGTGAACCTAGCGGGTATCAGACGAGATATTAAAAATCTGGCTCATAATTACAGTGACGCACAGGTATACATACACATACCATTGAGAATAGCTTTCCAGCCTCAATGCATCCATCGCTAAATGAATTTTAATTTGATCTGTTTTATATGACAATACATTAATGAAGTATTTATTAAATTTCCATTCTGTAGAAAGCTGTGCGCAAGGCTACAAGCAATGATCCTTGGGGTCCAAGCAGTACTCTTATGGCAGAAATTGCTGACTTGACCTATAACGTTGTAGCGTTTACAGAGATTATGCAAATGCTTTGGAAGCGACTCAACGACCATGGAAAGAATTGGAGGCATGTCTATAAAGCATTAGTCTTATTGGAATATTTAATTAAAACTGGTACAGAAAAAGTTGCTCATCAATGCAAAGAAAACATCTTTTCCATCCAGACGCTCAAAGGTTGGTTCTTAATTGTTTACCAAGAAATTTTTATTGCATTAGTCACTGCCCTCTATATTGTCAGCAAACTAAAAACTCATTACTATTCATTTCTATTGTTACTGGTAGATTTTCAATACATGGAAGGTGCGAAGGACCAAGGAATCAATGTGAGAGAAAAAGCGAAGCAGTTAGTAGCATTGTTACAAGATGATGAAAGATTGAGGAACGAAAGGGCCCGAGCATTGAAGGCAAAAGAAAGATTTGCACAATCTCTCAGTGGTTTTGGCAGCGATGGATTAGATACAATGTCTCCAATGAGCAGCGACGTGAGTTTGAAAACATCCAATACTCATTTCATAGACTTTTAACAGCCTGTGTAATCCTATGCATATGATTTCAGTTCCAAGACTGGGAGCCATGTCAACTCTCTGAAACCGCATCCAAACGTAAGTTTATTCTACACTTTCTGCGTCTAGTGATTCAATTCATGCCTCCACTAATTCCTATTTTATTTTTCCAATCATCAGCTGAGCTGGAAGCTGCCAGGCCACAAACTGTGGGTGAAGAGGAATTGCAACTGCAACTAGCTCTTGCAATGTCAAGAGAAGAAGCTGAACAAGAAGAACAGAGGCGGCGCAGCGACGATGTAAGATTACAATTAGCATTAAGCCAGAGTCAACAGGATTTCAAGTAAGTACATTGGATGTCTCACATCATCGAATGACATAGGAATTAGTGACACAAAACTAATGTAGCAAACTTTGTGTTCAGATTACCTCTATCGGACAAACCAAGTCATGTGCTCGACCTACTAGATGTCAACTTGGGAGAGGCTAGTGGAACGTCTGGCCAGGTTGATCCATGGGGAGTACCAACAGCAGCACCTCCACCGAGACCACAGGTAACTGAAAAGTTATTGAATTTACGTGCTTTGTAAACAAAACATATTGCGTTCGAAAATTGAACGTATTACACCCTTTGCATGCTGCATGTTAGTCACTGGACATATCTTACTTTTGTAACATCGAGGTACGCCTTATATGTGGTTTATAAATAATTCACAGACGTGTGTAGGTTTTAAAATGAATAGAGGATCTAATGTCAGATTAGATTACACATCGTTGTTATTTTTTATAGCCACATACTGATCCATGGACTGTACCGACGAGTAGTGCTTCGCCCCCAGTTGACCCTTGGGCTCCAGTTCCTCCACAGAGACCGAGTGAGTAATTTATTGCTACATATCTGACAGACGTAGAATGATCCACTGTTTCACTTATTACACTCGAATATTTTTTTGCATGGTCTTGAATATTGATTCGATATCGATGACAGGATCATCAGGTAAATAGCGAATTCAAATAGTCACGTGATGATTGTTCCTTTAAATATCCTGACGGCATTCTTCATTGTCAACTTTGTCCTAAATTAGTAATTCCTTTATTTTTAGCTGCTGCGGTAGATCCATGGAGAGCTCCTGTATCGTCTCCAGCAACAGTAGCTCCTCGTGCGGTTGATCCATGGTCTCCGTCGTCTGGTGCCGAAGCCTCTGCGCTTGCCACTCCATCTCCGTCTTTCAATAATCCGACTTTGACTCAAAACATTGGATTCACGGCACAATCTCCTCAAAATATTGGTTTCAATTTACCCACCTCGAATATTGGCTTCACCAATCAGACTAATGGCTTCAATGGAAGTGGGACTGGATTTAATGACTTCAACACACAAAATCAACAAAATTCTGTAGCAAGTCCACTAGGAGATTTGGACGAATTCGATATCATCAGTAATAGAAGCAAGCTGGGTACCAGTCCTTTGCCTAATAATGGAATGAATAATAACAGTAAGTTTCATTATTTACGTATCAAGTTGCATCCAGCTATGTCTTGCGGAAGATTGTAGACATTTTCATTGTATGGCTTTGCTTATTTGAAGGAACTACAATGTCACCGGACCCATTTGATCTTGGAGGCCTTGGTGACAATCTTTCTGCGAGTACAGGAGCCGTTAAGAAAACTCCTCAATCATTTCTCGGAGAAAATTCAGCTCTTGTAAATTTAGACAACCTTGTCAGTACCTCTGCGATCAAACCTGCAGCTCCAGCTCCCGCAGGTTAGTGTACAAATAACACGAACGAAATTCTGAATAATCAATCAAAACAACAAAATTGATTTACTTCTCTGTTTGCTATTAATTCAATATCAACTAAATCTTGTCTGTTGCATGACATATTGTTCAACCGCATTAATTAACTTGAATAACATTTGCTGGGCATCCGATTCAACAAAGTTATAGTCAATGACTTCCAATCATATAATTTTAATCATTAAAAGTGGCAACCACAAATTATGTGCGACAAACATTTTGATTGTGCCAAATTCATAAATGGTCACGGTGTTACATTCGTGATGAGCTGACTTACAGAAAATATCATAACCTTACAGGAACTTTATATTTTTTCATTCATTCTCCATTTTCATTGTGCACTATTTTCATCAACTTATGTAACACACGTCTTATGTCTGTCATCATAGCATTTCATTGGAAGTAACTTTGTGAGTATATTGGTTCGATTTAATGCATGAACGCATGGCGAAAGTTATGTGTATTGAGCGAACAAATTCAAATTCAAATTAAATGTCAGATTGGCTACAGATTTGAAAACGCATGAGACGTTCGAATAGTCATGTGTAAATCAGTTTCGTTTGTAGATCACTGTTACATTTTTCTTTGAGAATCTGAAAATGTTCAAGAGAAACTTGAAATGTTTTTT
Source organism: Athalia cordata (assembly GCA_963932425.1). Lineage (NCBI taxonomy): Eukaryota > Metazoa > Arthropoda > Insecta > Hymenoptera > Athaliidae > Athalia > Athalia cordata. The sequence goes on from OZ010626.1 coordinate 38,494,357, forward strand.
TTTTTTTTTACCTTCCGTTGTTTTCATCGGTGTCTAAACTAATTTTTCGTTCTCATTTCTTCTCTCTTTTTTTTTTTTTTGACTGTACACGGAGCAGTTAAGAGAACGAAAATTTGTTTAATTAGAGGTGTTATAAGAATCGTGATAACCAATATATCTATTTGATACAAAAACTGCAATTTTTTCAATCGATTCATTCTTCATTTGGGTTTGATTGTGTTAATTGTTGTGTCGTTACAAACGAGGTATCATAAATTCCTATTGTAATTTAGAATTTCAATAAATTTACAGCATCGGTGCCATATTTGGCAAATCCATTTGCAGCAGCAACACCACCTCCTCGTCCCACAATCAATCAAATTCGACAGGACCCTTGGGCAGGTACCACAGCCAATCCATTTCTTTCGTAGCGCAGTTGACCAAGGAATGTTAACCAATGATCCAAAAACATCGTATTCTGAAAGATATTTAAGATTACATTGGGGAGCTTCGCTATAGACAAGATGCAATTTGAGATATGGTATGGATTTATATTTTATGATACATCAAACGAATGGACTGAATTAGCATCGTAAAGCATGAAGTTTAGGGTGTGACATTATTCAGTTTTTCTCATTCACAACCTATTATGCAATTAATATTGTTTAATCGTCCGAACGGAGATTATTCTAGTAATCTTATGTTACTGTACATGTGAATCAGAGCTGAGAATGAACCGTGAATCAAATAGTTTGGTACAGAATTTATTCAGATCCACATAATCAGCTGAGATCATCACGATTCTAGTAACATATTGTTATCGATAGGAATATTATTTGCGTATGGTAAGTAGTATCATGATATGAGAGGGAAAGATCAATTCATAAGATGATGTTATTTATCGATATTAGCTGCGAAAAAAACAAGTTGAAAAATGTCACATCAAGTTTTAATCATATGCTTCTAAAATATGATCGGCAGATGATATAGAGAAGAAGGAGGTTGATATTTTAATACGCGCGTCAAATCTGCATTGTGTCAAGTAATGAGAGAGTATTTTTATCCTTACCAGGTGGTACTGGTACAGAATCTATTTCTCCCTATGTATAATTTTTCTTTTTCTGAAATAACCATATGTTATATATATGCGTCCATGTACCAACCTATATGTACTATGTACCTATTATATAGATGTCAACTGAAAAATCATTTTTATCGAGTGAAATATTGATTCTAGGATGCTATGTTCGTCACATTTTTTTTTTCTTTATCATTGTTGAATAGCTTACCATCTTTGGGTGATTTTCTTGATTTATCTTTCGTGCGGTAATACAGGTATTAATGATGCTATGCAGATTTGAAATTATTTCCTTTTTAGCAAATGACTTTGTATAAATTATATTGAACACCGACACTCCAGAGCAATGAATATTATTTAGATTATTTAAAGATTTTGATGCCAACAGATCATTTTACATGGCGACGATTTTTATTTTCCGTTAATAGACTGATATGGTTAATTTTCGACTGGTCGGAGGTTTATACTTATATCTACAAATACTTCGGGTCTGTATAAACTGAATGAGTATTTACACATTTGCAAAGGATATTTCTGATAACACTATTAATCCAACGAACACGTGAACTTCGTAGAATTTATTTTGGAGTGCGGTAATATCCGAACTGGACTAAGATAATAGAGGACCAGCTTAATTGCGATTCATGTCTCAATAAAATTCTTATCGATTTGTGAAAGTCTAAGTTCAGCAGTCAGATACATTGTCAATTGTACCATTATTATTAATTTCGTAGTTCAACTCATATGCAAGAGTAGCCTTAGAAGTGAAAACCGAACTTAAAGATTATTTATTTATCGATCTTTGCATTGACCGTTAAACTCAGTCATCTTTCACGAACATAAATAAGAAAAATTGAAAAAAAATAAATAAAATAAAAATAAAAATGAAAAACATCAAAATGAACGAATAAAAATAAATCAATTATTAAATAAATGAATACATACAATACTACAATATGGAATACAGAATAAACTCTATCCTAATTTATTTCTCGGTTATGAGTTTTACAATTTTTCCGTAAAGTGAGGAAAAAAATTGTAAATATGTTATTGCATGTTAATCCCTTAATACTTTGTTTATACATGTAACTATTATTACAACAACAATAATTTTAAATGAAATATAAATAAAAGTATCATGATCCTGGTTTTTGAACTTGGTATTTTCACAGAAAAATTGACGTCTGTTAACAGGTAGACGATAGATCGTTTATTTGGTTGCTCTTCAAATTGCATGCATAACGTGAACAGTATTTATTGTTTTGAATGTTTTGAATGTAAAGCGACACGAGGTACGCATCATTTTGCATTTAATTATTAGAGAAATATATATTATATCTATACTTATGTGAGTTGAAGATTAAATTTATTCTACTTTATTTATGTAACGAATTTCTTTCAGAACCTTTTACTATAATATCAGTCTTATAATTAAATAATTTGAGACGAAGGTAATTCCTCAGATAACAATCAACGAGATTGAACTATCAATTCTCAGATTTTCAAATGATATACTAATATGGACATATTGTTATCGCTAAAACTGAATAGCACTGCATCGATTGATTGATGCAGCTTTATTTGTCTACTTTGGTTGAAATTGTATAGCACTACAATTGTACATTTTGTTTGTGAGCCTTGAGTGACGAATATTGTTCACATAAAAATGAAATAATCATACAAGGAAACATGGGTGTGTATTTGGAAGCATTTTTATGTGATCACTGAATCAAATGCAAAGCGTATCTAACTGGCAATTATTAATGCAACGAATTTGAGTATGAAACACTGCGCAGTAAAATATACCTTGTTTCTTAAATAAGCTGATGATTTTACAAAGAATTCCTTACCAAGTTTGCAAAATTATCTTCTTACACACTACTCAATCATTCAATAGAGCTATGAAACTAGAAAGTGGAAGTATGCAAAAATTACTCGATAAAGAAAAATTTACGAATCTTTAATAAAATTCGTTTACATGTAGTTACTAGGTCTAAATTTAAAGTGCAATACGAAAAGAAAAAAACAGTACTAGTACTGTATTTATAAAATACTATGTTATTTTTGCGCATAGTTTGATGATCTTCAAATTCTTTGGTATTGTTGTACATGTATATGATTATTATCACGATTATGATTATTACATTATTATTATTATTATAATTATTATTATTATTATTATTATTATTATTATTATTATTATTGTTATTATTATTATGATTTGCTGAAGGCCTGATGTAGTATAGTACGTTTAATGTTTATACGAATGAGCTAGTTTTACTTGAAATACACAATCATTTTCAGCAGGACTATGATACTTTAGTAGTAGAAAATCAGTTATGAGTTTTTTCTGTTACCTACCTCTCTTTTGTGTGGAGTTTGGATTCCAGAAAGAATTCGAAGTATACTACTTACTTACCCCCGACATTTGCTTAGTTATGGTAAAAAGTTCCTCGTTGATTCCACTCATTTGCCATTGTAGAATATTCCGCTTGATAGCCTACTGAAGTAGAAAGAAAAAAAGAGTCACAAACGTTTGCTGCATCATCTTTGATATTTTATTGTCAAAAAATAATTTGGCATTACCTTAAAAGATAATTTATTGTTGAGTTGAGTTATAATTGTTGTAAGTCTCTACTGTATGATATCATTTTTATGTGAATAAACGGAGCATATTTTCATTGGCTTCAGGCAGTTGATCCTAATGCAGTGCGATGGAATTAATGTTGAGGAAATTAAGGCAAAGTAAATTAAATATAACCTATTACATATATTATCATTATTATTATTATTATTATTATTATTATTATTATTATTATTACTATTAATGAAATAATAAACCAGAAAACATTTCATCTTCTTTTCGTTATTTTTTTTCTTCATTCTATTTTTTTTATTGGATTAGTAGTGATAAGCTATCGAGTAATTGATTGTTGATAAAATTGTGAATACAATTCAATGAAAAATGGCATATAATTAATCAGACTTTGTTGCACTATACAGATATTCAGGTCATAGAGAAAGTGTTTCCTGATACTGCCCAGTGTTCATCCTAGATTGAAATTTTTTTTTTTCAACCGAGACAAAACTGGGATTTGTGAAATAAAAATGCAATAAATCGGTAAATGCGTCCTTGCCGTTTACCATCTCCTATACTTATCTACTCTCAAGTTAACTAGAACTGCATATCTGGATTCTTTTATGTCTAATACCTAAAGTTATTCAGTTTTGCAATTAGATTTACTTCACCGTTATTTAAATAAGCGCTTCTTGGTTCAAGACTGCGATTTTTTGATAAAACTTTGTGAAATTTCACTTAGTGTAAAGTATTAGGAAATAACTTTTCTTATGTAATTTTGGTCTCATTCTATTAATAACCAAGGAAGTTATGTTTGCTTGCAGTTTTGTAACTACATTTTCATATATTTATGTAGATGGCTGGAAGGATTCTAAAAGTAGTAACAAAAAGGTGAAAAAAAAAAAAAAACAGACTTGAACAGATAGCTTATGTATATTTTTTCATCAAAATTTATAGTTGTGTAATTGATGTTGTCAAAGTGTTCTGTCTGAAAAAAAATAAAATACTAATAATAATAAGAACGTTATTCAAAGTCAATGTGAATTTTGAGTAAGGTTTATTACGGATTCCGCTGGTAGAAATTAAAGAGAATTTTCTATCAATGTATAAATAGTGAGCAATTTATATTGAGCTTTCGTATTTATTGAGAATCATTAAAAAACAAATACCAGATAAAAACAATTGACTTTTTTCAATGATTTATAAGCCTATACAATTTTGCATCTGATTAACGAAAAGATGTAATGATTTATATAAGTAATGATATAAATAGGGGATCCCATGAAAATTTGCCTTAAAGTTAATAAATGCTTTACATATGTATATTATGAATATATTATTTCGTAGATGACATATAAAAGGATATACTAATAAAACACTCATTTATTATAATTGATTGTGAATTGATACATAATTTAAATCACTCAGATTCTCTCTTTTCATTTCAATGATAATTAATTGTAACAGTAATAATAATACCACACATTCAACACAGCTCCCTGATTTGAAATTGTCTGTTGTTTTAAAGTGATGCCTCAGCTGACGAACTTATAGTTACAGGTGGTAAGAAGTAAGCTCGAACTTGACCATGAAGCTGTGCAATCTCAGGATCGTCTCGTTCTAGTGTCCTAATCAGTTGTATAAATTGTACGGTACCTGTAAATGAGAGATTTGTTCATTATAAAATGAAAATCTGTACGTTTGGTTTGGTTTTTTTTTTTCTTTTTAAATAAAAAAGGCAATTATTTTGAAGGAATTGTTATACCTTCACGCCCTTCTGGAAAACCATAATTCTTAATTACATCCATTTGGATTTGCGTAGCAATTGGGAAGACAAATTGCATCATCTTCAGCATCTCGTTGCCAGAATTTTCTTTTGCTTCCGTTACTTTCTTTACATTCTCTGGTGCATTTAGTGCACTAAGAATGTCTGTCAGTGCAGCTGAAACAAAAGAGGGATGAATTTGGAGTTCAGAGATATATCTCTGTTATCTTTCTGTAGCGGAATTTGGAGCCGTCTACATTTTTTGTTAGGAATGATTAAGAGTATTCAGATAAATAATGTTTTATACGATCATGCCTGTTATAGGTTATAACTAAATGCATTTCATGAGGAGCAGATGTGCTTCAACAGTATTCTATTTGTGTTAAAGCCATAAAAAATCATCTAAACCTTTCGCCTTTTCTGGAGTAATCGAAGCTAGTGATGCCATATAGAACCGATTTAAAAAAACGACTTTGACAGCTACTTGTGTCGTCAAACGTCGCGGATGACAACGTTATCGTACAAGCATTGAGAATAGATAGGTATACGAGGCTGAGAAGTGGCGCACACGTGCGTTCGATTTCAGCAAAACTGTTTATTTTCATGTTTCGACCTTCACTGTACCAGCGACTGTGCAGGTAAATTCGATACTCGATTCTCGACAGATATGCTATTGTCAAATATATGAATTAAGAGACCACTGATATAAGTATATACGCGTTAACTGAAGAATAGAGATATATATATCAGTGATTAGAGATGTTCTGGATGTATATGCCTGTCATTTGGTGAGCTCAAACAAACGTCTAACGCGCCCCTACGCGGCCTCCGCCTCCGATTGGCTCGGATAACACAGATTTTATCTTTTAAGTCGTCACATCGAAGATAATTGAGTCTCTAGTCAAGTGTCAAAAATTCATCACGCAATTCAATTCGTTATGTAAACATCACATGATGGCGCGCTTTATTCAATTCGTTGTTTATTCCCCAACCTCTTCAATTGATTCATGAACGGTACGAAATACTGAGTCGCATATCTGTGTTCCAGGTTTGACGTAACCCCGGGCTTCGAGAGATGAGAGCATGGCGCATGTCAGGCGCATGTCATCCATCGCTATCCTCTGCTATCAGCACGTCAGTGGTCAGCGAAAGGGGGTGTCAATAGCCCCGCAATCGTTGAAATGGGGAGCACAAAATTTGTAAACGTTCAGGATTAATAATAACCCGACAGTGAAACTTTTCAGTAACAAACAATACTTGATTCGAAACCATGGCGGAATTAGCTGGACCAATTCTCCACGTTATTGTTGTCGGATTTCATCACAAGAAAGGCTGTCAGGTGGGTTATTCCAAAATACTGTCACATTGATTCCAAATTTCATTTAACCTTACGAGATAATCAATCCCCCATTCATTCAGGTCGAATATTCATACCCACCGCTGGTCCAAGATGCTCCAAACGAGTGTCCAATTGGCTGGAAATATTTGCCAACTCTTGCTTTACCTGATGGATCTCATAACTATGATGAAGATACTGTTTATTTTCATCTCCCCAGTCTTAATGATTCAAAACGCACAATATATGGAGTTTCATGTTTTAGACAAATCCCAGTTGAGGTATAGTTTCTCATGATTCTATTCAATATTAATACATGACAACTATTCTTGCATAATGCATTTTTGTGAATCAAACCTCAGAAGCTGAAAAACCGGACTTCGGACATCACCAGAGGAACGGTGCAAAAATCTGTCTGTGTTCTGAGCACGTTACCATTATATGGTCATATCCAAGTCAAAATGGCCCTAATAACGCATGCATACTTTGACGAAGGGGACTTTAGCAAAGTATCATTACTTGAAGATACTTATCGTCATCTCAATTCCTGTATGAGTAGTGAAAGTCAAATTCCACCTCAAGTATTTGTTGGTAAGTAAGATTTCAAACAGACAATGAGAAAAAAAGCTCTTGAATTTATCGCGAATAATTTCATCCACTTACAGGATTGTCTGCCAGAGATTTCATCCTGCACTTTCGTCACAAGGCTTTGCTCCTTTTTAAGCTACTTCTTCTTGAGAGAAAAATCGTATTTTATCAGTCTCCGGTACAGCCGCTATGCGCTGCAATTCTCACACTATTATCTCTGCATCCAGGTATGATCGAACATGGAATGCATCAGGCAGCTTGCGTCAGGTAACGTAGATATTGGCTTGAGTTTATCGATTGAAATATTAGCAAGATTCCATTCCTGCATCTGATTTAATTGATAATTTTTGCAGAACTTCCCGACCCATGTCTCCCATACCAAATTTTGACCAGGAAGACAGTCCTGTAAGAAAAGTCGATTCAAATTTGCGTAAAGAAGTTGCATCAAGAGATCATGAAAACATTGATGAAAAGTCAGAAAATGTACCGATATGTATGAATGACAATAAGACCATCGAAACCATGGAGGGAAAGTGTATGGACGAAATAACTATTTCTCCGAATAAGAATTACAAAAACGACGTTTCCGACACCAAGATGATACCTAGTGTCGAAGCAAAGGACTGCGATGAGTCTACCGCGGATGAGATCGATTCAAAGAATTCACCCAAACCTAATGAGGGTGTTCACAGGGTCCATAGTGTAAATACAATTACATTAGGTATGGGAGAACTTGCGAACGGTCTTCCCAGAGATACGAGTAGCGACGCACTTTCTGATGCTCGTATGACTAGCAATATCACTCAAATCGCCCACGTCGATCCCGAACTTTGTGGCTTACCCCTTGCTCTCTTTGCGAAGGTACGTGAGAGATTTGGTTATTTTTTAATGTTAGAAATATAGGCAGTGATGGGAAAGAATTTTTTCAATTATGTTCTCAGGGCTACTTGTGTTTGCCATACTTGTCGCTGCCATACCTCGACCTATTGGGTGACGTAAATGTACGAGGTTATATAGTAGGAGCCACGAATGTTCTGTTCAAGCAAAAAAAACAATTGATCGATGTTTTGATCGAGGTAAGTTTTTTGTTTACAATTCTCAAACGTGTACTTTTAGGTATTAAGTTCCGGCAGTTTTTACAAAATGTAATTCTTCGATCCAGGTTGAAACTGCCAGAATAGAGGCGACAGATCCAGAGTTGAGACGGCAGCTGCATCTGACGACTGAGGACTTGAGATTCGCCGACTACGTAGTGAGGCATGTAGCTGAGCCGAGAAAAGATGTTTTATTGGACGGCGTGGGATGGGAGGGTGGAGATGAATGGATCAGAACGCAATTTCGAGTGTATCTCTTGAGTTTGTTGAGAACTTCGTTGCAGCAGGACACTCGTCAATCGGATCATTTCAACTCCACATTTGTGGCAGCATGGAAAAATACTCACAATTACAAAATGTGGAGTAGCATTGATAAGCCAGAAATCAACAGTGTTGAGATTGGTCATCCGTTTGCAGGGCAGCTCTCCGTTCAAGATATGAAGCTGCGTCTTTCCCAGTAAGTTCGTCCTTCTGCTCGTATCTTACACCTGCTACCATTTGTCGATAAGACTTGATCACTGTTTTTTTCACAGTACAATGCAAAATACGGAAAGCGGGCGGAAACTCAATCAAGCGATGGCTTCTACAGGTAGAGCGGTAGCCACAACTGGTAAAGCTGTAGGTGAGTGATACTGAAATAATCTGATTGACAATTTTTTCTATCTGCTAGCAATCCCTGAAATCGACGTTTGTTCTCAAAGGTGGTGCAATCTCACAAGCTAAGGGTGCGTTTTCAAATTGGTGGACCACCCTAACTACGGTTCAACCACCAGACACCGAAGGAGGAATCGATGAAATTGTTGGAGAGTGTGAGGAATCAATTCAGAATTTAGCTAATGAGTCAAGTGTGGGTGTAGAATCTCTCGATACACATCCACAGAGTCAAACAGATATTTCTCTTACTACAGATTAATTATAAATAACGACGTAGTAATTTCATTTTCATCTTAGTAAGAATCAAGGACGGTGACTCTAATTTAACAGCTTTCATTTTTAAAGATCAAATTGAATATAATATTCGTTGAGTTCAAGGTTTTTACAGAGTCAGCGCATTTGATTTTCACATTCTTCTCTCTATGCATGCACCTCCTGTAGATGTGTATATCATTTACTATTAGCAATATCCCATGGTTCTATGGAATATCGAAACGTTACTTAGAAATTTAGTCCGGTGGCCACAACTGATTATAGATCAATCATCATGGTGGGCTTTGTTATTAACATGTAAATACTGAATGATGGGAAACAATCAACGCGCATATCGCATAGCTATAGTTTTAACATCCGTTCTTTGCTATAATTCTATTTTGATAAATTTTCCATGTAGCTAATTTTTTGGGAAAAGTTTTATGAACCATTTAGTCAATAAGCTAACGGTTTGGGAGATCCGAATTTGTCGTACCGTATCGGAATACCATTGAATATATGGGAAGTAGAATATTATTTATTTTAGATTATACGAAACCAGGGTCGTTTTTATATAATAATTTAATTGTAGTACCGTAAAGGGATATAGAAAATGTTAAGTTTCATTAGAGGAGGTTGTAATTAATATGATCATCATACTAGTAAGTACGAATCTATTAAACAGTAATATATTAAAACAATTACTTTGCATGGCAGATTACATTCACTGCGTACTTATTTGAAAGTTATTTCTTCATTGATTTGGAGCAAAAAAACCAGTGACAGATCATGATTCACGATCAAAGCAATGAACGCAGAAAAGCTATGGGTGGAAGATCTGTTGTGTATCAAACTTTTTTGTTATTTTGATTAAAGTATTTCCTTTAGCTACTAGATTTTGAATTAAGAAATCGTATTATTAAACTGAACTTAACGCGATGTGATAAAATAATATTTATAATTAAATAAGAAGTCAGAGTAGCAATACGTGAAACACGTATTAATAATTGTTTCCACTTTTTTGATACACCTATATGTAAATCTTTATTTTGGTTTAAATTTCATTTGTCAGAAAACAAAATTTTTTTTTTACGTTACAATGAATAAGTATACCATTTATTGAGAGGCTTTTATGAAATTAATATTAGCAAAAATCTAGGTATGTGTCTGACTTTAATTGGACGTGATGTATTCTACGTAGTAATTTTTGTCATTGCCATTATAAAAGAAAAAAGCATGTATAGATAAGGATTGGAAAACAAAAGTCTGTTAGAAAGAAAAATGTAATAACTTCAGATAACGCAACTATTTATCATTAAGTGTTAGCAACCCCTTTTTCCCCCCCACATCTTATGTACGTATACGCAAACGATTTGTAACATTTTTGTAACTGCGTAACAGAGAGAAAAAGAAAAAGAAATCAATCTGTAGATTTAATAAGGTAAACTCTTTTATTTCATTCATATCACTTCACGTACCAAATGAATCATCCACTACGTCCTTGATTACCTAACCTGATCTAACATAACATACCATAATATAACATGGAACTCACAATTACCTCACTGCATATATTAATCACTTTTAAAAGTAGTATTCACTGCTACAGTTGACGCTGAACTCGAAAAAATTCTTACCCACGAAAATGATCTTCGAAATTGTGTGAGGTTATACGACATGTAAGTTGAATCAGTGCCTGTCTGATAATATTTTTTGTATTTGAACAGTTTTTTTTTACCTAATTCTTCATTTTGCACTTCGTAGATTTCACTTCTACGCCGAATAAAATTCATTTTCCAATCGGATATTAACACACGCCCCGTTTAACCATCAAGAACAACCCACCATTCATGCAAATTCCGACCGGTGGTTAACGAACGGCTCACGGCAGCACGTTTTCACGGTTGAGCACCACCGTGGTGTTTGGTGTAGTATTACGGTGACGTCATGATTCGTCATCGTTTCCCCTCCGAAGGTCAGTCTGTGGACCAGTGCCCTGCCATGATGACATTTGGTGACCGACTAGCGTTGATTGGCCATAGAATTGCTGGATGAGCCAATAGAGGGCTGGAGGGCCTAGGAACTTTAATTATTAACCACCGAATCGCGCATTCACACCTTGCACTCCAAACAAAACGCGATCAACGGACCTTGAGATGCACGCCTCGTTTTACGACGCTTGGCAGTTGGCAGTTGGCGTATGCATCCATTTATGATATGCGTACATGTGTGCTGTCGGTGTGTATTAATAGTAACACTCATACATCACTTATCCTCTTAAACTTTCGACTTTAGTTCAACTATGATGAGAGGATAACCTCGATTTGACAATTGATCACATACTCTAGATAAAGATGAAATCAAAATCAAAGCATTGTAATATTATCAATTAATCATATTTATAAATCTCTGAATATTTCCAATTTTGATAGTGAACAGAAGTGACAAGTGAAAAGGCAACTGCTGTTCCGATTATAAACAAGAGAAATTTATGACGGGTATTTAAATTTTTACGTATGGTGACCCTCTTTCTTTTATTTATCAAACATACGTCATAATCGGCGACATTGTTGATACGTGGAATCAACAATGACTTGTGTGTGTAGCCACTCATATTGGTTGTTGTCGGTTGTTGCGGCGTGACAGGATCGCATTTTCTTGTTCAGGTTAGAACGGAAGCGTTTACAAAGAGATTACGTCGCGGTAGGCGGCGGGTTCGTAGCCCTCGTAGAATAATCGCATCCCACCTCTACATTCAAATTCCACACATCGCATCGTCATCGGATTGCCAGGCGTGCGGCGCAGAGCGATGAAATTGTATAGGTAGACATTATACACACACGCACACATGTCAGGATGGAGGGCGCGATGGTCCGTGATATCATCGATTGGTAGAAACGAAAATAGGAATAAAAAAACAGTCTAGCCAAAAGTCTGGTACACCGGCGTTCTAAAGTCGGTGTCCTTCCTACCCGTAGAATAATAATCGCGTAAGCGCGCGTATCGGATGGAATGTTGAATACAGATAACTCCGACGGTTTAATGATCTCAAGAATCTCGCGGGCCTAAGATTTCCCCTCCCCCCATCAGCAATAAATAGGCGTTTTTGCGTTTTCAACAGCAGTTAATGAATTGCAAAAAGGAAATATCGTAGTTTGAAAATGAAAGGACCAGATGAAAAAAAAAAAGAAAAGAACATCGGCTCTCGTCAGGGCATCTCGGATCGCTCGTAGTGCCGTGTCGTAGTTTCTGGTAGTGGTGTAGCTGTAGGTATAGTAGTCGGCATAACAAGCCGGTTGATCTACCGAATAAACATCGTAGTTTACCGATAATAGCCGAAGGTGGTAAGCAGCGGGCGAGCAGCGCCGCGTATCGTGCGGCACGAAGAGAGGAAAACGTAGAGAGGTGAGGAGGGGGCGGCGGCGGTGGTGGCGAGGAGGCAAGCCGACGTCACTGTCGTCACCTATGCATGCAAAACAAAATTGGAGCAGTTTTGAGATTGTGGCAGTCGGACATGCGGTGATTGTTGTAATAAGTGCGTATATATGTATATCTATGTACATATATATTGGGATGAAGTAACGAGATAGTGTTTTAACATTGTTAAGGAGGTGTGATTGACTGTTAAAAAATTGATCGGTAACCATAGCGTACGGAGTTTCGTAGCGTTTCATTCATTTCACGCGTTCATTGTTTATAAAAGTGGCCGCATGCAAGAAAGGGATAAAATCGGCAACTCGCGGGCGGCGGCCATCTTCTAGATGAGTTTTTCTCCTTTCTTCTGATAACAAAAACTTGGGTTTATTTCTTATTATTAGATTCCAAAAGGCGACAATGTACATCAAAGTTCGTAAATCCGTGCGCCTGATCATCCCCTAAATCGTCCATTACCTTCGAACATCTACTCGATAACACCCAGAGGGACCGAGGAGAGACTCTCCAACGAACGGACAGGAGGAACAACGATTACAAAAGAGAAAAAGGAAGAGGAAGGAAAAATAGGTATATACCAAAAGAAAGCCGCCAACTAGTCGGTTGCACGAGGAAGAACCTCCGATTAATTATCGCGATTATTGTCGTCGAATATATGAATAGAAAAAACAAGTCAATACGGACGGAGAGATCGAATTAGAAAGGGAGGAAATTAAGTGGACTAACGTAAAGTGATAAAGACGAAGAAAAAAGAAGATCGGATTGAAGCGGCGTAAGAATACGGGAAGGAAAAAATTAGGCGACGTATGCCTTGGGGTGGTTGAAGCGTACTTCAATTTTCATTGCCATTCCTTTGGGTCGTCGTGCCATTATGTCAACTTTCGTTTCTTTAATGTGGCCAGCGGATATCCCCGGCTACGCGATGTTCGCAACGCGCGATCCGTCCAAAAATTCCTATTGATCGTTCGATAACCTCAAACTCTGAAACGAATCTCGTTGCCAAACGACTAAAGCTGAAGCTACGTACTTCGGACGAACGGAGGGACGGCAGTCGGTCTCTCGACTCTCGGGTTCGTCGGTAAAAGTCTTCGAAAGTATTAATTAGGCACGAATAACGGCTGCTGCACCGATTCCATAAAGAAAGAAAGGAGAAAAAAAGAAAACTTCATCTCTCAATCAGTGCTCGATATATTTGACATTTTAATCAGCCCTCGCACTCCATAGTGATCAGATTTACTCAATACGTGGAACGAGTTCCTCGCCGAAGAACCACCGACCTTCAAATACAAAAAGGTATAGAGATCCTTCGAAATACGACCGAGATATTCGCTTACGACTCATAACCTCATTTTGCCTGAGTAATTCCATTCTTCCGCTGTTTCCGGATTATTTTTATTTTTTTTTCAACGTTTATTTCTGACCTCCTGTTATTTGTGCCGGTTATTTCAGTTCGGCCTTATTACTACGAAAATTTAGTGAAAGAAGAAAGTGATTCTCCTATCCTAAGTTTACCAAAGTGATAATAATAAATTAGTGTACATCGATGATAATTGTTACTTGTCGTGGGACAAGAAGTGTTGTGAAATAGAAAAAGATACGAGGTGTCCAACTCAACTAATTTAAAAATGATCGTCACCAGTCTTTGGTTTAGTAAAAGTGTCCTCCAGGTGTATTCGCAAGCGGAGAAATCAGCCAGTGTTGTGATATAGGGTCGTACCTTTGGATATTGGTGGTGTAACCCGGTGCCAGATTTGCAGATGGATAAACAGGGATGACTGATAACTGCTGGAACTCTGGTGGTGGTGAGCCAATATTTCTTATAATTACAATATCAAAATACAAGCGAATCAAGTATTTACACAACTGCAATGGCTTTGTTCTTCTCCTTGAATCCACCAAGAACTTTAATCAAACGATATCATAACTTACCAGCCTAGTTATTCAGCCTCCCACAATTCAAATCCAAATATCGATTCTGAATATCCCAAGAAACGTTTGCAAAATGTACTGGCAATATTTGCCAAAATTTTATCCACGCCATACAAGGGGGCTGAGTATCTAATTCTTTATTGTTGGAGTATTGCTTCTACTAGCCTCCGCAGATTCTGTTCATAGGCAAGATTCTGACTTTTCTATTTTTCCAAGACAGTGGGATTCAGTCCTCTAATGATGCATTGTTATTTGAAGAATTATTCACTTAGCTTTCCTAATAAATCTGGAAATGTTTATCTTTGGTCCAGTTCGCTTGAGGTTTGCAGAGAATTTTATGATCGTCCTAATAGAGACTAGCAAAGGTCGATCACTCTACAAGTTTCCCCTGTGCAATCTTCTTTGCTTTCCTAGATAACAATTTTCATTCAAAAGAGGTATCACATGCCTATCTGTTACGGATATATACCAACTTTTATCAGCTCACACCTACCCGAAGAATCTTGTAACAGCTATTTAGTTCCCTAGTCACAACTATTCAATTTTAAAAAGTTTCAGTCAAACAATATTCGTTTCTCAATGAAACAAAAAAAGAAAAAGAAAAAACGTTAAAAGTTTCTTTGAATAATTAATGAATTGTATAGCTGTGGAATAAGATACTGAAGAAATGATGAGATGGGTCTAATGTTAATAACGGAATGTTTATATTACCGAAGTAAACGGGATTAAGGCGTGTCTCTGATTCCGCATTGCGAGGTATTGAAGCCTCACGGTTTTCCTTCTGTATGTAATGTTTAAGATCGGGTTTGTTTCTTAGATTACGACATGTCTACGTGTTTTTCAAACTTACCAGCCATCAGATCTGACAGTGTGTCGCACTCTTCCGGGATTTCCGAATAAGTGCGGTGCTGGCGGTTAGAATTCTTTTTTCTTTTCTGTTTAACCAATTATGCGGTCTCGTTTATTTTTCCCGTGTAACGTAGTCCCTAAAACCGAGCATCAAAAAACGAAGCTGATTATCATTGATAAGTAATAATAATAATAATAATAATAACAAAATCCATAATTAAATTACCCGACCACGTGCAGAAGTTTGACGATCAAGTGTCAAAGACAGCTGACTTGAGATGAGTTTCGTTTGGGGAAAAACCATTTTTCCGTTAAATTCAGGTCGTATAATATAATAATATTGTTTTGTCGCGGCTAATAGCTTTGGAGATCTAGCAATCTATGGGCCTGTCTTTTTTGTGAACGTTGATAATTATCACAATATTAGTTACCTGCTAGTTAGGTACTCATTTTCAGTTCATGTCTCTTATACATATAGATTTTCACTCACCATATACGTATATCCCAAGTCTTTTTCTCTGTCATTAGTACTTCAGATCATCATCTTGCGGGTGTTAATTATGCCAATTTTGAAAACTAATTTATTTTTCATTATCCCCATCGAATTCTTAGCTTTATCTTGTCTTCTCCTAACGACGAGACTACAAAGCAGAATTATTTCTGCTGTGCGATTGCCATTAACTACAATTTACAGAAACTAGAAAAATATATAACGACTTTATTATGCAAATGAGGAAAAGTATGCAAACAAGTTGGCAATTTTTTAAACCAGTACGTACTCTTTTCTTTTCACTTCTGACAGCGTGTTCAGATGTTGAAAGACAAATAAATAGATTAAAAAAAAAAAAGAAGGAAAGAGAGTAATAATAATAGGGTAATAAACCTCATAAAGGTATATGTTAAAAATTTGGGCACCTGTAATTTTATATTAATTTAATCATAAATCCGTAATTAATTTCTGTTAACTATTATCGCGATAGAATTATGAACTTTACGATCGTCCGGAGTTTATGATCATTGTCGGATTCTAAGACTCATTTGTACAAAGTATCTTATACGGGTCGCGTGTTCCAAATGTTGTTTCTCATTCCCGTTATATAATTCAGATATAAATATCTATAATAATTTTCACATAAGGTACATCAAATGAAATATCACCTCGACATTTTAGTTTTTAGTCACTCTGTGGTCAATCCTCCACTCACTGCCACGTCGGTAACAAAAATGCCTGTAAAACAATGATAATCATTTTCTCTTTAATTTATTTATTATTTCATTCATGTGTTATTTTTTACTCTATTTGATTGCCGATTATTTGTCGTCGTGAATTTATTGTTTGTTCAGAAGTACACATTTTTTTTTCTTCTCCTCTCTCTCTTTTTCTCTGTATAGGTATATATGTAATCAGTTTCGTGTTATGGTAATTAAATTTTTCAATGAGTATACGTCTGTAAGAGTATTATCATTTAGGTACCGTCCTTTGAGAAGTCTTATGAATGCGGTATATATTTTCTATATGGTGATAAACCTATTCTAAACTTTCTGGTTCGCACGATGCACACTCAGATTATCGAAACGGTTATTACAAAGTTTTCAAGGTCACCTTATTATTTACGTAAAATAATAATTTCCATGGCGTCACCTTTTTTCAATAGACATATCAGATGTAATCGTTGCGTTGCACAAATTACACATTTTCGAACGGAAAAATATTATTGAACAAAAAAAAGAAGAACAAAATTCATCGCACTCGTTGTAAAAAAGTAATTAAAAAGTTAAGAGTTATAAATTATAACTTGCTCGAGAGTTTGGCAAAGGCTTTATGGCTCTAGTTTGTTTGTCAATTGAATGAAAAAAGAATGAAATAGAGACGAAAAGAAGCGTTCAAAATTACAATTGCATCGGTCATTAATCACCTGCTGCAACCCCATAGTGGAATAACTTGCGGTACGCTAAAGTGACGCATGCATGAACGTTGTTCCTGCAGCTTCGTAACAGCTGAGAGGATTTCCGTTGATTTAAAACTCTCGAAAGTTCTTCTACAACGATTTAAATTTAACTATGTATATGTATGTATATATAGAGGAAGCTGCCAATACCCAACGATTTCCGGTCTACGGCGTGGAAGATGCGACCATATGGAGAATAGTCTGAATTTTCCTTCAACGATCACGACGTTCATGTTGTTTTTTTCTTCTCTTTTTCATTTCGATTTCAACCTGCATGTAATCCAATAACAATTATTATCGTTAACATTTTCGGTTCATTAAAAAAAAAAAAAAAAAACAAGAAATCTGATCTTAATTTATTACCGAATGTTTAATAGAAATTAAAAATACTGGCAACCCTCTCGTACAGTCACATCCATAATGCTTGGATTGGTTTTGCGCAGTTGATGAAGGAAAAAAAGCAAGAAGAAAAAAACAGCAAAAATCGTTGGATTTCAGGGGTTTGCTCGGAAGACGATCCTGAAATGGGCGGTTAGAACGTATATATAGATAGAATTGCGCGGCGGCATAAGAAACTTCCATACCACGGGAGCATCCAGAATATCATACCGACTTCCTCTTCGACGCAGGCAGTCTTTGAAATGTAATTCCTCAGTTTCTCCCCTCCATTTAGCATTGCGATCCTGTTCTTTGTCCTGGCTACTACACTGGATGTGATGACGTAGTATTTGTTAACGAGTATAAGTCCTTTGTAAGCTATTACAACACGGCGGTTACTATCAAGATCAAATCTACGAAATATACTAAGATAGAGTTCTAATTTTTACATCGACATCTTACCGATCCGAGCAAATTAGTTCGACGCCATTTTGGTAATTCTTTGATCACAGACGTGGTCAAATAAGTATTTATATAATTGATTCGGCGTTGATTACACTCGAACGGATAATTAGTCAAATTACTTTGATTTATTTATGTTATCAATATCCTTTCGAATCATGACAGTTATGAGTAACAAAAATGGAAATGAAAAAAAGAAATAAATAAAGCGGCCGTACTTTGTATAATAATATTTGGAGGGGGTTATATTAGGCGTATTATAATTTCTGACAGTGGGCTTTATATAATACTGTTCACTCTTAATCGCCACGATGTCCATGGTTGAACGCTGCGTATTGATTTCCAACCTGGTAAGCGTAAGATTGAGGTCAAAGAGCGCATTAGTTTTCGCGACGCTCATCCTGTTCGCGGGTGCAAAACAGAAAACGACGCCCCCGTCCGCGTCGGACGCTGCCTGGCGCCCTGCTGCTGCTGCCGCTACTGATGCAGCTAAGGTGGAAGCGAGCAGCGGCTCTTCTTTACCTGTTTCCATCTACCTACTCTTTTCTTCATCTTCATCATCTTCAGCTCATTCTTCTTTTTCTAGGTTTTCTTTTTTTTTCTTCATTTCTTTCTTAACTTTTCATTCATTCAAAGACATATTCATTTATCGTAAAATTATTTCTGGCAGATATTGAAAAGTTCGACCTATATAATATAATAACTTTATTCAGTTTAGGTTAGATGAATTACCATTAGGAAGCCTGTAGGTCTTATTTATTTCGATACTCACTCGATAGTTTGGCAAAAAAATAAAAAAAACTTTTCATCTGTTATCCGCACCTGAAATATGGTAAACGAGGAATCATTCTTTTCGCAGTGTCTGATTATCGATGATGAAAATGTCGAGCGCCATTTTGATCACATTACCTATATCTTCATCGCGATCTGCGTGGATGAGCTAATATAAAAACTATGCGTCTTGCTGTGCAGTGTGCGGTAACATATTCGTTAGAGGAAAACTTTCGATCATCCATGGAAATATTGCATTAATTTCTATAATATATATCCTCAAATTCACTTCTTCAGTCCAAATCAGATTTTAATTTATTATAAACGAACATATTATGAGACTTGAAAAATAATAACTTCTACATGGCAATGTATTTTATCAATGAATTACTGACTAAACCACGTAGTCATGCTATAAAGCAAGTTATTATCAAATTAAATTCTGCTTCTGCCCCCACTTTCTTCATTTTTATCGTGGTCCGCGTGGTTTTATAAACGATTCAGTTTTCAATAACACATTTGTTTCCACAAATTTTTTCAATATATTTTCACGTCTATTTCACACCAATAAAGAACATGAAGAAATGAAAAACATATTTATGGGAATAATGAATTGCCGATGACTGCTATATAATAAACTATCGCAACTTTTGATCTGAATTAATATTTTTTCATCTCTCCCTTTGAGGGGGCAGGGATTAATGAAATCGAAGTTGAGGCGATAATATATAAGGTAGATGAAGTAATTTATCGTAATAATTTTATCACAGCCCGGCCAGGAAAATATAGAAAAAAAAAGAAACGAATGAAAAATTAAAAAGGAAATTGATTTACATCATCTCCCGGCGAGCTTTATCAAACAACTTATAAGAACCAAGTTTCGAAGGACTACATATCGGTATTAAAAATGAATTCCATCAAATCATGACCCGCACAATTTGTTTCTGGATATTATAAGAGAAGAATTATTTCGTTCCAATGATGAAAATAAAAATCAGTTTGAGGGAGAAAAGAGAGAAAGTGAGAGGGAACGAGAGAAGAATTTTGTTGTTTGCAGAGAGAAAAAAACAAAAGAAACAGGAGAGAATGAGAAGGAAAAAAAAATCAATTAAAATGAAAATAATGTTCACATATACACAATACGTTGGAGAAGATATTTTTGGAAGAAGAAATAGGAACGTGTGTGACATCATTTGAACTCCTGTTGCAGGCGCTGGAGTCAAGATGGAGCACTTTCAAGCTGCCCTGGACCCCAGGAAGCAGGAATTGCTGGAGGCTCGTTTCCTCGGAGCAAGGGTGAGAAATTTTGGTTCTGGATGGTAGTTTCTCTTTGGCTCTCGTTTAGTTTAGCCTTGAACCACCGCCACCGCCACCACTCGACCGGCCTTACATGGAGTCCTTACTCCTTTCCTTCTCCTTCTTCTTCTTCTTCTTCTTGTCGGTCGTATTCCTCTTGTTCCTCGGCTCAAGCTTCTCTCATTATATCACAGCTATTCTTCTTCCATTTTATCTGTAGTATTTTTTTACATTTATTTTGTTTTATTGTTTGTTAATTTTCAATGTATGTGCGTGCTCATATTTTACAAACCGTTCAACAGACTGAACTTGAGTCAACTTCAACTTGAAAACTTGAACTTGACTCTTCGTTATGTTATAAGTATACCACCATTTTGAATCACGCAAAACTCCCGAGGAGACGAAAGTGCCCGGAAACGGAAGTCCACGCTCTCCCGTTCGATTCAGAGTGCGCTCTCTTTCAGAACCTCCTCAACCATTTCCACCTTCCACACTTCTCTACCACCAACCTACGCATATCCTTGAATATAACGTGCATATACTCAACTCGTCTTCCTCGTCTAACAGCCGATTCCCTTTATCTTTGTGTAGCTTCTTTTTTTTTATCTTTATTTTCTTTCGCTCCTACGTACGCGTCGACGATGAAGAGCGAGCTAAAGAATTGTCTACCGTAAATCGAGCTGGTTTGCAGATCGTCCCCATTTTAGAAATGGCGAATCTTAACATCGCGTCTCAATCCTCCCCTTCCTTCTCCCTCCGTCCGTCTAGGTGCTGCTGTTGCAGCAGCAAGCAGCAGCAACAGCGCAAGGGATTCGTACCACAGGGTGGTGGTGCTGCAAGAAGAAGAGAAGAGAAGAGAAGAGCAGAAAAGAAAGAGAATATGATTGGAATGCGTTAGGAGTTGGTCGCTTTTGCCTGCAGCTGCAGGCTGCAGGTTGCAGCACGCGCGGTATAATTTCAAGTAGTTATAATCTTGAAGATCGGAAACATAGCTATGAGAAGGGGAAGTTAGATGCTAGAAAAGAGAGCCCCAGCGAGTTTCACGGTGTAATATAGGTACACAGAGAACCAGATACCACCACCACCTTTACGTAGAAGAGAACTATAATACCAGAGAGTTGAACACACGGACGGAAGGACGGAGAGGCGCATGAAGAGGTGTGGCCGATCATCGACTTATTCGTGTCGTCGTCGTGTTCGGTGTCCTCCTCGTCCTCCTCGACCTCCTCCTTCTCTTCCTCCTCTTTGTCGTCGTCGTCGTCGTCGTCGTCGTTGTCGTCGTTGTCGTCGTTGTGAATTTGTTGTCACGTGACCGCAACGCGCGCGTCTATAACACCGCCGTGAGAGTTCTCTCCCCCTCTCTCTTTTTCTCTCTTTTATTTTCGCTGTATGTAATACGGGTCAGTTTGTCTCCGGCACCTAACGCAATAGTTAAACATTGCTGAATAACGCCCCCCCGCGGATTACGGAGTACCAAGAAAACACACGCGCCCGAAGTTTTTCTTTTTCCTACTGTCAATTTTTTCCCATTCGAAATAAAAAAAAACATTTTTTTTCTTTTCGTTTCAAGATACGAAGTTATATGGATAGTCGTGAGACAATTTATCTTATTTTATTATGTACTTATTATTTATTCTTATTTTTTTCTTCTCATTTCCTCTGATAAACAAATATATTACCGATAGCAATTGAATGTTACGATAAGTTTGTGGAAAATATTAAAAAAAGAAAAAATCTGTCGAAAAATGAAATTCAATTTATACACCGATGTACACATACCTATATAATAAGTTTCTTCTTTCTTTTACTCACTCAGCTAGCGGTGGTGAACAAGGTCACGCCTCACGCGGAGGTTCACCCGCAATCGATAAAGGCGTCTGATCGAAGGGGAATCCCCCGCGTGTTTAACTGCAGCGCCACTTATTAATCTGTAATATCATAATATATTACTGCAACCATCAGCTGTTCATTATTATATTGATATTTTATAATACGAATCAGGAAGAGGTAAACGATGGAATGAGGAAATAGGGGTGAAATTTTTCGAATCTTTAAAACAGACGGTTCATTCGCCAAGTATTACGTGATATGATAATGAATATATAGTAAAAGATGGAAGAAATTGAAGAAATAAATAAATAAAACTAAAATTATCGAATAAAATTTGTTAGACGCAGAGGTCAGCAGCGGAGAGGGCTGAATTGTCTCCCGTACCCGGGAAAACCTGTATATTATCAATTCTATTGCGCGTATATAACTATATATATATATATACACTATGTGTGTGTATATATATATGTAATACATACTGCTGCACAGTGCACCCCAACCACCAGTTTTGTCCGGGATTATATAGAACTATCCAGAGTCCCTGCGATGGCGTCGCCTCTCTGTATTGTATGTACTGACTACGCTACTCTCTCTTTCTCTCTCCTTCGTCTCTTCGGCACCACGACGACGATCACGATGTAGATATCGAGTAGAACCAAGTTGAGTTGAGTCGAGTCGAGTCGACGGCCAACTCGAGTCAAAAGCTTGCTTGCGGGAATCCGGTAATGCACCACGTGGATCGTACAGCTCGCGTATCGACCTTCCCTCCTTCAAGTACCCGGCGAAATATATACGCAATGCCCTCTACCCTCCCTTTCTTCCTTTTTTTTTCCTCCTTCTCTCTTTCTCTCTTACTCTTTTCTTTTTGCATAAATATATTTATCCCTCTTTCTCTCTCTCTCTCTCTATCTCTGTTCCTCTCGCTTTTTCTAATATCCAGCATATAGGTAGGCTTTGAAAATACATGCGCTCAACCTGCAGCTGGGGTAGCTGCAAGTCTATACAGATAATATGCGCGTAAGTTTTACGTCATTTATATACGTTATTATATTTCTATTTATGATATATTTCACAACGCCTTTCGTATATACCTACGTGCAGCAGCGTGTACCGCCTTGTAATCGATTACGTAGACCTTCCGCAATGAGCGAACAAACGTTCAATGACGCGTTTTTTTCTTTTTTTTTTCCTTCCTAAAAATCATACGGTTCAGGATCACCTCTTGCAATGGCGGGAGAGAAGAAGAAAAAAAATTAACTTATGCGTGAATATAATCGAAAAATTTCTGAAATTCTAAAATTCTACATACGTAGATTGTTTTATTAAAACGGCATGGCAGCAGCGAGCAAGAGCATCGACTAATAAGAGGGGCGTTCGACCTGTTGTCTCTTTATATGTATGTTGGTATTCTACGACTATTTATATACCGCTTCGTCGTCGTCGTCGTCGTCGTCGTCCACGGGTTCTCTCGCGGTAGTAGCGGGTGATACGATCGGTTGTCGTCCTCTCGTTCAACTATAGCCCGCCTGCTTGCGCCTGCCCTGCCTGCGTGCCTGCTTGCCTGCCTGCCTGGAAAATCAGCCACCAGAAGTTATACCGCGAGATCCGAAGCGCACCGCATTATTATACATCCCACCATTATAATACCTTATATATACCCCGCTACAAATATATCCTACGTTTATAATAATGATAATATACACACAATTTAACATTAATATAGATCCGTGATTCTCATTCTATTCATCTATCCCCCTCCTCTCTCTCTCTCTCTCTCTCTCTCTTCAACTTTTCATGCGTATATGCTGGCACGCGTTATTATTATTTCTGCGTTTCTGGGGGGGGGGGGGGGGGGGGGTAATCGATTTATATTGTATAAAATACGTTTTATAATTATTAATTGTCTTTAATATTTCTGTTGTCATTATTTGTTATCATCTTTATATACCATATACCTGCGGCATATGAACACACGTATACGTGAGTGCACGTATGGTATGTATATGTATACATATATGTAGGTACTCGCGATATTTGCGCTATACGTACGTACGTATAGAGCTAGCAGATCGACGGACCGACGCGATGGACGGACGACGAACGAGCCTTGGCGAGTTGGTGCATATCCCCCTCTCCCCTTCATTCCTCTGCCCAACTCTGCTCACCATCCATTCCCCCCCTTTCAACCACCCCGAAGCCCTCTTGTGTATTGATCCTTCGATAGTAAGTATGTACCGCCGCGCCGGCTGTGTAGAAGGCTTATGCTGCCGCGGCACTGTGATCTCCGAGGCTCCTACGCCGCACTCTCTTCTCTCTTCTCTCTCCTCTCTTCTCTCTCCTCTCTTTCTCTCCTCTCCTCTCACCTCTGCACGAAAGTGAACCGACCTGACTGTACATACATACCTATATAGGTATACGTACACATGCCTAATACTCTCTTTATACATAGATATTATATCGCGGTAGCAGCTCGTCGTCGTCGTCGTCGTCGTAGTCGTCGACGAAGAGCGTCGACGCCGGCGAAGTCGGGAATCCGGAGTTGTTCTATATAGTTCCATATGCGACGGGCTATAGCTACGGGAATATACGGAGGGAGCGGGGGGAGGACAGGGGTTGGCGAAGAGCAGGCACTGGTGTGTTGGGTTCGAAAGCTTTTCGCGGAGCAGTCCTCGCTCGGTCGGATCGCGTGCGCGACCTCGCGCCCCGCCACTTGTTGTTGTTACTCAGTCAGTGCGCGCGGTCTTCCGCGTACACACTTATATCCGTAAAACTCCGTGATATTATACCTTAGTACTGAATTATTATTATTTGCATTCTTTTTTTTTCTTACTTTTTTCTACTTTTTATCAACTTTTTTATTTTTTTTTTTTTTATTTTTTTAATTATTATACATTTCATACGTAGTCATTGAATTTCCCCTATTCTCCGCGCTCGTATAGTATATATATATATATATACATATATATATTCTGTAAATAGTGAATCTGATAATAACAATAATAATGATATAAGTAAGTCTGTTGACCGCGCGCCCAAAATTGTGTGTTATTACAACTATCTGCATATATGACTTCTTTTTTTTTTATTTTTCGTTCGTCGTAATACGTGTATGACACGTACATGATTGTAGATAATTATTATCGACGTTAAATTTAGAGAAATTGTTATTTCTATTAGATTTAACGTATTTATTCTATAAAACAGAAGATATTGAAATAGAGAAAGGGGAAAAGGGAACGAGAAACAGAGAGCGAGAGAGAGAGAGAGAGAGAGAAAGAGAAACAAGAGAGCGTGTATTCCTCTCTCTGGTCGATGGCGATGGCTGTGTGTCGTCTGCCTGCGGTGACGTCACAGCCTCTGCAGGTATAATACGCATACATATGGTTATGTATATTCTACTATTCCATACGTGCATATTAAAACACGGAGAGAAGAATTGTGGATAAAATAAATTTGAAAAAAAAAAAAAAAAATTACGTGCGGTGTTACTAAAAAAAATACAATTAGAGTTACGTCCGTATAATAAAACCGTTGTATATGATTCTATAATTTATATAGTTTATATACAACGCAATTATTACGTAATTCAATTTCTCGCTTTGGAAAAATCGGAAATTTCGATTCGATTGGTAGAGACTGATGACGGAGGAAACTCGAGGTCGCGGAGCTCCATTTTACCGACACAACACAACGTGATGCGGAATCGAAGCACGCCGGAGAAAAGAGCTTAAAAATTTAACCCCGACCTCGAGCAACGTTTCTTATTAGATGAATGATTTTTTTTCCCTTCAATTTTTTTTTTTTTTTTTTCTCTGTATCTTACTGTTTTTGGATATTCACGTTCTTTGCATAGAGTTATCGAGATAATAATTTCATGCATTATTTTAAAACGTGATATACAATAATGTGCATTGATGTGATTGTGGTTGTGGACTCGATTAAATCTCTAGGGAAAAGAAAAACAGAGAAATGTTGACGACCTGCTTAGACGCGTATGACGTTTCAGGGTGGTCCGAACAACAACGCGCCTGCTAAAAATGCTGTTAACAGCACGCAATCATCGTCCGCGGTTGCGAATCCTGGCAGGTGCGGGCAGCCCACTGCCCTGGGAATAGATTGGACACGACGCGACAATGCCCCTGCTCGTGACCACAGGAACTCGTCCTCTTCCACGAGTCAAGTCCAGGGTCAGCTTTCTCAGGTACACCTTTGTAGACACCTTTTTTTCTATCTAATTTTCCTTCGATGTGACGATCCAATCTAAACCTAAGTATCATCGTCCTCATCATCATCATCATCATCACCATCATCATTATCTAATGCGGGACTGAAAACAGTTTCTACTCTTCTCAATTCTTGTCTCATATCATTGAATCGATTCATTAAACGGAGATAATTATTATGAAAATGTCCTATATGGAAGAACCTTGATGTTTAAATAATTTCCAAGACGCATTTTAAATCAGCGTTAAACGTTCGAGCCCTTGACCCACTATAGTACTCCGTCGGCGTATAATATGGCATGGCGTTGCAAATTTCCTTTCACTATTGGTTTTGACACTTTTTGTATTATCATAAAATCGCAAAGTAAATTATAGTATCGCGATGACGTCGATGATGCAAATTTTGTAGCCATTTGGAACGGTCGATATTTGCCCAGTAATTTGGTACACCTGTGTTATAGGTTGCTTGTGGCGGTCTCCTTCTCTCACGCGTGGTTAAATTTTCCGTATGCGCGTCAGCAGCTTGTAGCTTATGGGGTTTGTTGTTCGTTGATAGTTGGCTGTTGCCCGTCGCGCATAGATGCGCAACGTGATGATCAGAATCCATGCAAAGAAAATAAACGAAAGTCCAAGTAAGCTATTTGGAAGTACAGTTTTCGCGGGGTAAATAAATATGTGCGAAATACGTAGCCTCGGAATAAGCAAAGAATGGAGGAACGGGATATACTGCGTTTAACGAGAACGCGCGAACCGTGGAAACAATAAACTCAGAGGGAGATCTGAAGGGGAAAAGAGAACGAACGAGACGTGAGATAACCGGCGACCAGCTGCGAGCAAACGAATGAACGAACGAACGAAACGTCCCGTGAAAAGATGATGCTGTACCTAAAGAGTACAGAGAACCGACTAACTGGTGGGAATCCAAACACGATGATCGTCGTCTGTGGCGCTCGCGCGACCTCAACCGTACCGAACCTGAGCTGCGATATCAACTCGCACGTATCTCACAACTAAAACTCAACACACAACATTAACGGACGAACGAGTAGAGCGTCTAAAAAGCCAGAGCAGGGGCAAAGGCAGCAGCTCGGTGTGTTCGTTGTTTAAGCCGGGTCGGGGGGAGGGCGACGTTGGTTGGCTGGTCGCTCGGTTGTTCTTCCTCTCTCATCTACCCTATGGTATAGCTCTTTCTCACTCTGTTTTTCCGACACTGACACACGTTCAGAGAAGGCCGCAGCACTCCGCCACATTGATTTTACCGGTCTCACTTACACGCGTGTCCGAGCCGTTCACCGAAGGAATGTCTCATACGGCTGTCTCTCTTTCTCTCTTCCCTCTGCTGCTCCCTCCCGCCCTCCCTCCCTCCCTAGTCCCTAGCATCCCCCTCTCGTTTCGTTCGTTCGTTCGTTCGTTCGTTCGTTCGTTCTGTTGTGATCGGGGGCGCGCGGGGCGGCGGTAGCGCCGGGGAGGTGGAGGTTGCACCTTTTGCCGCATCTCGGATTCTCGCGTTGCTCATTTGCCGTACGTAGGAGAAACTCCGTTGCCTAGTAGTATGCGAGCGCACGGTGGTTGGACAGTTACGTTTCGATTAGGCGTTTTAGCTGTCGTCGTGTTGTTGTTTTTTATTATTTATTTTTTTAATCGTCAGTTCTCGTACTATGACCGTATCGGTGACGGCCGCAGTATTATTTTTATCATTATCATTTGTACTTGGAATGTCGTGGCCATTGATGACCTCGAACGAGACGACGACGACAAACGAGAACGGGAACGCAACGAACATTACGAATTACACGAACGTCACGACGACACTCGACGTCGTTTATTCTGCATTTGCTGTTATTTCTCCTGCTGCTGTTGCTGTTGCTGTTGCTGCTGCTTGTCCGTCGGAAGATCGAGATTATTAAACAATTTGCGACACCGCTACTATTATCGCCGTCGTTCTAGGAGCCGTTGAGTTTGTGAAGTAGAGACTACACTTGCATTGGTCTTGCCTGACTTGCCTCGGTTCGCGCTTTGCCCTACCTTGCCTTGCTTTGCCTTGCCTCGCGCCTCGTATCGTCTCGTCTTGTCTCGTCTCCTCTCGCCGTGCCTCGCGACGACGGAACGTGGAGCAGGGCAGCGGTTATGGCCGCGACTACGCCTGGCTTCCGGGGTTAAACTCGGCACCCCACATGCCCCTATTTCATCTGGGTTCGTATATATGTAGACTATATCCTCCCTTATACACATGGACGATCTCAATATCGGCGATCACGTGTTACGCACCTTCCAAAATACATAACTACTCCTGTTTAGCTAAAGTCACGGAACGTGTACGAACAGCCCCCAAAAACAAAAAAAAACTGATACGAATACACCGGCGTACCGCAGATTATACCGATTACACCGCTACGAACGTGTAGTTTCATTCAAATATCTGTATATACATGATGTGTGAGGAGTTTTCGATTTCTTTTTTTCTGTCAATAGAAGAATACGATGTCTCTACGATCGACACCTTTCATATTTGCGATACTAATGGTACCCACCCCACTCTCATAGTTTATATCTGACCGCATCTCTCGCTCTCTAACGTTCATTAACCGCATAGTATCGCACCGTCAAAACTAAACGTCATTGTTGAATGACGTAGCAACAGATAGACGGGATCCCGGCTTCTCGCCGCTCGGTTATCGTGCCCGTTAATCTAGGCAACGGAACGAACTCGCACTTGTGTTCGGCATACTTACCAATCAACGAACAACTAACGCATCATATGTACGACTTAACTACACGAGTATTTGGATTCCGGATTTAGATTTTGATCATGATTCAAAAGTCTGACTTCTTTATTCTGATGTACCAGGTATATCGACACGTACTGTTCGTACGTTCATAGGTAGATAGATGAATACGTATATACAATGATACATACATAGTCATAGAGGTGAGTTCCTGAGTATATACATAGTAAGTAAAACTGCCCCGTTCGCGCGGTGCGCGCCGCACCGTAGCCCACGATTCTACGAGGCTCTTTACCCCCCTACACTTCGTCTCGCCGCATCACAGAGAACCGAACCGAACCCGCGTATCTCTCTCCCTCAGAGTTCTCTTGCTCTCTCTCCCCCCGGTCTCCGCTCGACTTGCCCCCTCTTACCCCCCTCTTGCCCTTCTGGCTGTCCCCCTCTGACTAGGGTCCTCCATTTTGTCGTGATTCCTCTAGCACTAAACATATATTGCATATTTTGTTCAATCTGCAATACAGACGGGCGTGTTTTTTATTTTTTAACACTGGTGCCAATGGTTGACATACTGACTAGTCGCTCAAACAGCAAACGTGATTATGGGGCTCTGTCGTAGACCGTCCTGGAAGGTGCTCTCACTTGCTATATCTATACATGTGCATACATTTAAACGTTCACACACACAATTATCTATCATTTTCTTACATCTACCTCCATTCCCTTAACATTCTGAAGTCTTTCTCTCCATCCACCATCTGTATGTCCACATATCTCAATAACTGGTACTCAAGTCCCTCGATAAGTCTTCGAGATTTCCCATAATTTCATCGCTCATATTATA
The DNA here is from genome assembly GCA_963932425.1 of Athalia cordata. NCBI lineage: Eukaryota > Metazoa > Arthropoda > Insecta > Hymenoptera > Athaliidae > Athalia > Athalia cordata. Next base: position 38,524,367 of record OZ010626.1, read on the forward strand.
ATACGTTTTTATTTCTGCATTTTATAGATGTCTGCTGGATCACAAATTCAGATGGCACCCCAATCTACTGTAAACTCTGGTCAGTCGGTACATAGTCAAGACTCGAATATGAGCACCGGTAAGTATAAAATATTTAGAGATTTCAACTGTAGAGTAACCTAAGATCGAAGAGTCACTTTTCTTATTATTGACAGGCTCGTCGCATAGTGACAAGGAGGTGGACCCAAACACGCCGGAGAAGGTGCCGAGGACTCCTTCGGAAAGGAAAAGAAAGCGCAAGGTAGATGATGGGGTCGGGGGGGTGCCAGGGGGACCTGTGGGGGGCAAGGGGGCTCGATCGGTTGCTGCCCTAGAAAACAAGAAGATCAACGAGTACTTTGTCAAGCACCATCCAGGCAATAGCCCCATCCGATTAGCTGGAGCTAAAAGCCCCTCCCCCCAGCAAGGATACCCCATGGTTAGTTCATAGATATCATATCATTCCTTATCTTAATAATATTTGTAGCATAGCTGCTTGCCATTATCACAAAGTGTAAGAAATAAGGAGTCGTGTTTGATTTGATGGTATCACAGCTTTTGCCCAGCAACGTATCTTAAGCTTGGGCAATCGATCAATGAAATGAGCTCTATCTGTTCCATAAATTTGCAAGCTCTAGATGGATTCATCTTAACATGGTGTAGAACCTCTTTTGTTGCATTATATTCACACGGCAAACTGTAAATTACAAAGTGAAGAAAGTAGCCGATGATGTTCTGTTTCTATGAAGTCAATGTTGAATTATCCTGGCATGATACGCAATGATTTTGAGTTCCCCTTCCTATGCTTCCGTTTTGTATTTACATACATTCATTTAGTGTCGAGATCATAAGCTATCGAAAGCCAAATGATTGCACGGCTAATACTTTGACCTGATTGTTATTCAGTACCCACCATCGCCACAGCAATTGTTGTCACCACAAGTAACGACACCAAATTCTTCGGTGGCGGAATTTTCTTCGTTGATGCAGCCACCGCGACCCCATCCACAGCCTCCACCTCCCCCTCCACCGGCCTCTACACAGCCTGCGAGCTCGATGGTCAGCAAGCAGGTGCAGGTAAGGCCTACCAACCTCCCTAGGACAAGCCAGGTCAGGCAAGCGAAGACTAACACCCCAAATGTAAGCACCAATCGGTTGTTTCTGCAAACGTTTGACAAGAATCGTCTGATATTTTAAATTGCTCTAGTTTCTTGCATAAGTTACATCAAAGTCGTCTCAGTAGTAAAAGATCCAAAGGGAAGTCCATTGTTGGGCCGATGAATTTTTTTTGCTTCTCTCCAGTTTGAAGATATCAGTTAATTATTTTAACTTTCAGGTGGCTACATGCTCATCATCACAATTGAGAAACACGGTTCATTTTAGAATTGTAATTGGACTTTCTTGTCAGGTGTCTGCAGAGACCTGAGCTAGCTTACCGCTGGCTAACAGTAACGTTGTTGTAATTTGTCATTGTAGTAGTGAGGCTACCTTGCGATGACACTATTTAAACCAATCTAAATAATTTGGAATTGACGTTTGATTTTGATAGAAACAGGTAAAGGTAATAACAAATTTCGATACCTTCTCGTTTACGTGGCATACATTTTTGGTGTTTTCTTTGCTGCCCGTGATTGATTCTCAACATTTTCGGCATTACTGCTTCACTAGTTTGCCAACCACTTGGGATTACCAAGCAAGAAATACAATGTAAATCACAGGAACAGCGAAAAGTGAAAGTGTGATTCTTGGATTTGCGGATAATTAATCTTAGGCAGGGTTGTCATTTGATTTAATTGGTTCAAAGTGCAACAAGGTAGCTCTGCTATTTATAAAACTATGCTGACAAATGTATCTAACGTTACATTGGTTAAAGGTCTTCGATCTAAGTTCTCTTTGTGATATTTTCAGACGGAGCTTACTTGCCAGAGGATACAAGAATTTGAAACACAAGCCTCTTCAGATTTGGAACTACGTAATAATAAAATTGACGAATTGAACCGAGTAAGTGGACGTTTTTCTAGCCAACAAAGCAATAACCAGCTCTCAGGTGTAAGCAACCAATAATATCTTGATATAATTCAATAATATTTGCTCAATATTTAAATGATCTGACAAATTCTCTTCAAACTATTTGTAATGTCGAATTACGAGAGAAATCACTTTCTATGTTAACTCAATTAGAGACAATACACTTTGGTCAATGCCGACATTAGCTATTTATACTTTTAACTTTTCAGACAACGGAGGAGCTTAGGCATCAAATGGCTAATCAGCAAAAGGTGATCGAGCAGCACAAATCACATATAAATAAGTGTATAGACGTTGTAAAGAAGTTATTAAAAGAAAAATCAAACATAGAAAAAAAGGAAGCTAGACAAAAGTGCATGCAAAATAGACTGAGGCTGGGTCAGTTTGTGACTCAGAGGGTAGGAGCTACTTTTCAAGAAAATTGGACCGACGGATACGCGTTCCAAGAATTGGCACGGCGGCAGGAAGAAATAACAACGGAACGAGAAGAAATTGATAGACAGAAAAAATTGCTTCTCAAAAAAAGGCCGTCTAATAGTGAGACGGGTCGAAAACGCAGCCAACCTCAACCGTCTCTGCATAATGGTACCGAAGCTACTTTTCTCAAACCTGACGCAGTTCCGGGTTCTTATACATGGCAGGAGTACTACGAAGCTGATGAAATACTGAAGGTAAATATCAGTTTATTCACCAAATTTTATTTAGTTTCATCGATCCTCATCTAATCGATTTTTTAAAGTTGAGACAAAGTGCGTTGAAAAAAGAAGATGCAGATCTGCAACTTGAGATGGAAAAACTTGAAAGGGAACGCAACTTACACATTAGAGAACTGAAACGTATACACAACGAGGACCAATCACGCTTCAACTCTCATCCTGTGCTCAACGAGCGATACCTTTTACTCATGCTCTTAGGAAAGGGAGGTTTCAGCGAAGTGCATAAGGCAAGTCTACCATCAAACTTACGATGGAAAATTTCTTCCATTCTATTGCAGCCTGCTGGATTATGTCCTTTCAAACTTACACAATTCTTAAATTCTTCTTCACAGGCATTTGATCTAAAAGAACAACGCTATGTAGCCTGCAAGGTACATCAACTTAATAAAGACTGGAAAGAAGATAAAAAAGCCAATTATATCAAGTGAGTAATTTGCCTATTTTGAATAAACCTTTGGAAGAAATTTAGATAAACTTAATTTTGCTATGGCAAAATGTTTTTTTCAGGCACGCACTACGGGAATATAATATTCACAAGTCGCTAGATCATCCCCGAGTTGTAAAACTATATGACGTATTTGAAATTGACGCCAATTCGTTCTGTACAGTTTTGGAGTACTGCGATGGTCACGATTTAGATTTCTACCTCAAACAGGTGAGTATCTATAATGATCCAGAAAACGCAATGACTTCAATGTCCATTACCCTATGGGTTTTAATATTACAAACACTTTTTCATCAGCATAAAACTATACCGGAGAGGGAAGCAAGATCAATCGTGATGCAGGTCGTATCTGCTCTCAAGTATCTCAACGAAATAAAACCACCCGTCATTCACTACGATTTGAAACCAGGTGAGGACTGAACTTTAACGAATAACAATTCACACGTCATACATCTACCCATCGTGTTTTTTAAGACTCTAATTCCGAATGATCTCTGGACTGATAACATACACTTTGCCATGTCCACACTTTTTAGCTGTTCATTATTCCCACACTAACACACCAATTCTATAGATTATTATTAATTGAATATTCACGAAATACGATTTATAGACTGTTATTAATCTTTTTACAGGGAATATTTTGTTAACCGAAGGAAATGTCTGTGGTGAAATTAAAATCACAGATTTTGGATTAAGTAAAGTTATGGACGAAGAAAATTACAATCCAGATCATGGAATGGATCTAACTTCACAAGGAGCTGGTACCTACTGGTATGCGTTTATCGATGTTTTAATATAGGAGAAATACTTGAAGAGCTTGATCTTCGTCATGCTAAGTATAATGAATATTTTTCAGGTACCTTCCACCGGAGTGTTTCGTTGTCGGTAAAAATCCACCAAAAATTTCATCAAAGGTTGATGTCTGGAGTGTCGGCGTTATATTCTATCAATGTCTCTATGGCAAGAAGGTGAACAAATCCGTACCACACTCTAGGAACTGAATTTCTTTCTTTTCCCATTTGTACTTTACCACCGATGTCCAACTGTATTTTTTATTTTGCTTGTTTTTTTGCTTACAGCCGTTTGGTCATAATCAGTCGCAGGCAACAATCTTAGAGGAAAATACAATACTAAAGGCAACAGAGGTTCAGTTTGCTAACAAACCAACAGTGAGCAACGAAGCTAAGGTAACTAATTATCCTACCTCAAATCTGTGATTGGTCTCGACTCATTAGGATTGGAATCATCGTTGACTGGTCTGTCAGATTTACAAGTATGTTTTATTTTTCTACTGTTACAGAGCTTTATTCGAAGCTGTTTAGCGTACAGGAAAGAGGAGCGTATAGATGTGCTGACGTTAGCCCGACACGAATACCTACAGCCTCCGGTGCCAAAGCATAACCGTCAGGCTAACAGTCAGCAGCAGCAGCAACAGCAACAGCAACAAATCCAGCAGCAGCAACAGCAAACGTCGTTTACCACTGGGATGTTCAGTGGTATGAATGCGTCCAGCAGTTCGTAGTGGGAACAGACTTGAAACGATTCATCGAGTATAATAAATACATGCCAAATCCTAAATGACGAACTGCACGAGACCGCTTCACCTCAATACAATAGCGTCGTTCCCTGTAAAGGTAAACTGTGTAAATACTGAGAAACTGCTGCTGTACCGTTGTAGCAACCTACCTGGATGAAGAAAAATCTAGGAGGAGGTAGTTGCCAAAATATCGTGCTGCGGTCGTTGCGAGTCTAGGAGCTTGAGTCTATCTACAACCGAGCCATGCTACTTTATTCATCAAGACGACACGTGTTCGTAAATATTCAATTGTATTATTGTTCCTTGTAATCGATGAACAGCGGGCTGACTGAAATAGTGTTAAAAGAAGAAGAAAAAAAGGAGAGGAAAAAGAAAAATAATGAAATAATGAAAGGAGAAGAATGAAAATGATGAAAGAGAAACAGATAAATATGTGATAAGTCATTGTGAATTAAAAAGTGTAGTTGACTAAAAAAAAATAATAATAATAATTCAAAGGAGATAATCCAGTGGAAGTGCTACTCGGTGAGGGAAATAAAGAGAGACGCGTGAACCTTTTTGGGGGTAAAAGACAAGAAAAAAAAAATTAATAATGGTTAAAAATAATAAAGAGTACCGAAGGAGCAAAGACTCTGCCTAATAGAACGGTTCCTCTCTTCTGACTTTATGTATGCGTGAATGTGTGACGAAAGATTGTTAGCTAAGAGTGCGTGTATATATTTATACTATATATATATTTATATATATATGCTAATAAATATAATATGCATATATATATGGTGTAAAAAAAAACAAAAAACAAAAGAAAAAAAAAAAGGACGGACAGCATCGACAACTGTGGTGGCTCTATCCTCGCATGACCGCCGTGCTGTCAAGTATTCCATGAATATTTGACCGCACTTCATGTTACTTTATTCAAATATTAATATTATTACTTATATCATGAATAATAATGATTAACACACACGTGGAGAGTTGGTTGGTTGTGTTCCTATTCTGGAGAAACGATGGGGCTCTTAGCTACAGGATTAGCTCGGGTTGAATAAGATATAATTGATTTCATACTCCCTATGTGAAGAAAAAAAAAACCAAAACAAATAACAACTCCGACAACCATTATCCCTTTCTTTGCGTTGAAACGTGAGGAAAGCCAAGCACCTCTCATATCTGCCGCATCTTTTTCCTCGGATGAATTCACCTCGCCTCATGTCACTTCACTTCAATTAAACTCAACCCAACTTGACCCGACTCAACTCACCTAACCTCACCCCCCACCTGCCGTCTTTACCCAAATCTACCGGAGACGATGAGGGAGGGATTCCTCCACTCGCTTCGTTATAGTCATTTTCGTGCTGAACAGATTCATATAATCGGGCGTTTAAATTTTAAAGTAAGCATCATAATTATATACCAACCCAATCATTATAGTTTCTTTACTTATAATTTGTTTTATATATGTACGTTATATATAGATAATTATGAAATAGGAGACTAAGTTATTTTATCAAGTGCCCTTGCTTTGTATTATAGTCGCGTCTGTCGACAAATCGCAGCTTTTGGGAGTACTAGAGAGAAGAAGAAGAAGAAGTTGTTAAAATGTTGTAAACTTGTTGGTAAGACGTAGGCACAGCGGCGATGTCTCGCTACCAACATGATTGTCAAAGTGTGGTCAGAGGAGAATACATTACAAGTCTGAACAGTGTCTACTATATCCACTTCAGTTATATTCGAGAAGCCAAGCCCGTCCCTGTTTCCCATCTACCGATCCATTTCAGTCATCGATAAAGGAAGACTTGTAAGTAGGACGAATTTTTATTATCCTAGATAAACATTTCAATTATCATTGGCCTAAGCCTTCCATTTTTTGGGTTTTACTTTCTTTTTTTTTCGAAGAGAAATAGGGAAGTGGTAGGAACCCTGTTGGATATATAACACATGCCAATCGAGGGATATTTGATGTATTCAGTTGGGTGCCACTATCGGACAAGTGATTTACATCTGAAAAACATAAATCGAAGCTCAATTATTTACCACAAATATAGCTTAATAATTGTTTTTTTTTTGTTTTGTTTTTTTTACTTTTTATTATTATTTTACTGTTTTTTTTTTTCCTACAGAGGTAAAATATTGCTACAATCAATCCATATAATTGGACGGTCATCGGTTTCATCACACAAAATACATCAACGATTTAATCTACTGTACTATAACGGATTTCATTTTTCATCCAAAAAACACCTAATTCTATTTTTTAAATTCTTAATTTATTCTTTTCTTTCCCCCATTTTTCACTCCTCATGGTTTCCGCGGAAGGGAGTGAGGTGTGCAAAGGAATAATGTAATAGCAATAAAAGAAGTTCTGTGTATAATCCTAATAACTCTGTTAAAACCTTTGAAGAGTAAATTCGATCTACAAAAATCCCCCTCCACTCTTTATCAATTTCATTTGGGTAAATGGTCATATATATTTTTTATTGGTCTTTCCCGTCTCTATGGATATTTCGAGATGTGCGTGCTACTAATCAGTTAAAACTTATTCCATGTACGTACACACGTGACAAGAAAAGTGTGCATGAGCTTGAGCTTCTGATTTTTTTTTTACTCGATTTTTCCCATTTTTTTTTTTTCATCATTTTTTCCACCGCAGAGTTATTTACCGTTTTAATTTTTTTGCAAAATGGATTATGAAATAATTTAATTTAGCCCGAACGATAAAATCGGAGCATCATTGGATATTGAGTTGTAGCTACCAAAATTACAGGTATTGAAGTTTTGTAACTTATCCTATAATAATTACATATAAAAAAAAGCAAAATACATACATTCAAAATTCAAAAGAAGCATAGAGAACAATTCGTATTGAGTTTTAACAATTGAGCACGATCAATCAATCAGATTAGATTTTTATAATATTTTTTGTCCCTGTTTCATCGATCATCTAAAAAATTCTTCCACAGGACAGTATTGATTTTCTCCCTATTCCTCAATCTCTCTCTTTCTCTGTTTATGTGAATATGTATGTCTCTGATAGTTACTTTGATGTCAGGATATAACGTTAGAAAAAGTTATGCCATAAACAGTACGTAATATAATTTATTCTGAAAATTGATTTGGCAACATCTTTTTCGAAATCCTCCCTTTGCAACTTTTTTGTAAGATAATTTATTCGTGAAATATCTAACTTGCATCGATATTCAGTTACTGTAAAATTATTTGAAGAAAAAAAAAAAAAAAATTGCAAAACATATTCGGATAAAAATCATTATTTTCTATTTTACTTGATCATTTCTCTAGAAGATTCGATCAAATGATTTTAATGATTATCTATTTATTTCATTTAGCAAGCAGTCTGTCCATCCAAGGAATTAGATATGCTTGACGAGTTCTTCTAAGCTTTCCGTAACTAATATCCGTACTTGGAAAGGCACGTGTACTGTTGAAAGCAGTTACTTGATATCGGTTAGTATCAAATTCAACTTTTGTTTCCTAAATATAATTATTTTTTTTCTTCTCCTTTAATCTAAAATCAAGACAAATAAATCTTCGTCAGACTCTGGCTATGATTGCGACCTAAGAAATACTTGATAAATTATTATTTGAAAGAAAGTAGGTAATTAGTTTTTAGATTCGTTGACGTTATGATAAAAAATAGAAAGTGGCATAGTAAAAAGATATAAATTTTCAATGAACGCACGCGACTGCCTCATTGACATAGGCTAATTTTTGTTTAATTGATACTTCTACTTACGCTAGAATTTTATCTTATATCTAACGCGTTCCTAACGTTTCTTTTTTTTATGTTTTTTTTTTGTCTTAAAATCCAAATACTTGAGTTATATAATAATAATAATAATAGTAATAATATGATGCGATTATTGAAATATTTACAAAATTTTTATTTTAATATTATTACTGCCCAAATTACAAACTACCATAGGATGAACCGCACTAAGCATCTCAACATCTTCGGGATAATTGAATGCAACTCGGATCGATGACTGGAATGCTAAGATTACTTCAACGGGTGTAAAATGGGCATTGATAAAAATTGTCCACGGTAAAATCATGTAATACACTTAGTCACAAACACTTTTCACTATTTAGTTCCACAACTGTCTTCAATCAGATTCATCCTCTGACGTAATCACGTATGATATAGGCTTACGGTTTCGGCCAACTTCTCGCCGAGAAACAACTGCTTCCGGACTTTCCAAGTCTGGTACTTTTCTCGATTTTTGCTTCTAAAAGAAAAATAATGAACAAAAAGTGTTTTTATAAAATTGGACGGTTTTGTAGAAGTGAGTCATTGATTAATATCATGTTCGTCACAATGATTATTTTTATTTTTTTTCAAATCTGTTGGCTTGGCCGGATACTCACCTTACTCACGAATATCTCTGATTCAGATTCGGAAGATGACGATCTAGGTTTCTTGACTTTTTTTGTTCCTCTACCACCACCATTTTCAGCCTTTCTCTTGGGCATGCCTGGAAAACAATGTGCATATTTATTTGTTTAATATTATTATTGTGATTGTTATTATTATTATTATTTTTAAGTGCTGCCCAATACCACTACGTATCACTGAATATTTCTGAAATAATTACTTTTTTTAGGTGGACTGGCTTTGATAGGAGAATCTTCGCTGGATGAAATGATAGGTTTTGGTTTGCTCGTTTTTGGTGGAGTATCAGCAATCAAGGAATCGAACACGTCATTGTAGTTCACTGTGGGATCAAATATTCAGGTTATGATTATTACTCCAATTTGTATTTGAGAGAACAAACAAACTCGAAACTTTGTATTTAATTACCTTCTGGTTCCGTCTTTTTAGGTTTCGTTGTGCTCATCTCTTCGTCAGAGTCACTTTCTACTTTGGCTACGTTGACATTCGGTTTCAACCTAGAAAATAAATAAAAAAAATATGACAATTCAGAGTTGCCGAAAATCTATCGAGGGTATAATTTAGACTAGTTTTCTTTGACATGCTACTTACTCTGGTTCAGAAGCGTCACTTGAAAGGTCGTGTACATTCTGGCGATCCGACTCTTCGTCGCTGTCCAATGAATAATTGATATTGGCTGTCGATAGAAAGAAAAAAGTGATTACCCATTGAATCTAAGAGAATGAATTTCCAAATGATCTACCTTTAGCGGATCTACGTGGTTCTCGCGCTCTGGGAGGTGGTGATATACTTTCGAAATCAATCTCGCTGCCAGCTTCGTCAGAATCAGCACTTACTTTTTCTTTCTTCAACTTTTCCTTTTTGACTGGTTTAAAAGACAACGTCGTTTGTTTTGTACCTGTAAAATGAACGTAAGAAAAATCCCGTCAATTATCTTCATCCATTAATTAGGCAGTCTCGTTCAACATTAACTAACCTCTTTTAACCGCAACCTTCTTTTCCACTTTTTCAGGACTGTTACCGACTCTGTCTTCAAGTGGCTTTGCGTTCGAATCGACTAGTAGATCGAATTCGTCTTTCTCATCCACAACCTCTTTCTTCACCTGAAAATTAACATCGAAACGCTTAATTTCAGAAAATCTCTCCGTATCATTGGAGAACTTGATTCGATTGAATGCAATTAAACCAAATATAAGTTGTATTTGATTGCGACCCTAATCACCTTTGCTAATTTTTGGAGCGCGGTCTTCTTATCCTTAGCAACTTCACTCGCTTTCGACATCTTTTTTCTTAGATCGCTATCGATGACCGGTAGGATACGACGAACATCTTCGGATTTGAAAACTTTTGTCGGCGGTTTTTTTGCTCCTTTTTTGGATTTTTCTTCCTCTTTTCTTTCCTTTTCTTCAACCTAGATTCAAATTGTTAAGTAATTAGTTAATAATTATCCTCAAGCACACCAGTCGATGATGGGTTCAGTTGTTTTTGTACGGTCACCTTATTAAGTTCGGCTGAGAGATTGTCAAGATCTTCTTTCCAAAGCGAAAGAGGCGTGCGCTGTTGCAATCGTTTAAGTTCTGCAGTTTTATCATCTCTTTGACGTAACAACTCGTCTTTTTTCTCTTTCGTCAGGTTCCACATTGTCATTCCTAGAAGGTAATCATAGTTTTCTTTTTCGGCAGGAGCGCTCGCTTCATCGTTATTTTCTGCATTCATATTTTCGGCCATTTCTTCCTGCGAATCAAATAATCGATGAGAAATCATGGAGGTGGAACAGAGAATTCAGTTTTTGTAACGATGTTGCTAATAGCAGCGTATTTGAAAATTCTCACAAGATTTCAGCACTTACCAACGCTTCCTCTCTGTTTTGTCGAAGTTTCCAAGCTAGTACGGGATCTGAGTCGTAGCCTCGTCTCACCAATTCAGCAATCATGTCCTTCTTCTTTTTATTTTCAATCACTAAATCACCGTCACACTTCTCTAGGATAAATCTGGCTTGATTAGAAAGTTTAGCAGCTTCGACTTGAAGGATACCCTCCATATACTTTTTACGTTTGTCATAGAACTCTGATCGGACTTTGAAAAATTCCCTCATTATAATCTCAATGTTCTCATATCTCTTAAGGCATCGTTGATCATCAAATGCACACTAAAATCATCATAATGGTACAGAAATTCATTGAATCACCAAACGAATACAGTAGTAGATCATGTTTGCTAAAAATTCCAACTTACCATGGATGAGCCACTCATCGTGGATTGTAATTTGAAAGCTTTATGGAGCCCATCTCTCTCCATCTCAACTAATTTGTCTCGGCTCATGAAGACGATGAAACGGACCTCGACGTCCGTATTGTATTCCTTGTAATCACTGAAAAAAAAACAAAAAAAAATTTTACCAATAACTGAATTGAATTTTTTACCATTATTGGTCGATCGATAATTACGTTATGACAGCTGGCGTTTTCTCCGAACCGTGCAGCATAGGTTCCAATACAGATTCCTTGTACGTTTGTGTCCAAGTTCCAATGGGTAATTCTGTAATTTCAACTCTGTCAGGGCCTATGACAGAAATTTCACCACTGACCACGTGTCGATCTCCGAATTTTTCTATCGTGCCTTTGAAGTTTTTGTAGTAAGGCAACTGTAAATAATACCAATCAAACATGTTAGATTAGTTCAAAGAATGTTTCACCCGGTTACACAAACCTTCACGTAAATCGATGGGTACTTGCCATGGGTTTCATTTCACCTCCATCGATCATCCTGTGGATGTTTTCGATAATATCTCTAGGGTTGTAATTCGGGATTTTTGTCATCCATCCTGTACCGATACCATCGGCTCCATTGACCAGTACCATAGGTATGACAGGCACGTAATATACAGGCTCAATCTTTTGATTGTCATCATATTCGTAAGTGAGAATAGCATCGTCATTTTTGTGAAAAATGAACCTTGCCAATGGGCTGTAATCGAGAAATTTTTATAAATAACTGTGGAGATATCAAACTTTATCATCGCTGACAAGAATCACGAAATACCTGAGCATTGTGAAAATATAACGAGGACTGGCTGAATCTTTTCCTCCTATGAGCCTGGTTCCAAATTGACCAATTGGTTGGAGCAAGTTTATGTTATTGCTACCAACGAAATTTTGCGCCAAATTAACTATGGTTGACATAAGAGAGACTTCACCGTGATGATAAGCAGATTGTTCGGCAACTGAACCAGCCAGCTGTGCTACCTTAACTTCACGTTTGTCGTTACGTTTCATACACGTGTACATTACTTTTCTTTGACCAGGTTTCAATCCATCGACTGCACTGGGAATTGAACGGACGTTGTCGTAATTACTGTATAGAACCAGCTCAACGTTGATGAAATCTGAGAAAGTCACGGTACGAGTATCCTTTTCATATAAATATTTTTCACCAAGACCTATCTCTTTGCGTCTCTTTGTCTCTTCCATGTGATTAGTGAGCCATTCTTTTCTCTGCTCTACACACTTTTTACTAAATGCCATTCTTATATTCTGGTCATCCTGGTCACCCTCGTATCTGAAGCGTATTCTGTGTCTGGCTATATTCTCAAAGTACTCTTTTGCCTCCTTGGCAGTAGACGTACCCAAACCTGTGAAGATGAATATGACGATGTAGATTTTTTAATTTCAGGGAGAAAATATTCAGCTCTTGTTGTCTTCTAATTGATAAGGAAATAAAAACCTTTGTAGTATTTGATCTTGTACGTATGAAAGTTGGCAGTTTCTTTTTTCCACTCTTCAAATTCAGGTAAAGAAAAGAACGAGAATACCTGGTTTCCTTTTGAAGCTTTTACAATTGGCGTTATAAATTCTTCGACAAAATTATTCTGGAGTAACGTCGGCCAATTATGATGAATGAAGTTTATCAATAATCCTTTGATATGTGAACCATCCTGAACAAGCGTAAAACACGATTAACGCATCACAATATAGATTTGCTATGAATTGATTGAATTTGCATTTACCTGATCCTGATCTGTCATGATCATTAATTTTCCATAACGAAGACTTTTCATGTCATCTCTATTTTCGTATTTCTTTTTGTATTGGAGACCAAGAATTTTTAACAAATTGTTAATTTCGGCATTCTCAAGAATCTGTTTGTGCGTTGCTTCTCTGACATTCAATAATTTACCTAAAATGAAAATAATATTTTAACTAATTTCAAATCAAAAAATAAGTTTTCGCGCGTCGCCAACTCGATTCACTTATATTACAACTTGCCTCTCAATGGGAAGATTCCGTATTTGTCTCTACCAATGCTAGATAGTCCAGAAACTGCCATTGTCTTGGCAGAATCTCCCTCTGTCAAAATTAAAGTACAATCCAACGATCTGACTGTGCCGGCGTCATTAGCATCCTCTAACTTTGGAATACCTAAAAAATTAACACAAATTTTTTATTTTTCATCATCTTATTTTAAGAGTTTCGAATCATGAAGCTCTCAATTTGCATCTACCTTGGAGTTTACGTTGCTTGGTTTTAGGTCCGAGCTTTTGCAGCTGAGTATCAGCTTTGAACTTTGCCCAAGATAACACTGCCTCAACGATACCAATCTTTGTGACCTGTAATTTTATGACCAAAATTTAGGATTCTAATTTACTTATTTCAGTACATTGGTAACTGATCTAGCAACTATATTCACTCACACTATTAATAAATTTGTCCGGTAAAGTGCATTTTGACCCAAAGTTTTTTGATTGCAGAGTCATATTCTCTTTCGTTTGTGAGTCGAATGTTGGATTATTTATAAGACAATTGACAAATATCCATAAATGGTTCTTTATTTGGAATGGTTTGATAGCTAATCCACCCTTATTCTTTTTTTTTAAGGTATCCATGAGCTGTTTCACAATTGCATCCGTTACATGATCCACGTGTCGACCTCCCTGTTAATACAAGTTCGTTTGAATCGTTAATATGTTAGGATCTTTATGAATCAATATCAAAATTGTACGTTTGGGTATTTAGTTCACCTTTGTAGTAGCGATACTGTTTACAAAGGACATCTGCTGAAATCCTTTGTCTGATAAAGTTATAGCAACTTCCCATCTGGGTCCACAATTTTCATAAACAACTTTCAAGGAGTTGCCAATGTCGTCCTCTTTGCCTTTCACAAATAGATCTACGTAATCTTTGAAAGATTTAACCGGTATTTTGATTCCATTGAGGTACACTTGCACTCCTCTAGTAGAAGCTGCAACATCGTAAGCTCTCCGTGTCATCAGTGATACTATGTCTTTGTCAAGAGCCTCCATTCCAAATTTTGATAAATCTGGCGAAAATGTAACTTTTGTGAAGTCTCGCCCTGAAAACTCTTTGACCCTAGGTTCACTGGCTTTTCCCATGTTGTTTCCCCACGTCTGATAAAAAAAGAATGATCGATTCAGAGAATATTAAAATTATCTTATATCAAGATAAAACTATCCATGCAAATTTACTGCAATTTACCTGTTTCAACGACTTCTTGTATTCATTCGACGCAGTTTCGACGGTAAATCGGTGACTGAAAATATTGCACAATTTGGCACCGTATCCGTTCCTACCTCCGGTCACCTTCTCCTCTTTGTCGTCGTAGTTTGAGGATGTCAGGAGGTGTCCAAATATCATTGTAGGTACAAACATTTTTTCCTCTTTGTGAACTACTACTGGAATTCCTTGGCCATTGTTCCATACTGATATCGTGTTGTTGTCACTGTAATAGTTTCAACATAAATAGATGATAGGGAACTCACCATATATTCTTCAAGCGCAATGTTGAGCCAACAAAGACTTGAGTCAAGCTATTTAACTTACGAATCTATGTCAATTTTAATCGTATCCATCTTTGCATCCCTTTGTTTATTGTCGGCTGCATTCACCAAGATTTCATCAAATATTTTATAAAGTCCAGGAACGTAAGATATCTCTTTTTGCACCATCATTTCACTCTCCTTGTCATATATCCACATTAATTCGCGCACCGGCTCTACAGAACCGATGTATGTATCAGGTCGCAATAATATGTGTTCCAACTGAGATTTCTTTTGATAAATTCCCTCAATTGTTTTTTTCTTTGAGGCAGCATCGCCAGCCCCATTTTCTATTGCCCCGCTCATCTTCCTAATGTTGATTCTAAGTATCCTGAAACAAAAATGAATACATACTTTATGGATCAAGTACGTATGATATTTAAGAATTGTTATGTCAGAAGGAACAGCAATTCTTACTAGTAGCACTGCCATAAAATTTCGTATGTATAATGTCTTTATGCATACCTGTTAGCTAGGATTGCAAGTTCAGGATAGTTTTATATCATCAGGAGTGCAAGAGAAGAAACATAAAGGAGATGACATGAGTCGGTTGTAAGTATCATGAGCAGGATTGAAATGCATTATTGGAAGATGTTTATTAAGTTACAAATGCGAGGATTATAGCTGCTAAACTAGTTGGGGAAACAAAGTATCTGAAGACTGCATACCCTAAAGATCTAGTAAAAATTAGGCGGGAAATCGTGGTCATCTAATTGGCTGTGAAGATGGTAGGACGCCAAGGTGCATTCCCAAATCTTTCGAATTGCAGGTATACCTATAGCTTGCATTTGCAGGCTATCAAATAAAGCTGAAAATAGTATGGCTAGATTCGAATAGGTGAAGAAATTTATGGCTGAGTTTTTTACCCACCGGTTTCACGTCTCCTGGACGATAATTCCAACAGGCTTCAGAGCGATTCAGAAGCCTTCGATACACTGACCGTTTATTATTAATTATTGATAGTGGAGTGTCGCGAGATATACCCGAAACACGGCGTCGTTAATTACGCCAAATTCTCATCTTTTTTGCACCTTATTACTTATTGATAATAGATTCGTTATAGATTATTATTCCCACAACACCACACGACCAAATAATGGCGGTTTAGAGAATTTTAGCGTCGTAAACAACGAGGGCCTGGTGGCTAGATTCCCTGCTCTCGGCGTCACTCTAACTTGGCTAACTGCAAACTGCAACGGTCTCAAATCTCAAACCGTTCAACTCGTGTTTGGCCCCCGACGTTCCTCAGATGATAGCTATCCGTAATTCATCTATAATTCCATATGTTTTTATGATCTGATTATAGTAGTTCAATTTTTTGATCAAATCAATCCTCAGCATCAGACAGCTAAAAATCACAATTCTCATCATGGTCATATTTTTAAAAATGAAAGAAGATACCTGTGCAAAGGGACTGCATCAAATCAAAAATGGTTCGAATTCGAGCACACTTGCGAAACGTAGCGTTGGCCTGTTTGTGGGAGGTCGGTAATTGGAAATCCTATAGCGGATAAAGCAGGATGGTAGTCGAAAAGCGAAGGAACTCGAGAAGGTGACCGTAGAGTCGTCGCATTTGGTGAACTCAGGAAGTAATTGGTTGTTCAGTGGTTTTGCTCCTCTGTGGATGTGGTTTTGCCCGATTTTGAGGATAATCGTCACGCGAGATTGAGATACGTTAAATATCGCGACTAGATAAATCCAGTTTGAAGAACTTGGTACTGAAGGCAGTGTTCGTTTGGATTCGTTTAAATTGTGATGCTGTCAAAGTTGATGAGGAGTGCAGACTCGATGGGAGATGCGTGCTGATATGGAGGTAGTCGAGAATCCCCTGATTTACAGGGCTCTTTTACTTGGAAGTTTCCCCGAATATATTAAGCTATCAATAAAGGGAGAAGCCAATCGTCCGAGACACGACGTCGCGACTATTTTCATAATAGTTTAACGACACGATCAGCTGTTTGACGTATGACCCGCCTGGGTGTCCATCCGTCTTGCATACCTCGGTCACATCACATCGCAGCCGAGCCATTCCGGCTATTTCATCTGGCTGAATATATTTTGTCCAATTCATTCGGTTGGGACGTCGACGGAGGAATAGCCGAAAAATCTTTGACCGTTGCCCGGTGGACTAGTCATAGCGAAAAATCTAACCTGCATTATTTTTGACGTATATTTTGCACCAAGGATCATCTTTAAAATTAGTTAGCAAAATATGGCTTCGACCTCGAACACGTCCGCCCAGGTGCTTATGAATAAAGGAAAACGTGGGGCCGCGGCCTATGTGCATGCTGAATGCTGTAATCCAACCAACACCGATATTTCTTCTGAATCTCCAACTCATCTCAATGAACTCCTTGATATTTTGCTCATACCAAGCAAGGCCATCGATGATTGGGAAACTATCGACTGGTGCAAATGGTTAATGGCAGGTGGCAGAACTCCTGATGAATTTTCAAACACAGGTAGGAACCGTCAGTTCAACATTACTTCATCCCTGAAGTATGCCTATTTTGTTCACTCTTCTGTCCTATTTTCCTCTTTTTCTTTTTATTCATGCTCAGTCATTTCAAAATTGCCATCTGTTTGCTCATTTAGTACGGATATACGACAATGCAACTACTTGTGGCCTTGTATGGACCCCTAACTTTGTCGCTTATCGTTGTCGCACGTGTGAAATTTCACCCTGCATGTCCCTCTGTACGGAATGCTTCAAGAAAGGAAATCATCACCGTCATGACTTCAACATGTTTCTAAGCCAGGCTGGAGGAGCTTGCGATTGTGGTGATACTTCGGTCATGAAGGAAACGGGGTGAGTTGAGAGCACTTTGATAAACTTGAATATTATTTGCAAGACATTTACTGATTTAAACTTTCCCTCATTCCAGATTTTGTGACAGGCACGGGCCAAAAGCTGCGGTGAACAAAGTGGCAGCACCTTCAGATCTAATGTGTGTTGCAGAAGCTATAATGCCTAGAATCATCTTACGGCTTATACAACATCTACGTGAATATTGGTATTGATATTTTTATTACACAACTTTGCCCTGGAAATTCAGAATTCACTGTAGCATCCTGCTTGATTTTAGCAAAGTGGGAGGTCCAGACGATTACAGAGCTGCGATACAAGATGCCGATGCTTATCTGACGATGCTATTAGACTTGAATAATATGGGAGCATTGATGCGGCATGTAATGACATCTGCGCTAACTAATCCACAAAAGTATCGCTGTCTCATGGAGACTTCGGCTTCACCAACATCTTCTGGTCGGTCTGAATATGACAGCTACTGCCACAGTAGCAACAAAATTTATCAGGATGCGGTCAAATCATTACCAAATCCAGAACCGCCTGATGAATACAAAAGTGATTATTATCCTAGCTACACATTGAAACAAACGCAAATTCATGACAACGTTTCTGATAATTGATCAAATCTTTCACAGAATGTGCCTCCCTGCAAGAACACTTGGAACACTCCACGTTTCTCGAAGAATTGGTATTTTGGACGGTTGCGTACGAGTTTCCACAGAAATTAGTTTGCCTCTTGCTAAATATGCTCCCTGATCCTGACTACAAAGAAGCTCTTACACGAGCGTTCGTTCTACACTATAGCAGAATTTCTATGATGTTAGAGCGATCTCAGGATCCTGACACCTTGAGCAATAGAGTTGTGCACGTCAGTGTACAGGTAACTCATTTTGGATATCTTACCACTATATAAAACGAGCTATACCGAACCGATGTTCTCGAATTAATCACGTTTTCATTATTACAGCTATTCAGCAATGAGAAATTAGCTCTACGTATGGTTGATCAGATGAAGTTATTACATGTTATGGTTATCAGTTTGAAATACATGATGAGCAAGATACTCATACACAATACATTGCACGGTAAGATTTTTCCCAGGACTTTACCTCTACTATCTATCGACAACTGACTCATTTATTGAAGATATCTATTATTCTATGCTGCTTACAGATCAGGGATCAAATTTTCACTACGTCGTAGACTGCGGACGCCAAGTCATGAAGGAGCACTGTTATTGGCCACTCGTCTCTGATCTGAACAATGTTCTTTCTCATAAGCCAGTCGCAGTACGATTTATGAGCGATGATACTCTCCTTGAGATGTGGTTTGACTTTCTATCCATGTTTCAAGGTGAGGCACTCTGCAAATAATAAATTCAGAGCCTCTGACTCCAAATAATTATTGCTAAGTTTTACCGGTATTATATTTTCATTCACATTTGTAGGCATGAACGTCAATCAAAGAGAAATGACTGAGCACGTTGAGTTTGAGCCAAATACTTATTACGCGGCGTTCAGCGCCGAATTAGAAGCCAGTGCTTACCCAATGTGGGCACTAGTTTCTCACCTACGTGGTCCGGAAAACCTTGTGCTTAGCCGTCGGGTACTTACAGTGTGTCTAACAACCTTACAGGATTGGTTAGATGCTATCAATTACACGCATCCGAATGTGGTGAGTCCTGATTTTCGGTTCTGCAAATACAATATCTTGGTCGATAAATATTGTCCACCTTTCATGAGCTCAACAAATCACGATTTCTGATTTCAGAACGACAGTGTTCAGGTGTCCTTTCATCTACCGCTCCATAGGTATTTCGCGGTATTCATGTGTCAAGCTGTGCGGCAACAAGGAGCTGTTCTTCATGACCTCCTACCACCTACCGACATGCTTCATCTCATCATGATGCATCCGCTGCGTGTTCAGGTGAGTTTACTTATTGACTTTATACATTCGAAAGTAGATTGAGAAAATCTTAGTATAGGCTCTAAATGTTCTTTCCATGATTAATCGAACGGCTATTGCGAGAAATTTAACCGCTTAGGGATCAGGGATTTCGTGAAAATTAAAAGATGATATTGGCTAGAAACAACGGTTATTTATTTTTATGAAATACAGTTTACAATGTTTACAAAGTAGATCATTTTGGATAATACAAAAAGTTTAATATCAGCGCATGTTGGCCACAGCTTAGATAAGGTATATTATTACCAATCACAGGTAAACTTTGAGTGGTGACTAAATTATTGACACATCATAGAACTAAATCATCTTACGACTTCGATGCAGAGTAATGCCGTAGTAATTATAAAATAATATTCCATATCGTCGAAAATAACTTTGACAAAAAAAAGACTTGAATTTTGTAATTCTAATACCACGATATGGACTACAAAGTATATTTGATCGGTTGATCACGGGCTTCCCACCAAATTTTCGCCAATTCTTATCACTGGTCGAGACAGGGTATGGTCGACGTGCAGGTGTGGTGCATAATTGTAGGTTCTAAGTTTTACCGCGACGTATCCTCCGAATCCAGATCTGCCCTTGTGATAAATACCAGCTCCAGCAATAAGAGTTCTCGGGTAGGGAGTGACAGGTTGCGTATCTATGAAAGGAACCGTGCTTTGTGCAGCGTCTTTCTCTAAATCTGATGGACTGAATAACACATATTGGTCCGATTTTGAGTCAGGCAGTGATTGGAGTTCGGAACGTGTTGATCTGTCAGGCTTATTCAATTCAAGGACCGTTCTGAAATAGAGAAATATGACGCCGTTAGATTTTTAATCTTTCGCAAAATACAGCTTAATAATGAATTATCATCAAAAATTTACCTTGGATTTGGTTTCGAGGCATCTGTATTGTCGTTTCCATGCCACACGCTTTTCTCTAACGGCTTTACAAGAGCTCCAGTTGTGAAATTGAACGGAGTACTCATAATCTCCAGATTTACGTGAGAACCCAAACTCCTGAACCTGATTCCTGTGAATATTTTACAGAGAATTAATAGTCGACAGGTTCTTAAAAGCACGTTCGAGTAATTTTGATCGTCATGAATCGGTGCTATGAATATTACCTGTTAATAAATATCCTGGTGCAGCCGTAAGATCATCTAAGTCTATGGCTCTTTGGTCCCAAGATAGTGTCAAGTAGTCCACACCCTCTTTCACATCAGCATCGAGGACATTGTACTCATCCACCGGCTTCCATTCCGTAACGTTACTGATCTTTCCTCTCTCTAATAATTCTCCTTGTTCGATTTGGAGGTGGATGACTTGTTTGACTTTCACAAATTTAATTCCTGTTATGACTCTGTAAAAGAACATTTCCGTTCAATCATCGTATCGTATATGAATATTGTCGAATCTCTATTATCTAATTACTTGTTTGACTCGATGTCTGCGACCACTTCACGCAAATTGAAATATCTGTCAGAATCGTGACTGTGATCATCGCAAAAACAAACGCAGTAGCTGCAATGCCAAAACAGCCATCTCCACCAACTGTTGACCTTTGTTGTTCCACGAGAGCATGTTCCTTTCTGTCCAAATATTCGGCCATTCTCATATTCTATGTAGTTATATCTCCGTCCACTATTTTCTTCCTGTAAACATTACCGAAGACATAAATTTTAAATAAGTTTACATTTTAATAGGGTCACATTCATGTAATCATGTTTGTTGAGCAACCGACCGCTGGGCATATCCACATATCTGAATCGATGTACTGGCAGTTGTACAACTTCCCGTTACATCTCTTCTGTTGTGAACAATACTGGTTCTTGAAGCAGCTGTGCACTTTCGCGTAATTGTAGTATCCACAGTTTTCACGGCACGTGTTCTCAGAGTTCAAGTCCACTTCGTTAACAACGTAAGATTGCAAAAACGAGGTCAATTCCGTGTATGTTTCCGGTGCTGTGAAAAAAAAAACGTTCAAAATACAATAAAGACTTTTTCCAGAAAATATAATTCGCGAGAGCGATTTTCTCATTACTCGGATAGGTCGGGTCGCATTTCCACAAGTCCTGGGAAGCGAAGGCCATCGCTGTCTGAACCGCCTTCACGGTTTCGCTCATTCTTGTTTCATATTTTGTTTTTGTTAGCTCAGCTTCTTCGGTGAAATTTCCTAACATTGAATACAACGTCATCAGAACCTGCTCGATTTATTAATGCGATTATTCGATCTACCTTGTTTGTACAGCCTCAGAAGTAGCCAGGAGAACTGTATCATCGCATATCCTTTTATCTCAGTAACTGCTATGCTGTTGTATAAGTTGTAGAGCAATTGTTGCGGCGATTGTTTGTCGTTGCAAATCGCCCCTGAGGCTTCCTGAAACAATAAAAATTCAAAACTCTGCACTCAACGATATGAATATCATCCCTGCATGTTCGATCTTTCAAGATCTCTGGATACTTTTTCGTTCCGTATCCTTCAGTTCTACTTTCGACCAGGTACCTGATAGGCTGATATGAACAGTTTTTCATCGACGATCAAGTCAAAGATTTGCGACAGTGCCGCAGGTACGGAAGCTTGCGGATCGCTCAATATTGTCTCTGCAAAATCCCTCCAAGTTCCTTCGTCGGCGGGTGAGTGGCTTTCCATCGAAAGCTGTTGCATTCGTCTGAAGGTTGTATAAAGGCCATCGATGCCTCGTAGTACAATTTCCGACCTCGCCCATGCCCATACCGATTTCAGATCGTCGAGATGCGTTTCTCTATTCGTAGGGAATTGCTCCTCGAGTTTATCTCCAAACTTTGAGTAATCCTCGACAATCATCGATATCGATCTACTCCACATTTCCGGGTTCGCTGCGATTACCGGTATGTCTAATTTTTGCAGTAGTTCTGACTCGACCCCGACCAAATCTCGCCTGAGGTGATCGACCTCCGATAATTGCAAATCATTTTTTTTAGCTGCCAAGCTGACGCAGGTCCCAAATAGTAGGATTATCAATCCACCGCTGTACTTCATTTTCTCCGAGTCAGTCACCATTTCGGCTGCATTACCGTCTCGTGGCAGGCCTACTTATTATAAATTCCAACGTAGAAGCTTTTCCTTTCAACTTTTTGCAGCCCGCGAATCTAGAGTTTCAATGATCATTATAAGTAAAAAAAAAGACAAACAGAACAAAAAAAAAAGAAGAGAAACTGGATTAAAGCGATGGAGATAAAGTTTGATCAAACTATTTGTCGACGGTGCTTGGGCAACATGGAAATTAGATGGGCTTAATTATTCTCGGAAATTACTCTGCGTGTTGAAATGAGTCACTGGATTTTAATCGCGAGCCCGTGGGATCCATTCAACTGTTTATTGACACGTTTGCAAACCTGTAGCGATATGATTCTATTTCGAATTATGTAATATTGTGAATCAAATTGAATATAACTTATTTTTCGAAAAACCTTGTCTTCCAAACCATCTTTGTTTCGAGGAAATCGCGCGTCAATCCTATCTCTGGGTGTTTCGTAAGAGCAAATTTCGTGCAGTTTGTTGATAATGGAATGTTTGTGTCATCCATGCGGATATTCTAAAGGCGGAAAATAATCTTTGGCCAAGAACGTGTGGGAAATACGTGCTAAGAATTGAATTCTTCCTCTTAATTCTGGTCCTCTTTTTTTGAGTTTATTTATTTATATGTTTGTTTATTTTAATCATTCACACAATCTACATCGTTCTAGATCATCAACGATGACAAATATCGCGGTCGCTAATTAAACACGTACGTTCTTGTATTTCATTCACAATACGTATACATTGTGTACGAATATATGTAGGATATCCATACACATATTTACCTACACCGCGTGTTCTCGGTCTTGTCTCAAATGACACAGCTATCAAAGCAGCACGCAGCTGTACACAACACCGTATGTAATATAATGTGTGAGTATAGGTATTTGCTAGGTATATATCATAGCAGAGACTTAACAAAGAGTAAACCTTGTCGCGAACTTTAGTTTAACAGCGTCATTTTCAATCTCAATTTGTTATATTGTTATTAATCTTTGATTTCCGCTAGTCGTCGACAGACCACATTATAGTGTCGCGATGAGAATCGATCCCACGTTTAATAGACGCAATTAATTAATCAAATTATGATGATGAGAACTGTTTTTTTTTCTTTCTTGCTTTTGCAAATATTTATCATGCACACGTCTAATTGTAAAATATTATTCTCGGCTGGGGGATAACATACAACTGCGACACACGAGGGGACAACAGTATGATGTTGCTTTTTATTTATTATACCGTTCGAACGATGCTGCAAACCGTTTTTTTTCTACCTATTTTATTACGGTTCCGGTGAAATGCTGTGAGAATGGAAGTGAAATTGTTATACACTGATTGATAATCCTTATGGAAGTAAGACGAAATGAACTATCAATAATTGCGCTTAACTCCAACCCGCGTTTTAGCAGAATTGTGATCGACTGAAAGCGGGGAACTTTTAGACCCTCTTTCAGACTGCTCTCTGTCCTCTCTATTCCCACTCTTCTCAACTCTCTTGATTTACTCCCACCTTTGTATGCATATGCCGTGGCTTTTATACCTTTACACTGCCGCGCGCATGCGGCATACATGATCATCATTCATGTGCACTAGTTTCAACTTTATGCTTGATTTTTATTTTTTATGCCAATCTTATCATAGATCTATTCCATCTGCGGGTATTTTGACCCTTAGACTACCGGAAAATGACGCCATTTGGCGCGCCCTGATGACATGGCATATCCTGATCCAGTAATGCTTGCGAGTGATCATTGTACGTACAGCAATTGGCACTGAAATCAACGATACTTTGACCTTCAAAATGCCGGCCCATTAAGAGTTTTTAACAGGAATTCAAATTAGCCGAAACATGTCTCGCCGTACCAGCTCATTAGCCCCAAATAAAACTTTCAAGTTTTTGGTTTATCCCGTTGGGCGTCTGTCACTGCGCCGGTGATATGCAGAACTTATTCTTGCAATCGTCCTAGTTTTTGTTTTCATGATTTGAAAAATATTGATCATCTGTTCATAAATATTTCTTCCTCGTTAAGTTGAACGTAGAAGTCGAAGTGTCAGCGCTCTTACATTGATTACTGTTGGTCTCCATTCTGAGAAATGTACTTGGTGTCACATTCCTACGAAGGCGTCAAGATTCAAAATGATCCATGTCGAATATCCGGTAGCGCATTGAGTATTGTAGAACTCATAGTTTTTTCCGCTTCTTTAGGAATACGTTCGTAAAACACGATAAATGAAATTGTGCAAATCGAATAAATGGATTTCTCGTGTTGTTTTCTTTCAAACGGCAAAGAATGAACCGAAAAAATGATTTTCGTTGAAACCTTGTTATGATATTCATTTCTCCACATGACTTATTTCGGGTTCTACCTTACCGTTCGGATATATGTAGAGTTATAAAAATGTCGTTCTGAGAAGTACGGCTACTTCTGTAAAAAGTAAGCCGTAACTTTCTCACACGTATCATTAATATCAGTGTTATATTTTAGTAATTCCCAATTTTCTCAATAGAAATTACTTACCTTTAAACTATCAGCGAGAAGTTCGAGAAGGTTTTTATTTCTAAACCCATAATCGTCCGGAACGATGAGATCGTGAATTCTTTCCAATACACTTGGAATCCCATCCCCAGGTGATACACACCAAACGACAAATTCTTGTAGAGTAAAATGTTCCCATTTATTGCTGGAATTTGCGTAGTGCTTGAAATCTTGATAATTCCTAGAGACGCGGGAAATCTGTTGATTCAATTCGGTCAAATGATTGCTCAACTCAGTTTGTCGATCGAGTTGTCGAATTACGTTTTCCAATGCTACGGTATTTCGTAGGTTTGAATTGTACTCAAACAATTCTATTTTTTTCGATAGCGCTGATATTTTATTCATCAATCTTTTCTCCTTGCGTTTCATAAACGGGTAATATTCACCACCAGCGTTATCCTCGGGTGCATTTGGCGCGAATAAATCCCAGGATTCCAGTACATCAGTCCCTACTTCCTTTACGAATTGTATAACATCCGTAATGTCGCCCAGATTCATCAATACTACTCCATTGGCCGATCGAAGCACGTGCAAGCAAAATACCGTTAAAATAAAACCAACACTGCAGCACTTTGTTACTTTCATTTTCAAGGCTAAAATTGAGCTAGGTTAAACCTAGCGTCGCAGAATGGTAAATTTATGTCAGTTTGTTATCTACTCGTAAAAAGAAATCTCTGGTAGAGTTCGACGACCAACGGTCGTTAGGCTACTGCCTTAGTTCTTTGTTCCCTCAAAGCTCACTCACTTAACGCTTGATTGTATTTATCAAAATGGCAGAAGCCCTCCTGATTAACTGTCCCCGTCCTCTTCAGGAAATTCTTCTGTACTTACGACCGACTCCCTTTCCTTTTCATGGATCGGGGATTCGACGGCCGAAGGCTTCGTCACTCGTACTTGTTGGAACAACTGAACTAGCTGAAGTGCACTAATCGACGATACAGGGAATGGGGAATGGGGATCGGTATGGAATATGAGAGATAGTGGGGATTCCCAATTCACCCACGCGTGCATGTACATCTGCTGCTGCCACTGCAATGCAAAACTGCTGAATCCTTGCGCGCGTTTCAACTATATCGTCGGTTTATAATTCACAACTATTCGTAGGAACGTCCATCCTCGGTTGCTAATATCACGTTGATATATTTATAGATATACCTACAAATGTGCCTATGTATTTAGGCGGTGATTATGGTTGTGACGAACGTTGCGCGTGAGAGAAGGGGCCAACACCGTTATATACATATACACGACTAATACCTAATGTTCCTGCACGTGCGTTTAGCCCCTGCATGTGTTGCTGCACGGGTGGGGGTGAAGTTCGTTTAGGAGAATTTTAAGTACCTCTCTACAGGGTGACTCTACTGACATAATTTCTTGTGGGCTTTGTTAGCTATGCTGAAATACATTTTGTACAGAACTATCATCACGAAAGACATTAGCATAAATAGCTCTTCGATAAGGAAATAGCTGCTATACATGACTGAACCGTAAACAAAAAGTTGGAATTTAGATTAGGCAGTAGTCTCTGCTATGTGGATCCAATGCCTTTAGAAAGGAAGCCTTTTGCATTGGCATTGAAAACACATTCATTTGGGATTCTTTGTATATTTTATTATTGAATCATAAACGGGAATATGACTAATCTAAGGATTTGATTTTATGAAATGTTCCAGGTGGCTTTCTATGAAATTCTCAATGGACGGTGGGTGCGTAACGGGTTACAGATCAGGGGTCAGGCGATGACGTACATCCAGTGTAACTTCTGCAATTCTATGGTTGATGCAGATTTATATTTGTTACAAGTTTGTGCTACACAATTGAAACCCAAAGTGTTCCTGAAGACAATAATTGACAAGTAATTACCATCTTGTTTCATGCTATCCAAGAATTTGCTCTACATTGATTTATCATGCTTTGACCATACACTAATAATCATTCATATTTTACAGGTTTCGTGTACAGGAATGGATGAGTTTAAGTCTTTACCATGCACCACAGAACGAATATCTGGATGGAGAACACGACAATCCTATGTTAGAGAGCTGCCTAACATTTTTAGCCACGCTAGTTAATGTGCGCACTAATCTAGGTATGTTTTGTTCCATCGGCACGTGTATAATGAAAAACTGAATCGTTTAAACACTCATTTTTGTTATTTGGCTTCTAGGACTTACAGATCCTGAATTATCTTGTCTCGAAATGGTCACTCTCCTGTGTATGGGGGATAAAACTCATAGTCAACTAATGGAACTGATGCCCGAGCGTTGTGGCACAACAGCCAACAGAGACTTTGAATCTGTACTCGCTGAGGTAAGCAGAATATCTTTTCCCCTCAAGATTCTTTGAACCGAAACCAAAATTAATCACTGGATCTCATAGGTGGCACAGTACAGAGCCCCAAATTTGGAAGCTAGTGGAAATATGCAGCAGGGGATGTATGGACCAAAACCGCATGTTTGGGACAAACTATTCGATCCTCTTCATGTTTTATTGAGAGCTGTACATCGTAGGGACTTCCAAGTATCCATGGACAGGTTTACCGAATAGTAAGTCTACTTTTACCGCTACCTTCACACGTTTCGTGTATATCCAGTGGGGAAATATAATGGACTAATCAAATTTATAGCGTAAAACAAACTGGGCAACTAAAAAACAGTGCAACACCATGGCCACCTTTCCGGCATCCTGCCCCTGTGTCTTCTGACTACGATGATCCGAGGATTGTTTTGCGTTCGAGAGTTTTTCATGCGATGATATTTGTGGTATTGTACAAAGCTGTCAATGGACATAACATTTCGGAACATGTTATGGCTTTGGCGGTCTATTTACTCGAAATGGCGGTGATGACTGCTGAAATTCCTGATAAATCGGTGAGCAATTACACTCAAACATTCTACAGGTCTAAGTAAATTTATGATTGCATATTTAACTTACTCGATTTTTTACAGGAAAATCCAGTTTGTCAGTACGGCGGAAATGGGGCATCTCATGTGATAAAAGATATGGATTTAGCAGGCTGGTACGAAGGTGATAGTTTGTCTGAGAATCTGAGGACAATAATACCTCGTGTAACTCTAGTCGATGAGGGCGATTCAGAGGAGAATAGTTCAGACAGTGAGTAATCGTATCTGATGTGTCTAGATAACTAACTTTCTTTAAATCGCTGCCATTGTCAATGATATCCTGTTTTTTGCTAACAGGTGAATTTGAGTGGATAATTCAAGGGTCAATGACAGATGTGTCTGCCTCTCTGATGTTAGATGATAGTAGAGACGAAGAGGCGACAGGAGTGCTTGCGCTACCTCCGTTGGATCTGAGTGACAATAACGAAACACCACCTCCGATGGATACCTATTCTTTACCGGCATTGCCACCCAGCAGTGGTAATATTTTTGTTTTTACTTATTTCACGGTTGTAAGAGAGAAAAGATAACACAAATAATTGATGATATTACAGGAGAGTTGAGCATGGTCCCTGTCGATCGAACTGTTGTTATTACACCTCAAATTGACAGCGATGATGATCTGACTCCGAGCTCGCAAAGAGCTCTTCCAGAATCTGTTGAGGAGCCAATGACCATGGCCATAGCTCTGAACGAGCCTGGTCTTTTGGCCGATGGTAGTTTTATTCAATTGAACAAATCTTTGGTAAAAACCAAATCCGGTAATTCCTAATCTCAGTGAATCTTTTACAGAAATGATCGACGAACACCCCGCTCTACCTCCTACACCCCAGCGGCCAGCTGTTATGGCCGGCAATGAAGTTGTGCCAGCTCAAACGATGTATCCTAGACTCAGCACCTCGACGGTAACAACTACGGAGATCGTACCTTCCACTTCTACTCCTCATAATCATTTCAAGAGAAAAGAACCTCAGGTAAGTCCCACGCTAGCCTTTTGTATGGCTTGCAATGACCATTTATCTCTTTATAGACCAACCCTTCCCAACCGCAGACGGTTAAAGTAGGAGAGAGTGTAATTTCACTACTGCTGAAATTGCATTCGCAATTATCTGGAGTTCCAGACAGCTATAATCCGGAACAAGTTACTCAGACAGAAAATGAAGCTGGTAGTAGTAGCGGCAGCACTAGTTCTACATCAACACCTCCCCAAGAATCTCGGATAGGCGATGGTCCATTTTTCATTTCTCAGCTTCTTAATAAAATCGCTAATATAGATCCTGCTTCTCGAGAGAACATTATTGAAACTAGAAATAGACTTTGGCCACGTATGCACGACTGCGAGGATGAGCAACGTGAAAAAGAAAATCGCGATCGAGAAGAAAGGCGGAGACGAGCCAAGGAGAGGCAGCAAAAACTCATGGCCGACTTTGCTAATAAGCAAAAAGAATTTATGGAAAAAACTATGGAGACTGGTGAGCAAAATCTATACGAATATCAATAATATCAATTATTATTTCATTTTTTATTTTTTTTCATTCATTCCAAGACAATAATATTAAATTCTGTAGATGAAGCTGGCGTGTCTGGAATGGACTGGAGCCAACAAGAGGAGCCTACCAAAGTGGCTAGTAAGAAAGAGTACGACTGTGTTATCTGTAATCAAACTACTCCCAGTACCGAGGATAAGCCAATGGGACTTGTGGTCTTGGTTCAGGTAACAACTACAACATAATTATTTATTTACATCATGTTGTATTAAGGTATATCATTCAATAATATCTACGATACTCATAGGCAACGAGTGTCATTGGCCATGAACGACAACAGTCCGAAAGGCTCGTTCTTCCGACTTCTGATGAAGATCGACCCATTCCAAAGGGGGACACTAGGAGTGCACTTTTTGAGCGGAGGATTCGTGAGATGATGGCAGATTTCGATACGGTAAGTTTTTTCAGTCAATGATAAACCGAGTATAGGGATGTTTAAAAGCATTGATTTGTTTTTTCTTTCCAGCTGTCCTGGCTGCTGTCAGTGAATTTAGGTTGGGAAGGAGGAGTTCATGTTCAAACTTGCGGGCATCACCTGCATTTGGATTGTCTCAAATCTTACCTGCAATCCTTGAGAAGTCAACAGCGACAACAAAGCTTAGCTGTGGATAGAGGAGAATATCTTTGCCCGCTTTGTCGACAATTGGCAAACTCAGTTCTACCGCTATCACCACAGCTCGGCGAATGCGCCGCTGTAGTACGTTCGAGGCATGCTTCTCCGACCGCTATTCTCACAGAGTTGAATTCCTTTCTCAAGGAAATTCAACGTAATCCTGTAAGTTCATTTTCTTGCCCATAATCCACAGTTGTATTATCTCACGTGGACAATATTAGCATATTCGTAATTTTAATTATTTTCAGATTTCATCAAACTTGGCTGACGCTACAGTAAAGGCTATGGAAGACATGACGAGCAGCACGTACCTAAAGTATAAACATAAAAATAGTACACCTAGTCACCAAAGCTTGTTTCTCTTTGTTACCTCCGTAGCTCGAACTAATTTTGAGGTAGAATTAGTACAGCGAGGCGGATCTGTCTGTGCCTCATCCGCAGCGTCAGTTCCACTGACGCCTAAGCGTGACTGCATTGGTTAGTAATAGATTATTTTGAAAAGTTTTCAATAATCTTCAGTCTATCGAAGTAGTCACTTTAATATCTGTTGGTCAACAATTGTTTCAGTTGCCCTTCTCCACGTGCTAGCCATGCACGCGAGAGTCTTAACGAATTGGCCAGTTTGGCAGACTTGGCAACAGCTCTCTGGGTTACCCTCAGAACCAGCAGCTCCGCTTGCTTTAACACCTGTCGAGAAAGAAGTCCCTCTCTTACTCAGGGATCCGACAGCTCTTCTTATTCAATTCATCTTGTTACTCCCCCTTCACTTAGATCAGAGTAAGTAGTGTATTATTATCAGCAAGATGTAAAATGACTACAAAATCAGAATGTAGTTTTACCCATTTTTTATGTATTCCAGCCTATTTCTCAAGCGTGGTAAAAGTGGTCTACAACTTACTCTACTACCAAGTCATCACGCAAGTTGGTTACAATTTGTCACGTGCTGAACGAAGCATCGTACAGAGGCGAGGAAAAGTATCCGAAGGGTCTCCGACAACTTTAGAAGAAGCGCTTTACTCTGTTGTCAGTTATTTTAGCAATACCGAACTTTATCAGAGTCGTACGCCACCCAAACACTTGCCCAGATTTAACAACATTCAATCAGTGGAGCCACAAGTAAATAATCTCAGACTGATATTACATCTATTTATAATTATCAACAAATCTGTGAATTTACTAAATCCATTTGTGTAAATTTTTTCATTTCAGGTTCAAAAATTATGCCTTCCTTTTCTACGTGTCGCTGCACTTCTGCGTTATCATTTATATCAGCAACCTATACCATTGGTTCGACGACCGCAAACTGAATTTGTCAGATTAGTTTATTACTTGGAATTGGTTACGGAAGGTATGGACTGGGAGTGTTTCAATGCAGCGGTGGCATTGAACTGGCAAGACGACGAGGCTAGTGTCTCCGTTCCACGTATGTGGTTAGATCAGTTTAGCGCTTTTATTAATCGCAATGCAGAATCAGCGAGGAGTCTGATTTCCACTCAACACATATCCTGGGAGGTTCCTAAGTTACTTAGCTTGCCGCGGGAATATGAAAAAATATTTACGGTAAGAATGAAAGCGGAATAAATTATTCGATCGTCAAAAATCAAGCAATATTTGTTAACTCTGATAATTCTCATATCTAATTTTTCCCTACCCAACATAGTATTACCACGAACGACAATGCCGTCGGTGTCAATCGGTGCCTCAAGAGACGAGCATCTGTCTTTTATGCGGAACCATTGTTTGTTTAAAACAAAACTGTTGTAAACAACACAACGTTTGCGAGGCTGTCCAGGTGAGAAGAAGCTGTGACAAAACAAACAATTTTTCACTTCGATAAACATACCAATGCTAATAATATTTTTCTTTTGTTTTCTCTGTTTTTTTTTTCAACACAACTCAGCATTCGATTGACTGTGGCGGAGGGACTGGTATATATCTGGTCGTCACATCAACGTATATTATTGTGATACGAGGCAGAAGAGCCTGTTTATGGGGTTCTTTGTATCTAGATGACTTTGAAGAAGAAGATAGGGATCTGAAGTACGTATTCTCTCTCAATCGTTCAATGAAACTCTACGCGGAAGAACGGATTCTAAATTTTCAATATTATTTCAGGCGAGGAAAACCATTGTATCTGAGTCAGGATAGGTATCAACTATTGGAACAGCAATGGATCGCTCACAGATTTGATCATACAAAAAAGACGTGGGTATGGCATCGCGATGCTTTGTGACCACCTATTCAACAATCGTAATCATCCAATGCCGCGCCAACGATAATAACGCTTTAAGAAATTAATACATGGCTCTGATAGTTTATGATTAAAATATTTATTACGACGCAATGATTAACTAGGCATAATAATTATTGAAAGTATTAATGCGTGATGAGAGCTGGGCTAAATTGTTTATATTCATTAAATAGATCTTGAGCAATTGTATTGAAAATAATTATCTCAAGTAAACACTGTATATTTTATTTAAGTATATATATATATAAAGTCTTGTCCTAATAAACAAAAAAAAAAAAGAACAAAAAACAAAAAAAAACAAAACAAAAAAAAACAAAATGAAAAAAACACTTTCAAAATGAAAAAAAAAAGGAGAAAATAATACTTACGTAGTACATGGTAGTACTCTATATAGTATTTGTATTATAAATATAAATCTAGGATGAAATAACAAGTTGGTCCATAATGAATTCTCAGTTTTTCTCCTAGAAAAACGTCGATCTAATTAATTTTGTAATTATCAATGAAAAAACACCCAGAATATGATTATTTTTCAAACCACGAAGGGCTGTGGGTGATGTAAATCTTCAGAGCTGTGCACCCATTTCTTGAATTTCAAACTTTAATCATGAAATTTCATGAATATTTATTAATCCGCGAACTTAGAAATTATTTAAAAGTATCGCGTGTTGAAATAACAATATAATAATAATAATAATAGTAATATTAATAATGATAGGCTGTGTTTATGATATGGTGTAATTTTCTTACCCACATAATACGCTACGATATCTGGCCGTTGTAATCATGGAAGTTTCACTTCAATTATCCTGCTGGGAATACTCCTAGAGCGGGTAAAGAGATTTTTCTTTGCAACTCAAGAGATCTCAATAGATTTTTCCTTATTCTAGTTGCAGGGAAAGGTTCTCGAAACAATGGCTATAATAATTTCTATATTTGGTCGACTATTGAAAGGGTAGCTACTTCTACGACTATATTAAATTTAATATTAATACTTATATTGTTAGTTGAGAATAGAGAAAAAAACAGGAAAACGATTTTATACGCTGTAGAGAAATATTTTTTTGTTTCAAAATTAAATTTATGGTAGTAGTGATCTACCTGAAAATAGTTGTAAATTGTAACTGAGGTATTCTGATAATGCTTGTTCTGTAAGTGCAGAATTGTTTTATTAATTGTTTATATTATGTAACGTGTTGGATTAATCAAATGTTATATTATCTGCTGCTGCCGCTGCTGCTGCTGCTGCTGCTGACCTTGGGACAAGTTATTCTGTGTATGTACATACATGATCTATTATTTGATGGCAATGTTGTTATATGTTGCCCAACATCAAATCGCGTGAAATA
Organism: Athalia cordata; assembly: GCA_963932425.1. Classification (NCBI taxonomy): domain Eukaryota; kingdom Metazoa; phylum Arthropoda; class Insecta; order Hymenoptera; family Athaliidae; genus Athalia; species Athalia cordata. The sequence goes on from OZ010626.1 coordinate 38,558,371, forward strand.
TAAAATCACAATTAGAAAGTTCGTGGTTGATGATGAATAAAATCAATTGTACCAAATAAATAGAACTTCTTTATTCAAACGACGAATTTATTACGATTTACATATTACTCGACAACGCGTAACTAAAAATCCAAGATAAGAAAAGAGACGCCTCGTATTTAAACATTTCTAGCTTTTGTCACAGTTCTCGTCAAAAGTGTCTGAAAGTCCAATGGAAGTTTTGATCGAGTCCGAACACGATTGTGCAAACGACCTCGCCAGAATTTATTTTGTTAAGATTGATTTATTACAAGTTCAAGTTTCATATAGAAAAATACTTTTCTTTATCCAAGTTTATTGAACTAAATTTATTATACCTAAATTGAAATGACAATAACTGTCACGTATTAAATATTATAATAATTTGGCATGCTAGTCAAGTATGGATACAACTTAGCCGACAATAATAAAACCTCTTGACCTTTCAGTGGATGTGAAAAGAATCAAAATAACAGCTATTGCTATTTTGAGTCTGAAGTTAAGCAAAAAAATTATGATGCCGAATAATACTAGAAAATCGTCATTCCAAAATTATCATAGTCTGCGGTAAATTAATTTTCGCAAGAGACTATTCGACGACTTTGGAACAGAATACGTCAATTTGGTATGTGCAATATGTATACTTGTAACCAATGCTATTTTGGCGTTCTACAATTCTATCGAGTTTTGAGAACCTCGGTTATAAACTAAGTTACAGCGGCTTTGGACAAATTAACAAAGTATGATCAATGTTTCTTCGAGAAAACATCTTTTTAATTGCACGAATCTTCAATGAACTTTAATTAATCTGAGATGAAAAAGAAATCTTATGGAAAAGCACAAGCTTCTAAGTTCGGACGTGCTATTTATCATTGAAGAAACTGACCAAAAGATACGAAAATATCCTCTTACGTATTATTCATTTATTTTATTTGGTTACTTGTAATCTGACACTTAACAATTTTGGTAAATGAAGATCGCAACACCTCTAAATTCTAGTATTTAATGTGGAACTGGACACTCGATTGAATCGTTGTTTTTAGGTAACTCATTAATCTAGCGGCTGCATCGAAAGGTTTATAATATTCGATATCAATGTATAGAAACAAAAATAGTATATAGAAGCAAGTTAAACGCTGCTGAGGTAATATTATCTAGACGTCGGAGGACGACTCTGAAACTAAGCATATACTCAATGCTCACAGACTCATCATTACCTCAGAGGAATGTAAAACAGCACATCCAGATTATGAGAAGTAAGTTACATGATGATTTCTTTCCAACATACATATGCGTATTAATAATCTTGTCCATTTTTTTTTTTTTTTTTTTACCGTTAAATCACTTTCACTTTAAAAATATTGAAACCACGTTACATGGCCCTTTGCATTTAATTCTTCAGTACTGACCACCAGTCTGCTCCTGGTATACTTCAATTACATCATCGTTTTCCATTTCCAGCTGAAATAAAATAATTAGTTAAATCTTTAAGACATCTTTTTGTACTTAGGTTAATGAATGTTAAATTAGTTAATTACTTGAGGATTATTAAATAGATTGATTGGTAGTACAACGCACCTGTTTTGGTGTTTCATCGTCATTAATTCTTTTGCCGTCGAATAGAAACCTCAGCGACGTCATTGGTACTCCCTAGTGAACAAAAAGTTTATTTCAACCACTGGGTTATTGAATGATTCATCAAGTCTCAATATTAACTACTGCATAAGTACTGGATAAGGGTGAACTTAGTAGCTAAGTACTCAATCCCTTAGGGATGTGGTTGAAGTGAAAAAAAAAACAATTGATTTGTCTCAACGGAGTACTCAGTTGCAGACTCATGATTACCATAAATATGGATGTTCGATCCATTGAACTTCAGTGATTTGATTGACACAGTTGGAAATTAACTCATACTTTGTGTTACCAATAATTACTCAGGAGATATTTGAAAGGTGATGGAAATTGTCTAATAGTAAGAATAATCCGATTCGGATCTGAATAGTTCATTTAAAGTATTGCTAATGTACAAAAAGGGTGTAACTAACCACACGATCACTGTATGATTTTTTCAGCTTCCCCATTTGGGTGGTCATCTTAACTCTGAAGTGTATTTCGTTGCTGTCCTATAAAGAGAAAATTGAACAGCTTTTTCGATCAGTTTGTGGTCAACAACAAAGTATTACATAAATTAAGAACAGTATCTTGGTTAGGACTCACATTTCCAACAACTTTGAGTTTGATGTACTCCGAATTCGCGTCACCTGGGCCGGCTTCAGGCTTCTGTTCCTACATCACGAAAAGGTTATAGCGGTCAAGTTCATGATGGCTCAATTTGTATCGTTACGATTTGAATGCTCATTAACTTGGAGTTGTAATTTCTTATTAATTTCGCTTACCTGGTTATCAGACATGACGATTATTTTAGAGATAATATTCTTGACCACGCGCCACAACGGCAACCAAACACAAGCAGGCAATATGGCGCCACGCTTTTGTCAATCCCACTGCCTTCTATTTTCGAAATAATTAATCTAACGGATCCTCCGTGAGGTTCCGGGTCTTACGAAGTTCAATCGTGGGTTCGTGAACGCAAGTGCGACAGCCAGAAAGCGCGCGAAGTTGCAGTCACGGAGCCACGAGGCGAATGGGATCTTCGAGAAAGTAATCTTGGAATTATTTGGGGTTCAAATTATTGTCGCTAGAATTTTGAAATGGATAAAGAGTGACGTTATTGTCCTTTTATTTTATCAGATCTACGTTTCGGTACATCATCCTTTTTTTTGCGAGGTACTTGACATATCCGTCCTAGAAGAGCGTAGATATCCTCTGGAGGAACTTGCAACGCCAATAGCTCAGTAATGATACTGTAATATGAAAATAACGATTGTAAAGACACTGGAAATAAGGTTATGTGATGGTAAACGACGTCTGTCACAAAATTCCATTTTGTCACCACATTTACCGAAAGACGCCAGGTACAGCATGAATTCCGGCCAGCCTAGCCAAGACGAGTAATTCAGTATGCTCGATCTTCTGGTTCGGCATCGTTATCGGTAACAAATTATCTGTGCAATTTTTAAATTTATATCTTTTGACAATAATCCGATGAATCGCTGAACGATTAGCACGGATGAAAAGCTTGGAAATTTACAACGCGTACGGCGCATGATCGTAACTATACGTATGTGTTTAACGTCTAACTGCGTAAAGGATGAGTTGACAATCTACATCCTTACAATTTTCATGTCAAGTTTAGCTGTTCCGGGCATTCCATGGTCCGGGGCTTTTGCCACTGTGCTTTTGGAGAGCAGTGGGGTCGTGGCGTCGCGTAACGGTAACCTTTTGAAACTCCGTGCAAGCAGAGCAAGCAATGGAGGCTCATTTCTAATAAAATTCCGTGGCTGTACGTAATGTGTTATTGAGCGTGTGAAGAGTGAATATTTCCGTGTGGATAGTGATACTTTCCTCGAACGTGAACGCCAGTGAACACATTGCCGTAGGTAAGTTAAGAAAAATCACCCTTAAGTACAACCTGTAACACCAAATAGATACTTCAGCCTCCGTAAAAAATATAAATATAACCTATATATCTATTCGCTTTCAACACGTAGAGCTCTATATAGGTAGACATCTACATATATCTATGTATCCTCATACATATGTATTCACCTGTCATATATACATACGTAAAAATCACGTACACAGTAGTCCAATTTATACATAAGGTATCCTCGCTTTTGTACGTATGCGCCTCTAGGGGTTTCGAGCTTCGAATATTGTGCATACCTTAATACATAGCTATGAATATGAATGTGTATCATAGATATGTATTCGCAGATACATACTTCGATTCGATTCAACCAACCAACCAACCAGCCTATCCAACCAGCCAACCAAGCGAACAGGCAAAAGAAGCATGGTGCGAGCGTATGGCGCTGAAAATCTGATACAACTAGACGAGTATGATATAACCGTTTCGGCGTTTATATCTGCTCACTGTAAAAACCGAAATCCGAAACTAACCGTTGCGTTCTAATACACCTTGTGAAAATTCATTAATTTCACAGTGAGTATCGACTTACGCGTACCCCATCGATACTTTCGACTAAAACTTCATCCCCTATTACCTGTATTTATTCAGTTTTTTTTCCAAAGTTTAGTTTTAGTTCACTAATCTCTGCGTATTTTGGGGTTATTATCTATTTGCTCTCAAGATGGTGACCATCATTTTTTAGTACTATAAAATTGGCAACACCATGTACTATGATAATTATTTTAATTTCCATTTTTATCAAATTTTCATTAATACACATATGAAAATTATCATTTTTATTCCGGCACTCGTAAACCACAAACGTGAAACTCGGCATCTATCTTGGATTATTATTATCATTATTATTTTTTTCTGTTATCATTTTCCTAGATCGTGTTCAAGCGATGGTATACACCGGATACGGAATACTGTATAAAGCCTATGGGATTTAGAGCAGAAATCCGACTTTTTAGGTACCCACAGATATTTTACAGAGAGATTTAAGATCTCTCCCGAATCAACAGCATAAGCTCGGTGAATTTTTTTTCTTTCCGTGATTTCCTTTTTTTCCCAAACATTATCATTCTCTGTGTAATTACAATCAAAGTTCCAACCGAAAATTTTGTTTTCTTCTTGTTTTCCTTTTGTTGGTACACGTATTACAAAAAGGATCTAGTAAAATTTTATCAAATTACCTGACAAAGTATTATTACTGTTTATTATAATTCGTAATGATCATTATATTTTATTATTACTACATCTGCAGAAGTGGCGTAACTATTGTTATTCCCAAATATTACCGATGAATGACAAAATCAACTATTTCTGAGTAACTTTTTTCTATTTTTTTTTTTTTTTCTTTCTTTCTTCTCTTATTTTTATCTAATCTATTCATTATATTAACATGTCATTGCACGCGCTCGAGCACTAGGATATAATATTATGAAAGTATAACGAACTGGTAGGAAAGAAACGGTAACCGAATTATGTTTATTATTATACACCTATATTTATTTTTTCTCGTTTATATCTAGGTCACTCAAAATAGGTCAGGAAATACATAGCTATTGTTAATAGAATTTCATACCGGATGAATCTTATTATTATTAATTATCCTTCTTACAACCCTCTCTTTCTCTTTTTATCTCACACAGTTTTATATTATAATCCTTCCAAAAGTTTTGCTATAAATTATATAGATGGGGTATAGTTTATAAGAGAAAATTATATAATGATATAATAACTATTATTATAATCACTATTATTATTCTTATACGATAACAACGCGTTGAAACTTTTCTAAGGGGTTGAAAAATATAAAAAAACAAACAAAGATTGGGCGTCGGAAGACGAATCGATTCTCTTCTTCACCTAGAGAGAGTCTAATTAATACTTTATACTTAGCAGTAATTTTCGTACGTATGCAAAGTATGCATGGCGGGAGTGTCTGGAATGTGGTATCCCGCGTTTCTTTACTTTTTTCTTTCTTTTTATGTTATTTTTATTTTTTTTTAATCTTCTCGTCTACCCTTCACCTCCTCTTAGCCCCTCCTTCCTCCGGGATCTGATTTTTTCCTCCTTTTACTCTTATTCTTTTTAATTGTTTTCTTCTTTTTTTTTTTTCCTTTTCTTTCCTCTTTGTTTCACCAAAAGTAACTTTCGACGTACGTACGAACATATACATACGTCGCGAATGATATTCGTAAAACGGTCACGAGTCGTCGTCGTCTTCTTCTTCTACTTCTTTCTTCTGCTGAGTTTATAATAATTTTTTTTTACTCGTGCTGTGATTTCTTGAAAAAACAACAACTTATGTTACGCATTTATAGTAACAAGACAAAATTAATGTGGAGGTGATTGAAGAATTTTTCTTTTTATTTTTTCTTTTTATTTTTATTGTTTCTTCACATGATTATTACAGTTGTATTACCTTATGTTACTTGGACGTTTTTAGTGAATCGAAATGGGTAATAAACGATTTGAATGGTTTAGTTGTAGGGGAGTAGAGTAGGAGTCAGAGAGCAACGTCCGCTTCGACGATGTGTGTTTGTACGTGTAATGAAATATTTGTAACACGAGTCTTTTTAAAAATACACAAACGCGGGATTTCAATATGGCGCGTTACATATGTGATATTATTTAACGCACCTGATTCGTTTCTGCTGCACCGAACAATTTTTAAATCTCCGATTTATGCGGTATTTACAAAATTCTAATATTCGATCGAGATTTTAAATTACAATCGGCTTCGTTATGCGTTTTGTTGATATGTATATTATTATTAATTATTATTGGATGGAGATTTTTCACGTAGATAATCTTGATTCTGCACACGTGTACTTTTCGTAAGCATAGAATATATCACAAGGATTTATTGATACGCGATTTCATATCTAATAAAAAACCCCCCGAAAAAAAAAAGAAGAAGTTATTCGGTATGATTCTATAAATTAAAGATGAGTCGCTTTTCGATGCTTCTTAAACTATTATGTTATAATTTTTATGATAAGTATACATATTTGCGGTTGTCACCGTCGAAAAATATAACAACCGATAATGCGCACGCTATCTTTTATACGTTTTTGTCATGTATTATCGATGAGTATACCGGGCAATTATGATATATTATACACTTCTTTTCAAATGTTATATTATATACCGTTAACTTCTTTTTTCTTTTATATATTCATATTATTATGATATTTGAATCATAATTAGACAAATGAATGATCGTCGATCGTAAAGCGTAATAAATCATTTCCTATTATATATAATAAATAAATCAACTTGTAATATAAGAATTTGTTTTTCCTTCTTAAATTTGAAAAGACACTAAATATTGATAGGAAATATATGTAATCGCCCAGACTGTCGAAGCACATGTAAAAGACGACACTATATGGCAGGGAGGACGGGGGAAAAATTAACGACATGCGTGAGTAGTTTAATGAATGAACCTTTAATTTCCAGTTACTGCGATCTCCGATTCAAGGGGCCCTTCAAAATTGAAGGAGAAAAAGTTTTCTCTGGGTCGCGAACTGGGGTCTTAAAAATCCGTATTTTTAGTGATGACTCGTCCCCAACGCGATCCAACAGACTGTCGATCGAATCCGTTAGTAGAATTGCAAATCCCCCCACAGCTATATATGGGGCATTTTTGCTAGTTCGGTTTATTTATTATTTTTCTTTCGCTCGACTTTTCGTTTCTCGATTAAAAAAACAAATAAAAATGTTATCTTCTACTATAGTCGGTGCTAATCTGCGATAAAACGGAGGGTTTTGATACTCCATATTAATTTTACAGTTAATTCCGTCATCATATTTCTCAACATTGCTAAAAATAAATGTAACTTCGAGTAAAAAAAAAACAAAAAACCAAAAAAAAATGAAACGAATGGAGTATCAATTATACAGCGTGACGTACTACCGAAAAAAAAAAACTAAACTAAACAAAATGACAAACAAAAAATAAAAAAAAGCAATCCCCCTTCTACTAACGTTTCATCCGTCTATCCATCCTCGCTCCATCGATCGGATAACGTTTCCGAGTTCCATTCTCATTTTTACCAACAGAATGGTCGGTTCCATCCGTTCATCGAAAAACTTGTAAGGACGACACAAAAGAAGCGCACCTAGCCAAGCGAGTTTGAATCAGTCTGTTACCTCTTTGCTAAATGTAAAATAGCTTGAGAATTCAACATATTGTATTGGATTACTACACCACCATTACGAGTAAAATTAACCACCAAGAAAGTGTAAGGAGAGGCATTTTCGGAGGTTTATATTTTCTGAGAAGAAAGGTGCATTTCAAAACCCGTGCGCGGTTGACAAGAATTTTATTTTCGACCGTATAACTCCCCTTACAGTAAATTCAAACTTATCCTCTGAATAATCGATATATATTTTCCTCGATATTTTCTAATATTTTTTCGTTTCACGAGTACATCGGCCTCGGAGGTGAGCTTATGGCTGTTTGATAAACCATGTTCGGTACTCTAATACTAATAAACAAATTATTAAATGAATATCGGTCAAAAATCTGAAATTATTTTTAGATTCTGCGACCAAGGGGCTCTCTTAGCCATCGCTCTGGGTCGGGTTAGCTATATGAAATGTATAATACATATGTATTTAGATACGTATATACATACGTAAATAGATATAATATGCATATATATGTATATACATGTATATACAACGGTGTTGTAATAAATATTGCTTAGGATAAAACAGCGACTTGGTAGCAAAGGGGCGTAAGGGGAAGTAAGGGGCGGACGGGGTAAAAAGTGGGGGGCGACCTTGCCCCGTGCGGCAACTGCTTGTTGCCAAGCTACTCAGTATATATAGCGTACAGTATATAAATATATATGTATACGCATATATACACACGTAGATGGTATGTACATACACGGTATGTAATGTATACGTATAGGTATATCTATATCTGTGTAGGTACGTATAGAGTACGTAACAAGAATTATGCACGGTATTATACATACCTATAGCGGGGTATGTATTTAGCAGCGTATATGCGTCTGTTTCTCTCTATACCATGTAATTATATATCTTCAGTCTATGTATATATCATTCTCTATGCAATTGTATTTTCCATTTAAGAAGTCTGTATTAAAAGATATCGAGTTTCGAAGCGTAGGCGTCTCGGGATCTGGATTCTAGATGACAAAATTTACCCCTCGCTCTCGTCTGCGCCGACGGTGGTAGGTAGATGTGCGATGCAGTCCTGAAGGCATCAACGACGCAAAAACATTGTAAAGCTTCAAAAAGTTACCGAGAATCCAGTATCGTTATTGGACTCCTTTTTGGTTTAATATTAGAATATCAGGAAGTTGGGACGTGACCTTATAGTATCGATACCTGCATGGACATGAAAAAGAAATATATATATTACATCTGCAGGAAAAAATGTACAAAGCATTTTTAACATGTTCACAATATATGCAACGATTTAAGATATTTTCAGATAAATTTTTCTCAACTATTGTCTCTCACAAATGAGGTTCAATGTTTTCAAGTAAATTCATATATATACCTATATTTATATATTGCTTTCACTGTATACGAGGAGTATTTGTTGAAATACCTGTAGCTATAATATTTATATCTGCACTTGTAGAGATAATATTTATAAACGTACCAGAATTGTATAATAATTCTTCGATTATGTAAAAATGAATAACTCGATTATCAAGGGGTTTTATTTGACGGTTAAGTTTACTGTTGAGGTTAGAATAATACGGCCATTTTGCCGCATATTATGCAATCCTTTGTCCCATTTTAATCGTTGTAGAAAGTAGTAATGGAAAATTATCGAAATACATAAGACGATGTACGGTACCTGAGGTGGGTTATATTTTCTACCGTACAATTTCATTCTTTCATTCTTTATTATCATGTAAATAATATTCTAATGCTGATTCATTCTCTTGTCAGGCTGCATTCATTAGGTTGGATCAATCGTAGGTGAAATAATTGACGGAACTATAATTCAAAATTCGAACTAGGATAATTAAAAATTCAAACGACGGATGATATGGATATATTATGTGTCACAATTAGTTTCGTTTTTGCTAATCGAAGAGGACGGTAAAATTGTGTGAATCTTCCCTTCCTTTCGCGGGATCCGGGAACCGGGGACGCTCGGCGTTGCTCGGTAGAGGAGGTAGGGAGCTAAAATAGCCCCGCCCGCGACCTATGGAGTTGAATAGAGGGAGAGAGAAAGAGAGAGAGCAGATATATCGGATAACGATGCGATCAAGAGAGAAAGAGATAAAGAGAGAGATAGAGAAAGAAGCTATGCGAGTGTGTGAGTGAGTGTATGTGAGAGGAGAGAGACAGCTATGTCAAAGTAGAAGGGGAGACGCGCGCCACAGGGAACGGCGTTCGCCCGACTAGTTTCTGCTGCTTGCCACGTATCTGGCAGATCAATAATTTCTGATCTCTCTAACCCACAATAAGCTCGACAAAATACTACAGAAACATAATTGAATATAAACTAGTTTATTAAGGTACGATTAACAATCATAAATTATTTAAAAGATCTATATTATTATATATACTATACGTAATAAGAAGGTATAAGGAAAACACTGTCAGGAATAATAATTTTGATTCACTATGTACATTTTAATATAGTATATGGCCCAACCTGAACTGAGGGTATAGAGAGAGGACATATCTTTTAGAAAGACAGTTAACTCTCAAGTTGGAAGACCCGCGGTATTATGTCGAGAGTTAGTGAATCTGTGTTCTCTGTGAATGTGGTAGCGATCATAGCGATTAGTGCCTGTTGGAGGGAAGAGGTTCGTTCGCGGGAATAGCTCTGCTCGCACTCTAAAGCGAGTACGCTATTCCGCACTAGCGAAATAGCCCCAAAGGCCAAAACTGCCTGTTCTTCGGGCCCGAAGCGTAAGTCTCAACTTATCGTTGACACATATTAAGTAGAAAAGTTTAGAATTTTTCAAATTTATTACTTTACTTAAAATCGAACGAGCCACTCAAATACCTGGGCGTACGTCATCGTATGTTGTTTTTCTACGCTCTAGAAATTGTTATCTAACCTTTGCTTTTGCTCTATCTTGCATATCGTCTACGAATAGTTATAATGTCCGAAATGCCGCTATGATCGCCACATATAATTTGTAGATTTTAACTCTATTTTATAAACGCTCAAATAACTCCATTATAACCAACGTTATACTACACATTACAACAGTGATCCTCCATTTGCTAGGTTTAATAAATCATCAATAACTTATTCAACTACTTTCTTTGGTCAAGTATCCATGAATCAATAGCTAGGATAATATTACTTCACCATTTTCTGCCCCACGATGCTTTTAGTTATTCATGCCACCTAGTCTTTCGAATTATCCTCCTCCCTTGAGTCGTAAGCTGCAGTTCATAGCTTCAAGGTATAAATTAGCAATTTTAGAGGCTGGGCAAATGTTAAAAGCTCAAGTATCGGTAGTACTGGTAATATTATCTTTTGAGCATACGTGCAGGAGCTTCAATGGAAAAAATAATGTGCTCGTGATATCCAACGCATCGACATTTGGTGAACAAGTGTCTAAATTATATTTTGATCATGTTTTAACGTGTCGCACAACTCCTCGATTCAGTTTTGTATCAACAATCGTGTATAGCACTTACCTTTTAAATTTTCTTCATTTGTTTTACTTTGCGTGGTTTCAGATCTCTACTGGCATGGAGCTAGGAGCGCACTGATAGTGATAGTCTAAGAGGTAAGAATATTGCTAGAAAATACATGAAGTGATTTGGTATTCTGACAGACATAGCTGGTCTGCGATTGATTCGGATAAATAATAACTGGTTATTTTGTTCATACAGATCTTGGTTTCTATGCATTGCCTGCCAAAGAAGAACTGAGCCCAATGTTTCCACACAATTCTAGTTCACATGAGATTTCTACTGAAACAAATGCCTTCGTACAAAATTCCAAGGTAAGTTGTAGCTGCTATTTGTATAACTTGAAAAGAGACTGAAACGTTGTCTAGCTATTAAGATGATACTTTCTTACTCATGTTCTGGTGCATTGATTCTCCAACATCTCAAAATCGTATTTCCTTTAATTTCATTATTTCTTTTATTTTGTCTTTAGGGGGATGTAGTAGTATTAATGGCAAGTAGTCTGAGTGGGGTGGAGGAGGGGAAAAGACCAGATAGCGTTAGGTTCTGTGATATCGAATCCACAAACAACGGTAATATGACAGCACCTACCAGCCACCCCGTCGCTACCACTACCAATGACTTCTTAACCGTCCTGCCACGCCAATCTGGTAAGTAATTTCATCCCCATTGTATAAGTGCATAATGAAAATCAACATGGTGCTATTTTGAAAGTACCATGAGGTATCCATTTTTTTGTGATCAAAAATGTTTAAAGTTTCAAATCTAACGTCTTCTACTTCATTTTATATCTTTGTGGAATATTATGATTAAGACGATAGGATTATCTGACAACCGATGAAAGTCATGTGTTCTATTCTCTGATCTGAGATTTGAGCTTCTCTCCATACCGTTGCGACTGCCACCTTGTTTGAGTGTTTAAATGACGTGACATTGCTTTATTGTTTGTCTATTGTTTTTGTTTAAAAAAAATTCAGTTGCACTTGCGTTAGATGGCACACATGCAACTCGGCCTTAATGGTCGAGAGATGTACATTCGAGGCCTACCTCTGTATACAATTGAATCGATGAAACGGTTCAGCGGCTACTGAAAGTTGCTGATTTTTTGTACTTCTTTTAGGTGAGCTTGGCTCAGCGGCTGAAGGCAAGGCCTGCCAGTCAGTGGCGTCAGCAATCACAAAAAATCCAACAAATCACCTTCTAATCTACGATAATAATAATAAACTAAATAACCACAACAATGCAGAACATAATCATCACAAATACAGAAAGCAAAACAGACCGGGTTCGCCTGGGCAGCTGGAAAGCTCCGCCGATAACTCTAAGTCTATTTCTAAGCTGTTAAGTGATAATAAGAATAGCTTTAGTGATCTAAGCGTTAGGGTACTACAAGTAAGTCTAAATTTAAAAGTGACAAGGGGCGAAGTACGTCAATGTGCGGGGGAGCCTAGCCTAGTTAGGATACCCAAGTCTGATTGCCCCCCGTTGCTGTCGCGCGAATCGTCCTTTGTCAACAATTACTCCTTACTAGGGTCCCGCCTTGATGAGGGCGAAAACAATAACCTTAAGGCTAATCTTAGTTTCATAAGTAATAATAATTACTCCAAGTCTGTGATATTGCTCAGCTCAACCCGCAACGGAGACTACTATCTCCTCTCCGAAAGCGGCGGTGTCAGAGAAGGCACAGCTCTCGCAACTTATTTTCTAATCGAAGATGAAGGTTCTTCATTTCCAAACCAATGGGAAAGTGTGAAACTGCTAGCTCTTACGTACTCTCCTGTTACCGAGAATATTGGGATTTGCCGAAAATTAACTGAAAATGATTTTCAAAATGCTAAAATTGTGATCTTATACTCAGATTGCCATCTGTTTTGCCAAGATTATGATTTCCAAATTTCTCAGAGTGATCTTGACATCTCAGAGTATCGGCTGAACAAACCGATCGCTATCGGAAAACTATTTCAACTGCATTTTGACAACATCTCGACAATGGAATTGTCCCTCGCACAAGCTCAGAATTTCACCACCTGTTCTTCCATTACGCTTATCGTTTCGACAAACGAATCCACCTCTCTGCGATCTTTCATAGAAAATCTAACGAAAGTTCAACCTTCTTTACGACACGCTACTGTGAACGAGCTGATGCAACGCATATGTGTTCCATTAATGATAGAATGTAAGGTTTATGTTAACAACGTTAGTAATAATAATAAAATAAATAATAATAACAATATTATCGGAGAAGAAATGAATATTAATAAAAATAATCCAGATGTTATCGAAGACATTGTTAACGTCGCTGTGTGCTACAAGACTAGTTGTACTATGACTACTAATTATAGGCTAGGGTTTCAAAATGATGGTATTAGCTATACCCAAGCAACAATGTTTACTGTTGGTGCTCTTTCATTTCAGGATAACAATAAGTCTAACAAGCCTCTACACGCTAGCTTTAAGGATGATAAGTATCAAGTGTCTACTAAGATCGACGATAAGTTTAACTATAACGTTAAGTCTGTATCTAAGTTTACGCTAAGTGTTAGGTTTAGTGATAAGTCTGAAACGTCTCACGCTACTCGACTCAACAAATCTGACGATAAAATGCACGTTCTGTCGGCTGTTAACATTCCTACACTGACTACCTGCGAGCCTACGATGACGCTTAAACGCCAACCAGCCACCGTCGCATCCCAAACTAACACTGTACCTGCCTCTCAAGTGGAGAAACACTCAGACGTTGATGAAATTGTACTGCTGAAATCAAGTTACCTTAAATACGACCATAAATCAGCTAAAAGCAACAAAATTACATCAAACCATGACCAAAACCCCGAATGCTTCGTCTCCCTCAAGGAGGAATATTATGAAAATCACGTGGACTTTTCAAATGCCTCGAAGAACGGAGACATCTTTACCGAGAATATCTCAGAACCTGTGGAATATCATCAGAAGACTTTAGAACATGATCCCTGTCGTGACGCTGTTAACACCGATGATGCTGCCGATGATTGTGATATCGACAACAAATTGTTGGAAATTGACAATCTGACTTCACAAGTGGATAAAACGACAAAGTTACTTGCTTATGTACGTGAACTGCTCTCTAGTTATCAGAAGGCTTACAAAAGCGATGTAGTGCGAACTGAAATTTTGCGTAAGCAACTCAAGCAAGCTCTGAAAAACATGTTCAATCGTCCATATTCTTGCAACGAATCTTATCGAGCCTCCCTGGAATACAAAAAACGCTGGGGTATCCCAGTTATCCTGGGCTTGGCTGGAGGAGGTGAAAGTTCACTCAACACCGGCGGTGCTGCTAACTGGGGTACTGCTCCTACCGCAGCTCCCAACAACAACAATGCCACTCAATCCAGCTGGGGTGGAACGCCAGGAAATCCGCCAGTCGGAACTGGACCTCCCAGTAACTGGGGCGGCAACAACGTCAACCGACCAGTCACTGCTAATCCAAACCAGAATCAAAACCAAGGACCACCCAGTAGCCAGAACAACCCAGGTGAGGGTAAGAAATCAATCATTATACTATTATTTCCGAATTTGTTACCAGGTTCACTAGCCATCGAGATACTATTTCTCCTGAAATGTTATCTTTCGAATGAAATCGTCAGATTCGAAGTTGAAATGAATAGAGAGCACAATAACTTTTTATCCAAATTTCTTCAGATACATGTTTTATAATTAATGTTTCAATTCGCATCTCACTTGCATTTCAACTGACGATATTACAACAAAATGTACTTTCTGACGTCAGGCAATGTGAACAAAGTAACCAATCCAAACCAATCTCAAAACCCACAATCTGGACCACCAACATCTCAGCCTAACAACGCAACTTCAGGAAATCAAAATAATGGACAGTGGCCGCAAGGTAAATCTACCAATCTTGGAGGTCCTGGACAAAACCAGTCTTCTCAGAATAACAACAACCCAGCGCAACAACCCCAACAGCCGGGAAGTAACGCTAATAACAATCCGACTAATAGCGCTACACCTGCAACTGGAAATAGCGCAAGCACACCTGCAGGCAACAATCCCTCGTCCAAACAGCAACTCGAACAATTGAATACCATGCGAGAAGCACTGTTCAGTCAAGACGGCTGGGGTTGTGTGAGTATTTCAGCAAAAATATTCTGCTCTACTATTATCTCTTCGTTCTTTTTCAACTTGTTCGCCGATGTCGGATCAAGAAAAACTTGAAAAAGTTGTTGAAAGTTCTCTTTCTCTTTCCAGCAACATGTAAATCAAGATACAAACTGGGAAGTTCCGTCATCCCCGGAACCAAGCATGACGAAGGATGGCGTTCCAATGTGGAAGCCACCTGTGAATAACGGCACCGATCTCTGGGAAGCTAACTTGCGCAACGGAGGGCAACCCCCACCGCAACAAACGGCTAAAACACCATGGGGACACACTCCTTCGACAAACATCGGTGGTACCTGGGGTGAAGATGACGATGCCGCTGACTCTTCCAACATGTGGACTGGAGCTCCAACTCCCAATCAACCTAATACAGCTCAGTGGCCTGGAGCAGCTACCAACCAGACCAGTATGTCTGCAGGAGGTGGCGGCGGAGGTGGAGGAGGTGAGTTGAAGACAAAATTGCTATCGTAAATTTCGAGGCAGGTATTGGTTCTTCGAATCATTGTTGGAACCTGTAAAAGCGTGATATTTTTTGAAAGCCCGCTGTGGATCCTACTATCGTTACATTCATTCATCTTGTCATCCGATAGTTATTGCATCGCTTGGTATTAGTTTTCGTAATCAGAATCCTACGGATAATAAGACAACCGTAAGTTGACAATAAAAGTTCGCATTACAAGTATTTTGTCACATTGTTTTCATAGGATCCAGTTGGGGAGATCCAAGAATGGATCCCAGAGATCCTCGAGACCTGAGGTCTGTAGATCCCAGAGAAATGCGTGATCCACGAGACCATAGAATTTCCATAGACCCAAGAGATCACATGAGAGTAATGGACCCCATGAGTCGCGATCCAAGAATGACCGACATGCGCGGTGATCCACGTGGTATCTCCGGTCGCTTGAACGGCGCCAGTGCAGATGCTATGTGGGGACAACCCCCTGGCCCTCCGCATCACCAAATGGGTGGCCACCAACATCCGTCGGGTCCACCGGCTAAAATGGTCAATGCATCCAGCATGAATCAATGGGCAGCACCACCACCCAAAGAAATGATGCCAGGAAAACCATCTGGTTGGGAAGAGCCATCGCCACCTACTCAACGTAGGAATGTTCCAAATTACGACGATGGTACCAGTCTTTGGGGAAACCCTGCACCAAACCCGCGTGCTATGCCTGGAAGTAAGGTCTCACATTGGAAGGACTTGCCGACTCCAAATTTGGGTCGTGGAGGTACATTTTTAACATTTCATTTCGAGTATCTTGTTTTTTTTTTGTCACCAGTCTAGGTATAACTAAAATTATCAAACATATCATTGCTAGATTTGTGAAAATATGACAAAAGATTGTAGATAATTGAACCTTGCCTAAAAGGCTCATTCGCAAATTCCTCATTCTGATATTTATCGTACCACAACTTAGGTATGCCCTGTCCACCTGGAATGCCACAAAACCGAATGCCTGGTCAGCCAGGTATGAAACCAGATGTTGGTGGCCCTATGTGGGGTCATCCAACTGGTCCAGGCGGAGGTGGAGGTGGTGGCGGAGGAAGTACCGGCGGTGGTGGTGTAGGTGGTGCAGGAACCGGAGGTGGCGGCGGAGGCCGAAATGGATCCTGGGGAGATGGACCACACGATACCGCTGGATGGGACGATCAGAAGACTCCTGCTGCATGGAACGAGCCTCCGATCAATCCTGGTTCTTCCTGGGGTGGTCCGTCGAGCCATAAACCGAAACCTATGGGACCCACCGGAGGATGGGGAGATGCCGACATGGATCCTACTACCAGCTGGGCACATCCACCGAAACAAACTCTTACCAAAGAGCTGATATGGGGCAGCCGAGAGTTCAGATATCTCTGCGAATTGGGCTACAAAGTAAATATAATACGATGGCGATTACTAGTTCTCATTTGTTGAGCCGTGATTCTTACATAACACTTCGTTGATTCCACTCATTAGAAAGAGGATGTGGAAACTGCATTGCGGAGCCGTGAAATGAACAGAGATGAAGCGCATGAACTTCTGACTCAAGTACGTCCTCTAGATCAGTGGCGTCGTCACGATACCCATGCCGGGTACGACCCTGCTAGTCAAGCCGCTGCTGCTGCAGGTTATCCACCAAGGTTTAATCACGTCGCACAACAGATGTCCTTCCCTCCGGTAAGCTATACCATATTTTACCTTGCTAACAGCTCATTTATTCTGTCACGGTTTAGAAATCTTGTAAAACACTCTATCAATTGTCTTTTCGTTTGAAACTATTATATATTAACTGAGCCAAGATAATACGACCGCAATACAGAATACGTGCGCTAGCAAGATTAGAGTGGATATCGTTGAGTGAAATTGAGTAACATGTGAAGTTGTGCAAATTTAAATTTATAACCGGTGTTTTGTTTGAATTAACATTGATTGGCCATCGGATGAATAATAGTTTGGTTATTAATCGGTGAAGGTAACATGAGCTCCGACAGCTATAGATAATGGTAAGATACACAGCCTTGCGGTGTAAACCTTCGTGCGAAACGAAACAAATTCTAAAACGATTTCTTACCAGAGGAAGATACAATGCATCATTTATTCTCGAATTTAATCATGTCTCGCCAATCAAATTCCTGTCCAATCACATTTTCAAGGCTGTGTATGAATGTTACGTCTATGATATGATAGTGATAAGAATGGGAGAGGAGAGCTTAGGAAGGGCAAGGGGTATAGGGTGTTCGTATTGAATACAGGGGGCCGGGATGCCTAGTGTCGGCGCCACCGGTGGTATGAGTGGTACCGTCGCCAGTGCCAGCCTGCTCAAACTTCAGCAGCAACAGCAACAACAGGCAGCTGTTCAGTTGCAGCAACAACAACCCAGTGTCACTGCACCGCAGCCACCTTTCAATCAGGTGAACTTCGTGATCTGAAAAACACTTTCACAAATCTGCCACTTTTTACTCACTTATTATCATTATGATTATTACTATTATTGTTGTTGTTGTTATTATCATATTATTATTATGATTTTCATTTCTATAATGGAAGTATTATTTCATTCAAAATTCCGTAGATGACGTAGATACTACTGTTAAACTGGATGAAGTTTCAAAGACCGATAATCTACGTTTACGTCTTTCATTGTTCTATAGAACCAAAGAGATTTTTTTGTTTGTTTTTTTTTTTTTTTTTCATGTAGAAACTTGTTAATCCGTTGATGTTTTTGTAGGATTTTTGTGATGAGCTTACAGCTTTTGCCTGTGTAGTGAGTCCCAAACGAAATTATTTGGCTTGCTGCGTTGCATGAATATTGGCTATGCTTTTTTTTTAAGATATATGTTATAGTTGTCAATTTTACAAATTCGTCGGAACTTAGATATATCGGAGATATTAGTGTTCGAGAGTCTTCTTAATTTGCTTTTGTATGACTTTGTTTTACAAGACAAAAACTGGAAACTTTTGCAAGCATTGATTTTTCCCATTACCAACGCTGAGATGAGTAGTGCTTACTTTTACACACCAAGTTTGATTTCTATTATTCTTCTACTCCGGTGACTCTGACGATTTATCACCGCGTTGGCCAATGGTTCGTCTTGAAATATAATTGAAATACTTTTCTTTGTGTACAGACTTCCAGAACGCCGCAAAATCAACCTAGTACTGCACAACTGAGGATGTTGGTTCAGCAAATTCAATTAGCCGTCCAAGAAGGTTATTTGAATCATCAGATCCTGAATCAGCCACTGGCTCCGCAAACTTTGATTCTGCTCAATCAGCTTTTGCAACAAATCAAAGTTCTACAACAGTTGCATCAACAGCATTCGGTGCAAGGTTCATTGAAGGGGAATAGCCAAAATGTGCTGCAAATCAGCGTACAGATAACCAAAACTAAACAACAAATTGCCAATCTACAGAACCAAATTGCTGTTCAACAAGCAACGTATATGAAACAACAACAACAACAGCAACATCCTGCAGCTCCGTCACAGGCATCCGATTACTACAAATCGTCGGTCCACGATCCAATGTCTGCACTGCAGAATACCTTTACGGACTTGACCATGAACAAAGAGCCTCCAGTGGTGAGAAACAGTTTGTTATATTCATGAAGATTTTTCGAAACCGGCCGGTAGAAGGAGTTGCATGTACTGAACGATTTTATATTCCATTTGCAGAGCCAGCAGCAGTCGCGTCTGAATCAATGGAAACTACCGTCTCTGGATAAGGATGGAGATCTGGGTACTAACGAATTTTCACGAGCTCCCGGTACTACAAGCAAACCTCCCACTACACCAGTTGGTCTCACTCAATCACACAGCAGTCCTAACATGAATCCTTTACTAGGACAAGGAGACGGGACCTGGTCTTCCAGACTCGGTGACAGCGGATGGCCAGATGCTGGTACCAGCGATTCTACAGATGGGAAAGATTGGCAACCCGGTGGTGCTGCTTTCACCGATCTGGTACCAGAATTTGAACCTGGCAAGCCATGGAAGGTAATCCACTCCCAATACCTCCAGCGATACGTATCAATAATTGGATGCCACAAGTTGGTGAAAATTTTTCAATAATCAAAATTAAACTAGCGTCAGTCGGTGCGACGCCGCTGACTCAGGTATCACTTGTCGATCGTTAGTTTATAAGGATTGTTCGGGTCCACCTATATTTGAAATTGTTTTAGGGGAATCAGATGAAGAGCATTGAGGATGATCCAAGTATTACTCCTGGATCGGTAGTCCGCTCACCCTTATCGCTGGCTACCATCAAGGATCCCGATGCCATATTTTCATCAAGCACGAAAACCTCTCCACCACCTTCGGCTAACGCAGACACTTCGATTCCCAGTCTCAGCAACTCCACATGGAGTTTTAATCCACCTGCCGCTACAACGCCCAGCGCGTTTGCAAGGTACGTTTAAAACACTTACGAAAAAAAAATTATCGATTCCTATCGGTTAAATCAATTATTTTTCCTCATTCGAACAGCTCCAAAAATACATGGGGTGAAACTGCTCCACCACCTACTGCGGTAACATCCGAGTTATGGGGTGCTCCAATGAGCAAGGCTCGTGGTCCTCCACCTGGATTAGGCAGCAAGGGCGGTGCGACTTCCAGCAACGGATGGGCTGGATTATCTGGAGTCGGACGTTCCTCCAGTTCTTGGGGTCTCCAGACTGGTGCGGTAGCTAATGCTGGTTGGGTTTCAACTTGGCTTTTACTCAAAAATTTGACACCACAAATTGACGGTTCCACACTGAAAACGCTCTGTATGCAGCATGGACCCGTACAAGACTTTAGACTATATTTGAACCACGGAATAGCTTTGGCTAAATATTCATCCAGGGATGAAGCTATCAAGGTAAGTTCGTTAACAAAAGCAGAGAGACACAGGAAAACAATAAGAAACAAACAAACAATCAAATTCAACACCAATATTTTTTATACTCTTCCCTTTGTATGGGTAAATCTAGTTATTTTTTTCAATTTATTGTTTTCTAAAAATCGGTTACGTATAAATTTTGGTAAATGACAAATTGTCACAAAGTAAACAAACCCAAAACCCCACAAATATCTGTTCTTTTCTATTTATGAATTTTGACAGTCAAGTTGACAATTGACGGCTCTCAAATTTTAATTCGGACGCCATATTGGTTATCAGCGACAGTGGTGGTGCACGGTGGTGTAACGTATGAATTACTTTATTTGTTAAGGCACAAGGAGCATTGAACAATTGCGTGCTTGGCAATACGACGATATTCGCGGAATCTCCAGCTGACAGTGAGGTTCACACGTTGTTGCAACAGCTTGGTGGACAACCACAGACCGCCGGTTCGGCCGGTTCCGGCTGGGGTCTCAGACCGACGAGTAAAGCCGGTCCACCCCCAGATACATGGGGCGGCAGCTCGAGTCAGCTTTGGGGTGCTCCGCCAGCCAGCAATTCACTGTGGAGTAATGCAGGCATTGATAGCGGCGATCAACAACGAGCAACGCCAAGCTCGCTCAACTCTTACCTGCCCGGTGATCTCTTGGGAGGTGAGTCCATGTAGGGAGCCCCCAGTATCATGTGAAACACACCGAATACTCAATACTTCTCGACACTAATGTCAGATGAAAGGAATAGAACGATGTAACTTCGATGAATTACGACTCGCATTTCTATATGATTGTGACCATATACAATTAAAGAAAAAAAAATATTTTTTTTTTTTTTTTCAACAAGTTTTTTTTTTTTTCTTGTTTCGTTTTGCTAGAATTTTACTACGTTTTCCATAATTAATATCACAACCGATAAGTAGATCGTATTTTGATATATTTATCTCAAAACTTGATATTTCAAAAGATTTCAGTATTTATCATGTTTTGGGAAAAACTGTACTGAGAGAATACAAAAAAAAAAAGAAAAAAAAAAATTAAGTAAAAGTCGTTAGATGTCATGTACCGACAAAAAGTGACAATTAAGAACATTTTTATTGGATTTAGATGAAACTGTTGAAAGTCTTCTTGTAATGTCAATTACATTGTAGGGACACAAATTGATGAATTACGTAACTTTTATCTTTAACCAAGGTCACATATAATTGGGGAAAAAAAAAAAAAGGAAAAGGAATGAAAGAAGAAACTAGAAGAAAATACAAAAAAGAAAAAAAAAATAAGAAAAAACACAGCCAAAAAGATGTTACAGTTACAAGCGATATTTAATTATGGTTATGTGACGACGATAGTCAATTTCTTTGATTCAATCTCCATGAGAAGACCCCGTGTGCTTCCCACGAGTCATTGCAGGTTCCAGGGATCATTCTCTTGATATTGGGATATACTATGCACGCAGTTTAAGTAGAAACCACCCAGATCATTAAAATTAAAATAGAGGAACAATTATTTCGAAGTTTCAATAACTATATATATTCATATATGATATACATCACATATTATATATAAATATAAACCCCTAACCTTATCGTGAAGTTTTAACTACTCTAAACAAAAGCGGAAGAATGAAAAAAAAAAAAAAAGAAACTCGCATGCTATGGGATATTTTGGTTGTCTCTATTAAATTGCTGTATCGGTCCATACAGAATTAATAATATCTTAGATCGTGTCTAAGAGTGTTCCATTTTATTACTCGACGGTCAAAGACTGTGTAGCGAGTATCAAACTTAGACTGTACCAATCTAATCAAAACTTTACGAGCATTGACGTCTTTGCTTGTTGAGCTTTTAATAAAGCAAGGACGCAACGATACCAAATGTTATCGCAATAACATAAATTTTATTATATTAAAACAGAATGAAAGAGAGAAAGAAAGCAAGAAAGAAAGAGAGAAAAAATAAATTAAATTAAACAAATAATAATAATAATAATAATAATAATAATAATAATAATAATAATAATAATAATAAAAATAAAAATGAAACTTATGTAAATCTAAAAATGCCACCTGTCGTGCCAATGTTCAATGTGTCTCTGTACCATTAATTATAGAGTTTAAAACTTAAATGAAAAGAAAAAAAAAGAAAAAAAAAAAAATACAAAATACAAAAAAAAAAAAAATACAAAAAAAAAACCGAAATATTAATTTAAAAGAATACGTTCAAATCGAAAGAAAAAAAAAAAAAAGAAAAGAAATAATAAAATAGATAAATAAATTTATCGCCAAATACCTTCCGAAGTATTGGCGGGCCTCTTGTGATATGAAAGGCAGAAATGGTCAAACGAAGTCTAATTAACCGGTCATTTTATCGTTTGCCAAAGAACATGTTCGCGTTGTATATCAAAGTTCTTGTTCAAACGATATTACGATTTCTAAAGGACACGCGCAATAAAACAGCGAATTAAACCCGGAAACAATCTCCCGTGACGGAGACCAATCAACATAAAATAAATTTAGAAGAAGAAGAAGAGAAAGAAAGAAAAAAAAAAAGGAAGAAAAAAAAATACCGCGCAATACAATGATGGAATCACACACACATACATAATAAACACACAAGACACATACCTATACGTTTAAACTAAAAAAGAGTACATAGCATTAAACTTAATTTAAGTGAACCTAAAATTAAGTTGAAAAAATATATATATATCTCTATCTATATATATTAAACTATGACAAGCCAATCTCAAGACAACGCCGCTCGTAGGAGCCGTTCTATATTAAAAAATTGATTTACTTAATAGAATTGAAAAAGAAAAGTACTAACTATGATTAAAAAGAAGAAAAAAAAAAAACAAAAAAAAAAACAAAAAAAAAACAAAAAAAAAAGATAAATAAATAAAAATAAAGAAATAACAATTAGTCTCTAATGCTAAAAAAATACTAAATCCACATGCTAACGATTATGAACGTAAGTATAAGTACGAATAGATAAGTAACTACATATATTATATTTAACTATGATAAAGAAAATTTATTACATTATACATACTAATAATTGAAATATATAAAATAAGAAGAAAAAAAAAATAATAATAAATAATAATAATCAGGGGTCGGGAGGGGGGGAAGAATTATATTCAGGCCTGTCAACTGCAGCGATACATCATCTCTTACTTGTGCGACACGTTTATATTCGTCAGACGGTATGTTATTTTTTTTTTTTTGGTTTTTTTTTTTTTCTTTTTTTTTTTTCTCTTCACCGCTTTCGATTCAGTTTTCAATTTGGATGTTTGCGCGGAACTGCTTTCTAAAATGCCCCCTATGTGAATCAATAATAAAATAAGTAAGAAAAAAAAATCCCCAACACACATTCACGATGTCTCTTGATAAGAAGAAAGGATTAATAATAATATTAATAATAATAATAATAATAATAATAATAATGTGACAAATGCTGAGACAAAGTTTAGTAACAATATATGTGTGAGGAAAAAAGTATGAAACCCTAGATATATAAATATATATATACACACACACACACACACATATTCGCACACATTACATATGTGTGTATCAATGAAGAAGAAAGGAAAAAAGAAAAAGAAAAAACGAAAAAAAAAATGAAAAATTAACTAATGATAACGATACAATGAGAGTCGGAAGTGGCGTAGTTGATTAATTTATTTCAAAAGATTGAATTTAGAATTTTAGGGAGATATTTGTTGTGATAATAATATTGAACTCTAGCGCTTAGGTAAAAATTACTCTAAGCGTTCTGAGGAAAGGATAAGTAATTAAGTAATTAAACAAAAAATAAAAATAAATAAATAAAATTAACTAATCATAAAAAAAAAAATGGATTAAGGCATACATATATATATGTATATATAAAATATATATTGTCTACATTATTAATATTATTATTGATTGATCTATTATTATCTATACATATATTGCATATTAATTGATAAGGAAACGAAAAAAAAAACAAAAAGGAAAAAAAAAAAAAAATTCTATATTATCGTACACACATCCTTGGATATAAGTAATGCAACAATACGGTTTTTAATATTAACATATTTATTACGAGCTATTAGCTATTGTCTATTATGATTTATTAATATTATTATTATTATTATTATCATTATTACTATTATTGCCTCTAGTGATTATTATGATTATTAAATGTTGTGAAAGATATGCTGGTAGCATGAGAGTGGTGAAGTGCATGAAGTGCTGTATTACAAAACAAATCAAAGACACGAAATCAGAATTTCTTGCTGAGTGAAATGAAAAAAAAGAGTCAAAGAGAGAGAGAAAGGGAGAAACAAAGGAGAGACATCGATACGTATTAAAAAAACAGGAAAAAACCTAATAATCTTGATCAATACTCTCCGATTGATAAAGTCGTAACGGCTTTCGAACGGAAAATCAGATCACATAGCGTACAATAATAAAAAAAAGAAAAATTAGAAAAATTAAAAACAAAAAAAACAAAGGGAGAGAGAGAGATTTGAAAATACAGTTTACTCGTATTTTAACAAATCCGACGCTATACGCGGGCAAAACTTGAATTTATTGGCATTATATTAGACGAAATTTTGAAACGACGTTTAAATATACATACGAAAAAAAAAGAATGGTAATTTAAGAAATTAAAAAAAAATAATAAATAAATAAAATGAAAAAAAAAAAAAAAAACACACTTGCAATGTGATATCTCGTGTCTTGTCTGACGAGACGTTTTAAGATAGTTGGCGTTTGTTTTTCGTGTAAGTTAAGGTGAAAGAGAGAAAGAAAGAAAGAAGAAGAAAAAAAAATACGTGTAGGAAAAGTAAAACAAGAAATTAAAAAATACGACAAAAAAAAAGAAGTTAATTCTAACGGAGTAAACAATAATGAAGCCGCATGTGCGAATGTTTATAGTAAAAAATCATTGTCGTGTGGCTCAAATCTCGTGATCGGAGTTTGGGTGATATGTATATTGATTTTTTCACCCCCAGTTTTATTTTGTGTAGGCCGATACTTTATGCGTCGCTAAACAGCAGGAATATTTTTCGAAACTGCCACAAATTATTGTTGTAAGTTATTTGGTTATAAAAAACAAAAGGCTTTGTTGTCGAAAGCGTATAATGATAATAGTAATCGATAGGATCTGACTCCACATGCCATTTTAGCTTGTAAGCGTTTTCAATGAATTTAGATTATTAATATTATTATCATTGTAATTATTATTATTGTTATTATTATTACCGCCGTAATTATAATAATAATGATTCTCATTATTATGCTTAAGAAATTTTATTTTATTTTTATTTTTTTTTTTCTCACTTTGTTTTTATTTTTATCAATCTTATATTGGGATTCGCGGTAGACTCCACTTCGAACACGACCAAATAGGAAAGCTAGTAGCGGTGTAGGAAAACTATAAAAAAAAGAAAAGAAAAAAAACGAAAAAAAAAAAAGCAACTAGTTATTATAGTTATCATATTATTACGACGTATATAAGTATAACACATGAATTACTGTATGGGTATATATACTTAGGTTTAAAAATGAACTTTCAAATCTTACTTTTAATGTTCCGTTCAAGCCAAAATGATTTTTATTTACACGGTTTCGCTTATCGGTACAGCTTGTTTAATAAGTTTTACAATATCATGAAATAAAAAAACATGTATTGAATATCTGAATTCAATTAGCTCCGGATGGGCCGAATGTCTGTACAGAATTGCGTGTAAGATTAGTAGAAAAAAAAAGAAAAGAAAAGCAAAGAAAAAAACAAAAAAAAAAAAAAACAAACAAACAAAAACTCATATATTTTGAATAATTTCTTGGTTGTACCAAAACGTGAAATATGTGCGTGTAAAGCAAAAATTCTTCACTTCTGAACCCAGTAATAATAAATAGATTGAAGCATAAAAAAAAAAAGAAGAAAAAAGTAACAAACAAACCTTAAGGTTTTACTAGTAAATGGAAGTATTCTCTTCACAGTGTTCGTTCCGTTTGTTGTCAGGGGTCAACTAGTCTGAATAACCCGGTTCCCAGAGACAATCGGATCACGCTTCACATGAAGTATTTTATTTTATTTTTATTGCGGTAGATTTTATTATTTTTAATTTTTTTAATTTTCTGTTTTTTTTTTGTTTATTTTTTCCTCCGTTCTCTCCTGCAATACCATATTATTAATCCGTAAAAATATTATAGGGATATATAGTAAGATAATTATTGTCCCCTCAATTATATATTATACGTAGAGAAGAGAGATATTTCTCTCTCTTTTAAGTTTTTATTTTTATTTTTATTTTTTCTTAGGCATCGTTACACAGTATGGCAGAGAGCTCGTACCACTGATAGACAATGATCAGCACTGTTAGTTTTATTAACTAATATTATATACATACTCATTGTATATAGTCGTATGAAATATGAAATATTGGAGCGAAAATAATTGTGTAATTGATAATAATTACAAGAGCAAGAGATATAGTAAGATAGAAAAGAAGAAGATGAAAAAGAAAAAAAAATCATGTCTCTAGATCAGTGGATATCTGAGATCCTCGATTCATACATATTATATTTCTTTGGGTTATTAATTAGATTTGATTATTTCTTAAAAATATCTTCAGATCCACTGACATTTCCACTGACATATCCATCAATAGGAACGACCTCTTTGTATCGATCTGTGATCTCTGAATATAAATCAGTGAAAAAGTCTGGGTCTACGGGCCACTGACTGTGCTATGTTATTGGTTGTACGCTGTACCTATGAAGGCAGCACCTTAATAATTCCTTATTACTGCTCTTAATATACCACTTATTAAATATAATTAATAATAATAATAATAAGATAATATTATTGATTCTTTATATTTTTATTTTTTATGATGAAAATGATAATGAAAATGAAAATGAAAATGAAACAAAAAATAAGTAAAACAAACAAACAAACAAAATAAACAAACAAAACAAAACGAATAAATAAACGTCGGAGAAAAGAATAGAAAATACTAATTTAAAATGAAAAAAAAAACAAAAATATAAAAAAATACAAAAAAAAAAGAATGAAATTGTAATAACACACCCTTAACTTTCTTAGTCGAATGGATACTTACGGAGTCAGTGGACGAGAAGTCTATGAAAATATCTAAAATCACGTTCCAAGGCTCATATTGACCAAAAATCTAATATTTATAAATTAATTATTTATCAATTATATCACAATTAATTAATTAATTATCGTCTGTGAAAAATTATTCACATCGCATATAATACATATACACACATTTATAATTAAGTAAGGTATATTGTTGAAAAATAAACAAAAAGAAAAAATAAATAAATAAATTAAATAATAAAACAATATACATATATCTGTATATACATACTCATGCGACAAATAACAAACGTCATGAAATGGAAAGAAGAACGTAACTCCTATTTGGAATACATTTCGAAGTTCTCTTTCTCTATAATAATTGTTTAAATGAATTATTGAGAAGAAAGAAGGTTTAATTAGTTCAAAATAACATTAACAATCAAATTGATTCGATTTTTGGCATACGTTCGACTGTATTATTATTATTATTTTCATTATTATTATTGTTATTACTACAACTACCGTTGTTATTATTATCATTATTATTATTATTATTTTTATCATATTATTTTTATTAATATTGGTATTATCATTATAAATATGTTATTAAGTTTTATTGATTATTATTATTTCTTTTTTGGTTTCTCGGCGTTACGAGAATATGAATCGGAGTTATAAAATGATCACTGGCCATATTGTTAATGTAATCATAAATTGGTAATGTACTGAACGAAAAATTGAAGAAAAAGAATAAGAAAAAAAGACCATTACCAATATCTGTTTACACTCATTATATGCTCAATGCAGGCTGCTCATTGTTCACACAAAGTATGTCATTAGAATATCTGCTAATAATCGTTGCTGTCAATCAGATAACAATTTTAGACCTATACTTGTCGAAATGTGAAACACCAGATTTTTAGTAAAAAAAAAAAAAATAAAAAAAAAAAAATAAAAAAAAAATAAACAAATGAATAAATACTACAAAAAACAACCTTGATGATATAAAACAAAGAAAGATAGAAAGAAAAACTAAAAATGAAACAAGAAACAAGAAAATGCGAAAAAAAAACAAAAAAAAAAAATGAATGAAAAGGAAAAATCTACACTAAGATTATTGATGACGGATAAACCCAGTTCAAATTTAGTATTATATGTGAAACACAACGTAAACACGTGCATCCTAGCTGTAACTAGTGACTATATAAGGGTATTTATTT
Organism: Athalia cordata; assembly: GCA_963932425.1. Classification (NCBI taxonomy): domain Eukaryota; kingdom Metazoa; phylum Arthropoda; class Insecta; order Hymenoptera; family Athaliidae; genus Athalia; species Athalia cordata. Next base: position 38,587,422 of record OZ010626.1, read on the forward strand.
ATATATATATACATAATGATAGTAATATTGATATCGATATATATTATGGCAAATATAACACACACATATATATATATATTTAAACAAACGAGAAAAAAAAAACAAAAAAAAAAAAAACATAAATATATATATCTATATATCTATCTATAAAAATACTTTGATGTTTAAGATTTGTAGGATCCATTATAGTATTTAGGTTGTGTCGTGTGTCCGGTGGTGTTAATTGTATGTTCATTCCAACTGACCCACTCTCTCATCATTTATTATTCACTTACGCACACGTTTCTGCTGCTCATCTAACTTTAACGAAATGGCAAAAAACTGAAATGAAAAAAAAAAAAAGAAAAAATTGTTTTTAATTATATTTTTGTGTTGTTATTATTTTTTATCATCATTATTATTACTATTATTATACATATGATTATCATTATTATTGTCCTTTGAATCTCTCGCAAGAATAATATAACGATGGATTATTTACGTATACAAATAATATACAAAACATGAATATTTGAATTTTTAATAATAGTTTGCCGCATACTGTAATTACAATACCTATGCAATACTGCACTTTAATATTGGAAAAAAGTCTCTTGTCACGCCAGTCGCCATCATTGATTCTGAGACAAAGACTAAGAAAGTTTTTGATACATTCGAAATTATTATGTTTAATTAGAGAAAAATAAAAAAAAATAAAAAAAAAAACAAACAAAAACAACAAGTATTGATAAAAATACAACACCAACGAGAACAACAATATGAAAAGAAAAAAAAAACAAAGAAGAAATTAGGACAGAAAACTAGTCATTTATTAATATTTTTTGTTGATAAAGAAGGAAAAAAAAAAGAAAAAATGAAGAAGTAGAAGAAGAAAGTAAGAAAAACAAATATTTGATTCGACGAACAAGTTGTACGGAGCTCGAAGACAGGGAGTTTTGAAAAAATAAAATCCCAAACGTATTAAAAAAAACCTAACCACCCATGGATCAAAAAACCGATGATTACTATATCATTATTAATATGCTGCGAAAAACATGTATTTTGCTATCGTAATAGTATACCACATTCTTAATATACTTACAATTAATTAGTAAAATATTTCTGAATCGGAGCAATTGAATATTATTACCATTTCAAGTAGAAAAATTTTGTTTTTAAATAATATTTTCCGTCACGTTTGGTATGAAAGATGAAAGATGAAACAAAATAATTGCAGCGCGTAGCAAACCAGTACACAGAACACACATTATACCCCATCACACGCATTACTCATTTGCAACGTATTAACATAAGATTACTAACTAAAAACTATTATGACACATATAAATGTATGTCTCTTATCTATCGTTAATGAAAATGAAAATGAGAGGAGAATAAAAGAAATTAAAAAACAAACGTCAAAATAAAATTAAAAATTAAAAATTAAAACGTAAAACTAAAATTAAAATTAAAAAGTAACGCTGAAAATAATAATTACAAGAATAAGGAATAATAATAATAACAATAATGATAATAATATTGATAATTAACGAATAATATCATGATTATATACTACGTATACACATAAACAATATTAATATCTATATGTTATGATAAAGTATATATAATAATATAGATAATATAAAAAACAAAAACTTATTGATTCGGATACATAAATCATTAATATTAATAATAACAATAATAATAATAATAATAATAATTTACAATATGCTGTAGTCTGATGATAACGGTGATGATGATTATGATGATTATTATTATAACATATGATGTCAAGAATAAGACAATGACGATGTTTCCCTCTGTATAAAATCAGTACGGGGTCCCCCTTTGATTTTGCGCGTTTGAACAATCGATTCTATCAATTACCTACCTACTTTTTTTTTAAGTTCTCTCGAATAATTTTTCCGTCGTAAAATTATACACACATAGTTAATTATTGAACCGTGTAATGTTATTATTATTAAAAAACATAACGTGCTCAACATGTGCACAATTAATATAATATACCAGATATATAACTATATAGGTACACACCGACAATGAGAGGAGAAGTACCAGATACAAAACCAAATTTTTAATATTCATTTTTTTCTTTTTTTTTTTAATCTCATGTAGAAACAACAAAGTTCGTTTCATCGATAAAAAAAATATCATGGCTGAAAAGTTTTTCCATAGAAAAACATGAACGATCGTCCAAAAAAATTTTATATCAATTTTTTACTTTTTGCTTTTTGTTTCTTTAAATTTTTGTCTTTTTCTCCTTTTTCGACTGTCTTCGTTTTTTGGTACTTTTATCCTTAATAAGTCTCTGGCGAACGAAGGCAACTCTTTTAAATCTCAATGTTCAATTGAAAGAAGACAGGCGACTTGCCGGCCGTAGTAAAGGCTCCCCCCTGCCCCCATGTAAACCTGTGATCCTTATATCAAAAAAATATAAATGAATAATGATAATAATAATAATAATATTAATAATAATAAACCCAACAATAGTAATAATGATAAGATTGGCTAAAAAAACTGAAAACAAAAACCTGGACAGATAAGGAAGAAGAAAAAAAAATGAAGACATATAGAAATAGACGATGAATTAATTTCGTCGCTGGTAAAATATATGTTGGAAAAAATGAGAGAAAAAGAAGAGGTGAAATAGAAACAAAAGAAAAAAGATCAAAAACCCAAAGAGAAAAGAAAAGAAAAGAAAGTATTGTGAAGATATTCAAAAACGCACGTACGCGTCCAGTACATGTATATAAATTATATGTGTATCAAATTATGATCGAAAAAAGAAACAAAAAAAAAAGATATTCGAATTAGCATAATGATATATGTATATATAAATATAGCAATTAGACATGACAACAACGATTGCAATAATACATCTCAAAAAAAATTATTAAGAATATATACGTAAAAATAACGAACGGATCGGAAAGAAACGATGAAAAAATAAAGATAAACGAAAAAATGAGAAAAAAAGGGAAAAAATATTGATAAATTCTTTGAAATTCGAGAGCCGGACATCGCGAGGTATTCAGGAGCTTGATAATTAATATATTTGAACCACAATCAATTTTTATGTATCTTGAAAAAAAAGAAACAACAATAACAATATCTAATAATAATAATAATAATAAGAATAATAATAAAATAAACGTAAGTTCGAACGAACGACTAAGGTGTTGTAAAAGCAACAAGTAGAAGAAAAGCGAAACGGAGAAAAATGAATTAAAAAAAAAAAAACCAATAAAGAAACTCCAATTATTGTCCGAAATTGCGATATAGACTGAGGAGATGTGGAGGCCAGGCGCCAAGTACCTGAAAAATGGCCCGCTGAGTCACGACCTCATATATATACACGTATAATAATGATTGTTATTATTATCTATATCATATTATAATTTTTTATGTATAACTGAATAATTATTGATCTTTGCATTAATTATTATTATTATTAATATTACCTATATTGTAATTTCTTCTCTTTTGTTGTTTATTTCTTTTTAATTTTTTTTAAGTTTTCTTTTCTTCAGTTTCTCGATGTGTATAAAATATCCACTTTGCCTGCGTATATATATATATATATATATGTTCTATGTATAACGAGCGTTTACCTACGTGCATATTAAATATTTTAAATATGTATATATATGCATACAGTATAATATACCCATATTTATATCATAATTGTCAACGATCAAATTTTTGGTTTAGTGGCAAAGTCTGAGCCTCCCGTCCGATTTAAAAAAAAAACTCGACAAACGGAAGAATTATTAACGACGAAACAATTTTTCGGTGAGAATAAAAATGACGAAGAAAAAAATTAATTAACTAATTAATAGAAACAAAAAAAAAACAAGCAAATGTAGAGGAGTGTGTATTTGACGGTATTTAACGAAACGGTGATGGTAATAATATTGAAAATAACTTTTACTATTGTTGTTGTTGTTGTTGTTGTTACTACTATTATTATTATCATATCGATTGATAATGATGTGCAATAAAGTATCGAGTAAAATATCATTATTATTCTTATTCTTATTATTATTCTTATTATTATTTCTATTGAAACAATCGAGATATTATTTTCTATTCGTGCTCATTCGAAGCCAAAAAAAAAGCCTATGAGGGATCAAAATAGTATGAGAAAAATGAAAATTACAAACAAAAATGAAAATGAAAATGAAAAAAAAAAAAAAAACAAAGAACAAATAAATAAAACAATAATAATATCAATACGAAACATATTTTTAGACTATTATATGTATTATTATTATCATCGTGAATAAATTATAACACGACTGCGGTCTATTTTATCGCTATATTCTTGTATGGCTGTCAAAAAAATAAAATAAATAAATGAATAAAAATAAAAGGCAAAAAAAAGAAAAGAAAAATCAAAACTATAACTATGAAAACAGGAACGGAATAAAAATTACAAAAAAACTCAACAGCTCGATCTTACATGCGATTTCTATTTTATTCTATTCTTAAACTTTTTGATTTTTTTTTTCTAATTTTTGAACAAAATCATTTTTTGTATACGTATAATGTTATTTTTGAATTTCTTTTTTTTTGGTGAAGGACATTGTTAACGCATCATCATCATCATCATCTTCGTTGTTATAATCATCGTTATTGTTATTATTGTTATTATTATTGTTATCATCACCATCGTCATTAGTAAGTATAAAAAATTCCAACTCCAACTCCAACTGTGTTGGTACAACTTGTACTCGGACCTTTATTGCATATTGCCAAACTATTTTATCACATGATTTGAAAGACGAGAAATAAGAATAAATAATAATAATAAAATAAAATATAACAATGTGGGTCGATGCTTCGATGGTTGCGAAACCAGAGACGGATGAAATAATGGAATGATAACAATAATTGAAATCGCAAGTTTTGAATTGCATTTTTTGGTTTTCTCTTCGATAACGTTCCAGAGAAAAGGGACAAGAACGACGTCTGCTAGAAGGATAATTTAAATGAAAACGATAATAATAATAATAATGATAACAACCATAATAATAGTAATAATTATTTTAAGGATAATATAAATAATAGGTAAGAAAGTTTGCGGATAAAGATAGAGAGAAGAAAATAACATTAATACAATTCAACGTTGATGAAAATAATTAAAACGCACCCAATGTGACTATCCTAATTGTAGTAAAACTTACAATTTAAAAATAAAACAATATTCGTGAATCAATAATAAATAATATACAAATATATATACATACACACACATATATGTATATACATATATATATATCTATATATACATATATACCTATATATATATATATTCTTCAAGCTTAATTTGAAGTATATAATAATTATACTGATAATAATAATATTGATAGCAAGTATTCTTAAATGTATAAGATAATAGGTATTATTGAGTGCGAAACGTTGATGTTTTTTTTTTGTTTTTTTTTTTCGGAATTCGGATTTTGATTTGATGTAGTGCAATTCGATATGTCTATGCGAAAGCATATGCGAATGACACGCATGGTTTTCATCATTGAGAAAAAGATAAAAATAATAAAAACAAAAAAAAAAGCCACGACCGTGGAAGGAAAAAAAGAAAAGCAAATTTGAAAAATTATCGTTCTTGTTTACAAGAATTACAGGAAAATAATATATATTGTATATTGATAAATAATAATAACAAAATGAAAAATTAAGATGAAATAAACTGATCGTTGCGTTGAAACGACACCGTCTTTTAAAACATGTAATATACTACTATACGTCCAAATTATCTATTTCATTATGTCAGGTCCATTAAGAGAGGAAAAAAGAAAATAAATAAATGAATAAATAATAATCCCAACAATATCGGTACCAGAAATTAAATTAAGACATGTTTTTTTTTTCAATTTTTTCTTTCCCCCACCCCACACCAGCGTCGTTTTACGTGTCAATCGTTGAAATTAACTAAAGCTCAATTTTAGCTACATTGGCCCTTACGATTATATAAAAGTTAATAAAAAGAAAGAAAAAAAATCACATACAATCCAGATCTGCATGATTTTATTACCATTACTTTTATTATTATTGTTATTGTTATTATGATTATTAGTCTCAATCTTATTATTATTATCATTATCATCATTATGATTATTGTTATATTGATGTAAAATCAAATCTTCCATTAAACGGATAACGTAAAGAAGAAGAAAAAAAAAATGCGTAAAACTAGTAGACGAAATATCTGCGAGAAGACGAAAATATGTAACTCTGCTGTTCTATGATATACGCTTAATTGTGTTGCCAATCATGTTATTATAACCACTATTATTATTATTATTATTATTCTTATTCTTATTATTATTATTATTTTAATTGTTAACTGTGTGGAGAACATCACGCCACTTAAACGTGTCACTCTCGTCCGCATATAGAATTAATAAATTTTTCAATTCTGAATAATGTAATTTATTTTGCAATGAACTGTTTTCTTTGTTTCGTTTTTCTAATTTTTTTCTCATCGCGTCGTATTAAATATAAGGAATTCAAGTATACATATGTAACACCTTAATCAAAGGTCAAATAGAAGAGGCAGTCATTTTTCTTTTTTCTTACAGATAGATATACCTATAACTATCTGATAATTTGGTGATAATATAAATTACAGTAATATTGTTAGATTTGTAAAAATATTGGTGAAAATTCCGTTAATTCGTCGCTGCTTTGAATAATTATGACAAAAGTACAGTCCAATAATTGTTTTTTTTTTTCTTTTTCTTTTCTGTTTTCAAATACACCCATTATACTCAAGAACTGTCTCAAGAGACTGCCTATTATCGATCACACATTAGATTCACATGTGATTCATTTGTGCCCCCCCCCCCCCCCCCCCTCGTCCCCTCGCCGCAACCCCCTTCAAAATATAATGTAATTACAATTATAATTATACGAAAATTCCATATGTCAGTGCCTAAGTGAAAAGGAAGAAAAAAAAGAAAAAACAAATGAATAAAAAAAGGATGAAAAATAAAAAGAAATAAAAAAAAAATAAAAGTTGTACAGTGTGATTTAATGATTAAATTAATCGGGTATCAGTGCGTATTTGTGGCCTTGCTTATGCATAATGTCAACAGCTTATTGATGATTCATTGAAATATTTATAAAAATAACGTATACTGTAATATAATTATTGATTAGACAAACAAGAAGAAATTTTCGCTTGATCCACCTGATTTGCTTCCTTCTTGTGTTCAGATCCAGTTTTTTTTTTGTTTGCCATTGTCTTTCGGAGCAAGTCGAGAAAGAGGGCATTTTTAATAGTATCGGTATATTATGGATACGTAAAATTTTTGAAAAAATTGGATTGTCAAATACATGCTCAAGGCATATTACAGACGGCACATTATTAATCGAAGAACTCCATCGATCCTTTAGATTTTTATCGACTTACGTTTTGTTTGTTAAATTCAATCGGTTTTTTTTTTTTTTGTCGACGTAATTTTCATTTTCGAAGGATTTCCATTTTGTGATACGTACCTATGATTGTATTTGTTGTATGGTGTCTGTACATACGTGTATACCGCATTGCACTCATTAATTAAATAACTTTTCGAAAGATTTTTTATAATAAAAGATAATAATAAGAAGAACAACAACATCAACATCAACAACAACAACAATAATAATAATGTAACATAACCGACATTATTTTAGTCATTTACTTAATATTATTAATCATAACAATAACAACAATAACAATAATATTATTATAAACAATAATAATAATAATAATAATAATAATCGTCATAATATTAGTAATAATATTATAATCTTTGAATAATGACTATAACAATTGAAAAAAAAAAGATTTTAAAAATAAATTATTCACGTGCCCCGAATCGACGAGAAAAAAAAAATGAAAAAAAATGAAAACAAACTACCATGCATGTTAAAAAAAAGCCTGCCTATGAAATCTAGTCCTATAAGATAGCGTGCGTGGCATTGATAATTGTATGTGTTCCGTTTAAAGTGTGCGTCGATACTTAGATTAGATATTACAAGTGACCTTATATGCCTGGTTAGCGTCAAGTAATTGGAAAACTCATCTCTGGCAACCTTTGCAAATATTGTACACACACACACCACAGAAGAAAATGGAAAATGGAAAGAACGGAAAATAGAATAAAATTGAATTGAAATGAAATTTAATTGAATGAAATTAATAATCAAATAAGTAAACGAAAGCTTTTAATGTTGAATTTAGAAACAACGTGTTTATCACTATTATTATTATTATCATTATTATTATCATGCCTACTCTTATTAATATTTAAAAGCCTGAAATAATTTATCGCAACGTGTGTTATTGATGTAATTTGTTTTTTTGTAATTTCTTTATTGTATAACGAAAAGCTACACACGGTGGAATAAACTTTTTGTTATGACCAGAAGCGTTGGATATGACGAATGATGAAAAAAAAAAAAAAAACAATAATAATAATAATAATGATAATGAAATGAATTCAATTGAATAGAACAGGAAATGATTCGTTATATTGCCTATAATATCAATATAGAACAAAACAAAAAAGAACGGAACAGAACAGACCAGATCCATACCTTATTAACGCTGTGTTTGAAAAATTAAATGTCGTAGCTTTGTGATGATTGATTATAAAATTTGATCTTTTAATGATAAATTACTGGCTTGCCTTGATCGACGTTACGCGCGTAGGTATTATGAATTACGAAAGAAAAGGAAAGCACACACAATGAAGAACAAAAGCGGAAAAAAAAAGAAAAATAATGAATCAATTTTAGATGAGGATCTGAATTAATTGATTCAATTTAATAAATAGTAAAATCGTACCGTAGTTGTATTAGGTTGCAAATATACATTTATAGTTATGTCCGATCTGATTATTAATTATACATAACAGGGTAATTAATATACCGTAGAAGGAAAGGAAAAAAAAAAAAAAACGCTAAAAAAAAACAGAAATAATAAAATAATAATAAAAAATAATATGTGGCATTTCATCAATAGTATCCGAATAAACTTGTAAGTTTAATTCAACTATACCCTATACCTATACCTACCAATGTATGTATTATGAATAAAATTTTTAGAATATAGAAAACAAACAAACAAAACAACAAAAGAAAAGACATCGTCGGGCTATAGTTATATAACACATGTGATAGGTGAGCTTAAGAGAAAAAAAAAAAAAGAAAAAAAAGGAAGGAAAGCTAGTCGAAGGATAACTATATTATTATTATTATTGTTGTTGTTGTTGTTATTATTATTATCATTATTATTATCGATAAAACCATATGCATCGTCAAATTTTATTTAAGGTATTCCGATGCCTAATTAAAAATAGAAATAGAAATATAAAAACTATACCTATATATAGATTTAATTTTATAGTAAAGTAAAAAATATTTTTTATCATTATCCAGCACTGTTCTGTCGGTTATACTTTTTTTCGGGCCTATCGAATAATTTTTTGGAATTGAAATTGGATAAGATGAAAATGAATATGAAAATTAAACATATAATAGAATTTAATTTCGAAGCTGTGACACAAGATATATTGAAATGGTAATTAATTAAATGATATAACATATACGTAGTAGTGTTATTAATTATTATAACTGAATTCACAAAAAAGAAAAAAGGAAAAAAGAATGAATTGAAAAAAAATACGAGTCTGTGAAACGCAAAAATCCCTCTGCACCACAATTTACATTTAAAAAAAAACATGCATATGTTATTCGACGAATAAGTTATTTGATACGATTAAAAACAAATCTATATTATTATACAAATTTATATATATATATGTATGTATATAGTATATACATATATACAGATATGTATATGTAAACTGTATAATCTTATGCCAATTATATACGCGAGTATTAAATAAAACACTGTAATGCAGAACACTATGACTAATCTGTTTCCATATACTATGTAATAAACTATATATATATATAATATATATGTATATGTATATGACATTAGCGTTTAGTTTATTATAATTATTGATATTATTATATTTTAATTCTTTGATTATTATTCATAATCATATTTATAATTATTATTGTTACTATTATTACTATTATTATTATTATTATTTAGGTTTTAAACGGTACATTTGGACATGAAACTTTGGCGATTTTCAACTGGTCTTGCCTTTGTCTTGTGAAGAAAATTATAAATAAATTCATGAAAAGAACACTGGGAAAAAGAGAAAGAAGAAAAAATTGCGTGGCCTGTGGAGAGGAAGGAAAACAAAAATTAACCATATTATTCAAATGATCCAAAGTATTTTACCGTTATATTTTCAATTACTTTCTAATGAAAAAAGAAAAGTAAAAAACGAAGCAAGAAAAAGAAAAAAATTCATCGCGCACGAATGCTCATATTATTCTATACAGTAATCTGTATATCTATAGAGTGAAACAAAGTAAAATAAAATGTCAACAAAAGAATAAAAAAAATCGTTAAATCTAAGACTGTTTTTGAATTATATAAAAAGATAACGAAGAAAAAAAGAAAAAGAAACGCCATAGAACTACTATATTAATTGATCAAAATCAATGCCAATCTGTGTGGAATGAAATCAATTCTGATGGGTAAGAAAAAACAATGAATAATAAAATATACCCAATTATCAGTAGTGCGGAATCAAATATTTAATGTAACTCGTATGGATTTTTGAAATGACAAAAAGTACTTAGAATCATTGTAATTGAAGAAAAAAAATGATTAGCTATCAGGTTCGTGTTACATATTCATGTATTTAAGTCTATCGAATTTATTAATTAAAACTACAACAAAAAAAAAAACGATTTTTATTAAAATCCTCAAAATTTTACCATTGTAATAACTAATTGTTATTACTACGAGTGAAAAGTAGAGAAAAAAACGATGACGAGAATGAAATAAAAGAAACACATAGTTATTACATATTGCTGACTTGCGGAGAACAGTTGAAAATCGTAAAGACCTTATTGAATAAATTAGAGAACAAAAAAAAACAACAAAAAACCCCAACAATTTATTATTGTTTTCTCGTTGAACCTCAACACAAGGCCTTAATACACTTATCATAGCGATTAACATGCATATTCTTACAATGAAAACTCAATAATAATAATAATAACAATAATAATAGTAATAATAATAGTAATCATAATGAAAACAATAATGATAAATAACGATCATAAATTCAAATAAATATTACATTATAAATGTGAAGTTTAAAAAGATCGAAAAAGCTAAACAAAAAAAAAAAAGGTATGTATCGAAACCGTCAACCAAAATTAATTAATAATATTCAATTAATATTATCATTGTATATCCCTCATCGTCAAAAGAGCCGCGCGAGAATTTATCATTTGTTGTAAAATTATGAAACGATGATAACAGTAGTAATAATAATGATAACGACAGTAATGGTAATAATAATAAGAACAACAACAATAATTATATGAATAATGGCGAATCAAGGATTTGAGGGAAGGGAAAAGAAAAGTGAATGAGAAAAAAAAGTAAAAAACAAAAAAATTAACAAAAAAAAAACAACAAAAGAACAAAAAATAATAATAATAATAATTCAAGAGTTCCATGTACCAAATATACGCAGCAGCCCTTATATTATAGCGTCACTGATTTTACCTTATTAAATATTAACATGAAAAAAAAGTAATACTTATGTAGTAAATTAATACTAATTATATACACATGAGATTTTAATTCCGAGCAAGGAATGTAAAATGACAAATAAATAACTGAATAAATAAACAACAACAACATCAACAACAGTAATAAGGATAAAAAAATTAATTAGTATAAATATTCGATTATGTAAAGTATCTATACATATATATATGATTATTAATATTCGTATATGTTAACAGTGTAAATTAATACTGATAGATATACATATACATGTGTATATGTATATATATTATAATTACAGTAGTCAAGTAAAAGGAAATTACCTAAGGATGAATATATGTATACATATACGACTAAATAATCAACAAACAAACACACACACACAAAAAATTTATATTATTTTAATGAGTCGTGAAATTATTGTTTTATCCTGAGAATTTATGGTTTTTCTCTCATGTTTTCGTGGTATATTGGTAATAAAAACAAAAACAAAAAAGAACAAAATTCACCAAATTAATGTTGATCAAACAACAGAAATTTCAAATACCTGCAATTTTAATACCTATTTCAAGAATTATAATCCCTATGAATAAAAAGAGAGAGGACAAAAAACAAAAGAAAAAGGTAGAAGTATAAAAAAACAAAAAATTAATCAATAAGAATTAAGCAACAAATATTTAATAATAACAACAATACTTATAATAATAATATCATGATCATCGTTATGATTTTGCAGTGTCCAAATCGCTAATAATTAATTATCCGGCTGTATAATATAAGGCACAACAGAAGGGTGAGGGTAAAGAATGAATATTTTTTGTTTCTTGTTTTTTCTAAAATTTGTACTATTTATTGATTAATTATTCTTTTTTTTTTCCCGAAAATATGAAGCAGCTGTACCTAAGTAGAATATAGTACGTGATGATATGCCTGTTTCATTATTACTATTTTTATTATTATACCGTCGCATTATCGTTATCATTATTTTTAGTATTAATTATCTATACTTATCAATTATTGTTTCTATCATTGTGATTATTACTATTATCATTATTATCATTATTACTATTGAACATATGAATATATATTATCGAAATGAATCAATCAATAAAAACACAACAACAACAACAAAAAAAAAGGAAAAATTTTCAACAGCAGCTGGGTGCAGTCAACCCCCTCCTCCCACATTTATAATCTGCTCAATAAATTAATTAATTGAATAATCTTTATGCTGGATGAAAAAGAGAGAAAAAAAAAAATAATTAAATAAATTTCAAAAAAATCTATATTATAACGCTTTAAATTTTGATGAAAAGTAAAGGGTCTTTGACGTTAAAGAGAAAGTAATGAAATGAAAAAAAAATAATTTAAATAAACGATCGAAATTATAACATGTATATTATGTACTGTTTATTACTGCGAAATAGACGTATATACATAGGGACAATCTTTGTGCCTTTTGTTTTATATGTTACATGTATATATATATACATTACTTTCATTGAATGAGTTTTTTTCTTGTTCTTGTTCTTTTTTTTTCTTGTTTCTTTTCATTTTTATCACAGTTTTTTTTTCTCTCTCCGTATAATTTCACCATCTTCAAATAATCTCGCGCACTGCAGTATCTAGAAATGTTAGATAAATTAACAACAAACACCAAAGGGGGTGGGAGAAGGGGAAAAAGAAGAGTTCGAAAATTAATAATATATCAGTAATAGTGATTCTTTGGTGTGTAAAAGAAAAAAATAAAAAAAATAAAAACAAAAAAAAAACGTCTGATAATCTAGTGCAATTATAATTACGTATATGTAGGTTTTAGTAATGTACACGTATATATGATATACATACTATACACAGGTTGCATACATATTGTACTTATACATATGCCTATATATATATTACATAGGAAATTCCATACGTTCGTTCTTCGTGGTAATAAGAAGAAAGCGAGAAAAAAACAAACATGTAAAAAAAAAATCACGGAAAAAAAATAAGAAGAAATTAAAAACTTTAGGTAATACATACACGATTTATGTATACATATGAATTCTGTGTTGTTGCGATGCTGCGATTAATTATGATTGATTCAACAACAACAACAACCACAATAATAATAATAACAACAATGATAATACTAATAATAATGATAAAAGTAATAATAACGATGATAATAATAATCAAAAAAAAAAAAGAAAAAAAAGGACGTTCATTATAATGAAAATTAATATACCTAATTATGCAGAAATAAAACCACTTTTTCTAACAATAAGTACGTACATCATCATGTCTTGTCGATAAGAGTGCTGGATATGAAAAACGAATTGAGTCGAGAAAAACAAAAAGAGAAAATGGAAAAAGGAAAATGAATTTTTTTTGCGCATACAATTCGATCCCTTGTCAGACGATGAGAAGAAAAATTTTGCAATCACGTATGACCGTACCGACGATTGTGAAAACGGAAAGCATAACGCATGAATAAATAGAAGAAGAAAAAACAAAGACAAAAGAAATTAAAATAAATTTAAAAAAATGATTAAAATCTTTTATAGAGAAGCTTTAAAATATGAATATTTGTGATATTAAACGTAGTAACATTCAATAATAATAATATACATGCTCTGGCAATTCATAGTCTGAAGCTTCTTAAGTTTGGTGCACCGTATATAAATTGTATAGATATTATACATGTATACCTATACCTACTGATATTTTAAGACAAAAAAATTTATCGAAAACATAAATTAAGAATATTAGTAGTGATCATTATTATTGTTATTATTGTTATTGTAGCTGCTGATCTTCAATACTATATATTTACTATACGGGCATAAATATACCAATAATAAAAATAATAATAAATCCGTGACTACTATTATTTATTTGATTGTCTACATCTTAGGTCGATTCGGATATGAATATGTAATAATAACAATAATGATAATAATAATGATGATAATAACAATAATGATAATAATTACAACAACAACAATATTAATAATAAATTAAGTGCTTTAATTCCATCAGCGCTCTTTTACCATAAACAACTGTAATCTCGAAATTAATCAATTAGTTAATTACATATATTGATGACCAGGCATTATCCTTTGTAACATTACACATTTATCAACGTGTGTGTGCGTGCGTGTGTGTGTGTGTGTGTGCGGATGTAGATCACACGCATATAAATATACATAACACTTATGTAATAATAGTTGAATATAAATATATTATATATATTATTATATATATATATATATATATAGGTAATATATTTTTCGCAGTAAGTGTTGGCGAATGCCACTTATAAAATATATATTAAGTAGCATGATAAAAACAGAACAAAAGGAAAAAAAAGAAAAAAACAAACAAAAAAACGGTGAAAACTATAAACAGTCATCAACAATGCGCGCATTTGATAAGGATTTATTATAATAATACATGTAAGTATAATATTGAAAATATACTTACGTGTATGGATAAATAGATGGGTATCTCTTTTCATTTTGTTGAAAATTACGAAAATGATAATACCATACCGCATCTAGGTATACATATACTATACATATACATATATGTATATCTAATATCGTAAGGTCGATCTATTTCGAAATTCTTAATTTAACTATAATGATAATAATAATAATAATCATAATCATAATCATAATAATCACAACAATAATAATAATGAAAGAAAAGAGTAACGATAATAATTATTGTCATACATAATACGAATACCAACGATCAACGACTGATTGTGAGAGGAAATGAAAATTACTTCTGAAGAGAAGCATGATACATTCTATGATATACCCGAATTTATTTCGATTTGAAAAATGTCGGCTTATACCTAATTACAAACGATGGTAATTCTGAAGAAAAGAAATGACTAAGGGAAAAAAAACAAGTGTTAATTATATTAATATACATATAATATATAATATAATGTACTCGAATAACATAAGAAAAATAATGTATTAAAAAAGAAGAAAAAGTAGTTGAAAAACACTTACTGTATCAGTTGCATGAATAATCATCTAACATTTATATTTGGCATCGACTATTTTCTTTTTTTCTGCAGCTTTCCATTATAATTGTCAACATAATCATCGTGAAAAGAAAATTTTCATGTCATATCATATTATTAATATTATATAGAATAATTTTTTTTCGTCTTTTTTTTGGAATCAAATATACGTATATATATTTCTTTTCATCTGATTCCCGCTGTATATGAGTCACTCGTATATATTTTGTCAACCGTATAGAATAAATATGATTAATAATTGGGAAAGAAAAGAAAAAGAAAAATTAATAAATAAATAAATGAATGAATAAATAATATAAAACCAAAAAAACAAATAAAATTAAAACAATTTGCGAGCTAGACGAAACACATCGTTTAGACTTAATTATAGTGCCTAAGCAAAAATGGTCTGACCAGAATTTCAATGATAATTGCGGTTGTTCAAAGATTGAGAAGAAAAAGAAAAAAAAACAAAAAACAAAACAAAAGATTAAAAATTAAAAGCAAAAATTTATTGTAAAAATATATATTAATATATTAGGAACCTGATTTTCAAGACTGCAGCTCGCATGGAATTTGTGAAATAACGCAGCTCGACATCAATGCAAAAAGATATGTGAAAATTATCGTAATTCACTTTGGATTAAACACAATACCTAATAATGTTCGGACGGGTATACAATATATGTATGTATATTTAGTTGAGATTATAAAAATTTGCGAGTATGTAATTTCATTACGTAATCTACGATAAAAATCTATCCTCGAAAAGTTCTGATCTCATAGAATAATTGTTATATCTGAGAAAAAGCGAAGCGATAGATGAGATAATATCGAGTGAATAAAATTTGTGAATTGAAAATGAATCAAAGTGTACTACATCATACTAATTCAAAGAGCAATATTACCGTTATATCTGAATTCATAAATATGAAGAAAGTCTTAGTGAAAACATAAATAAAAGAATAATAAACAGTTGTTTATCATGTATAATTGTGGATGTGCAATACCTATATGTATAGCGAATTATCGTACAAGTCATTTAGTAAATTTGTCCAATTTATTTGAGTGATGCATTAAACTGTGAACAATTAATATGATGATAATAATAATAATAATAATCATAATCATAATCACAAATAACAATCGATTCCATGATAGAATATGTGATCCTTTTAGGGTTCCTTCTTTTTTTTTCAATTAATTGTTTTCTTTTTCCTCTATCGTATTCAAAGACAAATATTAAAATAAAAAAACGTGTAACGTCTTTTAAATAGTTGAAATATGCCAGTATATAAATATATATATCTATATATATATTATATATATATTCTGTAATGCTCTATTGTATACTTGCTAACATTAAATTGTAACAATGACTATATAGTCTGTGGTAAGAACCTAAAAAAAAAACATAAGAAAAATAACACACACACACAAACCTAAAATATTCAGTAAACAAAACAAAATTTATAAGACTTTACATATGGTATTATAACGACAGTAATTTAGAAATCTGGTTGGGCTACGTTGTTGAATTTGTTTAATCGTTACTAACAGATTATTAAAAGCCTCTGAAAGACTAAACGTGAAAAATATTGTTGATTTGATGAGAAAATCTGACTAAACCGGCGTTTTGATTATGAGTATACATACCTCATTCCGCTTGGTGAAATTGAAGCAAAGAGAAAACTATAGACTTATATATAGTGTCTATGGAAAAAACTCTGCGGACATAATTGATCTCCGTTGCTATAGATCCGCTACTTTGTTCAGTCCTATCTTTGGCATTTGTGAAAAATAGTTTTAATTAGTTTTTACCTGTTTATCAGCGAAATTACCTTACAGGTAGAGTTGATTGAAATTAAAAAATAAATAATTATACAGGAAGGATTTGACCGGACAAGTTTGATAGAAATAAAGAAAAGAATAAAACAAAAAAAACTCAATGCAGCGTAGCGACTCAAAAAAAAAAAGAAAAAAAAATCTGTATCAAATCCAAGTGCTAAGAAATCGTCATGCTGCATTCATCAAATTCGCTATTACGATATACATATGTATAATATACATATTACACGAAGGAAAAAGTGTGATTGAGATAATAAGAGAATAATAATAATAATAATAACGTGTTGTTTGTTCGGGGAAAAAAAATAAAAAAACAAAATTCTTTTGATTATAAAAGAACAAAATTAAAATCCTGTGGAATTTTTTTACGGGATTCAAGACGAATTAAAATTAAGTAAAACACAAGCCAAAGTGCATCGCTTGTTTCATGTCTTCGAACTTAGCTGATAATCCAATTATTATAATAAAATATAGCTGGTATAAATTAAGTTTATAAATATAATGATTATATTACATTAACACAGTGGATATTTACTGTGATCTACACAATGATATGGCGCACGAAAAATCACTGAATGTTAGGATTATGATGTATAACATAAGTGATGATTTTTAGTTAATATTTCACCTTGTGAGAGTAACACTTGATATATAAAATAATGAATAATAATAATCTTGAAATACTTATTGTTAGTGTATAGGATTAGATCCGTGTATATGTGTTACACCAGCTTAACGTTATCTTGTATGGTAAAATAGTGTACGAGCACAGTAATTTAAGAATTTATAATATCTCAAACCCTATAAATGAGCTAATAAGACACTTAAGAACACCCTTTCTTACAAGGTACATCAACTCCTTGTCTATTTTCGAAAGACATGCATATTTTGTCACATCGCAGGTAGGCACAAGATACATATGTATATCATTTGATTAAGCAATTGATAATAATGGAAGTAAAATATTTATGAGATCTAGCCAAACTGTTGATTATAATATGTGATTAAATGGCAATCTGTGCGTGCGGTTCGGAGAGGTACAAATAATTTAAATATCAAAATGATTATTAATATAACTGTGCAGGACCAGAGAGCAAAGCGCAGTATGGATACAATGTTAGAAAAGCAAGTAAAGAGTCAGTTAACATACATGTATGTCAATCGACGATATATTGTATAATTGCGCAGATGAACTGTAACTACGTGTCTACAAAATAAGTTACAGGTACATACCTATATGTATAAATATAAATATTTTATGTATAGTCACGCGGCAAATTAAGGGATAGCATAAATGTAATACTGATGATGATGATAAAAAATAATTGATAGTTCTAACCAAAACTAGTTAATAATATGGATCGATAATATATAAGCAACAAAAAGTGCTTTTATGAAATACAATATTATTTATACCATCCTGATGATATATAATATACAATATATGTATTAAGAAAAATAATATAATGAACGTGTATTATCTACCAAGGTATATTATTATTACAAACATAAATAAATAAATTTAAAAAAAAAATATATATATATACATATATGTACGTATATTATATATACTATGATTATTATTATATCATACGTAATAACATTGTATATTATGACCAGTAAACCAGTAAATAATAAAAGTTGTCCTATATGTAAAAAAAACGTGTATATATATTCAATTTGTTTTTCAGATTACTACCGAATATCAGAAACATTCATGGATTCCTAAGCTTCTACTACTTTAAGTATCATTAAGATTTAGCTCTATTTATTGAAGACATAAGGTATAATAAATAATTTCCGTAGAATTGTGACATAGTTACTTAATGATTGTAATTCGAGATTGGAAATTTGAAAAGTAGTTGATGACTTGTTAAAGTTCGTATCAAATTTGGCGCTATGGAAATATGGCGGCGTGACATTGACTCATCGTTGTGCTCATCAAAACTATTTTATATATTTTGCTGCTAATTGTCATATTCTATCTGAATATCACATAAATATTAATAAGATTTTGGATTTTATTTATAGGATAGATACTATCTTTGGCAATAACGTTTCTTTTTGTTTGCATTGCGTGTGGCAATATCTGCCAGCTATTTCCGGCGAGTTCTGTCTGTTACTTTGCGGTGACGTTTACGAGATTAATACTGAGGACAGTATCAGTGCTCTTTCTATAGTGTGATTTACGCAGGCTTTGAAGTTCCAAAAACGTTGAACGTATCCTGAAAAAGACAGGAAAGAAGATCAGCAGATATTCTGCATTTTTTAGAATAGAAATCTGATAAACCGCATCGACATTCAAACGGAGGACACTTTTGAGGTTTGGGCAGTCGTTTAGTTATATCAATAGACAAAAATGGGCTTGACCATAAGTAGCCTGCTAACACGCCTTTTCGGCAAAAAACAAATGAGGATCTTGATGGTCGGTTTGGATGCTGCTGGAAAAACAACAATCCTCTACAAACTAAAATTGGGTGAGATCGTAACCACCATACCCACTATTGGTTTCAACGTAGAGACTGTCGAGTACAAAAACATCTGTTTTACGGTCTGGGACGTCGGTGGTCAAGACAAGATCCGACCACTCTGGAGGCACTACTTTCAGAATACTCAGGGACTCATTTACGTTGTAGACAGTAGCGATCGAGATCGTATCGCCGAAGCTGAACGGGAACTAGCCAATATGTTACAAGAAGATGAACTGAGAGACGCTGTCCTACTGGTATTCGCTAACAAACAAGATTTACCCAATGCTATGTCCGCTGCTGAGCTTACCGACAAATTAGGTCTTAATGCGCTACGAGGACGTCATTGGTACATTCAAAGTACTTGCGCTACTCAAGGACATGGACTTTACGAAGGGCTCGATTGGCTGAGTAACGAAATGGCTAAAAAGTGATAATATCGATCAGTTACCAATTCGTCGCAACAACAAATTATAATGTTAATCATTTGGTATATTTAAGCATGGACATAGGGAAAAGTAATCAAGACTATAATCATCGTATGGTTTGCTACGCTTTACACTTACGTAGACATCTTTCTATTTATCTAAACTTTTTCTCGGTATTGAATATAAATTCATTCTCGAGCGCAAGCAACGCATAATGCAAATTCTATATTAAAATTGTCCTTGTTAGTAGGAAATTACTCTTGGACATTATTCTAAATTTACGTTAAAGTTTAAATGTACACGCCTTGTAAGCATGAAAATTAATAGTTTTAAGATGCATAGTCACTCGTTAGTAGGTACTAACAAAAAATCAGGAACTAACTCTTTTGTCCTTTTATACATGCTATATAACTCTTTTTGAAATTATTTTCTGCAATTTCAGAATGTTATTCCAAACACTTTTGGATCTGAATAGTGCAAATGCAGCCAAATTTTGAAATTGCTACTTGAATTTATATTGCTATGTAAGATCTAATGTGTAAATTTATCTGACCAATATTCACATTTTCCCAAAAAGTTGTATTATTTTCTGAATTAATTTTGTGAAAAATGTGAAAAAGTAGCTGACATCTTACATATGTAACAGTAAAACTTTGGATCAGACGAGCTAACGGATAGTTTTAAGTACATTTAAAATTTGATTAATTTTCTCTATGCCTGCGCAATTAAATAAGCCGCAGTGGTGTCTCCTTCAACAACACAGACTGTTTGTATCGTCATGTTGACAAGAAAATTGTAAAATTAGTAATATTCATAATTAAGAATTAAGAATATAAGTTGTGCGGTATCTGGCTGAAGATCCATTCATTAATACTGAAGATAGTTGTTTGTATTGTATGAATCTAGTTATTAAGTGAATGATAAATAAATCAAAAAATAAAATCCTAACGTTGTGGTGAGTTAATAGATTTTACACAACTTTGTGCAACTAATTTAGAGTAACGGGCAGGTAAATACGAGTAATTTCTTGTTCATTTTATCACTTTATTATTGTACAAAACTTTTAGGTTACATTTTCTCAGTGCAACGTAGAGTTCTCCAACAACGTATCAAATATTCTTCATTTTCATGTTACCCTACGATAATTTTTTTTGTTTTATTAATGTATTAATATTACTGTATGTCCATATATCATTACATAATTACAGAAATTATCTCAACTATTAATAGATATTATTTATGTACAGATGCAACATTTGTTCGCAAAATTTATACATTAAAACTTTGCATTTAGCTCTTCAAACTATTCAACCTTAAACAAATTTTAACAAAACTAAAAAAAAAAAAAAGTTAAATAATTTCAACATCGCCTTATTGCCCATAATATATATATATATTTAATCTGTAAATTCAGTTGATAAACTGAGAATAGTGATATTCTGTTTACTGGCAGTGTCCATATCCGTTTATTCAAATGTTTTTTTTAAATATTGAGCTTTTTAAAAATTCTGATCTAGGATTTCAGATAGTTATTGCTAAGATCAAGGCAGCCTAACATGCGCTTAGAGTTAAACAAGCTCAACGAGTTGCTTTACATTTGCAAATTGTGTAGAGTAGAATAAAATTTGAAGTTTGTCGATTTTCACGGCCCACATGTTTAATAAACAGTTACTTTAAAAAGCTTTCACGGTATGTCTGATTGATGATATTAAAAATTTCACCCGGTTTCGAATAGACGGACTAGAAATAGGGCTGATGTATGTAGTTCTCATTTCAAGAACAGACAAACCCCAAAGGTTCGACTTTTCTAACTAGGTGAGGAAAGATGACCCTGCTAAACTTATTTTTTTATCCAACTGTTACTTTGTTGTAGCGGTGCCGCCTTTCCGAGCACAGGGAAATGATTTTCTAAAGCGTGACTCGACAAATGAGCTCGCAAATCGGAACCACTTTTCACAACCTGACCACAGGTTGCACAGGCATCGAGTCCCTTGATCTGCGACCCTAACTCTTTTTTGTGAACCTTGAAAAGTTCTTGCTGTTTGCTTATATCTGGCAAGAGGACTAACAGTTCTGGAAATATTGTTCCAAATGCAGTTAAACCCATTGAATCACGGCATCGATTGTAATAATTTTGAGCATCGCAACTGCTCTGTCTAAAAAGTCCACTAAGATAACGAAATTCTTCTATCGCTTCAGGTAAACCAAGTTCTTCGCTCACCTTTGCAACCAAATTTTTATTTCTCTTAGAAAAGTCTGGAGGTGGGACATATTCGTAGGCTCTTTCTTGCTTGTCGTTGTTTGGCAAAATTGAATAACTTTGACCTGAACTATTTGTGAAGGTCAAACCATTGCTCTGTGGTCTTTGAACACTATTGAGAGTTACAAAAAATCCAGGCGGTGGCGGTGGAGCTGTTCCAAAACCTGGAGGAGGTTCCGTAAATCCAGGAGGTCTACTTGGAAGTGTTCCCAAAGCAGGAAAGTCTTCGAAATTAGTACCTCTGTTACTCGTTGAATGTAAACTGTCAATTTTCAATTCCGATCTTTTTCTTTGGACAGTAGCGGGAAGAGCAGCACCTATATTAGTATTTACATCAGATGAGTTTGCTGAAACAGATGTGGTTTCCATAGAACTTGCATTTGAAGTGTTTTTCGTTTTCTTCTTTTCTTTTTTAGATAGTTCGTTATCTTTTTTATCATCTTCTGTATTCATTCCAGGTGTTTCTTTACTTTTAGAAATCCCACCACTACGGAAAACGTCCTCAACTTTTTTGGGTTCATCAGATGAATTTTTGGATGATTCCTTTTCTTTCTTTATCTGTTCTTTCACTTTCTTTGGGGATACATCTTTTTTCACATTCGGCGCACTGATATTAGATTTAGAACTACTAGATTCGTTGCCACTAGAATTATTGCTACTCGAGTTTTGTTTAGGTTTTTTCTTTTTGGTTTTTCCCTTAGTAAAATCGTTTGTAGTTTTTGCACCATTTGTTTCAGATGTTTGCGGTTGGACCCATGAAGGTACGGACGGTACAACAGAAATAGTTGATTGGTTTTTAGACTTCAGAGGTTTCGAAAGGCTGGGAAAATCTCTGCCGGATGCTATCGGAGGTGATGGTGCCAGTGGGGGCGGAGCAACTTTTTTAGATTTTGGGACAACGTTTTGTGGGGCTTTTGTACACGTTACTTTTGTCCATTGTGTTGTATTTAAGTTTGTGGAAGGTTCTGGGTTACCTAATGCTGGGAAATCAGAATCTCGCGATAACTGAGCAGGACGTATTCTTATGTTAGGACCCGATACTCTCGTTGTTACGACACCATTTGGTTTGTGATTAACATGAATTGATACGTTTGGTGCAGAACTTTGTGGTCGCTGTAGTGCACTTGGACCAGGTTTATTCGAACTTGAAACGCTTAAGTTTACAGTTTTTGAAATAGTGCCAGTGGAACTTGAAGTGGATTCTGGTCCAAGAGCAGGAAAGTTTTCATCGGTTACGTCTAGCGTTTTCGATCTAACTGTGCTACGAATCGTTACATTTCCCCTCCCTTTTGCTTGTCCCAAATTCGGAATCATTGGTGTGGCGTTGCCCAGAGTAGGAAATTCTTGAGTGCTTTGAACATCGACCGAAGGTTGCCTTACATAGGTAGGTTCATTGGTAGTTACGAAGTAATCTACGCCACCTACGGCACCAGATTCTTGTTGAAAATCTCTAGCATTAAAATCTCGATTATTGTAATCTCTTCCATTGTTATGATCCCTAGGATTTCTGGGCGTTGAAGAACCCGGCATTCTTCGATTGTTTCGGTTATCACCCCGTGGTGCTAAAGTAAATTCCAGTTCCAAAGTCCTTGCCTGTTTAGTCGCTGCTTTTCCTAATTGCTTACCGTGAATGCTAGCTTTATGTGCTTTCAAATCAATATCTGACCTAAATACGCATGTGAATTTTTCTTCCGCGCAAGGACCTTCCTCGCATAAAAAGTGTTCCAGTCGAAAATGATCTCTAAGATCATCGTACGAACTATAATATTGATGCAAGCCATCGGCATCGCAGAAATGGCAGTACAGATGATCTCGCCGTAGATGTCGGAATAGCTCGTCGTTATCCATGTAGCGTTGATCACAAAACTCACAAAGTGGATGTCCCTTATGACTTTTATCATCCACGTCCCCTTTCCTGCGATGTTGGGCTAGGTCTGATCTTGTGTAACAGCGTCTCTCGTGGGAAAATATCTGTCAAAACAGTACACAACACAAATTTTGACAATAAATCACTATTCAGAATGTGTAGAATTGAGAAAAACTTATTTGAAGCTGAATAAGTAGTGGTGTCTGTTATTAAGGCATGAATAAACTAATGAAAATGACTATCTAACTTACCTTCAAATTTTCTACGCATAAATCACAATAGTGTAACTTGTGATGTTGTCTCATATGGTCCTTCAGGCTACTGAAATTACTGAAGACTTGTCTTTCCTTGCAAGTGTCGCATGAATGTGCCAATAGCATAGTGAACCTTTCCTGGATATCTTCATCATCAAAATAAATGTTGTATCTTTTATCCAAAAGATTGCCTTTTCTCAAGTGTCGGAACGGCTTGACTTCCCTTGTAAATACAACTTTTGGTAAATCTTGACGACATATGGGACACTCATTTTGACGACACAATACACGCATGCGAGTACTACAGTCATGACAAACTGGATGTTCGCACATTCCAATACTGTAAATCTCGACATTTTTGAAACAAACAACGCAGGTGTTGTCAGGATTACTGTTTTCTAATGTTCCAGACATTATTATATATTTTTGTGTAGATATTTGACTTTCTGCCACAGTCTTGCTTGGTTTTTTATCTATTTTCTTTCTGTCAAACAAGTGTCAGTTTGAAATTTGCAGTTCAGGGAATGACTTTGTATTATTGTGCTTTCTTCCAGGTCTATGCCATGCCGTTTAGACTTGGCATTCAAAATAGGAATCACCCTTCGACCGAGTGTTAAGAGTAAGTCCCAAGTAGCTTTATAGGATAGAACAATATAAAATCCTTGAGATAGGTTATGAACTTTGATTTTCTGGTCAAGGTGTGTTGCATAAAATTGTCAATTATGGAATATCGCATATGCCCGAAAAGGGATTATGCAGGTACGGACATTGTAATTTTTATTTTTGTATTGTATTTGTCGTGTCTCAGTAACATGTATCTCAAAATAGACACAGGGTGACAAAATTTGGAGCAAACAGATGGTGAAATGTGCCCGTGATGATAAGGTTATACCAGTCCGAAGTTCATTATTTGTAGAGTTTTTTTTACGTTCACCGCTATATTTTCAGATGAATTTCGAGAAACTAGGATCTCTCCTTATTTACCGCACTACGTATTAGCTTTTTCTGTGATCCAACTGCTTTTGGAAATTTTTTTTTATCCAAAAAGTAGATCCACGAATTACCGTAATAAACCGGAAATGTGTATAACAGCATATGTCGTAAGCGATCGTGCTGCTGCCAGACGCGTGGCAGATGGGTACATCAGATTTAAAATCTCATACGTTCGTAATCATGGCACATATTTGCCATATGGTATATATATTTGCAGACCTCGCTTAGACCTCGACCAGACGTAAGACCAGACATGCATTGACTAATGTTGAGTAAAGAATATTAGCGGCCACAATTGATATTTCTGCAACCCTGAACAGTTTAGATCTTGTCAGATATTTTTGGACTTACAATTAGGCAAGATTCTATAAGTCAATAACGCGACTTTCATCTACAGAATTCAGTGAACGATAAGTATTTCTTTCGTCTCTTTGGAGATACGACTCTTCTGAAGAATTGGCAACTTAACTTTTTTTTTTTCATTCTAGAATTGCCGAAATACGGCTGGATGATTGTCACTTAACAGAGGCCTATAAAAAACACTGTAGGTATCGTGCGAAAAATCGGGTTGAAACCTAATAGAAATTTGCCACCTATATATATTGAGCAAAAGAAATGTGGATTCCCAAAAATTAAAAAACAAAAACAAAGACTATAATAGTCTTGAATTTTTTCCGATTCTCGAGCCGAAATATTATACTTTTTCTGATTCGTTCGTGCGACTCGTTCCCAATGTATTTTGAGCACAGGAATTCCAATCTGGAATCTTAATTGACCTTGCCCTATAAATACTCCAGTTTCCATCAATTCTTAGGTACGGAAAAATCTTTCACGAAATCGCCAAAAATAGACGCGTTCCCGTTTTTTATCTGCGGCCATTTCCAATTTTCGTACGGCCATTTCCGGAGATTGGAATATATATATATGTTTACCCGAAGATCGCCCGGACCCAATCAACGAAAAAGGACTTAAATTGAAGGCAGCAGGCCATACTGCTAGAAACGTCTGTTTGAATGAGGAAGCCGGCGTTCAAAAAAATCTAGGATCCAGCCATATCCAATGCTGGTAACTGCTCACCCGTTTATGAGAAATTTGCTTATCTAATTGTAAGAAGGAAAATTCAATTTGATCCCCGTCGTCCGACGCTTCTCAAACCGATCAAGTCGCGTCTTTAAAGTGACGAATATTTCAATTAACGTATTGCGTCATGACACGAACCACATTCACGAATGATGCAAAAATTTAAACTTGAATTAACGCCCACCGCACGTTCATAATTCCTTTGAATAATTTTGGCCGCTATTGTGATCGTAATCACTTATTTAGGAGTAATTACGACAGCCGCCACCAGCATTAATGAAAACGATAGTCTATAAAGCTCAGGATGTTTCCTCGCAGAAAGATTGCGCGTTTATATCCTTTGCGTCGTGAACTTTTCATTCTTCAATTGACTCAACTCAATTAAGTGTATGTATACAAGACACAAGAAGATCTAATCTACGATGTCCCAAGTGGTACAAAAAAACTTTGCTGTGAAAGTTTGCATCATAGTGTAGAAAAACAGCAAAAAAAAAAGATACAAAAAACAAAAAGTCAAGTTATGTATACATTAACGTCCATGAAAATAAATTATCCCAAGGATGTAGACCGAGTAAAAAGAAAAAGATTCGAAGAAACAAAAAAAATCTTCCGCTTCTTCTTTGCCGAACCATGCATGAATTTTTATCATTGACAAGACGCGAGGCACTCCTACAAATTTCAGTACATAAATATGACCCTGAATTGACAACAATAAAAATATAAAAGCCGACGCTTACAATCGAACTAAACTTCTCGTTATATACATCACGCACAACACGAATATATATAAGTATATTACAATACATACATACTAAACAAAAAAAAAGAAATGCTACATAATGCGCGCATTTTGAAGCGCCATTTAAAGATATTACGTATATATTTTCTGTTCGTGTTAAGATTACCAAATTGTTTTCGTCGATTGTAGAGTGACCTTAAATAGTCCTATGTATAGATTAATCGGTTAATCTACGTAATTATTTACTCGCTTAGAGAATAATTATTTTTACCCACAATCGACCAACTGTTATTAATCGAAGGTGAAACCGCAAGTTTTCCAATTGTGTTTGCAATAAATAAACACATTCGCCCCATTGAAAATAATTTGCGTACCATGTTTTTTTTTTTATTTCTTTATTTTATCACAAAAATACCAATACATGAACATATAATATTTATTGTATATACTACCTGCGCGAATACGTCGATGACTGGGCAATTAGTACTTTTCTTTTAAAATATATTAAAAATTTCTCTTGAAACTTATACTTTTAATTTTTATAATTTACGTATATAATGTAGTGCGCGGTGATAATATAAATATTATTATAGCTGACGAATAATCAGACCTGCGGTCAACACAGATAACATACTAACGGTGATCGAAGGAGCTCCGCCGTTGGCGTTGTCACACGCCTTTGGTTTTGGGTTCTCAGTGATACGTGAGCACAAAGCACTCTTGAAAGAAGATACAGCAGCGTCGCTGTCTGCCTTGTTGAAAGACTGTGCGGAAACAATGAGATATAATTAGTAAGGTTGAATCTATCCGTGTTATACATTTGGTGATTCAACGAGTATTAACAAAGAGTAACATCTTTTCACATATAGAGTGTCGATACCAATAATATCAGTTATAATAGTATTCTCATCTTCTTACCTTGTTGAAAACTACTGTTGGTACGGATCCCAATGGCGATTGTATTAGGGCAGTTTTCTTTCCATTAGCTTCAAATAGATCTTCTCCTTTTTGCGCATGAGCGCATGCTATCAACGAGGCTACCTCAATACCAGTTGATTTCTCAACTCCACACTATAATAATGAACAAAAAAATCATATCTTTCTCAATATTGATTCAATTTTGAAGGAAAAAAAGTATCGTAATAATCAATATCCTGCTATCTATCGAAAGTGCATATCTATACATTGAAATGAGATGATAAATTGTTTACACCTTAGAAAAACAAAAGGTATTAAAAAATTCTTTTAATATTTATGGTATAACGGTAATCTTCGTCTCAGAAACTCACTTGGACAATTGTTTGATCGTAGGGTGTCTCTTTCGTGGCTTTTTGCATCAGGCAGTTGATCAAAGTCATTTTAGCGTCAAGGTTGGCGTTTGTTGAAGGATCGACGAGGCATGACTGAAATCTGTTGCCAATACATTCGTTAGGACCGTGATGACAAGTCCAATTCTTCGATGAAACAACGGCGCCAGCAAATTGGGGAAAACCTCCCGGATTGTTGTTCGGAGTCCAGCTAGATTTTCCATAAGGTACAAGTTCTAGGTCCATCCAATCACCGAGTTGGCGCCACGTTGGTTCCAATTGTTTCGTCACGAAAGTCATACTATCCTGACATAACGTCTCGTAGTAAACCGAGACCTGAACTTTCTGTGAAAAAAATAAAATAAATAATAACATCAATGAAAAAGAAATTATAATACATTTTTATATGTATAAACAAAGAGAACAACAAAATTATGACCATGAATTTATTGTAAAGTAAATATTTACGGCTTAGTATCGAACTTATCGTACGCCCTAATATAGTAACGTGCTATACATATATTTGAATAATAATTTGCATTTCTTTTATCAGGAAGACTGGAGACCGGCGCGGCTGGCCGTGCCTTAATGTCG
Organism: Athalia cordata; assembly: GCA_963932425.1. Taxonomy (NCBI): domain Eukaryota; kingdom Metazoa; phylum Arthropoda; class Insecta; order Hymenoptera; family Athaliidae; genus Athalia; species Athalia cordata. The sequence continues at coordinate 38,616,958 of OZ010626.1, forward strand.
CGTGTTTACTCTAACGTCCTGCTAATCAGCCGAATGGGAATAACGTACAGGTATGTATATGTATACATTATACATATATTATCTATTTTAACGCACCTACTCAGCTGTATTACATTGTTCTCTATATATTCTTATTTTCATCATAGAAAAACGGGTTTTAGAAAGTGACCCATAGATCTAATTGACAATAAAATTACGGGGGGAAAAAACTCAGTGTATATAACGTATACAAGTGCAATATATCTACGATACAAGTATTTTCAGTCTACAATCGTGAGATGAGACAAAAATAAAGCTGCCACGCAGATATCTATCTTGAAATATGTATTTTACATTTACCAGTTTTCAAAGTTTAAAATAATATCAGAATTCGGAGCGCTGCGCATCAGATATATATACACATATATATAAAATGTAGTAGTTATTCATCAGTCCCTGAAATAGCTTATTATACCGTGTGTGTGTATGTATATGTACACGTGTATATATGTATATACCCGCGGTATAATACAGTGAGACTGGAAAATAACCGTATATCCATGACCACTCAGGAAACAGGTATATTATCCTTTGTCTCACGTAGTTCGCGTGATAATCGCAGATATAAAATTGTAAATGAAATAATTGTCCTTGAACAATAATAGATGAAGTCCTAGGTTTAATTATTTGAAGTTACAGAGAAGTGTCGCTATCTTATTACTTTATGTGCGTTTAAACCATGATTCGTTTTCTAAAACATCCGCGAAAAAAAAAAGAAAGGTATAAAGAGCGTCCTTACAAGCGTCGTCTCACCATGTGAATATTCAAATTTATTTCTAATCGAATTACAATATATAATTGTTCGATGAAGCTATAAATTCATTCATATAATCTCCATGTAACTAATCGCAATATTTAACGATAATCAAACATAGTTTAAATTCAAAGTAAATAACTAAAAGAATACCGAACTCTTTCAATCTCTAGGCGTGGCAGCGGCCATTTTGGTGTAACGGTGCAAATCGCCGGCGGTTTCCGGCAAAGACAAAGTTATGAAATCAAAAACCATTACTATCGAAAGTATATATTAAAAATCAATTTTTGTTATTTATTTTTCAAATATTAATAAAAAGAACTATATTGATGTTTGAATATAAACGATCTATTATATAATCGAAGTTCTACGAATTCCTATGTAGTAAGGGGGAAGAAAACCGGATAGAATCGAGTAGAAGGAAAAAAAAAAAGTAAAACTATTAAACTGGGATATTTACCGTGACAGCCGTTGCAGTGCCGATAGCAATAAGTAACACAAGTAATTTAATCATTTTGATGAATAAAAACATTCTTTTGTTTCAGAAAAAAAATTCGCTTGAAAATTTAGCGATTATACGAATTACGATTCCGTTTACTTTGGAGGTTGGCTACGGACTGACTGACTCAACTCACCGGGCCGACTGGTCGACGGGTCGTCGCAAGTACATCATACGCTATGAAACAGGCTGAATAAACGTATGTGTATAACATGGAATGGTTCGTACCTATAGTATAAATACGTATATGTATATGTATATAAGTATGTTGATACAAAGGAAAGGCCATGGATTCCTTGGTCATATATTGGGGGGGGGGGGGGGGGGGGGGGGGGGGGATCTCGAATCGGCGAAGAGCATGAAGCAACGTATAACGAATGATGCCGGCTTCACGCAAAGCACGCTATGTGTTCGTATGAATGTATATATGTATTCGTATTTACCACATGGGTGCAGGTACATATGTACACATTACATATACCTCGGTAACTGCTTTGGCTTTCTATACCACCAAGTGTGACGGTCCTGCACGTATAGGTATGTATATGTATGTACGTACCTAGACACAGATTTGATTCTGAAAGTGTTCATCACAGATCATACGTACCAATCTAGCAACACCCATACCTGTATATATATATATATATATATATATATATATATATATAGGTATACTCCTGAATATATATATATACTCCTGAATAGTTTCAGAATCGAAACACCTAAGCATACCTCTATATATATACCTGTATACTAACCTGCCCGCGTGAGGCTATGTCAGGTATATAAAAAGAAGTAAAATAAGACGATGGAAACTATATGGAACTTGAAAGAGCTGATGAGAACTCGATGCCGAACGCAACAACTATCTCTCTACCTTTAACGGTTTCTTGCTCCGTAAGTTTTGAGGAATAAAAATATGTACACGGGTACATATATGTGTATGTAATACATTATATATTGCGTGTGGACGATTTGGAACACGGGAATCAGTTTTAGGACCTTTTGGGACACCGTGAAATTATTATTTTTTTTTTGTTCTCAGACTGCTTATAATATTGCACGGGCTACGCCCGGAGGATTTCTACTTCAGCGACGGCGTTCGATTTTTAAAATTCAAACGCGTTTTATACGTGGGGCCAATATTATTATACCGTATAAATTATTGGACCGCTTTAAACACGTAATACGGTATTTTTGGTTTCCGCGAAATCTTTTTATGACTCCTAAACTTGAACTACTGCTAACTATAAGTTACGTAAAATTTTTCTAAAAGATTGTACCAACCAGTTATGGATTATTCGCATCTTCGTACTTAATTTCTTTCCTTCTTTTTCCCCCCTCTAGTTTACACTTACTCGAGAATTAAATTAATATAGCTCTATGTACGCGTACTATAGGTTGAAATTAGCTTCTTACACCGCTGCATATTTTCACGATTCTATGTGGGTGTGAGACTATGACGCGTAACAATAGTACATCGTTTATTATTATTTCCCATTTGCTCACACGTCACTAAATACATGTATCCATCTAACCATCGGTATATCACAATGTACATTTCCTCCAATGAAATTCACACGAAAAATTATTATAGAGAATTTCAAAAATTTAGATGTACGGTATTATACGTACAATGCGATATATGATAACGTATCGTGCAGCAGACGAAATTATTTCCGCGTGGAAATAATTATATTATGAATACCATGTTCACCTTAATCGTGACGAATTCTCGTTTATAAAGAAAGGGAGGAGTAAAAAAAAAAATTACAAAAGTGCCCATCAGCGAAATTAAAATGTACATTCGTCCGACTGGTACTAACGATAAGATTCATGGAATATAAACATTCGGATATGTTATATTTTAAACTCTGAGAAATTCAGAATGGACCTGAACCGATAGGCTACTTTAAGGTATCAGATTTCAATCCGATGCTTCGATCCGTTATGAAAAAACTTATTTTTTTTTTTCGCTGACGCGTATCGACGATAACTCATCATTTGTATAATTTTTGATACGGATGTAACTTGTGGAGGCAATGTCCATAATCTATAACGAAACACAACGAAAGATTGTGATAAATTGCTGCAGCCAAGGCGTCAGACCGCAAATATGATAATATAATTATGTCGAAAGATAAAGTTCTGCAGAACTACCCGGAAAATGTGGTGACAATTTAAAATCCATTTGCGGTACGTTTTAAACGTGTACTTATGTGAATAACTTACATATATGAATCTGGGAGTTTGTTCAATTTTTTCAATATACAATAATTGTCAGTTCAACTCTTTGACTCATAAATTATTATAACGAAAGCTTCAATTGCTACAGTAGCGCTCTATCGTTGGATATAAAAAAATTAGATCAATTGCAACTGACTATATGGAAGAATTTTTGCCGCGCCCATTCTTCCTTTATTGTACGCTAGACCATCCAACTAGGTCTATACATGTATAATATCTTCTATCTACGTGAAACTACCATAAAAATTATCCTGGCCTTTATATTTGTTAAGTTAATTAATTTTGTTACCTAGTTTAAAAACTTGTATCTTAAAATTCTGGAACATTTCTCAATTATACGACACTCCCTAATGGCACGTACACCCCATTAAATTAAAAACTAGTAAAATTATCTCAAGTTTAATTTAAAAGTGCAGAGTAACGATGAAAAAGAAATTTGTAGCTATGATCGGTAAAAATGGCTACGAATGAAACTTAACCGACGGTATGATATTTTTCCGTGATGCCGTTGACAATATTTTTAATAAATTGCGGGTAAAAAAATACGGGTAGAAGAAAGGGGGTTTAGAGAAGACCGCGAGCTGCCGCCACCGTCCAATTCTGATACCAAGATCTAGCTGATTCGTGGTAAACGCGGATGATTATGAGTTGTGTTGTTTCGATATGCAATGTGGTCTGGTCGGGATGACGTTTTTGAAATCATTAAATTCATCAAATTGAAGCTGAAACATCGGGGCGGGATATTTATCTCGTACGTAGAAACGAATAAGGATTTGAATTTTGTTTTCAAAACTGTTTTATTGTTTTTATTTTTACGAGTATGGGCGCTGCAGGGTTCATTACCCCGGTATTGATCTTATACGGGAGACACACACAATACCGGAAAACGAGCAATAAAATGTGTTGTATTTTTTTTTGTTTTTGATAAAATAGAGTGTTATTTGTTTTATTCCAGTTTTTACAACTGTCCATATTATTTTATTACAGTTATCACATAGCTGCTGCTGTCGAAAATATGGGACATCATTTTTATTGTCACTTCAAAAGAGGATCGACGAGTCGTAATTTCCTATTGTTATCATCTCTTGAATCTAGTGTGAGTAAAAATAATCGTGAAAAGTTGAATTTTTCAGTGACTAATATCATTTTTTACATCTGAATTTGTTTTTTTGCGCAGATCTCTTCAATCACTGGCGTAAGTGATGGTCAATTGTCAGAAAAAGGAGATGAACGAATCTTCCGAAAAAATGATTCGCTTCGCACATGAAATTACAATCATCACATCTGATGAAACGATCCACTCCACACTGGAAGAAGTAAAAGTCCAACGATGTTCGATTTCCAGAAAAAATGGTCGCGCCTAATTACGGTAAATATAAAATACTATACCGATCGCAAGTAGATCTCTCAAAAACAAAATTTATCAGCAATACATAATTCCCAATTGTTTAAATCCAACAGATGGTTTTGCATCAAGAATTCCAGAAGTAAATGTAAACGAAAAACAGACCGTTTAACATATCAACAAATAATAACACACATATCATATAATAAAAATGCACGTTCCTGGAAACTATCTTCGTCCATAATAATAGTAATAATAATACTATAATAATCGTAATGATAATAATAATGATAATCTAAAAGTGAAAACTGAAAAATAAGAAAAAAAAAGAAAATTTCAACCTCAATTAGCATGGAGTTGAGGAAAACATTTTGGACAAAGCAATTTTTTTTAATCATATTTTTATTGATCGCATTATTTTGTATTACTTTAAAGTACAACGCCTGTGTTTTTGGCGGCTTATCGCGAAAATTAAATCTTGGCAAATCTCAGAATGTAGATTCTTATTCCGACATATTGTTACTGAGATCACCGAGTAAAGTAGTAAATGTTGAAGAAATTCCGTTGGATAATATCGCCAGTTTAGATCCACATGTAACGAAAGTACAACTGGTTCCTTTGTGGCCAAACAACGAAACACTTAAAGAAATTATCGATGTCGCTCCGAAGTACCAAATACTTCGGCAACAAGGACTCAGACCCGGAAGACAATTGCCTATCGCTCTCATCATCGGTGTTAAGAAAGGAGGAACCAGAGCTCTCCTAGAATTTCTCAGACTTCATCCGGACATAAGAGCGGCTGGTTCTGAAGTCCACTTCTTCGACAGACATTACTCCAAAGGATTTCATTGGTACAGGTAAGCAGTGGAACTGCAGTCCGAATCTAATATTCTATTATGAATTGGTATTTTTGAATTGAAACATTTGAATCGGACGCCATCTTGGATACGATATAGTTTTTCGTTGTTGTAAAATATCGTTGATGTTTTTAAATAAAATACAAATTTACATTTCAGGCACCACATGCCACCGACTTTAGAGGGTCAAGTGACAATGGAAAAAACGCCATCTTATTTTATAACGGAAGAAGTACCTCGGCGAGTACAGCATATGAATCCAGGAACGAAATTGATAGTTGTCGTTCGAGATCCGGTGACAAGAGCAATATCTGATTATACTCAAGTTAAAAGTAAACGCGTCAGGATGCCGAAATTCGAGGAATTGGCATTTCTGAACGACACACAAATCGTAGATACTTCATGGGGGCCTTTGAAAATTGGTGTTTATGCCAGACACCTGGAACACTGGTTACTATACTTCCCGCTTTCTCAGCTACTTTTTGTCAGTGGTGAACGATTGATAGCCGATCCTGTCGTAGAGGTTACCAGGGTCCAGGATTTCCTCGGTCTGAAACGAGTCATATCGGAAAAACATTTCTACTTTAATTCAACGAAGGGGTTTCCTTGCCTTTTGAAATCGGAGGGAAGATCGAGCCCACATTGTTTAGGTGAGTCCATTCAAACGTTTCGATTTAAATTATAATTGTTCGAAATTAAATATATAGTCTTCGGTTTTATATTTATTTATTTATCTCTCGATCAAAAAGGTAAAACGAAGGGGCGAAGTCATCCCCACATCGATCCAGCGGCTATACAACGATTGAGGGATTTTTACCGGCCTTTTAATCAACGATTTTATCAACTCACCGGGATGAATTTTGGGTGGCCATAACCAAGAACGTAATTTCATAACTCAACGAATTGCGTGAACGTATTTATATTCACATACATCTAAGACATATCGTATACATATATGGAGATGGAGGTGCGCTGTGAACGAAGTACTTAACTTGGAGAGGCTTATAGGGGGATGAGCTAAGTAAATTAATAATAAAAAAAGTCGCAAATTCCTAACCAATGTTGACAACTACGTAAACTCACGTTATGCTAGACGCCTTATCAGCCCTCAAAGTTAAAATATGGCGTACTTATTTGAAGTTCACAGCTTCCATGTATAGTTGAAGAACCGGAGTCAATTTTTAATACTCTTTAATGGCGACTAGTTAGAATTGCTCGAGGAATTTTTTTTCCTCGAAGAGCCTCGAAATAAGTGAGCATCGGATGCTGCGGGCGTGTAAATTCGTTGATCGTTAAATTTATACACATGAATCTACTTGTACGTGAGAAAAAAAAATCTACTCTGCATAGAACGATGATTCATGAGGGTGTGTATACGTGCTTAGGATAATCTTTTATATAATGCACATTTAATATTCATAGAATATAACAATCATGGATAAAAATTGTTCGAAACTACTTCCACGTGACGATCGATCGATAATGTAGATGTTTATAGCTAGATGCGATAATAAATTTGGAACCGTAAAATTTTTACAAACGTTGAAAAATTTTATTTCATGCTCTTTCAAAAAAAAATACCTATAACGTAAAATTAATAAATAAATACAATTGTTAGTATTTAGAAGTGCACGTATAATAAACGGCGGTAAAATGCAGCACGTTGCTTTGCTCAAATAAATCATATGAATAGATACATAAATATTATTATTCTATAACACGAACTGAAAGGCACGCACACGCATATCTAGAAGTGTATAGGTATTCTATACTACTGGTGTGAGAAATTATGACACGATTACAATCATGGATTATAAAGTTGTAGAAAGATTATGTACAAAATGATATTGTAATATAAAAAGATTATAATTAAAATTCAAAGAAACATGCAACAAAAATATGCAATCAAAGCGATCTGCGATTTTCGTCTCAACCGATTCTGAATTTATTCTATAGATGCATCCGAATTGACCTTGAAATTTTATGGTAAGTATAATACAATCGTCAGTAAAAAAAAAGAAGGATACTAAATTTTGATAGATTGAAATTGACGGAGGTTCTTAATTAGATTCATATTTGAATTATTCCAGGGAGTAGATGATCTGTGGCTACCTGGTGAATGACCTATGTATTCTTATTCGGTTCGTAAATGTAATGAACAATTATGCAGATGCACCGGGGAATCTTGGCATTCTTCAATCATGCAGGTCGGAGTTGCGCGGAGGCTGCCAATTTTTTTCCTGTAACAGAAACAAAAGCAGTTAATGATCATGAACAAATCGTTTTCAAATGATCAAGTTATCCTCACCTTTGTGCCTTTAAGGGTTAAAAAATCGAGATATCTCGATGGGATTTATTCCTAGTTCAATTTATTCGACAGATTCGTGTGACTGAGTTCCAAATATGTGATAGGCTTGTCACATAAACGATTTCGAGAATACTTCATCTTTAGCCCAGAAATCGTAGAAATTCAACTAATTTTGTTGTTTTTCACTCAGATTTCGAATAAAATCGACCGAAGAATAATTTCACGCCTAATGATATGCAACCAAGGTTACACCATCTGCATTTTCTTTGATGCTCAACTTTTTTCGAGCGCCTAACACTAGGCAACTTCTGGCGGTGTTGACATGCTTGTAACGCGGAGCTGCATACAATTAGGCGCCAGCGGGTTTCAGAAACACAAATCCGCCGTCAAATTTGAAAAGAGATCTTTCGTTTATCAATCATCATCGTATTCCTGAAATAGTTCGAATTTAGGATCGATATCGTAAAAATTGAAGTAAAATCAAAGATAATTGAGTAGCGATTTATTTACAAATGCATGGTGGGTACACGTATAAAAAGGCACTGCCTGGTTGAAATTTATCGTATGAGATAAATACATAAGATCATTTAAATAAATTCTAGGCTTACGTATGATTGATCATTAAATTAGTTGACGCGCTCAGAAGTTCCGACGCTTTGTTAATAGTAAATAACTAAGAATCTATCTAGGCAGCAGAAGATTGCCGCGTCTTTGGTCTATTTCTTAGACAAATTTCGAAACATCAAGAACAATACTATTGCTATTAGCGGCAGTGATTCGGACACTTTGCTATTGCTTTCGTCGATATATTTCAGCTATTCATTCCTCGTTTCGAAATTCGTATATTTATTTGTAATTCTACGCATAAATGCATAAACTGTGCGTTGAACAGATTTAAAAGCTACGATCATTAACAGTCGCTAATTTTCATTTAAACTGTGGTCAATTTTTCTTCTCATTTCTTTTTTTTTCTCTTCTTCTTTTTCCTCTCTCCAAATGCACACAACCTCGAAATGTAGTGTGATTTATCGTTGCCAATTAAAAATTTCATTCAACTTCCCTAAGTCGATAAAGATTCTGACAACACGTAAAAAAAGAACCAAAAAAATGCGTCTGATCATTTGTGTTTAACAGTTCTTAATTAACAAAAATTAAGACTTCATAGAACGTATATGTGAAACAGTTGTTTGATTTTTACTCAAATAGAAATTAATCTCTCCTTTCTTTTTCTTTTTGTCAAACGGTAATTCCACGGAAATATACATATATCTTTACCTATATCGGCACGCGTCAATTTGTAGGAAAAACTAGCGAAAAAAAACAAAAAGAGAAAAGAAAGCTTGTTTCAAATTTAGTTATAAATTGGCAACGTTTATCATATTTCCGAATTACGTATGTCTTGGAATATGTCAATTAAATTATTAACGCCAATTAAATAACCATCTTCATGATTTCCAACTTGCCATTCGGCGTCGTGACGTATATTCATTAAATGTGAAGGAAGTGGTAAAGTTTTAGCGAAATCAATCATCCATATTCCCGCATCTGTAGCATCGTGGACAAACAAGAGACTCGATCCAACGACCTCGTGTGTCGCGAAAAACGTCGAAGCCTTCAGCGTTGCTCGTATGGCTTTCAACCGTTGTAAATACTTTGGAACGGCATGCGGATAACCTTCGGTAAAACGCTTGAGCGCTTCGGTAACCTGGTAATAAATAATTCAATTAAACTTCATTATCAACAGTCTGCGAGAGATTCGAGGTTGATTTTTGTGTTTTTCTTATCAACTTACGTACGTATGAAATGTATTTTTTGTTTTTACCTGCTCGCGGGTTCTAGTGGTCTTAAAATCCTTCGTAGAACCTCCTTGAGCTCTTTTTATTCCTTCGACCCTAAATCCGAGCGTCGCGGTGCTGGATATGGTTTCCCGCCAGACCATGTACCTCGGTTTCGTAACGCCTTGCACCCGACGCTCCTCGGTCGTGGGTGCCGTCGGATCAACTTGGACCATTTTTTCGTACATGTCTTTGCGCAGCTGGAATTAATCAAACGTTTGATGAATTATTATCGTTGACAAAATTAACACGCAATAAACTGGAACGTGTGAGCCGATACAGCGATAACAACCTTGAACCGTTTAACAAATCAAACGCGAATTACAGAAATGTAAGAGAAGCAAAAAAAAAAAAATAGGAAAAAAACAACATACGTAAATATCAACGAATAAATCAGACCAGAGACGAATTTACGAACGATCAATTTCTTTATCCCCTCATCTCTCCCCTCCGTAGCTGCTACTCACTGTTTAGATTCATTTTCGAAACGAAGACGAAACGAATACCTTCGGTCTTTCCTTTGCCTTGGCAAGCTCCGATTCGAGATAAGTCCGGACTCCAACTTTGCAGTCCATTACGCAGGGCTGTTCGAATTCTCCGAGCAAATCCTGTAGTTGTAGGTAAGACGCCATGATCGATTTCCTCGGATCACCTTCCCCCGTGGTTTCCCTACGCTCCTTGGTATCGGACTCGATGCTTTCCCCAACATCTTGTTCGCTGCCGTCTTCCATTTCTCTGACGTCCAAAACCCCCTTGAATTCCGGCACGTAAGGCCTCAGTACGTCACGCATAAGTAAACGGAAACAAGATTCCTCTTGCGGGCATAATTTTTTCAATATCGTACCGGGTGTTGGACCTGCACGGAAATTTCCTTGATGTCCAGCGAGCTGCACCTAAACAATATCGACCCGATAAATTCAACGAACATTTTTCAATGAAATACAATTTTCATATACACATGAATTATTTATTTATATGCTCACCCATGGGTAACGCTGTTTCTTATAAGTTTGAAAAAACGGCGTCCATTGCACAATATTTCGGAGCTTTCGCCATCCGGATGTCTGTAACACAAGAACGTGACAAAAAAAACCCAATTATTTTCCATATTCCACAGAAGTCGAAAGGGGGGTAAAAAAATTGTGTTCGAAGAAAAAAAAAAACCCGAGAAAAAAAACTGGGTCGATGACGTCCGTGTGGATAATTCTCGTCCTTAGATATTTTACATATAGTTCTCTGAATTACCATCCGGTTTCTTAACTTAATAATTTACCTCAGAAATGCAAGTTGTGGATATCGAATGATTTTCGATTGGTTGTAATTTGTTGTTATCCGAGTAATCGGATTCCCATTCGGAGCTTAGATCGTCGCCGCTAGCCTCTCCCCATTCGAATTGAGATGACGAATTAGATTGCGGAACTGTCAATAACTGGAAATACGCTTTATATCCCGAAGATGAATTCCGGTCGATTCCAAACCCGGCCGAATTACGATTTTCACCTACACAATTCGACGTGTGATATTTTTTAACATGACTTTTTTCACGCGCGTAATTATTCGGAGGCGACGGACTCCTCGACGAAGATGACGACTGTCTGTCTATGGAAATAGACAATTTTCTAGGACTTCTTTTCGACCGTGACCTGCTCAGACGTTTTTGCTTCGATATTAAAACCCTTCCGCAGTCCATCTGATGCGTTAATACCTCCGGATGTTCGTTTCCATCGAAAATAACCGTGCCGTTATTACAACCTCCTCCACATGTGTGGCTACAAATTTCACTCAGCGCCGCCGTGTACACTATTCTCGGTACTAATCTCTTCAAATCTTCCTGCATTTTTCTCTTTTTTCGTTCAATTTCCTTTTTCATTCGCCCTCGCAATCTTGTGGGACATAAGAATATAGAGAATAATTATTGTTTTTCTCTTTTTTTTCCCCCCCGTCTCTTTTTGTCACTGTACAGTTTAGATTTGATAAAACATGATTCCTTATAATTGCACTTTATAAATAAATATCGTCACTTTTTGCTCGTCGAACGATCCGATCGACCGTATAACCAAACGTGTGTCTGATAGAAACCTGAAAATATCGATCACGTGACGTTTACACTAATGCTTCGAGGACACCTGTTGGAATCCCTGTCCGTTTGCCCGTGCCTCTTTCCATATACCATATATATACCGATATATGTATTTATATCGTCATGCGCTACGTCATACGAAACACCACGTAGGGGCAACACCTTTTATACGATTCATAATCATATTTCTATATTATACATTACATAGAAAATATAGAAATATTCATATTATCACATTTATACTATTATCTCATTCACTTCATTAATTTATTTATCAAACTGTGATTTATATCCGTTCTATGTAAAGAACGCAATTTATCGGCGAAGAACGACGACGACGATGATGATGATGATGATTACAGTTCGTAAGCACGTTTATTTTAATTTTATCACCTATTTTACGAATCGAAGATTTTTAAACCATTTCGCCTGATCACTGTGCACAGGAGATATATTAAACCGCACGAAGATAGTGAAATTGAAAAAAAAAAAACAACAAAGAACACGCTTTTCAGCTGCTGCTGCTGCTGCTGCTCTTTAGTCTCGATATGTGCACTTTACTATACGTACGTAACTATAGATGTATATATAAATAATATATCGCAGACATCAAGATGTCCCGGTTCGTGCGATGTTTGTCTTCTACTTAACCCAATTGCAAGTATACTACCAGCAGCAACAGCAAAGAGACGCGACAAACTCCTCATCGTTATAAAATACGTGCTACACCGAGCTACTGAAAAACCGTGCGCGTCGCGAGTATGTATAATATACGTTACATGTATCTACATATAGTTATATATATATTCTGCATATATGTACAGCATAGTAGAAATGTGGGCGTGAAGCAAACACACATTTCTTACACACATAGATACGGGGCATTCCATGTGTCAACTACTACCAGATTCCGATCCTAGGTTAATATTTCTATTTCATTTTTATCATGGCAAAAAATATTTTCGTTCATTCGATTCCCAGCTGCGCGCGTTGCACAAAGTCTTTTTTATCTTTTCAATTGCTTTTTCCAAATTATCGGAATCTAATGGACAATATAATCACCCGCAGTAAAACGCGCGCTCCGGTATAACTCGAGGGGAAGAGAGAGAAAAAAATAAATTTTTTGTTAGAAAACGAAAACGTAAAGAAAAAAGTAAAAATTAATATGCATACATTTAAATATAATCCGGGTTAGAAACTCGTCGAGTTTTAAACATGCGCATCGGATATATTATATTTAAACACCCGGGAGAGTTTTGCAAAAGTGGGGAAAAAAGAGCAAAAGAAAAAGAAAGGAAAAAAAAAAAAAAATTGGATTTAGGTATCGGCAACACCGTATCTCACTTTTACCTCAACCGCACTTAAGTAATCCATTAAAATATGTACATATATGTATACGTATATATTCCAAGAATACATAATTATATGCGAAGATGATTCCAAGTATGAGAACTAATTAATTAATTAATTACAAGAAATAATTATTAGCAGCGACATAAGTGATGGGGACAGTACGTATATATTACGTAGACGGGATATGCGTCACTTTTTTTGTCCGTCAAATTTTCATTTTGAAAAAAATGAAAAAAGATATAAGAAGAGCGAAAAGGAAGAAAGAGGGGAAAAAAAATGACAATAAATATTCTACTTCGCGTATAATATAAAATAACATAGTTGAATGAAAATTATAATTCAACGTATATTGAACAACGTATATACGTATATTGCATATAGATGTTGAATTATATTTCCCGCTCCACATGCGCATGTATATATATACATATATATACACTATAGAAATTAAAATACGCGAATCCTAAAGCGAAGACACACTGCAACAGCGTCGATGTGTTAAATAGTTATGTGTATATCGAAAGTCACGTTCTTTAATTATACCCACGTCAATTTAATGATGTTGCAGTTATGTAATTTTCGATCTACCATATAATACATCATAATTATGCATTATACATATATTCTCTCATATAAATATAATAGAGTGCAGAAAATTTACGATCGGATCAAAATTCGCAACTTATTTTAACAAATTTACATTCATCGCGCAACAAAAAAATAAGAAGGAAAGAGAAAAAAAACAAACAAAAGATGTGCAATCTCTATACATATAGGTATACATATATATAGATATATATATAGTACCTCGAAGTAGAATGCACTCTTTTTTAAGCGGGTGATGGCCCTCTATCAAATATACTGCACTGCGAAGTGTCACGGAACGAATAACAAAAATAATTGAAGAAACCAAAAAAATAATCAAAAGAAAAATCTCGTCCGAGACTTGAATTTCCAGATATTCCCGTTATACCTACACACTGTATACATATAACTGCGTCGATTATTTATACTCGAAGTGAATTCTCTCCTCCTATCTCACAGCTTAGTGCTCTTTCTTATCGTTAAATAATGTACTATATACATATTTCCACCGTATTATACCCTATGACACGGTTTGTGCGGTCAAAAAACTAACCACTATATATATATTATCACATTATACATACAACAAGATATGATACACGATATGGTTATATAGTTTTCAGTTTAATTCAAAAGTTTAAACTAACGCGATTCGTGATAAGATTCCAGTATTAATATTATACGTATATGTATATAAGTATACATATGTATAATCTATATGTATAATCTATGTGACTATATGAACGGTGATTTTCTTCTCCCCCCTCCCCCCCCCCCCACCGACCACAATCGCAGACGCATGTATGGGACATGTACGCATAGATTATGTCTATTTATCTCCGTCTCCTCTATATATATATATATGTATATATACACACGTGGTATGTACTAATTTATGGATCATATATTGCCCCGCGATGCAGCAACGTATTATACATACATATACCGCGTGCGTCGGAAATGCGTCATTGGGGAGAGCCTGTAATTACCATACACTATATACGTATATCCATATATATGAGGCGTTCCATGTAAAATCCATGTGGTTTTATTATGAAAATAATTTACTTGTCAGATTAAAACATAAAAGAGAAAAAAAATTTTTTAAATAATTACATTATAGTATATAATGTGTAATGCGATGTGTCACGCGGTGAAAATTTGGAGCGAAAAAAGAATTGAAACGAAGAAAAAAAAAAATGAAGTAAGAGAAAATAAAAGAGATCGTCGATTATATACTTTAGAATTATTACATGAGTAATTATTAACCGTTTATTATAATTACGAGAGTTTAATATGTATAGGTATATGGTTGGGTCTTTATTCGCATGTGAAAATGATAAATAAAAAGTTGAGATTTTTATATATGTACGTGGCGCTTATGTTTATGTACATGTATATAGGTATATATAGTAATTTATAGTTCACGGTCGCCTCTGGCTATGTACGAACAAAAATTATAATAATAATAATGATGTTAATAATAATAATGATAATCATAAACGGTATATACCTTTAATATGTAACTGTACATAAATGTGATATATTGGGTATTTAAATGCCAACGACTTCACGCAAGTATAACAACCTTCGATTTAAAAAACGGGCTATGCACTACTTTATTAAATTATATATACATATGTGTCGGTTGTATATATTTATATTATTGTGTTATACATAGGCGTTGAGTATACATACCTATATGTATAATATATGGGACAACGCAGGTTGTATAGTATACATCGTTATATACCTGAGAGATGATAATTTCTTGGTATAAAATATGAGGATAATGAATTTTTATTTTACCTTTTTTCTTCCCGCAACAGGAATTTGAGGTTGAAAACGATCGCATATTCCTAACAAACAGTCGTCGCATTTGCAATAACCACAGCTGTTCGAATTTGAATCGTTCGATCCGATCGAACTGAAGGTACTCGTGCTCGCTTGACTGTCCATCGAATCTGCCCTGAGAAAAAGTGACCTCTTCGACGACAAATTCACGCATTTTTCATCCTGACTTTCCATTTTCACGAGCAAAAGTTGCTCCATTAAATTCAACGTGGGTGGCGGTAATCTTAGGGTGTTCGGTGGTGAGTCTTTCTTCTTACGATCCATTTTTGAAACAATATTAAATTATCTTTTTTGCTTCCAATTTGATTTTCTTTTATTTTATTATTATTATTATTATTGATCTTTATTTCTCACACCTCCTCCCACACGTAGCTTTAACTGTATTGTATACGTATAATACGATATACCATTATTTATTCCGATCAGGATTTTCACCAATCGAAAGTGTTATATAACATAATCAGCATAACCGTATAATTTTAAAGCTGCATTCACAATTGTTTACTCGGTATCGAAACGATTACGAAAATTGAATATCTGTTTATTTGTTTGTTTCTTTTTTATTTTTTTGGTTTTTGGCTTCTGTCTCTATTTCGTTTCACGGGCTGCTGATTATTATTTTGAGGATAACGAGACCGCGTCGTTGCGGAGGCGGCGGCACTGCAGCAGCATCGTCATCGTCATTATCATCGTCATCTTCATCGTCATCAGCAGTGACACCTAGTTTTTATTTTTTTAACGGGCTCTTCTGCAGTCGACCCTGGACAACGCGGTCACACATTTTGCAACACTTGAGGTCACAATAAAATAAATTATCTATATGTATGATACGTAGTATTCAAACGGCTTAGTTAGTTAGTTTTGCAGGTACATATGTACAGATAACGACGGGAAACATGAAAGAAGAATAAAAAAAAAGATCGTACTAATGATGAATTTTTCATTCAAAAAACCACGACTTTATATAACGATCTACTGTAATAAACTTCGGAGCACACGGCTAGCTTTTCAACAGGAGTGAATAAAAAAAATTACAACAAGAACCAACAATATCCTGCACGAGACAAAAGTTTTGCTCTACCGAATACGAAAATGAAAAAAATGTACAAAAAATTGGAAGAATTTATTTATTTATTTTTTCTTCTCTTTGTGGGCGGTGGCGCGGCAAATCTTTAGACGTTGATCTCTTCGAGTTTTCAATGAACACGCTCCGTATAATATTTCAACATTTATTTATTTATGTATTTATTTATTTATTCTCTCATCTTCTAGTTTTTCTTCTTTTTTTTTTCCGTTTTATAAATAATTCGGTGTATATAGGTAATATTTAAACTTCGAACTTGACACACATATTTATTGTTGTTATCAAATTTTTTGTGTTAGATTTTTTTTTTCTTCTCTTTTTTTTTACGTATTATTAAACACAGTCGAGTTACAATAAAAACAAACAGAACGAACAACGCACCAAATTTGTAG
This sequence comes from Athalia cordata, assembly GCA_963932425.1. Lineage (NCBI taxonomy): Eukaryota > Metazoa > Arthropoda > Insecta > Hymenoptera > Athaliidae > Athalia > Athalia cordata. The sequence continues at coordinate 38,634,190 of OZ010626.1, forward strand.
AATAAAAAAAAAAAAAGGAAAAAAAATAATTTGCAAACAAATCAAAAGCACTTCCGTTTTCAATTCTTCTTTACGTCCTTAATTCTTTCGATATTACATATAAATACGTTATTCACTCCCTAGGAGGTTTAATAAATTTTCACATATGTATAATGTATCTCGGTCAGGATACCGGGTCACTGTTTTTAGTTTATTATAAAACACAAAAATATGTATATAACATATACACACAGCACTTGGTCGGTCACATTTTTGTTATATAAAATTATAACAACATTCGAGACACGTGTACGAAATGAATGAAAACGAAAAAAAAACCAAAAAAATGTTCGGAGAGTTGAAAAGGAAAAGAGGAAAAGAAAATTCGAAATAATTTATCAAACGAAACGAGGCGTCGTCCGCGGTTAAAACCCGTTAACTTTGAGTACGGAAAAGAGGAAAAAAAAAAACAAAAAAACCAAAAAAGAAATGTGTGTAATTTTTTTTTGTTTTCAAAGCGAAGCGAAGTTATCGCGTCGAGTACTCTTGCTAACGTTAGCTTTATTATAAGCAACGGAGAGTCTCTGTTTGCTAGCGACACAACCGGGCTGCTGTAAAAGGGGAGCGGAGTAGACTAAGGATTTTATGGTGCCAGTCATGTTATACGCTCCGCTACATAGGTATACACCTAGCATAGGTAAAACTGTGGGAGAACCTAGACAAACCAGCAACGTTCACATTGACACCGGTATTCGTCATCTAATAGTTCCATACTATATCGCGCTGTACTATACATAGAAAAAGGTACACAAGCCTATAAATTTCAAAATCATATCACACGCCTCCTCCTCCTCCTCCTCCTCCCGCTACTCCTCCTCTTCAAAATCTTCTGCACTCCTATTAACGTTTGACATTATCGCGGGGTTAAAATCAACAAAGAGGGGAGGAATTCGCTCGCGTTATTATTAATGAAATTTTTATATACTCATATACCATAACCATATCATCCGTGCGTTACGTCACACGTCTTCCAAACTTTCCTCTCGTTCCTTTTTATTTATTTTTTTTACCTTCTTTTCGTTGCACTACTTTTGTCTACTTCTGTAATACCTGTACATACATATAATACGTATATAAGTTATTAATTTGTCTTGTCTGTTGTGTCTTTTTTTTTCTTTTGCTTTCCACGTTGATTTTTTAATCAAATTAAACATAGTATCGATAGATATTCTTTTATTTTCTCTCATCTAGTATAATAGAAATTATTATGTATACTTATCGGCGTTGGTATTACAAGAGCGTATATATAGCGTGGATAGTAGAGTTACTATAATGTGTGTAGGTAACCAACCCAGATTGGTCGAGAGCTTGTGACGTCATTCGAACGAGTTGAGTAAAGAAGAGAAAAAAAAAAAAATAAAATAAAATAAAAGAAAACATTAGAAAAAGAAGAAATAGAAATGTTGAAGCACAAAGCTATCTATCTATCGGATACAACGCAGGTATACATAGGTATGTATATGTGTACATAGGAATACGTAGTGTATACCATATTCAATATTTATCACCCATAAAAATTGAGGTACTGCAACGCACGGTCTGCTAAACATGTTACAAAGATTGGACAGAAAAGGATGTGAAGAATTATATTATCCCTCTCTCTACCATCTTGTCCTCCCGACATCTTATCGTACATACATACATACATATATAGAAGTTTCATCGAACGAGGGAGAAAGTTATTTACTTTAAAAAGAGCTCACGATACATGTGTGTAAAACTATATATACACATACCTATATTACATATGTATGTATGAGCGAAAATATAATGATTTTTTTATGTCGCACAAACGCACCTATGTGATTTCCTCCCGGAGCACGCGTGTTCCACTAATTGACACAATTAGTGTAATCATTATACTTAACCGGTAGCAGCGCACGAGTATTATAACAAGTAGTAGTTCTGACGCTAAAGAAACGTAATAAATGAGAAAACGCGTCGTGAAAAATCTCCGTACACCTATAATACGCGTTACCCACGTATATAATTTCGTCGTTATAATATTATATTTGATTAAATTTAAACAATTAAAAAAAGAAACAACGTTGATAATAACTTTGAATTATGTATTATACGGGTATGTCGAGATCGTAAATTAAATTTAATTGCTTGTTAGTTCGCCTGCCCTGTAAATGGGCGTAATGAATTTTGCCAATATTCACTTACATTCCCAGAAAGAAAAAAAATAAAACAATAATAATAATAATAATAATAAAAAATAAAGAAAAAGTTAAATAAATTTAAGTGCGGTCAACAACGAATATGAGGTAGGGTACCGCGTAACGGAGTGTGAAATCATGATGAAAAAAAAAGAATAATAAATAAATAAATAAAATAATAATGAATACATTTCATGGGTACTCTCTTATTATAATACCGAGTGAAAAAAAAAAAAAAAAGAAAGAAAAAAGCACCACTTGAACACTACCGAGATACCGCTGCAGACTTATACTTATATATACTACATAATTATACGTATACCTTGTATAAAATAGGTGTATCACGTGTACCTATGTATTTATATGTTAAGTAAATAAGTAGGTTTTCGAGATCGCCACGTACCGATTAGCCAGAATACGTACCGACAGAAATCGAGAAGAACATGAAAATTGAACGGAGGAAAAAGGAATGAAAAATTAATGTTGAGGAACAGAATCTGGTCGAGTTGACACGGAATGCACCGTACGTAGTATATACGATATATGTAATGTGACGCAAGTGGCCGTTGGCATTCGACGAAATCGGGCCCGACCATTATTATGTTACATTAATTCAGCAACGCATTAAACGTACACACCACATACCGCGCAGAACTTACGCCCTTGTACATATATACATTATATTATAATCCGCGATACGTACATATTTATGTATACGTATAAGAAATTTAACCATGTGTCAGTAAAATAATTTGATTACATATCACATTTTGATAATTAATCGCTCGTTACACTTTTTAAGCAGCGTTTGCGAAACTCCCCATATACCTATGTACTGTACATACTAAGATATATACCTGTAGAATATGTTGTAAACATTTTTGTGTCTATATACATGTAAATATATATATTTTCTCTCTTCTTTTTATTTTGCATCTGGATATACAAAAAACCACGGTTAAATATGTTACGTACAATGAACGTAGACGGGAAATGCCCGGCATAAATTGTGGTAGAAATTTTCCGTAATCTTTTTCTTCTATATATTTTTCTTTTTTTTTTCTTTTTTCCTCGCATGGTCAAAGGTATGCGCAGAAGATGTATCGGATAACTATTTTCGTAGTAAAGACGTATTTGTAATTCGCATAGTTTAAATAACTTGGAGAAAATAGTCCGGTAAGAACTGACGTCTATTTCACAATCGTTACTTAGTATAGGTATTGATAGTATAATAATATTTCAACGTGCAACTTGAATAGCGAACAGCTGACTGCGGTTTGCGATTAGAATTGCTAATATTATAAGTAATTCTGATGTATACAACATAATATACTACGGTATATGCTGGTTTACACAAATATAGGTATACGTTTGGAGTAAACGATTACGAAGACAGAAATATTTTACAGCTTGTATAATATTAAATAGTTGCCTTTATATGTACGTATATGGGTAGATATGTATGTACTTATACCTGAGAGATCACAAATCATAGGATTTGTACGCGTGGACAGCTGAATAAACATTAAAGCAAAAGTAATTTATCGACTTGTTAGATTTTATAAGACGAATTACTGTTATTGATATTTATCGTATAAGGTTTTCAGCTAAAAGAGGGGAACGGATGAACGTCAGAGGTGTTTACTAGAAGTAATTAGGAATGTTTGAAAGTTTTACAACCGATGCGCCTTAGCGCTAGCAACTTGTAGTACGCGATGAAATAATTTATTGAATGGGATTATTACCTGTTTTTCTTAGTGCACATGAATAATGAAATGAGAGGAACAGAGTTTTGGAAGAACAAAGATGTATTGTCATATGCTTAAAATAAACGGAGTAAACCAGGAACATGTGTGAGTCGTGGATTTTGGCGAATTAGATGACCGATAGAGGAATTTTTTATACGCGGGAACGCTTGGATCTGATAAACTTACGTCATTCACAGTTTTAGCTCTCTGCGGCGATTCGAGATGTCATTGAGATATCGAGTTACCATTATTAATGTATTTGTACTCGTAAATCGACGGAAAAATACCCAATTACACGGTGTAATTTAAGTGGAACTTGAGTTCTAGCCGAGCTTTGTTATGATAAAGAAATCAAAAATTATTTACTACTCACTTTTGGATGCCTGATCGGTTGGAGCTCACTGATTTCACAATCGTCCCCGCTGAGACTTGAGTTCGTTGAACAATCAGAGATTTTACGACACATCGGAATATCGAGTAAATCAACTTGGCTTTTGCTACGGCTATCTTCAAAGAGAACTCCAGAAGCTTCGGAATTTGGAGAGTTTCCCTCAGAGCGTGTTAACTTTGGGTAATATGGGCTTGGCGAAGCTAAACACGAATTCCTTCTGTTGATATTGCTGAAAATAGATGGGACAAAAAAATTACTAAATTACCAAATTGTCCTAACTGTACATCAGGGAAACTATGTGCCGACCAAAGTCTGAATTATTGTAGAAATAAGCCATAAAATTACCTTTGCGTAATGCTGTGTTTGGAGCCAACGCATAAACAGCACGAGTCAGAATGACGTCTGTGGCGGCATATTTGGAGCAGATGGAAGTCCAGAGAGAGAGAATTTTCGGTATTTTGTCTGATCTCATCACAGTCGAAACAGGAACAACTGCTAGCTTGACTCGGACCACCGTTACCATCAAACTTGTCATCTATGTTATTCCTCTCAAACTTCTCTTCCAGATATGAATAATCCGAAAAATCACTAACCACTACACTAGGAGTTCTCCAGTATCTCGGCTGCCCGTCATCTTTGTCACCAGCTTCACATTCCGCAGCCTCGTTCACGTTTGAACTCCCCCAAGCTGTAATTTGAAAATAATTTTCATAACGACTCTTATTACCGCTGTACGACGGCAAGTTCATACGGCTACAGACGCGAGATAAGAGTGCTGGATACTCACATAAAATTTGGTACTGCATGAAGTGCAGGTTCACAGCTCTCTGTAAAGATAGTGTCGTATTTGAGCAAAAATTCTGTTAATTGTAACGTTGACACTTTAACAAATGTTAATAAACTTTTAATGACTTCTCAGAACAATTACCACCTTGAGAAATTAATATCCGTTTGTCATTCGTCAAAGTTGTAGCAACAAAAATCTATGGTAAAGCAAAAAAGACTAATTTCCAATAAATCTACTATAAAAATTCATTCCCAGAAATCTTTTAAATACGTTGCAGTATCGAGCACTCTTTGTCAAGGGACTTGAAAATATTACCTTTACTTTGGTCGTCGTCACTCAGTACCGCGCTGTCAGAACTGCAACATCTGGAAACCCGTACCTTCTGTCCATTCTGAGGTTGGATATTTTGGTAGCTATCGTCGTCACTTGGTATTGCAGAATCGAGGCTCCAGCATCTAGCAACAAAGCCTCTTTTCTGTTCAGGATCCGGCTCGATGCCTTCGTCACTCTGAGGACTCTTGTTGTTCGTACGCACCATTGGTAATCTTATGAGTTTCAATTGGTCATAATTTTTGCTACCCTCGACCAGCGTATCATCGTTGGTGCTATTCTCGTTCATTTTGGAATGTTGCTTTGTGTTGTTACTTGGAGAATAATTTGAAGAAGATGCCAGATTTTTGGAATCTAATTTATCAACAGTTTCCAGCGGTCCATTTTTTAATTGAGATTTCTTGACCTCAAGAATGTTAGAAAAGTGATGAATCAAATTTTGTATAGAACGGAAGATCGATAGCTCAGTTGAGAAGGGATTCTCGACCGTTCCAACACGGCGTTTCTTCTGAGAATTTTTCAGCGGTGAATTTTTATTCTCTGATGTAAATTCACCCTTCCGTGGAGTCTGAACCACTGTAGGTTTGGAAACGGGTCTAGATACCTTAGCCTGATAATCGATTAAACTACACTCTTTTATTATAAACGTTCTATTAAAAACACACATCACATTGTTATTTAAGACCTTGCTTCGCTTCTTTCGGTTTTTCAAACCCTTTTTGTAACCTTTTTTTATGGAAACACAAAGCAAGCATCTTGAACGGTGTTCATGCCCTTCACGATGACGGCAGCGGCCATTAAACGAAGACAGTTGTTCCTTAAACTCTTTGATACCCTGATGCTTGATACGGCCGCTTCTTAGTCTTCGCTGTCCTATTCTTTTAGTTTCGTTGGTTTTTTTAAATATATTATCGGCATCACAACGAACGTTGACCAACCGCGTGGGATTAATACTATCGTCAAGGACACCGTTCACCGAACGTTGGACAAAGTGTTTTTGTCCAGATACAGCGCGATTCTCAATTACTGTCAATTTATAATTCACAAATCGTGACATGAGATCGTTTGCCTCGGACGCTGCCTCTCCAGAATCGTTGAAATCTCCAGAGCCGTTGCTTTTATCTGGGTTTGATAAATACCTCGTATATTTCTTGAAAGATAATAATTTCCCCTCTGAATTACCATCGCCAACGACGTTGTTATGCACATTTTCAAATATTGTTTGTTCATCACCAAGTATCAGGTTCTTCCAAAATATCGTTTGTCTGTAAACACAAGAAGAAGAATTCTTGTTGATTGTTACAACAGGTGAATGTAGTTCAAATTGACAATTGACTATCGATCATCAATTTTAGAGACCCTTTTAAGAATCAAAGCGCCACGTTTTTTATCTCAACTAAATTTTTTTATCTGGTCGGTAAAAAATTATTAGCGATGTAAAAACTACAAGTCGGTAAGCGAGTTCATTTGTTTATTTCTGCGCCGGTAAAACAGAAATCAGCAACAATGAGAATATTTACGCGCGCTTGAGATTCAAATTATTCATAAATGAGAAGACCAACGAGAAGACTACTGAATAAAATCAAACTGAGCGCAATTGTTATTATTAGAAGATTGCATCTCTGTTTCAATTCTAATGAATACAGACTTTCGTTCAACAATTTCCTTGAGTGTCTGAATGAAATGGTCACGCGGCAATAAATTCTATGCACTATAAATTAATCGTTCAATAAACGCTGTTGGTATACGTCCATTGACGTCACAACGTGCGTCAGAGTGCCGAAAGAAGTAAAAATGTTTCGATTGAATGATCACGGTTAATCAGCAGCCTTTTCTCGTATGGGTATGATTCTATGGTATGAACCCAGTATTACTTGCTATTACATCGGATCAACTTTAAATGCTCGTCATTTCAAAAGCAAACTCTCTTTTCATCTAACAGGCGATTACAAACTGGTCACAAATTAACCAGATAATTAATTATTGCTACTTCATTAATCAAATAATCATGTACGTACGTACCTACCCACCTGACATAATTTATAGTACGAATAGAGCATAAAATCGAGAAATCTACACAACATGTATAATTTCTATTGCAAATGTTGCAGGAAAAAAAACGCATTTCATAGATATAGTTAAGAAATATTGATTGTTCACGTACGAAGATTTGATTTACGTCATATTATTCCAATAAAATTTTCCGTTGTTATTATCATTTAGAAAATGTATCGTCTTATACAATGTATATATAGATATATCATAAAGTAGATTATATAGTTGTTATAGTTGTTGTAAATGTTCCGCTCGTTTACAAAATACGTTGACCTTTTTTTTTTGTTTTCTTCCTTTCTTTTCTTTCCACCATTTGGGTGGTTTTGATGGAACCAAAAGAGGAATCATTCAAAGCAAAGAGCGGAAAGTTGATCCAGCAAAAATCTTTTCTATTTACCTGATTCTACGTAGGCATGTAAGAAAAAAAAAATCAATTTGGGACCTTACATGTTTTTCCGCGGGTACTTATAATTTTTGTAGAGAATTATTCAATGAAATCGACATAATTTAATTACGTTACATACTATAAAGGTGAAGGATTCATACGTTAGTGAATAATTCTAAGGTCATCGTAAAATGCAAGGACGATTTAATACAACGAATATTAAAGTCACTACATTTGAAAATAAAAAAATAATAATCATAATCGTAACGATGAAAAAAAAAATTGTACAATCGAAATTCAACGATAGCTCAATGAAAACTTGAAGCTAAGAGTAAAGAACCAAAACGAAAAGAAAAGAAGAAAAGGATTATTGAAGAAGGTTGGGCACCAAAATACTTATAGCATCATTCATAAGCGATCAGTATTCTTCAGGCGTATTTCTTCGCGACGCGAATTATCAGCCGTGTCTTCATAATAGCAAAAGCTTTATACACCTTTACCAAATATATATTATGTAATTTAGTTGAATATTGATGTTGCATTGATGAACCACCAAACGGGAAACTAATTTTCAACGTGTCCATTGTAGTTGAATATAATACAGCAGACAAAGGTGTAGTTATAACAGTTGGGATAATGGTTAGATAATATGATTTACAATATGAACAATCAATTGCAGAATTAAGAAAATATAAAAAGAAAATAAGCTAACGATTCATCAAACAAGAATGGTGGAGGTTGAGTTTAAATGTAATCAGGTCAATGTCACTCCAAGGCGAGTGAGAGCCGCCAATGTCCCAGATTTGTATTACCTATATTTTAGATGTTTAACTATCCAAGCTCGTTCGGCAGTTCAACTAACCATAGTTAACGTACGATCAATGTATTAGGATCGAATTCAAATTCTTGTGAAACACAGGAAAGAATATGCCGTAATTTACGTATGCAGCGTTGCGCGGTTTACCGCAACTTTGCTGGCCAGTATAAATACACGTAGTTTTCTGGATGTGAATCAATTTCTTTAGAAAACAATATGAACGATTCTAATATATGACGTCCGAACGAATGTACATTCCGCAATAAATGATAATGACATTAAAAATAATTATAGGAAAAAGAATTATGAAAGTAAGAAAAAATCATATTCATACCTACACCATTAAATATGAGTTAAAATTGAAAGAATTTACTCTCACCTATTATCCATTTTAGTAATGAAACCAGCATCTTATCCAGAATGAAATTTTGATATCATTAGCACATGGATATGTAAGGGGGGAAAAAAAAAAGAAAAAAACACCATTCACAAATCAAATTGCATCGAAATTTCAATTACATCCCTGAGAATGCTACTTTGTCGTACGAAATTGAATAAAACATGTGTATTAAATGAAAAAAATTAACAGGAATAAATAAATAAAATTCCGGGGTAATATATTAATATAGATTTAAATTTGAATTTCAAATTCTTTTGCATACTATTTAGTGGTTTAAGGAACAACTGTAGACTCACTGAGCTCCAGTTATAAACTGTACTACCACTACCATGTCGCCATATTTCACATCGGTCTCTTACAGGAAGGACACTTGGAAGGGGATTTTACATGTACATATCATTATGGATGCACTCATGTGATATAAGTATACAAATAAGGAGGAAGATCGTCCGTTATTGATATACCGTAATTGTCTCAAATGCCAGTTATACTTTGAATGTGTGAATAAAGAAGAAGCGATGAACTTAGAAAGGAAATATTCAAATATTCAAAGACTTTCCATAGCACAAACAACCGGTGGTGGAAATAACAGTTATGAAAACCTGAAACGTTATTCTGGAATGAATGTAGCTAAATTATCTTGTTTTTTGATTGATCCATACATTTTTTGAATAAACAACCAAGTTTTTAAATTTAACTTTCACATTTTATTGGAATTATAGAAATAAATTACCAACTCGCGATAGCGTGAGGAGGAACTTTTTTCACTTTATCGCAATATAAACTGCTCTGATTGTTATATTAATTGTATATGTATATTTAATTATTCAAGGAATATTATAACATCAGTAAGCTAATTCATTAGCTAATTTTAGTTCTAATTTACAAGTGTCGTTACTAATCATCATGCTCCTATAGTTCACTGTTGAGAAACCTGGAAGGCGACAAGCTACCCATTATGAAAATTCTTGGATAACATATTGAGTATCCTTTATGAAATATGCAACAGAAGATTCCACACTGCATTATTAGCCATTGCCAAATATAGCTTCGGCGTTTATTTCAAGTTGTCGAACAAGTTTGACGTAACAAACTGATAACCCGTTCAATCGAGGTTCAGCTGGGAGCTTTTTTTTGCTTTATTCAAATCTCATTATCGTTATGCATAATTGATTTTGCCTCAAAAAAAATCGAAAATTAGCTGCCAATTTCAGATGTATTCGATTCGCAAATCATCCGAATAGGGCTGTTACTCATTAGAAAAATAAGCGCAACCGTTGTCTGGTCGTAAAAAGAAATTTGTCCTTCTCGACGTTTACCAAGTTCACAATCGCTAAAATGTTTGCGGACTAATGAAAATCGTGACGTGAATATCTATCACATACGAACTGGCATACAATCTGGTATGAATTGGCACATCAGCACTACAATAACGAAATACATACGCGATAATGACGATACATACAGAGTAAACATGAAATATTTCACAAAACACTATGACCCCAAAGGTTACGCAGATGCTTGCAAATTACCAGATTGGGTTACTCGCACGTTTACTGAGAGAATATTCTAGCATGGAATCTTGTGTTTTATTCGGAAAATTTTTCATTAAAATTTTGGTTAAAAAATGTTGAAAAGCGAATGAAAAATCATTTGCCCAATTACAAAACTTCGTAACAGGCAATTTCAGTGAACGCATTATCATCGTCATTCTTATCGGTAGAAAAGAACTGGAAATCTTCTGAAGCAGTCGCGGTAGTGACGATAGGTCTCAACCATGTGTCAATCTCAATACCAGTGTCTAATTGAGAAAATGTAGTTTCAAGTCGCGGTTGAGTCACTATCAACGCTTTTTTCTTTATATTGGCTCTTAAAAATTTCCAAATTTGAATTTGTAAAGTTTCCGGTAAATAAAATTCAAAGACATTATTCAAAATGATTACGTCGCTGCTTTTCACAACTTCTTCTGCGTCTTCTATCTTCTTGTGCAATATCTCTATCCGATCATCCATGTTATATTTTTGCACGATATCCGATTGTAGTTTACAAAATTCTTCATTCATTTCAACCCCGATTATTTTTTGCGCATCGGTATACACATAAGCCTGAAAAGTTAGTGTATTTATCCACCCAGATACATTCATGGAACTACAGATTAATCAAGATTTGTTTAGTGCTCAAATGACAAATGTAATACTCGATCTTCGCTAGGATGTTTTTGAGCTTTCAATTTGGCCACCCAATTATAAAGGTTAAGAAATGTCAGTACTCACTCCGTACAAAACAGCACCCAATCTAGACCCAACATCTAGAACAGTCTTCCCTTCCAATGTAGGTAACAAATTGTTGAATATGTGATAGAGACAGTCCTTAGACATGGAGTGCGATATATAAACTGAAAATTTTTATTTGTGTTGGATTATTGTCTGAGAGATGTTCGTTGCATGGTAATTTTTTATGTTTCTGCGTTAATACTAGGTGGAAAGTTAGTTCATATTCTTACTGAATGGTTTGGCATTTTTCGATCCACAATTTTGGCAGTAATATCTATTTAATTTGCCAGCTTCAACCAAATCATCGACGTCGTCATCTGTGTATAGAAATCCATCGACGTGTAATGTTACATTAGGATCACAGTCAGAATTCTGTGGATTATTTGCAGAAATGAATATCAATACAAGAAAGGCATGGCTCTGAATTAGAGCTACAACATATTCAAACAACTAAGTCAGCATAATACACACCTCTCCAGATTTTGGTGATATTATTTTTTCCGATGGAAGCGTAGCGTCAAATGGAATTCTTTCTTTAATATCTTCAGCAATATTATTGAGTATAGCAACAGGATCATCCAATATAAATTCCTTGGAATCAAAATCCTCAGTACTAAGTTTGAATTTTTCCAATCCTGCAAGAGCTATCCTCATTATCAACAAGATGAATTAATATAAATCAAACTTATGTATTTGCTATTATGATCGATCTAACCTATCGTGTTGAAACCCTTCGTCAAATCCGGCAATATCCACCGTTGTTTTATGAAATTGAAGAATGAGTTATGCTCTACAGGGTCGAGTTTTGCTAGCAAATTAATAAATTCTGTCTCCGCTTCTTCAAGGGTGACAGAACATTTTAATGTGGACATTTTAAACTTTTAAACAATTGATCTGCCAACTATTAACACTGTTCTTTACACCGGCACATGCTCGTATAGTAGGTAGCGGCGACGACAATGCGAACCGCAACATTCGACAACAATGACCAACAATAGTTTTCGCGGTTCCCACAACAAAGTTCCAAAGCAGGGAGCGACATGAATTTACGAAAATAGGATGATGCTTATGCGAGAACTTTGGTGCGAATGCGAACAGCCAACGGTCTTGTGCGCTTTCATTGAACTTGTCCAAACATACGATGGGCTTGAGTTTCCTTCCTCAAAAGCCTTACCAAATGGCGTTCTAACATAGTTCTAACTAACCTGCTGCACAGTAATTAATGGCGGACCAGTAGTAGTTGTACGTATTGTACGATAGGCACAGACGTATTATTTCTGGAAATGTTGAGTGCGCAAACGATTGAATGAAAATTATTTTCATGCATTTTATTGCAACGAAGAATTTCTAGCATGCTGCGCAAACAAATGGATAAAATGTGCAAGCCCCGTTATTTTGAAAAATAAAAGTTTGCTTGTGTGCAGTGCATACAGCGTAGCCTGCTCCTGAATATTTTATCAATTTATACTGCACTGCAAAAGGACTTTGAAGAAAGTTGAAGCAGGAAATTTATCATTCTTGTTTGAGTGAAATTTGTGACGGGATATGGGGGACGCAGCGATGGGCGTCGTGACGCCCGGGGACGGTCAGCAGGTCGTCAAGGAGGGCTGGCTTCAAAAACGCGGTACGGAATACACACGTACACATAAATACACACATATTTGTTCATGCACTGCATGTATGCATACAAACTTGGATGCACAAATTTACAAATACGCAAATTACTGATCTTTCGATCTGATGATTCGATACTGTGTATACTTTTCTTATAATGCAATGGCCCATCAGCCGACGATTGACAATCAAGAATTCCTTTGACATTTTTTGATTGTAGGTGAACACATAAAGAACTGGAGATCTCGATACTTTGTTCTTCGAGATGATGGAACTCTGGTTGGATTCAAAACCAAACCTGATCAGCAAGTTGCCACGGCAGCACAGCCACTTAATAACTTTACAGTTCGCGGCTGTCAAATAATGTCTGTTGACAGGCCTAAGCCATTCACATTTGTTATTAGGGGCCTGCAATGGACTACAGTGATCGAACGAACGTTTCACGTCGACACTGAACAAGAGAGAGAGGCTTGGGTCGCAGCTATTAGGTATTATTTTACCAATGATAAGACATTCCAAAAATTCAAAGTCAGATAAAATCTTAACTTGGTTAAATACGTTTAGATATGTGGCAGCCAGGCTGGCTAGTCAGGACCAATTAGAGCAAGCGATGCAGCCATCAACCTCGTCGGAAGATGTAGATATGGAATTGTCGGGTGGTGCACGATCTGATTCATGTGGTTCGCTAGGGGTTGTATCAGGAGACAGTGACGGGGGTAGTATCGACGAATTATCGGCTAAATTCAGTGTACAGGGTACATCGAGCAGCAAAAGTACTGGAAAAAAGAAAGTGGCAAGTGTATCTCCTTTTGCTTGCAATCCTATTACTTCGAATTCCAAAATTCTAACGTTTCTTACAATCCTTAATATTTCAGACGCTAGAAAACTTCGAATTTTTGAAAGTACTGGGTAAAGGAACATTTGGCAAAGTGATTTTGTGCCGTGAAAAAGCAACCGGTCACTTATACGCCATAAAAATATTACGAAAGGAAGTAATAATCCGCAAAGACGAAGTCGCACATACACTTACAGAAAATCGTGTTCTCCGCACGACAAGTCATCCTTTTTTAATCGTACGTAAATCACGTGTCGATAATATTTATGTGCTGCGTTCCCTCTGCATATTACTAACCATGTGAATCATTTATTTTATCAGTCCCTCAAGTACAGTTTCCAAACAGCTGACAGGCTATGTTTTGTTATGGAATATGTCAATGGCGGCGAACTATTCTTCCACCTCAGTCGGTCCAGAGTATTTGGAGAGGATCGTACACGCTTTTATGGGGCAGAAATTATATCTGCACTAGGATATTTGCATCACCAGGGTATCATCTACCGTGATTTAAAATTGGAAAACCTTCTGCTCGATAAAGATGGACACATAAAAATAGCAGACTTTGGCCTGTGCAAAGAAGATATCACATATGGTATGGGGGCTATGATAATTGTCTAATGTGTGTACAGCATTTATCGCGTTCGACATTTTTATACTCTAAGTCTGTTAAAGGGAGGACTACAAAGACATTTTGTGGAACGCCGGAGTACCTAGCTCCCGAAGTACTTGAAGACAATGACTATGGCAGAGCCGTAGATTGGTGGGGGGTCGGAGTTGTTATGTACGAAATGATGTGCGGCCGATTACCATTTTACAACAGAGACCATGAAAAACTATTCACGCTCATTATTATGGAGGAAGTTAAATTTCCAAGAGCCATCAGTAACGAGGCTAAAGATATGCTCGGTGGTAAGTGAACTTTGATTGCGACTCTGAGCCAAGTAAAAATCGTATAGAAACATGAATATTTCATTTATTCTATTCTCCGCCGTGCCCAGGTTTATTGATAAAGGATCCTAGCAGAAGATTGGGAGGTGGTCCAAATGATGCAAAGGACATCATGAATCACGCCTTTTTCTCACCGATTGACTGGTCGGACTTGGAGCAAAAGAAAATTCCACCACCTTTCAAACCACAAGTAACATCGGATACGGACACTCGGTATTTCGACAGCGAATTTACTGGAGAAAGTGTCGAACTAACGCCTCCGGATCAAGGATGCTTGGGAAGCGGAGGTGGTTTGAATTCAATTGCGGAGGAACAAGAACACTTTCCTCAATTTTCATATCAGGAAAGTCATTCAGCAGCTACGTCTTCGATAGTTTCCATCAATCACTGACCCTATACTATAAATGGAGTCTTCTTCAAACTTCTCAACGTTAAGTATGGTGATTCGGTGCTCTGTAGCCTCTGATTTTTTTTTTTCCTTTCAAGTATCTATAGGTATTATCAAGCTACTCCTATAATTGAAATGCAATCTATCTCTCGATTCATGATTTTACATTAAAAAATATAAATATATGAAATAATACAAGAGAAAAAAAAAAAAAAATACTATTTATAACAGTAGAATGAGGGAAATTGCAGATTGCTGACTCACCCGAGATTGAACATGAATCCGAAAATGTCCTAATCATGTACGGAATTATTCCGGGACAACAATAATTGTATAAAATTACCTGCGAAAAAGCCTTCTTCAATAGCATGGGTTATTAATGATTAATGCCTAGTAATAAATATCTTATTACCAAGTGATGAGGTTTTAGGTGAGTGAAAAAAAAAAAAAAAAAAAAAGGAACAACCAATCCACAAAAGTTACGATTAACACTTATCCGAAGTATTTATTGAAATTTTTTATTCTGCTATAAATCGCGAATTGTATCTTTAAGAAAAAAAAAATGTTAAAAATTTACGGAAACGTTAGTTTCGCTTTGATATTATATACATGTATAAATTTTTTTTTCTCTCACCCTGTTATGATAATTGAATACTGATATATTAAAAAAAAAAAAAAAAAGTAATAATAATAAAAATGAAAGCTAAACCTTTAAAAACAGAAAAACAAAAAGAAAAAAAAAAATGATAAACGAATGAAAACAAATAACATTATGCCAATAGGAAATTATAATTATACACTATAATAACTATATTATTATATATACATATATTTATATTTTAACAATTAAACGATCATACAGTATATATCGTTATCATTGATTTCCGTACATTCCTTGTTATGATCCCCAATTGCATGCACCTTCACGTAAAGAAAAATTTGAGTGTAGTAAAAAATCGAACTTGAATCGATCGCTGCTTATTAATTAAAAAAATAGACCTTATAGGTTTTTGTGACTAATCCATGGAGTATTGTGGCCAGGTAGTTTCTTTGATTAACCATAATTGATCTAAAACTGCGCCTTCCTTATCATCGGAGACTTGTTCCAAGTATAAATGAGTTTTATTAAAAGCCTTCATTCTTGTGTATCCATAATCGGAACTTCGGTAAGCAGACCACGGTGGTCGAACGGGGAGAAACTCTTCTCTACCCTCCTTACAACCTGCCGATCCTGTCACTACATGAACAGGAGCTTTGTAATTTTTGTACGGTTCTTCATATGATCCATTATACACCTATAAATTAAAAACGCGAATTATAAACATATTAGCCTGATAAACTACTGTAAATTATGAAAAAAAATCAAAATATGTGGAGCTATACCTTGAAGTTGTACATAGGCCAGGTACGTTCGTAGCTGTGTTCGTGTGCCCATATTTCAAGATCTACTTTGTGTTTGTAAAACAGATCTTCTAAACCGAACCAATTTAAAAACGGTAATCCAACTCTGACCAATGATTCATGGTTTGTACAATCATCGGCATTCTTATTACTGCAGTACATGGGCCTGTGACCGTAGGTAACGATCCATGGTCGTTTAGCTCTGTGATAAAATAATACATATCTATAGAACCGAGTAGTTGTGAACAGAACATCATTTTTAGAAAAGTGCTGGCTCATACCTCACTTCGGGACGATTCGCTTCGCGCAAATCCTTTTCGAGCCATTCATATTGTTTGACCATTTGTTTTATTCCATAATTCATAAAATAATAAGCCTCAGATTCAATGGCAACAAAGTGAACTGGTCCCATATTAAAACTGTACCAAAGCCCTTCCGAATCGCCAGGCATTGTGAAACGAGCCCTGTAAAAATCGAACAAGTCTAAAAAAAATGCATACATCGATTTAATATATTCTTGAAGATGGTAAATACCTGTAGTTACTGAAATTATATTTTTCTTCGTGATTACCAGGAACAGTCATATATGGCAGATAGGCAGCGATTGATTCAATTTGCTTCATGAATTCATCGCCAACCTGTGCATTATTGGTATTCATATCGTATGCAAAATCACCAACATGAATTGCTGCATCGTAAAGACCACGCTGAGTCTCTTCCTGCAATCGCGTCAAGCTTTGAGCATTCTCGTTACCCATATCACCAAAAATCACAACTCGAGGAGACCATGTATTCTGGTCCTCTGGTGCAGTTGAAAAATAAAACAAGTCGGACCATCCATGTTCGCTCCCAACATGATACACTACAAATCAAAAATGATGGTTGAGCTGGAATTCAAAAACTAGAGAGAATGAAGGAGGAAATAAACTCTCACTGTATTTGCTATCGGGTGTCAAATCTCGGAGCCAAACTCTGTGGATGTATTGCTTGTGCTTTTTCTTGCCACCATCGATAAATAGAGTTGAATTTCCTTTAGCAGTTAAAGCAAAACCACCGATTCCATACTCGACGATGGATTCCGCTGTTTCATCCATCGTACTCCAAGTGACCGATATATCATGGATGTCATCTTTTCGAGTACAATAATTCATGGGTAAAAGAATTTAAATCAATTATCATAAATAATTATAAATAAATCTATGAGCATATTAATATTCGATGAAAATATGAAAATGAAACCTACCTCCATAAGCAATGTGTACAGCTTCAGGCTGATACTGTACAACTCCCAAGGCTGTACCCAATAGTCCCAAAATTAAAACACTCGACGAGCGAAACATCTTGCATTGACAGCCAAGAGACAAAGACTAATGTCAGACCAGGCTACACGCAGGAGTCAAACATGACACCGAATGTATTTCCACTGGGAGACATATCGTTATCTACATGGGACAATGAACAACATAAACATACGACTCAAATTGCACTGCTGGGATTGGCCAAAGTACTCGAGTGATAACTTTATGCAGAGGTAAATAATAAACATACACATACAATGACTAATCTATTTCTTGCAGTTCTAGTTGGTAGTTCATCAAAAGAAAAACTACCAACTATTTACAAATTTATAGATCTATTTAAATCCAACGAATAGCACTGTCTAATATTCTGATCTCGGAATCTAGCTCAAAATGAATATCGATTAGCAATTACAATATATTATTAGATTTAAAATTGTAGAATGACTGCATCGTTGAGTGGGGGAATGTTTTGAACACATTAGATGAAGCAGTGCGATAAATTGATGCGTCATTTGTATGGTTGTGTGTGAATTAATGATATCCGTTGGAACAATCCTCGATTCAGGTTTGAGTTGCATAAAGTAACGTTGGAGTTTCTGAACGACGAATAACAAACATTGCATCAAGCCTGAACAAATTTGTAATTTTTCGATACCATTACGAATGAATAAATTTAGATAAACTTTTCTTTGATTGATACTTGTGCAAAGATAAAAATCCAAGTGAGCATACCCAAGATTTCACACGATTCACTGAATTAAAATAGGTATACCCAAAATCAAATTATTAGATTTCTAGTATCGTTGTCAACAATATCCAGAGATACGGATACACGCCAAATAACTGTTCAAAACTGAAATCTCAAACCTGCTCGAACCAAATAACACCACAGAGGGAGCGTCGACTGAATCTTTAGTCAATGGAGGGAATGTCGGAAGCTTTTCGAATTAAAATCGCGCTGCGTGAGGAGTTGCATTCAGTCAGGCGTTAACCCACCCCGGATGCCGCCAGATTTAAAAATCTTCGTACTTAATCTAATTCCATTGAGTTAACGCATTAGATATAATTGTCAGAATATTTCAACGTTTTATTTATCCTCTATTTAACAATACAGCCCAATATGTTCACTACTCGTTGTAAAATTCTAGATTTAGTAAAACAACGATATCTGATGTTACTATCGATGATAGTATTGTCACAAATAAAGGGTGGAAAAAAAGAAATTCGTTCCAGAAGAAAAAAAACCTGAATGAAATATGTTGTTTTCTTTTTTCTTTTAGGAAGCTGTGTACATGTTGTATGTTAATGTGTTGTCCCTTGCAGGGTATAAAGCAACAAGTCCGAAGTAAGTGTCCTCAAATTGGAGCGTCCGTAGCATTTTCCAAGTACCTCGTCTCATTTACAAGTGTCTACGTGCCCATGCTAGTCTGAAGCTAGGTGCTCTCGAGTTAACTGAGACAGAAAATAATTATTCAACCACATGGAAGAAAACAAATTTTCTCAGGTCGATCGCGGCGGCTGGTTGTTTCGGTAATTTTTTGACGGGAACCAATTAAAATAAAAAGAACCAAAAGTAGTTAAAAACACAACCATTTCATAAATCAGACTCGGAAGTCTCTCAGAACCTTTTTGCTTCCAGTTTATCTTTCGTTTTCTTTTCAAAGTAACGTAGAAATCAGGTGAAAAGGTGGGCGTGTGCACATTAGAAAAAATAAATAAAATAATAAAAAAAAAAAAAGAAGAGTAAAGCAAAAAGATAAAAAAGAGAATAAAATAAAATCGTGTCGAGGGGGGAGGGGAGGGTGAAAAAAACTCGGTCAAGTTGAATGCAAGTATAAGGTATAATGTATATATCCTGTAGTATAAATGGAAAATGGTAGTAGCGAATTGGTACTTGAATATCACGGTGAGATTTTGCACTAGAGGGTTTTCGATAAAATTCGCCAATGGCGTAGGGTATGGAAAGGTTATAAAGGAAGGTTGGTCGGTAGTTTGGTAGGGTAGGTGGAATAAGGGCGATGCGCCGTATCGAGTCTCGACTCGAAAAGCATCATCCCCTACGAGAAGGTAGAGGCAGAGCCAGACTGGCAGCATCGGGCCCCCTATATTGATCTCTCGACTCACCTCCTCTCCGCCGTGTGCATTTCGCACGAATCTCAGTGTTAGAAGGTGGCTTCGTCATTCGCGCAAACCTTCCCAACTTACGTGAATTAAAAAATAGAAATAAAAAATACAATATACACATAAGACAACTAACGAAACTAAATACACACATCGGGGGTAAAAACGACGAATAGAAAACAAGAAGAAAAATAAAAAGTAATTATTGAAATTACCCAAAAAAACTAACGACAAGGAGAACCGATATGAAAAAAAATTAAGAAGAGAAACAAAAAAGGGAAACAAAAAAAAAACACACACACACGCACACGTACGCACAAACAAAAAAAATGAACGCGGTGACGGGGTATCTTCGAGTACGAGAAAAGAAGAAATAGTTTTGTTACGTACATATATTAATGAAAATGCAATTCAAATATTTTCATATAATATAGGGTGGAAAGAATCTAATAATCACAATAATAATATTAATAATAATAACAGTATTAATGATAAAATAATGATGATGATAACGATGGTTAAAGAGATCGGGTAGAAGAAAGTGTTTCGCAGGTTAAAAGATCTGGTGGTATAAATTAAACGGGGGATTCTGTATATTAAGGTGCGGGCGTTACTTGTGTGCAAGATAAATATTGTTATTAATATAATAATAATAGTAACAACAATATTGATTCGAAGGAAGTTGAATTGAATTGAAGAAATTTGGTTAAATTGACGAAAGAATTAGAAGAAAAAGATAATAAATAAACAACCAAATAAATACTGCATCAAAGGAAAATAAAATGATAATATCAACGAAGTGTAGTGCGCCAAAATATTTGTACCACGATCATAGAATTGGTATACACCCATCGCGAAGAACAGTTTTGAATGATATTTTAAATTCTATAGATAAAATTTACGCAAGTAATAATGACGAGACCAGCGAATGCAATTTCGACATACTAGAATCGGGTTGGTTGTTAAAATCTAATTTTAAATAAATAATATTAGTTTATTTATTCTTTTGTCTCATCGTCCGAGAAAGAAGAAGTAAAAAAAAATAATTTACACGTTTCCACCGTGGACACAAAAAAATTGACATGGTGGATGAATCGAAAAGGTCGGTGAAACAAATTACAATGACGAGAATAAACAATGGCCACAGTTCAGCGGTATTGTATATCATGATGGAAAATAAAAGTAAAAAAAAATTCTACCCCTAATAATTACCGAAGTTACAAAAAAAGAGGGAGAAAAAAAAACACTAACGAACGAACAAACAAAAAAGAAAAATAAAAAGAAAAAGAAGAAAAAAAAACAATAAGCAAACGCAAAAAGTCCGTATTGACTTTTTATTAGAGAAAAAAAATTAAAAATATATATATACACATACATATATACACAACTAATAATATTTGATAAACCGATGGGCATCAAGATGTAGAGGGGCCCAAATACGGGGCCCCCCAGCGTGCGGTGCCCAAATTTTGATTTACTTGTTATAAAATAACAATTGTATTATAAAACACATACCGTCGTCTGATTGAACAAAAGAGAAGAAAAAAAATTATTTATAAAATAAAATACGAGAGAAGAATAAAGAATAAAAAGGAAAAACAAAAAAAACCGAACGAGGTTCTAGGCCATCATAGTTAAATATTATACAATATATCAATTATAAGGAAAACCTGTCTTTCATATAAACCCTGATCCCCGAATCAAGGGTGCCAAATTCAGAATTATAATAATACAAATATTAATAATAATATTTAATAATAATAATAATATAAATTAAAAAAATATATATATATTTAGGATCCAAAAATCAAGTGATCGTTGATATGCGATTTGCCTTAGTATTTATTTTCTGGTTAGGGGAGGGAAAATAAAATTCAAACGAGAGTTATGAAACATATTATAAATTAATTGATTAAATAATTCTCTCGACTCAATAAAAAAAAAAAACAGAAAAAAAGTTAAGTAAATTAAACCTTAATATGTCTGTGCGTTGGTTATAATAATATGTTGTAACAGACGCGGAGTGTCTTAAAATCAACGTCTGTTAGAAAAAAAAAACAAAATTCAATAAAGAATAATAATAATAATAATAATAAAATTAACAAAATTAAATTAAAAATAAATTTTAAATAAAGTTTACATTATACCTACATATAATAAATACTATAAATATGTCCGTTCTAATGAAATCAAAATCGAGCTGATATTATCGTAGATGAATTAAATATGTGTGATTAACAAAAAAAAAAACAGAAAAAATTATTAAATATATATTATTCTATCCATGCACAATAAGTGCAGTAATAAATTATACATATACATACATATATCTTTGCAAAACAGAATAAAAACCGCCGTTATTATCAAATCCATCTGGTGATCGCGATAAATTTTAATCCCGAAGAAAAGAAGGAAAACGAAGAAAATCATATTATTATTATTGTTATTATTATTATTATTATTATTATTACCGTTGTTGTTGTACTATACATATGAAAACCGCTGCACAAACGATCGCACAACCATTGATGATTATACGTTCGTGAAAAAGAAATAAAATAATTTGAAAGGAGAGAGACGTAAAAAAAAAACGAAAGAAAATCAAAATTCATAATATACACAAATTAAAAAAGAAAAAAAACAAATGTTCGCAACAATTTATACGTGAGATGATCGGTTTTGAAAAAAAACGAGAAACGCGCATGAGAAGATAAAAAAATAAATATAGAACGAGAAAACCAAACAAAAAACCAAATAGATTTTCAAACGGTGCAGAAGGAAGAAAGAGAAAGAACAAAAAATGATGAGAGTCGTGACGTTATAATTTCATTCGTAAATTAATCTACTATACATATATATACATATTGTATGTGTATAAATATAAAAAAATAGTAAATTTGAATAATAAAAAATTAAAAAGATGGTGGACCTAGGTGGATATATCATCATACTGATGAATCACAATGGAAAAGTCAAGTTGTACGGTGAGTTAGTTTTCCTCCTTTTTATTTATTTTATTATTTTTTGTTACTTTCTTTTTCTGTCTTTTTTTGTTCTTTTTCTTTTTACCACAAATCAAATGGATGTAAAAGAAAAACAAATTACTATCATAATTCAGAACTTACATACATATATCTATATGTTTTGAGAATATGATATACATATGTATACGATTACACGTGCTTTGGAAAACGCGTGCCAAGTTTCTAAGTCGTTACCATAGAGACATCACAAATATGATCATTATAGACGCTTGTAAACGAAAATCTTGGTTCGGAGCCAAATGTTAAAAAACCAAAGAAGAAAAAAGAAGGAAAAAGTAGAAAAAAATGTATACCTATAAAACGCTTACTTATACTGTCATATATGGATATAAATTTTTTTTTTTTATTCAAACGAAAATTGATTCGATCTGACGATGATTATTTTTGATGAAAAGAAGAAAAAAAAAATGAATGAATAAAATAAAATAAACTAATTTCTATATACGTATATGTATAAAAATTAGGATCGCCTGCCGATAATGCGGACAGCTTAGAGGTCGGTGATGAGATTTTAGAAGTGAATGGACGGACCTTGGAAAACGCTACGCACTCAGAAGTCATCCAACATATTCATCAGGTAAACACATTATAATATACGTGAAGTATAGTGTGATCAAAATTTATTTGAAAAAGGAAATGTAGAGAAAAAAAATAAAAATTAAAAACATTCTTGGTCGAATGTAATGTAACTTGATTTTTTTGCAAATCGTGAAAATATTAAAATTTTCAGTTTCTCTCTAACCATTTATCTAAAATTGATGAAAAAATTATTTTCAGTGCATCAAATCGCGAACGATATGTTTGAGGGTACGGAGAAGAAGTGGAAACAAAATGGGTGAGTTTTTATTGTATACATATTTTATTAACGTTGAAATATCACCAAATTATCGCAGGTTTTAAAACGTAACCGTGGAAAGTTTTTTTTTCTTTCTTCAAATTCGAATAAAAATCAAATTAAAAAAAAAACATTCGAGCATAATTTAATCAATCAATCAATCAATCAATCGGAATACCGCAGGTGTATATATGATATACATTATTGGATATACAATATCGGAAGTACTCGTGTTTCTCCGTCGGTATACCTATACATATATATATATATATATTCGTTTATCGTCATGCATTAAATGGCTACAATATACACATACATATATATAAATTAAATTAAACCACATAGGCGAATATGGGGGGGGAAAAAAAAAGAAAAAAATAATCGGTGAAATGATTTAAAGTTCCCCCCCTTTTCTTTCTCTTGTTTTTTTCTTTTCCTTTCTTTTTCGTCATTGATCTATTCAACGCCACGTGGTATAAAACTATATAGGTACCTGTAATTTTTTGTTTTTTTCTCTCAATTTCAAAAATTCGTAACCGCAACTGCACGGCAAGATAATTTTTTTATCCGGAACCTTCCGAAGAATCGTTTGTTATAACGTAAGCAAAAAAGAAAGTGAAAAGAAATCATGATTAAAAACGAGAAAGAAAAAGAAATCATAAAAAAATATATACGATCTTTTAATCGCGAGATTTGAAAAATCCTGAAAATCTCGTATAAAATGTACGCCCGGTTAGGTTGATTCTGAATCGTTTCGCGGCCAAGCGCGCGTTTGGACAACTTTTTCGTGTATAACTGGACCGGCTACGAAAAGTTGTCCAAAACGTGCGCTTGACCGCGAAGCGATTCAGAATCAACCTTACCAGGTATACATGTGCATAGGAATATATATAAGCGCCGATGATAATAAAGGAAAATTAGGTATTGAAGTTTCAAGAAAATTCATCCCACCCTTCCACATATTGTGGAAAGAAAGAAAGAGAAGTTAAAAAAGTTAAATAAAAATCTGAAAATCTGAAAAACGGAGTATATCGCGAAGGGGATATATACACCGGTTTGTATATGTATTATATACATGCACATACAAATACCTGTATATACACCTACCTTATAATATTTACCGGAGGTGGGAGAGAAAGCCTGTTGCCTCCACGTTGATATACAGTTATCCAGTATTGGTTCTGTCTCGCGTATAACAGCTTGTTTTAAATATACTTTCGCATTCCCCGTGCCAAACTAAAATGATAAAATAATTAAACACTGATCAGTTAATTCATTAACTTTATATATAAATACTATAAATATTTCATTTCATCTCGCGTTATATATATTTGTACATTATGCAGTTTTCACATCGGTTTCCGAGATTCCGTACAACATAACTATGCGCGTGTAACAGCCGTCTCGAATGTTATAAAAATCATGTGATTATATACACGTACGTACGTGAAGAACCGAAAACGAAAGAAAAGAAGAAGAAGAAGAAGGAAAAATAAATAATCAAATTAACATGTGCGGGCAAAAAACCAAAAGGAAAAATATAACGAGGAAATAATAAACGGTGCGGTGCAGCGATCAGGATTATACATATATCGTTATTATCGCATATAATATTATACGATAGAAAGCAACAAAAAAAAAGAAGAAGAAGAAGAAATTCAAGGAAAAATTCATTCAACGAACCAAAAATATACGTCGTAATAATAATAACGACGACTACTGCACAACAACAACCATCTAAGAAATCGGTGATGATTATTTTTATTATTATTATGATGATTATATGACGTGCATTATGCAGGTTATAGGATTAAAATCGGGTGTTGCAAAATCCGCTTTTGCTTATACACGATGCAGATGATATTTCTCGCTTATATTTCAAACGCAATAAAATATTGGAATAATCGTCGACGATGATTCGAGTAATATAATAATAATAATAATAATAATAAATAATTCGTGTACGCGATGTGTACATGTATAATACATAATATAGTATATATTCTGTACACTGTACATATCTATATATAAATATATGATTCCGCGATGATGGGCGGAAACCCGGTGATGTGGTACTTTTAAAAGTTTGTTCGTTCAATTATTGTATGAAAAAAAAAGTAACAAAAAAAAACAATAAAAAATGAATGAACAAAAATTCAAAAATTTTAAGAATGAATAATAATAGTAATGAATAATATTCATTGCAGGACGTGTATTATATATGTATGTACGAGAATGGCACATAATAGATAATCATAAGTACATATATACATATATATATATAGATATATTATTTACTGCGGAATTATTATGTCGCGTTTTACTCGTTCCGAAGGACGCGCACGGTGTATAGTGTAGATTTAAACATATATACTGCAGTACTAGAAGAGAACAAAAAAAAAAATTAATAGTTAAATAAGAAATTAACACAAAAAAGAAAGAAATTAAACAAAGTTTTACATCTCTCGTATAAACCAAGGATTCTCCATATGCATGTACTTTACGTCGAATCGGTGCATCGATTATTTTTCATTCTTTTATTTCATTCGAATCGCAAAATTGCAGATGAAACCCAAAAAAATTTATATAAAATTTTGAAAAAAAGAAACAAGAAGGAAAAAAACTTAAAATCGTGCAATCGGATCGATATAATATTATATATCGATATTCGAAAGTATTGATCGACAAAACATTTTTTGGACCAAACGGATTTATGGGATTGAATTTTGAGGTGTATTTAACTTTTTTTTTTGAACAATTAAAACTTAGAAAGCAAAATTAAAATATTCAAATCTTTTCCTATGATATAGTAGTATATATTTTATAAATATTACGTAGAATAATGATTTTTCTTTTTTTTTCTTTCCCTCAATTTTTATTTATATTTTTTAGTTTAGTTTTCTGCGGGCGATGTTTGAAAAAATTTTTACTCTTATAATACAAACGGTGTGGTTGTAACGTCCCATTGCAATATATAATACTACATGTAGTTATATATATGTACACGGTTGAATACAGTTAGAAAACTGGTTTCCACACACACTACGTTATCGTACTATACATAGCATATATGCTTATATATACATATATACCTCAATACCTATGGCTATATAGTATGGCTGCACACAGCACGAAACAACAAATAACAAAAAATATGCGGAGATGATTTTTCTCCTTCTTTCTTTTTTTTTAATGAAAAATATCTAAAATTCTCTCAATTGTCGAAGAAAAAAAAAATCGATCGATCAATCGATGAATTCGTTGAAATTTCATTCGATTCGATGAAACCGTTAATTGATAGTCTTCGTATACTATACGTATAGATCGAAGGAAAAACGAAAAACGAGAAAAAAGAATTAATCATAGGTACTTTTCACTATTTCTCGGTGAAGAAACCGCAGTTAATTTTATTACAAACGGAAGTTAATTCGATGATATTTTCAGTTACTTCTTCATCATCCGTCTGTGACGCTCTAAATCAACGTTAAAAGTACCAAATTCTCTATATTGTAAAGTTACTAGAACAAAACTGGAACAGAAACGAAACGATATAAAACAAAAAAAAATATATAAAATTAAGAAATATATAATAATTTCAAAACAGAAAAATTATACAATCTGAGAAGTGAATGATCATGATAATGATGATGATCAAACGTTAGTAAAGTAAAAAAATTGTAGATCCCTCATATGTACAGCCGGTAGTAGAAAATTAAACGATGAAAAATCGTATTGAAATTATGATAAGCAAACACAGTCCTTAAAAAAGGAGGAAAAAAAACAAAAAAAAAAAAATCGCGAACGTATAAAGCGGTTACCCTTGATTTTATAATTTTACGTCTACAGTTTTTTTTTTCGGTTTAATGCTTGCCGTATCTGCTATGAATATACATACTATATACTTTTTACATAACATATATATGTGGCGCATATACATATACGTACCAAAATTAATTACAATATTATTAAAAAATGTTGAACAAGATTTTCAACATTTATCGGTATTCGCTGGCGTGATCAAAACTATTTGTATCATTACACATACCAAAGAATTATATTGTCAGCAAATTAGGTATATGTATAGGAGAATTGCCAAACCTTGATCGTATATGTATCTAACTACCTAGTATATATAGGCAAATTATACAGTCATATACATATGGTTACATAAACTTGTAACAATAAGTAGCACACACCTGTGCACTGTTTTTGTTCTTCTTTTTTATCTTTTTTTCTTTTTTTGTATTCCTTCCTCTACGTTATACGATGCACACGTGTTTTAATCGAGTACATAAAAATCATGTGGTGTACGCTGGTATACATGTATATGTACAATGAATAATGATATCATATTCGCGCGCATCTAAATCGTGTATATAATTAACGATATATCGATGCAATTCGAACGTCGAATTTCGATGCTTCAATAGCCACGGCGGCTGCAGAGTAAGAGCTAGATGGGCGTAACCCACAAAAAAAAAAAAAAAACATGAATAATATTCGAATGAATATGATAAAATGATTTTTATATAATAATTATTACGTACAACCGGAAATGATTGAATTTAAAATCTAGTTTAGTCAAGTGCGTTGAACTCAACTGCATCCTAAATAAGTAGTAGTAGTAGTAGTGGTAGGGATCCGAGTTTATTTAAGATTGGTCCATAGGTGATACTGCAGTGATCCGAAAATAAACGTATCTATCTATATACGTGTGAATTTGTCTTTTATTTTTTCTAAATATAAATACGAATCTGCAGTTCTTTCTCCGGGCTCGATCATTGCAGGACGTTTTTTTATTAATTAATGACACGGTGAAGATATATAAAAAAAAAATATAAACCTATAGTATCATACACATTTTGATTTTACAATAGTTTTATGTGGTGCGGTTGCGGCGGTAGGAGCCTATCGAGGCAAAATAGTGATTCGACTATAATTAACACGACCGATAACGACGATGATGATGATGATGAAGTTTTCGTCGCGACAACAGAAAAACCAACGAAAATATCAAATACTGTAGAAATCAACGTCGTCAAAGATGCAGACGACGACGATAATGATGATTATCTTCAGGATTTTGCAACTGACAATGAAAAATACTTTACCGATTTATCAACGATAAAATTCATCGACGAAGATGAATTGGATGACGTTCATTGTCCGATCATAGGTCTTTGTGTACTCAAAAAAAAAAAAAAAAAATCAAAAAATTTGCAATTTATTAATGGAATGGAAAAGCTATGTGAATTTCAAAAATTTCTTTGTTTTCGTTTCCAGAAGAATTGGATGGACCAAACGCCGGGCGTATCAGAGATGCTTGGGTCATCGCAGTGGAAAGGTATAAAAAAAAAAAGAAAACAATGATTGTTATATAAAACGTACCATATGTATATATAAATATTCCAAGTATAGTAAGCTTGGATGAAAATTTTGTCTGTCTAATGGATTCTCCACTTTTTCAATTTTTTTTTTCTTTTCATCTTTTCCCACAGAGGAGCAAGAGAAAGATTGCAGAGGCTGACAGCTTTGAGAAGAATCCAACCGCGAGATATACAAGCCATTCTTCACCAAAAGGTAATTATTTCGATTTTTTCTGCCTTGGATTTTTTTCCAAATTTGAGGGCTAAAAATCAACATTTTTTTTCCCAATATTTTGATCTTTCCCTATATGTATATTTCGAGCTCAGGAATCCGAATCTGAAACTTCAATCGATCCATTTATTAAAACGATCTAGTTATCGCAAATTTTTCGTTTTTTGAAGCGCAGAAAAATTTACATATAATCCCTCCGAGGTTTTTCACATCTTTTTTAGTACATACAATACATATAATAGGAAACTTTTGATCCCCTGAACTTTATGAAAATACAAAATTCATTTTCATTCACATCATGTGTTTGCACTGTACCTGCATTATACAGCAAAGATCAGGAGGCTACTTTTGCTATGAATTCATCAGAATTCTAGGCTAACATACCTAGACATATACACGTTTCTGAAGTCTCTTCTTTTTTACACCCTCAAAGACCTTTTTAATTTTTCTCTTTTTTTTTTTTTTTTTCTTTTTTTTTCTCTTATAAGGCCATTCACTACGTATAATTACTTCGGCCCTTGCTCCAAGTTATGTACTTACATCTCCATTCTCCCCCATTATTATTATTATTATTATCATTATTATTATTATTATTACTATCATCAGTTAGTTTTTGCTGGTAGGGTTGCTCATGCAAAGAAAAAAAGAAAATAGAAAAGAAAATAGAAAAAAGGAAAAAAAAAAACTTCTGAAATCTTTTGGCACACTTAGGTGCATATAGGTACATATATACCTATGTATGTACGTATAATAGAGGTACATGTGTACGTATATGTATAACTGCACAACTGGGTCATCGGTATACCTGCATACCCACAACCTGAGATTATTCTGACCAATTCATCCGCGAAATTATAGAGACTATTTTACTAAAACTGGCACGGCGGCACCGCATAGGTAGAAAAGAAAAGAAAAAAAAAAGAATAAAAGAAAGAAAATGGTAATAAAACGAAAAAATGAAAATGGTGGAAAAAAATATTATTCTATTTTTCCGTCTATATTCGCAGGATGAAAATGCGGACGGTGGAGCATCTTCGAGTACGATAACGACCAGGGCTGAAGTGGCGAGTAATCAAATTACCGTGACGGTGAAAGACAGGTGAGATATATAAAAAAGGAACATTATCAGTTTTTGTTTTTGAAACTATATATAATACGTGATTTTTGACAAATTGTTCTTTGTATCTTTCAGAGATCGTGGTACGAGTGAATTTCCGGTAAAATTGAGCAACGGCACTGTACCAAAAGTATCGAATAAAGTTCAACCAGGATCGGTGACTCTGAATAAATCTGGAAATAATGATAATAAGGATGAAATTTCTGGTACGGTGCAGGTTACACAACAACAACAACAGCAGGCGGTAATAAAGGATAAAAAAGATACTCTAGAAAAGCAACAAAGTTGCCCCGAAGAAACGAACAATCTTTTGGTTCAACCGCAAACTAATAATCAGGGTAACAGAGTAATTGGTGAAAGAAGGGCGAGCAGTCCATTTCAAAATGGCCGTACCGAAGTACTCATAGGAGACGCGGAAGGAGGACCAAGATCTCCCAGAGGATCCACATCTTCGGCTGCTAATGACAATAACATATTGAATCCAACACTAGCTGAGTCTGACAATCCAGAACCAATTTGTAGGTGAGTAAATAGAAATAGAAATAACGAACAAGACATTTATCCTGCACGAGGAACTCACGCGATACACGAATGCGTGTACGGTTGCCTGACATCAGGCGCATTTTATTTTTTTTTCAAATTCTTCTTTTCTATTCATTATTCTTTCATCGTCATAAAGAAATATTCCTAATAATAGATATTTTTGGTAAGGATCGATGAAATTCTGTATTTCAAATCTTACGATCTTCGAAAAATTGATCGTTATCGTCTAACAATGGGAAGTAGGTATATAGGGACTTTAGAAATTCACCCCGTATGTAATTCAAAGGCGGTACATTTCTCCCCTTTTCTATTCTTTTTTTTTTTCTTTCTTCATTTTATTCTTCTTTTACTCCGCCGTTGTAAGTGCAGTCTAAACAATAGTTTATTTTGATTATTATTATTATTGTAGTTGTTGTCGTTTTTCTCTTTTTCATTTTTCCGTCCGTTTTACTTCTCCGTCTTTTTTATTTAATCTTATACCGCGACCGGCAAGGAGTGGCCTAGGCTATTCTCTCGAAAGGGAACGAGGGGGCGCGATGGCGCGCGCGCGCGCGCGTTGAAGTAAAAGAATGAGGGGGGAAAAAAAAGGAATGAAAAAACAATAAGAAAACAAGGAGAATGAGGAAGGTAAGGAGGAGGAGAAGAAGGTAAAAGAACGAGAGGAGACAAAGGCTTGGCAAGCGCATACCTTCCTTTACTTTTCTGCACCCCAAGAATCAACAAACTTCAACCAACACTATAGACCATATTACTTTAGCATATGCTATACTTTTCTGGATATCGCGTATAAAGTAACCTATAAAATCCAGCTTCCTTAATTCTTTTAGGGAAAAGGGTAAAAAAACAACAAAAAAAAACACTCTCGGATTTTATGGGCTCCCTTGCCGCCTTATACTAGCGGCAGAAAATATATCATCGGATCGTTAATTCGCTGTTCGTTTGATTAAATTAATTCTAATCGAGGTTGTATATTTAGATTTTAGAAAATCTAAATACATAGAGG
This sequence comes from Athalia cordata, assembly GCA_963932425.1. Taxonomy (NCBI): domain Eukaryota; kingdom Metazoa; phylum Arthropoda; class Insecta; order Hymenoptera; family Athaliidae; genus Athalia; species Athalia cordata. The sequence goes on from OZ010626.1 coordinate 38,666,325, forward strand.
AATTTATTCACCTGCAATATTTACGATCGGTTACGAAAACCGCATATTCCTCATCGCCCGTGGATATAATTGACTGAGGAATTTCAAAAATCCTGTGGGTTGGTTTCGCACTTTCACTTTTATGAGTACACCACATACCTCTATGTGCGCAAATTGCAATACCCCCAGAAAAACCTATTCTATACTGTCACGGGAATAATTATTACGATCTTCATAGTTTTCTACAATTTCAAATCTATAGTCAATGAAACGTCGAATACGCGAGCAGACGATCTAATACACGACCTTGGTCAATGATCGTAAGTCGAAGATCGTTCGCGTCTTGAACTTGAAAATGATAATAATAAAAAATCTCGATGATGTCGTGTTTCGAAAAATTTTGAAAATCCCATTCGACTGTTAACAGTGAAATTTTAAGGTAAGAAACCAAAAATAATAAATAAATAAAATTGAAAATAACAAATACCAATTACATTTGAAGTAACATTATAGACCGTATCATCCGTACCGCGCAACATTTGTAGGCGTATAACTTTTGATAAAATTGAATACAGAATTAAATCATTGATTCATATTTAATTACGATACGTACGTACGTATGATATATGGTTACAAATAATATATCATCGTTTCGGATGATAATTGTAATAAAAAAGAGAATAAAAAAAATTAATCTCATATAGAAACGAAAAATAATATCACTTTGCAGTCTGTATACTGCAAAATGAAATATATATTAACTTACTCTATAGTACTTATTATAATTCCACGAGTTCTGCGGATATCTTCGAAATCCGCGACTGGAATCTAAACATATAATGACGATATTATTAATATTATTATTATTATTATATTTTGCCTTTCTATTATCTAGAGCGCTATAATATAATCACTGCACATCGGATATAGGAGGATATGCGGATGGTGAATACGCGCCAATAATAATACATACCATTATTATCAAGGTCAATGTAGTAATTTCAATTATTTTCGCTTCATGTTTTACACCGAATCAGGTTACTGGTACGCTCGACTTTTAAATTTCATTATACTTTTATCGCACGATTTTCCCACACAGGTACGATATGGTATACCGATTACCTAATTTAAGGAAAAAAAAAACAACAATTTTAAATATCTTCATGGAATCTGGGAGAGCTCCCGTCGTTTATATAGGTCGATATACCTTGAAAAAAGGGATAGATATATGAGAAGGCGAATATTATGCTATTATATGAGGATATGGCCATCGAAGGACTCGTTTTCCACTAGGTTTTAACAAAGAGACGACCCATCCCCGTTCATTCTTCGATTCCCCCCCCCCCCCCATCTTTTATTTTCAATCTCCATCCTTTATATTCCATGATATTTTTTTTTTTCACTCGTACATCCATTCTTTCATTTCATTTCATTTCATTTCAATTTGATTTTTTTTCGTTTTTTTCTTTTTATTTCTAATTCCAAAGCGGAATACGGGTTGGAACAGGAAACGATATGGGAGAGTGAGCAATTGGTATGCTCTACCTGTAACGTTGACACACTATCGCCATATTGCACCACGTGTCATATAGGAGGAACTACCGTGTGCAGTATAGTGTTGTTATTGGATTTTTTTTCTCCATTTTTTGATTCGTTTTTCTTTGTTTTTTTTTTTTGTCTCATTTACAAAAGTCAGCGGGAGTCGCGGATGCTTTGATTCGTATACATATAAATAGGTATAATGCACGATTAACAGGATTGCGCGGTAATGGAGAAAAAAAAAACAAAAAAAAACGTTAAGAAAACATTGAAAAATTAGGAAAAAAAATTACAAACAAATAAAAATCGAGCAATCGAATATGTAAACGTCGCGTTGCGGGGAATTTTATTTTTATTTTTTTCGACGTGGCTTTTGATTTTTTTTTTTTGTTTAAAAAACACGCACATTAAACGCCCTTGTCCAATTAAGTTTTTCGTTTTTTCTTGTTCTAAGTTTGTATAATGTATGAAAAAAATATGTTCAGGAATTTTATTACAATCTGCACTATAACGCGATTATACTTCACATGCGATTCACGTAAATATAAATCACATATACCGTGTGCTTAGTATCTATACATATGTACGTACATAGTTTTATATGTATAATATAAACGTATATCGCTTCCATTATGTGTGATTAATTATTTATCAATTTTTTTTCATTTTGTTTGTTTGTTTTTTTTTTCATGTAAGGACGAACAATAATGCTACGTGGTATATTTTAAATATATGGATACCTATATGTATAGGTACTATAGGTATATATATTCTTATAAATCAAGGAGCAAATCTTCTTTATTTTTTTCTTTTTTTTTTTTTTTTAGGGGGATTTGAATAAATAAATAAAGATTCATGATATCGAATCGAGGCTATGTAGAAAAAATATAATCATCGAAACAATACATATTTATATATTGTGTCTACATACATATAATAACCATCAATACAAATCGTATCGTGATGTTATAAATTTTACTCTTCAGTTAATGAACTTTCCAATTTTTTAATTAATCAAACAGTTAATTAATTAATAAAATATCATATTTATAAACAATATCTATATAGAAAACATAATTGAAATCTCGTGCATGGGAACCAGACCGTTCCACTCAGACACTATACACTTGAATATAATCAGCTGATAAAAATTAATTCCATTATACAGACGTATTATACAGTGTATAGATATAGAATTATTTGCGATTTTTTTCATGACTTTGAAATTTTTCTTTTTTTTTTCAAATTTCACATCTCATAGATATCTTGAAACCTCGAGATAAAAATTTCGGCTTCTTCTCCGGTTTCGTAGAATTTGACTTATAGTCGGTTTCTCGGTTTACGTCTCTATACGTTTATTTCAATGGGTGAGGTTTATCTATACATATGTACCTATATGTATACCGGTATGTGAAGCTGCAAAGAAGCTACAGGATATTGATTCCTTTTGTTTACATACTTACGTATATAGGTATACATGTGTGTAGGTAAAGGATCAAAAAAAAGAAAAATAGTAATAATAATAATAATAATTCCCCTTCCAAAATTTTTATATGGTCTTCGTATTTCATACCTGCAGCGACTATATTTGATCTTATACCTACCTGCTGTCATTACTACACAACAGTTTCCGTGTCCAAAAAGCTACCGCGGGTCCCCATAGAGAAACGCATAGTATGTATATAGGATAGAAAAAAAAAAGATAAAAAGTAGAATGAAAAAGAAAAGGAAAAAGAAAATTCTTCGACTATAGCGTAACCCGGGCTATGACTGCAGGTAGCCATGGGGATCTTAAAAATACTTTGAAAAGCATGGGGGCCCCTCCTTGTCGGACTTTCCTAGGGTAAAAATGATATATATATATATATCTATATATATGTATATGTATATATATGTATATGTATACATGGACAGACTTTCTATGGGGATAGTCACGTTGTGAGTCAAAAACCGTTACACCTGCACTTCCCGTCATTTATATTTCACCTGAGGGAGGGAAGAGAGAGAAAAAAAAAATGAAAGGAAATAGAAAAAAAAAAAGGTAGACAGAAAGAGAGGGAGGGAGGACAGGTTGATATTGAAAACATGGTGGTTCTTCCCGATTGCCATGAGGTAATTATACCGATGTGTAATACACCTATGGGGTATTTCCATGCCAACAATTTTCATACACATATTGTGCATGTACGGTAAACTATTCTATTTGTTTATTTTATTTTATTTTATTTCTAATTTCCTTCCATCAATGCGTTCCGCGGGTTTCCACGGGCAACGAATTGCACACGATGTATATCTTTTTCATGTACACCTGGTTAGGCTGATTCTGAATCTGGGCCGGCCATGAAAAGTTGTCCAATAGCGAGCTTGGCCGCGATGCGAGTCAGAATCAACCTAACCGGGTGTACAATAAATCGGTGACTCATCGAGTGATTCGAATAATGAAATACACCAGTTTTCACTTATTTTTTTTTATCACATGTGAAATCGTTGAGGCGACGAGAGATAATATCGGTCGGTCTATAAATAGTACGTATATATCATTATACATATAAATATATGAAGAAAAAATAAATTAGATTAAATAAATAATGATAATAAAATCGAAGAAAATTTAATTAATATGCAATTATTAAAATCACGACACACGTATTACTGCACACTAATTGACATGTCACACATCTGACTCGGTGCAATTACAGAGATGGAACTCGACTCGATATACATATAGGTGTAATATACATACAATACATATGTATAAGTAGGTATGTGAAAAATAAAAAAATAAAAAAATCATATACCTGTATGAAAATGAAGATAAGCTTTTGTTATCGGTTGGTGCTTCTGATAAAGCACATTCCTGGCATCAGGCCTTGCATGATTCTCGTGCTGAGAAACAAACCTCTGATATTAAATTATGTCCGCGCGCGTTCTATTCGGCCGTTGAAAATCTATAAGTGAGAGAAAAAACGCGCCTGTATAAATATTTGTTTGCTAAAATTGTTACGGATAAAAAAAAAAGACAAGGTCAAATAAAAATCAAATAAGTGTATACCTGTATTATCGCTGCAACTATAGTTGCATATATGTACAGGTATATATGTATATAAATACTATAATTTATTACACATAATAAAATGGTGGCTAAAAATTTTTTAAACATCAACGAATTATGTGGGCCTTGTTATACTTGTTGGGAATGCATCACCGGACATTTGCGAAACTACTGTTTTTGCAGGTAAAATATTATCTCGTCTATTTTCATATAGATATATATATAGGTTTTTTTTTATTTCCTTTGCATCGATTCTTTCAAAAATCTTATACATACATTCGAGTATAATCGCATTAAAAATAACGTGAAGAAAAAAAGAAGAAAAAAAATAGATTACGTTTTGTCGAAGTTCTGATATAATATATAATACATATATATATATAGTGCGGCACATGATTCGAATTACATGGGCACGTGTGTGTGTGTTCACATATTCGCGTAATAATAATTAGAGTTTGTTGTATATTACGTAATTTCCTGTGTACGAGTATATAATATAAACTCGTTATTGCACAGGTATGTACGTTATATATACGTACGTACACCTAATTATACATGTATATTATTATAACTCGTGTAATACGATTTTCGCGACATCATCGCCTGCAAAGCAAACCCCGCCCTTGATAGGTATAATTTTTGATTTTATTATCTCATCACCGAACGAGGTAATTTAGCGTGGCGTATACATATAATGTATAATGGATGATATTTATATCACGCGAGCCGATACACGTTAAATCCATATTTATAGCTAGTCAAACATATTTATCTATATCCATCTATATCGATCTATCTGCGGTTTGAGAGATAAAAAAAGAAAAAAAAGAAGTGGAAAACGATTTAAATGCCTGAAAATCACGTGCGTGGGATCATATAATATCGTCTCTGCGGTGTCAGGGAAAAGCACTTGACAAAACTTCTAAATATGTTATCCCCGTTATATACATATATATACACTTTCTGGAGTGTCGAGGCTTGAATATCCTTCGCCTTTTTTTTTTTTTTCTCTCTCCTATACTCGAAGCCAAAAAAGGAATGGAAATTAGTGAATACCACGAGAGCCTTGTAATAAGGGATGATGGTTTGACTCCTTAGATAAAGGTCGGAAATATCATCCTGCAGACGCATTGAAGGGTCTCAATAATGTTTTTTTTTTTTTTTTTTTTTTTTTTCTTAAAAAACGTTAAGCGTCGCGGCGCCTGCACTGTCTCGGCATTTCATATTTTCTTCTTTATTCTCTGCATATAAGCGTAACATGAGTTGAGAGGGTGGTTTTTACATCTGCGGCCTGAAATAGAAGACGTTGAACTTTTTTTTTTTTTTTCTTCTTCTCCCTTCAACTTTGCCCGCGGTACCTAACGTACCCTACATACTTGTAATTTCTGGATTTGCTCAAGAACGAGAAGAAAGAAAAAGAAAAATACATAGAAAACTGCAGGAAACGTATAATAATATACCGCAGCTGACCGTTCGAGTGACGCTGAAAAAAAAAAAAGAAAAAATTTGAAAAAAAAAAAACAAATGGGGATGCCGTCGCACGTAAGGGTGCATTATACATATAATATATACATACCTATATCCTTCGGAAGATAAGATGGAAGTAAAATTTGAAAGCCGCATGGAGTAAAGAAGAAAAAAGACTCGTTTGTTTTACGCCATATTTCTTTTCGATCTTTGTTTGACGTATGAAGAAAAAAATTCAGCACCGATCCGCGTCTGGAGAAGACGCGGTTTATTTAAAAGTTATACAATGTATAGTATATGCCGGATTGAATCCCTATGGAGCAATGTCGAAGACCTATTATTGTATTGTTCGTTTCACATACGTATGCATTGCATAAAATTTAGCTCGTGGTCTATGGGTGCTTTGGTACTTTTCTTCATTTTCAACGAGACTTCTACGTAGGTGTGTAACGTATATACATATAGGGTGTGTGGGGTGTAGGGTAGGATATGTCTATATATATATATAAGTCGCGTTGTTAAGTCGGCTTTACGCGTGGCCCTCTCGTTTCTTTTGTAGACTACATCAGGGACTCGTTATGTGCCTATACTGCATAATACCCGAACGTACGATATACCTGTTTTTCCACTGATCTCAGTGTCTGTGAACTGAACGACAGACGACGACCACGACGCGACTACGACGAGGATGACGACGACGACTCCGAACGACCTGCGCTATACGCCAACCACCACATCGAGTTGAAGGAATTTTTTAGAGGCTTCGGACCCTGTATAATACTTATGTATACGTCTGAACTTATACCGTATGTTCCTACTACCTATATTCCGTATTATAGGATTTTTTCCTCTTTTTCTTTCTTTTTTTTTTCCTTTATTTTCAACTACAAAACCGAAACATATCCTATTGTATACTTATATGCGAAGAGGACGCAACGATTCTTGTGACTTGAAGAAATACGAAAGAAAAAAAGAAAAGAAGATCGATTTTGAATAATTTTTTAGTTTCTTTCCGAGTCGTAATATCAAAAATGAAACTATGAGACTTTATGAGGTTGTTTTACCGACGATTCGTGTAAAAGTCGGTGAGTAGGGTATACGCGAGCACTTGTCTCGTATGCGACTACAATACGTATGTAACGCTGCAGCAATACGGTGTCAGGGGTACCTGTACATCTGCATCGTCATCGTCGTGATGTTTCTCCGCTTGACTCGGAAAGTTATAAGTCCAGGCCGTCAGTGACTGCAGCGTATGGCTGAAGTGTAGCTTGAAAATTGTGGAGAAAAGGTATAGTAGGAGAAAACGGTGCAGCGGCGCCTGGACAATGCAGAGAACCAGAACACCCGAAGCACACATTGCAGGGCAGCCCGAGACAGGTACACCAACTTAACCAAGGTTCAACCTCAAGAGTAGGGGGAACAAGACTCTGGGAAAGGGAAGGGAACGGATGGGAAAAAGTACCCCCTCTTCGCCCTTCCATTCCATTCCATTCCATTCCATTCCCTTTCCTTTCCTTTCCGTTCCCTTCCTTATTTTATCCCTCGCCCTCGCCCTATACACAACCTGAAACTACCTCCTCCACCTCCATCTCCACCTTCTTCGCCTCCGAGCAATAACGCGATCATCACAGCGCGACACAACAAACCCGCTGAACACTGTACATATTATACATACCTATACACGCGGTCTTCGTATACCAGCTACAGCTATTTGCAAAAGTAAAAATATCTATGTATAATTTGTTAAAAAAAGAGGAAAAAAAAAAAGAAAAGAAACACGAATAAAAAATAATGGACATGCACGATTCTTCTTCGCGATACTGCACAATTAATGATTGTACTATATTGTATATATGTATACCATATATAATGTTTACCCGAAGAAATCACGAACTATATATAGACGTATATCTATATAATGATATTCAAGGTTATAGCCGATCACATAGCATCGCTTCCGCGGACTATGAGGCATTGAAATCTCCGGGAGGAAAAATTCAAACCAAAGCTGTGCGATCGTCACCGTTGAGTGAATATTACCTATATAACGACGTTGTATAGATCGCACCGTGATTTTAAATGCTAGCGACCGTATATATATAATAATGTGCGTCGAAATTTTTTTCCACATTATTATTAATATAACGATTAATTAATTATTTTACAATCCAAAATATCACATATTATTTATACGTATACTATACATGAGATTCGACGTGCGCTGCCCATCAGCTATATATTTGGCTTTTTATTTCATTCTAACGAAAAGAGAAAGGGCGAAAAAAATGAAATTTTTAATCAAATAAAAATCATTAATAACTATATATGAAATTTAAAATTATTACGATGACGATGGGTCAGTAGAGAATTTTTATACCGGATATAACACGTGTTTTATGATTAAACTGTGACGCGTTCCCCGAATATTAAATTTCATATGCGTGTATGATAATATACAATTTGATTCATGATGATAATTTTTCAAACATTTTTTTTATCTTCTCTGCTTCTTTTATTAAAATATTTGGATTTTCAGTGCAAAGTGTTAATTGAAAAAAAAAAAATCTTCTGCGAGAACCTGTATGTATAAGTATATAGCTATGTATATACGTATGTGTATAAGTGGAGAACACGAAGAACGTGTGTGGGAGTAGGAGGAAAGAAGAAGAGTAGGAGAATAAGGGAAGGGAGGTGAGGGGGGAAAAGAGGGAAAAGAGGGAATGGAGGAGTTTTGAAGTGAGGGGTAAAATGTGGTGGGGATGGGGTAAGCCGAAGCCAACAAACTCAGTTCCGAGCCGGACTGACGCCTCGCGCGATATACCGCGGTGCATATCGAGCTAAACTTTTTTTTCGGAAAATCCGAAAAAACCAATCGTACAATCCTCTATAATACCGATAAGAAAGAAAAAAACAAAAAAAAATCATTCGCGATATCCGGTAATTATAGTTGCGAAAAATTTTACTCGGTCAAAATTACACAAACTATACATATATGAAGGAACGAAGTTTACATGAATGAAAAGAAAAAAAAGGAAAATCCATATCGTCGCGAATCTTTCGAGATAATAAAAAACAAAAAACAAAAAACAAACAAATAAATAATAATAAAATATAAAAATGAATCTGTGAATTGAGGTGGTTTTTTTTAAACGCAATTAATTTCCCGCACACGGTGCATCGCGGTGAGAATATAATTATCATCAACGTACACCTCATACTATACATATATATATATATATGTATATACATGTGATGGGAGATAAAGCCGCTATCAAACTACGTGCGCAGTTAATAATATACATACACGTTAAATAAATACATATGTATACATTGCACGTGTAATATGCGAATGTGTGTAATATTTGGATTACTTCCGAAGTTTGTTTAAGTTTTTTCGACTTTTTTTTTTTCTTACGTTTTTCTTCCAATATTTTCCAACCGATCTTCTGCAGGCTGCAGTGCAGGTGCAAGAGAATACGTGTGTATATATAGATATATATATATAAGTATACCGATATACCTGTAAATCGGTAAAGTTTTCGACCGAGAAATCTAAACCTGCGGAGAACGCTGCAGAGAAGGAACCAAAAGTTAATAAATGGTGAGGTGAAACAGCGAGCGAGGGCAACGCAACGAACGCAGCAGCAGCAGCAGCAGCAGCAGCCACAGCATCATCGGCTATGAGTTGCTGTTGAGGAATCTTATATTAATACCGAGAATATATATATATAGATATAGCTCGTCGTGGGTAACGGTGGAAATACCGATCCCATACCTTGATGAAAACCGGTATATGCGAGAAGAAACGCATTGAAACAAAACCAAAAATAAAACACTACGAAAAGACAAAAACAGGAAAGAAAAAGGAAAATTGGATATACACGCACCACGTTACGCGATGATTTCGATAATAAAATCGAATCATTGAATCGAATAATGTGATTGTTGTAATATAATTTGAAAGATACGATTTTTTGTTTTTTTTTTGTTTTTTATTACCATTATTTTCTTCGGACGAGAAAAGGAGAACTGTTATATTTTATAGTTATTATACTTCTTCGTATAATTACTTGATTTATTTCACATTTCCTGGATGAGTTCGAATCTCCGAATCAAAGCTGTAAAATTCGACCAACAACGATCGTTAACCGTGGAATAAAAGGAAAATTGTGAGATATAAAATAGAATAACCGCGAAAAATAATACCGCGTAGTTCGTTATACGTATAATTAGTCCAATTACAGAATTTGGACGATTTCGATCTAAAGATTAGAACGAAAAAAAAAGAAAAAAGGAAAAAAAGAGAGAAACCCGACAAGTGCATCGGTAGAAGTCGTGGCAAGACGATCCGATCGAAAATATATACATATACATACGATGTATACGTACAACTAAATATCAACTGACAATGAGATCGTAACATAATGCCGGCACCTGCACCACCACCACCATCATCATCATCATCAACATCAACATCACCGACAAATGGAACTCTTATCATTTTACAACAAGCTATAATCAAAAAACTAATAACAGCAGAAGTGACATTCGCGAAACGATGTTGTAAAATTGTCAACAATTATTGCATTGTTCCACAATTATAAGAAACGGTTCACTTGTGAATTAATTCGATAAATAATTTTTGGTTTTTTTTTTTCTGCAATTTCTTTTTAAATTTAAATCAAACAACCATGAACAGCGTCGATTTTATTTATTGTTAAAAAACAAAAAAGGCACACCATAGGATAAATCAACGAACAAAGAAGCAACAAACAAATAAATATAAAGCTACGCCATGAGGATATTGAAAACACTGCACTGGTACGTTTCTCTATTTGGTTTTGATTTTCTTCTTTTTTTTTTCCTTTTTTATTACCATCTTCTTTCGATCTTACAAGCGCGATTTATGAATCGAACATTATATGTACATGGATTTTATATCGATCGGAAAATCAAGAAAATAAATAAATAAATAAATATATACTTTGAAAAATTAGTATAAATGGATGGATCACGTGACCATTGTTACGAGAGAACCCCTACAGATACATTATGTATATACTCAGGTTACATACATGTATATATAAGTTGTATATATACATATGTGTGTAACGACTTGGCGAATCAGATAATTGGCTAGGAAAGAAAATCGGAATCCATATGAGAGGCTAAAAATATCTTGAAAAATAGGTATATATCATTGTATATTGGAATAATTTTCGGATTGTGAAATACGTATAATAATTACATATAATACACGTGAATATCGTAGTTCTTCAGTTTTCTAAATTAATTATTTCTCCATTAGTTTGCGTCATCGACGTATGTTTTTTTTTTTTTAACTACATTATAATCGTACGTTAATCAATACAGTTGATTTCGTATATATTCTAATTTATAAAGTTATTTTAGCAATTTTATGCAAAGAACTTCTTCGCCAGCTAGAAGCGTTCAGAAAATTCGGATTCTGAAGAGAAGGAATGCAATTATATATAGGTGTGTGTCTATGTGTAGAAAGATTCTTTTTTTCAAAATAATATAGATCTGTATATTGAATCAAAATTGATTAAATTATTTATTTAAGGCTGGTCGTTGAAGTTGCCGGTATGCAGGCGTTACCGACGCACGGTAAAGAGGAACCCGCATACCGGCAACCCAAATGACACATGTCAATTTGAACGAGAAAAATCGTCATATTTTAAGATCGCACGTAATAGATGCGTACGTATATTATATAACGCTAGAGCGCAAAAGTAGAATTTACACATCGTATATACTATGAACATACCCGTACATAGAAAAAAACAAGACGAAACGAAAAGAGAGAAAAGAAAATTAAATAAAACAGAAAAAATAAAATAAAATAAAGAAGTAAAATAAAACTAGATCAAAAGTCAGTAGCCTAGAATCCGCGATAATCCAGTTTTGTAAAAGTGGACAGAGAGCTGCTTGCAGCTCTATAGCTAATGCTCTCGGTTGTGCACGTTAACTTTTTTTTTTGTTTTTTTTTAAGAAAATAGAAACCGGTCAACATATTACCTGTAATAACGACAAATTTTTGAAAACATTTTTAAATCAACTGTAGAATATAATAATCTGAATATTTTATACGAAAATAAACATCGAAAACTATATACATATGTTTTCTATATCAGAGAGAACTTGGAAAATTTATTTGATTTTACTTTATTTTATTTGCTTTTTTAATGATAATTATAGAAAATTTCATTACACCGGGCGCTAAAAATTCTCATAAATATAATAATGGGTACGTGTATAATAAGCGTGTACGAAAAATTCCGTGGGTATAATTGGGTATAATATTTGTTGGCCCGACAATATAAGAAGCGAAAAATAGAAGAGAAAACCAAAAAAAAAAAAACACACACACAAAAAGATACCACAATTGTTAAGTCGGCATACTTAATTTGCATATCGTTTATTTCTCATCCTGTAAATGCTATACATATACGTATAAATATACGTAACGAATGTAACGCGCATCGCCATCGGTCGTATATACGATTTTATTTGAAAATTTATGCATAGGTTAGGTATATATCTAATGGGTATTAAATCGCATCAATTTTTCTTTCATTTTGTTCGTTTCAATTTCCTTCCATTCAACGAACGCAACCTTTTCAGTTCATGATGTACAGTACATACATACGTGCGTAATTTAACGTTTGAACGCAGTATAAGCTACGTTATATTTTTTTACAAAACATACCTTGCACGTCCTGCATGTTCGCTTTTTCCGGTTTGCCATGATGATGATGATGAGGATGTACCGGACGATGAGACCATTATCGCATGGTTTCTGTCCAGAGTCACGCCTCGCAATTTTCCAAACCTCTGAATAATTTGTTTAACGAATTTCGAATCTCTATAACACCTATAACCGGTCAACGTGAAAACTTTGCAAAATTTTCCAGTTAATTAATTTTCAAGAAAAACGTGAAAAAAAAAAAAAAAACACGTCGCATCCCCCGAACGCTGCATGACTGAAAACGGAAAAAAAAAAAAAAAACGAAACAAATATCCTTTTTCTTTTACGTAACGTGAAATTTTTTAATTTATATTATATAGCTATATATCATATCATATGCGAAGCAACAGGTTATATGTCGGGACATGATTATACTTCGGGCGTAATAATATAATATACGTTAAGTTACGTTCCCTTCCAGTTTCTATATGTACAGTTGGACAACTTTTTCCCTGCAAGTTGGTAACAGCTAACTTTACCTCGTATAGTTTACTATTATACACGACTGAGATATCCCTCTCGACATATTACTATATGCATACCGATTTGATACGACGCGAAAGAAATACCTGAGCGCAGCCGGCAGCGGCAGCGGCAGCCAGGATATTATACATGGTATGGCGGTGTTGATGCACGCGCGAACGGTAGCTAAACATTCAAAGGCATTTTATAATATGGTGGTACGTGCCAATTTTCATATCTGTACCTGCGATACTTGGATAATATCCGGTTACCGTATTTTTCATACACGTATTTTTCATTTTCATTTTAAAAAAACTTTCCAATCCTGTATATATAAGTTCAAACTGGCGTGCGCGATTTTATTTATTTAATAATCTTTTTTCTTTCCTTTTTACTTTTTATAAATGTCGAGCGCAGGTTTACCTCGTGTCCGATTACTTTCATCCCTTGAGCACAGAAAAAAAGAGAGAGAAACGAAAAACTTTTCAAATCTCAATAATATACGTATTGTAATATTCGACGATATGGTATACCGTAGATTGAAGAAAATCAAAACACTCGGTACTTAAGCGTCTGGTTTTCATTTGAAACGTAGAAAAAAACATATAATACATAGGTATGTGGGCACGACGCATAATACGTATATATCGAACCATTGTGCGGTGACCCATTGTTATAGTTAGCAGCAGTAAAATATCTGGTAGCCGTTTACAAATCCAACTACATTTATATGCGCGTATAATATCGTCTGTAGTTCGTAATCAAATGGTATGTGACTTTACGTTATTCGCATGTATGATACGCAGATCGATGGAACAATTGATCGATCGATCGATCGATCGTTTCATACTCTGCACATATACATTCATACCGATAAGTGGGTGCAGGGTATGCGCATATTATGCACATGGGTTTAAAATTAGCAACGGCTTTATCTTGTACATCGAGATTTTTTTTCTTTATTTTTATCCCCCTTTATTCTTCTCCTCCCTCCCTACTACGTTTTCCGTTTGTGTATTCCATAGAAAAGTTTCAAATCTGATTACAGGTATACAACCATTTATTCACAGTTCATGGAATGAATATAATTTAACGTTTTATCTCTCGTGCGAGCATAATAATGCATTAAAAAAAAAGAAAGAAAAACGAAAAAGAAAGAGGGGCAAGAGGCAGGGGGTGGAAATTATAGTTGTATTTATAGTACTTGTATACGTACCCATACGATTATACGTTCAAATATATTCCTGCTAATAATATGAATGAGAAAAAAAAAACAGAATAAATAAATGAAAATAAATGAAGAGAAAAAAAAAGGACAAAGTATGGCTGAATCGAATTCATATACTTACTCCGTATGGGATGTTGAGACCGGCGTACCCCAATGCATTTTGTCATTGGTAGTACACGCGGTATAATATGTGCTGTACCTATACATGGTATACCACATATGCAGGGAGAAACGAGACACGTAGGTATTTCCTACCAATGCCTTTGTCTCTCCTTTCTCTTTCCTTCTCTTTCTTATTGTTATTTATTTATTTATTTATTTATTTTTTCACGTCTCTTTGTCCTCGACACCACTGAAGTCTGCAGTCTATTAAATACCCCGTTCCACGAAACCATTATTCAACCTTTTCGTATTTTCCTGTCGTCCGCAACGTCTACCGAACTGACTGGATTAGGTGCGTACATTGCCAATACCTGGAGAACAACCAACCTGCAGGGGCGAAGGCAAGCGGTTAGTCGAGCGGCGCGGCGGGCAGGTAGGCCCTGCGGATCAGCCCTTCTTGGTATTAAATTCGACCGCGAGAAAAAAGAAACAGAAAAATAGGAAAAAAAAGTATAAAAAGGAATGTAATACATAGCGTTAATATTCGTGGAAAATAACCGGCACTCCTTAACCCCGGACTATACCCGTAACCCACGTGATCGCACGTCAAAATTTCGTGCAGTCGTTGGCGACCCGTATTGCAGTGGCCAAAAATCGCCGGCAGCCCAGAAAATGAAAGAAACCGAAAAACGAAACGAAAGAAGACAAAAAAAGGAGATATTTGGGGGGAGGCTTTTTGTGGAAAAAAAAGAACCGCCGAACGACAGTTAGGTTTACATATTTGCCAAATGTAAAATTTGTGCTAGTAGAAAATTCACCGGATATCCCATGCGACGTTTAGCCCATCGGTATTTTTAAGGGGCGTGAAAAAACGCTAGAGACAATCAAAAGTCCTTCCTGAAATGGTGAAAGATTAGGTAGTCGAATTTCAAATAAAACCCAAGCAAAAAAGAGCTGAGTACACAAACGAGGGCTAAACTTAATTTGATATTTGAGTACTTTTTTTTTTTTTACACGTATACTCGCACCCCTATATACAGTCGTTCCTGATGTACCGATGTATTTTTAAATCCTAAGTTTGAACACTCTATAAGGTAATTAGAAGACTTTCTCCGTAGATAGAATGTATTTGTAGGTCTTCTAATTTTATAAGTCGCGTAAAAAGTGTAAATACCTTAATACATGTATATAATATTATTGGTTGAAACGCTTCTTAGATGAAATGAGATTAAAAACATGCCGGAAGTTAAGAAAAAAAATGAATGAATGAATGAATGCAAGAAGAAAGGAGAGAAACAAAAATGAATTTCTTATTTTTGCAATTTTCAGGTCTCGCAGACAAGGCAGTGGCGTAGCGGAAATCCACCTACAACAGGAAAATAACAACGGGTCACGGGAGGTTAAGGAGGGGGTTGGGCCCGTAGAGGGGCCCGATGAAATGTGGGCCCCAACAGCCCTCGGGCATCACCGGGAACTTCCCGTAGACGTTCCCGACACCCTCCTCCAGCAGGCCTACCCCAACGCAACAAAGGTAAAAGTAGATACCGAGTCACCCTGCGCTCGGAAAATCGTCCATTCCCGTAGCGCTAGTGATCTTCGCGAATTGCAGGCGAATAACTGCACAGATTTAACCCCCTTTAACAACGTTCTAACACTCGATAAAAATCATACATTAAATTTTAACAATAACACAAAATCTGAAAATATTTGCAACGGAAACGGAGGAGAGGAAGATACGGAAACGGAAGTAGATATTGTTGACCAAACGGACGGTGAAGCTCATCAAAAGATTGATCTACCGTTCCTGAATACGGTGGAGGTTGAGATACAACCGAGAAATCAAAAGGAATCAAACGTAGACACCGAGGACGACTACCCCTTTGCCAAAGAGGATTATCCAACGATGTTAAAAACTTGCAGCGACGATTCCGCCAGTCCTCGAAGCTCGTCGGGCAGGTCGGACAGTACAGCCCCTCTGGATGGAAGCCTCGAAGTTAATTTAGACGCGAGTTTGGTAATCGGACATCGTATTAATGGAGGTGAAAAAGATTCCACTTCACTATACGACGCTCGACGTATCGATCTTGGATCACCCTGCAGAACGATGATGTCCGATATCAAAGTGACGCCATTATTCAATCGTGGAAGAGTTTCAACGTCCTTTGATAATCCAGCCTACGGTTTGGTCGGCCTTCAGGATATTCAAGGACTACTGATCAGGTCGGATGAAGTATCGGATCTCACGAGATTGATAGACGACGCTTTGGTTACCGGCAAATGCAAGGAACAAGCCACTTTAAACGCTACAAAACTGAGGAGAAGCGCGAAAAACCAAAAAAATTCACATCAAACAAGGATGATAACGGCTACTTCCAGGGTCCATACGGAAGTCGAAGAATTAAGCCGGGCTGGATCTACCGATGATTTGATAGACGGTGAGACAACAGCCACGATTAATTCGAGAATGAAGAATAAAAAGAAGAAGCTATCGTCCAGCGGATACTCGACCCTGAGGAGCGATGGTTCGACGGATTTTGACGCGTCTTCGTTTATCGTTGAAAATGACAAGAGTTTCAGAGAAATGGCGGTTGACTGTCCGACTGATTTTATACCAATTGCTAAATCTCATCCCGTTTATCCACCGCCTGGCAAACCTGCGGGTAATACGAAAGCGAGTGTTCCGGATAATCAAAAACGAAAGGAAAAGGTGATCGACAAAGTAAACGTCACAGATTCTAAACCCTGCGACGTAAATCCCGTCTGCGTGAATTTTCACGTCGACGCAAACAACCTGCAGTTACGAGAAACAAAATCGAACTCGAATGATAATAAAACTGTTGAAACAATTAACAACAATCGCAGTACGCTACTTCCAACCGATAAAGCTAGCGATAGCGTAATCGTAGAAATCGTTGATCAAAAAGATTCAAAGGTAAGGTCACGTGTCAAGAGACTGCTTTTGGATAGCTTCTCACTAAAGCACCGCAAAACAACACAATGTAATTTCGGCACCGCTTCTAACAATCCTTCCAGCTGCTTTAAACCTTGCTTCGTTGACGGCTTGACCATTTCAAACGACAACAAAAAAACAACCACACCCGAACGATCAAAAACCAAGTATTCGTCGACCCGAAACGATTTTGGGACAAAAAACTACCCGGAAGATTTATCGAAAATTATAAATTTCGGTTCCAGCGACAATCTGTTGAATGATTCTCACTATGATTCGATCGATAATCCATTTTCATACGTAAACTCATGTCTCGACACATCTCACGACTATCTACCAGATTTTTCGAACCAACATATTTCCGAACAGGAAATTCAAGTATCGGAAAAAGCCACATTTTCAACCAAACAAACTTTCACTCCCGATCGTTTCTCCGACGAGTCATTTATTCGAGAAAAAAATCAAAACTCTCGTAATTCATTTCGTGAATTAATTAACCAAAAAGGTGTCCCGTTGATAGTATTTTACTCCCAGAAAGACGATACCGCTCGTATCACGAACGAAAGAAGTTTTATTTCACCCAATAAAAACTCCTCAAATTCTATAGAAAATTTTCATCCATTGGACGACTCGCCGAATACCCAAAACATAAAAAACTCCAGACTATCTTTGGATTATAAAAAATATCCAAAAAATCTTCAAGTATTATCAAATTCTCCGCTCAGCGCTAGATTATCGATAGAAAATATTCGGATGAACGAATCTCTGTCCAAAAGTGAGTTGAATCTATCGAGTCCCCTCGATACTTCGATTTCGAAAGTTCATTCCTGGCTTTCCGAATCAAATTTAGCCCCGTCCGGCGAATGGGACGATAAAAAATCCACGACAAACTGCACCCGAAACTTATCCCAAATACTTTACTCTGACAATACTACTGAACAAATATCACCAGACTGCACCTCGAAGAATTCCGTTTACGATTCGGTACACCCATACGAAGACCTGGACGATGCTTACTCTCAGGTAAAAATGCACAAACATCCTATCATTCATTTACTCTTCTACCTATAAGCATTATTTACATTTAGTATAACACATACTTCGACCGCATGTAAATTAGGTACAAAAAAAAAATTCTAAGAGCCTTGCTTTCTCATGATATCAAAAAAACAAAAACTAAAAAATCATCATTATTTCATACAATTATATTGTTCATCAACATCCAAATCAAAAATCACAATTAATACCTTCAAAAATGTTTTTTTACAAAATCTACGTGAGTTCTCTCCTTCAAATTTTTGCAGCATTTTCAATGCGACTCAGAAACGCAAGAAAAAATAAAAATAAACAAATAAATAAATAAACAAAACACAAAAACTTTTGAACCAAAATTTCAGTTCAAGTCAAAAGCTTCCGAATGAAGAAAGTCTGATAATGATGACGATTACTATGATAAAAATAATAATTTTTAATCGAAGTAATAAATAATATTAATAATAGCCTAAACTATAATATATCTAATTATATAAGCGCATGCCGGTGGTTTTCTCAGGTTTGTGGTACTCCCTATTATTTAGAATTCAAATGAACTATCTCTTTCCGAATCCGTGTGTGACTTTTGTGCATTGTAAAATAAAATGGTGGATAAGTAGAGGTGAAAAAAAAAAAAAAAAAAACTATGTGGGGTTTCACTGTATACGCATAATACTTTTAGCGTAAACTTGCACCTTCGATGATATAATGACGACTTAATAATAATAATAATAACAATAATAATGACAATGATAATAATTACCTGCTATGTACCATGTATAAGTAGAAGTTGTTGGTGCTCCCTTGAAAAAATTCTCTCCACTCTTTAAGCGTTTCTTTTGTTTCTCTATCGCAATTGGTATATTAATATATTTATTTGCGTCAGAGAATCGCGAAGAATACGAATTACAAATATATGAACGAAAATATAGAGTGTAAATTGATTGGAAAACGTTTTTTCTTTTTTTTTTTTCTTTTTTTTTTTTGCTTACCGTGAATTTTTAGGCTGGACTAAACGGAGTTAAGCCTGCCATACCACCTAGAGATCAAAAGCGAGCACCGGCTAGACCACCGAAGGACAACAGATTGTCACAGAACAACAATGTCGAACAAACGGAACCAACGCAACAACAACTTCATTCCATACGGAAATATCAGGTGAGTTTAATTTATAATCAATGCCATTTTATGTACACGATGGAAATTTTTTTCGGAAGTAAAATTATAGAGAAAGTGCAGAGACAAAAAAGTAAGATAGTAAAATGAAAAAAAAAAGGGGGAGAAGGGTTCCATGTGGGGTTCGTAAATTTTCTGTTAGATAATTTTCCCGAACATGCAGTTCGTAACAACGCAGACACAAAGAATGCCAGAACCAGAATCCTCGTAGTCCGGGGCATTTGAGCCAGTGAAAAACTTACACGCTTGTAGCATCACTTACATTATCGCTTTATCTAAAGGTACAGTTTCTATAGTCGCCCGCATATTATAATATAACGTATTTTCTACGGTGACTATAAGTTGGGGTTGGTTCAACGACGCGTCAAGTGTTTCTCTGGAATTTAAAGAACCCAT
Source organism: Athalia cordata (assembly GCA_963932425.1). Lineage (NCBI taxonomy): Eukaryota > Metazoa > Arthropoda > Insecta > Hymenoptera > Athaliidae > Athalia > Athalia cordata. The sequence goes on from OZ010626.1 coordinate 38,686,477, forward strand.
AAAACAAACTCGTCGAGGTGAGATTAGGTGCAGCCTGGTTTTATACTTATATGTATAGGAGTGTTCTGCTGCGGAACAGATTTTTAAAATACTATGGCATAACTCGGTGTTATGCGATGTGTACGGTATAATCTGCGATTGAAAGCTCAGAATTAATCTAAGGAAGACGTAAGACGCGGACCGTCTACGATTACATTATAATTGTCTGAAGATACCTTCCATGAGATGATATAATACGGAACAAACCGTCCCATCCATTTTCCTATCTGACAAAATAACAATCGCATTTATCACGGAATGAGATGTACTCGAAGATATTTTTATGACCCGCAACAATTTTTTGTTGTTTTTTCATTAAAAACGATATGACGTTTTTTATTATTTCACCTTGTTTCAAGAACATCGCGCGGACAACAGTTTGTGTACTCGAAAGCACATGTGTTTTTGATATACATATAATTTAAATTCTAGTGGGGGATCAGTGCGGTAGGTGAAGCCTGATACGCGGGTGCGTTATGGTACAATTCACTTGGTTAATTATATTTTCTGAAATTCGGAAATGGCTTTCTTTTATTCTGTTTAATTATTTTTTCCAAGTATCGAAAATATTTCGGAATGTACAATTGATGCCGTCTATTCAATACCACTGTTAATTGTTTACCAGGAACAACTTAGAAAACGGAAAGACGAGGAAGAAAAACAAGAAGTTTTGAACCGGTCACTAAGAGGATCTCGGAAACTCCACGCTTTAGAAAGTCATTCGACAAACCTTTCTGGGCAAGAAAATCCAGCCTATGCTCAAGACGAATTTGTTAATAGATCAAACTCAATAGCGAGCAAACCAACAAATTCCGTAACTTCGCAGGATATTGAGGAACCTCCAAGGCCGCTCAGTGAGTATTAATTAGAGACTAGAGATTAATAACGACCTCCAAATCAAAACATAGTTTATGAAACATTGTTTTTCGTCATTTTTTTTAGCTTACGGAGAAGTCGTAGCGACCTTGGAAAGGTTACAACTACAGCTCAAGAACGTTGCGGGAGCTTTAGGCGTGCCTTCTCCTGGAGTAGAAGCAAAACTAGAAGCAGTCAGAACACTTTTGGTTCAAAGACGTTTTGCAACTGCTCTCGCCACGCACCACGCGCTACGAAATTGTCTGAGGGAAAGCGGGAAAATTATTAAACCTCTACATCATACGGAAGATGCAGCTAATCTTGCTCGAGATGTAAGTTCCTTCGATCTGACTAATCCCGTTTGCCAAAGGCATTAATTTTTTCATTTCTTTCCCTTTTTTTTCTAGTGCGTCGAGGTGCTCGAACAATGGCAGACGTCAGCGAAGGGTGGTGGAAATAGCGGAGATGGTATGGGTTCGATTGTTGAAGAGCTCACAAGTCTGTTAACAAGTTACGAGATAGAGGGCCTTCTTCTGGCCCATGATTCAGTTAGTTCCTACGTCGACGGTCTTCAACGCCGACAAAGTCCGTCCTCGTCCTCGCCAAGCGGACCACCAAGTCCTAATTCTAGCACACACGGTTCTAGAGTAGCTGAGAATATTAAAATCATTAGGATTGAAAAAACTAATGAGCCACTCGGTGCTACCGTTCGAAACGAAGGAGACGCAGTCATTATAGGTGAGGTATACAAAGGTATTCCAATACGCCGTTCATGCGACGATGAAAGTCAACGAAAACTTTTTCCTACCGCAGGTCGAGTGGTTCGGGGAGGAGCAGCAGACAAATCGGGTCTCTTACACGAAGGTGATGAAGTTCTGGAAGTTAACGGAGTTGAAATGCGGGGCAAAAGCGTAAACGAGGTCTGCGATATCCTTGCCGGTATGCAGGGAGGCCTAACGTTCCTTGTGTTGCCCGCTCCGGTTGACCACAGAAATACGATTAGCACTAATATACGAGAAGACAACACTCTGGTATGTATATCGAGCATTGGACCACCTTGTTGAATATTCGCAATAGATTCCAATAATGTTTGTGCTCCAAATTACAGATTCAACACGTACGAGCTCATTTCGATTACGACCCTGAAGAAGATCCTTACATACCTTGTCGAGAGCTGGGAGTCAGCTTTCAGAAAGGAGATGTTCTACATGTCATTTCTCAGGAAGATCCTAGCTGGTGGCAAGCATACCGAGAGGGAGAAGAGGACCAGACCTTGGCTGGTCTTATTCCTAGCAAGAGCTTCCAACACCAGTAAGAATATAATTACATCTTGTTTCCTATCTCGAACATTTGGTACCGACACTAACTTTTTACTTCCTTCTCAAGGCGTGAGTCTATGAAGCAAACGATAGCTGGAGACAAATCAGCTGGACGTGGTTCGAAAAAGTCAAGTACATTACTTTGTGCGAGAAAGAATCCAAAAAAGAAAAAGAGAAGCAAGTCTGGTTCAAATTTTAACGACGACGGATATCCCCTCTATGCTACGACAGCTATCGATGGTGAGTAGCTAGTTTTGTTTTCACTTACGGATACGAAAATACGGATTATAAAATATTAATCATCCATTTAGATTATGACAGCGAAGAGGTACTCACGTATGAAGAAGTAGCCCTTTATTATCCACGAGCTAATCACAAAAGGCCGATAGTATTAATTGGCCCACCCAACATTGGAAGGCATGAATTGAGGCAAAGATTGATGCAGGATAGCGAAAGATTCGCCGCAGCAATTCCTCGTGAGTAACTGCTGATGAGGGTGTACATTTTTTTCGAAATATTTTCATTACAATTCTAACAATTTTCTGCCCGGTTTCATCTATAGATACGAGCAGGCCGAGAAAAGATTCCGAAGTAGATGGACAAGACTATCATTTCATATCACGTTCCCAGTTTGAGTCAGATATACTCTGCAGGAGATTTGTGGAGCACGGAGAATATGAAAAAGCTTATTATGGCACGTCGGTGGAAGCTATACGCTCAGTGGTGAACTCTGGTAAAATTTGTGTACTCAATCTGCATCCGCAGAGTTTAAAGATTCTTAGAAGCTCTGATCTTAAACCATACGTCGTATTTGTGGCGCCGCCGAGTCTCGAAAAGTTGAGGCAAAAGAGAATTAAAAACAATGAAAACTTCAAAGAAGAAGAGTTAAAAGATATCATCGAAAAGGCCAGAGAAATGGAGGATAAATACGGCCACCTGTTCGACATGATTATCATCAATAATGATACCGATCGGGCGTATAATCAGTTGCTCACAGAAATTAATTCTCTGGAAAGAGAACCACAATGGGTTCCCGCCTCTTGGCTCCAATAAGAGCAAAATAAAAAAATAAGCGATTAAATCGTGGTACACGTTCCCTCTTAGGAGCTTCTAAAACGAATGTTGACACATTTGAAACAATTGTTCATACTTCTTATCGATTTTAAAATAGTTAAAATAAGATCGTAACTATCTAGATTGATCGTAGCTCGAGTTATCCTTCGATTAATTATTCATGGCCAAATTACCAAGTTGAGCTTGCCTTGACTTCTTTCGTCGAAGATCGTTGTCTGAAACCTGTAAACATTGTTCACTATTTTTGTTACTATTCTCGTTCATGAGATATTTTTTACATAGAATTCTGTAATTTAACTTTATGATATAAGCAGATATTTTGTAATTACTTAATCATTTGGTAATTTGGTTATTAATTGTCGAGGAAAAAAGATAACAAAAGAAAAAACAGAAATTAGGAATGAACCGATGCAAAGTAATCGCAACGCCGATGAGTGTATGATATAATATAAATAGAAGCGTCTATTAGGGAAATTTAGAATCTCGATAAAAAAAAAAAAAGACAAAAATATCACAACACACATAATTTTATCGCATCTAGTAAAAATCGAAATTAAAACAACACAGTTATTGATATTTCACCGTATATTAGACTGTCTTTTATCTGTATAGAAATTTTATTCCCAACATGTAGACTTGTTACGTAATAGGCATATAATAGATGATCGATTAAAATTTCCAAGCTTGTGTCAAGTTCTAAAATTGTGCCAACTGTTAAAATAGGCAGGTTGAAAAAACAAAAAACCGATCATAAACACGAATGTGCCAAAATTGAATTGGATATAATTCATGGAGTTTTAAATTAAAAAGATGCGCTCAAAGGCACAGTAGGACTCGTCGTTAATTATAATTATGTAAATACTTGTGCAATTGACAATTGTATAGAGAAATATAGATATATTATCCCATACCTCCGCGCTAAACAAGAGTATACCATCTTCCCTCCAAAGCTCATACTTTATTTAACATCAAATGTATTCATAAATTTGTTGTAAGTTTGTTGTTATTATCATTAATTATATTAGCTGAGCCGTCAAATTTTCACTGAACTTTCTTTACTACTTTAGTATGGTTTCAAATCAAGGTTCTCTTCGATAGCAAGGTGGTATTAACGCTGCTAAGATTCTATCAATAGTCAATATTACATCGACAATTGTTTCTCGATCGAAGGAGCAGATTATCGATACGAACTATTGACAGCTGATAGAAACTTGGCGATTAAGTAGATTATCGATAATGCTAAAGTGTGTATATTGATATTGGTTTCAGATGTAAAATAAACATATAAGCGTTCAAGCGTATATAAATAAGAGAATAAATAATATAATTAGCAATAATGTTGATAAGTAAAATGAATTCAAGCATTCGAGATACGTGCGAACATTCTAAAAAGAAACTCTTCCGAACGTTAACTATATTATAATATATTACGTTAAATTATATTAACATAAAGAATGATGATTCCAACAAGTATGTGAATTCAAAGATCATATTTCAAAGGTATCGTTAAACTTTTGTGGGTAACGCACTCACCTACAGAGCTTGCGTTGCAAATATGATCTTTCGTTCAGTCATTGGAAAACGAATACTTGCCCAAAGGCAGCTACTTAAACATGCTCTTCAATGTCCTTCATTTGAGAAGGAGAAAATATTGAGAAAGAGCACGAGTTGAAATTTAATTTTCCAGAATTATTGACCGAGAACCTGTCGTGATTATACTGTGAAATGTGCGTTAAGTTGTAGAGAGAATCTTGTAAAAATTGTAACATTTAAAAAAGTCAAGAGAAATATCGTCATGTGCGGTTATTACGCCGCCGTTCGTGCGACATTCATTCTGTTACATGTTATGTTAAATAAAGGTTATTATAACATTTCAAAAGTCAATTTCTAGCTTACGTGGATTAACCAGGTTGAGTTGAAATTTTCAATTTCCAATCAAGTCTCTGCGGGTTGCCGTCAAAAATCTGGAGGATTCCCAAGATATCTTGCACTGTTTGTTTCAGTTTTTACATGATACAATTTTTGAATGCACGTGGCGACGCCAGCCGCAACATTCGACAACAATCACAAAAGATTTCGCGGTTAAACAATAGCAGAGCGAACGACACGACACGACGACCGCCACGGGACTGACGATAAAGCAAATTCCTATGAAATTCGTGCGGTAGCCATTTTGATTTTTGAACGACTGTCATTTCCATAGAGCTTTTAATTCGTCCGTGTAGTGGTCCGTGTCCTCTGGTGTCCTCTCAATGTTTATAAGCTCTATGGTCATTTCACACAACACAAACATACTCTTTGCTCTACGGTTGAGTTTACTACTACACACTCCACATTCATTTTTCGTGGTAATTGCCATAGGTCGTGTCTGTCATTAATAAAAGCGTTAGACATTGTTGAATGGCGAGAACTAGTACATTACCTGTCACAAATTGAAAAAAAATGAACAACATTGTACAGCTAATAACCGTCATTTAATTTCTTAGACTACACATATCGCGAATAAACTGTTTTGATTGACGAAATGGAACAACGGAGGCCGAGGTGCTGATTTTCAAATGATTTTATGACCAATTATTTCATTACTTTTTTGTTGTCTCACTCTTGGAAAAAAAAAATTAAAAATAGATAATTCTAGGCAAAAGAAAGGAAACAAATTTGTGAAACAAAAAGATGAGCACCCCAAGTTACCTGAAAAAAGCACGAGCACCCAATCTGAACCTGTCGGAGTATCCCCGAGTATAAAAAAGCTGACCCCAGAAGACTACGACTATGTCAATTCTGACAAATCTCAATTTGACCATCTGAAACGAGAGACACAGGTCGATACATCTGAGGAACTTTCATCTTCTCACTCTCGACGTAAAGTTGTATCAAACTGGGGAAAATATGATGACATTATTAGCACCGACACAGAAACACCTAGCAAAGATTTTCAGTCACTACTGGATGCACCGATATCGGAAGGTGGTCATTTCGTATTTAAATCAGAAAAAAATTGGACGATCCAAGCAACTAAATACTCTGATTTATTCTCACTCAATGTTGATAAACTTGCCCAAGATATCAACTGTATTCCATTCACCGAATATATCGAAGTAGAAGATAAATACCTTACTGTACGTTGTGGCATTATTCCATCCAGCTCTAAGATATCGTATGAAAGCTCAAGCAATAAAAACTTTGTACAGTGATATCTTTTCAGATTGATCAGTTGACCAGGTTTCAAAATTTAGCAGAAAGATCTCGATCAGGTAACGAATACACGGACAACATTTCAAAAATTCTAATAGAAAGTTTCAAAGACGATGCTGTTAAAAATCAAGAAGTTGAAGACGATGGTGAGCCTGATGAGACTGCTGAAATCATTGAAACACATCCTGATGAGGATATTGAAGAAGAGTTGGACTTTCTCTTATCGCTTAAAGAACCTGTCACCATTGATCAACCTAGAAACGCACCACCTATCCATCAAACTCACACGGAAGGTAAGTTTCCCAATTTTAGTTTATAAAAATGTTTAGCAGACGATCTGCATAACATGAGTGAAGAGTTCTTGGTGCATCCTTAATTGACAAAGTACTTAATTTCATTTACAAAAGAAAAAATCCAGAACCCATCTTCAGTACCTGTAAAGTCCATTGACCTGGAGAAATGGCTGGACTCGATCTTGGATTAGCATCGTAATACAATAAGTATCCTGAACAGACTGTAGAATATATTTATGAAATGATTTATTTAACAATAAATTCTACACCACATGTCCCAATTTTTATATTTATTGTAACATGAATCTTGATTAAAAAAAGACTAGAAAAGTAAAGTCACCAAACCTTCATCTAAAAAAAAGATGAAACTCATAACTCGCAATGTTAATAAAATGCCTATGGTATGATAAAAATCTGTTTAAAGCAAAGAATACGAAATCACGGTCTAAATAACTTAAAAAAATAATGTGTTAACTATACAATACAACAATACCCATAATTTTTTTATTTTTTTTTTATAACTTTGAATATTTCAAATTAGAGAGCACAACACTGTTGAGGTAAGATGTGTATGCGTGATTTTGGTGCGTAATTATTTACGATACGAAAAAAAAAAAACAATTTCATTTGTAACGGATTAAGCAGCCACGTATTTTTCCGTATGGTGTTTTTTCCCCTTCTTGATGTCAACAAGATGTGGCTTTGTATATAGAATGTACCAGCAACTATATTTCTATTGACATATAATATCAAACGTTCATTGCACCATAAAGTTTTAGATGCGGAAGAACATTGGCCTCTAACAAAGTACAGCTCTAATCGACATTTATACAAAAAAAAAATTTAATAGAGTTGTAATATGTTATTCGGTGTTCTCTTAGCACGATGGAATAAGAAAATTTAAACAGATATTTTTTTCTCTCAAATATAGGAGCCCTTAAGTATACCGACGAATGCGCATTGGAGAGTTTTCCAATGTACAATTATTAGATCGATCGAAGATTTAAAATATTGATTTACAATTATGAGATAACAAAACAATTTTGACGAAAATCACTCAACGAATGATTGGTAGATACCTCGTTGAGATATAAGTATTAATCAGCAGTCTTAAGAAATGACAGATCGTTAGACTAGTCAAGATTATATTCATATACAACCGCTGCTGCATCTTCATTGTCAATATTCACAGCTTCGGTCGCAGTTTCCGTTGGCGGTGCCACTGCCGGAACAAGAACATTTGGCAATGACTTTTTACCTCGTCTAGAAGGCGACTTTATACTCTTGTCGTCGTCTGTTTGTGCGGGACATTCAAAATGTACGCAGTGAAATACCTAGAAGATATTCCAAAATGAACATTCTCCCTTTTAATTCTACGATCAATCGTAGGAAATATAGGCTTTGGCTTTCGAAACTTACTTCATTAGCTGTATTGTGCGTCCCGACAATGCGGATGAAGACGACTGGTCTTGGCGGTTGGAAGCGGAGTGTTTGCCACGATCTACAAGCCTCCTTTGTTTTATCTGCGACGAGCTCCCAGTCCCAAGAATTACCTGAGACTTCAATGTAGTAAGAATACGAACGTTTATCGCAGTCCCAGAGCAGCAATCTAATGAAAAGATAAGTACATCGTTCGTCATTTAGTTTGTTCTTTGTTTTTCGAAGAAAGAAATAAATACCGCATAGAGTCGATCATGTACGGCTGTCCAAGTTGTACTAAAATAGCACCAGATCCAAGTTGATGACACGTGTATCCACTGTCCCAATCATAATTCGACGTATCTCCGTTAAGCAGAGCATTACGTGACCTGAATGAAATTAGTTTTATGATCATCGCGAATCTATCAATAAAGATCCCCCAAACATGACCAGAACAAGAACTGACCTGCTGACGCCTTCCATTACGCTGGCGCTTCTTTCCAAAGTAGCAACATTTCCCGATGGCACCACAAAGCCCTTGCACAACTTAACTGGCTGGTGTGTGAAATAAGCCTCGAAGCTTACCACGTGGAATACCTGATCAAGCGGATGATATATTGAGATTTTTAGACCTTATTGATTTCAATTCACGCATGTTGGAGATAGAATGACAATATACCTTGTTTACAGTGTTGTTGGTACCAACTATACGAATGTATGAGACAACTCTTGCTTCAAAGTATAAATACTGCCAGCTCCTACAAAAATATTCCGTGTGATCTACCACTCTGACCCAATCTTTCTGGTCCACTGATACCTGATGAGAGGAAAATAACAATGGTCAGTTATCGTTGACAGTTGTATTAAATTTATCATCCTTCCCGCATCGTACGACTTACTTCAACATAATAGGAATACGATCGGAGGTCTCGATCCCACAATAACATTTTAACGTGATTTATAATACACTGTGTGCCTAATTTGATTAAAATTCCATGTCCTTGAGCATCGGTTATAGCGTGGCGAGTGTACCTATGGATAAATATATTGTAGCAAGGAGTCAAAACAAACTTATAGCGAATTCTCTGTTAATACTTGAAGAACAAAATGCATTATACCCTCGCTCCATATCATATGTGTGTGTATCTCCATCGAGTAAAGAACTACGCATTTCACCTTGCAAAACTTGGGCACCAAGTCTGGGATGGGCTACGTTTTCATCGAGCAATAGACGCCCACGATAATTCAGTTGCGAGTCTTTTGTTAATGTTCTCACTGTAATTGCATCTAAAATAGCCTCCGACGAGACCAAACCAGTTGGTCGTACGACGTTCAATAAATCTCGTATATCAACCAATCCTAGCCTCACCTCGCCTAGAGACAAAAATCGGTGTTATTGTTAAATGAATAAACGAAATCTAATGAATCCTGACAGTATCGACAGAATAGATTATATTTGAACTCCTTGCCTACAACGTCCTTGGCTTCTACTTCGGGATTAGCTTTTACCCAGGCATGCACTGCTAAGAATATATCCACTTCTGGTGCGTAAAATGAATCACGAGCAATTAGTTCATTCAGTGCATTCGGACTTAATTGTAAAAAACTGTCGTGCTGTATAACTTCGAGAGCATGTTTATCCATGTATTCGTGACAAACCTATACAGAAATTACGGTAATTGATTAGGTGTCGTAAAATCCCATGGCGGAAAAAAATAGTATTCATAGAAAACATACTTTAGTCAAGAATTCAAGCTGATACAGTCGAGCGGCGTCAAATATAAGGCAAACATTTTTAATGTTGAGAATTTCTCTTAGATGATCAGAGACTGCCGTTTCCATATCTAAAAATCCATACTGATGAGCCAACCCCAGTATATCCAGAATCACCTGAGTACCAAATGTAGCTTGTGCAGGTAATACGGTATTACAAAAATTCATGAAAACTAATCAATGCAAAAGAAAACAATACCATTTGTAATATAGCCTACCTCTTCGCGTTGATTAGCCAAAGACATGTGACCAGTGTAAACATATTTGAGCAATTCTTTGAACGCCGGTAAAGTGGTGCCTTTAAGTTCAATTTCCTGTTGATTTGATTCTTTTAGACCTCCGTACAAAAGTGCTCTGAAGTACTGACTCCTTGCTGCTAATATAACTTTATGGCCGTTAAATCGCTGACCAGCCACAATTAAAGTTACATCAGAATAATCGTCAGATAAATACAATGCACCGATATCCTCGGATAAGGAATGTATGTGCTCTATTTCCCCTGACGAAGGACTCAGGTGATGATGGGAGCTCATCTTTGGGGATAAGCCCAATGATTATTTTCTGAAGTGTAAACAATATAAACTTGTTAGAAAAATTAGTACAACAGTTGCCACTATGGAATAAAAAATCAGAAGACGGTATCTATAATGAACTGGAGAGCTGGTGTAATATGTTAAATATATTCAGCTCATCTCATTGACCTTAAATTCAAGAATATATTGGGTGGATACAAGGTAACTTACCAATGGATCTTGTGACAGAACTAATGATCCGGAAGGTTAGAAAAATGCTGATCCGATTCACCAAATTTTCCACTAAAATGTTACGACCTTTTGACCTAGGTAAGGTTCACTAACGTAATCCAAATTCAGCCAGGCTATGAATAACCTTTTGAAGGTATAACATTAGAAATCATAAGAAAGTAAATGCATATGTAGTGCGTATTTTCCTTCAATGAAATAGATTTCGGACTCTGATCGACGAGGCGCGACATGGTTTAAAATCGAGAGTCGATCTTAGAATCGAATTTCAAATTCGAATATCTGAAAGTTGTCATTCTCCCGGGGATCGAATACGAAACATCCAATTGCGAGGGTGATTCCATTGTTGGGAAATGAAATGCAAATTTCCCTAATACCGTTTACAAAGTTACAGTGATAGTTTCATAGATACTTTAATTCGGGCACCGATTATCACAGATTCCGAGTAACAGACCTGTAGGATCATGACATAGGGTGGACTAAAAAAACAATAAGAAAAAACAATTTTAGATCATACGATCGGAAGGTCGAAAGCGTTTCGGTCAAATCATTGCCGTACACCTTCCGCCCATAAAAGGTAATGATCACAAATTGTGTTACGGTGAGCCGCGGGCATTTAACGAGTACCATAACCGTTACTCGGTACTTCAAAATATGAAAATTTAATTTCTCATCCCGAATTTAAAGCTATAACGAATAGTGGAGGAAATAGTAATTTTTTACTGATATTTCGAGCGGTAAGTCGGAATAAAATATTTCAAATCTATATTTTAAATGAGAAATTATTTCCTGATGTGATTTTATCAAAAGCGATTGTCTGTCAATAAATAGTTGCTTGTTGGTTGTGTAATTAAAATATGTATACCTAGTATGAGGACTGTATCTGCGATACAGGACTGCGTCCTACATGCCTTTTATGGTTGTAGACTGAGCAAATCTTGTATAGCTATACTCCCATTCACTCGGAGTTATTACAACTCAGGTATGATACATACTAAGTTTCTTTAATGTAGAAGAAATTTCAACCTGACAATCAGATTTCTTCCTTAGGAATGTACTATGGATAAAAAATAAAAAATATGTGAGCTGAATCGTGTTTGATATGTGGGCGTTTTGGCCTTTTCCATTCACACACAGTTGTATAATAACATTCTCCTTATTAAGGCGATGAGATATATTCAATTACATTACAACTATTCACAATTTCAATTACTGTGTAATGATTTCATAATCATTTTATTAACACAATAATACAGACTATTCAATAAATTGTATCAAGCGCATTGTTTTTTTTCTCTATTTCATTTCAGTATCAAATTACAAAATGAGTATTTCAATGAGTATTATCAAACTAACCCAGTTCTGGATTGAAAAAATTCTCAGAAAAATCAAAATTCACATCGGCCTGTGAAAATGTTTCTATAGAAATGTCAATTACATTCTCCGATGTCATTATGTGTCCTGAATGCAAACTCTCCCCGTCACTACCGCCATCCTGAAAGCAAGAAATAATCCTACCATCACCCAAATAGTTAATTAGAAATATTCGATCATCCGTAACATAATACTTATATTCTTACGTTCCCATAATTAGGTGAATTCGGGAGATCATAGGTAGATGTGTTTAATGCGGTAAGTGTGCAGGTATCAGTGTCACGAAAAATAATCGAATGGGACTCCATTATGTCATCGTTACTGCAATCGTCATTAATATAAGCTCCATTATCTTTGTGCAATAATTCTGTAAGGCCCTTTATATACTTCATAGCCAATCGCAGAGTCGATATTTTTGTCAATTTTTCATTAGATCCATCTCCCTGTATGGAAAAATACGTTCTCAATACTTGCTTACCATTTAATTGAATTGATCAGGTGTATATGAGGATTTTAATGGATACAAAATTTAAATGGTTGCGCAGTTCTTCTAATAAAGTATCTTTTGTTTTAAAAAATTAAGGTCCGCTTGCCGAATTCCATGTCTCATTGTGAACAAATTACAGAACAAATTGAAAAAAAAAACATTGGGTCTTTTTTATAGAACAAGCATTATGTTATGAATAAAATGATTGATATCTGCTGTAGGATATCTTCCATACTTCGATAAAAGACCACTAAAATCCTCACATTTCGTTAGATCGGTGAAATATAAAAACAACAGAATCAACTTACTGAGAAAATTAATTGAGGCATGTAAGACGGTACGGCCTTCCTTAATGTTTCGAAAGCCAAATTTATTTCACGCATTCTTGAACGTTCTCTAGCGTTTGCTGTTTTTCTTCTGTACTTACTCAATGATGCAGTTGCAGGTTTTTGTTTAACGTTTGATACAGACGTTGTTGATAATTCAGAGGTAACATTGTTATTGTTGTTTTTACCCACCACCACGCACCCTTCTCCCTCGCTGGGTGAAATTGTTGTTTTTTTTTTTGCTCTATGGCCAAGTCGTGGTCTTAAACTATATTTTTCGAAGCTGTTTTTGCAATTAATTAACGATTTACTCACATTCATTTTTTATTCAATATATTAAAGTGACATGGAAATCTGATTATTGTTGTAGTTGCGGTTCGACAATTATGATTATTTTGTTTGCGTGAGTCGAAACACAGAGAGGTCTGTTGGGATCTGCTTCGAAGTGTAGAATACGCCTTGATCAAACTTGTAACATAAATCTCCAAGATATTTCAGTGGGAGAACCAGTTTTATACGATATTCAAAACTTCAACTCAACCCGCTAGAATTCAGCGCTGCAGGCGGCTTGAATTTCAACTATAATTGCCGTCTTTTCAAATATCGGCGCCCTTTGATTCCAATTCACAAGATTCAAACCTTAATAATGTTATCATTCGGTATCACTTATTTTTATTTTTTTTATCAGCAAAAAACTTGGCCATATTCCGAATCGTATTTGGAAACGAATCTGTGATGGCTAATGAATTTTGTAACCATTTTGGTAATGAATTTGACTTATTAGTGTAACGTTTATCGAGTAAAACAACAGCAGCGTAGTCATTAATGTGACGTATGGCTCTTCCGATGCACTGGTTGACTGCTTTCATGCATAAATTCTCGTAGAACAAATTTCCAGCGTTCGGGGCCTGGAAAAAAATTTATATCACAGCACGCGAGTGACTTGAATCAGTCGAAATTTCGTAAAACAAATCGCGTACCATATTCTCGTTCAGAAATTTAATTTTTTCCTGTAACTCCGGCGATTTTATATTCGGATATGGCATACCTATCACTACAATACAACGACCTAGGTTGTCAGAAAAATTTAATCCTTCGCTCAGCTTTCCTCCTGCAACAATAAAAACGTAATCCATCAATTATCGATCGAAGAATTTTCTTTGGATTTTACCTCTGAGCAATTATTCTATTATCATTCTAGTATTGTAACAATACACACCAATAACACTGAATAACAAAGAGCCGTTCTGTGGATGCTGAGGATTATTCACGGAGTTAGTGTAATCTTCGAGTGTTTTTTCTACCTGTAACATAGTTGAATTTTGAAATTGTTGGATCCGATGCTTGGGATTAATCACTTACTTCTGACGTGAGTTTGGGCTCCCTAAAGATACGTTTCTTCATGGATAATTTTTTCAGGATACCTGACGCCTCGAGATGCTTGTTGACTGTGATTTCATATTTGTAAGATGGTAAAAATACAACCATTCCACCCGGCGCAATATTGCAAAGGTTGGACAATATGCGACCGACCTCGTCTAACTGAAAAAAAGATCGGTCATTTACATCTACGTGTATTAGTATCTTAGTTTACCGACTTACAATTCTTTTATCATCCCGATTCTGGTAATTAAATTCTAAATCCGTTCCACTAGGCCCTCGAGTCAACACAGTGGCCAAAATATTATCTTTTGACACAACATGTCCACAGGAGAATGTACGAATTCTTCCAAGATCTGCACCTGCACTCGCAAATAACTGATCCCTAAATTCAGATATAGGTTCCATTGTCCCACCAGCTAGAATAACTGCCCTTGCATCTGTGACTGTTAAAAATTCTCGTATTATAAACCATGCGTTCCTACTATGCATATTAGGATATCACACTTCGAAATAAAGACACAAACCAATATCTGTGAAGTGAGCTGCAGGATTGAGAAGCACGAACTTCAGCGCAGCTTGACCTATCGTGGATGCTGGAAGCAGAAAGACTCGTCCGTCGGAACAATTATTTTTCAAGCAGTCCAAGAAATTTATCACAGCCATGAGAGAGCTGGATTGACTTTCCGCTGACTTTTTATCATCTCTCAATGGAATTTCTACAACTTCAGATGGCTTTGCTTGAAGACTGTTTAGAAAATCCTTCAGTCCTGATTTATGTGTTTTATTATTATGGATCGTTACAATGTTCCCTACTTTATCCATGTATTTCTGAAGTTTAAAACACAGTTTTGAATTTTTCACAAAGTCTATCAGCTTAAACAAGTTTATCGTGTCTATTTCAGCTGCCATTTCAAATTCTTCTAATGTATACAATCTCGATGATTTTTCAGCGATCTTATCCTGAGGATCGGACTTGTTGGTTCCACCGAGAAACTGAATCAATTTCTTCAGGCAAAAGCTCAACTGATTTATGGAAAGGAGATTCATAGGAGAAAACCGTGTTTCAAACCTGTCGAATAGTAAAACTCTGTGAGCACTGAAATAAAAAAGAGATCACAAATATTCATTATGCTCTCACCTATTTTGATACTGGGTCAGTTGATTGAACGAGTGTAGAAGATTCCTTCCTGTGATTTCTGCACTATGCATTCTTTCTATGGCATCTAATAAATTATGTGCTTCATCTATTATCAGTATATTATTCTTGAGATTAATTCCTAGGCTCAAACGTGTACTTTTATGCAAGATTGAATTGTATGGCAAAATAATAACTTGACCATCTTCCACACTATTTCTTGATGAATAATAAGCACAAGTCTTCAATTCTTGTGCAATTTGCGATATGTCTTCAACATCTTTCATAGCACCCAAAATCTGGGTCTTCAGAGCTTCTTGATTTCCAGGTAAAAAAGGGCAACTAGTAGTTACTTTAGATTTCTTTAAACTTTTCTCATCTTTTGCTGTAGACTTTTTACGCTGTAACTGCAGGCACTTTTCATTTATTAGATTCAAATGTTTCAATCGTTTAACATTCTTATTTATGCAATAGCTCATCCTAGAAGCAAGAGGTACCAAACGAACGTTATCACTGTGAGGGCTCCGTTTCAATTCTCCAATAAATTGGGATAACTGAGTGTGTGTTCTAGAGCAATAATAAATCTTGGTATTCTGATATCGATCGGTTTCCTCATCTGATTCGTCAGAATGATCTGAAAAATCCTCTAAAATTAGATCATCATCGTCATGATCTTTTTCATCTTCCTTGTTATCTGAATTTCGATCTACAGAGTCTGGCCGGACAGATTTTGATTTGTGAAATACTCTTTTAGCATCACTTACTATCTTCTGTTTGATTTTTGACATTTTCTCCTCATTCTTTAGTATCAGATCAAGCTGATTTTGTAATAATTGTTTGTCATTTCTAATTTCCAGTTGGTCTGTTTGAATGCTGAACCAATCTGTAGTCTGCTTTTCATCCATTTCTCGTAACTTGGCATCTAATGCTGCTATTCTTACAGTTAAGTCGTTCTTTTTATGATCTTCATGGTCTAGAAGCCATTTAACAGCGCCGCAGATGATAGAAAGAGACTTGCCAGTTCCAGTAGGACTCTCAAATATACCCAGATTACCATTCTCAAGACACATGTACAACTCTGTCATAAAATCTTTTTGAATTTGATATGCAGGAAATGGAAAAGCAAATTCCACAGGTGGTTCCATAGCTGTCATTTTTCAAATACAGTGATTAGTCGCTTTGTAGTTTATTATAATACTCGTGTATCCATAATTAATTAATTGTGGTTCACAATCCTCGAAGATTCTTAACAGTTGTTCTAATTTAAGCTACCCTATTTGTGAACTCGTTTGGAAAGTAATGTTTGGACTGCTGCTTGACTACTGTCAAAATCGCCAATCTTTAGTCAAAACAGTAAAAATGTGCTCCTAGCGTTGCCATCTCGTGCAAGCGATGTGTAAGCAATTACTTTCAACATCAGCGCTCAGCAGTGGCAGCCAACTATAACACCCGTTCCTGTCGGCAAGGGAAGGGAGAAAGAAGGGAGGATAAGCTGTCAGCAGTTCGATTCCGAGCACCCTTTGTTGTTACGTTAGTTCACGTTTGTAAATTCCGAAGAGTAGATACCAAAATGGCAGTGACGGTTAGTCAAGTGACGTTTCGCAGCAGCTTTCTTTTTTCCATTTTCACGTGTAATTCAGGGCCTCAGATCTCAACCAAGTGAGCATGTGAAATCGTTAATCAAACGTCATAACGTTGGCGAAGGACACCGAACACCTCACAATACTCGACAAGATTGGTAAGTTTGAAGAATCTCATTGTCAGTCAGCTCATCGTTCTCCAAACCGTATCTGGAACGCTCCTGTTTCAAAGGTCCCTTTATCATTTGAAAAATTTTCATGCATCATTTAAAACCCCATGTATTGGAACTTTTCTGTTACCTACGTAGATTTTACTGGTGACTAAACACCTACATGTTCATGTTTATACGGATTTTCAAAAGTCTGTTATTATCCGTAGTCAAATATGTTTGTCACATTTCATTGTCATAAAAAATCTTCATTGGTAACTACAATTATTACGCCACTATTCTTCTCATCAGGTAGGCGCTATGCGACTTAAACCAAAACACAACTGTGACACAATACTCGATGAAGGCAATGATAAGCCTTGCAATGATCATAATAATAACAACAACAACAATGTGTATGCAAATTATTTTACGTTGCACAATAGATAATGAGTCTGAATAGCGATCAAAAGATTTCAGTTTTCAAATAGTCATAGGCTCAATGGAACAAAATTACCAGCGTCTTTATTTTTCCTGATATTTTTTTCTTGTGCTAACTTTACAGTCATATACTAACACACTACAATTAGTATTCTTTATTTGGACGCTAATTGTACAGTGATGAATTGATTACACATATTTGTGATGTGTATGTTGGTCATTCTGTACGACTTCCTGACATACTTTCATATTTACGCCTACCCAACGCAAGTGCTTATCTCTTTTCTATAAATATATGATTCTTCCGGTTATCCAGACAATATTAATGATTCACTTTTTCATGAATCACGCTCTTGTTAGCAGTTAGGAACTCCTGTAATTCAGGTAATGTTTTTATAGTCATATATCTTATGTACAATTCTAATCTCACGACATCCTTGAGGAAGCGTTTCGCCCCGTTGATTTTCTGGCTTACAAGAGCATGACTATATCCGGACTGATATCTATAAGTATAATTAGCAGAAGTGAAAAAAATTCGAGATTGCAATTCATTTCAGTATGGAGGTATGATATGATTCATTGATGATTCGTGTAATATCAGAATCTTGATATTCATTGTTGTGTAATGTCATTTTATGCTGTGTAAGGTTATTTCCTTGTAGAATTTATTTATTTATCGTTATGTATTTCAACTTTCTTTAAACAAATAAAATCGAGAATGTGAAGTGCTTCAACTACCTGTTTCGATTGATTTTACTGGTCATTTACAGCTACAGCAGATACAGTAGTGTGTGTTTCTCATTAGCTTGTCATTCACGTCACTCGGAAGTTGCACTCTGCAAAAACGTCCAATACTGGAACTGATAATAATAGTCCCTATTAGATGGTAACGAGACATTTATTCATCTGAGCTTGGTATATATATACGTATCCACCTATACAATCTCACTTCTCATTCATTTGGCTTCTTGCCGACACAGTTTTATCTGTAGCATAGGGAATCGCAACTTCAGGTATTAATTATACGTATGTACCTACACATATATTTCTGGATACCTACATATTTACATGCTCCGAATCAAGGTTTACAGCCTAGATATGATACTATGGATTCATAAATGACAGATTCGTGCACACATCACCTATCATAAGTTAACCCAATTGAATTAGAGGGAGGAAAAACCCAAATTCTATTAATCTGATTCCCAGGTCCTCCTGCTATTCACATGACGCGATGACCCTCCACTGGTGGATGCATTGGTTTTGGGTGACTCTATCAATCACCGGTAAGTACGACAGACTGTCATTTGTTTTTAATATTACCAATAATTATTTATGAATCTAATATGACTAATTAATGGATTCTAGCTGTTACAGGGATTCCCCTACCCTCTACGGCAGCTGAAGTTGGACCGACGCTGATACTGACGGAAAAATTCCTACAGACAACTCCTCGTTATTCCTCTTTCCCTTCGTCTTCCTTGCCCTCCGCATTTCCTAAAAACCAAAATTTTCGCACTGTCAAAGCGATAGAAAATCCTCTACCACCATCACCGACTGTGCAGAGCAGTACTTCTGCTGCTGTAACTGAGAAGTCTGGGGTTTTACCAAAGAATTGGAACACCACGAGAGATGATGAGAAGGATGAAATTTCAGTATTAAATGATCCCAGACCCCAGGATTCCAATGATACACGACCTGCCTTATATATCGACCACGCAAATAGATCTTCTGTTAACAGACCTTCGTCTGTAATAAAAAAGGACAGCAAAGTTACGTGGATATTAGCAGCAAATAAAACTGCGAGAACGATAAAAATCATAGATGGGAAGTCAAACGTAGAACGTGAAGGGGTTAAGAGGAACAAAAATTCCTCAGAGGTAGAAGTTGAGGAGGTTAGTGAGGCAGACCTCGCTGTATTACCGCTAAACGAGGCTGTCTTACCAACTAGGCTTAAGCTGGTCTTGAACAGAACTAAATTTATTCCTTCCACTAACGTAAATGAGAAATCGAATGGCAAAATTGATGGGGTAGAACCTCTGAGGCAAAAATTTGCTGAGACAAGGCTCGAGGCTACCGCAGCATCCATTCTGCAAGGTCAGCTGCTCATTCTCGAATAATGTTTATCAATTGCCCATAAGGTTCCAACACTTTTTTCCTTTTTTTCGTCACAATTTTCTATTTAATAATATTTACAGGCATAAGCGAGTCTCCGAGATTGAGTAGAGCGAGAAGCGCCTTTGCCGGAGACTACCAAGAAGATCAGGGTAAGCAGCAAGAACAACGGAGGCAGGAAAAACCGCCAGATAACTCTGGAAACGTGACTACCTCTGCTGTTGACATAGCTGCAGTCACTGGCAGCTGTTTGGCAACTTTAGTTTTAATCGGAACAATGGCGAGCTTTGGATTTGTTATGTACAGGTAATAAAGAAAAAAACAGTTCTGAAAAAAGATATTCAGATATTGAACTCCACAAACAATGCAAGTATTCTTAATTCTAGGAGGCGATATTTAAATCCACCACAAACGCTGAACAGCGACAAATGCAGTAATCCGGACAGCTCGGGGTACATCGATGATTCAACGATTCGGGTAAGAAAATTAAATTAATGGCTGTTCTGAACTGCCATTGATGATTAATCAAATTCCTCGGATATTTTATAGGATAATTCGGAGGAGATGTACAGCTTGGATAACGACTCCTTCCTCAATTCTCTCGAGGCTATGACCATACAGAATTACTGGACTGACAGCGTGAAGCATACAAAGTTGTGAGCTTGTTCAGCCCGAGCAAACTAGGAACAGAAAATCCGTCCTGTACACTCGGATATTTTATTTGAAGATTGGTTTTGTTGGAGATGTCGACACATTCCAATACGGCACACTTATTCGTTATTCGATGGTCAGATTTATTGCCTATTCGTATGCAGGACTTTATTGCTGAAGTTTTATAACTGATGATGAAGGAGCGTGCCCAGTTGAGCTGTGAAACTGTCAAGTATTAAAAATAATAGTGCAATAGAACGCGACATGTTCTTGAGTGTAAGTAGTTTTATGTAAGGTGAATTTAGGTTTTAAAAAAAATACGTACGTGAGTGGCAAATTCAAATTTAGTAGGTCATATGTTGGTTGGGTGTTAATATTATTGAAATAGCTTGAAATGAGAAGTACAAATAAAACTCTTAGGGCTCAGTTCAGAGCGTATATTGTAATGAATGATTGTGAACCAGCAGGTATGGCGGATTCCAAATTTACAAGTATATGAATTAACAGGTGTACATAAATCAATATTGTCTACGGTGATGGAATTTTTAACTGCGAAAGAAGTTCCGCTACGTATTTCATACACTGTTATAGTATTAGAACTAGTATTAGCATGACGGATTCGTAGATCGATTGGTCGGCTGCCATTAAATTAATTTGCAAAATACAGTTAGTCAGAAAGGATTTTAACTAATTAACAAAACATCGGACCAATATAATAGTTACATAGGTGAGCTATCGATAAACTAATAGCCTTTACATGATCGACATATCCAGGTAATAATTATACTCGTAAATATAGCGGTTTAGAGATGTAAAATATTGGGAATTGTCACGGTTAGCAATCTTCGGAACATGGATACGTGATAACAAGATGAATAAATATGTCCATTGGAAAATCTGAGCCGATAATAAAAATATTTAATTTTAATTTTAACAGCAGAAAAGTAAAAACTCTAATATTTTACGGGTGATCGAAATCACTACTAACATTCGTCATAATTGTCCCTAAAATTATATTTCTATATGATAAACTCTGAAAATCAATTGTGATAGATACAATTAACTAACTTTTCATCGTTAACGGTAGTTTGTAGGGTAGATCAGGACTTAAATTAGCTGCCCACACACCCACCTAGTTACTTAATTACTTTTATCTTATACACCGACGTTATTATCTGCACTACCCATAGTTCGTTGTATCATTGTTACTTTTTAATTCGTAAGGTTGTGAATACTAGAGACATACGTCGTTGATATTGCTTAGTCGTAAATACAATAAATTATCAAAAATAATCGAGGTTAAACTAAATAAAACGTCGAAAACACGAATTCATAATATAATGCTTCTTTGCACTACGGTAAAGGATATAATTATTATTACAGATATTGTAACACCAGGTGGCTAGTTCGTATGGTATAGCTTAGAGACCCTTTACGTATAGCTGAGTTATTACACTGTTTATATAATATTTCACTTATTATCTCGTGTATATACCTATAAGACAAGGGAGATATCGAAAAATCTTCATGACGTTATCACGTCGGGCGAGCAGCAATAAATTTCGGTCATCGTCATACCAACTGCAACTATGATGCAACACAAAGGAATTAAATAATGTATACAAAAACCGCGCAGTCTGCGGTATTTAAATCGTAATAAATTATTTTATCGTTCACAAAGCACCAAATGATCTACCCTATTAAATTCACGTTGTTCCACAACATCCCATCCCACGTATTTAAAATAAGCTTTACGCGCTTTTCACGGCCAAATTGGTTCATCGGATAAACGTTAGAGGTCGGCTGTGGGTAAACTTTCAAATGTTCAAAGTGACGAAGTGGCGCGTTGTTGCCGCCAGAATTCCTGTCGGCTCTTCAAAAACGCGATTCCCTCTTCCGCGTATGTCGCGATGTGATCTGCTGAGGCCTGATGCGGAGCTTTTATGTCTGAAAAAATATTACAGAATCACGTAATTAGAACCTTAATAACACTAAATATCGCAACAGTTTATACATTTAATCTAATCTCCGAGATTCTTAAACGCCTGTTGCATGTCATCATGGATCCTGTTGAACTCAGCGCGTATTTCGTCTTCTCCAGAGCTTCCAGGGTCCTGAAATTTCATGGAAGCGATCCTGTGAAGTAAGTCTCGCATCGATTCCCTTATGATATCCCACGTTATCCTGTGCGCAATGTGTGTGTCTTGTGGGCTATTTTCAACAGCTGCTTTTGCCAGATCATGAAACCCAATAATATTTCTCAGCATCCCAACCGTCTTGTAAAACGGACAAAAACGGTCATAAACCGAATAACTATTCTGCTGTAAAAAATCCTCCTTCAAGATCCTTGCAACTTCAAGAGTGACCTTATCCCCTTCGGCTAGTGACCCCTTTCCAACAAGCTGGACTATCTCACTGAGTTCCTGTTCCTCCTGAAGGATCTGATTAGCCCTAGCTCTGAGATTGACAATCTCTGGGAAATTCTCTTCGTAGAATTCATCCAATGCTCTAAGATACTTGCTGTATGAAAGAAGCCAATTTATCGCAGGAAAATGCTTCCGCTGTGCAAGTTTCTTATCAAGTCCCCAAAAAACTTGAACAATTCCAAGAGTAGCGCTGGTTACTGGGTCAGAAAAATCTCCTCCAGGAGGTGAAACTGCCCCAACAAGACTGACAGAACCTTCCCGTTCAGGATTCCCCAGGCATTGAACTCTCCCCGCACGTTCATAGAAACTTGCAAGTCGTGCACCCAGGTAAGCTGGGTATCCAGAGTCCGCAGGCATTTCAGCTAGCCTCCCTGATATTTCTCTAAGGGCTTCAGCCCACCGGGATGTCGAGTCCGCCATCATTGATACATTGTATCCCATATCTCTGAAATACTCAGCTATTGTTATTCCCGTATAAATCGAAGCTTCTCGGGCTGCGACTGGCATGTTGGATGTGTTTGCCACAAGGCTTGTCCTCTTCATAATTGACTCTGTGGCACCTTCCACTTCTACCGAAAGTTCTGGAAAGTCCCTAAGGACCTGCAGAAGAAGAGATTGAATTACGTGAGGTGAAAGTTTTTATAACAATTTACACACTTCTGACATCTCGTTGCCTCGTTCCCCGCACCCTACATACACTATGACATCAGAATTAGAGTATTTTGACAGTGACTGTGAAATGACAGTTTTTCCACATCCAAAAGCACCTGGGATAGCCGTTGTTCCTCCTTGGACACAGGGAAAGAGAGCATCGAGAACCCTTTGACCAGTGAGAAGTGGATGATTGGCATTGAGCTTTTCCGTGTACGGTCTTGGCGTCCGGACAGGCCAAAGCTGGAGCATGGTATGTTTTTTTATTACCCCATCAAATTCTGTTTCAAGTATGACATCATCAACGGTATAGCTTCCTTCTGGAGCGATGTAGGTTATTGTTCCCATAGCCTTTGGATGGACAAGCAATTTGTGTCTGACTAAAGTATTTTCATCCACGATACCGAAGAGGTCACCTCCGGCAAGATGACTTCCTGGTCGAATTTTTAATGGCACGAAGTCCCAGTTTATACTTCTGGATAAAGCGGGAGCCGCTATACCCTTGGGTATGTAAATCGAGCCTGTCAACTCGTGGATATCTTTCAACGGACGTTGAATCCCGTCAAAAATACTTCCAAGAATACCAGGACCCAATTCTATGCAAAGAGGACTTTTGGTACGCAAAACGGGATCACCGACTGTCAGACCGCTTGTTTCTTCATAAACCTGGACCGTTGCCGTATCCCGATCAAGACGAATTATCTCTCCTATCAATTTTGAGTGACCGACACGCACTAATTCGTACATTGCAGCTCCTAGCATTTTTTCCGCGGTAACGACTGGCCCCGATACTCCGAAAACGTAACCCACGCATGATTCTGAATCAGATAAATCTTGATCCCGTAACGCGGAAGACATCGCTAAATTTATAATGAAACAAATGAATGATAATTGAAACGAATTTTATGCATGAGCGGCGTTGCACGAATTATCAAAACAATAGAACGAGATAAACCGAAATTATGTAATTATCGTCACGTAATCACCTGGATGTTTTAACAAGTTCTGCAGATACTTTTTGTCGACTTCCAACTGTCCCAGAAGTCGTTGATGAGCAGTGTTGCTTTTCTGCTTGTCTGGAGTCTCAGATCGCCGCCTTCTGTTCACATTCTTCTTTTCTTTTGGTGGGTCCTTGGGTTCAGGGACACACCGTTTGATATTCGAAGTGTTTGTCTCATCCTTTGAGGGCTCATGTTCGTCCGCAGGAACATTATTTCCAGCCAAAAGGGATACAGGTATGGGAGGAGACTTGTCTGCAATGAAAGTTAAAAATATTGTGACCAACTTTCTTGAAATTTCTGTAATAAAACGGGAATTTATTTATTACTGGTCAAATACGAACCCCCGATTATATTCTGGATGGCTTCTTGAGCTTTTTGGACACCGAGTCTGAACCCGTCAAACTCGGAGCGAATCCTCATACCTCTATAATAATAAACGAGGCTGAGTTCAAAATCTCCAAGATGATAGAGCGCTTCTGCCTTGTAATACATCGCCCTGGCGTTGCTTGGTTCCTTTGAATTTTCCTGGAGGGCCGCCTCGGCATCCTGTAGAGCTTTTTGGGGCTCCCCAAGAAGGAGGTAACACTTGCTTCTCGCTATGAGCGCGTTTCTATCTTCCGGACTGAGTTCAAGCGCCTGAAATGAGATAAATTTTGTTAAATTCAATATAAACACCAGGTTATACCGTGAGAAGATATTTATTCGATCGTCAGAATCTGTGTTCCTCAAAAACCTTATTAACAAAATTAACGGCGATTTCAACGTCTCCGGATCGCATTTCGCGTGCCGCAAGAGCTAACATAGCTCCAGGTTCGGCTTCCTCCGGGATTTGGAGTGCCCGGCACCTATCTTGTTGCCTTTTCATTTTCAGGGATTGTTTTATATCTCTGCTCCCCATATTAACAGCAGCGGCACGATCTTTATCCGTATAAACCTCTTCCTGTCTCCTAAGTCCGCAATTCTTTCGTCTTTTCTTCTTCTTAGATTTTTGCGCGCTCATCTCAGTATCCAACAAGTTAGCTTTCATTCCTCGGCCACCGCTCTTTCGTTTTTTTCTCTTGTCACCGCGCTTTCTGTTTCCCTCGTTCTGATCATTTTTCAATTCCGACAGGGTGTCTATCGTGGCCGAAGTTCCAATCGTTGAAGAATCACCCAAGGTAGCTGTTCTGACATCTCGCTTGTTCGTTTGCCTACCACCACCGTATTTTCCTCTACGATTTCCATTGTCGCCTCCACGATCAACGCTCTCCTCCAGACCAACCCGTACAAAACTCAAGAGGAAATCGTTCGATTGCAAAGTTGGATTGAGGATTTCCGTTGCCTGAGCACTCGCCATATCTGCAGACGCGAGTTCGCCTGCACCGATAATATCCGGTGATGTATCCTCAGCCATATTTTCACGTTAGCGATGAGGTAAATTTATAAAATCAGTTAACCGTCGACGCGTTCCTCCGGAAGATGCGGTAGGTAAACCGAAAGGGAAAAATCTGATACGTGTGGATATCGACACCGAAGGTGGCTCGTTTCCTTGGAAACTCAGTCAACAATGCGTCATATTCTTATATTGTTATCGTACACACATACGTTTTTACCTATTCTAGAATCATTCCCTGCATGGCACCACGTGACGTCTTTAATACCTATACGATTTTCGATATACAGCTGCGTGCCGAACTTATTTTTCTTTTTAATTCAAACGAAATCGCATCCAAACACGACGCTTTTTATTACATGCATACCATACATCCTGCGATACACGTCGCGTGCGGATTGCTCGAATTCCCGGAAGTTTAGATGGGATATCTTTGGGGATTCGTTTCATAAGAGCAGGAAAAAAAATGATATATATATCATATCACAACATCATCGTATTCCTATACCTATACAAGACGAGGTTCGTATGCATTTCGCACCTGTGGCTTCTCAAAAGGAATGATAAATTGTTTTTCGATTCATTTTCTGACAGACTATAAACAAAATAGTATATAGTATTGTAGTGCACTAACCTGGTTGTACGAATACAAAGCTTTGTTGTAGTTTCCATTTTTTAAATGTCCCGCAGCTTCGTCGACGTGAAGTTTTGTTTCTACCGTTGCCGCAGATGGTTTTACAATCTTTCCTTGATTTCCTTTTGAATTACCAGAATTTCCTGGAGGATTATTATTGGTACGTGGCGCCATTTAATCTCTCCCTTAGGATATCCTTTCACCGTCTCCGACAACTGGAGCAGATCCACATCACCCTACAAGCGGGTGCAGGAAATTCACCCTGTAAAAATTCGATTCTACTATGTAATTATTCTGATTATATTTATCTTTTCTATTTTTTGAAGGGGAAGAATTTTCGAAATCAAACTGAATCTCTTCTCCAGACCGTTTAGCGGTTCCCGAAGGAATGTGAACGTACCTTCCAGTTCTTTTCTATATCAGAATTATTATACCATGGCAAGCGGTGTTCCTTCGAGGACGCTATTATATTATTTAACCGAGACAGGCAGTGCCAGCTGCTGCAGATAATGCTTACAAATTACTAATTGCAGTATAAATATATTCCCATTTCAGAAACATTTATTATCCCTATAGGACATAAACCATAACGGGATATAATATAACCTTTTATTTTCTTCAACACACAACATAATACACACACCGCACATACGTACAATAGGTAGACGTACGAATACTCACAAAGGTAATTCACTTTGCGTGCAGTCTAATAAACCTTATATTAAACCCGTTAATTAACCGCTGACTCATCACGCGGTCACGAGATTCTCGATATTGTTATTATCATACCTGTCTCATTTCCCCCAAGTTGAAGAGTCCCGAGGATTTTCAATATTTTGAATTTTCATCTCCGTATAATCTTCCGGAAAACTCATGGGATCCGGCTCTCGCACTTTTCATGTTCTGTTTATCGGATAAACAAAAATTATTGTCATAATTATTTATTTATTTTTTCTGTATTCCGGTTCCCAGTTTTTTTAAATCATTTCCTGGACTGAGACAAGTGCATGAAAAAGTCTCATTTTTTGTACAGTGGTTTCAATTTTCGTAACGCACTTCACTCACCTTTTGTGGCGGCGTGATAAAACTTTTTGTGAATTTTTTTCCCCCTCTCTTCTCGACTCCTCGGATTGTTCGTCTTCTTCCCGTGGGATGATTTCTTAGGGACAGAGCATTGTATAAGCCGTCTTTTAAGGGTGGTGCAAGGAATAAAACTGAGATATATTTGAACCGAATTACGTCTTCCAGGCATACCGAGCTATTATTTCGATATAATTATTAATCGATAAACAGCTGAGGGAATGAACGAGCCACCGTGGAAGACCCTTGCGTGTTTTGAATTCTTTAATATTGGCGGAATTATTATCGAACAAATTTACGTATTGTAGAAGCGCGGTTGATATAAGCTGTAAGCTTGACTATATACATATTGTATAATATGATATTTATATTAAAAAACAAACTGCAGCATACGACGAATTGATAACGTCACGCTACGGAAACTGTTCATAACTTTCTTGAAGGGAACAGGAACCGCCAGATTTAGTAGAAAGGGATAAAGAAAATGCAAAACTACAAGTTATACAACTTAAATCCAAATAGTTTTTATTATTTTATGGAAATGTGAAAAGATCATGGGATGCCTTAGGCCTGCACTGTCTTTAGCGCAATATCTTCTACTTCAGGAAGTATTTCCTTATTATCCTCTTTGTTTCCGCGGATGTCATCTTTGGTGATGCTGTACTCCAGACCCTGTCCGGCGATGTAAGTTCGAACGTCCGCACGACCCAAGGGATTGAGTTTCGGACCATCGCCAAGTTCCTCAACGACTTCTCTGGAGACAAAAAAAGAAAAGAAATAACGATCGATTAGAACTAATGAAGATTGATTAATTGATATTCACGCGTGAATAATCGTTTGGAATATTTTCTACTTACGAGACAACTCGGAATCCCCCGGTTCCAGCAACGTAATTTACTGTCCGCCGGAAATATCCATCGCTGTAAGAGTAAGATCCCTTCAGATTAAGACCATCTCTAGTTTCGGTCCTGTTTTGATTGTTGTCCATTATTCCGTCGACAATTGAGGAAGCGAAGGTGTAGACTGCGTTAGATGCTTCCTGTTCTAATCTGAGTTTTTCCAGGAATCTTGCTCGCGCTCTGGGCTCAATGGGAACATTTCTTCCATCGATAACTTCGTAAAGTGGTTCCTCCGGGATTTGTTCAGGTTCCTCAGAGGGCGTCAGGGCTTCCTTCAGGATTCGGAGAGGTTCCTCCAAGATTTCCAGGGTTTGTTCCAGGATTGGCTGAGGTTCTTCGGAGACTTCTGCAATGACAGCAGCTTCCGTCGGTGCGGCTTCGGTGGGTGCAGGTAATTCCTGTGCGATATCCTGGCTCAGGACTCCTGCCAAAAGGACGGCGAGGATCGCGGTCTGAAAATGGCGAAAGAATAGAAAATAAATAATTCGAATTAAATAATAGAATCAGATATAAAAGCAATCGATTTTCGGCAGATTCGTTTAATTTTCCCTATCGAATTTTTACCTTCAAACTTGTTGAGATCATCATGATTTCGATAGCGATTAAGTTCTGTTGAATTTGAAAGTGAGAATGTCTTTTATATACTAACAATTGACGCGCCCTCGGGACCACTGCTCATTTAAGCCTGTAGGGGAGTCACGTGGATTGGTTAATTTTGGAATTGATGGTGATATTTAGCTTTCCAAATTTCGAATACACTTTCACAATCATTTCTTATGTGTATAGATAGCCGCGTATGTGACTATGGAAAATTGAAAATATTATTCGTCGAGTTTACTTACTTTACTTTCTGCAGTTGCAATGGTTCGAGTGTATGCAGATATGTATCCAGGAAATGCAAATTCCCGACAATTTCTTACAATATTTATAATTTTAGAGTTTCGTCAAGTGGAAAATAATTTTTTTACTATATTCTATGAACTTTGGTTTTCCCATTCGTTCAGCTATCCAGAGTTTTCCCGGGGCTTAAACTACAAGATAATCACGTAATCACCAATTATACGCACGAGGAAAGTTAATGACTAGCTATCATCAGGGCATTCCGATCTCATTCAAGATAGTAACTTACCAAATTAAAAATCTAATCTCTTCTGTACATATCTCGCATAATTTTTTGGAAATTTCGTATCGATGTTTTACCTATACTAGCATTCCATTGCAGCGTTACCTTAATTTCATTTACCGTCAGTCATGACTAGACAAATACATCAAAATATTGGAGGAAAAATATGTTGATTTTCAGCCCAAACATCGCAAAAATCTAAAAGGATTTGCCTTTGATTTTTTTTATTATCTTGGGACCAAAAATTAAAATCATTCGTATGAATAAATGAATGAAAAATACGTGAGATACTGCCACGCTTAATTTTTATTATACATGAAAATATACACATATCAATTATACATATAGATTTCTCGATCAATGCATTTCCCTGTGCACGACAACCATGCACTGAAACGTATTTATGTCATTGATTCCAAGGCACGGTTCGGAGGTTGTTTTTTTAACTCTTCTCTCATGGCAAAACATGCTGGTATTGTTGTTTACTTTAACATTTATGCTCCCCTTGAAGCAAGTAGCGATGGTCGTAGGCCTCGATGAGGTAATCGGTGCTATTCTGGGAGGCCTCGATAACTTTCCACTCGATTTTCTTCTCAGAGACTGCAGATTTTCGTTGTCGAATTTCCCCTGAAATATAATAATCGTTTCAATTCCGCCATAATGGGTCAGCAGAAAAAAAAAAGGAAAAAAACCAATTAAATTAATCGACGGATCAATTTTACCGGAACGACTCTGAGGTACGCTGGGATAAAAATTCCAGAGTTCAAAGTAACCTGAGGTGATCGTCGCTCTCTGCAGATGCCCCGTGGTAATGAAATTTCCCCACAAGTTCGATCATCGTCGCCTAAATTTTCTCGCTGTTTTATTCTCCGCTGTGAATTACCGTATTTTAAAAGTTTTGCCGTCATGGATTCCTCGGACACGACCTTTGTAGAGGTAAAAATCTTTTTATTCTTATATCGGGGAATACCGCCGGATAATTAGAGCGTTCATTGAATATTCCATCTTTTTACCTCCAGGACCGTTTGGATCAACCGTGGCATTTCCGGTTGAGTTTCTTTCCCCAGTTTTATTACCTCGGACTCGACATCTCTCAACGGTCTTTCACGCGCTGCGTTTTTTCTCATCAAAGACCTTAAATAATTCCACGGGATGAATATTGACAGAAAATAACAATCTAACAACGATTGAAAAATGATCTTTCGAACCTTGCTTTTTTTTTCAGTATCTCCTGGGCGTCGGGATAATGGGCTATGGCTTCGTTAAGATCTGATTTACTGAGAACGAAGAGGTTTGAAAAACCGTGCGATCTGACGTCGGCCGTTCGACGATTCCCACCGTTCAAAGCCAGCAAACTTATTTCCCCGAAAACTGATCCTTCCGTTAACGTCGCCAGAACTTCGGTTCCAGAGGATCCTCCGATGACCTGTACGGCTCCAGTTTTCACTATATACATCTCCTTACCAACTTCTCCCTACAGATTTTTTTCGAAGGATAAAAACTGGTTGAATTATTCATAACCGAAATAACGATATTATATCAGCCAGCCACGCACCTTTCGACAGATTATATCACCGGGCAAAAAAATTACGGGCCGAAGTTTTAGGACCAGTTCGCGAAGGAGAGCTTCGTCGCAATCGTGGAACAATTGAACTTTACTTAGAGTCTGGATGTGGACGTTTATGGCCACGTCCGTTTTCATTTTAATTGGAAGAGAGTCTAAGATTCGGCCTTCATCTAAAAAATATGAAACAGTACTTTAAAATCCACCGATCACAGATAATTTCAAATATTGATTTTATTATTATTTATTGGTACCTACCAAGGGTGTGTTGCTGCTCCCAGGTAAAAGTGAACCAGAGTTTTACCCTCTCTTGTAATTCACAAGGGAGGTTCAATCTTCTCATATATTCAAGAGTCTCGTCAACCAGCTTCCGGTATTCCGTTCTCGAGTAAGTAGCTGTCGTGATTA
This sequence comes from Athalia cordata, assembly GCA_963932425.1. Taxonomy (NCBI): domain Eukaryota; kingdom Metazoa; phylum Arthropoda; class Insecta; order Hymenoptera; family Athaliidae; genus Athalia; species Athalia cordata. Next base: position 38,718,004 of record OZ010626.1, read on the forward strand.
TGTCTCGAATCTACGTTAAGTATTGTAATTGAATTATAACTATTCTAATTGAATAGAAAATTATTTAGATATAATTTTAATCACCTGGCCGATGAGCAGAGCAAAGACGAAAACGCCCATCAGCCAACTAGCCGTCATGAACATGTATTCGTACTCGTTTTCTGGCTTAGGATTTTTTCCAATCGAAGTCGCTGTTTTTGTTGCAAAATAAAAACAACGGATGTAACTGAAAAATGTATAAAAAAAAGAAAATACCAATGTATATGTGATTGTCGTAGCAGAACGTTATGTCTATCATTTAATAACGATGGTTGTAAAATACGAAATCGCGGAAGATGATTTATTCATTCTGCATGATCTGCAATGCGGTCTTTAATGGAAACTCACTCACGCGTTTCCAACCCCATTGAAGACCCATCCATTGCTGCCGAGGCCTTCCCAAGCAGAAAAAGCGTAATAAGCGCAAGCGTTTATGTGGATTAAATACAGCATGTAGGATAAGGTCCGAGCTATCCGTACCACGTGAGGATTAGAAAGAACGCTATCCATGCAATTATACAACTCCCAAAATGTCTGAACCTGCGGTGCATTATAAACATAATCCTGGTTCTCATGTAAATTCTTGTGATATTCTAGCAGATTTGGACATAATCTACGATTATATTGTACCTTGAAAAATCTAGGAATTCTGAGAAGAGCTTGGCAATATCCATACACAAAGTAAAGCAAGTCCAGAGGAACCAACGACAAAATATCCATCTGTAAATCAAGACTCAATCGATTATTCATTATTTTTTTATTATAAGGATCTGCAATAAGGTATAGCCTATTTGTTTAGCATACTTTAAACTGCCATTTTCTCATATAATTCTTCCTCGTGAGTCTGGGATCCTTCACCCAGAATCCATCTTCCAAAAACATAACTCTTGGTCTGACAAGAACGATATCTACGAGGTAGATAATGTCCGCCAAATAATCGCAGACCATCCATTTTCCGGTATTACTAATTGTTTGATAAGGAAATGTACTCCTCAACGGAATTACGCAGCAATTGTAAGTGAAGCATAGCGTCACGAGAAGAAGCCAGTATATGTAGGCATAGCCTGCAATTATTGGAAATTTAAATCATATTCCTATATTTTATTGCCTCAGGATATCGAGCAAACGCCTCTGCAGCCCTGTACGATTGAACCTACTTTGGGGATCTATAGATCTGTTCCAATTGATGTTTTTCAGCATGCACCATCTACTCCTGTTTTGCCCGAGAGCAGACTTTGTCCAACCAGCTTCGGTATCGTGAACAGTTTTTTGTGTCCTTACGCCAGCGTCTGTACAGTTACAGTTGTCTCCTGCGGTTGGAATGAAATTTCATAAAAAGGATGGGTATTATATTCACACCTACTCGAAATCGATATCATGATGATAATCGTGTGTGCAAATTATCCCGAGGGAACCGCTCACCCTGCTCGCTGCTAGCCGTCGAAGGAGTTGGCGGAAAATCAAGACGCCTTCGAATTCTTTGTGCACGTTCTGTAAAAGCACGTACCAAATGTTGCATTCTTTCCTGGATGAAAAGCTGACCGTTGGAATGAACGCTAAAATAATTAAAATCGGAATCATAAAAGAAAAAAAAAAAACTTGAAAACTAGGAAACAATACCAGGTTTATTTTTATACTGACGTATAACCGCTTCCCGTGTTGCATAATATTTGTGGCGAGGCCTGAATTTCCGTCTCAGAATCCCCATTAAAGGAATCAATGTCCTCGGAAATTTTTTGAATCATTTCTGGTCGCGATATTGTTCCTGATGGATTTAAAATCTCTGAGCCTGAAGGATCAACTGCTCCTGCAGGTATAAAATAAATATTTGCCAACCATTCTATGTATTTATATTTGTAATTTTTTTTTTTTCCAGAATTGCCTGACTCCCGGAATTTGGAAGAATAATTCTATACCAGAGTTTGCAAATCCCTCTGTTATTCCGTCATCCCTGAAGCTGTTATCCCTTCGATTGCACAACGGGAATGATTCAATATCCTCATTATCACACCAGGAAGATCCTATCGAAGAATGTTTATCGCAGGACATTTTATCGAGCTCCAATTGCACCGGGTATACCATTCTCTGTAATTATTTTATTAATTTTAATTTGTTTTTATCATCTGCCACAATTTTATCGTCTCTACATATTTTTTTATTGTTAGCCGTAGGATGAGGTGCATAATTTATGCACAGAAAACATTTTTATGCAGGCACTGACCTTCTTCAACAATCCCATTCTTTCCATTGCCGTTGAAGAGCAAGGACTGAACTATCGCGGTTCTTGAACACGACGTATGGTGTATTATTATTATTATTGTTATACAGGAGAATCGAGATTTTAGAGAGCCTGCGCATCGGGATGGATCAATATTTTCCGATACTTTACGTACACATAAGGTGTATTTTCACCTTATTGAGAACTTGGATTGCCGGGAGTGTTCTTAATTGTTCAAAGCAATTTTTCTACATTTTGTAGGCGTTATTAGAAAGCTGCAGTTTACTGAATCTGAATTGATGAATCTATGAAAAAATGAGGGACTGTGGGATCTCAGAGTTCCACTAGATCTAAATATATGACTTAAAAATTCCAGAATTTAAATAGCGGATTAAAACAATTGTGCCTGTTGGCACGTTCAACGAGTCTGCAATACCTGTTTGTAAAACAATTAATGATGAGTCATCGTTGTTGTACTGCGAATTATACGATTGCTTGTTATTTTTATCATTCGAATTTTATAATTACATAATGAACAACAGACGTCAAACTTTACAGCTCTATGGAGCTTGAGATCCTTCGCGATCGTTAGACGAATCACAATCTGGATATCGATACCTGCAAAGCATAAAATCGATAAATCACTGATCTCTAGTTTTGATAGAGATCATTGTGATAAATCTATCATATAAAATGTTCAAACAAACAAAAACATATTTCTCAAACGGGAATCTTTTCTCTAGACTTTGACCATCGGAAATGCAGACGTATACAACACGAGGTTGATAACGCGATAAGTGCGTAACAGAATTTCAAGGATCTACGTAAGACGATAACATAATCGGCTTGTCATTATCATTTCAATTTTCTACAACCCGATGTAACGTTTTAAAATGGGCAAATCTGAATTCGATTATGCCGATCACTTTGGCTGAAGTCATATCCATATCCCCCATCATTCGTCTATCATTCTCAAGCCTGTTCAGGTAACGGCGGGAATAATCGGCTTTAAAATCGTCGATCTTCAGTCTCCATATAATTCTTAGACAGACCGAACGCTTTCCAGCGTACCGTCCGCTGCAAAAAAGTGACAAATCGTTTTTGTTTCAACTAACAAATAGGCTCAAAATGAAGAAGATGACTCCAATAATATCGGTGCTACCTTTAGTTATAGCTTTAATGTATAACTATTATTTCACCTACGATTATGTAGAGGTGCAAATTGACAAAGGAATTTTAAGGGGGTTTAAAACAACTACCGGAAGATCAACCGCTGTTTATTACGCTTTTAAAGGCGTTCCCTACGCCAAGCCGCCAGTCGGAGAACGAAGGTTCAAGGTCGGTGCAATTTCAGACTATATATTTGATTACTTTTTATCGTCGTCACCCCATTATCAAATAGATTCGGATGAACGTCACCCAGGATTACGGAATGCAGTATTCAGGTACTCCATAATTACCGTTCCAAAATTCCTCACCTGTCCGAGAAACGATGGCCTTCAACAGTTACTCAGTATTAGAACAAGTTCACGTTCATGTACCAGATCGGTATAATAAAACCTATACAGTTATACACGGACACATATTAATTGAGGTCACACTAAACGTCAGTGCTAGTTTTTGAACCCGCTAAGTTATTCTGCAGGTAATTATCATACATGTAATACTCCACATACATATGGTAATTATACGACCGTTTGAAATACCTGTAGACTGGTATTGTTGAACCTGAGGTCGTAGGATGGTCAGTGGTTGCCAAATACGCTAGGTTAGAATAATAGAATGATTAGAAAACTTAAACGTCACAGCTTTGATATTTGTAATCATTCCATGTAACACGATGCCATGTACAGGTCGACTGGATTTATTATCATTGAAGCATTTCCAAATCTGTTACATCCAATCATCAAATTACAACTTCCAAAATGCCACGTTCTTAAAAATATTAATGCAACATCTGAATCGCATGATCAAAACTTTGATCATATTGAATTGTCCATTTATAGGCTCCCGAAGAAGAAACAGCATGGGCCGGGGTTCGGGATGCTTTATCCCATGGAAACGTATGTCCACACCTCGACATAGCCTTGGGGATTCTTCGTGGCCAAGAGGACTGTTTATTCCTGAACGTTTACAGTCCTTCGTTGTCTTCGGAAGGTCCCTTGGTCCCTGTAATGGTTTGGATACATGGGGGAGGTTTTATTTTGGGGTCTGGTAACGAGGAAATTTATGGTGCCGACTACCTCCTAGAAGCAGGCGTAGTGCTCGTCACATTGAATTACCGTCTGGGTGCTCTAGGTATGTTTCTGATCAAGAGAAGACCCCATGCTCATCCAAAAATAAATAAACAACCTGTTGCATGCAGGGTTCCTGTCTATCGAAGATGACGAGGCTCCTGGAAATGCAGGGCTTAAGGATCAGGTTGCTGCTCTTCGATGGGTCCAAAGAAACATCAAACAGTTTGGTGGTGACCCAGAGAAAGTTACTATTTTTGGAGAAAGTGCCGGTGGGGCTTCTGTGCATCTTCATCTTCTGTCGCCCTTGTCGGCAGGTTAGTTAGGTTACTCAATCGAGTTTGGTTGTATTCGGATGATTTACTGCCAACTTTGTCGTTTCCGTTTCAGGACTCTTTTCACAAGCCATTGGACAAAGCGGCTCTGGTGTCAATATATGGGCAATGTCGCAAGACGTTTCAAACGCTACTATCAGACTTGCGGAAGGTCTTGGTGTTAAGAATATCAATGGGGATAAAAGACAGGCTTTGGAATTTCTAAAAACCGCACCTTATGAGGATATTGTTAAAATTCAGTCAACCTTGAGAACTCCAGAGGTAATGAATATCAGATTTGTCAATTTTTTGAGAGAATAAATTGTACAGCTCATGATCTTTTCAACGATCTTCAGGAAAAAAGAGTGCGAGTAGCGAGCTTGTTTACCCCGTCTGTTGAGATTGGAGTGAATGCAGATGAAGCATTTCTTCCGGACCATCCGACAGAGATTATGCGCTCTGGAAAATTTAACAAGGTACCTTATATCACAGGATACATGAGTCATGAAGGCTACTTGTTCATGAAAGGTGTGTAAATATTATTTCGTGCAAAAGGATTGAATGTGGCCATTGTAACGTAATAAGTATTATTTTAGACATAATAAAACCGGAGACATTGGAGGCGGCTTACGAAGACACTGAGAGGTACGTCCCGCGTGATTTGAAAAACAAAGAGTTCAGAAATGCTCTCGGAAAATCAATCAGGACTTTTTACTTTGACGATAAACCAATCGGGACTGAAAATATATCAAATCTAGTCGATGTAAGTTGATTCTTACTTTTATGAACTCATGTAAGCTCTTATAGTTCTACTTTGCAATGTTTTTCTCTATTTCAGCTTTACACAGATACGACTTTTGTCGCAGGGATGAACATGGCCACCAAACTTCATCTCTCTGCGGGTCAGAGCCCGATATATTTCTATGTTTTTTCTTATGACGGTGGATTGAATCTTATGAAATATTTCCAGAACATAAAGCTTCCTGGTGCGTTTTACCTCCGTAGTTGCAGATGTCTGCTTTGCAAGTATCAAATTATGATTACTTTTGTTGTCAATAATTAATCAGGTGCGGCGCATGGGGATGAGCTCGGCTATCTATTCAACCACCAAATCCTCTTTTGGAGAAAGCCAACGTCAGGTTCAGAAGACGAAGAAGTCATGTTAATGATGGTACGGCTCTGGACTAACTTTGCTAAATATGGGTAAGTATCGGTGATAAATTTTAGAGGTATTTTTCTTAGTATTATCTCTAATCTTTTTTCACAGCAATCCAACTCCGAAGGGGGACAAGCTCGACTGGAAGCCTGCAACGGCTGACAGATTCAATTATCTGCACATCTCAGGAAAGGACAGTAAGCTTGAGGCTAACCCGAACGCAAAACGTGCAGATTTTTGGGAAAACGCTTACAAGCAATACGCAGCACTTTCATCTTGACCACATTCTTTGAGGTAGACAATCTATGAAACACTCAATTTATTTCTATTTTCAATTGTAACCGGGCAGATTTTTTACTGCATTAGGACATAATGATTGACAATCATAAGAACTATTATTGAAAGATCAGTGAATAAACGGAATGGGGTATTGTGAGATAATTTATTCGCAATAATATCTACGGGGGTGACAAATTTTAGTGCTGTGTCTCAGACCGTCAGTGAGCTTATAAGTTTGCCGCCACAGCTCAGCGCTAGAAAAAATGGAGTTTTTTTAATTCAAGTCACATGACAACGCAAACGTTGCACTTTTTCTTCTGATTTGTCGGGGGCGGTCGTGTATAATATAAAATGAGTTTATGGAATACAAAACACAATCGTTATATTTCCTTTTTAACAATAATCATAATGATGATGATAAAAATTATTAGTAATTACAATTATAATGGTAAGGATGACCTTCAAGTTTTTCTTTTTTTGCTTTTCGGAAGACGGCGTTTGTCCCAAGGAAGAAGATCGCTAAAATATGTATTACGTAATAGTTTTTAGGTTTATTAGTATTTTCATTTTGGAAAAAGAATGAAAAACCGAAAAGGACGAACCGATAAAAATACCTAATATTAGGAATGCACTGACAATACAATGATTTCAATTGAGACTCCTGCAGATTTGTGATCGCGGTACATCCTGTGATGTGTTTTTAAGTCACGATCTCCACCCAACCGATCAGCCTCCTTATCGCAAAAACGTTTCGACATTCAATCCGAATCGATTGAAGTTCAAATGTTCATTGTTTTTACTGTCTTTGGAAATTTTATACAGAATCTAGAGTTCGTCTTTTTCGTCGAGATCTATATCACTCAAATCTATGTCTTCTTCCTGAGGGGGCTCGCCATCTTTCCCGTCCCATGGCTCTGTTTCGTAGATCGGTGGCAACTGGGCTCCCTTCAAAGGTGCAGTACCTCCTCGTCCGTAGCTCAAGTCCCTCAAGAACTCACCGATACCCTCCTCAGAGAAACTTCCTCTTAAGAGGGAATATTTCATCTTTTTAACATTCACAACTGCCATGGCCGGATAACCAAAACCTCCGATTTCCAACGCCTCCTCAATATTTGGTTGAGCACCAGCCTCGGCCCACACCCATCTAAAGAATGTTAAACAAATTATTTGACGAATCTTAACAAAATTTCATTCAATATCTGCACACTCACCCCCACATCTTCTTCTTGTACTTTTCACCCAAATTTTTCAAGACCTTCAAATATCCGTTTCTGCAATCTGCCTGACAGTCGAGAATGTGAGGAAGGACCGAAACAACGCACAGAGGTCGGCTTTCACAAGTATCTTTCAAAGTCCGTTCGTTCAATATTTGCACTATCTCAGGGGCAGGAATGTTTTCGGAAAGTTTTTCTATAGCCCAGTTTACAATGTCGCTACTGGTGCGTCCTCCGTCGTATTCCCCAACTGAATCGGAATCTTTTTTACCCGGGGCAAAGAATTTTATCGTTGGATAACCCTGTACTCCATATTCACTTGCCTAGGGAAAAAATTGTACAAAATCAAATTGATCTGTTTGCAGAGATAAAAATTAGGGTTGACTATAATAACGACAATAATTACCTTCAAAGTGTGCACTGTGGCATCTAAGGCTCCAAGTTTTACTTTTCCTTTGAGTTCAGAAGCCGCAGACTCCCAATGAGGAGCCAAGTTCTTGCAGTGTCCGCACCATGGAGCATAAAATTCAACAAGCCACATATCTTCTGATCCGAGTACTAGTTTATCAAAGTTTGCATCGGTAAGTTCAACAACATCTTTGGAGCTGCCTGTCTGTAAGAGAGTGTCAGCGTTCAACAAGTCATTATTGAAAAACCATACCAAATCATTTGCCAGTCCGCACATCAAATTGTACAAACCTTTGAACCAGAGCTGCTCTTTTTGCCACCCAAAGAAGCAGATATTTTCTGTTTTGCCGCATTAATTCCTGCGTCACCAAAAGCCTGGGCTGTTCGTGCCCCGTTGTAATCCTCAGGTTTATTTTTGTCCAAACCAAATATTTTAATGGTCGGGAAACCTTGTACAGAATATTTTCCTGCCAAGGATTTGTGCTCATCAGCGTTCACTGCTCCAACTTTGATGACACCCTGCAGATAGTTGGAAATGAAATAAGAAATGTAAATTAGAGCCTAATAAACTTGTTTTTACCTTGAGAGCTGTCGCAGCTTTGCCATATTCGGATACTAGCTGTTTACAGTGTCCACACCATGGTGCATAAAATTCAACGATCCAAACATGGTCGCTTTGCAACACTAAGCGGTCAAAATTGCTCGGTGTTAGGTCTACCACATCAGAGTTACTCGGATATAGAGCTTCGGAGGCCGCAATCAGCAGCAACAATCCGAATGCAGCTGCAGGTGCAAGAAATTGAAAAGAAGTTAGCAAAATGAGTAAAAGAACATAGGTTGAAGGCTTATCAATGAAAGTGAATTGGAATAGCTGGTTGAATGTGAAAAACCGGCTACATTGAATAATTTGTTTACGTTACCTGGAAGAGCCCGAATCATCTTTTCAGATACCTCCGTTCAATATCGTTTAAATGTTTCAATTTGCGGTAATAAATGTACAGAGATGCGAGCCGTCTAGTGCTGTCGTCGATGATCGGTTTAGCTTTGTGGTTCAACGCGCTTTTCAAGTCGGGCTATCGCACGCCTCCGCAGCTCTCCGTGATTTTTCGTGGACTGCAAGGATTGGTCCACCTCAACATAACGTAACCACGAAACGCAAGACGCTTTACGTAAATCGAAAGATCAGATTATGAAGAAAACATTTTTACCATCATGGAAATTCGAGCAAGACACTACGGTGCTGCCGTTTTTAACGGCCATGAAATAAAATTGTTACTCGTTGCTGCTGCCGAGTGCTGTAATGGCTAATCTTGCCATTGTGTGTGTGAATTCCTCAATTTTCTCATAAGTTTTTACCGTCTTCAGTATCGAATAATCATCAAATGACCCCGTGGAATTGTTAACTCTACGCTGGAAGTTGTAACGAAAATAAAACTTCAGGTTTTTATAAGAAAAAGACGCGAGTGCCTGTCGTGCGTCTGTCGTATCGTGTTTTAGCTCAACGTCGTCGTCGTCGTCGTCGTCGTCGTCGTCCTCTGTGAATTTATAATAATAATTTTCGGCGGATTTCGCACAGTCAAAGAAAAGTAAAAAAAAAAAACATTTGGATATAGTAAATGTAAAGAACGCTCAGTGCGGTGTGTAAAAATGGACTTCAAATGATTATCTTAAAGAATATTTCCCTTACTATTATTAATCATTTTCATCTTCATGCTTCATCTTCTTCTGCTGCTGCTTCTTGTCGTGGATGTTTATGGGATGTGGTGCGCGTGCCCAAATTCTGGATATTCGTATGATAATGCACGTTGTAAATACATAACATCATAATGCTAGACTACGATCCGTCATCGTCCCCTCGTCCTGTGTATCCATATTATAAATAATCATTTTAAACAATCAATAGATGCCAGGTAATCGATAATTATTCAAAGCTTAAAATCGTGTAGCGCTCGATGCGTCTCGGAAACTCAACAAAAATTGAAACATAAAAACAAACAAAAACCAAAATAATAAGAAGATGACTACAAATAGGATTCAAGATAGGAGTAGTCAGAGCTTTATTTATTTTTTATCTTTTTGTTAACCTCTCCTATCTAGACTTTCAAAAGTAACACTCTTCTTTTATCATCAAATCATAAACCAATAAAACCAGTGAAAAGTTTTTTAACTTGTGTAATTGTGAAGTATTAGTATATTAGTATTTGTGTATCAGTGGTTTGCCAAAATGGAAGAGCAAAGCGTTCACAGTAGTACAAGCGATATAAATAGTGAGGAGGCAGCAAAGACCGAGCGTGAGTTAATCATTCTCTGATACACATTATGTCGGGTAATATAACCCCCCCGACTCTTTAGGTCTTTTAAAAACTGCCTATAATGATCATTATATCTGATCAAATAACCTACATGATACGTTACATCAATACCACCTGACTACATACATGAATGTCTGGTTGTTTGCATTGGCAAAAAAAGAAGAACATATTCAACTACATCATTACCGTTGTCGCTACCTCTCTAGTAGCACCTCTTCAATTTTCTTTTGCTCTCCCACTTTATTGATATCTTCTTAGGCTTAAACTCGTGATCCTTGTACTTTGAGCTTTGAATCCTCTCGTTTAGAGCATTAATATTCACACGGATGGGCGAAGATCGAGTCCTAGACTTTGAATAATGAATTGATACTTAGCAAACGTTTTTATTCGCCTTCAACACCTGTTTGAGCTGATAAATTTATTCTCAAAGAGGAGAGGGGAGATTTTATATCTGTATCAGTATTTTATTTCCTACGAGGTTGATATTATCTCAAAGTATGAATACTGATAATAACTAGGCTACATGCACTCGGTTCAGCTGTTACGTATGTACAAAATTATTGCCAAGAGAGATAACAATCCTCAACCAATAACCGGCCACCTATTAAGAAGCGAGATATTAACAGTCATGAGTAACTGATGACGATTGTTGTTTGGAAACACTTGATTTTGCATCAAAATCAGAGCATATTCAGTAATGCAGACATATTACGACAATTACGGTATAAAATTGGGTCACTATTCAAAGAATTGTATTATATTCCTTCGATTTGAAACCATTTCTCTGTTTGTACCTTCAGCGCTGATAATACCCCGCAAAAAGAGAATATGCCTAGTCGGAAGCACAGGGGAAGACCCCGCGCTTGGAGCAGCTGCCCAGCAGTTCAGCGTTCCTGTATTGAAGTCAGAAACTGGAACGGAGTACTTAGAAGATACTACATATTGCACTTATTTCATACTCATGAAATTTGAAGGTCCAGAATACGATGCTCTTCACAAAAGCGCCCATAGGTATGAAAGCAGAAACAAATAAAATGGAAACAGAGCAGAGTAATAGAACTGAATTCAATGTGACGATATAATTCTGTCATTTATCATTCATTCAGGATACTTGGGCCGACTGCTCTGCTTCAGTTGGCTGAGAAAAAGGATTCACTGCCCAGTATAAACCGGCCAATGTACACACAAGCAATGTTGGGATCTGTTGTTGTTTTCACTGGGTTCAGGAAAAAAGAAGAACTGGTAATTTGATTTTTATTGCCCTTCGAATTTTAACGAGCCTCTGGAGAATCATCCAAACCATTTTGTAATGCTTTCATTACAGACAAAGTTGATAAACATGATCCACAGTATGGGCGGTAGCATAAGGAAAGAAATGGGTGTAAAAGTAACGCACCTGATAGCGAACTGCTGCGGGGGTGACAAATACAGATATGCCGTCACATTCAGGGTACCAATTATGTCTATGGATTGGGTTAACGCACTCTGGGATGCAAGGGACGATCTCACAAGTTTTGGTTCCAATGACAAACTGGTAATTAATCTCACAATTTCTAAATTCTGAAAAACTCTCAACCTGGTAACATACAACAGGAATTGATCCATCTTTCTGAATTTTCGTGCAGATAGCAGCTCACAAGCTAAAACCCTTCTTTGGCGCAAAAGTCTGCTTTTTCGGTTTTCCTGATGAGGAAAAAAAACACATGTGCGAGGTCTTGCAGCAACAGGGCGGAGAACCCGCAGAAATTGACGATCCAAATTGTACACACGTGGTAAGTTCGAGTTCGTTTTTTGTTCAATATTTTAATGGATTTCTCAAAGTCTAGTTCCAACAAGCTTCACTAACGTTTTTACTGCTGCACAATTTGCGATCTAGGTAACTGACAAAGACGGCAACTGTGGTGCTTCAAAATCACTTGAAACTAATCCGATTCCTGTCCGCTCAAAGTACCAAACATTTTCTTTCACTTATTACAACCCCTACACAAACCAAATTCCGACAATCCATGAGACAAATAGTAGCGCAGAGGCTTTCTCTTCCCATTTCAAAGACTCTGGTGAAGTTCTTGATAATCCGATATGCAAACAAACCAGTGAAACGCTTTCTGATCATCTTGAGCTCGGGCGCCAATCCAACAGCGGTTTGAACCAAAAATCTACTCAATACGATTCCGCTATTTCTTTGGATTACACTTCTTCCATTCCTGACGAATCTTGCGACTACGCTTTCGATTTAAATGCCAATATCTCGAGCTCAACTAGAACTTCCCAGGGATCTGACGACGGTTTTGTTTCTCTAAATTCGTCTCAGATATTCTCTACCTGTAATAATTTCTGCCATGAAAATGATGACGCCGTCTCGTCTTCCCTATCCAAAATCACCATTGAAATGGAGGTAGATAAACAATCGTTTCAGGGCATTGAATCGGTAACCCCTCTGAAAATTATCGCGCGAAAAAATCGATCTAAAAAAACTTCTTGGAAGAAGTCAAAGTCGTGTGTCTTGGTTAGCAAACCATCACCGTGCATCAGAAGCAAATCGTTCTTCAGAAATCATTCGCAGCCCAATTTATCAAATTTCAATATGACAACAAAGATTTTCAGGAAGAATTCTGTACCCGCTCATTCACAGATCTCGAGATTTCGAACCCTCCTGCTTTATAGAATGATTAACCGTGCGGAATTCCCCTCAAATTTTTGCCCCAGAAATTTGATCCCCAATTCCAGAAACCTGTATCCAAAAATCCACCCTCCTCGTCGAAGATTACAGAGAGCACTTGGCCCGAATTTTAGTGCCACCAGAAATTGGAGGATTGGTCAGAAAAACGCGGATCACCAAACTTCCAGAGAGAAAATGGAAACGGAAAATGAAAATCCGGATTTTTTGCCGGTACTTTTTATTCGTTTCAGACTGGGGATCGGATCTGGGCTCCCTTTGTTAGTTATACTAACAACAGAAAATTAGGACAAAATTACCTATATGTTATCCAAAATCCAGTCCAACCCGTTCCTAAAATTTGTATAAATGTAACCTGTCGTCCAGGGAATAGAAATTAATCTAACCAATGGTTTTGTACATGTATATGTTTTATTCGAATCAGTTTCTTCCTTCGGTTGTGCTTGTTGATTGTGGGCGTTGTACAAGTTGAAAGTTTGACAAATAATCGTTGAATTTTACGTTTCCACAGGTCGTTGATGAGTCCAACGTGAATTCTCTACCCGATTTAGCATCCGTCAGAGCCCACATAGTGAAAGCTGAGTGGTTCTGGACGTCCGTACAGAATGAAGGCGCTGCGGATGAAAAAGAGTACCTGTTCGAAGATGTGAGCTCATTTACAAAATCTATTATGGCATTAACTTTTTTCTTAGCTTTAGAAATTCCCTAATATTTTTGATTTCTTTGATATTTTTAGTATTTGGAATCTGTTGTATCGCCGTTGGCAACAGCACGAAGGGACAGTCAGGCAGCTACTCCAACCACAGCTTCAACAAGAAGAAAACGCAAGAGACTCGCTGAAACTTTATCTAGTCTAGTTCAAAATGGTGCGGATTCCCCAGCTGTCCACAAACGGAGATCGAGCATAAGTGACGCAGGACATCTGAGTGTCAGCGGCAGCTTTTTAGACTGCACTTCAAGCCCAGATAAACAATTGGATGGTAAGTGCTGTCTTTAATTGTAATATTAAATTTCGATTATCAGACTTCCTTCGACTTATGATGGTTCCGCCGTTACGAGAGACAATTTTTCTTCTTTTTTTTTTCTCCCCCCCTAATCAATAATGTCACTCATTAACTGTTATTGTCGCTCGAGTAATTGATTCAGGAATTTGAAGTTGAAATTATGGAAAAAAAAACAAAGTTGCATGCATTGAAATAATACTAACTATCTAACATGGACCATTAATATGAGAGGGAAGAAACTGACTTATTGAATTGAGTTGGTAACCGACAGCTATTCCAGAGGTAGAAGCTGCCAGCACAGAAACAACGAGGAAAAATCTTTCCCCTAGACATCAAGTATTCCTAGAACTCGTAACGACAGAATCTAACTACGTCGGAATTCTTAGCACAATTATGACGGTAAGTAACCAAAAAATTTCAACATCGAATTTGACCAGCAGTTTGATGTTACTCAATTTACAGCTGTTTAAATCTCCGCTTGAAGACCTGATAGAAACAAGTGGCGAGCTTTTGAACAGTACGGAGGCAAAAATAATATTTGGAAATTTTCCTCCGATATATGAAGTGCACAAAAGGATGCTCGAAGAGCTAAAATACAACGCTGGTCACTGGGTCGAGGACGTTAGCATAGGAAATATATTTTTAAAGTATGCTCCAGACCTGGTCAAAGCGTATCCTCCGTACGTTAATTTCTTTGAAAACACTAAAGAAATGTTGGAGGAATGCGATCAAAACAAACCCAGGTTTCACGCCTTTCTTAAAATCTGTCAAACTAAACCAGAGTGTGGGAGGCAGAGCCTCAAAGAACTGCTTATTAAACCTGTACAGAGGTTGCCCAGTATTAGCTTATTGTTAAATGGTAAGTTTTGTTTCTTCTTTTATTTTTCTAGTTTTTTTCTTTTCAGTCAATCCACGTTGTTTCATTGTTTCGAATATCGTTTTTCAGATATTCTTAAGCATACTAATAAAAACAATCCAGACCACAGTGCTTTGGAGTTATCGATAAGTAGCATAAAGGAGGTTATGACGTATATAAATGAAGATAAGAGAAAAACTGAGGGCCAGTTGGTCATGTTTGACATATTCAACGAGATAGACAACTGCCCGCCTCATCTGGTATCTTCACATCGTTCGTTCATAGGAAAATGCGAAGTTATGGAACTCGGAGAGGGACTCAGTGGACGGGGAGACCACCTCGTGCTCTTCCTATTCACTGATACTCTAGAAATATGTAAAAAGAGATCGAAAGCCTTCAACTCCCTAAAGAGCCCGAAAGAAGCTAATGGACTACATCCCACAAAGCTTAGCCAGGGAAAACCATATAAACATATCAGAATGCTGTCGCTCAATACGATTAAAAGGGTTGTGGATATCAAAGAAACTGACGGTGTGTATTTCAGAACTCATATACGTGAATTCTTCAATATGTGAATAATTACGAGCGTTTCTTTCCGGGCTTTGTTTGCAGAATGTCATAAAGTATTCGCTCTGATGGTACGGAGCAATCAGGAGCTCAAGGAAAAACTCTTTTCATTTACCATAACGGACGAGGAAGTTAACAAGACTAATTATCTCAGAACTCTGTGTAGACAGATGGCCAATTCCGTGTGCAAAGCCGACGCGGTAGATCATTTGAATTACAATAATATTTTCGTCAACCAGTCGCTGATTACTTTTGTTAAAAAAAATTATTTTTCTCTAACATCCCACAGGACACATTTTTGATCAGTCTGGATTCTCATCAGTTAGAAATCGACACGAGCGACGTAGCTTTAGGGACTTTGAGTAAAGCATTTAAGTAAGTCTTTTTTCAATTTATCATCTCACGTTTTATCTCTTTCTTTATTTATTTAAAAATATTTTATATTTCTTACCGTATCTATTCCGTATCAGATTAGGAGCCGATTTCTTGGCTCCTTGTCATTGGAACTGCATTTAGATTATAATCAAAACTATTAGTTGAATTAACTTCTTGTTACCATAAGTTATAATTAGTGGGAATCTTCTTTTATTTCTGTTTCTTTTGTCTCGCATGTGAACAAACAAATAATGGGGCGTCGACCCGCGTTTGGTTGCAGGAGCCTATTTCATAACTTTTACCTGGAGTATATGGACCCGTATGTGTTCCTACTCAATAGCATGTGTGAAACCACGTTACATGTCCCACTGCCGTCAGTTTACGCAACAAGGCTGATTATGTTTTATTTTCGCTTTTGTTTCCCCATCCTTCAATCCCCATCAACGCTTACAATTTTTATTTCAATTTAGCATTGTTGTTCAAAAAAAAAGAAACAAATTTTAACTTCTATTATTCCATTCTCACGTGCATGCCAACTTCAATTGAGTCATTGCTATTCTTCTCTCAAGGTTTACAATTAGTACAGAAACGGTAAACCATTTAATAAAAAAAAGAAACAAAATGATTCTCTGTAGTCTATTTTATGCACGTCATTTCTCATTACTTAATTTACAAATTGAAGAATCAAAGAACAGAAGACCTTGTTTGATAAATATGAACGAGTGGCAGTTGTAGCTAAAACCCTCTTGTTTGTCAGAAACATTGTTTCCACTGATTAAGGATCCATCGAATATTCTGATTCGATCCAAATCTGAATAGAAAAAAAAACAAAACAACTTGAAAAGAAATAGTAAGAGAGTGAAAAAAGATTCAGTGGAAGTAATGTTTCTGGAAGCGTTGCGATATTTAACAAATAAAAACAAAAAACAATTTAAACAATTTTATTAAACAAACAGAATACCGATGAATGATCAAGTCGAAATAATTTTGCACAGGTTCGCCTCTCGCACGAGGATGAAAGTCGGACGGGCTTTTAGTTTTAACAAGACACCGAGCAAACTGAAAAGAGCAATGTCCACGATGATGTCGCCCTTCGGATCAACGAACAGTTTAACACCCGCAAGTCAACAGCTTGCTCAGATGCGGTTAGCCAGCTGTAATAACATTAACGTTAGTTGACAATTTTATTTTGCATGCTTTTTATTTTCATCCTCAAACTACATCATTTCCTATCTTTCCATTCTCTCCGATAAAATCCCAGTTTCTCATTTACTTATGCCCAGAAACTTTTCTCCCCCCTCAACGACCGTCTAACAGACACCTAATATTGTACAAAAAAATTGTTGTTCATGCATCTATGGAGCAAAATTCTGTGTCAATTTTTCGTAAGTATATTTTTCTTCGATCTTTTATCGACGAACAATCAAAAACTTTCTTATTCATCTGATTTAACTTTGAAAAAAAACAAACATATATTTCTCCTTACAGGAACTTGGTAATGGCGGTTCGGGCTCCCCAACGAGAGATGACGTATTGGTAGCTCCGATGTCTGTTCAGCCAACCCGAAAAGCTAAATGCAGTTCCCTTAGCATGGCATCGTTAAGAAGGTTGTAGCAATAAAACACAAAAACTGATATACCATTACTGATTCATCCATTTTTCATGATGCTAGTACTGCTAAATATCATCACTTAATAACCGCCTCATATTCATAATCATCATCCCGAATCTTTTGCTTGCAAATATCAGCAGCGTTTATCTAATTTTTTTTTTTATTTTTTTTTTTTTTTTTGTCAAAAACAAAATAATCGATCTGCTTTGTTATCACTCGACGGTTTGGATAGAAATTTTTGTGTTTTTTTTATTTGCCTACGACTACTAATTGGTTGTGAAAAATATCATCGAAGACAAAATTTATAGATTTCAAACTCCATCGTAACATGGAAAAAAAAAAAAACGAAAAAAATAAAAAAAACCAACTGTGCCTACGCGTATTATGATAACATACGCTAACGTATGTTCCTTCAGCGTGAATGTTATTAATGATACCTACTTTATTAACGCCATTATTATTATTATTACTATTATTATTACTATTATTATTATTATTATTATTATTGATATTGTTATTATTAATAACATGTATAGTTGTTAATATTATTTATTTTTTAAAAACTTCGTTCACATGAATTTCAATAATTTTTGTAGACGTTATTCCAATAATCAGTCAATGAATTAATCGCTCGATCGATCGATCATGCTACATGATTTCCTTCACCTCCAATAAAATAGTGCTGCTAAACAATTACTTTAAGTGTGTACTACACGCACGGACTTATAATATGTTGCATAAACCTACTCATAGTTTTTACCGAAATGTTATTATTATTTTTAGATTATTATTATTATTATTATTATTATTAGTATTATTGTAATTATTATTGTTATTATGACGATTATTATTACTGTGTGTATATTTTGAAAAAATCATCTCTGAAGCAGGAAAATACCGAATGAAGAAAAATTGGTGTTTTCAACTATAGACAAAAAAAAAAAAAAAAAAAAATCACAAATAGGCTGAATATTATCTGTTGTGTATTTGAAATACCTAACCATCTTTCTCGTTGCTGTAATTTCTTTTGTTTGTTTCGCTAAAAGTTTTTTAACGAACTATTTTTGTTTGCTTTCGCAGTAATCCATACATATATAGCTTGTTGATTATCTGAGCTTTTTTTGTGACGAAATATGAATTACTTGTTATAATCGCTGACATTTAACTTGGTTCTCTTTTCCTTTTGATTTATTTCATCAGAAACTGTTCGGAGGAGGTTGTGCAGGAGAAAAAAACTGAACTTTGAGCGGCGACGAATTAGAAAGCAAAAGAGAATAATTGGCAACGAGGAGAGAAAGAACGTAACGAAAAAAATATTTATCAATAACATCTGATCTTCAAGGATTAGAAGGAAAAATGGGAGACGAAACAATCCGATGATAATTGGTGGATTTATTGTACAGTGGATATAATAATGTACATAATTAATTAATTTATTTATTAATTGATAAATCGTACAGATTTTAATGATTATTTTTCAAAGTTTAAAACTCACTTCCTGTTCGCCTGGTATGAATCCCTATCGAGTCGCTGTGTCTGTGCAAGTGTATGCTGTGAGAATAAATTTATTTTTGTGTTTTTTTTTTTTCCATTTCTCTTTTCTCTTCTTAAAATTCATTAACGGTCCGTAAGGAAATGATTTTCTAACGAACAAAAAGTGCATATCCGTATGAGACAGTGAATAACGTTTATCGATGAATCATTTAATTATAATTCAATATGATAGCTTCTCCTTCTGATATCCTCGTGTAATTGAGAAAAAAAAGCCAAACGAAAAAAAAAAAAAATGGTGTATTTATCTCTGTATTTTCATCTCAGGGAACGGTATGAAATAATTATGTTATAATGATGATGATAATAATTATTATAATGAGCATAGTAATAATAATAATAATAATGGGAATTGAAGTGTTTCACTGAGATGTATTGTAGTACTGCTATCAACATCTGAAGTATATTTCTAGATATTAAGATTTAGAAGAAAAAAAATAAAAAATTTATTATTAGTTTTGTATGATACGGAAGAAGAAGAAAAAACATGTGAAAGAACAGTAATCAATAAATAAATAAGTAATTCCTGGTGAAAAAACAAAAATGAAAAAAAAAAGAGATCGGACAATTGGATAGCTTTTTCCTTTTTTTTTTTGCAATCTTTTGATATAACTATTGGATATTAAGAAAATGAAATTATTTTACACGAGCTAGATATATTAAATATTTCAGTATATATGATAAACGATTATTTAAGTGCGAAAAATAAAATACGTATATTTATAACTTCGAAGAGAAGAGATAACATTTTTTTTGTTTTCAAAAAATCATCGTCATTTTGTAAACTAAATTAGGATAGATCATTTGGTGAGAATGTCGACGTCGCTCGGAGAGAAAAATTAAAAGATTACAAAAAAAGAAAAATAAATAAATAAAGCATGTATAAAAATTAATAGATCACAACGTTGTAAAATAATTATTTTCACATAAGTTCGATATATTATACCAATAAACGAGATCATAAACAGCTCCGATGACTTTAAATTTGCTTTGAATCGAAAATTCGAATATTGCGATATATCTCGAAAGTCGATCTCTCGTAAAACGACTTTCGACGCGGACGGCGGCAGTTGTTTGGCGCTCAATTATTGCATGCGTTCCTTTGCCCGTTGATTTGGATTGTTCACAAATTTAATTGTCTAAATATCAATTGATTCTTACAGAATCAGTAATTATTGTGATGATAAAAGTGATCAACATGGCCTAAGTGTCATTTAAGGCCCAATGTCGGCGGCGACGACGTTGATAGGAAGTCAAACTGAAAATGCGGCATTTGCAACGGCATTCCTCGCGGTGGAAGTCTTCTCTCTAAATAAACACTGCAGGGATTTTGACGTTCCGTGAAACATCTCCAGAGTTGCAGATTAGAAAAGGTACACAATCTTTACGCAATATTATATTCAGAATAATACGTCGGTGGCGAGCTGGTCCAGGAATTGCAGAAGATTCCAGAAAAAACCACAAACTTTGGCGGAGTTGCAGGTGAGGTCTCATCATTTCGTTTCGTTTAACGTTATCTATTCTCATGAGCAACAAGAATAATGATAACGACAACATCGATAAATAACGTGTTTGTTTGTATTATTCTGATCGAAAATTCAAATCTTGATCCAGCTGGAATATACAAATTTAATATTTCAAATTCGAAATATTTTCTGATACCTTTTTTTTTATCTATTAGCATTAGCGCCGTACCTTGACAATATTTGCAACATTTGTCATTTTTCTCTCTTTTTTGATATTGGGCATAAGAATAGGCCATTGAGAATAGATAAGTACTCTCAATACTTGGGGTTCATAACGAACATAACGCGCATGTGTGTTTTTTGGTTGGTCATCCGACCGTACACCTACGAAGGGGAACGAGGAATTACGACGCCGACGTCGACGTCGCGACGCTCGGGGAACTCTTGCGATGAGCGCTGCTGCTGTTGCTGCCTTTTCTGAAGAGGCGAAGAGGCAGTGCTGAGGTAGTCGTTACAATGCCACCAACCCTGCTGACGCTCTCGACTGTGTCAAACCTCGAGGGTACATTACAACAACAATAATAATAATAATCATAATCATAATAATCATAATAATAGTAATTACAAGTAATATAAACATAATTATCGTGCACACATACACACGCACATATATATTATATGTACATATATATAACATAGATACACATAAAACATCTTCGCCGCTTTCCAAGTAAAAAGAAATAAACACAAATACAATAACAAAATATTTAAAAAAACAGAAAGCATAACAAAGTCGAAAATAGCAACAGTAAAATACGCGTATATCGAAAGGGATGAAAATTTACGGCTAAACGACAAGAACTTGAATAAAAAAAAAATAATAAACGAAGAGAATTGTAGAATTTATACATGAAAAAACGCAGCACGAAATAACAAAATAAACGAGCAACAAAAAAAAAACCTTCTAGTCCCAAGAAATTAATCTTTTACATGGAGGTATGTAATTATAATATTTGCAATTGAAAAAACAAAAATACATGGTATATAAAATTGGTGACAAGAAATATCAATAAATATATATATATATATACAGATATATATATATATATATATATAAATAATATATAACGTAAATGATAAATGAAATAGTTGAAATATAAGTGTGATGAAGAAGTGATTGATTATCATATGGTGTGATTATTACGTATGATAATTGTGGTGGTGGTTAATAATAATTCATCCTGCAGTGCATATAATACGGTACATATAACATATTTATCCAGTGAGATTTATTTTATTATCACAATATAAAAAAGAAAAATACAAACGGAAAAAGAAAAATTTACAATTAAAGAATCGAGGTGTAAAAATAACAAGTGTATGTTTGTATCACAAACGAATGTATAATATGTTGTGTATAAAAATAATAATAACAACAACAACAAATTTGTGAAAGAAATAAAACTGAAGAAAGAAAAAAAAAAAAAAGGATCCAAAACAAACAAAAGTAAAGGAAAAAACCAATTTTTGAAAATTCAGAAATAATTATAAATAATAATTAAAATCGCTACAGAAGGTGGATGAGATTATTGTATTATTATTATTATTGCTCATTGTGAATATTATACCTATAGAGGATGAGGATATTTATCAATGAAAAAACGAAGTACACAAAAAAGAAAAACAAAAAATACTTAAAATAATGATGACAACAATAATAATCATACGAAATAATAAATAATTAAACATTAAAATTTTGGATGGGAAATAACGAATATAAATATAACGAATGTATAAGTGTAACGAAGTATAAAGCGAATATTAACGAAAATATATACCTAAAAAGAGTGAAACAAGAAGGAAAGGAGAGAAGTAAGTGTGGCAGAGAGCAGCTGCTGCACCTGCGCAAGGAACCAAAATCGCCGAGATATATATCTGCATTATATATCAACTTTACCTACTACGCCACCTACATATGTATATTAAATAGGGGGATAAGGATTTATAAGTAAAATCGAGATTACATTTATACATAAAAAAGAAAATTCTCAACATCGGAAAATCAATCAACAGCAATCGCATATTACGAGAAAACAACTCGAACTCACGATCCTCTATCACAGCATATAGATGGTACGCCTTGTTTGTTTTTTGTTTTCTTTTTTCTCTCTTTTTTTAAATAATTATTTATTTATTTATTTATTCGTATCGTTTAATGGCTCAATTTGGGTTGTATGCGCATGTGATCGTTTACGGAGGTAGTTGTTGAAATATTGTTTTTTTTCCTTTTGGCCATTTTTGAAAATAATTTTTCTTTTTTCTTTTTGTTCAGCTAAAAGAGAAGCTTTTGAAATAAATACGGAAATGAACTCGATGACTTCCGAGATAGAAGTGTGATGAAATTCCTTTAAAATGAAAAAACCAAAGATGATTCATATTTGCGTATTATAAGGTTGGTTGGTATATTTTTTTCATTTTAATGATATCGAGTTATATTCTATCCTCTTGAAAGCACTTAAAATTTTATGATCGACATCCGGTAGATTTGAGATTCTTTAAAGTTCCTCGATTCAAGGATCTATTTACAATTACAATTTAATGATCATAGCGGTCTGTTGTAGATTCCAATCGATTCAATAACGATCATATTTTTCGTGTTCTTATTCAAACCTGTAGAATCTGGGGGCGAGAAAAGATCCTATCCCCAAACGCCGCTTCGGGTTGGAAATATTTTTTTTTTTGTTTCGTATTAGATCTGATAAAGAATATCGTGGATAAGGTTGAAGTCGAGCTGAATAAAAAAAAAAAAACAACTGAAATCATAAGCGTGCATGTGCTTTTTTCATTTATTGTTTGAAGAATCGTTCGTGCTGTTTGTGCTTGTTGGCTTCGGAACTAGTAATTGTGAATCATGATTCTATTTCCTTGACACCTCCCCGAAAGCTAAAGAAGAGTACTAACTATAATACAACTCCGCAATGACCGCATATAATATTTCATTCTTAAAAATCATAACTGAAAGACGTCATCTTTTTAAAAGAGAACATTTTTTTTCTACTATCCGTTGTAATAATTCCGCCCTGAAATCGTCTGCTTTAAGTAATTTCAGAATCCTATGATAATCCGATGATGATGATAATGATGTTGATGATTATGATGATGATGATTATGATGATGATGATGATGATATCCGACAGGCATTTGTGGGAAATTTTGTCTAATTCCTAAATGTCCGTTTGAAGTGATTCCATTCCAAGAGATAAATTACGATGTCTGTTTGATGCTGATGATGATGGTGATATTCTACAATAGTACTTGAATATATTTCGTCTAAATCAGCGGTTTTATGGTTTGTGCGGTAGAAAACGTGTTCTGCAGAGGTGGCCCGTATAATTCCTCTTCAGAACCAGCAGCAAACTGCCTATTTATAAAACGGTTTCGAACCCGCCGCGCCGCTGCTTCTTGACTTCGCGTGGCTAGCTGATGGCCCAGTGCAGAGCAGAGCAGAGCCAGGAGCCCGTTCTTCAGTTATGGCAGAAGAGAGCGAGAACGAGAGTTCGCCCTAGCCTAACCCTAACCCAAAAGCGAATAAGCGAGTAAGCATCGTCAAGCACACCAAGCTCAAGTTTGATAGTGTTGTTGGTTGGGGGACGCGAAACTCACCAGTTTCATACCTACAGGGTGGCGCAAAGAAAAATGAAAAAAAAAGAATATACAGCAGTACCTTGTCGAGAAACAAACGATTCGTCAAAGAGTTTCAAAAAATTCTTAATTTCTTCACTTAGGACTAACATTTTTAGGGTAACTTCGACGTTACGAAATTTGAGGGTATAATGTGGTATGTCCTTTGGGGTAAAACAGTCAAATTATTTAAGCATCGTAATATCTGCCGGTGGATATTCAAACGTCAGATTCAAACTGAGATTCAAAAAAAAAAAGGAAATTCTCGTCACAAGGGGGTTTAAGCGAAGAAAGCTACAAAAATTCCGAAAATGACTAGATAAAGGTCCGTTCATAACTGTTAAAATGAATCAAATTACAAAGAATACTTATCAGTATCACCACCTGTCGCTATCGTGGCAAAGACTTTTTGAAAACCTTCATTTCAAACGTTTGTTTCTCGGCTATAGATATTTACGAATCTGCAAACGACCCAAGGATGCTCTATTTTTCTATTTTGCTAAATGAAAAACGCGTACAGCTTTTATTGGAATTTTAAAACGGATCGATTACCTTTATCTCTCAATTAATTAATTAATTTTTTTTTCTTATTGCCCACCCTATACACCTATATCCTCATGCAGGTTCTGATTCTCAAAGACCACGCGAACAATTCTCCTCCACTACCAAAGGGTAAAAATAGAAACATCGCTTAGCTCTCTGCTGATGCTGCTACTAGAAGTTATATACTAATCTGAGGTACCAGAAAGCGAACCAAACATCTCGAGGGATTATGGCCTCCTCATGATTTCAACCCGAATATCCGTGTAGAAGATGTTCTACCGATTACGTTCGACTCTAGTAACTGCACCGTCAACAGATTTTTCCCATTCTTCAACTTTTACAGCTTTTTTTTTAACCCCCTCCGCTTCGTTGGTTTGGTTTTCGTTTTTCTATACGTTCCTCTTCTCGCTTCAGCTTCAGAAACTGTGTAGTTTAATTTTTATTATTTTTTTTTTCGTATCTTCGTTGTTTCAGATTCTGTTCAGCTTCTCTTCCTTAATCCCCCGAACCGTTTGGCCCGCAGCACATTCTTCTCCGACCACTTTCGTCTACGCTGAAAATTTACTTACTTAGTACAGTAAACATTCAAAGAATATCGGGAGATGTGAAACCTTAATTTTTATCAGATTTTTCATAAAGAAATATTTCCGTTCCTATACAAGCTCGGTAAACGTGTACGTTAAAGTTGAACGGTTCTACTATAGGAATCACGTTTAGGGCGAAGAGAATTAATGGCGATGAATAACTTGTAATATTAACCTGAATTCGGGAAAAAAAAAACCGATTCATTATGACTAACGGTCGTCGTTTTGTTCTGAATCACCGGAAGCAGTATAAATCTAACAGTACAGTCATATTCGAGTAGCGGATAGAAAGAAAACAAAAAATAGCGAAGAAATACAATCCTCCTTCGCTCAATCATCATCATCGTCGTATATCATAGCAGGATATCCTAGCTTCTTAGCGATTATTGTACAATATATAGTGAGTCAACATTTCCAAATAGATCAAAAAGTAACGGCGAGGGTTTTCCGAGTCCGAATCACCCCTGCAGAATACTCGATAAATTTTTCTGGGGAATTTTGTCAATTTTATTGGATTTCTGAAACGATTCAGTAAAAATTTGACGACACCGATCGTCACGATAAATTTTGTTTTCTCTTTTTTTTTAATTTTAATTTCCCAAGACTTTTTTCGGCTCTCCATCGGCCACGTGGCCCCAACGTGCAGGCAACCGGACATCGGATATATAAAAACAAAAAAACTATTTTCTTTTTTTATTCCTAACGTTTCGCCCACCAAATTCGACGCCTGCGAAACGGTCGGGTCCGTCGGTCGACGCGTCGTTGTCGTCGTCGTCGTCATTCGTCGCCAATTATTATTCGTACACTTTTGAAATGCTTAAAATATTCCCTGCCCGTTCAAATACACCCCGTTATATAAAAATACAATGATACTCGTTACGGTTTCATTTAACCTGCAAATTGTAGAATTATTATTTATTTGTTTTTTTTTATGCATATTTTATCATCATCGTTATGATCATCGCGTTGTTTAAAGTATATATACGGTTTTCCAGTTTCTCTTTGAAAAAACAATTGCCATCGAAATTTTGTTTTCCAATCTTGTCCGAAGGCCGATCTCGATGGAATTTTTCATTTTTCTACGGATCGTGCGGTCCGATCACGATATCACAGGCATATCTGGGCTAATTTTCCTACTTTTTTTCATTAATTTTGACTAAGTTACCGGGCGAGACGCGGGTAAAGCTCGTCGAGGATCAGAGGCAACATTCCTAGCAGATCACGGATGCTTATAGAAGCGTTACGTAACATGCGTATACGTACCGTGGCGGCGGCGGTTCCCCAGAAAGCCGCGGGTTTGCTCACGTCTTGTCTCGTCTGGTCTCGTCTCGTTTCATTTAGTTTAATCTTCTCTCTCTCCCTCTCTCTTTGCAGATTTTCAAACATTATTATAACAAGAGAAACATTGAAACCTGCAGCATTAAGAATTAGGGGAATGTCCTCATTCCCCTTTCGCAGTTCTTTTTTTCTTTTTCTCTCCTCAAAGATTATACAGGGACTGCGCAAAGTTTTTTTAGTTTTTTTTTTATTCTTCTCCTACCCTCTGCCCGTCTCATGGGCGTACCGATTTTTACCACAGAAGTCCATGAGAATATAGAATATGACATCGAATCGATGTTCCTTGATTATTTATTATTTATTTTTCATTTTTGTTGTTGTTGTTTGTTTTTTTATAGATCATCGGAGATCGTAACGACGATTCAACAAGAGGGATGGTGGAATGCGTGGGGCGGATGAAAATCGTCGACATTTGACGAGGATAGAAAAATATCATCCCGAAATAACCGATCCCCCCGAAAATAGAAGAAGAAAAGACGAAAAAAGTTGTTGAGAAAAATTGAAAAATTCAAAGAAAAAAGCAAAGAAGAAAATAGAAAAAAAGAAAGAAAAGATCAGCTGCGCCAAACTGTTTTTTTTTTTTTTTTTGTTATAAAATATAATGCAGCAGCCTCAGGGTGGGACGCCAAATGGACCACCCAATGGAGTTGCGGGTGGGGCCCAAATGCCCGCGGCGGGTGCAAGCCTTGGAACTGGCCAATCTGGAGCTACAGGAACCACGTCAGTTGGTCAAAATCGGGCACAAGTTAACGGGGGAAGATTTGATTTTGATGATGGTGGTACTTATTGTGGAGGTTGGGAAGATGGAAAAGCACATGGACACGGAGTTTGCACCGGACCCAAGGGACAGGGTGCTTATTCTGGAAGCTGGCATTATGGATTTGAAGTTTCTGGTGTTTATACCTGGCCAAGGTGAGCTCGATGAAATCACTCTCTTATTTTTCTCGTCTTCCGAAATATTAATGACTCATTCATTTTTTTCCTTCGTTTTTTTCTTTTTCAAATTAGTCAAACCGTTACACACGCTGATTTTTTCGTTTTCCTAGCTGTGTGTGAAAATGAATGTTGAATGAATGTGGAATGGCGGTAAGAAATTGAAAAATCTAGTAAGACTCGACACCAATCTTCTTTCTCTGGTCATTTTTAATTACAAATTTCTATCCAACGGAATTTATCCGAACGAAATGCACGGATGATAAAAATCGTCCATCCATGGGATTTTGGTGACGACCGCGGCGGCGGGACCTTGACCCAGATTATCCCTAGGGATGGAAATTACCGTTCCTCTGGAACTAGGGCGACGGGTACAAGGACGTTGAACGTCCCGGTGGCCAGGGCTGTTTCCTGAAACCCTCACACCCTGCGCCTGCACCCACCTATCGTTTCGATGTAAATCTCTTTTGCATTAATTTTAAGTCCTGTGGGACAAAGGATACTTAATTTAATCCTTCCAACGGGATCTTGGGCTATTTTTACCGGAAATTCAAAGTCATACATCCTGAATTATTCCTCGACTATTACACGAGTCGTATAAAATTTATATACAATTATTTATTTATCTTCTGTTTTTTCTTTCGCCTTTTTCATCTTTTAAGATCAACCTTTGTAATATTTCAAGTCCATAAATAATCGTAATGACAACAATTTTTGACAATCGACAACAAGCGAAAGTTGAATAGAAAAAAATAAAATCAAAATAAAATAGAAAACTAGTTTTATTAACTTTCCGATAAATAAATGGATACACGCATGGGTATAATGACATGTATATATACGTATAATATGAGGTGTATCGGAACACAATGTTTCCTAGAAATACACGTCGGTTTGAGGGACGGGAGCTGCTTGGTTCTGGTGCCGTTGGTGATGATGCGATTCCAAAAATAATCTAGTCATTCGTTACATCTGGGGTACCGCGCGATGCCGCAGTCGACGAAAGAATTTCAAACCCAGATAAATATCTATATATACATACATATTTAAATATATATAAATCGTACACCCCTAACACAGATATTATGTATCCGCCAAATAATCATCGTCACGCAGGTTATTATCAATTAGGCTTGAAGTCTATTAAATATCATAAACCACCCTCATCGGGCTCTCGACTCTTTCTTCCTTATTATTTTTCTGATTCGAATATTATTAATCATTATTATTATTACCATTGTTCACGTACGCGAGGTCATTTGTCACCAAAATGTTTAATCGCATGTTAGTCAGATAAGGTACACGTTTCATACGATGAGATAGCTATTTTATAATGTACTCAACTCATATTTTCATGCATATATCTATATATTGATAATTTATATATGTGTAAGTATACATATACATATGTATTACGGCCCGCATGCGTGCTTCAAATAACTAACCTGCTGCTTCGTATTATAGGTACGTATAGGTATACCACATCGCATACATACCTATATACTTACGATTATATGGAATGGAACGAAACGCACGGATGACGCAGATCTAGATGCGATTATATCTCGAGATGCACGCATATGTTATACATGTATAGTTTAACGCGTACAAATATACCTATCGTATTAAATATTCGTATTATAGGACGATTAAAGAAATAAAGAAAATAGAAAATTATGACAATTATCGTTCGAATCAACCCTCAATTCCACTGCAAGGGGTTCAGTCCGAAAGTATAATCTATATACTTGCCACGTTTTCATCAAATATTTCGTTAGATTGCTTGATAATTAGATTTATATATTTATTTGTTTGTTTTTCTTGTTTTTTTTCGCAGCGGTTCGGCCTACGAAGGACAATGGCAGAATGGAAAACGTCATGGGCTCGGTATGGAGACACGTGGCCGTTGGCTTTACAGAGGGGAATGGACGCAAGGGTTTAAGGGTCGTTATGGAGTTAGACAATCGACTACGTCAACCGCTAGGTATGAGGGCACCTGGGCTAGCGGACTCCACGATGGATATGGATCAGAAACATACGCCGATAGTGGTGAGAATTTAATTTCCCTGATTAAAGTCACGTATGAAATTTCGAGGGAATTGAAATGAAATGAAAAACGTTATTGAGAAAATTGACGTCTTTTATGTTTACCCAAATTCACTGCATTCAATTTTTTCAGATTTCTTATATAATGTTCCACAAAAGTTGTAAAAAAAAAAGTATACTTTTAGAATCGTCGGTGCGGATTTCAAATTGCGCGGAATAAAGGCAGAAAAGGCAATATAACTTGTAAGCTGGAAATGGGGGATGATATGATAGGGCGGGGTGATGAGGAGAGAAATAGAGGAGGGTCGGAAATCAATGCGACCTTGATTACACAATGCCGCCAGCAACTCTGACGCCGCGACAGGACGTCGCGTCTGTCCCGAATACCTTCTAATCCTCCTAAACTGGCTGGGAATAACACTTATGTACACAGAAATTTCCTGAAATTGGATCGTTTTTTTTTATTTTTATTTTCAATTCTCCCGCGGAAGATAGCTGAATGTAAACAATGAACAAGGATACGGGAATTTAGATACTTGCAATGATAATCCCTTTTTTTTCTTCTTTGTTTTTTTCTAACTATTTTCATTTATTCCCTAGGGACTTATCAGGGCCAATGGCACCGGGGGATGAGACACGGTTATGGCATACGGGCGAGCGCACCGTTTGGACTTGCTTCGCATTATAAACCACCGAAGCAAGTCAGGGCGTCCCTAACATCCCTAAGGAGTGCAGCGGATGGAGGAGCCGCGCCACCGGCTCCTACGCCGGAACCTACGGACAGACGGGACAGGAGAGTCGATGACAGCAGAGGAGGTTTTGTCCTAAAAGCTAGAAGCGATGATCCACCGGCTAGACGGAAAAGTCTCACCGAAAAATCGGGCCTCAAAAAAGGAATATTATCGGTAGGTAATTTTCTTTTGGGACTGTTGTCAGGTATTGCGGGAGAATAGTGTGGTCTATTTACCCTTTCTTTGTATGTTTGTTTCTTTAAAGGGACTCAAAATAAGAAAACAGAGGAGTACCGGTGACCTTGAAAAACGGGGTACAGGAGGAAGTATTAGAAGTAATGCAAGCTCCGCGTCATGGATGTCGACGGAAAGCTCGCAAAGTCAGGCTTCCGCTTCCGTTCATACCGATAGCAACGCGTCCTTCGTCATCGAGGTAAGGTATTATTATCTGATGTTTTTTTTTCGAACACACCCCTCGGTCCGCCGAGCCTCTCAAAAGTGCACTTTTTCGACTTTTAGCAACGTACTTTGATTCCGTTGTTTGAACGAATAACTTTTTTTTCTTAATCCAGGACGAGCAAATGGACGCCTCGGTGACCGAGACTTACCTTGGCGAGTGGAAAAACGACCGTAGAACTGGTTTTGGAATATCAGAAAGAAGCGACGGTCTTCGATACGAAGGCGAATGGTTTAACAATCGGAAATATGGTTACGGAGTAACGACTTTCCGAGACGGTAGCAAGGAGGAAGGGAAATACAAGAACAACGTTCTTATAACGAGTCAAAAAAAGAAACACCTCTTTTTAATACGTTCTGCAAAATTTCGAGAGCGAATAGAAGCCGCTGTGAATGCTGCCCAACGTGCCAGTAAAATAGCCTTGCAAAAAGCTGACATTGCGATATCGAGAACGGCAACTGCTAGAGGAAAGGCTGAGCTAGCTGATATTGCCGCTGAACATGCTAGGGAGGATTCGGACATTGCCCAACATACCGCTAGACAATTTGCCCCTGATTTCCGGCAACCGGGACTCGAGCGACTACGGAATCGCGAGATACCAAAATATGTTCCACCCCCGCAGGATGCCACCCCAGGAAAAAGCATTTTACATAAAAATACTGGTCTCCCGGATCAAAATTTGCAGCAAAATGCTAGTCAGACTCAAAGTCCGTCCCAAGGATCGCCCATCGGCAAACAAAGTTTAGAAAATCAACAAATTAACCCCATCAGTCCGAGTCAAAGTTTGACTCAATCGATCACACAATCTATGAGAAGAGCTAGCATGAAACCAGCGCAAAATCAGATCAATCAGAACAGTCAAATTAGCAACAACACTACCGTTTCGAATCAACAATCTCAACAATCGGCTTATAATCAGACTCAAAGTTATAACAATATGGCGACGGTTCAACAAAATCAGTATCAACAACCAGCGGCTCAGACCGGAGGTTATCCTCATTCGGTAAATGCGTACAACGCTCAGGTGAATAACACTAGCCAATTGACGTCATCGTCATCCTCGCAAAATCAATTTCCAACAAATTATGGACAAAGTCATCAATCCGCGACTGGTTATGGGAGTGCTCAAGTTCAAGGACAGTTTTCGCAACATAATAACGCTGCTAATAATCAGTTGTTACAAAACCAACCGCCGTACGCTATGCAGAATCTGCAGAATCAGCAGGATCAGGCCTCTGAACAATATCAGGTTTACCACCAATCGCAAGGATACAACCAAAATCAGTATCAGCAACAAAGTTTCCAGAATCATCAGGTAACCGAAATTAATGTAACTTCTTTTGCTGTCTTTTTTTTTTCTCTTTACATTTTGGTCCATGGATCAAGGAAGGGTGGACGTGTTCAATATTTGCGCTTTAAGTTACACCGGAAATGTTGGCAGTGTCAAAGTTTTGTGATTTTCCGTAAAACGATTGTACGGAATTTTTTTTCAAACGGCCATTTTGAAACTTTAATCATCCACAGATTCACGATTGTTTGAACTTTGTCAACTATTCGAGTCAGATTTTCTAACAATTAACGATATTAATTGCCCGACCAACCGTTTATCTAGTAATCCAAGCAGTGCAAATTTTGGGAATTTTGTATTCTAGATATTATTGCCTATAAATTCTACTAGTACTCCGGTCATTTTCGGTCCCATGACGCAACCGCAAATGAATCAATTTGGAGCTCAACTTTACACAGGACCCGTAAGCCTATAATTATAGTATACGTGGGTCTGAATTCCATTTCGATTGTACACCTCAAACCCTTCGTTTTTTGGTTTCTATTCTTTTACTCCTCTCACCCCACGAATCTTGATGTCAGTGTAGAACGTATAAAAAAAAGCAACCTCAATAGCGCGCTGTGATTGAATTATGTGACCTCTCGTACCCGCCGTAGACCACATACCAGCAATAGGGTTTTTTTTCGTTTTTCTTCACAATTCTATAATCGTTCTCCTTTCCCATGTTGTAATTTTTTGTCGATCACAATTTTCGATTATTTGTCGTGCTCGAAGAATGAAAAATCGATGTGCAAATTACTTTATGTGTTATTGAATTCAAATTTACTTTGCAGTCGCCGACGATGCAACAACAACAACAACAACAACAACAACAACAACAGCAGCCAATGAATAATCAGATGGTAAACCAAATGAACCAAATGAATCAAATTAACAGCCATAATCAGAGTCAAAATCAATATAACATATTGCCTAACTATGGAGTACAACAAGCACAAGGCGGTGTTGGTGGAAATCAGCAATTGATGCAACAACAACAGTATCAAAATGACGCTTCGGGTGGCAGTAGCGAACAAATGATGTTTATGCAACAGCAGCAACAAAGAGGAGCTCCTAATTCGACCAGTATACGAAGAAACAGTAGGATACTCAACCCTCAGGATAGACCTGGCGGACAAGGAATAGGACAGGCATTAAGCGATAGGTAATTATTGCGATGCTTTTCTGATTTATGAAAAACTTTTGAAAATTAACAGTCATGGGTTTCATGTCTGAATCCCGAGATCCATGAGAGGTGAAATGAAATCGATGAGATGATGTTTTTTTTTGCTTCTTCTTATTTTCAGACTTGACCATTACAAACGACCTCCTAGCAGAGATAGTTCCGTAGATCGATACGCGAAGGCACATTCGAGACTGACAGGTTCGAGACAACCTTCCGTTGACAAAACGACGGTTGTAACAACGACGAATTCTCCTGCCATGGCAACACAAGAATCGATTGACAGGTAAAGTTGATAACTTTGAAAATATTTAATCACGCTCAATTATCTTTGATTATAAATTTGATTATTCGTATGGCAGACTCGAATTTGAATTGCAGTATGAAAGAAGGCGGTTTGGTTGTACGGGAATCATAGAACCGTCATGTGAGGCCCAGAATTCTAAACTCCTCCATTTCGATGTCATATGAACGAAACTGATCTAAAGTGAAGAACTCCGAACATGATTTACGTTTTTTCTCCTCCTTCTTTTTCTTACTTTCTAGATCTACGAGAGGAGGAAGCACTTTCAGATCCGCAACACCTCTCAACGGTTCAGCAGTCGGAAGTGGAGCGGCAACCCCGGTTTATACCGTTCCCACATCTAGTCAGTTCGAGAACGCTTTAATACGAAATCGAGGCTTAGGGCAGGACATCCTCCCCAGTCCTGGACAACCGAAAAGAACGGAAAGCCTTTACGTCAGTCCCGGTCCTCGAGGATCGGTTCCATCGTCGGGTGGCGGTGGTGGAGGAGGCGGAGGAGGAGGGGGAGGACCAAAGGTGAGTGTTTTATTTCGGTTATTTTGGTTCTTGAGTGTTTGATTTTACCATTTTTCGTTTTTTAAACTGTGCATTTTCTTAGCATAAAAACCACCATACATAGAACTAAATTAATTATCCTCGTAAAAATTTAGGAAGTATATGATTAAAAAATTTAATAGAATTATAAATATCGATCTTTAAATATTATTATTCTACTTTCTCTCTATATATCTTCTTTTGTTATCGTCCTCATAATAACGTATATAATTATAATTAATTACTCACTCACTCTCACTCATCCCACTATTGCATTATTCGATAATTAGATAAATCTATATAATTATTATCTGCTTGATTATCCACATAGATCTATTAGATTTAATTTTGCCTCTATATAAAAACTATTTTCATACCTGTATATGCTCTCTTCAACAAAACTTCGACCTTGACCCCTTTGAAAACTTTTCATTAATACACATAACCCCTAGTATAATATATCTCGTGCTCATATAGAAAAGAATAAAGCAAAAAACAGACTCGAACATTTAAGAGTTATTAGATAAAATTATCAACAGGGATTGCGTATCCTAATCCTAATATCCGCTTTATTATCTTCCATAACGTCCATCTCTTGAAATCATCGATAATTTTCATATTCATTATTCTGTTTTGTTTTTTTAGTAACTCGTTTGTTCCTTTCTTTTCATGTCCGTCATTTTGGATGAGAAAGGTGTTATGATTTGATCAACATTTTTTTATCATTCTTTTTTAAAAATTGTCTGTTTTTTTCTCATCATCTATTCTTTGTTATTGTCATTGTTGTCGTTGCGTTAAAATTCTTTACCATCATTAATTTTGCTAAATGAATAATCAAATGTTTACCAATATACCTATACACGATATATTTATATGCAATATAATAATATCTCTTCTTGTAACTCTGTGTGGCATTTTATTTATTTATCAATTTATTTTTCTGTTGGTTTTATCCTTTCGTCTTTTATTTTTTTAACCCTTGATTTCTTTTTTCTCTTATTCTTTTCTGGTTTTTTTTTCGTCTTCTGTTTTCTTTTCCCCCTTTTTTTGTTTTGTTTGTGGGTTTTTTCTTTTTGTGTTGTATTTCTGTGCATGCCGTACGCGAATCCCAGGAATTGTGGAATCGGAAAAAGGTACCCCGCGCCTACTCCTTCTCCGCCACCAACACCTGCACCACCACCGTCGCCGCCGCAACCAGAAACGGGCGCGCAACCCTCTGATCAGTATAAGTATTTGATTAATAATAATAATGATAATAAATAATGATAATAATGATAATAAATAATGAAAAGGTTAAACCATACGTACGTGTATAGGTATACGACTTCTGTTGTTACAAGTATATTATATGTATTTATTAATACATATGTAATATGCACATGTAGGTACATAAATTGTTTTTTTCTTTTTTTTTTCTTTATTCTTTTAACATGACGAGGTGCATGATGTTGATATAGTGTATAATAAATGAAAATTATAATTCAAATAAAAAGTAAAAATCCAAAGAAAAAAGATAATTATAAAACATGATATTAGGGTATTTCTATAAGTCGTCGAATAAATCCAAACAAACGAACAAGAACAAACAGAATATAGGGAAACTGATCTAATAACAGGGGACAGCTTGTTATTGTTATTATTGTTATTTTTTTTTTATTTTTTTTATTCTCGATTCATGTATATGGTCTGAATATAGGTATATGTTACATACATAGTTACTATACATCGGAAAATTCTAAAACAGAATAGGTTTATATAGGCATGTACAGCTGCAGTTGTTAGTATTGTTGTTGCTTTCATAATCATCATCATCGTCATTATTAATATTTGTATTTGTATTTTTCTTCGTCTCCGCCATCTTCTTTTTCTTCCTCTTCTTATTCTTTTGCCTGTTATTGTTGCTGTTGCTATTGTTATCCTGCCACGGCTATATGCATAATTAGATTGTTATATATACCTGTACGTGTATATAATTAATATAAGTATTATTAGCTAATACTTCATTAGTCTTTTCATTACGACGACGACGATGATGATGATGATGATGATGATGATAGTGGTTTACCGTTCGATACCAGTACCTAATTTTGACTGACATTTTAATTAGTTATCGTTAGTCTAGTTGTGATCACCTTTCGACTGATCACACTACCCCTAAACGTATATTAAAAATGGCGTCTCGAACGTCCCGCGGGCCCCCTAGAAATTTTGCAAAAAATTGAATCCGTGCACAGAGAACTTTTTCATTTTCTTGGATCCGCCCTATTATACATACATATATGTATAAATAATGTACTGACGATATATCTGTCATTATATTGACATTATTTTTTTATTATTATTGAAAAGACCACATGACATGAGAACAATAATTATTTACCGTATACTACATACTATGTGATATACCATAGTAGATATATATTAGCACGATTATTCATAAATGTGATTATTAAATAGTTCCTCAAAGAAGAAAGAGAAAAAATATATATATATATATAATATACATATATAAGAAAACGAAACATACACACACATACTTAACTGTACGTATATACTAAAAATTTAGCAATAGACAGAGAAATGTGCTCCGTATGCTAAATTCTTTCTTTCTTATTTTTTTTTTCAAAATATGAGCTTAATTACTTATTATCGTGTATGTATGTTTATTTACTACACATGCGTGCACATAATACCGAATGAAAATGGAAGGGTAAAAAATCAATCACAATAACGATGATTATAATTTGCATGTTTCCCCTTTTTTTGTAATACCGCTTCTGTCTTTTGTTCTTGTTTTTCAATTTCAGTTGTTATTATTATGATTATGATTATTATTATTATTGTTGTTGTTGCTGGCGATATTATAACACGAGATGGTTGTGCGATGTGGTGCGGCGGGGACCGTAAATTATTTAAACCGTTATCATATGTTTTTCATAATTTTTTTAAATTTGATTTAATTAAAATTTATCTACGTCCAGTCCTCGCGTCACGTTGCGGTCTTATCGGTGCGGATTATGAATTGCTAGAAATAGTATATAAAAAATCGAACATATTATGCATTATAGGTATGTAAGTTAGAGCTTTATGAGCTCTATATGTATACAAGTATAGTTTACCTATATGTCGGCCATCGAGAGTTATTTCAGTTTAAAAATATAGTGGGGGGATATTTGAATCTATTTTTGTAGAACCCGGGCATGCAGGGGCGGTCAGTTTGCGGACAAGAGAGGAGGCTGACTTCTTATAAGAGCTAAAGAGCGCCACGTATTTCTCTCCGTCGTTTTGAGAGATTAAAAAATAAAAACAAAAAAAATGCATAAGTAAAAAATAACGAGCCAAAAAGAAACAAAAAAAAACAAGAAAAAAACCGGAAAATAAAATAAAAAAAACCCCGATCAATCTTAAAGCGAGAGAGAGAGAGGGACGGACAGTGCTTACACCCGGGCATTTTTTGCTCTTTTGTGCGTGTCTCTTCTGGTTGTCTGGGGACGTTTCAATTTTATTACTATAATTGTAAATCGGGACCGTGCAGTTTGTTTTTTTTTTTTAATTTTTTTATAGGACGTAACGATTCTGATAAGAATTATAACAATAATAATAATACTAAATACACAAATACATAAAATAATACACAAGATTTTTCTGGTAACAATATATTTGTTGTGATATAAAATTCGTGAACGAAGGAATGAAGATAATGTGAGCTCTTGTTAAAACGAACGTGTTTTTATCTATTCTTTGTCTTTTTTTTTCAAATAAAATTTCTATAATTCTGTGCAGTGTGCCCGGCGCGTGTGAAAAAAATTTTTCAAAGTCAAAAAAGAACGTATAATACAGACAAAGTTAAGGCCAATTTTATAATAACATCGTCATCATGCTCTGGTCAGACCCAGACGAAGAAGAGGAAGCTCTTCTATGCAGCCCTGCGCTTATGGCACGAAGAGCTTCAGAATCGTGGATAGTTGCTCCTCCTGTTGAGGTATTGAAAAATCGAATTTGAACAAATTAAAGATCTCGGGACGCTCGATGTTTTTTTTTATTCCTCGATCGCGCGCGTTTCTCGTTCGCTTATTGTTTTTACTTCCGTTCTTTAATTTCACCATTTTTTTGTTTTGTTCTTCTAAGTTTGATATTTTTCAGCTTCTTTTTTTGGTTCTGTTTTCTTGAGAATGTATTTCGATTTTCAACCTTCCATCCGTTTCCCAGCCTCGATCTGCTTGCAGATAATTAGCGTTTTAGTTTAGAAAATTCCGGATTTCTTTTCTTCTGCTCCGCAGCTGACCTTATACTTAAGAATAGGAATTATTTACATAAGTATAGATCATACCGTACGCCTGTAGCAGCATGATGTTTGGATTGCCGTAACATATAATTCCGTAAATTAGGTTATACAATGATGTTGGAGATGACGATTATTATTATTATTACTGTTCCTGGTTTCTAAATAAATTGTTCTGAAACATATGAATATTCATGTACAGATGTATGTATATTCCTTTATTTTCTTATTATCATGAAATCAGGCGATGCCGGTGACAGCGATGCCTCTGCAACGAAAAAAATCATTACCCGATGTAGCACAGCCCATACAGCTATCCGCAAGTTCGCCATTGTCGAGAGAAGAAGTTAGCGTTTTGAGCAGCGCGCGTAGAGAGGAAATAAGAAGACAAATTGACGAGGGGGAGAGATTGAGGGCGAACCCTTTCCTTTATCTTGTCAGTCCGCAGGTCAAAGTATGTTGGATGAGTACAAAATCAGAAACAACAAAAAATAAAACATAAAACATAAAACTTGTTACTTTACCGAATTTTCAAACTTTTGCAATTTCACTGTTTAATTCATTGTTATTTATTTTTTATTCTTTCAGGACTGGTTTTCCCGACAGCAGCTCGTTATGCTGGTACTTTTCATCAACATATCTCTCGCCCTGATGTTTTTCAAATTATTAACGTAGCAGGCCGAAGAAATTCGGATTAAATAACAAAATTTTCCTACGCCGAACCTTGTGGTCTGCCTCGCTCCTTAATTGTTGTAGCAGAAGCAGAAGAATATGATTCACTACACGTTTACAACGGAAGTGATACCTACGAAAACAATATTAATTAATAAATAGGATAAAAGAAGAAAATTATGAAAAATATTTATTAGAAACGAAGAGAAAGGAAATAAAATCAACCCGTCTCATAAAAAGTAAACTGAGAATGAAAAATCGAGCGAAAAAAAAAAGAAAAACAAACATTTAATCAAAAGAAGAACAAACAAAATCAAAGAATAGAAAATGAACTATACACATGAATGACGATGATTAGATTAACATACAAACACACATATATATATATATTACATACCCATATGTATATTATTAGGTAAATATAATATAAATCATTCTCTGATGTTTTATCATTATACTATTTTTACACTGACTATATAGGAATATATCTATACATGTATTTTAATGAATATACAAGTATCACCATCTATAATGATAAGCATGCAGTATGAAAAAAATAATAATAAAAAAGGGGTAATATCTCGGATCAAAGAAAGAATAAGGGAAATATAGAAAGAATAAACGGGCGCCAAACAAATTAATAATCATAACAATAATAATAATAGTAATAATAACAATAACAATTAGTAATAATAATAATACCGATGCGAACGAAATTTTACACGACGCATAAATTTTAGAGTACGCAAACCAAACGAAATTATTCGTTGTTTTGTTTTCCTCCATTATTGCTACGTTTCATTATTATTTGATCTTTCATTGTTGTCAGTTGTATTATTATTGCTGTAATTACTACTACTATTATTATTATTATCATTATTGTTGTTGTTGATGTGATTATTTTTCTATTATTATCATTATTATTGTTATTGTTGTTGTTGTTATTATTGTTGTTATTATTATTATCAATAATTACGCCGTGTGCCTTGTACAGCCTTTCG
Organism: Athalia cordata; assembly: GCA_963932425.1. NCBI lineage: Eukaryota > Metazoa > Arthropoda > Insecta > Hymenoptera > Athaliidae > Athalia > Athalia cordata. Next base: position 38,757,902 of record OZ010626.1, read on the forward strand.
ACCGCGTAGAGTGAAAAGAAGAAACATCTTAAGAAAAATCTAATTATTATAGTTAACAGAACAATTTTTCTACATTCATGATGATAATGATATATGGTAGTGATAATAAGCATCGCTATTGTATGTTCATAATGATTGTATTTTATTTACAATTAGTATAAATAAATTATTATACATATTATATATTCAAATGCGTATCTAGGTATTTCCTAATACATGATTGTTGTTGTTGTATTTGTTGTTATTATTATTACTATTACTATTATTATTATTATTATTATTATTGTTACTACTATTATCCCTATTTTCGTTTTCCAATTCGAATCCTTATACATACTATATATATATATATATATATATCAATGTCGCGATGCCTTTTCACATATAAATATTATATTTAATATTCAATTATGCTATAAATACGTACTTATAATATGTATACATGATGCGATACATGTAGTATAGATGTATATATGTATACCTGCCATGTAACATATACATATAATTATTTATATACCTATATATATATATATATATGATACTAATAATATTAATAACAATAATAATACCATTTTAAATATTCTATCGTAATATAATGACAATTGAAAGAAACGAACGGAAGATAAAGAAGAGGAGAAAAACGCACATCCATATTTATGGTACAATTATACGGTTAAGAGATAAATAAAATTATACCTATCAATCGGTCAATTGATCAATTGATTAATTGATTCATTAATCGATAATAAATTCGTAAAAATTATTTACCACACAATTCCTATTTATAAATCATATAAAATTTATATACCTAATGTGCATATATTTATTAAATCAAAGGATTATCGTTGATATTCAATATGTACTCTCGTTGTCACAATCATTATCATTACTATTATTATTATTATTCGTATCATTATTATTATTATTACTATCACTATTATTATTACTGTTATTCTTACTACGATCATCTCACTCTACATCACCATTATCATTATTGTTGTTCTTGTTGTTATAATTGTTATTGTTATTTTTGTTATAATTATTATTTCCGAAACACCGCACGTATACCTGTGTCACATTATACTCATACGCAACGCCATCTCTTATTATAAATATATAGCTGTACAATAAATTACTAAATTATAAAATGGATAAAATAAATCAATCGATGAACGAATGAGAAGAAAATTTATACGCAACTATACACTATATATTTAATATTGAACTACGCACGTACGTATAATATTTATAATCATACTCATATGCATAATTATTTGTAATCTTGATAAAAAATAATTAATAATAATAATAATAATAATGATAATAATAATGATAAAATATTATTTGAATAAATTAAATTAATATATCATGTTAATTTATATGATGTATATATAGTTTCGATAAGAATAATGAAATTTATTATATAATATACATAGTATACACACAAGTACCCAGGTTTCATCGGTATATACATCTACTTTTACAAATCTGATACATATTCAATTGCCGTATTATGTCTAGTGTGCTATATTATTATTATTAATGGTGGTTGGTGTTGTTGTTATTGTTATTATGACTTTTATCATTTAACTGTCATAGTAATAATGATAATAATAATAATAATAATGAGAGTGATGGAAATAAAACAGTGAGTTCACAGAATCGATATATTTATTATAACGATATAACACGATTTGCAAAAGAAAAGAAATAATAATAATAAACAATAATAATAAGATGAAAATATAGCATATTGATATGTTATTGCACACACCTTGCGCACACATAGAATTAATAAAGAAAAAAAAAATTTCAATATTTTATGTGCAGTTTATTATTCATCAATTATATGTATATTATATATGAAATATAATAATAATAATAATAATAATTGATCAAAGATATAAAGAGAATCGTAATAGCGATGACAAATTTTTTATCATACCAATATTTATTGTTGGTAGTGCCTATATCGGTGAAAATCAATGACGTACTACATACTTACATACTTATACCTATATAGGTATACGATATACATACGTATTAATTATTATTTAAAAAAATAAAATAAACAAAATACCTAATATGGATCATATTAAACTATTGAACAATGAAGTGATGTGGTTCGAAATATGCTATAATATAAAGATAATAAAGTAAAAACAAAATATCTTTTATTTTGATCGTATGTTAATGAAACAAACGACTTGCTTGATGGAATTCGATCAATACAATGAGAAGGCAACGACCGGAGCCGTTATGACGCCTGCACTTAAATGAAGTGAGAAAAAAAAGAAGCTTTTTAATCTTTAATACGAGGAATAATATTGTTGAAAGCTTTTTTTTCATATAGGGGAATGTCGTTTGTGGAGAAAGAAAAATAAAATGTATAAAAACCTAGATTATACCTTCTCCTGAACCGAAATTCCATAAAAGTTCTGTTGAATTTTGAATAAACATTGATAAAAAAAAAAAAAACACCAATAAGGCATCAAGTGTTTGACAACTTCCTATCGTTTATCGCAAGATATATTGGAGATGAGGCAAGTCGAAGGATTTCCTCTCTAGACGGTCGCATAATAATGGCACGTGCGTAAATATGAAGTAAAAATTTTTACTATATAATAATAAATACGAGCGTAGTTTTGGTATGTGTGACCTCGGATTTTGATTTCGTTCCGCACGCGGTTCGTGCGTGATTAGAAATAAAATACGGTGGGGAATTATAAAATAGTATAGCTAAAGGTTAAAGCCTTATACAATTATACAAATTAGCCAACTGCGAAACAAATTATTTTAATATAGAATATTTCAGAAAATTGTATACAATAAAATCATAGTTAAATATAAATTTCGAAACGCACAAAGAAATTGACACGTTTATTTATTTTTATTTTCTTTGTTTTCGAAAGAAAAAATATTTCCGAATAAGATCGCTTCGATTGAAAAGAAGATTAGAATAGATCGCTGCCTTTTCTAATTCTCGTAATTGATTAAATCATTAATTATTCTAATTTTGTTTTTCTATCTCTATTAGAATATTTTTTGCAAGTCTAGCAACGCCTTGGGGTATTCAACCGGTCACACGCGTTGGGTTATGACTTTCAAATCGTGGGGTGGCGCTGAAATCATTTGAGAAAGTTATTTCGTCTCAGATTGGTCGATTGTGATTTTCTTCTCTGCGCAAAATCCATTTGCTGTTGATTTTACTTCAATAATCACACACGCTTCACGATGTACCCAATTGTGTTGTGTAGTGATACGAAGAGTGACTGTGACTTTGGTGTGTAAACCTAATTTCAATCGACGTGACGCGTCCCCCTGACAAAAATAAATCACAAATATTTGATCTAGAATTTACGATCGTTGATCATTGATCGAATCAATTAATTAATTAATTTTATCAATCATTTTATACCCTCTTCAACAGAGAAAAAACATCTGATCGCTGTATTTAATTGCGTGTGTTTTAATTCAAGAGGGAATGAGACATAGAAAGACAGCAAAAAGAGAGAGGGAAATATCAAAACAAAAGATAGTGAGATTCTAAACGAGTGTCAATACATACGAATAAATACCATACACATGAAAAATTAATCACTAGTTTGTTAAAAATCGCGTAAACAGCTGGCAGTCTTCGACGGAACGTTGAAGTGAAAATACTGGTGCGTGACGACTTAAGTGACAGGATAGATAAATAAATAAACTCAATTTTGGTGAATCTATAAATGATATACCTTCGACCATCGTTTCCTAGGAATATAATATTAGCTGTAAACTAGGCTACGAACTTAAAAAATAAAATAAAAATTCAACAAAAATAAAAAAAATAAGTTTTAACTATTTTTTTTTTCTTCTTGCTCTACCTCGAAAGCACAACGATGCGGTGTGAAAATGTGTTTGTTTTTTCAACAAATAAATAAGTGATTATAGAAAAGTGTAAGAAAAACACTACAAAAGAATAATAAAGTCGTCGGTCCTGGACGATTTAATTAATCACGAAAATCAATCGATGCATTTAATTTATATATCGTTATTAATAGCTGACGACTTTCAGCTTCGTCTCTCTGAGGGTTTATAATAATCATCTCTCAAGTTGAATGGAAGCCAACTGAAATAGAATCTAAATCCAAATCTGAATCCGAAGAAGAACGACGGCAAAAAGCCTCTTTGTTCTGCTGTTTCTGCGCAGTCGTTCCCTGAACTTGTGGCGCAGCGTCCGACAACGACGCGTTTTGTTGTGATTTTTCTTATTATCACCTCTGAGTATACATCTTGTGAAAATAAAACTCTTGAACGATTTTTATATTTAAGGATAAAACGAAATTGTACTTTGCTGTGGTAACGATTACCAAGCGCGACGTAGACCGCCATTTTTGATACTCCAAAATCACGAATAGTAATTTCTGACTATAAGGTGCGCGCTGTATATCCTCTGATCGTTATTCACCTGTTCGTTTTCTCTTAACTCTTAATTGACGAACGGTTTTGATATGAAATGTGAATTTAATTTTAATATTTCGATATAATTCACCGTGTAATCAAATAATCGACAACGCTGTAGCAGGATCGTAATCATCGTTAGTGTTTTGTTTTCGCGAGCAGCTGATTACTATGACGTTATACGTGCTGTGAAAATCAGCAGTTTTTAGAATCAGGTGTTCTCACAGCCAATCTCCATATTCATATGAAATCATTCTTTAAATCATCCGGGCAACGTTCTCGACCAGCTGTAAAATCATAATTTGCAATAATAACAATAACAATAATAGTAATAGTAGTAATAATAAGAACAACAAGAGGAGTAATATTAAACAATACAAAAAGTGATATCCTATCATTTGCTCCACAGCTTGAAAAGTACAAAAAAATAGGAAAAGGAATTAAAATTTGTTTTTTAATTCCCATTCCAACAACTGGATGAGGTCATATAAGAATTGATGACCAGGAGTTTTTTTTTTGTAATACCTAGCTGAGACCTTGGAGAGATATTCATCAAAGAATAGTCGTTCCAGCAAGAGAATACTCCAGAATTGAATGTGGTAACCTGTCTGAAAGCTTGGATTCATTTATTCCTTTGTTTTTTTGACTGCCATTATCGCCAGCTGATCGTTAGCGTCATCCGTCAGTAAATACCAAGAAATATAGCTGTGAATTATTCCAGTGAATACAAGTTGAGACAAGTTGAAAGAAGAAAGGAAGAAAGAAAGACTAGAAGAATATTGTTGTACTTTGCTGGGATATGAGAAACTGGTAAGACGAAGTAGTTGATAAATATTGCTTCGGAGCGAATGCAGCGAAAAGAGATAACTGTAGAAGTAATTTTTCCAATATATCTCTGCAACGTAGGAGGTAACTACAAGTATTGTAAACAAGAAGAGGAACAACTGAGAGTGAAATCAGTGGTTTGTGAGTTGTTTGGTGAGTGAAAATTGAGGTTATCGTGAATATTGATATGCGCTGATAATATTCTATCTATACAAAATAATACAGTGCTTGTGTTCAAAATCTTTACCTAATCATCGATGAATAACAGGACATCGGGGGCCGACCTCGCGGTAGGTGAAGAGCGTGGGGTTCGGCCCCGGTCCAGCTGACTAGGAGCCCCCAAATAGTGATTGAACTACATGTAAGGCGGCAGTGTTTTTATAAACTACGATCTCATAGTCAGCTTATTACACAGATATCTCATCAACCGATCATTGGTATACCTACAAAGTATCGGATGACGCCGGTTTTGTCCCACTGCTCGCCAACTGAACGAGCTATTTTTTCTTCTCGCTGTACGATTTCATCTCCAATTAGTTCCTTGTCTAAAAGAAGAAGACGAAATCTCAACTAGCTGTTACTGATTCTAATGAGTCAAAGAAATCTAATTATTTTATCATAATAACAATCGATTGGAAGGTTTATAATCACACGTTAAACTAAACCGCTAAAATGTTGTATATATTTCACGTCGACACCGGGACTACCATCACCTTTGACATGAAGTTGGCGCTCGAGAGGTAATAGTAATAAAAATCCTTGTAATAAACCAACTTAACTTTCGTACTATTATTTTCAGTGTCTCGCAGTTAAGAGAAGCTATAGAAAGAGAATGCGGCGTAGCAGCCAGTCAGCAGGTGCTGTTGGTAAGCGGCGGAGAAAGTCTTGAGCCTAACGCAAGGGTCTGCACATATTCTGCTGGGACGGATACAAACCCAATTTATTTATTCAGCAAAGCTTCAATCGAGAGTCACCAACCACCCACACCCAGCATTGACTACGGCTCAGGTCAGCTACTCGAATAAAAGAAAATTTAATGGCAGATATCGACTCTATTTTTCTCAAGCAATGGAATATGCTCTTTACTGATAAATTATTATCTTGGTATTTAATGGATCGTAAATTGTCGTTGTTGCAAAAAATTATCTATGCCATTTGACACTGGATATGCATATTCTGTAGAATAATTATCGTTAGGCATTGTCAATGAACTTATCGAGTACAGATGAGTTTGAGAACCTTCATTCTAAATTTCAATGCTCCGTGTATATCATACGCATTTAATTTAATCAGCAATAATCACATTGACACAGATACTAAATTTGCCCCGTGAGCATACAATTGACTATGATAAAATTAAAAAATTTTTTAGCAAATAATAAAATGGTATCTTCATCTATTTAAGTACCAGTCTTGATAGCCTCTAAAGATTGGTTACGAATATTGAGTAGATATCTAAATGAATTTATTGATGTCTCTAATTCCTGATACCACCTTACTGACAATGACTAGTGAATCACCCAAATTATGATCTGGTTATATTTTTCTGTTATCCTTGATGCTGAATTGCTTAACTATCTTGACTGATATACATACAATGTCTGCCATCTGTCTGACACGGTCTCTCTTATCTAAAAATAAATATTTTTTTTTCTTATGTTTGTGGATGGTTATCACCCGTTAGAGCTTATGCGAATTACTTGAATTTGAAGTATTGTGTGATCTTCATTTTCACAAATTGGGTTAACAGAAAGTAATCACATTCACATGTTATTATACAGAAAGACCGATAATTTTATTGTTATGATGTTTTATATGCAACGTGGCTAATATTGTGGAAGATATCCTATCATTCATATACATATAAGTGACTCGAAATTCAGGTCTGCGAACTCGCTGTCACAGTGACGAATCTTCGATGAGTATTTTCCATCAAAATTCACTCGAAATAGTAAATAATCTTGCATCATCTAATCAGCCAGATATTATTCATTCATTGAAATTCGATTCCCACTTTATCGAAATTTATAAACACAGTAGCAACGGTTATTTTGTCTACTGCATTTATTAGAAATGATGCAATACTTCGATTCGCTGACTAATGAGCTAAAGCTGATGTAACGTGCATCGGATGTGCAATATTTATCAACATTCTTTCTATGCAGATGTGGATCTCCAAACGCAGATCGAAGGTTCTTTGGCTATGCCTGCGACTTATCAAACTGTCGTAAATAGAGCGCAACTCGGTCACCAATGCTGCGTTTTGGCACGTGAACAAACAAGAATATGCGAAAGACTCGTACACGACCAACATCTTCAACAACAGGGTTGGGCCGCTGTCGTAGCTAACCTAGAGGATATTACTCAAATGTTTCAATCCAGAGCGGATATTCTTCAGCAAAGTTTCAACCACTATTTAGCGGAAAGGCAGCAGCACATTAATCTCCTCAACAAGTAATTGAGACTTCGTAAATTGAAAACAGTCTTCGCATGACCAAAAATAATCTAAAAAAAAATTCTATCTTTATCCCCAGTTTCAACGAGGACTTGGGAATGCTGTCGAAAATTCCCATTCTTCCTGCTCTCAGGGCTCATGCAGAAGGACTTTTAAGTCCCGACGATCAGGATACAGCCGCAGATCTTCAGCGTTCTGGTAACGAAGAGGCGTTGAGTCTACTAAAGTGGATATCGGCAAAGGACAATCAAAGTAGCCTTGAACAAGTTGCCGAGCAGTGTTCGAGGGGCTTGGAACAGTTTGACGAAAGAGTAATGGAATCACTTAAGGCAGATGTAAACAGTGCAGTCGAAGCGGCGAATAAACAAGATATGAAAGAGATAAAGGGTCTAGGTGAGCGACTTTTTGGTCTCGAACAGCTAATGTTCGAGGCTAAGAAGTTGGTACAAGAACAGGCGGATCTGGCGCAAGCCCTTCTGCAGAATCAGAATAGAGCGACCAACCTTGGAGATGCGAGTATTTTGCCAGATTTATGCGCGTCGCATAGGAGGCAGCTGATGGTTATGCTTCAGAATCATAATCACCTCCGTGATATAAGAAGAAGATGTACGAAGGCCAAGGAAGAGCTTTCGGTTAATCTTTACCACCGTTTAAAGTGGATAATGTACGTCGAGAATAAGATGATGGAGGTCGATGGAAAGCTAGTCATGTATAACGAAAGCCTAAAAAGGCTCAGACGTCACCTGGAAGTTTTACAACAAATTCATTTAGCTCCCGAAATGTATATGAGTGCCGTTGCGGAGGTCGTGAGACGCAGGACTTTCTCACAAGCTTTTTTGGTTTGGGCGAGCAACCTCGCCTGTCAACTTCTCACTGTACACAGCGAAGAACTTGCTCGGAGAACTGACTTCCAGAGCAAATTCGACGGACACTTTCTCAACACACTTTTTCCTGGACTAGAAGACACCCCTCCCTCATTCGCTACTCAAGCTCCGTCCATATTCGACAGCGCTTTGCCAAAGGTATGAAAAATATTTTGCAAACAAAATTTGATGTCACAGAATTTGTCATTTTCCACCAGCTAACTTCAGACGACATGCAATCTCTCCGAGAAACACTCCCCGATCTTGCCCTGGCTGTTTCTACGCCAGATTTAAATAGCATCACACAATTTTTTCTATCTAAAAGTCTCACTGAGGGCAGCACGACGGAAGGTTTCAAGGATAAGGAGGCTGACCAGCAGCCGCAGGATTCTAGTACTAAAATATCTGGACAAAGAAGAGCCCCGTTGCTAAGTGACAGGTGAGAGTTGACTCAATTTGAGTGTCTTGAGGAATGGTAAAATTGTTGAAGTGCGAAAATCATTGATTTGTTTTCGATTATTTAGGGGAGGTTTTGAGTCTGAAACAGACACGGAAGAGTTTGAAAAAATAGGTCAAGGTGCACAGGACCTGAAACGAGGGAGTTCTTACGATGGTGAGAGGGAACGAGAATCACAGAAGGAATTATCAGAGGTTGGTCCTTCCCAGAGTGTGTCTTCCCACTCATTTAAAACTTCCGAGTCCCATTGTGTCTTAAAACATGATCCTCCGTCTAACAACGTTGTTCAGTTATCTTCTTCTCCCTCTTCTTTTTCTTCTGCTTCGATCGTCGCTAGTTATCGTTACTCTCAAAGAGATGATAATTCATCAGACTCGGCAAGCTATTCCTTTCACTTATCTTCAAACGATCGGCCAGCACAGCTCAGTCCACTCGACGAAAGCGTTGAGGTTGAGGAGGAAACTTTTTCTGATCACAATTATCTTGCTCGCGTGACTAATGATGATATCAATAAAAGCGGAATGGAAACTCCGGATATTCCCCTTAATTCTGTATCTAGTCCCGATCCTATTCCTAATCCTAATACCCCGCATTATCTTCCCTCAATTAACCCCGGGGCGTGCGGCGGCGGCGGTTGCGGAGTGCAGAACCAATCCGGCAGCAACGGAAGCAGTCCGTCACCTCGAGAAACTGGAATGGCTGATTTCATGGGTACTGAATTTTATATGGACGAATCTTTGCCGAGCAGTCTTAGCGAACATCCTCTAGATGTTCATCAACAAGCAATGGTTTCTCTATTACAGGTACTTTAACATCACACATTGCACATTATTCTTTCCATCTCAAATACATCTGATTTTCTCATCGTAGCCATTCAAACCTCATGTTTTATTTTGGTTACTTCTTCTGTCTTTGTTTATTTTTCTAATAGTTTGAAATACTCCACCCATCAAGCCGCTTCTTCGGTCAAATTATTTATTCTTATCTTCTCTCCAAACTTAGGTATGTTGCTACCAAATATTTTTTCTTTATTCTTTTATTCGTTGCTTCCTCATCATCGCAAGACTTTTTGAAATGATGTTTCACCCATTGGCTCGAACAGAACTTGATGTACCTGGGGAAATTTGGTGAACGATCAAAAAAAGAGTGAACGATATCTCTCTCATCATCTCCATTTATTTTTGTTGCGTGATTAATGCGCGACAGCTTGCACAAAATCAGAGACCAATTCCTCTGTTATATCGCTTGCCGCACAGCCAGCTTCAAATTGTTAACAGCTTTTGTTAGCGATCGTTGGATTCGTTCAAATAATATATTATATTATATTATATTATTATCGTCGAATATTTGTCTTTGAAAATGCTGTGTGTGCGTGCAGGTATTTTAATTATTTTTGTTTCACAGGACTATAGCTGCCGTCGCACCCAATTCCTTATCCAATGTTATCGTATTATACATCCCTAAACACACACTCGGATATTAACTTGACACAATACTGTAGCAAATTTGAGGAGAATTTTAGCCGACATCGATAACGGTTCTATCCTAACGTAGCGTGATTTTAAACTTTTTTTTTTAGGAAAATCTTGGAAACACGCGAGAAGAGGTAGAAAGACTTCGTTCGGTTCTCCGTTGCATGAAATCAGTCGCTGGAGATGCTCTTCTAGCCTTCAGGCAAGAATTGGCTACGTTAAAAGAACGAACCGTAAATGACCAGGGCTCGTTCAACCAACTGACGGATAGCGTGAGAAAAGCACTCGAAATGCATTCTAGAGAATGTGAAAAAACGTACCGCGAAAGAGCTCAAGAGTTGACTGTAGATCACGAACTTGAACTGGGGGATCTGAAAAAGCTGATGCAGGGACGGGAAGAGGAAATAAAAACTTTGAAAGAATCGCTCGCCGACAAACGTGACGCTCAATCAGACGTCGAGAAAGTGCTCGCTGCTTTGAGGCTCAAAATCGATAACGATCAGAGAGAATTAACGGCGTTTCAATCAAAAATTATTCTCATGGATGAGGCTCTCCAGAGAGCTCATCTCGAGAAAGAAATCGCTGTGAAAGAAACTCAGGAAGCTAGTCATGCGGAGGCTTCAAATTTGAAAGCTATCGTTGAACGACAAGAAGAGCAGCTCAGGAAACTGGAAGAAAATCTTAACGTTTGTAAGGCTGAACAAGAGGAGGCTATCAAAGCGGCGACGGACAAATTTCAGAAAGAGTATAAAACGGAATTGGATACCATAAGGAGCAGGTTCAAACTCATGGCAGCTTCTACGATGGAAAGAAGCCCCAGCGATTTGAGTCTCGAAAAAATTGAGGTCAGAATCGAACCGTCTAAGCGAAAGTTTTTTTTTGTTTTTTCATGATTATTTTGACGACAAACCGTTTAATTACAGCGTTCGGACATGATAGGACTCGGAAATCACGAGGCTATCATCGCGCAGATGAAAGAGGATATGGAAACGGAGAAGGCGGCTGCTATTCGTGTTGCCATAGACAAGGAAAGGAGCGATTGCGCCGCGAAATTGGATCACGAACTGCGACTTGCCAGACAGAGAAATGACGCTGAGAGACAAGTCTGGTTCAACGAAGCTATGCGCCGAGTGATCGAAGAAAAAGAGAGACAGGTGGAAACTCACAGATCCAGGGAAACCATCCTAGCAGAGGAATGCGAGAGGCTGAAGGACACCATAAGGAGACTTACAGAGTCGGAGAGCAACGTTCGACAAACCCTTAGTGAGACGGTAATGAATATTAAATTCGATATACCTCGTTGAGTTTTACTAATGTATACGAAATTTTTTTCAGGTTGAAAGTCTTGAGGCGGATAAAGTGCGATTAGAGGCTAACATCGAGGCAAATCGAACCATGCTTAGTGAACGGGAGAGTCGTTTGGAAGTCTTAACAGCGGAGCGCGACAAACTCAGGTCGGAATTGAATGACGAAAGGCTGAAGATAAACGGTAGTGGTGGAGAGTTCGAAGAAACGCTGCACCTTTTGAAAGCAAAGAACGAGAGGCTTGAGAATCTCAAAGTAGGGACAGACTCGCGACTGCAGAAACTCGAAGCGGAAAAGGACAAGCTCAAAGCGGAGCTTGAAATCCACCGAAAAAATGATGAAATCGAAGTTTCGGAATCTAAGAAAGTGCGCCTGGAATCTGGTCCAGAACTCGATGACCTACTTCGCAGACTGGAAGTACGTGATGCGGAGAACAAGCGTTTAATCACTGAACTCCGACTTTTGACGGAGAGTAAGGACCTTGTTCAAACAAAACTTGAAACCGTAGAATCTGAAAAGGTGAATCTGGAGGTCGAGCTTGTAAAAGAAAGGTACAGATCTGTAGTCAGCGGCGCAGAAGCTCTCATCGCTTCCACGTCTGCAGGACACTCGAATACCGAAGTATGTGACAAAGAAATGAGTGCCTCCGTTGCCATAGTCTCTGATAGTTCAAGTTGCGATGCCGCGACTAGTCCAGAACCCATTCGCCATCAACCCTCCGCCCACTTGAGAGAAAAGTTAACTCGAAGTACAGCGAGTCTGATTCAACAAGATCGAATAAGTATATCGAGCTGTAATCCTGGGGACGTTGTATTAGTCCTGTGGGATAACGAGCACAGGAATTATATAATCCTGCAGGAATCGCCCATGCTTTATTTTCTTCATTCTGATTGCGTTAACACGTTAGATTTGAGAGTTAAACCCGAAGGGCCCAGGAGGTTGTACGTCATCGCAGAGGTCATCCGCAAGGAGTATTGCCACGCTAAAAAAGTGAGTAAAGCTGATCAAAAATTGTATATGATATTTTGACAGGTTCTTTCAACGCAATTTTTTTTTCTGTTTCAGCCAGGGAATCGATATAAGGTACCACAGGGCACTAAATTTTATCGAGTAAAGGTGCGTCCTCAGCAAAAAGAGGGACATTTGAGTAAATCGGTGAGTTCCAGTGCTCAGGAAACGGCGGGATCTAGTGCTACGACTAATTTGATGGTGAAAAAAGAACAGGAACAGGAACAGGAACAAGGACGAGAACAGGAACAGGAACTGGAACAAACTACACACTGACAAATCGCGACTAGTCGGGGAACTCCTCCTTCGTCTTATTCTGATTCTTCCGCTTCTGCGTCAACTTCGTGTTCTTCGTCTCCATTGTCATCGTCCTCGTCTGCTTCTGGTACTAATTCTTCATCTTTTCTGATAAGCTTCCAGCAGAAGAGTAACGGTATCCAGATATCAAGACTTGTTGACTCCCTAGATTTTTGCTTGGTGCGTGTTTTCTGCTCTAATTATCGCCTCAACAGACAACGACGTGCGAGTTTTGGGTAATCAATTAGTTTTTAAAATAAAATTCTGATTTTGAAAAATTGAGTTAATCGATGGCGACGTTTATATTATAAGACGATAGCTGAAAATGACATTCTAGCCAGACATACATTGACGGTGGCACCTCAACAATTGATAGAAATTTTTGAATGATTAGTGATTAAATTAGAAATAATAACGAAGCAAATGATGTTACACATAATCTGCCAAAGCCTTCAACTACTACATTGTACGATTACGATTATGGTTATGACATAATATAAATATACCATGATAATATAATGAGATACCTACACTTACGATATACATATATAATATGCGTACGTTTCGTGATACTATATTGTTACAATTACACGTTAGATAAAAAGAGACACGATAGATTCTAGTTATAAAAGTAATTTTCAGATATAAAAATTGGATTAACGGATGGATGTGATGGAATAAAACAAAAAATCAACGATCGATTGTTGTTAGTTTAAAATAAAAAATATTTCTGGGTGAAGAGGGGTGAAAGTATAAACAAAAAAAAAAAAAAATAATGCCAGCAGGGACCCACGAGCGAATGAAAAAATTATTCACGATGATGATTTTCTTTATAATATGCTGGCGTTTTATTGTGATAAACGAGTAGAATAATTATATAGTTTATAACAATAATAATAATAATTATAATTATAAATTCGAATATAAAAGTGTTAGTGAACAGAAGAAACACAACAAACAAATAGAATAAAAAAGAATAGAAATTTTTTTAATTGATTACAATTGATTATAAAATAATATCATTATTATCATTATATATATATAAATATAACTTGAAATGTGAATAAAGAAACTTGAAAAATATTTTTATCTTATGACTTCGCCTTATACCAAAAACAATCCGAGTTCAAAGTGGCTCGCTGTGAACACGCCGATTGTTTGTTCTTCGCGCTCACTGGCGCTCATCTCGTCTCGGCTGTCATTTATCAGAAATGAATATCGTGTACTACATAATGCATTACAGCATTATTGAGAATTCTATTTTTGAATTATCATCATCAACCTCCTGAGCGTAATGTCCGAGTTGATAAGAACAGCCAAAATATAATGTATCGAACAAATGTGAGAGACTGAATAACCCAACCTCTTTTATTTCTGATTCTAATCCATCTGGAAGAGTTGCCACTAAATATTCTTATACCTTGACAGAATGGGCGAATACGGAGAGGCAGATCGGTCAGGGTATGGCAAGCTGGTCCTATCCATACGCCGATGACTGTTGCCGAACAATTCAAAGAATCTTGGCTGACCGCTATAATTGGATCAATACTTTTTGCTGCAGGAATGTTACTGCTCTTCTGGAATGAGGTATCACCTATCGGTAGTTTTCCATCTAGACTCCATGTCTCCAATTTTATCTCTCATTCACAGGGCCGTGCAGTGCGAACGGCACACTCACTAGATGAAGCTTTACACAATGTAGTATCGTTGATAAACACAAAACACGTATTAGCAGAAAATGAGGGTAGGTTGGTGCATTTTTATGGACCTCTCAAAATATTAGAACCTTTGACGGAACCAGACTATGGAATTGTAATGGCGAGTGTCAAGTTGAAAAGACGAGTCCAGATGTATCAGTGGATTGAAATTGAGGAGGAACGTAGGTGAGTTGATTTAATGCTCTATCAGCTCCCAATTTACATTCTTTGTGTTCCGTTAGCTTTGGAGGTGTGACCGAAGAGGAAAAGCATTATTACTACACTATGGAATGGAAAGATAAGCTGGTAGATTCTGACCAATTCTATATCAGGACAGGTCATCACAATCCTAAAGTAATGCCTGTAAAAAGTCAGGTTCAAGTTGCTAATGAGGTCCGAATCGGAGCTCTAACTCTTGGCAAAGAACTGAAAGCAAAATTTATGGACTTTATCGAAGTAACCAGCGATGAGAGGCCTGAACGAAAAGACATAAAACTACACTCTGGTCTCTACTATCACAGCGCGGACTTATGGAATCCCCAGGTAATACCGAATGAACTCAATTATGACAATTACGAAATAAAATTCTATCAAAAAAACAGATTGGGGACATCAGAATTCAGTTCTCTTACGCTGGAAAGGGTGAGGACGTTTATTCTGTTGTTGGAATGCAAGTCGATGGCGTTATAGTCCCATACATGACAACTCATGGGGAAGAAATTTTGCTACAAAGAAAGGATAGGATATCCGTTGACCAAATGTTCCACCTAGAACACGTCAACAACTATTGGCGCACTTGGGCCATAAGGTCAGTTTCCGTTTGGATTTTTTAAGTCTGGAATGCTTAAAATTTAGAAAAAACTACAATAAATCCGTTCGTTGTTGTCCTCAGAGGTCTCGGGTGGCTGGTGCTCTTCCTGGCAGCTACTTGCCTCGCCAATATAATTCGTACTCTTGTTTTAAATTCTACGTTTTTGTGCGGCGTTATTGCTATCGAATCTGTAAATATCTCAGTCTCAATGTCTATCACTTTGTTGGTCATCGGCTTTGCTTGGGTCTGGTATAGACCCATCATTGGATTAGTCCTCGCCCTTGCTTCCATTGTGCCATTTGTCTACACCACAATTGTTTCCGGAAACCAAGGACAACAGCGTGACAATTACAGAAGACTCTAAATGATAATTCTGTGCATTACATAACAAATAATCAGAAGTAATCAATAATACTTAGTGAGTGTAGCTATTCCTAGATCTCCAGTGATACGGAGGTTGGATTGGTTTACCAGTTTATAATAATGTTAAACATTGTGTGCTGTGTGATTATTGTGTTTCATCGATTCTTTTCATGGTATTAAAGTCCGTCAAAATAATTACAACACCTCATCCTCTTTAATACGGATAAGGATAGATGCACTCCCTAGCTTTGGGAGCTGTGAAAACGAAGGTGGAGGATAATTCGATTCATCGAGACGAAAGCACATTGTTTTCCGTATGGTTTGACCGATAATGTGTACACACAGCTACGCATACGATGTTGTAGCAGTGACGGATTTTTCGAAACCGAGAAAATGGAAATTGAAAACGGTGAGCCGCTTGTGTTATAACAATGTGATGCTTACAAATTATTACATGTAAATGTATTATGTGTTTAGTGAATTACGTGTGCGCGTATAATGTCGTCTATGGGTTTAATAGACGAGTAGGCGTCTTTCGCGTATTTGTGACACATCCACTTAACGTGGTGAGTATAATTGAACACTGACGAAATACTTGCGGTAGTTAGAGAAATTAGCGTACGAATTATTTGTCTGAAGTTTAGGGTTTCAGGTTGCACCGGACGTCGTTGTAACTCGTTATACGAATGAGAATTTAAAAAATTTCAAACCCCCGTGTTGACCCATTGTTGACCAGAAAGATTTTCATCAAGCCAAGAAAATCGTTATTACGGAGGCACTTTAAATTCGTAATAACCGTTCAGACCGCATTATAGCAACCGACGAATCCCACTTTAAACTTGTCAAACAATTCTACGTAGTAGTTCATTCATGTCGATTACACATACGTAATTACGTCAAATTATTTTGACTCACAGCCGCGCCTAACGGGGAGCTCCTACCAGTGTGTAAATTGTTCTCACAGGTCATAGAAAAAACCAAATGAACAAAAGGCAGGGGAAGCTTTTATTTTGAATCTCTGGGCTTCTATTTCTTTTTTGAGCCTAGGGTATGTTCTTTACCGGATATGTCCCGGAATCTCTCAAGGTTTTGATCAAGGTAAAAGTGCATCATTGATCATTACTCCAAGAGGAGATTGTGTAAGTTTAATGGTACGGAGCTCGAGTTTAGAATAGTTGGGAGTACGGGAGGGGGTTAATTGCCGAATTAACCTCAATTATTATTGAACCCTTCGTTCTTCCTTCTGGTTCTTCTCCCCACCACATAACAGATACGTGTATGCAGAACTGAGCCGGCTAGTTTTTAGACGTCTTATAATTTGAGATTGATATGCAGATATGGTATTGACATGAAGCAACATATTAATTGTAGAATCACATTTATTTTCAATAGAATCTATGATAATATCAACGTAGATATGTTCTTGTTTTCAAACATACATATACAATTTAATGGTAACTAACAATTTTCTTTATATACATTAAATATACCTATATTTCTGTATTTTTAAATAACTAGTCTAAATTTTCAATTGTCATATTGTCATCATGGATTATAATATTATTTTATACCAAGGTCAACAAGCAATATATCTGTATATAATATTCATATTTAACAGAAAAACATTTTCAGCACACATTCAGTTTTGTTTATCACAAAAATAATTATACACATACCTATGCTTACACTATGTTCTGCATTGCGAATCATAATTAATAATTTATATTTGAAATGCGACACTTTTCATTTGAGATATTAAAGCAACTAAAACAGCAATCATCATCCAACTAGAGATTTTCATTTCAAACCTGCTTGCAGAATTTCTGCAAGTCTTCTGTACACTATAGATTTTCAATTGATGTCTGTCGAGCAAATTATGAACACCATTCGCATCGTTCTTCTGGAGACTTTGCTCACGTGATAAAAGTATGGAATATAATTGATTATCAGGAGTTGTAGAGCAAAATGTCAAGACCATGTGTGACCCAACCGCTTTCATGACCTGCACCTTTCCCACGAACTGGGTGTAGTTGCTGCTCAGTAAAGTGCCTGCAGTCAAAATTATTCCGTTACAAACAGGTGAGTAAAAAAAAAATAAACGAAGAAAGAATCGAGAAAGGAAGATATCATGATCATTACCATTTTGCAGTTCCTTCGAGACCCAGAATCCAGGTCCATCGAAGGGATCGGGAATCCCAAAAGAGTATTCCAGGCTGCCAGCTTCTTCGGTCCAAAGTAATCTGAGGCTAGCTCGGTTGGTGGATCGAATTGTGACTATAGGACAGCTGTTGACGACATAATAGCCACTCATTGTTGTTCTGTGAGGGTCCATCTTATGTTTGATGACTTCCATGACGTACCATTTTTCCATTATCTGTATTAGAATTTCAAAAATTTGATCACTTCGTTTTTATCTACTTTTTTCTTATCGTGATCATTACCAGCCCAGGCAATTTAATGGCATTACAGAGAGGAAAAAAAGATCTGGAGTTTTCTGGTGAAAGACGGCTCAGAGGATAAAAGGAAATAAGGAGCTTATCTATACACACTGTTTGACTATAGCTTTGTAAAATGCTGCGCTAGATGGGGGAGGAGGATGGGGTGAATATACGTATATGTAAAATACGATGAGCCAGAGGGATGAAACTCCGATGTGAACTGGCTATAAATAGCTTCTGAAGATTCAATAATTTGCGAAACAGGAATATAAGCCATGCTTTATTACAGTTTGACATTGTGAAGGACACATTATTGAATCACTTAATAAAGTCAATGTAGTTACATCGTTAATTGTAAGCAGTACAATGACCATTCTACGTACGCAGACGCGCAGATAGTTTTCTACGGACCTGAATTAGCAATTTTTACTTATGCAGCTATAGATAATATAATTTAAAATACTTGAATGATTAATTCAGATGAGGTACTGATTCAGATCACGAATGTTTACGTGTACTGGGTGGGACAAGAGAAGGTATATTCGGAATCAGTGTAATGTTGTAAATAAATATTTTTTGTCATTTACTGCTTCAAGATCTAGTGATGATTGCGGCTGTAGATCAGGACAGTACATTTTTCTCGGCGGTGCATTCGAGTCAGTATCATCTGACCAAGAATTTGAAGAATTAGTTGGTTCTACCACTAAGCAAATTAAGGCGATGATTATCCAAAGTGTGTTACAAACTGCAAAGATGCAGTTGTCGTCATTACTCATATTCGATTTATTCATCTCTTTCCGTTTTTATACGATTTCCTTATTTTCAATGGTAGCGATACGCCAACATCGTAATCATTTGATTAACACTTTTATTATAACAGGGTTTTAGAATTGAGAATAAATAAAATGAAATTTGGCTAAATTATTCAACTCATTATCGGTTTGATTCGTGTTCACTTATTATTTACACTGTACCAAATGACTGTTTGCACAAAAAATTTATAACGATTTACTAATATCCACCAGGTAGTTTCTAAAAATTCAGTTTATACGTCAGTTTGATTTTTCTTAAACGTTGCATTTAATAAACTATTCTATTTTTAAAACGTACTTTTTAAAGAATAAAGTATACTGTATTTTCGGAAACGCGGGAGCGCTGATCTTCGCGATACGGAGCCCCGGAGCGCTCTGAGGTTTTATTATACCTAGGCAAAGTATTATACAGATGAGTATGGACGGAGGAAATTTCAACCTATATATGTGTGCGTGAGAGCGCCGATATCAGTCTCCCGGGTCAAATCCCTCTTCCCTCTTTCACTACCTCTCATCTCTCCATCTTTTTCTCCCCTGATATACTGATACTGTCACCAGCGTTGATCTCTCAGTTTTTTCCGAATCTTTCGATAAAAATCCGGTATATCGCTTTAACTTACCTATAGGTACCCTTCGAAATACCTAAAATGAATATCTCGTATTATCGTGAAACAGAATTTCGAATATCTTATTCATTTTAAATTAAACTCTTGAAAAATGATTAATACATTGTTGCACATTTTCAAATATTCCCGCGATGCATATCTTTTTCCCTATTGTTATCGATCTCTAGCTGTTTCTTCTTCAGTCGGTAAGCTCGAAGGTTTTGATCGCTGGTCAGTAGATAGAGACACCATTTTGAAAGCAAATTCGAGCTTTCAGTCGCATGCGCACTCTGAGAAAAAAATATCGCGAATTGGAAGAAGAGCCGAGCGAAGTGAGAGAAAAGGAAGAGGAGAAAACGGCGCGTGAGGAACTCTGGGTAGTTTATTAGTAGTTATGGGTTTGCGGAGGATAGAAGGTTGGATAGAAGAGCAGCTGAAGCACCAGGAAGATCAGGAAGTAAGTAGAAGAAATAAAATAAAATAGACAAAAAAAACAATATGTAGGTCAAAACAACGACCGTAGGCATCATCAATTCGTTTGTCGTTTTAGTATCGCTGTCACGGTTAGAAGATCCTGAGGGAAGAATCCCCGGGGTGCGGCGGTCAGAGAAAAATTATTAAAATTAGAAGATGCAGTTGGTGCGGATCTGATGAACAAATCCCGGTAGAGGAGTCACGGTTTCACTAAGAAAATAGGTCGTGGAAAACCGATATAATCGAGGACTACAATGCAAGCTAAAAGTGAAGAACGAGAAGAAAATTTGGAAAAAAGTTGAAATGAATCCTCACAACGGTTTTCACTATCCTCTAAGATCATTGGTGAACGTTTTTTGGATCATCACCTGCTATGGGAGTGGACTCTGAATTTGACAAACTACAACATTTTCGATCGGTAGTTTTAAAACAGTGGCTTCAGAGCTATTGGTCAAATAACTCATTGGCATTGAAGTTGCAACGTTGGTGGTTAAAATTTAAATTCATATTCCATGGTCACAGTGCATAGAAATAAGTGAAGAAATATATCTGGATTTAATTGTGATAAGTGAGCAACAGTTGAGTGATTTATTTATTTATTTATATTTATTCAATACACAAACAAATTAAGCATGCCTGGGTTAATCGCCGTTGGGGAATTCGTTGAAGAAACAAGGGAGGATTACAACTCTCCGACTACCTCGACATTCGTGTCTCGTATGCCACAATGCAGACAGACAATCACAGCATTGGAAGAGGTGAGTCTAAAAGAATTTGTTTTTTAAATTATCTGATCGAGAAAGTTGAATAATCTTATCTACACGTTGGTTACTGATGCTTTCACAATCATGTTGTCATATCTGTTAGCGATTTATCTTTCTGAAGGCCATCTAATTTTGATTTCTTTGGCGATGACAATAATGACAATTACTGAGAGTCCCTGATTACAATATTCTTTTGTTCGTTGACACTAAGCTCGGTAGAAATAATTGTATGAATCAACCTTGAATGTGGTTTAAAAACCGCTAGCTTGGCACCGAATAATTCGCTGTGGGGCTACGAAAACTTCACGCGGTTTTTCGGAGCTCGAATTGACAAGAAAATATCATAATCTGCCCCCCAGTTTATCTAGTGCGGAAACGAGCTGCGACCTCATATCCGATTTCCTTTATTTATCTCAATTCAGTTGGCTATAATTAGATCATACGGCATGCGATGATAAGTTACCAAGCATCAGTTGATAATGGATAAAAACCATTTTTTTGATATAACAGGCTTGTGAATTTTCCGAGGCCTGTCAGATCAGCTGCCCCGTTATGTCGATTATATTATTCCCAAACGTCATCCTGATTCATGTTTATTTTTCTCGCTATTCACTTCATCGTCATTTCAATCATAAATAATAATGGTCTTTTGCATGTGCATCGTTCTTTACAAATCCGCGTGCGTTACGCAAGGTCGGGGCGACGACGACCGATCGATATATCCGTTTTGACCTACGGCTAAAATTGCGCGTCTTTCTCCTCAGATTTTCATTATATTTTTATCCGAAATCTTCGCAAATAATTCTGATGATGAATTTTCCCCGCGGTAATTTTCGTTTTTTTAATTTTTATCGACAAAAAATAGGATTTAATTGAAAAAATCTAATTCCAGACGCTGGACTTCGACAGGGATGGTCTAACGAAACTAAAAAAAGCCATCAAAGCGATCCACAATTCCGGCAATGGTGAGGCCTTTGGAAAACAAGTTCAGATAATATATTGACCTAAGTTTTTGGATCTATTAAAAAAACCACCAAATATTTTCAGCACACGTAGACAACGAAGTCTACTTAGGGCGAGCTTTAGAGAAGCTCGGCGATGCTGCCTTGAGGGAACAGGAGCCAGACATCGGAGCTGCATTCCTGAAATTTGCTGTGGTCACAAAAGAACTTAGCGCGTTGATGAAAACTCTGATGCAAAACATAAACAACATAGTAATGTTTCCACTGGATTCGGTGCTGAAGGGTGATTTACGTGGCGTCAAAGGCGACTTGAAGCGACCTTTCGACAAGGCATGGAAGGATTACGAGGCAAAGTATGCAAAAATCGAAAAAGAAAAAAAGCAGCATGCGAAAGAGGCCGGACTTATCAGAACGGAAGTCACACCTGCGGAAGTTGCAGACGAAATGGAAAAAGAACGACGCATGTTTCAGCTGCAGATGTGTGAGGTCAGAATCCAGGAATAATTTCTGCGGGAACGATTTGTTAATTGATATTTTTTGCTTTTTTTAGTATCTCATCAAAGTCAATGAGATCAAAACTAAAAAGGGGATTGAACTACTACAGCATTTGGTGGAGTATTATCACGCTCAAACTAAGTAAGCTTATTTAGCGATAAATTTTTACAATTATGAGTTTGTTTTCTGATTTCTGAATTTTTTTTCTTGGGATTTTCCAGCTACTTTCAGGATGGCCTCAAAACTATAGAACATTTTGGTTCGTACGTTGCGGACTTGAGTATCAAATTGCAAAAGATACGACAAACGCAAGATGAGGAACGGAGACGTCTCACGGAACTGAGAACTCTTCTGCGAAGCTCTGGCTGTGACAAAGAAGTGAGATAAATGTTTTCGTTCAAAATTTTCTTCTACGCCAGGATGAGAACTAACTAGATTAATAATCTTCCAGTCGAATGTCAACGCCAACATTGGCTACTCTCTGCACCAGCTGCAAGGGGACAAACAGCATGGAGTAACAAGATCTGGTCATTTGTTAAAAAAAAGCGAAGGAAAAATGCGGCGAGTTTGGCAAAAGCGAAGATGTGCTGTACAGGCGGAGGGTTTTCTTGACATTTGCCATGCCGATGAAAACAAGCCGCCCACTAGGGTCAATCTTCTGACTTGCCAAATAAAACTTGTGCCTGATGATAAGAGGGGGTTCGATCTAATAAGTTGTGAGTTTTATTCGTATCATCTTCTTACCGCTATGATAAAATTCAGTGACTATTTTTTTCTAATTTATTTATTTACAGACAATCGAACGTACCACTTCCAGGCGGAGGATGAGGCCGACCAACGTGCGTGGATGTCCGTCCTTGTTAACTGCAAAGAACGAGCACTTTTAAGAGCTTTCGATGCCAGTGGCAAGGCGGAGGCTGGTCAGGGAAATCCTAGCCTTGTAGAATTGCAGCAAGCTGTCATAAGATGCGTTACTAGATTACCTGGGAATGATCACTGCTGCGATTGCTCGTCACAAAATGGTCGGTGGATCGTGAATAGATTTAAATATATGATACTGGTATTCATTTTTAAGCAATAATTGTACTATTGTTTTTGAAGATGCCACATGGCTCTCGACTAACTTTGGGATAATCGTGTGCATCGAGTGCAGTGGGATTCACAGGGATTTGGGTGTGCATATATCTCGAATACAGTCGTTAACTCTGGACAATGTGGCAACCGCGCAGCTTCTTTTAGCCAGGCGAATGACTAACCAATCCTTTAATGAAGTTATGGAAGCCACATTACACCTGGATCTAAAACCGACGCCGACATCTTCAATGTAAGCAATCGAAACTAGGTGACCTATATTTTCAGCATCTCATCGGTCTCCATATTTCAGGGAAGAAAGATACGAATTCATCAGAGCAAAATACGTAGAAAAAAGATATGTCATGAGCACGTGCGCGGACGAAAGAGATTTGTTATCGGATTTGGAACACGCGGTCAATAATCGGGACCTTCAACAATTGTTACAAGTATTTGCGGAAAATGTTGACCTCTCAGCGCCTCTGCCGACCTCGGTGAGTTTCGGCACTTTCTCGCTCAATGTTTTTTATGGAGAAAATTCAATCACCAACGTCTTTCGTTAAAGGATATCGGAGAGACAGCTTTGCACCTTGCGATACTACGAGAGATGGGAAACAGTCTTCATCTCGTTGATTTTCTCGTCCAAAATATGCATGCTGGAAGTATCGATCGTACGACAACGGAGGGTGAATCGGCACTCCATTTATCTGCTCGACACGACAGGGCTGAAGCTATGAAACTTCTACTCAGGGCTGGAGCGGATCCCACGCTCAGAAACAAACAGGACAAAACACCGCTCGACATAGCACAGGAGATGGGGCATCATACTTGCAAAGAACTGGTGAGTGATTGCTTAATAATCGATTTATTTCTAGTTTGTCAACTGTTTTATTTTCAACAGCTGAGCCACGCCCTCCAGAGGCAAAAAACTCTATTCGACAACGTGAACATAGACTGGAATTTATCTCACGACGAAGGTTCGACCGACTTCTCCGACGACGACACGATCATCGAAGACAGAGTGAGTTGAAAATATACGACCGATTGTTGTGGACATCTTTTTATATTTGATGAATAATTTAAACATAGAACGGGTGTTCAACTCCCGAAAAGAAGTCTCGAAGCCGACCGCCTTCCTATGCCGGAGGAGGAGGCGGAGGCGGAGGCCCCGGAGATTCACCGCAAACCCTCAGGAGCCGTAGCAGCACCTGCGGGAGTCTGCAGAGCGGATCATCGCCAGGATCTTCCAGTAGACAGCAAATGCCGCCCCCACCGCCTCCGCAAAATCGAAAGCCCGCAATGTCTGGTGAGTAACGAATGTTTCTATGAGAGTTGTACCTTGTCCCCCTCGTTCGACACCCGAAATTACACCTAGAAGCACATTTTTTTTCGTTTTGTTTTTCTCCAAGTTTCTCTGAAATACTTCGCAGTCATGTGTTTTGTAAAATTTTTGTAATGCTCAGTACCGTCCCCTGCGATCGTACCGTCAGACGCTGGGGCTGTATCTGGTGCCAACATTCACGGGTCTTTGAAGAAACGCGTCGCGCCTCCCCCGCCTGCTACGTCCATAGGAGGAGCTGGTATTATTGTACCTTCGCACTACGGCACACTGCCCTCTTCTGCGAGTTCAACTTCCTCTCACAGCCGGACTACGAGCGAACCGATACTCGCGGGTCACGCGCTCCACACTCTACCGACCTCGTTGAATGCCCTCAATACCACCCAACACCATCTGCACCACAAGAGATCGCCAAGCGGCGATTCTTCTTCATCTGCCACCCACGGTGCGCGGATTTATCTGTTTTTTTTCTTTACTTTACTCACAATCAGCATTAAATTATCTCGACCATACCTCAAACCCACGAACACCGCACCACTCCTCACATTTACTTTTACGTTTATCAAAAAACAACAGATAGAAAAAGAAACAAACACACTTGTTGCCAATTTCATATTTATTCTAACACCCTTGTTTTTCTCTACATCGCCTGTCACAGGTGTAGATAAACTGAACTGTGGGGGTTCTTCGACGCTTCAAAGACCTCGGAATCCACCACCCCCGGCACCAGGTTCTGCGGTGTTGCATACTTCTAGACTCAGCAACGGAAGAAGCAGCGAATCCCTCACCTCTATGTGCTCTGATCACGTCTCCGGCAACCCTGTACCTCCGCCGAGAAAGGTATGTTGTAAAGATACGAGAATAAATAATTATATGCGTTAAAAGATTTTTTTTTTAGTAGAATGTATAAGAATGCTAAAGAAAATCTGTAGTCATAATTGCGAATTATCATATAACTATGTATATCGCCTATGATACAATATTTTTTTTCCTCATTCTCATTTTACGTATGTATAATATATCAAGGTTATTTTTCTTGCTACTGTTGTTGTTGTTGTTGATGATTGTTGATTGTACAGCGAAGGGAGCGGCGTTCCGGGCTAGAGAGGTATGCAGAGGAGTCTTCTTCTATTACTTCGACTTTGATATCAAATGACACAAACAATCTGAATCCGGTAAAATTACGTAATTCACGCAAGAAAAAAATCAATCAAACTAGGGAAAAAAAATAAAACAACAACAAACAAAGAATAAATTAGAGAAAGGCTGGACAAACGCTTGAGAAAATAATAATTCGTAACAATTTCAATAACAATAACAATAACAAGAATTATAACAATAATAATAATAAG
Organism: Athalia cordata; assembly: GCA_963932425.1. NCBI lineage: Eukaryota > Metazoa > Arthropoda > Insecta > Hymenoptera > Athaliidae > Athalia > Athalia cordata. Next base: position 38,784,210 of record OZ010626.1, read on the forward strand.
ATCGAAACTGTGCAGTTATTTTTAAGCAGCATGCATCGATTGACCTCTTGATTTGAAGGTTGAATTCTCGCGTGCTCCGAATGACTTATCTAACACGCGTTTGTGTGCTTGACTGCGGATGTGTGAGATGACAGAATTGAAACTATGGTTGTTTTGTGTTGATTTTTTTTGTTTTTTTGAGCAAAGTCATTCAGCATGTATACATGTATGCACGTGGTGCAAGTTTGAAAAGCGAATAGAATGAAAATCATTAATCTGAATACTAAGTATACGGATCTAATAGTTAACCTTAAAATTAGCCTGCTTTTAAGATATGTGTGAATTAATGCTTCCTATTGGGACAGCCATATTTGTTTTATTCTCTGCAGCCAACATCTCCGACATCCGGATCCTCTGGGGTTGCTGTGTCGATGGGAGGTCTCCGTCGGTGTCGTGCTCTCTACGATTGCGAGGCTGACAACGAGGATGAACTTTCGTTCAGAGAAGGCGAGGTTATTCTGGTCACAAACGAACACACCGACGATGACAACTGGATGGAAGGCGCTTTGGAACGGGAACCAGATAGACGAGGAATGTTCCCTATAAGCTTCGTTTACATGCTTCAAGAATAACATTCCACCAGCCTCGGCTCACTCGCCTCTATAATGGGCAACGATGTAACTGCTCCGAGCTCTGATAGTAACTCGAAGGGTTATTCGACGCTTGCTAATCCACCTGGTCAACGGAAAAGAGAGTCCCATGGAGGCAATGTCAAACCTGCAGGTATGAAAAGGTCAAACATTCACTAAAAAAAACAAACGAAACAAAACGAAAAAAAAAAACAGAAACTCGCAGATGTTACTTAAGTTTTACCCGATACGTCAGGTAATTCGTATCATAAATTGATATATAAATAATGTTGACGAGAAGTTTGATGCGCATGACAAACGAGAAAGAAAAAAAAAAAAAAAAAAAAAAAACTAAGTATTCTACGTACCTATTATTATTTTAACTACTATTATTATTATTATTATTAATATTACCATTATTATTATTATTACTACACCTAAATACTAAACGATTTGTATTGTATATCGGTCACAAAAACAAAAACGAAAATGATAATAATAATTTCTTCTTCGCGATAACGAAAAATCTCTAATCTATTACATATTGTAATCTATTTAATATTATTTTTTATTGCCATACTAACTTTTAATTGTAATAATCCGTAAAACGACTATACCTTAGAGTTACTATAACGATAATTAATAACGACTTCTATTTAAAGAAAAAAAAAAATAATAATAATAATAAACTAAACAAATAAATGTATTAATTTCAAGAGCAACGCCTAGAAAAAAGCCACGCGGGGATAATGATTATGACATTTCAAATATTTTGGGCTTGTATTTCGACGCTTTAAGACCAAAGAACAAAAACCGAGCCAATGCAGGGGCAGTTGGTTAATATCGAGGGGGTTCGTAATGTATAATTTTTATTAGTCATGCCTCAAATAACCTTTGACGGTAGTTGAAATATTTCTCTAATCATCTCGTCAACCCCTCGATTTTAATTAAAGCCGAAGGCTACGCACTGTACATATTATACCATAGATATTTATAAAACTCGCCGTTATTCAAAGAGCACATTTATCATATTATTATTATTAATATTATTGTAATAATTTTGTTTTCTGTCCAAAAAAGGGGGGGAAAAGAAAAAGAAAAAGAAAAAAGAATAAGTTAATCAAGAGCTGTGAACTTGAAAATAATCAGTCAAAAAACCAAACAAACTCAAAAATAAATCGCACGCGACTTCGGAACGCCAATAATAAATATCGTCTCGTATATTTTTTTTCCGTTCTAAGTACGATAACTAATATTCGTCAACTATTACTGACATTTTTTAAATTATTACTTCGATTGATATTAAGAGGAACTAAAAATGAGTTAAGATAAATAGAAAATAAAAGACAAAACTGCAACGATGCAAGATGATGGGGGAGGGGGGAGGGGGGAGAGGAAAAGAAGAAAATTGAAAATTAAAAATGTAATAATTTTATCTATCGATGATTGTAACTTTCATGTAAGTTGTGAACTTACCAAAAAAATTTTGTGCGCTCTTTTTACAAATCGGTATATATTTTCCTGCTAGAATCAGTATTTTAGGCGCAGAGAAGCCTTCTGTAGATACCTATGTCGATGCTGCTGTTGTGAAAATACCTAGTACGTATATCGATGACAAAGGTGACAACGATGATAATATTTCATCATTGCTTAGAAGAAAAAAGAAATAATAAAAAATGAAGAAATAATAAAGAAATAAAATAGAACAATGTCAGTCAGTCGATAAATGAATGTTGTATACTTTTTACTTTAAAAAAGCGTAACCTAAATAATGTCTAATAAAAACTTAGATTCTAAGGGGTGGATTAATTCGGATCGAGTTCGGTAGATCTGGACATCGGTCTGCCACCCCATGCGATGTATAGGCTCTAACATTTAAGTAAATTATTATCTAGCTATTTAGGATATTATGTATGATAACCTATGATCAGGTGAGATGCGAAATAAACCGACTGACGGATGATATTAAACATTTGAGGAGATAATTTGTTGTACAGAAAATGTGTGAATTGAACGAAAAAAAAGAAAAAGAAACACGTAATTGTCAGCTCTATTCAGTATTAGATCTCCGTGGGATGATACACCGGAGGTATTTTCCTGTTGGGTATATTTTATTTTCAAACATGCACAAAGTCTGACGTGACCTTGGATCGGAATTTGCGGAAATAATTACACAAGTAACGATAAAGAGATAAAAATTATTCATTCGAAAATTAATAGTATCTGTATATAATACATATACATATATAATACATATTAAAATAAAGAAAAAACAATTATGCATACAACAAATGGAAGTGAACTTCTTTCTTTTCTCAAAAAGTTATCTAGTAACTTGTAACCACTAACGAAGTTTATTTTCAATAAATATACACAATTAATATAATTTTTTCGCTTAGAGAATATCGCCTGCAACTCCTCTTATTTTTTTTATATATATACATTTTATGTTTTAATAAACTATAGATATTGATATTTTTAAATATACTCAAGTACAATTTTGTCGTCATTGTAATGTCGAAGATTATAAAATTCAGTCTCATTTTAGAAAACTCCGTAACCAGAGAACTTTGATACATAAATTTCCTTTTTTTGCCGGTTCTATTTAATTATCAGTTCTCTGTACTTACATCACCGCAGGCGAGCATTTTGTAATTATCTTGTGTTTACCTATAATCTCCTGCGTGACAATCCTGAATCAGGAATTGCCAAAAGGTTTGGTGCCTTTGACGAAGTCTACAATTATTTAACAACCTCCAGCAAATCAGGCGGGAGTTTCAAGTGCGTTTTTGAAAATTTGAACAAACAAAAAAATTTACGCTGAAGGTTCCAACGGAGATTATTGAAAGCAGCTCTCCTACGCCCCGATCGTGTTTTCCGTGGGACAGGTTGGCGGACCTGAAAACAAAGGTGATTGAAATTTTGAAAGTCAATGATTGTTTGTTTTTTTTTGTGTTTTTTTTTTTTCTTCAATAAAATTAAAGTGAACCAATTACCATTTCCTCTGTATTTGTTGAGCTGTTGGTAAACCTGTTTCATCCGTTCGATGTTGATCCTTGAACTTTTACCGTGGTTTACCATAGGCAGCGAGTATTCTTTACCAATAATACATTTAGCGGCGCGTTGAACACTCAACGGTGCATTCCAAGGCTCATGTATGTATCTCGTAGGAAAGTTTTTCAAAACTGGTAAATAACGTCTGTCAAAATGTTCATGAAATGTTTAGAAAATGTCCCTGAAACATTCTTTTATCGGATTGGGCATTATTTTTTATTACTCACCTTATGTAGTCACCGTTCGGATCAGCTTTTCTGCCGAAGCGCACTGGACAGTAGCAGTGAAAAAATTGTTGGAAAAATGAACTGCAAGATAGCCACATCCACATACCGGCGTTTACCGACCAGTCAGCATCCAGAAGTAGCTCGTCAAATACCTTTAAGATCATGATAGTTTAGCGGTAAGTTTGACAAGGAGTTTTTTTAGAAGGGATTTTCACCAAATAATACCTTCATTCCTTCTTCCCAGGATATCCAAAGATCACCTCTGGTCAAAAAACAGGCTACGGCGTGCCTGGCGAGATGATGTATCCAACCTTCTTCTCGGAGCTGCGTCATTATTGCATCGATCCATGGAAATCCTGTCTGACCCTGTTTATGCATAGGTTTAAGAACCAGAATTTTTGTTCAAGCTTTTTTCAACTTCTAATTCTTTTCATGCACCAGTGTTAATTTAATCGATTACCTAACGATCATCAATTGGTTAGAAATTAGTTTTTTAAGCTCACGTTTGCCCATTTGGCAAGCGCCTCTACGTTCTTGTCCCACGGTATCTGTACACAAATTGGATTTCCCTGCATCCTGTCGAAACTTGGATTTCTCGTTGCGGCACAATAGAAAAATTCGCGCCATAATAACTGTCCGTGAAGAGAAAGTGGGGGAACGGCTTTTTTTATCTGTAAAAGAATCAACGTGTTTAGAAAACAAATCAATGATGATAAGTTGAACTATGTTTACCTTTTTGTACAGGTTGGTCAGCTGATAGTAAAATAGCCTCGTACTGAGGCATCCGAACCGCAGATAAGGTGAAAGGCCCGTCTGACTCGCTAGAAGAGACTGTGGTGTCATTTTTGGTCGACCAAAGCTGGCTACCCAAGCTTTCCGTTCTAGGTGACGTTCGAGTCTAACCAAAGCTTCGCCTTCTCCTCCTATCCAAACGGGAGCTTTCAGATTCTCGGTGTCAAATCCTGTGGTAAATTCGATATGACAATGTTAAGTTTCTGGAAATTATCTGGCAGTTTGAAATTTGATTTTAATCACTTGCCTAGTTCCTCTAAAGTCGGTACACCATACACGTCGTCATGGTCGTCTTTCAAAGGTGTGTAAGCTCCGGCCGTACAGTCAGGACCCACGGTAGGCTCAGGAAGAAGTGGGGAATCCATGGCGGCAACGACGTTTTGAAACTGGTGGTAAGTCAGTGGTACTTTTCCTCCATTTTTCTCGATTATTCTTTTGGGACACAGCGATTAGAAGGAATCAGGAGGAAGAGAATGATAACGAAGTTTGATTGATCTCTGACTTACTTGTCTAGCTTGTAAAGCGTATGAGAAACCCTCTGAACGACTGATATTCCAAGTTCCTGGCATAAGGCTGAGATGTTGTGATCCCTAACACGGCCAAAGGGTTCCGGATCCTCTTCAAATGTGAGATTAGTGGTGCCCCATTCTTTGAATAATTTTGGAAGAGCGTCTGCGGGTTGTCCTCGAATAACGAATAGTCGGGAATTTAATTTTCTCAAGGATCGATCCAAATCTTCGAGGCACTGAAGAAGAAACCTGAAGAATTCGATATACCAAACTGTTAAAAATCCACTCTTTCCATTAGTCAAACTTTTTTCCCCTTTTTCTCACCTCCATTTATTTATCCCAACGTTTGTACTTCCGGCAAACCAAGGATCTAGGATAAAGACGCATCGAAATGTGGTTGCTCCCAAAAGCCCTTCTCGCAGAGACGGATTGTCGTGGAGTCTCAAGCCCTTCCGAAACCAGTGCACTGTATGCTTAGTACCATCGCCTCTTATGGGTTGCTTTTCACCACAGTGAGTCCCAACTATTTTATCACTTCCCGTCATATTCAGGTATTTTTTTTATACGATTGTTCGAATATATTAGTCACACTTTTCGAATTTTGTTGAGATTGTTTTATGGTATTTCATTGACAGCTGTACAGCTGTTTTGAAATCGGTGAATTCATCGAGTCGATTGAAGTTTATAGTTAATTACGCAAACAGATGATAACAATGCTCGCTGAAACAATTATATTTATACACTGGAGATAATTTTGGATTCAATTGCATACACCTATAGGTATCTCGTAACGCTGTTCAATTTTTCCTTCCCCACCCCCCACTGAACTTTCAGCCCTTTAACAATGTACACCCTTTAATGTGCTGTGTTGCCAAGCCGAGCTTTGTACACATGGTTTGTACAGTATTATGTATTTTTCTAAAGAAACGATTCTCGATTGAAAGAAAATCAATATTTTTTTTTATGGTGCACAGTTCATCTTAATTTGTTTTACATTAAAATGAATTTTATCGATCACCACTGTGTTGATACGAAAAAAAACTGTTACAATAGATTCACTGCAATTATTTGTTGTGATAGATTCGGTGATAATTCGCACGATTAACAGCGAATTTCCGGAGCTGATATCTGCAAATTGTGGCGGATAGCTTGAAAATTAGCTGAAATCTGAAAACTTGGACATCCCGAGGGAGACGAGGGGACGAGAGTCAGCAAAAACCACGCCGACTGCAACGTGACCGAGGAATATGTTCGGCTTGTGATTCGCTGACTGAATCACGTGGGAATTTAGGCACGTTGTCCTCGCCGTGCTTTTACCTCGAAAGAGTGCATAACGTTAACACTTGTATATTCAACCAGATTGTATGCCTTTCTCTTATACAGTTTCCAGATTAAAAACGATGATGGTTATTATTCGATATATATCTTGAGGTTTATTAACATGTCAGACAATTATTTTTCTCCGTCACAATGTTGCTTTTGATAAAGGATTGATATTGATTACTTCCTGATTAGTTTTTGCCGGATAATATCCAATTCATTATCTTATTAAATTAATGATTCTGCTGTTATTATTGTTGAGTAACAAGGCTAATAATAAGTTTGCACTCTATGAAGCCTGTGGGATTCACGTGAGATCCTTTGACCCCCGAATGTATTTTCAGTTTTAAATGCTTTCTCTAACGGCAATACGCTTTAATTATAAGTAGGTAGATTAGTTGATGAAAGAATAATAATTGATTCGGAATTAACTTCCAGTCAAATACTTTATGTATAGTTTTAATTTAATCGAAAGTTACCCAAGGCAAATTACCTGTTCCGGACAGAAAGTCGATGCTATGCAATTTTATAAGAATTTTTCTCATCCTTAGCTAGAAATTTGTAAGGATTGTATAAGAAATGTAATATTATTTTAGACTATGAAAAATAAGAAATTCTCTATAGTCTTCGAAAATTATGGATTCAAAAAATGTTTGGATCGCTGGAATTTGTGACCGGAACGCTGGAACGAGTTCTTAAATTTCGTTTCCATCGTTTCGTGTTTTATCGTATCAAAATTCTGTACTCGGATAAATAAAACCCCATTAAAGAATCCGTGATGTAAAAATGGCGACGTATTTGAAAACAACGTCAAAATTGTTTGACCTACCATCCAGAAGTTCTGCGGAGTTGGATTTGAAGGATTTAATGTGCCCAGTTTGTAGGGGTCTTTTAATTGAGCCCGTCACCCTGCCATGTGCCCACAGTTTGTGTCTTAGGTGTTTAAATGGTACGATACAACACAACAGTCTAAGCTGTCCACTATGTAGAGTTAGAGTTGGTTCTTGGCTTCGTACTGCTACTAAATCTGGTAGTCTGGTTAATGATGGACTCTGGAAGTTGATCAAAACAAGATTCGCTAGAGAAATACAAGCGAAACACGACGGACAGGACACCGAGCTCGATGCTGGTAAGCGAACAGTTGAACATAACCTACCCAAGTTGTATCTTGTTAAAAAGTCACGATGAATCTCAACGAGTATCCTATTCTATTCTAGGGTACGTAACGACGACTAACAAAATCCTGAGTGCAGCTGGCGAGATACGTCGAGAATACGAAGCCCAACTTCAGCTGGCGGAGGAAGAGCTCAGATTGCGTAGAGAAACTGAAAGACTAGCCAGCGAGGCATTGATACGCAAAATTCAGGCCAAAGAACGTCAGCAAATAAATCAATTGGCCAAGGATCATGCAATGGCAAAATCTCTGGCAAAAAAACAAGTTATAGACAAATTTAGTACTAAGCCACAGGAAAGGCTCTTACCAGATGAAAGAACTGCAATCGAATCTACCTCAACGACTTCTGACGGAGCAAATTGGAATAAGGTTAAAGATGGCAATGAGTGGAATTCGAATATAGCTTTGATATCTAAATTGAGAGCTGAGAGGTATGCCTCAGAGATGAAATCGGGCGGCAAAAACGCATATATAGGAAGTTCGGAGAAGTTTTTCCCACATGGGGTCACCGATACACAGAATCAAGGTTGTAGAAACCAACTTTCACAGCCGGTCTCTAATATCAGTTATCTGGCTAAACCCAGCTGTTCGAATTCAAAAATTTATGGAACTCAAATCAAAGAGGAACTTAATGTACCCAGCGATGTTTTGAACCGTAAGAAAAAAAGCCTTGGAGTCGAGGTACGCCTTGCTGCTGTTGAAAATGACAGGCGAATCGGAAGTGCGGAAAGCAGCGGCAGCCATGACAGTATCAACATTGAAATACACCACTTCAAACCTATAAAAGCGATGCCAAGAACCCCGCTGAGGACAATGCCAGGTAGTCATTTTTAATTGTGAAATTAAGATAATTTTGGATGGAATTTCACATTACTTGGACTTTTCAGATGGCAGGCAAGTTGATCCAAAGCTCATTAGAGTGGTGGGGATAATGAAACGGGTCCAAAATGCTGTTCTCAAACCTCCAACATTCATGCAGTTGAAAAGATTATCTGGATGCTCCTACAGCGCATTTAAAGGTACTTTTGAAACAATTTTAATTTTAGTTCTGTATAGGAAAGATGGTATTATACTTGATCACTCAGCATTGACATTTTCTTTTTGATTACCTAGGAAAATCCAAGAAGATTTCTAAGCAAGATATCCAGCGTGTCACAATCACGAATATCCCAAAGGAAGAGCAGGAAAGTAAAATAGCAACCTCGACATCAGCTTCAGCGTCTGCTTCTCAAATAAAATTGTCGGGCAAATCGCAAATCCTTGACACAGTGAGACGTCTGGATTTAACTGCAGAATCATCGTACGACGGTAACAAGAATCATACGAAAAATATGAACAGGATGATAAATGGTGTAAAGCTAAGCAAAAAATTGATTCTTGACGAGGAACTGGAAGTTGCGAGGCTGGGAAACGATAGCACGAATGGCAATGGAGATAATCCCGTTAAGTTTAAATGCAGGAAGAATTCTTCAAATACTGATAAAAATGACGTAGACCAGGGAAAAGATTACGCAGATGAATCAACGTGTCAAGAATCTGTGAAAGAAGAGGGACAGACTTCAGATAGAGTTCCTGCAGTCGAAACAATAGCCGAAAGAATTAAAAAGCGAAAAATGACGCGTAGTGGAAATGACTCTTCGGAAGAAGCTCCGTTGAAACAACGTGTTGATAAAAATAAAGTGGCACATAGTAGTAGGATAGGTTCCAAAAAGAAAAGGGGGAAGCATCGTGTCATCGAGGAGCATATCGATGAAGAGGAAATCCTGAATTCTGATTCCGTGGAATCAAAATCTCAAGATAGTGAGATGAATATTGAACTTCGTGGAACGACAACGAGCAGAAGATTGACGAGAAATTCAGTTAAAGTTTGTGGTGAAACCGAGTCGGTTAAAACAATTCGTAAATTCAGTGAGAATTCGGTGGAAGATGAGGACGACCATGACTTGGGTGTTAGAGAGCAAGAAGCAATGGAGAGGTTGGTTTTACAGGAGAAAAAAGATTTTGAGCTCGCTCAAAGACTTCAGGCGAAGTTCGACGAGATGGAAAGAATCTCTGGGCGCACAAGAGGTTCGAGACGAGGAGGAGCCGGAGGGGCTGGATGTGCAAATTCGAAAGTCCACATTGAACAAGTTTTTCCCAGCGGTAGGAGGTCTGCTAAAACGAATGGTGGGGTAATCGGTGATCGTTTTACAGAACAATTACTTATTATTCAGGATCAGGAAAAAGCGGATGTCAAAAATAATAACAAAAACAATGAACGTCGCGTCACTCGGAGGCGGTGTGTCTAGTGGATAAAACTTAATCGAGGAAATTAAGGTATCGAATGAAAATTGTATTCAGAGATGAACGCGTGTGTTGACATCGTAATAGCCTTTATTAGAGATGAGAAAAACAAAAGGAACACGGCGACCCGGTGATGATTAAATAAATGGATGACGAATATATATAAAGATATTATTTTAGCTGTAAATAAATACTAAAAGATATACCTAGTTTAACATTAAATAAATAGGAGAAGAAAATAGACGAAAGTAGTAGATCTTCTTTTAAAGAAAAATGAAATATTTTAAACGTACTCGAATAAAAATAAAATAAATTCATCAACGTCCTGTTTTAAAAACAACTGAAAACTAATAATATTATTAATAATATAGTATCTATAATTGACTATAGAAATCAACGTACATATATTATATCATATTATAATCGACAGAGAAAATGAGATGAAACAGAGGAAGAAATATATATAAAACAAAGACGCATATAAATATATTATATTTGAGAGGAAATGAAATAAAACTAGACGATGATAAAATATAAATTCAAAATATTAAAAAAAAACTATCGCAACATACCCATACATATATGAATATTAATATATGTATGTATACATATTTTTTTTTTTTGTTTATTTGAACGAAAGGTTTAAAGAAGATACTAGTAGCAAAGCCTTTAGGTATACGTGTATGATAATTATATAAATGGTGAATCAATAAAGTTTATTTTTGTTTTAATACATCACTACAGGGATTGTGTTGATATACCACATTTGCTGTACTATTTTGATTAATCAATTATTTTCCGTAGAATACGGTTGACTATTCATTTCTTGAATGCCCTCATTTCTGCTCCTAGCGTTGAATTTAGGCACATTTTGCCTCGTTCCCTTCTTTGTCACAGCAAATCGGCTCTGGACTTGACAGTCCCGTATATTTCCAAGCGGATGAGTCGTTTCCACAGGATTTTGTGAAGACTGCCACCTGCAGAGATAAATAATAAAAAAAATTTGAAGGCTGGGTGTCTATTGTTATTATTTTAATGATTGCTTGTAACAAACCTTCAGATTGTCGACCTGCTTTTTCAACTTGTCACATATCATAGCGGGAGCCTTGTCCTGTGCGCCTTGAGCCTGAAAAAAAAAACAAGTTTCAATTAGGAAGTGAGTCATTATTTTGTATTGAAAATCTTTTTCGTTTTTTGTTTGCGAACGGAAAAAATTGATTTGAAAATAATTTACCAAACCAATGCATAAGTTCTGACAAATCTCTGCGCCATCTTCATCGCAACTGACTTCGAACTGTAGTGATTGTACAATAATCGGTTCGCTCTGCTTCAAATCATCTTCAGGAAATACAGCGCAGCTACAATTTCCTTGGACGGATTCCGCAGAACTGCAAAACGATTTTTGGTTTAAAATTTATTGCAATTAATTATGGGAAATTGAATCCCTGAATGTCGTACGAAGCGATAGTAGATTGTTTTAAATTTTAAATAATCACTCACCAATGCAAAACAGATGTCTGCATACCGATGATGAGAGTAACAAGAATTGTGTTCAAAAGCTTTTCCATTTTTTTTTGTGTTTCTAATAAAGTATCTGCGTTGATTCTTCCAGAGTGATGTCCAATCGACTGAATGTCCCTACGTGAAATATGTCGTCTTTTATAATCGTACGTGAATTTGGATATCACGCTCTTAGTTTTCACTATACAATGGTATTCAAACAAAGGGGAGAATCCGATTTCATAACATTATCAAGCGTCTGACGATTTCTGCACGTAAAACGATACCGTTTCGATAACATATTGTGAACATGCAACTCCAGAAAGAATTGAGTTGCAGGTTTCGTTTTCCTGCACGTCGGGAAAGACACGAAGAAAGTAAAGCCAATTGAAGTCCGATCTACTGATTGATTTCATTATACATTATAGAAGACGATCTTTCAGTAGATTTTAATCTACGCCGTGGAGTGTGGAAGAAAAATCACGTACGTACGTATATCGTTACATCGGAAGACACTCGTTCAAATAATTTTAACGATATCCAATTTCCCGCGGTTCTGACTATAGCCTTTGATTTCTTCGATTTTGGGGTCAAAATTGTTTTTTTTTCTGAGAATGTTTTCTGATGTATTTCGCGCCCAGGAATTTAATTGCATGCAACCCGCATTACAGTGAGTACTTCCGGATTGTCTACAACTAGGCGCTTCGAAAATAATTCGTAAAAATTTTATTCCTTATGTTTTTTTACGTAAGAATATTCCATAGGAACGAATGAAAAACAAATTCATTTCCAAATTGAGAAGAATGAAAGAGTCCTTATTCTGTGATTTCGGTATATCGAAGGTAATTATGCCTTTGCATGAAATGTATTCGTAAAGTTCAAGCTCGATACCGGACAGTACATTTTTGACGCTTGCAAGAAAATATTGTCAATCATTTATTTCATTTATTGCCAGATATAATTTTGAACATATGTATACGCATGATTTTCATATGTGAATGGAACAGTTCCGACTGCGCCGCGGCCATCTTCAGAATTCCGCCAACGATTTTCGTGAGATAACGCGCGAACGACCACTGATTCCACAAAGAAGGGAGGGGAATCCCGACGGTAAACCGAACGTTGAAACGAACACGAGCATCAGTGGTACCAATGTTATATTTTACGTTACGTCCGGTAGGGCAAGGGGGGGAACTCGTCGAGGCGAGCTTTCACATACGTTTCCCGTTTAGCGAACCGGTCGGCGATGTCAAGTTGGCAGACTTTGCTGGCGCGGTAACTTCACCGGAAGTGGTTGTGTGCGTCATTCTACCTTAAACATCCGTAGCCGGCGGCGAGGAATTATGGCTGGTGAGTAAATCGCATTTTTCTACACATGCTTTCACTTTTTAACCATACTATAAACAGCTTTCATGGACCTTCATAAATTTGCGATACGAAAGTGAAAATTCCAAGTATTTTGGATTGATTAACTTTTATTATGTGGTTCTCTATACCATAAAGCTGTGGACGCGCTATCCATTTGTTTGCAGCAGGCTGGGTCTGCCATGTTATTTCTGTATCATGCAATGTGCGCTTATGTTAATTTTGCTATGTGATTAAAAAGTAATAAAGAAAATCTGTTTTCAGATAACATCAAAGCGCTGTTGATGAACGAGGGCGAGGCGGGCCCTGGAATGGTACGTGGTTCTTCAATCTTGCTTATTTTGGGGAATTTGGGGAATGGAGTGCGAGTGTAGATTAACGTCTTGTATGGAATAGTCTTGGCTTTAACTTCATGATTATTTACAGGTAGACATACTACAGTGGATTCAAGCTGAAATTGCTGACTTGCGACAGCAAGTCGCACAGCTGCAGCTGCTGCTGCAACAACACCAACAACAACTGCAGCAACAACAACCGCAGCTACAAGAACAGCAGCTACAACCACAGCTGGAACTGCAGCAACATCAACCGCAGCAGTCACAGCAGCAGCTACAGCAGCAGCGACAAGAGCCTGCAACCAGCAGGACAAGCCAGGCTGCTGCACGCTGGCGCCAGCGCCAGAACCGCCGCCGCCGCCAAAAACGTGGATTACCTCTTGTCATCTACCAATATGTCCAAAAATCCTAAACTGGTGGATGACGGAATGACTGTTTTTTACTTTTTGAAAAAAATAAAATATTGATTATTCAAATACGTGATTCAGTATTTTATACCCCACCATCATTCGATCAGGCAAATCCATTTATTTGTAATTTCAGGCATTATTGTTTATATCTGAAGCACCGTACATCTTTCTTCGGCAGCTTAGGTACCTGTGATTATTATGAAGAGTTCTGCCTAAGTAAATTTAGAAGTTGGTTTAGAGATATGGGTATTATCATGGTATCATCATGTGGAGTTACATCGGATGAAGTGTTAACTGCTCGTCATGTCTAATCATAGGTTGATCTTGCTGGGTGAGTTCCCCAAAGTGCACTTCGGTTAGCTAGCGTATGCAAAAGTCAGCTCAGGATGAAATTTAGTCAGTGTAAAATTTTTTCTTTCACCTGATAGCTAATTCTTACGACTCCTGTGGAATTATTTCCAGAGAATCCCTCTAATTTTACCCAAAAATCTCAAGCTTTGGGAAATTTTAGGCATTCGTTAGATAACATTGGAGGTTTTCATATAGCTCCTTAGAAATACTTCCTAAATATTGAACAGGTTCAATTCTCGCCGGAAACGTTATTGAATCTCGCTAACATACCCTTTAATTTTACATAAATGGCCTTGCACACTCGGTCGCCCCTTGCCTGTAAAACCGGAAGTAGCAATGCAGAGTCTTGGAATAATGGATAGTAAGCAAGCATGTAAATAAGCATATGATACGACACGCATGCATGCAGATGATGTCTTGATGATTCGACACACCTCCTCGCCTGTCATGTTCTCCTGATACGCCAAAATAAATTTTTGACCAAAATCTGCCTTTCGTTTCGAGGGCCGGTCTTGTAGGGCTCTACAATCGATCAATTTGAGGAGACTCTTCATTTAATAATAAATCAACGATAACAAATAATTCTTACATATTATTTTGTATATCATGAATTTATTCATTCAAAGAAATATATTATTACAATTAATGTGTTAGAATTAAATTGACAGAGGTTCTTTTGTAATTATTCCAGCGTGTAACATGATCATGGCTACGTGATAAATAACGTATGTATTCTTATTCAGTTCGCAAATATAATGAACAATTATGCAGATGCACCGGGGAGTCGGCATTCTTCGTCAGTTGTCAATTTGTTGGTCCAAATAACTGCAGGGTGGAGTTGCTTCGAGGTAGCTGCCAATTTTTCTCCTGTAACAGAAGAAACGAAAGTTGAAAATCATGAACAAGCTGAATTGCACCGTTATTAGATGATCGAGTTGTCACCAACTTTGTGCTTTTCGGGCAGAAAAATCAAGAAATCTCGATGGGGCTTATTCGTAGATCAATTTATATATTTTTCGTAAACCCTCCTCCTTAAATGATTCCATAAACTGCAGTTTTCCAGCCTGAACTCCTAATTGCTGGATCTTATATCCGGAATATCTAGTTCACGCGCCTTTTTTTCAATGTCACTAGTGTAACGTCCGAATGTACCGTCAATGGTCGTGCAAAGTGTAATCATATTTAGTCCGGTTTATTATAATCTTTAAAGAAGAATATGCCTTTGAGTTTACCCAGTGCCGAAGAATATCTTGTATGTTCATAAAGAGATGTCTATTTTGTACTTTACATTGTTGTACTTCAAAACTTAACCTTACAATCGGTGAAAATTTGCATTAATGCCCCGGCTTCACGATAATTCAGGTTGATTTAACGTACTGATTGCAATGGAACCGGCTATCGAGTGCAGCTATGTTGGTTGTGGCAAATCATTGAAAAAAGGACAACAATTTCACTACTTTCCATACCACAATGCTGGCCTTTGTGTTAAATGGCTAATCAACAGCGGTCGTGAAGATTTGCTTGCATACAAATCTTCGGTTTTGGAATCTATGAGCCTCGCTATATGTGGTGACCATTTCCAGGACGATGATTATAACAGTAGAGGAACATTGAAGAAAGGGAGGGCTCCACTTCAATATTGGAATCTTGGATATCCTTGCGAGCTTGGTGAAATCAAAGTTGCTAATGTAAGTGCATCTTAACGTTGAAGTAATTCTCAAGATTTATTGTTACTATGATAATCCTGTTCTGACAACTTACTGGATGAATTCTATTTTTGTTTTTTATCTGCCCAGATGGATCAACAACAACACGATATCGACCAGCCGAGCCTTACAAGTAGTGATACTGAAGAGTCAACGGATGATGAATTCAGTACACGTTTGGGAAATGAAATAGAAGCACTTCTGAATTCCTTCCAGAGTCTGCGGGACAAATCACAGCATAAAAGTAAACCATATATTGGACAGTCTTTGAAGACATTTTATAAGAAATTCGATAATAAGGGAGATAGAGATAAAGATGAAAACGAAGTTAATAGGATAGGCAGTTTGACTGAACTTACGAGGGTAACCATTAATATGTGTAGAACCTGTGCTAAAAAAAAGACCAATCTGGTTGACATAGCGAATAAACCTGACAATTGTGATGTTGATATAATCACAAAATTGAAACTATTGATAGAGATTAAGGAGCACGACGTACTGCCGAAAAAAATCTGCTCAGAATGTTTAACCAAGTTAGAAGATTCTTATGAATTTTTTCAACAAATTTATAAGGCTGACAGCACTCTGCGTGATATGTTACTTATTCATAATAAACGATCGGAATGTTTATCAAAGAAAAGGAAATATAATGGTAACAACAACAAGCGGAATGACCTTTCCGCGGAAGTAAACAATACGCCCTTTAAAAATCGTTTAAAAAGTACAAAAATAACAAATAGCTACGATACAATGGACGATTCATATAACTCTGATAATTTTCAAGAAAGTTCTTGTAAAAGCAATGACATCCAAGACGAAAGTAGGGTACTGGGTAAAATATACGCGAGTGATACCTCCGAAAACACCGTGAGCTATATCCTCTCAGAATCCTGTGACAATGACGAAGAATTGAGTTGGTTGGATGTTGTGGGCGCAATGAAAACGGAACGTCGAGTAAACGCGTCAACGTCTGATACGACTCTGGAAAAATTATCAGACAGCAAGCTCCGAATTTCTTGCCAATACTGTGATAGCAGTTTTAGATTGCGTCGTCAATTAAAATCACATATTAAGTTAGATCATCTTCGATCAAAAAATTACAACTGCAACCATTGCGATATTGAGTACAAAAGTAAAGATGATTTGTCGCAACATCAGATCCAGGCCCATTCAAGAAAAAGATATAAGTGTAACGAATGTGAGGAAATGTTTTACAAAAAAGGGAATTTGAGGATACACATTAAAAAGAGCCATTCGGCTAATAAAAATATATTGCCGGACATAGAAGAACGTTCTACTTGCAGTGAGACTGTCTTGAAAACCGAAATGAAGGCTCACAAGATCTCAACTTTGGACAAAACTTTTACCTGCAACGATTGCAAGAAAATATTTTCGTCCAAACACACGCTTTATCATCACATCCACAGATTACATCCACCTTTCGCTTACACCTGCACAATTTGTAACAAAGTGATGTATAGTGAAGCAGATACTCATAAACACATGACGATACATGATAAATCTCCGTTATTTCCTTGCCTGGATTGCGGTAGGATGTTTTACAGCACCGAACAATTGGATAAGCATAAAAATGCACACGCTGAAGGTACGCTGAAAAAACTAAAGAGAGTTTGGTTCCACTGTCAGTTATGCGATGAATCGTACGCGGTAGCGGATGAATTGATCAGGCATATCGAAACTCACACGTCTGAGGACTGGGAAAAATATAGAAACAAAATTTTATATTGCGGAGAATGTAGTACTCGAATAATCGGTGATGAAAAATTTCGAATACATAAAATGAAGTACCATTTAGCTGAAAGAGGTGATTTTATCTGCCTGTTTTGTGGGGATTTTGCAAAAAACTTTAATTCTTCACAAGAATACGCAAGACATATTAATCAGCATTCCGATGAATTGAAAGAATTAACTCCCCGAAAATACAAGTGTGCGTATTGCGACAAGGCTTTCAGATCAAACTCTCATCTGATAAACCACCAAGATTCTTTCCATTCCAACATAACCCTGGGCTCGAGCCCAGAATGCACTCAACAAGTTAAACGCGCGAAAAATTCCAAAGATCAAACAGATGAATCGCGGAATTCAAAGGACCATGAAGACATACATGAGGAACCAGTTGAGAACTTGGATAAACTAGTTCCGTGGAATCAAAATTCTAATCCTAGCGGAGAACACTAGTGTTTGACTCGACGGCGACTTCAAACAACATTTACTCACAGAGAATGACAAGATATCGCTGTAAAAAAGTCAGCATTGCTTTAAGTTGTCCAAGACTGATGATGAGCTACATAGAAAACACGAGGGTTTTTAATGCGGACTCACCTAATGTCGAGGGTGAAAATATGATTATCTAACTTTTAATCCATCATAATTATCCGCACGAACTGCAGTTGGTTGAATCTAAGTTGAACAGAATATTGATTACCCAGTCACATACTTTACGTTAACATTAATTACCACACTCGAATTGGTACTGTCCATCATTCTGTTGTTATGTGTAGATCATTTTTGAATCAAAATTAATTTACTATTACTTTAATTTTTTTAATATGTTCCAGTGTTACTGATTATCACTTTTCCTATACACTAAATTTAGGCGTGAAACAAAAAGTGTTATAAAAAAAGTACAAGTTATTTGTTACATCGATATATTATCGTCACATATTGAAATGAAAAGACAATATACGCATTTTTTTTAATATGCCTCGATTATTTCATCCCGTTCTATTTTCACTTTTAGATAAAATATGTAATCAGCATGAAATGGAGAGAAATTTTTCAGGCAAAAAATGGAAATATTATTCAAAGTTGATTTTTTTTTTTTTATTAATTAGGAAGGCGTATTACAAATAAATCAGTCCATTAATATTTTTATAAAAGACAAAATGAATATTTAAAACATCTTATTTTCGTCATTGTGCCATCGCTGATCAGCGGTTGATAATTATTGTATTTTTTAATTTATCTTTTTATTTTTTGTTTTTTTTTTTTGTAAAAAATAATCATATCTCGCTAACTTAAATCCTAGTAAAAATTGTACGCAACGTGAATAGTTATCATCATAAATCTAACAAAGACGGACTGATATTATCAGACAACAAGGTTCTCGAGGTATTACAAATTTAAATATATCTTTGCTATTTACAGTTTACTTTTCGTAATTCCTTTTTGTTTTTTGTTTTTAAATTGTTAATAGGAAATAACATATTTCAAAATAATATGTAACGTTAAGAATAAAAACTATCACCATGCTCCTGATGCGATTTTGAACAATGTGCGCGACGCTCGGTAAATGCTGCCATTCGGGTCGAGGGTATCGTGGCACCTTCGGGTATCTGAAAGAAATTCATAAACGATGTTTGTTTGTCGAGCCACAGAGTAATTGATTAAATACCTTGAACCATGGAGATTCTAAACAGTTTTCCGCAGAAGCACGATCTTCCCCATGCAAACAAAGTAATCTACCGAGAAGGTCTTTAGCGTCATTAGAAACGTTCTCGAAATATTCATCAGGAAAGCAGAAATCACATTTCAATATATTTGCTGTTGTTTCTTCAACCGAGTCATCTAGGAAAGGTGACAAGCCACTGGAATAATGAACAATCAGAATTAGTTCGAATTAAATAGCTAGAAGAATTTTAAATTATAACGCAGTATCGCTGAATTATCAACCTACCTCAACAGGACATAGATAAATACTCCAGCTGCCCACATGTCCGTGTGCCGTCCAGTCGGCCTACCCAACACTAACTCGGGTGCTGCAAATTCCAAATCAGCTGGTGGTACAACTTCGTCAACTGGTCCTCGTATCGCTTCGCCCAAGTCTACGAGCTTAATAGTTTCTGTTTCTTGGTCAACCAGAACATTTTCAGGTTTAACATCCAGATGAGCAAAGTGACGGGAATGTAACCAATCTAATGCCGAAAGTAACTGGCTTGTAAATTTACTCGCTGCAGCCTCTGTATATTCTTTTTTTTCACACAAGTATGCGAAAAGCATCGGACCACGTACACTGAAAGGTGACGAAAATTTTCATTAGAATTTGTGATCGAGAAATTGGTTTGATTGAATATTTTTAGAAAAATTTCTCACAGTTCAAGTACGATCGTGTCGACGCCAGGCTGTGGAGCGTTTTCAAAAAGCGCGAAAGCTCTGACGATATTTGTGTGATGTGTCGAAGCCAGCAAATCGTATTCCGATCGAGTTAGTGATCTAGATTGTTTGTGACGAGGTGTTTGTTTGAGGGCAACTTCGTGTCCGGTACCACGATCTCGGGCACGTCGTACGATTGCGAATCTTCCTTTTCCCAGCTCGTCAAGTTCTAGATAACGTCCAACAAATTGTTCCGCTTCCCAGCTAATGCCCTCATCCGTAGGTAGCGTCACAACGGCTGATGGTGATGTTGCAATTCCAGTTCTGCCCACTATTCGAAAACTGTACGAGGTCCCAGGCAATAATTCCAGTATCGTCGGTGGTGATTTCACTTCTTTTACAATCGTCGTCCATTCCGGTGATGGAATTGTCCTGTATTCCAAATTGCACGATCCAATATCGTGACATTCCCAATCAACTTCGACCTTTGTAGTGCCGAGAATACGGGCCCATGTTGTTCCATTTCCTCCTGAAATTTAAACAAAGTATTTACTAAGTATACCGAAGCGTCGTTGATTTTGATAGAAATAGGACTACGTATGCGATGGATATGTCAATGATTATTACCAACCTGTTACGTTGAGCGTCACCTTGGTTGTGCATGAACCATTTTCGCATTGTATGCTACAAATATATACACCAGAATCCAGCGGTCGACATCGAGAAATTTCCAAGTAAATAAATCCCGAATTGTGATGAAGCCTGTACCGTTCGCTCGGTACGATATCATAAGATTCACCCCCCTCTTTCCTCCACACGACTGTGGCACCTTCCGCCCTAGCTACTTCAATGGATAGCCTAGCTAGATCACCGGCCGTTACTTTAACAGGTGAAAGAACGGCGAGCACCTTTGGTGGCATCTTTCCTTCCAGGCCCTTCTGAGGACTGGACAGTGTTGAGTCCGGATCTATTTTTCTTGGACGAAAAGACCACGCCCTGCTGAACGAAGAGTTTGGAATCAAACTAGCCGGAATCCACAATTCTTCCTTGGCATCGATAGGAGAAACAACTAGTCCCGGACCATCCAGATGAGACACTACCAGTTCATCCCCAGCGTGTAGTTTTCCCCAGTCAGCAGCTAATCGTACTCGAGCACCTGGAGCGACCTGAGGAATCTTCAAGTTAAAGAGTGCCTCTTTTTTTACCCCGGCAACATGCCCAGCTTCCATGCCATTCTCATTATTCGTGCATCAGAATATCATGCTCACCCAGCGGTAGGATGTACAGTAGAACCACCACCCATCGTGCTAGTTAGTTCAGAACCAATGCTTTTTTTCTGAATTTCATTCATGTTTTTTTTTTTTAACATTGTATAGTAGGTATAATGTCTTTTATTCTTCTACAAAGTGTGGAACTAGGCATACAATTTGTACTTTAGGGGCATACGTCTTTTTTTTTTTGTTTGTTTTGTTTTTTAAACATTTTTTTTTTTTTGGTTTTTTGTTTTTTTGTTTTTATTTTAATAATACAAGACGGAGGGTTTGCCATTGCAACAACAGAAGGCAATGCAATAGATAGTAGAGAGCGAGAGACATCAAGAGGAAGAAGCGGAAGAGTCCCTTGGCTGGAATTTTAAGAATGCTATAACAGTCTGGGCTCCACTTCGTTTTATACCAGAGAGGGATTAGGGCTCACCGGAATTGAATTGTTGCGAACAGGTGACCGCGCTCGAAGTGTGTTCCGGAATCCCTCTAAGAAGTTTAGTTTACTTTTAGTAGGACTGGGCGTCCGAACGGGACCATCTCCTTCTAAACCTCCGGTGTGCGATCGTTGAATCGCTGGTGTTTTACGATGTGCACTTCTTTCCTTGTTTGCTGCTCCAGATACGGTCAGCATTGGAGGAACTGATACTGCTGCTCGAACGACCGGTTCCGGTGTTGTGCCACGGCTGTACGCCAGCAAATTAAAAATGAATAGCAAAACACAGTACTACAGATCAAAAATGATATCTTTTCTTTTTTGTTTTTTTGTTTCTTATATAACGCATTATACAACTCCAAAACGTCATTCAAATTCTATTTTTCATTATTATGTTAATTGAAGTAATAAATACTTTGAGAATGCTGCGTCTGTTTCTTTGTTTTTTTTTCTTCGAGATGGAAATATTGGTAGTTAAGGGATCATTCTTGGAATTTTCTTTTGAAATATAAGCTGTTAAAGCCTTTTTACACAGTACAGAATAGGAAGCATAATCGGCATGCACACGTCTTGTATGTCGTAGAACGAAGCAAATTCATAAACCTAATCAATAATTTAGCTAATTCAAATGTTTCCTCCATTATAGAATTTTCAGAAAATAGCATTAGAAAAATGCATGAAATATTTACATGCATTAAAAGTAATCGGCTTCGTTCATTTTTTGCTTTTTTTTTTGTTTTTTAAAGATTGCAGCGCACACTGAGCGGATTCGGAAGAGCTTTTTTTTTTTTTTAAACTTTTATCATTGTGCGACCGATTCTGCCCATTGAAACGAAGCCTGTTTTCATCATCCTTGGTAAGATTGGAAATATTATTGTGAGTGCACATTGAGTAAGAATAGAGAGTTGATAATTGTAGTACTGTGTTTTTTTTTTTCTTTTTTTTTTGAAATCATAAAAAACAAGCAGTTAGTTGGGTGCTTCGGCATTAAAATGGGATAGGGATTACGATGCATTACAATCACATTCTCAATCAATTTACTTTTTATTCTAAACAAAAAAGTTTTTTTTTTTTTTGTTTTTGTTTTGTTTGGTTTTTTGTTTTATGCGCAGGAGTTGATTATTATAGTGTTTTTTCCAATAATATGTATTATTTACATACACTGACAGCTTTGTTACTCCAGTGTCATTATAAACGTTATTAAAATTATTATAAATATATTATACATTTTTATTATAATAATAATCAATTTCATTACTGTATGCTCTCGTGAGCGCCTCACTTTTCATTATTCATTAATTATATATCTATATACATATAAACATACATATATATGTATGTATATATATATATATTTCTATATGTATATATGCACATTGGAACGGATTAGCACACGTGACAGGCTCCGGGAGCGAGAGTAAGTAAAAAGGTAATAATTATAGAGAGAAGATTCCGAAGCTAAGAGCAGGGCGATAAAGGTACGAGGAGGAACAAGTGAGGGTAAAGACAAGGAGACACTACCATTAACTAGCTTACAGCGTTCGTATCTTTATAAAATATACAAAAATATGTTGGAACGAATATTCACAGGTTGAGTGTTAAATGTCAGTGAGTTGAGTAGTTGAGACGCTTACAGTGGATCTTTGGTAAGTTCCTTTTGGTAGGCAATGGGGGATTGTATAGCCTTAAGGAAGTCGCGCTGAGTTTGGAGAATTGCAGTAATCGTATCCACCCATTCCTGTTTGCGCGCCCCGTTCTCGTCCACCGCAGCACACGAGAATCCCAACCCAGGCTTTCGTGGGTCAGTCGAACGAATCACAAACCTTTCAGGATCATCTACGGAGTCTTCGAGACTCATTTTGTTCACCTGAATATTGGTACGCACATCTCAATTATTCGAATATCATGAACATTTGGGAGACAAAAAATGATCGGAATATCAATATCGCTCTTATTAACGTCTACGGTAGGGACGATATTTTATCCCGATTGATGATCTTGACAATTTGACAATGAAACGAGAGCGTACCTGTATATGAGCTTTGTATATGTAGGCAGGACTAGTGAACTGTGTTTTCTTTCCAACAGCTTCACTGAAAATGATATTCTGCTCGAAGAGAAAAACCTGCCATTCTCTTCCACGTATCGGTACGTTCCCAAGTTCTGACACTAACAGCGGCCCGTGCAGGAGCAGCTTTCCTTGAGCCGTTATTTTACCCTAAAATGCGTAAGATCTTATTGAAAACGAGTTGACGAATAAAAAGAAAAGCTTTTTGCCTACAATAAATCAAGGTTAACTGATTCGAACACATGTAATTTTAAGATGAATTATATAAAATGGTCGTACGTCAAAGCCCTGTAATCTTCCAACATCCATCATATCATTTGCTGCTTTGGGAATGATTCGCATAACGTGTGCAGCTGCGCGAAGACCTTCGATTTCCGAATGATTTTGTGTCCTTTCCGTTAATCTTAGTGCTTCGCGTAGCAGCAATTGATACTTGGTAATTCGCTGTACAGGTTTTATCAGTAAATCGCATAACTGAAGTCTATGACCTAACTTTTGGCGCAGTTCCTGAAATGTTTATAATTATTTTGTAAACCAGCGATTCGATAATTTTAAAATGTATTTTAAACTCAACGCTTTCGATATAATTACCTCAAAATACGTATCGCTGTGTTCCGACACAATATACTCGGACACTGGTTTATTTTGACAATACACAACGTACATGTGCAACTTTCTTTCATATTTTTTGAACAATGGGCCCAAATCCTGCGGCCTTTCTAGACAATGTTCCAACGCCTTGAGAAAAAAGCTGTAACGACAACACCACGGAGTGTTATTCTTACAAACGATATTTCCCACAAATTACAAAAGAAATAAATAAATTGAGAAGAGCTGTCTGATATAAAAACTTCAAGCGCACCTAAAAACGTATCGACTAATAAATTAAAATCGTATACTCACTCTCTGTGCCACTCGTAGATTGCTTCAATGTTACCAAAAACCATTTTATCTTTTCCACCCTTCAGATCTTCGGGCAAAGAAACTTCACTTTCAGGATCTCTCATCATCGCCATATAACCCTCAACAATCTGTTTCAGATCAGTTACGTAATCTCTTTCAGTCTCTACTAACTCTCTGATGACAAACTGTCTTTTGGTAATCGCAGCAGTTTCTGGATCCGTTTCTTCGACAACGGGTCCGCCGATGCTCACCACATCGTCAACGGTTGACGGTTTACTAGGTACTCTCATCAAACTGTGCCTTTCTTGGTTCTCCGTGTGTTGTTCCTGTCATATTCAACGCGATAATTAGATCGACGAGGCGATGAGGTGTGCAGGCTCGAGTCCATATTTCGTATACCAGATATGAAAGCTTGATCAAATTCTTACTCACCATTCTTTCCTTGACGATTTGTTCGATTTCAGCAAGATCAGCGGATGTAGCACCGTCTAGAGATTTCATAGAACGTTCTGAAACCTGTAACATAGGCAAAATGACGTCTGTATAAAATATGCTTGCAGTACATATCGTTGACATCAAGGTTATTGCTTGTTTAGCAGCAGCAATTAATTTCACCTTGAATGCTCGCAGCTGATGTGAAACGCAAAAATTAAGTGCTTATCACGAGAGCAAAAATTAGCTGTTTCGTCGGTAATTGAAATGAGATTGAAAAAAGTCATCCGGGATGTGTTTGAAGTTGCGTTGAAAAATTAAAAATTCTATCGAAGTTGTATGTATTATGATAATTATTTGTATTTTGAATAAAACTTACTCTTTTTCCCGGCAATTCATCGGGTATGGTAGAACCAGGTGGTCCATTTCCTGTAGCTACCAAAATTGGTTCAGTTATCGGTTTCATGGGTGGTGGTAGCTCGAGATCATCCTCTCCGTCTTCGGCTCCATTTTGTTCGAGGAAGGCTGGAGTCTCCCCATCATCTCCTTCGACTTCTTCTTCTTCTTCACCCTCGGATGCTGCGCGACCAGATTTATCTCCACTTGGCAATTTGAAACGTTTATCCGAACCAGTCTTTTTCAAAGGTGGCAGTCTATCCGGTGTTGTTGATTTCTCAACCTTTCCTTGACTCAATTTCCTAAGAGGAGGCGGCAGCCACTTTCTCCTAAACAAACATAACACACATGAGTTTGATTATCCTATAGAAACCCCGATAAATACAGATTTCAAAGAATGTATAGAATGTGCACTCTAAATATGCTGCAACCGTAAATTATTCAACATTAAAATAAACGTGAGTTTTATCTTGGTCAGAAAATTTTGCATACATGGCGTTGAACATTTTCTGAAGTGTAACAAGCGAGGTGAAACAAAAATTTCTTTCACATGTTGAAGCGCTGAGTTTTTTTTCTTTTTCTTTTCAAGATTTATGTCTGTAGTTAAACAGAGGATTCCGCGCACTGATTCATTAATTGGAATAGTCCTGAGAAATCTCAACTTGTATTTAATGACATGACATAAACTGATGATGGTACGACGATGACGAAATTGCAATGAGAACAAGAAACTATACACATGCGGTAAACTGACTGGTCTTGGATTATGCAACGCGAAAAACTTGCGTTTATACGAGAGTTTATAAAATATAATAAACAAAAGCTTTCACGTTATTTAGACGAGGAGAAGAAAAAAGAAAAAAAAAAAAAAAAAGAAAAGCAAAAAAACTCGCAGTGAATGATGTCACATGCGCTTCAACCTCCAGCTTTTTACGGTCACAGCGGAACAGTTTCAACGTTATAACAATATGCAAAGAAATAATTGTGTAATTTCAAACATCCCCCTCTCCTCCGTTTACAGTTTACCAGCATTGAAACAGGATATTCCGTTTTGACCATCGAAAACACTGGACATTCTACGAAATAAAGCAATATACCGCATATGAAATATACTACGAGTAAAAACAATTCCGTTTCAAACGATATACATATTGCAATCAAAAAGTTTAGTGTTTTAATGGTAAAAGTTTTGTTTCTAACGGCGACTGCGAAATGTATATAATATCTTTTATTGTTTTCTTTTTTTTTTCTTCTAATGTTCAAATAGAATTATGAATATATAATATAATAATCATCAGACAGCAAAAGCTTAAGCCGATGCGGCTGGATAACGATAAAAAATAAAAAAAATAAAAAAAAAAAAAAAAAAAAAACGTACGGTTTGAAAAGGAAGAGATAAAAATAGAATAGGAGAAATATCCTGTATGATATTTCTGAATAACGTGGATTCGAATAATAAATTATGAAATTATAGTTTACCGATACTCGTTACGATGACTAAGTAATGGACAGAGGTTCCCCATGATGGTTAAAGATTAGAAATTACTAACATGATTATTTTCACGTTCACGTTCACATTTTCTTTAACTTTTTATTCTTCACTTTTACCGAACACAAAATCCTACTCTCCTTTCTTCTCTACCTTTTTTTTGTTTTACTTCTTTTTAAATTCATGTACAAATTAGTCTCGGTAAAATGTTTGTTTTTTTCTATTTTTGCCATCAAATTTTTCGACAGAAAAACAAATAGGTGCGTATTACTATAATCTACCTGCACATAAATATTTTATCGTATTCCACGTTATATGAGGCAACGACAAAGCGATCGCAGGTATATCGATGTAATCGTGTACCACCGATAAAAATAAAAAAAAAATAAAATGGATGATAATAATGATAATAATGAACTAGAAAAAATTAACTGGTTCAATCTTATCGAAAGATGATAATGATTGAACACAAGAAAGCAAGAAAAAAAAAACAAAAGACGTTGATGATCACGTGTCCAAATATGATTATTACGTTATGTCGATTTGATGAAAAACAAAAATTTCCTTCGACCAAATTAAATGAAACTTTAAATAACAATTTTGTGTTTTTTCATCGTTGTCATAGTTTATCTCCTTATCATGGCCCATATTAGCGTGTGTCGTTGTTTTAATCTAAAGTTGACGTTAAATTAAACGCTTCGTTTGACATTGTCTGAATTCTTGATAGACCGAGTTTGAAAAGTGTAATTGATCGTTGAACCGTGTTACCATATAAAACCTCTGTAGGTGTATACATATACCTATAGATGTAAAGGGTGCCGCAAGTGAACCGTGCTATATATTTATATATATTATATACATATTTTTGTAATGTTTTTATCCAAATATAAAACTCACCCGCTAAATCCACGTCTCTTGTTCCCTGGTGAACTGGTACTCGCTGATCCACCCCCGTCACTTGTACCAAGTTCTAAAACATCACATACAACTTGAAACATTTTGCGTCACCTTGAACCACCACCCGATAATCTTTCATTCAATAATCGATGATCATCCGATGATGTGCCGCTGTAAGAATTGCGACGCATAATATTCACTCTATAACAATTACTGTCGTAACTAACGATTTTGATTGTTTGTTGTTTTTTTTTGTCACAGAGAGCGCGCTAAATCACATCAATATGGTATGGGGGAGTTTATAAGAAAATTTGATTTTTCTTTGGATTATATTTGGCAAAACGGAGAGTGAATTTATTCAATACACTTCAATGGTATGCGTTACAACGTCCGCGAGAGTCCGGTACGTACGCTTCTGATAACGCAGGTAAAGAGTTGTGAAGTGTAAGAAAAAAAGTAAAAAAATAGAAGAGAAATAAAGAAAAAGGAAAACGAACTCCTTCCTCACTCTTGAGAAACCGTCGCGTTACTGGTCGGTGGACAGAAAAAAATAATCGTTCGCATACAGGGAGGAAGAAACCAGCGGCTGTAGAATTTTGCAGAAGGAGTAGGAGTCGAATAAGAAGAAGTGGGGAGGGGAAACTGGAGAAAGAAGTGGAGGGCGCGATAGCCGGAATTGAGTCACTTCGATTCGTCGTCGTCGTCGTCGTCGTCGTCGTCGTCACCGTCGGCAAAACGTAACCGCGGATATCCCGACGTTTCATATTTGATAGTACAATATTATACTTATACGTATAGCATAGTCATCGTTAAAACGACGCTGACGCCAACACCGACGACGACGTCGCGACGCGTCGTCGAGGTAAAATTCTGCTTTTTCTCAGTCGTATTAAACACCGTTGCCCAGCTCGTCGTCGAAACGCGATCAGAAATAGGCGTCCCTCACCAAGGTTTGGTGCGATTCCAAATAGCCTACAACTTCTGCACTCTATCATATAATACCTAAACGCCGTTATTAACTATAAAACTTCGATTCACATCACATAGCTAACACATAATCTTCCTACGATGTATCCCGAAAATCCGCATAACCAGACTGGCCTAACTCGCAAAAAAGAAAGAAAGAAAAAAAGAGAAAAATTCAAACATGTTACCCCCGCGAACGTATTATACGTATCCTTTGGAAATCAATCGATGTACCGATAGAGAGATAAGAAACAGAAAAAAAAAAAACAGGAAAACCAACAAAACCAAAAAAAAAAGGCAAGAAACAAATCTTTTTTTTTTTTTTTTCATGTTCGTACGCATGTGATTCTGCATCGCGTAAGATAAAATACATACACACGTGTGTGCGGGGGTAGAAAGGTATAGATCTGTTCGCACATTCCCTTCCGCAATGCGGCGGCGTCCCGGCGGCGTTTCAAGCGTCGCGACGCCTGTAAAAACAAGACGAACTTTACCACTGCAGAATTTCGCGTCAGCGGACCGTATACGGATAAATATATGTATGTAGCTACGTACGTACGTACGTATCTACAGATTTATATGATGAAACTTAGAATTTTAAAGATAAAACTATTTTTTTTTTTAAGATTTCGCTATTTTTCAGCCCTGATCGATATATATATCTGTATCTGTAGATGCAGCGTTGATTATTTTCATTTACAATTAGTATAGAGCTTTGATAATTCAATATATAAAAATAGGTAATATGTCACACGGAATTTTCATCGCAAGCCCTTAATTCGATCCTTATACTTTTTCTTCTGCTTCGATTATGCATGCACGAGTGAAGATTTAATTACCTCTAATTAACCCCTCGGCTAGAATTTTACTATCGCTCAAGATATAATATAAATTCAATTTCTTGTATTATATATAGTGAAAAATTTTGCGCAGCAGCTGCAGCTGCACATTATACATAGTATGGCATAAAATTATAACAGGAGATGAATTATAAGAGGAGAGATCGATAAAATGGCGTTTATAAGTTTAAAACCTGAGATGGAAATCGCAGTTTGCAATCAACGATTAATTATTTGCAGCCGATATAAAGTACAGCCAATAGCAAAAGGCATCGGAGCATGAGCATCAGCTTTACGCACCTGATATTATAAAAAAAAAAGGGGAAAGAAAGAAAGAAAATAATAATAATAATAACTACTTGAATAAAATAATTACCTGACTTTTCGTGACCCGATTTACAAAATTCTACGAATACTCTCTCTCTCTCATTGTATATTTTCGCATTGAACAATAACAATAACAATAATAATAACGATAATTATAATCGTATAATAGGCATATACATATATATGCCGCGATAACTTGATCGACACAGCGATATTATTTTATTAGCCGTACACAACCGGAAGTTAGGAATTTCCGTATTACGATACAAAGCTTGTTCTCCATTTCTTAAATTTTTTCAATACCCTATAACAATATTCCGGCTAAAATCTTTATTTCTTTCTTTCTTTCTTTTTTTTTTCTCAAAGTTCATATTTTTCTATGTAATATACAACACATAGAGGGCATTTCAAGTTTCAACGCATTATACACCTATGTATGTACCGTACCTTGTAAATTATATTTATATAAACGAATCAAGATTTTAGATTATCTTTAGTTAAACGAATTTATAGTTACAGAATGTATAGTTCGGCGAGTTTCGGTGATTTTCGCGATTCGATGTACCCAAAAATATTCTGCAAGGACGTTGATATAAAGAGGCGTGAATCTTTTGACATATATATGTACCTATATAATGGCACGCGGTTGTCATTTGTTATTGTAAAATAGGTACCTATGTATACATGCAGGTTTCGTGAACCCCGCATATATTTTCACATACATAATAATACATAATTTATTAAAAAAAAAACTCTAGTAAATTATTTAGAAAAATTTAGCAAACCTCCCTTGCATGCATGCGTGAGACTGAAAGACAGAGAGAGAGGGCGAGAGAGAGAGAGAAAAAAGGTAATTAAACGTAAAATTTTCGTGGTCTGTAGCGGTCCCTGGGTCGAAATTAATTAAACTTTGAACCGTATAACTATAGCTCGGGTTATTCCCTTCGTTCATTTGCATGTCAGGTTGATATACACATATGTATATACATATAGGCATAATAATGTAGCTCCGGAAACATGAAAATGCGACCGGAAATATGTAAATATTTGAAAAAATAAAGCCTCGAAAAACCAGAAAAAAATCAAATAACACAAATGTTGTTTTTTTTCTTCTCGAGAAACGTTTCTGTTTTTTCTTATTATTACTATAATAACCAAATTCGTTCATTCTGTATATAAATAAATTAATTAATTAATTAAAATGAAAAAAAATTAGAAATGATAAAGTAAAATAAACTAAATCGTTATGTATATGTACACCGGTTGGCGGTGAGCCACGAATTTTATATAAAGCGACCTTGCATCGTTACTACTTTTCAAGTTTGTTTATAAAAAAAAAGAAACGAAAAAAAAAAGAAATCTCAAAACAACTATAATTAATATATACATACGTATACGTACGTACAATAAATGTATACGATTCGATGTAAGAAAATAAATAAAATCAATATTATACGATAAATAAATTAATTAAACATCAAAAAAATACCTGTGACACAAAAAAAAAGAAAAGAAAAAAAAAATAATGGTTTTTTTTTCACACAAACATAGCAAAACGGATTTCATGAATGAATTTGAGTCTGCGGAGATTGGAGAAAAAGAAAAAAAAGAATTGTCGATTTGCAATCGCGTTCGTTTCTGATGAATTCATTGTTTTCTCGTTTTTTTTTTTCCTCTTTCTATGTTCCGTTTTGTTTAATATATGTATAGTTGTAAGAAAAACCACTTCTCTACGTTCTACGGACTACATTACGAATGTAATTGGTAAATACCCATATACGAGTATATACCTATGTGTAATAACTTCGTATACGTTTCATATATGATAAATACAAATAGAAAAAAAAAAGGAAAGAAAAAATAAATGAGACCGGATTTTCTAATCGGGCCACCGGAGCACCAACAACAAACAGAAGCAGGTTACGCGGTTTAGCGTTATCCGCGGTTTTGATAATATAGTCGCGAGTATATATACCTACTTATGTACGTAAGTACATAGGTATGTAAATACATATACAGATATGTATAAGGATAAATTGTATATACGCGCGCGTTTTGCGGGAGCATAATTATACGTTTCCAATTTTTAACGTGTATAAATTAACATAAGAATTCCTGCATGTATACATATAGTGGCGGTAAACGAAAGAAAAAGTAAAAAAAAAAAAAAAAAAATTGAAGACTTTTCGAAAAACGCCGGTTTATACACGCAACAGGATCATTTGTTATCGTTCGTGCTATAAAACAAATAATATAATTACTAAATTGCAACGAAGAAAAAAGACAAAGAAAGAAGTAGGCACGATTAACGCGCCATTTTAGACTCTGAAAATTGTTTTTTTTTTCCTTTTCCTTTTTTTTTGCCACATCATATTATGTATAGTACTATATCTATAAGCTATTTTTGCGTTTTCTATTTTAACGCTTATATACGAGATATAGCGCCTGCACGCCTGCTGTGTAAGAAAAATCAAATCTTTCATTATACAGTTTACGTTATTTCATTTCAGTTATCACACGAGCGTTCTTAAAAAAAAAAAATAAAAAAAAAATTATAAAAAGATTTTTTTTTTTTTTTTCGAAATCTGGACGAAAAACAAGTAAGTATACTATACGCTTTGAAACATGATACATATCGCTGCAGAGCACCAATGCTAAAGAAGAAACTGGATGATCATACGTCCGAACGCTTCGTTTTTTTTTTTTTTTTTTCGTTAATTTCATTTTTTCAAAAATTTTATTTCACCGCAACGATGTATAACACTCCATGTTAATAACACAATATTCTATACTGCAAATATTCTGATCATTTGTCATTTTTTTTTCCTCTTAATACTTCCAGATCGTACAGAAAAAAAGATTAATAATAATAATAATGAGAAAGACTATCAGTACAGTAATAAGTAGTAGTAGTAGTGGTAGGTAGTGTCGAGTTTGAATGCAGTGCACATCGGTTGGTATAAATCTAAATATACTATCCGATCCTATACTTCAACATCCAACTAAAAATGGTTGTTTATGCCAAATTGGACGAAAAAAAAAGTGTAGATTTGAGAAGAAAAAAAAAGGATAAGTAAACCAAAAATTACGAATTATATTGGTATTGCAAATCTGGGGTTGGTTCGGAAGGTTTTCAAAATTTTTGAAAAATTTTATTCGAATGAATAATCCGCATAAAAGACAACAAAAAAACAATAAAGAAAAAAAAGAAAAGTAATACGAGGTCCTTCGGTAGATATGTACTCGTATTAGCTTTAGCGGGGGATCGAGTGGCTCGGGTTAATTTCTAGGTGCGTATACGTATAGGACGCGTGCTTGGATATAAGGGTTAGGGTTAGGGTTAGGGTTAGGGTTAGGGTTAGGGTTAGGGTTAGGGCAAGAGAGAGAGAGAGAGAGAGAGAGAGAAACGCGGGGAGTGCGAATTGTGATAGGTCGTCGCGCGGCCGGCCGCCTGAAGGGAGGCTGCGAACTGGTCAAGGACACGCGTATTGATCGTCGGAGGCAACGGCGGGTGGCAAGGACCAGGCCTCTTCTCTACACCCATGTCCCATACGATACATATTACTACACCTATATACCATACATACATGATACAGGTATTGCCTAGGTATACGCGCTAATCATTTTTTCATCTAATAGCCCGCACATTATTACTAAACATACATACCATGTGTCCCGGCGTTTACACCGCTGTATGTCCGGTTGCCTGCCATCAGTTGAACAAACCTGGCGGCAGGCAACCAGACATACTGAGATCTAAACGCTGGGACACGCGGTATGCATCCTAACGATCGCGATCGGAAAAATGTAAATATCCTCATTTATCTAGCGAATTTATCTTAGCGAATTATTTAGTAGCTTATATCCCTCCCCCCTCTCGGAAATATCCTTGATTTTTCCAAAGAGTTTAACCAAAATTATCCGCGTATCCAAGAAGTATAGATTATTATAGAAAATTGGAAAAGAAGAGAGAAAAAAAAAACACGATGATAAAACAAATGAAATAAATAAAAGGAAACGGAATATTTAGAAATTATACGAACGGAAATGAAAATCCTGCGGCGAATTCATTGACGCGAGTTAAAACTTAAGCGAATTACCTATATGTATAGTATACTCGACCCTCGGGAGGATCCTATGGGACGCCCTAAACTTCCCACGCCCTTCGGGCAAGTGCGGATCACTCTTGACATCCTTATCACTATTGTAGTTATACCTACGTATCCCGGATACTTCCGTAAATGAAAAAGGAAACAAAAATTATAAATTACCTTTACTTTTTTTGGTAAAAAATATGATCCCTGCATCGATCGATCGATCGTTTACATCGTTACTCGTGTCCACCGCGGTTACCGATTCTGATCGATGATAATTATTACGGCGATGTCCGTAAAATTTCAATCGACGTCCTTTAAAAATACAACCGGCACCCGACAAACAGTTCGAATATTTAATAACCTCTGCAGCCGTACGCTGCGAAGAAGTAGAAGAAGTAGTAGTAGCGTCACGATCTGTAGATTTATCAGTTTTATTGATATCTGCACGTTTAATTAACGAACGGTTTAAAGGACTCCGCGAAAATCTCTCAGGCTTCATAATTATTATCACACAATTGCCAAAATTCACCAACGAATAGTTTAATTTAATATAAAACACGCACTAATTGACGCACTTCGAACTTGCACGCACCTGCACTGCTCCGATATTCTTTCACCTTTGACGTTTCGCATCGGAATCGGTCAGGCAGGTGCCGATTTTTGAATTTCAACCCAAGTCGCAGGTATATGAAGTTTTATAGTTAAAAATAATTTCGTAGGCGTGGCGTACTGTGGTGCATATATATAGCTATAGATTCAATAAACGAATATGTATTCCAATTGGTCGCGTGCTAGTTAATTTTCATTAGGGGGTACTTTTTTCTTTTTTCTTTTTTATTTTCATTTTGCTTTTTCTACATCACAATTAAAATAACGCAGCCGTATTCAAATTCTGCGAATATTATAACGATATAGACTCGACACGTGATAATTATTATTTGTATCCAATTTTTCGAAAACAATTCAACAAAAAATAAATAAATAAATAAACCCCAATAGTGAGACGATAGGAAAATGAAAAACAAAAGAACATCCGATTTCTCGATTATTTTGCCACGAGTATAAAGCTCGAATTCAAGCACAAAAAAAGAAAGAAAGAAGAAACGAAAAAGAACAATTATAGATAAATCAAATTGTAATTAATTAATTGCGACGAGTTAAAATTTCGGTAACTTTCGTGGTTTCCGCGTCGTTCTGATCCTGAGCGTTCGATATAAATGTGAACTATAATGCCTACGTTATAACCCCTGCGGAGAACGATTAGATTCTGAGATTACGGTAGGTTAAGTAAGCTACCTGAAACATATCACCGGAATAAAGAAAAGACGAGGGGGGTTTCGACGTCGAGACCGGAAACTCAAACAATCCCAAAAGCACTCAGGTGTTAGAAGTGTACATATTTACCTGCAGTTATACCTGGTACTTATGTACACGTGTAATTGTTTTCCCGTGAATATTTTCCTCTCAACTCTTTGAAAATGAATGTTGTAAATTAGCTAACAATAAAACCGGAGATTTCCCCCGTCGCGGTACACCGGAGCGCACCTAATATCTGTACACAATGAAAAATATCCTTTTCCATCCACATCTCCTTTTCCCCTCAATTCTAATTTAGCAAACTAATTAATCCCTAGATATAGATAATTATGGTTTACGTAATCCGAATATTCGTGGAAAATTGTGTTGCACTTCGGTAAACGCCTGACTGCCCGCAACCCAAATGATGGAAAATAATTCGTGACGTTTGGGTTGCGGATAGTCAGGCGTTTACCGAAGTGCAACACAATTTTCCACGAATATTCGAATTACGTAAACCATAATTAATCTATATCTAGGGATTAATTAATTTGGTAGATTAAAATTAAGGACAACTCAATTTCCACGAACATTCAAACGACACAGAGATGTGTTCAAATCAAATATCTAACCTGCGCTGTCAATTTTGCGTTGGCGTGCTGATTTTTTCTACTCAATTTTTAACGATGATAATGAAAATGGAAAAAAAAGAAAAGAAGGAAAATTAAAAATCGTACGTATATGATATTGATATAGGATATAGATTAGAACGAGAGGGGCTTATATACTGTCGGGGATTTTTAGAAGTGTATATAAATAGCATGGAGTAATTGTGACGTGAGAGATAACAAAAAAAATATGTATATATTACATGTAATTATAGGTACATGAGCAGAGGAATAAGATGAAAAGATGAAAAGAAAGAATGAATGAAAAAAAAAATGTAGAAAGAGTTTTCTCGCTGATATTTCATTTGATTTTAATTTAACTATATTATTTTTGTAACGGGTTTTTTTACTTTTGAAAAACGCATCATTATAGTAAAAAGAAAAATTGGAGGCCGTTAACACGTGCAGAGCGTTAGTTTACCGGTGAAGAAAACCGAGAACAAAAAAAAAAAAAGAAAAAAACATCTCTTAAAAATTATCGTTAAATAATTTTAGGTCAATGTTACAAAATTCCACACGCGGTACCGTAGGTATATAAGTATAGATATGTATTTGTTTGACAGGTCTACGCCTTATATTCACGTAATACGTGGTATACACGTTTACCTATACATGTGCATGCGATCTACATGGAATTTGAGATTTTTATTCGTTGGATTTATGCCAGAAGCGAAAAAATGAAAGAAGAAGAAGAAAAAAAAACGAAAGGAAAATGGGTCAACTTCGATTTCGCACTTGAAATGAGAGAAACTGAAAGAAAAAAAAAAAGAAAAGAAAAAATTCCCTCGGTATAATAAACACAAAATGAAATAAAATAAAATAATTATTGTTATTATTATATAGTTATTACGATTACATTCGAATAATTTTTGTTCGAAATTCAATTCTTTGCAACGTGCGGTGTACATACGATATTTTGTAGATGTGTAAAACAAAAAAAAAAAAATAGAAATAAAATAAGGTATTTTATACTCACTGGCAAGGGTCAACAATTGCAATCGAATTAGCATATCGCATAATCACAGCTAATTAGTTAAGAAAAATGAAAACCGAATTACACCTTGTACAATACATAGATTAGCACGTATAGTTATCGATAAGCGAGTTTTTTTCAAATCACACAAACGGAAAAAAAAATACTAACTAATTAAATAAATAAAATGCGAAGAAAAGTAGAAGGAAAATAAAGTATTTCCAAAGTATATAATAATAAGGAGGAGCAGAAGAACGTATACGGTGGTGTAATCGATGTAAGAAAATTTGCTTCAAACTGACAATGAGCGAGAGGAAAATAACAAAAAAAACTAAAACGTCCGAAGAGGTGTACGTCGTACACCTATACGCGTGTTTGATTATACCTGGAGGTACGTGAGTTCGTACGTAACGAATTAAAGATAGCAAGAAATGTACGTGCATGTCAACTCTCAGTATCTATGGTACACATTCGATATCGTTATATGTTTTTTTACGTTTATGTGTAGGTAATATACATGAATTTACGTATTCGAAGCTTTGAATATTTCGTAACACGAATTCATAATCGTTTTATACGCGTGTCTGCGTTTTACTTTTTTTATTTTTTTTCTTATAACATATTTTTGTTTCCTCGTAATATCTATCTATACACAAACATCCTGCGTACTTGAAAATACATTGTATAAATAATCTGTACATATACCTACATATGTACTCTATATGAATTCTTAGAACGCGATAACTCATTGATTTGGCTAATTAAAAATTAATTATAGAATCGGAATTAGGTTTGTACTTGCGCGCGCTCGAATATATGCCTTCAATTATAATAATCGTTGCATGATTTGAAAAGAGAAGAAAAAAAAAAAACAAAAAAAAAATAATAATAACCGACCGCGATATAGATTATATTATTATACATATATATATATTTAATGCTATAAATAGACGCTCGATAAATTTCTGTAGGTATATGTAAATTTTTTATACCTATATAATACCACATTGTACGTACGTGTACGTTATATTACGTCGATAAATAACTCATAAACTGACTTCGATCAACGATGTAAATCAAAAAGATTATTATTTAAATTAGCGTCGTACGTATCTGAGAAAACTAGGTTTTTTAATAAATCAAAACTAGGTATCCTTAGTAGTCGTATAGGTATACGTGTTTTTATGGATTGTCCGTAAATGGTCACGTGAATCTAACGACAAATGACAATTTTCGCACTCTCTTTCGTTTCGATTTGACAAACTAGAATTTAAATTGATCGATTTGTGCTACTATAAAAAATAAAAATGTACACTATAATCGATTAAAAAAAGAAAGAAAAAAAAACTCATCCCGTTGCCAAATTAATGGAATAATATAAAATGGGATGGGGTAGGACAGGGGGAGCATCAGAATCAATGGGTCTGAGTATAGATATTGAAAAAAAAGAGGAATAGAAAAAAATAGAATAAAAAAAAATCGTAGAGTCTATTACTCCCCGGACGTCTGGTACTGTGCGATAAATTTACCTATTAAAAATAACTAATCGAATCTAACCTTCAACAGTGCAGATTCAATTTTCTTTTTTTCTTTTTTGTTTTTTTTCCTTCATAGTTTTAACGGGAAAAACTAAAAACGCAAATGATGAATGTAAATTCTTTTTACGACGATGTTTATTTTTATTTTACTAATTTTTTTCTTTCTATCGAATAATAAATAAAATGAAGCAAAAAAAAATTTCGACATCTTTTGTTGTCGTTATACGTGGATAAATCTGTGCATGTATGTACAATGTACATAGTATATAGAATCAGGTACAATAATGGGTAGGTTTATATCTTCTCGCAATCAGTTGAAATGAAGACAAATTAGGTATTTCACACCCTCGAATTGAAACAGCCGGAGTTTTTGTTGATCGTTCGAATAAAGAGTGTCCGTTTACTAAATTCGAAAAATAAAGCTGATTTTTCTTCAATTTCCTTAAAGCGGAGCAAATTTTTTTATGCGTCATTATTTATCCCTGGAAAAGGAAAGGAGGGGAACAACCGGCAAATAATCGTGGGTGTTGAAAAAAATCACAGTCGACCGCAAATAGTAGGAGGTAATTAGAGAAGGATGAAAATAAAAGGCGTGTAAAAAAAGGAGAGAGAAACAAGCAAAAGAAGAAAAAAAAAGAATAGCAAAGCGACGCTCCATTTCCGGTGTGTGCATGTCCTCTCTTAATAACTATTGTGAATGTATGTTATGTATGTATGTTGTAATCTGCATAATTTTCTCTCTTTATCCGCGCCTGCAGAACGAAAGTTTTCATTACAAACGGACTCCCCCGTTTTAGTTCGTCTTTTTTTCTTCCCATAGTGCAATACGTGAGTAACCTATTCCGTTAACAATTAGCGCTTTCCTTTCTTTTTTGATTAAGTAATTGTAAAACTGAACCTACAAATACGTACGTTGATTCGATTCAGTTTGATTTGATTGTTCGTAATGCGGTTTGGAAGATGAAAAAAGGTTCTGAGAATTTACTCACCGGTATCTTCCGCGGTAACGGATTGTTGAGCAATAGCAGCAACCGCCGATTGCGACGGTGCTTTCCTGGACGGTGAAGTCTTGCAGGCTGTTGTTGGCGGTTGTTTGAGGACGCTGGTTGGCACAAGACCTTCTTGTGGAGGGTCCGGTTGTCCGGGTGCTACGGATAGACGAACCAATGTCCATTCTCCGCTTCCATTTTCAAGAACTTCTACTTGCTGTCCCTTAGAAACCGTCAATTCTCGTGACCCGGGTGCTGCTGAATGGTCCGCAACCACCCATGTCATTTCTGCCACCCCCGTCTAATGGGATAAATAAATTTCAAACAAATATTTTAGTTCAATAATTTATACTATGCTAGTTCAATAAAACAATCAACGATCATTGGAATTGTGCGTGGGAAATCACAGGTGAACAACGACATTTCCAAAATTAGGAATCATTGTACGTATATGCTATAGATACATGTATACATATACTAAGAAAAATAATTGATCCGAAAATAGAAATTATATAAGAGTGGATATTAAAGTCTTCCAAAATTTCTTCAATCTGCATCATACGTACACCATATGGATGGTATTAAGCAATAACGTTGTAACCAACGTTTTTGATGTGGGTCGCGCTTCACGTTTTAGCAATAATTTGAACAAAAATTTTTTGTTGTTGGTTAGCTTGGCGTGTTTGCCTATTACCGTCCATATAACTGCATCTTATTATTCATAATTATCTTTCTTCATTCGTCACTTTATTTTACCACCGACCGTTGTGCGGTTTAAAAATATGTACACATAAACTATATAGGATTTTACACACATGAGTCATCGCTAAATACGAGAAAAAGTAAAGAGAATCATCGCGCATATTTACAAGAAATATAGTAAAAAAAAAAAGAAGAAAATATTTAGGAAAACGGTTTTTTTTTTTAAATTTTTTTTTCTTTTCGCGATGACAGCATTTTACATCATATGCAGGTATAACAAAAAGTTGTAAATGAATGAATTGATTAATTTACTTATTTATATTTTTGTTCATTTTTCGTTTTTTTGATTTTTTTTTCATGAAAGTGAAACTCGACTTAAATTTCACGGTTGAGAGGTGAGGCCATCAGTGGAGGATCAGTGATTCGGAAAGACCCGTTTTCGGGCAACTTATTTAAACGTAATGTTTATAACCGAGGTTTTGAAAACCACGCGACAACGCGGCATGGTCCAATCCACCAACCAACCAACCAACCAACCAGAGACCGAACAAACGTAACGGCGGGGGGTTAAAACGACGTTAGTCGCTTGACGAACCGTGAATTCAAAGAGGTAAAACCTTCCGCCTAGCTTCACTTCTGCTTTTGCTTTTGCTTTTGCTACTTCTTCTGTTGCTGCCAGTTTCTGACAGGTTCGTGACAACACAGCGACACCTTATCGACCGCTACGAACAACAACCACCAACAACGTGCTCGTGGTCCCTCGGATTTTGTTCCACCGCCTGCTTATGCTTTCGTTTGTTATTATTTATATTTCACCCTTATTATTTAAAAATATTTTCAAATCTGATTCTGTATCTGAAAGTCGATAAGTCCTCGAAAGAAGATGAGATGAAAAAAAAACCTAAGTGTGGTGAGATCTATTTATTATATCAATGAGAAATTCGTATTTATCTTCAAAATTCTGCGAGACCGAGAGGCGAAAAAAAAAAAAACTTGGTCACAAAATATTTCTACTATAATTTAATGAATTACGGTCGACGTACTCGATGAGGTAGGTAATATACCTATGGGTATTCGCATCTCTGCAGAGGAGATTTAGACGTGTCGGGATCTACAAATAGTAAAAATAGAAGAGGCGATAAGGGAAGAGGATAGAAGAAGATAGCGCATAGTCGACGTAGAGAGAATAGGGAATTTCATTAAGTCTAGCTGGAGAAACGTATAAATTCCGATTAGGTTTATATAATATATATACCTACGCGTTTACGTTTAATTTTCATATTACACACGTACAATATTATACCCAGCGTACGCGAGGGTTGAAGGGTAAGAATTTAGAAGCGTTTATGAAAACAGGGAAGAGAGAATAAACTGTCAGAGAATAAACTGTCAAGTTATAAATAATCCGCATTAATCCAAGAACACATCATACCGATTTTTCTTCTTGAAACCTCTACAAATATGTGCATACCATTTTCTTATACATACACATATTTTATACCGTAAATTTATTGTTAAATTCGCTTTCAAATTATCAAATATAATTTCTACATCAATATAGATCCCAACCCAAAGCAAATTTGCTTATTAATTTATGATAATCCTTACGACGACGTTGCCACCGTTACACGTTTTTCCCAGTAATTTTTTTTCCCTTTCTATTTTTTTTTTTTTTTTTTTTTTTTCTGCTCTCTCATCAGCGACTGACACTTTCCGATAAAACACTCAAACGTTGCGATCGTGGGTGCGATTAGACCTAAAGTACACTGTGACGTCTGACACGAATGACATCTGTCGAAATTATGCAAGACAAAAATTTTTTCTCTGTGTAATGAGATAATTTTCCGTAATAATTGATACCACGTTTGAAAAAGAAAAAAATGTACCGGCGTAT
Organism: Athalia cordata; assembly: GCA_963932425.1. Classification (NCBI taxonomy): domain Eukaryota; kingdom Metazoa; phylum Arthropoda; class Insecta; order Hymenoptera; family Athaliidae; genus Athalia; species Athalia cordata. The sequence goes on from OZ010626.1 coordinate 38,826,129, forward strand.
GCACAAAGATTTATATATCTAATTAACGGAATATCATTAATTTCGTTACGGATAAGTTGCGTTCGTATAAGGAAAGTAGTCCGAAGGTTGTAGAACGTTTAGAGTTGCAGAGGATTTGAAATGAATCGAGCATTATATCTAGGTAATACGGAATGACGCGAATGAGGCAAGTTTTTAAACCATTATTGCATAAGGTTGCGAATAATGGATATATTGTATTTGATTTCTGATGTGTCTGATATCTATTACGATTAGCGTAGGTGCATAAAAACAACGTTAGATTTATGCATTTCCAAGGTATATGTATAAGTATAGCAAATACGTCAAGGTCGAGATCCCATCTGCGACCCGGCGTCTCTCCTTTCCCTGCCAAGTTCACCCTTCACGAATCAAAGGTCAAAAGTTGAGTATACGCGGATGCGGTAGAGGCAATATTCCAATAAAATTAAACAAATAAAACAACAACTCTATATTCCAATAAAATCTATAAGTTAATTTTATCCCCACGCGTTTCTCACGCAATGATATGTATATCGGAATATCAAAAAAAAATCATTTCACACACGACCGAAAAACCCACGTCCTCCACCGAAGAAATCTTTTAAGGGTTGTGAAAATCCGTAAGAGGATCTTTTATTTATTTTTTTGTTTGTTTTCGTTGCTTTTCATTTTTTTTTTCTTCTTTTTCATCTGCGGGAAAAGTAGGGGATTGAGAATTAGCGGGGTGGGTATTACGTATAATCGGATGACTACAGCTACGTCGGATCATCCGGAGAGATGAGAATTTATATTTCTACCTGGGAAAGGGAAGGTTGCCGTCGAAGAAGTCTTGCCTGGAAGGAACCCGGAGTATCGATGGTATGTTGTCTAGCAAGAGCAGGGTGCGGCGGAGCAACAGAACCCTGTCTAAACCATGGCAATGATATTTTTCTCCTCGCCTTTTGTGCAATCGAAGATGATTTACTCGTAGAGGACGACATTATTGTTTATATGTGTTATTTATTTATCGCGCGATGATCCACACTCAACGTAATTTATAGAATTCCGTCAAGGATCAACGTCGACGCGATATAAATATTTCGATAATTTATACATTAAATTAAGTTGTTGTTTTTTTTTCTTCTTTTTTTCTTTTTTTTCAAATTTTTCTTCGCTTCTCGTTTCAATTTATTCCTTTTTCTTTTCTTATTCATTCGATCTTAACGTTGGTAAAATTATTTCGCGTCTGGTGAAAAGAAGACGCGTTCAAACACCAACGTCCTTGCTCCTTTTTTTCAATATTCTTGAGAAAATTGAACCGGTCCATGATGACAGATAATATCAATCCGCCTGCTGCACTTTTGATTAGAAAGCACGATTATTTTTCGAACTCCCAAAAAAAGGGGAGGGTTTTTTTCTTTAATTTCGTAACGGGGTAAAAAACGGAACGCCGGATGAACTTTTATAGAATTCTCTCCTTTTTTTTCCCCCGTTCTTCTTTGATGTTTTATGATTTTTTACCCATGGAAGAAACCATGTTAGCTTCGCACGTCTTCTTCGGCTAATTTTGCCCTTATTATTCCTTTAAACTGTTTCTATAGATATTTGTGACGGATATCTTCGTGTATAAATTTGTAATATATATATTTGTATGTGATTTGCGGAGTTCTGGGCTCCGTTGAGTCCGAGAGTCGCGGTGACACTGGTTGGTCCTCATTCCTTCTGCTCTGATCGTCCTCCGGAGCCGGCGTCGTCGTTCGCCCGGGCGTCGGGCGTCGGGCGTCGGTCGTGAGATCCGCGCATATAAACCGGGAGTAGATGACGACGGCGCGATGGCGCGTTGATGCCGGCAATGGGGAATATTCCTAGCTTTCTTGCTCTATAGCAGCACCAGCTGTACGGTATGGGCAGATACTATAGGTTCAAGTTTTGGGTTCAGGTTGGTTCTACGGCCAACGGCGAAGAGCCGTTTCAAAAGGATCGATCCGCATGTATAGAGAACAACGCGAGCAACGCGCTTGCCCCGTAGAATTTGGAATCATCGCGCGTCCTCCAATTCGTAACGAACATTCAATTCGCAGGCACGATGCACAGGATATCGGAACGATACCAAATTCAGGTGCACATTTCGCTATTATAGAACTCAAAATTCCGCGCCTGCGGAGAGCCCGCGGCGGTTTTTTTCGGAATCCTGTCGGAACCCGGGGGATTACTATATGGTTTAATTGTCTGCAATGACCGGGAATCGGATAGTTCGAAATTCCAACTGTTGTTAGCTTTTTCCTTTTTCCTCATAACATCCTGTACAAGAATATTGAAAAAAATAACACCTAAGATTACGGGGGGGAAAAAAGAAAAACTAATTTTAAAGCACAAAAATGGCGTGCGCCGCGAGAAAAAAAAAAGTTACGAACTCTACAAATCGATTTTTAGCTGATAACGTCGTAGCGCATTGCGGTTTTTTCTCCGACGGTAGAACGTTGAAGAAAAAAAGAACCTCGATCGCTGGGGTTAACTCTATGGAACAGAAATAATTTTTTTCGTTTTTTTTTTTTTTTTTTCTCTTTTAACGAGGAATTTTGAAAGTATCCATGGACAGACACGTTATATCGAGGGTACGAATATTTTGACCTAGGATACAGAAAAAATGGAAGAATCAAAGCTCCCTCGGAATATTGAACGAACGAACATCACGTCGTCGCTGTATATCAACTAACGACAAAATGCATCCCGTTTGTATTTTTATTTTCTATAGTCTGCAACCGCGAACGCGCGAGAATTTCTTCTTATCGGAAGGTCAATAGGCGGAAGAGATAAAGGACAAGACGGGAAGTGTCGACGCATGGATTTGCGAATAGATATAGATATCTTACACCTTGGTAATTTTACACGCAAGTAAAATGGTATTGGTTCAGCGGTAAAAATGCCTTTCAAATTTACGATCGGACTCGTGTTAAAGTGTACAGGGATTGACGAAGAGTGAGCCAAATGTTTTTTTGTAAACAAGTCAGCGGCAAGCTTATGTATCTAAGCAGACCGCTGTAGCTTTTAAGCGTGGCTACCGGTTGTATTTTCCCGTAAATTTATCGTCTTCGTACAAAATTGAATTTATTATGCAATACGACAATACCTTGGAAGTTTAATTAAGCGAATTTTATCGTTTGTTCAACGTTCCGTATAACATCTGGAGATGACAGTCAAAGTAAATACGTAACACAAAGCTATAGTTTCAACATCGACTAAAAACACAACCAGATCACAACGGTCGATTATAAAAGCGACCAATAAACAGACATCTCTTACCTTGTCGGAGTCCGTGGTATTCGTTGAACCGAAAGATGCTAGAGAGTTTCTGTCCAGATTTTCAACGCTGTCATCTAGAGATGCACATTCTTCAAGATCTCTGCTCGATCGTTGACTAGAACTCTTCTTCGCAGGACTCTTAGGCATGCTCAAACTGAAATATGTCTCCTGAATAACTTCTCTGAGTCTCTTGACCCATAACTGTTTAGCTTCCAGTGAATTAGCTCTGAGTACGACGCGGGTATCGCTGGTTGGGGCTCGGCCGGTCCAAACAGCAAATTTGCATTCGTCTCCCTCGATGTGCTCGGTTACTCCCAGCTCAGAGGTCATCAATCGACTTTTGTAGATGTATTTCACCTACGAGCGGAAAATTATTTCGTAATTATCTCTCGCGCGTTTGATTTAATCGTGAAGAAAATTCGCTTCGGTTTACTCACCTTTCCCGCAGAGTCTTTGACCTCTTTACTGAAAAGCAAATATAATTCGAACAAGAAGATGTGCCGATCTCTACCTTTCCTGATCAATTGTTTCGGATCCCAAACCGTGAATGAATCTTGAAGTACAACATCTCCGAGTGTGTCTATCCTGACGTCGCAGCCCTCGAGGAGACTCAAGTGTAAAGCGTCGTTTGCTTTTTTAGGCACGTTGAGCATAACTTCTAGACCGTCTTTGATTTCTCCTTGACCTTCTTGACAGCAGGCCTAACATGGAATATTAAATGTAGATATGTGTTCGCGATCAATGATCAAATAAATTTAAAAACTTGCGATTTCAGTACCTGTAGATCCTTCAGTAGCAGTTGATACTTCGTGATCCTCTGAACAGGTTTTATCAGATACGCAGCAATGGGATGTTCAACTCTGTGCTTGCGCTGCAAGTCTTCGAACCAAGTTCCACCATGAGCGACGAGCAACTGATTACTTTCTGGCTTACTTTTACAGTAAGTCACGTACATGTCGAATTTCGCAGCCTGAATAATAAATTATTCGTTAGTTTTTTGTGTGAAATTGACGAGGTCCGAGCTAAACAAATTATGGTAAAGTAGACCTCACCCAAGTGACAAAACAATGACCAACGTCCTCCGGCATAGTCTCATACTTTTCCAGTTCGCGTAAAAATATATCGCAGTGGAATTGATAGATTTCTTCCATGTTACTGAATATCAATGACTCTCGTCCTTGCAGTCCAGCTGGGACACTGCCACGACCACTTTTAGTTTCCTCGAAAAAGCAGCGAATACAAGTCTCTAAATCTTTCACGTAAGTACGTTCGGTTTGTAAGAGTTCTGCCATTATAAACCTGGAACAAGAATGACAATGTTCACCGTGCTCGAGTATCTGTGAAGATAAAATGGAAGGTGCGAATAGAACTTACTCTTTTCGCCGAGCGGATCTCCGTTTTTCTTCGTTGAGTTCCTTCAAATCTTTGCCTTTGATTTTCTCTTCTAGAAGAGGATCCGAGTTCCTATCTATTGCAAGATCTTTGTGGCCGTCATCCGATTGGATTCCCAAATCGCCTTCGATTTGGGTTTTATAACAGTCCATACGCAAGCTGAAATCCTTATAACGCTGATCTACCTCAGCAACAGATTGCTTGATTGCTGCTGCATGAGCGTGTCCTTTCTCAACTAAGTTATCCGCTAGTTGTATCAGCAATTTTACTCTTTCCCGAGTTTCCTACGAAAAAAAAAAAGATAGACATTTTGTACTCACGACGGATTAAAAATGAGACTCTTCATGGAAAAGCAGGTAAGAATTCCAACCTTCGCGGCTCCTTTGAATTCATTGTGTTCCTGTAATAGCTGTTCATTTTCGGCACGATTTTTCCCAACATTGGTGTGCGTAGCCAGATAAAGTTCGCCGGTTTCTCGAATCCATTCCAGAGCCTGCTTCGCGCTGCGTTCGAATAATACGTACTGATGGCACTGATCGAGACGCTTTTTTCGCTGCGTCCAATGCTCAAGTACTTTGTTCTCTTTGCTCAGCAACTCCTCCAAGATATCTTAAAAAAGAAGAAAAAAGGAATGAAAAAACGAAAGGATTGTTAACAAATAACGGTTGATAACATTTGGAGTAAAATTCATTATATGAAGAGCTACTCACTTTTAACTTTATTTTCAGATCCAGCACTGCTAGTTTGGTAGCTGTAGAATTGCAAACTCCGATTTGTATATTTGAGGAAAGTTTCGGCAGTTCGTCGTACCAGAGTGCAAGCTTTTAGAAAGGCTTCTTTTTGTTCCTGATGTTTTCCTACGAGAGTGGGAACTTGTCCTCCTTTATCTCCGCTGGCGCACCAATCTTCATCTCGTCTATATTCTCTCTCCAGGCTATCGAGTACCGAACGTACCTGTTCCGCTGTTTTGTAAAAGTTTATACTAGCTGTTACCAGTTTGTGTCTTTCTTCGGCACACGTCACCAGCTGTTGCCATCTTTTTGTCACATCTTCTGCTACGTCTCTGATACTCTTCGGATCGTAGTGATTCGCGCTGACCAATGCATCTGCTCTATGTTTCACCTGTGGGATCGAGACGAGTTGGAAAACTTTACCATACTGTTTTTCAGTCGAAGTGAAAACGAAATAAAAATTATATATTAAATGTTGGTACCTGAACAGCAGACGTGTGAGTTTTTTCGATAGCCACTTGGAATTGCTCATGTTCTAAACGCAGCTGCTCAGCATCTTGAAGATTTTCTGGGACCCTCAGCGACGCTAAAAGCATAGCTTCTCCATTACGAATCCAGTTCGCTACGTGTGTCGCGTCGGCTTGTAGTTGGACCAATTGAGCAGCTTGTTCCAATCGAACTCGCCGCATTTCGGCGAGATCTTCGGCATCCATTTCACGTTCGTTCAAAAACTCCAAGAGAACTTGGACTCTTGCCGAAGCACTGTGCTGTCCATCCGCCATAATGCAGACACCAGCTTGTTCCAAAACCTATCAAATAAACGTCGATTATGCTAATTTCCAAGGTCAAACTACGGGCAAAAACGGTGAAGACATTCGACTTTGTATACCTGCGCTAGCTCTTGACCCTGCTGCAACACTTGAAAGGCAGTATTTTGCATGTGAGCAACACCGTCGTTGTGCACTCGGAGCAATTGTTCGGGAGATCCTTCTCGGGGAGGACCTTGTAGCTCTTGTGCCCACATTTCCAACTGACCACTGGCCTCCAACGCGTCTCTTTCGAAGACCCGCAACCGCAGGCATAACTCCAATCTTAATTTTCTGGTCGCCCATAACTCCTCAAGTTCCTGACGGAGCCCGGATAGTCTGTCTAGTGCAGCTTCTACTGCAGAAACCTGAATACAACATGCAAACGAAGATTTTAAGCTAAAGGACTTAGTTGCGGAAAGTTTAGACCGGTGATTTCAAAATAATTATTGTTCGACTACTCACAGATCCTGTCGTGTCAGGAGCATCCGTCGAATCTCTGAGTTCTTGAAGAAGCGCTTCTCCCTGAGCAATTGTTGAAGCGCAAGCCTCGAGGCAAGAAGATCTGTGCTGTGCACATTGGTCCAAGAGCCTTTCTGCGGTTTCCAAACTCTCTGCTACCTCGTCTTGTTGGAGTTCTTGCCGCAATTCATCCACCCATCCACTAAGCTACCGTGATACAGAAGAATATTATACAGCGGAATTATGGAGAAATTTCCGAAAAGTTTTCTTTTTTTTCAAATTTACCTCTTTTTCATGAGTGTAGAAAACTACAGCCAGGTCAAGTCTACGACGTCGTTGTTCAACTCTTGCTGCAAAACTACTAACATGTGCTTCCAATTCCTGAGCCACGGCGTAAATTTCATCCGCCGCACATTCTCCGGTATGCGCCAATTCTTCAGCTGCTGTTAGTAACTTTGTCGCATTTGTGTAAGTATTCTGCAAGATGAATGTAAAAAATAAATAGTTTCGGGTAAACTTTGTTAGTTTTATTTCAACATGTCAAATTATATGCGAGCAAAACTTTACCTGCGCAACATTCTCAAAGTGCTCGTGGCTCTTCTGGTAGACTCTCGCTTTTTGCAAATTACGACCCACCCCGGTATTCTTCCTTATAAAAACTTCACCGTGGTTCGTCAACCAGTCCAGGACCTGTTTTACGTCCTCTTGGAATAGCCTGTACAATAACATGATTTTTAATGTCTAAAAAATAATTAAATACAAAGACGTTGAAACAATAGAAAACATCTGAATAACCTACCTCAAAGCAAGTCGTTGGTGCAATTTCACTTTTCGGGAATGCCATCGAGCTTCCAAAGCCCTATGGTGTCCGAGTATCTGATGTATAACAGCTAAGACATGCGATGCACCTGCACTGTAATCTTCAGCCGGGTTCCCACTCATACCGCCGCGTCCATCTAGGACATGTCCTTCTTGACTCTATCCAATTTTAATGTGATTAGTTCACGCGTACATTTTCATATTCCGAACACGTATTAATGTTCCAGAGTTATCCGTAAACAACACAAACCCCATGCATAGTTTAAAACTGAAGCGATATAAATATTCAACATCTGTTTAGGAATTAAAAGTAGATGGAGGTTGCAGAAAGTTTATCGACTGGGATCGATGTAAATCGGTTGAATGATGCAAAATAAAAGGCATGCATACTGAAAGTAGATTAGGAAGTGTCCACCGTGCTTTTCAGCAATGAAGTTTGGCGGTATAACAGAATTCATGATAAAAGGATGCTGAAAACAATAGAATTATTTTATAACTCGAAACCCTCAAACCACAATATTAAGGTTATTGTAATCAAATAGAATTTCGAAATAGAAGTTCATCGCTTTGGCTTGATATTAAAGTTTCATTCAAATAAATCAGACTGATCATAAAAAAAAGCATTCTATACTAAAAACACAAAATGCATCAGCTGCTGCCACCACTGCTACTTGTAGCATACTAATTCAAATTGAACACAACGGAAGAGAAAAAAAAAAAAGAATCATGAATATTTTGTTCAACACGATAATGCACAAATTATCGAAAGTCGATAGCTTAATAGAGGAAACTAATCAGAATTTGTAACACAAGTGATAAACAATTAACGAGACATCAAAGAGAAATAAAAGGAAATGCACACGGAACAAACTAGCAAGCAGACGGACAAACATACATGTTTTCTGATGGCGTGGTCAATCCCCTGAGGTTGGTTACAGACTTGCACAAGATGGTCCAGCTGGTAAAGGAGCTTCTTACTGGTACTGTGTACCTAAACAGTCGTACCATCCAGACCCAAATTTTAGTATATTCAATTCAAGTACATATTAACCACCTTTACCTTGACCACAACCTGTACGTATGTTACAACGGATAAAATTCTTAGCAGTTATAGAACCGAAGAGCTTTGAATCTCAGATTAACTTCTGAGCAGAGACGAGCCAAACCCAATCTCAGTTACGAAACAAATTTATAAACACAACTTCTTTCGTTGAAGAAATTGAAAATGAATGACAGTGGACCGCTAGAAAAATGCAAACACATTTTTGACTTATAAGCAATCGATGCAACGTAACAGTTGGTCGTTGGCTCGTCAGAAAAAAACATTGCTACAGATAAAAAGAGCACGAGACATGAGGTATGTATTTAGTATTAGCTGTGGTTTGATCTATAATGATATTACGACAAAAAAATTAGGTGTTTCACGTACTTTCAAATTAGGCTTGTGTATAGTATAATAGGTAGTAGTGTGAAAGAAATTTCGAGCAATAAATTCGTATTACCCAAAAAAGCTTTTGGATATACACTATTCTTTGACGTGGTACAGAAGGCTGAAATATATATCTTTAGTCTACCATTTGTCGAAGTGTTATTTCTGGCACGGGATCGGATTAGGAATAATCTTTCCAATAGCACCGGGATACCAAGCTAGCATTGGACAGCCACCAGCTAGAAACTATGAAAAAATATTTCGTACATAATTGACGTGAAAGTCTTCCACCCCAGTGCTGCTGGTTGTGCTCACGCTATGGCAAACGTGAAGCATTGAGCCCAGCCCGCTCAAAAGCGCTTGGTACGCGTTGTACACCTGTTAAATATGACAATGACTTACCAAAAAGACGTCGTCTCTTTGTATTAAAATTTATGGATTTGCTTTTTAAACACTAACAGAAAATATTAATCGTTCGAAATATACAGCACGTAATAAATGCGCTGTCACATTGATTTTTAACGCAAGCCAACTAGCCTGGTTGTAATCAGCTTATAATTTTCACTCGCCATTGCACGTAGGAAAAATCAGCATTTCTTATTTGCTTTATAAAACCAAGTCAGACTTAGTTGGCTCAAGTTTGTTATAAAAGGCGAAAACAAAAACCAACATATGCATTTTTGCGAAAGTTGTTACAATGAAAACCACCAAAGCATGTATAAATCGAGAGCTATTGGAATATCCGATGATTTATGAACTCAAAAACTCTCAAATCTTATGAACAATTGCAATCTGTATTAAGATGTAGTAGAAGCAATGGTAAATAAATCAAAAAAAGATAAAAAGAACAAAAAAAAAAACAAACAAAACAGCTATGTGTGAGTTATTTGCAAGCAAATATTAAGTAAATAAAATGTCAAAACTTGCGCATTTTGATTTCATTACGCGAAAATCGAATTATGAGCTAGAACTTTTATTCGATAAATACCCCACTGGATTTATACTTATTATAAAAGTGAGAAGGTTAATCAAAATCCTTGACAAAATTCCCGACATAAGAGGAATAAATCATACCTCAAGAGAGAAGAATGAAAGAGAAAATTTCAATCTTACCTCGGTATAAGCCTGACACATAGCTTCATAGAGAGTTTGATGTTGTCTAATATGAGATTCAAGGACAGCAATTTCACTAGGGAGATTCGTGGCGTCGCACGCTTGACTCCATCCGGCGACACTGTCTACGTATTGTTCAGCTTTGTGATGAAAAACAACGCTCAGGCCAAGAACTGCGGTACGCTCATCAAGACCTGCTGCGAATTCTTTCCAAGCTCTATCCAATCTGCCTGCAACAGCTCTAACGTGACCAGCTGCATAATGCTGAGTTTCTAGAAGTCTACCGGCCATTGTTAATATTCTATTAATGTTGACGTAAACATTCATAGAGCTCATAGTATCGTGTTTATGGTTCTCTTGCAACGTTTTTGCCGCCTGATAGGATCGGCCAATTTCCACGTAGTTTTTTAGGAATTCGTCCCTGTTGTGACATATCCAATCAAACATTTTCTCGCAATCCTGCTCAAAGAGACGGAGCTGAAAACACTGGTCTAATTTCATCTTCTTGATGTGCCACAACTGCAAAAGATGTTGCTGAGCTGCGTGTACCGAATCCAAGTGCTGAATAACTAAGGCTGCGAGGGCACGACCATCTGGGTCTGCTCCACCAGTTGCTCCGCTCTCGATACTACCACCTTCTCCCCCAGTTCCACTCATCCCTGGAAATTCAATATAATGCATTGTGATATAGTCGAGTCAGTTTCAAGAGTACAATTCAATGACAAAAGGGGACTCGATATATTGGTCTTAAATCTTATTGAAACTTACCGCTATTGAATCGTTGCAGTAGACGTTGTCCGACAACTTCTACTTCTTCGACGGGAACTTTCATAATTTTCTTTTTCATTTCATTGTGAAGATCAATGCCATGTTTCGCGCCTCCAACATCGTCCGCAAAATCATTGCGACTCAAATCTTCTTGGAGGTCATCTAATCTATCGAGCAAGTCAGCGGCCTGCCAAGTAAAGTCTTCCACCGCAAGCCGAGTGTCGATCCACTGAGCATGATCGTATTGAAGTGAACCATCTAAATCGGCGGTAAGCTGTGACGGATCTATCACTTTACCAAGTGCTTCGAGACTGATCATGTTAGTCTGAAAGTAAAAATAATTAAGTCATTTAAAATATTGCCCTCAATGAACGCACGGAATCGAAACCGACGGTGAGGTCCAACAGTTTATTTTTATGTCCTGCATTTAACAGAAAGATATGCCGATGCAGTTACATCAGGATTCTGGGCTATAGGTGTATGAAGTGCATATTGGTTTTTAAAGGTCAGCATCTAGAAAAGTAATCTGGTACTCCACATCATGCATGTGAATCGATGTGTGGTACGTACTACGCAAGTAAATGTGAACGTGAATGTGAATGTCAATAATGCTGCAATGTATTTACTCTTGGCACCGATGTTTGCAGTACAATAGGCAGCTTCACATTTTGCTGCTTCAGTGCATTCAATAAACGCTCCCAGACCTGACATTGTGCCAAACTAGGGCACAAGACCCTGCAGCAGCTTTCTACAATACATGTATCTCCCTCTATTCAACCCTTACCCATTATTGATTCTAATATTTACCTCAAACTTGTATTTGTGGCTGCCCAATGAGGTCCTTTGTTTCTGCCAAAAATTGTCTGGCTTTATTATAAAGGCAACGTGTACAGATCCAGGAAAATGTTCATGTAACACCTGAAATAATAATTAAAATCCTTATTCAAATAATATTTGACAAAAAAATAAAAATAAATAAATAAATGAATAAATATTAGCATGGTTATAATTATATTGATCAAAACTATAATTTGATTCATTAGAAAATCTAGTTTAAGAAAATAATTTGCTCGCACCTTAAGGATTGGTTTCACCGTGCCCCAAGTGGCACCTCGCATGTCCACAACCACGGTGAACCCGAGTCCTCTGGCTTCGTCATTAGGAATGGCTAGAAGATATTGGAGAAGACGTCGATAGTCTTCTGGTTTTGCACGTTCACGTCTGGGAGTTGTCGGAAATACGACAACTGGACCCCCACGGCGATCTCGTCCTCCTGGTAATATTGCTAGTCGTTCTTGTAGCAGAGGAAGAACCTCTGCTGCTCGTGTGCCATCCATCACGTCGCTATCCTAGTGAGCATCTGACCTGTAAATCGGCGTGAAAATATTAAGTCGTATCTCGTAGAGAATAATAAACAAACGGATCATGATAAATTGAGAGGAGAGGAACAAAGGGTAGTATTCCAATACAACTGTGTTGATATCTAGTAATAGCTAGTAATGCCGGGAGAAATAAAAATAACAAATCAAGACGTATGGAATATTCTTCGATAAATAAAATGAGAAATTTTATAGCCAGTTATATTTCTACCATGAGATAATCGTTACGAAGCGTGAGTAAATGCAGTCTTAGGACTAAGAGAAAATAATTTCTTTGATCTTTTTTAGCTGCAACAGTTCAGTGCCGAATAGACTGATAAGATAAACTACAATTGGAAAGTATGATTACTGATTAGAGGAAAACGAAGATATGTGGTATATATACATACATCTTGTGGGGACTCATTCTGGTAAAAAGCTTACTGTCTATTAATAGTTATGAAAATGACTAATAAGATACTTGGAATTTGAATATGCTCTATACAAGTGTTTTAGCAATAAACCTCGGTTATTCTTCTTGCTGAGAATGAGTTTACTGGTGTGCTAATCATTCGTGTGAAAAAACCTAGATAAAAGAATTACGTGCTAGTAGATGGAGTAATCATTTTTTCTAAGTGGTAAAGGAACCAAAAGCAATCTGAAAGTAAACAGTTTACAATAGATGCATATCAAACGGTACTTTTCACACTCATAATGCACGTACAACCGATCGCAGATAATTTGATCGTGAAACTTTTACATAACACTCAGAGTTCACACAACATTTATTGAATGTAAGGAAAGAAAGAAAACCAACAACAATACAATTCCAGGAAACAATTAAATTAACTCAAAGATGAATATGAGATGGCCTTGAAACTCTAAATATTAAAGGCGATAATATGTGGCGAGAGAATAATCAACTTTGCGATAGCTTTATCATTGAAAGAAAGTTACCGTTGTTAGAAACTTCCGCAAATTAAAACTTAAGAGAGATTAAAGATTCTTGTTTAACTACAAGGTTATTTAAATTTTCAAGAAGAATAACAGAGACAATGAAATGAAGATGATAACAGCGTCAGGTCATGACTCGAGGTTCAAACCATAACAGAGAGCTGAAGGTATTATCAAAAATCACTGTTTGCGACTCATAGAACTTTGTAGATTAAAAAGAGTTGGAATCAAAAAAAAAACTACAAGAAAATATGATTGAAAGTGGATAAAACTATGTGAAAATCTACACCTGTTGAATGGAATTATTTAAATTAGCAATTGGTTCGCGTACCACGGAATTGCGTGGGCAGTCAAATTTGGTCAGAAGTGAAGACCGGAATACAAACGCGAATATTTGGCGTGTGATAAATTGTGTAGAGGTAGATATAAATGCGGCTGGATGTAGACGTTGAGCGATAACTCAAAAAATATTTTCAATAGGAAATGAAATTAAATGTATAAGGGATTGTGATCGTTACAGAGGTTCGATTTGAATAATTTATTACGCCGAAATAATAAGGGTTTGAATACGTACTCCACTTTTGAGTTATATATTTGGGTTTATGCGACGAGTCATGGGGCAAATCAATTGGGAACTGTAGGTATGTGTGTAGGTAGGTAAGTACGTTGAATAAAATAGGATAATCGCGTGGTCAAAAGGCCCAGCTAACGAAGGTTTTTCAAGGTAAATAATGCCCCCTTTGACATTGTTCGATATCTAACAAAGCGTCGTATTATAAGCGTCGAGTTGTTTTTGTTAGGAAAATTATAAATAGATGCAAATTATAGCTTGTCAAATCCACCCCATCGGACAACAATTAAAATATATATTATAATGCTCTGGCTTACCTTGTAACAGTTAACTCCGTTAAAACGACGTACGTGGATAAATTAATACCATTATCATCCCTTGATTGAAAATAAATTTTAACACAACTCATATTGCTCGTACATTGGCACATAAAATCACACAAATAACGAAAGAGTTACTTCTGCCATGTTCGGCTACAAATCCTACATTGCTGAATGCTGCTGCTCTTTGCTGCCTTCTTGCTTCGTCGACGATCATGGGGGCACCACGGTCCATCAATATGCGCGAACCGGTGCGCCCCTGCCATTCTTCAATTCCTATAAACGATTTTTAAATTGTAAATTCGCTCGTTACATTTTGCGTCCATCCAAACGATCAAGAATATCTTGCCACCCCCTCAACTGATTGATCTTAATAAACGACTCAATAACATGACGAGTTCAGTGACTACAAATCCCTCGACGTTATTACCCCTTGGTAAGTAAATAATAATCAAAACAACTTCTAACCTGAAATAATTTACGGATCAGGTATTCGAAACTCGTTGGAATCCATCAGTTATAAAATTACAATACCAATTCGTTGAAACCGATTGAAGTTTCTGTTTTGACATTTGTTTAAACCCAGCAACGCGCCTTTGGACGGACCACGTGGCTTTGACATCTCTATGTTTTGATCTAATTTTGTTTTTTCCTGAGTAGATTATAGTGTTCCAATTTCATCAGGTACCTGATAATTTAATAGTGATCTGATTTTAAGATTTGGTTTTCCTCTCGTTACAGAGTTGGTTGACAAATGTATCGGATCACGGATACACATTATCATGAAAAACGACAAAGAAATTGTTGGAACTTTACTAGGTTTTGATGATTTTGTTAACATGCTACTCGATGATGTAACGGAAAGTGAAGCTACACCCGAGGGACGTAGAGTGACAAAATTGGACCAAATCCTTCTTAACGGAAATAATATTACAATGGTTAACATCAAATCCTTTCTTTATGATATTTACAAATTAATATTAAACCATACTATTTAATCTGACAATTTTCTCTCTTCTTTCTAATTGCAGTTAGTTCCCGGTGGAGATATGCCGGAAACGTAATTATATGCCACACTTATACTATGTATACAAATTTTACCATTCAAGTGTAAAAACTTATTTAAATAAGAATATTTTTTCTCGTAAATCTTTTGCGTTCTTACATTTCTTTCTCCAAACTCTCAAGTTTGTTTATAACTGCATTTATACCGGAGCGATCTACAGTTGCAAACGACAACATGTTTCTGTACAATGACTTATATCTTCCACCTAAATCATCATCAAGTCCTTCATCCTCTGGTTTCACACCCTTTCCGGTAAGGTACAGAATAGCATGTGCATGTAGTTCGGCGAATGGCACAACCCCGCTTAGCATTTGCCAAGCCGAAACACCCAGAGAATACACATCCGAAGAAGGACCTGGTATTTCACCTCTAATTACTTCTGGCGCTGCATAGCCAGGTGTGCCCTAGAAATAGGTAATAACTAATTGTACACACGATAGAAAATGATCATAAAACAATTCCAGCCATATTTGAAACCTACGCGAATTCCTGGTACCACATTTGCTTCGCCCAAAAGAATAGAGCTACCAAAATCAGCCAATTTTGGTTTTCCATCACCAGCGATAAGGATATTTTTTGGTTTGACGTCTGCGTGGACCACGCCAGCTCGGTGACAGAATCGCAGAGCGCAAGCAATTGCCCTGAAGATTTTTATACGATCTTTGCAGTATAATGGCCCTTCGTCAAGTTTTTCTTGTAAAGATTTTCCACACAATTCCATTGTGATCATCGAAACTGCTGTGCCCTGATCTATACCAAGTATTCTGATAATATTATCGTGTCTGAGAAAGGTTGCGTGCCTTTCGCCATTCACCGAGTTATCACTATCCCTTCTTCGACTAAGTATTTTAGCAGCGACTTGATCACCTGTAAAATTATTTCACATCATCCACAAGCGGATAATTTTTTTCTATTCCTCATCATCTTCATTTTTTTTGGTTAAACCTTTATAAGCTGCCTGAATAACTTTTCCAAAACTACCACTGCCAAGGACATTTTGAACACAATTAGAGAGACCATCATTTACTATTCTCATTCGGTTTGGAGTGTCGATGTTGAATAGCGACAGCCTACAAGTATTTTTTATGTCAATTCCTGGATCTATGTTGTCTATATTCAGATTGTTCCTAGTAGGTGTTTTGGGACTGCTTAAATATCTGAAAAAGGTCGTAGTGTATCAGTTTTGTATGATAAATTATTGTGCATGAAGTTACCTCATATTTTGTAGGCATTGTGGAGACCGAGGTGCAAGCCTTCCAAGGCTGGTAATTGCTCTTGGGGAAGCCATAGTACTATAAAACTTCTTGTATAAGTAAAATCAATTGATCTTTAACAACTTGTGATAGCTCTTGACAAATTGCGTATCTTCAAGACTCTATTACACAAGTACGCATCCAAGGACGAAATTGAAAACAAATGTTGTATTCGTATGTGATTTGGTTTTGTGTACACAACTTTTTTTTTTTTGTTTTTTTTTTTACTTGTCGAACGAATATACATTGTCGTATTTTAAATATTTTCTTTATTTTCTAAACTTAAGGCATAATCCAGCTGCTAAGAGCCTACAACTAATTATTACTTTTAATACTGTATTTCAACTTGATTATTTACAATAACTTTTTATTATATTTAATAACAAGGATGATTGTAATAATCTCTCAATATAGGTAATACATATGTGGTGTAGATATAATATATAACATGTCTCATCAATGATATAAGGTAGATATAATGCCGAACCTATTGAATTCTAATTTGTTAGAAAGTTAATAATAATAAGTACCGTTAGTTCATAGCAACACGGTTGTCTATCACAATTATCTAGGAGAACTCGTTACCATTTCTTGACTATTCACTTTACATGGATAACAATAATAATTAAGTAATTATTTAACTGGTTGTACTACGTGTTCATAGAAGTATCGTCAATTAATGACATTTTATCTACTTTTTTTTACTTTTTTTCAATAACAATATCAATTATTAAAATACTCTACGGAATCAAAATACAATATATTCTTTGCTTTTTCATCTTGTACCGTGTATTATGTGTGTATATATATATTTATATATGTATATCATATCTGATAGATTATATCTGCTTCATTGCGATACATCATTAGATGATTATATCACACTACTCTGTTTTGGTTCAAAATGCTTAAGCCTTCTCAAACTGAAAATTACCGGAGAATAGAAGAATATTAGAATCCCTGTAAGATGTATGTCGTAACAGAAACTATTCGAAGAAATAATATATTTACGCGTAGAAAGTGTAACGGAAACCTCTTTTTATTTCTGATCAATTTAATCCATTCATCTCATTCACGTAGCACATCTAATCACGTTGCATACATTCACCGACCAGGTACTAACGCTTATACACAATTTTATAGCACTAACAACTTTATTGTCCTACTCAAAAATGCAAACTTCGAGCCAAAATTGACAGCGACTCACTTTTCCAATTGAATTTTATAATACATTGAATTTTCACGCTCGATCGCACACTTTTTCGTTACCGTTACACTGTTGATTGAATTTCGTACGTATCGCAAACATCGCAAGAAGGACTGAGCATTTCGAACCAAATTTCTTTACCTGTTTAATAACATAAGTGCCGCATGGACGTTTTAATAATCCGTTTAGAGATTCAACAATGTTTAGTGTCTCGCGGCTCTTTTCTGTTCCCATAGAGGTAGCGTCGATAAGGTACGAATGGAAATTGTGTTTGGACAATGGGGACAACAAACCGGAAAAAATCCTCCGTTGATTAACCTCAACCGTGCCTTTTTCATCATAGGTAAACGATTGGTCAACAGTGGTCAAGTTAAAAGTTAAGAAAGTACGATTTTGATATAATATTGAGAACACGGACGACAATCTTATTGCGTATGATCAATACACAACAGTCATCTAATGGTAGCTTCATTTTTCAATGTGGATTGGCAATGAAAACGATTGAACGAATTCTTATTTGGCACTTTCATACCTATTTCCGAAATAATGTTTTTTTTCATCCGAGTAATAAATAACGTTCGTTCTAATATTAAATAATTACGTATTCCTTCAATTTCTAGATAATTTTCTATTTTTTTTTTGTTTTTTTTTCTCATCATCACTGTACGATTGCCTATAAATGAAATGTTAGCGTTACCACAGTCTACTCGATAAAGATTGACCCGAGCTGAAATTGAAAATCTGTCAGCTGAGTATTATACTACTATGTATACATTAAAAAATCGACTTGTACCGATTTAGAGCACCTATTTACAGCTTATGATACATTTTTCTTTTCTATCTAAGTGTATATATTTTATATGTAATTGTTGCTAAACTAATACAAACCTCCTCATGCCTATCAAATATATCGACGGTCATTCGAGTGAATATAGATCTGTTAAAGACTGCTTAAATTTTTCGAGTCACCTTGGACATTGCGGACTTTAAGGAAACTTGGATCGGAAACTCACAATCAGTGGCAAGGGTCATTGATGGATATTTGAGAGGTATCAATTAAAAAGTACTTGGAATAAGGCAGGGTAAGGTAGGGTGAGTTGAGGTAAGATGAGGTAAGGCACGATCTAACCAGGGAGAGGTGCTTCCTCATAGAAATCTGGCTCGTCCTCGATGCCTTCGTTATCTGGTTCTTTAGTATCAAGAGCACGTAATTCCGCTGGTGTGAAGAACCGTGTCATTTGAGAACGCAGGGGTAGCATTAAGAGTAAGAAGAATGGAAATGCGAGAGATGCTGAGGTGCTCTTTACAGTCCATAGAACGGCCAGACAGAATATTTGAATCAATGTAAATATGTGCATTTTGTAAGTCTGAACTCTACGTACATAGTTGGCTGTACCGTGATGCTTAACGGGCATGAAGAATAATTTAATACGATCGAATAGCTGAACACCATTCGTCGATGAAATACCCATGTACAGAAATACACCGAGCAATACCGCCAGTGGTACACGCCTAAGCAATGGCGCCATTAAAACACTTAAACCAACGAGAATCGCGACTAAAAGTCCGCTTACTCTTTGTTCTTTCACCTCGACAATGTGAGGCTTGTCACCGGGAGCGTGGTTAGTGGACATAACCGTCAACGAAGAAACATGGGTCAGAGAACGCACGGACGCTGCACAACACCATGGCATTCCAATAAAACCACAGCCAACGTTCATCAACGAAATAATAACGATGTCCAAATGATAACCGTTTCCTTTGCGCAGCTTACGTTCTTTCTTGTCGATGATTAGTCTGAAACATTGAAAAAAAAAACCATGTTAATATTGAGTCGGGGTAATTGTTTTTACTGATACCTAATAAGTAATTAAATTCTTACTCAGAAATTTGTGTTTCCATGAAGATCAGAATATAAACCAAAAAAGCTGGTACGGCACAGACAAGTGCTACCCAAATGGGTACGGATTTATTTTCACCACCGGGCGAAATGAACCACCCTCTTTTTTCGGGGGCTGATGGCGTCAAGCCTTCCGGTACGAGTAACTTGTCCGTTTTTACACCAGCGAGGAAATCGATCAGGCCAAAAATGATGATACTGATCGGTACTCCGAAGTCTCCGAAAGCCCTTCTCGCACTGCGACCCAGATAGTGGCTGTTCCGGAATATACGTAGATAATATGCTCCGAGGAAAGTCCCCAGGATGAGGATGGTGCACATGAGAGCTGTGTTTGGTTGGTTTATAAGACCAGCAGCATCGTGATCGGGTAGATAACTCGGCGTACAATGTTGTGGTACAGACAAGTTTGTGCTGTCGTTGAAACCTCCGATTGTCATTAGGTCGGTACTAGTGTAATTAGAGATGGTCAGATTTTCGTCCGGAGCGAAACAATATGTGGGGAAAAGTGGGTGCCGTTCAAAACACTTCGCCATTTTCATGATGGTCTCAACAATATAGAGCAGCGATATCAGCCCGGTGAATATTTCTTCCGTAAAGCGGGTGAATAATTTGACGAGCACGGAACCTTCGACACAGGCAATAACCAGGGCTATCACACCGATCCACACGCCGACGTATACTCTTAGGGTCAGAAACTCCAAATCATTGGCCAAGCAAAATTTATATAAACTTTCATCGAAGAGGAGAAGTGGTCCAGTTGTTCCGATAATGACAAGAGGTTGCGTCGCGAAAAGAGCCACTATTACTCCGGTCCCTGCTGCGGATATTAAAGTTTCCGAAATTCCTATCAAGTTGTCTGTTTTGTCACTCAATAAACCACCGAAAGTGATCGCTGTGCAGAGGGCAGCGAAGTACATGAACATAGCCGCCGCAAGACAAGAAGAGGTCAATCCGTCCGTGAAATCGGATAGGTAATAAGGATAGCGTCTCTTGATATCATTGATGAGACCACCAAAGGGACGCCTAGTTCTGATCAACGGGTCATCGAATGGAGGTTTTTTCTCATCTTCACCAGCCAGAAGAGCTGAAATGAAAGAATGCAGGTGACAAAGATGGGGATAGTTTATCGTGGCGTGGCAAAATTGAAAAAGTAATCAGCGATTGAAATTTAGGGGGCGAACGTAAATAAAGTACCAACCCTTTTTAGCAGCAGCGTCACTTTGAGCAGGTCTTGTTTTTTTCTCCAAAGCCTTAGCTTTTCTTCGTTTGATAGCTTCACTCTTCGCTTTGAGTTCGTCAAATGGTAAAAGTGCTTGTCTCTCCCAGTCTCCCGGTGGTAGTACGATAGAATCATCGAGAAACTCGTTAATCGCCGATAGTAATTCTCGTCTTTCGTTAGCCTTGTATGCAATTTTATGAAAAGATGTATTGGCCATCAGCGTAGAGATTGATCTACCAACTTCGTGATAATCGAGGTTGGCGTTTCTGGGACCCAAGAGAATGAACATGAACCGAACAGGAATCGTTACTTCTGTCAGCGAAGGCATAAAGACCCCTTCAGCTAACCGGACGAAAGCTATCGTTGGTTGATCCAGAAAATCAACCGCGCCAACTAGTACAGTTGTGGCCTCTGCTCCAGCGGGAATTCTCTTCAGGATATAGTCATTGTGTCCTTGCTTCAAATTCTCGTGACTGCTCGTGTAAGTTAATTCTTCTTTAATGTCGACCGCTGTATGATTTTTGTCAAGTGCCAACGTTGAGGATACGATCTTTGGTTTAGAATCGCTCAGGTTCTGAAGAAATAATTTCCAAGTTAGAAAATGTTTGGGAGAAAATTTTCAAAAAAGTGCTTAAAACTGGTACGTATATACAGGGGTGTCAGCGAAAACTACGCATAGGCTTCCTCCAAATTGGAAAGCTTAGTTTAAAATCATTATTCATTCTCACCGTCAACTGTTTCTTTCAGCAGGATATAAGAGTGGATAAAGAATCAAAACTTTTCTTGTTGGACAGTAAGTATTTGTATTTTTGTAATTAAAAAATGACTTCTGAAGTATTGAGGTTGATTTTCTTTTTTTCCGCTGTGTAAAATAGCGTCAATTTTTGAAGGTCAACAGTTTCATAAGGTCGAGTTATTAGTATCACACAATTTAAGGTCAAAAACAAACGATTAAATACCGCGCAGGGCTGAATGAATTATTTATTAGTCGAACGGAATAAATTTTGGCATAGGTACGTCAAGAAAACCTATGCTCCGTTTCTGATGATACACAAAGTATACATACTCGTTTAAACCTAAAAATGAATATGAATTTTTTAAATTATGTACAAGGGGAAAAGGTGCGATAATTTGAATACAACCATGCGCAGGCTGTTGCTACCGAACATTGGTAGCCTATTAGAAAATAACGGTGAGGATTCGAGGTACGGATACAGATATAGATGGGTATCGGTCAAATCAAAACAAACGAAATAAAAACTTCAAGCTGCGGTAATGTAGTGTGATTGTTTCATGGACTTACAGAGACTGAATACTTTTATATTAAATTTGTTGAAAAGTGGAATAAAAATTTGATAATTGAAAAAGAATAGCATTAAGATTACTGCAAGAAAAACTTATGGAAAATCGTAGCCCTGTAAGTTCATGAGCTGATATAAATGAGTGTTAACGATGGTGTGGGGCAATTAACGAGGGCTTGGGCAAGGGAATGAACTAGCGATAAAAATTGAAATCATATTTTTGTTGGGAAACGAGAGATTTACATGTTGGTTCACATGGTTCTCGGTGGCTTCTCGAGCAGCCTCTTCCTCCTCCAGCCAGATTGACTACAGAAACAACATTAGCATCCGTCAGTCAAATCGTGTGTGGACTTTCTTCTTCTTCCACGCATCCACCTCTATCTTATCCTCGTCTGATTCAATTTGAAATACTATTAAAAACTGTCCAAGGTATTTAAGATAAAGTAGAGGTGAAAACGTGAATGTTCAGCTGATTTCTTTCTACATCTTTATATTTTCTGGCATACAACAAGAGGACACATCCATGCCTTTCATTGACCTCTGCAAGGATAAAATCAAGAAAACCTCTTTTGAGCGCATTATCATGCGCCCTTCTAAGAATTAGGGAGACCTTCTAAACGTAAAACAGGTGAAAAATATCTTTTCCACGCTGAAAAGAGGTGTACCAGATACTTTGCCATCAATTCTTCACGATTGTTAAGAATGAAAATCGTTAAAATTACGATTTCCCTGTCGATTTTTCATTCCGGATACCATCTTTCTAATGTATAACGTAAGAAAGAATTTAGAGAATGAGGATCTCACCTGCAAACTTGTGTAGCTGGCGTAGTTCCTCTTGCCACCAAACCGGAATCTTTCATGTTCGTTGACGTGCCGATGCCTGAGAAGCAGAGCCCTCATAACAACGGGTCGGTCATCGGCCAAGATGAGCTCCTCCACAACCATTTGTTCGACAACTCTATAAGCTACACCGGGAAGATCGCGTTCTTCCAAATCGAGTAGAACGACACCAGTCTCCAAGCATCGACGCAAATTAAGGAGCGAATGAAAGCTGAGCGAAGCAACGTGGGGTCTTCCCCATCGGTCGGCACCCTCCTCAACATCTTCCTCATATTTTATCCAACGGGCAGTTTCACGCCATTCACGTTCTTCCCCTATCCCATGAAGCTCGTCAAGTTGTACGAATACCTCGTGCGGCGAATGATCGTACATTTTTTTAAATGTGTCATGGGGGATTCCACCCTCCATTTTTCGACCTATATGAACCGTGGAGTGCCCCGCTTTGTGCCGTCGCATACCCCTGGGATCGTCGCTTCTGTGGGACTCGAGACCATCGATATCCAGTTCTTGCAGAGTACTCGCTTCGTCGGGTTGCACACTTACTCGACGCGCCAACGGATTGTTTCCGTCCGTAATTCCAGCGCCCGATCTCTTCCGCCATTGTGGATCTTCCTGAAGCGAATATTTTCGCGACTTGTGGTGGTGGCGTCTGAAAATGATTTTTCATAGATCAATCGAAATGGAATAACGGTATTCAAGGGGCCCCAAAAGTGCCCTATTTTGCGAGGCGGCCATTTTGACAAAACTACGTCGTTTATCGGGGCAAAGAATTTTGAGATTTTCCATCGACAAACTTCAAGATGAGCTTCCTAAAACATCGTTCAATTTTATGCTAAATTTTATACACGGTTTCTAGAAAATCTCGAGCGCGACGGGAATCGGGCCGACGCGACGTCGAGCGTCCCGACGCGCGTATAAGCGATTGTCGCGTGACTTTTGAAGCGCGTGCCAACTTTGTCAGTGAAGAATTTAACCCTGGCATTGAGCTGAGTGAAAAGAAGAGGCGAGGCGACCTTTTCCGGTCAACTTCAAACTACCGTGTTTCACAATAATGCGTCGCCCACTTATACCACGTGATTGAAATGCACTCACATTACACGTACATCCGAAAGAGTTTCTGGGGAACGTGAATAGGAAAAATCTCAAGAGCTTTTTAGTTTTTAATCTTTCAACAATAATATAGAATTTACATAACAGCATCGGAGACTATTTTGTAACGTTAAAAGCCGGCCAACTTGACCTTGAGTAAAATCAAAATTACAATTATTAATTACACGTAACCGAATAAATATCGGTAAAAAAAAGACAGGCTCGAACGTCACCGATCACTCAATCAATCAAATCCGGGTTCAATGATCAATTTTAACTATAATCGTAAGTTTTATAGCGAATAGCGTCAGAAAAATTGTAAATATTTATAAGAACACACAGATTAAAATACGGAAGAAGGCGTCACTATATTATTTATCTTGTCGCGATACTCGTGCCGAGTAATTATCATAAGTGGTCGTGATTAAACATTTATTCACGTAAGTGAAGCATGAAACAGCTGATAAGTTGTACACACAAATTCGTAGACGTTTTTAGCGATAAAAAACAGCAAAACAAAAACAAAACTTCTACTTTTTTCTTTTGCACTATGTAATTATCCGCATCGCACTAATGATCTCGTTTTTAATTAATTACCCAACTTCTGCAGATCAGCTTGATTATCCGTATTTATGAAATATAATTTTATTATAAAATTGGAAACCGGCTGAAAAGATTTTTCTCTTTCTAAACGAAGCGTGACGATGATCTATACGGAACGAACGGGATGGTCCGGCGGGACGATGAGATTGAGAAATAGTTATAATTTGTTATAAATACTCAGCACTAGTACCGTCGAAAATTACCGGTGCGATCCTCGGACCGCTCGTACGAGATGGGCATGGCAAAGTAGTACTACCTGGCACAAGCTTTAGAAACAATCCGATGATCCCGACCCAATTAAATATAAAACAATAGCTGCTGCGCCCTGGCCAAAGGCCACGGCACCAGTCGGTTCCAACCACCGCGATGTTGTCTCTAGTCCCCTGGGCAACAACTTATTTCCAATACCACGACTTACAGCCACCGTGAACTTGTGGGTTTTAATTTTAGAGACGCTACGCTTAAAACACGAGACAACGATCCACGACCAATAAGCGCGCCAGAACTATTCGTCGTTTAACGGAAACTAGCTAATTAAAAACTGTCAAAATATGGATTATCGAAGCCACAAAATCAAAGGAGCTTACTTGTGATCGTGTTTGTGATGTCGTCTTGTTTTCCTGTCTTCCTCAACCGTCGGTATTTCCGGAGGCGGACTCGCCGCACCTTCTTCGCGAATTTTTTCAAATTGAACTCTGGGACTGCCGAGAGCCGGGCTTTCGTTGTACCCGGAAGCGGCCCTCTCCGAAATTGGAGCTTCACTTTCACTGTTTAAAATTGCCTCGCCTGAAAAGGGATTCGTCACGATAAGAAAATGAGCAAAAAAAAAAAAAGAACAAAATACCTGTGGGGCAAATAAGGAAGGAAACACTTACCGTCGATCGCGTGATCGGTCTCTCCGTCCCCGTATGCTACGTCTGCACCTGGTGTCTGAATCGCGCCGCCGTTACTAAAAGCGTCAATTTCCTCGTGAGCTTCTCCGTTTCCGTTTGATTCAGTTGTCGGTTGCTCATCTTCCGTTCCAGGTTCGGACGTGGATCCCTCTCTGCATGTTCAAAAACCGCATTGATCAGCGAGAAATCAAAGATACAAAAATAAAAAAAATTAAACAACAACAATAACTCAATACCCTATAAACGTGTGGGTTCAATTTGAAGGTCATGTTGCTATAAAGGTGTGTAGGAAGTACGAAAATAGCTACAAGGAAGGTTTACGTACACACGGACTGGCTCGACGGAGAAAAAAAAAAAACTATCTGCCACCCTTCCGATCAACGAGACAAAGTCAAGCGCGCTCTCATATAATTAATCGCATCAGAATCGATCCGACGTAACTAATTATACAAAATTATTTCGCAATTACTGATACAAAGTTTATATGGAATTAATAAGTCAGTAAATTGCAATATCGCGTGAACATTTCTCGCATTTAATAACAGGGCTCATTTCGCTTATCAAAATTACTCGGCAGTATTGTTATAAATAAATTGCTTGCGTGGTATCAACGCTACAATTATTCATTTTTTGTCTTATATACTTTTCCGTCATTAAAGATCTGTCAACAACGTCGTAATGAAGGGTTCATTCTTATAGACGACCTTGTAACTTATAAGGAAGGAACAAATTCAATTACAAAAAAAAAAAAAAACAGAAAAAACAAAATGAAAACAAAAAAATTCAGTAGGTAGGCTGTGTTACGAGATTGTAGAATGTATTTTCGTACGTATACATATAAAACTTTCCCAGGCCACCCTTCAAGAATTTCATTTATTATTTATATATCCCCCAGGTGAGCACTGCGAACATCCCCTAAAAGTTGACGATGCTAATCCCCGGCAAAGTTCACACGATCAAAACCTGTATCATATCATTTTCAAGTTCAAGTTGTCCTAACAACTTCTGGACCCTTCGTTATAAGCCAGGTAAAAAAAAAAAAAAATTAAACAAAAACTCAAGCCCGTTTATCCCTAGAGTTTTAAAATATACGAGTCTGAATGTTTGTTTTTTTCATTTCAGAGTTCTGAATATAAATAAAAGGAAATAACTGAGATCATTATATTCCGTTCCTCCTGCGACTGTTTCACGATCAAAGACAATTTTTCTACTTTTTGTTTTTTTTGTTTTTTCAACACAAAATCAACGGTATGGAAGAGCGTAGCTCATATGAGGATCACCCAATGCGATCGTATAATACACAGCAATTTAGCAATAACGATTCAAGCGGGTGATTGCCAATAAATTATTCCTTTACGATTCATATATCCCGCATGACTAGAATCTTATATTTACGGTAGCGATAGAATATTAAAGTTTTTTTTTTTAATTCCTTTGGTTTTTTATTGTTTTCTTTCACCAACTTCATCGCTTCAGCTGTCTGTCTACGATCATCGAAATAGCTGTCAAAAACTGATTCTGGATTCGACAATCTCATAAAAAAAAGATACCTAGATACGTTATGATCTATAAATAATTCCATACGATGACAGTGAAATCGAACGTCTCGAACGACGAAGACTTCATGTAAGACATGACATATAAAAGCCAACCACTTCAACTACTATTAATTCGTTTCTCGTGATCATTCCTAAATCGTCAAATCAGATTGAAATGAGAAACTAGTATAATAAATCAAAAAGAGTCGACCGTCAAATTTTTTAACCTTAATAATAAAACAAGAACCACCGATTCCATTTTCTCGAACAGAAAGTTTTTTTTTTTTTTCCTTTCTTTTTGATAATAAATTTCATCACGATCCTATCCATTCGCTATCAATAACCCAGATATACTTAAGGCTGGTAATAAATCTTGGGAACAATTACTATTGACTTTTAAAATAAGTTGTTGTAACTTCAATAATACGATAAACGAAGTTCTGGAATAAATTCTGTGTAAGTTTGCAGAAAGATGCTTTTTTGATTGATTATACAATTTTCTATTAGTCACATTAGAGCAATGATATTACGGATGGAAGAGAATTATGCGCACCTGTACGGGTAGGTACTATAAATTGCAATTCAAACTTTCTGAGGTATGTATAATCCAGAATATGGTCGGTAGACAACGTTAGCCATTAATAACTCAAGTTCTGACTTCTGAATACGAGAGCGTGTAATAATTCATCAATCGATCTATACGCATAAATATATATGAACCCATATCATCCTGCGATGTGGGAAATTGAGGGTCAAGTCTATGAGTTATTAATTCTCAATGCTACACGTTTATTTGTTCTCTCTTGTAGTTTAAAAGTTAAATATTGCTTTCGGAATTTCATTTTTTTTCTTCTTATTCATTATCACCATATATTTAACTTTGAAAAAAGGACTTTTTTTGAAATTCTGGGGACGATATAGAACAACGTGACGTGGACAGCCCCATCTATAAATTTCATCCAGCAGATTAAAAGAAAAAGAAAACGATGAAAAAAAGGAGTTTCATTCTTAATTTCCAGCAGATGTTCAAACGTTACCATATGTATTACCGAGCTTTTATTAAACCCAACTGATCGACTTACTGACGTCATCAAGTTCAAATTTATCGTACATACACTGCAGAGGAGAATATGCGCGCACGTGGCTATGATCATCGTTCTGCATAGATAGAATAATATTTTTCTACCTTACACAATAAATATGGATAAAAATTTTCCGTCCGAAAGTGAATCAGACCACAAACACAGGTTGTCGATTTTAATAAAATCGTATACGGAAAATTTTGGTTGAAATGTAAAAAAAAAAGAAAGATTCCTTATAAAATATCGAAATATCATTTCATTTGTCATTCGTGCATGTGAACGACTGAAAAAACTTACGGTGAGAGATGCCGCCTCATGGATCTGGAGTGAAGACTCTTCAATGGCATATGTGGATGGGGATAACTTCGTTTGCGATGTTCTGTGGATGAAAAAAAAACAACCATAAAAGTAGAGTTAGAACAAAAAAGAAAAAGACAGAGTAATTAAAAAACAAAAAAAACCTTGCAGCTTCGAGAAATTATGACAAGTTTTATTTGATCATTTATTTTCTTTTCGTATACCGAGTAAAAAAAAACTTTTAATTACTCCAAGTCTCGGAGATTAAGTCTGCATCGAGGACTCTTTTTATTTCTCATACTGTACTTAATATTTTTACATATGTATAGGTATGTTATAATATACCTCATAAATAGATAGTATACACGTCGCAGCATATCAGAATTAGGAAATACTGAAAAACTCAACTCCTGGAATTTCCTGATTGGAATCCTGCGGGATTTCAGTTACTGAATTTCAATTCAATTACGGTAGTTATATAAATAGGCTTGATACGTATACCTAAATGTGAAAATGGTGGTGTAAACGTTGAGTTTATGGGGTGTTGGATGTTCAAAATGTAAAACCTAACGCACGCGTGGGGGTTTAGAAATCCGAACCGATTCCATTGGTCTAATGTATATTCATGAGCCACAAATTGAATGAGGGATAGCCTGCAACGTTGAACATCGAAGGGATGATGTTAATACCATTTATTGTATATAAGTGCAGTTCGGGAGCATTTTGAATCGGGGAAAAAAAAATCCGAAGCGCATATAAATTACGAGCGCATATAATAAAGCTTTTCTATTACACCTTTTTTTATCGTTACTATTATTTTTTCCATAGTTTCCACAACTGGAATGATATTCAGCATTTCTCACGTAATAACGTCTCCATTATATTATTGTGAATTCTCGCGTGCCGTAAACGAGTAATTCCACGTCAAGTAACACGATTTTATGAAAAAAAATTTTTAGAGTGACATTTTATTTCCGTTCCAGAATGGATGTATTATGCGTATCGAGCATCAGGAATCCACGAGACACGTATTTTCGCAAACAAAATCTGGATTTTCATATTCAAACTTAGGTTAGGTATATTGGATAACGAATCGAATCGATAAGATTCGAATTGGAAATGATTTTTTATTTCTGCAAGCAAAAAGAAAATAATTCCTCCGACTTGCGTCTGTATAATGTGTGAGTGAGAAGTATAAGGAGGACATATAAAATTATTATTTTTACATAACTTCGTGGAATAATTCTCAAAATAAAAAAAAAAAAAATTAAGAAAAAATAAAAGTTTATCAACTTAAAACGACCCGGTCATATAAGGTACATCATATATGTATACAAGTTTTCAAGAACTTTGTCCTATTTTTATTTTTCTTGTGTTTTCTTTTTTTTTTGTTTTTTTTCTTTATCTGTGATTCTTGCACCCCAAAAAATATCTTTCCCCGAGCTGCGATTATATCATATTTTTATTGATGTATGCACACTATACATATACCTATATATTTACTCAGCAAACAAAGACGAAAAATTTTCTCCCGATTTATTTTCTATTTCCGAGATCAGAAAAATAATTCATATACTTCATCTATACCTCTCGCCGTATATAAGGTATTGTCTTATCCTTTCTTTTAGTTCCGCTGTTATTATTAATATTATTATGTTTTTCGACCGTGAATATAGAATTATAAAATAAATATTTAACAAATAAGCTTGAATATTTCTTGAAGTACGAATATAGTTACTTATTGTTAGTATAATAATTGTGAGAAAAATGACAGCCGACGCGTGTGCATGTACGCTATATATGTATATGATATTCATCATTGCGTAAATCGCAAATTAAAATCGTATTTATTTTAATTCGTTTTTGATACGGATATATCTTGTTTGTAAAATTTAATAATATGTATCGTGTCAGAGAATATAAGGGTAATAATTAACAGATATAATAGCATACCAATCTAGATTCTATAAATAAAGCGCATGCGGAGGAGCTCAATTAAAAAGCGATTCACTTTCAGACTTAAAGGTCTCGATTTTTAAAAAATGTATAAATTACTTCACGTACATATTATAGAAACCCGATTAATCTTACTTCGCTAATATTTTCCCAGACTACAGACAGCTACGGATTATTCCTTGGCGAACCAAAAAAAAAACAAACAAACAAACAAGAGAACGTAATTAGGGTGTTTAAAAAGTGATTATTATTCTTCGCATCGAAATTCGGGAAATTAAATGAATTGAAATATAATTATGAGAATAACAAAATTAACGCAAAAAAAGTACAACGGAGTATATGTATAGGGTACAGACAGGGGAAAAGAAAAAAAAAAAAAATTGCGTTTTCGCACGAACTGCAGTGCAGCATGAAGTGACCTAGTTTTCTGTATCGGATGAAATTTCAATTAATTCCGAATATATACTTGTGTAAACTGCGAGCGGAGCAATTAAAAAGACTTTTACAATCGTTGAGTGCAGGATGTTCATATACATATATGTATACATTCGTATAATAAGAGATAATATTTGTTTTACAATAATTTTCCTTAGTATAATAAAAAAAAAAACAATTATTTCTTATTTTTTTTTTTGTATTAAAAAGTCCAAGAGATCGCGTTGTTCCGTTATATATTATACTGTCTGCAGGGCCTTTTATTGTATTTGCTCCAATATAATTTCACGACATCGATTCACTCTAGATCAATGTTTGCTCTGGTATATGGTCGCATTAAGTTCGCGACAAAATTCGCCACCCTCGACGCTACAAAAAAAAAAAAACAAAGAAAGAAAGAAAAAGAAAAAAAAAACTAACCTGCGAAGCCTCTCAAACATAATAAATTCGTTGATTATAGGTATATGCGTTCGACGTGTATATTAGCTATAGGTATAGATACCGTGAAGTAAAAAAACTACCTATTATATATACGGTAAAATTCTATTCGAGTTTGTTGCTGTGTATAGATTTGTTTTATAATGTATATCAAGTAAGAATAAATTGATATTATAGGTATTATAAATCAGATAACATACGATTAAAATCCTGTTCTCCATATCTCGGAGGCGCCCCTCGTTCACGATCAGATCCAGCCGATTCCGACGGAGATCCCAATCGGGAAACGTTGAATTTTTCCCCCGTGTCCATCGCGAACACCTTCTCCATCTCCTCGTCCAATTCTGGTCCCGTTTCCGTGCCATGCCCGTCGACCTGTAAATATATATTATAGGTAATTAGAAAAATTTCAAGTATGTAAAACTATGTTAATTAATTTAAACGACGATTCGAGAAAAAACAGAAAAACATTTCCCGCAATTTTCTCGGGATCGATTTTACCGTTTAATTATTTGACGGTAAGAAATATTGGCGGGAAAATTTGAGGGTCGACATACATATATTATATGCGACTATATGCATCGTGAAAATAGTAATTTGAACAATTTTTTTTTTCTTTATCTATTCCATATCTTTAAATGAAAATTGCCTGTTGAACGTATACAAATTATTTTGACAAACCTAATATATCGAATAAAATCTACCGAATTCTAATTTTTCCCAAAGATTATAATATTATAATGAACATATATTATATATTCAGCCAAATCGGGATATATCCAGAAATTCTCAACGGTTTTTTTTTTCTGCAGCGCTTCATCAATTTCCGGTAACGAGAAAACGTTTCTCACTATATAGCTATAGGTATATATGTGTAACGTACATGTACACATCACCGCGCGCAAAATAGAGAGGAAAAACGAAGAAGAAAAAAAAAAAAGTATACACACATTTGTCTATTGTTTTTTTTTTTCTATAAAATTCTACAAATGTAGCAAAAATGTTACAAATAAATTTGATAAGTTTATAACGATGCGAACGGAAGAAGATAGAGAGTAGAAAAACAATCGAACGAATAAATTGATATGAGAAATCGAAAAGACGAGAAAAAAAAAAAAGAAAAAAAAATTGCAAGAGGAAGAAGAAGAAGAATGAAAAACTACGATTTTTTAAGCGAAATGAAAGAAGAAAAATTGAAGAAAAAAAAATAAGATAAGTTAAAAAAAGAAACTATGATTTTTATTTTGGGACCTGGTGTGTTCGCAGAGATCGCCGGAGCCACCGAATAACCTTGCCGCGCGCCTTTTGTAGGAACGACTTCCCGGTGGAACTACCGCCAGCCTCGGGCATGGCATCCCGGGCTGAAATGAGCTGCCCCGGAGAATTTCTGTTCCGTTGTTAACCGCGCGCCCCGCGCGAATCCCAACGTCGTTCGTCCTCGGTCGATACCAACCCCATACCAGAGGATTTTCTCCATTGCAGGAGGCGCGACCCACCCGCCCGCGCAAAAGCTTCGTCCTTACAACGCGGAATATATACCTGTACCTGCAGGACTCGCGATTACGATTTCCCGCATTTATCTATCCTACATACATCCTCATCCATTTTTAAACAATATAATATTTGGTCCTGCAGCACCCCCGAAAAAGGAAAAAAATATCGCATTCGAAGATTAGGACGTTCGGTGAAGAAAGTTTTTTTACATTTCTTTTTCACTTTCGATATATACCGACTTGTGCAGGTTTATATACATCTGCGCCACTTTTAATACATTTCTTATATACATATATCGAACAATTTTATTTATCTATACATTATTTATTCGTTCACTTAGTTTTTTTTTTTTCTATAAATCGGAAAGTTTAAGAGATGAATGTTTTTTTTTTTTTGGTTCTCAACGCGGGACTATGATCTATATACATCTTATATACGGATACTGCAGCATCCCGGGATGCGGTTGACCCTGACCCAGGTATAGTGGGTTAAGTTCTGCACGTTATGTGTGTCTCGTATTATCGAACGCCTTCGGGAATACCACCGGGGTTGTTCGGTAGGTAAAGAAATTCCAGTCAAACCGTATATTATATATCTATAGCTTTGTATCTATTAATTTTGCAAGCGTTTAAAAAAGAAAGTGGACAAAATTTTTATCACACAGTTATAATTGAAAAATGACTGAACGGCCGAAAACAAAAAAAAATAAAAAATAAAAAATAAAAAATGAAAAATTGTCACCCTATACGTTGTAATAGACGTGAAACTGAATCCACCGCTAATCTAGTCTGAGACCTGAAAATATATAATATAGAGAAGCGTGATAAAAAAACAGCGAAGGAATTAGTTGCGGAATTCGTTCCGAAGCACGTGCGTGACAAAATCGGTAGTTAGTTGTTTTACCGTGAGAATATTATCGGGGATATTTTCCATATATTTAACACCTCGTTCGCGCATAAATTACAAATATATGAATATCGGTATAGATACTAGTATGTAACTTATAATTGGTTGAATACGGAAATATCAGAGTCGGGTTGGTTAATGTAGGGAATTAGCATAGGTACGAGTCGTCGTACGAATTCTTCAATCAATTTATTGAATGAGCTCATAAAAACTGCATAACAAATTGCAAATAAATGCATAGTATTTATTTATTTATTTATATTGGAATAAATTTTTCATATTACTCAGTGGATTCTGTCACCGCGGAAAATGAAAAAAAAAACATGATCAAAAAAAACACTGGATAAATAAAGCAAGTGTCCAAATATTTCGCCGGTCTATCTCGCTTTAACGTATAAAATCGATCGATCTCGAGTTTTTTTATTTATGTGTTAGAAACTGTCCTCGTATATAAAAGTACATAAAACGTTATACTTTAATAATAGCTATAACATTGAAGAATATACAAACGTGTATATAAAACAGAAAGGAGGTATTTTTTTTTTTTTGTTTCTTTCAAAAATCTTTTTTGCTTTTTACCCCCGATAGTTTTTATCCCCTTTTCATACACTTTTTCAGCTGATTACGATTTTTATGTAAAAAAAACTCTGCAGATCCTACGGGATCGCATTTCAGGTAAACAGGGGCAAAAAAAAGCTAAAAAAACAAAAAAAGAAAAATGGGAGAGCCAAATGACATGGGTCTTCCACTTTAATGTTTGTTGTACAGATTGTGATTGTAGCGCGATTTTTTGTCAACATCAAACATATAAAACGAAGATATCAACTCGGAGTGCAGATCGGTATAAAGTTGAAATTTTTCGAAGTAAAGAATATAGAAAAAAAAAAAAGGTAAAGTAAAATGTGACGAAAATTTAGCTTGGATATAATTCTCGTATCGTATAATGAAAGCAACAAGTAGAAATAGTGTGGAACGTCGAGTATCGTCCCGCCCCGTGTAAACTTGAAAATCTCTTTAGATTACAGAGAGCGGCGGTGCGGTGGTGTCGAATAGTATGAATAGTACCTGGAGAGTAGGTTGGTTGCACGCGTCGCGACGTTGGCGTCGAGAGAGAGAAAAAGGAATAGAAGAGAATTAGAGCGAAACGGAAATAGGAAATAGGAAAGAAAAGAGGCGCGAGGGTAGGCCTAGGTCAGAGTATATCGACCGCGTTAACATCACCGCAACGACGACGACGACGACGACGACGACGGCCGAGACGAGCCTCCGCGACCTTGAACCTGAACAAAATCCGATAATGTTAGAGCAAAAGCAGCAGCAGCAGCAGCAGCAGCAGCAGCGTCGCGACGCTTTCACCCCATCTGAGTCCACACGATTCCCTTCCCTTCCACCACAGATACCCCTTCTTACCGCACTATTGTCGTTACCAGAAACCAACGAACGAATTATACTTCTCGAAAAATAGGGGAAGAAACGAAGCGAAAGACCAAAACGCGCGCGCCCTTTTGAGCGGGAAAAATCGAAGCTGATTCAAAAAAATCGTGTCGTTAAAATTCTTTTTGTTTTTTAATTTTTCGAAAGAGCAACGAGAAAACTTGTACGTGGACCGCTGTAGAATAAAACGTGTGATATGGTATGTAACTGAAATTAACGATACGGTGCAAGAGAAGCAAATCCGCCATATTTAGCACCGATTATTTCTCGTTATAAATAATTCAATATCAATTCTTATATCCTATCATGCACGTGGATTGCGAGGCACGTTGAATTACGTGGCTCGATATGATCGATAAATCGTTATAGGTAATTATCCTTACAGCTTCTTCAGTTTCTTCGAACCAATTATACGTTATAATTTTGCAAATATATTTTGGATATAATATCTATAGGCATAATAATAATAATTATCATCGATCGATCTCGAGAAATATTTTATAAATCACAAGGTCAAAAATACTCACAAAAGAGTCCATATATTATACGTATACGCGATTACGTATAGTTACGTACAAGAATATTTATGATCCAAATGAATTATCGAATGTTATTTCGATACGAAGAGGGGTGGAGGAAACAAAAGAAAAAGAAAAACAGAAAGAGAAAATGTTAAAATCTTCGCGGTTCGGAAATCGGCGATTAAGAATAATTTTCTTAATGATTATTCGAACGCTGTAATGTCTGCGAAAACTTTGGCGAAACTAGCAAAATTCTTATTTTCCAATGACCGCTGCAGCACGCCGATGATCTAATCCCGGATTATTACGTAATAAAGCTTGTATATAGATATAGTTATTGTATTGTTATCCTATATATATTTTATCAGCTATTGGCTTCCCTGAATAGATATACAGCTATCATTGTTTTCCCCGCACATGGAGACGAATAATGTGGCTACAATAAAATACCGTTGAAAACAGAAAAACAAAAAAAAAAAGATTAGAACTGAATAAATAAGTCAACTATATACATCCTATCGCCAGAATTGAAAATGAAAAATCAATGCGAAAGAAAACAAAAAAATTAACAGAGATTTTTATATTAGAATGTGAGGGGCATGGAATGTATAAAAAATGGAATATTGATGTATAATAATATTAGAATAACGACAATAACGATGGATCCATTTTCTATATAATATATAAACGCGCGTAAAATCAGAGAACTTTAATTACAATAATAAACTCGATATAGTATACTATAATATAATTCGGTGATATATTCATTGCGTAACATTATACGTATATGTATACATACATACGTATATCGACTGGGTGAGTCATTGACATTTAAACATTTCCCTTTAAATTAAATCCACGAGGTCTCTGCACGTGGAGAAGTCAAACGTCTAAATTGGGTTTCGATTTCGACGATCGATTTGTCGTTACTTTCAAAATTCGATGAAATGAAAAAATTGTGAAAAATTGTGAGACGTTATGGATTGTGCGCATATGTTTAATTAACATGTACTCAAAGTTCTATTTTTGTTTGTTTTTTTTTCTTTTTTTCCCTAATAAAATACACATAAGCAATTCATGTATTATTGTATTTGAAGGATTTTCATCGGTGTACGCGCGTACATGAGATTTATATTTTTTATTATAAATATTATACAAAGGTCTAACTTTGACACTTCGATTATATTTACACGACACGGATTCAGAACTGCACAAAACGACCTCGGACACTGTTGATTGGCCTGATTGTTGACGGCCGCGTGTCAACCATCAGTTAACTCCTTAGACTATGCGATTATTTATTTATTTATTTGTTTATTTATATTTTTCAATTTCTCATTCGATCTGATTTAATTCAATGCATCGATCTCCGATTCCTGCGTATATCCTATATCCTTTTGTTCAAATATGTAACATTGATTTTCATCGGGATAATTATTGAAAAAATATCGTATACAAACGGTGATGTGGTCATTACCGACCCTGTCGTTTGGGTAGCGGATCATCAGGCGCTACGGCGCGCCGCAGATTGTTTTCAACGAATATTTGAAGCAAATAATATTTTACTGATTTATTCATCAGAAAGATAAAAAAAAAAAACGAAAGCAGAGATTCGAAAACGAGGGGGCGAGGGGGACGTTGCCGCTACCGTATGCGTCAATGATAGCTAATCTTGATGATTATTTGATAATCTATATGATTCGATTATGATTTACATGACACCGTGCGTCAAGGATCAAATTATGTCACATTATACGACTCATACGTGTGTGAAGAAATGCAACCGGTCGGCCGTACTTGGTGGCGCCGAAATTCGAGCTCAATTAAAGTATTTGATATCCATTTGTCGATACGAAACGCGCGCTGTGTCGCATTCCATTGCCTTCCACATACCTCTTTAACTGCAAATATATTTAAATACTATAAAAACCTATATAATACCGATTTTCACGTGAATTATAGAATCAGAAAACTTTCAATGGCTATACTCATAAACGTACACATATATAAAATAATGACATTGAAGGGATTGTTAAAGAAAAGAAGAACTTTTTTCATTATACCTCATCAAGGGCACCTCGCATTAATTATTGCCGAATAATATCATTTTTAGTAATAATTTCTATGGTATTGACTTGAGAACAAAAAAAAAAAGAAAAAGAAACGTAACGTACGCTTTACATAAATCAGACAAAACGTGTTTGTGTCATTACCTACGTTCAAAGGACAACATGACGTTATGTTCGATTTCTCTCATAGTCGGTTCCGATTATAATGCACATGAAAGATCCGCGTCCTCGCTCCCTTTTGTCTTGATTTTTGTTCATCGTACAAATCAACTTTTTGCATTTGTATGATTTTTTTTTTTTTTTTTTTTTGTTTTCAATCATTCGAATAAAACGTAGTCGCATTTCGTACTACAATATTATACCGTTTGAAGAATTTTTACATCGGTGATATATTTTTAAAATGAAAATTAAAAAAAAAACTAACTAGATGCATAAATAAATAAATGGAAAAGATGTCGACGACTGTTCGACGACGACGACAACAGCGAGCAGAGACCGCGGTTAATTAATATAAATTCTTTCATTGTTCCATCATATGATTCTCCATATTCAAAAAATTGACCGGAATAAAGTCAGTTTAATTTACTCTACCACATGGAGTTTATCTACAAACATGTGTGTACGTATTAACGTACCATAGATGTATTACATGATAAAATTTGATGAGCGATTCGTGTCACGCGATCTGGTGTATATCGTGCCTCCCGCGCGGGTACAACAGGATTTAAAAACTTTACAGAATATAAAACGTACGATAAAACTGTTAAAATTAATCGATAAAATTCTAAATAAAATGGTTAAATATAAATTCAAGGGATGGCAACGAGTTGGTACGCGATTTAACCATTGTATAGATATATTTATGCAGTACATCTTATCTGTATATCACTGCCTAACAATTTGTATAATCGATAGAAAAAATATTAAAACAAAAAAAAAAAAAATAACATGATAATAATAAATAAAAAAAAATTAGAAACAAAATTATGGTTGTACGATACGAAAATGTAGAAAATTTCGTGCCCAGAAACCAAAAAACTTATGATGAAATGAAAAAACAAAAAACAAAAAAAAAAAAAAACTCACCGAGTAACGTTTTCCAAAACCTAGGAAAGAAAGTTTCCTTTTGGTTCCCGGTGTCCTTTTCTCAGGGTTATCCATGATTGGTGAGGATAAACGATGATCTCTGCAGCGAAGATGATGAAAATGTCCTTTTTTTTTGTTTGATTATGTTTTATTTTAATTTTCTATATGTTTTTTCTATGTTCCTTTTTCTTTCCTCTTATGGAAAGTGAGTCTTTTTCCTTGGTGCTCTGCCGATCCTAAGCTGCGATGGGGATGTCCACATGTGGAGGAGACGCTGCGATGGCAACTCCGTCCTGCTAGCTGCTGGAACAAGAATTTGACTGGAGCAGACTGCGTTGTAAACTGACGCAAAAAGCCGATCAAGAATCGTTCACTTTATGCGTTCTTAAAATTCAGTCCCACTTTTCTTTCGTCTCTCTCCTTTGGTTGTTGTTGTTGTATGACAATATAACGACAATTATGATTGCGACGATGGCAATGCCGATGATAATAACAATTAATTTATATACATATATATATACGAAAACAGCGAAGATCGCGCGCGCGTTGTCAACGTTTTATAATGTATAAGTTTTCAGAGCAATAACGTTCGATGCAGCTGACTTTTAACACTGTTGTTTAACTTTCGATTTATCCATCTAAACCGCGCATCTAGTTTCGATCTACGCGGCTCTACAGCTGTTCGTATTATACCGGTGCATCGGGCGGTAAAGTTTTCCCCAGCCACAACCAACCACCACCACCACCACCACCACTACGACGACAAACCCCACCGCCGCCGACAGCCGACGGCACGTCGACGACTGCGACAACAAAAGTATTACGGACGTTGTTCGGTTCTCGGTTCTTATGGTTATTCGCTCGTCGATCGCGGGGCGACTAATCGACGAAATAATCAAAATTAGAAATGTAAAACAAAGGAAAAACAAAAACAAAAAAATCGATCGAGATTCGAGCGAATAAACAGCTACTAAACATAATATAATTCGTTGTCGGTACGGCTGAGACTCAGAAATTCAGCCCGCTCTTATATACGGGGTGGTACAAATAAAAATCGTTAAATTATTTTGAAAACGTGACGAGATGAAGAAACACAAAAGGGAAAAGGGATGAGCCGTTCCTTCCGCGTTTTCCAAGAATTCAGAGAGGATTGTCATCGTCGCTATCCGAGTCCTGGGGACGGGAAAAAAATGTTGAAAAAAGTTTGCTACATAGGAGATATACTCTCGACAGGATAATATGCGACGAGCTATGCCGAGAAATATTTAACAATATTAATACAGCAGAAGCAAAACTACCAGACAACGTGGGAGGCATTCTCCTATGTTTACAGGGTGACTGAAAATAATAGATAAAAATTTATTCCATTCTTTTCTTTTCCGATAAAATCGAGTTTTCGAGAGTAAATTATTGGAGCGGGCAGTTTTTTTTTTATGTTTAAAAAACGCTAGGATACACGTTGTCTCGTTGTTATTTTTATTCGTTTCCTTAATTTTTTCAGTTTTTTTTAATTTTCTTTATTTTTCACACAATACCTGAACTTTTCGCAGACGTTATAAAAGCGGGGTTGCCATATTTTTTGTAAGAATAAAAACGTCCGTTGCGTCATGTCATTTATGCGTTTGGCACATGGCCGCGGCCGAGGGATTAGGATTGTTAAAATTTCGATTAGAACCATCGAGATTGAAGGGTATCAGGAATTTTAACACGGAGGGATTTTTTTCCTTTTTAATTTTTTTCTCGCTTTTCCTTCTCGACAGCGTTTGATCGATGCCCTGTTATCGTAATGTTAAGCGAAGAGACGATTAAAATGAAAAAACAAAAAAAAAAAGAAATTTATTTTAATGACGGATCGATCAAATTCGTTTCATTATATTCCCGAATCGCGAAAAACAATTTATTAATCTGTTTCGTTATATTTATTTTCTTAAAATTCGCGCCGTGCAGATATAATATAGGGTGTCTACAAAAAATTAGGTAGTACATATCGCGATGACGTGAATATTTTCAATGAAAATTTATGATATTACCGGAATTACTACAGACAAACCTGCGGGGCTGTTGAACGTAAAAATAGACGTCGTTCCGCGTTGAGACTTTACGTTTTATATACTATACGTAAGTATAGTCGAATCCAGGAGGCGTTGTGAGTCCCCGGAGAGTTTGTTATAAAGAATCGTTTTTCCTAACCGATTTTCAACGTCACAACGTATAATTTTCATATTCATAAGACGAATTAACCCCCGTCAATGTCTCGTTAAAAAGAAATGACCGTCTAGCTAATTTTATCTCCCCGCGACGCGAGTTTTCTTCATTTGAAATGTGTCGTACGGCCAAAATTGTGACTCTTTTTTTCTTCTTTTTTCTTCTTTACCGATCGATCATCTGTATTATTGTTATTCACACTATGTGCACTATGCATAAGCTCACACAACAATTGACGATCGGGAAATAATAGATCTTCGAGAAAATAACATCGCTATATAGTTTATGCAATATATGTGTACATACACATATGCATACCTGAGTATATGTCTATTTAATTATTAAAAACCTACACATAACGTAACGCGACGTCGCTCGCCCATCTGTCCTTTGATAATTGTATTGCGAATTGTTATAACATAGGTGAAGCTAGGTGGGTTGTGTTGTATTATTTAGACTCTTTCCACCTCTAGGTGTTCGAAACAAATGCTTCGACCAAACCCCGAATACGACCTTGTGCTTAATAAACACATTAATAATTCATCCGCAAAACTACCATACCTATATGCACATTAAACACACATAATAATACGAATATAAGTATAGACTTTTTATTCCCGTCAATTCTTCAAATTTTTTGTTGTTTTAGTTTTTTTGTTCTATTTTGCAAAACATAAATCTTGAAAGAATAAGAAAATTTCTTGCAAAACAAAAAGTTCATCAAATTATTACCCGAATGTGTTTGATTTTTTCAATTACCTCTTTGTAAAAATATATACTACCTACTTATATTCAACGAACATATTATTTTGAAATCGACAAAAATGAGCAACGAAAGAAGGAAATTTCTTTCGTTTTTTTTATTTTGTTTCTTTCTCTCTTTTCTTTTCGGCCGTTAAAATGTAACGTTCGCGACAGCAGCTGCGGCGTCTACTTTTACCTCTACCTTTACCCTCTATACCCCAACGGATAGTTAAACACCTGCACGTGGAAAAATTTTTTTTCGCACTCACGAAAACAACAGTTGAAATTAGAGAGCAATGGAATTTTCAGAGCGTCTTCTGTATTTTACATAATATCTAAAACGAGTATGTAAATATGAGAACGATTAACTTCCTTCATTTTTCTCGATTACCTACAACTAACTACATACCGGAAAATATCTGATGAAATTCATGAGAAATTTCTAGACGTTATAGAGAGAGAGAGGAAGAAATCTTTGAAACGAGACAACCCGGTACACAATAAGAGCGAATAATACGCCCTAGAGAAAAGGACGGAGGCGAAGGTTTATACTTGGAAATTTTTCGAACGTCCTGCGAAAAGTTTATGGAAAATTCCAGACGATGAGAAGTGAGCCGGGGGGAAGGAGAGAGAGAGAGTAAAAAGAGACACATGAGGAAGAAGAGGAAGAAAAAAAAAGAAAAAAAAACAGAAAGAAAAAAGAAAAAAGAAATACATATTGAAGAGGGCGGTATCGAATCCCCGTGATGCCCGGGGCGACGAATCACCGTTGGATTTATAAATCCAGGTCAAAAACCTCGTCTTATATATTACATACTATACATCACATAGGACCCTCTAGTTGCATAACCTTGTGCCACAAAGGGGCCTTACAGAGAGCAAACCAATCGCGCGCGTACCTCCTTTCTCTCCTGATGCTGCGTTAATTAAAGAAGCAAAAATCATCATAATTTATATGTACCTATACATGACTATGCAGAAAATAAAATCTCGCCAACTAAACCACCCACGTTATCATTTTATTACTAATTAATTATCGAACAGCGCGCGCGAAAATTAACCTTCAAATTTATCGAGTCCTAATTTTAGAACAAATGTTTTTGCTTATTGTTCTTTTTCTTTAAGTTTTATTTTGTCATCTTTGATAGAAATTATGTATAAACTGACCATACCTTATATAATACTTGGTACGTATGGACAAATTTTTATGTATGTGTATGTTCACATAGTACATGTAATTGGCGTGTAGAAACAGTTCCCAACATACACATGATATATACATACGTATGTACATGCGTTTAATTAAAACAATTGACGTATGTATAATGGACGTTGCGGTAACTAATTAGTAATTACTATGACATGTGTTACATATACCTAATGTCTTATGCGTTCGCGAGTAACATTTAATTATCATTATAAACGATCTATACGATCATCGGAACATAAGCCGTCCGAACAAATTTCGTTTTCAAGGCCGAGAGTTGGATAAAAAAAAAAAATTCTTTTTTTAAAATAAGCCTAATCATTTTAATAGTTCGTATAATAAATTAATGTGTGGGCAGGGCGATTCATTCAAATTATTATATCGATTCGATCATGTAATATAGGTAATTAAAATTGACATGGTATACATATTACATGATATAGACATGGCATTTTGATTTGATTTTTTTTGGTTTTTTCTTTTTCAATTCCAAGGTCAGTTAATCCTAATCAAACGAAGTGTCAAAAAGAAGTACAACAAAAAACGAACCGATTAAAGCAAAAGAACGAACAAAAAGAAAAAAAAGTATCAAAGTATTCCGTACAAAAAAATATAACCAACTGACACGATAACACGTTTTATTAATAAAACTGCCGATTGTCTGCTAACGGTTCAATTGATTTTTCTTTCAAAAATATACCATACATGTGTGTTCAATTACCTATGTTTCAGCAGGTGTACGGATAAAACGCGGGTGACGTATCAATTTTTCAATTGCATGTACTACGTACAAATTTATATATAAATATATTAAATTACGTCGTCGTTCATCGATAATTGTTATAAGGTTATATTTAAAAGTCATCTTTAAAGTGAGAAATACAACCCCCCCCCCCCTGTTATACGCTAACATCACAATCCGTTTTATTTTATACAATTATACAAGTGCTCTGTTTTTTCGTTTTGTTTTAATCTTTTTTTTTATTTTCGTCCTGAAGAACAAGATACGTGGATGAAAAAAATGTCTGCATGAATGACAATGTGAAGAAAAGAGATAAAAAAAAAAAAATTAGAAGAAAAAAAAATGCAGACAAAAATATTGTCTCCTTAATTATTATATGATGAGAGTGTCGGGTATATACGTATCATGAGTACATAATGTGGATTTGAAAAAAAAAATTCATTTATCATCTTTTCAAATTAGATCTAGACAAAAAAAAACTAATCAACTATAATACAGATCGTTCGCGCGAAACGTCTGCGTGTGTTGAAAAAAAAAACTAATAATGATAATAATAATAATGAAAAAATAAAGAACCACGTGTGTTTTCATTCGAAAAGTAATAATAATATCGAAAAAGAAAAGAGAGAGAAGATAAAAAAAAAGGACAAAATTATTTTTTCGCGACAAGTAGGAACACAATGAGGTTGCAGTCTTCCCATCTGTTCTTTATCGTACCTATACATATTCGTATATAAATGTATTTTAAAATACCGTGGTAATTGTATATAAATAGATTATGTGTAATAAAATAAAGTGGATGAATTTTGGATGAATGTAAAAAAGAATTTGAGAAGACTATCGTACTCGATGCAACGATTCACTTGTATTTTTATAACCACCTTTTGCTAATATGATATATATGTATATATATTATATAGGTGTGTCATCTATGTACCATATGTATCGTTGGTTGTCCCACCTGAGGCCAGGGTCGCGCGAATTACTAAGGTGGCCTTTATAAAAGTATTCAATCGATCATTTTACTATGTGTACAAGCACATGTGTATTGTACGGTACATAGGTATATACGCTGTTAGATACCTACAATATAACGTATTACAACACACGCCTAATAATGATAATAACGATAACAATAATAACAACAACATCAACAAGAACAATGAGAAAAAAAAAAGGACAACCCCAATTTGGTGCATCACGCGGTGGTTAGAACAACCCTATATATAGACCTAGGTGGTAATTTATTACACCGTTTTACGATGTGGATATAAAAACGTGTCCTTTATATAGAACGTACCTATCTATACATATCTATGTGTGTACGTAATAGAAATGTGTAATACGAGCTAGACAACCTCGTGCAAAAGTCTAACGAAAAATGTTTAGAGAATCCGAATATTTTTTCATCGGGGGAAAAAGATGCGGCGTGCAC
This sequence comes from Athalia cordata, assembly GCA_963932425.1. Lineage (NCBI taxonomy): Eukaryota > Metazoa > Arthropoda > Insecta > Hymenoptera > Athaliidae > Athalia > Athalia cordata. The sequence goes on from OZ010626.1 coordinate 38,871,094, forward strand.
AGAGTTTGTGATGTGTACATAAATCGCAGGGTAACGTAAAAGCTGCAACTTAAACTCTACCGGTTTTGCTGTTGAAGCGTAAATTTTTTTTTTTCGATCATCTTTCCATGTCATCATACTCAAAGGTATTATGTGCGTCGTTGGCATCCGCGTACGGAGTTGGTAAGGAGAATAATTAATTTTTAGTTTTTTTCTTTTCTTTTTCTTCCTATACTTTTTCGAACATACCTGAATAGCTGCAGGCGGATGTCGACGAGGTCCTAGATTCTTCCGTTTCGCAAGTACGCTTAAAACTGTTCCATATATATAGTATAGGTGAAAATAACTATGGTAATGGCGATGATATTATTCGGGGGGTGTCGGAAAATATTGAGAGAAAACAAAAAAAAGATTACACGAATCGTCCGTTTCTACTGCTAACAATAAGTAAGTTTCGAACCCGTCAAACGGCGAATTAAAATCAGATGTGATAATAGCCGAATTATTAACACCACGTCAGTGTATACAGTTTTATAACGGCTGAAAAACGATTTACCGCACGCGATCGAAACTACGAGAAAAATTTCTCTATTGAATCGACGACGTTGAAAAATCGTCGTGTCCGTATAATAAATCCAGTTCCACTATAGCCAAACGACTACTACCTGTGCTCAGCACATAAGCACACTGACCGGCTAGTCAGTAACGCCGACCGGTCAACGTTTCTTTTCCCCCCCTCCCCTATTCCTTCGCCACTACTTTTCGGACCTTCCTTCCTCTTCGTTGCCTCTTTCACCGCGACATCTTTCGCCTGCAGTCAGTCGTCTTTTTCGCCGACAAAAATTCCGTCCGTCCGAAGTTAATCTAATTAAACAATGGAATGCATTTCATATTAGTTGCGATCCGCACGATTTTCATGTACTATTTCACTCAAGGCAATGGAGTTTTCAATCTACAAGACAAAAAAAAAGAAAAAAATGAAAAATTTAGTCATTTAGTGTTTGACGGGGTCAAACTATCGACGCGTATAACTTTGAATTGTTAATGGAGCTTGAGTAGATGTGAATAGTTTGTTTTTTTTCTTTCTTTTTTTTTGTTTCCGACAAAAATTTACAGAATTCTTATACGTATATAGATTTGCATCTACGCAATTGTGAGTTCCGGGATTACATGTAGCTATAGAAATATATATAGCTAATTTTTCATTTTTCACTTTATCACAAGTAATTATACTAGTAAATTTTTGCATTCCGTGTCGGTATTGTATAGAATATTAGCTGACACAATAATCCAATTTCTGAATGGTGTTTACGTACATGATACGTTATATGTTCACATTCTTGTCTACTCTATACTCAAGTTTTCTTTTACTTCAATGCAATTTAATTACTCCCAATTTTATATCATAGATATAAGTACATGTAGTATACACGTCGTAGCGTACAGGTATTCATACGGAATTTGTGTATATTACATAGTTACGTGCTTCGAATATCGAACTCTAAGCGAAAGCGTAAATTCAATCATATTCAACGTTGGATTCACGTGATTTGTATACCTACTACACGTATCTATTGATCACGCAATCGATATACCAAGTTTAAAGAAATATTTCATTCGCAATTGCGAAATATATATTTGGGTAAATTTTTTTTTTTTCTTCTTCATCCTTATTTCGTTTGCTTCTATTATTGTATATATACCATATGCAGTGTACAACTAAACTTTCTTTGCGACTCAAATAATATTCTACCAAATATTCATACACATACGATTAGCCACGTACATTTTTTACTGCTCACGCGGTATATAAGGTGTTTCGAAATTTTTCTGCACATGAAATTTTTCATTTGTTACGTCATCTATAGATATGCAAATGTGTACGTTATTTATTTATATATATGTATAATCGATCGTTGTGCGGAATACAATTTTATTTTATTTGCAATTATTTTTTTTTCATCATTGACATAATAAATTATTAAGTATACGCATATATGTATGTATACAATATTAAAACGCTAAAAAGCTTTAATCATATATGTATTATGTATATATGGAGCAATTTGAGCGCATCCGATATATATAAAGTTGGAAATTTTTTTGAGTCAAGTAGGATATTTAATTTGAATAATATTTGATATATTTTTTTTGTTTTTTTTTTTTTCGCAAATGATTATCGAAAGAATTTTTCGTCAAACTGTATAGGTATATACATACCTAAATGGTATATTGCAGTTTCAATTCACGCTTTTTTAAATTTCGTTCCACAAAATGCTTGTGGAAAAATTTCTAGTCTAGCGCGCGCGTTATGTAGCTAATTGTTTATTTCAACGCCATAAGTAAAACTGACATTCGATATCTTCTCAACTAACATAGTATCGAATGAACACTAACGTTTGAAAAATGTCACCGCATAATTCTTTTAAATCACGAACCAATTGGCGAATACCTATACATGTATATATATCGTATACACAAACGTATACAACATGCCAACTAACTTTTTCTATGAGATAAACGATGCAAAAGAATGCCGCTCGATTAGACGCCGACTAGCTGCGGTGCAAAAAATAATTATCGGCGATAATTTAAAATCAGAAGTAACGACGTAAAAAAAAAAAAATAGAAAATAGAAAAAGAACAATATTTTCTATGATGTTACTTTTCACTGCATATCGTCTCATCACAGATTATACAATATTTATTATAAATCACATACGTGCAGAGATTGTTTCCGATTGGAATGTTTTATCAGAGTTTTCCATCTATTATACAGTAATTTTTATCAAACAATTATTAGAATATTTTATATACATACGTATAGGTATGCGTGTATAAAATTTTTGAATTTTTTCTGGGTGTTAGTCGGTGAAATATGATTATGCATAAGGATATATTATGATTATAATGCGAATGATGATTATAGTCTGGAGATTATTATAGACACTCCCATTACACGATCATATTGGGCATGTGATACATAATCACGTGATTATGAGCAAAATGCAACGTTACATCATATCTGCTGATATGTATTACACGTGTATTTATATACGTACAACAATTGACACCACTTAATACAGAGATAGAGACGGAGAGATAGAGAAATGCGAATGTAAATAATTAACTGGGAATTGAACCGGACCCGCCCTATATACGGATCAACGTTAATATTATTCGTGTACACGTCATATTGGCGTGAGTGTAAATGTGTAATACATATTATACGCTTATACGTATTTATATGTATGAGATAATAATAATCATAATAATAATAATAATTGCAAATCAATCGGTGCAGAAAGTAAGACGGTAATGGTGATAATTCGAAGGAGGGTAAGACTCGAGATTGTAGAGTTAATATTTACGAATATATTAGTATATATCTTGGCGTCTGATATTTATATATATTTATAGAAGTGAAAAAAGAAAAAAACAATAAAAAACAAAAAAAAAAAAAAATAGTTACCAAAGACCCCTTATAGAAACGGCTAGAAAAACTTGCTTCAACGTGTTGCAGACGGTTTGCCAATTGGCAAAGTTAGAACGTTATATGTTTTTTTGTTAGGTGATCCAAAAACTAACTCTGAGAGTGAGCATATAACGCGGTTTATATATCTATATGTATATCGCACGATGAGATTTAAATTCTGAATCTATTTCCATACATACCCATGTGATATGCGGACAGATGAGTTATGTGTAGGCATATATGTGTAATGTATAATGTGTACTCTGGCATGTACTCATAATTTTCAAATGAAAAGTTGCATTTTTTCTCTTTATATAGTATGGAGATATTCTTTCTTGGAATCTCCGCACTTGAAAGATTCGATGTAAAGCTTTCAAAAGATTACAGCTCGTGAAATTTGATGCTGCAATTGTTTCAACAATTATCAACGAGACATAATAATCCTTTATATTTCTTAATGTTTTTAAGTGGAAACGCGAGTAAAATAAACACGTTTTTTTTTACTCATTTTTACTCAACCATTTCCAGAGATAGACAATAACGACACGAAAGGATTATCGTTTATGTCATCAATGCCATGGTTTTCCTTGAGGTTTTCCTTTAAAGGTAAAATTATTGGGCAAAATGTTATCACGTACAATTGCAGTGTGGTGATACTCAGTAGATATCAGATTATACTTCCGTTAAATATCCGAGTAAATTGTACTGAACGGAAGCGGTTATAAGGCGAATATTATGGATGTACTCTCCGGTTTGATCACTGATTCTGATATTTTTATAAAGAAAAAAAAAACCATCAGATTCCTAGTTTGCGAATGGTATTTCATACATTCTTCTTGCGGATGGTGCAACGATTTCAGAATTGAGATAAAAGAAAATTTACACATTTTAGATTCTTTTATATCAGCTGTTCGAATAAATCAACGCCAAAATCGTGCAAAATATTCCAACACTGCAAAAGTTTAGTGTATATCGACAACAGCTGAAAGTTTAGTGTGTAGTATAGTAGGTGAAATTACGTCATATGGAAATTATTCGACCGCGTTGAATAATTTCGATAAATATCTGTACGTACATATGTCTCTACACGCAGGGAATGGCAATTAGAGATTTTACCCGATTAACTTTATACCGTTGACATAAAAACTGCAGCTATATATCGACCGCCGCGTGGGTGAAAATCGTAAAACTCAATCGAAATCCCCCCCGAAAGCACTCTCCCATTCAACTTTCAGAGAAAGAATCGCCACGTGAGTTTTATCTGTGATTTAGATATCTCGAAATTCAAGGCCGAAGTCTATTTCCGCTGGAATCGTACGACCAGTTTTGCTAGAGCTCTGTATTGTATGGAATAAAAATAAAATAAAATAAATAAAAATATTTTGTTCAATAATTGTAACCAACTTCACACACATCTGGAGGAAATGAAGAAAAATACAGCGAGGCCATACAAACATACTTATACAATGAAGAAAAAAAAAACTAAAGAAATTATATCTCTGGTTATAAGCGGCATTTCCGGATTTTAATCTCGGTAGATATTATGTGAACTCACCTACTCGACGAAGTTTATACTGCAGTTTTTGCCGAGGTTGATGAATACTCGAGGTCCTTGACGATTCGCTTACTTTACGCCGACGACGACGAAGTTTTTTGGACCCGGACGCGACGACGTTAACGGTCGCACTAGAGACCAGAAGATACCTGGGGCTTATAATTCTTAGCAATATGGAGTCCTTTGATTCCGTCACCTCGGAGCAGCGCTTCTCTACCTCCCTAGAGAAGACGCGAGTATAATTATTCTACCTCTCAAGGCTAGTGGCTTCACCCCATCCGGAATACCTCGAGAAAAATCTTACCCGAGCTGAGATCTTGCCGGAAGTATCGTGGCCGTCAAAAACCGCCACGTACAAGTTCAAGAATCCAAATTTCACCTGAACCCCTACGGAAAAACAGAGACTGATATTTTTTTTTGCTAACATTAAATTTTCCACAAATTTGTACTATTATAATGCGTATTTTATACGACCGAGACGTCAAGGTCTCGTACGCTCGTGACAAAACAACAAACGGCGGGCATCCCGGGTGAGCGAATGGGGTTTAAAAATAAATTTTTTATTTTTATTCCAACAAAATGTTCGTGATTGTTACCTCGCTTATCGGTTACCAAACCTCAGTATTTTCCGTCGTTCACTTACGTCGAGTTATGTCACTTGTTCTATTTTCTTTCTTCTTTCCTCCCCTTCCTTCTCCTAGTTTTCCTGTATTCTTTTTTCTTTAGTTGAAACTTTTCTCAAGCGTCGAATGCGCGGAAATAACGGTCACACTAAACAAACATCACCACGGCGTCGTCACACTATTATGGGTGAACAATTTCACGAGAAATACTTTCACTTTTTTTCTCTAACGATTCGATTTAAATACCCTGAGAGTGTGAATATGTCGAATATTGAAAAAACAAAAGCACTTCGCGATTTGCACTACTTGAAACTAACAGCTTTTAGAAACCACAACAAACCGGAGTAATCGCATATTCCGTGACACAAAATTCACGCCTGCGCCCTAGCTTATTTCTTTTTATTTCGGTTTTCAAATGCTAAAGAAACTTGAGAAAACTATTCAGAAATGAAACATGCAAAGAATGATATCGAACAATGATCTACAGCGCTGGATACGCGCACAAAATTATGCGTATATTCGCGTCGCAGTCCGCTGCCACGCGATAAATACAAGCACGAGAAGCAGCTGCCGCTGCTTCGAACAAACTGATGGAAACTCACTGGCGAATGCCCTGGGACACACAGGCGTGTGTTTAAAATGTCCTGCGGGACTCAGAATATCAGGGAGATGAATGCGTCGAATTCCAGGTCTCCATGACAAAAGCTCTCGCTACGCCGTTGACCATGTGAATGCGGCATGCGGCGTGCCGCACGTTTCTCGCGTCAAGTGGATAGTGTTTTTTTTTTCCTCGTTCCGTATTAAACGCAACCCTTTTCTTTTATTTCTCAGCTACTAAAAGAGCAGCGTATAAAGAGAAGCACTCTTATTATCCGTGATTTTGTCGATAATTGAAGAGATCCACTTTGGTCTTTAGTGTATCTCTTCCTAAAAAAACCTGAAAGATTAGCCAGCCGTGAGCACTGACATGGTCCGATGCTTTTGATACCACGTGCGTGACACGTGTCTACTGTCAAGGGCGAGTAACTTTTCCTTTTTTTTTTTAAATCCGCAAAAAAATTCAGTAAAAAACCTTTTTCTTCATGTATACTGATATAATTTTGTATATTAGAGTAATTTTCATTTGGAGATAGATGAAATTTTCACTGTTGCAAACCCACTTAGTTTTTTTTTTTTCATCAATTTCTCCACATTTCCACAAATATTTCAAGTGAAGGCTTGTAATAATTAGCTATTGTATAAATGGATAAGAAAAAAAGGTAGTCAAATAAAAAATGTACATTACGTTTATTGATGATCGGTTCTTACTACGCATGTCCTTTGTAATAGGATTTATATATATATAATATATATACTATATATAATATATATACTATTATATATTGCAATGTGGATTACAAATGTGTTCATGTGTGAATGTCGTCTCCGTGTGTGTGTGTAACTTTGGGCGTGAATAAGGGATCTCATGATTCTCGATATTTGATCCAAGATTAAATCTACATAATGACGATGTATGTCATTTTATAGAAAACACTACAATCTGTCCCACTAACGACATTAATAATAGTACAATATCTTCATCCTAAGAGACGCAGGGCTTTTTTTTTTCATTTTTTATTGTTCGTATTTTTTTTTTTTTAGTTTTTTTTTCTTTTCATTTTCATTAGGAAAAGTTTAAGAGGTGTGATGAACGAGTGAATATTAGTTGAATTGAGATAATAATGCTACGCAATAGATAATAATAATGATAATAATAATAATTATATTATACGTAACTTAAATTCATATATATATATATAATCAGCTAATAATTGTAATGCGGGCTTGTGCTTTATATACACAGTGGAAGGGGGGGGGGGGGAGCAGAGAATAATTGTTTTAAAGAAATAGGGGAGATAGGAATTTTGGAAAAGAATGTATATTATATACATACATATTTGATATAGGTATACCTATGTATAGAGTAAATTGTTATAATTGCCTGCAGGGCTGTGTGAGGGAAACGATGGGAGAAAAGGGTTTTAGTGTTGTAAATATATCCTAACGAGTTTAAACTACCAACTAGTATCAACATTTATACATAACACAACCAAATTCCTCACGTATTCTCTCACTATGGGGTATCTAAAGCACTTGACACACAAATGAACTTGATGAAAACAGATGAGATGAGTTTATATATGAGATGAAATGGCACGTAATCTTAAAATTGTCACAAGCAGATCCTTCTTTTAGTCGCATTCCTTGGTCACTCCAGTAACCCTATTACAACTGTTGAACCGTAGCCTGTCTCAGCCATTCTATCGTCTATGCTATTGATAATCATTACAATAATTATGTTTTTGTTGTTCGTTATTGTTTTCCACGATTCTCTATGCGATTATTCACGTTTCATTATTTTTTTTTTTCGTCCGTCATTATATCAATTTTTTTTCTTTTCCATTCTATTATATGTACAAAAAATCTTGTCGCTTTCGAAATTTATGATTTCCTTTTCTCGCAAGGAGATTATTATCATTATTGTTATTATTATATTATGTATATTGCACTAACGAAATGACAATAATAATATTATGGTATCGATGTAATAAAAATAAAAATATAAAATTATAAAACTATTAACAAATATACATCTTAGTAGTCATGAAATAAAAAAATTTACCGCATTCAATAACAAGTACGGTTTTTTGTTTTTTTTCTTTTTGTATTTTCAAGAATTTTTTTGAGCTTTCTTTCGTCCAAAGACATATTTTAGTTTTGTATCTTGTTACTTTTTTTTTTTTTTTTCATAGTTAATTTTACGTTTTACATATACGTTAATTGTTCGTATTTTATTAATTATTTTGTCTCTTCTCTCGTGTTCTAAAATCTTGAATATGAGTGCGCGTTGCTGATGTGCAATTGAAAAAAAAAGATAAAATTCCAACGTAAATTCGTCTGATTGGAAATTTTTTTTTCTTTCTAAATCTACAACGAAAGATAAATACTGCACCTATTTGTGTAATATGTATAGGTATGTCGTATGTTTTCTTTTTTTCTTTTTCTTTTAGGTTTTCCTCTTCAAATGTGTTATTTTTTTTTTTTCCTCTCATTAGTGAGAAAGACTACAATTATAAGGTAGTTGATAATATGAGCTGCTCTACAAATTCTATGTAAATACTACAGTCGTATAAATAAAACTAAATAATTCTCGACAAAAGTTATTTTCACAATCACCATACGGTGCGTCATGCTATACGTTAAAATGTCAGACTAAAATTCAAGCTTTGCACGAATTTTCAACGATTTATTTGATCGAACAATTTTTTTAATCAACGCACCACCGTAGCGCGATTCAAAACAGAGTCTTGTCGAATGAAATGATTTTTCATGGGTTGAAATATCGCCAATATTCGCTAGCGAATAGAAATAAAATTTATATCTCGGAGGTTCGTTGATCTGCAATTAAAAAAGAAAGAAAAAAAAACATTACCCCGGACAATAAGTGAACATTTTAATTAACATTACTGAGAAATCTTTAACTTTAGGGCGACTATGCGTCAAAGATTTTACTATATAACTTTACGTCATGATAATCTTAAATTATTATCGATCGCACCTTGAACTTTGATATCCGTGATGAAGCCTTAGAACAGGCAATGGCAATGTACTGCAGACGTTTTATCGGCTACTGGATATTTTGTGCTTACGAAAATAGTGTGCATCTCTAGTTCCAGAATACTTCGAAATATTGTAACCTTCTGACTCCCCGTAACTTAGTATCCGTTTCTTACAAAAACGTGGCTAACAATTTTCAAAAATCACTTTCTGAGCTGTCTCTTCTCAAGACAAAGATTATGACAATGACGACTACTAATTCTCAGTGTACAAAATTTCTGCAATTAATTTCCAATATACCCTTACGATAAAGCTATCCAAAGATATTTATTTATATACCTAGATAGTACCGCTCGAGAATTCGAGAGTCTCAGGTCCTTCAAATAAGCGTGATATCTGGCTTTGCTAAAAACTGCAGGGTCTCAATATCTCATCAACACTTAATATCTCTCATCGATTCACGTATGTAAACGTATTACTGTATACTTGTGCTATAATCGCCCTTCCCAAATCAATGAGTTTCAGATTCAAGACTGGCTCCCACAAAGAGTAATTACATAATATATATTCATATGTGAATATATATAAATATATATCTATATATATATCACAAAAAGTCGTGGCAATCCGTCCAGAGAAGCCTGTAATAAGGGTTAAAAAGCTCGATGGTATTCACATGTTGTACGCAACGTAAATTGGGTCTAATTGATCCGCTAGGAAACCGTCACGCAGATGCATTCGTTGTTTCTCGCCGCGTGAATTTATTGGTACGACACCCGGGTCCACAACAACGACAACTCCAACAACAAGATGGTGCTCTTCCAGAACTGCACTTGTCACCAAAGCCACAAGATCCAGAGCTTCACTTTCACTGCCATCCAATTCAACAACGACCACCAGTAGATTTGTCCACGTGAATACAGCACTGTAACAATAACAACGATAATTATATGCATAATGTTTATCTATCCTATGTGCTCGGTATAATGATAAACTTTTAAGCATTCTTTTCCATTAATAGGATCTGGAAGAATTAAGGTCGAAAATCATAACAAGTTGTTACAATTTTCCACGTCTATGTTTGTGAGGGTATCCTCTTATTTGAAAATAATAAGCTAATTGTTCTACATGAAAAATTAATTATAGGACCCGAAGACATCGTGTAATTTTGTTGGATTCATTATACATCATGTATCAGGAGATATTGTGGTAATTTTATACGCGAGATCCATCTATTAAGCGATGGACGTAAATTATTTAGCAATATTGCACCTGCAGTGTAACAAATGGCCTTGCAAAGGCATAGAAGCGCTGTAGGTTATGTAACTCTTGCTATATCAATCGTAAAGTAATTATGAATGAGAGTATGATTGATAAAGTGATAATAATTGGAGAGATATTTAAAAGCTACAGTAGTCAGCTGATGATTAACTCGGACTAATCAGTCAGATCGTGGCAGTCAAACAAGACAGAAGATAATGTCCGTGAAAGACCTTGATTTATCCGTACGAGTACGTCGACCGGCGTAATTCAAACCATTGAATTCGTGATTCAATTACTGTGGATGTCTGTGTCGTACAATCAACTTGATCAATGTCAATAGATAAAGATGCTTTGTGTTTTCATAACAGAGTACATTTCTTCCGAAAAATATTTAAAAAAAATCGATTTGAAAATTACTTTCCTAACTATCTAAACTCCTGCCAAGAAAATAGCATTCAACGCTCTTGTAGCTATCCCATTAGCTCGCTCGGCGCATGTGACTTGAAGAACGTATATTAAAAGAATATAATTTCTGATCTGTACGTGCGCACAAGACTTGTTGTACGCACGAGCACGGTGTAAAAATATCAATTATCTAATCGCTTCTGAGCCTGTCTTTCAAGGGCCATGTTGATATATTACGGGATAGAGACCTTGTGGATTTCACTTACAAGTGCATTATTATTAGAATTTGTTTATTGTCATTTGGACTCGATTATTTATTGGTATAAAAAAATAAAAAATAATAAATGAACATATGATAAAGACTCAGAAAATTCTATCGGAATATTCAGGTTTTTAAAAAAGAACATCAAGCTGAGCGCAGCAGGTGATTAATAAGACCAAACATTATCGTCGATTCATGACAAATATTGAATAAGCTGTTCTTTTTATCGATGCTGTTTGTTATTAGCCAGCCAAATATAAGAAACTGAAAATTCATGTTTACTCGAAACTTCGAGTAAAGTGATTTATAGAGCTTTGCACAGATGTGCGAATTGTTCTAATTCGTTCAGAGACAAATTATTTGCTTTCCGAATCTCGAAAGTCAGAGTCGTGAATCAATAAAAATGTACGACTTCTTTTTTTTCAATTTTTTAATAAAAATCGTTTGATCATCAGATCCAAGGGGTGCAGCTTCCTTTTCTAACCCAATCTCGTTATTTACTCATAACATGAAGGCAAACACTGTGACGTAGGTAAGAGTCTGAAGAACGACAGCATTCTCACACAACTTTGAAAACTTATTTTCAGCAAAGAAATAAAAGCCACTTAAATTTGAGCCCCCAAATACGTTAGAAGTTAACCTCTAGTGTCAAGAGATGATATTTGAAACCTATTTTATCCCTCCCAGATAAATGAATTACATCAATTCCTGACGTTTAACACAGTAAGGGAAAGATCATTCCGATGGAATGAATAAAGCTTAGATAATTGGGCAGATATAAACCATATCAGTGGCCAGAATTTACTTGATTATGTAACGAATAAGATTTCCTGATATTCTATCTGTATAGATAAATCTTTGCACTCACCATTCAGCAATCTTCTTATGACACCTCATTACGCTGTTTTCAATATCGATCGGATGATACCGCATGCCTCTGAGTAAAATGGCTTCATCAAGTGCACCGACCACGAATACCGCATCGTGAAGCTCAGCGTCTACCGGAGGTCCTTCCGCCTCTGAGGCAGAACTATCTCCCGGTGTGTCACCGACAGCTGATTGTTGGACGCTTTCGGTGCGCCTGAGAAAACCGAGGTAGCCAGTTCTCGCGTAAACCTCTCCGGTATTGCCTGTGACAAGACGAGCATTGAAGTGATCCGCGTAGTCGCTTTCATCTCCATAGATCGTGAAGTATCCACTGGCGTTGTGCGAAGACTGAACCCAGATTTCTCCAAGGTGCGAATCCCCGCATTGACCCTTTGTCTCTGGATTTGCAATTATCACTTTTACTCCTGGTAACAGTTTCCCCGATTCCATTAAGCACAAGGAATGAGGACTTCCTCTTTCTACTAACGATACTCTGTCGTTTCTCAGGGCCCGTAAATCAACGTACACGGTCGATGGTTCTGGACTAGATGCTCCCTGTTGGAAATTCAAATAGAATTATTAATATTCACAGAAAAATAAAACTATCTGTTTGGCGCGATGTAAAGAGCATGACAAACCTGAAGACATATGGCTGTGTTGACTCTGCAGCCAAAGGAAGTGGACACTGCACGAGGGCTCAACCCGAGAGCGGAAAAAAGTTTGCTGAAGCTGGTCGTCAACGCTATCCGTGGTCTCTCTTCGGCAACAACGACGCACGTTCTAACACAGGCAAGACTAACTCCACGAGCTTTGAGAGCATGTACGGAAGAGCCAAGGCCCTTGGTGCACAATTCCATTACACCGTAGGAACAGAAAGTGTCTCTTACTCTGTGCTGACTCACCGCGGATAGCCATGAAGCGGGATTTGCTTCGACCTGCAAGAAATCAATCACAGACTCGTTAGTATGTAATTTGAAGACCTTCTTTTTGTTACAGTGTAGAATACCGATTGAAATAATCAATTACCTCCGACGGTGGTATGAGAATAGAATGATGTCCGCTGTATATGCTGCTGAGACACCATAACGCGAATCCCAGACCCGAATATGGGTCCAAACACAAGGCTATGTGTCTCGACGGATACAATTCACAAGCGAGTTTCATGGCTCGACACAAGGAGGTAACTGCTGCATGTGACATTTTGATTCCGGCAAGCATGCCTGTCGTCGATACGCTAAAATCTAAATATGCTAACATCTCTGCCGTCGGAGCTCTGTACATTACCGGAAGCTTCTTTTTTGGCATATCGTCCATGTCCAACGTCGTCGGCCAAGTTTTCATGTCAACTACGTTGTTAGCCTCCTACGGAACGGATAGAAATTACTCGTTACTCATGGTTTACGTGAAAATAACGGGCATTGTCACCTTTATACCTTAAAAGAAATTGAGAGTCCGGTGATTTATATACCTTTGACTTCAGGAGCTTCAGCAGAGTTTGATTAGACAAGACCAGTACGGATTTACTGACGTCCACAATCATTCTAACCGTGGGTAGAGTAGTTTGAAGATTTTGTGGATGAGGTGGCCTAATCGTCACTGGTACAGCCCCGACATACAAGCATCCGTAGAAAGCACAAATCAGATCTATTCCAGGAGGGAAAATCAGCGCGACATGATCCCCCGTGTTGATTCGCCCCCGATCCAGCAGCAGATTTCCAATCCTCTCAGCTTTTTTGTGCAGCTGTGAACACGACAACGAAGTCGCTATCGCTCCCTTCGCATTCAGTAACGTGAAGATCACGTGATCCGAGGTACTGGCGGCCCGCCACCGTAGAATTTCCGATATAAATTGATACTGTAACCAAAAAAACAATAAGTTTCGCACGACTTGAACCCGCAAAATCGATATTTTTAGGAATAATTTAAACAATGGCAATACCTTCTTAGCACTGTCACTGTCTTCGTCCAGGATGCCCATATCTCGTCCCTGCGCCGACGCCAAACGATTCCCTTGGACAATGTTGCCGACCATGACGCTGGCTGGACCGACGTCTGCAACAGAATCCCCCGCTACACGCCCCCGCACCATTCCGTTAGTAAACCAACACAAACACTCAACCCAATAATGAGTACCTCGCACACTCTCCCCTGACTGAGACCAGAAAATAAAAGCTAGCAAATAGGTGGTGTACTTTGATATCTCCGAGAGCAATTGATAACGAATTTAAGTGGCAAAAAATAATACAGGCTTATGGAGTATCGGGGGCAATTCAGAACTCAGCCAAAAGAAAGAGGGAACGACAAAATATATGGGGTACATGCTAAGCACAAGGTACCTAAGGGCGTAAAATATAAAAACAAAAGCTCAGCGTAACATTATGCAATGTTGACATAGGTGGCAAGCTGTCACATTTGGCTTGAGGATTTCTTCTGATTCTTGAGGGCGATAGATATAGCTAGATAATAAATTTTTAACATTTTGGAAGACATTTAAAACTTGCCACCTATGAAAAATGTTTGTGTTCAACTGTAGATTTTGATGATGAAAATCAAGAACTAGACATTTTGTCTGAATTTGTAACCTCGATAGTTTTGGTGTCGAGTAAAATAATATTTGAGTAGCAACTTATATTAGTGTGTGTAAGACGATCTGCGATCAGTGTGATTTATGTAAAATTATACAGAATACTAATTCGTCGACTAAATTGAGCTACAAACAAAACCGATCGAAAAAACTAATTTTTTTCCGAAAAGTGTAGAGAATTACTTGTGTCCTCCTTTGTATATCGTGTCGAGTACGTCGAAAAGATAATAAGTTGAATATGTTTATGAATTATGTAATGAATGAGTGAAAATAAGAAACAATAGACTGTGTAGAGCTAGATGATTCATTTGATTCACACTGTTATACCATCTGAAATGTATAGATACGAATACAAACAAGTAGCAACATTTACTTCAACGGTGAGTCAGAAGCTTCCAAAACTCGGTAGTGAACATTACGTACAAGAGAGAATACAACGATTTGAAAAATTAGATCGTATCGGAAACGATTAGTGAAATAATAGCAGAGACATTTGTCATATATTTATTCACACGAAATAAGCAGTTAGCAAATTTCGATTTGATAAGAAAAATTTCACAATGTCTCGTAAGCTTCTGAATTGTGAATTGCATAGAGGATATCGTTTTCTCGAGAAAAAACAGAACGAACTTACGGCAAGCTACCAACAGTTGGTTGTCCTGTAGCCAATGTTCACGATGAAGCAAAAATTTTACTTACACGAACGTTTGATTGGAATCGCGTTTACACACCTGATCCTACGGATGATTTATGACATAGGCTGTACGGTATTGCTTACCCGAATGTACTTCGCGAGGTTTTGGTAAGTTGGTCACGCAAGTATGTGGGCAAAGTAATACGTTTGCAGGATGTAACGCTCCTTCCAAGAAACGCCGTTTTGTTTCTGACAAATGGATTCCTCCCAGAGGCGTTTTGGGAAGATAATTAGGAGGCACTAGGGCAAGACAATAAATTCCAACCGCATGAATCGAGTCTACAGCTTGTAGTACCCTGGACATCCATTGAAAGCTCTGTGAAATAAAACGATAAATCGAAAATCAATCACACCTTGCGATAATAACTTCTAGCTAAAATAAAAAAAAAACAACAATTTCCTCACCTCTTCCTCGCTGCAGTCTGGTCTCTGTTCGGCAACGACGCATATCCTTTCATCTCGTAGTACCCTGACGCTGAATACAGCAATTCTGCCTCGGTAAATAAATTTCATTGGTTCCACAGCCAGTACAGTAGCAATAATATCATCTGCGTTGTGCTTTCTTCCGGTGACGGTCATTAAACCATCCCGCGAGCCGCAAACGAAAACTAGACCACCAGGGCCAAGGAAACCGAGCAGTCCAGATCTCGTATACTCCACTTCACCTTGCGGAGTTCCATCTGGTTGTAGCGGAGATACTTTGAAGGTGTTGTTCGTGAGACCTTGGAGTCCCCAGTACTGATTCCCCGTCGCAGAACTATGAACACATATTTCTCCAACTTCGTCAGTTTTGCAGATGAACGGCTGCCCTTCCATTTTAACAACCACAACGACACCTGGGAACGAGAAAAATCGTCAATAGCCGTCGGTGAGTAGCGCTTTCTAAAGGCAACACCGAGAGAAAAAAAGTTCTTCTTACTTCCAGGCATAACCTGTCCACAGTCCTGCAGGGTGAGCGAAGTAAGAGAATTTTCTTGGTCAACGCGAACGACTCCGTAGCTAAGTCCGGACATAGACAAGACACCTCGTCCGGTTGCATTCACACCTGCGCGTCCCGGTCTCCTTACAGATACGGTAAGTGCTTCACTGGACGATGCACATGGACAAACAGCATCAGGTCGGAGACCCTTGGATTGAAAAACTGATAGGAATTGATCGCAGGATGATAAAGACCAGGGGTTAGCACCGTCGGCGACGAGCAGAAGTCTGAGAGATGATAAAGAAATGTCCTTATGATCTTTGGTTGCGAGCAGGCCCCAATGCAAGTCTCTAGATTTCACAACAGCGACAGTTGCTCGATGTTTCGTAATCATTTGCATCCAACTAGCTGGGCTGACCTTCATCAGAGCGTATGGAATAAATACTACGTGCATTCCGTTAAGAATACTGGTCAACGTACTGTGCCACAATCCCACTTCCCTCTTAAAATCTAAGACACACACGGCATTTTCACCCTCGGTATAACCGCAGGCCATCGTCAAAGCTCTACAATTAGCCAGCATGGCTGCTCTGGTCACGGTAACTCCCATAACGGAACCGTCCTTGTCAGTCGTGTACTCTATGTACGCTGGCGTGTCATCGGTCAATCTTGGTGGAGGCGACCAGTCCTTTGGCGTCTTTCCGAGATGCTCGGTAACGAACCAATGTAGTTTTGGCCAGCCTTTGAACGCGACTACTTCACCAGCTGCAGTCTTAGGTAAACCTTTCAGACACACCTCGCTCGTAAGAGCAACTTGTATGCCGCAACTCCCGAGAAGAAATCCGATCTGTTGCGATCCTGCATCTCGTCGAGTCAGAGGTACCTCGATTGGAACGGGTACGATTCCGGCTTGAAGGCAGCCGTAAAAAGCACACATAAAACTAATCGGGTCATTATTTGGGTAAACCAAGGCTATGCGGTCGCCAGGTTTGAGACAACAGTCCCCGCTACGACTCAGTGCTTTGTTCAATAAAGTGTAAGCAATTTTATGAGATCGGCTTAACAGTTTTCCATAAGTCAGAGGTACGTATGGTTTTCCATTCGGATCCAGAACGGTCGCGGCCGGAGCTTTATAGCTAGCGGAACCATATCGTTGTATGGCCGCTTCCAAGGATCTCGGTAGGCCCGAAGGCACCGAAAGTTGTTCACCAACGGCAGAAGTCATCGAACCTCCCTCTGGCTTTGGCGCATTCGGATCTTTCGGGTTCGCTGCTATTTCCAGCTCTATATCGTCGTCTTCGTAGAACTCTGGAAGCGGTCTTCTCTTGGGTCTTTTCAGGGTATTTAACAGCTGCTGAATTTTTGCCGATACCTTCCACCTTCCGGTTGTCCCGGTATTGTCCTCAACCACGTGATAGCGGTTGACTCGATCAGCTCCTGGTCTCCGGGATTGTGTAGTGTGCGTTACGTCAGGAGGTTGAATGTTGCAATAAGCATGAGGTGCGTACTCCGCAATGTCTGTAATGTCTGCCGGTGGGCGCCTGGCAGGAGGTCTCGGAGGTGGCGGTGTGTCTCGTGCGGAGCCTGTGCTACTGGTGTCGGAAAGTCCTGTTCCCGTTGGTCCCCCAGCTCCCGGGCTTTCTTCCGTAACAACGCTGTCTTCGTCACTGCTTGATTCTCCGCTGTCTCGACGTTCTCGATCCGGACTTCTGGCCATCACAGATGTACGCTTCGATGGCATTGGGAGCGACGGTTTTGGACGACCTTGCATGGCAGCCAATGCCTGCTGAACTGCCTCTTGGCGTACCTCTGCACGAATAAGTAACGTTAGTTTAATAAATAATATTCGATACGATTCATCATTTATATTCTCAGAAGTACCGCGGTACGAATTATGTGTTATCGAAGACAATTGGTTACGAGGCGGATTTATATTTCGATATTAATCATTCCATAAGCGAGACAATATCGAAGATAGCAAAGATTTTTCTAATAATAAAATTACTGCTTCTGAAACTCAGATCTGTTTCTATGTTTCATGATCATTGATTCGAGCAATAAATAGTATCATGGATTGAAAAATTTGATATAGAAACAAGAATATTGAGTGAAAAAAAGAAATTTGTGCAATTATCTGATCACTGATATTTTTTGTCTGGAATATAAGAGTAACACATGCAACAATAAAACATTCGCAATATTCACAGTAATATAATAAGGTAAACATGTATAGTAAAATGCAAATTTAGTATCTACATGCAATGCGGTGTCTGTGTTTATAATTGTTGGTATTTAATTTTGAAAACGAAAATTCGAAGAAGACCGACGTTTAGTTTCACTGTTCTTTCATCTTTGGTGAGATGGAAATTTTGTAACGCTGTAAAAAACCTCGGTTGAAATCCCCTATCTAATATTATAAGTGTCCTTTGTAATCTTATCTAGAACAGAAAAACGGCTAGCTTCACTTCCGTACGGATAGGATATTTGCTCAGCTGATCTATTGTGTTTAGTAATCTGGTGGTAGACCGGAAAATTTCAACTTCACACTTTGGAAATTGAAGCACAATAAAACAAGAGAGAAAAAAAAGTGGATAACTTGCAAAACACGACGACTTTCGAGACATCTTACCGATATTAGTCACAGATATTTACCTTTCTATCTCTTTCACGATAAAGTTAAACTCATTGCAGATAGGGTGAATCATAGATAAGGGCTATCTATAAATACGCAGAGAATTGCAATGAGCCGAAAAGACACCAGAATATTTAACCCTAGTTTTAATCTAATCTCTGACAAAGCGAGGTAAAATCAATTGTTCGCCGGCAGATGTCCGCATCCTGCAACAGCTCCGTCGAAAGAAAAACAAAGAACGGTATAATTGTTGATAAACAAACACATATTTCAAGAAAATCATGATTTCAAGGCATAAAACAACACACCCCGGTAATTAGTTTTCTTTTTTTTATCTTTCAATCAATTTTAATTCCACGTCCGGAAGCTCCGGATATTTATTTTTTCAGTTCACTTCTTTTTTATGATTCCGCTAAACGCAATGAGATTAAAATCACGGCGGAGGACTAGGAAAATCAATAGAGAGAAGTTCCATAGAATGAGGTGAGAAGAAAACAAAAAGGCAACTCAATTTTCAGAACGTGAATTATTCGCGTTCAGAAAATCATTCCTATTAATATAAAAAGAAGATGCAAAAAGTAAAATAAAGATGGTGGTTGTAAAAGAAAATTCGCAGCATTCGAAGAAACTTACATCTAACTTAGCAATTCTAAAGTTTATTCATATAGATCTCGTAATATTCTGACGATATTTATTTTCACGTCCCGCAGATCGTAATTTATAGGAGTAGATAAAGAAAGAGATTCACTCGACGTATGAATTAAAGAAATAAATTATCTAAAATTTTCGCGTTTTCCCTAGAAATTATGTTTTGATCTAATAGATTTCAATTGTTATTTTTCTTCTTCCTTTTCGGCTATCTTTTTTTTCCTCTTTCAATTTATGATACTCACCAGAATGATAGCGGCTTTCATTGCGCGTGAGCCTTCGATTTCCGCGTCTAGCAGCCGCCGTATTTGAATTCGCAGCGTTTCCTGAACCGACGGAGCCCGAGGGACTCGCAATTCCTGGGGCCAGCCGGCCTCCTGCATGCAACAACAACAATAACAACAATCTAACAACGACAACAATTAGAACAGACAAAAGAAAAAAATAACAGGACAACAGTGGCGACGACGAGAGTAAAAAAAAAAACTAAAATATTCGCGATAATCGCGAGGAATTTGAATAAATAATCGCACTGCGTTATTTCATTATTTGATCGATTGTCTTTTTTCTTGTTTTCTTTTTTCCCCCTTCAAATACCGAATTCCACCACCATTCCGAAGTATATAACCCGATATTATATGCAATTGAATTTTACTCGGACCAGCTGCGATATTTTTCTAAGGAAAAATATTCAAATAAATAAAACAAATAACTCCAAACCGCATGGCATGCAATTACCCAGCTCTAATTATTACATACGCTAATATAATTATTATTTTCAACCTCCACCAATAACCAACACCATCACCGACATAATATTACGATATTATCGCTTTAAAATTTAACCAAAGCCTCGCTGCTTCGAAAGCACAACGCCTGTGTTGAAAAAAAAAGTTCTTTATGAACTATTTAAAAAATTGTAAAAAAAGAAAAAAATTATTGCCGACAATTACCTGGTATATTCAGCGTTGACGATTATCGCGTTATTAATAATATATAAATTTCACACCGCCGCGACTCTTATATGCACAGTCGATATATAAGAAAAATTTGAAATACCAGCTAGAAAAAAAACTCGAAATTTATATTCGAATAAATTTTAGCGAATGAAGAGAAAAAAAAAAAAGGAAAGAATCGCAGCAGCAGCAGCAACAGCTACGTAACGACGAACTCAAAGCTTGCTGCTTGTCTCGCAGGAAATGTGACGCACGGTAAATTGTCTGTTTATGTGTTAGGCGTTTCTGTATACCTACGAACATTATACCTGAGTATATATAGTTATATATCGGTAGGATAGTACATTGCATACCGCATGGTTCGGTTATCTAACGAAAGTACCGCGTAAAGTGCTATTGTCCAGTTGAATATAATTACATGGGTTACCGCGACTTTAGAGCTGCTTTTCAGTGATTTTATTTATTTCTTTTTTTGTCGTACATTTTTTTATTGTGTAAGCCGGTAAATCTATCCAACGCTTGTTCCTGCAGTTAACGTATCTAACATGCGTATTTCAAACTACGCAAATTCAACGGATTTGGTTTAAAAGTTCTACCGGAATGTGGATCGGTCTTGTACACCCGGTGAGGTTGATTCTGAACCGCTTCGCGGCCAAGCTCGCTATTGGACAACTTTTTCGCGTACGAAAAATTCCACTTCCACTTTTTCGCGTACGAAAAATTGTCCAATAGCGAGCTTGGCCGCAAAGCGGTCCAGAATCAACCTCACCGAGTGTACGTTGCATAAAAAAACTGGACAAAAAAATTTCAAAACCAAAAAAATAGATAATAATACTCTAATACCTGCAATTCGCTGCCACCGGATGATGTATCCAAAATTTTCAAACAATCTCACTCAATAATATATTTAAAAAGCAAAAAAAAAACAAAACTTTATATATTCATATCTAGATACATTATTCTTCAATTTCTACCTGAAATAATTGGCGATAAAAAATGCTATTTAGGTGTTTGTATGGACTTTCTAAGCGACGTTTTATAAATTATTTCAACACAATATATAGTTGGTATCATAGGCGCATATTTTCCATATCCACCCACGTATAATGTGATCGAGATCGTAGGCGCGGCTTATATAGTTAGTTTCGCGCACAAGTTTTAATGCCAAGATTCATTAGGCGTAGGTGCGCCAACCGGCTCTATCGAAAGCCAATCTGCTAATGGAGGGAGTGGAATATGTTTAAAAAAGAAAAACGAAACAAAACAAATTAAATACATAAAAAAACAGAAAAGAGAAACAAACAAAATACCGTCGACGCGCGTGCGGAAAACGGATCGTGATTTATATCGAGTAAAATAGATGTTATTAGAATTTGATCCAGCACCTTCTGTCACTTTGTGATAATTGTCACAAGTCAACTGACCGACCGACCGACTCGAGTGATCGTGACGAACTTGACGTTTGCAACGAGGATGATTGCATCGGTTAATATGCGTATTCTATAAAATGGTATGAGTAAG
The DNA here is from genome assembly GCA_963932425.1 of Athalia cordata. Lineage (NCBI taxonomy): Eukaryota > Metazoa > Arthropoda > Insecta > Hymenoptera > Athaliidae > Athalia > Athalia cordata. The sequence continues at coordinate 38,893,074 of OZ010626.1, forward strand.
ATTTCTTACGAAATTTTACCGCATCGGATACGTATGCCACTTTGTATCGTATACGTGCTTATGTTCGAAGAATATTATACAGGGTGTTCCACGTTCGTCGAGTCATTTGATTGAATACAGTTTCTTTACATTATTTCTACAATTTTGCAATAGCTTCGAACTTTTTGAAACGTTTTAACGACTCGATCATTTGAAGATGTAGGACACTTTTTCCGGTCGATTCCCCAATCAGATAAGTTAAAGTTTTCCTCTTAAAAAATAGTGGAAAACCCTGTATATAGAGGAAACGGGAAGTGGTATTGAATCACTGATAATACATCCAAGATGGCGACTGATTTTTATCCGCGGTTTGAATATTCCTTGAATTTCGTAGAAATCAAAGTTTTATCGATATATGTTGTATATATTTTGTCTGAATTGTACTTGCTGTATACCTAACAACGTAGGTATGTTAATTAAATACCAACAAATCGGAGGCCGTTAATTAATCTGGTCAAAATATTCTAAATATAGGAGGTATTCGAACAGCAGCTATAATTGTAGCGGAGGTTAAATACGTCCACTTTACATACGTCGTGCAACGTAACTTCGAATGAATAAAAAACTAAACAAACGAAAAAAAAAACGTCCACGCATTCTGTCCCATATTTGTCTTTACGCACCGTATAAATTATGCGTGTAGAGAAACAGGTTTGATATACTTATATGTATATAATAGACGTTAAATAATTCCGTGTTATTATTATCAGTAGTAAAATTTCTACATACTATACAGTATTATACATTATACGCATATTAATGACAGTACGTGGGTATATCGATCCGAGGATTTGATGCATGAAATTTTATTAATATGATAATAAGAATAATAAAAACCATTTATACCGATTGACCATCGTATTTGATATATTTCAGATTTCCGCGACTACCTATATATAATGCAGGCCTAATAAAATCGAAAGTCACTATACATATACCTACCTAATTCGTTTTTTATACGATCTCCATACATGCGATGATTATTACCTAATACCTAAATTATACCGGGATGGCACGTGGGCGTTAAAGAAAAAAAAACAAAAAGAAAAAAATTTAAAAGGAATAAATAACACGCGATTAATTACTACCGTCTATTAATATGTTCGTGAATAATAATATACGGCGATGTGTAATTATTTTTGAAGAGGTAACGCTCTCGTTTCCCGCCTACCATGAACTTTTCAAATTATTATACCGTCGCGTCGCCATTGTGTTAACGTATGTACTACGAGGTATGTAAAGTACATGTGTATGTACTATACATGCGTATATACTTGGAGCAACCCTTCCGCCGTTGACACAATCTCGCACCCTATTATCGTGCCGAGGTTCGGTTTAATCAAAGCGCGTGAACGAGGTGTATAGTTATACGTTGTGTGTAAATAAATAATACATATAGTTAGTTGGGTTTTTAATTGCAGGATCGATTTTTAAAGATTCAATGGAAAAACAATTTCCATATTAATTATGCAATAACGTAAGTAATGTGATGCATATTTATCCGTACGTATTTTTATCATGTACAATAGAAATGAAGAGAGAAAAAATATGGCGGATAATACGTATGGATAAAAAAAGAAAAATTCTCCCATTAACAAATATGAATATAAATATGTAAATTAATCATGATGTATACGATTTGTCAAACGGAATACGCGATCAAACTGTATTATATATATACTATAAAATAGTCACGTGTGTCTGACTATATGTGTACGAATAATGTACATACAAACAGTTATACATACGTTGTACGTACCTAGACCATGTGTAATTTTACATTTCATAAGTATTACTCCATTACGTAATTAGCCAACGAGTCGGTGAGTTAGTGACCGTAATTTTCATACCGGTTTTATCCTACAGTAAGTAGCCAATAAATAGCAGCAGTAGCAACAGCAACAGCAACAGCAACAGCAACAGCAACAAACAGGAGCTTTTATATATCCCTATGTACTACGAGTATACATATTCATATACCAGCTACACAACGATATGCATATGTATAAACAAATAAATGATACAGTAATAACCGTCGATGAGAATTTTGGTCTTTCTTCTTTATTTTCTGTTTTTTTTTTGCAAATAAATAATTTAAACTAACGACCAATTTTGTATGAGAAATAGTATTAATCGTACACCCGGTTAGGTTGATTCTGGTCCGCTTCGCGGCCAAGCTCGCTTGGACAAATTTTCTCAGCCGGTCCAGCTACGCGAAAAAGTTGTCCAAACGTGCGCTTGGCCGCGGAGGGCTTCAGAATCAATCTAACCGGGTGTACTTTCAAAGAGAAAAACGAAATGAAATAAAATGAAATAAAATAGATACCATAGTTGAAAACGGCAACAGTTATAGACACAGATATATTAATGGTTAGAGAAGAAATAGAATTTAGCACGTTTCATTTCTCTTTATTCGGAAAGAAGACGTGATAAGAAAAAGAAGAAGCTGTATGCGAAGAGGAGATGAAGAATGAAACTATTACTTTAACAGAGTAATATGGTTAAGGATAAATAAAAGTGATAGAATTTATTCAACAGAGATAGAGATAGAGATAGAGACAAAGAGAGCGAGAGAGTACCAGCTACCTGAGTGATAGCGTTTCTCCGAGTGGGTTACGCGACGTTGCGTGCGTCGAGCGCGTGGCTGAGGACGTCCACCTCCTCCACCCCCACCGCCACCACCACCGCCACCTCCGCCCCCGGTGCCGCCGCTGCCATATCCGGTTCCGCCACCACCACCGCCACCACCACCACCGCCGCCAATTCCACCACTTCCACTTCTTTCGGAACTGCCACTTCCAACTCCTCCGGCAACCCCAACAACCCCGACGACAGTGTTACCAACACCTCCAACTCCACCTCCACCTCCACCCCCTGTGATAGAGCCACATCGTCGTCCGGACAAAGAAAACACATCAATTCCTTGCCCCTTTTTTTCATTTTTATTATCTCTGACAATAAATTATCGCGATCCTCGCAAATTCGCTATCTTTTATCATTGTCTTGTATATTTAATATATACAACTAATACTGGACAATGGCAGATAATTGTTATATTATTATTAATTATTAATAATTGTTACTCTTATTTTAATTATTAATATCGTTGAATCGACGACGTTACCATCAGCTGTTTAAGTTTTGCTTCGCACGTTATAGATTTCACCTATATAATAATTCGCGGAGCTTGATTACCTAATATCGTGGTGATAAGAAACACGCAGGTCACCGAATACGCGATAGGTAAAAAAAAAAAAGAAAAGAAAATCAACGAATGAATTGAAATTAATTAACGTTGATAAATTATAATCCGTTTCGGATACGTCGACGTAGAGTTTCAAACACCTTTGGATAATAAATATGTATACAATATATTATACATAATTAAAATAATGAAAGTGAAAAAAGGTTAGACTCATAAATATAACAATACGCGTGTATTTCAGTGATTTATAAATTAATAAGGGATTATTATCGTTGGGATATACGAAGTATAGTACGTTTAAAAAGTTGCTTCAAAGTTGAAATGGATTCCGCGGCTCGTATTCGGGATTGCCGGTATGCAGACGCCCTACCATACCGAGCGAGTCGCGCCTGGTTGCAGGCAACTCTGATGACGACCCGCGCCGATTTCACCACGAGGTAATATACAGTTCAATAAACGTGTGTACTCGTGTGTATTAAGAAAAAAAAAACAAACAATTCTACGTTATATTATACGATTGTATTTAATGAATAAGCAAACTTTCTACTAATTATCAATAATAAAAAATAGATATATTAATATTAATAATTGTAACGAAAACACAAACTTTTATAATATAACGCGATGCAGAATATTGTGGAAATATAAAAATTCAATCAAGGCGCTCAAGCAGCAGCAGCATAAATGTGTATTATATGTATATGAAAATTATAAATATATCATGTATCGATTTGATATTGACTTTTTATACGATATGATATACCTATATTATATGTATGAATGAAATATGCGTATTATAATAAGGCTGTACGACGAGTGCGTAATTTTTTCATTATTATTGTGATTATTATTTTGTTTTTTCAATAAAATGAATCCTCATTATTCAAAGCTGTTGCACAAATTGCGAGTGAAGTCATGAGGTCAATTGACAATTTACGATCGCAATTATCAATTCGGTGTACTGCAGCCACTTTGGTCAATTTCAAGATGCTACTAAATCGTACATTATATACATATGTATGTGATATACATAAGTATAATGCATAAATACCATACGAGTATATAAACCAGTAGGTATATAAGAATGTATTTAGAAATTGAAAACAATCTTATTGTACACGCTAAAAAAAAAAAATCAAATTCCTACTTATCAAACAGGAATAATTATTGTATCATAACGCTGCATATGTCGATGATAAAATTATTCACCGAAATGAGAGTGACGAAGAAGGAGCAAAAAAAAAAAATCGCGTATTCCTAGCCCATTAAAAATGCGAAAAAAAACGTAACTCATACGTACTCGTGTATTTAAGCTATTAATTAATGAGCAGCGAATTGCTCGCTATGTAATAGCGTAACTTGCACTGACATAGTTTTAACAAAAAAAAAAAAAGAAAAAAGATGTATAAAAAAAAAACGATGGTTAGAGAAAATTAACTCTGCAGGCGCACGGAAAAATGTCCTTGACAAATGCAAATGATTCTATAGCACTTATATATGAGCTGTTTTCACTTAGGTAATTTAGATCTGCCATTGTTCATATATATACCTACATATAATGTATGCGATGAATATTGTTTATACAATATATGTAAAAAGATAAATCTCTTATTATATATACGAAAAATACATTAGGTATATAGCTATGTACTTGTTTTCTATATATATTTTCTGAGAATCGTTACGAGGCAACGTCCTGATAATTAGTAGGTATAATATTATAGCTTCGTATAGCGTGAGTGATAGTTTCAACATTTCATCCATAAATATATAATATATGTACGTACCTACGTACAATCTTTGTTAATCTATTTACCTACCGCCCCTTATATGAAAAAAAAAAAATTTAATTGTCTTTCTTATTTAATTTATTTACATCTTTTGATTTTTCATTTTCTATATAATACGTTCTCGCTTTCTGAATTACTTTTTTTTCTACTCGATTCTTTTTTTTTCTCTTTTGGCTTTTTTTCTTTTTACCTCGACCGAATTAGCTGTGAATTACCGACGACGACGATAGTGAACGTCTCCAAACGCGGTAAGAAACGACATTTTTATTCATCGGATGTAATTTCATCAAATCATTAAAATGTGGTAATCATTGAAATTCCACGATTCTCGTTTCTGTGTTTTTTTCTATTTTTTTTTAATTCATTCTCTTTAGGTTCGTTATCACCGTGAAACTCTACAGCTGCATTGTGTAAACGCATTCTTTTCGCCTAGTTCTGCACTTTATCTGTCAGCCATTTTCTATCTTTTTTTTCTCTCACCCCAATAAATATTAGTAGATATATACCTATTATTACAATTATACAGATATAATTTGTTTTAAAATACATATAGGAATAGTAAATTTCATTGTTATATATTATAGCAAAAGTTTGATGAGTTATATGATAATGTCACCATATACACATATAGTACCTAGTTAGATATGTGCGTATAATAAGTTTGGCGAAATTATAGATAAATTGCGGCTCATGCTTAAAAAAATTAGAAAAAAAATGAATAAAGAAATAAAATAAAAAAAGGGAATTATGAGAAAAGTTAACGAACTCACCCTGTTGTTTGGAACTGTACTGCTGCAGTAAACGGGTCCTTTTCTTCTCATAGCCTTTCTGCGTTATGTCCCCTGCGACAGATAGTTAAAAAAAACAATTACATCTCATGTTGAATGAAACAAATTATGAATAATCAAAATATATTCGGGGTATGAATTGAATATTTCATATGATATTTTTTTTTAATTACACTTGTACCTAAAAAAAAACAAGAGAATGCTATAAATAGAACATTTGTAAAAAGAAAAGAAAAAATAGCGGTATAAATTGCAGTGAGAAAACTAATTCAGAGGGTGAATAAAAGATGGCTTCCATTCATACAACTAGATGTATGTAAAAAAAAAAATAAGAAGTGGAACGAATAACGAGAATAGCTAAGGAGGAAGAAGAAGAACTTTAGCTCGCTCATCGTAACGTGGGGTATAAGATTTACGCATAGAATAAACAATTTTTATCTCCGTGTGTATAAACAATGTGCCAATCAATTGCGCAAATAGATTCGTATCTATAGGTGAAGATAATAAAAGGGTGTTGGAAACTCGCGTTATCGAACTTGTACATATATTCGAATGATGAATAATATAGATTGTTGTTTTTTTTCTTCAAAATTTGCATAATCGTTACGCGTATACATATATAAATATATATGAGCTGAAACTCAGTCCTTCTCATAACTATAGTATTATATACGAACATAAAAGTAAGAGAAGATAATAAAATTGAAATGAAAAAAAGAGAAAGAAAAAAAAAAAGAATTGCATATCACGCGAACCGTTGGAATCGGAAACCGTAACGTGCAGTATTATTTATATACATATAAGGTATATACATAGATATTATACATTATAGTTGTAAAGATTCCGGCGGTAAAACTTTTGAAAACATAGATAAAGTGAAGATTTTAGTTCGTTTGTTTGTTTGATTTTTTTTTCAATTTATTTGAATAGTTACTTTATTTTTATCGAATATGAAAAGTTGAATTCAGTTATTTATTTATTTACAGCGTCGTATTATATTATAATAGAAGGAAATGTAACGCTATTTTTGACCCAATTTATCCAATAGAAAAATTGTCGTTTTATACGTAGGCGAGCAGTTACGAACGAGATGCGGTCATTGGCCAATGCAATATTACAGTACATATATACCATAATATGTAATATGTATCTAGACACTGCAGTGTAGAAACAATTCATGCTAAAATTATATTTTATAAATAGTTTTCTATGCGTACAATTGTTAAATTAGTAAATGAGATTGTGCAGTGTTCTCATGATAATTATTATTAATATTAACGACACATTTCCTTCGCGACATTTTAGTATTATATATAAGACGATATATGATTATGACTTATGCGATTAATGTCCAATTATGTAAATATACGTATATCATCACAACTATTATACATTGTGCGTAATAATGAACGTGTGAAAAATTTTTAAACTCGTATATAATATCTTCTTTTGTTTGGTAAAATTTAAAAACCAATTCGAATCACCTAATTTCAAATCTTGATATAATATACATTATATTCTCATTGATCCTACTTTCTAATCATGAACTTTCAATTCTTTTTTTCTTCGTCTTTTTTTTTTTATTGTTTTTGTTCTTTGAATTTTTGCAAGTAATTTTTGAAGGCCGATGATACAGAGTGCAGGTATAACAAATTGTTTCGATATTCTGTGGGAAATCTTTGAAATTTCTTCCGGCCATCCCTGAAATGTGAAAAAATATTTCCTCTCATTTACATTCATGTAGTTTGTTTTTTGTAATAAAATTAGTTCTTTTTTCATACGGAACGGGAAACTACTTGCGGAAGGTGCAGCCCGTGCAGACTAGGAAATCCCGTGGTCGTATCGAGCAGATGGACTTGATGGGGAATTTAAAACCCGTTTTATCACGCTTCGTAGCGTTCTGTGACACAGATCACAGTTTCCATGGATAACCACGGGAATGTTTACCTAATTCCATAGACCGAACTGATCTCTATTTTATACCTCGAGGGATAATTTGATTCCCTTCAATGCATCCGTTTTCATAGTAATTCCAATAACCGCAAGGTGATTCGCTCCCATTATTTCGCATATGCGGTTGAAAATCGGTGCGGTTTTATTTATTTATTTATTTATTTATTTATTTATTTCTCGTTCAATTGGAACGCAAAGAAATTCGAAACAAAAAAGAAACAAATAAATAAAATGGACTCACGGGATCTGTTGCGTCGGAGAGATGAACATTTTCGCACGAGATAAACTGGCTGTCCACCTCTCCGCAATTGTGACCTTCTTCTGAGGGGTCTTCTTCTCTGCTGGTGATGTTGTTGCGTATTTTGTTGATCGTGTCTTTGTTTTCCACCTTTTTCATTCGTAACCAAAGAAGGCTGGTTCTGAAGCGGCTCGGAATCACTTTCACTGGTACAGGAGGGGCAGCGATTATAGCTGCGTTCCGATTCTTTGGGCGTACAAACGACGGCAGAAGTAAGAGAGGCAGAAGAAGAGGAGTTCTCCAGTCTTCCAACGAAGTTGGTGAATTTACGCGAAGCGAAATAATTCGCAGACAGATCGGGCTGCCAGCTCCTTCTTTTTGCGAGAGCACCGGAGACCCGTAATTCAGCAGACACGAGCTTGTCTTCGTTGAAATCGCTGATTTTTCCGGCAGCTGAAAATTGCCCCGAAGAAGGCGACGAAGAACTCGAAGAAGGTCTCCTCCGATTGTTGTTTGAAAAAATGTCGTTCCTCGATTCCGACCTTTGGTTAAAATCGCCGGAAAGCAGGAGCTTCTGATCATCGAATTCGTCCGAATGATTCGAGTAAGCATCCTGCAGATCGATCTGGAGTTCGACGTCGTCTGGAAAGTAGCGAATTTCACGCCATACCCTACGATGCCTGCGGGATCTTCGTCGCTCCGGAGGAACAAACCATACGGGACTTACAGAACGGTCTTCGAGTTCCCCCCCGGCTTCTGTTACGAGCCGGGTTTTTCGAGTACCTTCAAACTTCCGGGTCGATGATCGGCGTCCACCTTTTTTTTTAAAAGAAGAATTCCCCCGCGAAGCAGCGGTCGATTTACGCGGTCCTGAAATACGCTTGAAGTACCCGTCAGGGCTGACGCTCAGCGAAGGTTTCGGCGCCTTTTTTCGAAAAAATCCATTCTTGGATCTCCTGAACGCCGCGAGTCGGGAAATTGATAAAGAAAATCCGAAACCTTGAGAACCATTTGTACTATCTTCCCTGATTGTTACAGGACATTTTTCCGGGGCGGATACAGTCCTGGAAACTGTCGGCTGTGGCTTGCGCTCCTTCAGAGCACTGTCCAACGAATGATGAGCGCAGGGCGCCCCAGGAACTAAAGACGATACTGGAATCCCGTCTCTCCAGATCCTTCCAAAGCTGATACTAACACTCGGCGTCGTTCCCTGCTCACTTTGAAGCTGAGATTCTGCTGAATCAGGAGAATTATGATCTTTATTATCAAGAGTAACTTGCACCTGAGAATGTCCGGCGGTTGATCTAATATCTCTTCTACCGATGACGGGAGATTTCTCCAGTTTCAATACCTCGAATCTGTTAACCAATTCATTGGAAAGGTCGACGTTGGATTTGTTTGATATAACCGAGGTATCGTGAGACTGTATTTGGTTTTGTTGTTGGGCATTCGTAGCTCCTGAGGAGTTGATATCGTGGGCGGTTCTGACGCCATGTAGCCATTCCCCATATCCAATGACCCCGACAATGTCTTCTTGCAGAGAAATCGGAGTTTCCGAATCACGATTCGGTAATAATTTGCTGCTTTGATTTCCTCCCGTTGATACGATAACATTTTGATTTTTTTCACGAGCTTCGGCAGCGTTTTTTTGCTGCAATTTCTGCCTCCGTTTACCCCGATCCAAATAACTCTTTCGAATCGATATTCTCTTGAACGATTCACTCCTCTTAAACGATGGCTCGTCGCGATCTTTTCCCCGGCCCACCAGCCTCCTCAGATTTTCAAACGACAGAGGCCTCATGAACCCGCGATGGTGTGCCGCCTGCGCACCACCCTCTAGGCTATATCCTTCAATACCGCATTCCAAGCGGCGGCACACGCTTCGATTCTCAACTTACCCGCAGCACAAGCAGCAGCAGCAACCAACTTATCGTCGTTAGCCTCGCTGCACAACCTCGATCTATACTCAATCGAGAATATAATAACCCGATCCCTCCTCAGGGATTCCACCTCAAGAATTTATGCATAAGGCAATGCGATCTCGCTACTTTCATATCAGTAGAATCGCAAATGCATAAATTTGCGTATATCACATAGCATACACTTTAATCCTTCTCGATGCACATTTATTGAACTTTACACCACTGAACTGCATCTTGCGTCGCACACCATCAGTTCGATAGGTTTGTTTTTCACGGTATCCTTATATTATTTTCTTATTCTGTGGCAATTCACAAATCAACAGGATCGACTGCCTCCTGATTTCTGATTATCTAATTAATATCTAACCCTAAATGAGACGAAGAGCGCGTCTGGCAACAACCGGCATCTCAATCGTCTGCACGAAACTGTTGGTGCGGCTATTAAATAAAGTTAAAAAGACTTTCAGCCTCGGAGGAGGAATCGAAGTCGGTACTATATACACCGAAGGAGGAGGCGAGACAAGGCGAACCAAGAGAGGCAAGGCGGCAGTCGAGCCTCCTTCGTGGGTATGGTGGCGATGATGATGGTGATGGTGATGGTGGTGGTGGTGGTGGTGGTGGTGGTCGTTCAGGACGTAGTGGTGGTGGCAAGTCGCTTGGCCACTCTCTCCGACGTGGGGGACGTCGTCGTTGTTTCTGTTGCCGTTGCTGTTCCTGTTACCGACGCAAAGAACTCTCCTCCTCAAAATCCCACTCCTCTTCTTCTTCTTCTTCTTCTTCTTCTTCTTCTTCTTCTGCCAACTACCGCGCATCGTACAGCATCGCGTATCGCATCACGACAAGCACTGGCCCGAGGCACGATGTAGGTGCAAGTCGGGCCACACCGAAGTTAAGGATAAAGCTAAAGCTAAAGCCAAAGCAAAAGCCTGCAGAGCCAAAGCAAAAGCCTGCAGAGCCAAAGCTAAGGGAATAAGAGGCAGCCGGGACTCCTCTCTCATCTCGTTTGAGTGGGCACGAGTATAACTAACCCAACCAACACTCCCTTTCCTCGGAGTATCCGCGGCTCTTTCGAAGAGGATATAAGGAGGAGGCTGACTGAACGAGGATCACGAACGGAATTCACCGAGTCTTATATCTCCTCATGCCTTTCCTATACGTGCGCGGGGTACACCTTTCATGTTTCACGTATATCCCCCCATCATCTGCCATTTTCCTATACACACACACACACACAGATGTACATTTTTATACATACATATATATATCCGTTATTTCTCGTCTACGTAGTATGTGTGAAAAATGGTAAATGTATGCGTATCAAAAGGTACGTACGTATAGGATCGTACCTTGGTTAGGCATGCCGCACTTACGTGACCCTTTCTCCGGGTAAATTGACTCTCCACGGATACAAAGTAGACGGGATAGAGTGGTACCTGGGAGTCTAAGAGTCTGGAGGCTGTTGGGAGGAAAAGAAGTTTTTAAATTAACAAGTGACCCTTTGAATATCACACATAGGATCTGCAGTACTTTCTCCCGATGCAGTGCGGTTTTACGTATCGCTTCTCTGTAATATTCCAAAAGCTATATATGCACTATTAAAAAATTTCTCCTAGCTTTCGTGACCTTTAACTTTAGTCTTTTTCTTCTTTCTTCGTCAATTGTTTGAACGTAAATCAATCGCTGATTAAAATCGATCAGACGATGAGCGAAAAAAAAAACCGCACCTCTTTTTATTTTACTATCCAGCTCAACTCTGCCGATGTCGATGACGATGAGGGGGATTATGTGATCAGCCGGCATAATTTTTTATACAACGTCATACGGGGTTCGCGCATCCATACGATATATATATTTCGTTGACGGTTTCGTATACATATACTTATGATAATTTTGTAACATAAGAAGGACATCCGGAAGTTATCGAGAACGTGTAAGAGCACACATTTATAGGGATACGTATAACGCACAGGTTATACGTATAAAGTGTCTGATCCTATTCCGGAAACATTTAAAGGACTTCCATGACAAGCCCTGAAAATTGAACCTCATATTCAGAACTTAGGTATAGCGTGTAGAACCTTAGGTTAATATACATACAGGAAATTCAATGCCACTGAATACGCATTAGAAAACAAAATAGTACCAAGAAAAAAAAAGAAAAAAAAAACTAATCATTCGGTTCAAGTTTCGGGCAAAAAAAAGATATCGTGAAAAAAAAAAAAAAAATCTCTGTTCTATAATTAGGATGTTATTTTATATATAAAAGTTCACATTATATTTAATTCTTGTTTCGTTGAATTTTATCAGAAAAAAAATTGAAAAACAAAAAATTTGAAGTTTGGTGTTACGTATTATACCGATATAGCATATATACAGATACACGTGAACTTTACTTGGAGGCAACGAACGAAAGAAGAAATGAATACATATGTGGAGTGAAAAATGTGAGTTGTGGAGGTGCAGCACACGTTATAAGCAGCGAGGCACCGGTCGATTCAAGGCGTTTTGAGGACGTTTACCCAACGATGGACGACCTTGATCTCGAGAGGTCCATACCGGCACCCGGCTATCCCGGTGAATCGCCCACCTGTACGCAACAGCAGCAGCAGCAGCAGCAGCAGCAACAGCAGCCGCAACACGTCACAATTTCTTTCTAGCGACGGCTCGCGTCAGAAGGCGTCACAGTGCGGATGTGCATATAAAAGACGCTATAGGTACGTGACTAATCGGGATATTGCGAGTCCCTCGACCCCGCTCGATTTTTATTTCCTTTCTTTTCCTTCGCAAAAAGAAAAAAACAAAAAGAAAAACCAATGCGGGGAACGAGAATTTCTCGGACCCATTTTCTGCACATTTCTTCTTTTTTTTTTGGTCCTTTTCTTTTTTCAGTCATATTTTCACAAACGACTTTGACCCTCGTCTTCGACCGACGACATTGGAACGCTGTAATCTCACCCTTGAGGAGCAACAACCCGATCGTTTTTATGGTATTTACACGCGTGCAGGACACGTAACCCGATATACACGTATGGGTTATAGTTATTTCTTTTTTTTTTTTTTTAATGTCTTTTTGTTTTATTTTTATACATCGCGGATTTTATTACTTCTGCATATTTTCTAGATATGCAACCGCCGAGTTGCAGAGATCGATCGACCGATGCGGACTCGAATATCATGTGACTTCTTTTTATTTTCTGCATAATTGAAAACGTGTAATAGCGATACCTTTTGTTATTTTTCACCATTTTTTAATTTCCTATAGATTATGGAACTTTGTTTCTGCAGATAAAAAGAGACGACTGATTTTTGTTCAATCCTTAACGAATGATTTCAATGTAGTGTTTCGATTGTCGGCTTGTAATTAGTACACTTTGAATACCAGTAGCTCGGAATTGAGCTCCTGCGGGCAACGAAAATTAGGTATATTAGTAGCATAAGGTACGTAATGTAATTATTCCAGTTGTTGTTATACGCGGTTTACAAACTCAAGAATAAAAAGAACTGGGTATGAATAGGGTAGATACGTCATCGGTTTTAATGTATTGTGTATGTTGTGTGTGCCAGAAAATTAAAAAGAATTACACGTGCGGTCGGGTGTGCTGCGGCTTCAAACTGGCATTGTGTAATTTTTTTGTTATTTGTCAACTCTGAAGGAAGTTAGTTGAAAAACTTTATTTGACAATGGAAAACAGGATGTTTTAAAATTGATTATAACTGCAGAGTTCGTAGAATCTAATGAACCAGATTTGGAAAGGAAAGAAAAAAAGGAATTCACGTATTTGCAGACTGGAAGATAAAAATAAAAAGAGCCGCTTCATCCTGGGTATGACAACGGTAAATCATAGAACGTATTTCTAGATCCTAAAGCAAGTATGAGGATTCGAATGTGTACATCAAAAGCTTAATAACGAACGTCTTCATATCGTATCAAATAATAAAACATCTGTTAGACGAGCGGCAACTTTAACGTTTTGTATCTATGGGCGGCAGCAAGTGTTACGATAGGGGAAAAAAAGATGAAAAAAGATAAAGATAAAAACAAGTATTTTTACGTAACGATCGTTATTGGGGATAAATGTTTGTGCTTATAAAAATGATGGCGTAGCCTTAGGGCAAGGTAAATAAAATGCAGCAACAGGCAGTGCTGCTTCTTTTGAGATCGTTGAGTATAAAACCTAAAAATAGTGTTCTCGGTGCTTATGAGATAAGCTAATAACGCAACTTAAGTCTCTCGAGGTAAAATACGAAACCAAATAAAGCACTATACGTATTTCTTTCTCTCCAGGTAGCTCGGAGATCAGGATTTTGCTAATAAAATTATTCAAAGAATTTGCCAACGACTTACGGTGATTTGCTTGGGTTTGATTTCGGGGGATTTGGAATTTTTTTACATCGAATTCTGAGATGTACATAATTCTGCGGCTTCTAGAGCGTTGCTAACTGATCAGTATAGGTATACCATGGTTTTTCTCACAAATAGTCAGTCAGGTTGATATTTTACACCTGCAGCTTTGAGGTTGACGTCATTCCCCTTCGGAAAGACAATATGACGAAGAGGATTAACACGCATGTTGGGTGACATGGGATTATTGAATATAAAGAACACCACCACTATCATAATCATCATCATCGAGGGCAAGATCGGGGTAGCAACAAATAGGACAATAGATCGGCGTGAAACATGGGACAAAGGATTATTTAAAGGGGACGAACACGTTAGGAGTTAATGAGCCGGTGGAACGGTATGTGAGGTCGTCGATGGTAAGAGGGGTTTGATATTTCGCGGGAATAATTATGTTGGATTAATTGGTGTGAGGTTTGAAAATGTTTGGTCCTGCGGATGAATGGGGAGAATTGAATGGAGAGGTGCGGCTGCTGGTTCCAGCCAACTGTCTCTTGGTCGTCGAGTGGTGCAGCTTTTATGATGGGCTTAATTAGACGGTCGTCAGCGGTAATTAAGGGCGGTTAGAATAACAAATTAGGATAAGCCCCACCTTTGGTGTTTACGTAACACGGTGTCACGTACAATTCTTGCGAATTAAAATGGCAACAGTACGAAATTATCGATTATTACGAAGGCGCCAGACGCAGGGTTCGTACCTCTACAGGCTACGCGGTGAGTCAGAAGGGGTTAGTCGTTTAGCAGTTATTATTTCATTTAAATACCTTCAGATAGCTCGAGGTCCAGCTCCGCAAGCTTTTCCCTGACATCCTCTGGAAGCTTGCTCACGTCGATGTTAAACTCGGCCATCGCTAGGCCATCAGCACTTTACCGAAATGTCGAATTTTCCAACCGCACATTCCACAACCCGTTAACACTATTTGGCCATCTTGCTTTTTACTGCTTTATATGAACCACGCCAGACGGAGACACTCATCAGATGTCAACTTCGACGAACAGGTGATCTCCGATTTCGACTCAAACTTCGAGTTGACGCTTCGGGACTATCGAACATTGAAATTATATTTACGCGGGTAAAATCTGTCAAAATTCTGAACATTTTCTAACCTACCATCCGTATTGTCGACTGCTCTCGTGATGGCGAGATAACCTTCACTTTTAATGTTGAATGTTGACTATTTTTCTTAATCCCGCGACATGGAACTCCTGGATGATCCGAGTTTCAAGAGTAAATACCATAAGTCAAAATCGAAAGTGAAGCAATGGGAAAGTGGCTTCATGGAAAAATATGGGAGGAAACCGAACAAGGTGGGTGAGCTTACATTTACCAGATTGTTACCTACCCATCCTCTAATATCACCTCGGGTACGCATGATTCTCGATTTTTGTCGGAGTAATTTAAGTTGTCATTTATGTTTTCACCAGAGCGATATCAAGGAGGCTGACGTCTCGATCAGAGATGCGTACAAAATGTACTGGAAATTGAAGACGCGAGCTTTGGAAGAAACTTTAATGGATATAACATTTTCTGACGATGTCCAAGCAAATATATCTAGTTGCTCATTGAACACGTCTGTTGCGGTGGATTCTACTGAAAAAGAAAAGGAGCTACAACCTGATGTTTGCAATACAGAAAATCGTAATCCAGAGGTTGAGAAACTTCCAAAACAAACAGATTTTGAGGCGGTGCCCTCAGAGACTGGAATAAACGCAGAGGGAGCATGGGGAAGTCATTTGAACAATGAAAAAAAAGTGGTGCAAAAAAAGGAGAATCTTCTCGTGGGTCGATCAACTTCGTTTCAGTTATCGCAGAAAATGTTCAATAGTACCAGTTTTACCAAGAGAAATCCCAGGAAGTCGTTATCAATGGTCAAGTCTAAGAGCAGGTCTGATTTGGACACCAGTATGTCATCAACATTCCAAAAAGATGGAGTGGAGACACAGACAGAAGATGGATTCGATCCCAATGAAATAATGAAACCAATATCTCAGGATAAGGTGAAAGTGAGTCACCCAGAGAATAAAATCAGCTGCCAGCCAGTAAGTGCAATTCATCAATTAATATCAGGCAAGGTAGTGAATATTTCAAGAAAAATAGATGCAGGCTGGCTAGAGAGATGTTCAGGTCAAAATTATCCTGAGGGTTCATCGTCGCAACCGAACAGATTATCCGGGATCAGCGATTCTGGGGTTGAATCATTAGAATCGAGCACATATTCACCATGTACCATAAATACTTTAGTTAGTTCACAAACTCCTCCGCTGTTTTCCGACGAAGAGGATTTTGTTTGCGGCAGTGACTCCGAAGGTGAACGTAAAAACAAGCGTGTTAGAAATATTAGAATACATGCAAGCAGCTTCGAAAGTCAACCATTCAAAAGGCCATGCAGGGAACCTTATCAGCCAAGTTTAGCCAGCCTGCCGCCGTCTCAAGAGACTGCTGAAATTAATTCTAGTTTTCCATACTCCGTAAAAACTGTAGAAAATAGCTTAAGAGAATTGTCAATACCAAGAAATAGTGAAATAGAAGTGAATAATACGGACAAAAAAGAAGCGAAATCTGTGACTGACAACATAGAGAATAGCAATATGCGGAAACAATGTGATGAGATTACCGTCAAGTTATCTGCTTCAAATGAAGTAAAAGAACAGGTTGTGGAAACTGCTCCTACCACACAGACCCAAAGACGAACTAATAGCAGGATCCAGGATGATACTTCTGACGATTCTGAATTCCAAGCTATGCGTAATGACAGCAACAAAACTGAAGAAGTAAGGAAAACTCGCACAGTTCGTACTGCCAAAAAAGCTGCTCCTACAACAGGAACTCGACAACGTGCTTCCAGAAAGATCCAACAAAAGACTCCTGATGATTCTGAACCCGAGACTACTCGGACGACACGCACTACTAGAAATACAACCCGAACCCAGCGGAAAACCTATAAAAAAATCCAAGAAAATACTTCTGATGATTCTGAATCCGATTCTATGCCTGATAATGAAAATGACGATGAGGAAATTGAAAAAACGAGGAAAGCCCGAGCACCGAGTACTAGAAAAACTGCTCCACCAAGACGAACTCAAAAGAAAAATGATGAAAAGGAAGGAACTCAAACAACACGACCTGTTAGGAAGCCGCCATCAAGAGCCAGCAAGAAAAAAATTGACCATTCTCCAACTACAGAAACAAATGAACTACTTGAGAGACCTGAGCCCCAAATTTATGGAGTTGATACAGTAAATGCAGTGCCCCGATTCGCATTACCAAGAATTGAGAGTGGCGATTTAGTTGCCGACTTTTCGCAAGTCATTTCTAAATCCCTGCCTACAGATGGTTTAACACCTGAAGCATCTGGCTCAAAAAGCAAGAAAACACTGACGGATAAAGAAAGACTTGAGGAAAAAATCTCTACTGGACGTATAAATGAAAACTTTGTGAGAATTAATCTGAAAAAGAAAGTGTTTGTGAGAGGGAAAAAGACCATGACGTTTCAAAAGTACAAGAAAAATCAGTGGAAACAGAAGAAAAAAGCATTGGCATCCGGAGAGGGAGGTTTGGACATGGCTGACTTGGTTGAAAACAAGGGAATTTTGAAATGTTTCAAATGCGGTGATATTGGCCACTTTTCTAAGGAATGCAAGTCGCTAAAGTCTGATGATTTGCTCCCACTGATTGGTGATGAAGAACCATGTGAATATCCAACACTGGATGAGGCGGCGAAGATGGCGAGTGAATCTGTTATGGCGGCTCATCGGAATAAGCTTAGTATTATTCCACAGACTTCTTCCCGTGCCTTACTTTTGCCACGGATCAAAGATGTTGAAGATGATGAAACTGAGATGAAAAATACGTCAGATGCTGATCCCGAACCAGTTCCGACTGATGACGAAAACATCGACAATTTGCTAAATGATCTTGACTTCGCAGATGACATGGAATTTAATGAACCTGAAACTGTGAGTTAGATGCTTATTTGTAATACTTTTAATGAGTGCTTGTTTCAGATCTTCCAAAATAATCGTAAGAGAACCCCCATGAATCTTGTTTCTAGGTTTTATCAGGACATACCATACCTGAACATCTTCTTTCAAAACTACTTCCTCCAGAAACTGGTCCTGTGGAACCTTTGTATCCCAGAGAATCGAGCAACCAGCTTGGCGGTAATTTTTTCAGTTTATTTACCAAGTACCTGTGACCTGTTGTGTGAAAAATTGTGAATACACTTTATTTATACTCTAATTGATATTGCAGCAACACCAAATGACGTCTTGGAGGCATTGAAAAATTTCGGCCACGAGGCCTTCAGACCTGGGCAAGAGAAAGCAGTGATGAGAATATTGTCTGGACAGTCGACGTTAGTCACTTTGTCAACCGGTGCTGGAAAAAGCTTGTGCTACCAACTACCTGCTTATCTTTACGCTAGGCATTCGCGGTGCATCACTCTTGTTATATCCCCTCTAGTTTCTTTGATGGATGATCAAGTGACCGGAGTTCCGAAGTTTCTATCAGCGGCTTGTCTGCACACTGCTCTAGCAGCGAAACAACGAACAATCGTTATGGACAAGGTGAAAGAAGGGACTCTCGATATTCTCCTTGTATCTCCAGAAGCTGTCGTGGCTGGAGAAAAATCAACAGGCTTTGGCGCCCTCCTCAGACAACTTCCTCCGATTGCTTTTGCCTGCATCGACGAAGCACATTGCATTTCTCAATGGTCCCACAACTTTAGACCATCTTATCTCATGGTCTGTAAAGTATTGAGGGAAAAATTAGGAGTGAAAACTATTCTGGGCCTGACTGCAACAGCCACGAAATCAACCGCTGAAAGTATCGTTGAATATCTGAATATTCCCGATGGAATGGCTGGCGTTATTTCTGACACTCCATTGCCTCGTAATTTAACTTTAACGGCATCGAAGGATGAGCATCGTGATCATGCGCTGGTAGATTTGTTACGGAGCGAACGGTTCGAAAATTTGGATTCCTTGATCGTTTACTGCACAAGACGAGACGAGTGTGTCAGGATCGCTGGCTTATTGAGAACATCTTTAGCTGTGAGTAAGAGAGTGTTGAATTCTAAATATCCGATAAACATTCTGATATGGCTTCCTCGCAGGATCATAAAACTCGTGGGAAATCAGAGAAAAAGGTCTCCCCCATAGCAGAGGCTTATCATGCAGGATTATCAGCCTCTCGGAGAAAGGTTGTTCAAAAAGCTTTTATGAAGGGAGACACCAGGATCGTAGTTGCGACAGTTGCCTTTGGAATGGGTATTAATAAACCTGATATCAGGGCAGTTATTCATTTCAATATGCCCTCGAGTTTCGAAAGCTACGTGCAGGAGGTTGGCAGATCTGGGCGAGACGGTCTTCCTGCCCATTGTCACGTGTTTATAAGTTCCGAGGTAAGAAATAGAATATCACTAGTCAGAACACTGGATTCATCGATATTATGATTTTCAGACATCAGGTGACAAGGCTGAGTTACGACGTCATATCTACGCCAATGGAGTCGACAGACATATGATTAGACGTTTATTACAAAAAGTGTTTGTACCGTGCTCTTGCGCCCACACCGGCAATCCCAGTATTGCCAAAAGATGCCCGGGCCACGAAGTTGCCTTACCAGTAGATGAGATTGTCAGAGTTCTTGACATACCTCAAGAAATTATCACCACTCTTCTTTGTTACCTTGAACTTCATCCGAAAAAATTCATTACCACTTTACCATCGGTTTACATCAACGCTAAGGTGACCAGTTACAATGGTCCGAAAGCTTTGAAAATTGCCGCTCAATCGGTAAGATTAATAACATTTTTCACAATCTGACGATTGCATACCCTACAAGAAAGTTCTATAATATTCACGGATGTACATATTTGATTTCCCTTTTTTAGTCACCGCCACTAGCCATGGCCATTGCTTTAGATTCTAAACGAGGGATATCTCATGAAAATAGTTCGATCATAGAATTCCCAGTCGTGGATGTTGCTGCTGCTATAGGATGGGATAGCGGTGTCGTGAAAGGCTCCCTAAAAGATCTGGAGTGGAAGAATACAGGTATAGTTATATCCTAGATTTCTTACTCTGCACGAAATCTAGTTTTTTTTTCTACTCTATTTACAGAAAGTGGCGGATGGAAGAGAACTGCGATATCCGTAACCTTTGATACACTAGGCTTCAGAGTAAGAGCACCAGGAGATTTGTCAAATGCAGAATTAGACGAAGCTTTGAATTTATTGACAGAACGTACGTCGGCTCAACAGCAAATGGGCCTCTGCCAGTTAGAAGCAATTTGCTTAGCACTGTCAAAAGTGTCTGTAGATCATGTCAGACAATGTCGAGAGCTCACAGAAAATTTGACGGGCAGATCCGAATCGCTGAAGGAGACAATCAGGGACTATTTTCAATCTGAAAACCCTATGGGAAAAATCGATTTGAAACTCGAGGTTCGTTCGAATTAATAATTGGGAAATTCGTTATCTGCTATTATAGTTGCGGACTCAATCGTTTTATCAGTCTGATATTTATTTGTCTTTTTTCTTTCTCCTCTACAGACCAAGCTGCTGAACGAGTCCCAGATCGCAAATGACGTTCGAAGTCTGGTCCATTGTTATCGGGATAATAATTTTACGGGACGTGCAGTTGCGCGCATTTTCCATGGAATACAAAGTCCAAATTTTCCGGCATTAGTGTGGTCACGATGTAGGTTTTGGAGAGCTCATCTCTCCGCAAATTTTGAACTCATCTGCCAAATAGCCACGCGAGAGATTTTGGCCATGCGGTGATAGGAGCTAGTTACAATTACATATTAGATTAAAATAGTTTTCAATTCTGGAAAAGATGATATTCATTTTCCTTGGACTACGATGCTCCGAATCAAAGAATCGAACCACACCATTGGCAGTTAATACGTCATTAGTCAACACGGACGTGTGATTATCTACTTTTTATTTTATCTATTCCTTAATTTATTTATTGCATGAATTTAAGCCAGAGTGGCGGCGAAATAAATCTGTGATTACGCATACGGACTTGAATACAGATTTTAAATTTTCGAAGCATTATTAAAAGCATGCTACGTATTTTCGTTCATTTTTTCTTTTATTGAGCTTGACGAAATGTAAAAAAAATATATGGTTCACAGTCTATGCCACACATTCCTAGGTACAATATATCCGGATAGCCTAATATTGTGTTTTGTGACGTTATTTGTTCTAACAGTAAAAAATAACAAAGAACACCGTATAAAACTGACCTTCCAAAACATCAGCGAACTTTACCTTTTTAATAAATGTATAGGTTTAAAATTGAACGAAAGAAGATTTAACATCGATGGCATAAACTATGTTTACCAATGAGTTTGTTTTTGATTAACCGAATTCCTGAATAAAAAATTGAACCGACTTCCCTGTGGATGCTTTACTTTTACGCACCGCTCCATATCAGTCCTACAAAACTCGACACGTTGACGTATGACAGGAGACGCGTTGACTGAACATCTTCCCTCTTTGTCACATTGTGTAGACGCTGCCCATTGGTTATAAATCGTAACAAATTTGTGAATAAAACGCAAAATCTCTGCCATGATGCGTTAACTGAAGAATATACGCAATGCTTGACGAGATGATCATTAAAAGCTCATTTGAATGGCCTATTAGCTTTGTGAGTTCCGTAAGGTGTCGCCATCCTACCCCCGTGAGCATTTCGCTAACTACTTTTAGTGCTGTATTTAAAGGGAGGCTTTAAATCTGACTCTTCCGTTGAGAAGATAAGTAAAATTTCATTCTTTTCCCAAAATTTGATACACATAATTCATCGATAAATAGGAAGTAAAGAAATAAAACCCTTATGCGTACTAATTATATTTATTTTCATCTCAAACTATTGCTATCGTATAATAGAATAGACGAGAGTTTATCGCATGCATAACAATTGAGAGATCCATTAATTTAAAACAATTCGTTTACATCTATCCCTATAGGATGGAGTATGGTCATAACTTTTGTATCTATCTATAGTGATAATACGTAAAAAAAAGGTATTAAACGCGACAAAATAATGTCGTACGCGTGTATTTGAAGGACGCTTGTGTCGCATTTGCGGCAAACCGACTACTATTATAAAACATAAAATATATTTATTTGAATGAAAAAATTGA
This sequence comes from Athalia cordata, assembly GCA_963932425.1. Classification (NCBI taxonomy): domain Eukaryota; kingdom Metazoa; phylum Arthropoda; class Insecta; order Hymenoptera; family Athaliidae; genus Athalia; species Athalia cordata. The sequence continues at coordinate 38,915,569 of OZ010626.1, forward strand.
ACTCCAAATCCAAAATATACAGCGCGTATTAAGCTCTTATACTATAATTATATTACCATTGCTAATCCCCACGAGCTATATCAATTTCAAATATTGTCATTAACTTATTATCTCAGAAAAAATAAATCCTTCTTCCGTTTATCAAACACTCTCTATACAGCAGTAGCAGCCAACGCACACCATCAAAATTGTGTGCACGATAAATATAACTATACATCGCGTGTATAACATAATAATGTGTTATACACATATTAGAGGTACACTGTTCGAAGGCACTTGGATTTTGATTAAGTTATTTGTTCATTTATTCGTTCTTTCGTTTCTAAAAATAAGGCGTTCAAATTTCAGGTGACAACCCTCTTCATATAGTTACACTGGCGTAGAAATTTGTCGGCCCGTATCGCCTGCATTTTTCCAATCCGATCCATGCACGTCTTGCTTTGGCAAAGAGCGCAGAATTCTGAACTGATAGAGTGAAAAGGCGATCTGAAGTAAACGTCCGCATCTTTCAAATACTTATTTTTGTGATGCGCCCAAATGTGGAGGAAACATTCCAAGCACATGAGTACCACTATTACCCAACGAAAATAGAATATTATTGGTATTAAAAGCATGATTGGACTTGTTTGACCGAACGGTTCAACCGAGATTGGAAATCTTCTGGTTTTCGGCTCATTTTCTGGGTGCATTTTATCACCGTCGGTTAATCGCAGGTCATCGTCTTGCTCGTGTTGCTTTTGAAGAGCTCGAGGTATCTGAAACCAAATTTAAAAAAGAAAGAGAGAAATTCAGAATGTTGTAATAAAATTATTGACCCCATTCAATCGTAAATACGATACCTGGAATGGAACTCGTCGCCGAGACGGATGATTTTCTTCAGCTTCTTCGGGTTCGCCAGTTTCGAGATTGTTGTTTTCGGGGTCAGTGAAATTGAGGAGCGAAGATTTGCAGCCTCGAAGAGCCGCCGGTTCTAGTCGTTCCCCGGTTTCTTCGTCTACGAAATCCTCATCCATTTCGAAGGTTATATACGTTCGTTCTCGAGTTACGTGAAGTACCGATTGTCACACAGTCAATCGCGGAGGTGCAAATCCCAACAAAGGCCTCCGGGGTCGCAGCTGGGGTCACTTCCCGGAAACTGCCTCGGTTTATGCTAATTAACAAATTGTAATTATTTTCATATACCCGAGCGAAACACCACATACAAAATATATAGGCCGTTCTTAATTCAATGCATTAATCAACGATCTTCGATATAAGAATAGCAAAAATACTTTTCTCCTAATTTCTCGAAGCCTTCGTTTAAATGACAATTATTTTTCTCTAACGACCCTCTGATCATTTTACAAGTATAATAATACCATAGCAACCTGTTCAGAATTTTAACACATGTATTTATAAAATCATTCTAGTTTCAAAATATATATATATACCTATATATATTTTATATACCATTTATGCAACTTCGTTTACGTCAATACCAAATATAATAAACGAGTATATAAATGACTTGCGATATATATTTAACGTGTGAAGAATGTATCGGTGATTTTTTACACCATTATTATGAAAAACAAAAAAAATGAATTTTAATTCTCAGAATTTAGTAACCCGGATGTTATGCCTTTGGTTAAGGATATACTGGATGAAAAAAAAATTGCAATAATAATATACTGCAACTATCTAGCCCGTAGGTTCGATAAGTAATGAATATATTTATTTAGTTATAGTTACTTACTCTGTAAATGTTATAACGGTTAATTTTTCAACAAAATTACGAACATCTAAAATCTCATTCTACTTCTTTCCATGGCAACGTAGTATAGGTATTCGTAGCAATAAAACTCAAATTCTCGTATAATTCACCAGTGATGGAAATTTACCACAGTTCAGTTCGTGCAGTGTACATGTATAATACCATGGAGATGTATAATTATTATTAATATTATTTTTATATTTTTAGTTTCATACGCGGTAAGAAGAAGGTAAAATAAATAAAAAAGAGATCCAAAGAGAACGATTTCACCACAAGATTATACGTGCGTATACGAACTTAAAACGTCGGAGGACGCGGACACCTTCACAACATTCACATTCGGTCAACTTTTATCGACTAAACCGACCAGATTTTGACGTACCGATATTTCGAACGGCGCTGATGATGGTTATGACACGAGGTGTCACCTAAATTTCCATTCAATTCCGTTCCTCGATAATAACGTACCTATATCCACCTTTACGTTACAAATTTCGATCGCGATCGTTTATCGATATCCGTAATATGCTTCTGCATCTTCAGATTCAAATTCATCCTGACAGCAGCAACAGAAGCACAAAGTAAAACCACAACGTCTGCAAGAGTTCGCGATGCAGTGACAAAACTCTTCTAATATACAACACATACTTCGATAATTTCCATCAATTTATAAAATCATTTATAGAAATGAATAAATCAAAACTAAATCCGTGAAGTTAAGAACAAAATTGAATAAAAATAAATAAATAGACTGTATAATACGGAAAATTTTGGTGCTTATTGAAAAAACGAGAATTATATCGACAAAATTATCAATCGACTTTTAATTGTTTTAAGTATGTGTATTACGTATAGTTATACAAGTTTTTTTTTTCTTTCTTCTAATACTCTTGTGAATTAATTAGCGTTGATCATATATATAGAACTGATTGAGATATAATACAAAGTGAGTTCAATAGTTCATACGGTATTATATTATGTAATTATTACATACTCTGCAGAATAAAAATTCGCCGATCCCACCTTCGCACGAATCTCAACTATAACCGCAGTGATCATATAATTGTATAATAATTGCGTAATAAATAATAATCGTCTACGAACACCATGAGCGGTGTACAAGGTGTGTACCAAAATGGCGGCTCGAATCAAATATGAATTTCATCCGCGAAAACGTCCAGAGAGAAGGGAAATAATTTTTAAAACACTTCTCAAATTTGCCGATTATATTTTTCAATCAATCAAAATATTTCGTATCTCATACATGAGGTACCTATATTATTATATTTCCCAGAAACAGCGCATCTATGTGAGCTAATTATCCCAACAGTTATAGTTATAAAACTTAATAAGTTTCCTTGGAAAAATCCCCCCCCCCCCCCCCCCCCCCCCCCCCCCCCGTAAGCAATCAATACCTTACATGTGCAATAATTACATGTATAATACATAGCATATTTCTAACATCAAACTGCAGCATCGATGCAACGGCGAATTTGTATATTTTTTAAGTACCTAATGAAGTTAATTTTCTTGCGACAAATTGATTCATGATTTAATTTATTCGTAAAATCTGACTAACACCGCTTTTTCAGAATAACCGGCATGCAGATAACTCATGACATTTAATTTGATAAAAAGCAGTGTACGATAATTTTGAAAATCTGTTGTGCTACAAAATCCATATTTAGGTATTCGCGACTTGTATAAATACTAGTTATTTCCACATTCCAATTAAATCTAGAATATGTATAATTCGATACAAGGTAAAATAATTTGTCGGGATAGCATGTGTTATAATATGAAGTTGTGCAGTTTTCAGGGTTGTAAATGCCGCTTACAGACGTAGGTAAATATGAATTAGAATTATAATTATAGAACTGCGATATACACGTGCGATCATCGCGTACTCTTAATATGTGCGATTGCCTATGCTGTTTAGAATTACTAAATATCTACTATGAACACAGCTGATATTTTACCTATATTTAATAGGGGAAATATTTCGGTTGCCCGCGAGTAAATATCCATCGAATGAAATAAACCAAGGTTGAAGTTCTGTTTTACGTGTATTGTATAATATTGTAAATCACGCGTGTCGTACTAATTGCGGCAGTAGGAGTTTGTAATTAAATTTTGATAAAGCACTTCATGTTTTCCTATTTTCTGATTCCACATATAGTATACATGAGACAAAAAATGCATACCCATACCATAATTATTGAAGTTATTATATTTTTAAATTTAATCTTGGCATGGTGCAAACTTGACAAATTATCTACTACTCATGTTATTTTATAGCCATCAGCAGCGATTAATTATTACGAAGTAATTTATCATTTAGTACTGACGCTCCACATGATATCTAAAAATAAAAAAAGGGGCGCAGAATTCAGACGTCGCCGATTCATGAAATACATGAGTTATTTGCACTGATAGAGATCAGTGATTATTTGTATGATATTTGATAATATTTGTGAATATTCTACCTGCGCTATTGTCAATCAGTGTTGGTTCGAATTTCGGGTGAATCATATACAATGGGCCTTGTAGTTTAATTCTCCCGGCGCAGTCTAAATAATTCACCTATCATTGGAATACGAAACGTTGACAAAAAAGAAATTATATAATATAGCTGATGACTGACTAAGGTTTGATAGCAATGGTTGTCTTTATAATATGCACGTGACGCTATATAACAAACACAAATGAATGATAAAATGGCGGCTTTAAGATATTACACATTCACATAAAGTGAGAAGCATCAACTTACTTGCTTACCTGATACGATGATTATATGTATATTCAAATCAGCGATGTGTTGACGCGCGTAATTCGTAGTTGTAAAAGTTTTTAGTTGAACTCAATTACTGCTTCTTTTAAATTTTTTTCATATTTTTCTTGCACTTTCTTACGTAAAAATCTTACGTGCAAGAACAGAAAACACAACAAAAAACACAGGTAGTCGGAGTATATTGCACGATATTATTTTGCGGACGGTACGCGGCGCGATACAATGATGTACTGTAATTACTCTTACATGTTAGTTGTATAATATTTTCATCACTGGATTAATTCAATTCCGAAACGAACGTACCTTTGATCATCTACAGGTAAATATTTAGTTTATAAATAACTTGAATTCATTTAGATAGAAGTCAAATATGCACCAACGAGAGATACGCGCAAGACGTTCCGACGCGGTCAAAGCTTCGAACCTTAATGTCGTTTTGCGACGTACCAATGTGCCGCTGCTAGTCTTTGACCTTGACACTTCTATAAGTGCTCATACTACGATATTCAGCAATGCACGGATTGAGCTGTTTTAGAGTTATAGGGACTCTAAGCTGTTTCTGCACTCATCCTGACATCTTTTGCCAGGGTGCGAGATCTATTTGCATCTTTTTTAACCTTTTAACTTTTTCCGCCACTTTCATCCCTCAATTAATTCTTTTACAACCCGCGATAAGTTCGTAACCGAAATCGAGGATCCGATGACGAATTTATTGGTGGTTTACACATCAAATTCATGATAGCGGTGAATATCTAATCTCAAAAGGTCGATATTTTTATACATTAGTTGCGATAAAAATACCTGTAACTTTTTTTTGATGCCTGTCAGATGTCCGTAATTACATCTCTCGTTGAGTTACCAAAGTAAGCCGCCTCACATTCATATTATTCAGTCGCTTGCTTTTTTATTTTTATTTTTTGAACTGGCGACTTCCACTCCGCTAACAACCGTATGGTTATTTTAATTATATTTGTAGCGTACTTTTCTGTCATGTAAGAATACGTATACCTTCTTGACCCTCCTTATTATTCCTCCACCAAAAGTCTTCAAGAACTCTGGATAGCAACGCACCTGATAAATATCACTCGATGTGATTCGAATCTCAGTTATAATTATCAGCTCCATATTGATAAGTATCCCAGTAGCTAGTTTTTCTAAGAGCATCAAAGATATTCATATATGATCAATTTTTACTTATGTAGTAAGAAAATATTAATGATGACAATAATAGCTAGTAGTCTCGACAAAATGACTTCCTTTAATTGCTGTGAAAAAAAAAAAACGTCCATGAATCAGCGAGCTAATAACAGAGAATAAAATTGCAGTTTTTTGTCCGATGCAGTCTTGTCGACTGGTAATTATTTTTCTGTGTTATGTAATCAAACCGGCCCGAACTTCCATATTTTCCAAGTCGAATTGCTCGTAGAGCTGCAGTCACGAGTTTCCACTTTTGAATGATGAAAAATAAATTACTCATTATTTATTTCGACTTTGCAGAATAACTCTTGCACATCCAAAATGAAGTTCCTATGAAGCTATATATTTAGTTTTAGAATCATTTACACTTCACACGAGGACATCTTTTTTTCTTTTATTTCGAGAAAAAAATTCACTACCCGTGAATATGATTTCTGATAAAAAATACGTGGTAATATAATAACGTCTAAAATTAAACTAAATTAAATTTCATTAACACGTCCCCATTTCATACGATTTTTTCTGATTTCAGTTTTCAACCACGAAGGAACATTTCGATCTATGGAGTGTGCGTTGGGGAACTGTAAAGGCGGTTCTGGGGTCTTGAAGGGATGAACATTTCTCAGTTTTCTCAAAAAGTGTTCCTTGTTTATCTGCTTCGGATCTCTGTACTTGTCCATGTAGAGGTTAAACGGCTGTCTAAGAGGGAACCACTCTTGTTTTCTAATGTACGGTGCCGGGAAGTCGTATTCGAATCTCGGCTCTTTCATTTCTGAAAATGAAAGATTTAACTCGTATAAATTTTGTTCTAAACAAGAGCTTGGAATCATGAGAATAATTATTAGACAATATTATCTACCGAGAGTTTCATGGAAGAACTCTGTAACGCTCAAATCCCAGTCAGCTTGAAAGAACGCTAGTCCAGCAGGGGTCAGATGATCCTGATGATCTCTATAGAAATCGTACGTACTCCAGTTACGTTCCCTTAAGTTGAGACTTGAAAATAAATTTTTCACAACATTACAACTAGAAGTTTTTAAAGTAATCCAAAATGGACATATTTACAGCTGAAGCTTTTGCAAACCTACCATGGCTGCTCTTTCCTGAAGGATGAGAAATCAAGTTTTTTGTCCTGTTTATACAGAACAAAAATGTATCTGTGGTAGCCTGTGCCGTAGAGAGGGAAGGGTTTCAGGTAATCTATTATCAGTTCACCTTTTTCAATGGAATTTCCTGGAATATTACCACTGAAATAACAAAACAAATGCTCGTTGTTAGAATACCAAAATGTTTCTCCTTAATATTGATCATCAATATCTGAGCTTACATGAACCAATGACAGTACTCGCTGTCTTCTTCTACTAAGTTGCCATCGGGACAAGTTAAGAGAAGAGTCCATAGCGAATCTGGGTCAGATTCATAAGTAACTTCTGGTGGTTTACTCGTTTCGATTGGTTTGAGTATGTTGCCTCTGAAGGCTTTTGCAATCTCATCTCCATTGATACTGTAACTAATGTCGATGGGAACCACAGGATAGAAATAGGCATCGCCATAAAGATCCTTGTATATACCATAATAATCGGCAATCTTATGAAGGTCTTTAGGCCATGAAAGTTTTTCCCAAGTGTTCTTCACGTCTTCCAAATCAACGATAACTAAAAATCAATCATCTGTTAGAAGGGTAGAAAAACTCACAAGGGTAAATATAAGCTGTTCACTTAAACTTACGTTGTCTGTTTCTAGCTAATCTCTCAAGATTAGTGTCTGCGCGGATCTGTTTAATTTGTTCTATGAACCCAGGTGGTAACGACCTCATCGTACTCCGATGCACAGGTAATCCAATATCTACCTTAAAATCTATCTTTGGATCGGATTTGTTCAACTCTGAAAATAGTTCGATATTCTCAATCTCAAATTTTATCATTCTGCCGTTGAATGAATTAAGATTATGCGAGGTTAAGATTTTCCATCAACAAGTGATAAAGAATAACAACCTTCTAATCTTTGTGCCAAGGTTCTGGCGATACCCGGCGGTTTCCCACGAACTTTATGTCCATATCGAATCTGCTGTCCTCGTACAGCAATTAAATCACTTGAAAATATCTTAAACAAAGTATTCGCCATTCCTAAGGTTCGTCTGCTACCGCCATTAAAACAAACTTTCTAAACCTCATCGTGTAGATTGGAAACTGACGTACGCGAATTGGTTGTGACGTGAGATCAGAGAACTACCTGACGTACCGGCCGTACGCTACGCCCCCTGGGACCGAGCGTCATTTGTCATTATTCTTGTTACAAACATCATTATTGTTGTTTGCCCTGCTGTCGGGTCGGACGGGAGTCCGCAGGTAGTTTTCGACCGTCGTTGAGTGAGGTGTGTCGTAGACCGGGATAAGCGAAATAGAATCAGGAATGAAATAAAGTTAAAAACAAATAGATTGAGCGGATGATTTTTTAGTGCGTGTGAATAGCTGTATAATGGTTTTATACAAGATTTATACAAGTGGTGCTGTTGCGGCTGCACGCGTTTAATTAAATATCGTTATAAACAATATAAAATTTATACCGCGCGTTGTGATTTCATATGTTTAATAAATTCGAAGCGTAAAATTACTTGGTGTTAAAACAGCAAGGATACCTACCCAGCTCATGGTGATCGTATGAATCCGGCAAAGGATTTTCGAAGACATGTTAATGATATCTGTTGTTTATTGTTGCAATAATTCGTTTAAAAAATTCTCGGTTTATAGTCCTATGCGCTTACAGAATATTTCGTGCACTGCAGAGAATCGAACCTCGGAATCTAAACTCGTTTAGGTATAATAATCTGAAACTGTGTTACTGTGTCTAGGGTGTCGAGCATTTATAAGGACATTTTACGGTAAACGAACCAAGTCCGGAATGACCGACCTATTGATCGGGATAGCAGGGAACACCTTCGTCTGTCCTGGAAAGAATCCTAGCAACGGAGATGCCGTTGTGTACAGAACCGGGAATACAAACGGTTACAGAAATTCTGAAATGCGACATTCCAGGAGCGAGGACCTCCTAGGTGCCGGGCGTCCCTTGAGTCCCATGCTCGCCGCAGCTTCTGAAGATGACCTCGTAGCAACGACCGCTCTCCACGAATGCGCGAGTCCACCCCCAACCCCTTGTTATCGTCCTTCCAGGACTCCTGGTCCCCCTGGAGTCCTCGCGGACCGCGTTGACCCCGAAGATTCCATCCGAGATATCGTCACGGAAAACGATCTCTACAGGTTCGTGTTTATTTTATTTCACGCTTAAGAATGTTCTTCCCCTACAGGTGCGTTTTATGTTTGCATTTTGGAAACGAAAAATTTTGTCTAAGTGACTGTCGAAGAACAACATAAAATTCTTTTTTTTTTTTTTAAAGATTCTTTTTCTTTTGGGCTTTTGGGTGTTCTAAGATGACAAGTAGAAAACACGCCATTATATTCGAACCCTAAACGGTTGTTAACAGTTTCTTCACCCCTCGTGTATTCCAGTTTCACCCTAACTCGATCAATAATATTTTGTTGTTTCAATAATTGCAGGGTGTGTGTGGAAACTTTGGTACGCTGAGTTCTACATATTTGAATTTGAATATAGAAGGTCATAAAATGATGTAGAGACGGCGGGTGCTTCCAAAAAGTCGTTCATGCAGCGCGACGTTTTTTGCTCTTTAAGAATCTGCAATCTTCAATTTTCAACGATCTCAACTCTTCCGTCGCGTTCCTCGTATTTGGCATACCTGTAGTTTCATTTATCTTATATAAAAAGTCTTATGACGTCTTGGATTAGGCCAATTTATCATGTATAGAAAGATTTCTATCCGTAACGAAAATTATTTTTGCTCAATGTCGTCTAGGACGTTGAAAAAAATAATATATATATTTTCAAATAAGTTTCACTTGCATTAGACTTTATAGTATACGTATGTGTACATACATAAAACTGAGTATTTATACGTACTACTATATTTAGCAGGTTGAAAAATGATAGAAATAAATAAGCTAAACTTGTGCTCAAGAGAGCATTCCTTGACGATGCATGGACTGACTAGCGCGGTTAAAACACTCCTTTCTAAAATACAGAAAGATATATAATTTTCCTTTTGCGGATTCTCCGATTCTATCTCTCTCACATTTTATTTCGTTTTCTCTGCTTATTTACGAAGAGAAAAAAAAAGAAAAACATAAACATAAAATAAATAAATAATAAGGAACATTTTATTTTTCAACGAAACCGTATCACCCACTCACGCCTACTCTGAATTAAACCGGTTTTCTGATATTAGTATATTTTTTCTTCATTTATTAAGGGGGAACACCACTGTGAACGCGTGAAAATTGAGTGTTTTCTATGAATTTTTTTTTATGGGTAGGGATGATTATATGAGGATCGGACAAATTATAATTTATTTAACATATATTCAAGTATATTGGTACAAATTTTTATTAAAAAATATAAAAAATTACAAAAGTTATAAACATTAATGTCATAACGTTATGAAAACATGTTCCACCCTGGTGGCAACGATACAGCAGTGAAAAATCATCTGAAAGCAAAAAACCAAAAATTTTATTAATCTTTACAACAATCGCTATCGTCGTACATAGCGGTTTTTTTTTTTTTTTTTTTTTGAGAAAATGGCGCTGGTTTGAAAATTTTTTCAACTTTTTTACTCCTCTCTTTTTTTTTGAAAGGCTTAAAAAAATATTAATTTTTAGAATTTTAAAAAACGGCTATGTACGACGATAGCCAATACATGTACAAATATTTAAAAAAAAAAAATTTGAAAATCGGTTAATAAGTTTTCGAGAAATCGTTGCCACCGTGTTGAAGAAAGTACAAAAAAGTCGTTTTGAGAAAAACGCGTTTGTTTTCGTAGTCAGCGCTCAGTGAGAGCGCTCAGTATTACAGTCGCGGTAATTGAAATAATATATTAAATATTAATACTTACATTAAACTATCTATTCCTGGTCCATATGATGGTTCATCTTCAGCATCGCTGTTGTCTTTTTTAAAATTTTTTTTTAATTCATTGGCTCGTTTCTCGGCGGTTTTTATACAAAGCGGACCGTTGTGACTCACTACCTGCACTTATTGTATTGAGTATAACTTCGTCAATTTTCAAGATTTTAAGTTGAAAATTTTTTTACATATTTTTGAATATATTTACTTTAAGAAAATGCAAAAAAAAAAAAATCGATTTTTTTTTCAAATCACAGTGGTGTTCCCCCTTAAGAAAAAAAAAAAAAAAAGAATCTCTTGGTGAAAAGGCTTTTTAAATTTCTAGCCGTATGAGTATAACGCAAAACCATTATAGTCGGTCAACCCCTCTCCGTTGAAGCTGTAGGAAATTGTTATGTTTTCTAAAAGGTACTTTACATGCCCTACAATTAACGGACTTATTTTAGTTTTTCTTTTTTAACCCTTTGTTCACAGATTCGTTCTCTTCAAACGACACTACGACAAGTACGTCGCCCTCGCAGCGAGATATGAAGAGGCAAGAGGCGTCGCTTACTACTTGGAGGAACGTTACCACGAGGTCAAGGTATGTATAACGCATATATATTTACACATGACTCATTATTACCACTTTGAAACTACAAACTACTATTCCCATTTGTTTATTTCTGTTTTTTACACCGGGGGGAAAAGAAAAAAAGGAATTGTTATTTTTCTATCCGCTGTCGCCTGACAGCGCAATTTTCGCCGATAGAAAAATTCCGATGGATTATTATACATTATCATGTGTCGTTTCGAGTGATGGACGATATTCTATCACGTAAACCTACGGCGGTAAATTTTCAGATACGATATCTATAATGAATTGAATATCTTACGCTATGCATACTCGACTTATATGCGATAAAGCGTAATACGGTTATCAATGATTTTTGTAAGTTTTTTTGTCTTTTTATTCTTGACGCGTTTCGAGTGTTTATCACAATAAGAGTTGAGTAGTTTTACTTGCAATTTCTCTCGTTGCGTTTAATTATATTATACACGCTCGAATCAATGTTCATTATCGAACAATTAAGATTATTTATTTACGAATTCCGTAATTACACGATTATAAGTATATAATATCTGTATTGCTAAGTGGGTTGGCAGTTATTCCGCAAACACGTTGTTTACGTTGCCCCTATTTCAATACTGCATAATTTCCAAGTCACAGCGTGTCAAATTCTCCGAAGATGTTGAATACCGATATTATAAAAAAATGGAAATAATGAGGTCTCAAAAAGAACTCTCCAATTTCCTTTCTAATTTAAACTTTTAATATCAATGCGTCATTCACTCGTACAGTTATTATTACTCTATTACATTTTTTTTTCTTCAATATTCTCACCTTTGATCTAAAATAGAGAAAAATTTCGTATTTCGACCTTGTAGCGGATGTTAAAATTATATCGATTTATACGTTAATCAGCAAATCCTTATTACATGAGAGAACCATCTGTCCTCGCGTACTTAACTAAAATGGTCCGCTAATAAAACAATCATTCATATCACATTTTATGCAATATTGATGCATCCACGTGTCTCCGTACGTTATGAATAAATTTATATAATAATATGTAAATATCATATTACGGCATAGTATCTATATATATATAGTATTCAGAGGTTGAATAAAGCAGACACGGACATAAGGTCAAGTTCAACTAAACAATTGACTATCGATTGACCCCACGGAGATTTTTGCTTTTTTCCTTCTATTTTTTCTTTGTCATGAACTAGATAAACGGTTTCTATATTTAGTTGGACTACTCAATTTCAGTACCAGGCATGTAGGATATAATCATAGCTATTATCACCTGACATCTATTATACGCTCAGACGTGATGCGGTTTGTAATACTTAAATTTTTTTTTATTTTTATTATAATAGTTTACAATCCGAATAAATAACTGTATACATAATTTCATTACTTTTCTGATTCTGAGTGAGTAGATATAGGTATATGTATATTAATACCCAAACAATTTGCGAATGATGAGTTCGTGAGTTTAATATGATAACTATATTATACGAATCGTGATTACCGATTAGCTTTTTTGATTGCATCATTTGAAAATAAGTTAAAATAAAACGGTAAATCGACAACTAGATTTTTATAACGTCGTTCGTTACAAGTAAAGCATTAATCTTTGAATCCGCTTTCTCGCATTTGGATATGGTATAAGTAGTGTGAAATAATATAAAATACCGACAAGTGCAGTTCGTTTATGTAACGATCTTTGGTATCCGCCATTTTTGTTCTTCAACGAACAAAAAAAAAAGACCAAGAACTAAAGCGGGAGAGATACACTCTATAAACCTTTTGTCAGCGTCCTACACATTACATAGATCAGCAAAAAATGAAAATCGATTTTCTTGTGTGTAAAAAAAAAAAAAAAGGAAAAGAGAAAAAACCTAAAATCTGAAGCATGGGCATGTCATTTTTTACGTAACCCACACCTCGTATCTTATCTATACGATGATCCGGAATTAACGATGTCGAGACAACGAAACTATAATGTACGGATGTTTCGAAGTCACGAATATTAGGGGGGTAAAAAAAAAAATACATATAAAAACGATGGCGAGAAATTTACGAACGGTATCACAGTGTGGAAAAGGTAAAACGACAAATAAAAATGAAACAAAATTGGAAAAAAAAAAAAGAAAAAGAAAAAGGAAACCCATTGACGTCGGCGTTTTATGCGTGACGTCACGCTAACCTGAATATAATAGCAAGATCAGAAAGCCCGTTCTCTTCCGCTGCATAAAAGTTGCAGCTCAACCAGCGAGGGCAATTTCATTATGCAGGAAGTGGAGTAGCTTCTCCCGCGCTACGAACGAAATTGTTGCAGGTTACCGTTGCCTGCACGTATTTATTTATGTTTCTCTCCACAAAAACATATTTTATACGAAAATCAATTCGGTTGGATGATTTAAGATAATTTATTATCAGTTGACAAATATCTCATACAAACTGCAGTATAATATAATATTATTTAATCGTTCGATATCTGCAATGCATAAAATATATAACCTGCAAATATCGATTGAAACTGTATACAGATTCATTTATTTAATTGAAAATAGAAAATAAATGTCATCAGCTTCCAGAGCAGCGATATATAGAGATCGGTTGTCTGCAAATCTCGTAACATGAAACGCGAATATCTTTATACTTACGATATAACCAATACTTATTGTATATAATATCGAATTTCAATGGGCATTCCTTTCTACTTGATTCACCTGCGCTATGCCAAAGGCTGATTGAGACGGAGCCTTTTTATTATATTTTCATATACGTTGAATATTGTGCATCATGGAGAATTACGTGATTTCGTCATCGAGTTCTATTTTTATTTTTATTCTTTTAATTCAATTTATTTATACATATACATATAATTATACAACGTGAGCTATTCTTCTTTATGTTCATTTAATCTACCTATAATCAACCTGGCATTTTATTTTCAAGTACGTTCTTTACTAATACTATCTACACAATGAATTTCATGTATACCTCTACACTTTACAGACTTTTATTTAACTGGGTTCTTTTGTTTTTTTTCTTTTTTGAATTATTTTTTTTCTTTTCATCTTTATATGTGTATAAAGACCATCATTATCACGAGTCATCGGCCGTGGCCCGTCATAGTATAATTAATATATCTTTGATAATAAGCAGAGATATATACGTTTATATGTAGTGAGAGTTATTATAATTGTGAATCCTCGAGGGGGCTTAAGAAATTTATAAGTTCTGATAATTGAGTTGCGTGATCATAGAAATTAGAAGAAGAAAAAAAAAAACAACAGCCAAAGTATAACTATTCGATAACATTTATAATGAATGTATCTGAGATCTTTGGGAATTGAGAAATTTTGTCAAAAATCTTCTTCTAACAGCGTTATTGTTATTATCATTATATTATGCATGGTGTATGAATATGCACAATTAAAATCTGCGCGTTTTATCGACCACGAATGACTTTCTTTACAATATATATCTATAGAGTATCTAATATATTTACTCGTTGCAGTGCTCGTATGCGTTTCGTACTACGGAAAGTTTCAATTACTATAGTTGCACAAGTGATTTTTAACACCGAATGCGTTGCGTCGTTACAATTATATATCCTGTTAGCCGCTGTACCAGAATCAACGTTTCCATCTGTACATTCATTGCATCCGCTTTGATGTACCTTCTGAAAATAATTTGAAAATCTAAGGAACGTTTTCATACAAGAATCGGCGCCAAAATTGATTTATCAAACTGTACATCTCCGTCTCCATATTGTACAGTGTATATAAATAATAATAAAGATTTCTTGAAACTCACGCATCATCGCGCACCTATACATATGTATCAACGAAATACTAACTGCAGTGTACAGTCGGTATAATATACAAACACGTTTCTGTCACTGATGAAATATGACCACTTTAAAAATGAACCTATAGAAAACATCGTGCCTTGCAAGAGCCGAAGGAGAGACGGAAAGATTCTCACGATCTTTATGTACATACAACCGGAACGAACTCCAACTTATAAACGACTGTACATATACAGAGAATAATCTTGTATACATAAGTTTATTTGTTTTATTTTTATTTCTATCTTTTTATGCTCGTTATCTGATTTATTTTCGTCTCTTTTCTTTTTCCTATACATTAATTCATTTCCCGCGGTCCTTTTTTTTTCATCTTCCTTTCTCGTTATCTTTGAATATGACATCAAGTACGTGACGAACAATCGATAAAGATAAAAACTTGAAAAATTGCTTTCGCATCTTTTGTTTTCTAATTTATAAAATATAATAATAATAATAAATGATAACATTTTTCTTCTTTTTTTTTACGATAAATAATATCGTCGGTTTTATAAGATATAAGTATATAGCGTAAATAATCGACTCGTCCCACTTTCATAAAGACGACTGTACCTCTGTATACATATACGTACGTATGTAACAAGTCGGAGTTTATCGGTTCTCTGTATTATTATATGAGGTTGCAGTTTACGAACTAAAAACTAAATTTAATATCGTTTAACGTTTCGATCACTACAATTTTTTTCCTTTTTTTTTTTCTACGGTTGCACCAATTATCGATTTTCTTATCATATAATGTCAAACAATTTCTATACACGTGTGTATAATTGGAACGAACATTCTCTGCTCAATTAGTCACTTTTTTTCGTCTTTTCTGTTTTTTTTTACAAGATATTTTATTTTATTATTTTCACACGCAGAAAAAATTCAACTCCATAATAGTATAATATGTATATGGATACCGGTCTTCTAGTTATACGCACATGTATATTTCACGAAGCTCTTTTTCTTATTCATTTTGTTTCTTTTTTTTAGTTTTCTATATTCTTTTTTTTCTCTCCTACACCTCTACATACCCATCACACATATCCACCTCTTTTTCCGCACGAAAGAACATGCGGACTTCCGCTCGGGTTTCACGCGCCTGATCCTGCAGGCTAGGCGGTTCCGTCGGACTCGTCGTCTAGGCTCTCCATACCATCGTAGGTTTTAACAGTTTCAGTACCTATACGCTTAAATGTATTTCATAGACGGCTAGCCAATTCACCCCACATACGTGTGCAGCGGTATTATACCACGTCGGCACGAACTGGCCGTTTCTTAAGTCGATTATATGTGGGTTTAAAAGACGAAACTAAAAGAAAAAAGTGAAAAGAAATCAAAGAAAATAGAAAATAATGGGGGGAAAAGGATCACCGGATATTCACAGGGACGCATCACCCTTACGGTTCCCTCCTATATACCTGTAGGTATATCTACATGTGTGCATAAATAAGCCAGTCTACTAATTGGCTTCGGACTTGAGACTAGAAGACTCTCGATATTCCATACCTCGTGAAGCATGTGAAGAAGGAGGGAAGGAAGCATCGCCCTCTCGTTATTCTATAATTATTCGAGTAGGTACCTGAGAGATTATGTATTATGTATAAATAAATATGTAATACATAACGTTATATTTATAGACTTTAGAGTTCAAGACACTTCTTTCTTTCTTCCTTTTTTTTTCTCGTAATTCAATTTATTAATAAATCCGTTTTCCTTTAACAGATGCATTATATCTAACGCGCGGGGGAACCGGATCATCGGACTCAAAATCGCTCGGGAAAAATTCACGTTCGATGTTTTTAAAATCTCTTTCTCGGGTCGACGTGCTTCGTTGGATTTCTGACTCGTCTGACTCGTCGTCACGCATACCGCGCGATGGATGATCGTTTGGCAGACGGAGGCAATAAATTGCAACGAAGTTTCCATTGTCGCATTATATATATGTATATATATGGACGTTTATATGCACGTACACACGTATATATATGTATCGTACACGCCGTGATCCGTCGCAATGTTGAACCACTAGAAGGTAGTCGGGAGGATCGAGGATTTTATTATTGAAACCAGAACCCACGTGATTTACAACGTGAAAGTTATGATGTTACTGTACATAGGTATATACCTTATATTATTATATTCATTTACCCATTTTCTTCAATTGACATCTCGGTGAATATATTTCTGAGATAAGCAATTACAATTATGATAATGCAGATGAAAGGATATAAATGATATATAATTATAGGTATATGTAATTATATACCTATTATGTATATACCTATACATATATACTTAACCGCCACGTTGTCATACACGTCATAACTTGGATGGATTATTATTGAAAATTTTAGTTTTTATCAAAAATCAAATATTTTGCAGCTTATTGTCGGGCTAATAGCTGTAACCAATTTTCGTGGAATTATAAAATAGGTAGGTAATTCCTACCTTATACCACCCGCACCTGCGCCGCACGTTGCGAAAAATGACAAAAGGTTTAATCCCATGAAATTATAAGCCTACTTTGTCTAGTCCACAGTCGTGACGTTGTTAAAGGGATTCCTATGTACCAACATTGAGGGGAAGCATTGTTGCACTTTAAGCTCCTGTACTATTCATATAGGTATACATACCTTTTTCTAGGTAGAAAAACGTTGATCATAATAACAATAACTTTGTTATATGGTGCAGGTTCGGTGACTCATCCGTATTTGCAGTATATTATTAAGGGAAAAACTCTAAGAAAATCAGAAACGGAGAAATGATGTTATATCCACTTACCACGGACTCACCTCTATGTACTGCGTTTTACTTCGTTTATCCTTGCAAACAAAAAATCAAAATGGCGACGAAGGTGGATTCAAAATTTAATATACGTATAGTATCGAATGTCTGTTTGATAATATTCGACATATAATACACGTCGATTATCGTAGATCTTTTATTTTTATGTTAAATCCGAAGCCTAGTCGTTACATTCATTTTATATACTATACGTATAGCTGCTTTATAATCTGACGTAACTGCAGCAGCAAGTCCGAGAAGGTCTTGAATCGTGATTCGCACAGCTATATAAGTATCTATTATATTTATATACATATATACATATACGTCTTTTATGAAACGTTTAAATTACCTACCAGGATGTAACAACAAATATCATCGTTATACGTTACTTACGTACGTAAACGTACGTTATTTATACATTCATTGTTGATTAATCAAATTTTGAAAAAACATTAGCAGCGCCATTTTGTTTTTTCTAATTTAAAATAACAACTCAACGAGTAAATTCTTTTGCCTGTTAAAGTTTTTGATTTTTTTCACGTACATACTTTGAAAAAAAGAAAAAAAAATCTACCCTTACGTGTCACTGGGTCATTTACTCCGTTTTGACTCGTCGTTTGGGTTGCAGGTAATAAGGCGCCATTTATTCCACGAATATATGACATTTTTATTCATTCAACAGCAAATTCGATTCAACCATAAAATTCATGGTTATAAATTATCTACCTGTTTTAATAGCCGCGCTAATCATAATTTAATTCAACAACAATACCTGTGTTAATGTCACCGACAATAATCATAATGATTATATTATAACTCCGTGATCTCTGGTGAGAATTTTTTTTTCCTTTTTTTTTGCAATATTTTGCCCCTGATCTTAATATTATTTATTAAATTATACCGCGTACGTTATTCATAATATACATATAGATATATATACATAACTAAACTTTCTCTTTTTATATAGTTAGAACATTTGAGATTAAAGATCTTGCTCCTGTCACCTAATAAAGTTTACAAAATCAGAGTCTCAAATATTATATAAAACGTTTAAATTATTTTCAGTGCAGGTAATAGAAAAAAAAAAAACAAAAAAAAAAGATTAATCATCGCGGAAGACAAAGAAGCGATGAATATAGGTATTAGAATACGACGGACGAATCGATCGTTCGATTATTATCACTATTATTATTATTATTACTATTATTATTATCATTCAAATCTTCTCGTTTATTTGTATAGTTGCAAAACTAACTTAGAAGGAAGGTTCGATGGCGCGACGTTTTACGTTTACAATTATTTTAAAGTCTCTCAGTCAGTGGTAATCTGCAACAGACCGTGAGAGGTGACCTCACCGTCGTGTTTCGAGGCCGCGAACGCGGGCATAACAGTTAGGTATAAACCGTAGGAAAAGAGCCACCCACGGTAATAGCCGTCGTTCTTTATATAGGAATATTTATATACCAAATCTAGCTATCCTTCTGTTTGTGCAGGTCTATCTATACCTGCGTCGCAGCATAAAAAAAAAAACAAACAAAAACAAACAAATATTCACAACCGAATATATGCGGAATCGAAAGAAAAAAGGACGTACTACGTGTGTAAATTTTTTTCTTCCGTTTTTTTTTTCCTTCTTTATTATAACATCATGGGAAAAATAAAATGTATAATGGTATATGGTATATGGTAAATTCGTAATTGTGTGTGAAATTTTTTTTTTTCGGCGTAGAATCTGATTGTTATATATTAAAGATTATAAAATTCATTGTCAGTGCCATTTGTAACGATGATGAACAATCGGCTTGCCTTATATTATATAAAATTATTTTCTCACCTACGTTCTACTTATAATTGTTTGTATATTTACTATATACCGCATATGTGTGTCAACCCTTTCTGGAGCGTGCGAGAAATATATACACATATACGATTATAAACATAATATAAAATCATATCATCAAAATGTGCGCTATACAGACGGTCTCTGTATTTTGTTCTATGAATAATTGTATCGCGTGTAGATTTGATAATTATTTTTTCTTTCTTTTGTGTTTGGCTGGGGGTCAATGAATCCGGAAATATATCGTTACTTACCAACGAACGATACAGGCGTGCAGCGCAAGGATTAACCGAACATCGCAGATTTCTCAGGGTTGAAAAATTAGGGATAAAAAATCGATTGAATTTAATTTGATTTAAGTTTTTTGTTCGTATTAGATTATCGTATTAAGTCGACGATCGTTACGGACTGGGCGGATCGTGGGACGTTAAAATCTAGAAACAAAATCAAACAAAAAGTGACACAAAGTCGATTCACCTGCTGCAGGCGAAATAAACTGCACTGCTGCTCATTGTACGGACGCATCCTTAATGTGCAATACTATACATTATAGCAAAATAATGACCACGGAATTTGATTACGAAATTCCAGCGAGTCCGCATCATTCCCAAGCATATACATATGTATAACGTACGATACACCAATGCATATGCACGTAAAATCTTTCATAAGTTGTTTTCTACGTGGTTTTATTTCCGTGTGCTGCAGGTATATGAATCGTATAGTGCCGCATGTAATGTGAATGTTAATGAGTTTGTTGCTGCACAACGTTGTACACGTCATTTATACGTGCGGGTGCAAATAATTTTTACTCTGCAGCTTCACGATTGACAGCTCGATAAGAAGATTCGTTTTTCGTAAATGTAAATCGTACGCAATGAGAACCCATGAAACTATATAATAGTGCTAAAAAGTAGATGTTGATTTCTGCCCCGAAAATCTAAAAAATACCTTATAGATTGTTTTTTTTTTAATTTCGAGGTCGAATATCGACTCTTCTTTTTTTGTAGTATTCTTACGTATTCTTAAGTATTTTGAGTTCCGGAATCCAAATTCCCTAATCAAATTGATTAATCTAAGGAAAATGACGAGGATTATCGCTGATTTCTTGCAATTATACGCGTTAATTTCCGTGAGTTTCGAGTGAACACCTCTATTTTTTTTTAAGATAGGATCATTACCGCCGCCATTTAAGAGTCACGTGATTTATGATATACCATTTCATCGCGTTTTCACTTTTCTCTTAAAATTAATTAAAGAATAACACGCGCATGGTGCGCGTATAGGTATAATACGTTCAGTTCGTCACTCGTTACAGTTTGAATCAGAAAAAAAGAGAAAAAGAAAAAAAAAGCCATAATAAGTATAAAGTAGGAAATGAAATTGCAAGAGAACATTCGGTATATGAGAATCTTTATGACCTACACGTATAACTGCAGCACGGAAATTTGATGCGTTGTATTAATTTTTTTTGTGAAAAAAAAAAATAAAATAAATAAAATTACGGATGCATCAAAGAGCGATAATTTTTTTGAAATAAATTTATTTCCGATATAAATCATCTAGTGCGCATCGAACAAGAGATGTTTTCAAAGCGTTCTCCTATACCTATAAGTGCAGAGAGCGAGCCGCGATTATAGTTGAAATTTTACAATATCAGCGGTTTGTTAACTTTCTCGGTTATAAAGTTTTGAAAAGACTTTGACCGTGAGCGGTGAACGAGATATCAAATTCTGTGTGTACGTATAAATCCACGTGTTGCAGGGCAGGAAACGATAAAACGTTGAATACTTTTATTCCCTATTAATATACCATTATAAACTGCAGTTATAATCACATATGTATTTTATGTATACAAATATATATAATCTTTGTTTACATAGGTATATGTATATGACATGTATGTGTTTGTATAATTACATGACGTATTATCATTATAACGCGCATGATTTGTTTATACGTTTTATAAACAAATATGAGCGTATACAATATAAATACGTGTAGGAATAAATCGCATCTGCTCTACTTGATTTACATAGACTCTTATTAATTTTTTCTCGCGATCATACGATGAATTTTTACATTCTTATTTTTTTTCTTCAAATTCTATCGCCATTTCCTAGCGCCTGACTACCCGCAACCCAAACGACAACCCCCCTGACGCGACGTGCGTGTTGCGGTTAATCGGGCGTTACACCGACGAGATGACAATAATAATAATAATAATGAATAAATAAATAAAGAGAGAGTGACGTGAATAATATATGTACACACATAATGTATGTGTATACATTTTTTCGCCGAATAGGCAATAATATAGGTATATATTATATGAATACTAAAATTTAAGCTTGATAGAAAATTTTTAGAGTTTCTTCAATCCATAAATTAATTATACATTATATACCTACATCTATAGACGGATATTATATTGACCGAAATTTTTAATTAATGGAAAGCTCGCTTTCTCACCTTGGTATAATATATAAAAAATATGGTATGTATTTGTAAAGAGTTGACTTACTTTAAGAAAAAAAAAAAAACGAAAAATGCAGAAAAAATAAATAAATCAAAAAATATATATAGCCGCCAGTTTCGATTCGTTGCACTGCTGCCGCAGTCAGAGTCACGTCCGCAAAGTATCGGATTACTTCCGCTTGACAAGTTTGCTTTCTATGTAGCTCGACCGCTTGCGGAACATATACATTATATATAATATATAGAGACATGTGATATAGTATATAAACATATATGATATCTATATTTATTAGCATTTGCTTCCTTCGATCCATGGGAAAAATGTTATTTATAACCTGCACTCCGATAATGTGGATTATAATTAATATTCACGCACGAATCCGTATACGATTTCTTTACAGAATTCTGTAAAAATTTTGAATTTAACACACGTTGGTTGCATATATGTATCATGTGCGTACCGTTATATACGTATGTAAATACACGTATATATTCCTGATGTGAATAGAATTATTCGAATCAATTTTGCGAAGATCGATGTAGGCACTCTTAAATGTACGGGACTTTGACTGACGTAAATATGTCGCGTAAATATATATGTCTATATATATAAATTTATACTCATTTAATTCTCTATGCAGTTCAGTCGTCGTTGAATTATGTATAATAAATGTATGTACTACATACCACGTATACAAGTTTCGATACGTGTTTCGAAGGCAAAGTGAAAAAAAAATAAGGAAAAAAAAGAAATAAATAAAAAAGGCTGTTATAACTGCAGTCGTTGCAGGTGTTGGCAAACGATGAATGAGCATTATTTGCCAGTATAAAAAAAAAATAGATCCGCTGATGGTGCTTTTTCAATTTTTTTTTTTTCTTTTCTCCTCTCTTTCCTTCTTCCTTTATATATTTCGTTATAAACTCTGGTATACGTATGGGTGAAAAAATGGAGGAAATTTTTTATTTAAAATATATAATTGGACGACCGTGTGTCACCGATTCTTGAAACGCGCGTCGCATCGTCGTCCTTTTACTCATACGACTATATCGATATACACATTTTTCTATACTGCAGCACTCGTTTCGCAGCTATGGAGACACCAGTTTTATATACCTATATATATATCCTATGATGCGCGTATCTCCTATTCAGCTTATACATGTACGCTGAACTTCAGATTTCTCACATAGGTATTTAAAAATGGGTCAAGATGCGGTATTTTGCACTCCCATGAGCTGCAGCTAACCGATATATCCACTGCACATATATGCGTATGACAGACATATGCAGGGTATTTCCAGACGTCGTCATCTGCGAATCGTTTCAATGTCGTATCAAAGTTTATGTCTGATAATGCAATTTTGAACATTTTTTTGTTTCTCTCCTCTTTTTCATTCCGTAAATCTCTGAAAATGTTCTAATATCCTCATGCAACTACCGCGCTGAGGAATTTTGTTCACGCGGTTTTACATTGTTCATTCTTATGCGGCATAGCGACAGCGGTTTAGCTCTTTATATTCGCGATTCATTCTTATGCGAGGTGGTGTTATACGTCTTGAACTTTTGAAATTTTTCTTTTCTTTGTGCAGGTTTTTTGGGCTTTTTTCTTATCACCGTTTCGTTCACCTTTTCACGTGGCAAAATGAATACCTATATTATATGTATATGCAAGGAGATTTGTCCTCGTTAATTTATATAAATATACATATGGTATACATTATATATATACGTGTACATTATATAGGTAGCGTATATCTTGACCGAGATAAATAATGTTGCGAAGAGGCGTGCGACTTCGCCCGGGCGTGGGAGTTCAATTGCGGGTTAGGTATATAAACTTTCCGTAAAAGTTTCGTGCGAACTTTACGCTGCACCTTAATTCCTTCTTTATATATACCAGATACCTATACGTAGAAATGGGAATGGGAATTAATCCAACTGTTGCACTTCGTGTATATTTCAATTCATGCACTGAAAACCTCCCTGTCCATAAAAAATTTTTTCAAACTCTGCAGCAATTGTTGATTTTTCCTTGTTTTTTTTTTTCTTTTCAACGTTTAATCATCTCTCATCGCGGCGACGGCAATAAAATTAATAATGTACATTATTTATGTGTGTAATATTGATCATCCGCAAGGAATAAAAATTTAACGGTTCATAAAATCTTCGATGCAATCGCAAATATAAACACGAATGGTAATAAAAAAACAAAAAAAAAACGAATTGCGGATTTACCGAAATTTAACGGGACACTTCCTCGAATATATTTATTTCGAATTTTGGTACGGAAGAATCGAGTCTTGAGTTACAGATTTGGTGATGAATAGTATTTTTGTTTTTTTCCAATAAAAATTTACCAACTATATGAATCCTTCGCTTTTTGTTTCTCTATAGGCTGAAAAGGATAAGTTGGAAGAGCGAAGAATGGCGTTGGAAAAAAGACTCGAGGGTTGCGAGTCGGAATTACGGGAGAAAGAAGAGGAACTTTTTCTTCAACTCGAGCGAAGTCTTCGTCTGGAAGATGAGGTGGAACGTATAAGGACCGACCGGGACGCTTGCGTTGCGGCACGCGATCGACTCGAAAGAGAACGAGCAGCGGCGTTACGTCAATTGCAACTTCAAGCTTCTCAGGGCGAAACGACAAGGCGCACCCTGGAACGTGCTCGTCAGGATGTCGTCAAACAAGCTACAGTTATTCGGGCTGAACGAGACGCCCTAGAGTTAGAGGTATGGTATACGTGACAAAAAAAATGCTCTAA
The DNA here is from genome assembly GCA_963932425.1 of Athalia cordata. NCBI lineage: Eukaryota > Metazoa > Arthropoda > Insecta > Hymenoptera > Athaliidae > Athalia > Athalia cordata. Next base: position 38,940,564 of record OZ010626.1, read on the forward strand.
ATTTCTCGACGATGATGTTATTCCCTAAGACTTAACTTATTTTAACTTGGGATAAGAGAAATTCTACAAAATAATCGAACGAGCTTATTTCTTTTCTCTCTCTCTCTCTCTCTCTCCTCGCCTCTTTACATTTTATTTTTCTAGCTTACTTATTTTTCGTGGTTTACAAAATAACTCCGGATTTTCTGTAGACGAGACTGTAAACAAGCTCGTACTATAACGTATTCGACATGGATATAATAAATTGAGACGTCGCGTCGTATAATCAATTGGAGTTCTAGTTTTCGAAGTGTAACCTGAAAGATGTAGGACCGGATTTTTTTCTTTTTTTTTGGTAGTTTGATTTTTTTTTACCGTGAAATCAATACGGGTTGGCCAGACATGAGAAAAGAAAATGTAAAAAAAATTAAAAAAACGACTTGTATTTAAACTCATGGAAATGTGCACGTATCGAGCGGTGATAATTGATTTCAAGGTATTGTCTGTACGACGATTCACGTTCGAATGGTCTTAATGCGGAGAGAGGAAGAAAAAAATCACAATGTGTACTTTTACACCGGAAAAGAAAAGTACTACAAAGATATATGTATATCGGATCCGGAGCAACTGAATCGAAGTAAAAAATGTGCACAAGCGTGCATGCATCTAGATAATTGTTGATTTTAATGTTTTCTTTTTGCAGAATGAAATATTGAAGGAAAGGTTGAGAGCGGAACAAGGAGAATTGGGCGCGGAACGCAGACGTCGCGAAGAAGGCGTCGCGGCGCTAAGCCATGAAGCCGCGACGCTCCGTCACGCTGCTCGTCATCTTCGTGCAGCTGCACTCCACGCGACCGCATGTCGACGTAGACGTCGTTGTTCCGTATGCGTTTACGCAAAACGTACCTTCGGAGACGTCGAAGATTTCCGTGACGAGTAAGTCACCTGTTTTCTGTATTTACCTTATACCAAATGAAATTTTACTCAATTCTTAATTAATCACATATTTAGACATTTTCCGTTGTAAAGCAGATAGTAAAAACATGTTTTTTTGTTCTTTTAGTCGTATTATACCTAATTGGATATTGTTTCAAACAAATTCATTTACGCACTCATAATTATTCTATTGTTACACCTATAATATACTAGTTGCATAGAAAAACCTACGTACGATGACGTAGCTGCTCGTTATTATTAGTCGTTAAGACGTTGCCTCAAATTAAATTAACACTTACGCAAAGAAAATTATTCCAGTCGTAGAAGGTATTGTATTTTTATCTATAATTATTTCGAATCGCCGTAGTAGATGTGGTCGTAGATTGCTAAACCTTTGTTAAGAGACGGATGTAGCGCACGGCTGGTAAACAATAGTTTGACGAACTTGTTGAATAAGGATAACTAACTGGTCGATGGACTCCTTTGAATGCGAGACGGTAATTGTTTAACAAATTTATTAACGCTTTATATGTTAATTTCATTACAGTGGAAAACTCTTCAGGTGCCTTCAAGCCCCGCTGCAGGATTTACGTACGTGGTTACGTCCCAGTGCATCAACGGCACTTCCTCCGTTGCGAACCAGCTCGCCGATGGACCGGGGAATCAGTTTTATTGACGATTCCAGCAGCATTTCGGAAGATGAAGCCTACCCGAGTACTCCGGTGGCGGATGTTTCTCTTTCTTCAAATAATTCCAGCGCTCCACCGACCGCTAGGGCATTTTCATCCGACTCTGGGTAATTGGAATCGTTTTATGCCTGAATCTGTAGATAATAATTAATTAAAGTGGGGAATGTTATTAATTATTAATGACTTGATAATTATGCAAAGAGGTCAGAAGTCAATTATTAATAAACACTGATAACACACCACGTCTAACAAGGGTGGTATACATGGTATAAAGTATTAATCTATTTTGATTTCTTTTCCCCCGCAGATTTTCATCAGAAACCGGAGATCGTAGATCGCGCTCTTACGAGGGTGGTAACAATAGTCGAAAGATCAGTGAATCTTCTAGCAGCGAACCAGATGGTACGAGAAACGGTGGAGGATTCACTCGTTCACGATGGACGGCATCTTTTCGAAAATTACTCGGGCGCAAGTCTAAGGCTAAAGCAACTGCCGAACAGTCCTCCTAAGTGACCTTTACGTAATATTATGTATCGTATTTAGGTGTATCGGAGGCCTGTGCAAATTTTAACAATGGCCTGTTCAGATGTTGTTATTCGTAATTGCGGAAAGAAAATATTCTATAGGTAACATGTGTGTATGATGTGTGAGATGTGCTCGTCAATTTATGAATTTTTTCCATAGTTAGTAATGAATTATTTGCACAGGTCCGAATCGAGTAGGAGTTAGAGTGTTGAATGCTATTTATTGTTATAGGCAAGATTTAGACACGATTCCAATTTTTGAGGAATTAGAGAATGATATAATCATATGCTAAGAACTGTTTCAAACAAATAACTTACAATTAATTAGGATAATAAATTTTTTAGCGATAACCGATGATAACGGTTACAGATTCACAATTAGAATTGTGCCCGCGTACTTAAACTTATTCACTCGTCTCATATTCATCTTGCCATACAGTTGAAACGACTGTAATCGATTGTTTCATCCATCACTCTCCTCCTATTTACGCGTAGCCTTTGCCAATGGAATTAATAGACTATTCCAATATTATTAATTCATAAGTTGCGCGCAGCCGTAGTTCCTATACTTTAATAATTTATCAACGAAATCAAATTATTATTGGAATTTGCACAGGGAATTTAACATACCATGGCATGTTCACTGTAGTTTCGCTACAAAAACTATAAATATGTATATAAATTGTTTTTTATTTACACTCCGACCATAATCAACATGACCAATTTAGGTGATCGAATCCATTTTGAAAATAGCTATTGCTGTTATTCGGTAAAAATAATTTTATGCATAATATCATACGAGCCTTTGCCAAGGCGGAAATACGATTAATTTCGCTTGTGAATTGAAAAAAGGAATTCAATTTGTAGATGATTTTTTTTTTTTTTTTTATCTATAAGAAAATAAAGTGCACTTGATTTTATTTTATTTCGTCTCATTCCTGACAAATCAATTTTATTTGACAAACCATGTTTGTTCGTTAGAAGATTTCACTATATAAGACTCATTCATAGCGCGTAACTTATGAAACATTATATAGTTTTTAAGAAAAATGGTATGAAATTGTTATATTAGTTAACAAATTAGAAATGTTTGTAGATTACAAAAAAACAAAAGAACATAATTCACGACTGACCAAACGATCATTACCAAATGAAACACAGAGATTAAAAATAAAGTAGAACGATAGAACTCTTTCTTCAGGGCAATAGGTCAGGTTCAATATTCCTGGTGTAATTCTTGCCAGTTATTTAGTACTCTTAAATAGAATTGTTGAGCTGCGTAGTAAAGCGAAAGAATAATGTCGTCGATCAAATATAATGTACAGGTAATATGACTCGGAAACGTGAAATGTAATGCGGATTTTTTAACACTTCTAATATTTACCGAAGTGTCCGTCAGCATTACATAATACCTGTATTCGATTATGTACGTCGTACATACAGGAAATTGACATTATAGATGCAGAATAAATACCGTCGTTGAATTTTAGATATAGAATCATATACTCTCTGCCGTAGTTCTGATTGGATTATTGTTGAATCTTGGAACGAGAATATGCAGAATCGATATCGCACATAGTCAATTTACAGCTGTGCTACAATAGCCGTTAAAAATCGTGCGAATGCAAAACATGAGTTATCAATAATCATAAGTACAGTTTAATTTGCCGTCATCGTGTCATAGGCAGGATAAGATATTTTCGTATTTTTTATTAAACGTTCACATAAGGAAGATACAAAACGATTCCTTTCATTTTGTTTTTATTATTCAAAAGCATCGACATTCGAATAAAAATTTCATTTACCTTAATTTACAATATGTCATTAGCTAAGTTGAGCAGAAAAAGACGCTGCGCTTTTGATTTTTTCTTTTTTCGGGCAACTATTAATTTTTTGTTTAACTTCCGATGATCATTTTCGGATACTTGTGACTATCCCTTTCGTCGAATTTTCTCGATAAACTTAGCAAATGTCCGTATATCTTATTATTTTTTGTTTTTCAATTATCAAACACTCGATGTTGTATATTTTGAAAAATTATTTCGCTTTTTTTTGTATTTGCGTTAAATTAACGTGTGATTGTAGCGGAGCGAGCCTCTTGCCTCCCTCTGCTAGAACGAGGGTGATCCAGAGGAAAGACTTGAATATATTATGTTTTGTTATAGGTATATGAATATAACTTCTACCGTTAAAATGAGTTGTAAAAAAATAACGTTATTATATTGTGGATACGAAATATAACAAATATAATATCGAGGATTATACTTAATGTTATTGTTCCGAACGATCGTATTGTTAGACATATAAACTATATAATTTTGTTGTACAACACGTCCCATGCAATCTCAACAAAAGAAGGATAAACCCCTAATTGCATTCCATACAAATATTGTAAAAGTAAATAAAAACATCTCTAAGCAATTTGAACAGAGTATCCATCTTGCTCTCACCAATAACCAACAATTCGAGCAGACAATTATCGAACAATAGTTCAAAATTGCATTTTAATGATTCAAGATACGAAGATACCGCAACAATGGAAGTCATCGTTTTCAAATTCAAATCAACAATGACTGCAAGTGCTTCTAGCGTTGAAAGATTTAATTCTATTGGTAATTGCATCAGATTTGAACTTTCTTCATTGGCCAGGTTTTGGATTATAGTTCGCGTCGGTTCAATCAAAATGGATGTGAAAGCGTCGTTATAACGGAAGTGCTAAACTGACGGGTGGACGCAGCGCTGATAGCGGTGGAGTGTGAAATCTGTGGTGATGAACAACCGAGCCAGCTAGCGAGAAGATATTGGGAGTGAAAAAAGAGACAAGTGGAGTGTGGTGTGATTTCCGAGTGGTATTAAGTATCTCCTATTTTATTTTAGTGTGTCTCGCCATGACGTTGATCTGAAATTGTATTTAAAAATAATAATCCCGATGTTGGTCGTAGGACTGTACCAATGTAGTTTTCATGCTTTTAACAAGGAGAGAATCCGGGGCAGCAATTCGTGGATACCGAAGAAAGCTTCAAACGTGTTTGAAGCTTTCGAGGTCGTATTCATGGAACTATGAACCTGGACTCGTTGTCTTTTACTTTGTCACAAATCAGTTATTTGGTTGCCAATTTAAACAAGAAAAATTTTCGAGAAAGCGCTCAGGAGATATCAGTTGTAAGTAAAAGTATTATTTTAACAACCTACTCTAACTCTCTCCATCTCTATAGCCGTCTCTCTTACTCCCTTTACTTCCTACCCGCCCGCATCTAACCCGTACTCGTCAGGTCGTGACGTACTCAACCAACGCAATATGCTTGCTAAGCATTTTTCTTTCGATTCGATGATGACCCCCTTTATCGAAATTCTTTTCACACTACATTTTCATACTTTTGAACGGAATAGAACATACAAAAAAACGCATTGCTTTCGTATTTTCGCGCACGAACTTTCCCATAATTATATCCGTCATGATTCACAGAACATGCAAGATAAAACAGTCAGCAAGTTGATGCCAATGTAGCCCAGGAGATATTTGACTGAAAAGCTGGAGCCATCCGATGGTCTGGCATAGCTTGTTGAATTATTTGCTAATAAGGCCCATTCAAATAATATTTTCTCTATTCTAATTTGAATTTCTTCGCTCCGTTGATTGGTACACAAATATGTGCTGCCTTCTTTTCTTCATTTTTGCCTGACCTTGCGCTCACACAAATGTTTCACATTGACCTGATATTTCATTCATGCTTGTGTTGGTTTATTTATTCAAAATAAAGTAGTGTGAGATTGCGTATCATAACGGAGGATAAAATGACTCTAGAAAACCGATAAATTTTGCCGAGTCTGTCATAACTGTAAATGGGTCATGTCGGAAATTTTCTTTTAAACTTCCAAGATACACGTTAACCCATATTCTGTCATTAAGTTGGATATGAAGACTAGTCCAGACTATAACAGTATTTGATAAAATGATGAAATATGGTTCCTAATACCGAAGAAATCATGTTATAATTTTTCATTGATGAAAGGTGAAAGTTAGATACTCCCGCCAATTCTTTATTTTCTATGCATCAAAACTCGCATGTGGTTTCATTTTTCCTCACTAATATTAATTTTCTTAATTTTGGTTCAAGCTTCATTAATAAATATTACTTATTTCTAATGACTGAGTATTTTTATGGAAATTTAATCCAGATACTAAGTATATTCTGTCCTTTGAATAGTTGGTGCAGTGGAAGGGTCTGGAGGCGGACAGACACTTGCTGCGCTGTTTGTTCTCGCATGTCGACTTCTCAACAGGAGAGCATCCAGAACCCAACGCTAAAGACTATTATCAAACCCAGTTGCTCGCCCAAGAGTGTATCAATCTACTCAGCAAACCCTCCCTTATTTCAAACCTTTGCTACGCTATCGATCGTCCCTTACATCAGCAAAAAGTAAGTCCACGTTTGAAACAAGCTAATCAACAAGCAGCTGCTCATTAATTCAATGCTCAATTAATAAATTGCGCACAAAGAAAATCAGCAACAATTCATCACGAGGCTTTGAGAAGAGAATGTAACAAATTTTTGTTTATTTTTTGATTTCAGAGCTTGAATCCCTCTCCCAAATTTTTTGTAAACCTTCGCAAGGTTGTGAAATTAACTTCGATACAAGAAGTTGCATTTGCCATTGCGCTATTACACTCTGAAAACCCAGATATTCAGAGCTTGGCATTGGAACACATAAAAAAGCAGTTACCAGAGCTGATAAGGAATTACATAAACTCTGAAATAAGTAATAAACACCACGAAGGAGGCTTACACGATTCTTCACCGGAAGTTTTACATCTCATCCTCTCACAGGCATTTCACGAACCCAATCAGTTTGGTCTGCCTGCCGAAGCAAAGGAAAAATTTCTCAAGAATCTACGGCGTGACTTTCCCCGCGAGCTGGTACCGGTGGTGCTAGCACCACTCTTGTATCCAGGCGACGGGGAAATTCTGCAATCTACCATCGAGTTAAACATGGCCTCCAATGCAATGGTAAATTATCAACAAACTGCATGTATTCTCGTTTTACGAAAACAAAGTTGAAATTCATACATAAATTTTTCATTTTCAGGACGGCAGTGGGCTTGTGGAGATGATCATGGAACTCGGATACAGCTTCACCAGCAGCGTCGACGAATGTCGTTCCGCGTTGGCTGGTCTGGGTGCCCGAGAAATTACGCCCACTGCAGCTGCTCGGGTTTTATCACTTATGGCACGTACGTGTTCGGGCTTGGACGATGCAGGTGGTTTACAGTCATTCTGGGGCAGTTCTGCCGCTAATCAAGATTCTAATAAAGACAAATCATCCGACGGCAGCACACCTACGACGTGGAACGTCGAAGTTTTTGTTCAAACATTGAAAGACCTGGTGAGTAATTGTGTTTACTATAGAGGCGTGTGGCTATCAAATAATCAAGATTATTACGTGTGATAAGAAATGGCCGCAATTCCAGTTTTATATCTAACTACGTATCTTTCCTTCGTTTTCAGCAATCCACGCTATCATGGAACGAAATAATAGTGAAACTTGATCATGCTGAATTCATCATCAAAGACAGACCGGGATTGAATCTATTGATGACGGGTCTGCGACTAGGACTTCAACACTTAGGATACCCACTAGATATGTTTCCTGTAGAATTATTTTACCGCCACTGGGACAACGTTGAAGGCCAATTCTCCCTGATTCAGCAAGTTCTTAAAAATCCAGATATATTTTGTTTCGCTGATTTCCCCTATCATTCCGTAACTGTCGACGTGCTTAAAGCGGCCCCCGAAGGTGACAGTAAGGAGGCGGGAACATGGAGATCTCTTAACGTAGTCGAGCTTCTTTTGCACATGGCTGAGCGAGGCCTCTACGGTGCTGTTCAAGAAATTTTCAAATGGCCTATACAACATTGTCCAGATGTCCTTGTTCTGGCTTTACTTCAGATTAATCCACCGATAACGATACTGCGGCAAGAGTTGCTCAGCACGTTGATGCCGATTTTTCTTGGAAATCATCCTAATTCTGCAGTTATTTTACATCATGCTTGGCACGCAAACAGCGTCGCGATCAAACCAATAATAATGCACGCTATGGCGGAGTGGTATCTACGTGGGGAATATGATCAGACAAGATTGTCACGTATCTTGGATGTTGCTCAGGATCTGAAAGCTCTTTCTATGCTTCTGAACGCACAATCCTTCCCATTTGTCATTGATCTCGCGTGTCTCGCCTCCAGAAGAGAATATTTAAAATTAGAAAAGTGGCTGACTGACAAAATCAGGGATCATGGAGAACTATTCGTTGCCGCCTGTGTTAAATTCTTGCAACGAAGATGTCCACAAGTAATGGGACCTGCGATGAAAGAGGATCCCTCGGCTCCCAAAGCCACTCAACTCCCTCAAGAGACGCTAACTACAATTCTTGCCTGTCTGCAAGTCTGCGCTGGGTATGTAATTCAGATATCGATGTTCACCGATACGTCAATAGTTACTGTTAATATTCACGCATCAATTTGAATTTACAGAAGCGTTTCCCAAGAATGTTCCGATGCAATCATGACAATGGTTCAGAACTGCAATTTGATGCTTAGCAAAGCAAGCCTAAGTAGACCGCCACCGGTTCATAGACACAGAGGACTAGAGCCATTCAATCCCGCAACTTTGGGAGGACAGGTAAGCATGCTCGATGACTCGAATTTTTATTGTGAATGAGATTGAAAGAAAAGGGCCTGATACAAGTGTTATACAATTTATTACAGCTATTCTCCTCGTCGCAAGTTGATCCGCTAGGAAATCTGAGTTCAAGTTTAGCTTCTATGGGATTGGGCTCGAGTCTCGGACCACCTAGTAGTTCCGCCTTCAATCTGCCAGGGGCACTCGGACCTTTGGTATCTGCTCCTGGATCCCCGTCGCGATTAATGGGTCCTTCACCCAGCCCTTTTCCTCTGATGCCACTCTCCTCACAACTTCATTCCGGACCTGTTGGTACGCAAGGACCATCGGTCGTACCAGGTGGCACCACGATAGGAGGATTAAGTCGTCTCGGCCCACCCAGTGGCATCGAGAAAGCCAGATTACCCGAGACCACAAATCTCTTCCCAGACATGACGCAGAATGTATCAAAGGAAATCGAAGATGAAGCGAACAGCTACTTTCAACGTATCTACAATCATCCGCCCCACCCTACTCTTTCGATCGACGAAGTCCTTGAAATGCTCAAAAAGTTCCAAGACTCCGGCAGCAAAAGAGAACGCGAAGTGTTCAACTGTATGCTGCGCAACTTATTCGAAGAATATCGTTTCTTCCCGCAATATCCCGACAAGGAATTGCACATAACCGCTCAATTATTCGGAGGTATTATTGAAAGAGGACTAGTTAATACTTACGTCGCATTAGGATTAGCACTACGTTGCGTGCTCGACGCATTGAGGAAGCCGGAGGGTAGTAAAATGTATTACTTCGGAATCGCCGCTCTCGATCGATTCAAAAGTCGGCTCAAAGAGTATCAGAAATACTGCGAACACGTCAGAGCGATCCAACATTTCAGTGAGTTTCCACCCCATCTTATAGAGTATGTGGAATATGGCCTGCAAGGTCAAGAACCTCCTACCAGACCTCAAGGTCAAGTTCTTCCAAAGACCTTAGCAGCTATGCTAGCACCGGCTACGATCCCCTATAAAACTATTACAACAACGACCGTCACTACAACGACTACCCAAGCCAAGCCGTCTACGACACCCACCACATCGCTATCGGCTAGACCATCCATTGCTAATGCCACCAATATAGACACTCTACTCGTTGCAACGGATAAAGAAGAGAAAATAACATCGCCGCCAGAAAGCCTGCAAGACAAAACTGCATTCATCTTTAATAATTTGAGTCAAAATAATTTACAACAAAAATGTGATGAGATTCGAGATATTGTTACCGAAGAATACTGGCCCTGGATGGCCCAGTATTTGGTAATGAAACGCGCTAGCATTGAATTGAATTTCCACACACTTTACTCGAACTTCCTCGACTGCTTGAAAGTCCCAGAAGTTAACAGAATGGTAACGAGAGAGACTTTCAGAAATATCAAAGTGCTGCTACGAAGTGACAAAGGGATTGCCAATTTTTCCGACCGTTCTTTATTGAAGAACTTGGGTCATTGGCTGGGGATGCTCACGCTAGGAAGAAATAATCCGATTTTTCACATAGACATAGATTTGAAAAGTCTACTCGTCGAAGCTTACCACAAAGGTCAGCAGGAACTCCTTTACGTGGTACCATTCGTTGCTAAAGTATTAGAAAGTTGTGCCAAGAGTCGGGTGTTTCGTCCGCCCAATCCTTGGACCATGGCGATTATGAACGTTCTGGCAGAATTGCATCAAGAACCCGACCTCAAACTTAACCTTAAATTCGAAATTGAAGTGCTTTGCAAAAATCTGAGCATCGATGTCGCCGAGCTAAAACCAGCGATCTATTTGAAAGATCCTGAGAAGTTGAGAAATTTGGAATATCAATTATCACACCCGAACAAAAAACCAGAACCTGTAGTGAACCCGTTGCCCCCGCAACCGCCCCCTGAAGAAATAGTCAGACCAACGACGACTGGAACTATGGTCCCGCAACAACAGGCACCACCTGTCAATACGACGCCATCACTGCCCACAAGTCCGCCGGAACCACGTTTCAATTATATGGACATATCAGTAACTGGCATCGCCAATATTTCACAACACATCACAATTAATAATCAGGTAAATATATCTCCCCGATGTTCTAAGACGAAGCTTATTTTTCTTCTCTTACTTTTCTCACATCGAACTTTAATCCTTTCTGCTTAGTTACCACTGTTCCAAGCACACCCACATCTCAAGCAGTTTGTGAGGTCTGCCGTTGAGCGTGCGATCCAAGAATGGATCCATCCCGTCGTAGACAGATCTATTAAAATAGCCTTGACAACCAGCGAACAAATAGTTCGTAAAGATTTTGCTTTGGACCCAGAAGAAATCAGAATGCGTACCGCCGCTCGTCACATGGTGCGCAACCTTACCGCTGGAATGGCCATGATAACTTGTCGCGATCAGGTGTGTTTCATAAATGATTATTGGAAATAATTTTCGTTCGATAAATTGTGTCGATATAACAGCGAAGCATTCACTTTTGATTTCAGGTACTCGCATCGATCAGTACAAATTTGAAACAATCTTTTGTCGCTGCTCTGATGGGCACGACACCTCAGCAAAAAGAACTCGCCGAACAGGCCGCTACCATCGTTGCTGCTGATAACATGGAACTTGCATGTGCATTTGTCCAAAAAACAGCGATTGAAAAAGCGATCCCTGAAATGGATAAGCGACTATTGAACGAAATCGAACTGCGTAAAATTGCCAGGCAAGAAGGAAGAAGGTATTGTGATCCCTTAGCTAAATATCAGGCTGAGCGAATGCCTGAACAAATAAGACTGAAGGTTGGAGGCGTAACCCCGCAGCAGATGGCTGTCTACGAAGAATTTGCCAGGAACATTCCAGGGTTCTTACCTCTTTCTGAACGTGACACCCAGGCTCTCTTTATCCCCAAACCGATTACTGTAAGTTGTTGGAAATATTTCTATACAATGTTTAACGTTAAATTACGCATGTTACATAAAATTGTATAACGATGTGTAGTGAGGGATATATGAAACAGTAAGCGTCCACCTTCTTCTTTTTACAAAGTCACTCTGGGTGAACTCCTTCCAGCATGGCACCTCGACTCGGTAAAATTAAAGGTGAAACACCCCCACTCCCCGATTATTAGACACCTAAACAACACTAACAGGCCACCCATTAATTTTTATTTCAATAGACGACTAGAAAAGAGACAAAAGGAAGTCGGTCATTGATCGTTTAAAATGAGAGGAAAAGATTTTTGATACTTCTTTCTTTATTTCAAATATTACAGGAGCCTGCTGCGGTAACACCATTTGCAGCAAATCCTGCAGTCGCAGTTCCTACGGCCCAACAAGTCGCCGCTTATGCGGCAGCGGTCAATAATGACGAAGTCGGTGCGATGCTGGAAAAACTCGCTACAGAAGTTGAACTACTCCTAGCAGCAATGGGACCTGGAGTTCCTCCACCGCAACATGCTGCGCTACATACTCTCCTTGAGTCCATCATACTTACTAGAAGATCTAGAGATACCGGTGCTGCTATGGCGCTACTAAAAAAAGTGAGTTTTTCACGCAATAAGTTTACATTCAGTGCTTCCATTTACAATCTCGACCGAATGTTACGGATAAATGTTGTTTTTTTTCACTCAGGCTGTAGAAGGTTTGCTGGATGGTCCGAGTATTTCGACGGGAATAAACGACGGAGAAATAATGCTGAGATACAGAGAATTACATTTGCGAATACTCAAGTGCCTTCAAGATCCGCGTGCTTACGGCATGCAATGGACAAACAAACATGTCACACGATGTCTTACGGAATGCAGAGAAGAGTTTCGTTACAATTTCGAAGCTGTGGATTGTCTGATCAGGTAAAAATCATTCTTGTGTTTGGCGAAAGATTTTTTTTTTTACTATTCGATGTCATGAATGAAGTACGATCTGATAAAATAAATATCATTTTTTTAGGTCTCATTTATTGAGTCTACCACAGTTTGACTTTGCTTTGGCTCAGGCGATGGACGCCGGTGCCGCCATGGCTACAGCATTTGCCATGCAATTGATACAACTCTATCTCATCGACGAACGGCAAACTACTCATGTTACCGAATCTGACTTGTTCCATACGATAGAGATTCTAGCCAGAATGGCACATCATCGAGCGCCACCCGAAGGGTAAGTGTAAATTTTCATTGAACCTTGTAAGCTTCCTGATTCTTTTTAATCTCAACATCGATGTATCGTGTATTTTTGTGCAGAATTTCTCTGTTCAGACTTACGAGTTTGATCGAATCATTGCGTGCGAATCATGATCCAGCCGTACTGGCGGATAGAGCACCTGCCGGACCTACGGCTCACATTCACTCCGGAATTCTTCAAGTGCGGGTGCGTAAATTTGGCTGATTATTTTTTTCGAGTTCATTAAGTTTACTCTACAGCCTGAAATTTATACGATTATCTTTGTTTGCACAGGCTCGTGACTTCGATGACCCTCCTGGCTTGATGGAAAAAACGGAATACTTGTTACGTGAATGGGTTTCCATGCACCATAATCCAACACATGCTCGTGATCCGACAAAAGCATTCGGAATGTTTGTTCATCAGATGAACATTCATGGAATTTTAAAGACCGACGATCTTATCACGAGATTCTTCAAACTCAGCACGCAAATGTGCGTGGACTTGTGCTACAGAGCATTGGGAGAACCAAATGCTGCGCCTTCCGTTGTACGTGCCAAATGTTTCCACACCCTAGATGCTTTCGTGCGTCTAGTTGCACTCCTGGTAAAACATTCGGGAGACACTGCCAATACGCATACGAAAATAAACCTTCTGAATAAGGTCCTTGGTATCGTAGCGGGCGTTCTTTTGCAAGATCATGAAATGCGAGGAACTGACTTCCAGCAGCTTCCTTATCATAGAATATTCGTGATGCTCTTCTTGGAATTATGTGCTCCGGAACCGGTCCTTGAAGCCGTCAACTATCAAGTTCTTACCGCCTTCTGCCACACTCTTCACATACTACGCCCGGCAAAAGCATCAGGATTTTGTTACGCCTGGTTAGAATTGGTTTCGCATCGAGTCTTCATTGGACGTATGCTCGCCATTACTCCTCAACAAAAATGCTGGGGCATGTACGCTCAACTGCTCATCGATCTTTTCAAATACTTAGCTCCTTATCTCCGCAACGCCGAGTTGGCGAAACCTGTCACTCTACTTTACAAAGGTACGCTACGCGTACTGCTGGTGTTGCTACATGACTTCCCTGAATTTTTATGTGACTATCATTACGGATTCTGCGACGTAATACCTCCGAATTGTATTCAAATGAGAAACCTGATACTCAGCGCTTTTCCGAGAAACATGCGACTGCCCGATCCCTTTACGCCTAACCTCAAAGTGGACATGTTGCAAGAGATCGTTCTCGCACCGAGAGTTCTGTCAAATTTCGCTTCGATGATACAACCACTGAGTTTCAAAAAAGAATTAGATTCTTACCTGAAGGCGCGGGCACCTGTCACCTTCCTATCAGGATTGCGTAGCAATTTACAAGTCTCGCAGGAAGCGGGAATGCGCTATAATATTCAACTGATGAACGCCCTTGTTCTATACGTCGGGACACAAGCTATATCGTTCATTCGTAGCAAAGGACACACCCCCAATATGTCGACCATAGCCCACGCTGCCCATATGGATATATTCCAAAATTTGGCTGTCGATCTGGACACGGAAGGACGTTATCTATTCTTAAATGCAATTGCCAATCAGTTGCGTTATCCTAATAGTCATACGCACTACTTCAGCTGCACGCTATTATACTTGTTCGCCGAAGCTAACACCGAAGCTATTCAAGAACAAATAACCAGAGTCCTTCTCGAAAGACTGATCGTCAACAGACCTCATCCTTGGGGACTCCTGATCACATTTATCGAACTCATCAAAAATCCTACCTACAACTTCTGGAAGCATGAATTCGTTCACTGTGCACCAGAAATCGAAAAGTGAGTTTTCTTTTACCTTACTGGAACTTACGATTCGTCAAAATTGAGTCAACGCTTCGAGCAAATTATTTTAAACATTATCTTCTTATTTGTTTGTTACAGATTGTTTGAATCGGTGGCTCGATCGTGTATGGTACAGAAACAAGTTCAGCCACCGCCCGAGCCAGAGATCCCAGAGTGATGAAACGTTTCATTTATGATAATTGATTTGTGTACAGTAAAATTGTGAATGAGAAGAGAATCGAGTGTAAAAAGTTGTTAAACTACGAGTAGATGTACTATAATTTGGGGATTTACATAATTTTCTTGGTGAACAATATTAAAATAATCGTATAGTGATTGTAACAATTTAAAACAAAACAAACAAAAAAAAAAGAGAAAAAAAATGAAACTAGTGTAAGTGAGATAATAATTAAAATGTTGATATTTTAATAAACTCATTGTTGCACCAAATGAAGAAGCAACAAAAAAACAAAAAAAAAAAATTAATGAAGAAAAAAAAGCATTCAGCCACACAAAAACTGTTTCTTTGGGATGGTGATTGTAAAGGGTTGTTTCATATCTACCGCATTATTATAAATGAATAAATAATGATGCAGGACATAGTCGTGGAACCGACAATGGCTGAAATGTGTAATAATGGTGTTCAGTAGTATAAAATACAAAAGAAATGTTTTTTTTTTTCTTGTGTTTTTCATTAGTATTTAATGTACCACCTGACGAACTGATAAAAAAGAAGATGTTTAATACTTAATTGGTGCAAAATTACTCGTGTGTATCTATACTTATATTAATCGTAAATTTGTACCATGTCAACAACGCATTGAACGGAAGCAAGGTTTTTAGTTAGGTACCATTTATCTATCGATACATGTCTCAATTGCATACTCTAACGAGTGATTTATGTATTTATGTTACTAAACAGTCCTAAAAAATGTCTATGGAACGGTTCGAAGTAAATAAAAATACCTTCTCTTTTGTAACCAATCTCTGCTATTTGATTAGTAAACGTATTTTTTTTTTGTTTTAAAAATGTTTTTTCCATTTTTTTTTTTTTTCAATTTATATAACTTCTTTTTTCGCATGTTTTTATACTCGTTTATGGTTCTAACAGAGTTGACAGATTTATTTGTAGCATAATTATGACCTCTAGATACTAAATAAAATTTGATTAATTTCATTGATAAACCTATAATGTATGAAATTATTATACTCAACACTTATTGTTTTCAATCATTTCAGCTAACATTTCACCCGAGGAAAAACATTGCGAAATCATACGATACAAATTGTATGGTACAAATTAGTATTAAATAATTTATTAATATATGTTATATACATCATTTGTACAGCCACAGATATGAGAAAGTAAAATTCAATATGAGTTCTGCAAGCCACGTGTCGCGTGGTAGGAATCTCTTTCTTGATCCGGAAATTTAGTCGGAAGATTTGGACTGTGCAAGTGGCACTTGGCGTGATATCTGATACCTGCAACATCTACTTCGTAATCTCCGGAGATAACGTACTCGTTTGTCACCTCTTGAGTTTTTCCATTCTCGTCCAAGTTTTGAACAAAGCCAAGACAAACCTGAAATGCGGAGGTGACGACGTTGTAAAATTTTGACATTTCGTACGGTTACTCGCATTATTTTATCTATCGTCAACCGTACCTGTTTCTTGAATGTAAAACCGTAACCAGTCGTCGTAGTCATACCACAGTATTTACCATCTCTGAAAATGGGCTCTCCACCCCAACACCAGGGATCTATATCAGGATCATGATCGTTCACTAGCAATTGAACATACTTTCTTTGGACACCTTCTTCTCTTTGTTTCAGTAGAGCATCCCTGCCGATGAAATCGACACTTTTCTGTTGAATTTGAAACGAATATGACGTCATAAAGTGTTTATCAGATTTACGGCGATGATATTATGCTGCACTCACGTCAAATTTAACACGCCAAGCTCTACCGCATTCAAGCGGCGTCGTAAAAGTATCCAAATCTTGACCCCAGAAAGCGTAAAACTTCTCGACGCGTAGAGCCCGTGTAGCGTAATATCCGGCATGCGTTATTCCGTATTTCTCTCCCGCTTCTATGAGCCTTGTATAGACGTGTAGCGCAAACTAGTGAAATAGACAAATGTTCATATTTCATATTCTAATTTTCATACACTTGATCACATTGCGGAAATAGGAAAACTGTCGGACGATGGAAAGCGAAGGTAGTGAGGGGTTTGTATTGGTCGTGTCTTTATACCTACATACGTGTGTATCCATTACTATTCTCTATTCGATAAACTAAAACTATGTGAAGTCCTATTCTAAATTGATAAGAACATAACATTACCATATGTTAGTTTCAGGATCTACAAGATTATGCGAGGGACATCGCAAAGGAGAATATCCGTGTTGCATGTGGTAGGAAATATACTGGGAGGACAATCAAATAAAAGTACTAGTTAGAAGTACGAAACAAAAACGATATTGATACCAACGAATCGTGACCTTCACACTCACCTCATTTGGAATATATAGGACATACCCAAGCTCTCCGGTGTGGGTGAGATTCATCGCTCGTATACCATTTGCTAAGCCAACGTCAAGTTCCTGAACACAATCGATGATCGAACAGATAAATAATCAAGGTCATTGATATTATACACTCGCGTTATAGAATGGTCTTTGAATTTTTTAAGAAAATGAATTAGTACCTTGAAAGTGAAGAATGGAAAGTTTTTGGGGTTCAGATCGGTATCGGTCAGTTCTGACAATAACGATCTAGTGGCAGGGCCCATGATACATATAGCTGTGTAAGCAGAGGTGACATCTGATACGGCAACGGATCCATCGGAGGGTAAATGTCGGCGAATCCAATTCTTGCAACGTGTTTGTTGAATCGTCGGAGCGATCATCATGTAGCTGCGGATAATAAAGATGAAAACATGAGAGATGGTTACTCACATTTACCACCGTCAAGACTTTTCTAGCGGTACTCACTGATTTACGGCAATTCTAGCTAAACTACAATCATTTTCATAACCGCCCAGATGATTTTGCATTCCGGTATGAATAATGCTGCCAACGGGTACATCCACATCGTTGGAACAGAGGTACTGCAGCAAGTCGACTACTTCCGTACCATTTGACTATAAATTTGAAAAATTTAACAGGAATAAATAAACTGAACACAGAGAGTGGGAGGAACGGTAAATGGAAAATCTTTGCGCTTACCCATAAATCTATTTTAGTGAAGGAAGAGTAATCGCTCAGCCCAACTGTTTCGCGACAAGCCGCATACTCTTTTGCAACGTAATCAAACCAGGGTGGTTTACCGAATGTGTTTGTGTACGCAATCTTGTATTTTCGAGATCCATCGATCGGATCGATGTCTGGAAATAAATGGATGATTTATTCCACATTCACTCGGTTGGGGCCAATGCGTTCTTACCATTATCATCCGCTGGTTGAAACCACGTCGGGCGTTCGTATCCCATAACTTGCCCAAAGACAGCACCAGCTTCCCTTAACTTTGGATATATCGGAGACATTCGCAAATTTCTACCAGTTTGGAATTCATGTTGAGGATATTGCAACGCGTAATGCATTCCGGGAACTTCTTTGACACGATCCCGCAGGAATTTACGGTTGTTGTGTAGCCCGAGAAAACGTGAAACATCTAGTTCATACATATCGAGTGATGTCGAACCGTTTACAATCAACTCCGCAGTCGCCTGACCAATACCTCCCGCAGCTGATATGCCAACCTGTTGTTAATAATTACGTTCGGTCACACGGAATAGTGCAACTAGGAAATACTACAGTGGTAGTCGAAATTCAATGTAGACTTGCGGTTTTCATTCCAGCGGCAATGTAATAATTTTGAATTTCTGGAGCCTCTCCTACGATCCATTTACAGTCGGGTGAAAATGCTTCAGGTCCGTTACACAATCTTTCCAGTTTGGCATTTCCTAGACTGGGTACTCTGTGGAGCATTTGTTCCAATAATACATGAAAATGATCCCAATCTTCAGGTAGAAATCGTTCGGTTGCGTTGCCTGAAAATGAAGCATGAAATACTTGACGAAATTTTGTTCAAATCAACGTTCAAAAATTCAGGTACATTGAATCTGAACTGACCAGGAATCACTCCATTTTCAAAAGCTGGTTTAGCAACAGGCTCAAATCCACCCGCCAATAATCGCCCATCATTTTCTCGAAAATAAGTGTATCCATCTAAGTCACGGATTACAGGGAGCATCGGGTCTAAATTTGGCAGTCGTTTGGTGTGGAGGTAATAATGTTCTACCGGATGTAGAGGCACCTAGAATCAACAGGTTTTCATTAACATTGCTATAAAGTTGTTCTCATTTAACATAAGACTACAAGGTAACACTAACTTTTACAAAAGGCTCACTTAGTTTCCCAACACTTCGCGCCCAAAAACCAGCACAGTTAACAAAAAATTGACATTCTACCATACCACGAGTCGTTTCCACAGCTTCAATGGCAGTATTCTGGTTCAGTATATGAGTCACTTTGCAATTTTCATATACTCGCACACCTGGAAGTCATAAAAACCCTGTGGGCTATCATCTCAGTGCATGCTGACTAAGAAATGGTCTTCATACCTTTTTCTCTAGCCTCAGCAATGAGTGACAGACAAGTTTCATATGGATCCCCAACGCCGTCTCCAGGAATCCATAAACCACCAGATAGGTCGTCTACTCTTAGTAAAGGACATAAATTTTGAATATCTTCTGGAGAAATCAGTTCACATTCTATATTCCACGAGCTGCAAAATTTGGACAATGATTTATTTCTTTCACTAATTTGATTCAATAGCATATGTAAAGTTTGAAAACTCACACAGACTGAGCCTTCATCCGGCGAAATACCGTCATGCGATCTCTTGTGCGTGCTAGCGAAAGACTGCCGCACTGTTTCCACCCTGTAGATCGCCCATTTTTCTCCAAAGCTTTATATAATTCAATACTATTTTGAGCTAATTTTGATTGAGCAAGGCTTGGTTTGAACGCTCCTATCAAGCCAGATGAGTGCCATGTTGTACCTCCGCCCAACCTGAGGAATTCACATATTTGTACCATTATATTTTCACACAAGCTGTGGTGTCGAAAGACTAGATCTCAAATAGGAATATTCACAAGACTATGAGGGATGCCGTTGGGCAATGATATGCTAAATGAAACTATTGTTTCCCTATTCATTTCTTTTGGAAAGTTTATACTAGAGTATTAGAATTAATCAATTGTTCATAGCTGTTTCAGTCAAAAACGAATTGAAGTTTGTATTTCAACCTTCCGCCTTCAACGAGGATTGTTTGGGGTCCCCATCCCATCTGGGCGAGATGATAAGCAACGGCAGCTCCCACAACACCCCCGCCGCAAATAACCACCCGAGTTTCTTTTGGAGGGACCGCAATAAGAGTTTCATCGGACTTTTCATCGAGCTTCACAGCTGTAACGTTGATTTTTCGATGATGGTTCCATATTGAATTGAATTTCGGGAGTCGAGATCTTCCAGAATACAACTTTGATTGACGCCACATATTTCAGTGAATTATCTAGATAGTGTCTATCATTATTTGTCTCCACGACGACTGTTTGTTTATTCATGTAATTATTAATTGATATTAATTGATGAAAATATTTGAACTATATACTGCATGTAACAGTCGTATCAAATATTTGGAAAATGGATATAACCTTTTTATCTGTCAATTGTGAGAACATCTGGTCCAGCACCAGACGAAACTGGTAGGAGCCTATCACAGCACTTCACTCGAATATCAAGCTGTTTTCGGAAGTGAAAACAAGCCTAACCTGTAGACTGTGATTTTTTATACTTATAACGAAACGCTTGTGGCAATTAAATTAGGAATAATAGTTTGAGTATTCGTGGAGAATGACAATTGTAGCACACAGTTATGTCAGCAGCTAGTGAATTTGGGCCCGACTCAGGAGGACGAGTAAAGGTACGAATTCGATATGCTAACCTCATTTTATAATGTTGTAATACTAATCTACTGGACTCTCAAATGAAATCAACAATGTGCTGATATTGCAGGGCCTTGTTATAATAAAACCGATAGTCTACGGTAATGTGGCTCGTTACTTTGGTAAAAAGCGGGAGGAGGATGGTCACACGCATCAGTGGACCGTCTACGTCAAGCCATACAATAATGAGGATATGTCCACTTATGTGAAAAAGGTCCATTTTAAACTTCATGAAAGCTACAACAATCCAAACAGAATTGTTACCAAACCACCTTATGAGCTGACAGAGACAGGATGGGGAGAATTTGAAATTGTTATCAAGATTTATTTCCACGATCCTAATGAGCGGCCGGTATGTCATACATCGAATCCCAGAAATGATTCAAATTTATATCTTTGACTTATCACATAATTCATCTTTGTTTTTAGGTGACAATTTACCATATACTAAAACTCTTCCAATCCACACCGGAAATACAGTTAGGCAAGAAAAGTTTGGTATCTGAATTTTATGAAGAAATAGTGTTTCAAGATCCAACAGCCTTGATGCAGCATTTGTTAAGTTCATCCAGACCCATGACACTTGGCGTTTGGCGTCATGACAATGATTGTAAGTTAATTAATTTAAAAAAGTCATTTTTTGCTTGAAAAACTGTATTCATCATCTATTCCATTATTCTTCAATATTCTATAGTTGAAGCAAAGAAACAGTCAACGCTAACAGCGATCGTTGATGCAAAAAATAAAATTAGAGGAGAAGTGACTGATCTCAAGGAGAAACTAACATTGGCAAAAGAAACAATCGCCAAGTTCAAAGAAGAAATTGCCAAAATATCCAAGACAAATGGGGGCCTAGGTATTAGTTAATAATAATTTTTACAAGACTTACTAACAACTGTCCAATAACTGTTCATTATCTCAATAAATTAATAAATTTTTTTATTAGACGAATTATCTCAGTTTTGTTGAGCCACAACAAAAGTAAAGACATCAAATCCTTTGTATAAAATGTATTCAAAATCTTATAAAAATTAAGTTGATACTGGTATACGAGACAAAAACTAGTCAGATTTATAAATGATAGTTACTTCGACAACGAATGAATGGCTCTATCTACAGAGTCGCATAATACTTTGTTGGGTGGATGCCGTAACCAATGGGATCTCGTAATTTGTCTGACGGTAGCTCGACGTGTCACATCTGGTTCCAAAAGGTGTCTAATAACAAAAACTAGAATCCATCAATAAATCCGTATTACCTGAGTTTCAATGTAGACTGAGACATCGTCTCTTTGTCCAGTATATCGACTCAATTAACATCATTGAATTGAACAGAAAATGCTTACAATATTAACTGACAGACAGTTGATCCGATATCTATTTTGTCGGGAAAGTTGACTTGTCTGTTCGTTTGAGCTTTAATCATCTTAGGAATACTAGCGTCGTCAAATGGCATCGATGCCGTCAACATAATAAACAAAATACAGCCCAGTGACCAAGAATCATACATTTTTGGATTATACATTGTCCCCTGAAGAACCTCAGGTGCTGCGTAAGCTGCACTGCCACAAAATGTCTCGGACAATATTCTATGACCTTTGTCATTGTGACACCATCTTGCAAACCCAAAATCTATAAACGTGTTCGGTGATAAAATTTTATAAAGATAGCAAAGTAATTAAAATGAATTATAAATTACCAGCAATTTTCACTTGATCTTCTGTCGCTAGTAATATATTTTCGCATTTCAAATCTCTGTGGGCAATGTCCAATGAATGCAAATGTTGAACAGCAGATACGATCTGTCTGAAGAAATGTCTAGATCGAGATTCAGCCAGAGCACCTTTTGCGCGAATGTGTTCTAGTAGATCACCTTTTTCGCAGAGATCCATGAATAAGTAAACATGCTGTGGAGTATTTAGTACATCCATGACCGCAACTATGTTTGGATGCCTTAAGCCACGTACTAACAAAAGTTCCCGTGGTAAAAATTTGCTAACAAAGTCGCTGGAGGCTTTATACTTGTTGATAATCTTGCAGGCGATTTTCCGAATCTGGCTGTCTTTGGTTAATCTATACACTATCTTGAAAACGAGAAAACTTTAATTCTTCAAATCAATTCTAAAGAATGTTGGATTCAGGACAATTCCATGTCTTCGTAATCTCGATAAGTTTTTCTACACACATACTTTGACCTTGCAATAGGATCCTTCGCCAATAGTCTGCCCAAATGTGTAGCCCTGATCTTGTAGCAGGACGGCGGCGGAATGAGGGTCCAAATAAGAGGTACATCGATGGGAAGGTACTTTGAATGAGAGCCCATCATTTGGTTTACCTCTCATACAACGTAACATTGTTAGTCAACGAAGATCTTTTGAACTGATTTTAGATAAAACTGCAGTTTGCAATATTGCTTGAGTACATAAATTTTTCTTATTGGAAGATTCAGTTGAGTAAAAATTTGAAACTTTTATGGAAAATTTAATACATTATTATAAATTTCGTTTAGCTGGAAGACTTACAGAAAACTTCAACCTCAAAGCCATTGGTAGAATAGGCCTTTTTTGAGAAGTATACTGTCACACATTAACAATTGAACGCGTCAACTTTAC
This sequence comes from Athalia cordata, assembly GCA_963932425.1. NCBI lineage: Eukaryota > Metazoa > Arthropoda > Insecta > Hymenoptera > Athaliidae > Athalia > Athalia cordata. The sequence continues at coordinate 38,963,960 of OZ010626.1, forward strand.
CGACCCGTAACAGTTTTTAAACGTATTCAAAACTAGTCTTTTATTTTTTGACGCGGGTGAAATAATAACAACTGTTTATTCTACAGAAAAATATTACACTTAAAATTTAACAGATGTCAATACAAAATTTCGTGGTGATATTGCAGGGTCGAATACAGCTTTTAATTTAGGTGACAGCGTTTTTTCTGACAGGTATAAAAATCTATCCAACAAAACAACGCTCTCCACAAGCGGGGCTAACATCATTCGAATGGAGGTAAATATCACGACTCGTTCCCAATGATCCAAGTATGTTGTAATTTCAGGACTACCAATCTCCGTCATGTTATCTGGCCAATACTCTTGAGGAAGATCCTTAGTAGCTGCTACGCAGTACCTATCAAAAAAAAAAGTCGACTACGTTTAATGGATCCAATCATTATTGTGGCAATGACTAAACTCATGTGGGCCTTGTAACTCACTCTCTGAATGTCATATCCTGTTTTAGTTTCACACTCTTCAATTTTCCATGACGCCAAGTGGGGTTTCTTCCAACTAGCAGACTTTCTAGCACAGCTCGATAGGCGTGTACCTGAAAGTGTCAGCCTAATTAGCTCACAAAGTACTATTTCATGTTACCACGTGTACTTTTATCAGTTCAAATGTTTTACCTTCAACTCCCAGTATTCAGCTGATTTCAATTTATGACAATGATTTTCAACCGCGTGACAAGAAACTTCCAGGGCAGCATATGAGAATGCGTTGGCTTTCAACGATTCTAAAAATTTGCTTAAAGGGTAGCCTTGCGAGACTCCAGATTTTTCTCTAAAGCAGATAGATCATCGGCCAAAATCATATTTGTCATTGGGATCAAAGGCTGGGTAAGATCAAATAAAATGATTTCAAGTTTTATACCCAATTGTGAGCTTCATGTAGCAGCATGCGGCGATACAAATAAACTTGGCACAGTCGGACTCTGTGTAAGCGTGCAGTAATGTTGCAGCCAGGTCTCCACACGGATGTAAACCAATTAAACCAAATCCTGACAATTTTGGGTTTAATTGAAACTTGTCTTTGAACTCCTGATTCAATTCATCTAATAATATTGAACTTGAATCTCTCTCAATCTTCAGAGATATGTGATGGGGTTTCTGTCCCTGCGAGATGGATAGATGCTTTAGAACCATTGATTCATACTGCAAATCTAGATTCCTAAAATTATGACACCAAGATTTAATTTCAAACTCACGTTTTGGTAAAACCTCCTCAGTATATTAGTGACCAGTATCTCATGAACTGGCTTTCCTACCGTGCACGTTCTGACAGCATTGGCTGTTGCTCGACACAAGTAACACACATATCGTGTCTGTAAGCAAGCATCCGAGCGAGGTGCCCCATTCCTGCTCCAACATCAAGCACACATTCGGAATTTGCTGATGCCGCACAGTCGGCAATGATCTATAATTCATATCAATTTTTAATTAATTTCTATTATCACGTCTAGTAATAGGTGGTCTCATCAGTACGCATTTACCGTAGCCATTATATCAATTTCGTGTATTTTTTTTGGTTTTATGTGTTTAGCAAACATTTTTTGTAATTTTTGATGACTTCTTGAATTACTCATAAGCAAATCCGTATTTGTCTTTTCACTGCATATTGTTGCTCCAGATAAACAAGACCGATTAAGGGTCCCTTTCATCTTGTAATTAGAATTTTGGCATTCCAATGATACAGTGCTTTGCTGATCTCTATTTATTTCCAATAGTTTAATCACATGGCGAAGTGCTTGTAGTGACAATGGCCATACTCGAGTTTTGCTGTAGAATAGGAAAAAAACAAATTGTATCACGGGACGAGTAGGAAAGAATCAAAGGAGGTCAGGATAGTCGAACAGTAATCACTGTGAGTACCTTGGATGTTCGTTCAAGATCCAGGATCCCAACTCTTCTGGCGTAGTATTCTCAAAAACCTCTTTCCAGCTGTTTGGTAGCCTGTTCCAAAAATCATCTTTGTAGAAGTCCTGCGTAATAGAGCGAAATTGTTCAGGATATATTCTTGAAGTTTTGATTTCCCTATTGAATTCTATTTTTCCCTATTGAATGTTTTTGATCTATCTTATTGTCATATAGTATAGTCACGATTATGATCGAACACGTTTACAAACCACGATATATGCATCAAGCAGCCATCCATAAGTGTCTAAAACACAGAATATTCTGCGAATTTTTTCTCTGACACCCTCGCAAGTTTGACAGAAGCACGTGTTATTTTTCTGTGGGTTGTCCATTTGCCATTTGTGAAAGCACGCGGTCGTGGTCGCGAGTTTATGAAGAGGAAATAGATTTCGGATAATATATTCTTGGTATGTGCGCGGGAATTTCAAAAATTCCATTGCCGAATGCACAAGTGGTCATACAATCTTCAGTCAACGTGGTCATATTTAGAAGGGCAACGTAAAACAGACAGATAATGCGAGTTCAGCTTATATCTATATTTTATTAATTATAAAAGCAGCTACAGTTCTCTCATCTAACTTTAGTCACACTTTCACTCTTCCGCAGACACAACTCAATTCTTATAGTGCTATAAAATACATTACTTATAATTATTTTGTCCAACTAATTTAAATAGATTCCTTATTTTGGGAATAAAATTATTGAACGTAAATTAATTTTTGATCAAGTTCTGAACGATATAATCTCGTTTCTTTTAGTAGAGTTATAAAGTCATGTTTAATAGATTACGCCTTACACATTATGTATCTTACATAAATATAGCTTGTATAAATTACGATGTGTTACCGTTTGAAGCATTATTTTTAGTATATTTATGTAGCAAAAATTTATCTAAGTAGAGCTTCAAAAATATGACTGCAAAGCTGATAATAACTTTTATTTGTATAAATATAGGACTAAATATTGCGCAACATATATCACTTATAAATCAAAACTAATTTGTATCGAAGGAATAATATGGGGCAATAACGAATACAAGTATGGCTATTGATTTGATCCGATAGAATGTTCGTATTTGTTTTGTTATTATTAATTCATTCCCAAAAACTTCGTTAGTATTGGGACCCTTAAAGCTAACGTATTCTAGATATAGGCTACTGGAATCCTTACGTAAGATGTAAAGTATTTTTTTATTTTGATACTTTAATCAACTGCAGTATTATAAAAAAAAACGCTACGGGACTCAGAATACTTGTATGATTTTTCAATAAATCTATTAATTGAAAAATTACTTTGAAGTTAATAATTATAAATTATTTAATCAGTACTAATGCTGCAGCATGGAATAAGGTGATGATAATTATTATGGATTCATATGATATGAGTTAGAATATGGATTAGCAACTATGAATACCAGAGTCGCTATATTTGAATTATAAACTGCTGATATAAATTCATAAATAATTGCACTCAAGTCACATAACATTTGATATACGCAATCGACCACTGAGGTGGACAGAAATTAAATAAGCCTAGGTATAGTAGCAGTGAAACACACGTTTCTCAGATCCCATGCTGGGGTTGTTTCAACCATAATCAACACTGAGTGCACTCAGCCCTTTCTTCTTGATTGCTTCTGCTACAGCTCGTTCTAGGAAGTCTTGCTGCTGATTATTCTCATCCCCTTTGTCGCCGACCCAACAACTATGGCCCTCATCAGGTTTAGATCTGCCAAATGCTTGTTCAGATGAAGTTGCCAATCCTGCGACATCATCAACTCTTCTATTCCTCTCAACATTTAGAGGACATGTGCAGCGGAGCTGCATTTCTCTTTCTCCCATCCAATAATTATTTATGAGATTATCGGATGAGCTGGGTGGCTCTGGATCAGGTAAAAAATTGGCCGGTTGTACCAGGCCATGATTCCTAATTGCCATTGTTACAGCTCGGTCCTCCATATCGTTGGCTCGTGAGTGATCTCGTGAGTGCATTGCTCCAAATGATGGAGCAACTACATAGTTCTCCAGGACACGATTTATGGTGTTGTCCACAAACCCTTTTGCCACTTGTCTGGCTTGCCATTTCTTCAGTCTCTCTCTTGCTCTACGTTCAATCTCCATCCTTTCCTCTTCTTCTTTAGTAGAATTTGTTTCAAAGTTTTCATCGCTTTCGATCCGCTGTTGATCCTGATGATAAAGAGAATTGATTTTATTCAACAGGTAATAACAACAGGTGTTCCTGACACTTGGAATCATTGAAGAAAAATAAATGGTTAAGATTTGTATGAGGATCTGATCCATCATTGGTGGATAGTTGCGGTATATTAAATGAAGTTTAATTACAAAGCGGTGTAAGGTTGAAAGTTGGACAGTAAATTATAATACTTGCCATTCTTATTCGATCGTTGTTACCAAGGCGCAGCCTTTTAGTAGGCCTTTCATCAGTATCCGACTCCTCAGCATCAGTTGCCATTATTTATTACATATAATAATTGATGGTCAATCAAAATAAAGTAATTTAAACAATGCACAACAATGCGCACCTGTCAATTGAAAAATAACCAAATAACATCAGTACAAATAATATTGACCAAGCCCTAGAAAGTTTGAACGAAAGCCAACTTTCACAAACTATGCAGCATTTCTAATGGATTTAATACCATTTGTAACTCACTATTGACGATGCTATGTTATCAAACATGTGATTAGCAATAAGTAAATAAATAATTTTGGCAATTAAAAACGTAAACGGAACATCAATACAATTGATGGTACGTAAGAACGGAACACGGGAATTGGGAAACCAGGCTTTTGACAGTTCTAAAATGGCGAATAGGTCATACGATTAATTTAAGTAATATGAACGAGGTAAATAATTGAGATGATAAAAAAATTTCGATAGATTTGTCAGTCATTTGAGAAAAAAAAGGCGAATTCTTTATTATAGGATAATTTATTTTCATACTCATTACCCTTTTGGATAGTGGTTTGACAACTTTTTTAAAATGGCGTGAACATGTGTTCGTAAGTTTCGGTGGTGCCCTTCAGTCGGTTTTTTAATCACACGTAGAAATAATACATTATTAGGACATTGAGTGGTAATAAAATAATTAAATTGGTATGGCCGCGTGTGGCGATTATATTAGGAAAGAGTTTCCAACGATCGACGATGATTTGTATCAGTATGTCGAAGGTACGTGTAATCAGGTTAACCTAAAACTCCTAAGATTCGATGCACCGTGTCATCTTCATCAATTAGACCCAATAAAATTTTTTCAGGGATTCTTGACAGTTCCAGAGATGATTTTGAGGATGGAGAAGAGGTATATGAAGCGATTGGCGAGGTGCTGCACGAGGTAGCTGACAAGCCCGAAAAAGAGGTTAGGTCGGTAAATATTTCTATTAAGGTCACTTGTAAACTCTGGGTGATTTTTTAATTTTATTGTCAGTGTTGTCGATAACTACACACATTTGAAGTTCGTGTTAGGTACTCTTGATCGTGACATGAAATTTTTTCATAGCTTTACCTCGTCCAAATTTGTAAAATGTGTAGGAAAAAAATATTCCGCCATTGACAGTAAAAATTTTGAATGAACCCCTGAGAAATAAAATGTTAACAAGAGTTATTATACAGGAAAATATGCAAGAGGCTACTGGCGATATTGAAGGGGATCCCAGATGGTGGATTAGATGTTGTAAATGACAAACGGAATAATGGCGTAAATAAAGTATTAAATGCTCCTGTTAATTTGGGGGCAATGGCTGCAACACACCAAGATCAAGTTGAAGATATTAAAAGTATTTGGGTTACTACCAGAGATGATGGATCTGTAAGTTTGGAGCATTGACTTATTACAAACTATTCTTCTCATTGATTGTATGTATCAAATGCTATATACCCATGTTTTAGAAAGTAGATGCTAAGAAGTTAGAGAAAGCAGAGGCTAAGTTGCAACAAAAACTTGAGAAAAGAGTCGGTGATTCTGGGGCTGTAAATCGAAATGTCAATGCAAACGCGGCATTAGAAACTGCCAGTGCTAGTCAGATGACTAGCAAGAAAGACAGCCGAATGGAGGGTAAAGGTGGAGTAAATCGAACCCAAGACATTAGAATAGAAAATTTCGATGTAGCGTACGGAGATAGAGTCCTTCTTCAGGGTGCTGATTTGACTCTTGCCTTTGGTAGGCGTTATGGTCTCGTTGGTAGAAACGGTCTCGGAAAAACTACGCTACTCAGAATGATATCAAGGTGAGATAAGACCGGACAGTTACATCCCTCTTTTCAACTTTTGAATTAGACATTCTCACAGAAAAATATCTTAATTGACGATGCTCATTTTTCCATTAATACCTGTTCAGCAAGCAATTAAGAATTCCATCGCACGTACGAGTACTCCACGTCGAGCAAGAGGTAGCTAGTGACGATACCTCTGCTCTCCACTCCGTGTTGGAATGTGATCTAGAGCGCAGTGAGTTATTGAGCCGTGAAGCTGATCTCCAAAAGGCTTTGGAGGAAGGTGGTGGTGATTCCATTGGAGAAGAGTTAGCACGTGTCTATGAGGCTATGAGACTGGCGGAGGTAGACAAAGCTCCAGCTAAGGCTAGTGCCATTCTTTCGGGTCTTGGTTTCTCTGTAGAGCGACAGGGTTGGCCAACAAAATCATTCTCTGGTGGTTGGCGAATGCGACTTGCCCTGGCCAGGGCTTTATTCTCTAGACCGGATCTTCTGCTTCTCGACGAGCCTACCAACATGCTTGACATCAAAGCCATTCTTTGGCTTGAAAAATATTTGCAATCGTGGCCTACAACTCTCTTGGTTGTTTCGCACGACCGAAACTTCTTGGATACGGTATGTCGTTAAGGATTCTGGTTTATCTTGATTTGCGTTATTCCGGACCTTAACTTTTTCAATATTTGCTATCACAGGTACCAACAGATATATTGTACTTGAAAGCACAAAAAATTGAAGCGTATCGTGGAAACTACGATCAATTTTCAAGGACGAAAGGAGAAAGGGAACGAAATCAACAGAGAGAATTTGAGGCGCAACAGGCAAAAAGAGCACATGTACAGGAGTTCATTGATCGTTTCCGTTATAATGCCAACAGAGCCTCTAGTGTTCAGAGCAAGATTAAAATGCTGGAGAAGTTGTACGTTTATTCACATGTAACTTTATTCCCTTGCTTACTTCAGCAACAAGTTATTTCACGTACATTTTAAAATTTTAAGGCCCGAGTTGAAGCCGATGGAAAAGGAGGGAGAAGTAACTCTTCGATTCCCAGAAGTCGAAGCACTCAGTCCCCCGATCCTCCAGTTGAACGAAGTTTCGTTTCGTTGGGACAATAGTCGAAGTGACGTCGCATTTTTGTTTTCTGGTGTTAATCTCACAGCGACACTACAATCACGAATTTGTATCGTTGGAGAAAATGGAGCAGGAAAAACCACTTTGCTAAAAATAATAACTGGCAAGTTAAGCCCTACACGAGGTACGGTACATCTTCATCGGAACTTGAAGTTTGGATATTTTAGCCAGCATCACGTTGACCAGCTAGACATGAGCGTCTGTCCCGTCGAATTGTTGCAAAATAACTTCCCAGGTAAGGTTGATTTACAATTTTTACTAAAATTTCAAGCCCGAGTAATACATTGAACTAATAGCCTGTTTCTCGATCAGGAAAACCCATAGAGGAGTATAGACGAATGTTAGGTAGCTTCGGAGTTAGTGGAGATTTGGCTTTACAGACTATAAATTCCCTATCTGGAGGTCAGAAATCGAGAGTGGCTCTAGCTCTAATGTGTGCAGCGATGCCGAACTTTTTAGTACTTGATGAGCCCACAAATCACTTGGACATCGAGTCCATCGAAGCTCTTGGCAAAGCTCTCGAGACCTATCAAGTACGTTTTGGAGTTCTTGTCCCGAACTATCGAGGCTTTTTATAATTGCTAATTTTCTTATGATTTTCAAGGGTGGCGTCATATTAGTATCCCATGACGAGCGTTTGATCCGTATGGTCTGTCAGGAGCTATGGGTTTGCGGAGAAGGGGGTGTACGATGCATCGAGGGTGGATTCGACGAGTATCGCCGAATTATAGAAAAGGAATTGGAAGCCCAAAAATCGTGATTGATTGCAAACACTAACACCGATCAATCGTGCCAACCACAAACAACACATTACACTCTTTGGTGACGACACTTTCCAATTTCCACACACTTGGGTTAATCTTATTAATAATCGATTATTCTTTAATATATTATGAACAGAAATATATGTAATAATTTTGCACGAATTCTGTGCAAAATAGATCTTTGATAAACTAAAATTTCATTCAGTGAATCAATCTGGTATATAACAATATATTACACCCTTGGCTCTCGATACGATACATAAGTAGTGCAAGCTGTCACTCACATTTCATACTTTTTAGTTAGTTTCAGGGTAGACTCGCTTTTGATGAATGAAAAAAGTAACGTATTATTATTGCTGTACATCTAATTTAATAAATTGATTATTAATCACTCCGACAGAATAGACTGCTGATCTCATCAACCTTACTACAGGTATCATTTTGCAATTAATAACATGTCCAGCTGCCAGTTCGAACAACTTTATAGTTAGATAATTTATTATGCTATATCAGTAACAATTTCTTTTCAACGAAGTTCAACCACATAGATTCATATTATAGGTACCGTTTGAGCCGGGAATAAAATGAGCCCAAAGTTTGGCGATTTTTCATTTGTCTAATTTTGCTAAATATGTATATGGGTGGCTCATTCAATGTAGAGCAGAATAAGTGACTAGACAACAGATTAAATTGCTTTAATTTCTAAAAACAGTAGTTACTTTATTGCATTGACTGAAAAGTGAATACCTGCGTTTTTAATAAATAATTTTACCATTACTAAATAATAGCTAATGAGTAATGAGTTTTTTCGTTTTTGAAGTCGATAAATCTATCAAATATTTCCCTTCAAGTTCATCGATTATTTGTGAAGATTTGCTAAAATTCAGAGCACTCTCTATCGTACAGACTCTGATGAAAATTTATGATCTATGGTAAAAAATATTTGTGTATATTCGTAATGACAGTAACGTAACATAACATTAAGTGAACATCATACCTATATAAAAAAAAAAAAATCTTGCTATCACTCGTTAGTTAGATTAGATATATCAATAACTAAACTGAATAAAATCTTTAACATGCCGAAGATGCCGCATCATGCGGCCATTGCCTGGCTCCGTGGGTCGAATTAAGCTGGAGCATTGTGTTGGAGGTAATTGGAGGTGGAGCTGGTGCCTGTTGCTTCGCTGCTGTAATATCCCGACATTGACTCATTTTTCAATTGCTCATCGATCTCCAAAACATTTAGCAAGTTTTTACAATTCAACGATATGATATCTAAATATACATGCAGCGTGCGACCAAGTTAAAATAATGCTCCTCTAATCAGCTAAATTGTATGTTAAAAGGTATAGTAAGCAAATTTATTAACATAGATGAGAAAATGCAAATCATCAGAATAAATACCGTCCGTTAATTGAAAGAAGCTGAATCACCAAAAGGACCCAATAGACTATGTTTTTGTTTTAGCATTAAAAGTAATGGTCAGTTTTAAATTGAATTATTAGTTTCACAGCAAATTACTTTTAGACTATTAAAGAAGATTAGTAAGCGTATTTTATTCGCGTTAGTTATGCTTTGGGCCATGGGAAATGATTCTGTCAAATCTTGGATATTAATGATTATTCACAAAAGATTTGAAGTAGAAATTTTAAGTTTCTCACTTACTCGTATCTTTCTATTCTTATGATACAGAATCGCTGCATAATTATTCTAAACCGATGACTATGTAGACAGTTTTCTTTGTTCGTATTAATTCCGATACGAATAGGTGTATATTAACATTCAGGAAAACAATAACTTTTTATGAGATGAATCAATCAAATATTAATCAGTTTCTCTGTATAATTAATAATCAAATTTTCAATTATCGGGCAACTTTTTCATCATAAAAATGGCTGTTCAAAACGCTGTTTTTGTGGAATTCCAAAGTCTCATTCAATAATAAAACGAGCTTCGTAGATCATTTATATTAAGCTGCGTTTATATTATTATCCAGAACGCAACAAATTAAGGTTATGTAATCTCATTTACCGTTTATAAACATGAATAATAATGTCGATTAATTATCAGTTTGAGACAAAAAATATAATGGCAAACGTGCAACTATGGTCCATATTATAATTACAATGAGATAGGCTCAACCCTACTTTTCTCTCATTCACTTTCAGTTGAAAGTAAATTAAGAGCTTGATGGTAAATATAATTGCAACATTCGACCCAAAGTTCATTATTAGATATTATCGATATTTTATTGATTGACAAGAATGTTGGCTTAGCCATATACTTTCTGGCATCACTAGATTAAGGTGGAATCACTTGATGGATGAAATTTATAAATAAATCACCATCGTTTTCGTAGTATATTTGACATTTGATATCCTGTGAAATAGAGAAGTTTCATGGTACAAAATTCTAGTTCGGTTTTTTTCGTAATTTATCGTAACTTTCGAAAATTATATACACATGAATACACATAGTATGTATACCATGCATACATCGTTTGATGGAACATGCAATACATGCAATAGTGTAGCCCTTCAACATTTATTCCCATTCAATTGATCGAGAGTCTATGAGCACACGATACAATACGTGGAAGTTTGCCTGCCCTTACAATATCATGCACTGTGTGATGTAAAATAGTAATGAATAGAATTAAGACTGGGAATAGAGATATAAGGTATTAAAGAAGCTGCCATTGATTAGTACAGAGTCAGGTATTAAAATTGCTATAAGCAACATAAGTATAATCGTTTGAGTCATGCATCAAAGTCTGAAAAATTATTTCTGATAGTAAAGCCAAGGATAGACTGTGAGCTGTTGTAATTGTGAGGATTGGGCTCACCGTTTCTGCTATTGTAGACTTTTGGGAATCCTTTGAAAGGTTCTGGAGGTGGAAATGTCGAGGCGGAATGAAACGCGTCGGCAAACCTTGTTTCAAAATCCAACCAGCTTGAAGTTTGGCCATTACGCATCATAGACGAGCCTCTCATGGGAGGCGTGGGTGGAGGTGGAGGCGCATGTCGTTGATGTGTATTTCCCGATCTATGCGGAGGTGGTGGTGGAGGGGGCGGCATACTAGGAGCAGCAGTTACTCTTGAGGGGGGCGGGGGTGGTGGTCGAGTAACGGGTGGTCTTGGATGTCGAGGAGTTGGCCGAGGGGGTGGGGGCGGATCATTCAAACAATCCTGGGATTGATGAAGTGACGACAAATTTGGTGCCAGGACTGGGGGTGACCGGGGTACTCTCATGCTTTGGGCTCTCGTTACTCCTCCACTAGGTGTGTGGAGACTGCTAAGATTCATCTTCTTCGGAGGTGGAGACGGCTTCTGTGGAGCCATGAATGGAGGTGGAGATGGCTTCTGTGGAGCGACGAATGGAGGTGGAGGGGGTTTAGGCACGAGAGATGGTTTCCCAAACCCTTTCGACGGTTCGGAGCTGGTTAACGCCGAGTCAGATACACTCTAAAAATAAAACAGATCCGATACTTGAATTTTTGTCAACTTACCAATAATATCTGTTGTTTGTAGGATTTTCAGCTTTCAGATACCTGAAATATTTGGGGTTTCTGTGTAGCTGGTGGAGGTACAGGTGGAGGACCTCTTTTGGCATTCGAATTTGTACTACTACTATGTGTTACATTAGGGCTACCATCCCGTTCCGTAACATTTCCTCGAAGACCAGTTGGTTTCAGCTTCGGCATTCCTCCTGCAAATAATCCTCCAAGAACAGCCTTACCGGTATTAATATTATTATTGGCACTGCTGCCATTAGAACTGGAATTGTTGTTGCTACTAGTGCGAGAAGTCTCGCCTTTTACTCTGCCTAAAAGTAAAATTACTACGATCAGTTCCTGGATTCTACGCAAAATGAATCCAGGTGACATTAAACAAAAAAAAAGATTACGAACCTGCAATTGCTGGGCCACTCTTGTCTACCGTTACAGTCTTCTTCAGGGTTTTACCAGCTCTAATGGAATCTAGCAACATATTTCTGCCTTGTTCACCTCCAGAATTGTTTGACGTTGGAAGACCCATCATTGGAGGTGGAGGAGGCGGACCTGGCATCGTCGAGTGTTGAAGGCAAAAACTTGGCTAAAACAATGTTGGTCGGTTGTAAAATTGGTTCGAATCATAAACGACAGGAAATAATCGCGAATCGTAGAGGTCAGGGAACTATAATTTACTGTGGAGTGATTTGACAGCACTGATGATTTAATTAGGGCTGGGTCATTTGCCCCCTACAGGGAAATTTAGGTTAGGAATAATATATTCTAATTTTCAATAACGTCGACTGTGAAACTCACTTTCGATAGAATAAAACTATTTAGCACAAAAAGATTAGAGTATTATGAATTTATCTTGGGATAATTACCGATGATAGGAATAATGTTGAAGTCGCTGCTACGTCAAGAGCACAACAAAATATAGTCAAGGTAAAACAGTGATACTGTCAGCTATGTCAGGCTGGTTTGATGTGTCATAGCTGTCGGTAAAAGAGAGCAATCATTTTGAATCCCAAACACGGGCTGACGAATCTAGCGACGAATGATCTCACTCCCGAGAAATATGAATACATTGATCTCTGATCAATAACAATATAGATAGAGCACTAATGACTATGATTATTTGATCATGATTCATTTAAATGATGTCTGGTGAATTGATGCAGGCAGAGATGTTGACTGAATCCCATTAGAAATTAAAAACACAAGGTAAAATGTCATATGCTATAATTGCTAATAGCTTTATTGTGTAGGTTTTTTTAAATTTTTTTTTTACAAAAACTAGTAACAATATTAGTGTTAAGATACAACGAATTATAGAGTAACCTTGTTATTAGTCAAAATTCTTATTCGCCTACAATTGACCATTCCTATGTGGTAATAGAATAATATTAATAAGAACAATGCAATTCGCTTTAGTTCCGTTCTAGTTTGTGTAATATAATTGACTTTCGTGGTTTACTCGGTGTAGAAAAAATAACATTATTTTTACGTAGCAAACCGGATATGTAGTCGCAAATTCTTTTAATTACATTGTTCCTGTTAGAATAAAGCGTTGTACATGAGTTGCACATGCAATTCGAAAGGCACTTATCTTCACATATTTCTTACTGTATACTTTTTCCGTTATAGTGTAAAAAAATAATCCACGACCACAGATTCGATAAACAATATCGACATGTAATTATTGCTTTCATAATGGAATGAGGAAATGCTCAATATATTTAACTGAGAAATGGCACATTGTTGTGGTACAAGTTTATTAAAATAAAAATCTAATTGACATGAGCTTCGTAGAAAAATATATCAACATGTTGTATAGTTTTTCGGTCAAGGTCACGGTAAATTGTATAAGATAATATTCTTGTACCGTTAGCTTGGATATGTAGATATCATGTTTTGTGCATGGGATACAAATGAAGCTAGAAAACGTCGAAAGCAAACGTAAATAATGCAACAATAGGGCCATTTATAATTCATAGTCGTGATAAGGTAGCTGCAGTTGCACAATGAAGTTTGTTAAGTGTTTATCAAACTCAAAGTTGGCATTAGTGTTAGATAGTATTAATATTAAATTCTATCATGAATAAACAGAAAGAGCGGCAAGAAGGGCAATATCGTATAATAATTTGTGACTACTTTATCCATAAAGCTGCTGACCTACTTTAACTCGATTTTAAACAACCGAGATTTCATTGACTTAATTCGAATAACTGCCTGGAGAAAGAGGCTCAAGTAGTATAAAGCGCGTGGGTACAATTCCGTGGCGTACCCATTTGAATAACTTTGATTTCGCAAAAATAGTAAATGTGAACAGTGATGGACCTTCGTTGCTTGTGTTCATTGTTCAGAATAATTTATAATTGAATATATATATTTGTATAAATTGACACCGTTCGGATATACGTAGCTGCTGGTCCAGTTTCATATGTCAGAAACTGCAAGGTGTCTCTAGCAACTATCCCTGAACATGTTACTTTCATATATATTTTGACTTTACATTCGGATCAGAAATGCAGCAATCAGAACCCTACTTTCATTTGGAAAGCAGTTTATCTTTGATGACGTCCCAAATATGCCTTGCAGTGTGGACAGCTGTGGTGTACATCCATACATTCGTCGATGCAGCATGGAATTAGACAGCAACCTAGCCAACATCTAAAAGAATCCCAATGGTTTCAATCATCTCTCTTCTACTTATGTATTTCACATTCGGAATGTATGGAATTTAAGAAAAAATTATTGCATACCCAAGTAGCGCGATGACCACCCCAGAAATATAGGCGATCATTCCAGGTTCTGTTTTGGTTGCTGTGTCAATTTCAGAATGACATCGAGGACATATCATATGGGTTGGATGTGGACCAACCGGCACAACAGTTGTAACTATAGTTGGACCACCGGCAACTAAAACGGAACGAATAGATATTCATTTTCAATTATGTTGGAAAAAAATAACTTCAATGCAATGATCAACAGGGTTAAATCAATTAATATGTGATGGTATTGTCAAGGCCATTCTCTAGACTTCTCTGGTATTATGAAAAACTCACATGATTGTACCGGTGTATAAGGACTGGCAGGTGGGACGCCTCCCACACTCTGCGAGTAGGTAGGTGGTGCACTTGGCGGTGGTTCATACGGAGGTGGAGGACCATTTTTGTTCATTTTGATAAAATTACCTGTAAAATTCTAGGTGGTTAATTATGCCGAATAATCTGAATTGAAGGGTTTTCAAGCTGAAATCCAAATATAGACGACCCAATTACGAAACTTAATACTGTGTCAGGTATGACGTCTGCATTGGCAGTGTAGGAAGTAGAAGCAACACCCAGTTCTGAAATTGCTGTAAATCTCGAAATATATATGCTTTCAACCTTTCGACCTTGATAATATTATTAGGAATAAATGGCATGCATTTCGTACCTTTTTTTTATAAAAATGTATAATTGCTGGGAATGATACGCACTTATTCAATGTCAAAACGCAGAATAAACCAACACTCGTCAATTACATGCGCAATAAAATCACTTCACTGTGCTTTTGGAGGTCCAAGAAATCGGCACACCAACACGCTATGGTGTCATCTACCACTTTTTCACATGTGTGCGTGGTGCGGTGATTCTTTTTAAGTACATGCTCATCCGAAGGTCTGGACACTCGGGATTGGCCTCTTCTTGGTGGACATGGTTTAGTAAATAGTGGCTGCCGCACAAAACATGCCCTATGACTAAATGGTTTCAAATCGAGCATACACATCTTGTGTGTTGAGTGAACACGGGGCTTCGGTGGCACACGATGGCACAGGAATATTTTATTCCAACAATAAACAGTTGTCTTCCTATTTGCTGGGAACGGATGGATTAGATGTAAAATGATCAACGAAAGCTTAATTATCATTGTGTATTTATTAATTAATTATGTGCATAAAAGTGCGGATGGCAGGGAATATTGAGTGGTCTGAAAAATGCAGAAAAGAACGTGTAGTTAGTAGTATCGGTTTTTTAACTGGGGGTTGTTGGCCATTCGTATCTGTATCTTTCTCGTCTCCTCGTAAATTGTTCGTTCAATATTTAGAAAAAAATCATATTAAATACACCTACAAAAATTCAATAAATAAAATAACAACGTATTGTGGTGTGATAGTTTTATTTATTATTTCTTCCGAATGAAGTAAATACCAGTTATTCGGTAATCTAGAGCCTGATATCAGCAAGTGAAATAGAAAAATGGTACTCAGTAGAAATGACAAAAGAAAGAGGAAGGAAGGTGATCTCGTGGATCTTATGGACCCCCTTTCAGAATCACCGAAAAGGTAAATAGATACACACATCGTTAAATCAATTGTTGTCATACTTGACATCTACTTGTCATTACCAAACGAAATATTTCCTTGGATTTCGAAGATGTTTTGGATTCCTGAAAGGTAGTGAAAATTGGTGAAGGAAATTAGATCGCTAACGTGACTTTTTAATATTATCAATGATCACTTTAATCATTAATTAAAATATCAATTTTTTACAACTCAAGAATTTATCTGTGTGTTCACTTCCGTGTTGATTCTTATTCATCACAGTGTCAGAGAAACAGTGCAAGAGTCTCGAGACCGTTTCATTGTTATGAAAATTTCACCTATGTGTAGGTGGAAACTCTCAAAATTTCTCTAAGTATTTCTTATTTCGTCACTATATACCTGTTTCATTATTTATTATTCGTGTGGTTGAATGGCGGGCTTCTCTATTCAGTCCAAGAAAAAGCAAAACATTTTACCTCAAAGAGCGAGTAATTTAGATAAGATTACAGTCATCTATATTGCTTATGATTTTAGAACAAAGGTCCATGCGCAGAGGAAATTTGCTCAGGGTGTAGCAACTATATTTGGTTCGACACAGACACCCATCAAGGAAAAAGAGAAGGCAAAGCCTACGGTTATCACAGAACTGATAACCCACAAGCGTCCCAACACTGAAGACTTTTTGACATTTCTATGTTTTCGAGGTCAATATATTTTATTCACTATGTTATCGGAAAAGACTCATACCCAAAATTAAAAAATTTTCACTACTTTAGGGACTCCAATTCTTCCTCCAAGCCTGGATTTCTTCAATGTTGGAGCTAGGAAAGAAAAGCAGGAGCCGAAGGCTCCAAGTAATTCCGTAAAAACTAGTTCATCTTCCTCTGCCGTGTCTAGTTCTATACCAGAAACAAAATCAGTCACAAGTATTCAAAAAGTAAATGCAAAGAACAGCAATGGCTCAGGTGAGAAGAAGACTAACATAGAGAAAAGCATTGCTAAATACAAAACGACCACGTCAACGGTTCAGGCATTAAAAAAGAAATATCAAGAACAACGTCTGGCCAAACAGAGAATCAAGAACAAATTTAAACCTACCTGTGTGATGAGAACACGTTCGTCTACCGATCAATCGAAATTAAAAGCTGCGAGCACTCTGCCTCCTAGAAAATTTATCCCCAAGGTCGAAACAAAGAGACATTGTTTGCGAAGTAGCGCACTTGCAAACAGAGGAAAACATGTGGGTGTAACAAAAGCCAAGATAGATTCACCTAAACCAAAGAAAAGATCCCTCGCAAAAGCAAAATGTGACGATTCCTCTAACAGTGATGTTGATATGTCATCGGACGATAACATACCCATGGTTAAATCATCGCAACGTTCTAAACGCCAAACAAAAGTTCCAAAAAAAGTTTGCACACGGAGCAAGTCGGAAATGAGAAGGATAACGAGGTCACATAGGGAAACTGCACAGCCACCGGTTCTATCTAGGCGCCCATCTAGAAAGACTAAAGAAGCTGCTGCGGTTTACATGGAAATTCTTGGCCGAAAATTAGTCAGTCCGGATTTAGATAACGAAGACAATTTATCACTTGATAGTTTTCCCGAACTACCGAATGCGAGGCGGATTGCACAAACGGAAAATGAAATTCGAGCAAAAGTCAAACAATCCTCCAAAGCAAATAGTAAAGAGGTGGCAAAGCCTGAAAGTTCCAAGGCAAGCACTACGCGGCTCAGCAAAGATAAAGTTGATAAGAGTACGACAAAGAGTAAACGACCAATGAAAGTACAAAAATATTGTGAACTAGACAGTGAGGATGATTCGGCAAGCTCTGTGCAATCTGAGAATGTGAAGCCGGTGACGAGAAGAAGTCTCGGAAAAATAACCGAGACGACAAGTAGAAGTCTTCGGTCATCCCCAAGGATCGTAGTTACAAAATTACAACCTCAAAAGAGTACAAAAGCAGAGAAAGATAAATTATTAGCCAAGCGAAAGCGTGATCAAAATACTGGAAAGTTGAGCCCTACAAAGAGTAATGTACCTAAGCTAAAGCCAACCAAAACGAAAAACAAGAATGAGAGCTCCGAATCAGACGAAGAAACTCTAGGAATGTTGCTGGATAAAATGATGAAAAAGAAAGCAAAGAACGAGTCTATCAAATCAGAACAAACCGGACAAGTGAAAAGTGAAAATAAACCTCCGGTTAATACTCTTCATGGGAAATGTGACACATCTAAAATATCCGACGACGAAGAGTCTTTTCGTGGTTTTTCCAATAAAGCCATATCTAAGGTTTTGAACTCTTGTCATACACATGTCAAAGCTAATTTACTAGCATCCGAGGAGGCTGAGGCGAAATCCGATGTGCTTAAAACACAAGACACGCCCCAGACAGATACCTCGGATATAAGGAATGAACAATTCTCCGTTCTAGACACAAAGTTAGTTACACCAGAACCAGTGATTATGAGTTATCCCATTGGAAAATCTGATTCCGAAAATTTGCCATCCTCGGATAATAAGGTATTAACAATAGCTGAGCCTCCGGTAACGTTAAACACACAAGAAGTTTGCGATCATGAACCGAGCAGTTCTACTGTCAATATCATCGACATGCCTCGGTCGGCGACTCTTGGGCGTAAAGAACGAGTAAATATGTCTACGGAGCAAATTGAGAAGTGGCTAAACGAAAGCTCTATGGCAAAGGAAGAGAGTAAAGCAGAGATGGAAAATGTCACTAGCTTCAAATATGAAAATGCACCAAAAGTCAAGAGTGACGTAGGTCACATATCTATCTCTACCAGAATACAACATTTGGTTCGCCCTGTTAATATAAGTCTTGCAAAAACAACCGAAAAACATTGCTTCAAGCAAATTGGTATTCAAAATAGAATGACATCGATAGCTAATTTAATCGTTCCAAATTCACTGCCTAAGCAGCAGGGGATACCTACGAATCGTAACCGAATTAATGCCGATATAAAAGAGATTATCAAAGGCAGAAATATGAAAACTAGTAAAGATTCTTCTTTCGGCGAGGACAGCGACGCTGTTTCAAAATCTGATCACAACTCCGTTGATGGATCCCCGGAAAAGAAAACGCCGGAACGAAAATTGCTTCAATTACGAAAACCTTTTTTGCCCAAGGTGAAGGAGCGCAAAGATATCACTCCAAGTGCTAATGCATTTTCCCCAGAGAACGAAAGTAGTGTGTATGCATTTGAGAGTGATACTGAAACTCCGATTAGCACACCGTTTAGGCGTAGGCTCAAAGATAGCGAAAATAAAGCAGACAGCCTTCCTTTAGCTTCTGAAGATGATACCACGAAGACCGGAAACGATGTCTCAGAAAAACAAAATCAGCAAACCTCCGATAATCCAAAACCAAATCGATTTGAGTTACCAAAGAATTTTGCTGACTTAGCCTCGATGCAGGTGTTGCCTATAGATAAATTAACGACGAGTTGGAGCAACGTGGGCTGCAGTGCATCTATAGCTGTACAAGTTAATCTCGATGAACAGTCTCAGGAGCCACAAGTCGTGGCGGACGATTTGATTATGAAGAGTACGGAAATATCTACTCAGACTGAAGGCAATAATGAAAACGACGACGATAACGAGGGTCAACTATTTTACATCCCCTTGCAAGCTGTCACTAGAAATGGACCGAATTTGGTACAGGGTCAACAGTTGATACAGGGCGTAGCCGTCAAACTTGGCACGGAGGGTCCAACTGGTCCAAATCAAAGGGTTTTATTGAGAGCTAAACTAGTCACTAAACCACCTTCAACCGTAGCTCGATGCCCACCCGTTGGCACTGTACAGCCAACAGCTCGTATACCGCAAAGTTCTGGAACTCTAGTGATCGACACGCCAGGCCCATCAACCTCTGCTGCCGTACCTACACCTTCTACATCTAGCTTCCAGCCACCCTTACCTAACAGAACTGCCACCACTGCGCAAACGACTACTCGACAAAACGCTGCTACTACAACAGCGAGTGCAAGTTTCCCAACAGAAAAAGTTCCGAAATCCCCTAAAACTTCCAGAGAAAGAAAGACTTCGATCGATTCTGTGAAAAGCGGTAAACGGTGAGTTAGAACATATTTTGAAAATTGCTTTTCAGGGTAGTCCAAAGAAAATCCTTGTAATAAAAATATATTTTTTCCTTCAGACCCCAATCTAAGTCGAAACAAAAGGCTGCGGAGCTTTGTTCACCCAGCAATACGACAACTTTTCCAAGCCCGAAAAATGCCAATGAAGAAGCGCGCCTGGTCGAAGCACCCACGTTTCATCCCACTGAAAAAGACTTCCAAGATCCGCTGGAGTACATAGATAAGATACGACCAATTGCTGAGAAATTTGGTATTTGTCGTGTGGTTCCACCGCCAAACTTTAAGGTTAGTTATGTGCTGCTTTATGAAATGAATATTTATTTGCGATTCTCAAAAATTGTATGGACAAAACTAATCTCTTTCGGTAAATATTACAGCCTGAATGTAAAGTATCGGACGATATGCGGTTTACTGCATACAATCAGTATGTACACCGGATGTTGCACAGGTGGGGACCCAATGTGAAAGAAATGATGGCAATTAAAAAATATTTGGCTACGCAGAGTATTACACTTACTCATCCCCCCTGGGTTCGTAATGAATTCAATTTATATTCCATATTATTTTTGGCAAAAATCAGCTGCCCTTTGACACAGAAGTGTAACAAGAGATATAAATTTTGTAGATCGGCGGTATGGAAGTGGACTTGCCGCACTTGTATCAAACGGTGCAAAGCCTTGGTGGTTTGAAGGAAGTTATCGAAAAAAAAAAGTGGCAGAAAGTAGCCGATGGTATGAAAATACCAAAATCCGCTCAAGATCGAGTAACCAAATTAGATGACATATATTGTAAATACCTATTACCATACGACACACTTTCGACAGGTAAATTACAGATAGGTTTATACACTGAGCAGGTATTAAATATTAACTAAGTTGTTTGTTAAACGTGATTAAATATTTTCAGAGGAGCGAGAAAAATTATTCGATGAAGTAGAGACTGATTGGGCAAAACGAGAAAGCAAAGCTTTACAAATCCAAACCGCACCATCCAGTGACAACGATGCCGAGGATGATGACGAAGATAGTTCAGATGACACCGAAGAATGCATCGTCAAAGTAAGTTGAACAAGATTTCTCTGAATAACTTATAGTCAGATCTTAGTTTGGATTCATAAATAACCTCACTTATGATCATCAAGGGGAGAAATATGCCACTGAATGCGTTTTACCGCATCGCACGAAACACGCAACGAATGTGGTTCGGTGAAAGTCAGCCACCGGCGGGAGAAGCGGAAGGTGCATCCGCGACGGAGGTTGAAGCAGCATTTTGGAAACACGTAGCGGAGAGAAAACGACACGTATGTGTTCACGCAGCCAGTATAGATTCGAGTGGTCGAGGTTTTGGATTTTCGGTTGCGAAAAACAGTCCATTCGCCAGACACCCCTGGAATCTCAAAGTGCTGACCAACAACGCAGGCTCGGTACTCAGAGCACTAGGACCTCTAATGGGTAATTCTTTTTACCGACTGAGAACGCGATTGTCAAATGTTTTTTTCAAATTTGTTTTAACATACGTATAATTTATCACCAGGTGTCACCGTCCCAACGCTGCACGTTGGAATGCTATTTAGCGCCTGTTGTTGGTACAGAGATCCGCACGGCTTGCCTTGGATAGAATATTTGCATACGGGTGCGAAAAAGATTTGGTACGGGATTCCCGACGAGCATAGCGACAACTTTAGAGATGCTTTAGGCAAAATGGTTCCCCGTTATTGCAAAAGCAAAACAATATGGTTACCATCCGACACAGCTATGGTTCCACCGGAGTTATTGGTGAAAAATGGAGTTCCCCTCTGCCAAACTGTACAAGAACCAGGACAATTCATTGTCGTATTCCCCAAAGCCTTCACGTCAAGTATATGCACCGGATACGTAGTTTCTGAGAGCGTTTATTTCGCACAATCTTCGTGGCTCGTTACCGCGGAACAAGTCTTCAAGGTATACACGATTAAAATAAATCTAGTATTTTCAGAACCGGAAGTAAAACGTTTATTTGTTTCATACATTATTCATATTTTACAGGACATACAAGAGAGCTGTGAACCATCAATATTTTCATTCGAGAGACTGTTGTTCAGTATTATTAATGATTCTAGATCCCATGTCGATGTACTTAAGCAGGTCTGAATCATTCGAAACTATAACAATACGTGTATATTTGTCAATAAGGAGCTAGGTGATTATAAAATATTAAAAATCTTCTTTCCCCTATTCAGATATTACCAACTGTGATGAATATTCGTGAGAGAGAATTAGAGTATCGTAAATTATTGGAAAACACTGGTCTGACGAACACCGAGAGGTTACCTCTACCCGACAGTGGTAAACGAAGAAAAGGAAAAAAAGTTAAAGAAGATGACGGTGACTTTGAATGTGAAACTTGTCGTGCTAATCTATTCGTTTCACTAGTTAGCAATTCGCAAGATGATTGTGTTTACTGTCTTCCACATGCTTGTCACATACTTGCTAGAAAAAAACAGCTACTCAAACATTCTACTTTGATGTACACGTATAGCGAGGTAATCGAATCAATTTATTATCGTTATTGTTTTCTTAAAACACCACAAGTTCAGAAATTACAAATAATAATAATAATAAAAAATATGTAACTGGGTTTCTTTTATCTTGATTTAATTTTTCAGGTGGAATTAGATGATCTCATACACAAATTGGAGGATAAAATTGAAGCCAAATCTAAGAAGACTAATCAAATGAGACCAGCTAAATAGATGAATTAAAAACAAAACAAAACAAAAACAAAAAGAAAAAAAGGTTGTGGTGATATCGTATTTATTTAGTAGATTTCGCATATAGGTAATTATTTATAAATTTATTTTAACGTTAACTAAGGTCACTACCTAATCATTATACACAGTATGTACACGAATCTACGATATTATTTATTATCACGTCATTTTTTTGCTGTGACGAAAAAAAAAT
The DNA here is from genome assembly GCA_963932425.1 of Athalia cordata. Classification (NCBI taxonomy): domain Eukaryota; kingdom Metazoa; phylum Arthropoda; class Insecta; order Hymenoptera; family Athaliidae; genus Athalia; species Athalia cordata. The sequence goes on from OZ010626.1 coordinate 38,986,881, forward strand.
GATAAAGAAAAGACAGAAAAGACAGAAAAAATAATAAAATATATTATATATATATATATAAAGTTGCCTTGATATGGCAGGTCAAATAGTTTTTTAGATTATAATAATATACTTAGGACGTCGATTTTTGCAAATCAATTTTAAATGAACGAGTGATTTTCTATAATTAGATAAAACAAAAAAAAATCATTTGATAAGGATATAGATTAATGTAAAGAGATGTTTTTATCGAAATGCCATGAAAATTTTCTATTTATCAAGCCGCTGCATCGATGTGCTACCTTCACTCTTTAAATACGTGTGTTGTCTTAATTCCATACGATTTCTCATCTGAATGGTCGTAATAATCCCGGATTTAGTAGATGATTATTATTATGAAAAAAAAAAGAAAAAATTGTCGAAACGTAAATTAATGACGAATCGCTCGAGTAGCTTTTAACTGACGAGGAGGTGGCCGTTATTCGTCATGTTTCTTTTGGCTCTTTAGACTCTAGTGAGCTTGCGCTATTTCGCATGAAGTAAACTCATCAGGCTCTAGGTTTAATGAATATAGTATGAATTTTTAATTGTACCATAAAAAAAAAACCAGAAAAAAATCAATTGATTCGCGTAGACGATATTATAAGATATTTCAGATGTAGTTCCTCAATGTATTACTACCAAATTTCATAAATTGATACACGATGCTTTAACTAGTGCAAAAAAAAAAGAAAAGAAAATCAACAAAATAAAAAAAAAAAATAACAAAACGAGGCTTTCTCTGTGTAGTTACGAGTGCCAAATTGATATTGATATATAGATAGATATATACGAGTCTCTTTCATTTAGAATTATCCATCTATCTGTTATTAGTAATTTCATGAATTGGAAACATTTGCTGATTATAATTAAATTGCAGTACCAATTTATGTAAAAACAAATCAGTGAAAAACTGATATAAATTTGTATATTTTTTTTTACCGTTCAAGAAATTTGTTATTTCTACGTGCATTCGCATATCCCAACTAGCGCATGATTTAATTTTATTTTACACGAGACGTATAAATTATTTACTATTTGGAATAAAAATATATACATCACGAACATCTCTATTTTGTCTTCTTCATTTAAATAAGTCTCCCACATTCTCCCACATTCGAAAAATATTTTTTATCGGAACAAAGTTGGGTACCGCGGAAATAGTTCGCAAAGATCCCGTGTAGTTGAGCTCGCGTCGGTGATTTAAATTTTTCTTTATAGGATGCTCAACTTTTTTTCTAGCGCGTAATTTCGCGCAACCTGATTAGAAATGAGAAACGGTTGATAACTCGACATTTTTCTCGCTAAGGATTTAATCTTTCGGGATTTGTTTGGCCCGGACTCGAATTTTTTCTCGACTCGATAACGTGACCTCAGAAAGTGATTGAGTTTATTTTTGGGCCTGGAGTAAATAATCATCCAACATACTGGCGACGAAACATTATGTTAAAAAGCCGAGATTTATTTTCAATGAATAATATAACTATCAAATAATCTCTTATATGTATATTTAATCATGTTGATCATTTCTCGTCGATTCCCAATAATTTGTTAAAATTTTCAACAATTTTATTCTGAATTATTGTATTCTCTTTTCTCCTCCTGTTTTTCTATTCTTCATTTTGTTACCTCGTCAATCTCTACACTTATGTCATTACAGATATAATGCATATTTCTTATTATTAGGTGATCATTTCCCAGACTGAGTTTCGAATATATGTCCATTCTCTAAGCTGCTTTATTGAATTGCCAACCCTCCTGCACGATTCAAAAAATGAAAATGGAAAATAAAAAATCTTTTTGTTGTTGCGTACATGCTTATCGATTGATGAAGATTGTCACAGACCAGCAATTTTCAATATCTGTCAACTAGTTGAACGACTAATCAATCAATTATTTATTAAATCTTAACACACACACATGGGTGTATCGTATTGGTGACATAAAAACGTGTTTCAATATGTACGATAGATGAGTTCTTCCGATTAATTAACATCCCCTCATTTCAATTTTCTTTTTCCTTTCCGCGGATTCAATTTCCGAGAAAATCCTTAATTCTCGTCAGGATTAGCCAATGTCCTATTCACAATTAATAATAACGTTCGAGGCGAATCAGTTCGATCTGAATTGAGAATAAAAATTAAAAAAATAAATCAATAATAATAATCATAATCATAATAACAACAACAACGATAATGATGCTAATAATAATAATATTAATGACAACAGTAATAATCATAATAATCATAATAGTAATAGCGACGATAATAATAGTAATAATAGGTATAATAATCATAATAGTCATAATAATAGTCCTAGTAATATAGGTAGTTATTGTATAATAAATAAATAGCAAAAGAGAACTATAAGGGGTGTTGTCAAATTTTCCAAACAGATATTCTCTGTACTTCGAACATTATTTTTGTTTTTGTTTCTTTTTCTCCTTGCTCGTACCGTATGTCAAATACGATACGAGAAAAGAGAAAAACATTTATTAGCGATAAAGAAGTGCAAAATAGTGATAAAACGAAAAAAAAAATTAAAAAAAAATTAAAAAAAATACAGTCAGATTCAAATAGTGAGAGATAACGTGGATCAGCTAGTATACATACATATGTATACATACGTATTTTTCTTTTGCATGGTAATAAGCTTGCTCTAACAATATTTTAAAAAACAAAGCTGGAGCGATTTAATATACATATTCATCGAATATTATCATCATTAAATAACATTTATTGTACCTAAATTTTAATTAATAAAAATACCTAAATCACAATGTCGTGCCGCCATACGTTATAGGTATGGGCTTTCTGTGTGCTGGTGGCGTCCAGTCTCTTCGTTTTTTTTGTTTGTTTGTTTTTTCTTTCAAATAATTAAATTTAATTATTTTCATTTCGCTATTTTTTTATTTAAAAAAAACAAAGCGTTTCCACATGGTCTGAACTTTGCATTCATCATCGTTATAATAGCATTAAACGGCAACGAATCGATTTTAATTTTTTAATTCATCGATCGAATGAAAAAATTGTTGCTTTTCCGAATAAAAATTATTTGAAAATTTTAAACCTTTCGTCAAATTTCGTATTCTTGTTGTGGTATATATAACGTTACGTAGTTAACAAATATAATAACGTAAAGGTAACGGGGGGAAAAACTTGTATGGCAGAGTGATAAGTCATTAAAGAGTCGTCGTCGTTGTCGTCAGAGTGAAAGAAAAAAAAAAGAATTAGAAAAAAAAAGATATTCACCGAACGACAACAATGAATGATATTTTATTAATATTATTATGTTTTCTTTCTTAAGATTCGCGGCTTTTTTTTTTCTTCGTCTTCTTCTTCTAATCTTATTATTCTAAACGCCAGCCATTTTTTGTCGAAAGTCGACAAACGTTCGATCTTTTGGAAGTAGGTACACAATCTAGCTACCCAAAGTCTCTGTGTGATTTTCTTTTTTTCTTTACATTGTTTTTTTCTTTTCTTTTTTCTCCTTTTTTTTATTTCTGCTTCTGCTTCTTGTGTCTAGCTCTTTCGCGAGTGAGCAATTGTTTCTCCTAACCGTTTAATTCCAGCAGCATATCGTAGCTAGTTGGTTGGCTGAACACTGAGGGCCTCGTGAAGTGCTTGCTGCTGATCCGTGGTTAAATAACTTATGCATGCCTGGAACATTGTCTCGTTGTTCTGGAATTTTTAAAGTGATTCGAAAATTAGTTTGAAACTTCAGAGAAAGTGAAATAAAAGAAATAAAAAAACATGGAGTAACTAATACCTGAATTTGTCTGACGATGCTGAGAATCCTGGCCATAACAGGATTTTCCGCGGGTACCGCATCTCTGAATAATGCTTCGGCGAAGAAGCTGATTAGTCGTGGCAAATTTGCATTGCTCGGTCCGAGAACGACGGGGTGATTGCTTTCGATGAGGTCGCAAAGATATCCATAAACGTGAGGCGCTTCGTCTTCATCTTCGACAACCGGCAGCCATGACAGCCTGAGGGAGTGGAAAAACAAAAGAGAATGAATTTGAGCTGCGAGGAGGAGGAGAGGAGAGATATGAAAATGTTTCGAGAACTTACCAGTGAGGAAGCATATCGTCGACATTTATGGCTTTGCTGTTGTATTTGAGGATTTTTGTTACCGCGGAAATGGCGTTTTCGGTGGGATTTACGTTCTCGGGTGACCTTGATTCTGGATCATTTATAACTTCCATGAGCCTCGGGAGCGCCTCGGCACAAGCTTGGGCAAATCCTTCGCCGCCATATTGACCGAGAACACCACAACCGTAGGCAGCGGCTTGTCTAACTTCCGCAGATTTGTCGGAGACGTATTGGAGCATCGGCCTGAGGAATATCTCCTGATATTTCACGCATTCGGCACCTCCGAACTCTATCACATCGTCGAAGACGCACAGTGCCCATTGATGGTCTGGCCATGACCTTTCCGGCGCTAACAGATTAACGAAATGACCGCAGATCTGATCAAAGTATGGGAAAAATGCTGCCTTGTGGGTCGTGAACAGAGCGTGAAGAATATCTGCTATTTTACTGAGTGTGAATATATCTTCGTTGTCCTCGTCGACCAGTTGTTCTTCTACAACCTCGTCGTAGTCTTCGTCCTTTCTTTTTTCCAGTCTAGCGACCGCTCTGTCAAAATGTTCGTTCAATAATTTGTTCAGAATTCTTAGAAGCTCCGCCATTTGTTGCGTACCCAAGCAACCGGCTCCCAAAGTTTCTATACACTTCGCCAGGGAATACAGCAACTCCAATAAAACCTCCGTCTCGGGCTCCGTGTCGATCGCCTTCAGTAGCTCGGGACAAATATAAGCCCACATTCCTTCCAAGTATTGGGGTCCTTTTATTTTAGCGCAGTCCAACAGACAAGGCAGACTCTCGGCGGCGGCGGTTCTCACCCCGTCGTGAAAATAGAACTTGAGCATCGGCACCATAAGTCTGACAACCTCTTCCGCATAGTCCGCGAAACCATCTTTAAGCTCCCGAGCGTAACAGACGAGCATTTCACAGGCAGACGCCTTGTCTTCCAGTCCAGCAGTTTTGATTCCAAAGTTTTGTTGCTCCCCGAGAGACACGAACTGCCAGTCTAAATCTCCTTCGACTCCTTCCATGTCCTCGTTGTCGAGCAACGCGACTTCAGGTTTCATTGCCGCCGTTCTGAGCACAGGCCCCATAACCAAAGGAAGATACTGCTCGAACTGTTTGCCTAAGCGAACGAAAAAATTTGCTCTACACTCGTAGGTTAGGGTTTGGTATTACCAGTTTTTATAAATATGAACAATGAATTGTTGAGACAGTCCTTTCTACAATACTAAATCTGAAACCTGGGTATAAAAATGGAGGTTGCGATATGGGAAATGTAATTTTCAGTCTTACCAAGGATCTTGCAAATTCGAGCCCAGGCAGAAATGAGATAACTAGTTTGGGGGTCATCGTCGGGAAGTTCACCTTCCGAATGTGTTTTGAGTAACATGTCCATGACTTCGCTCGCGTCAGTAATAAACTAAAACATGAAAACGAAAGACTTAGCTTCCAATTCAAGCTCACGATTCATTCATTCGCAACAAATAAAATTACCTTTTCTGGTCCAACGGCAAGACCGATCAGACTGACGCATTCGATTGTTTTCCCCCTGAGCATTTTGTGCTCCTGTTGATTAGCGTTCTGTATAATATATTTCAAACATGGCATGAGTCTGTCGTAGTAGGTTACGAACTGTTCCTCACATGTGTCTGCAACGGAGGCAATCGTCGTGACAACCTGTAAATATCCATTTTCCAATTTTACATTGAAGAAAAGTTTGATATTCTATCCGTACCGTTATGGTGGTAGGATTGACTTTGTATCGATTGGTCACAATTGCTAGTCTGCGTAGCACCGAGAAGCTACTTTTAGTGATCAAAAGAATGAATGTCCTCTTTTTAAGTGACCGATAAGATCTGAATCGAACTCATCGGTGGATTGTAAAGAGGGCGTACTCCAAGAATAATAAATAAAATTGTGACTGTACTGAAAAATGTGTATAACTCACCTGTTCGAGAACGAGTTTAGTGCCTTTTTCAACTAGTTCCCTAAACTTAGCTGTCAAAATGGATTCCAGCTTAGCCATAATGGCGTCGAGGTAGGGGGTCATAATATTTTTCGGACAATCTTCACTGAAATTCACCAAGGCAGCTCCGGCGTGTGCCTGAACTCTGGGATTCGCGTTATCGTCCAGCACCATAAGCAATCCAGGTATAATTTTATCGTGAAACTTTTTTTCTACGATCGGAGCGAAGTCCGTAGACATTTGCCCGACGGCGTTGCAGGCGGCGTATCGAACACGCGGATGCTGCGAAACAAAGCGAAACGAAAAAATTGACTCAAAGAATTTCAAACATTTATAAGAGCGATCGAGATCGGGCATGGGGCTTTTCTTACAGCGTCTTGAAGGTATTGTATAACGCCGTCCATTATCTGCGGCAATATAGCTTCCATCTGCTTGTGACAGCCTTCGCCGACGGCTGAAATGGCCATTAGAGCAGCGTGCCTGAACGATAATAGATGAAATATGTCAGAAATAATTGCTCACTGGTGAGACGCAAAGAATGTCGATATTAGAAGTTTGTCTGTTTTTCAAAGATGGCTGACAAAGTATGAATTGAAAGTCATTTCTTGAATAAACGTTCCAAAAGAGGATCTGAATCCAATCTATCAAAACGATAGTGTCGGAGCAGGTGACCTCTTTCAGGTTATTCTACCATGGGCGTAACGCTGTTATGTACATCGATTGAACTTAACTGCTGACTCCACATGGCGCAGTAAATAATCTCAATGAAGAGCAACGATAAACTTACCTATATTTCCAGTCCGTATTGCTCAGCATGGTCGGAATGTTCTGTACAATTTGTGGAAGCATAGTTTTGCCGCCAAGACCGCAGGCGAGTCTGTCTAAGGCGCTTTCGGCGACTACGTTATTGTTGTCATTGTCCTCCTCAATAATTTCATCGGAGAAACTCCACTCTTCGTCATCTTCAAGATCCGTCATCATCTTGAGCACCAGTGGCACGAGTGCCACTATATATTTACCTCCAACATTCCGAACCATAGCCGGAGCTGTTTCAGCTAACGTAACTAAAACTTCGAGAGCCAATTGCCGCCACGAGTCACCCATTTCTTCGTTTGAAAATATTTTCATGCACATTTCCATGATGTTTTCAAGCTGGGGTCTTAAAAACTTTGGGGTAGATTCGGCCAAATCGATCAACACCTTGAGCAGAGATTCGTCGTCTTGTTTCTCTACGGATTGTGCGGTCACCTGGACTACGGCCGGGAGCAACTCGGAAAAGTGTCTTTGAATGTTTGTCTGTTTGTCGTGCAACATTATGAAGGCACCTATTGCTCTGACAGCTTGAAACCGTACCTATAATTTACAAGAAAATGAAAAAATTTGATCGGTCGTCTACTTTGGAAGCAATGAAATAATCGCTATAAACAGTCTTTTTGTCTGCCCCGTATCTGTCTGTAATTTAAAACTCCACCAAGTTGCAGTCATCAGAGAGCATGTATATTTTAGGGAGACTAGGTGACTAGTGGATCTAACGAAACAGCCACTAATGTATCTTGCTCCCAAATTTCAATGAAATGCATAAATTATTTTTATTCACCTCATAATTTGCTGCGTCCAGTACAGACTGTTGCAGCATCTGTTTTATGAGGACGAGATAATTGGCCTGCTGGTTGCCAAAAACACCGGGGACAGATCTGCAGAATAAATCAATGACGAATTCAACTCGCAATAAAACTGAGTTCATTTTTAAGCTGTTTATCCACTCGGTTCAATTATCTGAGTTATTTATCAAATAAAACAGTGAACTAGACTTACGTGAACATGCGGAGAGCGCTTTCTTTTAGCGCAGGAACTGGCCCATTGGCGCACTGGAATAGGAACTGAAGAAATTCTGGCCACTGATTATTGCCATCGTCGTCGATGAGGTTTCTTGCAACTTCGGCAGCAACCTCGCATACCTTACGTCGTATCGTATCAGCTTGCTCAGTTTGTACGGAGAGTAAAATTCTCTCTTTCAACTGGGCTTGAGCCTCTGGTGGAATCTGAAGTATGAATAATTTGCAACTACCGTCTTATCCATCAAGGAAAAAGATTTCATGATGAAAATCGTGTACGCTCCAAAACTATGACTGCGCCATTGAGTAAGCGCAGCCAACTCTCAGGAACCTCTCACAAGAACCCTGGAATTCTCACTATCAAAACGATAGAAAGAAAAGGGGCTAGCCTTGCAAGTTAATTTGCCATGGGTGTAACGCTATTGAATTCATTAATCGAAATCGACTGCTGACTCCACATGGCATAAAATAGAAACACATAATGGGTGATGAAGTTTGAAGCAATTATTTTTACCTTTGGATAGAAATCCATGAACTCTGAGGAGAAGAGTCTTCGCAGCAGAACGGCTGCCATGGCACGCATATCCTCTGCAAGAGCAGCATTGCATATGGAGCCGAGTAGAAACGTCACTTTATTTTCCACCGGAAGATTGTTATACGCTTCCTAAAAATATTCAAAGGGTAACCTTAAACCTGGAGTACGGAAATAACGGAAAAAATGGTAGAGCACGTGGCGTGTGGAAAATCGCTGACTGAACTTCTTAGATGAAGTACAGAATACCTATAGATATTCAGTATACGAAATTAAATTCGTTGCGTAGTTGGCGAACGAAGAGAGAGGAGATGGCACGTGCGGCGAGGGAACGGAAGGTATAGGAGGTGGTCGATAGACTGATGAATTGCCGGGAAGGAAACGTGATGCCATGGGGATGATTTCGCGGGCCGCGCGGCACGCACCACCATTTTGGCATTTTTAGTATCTAATAACCGGCCACCTGTCATCCTGAGGGTGAAACGAGTGCATTTTTAAATAGACGGATGAAATGCGTTGCGCAATTGTAGAACAAAGACGGTGACTGAGAATGTACAGCTCGAAGAAACCAGCGAGTCACGATCCGACCGCATGTTAACTCTTGACAACACGTTGCCAACGTGTTCGAAGGATTGATATCGCATTCATTTCAAAATTCAGTTAGGTTCGAGGTAAACTAAGATACTGTTCGTTCGGGATAAAAATTAGGGACAGTCACGTACCTCGGCTTGCGTCCGAACATCGTTGTCGGTGCTTAGAAGTGTGTTTAAAAGCTGTTGGAACTGTTCGAGGTCTGCCGCCATTGTTACTGAACTGAACGAATGAATCACTGCGCAAGCATTCACGCGTTGATCGTGATGCCGCTACCAGGCAAAACTCAAAACATTAAAAATTCCCACAAGCCAGACCGCGACACGCGCAGCCAAAAAAAAGTACCAGTTGCACGGTCACTTGTATTTTCAGCTAAAGTTACGCCGGAGTGTTTCTTTCTCTTTCTTTTTCATTCTTTGAATGTTCTTTTGATCGTTTTTTTCAAGGGTCTTGAAAAAACTTTGTAAGCGATACTAAAAAGCTATGTTTTGCATTGCTGTGCTTCTATATAAAATGGCTAGTCATGATATTCCTAAAGAAATTTCGGAGAGAAGTAACTTAGAAGGATTGAAATTAGGATTGGATGGACTCGGGACCGTGATTGAGACATTATTGTCATTTTGCTTGTGAGAAATTCTATATTTATTTCGTATGTCAACTGGATCATTGTTTCGGTCAAAGACCAAATATAACCAGAGTATATAGATGCGATTCGATTGGTAATAGTCATCAGTCATCACCACCCTTCTCTTGACCCTCATCCTCGTCTTCCTCCGCTACAGTGTTCTTCAGACTTCCAAATACTTTTGACGGAATGGCTTGCTTTTCTACAGGTACATCTGAATGAAAACAAAAAATAATCGTCAAAGCGAGTGTAACTCGTCGAACAATATATTAGGGCAAGATAAACATTTACCTTCTTCAACTTCTCTCTCATCTTCGCTGTCATCGTCCATGTCAATATCTATTTCATCAGGGTTGAGTACTTGAGGTTCTGCTCTACCGTTTCCTTCCGTAATTCCTCTGACAAATTTAATGTTGTCTTTGAATCCGGACTGCGCTGTAGTATCTGTAACAAGAATACAAGAATTTTAATCTCCGATCTAATAGCACGAATCGGAAATTCTATTTTTTGGAAACTGACCACCGCTTGTAGAAGGTATTTTATTATCAAGACTTTTCATCGCGTCATTCGCATTGGCGACAGGCTCGTCGATAGAAAGATTTGCCGCACTGTTTAGCATCTGCGCTGACATCATGTTCACTTGAGTGTTATACATAGCCTGGACACTGCGCTTGATCCTCAACATTTCCCTCATTGTATCTTCATTGCCATGGCGAACCTCAAATTCTTTCCATACTTGCCAGAAATTAGAAGTTACCTAAGGTGTTGAATAAATGTTGGAGATTAAGTAGTATTTTGTACAGAAAAAAAATATGTTACTTGTTATCGGCTTACCCTCGGATCGCAAATTTGACTACAATGAGCGTAAATGGCTCTAGCCCGATCAACTTCGCCAAGCTTGGTTTCCATTTCGGCAAATCTGAGGCACATTTCCCTAGTGTTTTCTTCACTGAGTACTTCGATAGCTTTTTCATAAATTTGACGAGTTTTTGGTACCCCGTATATATCGGCAGCCTTCTTGATGTAGATATTGAACATCTGTGAAATGTTGATAATCATGAAAAATGAAACCTTCAACGAGCTGCGGATAACTAAAATAATCAGCAGGCTCAGCTTTCTACCTCGAATTTTTCTTCGGGTAAAACTGCGTTCGTTGCTCGCTCATAAACCGACATCGCATGCCTAGCCAAACCGTGCTCCTCTTCCAACTTGGCATAGAGTAAATACAATGCTGGAAGGAGATGAACAATGAAATAATATTCTGAGAGCCGATTTCTATAAAATACACGAAGATCCTTACCTTTGGCATATCTTGGCGGACAATGTTCCAAACATTGTTCAAAAAGATCACGAGTCCTCTCAAGCTTGGTACCTCCATATCTTTTCAGAAATTTAGTCAAATAGGTATTCCATATATCGTAAACGTTTGGCCACTTGAAGAGAGCGATACCTTTTTCATATGCCTTAATGAAAAACAGAGAAATAATGAGTTTTGAGGGAGAGAACCTTGGGTCAAAGGTATTCGATACTCACCCGAAAAGCCTCTTCAAAATAATTGTTCTCCTCGAGAAAGAGCCCGTAGTTGATGATGATCTGTGGCGTCGCAATCTTCAGATCAATGATTTTATCGTAAACTGCCTTGCACGTCTGAAGTAGAAAAAAAAATTATAAAAACAATTGAGAGGAGATAGATAGAAATTAAGAAGAGAATTATCCGCAACATACCTTAAAAGTACCAAAGCTTTCTTCAAGATCGGCGTACATCGACCAGACCTTAAGCGACTTGTATAGTCTCATCTGAACAGTTTCAGTCTCGTCGTGATAAGCAACTTTCCGTGACGGCATAGCCGTTGCTCGATGCATTAGTTTTAAAGCCTCCTTGCAATTGTCGTGCCTGATCTCCATTTCCGCCCATTCGCACCAAACCGAGGCAAGATCGTCAACTTTTGTGTACGGGACGTGCGTTGCTTTTTCAAATACCACTCTGGCGTCGGGAATCTGACCGTTTTCTTCATAGAATTTCGCAAATGCCACCCACAAAGTGTGTAGCTTTCCCACAGCCTGTTGCGGTAGAACTGTTTGGACCGCTTCCGTGTACGTATTGATTATCTGAAAAAATAATCAATAGAAATTAGGTACATTCGTAAATCTGGGAAAAAATAGATACACGGGATTTGGACTGCGCACCTCGTGGGGCTGACCCTCGTACAGCATAACTCTTTTGTGCCACTCTTGAACGTTGTGCGGATTTTGCCTGAGCAGGACACTGTTTAATAACAGCAATCTCCGCTCCATCAGGTGCTCAAATCTCGCTAATCTGAGTTCCAACTCAATGTCATCTGGAATACAGACGCGTTAGGATTCAAATAGCTCTGCAAAACAAAAGGTAAAATAAAATAATTACAACTGACCTTCTTCCGTTGGATTAGGATTCTTCGCAGCATCTTCCATCCGCTTGCTGAGGCTGAGCTCTTCGAATTGAGCATAGGCATCGAACACCTGAGTGAAATCTCTGACGGTGGACACAGTCTGAATAGCTTCTTCGTAGATATCTCTGGCCTGTAGAGAAAGAAAAGTTTTCAACTCCGATAATGAGCTGAGGAATGAGACAAAAATTCTGCTACTCACCCTTTCAAATAGACCGCTACGAACGTAATAGTCAGCCAAAGAATTCCAGAGTGGACCCAACTGATCCGTGTAACGTCTCAAACCACCCCTAATAATAGCATCTACATTCAATGACTTTATTTTCGAAGGATTTTTGGATATGAGATCGCAAAGTTCATTCCACAGCTGATGGTTGGATTTTCCATGTTTTGAAACAAAGTCGTCCTGGTTGACAATTTGAGCAAGTTTTACCGCAGCCTCGTCCAACCTTCCGGTAGATATTAAGTATTCTATGTACTCCTCGGCATCCTCGGGAGCCAACTGCATATATCAAGATTGAAATAAAGTAAATGAATTTAGAAATTGCAGCAAACTTCCTACCTTCAAGTATCTTCGGAAGACTCGAACAGCCGTCTCATAAACGTTGTGCTTCTTGAGGAAGCCTATATAAAGAGGCCAGATACGATGGTGCTGAGTTATGGGAAGGGCTCTGAGCGATCGATCGAACACCTGACGGCTTCGAGTGATGAACAATTGATCCGTCATGAGCGTGCAATAATCCATCCATATCCGAGGCATTTTGTGCATGAAAACAAGGGCACGTTCAAATGCATTGTTGACATCCTCGTACAGGGGATCAGTTACACAACGCCCTTTAAGCTGACTCACCCGCTGACGGAGATAATTGTACCACAGTTTGTAGCTATGAATCGGAAATAAAGAATATCAATACATGTACAGGATTTTATGGAACCACAGAATTACCTACCTCCCCGGTAGTTCTTTCAGCGCCCTTTCATAAACGATATTTAGGTTTGCGCTCTTAGTACTTTTCAAATGATCAATATATCGCTGCCAATGTTTCACAGAGTAAGGATTGCGCAAAATTTCCTCCTCATAAGGTAAATCTTCTTCGTTCTGAAACCCCCAATGGTAAACAATATTTGGGATTACAGGTTAGAATTTGATCGTCGGTGAATCGTTATGAAATACTATGATACTACTAGAAAACAATACTTACAAACACGTAGGGATTTCCCTCAGAATCTTCCCGCTGAAGCATCTTTACTCAAATGAATATGCAGTTAGTTAAAAAAGAAGATGCCACATAACCAAGAATACACATAAAAGAGCGCCGAAGACTGCGGAGACGTGTAGAAAGTGTGGACCAACGACATGACAATTTTCCTGTACGTAGATCTCGTAGATGTGTGCGTTAGCTGGTCTGTAAGGTTGGGTACATTGTTGTTATTTATTGGCGTAAGCAACGAAGAGCAAGCAAAAATTCACATCGCGTGCTGACCGTCATAATGTCGAATGCGGTTGCCGTTGATGAGGTAAGCGTGCCTCTTTCCCTAAATATTTGGTAACATGCACAAGAGATAATCGTCCTCGTGTTTATTGATTTACGTCGCCTCGTCGAATTTCCATGGCACTTTAAACGCGTCCTTCGCGGGCGCCACCCACTTGTATTTGACACGGCTAGAGGATCGCAGACGTTAGCCCTTTTCCTTCGCTAGCCTCGTAGGAACGAACAATAATACACTTCGATCCGTGTAACTTCCAACAACAACCAGCGAGTTTGAACTTTATTCGCGCTGTATTTTTCTTTTTCGCACCTGTCGCTGTCCTGCTCGTTGTTATATATTGAGAATCTAAAAAAGAATATGGTCATGCAGATGAACAAAAAATACGTAATATAATACAGCAGTAAGCCCACCGGCGGGAGAATTACCTTGGATAGAAAAGATATATACCTATTTATTTATAAACGCAGCTGCCAGAGTTGAACCGTTTTCAGTCGATATATATATCCCACGATTCTGTATTATAATCGAGCGACGTTTTCCCGAGGTCCAGTTAGAACTACAACGTGATCGCTAGCAACCGTGCTAGCAACCTGCGGAGTGTTATAGCGTAAGTATTTTGCGATTACAGTTTCATTCGGCGGCGATCGTTTGCCTCATTTCATACGCTAGTCTATTTTCCAAAAATCAGTAACGGCACACACCTCTTCTGGTGGATCTTCATATCTCAACTCTCCCTTACACATATCTTCTGCTTACACGAGAATCGTGATAAAATAATAACTCTGCGAATCCACAAAGGTGATCAGAATTGCATTCAGGTAAGGCGCGCCAAAGTTCGTCGTATTGTTGCAGTTTGAATTTGACCCTTAACCCCTCCAACCCGCCACGCGGCGCATTGTGATTTCCGCATTAAAATTCGTAGAAAATTATCAAGCTCACAATGATAGGTCACTCCCTTGAAATCTGTAAGAATAAACATTGGTTTTTGGCATTTGGCCAACGATTATCAGAATCGAAAATAAAATATAAATTCTTCCTATTCTTTCAGGCACAGAAAAAAGTAGACCGTAACAATATCGAGTTACCAGTTTGCCGTTGCGAGTACAATTTACCTAAATCAGAAAAGATGACCGTGACATTGTGGGTTGTTGGTGGTCCAGGATCCGGAAAAGGTACTCAGTGTGAAAAAATCGTTGAGAAATATGGATTCCTTCATCTGAGTAGCGGAGATCTTTTACGGGAAGAAGTCGCGAGTGGGAGTCCAAGGGGTGGTCAACTCCAGGAGCTCATGTCAAAGGGACTCTTCGTTCCCTCTGTAAGTGCAAAATTCGTAGCCTGAGAATTTTTTTTTTCATCGTTAGTCACTGCTGACCAATAATTCGCTCTCACAGGATGTGGTGCTCTCGTTGATCAAGGAGAGGATCAATAAAGGAAAGGAGGACAAGGTTCCCGGGTTCCTTATCGACGGATATCCCCGCGAGCTCAGCCAGGGAGTGGAATTCGAAAAAGAAGTAAATTACAGTGTGAATGATTCGATGGACCTCAGTTACATAACATCATACCGATATCTGTCCGTCTGAATTCACAGATCGGAACAGTTGACCTTGTACTATTTTTCGACGTCGCGAATGAAACGTTGACGAAGAGGCTTTTGGGCCGTGCTGCTTCCTCGGGAAGGGCTGACGACAACGAGGAGACGATTAAAAAGAGGATCGAGGTTTTCAATGAAAAAAATGGTCCGATCATCGAACACTACAAGGCTAAGGTCGTCAAGGTATGTAGCATCGTCACCTTCGATTCTTCTCGTTCTTCTTGTAAATCGGGATTATTTTTACTTGTAGATAAACGCCGAAGGCGGAGTCGATGAGATATTTGCTGAAGCTACTAAGGCGATCGACGCGGTCCATAAAGCATAAAATTCAGAACAACAATACCCGATAATTGTTATCGCCGTTGTTCTAAATAGATAATTTATTTATTTCACGTTAGAAATGGAATGGCATGTTGACATGTCAGATGCTAACGTTATGACACGGCTGTTTTTAAGCCCAACGAATATTTTCCGCACACTATTAGGATTATTATAGTTCATAGTTTCATGTACTAGTAATGCGAATAGAAGCTGCCTATAGTTGAAAAACTCTAAAATTCATCGTTCATCGAAAATCGTTTGTAATTCGTTGCACACTCATTGTTAATTACATTATAAGACTCTTCGGCATTTTTTCTGTTACACAACTGAAGAGATATAAATATATTTAACTACACCACAAAACACATTTCTATATTTAACCCGATGAAGAGGAAATATTTTTCTCAAACTCACCTCGTTATTGTGCGTTACACACTATAATCACCGCGATTATATCGCCGCAATTGTTGACCAGGTATGTGGAAGCCGCGGCGGAAACTGTTTGTTAAATCTGTCAATCAATGCCACCGGCGATTCGAATTTCTCTTTAAACCCCATTCGTTATCTGCACGCGATTTCAGTCATCCTAAAAAATAATGGAGGCCGCGTATCTACTCTGCTCTACCATCCTTCTAAGCAATTTAGATCTGATCCCTGCGAATATTAGGTGTTCTCGAATAATTTATCGGGAAGATAAACCGTACAAATTGACCAGGAGTTGGGCCCGATCAACCTTGACTGCGTTATCGAGAAGAAACGTGTCGGATCTGAAAAGATGTAAGGAGTTTGCAGTTGCTAAAAAGGCCCTAGCGTTCAACTTCGGTCAGAGAATATCAGACGGTAAATATGAAAGAAACAAAAATACCTACTAGCATGGATAAATATATCTACGCTACTTGTATTGATATCGCATGCACTTGAATTTGAATACAGGAATGGCTGATAAATCTGAATATAACTTGGCAAACTGCGTTGCCTTGGGATGCCCGGAGGTTGATGGATTCGCTGATCTCGTTTACGACTTAAGATTCGATTACTACAGTCTCTACAAAGCAGATGATATTGCATTGAACGGATCAGAGAATATACGAACCTGCGTTCCAACTTTAGGATTGTTTAAAATCTCCGATGTTCCTAGAAACTTCACCGAGGCTCGTAAGGATTGTGCAGCTTACGGAGGAAAGTTGGCGCACATAGCCAGTTCTGAAAGAACAAATTTACTGCCCAATTTAATAAAAAATAATCTCAAAACTGACAATCGCGCCTTTGTCGGTCTAAGTAGTCGAGGAAAAGAGACCATATGGAAAAATGAATTTGGTAATACGAGTAAAATAGGTGATTTAAAAATAGCAAAAATAAAATTCGTTACAATTAATTCGAGCAGATGATCCCTTGGGATGTTTCGACTTCAGGGGATGGGCTAGGAGGGAACCTCGATCTCGCAGGGGCTGTGTAGCTTTGGATAAGGATCGAACTTGGACTGTGGTTTCCTGTCGTAAATCGTTACCCTTCATCTGCGAGATACTGCCGACAGTTTCAGCAACTCGTATCAGAGGTCAAACTTCAGCACGCGTGAATCCCATGGGAAAAAAAAATGAGACGAGCCAATCGAACGAGTAATAAATTAAGGAAAATCCACATAATACGTATGATTATTATTCAGGTTTATTCAACAATGACTTAATGTCATCGAGTTTGTAAATATTCTACCTAAATTTGATAGTTCAGTTGGATTTATATACCACTACCATTTTGTTGTTGGTTTTTTTTTTTAACTACCGATCTATCATCTAAAATTCTTTTTGTTACATTTTCACAGAATTTCATTAAACTTTACAATACCTATAATTAATTACAATTTCTTTTCATTATTTTTTATTATTTTTTTTTTTACCGTGGTTCAATCTGGGCCTGCACTTTACACAATCTGAGAATCGCCCAACAATTATTACCTTCTGTTCTAATGCGCATTTTGAGCCGTCGACATACCGATATATCCGAAAACAAATTTCTTTTCTTTTTTTTTTTTTCATAAATATTTCTATCGGAAAAGTAGGTGGCCATTCAATAGATGACTATGCGTATAGCGTCATAGTATCATGTAAAGTATTTGATATACACTCGATGTTTAAAATATGTATTTGGAAATATTACATTATATATACATACGTATAAATGTATGTATATATACCTACATATATTCACTGCAGTTCATTTATTTTTTTTTTCTCAACAATTATATCCTTTTCCTCTATAATGTTTTTTAAATCTTTTTTCAAAACGCCACATCATTTACACATGATAATGGTAATATTAATTAATGATTATAACAAACACAAAAATTTGTCTACGAATAAAAATTAAGCCGAAGCACGGAATGTCTTGAAATGACGGAATTATGTACGTACTTGGGCTGTACTTGGGTTATCAGCTCACGGAAAAAAGGGTAATACAAGTCGATAATCGAACCAAGAAACAAACAAACAAACAAAACTGGTTAGGCTCAACATTTGACTATACAAAATTTTCCTAAAACAGAAAAAAAAGTAATTTCTTTAGCCAACAGTCTCACAGAAACTGTACATAACGTGTGCATAATACTTCCGATATTTCAATTATATTACAAACGTGAAAAAGAGGGGGGGGGGGGGGGGGGGGGGAACAAAAACGATGATTACAAACAATGGGATTCACTAGTTAAAATGGGGTGGAAAAAAATCAAACTCAGTGCGATCACTATCTAACAATGATGATTAAATGATCCAGCGAGAAATTATCATAGATTGAAAGAAATTGACGACCAATAGTTAACGGAGGGAAAAGATATTGTATGGAAATGGGGGTTGTTATCACCAAAAAATCGAATGAAATAATCTGCGTGGCTCAATTAACATGAATTATTTTGATCCGTTCAGGATTTCGCCGGCTTCGAAACATGGCGATGCCAGAGAAATGAGATGCATGGAACCTTGACGATAGCACATAATTTATATGTGCATACATATCGTAGAAGAATGTACACAGGTACGTATGTATGCTCATACCATGTAAGCGCCGTATAGGCGTGAAAATCGTCGGATAATCACTTCGAAATTTTTTTTTTTTCAATATTTTTAGCCATTTCCACCAACAGAAAAACAAACAAAAACAACTTGAAATAGTCTGTGTAATAATTATTTACACGATTATTTACAGGAGTCTCCTAAGCGTTGCGATTGCATTTCAACCTGTACGCCGCGTTGCTTATTTATTTATTTATTATTACACTATATATATATATATTTTCTTTTCACTACTTAACATTGAATTAAAATCATCACCCTCTTAACGGGGGTATATTCATTAACACGTGTGATTCTGTGTTTGTGTAATGGATTAAAAAAATAGGTAATTGAAACATTGAGAAAAATTAGAAAATGGGGGAAACGAATATACATCTCGAACGTCTTAAATTATTAATATTATTTTTTCTTTTTTGTTTGCTTTTTTTGTTTGTTCTTTTTTTTTGCTTTTTTCTTTTTTCTTCATGCGCGAAAATAAATAGCACTATGTGTGTATACATAATTTGAATCTATTCGAATGTTTTTTCAGGCCAACAATTTACTGTGCCTGCAATAATATATATTTTTTTTAAATTTTTTTTTCAAAGTCTATAGAAGATAGGGGTTGACCTACCTAATCTATATTCGATGCGGTATGCGTGTATATGCGATGAGTTGAGAGATATGAACAAATTGTTTTTTTTTTTTTTTTTCTCATCGATGATTCGTCTAATTATTGTTTGCTAACTATATTGATTTAGACGTATATCGGAGACAAGTTCAAAGTTAGACGAGAAATAACGTTGTTGCGTATCGTTGCACGGGTTGTGCGAGAACTCTGTATTATTTGCAATACCAGAATTCTACAGTCGTGGCAAACGACCATTGCAACACCCCTTAGACGTTCGGCAACTCGTAAATCTCCACCTCCGTAACGTGACGACGAACCGGACGTACGAGCCGGACTACTGTTTGTACTGCTGCAGTAAAATTTCCGACTGTAATGATAAAAATAGGTAAATTTTAACGAAACTATGGGGAATCTTCTACGAAAATAAATCGATGCGATGCGACTACCTTTTATCCAAAGTTTGTGCGGAGGCGGCGGCAGGACTATTGTTACTCGGTGGCAAACTGCTGCATGCGGCGCCGTTCTCGTCCTGATGGGTCGTATTAACAGAGGAGGGAGTCAGCGTTGGTGTCGTATTTCTGAGACTCGGATCCCGACGTTTTGATGCCGGAGAAGCTGGAGCAGAGCCAACCCCGCCAGCGGGGCGTGGCCATAGACTACGAACGGTTCCATGACTGGGGGACGAATACTCCTTGCCATCGATATCGGAAGACGGAGATAGCATTAGGCCAGGAGATAAAAGAACGACGGGAACGTGAGCGAAATGCTCAGTGGGTATTCGCATCTGAAATATGAAAAATGAAAAATTTATGACGAATTTATTCGTCGCACCGCGTAAAGGTCATCGATTTTATCTTAATCTACCGCTAACAAACCTTAGAGTAACATTTTACGCAGACGGTTCTCTCGCAGAGACGACAACGCTGACCCCAAGGTCCCAGTATCCCGAATCTCGTCTTCAGGCAGAGAAAACAGACGCGTCTTTTCTCGACATCCTCTTTTACACGACCTTCGACAGGAAGAGATTCGAGCTCCGCCTTGGTCAGGACACTACGGATGTGCACGATCTCTTCGAGGGTCAAAGACAGGCGCTCGTCGAGGAACATGTCTCCGAGAGTCGCGTTTCCTTTGTTCGGAGATTTCTGGAATATGGAAAAAGCACGTGTGAAATCATTTTTCTTTCTTATTTGGAAAAAAACGATCGGCTAAATACCTCCTGCGTTAGTTCATCCTGCGAGCTACCGATACTCGAGGGTAGTTCTGGGTCAAGGACGTCCCTGTTTTTGAACTTGGTATTCACATTTGGGTCCGTTCGGTTCCTGGGGTCCTGCTGTCTGCTTTGGGGTCTGGAATGAGGTAGCGACAATGTTCCAGCTGCAACTCCGAGTCCCGCCCCGGTAGCACCTACCACAGTGTGCCTCCGACTCGACACTCTTCTGGATGGACACTGCGTTGCCAGATCGTAGGCTGCAGCAAATGTAAATAAATAAATAAGTAAATAAATAAATAAATGATATTTTTCCATTCTGCAAGCTGAAGCCGTGCATTGATTCTGTGAAAAAACATCTAGTGAGGATCATGCTCGTAAATTTTTCAGTGATATAGGTAATAAATAATAAGTAAAATAATAAAAATTCATTAAGGAATAAGTACCGTGTTTCGGGATAAATGATATAATGAATAACTCTCTACGTAGGTATCGATATACATGCGATACTAAAATAAAATGCGTTGGAAAATTCACATAGCTACGTAAGAGAATATTAGAGATTTGAAATTACACTCTAGTTGAGTATCGCAGAAACGATGGTACTCGTTCCTTGTGAGTCTGAGCCCACCTGTTCTTCGCCAGGGATTCGCTGACTCACCAGCTCGTCCCTTCTGCTTCTCGAATTGCCCGTCTACGTTCTCGTCGTCTACGTCCTCATCCGCGTCGGCCCTCCAACCGACATTAACGTCTTCCTCGAACCTCCCGAAAACGTCGTACTCGTCGTCACCCTCGTCGTCGTCCTCCCCGTCCAACTGAAGTAGTTTGAATAAAATAGGACTGTTAGAAAATCTTTGACAGCTCCGTTTATTAATTTAAAGAAAATAACGCGAAGCTGATGTTCTGACCTATCGGTAAAGTTAAAATACACATCGGTGAAGAAAAAGAGTTCCATACAACCTTGAAATCAACAGGGATGATCAATCGTCGCGGCTGACAACGAGGGGCGGCATTCGGTTCCGTGGATCCTCGTCTGGAAGACTTCGGGGTCGTAACAAGTTCCGCACTGCTCTGCGCCGTCGACGAATCACCTGAAATGTCGCAATTAATATTTCCAATTAGATTATACGGATAATTGGATAACGTCGCGATGGCAGAGGGCGCATATGACCACCATGCGGTATGCACTATATGCGAATTGCGAATTGGGTAATGCGGGGAATGGAGGCGGAGATTTTCTATAGTTAGCTTTGGATCTCAGGAGACGTTCGTTGCGGTGATAAATGCAATGAAAGATGAATGATTACCTGAAACCCTAACGCGTCTCCTACGCGACTTACAATTCCTATTCGCGCGACGTTTATCCTGCGGAAGTAGATCCTCGGCTGCTAATTTTTTACCATCCTTAGCGCTGCCCCTCATTACTGAATTTATTTGGATGAAAGATCGCTCGTCATTTCGCCGACCGGAATTATTGGCCGCCGTGGCCTCCTGATTGTTATCCTGCAGGAGCCATTGCGCCGCTACATCCTGCGCTGGTTCCTGTTCCTGTTCTTGTTGAACAGGTGGAACTTCCCCGAGGACTATCCTTCGGGATTCACCACCGACCGCTAACAGCATATTACAATTTTTATCCCTTTATCACCGATGGTATTACGTCACCGCTCACATTATCATTAGTCTTTCGCGTAAACTCCGCTTCAAAAACTCCCATCGCGAATAACATTTCCTTTATATTTCGTTGATGTGGGGAGCGCTGCACTTGTACGAGTTCTCTACATGAATTTATAAATTTAGACTTTTCTAATGATCAATTAGTGACGCGCAAGACGAGCGTTGCTTTATTTATTTCCGTCTCGTTTCAACTGGATTATTGATCGCATCTTACAGCTGTATGAGGGGGTCTGCCAGCCGCTCGTCAAAATTATATCACCATCGGGACGAAGACGACGAGAACTCGCGGAGATTCGATTAATTTCTGAAGCGATTCTTTTTTTATTTTTTAGCAATATTAAAACCGATATAACGTATCATCGCGCGTAGTATTCTATCTGTACGTCACGACAAACCGAATCATTGATTTTTTAAAACACCCACGAAGCCATACCCCCGATAAAGGCCGAGGGAATTCCGATCGGGCGATATTTAATCATATTACATTAACGTTGCGTGGAATGAATAAATTTCCAACTTAATGATTCGTGTTTACTTCATTCTAAAATTAACGAACGATTCAACACTTTCATTTTTTATTCCAATTGCCCGTTTTATCACCCCTCTCACTCTTCACCCGACTGTTTCGTCATCGAAATAAACTGACGTATGACACGAAAGAACCGTCGTCTGCACTCCGCCGAGGAGAACTTGAATAAAAAAAAAATATTGACTCTGTTCGGGATTGCGGGTCGTGTTCTTATTAAATGTCAACCCTAGACTGTTCGCCCGGGTGATATTACTTGTGTGAAATTTTATAACGCGCATGTCCCAACAAAACGGGGGCGAACTGAATTCTGCGCCCTATGACGCATCGAGATCATATTCTTGCGCACTACGGTATTAGAGGTAAGTGTGGTTTATTAGATATGTTATTTTATCGGATATTTAAAGCTTGCAAATCTATTCAAGGAAGTTTTCTATTGATTCGCTTATTGGGGATCTAGTTTGAAAAAGTATCCCCGTTGCAGTATCTTCGATCGCACCCTCGAGTCGCTTATTGTTATTTTCTGTACAACAACAAGTTGTAACTAATTGTATCTAGTCAGGTATAGAATTTTACTTTCAATTATACGTCTTTGGAAACAATTGTAAAGAAGAGAGAGCGCCAGACCTAGATTCCGAAGGATTGTTTCCCATCAACATCGAATGAACTGAGAGACAAACAAAGACTCACTTGATCTATAAGCTGAGCAGGGGCCCGCGTCGATCTCCGTTATTAACTCATCGGATAAAACCTCCATTTCCAATCGCATATTACACTCGAGTTTCACGTTCACCGTATACGTTATTCAATAATATTTAACATCGATTACGCAACAGTGTCTTTGATCTTTAGCCCAGCTTCCCGTCTGTCTCGACTCCGCATCTGTATCATCTGTATTTCCCGTTCTCCGCGGAGAATTGACGGAATATAAGGCGGTTCGAAGACCGGATCGTACTGTGGTCGTAAATCTAACGAGGATTTATCAAAATTTGACGAAGATAAGACAGTACGAAATCATGTAACGCGAGTTTCTAGGGGAACGGCGAGAGGCCCACTGAGATCGGAAAGACAGCGCGGAGTTACTGTGGACCGAGTAGCTTTCATTTCCTTACCTTTCGTTTCCCTCCACCGATACCTTACACACTATGATCTGTAATGAATGATACCGCTAACCGCAGCCGCGTCGCGTCGCGGTCATTCTGCACGGTATAAAATTCGTCTACTTCCAACGGTCGGGTAAAGACCGAGCGCTCCTGTTAAGCTGATCATTAGGAGCTCGACTTCTGCTCCCGGTGGATCAAAAACCGACGAGGAATTACGAAGGACGGATAATATTATAAGTCGTAAAGTTTACCTGGGATACGATCGCTGCTCTTTGGCGTCGATGTCAAGGGCGTAGATTCTTCTTCTCGTAAATCTTCGAAACACGAAGGTAGCTTTTTAGGACTCGAAGAAGGACGTAGGGGCCTCGGTGGTCTCTTTATACTCTCCATAAGTAATTCTCTCGGTGTCGACTGTCTCTCAAGGGGTGGTAATTTCCGCTCCGATGCCTTAAAAATTATAAAATGATAATGACGCGGTGGAATTAGAGCGGAATTGATCGAAGAAAAAAGGTTATACCTTTTTCAAGGGCGGTCTGCTCCTGATGAAATCCAGAATAACAGCGTGAGCATCTTTTCTGAGGTGAGGCGAGGGCGAGGGTGTTTTTCTTAGACGATATCTCCGTGCTCTTATATCGTCCATTAGAATTTCGTAAGGTGTAAGTTCAAATTCTATACCTCGACCCGTACCTCGCACACGTTTTCCTATCCCCCGTCCTCCTCCGATACCGCTGACTCCTCCTTGCCCGATGGAATCTTCGACCTTCTTAAGCTTTACTCCTTTACGTAGCTCCTCGATAACCTGCACCCAAAATCTAGCCTGAAAATAAACAGGACGGCAT
Organism: Athalia cordata; assembly: GCA_963932425.1. Taxonomy (NCBI): domain Eukaryota; kingdom Metazoa; phylum Arthropoda; class Insecta; order Hymenoptera; family Athaliidae; genus Athalia; species Athalia cordata. The sequence goes on from OZ010626.1 coordinate 39,011,389, forward strand.
TGTTTGTCAGGTAATTTTTGAAGCGGTGATTCTAATGTATCAAATATCCTAGTGATCGAGAGCTCTGAAATTCGGATGCAGAATATCACGTGGGAGAGGATCATCGGCGCTAAAAAAATGTTTATTCAAACAAAAAAAAATTAAGGCACGAATGAAACTAAGAAAGCGGATCTCATGCTGCATGCAAATGCGTCGCTTGATAAAATTTGTATTTTTTATTAACAGGCTGTTATTAGATTTGCATCTAACGTGTTTTTTTTTTTTTCTCACTATATGTTTATGTCTATCTTATACCTACGTACTTGCAGCGCCCGCCATATCCTGACGTTAGTCTAAAATATGGAAGGGAAACGAGTTAATTATTCGAACTGTTGTCCGCCTGCAGATCCCCGCATAGAATACAAAAAAAAAAAGTAAAATCTTAGCGTAAAATTTTTGTTTTTTTCCAACAATACCCTGTTTAAAACAATGAAAAAATTTATTCGATCTCTTCTAATGCTAACCCAATCACTGAAGTCCAGAGTATCCAAGTGCCGTTCTCCTGTATTCCCGAGAGCGGAAGATGAGGAATTTCCCTGTTTATCAGCTGCAACTTTTTCTAGGAAGTGTGAAAGTTCCAGCGCCTCTGCTACCAGGGCTCGAACGACAGCTTTGTAATGAGTATCCGTTTGTTCCGGAGTATCTTGACGATGCCTCGTACACAGCTGCGTGAAAAAAGAATAGAATTTCTTCGTTATTATGCATATCCAAGTACAAGACTAAGACAATTTTTTATCGCGATGGTTTCAAAGAATAACCTAACCTGTAGTACGGTATTGAGTGAACGTGGCTCCGTTGATCGTGGCGTATTTCGTGTATTGTATCCTTGGTGTACATGACGGAGGTCTTCGTCCGGTACCTGATGCAGGGGATCATCTTCGCTTTCGCAGGAGTCTCTTTCTATTCCTTCGTCGTCGGTTTCCTGAAGTCTTTCTTCGACCTCAGGGTCGTCCTCTGAAAAAGGCACATGAATAATTCTTTCTCTTTTTCTACACGCTGCAATTATTCGCACCTTTCGGATATTCCGCTCCGCTAGTTACGCATGACAATGAAACTGAGTTTTTGATTTTACAAAAGGGGAAATCGGTATAATAGTAGCGTCGAACGAAATATTCCGGTCACCGGAATTCCGGCATTGTCCTATAAATACCACCAGATCCGTAACTACTTCCGGTGCAACAGAGCATCCGACGACCCGCGGACGCATTCACCGTGAGAAATCTGTCGACCGATGAAGACGAAAAAATGTATACCTACACAGCTACCTAAAAACAGTTATTTTCGCTATCTTTATACCGATTAATTGTATACCAGGTAAAATATTCCACGACAATTTTCAATCTCAGCTAATACGCCGCCGATCCTTTTCATTTTAAACAACCTCATACCGTTGCTGCACTATGTGAACCGTCCTGCAACTAATTTTCCATCGCATCACTAAAATATTTCATACGAAAGTTTCTCACGATAAATATAACATCTTTATAATACGCACGGTTAAAATAATTACTTAACTTTCTATTAATTATCAATTAATAATGTCTCGTACACGCCGTTAATTGTGTATTACAAAAATTGAAAACTATACTTTTGTAAATAATTCCCACATCCAGAACAAAGTCTCCGCAGGTATAGAATGCGTATGAATACTATTTTTTTCATTTCCCACGAAATGGACCGTGTTACACATGGTCCCCACGTGTAGGTACCTCGTGTTTCCTTTACCCTCAAAAAGTGACTAAGCAAATTTTCCAAAACTGACCTGTATAAAAGTAGTAGAAAAAACGAGCACTTCTGACGCTTTAGTTGTGTTCTGCAGCGTTCAAACGAAATGAAAATCAATGAAATAAAGAAAATTTCTAACGATATACTTATACCAACAATAAAATTAAAAATGGCGCTTACCAGGTTGCGTCATAATTGTTATGAGCGCATTTAGATCCGGAGCCACAGTTCTTTCCTCTTCTTCATCTAAGCCAAAATCCAGGGCAGCGAAGACTATCACCCCTAGTGAGAACACGAGCTGAAAAAAAAAACGAAATAGTAAAAAACAGAAGTAGAAAACTATCAATTATCGTTCTTTATTATATCATATAGATATTGCGAGTGAACCAGATTGACGTATTATTTTCTTATCGCAACGCGTCTCGTCTTCTATTTCGTAGTTGGTATTCCGTTATTAATGCCGTTTGAGAAGTTGCGCGGGGCCAAGCTCTTCGATGAAAGATTGTTGCTGCAGGCATCGCCGATGTGCAGGTGGCGGCGGATGATGCTCGACACGGTAGGAACTCTTACAAGTTTATAAATATACATCTGACAAAAAAGCGCAAGATATTATTCGCTACCGAAGTATTATATATTCACCGATCTGCAGATTCGCACCAGGTAATGACAGAAACAAAAGAATATTAATAATGAACACTCGTAGTTTTTAAAATATCCTGCTCACACACATATTCATATTTATTAAAGTATCAAAGTTTGATAAAACACATAGAAAACTATACCGCGCCATAGTTTGATGAACCGAACAAGGCAGCGCAGTTTTAGGGCCGTGAGAACGATAACGCTCGTGAGTTCTGTCTTGCAGTATACATAACGTGTAGTACATATTATAGATACATACATACATACTGGATGGGTTAAAATATACCTATATAAATCTGTATACATAGCGAATAAGAATTACAAAGAAGCGGCAAAGTGTGCCACGATCAAGAATCTCTTCGCTGACTCGCAAATATTATTATACTATAGTATACGTACAGTGTATGCTCATAAGCAGCCACTATGTATGTATGCATGAATTCTACCGTAGAGGAGATAAAAATGAGGAAGGAAAAATGATAATGATAATGACGATGATGACCATACAGAACGAATATGGGGGTCACCGTGCCAAGAAGCAAGGGCAGAGACGTGTGTAGGTCTGTGAGAAAAAAAAAGCATCGAACCGAAAGAAAAAACACAAAAAAAGAATTAAATTAACAAGACGCTCTTGACACGTACGTATACGTATGTAATGAATTAATTAATGTATCTAAAAATAATTGCATATCCGTTGCGCAACGTTTTCAAAATTGTTGACAATATAAATATTGTATTTTTAATCTAAATAAACAAAATGGTGGTACAGGTGTGAGGTAATAATAATGGGCCCAGTTCACAACCCGATCATAATATTATTAATAATAATAATTATGATGTGCGAGCGACGACTCAACGATGCGGGTTTATAATGATAACCTGTTCCACTTGATCCTCGTGATGCTGACGCGATGAGATGCCCCGTTTTCGATTTGTATTGTAACGGCGATGTGTACCGTAATTCAAAAATTCTCATATACGGTAAGGTTCTATTTACATGTACGTCATTCATGTGCGGTGATAATTAAATATAAACATATACGATATGCAAAGACGTTTTAAGTAGATCCATATTAATCATCGTACCTTGCGTTCCGAGGTGAATTCCTTTCTTGAATCTGTAACAAGCGTGAAAAGAAAAAAAATGATTATTATTGATTTCATAAGCGATAATAACAACAATAGTAACAGTCACAGTCACAGTCACTGATTCATAGCAACTGCAGGGCAAATAAATAGCTTAAATCTGAAGTTTGCTAATCTCTCTTCTTTTTTTTTTTGTGTCATCGAACATCAAACGATGACTAAACTGACGATATAATAGTACCTTGTTTACAACACGAAAATAGGCGATAATGATATTGTCAGAGATTAGTCGTTGCAATTGCATTGGGGAAAGAATTAAGATATTTGTATTCCACCTATGCGTGGTATAGAAGCAGGAGTTTGAATGGGTTCGAAGTCTGCAGTGTATAGAAAAACCCGGAATATTATTGTAAAATTTTGTAGATCCATTGTGTAATGTTTTCGCATTATTTGTAAGATTTATTATGTCGACCTAGAATCGAGCGTACATGCCTATAATAAAGATAAGCGTAGGTAGTCGTGGAATATTATTTCCTCTGTAACAAAGCTATATGATTCACGCACACTAATCGGAGTGTTGGTATTGTATACCACCCGTGATAATCGGCGCGTGCATGATGCAACGATATAAAATTCTTGTACGTTTTTTTTTGTTTTTCGTTATCGTAATTATAATGGAAGTTAAACTAGCTGAATTTGATTTCAGAATAAAATCTAACTCCGGAGCTGTCGCACGTTGATTGGCAAAACAAAAAAAAAGGAAAGAAAAACAGAAGGATCTTTATCTGCAGCGCGGTGCTCCCTTCTCAACCGGCCTTGCAAGGTCCCAAAGCTTATCTGTAACCTAATACGAAAAAAATTGCTTATCGTTATCTACGCGCAGTTGATTTTCCACGTTTAGCCACGAGTATCATCATAAGCTACTCGCGGCGTTCGATCGTTATTTTATTTGTAGATTATTATACCCCTGTATCTCGAACTCTATTAATAAATTTTATAACCCTCTTAATTGTTGATTCTTTTTTTTCGACTTTTACCCCAATAATTATGAACTGTATGAAATGCGTTACCGCGTGGTGAAAAATCATCATTCCCGCGTCGCAATGTGGGCGTACCGCGTATTGATCGATGGAGCGCGACCTTGCCTGCAGAACATCCGCCTCACCCTCTTCTCCTCCTTCTTCTCTTTGACGTTTTTTCAGACACCACCGCACCCTAGTATTTTACTCCCCACCCTCCCCATGAACGTATTCACGCAGGCCAAAAAGGTCGTTTATGACCTGACCCAACTCAAGGAAACCCAAACCCGGAGGAGGCGTCATGTCCTGCAGGGCAACGAAAACAACCGGGTCAAATGACGAAAATAGAAGATAAAAAATAAATGACGAGCGAAATATCATCTGGCTTTAATATAATTCAGCTATAACGTCCATTCTTATCTCAGAAATGTGTGTATCCCTTTTCATTGAGCCAGATATGCGATAGATAAGGGTGATAGAGTTTTGGACACAGTGCAAATGATCATTAAAAACTCATCCTCAGTAATCCTGTAGAAATATTCATTAATTACTATCTAAGCTCCTGAGCATCTACGCTCCTACGATCAACCGATGCAATTTCATGCTTGGCGAATCTAATTGTATAGTAATCTTTTCTATAGGTATAAAATTTATACTGACCCTGTTGATCGCTCGGTACTCTTATAGTGGTAGCGTGAACATCTCCATCCCTATGCAGCAGAACATGGGAAAGTTCTGTGACGTCGCAAAGCCCTGTGGGATTTCTCCCTGTAGCTATTGCACCAGGTACAGGAGTTTGCAGAGCATTTTTAAAACACTTGGCGCACTGATAACAAAGAGCCCATGCCTGTTCCTGACTAATGGGACCGTTGAAAGATTTCAGAATATCCTCAAGACTCAAACAATTGTCATGATTTAATTTGCACTTGGGTCCTGACGAGCTGTTTTTACTGTCAAGTCCAGGGATGGTTGGGCAGCATCCTCCGATTACTCCAGAAACTGGGGTAGTTGCTTCTGGTGTATTTTCACAGGATCTCGTGGCCCTCATAGGTGTCTGAATTTTGTAAGATGACATTTTAGCCTGGAATTGATGATCGTTACCTCTGTAATTAAACGCCGGCCGGTAGTCGACGGCCGTCACCGATTCTGGCATGTTGATTGCGTCGAGAGACTCGAGTTCACCTGGGTTACCAAGATTCCGTACATAATTTTTATCCTGAGGGTGCGTTGAATCCGTGCAAGGAACGATGAGAAAGTCCTCAGGGATACTGGCGCTCATTTGTCCGCTGCAGCAATTTACTGCCAAGTAATTATGCCGCGAATTTTTATCCGGGGCACTCGAAACTACACCCTTAAAATTATTGAATTTGTTATCGCTTGTCGCATCGATTAATTGAGCCTGGTAATTGTAATTATTGTTGTTAACAATCCGAGAAGAGTTAAATTTGGTATTACTATCGCTAGCGGTATGGTTGCCGCCGTTGTAATTTCTGCAACCGTATTTTGCGTTATCGTAAGAACGTATTATCGCTGCGTAAGATAATTTTTTTTTATTATCAGTCGAATTCAGACAGGAGTTCAATTTACAATCATTATTTCCGTTGAGTATCTGCTGCAAATCCCCCACATCGCTACCACTATTATCACAATAATCCAAAAAACGATCCGCACCGCATTCGCTTGTCACAAACTGATCATCACCACTTACACCACTATTATCCAAGGCAGACTGACAATCACGTACACCGGCTAATTGATAACTTGATTGATTCTTTATATTATTATTGTATATCACGGACCTGTTAACGTTTATATTATTCAAATCACAATTTTTATTATTATCGTACTGCGCTACGGCCGTTACGCCAAGTGCCATCACACGAGAAACAAAATGATGTGACGCGATTGGGGGTCGGCGCGCAACTGCAGTCCGCGCTTGCAGCTCGTCATTTTTTTCGGCCAGAAAATATCGTTCGAGCACGGAGGAATATCGAGTCCTCAGGATTAATAAAAGTGGCGCCACCTATCCGCGAGCTTTTAGATCAAGTTAAATAAATTGATAAAAACCCGTCGCACTACGAGAGGGAAGGAATTACTTGAATTATCTAACAATAACAATTTGATAAATAAAATTCTGTTTTCAACAATGCTTCAATCAATATACCGTGTGTTTAATTTATTATATTTTTATTAACGCTAGCAGGATTTATTCACCCACATGTTTGGGAGTTACATATTTTCTTTTTTTTTTTTATAATTACATAATATTCAGTCGAGAAACTAATCAATCGGCGAAACGAATGGATAAAATTCAACTATCAGCGTTGTATTGGAAATAGTAGTCAGTGTTGTATAAAAATTTGGAATTGATGAACGATGGTTTTATAATAACCTGCTCAGATTGTTGGTGCCAACATACGTAGATCGTTTAATAAAATGAATACCATATCGGATAAGAATTAATGTTAACTGTTTGAGTTGTAATCAATCAATATTGTGTACAAATTCTAACTGTACATATATCCATAAGTTGCTTTTAATTATGATATTTTATTTCGTGTATAATAATTAACGAAAGACTTCGTATCACACTATCGAAGTTTACCTTCTGTACCGTTTACTCAATGCTCAGTTGATTATCCTACTTATCGTTTATTTCCTAATCGACCACATTGGATCTAGCTGACTCAATGGATCCACAGGTTTTGGCTCTTCTAATTTTTCCGTCGCAGACAAGCTTTCGACTATAGACTCCTTCGAACCTCCTGAAATTATTCAATTAAACAATTGCAAAACTGAATCACAGTTTCATCGAAATCAATGCACGTTACCTGAGCCAAATTTCTGTGGCGTACGTAGCATTCCTGCGGCAAGATTGTGAAGAAAATCATCTGAGGGATGGCGTTGCTGAACCTTGCTCCTGCCCTTTTTTGATTTGCTTCCATCGAAGCACTCGAAGGTGGATCGCGACGACGATAAAATCCCCCCTGAATATCGATATGAGTAAATAAATATTGACGAAAATAGGATGAGGGTTTACTTTTAAAACTCACGTTTCATAAGCGTGTCTTGAGCATGGTACAGAATCATGCGGTATGAGAATAGCAGCGAATCTTTATCGACAAGCGATTGACGGAATCTGACGAGAGTTGAAAATACGAGACCAGCGTCGACGAGTCCTCGCCCAGCCCTTACGTTGCAGACGGAGGCGACAGCCACGAGAAAAAGACCGCTGAGTGAGCCACCGTCGACACAGTGAACGACGATGGGTCTTCTCGAACGTCTCAGAGCTTGTTCGGATAACGTGTCATTTGAAAAGGTGAGCAAAGGCCCTGGGCTGCTTGGGTAACCACTGCGAAGACAAGAAACTCTTATTGCGGCTGTCAGAGAGAAAATTGCGACACAAAGTGCGAGGAAATTACTCACTTAGGAGGCCACATCGTGAACTGCATGTGGACGACGATCCTAGAAGTCTTTTTTTCCGTGTGTTTCAGCGAAATTATTCTCTGTAAATAAGTTGTGTGATTCATGCTGCTCTCCAGAGAAACAATAAAGCTGTCAACTGTCAAGTCTTCTCCCTTAGCCGTCGGCCAATATATCTCGTCATTTAACTGTGAGGCAAAATGAAACCGTAATTGAACAGTTAGAAATTTGGTCGGATTTTTATTATCGTCACATGCATGACTACCTGTGAATTCGATGCAAGACATGCGATAACTTCGCACTCTTGTTCCCAAATCATTGTCCAGAACGCCGACATAGTTCTTGGCGTCGGAGCTTGAGTTACGATAAAAGCGACTGGTATACAAGGCGTCATATCTTTGACATGAGATGCATTTATGTAGAGATCCGAGGAAGATAATTCTACTCTCGACCCGTCGTAAGGGATCGATGTCGCAGATCTATTATCCGATCCATGCGCAAGCGCTACAGCTGTCGATTGTTTTTTTGCTTCGCGTTCCTGAAATCCGTAATGGTAAATGAAACTTTCGAACGCGCCACAAATTAAGTATGATTATTTCGTTATGTTTCACCTGAAAATCACAAACTTCCTTCCATTTTATATCGAGTGTAGTTGCGCCGCTCAAAGTTGTAGTCAAAAGTCCATCTATGAATTTTTCATACTTCTCAACATCGTAGGCAAACTTTTGCAAAGCGTGAGGATCGCCTAGTGGATCGTTTTTTGGTTGAACGTCGTTGTACCAAGTGTCCCATACGATTTGGAGGTTCTCCATTTTCTCCTCGATTTTAGCTTCCGTCACGAGTTCACTTTCTTGTTTAACGGGTGGCTCCTTCGCTACCGAAATAGGTTTTAATATCGTTTCACTTTCCGCCAAATCTGTTCGACTCTCGGATTTGTTGATGGGATTGACTTCGGGCACCAACGGCGCATGATTTATACTAAATTCAAGATCGGCCAGTAAATCTACGTTAGATTTTGGCTGGTCTGATTGCACGATTGCTTTTTCCACTGATGGACTCGTAGTCGTGTTAGTAGCGTTGTTGGACGCCTGCATATAAGTCTGCGTCTGCCCTTGCTGACCTGATATTTCTACCCCGTTGTTTTCTACCGGGAAAAAAAAAGAATGAATAAATAATAGAATTCACAAATCGATCCGTCGCATCGTCTTACCTTGCCCCTGGTGGCCGTAAGGCAGCGTGTAATAAGCCTGATTGTAATTTGGCGTTTGATAAGACGACTGATTGTATTGAGATGAGGGGGTGTGATTCGTTGAGCTATTATTCCCGGCTATCGTATACTGGGTGTTTTTATCCTGTGGTACATAATTGCTGTAGGCAGGATTCTGTTGCATAACTGTGCTGTTGTTACCAACATCATTTGGATCTTGCTGTGAATTTTGAGAATTTTGATATCCCGAGCTGTACTGATAGCCGCCGGTCATCGGATCATAGGCATACCCGGGATGGCCTTTATAGGAATCAGTTTGCGATGCCGTTAACGAATCGGTCGCTTGATTCCCTTGATATCCACTCTGGTATCCTTGCGAATAGTTTTGATACTGCTGCATGGTGTTGGGATACTGACCCTGTACGGGATACTGATAATTTTGTTGATAATTTTGAGTTGAAACACTCGATTTTGTATGGCTCTGTATAATTTCAGGATGATTTTGATAGCTTCCACTGGCGTAGCTCTGAGATATTGTAGAATTTTGCGTACTCTGCGGTTGATAGGTTGCCGAATACGGAATTTGATAGCCCGCGTAGCTCTGCTGCGATTCGGGATAGCTCTGAGTGACGTTCGTATTCTGTCCCTGCGTAACGTTCGCCGTGATACCATCGGCCTTTTGAATTTGCGTTCCGTCCCGATAGGTCGACTGTCCATGGTACGATTGCAACTGCGATTGCATCTGCTGGTGCTGAGATGTCGTGGAATTTGAATAGCCCTGCTGATTCTGATGTACTCCCGGAGGGTACGTATCGCTGATGTAAGAAGCTGAGCTATCGTAACCGCCATATTGAGTTTGAGCATAAGGCGTTGGGAGGGCTGTCGATGCACCGTTCGAAGATGTCTGCGAGTTGTCGTGGCTCTGCCCCGGAATGTCGTTAGGAGTGATTTGATGCGTTTGGGGGTTAGGAATGGCAGGTTGGTACTGAGAAGATTCCGGATATTGACCGGGGAGCTGTTTACTGGGTGCCGATATATGAGGGGAATGTTGCGAGATTTGTTGCAGACTCTGCTGCAGCTGAGTATTTTGCGTTTCGTACTGGCGAATTTGTCCGGCAATTTGCTGGCTCTGGCTCAGCTGCGGTTGGGGTGTCTCCTGATAAGTTGATTTAGTCGGTTGGTAATGAGCCGGGTTCTGCTGCCCCATACCAGAGCCACCGTGATTCACGTCAGGATTCTCTACAGCGGAATATTGAGGCATGGGATTCTGGGGCGTGTAATTTTGTTCCGGATAAGAATAGCCAGGATATTGATTGTAATTACCAGCGTTGTACTGGAGCTGCGTAGTCGAGGGAGATGAATACTGACTATGAATATTTTGTGGGTACTGATTTTGCTCGTTCATCGAACTGGGGTAGGTAGGATAGTGTCCGTTGAAACTTGTTGCCTCTGTAGTTTCCGCTGACCCATTTGCCTGGTGATAAGTGCTAGCGGTGTTTGTCGTACCAGATTTTGGTAGGCTGGAATTCAGCACTCCTGCCGAGTAATCCACGTAGCGTCCATAGGCATGGGGCTGCTCGTTGGCTCCTCTTTGGGCCTTGTAATAATCGGCATAACCCGCAGGATACTGATAGCTTCTATTGGTGTCCGAAGTATCAGGGAGAAGAGTAGAACCCGCATCATTTCCTTCCTGACCAACGGGAGCTGGACGAATTGCAGGAACTGGTTGATTTGAACCGGATTGCTGATTGTAGTATGGATTTTGATAGCTCGGTGTAGCTGCAACGGAAGCGCCCTTTTGTCTGCTGGCGAGATAATCTTTGAGCTTTAGTCCTCCGCTGGGTGGTTGAGGATCTTCGCTAATCCCACCTGCGTTTGTAAACTCTTGGTTTTTTACACTAGGTTTGCTGTTACGAGCCAGTATTTGTTCGCGCTCTTCCTCTTGGACTTTACAAGTGCTCTTGACACGCTGTAATAATTTTGAAACGTTGGTTTCCAATTTTCTGTAGAACTCCAGTCCCTTCGATGACTTTGCCAGAAGGTCTTCGTAGGCGTCGTAAGATGAGATTAAGGAATTTATCATATTGTCACGTCGCTTCAGAACCTCGTCGATAGATTTTCGGGTATCCGCACTACGGGCGTAGACATCCGTCAGAGCAGTCAAGATGTTCTCCTGCGCGGCTAGGTTCTGATCTATCAGACTGATCTGTTGATGAATTTAAAATATGCTGATTTAACTGCGACATTTAGATAGTTGATGTAAATCAACTAGAACTTACGAGTCTGTTATGCTTGCTGATTTGTTCGGAGAACAAACGATCCAGGGATCCAGTGTCGGTACTGGCAGTGACTAAAAGTCGTGTGAGATCATCTTGGGCTATGGAGGCTCTGAGTTGGGCGTGCAAATCGCTTCTCTGTCTTCGCATTTCATCCACTTTGCCCAAAATCCGTTTAAGCTCTCTAGTAACCACATCGGCATCTTTATCAGCTGGGTCGCTTCCTGAAAACAGTAATAACAACGAACAGTTTAGTTTGCTATACATTTTTTTTTCCACTGAATTAACGGAGGCAAATTACCGCTGGATCGATTCTTAGGGGATGGAATATGAGCCATCAGGTTGGCTAAAGGTTGAGCTAGTATTCGGAGGTTGTTCACGTGCAAGGTCATTGCCCTGTGCAGGGCTTGGTTGCTTTCCGAAGCTTTCGCATGCGCTTCTTGGTATTTATTTGCTTCTCGAGTCAAGTCGGTGGCTACGATCGAAGGAGGTCTCTTTCCGAGCACTGTTTGATATTCGGTCTCCCTACGAAGAGAAATTCTACAAATTAATTAAAAAACAAAAAAAATAATGACAACTTACATAACCCATTTGAGAGTATCGTTTACCTAGTCTTTTCGTGAGTGAGAAGTTCGTCTATATCTTTTAACATTGCTTCAACATCGTGATAAGTATCAGCGAGTTTTCCCATCGCATCTACCAGATCCTGAATTGCGTTTGGTTTCGCATTTAGGGCGGCGCAGCGTTCTGCTAGTTCGTCAGGCAGAGCCAATGGACTAGCATCTCTGTTATCGGGATCCCATAAACTTAAATTGTCGAGGCTTAACGACGCGAGATACGTAATCAGCTGCTGATCCCGCTCCTCGATTTTCGCCCCAACAGAACGTAAGACTTTAGCTTTTTCCTCGGAGTATAAAGAGCTAGCTTCGTGCACTTTCATTGGCACGAGCCTACAACATGGACAGGCGAATATTCAAGACTAGATAGAAAGAAGAGCATGGAATGCATTAACCCATATCTTACCTCGAAAATATATCCGCACCAGAAACTTCTGGATCATTAACATTGAAGGGAATCCCTTTTACAAGAGAAGCACCCTTGATCGGAGGCAGGGATTCTTTGTCTGGCACTTCCTCATGGTAAATAAATTCATTTTCATTCTTAGCTGCCTTCCGTTTGCCTTCTATAACATCGTTGGTAAAGGTCAGCGCATCCTCGACAGCTTCCTTGTCTTCGTTTGTTGTCATGATCCCTCCACCTTTTGTGCTGGTATAGAGGGTGCGAGTCTCAGTAAGGGTGGCTAAAGATGCGTTGTAAAAAGCAACCCTTTCCCCCATTTTTTGCTGCTCCTCCGCGGCCTGGCCTTGGTACAATTGTGAGACCGCTAAGTAATAGAGCTTCTTGAAACGGACATATCTTTTCCAATTCTTTAGGACAAAAAGAATTGTTGTCAGATAATAAATTCCATTTAATAATAACATTTGAATGATGAGTTACAACACACCTTGAATATTTTACTGCCCACAGTATCGGCAACAGAGCCATCGTCGTTACCACCTTGTTCCAAAGTATTTAATGCCAAGTTATAATAGTCGACAATTTGCGTGGCAACTTTTGCTGCAGATATGAAAGGCAAACAATTATTGAAATATGAAATCAAATAACGACCACTAGCGTACAGATAAGGATGAAATTCTTACCGACAATAGTAGCCTTGCGATTATCTAGCATGCTTTTTTCTAAAATGCACTCCTGCGCTTGAGCCAGACAGAGCTGATGCATAAAAGTCATCAATTCTGGGGCTAGATCGACTCCGGGGGGTTGTGGGTAGGTATTTTTCAAATGATCAAATGCCCAAGCTGCGCACTGAAAGTGGGCACAAGCCATTTTCATTCCCTCAGCAGTTGTGCGCTCCGTTTGAGAACCTAACTGCGTGTGCACAGCTCCAATGTTGTACAGAATGGATATTATCTCAAACCTGATATTTGCCAGGGAATAGACCATGTTTGCATAAGTGTCTCTCCTGTAGAGAAACGCTAATCAATTACAGGAACTCAAGTAGAAACTTGTTGTTGTGTTTCTTTCCTTCAAAAATATCTGAATCACATACCAAGTGAACGTGACAGCAGCGGCGCCATCATTTCCCATGGGAAATCTACTCTGTAAAAAATGTAGCTGGCAGTAATACTTTTTCAAAAGAGAGCAACCCGTCAGGTCGATCGGAGGCCGAACTGCGGTAACTCTGAGGGATTCAAGCTGGTGTATCTCATTATTATAAGATTCCGGATCTTCGTTATAAAAGTCACGTATGTACTGGAAAAACAGAGACAAGAAGAAATCTTAAGTAACAAAATCAAGGAACATAGAATGAAGGTATCATTCAAAAGGCGTAGCGGGACGAATAAGAAAAATGAAACTTTAACGTACCTGCTTTAGTTTCGGACCGAAAGAACTTGGCTCTGGGCTGACCTTTAGGTCAAACGAGAGCATGGGCAGCCTGGGGACCGCCTCCATTTTTGTAAATCTTGACGAATTCCGTAATTACGGAGAATGTCTTGAGTTGCACGCAGTAACTGTACGGGAGAGCTGTCAAATTGTCTTTTGTAGCAACCTTATCGGTGAGAACGCGGATTAACGTCAGAGTGGAAACCATACGAACTTTCTCGACACTGTTCGAATCACGGTGACAGACAGGGGATGAAACTTGTTAGCTGAACAGACGTCCCCCGATTTGTTTATGCCACAAAGATGGGCACATAATTTGATTCGAGCAGATCACTGCCCCAATTTGGATAGACTGGATTCGCACAGGCATTTCCAATGACAGATAAATTTTAGATAAATTTTACACGACTCAAGACGTACGAGTATAGTTACTCAGTACGGCTATCGAATCAATTTGAACATGATAAAAATGAAGAGATTCAAATGCGGTACCGATCTGTCAGGGATTGAAGTTACCGAAGTTGGCTATGATTATCACGTGGCTTCCCATCATGCACCGGTTTTTGTGTAGCGTGACGTGTCGTCGGAGCGTCTGATCGTAGAGCGTACGTGGAGGAAGTTTGTCTGAAATAGCTGTACGCTCAATCCGTCACTTGCCAGTTGTGTTTTCGACGGTGTTAATCATTGTTCCGTACAACAGTTGTAATCACAAGGTGTTAGCATTAAACAGAAGCAAAGAATAAATCAAACTAATTCAGAAATTTACTCTGTGAAAATCTAAGCACAATGGTAAGTAATCAGGATTTTCCAGCTAATCAACGTACTGGATACCCCGGTTTAACCTCGTTTTAATTTCACTCATACATTTCTTAACGGTACCTCTAATCAACTCCTTGCATATCGATTGGAATTCCTTACAAAAACTCATAGAAAATCTTCTGGAGTGACAATAATTATAAAACAATCATGATACTGTCACAGAGCATTAGGTGCTCAACATATGGTCATTGCACATGTATGTTAAACTCGTTGGATCTCAAAGTTTATGACCATATTAATCGCAATAGCACAATGTAAAATACGCTAAGCTCACATATTTCGGTGCTTTGTTTTGCTATAACAATTTCTTTTCTCCATCATTTAAGCCTGCAGCACCTAGCTCAACCTCGGTCGGAGCCGGAGGAAGATCTCCCAGCAAAGTTGTAGCACCAAGAGCAAGCGGTGGTGGTACGGTGCGTCAAAGGAAAACGGCACCAGCTACATCAGCCAGAAATCGTAACACAGGCACAAGTTCAGGGGGAATGTGGAGGTTTTACACAGATGATTCCCCTGGCATCAAAGTGTAAGGATTTGGATGTTTAAAGTTCTGATGCGATAACAGCAGGGCTTGTTCTCACATCTGGAGTCAAATTTCGTGTGTTTTACCAGTTTTTTTTGTTATTCAGTGGTCCCGTGCCTGTCCTGGTGATGTCTCTCTTATTCATCGCGTCTGTCTTCATGCTCCACATCTGGGGAAAATATACCCGTTCTTAAATATCAAAAAAATCACATATCCGTATTAAAAATAAAACTGAAGAGGAGATGGGGGAGAGAAGTGGCGCAGTCTAAGATTTTGTGCGAATCTTTCAGCAACTGCGAACATCAAATGTCGGGCTGGCAATATTTTCACACAACAAAAAGTGATATTCAAACGTCCCGCACTTGTACACAGCCTCATAACTCCATTCCAATGAATTCAAAGGAATTTCAACTTCCTATAACCTAAATGTAGTATAATATAAATTGTACGAATTAATAAATTATTCATAGAAAATTAAATAATAACAACCAGCACTGGACACCGAAAGCTAATTTATGATGAACTGATATTGTTATAGTTTGTTGGATGCTCTGAAAACTTCACTTTAAAACTTAAACGTCGATTGATAATAATGAAATTTATTTTATATGTAAAATGAAAATAGAAAGGTAATAAATATTAGATATTATAATTAATATTATCATCGGTTTACCAATTCATTATTATCCTCATTAATAACATGGCGGTCTTTTCAACGAATGATCAACAGAATGGTAAATCTTAATTTTGCTGTTTATTTAAATCAGTATAACAATAGTCAATAGATCATAATGCTCGTGCTTGAAATCTTCGTTCTCTCGAAAATTCTGACAAAATTCTATCTTACAAACTCCGATTAATTCCGTAACGTGAACAATAATAATCTATTTTGTACGCACGAAACTGAAGAATATTAGAAATTTGTGTAAAATCATTTATATGTACACTATTTACATGATTATCTTACAAAAATACATATTATATGTAATAGATATATATATATATATATATATATGGATATATATGATTGACATATATATATATATACATAGGGATATATATTCTCTTATGTACAGAACCTGGGCAAAGATGTATCGTACACATATGTACCATAACAATCCTCATCAATTCCCATATCACGAATGACAATAATCTGGCGTATAAAAAGGATTTTTTCGTATTAAAAAATCTGCGTCAACTGATAGCGAATACTTTTCTAGCGTGAGGGTCATCTTTGCTACTCAGAAGAGTAGGTTGGAGAATGAAAAAATTAAAATGATAACGAAGAGCATAGGGCTGCTGCCGAGCCCAGAGTCCCTCGCACATTCGATCTTCCATTTGCTAAACGTAATTCTCAACTTTGTCTTTCAGTTTATTTTCATCTCCGAAGATTCTGTTTCCTTGTGTATAGTTATCATCATTTTATCATCACCCGATGACTGGCTGTCCGAAGATCCTTCCTGCGTCGAAGTTGCAGCCTCCTGAAAGAACAAAGAAAAAAACTTATTATTATTTTCCATCAAATTAGGATAAATAATTTATTTAATATCCTCCAGTGGTCGATTACCTGGGATGCGGGAATGTCGCCGTGAATAGCAATGATGCTGACAGGCCAAGATTTTTCTTGAGGTGCTTCGGTGTCCAAATCCCTGTCGGGATCGTCCACGTCGGTATCCTGAAGCAGATAATCAGATTTTTAAAATCACGTGACTCGATTCGAGAAAATGAAATCTCTGGAATAAATACAAAACAAATATATATATGTATACTCACTGCACTGCGTAGTTTCGTGTGCGTCTTAATATGTTTTGTAAGATGATCGGAGCGCATGAATTTCTTTGTACATTCGGGACATTGAAATCTCTTTTCTCCCGTATGCGTTCTACGATGACGCTGAAGCTCGTCGGATCTCGTGAACTTTTTACCGCAGAATATCCAGCTGCAGACAAACGGTCGTTCGCCGGTATGCCACCTGAGATGAGCTCGGAGATGACTCGTTTTACCGTAAACTTTGTTACAACCAGCTATGTGACAGACGTGCTGTCTTTTCCGAGTCAAATCCCTGTTTCTAAAAATAGAATAAATAAGGTTAAAATGTATCCGTCATATTTGCCATATCTGCGTCATTTCATATTCGACTCACCTATCTCCATCCCCGCAATTTGGGCAAGTGCAGGCAACTCTCCTCCGATGTTGTTTATTGGGATCGTTTTCAGCAACGGTTGTCGTATTTCCAGCTTGATACTGTTGAGGGGGCGGCGCGGGAGTGCTCGGCGCAGGATTGGACGGTATCGTCTGAACGATTTGCCACTTGGAGGGATCGTTTCCTTCAAGGTGAACGGTAGGTGCTGTGACGATCTGCGTGCCGCCGTTATTGGCCGGTAATGTTTGTACCGAAGCTTGCTGCAAAGCACTGGCTGGTATGACTTGAACGTTACCCAATCCAGGGATATTTTGTACAGGGAATGATTGCAGGAATCCGTTGTTCATCCCACTCGTTGGTTGAAGCTGCATGATGCCGTTGCCTACGCCTCGCATCATGCCACCCTGAGCGGTTAGATTTGTCAGAGCAGATGCTGGGATCAGTGTTAATTGTTGACCTTGAGCACCTGTTGTCGATAGATTAAATTATCGTTATTTAATGATAACAAATTAATCGAAATGTAAACGTCAATAATAAATACCTGTTATCGTGATCGGTTGCATCGCATTTTGCGCTTGTTGTGGTGCTTGGATGTGTATAACTTGGCTACCGGCAAGTTGACTAGCGTCGATACTAGTCACTTTAATATCGCCCTCAATATTGTCCGGTTGTCTCGTGAGCGAGGAAAGGGTTTGGACATCTATCTTCTGACCGTCCTTAGTCGTTAATATGTTTCCATTTACCGTCCTCCCGAGTGATCCGATTCCTACTACCTGCGTAATTCGATCAGAAATATCACAGTCTTTTCGTGTCCTCTAAAAATGTCTTACTATATTTCCTTTCAAGTCTAAACGCAAAATAATTTTACCTGTACGTTGCTTGGCGTGCTGACCGATGTACTCCACGTCGATACAGTTGGAGCCGGTGTGGAAACTTGTTGAACTCTTTGAACCTGATGTTGTTGTTGTTGCTGCTGTTGCTGTTGCTGTTGCTGCTGTTGTTGTTGCTGTTGTTGTTGTTGTTGTTGTTGTTGTTGTTGTTGTTGCTGCTGGTGTTGTTGCTGCTGCTGTATGACCTGTTGTACAACCTGTTGTACTTGCTGTTGTTGAACTTGTTGAGCTTGTGCGACTTGCTGTTGCTGAACAGTCTGCACAACTTGCTGTTGGGTTTGTTGCTGAACAACTTGCTGTTGGGCTTGCTGCTGAGCAACTTGTTGGGCAACCTGCTGTGCAACTTGCTGACCCTGTGGGAGTATCGATCATCCATTTTAATGCATCCGGAACGACATTTCAAGGTGGAAATTGAAAGATGAACAAAAATTTTTACCTGTAAACCCTGAAGCTGAGAAAGATTCGCGATTTGAACTTGCTGTATCTGCCCGTTGGGAGTGATGATTTGCGCCATTTGGGGCATTTGCTGTAAAATAATGACACAAAAATATATCAGCATCGATCGCATGGCTCGTCATCCAATTCTTTTTCATTTTGTTTTCAACAAAAGTGTTTCAAATCCAACTTACCTGTGTGAGTTGCGGAATCATTTGCGTGGTGGGCATATTAAAAACACTGGATAGTGCTTGAACGGGGAAGTGTACCGTTTGATAAACAGTTTGCCCATTGTTGACGGTAACTGGAACTTGAACAGGTACCGTCTGCTGTACTTGTTGCATAGGGAACTGCAACGGACGGACCTGTACGCTCTGCCCTGAAACATCCAGGCTAGCCTTGGAATCTGTCCGTTTGCCATTGTGGACGAGAAAGGCGACAGTTAGTCAGTGAAAGCGAAGCAATAAGGGATAAGCTATCGAGAGTTAAGGTTTAGAGTAAAGCGATTAGTTAAAAACAAGCTCTGCAGGTGAAATATTGAATGAAATTCGACAGCTCCTGTTATCCATCCTCGAAATTGGTGCATGCGGGAAAATACACGGAATCATTAAAAGAGAAAAAGCTTGCGGGTGATTCAGATGGAATGTGTGCGAGTCGATATTGTGCTAACGTAGAGATGAAATGTACACAAAAATCTAGGTTTACCTGATGGCAGCTGAACGGTCTGTCCACCAATATTTTGAATAATAGACGTAGGGAAGACACTAGGGGCTCTGATGAGACTAACGGGCTGTGGAGTGATAATGGTCTGTCCGTTGGCGAGTTGAACCTGCTGTCCACCCGTCGTAGCAAATTGCATGGTAGGTTGCGCTTGATGGTGGTTCGTCGCTGCCGACATTGCTGAAGATGGAATAAAAAGTGCCTCTTGGCCATCGATGTTTACTGTCTGCATCTGCGGAATCACGTTATAGCTGAGTTGCTGCTGCTGCTGTGGTTGTCCTTGGTGCTGCAAAGTCCCCTGCCCCTGACCACCAACGAGTTGAGCACTCTGAAAATTCATTTATTCAAACCTTTGTAAGGAATCGATTATCGTAATACCGTTATATCATGATTTGGCGGGGAGCACAAACCTGTAAAAATTGTTGAGGCAAAGCTTGCACGGAGATGGTCTGAGTTCTCTGTTGATTTTGGTCTTGTTGTTGAGCGTGTTGCAAAGGCACAAAATTTTGCAATTGTTGCAAGGTGATAACCTGGGGCTGCTGCTGCTGCTGTTGCTGCTGCTGTTGTTGTTGTTGGGCATCATGTTGCTGCTGCTGTTGTTGTTGGTGCTGTTGTACAACTTGCTGCTGCTGAAGCTGCTGCAAAACATTAGCGCTCAAAAACCGGATCTGTGGCTGGGCATTCTGCTGTTGCTGCTGCTGTTCTTGCACTTGCTGCTGATCAACCACCTCCTGCTGCTGCTGCTGCTGTTGCTGTTGCTGCTGTTGCTGCTGCTGTTGTTGCTGCTGCTGCTGCTGCTGTTGTTGCTGTTCGAGATGCAATGGATCGTGGTCCTCGTCAACCTCCTCCTATGAAATATATCAGTGGGTTCACAAACAAGATTGATAGATTGAAAAATTAATAATTTTCTCACGCACAGAGAGGAATTGATACGCGAAATTGGGTAAAATGAAAGGAAAAGTGAGAGGCGCGCAGAACGTTGAGCTCCTACCGTGGCATCGGTCACGATATCCCTGTTCGCGTCTCCTCCTCCTATGGTAAATTGGCCCATGGCCCGTTGTGTATGTGGTTGTGCGTTTGGCGCAAAGTAAACAGCGCGTGATATTTCTAGCAATAATCACGCTATTCTGATCCAACGAAACCGAATAGAGCGTTAAACAAAATCCAAGCGACCCCCGAACCCAGCGAATAGCAGCGAAACCGAATCTCGATGTTGACAGACTACCACTACGGTTGCCAAGAAGAACCGCCACGGCGGAAACACGACGCTGCTGGCTGGGCGCCGACGTCCTAAACCAAACCTAGAGGCGTCCCTCCGCCTCCTTTCGCGTCCCTCCCTCGAATTCAGGGGCGTGGTAAATTAGTGAAACTGGGTGCTAAAAAATTCTACCAAAAATCATAAGCGGCAACGCATTAATTACGGCTTCGCGTGTCCTTATGGTCTAGTTGATTAATTTGTTTGAATAAAATATGGAACAAACAGAGTTTGAACGATTAAAACAATACTTGACACGCGCTTAGTAAATCCTGTTGCATTTTCCATACGGTCCTGAGCCGTTCGTCCCCCTCCACGCCCCGGGGCGTCGAGAGACGCGGCAAGGCGACGCTTCGCAAGGACGGCGGGTACAGGAACGACGCACACGGGCGCAACTGGGCCGGATAACGCATATAACCCTTTTTACTAACACAATTGAACTACACACGCCAAAGGCGAACCCAACGATATCGGGGAAAAGCCAGCCTCCACCCACTTTTACCCACGACGACCAGAGACACGTGCTCTTAAAACGCGAATTATTATTATCTCCATTCTTCTTCATAAACAGAACAAGATTTTCGACTCACCTTTGGCAGTACCTTCACCGAGGCCATGGTACGGAAACGGGTTTTTGACAACAAACAGTAATATTTCAACTGGCGCGATTTAGACGCGTAACAATTGCATATACTTAGTTTTTATTTTTTTCCATTGGAAATCATTGCAGCATTTTGTATCTTGTCACAGTCTTAATGCAGGATTGGAAAATAAACCGATTACAATTTTGTAACCTTAATTAGATACCACCAAAATATTCATCCGCTGATTGGCATGTTCATAGCACACAAAAAACTTTTACTACAATTTCCCGAATTCTAACAAAGACACGAACAGAATTCGAACGGAATAAAAACTAAAAACAATCGAGTATTTTGAACCAAGTTTTTTTTACAGTTTACGCTCAAGGGCGAGAGCTCGGGGACCTTCAAAGTAGGATAATAATCCTATTTTAGAATATAGTTATCGAATATTTAAGCAGGATTTCACATTTTCACCGTCACCACGTACCCAGTTACTACACAGTTTTTTTTCCCCCTCTAAAGAGTGGCTGCGAGAATGGGTAACAATTAAACACACGGGGTGAAATAGTATAAAACGAGGGCGGTTTTAAAATTTTAATATTCGACGCCCACGAGGAGTTTGTTTTCTGTTTTCAATCGTGGATGAAAAACGTGCTCTTCCCCCTAACTCGCGCGAATCGAGGGAGGGAACTATCTTATAACTCTGGGCGGTGCACCGCGAAGTTGGCCACGGACTAAACGACGCACGCACAGCTCAGCACAGCTGCACGGTCTAAAAATAGACGCCATCCCTCGGATTAGTTTCTCCCTAATTTATGCAAGTAGGGTTGCAGAGCATCGGGGGTTGTTTTGAAAATTATCTCTTTTTTGTTGATTAGTATTGGATTTTAGGATCGTGGGGATCACTTCTGTAAATCTGAATGAAAAAACTGTAAATTTTGTTTGTTTTAAGATAGACTATATTGCACCAACAATCATATGCGTCACAACATCTCACTTACAAATAAGTATTAATATCTCTTAACATATCGAATTTATGTTGCTGCTTCAAGTTGCGTCTTCTTTTAAAATTACTCATAGAATTCGGAGCAATTGACGAGGAAAAAAAAATAAATAAATAAAATAAATATGTCGCCGTTTTTCAATAGTTTCTATCTAACAAATATATATATATTTCAACAATTTTCATTTTCGGAATAAATAATAATCTATGTAATACGGTTGGGTAGCTCGACCTATTCGAAGTGACGACTCATTCATAAATAATGATTAATTACTATACGCTCTACTTCTCTCTTTGAACTCGCGACGCGATCTAATTTTCTCCAATGCTTTAGAGGGTTGGAGGTTTAGGAGGAGCGTTGGGGAAGGAGAGCGGTGTATGTTGATACAATAAATAACAGATACAATTATGCGAGTTTTAGAAGATTCAAGCGACTCGGTGAGTCTCTAAAGTCCACCTCCTGATCTTTCAACGCTTATCTGCTTTTTGAGTATGTCTTGCTCATGCTGCGCTTCTTCCATTTCCGCCATTCTAGCGAACCGAGAATAAGCAACGTGTCCAGATTTTATGGCAGACATCATCTGGGGGAAAATAATTATCACTGGTTATTTTGCTATCGATGACCTTGTAAAAGTTTGACAATTTTATAACGTACAACACAAATGAACGGCAATGGGATTTTAATGTAAAAACATAACATCAAACAAATGGTCAGTCGTAGGATTGTTACTAGCTGGGTGCGAGTGTTGGCATAACAAGGTGTTTATAAAAATAGTTAGAAATCAGGGCTTTCTGAAGTGTAGCGTGTAGAACAAAGGGCATAGATTAATAGGCTGAATGCACTTGACGGAACAGCATGTGTACGTCCGTCAATTGGAGAAAAAAGAGTTAAGAACTTAAAGAAGAAAACTGCATTGGAATAACAAGCTAAACATGCCTCTGGGAATCGCACAACACTCTTTGCTGAAAGACAGACCTGCAAGTATTCATCCAGTTCGACTTGACCGTTCATGTTAGTGTCGATTTCGCGCAAGATTTCGTGAAGTTCCTCGCCAGGTACTTCCTTATCGCCAAAGAGCTGTAAATAAATTTATCATTAGCATTGAATGTTCAATTTTCTTACCTGGAGATAATCTTGAAGCTCCATTTGTCCGTTGTACGTCAGGTCGATTTCATTCAATAGAATATGGAGCTCCTCTGTCGACAGGATAATACCGAGGGCCTGGATGGTTTTTTTTACGCTCAACGATTAAATTTTTTTTGCAAATTTTCCCTAACCCAGATTTAAAAAAGTTTTTTTTCTATACCTTCAGACCTCTCCTTATGTCGTTTATCGACACGTATCCTTTCCTATCCTTGTCGATGATTTGGAAACGTTTTATGTACAACTGGATCTCATCCTTGGTCAGGTTGATAGGGATCTTATCTCGCGATGCTCGATTCACCATCTGACCCATCTCGTTTGCTAAGAATTCACTCGCCTCTTTAGCCTGCTTAGCTTTCTCCTCTGCCGACCAGTGAAGCTCCTCTGCCATTATGTCAATTATACCAGGCAGGGCCTCCTGGGCCGCCTGAACGTTCAGAAAAGCCAGTCGCAACCTTCGCGCGATCATATCAATAGCTGTCCTTGCGTATTCTCGTACACCGTATCGTATCTGGGAAAAATATCACAGATTATAGAAATACGATATCAGGTAATACGATAAAAGGAATACGACCGCTAACCTCAGCATCGATGTACGGGAACTCGGGGTGAATTTTTTTGCCAATAATTGGCCATCGCTTTCCCGTCAGAGCTGCCATCTTTGCAACGGCGAAAGCCCGGTCTCCGTAGCTCTGAGCTAAGTGCTGTGCGACCTCGCACTCGAGACCAAAGTCCTGGACAAGCCTAATGTACATTGTCGGAGTAAATCCGTGAGCACCTTCGAGTAACATTCCGTCGGTCTGACACCCAGAAGTAGGCTTGAGTTTACACGCTGCGTAACGAATATGGTGATAATTTAGCAACTTTGGGAAGTAAGAATATGGAAAATAATAGAATTCTAGTTACACACCTTCAACGGCTGCGTCAATAGCTTCCATTGCCATTGCTCGATATGTAGTCCATTTTCCTCCAGCAATTGTCACAAGATTTGTCGGGCTGACATGGACGATGTGATTTCTGGCGAGGGATTGGGTGTTGGGTTTGTTAGGATCAGAGACGAGGGGGCGAATTCCACTCCAAGCAGATAAAACGTCGCCTCGTCTGACCTCAACGTCGGGATTGAGATAATTTTTGACTTCTTGGAGGATGAACATGATTTCATCTTCCGTCGGGCGAGGATTGTGGGTCACCTGACAGGGGAGATCCGTCGTTCCAGCTATTGTCTGTTTTTGCCAAGGCAAGAAAAAGATCACACGACCATCGCTGGTCGCTGGATCCAGAAGACCCATCTGATCGGGGCTGAATAACAACGAATTACGTTATGATGGGAACGAAGTAGAGAGGTAAAAAATTGTGGAAAGAAGTTGACAATGCCTGACCTGTAATATCCAGGAAGAACAATGTGGACTCCGGAAGAGGGACAGCAGATTTCCTTAACGGTTTGATCGTCCATTTTACGAATGTGATCGGTGAAAGGACCGGTTGCGTTTATTATTGCCTTTGCCTTAACGTCCCATTCCTCGCCGGTAATCTCATCTCTGAGATGTGCTCCGACCAAAACTCTTTTGCCGTCCTAAATTAGATAAAATTTTCATTAGTTAAGGAATCCAAATTACCGATGTAGGTAATACTCATGTGGCAAGCAGGTTCCTCATAAATTTTCTTACTATATCGAGTCCTTTTAGCAGATTGACGACACTGACATGGTTCGCTACGGTAGCTCCGTGTCTTGCGGCTGTTAGAGCAACCGCTAGGTTCATCCTTGCGTCGTCCTGCTGCCCTGTTAGAAAAAAAAGAAGAAGTTTCAGGCTTTGAATTGCGAAAAAACACAGAAAAAATGTGATATTGAAATATAAAGGTTGTTCACCATCGTAATACACAATTGCCCCGGTCAATTTATCGCCTTTTAGCATAGGGAATAATTCGAGGGCGTTCGATTTGCTCAGGTAATATGATGACTTTACTGTCTTGCTCCCAGCAACCACATCATACATTTTTATCCCGAACCAGTAATAGGGAATCTGCCACCATCTGTATAAAAATTATAAGTTCATTATTTGAACATTTTCTTCTTCTCTGCCAATAAAAAATTTCAAAGTTAACTCACGTGTAAACGGGTAACATGATGGGAAGAGGATGAGCGAGGTGTGGAGCACTGTGAAGCATAGCTGCACGTTCGTGGAGTGCCTCTTTCACCATTCTGTACTGCTCAATATCTAGTTGCATTATTGCTTTTTGTAAGTAACGAACTCCACCGTGGATAAGTTTTGTGCTTCGCGACGAGGTGCCAGAGGCAAAATCGTCAGCTTCGACAAGGGCGGTTTTCAAGCCTGAGAAAATCAAGGGGAAATATGTATCATGGCTGGAAGTTTCTCCAGAAAATAAAAACCTCCTTATATTATATGGAATATCAACCTCGAGTCGCTGCATCGAGTGCACATCCTGCTCCAGTAGCACCTCCGCCAATAATCAGTACGTCGAAACTCTCTGATTTGAGACTCTTGATTTGATCATCTCTAGAAGGGAGTGGACGTTTCTGAGGTCTTGTTAATTGTTTCTCAGCAAAGACCTGTTCAAAAGAACTTAGTG
Source organism: Athalia cordata (assembly GCA_963932425.1). Classification (NCBI taxonomy): domain Eukaryota; kingdom Metazoa; phylum Arthropoda; class Insecta; order Hymenoptera; family Athaliidae; genus Athalia; species Athalia cordata. The sequence goes on from OZ010626.1 coordinate 39,037,353, forward strand.
TAAGCCATGGCGATGTCAGTTTTAAAATTTAATATACTGACGGTGTTTGAGTCTGTGAGGAAGTAATGAGAAGTGAGAACTCCGGCTCCAACAGCACTGGCCCCAGCTGCGAGTATGAGTTTCCGAGTTGCCATATTCCTGGTGTTTAGATACTGAGATATCCTAGTCAACTGGTGCTCCTGTCACCTGAAATAATAAATTATAGTAGTAATTTATCTTAAGGTTCTAATCGCGTTGAGTTATCAGACACTCATAGTTTCAATGTCAGAGCTGTTGTCTTTGCTCCCCGGAAAGCTTACATTTGTAAATCAGCGACAATATCCCGTCTCGTTTATCTGCGTATGCGTCATATTAATCCGCAGCCTTGATGGCTTGGCTATCCCCACGAGCACGTGGGATTTCGTAACACCACGCGGAACTATCTTAATCCATCACGGCTCACGAGGCGGTCAGTTTTTTTCTTTCTCCTTACCGCGTTTCCACTGGTTTCTACCATCGCCCAAAAATTCCCCCACCTCTATTTTTATTATGTTGTCTATCTACCTTTCAATACCACGCCGTATACAATATCGCGAATTTAGGTCGCAGTTCGATTCGAATGTTAATATTCTTTCAATAGTATAATTACACAAAATTATTAAACCTGCAAACACGAAACATTTTACGGAATTTTTAATGCGTCATAGATATTTTGCCATTCAACGGTGATGTAACGACTAAACATCGTAATTACAAGTTACAACCGAGTCGTAGCCGTTAGTAAAATATGAACAAAAATCTGATGAATCCTGTTTTCGGTGATCACGCCTTATTGATCGTCTGAGAATCTAGCGTTTCCATTTCAACGTGGATCAATAATTGTAACCTACCTACGGTCCTCATGCTCCGAAGCATTGTAGTTTCAAATTATTTGAATCCATTTCCCCTATTCTTTTGCAACAACAGACGTTCTTTAACCGCACGACATAACTGCATGCTATTTATACTTAAAATAGTGCGCGGGCACGAGTTTTGTGCCAACAGTTTTAAATGTCACGAGGTGTGTTGGGTTGCATTTTACATATGATTCAGACGCATCGCTCGTGACACCGCGACCTACCCAGCTGCCGCGGCTGTTTCTGCTGCAGAATATAATTTTTCGAATTAACAAACGAAAAAAACCTGTCGGAAAATTACCGGAGTTTGTTTTGATAGAAAAAAAGCTGTAAGAGTTTGTCTTCCGGATTCAATAATCGATCTCAATTCCTTTCATCCCTTGTACGTTTCCCTTGATTTTCCAGCTGGCAGCTGCTGCATGCAGCAGACGAATGTTTTTCAAATAAAATTTACCCCGGTAAAAAATTAGATCGTTTTCGCAGTTCAAATGGATCTCAATTTCGTTTGGATCCTTTTTTTTTCTATTTTTTCTCTCAAATTTATAACGCGAGCGCGGCACACCCCGGAAGAAACCGAATATCCAGACCTTTCATCCAGCGATATTTAATCGTTATATTTATCTATATGGAGGATAACTTACCGGCCAATATATTGCATTATAATATGACAATTGGATTTGAGGACAGCTCGCAGGTGTTACCGTAATTTCTTTCCCCTTTATCCGGCCCCTCTCGCGATTCTAACAATAGCTATGCGTACGCTGAGTTTTTAAGTCCCGGTTACGTAGTGGACGAATAGCATTATCATAATAATATGCACGATTATTCTGTGAACGGCTAGGAGATTACGAGTTTCCTACATCCTGGTAGCACTACACTGAGGTATGGGTATAGGAATCGAGAAGACCGAAGCGTTGATAATTAGCAAAAAAGATTAGAATTAATTAGCGCGTTCGGTGTCTGTATTCAACCTGTTTCACCGTTGTGCGAAGGAGCTGCGAAACCAGTGAAAAAAAGGCAGAACGGTCATGTAAAACGCGAAATAACAAAAACCGGATGAAAAAGTAAATCAATTTGCGTAAATAAATGAAATTCAATACTCACAAAACTGCGTGATAGTTGTTTTCATTCGCTTCGTTTTATTGTTGATTCAACTATTGTTGAATTTTCACGAAGATCCTGGAGCACATTATCCCCAGAGTATTTAAGGGTGTTTAGCAAAAATAAAATAAAACAAAATAAAAATACTAAACGTCGAACACCGTCAGTGAAAAACCACGCGACGGACGCATTTATAATATTCGATTCAACCTCACGGGAGCCTCGACGAAGCCCAACTCAAAGATGGGCCGAGAACTGATGGCCCGAGAGTGTCGCGAAATTTTTTTCCTGTCCGCAGCTTGTTTTTTTATCACGAACTGAATCCGAGGAAGTATTCAAAGGTGGCGACAGCTGTTAGAAACGATTGAAGCTTCTACCGAGACGATATCATGCTTAGGTATCATGTCATGGAATATTTACACTTGCTGTCAGATCCACAGGCGGCAATATTCTGATTTGAAAAAGTTTCCGCAAATCGTTTTATCTAATCTGTTAAATGGAATAAAATGACACAAATATTACAAGATCGATCAAAAACGTGAAAGGGATGTGATCTCTTAAACTGATAATTACAATAGAACGTCGCTTCATCATCGAAATTGTATTTAAATCCATTTATTGATACAACTGTCTCATTATTATTTGTTTTCTTTTTTTTTCTGTTGTTCTCGAATTTTTTTTTTTCTTCATTCATCACATACAATAATTGTGAAGATACATACTCTACACACTCGCTCATCACTCACACTCAGATACATACACAATTTTTCAAAAATTAATCACCCGCAGTGAATAATTAAAACGACACCGTGCATCAGCACTTCGAAAAGATTCATTACCATCTGTGTTTTGATATTCAATTTCAATTTTATACTTGTCACGATCGCTCAACTAAAGAATGAAGGTCATTCATCGATGATCCTTAGTGTTATTTTTATTAATTAATTTCATTTTTCTAGTTTCATTTCGTTATAGGTTATTTTTCTCTTTAGCTTTTCTTTTGAAAAAAAATTCGAGTTCTACGGGCAATATGAGAAGATTGAGGGAAAAATTTTCTGGACGAGGATAGATGACATGTAAAATTTATGTAGTTATAAGTAAGTATTTTGTTATTGGATCTGGAATAATTTAAATTCTTTTATAATAATTATGTCTATATCGTTTAGCAGAGATGGTTTGCTATCCTTTGTTTCTGTTTATTTCATTTTCTTTTTGCTAGAATTTTGTCCAAAATATTTTATCATATCGGCCCAGAATTCTTTAAGATCCAGGCCGGCAGGTTCTGGAAAAAAAGACAAAATAAACCTTCCGACTTCAATTCATTTTGATTTCTAGTTATGGATTTGTTTACGAGCGTAGTTATATCGCGTACGACCGTAAGTTATATGCTCAACGAAAAACCAAATGAAAAGAGAAAGAAAGAAAGAAAAAAAAAAAAAAAAAACATATATCATAATAACTCGTATCGAATGTAAAAAATTGCATTTATTTTTCTATTATTTATTTATTTGTTATTCTGTTTTTTTTTTTCTTCTTTTTTTTCTGCTGTCTCTACGATAAGGGAAGGAAGGTAAATATAATTAACGATCGTCAGGAAAATATCCAAATATTGAATTATACTTAGGAACGATACCGCTACGATATCGCAGGTATCGCGCCTCATACGACGAGGCTGGCCACTTACGCATTTGTACAATTCCGGAGACGATAAGGACGCAGCTCAAGCGACATAGGTGTAGACTTTTCTGAATTCAGAGAACATCGCAATCAGTGATTGAATGAACATTTTTTAGAAATAATAAGAAATACTAAATGATTACCTGTCTTCAGTCCGCGCCAGGTAATCTCGCTCGATGAGTCCTTCGATACGTTTTTTTATGATCACCGGAGATGGCAGGAATCTGTCGCGTAGCTGTTCTGTGACTTCGGTTACGAGGATATTGTGCTGCAAAAAAAAATGAATAAATGTGTTTTTCTTGGGAAAATTTTCAATCTTTATCTTGAAACATAATGCAGGGGAAAAAATACTAACCGGCATTTTCTTACGCGCTTTCATTATTCGCACAATAGCAGCTTCTATTTCATGCTTTCGATCTTCGTCGACTTTATTTCTCGTTTCTCTTCTTTCTGGTTCAGACTCTCCCTTTGCAGCAACTGTCTGGATTTTCACCCTGAAATGAATAAAATTAGTTTTCGTTGAAATCTCGATCTAGAGGTACGTTGAAAACGCCGAGTCTTACCGATGAAGTTTACTGGTAAAGCTATCATTTATGCTGAAACAATGAGAAGGTTCGATTTCCTTGGTCCTTGGATGTTTGAGGAGGACTCTTTGGGTCGCTTTTCCCATTGCAAGTGATTGGAGCGCCCTAACTAAATCGCGCTCAGGTATGTCGGTTTCGTTTTGTATCTCCTCGTAAGTTAATCGATCTCTATTGTTGAACAGCATGAGGACGCACATCTGGTAAGTTGAAACTTGGATAATATGTTTTCGGGGATTTCCACCGCTGCTGGCACGCTGACTCAAAAGACTTCCACTGCTATTCGCTATGGAACTAGAAGACGAGGGCGCGTCGAGGCATCCGCCGTTGGAGTCCTCCTTACGAGGGCCGTGGAAAACCGCGTTCAAGTCTGCCGATCCTAACTGAGGCTGTAGCGTCAGCTGACGACCGCTGTGCTTTGCGAGGTAAAAACATCGAAACGCATCGAACGCTTCTCGAGGTGCAGAAGGAACTGTGCACTTTGGGGTCGCTGACTGGGTCGGCCAAAATCCGGTCGTCAACACTCTGACGCTCAAATCGACTCCGTGCAGACTCGTCTTGAATGGTTAATCATCGCAGATCAGGAATCTTGATCCACACAAACAAAGGCTACCAATTATTTCTAATCAATTACTCACGCCAGAAGTCAGAACGTGCTCCTTGAACTCCTCCATTATGGTGTTGCTGACTGTCATGTCCTTGAACATTCCTTCCAGCTTAGACGTAAACTGACAACCGCATTCAGTCTGTTAGAGAAAACAATAAAATTATTATGAGTTCCAAGTGTTTGAAAAAGCCAGAATTTCTTTTGTGCCGTGAAGTCCTGCGCTAGCTGACTATCTGACTGTGCGTCAGAATTCTGGGATTTTAAAAAGTAAAGTGCGAGCTTAACTAAACCATGCAGAACTCCAAGGCACGTTTTGCCACTTGCTTTACCTACGATTCTGCTAAATGGTTAATTGTTAGATATAAGTTTTCGTTGGTTTCACCGCACCGTTAATAAAGTCGGAAAAAAATGGTTTTCGGCATGGTTCACAAAGCAGACACTTACTTGACATGATTTCAGGATTGGGATACAAGGTGGTCGGTAATACGCTACTCTAATTTCACTTTTCGGGAGGATATTTTTGATCGTAGAAAGACAGAATCTTGTGAATCTTTCGGTGGTTCAGCATTCAGCTTCTTCATCGCGATCAGAACGTTCACGTCTACGTTGAACGCGCCCTGTGCCTAATACAACTGTGCCGTTTAAAAATGCTACTCATTTCTCACACTACAATTGTCGCTAAAAACTTCATCGAAAACATAGAAAGCAGCGATTCCAAGGATAGCGTACCTTGAGCTTGAAGATCATGTGTTTTTCGCTGTCATCAGAGACGGATTTATTAAGGAGGAGTCGCTTGGCTAGATGCTGCTTGTAATATCGTTCAAAGACATCCTTTTCCTGGAGGAATCTGAAGAGGACCAATGTCTTGTCCAAAACGCCTTCAATTTCCTGCTCTGTCATCTGTTGAAAAAACAAATAATAAAGACAATAAGTATCCGTCTAATTCCCGGAATTTCGACAACAACTTACCCCCTTGACACCTTTTTTGAGTTTATCATCTATGAAGAGCGACAAATATTCCGGGCTCTTTGCATTGAGATTGAGAAAGTGTTCGAAATCCGAGGCGATCATTTGTTTGAAGAGTTTGTCGTTGTTAAAAGAGTGGTACAAAAAATGATCGAAGCGGTCTTTGAGATCCAGTAAATTTTGAACAAAGTGAATAGCGTTCGTGGTCGGCTCATGCTCCTCCTGGACAAGGGCACGTCCCTGTTCCCTTAGAAACTGTGACACGCAATCAGAAACTGTACGCAAACCATCTGTGACCCTTGAAAACAATTTGTACATGCACCCTAGGTCTTCCGTTTTCTGATTTTTCAGCATATGCACGACTCCACTGTTCTCCATCTGTTTGGTAGTAAAGCAATTATCGGTCAGCGTGATTTGAGGTTTTTAACAAACGTGATCGATTCAAGTTCAACAAACCTCAACGATGGTTTTCATGTGTATTTTAATCAATTCTTCTTCAACTACTTCCACTATTCTCGGCTCCGTAGATTCGTCCAAGTAGTGTTTAGCTCTTTCGGACTCTTCGCCGATCCTTGCCTCAACTTTCTTGATGTACACAGAGGCGCTGTTCTCACCGAGAAATTTCTGTGACTCCATCTATTATGGGTAATTGAATACGCTCAATCAATTTCGGCGGTATTTGATACACATGAGTTTCAAAAGACAGATTTGACGTCTTAGAAGATAATAAATAACAAAAACTTGCCCGATAAAATTCTGCACTTTGTTGTAAGAAAGGTCTTTCGAAATCCTCTTCGTAAACTTGGCGACAGTTTATTCCAAGCAACATTAGCATCTGGCAAGCATTTTTTATCGCGATTCGATCTACAACCTCTCCTCTTCTTTCACGCGCTACCATTCCTAGCAATGTCTCCCGCAGATGATCTCTGACACAACCGTACCTCACTACCTAAAATTGTTAATCCAATAGGTTAGGCATATGATAATTAAATAGGGATAATTGGGAATAACATCTGCTTTCATTACCTGATCCCTGAAAATAATGAGGCCCAAGTTATAGACGTTGTCGACGTCGTGTTGTTGTACGTAAACTCTGTCCATGTACATTAAAATATCTCTGATCATGACCATGGATGTTTGATGATCGTTCCAAGCCTGGTTTAATGTTTGAAGAAAATTGTTGTGGAGGGATCTGAGGACGTCTTCTCTAACCTTGGATTCAAGATGCTGTGTAACGACCTCTTTCAAACCCGTGTAAAGTCGTTCTCCATGTTTGTGGAGGACCATTGTATAGGCGTTGCGATAAAGCTCCTCGAAACTCAGACCAGAATTGTTTTTCTTCTGAATTTCTTGTATAGCATTCTTGAGCAACGCCCAAATACTCTGGACGTATTTCTCATCCATAGCCATCTGAAATTGTAATGAAAAAGAACACTGTATAATAAAATAATTATGACCAAATCTGATAATATCCCTCACAAGGGTATCGAGGATCACAAGCGAACTGGAATTTTCCGATCCAGGTAACCTGGGGGCAGGGTCTGTCGCACCCGGAGCTCCCCGTGCAAGTTGGAATACAGATCTTTCAAATATTTGTTGCTCCATTGCTCCTTGATTAATATCTCCATTGGCTCATGCTTCCCAAAAATAACCTCAAGTAAATTTTCTACTCAAAAATGTGAGTCAATTTTGACAGTTAAGATTTGACAGCACTGATTTCTAATGCAATGCAAGACCTGAAATCTCCATCAAATTTATGACTATAGAAAATTCGCAAAACAGCATGAGCCACTGGGGTCGATGTCTTTCATTCGTTTGGTAACATTTCAGACTTAAAAATTTAGCTGAGAGACATGAGGAGGATATTTTTCTCTGATTTCTTTTGTTTGTTTTATTTTTTCTTTGGAGTTTTTTTTATCTCTGGTAGAAAAGTGAAAGAATCTTTTTCTATAATTCTATTGTCTATGTTAGCTGCTATAGCAACTGTCAAGGAGGAAAAAATTTCAGATAGATTCTCTGTAGCATTTGCAGTAATTCGGCAGACTGCATTTCTGGTTTAACAACAAGCTTTGAATAAGAATCTTTTGTTCTGATCGACACATCCATGACAGATGTTTGAGAAGCATACGCAGGGTATTATATCGCATGGAATTTTGTCATCGATTAGATTATTTTGGGAGTAACGTAATAATCGAATTGTAATGAAGATTGGAAAGTGAAAGCTGTAAATGTTACTGAATAAAAGATGTGATCTAGGTTAAAGGGGCAGAGGAGAGGGAGAAGCAAGGGGGCGTAGCGGGGGAAGGGGTTGATTTAATTTTCATGCCAGTACTTCTGCCAATTTATAATCTTCTCTTTTGATGGGAGCGTGAGGGAGGTTAACGGATAGATGAATATGTTAGATGAGTTTCGACGAAGGAGAAATAAAATTTAGAAAAATTTCCAGTCTTTCTTACCGGAAAAGCGCGTATCCGCATTTTCTCTTTCTTGGGCAGTGAGCCGCTCTTCATCATTTTTGCTATGGATCGTCAGGATCCTTGTTCAACTATACGATTCAAAAACACTCAAAAATTGAGTCAGTGTTAATTTGTATTTCCGTAAACATTTACAGAGTTTATACGAAGTCATTCACGCACCGACTAGCCAGGGCGGACGGTGGACACGGGGTCAGAAGTAATGACAAGGGGAAGGGGGCACAAGACACGACACGGATTCTGACACAAATAACGCCTAATATCAAACAATTCCAGTTATGAAGGATCAAGATTAGACTACGGGAGATTCGCTGATGATTTATTAGCGTGCAAACTAGCCATGAAACCCCCGATTTTCTCGGGGGATAATAAGCGATCGAGTTTATTATAAAATGGAGGCGACACCAAAACACTGTAAAACTCGCGTCGATTTAATCCGACGTTTCTTTTTTAAGCTTCACAATAGCAAATTTATTATCAACGGAATGTCGCGATTCCATCCGCAGATCGAGGCATCTTTCATTTGAATTTCAAATATACCAGAAGGTATTTTCTTTATTTTTAATCCAACGATCGTCAGGCGGACGGGATGACGGAACGAACAACTGATCAGTGATCACCATTTCCCATCATCAGGCCATTCGGCAATTGCAAAGTTGCAGGCGCACTGATGGCGGGCTGCGTTCAGTTATTCATTTAATAGATAACCTTGAATTCTTCAGCTCAAAAGTGAATGCTGAAAAATGATTCAGCAGTGAATGACATTTAAATTGTTGATTTTGTAATTAATACAAACGTCATCGACACGATTTATTAAATTCATAGAACGAGCGCGGTCATGCCGGTTGTCGGCCAACCATTGAACATCTGTGCGACACACTACGGTACTGAATCATACCCTTATGTAGATACTGATACACCGTTGTGCTCCACAGCGATACCGCCTGATGGCGCCATATAGGGAAAATCTGAAACTTGGTTCGAGTGCCAGACGACCTATCGTTTTAAAAAATGTTTGTAATGTACTTGTAATCAAGTGATTGAACTTACATATTTCAGAATTTTTCCTATTGAACGATATGACTGTAATCTTGTTTGTCATACATGTCCGAGTAGGGAGCGTTTTACGGTATACAAAAACTGATAAACGGCTATGAGGTTGAGCCAAAATGACTGATAAAATAAATAGCCATACCTACAGGAAAACAAAACTGTACGCATACCATAACATTAAATTCCTGAAGTTCAACTTGATCTTTGACCCATTAATGCCGTTTTCCAAGTCAGCTATTACATAGCTTGCATACAAAGCGGCCAAAAAATAATATCGAAATACCATTGAGATTCTGATAAGCCTGACCTCACATTTTTGCTTTCTTGTCTTGTCTTTCAGATAGTGGTGGAATCGTTACGTTCTGAGGAAGTCACAACTGATATTAGATGTTGTAGGTATAGAGAAAAATATTATGCTATAACTGTACTGTATGTGGACGAAAATTGATATCTAGTTTCGAAAATATTTCACCTCAGTAGGACAGAGGTGATTTCATGCAAGATAAATTTTTCAATCACAGATGTTATCACGAATAGCGTAGTTTATTGTTTGTATTTAAAAAATACTTTGATAACGGTATCAAATGCTTGATAATTAAAATAGAAAGACCATATATTCCATAACCCGTGACCCCTCGAGTCACCGACCTTAGGCAGTCGGGTAATTATACTTGGTAATACAGAAATGAAATCCTCAGAGTTTGGATTTCCTTGCATTGGCAAGTCTTTTTTCTTCCAGTCACGCCGCAACGAGTGCTGCTCTCAAGTTCTCAGCCAACTTATCCATGAATTCAAAGGTTTCCATATAATCTGATCGCTGAACATTATTCATTCCCTTGATACAAATTGCAAGATCCTTGGTCATACTTCCAGCCTCAATAGTATCAATGCACACTTTCTCCAGGGTTTCTGCAAACCTTCTGAGCTCTTCGTTGTTGTCAAGCTTAGCCCGATGCAACAGACCTCTGGTCCAAGCAAAGATCGAGGCAATCGGATTTGTCGATGTCTCCTTACCCTGCTGGTATTGACGATAATGACGAGTTACAGTTCCGTGTGCAGCCTCTGCTTCCACGGTTTTACCATCGGGACAGAGGAGCACAGAGGTCATAAGCCCCAGAGATCCATACCCTTGAGCAACGGAATCAGACTGCACATCTCCGTCATAGTTTTTACATGCCCAGACAAACCCACCCTCGGATTTCATTGCGTATGCTACCATGTCATCGATGAGACGATGCTCGTACCAGATATTTTTTGCTTCATATTGAGACTTGTATTCTGCCTCATAGATTTCCTGGAATATATCCTTGAATCTTCCATCGTATTTCTTGAGAATCGTGTTCTTGGTCGACAAGTATAGAGGGTAAGCCCTAGCAAGAGCATACTGGAAAGAACTGTGGGCAAAAGCCTGGATGCTCTCATCGGTGTTGAATTGGGCCTGAGCGACGCCTGCTCCCTTGAACTGATAGACGGTGTGCTGAATTTTTTCACCCGATTCTCCTGTCCAGGTAACTTCCAGCTTACCAGCTCCCGGTACTACAAAGTCGGTAGCTTTGTACTGGTCAGCATGAGCGTGACGCCCAATTATGATGGGGAGATTCCAACCAGTGACTAATCGAGGAATGTTTTTGCAGATTATAGCCTCTCTGAAGACAGTACCACCCAGAATGTTTCGGAGGGTCCCATTGGGGCTCCTCCACATTTCTTTGAGGTTGAATTCTTTCACTCTCACCTCATCAGGGGTTATCGTTGCACATTTTATACCCACATTGTACCGCTTTATGGCCTCTGCGCAGTCGACAGTCACCTGGTCGTTGGTCGCATCTCGGTTCTCCATCCCAAGATCATAGATATGTAGTTCGATGTCTAGGAACGGAAGGATCAGTTTCTCTTTGATAGAGTCCCAAATTATCCGCGTCATCTCATCTCCAAGGATGTCAACGACGGGTCCAGCCTGAAAGAATTCCCCATAACGTGAGAAAAAAGAGAAAGAGGAACAGAGGATATCATTGATTAATAACTCTCCAAGTTATTTAATAATTGATCCCGATTTTTGTCAATCTTATCATATGTGCTTGTGGAATATAATCAATGATCAGATTAATATTACCAAAGACCTCTCAGGTAATCAGAAGAAAGAGGTGGGGCCCGGTGGAGGGGATTGACCTATGCCCAGTGATTGGCAATTACCAACTATTTCAATAACAACAGCTGCAGATCTATGGCTGCGGGGAAAATTGTGGAAGACATAGAAAGTTTGTTGCTTAATCAACATAGAGAATTCTCTATTGAGGGATATACCAATTGAAGGATGGTAGATTTGAAAAAAATGAATAGATTTGACTTTTTTTCCGCTACCGTCATAATTGAATTTATCCGTAACTTGAATGTCGTAATTTGAATGTCTATAAAAAAAAACTTCCTTTACCTTGATTTTACTCATTGCTATTGAAGTGAAGGAGAAGCTTCTGGTGTGTTGTAATAGGGCGAAATCCCGTTGGACTTGTCGATGGCCTGAGGTATGATCAGGTGAAGAGCAACGTCCGAGAAGGGCGACGGCCGACGTACTATTGCAAACTAATCGTTCGCCACCGATGCCGGCACTTGTAAACGGCAGAGACAGTCGAGGCAGGGATCGTAACATGGCGATAGCGCCGATTATTGTTATTATGTTTATAAACTTTGGTTTATACGATGGGTAGAGTTAGAAAACTGGGGGACAATACTTCAAAAAAAGCTTATACGGCAGAGCATTAAACGATCCCGTTATCCCTGCTGCATCGTTCACTCGGGCGTTACCCTTATCTTCGACGTTCACGAGTCAGCGGGGCAATATTAGAGAATTAATCCTCATTGGCGAACAAATTGATTTGCCATCTCCTACTCCCAAATACATTGATAACGAGTGCTCTACGCACATCATTTCTTCTCATTCTTATTTCGTTGCCGTGATTACGTAACCCATGTTCTCGTACTTACATACGAAAAAGGGACCGATAAAGTGGCATCCGACGTATTGACCTCCGTCGTGCCTCTCCGCGGTCAACCGCGGCTGACCAAAGTCAAAGAATTTCGAGTATAAACAAAATAACAAAAACAAGCTAGAGTGGCGCCACGTCATTTTTAGTGGTGCAAGTTTCTCATGGTTTCTTCAGATGTTTCAGAGTCGGAATTGTGGAATTGGACTTACGATAATAATCAAGAGGGACTCTGCTTGTTGTCACTGTCAGCTGTCATAAATAATTTAAATTAAAAGGAAACACAAGGCAAGTACGATAAAACAGAGATGTAGGTTATCAATTTCTCAACAAGAACAATAATTTTTTTCAGATGTTGTCCATGGAACGCATACCGGATCAAATTGGATACCTAGTATTAAAAGAGGATGGAGCTGTGCTTACGGTATGACACATGACAATGAACGTCACAGGACTTTAATCTTTCTCTTGATGAATTCATTATTCCTTATTCTAGTCTGGTGGGGAGTTGGAAAACGATGAAAGAATTGCAAACATAGTTATGAGTCTGATAACCCTCACGGACACCATCGATCCTAAGGCGTTTTCGTCTAACGATACTTTCAACAAAATATCAATCACTTATGGAGATCACTGCTACGTTATTTGCCTGTCGAATAAGAAAATATATGTCGTTAAGAAGAGAATTGTATCACTGAGTTCGTCACAAGAAGAACAACAACAACAACAGCAACAGCCCACTGTCAATGCCTAAAGATTTCATAGGAGGTTTTTTTATATAAGTCATATGATTTTCATGTACATAAATACCGAGTTAAATAATTTCAGCCGTTGATAAGGCATTATAAATATTTTCTTTACGAAAATACAAATGATGTTACTACCCTACCGATTTCGTCTGTTGATTCCAACCGCAACAATAAGTAAACCATTTTCTAAATTCCAAAGCGTTGCAAAAAGTAAACATCAGCGATGACATCTATTTGACTGGGATGCGCATGCGTTAGTTCTACGCCGCGAAATTTCCGCGACCCACGGCAAGCAAAACCGCAACATCGTCAAATCCATGTCAAATCCCATGGGACGGAGTATAGAGTACCATTCTAGTTTCCGCTAAGAAACCTGTGTAGTACAGGTAAAGAACGAAGTTTTGGATAAAGTCATACATTTCTATAATTTGAATCATTTTTTCGCGAAAAAAATTTAATTTCACGTATCTGTTACATGTTTATGATCGTGAAGGGCACTAAACGCGAAAATATCTGCTAGGTTATGTTCCTATGAAATATACAGATTCGATGGTTGTTATGCGCCATCCAGCGGTGAGCAGAGGCGCCTCGTTATTGAGCCCCCTGCATTACCGCACCGTACGGGGACCCGCACGAAGCGCTTTCGTCACTCTGCATCATTCCGGTGCATTGCAAATCACAATTTCTTCGAACTAGAAGTTACAATTTGTGGCATAAAAGAATACATGACATCTGGGGATAGACAAATAACACTATTTATTTATCAAAGATATTTCCATTAATTAATAATGCATGGAAATATTTGTGACAACTTTTGCACAAGGAATCAGCCTGTTTGTAATTTCAGAAACAATGCTTTGAGATATCTCGCCTCGTAGGTGACAGTCTGTTTGCCGTGAGGCACAATAGGCATTTCTTGAACATCGAGGAGCTGTTCTATCACCGTTCTAATATCCCTCCCGTGAATTTCACAATGCTCGAGGAACTGCACGCATTCCTGAAGCGTAGAGTCCTTCAGGACGACTAGCTGCTTTGCCAACTGTTCGAGCAGTGACAGAAAACACCTTTTTGCATAGAACCATGTGTCGGTTCCAAGCTTTTTGCTATAAGGCTCGAGACTTTTCATCACCCTTGATATACCAAACTCATAGTTCCTTTTGGAGCAGTAAAGCGTCCCGATCACCAAGTTTATTATGCAAGAATGAAATAACTTCTTATCCTGATCTTCGAACGAAACCGTTTCTTCCTCTTTCTCAATCTTCTTCATTAGTTCTTCGGCCTCTGCATTCTGAGAGGCCATTATGTAGCTTACGCATAAGTTTGCCAATACTATTGCACTGATGTCTAAAATCTGTAAAATAAAACCTTTGCTATATTCCCATTAACTTGAGCAGGTGAATAATTTCTCAGTTACAGTTCTTACGTTGTCATATTTTTTTTTGACTATAGGCTCATAGAAACCAGTTGCTTCCTTGAACTTGTTTTCCTGCATAAACAAGGTGTGAGCAACATTGAGTTTCCAGATATCATGCTCATTGCAGAACTCTACACTTTTTCTAAATATCTTCTCTACTTGAGTGTAGTTCTCGAGTTCCCAATATATTTTTGCTTGTGCCATCAGTACAGGGACATAACGCTCTAAAGCTTCCTCATAATCCATCACAGCTCTCTTGACCGCGTTGTCGTCATGGTTTAATCTTGCCTCCTGCACCTGCTTTGTTGCTTTTCTCAACGTCTCGGTATGTTTGTTAGCCAAGTCATCAAATTTTCGATATGCCTCCTCTGGAGATGTTTGCTGAGTTATCAGTGCATCCAAAAAGTCATAGAGATACTTGAAACCAAATCACGTAACAATCTAAATCAGTCATATTTACAGGCCAAAAATCTCCTGAATCCTTAAGTTTTCTAAGTATTTTAGTGATTATTTTGTATACATTCCTCCGTAGAGCATATACTGCTATATGCTCTAAGCATATATATCACACTAGTGTAGCCATATTGTTTACGATTGTGCGAGTAGCTGATGACACTAACCTCAAAGAATGGTCAAAGTTCCGGTGAATATCGAATGATGAAAATGTGGATGAATGAATAATTATTAATGAAAAACGTGTTGGGTCCCGATGGTGTGTACTAGCTAATCATTCGATGTAAGTTTTTGATTGTTTTGTTCATTCAATAGCGTTTACGGCATTTGCTTGATCAAATAACCTACACAATTGTCATTCGTCCAATGGATTTACGAAGACCGTTCGTGATCGTGGAAGTGCACAGATAAAATGTCAAGCTGTGAACTTAATCAGATATTTCTTGGGGAAGTAGCCGCTGTACAAAACTATGGCGCATTTATCCGAATACCGGGATGCACTCAGCAAGGGCTTATTCACAAGTCGCAGGTATGTATCATTTGCGTAGCCATTTGATAAAAACTCTTTCATGTTAAATATCGCAATGATTACAAACCTAGGTGAGTAACTTCCACGTAGACGATGTGGGTGATGTCTTACAAAGGGGCGAAAGGGTCTGGTGCAAAGTTATATCAATCAATGAGGAAGGAAAGATCAGCTTATCTATGAAATTGGTGAACCAAGGTAATGGAGCAGACTTGGACCCCAATGGTGTGCAGCTTCAGAAAGATGAACAGAAACGAAAAACGGTGGTCCGTGGTCAGAGAAAAGCTATCCAGCTCCAAGCAGTCCTTAATACAACTTGTGGCAAGTGTGGAACTCACGGACATCTCTCTAGCGATTGTTTTATGAGCCCAGATGGAAAAACTTACGAACTCCTACCCGAGATCAAGGAGGAAGGCGAGCAGGAAAAAGACACAGAACAAAAAGAGGCTGAACTGGCAGTGGTTGCAGATAGAAGCGACAAGATCAGAAAACATAAATCGAGCAAGAAGTCAAAAAAGAAATCCAAAAAATCTAAAACTGTGAGTGCATCGACTACTGACAGCAGCTCCGATGATGAAAATCTGGATAAGAAATCTGTCAAGAGAAGAAGCAAGGAAAAAAAGAAAAAAAAAGACAAAAAGAAGAGCAGAGAGTGCCAAACATCGGGAAGCAAAGATGAAGGTAAAGTGAGAAAACGGAAAAGTTCTGATCATGGGACAAGAGAAGGGTGTAAAAAGAAATGTAAATACTCGAGTGTGAAACAATAAAGAAAATAATTTTAATATTGAAAAGTCGTATGTGAGAGATTTGGGAAACTTTCGGATGCATTTTGCATCACTTTTCAGAGTATTAACCAAACTCACCGGTGTTAAATATTTGTAAGTCAGATGGACGTTCTCTGCTAAGACATCAGCAGCCAAGTCATAGTATTGATATCTACAGTATAGTAGAAGTAAGTTCGCAAAGGTCTCTGGTGGAAAAGGGTTTTGCTGTAGTAGAAACTGTAGCTTTTCAAAACCCTCGCTTGGTCTCGAATCCATATTTATCAACGCTTGGTTATGCAGCGTTACAGCATCCAATTCTTCCTCTGATCGTGGAGGCATATCTGTTAGCGCTTCTCGTGCTGCTTCATCTAAACAAAGAAGATAACTTATTTGTTACGAATCGATGTACGTGGATATAAGCAAATAATTCTAGTTGGAGTATAAAATTTTGTACAATTTTGTAACTGATACTCAATGGCTGCTTTCAAATTGAAGGCTTCCGTTAGTGCTGTTTCATGTAGAGTCAGAGTATTCCCAACGCTGCGTACTTCTATACCTTCTGTGGTCATTCCGACACTCAACTCAGGATGCTCTTTTATTCCTTGTTCGATGATGTCAGCTGAAAGTATTGAAAGATGAATTTCGTAACTGAAATTCAATCAATTTTCTCTTTTTTTTCTAAACCGAATTCACACCTATATGTTTTAAAGATGGAGCGTATTCCTTGAGTTTGAAATAGCACAGGGCAACATTATAAGATAAGTGTGGCTTGAACCCGACAATCTGTAAGGCGATGAAGAATTTTTTCAGAGCTTCCTCGTATCGCTCTTCCTGAGGACATTGAAGGTTTTCTTTTATTCACAAGTTTGGATTATACCAAAGATCCTTACAATTCACCTTATAGAGTAAGCATCCCACATTAATGTCCGTATCGATGTCGTCGGATGGGCATTGATCCACATATGTTTTAGCACCAGATATATCTTCCTGTCCATATTTTATCGCTGCTTGTAGCTTGGTGACATTGGACTCTAATCGGGGGTTGTCAACTATGGTGGAACAGACGTTCCAAGCCTCTTGATACATGCAAGCCTGATGAAGGGATTGAGCATAGTAGAGTTTGTAAACATCTTCCTCTGGGCATATTTGTTCCAATTTCTCATAGCAGTTAGCTGCAGCCACAAAATCTTGTGTGTAGAAGTAGCAGTGTGCCAGTAAAGATAGACAAGGTCTGGACTAAATAGATAATAAAACAAAAGGTCAGAAAATATAGATACAATGTCGCTTTTCACCGATCGTGAGGGTTTGTTCTGCACACAGTATTACATACCTCAGGATGCGTAACCATAAGAGTTATTAAAACCTGTATTGTTTCTGCATATTTCTGTTCTTTTACCTGGATAGGAAGGAGTAAAACTTATTGATGTTAAATTGTTAAGGTATTAAAAAACAACCGCATTCATACCATTGTATAAATGGTTTTTGTGTACTCCCCGTCACGAATTTGAATATTTTGAACAAAGCTAGTCATTTTACGTAGTGTTTCTTTTTTATTTTATTTCTAGCCTGCCTATTGTATCTTCGATATTTCTACTGTATTGATAATAATTTTTAATAGTCACAACAGCGTATCATCGCAAACGTCAAATGGTGCGTCCGTGTTTTGACAGGATTCGTCGTTCCTATAGCAACGATTACACGCAACATGGGATTACGACGTTGGAGACCGTAATTCGAAATTCTGATTTACTACGTGCTCAACCTTATCGACCATAATAAAATCAAGTTCAATATTGGTTCAGTTGATGCTATTTATAGAGTTCTGTGAGGTTACAATTGCATCAGGTTCATTCGTATCCGCTAACTTTTTTCAAAAGTCGTTCGAAGGTTGGTACTTTGGCAACCCCCAACCCCCACCAGTTGGCTGTCAGCTGTTGTACGATGCGCAGCAAATGGTGAACTTAAAATTTATTTTCTAAAAAACCACTAGTAACGAAAAAAAACGCGAATTACTTTACCTATCGCATCATTGTTGTGTCGGAGTATCATACGAATAGTTACGAATTCGCTGCTTTAGATTCAATATCGTTACCGGCCGCACTGTGCTCGTTCACGTTCGTGTTATATTTGTGACCTTACTTTACACGGCATAAATTTATCGGTATATGTGCCGCGTCTGTTTTATCCGTGATCAGCGACAAGTGAGTGCGTATGTGACTTGGACTGGCGTGGAAATGTCGCCTGTAGCTGAGCTCTTTACTCTCACTAGCGAGAGGAAAATCGTGAGGTGTTAACCATGTCTACGTCAACCCCGGGCTCAGTCAGTCGCCCTCAGACTTTGACGAGCGGTGTTCGTCTCGGCGCTGCTGTTGAACCTTCCAGTACGTCGGACACGTTGTCTTGTGCGGTCTGTAAAAAGTCAGATAAACTTCTAAGGTGCTCGCGCTGCAAGGCTACAGTTTACTGCACCAAGGAACATCAGAGAATCGACTGGAAACGGCACAAGGAATTCTGCACCCGTAAAAGCGACGGCGACGACGTTGACCCCGAGTTACATTCAACGAATAATCTGAGAACAACCTCAGTCAAGTCCAGGGTAACCTCGGCTACAACAAAAACAACGCATAACCTTAAAGAAATTAATCTGGTTAATAATTCAACGAACAGTTTGGGTGTTGGAGAAAATCTAACCGATCATTATTGTGGGAGAGGAGCTGATACTGTGCCTAATTATTTTACCTGTTGTTCGGAATCTGAGAATTCCATTGCTTCGGCAGCAGCGGTAACAACTCCTTCACAGATAGCTGAAAGAAACGAATCTAACGGCATAGAAAGCTTAAGAGAGGAACCTTCTAGTTCCGGGGCATCGCGTTTGAGCAGAGGTAACGGTTGGACATCTCCAATAACGCACGAAGGAAGTTCCGAGGATACGATACTGGGTGCAAGGGCAGAGCTGCTTAATCCGGCGCTAGAAAGCTCGGGGATTTTAGGCAGCACTGGTCAGGTGTTGACTTCAGACATGCCTACGCAGAGGCACAATGGAATCAGAAATTTTCCAGAAGTCAGTTTAGGAAGAGATCATGAATTTCTTCCTCCGTCGATGCAAAAAAATAATGCACAGGAGTGTTTTATCGATACGATATGTAGAACCGTTATACATGATATGGACATGTACGGCGTCTGTGTTGTGAAACATTTTTTGGGTCCTGAAAAGGCTTCTATGGTACTGGAAGAGGTCCTTAATATACACAATGCAGGCTTGTTTAGAGACGGACAACTTGTATCCAACAAGGGAGGAGCCGGTGATTTAAAAACTATAAGAGGAGATCAGATTACTTGGCTAGATGGAAAGGAAAGTCAGTGCCAAAACATCGGTATGTTGATATCCCAAGTTGACGCCGTTATCATGAGGGCCAACAGAATGATTGGAAATGGAAAAATGGGAAACTACACAATTAATGGGAGAACAAAGGTGAGAGAATTGGTGCCTGGTCGATCATTATATCTGAAAGACAAAATATTCATTAAAAAAATTCGCGATACTCTGTTCCCAATACTTAACAAAACAAGTTACCTTTATTATAACTTGAGAAGATGTTTACTTTGCATGTAAAATCTTGTTTGCACACCTACTAAAGTTATTTGCTATGACGGATGACTAGCTCATCTGTTCCAATGGTTCGTTTTGTAAATAGTCTGCCAGAGTCTAGAGTAACAAAAGAGATGATAGAAATATTCGAAGAAAACTGCGTAACTAGAAGATAAACATATTACGGCCTTTCAGTTCGCAGTAATGCCGGTTGTGTAATCCATTTTTGCCGATTGTTTCATAGAGTTTAATAAAAAAAACATGTCGGCGAACGGCAACTAATTTCTTTTTCTATTACCGAAACAAATATTGTAAAATTATTATCGTCGTTCCGTCTCGGAACAAACTGGTCCAAGTTTTATGCACCTATTTTTTTTCGGAGATTAAAAGAATAGATATTTGGTACATCGGGAAGTATCGAAAGTATTCGATTCAATTATTAATCTAATTAATTTTCCATCTATATCTATGATCACGTCACCCCAAAGTTGTCGCGAATTTCTTTAAAGTCTTGTGCCGACGGTCACGTAGGCCACTAGATTCGCTCCCCTCCGTTCCCTCGTACTTTTGCAGTCGCTCCCCTTTCCCTCCTATAAACGTCGCCCATCCACTTACCACGTGTACTTTGTTATTACCTACGTCGCGTCGTGTATGCGGTGAACAAGTAGAGTTAAGAATTTTCTTGTTATTTCATTCGTTGGAATTCGATTTTTCAAATATCATATTCAAATTCATATTGTAAAACAGCTACTCTCAACGATGTGACTGCCCAGCGATCATTCCATTTCATCAACAATTTCAACCAGCACGTCAGATCTAATCTTAGACCGTGACCTCGAAAATATCGAATTCTCAAAGATAGCCTTAAGTAGAACATTGATTTTAGATGATCGTTCGCAAAATCGGAATGGGCGTTGGGTTCGATCTTATTGTTAGTGCACAAAATGACGAAAGCCTAAACAAAAACGCAAGAGCAAATATCGGAAGCCTGAAATTTATATTCAGCAGAATAATTATTTGCTGCCCATTCCACCCCTTCTCCTTCTCTACGTGAATAACAATTTTTGGCGAACGGTCAAAAAACCTGATAGCGAAATTCCGCGAGAAATTGAAATAAACGTTTCACCACGAATTATTTTTGCAGTGGTCATATAGTTATACTTATGTATAAATCAGTGCATGTATAGTAGTGCATAGTATACTATAGTAACAGTAGTATAAGTAGTAGAAATGCAGATACCGGATGTCAAATGTCATTGAAACTGAAATTCTAGTCCTTTGAAACAATATGTCTTTACGTTTATGCAATCTGTTAAAATTTTTCGTCGGGTTAAACTATGGTGTTTGACATTTTATTGAAATATTTCATCAGAGTCTAGTTTTATCTGGAAGCGTTAATTCTTATGCTATCTGAATTCCAGTTTCTATGAATTACCTTTTAATCCCGTCTATCCTTCTAGTATCTTTAGAGAGGAATCGGATTGCATATCACAACAAACAATGATTATATAAACCTGTCTTTTATTTTGATATTTATCTTTGTCAAATGAAAGGGTTATAGGGTATTAAACAATATACATATATATCCCTTGCTACATTAAATTATGTCATCATACTTCAGGAAACTGTGACACTTGTCACAAATTCCTCGATGACTGAAGAGGTTATTATTTTTGATACTCTCTATGTACATTGACTTTTTTCCTTATTAGTCAGTTGCAAAATGATCTACCATTTTGCACGTAGGCATAAAACACACGTATTCACTGCGATTATATTTCCAGACGTGTTTGACTTTTGATAAATAATGTAGATTAGATAGTCTCCTAATACCCCATCTTTTTTAGTGTTTTGATCGCCCATACAGCTGCTACGACAACAATTATTTCACTATATTGCTTCTGTAATTTTAAAAATTAAGTCATTGGATTTTTTTTTGTCACATTACAGGCAATGGTTGCCTGCTACCCAGGACACGGTTCTCACTACGTTAAGCATGTGGATAATCCTAATCGAGACGGACGTTGTATAACGGCTATCTATTACCTCAACAAGGACTGGAACATCGCGGTAAATTATTTAACCTGGATAATCGTAACAAGGAATCGATTCCTCGAACAAGTTCCTGGGATAATGAGGGTGCTTCTTTAATTTTCCAGCAACACGGTGGCCTTTTAAGAATATTCCCAGAAGGACAAGATAAGGTTGCAAATATCCTACCTTATTTTGACAGAATTCTTTTTTTCTGGTCGGATAGAAGAAACCCACACGAAGTACAGCCTGCTTACAGAACCAGATACGCTATTACCCTCTGGTATTTCGATGCCGAAGAACGAAATGAGGCTTGCCGGAGGTATAGAAGAGAAAGTAAGCAACTGCTTTAATAAATCATGAGATCGTTTGTCGATTAAACTTGCTAATTTTGATCAAACTGGATTTTTCAGAAGAAATTCACACCCAGTCTACCAAGACGTGAGATGAAAGAATCTAACGCGTGAATTGCACATCTATTTCAACGCCGTAAAGTCTTATTTTTTATTCGAAGAAGAGCTTAATAATAAGATCTGTACATCGAACGAGCTCCATCCTCGAACGGCGACTCTTCTGTAATAGGAAGAATGACGGGTAGGCTACTGCTAATGTAATTACCAAGTTCAGTTCCTGTTCACTTCTCTTGAAAAGACCAAGAGGCGTTTGACCATGTTTATTGTTTTCCGTGTTATAACGCTCTCCAGGATATTAAGCTCTGTGAAAAAGTTCAAAATAATCACAGCGTCGATGCGTGTATGCATAATGTATATTAATGTTCTGGAGTATCACTGGACGTTGATACATGTGAGTTACTATGTATTACTATGTAATAAGATATGTGTGGCTGATTAAAAATATCTCATCCAAAGAATTGATCGGTGAAAAATGATCGATTCGAGTCATATGATAAACTTACATAAAATATATGTATACGTATTATATCTATTAATATAATAATTCTTTCTTAATTTAAACAAAAAATATAAATAAATTAAAAAAATTAAAAATCAGTGCAATAGGTGTAAGCAATCTTTTTCTACGAGCCGCTGCTGCTTACCTCCTAGTTGATTATTGTCCGATATTGGGGGAAAAAGCTATGTATATTGTGTAATAAATGTACAGGGTTACTCTCGCTTTCATCTATACATATACGCTATTCGTACATATTCGATAGGCTTATATTTTATTTTCACTATTCAGTCGTTTTATTGCCGGATGAATTTTAGAAAGTATATATAATCTTTTTTTTCTCTTTGTCTGTATGATAATCTGTAATCTGTAGTTTATTGTAAACGAAAGATAAATTCCCGATGTGTTTAATGATTTAATCTTAATATTCTTTTTTTTATTTAAATACATGCGTAACTGTCGTTGAATTTTTACTGCAAAACCAATGTTATTGCTAAGTTATTAAAAAACTCTCGGCTGAAGGAGAAAAAAAAAAAAAAACGGCAACGGAACAACCGGTATTGTAAAAGATCGAAAATACGAATTTATTATGCCAAGGGGTAAATAGAAAATAATAATTTAATAAATCTTATAGTATGTAATTGTTCCATAATCAATGAAGATAAGGAAATGGAGATCTTGAAACTAGGAAGTATCTTCAGCTCTCTCCATCGAGGACTCTTCGACCTTATTATCTGCCAGGTAGTAATTCATGAAGGGAAAATCATTTTTGGAAAAAACTCCGGGATTAATAACATGGCAATCGTTGAAATTTGTAGCGTAAGGTTTGTATTGATCAGCTACGACCACCAGATCTGGAGTTGGATAAAGCCGTAAAGCGTGATCTTGGCTCCAGTAAATAGGAACAGCTAGAAGGTTCATCGGAGTCAAATGAGACTGAGATATTATAGACCTTGCATACTGGAAAAAGATGGGTAAAATTGTTACTGGTTCGAGTGTCAAATTGAGTGGTTTAAGATTATTAAAAATTATTATCCAGACTTACGTGGTTAGGAATATCGTCGTCTTTGGAAAAGTGTAACGTATTCCTGCAGACCTTTGTGAGAATATTTTCTCTAAGAACGACTATTTCTTTCGTGCAATATTGAATCCTGCAGGGATTTGTCGCTAGGATAACATCGGGAACTTCCGTCATAAAATGTCGGACCACATGAGAGGACAATGGTGCTCTGGGAAGTATTTTTGGGGACCCAGGATCATCGGGACCGGGAACTAATACGAATTTACTATGTTGAACTATCTCAGGATACCGAGATACGATCTCTGCCAGGTTCTTAAAACCCTCTTCTAGTTTTCGCGTGCTGTTAATGTTTGGAGGGAAACTCAAAAAATTTCCACATATTATAAATGCTCTTGGAGGATTATTGGCGTACTCGTGAATCATCGCTTTGAATTTTTCCAAAACAACCTGATCATCGACCCATAATTCCGATATGAAGATGATCGTCTCGTCGAGACCCCTCTCCTCGAAACTTTTTAGTTTTTCGGAAATCTTCAACGATACCGGGTGTGGTCCGCCAAAAGTATTTGTCTTTCCAAAATACGTCCGGCTCTGATCGGATGGCTCCGACGGAGGGTAACTGATAATTTTTATATCGAGAACTTCTTGATCGTAGTCTCCTGTTGCCAAGACTGTACAACCCTCTGTAATCAGGCCTGCCTGATACTTGTGTATGGAAGTTAAGGATATTCCATTACGAATATATTACAAATATATAATATGCAGAGAAACAATCATGAAGTTTTTAGATAAAATTTTTCAAAAGGATATTGCTTTGCTCAAGTTGATCTTCACAACTCCGGTGACATCTTCCAGGTAATAGTGTCCATCTGATAGCTGAGTCAAAACTCCCATTATGTAAACATCTCGAACTTTAGACGAGCTAAGTAAATAGTCTATGTGGTGCAGCTTTACGCGGCTTGAATCTACTAACCCAAATTCAACGGGAGCAAAATGTTCATTTTTTAAAGTCCTGTACCACAATAGCTCTAGCCTCTCCTTGAATAATTTAGACTTATCGACTGGATCCGAAAATAGATCACGGTTTGGTTTATCCACAGCAAATTTTTTGTTCCCTAAGTCGTATCTGATCTTTGGGAAACTGGATACATTTAACACATTGAACACTGTTTCAGTCTCCTGAAAACTGCTACTCGGCTGCATGCATTCAGTTACAGCAAGTATCAAGTGATCCAATGTAACCAATGGTTCGACCAAGTTCTGTGAAAGTACATTTTCCATGATTCTTGTGATCCAATCATTGTGATCCTCCTCATCGACAGTACGTAAGTGACTGGCTAACTGTGCGCAGCATTCTCTGATGAATGAAAAATATTTTGAACTAGTGTTATCGGTCATGAGAGAAGTGAGCAATTGAATAATTGCTTGTTTAGCGTTACTATTAATGAGTATTCAGATTTTGACTCTGGGGTCTTACTTCGGTATGCTGAGTCCGGACAACTTGAAGGTTCTCTGTATAGATTTGATTATTTTATCTTGTTGCATTATGTTTGGTGGATTCAATACAATAAATCTGAGCTACTATTATTTGAAATACATGACAGCTCGCTATCGCGTTGACGGAAAAGTGAAGATTTGTAGGGTTATGATTGCTTATAGTATTTGGCGCCGAAATTTCTGAGGCCTACACACTTACAAACTAGGGATCCTTTAATAGGCCAGTGCTGCCCCTCGGATTTTCGATCAACTAGAAGCATTTTACATGCTACATACGGCTCCGGCACAACGAATGTTTGAATTCGTTGCTCTAAAAAGCAGAGATTTGTAAAGCAACGAATTCAGGCTGCATTCGTTGGTGTAAAGGATGGACTGACAATTGAGTAGGGCCATTGAGACTAGATAGGTATCCTACCAATCCACTGGTTGGTTGGAAAACTTTTCTAAAAAAATAATTCGATGTAAAGTATGAGGTAGAAAAATAGAACAATTGTTTAGAGTGTACTTAAATTGCTAACTAGTTTATTTAACATATAAATCTATGTACAATTGACAGAGAGTTTGGTACGCAGCCTCTGTTAATGCAGCTTCATGAGTCTTCTCTACAGAAGAAGGAAGTATCCGTTGAAAGGTTGTCATAGTAGCATCAAGCCTCACTGGTAGAACTCTTCCTTAAGCTTCTGTAGAGACTGCAAACAGAGTTTTAATGACTATGCCAACATTCGATTACAAAGATGTCAATCAGAACACAAACAAAACTATGATCCAATCATTTCATAGGGTCGCAATTAATTCAATCGATTTCTTCTGGTTCAGATAGAATATCAAGATTACGTTAGACCAATATCGGAGTTTCCAATCCTACTCTGCTCTTTGTAATGAGCTGAAATGATGAAGCGTTGAAGTGCAAGATTGCGATCACAATTGAGAGGCCAGGGCTGGCTGCCTCTAGAATCTTGTGATCATAAGAAGTGGGTAGAAGACTGAATACCTGCAGTCGCTGACCAATTTCAACTTATGATTACATTAACTAGCTTCGGTTACGAACCAAATTGTTGCTCTCTTCCTTAGGTGCCCCTGTCTTTGGTCGATGACCCTTCGTACAATTTCCGTGCATATTCCATTGGGTTATTCAAATTTATTGCCTCTTCTTTGGGTACGAGACGTTCATCTTGTTGTATTTTAGACCATAACCAAAATTGCGCGGTCAAACATGGAATGGCTATTAGGAAAAAGCGATTTCGTTTCAGAAAGCCGTTGACATGGGACATTTTTGAATGATCAGTGTAAGTAAGCGACTTTTCTTCGTGATTGTCAAAGAATAATATATAAAACTGAAAATCGCCGCAAAATCGATAACGAAGTTCACCACACGTAGCACAGTACTTATCGAATTTCTAACTATTTCGGAATATTATAACACTACACGAAAATCACCAGATCATCGAGAATATCAACCGTACTTTATTAACTGTTTATTATTAACAGCTCAATGAAAAATATCTCGTTACGTGACGTAACAGGATCACCTATTACAACCTTATCTTACTTTATTTTTCGTGCAGCGCTGGCTACCTCGTGCCTATAAGCTTGCGCCCATAGTGCATGTGTGGTGCATGGATTCGTAACGTCAAAACACGCCTCTTCATATTACATTTCCTTAATCGGTAATAGCTACAAACCACGATGGGATATTTACTCTGGACTTGGGGGCTGGCTCTGCATCTCACCATTCTTTGGGGTGTTTTGGATGTGAACTTTCATTCACCTGTACTGAGTGACCTGCAGTCAATTTTGCCACCTCCGACTTCCCCGCCAGCAAAACGACTGATATTGTTCGTGGCAGATGGTCTAAGATATCGCACTTTTGGTGATGAACCTCCACCATACCTTTTGTAATTAAATCCGATAGAAATTCGCTTGCCTTCACTCATTTCTGTCACAGTTTTGCAATGAATCTGAGAACGATGCAATACCACAACAAACCCGAATTTGACTCGATTCAAACCAAAGTTGATTCTTTTACAGGAAGGTAATGAACGAACAAGGTTCATGGGGAGTTTCACATACTCGCATGCCAACCGAATCCAGACCTGGGCATGTCGCTCTCGCAGCTGGCCTGTACGAAGATCCTAGCGCTTTATTTAAAGGTTGGAAATCAAACCCGGTAGATTTTGACTCGGTGTTTAATCAAAGCCGACTGACTTGGGCCTGGGGTAGTCCCGATATTATACCCATGTTTGTCAAGGGTAAGACTAGAGACATTTGAAGTAGCCAAATATCACCATGTCTTTTGAAATGCTTCTTCACTTTTTTGTACAGCCGGTAAGAATACAATCCATGGTAAAAGCTATCCGAGCCACTGGCAAAATTTTGATGGAAACCCAGAAACAATAACTCGCCTCGATTCGTGGGTATTCCAGCAGTTCCACGAATGGCTGACAGATACCGGAGCTGAGGTGAAACAATTAGATGGTATAATTTTGTTTCTGCATCTTCTTGGCTGTGACACCGCAGGACACGCGACAAAACCACATTCCAGGTACATCGGTGAACAATTCTTCAACTCAGGCAACACCTTGTGAAATAATAGATAAGAAAAAGCTCACTGGTATCTGGATTTCAGGGAATACAAAGGATGTCTAGTTTACGTTGATCAGGAGATCGAAAGAGTTGTAAAGAGAGTCACCGAGTACTTTGGTGACAATAATACGGCCTACGTATTTACCTCGGATCATGGAATGACCGAATGGGGTTCACACGGTAGTGGCTCCCTGGACGAGACCGAAACTCCTCTGGTCGTCTGGGGTTCCGGTGTTAATTCATCGAGGCAAAGAGTCGATGTCGAACAAGCTGATATCGCACCACTGATGTCATCTCTACTTGGAATTTCAATTCCAGTCAACAACGAGGTCAGGTTGCGACCCTGTAATACATCTTAATTGCAAATTCGAAGCAATTGATAATACGTTATTTCTTCAGGGTGTCCTACCTAGAAAGTATTTAAAAGATGGAAACAAGGAGTACGGAGCTAGTGCTCTTCTCTCAAATGTGAGACAATTAGAGCTCCAAGTGAGAGGTACCCGAATACTCAATTATGGTTACAGTAGCGAGCTCCACCAGCGGGAAATTATCTTGGCCGAGGGTATTAGGAGAGCTGAAAATCTCCTGAAGATGGGCGAGGTGACGGAATCCATAGTTGAAGGAGAAAAGTTAATATCGTTTGCAAAAGAATCACTCGCTTATTTCCGCGGATATCACCGCAGCAGATTAATGTTCTGCGTAACTGTCACGTGGTTGGGATGGATCGCACTACTGTTTATTAAAATGACGGAGCTTTCCGAATTCAAAAGACGTTCCGCTTCGAAGTTAGCCTGTGATGTTTTTTTCGTCTGCGCGACTATTCTTGTTTTGATAAGTCACAGAGGTAAATGTTCGCAGCAATTCTCTAAATAATGTTATCGTCTTTTTTCTAACGTGCCATTAGAGATTGGTATTGGTCGTCTGATTATTGACATTACATAGATTTCATTGTCCTAAGGTACGAGCGGTTGGCGGTTGATGAGTTACGCATCATTGGCATTGCTCTCGTCATGGATAGCTTGCCGAAGTTTTACGAGCTACTTGTATCCCGCGGTACGTGGGGGATGGTATTGGATCGCGGGTACATTACTGCTGACGACGGTGATGTCATTTGGATTAGAGTTCAGATGGGCTTTGGGTGCTGCAACTCTAGGATCGTGTGCGATGCAAGCTGCTCTTTTCAAGAACGCCGATCGTTACACAATTTGGACAGCGATAATCCTCTCCGGTTTTCCATTACTCCCAGTTGTTGGCGGTCAACCGAGGATTTACTTTGTGTAAGAACGATCGACCGAACTGGAATTTTTACCTCTTCGATTTTGAACTCGATATTTTTGTCTGCTCGACAGGTTACTGGCCCTATTGATCGGAGGTCTGACAATGATGGTTTCCAAGTACAATAGCATTGGTAATTTGCTGAAAATTGTCGAGCTCATACGATTCGGTACAGCGGCTTTGGTGTGTTCAAATCTCCTCGATGGTCGTACTTTTATATCATGGCTCATACTAGCGAGTACACCTCTATGTGTGTTTGCTCATCCCTTGGGTCCAAAGCAAAGGATATTCGGTGTCGCTCTAGCTTTTCTACCGACCCTAGCTCTGCTCTCCGTATCCTACGAGCCCTTATTCCTCGTCGCATTAACAGCTCATCTACTATCGTGGCCGCTCCCGACCGCAACACATTCAAATGGGCCGGTACAAGCTGGAAGGAAGACCCTCTGCACGGAAGACTATCCCAAGGCTGCCTTTTTTGTATCCTTAATCTTGACTAACGTAAATTAGCCGGACTTTTAATCCAGAGATCTGCGAATTATACACTACTATTCCTTATATAATAATTTAGATGTTGTACGTGCTTCTGGGATTTTTTGGAACCGGGAACGTGGCCAGTCTCAGTTCGTTCGATCCGACGTGGACGCGACACTTTCTGACAGTTTTCTCGCCATTTACAATGTGCGCTCTAATTGTCCTGAAGACCGGTATACCCCTACTCATGGTTGGGTGTGCGATTCGGACTCTTGCTCCTTCCAATCTGTTCGCAGGGACAATGCTTCTCGGAGATTGTCTTTCGCTGCTCGTAATGTACGCCGTTACACCTCAAGGCAGTTGGCTCGACATCGGCAGCGCCATAAGTAGATTCGTCATTGCGATAACCTTACCATGTATAATGCTAGTCCTTCATTACATATCGTATCCGCTGGTCAGTTGCAGTTTCAGAAAATTCGGCGTTATCCATCGCACCACCAAGCAAAGAGTGTAATTTTCGCATTTATCGAGACAAAATAACACGATTGAACGATCTCAGTGTAATCGGTATTATTACGATGTAATAGTTAAATATAAATGTAATTTTATAATTCGTATATTTGCAATTTTATAATTATTATTAAAATGAAATACATGTGGAATTGTTTTATTGTAATTTATAATTTTTATTGTAATTTTATAATTCGTATATTTGCAATTTTATAATTATTATTAAAATGAAATACATGTGGAATTGTTTTATTGTAATTTATTATTACCCTCACTAGGACAAATTGTCATTGATCATAGATTAGAACTTGAACTCCTTGTATTTCTTTGAAGATTTGGTATCTTGATTTTGTTGACGTTTCCTCTTGCTCTGTAATAAAATAATCGATATATTAGGGGCTAACTTTACTTGACATGGAATAGTTTATATTTGTCCATAAAAACTTGATGCGAGACGTACCTTTTGTCTTTGTACGTGGTCTTGGAGCATGTCGGAGAGATCTTCACGTCGGAGGTGAGCCTGGCGAGAGCGCATTGTCTCCTCGTAGCGTGACGCCATAGCCTCTGAATCCAAATCTAGCTCGCTCGGATCAAGAGCCAACTCCACCGCGCCATCTCTGTCAGATTTACCTTCGCCAGAACCTCCTCCGCTGGCCCCAGTTGCACCCATGTTACCTCCGGCACCCGGCGCCCCAGCTCCGGCAGCTCCGGAGCGCCGAGCCGCAGCAATTACCGAAGGGGGAGCCTGCCCGCCGGCGGCCCCTGTCATGTCGTACACATGGGTGCTTCCCATCATACTCGATCCAAGTCCCTCGGCACGGCGTTCCTGCAACACCTGATAGAGTGCCGGGGTATCGCCACCTTCCATCTCGCTCTCAATTTTCTTCTTCCTGAGCTCAATAGTTTCCGGAGTTTCTAATCCTGCCGGTATCGAGGCAATACCACTAGGTGTAACTAGACCCTCGGCTCCCGGTGTAACCAAGCCGCTCGCATCGCCACCTTCGCCGTCCTTGCCTTCGTTGCCCTCGCCTTCGTCGTCATCGTCACCGTCCTCGTCGTCATCCTCCTCTCCTGAAGATTCGGATTCCGGCTCACCCCACATACCTCGATCCACCTCTTCATCCATAGCATCTACCCCTGGTGTCCTGGCGACACCAAAGACGTCACCGTATAACGGACGTCCCGTTTCGTCGACAGGTGGCTTTCCCCAGCCACCGGCGTGGTAACCGAATGCACATCCTTCTGGTATCGGGGCATTCAGCCCGGGTATTTTCAGGTTCGGATAACTCGGTGGCGGACCGTAACGTTGCATCGCAATCAACCAGGGAGGTGGTACCTTGTGGCAATTTGGCCCGACCGGCATTCCTAAAGCTGTTCTTAATTCGTCCGATAACTCACCTGGCTTCTTTTCTTTGAGTCGTGTTTCGAATTCTTTTCCTTCGTAGTACAGGTCACCGTGAATAGTCATCCGAGGTTTTGTCTGCCACTTGAAGAAAGCGTCGTGAAGTTTTTGATAATCAATGTCAATTTTTCCAAGTTTCGGTCGTGCACGTTCACGCATTTTAGCTTTTAGGGTGCGCGAATCATCCCTTTCCTGGAGGCTAGCTCGCATTTCCGTAATTCCGGTACGCTTTATAAAATCAGGAAGATCGAAAGGCGGCTTTTCGATACCACGTTTGCCCTGGAGGTATTTTCGTTTAAAACACCAGTGCCGAGGCACAGGCACGGTGTTACGATGTGCTTTTAGCTGGACTAATAACTTTGGGTCTCGTGCGGTAACGTCGTGCATTTCAACTACATCGGGACGGCCAACCAATTGTTTTAGTTCAGCAACGCTCAGCCGCGTCAATCTTTTCAATTTACGTTTGGAAAGTCGCGGTACACCACCCTCGCCCAAGCCTTGTCCGCCGCCGTGTTGATTGTGCTGATTATGCTGAACGGGATCGTCGTCAAAGTCATCGATTAACGGAGCCTTACTCGGTGGGCCTGTAGTTGCGATGTTCGATAGAGGCGGATATTGTCCTATCGGTTCTATTTTGTCGCCGACTCCCCCTGCACCTGCACCGCCACGAATTTCAGGTTCCATAAGCTTGAAAGCGTCAAAGACGCGTGCAAACTGTCGATACATTGGCTCCAGGTCGTTTATGCTTGGAATTTCTTGGATGTACTCGACCTCTGGTTCCTCAATATTCCTAAATCTCGAGTCCGGGGAGAGTTGCTGACTTCCCTGTTTGCCTACACCATTCTCCTCCCTTTTCTTTGTCTCTGTACTCTTCTTCTTACGTTTTTTCTTCTTTTTTCTACTCTTATTTACCTTTGCGTCGTGCTTGGATCGTAATTCCCCCGGTGCACTTGGTTCCACAACTTCCACAGATTGTACAAGCGGATCGTCTAAAAGAACTCCCTCTGTTATCGAGCTTTCACGAGTGTCAGGTGTGTCTGTAAAGGGTTGCGTTACATGTCCCGGTGGACCCTGATCAATATCGTCGACTTTATCGTTAGGATCACCTCCTAGTTGTTTGGCTCTCTCGGTTTTCAAAGCGAGAGCTTGTTCCAATGCAACGGGAAGCTTAGTGGAACCGATTATGTCGACTCCCATTACGTCATCTTCACCAAGAACCTTGATCGCATCCTCATCCTCCTCACGTTGTGCCACTGTTTCAGCTAGTTGCATAGCTCTAGGCATTACGCCCAACGACATTGGGAACGTGATATTTTTTATAGTCTGGTGAGGGTGATGGTCTTGTAAAGGAACACTCGCTAGCTGTTTCTGGATCTCTTGTTGTTCTATCTGTCTCAAGTGATGAGGGTCAAGCATCAACTGCTGTGCCTGCGCCTGTTGGGGATTGGTAATCAAATTGAGAAGGTGTTGATCAACAGCCGAGCCCATGCGATGAATCAACGAATAATTCGTTGCAGTGAATGATTACAGAGGTAAACGGTTCAATATACATTTACTAACCTCATTTCCTGATGTACCGTCCATTTCGTACCGATAAATTATACGCTTAGCATGTATTTCATCGGGTATTTCGGTTTTCCAAAAATCACAATTTCATAAACACGGTTCAAAAAACTTAGTCGATCATTCACTTATTATGTCAAATTTGGCGTCTCGATGCCACTTTATCGGTGTGCAAAGAGAATGTAGAAAAAAGAAACTTTGATTACTCTGACGACCATTGATAGAGCCTACTCTTGAGTCGTGTAACGTGCTGCCCCCAATGTAGACCCAGTAAATTATTTTTGCCGCAAAGGGCGGGTAGATACCTCCAACGCTACGACTAAAACCAATTGCAATATCTTAATTTTTTTACTTTACAAAGCGATAAATTGGAGTAACTCGGTTATTGGGATGGCTAGATCGATTCAGCTTGCAGACTTGGATTCCTGGTTCAAAGTATTCAGGAATATATCACAAAACTGCAAAAAAAAATTCAAATTTATTTCAGACCCCAAATCAAGAAAAGTCAAAGGGTAGTCTTTCGATTAAAGAATTAAAAATAATTATTTGATAATTTGATATAGATATTGAGGGTCTATTTGGAAGTTCGGAATTGTATTTGAAATTGGTGAAGGATCTTCATGTATAGGTATAAATCAACAGCGTATAGTATACGAAATATTAATATTTACGAAATTAGTCTTTCTATACAATTGCTCGCAGCACGTACATACTTATACTCCCACATCTATAGATATATACCTACATACTTCTGAATTCCCGTAAATTGTCTGTGGTGATGATTATAAAATTATTTACTCTAACAATTACATTGGAGTTTGGGAAAATACTCCCAGGATTAATTTATCTCTTTCTGCGCCCAGCATGTAAGAAAATCACGTTGACAATAAATAGTGGACCTGTCTTGAATGGTGCAGGACCGTATACGCAAGCGACGCGATCTACACTGGACCATAGTCAAGGTGAAGTTAATCAAAGTATTACCTGTGCAAGCGCAGCTGCACGTGTGCATAATTATTATTTGTTGTTGTAGGTAGATACAGATAAAATAGTAACGAACCCTAAGATTTGTTTTCTCGAAATCTCTGTATACTTTTTGCTTTCTCTATTTTATTTTTTTGACGCGTAGTTATTATTTTCTTCCTGTTTTTGTCTTTGTTACGGCTATATTTTTAAGGCACACTCCGCGCTAGTCATCGCTGTATATTATATCGTTCTTTCTCTTCTTCCGATACCACCCTCGTATAAATACATTATAGTTTACCAATCAATCGATGCCTCTCTCCAATTTTAATTCCGACTCATCAATCGCGCTGCCTCTAACGATAATTTCCTAGGCATAGGCTACAATATCTGTTCTGTACATCAATTTATGTCTTTCCTTCACGATCATTACATCCCCCACTAGCAATAGATACAGGGATGAAGTGGAGAAGTTGACATTTAAATGAATACCGATGATAATAATACTAATAATATTAATAAAATAATAATCGTAATAGCGGTAGTAGCATTGGTAGTGTAGTAAACGTAGTAATAATAGAGATAATATAGATGATGATGATGATGACATGATGATGATCATGATGATCACGATGATGACGATGACGATGACGATGACGATGGTGGCGACGACGATAATAATGATAATAATAATAATAATAATAATAACAACAACAATAATGATAATGATAATAATAAGAATAATAATTACAATAATACGAATAAAAATTAGTAACAAAATATGAGATTAATGAAACGTCGACAGCGCTTTAACGATTACAACCTATATCTCCGACAGTGGAAAGTGAAATTTGAGCCAAGTTCTGATTTTTCCCCCGACTTCTTTTAGAATAAGAAGTTGATTAAAGTAGGTGCCGAAACGATTTTTTTTCTCGATTCCAGCATAAACGAACTTTTCAGAGTATTTCTTATACATACCATAATATGTATATATGCAAGATTATGCAAGGGATCACAAAGGGATTGCTCGAGGTATCGCCCAATCATAAATAAAAAAATGTCGGTGCTTCGTGGTAGAGTAATCATAGAACATACGATTGATTGATGTTTAATCTAAGCTGACTATCAATGCCGATCGTTAACGAGGGAAAATAGCAAGAGAAAACCCTCATGTTCGGTTCGTACAAATCCCTTTGTTCAGTTCCTGTTGCAGTTGTGAATATTATAGTATGTATACTAATCACACAATTATGCGATAAATTTACGAAATACCTATACCAAATACGGTGATGGTTGTCGCCGATCGTATTAACGAATACACCAGCTGAGAGTTGTATATAAACAGTTACCAGAGACTGATATCTAACCACTATGTTGCTTCTTTTTTGTATACGCAGAATGAGGATAAAAATTTAAGAATACTAGTGAGGCGCGTCGTTCTTGCGCGGGCAGTGTTAGTACAGTTCCATTCGTAAATAAGGCACCAGCTTATGTCAATGTCTGAGATTCATCCCGCGTGCTTGGAAAGGTTCAGTGGCATATCTGAAAAATGAAGAATAGTCAGTACGAGTACAATTTGCAAGAATTGGATGTTTTATAAATAAGTTCTGATGTAAAAAAGGATTTTATGTACCTGAAGGGGGCGTCAATGTTTCCTCCCTGTAGTCTTTGTAGTGCTGAACCGTTGGGGATGGTGGATGGGTAGGGGATGGGGCAAAAAGAGGTATAGGTGGAGGGTAGTGGACGGGTGGTGGATAATGCATCCACAAGGGGGCTCTGTACGGTCCTGGTGGCAGCATCGAAACACCATAGGCAGGGTGATTGATCTGCACCCCTCCGGGTGCTACGTAAGTGTCTACGTTTGTCCTGGGATAGACTTGGCTCGAAGAATACTTAAAAGAGGTTTGCCTGTCCTCGGGCCTGAGCAAGGTTCGTAAGAAGCCAGGTTCGGCACTGGGTTTCTCCTCCCCCAAGATACTGGTTATGCTGTAGGACGAGAGCTGCTTGGGAGATGGCGGGTGAGCCACGGTAGTGGGAGACTGAGGTGTCGCTCGTCTCTTAGATGCTTGGTCCCCGAGAGTTACACGCTCCAGTTCACGTAATATTCGTTTGCGAGGCGAAACGACATTAGGGTCCAAGAGCCGGGCTAGCTTATCGACGACGACACCCAATATTTGACCAGGCGTAGCTACGTTGCTCCTGCGCGTGACTCGGGATACACCGACTGAGGAAGAGTCGGTGGCATCTAGCTGCAATGGTATCGGGTCTAGGGGCTTTCTTCTTTTCCTGGCTATCAGGCGGGGATGGGCGGATAAACGATTTCTAGGATCTCGGCGGTAGTAAAAAGTGAGCTGGGAAGATATACCACGCCTAGGAAGTGCTTGTTTCCAACAATGGTCACGCTGCCAGGGACTCGACTGTACCGAGGAATTGTCGTCGGATACTGGAAAACAAAATCAACAGAGAGATGACGCATAGTCGCATATCCTCCGGTTGATCGAGTGATTTGAAAGAAGAGGCTTACCACTGAGAGAGGTCGAGCTTTCGTGGCGATTTGGTGTTGTGCCAGCCGGTGGCCAGAATGTCTTTTTTGGTACAGGAAACCATGTGGTACGCTCGCCATCTCTTCTGTGGGACAGTTCAAGGATGAATTTTCCATCCTTGAAGAATTTGAGTCGCCCCCCAGGGGCCGGTAGGAGACGATTCTCCAAACGTACATGCCCCCGACGATTTTGCTGGGGACAGGAGTTCTTCCCATTTGCCTTGGCAAGGGTTGGGTGGAGGGTGGTGGGGTCGCGAGAGCACATCTCTGCTCCAACCCTCACGTGACCCGTGACCCGGGCCTGACATTCCGCTTGCTCCTCCCGCATCCTGACTCACCACCGCTACCTATCATCCTGCCACCTCAACCATCCATAACGATAGCTCGCTGATCCTCGCTGTGTCTTATTATTCTCGAGTAGTTGTGGTATTCCTCCACTCACTCTTGTTTGCACCGTTAACTTGGCTGGAAGTTTTTGGACCACAAATACCTTCAATTGAGAGACCACCCAAGAGGTTATCGCCAAAGAAACACTCTAGAGTAAAATTTTGGTAATTGACAGTTCGACAACGAGTCGGAACCCGCGAAACACCCGTAGTCCACCCACGCATCTGCCCGCCCTACGCTTTCTACCGCGGAAGCGGCACAATTTATTTATTCGTCTCTCCTGAGGTGGATGGAAAATGATCGTGGTGAAAACTCGGGCGAGTCCCGAACGATTCGGGGTAGTTGAGGGTTTTAATACCAACTTCCAGTCGGTGGGCAATACGACGATAGCGATGGTGTGTTAAAGCTGATTCAAGGAATAGGCAAGGCCACGGTTCGGGGTAGGTCACAGAAACTTTGCTAGATTCGAAATTCACTAATAATAAATCACAAATCACGATCGACGATTCACGATTATTTCCAGCCCGAAATCTCCGGCTCACAGAGAACGGGCTCGTAACAAGGCACCAAACCGTAGGCGATAATGCTGCCGCTCGTTATCCATTCGTACGCGAAAACAAGGATCGTCGGACACGCACCCAGAGTCCCTAGCCGTTCACACATGTGTAAAATACTTCCTCCGTGTAATAATTAAGTAAATATTCAGCATCTTCCACTGCTTATCGTTTACGCGGTTTTATTTACTCGCCAAGATCCTCAACGTCGCCGTTCGTCCCATGGTTTGCCACATCTAATTGTGATATAGGCAATGAAATTACCTCCGCGACGGACCCACTTGCCTTCTCCGTTCTCGTCGGGGACAACACGAACACAACCAAACACCACTGGCTTCCACTTACGGGCTGACGACTCGCCACCTATCGTATCTTGAAGTTCGAGTTGTGACTGAAATCTCAACGCTGAAATATCCGAGAGTCGAGGCTGCGCGGTCGTCTCTGTGGGTCGGTGATCGGCAGTCACCGTGCAATCGCCGTGGATTTAACCTAGCTTAAAATATCCAGAGTACCTTGTGCTAACTGTCACTGATAAACAAATACAGAAATTTGATTACATGAAAATTGGTCGGCTAATTTACGCAGACATCGTCGAAGGCAAACGGGCAAGATGGTTCGTAATATTATCGTTCAAATCTCAATCGTAGCCACAAATACATACAATATTCATCGATGCATACCTATAAACTTTGATATTTGTTTGTCCACAGGCACGAAATGCGGAGAAGGCTATGTAAGTAAATTTCATTCTACCTTCTCGCTGTAAGAAAAAAATGTCAATTTTCAAAACGAATAATTTACGATTTCAAAATTACCATCAGGACAACGCTGGCACGGTGGCGAGCAGCTCAAAGTGGGGAAGGAATTCGAAAGGAACAGGAGCGAAGACCTTATTTAGCGTCAGAATGTCGTGACTTGAGAAAGGCTGAGAAATGGAGAATGCAAATAATCAGAGAGGTTGCCAAAAAAGTTGCCCAAATTCAAAATGCCGGTCTCGGTGAATTTCGGATAAGAGACTTGAACGATGAGATTAATAAGTTGCTCAGAGAAAAACGACACTGGGAGGCTCAGATCAAGGAACTCGGTGGACCCGATTATTCTCGTGTCGGGCCTCGTATGCTGGATCACGAAGGACGGGAGGTGTGTACCGCATAAACGTTCGCAACGAGTTGTTTTTTTATTCAGATATGCTGGACGATCTCATTTTTCATTCTAGGTACCGGGTAATCGTGGTTACAAGTACTTCGGGGCAGCTAAGGAACTTCCCGGTGTGCGGGAGTTGTTTGAGCAAGAACCTCCGCCGCCACCCCGAAAAACTCGAGCAGAGCTGATGAAAGACATAGATGCGGACTATTACGGGTACAGAGACGACGACGACGGTATTCTACTGCCGCTCGAAAGCCGGGCTGAGCAAGAAGCCAGGGCTAAAGCGGAGAAAGATTGGGAAGCCGAAAGCGAAAAGAGAAACGAAGAAAAAAAGGCAGAAGTAGAAATAACTTCCAAGAGATCGATACCCTCACAGGCGGACATACAGGAAGCTCTGTTGGCACGAAAAAAACAAGAATTACTTGAGAAATATGTAATTTAACATGATTTTATTCATATCAATTATGACTAGATTAGGGAATTATTAACAATTGTCAACATTCTGATCACCAATTTGTATTTATTATATTCTGGAGTAAACTTTTATAAAACCCGATTTGAACAATGAATTGATTTTCACTGTGCTCTATAAGAAAAAATGATTCAAGGTACGGGTAGTAGTTTATTTTGTGCAGTAGACGATTGATTAGGTTTCATTGATTAATAATTATGTATCATTCATTATTAGGTATTTTTATCCATCACTCATTATTACTACTGATTATTATTCATTATACCTAGCCGGGCCGGTGTACTCAGCTCAGTTGTCATACGTAGACACGTATGTAAATGCTTATATCTCGGGAATCATATCTAGCAACACAGGTAGAAGAGGTACTAGAAAATGGGATCGATATTTGCCTCGATTTACAATTCGGATAGAATCAATACTATACGATTCGATGATAAGATTTTCCGATGACGGGCTCGGCGGAATACACGCGACCTTGATGTACCTGTGTGACAATTATCGATGACGAGTTCTTCGAGAGCAAACAGGCGTACGCGCGCTTGGGTATAAATTTTGTGTTATTTTACTGGTACAAAACAATTTGATATAAACGTGTAACATGTATCATGTACCGTACTCTATGATGTATAACATTGAGATTGCTCGAGGTGAATCGTAAAATGTGAATGGTGGTGACGAGTCGTGATTACTACTAGTGAACAGTGAAAAGTGAATAGTGAATAATGAATAATGAGTTATAAAATACTACCCGAGTGTGACTAGGAGGCAATTGACGAAGAAAAGCATACGAGCCTACACTGCTGTTGTCGGTGTATTTTTGCCAGTGACTAGCAAGAGTTTCAAATGCAATTTTCCCCAAGCATTACGAACTGCTGGGTATAAGCGTACGTTAAGAATGGATAAACATTATTCGATTTACCGTGGTAACAACCGAACGGAGAAGAAAACGTAAGCTCGGACAAAAACTCTCCGTTTGTTCAGGGTCGTAACAAAGCGTGCCATCGTTGCACCTGTGCGTTGTAAGTCGGCTGACGTACAATTCGCATGTCGTTCCAGTGTTGCAATTCTTCCGGACCCGAACTGTTCAGTCCCAAGCACAGCCAGCCGATCATCTCACGTCCCTTTCGACCCATACCACCTCTTCGACGATTGTAGACGGACAGGAATAAAGTAACTTCAGCCAGTTGGAACAGCGCAACCTGTGGTTGTGTATCGATATTAGATATTGAGTCAAATCGGACACGATATGAATCGGTAAACTCTGTTCGCTTACCTGAAATACGAACGTTTCCTTATAAAGCGGATTGGGCTGCGCTCGTTTCAGACCGGTTTTCGATCGGCCCATTTCGCGAGCGTTGCTGTCGACCAGAGCCAGCTTGACATAGGTATCAGGAGGCCTGGTATCGTTGCCACCGCCGCCCCGGAAGTGAGATCCCTTGATAATTTCCACAGACAATCGACCTGTGGTACCGTTGTAAGCCAGACCGATTAGGATCTCCGCTATGCTGCCGCCACGCATCCCGGTGCCGCAGAGCGGTACCGGAGGTGGAGACGCGTAAGAGCGGACCGATTGTTGCGAACCTGTCGAATCGCTGCGGGTTAAACTGCCGCTTGTTCCCCAATCTTGAGCCTTTACCCAAAAAACCAGAAATAGTTATGAATCGCACGTTCGCCAATTGGTAAACTATAAAGGGGTTCTACGTTATTTCTTTCTCCTCAAAGCCTGTTACCGTTGACAGAGACCGAGGTGGGCACTGAAGAGGTAGCCATAGCGTAGTTTCCAGCTGTAAGTTTAACTGGTCGAACGATACTCTCGCCTCGCCCAACAACCTCTCTCTACGCATTCGCCCGCTCCACCAGTAAACTCTTAGCCTAGCTCCCATCCCATTCACATCCTCGGGATTCACACGATGCAACAAAAAACTCTCCATGTACTGAGGAGTCGTTCCTTGACGGACCCGAGTTTTGCGTCGCTGCTTTTTTGTTGGGAGCAGAACTAGGCGGACCTGACTACCGCCGATACCACTTGGGTAATTTCGTCCCTGCAATACGTGGATCTGCGAAATGCAAAAAAAAAAATAAACTCTTCGTGTCTTAGCGGCATGACAAGTGATCGGTAATCGCGTTTTACTTACCGTCATTTCACGCATCGGCGCATCGTACATAAACGCCACTTCTAAGCTATTGACCTCGTCGGTTGGAATTTCAATGAGAGGAAGATCATCCGGATCGCGAGAACTTCTTCGTCGCACCCCTTTTTCATCCCTTGCCCCTTCTCTAGCGATTTCTTCACTCTCAACGACATTTGGCGTACCCACTTCTACTACGCACTGAAAAAAATAATAATCAGTCGGCAGGCGAGTGCGATCTACTTCGTAGTAATGAGATCGGTGATGTTCCACAAAATAAAGACCCAGGCAATCTTTAGTTCATGTAAACCTGCATACCTCACGTATCTCGCGTACCTGTTGTTGATCCTGAGACTGTTCCTCGGTGCAGCTGCTGCTAGATGCCGTACCCACATCTATTTGAACCATGAAACAATACCGAATAAACTAATAGAGAATAAACCTCGAACCCTAGTCAGAAATGACGCATCCCTATACCTGTGACAGCCGGCTCATCCGTTTGAATAGTAAGACTATCCGGTAGAAGATGCGAGCCGGAATTCAATCGGCGTAGGGCATCTTCCTCAGAGTCAGAACTTGTCTCCGGATCCGACTGGGAGAATGTTTTTCCTGGATCGGATTTTAGTCATTGACATATTACAGAAAAAGAAATCAAGAATAAATGAGGCAAATCTACAACGAAGAAAAAATCCAAAACCTTTTACCTCTACATCTTCCCAGTTGAGTAGACGAGCTATTATTTGATTGGCAGAGTGGTACGCATATACCACCAAAATAGGCAGTAGATGCCGATGATGTAAAACACCATTTTCTCGACAAGTAGAGGAAGAGGACGAGAAGGAGAGCACCAAATCCAGCGATGGCACCAACAAACGCCGCTGCTTCCACAGGTACTGCAATTTAGTGATGTGACGTATGTGTCAGTAGTGGTGAAGTCATAGGTGACACAAGTATAAAGACAGGTGCATATGTGTGAGAAGTCTCTGTGTGAACGACTAGTACGAATGGAAATATTGCAGGGACCGTGATTTGATCAACATTCGTTAAAGATGAAGTCGTGCTCTCGTAAATCAGAGTGGACTCACCCGCAAGAAAATGGTCCGACCCAGCGAGAATCATACTCGCTTAATTCGTAATCCTATAATATGCGTACATTGAGAAGATAACGAAACCTTTTCCGGGGTAGCGAGTTCATCATCTGGGTAATCAAGAGTCAGGACGTCGTTGCGTAGGCGTTTGAGTATCCACGTTCCTTTTTATTTACAAACAATGCCATGAATGTCTGGCCCTTATCTGGCCCAGCCAGTGGCATCGAGTGGCATGCGCTTTCTGCCTCGGCGCCTTGGCTCTGTGGCTCATCGCTACATTCGCGAGTTGAATTCCCCCACCTCGACGACGAATTGCCACTAACCACATTCCGATAGAAAGTCAACCCATCCTCCCTGTTTCGCCATGGACTTTCGTTGATCCTTCATCCATATTTCCTTCAAGTACGTGTTCTTCGCCTCGTGCTTTAATTCGTCGAGGGGCAGACCAGGGCAGACGACGGAACTTGGCAAAGCGTGACGTCCCGAGACGGTTTGGCGTGGGCTGCGGCTAGCCAAGTGGACCCTCTAAATTCGATCAACGTTAGATAAACGATCCGAGGTGCAGGAAAGAAGTAGAATCAAAATAAACTCGGAACCGTCAGGTGGCCACTGCTGTCCCTGACGAGTTGATTGACGCAAGGTTTTTACCATTTAAGATTGGGGAAGAAAATAGACGACAAAATAAAGTAGGAATACGAGACACCGATATAATACGTGCATACATTCCCATTCTACGTAATTCTGCAATTGCAGAAAGCTGACCATGGCTATCGGTGTATTCCCAGCCCTTAAACTGGGCATGCTGCTCATTAGACAGATCAGCAAACCACTAGCCCAAATGTTTGTTAATCAGGCAAAAAACCATCCAGTTTTCAGGACTTACTTCATCATACCACCCGCCCAGTGTACGTTGCCCATTGCTAATAGATAAAGACAAATTATTATTTCATAATTCTGCTCATCTTAATCTTATTATAGTATATCATTGGGCAGAGGTCAAAGGGAAAATGTATCTCATGAACCTTGGAAAGCCGACAAAAGTAGCAAAATTAAACGAGGCAATGGCCATCGAGCTTGGAGCCAATCTGATGGGAGAGGTGATCATTTTTAGTGTTGCCGGAGGTTGTTTAGTGCTTGAATATACCAGGCAGGCGGCAAAGGAGGCCAAAAAGGAGGAACAACGTTTGGCACAAATACAACAGTTCACCAATGATATTGAGATGTTGCATAGCACGACGATGAAACAAGAAATGGAAATCGAACGACTCGAGGACATTGTGAATAAGTTGGCTAGTCAAGCAAAAATAAGATTACCTAGCAAGAGTACGGGGAGTGAGAAAACTGGAACCGAAGGTGGCGGTTTGCAA
Organism: Athalia cordata; assembly: GCA_963932425.1. Classification (NCBI taxonomy): domain Eukaryota; kingdom Metazoa; phylum Arthropoda; class Insecta; order Hymenoptera; family Athaliidae; genus Athalia; species Athalia cordata. Next base: position 39,081,070 of record OZ010626.1, read on the forward strand.
AAAGGTAACGAAACACAAACTGGAACTAAGCCAGCAGCTCAAGATGTTTCTACTGGCAATGAGACGCCAAGAAAATGGGAGATGGAGCAAAATCGATCTGTGGTCGGTCGTGCCATTGTATACTTTGAAAAAGACGTCAAGAGAGACAAGCTTAGTTAATTTTTAATCGAAGTATCCCTGTTTCTGTTCCACTCTTGTACATAGTCCGATCTCAATTTTTATAAAAAGCTCGGATGGGGCAGTTCACTGAGGCATATGCTGCGCGTTGCCTTTCTTGTCCATCTACATCGGCATTGACATTTGCATTCGTGTGTACGTGCATCTGTACATGTATATAACACTTATGTATATTTACACACATAAAGAACAAATAAAGTCAGTTTAGTTTAATTCAAGTTGATTCCATCCTTGAGCATTCTTTGCAAGGTATGTATTCGTGATTCCAAATTTCCAAAGTCAATTTCTGAAAATTTAACAACAACCACATAATTAAGTTGTCACGCTTGTACTGTTGATATGCATTATACAATGTGCACGCTGATATAAACCTCTGGCCTCGAACTGATGGTATCCTGTTGCTTTTGGGCGTGGAGAATGTGCTGATTTCATCGAAGCTGCAGGAGTTGTACCTGCTGTTCAATAAATATACTATTCTATCAAAAATGCTTTTACGTTTAAATTCGAGCTGCCATACCTGACGACAGGCTGGCAGGTTTTGAGCGGCTGCAATTCGAAGCTGATCGACTTCTGCGTCTTCTACAGACCGAACGACGACTTTGTAAAGGAAATGATGTTGGACTGGAACCTCTAGGCTTTCTGTAAGCAGATTTGTTCAAATCGTGTAACTTTGACATCAGCGTAGCATTTTCGACACGTAGCTTCTGGATGCGAGATCGAAACAAAGCACGCTCTTCAGTTACTGCGTTTTCCAAAGATCTGACTGCTTCTAGTAACCGTTTAATGCCCTTGTCTGAAAGGTCTCAGAACACATGATGTACTAGACTGGTTAGAATGTGACAAACTGACAAGCTAGCAAGCCTCCTCGTCGTCAATAAGAGAGAACCATACCACCATTGGACATTCTACGTTTTTCAGCCACAAGTCTCTTGTTGTCTATGGTTAATTGTTCTACTCTCTTGTGAAGGTCTCTGGTATTGCTGTGGCCAGATCTACATCTCTCGAGTTCGCTCATCAACTTCTTTATTGTCAACTGCAATACAGCCACATCCGGGGGACCACAATACTCCAGAGGCAACGGGTAATGGATTCTTAAAGGGGCAATCCAAGGGGCTGGGGTTCATCCAAGGAAGGAGGAGAGAATCAACCGTATGCCTAGGTGGAGTAAGATTTATTCGACCCTAGGACGTTTAGTCCACTCAGGGTCGCATTGCTTACCGATCAAATTCAACGCTATAAGTGACAATCAGATATCGTCTGTTACTGGTCTTGCCAGTCAATGCTTCACGTCTATCGCAACCCTGTGTTCTTCGGGAGCGTAAAACCTCCAGGTCCTCAAAGGTCAAAAGATCAATGGTAACAGAGTCACCGGTCTGCACAGAAATCCACAATACCCCAGACAACAGTCCACAACAACCCGAAGGGGCAGTGAGATCTTATGATTTTTTTCTTATAAGAGATGGTTACCTTCAACAGAGCTGATTGTAACATAGCGACAAAGACATCAAACTGCTTAAAATTCCCTGTCTTTTGAGTTAGATTTTCTATATCTGTAATATTCGGAAATTTATTAAAATTAGAGGTTCAGAGCCCAAAAGTTGATATCATGTTGACAGATTATGAGCAGGTACAAACAGGCCGTATCGTACGAGGATTGCCAATCCTCAGCAGTCTGTTTGTCAGTTACGATGAGTTCCAAGCTACGACGGCATAATCCCTCCCGAACTCTCGACACCCTCATTTTAACCACGTATTCTCTGCCCCCGTTGCACACATTCGTGGTGACGAGATTCGCGGCTGAGTCATTCATTGCGTCTCTTCCTCTAAAATCAAGCGAGAACCTGGAAACATGACGCGGAGTCACCTCCGACCAAACGTTGAACTCGAATAACAAATTGAGAATGGTAAAATTTTCGTCTGACAATCTGACCTAGCGAAAGACCGATCAATTTGTCTACGGTTTTGATAGTTTTGACATTTCTTGGTGACAATTGGTGACAATGTTGTGACATCTGAAGTGATACTCGGCTTAACTCGGTATTTCTCGGAGCGAAAGAGTATTGTGTTGGCTTAAGGTTAATTTAGCTTATTAGTAATCACGACTTTTAGTTATTACGCGCGGCGAAGTAATATTTAGCGAAACAAGTAGTAAGCGTGCTCGATGACGTGGTTAAATTCCTGATATTTACTCGTGGCATGCATGAACGAATAAGCGTTGATAAAATGAAAATGAGTGCAACTTCATAACAAGTTTGATAGACCAGTGATGAGAATACATGAATACCCCCCGGTTACATAGTACGTACGTACGTAGTACATAGGTACAGGCCACACGCCTATAAGTAATTAATATGTGGTCGTTTTTCTCACGCGACCCAACTAAAGACTTTCCATATGAAATCGGAGAACCTGAGGCAGGTTTGGAAGGCAAGAGTTTATGGACACTACATAGGGCAAAAAGAAAGGTAACTATCCATTGTTGTGGTGGCACATCATAATCACACACACAACCCAATCTAGTGTAAAGTACCTCATAAACGTCTGTCCAAATATGATATGGAAGTATGATTTTATAGGGTAGCACCACAGGAGATGTGTCGGTATTTGTTTTTGAGTTAAAAACTGGCGGAGAGGCACAGGCTGAGATTGTGCGAGCTGCTGTGAAAAGACTCAAGACCCTTAGGCATCCTAGCATACTGACATATCTCGATAGTCTCGAAACAGATAAAATGCTATACCTGGCAACAGAGAGAGTTGAGCCTCTGCATACTCGTCTACGCAACAACAATATTGCAGATGAGAAGCAGAGAGACTTCTACCTGTCATGGGGAATTTTTCAAATCACGGTAAATACCAGTTTGATCCATAGTTAGACCCACAATGAAATACAGAAAAGAGTGGTAATTCCAGTTGTATTATTCCGTTTATTTATATGACTTCTACCTCAATTAGCGTGCCCTCAGTTTTCTCAATAACGATGGAAACTTGCGACACAACAACGTCAATCTTTGGTCGGTTTTTGTTAATGTGGAAAGCGGAGAATGGAAACTGAGTGGGGTCGAGTACACCGCAGCAGTCAGTGCTGCATATACCCAGCTACCACCAGCTTTAAGAACTTACCAACCTCCGGAAGCTAAAGAGAATTCCAAGCCACCAACAAAATGGTAATTATATGGCTACTCCGAATCTCCATTTCAATCAAAATATCGATAGACTCATTCTTCTGAATTTTCATTCTCGTGGATAGTTCAACAGACGCGTGGGGTCTAGGCTGTCTTATTTGGGAGGCATTTAATGGCCCACTAAATAGCAGCAACGAATTAAAGACAAAAACAGATCGGGTAAGAAACTGCGTTACACTCAAATTTTCTAGTAAGAAATGTCACCTGTATTATCATCCATGTAATTCTTGACGTTTGTAGTTCAATCAAGTGGTCTGTTCGAAATCTATAGATACCCAAACATCTGGCTGCTGTCTATCGAGAGCTTACCGGTAGTAATCCAGAGGGACGACCAAATCCAGCCGACGTCATCGCACGTTGTAGGAGCAACGGTGGTTACTTCAAAAATGATTTGGTCGACGCTCTATTGTTTCTCGAGGAAATCCAGATGAAGGAAAAAGGCGAGAAGGGTAGATTCTTTTCCCAACTCGCTGGGCAGCTGGAGAATTTCCCCGAGGGAGTTGGCAGGTACAAAATCTTGCCTCAGCTATTGGCTGCTTTTGAATTTGGGGATGCTGGGAGTGCGGTATTACCACCGTTACTCCAACTTGGTCGTAAATTGCCGGACGTCGAGTATCAGCAGCGTGTTGTTCCATGTGTCGTGAAATTGTTCGCCTCGAACGACCGAGCTACTCGCCTCAGGCTGTTGCAGCATCTCGAACGATTTGTCAATAATCTCCAGCCCTCCACCGTCAACGACGCAATTTTCCCGCAGGTAATTAGCTGTGACAAAGCTGATCTACCAATCGATAAATTTTGTTTATAACTCGTAAACGAAATGCATTATTTCAATTCTAGGTAGCTCGAGGCTTCCTGGACACAAACCCAGCCGTACGGGAACACACAATAAAGTCGGTAGTCCATTTGGCACCCAAGCTCGACTACAATAATCTTAATGTAGAGACGTTGAGACATTTTGCCAGACTCCAATCGAAGGATGAACAAGGTGGCATCCGAACGAATACCACAGTTTGCCTTGGCAAAATTGCGCAGCATCTACATCCCCAAATTAGACAAAAGGTAGGAAAGAAAGCTTTACTTTTCTGATGAGAATTAACAGCGAATTGCACCTGACCCAATGCGGTTATTAATTATTAAATCAACGTTATTATCTTGGTTCCAGGTTTTGATCGGAGCATTTGTTCGAGGTACCCGTGATTCATTTGCGCCCGCTCGTAGCGCGAGTATATTAGCGCTTGCTGCTACTCAACAATATTTTCTATTACAAGAAGTTGCGAACCGAATACTTCCGGCTCTATGTCCTCTCGCTACAGACGTAGACAAAGGAGTGAGGGAAAATGCCTTTCGAACAATTCGGGGATTCCTTTCGAAACTCGAGCGAGTATCAGAAGATCCAGGGCTTCGCGAATCGATGGGTAAAAAACCGACTTATCCAATCATGACCAAGTTGATTCAATATTCCGACTCCTAAATCGGCAATCGAATTTTTCAGAGGCGGATGTAAATACGGCTACGCCGAGTCTGAGCAATGCTGCAGCGACGTGGGCCGGGTGGGCTGTCACTGCAGTCACGGCTAAGTTCTATCGTAGCCAGTCCGATACGCCAAAATCATCCAACAGCCATGTGTCGAGAATTCTGTTGAGCAAGCCCGCCTCTCTCGGTTTGTAGAATCGCATACTATAGATCGAGCTATTAAATTCCACACTTGTTTACACTCGTTTAATCCCACAGAGCAGGCTAGCAGTTCTCAAAGTAGCGCCAGTACGACGACGACGACGAGTAGTGCAACCAGCATGACGTCATTGGACCACGATCAGGATCAAGATGCCCAGAATACGGCTAATACTAATTCCGACTGTGAATGGGAATGCTGGGAAGCTGATAACTGGGGTGATATGGAACAGCAATCACCGGCAAACGTAAACTCCGGGACTCCCGTCACAAAGTCTTTCGGCACAACTTCATCCTCTGTCGCCGGTCCAAAGGGCAACGATCCACAATGGGCAAATCTCGAGGAAGAGCCGGTTGGTTTATTCGATAGTAGTAAACGTAATTTTGGAACGTCAACTAAGAGCTGCGACTATTTTTCTTTGTAGGAAGAGGAGAGTCAGCAAGTATCAAATATTCCAGGGTACGAAGAAGGAGGACAAGATGGATGGGAGGATTCAGAATTTCAACCGCTCGAAGCGTTCACACCTCCCGAACAGTCAGGTGAGATATTTTTTATACGCATCCCTTGTTTGGATACAATATTTTCGAACTGTTCCACGAAATTTTTTCAGAGACAAATAGCAAGCTCGAAGAAGCTAGGAGGAAACGGGAGGAACGGAAGTTGGCACGTCAACGTCAAATGGAAGCAAAGAGGGCAGCGAAGGCCCGGGACAACGGTCCAACTAAAAAGCTTTAGTTCCATTTACCGGATTGCCAGGAATTGGGAACAATTGTATCTTGATCACAATAATGAAAACCGCTTTAAAAATAGGTTGCTGTTAATGTGATCCAACATTCAGACTGTATCAGTTATCCGATTATCGATTATCATTGTCATTATTAGAATTACTCATTATAGTTACATAAGTCGTAAGCCATTTCGAATGTACGTGCCGCGCAAATTATTTTTCGATTCTTATCTCCATTCGGTGAATATTGTAGACTTGGAAAAAATTCGCAGCATACTTTGCGGAACGCACGTACAAAATATATACATACATACATGCGAAGTTTTCTCAAAATTACATCTTTTCTCACGACCCGTTTTATCGAACAAATCAGTAATACTCAACCGAGCTGATTTTTGAAAACCGTTTGCCAGATAAACGGTACAAGATCGAGATAATTTCACGCATTTTTCGATAAACGAAAGTTTACTTTATTGGATAGAAGTAATTCTGCAAAGGTATGGAGATTACTCTTCTGGTCCCCGAGCGGTACTCAGCTGTCGTCCGTACGCTCATTGACTAAATTTTCAATCGGCATTGGCTCATCCGTTTCCTCCTCTGGCGCTTTTCCATCGTCCTCCGTGGATTTGTCGTCGGTTGTAATACGGGTTTGTTCGTCCTCGTCGTCTGTGTCATCGTCGGCCCCGGGATGCGCAGGGACATGACGAGATGGACTGAGGGCTCTTCGCATCGTACCAGGTTTTTGCCACTCCTTTTGCGTGCTCTAACGAACGAATAAATAAATTGAATGAAATTCGCATCCCACCTGACCATGAACCCTTTGAAATCTTTTATACTCACGTTGATCTGCGCCTTCATGCTGCTCACTTTGTCGACGTAGTAATCGTAAACAAACTTTGCCATGTGAGGCATGTCCTCGATGACGACCGGTGGCTCCGCAAAGGGTGGTAGCGGAACCTCGTTCAATCTCTGAGTAGGGTGAGTCTCTTGCGGTAGTATGTGAAGCTTCAAGGGGCGCTGCATCAGCTGATCGAACGCCGGCGTCAGTTCGAAGCAATTTTTGAAGAGGGAAACCCTCGCGAAAACGTAAAGACCGAGTCTGGCACGGGACATGGCGACGACGAGACGTCTGACGTCCCTCAAGTGACCAACGGCTCGCGCTTTCACAAGAGACAGCAATATGTAATCATTTTGCTGACCCTGATACTTATCCACGGTGGTAACTTTATTCGGGCGACCAATCAGTGGATTATTTGCGCATCTGATATTGATAACATCCCTGATGAGATGCTTCTGACCATTATAAGTGGTCAGTATGCTGATTCTATCCGCGGGATAGCCCAGTAAACGCATGTACATAAAAACAGCAACGCAGTATTCAGCCTCGGCAAGGTTTTGGTAGAAATAGGCACTGGGTTCGCTCTCGCCGACGCCATTAAAGTCTTCCACGTTGATCAATTGGAAGTCAAAAACGAAACCGGCGTTAGCAACGAGATACTCGGGGCTCTTTTTCACATGTTCCAGGTTGCCGAGTTGTTTGTAACGCCAATTGTAGAGATTACATATACTGGGTCTCGCTCGACCTTGGCCGTCTAAATCAACCGTGGGAACTCCGAGCCTCACGAATCGTGCGAAAAGCGACTGTTCCATGTTCGAATACTTCTGGAACGCCATATTCTTTATCACAGGAGGTAACTGATGGTGATCACCGATCATTATCCAACGCTTCAATCGATTGTAGCCATCCTGTGGATTCTGGAGTAGCAGTGGTATGAAAGTTTCGATTTCCAATATCTGGGCAGATTCTTCCATTAGTATGTTGTCGTATTTAAATCCCATGTCAACCAGTTCCCGTCTCTTGAGCGCTGCGTGCGTACAAGTCATCGCTATGACCTTTGCCTCTTTTACCAGTAAATATTTTGACCTGTCGAGCCCCGATCTGAGTAGCTCAAAGGCACGGAACTCTTCAAGTTGAGCAAACATCCTTTCGATGTACCTGCGTGGAAAAAATCGTTACACTTTATCTTGGCATCGAAGTAAATTCTCCGATTGAAGATTAATTAATGAAGAAAATTTACCTGAAACAACCTTGGGCGATTTCCATATCCTCATCGTACGACTTTTGCTTGAACAGTGGTTGCGGCGCATTATCAAAGAACTTGTGGAATGGAAATTCGTCGGAGATTATGTTGGGGGATGGATTTTTTCCGGACCTTTGCTTGATTCGGCCATTAAATCGTTCCCATCTAGCGAGCACTTGGTACATGAAAAAGTGCCCTGCTGTTTCACACGTGTAAGCCACGTCTCCTTTGACGTCGAGAGATTCTTGCAATCTTTGTACTTCCATCAGCAGGTCCAATCTCTTTGCCAGAACGTAATTGACCCTTCCGTATCGGCTGAAATCTTTTTCAGTCTCAAGTGCTTCCTCCCCATGACCGAGACGCAAGAGATGTCGCTCGTCTATGTCCAGCGCCATGATTTTTTCGAATAACTGATTAAGGGCCTGATTCGAATGCGTTACGATCAGCGTTCGTTGGTTAGGAAAATTGTGGTAGAGATTTGATATGATTTGAACGGCGACATCCGTTTTTCCGGTTCCCGGGGGTCCGACCACCAAAGTCAGTCCGGGTTGCATCCCCGCACGAATCGCTTCTACTTGCGTCGGTGTAAAAGGAATCTGATTTCTGGAACAATAATTTCAATGTTGCGGCGTCGAAATTTTAATAAAAAATCACAACTTACCTCTTGGGTTCGTTGGCTTTGTACGGTCCGCGACTCGGAGGAACGTGGGGTTCGACGACGACGACTTTTTTCACAGGAACCTTGTTCCGTCTATCGAGTACCTCCTCAAACGTTAGCCGAAACGGCCTGACCAGTTTGCTCTCGTCGGTTTCCTTGATGTTGATTTCATAGCCTGGAAAACTTGCCTTGAGGTGATCGATATTCAGAAAAGTGTCGTTGAAATCCATCGTCGCAATTTCGTCGGGCATTCTACAAATTTATTTCCATTCAACGATTATTAAAGCCCTCGGAATCTTACCAACATCGAAGCTATCGAAGCCACCGCGTACCTGAAATATTGCGCAGCGCCAGGATCCCCGTATCCAAGAATTATGTTGTGCAGCCAATCTGGTACAACGCACTCTGTGTTCATGAGTTCCCTGATAGTCTCGAGAACTGCCTTGAAGTTGTTCTCTTTTGGCTTACGTCTCATAATTATATTGAATCCCTCGTAGACATCCTCTTTTCCATGGCTTGCCATATCCATATCTATGCGATATTGATTGGAATCTAACCAAACACGGTAAGTCCTATTTTCACCGGGTAGCACAGGCCTCGGTTCAGGGCCATCCTCTATGACCCTTCCATTTGAATCCAGCATACCCTCAATCTCGCAACCACGGACAGTTGTCAAACCAACCTGGGGCACAAACGGTAGCTTGTGACTGTATTTAGTCCCTGAAATTTTCATACAAAATTTATTCAATTATTCTTTAATTTCACATTTCAATAATAACCCCGATCCTGCGTATTTCGGAAAGTGCGATTGTCTTACCGATTGTGTTGGGAGGCTTGATGGAAATTAAAAAGCAAACATCGTGTTTTCTGAGGCTCTCCCATTCTGCTTTGATCTCTTTACGAACACTCAGATTGACAGTTACGTCTGCTCTTACGCGGGAAGGCCTATTCTCTCCAATATTTGGTTTTGCGACCTCAACAACGGCAAACTGTGTTATTGGTTGTGCCATTCTGGCCCATCCGCCATAATAAACGCTATCATCTTCAGCACGCCTGGAATATAAATGAGATAAATCGAATTATGGATGTGAAGGCATGTGTGCAGAAATTAGAGAAGATTAGAGTTATCTACAGAAGGCGGACATGGCATAAACTTTGACGCATTGTATTACGCGTGAACATCAGATAAAGATTGAAGGCAGACGGGTAGAGGAGATACTCTGTATTATGTACTGACCATGGGCTCAATCTGCTGACGGAGTCTTCGATATCCTGACGTATTTCATCTGAAAAAAAAAATGTAACAACGAATGCGTAAATTCGTATGATGCGATTGCGTCATTTGTATCTACACCTGATTACCGTGTGCGTGTGGATTACACTTACAGGTAGATTCGAGTCTAAAAAGATTGAAGTTTCTTAGTAGATAATCGTGCAGCGTTAAGAATTGAAGATTCAACTTTGGTAGCGCAAGACATCCTTCACCGGAAAAATATTCAGTCGGGACGATACTTTCGTTCCAGACAACCTCTTCGGTCGGGTAGAGCGGCATCTCATTTAATTCCTCGAGTTGTGATGACCGCCGTTCGTGTCTCGATATCTGAAAAATGAAAGAGGTGTAATTTTGGAACTTTATTCCCAAATACTCGTCGATTATACTCAATTACTCACCAGCAACTCTCGTAGAAAGTCCAAATCTAATCGGTACCAATTTTCATCCGCTTCTCGCTCCTCAGGTGGGACGAGGTTCAAATACGTAGCGATTGATCGCAGTTTTTCCTGACTGCGAAACATTAACGATATTTAATGATTATTACTGTTCTTTTCATGCATTCTCATATTCGCATTCGAGCCAATTAGATTTGTCAAACGTACCTCAGGGTGCCAAAGTGCTTATGGAGCGTTTCTCTGGTATCAACGCTCGCCACATTTGCAAGCGCAAAACTACGTAGATCCGGAAATTTCGCAAAAGCAGCTTTCTGTTTAGAAGAAATCAAAAAGATTATTAATTTTCAGGGCTGAGTTTGTCCGGCATCTATTATTGCAATATGTATTATCTCATACTCATTGTGAAACAAATAAAAATGAATAGAAAAAAAATGAATAATTATAAAAACAGCAACAATCACATAAGCCAGGATTTTAAACACAAACGAGCCAATTTGTGTGTGTATTAACTGAGAACGTAATTCAGAAGAAAGATAGCAGAGAATGAAGGCCAATTCGTTCCGTCACATCAAGTTTTATGAAATAAAAAGTTTACATTTTCGGATGACATTTATCTAAACAATTTACCTGAAGTGACGTGATTTTCGTATAGTGTAGCTGCGTCATGTCATGATCGGTGAGGGGATCTCCAGTTTCCTCGCTAATCTCAAATCTAGCGTAAAACTTGAGCATCTCCAGCAGCTGAAATCAATTCTTATGTAAGAACTATGACAGGAAGTTACATTCGGAAGTAAATTCCAATCGGAATCGACGATTTAGCGATATGCCTGAAATATTTCGTGAATTTTTCTTTGATAATTTTTACAATAGGTCATCATACGTATCAAATATTATCAAGTGTCAAGTCTCGACACTCTTCCGATTGTATGTCGGTCTTTTTTTTCTTTCCTTATAGTATCCTACGGATTATATCAGAAAAAATTATATTTCATAAAACATCGATACACGAACATCCGAAGGCCTGTTTGATCGGTATATATTCGTGCAAAGTTTACGATCTTGACTCAGCTACGAAATAATCGTCATACGCCCATTGATTAGATTATCATATCAAATTATCATCGTTGAGCGATCCATATTACAAGCTGATGTAAGAAACGACACTTACTTAGCTAATACATGCGAACCGAAACTTTGTAATTTCGCGATGACATTTTGTATGAATTTCGAAAATTATTCATGCATATATGTAAATTATTGCGGACAGCGCATACGTCTGGACAAATCTTCTGCAAGAAAAAAGAAAGAATAATAATAATTAATGATAAAAAAATCTTCACACGTCTCTGAATTTGTTGTTTCACAGGCCTCCCCCTCCTCGCCCCCGCACCTCATCGTTTTCTATCAGCGCTTTTTCGCTCCCCACTTTTTTCTTATCCCCTTCCAACTCAACTCTCGTATCGCAGCACAAGCCTTCAGGCATTTATTTGTACACTTGTGTGTAGAGGCATACGATTACACGAGTATGTTAATAAAAGATTCTCGCTGTTCAGTGCGTCCTTTGACTCCGTGGTGTGCACGAAGGACGTGCATTTAAATAGTGTGTACATACTGTTACTTAAATCACGTTCGGTGCGATACAAATACTGCGCGCGAGGCGGTAAACTTTAAACATTGTACAGTAAGATTGTTATACGGATTATGAAAATGGTATTACTAAATGTTTGACGAACAAATGACTGAAAATTTTGAAACTTTGGACTAACAGAGACTGGTGATACAAATTTAATCGTGTGTCTAACGGCAAAGCCGTCTGCAGTTCGACGGAAAATATTCTTCGTGCCAAGTGATTAATACACTCATATGATTATCAATGAAAATTATTTCAACGTTTCTTTCCAAAGAGGTGCATCTCTGCTATACGTTGTAATTTTTTTTTTTGTCTTTCTTTTTGTTTTCTGTAATGCAGAATGAGACGTACGCGGTGAAGTGGTAAAACAAGTTGAAATAAGGAAAGGGCCAAAGAAAGAAAAATCAAAGTGTGGTGAAAGAGGAAGAAATAAAAACGATAACAAAAATTTTTTTACATATAGCAGAGACTATTTTCTTATCAATTCGTTAGGACAAATAAGAGGAAAAGTCCCACGTTTAACGGACAATACAGAAGTGTATTCTTCTTATTGTTAGATAATATATCATACCTATGCGTATATTGGAATAGAATGAAATAATAAAAGGGGATATTTCGGAGTAATAATCCAGAACTCATCGGGGTAAGGGGAACACGCTCACGACCCTCGGGTGAAAAATAAAAGTGAAAGGAAAGCATTGGTAGCAATAAATGAGACAATATTAGTTTCGAGAAGATAGAAGATGCACGTATCATAACTAATCGACTGCGCTATATAATAATAACAACAATAAAAAAAATGCGCAATTAATTTATGCCGACGTGGAAAGTGCATAATTGATGCGAATGGTCGCTTAGTTAGTTTTTTTGATGGTAAGAATCGAGCGTTGAAAGTATCAGGAATCGTCAAGCCAATTTGGAAATACCTATCATTATACGAAAATAGAAGTTCCATAAGATTTTATTGAGAAGCTCGATTTTATATAAAGCTGCGGCTGGTCCACTCGAAGATGTGGCAGATAAAAGGTAACCCACGGAATCAGGATGGTTACGGCATTCGCATTATTGGCTGTGGGTATACACACGTTTATACATATACTATATTTACTAATCAATATCTGATAGGTGAATCGTCTCATCGTCGTTTCAAATAATCAAACACATGCACGTAATATGTATGCAAAACAATGAATAAAACCCGTATCTTAACTGGAGGGCGTGCAGCGTTTTATTGAAGAAATCGCGTCGATGATATTATATGGTAATTCAACTAAATATTGCGCAGCTAGTTGTTTCCCGGATACCGCTTTCAGTTCCAATTTCTCGATTTCAAACAACCACGCGTGTGAAAATTGAGGAAATAACTCGATGAGACATCGCTCTATACATGGATAATTTTATAACTCGATGAAATTCTATGTCCGATTTTATAGCGCAATAAACACCGCATGTTGGTCAACGAAAAATTGAATATCCAAATATGTACGTATTTATTGCAGTTCTCGCGATTCTCCTCATCCACCTGATAAGTCCTTGCCAATCTGTAAACCGATGTTGTCCCGAAAACGTTCAATGGCAAGATGGTTCAAACTGTACCGACGGTTCGAAAATTCAACTCGAATGTCCAAATGGTATATTCATATTGGATCCACACGAGAATCCCATCGGAGACAACTTTACGATAATTGAAGGAGAACTCGCATTCGCTGAGGATCTGGGACGCATAAGTGAAGATCGGTACCTGATCAGTTCTCTACATAATTATTAAATCTCACAGATTCACACAGCTGTGAATAATCCCTAAAATTTCTTCTCCTAGATTTTGTCTTGCCAAAGGTCATAGCGAGGGTTCTACTATTGCATTCGTATGTTTTGAGAATGCTCCGAGCGAATGGCGTCAGATCCTGTTCGGTGTACTGTGCACTTGTTCGGCTTTGTTCTTGCTGGCTACTTTAACCGTGTACATAATCCTGCCGGAATTAAGAGATCTACAAGGAAAGATCCTGATGTCTGCTATGACATCTTTGTTATTCGCCTACATATTACTTGCCATTGTACAACTGGATCCAGAATTGTCGCTCGAAAATGATCATCTTTGCAGAGGACTAGGTAGGATAAAAAATTTCCAAAAAATTCATCGGTGTATCGTTGAGAGCCTGATTATTACATCACGATGTATACGAGCTGCATTTCACGTTTCCCGGGAAGTTTTTTTTCTTTATATATATAGATATACATACATATATATGCATACTAGACTGTGCCAAAACAAATGACTATTGTTTTTTTTTTAAAGTTATATCAAGAATACTGTTCGGAATTTTTGCTCTTAATGTTAACATTGAGAGTTCCCTCATCCCGTTTGAATAACATGGAAATTTCTTTTTTCAACTTTGGAATTTTATCACTCACCAACGGATCGGTACACCATAATGTCCAAGACATATTCTTGAGAGATATTAAACGCTCTACAAATAAGGGCTCTGGTCAATTTTTGAAAAATCTACTTCTTCACAATTTATTCAAGGTCAAAGTTGAACATGTAATCACTTTTAATATTTTCTCACTTTTCCGGTGAAACTTATGTCATAAAACACAGAATATTATTACAAAATGATATGGGATCTTATTGGTAAATGATTTTATTATCCCGGAAATTATTCTTAATTGAATTTGCTAGAGAATGATCGGTTATTTATATTATTTCTTTTTTGTATAATCTTTTTTATATGTAAATATAAATAACTGATGATGGTGTAATTATTAAGAGCTGAAATTTTAACTGTACTTCTTTTGCGTCATTTCGAACAATATTTTCGATACAACTTTTGAAAAAAAAAAGTAGTCATTTTTTTTTTGGCACAGTTTAATATATTATATATGTGTGTGTGTATATATATATATCTATCTCCTTTTTTTTTGCAAGTCACCACCAAAATATTACGCAAGATTCCCAATTATACGGCACAATTAACGTAACAAATTAGTATCACAGCTACACTTTTGACCTCGATTATCTTTACAACGAGAGGAACGCGGCTCTGCGTGTATAATTAGTCAGATAATCCTAATCGTAACAGTTTGTTCAATGTTTATAGTGATGAACCTTGGGAATCGCGTATCGAATACATGTCCAAAAATTTATAGGATCAAATTGGTATAATAAATTCACTTATAAATTCGTTTCAGCGTTCACCATGTATTATTGCTTCATGGCAGCCTTCCTCTGGCTCCATTTGGTCGCCTTCAATCTCTGGAGATCAGCGTGGTAAATTTTACAGTCGATGGCGATTAGCTGCTGCGAATTTCAATTCATTAGCTCAGTCTGTATATGTGATTAAGATGATGTACGACACGCGTATGTATTGATTTGCGATTAGTACCACATACATTATATAGGTATGTATGGTAATCGCATTACAACTAGTATTCGACGGCTCTGCACCAGAGCGACGAATATAACTTGTTTAGTTTCGCAACTGGATACAACCGATATGCGACGTTTACATCAGAAATCACGTAGTTATAAACGTTGCTGATCCGTATTCAGCTGAAGCTCTTCTACGATAAACTGAATGTATGATAATAACAACAACAATAACAACAGCAACGATGATATAAAATGTGCTATCTGGTTGCCATAGGTTTAGCAAGCCAATGCTGAAAGATCAGACGTGGTATATGGTATACAACGTAGTCGCTTGGGGCTTGGCTGTTTTATTCTTGATGGGTGCACTCATCGGGCATCACACCACCGGATACATTTTGAGTCCAGGATTTGGCGAGCAAAGTTGTTGGTTCGCGGGTAGGTGACCCACTTTGAGGAACGGCGTTCGAACGGTTTTATAACTTATCGGATCCCTTTTAATTTCACAGGATCTCATGAGACCTGGGTCTACTTCTACGGACCTGTCGGATGCCTAATGACCTTAAATGTTATTTACTTTTCTTTGACGTGCTACGAGCTGTGGCATAAGTACAAAGATTTCAGTGGAACTAGATTAAGGATACTCAGGTTCAAGTGTATGCTTTACTTAAAACTTGTATGGGTCATGGGAATTACTTGGATATTCGAAGTAATCTCCTTTGCTACAGGTTCAAAGTGGATACACTACTGGTTAGTGCCGATCAAGTTCTTGCCTGACAATCAGGCTGCTGAAAAACTGCGGTAATCGCTACAGTGAATAATTGTTCTTTCTACTTTCCAGGATGGTAACCGATGCTCTGAACAGCCTCCAAGGGTTGATAATATTTTTGCTCCTCGTTGCCACTCGAAAACGTGTTCTGAAACTTCTGGCAAAGAAAAGACCCCTGGGATTGAATTTCCCTAAAAGTTGGGCTGCTGGCTACGACGAGGAGTGTGAAGTTGTTATTTCGGAAGAAGAAGTTGAACTCTCGCAAACGGGATAACGGTTCTCATTTGCAAAGTGATTTCATGTTAAATAATTATAATCAATCGTTATACCATTGAAAATTGCTCACCATGTACACTACAGGGACATAATTATCTATCAGAATGCACAACGGTCAATTACACTGACTGCAGTGAAGTGTTGCAGCACGCGGAATATTCCGGATTTTACCGAGTTTTATACAATAATAATCATATTTGATATTACTCCGCATATTGGCGGCTGGTATACTTTAGATATTGATATTGAATCTCTGTAAATTTCATATACAACTATACATAGACTATACTTCAGAAATTCAGAATATATTCAGAAAACATATGTACACCACACCTGTGCGATAATGCAATGAAATTTTCAACATGACATGATTCGCAAATTTAAAAATTCTAATTCGTGGACTTGGTAGATTACAAGTAGATAATTATTCGGGAGGAGCATTCTCATATCTCGCTATTATCCTTTCAAAATTCAAATGTAATTCAATGCCACCGTTCCGGTAGTTTTTTGTACCGGGACGGCAGGAGTTGGCTATGGAAGGTAGCACGGGAGATGAATGAGAGATCAGCGGCTATGACGGGATCCTACTAACCACCGCTATGACCTTGCTACGACGTCCAACCTGTTGGGTAATGTAGAGCAAAGAGGATAGATGTGAAACTGCACGGGCAGCCATCTACTCGAAGGACCACGAAGTTCTGTGGCCGTACACAAAACTTTTCGAGAATACATACGTATGCGTACGTACGTACGTTCATACATGCTACTCAACGGTTCGATCAATGAGGCAATATACGGAGGTGGGTATGGTGGGAAAGATTGGCATGTAAGAAGTGAAGTAAAGTTACAAGCGTAGAGCAAGCACGTCTATCGTATGCGGTGCTCTGATATTTAAGTGATGCGGTATCGAATGCCGGACGATGATTAACGACTGACAAGGGTGTTCGGCATACCGGGAACGCGCCCGGTACCAGGTAGCCACTGACGAGAAAGGATTAAGGATATTAGAGAAGTGGAATTCAAGTGATTCATCCGTATTCGCGATGTTCGCCCTGGTTGTCCGTGTAATTTTTATTACCGCCTACTTGACCATCGTATCGACTGTCTTTCAGGACTCGACGTCGTCGTTGGTAGACACGAGTGTTCGATCGAGTTCCGTGATAGTTGGCAAATGCTGTGAGCTCAATGAATTAATGCTAGATGGTCGATGTGCCCTAGCAAAGGAAGCACGTCACGCAGCTAAACCTTGGAAGCCAAAGTTCACCGACGAACATGGTCACCCTCTAGCAGTAGAGCCTAAGTTTGAATTAAGAGTTGGTCTGCCACAGTGTAAAAGTACCGAGAAGCAATGGGACATCTATCATGCTCCTGACACCAGTATAGACTTGCTCATGATA
The DNA here is from genome assembly GCA_963932425.1 of Athalia cordata. Taxonomy (NCBI): domain Eukaryota; kingdom Metazoa; phylum Arthropoda; class Insecta; order Hymenoptera; family Athaliidae; genus Athalia; species Athalia cordata. Next base: position 39,098,674 of record OZ010626.1, read on the forward strand.
CTACCCTCGGGGAAGCTCCGTCATTGCATAGAGTGTGACGTCGTCGACTTGGATAAAATGGCACAGATTAAGGGTCAAGACAATGGAAACAACAGAATCTACTACGACTATGAGTTTGGGACTTACTGTGCCGACGAGATGATACTGAGTAACGATGAGACACCAAAATTCTATGCACGTGTCTGTCTGCCGTCGAATACACGTATTATGCAGCCAGATTATATGATGAGGCGTGTAATAGACCCAGCCTTTCGAGCAATCTCTATTGTCTGTTATCTGATCGTTGCTGTCGTTTACTTTGTCTTACCCCAACTACGCAACTTGATTGGAAATATTATAACAAGCATGACCATGTGCCTTATAACCAGTCAGTGTGCGGACATGGTTAGAATTTTCACTGAATTTAGCAGTCACGTCAGCTTCCTCGTTGCAGGTAACTTGCCAGCAATTGTCATGTAGATTTATAAATTGACAGAATGTAGTTTAACACATTTCTGGGTTTCAGATGCCATAACATACGTATCCCTGCTCTCTGCATTTTTCTGGCTCAACATTTTAGGCTACTACATTTGGAAGACCTTCAGGTCACGCAATGTTTTTTTGCGGGTGACCGATGGTAGAAAATATTGCTATTACTCCATCTACGTGTGGTGCTCAACTGCGGGTATGGGGGCTATGGCTATATTTGCCCACTTTGTATTGGATACAAACAAGCCAACCATTGACAACGCACCCTATGCTCCCCAAGAGACGATAGGATGGCTAGGCGTTGCCGTCTTCTTTACGCCTGTTGCATTTACCATCTTTTTAAATTTATGGTTTGTTATAACAACTATGAAGTCTATTAAGCGATTGAATACATATGGCAGGATTCACCATAAAATGAAATATAGTTTTAGAATGTTTGTATTTTTGTTCGTCATTATGGCAGTATCTTGGTTATTTACTCTGCTCTCCTGGATGAGATATGAACTCGTTTATTGCTACATCGTAGTTAATTTGTTACAAGCAGTTCTAATTTTATATGTATGCGTGTTTGGTCAAAGGCGAGTGACTTTCTTATTAAAAAAAACGTGCAACTGTTGCAGCCCGAGCGAGACTAGCCAGGGTCTTGATTGGGGGGAAGAAATGACAGCTATCAATGTGGGTTAAAGATGTCAGGGGTAACGGATCTCATTGAAATATGATTCAAATAACCTACATTCCACCATACGACCCTCTTATAAACGGGGCACAAAAAAAACATGCAACATCGATATATATATCAGACACGATCCTAACATTGACAATTGGGAAGGAATATTTTCCATGCATTTAAAAAAAGACGCATGTTTTGCAAACTACAGTATTCATTTTATATTTAAATTTAGGAATAAGTCCAATTGGATTGTGAATTAATTTTTTTTATAGTCATACCACAGTGACGTACTTACTATGTTATTTTTTCTATCCTTGATCTCAAAAATGTGAGGCGAATGTAATAGAATCCAAAGCTTCTGACATTCGACAAAGTCAGTTTACTGAGATATTTTATCAAACTTTGCGGAACACCCGAAATTTTTCAAAATTAACAAAACTCGTCATTCGGCATGAGGCTTGACTAGACCGGAAATAACTATGTACCTTCCACGGTGCCTTCATTTTCAGAGTAGTTGAGAGAATTTACAATCTCGAATTTTTATACACGTTCGAATCTATCGATAAATATGAATAAAGGTTTCTCATAACAATCACCCCTTACCAACTTAATCTACCTGTATCTTTGTAAGCAATCTAATTTTCACAGCTATCACTCACCTGGTTAAAAAGTCCTCCTTCTGGGCGATCTACCAAGTTGGAGAGTTGACAACGTACGACTAGGTGGCTATCGTCCATAACTGTGTTGAAAAACCGTCTGGTAGGTAACAGAGCTTCCAAGTCAATGACCAGCTCCAAGAACCTCTCGCAATAATGTACCTTATCAGGCAACAATGGTCCTGGAATTCAAAAAGGAAGGCTATAAATTAATATTTTTATTCTTTGTTGAATGACATTTAAGTCATTGGCATTTTTGTTCCTTTAATCAGTACTTACCTTCAAGTTGTATAGTTTCCAGGACAGTCATGAACTTGACCATAAGCCGCTGTAGAAATCTGCGTTCCCAGTCCAATTTTTCCTTAAGCTCTGGATTATCTTTTTTTTGTATGATTTTCCAATACTTCCTCCACTTAGGAAATTTTCTAAACTCAAACTCACGTCTTCCCTGTTGCAGAGAGACCCACATGGATAGAGACACAAGCCTTTTTACTTCATTCCTGACCAGTGCTACCTCCATGGAATTAAAACAATGATTCAAGAAGACGATCAGTGCAGTTTGCTCTTTGAGGTCAAAGTCCATAATACTCTCTTGGAGGCAAGCTTCGAGAACTTGTTGGAAGAACCCAGGAAAATGTTCAGGATTTTTGGCAAAAGCTTCCCAAACTTGAACTCGTTCTCGAAACTTTTCATTCAGCATGACCACCACTGACATCATGTGGCTGTGCGATGCCTCTTTTGTCACGTAATTTGGCCACAGATAATTTTCCAGGTATTGACTGAACTCGAGCATCATTATGCGTCGAATTGAAAACTTTGAAGCACATATTTCTTGAATGTACACGTCTTCAACTATTTGTGGGTCAAACTTGAGATGTGACTCGGTCGTATGAGGAGCCCAATACTTATTTGCCAACTGGAATGAAAAATTCATATACAAATATAGAAAATTGGTGGATATTCTTGAGAATAAATTAAGCAAGGATTATTCGTTGACTCGATGGAGAGTCCCGAAGCATGTAACAATTTGGTAACAACAACATTACTTTGATTCGTTAAGGACGTACTGACTAACCTGAGTTATTCTGTCGGCATTTATTTGTTCAACCGTTGGAGCCGGATTGTTTGTTTTGACCAACGTTGGAGCCCCAGGATTTTCCATTTTTGGAATGTCAGCAATAATTATGCGTCTCTTCTTACTACCGCTGTGCAATCATAACTTCATAAATGTATTCAATCACTGATCACTATCAATCACCGTAATCACCTAGAAAAAACCATACCACAACACACGCCAACCAAACGAACCACTCTAGAGCAAAGCCCTAACCTCTTTGGATAAAAGTTCACTACCGGAAAAACGCCACTCTACTGCAGATCGCGTGTATAATATTTGAAAACCGACACAGACGGGAACACTATCGAAAGACACAGCACGAGTTCCTTGTCATTCTAGATCAGAGACTCGTGCAGGCATTTTATTTTCATGGTCAAGGACGCCATCTGTGAGTTGTACAGTGACAAAACGGCCGCACTACCGGTGTAGGGTCCCTACTGCAGTGTATCTCTGCTTCGAAGGGTGCAAGCGAAGACTCTTCGGGTGGAAGGTTATCACTTGTTGTCATTCAAACTTGAGAACCTTGGAATTGAGTTGAATCGAAGACTGTCACCGAGATTATTGAAATGATGAGACGGTCGAGCAAGGAGGAACTTGTTGTTCCAGTGATTTTGGAGGAGCCACTCACCAGCGAATCGTGTTGCAAACTTATCTCGGAATTAGTCAAGTATCTCCTTTACCAGAAGCAACAGATACCTGTCACCTTTGAGTACCTGCTCAGAATGGATGCTTCTACAGTTGGAGCTAATGACCGGAATCTCACAACCGCCAGGGCAACCCTGGCGTGCCTGCAAAATATTTCAGATAATTTGTACATCGAATTATGTCGTGGTAGCAACCTTGTCAGGGAAATCGTGATATCAATGGGAGCCACGATGCTATCACCAAAACTTTGCGTAAGAGTTAGTCTACCCTTAGGGATATTAGATGGTCGTAGCCATCTTACCCAACAGCATTCCTCCCGTAAGCCCCTTTTGAGCCTGATAAGGTACGTTGAATTTTTCATTTGTGATCCTGGTTCATTATTACGATTTTTGGTCACTGTTGAATTCTTTCAGATCCATGACCGAGAGTACAGCTTTCCAAGACGCTATGACAATGCCATTGGGACCTACCAACACATTCATTCTTCTCCAAAAAAATGATTGCAGCAGTGCATCAGAATTTTTCCTGCCAAAACCACGCTACACGATGCCAAACAGAACATCGGGGAGCCGTTTCCACATCAAGTTAAACCACCAAGATCAATATGCTAACAATTGTAGCTGCGGAAATGTTATTAAAGTTTATCATGACCAAGATTCTTCTTGCGCCGATCTGGGGGCAAGTCAGACTCCACTCGAACTTGAAAAAGTCACGACAAGCATCGAGCCATCAAAATCCGAAGCCTATCAATGGTTCCAGTCTAGAGACGTGATTAAAGGTTTTAAATTTTCTCGGTGACCCTTTGCTGCCAGCTATTGTGCTTTAGTACTTTGTTCCTGGCCCTGGCATTTTGGTTGGTGTATACTAGGAATGGGTTCTACAGCGGGAATATGAGTTTCATTTATACCATCTGTGCAAACTCGATTACCCATTCGATTAGTGATTTAAGTGAATTGATAATTAGGGCAGATAAACTTATACGTTTATCAAGGATGTATACATGACTAAACAACGATTCAGTTGCATATAAAAGTCTTTAGCTAAGAGACCAATGGAAGAATAGGAGATGTGGAAATTTCCTAATCATATGTTCCTCAACATATTAATAAACAGATTGAATTATTTACGTATCGGTATTCATATTCAGAGTTCAGAGAGTCAGCACCCCTGATCTTGATAATCTAGACCATCAGAGCGATTCTGTTGGAGGTTGTTTAAAAAAAAGGTTCAAACCAACATAAGATCAAGTTCAGCATTGCATAACCACCTCTTAGATAAATTTACACGTATGTAATATGATTGCTGCACAGCTCAGCTGATAATATCCAAGGCACGCAATTCAGTGAGCAGTGATGAACTTGTGTAATGAGTTTCAATGGGTAAGACAATTGTTGTACATTGACGAGTATTTTTTTAAGAATAAAATGCAGTAATAGTGGGAGGTGGCCTTAAAAGTCTGTTGAATCATTTGAACCTTTCAGTTTAGAGAGTATCATTCTCACGATCAGCTCTGAATTTTAACACATGGTAGAATGGATACCCTTAAGTTTTTAACTGCCGAAGAAAAGGCCTCATACGACCAAAACGGATTTATAAAACTGACTGGGATATTCACGGATACAGAGTTGAAAACAATTTCAAACGAGTATGACGATCTTTTCGAACGCAAGAATGCAGATAACCAGAGTGGACTGGAATCAGCGTGGGCTGGAGACAGGATGAAACAAGAAGCTGGGTACATCGATTATACGGTTGGTGCTATCTTTGGATAATTTTTAAAATTGTTTATTTGTTTCTTTCTATTATTTGTCCCTACTAATTGCTCAAATGGATGGTAAATAGGTGAAATCGATTCATAACTTGCAAATGCACAGCGCTGTATTTACCAAGGTTATCACACACTCAAAGTTGTTGGATGCTGTGGAGGATGTGATGGGGACAGAGAATATCCTGTTACATCATACAAAGGCACACATCAAACCTCCAGAAAATGGAGCTCCATTTCTGATGCATCAGGATTATCCCTACTTTCCCTTTAAAAATCATACCATGTTAGCTGCTTTCCTGCACTTGGACGACACAACACCAGAAAATGGAGGTCTTGCCGTGTATCCAGGAAGCCACAAACTTGGGCCCCTCGAAGACAAGGGCGTGACAGCCAAGAATGGCGAGCAATATCATTACGTAGATCAGGACAAATTCCCACTTTCAGGAGCTACTCCAGTCTCAGCAAAGAAAGGTGAAATAATCATGTTCTCCTATCTCCTCCTCCATGGATCGTACTTAAACCTCTCCAATAGACCTCGGAGAATGTTACTCATACAACTCAGGGCTGCCGAAGACGAGCCTACCAAATTATGCCATCAATCTCCAGCACAGAATCTTGTGCTTAGAGGGAAAAACAAATACCGTGCTGCAAGCATGGCTACTCGATTCAATCCGTGATGCGAAAAATTTAAAAAATGCATTTCTATATCCCTAAATTTGTGTGTTCTTATACCTTCACATTTCTCACTATCATTCCATACCCAAACGGTATATTGATCTTTTTGGACAAAACCACTTAAGGGATTGACAGTTATGATTTTATTTCTTGAAACCTTCCCATCTAACAATAAAACATAAAAAATTGAACAATTTTCAGACAATTTCGTTTTGAGAAAAGCTGAGTGGTGTCAATGTACAATGTATGCGTGATCTCGCTTTTATTTGTCCGGCTATCTGAAAGAAAGTTTTTTTTTTCTAATTCGTACGGCTATCCGAACGAGCGACCCAGGTCGGGGCATGTGCCTGACGCGCCAAGTCCAATCGGGAATTCAATTTGAAATTTCATTCAAGCGTCTGCGCACAATATGGACGTAAATTCATACGTCCATGGCGCAAAATCACGATCGCGATCACTTGTTGATGCGTGCGCACAGTTCTCGGCGCTATAATGCATAGGTATAGAACTACTAATGGATCCTATCAGCTGATCCACGTTTGTGAAGTTTGTGCGGGAAAGGATTGATCGACACGGCGACACTGTTTGTTGTGCACTGTTTAGATGTATCAGATTATCGACAAAAAATGTCAAGAACAAACTAGAGGTATAATGAAAAAGTTCGTGGGTTGCTACCTGAAAGTCATGTGCTTATGGCCCACGAGTGAAAGGACTGGAAAGGACCCACGACTTTGACTTTACGAGCCGGAATAAGCGGCATTTGAATTCTGCAATTCTTCTAAGGACAAATGGTGAGTACGATATTACGTAGATGCATTCATATGTAAATTAATTTATAAGTCAAGCGTGGGTATATAAGCGATGAATCGCAGGTCCAATCAATAAAGAAGAAACCATTTACCCCCCCCGCTTCAATCGTGTTTATTCACGAAGGCGGTCAATTTTACGCTTGTAACTTCCTTTTCACGTGAGATAAACGCATGCGCCTCACGATAATCTGTTATATGTATACATATGGTTGATAATAATATTAGTGATAGTTTAACCGCCGCATCCGTCTCGTAATCTTCAATTGCGCTGGTTGCCTGCCTACTGTAGTGAGTTGTCAAAATCAAGAAGTCATCATGCGGTGCAAGTTACCGCGTTTCCTATTATCTGTGATCATCTCATTATTTTTATACGTTGATTTCACTTACGTCGTCGCCGAAAAATCGACGTGCACAAGAACTGAGGGTAACGATAAAGCATGTCCCGATTCCGACGAACTCGAAGGATCACCGATCAAGAATTCATTTGATCAGGTCAGAGATTGGAAGAGCGCCAACTCGATGTACGATTTCACCGCTAAAGATATAAACGGACACGACGTTGATCTTTCCGTTTACAAGGGCCATGTAACCATCGTCGTAAACGTCGCCAGCGAGTGCGGATTGACGGACAGCAATTATGCGCAGCTAGTAGAGCTATACGATAAGTATAAAGATTCCGAACAACTCAGAATTCTCGCATTTCCATGCGATCAATTCTATGGACAGGAACCAGGCTCGTCAAAGGATATCGCGAACTTTGCTAAGAAGTACAGAGTGGAGTTCGACATGTTTGAAAAGATTAAGGTCAACGGGCCAGACGCTCATCCTCTCTGGAAGTGGCTCAAAGATAAGCAGGGAGGATTTCTTGGAAACGCGATCAAGTGGAACTTCACCAAATTTATTGTTGACAAAAATGGACAACCAGTTGATCGGTTTTCACCTACAACACCTCCAAATGACCTCGAAGCTACTCTGAAGAAACTTTTCTAACAATTTAGATTCGTTTTTAATTTGTACAATCGCATTCGAGATCGCAATATCAGGATCGAAAGTTCGGGGGGGGGAAGCGAGCTTCATCTACACGAGACGTCTTTTTTATTCGACTCTCGATATTAAAAATACACATGTATTATTTGTTTATAATAATAAATTCAATGATACTGATAATAATAAAAATAATATTAATAATAACAATAATAAGAATAATGTAAATCTCTACATATAATATATACAATTGTTGGGTTATCACCATCAAACAGCATGAAGACAAAACAATTTGAATCTGCATTTCAAGTATCCGATTTGGTACTCCCTGAATGCTCTTTTCAACAAATCGGAAAGCACATAAACGATGAAGATAATAATACTAATTATTATCGTAAAAGTGACACGACGACAGTCATAAATAAATATTATACGTATGATGTATAGGTCCAAGTCCAATAAATTAACGCGACGTTGTGAAGACTATTGCGGCGAGGGTCGTAAGATTATAATACATTGATTATCCTTCTCCTTCCTTCGAATCATTATGATCGTCATCGTCGTTATTGTTGTGCGAAGGGGAGAGTTCACATATTCTCGCATTTTCGACTGATTTCCCGTGGCTCGTTATCGTTGTTACACCCTCACAAGTCTGCAATCAGATTGGGTAAATTTATTTTGGTTTTCTTTTTTTTCCGTCCGTAAGCATAACGTAAATTTATGAGGGTCTTCAAAGTTGGGGAATGAATCTAATTTAGAAGAATCATTATACCGATGCTATTATACATAAAATTGATTACCCATGGTTTCTTGTTGTATTTCTACCTTGTAGGAGGGATTGTCGTACGCGGACGTTGTTTTCCTAGGTGAAATATCTGCTTTGCTGCTCGTCCGTCGTTTCATAAGCAACATTAGCAAGATTAACGTAGATAATATGGCCAACGACGCAACGATCGCGACGATTACCAGCGGTCCGTAATAATCACCTTCGTGTCGTGGCACCTGGATCTCTGATTTTCCTACAACCCCAAAATAAATGTATTACAATCATCGAAATTCTGTAAATAACTGGATTCCACAAACTTGCACAACTAATTGTGCCAATTACCTTGAACTACACCTGCGGACGTCGGTACTCCGGGTTTCGTTACAAAATCTTGAACATTGCTCTTTTTTATCCTTCCGTTTGTCAGGTAAACTTCGATCCACAGTCGATATCGTGTTCCTGGTTTTAATTCGCCGATCATAGTTCGGTCAGGTGAATCTCTTTTGGCAATTTTAAATGTCGAGGTATCTTCCTTCCCCGTATCGCTCTGATAAATCGCTCTGTATATATTTACGTATTTATCCTCAGGGTATGGAACACCCTTCCATGCGACCTCGACTTCCGTCGATTTTATTCCCTTTATCTCCACTTTTATGTCGAAAGAATACGGATCCGGTTCTGAGCTCGTTGTGAAATTAAGCTGCAGCAATGAGAACTTAATTAGTGATTGGTTTATTAAAATACATATATATATTGAAAATAAGTATATGGTATACGCACCGTCCTTTCGCTCACAAGTTCCGTCGCCTGCCCAGGGAACGGTATGAAATAAATACCGACTTCGTACGTGACAGCAGGTTTCAAATTTTCGATCATATAGCTAGTAACTGCTCTATGAATAAGTGGTGTTGCGGCGTAAACTTTACCCTCAATTTCTTTGTATCTTAACTGTACGCCGTCTATGAACTGCAGTTCATATTCGGTGAATTTCTTCCACATGACATTCGCCCACGTCGAATTCGTTTCGGTAACGACGAGTTCAGCATCCGTGGGTATCTGAGGTGGAAGTGTTACATCTGGTTCCAACGCCTCGAATGTTGTAACTTCTCTTATTTCGCTCGAAGGACTGTTTGCAAGGTCACGAAGCTTCACCGTTACCATCACTCTATAGACTGTCGAGGGTCTAAGGCCACCTAATTCAAATTCAAGTTGCGGCGTCGCTATCAAATCATCGGGTGGCGCGAATACCTGCGACTTCCACGTCGAAGGGTCGGAATTCCTGTTGAAAATAAGACTCGTCAATTCGTTGCATTCGTTATGAGGTTTACAATAATAAATCATTCGTTCGAATTTATCACGCACTTGTTATTGTCGCTCGTGTATCGTACTTGAACTCTCCCGTGAAGTCCTACCAAGACACGGGGAACCGTAAAAACAAGTCTGACACGATCTTCAGCTATTGCTTCCAAAATTTGAACTGTCACTCGATCCGAAGAGGATTGAGCTCCGTGCCCGCCGTGTATTGGAAATCCAGGAGGAAGGCCGTGATCCAGACCTGAAAATTGACACAACTACTTGGAAATACATTCGCATAGTCACCCCATGATAGGTATATTTGAATACATCTTAAACATCGAGGCGAGTATCGGGGTGGGGGGTGAGGAGGGGGGAGGATGCTGTGCTCTGAGTAGTTTGTTGAATTGGTCGTTTTCCGTAACAAACCTGCCGTCAATGAATGGAGATCATGAACTGTGGGATTTGTTGTCACATCCCCCGCGAACGGATGATTCAGTCGGGTGGGCTGCGTTTGGGAATTGTGCGGTAGTACTAGTTGGGGTACGATAACGCGATTGGGTCCGTTTATGGCTTCTCGATGCGGAGGATAACGTAAAAATGGTCCTGGATTGTCATCTTTATTCCCGACGTGCATCAACAGCTCTTGGATTTGCTGACGAACTCCGAGCGGTAACTCTGCCGGCGAACCTCGATGAATTTGCAAATATTCGTTGCTTCCTTCATCTCCGTAATTTTGGGATCCCGTGACTCCTGCACCGGGGTACAATCGGTGATCGTGGTACTCCGGGGGTACGTGGGATCCCTGATCACCGATCTTTCCGTGATTATAAATTCCTTGGGGATCTTCTTCCAGACGGATCAAACCGGGATGTTGGAGATTTATGAGGTGATAAAGTTCTTCAGGAATTCCGTGATTGCTTTCTTGACCTCTGATAGTTTGTGGAGGTCGAATAGCATCAACGAAAGGATACGTTGGACCGGGTGGTTTATTCGTTGGTTGTATATTGTTATTATTTTTTCTACGATCTATCGGTGCGATCGTATTTTGATCTTCGATCAGTTGTCCCGTGGGCCCGACCACTCGGTGAAGTTGGTCGTATTCGGTGTGATATCGGAAGTGAGGGACGGCTGCGACATTTTCTGCTCCATTTTGAGGCGAAAACACTTTGTGATCTTGATCGGGATGAGTGAATGAGTAATTGTAACGGTACGGCGGAAGAGTGGGGGTGAAACTAGATTCCGGAACCGCGTATTTGGGTGCAGATTGTAATGAGGAATTTGTCGAAATATTTTTCTCCGCTCGTATCCCGTCTGTGTTTGTGATGATCGTATCTTTTACTGGTCCAATAGGCTTACCAGTTTCATGAGATTTTTTTGTTTCTGTTTTCGGTTTCTGTATGTACTCATTTGGAGTCAGTCGAAAGACGTTTTCTATCGAAGGTTCGGTATGTTTGTAATTCGGATCGTAGGGTCCGTAATATGGCGGTGGCGTTGTCTCGATCGTCGTAGTTTTCGTCGTTGTCGTCGGATGCCCAGGATCCATCGCATAATAAAGTTGTCCGTTTTTGTGATCGGTCTCGTCAGGTTTCAATTTTGCGTCGAGATTTATGCGCTCGGGATCGTATTCCCCTCGGCCGGGTACCGCTCCGTACGGCCCCGATCCCTGACCGGTTATTTTTCTGTTATCGTCAATCAACTGCAGCTGATCGATTAAATCTGTGGCTAACGGTCCTGGAAATCTTGACGTTACGTTCCTTCCTGCAATAAGTATAAAGTCCATAACCGGTAATTCGAAGATCTGTTTATCACTTATGGTCGGTCAATATAAAAACTTTACACCGTTCAACGATCGCAATATGATACCGTGTGCACCCATGCATGTACTAAGAATGAGGGACTAGGACGACGCGGATAAATGAGGAAACGAACATTGAAACCTAAATAGCTTACCGATCGTTGCAGGTAACGAAGGACCATTCGCCGGATTGCCACAACCCCAGTACAAACAGCAATCGTCTTCGGGAAGATGCGTCAAGACGGCATGTGTCGGTGGACACTGGAGATTAGCAGGTGGCAATGCTGGAACTGGAGGACAAGCTGCCTGGCACGATACATTCCCCATTTCACAATAACAACGTTTTTCACAGCCGGTAACATTAGTTGGTATTTCGCTCCAGTTATTGTACATTGAACCTTCGTAGAGACATGACCCGTTGTTTCTGCATCTCACTTCCTGGGGACAACAGCGTGGTGCTCTAGGTACAAAATCAGCAGGGACCATTTCCCAGTCGAGACAATGAGGGTCTAAAACATCCAGTCCAAAATCCGTTGGGCACTCAATTGTAGCGCATTCCGTCGTTGGTGTGACTCCAATACTGGGAGGACTGCATGTGCAAAATGATATGCACTCGTCGTACCACTCCGCATTGATTTTGTAAGACTTCCCACGGTGAAAGCAAACCGCATCGTCGACGATTTGGGGAGACGATGATGTTGCGTTTATTAAAGATGAAGTTGTTGTCGTTGATACTGAGCCATTTTTAGGCGCTTCGGGTAGCGTTATTCGCAATGTTTCCAGACGATTGACTCCATCCATGTCTCCGTGCATCCGAATGTAGTAGGTGGAAGATGGTACCAAACCTCCTATTACGCCATCTGAGAATATTTATCATCACAATTAGATATTACTTATTGTTAGCTCGATTTGAGGAATTTATATTATTAAGATCATACCTTTGCCGACTTTTACTTCTTTCCAGATGAGATTATCCGTTGATATTTCGACCGTTACAACCTGTTCGGAGGTAAGATTATTGGAAAAAGTGAGTCTAATGGCTGTCGAATTGATCGCTTCTCTTCCGGTGAGGTTAACATAGGTGTCGGATTTAATTTCGTGATCTCCGAGGGTAACGTCACAGAGAACAACGGTGCAACACGAGTCCTTAGGGTCTGGTACCCGTACGCATTTGTCTCGTTGAGTAGCCCTCGATCCAGACATCGTTGTCATCGAATCGGAAGCCGAATCCTCTATACATCTTGGTCGGCATTTGAGTTGTCCCTGTGCTTCGCATACGCAAACTCTAGAGCATCCGTCTTGAATGGTTGCTCCTCTCTGAGCGGTTTGGTCACCCAAGTGACATGATTCTTCCGGTTCCGGTTCTGAAAATACAATAAACTATTGATAACTTGACTCATAAACATAGATATTATAGTATGAATTTAATTAAAAACACTCAATGGATGGAAAATGGCGTACCTGAATCTAATTGAGCACAGACCAGAAGGGCGCAACAAGGTTCTTCCCGTATCAACTGTTCCCCGCATAGGGGATCCTCTATTACTCTGCCAGCTCGAAAATACGGATGCAGACAGAGAATTGGTTGGCAATCCTCAATTTTCCCCTCCTTTCCGCAAACGCATTTCTCGCTGCATTCTTTCCTGATTTCAGCACCCGGTGAAAATGTCTGATTTCCATAGCTGCACGTAGGTCCTGTTTCTTTCGAGACGTTCTTCATGCTAGCCAAATACTCTCCGCCTTCGATATCCTTGTCATCGTAATCCATGCTGACGTCACTTAAATCCGTTATATTACTGTGCAACGAATTTTTCGTTACATCCGGCTTCCCGTGACTCGTACCGTGGTTCATTTCATCCGGTACGGCGAAAACCCCGACATCGCTGCCTTGCAAGGCTCGACCCTTCTTTTGTAGATCATCCCCCGTACTATCATTCTTTATTTTCTCAATTGATTCGACCTCGTGATTTTTAGAAAGCTCGTCGACTATATCGCCAGGGGATGAGATCACCTGATCCCGAAGGATGTCCTTTGCTTCTGTAAAAATCATTTTGAGCTTGAACATCTCTCAAAGATAATTCGAAATAGCTGCACTCTTTAATGGCTTGAGACTAGCTACCTGTTTCATTGCAGTTATGAAAAAAAAAGTAAAAATGGTTCACATTCGGCATGCCTGCACGCATGCATGTATTTATGTATGTATGTATGTTGCAAGAAGTGTAAACTGGTATATGGCGAAAGTTGTCAACCCAGGTACGTAAGTACTGAATCAATTTGTGTCCGTGCTTGTATGTACGTACGTACGTATGCACTATGTTGATGACGTAGGTGCATACTCGTACAGTTCTCGTGTCATATGACCTTGAACGTGAATATATAGGTCGCCCCGAGTCTACAAACTACAATATAAAATAAGAGAAAGCGATATCGCGAAGGTGGGGCGGGAGTCGGTGAAATTATCTTCATCATTAATCATCGTGTGCTGAAATCCTTTGCGATAAAACCGAGTAGGTATGATGAGGTCATCGACGTTTGACCAACTAACCTATCACAATCCCCCAACGTGAATATTACGAATCATCAGCGAGGATATCAAACAACAAAATGAAACTACAGGAAATTGGACTCTTGCAATCATCTGAAATTTTTTTTAAAAGGTTGAATGCATAACGATCGAAATCATTTTCTTCGATCGCTTTTCTCTTCGCACCCGCGTAAATCAGAATTACCAACTATACCCAGATACTTGCGTTAGTATAGTCTGCAGCTCTGCAGGCGATGGGTAGTATAGCTAACGGTTCAAACCATAGCTGAATCGTATCCGTGTGCGCGTATCCACATACCCGTTGAAAAATACCTAGGTATATTATTATACTCCGCTCATACCGCTGGCAATTCTGCGTAGACGTTATACCTGCGTGATGTCGGTGTGCATGTGTGCTTATGACATGGCTTGTATGTATACATATGCATATTACATATATACACAGATACCTGTGCTTGTGCACCTATACACTATACTATATACGTACAAGCTGGGAGAAAATTCCGAGATCGCGCTCGTGGCCACCGCAGTCCAGTATCTTTCTGCACACGCATTATTATACCGAAGAATGTTGCTGTGATTCGATTCCTATATGGTATTCATCACATACCTATACCTTCACGTGTATGTACGTAATATACGAACTGATATTTTTACAGGTATAACGCGCGTGACCTCATCCCGCATATCCGCATAGAGAACGAAAATCACGACGATGATGTCGGTGCTGATGACGCGGTAAAGAACCAAAAGAAGTGGTGTTGAAACGTTACTCGTGTTTATGCGGTTATCGGCAGCGTTGAACTCACCTGCAACGGAAGGATCTGATATCGTGGCATTGGTTCTATCATCGGTAGCTGTTACGATACTGACGATGATAGCTGATCCAATGATCAGTGACAACAACCACCGTCTACAGCAGGTACTCATGGTAAACATCTTTCACGCATTATTGGCTTTAATCTAATATTTTATGTATTTCCTTTAACACTGCACTGCAAGTAGACACAATATTTGCTTTTATTTTTATCAACCGTTCAACTTTTATTATTTTAGCGTCTTCCGATACGTCGTTACCGATCCACACGCCGTAGAGAAAAAGCACTTTTGCAGACACGTCTTAAGGTGAAGAGGTATGGCAACAGTTTCAAAGAAATTTTACCAGGCTAATGAATTCAAGACGGAGGTAAATTTCCGATCGAATGAGTTCACGTAATAGCCTTCTTCTATGAACAATAAGTTTTGAATACTCGTTCAATAATAATAACACCAATCTTAACAAATCTAAGGCAATGTTAATTTTAATGCAACACGCAATGGGTCTTATTTTTATAATCCGACTATTACGGACGTATAAAGACGCGCTGTCCGGGTGAACGGTGAACGGTGAACGGTGAACGGCAGGCAAAGGACCTTCTTCCACTTCGCTCCTCTGCTCTCTTCTCTCTTCTCTCCTCTCTCCTCTTTCTCCTACTCCGCCTTCTTTTACTTCTTCTTACCCCTCGTCTTCCCTTGCCTTTCCACCTCCTATCAAACATTAAGCTCTCCTATAACTTTTCAACTCTCCTACATGTTTAATGTATACAGCATCTCTTTCCTCTCTGCATCTTATATTTTGAGGCGCAACAATTAGGTGGGAAACTTCGGTGAGTTTTCAATTATCATCAACTATCGATCATCTTCAACCTCGTAATTTTCATTCAACTCTATAGATATGTATATACAGTCGGTACTTTAATCGTCATTTCTACTGCATTTTCGTATTCGAATCGGTATTTCGTACCCGCTATCAGATGTCGTGAAAGTGGAATACCTAATAAAAACTATGTCAAGTCAAGAGGATCCGCGCGCGTAGGAAGCACGGTGGTAATTAATATGTATATACACATCTTTGAAATGGATATGGCCAAATACGAAATTTCCAGAGTGTATCGCATGACGCGAAGCGTTATCCGGGTATTCGTAATATCAGGCGAAATCGTATTGCCACACCGCAAATATTAGTACCTATGCTTGGTGTGGTGGTTGATTTTTGGAATACGGTTTCATCACAATTCACCATACAACTTATTCATAAATATGTATCACGTGTATATCGATAATTAAATTACCTAATCAGGCGCTAATAAATTGAAATATCTGAGCATGTTCTAAACGTTTCTTGGGGGCCGCATCCTAGTGCCCCGTATCCTCGGGCCACACCATTTCCATCGGTGCAGAATCCCCAATTATTTCCGGCGGTATAGTGCCACCTCAGCACGCATCTATTGCAACTCTCCAACGTATCCGGGAGCTTCAGAGGTATCTGGAAAAGTCCGGTTCGTTCTGAGTCGAGCTTGTAATTATACGATCCGTCGAGTAAACTGAGCGGATATGCGTCGAAACAAGCTTCCGTCTCCACTTCCTTTTCATTTGCGCCCGAAAGATCGCAAATGTTAAATTTGAAGTACCCTTTATGGTTAGCCGTTATCAAAACAGTCACGTTTACGTAGGATCCCCTTCTATACCTATGGGAAAAGTGAAAAAGTGTTTATACTTCACTTCGATTATCGTGCCAATCTGTTTATCGTTATTTCTTTTTAGTTCTGTAGATATAACTGCCAATGGGGTGACTCAGCCACCCCGATTACACGCAATATTCCAGACAAACTGAGTTTAATAAATAGCCGAGTCTTATCGAGCTTGTGAAACCCTGCAGAGATCGTACTGCGATATCATATCTCTACAATCAATGCAGACACGCGCCCTGCTCGGATAATTCTGTATCGTGGTTTTCCAGATTTGATATTGAAACAGATAAATCTGTACCTTCCAAGGGATTATAATTATAATCACTATACTTACGAGGCAACGACTATTCCGGTCCCATATTTTCCCGTATTTTCGTTATTCCGTGGTTGCTTCAATGAATAATCGTCTCCGCATACTCCGCATTCACCATCGTTCGTCACCCATTGTTTCTAATTATCAAAGAAGAAAGAAAAAGAAAAGTATCATTATCGCTCTCTCAATTACATCTATTACTCTATTGTGGGATCTACCGCGTATCCTCCGCAATAATTTCCATTGTCTTCATAGTTAATCGGAGTTGGGTATCCTTTTCGCCACATACTACCCCTGTTTACAGGATCCATAACCATGCCGTGCCCAAAAACTTGAAGAATGTTCAGTACGATTAGCCACAGAGAGGCATTCGTAGATTGGCCAACGATTACACGCATATTAATTTATTAGTTTTTTTAAATATATTTATATGTGTGTTAAAATTAGACGCTGCTGTCGCTTATTTGTTATTATTTCAGAAGAGACGTATCTGAGGATTCTTTTTATCCCTGATATTTTACGTGATCACCGCTAATAATTGTCTGCTCGACTATTTTTATGAACTGTCGCGTCTCCTTTTATACATCCCATACCCCTTAACCTGGGTAGTCGATGCGATAAGGAGTACCTAAAGCTGTATCGTGTGTACATTATGAGCATGTGTGCACAGAAATAAACTAGCCTTTTGTAGTGCTGATTAAGTTGATAACCGGGTTGGTTCGAATTTTTATGAAAAAGAAATCACGCACTTCATCTTGTTTTGAAGATTATTACGTTGACTGTTGATCTTCAGTCAACGCGTTAACCGATGAATGGATCTGACAATGAGAGAATAAAAAAATCTCGCATCTCATAAGTGGATTGTAACAACAAGTACTATTTTTTGGGGCTATTGGTTCCTGTGATTCCTTGATAAACGATCATCCTGAAAAATCATGAGATCCCTCTGCAGCCCCATTTTCAAAATTTCCCGCCGAAGAAACTTGAAATTCCATTCTCCGTCACGTGTGCGGATCACGCTGCATTTTCAAGGTGCCTGTCACCTCTATTTTTTCATAACCTACTGTACACGAATTTCCAGGGAAATATTGTGTCACCTACCATTTTATACTTGTAAATCTGAGTGTTGTGAACAATCATTTTTTTTATAATACACGCGATAAACGATCGATATCTTGACTTTGATTGTGGGTATATCTCTAAGGGGTAGGCGGTGGGTAGGTGTGGATTTATCGTGTTGCTGCTTTTCCTATTTCTACCAAAAACAACAGTGTTACGGCAATAATAACAACTCCACTTGTATGGATTTTGAAATTTTATAGATGAGTCAGTGTCGTATTTTTGAAAGAATCTACTTCAGAAAGTAGTGGGAGGTGACAGAAGAGATCGTTCCGCTGCCCTGATAATTATGAGTCTTGCGAAATAACTTGGTCTCTGAACTATGTCCCAGACAAATTACAGCCCTCTAGAGGAAAGGATTTACGAATATGAAGAGGGTCGAGATTTTCGTGGCACTCAAGTATCTATCGGCTCAAATATTTCTTAAAGGTTGATCGTAATGCTCATATTTTATCTCGTACTCGTGTTTTAGATGTTGCTTTATGGGGTCACGGGAATCGGCCTTCTCGTAGCGCTACGCCGCATCAGACCTGTACGTATAGCACTAGCCAGAGTCCTGCCAGGTATTCTGTAATGATAATTATGTTCCTTGTTCAATAGTTTGCAAGATTTGCCAAGCCGTCGGACATACCGAATCGATTTGTAAAATCTAAAGTTCCCGTGCTTGCAAATGTTTTACGTATCGAACCCAACAGCCGAGGTCCCTTTCTCATGGTCGAAACTGTGCCTCTTGTGCCATTGCCACGATTTGGAAAGACCAAAGAGTTACCAATTAAGATAACAAATGTTGACGTCACAGCTAACGGTGATCTTATTTTACCTATACCTTGAATTCTGCATCATAGTTTCAATTTTGGCCAAGTTGTCGACGAATCAAAGATGTTCCCTCTATTTCCAGGCGTTAATTGGCTCCAATGTGTATTGAGAGGAAAAAGGATAGTTTTCATACCACTGGCAAAGAAAACAGATGCTGTCGAATCCAGGGTGTCATTAATCCAATCGAATGAGGTAAAGGATTAATATCAGTGAGATGTATGCTTTTCTCTACACTTTGTGTTAAACTTTTAACTCATCCTGCAATTTATTTTCAGAACAATCTAGATATTGGCCAAAAATTGGTCCAAGTGGGCTTTGGAATGGTACATGAGTTAGATCCTCGATCATCGAACGATAAACAATCCTTGGCCTATTACCAGTCATTGGTAGATGCACAAAAACGTGCAAAACGACAGAGAAATGGATACTGGCAACACGCGGTTCCATCAACGCTTTTAGGGAGATTAAAGCAGTTGTTCTTTACTAAAGGAAAGTCTATTCTTCCGGCATTTTTTGCCAGGCAACTCAATATTTGAACAGCACTTTTCTGTATTCGTATCAAATAATATACCTATTCTATTTACATTACAGAGAATATTCTATTTACATTACAGAGAATAACGTTTTGCTTCGAATTTTCTGTCGTGCTATTTCCTAGCTCGTACCTCGTTCTACTAAATGACGATATGGTACTTCGTTTGCTGGGATGTGTTAGGGGGTGTAGTTGTCGGATGAAGCCGCAACGGCAAATCCCAAACCATGGTTTCTATGTTAAGGCTAGCAGGTCCCTGCCAGTCAGTAGTTTTTTCGTCAGGCATTTCAACTGTTTTGGCTGTGGTTACGAATTCGAAGTGCAATCGCCATTTGAGTGTGACCAAGTCCGTTGTAAAATCAGGGGTGACGTGGAGTGGAATAGGCAACACCAGCTGTGAGTATTTGAGCCCGAGACAAACCTCGTGGTGTTTGTTGTAGCTAATGAGAGCGGGTGATGATCTCCCTCTTCTGTAATCATCCGATACATGTTCCTCGGACTGCAGTGCTACGGATACTTGGGTGCAGGAGACAGTAGCTCTCGAAAAATCAAAAGTACCCACGATGTCCTCTCCAAGTTTGTAAGAATTCTTAAACAAACAAAATCTAACCACTCGTCCTCGTCCATTTGTTATATTGTAAAAGTTGGGACTACGGCGCGCTGTAATATTCTGCAATGTCTGTATAGCTATATCCAATGGCGTATCTCGTTGTCGTGTTTCCATAAATGGGTTATTGGGGCTGAGATCGACACTGTCGTTACACGGGGCGATATCAGGCAGTTCTCTTAAAGATAGAACTCTGAAGGGCACTCTCAGCAATTTGATCGCAGAGTTTACTCTCTGAGTACCAACTGTTATTTTATAAGAATACTTGACTGCCTGGCCTCTGTAAGTTGGTGGGGCATCGCTCGGTATTCTTTCTCTGTAGATATCTAAAATATGCAAATGTCGAGATTTTCATTCACCATTGGCAATGAGCTGGACGATTTTTTTGAGTTTGCCAAATTTTGTGGAAATACGTACAAGTTTCACTTTCTCCTGGCGACAATCTCAAATCGCAGAACAATATTTTTGGTTTTGTATTCAAGACGACATGGCCATTATCTCGTCGCCACGGAGCAAATGTTGTGTCTGCAAGAAAATTTTAGTAAAAATTTATCAGAATTTTCATTACGTGCTTCGCGTGTTACACCGATGTTACCTGCGTTGACAGCTGCCAGCTGGATGGAATTCAGTTTCTCTGTGTGTACAACTTTTCCATTGGTAGAACATTGACAGTGAACCTGTGCACTTGCCCATGCAAGACTTTCGAACACATCGCTGTAATAAAAGGGAGATCTTTAGGAGTTGCTCCAATGCTGATAATTAAAATATAAATTGTACACGCAACCTATGACTCTGGGATATCTGATGATTCGGATTTGTGGGGTTACCGAAAGTAATACAACACTCTATCATTTCACCAGAAAAATAGGTGGGCCCTCCGACTAATTTGGCCGTGATTTCGATCATCTCGCCAAACTTTTGTCAGTTGACTGTTGGACACTAATAACAGAGAATCTCTGTTAATAAACTGTGGTGCTCGTGAACTTTCGATGGATTTTCGTGATTACGGGCCTCCATTCGCAGTTTGTTTTCAACGTCCAGTTGTCGACTCGGTAGTCTCAAAGGAGGCGCTGGTGAATTATGGCCGAATCTAGACCGAGAGGTTTGAGTTGTTCGTTCAGGTGATCCACATTATGAGATTACTTGGATCAAGGTTTGAAAATATAGTGCAAGACCTACCTGAAGGCGTTTGACATAAGACTGGAAGATTTGAGATAAAAAAGTAGTACTTTTTCCACACCAATTCCACACCTAGATATTCACATAAAGGAGGAGAGGTTATTAGAACGTAAGTCCGTAGCTTCATTGCTTGGGCCATTGAGTAACTATACTTCGTACTTTGGGCCTAGCTCATTCGCGCCGTTCGTATATTTATGTCGTCCGCATCATCCGAGGAGGCCGGACCTCGTCGTTACGGGTGTGTAAACGGCAACTATATATCCCTCACCGAAAAGAGGAGCTCGGCTAACAAGGTTATAGAGTTTACCCTACGTAACGATAGTTTACTCAGGATACAAGTCAATCTACTTCTATTCTGCTTAACCTTGTTCCTTGGCAACCTGACCGGTAGTCTTGCCCTGGTTACCTTCTCCGTCTTGGCTCTTGCCCTTCACTGCATTTACATCACCACATCGATTAATTTTGGTCAGTAAACCTAGACAGAGTTAGCATTAAATTGATTCATCTTCCACTGTAATAAGCTTTATAATAGATAACCAGTTATTCATATTTCTATTTTCCAGACACATTATTGGTTGTAGAGTCTGTTGGAATACAAATAAGTAGCAAGAAAATATTCACCGGTTTTAATTACAGCCAATTTTTACCCTGGACCACTGTGGAAGACGTTTTTATCAACGAAGTCATTACCGGAGTGAGTCAATTAAATCCATATTTTTTTCCAAAAAGCTCAATGGGTCCCATTCTTATCATCCTCTGGATTCCTCATTGGAAAGATCAAGTATTACCGATTACTAAATTCGTTTCCTTACAGCAAAGGGTACTCTACTACCTCACGTTTGTTGTCAAAGAATTTGTCAACGGCGAAGAGAGGACCAGGCTGGTGCCATTGTTTCAAGAATTGAAACCAGCAAAAGAATGCCTGGAGTATATGTACAAGGTGCTGGCAAACCTGATTGGTCCAGAACACTGCAAACGGAGCCAGTCCTAAATATACCTGGTTCTTACTGGCTTTTGCATAGACAACATATATACAAGTTCACCTTTAAATATAAAGATCCAATCAGGTACTTGATCTGTACAAGCTAGTCTAGGTTTGGATCAGAAATATAATATATATTGTTTTATGTCTAATGAGTCACTATTTGGTTTAGAAATAATCTGTTGGTCATTACAGGGAGAGCAGGGAATTCTTATACAAGAATGAATTGATGAAGGTCATCAGACGTGTCATCAGGTGCCAACCGAATCAAGGTCAGATGAGCACCGCACACCTCTCTGTCAGTTACAGTATCCTTGTTTTACAATGGTTTGCATTTGTTAACACAAAAACGTGGACATTTTAGTTTTAAGATCGCTATTAAGATTTACGACCTATTTTCCTTGAATTTACGATTATCAGACCATACTTTTTGGACACGTCAAGACAAAATGTTTGCCATGGCAAAATTCCGCAACAGGCAGGTAACAACGCCATATCCAGAGGCATTCATACTGACCATTTGCGTTCATGCCGCACCAACGTTGCCACTGGCAGATTTTGGTTCAGAACAGACCAACGGCGATCAGAACAGCTTGAGACTTCGTCAGTTTGTGGATCCTCCAAATCATTCGCAACCGATCATTTCAAGGGTTGATAGTGGTGAATTATTGCCAGATATTTCATCTAGATGGAGAAGTACCGAACAGATGAGGAGAGCAAGGGGCAGTAGTCATTCTGAACTTGAAAAAGCGAAGATTAGCAAGAATGAAATAGAAATGTCACAGGCGCGTGATGCAGACCCGCAACCGATCGCTTTGCGCTTGTCAAACATTACCGATCAAGTCATGGAAGGTTTGATGTTCACCATAAAGCAGGATGAGAACAATATCAGGGTGGTGGAAGAAAAAACAAAAATGGAATTAGATGAAGTCTTGGAAAATTCAGAAAACGTGGAAACTGAGGCAGGAGAAAAGTGTCTAGTAAATTCTAGCCTTCTTAGACTACAAGATCTCGTGACAAAAATTGAACAATCTAGCAAGAAATTCGATACTCCCAGATCGATTCACACCGCTACTAGACTTTACGATAGAACTTTACCTTCATCAAATGTTAAATTCCCTACCTACCATGCTGATTCAAAATTATTGGCAAGAGATTTGAAGTCAAATGATAATGATATTCCACAGAATACAATTTCAGAGAAATCAATTCGTGTCGAAAACAAATTCACTCCAGTAAAATCAGAAGGCTCAAGCTTGGTGAGCGAGGGAAAAGGTACTGCTGGAAATTTATGTAAAAGTTTAGACAAAGATACATGCATCGAATTTCCACAAAGATTGCAGAATGTTGAGACAAAAATGGAATATCATAACAGTGCGAGTGGCAGAAACAAAGCAAATGACAATAATAACACCAAAATTGACAACCACGACAACATTGATAATATCCACAAAGGTATAGGAACCGAGGTTCAAATAGACATGTGGAAGTTACTGCGAGATATTACGCGAGGGGCCAAAGTTATGGTTGAGCGTATCAGCGACTCTGCCATAAAAAACGCAACCAGATCTACGGAGATTCCCTCATGTGTGCCTAGAAGTGTATCATGTCGCGTATCGATGAGAAGCTCAAAGTGAAATGATACACGGAAAAAAGTGCACAGGATCATTGACGTTTGTTGGAAAAATCCCCTGACATACGCGTGTTTTCTTCCTGATTATAAATGGATACTTGTGGAGATTGATATCATATGTGATAAACATGCCCCTAATTGATTAAAATAAATGTACACATTTAGACTATGCTGATGAGTGAAATGAATAATTTGTTTAATAATCTCAAGTCATAATAATTGATACTTTGTTTCAAAATTCTTATTGTCCTCCAATTGTTTCATGGCTATTTTCAGTTCGTGAATATTGTCGATCACGTTATTCCACTGTTCTTGAGACCTGCTGTTCTTGAAAGTTTCCCCTATTTCTGTCCGTGCTTCCTTGTCTATCGTTTGCTGAATTTCGGGGAGTTGAGGCATCGGTTTTAGTAAAATGGGTTTCAGCTGAAACGATGCACCGAATGCACATGTATTTTATCACTCTTTTAATAATTAAATATTCAAAGAAAGAATATTGCTACTTTTATACACAACAAACTTACAGCAATGTCATTTTTCAAAAGCAGGTATTTGCCTAGCTCGTCTACGCACCGTGCGGGATAGCGTTCCCTGACATCACATACTGCGAACACCGCGTCTTCACATCGTTCTTCCAGAGATCTTGGCTCATCTATACAAAATGTGCGTACGTAGTATATGATGACTGCTTATAAAGTCACTCGATACAATATCAATTACGTGATCAATTATTTGTTACCCATGCTCACGCCTAATTCTGTGTACACATGTAGCAGCGTGTATCTTCTATGAAGCGTCAAAATATTAAAAAAAAAACTCGTCTGAAATTTCAAACGTCACGAAAAACCGCTGAGTGAAGTCGTGGCCATTTTGAATGGACTGTCATCACTAGCAAATAGCGGCAGTCATTGTCGATGATCGAATGTGCAGTTTGTCGCGTGCTCTTCGCAATTGCCTTTGGGTTCAACGGATGGTACTTAAACTAATTACGGCGCCGATCCATTGGAATGATTGCCGCTTCTGATAGATCTGAGCTGTGATTCGTTAAACATGCTCGCTCAAGCACAGCGTGAAGACGTTGTCGCTTCCGTGTGAGGACCACTTGGTCGGCAGGAGTCGAATTTTCAGGTGCAACGAACTCTGGGGCCGGTGACGGAACAACTATATACATCGAACTCTTCCCCTGTTCTCAGCGCTCCAACTTGGTTCCCACAGGATCCGGCTTTACGGCACCTCGCCATATGTCCTAACCCAGGTAAATAGAATAATATAATCCTAATCAATCATGGTTAGTTGTGGTCAAATTCAAATCAATCTACTCCTTAACCTGAACTTGGAGATAAAGCTATTCAGCAGATACCGGTGCCTACGTGCCTCGCGGGTGGCAACAGAATCATTCGGCTCATACGCGGCTCACAACTTCAAACATGACGCTAATACTCCTGTATTACCTCTGGAACAAGAAATAGTGATTATTATTTTCCTTCCAGTTGTAACAGCTACGCATTTTCATTGTACTTAATAAATGCTTTCATAATTATGACTGTATACCACTGATCTCTATACAAACATAGAGATCAGTGCTGTATACCCATTTACTAACTGTTCAGGTACGTACATTGTAAACATGGCTGCGTATGAGCCATTTGACCAAAAAATGTACCGAGTAAGAGAATAATAGTAACACCATACCTTCTCTGTTTCTGAAGCAGGAGCGTGCTCTTATAAATTCCGTGCCTGTGCCATAAATCTGATATATTAGAAAATTCTTTTTGGGTGTAGTACTTAAAAATAGAAACTTTGTCTCAAAGTTCAAGCTGCTGTTTCGACGATCATGATACATATGGGATAATTGTGACCCTGAAAATTCACAGATCACAGACATGGGATACCTTAAGTCTACTGGGACTGTAATCATCTACACCGGGCTGTTTTTTGCCCTTCTTGCATTTTTACCAGGCCTTCCACCAGATGCTAAGTTTTCTGAGTACAGGTAAGTCAGTTGTCAGAAGCAGGGTCTAAAAAAAGTGATTACGTATCTTTATCAAACCTACCAAACAGCTTTTAATGTCGGTGGATGTGATAATTATTGTAATTTTCATATTTCTTTCAGCGTGTCTCCCCCGCTGCACAATCTGAAGCCAAACCAGAGGCTGGATAATGCGGAAATTTTGTTTAACGGAGAACTAAAAGGCCCTGAATCTTTTGCCTCGTATAACGGGGAGTTGTACACTGGCCTACATGGTGGAGATGTTGTCAAAATTGTAGGCAAGCACATTGTGCCTATTGTAAAGTTTGGCCAGCCTTGCGGTAAGAATTTTCTGTCGGCATTCAGAGGATGTTTGTAACTTGCTAGGTCATCGACAGTTCTGTAGTAAAACTTGGCATTTTTTCATCAACAGATGCATTCTGGGAGGAACAAAAATGCGGGCGACCATTAGGATTACAGTTCGATAAAAATGGAGTACTATATGTTTCCGATGCGTACTATGGCATCTTCAAAGTCGACGTTAACTCTGGAAAGTATAACAGAATCATAGATTTCTCAGAATCAATCGAAGGTGTGGCTGTCAAGCTACCCAACAGTTTGGACATTGCTGCAAACGGAGACATATACTGGACAGACTCTAACACAGAGTTTACTCTGCAAGATGGGACATATTCGATGTTATCGAATCCCTCTGGACGGTAAGAGTCATCGATTATACTTCAGATTACTTTTGGTATTTGCAGTTACAATTTTGTCAAGACCATCAAATTCGACCGTTGCAAATATTGTAATTATTTTTCAGATTAATCAAATACGATGCAGCGACCAAGAAGAACACGGTGCTAATCAACAATCTAGGTTTTGCGAACGGAGTAAAGTTGAGCAAAGACGAGAGTTTTGTCATTGTTGCGGAGTCCCTATCATCTCGCTTGACAAAGTTCCATTTGAAAGGAAATAAAGCGGGTAGAGCCGAAACTTTCGCCGAAGGACTTCCTGGCCTACCCGACAACATTCACACGGATGGCGGAGATGGGTTTTTGGTGAGTTTGGTCGTCAGCAGGGATGAAGAGCACCCGTCAATTGTTGCTACCCTGGCACCCCACCCATACATAAGAAGAATGTTTGCAAGGCTTCTATATATATTGGAAGCGCCCTTTAAACTCATCGACGATGTGTATCCAAATTACTTAGCTAAGAGAGTGGTTCACTGGATTGGCCACTTCGAAAGCGGAAACTTTTTACACTCGCGTAATGTCATCGTACTCAGGGTAGATGCAAGCGGTAAAATCATTGACACGTCGTCCAATTCCGACGAACAAATCAGTTTTATTAGTTCCGCGTACATTTTCAAAGATTATTTATACCTGGGATCCCCGTACAACGAATATCTTGCTAAAGTACCTTTGAACCGAGCATTCCCATCCATCAAACCTCAAGTCGGCAAAGTGATCACAGAGCAAGAGGTGAAAAAGGTTCCCAAATCTGTCGAAGAATCGAAACCAGCGACCCCTAAACCCACAACAACTACGACACCTCCTCCACCTCCTACAAAGGCTACAACACCTCCGCCCGTTGTCACAAAACCTGCGACACCTCAACCTGCTACAAAGACTACAGCAAAGTCTGCAGAAGTGCCGACTACTCCAAAGCCAGCTCAGACACCGCCACAGAAACCAACTCCTGTTCCAACGCCAGCTCCACAACAGCAAAAACAACAGCCACCACCACAACAACAACAACAACAAAAACAACAGCCACCACAACAACAACAACGACCGCCCACAACATCAGACGGATCATCCAAGGAGAAAAAGAGCGAACCAGTGAAACAAGTGCCTTCTTCGTCTACGCCACCGCCACCACCTCCGCCACCCTCAACCAAACCAGTGAGCAAAGAGAGCGCTCCTGTTCAGAAGGAAGCGCAGAAGCCAGCTGGTAGCGGACAACTTCCAAACAATGCTCAAAAGGTACCACCTAAGCCTGAGATCAAAAATACTGGAAATGTAGATGCAAATAAAAAAGAACAAGCCAAGCCATCCCCGGTCACCGTTCCACCACCCCGAAACTAATTCCGATTTTCGTGGAATCCAGCTAAGTGATTAAATATTGGGGGACAAGAGCGAGTGATGGTGATAACTGAACAATAAGATTGCATCTTTCGTCCAGTAAATATGATAATAGAGTTTAAGTATCACGCAGCAACGATTTGCCCGTTTTCTACCTCCCCCCTTAGTAGTTCGTAATATACGTTTATATATAAATATAAATACAATATAGAAAAAACAAAAAAAAAAAAAAATCAACAACAACTGGAATACCTATACCGGACCACAAGTGTTATAATCATGCTAGACGTTACTCAAAGTTCCAAACTACATTCCAAAATTCTAAAGTCTATCGCCAGTAATTATTCATGATTATAATGCCGTACTTGAATTTCGGTCAGATATATTATTATTTTTGTTATTATTATTGTTGTTGTTGTAAGCTTCTATTAGTATTATCATTATCGTTATTATCGATATGGAAACTGTTGTAAAACTATCGGTAGATAGGTTCGTTGATCATTTATGGATGAATAAATGGATGATGGATCGTGTACCAGAGGCTTGTTGGGCATGACGGTTGTTGGATAAAAAAAAAAAACGATGCCTCTAAAATATACACGTTACACATAATATATTTTATCATTTTTGTTATACTTATATTATTATTTATCAGTCTCCACATTATTTTTTTCTGGTTCAAATTCATGATAGCTATTCCGACGCAAAATTTTGGCTAATGTAGGGCCTAGATCGACGTAACACAACCTTACTAGGTATAAAGTATTATCGAATAAGTATACCTACATACGTATGTATGTATACGTTTAGTTATAATATAACATAATGTAAGCGATTGCGGGATGTCTATCGTATTTTGGGTGTAGGAATGTGTGGTTAATTATGGTTAATTGTGGAAATAAAGTGATAATTCTTCTTTATCTCATTGATGATTTTGTCTTATTTTACAATTTTTCTTTATACACAACTTTTTTTTTCCCCCTCGACACTCATCGCGCATTCCTATGAAAGTCTTGATTGAAATACTAATTTTGGGATTATTATTCATTATCGATTTCGATTACAATCAGAATTATAAATGATTCATCGATCGATTGAATGTATAGAAGATCCAGCAGAAAGAAGAAGAAGAAAAATCTCTCGGCGGAGAAATTTCGAGAAAACGGAATTAACGATATCTGGGGTCGACGGATCTTTGAGCCGTCTTCCTAGGGGACCGCATACGATGACATCCTTTGCTCGATCTGCATCTTTCACCGTCACGCTCGCCGTTCATCCGTACAATACAATGACTATGCGTATAATCTAAGTGACATTCGTTGCATGGGCTAATATGTAGATGAACACGAATGTATTCACGTTATGATACGCAAAGAAATGAGGATTACAGAGAAACGTATGTATGAAGGAGTTTAACATCGGTATTAATACCATATGAATGGTACTAATTTCTATTGACACAAAGATGAGCACCTCTGTCGGAACACCTGAATATACTTAATGAAACGGATGAAAATTAACATTAATAACAACTGTCCACATTTTTATTCTTCTTATATCTTACTATTTTTCTTCTTCTTTCAGAGACACTGTGTAACGAGAACAAGGGACAAGAGGAACGCGAGTAGATAATATTAAATATAGTATAATATAGTCCTGTTAGTCGTCTGTGACAACTCAGACCTAGAAGAACCCCTCCCCGAATATTAAAACCGAATACGGTAAATAATGTTGATTGAATATCATTTTTAATAATATTGACCAACGATTTTACATCGATTGAGCAAAAAGATATATTATGGACACGTGGAAACAAAATTCAGAGTTTATCAAAATTTTGCTTCCATCGTTGCCTCTGCAAGATTCATAAATTTTCATATGGTTCGTGCTGCAGCAGCGGGTAGCAAAGTTCTAGAAAAAACGAGAAGGCAGGAGGGATAAAAAGAAATTAGTAATCGTCGATGTTTTTCATCCAAATTATCAAAATCACATACCGTACCGTTTAAAATCGTTTGCTACCCGATTATTATACATCTGAATTATGGAAGTTGGCGAGGAATCTTCAAGTACCCCAATCATCGAGGTATTTTTCTTTTAATCTTCATACGTAATTAATATTCAAGCGATCCAATGTTCATGTACTTTCCTACATTACTATTATTACTATTATTATCATTATTGTTGTTTTTGTTGTTATTAATATCATTTTTAATCCGAACAACGTCAGACAGCGGACGAAGCTACGGAAGCGGGTAGTTTAAAGTCACCCGTCCTTTTGGATCTTGACGAAAACAATAAACAGCAGCAGCAACGTCGACAGGATGAATTGAGACGATCCTCGTCGATGATTCAAGAACCGATCATAGCTACCGGACCAACAGCGGTAATCATCGAGCCTGGTTAGTAAATGAATGAAAACGAATCATATATATGATAGATATGTATAAATGGATAATTTTAAAATCTCTTTCGTCATAGCCGGCGCCTGATGCCCCAAATTTTAAAGGTATAAGTCAGCGTGAAAATTTGACAATTCTTCTGTACAATTTCAAATTAGCTAAATGAACGCGAAATGCGAAAATCTGATCGCAGAAGCTGCAGCGGGCTTGACGGGTCGTCAACCCCTGAGAAAACGATGGCAACACAACGCGGGGTGTTTTGATCTTCAACCTGTGGAAAATGCTGTAGAAAATATTGGTGGAGGAAATCAGGGTGAGGATGGAGGCGTGGATGGTGGAAAAGTGATTATGATACGAGTACCAGAACCGGAAGTTGTCTGCCCCCATCCACATTTGGAACTACTTCATCAAGCCAACATCAGACCGGTACATAGGGAGCCTTCCCAAAGCGAAAAGGGTCAGTTTCCGTGGAACGAGATTGCCATTTATTAATTTTCTGTTTTAATCGGAGAAAAATAATTATGCCGAGAGAAATCGTTAGGTATAGTTTAAAGCACGTAATTTGTTATCAGAGTGACACTACGAATGGTTTTTAAAATTTAGTCTGTTCTTCGCTGTGGAGAATGAAAAATCGACAAGCCTTCCGGCAATACCGTCGTAATCATCGATTCCCAGTGCTGACGTAAAAAGGGATGCTTAGACGTTTGGAAGGTTTCGGAAAAATGTCGACTGTTGAGATCATTTTGACGATCTTTGATTAACGATTTGTGGATTGTCTCGGGCTTCTTCTCGGTGCTTTTTTCTACTTCCTGTATTCCCGTTAATTTTAGTCCGACTTTTATATTCATTCTATCTGATTTCATCTCAGTCGAGA
Source organism: Athalia cordata (assembly GCA_963932425.1). NCBI lineage: Eukaryota > Metazoa > Arthropoda > Insecta > Hymenoptera > Athaliidae > Athalia > Athalia cordata. The sequence continues at coordinate 39,129,885 of OZ010626.1, forward strand.
TTTCCGCGTGTGATTTTGACGATGATCGGGATTTGTGATCGCAGTTTGCAGAATCCACCCGAAGCCCGTTGTTAGAAATTATTCTATTATCTCTCTTTTCTTGGCGTATAAAAGCCTGTGTTTCCGTAACATGGATTTTGTCACGAAGCGCGGATATATTTGGAAGAACGCACATCGTAGTCATTCGATTTCGCAGACGTGGAGGTGGCTGCTTGAAGTAATTATAATCGTTCAGTCTCGTTCCTACAACTCAGAAATTTACAACCGGATATAAATCCATGCACGAGAGTAATCATTGAATATTTATCTGATTTGTTAGTTTTTTTTTTTCAAATTTTATGTCACCTTTTCGACTCGCTTTCATAGCCGCCGGTTAATTCGATCCTTTTCTTCGTGGTATTGAAAATATAATTTCTCTATATCTGCAGATCATCGCGACGACTTTTAAACACATGAATTATTCGAAATGAGTTAGTGGTTCGGTTTACAGATGTACAAGGGAAAATTTAATGTTTTCATCTCGTGGGACTGATGGCGAAAGGTACCGCGGGCGCAGACGTGTGAAACTGATCGCAAATCGCAATTATAGTCGCAATATAACAAACTCGGACATTCTTCACACCGAATCAACGATTTGAATCATTAATGAAGAATAACAGAGAATTCTTTCACCCCATGAATGTTTCAGACTATAAGAAATCTGCTTGCGACAGAGAACGGACGAGGATGCGTGACATGAACCGTGCCTTCGAACTTTTACGATCTAAACTTCCGGTCTGTAAACCTCCTGGTAAAAAATTGTCAAAAATTGAATCATTGCGACACGCAATAACATACATTCGACACCTTCAGAGTCTTTTAGAACCTTCGTCTTCTTCGTACGATCCTACTGGAATATCTTCCCGGTACTTTTACGGTGGGTCGATTCATCAGCATCAAATTCACCAGGAACAACATACCAGATGGGAAACACACGCTCCTCCGACCTACGTCGAACAATTTTATCATCATCATCATCATCATCATCACGATTATCACAACTCACCCGGGGCTCCAGGGTCCTCGGTACCCCCACCCCCTGCTCATTATTAGCTATTTAGCTGACCATTAGACTACGCTTTTTTCAATCGATTGTCAGTTGTGAACCTACAATCAATGAACAATTAATCGTGTAATTAAGTAGGTGGGTACAACAGCCGCAGCATAAACGATGCTCGCTCAACATCGGATGCTATATGAGATTTACCGAATTATTGTAAAATATTTTATTTTTTATCGTGTACAGATTATACTATGTGATCGTCGAATTATTTTGTTGTAATATCTCGTGTAGTCCGTGTCTGAGGATTTTGAACGAACAGAGATAAAACAAGATCCTTAACTCCATTTCTGGTTATATCCTTCGTGTTATAATGACCTTGAATATATACTACCTAAGTATACGTAATACATTTATAACGATATAAACGATGAAACATAATGCCGCGATTATCACGTCGATATCTTGGGATATGTATTTCCAGTTCAAACATAAAAACTAATAATGACAAATTGGCGTATCTATGTATACAATTTTGTCCGAGCAACCTAATTATATACACGTAGTCATTAAATACAAAGAGTTAAAAAAAGCAAAAAATATATATACATATATGTTCGTATAATCTCTTTCCGCAAAGTTACGCATTATATGCCTCGCACGTCATCGACCATGATCGTAAAAAAAGTATAATACATCGATACGTGTACATAGGAATGTTATACAACCGATATATTTATTAAGAAGCAATCAAGATTCCTAATATTAATCCTGAATACCCTGATTCCTAAATTTCTTAATATTAGTCGATATATTCATCTAACATTCCTTAACACGTGGAGTAAATGCTGAATTAACATTGCATAAGTTATAAAATCATTGGAAATTTATGATTTTTTTTTGATTTACTATTTCCACTAGCGGGCTTGGGGCGGAGGAGGGGAGTAATTACGGACTCGATATAACGGCGTAGTAAAATTATTTAAATATACTCGGTGGATTCGTTATCCGTTGAAAACTATACGCTTTATAGGTATAAACGCCAACCGCGTATACATCCATAGTATTCGGCGAATGATTACTCTTTGGCGATTTTCCAAGTACCCGTTATTGTCAAATAATGATATTATAAAGACAAGAAAATAGAAATAAATATTCTGGCCCATGAATTCATTTGTTATACATACCTATAGTGGATACAATACACCTACATATGTATGTATATCGTAAGAATAATTGTAAATGATATAATATTGCTTCATTTAGCCATACTTAAAAACGTTGATCATCATCTTCGTCCTACTCTAATTCATCCGTGTTTCTGCGGGAATTGCTCGCCTGGAGACAGTGGAATTCCTTGCTATTAGCTGTATCAGATTTACCCAGAATTGCGTGCGCGTAACGGGACATCCTTGAAGTGTATGATTCTACGGAGGTTCCAGTTGAAGATCCACTACTGTTGCAGGGTGTTTCGGTCGCTGTTGGATCATCAAATTAAAATGTAGTCATTACATCCTTTGTTTACGACATACGGTGCGATACTTACATACGCATCTTCTACGACCTTCCCGAGTGGATGTGTAGCTCGTCGATCGTTCGGAAGAATGAATTCTGGCGATTAAAGTCCGCGGTAATTCGCGGTTCAACGTAAGATAAATCCAAGGATTGACACAGCTGTTCAAACTACTCATAAGGGTCAGGATGGCAAACGCTGCTCCTGTTGTGAAAGGAAAAACAAAACACAAGAATTTACTGGTAATTCATGCGACTACAATGATGTAAATAATTTCATGATGGTTGAATACGTATGATTCCAATCACCTTCGAAAAATGGGGAATTCACCGCACCCGGGTCCCAAGTTACCCAGAGTAACGAGGCGACGAAGGGGCTGCTGGAAGCTGCGTAAAAACTTATCACAGCTACCATTTGTTTTATAGAGTTGATTTTCGCCCTGGATATCACGCTACCCTGACGCAGTAGAGTTCCGTCCGTTCCTCGAGCCTCGCCAGCTATTCCGGTATTCCTCCATATCGCGAGGCAAATCGAAACGTTTGTATAACCGAGGACCAAAAGCGGCAGGATAAACGCCGAGATGCTGAACCTGCGGAGGGAATGACGACTCGTTGTTTCTCAGTCGTATTAATCCTCCGGGATGATATTTGCAATCGACGTCATCGTCTCGTCATTATTACTACATATCTTATTACCATGTGACGTAGGCGCGTTCTCCCAACGGGGGATAGAAGGTGCCCCAGCAATCCCAAACTCCAGGTGAGGCCTCTTGGTATGAAAATACAACAAGCTGTGTGTTTTATAGAATAAATTTACTACCCAACACGCCGTCGATGAATGGAACGAACGATGGATGGAATTAATTAATTATTGGTAGCGCGCTATTTAATTATATGTGTTTCAGAAACGTCAGACTTACTTGAGGCGTACAGAGGGCCAAGGACAAGCCCCAGGCAAGGTAAACCATTATTTTTGACCTTCGAGAGGTTACGCTGCAGTAGTTTAGAGGGTGACAAATTGCTTGGTATCTGTCTAATGCGGTTACTGTTAATACGTAGGAACTCAAATACGGACCAAGCGGCTGACCAAATTTCACTAATTTGCAGAGAATCGGCCCACCTCGGAACCTGCGCGTAATTATTTATTTACAACAGTTTGATGACGATATAAATTCATATATACCTGTATGTTATTTCCCAGAAGAGCTGAGGAAGGACGTTGAAAAACGCGGTGATAAGGTCGGCGATGCTCAAATGGAGGATGAAGAAATACATTCTCGATGAACTTTTTTTCCTGACCGGCGTCTTTCCATATCGCCTCAAATAAAGAGCCATTATGACCAGAGAATTCCCAAAAACTGCTACGACGAACATCGCTGCAAGTGTTGCCACTTCCCAATTAGCGATTTCTTCGTCGCGAGAGTCCCGATTACCGTCGTCGAGTTTCAGCGGTTCTTCGTTCGCAATCGCACACATACTTGATCCGCATAGAATTTCGACTAGAGTAACCGTATCGTTTTCTTCGGTGAAATTTACCATTTTAACGATTATTTATTTTCACGGATTATTATAAAAGATAAGTCGTGATCAGATGGTAGAAAATTGTAGAAAGAAAGAGAAACAGCTCGTGCGCTGGTTAATTTCTGATATCACGTGAAAAAAAAACGAGTCCATTGTTTGCGTTAATTTGCATTGCAAAGTAGCGTATCGTAATTTTTTTTTTAAATTATACATCTAGAGTGGATACCGTAGGCGTGAGGTTTGACCCCGCGAGTGAATTATTATAGATACATTTACAAAATATGCTTCCAAATCACAAATGCAACACAATTATCACACGGAAAACGCGTGTATTTTGTTAGTTTCGCAATATATTGTATGAAACTGTCATGTCGACTGCAACTCACTCGTTATTTGGAATTTAGTCGACCAGTCAGCATTGATGAGGGCATTCCATAATTTCGCGTTAAAATTGTCATCGTGGTCTGCTGATCTGGTCACGAAACGTCGACGGAAAATTGTCTCGATCGCATAGCTGCGTGAATTAATGGGAAAATAGTTAAAATATAAATACAAATCTTCAATCAACGAAAACAATTAGACATGTGGATAGTTCACCGCGAGCGTTTGATTCGGGAGTCGGAACCGTCGATGCAGATTCGATTTGATTTAACCACGTCGACACCATTATTTTCAACTATAACATGATAATTGTTCGACACTACGTTTCACTCGTTTTAGATTATATTTATTGATTTATCGATGCATTGACTTGTTTATAGATTAAGGATTACAAATCGATAATGTCTTCAATGATTTCATTTAATTCGTGCTCGATGAATATTTTAGTCGATATTACAGTCAATCAGATCCATGATTACATTATAGATACTACGGAGCCGCACGCTTCTGGTAGATCGCCCAGTTCCGCGATCGTCGTGCGAATGTTAAATGTGAATGAAATTGTGAGAAGATATACCTCGGTATTTTCGGTCTAGGATCGTGAACGATTTGGGCATGCAATGTTTTGCGGATGTACACACTGAACATGAGGCGAAGCTACTCTCTTTCACATGCTCAATGCGGCATGACCTGTCGATTAGAATGATTTTTTTAAAACCTGCGGGCCAGTATCTATTTATAAAAATGAATCCCTATTTCCCTTGGTCACGGCATCGCGCGTGAACGGCTGGACCGGTTTCACTTATCCTTTTTTTGTTGTGTTTGTTATTGCAGGAGAAGCTTCCTATGAAAAGAAAAATTAAGAAAGTTGCGCGAAAAACTAGAAAATTTAAGAACACTTAATGACCATATTAACTTTTCTAATGTAACCTTAGCGCTTTTGACAATATAAACTTTTCAAATGTAAGCTATATTCTTAGCTAAGACAGGACAACGTTTGTCTGGTCAGCTAGTAATATTATATTATATAATATTATGAATTGAGATGATAAATTCAAGTTTCAAGAAAATTTTTGAATCTTTTGATACGCCACGTGTGTACACGTGTATACCTGTATGTATAAGTATAGGTATATGATGTAATCGGAGTTATAAATTAAAAAATTATTTCCTGAAAGAATACATGTTTTTTTTTTTCTTTATTCCTCTTTTTATCAGTTTCGATTTCTGTATTCATACAATTGAACGTTTCTAGTATTTATCACTATACATATACCTATGTGGTATAGGTACGTTTATCTCTGTGACAATTATCAAACACTTGGGAATTCTTTGAAATAATATAAGCGTTGCATCTAGTCGAGAAGAATCTCAGATGAATTCTGACAAGAGCGTTCGCTTCCAGTTCTGAAGAAGATGATGGAGCAACCGGGGCTAAATGGGAAATAAGAAAAAAAATCTCAGATGGTGTAACTTTGGTTGCACTATCATTAGGGGCAAGTAGAGGCTGGGGCAAATGTAGTAATTAATTGAATCTAAAAAAAAAAATAGAATTTTCTATGTCCGTGGAACGATAATAATACTACATTGTTGTCCGTGGTAAGGAGCAAAAACTTTAACCTCTTTCATCCATGAACTGTCAGGTTGACAGCTAGAGATCTTTCCTCTTTACTGGTTCGGCTATAGCCTCTCGTGTATACCTATGTATGCGTGTATGTATGTATGTACGAAAATATCAGTATACAGCAAGCACCGAAGGGACTAGGTGACAGCAGATACGTAATACGTATAGTAGAATGAAAAGCGAACGCCCCTGGAACGGCGTTTGACAGTGACATTGATGCATTGTTGATTTTAAATATTGACGTACCACGATGATGCAACAGTACATGAAGGAGCTGGAACAGGTAAGTGTCATTTCTGAAATCAAATAATACCGCGATATCTGTATGGCTACAAACAATACGAATAGTTCAATACCATAACCCAAAAGCTCTACCGATGAATCCACTTGACTTATTTATATTCAAAGGAACCGTTTGATCCTGAGGAATTCGTCGAAAGACTAGCGTGGCGAACAGTCAACGATACCTTAAAGGATGGAGAAAAAGGCTCTTTCGATCCTGTCCTGGTACACGAGACATTTCTGCAGGCTATAAAAGACCTACAAGTTCTGCAGGAGCGGCAGCAGAAGAAGTGTGATAAATTAGAGGCTGCGTGCAAAGATGAAGAAATGCGCCATGCTCTCGAAATACTTGAACTTCAAGAAAAGAATAAACATGCTCTTGAACTGTTCCACCAATTAGATGAAAGGATCAATTTTGTTGCTACCAAAGTCTTACATCTCGGAGATCAACTAGAAAGTGTCAATACCCCAAGGGCCAGAGCCGTTGAAGCTCAAAAACTCATGAGACATTTCGCTGAATTTCTCAGTCCTGGCCCACTCACTGATCCTGTTTTTACAGATAAATCTTCGGTTCGTCAGTGGTTCATTTTAGAAGTATTTCCTTAAAACAAGTTGCACATTTATGACCAGAGTTTCTAATGTCATAGTGTATCTTTTCAGTTAGACGAAGCTGCAGATGTGATACAGAAGCTACACTTGATAGCCCAAGAGTTACCATCTGACAAGTTTGACAGTGCAAAGAAGAAGATAAGCACCAAATACGACGAAATTGAAAGGAGTTTGATCGAGGAATTTGCAAGGGCACACAGCGGGGAAGATGCTGCGAGGATGAGAGAACTGGCTTCGATATTATCACACTTCAAGGGATATTCACAGTGCGTAGATGCATTCATAGAGCACAGTCAGATGGGCTCGTTTGGAGGAAAGGACGTTTTCCAGGATGTTATACCGATGTGCACTAAAAATTTCAAGCTAATGCAGCAGGTTTTCACCAATCCCAATCAAGTTATGGCCAAGTTCGTTCTCAACATCTATCATCTAAGATTGCAGAAGTATATCGTGGCTAAGCTCGCGGATCGTACCGACTCGGATAAATATCTGAAAAATTTATATGATCTCTATTCGAAGACTATTAAAATATCGAATGAACTGAAACACTTTGATATGGGAACCGATGAAGCTTACCTTGCTAAACTGACCAGAAATATCTTTCAAAAGCATCTCGATTCATACATAAGGTAATTTGGTAATTTTTTTTATCCCTATCCGAAACATAATAATGTGTCTCGATAATGTGCTCATTCTTTCAGCATCGAGACTAAATCTCTACGAGAAAAATCGGCAGCTTTATTGATAAAGTACTACGAGTCTAAGAACCATCAAAAGAAACAGCTGCAGACTGGAGGCTTTCAAGAGCTACGACGGGATCTACAAGCTGTTTTGGGAACAAGAACGAATATCAACATTGTTCAGATAGAGGATTATGGTGGGGAAACGTTTCTTTCAGAGGAATTAGCAATTGCTTTGCTGCAAGAAAGCAAATTGGCTTTTCAACGTTGCCAAATACTGTCCCAGCCTAGCGATTCTCCTGGAAACGCTCTACAGATTCTAGATATTCTCCTCCAGTATCTGACAAATGAGCACGTTGACTACGCCCTCGAATTAGGACTGCAAAGCGTGCCTATACCTGAGAGTGGATCCCAGCCAGAAATACACTTTTTTAATGTCGTGAGACGATGTAACGCCATCATTCATCTACTCGAGAAACAATTTAACGACAGCCTGGTACCACTTGTAATGTGCGTAATTATTCTGATTCACTGATCTGCTTGCATCAGAGAATCGAGAGGCTATCCTGATCCTAATATCATGACGCTTTGTTCCCCTAGATCAACATCCAAGCATGGCGATTGCTTGGCAAAGAAGAAGGTAGTTTTGGAACAGCTGGAAATAAAATTGGACACTGGTTTGGATAGAAGCATAAATGCTATCGTAGGCTGGGTGAAAATTTATTTGCAAAGCGAGCAGCGCAAAACAGATTTCAAGCCAGAGTCCGATGTTGACACGTTAAACACACCCGCTTGTTTGGTAGTAGTTCAATACGTTACATCGATGATAAACCACATAAGGGATCGCCTCGATGAGAAAAACGTAGAAACTGTCCTAACTGAATTAGGTGTCAGATTTCACAGGGTGATCTATGAACATCTGCAGCAATTCCAATTCAATTCTGCAGGCGCGATGTGCGCTATATGTGACATGAACGCCTACAGAGAATGCGCGAAGACCTTGAAAGTCGGCCTGGTAACCAGTCTATTTGACACGCTCCATGCTCTCTGCAATTTGCTGCTTGTTAAACCTGAGAATTTGAAACAAGTATGCACCGGAGATCAATTGGTGGGTTTTCACTTTCGGCCGATTTGAAAAATTCCAAGATCAGTATTAATTCTTTCTTTCACTTTTACAGGCCATGCTGGAGAGATCGGTATTAATAAATTTTATCCAACTAAGAACGGATTATAAAACTCAGAAGTTAGCCAACTGTTTAAAAGGGCTTGCTGCGTAATACCATAGAATTAAAAATGGAAGGTTGTCGTAGAACTGCCTGAGGATGAAATGTAAATAGCAAACAAATAAGACTTTTTTTTTGTTCACTTTTCGTCGTTTCTTTCCCCTGCGTGATGATCGGGTCAAAGACAATGAAAAACAGAGGTTCATAGCAAATGTATTAATTTTATTGTTAAATAATCACGTTGCGATGGAAAACTGCCTCACTACTGGACGACATAAATTGTGATGGTATTATTTGAGAGTAACAGACGGTAGGTAATAGTGTTTTTGTTAAAAATAGGAGATACGCATATACCTATATACATCTCTGGATTTCACAATTTACCGCAGAAGATTTCATTGGTTTGTTTTTGATAAAAAATCGTCTACTTTTCATAGTCCAGTGGGATAATATCGAAATCGACTTCACAATACAGTTCCAAGTCGAAAATTCAGAGATTGATCATCTTACAGTAGCAATACCATAAATATTAATGACACTTATTTCAAAACCTTGGATGAGGTGAATTATTACATCGAATCATCAACAAAAATTACGTTGTAAAAGTGTACGGTGAGTTATACACGGTGTCCTCAGAGGCTGAGCCAGTTATGCTCACAAATTCCGAAACAATATTCCTAGATAGTTGAATTTAAATAATTATTGGTAATGATTACTAAAAAGAGATACGTCGAGACACAGTTAAACCGAGCACGACAAACGCCTGTTCCATGACATTTTGCCTTTCTGTACCAGACAAATGCAAGGCCTAATAACTTTGTAAAAAATAGAACGTTGGATGTAGAAAAAAGATCCTAACTCGGTGGAGCCCGGGGAATCGATGATCGAAAGGTTAACATATTTACTTAGAGTACTCGATAAAAATCAAGAAATGAAGGAAAGCGGACAAATTTTTTTTAATGCAGGGCATGATTTTCACAGAACTCGATTCAGGCTCAACTTAAAATTTCAACAATTTGCTTTACGATGCCAGGTAAACTGAACATCCGAGTTCCTCCATTGACCAAATATAATTTTAATTCCAAACGAACGGGTAGGCAGAGCCACATTCGTGAGACCATAGGCCTTAACAGCTAAAAGAGAATGCAAAAGTAGGTTAATCGGGCTTGATGCTCGATCAGCGCATACGGTAAGTATTGGTTTCGTGAACTTCGCACAATTCGCCTTTAAAGTCCAGTTCCACGCTAAAGTCAAGATCCCGATTATTCCTCGCATTTGGTTTCATGGAGAATACTCCATATATCTCTTCACCTTTTTTTACAGTCATGTAGTCGTCGAAGTAAAACACAGTCTGTTTCCAGTGTGTGTATTGCGCCTCGGGAGCAGTGCTGAACCCGATACGTTTATGGCACTTAGTAAATTCAATATTAAAAAACGTAACCAATGCCTGCACGTAGTCATTTCTCCTAACCTGAAGACTAAATGGCGACGTAAAGTCCAGATCTCCCTTCGTTACGGTGTACAAATCTACTTCTTTTATTAGACAAGCGTTTGTAACTACTTGCTTAGGATCTACAACATCCACGAGCGGCTCGCTGATCGCAACTTTTCTTATGCTACTCATGTCAAAACCGTAGACATCGTCCCACCAGTTTATCTTCTCATCTTTGTACTGACGATCCTCAATTCCACATATAAACAAAGTTGCCCTGTCCGGGAACAGCATGCCATCTTCTCGCAGCCACTTGTCTCTAGCGAATAAAACGGTGTCAAGCATAGACTCGTAGAAAAGGCAATAGCCCATCCATTCCGATATTATTATGTCAACTTTTTCTATTCCATCGGGTAAAGTCACCTCCTCGACCTTACCCTTGAGAATAGTGATAACGTTGGAGAGCTGATTGGCTTCAACAATCTTCTTAGCATATTCTACGATATTGGAACATTCTATTCCGATTACTCTAGCGGCTCCTGCCTTGGCTGCAAACATCGAGAGGATTCCCGTGCCACAGCCGATATCCAGAACAGTTTTGCCCTTGAAAAGATGCTTGTTGTGATACATAGAGTTCCGGTAAGTCACCGTCCTGATTTCATCCTTCAGCATTTCTTCGTGTATACCAAAGTGTGCGTACGAGTCAAAATAATAGTCACGAGACGTCATGTCGTCTACAGAAACAGCATCCTTGTCATTCGGGGCTGCCGAGTCTTTTCCCGATGGTACCGTTGGCTCAGCAACTTCCATTGTTTCCATTTTCAGGGTCTGCAAAAATGAGTTCTAATTGGACTCTTAATTTTGAGGCATCGCGTCTGTGGGATAGTATCCACTGATATTTAGTCTTTGTTCACTCTCAAATGTAAAATGACCGTTATTGAGTAACCTAATTCACGAGACAAAGGAAGTGACCAGTCATCGCGCCTTATGGGAGAATAAGATAAAATATTTATTTTCAAATGCTTTGAAATTCAAAATAAGTGAAAACGAAGCGCGACATTGTTCATTGGTTAGAATCGTTGAGGAACAAATGGCAGTGACGAATCCGATAGAACTAAGATAGATCCGGGCAAATGATTACTGTAATAAAACTAAATTTCCAACAATCTACTTACGATGCAGTTCATAGACGTATGAACTAATAATGCCGGAACAATATGAGACAAATCACTCCCGATATCGGTTCGGTACAAGAACAAAATGACCGACGTATCTCAACTTTAGAAACTATGAGGAACGGCGTGCGTCCACGTGCACGCGCCAAAATGAATGGCGGATGTAGCAAAGCAAGCGGTTAGTGCAGCGCTTTTCTTTCAGACACCATCCTCGTGCAAGTTAACAAAGAATGTCGGTGCCGGTGTAGTCGGTACAAAAATGAATGAGTTTACAAATTAATAATTAATCATTGGATAATCAGGCGAGTATACGATAGGTGTATCGGGTGTTAAATCTCTGCGAAATGCTGGGTGGACTTGAATTCTTTAATTAGATCTACCGTTGCCGATTGAGTAAATCTGAAATTTAACTTATCACGTATTAATCTTAACGGGGGATAACAATACTGCAGTGACTCTAGAATCGCAGCTTTATCGGTCAGACGGATCAAATGAAACATATTTGCGAAAATATAGATTTTGAAACTTACAGTGTGCTCGCTGACAATTGGGCTAGTTTCAGTGATTTCTACCGGTACCTCGCTGCTCGTCGCCATTTTATATATTTTTTCGCTTGAAATTTCTACTTGTCGATGCAGCAGACGGCAGCAAAGCTCGAAGCTCGAAGCTCGAAACTTCGGAGGTCGCGCATCGTTGACCGAAGACTGTACTTATAACTTCGCTTCGCGCGCATGGTAAATGACATGAGTACTCGCGTATAGGTTTTCAAAATATATCGTTCTTACCTATTAGCACGGATAATTATTGCCTACTGTAATCTTTTGGTGTATAGGTCATCCATGCAACCGTATCTGTGTTTTTACTACGTTTCGTTATTCAATTTTCGATCCGTATTTGCTACTTTGATTCAATACCTGCATCGAAAACACCGATCGTTTTTGATATTATCAGTGATCGAAAACTACAAACTGCAAGAAGATGGCGTTGAACATTAATAGTGATAATATTAAAGGACGATTGGAAAAAATTGTAGGTACGGAGCTTCGGTATGGACATGGAGTATGGTAGGGACACAGGGAGTGTCGCCACTGATGTCGGAGTCGCGTAAAGGGTCTATAGGAGTCGCGATCAACGCAATCTTCGTAGTTTCGTAGTGTTGCCAGAGAGGAGAAGAAGCCAGGCTCGCCAGGCTCTGAGTTTTGAAAGCAAAGGGGATCAGCTAATTGTTTGGTGTAGTGGATCAAATTCTGACGTCGAATTTTCAAGTTTTGAGATACGATACCGTTTTCATGTATTGCTATCGCGGATACCTTGGTAACGTGCTGATGAAGATCGTCTAACGATAGAAAATGCTGGTAAGATTATCTCTGTGTTTTCAACAACGTAGGTATTTTCTCTTTTATCATTATTTGCTCACGCCGTTGGGGTCCGCGATATTAACTGCGTTCGAGCTCCTGCCGCGCATATGCTTTTGCTGAAAAATACTCGTTTGTCTCAAATTTTCATCAACTTGCGACCATCCTCCTCCTCCTTTTATCAATACATATCCTTCTTTTGTCTTCTCTCAAGCTGTCTCTTTTCAAATCTGAGAAAAAGTCAATCTTGATTCGAATAGTATCGAAATACAAATAGGTACCCGATAGATCCCGACAATTACTGTCTTTTATGTATACCGTGACGTTTTTGATTTTTCAGGGAGACGATCCACCGTATCTTTCGGTTGGTACGGAGGTAAGTGCAAAATACAAAGGGGCATTTTGCGAAGCAAAAATCCGGAAAGTTGTTAGATCGGTAAAGTGCCGAGTGACTTACAAGCAGGGCTTAGGAACAGCTACTGTGACCGACGACCAAATAAAGGGAACGCTCAGGGTTGGAGCATCCGTAGAAGCAAAGCACAATGACAGAAAGGATTTTGTAGAGGCTACAGTTACAAAAATTCAAGACTGTAGTCAATACACGGTGGTCTTTGACGACGGGGACATAACTACCCTCAGGAGGACGGCGCTTTGCCTAAAAAGTGGTAGACACTTTGCCGAAAGTGAAACTTTAGATCAGCTACCCCTCACACACCCGGAACATTTTGGAAATCCTGTTATTGGAGGACGCAGAGGACGGAGATCCAGGCAAGCCCAGTAAGTAGACATTTTCTCACTTTCTTCCTATCCCGGTTGCCTTATTTCTTCGAAATATTTTTAATTTCCATCTTTTGTAGAGATGAAAGTAGCGACGACGAAGATAGCCCACCTCGGGGTGCTAGAGAGTCAGGGTCCGGGGGGCTTGGCAAAGAATGTGCGGAAACCGAACCAGAAATTGGTAGGGTCGTCTGCGTAGAGCTCGGAGATAAGAAAAAAAAAGATAACTGGTTCCCTGGGCTGGTTGTAGCTCCCACTGCTCAAGATACAGTCAGGATACGTGTACGGGACGACTATCTTGTTCGTTCATTCAAAGATGCTAGATAGTACGTATTGTTATTTAACATCCTTAATGTCAATGATAATCGAATATTCATTCTCCTTAATACATCGTGATTTGTATACTGTTCCTTTAGTTACACCGTACCAAAGAAGGAAGCTACGGAGTTCACTAAAGAGTTAGTCAACAAGGTAGAGAATAATGCGCTTAGAGTCGCAGTCGAAAAGGCACTGTTATTCTTGGATAAGAACGAGCTTCCACCCCACTGGGACAGAGATTCTCTATTTGGCAATGCAGATTCTAGTGGAAACAGTGACAGTGATGGAGAACTCGATTCGGATGTAAGTAGCACTTGGAAACTTGATATTTTACGGTAATTGTCTTACTGATTAGACAGTCTAGATCTATCACGAATTTTATTCCTTTTATTCAGAGTTCTGACGATGAGCCCAGGGAGGAAAAAGACCACTTTGTTGCGCAACTTTACAAGTTCATGGATGATAGAGGGACTCCGATAAATAATTGTCCAATGATAGGAACACAAGATATCGACTTATACAGATTATTTCGGGCTGTTTACAAACTTGGTGGTTACAATCGAGTCACTAATCAGAATCAATGGAAGTCTATAACCCGTCGTCTTGGTTTTCCCATTCAAAGTACGTCGTCGACGCACGGTTTGGTTAAACAACAGTATAAGAAGTTCTTACATTCTTTCGAGGATTTTTATAGGAAACTTGGATGCACAATGGTTAACCACCCCAGAGGTGGTACAAGAAAACAAAGGCCTGGACGTAGCCTCATAAGAGACAGGGACAGAAGTACTCCCATCCCTCCTCAAATGCCTTTGATCAAAGTCGAGAAGGAAGAAGATGAAAAGGAGAAGGATAGGGAGAAAGAGAAAGATAAGGATAAGGATAAGGAGAAGGAGAAGGAGAAGGAGAAGGAGAAAGATAAAGAAAAAGATAAAGAGAAGGAAAAAGAGAAGGAGAGAGATAGAGAAAAAGAAAAGGAAAAGGAAAAGGAGAGGGAAAAAGACAAAGAAAAGGAAAAGGATAAAGAAAGAGAAAAAGAAAAAGAGAAAGAAAAGGAGAAGGGAAAAGAGAAGGAAATCGATAAAGAAAAAGAAAAAGAGCTACGAATAGAGAACGAAGAAAAGAGGGATAAGAAAGATGTGAAAAAGGAGCAAATCAAAGAAGAAGAGGTCTTGAAAATAATAAAGAAAGAAGATGTTGACAAGGATGGGGGTGAGGAAGAGAGTGACGTTATTATTGACGGTGAGGAAGAATCATCATCTAGTGAAAAGTCGCATAAAGTTTCAGTCGTGACTCCACCTGTGGTAGTTGCCACAACGTCGATTGCGGCATCAACGTCTACGCCTATAAAAGTCAAGTCATCCAAGGTCATAAAAGAAGAGAAAAGGAAGCCATTGAGCGACAAGAAAAAGGGTGAAACGAAAAAGTTGGTAGAAAAAAAAGAGGAGAAGGTAAAACAACAGGAAGAAGAACAACCAACGGTGACGAGATCGAAATCCAAGGATGACACCACATCCAAAGGAAAGCCTCCGGCATCGGAAACTAGGGACGTCCGTACACCTTCTGCCGAAACTGAAAACAAAAAGATTCCGCCCAAACAAAGGAGACCAACAGATGAAGAACTCAAAAAGCGGGGACGCAAACGAAAGGAAAGTGATCCTGAAAAATCTAGAGCATCGGAGGAAATGCCTATCGATCCCGCACCCTCTTACAAAGGAGTTGTCGAGCTCGGTGACCGTCTCAAAGTCTATTACGGGCCCACGCATGAGTCCAAGGTAACGTACGAAGCAAAAGTCATCGACATCGAAAAGGTTTCTGCCGAACCTGTTTATTTGGTACATTATACCGGCTGGAATACACGCTATGATGAGTGGATCAAAGGCTCTAGGATTGCGCAAAACTTCACGCAAACACAGGTCAGAGTTAAAAGAGGTAAGACTACACCCAGACCTCAAACTCCCAGTGCCGCTGGCTCCTCAACATCTAATAAACTTACGAAAATGTCAGCCCAGAGTCGAAGAAGGGCTCACAGTGTCGTTCCTACGTCCAATTCGTCGAGTGGAACAGTTATCGAGGATGGGAAGAGAGATGAAAAAGATAAGGACAACCAACAGCCTCCCAGGTCAACTACACCCTCGTCAATCGCTAGTTCTAGCTCAAGAACTAAGAGCCCCGCAACTCCAGCTGTTAGTAGAAAAATTAGAGTGACTAGAAACCAGCAGGGTTTAGAATCTAGACGACGTACCCGTCGTATGTCTGGCCACACGGATATCTCTGTGGCTTCCGAAAGTGACAGTGAAGCTTATGAATCCGATACGATGGAACCGGAACAGGCGAGAACGAGATCTAGAGGTATGGAGGAACGGAAGAGAAGCTCGAGGCGTAGGGGGGATGATGAGGTTAAAACCGAAGATTGCAGCGAGGTCGAAGAGGATAAAGATGGGACTCACGAAGAACTCAGGAGGGGACGAAGGCTTAGAAGAACTCCAGGAAAAAGTCAGGCCATCAAATCTGAGCCTGAAAGTGACGATGATCAACCCAAGGGCAGGGATTTTGACCTGAATCAGATAAGGTCTGAACTAAAAGGCTTCGAAAAAGCTGTAAAACTGGAACTGATTCGAGTCGAAAGAGATTCGGACGACCAAAAGCAAGATGATAGAGAAAGTGGAGCTGTCGCACAGCCAACGCTTATGCCCAGTTCTCCGAAGACGGATAAGAAATTAACAGATCTTGCAAAACTTGAGCCCGTAATCGATCCCAAGCCTGCCGAGAGCACGGATGATATATACGAATTCAAGGAACCCGAACCTTTCGAATTTGAAGTCAGAAACAAACGCGACCCTGGTGTGGAGAAGGACAAGGTCAAAAAACGGGTGTTTGACGAGGAGCCAAAGAGTCCGAAAAAAAAACAGAAGACTCTGCCGCCGTCAACTAAAGAAAATAAAATTGAGGGAGATAACGATCCAAAGAAAAGAGTTCGCAGGTTAGTAAATCGCTATATTTTTTAACTATAGAATTCACTCGACACCGCTTTTCTAATACATATTTTATTTAACTTGCGTTTCTCCAGACCTTTCAACAAGCGAGCTGATGATGCAGAAGTGACCCCATCGCCTGGAAAAGCGAAGTCACAATCCGCTTGCGAAGATGCGTTCGATAAACTTTGCGAGTCTCCATCGTTTAGTCCTTTAAAACCAACCGCAGTCTCAGAGGAGGTTGAGCTGCTTTTCAGTGACTTGCCTGGGGACGAAGATTGCACCGCTGACGACCCTGAGGATAGACTAATCATTTCTGAGACCGAGGTGTCGGAAGCTGAACAAGAGAATCTCTTCACATATCAGCAGGAGATTTTTCCATCGAGTGATATTCCTGATACAATGGAGTTCAGCAAAGAAGAAGTAAAAGCCAGCCAGCAGGAAACTGTGGAAGAGAAGCCAGCTACTGGAAGCATCAAGTCCGCTCCAACGATCCCAGATGCTAAACAGACATCGAGCAAGATTTCCACCCCAACCGCAGTTATCGTGGATGTGAAAATCTTGGATGTTAAACCCCTTGAAATTAGCCCTGCTTTGTCACCTGCCCTAGTAACTCCGGCACCGATCAGCACCAGGCTACCTGCGACATCCACCATAGAAGAAAAACTATCAGCTGCTGCGATGGCCTTCAGAAATAAATTTAAGGATACTAGGAGGGAGGACGAGACTGGGGATGAAGGAACGTGGAAGTCTACGAAGGAATCCTCGAAGAAGAGTTTTTCGGAAACTTCCGTGATAGCGAAGAAGGTAGCGGAGAATGAGGGGGAGAAAAAGAAACCTGACGAAGATGAGGAGGAAAAAAAGAAGGAGGAGGAACGTCGAGAGACCATGAGGGCAGTGATTAAGCAGAAAGAAGAAGAGTTGCAGCAATTAAAAATGAAAAAGGTGACTGAACTCAAAAGAGCGGTAGAAGCGAAGGCTGCTGCTGCTGTAGAGTTCAAAAAAGTTGTGCAGCAAGAGAAGAAGGAAGACGAGCAAAAGGGGCGAAAAGAAGAGGAGGGGTTATCCTCGTTGAGGAAGGATGAAGAACGAAGGGAGCGAGAGCAGACGGAAAGAGATAAGGATAAAGAAAAAGAGAAGGAAAAGGATAAACGAAAACGTATAATCAGCCAGGAGTTTCTCGATTCCACCGACAGCAGTGACTCTGAGCAAAGACTCGTGATAGACAACGAGGAACCTTCCGAAGAGAAATACGTTTCTTCGAATTTTGACATCAAGCTGAGAGCTGAGCTAGAAAAACTTCAAGACATTCAAGAGAGTCGAGTAACAACACACCCCCATCCTTCCCCAACTCCAGCGGAGAATTCTACCCCAGCCATTATCGCGCCGATTTTAAAAACAGAAGAAGAGGCGGAAAACATCAGCTCGCTGCTATGCGAAGAAGAAATACCCGGTTCCCCAGCCCCCGTGGTGGATAACATTGACCAAGCCACAGTTTCAACTTCTCAGTTGTTGCCATCGCAAGTGGAAGCCTCTGGAAGTAACATCGTCCTTTTGGAAATGCCATTTGCGAGTGCCCCAACTTCCGGTCAAAGTTCAGGAGCCTCCGCTACGAGTACGATCTCTACGGTCAACGTGACAGTTCCAAAAAGCAGCCCTGATGTTTCCGTTCCAGTCTCGCTACCCGTCCAGCAAGCCTCGGTAATTGGACCCAGGTCTCAGCCTACGCTCCAAGCAGTTTTACCTCAACCCCAACCAAATCTAGCGGCTGCTCCTGCCGCTGCGCAACGCAGAGAGAGTAACGAGGCCGCACCCGTTATGGATAACACGCCGCCGACGACTCCCGATTCAACGATTTCAAATATTTCTGGTTCTCCGCGGGACGAGGGCACCGGAGGATCTTCTCCTTTGTTCGAGGATAACACCAAGTCTAACAGAGACAGCTCTGAGGCAGACAATGACAGTGCAAGTAAAGGTTTGGGCGGAGGATTTAGCGAGGACGACGTAAGTTTACCGATTGCCGATAGTGCCGGGGGCCAAGATAGAAGCGGAAAAACTATCGCGTCGAAACGAACGGCGGAAGCGTCACCATCCCCTAAAAAAAGAAAACGAAGTAGAAAACATTCCGAGTGCAGCAGTAATGTAGGTAAAAAGTCTGGCACCGCCCGTCACGTTGGACGCCATTCGAGGCATTCGGGAGCTGCTACAGACAGCGACGATACCAGTGAAAGCTCGAATATTTGCCCTGGAAATGCAAACATCACGAGCCATACGAATATCCCTACCGTACCCGATTTGCCTAGTTATTCAACCAGGTCACCGAGACCCTTGAAGTACAACTTTTATGTTGAACTTGGTGAGTTTAGAGATTATGAAATAATAATTGCGACGATCCTCTGTGTTTTTGGATCATAAATTATCCCAGATGTGTTTTCTCTTTTTCAGACCCCGAGCTAGATGGAAGCCAACGGATTGCTGTTTTACAGCAGAAACTTACCGAGTTACGTAAAACTTATAACGCTGTTAAAGTAGAGCTTGCAGGTATTGAGAGGCGCAGAAAAAAGCTGAGACGAAGAGAACGGGACGGTAGGCATTGATTAACTATCCGACAACTTTCCATCGCACAAGTTATTCGAATTAATTGAACGTAATCGTTATTCCAGCTCTAAAGGCAGCTAAAGCAGAGATGCAACAAGCTTGTTCGTGATGAGAAAAATAATGTCTCTGTCATTGAAATGTATATTTCAAAAAAAAAACATTCAGTGTGAGTCGTAGTCAACAATAATCGTGAAGAAGAAAAAGTAGTAATATCATGTTCATGATTTGGGCACCTGCAATTTTGGCAAACATCATGACAATTTTTATCTACCTATCAAACGTATCTGTCTGTCATCGGTATAAGTATTTTACTATATATTTCACAGTTTATTCAAACTTGTAGATATAGATTATAAGATGTAGCGGTAATCGTAGATTCGGATAGCTGGTGGTCCCGATGATATGCTACGCTATTTGGATTGTTCAATTGCCAGGATTGAGATGGACGGATTGAGATTTTTCCGTGATGCTAAACATTATTTAACGCCAATTTGACTCGAAGTACTAGTGGTTTGATCCAAAAATCGCTTCGTCTTCAATATTCTCATCAATTTTCAATCAACCACTAAAAAAAACATACATTTTCGAAAAACTTACATGGGAACAATTGTTACCTAACCAATTTGTAGTTATCCGAAGAGTCTATGCCCTGAGGTACCCATAAGTTTAATTGTACTTGAAAACTTACAGAGGAACGTTCACGCGTAGGTGTGTAGGTGATAATTTTATATTCAAAACTTAAATTAATCGAAAATTTCGTTAATTTAGCTGATGAGAAAATCAATCTTCAATGTTATCTAATGTTTGTTATTTTTATGAATTAATTAATTATTTAGCCAACGTTTTTTAAGGCGATTCAATACAGCTTTAAATTTTATTGCGAGATCATAGAAAAAACAAAATCTACCCACCATTATTCAAATAATGAATTATTATTCCACTCTAGATTAAGAAAAGCACGATAACCCCCCTACCCCCGTACTCTTTTCAAATGACCGCAATGATTGGTTATAAATATTAATTTAATCGAGGTCTGACTAACATTTGCACAATACTAAATAAACTGTCGTTATTTAAATTGAAAGAAAAAAGCTATACGAAAAGATCGAGATATTTGGTTTTGAAATGCAACAACGAGATATCAAAAACTTGCTTACTTTTAGCAACCCAAGCGATATTGGATGATGCTGTGCGAAAAAATGATTAAATTTTATATAGATATATATATTTTTGTATAAAAAAATACTGAAAAAAATAATGTTTTTTCGCACGTGTCAGAACATTCACTTTATGTAGAATTATATTTAAAGCCTCCAGCATCTGTAAATAATAACATGCATACTTGACCGAAAAAACGCCGCATAAAAAATAGCGCAGATAAAAAGAAAAAAAAAAAAGATCGTTGGTGATGATGTCATTTGGTATTGGGTTGTTTTACATATGTATAAGGTTATTACACCATAGGGACGATGTATACCTAGAGTAAACAACAACGCGAAGAGTGATACTCTAATGAATAACTTACTTTGGTACACCATAGATTAAAATATTATGTGCTGCATCATAGAATTGTCGTAGGACGGTATATATATATAACATTATTACAGATATCATTTTATTGTCCTAGCAAGAATATGATCGATAAATAAATCGTGCTATAATACAGGGGGCAAAGAAAAAATAATCTGAGTTTATAGTGTTTTTGCTCAAAACATTAATTACAGATATATTTAATACAACATTACAGTTTACAAAGAAGTGGACGTCGTTTAGGCACGACTCTGGCACAAGCCTTAGACAAAAATTCGCAATAATAATCATAATTATACAAATATATTCGTTTACCTAAACTGTGTTATATTGATATTATAACTACGCGGCACCTATTCATAGTTTTGTTAATAATTACCGATAATCTATGAGGATCAAACGCAATTTACATTCGGCAACCCAGAATCATGATCGGCAACAACGTATCACCAGGTGCAGATCCTAGTCGAAAAAAGATATTTGTCGTTGTCGATCATGATATGATATCTGTTATTGCGTGAAAATTAGAAATTCCAGAAAGAAAAAATCTTTATCCGTATACTTGTAGAGTAAACCTAGAGGTATGTATGACGAATAACATCTGGGTGAAACAATGGAGAGAAAGAATGTGTAACCCTCGGAGAACACATTACAGAGGCGAAAGAAGCAAGTTCAAAGTATTTGCAAGAGCATGCTGAGTTTATTATCAACAACAAGAGGTATTCAATTTTATAAACTAGTTCATCGAAAACCTTCTAAAAAAATTTTGTAAAGGATAATTTTCGCATTTATCGTCATTCGGTTGATTCTTATTTTCACAAGCTGTTGATAGCATTTGCATAAGGCAAAAAGAAATTGCACCCATATAATAATATTACCAAGGATAAAACTAGAGAATTCCACCGAGGATATCCAACGATCGCTTTGAAGTCACAAATTTTATTTTTTCGACTCGATTATGCAGGTATGGAATATGGCTTCGTGAATGAACAACGGCAATTTCAAAATATTCACTTTCCTCTCTGCCAACTGAAAGACCGTTGATACCATTGGAATATGATTTGTGTACAAATTTCCATAACGTGCAACAAATTTGTCTATCTCTGCCTAGCTATTTAGTATCTACATTGAATAGATGAGATGCGTAATAGCATTTGATATTAGACTCGATCAAATCTCTGTGACAACATTCCAGTTCGTATAGTGAGAGATTTCATCGAGTAAGACCCTGATTTTCAGCTCCCGTTTTCTCTTCTGTGCAAGTATAATGATGATGTTCGGATGATTACGATACGATAAGCTGGATGTTCGATTTAAAAATTATGCGATTACTCCATTGATCCATCAAAGGAACATGTTTGGAGGTAGCAGGAAAAAAACGAGAGGTCGCGTAGAATGTGGGCATAATGTACAACATGGTTGAGCGATAGGTCAGCATTAAAAAAAGAAGTACTATAATTGCGTCAACACGGTGGTGAAGTAGGCGCTGGCATTACGTCCACCACTGAGGTCGTCGAGGATGAAGAAGCTACTGCACTTGCTTTATTCTCCGCGGCTAACCTCCGTCGCGCGTACATGAATTGCTCCATCAATTCATGGTGTGCTTCTAGTCGTTCGATGCAGTGCAGGCAAGCTGTCTTTGGCAACGGATCGTTCATGTTCACCTTCAAAGAAAAGAGTTGAAATTTAAGTAAAATAGGGCAATGATTTGTAAAATAAATTAGATTAACCTGGACTTGGGATTATTGTGGAGCCAAATCTCTTTGTGGAGAAATACATTTTATTTGTCGATCAAAGTTGTGATAGGAGAATTTTTAACAGAGTCCCCGGATACCCTATTCGAGGCTGCGGAGAGTGAGGTGAAATTTGTTTATTGCTGTGGATTTATACAGCGCATATAAAAATTGATGAATGAGGGAGCATGTGGGGCTTTCATTATTATGAATATCCCTTACCGTTATAGGTAGATACGCGTTAATTTTCTCTGCTAGTTTCATCCGTTCTCCTTCTTCACCATATATGTGGATAACAAATCTGTTCATCTTGCTACAAAGCCTGCATATGAACCCGGTGATAACCGCTTTGTCCGTGCTGCCCATTATTACGACGATGTGTGACAACAATTGCCAGTAAATATTATGACACTTTAACTGACAGTGATTCAATTCGGTTATGAATTCGGTAAATACGGTAGATCCGAAAAAGTTAAAAATAATACTACACGCACGGCACACGACAGTCGTTCAGGATTCTGTTCTAGTTTATGTTCATCGAAGTCGGAGTGTTCAGAGCGCTGGAAGCGCTCGCGATCGCACTGTATACAATTTTGAGTAAACATAAACGTCGTGATGTCAAATCGGGCCCCTATTGAAAATTCGGAACACTAAAATTACAGTTTTCCAATATTTGTTACTTGCGAAAAGTATGTCGGGCTTTGGTCTGAGGGTTTTCTGATGTTGAGTAATAAGCAGATTGATAATTAATGGAAAGGCTCTTGTACCCCGTTAAACGAATTCAAGTTTCGGCCCTGAAATAAGTAAAGTGAAACGCCGTATATGCGTGCATTGCATATATGGTGGCTGGTCAGCTGTCATCTGTCAAAGCGAGGCTGGGTTCACGGTGGAGGAATCTTTGTTTATTTCACCACACAGTTTCTCTATTTGAAATTCATGATACATGTATACATTTTACACTTGTTATGCCCGAGCGCCTACAGTATTCCCCAAGGAAGCAAATATTCCTACGAACTCATCGAAGTGTCTTGACAATTCTCGTATTCGTCATAGAAATCCAGTGTTTACAGTGATCAAGTATTTTGATTTTAGTATCGAATTTTAAAAAGTAGCAGTACAGTATAGATGTAGTTTTGAGTGAACCAAGCCATCTCGACTGCTGCTCCCCATTCTCCCAGGCGATATTTCAATATGGTGGTTGATAGATTAATCAACTGTTGATGATAGTTGGAAATAATAGAAATGTTTAATAATATTGCTATTTGTTTTGGTGGTGGACAGGTGGTGGTGATCAGTTAAGTGATGGACTTGAGGTGATCAAAATCCCCCGGAGGCTAAAGACAGGGAATCATGTGCGATGTGTGCGCAGACTTTCACGATCTTCTTCTGTCTTGTAAGCTACACAAATGCCAGATGCATACTCCCTAACCTAGCCTAACCTATCGATCTACACTAACGATGATACATATAAAAAATCATTAATGCATGTGTACGTAGTCGACATAAACACGAGTAGAAAGTACACGCTGACATACACACAACGACAAAATTCAATACAAGCAAAATAAATGGCAACTGTGTTTCTACATATCTATCCTTGAAACTAACAAGTCATTGACACCAATCACCGAGTATCATCATT
Source organism: Athalia cordata (assembly GCA_963932425.1). Taxonomy (NCBI): domain Eukaryota; kingdom Metazoa; phylum Arthropoda; class Insecta; order Hymenoptera; family Athaliidae; genus Athalia; species Athalia cordata. The sequence goes on from OZ010626.1 coordinate 39,154,288, forward strand.
CACGACTATCCCAATTATAACAACTTATTTACATTTTTTGCCCTTTCTATGATTTTCTCTGGTTTCAGACGAAGAACGAGCCTCTAAAGAACAAGATGACCTGGCCAGCCTGTGCATGGCCGATGTGGACACGATCCTACAATACGTCAACCAGTGGGTACAAAGGTCCGTCATTCGTTGCTTGAATTTCAATGATTCCAGATTACTTAATTCCACAGACCGATCCAACCATAGGGTCTATGAAACATCTATCTATATTATCATTTTTCTAGACAATGTATGTGCTGTTATCGGGATATCAAGAACTTTGAGCGATTTACAAGGTTAACACAAAGCGTAGTACTTTCTACGTTGCAACAACTGCAGGCCATTCAGGAGGAGGATAAAAATGGGGATAAGAAGGAAAATGAGGCTGAAGATGAGAATGGGGATGACAAACACAATGAAAAGCATAGTACGGAAAAGACCACGGCGAACTCTGACATTGGCACCGAAGTCACCGAAACCGCGGCAGTTGCTGCCACTAACCTCGAGTCAAAGAGGAAATATTCCTGGTCACAACAGGATAGGGAAAAATTACTTCACCTTCTTTCTAAAATATTTCTATTGAACTTTCCCCTCTACATAGCAATGAAACACGGCGGTGCTAATAATTCGCTCGCACCAGTCAAGGTAATGATCTTAGTATTAATCATTTCTTTATCGGATTGCAAGTATGTCATTAAATTTTGGAACATGCGATTCGTTTTAGAGAGTTTAAAGAAATCTGCTCGCGGTAATTAATCTTTGGAATTCACTCGAAAAATGATCTTAAAGTGATATCGGGTCTATCGACATTTCAGGATGAAGGTGGTTACTGCGAACCGCACGACCCAGAAGTTCCTGCACCCTTGATAAGAGCTGTTTCTGTGTTCTGTCATCAAGGGGGGTTCAACATAATGTCCGGTTGTTTCGAGATGGAAAATGCTCTGTCCGTTGGCTTGGCACACTCGATGGTAGCAGTTATCTGCAACCTCAAACTCTGGTTGAATTATGGCAGTGTAATTCAGCTGTTTGTGCCTTTGCGGAGACGCGTTATGAGGTATATGTGCCGCTTAGGGGACAAAGAATTACGCACGCCAGCCGTCAGGACAATGGCAGGTATGTGATGCACAAGCTTGATTCAACAATGTTGTCCCAATAACTCATAGACAAAAACTTTCAATTACTTTATGGGATCGTAACAATCTTGTTTTCAATTTGTCAGATTTCATGTGGAGTGCTGTAAAAGATCCGATAGACGCGGTTCTCCCAACTTTTGATAAGGATGGACTTGATTTAGCCTTTAAATATTTTACTAGCACTACTTTAACCATGAGGTTAGCAGGTGTGGCTCAAATAAACGCGCACATAACCGCGTTTAACGAACTCTGCAACAGTGAAACTGTAGCTGAGGTTGAGCAGGTGGGTCATGCTCTCGCGGCTTGGCTCACGGAAAATAATATAATTGCTCATATATTCGGCCCCAATTTACACGTCGAAGTTATCAAACAAAGTCACATAGTGCTAAGCTTCCTTGCGATGGAGGGTAGAATATCTCCTTTGGATATGGACACGATGTGGCAAGCTGCACAATTGAAACACTGCGGAAGGCCTGTATATGATCTGCTGGCTCCGCTGGTTAAGCATTTAGCCTCGACACCGGTTCTCCACTTATACTCCCTTCTTGGTAAACTCGAGCCAAAAGATCACACCGAGCAGAGTCTGTTTCTCGCCTCGGCTTTGATCAAATTTATCTGGGCTTCCGGAGGCTCGGGATATCCAGGAGGACTCGCTATGAAAAGTAGAGGGATTCTGGTCAGTTCACGCGGAATCGGTGGAAGTAGTAGCAGCGATCCAAGTGGTTTGGAAGGTAGCAGCCCCGACGAAGAAGAAGAGGAACCCAGTCCTGCTCCATCCGATGGCCCGTCGCCTCGGAAACAAGCTAGAGGAGACAGTAGCGATTGCGAAGGTAAAGAAATAGTTGCTAAGATAAATATGATTGGAAATTTTTTTCTTTGTATTTTTACGATTTGCTGATAAAATTCTCTCACACCTTCCAGCCAGCTTCAAGTTGGAGAGTTTGGAAGCGATTCCAATAGTTTCGAGTATGACGGACGCGGAAGAGGTAGCGGAAAGCAGAGACGGAAGTCACCCGAGTGTACTAAAAAAGATCAGCGAGATGCGCGATTCTGGTTTCATTACGGATCAGGCATCGGAATTAAAGGACAAGTTGAGTGGATCAGACGCGGAAGCTGATACGGAGAAATCGAATACAGAGGATTTACCGGTCCATGAAAAAAAGCGAAGAAAAATATTACGGAAAAGAAAAAAGCCACTGAGATGTCTCGCCTCCGACTCGATCAAAATACCTAGTGAAAATATACCGGCTGGTGGTGAAAAAAAATCTAAAGAAAGCGAATGCTTGTCTGACTGCGAGGTGGCAAAAAAAGATGAGTGTGTTCTAAAAAATAGTTCAGATCCTGTCCAGATTCACCCCGATTCAAAGCCTTCCAGTCTAATCGACGCCTTGGACCAAGTAAAACAACAAGCGATGGCGATGGAGCCGAATGATCAACAGGTACCGACAACTGCTGCTCTTTTGAGAAGAGCTAACAAAAGTAGATACCTTTCTTTGGTGGGTCGCGCGCACAGCACTGACAGGAGACCAGATTCCGCGGACACGTCGCACGACGAGGATGACAGTGACGTAGCTGGAGCCGTTGCTACCGCTGTGGAGGACACCGGTGCAGTTATGTCCGAATTAGCTGGTCTCGTGCACTCCAGCGGACCGCCTTTCCTGACATCTACACTCGACGAAATGCTCTCCGACGAAGAGGGTTCTTACAGTAGCAGGATATCTAATAAAAGTGAGAAGAATATGGCTGATTTTGACGGGGAGGAAAGTGGTTGCGAAGAAGAACTCGCACAGCTTGCAGCCAGACATTTAACTGCGATACAAATGCAAGCGTATCACCAGGAGCATCACCATCCCACCATGACGATAAGAAGATCAGTGTGCCGGGCACCACAGGTCCGAACCAGCAGACAAACTGTATCTAGACTCAGTTCGCAGTTCAATTTAGAGACCGTATGCAAGCCGGGTAATACTTTGCTGTGGGACATACTGCAGGATGACAAAATAGGTAGCCTCGGCGAGGGTTTGGCTCTTGAGGCTGAAAAGGCGCTGTGCAATCTGCTCTGTTTCAACGTCGACAGGCTTATTCCCATGAAGTTTATCGAGGGGTGTCTCGAGAACCTGGCATCGAACCGATCCGTCGTTGTTTCCTTGCGATTACTTCCTAAGCTCCTGGCTAGTTTTCAGCAATTTGGCGCCATGGATGCGCACACAATTACAACATGGGCAGACCGCGAAAGAGGGATGATGCGACACTTCTTCAACAACTTAAAAACTTACGCGAGTAACGGTCCTAAAACTAACCTCTATTCTCATCAGATCGAGATACAAGTCAGATTGCAATTTTTATCCTCGATATTCTCACCGCTGGGCTCTCCAGACTCGTTCAGACTCAGTTTGGAACAAGTCGATATACTTTGGCAGTGCTTATCGCAGGATCCTACTTGCTCCGATGAACTTTTTAGCTGGTTGCTCAGTCAAGCAAAATCGACGGAACAACATGCTCTTGGAATGGACACTTTGAAGCACCTTTGTATGCGAAAACTACCCAGTCTTCCACCTGAGACGTTAAGCATGACCGGTTTGAGCCTTTTCCAGCAACTTTGTAACCTCGCCAGACTGGCCGCCGCACACTTGGACCGCCCGTTGAGAGATGTAGACACCGTGGGAATGGACTTCCTCTGGAGAATAGCTCTGCGAGCTAAGAGTACGGATGTGAGCATGGCTGCTATACAGTATTTAAATGGCTATTATATGTCTCGTCAGCTCACTCAGGAAGCAGAATTCGTATCTCAGTGCATGACGCACTTGGCCGCAGCAAGCGCTGACCTTGAAACGAGCGAAGAAGCGAGTCTGAGATGCATACAGAGAGCTCTTCTCCTACTCAGAACGCATCTGGAAGCTTTTAGAAAGCGTTATGCTTACCACCTCCGCAGATGGGCTCTAGAAGGACGCGGAGCGGGCAGTCACGTCGCAATGAATACTTCGGACAAAGGACAACAGCTGAGAATTTTTGTCCAACCCGCTGGGATACCCGATAAAACTAGTTTCACTCTTTTGAGCACAGATTTCGTCGCGGATCTCAGGGCGGAAGTGGCCAAATGGTGGGACGATACCCAAAATTGCGAAGAGAAAACATCTCCGATTTCAGTCACCTCAAATAGTAACGGCAGCTCATCCGTCCTTGGTTCTTTACTCACAGATGGGCCGATAAGGATGATTACTCAAGGGCAGGAACTTACCATAGATTTCGATGAGAAAACGCTGCAAGAAATGGGATTCAAAGATGGGCAGCTTGTCTTTATTTCCTTAGGTGCGGGGCGCGGAAACGGTAGTGGTAGATGTGGAAAACGGGACATTGATTCACCGTCTCTGCTCCCCCCACCGCCAAGGGAATCTCTACCCACCCTGCTGCTTCTTCGGCCTCAATATTTTGAGCAGCTTTTTACACTGATGAGAACTCTGAGTGCCATGAAAACTACAGTTAAAGGAGGGCAAGTAATACCGCACACGAAAGCACAGGTTCTCTCCAGGAGAGTTTGGGATACTCTGACTCTGCTTCCTACCAGCCCGACCCTCCTTCGGGGATTTCAAAAACTGGGAGAAGCTTCTTTACCTGAACTACTAGATCCTGCGAGTCCCCAGAAGCTCATGTACTCACTTTACATCGTAGAATCGCTGAGCAGGAGGACTACATCGAATCAGCCGACGCTAACAAGCGCAGCAACTGTCACTCCGATTCACGAGGGTGGCGGCGACGCGGAAGATAACCAGGAAGAGAGAGACAAGGACGTTACATGGGCGACAGCTTTTGTGCAGCACGGGGGTCTGAGACATCTCTTTGATATATTTATGTCAGGCTGCCTGGAGCGAGGGGATGGCAGCGAGTGGCAACAGGACTGCTTAGCGAGCCTTCTCAAGCAGATTTGTCACCTTGGAGTTGTCAAAGAGGAGAGAAAACGTACAAAAGCTGATAAATTACTCGTTCCGCGCCTCAGTGAGGCCATGCTAGCTATGATGGATGTGGAAACAGTTATGCCGAGAATAACTAGCATTCTACACGAGGCATCGTTGCCTAGGGATCCGAACCATTACAAAACCGGGCTATTCGGATGGGCGCAGGTTATACATTACACAACTGCGCTACTCGTTTGCTGGGTACATAGCGATCCTGTGGCTAGACAGTCACTCTTCTCGTCTCCTGAACCCTTTGGAAAATCCTGGCTAAGACGTCTCGTTCTCGAAGATCCGGAGCCCGCAGTTAGAAGGGAAGTTTGTACGGCTCTTTATAGGCTATGTTTGGGCAGCACCGGATCTGACGACGGAGGGATGGATACTTCCAGTCTGATAGGACCGATGCTCACGACTCTTCTAGAGCATCTCGTCGTTGCCGAGGCTATGAGACCTTCGCATCACAAACCAGACCTACCGCTGCATTTACATCCTGCGTTAGACGATGGAAAAGAGCCTTACGGTCCGGCGTGCAGAGATTATTTCTGGCTCGTTTGCCGCCTGGTTGATTCTTTGCCCGACGAAATTATAAAAGAAAATTTGGAACAGTCTTGCGTTTCCACAATTGATATAGAGGCTTTGGCCGTAAGAGTGATAGACTCGATTTTGACAAGGGAACATCTCGAGACTAGGCATAATACCGTAGAGGACGACGGGCTGGTTGGTCTATTAAATTTAGCCTGCAATGTAATGATCCACAATCCTCCTTGCAAGCAGGGAAAACTGGGACAGAAGTTACTCAACGAAGTATTTGAATTTTTATTCGCACTTCCTAATCCAAGAACAAAACACGTACCGAAATGCAAAAGTCAGGTTTCCAGATCTGCTGCTTTTGACCTTCTAGTTGAATTGGTCAAATCTGCACCCGGCAACTATAGGATTCTCCATGAAAAACTTCTTAGTCAGCACAGGCCCGGGCCGCATTCCCCGTATCCTTGGGACTATTGGCCACACGAAGACGGGAGATCCGACTGTGGCTATGTGGGTCTTACAAATCTCGGAGCCACTTGTTACATGGCCAGCTGTATGCAGCATCTATACATGATGCCTCAGGCACGCATATCTATTTTAGGGGCTGATTGCGCCGAGGCTAACAAACATCAGCTCACCCTACGCGAACTTCAGAGGATGTTTGCTTATCTACAAGAATCGGAAAGAAAGGCCTATAATCCGCGAAGCTTCTGCAGGGTCTACACCATGGATCACGCACCTCTGAATACGGGTGAGCAGAAGGATATGGCAGAATTTTTTATAGATCTTGTATCCAAACTCGAAGAAATGACTCTGGATCTAAAGAATCTTGTGAAAACACTTTTTTGCGGAGTTATATCCAACAACGTCGTGTCCCTGGATTGTGATCACGTCAGTAGAACTTTGGAAGAATTTTATACCGTCAGATGTCAAGTCGCCGATATGAGAAACCTTTACGAAAGTCTGGATGAAGTTACGGTGAAAGACACATTGGAGGGTGATAATATGTACACGTGTTCTCAGTGCGGTAAAAAGGTCAGAGCCGAAAAAAGAGCTTGCTTCAAAAAACTACCTCATATACTGTGCTTCAATACAATGCGATATACTTTCAACATGGTCACCATGCTGAAGGAAAAAGTAAACACCCATTTCAGCTTCCCTCTGAGGCTTGACATGTCAGGGTACGTAGAAAAGAAACTAATGCCACAACATTATCAGGAAGAAAAAGTTGCCTCGGAGAAAAGAAAGTTGGAGTGCGAAGGAGGCTCGCGTAATACGGAAGAAAAAGAGAAAATAAAGGAACCCATGGAGCATCATCATTACGACCTGATCGGTGTTACCGTACATACCGGGACAGCAGACGGGGGTCACTATTACAGTTTTATCAGGGACCGCACATCGCCGAATAAAAATAAGTGGTTTTTGTTCAACGATGCCGAGGTGAAACCGTTTGATCCGAACCAGATAGCAGCTGAATGTTTTGGTGGGGAAATGACCAGCAAGACTTATGATTCGGTAACTGATAAATTCATGGACTTTAGTTTTGAGAAAACAAACTCCGCTTACATGCTATTTTACGAATGGTGCGCAGACCCGGCGGAACAACACAAGGAAGACGAAGCTACCGTGTCTAGTTTAATGGGTACTCCACAATCCTTGCAACCACAGCAAGAATTGAATAAGCCACCACCTTTAGAGTTGAACAAGGAACTAGAGGAGTGGATATGGCAGGATAATATGCATTTTTTGCAAGACAAGAACATATTCGAACATACATACTTCAGTTTCATGTGGCAGATATGCGGATACATTCCGCAAACCTTGCTCTCTATGCAGCCCGACATAACAGAGATGTCGGCTGAGCTGACCACTTCTTTTTTCATGGAGACCTTTATTCACGCTAAAGAAAAACCCACCATGGTTCAGTGGGTCGAACTTTTAACCAAACAGTTTAATGGATCGGTCGGAGCATGTGCCAGATTTCTCGAAAGAATGGCAGGAGATTCTTGGTGGCCGATACAGATCTTGGTAAAATGTCCCAATCAAATGGTGCGCCAGATGTTTCAGAGGCTTTGCATCCATGTTATTCAGCGTCTGAGAGCTACACAGGCCCCTCTATATTTGGCTTGCGATCCCGAGAGCGACATGAGCACGGTCGGTACTCAGTCATGTGTCACAAGATTCGTGAGGATGCTGCTCTCTTTGATGGAACATGCCAAACAACACCTCAAGCATCTTACCGAGTACTTCAGCTTTTTATACGAGTTCAGTAAAATGGGAGAAGAAGAGACTTTATTTTTAATCCAAGTTCAAGCTATCTCGACTATGGTGAATTTCTACCTCGGACACAAAACCCACGAGTTTGTCGACACTGTGAGCGAGGAAGAGGAAGAGGAAGAAGTTGTCGCCGTACCCACGGACAAACTGAGGCCTGCTTCTTTGGATAAGATGATCACACTGATCGCAGCTTTGGTCGAAAGAAGCAGAGGAAGCGATCACAGGTCTGTGAATGTGTTTCCGAATAATACCCAAGTCTCACCTCAAATGCTAATTAACGTAGCAACTAATGCTCACAAAAATTTGCAATTTTTTAGGCTTACACTTTCGCCGGCAGACTTGAACGCTGTAGCCGGAGGAAAAGGTTTTCCGTTTTTGTATCAGCAGACCCGGGACGTCATAAATTTGAACCAGACACGTAATTTGATACAGTCATTGTGCCGATGGAACGATAGACTCGCCGTGCACATAGTCACGATGATATTCCAGGCCATAACAAAGCACACCGATGTTTGCCAGCCATTCTTTAAACTGCTAACATTTCTTACGGAAGGGTCTGGTCCTAGTGGTTTGCCCTGTATGACGCAGCTTGTACTAGGTAGAGTTTGGGAAGCTGCCAGAGTCGCACCACACGGAGCACTCGAATGGCTTGCCCTTGCAGTCGCCAGAAGTAAATTGGCCCACGCTTGGGTGTTACAGGGGCTAGACACGTGGCTCCAGCATTTCCTTCTAGAACACTCTAACCAGAGAGTCAGATCTGCGGCAGCATTTCTTCTAGTATCTCTAGTTCCATCGACACATTTCAGACAAGGATATAGAAATGCCCATAGACTTGGCCTCGGATGTAACTCCGCAAGGGAGTTACAGCTGTCTCCGGAAGCTACGCTTATTCTCCACCAAGTCTACACTGCCCTTTTGAGACTGCTACAATCCGCCAGGCATTATATCGATATACAAACACATGGGACTATGAAACTTACCGCTTACTTCGCACTACTTACTTACTGCGTCGTTTCAAAGACTGAAAAATTGATGGTGAGTCTTCCGATAATTGCTTTTGTTACAGTACTGAAAAAAATATGACAGCACCAGCTCAGTCGATGATGTTTGTATTTTACAGTTCGGGCAATACTTGAATGATTTATGGACGTTATTTCATCCGAAATTATCTGAGCCAAGTATTCCCGTTCACCATAACAAGCAAGCCGTATTATTATTTTGGTATCACGTGTGTTCCGACTGTCCGGAGAACGTTGCAATGATATTGCACAATCCACACATCACAAAGAACATTGCATTTAATTACATATTGTGAGTTACCAGACTGGCTCATATAAATCTTACTTGTATTTTCTTACGATTGATCAAATTTGAAAGTACTCTCCAAAATCTTACGGCAAACTGCTGACAGGTTTGTCCTTCAACCTTTTTATTTACAGAGCTGATCACGAAGACCAAGATGTTGTATTATTCAATCGTGTGATGCTCCCGGCTTACTACGGTCTACTCAGACTTTGCTGTCAACAGTCCAGAGCGTTCACACGGCAGCTGGCTGCTCATCAAAATATTCAGTGGGCATTCAAAAACATTACTCCACATCCGACTCAATATTCCACCGTAAGTGAATAAACCAATGTTTATTTCGTCACGTACTCAATCTCTTGCACCTTTTTTATAGGCTGTCGATGAGTTATTCAAACTCATGCAGCTCCTCGTGGCCAGGCACCCCGATCAAACTGAGCAAGAGGAAGCTGAAATTGCATCGTTTAGAAGGGGAACTCTGTCCTCGTACTTACAAGGCTTGGATGGACGATCTTGCTGGGCTACACTGATCTCAGCGTTCAGGTCAATAATCTTCTTCATCTTAATTATGAAGATCTTTGCCCTACGATAGATATATTAGTTTATTTCTAACTCCGTTACTGTTTTACAGAATCTTGATCGAGTCCGACGATGACCGTCTTTACGTCGTTTATAACGGAGGTCTCAGCATGGCCTTGGAAGCTTTTCACATGTTGCACATAATGTACCACGAAGCAACAGCTTGTCACGTTGCCGGAGACTTGGCCGAATTGATAGCGATCATCGTAGAGTTAATCCGTTGCGTGAGAACGGCTCGCGATGGTCCAGACGCTAGGAATATCCTCGCCAATAGTAAAGAATGGCCCGACGTTCTCCGAAAACTTGCAACCCTTTTGAACACCTACAATCCGCCCGATATGCGCACTCTAGCGATAGACCTACTCAAAGAACTCGTCATGCTCGTACCTGCCGAAGCAATATCAATCTTGGCTCCTCTTCTCTCTCATTGCCACGCAGCTCTTCAAGAGTCCCACGCTGCCGTCCCACCTGGACCTTATTTACCCCGAAGGTCCAATCCTCCCGGTAAAATGGCTTCCAGACCAGCTCGTCCTATGGTACAGATGGCCGTTCCACATGCGCAACTGGAGGCATCCAAAGGCGTGGATCTCGAATACGACGGGGCGTTGCTAGAGTTTTATTTACCCTATCACGAACTAATCGACGTCATGTGCAGATTGGCCATCAACAATGACTGTATGACGGACACACTGGTCAATCTGAGTGCGATGCTTGGATTTGAAGGTAAGTCGTACGCAGTTCGCAGTTTTAATTAACTGACAAACTAATTGAAAAGAGAAATAAGTCCGATGATACGTTTATTTCAGGCGTTCCTCTGCATCTGGCACTCTTCCCTCGATTATGGCTCGATGTTCACGCTGCGACGCACATAGACAGAAAGCACATAGCTGCTCTTTTGTGTTCCTCGTATACCGTGGATTACGTAGATGCGGTTCTTCTCGACGAGAGATCTTCCCTTGGTGTGCCGGCGATCCACGCGTTCCTCAAAACGTTTTTTCCAAAATTAGCCAGCCACGTTTTAACCGAACAAACTTGCTCACTAATCGACAATCTCGTTAGCTCCCTCACCGCTATGGTCGAGGCTGTCGATGTCCAGGTCGCTGCGCACAGATTAACGGGCGATCTCAGAGCTCTGGCTCTCGTTTACAGTAGCGGCACCAGACTAAAGCCTCCTAGCGGATTGCAGCCGGCTCTCGATACACTTTTGGCTAGAACAAGGGCAGCCAAAGTGAAAGAGTCGAGTCAAAAAGAGCTGGAGGCTCCGTCCAAAAAGCGTAAGTTAAGCTCAAGCGAAGAAGAGGAAGATCAAGATGAAAAGTCTGCGCTATCTTTGGCAGAAGAAACAAAAGAAAAGAAACCAGGTTTCATGGTTGGCGCAAAGGATACAACGCGGTGCGACGATGAAGACCTTAGTAAAGTTTCGGAAACTGACGAGGATAATAGAATCGAGGAAATGGTCAAATCAAAGACTATAGCCACTAATATTACGACCGTATCCTCGGCTGCTGTTAGTGGCATCACCACAATGGCGAATACCATGACCAGCAGCAGTTGTACCAGTCAGTTACGATATTCATTGACAAATGTTTCTTGGCTGGAAATGCTCGAGAAAACGATAGTCGATCTACAAATGATCGTTCAATTGCAAATTAAGAACAATTAAAGACTGGATTCTTTAGACACGGTGTTTCCCATGTTGCATGGCTGCATATATTTTGGGGCTCATTTCATAGGCTTGTTCATTTGTATAGATACTTACATACTTCACTATTACTTACCTACCTACCTACTTGCCTAACTACTTTTTATCATTGAAATATTCATTATTTTGTTCAAAATATAACTCGTGATTATCTTACACAATATATATGTGTGAAAAGTTTATTGAGCATTTACATTGTGAGTACAATCATACATACATTGCATACGAAAACATGAACATGAATACAAAAAAAATATACGAAACACATCATCTTATACTATATGTATAATACATTGTAATACATGTACATATACATATACATATGCATGCATACATACATACATACACATACTTATAGATACATACATGACAAACTCGATACATACATAAATATATACATAAATATACACTAGAAACGCACGCTTGTATAAATAAATCGTGCCATCACAAATTATTTATCGTTAATTCTTTGGGGATTTGATTTATGTATGCATACATCGAGACAAGAAAAAGAAACGATGATGATGATGATGATAATTACAATTTGAACAATAATAATAATAATAATAACATTAATAATAATGATAACATTAATAATAATAATAATATTAATATTAATTATAATTATAATAATAATAACGACAACAACAATAATAAAAGTAATAATAATAATCTTATGAATAATTTGCGCTTCCTTACAATATCGCGAACGAACGAATACTTAAATAACGGTGTTTCGAAAAATAATTTGATGTTGGTCGATAGAACGCATTTCAAAATTATTAAGTGCACTTTGCGAAAGCTTAACTGAATATGTGTTGACAACGTATCGTGTGTTGACGTAAATACATCTTATTATCGCATAGAAAAATATTATAGAATTAAGAAGTAGAGCAACGCAGGGTCGATCGCTGCTCTATTTTTCACAATAACTGCTCAGTTATCCATTGAATTATAAATTAATTCGTTGATACATTTCTGTCTGATAAGGCATAACATTTTTTCATTCGAATATAATTCATTACCCCATATTATAAAGCCAAGTGTACGAGTATGAGGAACACGTCTGTAATTGTTCTTAGAATTATTAAAAATTTTGAAGTCATAGTTTCATTATCTATTTCTAATTTCTGTTCGAATTGAGTTTGGAGTCTCTGATCGGGTGGTATAAGAATTATATCGATGCAAGAGCGTCGATGATAATTTGTCCAAACTTTTAATTACAATTTATCGTAAAAACAGACATACGAATGTACGCCAAGCATAACGATGATCGCTTATCAGAAGCAATAATGGATGCTGCTGTGTAATTATAATATTGATATTCTCTACTAGATTGAGCGAATGATTTATATTGTTGATTAGAACTATAACCACATTCTCGCCGGGAGGATGCCACAGAGGCAACGGTGGGCCAAATAAAATTTCCTTTATTTATTTCTTATTTTCTTCATTGTTTTCTCGGTTTAAGGTAAATAACGAAATACATTTTCATGAGAGTAACAGATATCTACAGTGATACCTACCCGCAATTAAATTTGTCGATGCAGATATGTTAATTACGTAATCATTATTATAGGCATAAATGTATAGTTTTCAACTACATTTGAATAAAAAAAAAAACCATCTCATTTTAACGTTCGTATTATACCTGGTACACAGTTAAATTGTAAACATGAATGAGTAATGAATTATCATTGTTCGGTAGACGAATAATCATTCGAACAAATACATACATTTCAACACACATTCATACATTTTTCAAATGCAGAGAATGTGGCTAATTTTGTTGCCCACAAATGAAAAAAAGATCACAAGCCTTAGATTTTTTTGCGGTCTGCAGATTCGGATTCCAGGAACCTTCTTGAGTCCTCCAAAAAGTAGCCGCGGTAATGTTAGTTAATTAATTTATCGGGAGATGCCGCGCTTACCTATGTTTTTCAGAAAACCATCATGTGCCGTGGGTAGGGCGCACGTTGCCATATTTTGTTTATACGCTTCAGCAGTGAACCTCAAAACATCATGTGCTGTCAGAGTGCGGTATTCACATCAAGTTCCTGTACAAATACTCTATTCTAAGTAATCGGCATTGCATGACAAGAAGAAATAGATAAAGTGTACTTATAAGCAATCAAAAATGGAAAAGTTATCAAAGCCGCAGATAATCTGCCACATAGAGAAATCTGTAAACTATTCTCTCTTCGATGCAAAATGGATACCAAGCAGTGCCAAGTTTGTTGTAATGGGCTCGAGACCCAGAGGTACAGGCATTATTCAAATTTATGAAGTGTCAAATGGTGGGCTAAAGCTCATTAAAGACATTGAACGATCAAATCCAATGAAATGTGGTACCTTTGGTGCCTCCAATCTAAGAGAGAGATACCTGGCTACCGGAGACTTCAAGGTAAAATTTGAAACACGCCTTGATCATTCACTGTAAATACGCTCCCACAAAAAATCTTTCAGGGAAGATTAAACATGTACAATCTTGAGGATCCCTCCATTCCAATCTACTCTGCAAATGCTCATAAGGAAATAATAAATTCCATCGATGGTATCGGAGGTCAAACTGTGGGCTGTGGAGCTCCAGAATTAGTAACAGGATCAAGAGATGGAAGCGTCAAAGTTTGGGATCCCCGACAGAAGGGCTCTCCCGTAGCAGTCATGGAACCACGGATAGGAGAAGATCGTCGAGACTGCTGGGTAGTCACTTTTGGGAACTCGTATAACTCGGAAGAACGAGTAGTGGCTGCTGGTTACGACAATGGGGATATTAAAATTTTTGACTTAAAGACAATGGGTGTCAGGTGGGAGAGTAACTTGAAGAACGGAGTTTGTGGTATTGAGTTTGACAGAAAAGATATCGCAATGAACAAGCTCGTTGCAACTACTCTGGAGTCAAAATTCTATTTATTCGATTTGAAAACTCAACACCCTAAAAAGGGTTTTTCGTATCTAACGGAGAAGGTAATTAACAATAACCCTATAATTTTTTATTGTCGGTCAGTTTATCAACCACTGTCTCATATCTCACAGGCTCACAAATCAACGGTATGGCTAGTTCGCCACCTGCCTCAAAACCGAGAGATATTTATGACTGCCGGTGGAGGAGGATCGCTATGCCTCTGGAAGTAGTAAGTGATCAATGAACATTTTGGTTATTTTTCCCATGCCTAATTTACAACTTTATCCATCTACTTTTGTAGTCAGTATCCGGAGAAGCGTGTGACCACAGATGCAGACGGTATTGAACAGGGTGTTGTAGGCTCAGTTCTCTTACTTCAAAACAGCACACTGTCATCTCAGCCAGTCAGTTCCCTAGACTGGAGTACCGACAAACAGGGCCTTGCGGTGTGCACGGCATTCGATCAGTGCCTAAGAGTTATAATAACGACAAAACTGAACACGTACTGATAACCAAAGTAGAATTATATTTTTTTGTTAGAATACGTACAAATTCATTCCGACTGTCGCAACAAATTTTTATACTTCAGGCGGCGAGGAAGTGATAAAAGGAAAAGTACTCGCAATAAAAATATTCTAAGTTTGATTCGAATGTCATAGAATGGTAATTGTTCTCTTTTTTCTTCGATATGTGTGGGATTGTAAATAATTCAAATTATAAAATAACTCGATATCGTTTGTTAAATTTGTGCAATAGTCGAAACATGAAATAGTAATTTGTTAAACACGACTAGAAAATAGTTATAATAATGATAATAACGGTAATAAAAATATATCCTAAGCAGGGCTGTTGTATACACGGAGTTCTGCGCAGCGGTATTAATATTGATTTTCAAAGCTCAAGTAATTATGCAATGAACGATCGTATTTGTGTATGCAGCTCTTCGGTTTGTACGTATACTATAAAGGGAATGATACGTCATTGGGACAATCTATGTAGGATCAAGTTTCTTATTAAGCTTTACATCAGAACCACCGACGAGCATTTGATGGGGCATGGGGTATTTCATCGTTACGCAACTTTCAGAGAATCAAGCGACGCCATTTTGGTATTCACTCTGGTGTATGACGACGCGCCGTTCAACATCCAAACACGCCGTCAAACGCCTCCCACCGTGGGCGAGCTCCGCATGCGTGCCATAACTGCACCACCGGCATGAGCTCAGTTCGCATTCCTGCATTTAGCCTACCAAGGTCACGGGTTCTGCGAGCTTAATTACATAAATTAAAAGAATCGTTGCCGCGTCACCTAGCCACTGCTGCTACTGCTGCAAAGACACGTACGCCCACACACGCTTAGCATATGCGTTTTATTATTGCGACGCCGCGCATGTGCATCGATGTGAGAATGGAATTTATACATAAAATATTACACGGATAAGTTTCAAATACAAAGAATGAATAATTTCAAGGCTCAGATGAGAAATTTTCAACTTACCGAAATAGCAAATAATTACAAAAAATAGGGATATATTTGAAAAATAATTATTCGGACATGAATATCTTTGCGCCATGGTTTATCATAGTTTCTACGATAGGTTTGATTTTCCTCCGGTTTCTGGTGTGCCTCGTTTCTATTTTCGTATCGCAGTCACATTTAGATGGATGGGCCAGCTACCTAGCTGCTAGGCAGCGGTGGATACCAAAAAGGTTTGGTGGACATCCAAGATTTTCGTCTAACCACGTGTACATTCACATACACATGCATGCGAGAGCATTGTAACTTCAAAGTACCATTGGTTTAACAAATTCTATTGCATATGAATTGTAAAAATAGTTTATTATGTACAATATTAATTACTTACATAGATATTAGGTATATAAACTGCAGACTTTCAGGAATGGTATAATTCTGTTGAGTTCCATGGAGCCTCTGATAACCTCGCAACTCCACTTGTGAGGTGTAATTTGGAGGAAAAATTATGGTATTCCGAGTCGATGAAAAACGTGGGGAATATTTATCAACACTTATGATTGTATTATAAAAAATGGATTTGACAATTAGTCTTTATTTATTATAATTGATAGTTATCTTCTTTCTGCAGAAGCATATCATCCTCTTATCTATCTAGAAGGCGAGCTTCTTCATGAGCAGGTACATGTGTTGGTCGATTTCGAATCCATGAAGATTATTGGCATCTCCTTGAAGTCGCATCAGTAATCCACCAAAAGAAACGTAGGCAGATCTGGAAATAGATGTAAAAAAGGCGACATTAATTAAAATTAGATTTATGCTCATTAATAAATACATAACAGGTGGATCGTTACAAATGAATTAGTCATGTTAATGAAATATTCTCGTTCGTAGTAATGCGACCGTCACAGCTGCAGTGCCGATAGCGGTCGTGTTTATAAAATAGACCACACAACCAGCTAACCACACTGCCAAGGCGCCGGTCGCTATCCATGAATTGGGTCTGGACGAAGGTGGTGCAGGTGTAAAAATGTATTTCGAAGCTTCGAGCATGGAGTATGAACTATGCAAAGGATTTCGGTATGGTGAGAAATTGAGAATCGACTAAAGCGCGACTGAATTTACCGAATATTATACCAAGGGCGCCGCCCCATTTACCAGATCTGGCCAAATTCTCGAATATTTTTGTTCCCGATTATGCATCTAGCACAGAAATAGACTAGAAAAATATGGCGCCCGTGCAGAATTCTGGAAACTGCAGTGCAGGTGTTGAACCCTGAGGTGGATGACGAAACCAGATGTGCGGTGGTGATCGAGTATACGTATACCTATAGGTATAACATACGTGAAAGGTAAAAAACGATGAAAAACATTGCCATGGAATGATGTCCGCCTTTGGTAATTAATATAGCGAAAAATTCTTCATATACGAAACACTTGAAAACTCTTGACCTCGGACCAATGGATTCGGAGGTGAGGGCTGTACAACTGATACATCGTCGGAACGAATTCATTCGAAATAATTTACATGGAAAAACTTGCAATTTTGTCTACTGATATGAATTTTGAGCATCGATCCTGGTTTCGGATCGTAACAGTGGCATAGCTTTTATCTCCGAACCTATTGATCTGAGGAGTGCTTTATATGCAGAATTTTTCTTTTTATCTAATCCCAAAGCAGAAAATGATCTATTTTACTCAAAATAATCTTGATTTGAACTCGTTAGACATCGTAATAATAATAATTGATGATGATGATGATAACAACAACAACAACAATCATAATAATAACAATAATGAGGTGCCAATAATGAAATGAACAGAACATGAGGTCATCACTTGATAGTAATTTTTTCTTTCTTTAATCATATTTATGAGTGATATATATATCAGATATGTTAACAATATTATACATAATTATCATTATTAAGTAAATAGACTATAGCGTGTGCATTGATAAATTATTAAAATAGATTCTGTTGATCCCATTATTATCAGCAGCTGATCGTTGATGGAGAAAATCAATGACTGATCAACCGATATGAAGAAATTGTAATATTGGCATTGTTTTTGGTCTGCTGGTCTAGATTTCGACGAGAAACTGTCAAGACGCGACGTGGTGTTGATCGTTGACCGTCGATTCCCGGCAGTGTTGACGTTTTTGCGGTCTCTGGTTCATGTCACAGTGAAACGGCTGATCCTGTTGATTGTTCGACTCACTTCTTCTGATCGATGCAGGTAATAAATATGATCGATGAAAACATAGTCCAAAATTGCATATATCGAACATCCAACAGATTGTCCGATGTTGCGACAAAGCATTCGAATAAGTGGGCGATGAAAATTCTATCCAATACTATAACGGAGGAGAAAAACGAACTAAAAATGTCCTTTCAAAGTTTACATCCGTTTAGACACCTGTATAGATTATTCGAGTATGTGTAACACATGTGGTTTAAGAAAAAAATCGCCGTCACATCCAACATTCATCCATCATATAATTTTTGTTTTTTCTTCATTTTATCGTCAGAGAAACAAGTAAATATTCTACCCACTTTCTCACTATACAATAGCATCAGAGAGCCGAGGAATGAATGAATTATCGATCGGCTATTCAATTAAATATGGATAATTAAAACTCTGTTAGATATTTAAGTCGGTGGTGGTGGCGGTGGTGGCGACAGGCGAGGTGTCGTACCAGATAGTGCATTTACAGTAATCAGGGCCCGTGTAAACGCGCATCTGGCACGAGCCCCGACTGCCATATACAAATAAAAATAATATAATACTATACAGCGACATAAATTTATAGCTGGTAACTATGATGAGCATTTAATTATTTTTGTATACTCTATTCGATCGAACACGTTCAATTAATTATTTTCAGAGTTGCCCGACGAGCAAACAACGCGTTTTAATTACATTATATCCAACTCCCATTACGGCGTTATGTTACGCGAGAGATTGTCCTCAAATTTCAACTCGCACGTGTGTATAATAACTTGCGGTACGAGAACAGCAGTAGGCAGAGGAAACTTCGTTAATCGTATATGAAACGAGATAGGCATTGCTTACTTTTCAACAAATATAATTCCATCCCAATTCTTTTTCAATTCGATAATGTTTGTTATTCGCACATTCCGATACAAGCGAGGAGAGGGGGGGAAATTTGTTGCCCGATCGAACGATATCTTTCGATAGGCGCGAATGTTCGTACATTATTCATTATGCAATGAGGAAAAAAAAAAAAAACTGTCAAGGAAACGCGTCGTCTGCAACTGCAATAGTGCAATATCTATACGTGTAGATAACTTCACACTGCAATTGATTTTCAATGCTATATTATACGCCATGCGCATCACACGATTCTGAACTATGCGATAGAATATTGTTGTACAGTATAAGTAGAAAAAACTTATTTACAACGTGCACAGTTTGCAAGATTGTGGTTTTATTTATTTATTTTTTCAAAACTATCTGCACTGATTCAAAAAACTGTATCTTGCCAATCTCGTTATACGGATTAATTATACTTATTTTCTTCGATTTTTTTGTTTCCAACTTTATATTGTCATCTGTTTGTTTGATTATGTCATGATAAATAGATGGACGATATTGCAAAACTACACAGCAATAGAATTTCCGCGTTTGCATCTGTTATATCTCGCAACTAGTGTGAAAACGGGGTTGGAACCTGCAGTTCGCTCACAAACACTAATTATAGACAAGGAGGTATGGTACATATAGGCACGTCGCGGGGGCCTCCCTCTGCCATCTTCTTTCTCTCTCGTACTCCTTTTATCTCTCTTCTCTTTTTTACATTAGTGTTAGTGTCGTATTATTAGAAAATGCACGCCGCATATAGTGCTCCGAAATCCGGTAACAAAACAATAATTATCAAACGAATGAGAGGAGGAAAAAAAAAATGAAGAACACCCGTAATAACAATGGAACTGAATGGAACTCTATAGCTTTTGATCGACAAATTTTCATTGCAAAGAAATAAAAAAAAACAAAAATGTTGCGCTCGACGCATCGGAAATTCGTAAAATTATTATTATAACATCATCCCAACGAACACTTTTGTTTGAAATCGAAATCCCATTTCCTAATTTTGACCATGACTATCATCATTTTGAGAAATTATTACCGAACCGGGGGGTAGGTACAACGATTGGTCATGATGTACTGAAAAAAAGAGCGGAGAGATAATCTTGGAAAGCGAGTGAACGATGAATAAAAAAAAACATAAATAAAATATTCACATTAAATAATGATAATCTCAGTTTAATTGACCGATCTCTATGAGGTGTGATTCGAATAATAAAATACGACCGTAGATCTGCACCGCTAGAACGCGACTAGTAAATCGTGGTCAGGCTGAACGTCGAGAAGGACTGTTGCTAGTGGTGGTGGTGGTGGTGGAGGTGGTGGTGGTGGTGGTGGTGGTGGTGGTAGTGACGACGACGACGATGATGATAATGATAATGATGATGATGATGATGGTACTGCTGCTGCTGCTGCTTTAACGTAGCTAGTCACTACCATCGGTAAAAGAATAGATCAGCAGCAGCAGCAGCAGCAGCGGGAGCAGCAGCAGCACGACATGGTAACCAGCACCCAACTAACACACCAAGTTACACAACCATCCGACGACGAAACTAACCCAAGAGTTGTTCGTGCCAACCAGAACACGGCTTATAGAAAAGCAGCAGCAGCAGGAGCGGCATTGCTGCAGTCACATGTATTGCAATATAGATATGCTAAAGTTACTCGTCAGTACCTAATAGGGGGTCTCCCACTGCTGATGAAGATTAGTCTCAATACGATGTAGAGAATATAACTATACGTGCAGGTTATCGTCGATTGACCGGTAGAGTATTGGTGCAGATCGTCTGCTGCAGCTATGATTTCCAATAGATACTTTTTTTGTACGAGCGAATAAGCTAGAATGTAAAATTTAATCGATATGTATATTCAAAATGAAACTTCTGTGGCTTGCAGACCCGTGCAAAACTATTCTGCTTATCGATTGCAATAATATATCGTTCATAGTTTGTTTTATCTGAGTTCTTAATTTGTATCGCACAATCGACACCGCGGCGCGTATGATAATAATCGATGATAAAATGTCGAGCGTGTCGTAGGTACCTAGTACGTAACGATCGAATGTGTGTCGAGGAAACTGGGCGACTGCATTCGAAACCACGGGCAATGAATATAGTGGAACAATCGCTTCGCACACGTGTCCCGATTGTTAGTGCCAAATTATGGTCAAAGGTCACCTTCTCCTGGAGCTCGAAATAAGATGTGTTCGTCGATGACGATCATCGACTTCGGGATCACATGTAATCCTATCGGAGTGAAAGTCGACCGCGTTATAGAGTACAATCGAAAAAAATAACTTTGCTAATTTTGCATTAGCCGATATAGGTAGTTGATCCGAGGTCATAGGTCGTGGGCAGTCCATATAGTCAGCGTTCTTTTGTACGTAAGAACGAAGGCGATGCCGATCAAATTTACGTCACTTCCGTATGAAACAATGAACGCGTAGTATGAAGTATGAAAATATCCAAGATGAGAACGTGTTCGTATATAACCGGTGTTAGTTCATAACTATACTACGTTCTATTACCGTGAACAACGCTATGCTTAGTTCAGGATTACTGATCAACTTTGCTTCGGTTCTGCACAATTCGGTTTCCCTGCCACGCTCACGTTCAAGTTACGACAATCATCGTTACACGATCAACTATACTGTAACGGAGCGAGAGAGAAAAGGACAGCACTATAGCTAGCGACACGTTCAAGGACAACGTTGTGAGAAAAAGAAAAAGAAAGAAGTTTACCAAACGTTTCCTACGTGGAAATCTTGTATCTAATTGTACGAGTACGTTCGTTGGCGTAAATTCAGAAGAGGAAAAATAGAAGAGAAAAGTTTTTTTTGCCGCTGCTGCAGTTCCTGTTGGTTTTATATGACTATTAAGTTATACCTGTGTTTTGACGACGATAAGTGTGTCTGACTGCAGGGCGATACACATACACGCTCACTTATATCGCCGGTATATCGAACTAACTTTAACCAGGTTCACAGTCTATGGATTATAGTCCACGGTCGCTGTCTACTACTAACCGAATGTCATCATCATCACCCTGCACCGCATCGATCGCACCGGACCACACAACGCCAGCTCCACTCGAGTCCGATATTATCAGGTATTACAAACTCACACTCTGATTATTTACTCCAAGTATATAAGATCATCGTCGGAAGGAGTAATTATTCCGGCGCTTGTTGCCCTTGGTCAGATTCGTACCGATGTATATCTCTCGTACGCAATGATGTATTCAAAGTGTAGGTATGCGATGATCTAATAAACGGGATAAACTGGGAGATGATTAGTCCGTAGAGCGCATAGAGCATAGACAGAGATAATTTGACGAGTAGGTTCTAAATTCTAGAACACGTGATACGTTGTCTTGCCAGTTTTAGTTTCCTTTGCCAGATTCTAGAGCTGCAACCCTGGGAGGACCGTTTAATCTTAGACCGTTTGTGAATATCTACATCACTGAACCCGAAACGATACGAACGAATCTCTACGTACATCGTCACAATCAAGTTGTGCAGCACATCACATCACATCGCGCAAACGCGCACACGCACTTGTACCCCGAAATTACTTTTTCTATTCTACCTTGCCGCCCAAACATATGAAACCTCACCGTTGCAGAAGCATAATCGCTATGAACGGACGGCTTTCCAGCGTGTCCAAGGTATGTACGAAACGATGAAGTTTGCTACACTTTTTTATATCACACAATAATCGTCGTCGTTGTCGTCTCGTGACAAACAATCGATAAATGGTTAGGTTGAAGATAGCGAAAAAAACAAAAATACCGTCACAAAATTTCTCTCGATAATCGGGCGCGAACGTCGAGACAAAACACATTCCGGTTATGCTTCCACCGTGGGCAACACACACATAACCGCACATGTACGACCTACTCTCCGCGGTATTGCGAACGTTTCCGAGTCGAGCGTCAATATTGTTTTCGCGCAATAGCTCGAGAGCTTCGAGTGCCAAGTGTACGTACCTCCTCCTTCTCTACCGGTAGGTAGTTTACTCTGACGCGCGTTTCATTCCTCTCGCCCTCTTCTTACCATTTTGCCATATCGTGTCGCCCCTTCTCAAACACACACTCGACGTTTCCGCGACAATATCCGCGTGTCTATAATATCGCGGAATAATGATGATTTCCTACCGCTAATTCATAAGGCGTATATTAAATGCAAAATTCGACGAAAATTCATGAAATCGAATAAATAAAAATGAGAGAAAGGAGGAAATGAAAGTCACTCGTATACCTATATATCGCACGACCACGGGCGTACATATAATATTTGAATGGACGAAAATAAAAAGAAGAATAAAAAAAAATTGCCATTACGTCGTCTGTCCGATGACGTTATATACATGTAAGATTATAGGTATTGTATCGCCACCACTGCCACCGTATAAACGACGAATCCGACGATAATAAAAGGAAAAAAGAAAAATAATAATCAAGAAAAGGGGGACAAAAGACGCGAGATCACGATCGTGATCCTCATCTCTTTACCGGGAACGAAAATTTAGCATTACAGGTAATATGGCCGCCGTTATTCAGTGGCGGGGGGAACCCACCGTCAGGTTTCTTCAGTTTAATTCAGCTCGGAAGCTTGGCTCTCTTTTGCCGCGTGCACCTCCTACTTTTTTCCTCCTTCTCCTCCTCCTCCTCCTCGACCGTCAGCTTCTTCTCCTTCGCTTCTAACTCGTTGATTACATAACCTACACACATTAAAGTCTGCACCACTCAAAAGTAACACACACGCCTATAATTATCGTTACACGTAAGTCTGCGATATGTGAATAGTAGTTTTCTTCACACGCAAAGCGATCGACGTGTAGATGTGTACGATCACGCACAGCGCTGCAAAGAGGACGCGTGTACTTCCTACCAGAACTGTACCTCATCGCGAGCCTGTGATTTCAATAATTCTGATCCTATCGTAATAATAAAAAATTTATTCATTCAACTCACCTGCAGCGACAGAGGTATGACGAATATATTTATTCTCGAAGCAGAAAATAATCATTCACGATTTATTATTATTCTTATTTCTTTATTTATTTATTTATTGATTTAGCTTGTTATTTGTTCATTGTTTAATCGTCGATTGAATGTTGTGACATTTTCATTTAATCACAGTTGAGTTCTAATCCCATCCTTCGTTGATTTTTTTTCTAAATTTAAACTCATTTCAACTTATCGGTGTCAGCCGCGCGAGTCACAATTGTCCTCTCAACGATGGCAAATGTGCCAATCGATGACGAGGGAAATCGTACTTATAGCTGCTGCCGACGGTAATGGACCGCAGGACAGAATGCAGGAGAAAAGTCCGATGATGCTGGATAGATGCTGGTTGGTTACGTACAAGTAGAGAGCGCGGTTGAAGAGAAGGAAGGGTAAGCGAAAGAACAAGTGGAGAAATGGGGGTGGTAGAAACTGCAGCGGAAGATGGTGGTAGCGGGGGAAGGTTCGAACAAGGTTGAAAAGGGGTATAAAATGAGGGTGCGCAAAGGGTGGTAGTGGTGGTGGTGGTGGTGGTGGTACCGCAACAGCAGCAGCAGCAGCAGCAGCAGCAGGTTGGGTTCACGGTATGACGTCAAACTAGTTTCTGCGACCAGCGCAGAGAGAACCCGGAAATATTGTTCGGTAGTGGGAGGAGAGAGAATTGGGGGTCAGAGGGATGCGAGGTGGAGAAGGAGGAGGCTCCTTCGAAGGGAAGGTGGACAGCTCGGACCATCCCCCCCGGTTTCGTGCATATCTACAATTTTAAACTTTCAGTCGATAGAGGACCTCCCACCCCCACCCGAGCAAAAACTGCCTCTCCACTATTTCCGTGAGTACATTTTTTCACCCAAAGACGCCTGCAGTGCAACGAGTATAATGGAAATCCCTACCAAGATTTCACGAGGGTTGGAAACTTGCCCGATTATTGCACACCGTTTCTCCTCTTTCTATACTTTCTAGCTATCGAACCTGCGGAGCTGGAGAACCTGCAGTCGAATGAAGTAAAAGCTAACGAAAAATGATGCAATTTGGAACGAGTCGGATGGAAGAGAGAAGTATGGACATTTTCGTTCACAGATCGACCCGATGCATCGTACCTGCCCTTTCCCGCGCAAGTTCGAGTAGAGAATGGTATAATGGCAGTGCCTGTCAATGGGTATGGCAAATGAAGATGTTTCCCTGAGTGCGGCACGAGACGTGAGAGAGAAAGAGGGAGCGCTCGGTAGGGTAAAAAGGCAAAAAGGGATGTGCAGTGGGGAGGCAGCAGCAGCAGCAGCAGGTGCGCGAGGCTCCGTAGGTAGGTAGGTGGGTTAGGTAGGTAGGTAGGTAGGTGTACGTATCTAGGTCACCCCTGGGAAAAGCTGGCTCATGAATCCGGGTTGGTTTAAAATATATAGATTGGTAGATAGGTGGAATGTGTAGAACTATGAGTGGTTGTTGCCTACGTATACCAACATGTGACGTACACGTTTAATCTAATAATCCAATCATCGATCGATTCGGAAGAAATGTAAGTATGAAGGATCACATAGGTTTCATTTATGGTCAAATTGTAGCCGTTCAGAGTTTGTAATTTGGAAAAACCAAACTTCATATAGAGAACTCTAATTGTAAGTTACGTCAGCGGCGAATGCTCAGTTGCGCTCGAGAGTCATTCTAAATTTAAAATTGCAACTCGGTCCGACCTACTGCGTCCGACATGCCGGAGAGATCACTCATCCTAGCAGTGATAGCCATTGCACCGAACACCAACCGTTGGATCTATGACTATGATGCAATCCGATTCTCCAAATTTTTATCCCGCGCTTCAATTAGTCGAACACGAACAATTACATACCTATATACCTAAAGGCGTATATCTAGCGTGTGATGTGAACACTAAATCGGGTAAGTTGGAATCAGGGGGTAGCCTGGGTTGGATATACACGTATTATGTAACCTCGGATTCGTTGCATAAGAATTTAATGTTTCAATTTTATACGTACGTAATACGTTACATATTATACATCCGGTATTAGACGAAGAATCCTTTTATCAACCGTTCGACTTTGTCGATGTTCAATTGAAATCGACCCATAACTTTATGTGGGACAAAATATAAAGCTGCGGGGTATTACCTCGAGATTGAAAAAGTTGAAGAAAAAAACAAAAACCAAAAACGTATTAATTAATAAAGTTGAACGAGGAGCGGCAGAATCGCAAGCTTGTTGCACGCGCGACACCGTTTCGGTCAAGGCCAACCTACGCGATCTCAGATTACGCAAACGTACAACTTGACCGTCCTCAAACGAGGAGGAAAAGAGGAAAGAAAACTCAGAGATTTCCCTTCAATTTCACTTTCCGCTCGGTTCTTTTTATTGAAAACCAAATTCTCATCGGCTAGAATTTGAAAGATCTCGAAAAATAATTATCGAATTGAGGGGGAAAAAGAAGAACAAAGTATGTAACGGACCCGAATAGTGGAGGTTGAGGAAGTTCCGTCTTTCGGAATACGGGAGGAAAACAGCTGATCGACCAGCTGTACGGTATAGGGATGGATAACGAGAACGTTGGTATAGTATAGCGAGAAAGCAAACGGAGAGAGGATGTGCGTGGTGCTTGTGCGTGTGTGTGCATTTTAATATACATAGGCGAGAAGGAGAAAGAGCGAAAGGAAGCGAGATGCGTAAAGTCAGCTGATAACTCTTGCCTAGATGTCAGCTGATTTTGACAGCTACCTACCACCAGCTGCTCTGTTGCCAATGCCGTTACTAGTTCTTGTAACTGGCGCGCGCGCGCACCTCGCGATTCTCCTTCGCCAGCTTCTCCGCCCTCTTTCTCTTCGTCTTCCTTTTTTTTTCTACCCCTTTATTTCGTCGCTCTATCCGATACTAGAAATTAGGTATATTTCAAAGAATACGACCAATCACCGCTGACAAGTCTGAATAAAATAAATCCAACAAATCTTTGACAGATCTGATAATTTCGGATTACCCATCACGACCATGTCGTACGAATTTGAAACGACGAAACTATTATAGGTATACGAAGAACACTGCACCTGCGATAATATACCGTGTGAGTAATGAGATATCCTGAAGATATTTATATCACGTGATGAATAAAATTCGGATAGGTGGTGCGCGATGAAGAGGTAAAAGGTGTACGGTATAGCATAATGGAGGATCGATGCGGGTATGTGCAGGGTGAAGGTTAAGGGTTGAAGGTTGAGAGTCGGTGGCGCAGCTTGGAAGGTAGACGGTAACTTGTGGAACCTATCTATCCGGCGAAACACGCAATCGCAAATTACGCTCGCATCTATACACATTCGTACAGGTTTCTATATCTAGGTACGGAGTTACACGAAGTTGGTTGTACTAGTTTGTGCAGGCATATACCTACACCTATACCTATGTCTATATCTCTATGTACCCCATATTCGGTGTACCGATACGTACACACGTACGTACCTACACATATACAAAGTAAATCGCGCGCAGGCGATGAACAACCAGGCAGCCAGGCCCGATCAATAATTCATTCCCCTCTCTTCCTACCCCCGAAAAACCCCTCGTGGGTCTGCTACTCCGATCCCTCTATAGCTGATCCATAAATGTGGGTACCTATAGGTATGCGTGCACGATATTCTCTTCCCTCTCCCTCTCCCTCAACGATTCGATCCAGCCACTGACAATGAGAAGGAACCTCCTCCCCCGTACAACAGGAATAAAGGTGAGGATATGAAGCCCGGTGGAATCGAAGGAAAAAAAACACAAAAAGAAAAGTTCACCCATGAAAATTGCAAGATCACTCGATTACGCGTATATTGAACGTATTTATTTTTATTTTCTTGGTTTTTGGAATATAAAATTTTTCACGTTTATATATATTCATTATTTCATCTATTTAAATCATGACAATTATTACCATTACATTAATTCATTTACTTATTTATTTATTTATTTATTATTATCATCTTCTACTTATTCCTACTGCACTTTTGATCAGATGTCGTGTTATTTTTATACACCTAATTATTTCGATGATATACATTTATCGGTGGTTTCGATAATTTTCCATTTTTTCATATTCAAATTTTTATCGAAATATCGTCGTGTATAATGCCGATAGAAAACTGAGATACCACCAGCTGTGTTCACTCGTAATCTTAACCCACAAGTGAACGCAGAGTGGCTCCCCGTTCTCCAACTGCTTCCAACGAACAATTTAATTCATTGACGAACTAACTGAAAACGAAAAATATAAAAAACCATCATTACAGCCACTGCAGCACTTTTTTATTTCTCACTAATGATTTATTTATTTATTTGTTTATTTATTTATTTTAATTCGACCTACCCTTCCATATTAGATATTTTCACAGCGAAATATTTTTTGGTTTACAAGTTTTTTTTTCGTAAAAAATGTTTTAAAACGGTGGTCAGCTGCGGTATCAATCGAGTCCATCGATATGTCATCCGTTAATTGTAATTTCATCCAGAAATATCCTACGAGTTAAATTTCATCCATATAATTAAGGATCCCCGAGACGCTTCACATCGTACGTATAACAGTTTTTCATGCGGATGATGTAAAGGATTAAAAGAAAAAATGAAAACGCAAAGTATGAACGTTGAGGGAAACAAAAAGCCAAGTTGCAAAATTATCAAAGAGTGCCGCCATCTTGCGTCAAATGGTCTTAGGCGTAACCAGGTGGATTTGTTGGCGGTGGTAGTGGTACTGCAATTGATGCGGATGCAGCGCGGATGTGCATCGTATACGTGTTGTGTAAATTATAGCGGCGAACACAGACATACGTATAGGTTAGGTATACATATATACATGGTTTCGCCGCTGCTGCTACGGCTACGTGTACCGCGCGTTACGTATCGCGGACTAGCTGCATTAGCAACAGCGTAGGAAAAAGTGCAGTAAAATTGCGTATCGTTTCACCCACTATCGGTATACGGACGAGTGTTACAGAACTGAACTCGACAAGGTCGCGGCTGTTATCTTATTATGAATTTAATACCGAAGGTGATAATAATAAAGAAAAGGAAATAAAAATAATATCGATACTATCGCGTATCACCGATGCAACTACGTATACATATATATGGTATACACACTTACACTAGTAGCCATATCTTTTCTCACCTGCGAAGAAACTATTTTACAAACAAAAATACGCGGGCGCGGAATATAGATTATTATTATTATTATTATACTTCGGCTCGGAACTTATATCATTTCTGTTTTTATCCAATTACTTTTGTCCGCATAGCAATACACCGATCTATATGTATACAATGTATCCGATGCGATAGAGAAAAAACAAAAAAAAAAAAATAATAATATCATACGAGTGCCGCTATAACAGGTACTCGCGTAGAGCACGTGATACAAAGATGTTTTCGGACAAATTTTCTGATATTATCGTTAATAATAATTATTGTATTGACGAAAAAGAGATCGAGATGCCAGCAGCCGCTTCTCCACCCGTCACCGACACCGTCACCTTTTGCAACTTATACTATAATACGCATGGCGTTCAAAGTCGAACGATACACAGAAGAAATGAATAAACTTTGCTTTAATTACATCGAATAATCGATTTTCTAATATTTCTATAACTTACAGTCGGCTGCTCGGTTCGTTGCTAGCCTCATCCCCTTCGATGCGGTAAACTTTTCCTGACATCACGTATTCAAAACTGTCAGCTCGCGAACCACCTTCCTGTTCGATGGCGTTCCATTCACCGCCGTCCGGGTAACCGTCTTCACGTAGGGTGGTTGCCAGTACCAAACGGAATTTCGCACCTGAATATCACCCAACAAAAAACAGATGATATGGAAATTAACACAAAAAAACTATCGGTAAATATACATATACATGGATTATAGTACAGGTATGTCCGATACGAGAGCTCATCGATTACCTATCTACTATATATTATACGTTTACATATACATAGCGTTCATGTGTCAATAATTTTACATTCTTATAGGTACAGAAATTAATCTTTGAACGTTAAATAACGCGTGAGAAAGCTTGGATTTACAAATATTCTATGCATCGGAGCTTTTTTTCTGAAGCTTTCAATTTTCTACAAAAATATGTCTGCCGTTATTTATCGACGACTTATGAAAATTTTGGAATGCAGCAGAAAAACTTTTCGCTATGTTATTTCCATATGAGAAACTTTGGGTCAGAAAACGGACTGTCTCGAGTTGAGATAAAAAGTTCAAATTTTCAGGGGATTCCCATTGATCTGGAAGCATGAAAATTCCAAAACACCCCTACCGAGGACCACCCATATGGGTAATTGATTGAATTTTAGGATTTCAATTGCTTCGTATAACATGACGGGGGTCAGGTGAACGGGGAATGGAATGTTGCAACCATAAAAGAACAGAACGAAACGGTACGAGGTAATAAGGAAGAATGAATAACGGTTTTTCTGCGATTTCTGTCAATTCCCCAGGGGTGCGCGGTGGTGGTTATTCCGATGATGTCAGGTATAAAAAAAGACAGGGGGGGAACAAAAAAAAAGTTGCACGTCTATGCTACGGTATAGATTACAATCGTATCGAATCGCACGTCATTCGTTGAAAATCTGAATTACATACTCTCGATCATTATGTAATCTTATGTGGACTGTCGTGTGTATTCGTCGTCGTCAGTACATGAGAAAATCAGCAGCAAAACAAGCGTCTAACAATAAATAGATGCGTACAATCTGTCATTAAAAATTTTGTCAGTAAAAATACTACAAATCGATCGATCGATTGATTGAATTTTTTTTGTTTTCTTCAAATTTCTTTCGAAGATGACGTTTACACAATCGGCAAAACAGATTTTTTTTCGTCTCGCGTTTCTCAATTTGCACATAACGAATGTTGTTATCCGAATAACAACGTACGACGCGGCGAACTATGCAGTATGACAAGAATGTGATGGAAGCTTAGTAAAGGTAAAAGAAATGAAAAACGAAGGGGGCGTAAAAGAAAAAGAAAAAAAAAAAGAAAGAATGAAAATTAATCAACGTACGAACGACGACACACGTATCTGCGGGTAGCCATGAACGACTGAGGTCGACGACGAGGACGACGAGGACGCGAACAAGGACGACGTCGGCGGCGACCACGACCACGACCACGACGCCGCTGCTGTTGCCTCTGCTGTTGCTGCTGCGCCGATGGCGTCCGAGCGAGCACTCGGGCGTCAAGCTCGAACAAGCTATGACCTTGGCATTGAACTTGATGGCGAAGTGAGGAAGCGGCGTGTCGGGGGAGGGTCAGGGGTGGCAACGTCGATCGGCAACGAGGGGATAGATGAGGAGACAGGGGAAAGGGGGGGAGGGATTGCGTCATTCCGCGCAAGCCTCGGAGGCGTACGTCAATACAGCACGAAGCCTGTGCCGCCTTCGGCCGCCTTGCTCGGTATCCATCCGCACCTCCCACCCCCGAGTTCTGACTCAACTCTGACTCTTAACTCTTACTCTGCAAGCTATAACAAACGACGACTGAAAACACCCGCTGCCGCTGCTGCTGCTGCTGCTACTGCACTCCCCTA
This sequence comes from Athalia cordata, assembly GCA_963932425.1. Taxonomy (NCBI): domain Eukaryota; kingdom Metazoa; phylum Arthropoda; class Insecta; order Hymenoptera; family Athaliidae; genus Athalia; species Athalia cordata. Next base: position 39,185,833 of record OZ010626.1, read on the forward strand.
ACCTGACCTAACCCTAACGTTCGAATTGGGATAAGCTACGTATACGTACTTCGCGACGAACGTTTCACCTATCTCACACTCATAACCACGACACACACCTGTGAATCCACAGTTATCGATCTATCATACCTTATGCGAATTGGCCAGAGTTATTTACTATGTAAACAAATATGGCGCGATCAACATCATAAATGAATGTTTACAGTCTGAAAATACACCCGATGTTTCTACGCGAATATACCTACACATATGTAGGATGCATAATTAACGCACATATATATGTATACCGTTATATATATACCCAAAACTGCATAATATCGAGAGGAAGTTAATGCAGAGGAACAATTTTAAATTGATAACGAAGTTTTCACTCACCCAATTCCATCGGGTACAGCCAACTGTTGATGTCCAATATAAGGTCCATCTTGAACGATTCCGATTCGCAGTGTAATCGGCTCACTGCAACATAAATTTAATACCATTTCGTAGGTGAAACCATTAACGATGCACTTCGTATAGAAGAATACTGCACGAAAAGGAAGGTATGATACTTGGGATGGGAATGGAAACGAAATCGATGTTTCCACAAATCTGCAACTGTGCAGATATTAAATATTCTTCTTACGGTATATTAATCGTAATATTGGAGGTACCAAGTTCGAAGAAGCGTATAATGAATTATGGGGTGGAAAGAGAAAAAACAAACGATATTGCCGTCGACTGCAGTTCCCGCTACCTTTGACGAAATGTTCCTGAATAAAGCAAACTTAATCGAGGTTTGTAAGTAAATGAAGAAAACGAAAAGGATAATATTCTATCAAACCAGGATGGACGCATATTTGTAGTAACACTGCACCTGTGTTAATTGCCGGAACGATAATCACATTCTTCGTCGATCCCTGTTCGTTCCGACAATTCTTTCGTCCTATAATTTCTCCTTTGAGAAGCTGAGTTTGAGTTTCTCCTTCGATCATCTCGCGTCTTTTACATTAATCCTCAAATCATCTGAATGAGATGACCATGACGATAAATTTCGACAAAATTGCAACATCGTCACGTATACGTTCATATATGTGTGACGCGAAGAAAAATAAAACAAGATCCTTATAGATTTTCAGAATATGATATACGCGCACGAAGTTGTTATACTCGTATGCGCAGGTGATGCGGATATATAAGAAAAATAAGGAAGAAAACTGGAGGAAAGTGGAGGTTAACTTGGGAATTGGCTTTTGGCGATGCACTTATTTGGGGGTGACCCACCCCGCCCCACGCGTATCCTTCGTTCAGGACATTCATGGCCCGCTGCCGATGCAGTAGCGTGAGAAAAGCCGCATGATAAAACAGCTGCGGAGAATACTAACGGCGTTTGTCCCCAAAACAGACGTAGGTATTTGGAGGACGAGCAAAAAGATCTTCTGAAAGATTTTTTCCCTATGCAATGATACGTGCATGTATTTTGTATCTTCAAACGGGTGTTATAGATAATGGATGATATTCGTCGTCGTACGGTACAGGGGGGGGGGGGGGGGGGGGGGATGTTCGATGCAACAGCCATAGGCGACGTGATTATGCAGAGGTAGTTGCGATGAAGAAGAATCGTATATATAATAAAAATATGTTCGTCGGATTGCGGACGTGCAGGTTGATGATTTTTTGCGCGTAGTTCCTCACGGCCGGGCTCTCAGAAGACAGACTGTTTCGAACTCTGGTCCGGAGGTTTCATCCCTGACGAACTAAGCCCTGCCCCTGCCCCCTCCCCCTCCCCCACCCCCTGCCACCCCACTTCCTTCTTCCTCCCTCAACATCACCTATATATCATCCCTCCTGCTTTCTCCTGCCAGCTCCGCCTGTAAGGGAGGGAAGTATATAGATATACCCTATGGGTATGTTTAATATACACTTCGACCCCCCCCCCCCCACCACCACCCCCGAGAACCAAACTGAAAATTCGCACTCGTTGCCATATAGCGAGATATGGTGAATCGCGGATATTATCGTGTAGGTAACGGAACATATTCTGGAAACGTTAGAAATTTATTTCAATTTAAAAAACACGATGCTCGGGTAAAAAACAATAATTCAACATTCATTCGAAGAGCATGACAAGCCCAACAAAATGAATTCGTCACACACGACATTATAACCCACACATGCAATAATGAATTGCGTGATCGAAGAAAAAACGTATTTCACATCACTATACGATGTATTATTATCCCATTGATTCGTGGATCGTTGCTGGAGGTTTGCCCGAGATTTCTGTTGGAACGGATTTTCGGCCTGCACTGCAGGATATTTGGTCGGCTCTCTTTTTCATCCTGGAAGTATAAGATGACGATGACGACGATGACGACGACGCGACGATGATGATGATTACGTTGGTAGTTGGCCGGTGGTGGTGGTGGTGGTGGTGGTGGTGGTTGATCCGTATCCATGTAGACGTATAATTCACATCGGCAGTGGAAATATGGGGGACGCTATTTCGCATCCACCACCACTGGCAGAGGAAGGGGTGCGAAAGTCTTCCGAACTGCGCAGTGGCGCGCTATCGACCGCATCGTCCGACCAGCTCTATAAATACTATGGGCACCGGGCTCCGCCAACCCAACCCCCCAAAAAACCACCTCCGTGCTATAGGCGCCTCCTAACCCACCCCTATATGTCTCCCTTGGTGGGGGAAACCTTGACCTTCAAAAGAGTTGGCAGCGCGCGGGCGCGCCATCCCTACATTGTGAAACATCCTTCATCCCCCATTCGCCGACTTCTCTCGTCTACACCCTCAACCCTCCCGGCGAACCGCTCACGTGATATATATGTATGAGGTATAATATATATGTATAGTATATACATGCATGTATGTGTACGTGTACCAGTTTCATGTTAAGAGATTATACATATACGAATGTTGTGCTGCACGGGTGCATCGTTGCATTATACTTAAAATTTAGAGAATGCGGGAATAACGCTGCGGCTTTCCATTATGCCGAATGAAAACGTTTATTTTTGCATTTCCAGATTATATATACGTATAATTCATCAATCGCAAGTACGAAAATTGTAATTCTTACGGGATCATGTAACACTATCGTGCAACGCGTTTGGCCGCCACTGCATGGAATGAGAGAAAGATGTGAAGAGTACGAGAAGACGCAGAGGGAAAAAGGGTGAATTTTCTCCCCGCGGATTCTACGGTGCATTTCTACGTTGTCCTCTGCGTAATACTCGCACGCGACTCACTGCGTAGTTTCCGTAACCGTCTAGATGACGTATCTTAATAGATCGTAATATATACGGTGCGTATTTTACATATGTTCTAGATGCTGTATATAAGTAGTACGTACATTGCACGAGATGCTGTAAATCCATCATCTTCATTCACCTGCATAGCGTAAGAATTTTATAACGCGCGTATAAAATTTATATAGATATATCAATATGTACTCTGTAATGTGAAATTCTTATAGGTATGTGTGTAACATAGATATATCGGAGGGCCACCCCGTATACCGCAGACGAACTATTTTTACGTAATATAACGTCTCATCGCTAGACCCGAAGAGACGAAAAAAATCATACTATACACGTACTCATGGGTATATGTTATATACGTAAGTATATACATAAAGTATATGTGTGGTAGAATCTCGCGTTTATGGGTATAATGCAATATATTCTAGTAATTGCACGATTTTTCAATAAATTTTCTCCTTATAATCGTATTTATTGCAAGATTATCATGTATACATATATCCGCTCGGAGTCAACTTTGAAAGAAAAGAAAATAAAAGAAAAGAATCGTTGCAGAATATCCGTGATGAAGAATAAAATGAATAAATAAAATTTACCTCATTGCAGTCCGATGATTCATTTTGCCTTCTTTTATTTTGTTTTTAGATTCAGTCTCTTCTATATAATTCGGCGCCCGACGGTCGCTATATGAACATGCCAATCCAACCGGGTGTCAATAAAATCAAACGAATTAATCGATAATTGTGTGGAAATACAAGAACACCGGGTAGATAGAGTTGATCCTTGTTTTTTTTCGTTTTTGGTTTCAAGGTACACTAACTGCATTTAATTTTGATTAGAGTTTTGGTTGTTCTTTTTTGTTTTTGTTTTTTTTTACAGATAAAATTATAAAAAGACAAAAATCGGTGATCGAAATCACGTCAACTGTATAAACAGTAAAGTCACCGTCCATCACACAAACCGCACTTTATATACCGCAACCAACGCACGATCATCGATCTCCAAAATTCAACGAAACTAAAAATCTAATCTAATAAACGATGCAAGTGGATATTGTTATTGAACATTATATATAGAAGTGAAGAATTATTGAAACACCGCGACAAATTTTGATAGCCTAATAACGTTTGTTTCTTTTCCCGATGTAAGTGATATATTTATATACTCAAGTGAAGTGTTGTTTTTGTTGTTTTTTTTTTTGTTTTCAACGATAATGTATGCAAGTTTACGCCGGTTCGGCGAACAAACGAAGCCGAGTTAACCAACCGACCGACCGACCGACCGACCAACGAAAGATATTGCGCAGCAGTTTAAAAAACCATGTTTCGTCACAACGCGTCATCGACTAGAGCGCCGCAGGGTCGATTCGCAATTTGCGAACCGCGAATCGCGATTCGCCAACTCCCCGCACACCTCACACCCACCTACGATCCCGTACCACCACTCCAAGATTCGCGATTCCCCCGCCGTATTCTCCTTGCTGCCGCCGCTACTGCTACGGCTAATCTTTTTTAACGTTATTTTGACCGTCTTGCTCCGCAGCTTGCGAGTATAGGTATACGCTAGTCGTGTATCTCGAATGCGTATTACCGCTATTATACGTGCGTATACGAGACATTCGGCCGATTATTATTCGTACGATATCCACGGTTGTAAATAAGCATTCCAGAAGCCGAAAAAAAAAAACAACATATAGGTAGGAAGAAAGTGAAATTGTTTCCGCACGCCGATTGACTTCACAGGTATTCCCGTCAAGCTTCGGGCGATTATTGAGAAAAATCACTTCGTATATATTTTTGTATCTCGTTTATCAGATGAATTTTTTTCGAAGCATAAACTTTGTCGAAACAAACAATCTCTTCTTTGCGCGGCCACCGGAGAAATGATAATTATAGCGTTAAATAACCAATTCTTTTTTTTTGCTGGTCAATTTAATTCAATTACGATTTCCACACTACGATCCGAATAACTTTTACAGCACTGCTTTTTCGAATCGGCACGCTATCGACGGCTATTATAGAACTACTGTGCGAATCGAGTCAGACTCTGGTATAAAACAGCAACAGTATGAACAGACCCAGCTTGGTAACCGGACTGCTATAAGCCGGTACTAGCAGCTTTGCCTTGGATTACAGGCAGGCTCGCCTTGGCACTGACACTGGCAGCAGGAATATGAAGGCGCCTAGCAACACGACGACCACGAACCTTCGTCGTTCATCGTTGAACATAAAACAACTCCGTTCTCAAACCTGCAGAGACTGATACTGCAGTACCTGCAGCTGCACTCTTATGAAATAATATAGCTGTTGCATTACAGGGGAAACGAGAGAGAGAAGGAAAGAATGTCGAAGCGATTCGTCGAATGATTGGAGGATAAACTATCGGAGTCGAATACAGGAAGTCAGAATTAACAAATTCAATTCCATATAGTCATTCTCATAAGTGAAGTGAATATTGTCCCATATAATAACAGGTAAAATGGACGAAAAAAAGTCGTCGAGATACTGGAAATGTTTAACTTGAATGCAGTGGAGCTTGCGCCGCTGTATCGGGCTAAGCCGGTACCCTCGGGATTAAAAGAGGAAAAAACGAAATCACCGCGGTTGGTAAAAGAGTGCAATTAAGAGTATATGCTCTGAGCCCACACTCGTTGTCAGAGATATCCCTCCGTGAAACGAGTACGTAAGTAGAGGAAAATCTAAAGTATATACCACACGGGTATGATCTATGTGCGTGACGATGGTGCATAGCAGAAGTACGACGAGAGGCTGCAGCAAAACTTGCGCCGGTTATCTCCCCTCTTTTTCCAACCTCTCGATTCCTGCGCTTTCGCCCACCTAAAAAAATGTTCCTTCTTTTCCCTATCCCCGGTGCAAGCTCCCAGTCCCGGCAGCCGCCCCCTCGAGATGACATCTCTCGCGACCTTGAAGCAGAACCTGACCTTGACCGGGACGCCCCTCCGAACGCTGACGCTGTTGACGTTCGCGTTCGTTTCTGATGCGCGTGGTCCTCGGAAACTTGCGCTACTGAGGAGCTATATCCGCTGCCACCGTCACTGCCACTGCCACTGCCACTGTCACTGTCACCGTCACCGACGCTGCTGCTGCTGTGTTTTTGACGCGGCAACGGAGCATCGCTGCTGCATCGATCCGCCGCAGCATCGAGGGGTAATTTCCCACCCTCGCAACCACCTCTACCCACCGTTCTACCAACCCTAGCGCTAAAATTTCACCTCCTATCTATGCATGGGTATGTACTACGTACCTACTACAATGGGTGGGTATCTACGGGCCAACCTGCTCACCCCGACCAAACTTCACCCATGCCATATTCATGCATTCGTCGCATCGTACCACATCGCAAGACGCCCCCTTTTTCTTCCCACCCCATGAAACGCTATTCGTCTTATGATCTACATTCAGACAGGTACGAAGAACCGATCATTCTTTGATAGTCTGCATTATTTTTACAAAACAAACTGTCACTACTATCTACAACGTTGGAATAGGTAAGTGATTGGCGTGACTTAATTTTGTGCAGTTTGGGTAGCCACGATAAGCAAATTCGTAAGATATGCGACTACTCTGGTATGGGGATGCATTTGAATTCAGTTGGATATAGCAGGAGATGGTTGAAAGTCGTATTGGTGCTTTAAGCACGTGTGTCAACTTCCCGCCATTACTCATTGTCAGAACCACGACGACAAATTTTGTGAGGGGATTAATGACCTTGGTTTTCACTCGAAAATAATAATATCAAGTTAAACTTTCGACGAATTCTGAACAATGGGACCCAGCCTGCTATGATAAGGCGACGATTATTGCGCGTCACGGAAAAACGAGCTCATCCAAGTTATTATCATGAAAAATAGGTTTCCCGCTGCAGTCAGCCATGTGCCGCGAGGCACCGGCAGCGGCTGGACTGTTGTGATTGATTTGGAATAAATGGTGAGCTTTGGGAATGATGTCGACGCTTGTAACTCTTCTTTGTCATCGAAGCTAAACGAGGAACTCACCTCTGTCAAACTTCTTTCCTTCTGGATCGATGTCTTTAACGTTAAATATATCCTCGAACAACACACCCGCCATTTTGACACTCGCGACGCGGCAACTACCGGCACAACTGCGCTCGGAACTGCGCCGAAGACGCGGGTCCCGGAGTCGCGATCGTACTGAAACCACGGAGGCGCCGTAGCTTGAGGATAATTATCCAACAGCCAACCAGCAACCTTGCTAACAGGCGGTTTATCACGGTGATGAAATCGTTGCGCAAGTTTAATATGCAGGTGGTTGTTGAATTGCCGTGTTACACGGGCATGGAAATAATGGAAATAATCGGTCTGCGGAATGTCATTTAAAAAGCTTGACGAATTCTCGTTAATGCTATTGTCCTTACATCGGTTATTCGCTGTAATAACAGGTTAAAGACATCATGGCGACGTTACCACCGCGTAAGAATCCAACACCGACGAAAATATCCAAGGAGGATTTAACCCCTCTTCAAATACTTTTGCAACTAGGTTTTCCCAAACACAGAGCGTAAGTCCTGAAAATATCGTTGATTTTATTCAGTATCCGATGAGACTAACGATCAAATTTCACAGATTCGCTAATCCCATCCCTCCCCACCCCGAGGCAGGTGCCAGTGCTAACTGTAAACAAACAGCTGTCAAATTACAATTTCGATAATAAAGGCGATATGTTCTTCTTTTTTTTCATACAATTTCTACTCAATAAATATATTAAATATACCCTCTCGTTATTCACGGTTTCCCCTTTTTCCTAACATTGGAATATGATGATATTTATATTTCCATTTAGTATTTCCTTTTCGTTGTCTCATCTATTTACCAAGCAAGCGTCAAAATTGGGATAATTTGGTTCACTATTTAGGGAGAAGGCCTTAGCTGCAACAGGAAATCGTGGATTGCAGCTTGCGTCTGATTGGCTTCTTGCACATGTTCGGGATCCAACGCTAAATAACAATGAACCTAGGCAGTATGTTCTGTACACTTGCCCCACCGGTTTACTCGCAGAGAAGCTGCTTGCATTTTGGACCGAAAGCAGAGAGCTGGGATGGAACGGAGCCCACAACTGTATGCCACATGTCACCCTTGTTTCTTTCTTCAAAGTAAGACTCGCTCGATATACTCTACTATAACTAATTTGCCGACGCCCCGTGGACGTCACTGACTAATGACTACGTTTAGGCTCCAGATGGATCTGCGGAGAAAATTGCAAGATTGCTGGAAGAGATTGTGAATCAAAAAGATTGCCCGGACCACGTAGAACTAGAAACATACATATCCCCAAATTTTATGGGGCTTTTTATCGAGGATGAATTTGCCAAATGGTTGAAAGCAATTGCGGTAAAGTTTGTCAGTAAGCTGTCGAGTCTTGGGATTGTTGCAGAACCACATACAAAGTCTCTTCATATGACATTAGCGTACCAGTTTTCAGACAGTCTTTTCCAGCCGCTCAGAACAATGGTTGAGAGGCTAGGCTGTACCACACCTGCTAATTGGGAGTTGAGAGTTTACTCGAGAGACGCGAGGCTCGGAGACGCACATGTTCACAAGGTCACTCATGCCCATGTACCCAGGGAACAAGATGAGCTCGAATTAAGACCGGGAGATTATATTTACATATCCGAAAGGGCTTGCAAGGAGTCTATCGATGGATGGGTCGAAGGTACTTCGTGGTTAACAGGTATTACCGGATACCTACCCCTCAATCACACCAAACGTACTGCGGAGTCGGACGCATGGACGCTTCATTCTACGACACAGATAACAGACAGCAGGGTTGAAACAATCGACGAAGAGATTCCAAAGACGAGGAAACCACCTGTATTATCATCGACCGAATCACTGGATATACCCGATGGTGTTCCCACAGATAACAAACCTGTGAGTATGCAGATTCGTCGGGATTTAGTTTTGAATTGCGAAATCAATGCAAATTCAACTTTTACTCACAGATTGCTGCATCCCAAGCACCGGCGATGCAATCCCGTCAAATATTTATCTGCCGACATGGAGAACGAGTCGATTTTACTTTTGGGGCATGGATCCCATACTGCTTTGAGGCAAATGGTTGTTACGTGAGAAGAGACTTAAACATGCCCAAAGAAATACCGGCCAGAAATATTCAGGAGTTTCAGAACGACTGTCCTCTGACCACTTTGGGTGAAATACAGGCAAATTTAGTAGGTCAGGCCATGAAATCTTCCAACGTGTCGATCGACGTTGCATTTGCATCGCCATCCCTTCGTTGCGTTCAAACCTTGTCCCAGATACTCCAAGGTTACGGGTCAGACGTTCGTATAAAAGTTGAACCAGGCTTGATAGAGTGGCTGGCCTGGTACCCAAATGGTATTCCAACATGGATGACACCCGAGGCTTTGATCAAGTCAGGTTTTAACATAGATGAAAGTTACGAGGCTTTAGTCAAGACGGAAAGTCTTCCACAACGAGAAAACGCAGCGCAGTATTACGATAGGAGCTTTAAATTGATCGAAAATATTATCGAACAAACTAAGGGCAACATTTTAATTGTGGCACACGCCGCTTCTCTTGGGGCTTGTACGCGGCAGCTAACTGGCGGCAGAGTTCCACCTGCTGCTGAAGTGACCAGACTCGTACAACGTGTTCCTTACCTCGCATGCCTAACTGCTCACGAGGGTCCGGATGGCTGGCAATTACACCCGCCACCGTTCCCTCCGATAACACACACCAGCAACAACAGATTCGATTGGAAGATATTAACGTAAATCTCTACATAAAGAGAAACGGCAACGAAACTGGATTTCTAAGAAACATTTATATGTGAGTATAAAAAAACAAATAGAAAATATGCTGGAGAATATCGCAAAGACTGTTACAATACAATGAATTTTTAGTGGAAAGTTTTTTTTTGTTTTTTTCGTACAGCTTGTTCCACAAATAACGAAATTAGTATTTTTATCATCGTACAATTGAAATTTTTTTTATTAGAACTAACCAAGTGCTATTTTTATTACCGTACGATCGATATTTATCGACATTCCAATGGTACAGTACTTAAATGATGAGTATCAGGCTCACCTTATTTATTAATTATTCTGTTCTGTAGGCAATCTCGATCTCTATATTTGCAATTTTACTATTTATTCCTCACTATTCGGGTATACGAGCTTACCGGCTGCTACTATTGCTAATTGTAAGTATTGTTACGGTGTATCATAAAACAAACATAAAAAAAAACAAAAAAAAGGAGAATTAAATAAGATAAACGTTTCTGTTATCTCTATTCAGAAACTGATGAGAAATTAGAAGTAATGTTATTGGAGAAGATAAAAATCAACTGATTATTACAATGGTGTTTCGTCAATTATTCGAAAGCTTTTGAAGCACTAATTTATGTGTCTTGTTATCGTAGTAATATCAGGGAACATTATTGGGGGTTAATATTGTCTGGTTGTATCGAAGAAACTTGCGTCCATGTTCCCACTATGTGTATACATACCTTATTATATCTATACCATTTACTATATTATTAAGTTTACCAAAGAGAAATAATACCCTATGCATTACAAATTTCTGTATTAAAAAAATATTTTAGCTAAAATAAATGAAATTTTGAACCAACACTGAAGAATTCTACAACTTCGTGGCTTAACATGATATAAATTTATTAATTGGCTCACAGCATACATTTCAGTATTGCTAGATTAAATTCATAGATGATTATAAAAATATCAGAGTCTTCATTTCACATAATTGCATTGTACACCTCATTAATGGAGTTTCCAAAATCCTATGATCCGAATATTAGGCTATGTTAAATGTGGCCCCCTTCCTTCAGCTTGGCTACCAATGCATCGACATCCGGCAGGATTGAACCAGCCTGCCTAACTGGTGGATCTTCCACAGAAAGTATTTCAATTCTTGGTGCAGCATCAACGCCAAGATCCTTCAGGCTCACTTTTTTGATCGGCTTCTTTTTTGCTTTCATTATATTCGGTAGCGTTGCGTAGCGCGGCTCATTCAGACGCAGATCTGCACTCAAGACTACCGGTGTCTTCACCTTCACTACTTCCAAGCCGCCATCGATCTCACGCGTCACAGTCAACTCACCAGATCCATGCTCTACCTATGAAATGAGTAATTCGTGAACATTTACAAGTAATTTTCAGTAAAAGTATATCAATAATAAACAATTAACTCATACGTTATGTAATGGCATAATTTCATGTTATGTAATTGAAAGCTTATCTCAGTAAAATGAGAAACTTTTCTAGTGGAATCTGATAGGCAACATACTTTGCTACAAAATGTGCCCGCCGGCCAGTCAAGTACAGCAGCAGTCATTTGGGCAGTCTGATTACTGTCGTCGTCAATAGCTTGCTTGCCAACAATTACGATGTCAGCTTTTTCATCCTGAGCAAGTTTAGCGAGTACTTTGGATACATGGATGGGTTGCAATGTTTCATATTCAGTACCGGACACTTCAACATGAATCCCACGATCTGCACCCATGGCTAAAGCAGTCCTCAGCGTTTCTTGCGCTTGGGCTGGCCCACAAGATACAGCGATAATTTCGGAGGCTAATTTCTTTTCCTTCATTCTCACAGCCTCCTCTACTCCTATCTCATCAAACGGATTCATGGAATGCTTTACACCTTCTGTGACTACCCCAGATTTGTCTGGCTTGACACGGATCTAGTAATACAGGTTGGGAATTGAGCAGGACAATAAGATAACAAATAAATGGTTTTATTAAATGGCTTGATTTATAATAATTGCTGCAAATTATCACGTAATCAAAACAAGGTTTCAGAATCGTATAATTGAAGGCCGATCGAACTTTGACCCGACTGAATTAGACATGAATTGTTTTATTGTTGTTAATTAGCAAAGAAGTATGTTGTTGTTACCTTAACTGCATAATCGATTACACGTTTTACACCGACTAATATACGAGCCATTTTATTCTATATGATCTGTATTGTTGATCAATGAAAAGTAGTGAAACTAAATATAAAACAAAATCAGAATAAAAATTCCGCGTTGCGATCGTGACTGGGTCAACTGCGATATCAGTGTCGAGTTGACACCGTCGCTAGCAGACAACTGTTCGATTGCCATGCGCAGTCACCATTCGGCAACTGCGCGGGATATTTCAGTATTTCAATAACTATTTGATGATGAGGTTGCGACCTCTGCGTGAAGTGATCGTGAGGTCGTTGACTGATGAGGTTGGCATATTACCTATATATCAGCGGGTTGGCACAATCAAACATTTGTTAGATTTTTTTTTTCAAATTTATTTATTGCGTGTGTGTGCATAAAATTATACTAAATTATATAAAAACATTTTCATTGTATTTTGTGTAAACCGTATATTTTCAACATTCTCAATGTTGATTTTCAAAGTAAAAATAAAAGAGGACGGTGCAAGAACTCGAAATTAGAATATGCGATGAAAGTTACCGTAAATGATCTACGTCGATCATTAGTAGCTGAGAACACATGAATGGGTGAGTATTTACAAATGAAATACTTGTGCATTGCTCAATTTTAGAATCTTGCCAGATTCAAGTTCATAATATTTTCTAAGCTAGGTTTTATTAGCTATGCATATAAAAAGTTATCTATGAAAATATACATGCACAGTGTAAAAAAGTATTATCGATCTATTTTACACAACTACATGATATGAAAATATCGTGGCATAGCTTTGAGATTCACTTTTTTCATTGCGGGCGTATAGGTACCCTTGTGTGCGACTGAAAAATTTATGGACGCTTAGACGACCGTAGCCAATTTGCTTTTTCTGGATTCCATTCCCTCGATTAGGCCAGTTAAAAGATCCTCCATTTCCGTTGCGGCTCGTTTGAGTTCACAGTTATCGTTGGCGCTAAAAGACTCTGCAACACGAGCACGTGACCCCGTCAGAATTGCAGTTGTTCAAGTATCAGGGTACTGTGCTGTTGATTTAGAAATCTCTACGTGCTGGGCAAACAGCAGTTACTGGGCAACTGTTTACTACCGTGCAAAATGTATTTTTATATAAAGTAATTCTTTCACATTACCTTCAAGCAAGCCGTCGTTAGCCACCATATTTTGCAGACGATCTAGAATATCGTTCAAATCCCCCTGAATATTCTGTAGACTGCTATGTTGCGAGTGTTTATCTGGGCGCTGTAGTGAGGAGGGTGTATTTTCTCTCGGCAGACCAATCGGTGAGTGAGATATGGCGGGTGGGGAATCCCCATGACAACTGCTGGTTGCAACAGGTTTTACCTTTTCTCCTGGTTTTTCTTCATCATTTGAATTTCCTGCTCGCAGCCACTGCGAAAAACCACTACCACTGGACGCTAGCGGAGTTCCATTGGCTCCCCTTCCACCTGCAATGAATATTGTATATTTGTATGCTCACATATGAAGGTACATTTAATTGTTTTCCGCTTCGTAGCAAAAACCGCACCTCCAATCCAGGTGCTCAAATCGACTTGTGTGAATTCGAAATGATCTCCAAAGCCAGAGCTTCTCGAATAGCTAGGTTTGACACTCTGCTGATTTTCCTTGTGACCATATAAGGACGACACTGGACTTGCTTGATACTGTTCTACCGTGAACATCGATGCTCCTGTGTCTTTGCCTCTCACAGCAGTAGAGCCACCTTTAAATGTGCGTTCGATCGTTCCTTGCTGTACTATAGGGCTCATCTCGAATTCTAAGGGCAAAGGAGTAACTCTGGATGCCATCGGACGCAGCATTGGAGTGCTTTCCATATGGGTCATGACTCGAGGCTGCGGAGGCTGATTGAAAAAGTATTTCTGAAATACAAACACACGGATAATGGAATTGGACGATCTTCTGAATACAAACTTCATGTACCTTCAAGATCTTCAAGCGCTGCAACTGCGATTCTATCGTTGCTCTATGTCGTTGCAATCTCTCCGCTCTAGTACCACATAGCTCGAGCAGTTCCACTTGTAGCTGCCTGTTCTCTTCTTCCAAGTGACTTATGATACTCTGCAATTCCTTCTGTGGATTATTCATAACCCTTCGTCTCACTGTGCTGCGTAGGGATATGTTGTCCATATCCTTTGCCTCACTTGTTGAACCTCTGTGAAGAACATAGTAGATTAAAGCTGTAGTTTAAATATCTCTGAATAGTAAAAATCACTCGATTCTTACCGTTGACTTTCAGGCGGTGGTTCATCCAGTTCTGCTATGACAGTCCTTGATGGACAGAGCCGCAACTTATTTCTGATGAGTTCGATTAGCAGTCTTGTCACCTCTCTATTCGATGTCTAAAAGCGTTAAAAAGAAGATAGTGTCACTCACATTCAACAATTCCAATGGAACTACTCGATATGAAGAACATTATTCGTTGTACACACCTTCACACAATACTCTCGCACTGGGTGTTTCAGTTTATGTTTACTCGTTGCTTTACCCAATAGAAAACACCCTTGGCATTGGTGGTACCCTGCGCATCTGAGACAAGAATATCTGGGTCCTTGGATGGGTGTAGTCTTGCACGAGGAACACTTGACATTATGGATAACTAGAAATGATCATTTTCACATTTAAACTATAAGAGTTAGGGGCGAGAATAAGTCTACCGGTATTATTCAGGGCATTTACTGTTTTCAGCTGCCTGAATGCGGTTCAACGTCGTTATCCATACAAGCAGTGGAGGTTCCTGCATGAGCCACGCAGCAAACTCTGCTTCGCTAACACCAAGGTTTCCCTGTGACTACAGAAAAAGGAAAAAAAATGAGAATACGTTGATCATAAACCATATATTGCTGGAACCAAAAGCAATTTTATCTTACTTGGAGAAAGCAATTGTCTACACTGCGTTGAATCATATGCGATCCATAGGCAACGTTTTCCCCAAGCATGTCTGTAACTTGACAGATATTGTGGAGTAGAGAATGAAGAGCAGCCCGCGAGAGGCATGCATTATGGTCAGCGAGCTGTTGGTACAAGTATCCATATTTTTCTTGGAGTCTGCTGCAGCTGACCAAGGTGAGAGCAACTTTGGCAGAGAACACAGAGACACTACCAGCCCGTTTTCTGAATCACAAGGTTAATGTTAATTCGAACGAATTGAAAGAAGTACATTAATGCCAAAAAGTACTGACTTGTCAAAAATATTGAGTATGTAGTTGACACCAAGCTTTGCAGCCAGCTCCACATTAAAATTTGAGTTGGACTCTTTTTGTGCAGCAAAGTAAATATCTGACAACACATCCTCTAGCTCACTAGGATCCAGTGTAACGGAATTCTCTGTCACAGAAAGACGATGACGTTCGAATACTCCAGCTATTAGTTCCAATCTCACCTGTTGCACTGCAAGAAATGGGATTAGCGACTTATAAACAATGACGAAGAGGAAAAAAAATAATACAATTTGAATGCTCACTGTTTAGATCCCTGTGTAATATTCTCATTTTTGCAGCTGTTCTGTACGAGGCATATCTTATGACATTGCATTCTTCTACAGATCGCATGATCTCCCGCATTTTTGGATGGTCCCATTCTGTCTGTTTCGTTGCATGGCTAGATGTGAAAATAATCTCCGATTAAACCACAAGTCAGAATTGTAAGTTTCTTGAGGGTTTGAATTTGTTATACTTGCTTTATGTAATATGGCACGCCTCCTTCGGTTTCAGCTTGTTTCCAGCCATTTAGGTATTCTGCAATTTGAATTCAAAATAATAGCGAGGTTGCCGAAATACTAGCAGAGCTTCAGTGATATGAATTAGAAGAGGTGTGTGAAGTTTTCAGGACCTCACCTCCAGTGATCCATAGTTAGTTCCTAACCATCAGATCGAAAAACAATAAAAGAGCCAAACAATGGACCAGGCGCAAGTCTGGCTTTTGAAGAGACAAGTATAATCGAAGGATGAGGATCTTGGGAAGTATTAGCTATAGAATTAGTTACCTTCTATCATCTTTCAACCGCTTCTTTATGCAAACAAGTTTTAAACATTAACCGTCGGACACAACCATAATATAAAATGCCATATCGGTCGCATTTAAATATATCAACAGCGTTAAAATACGGGCATTAAGATTCGATATTCGAGTTAATTCGAGTTTAGTTTACGGCAACGATGAGGGTGTTTCAAGCAGCGCTGGTAATTTCCGTTCTTCTTACTAGCGGCCTGTAGTCGTTGACTCGTCGCAATTGGATTCTTTCGGTAATCCGCCTTCATCAGAGTCGTTCAGCTCGATTAACTCAATCAGCACATCATCATGCCTCCCAAATTTGATCCCAATGAGGTTAAGAAAGGTATGTTCCTGCACGCTGCGAATATTTCTCCGTAAAATCTGGGATTTTTATGGGTTACCACGCGTGGTCATTTGGATCATAGATAATCAATATTGTATTCGTGATTACAGTTTTCCTTCGATGTGTCGGAGGTGAAGTTGGAGCCACATCTTCCCTTGCCCCAAAAATCGGTCCTCTCGGTCTGGTAAGCGATTGACCTATTGATAATTTTGAAGTTCATAGTTTTGAAGTTATTTTATTTATTCTAACCTCGACCTCTTCACATTTATCTCTAGTATGTTGTGCTTCGGTTAAAACTAATTCTTTATATTACTTATGTCAACAGTCTCCCAAGAAAGTTGGTGATGACATTGCCAAAGCCACCAGTGACTGGAAAGGCCTGAAGATCACCGTCCAGTTGACAATTCAGAACAGGCAGGCAACAATTTCGGTCGTTCCATCCGCAGCTTCCTTGATAATCAAGGCCCTGAAAGAGCCCCCACGTGACCGAAAGAAGCAAAAGAATATCAAGCACAGTGGAAATCTTTCTTTCGATGATATAATCACAATTGCTCGTTCGATGAGACCACGTTCCATGTCCAGGACACTCAGTGGTACCATCAGGGAGATTCTTGGGACTTGCCAGTCTGTTGGATGCACCGTAGAAGGACGACCCCCCCATGATTTAATTGATGAAATTAATTCTGGAGAATTGGAAGTACCTGAGGAATAATATACTTGGTGGGTATAGAGTCTTTTGCTTGCTCTATTATTTGCGCTGGTATTGGAGGCTAGTTCTTTCGATGATTTCTTCTAATATCCACCAGCGTAATTTAAAGCGCAAGCTCAGGGCTCTTGGTAGGGGTTGGCATCCCATCCACCTGGTTCAGTACCATCCAGAAATTTGTAGACTATCATTTTCTGGTTGGATTTTGCTGACTGGGCAATACAGCCATTGGGGAGAAAACCCCAATATCAAATCCGGCTGTCAAATAGCTGAATTATTGTGAACTTCAGCAACGATTGTCTCAAGTTTGCTGTCTCAAAAACTTCAGGCATCAGGTGGCTGCTGTTCACGGTCATTAATTAACTGAGGAATATCATTGGGTTGTAAATTTACTGTTTCAGATTATTCAGGATGGTGAAAATGAATAAACAAACACGAAAATTAAATAACTTTGCTTGGCGTTTGCCTATTATTACACTATTATCCCAATTCCCAAAATCTTCCAACTATTGTTATCCCAATTCGTTATGACTGGCGTTCCGAAGTAACCATACGATTTGAAATTGCCGCACGTCGACCATTGTTTGGAGTCGTTGACGGTAGAGTTAAAACCGTTCGATTGTCGAGTATGCGCGCTTCGCAAATATTCCTCCGTGGGCGGTGGTGGGCGGTGTTGCGATTAGTGGGGTTGGATTGCAGAGTGACAGTTGCGTGCACGACGGAGCGTGCGGTTTATAGTTTTATCGTTTTATCATTCCGTTCATTTTTAGCTGCGTCAAGAGCCGATAAGGCTGATGGACGTTGCCTCGTTTTCTCCGCGCTGCTTGCAGCCAATTCTCTTCACAAATGATTAAGAAATATACATCTGACACAAAACTGCACGTTTATCTCACTATTGTTGTTTTTAGTACGCTAACAAGTATAAGTGCGTGGAATAATTAAATATCATTCCTTGTGTTAATATACATATAAATGATTAACAAGATTCAAGTGCGATGTGAAGAGTGAAAGAAGAAGTGTCTGTTGCCGGTGAGAAGCCGTTGAAATTTAATCGGTAAACCACTAAACAGCACTCAGGGATTATACATGTGTGTCAAATCATCCACTCATTCAGGCTTTCTGCAACGTGAATCCTCTAATATTTACTATGAAAAGTATAATGCCAAATTCTTCTGCGGTAATCGTGAATCTAAGTGATGCAAATAATCATTGCGAAAAAGATGCCTTAACCAATATGTTTGGATGGTTTCTGCAGGTCCTGTTAGCATCTCTCGCCTTCACATGTTTGATCCGTAAGATTTTAAATGAATTTCGAACAAAGGAGTTATGATCATTGGATTAAGACGTGACCGATTTATCAATACCTTGATAATTTATCTGATTCCTTGCGATAAGTAGCAATACATGTAATTGTCAAAGTCTCAGAGTTCTGTCATATCTTGATGTTACATAATCGGCTCTTTGTTATCCTTGTAGGTGGTACGAGATCTCTATTACCGATATCCAATACAATCTATTCTATTTTCAGTGAAGAGATTTTGTGAACCTCGATATGAAAGAAGACCTTGGCTTATCTGGTTTTACGATACAAGCAAGCAAGGCCTCGGAGCACTCGTTATTCATCTAGCTAACATCTACTTGGCCAGTCGTTTTCAAGGAGATCCATGCACTTGGTAAAACAAGGTTTTCTATAGTGGTTTGGTGTGCCAGATTACTTTTCAACCCCACAAATTCATTCCGTCTTAGGTACATAATCAACTTTTTGTTGGACTCCTCCATCGGGTTACTCATTCTCTGGGTAGGAATAAGATTATCGCAGCATTTGGCTCGTGCCAAACAATGGGAGGCTATAAACTTTGGAGAGTATGGTAAGCTGTGCAAATATCTGCATTAATGGTGCAAGGTCTTATCCTTTTATGCATTTTCGAACAGGAAAACCTCCATCAATTAATGCTTGGTTGGCTCAATGCGTTCTCTATGTGCTCCTAATGATTATGGTAAAAATCTGCATCACCCTCCTGATTCAATTCGACTTTTGGGATCGAGTCAAAGTCCTCATTCTGGCTCCAATCACGAATGCCAGGGTTGAAGCAGTCATCGTCATGCTGATAATCCCTTTTTTCATCAACGTAAGTTAACTCTGGAACCCTAATTTCCAAGTTCATTGGAATCGTCTAGGTAGAATTTGGCTGGAAACATCACCACATCTATGGTTGAATATTCCAGGCACTGATGTTCTGGGTGACTGATAACTTTTTGATGCGGAAGACTAAGCATGTGCGAACGGCCAAAGACCCATCTTTGCTGCAGCGAGTTAAAATACGATATAGAAAGATCCGTAAAGATAAACGAGAAGAGTCAGAATCTGACACTCTGTTATCGGCAGATGAGGAACTCCTTGGAGCTAACGATGTTACTCACCGTCTTACCGTGACCACGTAGTACAACATATGAAAAGTTTTACTTCTCACATCATCTTCATCTCTCGTCAAACTAGGTTCACTCATCTTTATGTCCGATTATTCCAAGTGCTCGAATAGCAGATAAGAACAAAATGAATTTCAGAATGTCCCACCCAACCAATTTTAAATACATCTGGGTTTGAACGTTCGGTAGCAACAATAGACTGAATTTACAGGAATGCTCAGATTCTCCAATACTAGCTATAATGCTCATCGATACACCCACTTACCTATAGACTGAGAACCCGGCAATAGAGATTAGCTCACGTAAACTTGTCTGTTCCTTCGTTGATGTCTGAATGAAGTGTTCAATCATTTTGGTAAGTTATGTTACAATATGACAGCCATGATTTTATCGTGATATTTTTTATCGAGCAATTTATTCGCTTATGCTGTGTTGTTTAGACAACAGACCAAAAATGAATTTTGGAATTAGGAACCGTACGATAATGCGATATTAGTAATTATATTTTTAAAACTTTACTGCAGCGACAATACGGTTCCGATGTTATATTTTTAATATTGTCTATCGGTTGGTACGTACACATGAAATGGAATTTATTGAGAGAATGATGTGTAAGGAATTTGTCGCATATCTCATCAAGAAAAAATATTGGTGATAATTTCATTAATAAAACAGCAACAGCAACAACAATAACTACTATAATCTAATGAAAAAAAATGAAACCAATGAAAATGTTATATTTGTAAAATACTTGTAAATAATTATGTTTAACTAGAACAAATAAGTATAATAGTCGCAATAGAAATATCTGGACAATGACACAATCGTCAATGTCAGATAGAAAAGCGATGACGATTCGTTCTTTTTCAATTATAGGTATACATACACGTAGTCAAAGATTCCTTAAGTACAATAAAATAAATCGCGTCCGTTGCCGTAAGAAATGAGATTTTATTGCATGATAAGTAATTGACAAAAAAATAAAACAAATCACTTAACTAGTATTGAAAAACTGCATAATTTAAGCACATTAATGATTATGTAAAATGAATTTAAAAAAAAAAAGAAAAGAAAAGAATTCGACGTCAATGAAATCGTTTGAAAATGTGGGAAAAAAAAGGAAGAAAAAAATATAATAAAGTGATGATACCGAGTAACAGTTATGTTTTATTATTGCATCCGATCCCTGACGCGCGACTGAAATCAAGTTGGTGGGGAACACGAGGAATCCCAGTTCTCGCGGCTCGCCTTCGTCTTATGGTCAGTCGATGTTCGTCCACCTCCCCTCACGTAATCGGACGGATCGAGCGATCGAGCAACGCAAAACCGACGCCTTAGGACGCTGTACGCCGGTCCCCGGTACCGGATTCTAAAAGTTCATCAAAGATTCATCGTATTAAGTTTCCCCACATTATTTTGTTACACATAATCAACTTGAAACACCATTGGAACCGGCATTTGTTATAACGGAGGGAGAAGAGCTCGAACCGCGACTGCAGAATTTCTCAGGGTAATTATTTTATTTATTATTCATTCTTGGAATGATGAAAATATTATTTTCCTCAATGTTATTTTTCATTCATGCTGGCATTCAGAATAATTGATGGTGACTTACAGGTAGCTATACATATATGTATATGTATACCGCGATGCGATCATTTATACTATAGGTATACATGTCGTCTATTCACGTGACATTGTGCCAATGACAAACGCATGTTGACTTGAATCTCGATTACACGATAGCGATCAACACGGGATTTCTTGATCGTCAAGATATTTCGTCCTGAATCTTGGTAATCAGCTTTATAAAGAAAAAGCATTAGAGATGCAGGGAATACCTGGAAAGCATATAGTTGTAGCCGTATACAGGTGTAGTTATACGCGGTAGCGGAAATGACATATAGGTATAAACATACCGTTATTGTAGCATTGGCTAGACGGAAATTCGATTATTACATTCCGCTAAACTCTTACCAGAGAATATTACCATATTATAGGAGATCCCATCGGAAAATCGCAGCTAAAAAACTTGGAATCGATCAATTGATTTCAACATCCTCGCGATTTAATATTATATAGATTAGCAATTTTGCGATGCTGTTACAGCTAAATTATCTTTTCACCAAATCTTTTGCGGTATATCTACTTACTCGTGTCTATATGTAATTACTTGACCTTCACGCATATTCGCGATCCTTGACATACTATGTAACGTCATCAAATACAATATGTACGTACAATAGAAGACAGTGGCGCAAGAGGGATTATATTTTTCGGAAAGCATCACTCGAAAATCCCCTCCGGGAGTCCTTCTGAAGGAACACACGAAGTTGCGCGAACCTTTCATGATCATTGTTCATCTGAGATGCCTTACAAGCTAAGGCCTTATTTTATACCTATATTTACAGTATGTATTTCTTGTTGGAAGATCCCAAAATCTAAAACCTGTTTTACCTGCTTCCTCGTACTACACGTGCTGCAGCTATATCCACCGGCATCGCGTGCTCGGTGCATTTTAGTATTTTTTTCATCAACTTGGAAACAATTCAACCATATAGATCTATGGTTCAACGAAAATTGCATATAGCTATTATAATGCCACGTCTCAAATGCAGGTATCGAACATTAAACACTATATAATTGTATTATACATATATGTGTAGATATCGGAGCTTGAGCTGCGCTGCAAGGTATCAGATTCATGAGATGTGGAAAGAATCGTGCTTGCTTTAGATCGCTAATCTCATTGCCAAAGTCAATTTGAAATCTAATACCCGTGAGTCGAATAGTTGTCTCTCTGGCATTGATGTCTCCGTAAAGTAATGGTTCGTTGCGGTTGAAAATAATCGATATACTCAGCCGCAACGTCGTTGATAAACTGTAAAATATTAACGCAACGTGAACAGGAAAGAAGAAGATATTTTCGTTATGTCATATTTTATATCATACGTTCAACGATGTCTGGTAAAAATTTCGAGTTAGGGTCCACGACTAGACGTTCTACAACTTTCCAAATAGTTCGAGTTTAATTTTGGTTGTAGAAGGAAGATGAGAAATTCTTGCCCGCGATCACCGTCTATCACCGCATCAGCTACCGGTGAAAACGAGAAGAGTGAAATACCGTAACTTAAACATAATTCACGACGTTCTCGGATCTTAATGTCTTCTTGGTTTCCCGACTGCGGTCTTTTCCACTATTGAGGTCAACGACCTTGACGTGTTCGCGATTGTATACATGCTTTAGAGATTTTCTTACATCATATCCTAATGAGCAGCGTTACATGCTCAATTACTTTGATTTTTCGGTTGTACAGAATTAGAAGAACAGCCCTGGGGTCACGTAATCGTTATGGCAGATGGTTGGAAAAGAGTTTTTGTAACCGGTGGCGCTGGTTACATCGGGAGCCACTGCGTCGTCGAGCTTATCGAGAGCGGTTACGACGTTGTAGCGATTGATAATTTTGCTAACAGCGTAATCGAGGCCGATGGTGAATCCTCAGCCCTGAGGAGAGTCGAGAAAATAACAGGGAAAAAGGTGGACTTCTACAACTGCGATCTCATAGATAAGACGAAACTCGAGGAAATATTCAACAAGGTATGCCCTTATCGATGCAGATTGATTATGCGATCATTATGATGATTCTCTCGATTATCGAATTACAGCAAAAAATAGATTGCGTCATCCACTTTGCCGCGATCAAAGCTGTCGGAGAATCTATGCAGGTCCCGCTGCACTACTATCGGAATAATGTCATAGGGACGATAAATTTGCTGGAGGTAAATACGAAGTAATAATTTGAAGAATTCGACGAATGAATGTTAATAATATTTCTTCGAACGTCACTTCAGGTGATGAAGGCTGCCGGGTGTTTCCAGCTGGTGTTTAGTAGCTCTTGCACGGTTTATGGAGAGCCAAACAGCCTCCCGATAACCGAAGATCACCCTACAGGGAATATAACGAACGTTTATGGAAGGACCAAGTACTTCATAGAAGAAATGCTCAAAGATATATCTAGAGCGGAGAAGGTAAATTTCATTCATTCATTAATTTTCGGAGCGCTAAGGCCCTGTCCATGACTGGTGTAAAAAATTCTTACGGGGTCTACAGAATTGGAATATCGTATCTCTGAGGTACTTCAATCCCGTTGGAGCTCATCCTAGTGGATTAATAGGCGAGGATCCGACAAAGGCTTTTGCGAACTTGATGCCCTACATAGCGCAGGTTGCCATCGGACACAAACCGGAACTGACTATATTCGGAGGTGATTATCCTACCGAGGATGGAACAGGTGTGTATATATTATCCATTTATTTTTACATTGCTTCGCTCGAATCTTCGAATCATTATCTTGTTCGTTTTCAAGGAATTCGCGACTACATACACGTTATGGATCTGGCATCCGGGCATGTTGCAGCTTTATCAGCCCTCAAGAAAAAACACTTGCGGTTGAAGGTAAAATGCATAAAATTAAATCAATTAAAAGGATGAAATACAAATTTAAATCCTGCCATTATTTTCAGACATACAACCTAGGCACCGGCAGAGGGGTGTCGGTTCTCGAATTAGTTAAAACCTTTGAAAGAGTGACGGGTACCAGGGTACCATATGTAATCCAGGACCGAAGAGAAGGAGACATCGTCTCTATGTTTGCAAATGCGAATTTGGCTCGGGAGGAGCTCGGATGGACGGCTAAATACGATGTCGAACGAATGTGTACGTTGAACGATACATTTTCTTCCCGTAATGTTTTCGCTTAATGTTATAAAGAATAATTTTTTTCACAGGTGAAGACTTTTGGAGGTGGCAAACTGCGAATCCTTCTGGTTATCGTGCACCCTTGAAAAATGGTAAATCGTAAAAACCAATTTCACAAATATCATCCAATTGTGCCACGGAAAGGTCGCATTTATTTTAGTTATTATAAATATCATTATGATCCGTACGAAGCATGTGAGGAATTAAATTTTGAAGGATTAATCAAACTGGATATCCCGAATTTCACTAAGAGTAAATATGAATTCAAAAATAGGTGAAAATAATGGTGTATCATTGAAAATATCGGCAGATAATCATGATTTTATTCTTCAACTCAGGATCTGTTATACTTACATCATATTACGCATATCGTGATAACACGTCGTCATAAGTTATTTAAATTATCGTTACTATTTCGATAAGAATGTTCCAGAGTTTTTACTAGACTTTGACATCGATGCGAAACAAAGTCGTAGGAAAAGAGACATGCCATCAGCCGGAGTCTAGTAACTAGCCTCTTAAACTTTGGATATTTTTTAATCTCACAATTAAGTATTAACTCGTTACTCTCAATGTACATACATCTCTTAAAATATTATGTATCTGCACCAGCGTCTCTTTGTTCATCGATGATCGAGTATAATGACAGATGCTGAAATTTCAAAACCTCAAGTCCCCAGCTAGTCCAACCAGGTAGCAGATATCTTGCAAAAATTTCCAGGCAGTTCGGGTTGCTTGGTAGATACGATTTTATTAGTTCTGGAAAACGAGTGGAATAATAAGTGAGAGTAAATGGAATTGTGGTACTGAGAAAACAAAGTTTATCCTCAGCCTGACAGTTAAACGAAAGCAATACCTGTTAGAGGTGGTTTGTGAGAATGTACGGCGCTCGGCACGCTGACTAATAGCTTTCCATCGGGTATATCGATGGATGTATTTGAAGACACTGAACCCAGCAGCAACAATTCATAAGGCTGTTTACCTGGAGGTGGGTTGAAGTCACAGACTGTTTCTCCAGAGCTCGTAACCTGTAAAAAAAACAAATGATCAATACAGCAGGTCAATGGCGTTTTCTTAATTGATTCAAATTGTGGATTATAAAATTCTATGACGTTCTTACCTTAACCCAAAACCATTTTGCCTGGTACGTGACACCCCAGGCTGGAAACATCTCATCAGAAATGCTGCGCAGATGGCTAGGAGCATTGGTGCACCAAACTGCAACAATGCCGTTTGAACTCAGAAGTTTTCCAATCGGTATCTTAGCCAGCTCCTCGTTGTACATCATTTTGTAGCTGTGAAATTGAATTTAGAAATTACTTTGATCATATCCTCTGAAAAATAATCGATGGATTCCTACCTGGCCTCTGTACACTTGCTCTTTTTTCTGCGGATGGACTTATTCCACCAAGGTGGGTCTAAGAGTATGAAGTCAAACTGGTTATTCATTTCCATTTTATCAGGGATATTACGAACGTCGTAACAGTAAAAACTGCATCTTTCTGGGAAGACATATCTTTCGTACAGTGTCTCAGATATTATTGCCTTTCCTGTCTCGTTGCAACCGTGCAAGTTGTCGATCTGATGGCGAAATGAGTCCGTGTAAAACTTTTGCGACACAAAACGAGCCGCTCTGTTGTTGTCAGAAATCAATTCTTCTGAAAAGTAACCGTTCTTCTTTGCAGACGTTAGCAAATTTTCTAGAGATCGCCGGATGTACTTCATCTGTAAAGGAAAAGATTATGATTGAAGAATTTTTAATCTACTTTTGGATGATATAATATGAGATAAACCTGTTCAAAATCAGCGTGTGGAAATTCTTTGACGCGTTTTCTTTTTTTACTTTTGGTTTCCGATATTTTTGAGTTGCCAACACCAGCCTCGGTCGGTATATCATTATTACTTTGATTACAGTCTTGATTATGTCTCAGGTATTTTGTATTTATGTCAAAGAATTCACCATTGAATGCAAGTGAGCATATCGTCGTTCCGTCAGTTATGTTTTTGTAAATATTATTAATGTATTTCAGGTGCGATATTATCCAACCATCATCGGAGGTAAACGTCAAACTCATGTCTTTCCAAAACTCAACATCAACAATGCGGTACTCAATAATCGAAGTCAGCGGTCAGCTCTTGAATTTAGCTAGAGTCACGGATGTCAGGCACAACCTGTCCCCCGGCCACTAAAAAACAGACATTCGTACGTTGCACAAGAACGCGCGCTTTTGTTTTACCCGCGAGCTTCCGGTCTACCACTTCCACCATTCGCAGTTTGGTGCGCGCGTCAGTGCTGTGAATATCTATACCCGCTGTGCGAGGCTCGATAAATACCGGATTCGGGGGAGTGCAAAAATATGTCCGACAAAGTGCACCGGGTGTGACAGTGTACGTAAACTGCAGCGATATTTCTCTGAAAATCCGGACGAATATTAATCAAAGAATCATTGAAACTATCCCGGGATAGAGATTCGGCAAAATATATTTTGGGCCAGAGCAGCGATTCAAGTTGCACCGTGAATTGCCGCCATCTTTGACAGCCAGGATCACCAGCAGCAGTAATAGAAAACGAGCGAGCAGCAGCCACCAGCAGACGGATTTCAGGTGTAGGACTTTGATAGGACTTTGGAAAACGAGGCCCGGGGGCAGGCAGTGGCAGTGGCGGCAGTGGCAGTGCCAGCGGGCGCCGACGTTCCAATAATTCCCTCGTTGATATCGCGTTAAAATCAAAGTTTTTCATTTATCCAATAGTTTTCACGTGTGATAAAATTCATAGGTAATATTAATCCAACAACGTCTGTCGTTACTCCGAGGTACGACGGGTACTCGGGCTGATTAGAACAGGGATTAAATAAAAGAGGGGCCGGTTTTGCAACAGATCGGTGAATGTCAAGTGCCAGGGGTTCGACCCGGGCTAATGCAGCGGATCGTTTGAATCTCGTACGCACCTAACCGTCATTTCTTTTTTCGTAGGTAACGCGGAAAGTGTTTGTTACACGATATAATTAATTCGACTATTCATAATCATATCGCAATCTCAACGTATAAAAGAAATAATTTTAAACGTATCAAGTTTTATCGTGCAACTAAAAAATTTTTTCCCGATAGCTGTTATTGTAAAAAAACAAGGTTTACCAAGTGGATGTATAAATAATTTTAACTGAAAGTAAAAGATAAAGTTAATACTTGTATTAAATATGAGCTGTCAACGAAACCCTGGCAAAATCACAGTGCCGGATGATCTCCGTGATATATTGCTAGAATTCACCATAAGCTATCTGCTGGAACAGCCCGGGGACATCGTCGATTATGCCGTAGATTTTTTCACAAGACTGAGGGAAAATCGACATACCCAAATGATACAGTCGAACGCACAGCAAACCTGCTCGTCAACGCCTGACGAATCCGTCGACGACGGTGAGTACCTCCTTATCGTTAACATTTTTTTTATTCAGTTCAACGATGACCTACTCTCGTCAGTTTCATTCCTTCTATTCTCATGTAAATGAAATACATACTTCTATACCTCGGTAGATATACCACAGGTGTATGTACAGAAATATCATAAAACGACGCAGGTATGCATAGGAAAATTCATCAGCCTTCGCTGACTCGTTGTTTGCCTACGCCTTAATTAGTAGGCATTTGCGTACCTGATTGCGAGACTCGTCATTCGTTCGTCGCTGCTTCGATAGCGACTAATGCCATACTTTCTGGTATTTCTCTACTTATCGTTAATTTTACTACAACGATCATAGCTTATAGCTTTTAACCTAAATATATTTACGAGAATAATTATCGAATCGGATAATGTCATCGTAGCCCCGCACCATCGATGCCCGAGAACGGGCCCTCCATTACTGATTTAATGGGTTCAACTTTTTTCAAGAGGGTCGGATGGAAAAAAAAATATACTACCTTTTTTCGTAATATTCATGACGCGTAACATATTCATGGATCACGCATCGTAGAGCGACGATAGACGTAGGAGAATTTCTTAGGGGGGCAACTAACCGATCGATCGATCGACACGATCTCTTTACTAGCTCTCAATTCGTACAACGAATAACGAAATAGTTAAGGGGCGGTAACGCGAACGCAACATAACATAATTTGTTCGTTTAAATTTCCATTTCCATCGACAGTTTCTAGATATTATTCTTTCGGTATTGCTTACCGGATCATTCGTCGCCGGGCTAATTTAGCTTCGCTTCACTAATTCCTACTAACCGGCTTAGCTCAGTTTTCGATTAAGGTCAATAAAAGGAAAAATTAATCCTTATCATCATCGTCATCGTCATCCATTATGCGTCTAATAAGCCTCGACCAACCAGCCCCATATACGACGGTTCTGTCCGATCTGCAAACTTCTTCTCCATCATCGATTGAAAATAGAAAATAAAAAGCCAAAGGATTGGAAGGCGAGACGTGACAATTTACTTGCAGAGGACGCAGCTCGGACCATGAGATAAGTGCGTACGGAATATGAATTGATCAGAGACAATTTATCGAAATAGAGAGCCAAGGATTGTCATACGCGACGGCATTTTCTACCATCTCTTTTATTCTTTTCATTAAATTCTTCTTTTTTTTCCTCTTTCCATATCACGTATTCATCGAGTGACTCACTGTATGTACGAGTCTCCGCAACGTCGCTTCGTACGTCCGCACCGATTTTTAGATAGCCATAAATCTCCACGCGTGCAAGAAAGAAGTAGCGATGCATTCGGAATTTTGAACTCGACACGTCGATCCGTCGACGCGGTATCTAGGTAAGGGTCTTAATTGTGACGATGAAGGTATAAGTCGTAACTCCGAATACTTGAATAACAGAAACAGAGTATAATAAATGAATAAATTGAGAGAAATTTAAAAATAATAAGCGAATTAATGAAAAATTCCCATTCTCTTCCATCGTGTTACTAACTTTGAAATCTCGGTCGTCAAATAAATAGGCGTATGATTGTCGATTGTTTAGAAAGTATACCTATAGGGTATGCCTTCTATATAGATATATGTAGATGTGTATGAATCGAAATCGTCGTTGCGATTAGGTATACCGTTAGACCGAGTCTGTTGAGGCAACATACGTACACCGTGAGCAAATTAACATTGGTCCACATTTCACCGTCTGTAAAAACTTCTGTTTGAATTCCGATTAATTGTTGACAATCTTGTCTTTTGGTAATTTGACATAAAACATATTTTTAAAAGCAACAGGAGAGAGGTAAACGAGAGAGTTTTGAACGGATGGAGAAATAAACGCGAACGGCAGAAGCGGTGTAGGTAAAAGAAACTTTGTGTTTAGATTATAATCACTGCTTACATTGTGCTTTATAGAAGCTCCAGGAAATTTGGTATATGTATAAGTATACCTCCCCATATTGTGTATAGACTGTACATATTTAATATATGGTAAACTTGGAGGTACGGAGATCTATCTTTCTTAATTGCAGTATATTCAAATCTACGTACTTATATACTACTAGATAAATATCACACGGTTATATTTTTCGTGTCGATATTTCGACTAGTTATTTATCAAACTCTCACGAATTCCACTTCTATATACCGATTTATTTTCTAGCCAACTAATTTTATGCCCATTTTCATATCCGACGCGATGAAAATAACCGTATAAAGTGTGTTAGACCGCTACGATTACTTAGATATTTCCTATTACAGTAACGCACGGATACGAATGCGCTGAAACTTGGTTCGATAAAATTACAGCGCAAAATAGACGTGACTTATTGCTCGCAGCGATAAAGAAATAAATTGCAATTATTGCGGTTGAATAATTGAAGAAGAAAAAAAAGAGAGGAGGACTAAGAAATATGAACGAAAATTTATGCATTTTGGCATCGCTTTCTCACCGCTGTTTATATGCAGTTCGTCTATAATTTTTGCCTATCTATAGTCCATAACGGAGTCACCACGTATATAATACACCGTACATAGGTATCTACGAGTTGGAAACAGCTGTCGAGTGTGCCTGTTCTTCAAAACTGTTGGTACAGCTGAACGAAGAGCTTATCTCCTTCTTCATCTTCTTTTTTCCTCGTCGAGTAGCGCGGTAGGTTCTTTTTCTATTCCCTCTCGGTTTTTCATTCGGTTTGAATAATTATCGGTGATAAACCATAGGTATTAATCGTGGTTAGCATTTCATATCTGGAAATAGAGAATTTTTCATTTGTCACCGAATATGGTTAAAAATGGAAGAGAGTATTTAACTACATCGGGTCTAAAACCGAATTTAGAGTTCGATCGTAGCAATCGTAAGTTTACTATAATTACAATTTGCCTTCCAAATTTCCATTTTCCCCACTCG
Source organism: Athalia cordata (assembly GCA_963932425.1). Lineage (NCBI taxonomy): Eukaryota > Metazoa > Arthropoda > Insecta > Hymenoptera > Athaliidae > Athalia > Athalia cordata. Next base: position 39,216,603 of record OZ010626.1, read on the forward strand.
TTGCGCGTCTGCAGCACCATCGTGCCCCTCGGTGATATCGTCCTCTTTGATATTTCGTCAGAATAGAACGATCGGACGCATATTCACCTTTCCCTTCTACTCTTCCTTCTTCTCTTCTCTACCCTTATATCACGTGGTTAGGTTAATGCTCGGTGTTGCACACGCAAAAGAAGAATACAGAGACGCGTCGTACCTATGCAGGTACATATGTACTCGAGCATAGCTAACAAAGTAGGTTTTATTAGCATCGTTACGTTTCATACCCTAGAGCAGTTCTTTCATCGCGACGTTGTTACGATCTGACAGCCCCGAGGACAGTTCCGAGGACAGTTTCTTCGGTTATGCCGTACTCTGTATTATTTGTCGAGAGACCGTTGCCAGGGAGGGATCGGAGTATACGAGCATATTACAAGCAAGCAACGTCACGATAATTGTTCAATCGATTTACATCCCACCTTATCTTAGACTTAACTCAGCGAATGATCGGCGTAGGAAGTCACGTTTGAATGCGTTTTGAAACTCGATGCCTAATAACCTTTCGAATGTCTTTTGTCGTGTCGATTACCTTTCTTTTTCCACTAGTCGGTACCGTCCCGATCATCATCTCATGTTTAAATCGCAGAGTAAACTCGACTTTGCAACGATGCACCGAGCGTGTCACAGCGAGAGATAGAATCAAATTTTCGCGACGACGATATTTGCAAGCCTGAAAGAGTTGAATCTTATATGCGACAAATAATTGTTTAACGTATACACGATTTGAATATCCGAGTTGCTTTAGTTTGGTAACAAAAGAATTTTTGGTGCAAAAACTCAGCTGCCTGTTCGTTTGCAGCTGCCAAACTTAACATTTCGAGTTACGTAGGGAATTGGTAGCGAAGAACGCGCCAAGAAGAGCTAAATATATATCGGGACGATTTTAAACCAACAGCTATCTATGTCCTATACTGAAAATAACGTAGATCATAAATCTAGTTTGTTATTCTGACCTGCGACCGACGAGCCTTTTCCTTCCCTCTTCGAGGGGCGGCGCGGGGGAATTTTGGTAGATAATTTGAACAAATATTATAACCGTAGTTATAACAATCTTTTCGAAAAAAAAAAAAAAATAATAATGTAATAACGAAAGAAATTTCAACTATATTTTACAAATCTTCATCGCAAGAGTTAATCTCGGTGTGAAAATTTCTAACTAGAATTTAATTGAGTTCCAAGTTATTTTCTAGTTGAAGATTTTAATAGAACTTCGTGTAAATTTTACCCTGATGGTTAACGCGTCGAGTTTTTAGTGCGAGAGAAATATTAACCTTCGTCGCAATTCTCACTTCCACTTTTATTCGTTAAAATTTTTCTACCTACATTGTATGCGAATCTGCACCGCTGCAGCTCGTTCGCGGTGTGTCGCGTAAACGTATACAATGTATGTTAAAAAAGTACAAATAATCGTAAACGAAAAGTTTGAAGATTTGATTTACTCGCGATGTGGAGTATATTCCCTCCCCTTTCCCATACGTGTCATAGTTCTGGATTTTAACGTACGTACACGTATCCTAATAATCGAGCAAGTATGGAAGAGCCGGCTGGGAGAGAGGGTGCCGGTAGGTTTGTTTGATCCACCATTAGCTCACGGGTGGCTGACTGGCCATCGGGTTCCTCCTCAGTTTGTAACGTTGTGCCACCACGAGTGGCAGGGGGGTGGGGAGGGGGAGGAAGGGGCACCCCCGCCATCAGAGTCGGCGGACACACCTATCCCCGATCCTCTATTTTCCTCGTCCTCCCCCTGGAGCAGCGACATATCGAGGTCCTCTCACCCCTTTGTCCCTGTATCGCGTCTACCGGCGGCAGGGTGGCTTCAACCTACTCTGTCCAACCTCCTCCTCTCTCTGCGTAATATAGTGAGGGCTAGGGCTGGTGGTGGTTAGCGAACCTCCTCTTACCGCTGCTTCTCCTTCTGCCTTTGCTTTTGCCCATCCTGTTGCTTTTGCTTTTGCTTTTGCTTTTGCTTTTGCTTTTGCTTTTGCTTTTGCTTTCTCTATCGGCGTCGCTTGTGTCGCTTGTGCCCCGGTTCTTCTCTTCATGTTCTCTTCCTCCTCGTCGCCGATCTATTCGCGTTCCTAGGTCCGCTCAAAGGTGGGAGTCATCTCATCTCTAGTCACTCGCTAGTAGTCAACCACTCGTCACATAAACAAGAGCAAAGCGGAATATCGTCGAGTCTAAAACTGAATTTAAATTACATATTGTAAGAAGAAGGGAAAAGCGACGTCAAAAATAATACAGTGCTTTGTTTTATTCCGTGCTGAAGATAGTGCCGAACCGATTCGAATCGTTGATTCTTCTTTTCTCCTCGGTTTATTATCGCCAAATCATCGGATCAACGATTCGTCTGAAAATTTAACTCCGGAAATTATTGCGAGGGATTTTTAATTAATCCGGTGCCTCGCATCTGTACGTGTACTTTATGCAATGACACGACCAGATTATTTATATCCGAGCAATCTTCTTTATGATAATTTGAATTTGGCATGAATCGGTTGACGGAGGATCGCGAGTCTGCTACCTCATCGAAAACTGAGGGTAGTCGTAGGTCAGTTAGAGACCGCGGAGGACGCAGATCTCGCATGTGAAGAAAAACTACGAAGGTCCAGACAAATGACGATATAAGTGATATAATAATATATGATCGTTGTATCGAAATAAATCCAAGTCCTCGCGATACTGTAATATTCCAATTAAATTAAACAGTGATTGGTGCGCGCGGTGGTGGAAATTTAAATTAATTTTTCTTTTTGTTTTGTTTCGGTTCGTTTAATTTATCGTTAGTGTTTGTTGTTTTTTTTTTCTTTTTTTTCTACATCTACCTTTTATCCTTGTTTTGCTTATTTTTCTCTGGTTCGTTCTTTATTTTTTTTTACTTCGATTCGTCCCTTTTAATATAAATATAAATTAGGATGATTGCCGCTGCTGGTGGCAAACAAGTCAGTCTACGTGCCTGGGAATACGACGACGATGGTAATTTTCGTAAATATTTTTCTCATCTAACATCGCGATTATAACGAATTTGACGGTATTTTTATTTTTTCCTACGATATATTTCATACCTTCATTCCTTAGTTTGCGGTACGTTCCGAGCATTATTCGCTCTTCCTTCTCTCTGTAAGATCTACTCGTATATTTAGTTATCTCGTTTTCAATAGAATTATTATTCGCTCTTCGGTAGTTTTTTGTCCCATTTCCTCGTCTTCCCATTCGCTGTCATCGAAGTAAATCGGTGTAACGTAACTATTGTACGAAATATATTATAGATACCGATTGATTTTGGATTCGAACCGGTGATATTTGATATTTTCAAAATCCGGAGAACCGATGCTATGGTTAAATGATCGAATGAACGACAGAATGATGGGAATATTATTGAAAAAAATATCAGAAAGTGTAAAACTGAGACAATTCATTATCATGTATAATAAACTGCTTCTTCATTATGTACGCATATTTGCAGAGCCACCGGTCGCGAGGTTTGCCACTAGAAGGAAGAGCGTTTTTGCCGAGACTTACAACCCCGAGGATGACGAGGACGAAGAAGGGATCAAGGTAAAATGCCCCGATCGCACGCCTTTTATCTGTTTTTCCACGACAAACGCAGCGATCGAATTCGTCGCAGTTTTCTGCCATGATCTACAACGTTTCCACGTACATCGTTGTATAAATCAACCGACTCCGTAGCGGGAGATAATTATCTACACGCGGACACCTACTCGAAAATCGTCTTAATACCTGCAAAACTATATGTATCTACTTTACTGCACAGCTGCGCCACAATGATCGTAGATCGTCGTTCGTCCGCGCGAACATACATTTGCAAAGATGGAGAGTAATATAAAGCGTTGCACCTGTCGACCCGAACGTGGTTCTAAATTGAGAAATTTCCATGTGCACCGCCGTTTGAGGTACGACTAGTATCTGCAGGTATTGAGAAAACTGATTTTCAGAATAATACTGATAAATATTGAAAAAAGAAACAAAAACAGGGAGTCAGCCAAGTATAAAGCGGAAGAAAAAGAGAAACGGGTGAATAATCGGCAGCTTCTCATCGATTTCGATGCCATAGTGACGACGAGAGCGGACGATTACGTGCAATTTGTCGAATTGAAGTCGTCGCGGCGCGGAGACGAGTCTACTATACGTATACTAATTGCCGATGCAATTAATCCGACAATTCTAGAGTTGAGACAGACATGCCGCGGAATATACATCCGATGACATACGTGCATGTTATTTGCGTTGCTAAATTACGTCCATGGTCGGTGCATCTGAAGATATTAATATTTCGTTTTTCCATTTAGGTATACAAACTTAACGCGACGTACATATTATAGTCAGGATGCTAACATCCCTTATTCTTATTCTGGCTCCTTTTTTCTCTACATTTTTTCATTTTAGATCCAACACACGTATAGGGTTCGTGTTATGCGATATAACAGGGTAAGTCGTAACCCGTACCTGTACGTAGAAGCCACCTGACTATACGCTCTGATAAAGACTATCGAATCCGGTAGGAAAACGACTAGATGCTCGAGGACCAGAAGGGGATGGGGGGCGGCGGCTGTCGTTGTTACGTCACTGTAAGAGGGAGAGAGTCGGTGATAGGGAGAGAGAGAGAGAGAGAGAGAAGGAGAGTGTTTCTATCGATTTGCCTGCCTCCACCACCACCACCCCCTGCAGTCCAGGCAACCCCTGAGTGCTCCTTGCCCGGCATACAACACCTAAACCTGCGCCTTCTACTTTCCACATTCACCTTTACCTCGCGTCACGTGCCATTTTACATCGACAAAGTTCTGTGCGCCGGGAAAATTTAATTTTCAACCATTAGCTCCAGGCGATCTACCGTCGCGTCATTGATATTATTAATACTATATGGTCCTCGCGTGGATGCGACCACTCGTTTGTTTGCTCCTATGCCTTCATCTTTTTTCTTTTTGTTTCTAATTTTTCTATTCTCTATTTCATGTAGCGCACACTTTTCACGTTGTTCGTCGTATACATCACCCTCGTGGCACGTTACATTTACCCTACGTAAATATTCCCATGGGTTATAACATGGTTTTCATTCGCATATGTATACGTGAGTCGTGACACTACGCGTTATGCATGTGTACGTATACCTACCTATGTGCCTACGTAGAAACGACGTATACACGCTTTGACCATCGATGCGTGTGCTCCTCTAACCTTTGTGACGTCATTTCTACATGCACATATGTACGACTCGTACACATACGAGCGCGAAGGCGTACGCCTGTATTAAAAAAACTTGGATAGTTCCATTTTTAGGTGTAACAATACGTTATATGCGCTCGCGGACAAAAATAATATGGGTATTTTTTATAGGAAGACCAAAATCGTTTCGTGAATTCGAAAAATTTTAGTCGCTGGCCCGTTTACTATATTTTATTCGGAAGGGGGAAACAAAAATTTATATACTTCTATAATTGACCTCGACGATCGATGTATGTATATTCATTATAGAGATTTTTATATTTAAACCGTTTACATATTCCGTTCTTGTTTCTTATTCTTTTTTTCACACAATTGGAAAAAGGTACCCGGCCCCTCCGTCCCGAAAAATACGATACTATAGGTCCCCGCGGGTGTTTTACGTTACCGTAGAGTATAACTCTCCGTATATTGTCGTACGCCCTTCGTAGTCGTCGTCGCCAATTTGACATCTCGGGGCTAAGGCGACCCAGTTTCTCTCTCTACTCGATTTATGTCTACTGTGCATACATCATGTGCAATAACTCTTTATGCAGTACTCCGCTTAACATGCGTTCGTTTTTCTTTTTCATCGCGGATATACGAGAAGGAAGAGAGCAAGAGGAAAAGAGGACACGTTATGTTGATATTATACACATATAGGTATAGGTATAGCAGGGAAAAACCAAACTGTTATAGCTGTGGTACCAAATACAAAAAAAAAAAAACACCTCCGGACCACGTCCATCATATCGGCATATTTATTTACTTATTTTTTCTTGCGAGTCAATTTTCAAGGGCCCAAGAATCGCGAGGTCCTTGCCGATCCTTATCGCTTATACATACGTATTTTGTGCGGTGTAGATGTATATATTTATATTAACTCGACGCGCCTTTCGCCATTTTTTTTTTTTTTTTAGCTTCATTCGTCTTATTTCTCCTTATTTTTTTGTTGTTTTTCTTCGGCTTTTTACCACCGCGTATTTCCCGTCTCTTTGTAGTAGTCGTGCATGGAGGTATAAAGCGGGTACGTGAACCAATAATTTATATGGCCAGAATCTTTCGAAATATACGCGTCTCCGTATCTATTTATCCGTCACCATGCTGCACCTCCTGCACCTCCTGCACTTGACCCGATTGTATCCCGATGCACTTGGTGCGGAAAAGTAATGTTTGTTTTTTTTCTTTTCACTGTTCGATGGGAGACTTATTTTACTTTATTTATTTATGGGATTTATTCGTTTGTTTTTTACGTACACATGTATATAAATACACACATCTCGGAGTCGGTTGAGACCATTAAGACCCCGATCTTCGTCGAGATCCTTTCATTGCTCTCTCGCGATCATCTCGATATTATTACGTACCTACTGCATCCGCAAATAATAAACTGGAATATTTGTCGTTTTGTGCTTTTTGATAAAAAGTGTTATTTCCTTATTCTGGTTTTCAAATATACAAAAGTGTTTTCTTCGATTATATTTACAGATGGTGCATCCAAAAAGCGACCAGCAACGGCTCAGGCTGGGGGAAAGCGTCAAGACGATTCTCCTGTTTCGTGCCCTCGACAAAGTGAGTTAGATGTGAAAAAATAAAAAACATAGCTAGGATAAGAGAGATGAATTATCAGACCGGCGCTCGTCGGTCAAATAGAGGAGAAAGCTCCCTTTGCGGTAAGGTGAAACCGCGGAACTTGAGTTTTTCATTTGAAAAACATCCGAAACTCGGATGTTGAAATACCATAAATCAGAAAGAGCCGAGCGCGGCGAAGTGCCACAGCTTTTAGATATTTAAGTATCATTAATCCGAAAGCCCCTTTTTCCCTCCAAACTTAAAACAATAAGCCGAACGTGTTCGAGAGCGAAGAATGCGTTCGGAATTTATTGAAATTCATCTCGAGAGTATGAGAATTAGGTATCGTTGGACATCATCGCGTGCCGCTACTTCTTTTTGTTATGGATTTGAAAACATAAAAAGAAATAAAAATAAAGTATAACCGGAGGTACCTGTATCGTGAATTGTAATTGGCGGAGATGAAAGCCTACTCTGGACAAAAGATATTCACAACGTAATTTCAACCCCAGGAAGTCAACCACCCGTCTTTTCGTAAGCTGTTGACTAGACTGCAGATAAGGTTGCGGTCACTCAGCCGAGTAAATTTCAAAAGCATTCACCCACCTACCCTCTGCCCCTTACGGTTCCCGGTAGCCCATACTTCCTAAACTCGCTTCGCTTCTCCCACAAACGATTCAACCACGTAGAGCTATACGAGGCTTTGAAAGTGTGTAGTGAATGTTGAGAATAAGAACATTGATAATAATAATGATAATAATAATAATAATAGGAAACAGCAACAACGACAATAATGCAGATAATAATAATTTCACAATCGTTTTCGCAGGAACAAATGGCCGATGTTTTGGACGCAATGTTCGAAAAGGCTGTGGAACCCGGGGAATTCATCATACGACAAGGAGACGATGGTGATAACTTTTACGTTATCGAGAGGTAAGATATTCGAATTCGATTTATTCCCGATTCGATTCGTGGAATCAAAAAAAAGAAAAAGAGAAACAGAATTACCATTTGTTTAACTTTTCAGAGGGAAATTTGAGGTGTACGTAAAGGACCCAACGGGGGAGGATATTCTGATTCACACGTACGAAAACAGCGGTGCTTTTGGAGAACTTGCCCTCCTTTACAACATGCCAAGAGCCGCTACTATAAAAGCTATTTCACCGGGCACGTTGTGGGCGATGGACAGACAGACCTTTCGTCGTATTCTTCTCAAATCTGCGTATAAAAAACGTAAGATGTACGAGGATCTCATCAATAAAGTTCCCATGCTCAAGTCTCTGGAGGTACGTATCCCTGCAACCGATCGATTCAATCGTGAAATGTTATCGTGGACTAAGAGATTGTCTCTTTTTTTTTCTATTTTTATTTTTATTTCACCAATTTTATTATACAGAACTACGAGCGTATGAATCTGGCCGATGCTCTAGCGCCGAAGCACTTCTCAGACGGCGAGAGAATCATCAAACAAGGTGACATTGCCGACGGAATGTATTTCGTAGAGGACGGTCTGGTCAAGATCACGATACTCGGGGATAACGGCAGGGAAATCGAGGTAAGAACTCAACGAATGTTTAATCAATCCGATCCGAGATTCAACCCTCGGAACCGACACAATCGGGTCAAAATAACCCCAAATTTCGGTATACTTATCGTACGTTTTTTATCGTACGTTTCGATTATTCCACCGCATAATTGAAAAACAAACAAATATTTATTAAAAACTTATCATTGAGCGAATTTATTTACCGCGGTCCATCGCCATCGCAGCTCTAATCATCTGTGTTTTGCTCTCTTCTTATTTTTGTACGTTCTTTTTTTTCTTAATCCGGCTGGGACAGGGTATTCCCACGAATGTCATCGAGGTATGAAGCGAACCCACATAGATAGCCTGAGTAATTGTATTCCTAATCAATGTACAGTAACACCTGAACTCTTATCTAATCATTAGAACTTCAGCTCTGTGTTGTTGATGTACCAAAACTTGTTTTTCAAAACTTAGACATAAATTTCACCGAAAATTATTGTCCAAGCCAAGCTATAGACATAGTTTAGAGGCATTTGGACAAGAATTTATCTCATCCACGTATTGTGTATCGTAATTGGATAATTACTTCAACGTTCCCTGTGACCATATTATGTGTATAAATTTCGTATATGAGTGTAACCCCTTGTACATTCTACGCCCATGAGAGTAGCCTGCAACAATCGATGGCCAGTGATTTCGATGATGTAAGACGTGACTATAACTTTTCAGATAAACCGCGTACCCGCTGGTGGTTATTTAGGCGAATTGGCCCTCGTCACACACAAACCACGTGCAGCGTCCGCATACGCGGTAGGAAACGTCAAGCTAGCTTGTAAGTATCACAAAAATTCCATTATAAAAAGAAACAGGTTCAGTCGTACATGAAATTATTCTAATCTCTGTACGCTCAGTTCTGGACGTTGAGGCTTTCGAGCGTCTGCTGGGCCCCTGCATGGAACTGATGAAACGTAACATCGAGGACTACGAGGATCAGCTGGTAAAGATATTCGGCAGTAAAACTAACATCTCCGATGTTCGATGAACACCCTCAACTTGTCGAAATAAAAACAAAAAACAAAAAACAACAAAAAAAACACAAAAAAAAAGAATCAAACAAAACTAAAGAAAACAAAACAACAGAAAATTACAAAAAAAAAAAAAACAAGAAAATCTATTCATCGACATGCTTAAATATTAAATAGTGACGCGCGAGGGTGGTTTACTCTTTAAATATCATCGACGATATAATTCTACCACTGGCTTGCGGATATTGTAAACCTCCCCCGTTCCTCGACTTTGTTTTCTGCACAAAGTAGAGGGGTTTATGGCACCGTCTGCTATCCTTTATTTATTATTTTAACCCATCATTTAGGTAGTTTGTTAAGTTCGTGCTTTTCTTCCGAACGAATCGACAACCATTAAGATCTGACAATCTGTACAATTCGTTTGCATCCTCCGACATGATCGCAATCTGCTTAAAAGCCAGTGTTAGATAGAATGCAATACGAAAATTCCGATCGCACAAGAGTAAGTCAAAGGAATCCTAATTTTCACGTTACTGAGTGCTACGTAATAGCTATTGTCTGTTGATCCGTTGTAGCGTAACTAACTCTCTGAAAGTTTCATCGGTTTATGTAATTGTCAATTTTATGTTCCGAGCATCGAACTTGCGATGGTTGCAAAGCGAAATGATCTAGCGATGGTAGTAAGAAATATGGGAATTTGTGCGTGGAATTAGAATATCAAAATCTAAATGAGTTAGTTTTTTATTATTTCTGTTGTACAAGTAACAAATTAATACGATACAAGCGAGATCTCTCTCATCCTTGGTCGTCGAAAGTCAATCGTCGTGTAACGAAAAATACGAACGATATTTTAACCAAAAATCTCGATTATCGATCTGAACGGTTTTTAACTGTATTACTTTTGCTCGTTATCGTAGCTTATCAAATATTTTATGGTCGCCCGATTGTGTTGAAAAAAGGGAAACAACCGACTGCAAGTGTTAAAGAAGTCGAAAACTGATTGCAATAATATTTTCCAAGGGTTATGTTGCATATTAATTACGAACAGCACTTGCGAATTTGTCACCCTTATTTTTTGGATTTTTTAAATTTTATCGACAAGCATGCGTGTAGTACGAGTACGAGATTCTCATCACTTGATATCATCGACCAACCGTTGGCGTTCTTTCAAATGAACAAACAATATTTAAGTAATGATTATGTGTAATATGTAAGCAACACATACCTGTGTAAGTTCTTATACTCTGTCCAAGTAAAGATATGTAACTGTATGTATAAGCGAATGAGCTTATTATACCGAAGAAAAAAAAAAAAATTCTGCTGGTGGAATAGATAATACATATTTACCTTTTACGTATAATTTATTAACACGAGAAGAGTAGAAATTTAAGGAAAGATATGAATCGCATCATGTCATTGCGAGATTATCATCGACCGTCGCGATAACCGATAACGATTAGGTGTAGATGATCGATGCGATTTCGAATAAATCACGACCGCCCGGCACATCGCGAGTATTTTTTGGATATCTGTAACGTTTACAAATATCCAATGTTGGAGTTGCGGTTTACAAAGTAAAAAAAAAAGTGAATAAAAAACAAATGAAAGAAAAAATGAAAATGATTGTAAACAACAATCGTGATCGATTGATTTACTTTGCTAATCCTTGTCGATATATTTTTGAAAAAAAAAAAGTAAATAAATAAATAAACAGACGTTAATAACCAACGCACAGACTTAAACAGCTGCGGTGACAATCTGAAATAATAACTCACTGCCAACAGAGAGCTAGTAATACCTGAATAGCAGTCGAGCGATGGTTGACTATAATGCTGCAATGTCATGGCTTTGAATAAACCTATCGTAGAAACAATTAATTTGAGAGAAGGGAGATTACCTCCTCCCGATTACAGTAGAAGTCAGAAGACTGTAAAAAGCATAGAAGCAGCAACAGCGAAGGCGACCATGACGACGATTTACTGCTTTTTCTTTATGGAAATGAAGGTAAACGGAGGTGTAAGAATAATAAGAACAACAAAATCAAAAACACAATAATGTAGTTAATGTTTAAACGAATGATAAATCGAACATCGAGCGAAAAGGAAAGTTGTTCAAGGATTAAAAAGCACACACTAGCGTAAACGCGGAGAGACGAATATTGCCACCGATATCGTTGATAGAAAAATCCTCGCTATGCCAAGAATTAAAGGTGTAGGCATTTCCATTCAGATATCTATATCGGGTAACGAATGCCTCTGGCGAGTAAAAAAAAAAACAAAACAAATTATGGAACTAGAGAAAAAGTAATAATGTACCTAATTAACGTAAATGTCGTCCAATCGTACATGCATATATATACACTTAATCATGCACACATGTATACATACACATACATATACTATACATCCGTGCACATACCACACATACATAAAGCTGCCTCAGTTACTGTGATTAGCCAAAATTACATTATCCTAACACTTACTAAGTCAAATATATGTTAAAATATTTATCTAACTAGCTATACGCTGACGTCATTTGCTCGTACCCCCTTCAATATTCTTCTCATGCTACTATAAATCATTATTTCCTATGCCACCTGTATTACTGCACGAGTACTTAACGAAACACAAAAAAATAAAAAATAAACTAAATACAAAGTTCTATGAAGTAGAGGATAAAAATCTATAGTAAAATATAGAAAGCATTATAATAATTGAGACAACACATCGCTATCTTGGCTCGATTACAGCTGGCCTGATCGAGTGCTATGACAGAGCACAAGCTCGTTCCGCACAGCAGTTTCACGAATAGTAATCATTACCACCGACATTATTGATATGATATCATATACCTACCTGAAATACATGTTAAGTTTATAGATCTGGTATATAATAATAATAATAATAAGAATAAGAATTAACTATAATATATAGAAACGTACGTGTATGAGAGATATCATAACAGGATCGTTGTGGCGTAAAAATGTCTGTATGGAAATGTCTCAAAATCATACGCATAGTTATACTTATACTTACATGTATGGAGCGCATACATCTAGGTGTATATAAATATACATATATATATATATATAAAAACAGTATCATATATATACATAAATATACATAAATAAATATCTCTTGAGTTGCCATAATATTATCATTAGTATTTTTATTGATTATTATTATTATTATTATTATTATTATTATTATTGGTTATTATCCAAATATTTATTGAATGATATATTAATAGGTATATTGATAAAAATAATAAACTTAAGGAAATCACTATTGAAGATGGAAAGAAGAAAAAAAAACAAAACAAAAACAAGCAGCTGCTAGGGTATGGTTTTCACCGCACTTAGTGTCGCATTTTTTTCTGTTTTCCTCGTGATATAATAATCATATTATTATTTTCTTGATTTTTCAAGTTTCATCAATGTCTAATTATCGTTTATCGCTAGATCTTTATATCGATTGTTATAATTGTACTCGTTTGAAGTACTTGCAAAAGTTGAAAATTTAAACTTTTACCCGAGTTCGTTTTTTTCATTTCTTGCTAATAGCTGGTGATAACCATATGCTGTGAGCGAGCAATAATTATTAGCTTACGTAACATAGATAGTGTAAAAAAAAAAAAAATAATAATTAATATAATAAATGTATGAACAGACTATCATTTATTGTACACCCTGATAAAGATTGACTTCTCCATGAATGAGTCTCAAATTATACGAATCTACCGATCGGCATCTTTTGATACGATGCCTGAGAGATTATAGTTGGCCGTACCTTAATTGGGATTGAATTCGTGGAAAATTCGTAACGTTCGACACAGCCATTGTTGAGTATATAATTATTTATTGCACATTTTTACATACATGTTTACAATATTGCAAGATATTCAAGCTACCCTTCACCCTCTGGAATGTGTTTTCATATGTGAAAAGGACATTTAAAAAGTTTCTGAGGTTAGTCGAGATAATGCTATCGGTGTCTAATAAGGAGCTGGCAACTCATCGTTAACCCAATCGACAAGAGTTTTGTCGTGCCAGACATATTTCCCTTTGATTTCTGTATCTTTCGGCAATAATGCAAGATACAGCGGAGCCTCTGCTCCCCTGTCAGGGGTGAGTGGTCCCTTGTGGCTTGTCATGTCAGTGTCGACATATCCTGGATGCACGGAGTTCACAGCGATATCTTCTCTCGGATCTGCGTCGAATTCTTTTTGTTGAATGCGAGTTAGAGCGGAAACTCCAACTTTGCTCACCATGTACGCGCTGTTTGGCCAACCAGCAGCTTTGTGCGAACCAGTTTTTGCAGCTCTGTAATCGATAAGATTGATTCGAGTCGCAATGGGATGGAATTCAAGATGAAAACGAGGTAAAAATTCTACAGAAATATCCAGGTGAACTCACTCGACAAATTCATTCATTAACTGGGTCAGCCCTGCCTCTGTGAGCCCTGGATCAGAGAACTGAGCTTTTAGATCTGCTCCCGGTATCTGGACAAGGTGACCGGCGCTACTAGACACTTGTACCACTCGAGCATGAGGTTTTAGCAGAGGAAAAAAGGCCTTGGAGGCTCTCAATAAGCCGAAATAGTTTACTCTGATTGTTTCAGCTGCTTGTACTTCAAACGGTTCTGTCGCAGCACTCTGTGACGAGGGTTAGGTTGGATTATTATGCATTAAAGGTACTATGTACTCGTTGTACTCGGTAGTTAAATCAAGATCTACCTTGAAAGCAATAGCAGCATTGTTCACAAGGATGTCTATTCCTCCATGGGTATTTTTGATGTAGTTTTTAAAAGTCTCGACACTGGTATCGTCGGTAACATCAAGTTGATGGAATTTCACGGGGTGACCAGCATTTTTCAGCTCTTCTACAGCAGCATTTCCAAGCTCCGTGTTTCGAGCAGTTAAATAAACTATCCCATCGAACTGCTTGGCAAGGCCTTTGACAATCGCAAATCCTATGCCCTTATTTCCTCCAGTTACCTGTAAACCGATATAATCATGTATATTACCATTGTGAAGTAAATGGCTAATGACTATTAGAATTAATATTGAATACGAGTGACTCACCACTGCAACACGCGACATACTTGTTTAGATTATGACAACACAAAATGAAAGCAAGAAATAACAAGATCTACTGACCAAGGCTGCTGACCATGCACTGTGCACCTACCACAGTATTGTGGTACTATCCACTGACCACTCTTCACCCGTACTATCACTGATATACAATACATTCATTCATAAATGATCGAGATATCGCTCATCTATCGACTTTCAGACCAAGAAAATTCAGATATCTCAATGTGTTTTGGCCGTAGCTCGTGTCAGTGGGTAGTTCAATTTTGTAATCAGATTATTGTTTCCCTAATCGAAATACAGAAGATTGTCGCTCTGTCAAGGTTCTTTATAATTCTTTTCTAATTTTTCCTGTATTCTTATCGATTATTTCATATGTATTTTTGATTAACTAGCGCATGTTTCCTAGTCTCTGATAGTGGCTAATGATAAACAAACAAAGTTACACCAGCTCAGATCTTTGAGGATTTTTTCCTGATTTATTCCTAATTTTTTGCTCATTTTCTCCAATTGTTTTCGATTTTTTGTGCAATATTTATAATTAGGTCCCGCGGACCAAACCCCCGCGAACGCCTAACCTATATGCAACTCCGCATTACATCCCTGTCATCACCGGCAGGTTGCCTAACATTAGGCGCTAGAACGGGGCGGGAAAAATAAGTATAGCATTTAGTTAAAAAATAAAAATTAGAAATTCAGAATTAAAAATTAGAAATTCAAAATTCAAAATTCAAATTAAAGGAAAAAACTCGAATACTGTGTGAGAAAATTAGTAAATTGTTCATATTGCTATCGTTTTACCGTATTCAGACTCCAGCAACACTCCAGAATCAAATCCCATCGCTAATTAAGCTAACAGTAATATTTTATGAAATAACTTAATTCTCCGCAACTGCAATATACGTTTATCATGTATGCTCACTTATGTTCGATTTTTCTTTTTTCAGAAAACAAACGAGCAGCCTACGAATCAGTTTGGACCCTCATCAGAAAGTCAAGACTGTTCTTTATACATGAATAACATTAATTATTTAAATAAGTTATGATATGCATATTGTTTTTTTTTTCAAAGAACTATCAAATTAATAATCTAATGTTAAGCGAGATAGAATTATTTACCTGTATATACTATTGTAATTCGTTATAATCGTATGAGAATGAATGTATCTGTAAGAATGAATGCGTAATAGTCATTACGATGTACTAATATGTAATTTTTACCGTTAATTTATTAATAAACATTAACTACAATGATTAAACGATTGTTCATTTACTATCAATCACACCCCTGCACACCTCATTCATTAATATTCGTTGTTGGCAAAAGTTACATCATATCGCACATGACATCATACATCATCACATGCATGCATGCAGGCATATGCAGGCCTCATCATTTGCTTGACACACGCTATTATACATGATGGCATACATGATCACACACGCATGCATGTCATCGTGCTCTGTCTCGGAACGGCTCCTTGCCTGTCCTGTTCTCCTGATACCAAACTCAATCTTTGGGCAAATTTGCCAAACCGGAAGTGATAAGGTAGATCCCTACAATACCGGCCCTGAAAATGTGAGGGATATTTTGGCCAAAAATTTATTTTGGTATCAGGAGAACAGGACAGCCGAGGAGTCATTCCGAATCATCGAGACATCATGTGCATGCATGCATGCATGTGTATCTAATCATACTGCTGTGTGCCGAATCATCAATGGATCATATGCGGATCCATGCAGGCCTGATCATGTGCATGCGTGTGTATCTCATCATACTTCATCACAACCGGAAGTGATAAAGTAGAGCCCTACAATACCGGCCCCGAAAATGTAAGGGACATTTTGGTCAAAAATTTATTTTGGTATTAGGAGAACAGGACAGGCGAGGAGCCATTCCGAATCATCGAGACATCATGTGCATGCATGCATGCATGTGTATCGAATCATACTGCTGTGTGCCGAATCATCAATGGATCATATGCGGATCCATGCAGGCCTGATCATGTGCATGCGTGTGTGAAGGACTCTGCATTGCCACTTCCGGTTTGACAGGCGAAGAAGCAATCCGAGTCATCGGCTTGATGTGGTGATGTATTGCTTATAGAGGATGTTAATGAGAAATTGATGCAGGGGTGTAATCGATAAGAATCAAGAAATCAATTTCTAAATAGCTGTTCGTTTATTCATGATTTATGCAGGTAGGATGGATACATTCAACAATTGCTTTATCAAAATATCTTTAACTATATTGAAACCGTTTTAATATCATTTACAAAATTAATGTTCATTCCAATATTCCAATATTGCTCCGCAGTAATTCTATAATGAAAATAAAAAGACATAAAAATATAATGACTTATTCATAAATAGGTTAAAATTTATCTGCTATACAAGTATGATAATTAATTTACGAAATTGAAAACTAGTGGACGTGAATACACTTTCTGTCATAGGTAAGGAGATAATCGTCAGGGAGTGCGACGTCGTTTTATTTTGGCAGTGGACCCCTTCCGTGCGACTAATGACTTCGTGGAACGTCAAATGTCCTGAGAGTACTGAAAAATATGAGATATCTCGATGAGTATTGGTTCAAGATTGATTTACTCCGACAGATTCGTATTCCTCGCGTAAAATAGCGTCGGGAAACACTTCCGAGTCAAAAATGTACTTTCTTTTTTCTAATCGATTGCACGGGGT
This sequence comes from Athalia cordata, assembly GCA_963932425.1. Classification (NCBI taxonomy): domain Eukaryota; kingdom Metazoa; phylum Arthropoda; class Insecta; order Hymenoptera; family Athaliidae; genus Athalia; species Athalia cordata. Next base: position 39,233,778 of record OZ010626.1, read on the forward strand.
ATTTTTGTACCATGCGAATTTGTAGGCTAAATAGATCCATCTATAAAGTTGTTGAAGTTGTCGATTTTTTATCGCTGTGGAAAGTGATAAAATTGAGATATATCTTCCGCTTTGACGCAATGGTATATTCTTGAACAGGTATTGGGACAATAAATAATTATCTTCACTTGCTAGTCATCCTTAAGTGTATTTATTTGTTAATTTTTGCGACGGACGTCATCAAACTTGAAAATTTAATAAAAATATTCACAATTAGCACTCTTCCTCTCTCACTCGCATTCGTTCTTTTTCGCATACAGTGTAATGGTAAACTTATCAGGCGTTATTCTGTCCCCGCGCACATAAAAAACAAGCGCACGGATTTCATTGCACCAGCATTGAAAGCTAGCGTTTATTTTTCGATTATTTATTTCGGTCAATGCCTAGTAAACTGTATATTTCTTGAGGAATATGTTCGTAGGTGATCCGTTGACTTACTTTTTCTACGGATCCCCAACAAAGTGTTTCAGTTTTCCCGTCTGTCCTCCACGTACGTTAGTTCGTTATCTGTCAAGTCCCTGTCAAGTCTGCCTATTCGTTTAGTGACATGTATATGTACATTTAATAATAATAATAATCATTATTATCAATAACAACGATACTTAATTAATACAAATAGAAAATCATGACGAATGTCTCGCATTTTTGTTAAGTATTTCTCTTCATCAACGGTAATACCAGTGCCGTTCCGCCTCGTCGATGACTGTGGAATTCATCGACGATACGACCGCGTATTGACAAAAAAAAGAAAAGAAAAGAACAAATTTCCAGGCTGGATCCGAGGGGTTGGGCAGGGTTGAGAATTTCCAAGTATTTCAACGACACACGAGTTATTTACGTGTAAATCAAGAACTAACTGAATTTTATTTAATCGATTCTTCACTATTCGCGATAGGAGAGAGCTCAGGCTAGTATCGATATCAATTATAGCTAAATAAAAGTAAAAAGATGCAGTCCCCGCCGGTTTTGGATATTTCTTTGCCTGGTATTAACGTTGAATTAAGTTCAGATCGTCGTTACTCGGTCGTCGGTGAGCTCGAAATTGGGTGCATCCAACATTATTATTATTATTATTATCATAATCATAATCATATTCAATCGAGAATGACGACCATATCGTCGCCCCGTTGCGCCCTGTGAATCGGTTGCGGGGGATGCTGGGGGGTCGGCAATCGCCGCCATGGCTTCCGAGCAGCTCGTCGAAGCTCGACCGAAGAAAGTGTTCTCCTAACTCTCCTACGGGGAGAAACAGAAAAAAACCAATGGTTAGGGACGGCATACTTTGATAAGATCATCTCTAACCCCTGGTTCATTTTCTATTTTTCACTAAATTTCCGCTCCGTATTTTTCAATCTAATCCAAAAATATTTTTATTGGCGAATGAACCGGGGATTAATAATAAAGTCGATTATACCGACTTGGCCTGATCCGAGGCCCGAAAGTAGACATCGTCGGGCGCATCCATCCATGAAATAACTTGCTTCCTTGCATTGCTTCGCGAAATCGGCTGCTGCGCTCCGTGAGGATGATTAGGCGGATGAGGCGGTGCTCTTCCGTTCAAAGGGGGCGGCAGAGGCATCGCCGTAGGAGTCGAATGCTCCAAGGTACTCTTAGGGTGCAACTGCTGCGAGTGGTGGGCTCTTTTCGCCGGTGGTCCCCCAGGAAGTCCAGCGTTTATAGCTATTCCTGGAATTAACAGGAGATATAATTTGACAAATCTTTGGCGTAGCGAAATGCGCTGACAACTACCACGACGAACACTCGATACCGATACAGGACGTTGACAGGACAATATTATCAATTTACCTTCGTCCCAGTCCAGATCCGAGTAAAGGCCAACAAACAAAGATATCTTTCAGTTTTTTAATCGTTCAAAATACTAAAATCGACGTCTCGTCAATGGAACTTACCATCAGATCCGTTAACCTCGTCGAACGGTGGCCGCGAACGCTTGAGGATCGTTTGCTGCGTCTGCAGCGACGACGTTTGAGTCTGAGGAGGAGTCAGGGGCAGCCTCTCAGCCTCTGGTTTGTTTGGAACCCTTTCGTAAAGTAGACTACCATCTGATCGACAAGCATTTTCAAAGTATTAACTCAAAGCTGGTGATCGAAGGAATAAAAATAGATAAATATCAAGAGTCGCATGAAAAATACCTGGCGCCTTGGGAGGTCGTGGGAAAAATACACGATCCGGTTGTTTCCTCTGAGCGGGTAATGTGAGGGTGAGCCAATCCCAGTCTCCGGGTTGACGAGGAGAAGGGTGATCTCCAAGTCTGGTAGCGATGTCCGTGACGCGTGGACGAGGTCGAGGTCGCGTCGCTCTAGCGAGGATCTGCAATTCGCGCGGAGTTTTGGTGGCGAGCTGTGGCGAGGCGCACAAATGTCTGAGGGGCATGGCGTTGACCGGTTGATGTGGCGCCCGAGCCGCGTGACGAGTTCGAAGCTGAGCGGCGCAAAGTCTACGAGCAGCCCGTGCCAGGGCCGACGTCCTGAGATAAAATGCGGAACGGGTTTTCATAACGGGACGTGGCGAACCGCCACCCCCGCCACCGCTTCCACTACCGACACCACCGACACCACCCACACCACTCCCCCGAAGGTCCACGCCGTGGGCACTCGCGTAGTGACGACTCAGATGCGCCTTCAATTTGAATTCTTTCCCGCACGAGGGGATGCTACATCGATGTGGTCTGTGAGCGCCACCTGGCGCCCTACTTTCTTCGTCGGAAGCACCACCTCCCGCACCTCCGCTGGTAGATCCTCCTCTTTTTCTGTCCAAGTCCACGTCGTCTATGCGCGACGGCACCTGAGCATATTACGTATCATTCGTGATTAGAAATTTAACGATATTACGCTCGTAGTACGCGAGAGATTTGAAACAATGATTCTGTACCTTCAGACCGCCGTATTTCTTCCAGTATGTCCAACACGACTGACATAATCTGCACTGCATGTGCGACGGTCCCCAGGCGTACCATTGCCCGCTCTGCATACCCTGACAGCTCTCGCAGGCCTTGCTACCCCCGACACCCGAAGCCAACAGCGACCCGACGTCCGAGGTCACGTTTCCATTACTGCTACTGCCGTTCAACACGTTAGGCAATTTTCCATTGCTGTTATTGTTGTTGTTTCCCAACGGTATCACCGTCGCTGTCGATGGTGCTCCTGAATTACCGGATGGTTTGTTATAATTTGGGATGTATACTTGTTTTAATTTACTCTCAGCCTCCACAGCTTTCACTCGCTTCTGTTGGACGTAGCGATCCGTTGTCTTCCACATGTAATAATATTCGATGACGTTTTTCAACGTTTTCCAGGGTAGCTAAAAATAATAAATAGATAAATACACCATATCAAGGTCAATCTCAAAGTGTAAAACACTAATAAATATAAGTAAAACTAACAAAATCCTGGCGAATATCGGAAAAGTCTTTGCCATATTTGTCGAGGGCCTCTTCGAAAAGATTTGCTTCGGACGCGCTCCATTCCTCCATTTCATCTCTGCACAACACCGGTCCCGAACTCGGTACCAAAGATGACATAGCTCTGGCTACATCGTAGTTGTGCCGATGCAGAGTATCCATTGCGTGAAACTGGAATTAAATGAAATTGAAGAATAAACAACGGCGATGAAAAAGCTTGAAAATAAAAAGGTATTTTCTACTCACGAGGGTTATATCTCTGGACGCAGCAGCAGCGGACATGTGAAGAGAAGGTTGCTTGACCGAAGACGAGCAATCTAGAGCACGTGCAAACGTGCCAACGGAACGGCTGACTACTAGGAATTGGTCTATTTGACGATCTGTGAGAGTGTGGCGTGGAGTCCATACCAATGACTCGAGGTCTTGAAGTCTCCGGGTGTCCATCTCTCTTTCAGACAACGTCAGGGGAACGGGGGCAATTCCATCTGCCTGATATCGACTGCCAACTCGGATTTCACCTACGAATGAATAATAAGATGACATAATGAATCGGATCTGTTGGTCGCAAAACCGAGCATCGGAATAGAAAAATAGTTGCTGAAGGATTATCTTACCTTTATCGGCGAGTAAAGTTCGCTGGGCCGGGTCGAAGACGAGGCAGTAAAAAAAAGAGTCCTCTTTGTTTAGGTAGCTCAGTAGGGACTCGGTTTCGTTGAGCAAAGTGACGCAGCACTTGCCCCTTATGTGAGTAGCTGGCATGGTCTCCACTTGCCGCGAAAGAAACAACTCGCGGTGTTTCATCTGGTGTCTTTGTTTCACGCTCAAATCACCCACACCTCCACTCCCCATCGCTCCTTCGTCTACCCCTGAATTTATAAAAAAACTAATAGTAAAGAAGCTATGTCACTAAAACTTAATCGATGGTACGTATAAAAAAAAAATGTACATATAATCAGCGAACTGATGTTCAAAAATTAGATTTCAGTAAAAAGTTTGTAACATATTCCGAATGAACGTCAGAATGTTGCTGACCAAAAAAAAAAAAAAAAAGAAAGAAAAATATAAAAAAAAAAAAAAAAAATTGCAGGGTGCGATAGAAGCTTGTGAGATGAAATGAAAATACTAACGAACGATAGGGAAATAATAAAACGAGAAAAAAAAACAAAAGAAAATTTCTATATAATGAAATTATGAGTACGGTAAAAGCCTCAGATTACTAAAGAATCATCACGAAGTACAGCGGGACTTGTAAAACGGTTATGAGCATGGTTTTTTCCACAGGCGACTAGAAGAGATGGTTCAAATGTATGTAGAATTCCAATGATTCTTCAAAATTTAACTAAAAAGGTGTTTTTGAAAGAAGTTCGAGAAAATACCGTGCTCGCAAACGTTATATAAAAAATGAATAAATGTCTCGGATTTCATGATTCGTAAGAAAATTTTTACAGAGACATGAATACGAAACCCTAGCCATAATGCTTCCAGGAAAGGGTGTCGTTAAATACCCGATGTATATTAATTCTGTATCTTCGGCCTTACAGTGGTTGGAATCCAGACTATGGACCAACACCAAGATTACGAAGAATTTTTCAAAATCCCACTGCTGAATCGGTAGCCACGTATCATCATAGGCTTATAAGTATTTTTAACTTTTGTGAATAGGTGTGATAAGAAAAAAACGATAAACTCTCAGACTCATATAAGGAACAAAAAACTTGAGAATCAATCAATTTTGGTAACGAAGCAATCTTCAATGGGCTAACCAACTCACCGTGGGGTTCCTGTGCCTCTGAAAGTGGGGCCTTTAACCAGCCACCTTTACCTCCCCCTTTGACCATAGTTTTGGGGCCAATCCCAATAGTGTCTTTACTGGTCAACTCCTTAGTTGAGTCTGGATTCTCCAGTTTTTGTATCTGCGTGATCGCGGGTGAATCTGACCTCTGCTGCTCCACGCTTGCCACTGGAATTTTATATCAAAAATCCAGTCTATCTCAGGGTACATTCAATCTTTCAATGTTATTGTTTATCAAACAAACACTGCCACCTCCAAACCATCGCATATTCGCTTTGATGATTCGATTTTCCAAAAAGCAACTTAGAACTACACTTTAATGAAAATGAGACCCTTTAATCATTGATGTGGGAATGATATTGGACCGGAAACAAGAGAATCCAAAGTATGCATGACAATGGATGCGACGTTATGGGATACAAACTTTTTACTAGATTATAACGAGCTCGATTCTTCAAATCGCGCATCTGCTGTTAAAATATTCTACATATGTTTAAAACAAACTATTTCGTATCAAAACATAATATCGGTAGCTTTTGCGTCGGAAGCTATTGAACACAAATAGTTGCATAGTTATAATTTAGCTACCTGATAAAAGTGAGATTATCAATGGTTAAAACAGTTTGTCATAATTGTCAAGTATTTTGGCGTGTAGTGTAATTAGACGGAAAAGAAAATTGAAGGTAAAGAGTGGGGGAATGTCGAATCGCTCCCCCACCTTTCGTATGTTGCACTACCCCCAAGTTTGTGTTCGAGCACACACACACACACACGGACGAAATAACGAACGTGTGCATGCACAATCACACAAACTCAACTCAACTCCCCTCCGCCAGGTGCCCCCTTCCCTGCTTCAATCATTCATTTAGTTGGGGTTGTAAAGGGGGAGCAGGGAGAAAGAGGGAGCCGAGGGTGTTGGCAAGGGGGAAACAGAGAGAATAGGGTGAATACTACTCCCCATAGCTTCCCCATTACCCCTCTAGGTAAATCGATACTGCTACCCTCCTTTCAACATTACTTATTATACATTCTCACCCCAAAACTGCAGTCTATCTCGTTTCTATTATCGGCCGAGATGAGAGCACATTTTGCCATTCCTGATTATTGAATGAATCTGAACTTACATTGATGCTTATCGGCTAGCATGATCAAAGTAGAAGGAAGATCTCTCCGCCTGAAGAAACACATTACTTTTGCTTCCACATTTCCACTAGCTGTCTGAAAAAATAAGTCGGAACAACTTGTTGAAAAGAGTCGATAATCTCACTCCTGGTTAGAAAAAAAAACAACAACAACAACAAAACAAAACAAAAACACAAATTTAATTGATTTAAGTCAAGATTCCAACATTCCAACATTGTTCATTTCAATATCATTAAGGTAATAATAAAGTGGATGCGGATGCTGGTAATACCTTGTTCAATTCTTCTATCCTGCGAATCTGATAGGGTGATGTTGAGGACGTCTCAAAGTACACGTAATCTGAAAACATAATAAATAAAGAAGACATTTTTTCTTTCTTTCAAACTCCAGATAAATGTGGCAGCTAGTCAAGTGCACGAATAACGAAGGGTCATCGGATCGTCACTATGACATTGCCATTATCTGTAACACCATTATTTGTATCCCTAGCATAACTATAGTTTTGTAATTTCAAAGTCAATGCCAAACAGAAAGTCATTCACTTTCACCAAGGGGATGGGAAACACTTGGATAGACAGAGATTGAGCTAGTCGGTGACCATACGTGTCTGGCATCGTTAGTGAAGTAATTAATAACTATTGTTGCCTGTGTAAATTTGCAAATTCTTGCAGAATCACATCTATCTCGGATAATAATGTTGAAAAATCTTAAAGAGAGCGGACGATTACAGGGGATCCCGATTACAGGAGCCACGAAAAAATGTAATCGGTAAATGGCATATCCGATTTGCATTTTTTTTTTCTTCCTCCTGCAGGTATGGTCCGATACGATCAGGTACCATCAAATTCTACATATAGGAAGGTAACATGCCAGATACGTCTTAAAGGACGCGACGACGCCGACCGCCGTGCGGGAAACCTCTGGTGCTTTAGTTCTCGAGCTTAAGGGGGAGGGAGAGGGGGGCAGAGGACGTGGGGACAACGATGGGTATACGCACCATCGATATAAGGAAGGGAAGAGGGCAGGGAGAAGAAGGAACATGGGGACGCGCACGGTTACAGGCGCCATCGCGATGCCATTTGCAAAGATTAATTTTCTTGTGGCTAATTAAAGCGAGGGAATGAGAGAATCTTTTTCGGATGTATCGCGTAAAGGATAGTCTGGTAGCATACCTCCCACCCGATACATGTTTGCGGTCATGTTGCTCGAGTCTTGAGGATCAATGTGCAACGCCCTTTGGAAATTTGTTTTGAAATCTTCGTAGTATTCGGCCGGCATCGGCGCTCCCCGTCACAAATGCACTGCCGCGCAACAACTGGTTTTTACTGTACTTTAGCCGACACTGAGACGCACCTCCGTTCTCGTCGTCGTAGCCGCCGTCTTCGTCACTTCATCGTAACTTCTTACGCCGTCTTATGTCCATCACTGACGTTTATTAAATAACCATAATACAACTCACGGCACAAACAATTATTCACACCACGGTGTATCGTCCAGTTCAACGTGCTCACTATTTTCACGTGCCCGTTAGAACCGCGAGCATCTTCGGCGGCGGTCCGCTCCGCTCAACAGACGAACGCCATTTTCATTTCAGCAAGAAACAGACACCGACACCCAACTGCCCCTCGCTCTACCGTCAACCGTCGTCACGCAACTCTGCGGGTCCGGCACCCCCCACCCCGTGGTCCCTCGTCGGACGTCCTCGTCCTCGTTCACCGATCGGGTTCTGGCTTGAACTCTGACTGACTTAATTTCTGCCCGGTCAGATTTCGACGAACAAACATAGGTTTTATAGATTCTCACCAACAAATAGTTATTTTGTTCACTTCTACTCTGTACGTGAGATGGAATTATGTGAGCTTTTGTCAACAAATCGCGCGCGAAATGCCGCCCGGTGCGAAGGGAGATCGTTGCCAAGATGGCGGACTCGCCACTCACTTATATCCACCCCACGGACGACCCGTGAACTTACCCCGTCGACAGCCGACCAAGCACTCGCTGCTTCGAGGCTCACTTCATTCGTTTGATTATTTCGAGTTTCGACTATTTTACGCTTTGCGCACTATACATATGTATAATGTATATACCAAACTAACTGCGATACTAATCTCTGCGGACGCACATGACGCACGTGTTCCACAACCACGGAAGCGAGGTGTGAACGGATCTTTGCTTTTGTTTTGAATTACCATACAAAAATGCAACATCCCATCGAAGCAACGATCGATAAAGTTTCCCTGAAACCGACTAAAATTCAACCAATTATTGGTAGGTCAATCATTTGATATAACCCTGCTATAACCTGACCATGATTTCAAACTAAGTTTACCAGCGTTGCTTCTAATGCATTCATACATTTTAGTTAACTTCCAAAATGGAAAGCTGAAGGATGAGGACGTTACTAATATGAGATGTGGTTTGTACCGCGATGAAAAATTGAACAAACAATTGTTGGCTCTGTCAAACGGCCAGATTGTTTACAAAGGTCACAGGCCTGACCCTGATGAAGCACCGACGTATACCATGCTGGCTATTCACAACAAAAGAACTGGCAAGGTCCGATTGGTCCAAGCCGAAAGATGGCAGGTTGCCGCTGTACTAGACAAGGATGTTGAGAGCGACACGAATGTAGATGAGAATAAAATTGCCTTGCTGCACAAACAGTTTGGTTCAAAAAGAGTTAAAAGAAGAACCGAGCAAATCGAAAGGATGAAGATCGATGTAGAAACTGTTAAAGAACAGTTGGAAAAAACGGTTTCGAGTAAGAGCTGCAATTTAGGAAAGAAAACAAAAGAGACGTCAGAACACATCCGCTCAATTTTTTATTTTACCTTTTGCAGATGTGAATATAGAAAGATCAGAATTATCTCTACCATCTTTGCAAAATGATTCAGTAGCCAACATGAACATGCCCAAGTGTAACAGGAGTGCTTCCAGAGTTGAAGATGTCTATGACATAAATGATATTGTTCCTTTAGAAAAACTGGAAACACTGCATGAAGGATGCGAATCCATTTTACATGAAAAACTAAAAGGGTAATGTAGAAATCATATGCTGATTCTTGATTTAATACCCATTTTCCATACCTTGAAGGATTGAAAGTGAACGTATTTTCACAGGAAATCAAAGTTCTTCGAGGTAACTCTTAGCGCATTAAAATCAACGGTCTGTGATATAAATAAGGTCGCCATGCTGCTTTATATGGAAGCTGTAGTTACATGGCTCAGTATGCCCATCAAAGATGTCAAAAAAAGAGGATCAGACATCTGCCCGTTGTCAAGTGATATCAGCAATCACATCATACAGTCGTACAGCGTGCCCAGCGCCCATGGAAGGTAGATAATATTTATTTTCGATAATATCGATAGTTCCTAATCTTAATGAATTTTATTTCAGGCAACGTCCAAACACCATGAGAGACAAGGGAATAATACATTGTATAATCCTTGGCTTGATGATATCAAACTACAAACTAGATTTGAATCTATTGACTACAATGTTTACGAACCGTGTCGGAATCAAGAAGTTGGGAGAATTGGCGAGATTTCTCGGCGCTGTTTCAACGAAAGAAGACAAAAACAATTTCATACTTAAGCTGCCTTTGCCACCACAGTTGGTGGTGGCCAGGAAAGGAAAGAAAAAAGGATGACGAATTCACGCGTAAAATATTCAGAAACATATTTGTAAATATCCATTATACTAAATGGTTTCATGAAAGCAAAAAACTGCTATAAAATTGTGTGAAATACAGAAATGCATGTGGAATTCATTTTCCTCTTCATTATACAGTAATTTGGGTACTACAGACCAGGGCAACAAGCCCACAGCTTTTCTTTTTCATTGTAGCATTCCAAGTTGATAGAGCTACATGTATGAACAGCAGTGTAGTAGCTGTGACTACATGTATCGCGGAACAAGTGAGTTGGGAGTTGAGTTATTTTACCGACGCATTTTCGATAAGCAGAGGAAGTTGGTAAATGTATAATAATACAAAGATTTCGAGGTACAATGATAGGAGTCGTGTCCAAAGTTGGTTTACCATTATGTCGGAGATTCATAACCTCAACAACAACCTCGATTGCAACAGGAAGTAACCTGAACGCGGCGATCACCGATTCGAATAATGCTACGAATTTAAATCCACCGGAAAACGTCGGTCTTGAGAATATCGATGGTAGGCGCGCCGACGTAAAAAAAATTCTCAAACATATTGAGAGTGCAAAATTGTCAGAACGCATGAAGGTGGTACCTAAACGTTTACTGAGCAGGAAGACAAAAGCAAAGGAGTTGTATTTGATGCACGACGACGCAGCCAAAAGGATCTTCGACCTAATCAAAGATCCCTTACTAAGTGACCCTCATAATGTCATTGAAGCAAACGCAGGGATTGGTCTGATAACTGAAAAACTTTTGGAAGCGGGTCTTCCACACATTACAGTAATAGAGCCTCACGGTTACTTCATCGAAGTTCTCAAAGTTTTGAGTGATAAATATCCGTCTAAAGTGTCAATTCTTGAAGCCGAACTATTGGCTATATGGAGATTCATGTATCAGGATAAACATGATCAAGGGAATAGGCTTGCTCAATTTCTTTCAGATTTCAATACAGCCAAGTGGGGGCCCGAGATAGGACTACAAATTATCGGAATCCTACCAGATATGAATGTTATTAGAAGATTGATATTGGATGTTGTCAGACAATCTGGCATTGTGAATTATGGAAGACCTCGTTTCTATGTTTGTGTTCCACCATCAACTTTGCTGGTTTGTATCAGATGAGTTCGGTTTAAGCACAAGTTCCCATGTCCCTTGCGTTTCAAAAATGCCTTCTGGTTTTAGAAATTAACATCCGACAAAGCCTTTGGTTTACACAATTATCGGGGAACATCTGTCCTGTTTCAAGTGTTATTCGACTTTGAAATACTGGGCAAAATTTCGAGAAAGTCACTTCTACCGTGGCTTCCAGACATGAGCAAAAATGCATTTGAAAAACTATCGGCAAACAAGAGGTTGGATATGGAGAACTGGAGCGTTGTCCGGATCGAAGGAAAAAAAAACCTCTTGACTGAAGTTATTGATGAAAGACATCTAAAACCTTTGTGGTATTTTTTGGGTCAACATATGGTCGCAAGAACGGCACGAATTATAGCACACATGGAGTAAGTTTTTGCATTATTTATCATGTTGCTATACATTAACATTGATTTCCATGAGGAATTTCTATGCTTGTTTGGCTTTCTGCATAGGACCTGGGAACCCGGTTGTGGGCCCAATCTGATTATGAAAGACTACAATATTTTTACTCAATTTGGAGATTTGAAACCTCACCAAATACTGGAGCTCTTCAAGGAGTTTACCACATGGGAGGGATATGCTTCGTTTTTACAATCATTGGAGAACAGTCCGGAACAGATGGATATCCTGAACTCGTGAATTTACACCCAACACCTATGTACATACGCATGGCTATGTGGAAGTCAGTGATTGGGAAACATTTGCTTATGGAAAGAGCTTATTCAAATCACCAACTTCCACTTAGCCAAGTATACATATGCATTGTAAAAATGATGTTTGTTCCTTTTAAGCAGAAAATGAATATATCAATAAATTTATCCATGTGTTTCTTTACACTCAAACTCCTAGTTTTACTGAGTTTTTCCTTCTTCTTGTGACTATTGAGGGAGGCATGTTGGGTTTCGTAAAGTGCCAGTCTGAATTATCCCAGTTGTTTTTGTTTTTGTTTGTTAGTAAATTCAATAATAATCTTATCAACGGTTTGACCTTTTCAATGTACAATGTTGTTTGGGAAGTGGGTATCGACGACTCATGATCCATTTATTCAAGTATATAATAGACTCATTCATATTCATAGATATGTGAATTGGTATAGACATTTCAATGCTAGGCATGACAATTCAATGCTTCAATCTATCGGCATATATCATAGATAAATTACCATAGTTAGCACGTTTGACTAGAGTTGCAGTGATGAGTGGTTTCACAGTATTTGCGTCATAAAGGTACCAAGAACCATGAACAATTATCCATATCTGAAGTTGATACTCGTCAAATTTAATACACACTTACAGGTGGATGTGTATGGCCATAAGGTATATTTACTTCATGAATGTTTTTGTGCCTAATGAGCACACCTATCTAACTTGAATTATACTATACTAATTATAGTAACATATTATTCCGGTGTGTTCCCACTACTTGATAATGACCAGCCGATATTTTTGTGGTCTCTTTTTTCTCAGTACTAGTTAGCCTTGAGGCTTAGGAGCCTCTGTCGTATAACGGTTTCATTACATGATTTTGCAGAAGATAGTCAGTGCAATTGCTGTGGCGGTATAAACCAGCCAGGCAGTCAACCAGCCAGCCCATTCCCAATACCGTTCTTGAACAATAAATACCACAAACTAGTGAAGTACTCATTTACTCCAAAGACTCGCATAAATTATTATTTGCTGTTGGTTTTAGTTATATTATTTACTCGTATCCCGTGCGCTCATCCTAATATCTGTTCAACAAGAAGGCCTAGTTTTCTAACGCATTTAAAAAATGATGTGGCTATTATTTGGAACTCTTGCTGTGACGATATATTCCTTGGGAATATCAGGGCAGGATATTCAGTTTCCAACGGAAGATGAAGATGAAAGACTGAGCGGGAATAACCCAAACGTAAGTCCTGACATTCAACTGAATATTATCATTATCACTGATTCGACGCAAAGTTTTTATGAATTCTGACGTATGAAAATCGAAGTTTTGAATCTTTACACTTGAAAATAGTATAAAGATCAAACATTGTTCAGCTTTGGACTATTTTGCTAGTCTATCTATGAGACTCGTCTGAACAACAGCTATCCTCACGAATTAAATGCGATTCATCTAAGATTGTGAAATTAATTTTTCCCAGATAAGCGAACGTATTCCACTATATGTGCCTGATCGATGTCCAGTAAACATGCTGCTATATCCTGGGGATGGAAATACCAGTGCTTGGGAGTGTGACTGCAAGGGAGGCTTCCTCTATTTTCCACTGAACGATTCGTGTTATCCTGCTTATAGGCAAGGGCCCTGTGAACCTCAAAATTATGTTGTTTTATCTCTCGGAGAGGCAATTCCCAAGTGTCAAATGAACCCATGCTCGAAAGATGGATTGGTGTTTTTCAAGAACATGTGCTATGAATTGAAAAAAATTGGAGGACCTTGCGGTCATGGCCAATACATAGATGTTAATGAAACCACTTTTCAATTAGAATGTGTAACGGCTAGTATAGACCCGTTTATGATAATCGATGCACCAGCCAATCGCTGTCCCAACGGAAGCCGCAGAAATACGTTGGGACAATGCAGAAAAATGATTTGAGTTACTCGTAATTTCATAGTTATATGTTACATTTATTTCATTATAAGATACGTTTTTTTACTGCTCCCAATCAAAGATTGATGACATTCATATGTGATACAAATAGCCGGACGGGGTTTCACATTTCTTTCCTGCCCGACTTGTTTTCTTTCTTACTGTATCTCTCCCGGCCTACCTCTCTCATAGAAATTGTAAGCCATGCGATACCATCGGCAATGTGTTATTTCAAACATAGCCTTGCATAGAAACAATGATCCATTTTCCCAATTTTTCAATTTCATACGAATCATGGGAATTCTTTTTTTTTTTTACTTTCCTAAGGACTAGTATTGATACAGCTTTATTTGTAGCTAAGATATTTTGGTCCGACAATTGTTGATCTCAAAAAGAAAAAAACTCTATTCACCTTACATATTACAAGGATAATGTGGCAAATATTTTTTTCAATGACCTCGAAAATATCGAACATTTACGAATGAATTTGGGTGAATGCTGTTGCCGTAACTGGCAAAGGTTGAAAGATCATATGTTGTGGAAAATATAACTAACATTACATAGATTACACGTGATACTTTTGAGCTGACCTTTGCCATATGTAGCGTTATCTTGACAGTCTCATATTTCTCAATATTTCGCTATATTCGTGGAAAGCGAATTTCATGTGGATCACTGATAGACAAGTTATTCTGAGATTTTTCAACATGCTCTTATCAACGTTGTACTTTTACAAAGTAATTATGTTTGTCAAATGATTGAATGGAAATATAATAAAGAGATAGCAGTGAACAGTCAAATTCATATTGTTCGTTGCAAGCTCCCTTAATCTAGTTCCCAGATCTGTGCCCATATTTTTTCTGATATGATGGTTCCAGATTGATTATTGTCAGTATAATCGAATATTAACAAATATGTACCAACAATTGATTATGATGTCTCCACATAGTATTCTACAAACAAATATTTTCGCAAGTTTCTAACTCTGTAAAGGCTGGGAGGAGCTACTGCTGGCTTGTATCAATCTCTGCCTTTCCCTGTACATGGAAACTTTCATATTTTCCAACTGGTGATACCTCAGCAGCTTGAGAACTGCGAAGACAGACAGCCCGACCCAAACAGATAAGCTGCTCCAGGCACCAAACTGAGCAGCTCCTAGTTCTATGTGGTACCCCGAGGTGTCTATTCCATCTTTTTTGTCGATATCGTTGCCTGCTGCAAGTTCGCAGGATTGAAATCTCTTAGTCATACAATCGCACCAAGTCATGAACCCTAGGGTAATGATAATAGCTGCAATAAGAGTCAATGCAGTAAGAAACACTGAGGAAACTACATCGACAAAAGCAGACAGAAAGGAGCTATCTTCTCCACGATACATCAGCATGGAGAGGCGATATATTTGCACGGCACAAGTCAGGAATAAGAGCAAACCGACAAATATTGTGTAATTGCAGTAAGCTTGTGATGCCCAATCAACCATGAACTGTCCATCATCTTCCTGCCACACTCCTGTAGAAAATAAAAGGCAGTGTCCGCTGCAAACAAAGATAAATTTTTTGACCAACCAAATAAATCATTCTTTAATTATTGTTGCCTATGCAACAGAATCAATGATGATTCAATTCCAAGTCTTGGGTGATGACTCAAGCAATAATAATTCAGTATTAAAGGTATGACGATAAAGTAATATTACCGAAATTCATTCTGGTGCAAGCTCATAGGTACAATTACGCACAGAGACAAAATCAGAGCAAAGACATATCCGGATATCTGACTGAGCAGCAAAACATTTGTCAAGGCCATTGTGCGTTTTAGTATTCAGAACTTCGGATGGATCACCAGGTGTGAGGTTGGCTTTATTTGGTAAGAAATCCGACCCCTCCGGCCCGTGATGGGACTATCCTGCAGATCTTGAGTTCTGACCTCGGTAGGTTTGTTTTAACGATCAACCTGATTATTTTCCACGGTCACGTATATTTACTTTCTTGCTGTCAGTCCGAATCACAATGAAAAATTGGACGGCATTTCAGAAGAACCGTACTCTGCACGGTGCGAGAATTGCGACTCGTTTTTGAAATATTGTTCTCCCTTTAAACGCTAATCCATCACGTCATGAGCGTGATTGTGAAACAATGGTGTTGTACTATGTTAAATAATGCTATGTCATTTCCAATCACATTCATGAAACCGATAAAACGGTCTCGTCAGTGTGTGGATTTTAGAAACTATTCCTATTCGTGTATTGGAGCGCACACTATTCAATCTCTACAAAGGAATTGGATTCTTTGATGAGCACTTTAATATCTAGAAGTCGGTAAGTATTCAGATCAATGGTCGTATTCGTAGTTCAAAACCCGCATTTGTGTCTTTAAAGGCGACGTACGATCCCCGTGTGCTTTTGATTGTGATGACTTTTGATGTATACTTCGTGTTGTCTGCCGTCAGAGCAGACGAACTCGGCTGTGCGGCGAGATGACAAATGCGATTGCGTGCATGTGGAAACAATGTTAATGCTAGTGTGGTGTATATGGGTTTGCGAATGTGCGCGTGCAGGTGTCTGGTGCAACGTATAAACTTAAGACGTCAATCGTCGTATTATGATCAGTGTTGTTTTTCTACCACGGGCACGAGTCAAAGAAAAAATAATAGACCCATATTCAAATAATTTAGTTTTTAGTATTTTTGGAAACAACGACTAGAGGATAAACTAAGAACGCATGATTAGAGAAGTGTCGAAAGCTCTTCGCGAGAGCCCTGCTCCCATGCCTGTCCTAGAGTAATATATTTACTAAAAGGACAAAATGTCTTGGTTGGGATGTCTACCCTGGTCGGAGGGAATAAAGAAACGGGCCTGCAGATACCTTCTACAGAGATATCTGGGCCAATTCCTCGAGGAAAAACTGACGCTCGATCAACTGACTGTAGATCTTTACAATGGGACAGGTCGAGTTACAGATGTCAGACTCGATGTCCAGGTATAACGAGCCTTTCTTTGTTGCCGCTGTTGATTTTTGTCTGGGAGTGATTTTTTATTTCCAGTCAAAATGGATGCACTTGATATTTTCCAATTTTTAGGCGCTAAATGAAATGGGCGAGCAGCAGCATTTGCCTGTAGAGTTCATAGATGGGTTCGTAGAAGAAATGTCTGTCAGTATACCTTGGTCCGCATTGCTAAGCGACGCTAGCTATGTCGAAGTCACAGGACTTCGTCTTACGGTCCAGCCACGGCAAAGGATCGACACTGGTGCTTCCATGTTCGAATCGATGTGGAGTTCGATGACATCGAGCATGCAGCTTGCCCAAGAATGCTTGCAGCATGATGCTGCGGGCACAGAAACTGCTCAGCCACTCGAAGGACTGGAATTGTTTGCTCAGGCAATAGACTCGAGTAATAAAATTTGCTGGTTTTTTTCTTTCATAGATATCTACAGCATTTCAACCACAATAAGACTTATTTTTTTCCATTATTTAATTCGCAGTCTTATGCAGAGTTAAGGTTAGATTTATAGATACTGTAATACGCCTGGAACATGTGCCTATGGATTCGGCAACTGGTGTTGCGATACAAATGAGTATAACGAATTTGGAGTACTCCGATGAAGCAGGTTCTGACCCTGGAAGCTCGACCTTGGATCCAAATCTGGCAAATAAAGGCTATGTAGTATCAGCATTTGCCACTAAAAAGTTTTACCTCGAGGGAGTCACCTTCCACACAGATGAGTTTCCGTCCCGTGCTCGAACATTCTCTAGGAGCGTAATGACAGCTAGTAGGGGATCTACTCCGGATTCAAAGGTATCTTCGAACGTCCCAATCTCATATGTTTCATCTCTATTTGGTGAAATGCTATGAGCTAGTAGTAAATCAACTACATTGATTTCTCTGCAGAACTCAGATAGTCAATTTTCTTCCGCACAAATATCTCCCACGCAAAACATGCAAACTCCACCTGAAAGGAATATAATAAACAACTTGAGCGAGTCAGATCCAATAATGTTTGGAAAATTAGCTGGAAGACAGGAGGTGCGGCTTAAAATCAAACAAGGGGATGGAGTTCTAGGCCCAAAGGTAATTCTTATCAGAAATTTCCGTGTTGATAGGAACCTGTAACTTACCACTGCTTAGGTGGAAATTGAGGTGAACCTGGGATCATTCACGTCATTCATCAGCCCCCGACAACTGCACGTTTTAATAGAGCTAGCGCATGGGCTTGCTTCTCCGGACTTAGAAGATACGAGTAACGTAGCTCCGAGATCCTGTATGGAGAAGCCAATGGCGGGCAGTGACTTTAATCGTATAGAACGTGAGCTCTTGCAGCAGATTCACCCGGTGCAAGGACTCCGCACAACAGTAAGGATCCATGAGACTAGATTATTGAAGGCAAGAAAAACAAAATTTATCATATTCTTTACACAAGGATTTACGGCACACGCAAGGATGGTCGACAGCATCTCTGGATGAGTCGGACAACGAAGATGAATTCCTACCGATGCGATTACCTGGAGTAATGACTACCAGTGATTCCATAACAAGCAACAACACCAGTATGGAAGGAAGTATCTCAGCTAGCAGCATAAGTTCCAAGAGTTCCGCGTCTAACGTACACAAACCCCAAAAACATAGACAGAGCATAGACGTGGATCCAACCGCAGAAATATTTCAATTTCATACAAGACTTTCATCGATTGCTATCATTTTATTGCACGAGGATATACTCACGTCTTCTATCGAGGGATCTGGATTAACGAAGGCAAGCGCTAGACAGATGAAAAGTGCAGCAGACGAATTTTTCGCCAAACTAGGCATATTTGCAGTAACCGGATATGGAAATAAAGATTTCGAAAAGGCTTCGAAATTATTTGTAGAGGCTTGTCAACTCAGCCATATCAGGTAGTTCTTTATTAATATTCCCTGATATTTATCGAATATCTGTCTCAGTTTACCTTCTTGATTGCGTTTCCCTTTATTATTTTTCAGACTGTTAGCAGCACCGCTGGTTGTCGAAGGTAATGAAAAAACTACCGCGCAAGCTTCAACGATATCTGGTAACCTTAGTCTAGCCAGCCTAGAAATACTGGAATGTCTGATCGATTCCAATGGTCCAAATTCGAATAAAACTCAAAGCGTAGAGTACATAGAATTATTAGGATTTCCGAAAGACACTCTGCCGAATAACTGCAGGTTCACGAATAAGACTGATTTCCGAGCACGGTTTAAATACAGTGAGAAAGCCGTTAGACATGCTCAGCTCACAAAGTTCGCACACCCACGCACAGATATTGAGTAAGCCAATTAATTATCGTCAAATTATTGTGATTGATAAAACGCTAATCGGTTACTACCTAAAATATCGAAAATCTTTAGCATCCAATTGGAAGAATGTAGAAGTGAAATGGATATTACCATAGTGGACAGGATATCCGCTATCTTGAATCCGCATCCTATATGCAACTGCAATCCTGTCACAACCTCAAGAGATGCTGTTGTAAGTCGTTATGAGTATTAGCAGCTATTCTACAGATTCTTGTCAAAAAAACTAGGAGGTTATTAATTTAATTTTTCTAGAACCAACAAACGTTATTTTATCAAGCGGTGGAAAGTCCATCG
The DNA here is from genome assembly GCA_963932425.1 of Athalia cordata. Classification (NCBI taxonomy): domain Eukaryota; kingdom Metazoa; phylum Arthropoda; class Insecta; order Hymenoptera; family Athaliidae; genus Athalia; species Athalia cordata. The sequence goes on from OZ010626.1 coordinate 39,253,148, forward strand.
CTACCAGATTCCAAAACTGATGTGAAAATCTCTTCACCAAATTGCACGTTGAAATTGAGGTAAGACTTTCTCTGAACTTATCGAAGTAGAGAATCAATTGTGGGTTTATTTGATCATTGTTACAGATTTCCTGTACCAGACTTACGACCCTTGCATGACATGAGTAGAACGCCCTGGTGGAAAAGATCGGTACGACAAGACTACGTGACCTTGAGGCTGACCGATGCGCAAATTCATTCTTCTATGGAAAGTCGGAATCATTGCCAAGCTCGGCATGAAATCCAATGCCGTCAGCTATTGCTGTCTTATACGGAAGCGGATTCTGACACTCCCGTTGAAATCGGCAGAGCCTCTACAGACGAAAAGGCCAATACTTCGCTACCCCAAGGCGGAGAAGGTTTTGGTTGGCCCAGGATGGTCATCAGTGTGTATCCAAAGCATTTAGGAGGGCCTTTAGAGGATAGCTCGGAAGGGGAACAGGAGCCGAGCTTGGCCGAAACTTTGGAAAACACAATGAAACATCAGCCTTCACCCTTCAGTTCAAAACGAGTTGTTCACGAGTCAGATACGCCTCATTCCAAACCTCAGACACCGAATGACAGAAACAATTATCCCGATCACAGGTTAGTCTTATGATGATATGACATAAAATAAAAGAGAAAACTAAAGTTATGCATCGAAACGATTGACCGACAGAGAGGGCGAGGAGCTAGTGATACCAGGAAGTCGACAGGAGATGCTGGATTTCATGGAGGAAGGAACTCGTGGATCTCGGATACAGCTGGAAATTGGTTTGCCCAGTGTTTCGATCCAGATACCTTCCAAGCATTTATACGAATTGCTTTACAATCGATTTAACTCGGACCTATTTCTTTGGGAGCCCTCGGCGCCGAGGCCCAAGACCATGACTCACATGGAATCCCATATCGGATTGGACTTGGCTTCAACTTTGCTACAGGAGTCGATATATCCCAGGTACTATTTTCTGTGTGTCATTACTTTTTAATAGGGAATGTGTAAATTACCGAATCGAAAAATTTGCAGATTCAGCATGTGTAAAAGTGGAATTCAGTATGATTCAGATTCAGATTCTGACGAAGATGGCATATATCGTTCTGTGGCTGATAGGAGTTTTAAACAGCGTGAAACAAAGATCTCCCAAACAGGACAAAGCACCGTAGCTTTGACTCTGAATATAAATCAAGGACTAGTAAGCTTGTACACACCTGTCAGAGATTCCTCGCACAACGTCATCCCCGGGCAACAGGGAGAGTTGATCCTACGACTGGAAGACGCTCTGATATTCTCAGTCAGTGCCTACAAGGGGAACAACAATTTAGGCTATGTTTGCGCGATGCTCAAGAATGTCTCGCTGAATCATTGTGGTTTGATAACCGCGCCTTCGCAGGCACCCCCGCTTCGTAGTATGAACAGTATAACGCCGAGGCACTGCCAGCAGACGATATACCGCAGCGAAAGGGGTGCCAATGTGACAACTAATTCCGTTGAAAAAGACATGCTTAGCGTTGCCGTGCGAATACAGTCCGCGCATCAGACCCATAGGATAAAGGTAATGATTTAATTCTCTCTAAATTTTAATCGGGTAATCTTTTACAATGTATATCGTAGACTTTTAGAGTGGCGGTTGGAATACGTAATGCAACACTGAGACATAGAATGAGTTCTTCGCAAGCGTCTTGGTTCACGCAGCTAACCGATTGTCTAGACGTAGTGGATCATCCGGTAGCTGGATATTCGCCACCCGGAGTACTGACCGAATTACACTTACATCTCTGGGATTGTGCGGTAGATTACAGGTAAAAGCAAATAATCTTCTCATCATTCGATCGATCGATGTAAATAATTTGATACCAATTCACATTTCGCAGGCCAGTCAATCTAGAGCTCCGCTCTATGGTTACTCTTGGAAATTTCAGTGTGTCAAGTAATATCGCCGCACAGACGAATACTTCCACGCTGCGTTTTATTGCCGAGGATGTAGCCCTATTCATATCGGAAAAAGTCGGTAGCGACGTGGACTTAAGAAAGGACTACGTGTGCGTTATGGATCTCGGGCTCTTTGAATTATCACTGAGGTTGAACGAAAAGATGTGTGGAGGAGCTCCGCGAATCGACTTGAGGGCTAGCAATAACGTTTTGCACGTTCGAACTTGCTCCGACTCCGGCCGAGCACTGATGCAACTACTGACCTACTTCGCGAGCGACGGAGATCTCATACCTTGCAGCAAAAGTACCGACAGCATCGTGATTCCGTCGTCCGGTGATGAGGAAAGCTTATTGGGAGACGAAAATATCAACGTGTTGAGCAAGAGTCAAGAAGAACGTGTCAACAGTTTGATGGTCGACGCCATGGAGGATACAGTCAAAGGTAAGTACATACCGTTGGCTATGAGCTGGATTTTACGACGGGAAAATTAAGAACGTATCGCACAATGAAAGTTGAAATTTGTTACAGGAACTATGACAAGCAATGACGGCAAATCTCCGAATGACAGCAGTCAAGCCCAGGTATTTTTTTTCCCCGACGAATCACATCCGGTTATTCAAAGTCCGGCAGGTGTGGGAGTTGAGAAAAATCCTGGGGTGCGAAACACAGAGGCGGATATTGGAAATCCCGATTATCCAGATGACGACTTTTGCATTCTAGGAGAAGAGGCAGGGGCCGGTATAATGCCTAGACACGGGGTGCCGGAAATTCGTTGGCTCTCAGAGGAGCCGATTCGCGTCGTCGACAATCATTTTTCTATACCGCTTGGAAAAACGGATCTTTTAAAAGCTCCGAAAAATTTTCCTGCCGCTATATTGCGCTACACCCTCTGCGAGATGACACTGATATGGCACATGTACGGAGGTAAAGACTTTGGCAGTTCGAGTTTGTCGACGAAGAAGCACGTCAGAATAGATGACGGCTCGCATAGGATCGGAAGTTCGACCCAAGGGAGGTCAGATGCACTTTTGAGTACCTACACGTTACGCTTACTACGGCATGAAACGAATTTTCACCTAACCTCTTTTCTAACGCAGGAGCCGTTCCGCGGTCGGAGGTGTCGGAGGTGTCGGATTTAGCAAAGCTGCGCCCAATGAAGTACGTTTTGGAAGTGTGCCAAACTCTCCACGAGTAAAGTCGAGACAATTAATGTCCGACTGGCAATCTATCGGAGGTCCTGGAAGACAGCGCGACATTTTAATGGAGCTTCAATTGAACAAAGTCAGATTTCAGCACGAAGTTTATCCCGACAACACTTCCGAAGCGTCGCGACAAGTTTTGTTGGTTAACGAAATCGAAATTAGAGACAGACTAGAATCTTCCCATATTAATAAGTTCCTCTATCAGTACAGTAGTGAGGCACGACCGCGTCAGTCCCACGCAAATATGTTTGCAATGAAAGCCGTCCACGTGCGGCCTGACCCAAAGTTAGTGGCCCAGGAATGCTGCTTAAAATTGAGCTTGCTACCGTTGAGGTTGAACGTCGATCAGGACAGTCTTTTATTCCTGATTGACTTTTTTACCGAACTCGGGGGTGGGTCGAAGGAACCATTGCAGGGTGGGACTGGAATGAGCGCTCCGAGCAGCGCCCAGTCTTCGCCGGGATCGAAGCACAGCACACCTACGCATCACCCTCCAGTAATGAGCGTCAACGAATCTTCTCCGTCATCTTCCTCATCTACCCATGACTCCCCATCGGCGAGTGGGATGGCCTCGCAGGGCGGCAGCAGCTACGATCAAAATTTGCTGATACTCCTCGAAGATGAATTGAAAATACAAGAAAGCAAATCAGAAGTGAAAACAAGTGGTGACGCACACGAAGACACGCAGCCGATTTATTTCAGGTTAATAATTCAGACCCTATAGTTATTTCGCTCTCTGATTTCTCATTTGACATATTTTTGAATCAATACGTTATTGCAGAAGCGTTATCTTCGCTCCGGAAGTTCTCGTCAGGCTCGATTATCAAGGAAAACGAGTTGACCTGACGCACGGCCCACTCGCCGGGCTACTTATGGGTCTCGCGCAATTAAACTGTTCCGAACTAAGGCTGAAAAGATTAACACATCGGCACGGTCTCCTAGGATTTGATAAATTAGTCGCCTTCATGCTCACCGAATGGCTACAGGATATAAAAAAAAATCAGCTACCCAGTTTGCTGGGAGGTGTCGGGCCGATGCATTCGCTGGTACAACTCTGTGAGTATCCTATGAAATAAAATCACTGTTCAAAACACCGACTGATCCCCGATTTGAAATTTCAGTTCAAGGTATACGGGATCTGTTTTGGCTACCGATCGAACAATATCAAAAAGATGGTAGAATCGTGAGAGGACTGCAGCGAGGTGCCAATAGTTTTACAACTTCAACCGCAATGGCAGCTTTGGAACTTGCCTCGCGATTAGTTAACGCGATACAAAGTACTGCCGAAACAGCTTACGATATGGTTAGTCCTGGGCCGGGAGTTAGGCAAAAAAGTAAAGGGCAGAAGGGACGAAGAAAACGATTCAATCAGCCGCTCGATATAAGGGAGGGAATGGCAAATGCCTACACGCTCGTGAAGGAGGTGAATAAAATGAAATGTGTCACGTGTCACTCTGACATATGATCAGTCGATTAATCAATGACATAATTATTTTGCACAGGGTTTAGGAGAGACTGCGAATCAATTGGTACGGGTAGCGAGCGAAGAACATGAGCAAAAAGGAGTCTCGGGAGCGGTGGGCGGAGTTTTGAGACAGATACCACCTACGGTAGTGAAGCCGATAATACTTGCGACGGAAGCAACTAGCAACGTTTTAGGTGGTATGCGGTCTCAGTTGGTACCGGACGCGAGGAGGGAGGCAGCTCAAAAGTGGCGACAAGATCCACGCGACGTGAACTAAAGTAAAATCAAAGTTTTACCTCGTACGAACTTTAAAGAGTTGTCGCTAAAAGGTATACTTTCTACATAAAGGCAGCTGCCAAGGCTTCGGCCGCTGAAATCATGCCATTGAAATTTGTACGAATTACTCTTTTTTCTCTCAATTTTCACAGAGCGATATGTGAACCGGAGAACAATAAAAAAAAAAAAAAAAAAGGAAAGGAACACAAAAATATCGTACGGTGATACATTGTTTAAGTATAGTATGTATAGCCATATTCGATCGAGCCGGGGACGCTTCAGGCGCTGTTTTTGCGAGTTCATTTACGGTTCGTTTGCATATCGTATGTTATACTATACGCAAATTAATTACAATTTAATAATTATTATATAAATTAGATACGAATAAATAAAAAAAGAAATTTATATATACGAATTAATAAAAAATGGAATAAATTATTACAATACGTGGATGAGAAGGCAAACACAACAACCGCACCGCTTCTTTACGTATGGATAGGTATTCGCTGCTAACGATGTCGTGTGTATGTTTTGTACCAATGAATTATGTATACATATGTATCGGATTTTTTTTTTTCAATAATAATAATTTAAAAAACCTGTGGATCATCACGAGTCATTCTACCCCTAGAAATTACGTTTCACCGGTAGAACAAAGTTGCCATGACTACGTCGCGTGTTTACCAAAGTGCGATGTAACACCGATCAGGGCGGCGATCCGGTCTAAGATTTTTTGTAAAATATGTACGATTATCGGAGTCAAGTAACGTTCGACGAAGATATAACATCAGAAATTTCACGTACGAATGAATTGGCCGGACGAAGACCTACCTCCCTTTCGGCAGGGGGTCTTGCAATCGATGATGTGGATGGGAATGACTACAACGATCATGAGGAGCAGGAAGACAAGAGTGAGGAGGACAACGAGTCGTTGGGACCGATCGAAATAACCGGGGCCATATTGAAGCAAATACAACAGGAATTGTGTCTAATTCGTCTCGCATGGCCAGAAATTGCGTTAGAGGATCCACAGAATAAGCATTTGCCCGCGAGCTACTCTCACAACAGCGATAAGGAGAAACTTCTTCTCTGGTACGCAGAAAATTTTCGAAGACAATACCACACGTTATATCCTGATAGAAAACCGCTACTGTTAGCGCGGGACAACGAATGCGGGACACAGGTAAATTGAAATTGAAGTTTACACTTTTCCTTTTATCTATCCATAAGGTATTTCGATTTATTTTCTTCAATTATGTATTTATCGTTTCGACGTCGAAGTCATACAAAGGCGTTTTTTTTTATTTTTCATATAAAATTAAAAGGAAACATAAATAGAAATATTATCGTTTAATATTAAACTTTGTTAATCGTAAGGTATACGCAAGGTAACAAGGAATGTCATATCTCAAACATCGCCGAGCTTTTCTAATACTCGCAAAATATTTAATCCTATATCCTAGTAATGGAAATATAATTGTGCACATCAGATTCATAGTCAGCCCTTTCAATATACTCATATTCTTCTCATTCAATCATTATTCATTTTTCAAACTACGATCTAAATAATAAAAATAAACTTCGCTATACATTCATTATCCTTTTATACCTAATTTATTAGAGTAGTCATTTGCTTTTTTATATAATACAGATGGTTCGCGCTTAAAGAATCTTCAAGCGAATTGTTTTTTTTTTTATTTATTCATTCATTTTTTTTTTCTTTTTATTTTTTTTTAGTTGCTGCAGTCTTATGTACAGGCTGCGTCGCGGCAGCTTTTTGGCTTTAACGAAAACGTATATATATAGTAATTTATACGATCTTATTTGCAATAAACGAACGGAAAAATTCTTCCCCAACAATGATACACGATCTAGATAACCATTTTTCTTCGTAAAATTATATATCGAGAAAATGTGCACGCGGGGGTGGTACAGATCGCTGTTCATTCCAAGTTTTTTGTTTTTTTTGTTAATTCTCGCAGAAATTCGTCTCTACGACGATTAGACGAAGTACGCTGCCATATCCTGAACTCTACACCTGGCAAGGATGCTTAAAATTTGTCAGTGATTATCTGACCTACGAACCCCCAAAGGATCCGATACTAATGGTGAGTTTTTAATTGTCTATGTATTGGATAGAAAAAACGATTCATCGGAGCTGTATCGGAAGGAAGCTAAGTTATATTAAGTGATATTCGGATAACTTGAAACTTCCTTAGTGAAATAAAAAACACGTTCTGTAATTTAAAAGATAATCAATAGTAGATTTGCACACACACGTGGGTGGTACACGACCAGGTATTTACCGTGTTATAGCTACACCTATACACCCTAGATAACGATTATACGGACAGACGCACACACACATGTATCTGTGCACACATGCATGCATACGTATACTATATGAAAGAGAAATGAATTTCTACTACCAGATGTTTTTCGTTAATTAAAAGCTAATTAGATTTTTTTTGCAAACTCGTATCCTCCTTTGTACCCTATAACATGCTCCCGCCTTACGTGCCGAAATATGTATATGCTATTTATTTATTTTCTGCTACGTTTCAAACTCGGGGTTGGTTTCCTACATGTCTTCAAATTGTCCAACAGATATCTGAACTGCATTATTTGCATCCTGGATACGGAAGGTTCCGAACATTTCTCTAGCCATTTGAGAAACTTTTCCCCATGCGCGACAGCCTCCTCGGTACTAAGTTGGGTTTCCCCTTGTTCTCCGTTATTAGCAATTTGCTGTTCCAAATTCGAGCTCCTCTTGACATTTTCATTATTGTTATTGATGTTGTTATTATTTCCAAGGACGTTGTCGAGCAGAGCCCTAGCTTTGGTTGGCGACTTTTTCGAGACGGTTGCGGGCGTCGGTGCGGCCGGTGCGAATCCGTACTGTTTATACCATTTCCAAAACCAAGAACCACCTAGATCCTGATTAGTACCGGGATTGAATATCGCCGATTGTTGTCCGAGCAGCTGCTGCTGCTGCGTTAACCACAGCCAAAGCGCTTCGTCCACTTTATTGTTTACCGCCGATCCGGCGCTCCCCGCGCTCGCCGTTCCGCCGCTGCAGTTTTCATTTTCCTTCTTCGCCTTGCCCTGGTTCTCGTTAGTTTTCCTAGGGGATGCGGGTGCCGGAGCAAATGGCGCCTCGGCCGCCGGTGGGAAGCTGTTTCTCGCCCCCGATTTATCAGCGGCGTCTAGTTGGGTAGGCGCCGCAGCCGAGGTACTCTGAGATTGTCTTTTCGTTGCGGCAGCGGCGCTCCTTGTGTACTGAAGTCCGTTTTCAACGAGTCCAACAACCGCCGCGTTACTCTGCGACCCACCAACACCACCGGGGGAAACTTGAAGTAAATTTTTTGAAAGTAATCCAAGCTGCTGAAGTAAGAGCGAACCTCCACCTTCGGGTCTGAGGGCGGCTACACTGGCCATAATAGCGGCGTAATCTATCTTGGATTGCCCACCGTCGACCAGGGGAGGTATGCCAGCGGCTCTGTCATTTTTCAGACGGTCCGCGCTCTGCAGTATCCCGTCCTCGTCGATCTTCTGTCTTTTTATCTGAGCGGTGCATCCCTCGTCCTCGCTGTTAGCGCCGGCCAAAGAAGACGAGTTGCAATTGTTGCTCGCGTTTACGGAACCCGAAGCCGGCGAATGCGCCTCGCTGTCCGGAGTGCAGGAATTGCGTGCCATTCCTCTTATCTTGTGCTCGGACTTGCACCACCCACGCAACGTAGATTCCGGCACCCCGATGTCTCGGGCGACGGAAGCCTTGCTCTCCCCCTCGTGCACCCTCTGGATAGCGTCCATTTTTTCAGCAGCCGAAAGTGCCCGTAGGGGACGCTTGCCCGGTCGCGCTGCTGATTCACCCCTCATAGTGATCGGGAATTCGATTCGATAGTTTCTTTAAAATTGCCGCCGACGATTGCCTCGAGGCGCACTCGGATAATCCGCTCGCTCCTTCCGACGTCTGTATTTGATTCAATATTCTCTTCTCATTCGATATTATTATCGATAATTTGCAACCCTTTCCGCTAAGTAGGGAGAATTGCAGTTTGACAGGGGGAATAACCAAGATCCGTAGATAACGATCAGATGCAGAGAGAGAGTGGGAGGATCGCGAGTAATATCGTGGTGTTCTTATGGCACATGCGCCGAATGTAATAAAGAACTTTTTTATGAATGAAACGACTCCTCCTCCCCTTTCCCCCACCCCTCGTCGACGTCCACCTGGTCGTAAACCACCACGCCGTAGTTCGACCAATCCTCGTTGCACGCGGGAAATTTCTGTTATTACGACGATACCACGAGGCGACGGATGAGGTTTTGCTTTGTTTTAGTTTTTTTTTTTCGGTCTTATACTCCTGGCGTCCGCAACGGTTGCGAACAATATCCAAATTTCTCCTGGTCTCCTGCTCGGATCTTTTTTCACGAATGTGTCGTAATTACTTTAAAAAATCGATCGTCGATCGAACTTATTCAGCATCAACAAAACTTCTTGCGCATATCAGAATGCCACACATTTGCGGTAAATGTACGTTACGAACGATCGTATGTTTATCGTTGTCGTTAATTGAGGAATAATCGCAATAATCGTTAACCTCACTGATTTAGCACATCTGTATTACTCAGGTACCTGTACATCGTTAAAATGCACGGTTGCACGAACGAATTAATTTCAACACTAAAATTCGCACTGCACGTCGAGGAACAAAAGCCACGGTGGTGAGCACAATGTCAACAATGTTCAGGACATCGGTGTTACGACTTTCCTTTTTCTTCTTACACGACAATCTTTTAAATACAACTACGGATACGATTAGAGTTACATACGTCGTCGTTGACGAACGATCAACACGTCGCTATGGAATCCGCGGTTTTATTTCGGACTGAGAATTTTCTTCCTCTCCTTCTTTCGTTTTTGTGTTCAATCAACGAAGGTTAACGGTCCTTTCGCGATGTACCGCGACGAACGACTGTGGGTTGTGCGGATGCCGGACGGTCGGCGGACCCGCGTAGCCGGTAACCTACCTCCCTCTTTTCCCCGCTCCGCTCGTCTCGTCCCATGCTTTTTCTCTCCCTCTTTCTCTTTCACCCGACGTCGACCCCGTCGCGAGTTCGCATCGCGGCGCAGCTAAGGGCAAAGGGGCGCCAAGGGATCGTCGGGGACGCGAGGGGGACGCGGCGGACGGCCGTCGGGGACGCGAAGGAGGCGAGGCAAGGCAAGGCAAGGTAGAGAGTAGAGTAGAGCAAAATATACTCGGTGATCACGAGCGAACACGCGGAGATGGAAGAGAACCGCGAGGTCGGTGAAACAAAAAAAATAACATGTTCCGTTTATATTTTGACAAGTTTCTTCGTAATGTGTATCAGGAATATCATTGCCATTGTTTTCTTTCAGATAAAAGAACTATATCTACGATCGTTCGATGTGTAAGTTACATGATATAGAAAATTGGGCACTTTTGTGATGGAAGGGAATTACTCTCGTTTTTGAATTCGATGCAGGGAAAAGATGGTCCGATATTATTTGTGCGTATGTTACTTAGATAACGGGCGAGCTCTTTCTCTCTCTTTCTCTGTGTCTCTCTTTAACACATGGCAGAGGTACCTGGTACCCAATAGCTATAGGTATACCTTTAGGTACGCGCGTCTCTAGTATTTGAAGTTTCTTCACGACCACACGGTAGAGGCTGGTATAGTTTGGGAGAGAGTAATACGAGGGTAGGGTATATAGCAGCGTGGCAAACGGCCTGTTTCACTCGGCAGGGTCGGCGTCGACGACGACGCGAAGGCGGCAGGCACGGCGCGGCGACGGCAGCGGCAGCGGTAGCAGCAGCAGCAGCATAGCAGCAGAATCGGACCCTCGCATGGCCTGCAGCTGTCTCCTAACGTTCCCCTTTAACCCCCGACCCACCACCTTGCCATTCGCCTCGTCCTTACCCCTCGGCATCCCTCGTTTCCTCGTTTCCACCCTCCGACCACCCCAGCGCCGACCCGGGTGCCTCTATGTAATGTACTAGGTACCGACCAGAACCCACCCCGGTGTAAATACATAAAGGCAGAAGCGGCAACCGACCGCGGTGCGGGTCCCGAACCGAGCCCCGCGAGAAAACCCTCGCCGAACCACCACTACTACTAGCACTACAACCACTACTACCACTATCACGACCACGACCACGACCATCACGACCACGACCAAAGGTATCGCCCGTCTCTCTGCCATGTAGCGAGAGAACTAACGATACGCGAACCTTGGGAATTAAGATGATGCAACCGTTAGGGATCGAAAAAACATATTCTCCAACTCTTCGCGTGCCCGAATTGTATCTCCACCTGATCCTTTATTCCTGACCCGTGGTTATCCTTATCATTGTTATTATCAACTTCTATTACCAACACTGTAGGGATCACTGTGGTTATAAATCGGATGTACTGACCTGATTGGAATAGCTAATAAATTGGCACAGTGCTACTATACATATACCGTTACACGTATATCCCACCACTACAACTTTAGATCACGCGTCGTCGGATAAGCGTGCAGTTGCATTATACAAACGAGGGGTGTAAGTCAAGGCCAAACTCGCGGGTAAAAAATCGGGCAGTCTGCAGTTGTGCCGTGCAGTAGCGTTATACCTTATGGGTAGAACTCTACGTATGTGAGTATAACACACATCTGCACACGAGCGAAGAGATTGCCCAAGAAATACATATACATATTTCTCGGTTTATGCGATACCGAATATCCTATAGGTATCTGTGTACTTTTTACTACTCGACCTGTGCCACGGAAAAATCAGTCAGTACGCATAGTTATACATATACTCAAATATGTCTGTATGGGGTATGTAGATGTAAGGGGGTATTTACAGCGATTTTAATTACAGCGAAATTTTGCGCGAACCCCATGAGCGTAAATATGAACAGATATATATATGTATATACCTATATATATTTCACATTAACTATACGTTAAATAATCGCTTGGGGAAATTATACGTGTGCCATAGGCTTACCAATTATATTAACTCTGCGCAGCGACAAAGGGCCGATGATCCGAAGGGTGTTATTTTTAATAGCCTTGAAGCGGTCGGTGCAGTTAATAAAGCGGGCATGCCAAGCGTTGACGAAAGCAGTGGTATAGTACCGCGAATTGCGGGAGGGGACGCGGGTGCACCGCCGTATATAGGCGTAGGTCGGGAATCTGCACCCCTTAACCGTTCCTAAAAGTATATACGATGGGATATTAAAATGGATCTACGTATAATATACGCGTTTATGGGAAGACGTCAGTTTTAGAGAGCTAATTGGGCGAGCAATTACGAATATGATTTTTACCTGGACGACGACGCACGCATAGGTTTGAGTACAGATGCAGCTTGGTATATCGTGTCTCCAGGTACAATTAGAGGTTGGCCAAAAAATAGTGGAAAATCGGCGTTGCGGCGTCACAGGCGGGAATATACGGCGAAGCCCTTGGACCGGGGATAAGGTGGAGAGGACGGGGATGCGGCGGGTGACGCGGACCGTTATTTAGCTGGTAGCGCGGCGTCCCTCGCGACCCGACTCACCCTTGGGCCTTCATCCCTCCGTCCTTCCATCCTTCCTCTCCCTCTTTCTCTCCCTCATCCTCCGACTCTCCCCCTCAAGTTCTCCTCCTTTGTCGCGCAGCTATACGAACCTCCACCACCTTCTCTAACACCGACGCCATCGCCATCGCCATCGCGAACCCGTCGAGAGAGAGAAAGAGAGAGAGAGATATGGCGCAGTTTGTGCTTCCACGGAAAATTTCGCGAGCAGACTAAAACCCCCTGCGACGGCATAGTGACGCCGAACAACGTCCTTTTCTTTCGCACCAACCGCGCGCCCGCTGCATAGCGTTTCGGAAAAATTTTAGATTATTCAATTCAGCCGGTACAAGGAATTATGTACACAGGTATATATACCGATATTTGTATATAGTGCGAATTGCGTTTAGTATGTAGATAATTTTCAATTACAATTTCTTACCATACGCATATCATGAATTGGCTCGTTTCCTGCCTCTTATTTCGTTATATTGCGGTGCATCATCTTGAGGATCGTGACAATAATTCCCTCGATTTTATTGCACTTTTGCGTGCACTGCAGTGACGACGACAATGTGGATCCACACCTGCGGATATAATTGAAGAAATCGTCGTTATGTTACGTGGAACTTCTTATACTTAAAGATGTTATATACCGTGAGGATTAGGACTATTAATCGTACTTATATATGGCGAGTATTAAACATATCTAGGTAATAAGGTTATGCAGGTATCCGTGTATCATCGCTGCACATGCGGATGAGTGCGGGTAATTTTAATTCGAGCAGGGCATTATATATCTATACGTATACACCATGTGGATGTATAATTAAATACGGTCAACGTTTTCGTTTTCGCATTGCGTTTGCGCGTACTACATTACACAGCGCTTCGAGTGTTACACTACACTACACTACGCTGCACTATACTATACTATATACTGTATTATAGTATACTATACGACACCATATACCATACCATAGCACACCATACTACATTATACCATGCCTGCACGCTATACATATATACTTATTATAGAGACGGGAAACGAGGTGGGTACAGTAGACGGCGGGATGGCGTGAAGGGGGGACGGCAGCCATCCTGGATGACAGACAGGATGCGAGGGTCCGCGATTCCGCGCGCCTTTCGGTGCTCGGCATTACGCGCTTCGGTGGGTTTGCTCGCGGCGACCAGGGCAGGCGTCGTATCGTCGTCGGGTCTCAGGGCTGCCGCTGCAGCAGAAGCAGCAGGTATCGCCCGCGACGATGACGCGACGTTTCTCGTATGCATCGCATGAGCTACCTGTGTCCGTATATATCGATGCACATATACATACCCATATGTACATTCCTGTAATAATACGGAGCTTGAGCATGCATAATGATCGTATCATAAGAGTCATATCTTTCCGCCATTTTCAAAATCGTCCATTCGCCTCGATCATTTATATTTCTCTTTCGCGTCTTTCTTTTTTTCCCCCTTATTGTTGGACTAGCTGCACCCCGATATAACGTACGTACGTACTAACGTGTTATACGCGTCGTCGATCGCGCGAACGCGAACGGGGAACCACCGCGCCGCGGCTGCGAGAGCGATGCGATGTGACGCGGGTGTGCGGGAGAGAAACACGAAGCGCCCGCGAGTTGCATGCGCGGGGCCCAGCCGGGGCTTTTGTCAGAGAGGGGAGCAAGGGCGACAGCTGCGACACTCGGTTAGCCCGCGAGACCCGCATGATGCACCGTCGCACCGCGTCCGCACAGCGTATCCTACGGGGCATGGGGTGCTGAACGCCAACAATCGCGTATACTATATGTGCAGGGACTCGCCGGTTTCTACCGACCCAACACACATCTTCTACCTCTCGATATTATACGTACGGAGGTATATAGGTATATAAACTACAAAATGCACACGCACAGACACAGCTGATTATCTCTCTCGATCTTTTCTCCTTTTCCTTTCATTTTCATTTTTTTCTCTTTCTCACCTATACATCTCGAGACTCGGTTTATTTCATTTTTTTCTCTCCTCTTTCCCTGGAGATTTCTTCAAATTCCCGACCGTCAAAATCCAAAGCTCGAGGTCAACCCCGCTTCTTCTTCTTACTACTATATACCCAAATGTATACCTAAAGGTATATGGGTGTATATACTTATATAATAGATGCGCAAAGGCATCAGGTTGTGTATAGGATAGACCCGCGCGGTCGCAATATTCGGTGGTCACTTCTATTTCGGGTATAGGTACCCTATACATATACGCGTAATCCTAAGGCGTGGGTGTTAAACACAGGTGTGTAGTTTTGAACCTGGACTCTACCCAATAACATACCCGTTGTACCACCTCGCGTAATGGTTCAACGTAGGATACCTATACGTACACGATATATATAATATATGTATTTGTATATACCTATGCGCACTTGCCAACGCTGCACTAATTCCAATAATATTGCGTCAAATCGTGCCGCACATACGCATGCCTTGCGGTTGCATATATCGCGCGTATAACATTCGCGGATCGGAACCTTACCCACGATGAGTAGCAGCTAGCGACGTCGAGTAAGGCAACTCTGTTCGTTAACGCGTTACGTTATATTTGCGTGCAGTAGCATTAACGAATAGGTCTGAATTCGTTGGCTGTGCAGTACCACTCGAGCAATCCGTATAGATTACAGGTTATGCGTACGTATGCGTTGCGCGGACTGCAGCACCCCGGGTTTGCATAGATGAGGTGAATTCGTACGTATTATATACCTTTATCGCACAAATACGATGTATAGAGTATTTAGGATCATATAAATATAGATATATATAATATATATAGGTCCAACGGCCTGCGGCGCATATATACACGTGTCCGTACCGCTTATATGCTCATCTATGTATATAATAGGTACCTATATCGTGTGTTAACGCATATGTGTATGTATATTTAGGTATATAGCGGAGCACACGCGGATACTTGGTAGAGATAAAAGGAGACCCTTAACCCTGCGGGTGACGGACGAGCCGACGGTGTTGCGGCCACGCGCGAGTAGACGGATGGACGTACGGACGGACGGACGAACGGACGGACGGGCGGGTGGATCGTCAGACAAAAGGGACGGGCAGGAGGCATTGGGTGGTGATGGGTGGACGAAGGGTGGCCGGGAACAGGCTGGCAGGCGGGCAACAGGAAGCCCGCGATGCATGACTCACCGAGAGCAGCTAGCTGCCCAAATGGCGTATATGGAACCCGCGCGTGATCGCGTTCACGCGGCTCGCTCGGCTGCTTAGTCGGTTGGTACGGTCGTCTCGTCTCGTCTCGCTCCCCCGTATTATTCCCGCGTACGTTCCCGCGTACTCTTCCCACCTTTCCCTCGGCGTCCCTCGTATATCCCCCTCGGAACCTCGCATCCTCGTATGGAAGTATATATGTATAACCACCGCGGGTTCTCCGTTAGTACGTTTCGCGTTCGGTTGGGTTCCCTCGTCTTCTTGCCCTCATCTACCTATACCTGCACCCGTATGTTATCCATACCTCCACATTATACGCGTAAACGTGCAGTCTAAGAAATGTATAACGTATACCTAGATGAACGCGCGACGTATTATAGGTACGCAGGGCGTGTGCTGTATCATAGGAATTCGCAACCCGGGGAAGAACATTGCGCGAAATTCGAGATTGGCCACTCGGCGAGCCAACGTCGCTCGCGATATAGGTATAGAAAATGGCATATAGGGACCTTTGGTTCTATCCTCTTCGGGTATAGCTAGACCCGCAGCGCGAGGTCGAGGCGGTTTAAATTCGAGCGACGGGCGTGACAGCCGCGACCGAATTGCGAGATGGACAGGGACAGAGAGCAGAGGGAGACGATCGAGGTGGTCGCGGGGGCAGACGAGAACGACCTTTCCACAACAAGGAGGCTCGCGACCTCGCCACCGAGTAATCAACGCAACGGCTCGCGGTCCCGACGTCTAACTCCCCTCTTTACCGTCACCCCGCCCGACGGGGGTGATACGAGAAGCTATACATATACCAACTTCTTCGAGACTCCTTTTTTTGGCCAAGCTAATATACGTATACCTTCGGGTTTATAGTAATATATAAGGTACCGATATACCTACGTCATATACCGGAGGGTATTATTTCAACCGAGAATATCGCGAGTGTGTGCATGCGAGCGACCGAAGGATCTCTCTCGCCTCTCACCTCGGGGCAAAATTTGTGCGCGTTCCAACGCGACCGAGTGAATTTAGGGTGGGCACAACTATACCCACACACACACGCACACAGATACGCGCGCGCACACGTACATAGACCGTCGACTAATAATAAGGGCGGCACGAGGGGGCGAGGGGGTGGTAAAGGAAGAGGAATACGGGGGACGGGAAGGCGGTGACCCGCGGTGCCTGTCTGCCGCTGACTGCGTTTCGGAGCGACCCGTCACGTCGTCTCTCTCTCTCTCCGAAAGAGAGAAAGAGAGAAAGCCGAGGGATCTGCGCGCACACAAACATTTCTGCATTTACACATATATAGGCCCTGCTCTATACGTACGCTACACCGCGTGTGTACCCACGTACATCTCAGCTTATACCTATACATAGGCGCACATAAGTATACGTACATAATGCATAAACGTGTACTTATGCAGTGTGGGTGTATTGAGGTAGAAGGGTATACCTATATAGATGTACATAGTTCGCGGGGCGGCAAAAGGGTGCGAGCGGTCGATCGGTCGGTCGTTCGGTCGGTCCGTCCGTCCGTCCGTCCGTCCGTTCGTCTGCTCGTGTAGAATACGTGGTCGTGCAGCAGCAGCAGCAGCAGCAAAGGGTGAACCGCGGGACGGCCAAGAGCCAGGACAGGGTGAAACGAGGGGGTGGATGGCGGAGGGGTAGCAAAGGTAATTTGAGCGTCACACGCCGAGCGAACGCCAGCCAGCGGAGCGCCTATGTGCCACATAAAGAGCTCCCTTATGTATCCTGCAGGCCCATCGCGAACCTCGCTATACCTTCGCAGTATTCTCTACCCGTGCTACATATACATATATACGGGATGACCCCGATGTTACCGTCGTATACATACCCGACACACGTACCCTATAGCTATACTTTATACATATATGGACGAGTACATAGTTCTCTAGAACTTGCATTCGTGCAATCGCCCGGAAACGAGAGATCGGTATGCTATATCGACGCCACATATAGCTGGAGTGCACCTATATACCTACCCCTATATACATATATAACATTCGCCTAATACGTGTCTACGTGTAAAATGAATAGTACACGTTCTGATTAATTTCGGTAACCAGCCCCGTTGACGCGCGCGTTTCTTCGCCCTGCAATGACGCTTGTTTTTTATATATCTAAATTGTATATACGTGTACGCGCACTGCCGGATATAACGTCGAAGCCGCGTATAATCCGGGACCCCCGCGTCGCCGTTCCGGCTTATCACCGCGTGTGACGAATAACGCGGGCGACTTCCGGTCCAGCGCTCCCTACGATACGCGAAGAAGAAAATATACGTTGGAGACTAGATCCTCGTACAATATACCAAGTATACCTATATCTATGTACATATTGTGAAGGAAACACCGCGGGGTGAAGTTGTAAACTTTCCGCATGTTCCCCAACTCCCCGAGTATTTCAGGAATCTAACGGGGGAGCGATGTAGTTTTAGTCGTATTCGGATATTCGTATACTCGTATACTATACGCCCGCAACGTCGGAGGTTCAACTGCGGATTGTTATGAGAGGTCCGCTTTAAAAAGAAGACTTTTAAAGCGAGAGATCGTGTAAAACGGCCCCGGTATAGGGAAGGAAACCGAGCACATATAGACGACGTGTAACGAACAGAACTCGACTGAAGCGGACTCGAGAGTTTTTAGTGGCAACTTGTTGCGCGACGCTCATTCATACAACTCCGACGCCCCCATTACGTTGCATTACCTCCGTCAGGCTGTGCGGTGCAACTTTCCAAGTGCACCGGCAACTCGATCCTGCTCCTGCGAGTCTCCAACTTTGAACACTAAGTTCAAAGTGCACGCTATATGTACTTCGGGTCATTGTTGTTTTTCTCCTTTTTACCACGTAGAATTATAGATATAGCAATTTTTAAGATACCTATAATTATAGAAGTGTGGCAATTTTTCTGTGCGTGTGATAGAAAACAACTCGTAGAAAATGTATGTATAGGTATAGCACGCGAGTCGCGATCTTTTCGGTGGACACAAATCCTCATCGCGGTCGGTAGTCGAGAATTTCCCGCAGTTTTAAAGACCCTTGTTCCGGGACCTTCCGAAGGGACGAGAATTTGGGTCGAGTCCCACCACGCCTACGAATCCCAAATACGAAAGCCCGGGCCCAGGGGCTCCTCGGCGAAGCGGGGAAACGACGAGAGGCGAGAGTTAGGAGTTAGGATAAGGGCCTTCTAGGAATCGACTACGCGCTCCTCTTTTCGTCCCTCTGCGCGACCCTTCGCTTATTTCTGAACCCAGGCATCTCACCTATACCTCCTTCCTCGAACACTGTATAGCTACGGCACTACACCCGGATAAAGGAAAACTCCTATACCCCACCATCGCGTATTTCTACCTAATACCGCGCTCCGCACGCACACGTACGTTACGTACATACGCCATACGGGTGGGTAGATCCACCCTGGTGTGCGTGCAACACGTTCACGTCGCACGTACACGAGTATACGGGTATGTATAGCATATATACGCGGGTACGGGTGACGTCGCAATTTCTCCTCCCCCGGCTTTCCCCATCTCTCCTCTCCTCCTGCTGCCGGCTGCTGCACCGATCGCGAATTACCTTCGTACTTACACCTCTCTAATACCCACGTCCATTCGTATACGTATATCTATATCTATATATCCCTATGCAATGGCTAACGGGAGCAAAGCTAAACCACCGCAGCTGCCTAGAGCCTGCAAACTTGCGCCCGCGTTACGCAGCGCTATAGAGTATAATACGCGTATCGAGTAGGTACCTACGTACGGCTATCGCCTCGCGTATACCTGCACTGTGCACCGGGGTAAACCTGAACTATAATTCAATGGGAATATCCTAAAGAAAGCGAAATATATCGATGAAATGATGTATGTTATACTCGATCGGAAAATTTTGTGTCCCCTATTGTCGTGATTTTCGAGGCTTTGAGCAGCGTTCCGAAAATTTCTACATTTTAACTCGACAGAACTATATAATGTAACCCCTTCTTCTATATACCTTTTACTTCCCTACAGGATATAGGTACCTATAATCGAACCTCGTCATAAATACTGCGGAAGACAGGTAGGCCGAGAAAAACGCAAATGGACATACCTGCTTTACACATGTACCTTATATACATAAATTTGTATACACACACATATACAGATATGTGATTTCATATACAAATGCGTTTGACGCCCGCTAATTTCTCTCGGTTTACCTTAATTACTAATTCGCCTTATTTTTACCGCGGTATACGATATAGGTAATATTAATAGAAATATATAATTTGCGCAAGTAAATAATGACAGCCTGCGGTATAACGGACTTTTGAACACACCTATAGATACGCGTCGACGCGTACCTTCCAAAACCCAAACCTCCCCGCGATAATTGCGTTTTGTACGTATATTGCAAGGAGGCCCAGGTATATTTCGGAGGAAATGGGAGAGAGAAAGAAATCGCGGAATTCATCGCGAAGCGAGCGAAATGCGTATATACGACCATCACCATACCTCGTCCGTTCCGCAGGTATATAAGTTATAATACAATGTTGCCGAGTGATTTTCACCTGCATTGGGCTGCGAACAGATGCGAACCAGGGAGCTGCGTATACCGTAAACATATCGCTCGGTATCCCGCGAGAACCGAATACCGAGCGATCTCTTCAGCTCTCAATCTCCTGCACTCTCCCTATCTTCTTGTGCAGTCTCCGGTGTCCACTCGGTACCCGCCGATATTCTCATGCCGCCGCATCGGGAGCGACGAGACGACCGGATAGTTCGGAGACTCTGCGCGTATCGAGTAACACCCGCTGTTGACCAGCTACTCGCACTGCAACTGCGGGGCGGAATATCATTCGCTTCATTAGTTAAGTATAGGTACCTACGGTGTATATAGGTATATAATGGTGGATTGTAGGATGTGGTATACGCGATGTAGGAAATTAACGTATTTCTTTTCTTGCAGTGCACGGATAAATATTTAATTTGTTCTCGAGATTCGAAGGGCTCTTATATGTATATAGTTCGGTAACTGCGAGGACTATAACGGTTAGAACCTGACGTCATGATCAGGGAACGGTCGGGTTCTGGAAACACGTCGTTTCTTCGGCACTAAATATAGTCGCCCTCGCAACGTCGGCCGTCAATATATACCGCCCCTGACTAACCCCCTAGGGAGACCTCCGCCGGCGGTGGGTGGCGTCGCATGTATATATATGTATATATATATATATATATCTAAGCCCTAGCTGGCGTCCTAGAGTTAGAACCTCCACGTCCTAGCTGGCTAGCTGCTGCTGCGGGTTATACGGTGCCCAAGAACCGAGAGCCACAAGGAGGACGACGACGCGACGGTATACCTATAGTACACCCGGAGTATGGGGGGCTGTGGGGAGACGTTGCAGATACTCGGTACTCGCTGTACATACCTATCCCACCACCCACATCCACACCCATACCCGCACTTACACCTACACATAAACGACACCGACACCGACACCGAGCACGGCTATATACCCGCGACGTAATCAGCGAGAGCCCCCCAACCCTCGCGACGGTTGTCCGCTGTGTCTGTGGCTACGATACCGCACCGTATAGCATCTATCCTCTAACTATGCTATATATATATATACGCATATGCTCATGCAAACATCTATATATAGGGGTATAGAATTTGTGTGATGGATCTGTATAGATGCGTTGTATATTCCCACAGGTATGTTCGAAATAATAAATAAAGATTATCAAACGGGGGAAGGCTGCACGTGGGAGCGAGGCAAATGTGTACGAGTCCGCGAACGATATAAATAAACAGAATCTTAATTCTTATCCAAATGGAATAACTAATTCGTTATTATCTCCCGATAAGACGGAAGTTGATCGTAATTGAATAATCGCGAAGAAATGTTTGAAATTAGAATCATAAGAGCGAAAGGCGCGGGGGTGGTTGAGAACCGTTGGGGTGCAGCTGCCGCACCGCGGCGGTATCTCGTTCGCGTCGTCCGCGTCGTCCACGTCGCTGGTCACCCACACCACACCTCTGGAGAAGTTGGCGTTAGGAGGAGACGGGGGGTGGCAAAGGTTCGGTAGAGGGCTGGGAGACTGGGGGGCGGGTTTCAACCACCCGCCAACCAATTCTCATCGTCAGCCGCGGGTGGATATACTACACACAGGTATACCGAGTATATACCCGCGCGCTTTAGTTATATAGGTGGGTAGGTTATACCCTTCTTAACCGAGGAACGGACCGACGTTCTAAGCTTCGCCGTAGTTTCCAACGGTGAAGGGATGTTCATTTTCCAGCGCACGGTTTAAGCGACAATGCACGAATGACTGAGCGAAAACAATTACTGGTTCACAGGTTTGTATATAGATAACGTTCGTTCGTTATTGTTGCATAGATTATGGGTAGCATTTAATTTCTCATATTACCCATCCGAAGATTCCGAAGATTGCGATCTGTACGGTGCATAATACTAATTGTGTAAAGGGAGATGAATATTTACGCGGTGTTCCCTTCCCGCCGGGGTTACTCCGTTTTCAAAATTCCATGAAATTACCAACGATTAGAAAACTCATTGGGATATCGATAATCCGATATAATTCCAGACTTACTTATACAGGCGAAACGATTGAGCTATGGCCAGTTTTTACTTTGACAACTCGCACAAATTACCCGGTTATTATCGATGGACGGGGCACCATAGGAGGTGACCGCTGACCGTTGTACATGGTGCCGCCACCTCGGCGTATGGCTTGCGTTACTTATTCAAATTCAAAAAAAGCTCATATGTCGGTACTAGACTGGGCTTTCCGCATTACCGACAAGTTTCGAATCGCGCAGGCGCCCACGTATTCAACAATAGCCAACTACATTCGAATCAAAACTACGCACACGACAATGAAATATCACAGCCTTGCGATATCGCTATGACACATGAAAATCTTAAATAACCGACATAATTCATTGTCAAAATTAATAATGAAATACTACTACGACTTCATATCACGAAGGTCGTTGAATTACGCGATACTTTCTACGTAGAATGTTTGAGCAATAGTCCGGCTACCGGAGATTGGAAGCCCCGACTTTACGCGATTGACGAGAGGGATTTTCACTCACCTGTTTCTCGTATATTTTGATGACGGGGTGGTCCATATTCAACGTCAGATTCTAGAATCCTTAGACACATTTGCTTTTTTCACTAAAAACTCATAAAACGAGATTAAACGGTTAGAGCATGAACACTGCGACCGGCCGACGACATCCCGCGAAAACAATTGCCTGCTAACATACGATTGGTGATCGCTGAGCACGTGACGCGAGAACTATATATATGTATATATTCTGGCGCAATATTTCAAAATTGAATATCTACTTGGCGCGTGGCTGTACGTTCCGATTAAGCGTTGGCTGATACAAATCTCCAATCAACGGATTGAGTTCCGAATTATTTACACATCCGAAAATCGGATACGAAGTATTCTTTACATTGTTTATTTGTCCAGGTAAAACTAAAATATTACAAAATTCTTCAAAATTGCCAAATGTTTTCAGCCTGACCGCCTTTGCTCTCCCACGAGGGTCCTCCAAAGACAGAAGGGAAATTCTTTTGAGTTCGCCACGGTACTGTGCAGTCTCTTATTGGGTCAAGGTTATAATGCCTATGTTGTAAGCGGCTATGCCAGCAGAGAACAAGTTCAATGTGATCGTACACGGAAGACTTGTCCATACTTACCGAAGCAGGAAGAGAGGGAGCCGGTCACCCAACCTTCGGAGGATCACATTTATCGCATGAAGCCACCTCCTGACATGAGAAGTAAATTTCTACTTGAAATGGAAGCCAGAGAACGAAGAAAGCTAGAAGATGACTTGAGGCGCCAGGAAGAAGAGCGGGATAGGATGATTCTTGTAGGACTCATTATGATACAAATTATCGCTCTAATTCTATCAATAGTTGCTCAATACCCACTCAAATTTTGCATTCTTTGATGACAGGAGTTGGAGCGTCCTCCGCAAGACGACTACTGGGGCCACCGAGTACACGCGTGGGTCCTTCTTCTTCCGGATGAGCATGGTGGTCATAAAGATGAAATAGCAGAGCCTATTTTTCTTGAGTGTGCCTCTGGGAAACATTACTTTCCTGCTAATGTCAAGACCAACAATTTGTATCTGGGTGTAGAAAGTGTGTGGAATGATCAGAATTACTGGGTGAATATGCAAATTAATGGAGATGGATGCTCGTTTATCGATTGGAATCTATTCAAAATATGCTTGTGGGAGCATCTACTCCCAGGAGAATCAAGATCGCTCCATGAAGATGAGGACGAAAAGACTGACAAAGATCTCAGTGTACAAGCGGACAAACATTTAGATATGCCTTCTTCCTGGGTGGAACAAATCGAAATATCTAGTATTGGTAGGTCTTTGTGCTATTACATTTCAATGATTTGGAAACTCATATCTGACTGTGACTCGATTTGAGTTGATCCCAATGATTTGAACGTCATTATTAGCCTACGAACGACGCTATCCTGGTGGAAGCAAGATTGTACTATACAAGAAAGCTAAGGTAGAACTATACGCACCTTATGTACAGAGAGACGGCCTCATTAAAAAGATCACATTGTACGAAGACTATGAGTACAGGAGTCCTATAGCTGTGTATGAAACTTTTGCTAACAGAGCTGATTATCTGGTAAAGACGTTAAGAAATTTGGATCAGGAAACAGTTGTTGATTGTTATGACAGAGGACGTCCAGATGCGTGCAAAGGTAAATTAGGCTCTTATGAATATTCGCGTAATTTTCAAATACTATTCCATTGTTCGATGCCTTTACAGAACACCGATACTTTCTAAGCGATGCTTCAGCTAGCTCAGAAACTTCCTTAGATTATTACGATGCCGTGCGATTGGATGGTCTAGCTCGTATCGAAATGCACCACCTGTACCTTATACAGCACTTTGTTAATCGCGAAGACCTACTTTATTATCGGTAACTTGACCAATCACCAGTGTATTGAATTTCACAAAGTAAAGACTACTAATGTCACAGGTATGTCCAATATACTTCTGAGCGGACCACCTCTGTGATTGAAGAATATCAGCGTGTTCTCCGGGTAGGTAAGCTGATTTATTACAAGGATACCTGTTTCAATTTGTTTAATTATTACGATATAATTATAGAAAATAACTGAGAAGTATCACAGAAACGAATCTGTACCTGCAAGCAGAGATATTGGTATAAGAGAATTCGCAATTGGGGATAATGAGATTAGATTGAAATATCACTATGAAAGAGGCAAAGGTACCAGAGCTACGAGGACATTCATAAAACCACTTCCGTCAGACAGGGGGGAACGCCTCATCTTTAATCCCGATATGACCTATGGATATAATGTTGAGTTGTCAAATTTCTATGTTTTCTATCAATGCACTTCAGTCTAGAAAATTTAATAGTATTGTTCAATGGTCCATTTGCAGCCAGACCCTATGGCACTTCCCGAAAAATCTTTGACGCTGTATTATGAACTGCATAGACAATTGAAAGACGAGGAAATGTGTAGAACTTTGATAGCGACAGCCGAGGATGAAGTGAAGATATTTTTGAGAGGACGTTCGTTCGAATACTCACTGCCCACCCTGAAGGTTTCTTTATTCGATAGGAATCGAAATGAGGATGCTAAAGCTGGAATGTTTGCCAGGGTAAAATCAAGCTCATTCAAAATTAATTCAAGTTGTCGAATAGTTAAGGAATTCTTTGGCTTTCATCATTTTCTAGGAAGAAGTACTGAGAGCGCAGAGTAAGCGTGAAGTTGTTAAGGAAATGGATTATTTGGGCCCGTACCTGGCTCGTCTCGGTAATCCTGAATATTTGAGTAGAGCTGAAGCTCTTCAACTGCAAGAACATTGCTTGACAGATTTCAAGCAGAAACTGGTTGATAGAGCCAACTCTATACTGGAAGCATTTGAGAAAAGTAGTCAAGAATTGAAGCAAAAGCAGCTCCACCATACTCAGGTATCAAACTATGATCACGGCAATTGCATCGTCAATAATAATGAGAACATTGATAAGAACAGAGTAACATTTCTCACTTTCAAACAGAGACGTGAATTTACTCGGGAGGATGAAGAAAAGTTTCAGAAAGAGATGAATGATGCTATCTTCAAATTGCATACCCTGGAAATGCAGTTAAACCGTTGCCGCGAGTTAGCGACAGATCGTTATAGAATGCTAGTCGACAATCTCAGAGCTGATCCGCGTTTAGCTGTCATTCATCATCCCGTTTGAATAAGGCTTGTGTGCGGATGTATGATTTGATGTACTTCGATTTCTTCGACTTCTAGGCGGTGGAGGAAATAATAACAATGTAAATGGAATACGTACCAAATAAGAAATATCTCGTTATTTAGTTTTCCAGAAACAATACATATTCATCAGATGTATTTTGATTGCTTTTAAATAAAATTATTCACCAGTGTATATGTTGGTTCATTGAAAAGACCATGATCCCATTTGCCCGATGCAACGCCCTGCAAACATATTATTTATTAGTTTCTAGTGTAACGGTGATATACTTCGAAAAAAAGTTATCAATAGAGTGTGATCTACCTTCATCATCGAATGTTGCGAGAGTGAACTTGCTGAGTTTGTTGGTGAAGCAATTGGCATTTGCTGTGATAGTAATGTCCGATGAACGACACGCTCCAGTTGCATCGCACCGAGTATTGTTTCTTCGATTCTCTTCAGCAAATCCAGAGATCAGAGTATCCATCATTATTGCCTGTCTTGAGAATACTTGTAGAATTTTGAAGACATGGGCACCGTTCTCTCGAACGGGAAATTGAAGAAAGAGACAAGGCAAACAATCGGGATTTCCTTCATCAGAAGGTTTGGCCATTTCCCAACTAAGCTCCGAGTACTTGAGCCCCAGCAAGAGACTCTAGTGGACAAATAAATAATAGCTTCGAGAGAGTTCTGCATTACCCCAATTTTTCACAATTCACTTGATAATTCATGCCGTCGTTTCTGTTATACTTGAATTTACTCACGCATTGTGTGTCATCTATCACATAGACCCCTAAGGCATTGATAGCAACGAGAACTGGCTGATCTCGATGTGTTATCCACGATGCTAGACCTCTAACAGGGCGCTCTATCTGGCCTTGAAAAAAGGTTGCGCCGTAGCAAGGAAGCCCCCAGCAAAATTCCAGGTATTTCCTTATTAGTTTTCGAGGATTAGCATTTGTTCCTGTGTGGGGTGGTATCCGCTTATATTGTTCAAGCATTCTGACCTCTGGAGCCCCTTTGCCACCTACCAAACCCAAACCAAGATCCAATCCCAATAGGAGAGTCGGAGATGTGAAGTGGTGAGGCAAGAACCTGCCCCTATGCCGTCGAAAATATGCCAGAGTGTGAGTCTGGGGATTGTAAGGACCTAGCTCTATGCGAGCTTGAAGCGCCCCTAGACTCGCATATCTCGCTTGCCCCTCGCAAGGATATCTGCCTGAACAGAGCAAGATGATAATTAAACTTGGATAGAATAAATCAACTGTGTAGATGTCATGACATCAGCCAAGAAAAAATACTCGTATACTTTATCATGCTGACCTTCCAAAACGTTATATCTGGCTTCAGCATAAAGCAGTTCCAAAGTCTTTGCCTCTTTGACTTGTTCCTCGTCACTTCGAGATAAAAATACGTTTCTACGAAAGTAAAGTACCGGCTGCTCCTCTTTCCTGACACCATCACTGCCGTATTTAGCAACCAACCGTTGCCATCTACTTCCCAGCTCCAGTGGCTTGTGAGTGGGACCAAGTTGTACTTCTAACTGTTGAGAGCAGAGCCAAAGTGCAAACACAGGTTGCCCCAGTGATGGGGTATTTCTACCCAGTCCTAGCTCTTTTTCAGATTGAATTATTGAGATGATTTCTTGCGAGGTAATTGAGCAATCCACTTCCATGGTAAGAATCACACCAGACATCAAGTAGACAGCAATTCGGACGACAGGATTACGCCCACTAGATTGCTGTGCGTGAAGAGCACGAGCTGCTGCAGTCGTTACAATTCAAGAGCAAAGTGAATATTATTTTCATCGCTGTTCAGGGTGTAACCCTGCAGGAATTAATAATTTCCCTGGCACAAACGAGCAGCTTATACTCACGAGGTGAAGTTCCAGAATCTGGCAGATAATCATTGTGGAAATGGTGATGATGCTGCCCCCGTCTGGTATGACAATCCTTCTCCTGTTGATCCATTTCAACTCGACCCGCTATATTTTTTGACAGCTCTAACTCCAATATTTATCATTCTTGCAATATCAATTGAATGAAAAATAATTAATCTTGAACCGCAATCTTATGCTGAAGAATGCATGGTTGCTGGTAGTAATATTATACATTTTCACTGTAACTCCTAATTTTAAGATCCACAAAAACCCAAATGCTAAATCACCAGGACAGCAAGGCTATATTAATATTTTCTCTTGATGAAAGTTTCGTATGTAGTGTAGATTTCACTGGTGATAAAATGGTATTTAAGTCAGCACTAATATATTAGTTTTCTTTAACAACATTGGCAAATCAAGAGAAAGTGTAGATGCTGAACAAAACGCAAGCTGGCCCACTGGCTCTGTCTGAGTTGTAAGGTCCGATTATTGATTATTTAAATCTACAAGCAGGGTGCATCATTCATTTTGAATAGTACAACTGAGAATTTCACGTGCTGCAATAACAATAATTCAGGAGAATTAGACAAATTCCACCTTATTTCTGAATTTTTATTCAAATTTTACATTAGTTACATTTTTTTCTGAGTCAAATAGATCACGGCGAGTGAACACATTGATTTAAACAAGAAGTATGAAGTAATTTTATTTTTCATGGGCTGCTATCACATTAGGACAACAGGTCGCAATTAATCCGAAGCATGGGTATAGTTATTTTATGAGTAATTTTAATTTGAGATGTCAATTTTAATTGGCAGGTACAAAATAGTTTCATAGATACATCTAGAGTTCTATTGTTAGGCGAAGTAATACCCTTGAAATAATATACTATTTAAATTAAATCTGCAACGTTCATCGGCATTTCATCGATTTGCGTGGAATAATATTGTTCAATGTCCCGAAGGATTCTAATGTCGTCAGTTTTTACAAAGTTTATCGAGACACCCTTTCGCCCAAAACGACCGGAACGTCCAATTCGGTGGATATACAACTCTCGGTTATTGGGCAGATCATAATTTATTACCAGAGATACTTGCTGCACATCTATTCCTCTAGCCCATACGTCTGTCGTGATTAAGACTCGACTATAAAGAAATACAAGGTAATGATTCATTTGTAAACTATAACAGACTAATCCTGGATTGAAACATTGTGGAAAAACGGTACATACCTCTGACCCGATCTGAACTCCTTCATAATGTTATCCCTCTCTTTTTGTGGCATATCACCGTGCATGGAACACACTGTGAAGTTTGCCTCCCGCATTTTCTCCGTAAGCCAGTCTACCTTGCGTTTGGTATTACAAAATATTACTGCCTGCGTTATGGTAAGAGTATCATAGAGATCGCACAGCGTGTCAAATTTCCATTCTTCACGTTCAACTGCTACGAAAAACTGCTTGATACCTTCGAGCGTCAATTCATCACTGGAACAAAAACACAATCACTCAACTAGTTGATCATGGGTGCAGAGAAATAACATCAAGTAAGGAAGGATCCAATACCGTTTGACAAGAATACGGATGGGGTCAGTCATGAATTTGCTGGTCATTTCAAGGATTTCGTGAGGTAGAGTTGCCGAAACGAGCACCACTTGAGTCGCTGGGGGTAGATAACGATAGACATCGTAAATTTGTTCTTTGAAACCTTTGTTAAGCATCTCATCAGATTCGTCCAGAACCAACATCTTTATTGCCCTTGTCCTGAGTACTCTACGTTTTATCATGTCGAACACTCGTCCTGGGGTTCCAGAGACGACATGTTGCCCATAGTCCAATTTTCTGATATCTTCTCCAAGATTCGTCCCACCGATACAGGCATGGCATTGTACATTCATAAAATCGCCCAGAGCTAGGATTACTTT
Source organism: Athalia cordata (assembly GCA_963932425.1). NCBI lineage: Eukaryota > Metazoa > Arthropoda > Insecta > Hymenoptera > Athaliidae > Athalia > Athalia cordata. Next base: position 39,282,919 of record OZ010626.1, read on the forward strand.
TTGGATTTGGGTTGCAAGTTCACGGGTAGGTGACAAGCAGAGTACTTGGGTCTCCCTCACTTGCGTGTCTAATGACTGTAGTATCGCTATGGAGAAAGTGGCTGTTTTACCCGTTCCAGATTGAGCCTGGGCAATTACATCCCTTCCTTTCATGATGGGCTTGATAGATCTTTGTTGGATTGCCGAGGGTTTTTCAAATCCTGTTAAAAACAATTATTGGGATCAGTTTTTTAGACAATGATAAATACCAAACGCAGAGAATACTTAATCTTAAATTGAAGGAGGTGTCTTCCATAACACAAAACAATTAATGTCTGATCACTAGGAGAAATGGGGGGATGTTGAAAAAGAATATTGCTACATTGTCCGCAACTCACCGTAAGCATAAATCCCTCGCAGGAGTTCGTCGCGAAGCCCCATATTATCAAACGTTGGGATAACTTCGACATCTTCACTGGTTTCAAATTCTACGTTTGACAAATCTTCTGTTTGTGCAACACGGCGTGACTTCGGCTCCGCCATTTTGACAGTTTGTCCTCGAATTTTGATTTCAGTAGTTTTGAGAGGAAAAAAAAACAGTAGCGGAAACTGACTAAATATGCCGTAGCTTCATGGCAACTTCCGCTATTTCTGACCCCGATAGACCATACCGCGACAACTAGCGACGACGCCTCCCGACGCCGCTTCAACTACGTTCATTCCGTTTCCGTTTTCACGGCGCTAAAGATCGCATCGAGAATTATTGGAGGTTGTTCCTATATAGATTTAATTCCGGACGTCTACGATTCCTGTGAACTTTGGTATGTAGAATTACTTAGCTACCCTTTATCGTGATTTCTGAAATATTTGATTCACCAAATATCTTTATAATTGATCATTTATTTCAATGATGCGGTTATGCCGCCATCCCGGCGATCCATCTAGCCACGCTATATCAGAAACAGGCGGGGAGTCGGTTCCAAGAGTTTGTGATCCATGATATATATCATAATTATTGCGCATCAAGTGTCTATGAGTTCGATCTAGTTTTCGCATTGCTAACTCGCATTCTATAATGATGAGCACCTCGTACTCGCATCTTGTAAATTTCCCAACCTTTCACTAATTCTTTATCACGCAATCACAATCTCTAAGCACAGCGAATTTGATCGGCCATCTTGCCTGATGCGCTGGCCGGTGATCGGTGGTGTGATTCAAATGTGATCCGCGATGTGTCCTCGTGATGCGTAACATTTGATTTTTCGGTTGTACTTGAGCCGATACCAATTTATAGAAGAGATTTTCAACGTGGTGAAACACTTGCAATCATAGGATAATTTTTTGTTCTAGGTGGTGTTAATTGCCTACTACTATGACGGACGACAAGGTATGCCGCTTTACTACAATTATTGGAAACATATTTTTAAGCTCTTTCGAACCAACTCAAATGTCAATTGTAAAATTAACTTACTTCATTCAACAATTAATCCATTACGTTTGAACTTTGTTCCAGAAGATTGTTTCAACTGCTGCACCAGTGAGTAAAAAGAGGCATACGTATTTTGTTCGAGTGAAAAATCTCTGTCGTCATGCTCTCACGTGTTTCACATCATTTGATACTCGGTGTTGTGAACAATATTTCAACTTTTTATGAGCTAGAAAAATTAGGTCTTCCACAGACACCGTATTCACCTTATGGTGAAGTATGGTCGACTGGAAAGACACAAACGTTTGGAATAAGATTTTTTGCAAGTACAGTAAGTTTTGACTCAAATGCTTACATTCTATGTTGCTTTTTTCCCTAAAGAGAAAGACAAAAATATTTGTCGGTCGCCTGCCCGAAAATTGCCGTAACGAAGAGTTGAGACAACTGTTCCAACGCTTCGGCGAAGTGACAGAATGCGATGTGATGAATCGATATGGATTTGTGCATATGGCCAGGGAAGAGGATGCAACTACAGCTATAAAGACTCTTCACAACTCGAATTTCAAAGGTGCAACCATCAACGTTGAACAATCCACAGGCAAGTCCCGTGGAGGTGGTGGCGGCGGTGGCGGTGGCGCTCGTAGGGATGGAGATCGACGTGGCGGTCCCATGAGAGGTGGACGAGGCGGAAGGGATGGAGGACGTGACGGTCGACCAGGACCTTACAACGACCGTCGAGGTAAATACTATTCTTAAAGCAGGTGGCGCCTCAGAATTTGGGCAAGAGTCTTCTGTTATATTCAGAACGTCTCTAATCTTCTGAGGCAAAATTAAATCTTTGTATAATCCCAGTTGAAACTTGGCGTGTTTAACTGATTCATGGCAAGGATACAATTACTTCGAATTTTCTTCTATTCAGATCTATCCAAAAATAGTTACCCAAGCAACGTAACTTGACACTTATAACTATTTAAGGTGGCCGAGATAGTGGTTTCGGCGGCAACGATCGCGGCGGCCGCGGCGACTTTGGTAGAAGAGGAGACTTCGGAGGTGGTAGGAACGGCCCTGGTGCCGGTAGTGGTTACAATGACTACGGTAATCGGGGTGGAGGCGACTACACGGGTCGTGGTGCAGATTTTGGCGGTGGATACAACGATCGTGGTGGTTATGGACAAAACAACGTTAGTGGTCTAGGAGGTTATGCGACCAGCTCGTCAGGAATGGGAGGTGCCTATGGACCAGCGACCGGTTCTTCCGGAGGATATGGGCCTGCCGTTTCTGCCGATTACGGCAGAGGAGGAGCCGACTTTGGCCGAGCTGCTGATTTTGGAACGAGAGCAGACTTCGGAGGCCGCGCATGTAAGACCTCATTACTTGACATATCCATAAGCTTCAAACTTCTCGCATTGTATCCCTATCTCAATCATTGATTGTGAACATTGCAGCAGCTGGAATGGGAGGAGATTTTAACCGGGGTGGGCCAGCCGACTATGGACGCACAGACAATTTCGGGGGTGCCCGTACTGCCGAATACCCACCGAGAAATGACTACGACCGTGGTGTGTCCGGGCCAATGAGAAATGGAGGTGCAACCACAGCTTACGGCGGAGGATTCGCAGAGTCTGGGTAAGACTTATTAAAAGCCAGGTCACGTTCTTCATGCACCCCACCTTATAAGTCTCGATTTAGTCAACTCAGCGAATCTAACGATAGCTATTTGCATTTAATGAACAATTGAAAGATACTCGGATAATAGGGGCTCGAGGTCCATGAAATTTGATGTGTCTAGTTATCCAAACTTGCTTATATTTACTTTGGATATTAAACTTCGATATTTACCAATTTTATGATGATGCGTCACAGAGGCTTTCCGGAAGGGTCAGGGGTTGTGGGGCATGGGGGATCCGGGGGAGCTGGGGGGTTTAATCAGGGAGGCCAATCGCAATTCAACAGGACCGACGGACTACCCCCTAATAATATGCCTCCATTTAACAGGCCGATTGGCGCGGTGCCAAATTACAGCACGGGCCCAGGACCCCAAGCGGATATGTTTAGCAGAAGACCTGGAAGTGCTGCTCCCAGTGGTGGATACCCTCCGGTTGGTGGAGGGTGAGTTGCAATCTCCTCTTGATATTTAAAGAAAGCCTCGAAATTTGGGCAGGGAATTGTTTTCTCAACATCGAAACTGTTCCTAATCTTTCGAGGCAACATCAAATCCTTGTTTAATCCCAGTTCGAAACATGTATCTAACTGATTCATGGCAAGGATACAATCGTGAAAACAAACAACGATCAATTTTGAAATTCTGATACGATGAAGTTGGCCGCAATTGAGTCGATGCCTCTGTTACATTCTATGGCTTTGCGAATTTCAGATATACCGACGGATATGACCGGGCAGATCCCTATGGCCCAAGAAGTACAGGACGGTGAGTTGAGATTGCAATTGTTTCCGATGTTGACGTACATCTATACAAATACGATTATTGAAACATGGTAACTGTTATTCCACCCACGCGGTGAACGCAATCTGACGAAAACAAGTACTATACTATGTTACAGTCAGATTTAGCAGTCAGTTTACCCATTCTAGCTGTTTATCCGCTTTACTCTTACTTCAATCGTGCCATTGCCTGACTTCACAATAGAGTTTTTGTCGCATCGGTTGTTATTTAACAGAAGTTTGTTGAGCGTTTGGCACTAGGAGAAACAAAAGGTGCCTCTTAATTCCGTTATTCATGGCAGTCTTCTATTTTATACTCCATAATTAACAACAAACCCGCGAACAAAGCGAAAAATTAATCTGCGATTTTCAATTTTTGACCTTTTAGCTTCCCAGGTCCGGCAGACTCGATGCCGCCGAGGTACTAAAGTACTATACCGATCGATAGCGTTCACTGGGGGCAAATGAATGCCTAGCGGCGGTTTGCGTGCGGATATAAAACTGCGCCTCAAGTGTTTCAATCCATCCTGTGTATGGGAAAAAGTAATAATAATAATAATAATAATAATACACAGCCCACTCACACAGTTATGAAACCATTAAACATAAATGTGTAATTTATATTAAACTTAAATTTACAATTCTAAGATACCATAAGATACAGTAAGATCGGTTTGAAATGTTCGATGGATAGCTTGGATTTAGGTTTGTAGCGACATTAAAAGTATTAGAAACTCGTGAAGTTTAACAAAACAAAAAATAAATTTTGATAGCGGACGTCGCGTAATCGCGTTAATCAATTAGCATGGAATTTTATGTTCTAAATTGTCTTGCACGAAGAGTTAGTTCAGTCGTGAAGTTTAGCTCCAGTCTTCTACGAGACCTCTGGGTCGAGGACTTGGTTATTCCATGGTATCTCACCCTGGTATCTGGTAGAGGCTGATAATTATAAAACAACGCTAGTTATTATTTCAAACATTTTCTCAGCTAGCATAGGTGGTCCGCAGTGAAAAATACGAACATAGACTATGAACGATGTGATGTAAATGATTTTTTTTTTTTTTTATATGTATCAACTATGTCTTTGATGTTCATTAATAAACCGAAGAAACGTGAATTGAACAGGTGTTGGTGTGTATCTAAAGCTATGACGCCTCAGAGAAATAGCATTATCTTTCCGTTGTCAAGCGGAGGTGTACAGCCTGGATAATTTTATTCTTTGATTGTTTATTTTGCTTGTTTACAATCTATTTTTTTTTTCTATACCCTTGAATATCGCATTATCATCGCCAAGTCCCATGTTGCTCGAGCAATCCGTGATCTGTAAACGCGTATTATGGGGTAAATAGATGTCCGCAACTGTACTTGCGATAAAAAACCCTGGAAGGTAATAATTGATCTCAGCCATGGGTGTGCTGATGTAAGAGCTTTTTGCCCTGGTCTTGCGTTGCGTCGAAACGCTAGCGATCGAGTGGCCTTCAAAATATCCTGCACGGAAAATGATTCCCCTTTATTCCGAACCTATTGGAAAACGACCACCTGGTAGCCGTGTCTCTGCGCGTGGCTTGTAGATGCGAGCGCTTAACTGCTGGATTAGCTCGACTCCAACTGGCCGCTTATACTTCAAAAATGAGAGCGCATAAGAACACTGGCATGACCCAGCCTTAGATGCGAGCGAGAGCATAACTGGATTAGCCGGATATCAACAGGCGATGCTCGTCATCCTTCTGTAAATGGAGAGCAAAAAGCAGCGTTCTCCTCTTGCCTATACGCGCCCAATAGATGCGGATAGAGACTCTGGCGAATTATCATCCTCCGATAACTGGATAGCGCGAAGCAATTGCGTTTGCGTTCCAAATCTGATGGCTTTGAAGTTGGAAAAGGTATGTTGAGACGCGTGCGACCTTTACTTTTTATCCATTACCGTTTAGAAATCATTCAATCTACCGCCAAGCCAGCTATTGTGTTATCATATCACATACACCCGTCCGCCACAGTCCCCCATATCCTACCGACCCTTCCCATTCGAGGCAACCCCCCTATCTCCCCGTTCAGTTGTTAAATATTAGTTTGCTTTTTTCATTATTAGGGGAAACGTATGAATATGTTATACCTGGCGTCTTCTTACTCTATGATACTAAATAATTTGCGTAGTAGTAATATGTCATGAACAAAAGTGCAATTTTGCTTGAGATATTTCTCATTAATCAGGGCATTGAAAATTTATAGTAGAAACCATTTCAGCAACACACACATTCTGCGCCAAACTTGATGTGTTCAAATTTGCGTAATTAAATATACTTTACGGCGAGATGAAGAAAAGTAGTGTGTCTCTTATGAGTCACAGATCCCTTTAGGGTACAACTTCAAAATTTTAAATATATATCCTCAATTCATGTGGTTTCGAAACTCGAGTGAGAAATCACGAAGAATGACTACACTCTTTTTTCTTTTGACTCTTCACACGACGTTACCAAAAATACCTTGCCAAGCCTGATTTATCTTTGCAAAAGAAATACTTAATTCAGATATTATTGCCAAGCTCGTCATGTTAATTTCTTATTAATTTCCAGAACGTATAAATCAAAATGAAATATTTTAATTCAAATCGTTTGTTATTTGACGGGCTATTTGATATTGATAATGAAAATACGAAAAATACTGTGCCATCATTTTAAAGAAATTGATCGCACCTGAGCATTTTACTTCTACATATTATGTCCCAGTTTGGTAGATAATGAACCAATTCTAATAAGTCTATGTGTTTTTGCAGGTCTACTAAGACAATTTGCCTGCCTTTTATCCAAAATAAAGGGTCCAAGAAAGCTGAGTATTTGGACGTCATGGTAATTCGAAATCATCCTCCGGCTATTGCATCATTGGAGATTCGTCAACCTGGATGAACAGACTTTTGCTTTGAGATGCATTGAAATGAACTCAAATTGCAACGATCATTCCCACTGGTAATCACTGGACGGAATAGAAGAAGAGATATACAAGGATATCTCGACCAATGCTAGGAAGACGGCACCGATCCTGTGTCTCGAAAAAAGCTGAATAAATCATTTGTATTGTTGAAAAAAATAAATGTGAAACATAAAACATTGTTGTACTATCCATTGTCATCCAGCTAGCCCTTTCCATCGACCCATTTCTGTTCTCGGTGCCGAAGGTGTACTTGTTTGATTATTACTATGCTTGTTAGGTAATTGAGTCACATGAAATTCATCTATAAATAATTTTCACAACATTGTGTAATTTGCGGAAAATATAGTTCGTCTGAATAATGCGATCAGCGCTAGTTAATCTAACATTTACATCCCTATCGGATATTCCGTGAACCATAATTGTCATGCGGCAGATTTCGCTTGCCATTATTTGGTGGCACGTGTTGGTGTGTGAACGGTACTGTGTCCCGTGTCGGCCGTATTGCAATCAGTTACAAACCCAAGGGATTGTAAGGAATTCGGTCAACTTTTGACATATTATTCTATCGTGAAAGTGTCGGAAAAAGTAACTGAGAATTTTCAATTAGTCAAGAGCTGCTACTTCGATCTACACATTGCAAGGTGCGTTTGCTCGAGCTTAAATTATTGTTAACCTCACTGGCGATCACATGGCGGTATTGGTTCACATCTGCAATTGAAATTTTTCACAAAGAATTCTCGTTACGATTAGGTCGCCCTAAGTAGCCGTTTTCATGATCTGAAAACTTGATTATATTCTCAACTCTTCTATTTCATTATTCCAAAATTTGTCTAACATCCCATGTGGATTTTGACATACTCGTTGGCGTATGTAAAGTATGCATTTCCCCTTCTGATTGCCCCTACTATAAATATATTGAAATATATCTATGCCTGCATCTAAAATGCGATGTCTGAAGTAGAGATTTTATTTTCAAGAGCTTGATCTACTCACTACAAGTTATTATGAACTAATAATAAGTATTCTTTCTTTCTATACAATTTATGATAATTGCAGATGTCGGTCGCATCATCAAGACTGAGCAGCGTATCCTCAATATTAAAAAGTCCAGGTATGAGGGCAAAAGTGGTCAATCAGGCAAACAGAGTGAGGTTCAAGCTCCCAAAGAACCTTAAGGACATATTGACAAACTTTGGAAATGGCTTAGATCGTAAACAATATGAGAATTTAATAGTCACTATTCGGGATGCAGAGATGAAGGTTTGTTTTGGAACGCAAATAACCCAAAGTAATTGTCTGCTTTACATGGAATTATTTTTAATCGAATGCCCTGTTGCTCGTATTCCAGGACCACGAACTTTTAGAACTATTGACAGAAACGCGTACTTGCATCCCATTGCTTGGTCCAACTCATAAATTGTTTGTAGAAGCATTGTTAGCCCCAAATTGGACATTCAGATCAGTTCAAGTAACCGATGGCTACAAGGGGTTCCTGATAGACCTAGTATCCGCCCACAACTACCATACCAAGCTTGTTATAGATAAACTTGTTAATCAATTTAAGCCAGGTATAGTGTTTTATGTATTCAGAAAACAAAAGTTATAAATAAAAATCAATGCTAATTGATAATCAAATTTTCAGAGGATAATGATAGTGCGACTGAGTGGGAATTTGCTAAATCAAAAGATAAAGATCTACAAAGATTAGGGCATGTGCACGACATCCTGCAAATGTTAATCAGAATAATACCCATGTGAGTATAAGTACAGTGTTTACTTGTTGCACCATATTGTGTCGTCAATTTGGTTGCACAGAGTGGTGCAATCCAATCAATACTTAGTACAATACAATCAGTGGTTAGTCATACAATCTGTTGGCAGGGCTACGGATCTTCTTCTACAATCACTGGTGGAAAATTACCCCTACTTCAGACGTACGACCCAAAGTCATGAGATCTACATATACGCCCTTTTACAAATATTGGATTACGCCCCACATCTCAGATCTGATATTCTTTCTCTCATAATCAATAGGTATGATCTCCTTGTTTATTTATCACACCTCTCGGTATTTCCAATGTCATTATTTGCTCCTCTGCTCTTAGGCTAATCGTTTTGGATGTGAATGCACCTCGTTCTGAAATAGATGAACACGAAGATGAGGAAGATATGGATGAGGGGGACGACGGAAATATTTTCACAATGGACGAGGTTCCGGCAAATGTAGCAAAGCACGAAAAAGAGACAGAGATTCGAAGAATGAAACATCCCGTTGCACACACGTTGGACGTGTGCATGGAGCAGATTCTAGGATACGTACATCAATGCTGCCATGTCCAGGGGACGCTCAACTGGGATACATTGAAGAATCTTTATCACGTCCTTCTGAAAATATTTGAACAGATAATACTACCGACACATGCCAGCCATCACGTGCAGTTTATTATGTTTTATATCTGTAGTTTCAAATCGACAGTATCTGAAGCTTTTGTAAATTGGTTGTGGCGTAAAGTCTCCAATCCAAATGTTGCCCCAATTATCCGGCAATCTTCTGTCTCCTACATCGCTAGTCTACTCGCCAGGGCTACATTCGTTGATTTAGGGTATGTATTTTCATAATTTCACCCTTTGATCGTCACTTACCAATTGAATCTTCACTTGTAGATTGCTGAAAGCAACTTTATTCGAAATGTCCGCATGGATACACAGTTACATAAGTTCACAAGACAGCCTAGAGTGCGCCAATAGTGACGTGAGGGTACACGCTGTGTTTTATTCCGTCTGCCAAGCAATGTTCTACGTAATTGCTTTCAGGCATAAACACCTGGTTAGCACTCGGAAAAGTGAGTAACGAACCTAATGCGAAATAATTAATTCACTTCATCCTCTGTCTACGATTAAGTCACCCATTGAAGTAAATCCGCTTTACATGAAACTGTTCATTTTTTACAGATCTGTTGTTCCTACAAAGCCTGAATTTAACAAAAGTGATAGCGTGTCAGCTGAATCCATTAAAAGTGTGTCAGCCGGCAGTAGTGCAGAACTTTGCTGCTGTGACGCGCACTTACCAGTTGGCTTATTGTTACTCGATAATCGAACACAACGCTCGAAGTAATTTACCCATCATTCAGAGTAGCAACCGTGTTTCTTTATGGCTGGACACTTTTTTCCCATTCGATCCTTACGTGCTGCTGAAAAGTGCCCCCCGGATAAAATCTATGTATATGATGTACCAAGGTGGTGCAGTCGACGAGCAATCTTGTCAGATCGACAGCAAGAATGAAAATGAAGGAGACGACTTCATGGATGAAACTGTTCCTTCTCTGTCCAGCTCTCTCAATCATATGGACGTCTTCTCGTATGGGACATCGCCTGGTTTTATACACCCTTAATGGACAAATTTAACCAATTCGCGGCGCTGCTAAATCGACGCTCTTATGCAATATTATTCACACTGTCTACCGTTTATCGTGTATTTGATACGTGTAACCAAGAATCAACGTTATTAAAATCTTTTATTTATTCGTTACATTCTAAAATAAATCAATTTTTCAAACCATTTTAACCTATCCCGCGAGCATGACAGTAATTAGGTAATGATTGGGTAAGCACAATTGAATACTCCGAGATCATCGAATAAAATTTATTTCATCACAGACTCGACGTGAAACACTGGATAAAGAACTTAGCGCGGCTAAGTTCGGATCGACCTACCTATCCGATCCACACCCATGAGGATACATACGTAATTTGAATATGCAATCGAGGAATTGCTATGATTATTCTTTTACGAGTCGAAATTGAAATGAAATTAATATAGCATAAAGTAGCGTCGTATAAATATTATCAAAAATACTGATTTTTCGAAAATTCCGAGTATAGCGTCATGTCACAGACAACATCCTCGTCACCGAATTTCGTTGTTATCAATTACACTACATTGAGATGCGTGGGGATTTCTTCCTTCTGTTGGACCAATGCTGTCAAAGCACGCTCAACGTTTTCAGGCAGGTGGTCCAGCAGCATTCGCGGCATCACGGATAGTTCCATGAAATCTTCAGCTTGGGCCCAACGCATCTCATATCGGCAATTTTCCGCCCTGTCTTCGTCACTGAAATTTGAACATAAGTGTTTGGTTATCTCGATCGAGCGGACGACTCGGTGAATAATTGGTTTTTATAGTGAAATCAAAGCAACTTCTCAATTGCGTATTACCTGTCTTTTTGTTGGGGTGTTGACTTACATCGAGCGATATGAAGTATCCGACCAGCGGTGTACAAACGAACACTGGAATACCTTCTCAAAGCGACATCCCGTTCCAATATCGTTGTTTCCTTGACAGAAAAGATGAAGATATTAATTATCTTGGGGGATGATGTGTTGACAGGTATACTAACTATGTCTCGTGTGGGTGGATCGGCCAAGAGTGGAAGTTGTCCGGGCGATGAGCCCATCGTATTACCATTACGCCACATGCGGTCAAGATCTCTGTGAGGCACTCCGAACAGGGCATATCCCAAACCATTGAGCACTACCCTGTACTGAAATTCATGTGAGTATTTAATCTCTTTTACGCGTTGTGTATGCGATGAAAAATGACGCCTGAAAAACTCACGACATCGGTGCATTACCTTTGGCAAACGGCAGGCTTGTAGTGTGATCATTAAAGATGTTCGGAAATTTTCTATACTATCTACACTAAGTCGCATAACGAGATCGTCTCCAAGTCCAACCGTGAACACAAATTCCTCGGTGACCCGAGCCGCTTCCCGACTGAGCAGGCCAGCTATATCCGATCAAAAACTATTACCAATCAAAGCTGTTCGATCGCATAGAATAGTCATAGTGAAATTTTAGACTCACCGGGTGTCGCAAATGCGTAGACTCTGAGCTTCGGGTATATCGGTCGGATCAGTAATCCTAGTAGCACAGATAGCCCGGCACCCAAGCTATGACCTTGAACGTATACCTGATAATGTAATTCATATTCGACCCTGCTCTTACGTAATCAATATTGTAGTACTAAGGTTGCATGTTATTACCTGTCAGGGTGAGACTGTAGTGGGGATATAAGGTGAACGCCTTAGTTAAAATCTGAGATTCATTAAGCTGTTTCAAGAGGAACTTTGCGCCGATAATCATCCCCCTATGAGCCTACAAATGATTATTTCAAGTTAGATCTTTCCTCTCGAATTTTTATTCGCGATTCTGTACGCAATCGCTGATTATTTACCATACTGCCTGGGGGTAAGCCGTCGGCTTCAAATGCATCCGATGCTGCGGCAATATCTGTAATAAGATCGCGCAATGACAGCGATCCGCGGATCACAATAACAATGCTCTCAGTTTTATGATCAGCCACTACGCAGAAGGGTATTTCGCAGAGGTGATTTCTGAAGGAGGCGTAGAGAATATCATCTTCCGATAGTTGTGATAAATATTTTACCCCAGCAAGATTACAAAAACAACAATTGTCATCGATTATGATATTGTGCTTTCGCCTGGAAGGAGATAATACTTATAAAAATTGCCAATAAATAATCTGCAGTCAAACGTGTAGCGACATACCTAAAACACGCACAGCAGGTCATGCCTCTGATGAGTCGAAAGCACCCCGTACATACGTGTTGATACATGACGAATAACCAGGCGTAAGAAGCTATGGATAACTGCATGTAATGCTGTGCCCATTCCAGTGACATCCAGCTAGGTGCACTGTCGAAGATTTCCCTGGTATCTTTTCAAAAGTAGAAGAGAATCGTAATAATTTAGTGAAAAGAGAAAAGTAGAAGAGAATGAATGATAGGGTGGACATTATTATGTAAGAATCTTACCGGTAGTGTAGACTGGGCGATTGAAAATGTGCAGCCTCCGCATTTCCAGAGTTTCGCGTTTTTGTCTCACTCTTAATAGAATACAACCCGCCATAACGTCGGTGGGTACTAAATCCGTGCCACGAAATAGAGCGCTCAGTAATCCTATGTGAATCGTATAGAAAAATGTGAATGCTCATATGTTGTGAAAACATTAAATCTCGAAAAGCGAGATTATTATATTAACCATAATTATTTTTGGGCAGTAATTTCATTCGAGCTTCTGTGCGTAATCTGGATCTTGGTGTACATTATGGAAACATTGCAGCCTTACCCATATGTACCTATGTCTCACCAGCAACATGTTGGAAAGTTTCATGCGCGCTTTCGTCTCGTCGCATCCACCAGAAGAATTTGAACCTCCGCATCCATATGCTAGAGACCCTGTAGTGCTCCTCGGAATCTGGTACAGTTTTATCTTTCAGACCCAATGATCCCAGCGGATCGAATACTAAAGCCAAGCCCAGAATACTCAGACCCAGAAGTACCCAATCAAATAGAACGAGCCCCTCTACCACAGGAATGGTATAGTTGTCATCTAGACAGCTAACTTTTTGCGTGAATATCCAAAATGTTCCCAATATATTCCATGTTATTTCAGGAAATATCAGTAGAATTCTGTGAAGAGAACAGATTATCAGTGACCCTTTTTTCATAGAATTCTTTCTTTGGTCATTGTACAGGAAAAATCCCGCAGGAAAGAACATCCAGGTGTACAAATATTACTTGATGGTAAGGAGTGGTTCGACCAGTCGACGAGGGTGTGTATCTGTGATGGCACCTCTCGAGCTGTGAGTTACTATGGCAAATAGGAGTATGGTCACGACGCCGAGAAGAATCAATTCACCAGCTAGAAAAACTCGCACTAGTTCTCCACCGATGCGGCAGCTCCAAGTTATATCGTAATATTTGATGCAGGCAATTGTCATCAATATAAACCTATAACAATGTCTTGGTATATACTTGGAGAAATCAACCTGGTATGTATCTTCATTAGATATTTATCAATTTACCAAGTAATGCGTATGAAAATTTCAAATAGTCCAGGATACACGAGATCATCTGTAGCTGCCAACCACTTGCGCCCGAACAATTTTAACGCCGGCATCTTACTGAATAATACAAAATAAAAAGTACGTTATCGGCGAGCATACATTTTTTGATTGTTGTTGCATCGAACAGTGCGTTACTCATTATTCACAATTATTCAAATTACCAAACTTTTTGTACGTTTGTTTCAATTTTGACGTAGGCGCAGCACACATTATGCACGTAGTCTTCGAGTATAGGTATACATAATAATTGCAGATGGATTTCGTGTGACGAAGATACCTAATTATTGAGAATTTTTTTCTTCCTTTTTTCAGCGTTGGATACCGCAGAATCGGTTGAAGCTAAATTTCGCGGTGCCCTCACATACATACAAGAAACGCAAATTTGACCCTCAAGTCGGGTTCTCCTTCTTTCGGTGACGTCCGTTCGAGCGCTTCGAATTGGTTCACCGACCTGGTCTTTCCGTCCAGGCACTTCGGTTTACACACCTGTTTGTGTAATATTATAATTCATAGACATAGGTATTAGGTATGCGGTATATACGAATTTCATGAATACATAGATAGGGACTCATGTTCATAAATCATATTCCCGCGTCTGACCGGCGACTACGTGCCGATTTTGTACAAATACCGGATCGCATACCATCCGCAACTACGTACTTGTATCTATGCCCGCATCTACACTGTACCTGTTTTTTTACGAATAAATATAGTTATGAATACCTATACTCTTTTAAAGGCTCTTATTATGTTTACGTGTAAGACCACTAAGGCCGTATGAATTGTACTCTTTGGACTGTAACGCAAAAACAGCCTTTCAGTCCGGTGACTGTAAATCAAAGATGTATGACGAAGGCGTTTTTTTCGACGCTGCTTTACCTCGACCAAGCGGTACCTCATGATTCGTACTTATTCAGGAATGGCATCTGCTGCACCTTGTAATCTTCTGTACCAAATTGTGGAACCGGAGAAAGTCCCGCAACGTGGAGAAAGCTCGGGCCTATAAACTAACTCAGATGACACACGTATGTGTGTTTATGACGGTATGAGTGAATAATTCATCACACATACCGATCCCTATGCGGTCGAGCAGTATAACTATTACGTATCGAGGGTACATGCATAGACAGATGTTATGGAAAATTCATTTGCTGGTCAAAGAAAAAAGATGGAGGACTCGGTACCTTTGTACCTTCATGTACTTGGCAATAGTTCCTTCTTTATTTTTAGTTTTTTTGTTTCAATCACATCAGTGTGTTGGTGTGGTTTGCGGAACTTACCCTTATTTTATGTATTCGTATGTAGGGTATCTTTGCACCTGTGTAAGTTGAACAGTATTATTGATTAATATTGTTGATCGAATTTACTACAATGATTGAAGAATCCTTGTCACGAGATACTCGATAACGAACGCGAACTTCTTGACACTGTGTTGACGCGCGGGATGATTTTTGAACTTTTTCCGCTTGCGGCGGTAAAGGCGCACGCACGACTGACGTTTGATTTTAAATCTCATTCAATTTTGACGGATTCGTAAAGAGTGAATGCTTCAACGATACACCGCTACGCTCTGTAACGTTATAATGGTATAAACAGGTACACTTATGCTGCGGGTGCACCAGACCCGTTCACCTTGCTCCACGACTTCTTGCCCCTCGCGCTTCCTCTCCTCGTCTTCTCGTGACTTTCCCTCCTGCAGCACATGCACGAGACCAGCTACCCATACACCTTCGTTGTCTTGGCTCAGTGTACACCGATCCGAGTCCCCGAATCTCTCTATCACAGTACCAGGATGTCCGCATTTTCTCGCACCGAGTTCGTCCACCCCATCTACAAGATTATTAAATGTCTAGAATCTTTCTCTGATTGTCTGAAATCCATAGTTTACCTTCACTTTACCCGGTTCATTGTACAAACATGCTTTTCAAGGTTTCCAGGATAATTTCTGTTCTTTTATCAAAATGAAGTACACATGTTTTTCAAATCCATGCAAATCAGCTTCATGATTGAAATCGACGTTGTCAACATATTGTTAACGTTGGGCGAGGAACTGCGGTTTTGGAAGATTTTCATCGTCAGACGTAACAGGTGTATGCTGCATTTACAGATCAGGCATTACCCAGAAGAAGTTGTCTGAAAAGCAAAATGAACATTTACACAGTTCCCAACGTCTATTTACAGAAAGAAAAATCGAAATGAGTCGGAGATACTACCTTTCGAGTGTGCATGTCTTTTGATTACCAGCTGTGCTCGCGGCTTTTAAATCTTTGGCGATCTCTTCATAAGTTCGCGCTGCCAATGGATGACGCTGTGTGCGATTGGCCATTGGCGTCATGGGGGTTGGCGGTGTTGAGGCCGCAAGGGGTGGTGATGGCGGTTGCGGATCGTAGTGTGGGTCCATCGCTAATTTATCTTCAGTTTTATCATTCCGAAACTCAGGAAACTCCACGGGCAACTCGTTAATCGTTTGTCAATGGTGAGGGATGCAACTGTCTTCAGATACGTCAGCCTCCGAATCTGAAAATATCATTTAAATTGGCGGATGTCTACGTTAAACGATCCATTTGGGGTACCAAAGTTTGTATCGTTGTTTGCTTTTAAGGTTACGTACCTTTACAGTGTTTAGAGTTCACTAGATGTAATAGAGTGCCTGTCATGGATTTATGGTGCTGTTGGTTATGGAAAGGGTAATAGTCGTGATGACAGTGATGATGGTGATGATAAATATAATGAATATACCCTTGGTTGGATATCAATAACTTTGTAAGGCCCCCCGACAAATGGTTGCAGCCTGCGGTATGGTTATGCGCCAGGGTGGGACACGGCGCAATGTCCGAATTCTCTTGGTGGGAGAGCACGGGGTTGGTAAAACTTCGTTGATTTTATCGTTGGTCAGTGAGGAATATGCGGAGGAAGTACCGAGCAAAGCTGAAGAAATAACAATCCCTGCCGATGTTACTCCGGAGCAAGTTCCCACTCACATCGTCGACTACTCGGGTTTGCATTTTAACTATGTTATTTCTATTCCTTTCCTACAGCATGGAAGGAAGTCATTAATTTAAGTTATGAACTCCAAATAAAGAGACGGGTGTAATTTTACTATTCATTAACAGCCGCCGAGCAAACCAATGACCAACTGTCAGAAGAAATTCAAAAAGCGCATGTGATCTGTGTGGTATATTCGGTTGAGGATGAAGATACCTTGGACAGAGTAGCCAGCTACTGGTTACCTCTGATCAGGCAATGTTCAACGACCAACCGATGTCCAGTTGTTCTTGTCGGCAATAAAATTGATCTTGTCGACTATTCCACCATAGAGGTATGTTGCTATGTTCGAACAATCTTTCATTTGTTATGTCTCGCAATGCTTTTATACAACCGTATTTTTCAGGCTGTCTATCCAATCATGAAAGAGTTTTCCGAAATTGAAAGCTGCATCGAGGTAAGATATTTCTAGAGATCTTGATTCGATCAGCACCTACCGGCTGTTTGCTAAACCAGTTTGATTGATTGCAGTGCTCTGCCAAGACATTGCAGAATATTTCGGAAATGTTTTATTACGCACAAAAGGCTGTACTCCATCCTACAACTCCGCTGTACGACTATGACACACAAGAGGCAAGTATCGGTGCAACTATCGTGCCTACATTATAACCAACTCGCTCATTTCAAATTCTTCATTCCACAGCTGACAGAAGAATGTAAAACTGCCTTGCAGAGAATATTCAAGGTAAGCAGTTGAATTAGCAAAACCTCAATGATCTGTGCTCGAGATGTTATCAATGTTTATTTGTGTATTAGATTTGTGATCTGGATAACGATGGTTTGTTGAACGACATGGAACTAAACACGTTCCAGCAATGGTGTTTTAATACTCCTCTACAGCCCCAAGTTCTCCTCGACGTCAAGGCAGTTCTTTCCAAAAATATTTCAGATGGAATAAGCGAAGGATGTGTAACAATGAACGGTATGTCTCAATTGCCTAACTTGGTCACAGTATAGCCAATAATTAGTAATCACTAAATATTGCTTATTTTCCAGGCTTCATGTATCTACAGTGTTTATTTATTCAACGAGGGCGTAACGAGACAACCTGGGCTGTCCTGAGAAAATTTGGTTATGACAACGATTTACAGATGTCCAAGGAATACGTTCATCCTCCGTTAGTGTTGATTCGTTACTTGTGCTCATTCTGTGATATGTTCAAATTTAAAAAAACATTCTATTTACAGTCTGAAGGTGCCACCTGGTTGTACAACAGAATTATCACACAAAGGACATGAATTTTTGGCGGTACTTTTTATGCAGCATGACTGCGATCATGATGGTGCACTGTCCCCCCTAGAAATGGATACGCTATTCTCCCGCTGTCCGAGTCCACCTTGGGGAGATGAATATCGATATATGGTTACTACCAACGAAAAGGTTCGCACCGTCTTCGAGCTTGCAAGAAAATTACTGCACAGTGTCCGTAAAATACGTACTAAAGAAACGGTTGGTTGTTATCTTACAGGGTTGGATAACTTTTCAAGGATTCATGGCCCAGTGGGCATTTATAACTTTAACCAACGTGCGGAAGACCTTGGAATACATGGCTTACCTTGGCTACAACATGTACAACAACGAGTGTCAAACGAATGCGGTTAACGTAACTCGTGAAAAAAAGCTAGATCTAGCAAAAAAACAGTCCAGTAGAAACGTCTACAGCTGTCATGTCATTGGACCCAAGAGCAGCGGCAAGACGACCTTGTGCAGAACCTTCATAGATCCGATGCTCGAGGTAAATGAACCTTGTCAATTTTCTACTCTTGCAGCACTTTTTTTTTTAAGTTTCCTCGTAAGTGATATGTTTCTGCTGTTTTCCAGAAATTAAAGCCAGAAATAGTTCCCCCCAACGCACACGTCACAGTGAATACCGTTCATGTATACGGCCAGGAAAAAACCATCGTTCTCAGAGACATCAACATCCTAAATGTTCAAGACGCTCTGAGTCCGGGTCAAATCCAATGTGATGCGGCAGCCCTCGTCTACGATGCCAGCAATCCAAAGTCTTTCGAGTACATTGCTCGAATTTTCATCGTGAGTTGTGACCTGCATATTGTTTGAAAGTAAGTCGAGACCAGGCATTGAAAAGCTAATTTTCTATTCTTACAGAAATACTTCGCAGATAGTAAGATTCCAGTGTTGATAATAGCTAATAAAAGTGACCTGACCGAAGTTAAGCAGGAGTATCTGCTGCAGCCTTCCAGTTTCTGCAACAAATATAAACTGATGCCACCTCAGCCTTATAGCGTGACACGGACCGTGCGTCGAGAAATATTTGTTAAGCTAGCTACAATGGCAGCGTTCCCGTAAGTGTATTCGCATCTCTATTTCGACATGATTCGATGATATTAGAAATCAATTCAATTATCAATCGACATCGTTCGATAACAAACGATTATTGAACGAATGACGAATAACCTTGTCAGAAATTCGAAAAACAAAAAAATTCCACCACAGTAGTAGATCACTACAGAAGCAATGGAATTAGTCTTTGCTAGAAACTAATACAGAGATGTTTGACGTTTAGCCGCTTTCAAGCAGCGTGGGTATTGTTTTACAAGCACAGGTTGGTTGAATCTGAGACTTATATTACCAAAGCTTTTACAAGGCATATATTCTCTGCCAAAACTTGCACCTGCATCTGCACCTGCACCTACACCTGCATCTGCAAATGCACCAGTAATCAAAGTTCACGTCATCGATCATGTGCAATTTAATCATTTGGCATGAAATATGATGCGCACGAGACAATCCTAGCCTCCAATTTTTGTTATCGTAAGATTGATTACGCCATTATATTACTATTTTCAGTCCATTGAGGCGAATGGTCCACATGTTACTTGTCAAACCCTCAGCCATTGAATGGTGGAGTTCGTTCAGAAGGTCAAACTCAGTATTATACTTTTGGTCTTTTTGCTGTTACGTGTGAAAATTTTGGCCTAACCGTAATCGATAATCGCTCTTCATTGGAATGTTCATTGTGCATGGATAAACTTTTCATAAATTTCTACAAATTTCGATGAATCCCCTTTCGAAGTATTGAAAGCCTGATTGTGAATGATTCCTCTTTTTCTTCATCCTGGCGTGATCCTATCAAACTCTATTGCATACTTTGTGGTACTCCATAGCGATTCATTTTCTTCCAATGAACGAAGGATTTATTCTTGTAAAATATGATTTCAGGCACATGAAGCAGTTCGGTTTGATCCAAGGAGAATCTGTCGTTTGGTGGAAAGCTGGACTGGGTCTCGCCGTCGCAACCGTAGCTGGATTTGTTGTGATGCGTGTTCTCAATACTGACAAGAGATAGTTTAAAGTAGTTTGAGTTTGGGCTATTTTAACGACAAACTCCATTAATAGATAATCCACACATATGCTTATGATAATGATAATGAATACTGAATACGCAACAACAACAACAACAACACATACACACTCACACTTCTTACAGTGTGATATACAAATACACTTAAAAAACTGTATTAAACTCTACTCGTAAGATATCCGAATGAATAATCTATCGCGTGTCGAGTTGCTGCATTTGTTCAAGAATAAAACGACCTGTTCACACAATTTCTGTAATGACGTTACTCAAAACAACCCGAAAAGAACCATGTACGCACAGAAACGTACATGCAAACTTGACATACATTGTTAGGAATGATAGATGCGATACATTATGATACCCTATTTATTGTCTGCACTTTTCATTGCGGACTATGTGATTCGATTCAACGGCTGCAGTGACAGTGAGGTGTCGACAAAGATTTGTAAACATAAATCATTGAAATTCGTATATCGCTATACCTCGAACAAAAGATGAGTTATACGTCTTCTGTGTACGTTGCGTTATCGTTAAATACAGAAAAAATTGATTATATGCATAAAATTGATTGCAATAAAGTTTTGATTGTCCATTTGATGTGTGACATTATACTTTATCCAGTTCTATTATGTCCCCGAGTTTGTGCTGCATTACGTCTGGGAGATTTCTGAATGTTTTTCATGTGTTTTCCTATTTTTTCTGCATTTCTTTGATATGCCTAAAGTCGGTAAGACTGAGATTTGTTAGTATTCAATTCCCCTGTAGCTGCTGCCGCGTTGGTTTCCTCCGATCGATGAGGTCACCTCTACCATTTCAATACCCCGGAGTCCTTCAGGGGGAGCTAGGAGTTACTAAATTGAACGAACGGCACAGTAGGGACTGTTCTGGAGCCGTAGGCGTTCGCTGAGTTTCAGCAGGACTCTAAAGACAGGGTCACGGGATCTCCTGACTGGGGTCTGCAGTCGGATGGTATTGTGGCGGCTGGTTAGACATGCGTTTGCAAAGAGAGTAGAGTTCTTGTCGTTGTGTAGTTAGAAAGAAGTAAAACTCATCGCCACCAACAATGAATATTGATTAATTCTTTTTATACCATATAAAACGGAAAAATCGACCCGTCACATTAATTTAAATCAAATTATCTGAAAACCATGTGATAAAAAATAATTGTTTGTTTTATCCTCAACGAATTGCACGTTATACATTACATGCAATAATGAATATGATTTAATTCAACAATCGGCGAAATACGTGTTCGTTTTTCGTTTATTCAAATAAAGTGTTGTTATAAAAACCGTGTCGTAATATTCGGTAAAACACCCCTGTAGGTGCATGCATCTCAGAATATTGGATTCAGTTTAATGGTGAATAATTTCCACCCAACGACATCACTATGGTTGCTAAGCACTTTACTCAGGGTAAGTTTTTCCAAGCAACGTGCAATCATGTATATTTTTCAACCCTTATACTCTATGAAACTAATGATTAAATTTAACACCGCTTCAAACTAGTTTCGATCGATTTTTTGTCATGCATCAAACATGAAATAAAATAAAAAGACAAAAATATTTGTAACCGCTACTGACATCAACCCTCGCCCGGGTCTCTATTTACCGTTAAGGGTAGATCATATCCAAAGTTATACTTGTGATTCCTTCATTTATAAATTTACAAAAACTGTAATTATTAGGTTCGGTATTCTTGAATATCAAATATTAAGTTTCATCGTTGTTTTTATCGCAAAGGACCAATACAGCAGAAATTATTGCAAACACATCTGATGCATTTGCTGTATTATCGAACCATAATTTGTCAAATGAAAACGATTGCATTCGAAAAATTATCCCAAATATTAATTTACGCAGATATTCTCTGATACATAAGGTTTGTGCATAGTAGACCCATGTATATCAGGTATACTAATCCGCTTATGTATATAAAATACACGCTAAATATACGTAGATACGTGTATACGTATATCCATGTATACCTTATGTATATTTGGTAGAAACAGCTGTCAACGACTGAACGCAATCCCCTCCCTCTCTTTCTTTCGAGAAACACCATCAGTGCTCAAAACCATAAGAACACATGCCGTATGTCGTCTGGGCTGGAACAAAAGTCACACATTTTATTTATCTTTTTTCCCGGACATATCATCGTCGTTTGAAATGACTAATAATTAAAATATGATCTCACAATTTAAGTTGTCATAGATTCTCACCACAAAAAAAAAATAAAAATAGAGAAAGGTAATTGTGAGGGAGATGAAAGTTACACTTATTTTCAGAATATACAACTACCTTTTATCATAGAATGAGTCCCCCTTTCGTTGAAGACAAAAAAAGAAAGAAAAAAAAAAAAACTTCCGTTGCTTGCGTGTAGACGTTGGCCTCCGGTATACCTGCTGCTGCTTTGTTTAGTTGAGTGAGAAGCGAATGACTCAGAGACGGTTCACAGATCACTAAATTCCGGGGATTCCCTCTCTAGATACCGCTGTTACTGATGATGCTGATGATAATGATCTCCTTTGCATGACTCAACTGTCGAAATGAATGAATATATAAGTATATGTAGACATTATACACATAACGAATAGTCGTAAGAATCACCTCCTAACGGAGACGTTGATTCAGATCGTGTTTTTTTGTTCCACATCTCGTGACGACTGAGTAAAGACAGAGTAAAAACCATAATCTATCCATAAACTATCTGGGGTGGTTAAAAAATAGATGAAGGAATGAAGTATGAAAAGAGAGCTTGAACCAAGGATGAAAGCAGAGCCAAAATACTTGAGAAGCAGTTTATCGACTGCTCCATGTTAAGCTCCGAATAGAACTACTCCGAGTAAATATAAACAGTAGAATGAGAGAGCGATAGGTAGTGAAGAGGTTTTTAAAACTGAAGCTGAATAATTACAACGACATGTGTGTATAATTTTATACCATACAAAACCTTTTCTGTTAGTATAGATTTATAAAGAATTAGGAGAACAAAAATTAGTCATTATTAGAGCAGTGAGCGTCAATAAAATCGATGAAATCCGATATTAGCATAAATTATCACTATGATTCGTTACCTCTTTTGATGTCGCAAAT
Organism: Athalia cordata; assembly: GCA_963932425.1. Taxonomy (NCBI): domain Eukaryota; kingdom Metazoa; phylum Arthropoda; class Insecta; order Hymenoptera; family Athaliidae; genus Athalia; species Athalia cordata. The sequence goes on from OZ010626.1 coordinate 39,306,087, forward strand.
CCGCTTACGTTAAAACAAGAATTCTACGCGGATATGGAGAGTGGTTTACTGTTGCAACAGCCGCAGCCTTCCTTTTCCGTCTCTGTATTTCCCTCTTATCTTATATCCACGTGCGTTTGTTGGCGACATTTTTTATACGGGTTTTGCATTACTTTTAATTTGTCCTTGGTAGTGGCGAATAGGTATTCATGTTCGTTCATCTTTGCAGTTTGCAAAGTGATATACGTATGTGTGGCTTCCACATAATTAGAGGAAACGGACGTTAATCTCACAATTGCGATAAAGAAACCGGCACGGAAGACTGGAAATTTAATTGAATGATAATGGAAAACTAATAGAGTGAAAAAGAGTGAGGATGAAATGAGGAAATTTTTTTTTTTACCGCTGTCCCATATAGGTACGTTACGATCAAAGTATAAAAAAAAAATCAGAGGAAAATTGTAGATGTAATGCTCATGTTATTCCCAACATTATTATAACGTCTAAAACGAGCTGCTTACCCTTTTTTTTTGATACACTTTTTTATAAGACTTAGTATAGGTATTAGGATTATAATCATTATCGTGATTGTTGGGTACTTCTTCATCTTTTTCTATACGTTGTGTCTTCGCCGACACGCGCTCAGACGACCTGCTGCAGCTGCTACAGGTGCTGTGCTCAAGAAACTATACCCTATGTATGATACTACGGGGTTTCTTATATACTTATATACTTCGGTTTCTGATGAAGCGTGCAGAGAATATATATACATATACAAGACAAAAAAGCTATAGCAGCTGCTCTTTCTGCACCGCTGCAGCGCACGGTTATGCTCCTATATCTATATAAGGATGTTATTTTGCAGTTTATACCTTTAATGTTTTCTAAAAATCTTCGATCTTTTATTTTTCAGGATCCAGACCGGAGACTGGTGTCCCTGACATGACGATAATCAGCGACATAGATGAGACAGGAATAAACAGAAATCTTCAAGTTCGTTATCAGAGGGACCAGATATACGTATCCTTTTCTAAAACAGAGAGAGAAACAAACATTAGTGTAATTAAAACAAGTCATGTGACGGTTTTTTTTTCTTTTTTTTCTTGTTTAATTTAAATGTAGAACATGCGCTAACTCGATAGACGCAGAAATAGGGTGTGCGAAGCGAATTTAATGTTAAACGCGCGCGTGTCGGCATAGTTCGTTTTCATTTCGGGGTGCAACACAGCAGCAGTAGCAGCAGCGGTGGAAGGAGGTCGACGACGACCCTCAGGACGGTGACCCCGCGGCATTTTCTCCCACCCCTTTCAATTCAACAACCCCCGGTGTCGTATAGCTCAACCAATTTAAGCACTAGGTCGCTTTATAGGTATGCCGCTGCTGCTGGATTGCATATGCAAAACGAACCTTCTAACTAATGGCAATTTCCTATACTCCTTGACAATTGACGTTTTACAACAAGCACATACTTATGGCTATACCCACGTAACTATACGGCATTGAAATATAAAGGGTGATTCAAAAAGTACAACTCTATATTCCAATCTGTGATCTTCTAAAAATCCTAATTTATTCGTTCATATATTCTTGTCACAAATACGTACGAACGTCGTGTACTTATATGAATTGGTAAAATGATTAACTAAACTATATTCACGGTACATCAGTGTAGTATATTTATATAGCATAATATATATTTTTGTTCCCAAACTGGGCAGCGCACGTCACTTCTTATACTGTTCGTTACGGTAATAATAATAACGTTACAACACCGGTTGAAGTTACTGATGACTTCAGCAGATCTCTTATAAGAGAAGATCCTGGGAGAACTTTATGATTTGAATTTAGAAGAAAAATTTATCATGCGTTGAAGCGATAGTTCGAAACACGTTTCTCTAAAGATTCGAAAAATTAGTTTTGAAAGAAACAACAAAATCGAAGAGAAAATGAATGATAAAACTCACCCTTCATATCTGGGAGTCGTTTTAACAGAGAGGGTTGTAAAATCTGTATTGTACATAACGGATGTACTATATGTGGTGAGTCATATCCATTGGGAAACCCGCTACCCTTAATATGACGTCACAGAAAAGTGCAGGAGGGAAGAGTTCTCATTAAAAAAAAAAGGAAGAACATTCAACCCTACATACATGTATAATAACAATAGCTGGCAAAGACCTTGAATCCCTTGCAAACTCACTTTCTTTCTGTCTTTGATTTTTTCTCCATCTCCCCCTACTCCCCTTGAAGAATCATACCAACCAATATATTTATATATGTTACTACAAAACGTCGCGCAAGGAATACGTGATACCCAAAGATACCTTGGGACCGGAAGAAGGAGCCGGGGGAATTTATTTGATACTCCGACAATTACTGACTTATGATCGTTATTGACTTCATACGCTGTCTAAAGTAACTCGAATACTCGTACCGTTTTTACTCGACCCCGGGCTTCTGCTATCTGTACATTATGTTACAATAAACAAAATTACGGTAATTTTCCTTAGTCAGATTTTAGACGTACACGGGCTCGATCCTGATCGCTGTGAATCCTTACAAGGAGGTGGACATTTACACAACGGTAAGAACAAAATAGTTTTCTAACATTGTACGCGTATACATAACATTATATTATAACGTCAGGCGTATGGCCATAATATAAAGTTCGCTGTACCGGCGCTTGCCACGTGCTTCCGGACTAAACTATATGTGCACTTTAATATTATAATAAACCGGAAGTTCTATCTTAAGAATAGTAATAACAGAAAATCGTTATAGGTGGCAAACTATTATTATACACTATAGGTTTTGGAGATATAACCAGCTGCAGGCAATATGATAAACCTGCGAGTGCAGAGCTAAGCCTTTTAACTTTTCCTCCATCACTTGCCGCCGCGTCATTATTATTATGATGATATCTAGAGCACTTTAAAAGCCTCGTTATAAGGAACAACCCTTTTTCTCTATTTCTCATGACTTGAGGGAATTATTTCTGGCTCGTTTCCACTCGCTTTACTTTCTTTAGTGGGTATAATTTTTGTAACCTGAAATGTTACGATATTCTCAGAATTGCGCAAAAAATGGTGATGCGGTATTCTTATCGTATAGCAATTCGAAGCATTTGCGGCATTACTATTCGTACGTGTGCGTGTGTGTGGTGTTTGTCGTAGAGAAACAGGAAATGGATATCACCAGGCGTTTCTTTGTCGCCGTTGACGGGTATTCCGGCCACGATGATGACAATCGTTACGTTGTCTGCGGATATTTAGGGCAGATATACCGACAACGATGCGACGATGATGTTGTGTCTCCGGATATTAGACGACTCAAGGACATTCCTGTATAAAGCTAAAAAAAAAACCTTATCATTGCATTGACGTACCTAGATAATCGCAGCTGTAGAATGGAACTGTTATAATTTATAACACTGCATCTTAGAAAAGAATAATTATAGAATTCAAAATAGAAGCTAGAAGAAAAATAAAAAATGCTCAAAATACCGAAATCGTGTAGAGGGTGGTGCTGGTAGGATATAGACTGTAGAGTTCTAGAAAAGAAAAAAAATGAATAATAAATAAGATAAAACGTACTGCAAAAGTCGAAAAAATCTTTCAACGTTATAGCAATGGCCGCTTTTTTCCCGTATACCTCGCAGGATAAACAGCAACGCAGTTACTATTTTCAGATTTGTTAACGCTCCTCACTATCCCTGCAATCCAAACAATCTTTCCTTCTCACTCGTTGAACTAAGTAAACCCCACATAAAACTGCACCGTATATTGCAGTGCAGTATAACATCAGCAGCTGCAACAATTTATGTATATAGTTTTCTTCCTGACATTCTTTTAAACTGAACTAAAAAAATATATGCATATGTCTGAAAAAAAAAAAAAAAAATATTGGTAAAATCGGAAAAGGATAGTTTTTGTTTTCTCGCCAAGGAGGTAGATAAAACATTACTTGGATATGAGTATGATAATACGACGGTGATAGCAAAAATATTAAAAAGGGAATAACTGCGGCGTCCGTAGTTTCCACTGCAGATGCAAGATAACGATGTTATCGCAATCATGTGAATAAAAACTGCCGGAGCTATTGTATGGTACATATTCTGATGCCGCACTGTGGTTTTTCCCCTCCAATTTGAAGTAAATTCTCCTAAGTAGATATATCTATGCGAGCATCATTCAGAATTGCATACGAACATGTCTAACGAACCCACCTTTTGGCCTTAGTTATTCTCACATTTTCTCAAAAAATAGAAGGTAACGAATGTAAATATGTCTCGAAAACTGCCAATTGTAAAATTTATGGTTTTATGAAGGAGGTTGTTGAAGCGGCTGTTGGATGTATACCAACGCTATATTGCTGTGATTGTATTGGTCCGGGGAAGTTTGCGGCACTCATTTGCCTGCAGCAGCCAGCAATAGCGGTAGCATCAAGTAGGCAGTAACAGAGGAGTTAACTGGGTCAGAAAACCAGAGCGTTTCCTGAATACCCCGCTTCATAATTTCTGGAGTGAAAATAAAGAAAGAGAAAACGAGAAGAAAAAAAAATAAATAAAGAAGTTGAATGCAACGCCACCGAGCAACAACCTTTCCACGAAATCGATGTTTCTTCTTCGTTCATATGAGATACGCCCTCCCGGTCGTGCAGGGGGTGAACAAAATTGAGCTGCGCAATGAAGACACCTTTTTTTCAGACTGCATTTTCTTCTTCTCTTTTTCTTTCCTTTGCGTTGGGTAGATGCCCTAATTACGTGCGAAGTGAAAAGAGATTCACCCTCGTTGATATCTGAAGGGTATTTGGGGGTGATTCGATGTATATAATTCTTTTTCTGCGAAGATCCTTGCGTCGATTAGTATTTGCGTGAATTTTTTTGAAATGAGAGTCGTCCCTTGGAAATCAGCATACCATCGCGGTACAGCGGATAACGGCGGGAAAGTGGGTGGCGAAGATCCGCGGCTGAGGATAGTCAAAGTTAAAGGGGCGGGTTCATATTGATCGGTCGTCAGGGTGGTGGCGAGCAGGCCGACCAGCGCATGCACGTTAAACGAACGGTAACAGCGGTAGCAGCAGCAGCAGCAGCAGCGACGAACAGCTAAAAGTTAGAGCAGAAAAAGATTTCTCTTCAACATCATTTAACCCGTTATGTATTCATGATAACTGCAACAAGCGAAATACCTCACCCTTCGATGCTGCGGTTGGATGCAAATGCACATTTGTCGGCTGAGAAAAATCAAATAAAATTATGATCCTCCTTTGGTTTTTTCCTTAATTCTTTTTCTTCTTCTTTTTTTTTTACCTTTCCCCAGGTGCATTGTTCCAAGTTACATACAAGAGGCACTCACCTGCACTTGTATGACAGACCTCTGCAACCTCGTACCAACATCCTCAAGCAAACGACTACCACTACCACCACCTTTTTCCATGTGCAGCTCTCGAGTAGAAAACAAGATAGCAAAATGTCGCACGCCTAGTGTATCACGAGGATAAAAGTGCCTAGTTAGAGTCGCCCGGTAAATAGGGGTGGGGCTTTTATACTTTCGACCCTTCCAGTTTTGCAGCACCATTTCATCATCCTCATCATCCTCGTCGTCGTCGTCGACCTCGGATTCAGGGCTACCTACGCAGTAAAAGCAGTAAAAAGGGTTGAGAGATAAAGCCGTTGAGCGATTTTCGTTCTTTGAATGAACCTGTTTTTTTCTTGTTGTCTTCCGTTTTCTACTATTTTTCCATTGATTAAACTTGGCACCGTTGTTGTTGTTCTAATTATTATTATTACTATTATTATATCAATTCTTTTATAGGAGTACGTGAACCGCTACCATGGACAGAAAATGGGAGCTTTGGAACCGCACGTTTTTGCACTTGCAGAAGCTGCGTATAGGTCGCTTCAAGAAACGGAGAGTAATCAGTCTTGCGTTATTAGCGGTGAGAGTGGTGCGGGAAAAACTGAAACAACAAAATTTATACTTCAATATTTATGCTCGGTTACCAGTAACGTTGATACTTGGGTAGAACAACAAATTTTAGAAGCAAATACGATTTTGGAAGCTTTTGGTAAGATACATTATGATACCTATATGCGGTCGTATCGATACCAATGTTTTGTTTGTTATTGATGAAATTTTCGAAAAATTATTTCACATTATAGGAAACGCTAAAACAGTTCGCAATGACAACAGTTCAAGATTTGGAAAGTTCATGCAGGTCTGTTTCGACAGTAAATGGATGATAAAGGGTTGTATTATCCAGGACTATCTTCTCGAACAGAGTAGAATCACGTTTCAAAGTCCAGGGGAGCGTAATTACCACGTATTTTATCAATTGATCGAAGCTGGGGCTTGTAATAAGGAGTTTGCCGATCAGTACCGGCTGCGTCCAGCTGGTTTTTACAAATATTTAAACCAATCCGGTTGCACAAAGATAGATGGTATATCTGACTCCAGAAAATTAGACGCTCTGAGACTCGCCTTTAACGTTCTTCAAGTCGATGGCGAAATGTGCGAAGGTATATTCAGAGTATTATCTGCTATATTATGGTTGGGAAATCTTAGTTTCGAAGACGTCGACGGTGAAAGATGCGAGCTGACATCGGAGGACGAAGATATCGTTGCCACCGTCGCACCGCTCCTGGGACTTCAAATCGAAGATGTCACCAGGGTTGTTTTAGTTAGGCAAATAAACGTTCGTGGTAACATTACGGAAATACCCTTAAAAGTTCAAGAGGCCAGAGAGAATAGACATGCGATGGCCAAGGCGCTGTATTCGAGAACATTTGCCTGGTTGATAAACCACATAAACACTTGTACGAACCCTGGACAGGATAGCTCCAGATTTCTGGGAGTACTGGATATATTTGGATTCGAAAATTTTAACGTCAACAGTTTTGAGCAACTTTGCATTAACTATACAAATGAAAAACTTCATAAATTCTTCAACCATTACGTTTTTGCGCTCGAACAAGAAATCGTGAGTATAATTTCGCTTCTATGTAATTGTTTTTCAACGCACTAGATCATCTACTGACCAAAAATGAATGTTTGTTTTTTTAGTATCGCCAGGAAGAGATCTACTATTCTCACATACAGTTTACTGATAATACTTTGTGCCTCGAACTTATCGAAAAACCACCCCGTTGCGTGTTGAAGATGTTAACCGAACAATGCCATATGCCGAAAGGCTCTGATCTGGCGTACCTGACAAATTTACATTCTGAATTCGAGTCTCATCCTTCTTACGTAAAGGGTGAAGACAGGAGAAAGTGGGAAACCGAATTTGGAGTAAAACACTACGCGGGTTGCGTTACCTATACAGTCGAAGGTTTCGTGGATAAAAACAGGGACGTACAGCAGGATGTCTTTTTCGATTTCATGTCCCGGAGCACAAACGAATTTGTAAAGGAGATAACGATATACCAGGATCTTCTGAGCTGCACCGTCGCCAGATCAGGACATATGACAATGTCACGTGGAACGTCGAAGGGGAAGCCTACGCTTTGCGATTCCTTCAGACACCAGCTCCAAGCACTAGTCGATGTTTTGCAGGCGACTACTCCGTGGTATGCGAGATGCATCAAACCGAACATGAAGAAAATGGCGAATAATTACGACGAGCAGTTGGTTCTCGATCAGCTCAAGTACCTCGGGATGCTGGACATCATAAGGATCAGAAAAGAAGGATTTCCTATCCATATGCCGTTCGTTGATTTTCTCTCCAGGTATCGATGCTTGGACAAAGGTAGAATTGGATTTTCCGATGAAAAGGAGGCTGTCCGAAAGCTCATCAAGGGTCAAGGAATTCCAGAGACGGAATGGCAGATAGGGAGGACAAAAGTTTTCCTGAGGAGCTACGTTCACGAGCCTTTAGAAGATTCGAGAAATCAAATGGTCACGAGCAACGCGATAATCATACAAAAAAACTGGAAGGGATACAGGGTGCGGAGAGGTAAGAAACATGGTTCGATTAAATTGGTGCAGAAACTAAAAATTTTTCATTATAAAATTTGATCTTTGTTCAGAATTTCTGCGAGTCAAAGATGCTGCGTTGAAAGTACAGCACGCGTACAAGGGCTGGAAACTCCGTATAATGTTTATAAGGAAGAGAAGGGCTGCGATCGTAATTCAATCTCATTTGCGAGGAGTATTTGCACGAGAAGTTGCAGCGGCATTGCGAGAGATGAGACGTGTAGATGAGGAAATGAGAAAACGGGAGAGAATGGAAGAGGAGCGAAAACTTATGGAGGATAAAAAAGCACTGGAGGAAACACAGAGGTGAGATTATTGGAGTTCAGATAAAATGTAGAGTAACTCGAGGATGGGTGTTTAAAATCTTATCTTAGAAGCTAACGATATTCTACTATTTATTGTGTCTTGTAGCGCACAATACGACGGTATTATGGGGATGGAGAGGGGGTAAGTTCGGACTACCTGGTCGTTTATGTCTTGCGTTTTGAAATGGCGAATATTATTTGTTAATAAAACCAGCTAGGTGGAGCTCGACAGAGGAGATTATATTTTGCACGATCATTGAGTTTAAAGTTTGGACACTACTTGCATCGGATTGTGTAAAACATTAATTGACTAACTCGCAACCCGTGCAATAACGTGTATGGCGTCTTAAAAAAATAATTTCAAAACCCTGGATGCTGAAGCGAATAAAAAGCTTATGGTTTAATCGCAATCTAACGAATGGTGATCTGTTACAGAAAGGCGCAGGAGGAGATTGCTGCCCTATCTCAGATGGCTGAGCAGTTAAATTCAAAAATGGCGACATCCGAGCTTCAGTCAGTTGATTTGGACAATCTATTTTCGTTTTTATCCGATGTACAGTCTACGAAAAGTAATCAGATAATCGACGAAATCGGAGAGCAGATGGACGAGCTAGTCGAAGACCTTGATGTCGAACTTGAAACTGTAATACAACAGGAAATGGAGTTGGGGATGAATGGTATGCAGGAGAGTAGAGATTCATCGAATAACAACAGCTTGGAAAGAAAAGCACAGCAACAGCGAGCTGCGGCGAAACTGAATCAGCCCCGTCTTCCAGAACCAACCGAACCTCCGCCGCCGCCACCTTTGCCCACATGTCGCCCTCTGGTCCAGGAAGATGATGCGACCAGTACGAATAACAGTTCCAGTATTTCGACCGTGGACGGAGAGCCGATCTACGAGTCGGTTTTGCCCAGAGATGAGAACGGGCCGAGTAGCCCTGTGCTTATCAATGTTGGCTCTGCAATGGGAAACGGCGATCTTTGCGGATCACCTCCTCCCGTTCCTACGAGCAAGATAACAAAGGATCCCGTCTGCAGCAGCTCTCCTCCGAGATCGGACTCGGGCAATCTGGCTGTGAATCACCACCATCAAACTCAGACGCAACCCGCACAGCTCGCATCGTATGGCGGTCACGAACCACAACAGCCTGCCGAACGTGAGCAGAGACGCAAATTCAGAGTAGAGCGAAAACTGCAGGAGCTCGAAGACAACAAGGAGGTCTTGGAACCCGACACAACGTATCACGATATAGTTGAATATGCTCAAAATTATTTCAACAACCACGAGCGGTCGCCGGAGGGAACTATCATCGCTACTCTGACAAGGAAATCACGAGGAAAAAGCTTAGAGTTTATACCGAAATATGAAATGGTTACATACTACAAGGGGTCCAGTATTCCAAACTCTCATATCCACATGTATGATCCGGATAACGTTAACGTCGCCTGCTCGGTTTTCAGAGTGAGTCGATTGGTCTAATTATTTTGATAGCGTTTTTGTATCATTCATTATAATCATTACAATTTTACAGGACTTGTGCAAGCATATGCGAGGGGAGATGAAGCTGGAGCAGGAGATCGCGACGATTCAAAGTATAATTGGCTATGGGATCGAACGAGAAGAATTAAGGGATGAGATTTTGGTTCAGTGCATGCGTCAGGCTACTAACAATCCTAATCCCGAATGGGCGGAGCGAGTTTGGCTTCTGCTTTGCCTCGCGATAGTCGCGTTTCAGCCTAGCAAGCTCTTGTACAAGTATTTCGTTTCGTTTCTTAAAAAGAATTTAGCACTGGAAGGAAAATTACGACAGTATGTACAGTGGTGCGTGGACAACTGCAAGAATACGAAAGTTTCATGCAGACAGTTCGCTCCTTCGACTGTCGAAATAGCGGCCATGAGACGACTCGGCACAATAGTTTGTCGATTCTTCTTCTTGGATGGACGTACCAAAGCTATCGACGTACATCCGACGGACACAGCTGCGGATGCTGCTGCTAAACTTGCTGAGAAACTTGGGCTTAGGTCTCTAGAAGGCTGGGCGATATACCAGAGTAGGCCCGACGGCGAAGAACATGTCAGGGCTCATGATTATCTATACGACGTTATAGCGGCATGGGAAGTGTGAGTTATCTTACCTTAGAACAATAGTTATGGAGATCGCAGAAATGTTGAATTATTTTTTGTTTTTCAATTTCCAGAAAACAATGCAAACTGAATACAACACAATCCACTTTTTCCACTTTGAGACGTAGCAACAATCCAACTTTGGGCAGTGGTGAAAACCGATTCGTTTTCAAGCGTAGACTATTCAGAAACAGTCGGGAATTATCACAAGATCCGGTTGAAGTTAACATGCTTTATGCACAGGCTGTTTACAACGTAGTGAAGGTAGATTTCTAGTTCATATTACCACTGGTATTCCATCACAATTTTAGAATTCAAAACCATTTTACGAATTCGCATCCTTCTTTGCAGTGCGACGATTTTCCAGTATCGGAAAAGGTTGCTCTGCAGTTAGCCGGCCTACAAGCTCAAGTCGCTTTGGGCGACCCGAAGGATAACAATCGTTTGGACTACTACACAGAAGTGGACAGTTTCCTTCCATATCGCATCAGCCGAGCCAGAGGCGACGATGTCTGGGTACCGATAATAGCCCAAGCTCACGGACAATACGGAGCTGGTCGTTCCGAGCTGACGGCTAAAGTTCTTTATCTATCCTGCGTGATGCAATATCCATTATATGGAACAACGATGTTTAATGTAACATACAGAGGCTATTGGTCGTATGGAAATCAGTTGATATTGGGAATAAACTGCGACGGACTTATGCTGATAAAGCCAGATGATAAGTTCGTTCTGTCGGAATACAGGTATCAAGATGTTGAGAGCATTATGTTAGACCCGAGCGACTCGTTTATAACTCTATCTCTTCTGAGACATAATCCGGACAGTTCGCACAAATGTTTTGTGTTCGAGACGAAGCAAAAGAATGAAATAGGGAGTCTGATAGTGAGCTACTGTCCTGCCCTGGCTGGATGGATTACAGAGAATGAAGCTCCGGTGAAAAAGGTAAAGGGGATAACGAACGAAGACAGAGTCAGGCTCTACCACAATTTAGTCAACTGTCGAAGGACTTTGGTGGACTCTGATGCTTTACGGAAGCCGCAAGACATGGGTGGAGGTTTTTTGAGAAATACTTTACGAAGGCTTTCCAAGCACAGGATAGAAAAACTGCGGCAGGAGCACGGTAACGCAATGGACAATGGCGAGACATACAAAGGATTTCCGTACGCGTATTGGGCGTTTGGTAGACAGCCGATTCCCCAAAGTTTATCGAAACTGCCCGAACCGGATGAGCAGATTGCGCTGAGTGTCTTTCAATTGGTTTTAACTTACGCCGGTCTAGGACAGAACGGAGATGCCGTTCGGAGTGTCGAGGACGAGCACGTAAACCTCATTCAAACCATCATGGAACGCTGTATGAGAAAAGAAAATCTTCTAGGCGAGCTATATTTACAGCTGATCAAACAAACCACCGATCACCCCGACCCTAACAGTCGAGTGAACTTGAGACACTGGGCATTGCTCTCATTAGCATGTTCGGTTATTCTGCCTCCGCAAAAGATCATAAGAAAGTATTTAATCGCTCACCTAAAACGGTGCTCGAGCGACTACGTCACAGAGGAGGGTAAGTACGCGAGATTCTCAGAGAAATGTTTGAACAAAACTCAAGGGACGAGGAGACGGCAATGGCCGCCTAGCAGAGAAGAGATAATGTGCACCATAAACAGGAGACCAATTTACGCGAGATTTCATTTCATGGATGGCCAATATCACGCTGTCGAATTCCACCCTTCGGCGACTGCTCGAGATGTGATGGAAATAATCAAGGCTAAAATCGGACTAGAGGAAACAGCAATGGGTGAGTTGACGAAGGATGTAACGAACCTTTTGAATATTTCCTCAGAATTCGACATCGAAAATTTTTGTTTCTTTTTTCTACCTAGGATATGCGATTTACGAAGTGCTAGGTTCTTCCGAACGTTCTCTAGTGCCGGAGGAAAAAATTGCCGACGTTATGTCGAAATGGGAGCGTTACAGAGCAGCTAGCGTGACAAACAATCAACAATCACAACAAGCACCAAGAAAACACGCGCATCACTTATTTTTGTTCAAGAAACACCTGTTTCTTGATCAATACATGAACCTGGATGATCCCGTTGAAAAAGAGCTCCTCTATCACCAGGTGTTGCACGATTTACGCACCGATCGTTTTCCAATCACGGATAAGGAGGCTGTGAGTTAAATTCGAATAATCGAAGTTGCGTCACTAAATCGTGTAGATGATCAATCTTTTTTTTCTTAACCTAAATTCAGATGATGCTGACGGCGTTGCAAGCCCAATTGGAGCTGAGTGATTGCGAAGAGGGACTTTCTGGGGGACAGGAATATCGCAGGATAGCTGGACACTGTTTACCCGCTAGATTGGTACCGAATTTAAGTCCCGAGGGGATTATGCAGCACCACCAATCTTTGAGAGGAATGACACCACCGGAGGCGAAAAAAGCTTTCCTCAATTTAATACAGTCCTGGCCGTTGCACAAGGCAACTATATTCGATGTTATGCAATCGTTTACCTCCAATTGGCCTCGAGTCCTCTGGCTCGCCGTTGACCAGAAGGGATTACATCTCTTGGAGCATCGATCGAGAAACGCTCTCTGCAGCTATGAGTATGGAAGCATCCTCAGCTTTAGCCCCGCGCTGAATTGCTTGATGATTATCACTGGGACTGATAAAAAGCAGAGTAAAGTTATAATTACCACATCACAAGTGAGTCTACCAAAATATCTACATAGTATCTATTCAGCGATTTATCACCGGACAATGTTAATAGGTATTAAATGTTCATTTCTTCTTTTTTATAGGCTTTCCAAATATCAAACCTGATCAGGGAGTACACAGAAGTATTGCAGTCTCCGGTGGAAGCTTATAAGCGAGATTCCAAGATAATCCAAATCAGCCAGTCCCCCCAGCAGGCGGCACCCTTACCCTCAACCGGTGGTCGTAAGTCAAGACCGGTATCTATGCTCCACAGGCCTACTCCCGTGATCCAATCTCAAGCCAGCTAAGTTTAGCTAATATTGTACTTACAATTAGATAAAACTAACGTTTATCCAATAGTCAGTTAAAAGATTAGAATGATTAGACCAGCCTAGAAACGTACGCACATTTGAATAAAAAAAAAAAAAAAAAGAAACGAATGAAAGAAAAGGAAAAGGTGAAACCCCGTATCAACGGGTAATTGTAAAGTTGACAAATAATTATATAAAATAATTGTACATCTCTTTAATTCATGTGTATCATTGACGCACAAAGACAACGGTAAGCCTAATTATTTCTTCCAGTATTTATTGATCGGCTGAAAAAAAAAAGTGTTTTCAGCGGAACGTGTTGTACCAAAATGCATTTAAATGATATATATAAAATAATACTATTATTCGTACAATCGATGAAATATTCACACACTGCCACAGCGTTTTAAATTCATATACAACTGAAGTGAATAAAATATATACATATGCGTATATTTCTTCCACTGTCGGTCGGAGGGAGCATTTGATCGATAGGTTTCAGAGATTAATGTTGTTTCAGAGTCATCGACTTGAAAGTTTTCTTTCTTTTCTATATAATCGTACGTTCAATATTATTTCATATCGCGTTTATATAAAGTTCATCATTACGTTGAAAACTTTTAAACGATATAAAGTGAAAAAGATTTATCGATGCGTTTATAATGATTAAATTTATAAATTGGTAAACCAAGCCCTGCTATAGTAGCTTGGGGAAAATTTTCGAAATAAGATATATTTTATCCTTGCACACGTATTAATTTATTATACAAAAAAAAAAAAAAAATATATTATACTTGTTACGTGTATATTTTAATATGAAAAACAATTGAGGACTATACCAGCGATAACCTAAATGTAGCTTTGAATATGTTGTAAGCTTAAAAGTAACGACAAGCGGGAGAAAGAAGAAAAAAAATAAGAATTTATAAGGGAATCAATCTTCGATCAAACGGCCAAGAAGAGTATTACCCCATGACGTCCGATACGATATTTTTAACTGGCTGGAACAGAAATATCTCTTCCACTAGATCTTTCAATGTAAATACTTAAATTAATTTCAAATTAAAAGACGCGTCGTATCATCGTACCAAAATATAGAAGGAAAATGGGATCGAGAGTTATCGTAAGATCAAAATTGATTATATTAAATGAATGGTGGGTCGAGTTTAACGCTGATTAATTAATCTCAATTTTTGGTTGTGTCGACGAATACAGAAATATAGACTGTGATCCACGTTGAGTGGAAACAACGTGGTGATAACGTAATGGATAATAAATGAATTATTAGTTAACAATGTTATTAATAGAGTATATAAAACAAATTAAAAGGAAAACAAAAAAAAAAAAGAACAAACAAAGGATTTGTATATATTACACTATAATATACTCAAATTCTGTAAGAGCATAATAATAAAAAATCATTATATTACGACGAAATAATTAAGCCAGATTTTTTGTATCCATCACCTCTAAGAATTGCTGCCAATAAAAAAAAAAAATGAAAAAAAAAACAGTTTTCTTTCAATTATATATCATACATTTATTTAGCATTAGCATATTAATATTATTTTTACCATCACTGTTAGATTGATATTACTTTATATCAATTAGTTCTTCGTTTACGTTTATGTGTGTATACATATGTATACACTTTTTTGTTGTTTTTTTTTGGCACAGTCGCACGAAATGTATTATTGGGATCGTATTAAGGACTTGGAGCATTTCCATTTTTTCGCAGTTAGTATATGAATGTATTTTTTCTTCCCCCTGACGAATCGCTACATTGAGAATCCTTTAGTGTTGGATAAATTGTGAATTGTGAATTAATGAAATGAATAATCATCTCTAATACTATAGATGAAATTTAACTGCCGGCACTCCGTCGGTATTCATATCGGTATGGGATTTTATAAGTTGTACGTAAACTGAAATTTGTTAGACCGATGATAGAGAACAAAATTATTGTTATCCTCGTTATTATTGTTATTATTAATATTAATGTTATCAAAATTATTATGATTATGTGTATTCCAATTCGTCCCGGGTAATATTCTCAATAAGAAATGCGTATTCCGGACACACACACACACACCAAGGTATTGCACTTATTGACGTATTTAAAAAAAAACAAAAAGAAAAAACAGAACAGAACAGAACGAATAATTATAATTATAATGATAATACCAATAATAATGAATACGAACTTCGTTTAATAATAATTATCAAAAGAATGGGGCTCAATCTTGCTAAGATAAATATAAATAAATCTACACATACATAAGGGTTACATATTGTGCGGTGATATTATCATCATTAGTAGTTTAACAAATCACACATCGCAATATATAATACGTCATATATTTTCCCTTTGTCAAACCTTTCTTCATTTCATTTATATCTTAATTCCCTCAAAACACCAAAAGCATTATAATTGAGTTTTTTTTTTCTTCTATTACATTCTTTGAAAAAAAAAAATCATAAATATAATATAAATTGCAATACGCGGACATAATATATTATATCAGGTATATTACTGTATAATAAATATAATATATAAATTTATCCATTTTCTATTTATTTGTTCAATTTAATGTATTTAGGTAGTATGAGTTTTTAAATTTTCATTAACTTTTGTATTAACTTTTCCACTTTCTACTATTCATTAATAATCATATTATTCATATCATTATTATTATTATTATTATTATGAGGTATGTATAATAGATAATGTAATTTTCTTCTATTCATCTTCTCACTTTGCTATTGATGCTGATCAAATATGTATACGTATATTTAATACATTTGCCACGGATTATACACGAAGAAAAGACAAAAAAACCTAATTTTTCTCATATTTTGTATCAAAAGCTGGTCACAGAAAGTTATCTAGTCAATTTTACCCTGCGAAAATGTAGCTCATGTTCTCAGGGCACTATAATTTTCCGAAAAACCTGTGTGCGTCACTCATTTGCAAAAAATGGAAGTAAAATCATTATTTTGAGATGTGTAATACATATGTGTAGTATTATATCAGCGAAATATATTACACTCATGATACGTTAATTATTATGTATAATTATAACACGGAATAATGATGGCAGCAGATAATCAAAATTCTACAATTTTTTCCTCATGTCAATGATAATACCCGAAGCTTAGGAGATGGGGGGGGAAAAAAAAACGTTACAAATTCTTACCCGTGACCTGTGCATACAACAGCGCTTTTTTGTAAGATAAACCAGACTTTTTTTAACACTAGATTACTAATATATCAACTAATTTTATTATTTCTTTATCATCGTCGCCATTATTATTATTATTATTATTATTCATTTATTCATTTATTAACATTGTATTATTATTATCGTTTGTATTACTAATATTAGTCATTACCACTATTATTATTTTCATTATTATTAACTGTATTATTCTCATTATTATTATTATTATTATTATTATTATTATTATTATTATTAATATTTTTGAGAAGGGGTGTGCGCAAAGTTTTTCAGATCGTTTTTCGTGTCTTTTCCCTCGCCTCCCGCTAAATTTTAGTAGATACTTGTATCCAAACTGAAATCTGACTTGTTTATGTTACGAACATTTGTTTTTCTCACTATTAACTCGACGATAAAGTTAAAAATTGTTTAGTATATTATGTATAATACATTGGTACTGATTCAAGCGATAAAAATGAAGAAAATTATACGACGTTATGCACGCAGGAATAATAATAATGGCAATGATAACGATGGCAATCGCAAAAGTAATAATCTGGTAAAATGATATGTAATTGAAAAGTTAAATGTAAATTATTGATGACACAAGATATTGTTATAACTATCGTATGTAATAATAACGATACTTGAAACGAGACTCTATGCTTCTCACTTCCTTTATACACTGCGTGCACTTTTGCTTCCCTAAAATCGCAAGATTCCATCTCGATCAAATCTGCTCGATATTGATATTTAAGAAAATAAAATCTGTTCTAAGTATGTTCTTTCTTTACCGTCCAGAAATTGCAAAATGGCTTCGGTTTTATACATTCATTTATTAATTTATTTATTGATTCGTTTAAATCAATCATATTTTTCTTTTCTTTTTTTTTTCTTTTTCTTGAATACAGAATAAATTTCTCGCACAAATATTCCCTACATAGCGGTATAAACATATGAATACGCTTAGTGTTTTTTTTTTTTTTATTTTTATTTTTCTTTTTGATAATTCTTTCTGAACTTGCTATACTCTTTTTTTTTGTATATTATGTATAATAGGTAATTTTTCTTCTTTTGGACACGTTTAATCGTCAATTAATTTATTTCTTTATTCATCTATTTAATATTTGTTTAGATTCTAAAACCTTAGACGGTCGAACATTTCACTCATATTTTTTTATAATTATTCCCTCGATATAGCGCGTTAACTTTTTGACATACACATAATATGTATGTATTAGGACGGCTACTTGTAACAAACCAAGGAAATATATAGAATATTCACGACGCCGTGTGAACGTAACATATATATGTATGTATGTGTTTCTGAATATTCATTAAAGTTTCTTATACATATTAATAAGTATATTCTATGAATAGCTTTTTCATTCGCAGATTATTATTTAATATTTTTCAGATTTTCAATTATTATATTATTCATTTTACTTTATTTATTTTTTTTTTTCTTCATGACAAGCTTCACGTGACACGGCCTGTAGTTTTGTCGGTGCACTTTATTTATAATACTTTTACTTTTTTTTTTTTGTTTATTAACGTAAAATATCATATCTATGGTTTATTCATGTTATTAATGATTTGCTGCTGTACTACTGCCACTTATTAATCATATTTTATAACACTAAACAAGCAAGAGGTGTCGTTATTGACATTTGTTCTTGTCGCATGTTTGATCCGACCTCCCTCTATTCCTAATTTTGTATATTGCAACAATATTCGGCTTAATTTTTTCCCTCTTTCCTTTTTTCACTATACTCTTCTTTTGCTCCTTTCATTCCTCGTAATAAACATATGACTTACTTTTTTCAACATCAAATTTGTAGTGGTTTTTTTTTTTTCATTTTCAATTTTCATTTTTTTTTTCATTTTTTTATTGTGTGTTTCCTTTTATTTTGCAACAAGTATAAGGTTTTTTATTATCTCTATATTCTAGACACGAGCACGTTATAATATTTATATATACACATGCATAAATTTTTTGTTTTTGTTTTCTCTTTCTGCTTTTTTTTTTGTATTCTGTATCTAATATTAAATGTATGTATTATATGTATAATATTTCAACATAATAATTAATTTGCGATAGAAAAAAATCACATCGAACAAGACACCGTAATGTAGGATTGGACTTTCAGCTGTCACCTATTATCCTAATCAGTTAATCTTATTGTGATTATGATTAAAAATCTAATAATCATCTGCTAAAATTCTTGAAATGATCTTTGTATTATTATTTTCAACATTGTTGTTAGGGGTATATTTTTGTTTTTGGCTTTACGTCATTTCCAGCATCGAGATGCAATCAATAAAAATACCAACAAGTACGTACAAGCTATCGGGTTAGATGGAACCTGTCCATTCAGCTTAGACCAAACACAATTATATTTTACTTAATTTTTATGCCTTTCAATAAATCATGATCTCATCGAATATTGAATGGTTTAATTAATTACATTTTCTAAAGTATAACGAACAGACAAGGTATCTAGATACGTTTGTAGAGCAAAAATTATAGTTTATGAATCAATGATACAATGTGTTGAGGTGAGTAGATACTAAATGGCAACTCGCTTAAGTTAGGTGAACGATTAATTCGTCTGTCCAACTTAGTTTTTTTTTGGTATGAAGCCTTATCAAATATTCAAAACATTATTGCAGACCCGACCTTTACGTTTTAAAAATAAGTAAAAAAGTAAGTAAATTTATTTATGAGTTAAAAGTACAAATTAAAAACTAGCCGAGAATATCTGCAAAAAGTTTTGAATCGAAACAACAAAAAAATTCAATAACAAAACTAAAAAAACGTTAGCGGTGTATCGATAATACAATATACATATAGCATCTGTTTAACAATTTTTTTCAAAAATGGAGGAATAGAAAAATAATCTATTATTAAAAATACAGAAAACTGAAAAATAGAGTGAGGGTGTGTACAACTATCAATACAACAATAATTGCACGACGATAATAATTATTATACCTACGGCACCTATATACTATACTCCTACGATACCTACATAAATATAAATTCTTTAAATATTCTACCAACAATATACGAAACATTCAATATAATTTATTCAATATGTTAATATTAAAGCTTTTCATGATTCCGAATTCATCAACCAAATATAACAACCATTTATTCATTTCAACCCCCCAAGCTTCCGATCACCCTTTGAAATTCCTTCGAAATTTCAATTTCTCTTTCTTTGTTTTTCTTTCTCCCAATAAGGATTATCGGGTAACGAGGAGGATAAAGGGCCATCGTTTGAGGCTTGCACAAAAACATCGACTAAATGCTGAAACAAATATTTTTCATACTCCGCTAAATACATTGCTGGCTATAGTTATGCATATTGTTATATCATGCTCGTAGCAAAATTGACACGAGCATTTCTTTAACTGCTACGCACTGGATGCCAAGAAGTTTTCTATCTAATCAACTTGTTTTTTTTAAGCTATATAGTTTGGTAATCCTTTTTTTTTTCATTTTTTTTTCATATTTTTTTTTCCTTTTTTTTTTTGTTAATTACGTTCTACCTTGTTACTAAACGTAGGCCGGACTAACCATTTTTTATTCCATCATTAATCTTAGAATTAATCCGCAGTTTCATAATCAACTTTTCCTCGCTTTTTTTTACTCCGTTTTGTGCTCTATCTTTGTTTTTTTCCTCTATTTATTTAAAATTTGTAGTTTTGTTTTCGTTTCAGTATTACGCAGAGTTTCAATTTGCTCCTCTCTTTTGCCAGCTCCTGACTAGATAGCACTCAACGAATAATAGCGCTGATCTTTGCTATTAGCACAAACAACATTTGATCAGAACCTGTGCTTTTTTTTTTTTTTTTTGTTGTAATTGTAGTTGTCGTTATTATTAATATTATTATTATTGTTATTATCTATGAATTATTAATATTTATTATTAATTATTTGTTATTTGTTAATAATTAGTATTATTATTATTTTTCTTGTTGTTGTTGTTGTTATTACCAGGCGGAACAACAATGCATTCATGTTTTTTATTTAGAGGAATCAATTTTTTGTGCTTCCATTTTTGGTATTCCATGTATAATTCATGGCAAAACATTGAAATGCAGATATTAATCTCCTGTTTGAAATTATAATGATTCGGTTATCACGATAACTTCATCAATGATATGACAAAATTATCTTCTTTGAAAAAACAGGAGAAAAGCCTGAATAATTGTTGTTGTTTTTATATCGTCTCTCGACGAAGTGACAATTCAAATCAACTAGCGCGCAATAAATACATATTCTATGTTAAATATATGTATAATTATTATTACAATATTGAACGACTTTAATTTTAAACCCGTATATTCATATTATTTGCCAGTGATTTTCGCCGATAAGCCGTAATAATTGGCAATCGCGGCCTTAAAACCTTGATATCCCGTATTATTATGTTATATACTATCTTCCTCTGTACCTAGCTTTATTATGGTATACACAGCAATAATTGGGAAGCCTTACATGAGTTTATGATAATCGAAATATCTGTTTTTTCAGCACGCAATACGAGAGTATACATGTTAAATATTACATACTTTAATCAACAAGTATAATACCTGTATGATTTGAGCCCCGCGCAGGACTCAAAGCATACACAGCTTTAGATTTGAAATTATATTTATGAATATTGCGAATATTCCTATTTCTATCGGATGATCTTCTAACAATTTTTGAACCTATACGTTGATAATAGGTAGTTCATTTAAGCGCCGTACGACTTATCTTAACGTTGATT
Organism: Athalia cordata; assembly: GCA_963932425.1. NCBI lineage: Eukaryota > Metazoa > Arthropoda > Insecta > Hymenoptera > Athaliidae > Athalia > Athalia cordata. The sequence goes on from OZ010626.1 coordinate 39,327,476, forward strand.
AACACCAAATTTACATATGTATAATAGGTATAATCGTATAAGGTATTGTTTAGTTAGTACATGAATAATAGGCCATTTTGTTACAATTTGGGGCTGATTTGTCACAAAATGGTCCAGAATAAGCTAAACGTCAATTTATCACACACAATTATTAATTATATACATACATATACGCTCTATAGTAGTAATAATTAACATTGTAATACGTATTATTATTATTTTTTTTGTTGTTTTTTTATGTTTGCCTACGAAATTACCAGTACAGGAGACATTTTTAAGATTTTCGCAAACTACGAGCATCTTGACTTCCAGTACGCTTTTCTCTTGTATCAACCCTAGCTAACTTCTCTTCGAAATCTTTATACTGGAATCAAGCAATCAAGCACACAACCAGATCCAATATCTTACGAGGAATACGAGTCAACTGACTCGACCGCAGGTTTATTTTACTCGAATGGAAATCAATTGAATGAAAACACTCGATTATTCTGCTGCGTGGGCAAGCTGGGGTGTAAGAATGTTTGCAGTTCGCAGTAGATAGATACCTTTGAGAGATACGAGTGATGCTCGAGTATCATACTAGTTTCTATCTTAAATGTTAAGAGCTAGAGGCGAAGGGTGACATATCAATTAAGTACACAAATCACATCTTATAATCTATTACACAGTTTTTCTATCGGCTAATACATTATTCGCGACGTACAACTCATCGAACAACAGGGGTCTGCAAGTTCTGAGTTAGAACACCGTTTGCCGGGGCCTTCGCGTTTAATAAATCAATCGATTTATGATTTTAATTCAAGCGTTATGTAACTAACTAGAGACAACATGTACGAATATCCTGGAAGGTGCATCAATGACTAAATTTTAATCTTATCGTTACAAGTTTATAGCTTACCTCTAGCGTCAATACATGACTTCTTCAAATTTCTTTTTCTATGTTTTTTTTTTTTTTTGTTATCTATTATCTTAGGCGTACGCTAAAATAAGTTAAATATACTCTGGTCAGGCCACCCGTGGCCTGTGTATGAATCGCTTATTAAGATATCCTTCTTTCAAGATAGTTTTTATTATATCCGAATAGAAACTTCATTTTTTGTAACATAATTCGTACGATTTTGACGTATGAAATACAGACGCGGAGCCTGACTGAAATCATGAACTTTTTACCTTTCCGTTTTTGGGTAAAAAAAACTATCAGGCAGAGATTCTCCGTGTGACTCCGATGAAAAAAATCAGGCTCCATAAAAACGGAATACGAATGCAAATATCATAGAATACAGAAAAAGTAATAAACTATAAAATGTTTCTCAACATCGCTGTGCGTGAATGGATAAATCTCTCAACCAGCTAAAACCGAGTAGAGTTCTATAATTCTCCGGGCATGAGATTTTCTTGTAAATATAATTAACGAACCTGCTCGTAAACTCTTACGTTTTACGTTTTCTCTTCTTCAATTTCTATCGAATGAGTTTTGCGTGCTAATTACCAGCAGTAACGCGTAAAGTATCAATCGAAAAATAATAGAGTTAATAATAAATAAATGATTAATGTGTCCGTTGATAACTCTCGAACGTTACCGCAGCGGCTCAAACCTAACCTTACCTTACACTAATTTTTGTTTTTTATGTACTCGTATGTTCAACTGTTTTTACGATCTTTTAATCAACAATACTTTTCTTCTCCTTCTTAAGTACCTTGCTCTCATATTTAGGTGTGCGCATTCGTGAACGCTTTTCCTTTCACTGATTCGCGGATTTGCACAAATCTAATAAGGTTATTATATTCAACAATATGATTTCTAACATAACTTTTCACCCACTAATCATTTTCAATCGATTGTCCATTATCTAATTCGAATGAATTTCATCCAACAACAAATTCAATCGCGGTGCGACTCTCTTTTTACAATTCGCCACAAGGTATTCCATCACTAGATTCAACTTATGAACCAATACGAGCGGTTTGTTGCTCATGACGTTGAACTTATCTAGCAAAATTAGATAAAAACTTACTTTGACTGGATAAAATGTGCTCTTTTTTATTCCGTCGGAAGTCTGGCAGGATTATAGTCGCGATTAACGAATGAAAATCCTTTAAAATCGTCTTGATTTATGCAGCGAAGATCATCGGGGTTAACCGGTGTCAAAACTGGTTCTTCCCTTGTGAATTCGGCATCGAAATTCATGGCATCCTTTTTATTTTTCTGAAATGTATAATATAAATGCGGATTACTTGATGTGAAGAAGAAAAAAACAAAATCGAGTATATCCGACTTACAATTTTAGGTTTAAAAGGAGGTTTGAGTCTCCGAGCCTCGAGTGCTTCCCAATCCATATCCCGGAAGAAGGCGTGAACTCTTATAGCATTTTCACCGCCATTTGCTATGACGCAACCCAAGCGTTTGGCGGGGTTCTTGGTCATAAACCCTTTGAGAATTGAGACAGCTTCTCTTGTCAACCATACCGGATATAACACATCGTCTCGCAAGATGGATTCGAATAGATCGTCTTCATTTTCAGCTTCGAAAGGTGGTTGACCCGCCATCATTTCATACATGAGAACACCGAGTGCCCACCAATCTACGCTGGCGCCATATTGAAGCTCTTGGAGAATTTCGGGAGCGATGTAATCGGGTGTACCGCAAAAAGTGGTGGTAGTTTTAACGCCTTCGATGATACCCTCTTTGCACATTCCGAAGTCTGCCAACTTACAGTGACCTTCTTGGTCCAACAATATATTATCCAATTTTAAATCACGATATATAACTCCATGCTTGTGCAGGAACTGAAGAGCTAGGGTCACTTCTGCTGCGTAAAAACGCGCACGTGCTTCGTCAAACTTCCTGGCTCTTTGAATTTGGAACATCAGATCACCTGGTTAACAAACAACGACAATTTTATCAAAATGTGATCGATGACAAAAATTTCATTAAATTGTCGTTCTATAGACCCATTAAAATAAAATTACCTCCGTTTACGTATTCCATGACGAAGAAGAGCCTGTCTTTGGTTTGAAAACAGCTGTGAATAGCCGTTAGAAAAGGATGCTTGGCAGCGAGAGCCAATATACGTTTTTCGGTCATGGTACAATCCACGTCATCATCTTGTGTTATGACATCCTTTTTCAATACTTTAACGGCATAGACCTCATCCGGCGAGCCTTTTTTCTCAGCGAGCATAACCTTACCGAAACTCCCTTTCCCGAGGACCTTGATGAAGTTGAAGTCTTCCAGCCCTAACTTCTTGGTACCGGTATCCGGGCCGTTTCCTCCTTCCCCACCGTCCCTCGGTTTCGGAACCGGAGTTCCTTCGGAAGCAGTTTCGTTAGCGGAGGTCAGCGTTGCCGGGGCTCCAGGCTGACCTGGTGCGGTATAGTTTATTTTTGCCGGCTTGTTCTGAATGTCGGGTGTTATCCCTATAGAATTCAAAATTTCGGCCAGGTGTCTCGTGTTGATGCCGCAATTGTTAGCCACATTTTTTTGACACCTTTTGTGCACGTTCATGCTGCAAACTGGAAAGAATCATTTTGTTATTAGTATTTGAGAATTAAAATTGATTCTAGGATCAAGATTTTGAAAAGAATGAAATTGGAGTATCAAATACCTTCGCATTGTAGACCTTGTCTGATAAGACCATAGAGTAAGGAGCCGCAATGATCGCAGAAAGTGAATCGTTTGTAGTTGTGAACTACAAATCGATGAGGTACGTTTACACTGAAGCGCTGACTTTGGGTGCTCGGAGTTGCCTGTAACATTGTCACAGTTCCCTAAACGGGCATCTGGGTTGAGTTAAAATAAAAGCAAATGAAAATAAAGATCGTCTTCTGGGTAGTGACGAGAATTTATTGTCAGGCTACGCGTCGTGATGATTAAAATAAACGTTTAAAGGAAAGTAAAAAATATTCAAAGACAACTGACTTGAGAACGTCGCAAAGATGTCTTCTAAGTATGAAAAAAGAAAAAAAAAAACTTACCTCGACCCTCATGCCAGGGCACATGGTGACAACGGATTCGTGACACCTTTTGTGAACGACGCATGTACACACTGTAACATGGGGAAAAATAATATTTTCAAACGTTCGGCATCTAATTCGGTTGAAAAATAAATGTTTATTCAAATAAGAACAGCGAAAAATTAAGCTTATCACGTGCGCCATTTCAATAATGATCCTGATTGAGCAATGCGAAAATGATATTCGATAGTGCGAGGCCAGAACATATGAATTATTGTTAAAAGCTTGGTGAGGCTCCTTGAGGTGAAATTAATGAGAAAATAAACATAAATATGAAGTTTCTATCCTTCTCTACCACCTTGCGGATTTAAATTATACCAAGATGAATCATACGATGGAAAGGAAAACCGCATGCTCTGACTGCTCGTTATGAACAATAACTTTACGTTACAAGACATTGGTTAAAAAACACAAGACAAACATTCGAAAACATTTTCAATCATACTTTAGCGGGACAAAATTATAACTCGACCTAAATGAATAAAACATAGGTAAGCAGATGTTGGGCAGGAAATTCGGAGCATCGGTGATTCGGGGGTTCAGGGAATAGTCCGCACCAACATCCAGGTGGAAAAAAAAGACATCTACACGCACACGGGTTCTGCAAGCAACTAATTATTACTTTAATGGTTAAGAACGTGATTTGTGTCTTCCTCACCTTGACACTGATAGCCCTGCTTGCCCAAGCCCCTGAAATACAACAGACAAAACACGTCACATCGTCTCCTCAAAATCCCTAGTAAACACATACGTATGCCTCCTCTGCGTGATACCAAAGTTACCCCTACTATACTCTAAGCCAGGGGGATCAAAAAACAATCTAGCGTTACACATTTTTTTAGCTTATAAATATCCATCCAAGACACGAGAGGGGTGTCTCTTGTCATTCTTGTTTCGGAGATCTAAACCTACAGTCGAAAAAAATGAATGCTTCATGTAATGTGTAATGCCAATTTGTTGTACCAAAGCATGCAACCCAATTCCACCGATAACCATGAAGAGTTGAATTACACCTCCTATAGTTCATTCACAAAAGAACCAAATGCATGCCTTTGAGTTTGGATGATCGAGGACTGGTATGATATTATTTGACTAAAAACCCACACCGGACGCAGACTCGGCACGCACACCGCGGGGAGGGATTTACCCAACAAAAACCCGTTCCACACAACAATCCTGTACAAATAAAACCAAAAACACTGATGGATAAATCAGGAAAATGAACAGATGCCGAGTCTCGCTATAGCATCAAGTCGGTGGTCTACCCAGGCATATACACGTATGTTTCTACGTGTATAATACGTAGCTGCAGTCCTTTTCAAAATTCAATCTTCATGTACGAATCTAGATGCCGCAGCTTTGTCAGCAAGTTGCTTTTTGAATCCATAATGAATCAAGTGTAAACGAACGTTGGATTACATTAAAGAATTGATCGACCCGCTATTTGTTTATTGTTGCAAACATATTTCAGATACATACCATATGAACTCGCGACAATGGGAGCAAAACGTCGGTTGCCTCAGAAAAGTGGCCATAAATTTATGGCCATTGACTTGATGAACTCTCCTGCGCATTGCCCCTCTCCTGCGATTAAAGCCTTGTCGCTCCTTGAACTCTCTTTTTGGCTCTTTTCCTCCTATTGCTGCTCCGACTCCGCTTCCACCGCCGCCATCTCCAGGTCCTCCGACTAATCCCCCACCCCCACACCCTGGCTGTTGTTGATCTGTTGATCGATAAAATTGTTACAACTTTCTCAGCTTTCATCCGATGTCTCTATTCTTATTGTAAATTTGTCGAAGTTTATTTGAAAATATTTCATCGAAGAGAAACAGCTCACTGACCTTGGTTTGTCCATTTCAAGTCTATTCGTATCCTTAGTTTTCCCTGGGGTTCTAGATCAACCTGAAATAAATTACAACTGTGAATAAAGATGAAAGAATAAGAGAAAAAAAAAAATGTACAAAACTGTTGGAGAAATTGATTACAATTCTGTCTCTCACTTTAAAGACAAAACTCTGCTGATATATTTATAAATCTGTTGAAGACCGATAACCTTGAGTCAAGAATCTTAAGCAGAATATCAGTGTTGCAATTACTGGAGCATTTATAAAATTCCGGACATTATAACATGTGTACAAAGAGGAAATAACGTGAGTTTGTGTCACTGATCACCGGATAAAACCTGCTAGTTTACAATGGCAAAAGTACAAAGCAATCGCAAGTGAGTTATTCTTTCCAATCATGGAATTACTTTCAAGGCTGAGTTGATTATAAAGACAAATAAAATGAAGTAAATATCGTTTACACTGCAATACCGGAATTCTTGAAAATATCAATCAACTAATATAGCAGATCCGTTGAATGCTTAGAAGAAAAAATACCTCGGAATATGCATTTTTTAGATCTAAGGATTTCTTTTTTCAATAGTAATAAAACACTTTGGGACAATATTCAGGTCTTATCTATAACATAAGCTTTCTCATGCCACTGAGACATCAACTCATATCTAGTGTACATAGCAGATCGAGCAGCCAACCACATGAGGTAGACACAGTCAATTCTAATCTCACAATATGAAGAGTAAATTCATCTGTAGAATATTTTTTGGTAAATTAAATTGAAATTCTGTTACTCTGATTTTAGTTAACAAAAAGTACCATGTCTTTGGGATATAATACAGCTGCCTTTTCCAGCGTCTCTTTGCGGATACGTATCAGTCTTTGAAAACATTTCTCAAAACCGTAATTTCTTTGAGTTTGAAACATTTTCATGAGAAACAAAAAAAAGAATTAACCAAAATCTGGGTATTATTTCCACATTCAATGTTTTTGACTCGGTTATTTAATGAGATAAATTCTGTGTTTGAACGGTATCTTTAAATTAAATAGCAGATCCGTCTACTTTTCAACAACGCACTAAACAAGATGCTAACAACAACTGCTAGTAATCTGTAACTGCTTCCCAAGATGGCAAGGCAGGTTTACATAGTTCTTATCACCGTGCTATCTTTTATTGTTTGGGACAAAAATCATAAAAAATAACACCTGCAAGCAGCGCTGCCTGCAAGGTCTAAGCACATCTTCAGAACCGTTCTTCTATTCAATTTTTATCAGTTTCATAGAAAAAGTGAGACAATAGTCTATCGAATTGTGAATGATGAGAATTTTGCTGATTGAAATTGTGATATTTCAAACTATTTGCTTTGAAAATTTACAAACCCAGAAATCAGCAGCCTCGTCGTCCCGATGGACAAGATCTTCAAATCTAATGCTACAGTTGGCCACAAAATCGTCAGGTCCTAAAGCTGCGTCGTGAAAAACTGTGAGCCCTAAAGTAGCAGCTTCAAGGACCTGGTGTGTGAAGGTCTCATTCCAAACAGGGTTGAAGGTTTTTGGTTTTGTTGTCGAGCGATTAAGGTGGTTCTCGTCGACATCCAGAAGCACATAAGGGTCCAGAATAGGTGGCTCGTCTTGCCAAAATTTTCTCTGTTTATCCGTCGCCCTCAGGCCCGAAGCTTCGCATATTTTTACCCTGACCTGACCAGTGAACATTTTACTCGTCTCCCTGCCACTTTACGCTGTGTGTCTCCTGGTGTTTCCTTTTTATTGTTTATTTATTTTGAATTTTTTATATTTCAGTGAGTTTGTCAAATATTTTTAGTCACCGCTGTACCTCTTTCTCCCGTTTCAAAGTAGTTTTCACTTCAGTGATTTTCTATTGTTTTATTTTTGTTCCGACACCTGACGTTCGAAAAGACCTCGGGATATTCACGGATAAAATTAGTAATCCCAATATTTCCAGAACCACGATGATACTGAACGAGTCCCGTAATAATTTATCGTTACTGTATCGTTGGTGGCAGTCCTCTTGTTTGGCGTTTATCGTGCTCACCTTTCCCGTTGGCTTTGGCGGCTGATGACTATAGAGCGATCGGTTACTCTAGAATCGTCAGACGGAGTTTGGTATTGGGAAAAAAAAAAACTTGGAACGTTTTCTCCTCACGGATCCGAAATTTCCAGCCTGGTCACCGTCGTCGTTTAACTTGAACAAACACTTGCCCCTCGGCAGCACGTTTGCACATAACTTAACTAGATCCACAGCAGCCAGTCACAGCAGCCGGAGTTGGGGGTATATTGGTTCTAAAGGAGAGGCTTAAAAGAGTCGAACACCTCGAGGTTTGACGAATTTGACGAGTTACAGACCCGCCACGATACCCTGACAGCCATGAAGGTCGGCTTCTCCCTTAATTCACGAACTTCACTGTAATTAACGCTAGGAACAAAAAAAACTTTCGACCCAGCTCGACCCGTGCGGTGATCCAAGGCACTCCAAGCCCCCCTGCGATACCGAGTATACACGGAATGGGGATAGGTATGTGTCGCTCCCTAGCTCCCCTTCCTTCACACTGCCTGCCTTTGCGCCTTTGCTACGCTCTTCCTGCGTCTGCCGATACTTGGTTGTCTTGGCCCTTGCCTGATATTGGCTAGTCGCTCGCTCCGTCACCACAGTCGACGCTCCGTCGCTCGATCGGTTTTCCCCGAGTCCTCGTCGACGTCCCCATCGGCGGCAGCGCCTTTTACTTTATGGCAAGATCCTGATTTAGGACTCTACACATGCACGATCCAAACACGACCCTAGAATTGTCCGTGGCACGCTCTAGTAACGGCAGGATTGTCAGCCATTTCAACTTTTGCTTCTTGTTTTTGATCCTTCCGTGGTTTCATGTTGTATACGTACGTACTATCCACTGATATAAGTGTACATATCAGTGATACTACCTCACCTCACGCCTCAACGGGTATCATCATCCTGCGCCTACTTTGCAAAGCTCGATTGTTTAGCAGTTAAAAGTTGAAACCAGTTGAAACCAAAACAAATTCTGATATTTTCGGAATTATCTCTCTTTCCTAGAGCGAAGGACAAATGAGTAGCTCGAATAATTTCAATCGATAAGAAAATTTGAAATTAGGAGAAATGAGGCATCCAACCTAAACACGCCTAAACTGCATCCTCTAGATATACTGTGCCTACACCTACGCCACTGCGCTTCGATCAGACGGATACATGTGAAAGTAGACAAAAACGTGAACATCAATGTGATCGCGACTAAATCCGTGAAGCGCTAGCAAACTTCAAGGCGAGTTTATCTCCGGGCCTTTTCGTCCCGTTCATGTCTATGTATAACCCGTACAGTCGCTTCACACTGCTCCACACATCGCTCGGCGTCAGTTGTCAAAGCATTGAGAATAGATAGGTTTCAATGGTCGAAGTGCAGCTAACCCCAATACAAGAGTTCATTGACGCATCTTAGACAGTGTAATTAGCCATTTCATGGTTGGGAAATCCTCATAAGGAATAAGGAAAAACATGGCAAAACTGGGTCAGGCTGTCAGAGGACTTTCCTCAAATTTTTCATCGAACCAGTACTTCTCGCGATTACTTTCGTAAGTAAACAGCGATAATCTTAAAGATCACCAGATTTTCATATCGATAACTCCTTTCATTGACTTCCGTCAGGGTTTCTTAGTTTTCGAGATTCGATTTCGCTGTTGAATAAAATGATATTGTAAGCTCTCCAACCTTTTTCATCTCTGACGTTCGCAGTATTTGCGTGATATTACAAATTAGTTACAAACCCGCCAACAACGCCATCTGCTTATTATTACTGCATTGTTGACATGATATTCACCGTTGGTAGAGTAGAAGATATTTAACTACAGTATAAAATTACAGTTCCTCGTGGCAGGGGGGTATTTTTGCTTCTGCTCGTTGGACATCCATAGATGCGAACACAGCTCCTAATCCACAGCCAAGTGGACTGATGATCAGCGATAGCTGTGCTCAGCGTTTGAAAGAGATAGCAACTGGAACAGAACAGACTTGCCTGAGAGTTACCGTCGAGGGAGGTGGGTGCTCCGGGTTTCAATATAAATTTGATCTAGACTCAACTATAAATGATGACGATAGGTGAGCGACTTATTATTTTACATGATAACTTTTGAATAACATTCTTGAATTATGCACCTTTGTTTCAGGGTTTTCCAGAAGGATGGAGTCAAAGTGGTGATAGATGCCACATCTTTGGAATACGTCAAAGGCTCAACAGTGGAATACCACAAGGAACTGATACGTTCAGCTTTTAGAATAACAAATAATCCATTAGCGGAACAAGGTTGTAGCTGTGGGGCGAGCTTTGCCATCAAAGTGGACTGATCAATCGGAAGTAGTTCATTGTTAGTAGTCTTTGTCTCAATCATGTATAGAGATTTCTTTATAAATAACTAAAAATTCTTTAACTTATTCTCTATTTGCGAGATGCAAAAAATTTGAAATGTTGTAAATATCCTGAAAAAAAAAACGAACGTGTGTTACCAAAGAATACTAGAGTGGTGTTTGGCGTGATTTATGATGTTAATTATCTGAATAAAAACTTTAATTGCCTGAACAAGGATTCAAATTATATTTATTTCATCTTGGTTAAATGACGAATATTCATACTTTACTATTATTGGTAAAACGGAAATAAACAGACTGAATATGCAAAATAACATCTTAAAGTGACAATAATATACATATAAATATATATAGGTATATACATGAGATTATTATTAATCACGCAGATTACCAGGCAAGGTTTTCATCCATGGAATGTAAGACGGACTTCAGCCCTATTCCACCAACTTCATTTCTGCTTGCCTCTTTTGGCATTCTACAAATAAATTACACTTTGAAATGCTGACTGCCCGCTGAAATTAATGCTATTTCCAGCTAACTTACTTTATTTCCAAGCTCAAACTTGAGTTGTTGTATCTCCTCTGTTTGACTGATCAGTTTATCGTTCATATTGGCAAGATGCTCGCTAATCGTGCTGAGCTGTGATTTGTAATTTCCTTCCTGTACTTCTTGATCTTCATGAAGCGCTGCAAAACTCATTCGTAACTCCTGCAAGGCCTCCTCACACTGCCTTCTCTTAGACTCGCTCGTTTCTAAATGTATACTCATTATTTGGGTCTGAAAATGAATGAGGAGAAAATTATAATTCATCAATCACCTAGTTCTTGGAAGAGAATTTAGCCAGAAAAAAGAAGTCACTCACATCAGCTACTATGGCTGAATTTCTTATGTGGTAAACGTGTTTTTCAGAAATTAGTTTATCAATTTGCTGTTTATAATATTCTTTAATTTTCGACTCTCGAGCCTCTATTTCCTCAGGAACTGCAAACGGCGATCTGAGTCTTCCAAGCTGAAAAAACCGAATAAAAAGAATGTTTCGGTAAGGTGTGGAGCCATAGAAATTTCACAAATCATAATTTCAGTTACCATGTTGGTTACTTCTACAGTTTCAACGTTGCTATTTTCGATCTGACCAAGCCTGGTCTCCTCGGTTTCCTTCAACTGATCATATTTAATCTTGAGCACATTGTACTCAGCTTTCCAGAAGCTGAGTTCTTTTTCTAGCTCAAACACTCTATTGATTTCAAACTCTTCATTTGATTCTTCCTGTGACACCGATTTCTCGGATCCCCTGGGTACACCACATGGTTGTAAAAGTCTCTGAGGGGAAGGAGTTGTTGAAGGTTTTGAATCCAATTGATGAATACGGTGAACACCATACCCAGAGTCTGAATCCTCAGTTTCACAGTCATTTGGAATTTGCCCTGAAACTCCAAGTAAGGATTCCTTATCCCCATTTTGTTGCCCAGACAGATTCTCTTCTTGACCTGGGAGGAACTTCTTCTTGTTTAACTTTCTCTGTATTTCATCACGTTCCTTCTCAAGCCTGCTAAAAGCAGCACGATGCTTGCTCTCCAAATCAACTTTATTTTTCTCGCATTGATCTAATTTGAACTGAAGATGATCTATTCTTTCATTGAGGCTTATAATCTCTGTTTCTTTATCGCTTAACTGCGAAACAAGCTGAGCATTCTCCAGGATCTTCTTCTGGAATTCTTCATCCAAGATGTGGTTCGGTACTGGCAGTGGAAACGGCGCATTCTTTTTTTCTGATGATTTGCTACGGTTCTTTTTACCTCTATTTTGAACTTCATCTAACTCCTCCTGTAATACAGTGACTCGCTTGGTCAGCTGCTGATTACGGAATGTCAAGCTGTCCAGCTCCTGTTCTGCACGACGTGTTTGTACTGCCTTTTCCTTCAACTGCTCCTGCAGGTTCAAATTACGTGTCTGCTCATCTATGACTGCTTTTTTTAACACGTTTGCTTGCGCTCGGATCTGAAAAATCAGAAAGTTTATCAGGTGATGGGGGTAGAATGGAAACATACGAGTTGATCGATAGAATATATGTTGAGGGAGTGAAAAAATCGTCGTTGACAAACCTTTGAATATTCCGTAGCAATTTTTTGATATTTAGTTTGTAGTTGTTCGTTTGTACCCTCCATGTTCGCAGATAAACTTTTTTATTAGATGGTGCCCTTAACCCGGTTTCCGGAATGCTGTGATTCTCAAAGGACACCAGCTGATTGTATGAGGAACATTAAAAAAGCATTTCTGTCACGGCATAAAGAAACCTCGCTTGAATAGTAACGGCGGATAGGCAAGATTTGTAGCCGCTGCACTACATAACAATGTATTTAACAAACAAAGAAACTCTGACGAATAATCAAACCCATCATAATCGCTAGTAAACACATCGTTTCCTGTCGAAAGATATTAGTAGATATGTCACTGTGCCTTCACGCCCCCCGTATCAATTCATTTTTATCGTTTCTACCCCTGTCAAATTGTCAAAACGCAACTATTGTGAAGGCGGACGTGATCGCTCTTCGACTGTTGCAACTATCAACAATCGAAAAATCGCGACGTCTCAGCGACCCACAATGTTCATATCATTCGCGCACGTCGCCGCATCACATCAATCTCGTAGAACACGCGTACATGAGTTGCTGTCAGGTTATAAAACACTTTGAGACGAATGAGAAATTTTAAGGATTAGAGAAAATGACGAACAACGAGAATCAGTCGCAAGTCCAAACGAGTAAGTCGCAACCAATATTTCGTGAGCTAGCAGCGGATGATCCAGATCCAGAAACAACGGAAATTGAGAGTCTGTGCATGAATTGCGGTGAGAATGTAAGATCAGGGATGAAGTAGATATCCATAATTTTTCCCAAGATATGGACTACTTGAACGAAAATAATATTTCTAGGGAACAACCAGAATTCTCCTGACAAAGATCCCGCACTACAAGGAAGTCGTGCTCATGTCCTTCCACTGCGAGCACTGTGGATACCACAACAACGAGATTCAGAATGCTGGGAAGGTCCTTGAAAAAGGAATTAAGATCACTCTTTGCGTCTCCACACCTTCCGATCTCAACAGACAAGTGGTCAAGACTGATTTCACAGCGGTGAAAATACCAAAGCTGGATTTTGAAATACCTGCTCAGTCGCAGAAGGGAGGTAGGAATTAGTGAATTTTTATCCAATTGATAGTCTTATTCTGTACAAAGCTAATTTTATTTAATTTTTAATTCTTCATTTTTAATTTTAATCCTAGAGGTAACAACGATTGAAGGCATCATAGATCGTGCTATTGCTGGGCTAGAGCAGGATCAAGTCGTTCGTAGGATACAAGATGAAGAAGGTGCGGTCAAGATTGACTTGTTTATTTCAAGGCTGCGTTCTCTGAAACTTCTCGATGAACCATTCACAATGATCTTTGAGGATATCTCAGGAAATTGTTTCGTAGAGAACCCAAATGCACCTTTGTCTGACGATGCCCGCATTGTCACACATTTCAGAAGAACTCTAGATCAGAATCACCTGCTTGGAATTTATCCAGAAAACGACGCTTTGCTCAAGCCAATCCAAGAAGGGGACTATTCCTTGGAGCAAATAGAAGGCGAGGTCATGACTTTTCCTACTAACTGCCCAAACTGCAATAGCCTCTGCCAAACCAATATGAAAATGACGAGTATCCTTTGAAGTACTATTAACATTGCAAAAATTAAATAGGCCGCCGGACTCGACTCACATTTTTCCTTAACACAATATTTTAAGATATCCCACATTTTAAAGAAGTTGTCATCATGGCTACGAATTGTGACACCTGTGGCCATAGAACAAACGAAGTCAAAAGTGGCGGTGGAATCGAGTCCTATGGACTTCGGATAGAAATTAGGGTGGCAGGGACTGAGGATTTCAGTAGAGATGTTCTGAAGTCCGAGACCTGTGGAATGCTGATCCCCGAGTTGGATCTCGACGGAGGTTGTGCTGCATTAGGCGGGAGGTTTACCACTGTAGAAGGAGTTCTTCAAGCAACGAAAGACCAGATAGTTTCCTCCATAGCTTTGACCGGTGATAGCAGTGACAAGAAATCAGTTGACCGAATGAACGTTTTCTTACGTCGTTTGGACGCAGTTTTGAGTGGGGACATGGAAATTACTTTGATTCTGGACGATCCCGCTGGGAATAGTTATGTTCAAAGTCTCTCAGATTCGGGTCCGGATGAGAGACTCAAGATCACAAGATACGAAAGAACTTATGAGCAAAACGAAGAGCTGGGGTTAAACGATATGAAAGTTGAAGATTATGAGGAGCCTAATGAACGTGTAATACCGTAAAAACACTTGGTAATATTTTATACGTAATGTTAAATCCTCCAATCATTATTTCTTCATAGATAAATTATATACTATGATATGTCGAACGCAATCTTGTGCAGCTAACTCATCATCCCAATAGCTGAGAGGGTATTCAACATCCAGTGAAGCCTCGGATTTATTTATATTTTTAAATAAACTTCACATCGCCAAGCATGTAACAAGATAATGATTCCAAGCTGGATTACTCATTTTCCGCTTGCCTACGAAAAAAAATTAATCCAGTTTCCTGCGTCTGTATTTTTTATTTATATTTTGAAAAAAATGAATTACTAACACAATGGGAATAGCATCGAGTATTTTGAGAGCTGGTAAACGCCTCGTGACTTGGGCGCGCCAAGTTTCTACGTCCATATTTTCACAGATTGGATTATTGACAAAGAGCAGGTCCTGCAAGTTGGGTATCTCTTGGAGCCTATTGAATTCTGACCAATCCTTAACCAAGTTGTTTGACATGTACAACACCTTGAGGGCTTTCAAAACATTGACTCCTTTTATCTTCTCTATCATATTGTACGATATCCAAAGTTCCTCGAGATGCTCACCCACCGTTTCAAGCCCAGAAAATGTTTTTATGTAATTGCGACCCAGAGACAAAATCTTCAAATTCTTCAGTGCATTTATGCCAGAGATTTTTTCGATCATGTTTGTAGAAAGTGACAATTTTCTGAAACGAAAGACAGTGAGCAGCCTTACCCTTTCAGCTCCCAATTCATTCCGCCACTCACTCTACCATCACCAAAGCTCCTAAGCTGTTGTCCATCCTGTCGATTGGGGGCCACTGAAAATTCAGATACATTTCTGTTTTCTCGCTTGCCTGCTCTCCTGTCTGATCCTCCCATCGTTGAATTGCCTCTTTGCAAGACGTAGCTCTGGACTGTTGAAGTAAGCAGTTAAAACAAAGTTACGAGAGCATAGAAGCTCTGAACTTGGATTTTAGCTATGTAGTTACCATAATTAGAGAAAAGATGTGCCTTTATCAAAGAGCTGAAACGTCAAATTCCCATTGATGAAAGAGTAACATTCATAAAATGATTGACAGCGTTGACTGAAGATTGGTATTGACGGGAATTCGTCATTCGCATTTTTCTTTCTGGGATCGAGAGATCTAAAGATCGCGCGTAACCAATGAGATTCTGGAATTTTGGGGCGTAAGGTCAAGCCTAAAGCCGCTTCTCTTCATTCGCCTCATGTCCATGTACGCCGTCCCTATCGGTGCCTCCGCTATTTTTATTTGGTATTCAAAATCGTCGACTCGCCGATTGGTAGTGGTGTAAAGACGCGCCAGTGGGTTCGACAAAATGTCAAATAGGCATAAAAAGGACAAGGTTTGTGCTTCCAGTTAAATTCTGTCTAATCTTTCCGTCTTGGTTAACCGCGAAATATATCCAAAATATCCAAATAAATTACCGACAGGCTGGCTGAACCGACAGTGCAGTCATTGGTAACGTAATTTCTAGAAATTCAAACGAATCCGGTTGAGCAGAGCCACGAGATCACGTTACCGGCAGTGCACTGTCCCTAATCTCAGTTAGCCCGCGTTCATACTTCGTGCAAAGTCAACTGCCAGGAGGCAAGGCAAAAGAAGCGAATGGCGTACATTCGGTTCCGATGTTCTCATAAGCAATAGCCAGCATTGAGCACAGCGCCGACCGCCGTCGCGGCCCCCCAAAAGGGTGTAACAAATTTTTGACTACGCTATGCGCTAAGAGGCTCCGTCTCAACCAAAATCGCCCGATTTTATAAACGTTCGTTATCCGTGATTTGGTTAGTGGTATCAGCGCGCGTGCCAGTTAGTTGTTTCCGACGCGCATTAAAATGGTACTTTATTTCTCATCAATGTGAATATCTACCGTATTAAAGAAGAAAATTCTTACTATACGCATTTCAAATGCTTTACACGATCGCAGTGATGACTGACAACGTCAAACCGTTGATATTTATTTGTTACAGGAGTCCGTGAAAAAGGAAAAGGGAGGAAGGAACGGTAAAGATGGTCCGGAAGGTGGTGATGAGGTAAGGTTATATTTTACATTACTTTTCATTGCATTTGTTGATACACAAACTATCATCACATTTCATGGCATGGACCTCAGTCCGTTTGATTATCCTAATGCAGCTGTGCTGTGTGCCTGTGTACTCCATCTCACAACAGAGATATCAATTTTAATCATACGACTGGGATGGTGATAATAACAATAATAACAACAACCAGTCAGTCTCTGTCAAAAGTCCACAACCTCATCTATTTTTCATGATCTACACAAAAATTCTCAACCTAGATTCTAGATAATCAGAAAATACTGGTATTCTTTTCATCGACAAGTGGCTGGAATGAATTAATATTTCTCACAGATGTTGACGGATGCCGTTGGTGGTCTCCAATTACCTAAAGTTACCTATGTAAAAGTTCTGGCTGGATGTTGTAAATCGCTGTTATTTCATTTATTCAGATAATCAGCTGTACATCTTCATCGCTTAGAACTGCTTTTGATCTGGCTTTATCAAAAATAGAGAACCATAGAAATCATGAAGCGGTAGGGAATGCATGGGAAGTCTT
This sequence comes from Athalia cordata, assembly GCA_963932425.1. NCBI lineage: Eukaryota > Metazoa > Arthropoda > Insecta > Hymenoptera > Athaliidae > Athalia > Athalia cordata. The sequence goes on from OZ010626.1 coordinate 39,344,671, forward strand.
CCAACAGGAAAGAGATTGATATTAAGATTTCTCTTCTAGCTAGCATCTAGTTATCAACCTTGAAAATAGTTATAAGCTAATGATTTGTCACGTTATTCTCTGTCATAGTAACGGTACAAATTAATAATTTATCAGATGATTAATTAATCATCGTGTTGGCTTATTTTTAGCCCATCAATCGTTTTCCCTCAGTTTGTTAATAACGTTGATCGTTTGAAGTTTTGGCAATGATTGAATTAAGGAATTCATAATTAAGTCAGCAATTTTGCCTATGGCATATGAGAGTGACTAGCCTCTTCTACTACCTATGCTCATCGTACGCACACAAGTAAAAGATATACAGTATAGGTGTGTATATTTTATCTTACATATCTGTTATCGACGAGGATCATAAAGTTGACGTGGTTTGGATTTCTCTTGCAGCCAACTCTAAAGTTTTCCAAGGAGATGGCGCCTCCACTTAAATATTCCCTCTCTCTCTGTCCCCCCCTCTCTCTTTCACTCTAGTAATACCGATACACATACTTGGGTAAATGTAATGTATACAGTCATTTACGCCTGATCAGTATTAAAGGGATAGATAGATAACAATGGATTTAGCAATCCAACTAAATACATACGGGACCAAGGGGTCTATCAAGGGCATAGAGACTTGGATCATTCATTCTTAACGTGACTCTGATTTCCCTTTTTCATTTCCTCATTTTCTCATAAATTATAAGAATACAACAACAAGACTTCATTAACTTGTTATGCAATATGATAAAACTAGCAATACGTCCCAGTGATCTGTACAAAAGTTTTGCTCATTCCACTTTGCGTTAGGTAACGATACTTTGTAATGAAATAAAATGATGGGAGTTATTCAGAAATTTGAAACGTTAATTCTTTGACCCAAGTCTCTGAAATACGTCATGAGGACACACCGAAGCCAATGAAATATCTGCCTAATTTCTTCTATCGCAATATCGTCAATTTGCATAAGTTATTGGTAAAGAAAAGTTTCTGATACAAGTGAAACAAGTTTTTCAACCGATTCAGTTTCATATCTAGCAATACTATGGTACATCTATATATAATGTTGATCATCGTGGCCAGAAACTCTCATTGCCTCCTCCCCAAATAACACATGCCTATTTTTGACTCTCGTTTGCAAATAGAAAGCACGCTTATAACATGCCGATGCATTCCAGTCGGTCAATTTGAACATTACTCGCAGTCAATTCACACCGTTCTTCTGCAGTTGACTCTTGTTCCTGATAATTGTTTAGCCTTCGATGAATATTTATCTTGACAAAAAAAAAAACAAGAAGAAAACCTTTTCATTTTCAATTCAACTTATTATACAGCTTTATTAGCTCATACTTGTTTGTTTTATTTTTGTCTGCACACCAAAAATTGTATCTATACTCGATACTAATGGAATTCCAAAACTGTTACTCCATAAGTAGATAAATTATGCTGGAGGTTTAAATTTCCGACCATCAAAGTACACACGCTACATTACACTCACCTACTTATACCTTACGAAATGATTTGTCTAGCTCACGTTAATATCACAATTAAAATATATAGGATGCCATCGGCATACGTAGACTCCTACATGTGCGGATCGGTGAGCGGGGGAGTTGGCGGAGTATGATGAGAAAGAGGAGGGAAGTGAGGCTCAGTCCAGAAAAGTACGCAACTCGAAACCTGCTGGCGAGCTTTTAAGAGCTCAGTATTATATCGGCATTAACTTCGGTTGTACACACGCGATAGAGAAAGGCCGATGTTATTATCAAATAATAATTGTCGTCTTGCCGTTTATATGTTACGCTGTTTTCATTTCATTTTATTCTTCATCGTAGTATTCTTTGCATTTTATTACCCGTTTCTAATGAGTTGACAAGGATTAGAAAAAAAAGAAAGAAAATAATAATCAATTAAAGGAACAAGAAGTACAATTTTTTTTTTCCATTTTCAGTATATACTGTAGTGACAAATAAGCTTTTATCACATGCAATATTAGTCATAGCATTATTATTATCATTATCATCATTGTTGTTAGTACAAATATAAAGTATATAGCTAACCGAATATCTATATGTGTACAGATTGAAGAAAACCTTCTTTTTTTTTTACCTGAAATCATCCACCACGTCACTCTATTATCGGTCAAAATTAATTATGAAAAAAGATCAATGTATAAATAAACAATCGGTTAAACTCAATCGGCTCTATGTTTGTCCCTGTTGTACGCGAGACGTTTGCTGGTATAAAAAATAAAATCAATCGACAACAATAATTATCACCTTTAAGTTGGCCCTGATAGCCGTAACAGCAAACCATTGCCGTGGACAACGTCACGTGGTGTTAATAATAACATTGATAATAATAATGATATTAATAATAGTACCAATGAAGTTTTACACGTAGTTCCGGTTTTTCTGTTAGTTTTTTTTTTTCGTATCTCTTATTCAAATAACACACACTTTGCGCAGGAGTCTCGCGTCTTCCCGCGTTATATTATTGTAAATATCTACCGTACGTCGTACACCGATTATACACGATCATTTTGTACAATGGCAGATAATTTTTTAGTGTGAAAAAGTAATGGACCAAGATAACAATAACTATGACAATGATAATAATGTCGACGACGACAATGATGATGATGATGATAATAAATGAAGTATGAAGTGGACAGTGATTTTCGGAGAAAAAAATGATTATCGTAATTTTGAATTCAAATGACAACGGTAATAACAAGAGAAAACGCGTAGGAGTGTATAGAGAACACTATCAATTATTGAAGTTTTATGAAGTATTACAACAAACTATAAGTTGATATACCTCGAGGTATACCTATACATATATACCTGAGTGATGTTATACAGTGTTATTGACGAGAATGTAATGCAGAACGCCTCGAGCATGAACAGCAACGTTCGTTTATTCGTTGTTCCTTATATTGCGTTTGGTATCGTCGTTTCGTTCGTCCGATCGTTTCCAACTTTGAAAACGAGTTCGCTTCAAATCAAAAATATCTTGGCGTGAAAGCGTGGCATATATACACAAAATTCACAAAATATACCTATACATATATCTATATATTACATATTCAAGTGGTAAAAGTGTTTTCATCCATGTTAACCATCGATGACCGATTCTCAGCTCGACAATTTTAGAAGTATTTCAAAGAAAACAACTCCTCTGATACGGTCTATGATATTTATTGGTGCTTCTTGTTTTTTGATCGCTCCGAATCACACCTACTCTTGTTATGTAATGATTTGAGGCATATATATCGTAAAATAATAGTTTTATAAAATGTTACCGATGCACGCATGACCGCAAATCTTGTTGGTGTGCGTGAATTATTTATAACTATATTTTATCCTCATTATGATATTGTTTTTCCGAATACACTAGCTATATTTGATTTTTATTTTTGATGATATAACATTCTGAATATTTTGATTTCTTCTTTTGATTTCTTGTTTGTTTTTTGTTTTTTTTTTGTTTCTTTTTGTAATCTTGACGAATTGATTTTAATTGGTATACACGTATATAAACGATGATTGTAAATATTCGATGTAATTATTTCAATACTTGAATTTCAAAAATGTTCGTATAACGGATTCATCAACTTTCATTAATGAATGGTTGGAATATCTACAAACTACTACCTACTACTACCACTTCTACTGCTGCTGTTACTACTACCACTACCCACTGCTACTGCTACTACTACTCCTACTACTATTATTACTACTACGGCAACTCTGATGATGCAAAATAAAATGCAAACTTTCAGCAGTCTCGCATTCGGGAATGTGTTTAAAAAAAAGGCAGGTTTAGTTTGATTTCATATTTTTATATACAGGTATTATAAATAACTAACTCGATTTTGAGAACCACTGCAATCTTTTGCAGTCGACTCATTTCACCATCATCTGCGTCGTCTCGATCGTCCGTCTCTTCTCTTTGTACTTATAATAGCTATATTTTAGTCGAATTCTTTTCACTAGTGATATTGCCCACATCGATACCTATATCATTTTATAATACATACATACCCGTACATGATAAGTATTTATTTATTTATATGTATGTAGATGCACACACATCTATTGCACAGATGAAGATACCTCAAGGTCGAAGTAATTATATACGAATTGTTCAACCGTCGGAGATCGTTTCCGTCTTCCTCCTTTTCCTTGTTCACTTTTTTCGGAGTTGTTATACACGTGAATCACAATTACACTTTACTATTTGAACATCATGAGTTATATTTCATCTCTACTTTCCTGAATATCATCAATTAATCATATTTTGTTACTGTAAGATATTCAGTTTACAGTTAAAAAATAATGATGATCACGATTTATCTAATTACAGGCGAACAAATCGGCTGGAGGAACTCCAGGGGGAAGTTCGCCGCCCCCACCGCCTACTCTGATAAATAAAATTAAATATCAACCTGGAGGACCCGTTATTAAGAAGGATAAACGACAGAGCAGTTCCAGGTTCAATATATCGAAAAACAGGGAACTACAAAAACTACAGCTTTTAACTGGTGAGAAGAATATCTATCTCGAAATTATGCATATACCCCTATTTTCCTGACCTTGTCTCCTACAATTTCGTTGAATTATTTAAGATCTTTTTTAAAATGTTGAGGCAATCAAACTTTTTTAAATCCCCTTTTCAACAGCGGATTTATTCATAGTTTTTTCTTTAATTTCTTTTCCCTTTTTGATCATCTCCAGGCTCCATGACATCCATTCAAGTTGCGTGACCTTTTCGGTCACTGACCTTTCCTAGCGTTTAGCCGGAGCACAAGGGTTCACGTTCGTATTGCTCGATCTATTCTCTTCCTCTTCCTATCCATATTCCTCTCATTGGTCATCCATGGGGGCTCGCCTGCGAGGGGGTCAGGGGGGGTGGAAACATGGCGGGAAATATCGATTCAACGGGTAACATCATCGTGCACATGCGCTTGCGGTACTTTCTTACTCTGCGTAAATAGTATACCTTACGTATTATAAACATAGCACAGATAGGACGAAGAGATTTCGTCGAGGATATCACCTTATACGTCAAGAATTCCGTTTATATCGCTACAATCTCGTCCTATTCATCAAAATAACACATCGAATAGTTATATATGTTATATATTTCATGTATCGTTTTCAACTGATAGTTATCTCAAGGCGATCGGATATGTCTACCAAGTTTTAATAATATTCAATTATCTTACAGTTGAGTTCTTTCAATCTGTAACTCTAAATTATTGCGTCTGATGTCAGATAATTTATTAGGAAATTTTCATTCGTCCTAATTGCCTATAACGCCAGATGTGTGAATTATTTTTTTAATATTTTTAACGTTAATGGAATTACAGTCAACATATCATTAGATGTAATCAATAATTACAGTTATCGAAATATCTTCGCGAAGCGCGTTCGAAAATTAGATAATTAAGAAATCGGTCATATCAGGAGCAACAGTTTATGGTGACAACGATTTTTGTAACGTGTATCAAGTTTATATTGAAAATTTTAATATCGACGCAGTAACGCTGTCTGACGGAATTTTATAAGAAATGTTCAACAGATATTGTTTAGTTTGATAAAACTTTACACAGATTAATTTCTGTGTGTGTGTGTGTGTGAATTTTTTTCAACCACTATAACTGGTTATTACTCATAATTAGAATTGGTCTTATACAATCCTCAACCTCAATATTGTTTACATCGTGTTTTGACCGGATCAAGAAGATTGAAAAATCGATAAACGCTTGAGAGAAAGTTATTTTAAATATATGGGATGGTGCATGTCGGTGGGATGGCCCCGTCGCTAGGGGGTGCAGGTGGGGGTTTACCTAAAAGCCCAAGTTTTCATCAAGGCCTTGCCTTTGCGACTGTGTTACCCCATGAGATTAACAAACAAGGATCTTCTGCTTCTGCTTTACATTACCAGCCCCTCCAACCTCTACTGATTGGTACTGATTGATTGGAAAATGAATGATGATCTGGTTCGTTTATCATTGGCATCGTGAATAATTTTGTCTGTTATTTTGAACTTGCAGAAGCGCAGCAAGGAAACGAAAGGGAGGAACTTTTTGTACAGAAGTTGAGACAGTGTTGCGTATTATTTGATTTTGAAGCTGACCCTTTATCAGATCTAAAATGGAAGGAGGTAAAGAGAGGCGCGTTACAGGAAATGGTAGAGTACGTAACAAAGAACAGATTTGTTATCACGGAGCCAATATACCCAGAGGCGGTGAATATGGTGAGTCGTGAAGAATTTCCTGATTCATTTACTTTTAATTTCATTCTTGAACAAAGAATTGAGTAATATTATGATCGAATTCAGTTCGCAGTGAATCTTTTTCGCACACTGCCACCGTCCTCAAATCCAAATGGAGCTGAATTCGATCCAGAAGAAGATGAACCTACGCTGGAAGCGGCCTGGCCACATCTTCAATTGGTTTACGAGTTTTTCCTACGGCTGTTAGAGTCCCAAGACTTTCAGCCTAACATCGCAAAACGATACATCGACTACAAGTTTGTACTGCAACTTCTGGAATTATTCGATTCTGAGGATCCTAGAGAACGAGATTTTCTAAAGACAACGCTACATAGGATTTATGGAAAGTTTCTCGGACTCAGAGCTTACATAAGAAAACAAATTAACAACGTTTTCTATCGATTTATTTATGAAACGGAACATCACAATGGAATCGCGGAACTGCTTGAAATTTTAGGAAGGTAAGAGTAACCTTATTTCTCTTCAATAAACACATTCAAATCGCATTTTATTTCCAGCATTATCAACGGTTTTGCACTGCCTCTGAAAGAGGAACACAAAGTGTTTCTATTAAAAGTGCTACTACCGCTACATAAGGCAAAATCACTTTCCGTTTATCACCCGCAGCTCGCCTATTGCGTCGTTCAATTCTTAGAGAAAGACGCGTCTTTGACAGAGCCCGTTATCCGAAATCTATTAAAATTTTGGCCAAAGACACATTCTCCCAAAGAAGTCATGTTCCTCAATGAATTAGAGGAGATTCTCGACGTTATCGAACCTGCTGAATTCCAGAAAGTAATGGATCCTTTATTCAGGCAGCTCGCAAAATGTGTTTCATCGCCACACTTTCAGGTAAAACATCCCTAACAATATCTCCACCTCTCAAGGTCATTCTTCACGATTAGAAGTCACATTTACGAAATTCCTGCTTTGCACAGGTGGCCGAAAGAGCTCTCTACTACTGGAACAACGAGTACATAATGTCCTTGATATCTGACAACTATTCTGTCATACTGCCCATCATGTATCCAGCTTTGTACAGAAATTCACGTAATCACTGGAACAAAACTATCCATGGACTGATCTACAATGCGTTGAAACTTTTCATGGAAATGAATCAAAAGGTCTTCGACGAATGCACTCAGCTGTACTATCAGGTATAATTATTATAATGACACTATTATTTTCACGCTATACTCTAAAAAAGTTGACAATTATACTACTACAGTTTTATTATTATTTATCTCAGGATCGTCAGAAGGAGCGTAAGGTATTGAAAGATAGAAATGAGGCATGGGTACGGGTCGAAGCATTGGCCATGAGGCATCCTGGGTATTCTTCCGTCAACATCGACACGAACTATCCGTACACGCTGCCCCCTGACGACGAGGCTGACGCGGATCAGACACCGCTGGTATTTGAGAAGCCCAAACCTAAGTTAAGCGAGGTAAGAAATAAAAGATGAGCGGTCCAAGGAGATGGAGTTTTATCCTGAGTTTGTCTAACGATGGACTTTGGAATTGTGCAGGTGCCAAAGACGACTACGGGGAAGAATAAAACGCTGCTGCGGAGGAAGAGTGAACTACCACAGGATTCGTACACGATGCGAGCATTGTCGGACCACAAACGTGCAGATGAGTACCTCGTCACGCCACCAGACCCTAATAACTGCTAGTCCTTACCTCACACCTACACCTACACTTACACATTATACGTATCTATAGACGTATACACAAAAGATACATACCATACACACACCCTTCTACCATTCTACTTTGGATGTTGCAACAAGCCCGGGAGCAACTAGCTGGTCACGTATGACATGTAGCGATATTAATAACCGTGAAAAAGTTATACCGTGCTTAACCAACAATTTGAGCAGAGTTGGGTGAAACTGGAACTTTTGCTATGTGATTTTTCACGCTAGATTTATTTCTGGGAACTGACTTATCATTGATTATACAGATACAATCATACAACGATCATCCGTTATTATGTTTGAGCACTCGATGCGCCTCAGCTGAACAAAGGCTAAAGATGATTTCAATAAAGTTACTACAGTAAATATTGTCTAGCTTATGATCGGCTAAAGCTGGCAGATTGTGCGGTAGATTTATGTCGATCTTGAACGCTTTATTTTTAACACTCCCTTTTCCGACTAATTATCATTTCAACAGAATACATGATTTTCAATATACGGAACAAATCTATTGATAGGCACTCCACATTCTGCCATTTTCACTTCTCTGGGTGATGATTATCAGGGAATAGAATTTATCTAGATATCATTCGCTGCTAAATTCGAAAAATATTTCCCTTCTCTTCTTTTGTTAGAATGAAAGCAAGAATCTCTGTCGGAGCGAAGATAGTCCTGATTAAAATAAGTAAAAAATATTTGAATTCCAAAACTAAAAATGGATGAGCAATGACGATGTATCTGTGACGTTGAGTAGAGCAGATTGCATTATTGCCCTTCTAAAAAGTAATTCATAGCGTATTTTTCAATAATCTACGTAGCTCTGCCAAGTACAAATAAAAAAACACTTGAGTAGATATTGACTTACTGCTCGTAGTAAATTTCGTACTGCTGAATATAATATTGAAAGATTGTTACGTTGAAATAAAAGTACATAAATTGATTCCATCGAGGTGGCCAAGACAATTCAGATACGAACATATAACATCCAATGACTGAGAAAGTAGCTGAGAATTTTGAAAACAAGAGAATGAAAAAGAAGAAAAAATTTGAACTGTAGTCTTTGCGCTGCTGGCCAGGCTGTTACGTTTAATATTATCGATATACCTTGTTGAACAATAAAGTATGATAAGCTCTTATACATATATAATAATAAAAAATAAATATTGAACATTAAAACTATAATTGACATAACGATACATTATATACCTACAAATGCATTTATGTAAATGCTAGGTTCTTCAGATTTTCTGGCTCAAACTGACGATACTCACGAATTCAGATAGTTTGAACGATCTCTGACGAAGCATTTTACAAAATATACATAAATGCCTGTGGTTACTCGAGAAATTTTTGCATTTCTTTTGCCACAAATTGTTTGTAAATAGATATAACTTTTCCCAAGTATTCTCAGTCAACAGGCCACCCCTTAGGCTGACGTTGGTTGATGAAAAATGCTAGCGAGTTTCAGAAATTTAATTTTTATTCTGTGTTTGTGTGTCGAGTAGACTCACTGCGGCCTTAGCGATATGATTTGAAAAAAAAGCCTGGAAGGGAATCATTTGTTGAATGCCGTAATGTGTAGCTGGTCATTCAATGACTCTTGAATAGCAATGGCAAATGACAAAAAAAGAGAGAAAAAAAAAATGAATGTATGATAACAAAATCGAGCGTGATAACTGCAACACGGTATTGAAAAGCCTAAAAATCAAGTTGCGAAGATTGAAGAAGTCGAAATACCTTATTACCTATATTATAAAATACTATTATGGATGCCCATCGTTTTATACATAATATTTAAATACAATATTATTGATTATAGATTATACACACAATGGAAAATGTACCGAATGAGCTTTTCTGGACACAGCATAATTTAATTATGAAAAATATAATTGTAACTTGTTGCAGGGCCAAATAAGTACAGTTTGTTAAAGAAAAAATCAAGAGTATGGAACAAAATCGATCCTTTATTGTTAACATCATGTTAGGGTAACACCTGATCTAATCTACCTGTAATTGGCACGATTAGTAACTGGAGGTAAATTAGTGTAATATAGATATACATATAACATTAATATTATACCGATATCATATACGTAAAGATGGAGAAAAAAAAGGTGACAATGAGACGAAAAATTGAAAGGCAGTTTCGGGGAGTAAGTAAACTATACATAATTGAGTGTTGTCATTGATAGGAAAATTGATTGAGTGGGTTTATGATGCTGTGATCAAAAACACTCGTACGGTATGTACAAAATATAGTATCCATAGCGAGTTATTACAATTTTGCCACAAATATACGTGTACAGCTTTGTGGCTTCAGTATTACATGAATACCTAACTGTGCCGTAAGTTTTAATTTTGATGCAAACATTATGATAATGCTAAATAGATTTTGGTTGATACCTACTGTAGATCTCATCCAAGTTGTTGTAGCAAAAGTTATTAGGATCGATCGTTATATTTTAGTGGTTCGAATTTGCAATTAATCAAATTTTTTTTTGAGTGAACACTTAGCATCACGATGTATGGTTAACATGTGTTTAGTATGGAAGAAAGGAAGATTTTGAAAATTGTAATTAGAATATTTTGAACATGAGTAGCCAAAATTTAATTCGTATGCTATGCGTTGTTATTTTTTATAGTTATATCGTATAATCTTTGCGTCGGGCTGATTAATTACGGTAGGCGTTGACCAGGAAGTAAACCAACCTTCGGTCAACGCGGTACGCATCCATCCACATTTCATTCGTCGTACATTCACAAATGCATGACTGACAATGAGTAAAACCCATACGTGCAGCAATTTCAATCTGTAACTTGTTGGATGCTTAGTTTTATAACAAATAAAAAATTGCTACAAATTTATACTGGGTATCTACGGATTGTATACTTTCAAACGACTTTCAGGTTTGCGTTAACCATTCCATCTACCTACATGTTTGAACGATCGCAATCTTGAAGTTGGCGCGGTGTCAAAATCGTGGTAGATTATTGGTTTTGGGTTTCAAATGCCCTCTACCTATTTGCGCTTTACTAATTCCAAAAACCGCGAGCGATTAGCGCACTCGAGTGTTCGCGAGCCAAGACAATTTTTTGAAGGAAAACATGGTGCAAAGTTGTTACAAAGTGCGAATTTGTTGTGAATTTGTCGTGCGTGATTCCAGATGGATGGAAAGGATGTCTGGTTCAGATTCACATGTCATGATTGATTCATCCTAATTGCTAAGATGAGCGAAATTATGAGCCGATCAAACATGAAAGAGAACTCGATGATTTTCGAAATTGACAAGTGCGCAGTTTCAGGGTTATGGTATACTACTTGGGCGGTTTTGCTCGAGGAAATTGAGACCCTACCTAATCATTATACTCGAGATAAAATATTAGAACTTATATCTGTGGTGCAGGCTGAAACGTAAGTTGAATTTATTCCAATATTCTATTTGTCAGTTCGATAGAGTTCAAGAATGGATCATACAGCCCTGTTAACTCAACTGAACCTTCACCTTATTACAGACACTCTCAAATTGGATACAAATATCATTGGATCGCAGTGAAAATACTCGAGCTATTACATGTTGACAGTTTGGCTGCAAAACCTGATCTGATCAAATTTTTTCTGGCTTTGAAATTGATCACTGAGTCTGTACCAAGCAATGTGGAAAATGTGAGTCACTTTATGTTTGGCTGGAGTTACACGTTTTGCAGCTTCATGAGCACTTTGACTATTGCCATACACATTTTCACTACTTTTCAGGAGCTTGTTGACCTATTCAAGAATGTCTTAGACTCAAAAAATGTGAGAGAAGAAATCAGGAAAGTTTCAGACGAGGCTTTAATATTTCTAGAAGAATGTTTGGACAAATATCCTGCGCTTGCTTGTTGCATCATAAAGAGTTTGCTCTGTGTTTGGTCACCTTATTTTCAACACAGTGATCAAGACCTCCAGAATCTCTATATCAATACTCTGAAAAAATATCTAAGCGCTAGAAAATCCAGCCATGCTCCTTTGGAGCTTGAAACTCGGCGTTTGTCTGTTTCGGGAAATTCTAGACTCAGTGGAACAGCCGCTTACGGAATTCTGCTCAGCATATTATCAAGGATGGAATTAACTGAGGGAAACAATGACAAACTTAAAGTCTGGTTGTTTCCTGCACTTTTTGACAAGTGTAAGACCAGTGATGTTGATCTCGCTCTTTATGCCAGGGAGAGTAGCGAGTTCTTGAAAGAGTGGAACAACTGTGTAGACAACAAATTGAAGCGATCGGAGCTCCCATATAGCCTAGAAAATGCTCTGGCAATTTCCAAAGCAATATTTACCTTCTCCGATGGCGGTGATGTGCAGATCAATCCGAAAGAGTTAGCTTATCGAACGATCAAGCAGAAAAGACATTGGCTTCTTGATATATTGGTAAAACTTTCCTCTTTATCGATACGCTAGATTGTCATTATTATAATGTCGTATAATGTCTACTGCATACAGGTTGCTCTTATATTTCAGGATATTTGCTGCATTTTTCTGGCGAATGGATATTTCGAAAAAGTTTCAAAGATTTTATCCATACCCATTTTACAAGGACTCTGGGGAACTGTATATTTCAAAACCTTGTCTGACATATTGGGATCTTCAGGGGCTCTTTTGGGTGATGATGACAAACAAATCACTACAACCTTATGCAGTGGGTTGAGGTTAATGTTGGAAAAATGCCGTATTTGTTTTGCCGGTGATGAAGTGTGGAAAAAATTGAATGATTCTGCAGAATATCAATTGGATATTGTTGAGTGGGTATTAAAGAACAGAAGACTTGTTCCTGATAAAAAATTTGCTTGTGAATTCAAAAGAGATCTTACGATAGAATACGTCTTGTCATTACTATTAAACCATGGAGTTCTATTTACTCTAAATGCGTCAACCAACATACACGAGGTACGCTGTGAAGAAATTGAAAGGATTCTCCAAACTTCTCCGGAGTCTGCAGCAACGTTCAGAGCATATCACGCTATGCTATGCGCATTGAAAGCGATTATACTTTGCGATTCTTATCCATCCAAGGCTCAGGACGTTTCAGAATGTTTAAAAGCTATGGACAAGTCATTAAAGAATCTGTTTCCATTACAATTGAAACTGGAAGTGATAGAAAACATATTTTCAATGCTATTTCTGCGCCACAAAGATTTTTGCACCGATTCCAACTGTGAAGAAAAAGAGGAAGAAATGGATGACCGGAAAATAAAGGTCGCGGATTATAAGCAAATACAATCAGGATTTATTTGTAACAAATACATTATTAGGGATCTCTTACACTATTTAGGAAACGCAATTTCGGATGCTCAAGCCAAATGCACCGGGTCGAACAACCTAGAATCCTCTGATTCTGTGGAAATTAAAAAACATTTAACCAGCGTTGCTCGAGCCCTGGCTGATGCGATTTGGAGATTAGGTATCGTAACGAGCCTTGAGTTTGTTGGAAAAATAGGAGATGCCGAAGCTGATACATCAGAAGTAATAGAAGCCTCTGATTTCTCTGAAATATTGCTCAACAAAGAATTCAACACCTCAAAACTGCTCAGAAACAAATCAATATTTTATGACCTAGCCGATAGCTCACCGGGGGAAGACTACAGCAAGTCAGAAATAGACTTCATTTCTGACACGGGGTCCGCTGATAATAACAACAGTATTCCAGGAATAAGGAAGAGACACAGGAAACGAAGCATAGCTGAAAGGTCTCCGGATCAACATACTTTTAATTCGAATTATTCATCCATTCTGAACTTCATGCTTTCTTCAAAAGAAAGCTTAATCAGACGATGTCTGTCTAAGTGCGACTTTGAAAAGGCCCAACAAGTCATTCAGGTAAGTGAAAAAGTTTTTTTCACAGATTTCTTATAGCTGATTCAAACTTTTCGTAAGCCTCAAGCTCGAAGAGAGTCGGTTCAAATTCAGTAGTTTTGGCTTCTTTCCCCCCAAAGCTGTCTGCATACTTTATTAAAATCCCAGGTGGATTTTCCGCATAATACTTCTTCGCTATTAGAATCTTATCCATCGGATTACAAAAGGCGCAATTAAAGCAACAGCAACACCATCCTGAAAGAGATTATCCCATCATCGGTATAGGTTTAATTTTCGAAGTTTTTCGGAGTCTACCTTTTTGACACCAGCAAGGAATGACAATGCATAAATAAATACAGATCCATATTCTTAGTACGGTCCAAGTCCTATGTAATATTCTCTTTAAATTTTTCTTATCCTTCGTATGTTTATAGTCAAAAGCTAAGCATTCCAGAGCCCTTGCACCAAATTCCGTTAATTCTTCGCGTGTACAATTCCTCGGCATTTTGAAATTTACAATTTCCTTCAGAGCATCTTCTGCTGATTCTTCCGGCACCCCATTCTCGGTGAAGTTGAATGTATTATTATCCATTTTACTAGATTCAAGTTGCTCATAATATTCAGATTTGAATAAGTGGTAGTCGTAGTCGTATTCATCCGGTGATTCCTTCTCAGAACTAACATCTACTTTTTCACTATGATTGTTATATGTTTTCATCATGCCTTCTGTGCTTTCCGACGACTCTCCATGTTCTTGATTTGCTATCTCTCTCATTTGTCGTACGGCATCATTTCCGGTTCTACTGAAACTTTGCCACAGATTCGAGGGCATAAAGTTACCATTTATCTTACCTCCTGTGCCAAATGGAGTCTGCTGAGCCAAAGGGCTTGATACATTCCGCTTTTTTTTAACAGCTTTTAAAACACGCTCTTCTAAGTCATCGAAATCATACTGATAAAAATTGTGCGTGCTTAATTAATTGAAAAAATATGTCAAGGTCGTTCAAGTGACGAATACCTCATCGAGTTCATGTTTAAAGCCAGCGACAAAGGGTTTCGCTTCCTCTACAAAGTTGTGGATGTCTTCCAGATTAGATTTAAGCATAGGGAACGCCTCGGCAAACTCGGTAGCAGTTCTTGCCGCGCGTTTGTTGTACCGTTCGACATGAGAGTGCAGAGGCTCGTACTTGTCTTCTTCATTGGCAAGCGATTCAAATTGCGCCAAATCCGCCACTTGTATCATTTCATTTTCGCTGTCGTCGTCGTAATCCGCCCCGTCCTCTGACGATATTATGAATACTTTTCTGTCGCTTAGATCTACCTGATTTTTATACACGAACGAAAGATTTATCACCGTGAATTAGAACCAATAGAATTCGATCTCGTGGTATTTTACCTTGTACGCAGGTGGCCAAAACGAATGTACACATCGCAATCCAACTTCGAACGCAATCAGAAACATATAAAATCGCATCGCCGATCAGTCCTGTTACCATAAAGTAGCCTTCTGACAGCATGATTTCAACGATTTCATATTCAATTTTTCAGATTTTTAATGCAAGCGATTCCCAGTTGGATGGTGAAGTACTTTTTTCAAAAACTATCAGCCAGTTTCGTCAAAAAATGAAGGATCAAATCAAAGACTTTGATCAACCTGAAGTTGTTGATCAAAATGCACAAATGTCAACACTCGAGGTATTCCATCGAAGTATTTTATTTGACGTACGAAAAAAAAGATAATCTCATTGCCTCCTAATAATTTAATCGTATAAACGATCGTTTCCATTTTTCAGAACATACGGCAAGCAGTTCAGGGAGGAATTCAAAGCTCGCGTTTGAGAAGTCAGTTAGAGACTTTTCTCGCATCGAACAAAATGACTATACTTTTGATAAACCCCGAGGAATCTAACACAAACGAAATCCTTACCTTGACTGTTCTGGATCTTGCTCTAACGACTGCGTATTCACATTCTTGTTCGCTCAACACATGTGAAGTGGCAACCAAGTATTTGAAGTCGTGTAAAATCATCGAAAAGACTATGTACTCTATATATTTTCATAAAGTTACGAAACTATTCTATCAGAGCAAACTAGACTCATCGTTACCAGCCATTCTCTGTGACTCCGCTACGCCATTATCATTGAAAAAATATAACGAGAAAATGGAATTTTGGAATAAGGTAGATAAAGTTGTAAGAAATTTCAACGCGTCACAGACCCAAAAGGTAAACTTACAGAGAAAAAATTGGCGCGAAAGTTTGGTTGCCGAGCAAGAGAAACTGGGAGAACTTACGGCACTTTGTAATGGAAAACCTTATTTATGCAAGATCTTCACGCACTTGAGCATTCTCGAAACTATTCTTCCGAAAAGCGTTGGTGAGCATTACCTATACAATTTTCAATAAATTCTAGATTCATAGCGTTTATCAAGTTTGACTCTTTATCTTTAAATCTAGACGAAAACTTTGGTGGAACTTTGTACAGCATGCTGGAAGTGCCGATCCATACTTACTTCGGGAATCGATTTTTTGAGCTGGGAGTTAAGCTGGAAGAACTTGAAATCATTGCCAAAGAGCTTCGAATAAATTTAGTACACAGTATTCTCGTCAGCTGCTGTCCAAAATTTTCATTCTCAGAGACGATAGCAACAAACCCAACAAATTCACATGGTTACATCGTACTGAATGAGACTTCGACGAGTACGGTGAGTTATCCTTGCATTTCATATTTATCATTCAACGGGATCTCTAGTTCCTGCAATTACTGAGCGTAAAATCCAAACTTACAGATTTCGCAAGAATACGACCCCCAGCATCCGAATGAATGTCTCAAAGAAATTCTTACCCTACTCTTGGATACAATTAACTCTATTCATCCCAGCGAATCCATACTGAGATATGCAGATCTTCAAAACTTATCTAACTCTTCTGAGATCCAAGAGATTCTGGGCAGAACAACTTCTCTCGCGAATTTGGACTTGTGTGAATTATCTGCTGGAAATGAAACACTGACGTTTTTTTTGAACCTTTGGAACCTCTTGTTCTTGCACTCTCTATTAATCATTTGGTCAAAAAATCCTCCATGCGACAGGCTCCAGCACGTTGTTTCGGCAATGAAAATAGCTTACCGAGTCGGTGATCTGGGATTGGTCACTTTGACTACCCTCAGATCGAAGCTGCTTGGAAATTTATCTTGGGACTTGGAATTTTTTAAACAAATCGAAGCTATCAATGAACTCGCATGGCAAGACTTGGATATTCCAGAAGATCCTAGGGTCATTTTTGCAATGGCCAACGAATTTTTCGGATCTCCAGCTGTTCGGCCCTACGATTCACAGAACCTGGATCAAGACTTGAACACTTCAATTCAGAACTATATTGCTTGCTACCATTGTATAGAGCCAGCCAACAACGGTATGGAGATAGATTCTTGTTGGCTGCCAGAGTCTGTTCGTCGGTACCAAGATTTTCTGCTAGAAAATGCGAGTCTGGCCCGTCAAACTTTCGGCTCGAACTTTGACGAAAGTTTTACCTTACGTAGGTTTCTGAACACGAGTGAAAGAAATCTGGAATTCAAGTACAGACCGCCGCTGCATCAGTACGAATTCAGACTTGATTATTCTGAAAATAAGTTCAGCAATCTCACTAGCTGCAAGAATTTACGTTCCAAACCACATAATGTTCCTCTTATTCCGGTGCCGCAGAGTAGAACCATCGATGCAAAATTGGTACAGTATTTGGAAGGCCGCTGCTGGCTCTTGTCTTACCTAGTGCAAAAAATTCACGAGAGAATCCCAACGATTTCTGGCAACGCGGAGCGCTGTATCTGTCTCGAGAATCTCCTACAGTCACCCTGGGCTGAGCTTTTGAAAAATAATTTCGATGAAAATCAAGCACTCGTTGGAATGCACGAAAACTTATCGTACAGGGAACTCTGGACGAATTTTGAATCGTTGGTGAAAAAAGAGAAATGGCAACATTGCTTGGACCTCATAAATTGTTTGCCGGATAATTTTACTAGATATGACAGTGAGATACAATTTTTGAAGGATAAAGTATTGAGTACTTTAGTCGCGATGCGAGGACTAGACGATAAAGAGGTGCTGAAATATCTTCGCCAATTGAAAAATATTCACGTCCTAACAGCTACGATTTTGTCAAACTTGCGGAAATGGTCTGTCACGGTGTGTAAACGAGCTTTGACTTACGTGCTGAATCATCGAGACAGAGACGAACTTCTTTCGCACATAAAAATGCAGATGAAAGCAACCCTTTGCCGGGTAACAGCCTTCTGTAAAATGTTACCTCACTTTGCGAATAATCCGGAAACGGAACATATCACTTGGTATGGCATTGCCAGTAGTGCGAATAAATCGGATCCGTTAAAAGTAGTTAAATCACTGATCGAAGCAAACAAGTTTGAACTCTGTTTAGAGTGGCTTGAGTATCACGCCTTTTCAAACGAATTGCAATCCCTCGTTAGCCAAGATCTTCTGATTGGATTGCTGGAAAACGACCGGCAGGATTTTGAGCCAGTGTCCAAGGTTGGCGGTAAATCTTTCATTTGTTTAAATTTATGAAAATATTCACGGTTGATTCTTATGTAGTTATATTTTTCTAGTTTCTCCGAATATTGCCGTCGACATACGTGATCAAATTGTGCAATAGCGTTATTAAGAAGCTACAATCGATTCCGGCGATGAAATTCGTTACCACTTATTTGCTGAAAATCTGTGAGCCTGCGGATTCGGTGAAATATCATAAGATCTTGATCAGCCTTGAGATATTGTCGAGGTTCGAGCACAGAGAAAGATCGTCGTTCATCCACCTCTTGAAAGAGCCGTTGTTAATGTTGGAACAGTTACTGATGAATAGCAAGTTCGCAATACTTCAAAAAATTCTTACCACTATAACCGAAAACCTGCCAAAGGCGAAAATTTCCCGAGAAGATATCGACAAGTTAGTCAGATACTATGCAGGAAAGTCATTGGAGTTCAGAGTCGCTCTACAACGCGACAATATCGAGTCTAGATCTAAGGATTCTTCTTCGATGAGCACTGATATGGATAATACCGAATTCGTGATGCCCTCGAGAGTACCGACAAAAGACGACTGGGTCCCGAACGATAAGGTAGAATCATTCCGTTCTCTGATTTTGATGTGTCGAATAAACTTCATATAAAAGTTTTTGTTTTCACGTTTTTAACAGTCACGAGTATGCAGCTGCTGCAAGTCCATAGTTTTCTCGATGTTCAACCGACGCCATCATTGTCGGAGATGTGGACGTGTAGTGTGCGCCGTTTGTTCGCAACAACGCATGAGAGTACCGACTTATCCAGACTCTGTACAAGTTAGAGTATGTGACGATTGTAAGCGAGAAACAATTTTGCGAATGCAGCAGCAATTCGGAACCCCGTCTACCCCCAGCAGCGAAGTCTTCGATTATTGGAGATTAACCACAAACGAAAACCACAATCAAACAGTCAGGGATGAATTTTCCTTCGAACACGCACCCAGCATCTCGTTGTGCCTGGCTATCCTCAATCTCCACTCGGATCATAAGGCTTACGCGAGGTTTGATCCTGATATATTAAAAAATTATCCACGCCGTGGTAAACTTTCTTTTTAAATAATATGTATCTCACTACAGCTTTCTCCTAGACCGGTGTGACGAAATAAAGAAACTTCTCCGTCCCGTTGGCTCAGGAAGGGCAAATCCGGAGGTCGATCACAATCTGCTCATTAAAATGATTCAATCTCTCTTAGTCGCTGCCAAAGTCAAGTGCGCCAAGCTATCTTTGAACACGGGTTTGGATAATTGCGATAGTCTGCTTTCCCATGTCGATCTTGTTGCAACTTTGGTCCAATCCGATTGCTCGGCTCTTGTTCCCTCTGACCAATTGGACGAACATGCTCTCAGGAGATTGAGAGACTTTTTGACGGAAAAAGAACAGTGGGTACTTGCGCTGGATGTGAGTACGAAAGCTGGTCTGGATCGACAAGGAGTTTGGGCCGCATGGGGAAAGGCGTATCTAAAAGTTGGGTGCTACAATCAAGCGAGAGAGAAATTTGCCCATTGTTTAGACAAGGTATCCGGTGATTCTTTTGAAGACTGGGTTTTCTTGCCGTCTTACACTCAAATGGACAAAGGTTCTGACGCGTCTACTACAAGTTCCAAAAAAGTCACCAGAGAGAAGACCAGGCCTGCAAAAAATCCACCTCTTTTAATCGAAATCCTACAGATACTTGAGAGCTCTACTTTTAATAGACAATCCCGACGCACTGCCAGCGCTAAATCATTTACCGCTCATGACATTTCCGTTACATTAAATAACATCAAAGCGATTAGTCAGGGTCGTTACCACGACCTTGAACCAACAACTAACGCAGATAATGCTTACTACCACGAAAGTTTGCACTATCTGCTTTCCTATGGAAGCAATTCTGCGATATTAGAATTTTTTATAAAGCATGAAAAGTATGACGACTGTTTACTTCATGTCTTGGAGAACAAGGTCGATCCTGAAATATTTTTCAATAGCGTCTACCTATTCTGCTTGAAGAATGGTTGTGTCGAGACATTGCACGAAGCTATAAAGGCGAAAGACCCAAATTTATCAATCTGGAAAAGTTATTTAGTCTTCACGTGTCACAGTTTAGAGACGAGAAAGTTCCTGAATACTCTTTACCAGCTCCAAATATTCATCAAGGATCACGTTAGAGCTTCGATGTCTTGCATACGCTTTTATATTAACAGAGCTACGGATTATACGGATCTGTGTAATCGGTCAAACTTTTTAAACCAAGCTCAAAAACATCTTGAAATGGAACTACAGGCGCAACAAAGCTTTGGTCCAAAACGACGGAAAAATTCCACTTCCCTTCATGTTGTACCAAACGCTCTTACGCTGGAACTTGAGTTATCCGATATCGACAGACACATCAATACCATCTCGAGACAAATGGAGATAGCGAAGTTTTTACGCACCAGCGAACAGGAGGGACGCAACGTGAAAAAATTTTTGAACGATCTTTCAACCATGGAAAATGACAGCTCAAAGTCTCCGGAATTACCTACTCTGTTTGGAACCCAGCTGCAGAAAACACAATTGGCTGTATTAGCCATACTATGCGGTCGCGACGTCGAGGAAGGTTTTGGAATCGCTTTTCGCATAATTCAAGGTAACTTTTTAAGTCTGCTAAATTGCATCGATACCAAAAAACTGTGAAAGCTACTCAAGAGAGGTTCAATGTTTTTTTTTTCTTTTTTCAAAGATTATAACCTACGGTCGGAGAAGGTTTACTCTTTGGCAGGGCACATTCTGGCTTCTGAGGAAAAAATCAATTCCGTCGAACAGCTAGTCAAGTGTTGTCGCAGCTCAGGAGCCCCGGATACCAATGCTTTATCCGATCGTGTCTTGGCACATTGTGTCAAGTTACTTTTAAACTCTTCTCGAAACGAATCAGAATCTAGCTCAAAAGATAGAGTCAGCTCTCTCATCAAGCTGATAACAGATCTTGAACTGAAGGTAGGAATTTATTAGTATGGATTATATATACATATAATCTTGGTAAATTAAAATACAGGGATACTAATAACAGACCTGCCTTTATTCTTTTACAGATAAGTATGTGTATCGAGAGCCGGCAATTGAAAGCAGCTTACCTCTTGGCAGTGCGGCATTCAAGGCCACAGGATGTAAAGAAAATTTTCAAAGAAGCGGACAGATTGCAGCAGCACGCTATCAAAGCAATATGCGCGAAATGGCTTCAAAAAATGCAGAAATCATGAGAAGTCTCATCATTTTCGTCTATGATCTCGCGTTACATGAAAAAGCCTTGACTAGTTATAGAATTAACTCAGTGTAGGTGATTAGTATTCCTATTATTTTACAGAATGGGAATACTTTATTTTTAGGCCTTGAGCTGATGAGGTTTTTCATCTAGGATTACTGAATATTGAAAATTTATTTCATCGCGTGATTCCTGACGCGAGCAATTCTGTGAGAATCATCTATCTTTGACTGGTGTCGAATATGATATTCGTTAGTCTACTAGCTCGTTGCAATATTTCTACACGAAATTGTTACACATTATTTTTATTTATTTTGCTAAGATTTATCCACTTTTATACAATATCTGCTATAGACGATAAGTGATGAAATATTTATATGTATATGATTAGCTGTGATATATTCCGACCTTCTCTTGGTCAGCTACAGATAAGTCACTAGAGAAGGATATTGAAGTCTCGTTAGCAATAACGAGCTGCGATTAGTTATACAACAATCTTTTTTACACCCTAAAAACAGCCATAGATAAGAACTGAGTAATAAGAACCGAATGATCGTACATTCCTAGCTTTAAAGGCTATTTGTTTATACCTGTACACCAGAATTGGATCGCTGTTGATTTTTGAGAGGGATGAGGAATCAACGAATGATAAATGCACTGAGAATTAAATTATAAATATTCTTTATTCATTTGATACATGATTATACTTTATTAGGCATATCAATTACGTTCTTCTTTACGAATATTTTGGTGCTAATATTACATGGAATGTTGATAGAGGTATTGGTGTGGAGGATGGAGGATGGAATTTTTTGCATCAATTGTACCAGCTCTAACAAGGAGGATGTGCGTCTAGTCACCTGCTATTTCGTCATAAATTTATTCATTCCAATAGCTTGCCGTACTTGATTCTCCGAAAACCAACAAAAACTAGGTATCTATGATGAGCGAGCTCCTACATTGAAGCTATTTGATAATCTAAATTATAACACAGCTTTACAATTGTTTTCGTGACTAAAAAGAAACAAATATTCTAGGTCAGCCGTAATACTCATCTTCACCGAATTTTTTACCTCGAAATTTCCTGATTTGTTTCCCATTTTTCATAAGAGCTGATAAATTCATTTCAACCAACAATCGGTTTACAAACAAACCCATTACGTCTTTCTAAAATATCAACAATATAAAACATCTGCTGCCATATTT
Organism: Athalia cordata; assembly: GCA_963932425.1. Lineage (NCBI taxonomy): Eukaryota > Metazoa > Arthropoda > Insecta > Hymenoptera > Athaliidae > Athalia > Athalia cordata. The sequence continues at coordinate 39,367,499 of OZ010626.1, forward strand.
AATAGTAATAATATAGTAATAATAACAATCAGATTTACATGTATAATTTATATTTACATGCGTATAAAGAAGGTTGATTTCTTAAATTGGAACGTGCGCGGTTTCCTAGAAAAAGGGCTGCTCGACTTTATTGGATCAAAGATCATCAGCTTATTCTCATTCTGAATTCTATTCTCCTTTTCTATCTTAGGAATGATTTTGTTGAAGAAGTATGTCGTTCATTATCGGTAAACTATCTAGAGACTTTTCATCCTACTATCGAACAATCTTACGTATATTGATATTAGCATTTACGCTAATCAGAGCTTTCTTAATTCTTAAATCTAACTGTAATCATATACAGCTACTCATCTTCATTTCTTTCGTTGTGTTCTTCACCGTTTTTCTCACCTTTTTTTAATCGTTCTTGATACTTCTCTGCAAACTTTGGATCCAAATTTTCTATCGTGGACAGCAAGTTTTCTTTCTCTTGTGGTGTCCAGTTTTGAGTCCAGTCTCTGTATACCTTAATGCGACACTCGAACAAACTGGGTGGTTTATTCGGATTCTCTTTGCAGGCCAAATTTTCAAGACTGGAAACAAGCCCATTGACCAAAGGCCCCTGACCGCAGGTCTCCAACAATATATCTAGGAAATCTCCGCGCTGCATTTCCGACCACTCTTCAAACCATTGAACCACATATTGCAGCTGAGCTTGGTTAGACAGTAATGTAGACATCTTTCATCTGGAAATGAGAATATAAAAATACTCAACGCGAATTTTCATCGAAAAATTTACAATGGACGTCCTAATGCTAACAACATATCCAGATTATTTACGAAAAAATAATCAATGCATTCCAACATTATGTGGTACCTCAATACCCAAATCTTTAGGTTAACAGCCCTCTAAGAATTTGACAAGATTGATAATAGAAATTTGATCCTATCAAACGCCTCACCTATTGTTGACTCTGCCAACGTATCTGTTGCTGTCTGAATACCGTCTGTAACGTATAACGGTGATATATTTGTTCTTTTACTTGTTTATTTACGTTTACCGAATGGAGGCCGCGACTCGTGGACGGTTGCCATTAGCCATGTTACAACCAAAATTACATTCCTTACGGAAGAACCAACCACTGATAAAAAGGAAATTTTACATAGAAAAGTCAAGAACGGAATACTGTTATTTTTTTTCTCTCTGTTTATTCTTAAAAAATATAGTATAATCAAGCATTTTTTAATTTTTCAACTTGGGACGTTTCGAAGCGATGTCATCTTCATTCTCAGCTACGATCTCCGTATCAGAGTCGCCATGGTCATCAGAGTCATCCGATTCATCTGCGTAGGAGATTAATATCAATAATTTCGAAAAACTCTATCGCAAAATTGAATGAAGCTTTTTACCTTCCACAGAAACAACGTCCGTCTCTTTCGTTAACCTGGTTAAACAATCGTTCGTCTTCTGCTGGGCATTCTTTAAAACTGCAATCAGATCTGTCAGATCATTTTTTTCGACCCTGGAATTTTCGTTCATGACAATATCGTCATTGTGCGATATTTTAATTGTAACACGTGAGTCTGCCATTATGGGCAATTGTTAAATCGTAGAGCAACCATTTGTTGTCTTATGCCGGCAATAGTTTTAGAGGTTAAATGTTCATTTGTCTTGTCCATGACGGCTGTCGAACATCTCGACCGCGCATATCGCACCACGCAGTCTTCCGTCGTTCTTCCGCAATTCCGTGGCTGCTTGTTGAAATTTTGATTACCTCCAACTTGCATTTCACATAACCAATAACTCGAACCGAGTAGATTATAGACGATCCGTATCCGACGTGTTCGCGTAGAGCATATGTTATATCGACGGAATGGTTTTACTCGAGAATGATGTGGTAATTATGAATGAAAATGTTGACTTCGGCTGGCCAGGGAATTGTTAATACAAAATTAATTTCAGTTTCTAGTAGAGCTGACTCGACTATTTGACAAGTCACGACTTTCAGGATCTGTTGTTTTAACAATCAAAAGATGTGAGTAGCGAGCAGTGCTAAATCATTGATTAATATTTAGAAAATAAATTATCTATAATCATACGTTATTATTTCAGTTGACGGGCATGACAAACCTGTCCCTCGTAAAGGCAAACCTGCCTTATCAACCCCTAGTGAATATTTGTGTTTGGTGCGAGCCTCTCTTCGCTCCAAGAAAATTTCCACAGTTGTGAGTAATGATAAAAACCCACCAAGGCAATGCCAGTTTGAAAAATAAATTCAAATGATTGTTTCTCTGATTCTTTTTCTTAGATTCATTCCAAGGATGTAAACAAATTCCAACAGGCATATTGGAGTCTTTTGAAGACAAATATAAATGGACTTAAAAAGCTTAAGAAAACTAAATCGGCAAAACCTAAGGCACATTGACAGGTTTAGTTTATTTCAAATGTTATCGTGATAAAAGTCATTTTCCACAGTACTATCGAATCCACTTTTGTACAATATATCATGCAATATTTACGCCTCATGTTTAAGCTGTGTTCAGAAAAACGCATGGGTAATAAAGGCGTATATCTTGAGTAATCTAAAGATATTTTTTGTTCAAAAGCAAGGATAGCTTCCTGAGAGTGAAAACACAATCATTGATTTATATATTTATTTATTTCATTTATATATTTAATTATTAAAATCTGCAGCGGCTATCTGCCTAACAATATGCGAATAAAATAATGGGGAGGTAATATAGTGATGTTTCAGTTCATAACCATGGTTTAACGTTTCACGAATTCGAGGACTCCGAAATAAGGACAGACGGTGGTCCAGATAGAATTCATTTCTGTCGTTTCACTCAGTAAGCATTCATTGGCACAGTTCAGCAGTACTTGTCCCTATTTGGAGAGAGAATAATGCCTGTTAGTGTACTCTTTCGACTTTCAATACCATTTAATTCACCGTTGATTTTCATCTTTTCATACCTTAAAACAATAATCGCACGTGAGAAGGCAGTCGTCCACCTTATCTATGGGCTGAGCATCGGTGTGATCCAATAGTACAGCCGCAAGAACTAATAAAAGGACCCGGAATACATCTGCCAAAAGTTCTTCACAAATTAAAAAAATTATTTATTCAGTTACAGAAATACCATCGATATTGTTCTAACTGAGATGGTTTTTAATCGAGTTGGTTTTCTGCGATATATTTACCCATATTTGAAGCGGTATTTTTTCTCTAACGAGAGAGTCGAGGTGACACGTGAAATAATGATGAACTGATGGCATTCTATTAATCTGCAGAGTTTATATACCACGATCGTAAACCCACCATAAACTTTGTGGGAAGTTAATATCAACATAAGTGTAGTAGTCACAAAATCAATAGTCACTTGTCCTTGTACAATGAGCTTCCCTTGCTCTCCTACACCATAACTTTTTACGCTAACGAGTCAGGTTTAATGGTCAAACAATAAGCGAGGACAAATCTACCCGCAAGGTTTTATTCCCTGTTTTAGGTTTTCGTTACTATTTCTGTTTCATAGGCTGCTATATTATTTTTTTAGGACAAAGATTATTGAACTATGATATTCATCCGCCGAGCAGATACCATGTTCTGTTTGTTCATTCTCTACTTTTATGAAGTATAAACCATCTGTTTATAATTTACAACATGCAATAACGCTCTACCGGGTAAGTTGATGAAAATATCTTTTCCTCATTGCCAGCGGGAAATATGCGGGAATTCGTTTACCTTGCACGAGATTGATGAGATGATATCTTTTTTTTCATGGATAAAACAGTTGTGAATTCGTCACAATATACGTTCCAGGTATTTTACGAGAATTTGAAGAATTCAGATAAATTCCTTATGTGTTATGATTCTTTCTAAAATTTAACAATCATTCATCAAGATTCAAAAAGTTAATCGGCAATTCAATGCGCTTTGTCTCATTGACTCGAAGTAGTTCCACTGTATTACCGACACCGAGTCGGTGTGCGATTTTTATTACGTTTTTTATTCTCAACCGCGACTCCCACCGTCCGTAAAACAGTACCGGACCTGTTTCAGGTAGGGAAAAAACAGGTGGTAGCCAGCCACGAATAAGAAATAAAAATAATGAAATGGAAAAAAAAAAAATGGGGAGAGAGGAAGGAAGTTGTGAAATTAACCAGCTGGAGAAAGATAGCTAAGGTGACCAAGGCGGGCGCAACTGTTGGCCTTTGTCAGCACAACTTCAGTGTCCAGGTGAACTTAGTAGAGGCTGTACCTCAGTGGTAACAGTCGCAAATAATTTATACTTATCGAGATAGTTTGATGCCTTTTAATCCCTACGATAACCGGCGTTATTGGTGCAACCAACCGTTTACCCGGGGTGTTTTTTATATCAATTTTCATAATTGTGTTTTTCAGTTCACGGTAAATAATTGCATTCTACGAGTAGAATGTTGATGGAAATTATCGTTATGTAGTGCGATTGATCGGTATTTTCATATTATTCAATGTAAATGAAAGTGCAACGGATGGAAGAAATAGCACGCAGGAAATATCGGAGAACCGAATACAATACCATCTAAGTTTACATAGAGAATTTTACGATTCCTTCAAAGTACGAAATCCTCTGACAATGTCGTCGGAACGATATCACAAGTAAGTTTTTCTATTCGTATAAAATATTTGAAATTTTTTATGCCCTGCGTCGAGAAAATTTTCATTAAATTACACCGAAGCGATCATACAAATTTTATTCATCTGTTTACAGTTCATTCGAATATTATGGCAAACTGAACCTGGAAACCTGATCCCAAAAGTCCTGATCGAAAAGAAATTCAAATATTCGATACATAATCATTTCATTATTAGATCATTTCTGTTCAACGTTGCAACGTAGAAACCCTCAGATAATTCGTTCCAAATGCGTGTGTATACGTTCTTATCGCGGCATTCAATTATTCTTTGAGATAATAACAGTATTTCTTATCGATCGAATAGCGATTATTACTGATGAGTTATATATTCACACCACATTTGTAATGCATGTTTCATATGAAATAAAATGTATAACCCGTTCAACAATCCATAAGTATAGGAACATTCCTATCGTCAATTTTTTCATTCTTCCTGATTCGATTTTCATATACTACAATGATCCGGAGTAGAGTAATTATAAACATTCACACACCTGAACCCTATGTAGGTATTAGGTAAAAAAAACTAACAATAATAATTATAATAACAATGACCCTACGTTGTTATTTTAAGTGGTCCATCGAAGCGTAACGGTTAAACATGAAAAAAATATTCACCGGCCGGCTATTGGTATATTTCCGGCTATTTCCTTATAGTATACGAGCTTATCGAGCTTTAAATTTTATCATGATCATCACCGGTCGCGCAATTATCAGATTTTTATCGTACCCCTCTAAACCAGATGGGTAAGAATTGATTTTTCAGAATTCGAAATTATTCTCAGATAGATTTTGATGAGTGGAGAAGTAAAAGAGTATAATACATGACCTGCAGTTGTGTATGTATTAAAAAATTCTTGAAATCTGAGATAATATTACTTGCCGATTTTATATCAATATCGGCGATAACAATAATCGACGATAACATTACGATTGAAACGCAGTAATTAAAATTTGGAGTGAAAATCAGCGCGGGACAATGTAGATAATTAATTTATAAGCGTATACCTGCGGTATATGGTATACCAGCTAGTTGAATATGAATAAGAAAAGTGACTTATTATTATAATAGTCACACTCACTTACTCCAGAATTTTATTCATCTACATCACACAGACAAGTTGATACGTCATCATACACATTATACTCTTGATCCTATCGCAAATTCGCTCTCTAGAAAGCTGCTGCCGACTGATGCTGCTGCTTCTGCAAATAATGTTTGTGTAGAATTCTATACGAATTCCGCGGTAGAACAGATCTCATTACAAAAATAATTGTCTAATTAATTAATTTGTCGGTACATATATTGTACGTATACAAATAATTGTTAGATTTTGTTCCTTCATTTTATTATTTTCTTTTCCATTCTTTGAAAGGGCAGCGCGAGACGGAGCTCTGGAAATTCTAAAGGAAGCAACAAGAAGAGATTGCAATGCCCGGGATGACGGAGGCATGACGCCTACGCTATGGGCAGCTTTCGAAGGGAATATTGACGCCCTCAGACTTCTGGTGGCCAGAGGGTATTTATTTTAATATTCAATTAAGGAAGAGAGCTGTAAAAAACCAATGACGTTATTTATTTTATTTCATCAATTTTATTCACTGCAGTTATATTTGTTTTATTGCACATGCGTATAGCAGTGAAACAATTCAACACCCGTATAATAATCATGGTGAATTCATTCCATAGTTTAAGGTTTTGAAGGTTACAGGAAAGTAGCTGAAGCGTGTTATTACACACTATGCATATGTATACCTATAGCGAATAGCGCGAAGCGTCCAATGACCGTCATTATTATAATCGTTATTTATACCTATTGTTTTTTTCTATAATTTTACCTTTTCATTTATTTCATTTAATTTTTGTTCTTCTCCTATGGTTTCAGTTTGTTCTGAGTTATCGCTTTTTCTCGGAAATACAATTTCCCGTTTGGAGTATACAGAAAAATAAAATTTATGAGATTACGAATGAAAAACAATCGAATTATTATATTGAGAGCATTTCCGGTTTAGATATTTGTCTTTTATAATTATTGCACTTAAGTTAGATAGATAGCACGATATGACGTCATCGTAATTAATGTGTATCTTTAATATCCCTACATATATATACCTATAATTTCATATCGATTGCGATAAAGTATTTAATAATATTGCTACATGGGTATACACCTACAGTTTCGCGATTGTTTTCAAAATTATGCAGCGCAAGGTCGATAAAAACGCTTCGTTTGCAGAGAAATTAATTGCAACTAAAGTTTGTTTGATCCTGATGTATTTGTCATTATATTTCGTTCACGATTCCTCATAATAATAATAATAACGATAATAACCGAGGTCTACCTATATGAAAAGTTTACGCCGGCCTTTTTAGCCTGAACGATTGAATTGACGTGCAGGCTTATCAGGATATAAAATACTCGGCGATAAGCTGTTTGGTGATATCGATGTCATAATTGTAATGTACATGAAATACTATCACACTACTTGCTACTGATATCGAATTTGTTGATCCGTCGGATCGATTAGAAATTCAAAAAGATATTGTTGATTGATGAAAATGAGCTCACATCAGACTTTTATCGATCTACCGTAATTCGTTGCTAGCCGATCACGAATAACGTCATCGATGACAATACGCTTAATTAGGGTCGTTAATCATTTCAGGGGAGATCCGGACAAGGCAGATTACTTTGGCAACACAGCTCTTCACTTGGCTGCTGCACGGGGACATCGTTTTTGTGTCAACTTCCTAGTTAAATTCGGTACAAATATATGGTCGTTGGATATCGACAGGCATTCCGCGAGAGAGTTAGCTGCGATAAATGGCCGCGATGAAATACTGCAGTATCTTGATTTGGCGCAAGCGGAACAAGAGTTAAATAGCAGGAAGAAAACGAAACTGTTAAGAGAAAGAGCTGAAAAAGAGGCAGAGAAAAGACTGAAGGAGTATGCTAAGAGGCAAAAGATGGCGGAGATTAGGGCCGAGAAGGAACATAAAAAATTATTAAAAGACAAAACGAGAATGATGGACATCGACTCTGCCGAACCAGCGATTCTGCCTCATAGACCTAGCTTACTTACTTTCAGAGGCAAGATGAAACCTTCGCCTACGTTTAGCGACATAGTTAGCGGAGGCACCAAGAGACAGGGTGGTGCTGTTGGAAGGAAAGTCCAAGCCCGAAAAGCCGCTGATGATTTCAAAGTTGGAGAGGTAAAGGAATACTGTAGTTTAATTATTTTGTTAACTTATTTTTTCCTCAACTAAATTCTTGATCTTTAAATGAAAAGATTGAAATGGACGGAAAACGTTCAGTCCGGAGTCTTACCGGGCTTCGGAGGGACTCTGAGGTCATGTACGTTGGGACGTATGAAACGCATAGTCAACAGGTTGGAAAACGTGGAAAAATATCAGACGTTTGGGGCACTCTGAATAAAGCGAAAAGCACTCCTGATCTCCTCGGGGATCGGAACAACCAGGAAGAGGAACCACATTATGATTATCACGTAATCAATGGCGCGAATGTCGGGGATACTGTTATGCTTCAACAACCGGCAAGCATTTTCAACAGACCAGGTTTTGGATCTGTTGCTTTCAGACGATCGGTAAATTCACTTTTTTCAAATACTTTTCGATCGTTACCATGGTTTTTATTTTTTAATTGATATCCCTAGGTCACCACGACTCTCGACGCCATACCGATTGGTCCTTCGGATATATTGGACAGCAGAAATGTACCTCAACACGACTCCAACAATGGATCTTCGAACGGCCATAACAACGAAGAAGTTAGCATAGGAAGCGCAGGTAGTCTGGCACGTAGGCAGAGCACGTGGGACGATGATTTGATATCAGGTTAGTTGATACAAATAAGGATCAATTTTTATAAATTCTATATTCAAGTCCGTTTCAATAACCATAAATTACATCGAATAATGCTACTTTACGGTTCTTCGTAACAGACGAAGACGAGCCGGAGGAGGTCAGCGAAGAATGGACGCCATTAAAGCGGTTTTTGGTAGCTAATAACTTGTCGTCAATTCACACGGTGCTGGAGGCGGAGCAGATTGACTTAGAAGCTTTGATGTTATTGACCGATGCCGATGTTCTCGCTCTCAAATTACCCCTAGGACCAAGACGAAAGTTGATCAATGCGATAGCATTGAGAAAACGTGCTCTAGAAAATCCGTCCGAAGTAATTGAGGACAGTAGATTATGAAAAAACGGGTTTAAATTCCCTTATTTGTTATTGTGAAAACTTGAGAAGAAGTTTATCATTTTTGCAGCATTGAATAAAGAGGTATGATCGATTGATTAAATTAATTTATTCAATCATTTCCCATTGGAGCAATGTGGTCCGCATTCGGCGGTCAGTCAGATATCGCTAATTTGCCGCTGAGGAGGGCGCAAAAATATTGAAATATCTCCATAGCTTTTAGTCATAGCTTTATTTTGTAATCAGGTTCGTGTTTCTGAGATCAAGATACATACTGCACTATAAACGTTTTTTTAATTTTCCCAATTTTTCCTGAACTTTTTTTTTTTATTTTCAATAAATCACACAGCCCCTGCGGACGCTTGAATATATGCAACCCGCAATACATCCGTGTAATTAATTTCCAGTTGCCTAATTAAAATGTTGAGCATCTTCAAAATTACTGGCGCGAGCGCCACCACGTCGAATCCTTATGAACTATTTCCACAATCATCACTTTTATTTTTTTTTTTAATATATATGTATAAAGTTAGAAATAATAATGGCAGGGATCTGTCGTTTAGCTTCGAAGATAGGAAAGAGAATAATCTCTGTAGAATCTAGAAGATGTATCTCTTTGACTGCAGCGGCAAGATTGAAAGAAAGTCAGTTGAAATATCATGTACTGCTTCTACAGACCTATAAAATCACCTCATACTTTCTTGGTGTACTCTCTCTGATAAATCTCATAACCTCATTTTTTCGCAAGAATTATTCATCGATTAATAACTCATATCTCATGAACATCAGTTCATTACTTATAAATTACCAACCATTTTGAGCTAACCAACTCATCACTTTTTCTATTTTCAGTCAGAGAAACGCGAGATGGCAAGAATCTGATTATCGAGGGTGTGATAGTTCCATCCCCTAGGGAAAATCTACTAGTAAAAAATGAATCAGAAAGAGGATCGTGCGCTCTTTGTGCTGCGGGATTAGATTTAAAGCATACGGTAATTCCCAGCTTACAATTCCAAGTATTATTTGTCCCACCATCTGCATGTTGATAATAATACAGTTTGTAATTCACAGGATGTTCTAATACTTAGTCAATTCTTAAGATCGGATGGTTGCATGCTACCTCGCCGTATCACAGGCCTTTGTAGGACGCAGCAAGGGAGGGTGGCCACTATGGTTGCGATGGCCCAAAAAGCAGGTAATTCATATGCTGTTTTAACCACTCTTATTTACTAGCTAAGTTTAAATCACGTTTTCATTTTATATTTTTTTTTCTCTCCAGGCCTAATGCCAAACTTGACACCAGCAACGAGCAACAAAGATCCAAAGAAAAGATATAATTGGAAAAAGTTCAACACTTATTTCGACGAATCAACCATAACATATTATAAATTCTAATATGTATAATAGATCGTGGCATTTTTTAAAGAAAATATGTAATGTCATAGTATTTCATAACATTAAAAACAAATAAACTATTCGTTATTTTCTATTCTTGTATTTAATTCGTTCACAGCTGATGTGCACATGTAAGGTAGTCGTCTGCTAGCTTCTGTCACACATGACTCTGGCGAACTGACATAACCTTAACTAGTCATAAGGTTGCTAAGAATCTGGTCTCGTCGATGTGGTCTGCTTAGTGTTTAAGAAGATAAACATGCTCAGGCGTTATTTTTCAAGAGAAACATGGTGCAAGTTTCGCAAAAGATCCATGAAAACCCTGACTCAAATAAATAAGTCCGACAGTGAGGATCTCGAACTATACAGAGTTAGAAACATCGGAATTCTCGCTCACATCGACGCCGGTATGGATAATCAACTCAGTCTTATTAATTAAACAAAAGTGTGATAATTTTATTTTCTAAATATGCCAAAAATTTAGGAAAAACAACCACCACGGAACGCATGCTCTACTATTCAGGAACAATCATCAACATGGGTGAAGTTCATCACGGTAATACAGTTACAGACTATATGGAGCAAGAACGTGAACGTGGAATAACAATAACATCAGCAGCGGTGACTTTTGATTGGAAAGATCATAGGTTTAATTTAATCGATACTCCTGGTCACATAGATTTTACAATGGAAGTAGAGCAGACACTAAATGTGATGGATGGGGCAATAGTTATTCTTGATGGATCTGCAGGAGTCGAAGCTCAGACAATGACTGTATGGCGTCAAGCAGACCGTTACAATCTTCCAAAAATAGTCTATGTTAACAAGATGGACAGATCGGACGGGGATTTTGATCACTGCGTGAAATCAATCGAATCTAAATTTGACGTCGTTGGTCTGCCTGCACAAATCCCTGTACAAAATGGTTCGGGTTTAACAGGTATAATCGATGTTTTAACTATGCAGTTATTGGAATTTGATAAAAAAGCAAGTGGCAGAAAGTTTGAGAGGCGCGATTTGACTGAGAGTCAAAATGGAGCGCTCTGGGAAAATGCTATGACAGCACGTAGGCAGCTAACCGATAAATTATCTGAACTGGATGATAAGCTGGCTGAAGATATAATAGAGCAAGAATCTCTTGATAAAATACCTGCCCAAACTTTGGTAGATGCTATCAGAAGGAGCACAATATCAAGAAAGGGAGTTCCGCTGCTTCTAGGAAGCTCTTATAAAAATATAGGCGTTCAGCCACTAATGGATGCAGTTATCCTGTACCTACCTTCTCCAGAAACGAATCCGGTAGCAAAGCAATACAAGTATTTTGGTGATAACTTGGCTGCACGGGCTTTCAAGGTAGTCCACGACAAGCAGAAAGGTGCATTGACGTTTGTAAGAATTTATTCTGGGTCCCTCAAACAAGGGCAAAAGGTTTATAATGTGCAGCAAGAAAAGATGGAGCAGAGTGGAAAATTATACGCACCTTATGCGGACGAGTACAAAGAAGTGGCCTCTGTAAATTATGGCAATATCGCAGCTGTTTCAGGCTTGAAAACAACTATAACAGGAGATTTACTTGCTGCAAATGCTTCAGCAATTAACCAGGCAAAAAAAGTCATGCAGAAGAAAAATGTGTCTGCGGAAGATGTAGAAGGCTTCTTCGAAAAAGCCACTAGGATTCCAAATCCAGTTTTTTTCTGTGCTATTGAACCACCGTCATTAGCGTTCCAAACAGCATTAGATAATGCATTGGAACAGCTTCAAAGGGAGGATCCAAGTCTGCGTGTAACTCAGGATGAGGAAACAGGACAGACAGTACTGTCTGGAATGGGAGAATTACATCTGGAGATAATTAGGCAAAGGATAAAAACTGAGTATAAAATAGACGCAGATTTAGGTCCGCTACAAATAGCCTACAAAGAAACTTTGCAGGCCAGTGTGAAGGACACACATGAGACAAATTACAAAATTGGAAATACTCAGCACAGTATAAATATGACGTTGTCTTTAGTACCGGAATATCGAGGAAAAGATATTTTGAATCTTGATAAAAGTCCAGACTGCATAGCTAACACTACGTCATTGAGCACTAGGAAGTTGCATGCCATCACCGAGGGGATCAAAGTAGCATTTGCTCATGGTCCAAAACTTAGCTGTCCAGTGATCGATGTTGGAGTTACTCTTCACTGGCTAGAAGTCGGTAGAGGGACTTCAGATACTTTTGTATCTGCCTCAGTTACTCAATGCATACAGAAGGTGAGTAGCGTAAGAAGCACAAATATTATATGAAAGTTGTTGAATTTATCCTTCATCTCACACATCACTATCGCGACATGCTTCAATCTTCTTTAAATATGTCTTGAAATATCGATTCTGCTTTAACTGAGTGGACTGGGTGCGTTTGGGACTTTCTTACAAAACATAGCGCATTCCTCTTACGATTAGCGGAATTAGAGGTCTTTGAATCTCCTTGAATTTCCTGTTGCCCCTTCTTTTCAGGTGATATCTGTTTTTGAATTTCATCAAAGATTTTCTCAAAGCCTGTGATAGCTTCACCGCACTCTCTACTTTCGTATTTTTCTCTCTTCCGCATTTTGCTGATCGCTGGACCATGAACGGGTTCCTTTGTTCTCTCTGGGACACTTATCGGTTTATCCTTTTTTTTTCTATGAGCTTTGCATCGGTCACGAGTCAAACATAATAACGCATTGGAGTCAAAAGACCCGTGTGATTTCTTACGGGCATCATACGTTAAATTCGTTGCTTGTACACTCTCACAAGTGCCAAGGGTGGAAACAGAAGATATCATGAGCTTGATTTTACTCTTTACGTCCATGATGTTTACAAGCCTCGTATCGGCCCTCCTGAAGAAATCGGTTATTAATTTCCTAGTCTTATTCTGCACCTCTTTCAAAAAACGTGATCGTCGGATTTCTACAAGGTCAACAGCTTCCTCATGCACTACTCCTTTTATCGGTTTACATTTTTCGTCACTGTACGAGCAATAGGAAGAGTCGTCTGTTTGTGTTGTCTTCTCCGTTAAATTAATGCCCCATTTCAGCTTATAGTAATCAAAGAATGCAAGACAGAGGGCTGGTGATATCTCTAAATCCGTATAGTGCCTATCGAGAAAGTAGACTCTTCTTATTCTACAGTTCGCACATATCTCGATTCTCTGCATCGCTTTGTACTGGCTGTTAAAAGCACGCTGTGTGAGTGAAGTTAAATCAAGTTCAACCCTGTTCCACCCTGGTACCAGCTTCAACTCGACCCGGCTGACCATAGGTGTACGAATGTTAGGATCGTTTTCGAATTTTTCCGTTGAGAAATTGAAGTGGTGGCGGATCCTGTCTGTGTCAAGAACCTAATCCCGTGAAATATATTAGCTGAAACGGTAGATAACGGAAGGCTAACATTTATTCCAAAATTTACCTGAACTTTAAAACTGCACTCAACGTTCATATTTTTTATGACAATAACCAGCAATGGTAAATGGACATCCAACAGTTTGTGGGCGTAAGCAGGACAGGTAATTGATGTATTAACATTGCTGGATTTCTCCAGATCTTGCAGTTCAATAACCTAGGCATTTGAATAAATATGGTACATACCCAGGAATTCTCAAAATCGCAGGGAAAATACGCATCGGAGGATTTCAACAAGCTTCACTAACAGTTTCAAGTAAATCCGTGTCCAATATTTTGCGTATTCGCCCCGTCTGGGAATTCCGTTTGCTCCAGTATTCTAACGGTTTGTTCCTGATACTGTATAACAGAGACAAAAAGCCAGGCGATGCCATCGTGATAGTTGGTCATTTTTTGATTAAGTAATAACGCGGAATTTTGTAGATTGCTGCTTGTTCGCGATAGGTAGTTAAAAAACGTTAATATCTCGATTCTCGCGTCTGTACCACTCGCGAAATTTTACCGATTCTTTTGTTTCGGATCTTCTGCTCTCCTATAATTCTATTCAATGAAAACTGTGATCAATCTGCAGTGTATCTTACGAGAACTTCACATTACAGCTACTAAAAACAGGCGGGACGATACTTCTAGAGCCAATAATGCAATTGGAAGTTGTAACATCACACGCAACTCTCTCACAAGTAATATCAGACTTATCGCGTCGCAGAGCGAAAATTCAAGAGGTTTCTTCCCGCGGACAGAGCAAGGTAATTACAGTCAACCAACAGCTCGCTACCCATAGTTTGATCCAAATAAAGAACGATAGTCATTAAAATTCAAATATTCCAGATTATCTACGCACAGACACCACTGGCTGAATTACTCGGCTATTCTAGAACATTGCGTACTCTAACTTCGGGTACTGGATCCTTTTCCATAGAGTTTGATCATTACCAAGGAATGAGTTCGATTGATGAACGTGCTGCCATCGAACGTGTCACTGGTTTTTCACCGTACTGATTATATTCATAATCTATAGTCAACCTACACTTGAAGATGTTTTAAAATGTGAAAGGATGTAACTTCATACGGTACTATTTTGTATGAAAACAATTATTTGAAATTTTTGAACTAAACAAAATATATTGCATCATCATCAATGGTGTATTACAAATTCATCTCTTTTTCTATATCATTAATTATGGCGGTTTGTGAAAAAAAAAAAAAAAAAAGAAGTCGATCATACAATGACACTGTTGCTTAGCTTCAACCATAGAAAGATGAATAAATCTATAGCATAGAAAAAATCTATACTTCTAAATAGGTGTATGTTTCACAATAGAGAAATAATCAAAAAAAGAAGTTGGGAAAATCTATTCGGGAGTCACTATAAGTATAACAGACAATACTTAATCTTCTCAATTTATGCCACAAATCAAGTATAAAGGTATAAATATATTAGGTGGCAATAATATCACTGCGCAAGGTGCATGCAAAACTAGCAGGGAAAAAAGTAAAACAAATATTCTAAAATATTTATGTAATACGTATACGTTGCGTTGTATTCAAATTTCGTAGGCTGTTATAAAATGTGCATAATATGTATAGATGTACATAATACGACATACCCAGTAATTTACTAAAGTATTATTATTATCAGCATTATCATTGTTCTTGTTGTTGTTGTTATTATTCATGAAGAGATCAAACGTTACACAAATTTCATCGATTCATTGATCGAGGCTTCTCTCATTCGGCGGCTTATCGACGTGAATAAAAATGATCATCTCTACTAATAAGAGTATAAACAAATTAGGGCTGTGCTATAATTATTGCGGCTCCATTGAGTGATCGATTCTAAAATTCATTTTTATTTTTCCCCCGAATCGTGAGACCAAAAGTCTCACCACGGCGTACAGCAATTGGCATTTTAGTGTATCATTGTCAGTTTATAACCACCTACATTACATGTACTTCATCATACATAATAACGTTTAGAATAAGGATGAGCGTTTATCTAACTTGAGAAAAGAGACGGAAAACGCAAGAAATGATTTTTTGAAAATCACATCTCAAGTTCATTGCCGTCGTAATTTCTTAAACCCTAAAATCAACACTTGAGCTAAACTGTACTATATTTTCTATTATTATGTATAACTCCATTGATCTTTCGTCGCGTCTCTTATAAATATTATTATTATAAAAATTCAGCATTTTTCCTCTCATAATTACTGTTTTATACCTGTTATACTTATAATGTATACTATGTATGCATATATACGAATAATCATAATGTACTTATTTGACGCGTAATATTTATTTATATCTCTGCGTATCAAGTCATTGGATCGTAATAATCTCTAATTAAAATAATATTTATTATCATCTAATTTGTGTAATCTTTAAATATTATTATTAATATACTGTAATAGTATTATCACTCGCTTTTAGACGGATTTCCCATTTTTTGTATATTTTATTTTTATTTTTTTCTTCTTTGGATTTCGTTCATTTTTTTTTAACAAATTCTCGAAAAGAATCTTGCGTCGAAATATGTTGCAAGGACAAAAGGTAAAATAATAATATAAACCGGAGCACTAGATACGCGCGGAGATGATTACTCATGGAAACTGTAGCTACTGTCATTTGGCTCAATAAAAAGAAAACATTAAATGTAAGTTCAAACAATGCACGCAAGAAAGAGAAAACTATATTATGCAGGTAACCGTCGAGATGTTCGTAGGTTTCTTTCTTCACATTCCCTTTCGCTTCCACTTATCGCTACCTCATATTACAAATTAAGAAAATACGCCCAAGGGATCAACGATTGATGAAATACTCTTATGTTAATTCGTATATGGTGTACAGTCGAAGGCGTTATCTTCGTTGAAAAATTAACGTTAACAAAATCGTCCCTAGCACGATCATACGTTTACAGATAATACATAATACATAATACAAAATCAACCCTCAAGTGATTCGGTATCGTTATCGTTCGACTCATTATTGTAATCATTTTCATGTTGATTATCCTGGCGTCACAAGCTGACCAATTTAGGTGGATTAGCATCGGGTGAGCTAAGATCAACGGCTGAGATATTGTTTCTTTGTTGAGTAGAGCACGACGGTATTAAAGGAGTAGAAACAGGTGTAAGTCCGGTACCTCCCTCCATAAGTGATTCGAAATTGAAAGGAATTCCACTCGACGGTGTCGTTATGGGAACCCCCGCAACTTCCGGAACGGTTTTCATGAACGCCGGAGTCTCAACGGTCTTGAACTGAAGAGTATCTGGTCTTTCCTTAGGTTCGTTGAATATCGCTAAAGAATTCGGTCTGTTGTTGTTGTCAAATCCAACGTTTAATGAATTTGGTCTATTAGGTTTGTTGACTGCTATAGCAGGCCTCTTCATGGGTTCCACAAACTCTCCGTTGTTATCATTACCATTGTCGTTGCCACCCTGTTGCAAATCGTTACTGCCATGGACACTTGTTTTTATAACAGGTTTAACATCTTGCGGCGAAGAAGCCCTCAAACGACAAACAGCCCTGTGAGCCTCCAAAATAAATTCTAATTCATCCTTAGCCTGTTGCAACTGCTGTATCTCGTCTTGCAGGTTCTGTTTTTTCTGTTCCAAGCCATCGGTTTCCTAGCGAACAAAATAAAAAAAAGGAAATTATTTTTATTATCTGGGACATCTACTTATAAGATAGAGCGAGGGGGGGGGGGGGGGAGGGGGAGGCAGGATATGAATCACTCGTTAGTCATTGTACCGATTGCTATAAGTTTCAGTCAAGAAATGAGATACTTAATAGAGGATACTTCAAAAGTTTATGAATTGTATAAAAAATAAGTGATCATTCTCCTCACCTCTAGCAAGGCATTGGTGTGATCCATTCTTCGCTTGCGGCACCTAGCCGCAGCCATTTTATTTCTCTCTCTTCTGACTTGTCTTCTCTCTTCTTCTTCCGGGCTCATACCGATGGTTCTAGTGGGTCTTCTACCCCCCATATTGCGTCTGGTTTGTTGCGGTTGTTGATGTTGAGCTTGAGATTGTTGTTGACTATTTTCAATTATCCCGTTGTTGAGACCAAGTTGATGATGTAATCCGGAATTTTGTGTTTGCGCCGGTGTTGGTTGGGAAGGTTCAACCAGTGGCGGTACAAATCCTGCTTCGCGACTGTGCGATCCCGCCTCACTAGTCAATTCCAAAAATGTTTGCTCTATGCTACGAAGCGTCGTCGGCGTCAGGGTGGGTGTTGTCCTCGTAGGTACTCCACTGTGTAATCCGTCGAGCGATACCAACTGCAATTAAAACAATTTATAGGTGAAATTAATGAATTAATAAACACTAACAGAAAACAGCTCATATAATGTGCGGTTCATTGGAAACGCTTTGGAACACGTTAATAAATTTTACCGCAAGCGTGTTATTCCACAGGTAGAGAGATAAGTTATCTTTTTCGAAATAAAAAGGGTGTCATTGTTGTAAGGGTGATGTATATTTTTGTCCGCTATATTTATCTTCTGTCAACTCTAGATATGATTCGATGGCAAAATTACACGTTCGGATTAACCGGTGATAAATGAATACCTGTAACCATCGATCGTATCATCGCTAAAATTAAGTCGTTTTAATCGTTATAGATACGGTGGCAACGATTTTGCAAATTCTGTCCTTCGCTGTATTATTGACAGATGCGAAGATAGATAGAGATGAAAAACAAAAAATGAAAAGAGGAAAACTCGAGGAGTCGCTATCTCGTCAGTCTGGTGTGCAGCAACCTTTTATCGAAATATAGCTGGTCACTGGTCAGTCCATATTTCATTCTACATTATATTTCATCGCCTTCATTTTTTGTCTCGTTTGAAAATAAATACTACCGGTTTTCCCCATATTATTTGGATATTCCTCGAAGATGCATCGCGCGCTGTACGTTGCAGAAAAGAACAGGTAATAATCCCAAAACAAAAAAAAAAAAAAAAAGTAATTCACCGCAGAGTATTCAAAGAGACAAAACGTTAGCTATAAGATTATCTGAGGAGCCGCTGAATTTCGAAGTCACGCAGGTCTCTATAAATAAATATACATATACCTTCTCGCGATTCTAATCTACCACCTCGTTCTCCCATCTTCCTATGTTGTTCTCGCCCCCCCCCTCCCTCTCTTTCTCTCTCTGTATCACTCCCTTTCTCTTTCCTGACATAATTGAAAAATGGAAAAATTCACGAAAAACTCATTGAATTCTGTTATTCTTCGGCGGGAAAATTCAAAAAAAAAAAAGAAAAGACAAACCCTGTATCGTTATCATTACCTGTTGATAGAAGAGTTCCTGGGCTAAAATATTGGCGATATCAACCGGATCCATAGCAGGTTAATTATTTATTTATTTTTTGTTTCGCGCTATTATATATTTTCGTTGTAATATAATAATTAATCGTACGTATATATATCGTATGAAATTAATCGTTAAATGATATATAGAGATAATTAGATAAGAAATAATAAATGATTAAAATCGTTCGTTCGTTGGTTTGTTTCCGCCCCCCCTACCCCCCCGATAATCGTTCAAGTAAAGTTTCGGAGCATCACGTCGCGTTTTTCGTCGTTTATATACAGGCTTCGCGAAATGTTCCCGCGGCCGTGGTCGTTACGGAATTACCATCGGCTTCCGTCGACGGATGCCTCTATAAAACTGAGGAGAGGAATAGTCGGTAGCGATTTCTGATCCTCCTACCTCGTTTCTCCTCCTATAGCAGCGATAGTATACCTATAAGAATACGACGGTAACGGCAAAGGCAACGGCAAAGTTCCTTCTCGCGCCAACGATGTCGTCCAAAAATAACCTATTTCGAATCTTCGTACCTCTCCGCCGTGCCGCGGAAAAGCAACGCAGCGGGAGTATAAGTCGAGTGTAGCAAAAGTGGCAGAAGCAACACGCGTTTGTCGATATACCTGCAGTATACGTGCAGGGTAAATACATATGTATACGCTTTCAACGAGTCGAAGTTGGTATTGTCAAAATCTTCAATATTTATCAATCTAAATGAGGAGAGAAAGTGCGAAAGAGAAGAATGAAAATAAATAAATAACTCAATATCTCGATTGCGCGTCACAAAATTGCACATCCGCAGTCTCATATATACCTAATATAAAATACCATACTCACATGCACGTTATACTCTGTGATATTAAAATTGCACGCGAGCTTCTCGTTTCTCCTTATCGTCATAAAGCGCGCAACAACAAGATTCATGAATATAACAATAACGTATAGTGAAATATGAGCATAGAGTTTATAACCGCAAAAACGAAATAACATATATAACTATATTGATGTGAGAGGGAAATCAATGTTTGAGAAACATCTCACTCGGGGTAATTATGCGTACACCATGATATATATGTATATGGGGTATCGGTTCGTCTTTGTGCGTCAAAGCGGTATACATAATAAATTTTTGTTTGTTTTTTTTCTCCTCTTTCCGTACGAACAATGAAAAACCTCGATAAAAACAATTGTCGGTAAAAAAAAAATTAAAATGCTTCGTATATTTTTTTTTCCCATAACTAAACCTTCGACGTTCGATCCAGGTATATCACCGATAAGATATCAAAGCGTTGTTATATTATATTTACCATGCATATCAAAAGCTTCAAATCCCAACATATCTATACGTATAACTTTATATCCATATACTCGTGCACCATGTGTTATTGTACCAAAAATCCTACGGGTTTCCGACAGCAAGTTGAGCCATATTATCTAAACCACATTCTATATGTGTCCTATTATAAAAAAAAAAACAAGATAACACTGCAGCACCGCAAGCTTTTGTCTTTTATGTATCGGTCATTGTGCTTGTTATACTATAGTTTTTGATTCTTGAAGTGTGGGGAAAAACCCCCGTAAAATCAGACGAAATCTCCATCAATCTACAACAACATTACACGAGGTGCAGATCGTTTTTTCATTTCGTCTTTTTCCTGCACGTATATCATCATACGCACATGGAAAGAAATAAATTGAGTCTTGGAAACCACTGGACGTACATAAAAAGAAGAAATACAAAAAACTAGGAGGATGACGGTGATATCGGGAGAATCAGCGGGAGCAGCAGCAGCAGCAGATCGTGGGGAACACCCAAAAGAGTGTCGTACGAAGATCAGCGGTACAATCAACCCGCTCCGGTGGGCGAGACCAAGGTCGACTTTGCTGCGGTAAACAAATTGTAACGACCGCCAATTCGATATTAAAAAAGAATAGTTTTACTTCGAATATCTAGATATTGAAACGGAATAATATAATTGCATTTCACAAACGTATATGTATATGCAATTAATAATTACGTAAACGTTGGGGGAAAAAGTTTCGCTAAATTACAAATGTTTTTTCGTAGAATTGAAAGAAAGAGAAATAAAAAGTAGGTATATAGAAAAATTCCTCATGATAAACATAATAATCTATAACCTGTATAGAGTACGCTATAAGAAGAAGCGAGGTGATCTAACAATAACTTCTTTGTTATTCATTGTGTCGTGTCAACTCCTCTCTGTTGCATACGTTGGTTGGTTGTTTCGTTTTATAAGTATGGGTGTTATTATCAATCGGATCGGAAAAAAATAAAAAAATTTATATATATTTCGTCAAATTCCTGCATGCCAAATTACGTATATATCTGTACTACCGCATCTCTATGATTAAATTATTTGTTATCGTTAGAAGACAAAAGAAAAGAATTGAAAAAATAACAAAAATAACAATAACAGGAAAAACTTTCGACGCCATTTTAATTTTACTCAAATACGCCGCTTTGCAACTGCTTTATATGTATATGTATACCTATATTGTGAGGAAAAAATTCCCATTCCCCAGCATGTCTATAATGCCAACAATAACGAACAACAAAATCTTGCGGTTTATTTCATCATCCTTTTGTTAATTTTTCGTTATTACTCTTACCCGTTGAAAAATTAAATCGTAGTTGGTAATCCCTTTTTTGTCCGGTGCACGAATATCCGTATTTCAAACTCTTCGAACTATTCGATTGAAAAACAAGACATTTAAATGAAAAAACAAGAACAAGTAACAAAAGTTTATGTCTTTATGGATCTAAGAACGATAAACAAGCGAGTGAATCAACAAAAACACTACTCAAACCGGTCTAACAATGAACACGAACTTTGAACTTGAAATTTTCCTCTCAAAATTTATCCACATTAAAAGCGAAAAATAATAACCGTTATAATTTTATACATGTATTATATATACCTATTCGATGTGTTTATACATAAATTTTTCAGCACACACGTTTCATTTTTTCAAGATCATTATGATAATTATTATTCTTTATTTTTTGTTTTGTCCAGCACGTTCCTACTTCCAACGTGAATCCGGTGACACTGACAGCTCTACGCGATGAAGTAAAGAACAAATATCAGCGGGACCGCCACCACCACCGCCGCCGCCACCATCACCACCATCACTACCACCACCACCTCTGGCAGACGCAGGTTTCGACTGACAGTGGTATATCGTTACGTTTCGTTTAGTTTCGTTTGGTTCAGTTCTGTCAACGTGGTACCCCATGGTAGCCGGAGCTTAAGCTCTCTTGGTATAGTAAGTAAGGTACGGTAGGATGGATAAGCGACGGCTGCGTCGATGAGGAATAAGAGAAGAAGTAAAAGCCGAGGAGTAGGAGGAGGATAAAATACAGGGATTCCCCCACCACTTAATGAGTTTACGCCGCGACGACAGGCGCGACGCGTCGCGACTACATGGAAATACCAACACATATCCACATATACGTATAAATGAGTCACATAAGTGGTGGTTGGTCGATAGCATGCGGGGCGTACCGACGCAAACACATTTTTCGACACGGAACAGAACAACGAGTACAGATTACACGGATGCTTAAAAAATTTTCATTTTTACCAAGGAGTCCAATTTTCAACAAAAGACCAAGCGATTAATGATTCTATCATATAATAAGAATCATTTCTGACAATGAAAAAAATTCACGATCGATTAATTATTGTATTTTTACTTTCCAGAGAACGTTTATAAAAGTCAATCGAATTTCATGATGCGAGAAAAAAAACGTAAAAACGTAAAAAAAAAGAAACATAAAAAGGAAACACGAAAACCGCATCTGGTAAGGAAACCACGATACAGACGTGCACGTGTGTGTACGTAATTGTGTAAAATCTCGAAGACCATGAGGATACCGTGGTGAGTATAAAAAAATAATGATAATAATAATAATAATAATAATAATTATCGTACACATCCTTTTGTCATCGTGGAACTAGCGGTAAAATGGTGATGATAAGAAAAATAAATAGAGAAAATAAATAAACTTAAATATCATAGATACAAAATGTCGCATGCATGAGCACTTTCTCGATTATTATTAATATGATGAAATATAATATGTAGTTTTCATGATAATATGACTTACGTGGACAAAATTCTCTAAATTATAATGCGGTGTATACCATTCATTACTCGACAATAGGATACCCTAATTTGTTAAAGTATAGTATATGGAGAATAGAATATAAAACGAGAGGTTTGAAAGAAGTCTGTTTCTTGCGTATAGAATTTTGAGCACCTTCTTAGCGATATACTGCACGTGGGAGAAGAAAGAAAAGAATGGTAGTGGGTCATCCCCGGGGAATAGATACAATGATAGTCAAAATAATCATTTGAGTTTATGCTAATCGTTCAATAGGCTGTGAAGACCATTTCACTCCAGTCCAGACACTGCACTCTGACTTTCGTTGTGATGGTTTGAATGAATAAAAGAAAATGAGAAATGAAAGAGACCAGAAAACTAACATAACCGTGGTAGCGCAAGTTCGTTAAACTTCACAAGTGTTTCAGAATATTCAACGTAGAATAATACCGACGCACTATTTGTACACATTATCCATATCTGTATTTCCCCTGCAACGGCAATAACCATAAACTTACATTTTACAAACTGAAAAACCTCGGTACAGAAGTATAGTACACCAAAGATAAAGTAAAGTGGTCAACCGTATACTTTTAGAATACCTTGTAAACCGTGTTCCGTCTATATTATACAAGGTGAGTCACTCAAAACTCCGAGAATGGGAGGAGCCCAATTCGGTCTTTTTATCGACACCACGCGGTACCGTGAACTACAAAGATTTGAAGAAGAGCGAGTGAAAAGCTGACTCTGGTTAATGAGATAGCTCAAAATTAGGCTGTTCCAATCATCGGAAGTTGGAAGATTCATCCCGTAAGTATAAGTGTATCGCTTTACCAAAACTCTAAAAGGCAAATGAGGCATTGTAAAATGAATAAAAAAGCAGAGATATGCTGCGACGCTGCAGTTATAAAGTGACAAAGAAAAGCGAGTGCAACAAAGAAAGGTTAACGTACCAGGTATATGTACTTATATGATCGATGGAGAAACGAAAAGGAGACGTTGAAAAAAATTTACAGAACTTTCATCGACTGGAGTAGACGAACTTTCCTCGAGTCTACGATTCGAATGACGAATTTACACCCGAAAGCAATTACGTCGTAGTAAAAAAAAAAGGCTACAAGGATATAAGGTCGCGTTTGTCGCGATCCAAGAAACTGCGAAAGTCGGGCGGGCCGATTCCAATATTTTACGCATACCTATATATACAAATGCAATTGTGTATCTATACATCGATTCACACCTACAGGTGTATACCAGCTACAAAAAGTGGGGACAAGGACGTAGATTACTAATATGGATATAGGTATATATTTGCCTACATCGAGGCCCATGTACCGTTGCTTGTGAAATCATTATCCGCCAATGGACGGTAACCGCGCCCCAAGGTCATTTTTCGTGAGCTTCCAAAAATCCAAAGTATACCGCGAATTTGATTTTCTACGCAATCAGCTATTTGATTCCAAAAACGCCGCTGACGTGTACACCTTTTTTCCACATTGCTGCATACCGCGCGCTCTATTAATTTATTCAAAATATATGTAGAGTGACGTAGATAGGAATAAGGTGATAAACATATCTAGCGGTACAGGAACAACGCTCTATACGTATTGAATATTATATAGTTAATAAAAGAACACCTGACACCTGCGAGGTGCACGTTTACACAAACTCTCAGCACCGCATACGTGGATGCATATAACATTCGATATACATATAACTCCCGCTAATATTCACGCAGTTACAAGGGTGCTGCACATTATGGCAGAGTAATATCCAGTTAAAGTCTATAAAGTTTATTATACGCTTACATTTAAGGTATCGCTGAAAAGGAATCGGCGGTTATTTTTTCACGCGTACCTCATATACCCTATTGCAAAATATTGCGCAATGTTAACGATAATACGATATACTACGTAGGTATATGTACGGTACTTTTACCCGTGCAACAACACAATCGCGTGGACACAAAGAAAATTGAATCGAACATGGCTGTTTGTTTGTCTGTTTTTTCCTACATCTTTTTTACCGCGCGATTATAAATATTTGAAGAAGTTTTATCGTACATATGAAAAAAATTTTCAGGCGACAATAATCCCGATGACTGACACATGGAGTCTCTCGTGCCGACTTTTTTTTTTTTTTTTTTGTCTAAGAATATGTATACGTGTGTTTGTACGGGATTGTGTATATGCAGCGCATCGGAAATGCCTTAACGCTTACGTCATTCACAAGGAATCTTTGGACTGCGTGGTCGACCCGACGCAGCAAAAGAAGTCACGTGCACCTCAACAACTTCCACAAAGCATGCCCTTGAATAAACGTATATCTATATCTTTATACAGATGCATATAACTTCTCTCGGATTATTCTCATTGAATTAATATTAATCGATAACAGAAAACCGGAAATAACGGAAGTAAAATCATCCGACGCACGATTCATTACGTTGTATTACAGAGAATAGAATAAAAGTAAGAAAAAACTAGGATTGAACTGGTTGTAACTTGTGTCGGTGTAGTTTCAGTCAAAGATACGATGACAAGCGGTTTTTAATGGTGTCGCCAGTGACGTCATTTGGTATATCGTCTCGCGTAAGGTTGTCGTCGTTGTCGTCGGTAGTTTCTTGAACGTGGTTACGACGCCGCGGGCGGCCCGCGAACCTCAGCCACGTTCGTGTTATACCTGTATAAAATAGATATACGTGCGATATAATATTTAGATAGACAGCGTGATAATTTATGCAAACACGTACATTACCTATGATACGACAGGCCGATGTACGAGTACCAAAATGGCTGCGTATCGGAGATGAAAATCAGATAAACTCTAATAGATAAGAAATAATCTTCTTCATAGTACATCACTTCACGTAGTATAATTCTTTTTCGCAATTTCGTGAATAATAAATTCTATACTTTCTCGTACTCGAGGAGATCGATAATTTCTCTATAACAATTAATAATTGCGTCTACGTTTATGTCCTTTTCATGAGGAAATTACTTTGAATAACCGCAAGCGATCATATGAGAACGAATGTGGCATAGTTCCATTGCTCGGTAATCCCTACAAGTGCGTGTGAAAAAAAACAAATCCAACACAATTGTTGATCAACGACCACTTCCAAGTATTTTAGTTTTTACACTGCACCTCTCTCCTGAATAACGATAAATTGATTGTTATTTATTTGTTATTGTTGTTTGCATCATAATTATGTAGTATTATGTATTATACACTTTATTGAACATCCTCTGGGCGTTTACTAAATGCGGTTGAATTCCTCATTTCCATTCATCGATCATATCGATTGCCAACTTATATTACGAAAAAAAAGAAAATGTTTCGTTGAAAATTATTCAAAAATTTTCGAAAACCGTTACCCGAGAAATATACATATAGGGATATTATATTTTTAACGTTCACAAGACTCAGTACAAGTCAGTGACTGACGCGAGAAAATAAACAACATAATTATCTGGTATATTTAAGGATATAACATGCGCGAGTGATAATTTTCGAAAATGGTTTTACAAAGGTGGAGGTAGAGACGGAGGGGGCGTGGCAGTCGTACTTATATCTTATCTTCAGGGATTTAGCTGTACGTGTGCCGTTCATGAAACACGTCCGAAGATTCTATTTTCAATAGATCGGAATGATTCGTAATTAGTTTTTGGAAGTAGTTCCCTAGTTCTCGTTGTTCATTAATAAGTGAACGGTTCTAAGGAGAAAAAAACATGACTCAAGCGGCGCCTGACTTTACATATACGCCTGGGACACACGCATACTAAAGAATGTAATAATTTTTCTCTGTCGCAACAAGTTTCTATATAAACTATTTTCAACGTTTGCACACGACCGCGTGTCTTATAAAATACACATGATTTTGTATGTGAGAATGAGTAATAATAATAATAATGATAATCAGAATAATCGGAATAATAATGATGATTGACAACTAGCGGAGTTTTAAATTCTACTACAAATAATAATTAATTATGTAAGATGTGGGGCTGTTTTTGTAACAGGAAGACAGTTTTGATCTTCGACACCTCGACGAGTCGAGTTTGCCTCAAGTTGGTCGTACTTCAATTATTGTCGGTATGAAAGATTATCTTGAATCCAATGTTAAAAGCTAAAGCTGGCTCTTAATACTGCAAGACCTTATAATAGGCGGGTTAACAAGAGCCAACTCCTAACTTCCGGTTTAAAAAGATTTTACTGTTTTTCTGCACCGTATTGTAAAAAGTACGCCTGTTTTTTTTCTTCTCATTATTAATATCTATCATTATTTTTCATCGTCACGAATGCGGAAGATTTCGGAAGAATTTTTCAGTCTGAGATGTGAAAATTCAAGTGCTAAAAATCGTCACACACTGGCGCAAAAAGAGCCGATACAAATGAAACATTTCTGATCGCACGAGTTGGTCGGAAGGTGGGCTAAAAATATGTATTCGTAGAATTGAGGAGCCTCGTGGTAATTTGAAAATATCGAAATAGCGCACGTAGTTGACGACCTTTCGCTGATAATTTCCAACCGACAATAATTGAATAATACAATGAGACAATTTGCATTCAATTATAAACGTTGCTTTTCATTTCTACCCTATGACGACTGCCGTTGATGACGGTATTTATATGGTGCGTAGTTGAAACTTGTCTGAACAAGAAAAAAAAATGAAAATAAATAAATAAACGAGTCTAGAGAATTCCATAATGAGGAAGTAAAACCTGATTTTTATTCATCGGCATCTAAATTAATAACGATCTAAATTCGCACGTTGTAGATCTTCTTTCGTATTTTTCTGTTTGAAAAATTGTCAATGTGTAGAGATATGAATTCTATTGGTTTGTTCTTACCATTGCTTTCTCTTCCTTAGTCAAATGCCATGGATCAGCTGTGTTAGAGTTGATCGGTGAATACATTGAAAACATAGTATAATTTTGATCTTCGATAGCTGCACCGTCAACGTCGTAAAAATCAGCACTAGGTACGCGTTGCGTCATTTAGAACAGTTTAATGATAATGAATAAAACCGTGGGCACTTCGCGGTGTTTTAATTATTCATTAAAACGAAGAAAAATAAAATCGACGTTTTCCAAATTATCCAAAAACACACTGAGCAGTATTCAGAAACAAATTAGTACACTATGACACGCGAATATATCCGCAGGGTTGTTATTTACGTAGCTTACGGTATTATTCGTTCCTTTTTCTTATAACCGATTTAAATAAACACAATGTCGTAGTGTCGTACTTGGCACTACGGGAGCACAAAACGGTTGTCTCATAGGCTGGTTAATTTAGCCGACTGAGCTGCCCAACGTGACTTAAACGCTATATAGACCCGAGTAACTATTCCCCCTCCGTTACCTACCTCTCTACCTACCTACCGTGTATATAGCTTGTACATATATGCACAAACTCATACCCTGATACAAAGTTGTAAGGCGTAAGGCACCACAAACAGAACCGGATAACTGAGTGACGTCATCGCCATCTTGATGGTCGATTCCCGCGATAGTAAAACGGAACCGTCCAATCGGAATACGCATCCCCCTCTCTTTTTATTGAACACTTCGAAGAATCGGTTTGGGTAAAACGCGCGTGAGTTCCATATTGTGTGCGAGTTTTTATTTTTTTTTTCTTTTCCATTATCCACCTACAACTGTGGCTCGCCGACTATCGGATTTAAACGATAAGAATGAACTCAATTTTGGTGCAATTTTCTTTTTTTGTCTATTATTATACTCTGATCACATATATAATTACAAGATTGCACCATACCCTAGGTCTACCGATCAAGAAGACAATATGTGATATGAATATAAATTTTTCTTAGCCACAGCTGCAAGGATTACGATACGACTATATCTTTACATATAATAAAGTAAGGAACAAAGCCTACCAACGTATATTATTTATTCATCTATCTAGTCACGATAATTAGCAGAGTGCAATGGTCAATTGAACAAAGAACTATACGTATAAGGCTGTCAGATATAGCACACCTACAATGCCTCATGTACACCATCTCTTTACATTACATTGTGTGAAGGTAAATGATACTTGGACATATTAAAAATAACTCGCATTTGTTTCTCCTCTTCAGCTAGCATCAAAACCCTAACAATTTGTGATAACGTCGATCGCGATTACAGATATTATTTTGAACATTATTCCGTCGAGTTTAGTTAAGCGGAGTGAATTTTGTTTTTTGATTCTGGTAACCAACGAAGACCGCGCTATGATAAGCTCGTTACAATCTTATCTTGTTGTTTGGTTAATCACATCAGGATTCAAAATTCTTCGAATCTATGAGAGTAAATAAATGCAAATATAATTCAACGCTTCAGGTACACTTTGCATGACTTGGTGCTAATCGATAATCTATAGCAAATTTACATAGATAAAAACTGTCCGACTAGAAAAACCCCTCGCGAATCAGGGGTGAATTGAGTAGGTAAAAATAATCACCTCGCAGCTGCGACTCAGAGATTATATCCTTACCCATGAGTCGGACAAAAGATTGTAGCAGTAATGCGTTTCTATTTTGAAATGGGAAAGCCCCTTGGCTTTTAATAGTCCATATAACTTGCATACCTTGCATATAGTATTACATGCTAAGGGCATTGCACTGCCTCGATCATCTTGCACGTTACTTTTTTGAATAAAAAAAATATAAATATACGAATGTATTTACTCCACCCTATAGCGTACAACCTTGTCCTGAAAGCATTCACGACATCTGAACACATAAATAAACGCTTATCTCCACTTCGTTTAATTTCTTCTGGGTACTGTTCAGGAGCAAGGTATGAGTCATTCGGAAGTTAAAAAGCATTATGTAAGCAGTTTTACTTTCCTCAAGTTATAGGTGCCATGCCAAACACAAATGATGGCCTCCTCCAGACTCATACATTGGGATTTGTTTTTTCAATGGATCATTGTTATGGATTATGAGGGATAACTCACACTCCAGCACATCTTTGTAATGAGGTTTCTCTTTTCTAAATGTACTAAAAATAAGCTGAAGATAATGAGATTTACAGGAGCATGAATTTACTTGGCAAGACAACCATGAATAAGGACTCCACTGCAGACAACAAAGGGTGAATCCCTAATCTAAAATTAATTACGGACTATATCAACATCTGCTTTTTCTAAGTTGACCTAACTTTCTGAACATAAGAAAACTAGGTATAGAGATGTGTTTAGTATCAGGTAGATGATAGGATAAGTATTTCTAGATCGACTGATACATTCGATACAAATTGCGTAATACTTTCAATATTTGTATGCATAGGAAAGAATGTATAATCAGCTGTGTATTGATCTGACCGATGGTCAGCTAGGCTAAATTGCATGGCTTCTAGTATCTGACAGCTGTTACTTGTTGGTTGGGGAAACCATACATCTATGCTTGCTATGCCAAATTAAACGGAGCAACGGACACAATCATCATGCATTGACTATTTACGATTTGGATGATGTTGAAGTATTTTTTTGCTCTATGTCTTCTGCGATAATTCGACGTTTTTAATATAGCGATCACACTTGTAGTGTTCATATTTATAAATCTTCTTTTCCTACAACCCCTGGCACATAATGATCATTTTTATTTAGTCGCATATTATTCCTCAATTTGAAGATACCTTCAAGTGTGAAAATTACGTCAATTTGACACAACACTCTCTTAAATAACGTAATCGTAATAGCGGATTTCAGGTTGGTATAAACAGTCGATCGAGCACGGCGAAATTCAGAGCGCCGCAGATATTCGTATCTTACAAATAGAAAAGCAAAAAAACTTGATAATCAGATAATTAAACTCACGTTATTAGGTGGTGTAGTCGAATTAGCGATACTTGACAGAAAATCATGGCTGACACGGGAACTTTGTGATCCTCCACTGTCGCTTGACACACTCGAGCTGTCGTAGAGAGCGTCGCCAACGTCGAGTTTCATTTTTGTTTTTTTTTCTTATTCAAGAAACCAAATTCACCGCTTATCGCAGGTTTATTTGAGGCAAAGGAATCGCTGCCTTATCGCTTCTTCTTCTCTTCCTCGTAATAATAAGAATAAGCAGCAATACGCGACTGCTAGAAATAGAAAACAAATCGTTCACCACTGATTCAAAGCAGAGTTTTCAGAAGAACATATATATCACATCACTACTTTGTAAGCGATAGACATACCCAGGTAGTTGAACACTATTTAAAATTTGGCATTTAACTTACAGTAAACAGAGTTTCGAACCCCCACGGCGTCAGAATTTTGCGCCGTTGCAACGTTGGATTCGTTTGTATTCTTTTTACTCCAATTTCACGCTTAAACAAATCGAAAACGCCACCATAAGATCTTACAGCTCACGTATGGCATAGGAAAGTGTTTTTACAGCCTTTCTCTGGGCTTCTACCCTTCGATTTAGTTTAATTTTGAGCAACTCTCGACTCGCTAGTAACAACTTACAGATTTTAACCCGAAAGATAGATGGACGGATCAAGAATGACTCACTCGTGGGGGAATACCGTGGAAACTAACAACCGCGGGGACAGGGGCTATGATCGCGGCGCTCCACCATCTTTGAAACAAATGATGTCAGTCGTTATTCCCGTCAGGGCGAGAGCCGCAAGCGACCAATCACAAGACGAAGCAAGTGACGTCATCGGGGCTAGATTGCACCAGGAACGAATAAATACTACTAGGTGCCCCGCTCAAAATTCAATACCATTTCAAATGATATATTTTCCGAATAATTTTTAGATAAATTGAATTTGCGGTTCTTAAATTATACCTAAGCCTCGTGAGGATCGAGGTACGTTTTTTAGCCAACCAGTCGATAATGAGTGGAAAAAAAATTAGTAAATAAAAGTGATACACAAATTACAATGTATTCTAGTCGAAGTCTACAAACGAATAGTAAATATAGCAGTAATGTATTTTATCGTGTAATTCATCGCGAGAATTGGCGCCGTAAATTTAGAGGAAAACAGAGGATCGCTTAATTCTTTTCATGTGTGAAAATTAGCCACTGGAGACTCCAAGTGACGTCAGGTAGAAACGGAACTTTGAACAAGATCGGTTTCCTTTCGAGAATTTTTGGTGATTCATAAAAGAGCTGCTGCTGTAGCGGGTCGTGTGGGCGGAGCGCTACAAAACCGGGGTAGTCGGATCGTATCAAACTAGATGCATGACTCACCCGAACGAAATTTCAGGTATTCGCGCTAAATCACCCGAATTATGCATGTATTTACGTACATACATACTGCGAATACATGGGAACCATTCCCCCACTCGTAACATTTTTGTCTCCTACTTCCACTAAAGTTCATACGTAAGACTTTCTCTATTCACTTGAGAACGAAATCTCAGAGGACTTTTTGCTGTAATAACAATGCAATTCGTTCTAGTTATTTTGATATGGAGAGAATGATCGACAAGTCGATTATAAGCTTGACATTAACCTAGTTTACGACGTTTATTATCATAATTATATCGGATTCTTGGGAATTGAAATTGGCAGTTGTTGTCCATGAGCTAGCCTCGATGCACTAGTAAGTACACATACGTATGTAATGTATTACATGCGTCAAGGTTCTAAATGGACCCATATCTGGGTATCAGACCTCAGTAGAAGTCAAAGCAAAAGAACTAAGTCTCGCAAGTCATCATCATCAGGATAGTGGCATTGCGGATAAGCTTGTTGCATATCGCTGATGCAGGTGTTCCTTATTTATGTATAGGTATAGCAGAATGACTTACGTACGTCATCCACATGTAGGATACAGCGGAAATTGCTTCGTAGGATTTTCATTCCAACCAACTGTGCTTTCATTTCCTTGTCTTTTCAATCCACGAGCAATTAGTCTTATTATATATGTGAAGGAAAACCAAGACTGCAACTATACTTTGGCTGTAGTATATACCTATGTGCGGCAAAGGCTGAGAAACTACAGCGCTGCAACAACTATAAATTTCAATTATAAAACGAAATTGAAATTCTTGCAATATATTCATTCCTGCCATGATTTCTTCATTATTATTTATCTAATATGTATGATAGATCAGCAGTATTAGAGGCCCTATTTTTCCTGAATAAATACTTCTGCTCTATTGAGTTTTGATATTATTGCATATTTATGATGTGACAGAATAGCTCTACATACATCAGAGTAATTATATACCTACGTAATCAAATGGGAACTTCCCTCACCATATCTTATCTCATTCATCGCTTCGAAGCTCATCCTATCTGCACAATTCGGGTTTTGTAAGCGTTACCTGTAAACAAATTTTCATTTTTATTACACTTGTATCATGACTGTATAATGATGACGATGATAATAATTATGATAAGAATAATAATATTGAATCAAAGTTGCGACATGAGGGATAAGAACTATAAGTCGCTCGATAGTCACTCCTAATTTGCCCGTGTTACAAAAAGGAATCGCTTTCTTATACTATGCGAGATGTTTTCCATGAGATTTCGGGTTGAAATAATTTTAATCTTGAAACCTCGGAGATATTCTACCCATTTCTTCAGTCAACGCATGAGATTATGACACCCTTCGTCAACACCAGTTCGAACCTGCCTACGACGCATTGTATGCAAAACCATATTATATTCAATATTCCTTGTTATCCCTCTTAGCACATATCTGTCGCAATTGCTGATAAATATCAAATAACAAATCCGAAATACTAATAACCTTCTGACAGATATGAGCAGCGAAGAGCCCACTGACAAATTAACAGTTGAAGAATTTTCTGATCGTCCGTCGTCCACAGGTTTTATTTACGCGCAAAATGAAAATTCAAACGTAAGACTCGCGTATGGCGACATCTTCAGCAGTATTCGAAAGATTCGAACGGTTTGTCATATCGAGAAACTAGAATGACTACAGCATCGACTATTTCTAACGTCATAACTCTGAAACAGAAAACGTCAGTTAACAAAATCAACGTTGTATTCCTCGGCTCTGACGTCGCCCATTAACCGCGGCCACGGGCGCGAGTATGAAATAGAAATGTGAAATCAGCAGCATTGAGAGTTTACCTCCGATCCGAAGAGCCGTGTCAGTTGGTGTCAGTTGGTTTCAGTCTGCGATCTCGTTTGCAGGCGTTGAGAAACGATGTCATGAATCTCGAGTGCGCCTGTTCGAATTCGCGATTTTATAATTCAGTAGCGAAGTGTTAAATATTATCAGCTACCTTGGATAAAGTTGTCAATAGATTTCGGAGGATATTTCTATAATTTACATCTTTACTGATATATCGCGATGCTAATCCGATGGGAGAGCAACAGGTTCTACTCAACGCAGGGGGACATCAAGGGGCGAGGGAAACGATACGATATTATCATGCTGTATAGCGGTGAATTATAACTCTCGATCACATCTGTAACTGCTGCAGATGTTAACTGAAGAATGTGAGATTGGCGACGTGTGATCGTTGAAAGTGGAATTTTAGATACCAACGTAGATCTCGACAATACTACGGATGATCTAGAAAAGTTATCCAATATGGCGTCTACCGATCTGTCGTTCGGTAAATTTTTCATTGTTACGTTTACATATTGATAATGTAGATCTGAAAAGAAATTTGATAATTAATCGTTTAATAGTTCGGTGTTATGTAATGTGGCGTTCGCGTCCAAGAAGTGCCACGTGGGTTATAATGATGTTCGAACGCGGTTCGGAAATTCTGATATCAACCTTAGATATATTGGGATGTATCTAAGTTTCATTCATTTGATTACCCAACAGGTTCTATACCAGCCTTCTACAGAGAGGTTTATGAGAAGTGTTCACCCTCGGGGGGGAATGTTGAGAGGGAAGTGTTTAAATCACTCCTCGTAAAGTCCCAACTGAGCAGCTCCATCCTCAGCCAGGTTTGTATTCATATTTTTAGATTGCAATTTCGATTCATCCCTCTTGATACGCGTGTAAGTTTCATTTAGAAGTACAGTTTTGCGTACACTATAGGCCCCTTAGCTACAATGTAGTCGTCTGTTTGATACGTGTTGTTGCTGTAACTGTCACGTTGACGTTGACGTCTACGTTCTAATGTATGCGGATCATATGCTACTTTAGTACTTTTACGTCAATTCACATACCGTTATTTTCCCGATTACTTTTTTTGTCTCTCAGATGCTTCGACCACGCAAATTTGAACATTACATCCTTATTGGACTTATTGTTATGATTGTGGTTGTTATTATTTTCATTTATAAATGTAGACTTGTGGATAAGTATGGCATACGAAAATTATTGAATCGCACGAGCGTGAAACGAGGATCTCAAAACTTGTATAATTTTGCGCAATCGATCCCTTATTTTTCTCTTTATCTGCTCACCAATTATATTTTGAAAGAGAAAAAAATGTGTGAAAGAAAGTCGACAGTAACTGTTCTTCATTGTCGATTATAGAGAGGAATGTTACTTGTTATTCGATTTATTTCTCCGCGTATTTCAATGCTTCCTTTTCACACCACGCCATCCCATCATATTGTAGAGCATTATCATAATATTTTAGTTGATAGCACTGAAAACGCCCCTCTGGTTTCCTTGCAAATGTGTGGATATCTCCAGAAACCTTACACCGTTTGCTCGAGTTTAAACAGAATCTGAAATTATTTCTGATGATAAAGTTTTTAGAACAAATTGAAAGAGGCAGATAGAAATTGAATGAATTACCCAACCCAACCATGCTATGTAATTTTCAAATCACGTCTTGTTGAAACATTAGTCATACTAGCGTAAAGTAGCTCTTGGTTCTTATTCTCAGTAGTTGACAGCGTCCCAACTAGACCCTGTAGTCAATTGCTCCCTCCCCCTCATTTTCCCCCCACATATGAGATGTTCATGCCCCTTGTAAGAAAAATTTGTGGACACGCTGAGCTAGTACCTAGTGTCACCGGGGTCAACATGTATCCCCAGATTGTAAATCATAAGTTGCCACTGATAGCTGTTGACTGTTTACAGTAGCTCGTTCACTAGCCTGATTTATTCCATCAATCTAATTAAATTCATTTATCTCTAGGCGATTTCCTTTACCGACAGGGTTTCATTTTATTTCTCGATTTCATAAATCCCCTGCAATTGCTCGATAGACTTATAATTATTGTATAGTTTATATCATTGTTGTTATAGGTAACTTGCTGATTATGTAATTCAATAGGTTTGCGACATCATTACAGATAGGGATTTGATCAGAATTTTTTTAGGGCCTCCTGTATTTTTAACAGATATTGACCACAGTTTGTACGCGAGATGACAACTT
This sequence comes from Athalia cordata, assembly GCA_963932425.1. Taxonomy (NCBI): domain Eukaryota; kingdom Metazoa; phylum Arthropoda; class Insecta; order Hymenoptera; family Athaliidae; genus Athalia; species Athalia cordata. Next base: position 39,403,911 of record OZ010626.1, read on the forward strand.
GGTCATAAGTGAGCTAGTGTAAACGCAAAGTGTAATAATGTTTTGGATCAACCTTCCAAGGCCAGTTAAATTGCTTAAATGTTACTTGTTTGTGACTCATCTTTATTTTCAAGGAGACTATAATATTGTCGTAAGCGAGTGTCAGTTCATCTTTTATAAACCCAGGTGTCTTGTTTTCTGGTCCTGAAATTCATCAGAATGCATTTTCTGTTTTTTAACGATGTTTACAGATCTGGGAGTTGGTAGACAGCAAGACCGGATATTTAACACGCAGTGGGCTCTACAAGGGTCTAGCATTGGTTGCTTTTGCACAGCAGGGTAAACAACCAAGCGATAAACTCCTAGAAATTTCAGAATCTCAAGGTCATTAAATTATTCATTATGCATCTTTAAGTTTTACTATATTCGTTATCTATACCTATGCCGTAAAGTTGCAGCTTTTGACTGTAATCTATTCTTTTATAGAATTACCAGTACCCGTACTTGGAGATCTGACAGAAGTAGTTCTTCTCGCACAGAGAATGCACAAGGGAAGTAACCCCTCGAAATTGAATCTCACTTACAATGATATTTGCAACATAGATACCATAGAAGTTAACTTGGTGCCTGAGAAAAAGGGAATATTCTTGAAGCACGTCGAATATCAAGTGACAAGTAAGGTACGATCCGAACACTTCAATTGTCTATCGAACAGCAACCTTGGGATCTTGATTATCACAAAACACTAACTACATTAAATTTTCTATTTGCAGAGGTTTAACTCTATTGTCTACCGGCGATACAACGACTTCATATCCCTCCATGAACTCCTTATCGCTAGATTTCCCTACCGGCTCATACCAAAACTGCCACCAAAGAAGATAGTTGGCGGTAAACAGAAAATAATAATAGTATCTTATTAATTCGTATGAGAATATGATTGCAATAATTTTTCAAAACATTCTTCCAGCGGATTCTCAATTTCTTGAGGAAAGAAGGCGTTCACTACTCAGGTTTCTCACGTTGATAGCACGTCACCCAGCGGTCAGCAAAGACCCAATTGTGCAGTTTTTTTTTACATTCACCGGAGAAGAGACACAGCACAAGATTCGGGAAGTGTTCAGGCGTGTTCCAGATGAATTCGCGACATCGGAACTCTCTTGCCAAGCGAAGGAACTCGTCCCCCCTGAAACGTTAACAGAGTTTGCTAACGCAAGGGACCAAATCCGAGTTATGCTGTCTGGTGTATCCAGGCTAAAAAATATCGTGGACTGTCTTGCTATCCGCTCTCATGGCTACGCAGTCGACATGGCCGAATTTGGAACTCAACTAAGCAACTTGGCCAATGAACCCCACGGTGCCAGTGCATGGGCCACAGGAGGATCGACGATCTGGCACGACATGAAAAAAGGATTTCACGTTATTTCGAAGTGAGAATTACAATTTTCTGAAACTGTTCTACGCATCTTCTGCACAGAGTTTTAACCAGTTACCTTCATCCTTAGAGAATTCAGCCTTCTATCAACCAGAGCTTTGCAGCAAGCAGTGATAGAGGAAAGCATGGTGTGTGAAAGGCTGAACTTACTATTGGATATTCTCATCGCTCACAGAGTATTATGTGAGCGACACGAGCGAGGAGTGAGTGCCGATCATCAGCGAGCACTTTCCACTATGTTATCATTGAAGAAACGACAGATGCAAGGAGTTATTCGTGGAACAGATGTAAGAATTTTTCAATTCTCAGTGCTGCGATAAATTTGATTAAGTCGTTGCTGCAGGTCGTGTACGATCTTGTAAATAAATTTCGTATTTCAGGCGGACACTGTTGAGCATTTAGAAAATAAGATGGTGGCTCAAGAAACTGTAATTGCAAATGTCGAATTGAGAAATGCATTCTCACTCCATTGTCTGCATATGGAAACTCAATTGGTTCATGCACATTTGGAAATCCTTGCTACGGTACTCCAGAGCCTTGTCAGTGTACAGATAAGAGGGCATTCGGAAGTAAGTGTGATTTTTAGTTCAGAACTATATACAAAACAGAATTCTGATATAAAATATCATTTTTGTACTTGCTACAAAGGACTTGACGCGGAAGAATAGGTAAGAGTCTTACTTTAACTTTGCCCCCCTGTTCTGAAAGAAAAATTATATTTCAGTTGACGGAGGTGTGGAAGTTGATAGAGCCGACCATAACGAAGTGTTTGCCAGAAAAATCAACGGGAAGTTCAACAAACGGAGTCTCATAGCAATGTAATGTTTCTTTTTGAACTGAACCATAGCGTTTGTACAACTAATTGTAAAACAGATTCGAAATACTCTATTTTTTAATGATATCACAGATAAAGTTAGTAATAAATAATGTACGTGCGGAAGACCGAGAACCAATAATGAATAGCAATTAGAATATATTTTCGTGCAATATCATGATATCGTATCACCGTATAACTATACTTAAATCAAACGCATAATGTTATTGTTAAAAAAGCTATATCAGAGCATCGCTTTATTCAGATTATAGTGCTGCGACCTTTGTCAGAGATTTAGTAAAATCAAAATTTTTATAATGACTCGGGGTTCTCCTTGTTTTACAGATGTTTTATTTGGTAATGGATATTGAATTATTTCTTTTTATTTTTTACTTCGTTTCAACCACATAAGCTCAAAACATTCCTTGTTATGTACTTAATATATTTTACATGTATATAATTGTTAAGATTAAACTTTAGGTATTGTCTAATGCAATATCTATCGATATCTATTGTGTAAATAGAGATTATTATTAAAATATGCCTATCTCGTATGAATTTTAGGAGCATATATTGTATATAATATACCTAATAACTGCGTAGAATATACCGACAATGATTATTTCGAATGTTTGTACAGCATAACAATCACAATTTTAAAATGGATAATTGTATAATTGTTTATAAAATTCTCAAAATCAACCATGCCTCGTAGCGTTAATCAGTTTAATCTGGCAGCCTCCCCTAGACTACTGTGGAGATCTTTGCTCCTCGGAACGTTGTCATCCTTGATTTCCCCGCTCCCAGAATTCCATGCTTCGGTGCTTGAGGGCGACGTCATGAGCAAAGGCGGAGCATGTGCGTACCGTCTCAGTCGAGATTGAGCGTACTGCTCGCGCTTTGTGTGCATGTGTGCATGATGCAGCAGTGTGCAGATTGGTGTCGCGTGTTGCTTTTGTGTATTCTGACTGAGCAAAAGTAAAACTTGGTAGTATACTGTAAAAGACCAATAAACGCAGAAGGGAATCGTTTGCTGGTGACTTGTGGGTGCATATCGCAATTGTATATGGATAGTGGATCACGCCTCGTCGTCGTCGATCGTCATTCGTCGTCGTCGCACAGTCGCAGCAGTAACAGCAGCAGCAGCAGTAGAAACGGGGTGAAACATTTCAGACGGATGAGTATTGGATAGTAATGGCCGCGTTTTGATGGTAGCTCAGCGAGGATAATAGAACAGAAAACAAGGGAAAATTTTAGAAGAGGATAGAACAGGAAAACGAATAAAGGAGAAGTGGCTGCTGGCTGATCCTTGAGAGCCTTGAAATTTATCTCGAGACAGCCCTCTGTCGTCGTCGTCGTCGTCGTCGTCATCGTCGTAGCTGTTTTTGGTCGGCGTTGGCTCGGCGACGAGCTCTTTGTGGAATAATACGTGTGAATTTTAGCGAGATAGTTAGAAATAAACAAACATGAGTGAGGACAGAAGTGACGAGGATCCTATAATGGATATATGGTACACTAATTGGGAACAACAATGTGTTGAAGCGATCGAGGCTGAGCCAGACTATGAGGGCCAGCTACACACGTCAAAAGAATTATACTCGCACCAGATATGGACCGGATTTCAAACTACAGCCTCGGCCATAGCGCAGCTATACAAAGGTCGATATTCCCGATTCAAATCAACTGCTAATCAGAATTTCATAACATTTCATAAATCCCGATTTCCCCTCATCCTCTTTCAACCCCTATTTTCGATTTGTCTCGTCTTTATAGTCATCATCATCCATTTTGTGATAAGCTTCCTATATTTTGGCCCAAAGATCTATATTACCTCATTTCTATCGATGAAATTTGCATCGCGATAAGCTAAATAAATGTCATCCTTTCTTCAGATCGGACGCAAGGTGCATCACTCTGGATACCTTTCCAAACCGCTGCTGGCACAGTCACGTCTTTATACAAAGGTCTGTGTTATGGAAATTTTTGGCAATTATTATCTTCCTACATATCAAAAAGTGTTGAGGTTAATCTGTTTGATACAATATTTCGAATTTTTCTTTCATTTCTAATTATAGAATCGGTTGACGGCATGCGAAGATGCAGTGATATTGGAGTTGAGATGGGAAGGCAGAAGCGTAGTAAAGAAATAATGAACTGGGCACGAAAAAAGCGGCGTACTATAAGAAGGGAAGATCTTTTGGCATATTTAGCTGGAAAACCCCCTCCGCCGCGGCCTCATTCTCACAGGTAAAAAGAAGTCAATAATGATTCTTCCAAATTTGAGGGACCCATAAATATTTTCTCAAACCAAAAAAAAATCAATCTAGTCACCCTGTAGATAACGTAATTATACGTTTTATTACTGACACGCTTCTGAGATTAAGTTGCCAAGTTATTTGTAAGCTGGCGCTTTGTATTCTGTAAGGCTATTTCTGTCTGATCAAAGATACACGTGACTCTGGCATTTCAATCTTCTTCACATGCACGAAGATTATTGCGTTCTTTTTTGCCATCACTAATGATTGGTGGTTTTTTGTTTGTACACAATTGGATTTGATATATTTTTCAGCTAAATGAATTCTTAAGTTCGGAGCAAAAATTTGCCTCGAACATTTCCTTGTTCTGGGAATACCCTTATATTTGTATTAAGAATTGATAAGATAGTCTGACTTGTCTAGGAGTTCGCCAAAGCCTCGCATGATGGTTTGCGGTTCTCCACCATCACAGAGCCCTGCACCTAGTATGGTAGTTTCACCAGCACCAGCATCTGGTAATGACGCAGACCCAGAACTCCACACGTTCAGAGAAGCAATCGCATTATCTGGTAAGGAACTAATTTCTTATTTTCTAAACCTACTATCCTTCTCAAAGAAACGCAAAATGACTTCTCCGCTGCAAACAGAATATAACAGAGATGTAGGAATTGTTAAGAGTTAAACTACAATGAATTTGATATTTCAGGATCTCCGATATCACGGCGGGGTGGAAGACAAACAGAATTATCAGCCTTCATAAGCAGCGAGTTTGCCCGGCATCACAAACGACCTGCATCGCATGACGTTGACATGGGATCACCAACGCACAAACGTTCACGTTTCATGTAACGGCGTCGTGCAAAGTAGATTCGTCCCTGACCCATCCCACCCCTTGTTCCCTATTAATTAATGATTAATTAATTGTTCAGCCCTCCGACACGGTTCCCGGCTAGGCGTAATTATTTAATAATCAAATTTTTTCCAAAGATTTTATACACAAAACTATTTACTCCGATATCACCTATTAGCGAATCGACGAACTAACATCTTGTCAGTTTGCCGATCAGGTTCACCATCTACTTTAACAAATAATACCTTTATTTAATTCTCTTTTCTTTCCCCTTCCATTTTCCTCTCATTTCGCTACTTTGACCATTTTCTGTTTGTCTCACGATCAGTTCATCGACCATTTGAACTTATAATATCGAATCTCTTACTCCTGATAACAAGAATTTACAAGAAGTATCGATCGAACAGTACGCAGGCAGTGGAATCTGATTGAACATTGTAAAACAAATTTTTCACCAAAATATCGTGACCCATTCGATGTCTGGAGAACAGTGGCCCATAACTATAACAATGAATATCCGTACGTATAAATTCTTCAAATATGCCTAGAGCGGGTTGGTCAGTGCAGCGGACGGTAGCAAATCATTATAATTACGTAGTTTGCGTATGAATGTCAAACTATCTATAATGAGGCAAGAACAACGTGATTATGAGTTCATCTCTGATGGGAAAAAAATTTTTGCACTGCGCCCCATTTTCTAAATATTTTATTATTTACCGATAGTATCTCGACGAGAATAATAGCGGCACGTTATCTGAATAAACTTTTTCTTGACCTAGAAAAGCTGAGTATGAATATTATGATAATTACGTTGATTATCATTTGGATGATTTTTATCTAATGTGGTCGCTCGTTTTAATTTTTATTTATTAATTTTTTTTTTTTTTTGTTTTTTTTCTTACCATTTATAATGATATGTCATAGTTTGCAAAATTTCGTTTTCGTGTTGTTATTATGATTAATATTATGATGATGATGATTATTATTGTTAATGTTATTATAACGATGTACAATGTTCAGTGTTAATATGATACATAGGTATTTGGTACATTTAAAATTGATCGTCAAGAAAAGTGATTAATTTTCTCGCCGAGCTACTTTTTGTTGACGAACATCTGACCTACGCGCACACACACCCCTAGGGAGAAGAAAGTTGTTATTTGGTTGTAAATATAGGTCCCATATCATCATCATAATTATTTTCATTTTCATTATTGTTATTATTATTATTATTATTATTATTATTATTATTATTATTACTATTACTATTATTATCGTCATCGTCATCGTCATAATCATCATAATTATCATTATTACCTTTCTTGCGCCTCTTGGAATTCTTGAGAAATTATTTTTTTTACCCAGGTGTCGCCTATTATGTTATACGATCGTGATCGATTAATATTTATTGTATTATAATGCAAGAAATGTACATGACTAGGCATACCATTATGTGAATGAACTAATGAATACATTACTCGATAATAACAAGCACTGAGTATAAGAAAAAAAAAGACGTAAAAGAAGGAAGGCAAAGATTTTAAGAAATATTCATAATAATAAAATATTCTATTAATCTTCCCCTTTTGCACTGTATAGCCGTATTTAAATACATGGCGAGAAAAAAAAAAAAAAGATGAAATAGCTACATAGATGTATGTAAAATATAGATTTCTAATAGATATTCTAAAAACGGGAAAAAGGGAAAATTGAAAAAAAAAAAATTAAAAATAAAAGTTACTAATGATGGTTTAATAAAGAAGAACAGTGTAATCCGATGTTTTCTAACAACGTAAAACGACGAGTAATAACCACCTGTTGGAAAAGAGAACTATTTGTAGAATTAAGCATTGTTAGTCGATTGACGATTGATTATACAATGATTATTAGACCGGGGAAAATTAAAATAGATATTTTTTATGCGCAGCAATTTAAAAGCATTCATAGTGAATAATTAAATAATTGCTGATTTGAGAGAAAAAACATTTGTAACACGAAAATTATCGGTATTATGTTTTTGTTGTCAACTTTTGCCATATCGTCGTCGTAGGTAATTATTAATTAACCTCGATTGAGTATCGATGTAATTAATCGTACGGAACGAAAGAAAAGGAATAAGAAAAAAATCACACAGTCAATCAAATCTTGTAGTTTCGCGTCATGTTTTATTTTTTCCAAATGGAAATTAAAAGGGGTGGATATGAAATCTCACGTTCAATAAATACTACGTTACTTTTTTCCGCTTCTTCCCACACATATTCTACTATAAACAAGAAATGTTGTACAACATTAACCCGGGAAACAATGAGAAATTATTGTGTATAATAGCGTAAGAAGAAAAAATAATGAAAGAAAAACGATAATAATACCGATACAAATCTACGCTCGATGCGAAGATGATAATAATAAACCTATGAATTCTAAATGGTGCTCTTATTTTTTTGCCAATCTAAGAAGCTTGTATATTTTTGCGTCTCTTGTTTGTATAATACATATATAATCATTTACAAATAAAACCTGCAAAAAGACTAATATGCCTACATGGAATTACATATGTGAACATCAGCCATTTTAATACAGAAAGTTGTGGATAACGAGGGTATAAGGAATTTTCTCAAGGCATGATTAAAATATCAAATCATTACTATTTCCATCGACTCCTTCAACTGCATTTCAATTACAGTCTGGTAATAATGTGACATTCTACTACCCAATACCAGGAGGCCACTAAAATTTTCATCGTGGAATGTGTTTGACAACTAAAACAGTCGAAGGAAGATAAATACTATTTAAAACGTATGTAATAAAAATCTTCAATTTTAAGTTGATCATCTGTGGTAAAAACTTGCTTGCAACAATATTAATTTCTATACAATTTTGGTAATATAAACAAAATTTATATAATTTAAGCTAATAGAATTTACCATCACTCTGATATACATCCTTTGTCTTGTAACATTTTCATGTATTACAAAATAGGTATATTTAACTACTAGAATTTAATGACTCAATTAAAATATAGCATGCAAATTTTTCTCAGTCAATTTTCTAAAACTCAGGCAAATAAATCTTCCTCAGATTCTTCGCTGGTAAGATTCAGCATGTTTATTTTTGAAATACTCTTAGCAGTTTGAACCTCGACTCTTCCTTCTACTTTGCTACTATCTATTTTATCAGCTTCAATATCATCAAAATTTTTACTTGTCGATGGTTTATTGACTGGAAACTTCGAGACCTCTAGTCTGTTAGATTCAGTTGGTTGCTTAGGAGCAACGGGTTTACGATTTTTCTGCCTCTTTTTCGTTTCCTCGTAATCTGAATCTATCATTTTTTCGCCATCATCTTCTATTTGCCTCTTGGACAACTTTTCCTTTCTAGTTTTGCTACCGGAACCACTGGTTTTCAGTGGAGATAATGTAGAATTGCACTTTCCCTTGGATTTGTCCCGTTCTGGTACCCCATTCTCTGTTTCATCTTGTTCAGAGGTTTCGCTTCCATCAGTGTCTGCCTCAAATACTGATTTACTAGTACCAGGGGTGCATGATTTTTCTGAATGTTCCTCGAGTTCTCGGATTCTTGCCTTCTTTGAGTTAAGAACTTCTAAGAATCTTGTGTATAATGTTTGCTCCATGCTGTTTTTCAGACTTATCACATCTTCCAGTTTTTCATTTAATTTTTCTACCGTAGCTTTTGACCGTTCATTTTTTTTTTTGAGTTCTTCAGCTTCATTTTCCAAATTGGTGTGTCGTGTCACTAATTTTTCTAGTATCTGCAGAAAAACCTCCTGTAACGTTACTGGCTTCAATTCCATTATCCCGTGGTTCCAAGCCCCTGATTTCCATCGCAGTTTTTGTTCAGTTGAAATAAACTCTATCGTGTTATCCTTCCCAGATAGAGCATTCCTTGCCTCCTTCAGATACTCATCGCGTGTCCTACCGCGATTAGTAGCAAAATTGTCCACCTGGGATGTGCTCATCTATAATAATTCATCTCAATATTCAAACTCTGAAAAACTAATCTTCCTACTCTTAGTAACTACAAGAAATTATTTGGTTCAATGGTTCGTTTATAATTATCCGATTCAATGAAATTACTGTTTGGTTTGTGAGACTCTCAAAAAGTATATATATTCAACAAAACTTTAGACTTGTAACATCATCCGCAATAGAGATGTGAATATGGCAAAAATTAGTTAGCGAGATGTAGATTATTTTTGCTGAGATAAGATCATCACCTCTCCAACAAGTGAGCTGGTTTTGGAATTGAAGACTGTAGTTTTGAAGCTAGATTCTAGCCATTCGGTAAATAGAATAATAAATTGATCATCATGTTTATTTAAGACACAGCAAGTCGTTACGTCGTCACCCATCATTGATTCAAATCTTTGTACTTAAAATTGTATGTCGATTGTTTGAATTTATTCTACGCAATGGTGACTAGAAGAAGAAACATGGCTAGTTTCCATAACTAATATTGCATAAAAATTTGACAGCAAGCTAGGTGGAAGTGAGTTCCTCCTTCAATAGGTTATGGTATCCAAGGAATTTTTTTAACGCCATATTGCACAATAGTCGTGTATCGTGGATATGACCGTGAATGTGTAGATATCTCTATCCCCCATGAGTCGTACTAACAATAAGTTGCATACGCATCGCGGGGTGGCGTGGCGTCTACATCAAAGGTCTCATTAACACTGTCAGTAAAAGGTCTCTAATTAAAACCTCATCGGACCTTTGCTTCGAGCATAACGTACCCATAGGAACGTACCCATAGGAACGTACTCTACCTTGAAAAGTGAATGGTGGCACAGAATAAGGACGTTGGCCATGTAATGTCCGTGAGGAAATTCATCGTCAGGCAAAGATGCAGGGATATATATTGTTCAATTTTTCGGAGTCTGAAGTTACGTCTATGAGAGCTGCCGGAATGTAATGATGCTTTCATGGTCAGAATAGATATGTAGAAATCATTTTCTTGTTAATTTGTATTATGTCTATAAATCGATAATTCTTTGGTATAGATATTTACATTTGTAAGATTGCTTAGGTCTTAGATGCCCTAAGCCTTAGATAATTGCATGGTTAATATGTGATTATTAATAGTTAGGATCATTGTAGGGGCGAGTATTGGTAAATTTCTATACTTTGAAATTTACTAAATTATTATAGGAAAACCCATATCGATCAGATCGTTTCCAAAGTATCTGAAAGTGTGAGTGTATAACATCAATTGTGTTCCACCAAGCGAAATAGGGCAGTAATTATCGGGTCTTGTGTAATGGCAAATAGTATATAATGCCATTTCCAACTCTGGGGAGGTACCGACAAAAATTGAAGTCCCAGCTTTCACAATTCCATTCAACTCAAAGTTCAGTTTTAGAAGGGATGCTTTTGGAATCTGCAACAGAATAATTATCGATTAGATTATCAGTTGAATTATCAGGTCAGTGCTTTGATTTTCGAATGAATGTATCGATCTTACCCTTCCCAATTTTATTTCTTGTACGTAACTCAGGTAGTTAGCTCCATTGGTTTTTTCTTGGAAGTCAAGTGCCACCCAGTCTTGGATACCATAGAGGACTTCTCCACCAATAGCCTCACCTTGGAATACACGCTTGAATCCAGAAGAGGTTCCATCATATGGTGTGAACCAAATTTTCTTCAAGGCATCTTTATGCTCGAGGTAATCACTGTTTATCAGCTTCTTCTTTGCCAAAAATTCCATTGCTGCAGTCATTACATTAGTGTTCAACAGAAGATCTACCAAAAGAGCTTCTTCTTTTCGACTGTTCTGACGTGTTTTCTTCTTTATCTCATCAGCTGTTTGATATAAAGAACGAATTGCTCGAATTGTTGGTATCTCGTAGGCGGCAGATTGCACGTTGAAGAGTCTGTATGAAATATTAGAGAAAATTTTACAAACTGCATAAAGTATCAAAAGTATTATAGCCTTACGGTTGTGGCGATTCATCTGTGAGGTTGGTGTTGTTCGAAGTTTGATGCTGTAAGTTCAGAGTTATGAACTGGTAGGCATTATTCTCATCCATGTTAAAAAGTTTCTCACTGATGGTTCGTAGCTCTTCATCGGGAATCCAGCCCGATAAATCAAACCCAGTATTTGATTGGCCATTACCATTATTTTGGTTTGGATAAGATTGCCCATTTGTCGGAGACTGCGGTCCCGAATTTCCAGGGTAAACCGGATTAGCTAAATTTCCGGTATTCAAACCCGGATTCACTACTCTAGATGGTAGCTGGTTTTGTGGATAACCACTTTGTCCTCCATTCGGGTAAGTCTGCGCAGGATAGTTTGGAGGTAAATTTGATCCTCCTGCTCCATTATTGGGAAGACCAACACCACCACCACCAGTTTGATCGTAATAATTATTGGTGACAACGTGCGTGGTAGTGACGCTGCTTCCAGTCTGTGGAGGATAATTGCTCCAAGAGTTATGGTTCCAGCTAGAGCTATGATAGTGCGGTGAGGTGATTCTATTGACAGCGGCGTTAACACCAGCATGGATAATTGCTTCTTTGAAAATGTCTCCAGTTCCTCTGTGATACCCGGATTGCCCTGGCACAACCACCACAGTGTGTGAAGGGTTCGGTGGCAGACTCATAACGGGTTGATGATAGATGTGGGTTGGATTTGGTTGAATGAAATGCGTCCCTGTGTGCCCCGGTTGCATCGGATAGTAGTTTCCGGTAGGGTGACCAAAAGAGGGGTTATACGCAGGCTGACGAGGGTAGGAAATCCCTGAATTTGTCCCGTGAACGACTGACGGCTGGGGATATGGAATATTTCCCGGTTGTCCAAATGAGGGGTTGTATGGTGGTTGACGAGGGTAGGGATTCCCCGAATTCGTGCCGTGAATGACTGATGGCGTTATTGGTGGCTGATAATGTGAAATATTTCCAGGTCGGTTAAATGACGGGTTGTACGGTGGTTGGCGAGGGTAGGTAGTGGTTGGTTGAGTGTTGTGACCAGTTGGCAAATGAGATCCTTGAGTCGGCTGGTGTACTAAAAAATAATAAAGGGATTCAGAGTTGCAAATGTAGTTGAGTCACGTACCGAAGCAGCGGAAGAACATTACCGGGGGGGCCAACGTTGAATCCAGGTGATGGAGGAAGGAAACCCATCGAATGATTAGTTCTACCGCTGTTAATCCCTGGTCTAGGGTACACATTTCCTGAAATGGAATTAGCTGATGTAAATAATTGTTTCATATTTCACCCCTATTTATAGATAATTAGAGAATATCACAGTATCACCATTATGCACCGGGGGAACTGGAACAAATGGTCGAGTCGGTGTTCCTTGTCCATTGCCTATTACAGGAGCTGAAGGTTTCGGGAAACCTGTAAAGAATTGTTAAAAAAAAAGAATTTACTAGCAATCATGATAAGTTTGATAAATTAGCAAGTGTAGATGATGTATATTACCAGTATGAGTCGGCACAGGAGGAAAGGATGGATATGGTGGTCTGTTGTTACTGTTGGTGACATGGCCTGCAACAAAACATTAGACATGGTTTGAAATATATTATGGAAAATACTGAATACAGCATTAAAGCTGAAACAGATAAGAAAAATGAAAAATTATTACCGGTGTTCACCGATGGCTTTGGTATAGGCGCGAACGGAGAGAATGGCGATTGATTATTACTATTACCTGCAACAAATTCATCTGCGTGTTTCAGATAGCAAAGACAAAACGACCAAGTCGAGAAAAATTATTACCGCTGGTCACTGGAGGCTTTGGCACAGGTGCGAATGGAGAGAATGGCGATTTATTATTATTATTACCTGCAACAAATTCATCTGCGTGTTTTAGATAGCAAAGACAAAACGAACAAGTTGAGAAAAATTTTTACCGCTGGTCACTGGAGGCTTTGGCACAGGTGCGAATGGAGAGAATGGCGATTTATTATAACTATTACCTGCAAAAAATTTATCTGCATGTTTTGAAAAGCAAAGACAAAGCGAGCAAATTGAGATTAATCATCACTGCTATGCACTCGAAGCTTGGGTACTGGAGAAAAGGGTATTAATCAAAGTTTCTGTAACAGATGAATGTGATTCCATCATTCATCCATGTAATTGTTGAAAACAACTAATAATAAAAAACAATTACCTGTTGAACCAGATCCACGTTCTCCGTTCAAAAAAGATGACGAGCCTGTAAACAATACATACTTTCGTCTAACATTACAGTTTTTAGAAGACAAGTTTGTGGTTTGATAAAAAATGGTAAAAAAATTAGAATACTGCCATCATTGGGCTTGTATAATTTTTTGTTTCCTGCAGCTGTGAAAGAGATATTATGCAATACATGCAAGTTCGCTAGTTCGGGTATTTTTGTTTTGAATTTGTATAGAGCAGTTCTATCAGGTTGGACTGTTACATTAGAAAATTTTAATGGTATATTATTTCAAATAGAACTGATTAAAAGGTCAGAAGTTAACAGCAAGACGTAATGATCATACATTCGAGGTCACTGATAATCCCTCGCTGTCCATAAAAATAGCAACGTGAGACATTGAGCAAACTTTGAGGAAATATAAGCAACAAAAATATCGAAATTTTTTTGCCAAAAACTCACCTCCATGATTTTGTACTGGAGTTATTGTTTGTTTATGAACTGGAGGGTTGTAATGAGAGACTGGGGGGTTGTAATGAGAGACTGGGGGGTTGTAATGGGACACTGGGGGTTTGTAATGGGACACTGGGGGGGTGTAATGGGACACTGATGGTTTATAAGACGAGTGCGATGTGTGACTACTTCCTCGACTTCTGCTACCACCGGAACTGGTTCGTTTTGATTCAACGTTACCTGGAAAAATATGTGATGATTAAATTTAGGTCCAGAGATCTCCAGTATTGTTCAGTAACGTGGATTGAAAAATATTATCAAATACGACGTCATAATCATTCGAATTCACTTACCAAAAGTGGCTAAAACCACCAGAAAGGTGAACAACAGTAATTTCAGTTCCATGATTAAAATAGGAACGGAATTTCTGTTGGCTTACAACCGCTCACTGACGTATTCAAACTCAGAATGATACTTTACAGTGCACAATAATCAAGTTGCTCAATTATAACTGGAAGTGGTTTGGTTTCCTCTTATTAATGTGGGCAGATCCTTTCTCATGATAAATACCAAGAACATCAGTTCAAAGGTCAATCAGTGTAATCTTAAACTGTCATGAGATGTCTGACCACATCACATCTGCATGTATGTATAAACGTCCACGTGTTGTTTGTATGCTGATTATGTGTGCAAGGTATCCTACTAAACCCGGATTACAGAGATGTTCTTAGAACATGTAAACATCAAAAATAAAAAGACGAAGAATTTTTCTTCTAGAAAACTGTCTATTTTTTATTTGTTGATAAAATGACCTATCTTTCTTTTTTACATTATTCCACAAAATGTTAACTTATTTTTGGAAATAAAAACGGATTGACCCAACAGAGATAGTTTGCGTATTATTTACGCCTTATCTTAACATTTAAATAAACATTTCTCAAAGAATATATTGAATACAAAAATAAAAATAATCCAATCTGCCTGTCACAAATTAAGTGGATTATTATTATTTGCAATATCGATACAGATTACTATGCACTTTGGCTGGCGACCTTATCTTCCTTGGCAATGAATCTGTCGAGAATTGCTTCGCTTGGATAATCGGGTTGGGATAGCTCTCTGAACCCCTCATCATCAACGAAGCAGATCTCGTGGTCGTCCTGAAACAAACATCCCAATATCATAAAAGTTGGAGGATTTGGGAATTAAGGATCTGGAGTGACCTCGTATCTGAGTTGGATGATTATAACAGATATACACTTACTGGATCAGCCAAAATTACCACAGTCACAGTGGCTTTGCCTGGGGTATCGAGATCTATGAGATCCGTTAGAATTTTCTGCTTAGACTTCTTTATTTCTTCATTCAGAAGGAGTAAATCTTTTTTTGGCACAGAGAAAGCGATCCTTCCATACGCCTTGGCATGGTTTATTCCTGAGCCTGTAGTACAAAGCATATTTAGACAAAAGACTTAATTGAAGTGATTATGAGTTCCAATTCTCCTAATTTGTGCTCACCGATATCCTCAAACTCAAGCTTGGCCTGATTGTTGTCGTATCCCAAAAGAACCTTACGATTCACTTGTTGAAAGACAGTCATCTTCAAAACATCTCTCCAGTATGTGATTGTACGCTGGAGATTGGAGCTTGACAGAGTAACTTTTTCAACAGGATCTGTGAAAAATTGTCAAAGTCAATGAACAATGAACAGTACAAAAAACTTTGTCACTTCCTAGCATGTAAGTCAATAGAATTTGACAGCTATGCAGTGATCAGTGGTTTATTGCCTTTGTCTGTTGGCTGCGGCTCGTCGATAATAACGTATTCGTAGCCACCCGGTGCTTCAAGTATAAATTTCCCATTTTGTTCTTGGACAGGCCAACCGGCAGATCGAGCTCTTTCAATAGCTTCCTTAGAGCGAATGGTTACACCCTTAAAATCGTTTCCTCGCTCGTATGAATTTATTCCATAGTTGTAAGTGAGCTCGAATACGAAATGGCTGTCTTCTGGACCATATCCTACCATAGTCTTACTCCAACGGTTCGCGTAAGGCCTAGATTGGAAAATAAAAACACAGTAGTAGGTTGTGATAGGACAAATTATTTAGATTTACTAACCCGTTGCAGGCAGCCTCACAGCCCTCAGCAAATTCCTCATGTCGCAGTACCTGAAATTTTATTTTATTTTTTACTAACAATAAATATTTTAAACAAGACTCCTTATTTTACGCCGATTAGCGATTAGGAAAAAATTGTTACGTGATCACACGTCTAGTGATAGTAGACGGTTGTACTATTGATAGGCGTAAATAATTATCCATCAATCAATCTAATCTTTTATTCAAGGATTTCACAATTCAACTTCTGCGTTCAATTTAGGTACACCAATTTTTAAACGAAAATAAATAATTGTAAAATGAAGGTTTGTGCTGTTAAATTTTTATTTTCTATCTATTGAAGGCAAAATTGATGAAACCACAATTTGAATATTTACTTGTAAAGGATCACAAGATGTGGTCTCGTGACACGCGGGAAGCGACAGCCCAGTATATTCTTTCAGTGATAATTGTACAATTAACGAATCATGTATTAATGATACTGGTTTTGATAACGATCGTAATCAAAACGCCGGGATGCCTAATCAGTTTTCGCCGTGATTTAAAATCGTGTTCGCGACTTTGAAATATTGTTACCTCTACAGATGTCTAGTGATAAGTGTTGACCGTGTAAAAAGTGATCTAATGATTATCTAACCTTCATTCCAAGGATTTCACGATAAAATTTTGCGGTCAATTTGCGTTCACCAATTTTAAACACAAAATGAAGAGCCCGGGCGTTAGCCATGGTAAAAATGAAGGTCTCTGCGGATCAACTTTCTTTTTATTGAAAACTAAAATTGACGGAGCCACAGTTTTTTGAATATAATTGCAAAGGATCACAAGTCGTGTTCACTGCAAGATCGAGTATATCGGTTCACTGTATGACATGCAGAAAGCGACTGCTTTAATAATCAAGCAAACAGGTATTTACAATCACGATCCCCGGATAATCATGATACATTATTGCTCATTGTTGTTTTGGTTGATGTTGTTGTCGCCAATAATCGGAGCTAATGGCGCCACCGATCAGAGTGTAGCGTAGCGCACGGTTTTAGCGCGTATGGTAGGGGCGTAGGGATAGGATAGGATCGCGGCGCGCACTTATCTCGCTCACCCATTCGTCAACAATAGCTTGAACTCCTCGTCAAATGTCGTCAAGCTGATGACAAGTTAGGCAGGGGCTTCTTGAAGTTACCCTTTCCCGAGTGTTATGTCCGTGAAACGATACACGGATGTAGGCCTATCGTTGAATGGAATATAGGTTTTCGTCACATCTCCCGCATTCTTGAAATTTCGCGCTCGCAGCCGTCCTCGAAAATTGGCCGCGGATTGCTGCTTTAACGCGCACGGCTTGCGAGGTCCATGCGTCATCCAGAGTATGCATATGAGTGGCAAGTGTGCTAGGATCTTTTAAGTGTCGCTAGCACGATTGCCACAGACGTCAAGGGGTGTAGTCGTGGAGGTATTCCGTGCCCTGATGCTTCGGTCCAGCGTCGACTCGTTACCGATTTTGACTGCAATGATAGTACATTGCGTACAGCATCTGGCCAGTATATGTAAAATGAGTAAACTGCTAATGGGTGTAGTTTGTTCCAGAAAAAATCCCGAATAAAACTAGCGAGTTCTACTCTTTGCCGGCCAATGAAAACCCGGTATTTTCGCACTACCTGTTACAAAATCCTCGCGTCCCCCTGCGGAATCACACGTGCCCACGAATATTAACCACTTTATGATAATACGATATCTCTAAATAAGAAGAGGGGTAAAAGTTCAATAAACCTGTGCATGAAAATACGGGGCAAATTTTGGTGAAAGCGGGGACCGGAGCATCATATCTGTCGCATGGTTCGAATAACCGGCGCGTCTGAGCCGTTAATTGCTCGCCGGATGATTGGGATTGGGGGGAAAGTGGTTGAACGGGAGTCAGGAGAGCGGCCATTTTATGTTAGTATGACGTAGAGGCTGGGTGTAGCTTCACGTTGAGTTGTCCGTGTTACCCTTAAAACGCGATCGAAAAGAGGATATTCTGATGCTGGACTCGAGATAGATGAACGCGCCACGCACCGAAGGTGTAATTTGTAAATATTAATCGTAAATAGTAATCATAGATAATAGTGATCCGAGTGAACACCGCGGTACGTTTATAACCGCTAGCGTCTCAAGCATGAGCGAAGAAAGCAACCCGCGTACTCTGTACGTCGGAAATCTTGACGCCTCGGTATCCGAGGAGCTGCTATGCACTTTGTTCTCGCAAATCGGGGCCGTTAAAGGCTGCAAGATTATTCGCGAGCCCGGTAACGACCCGTACGCTTTCGTCGAGTTCACTAACCACCAGAGCGCCGCTACCGCGTTAGCCGCTATGAACAAGCGGCTATTCCTTGAGAAAGAGATGAAGGTTAACTGGGCCACGAGTCCGGGTAATCAGCCAAAGCTAGACACAAGCAACCACCATCACATATTCGTTGGTGACTTGTCACCCGAAATTGAGACCCAGACACTCAAAGAGGCCTTTGCGCCGTTTGGGGAAATAAGCAACTGCAGGATCGTCAGGGATCCGCAGACCCTCAAAAGCAAAGGATATGCGTTTGTCTCTTTCGTTAAAAAGTCCGAAGCCGAAGCTGCGATATCTGCTATGAACGGACAGTGGCTAGGATCACGGAGCATCAGGACCAACTGGTCCACCAGGAAGCCTCCGCCACCGAGATCAGAGAGACCCAGACACACTAACAACAGCAAACCCAACTACGAGGAGGTAAAAATATCTCCGTTCTCATTAGCTTGACCTGTGTCATATGTTCTTCGTTTTATCCAGGTATACAATCAAAGCAGCCCCACCAATTGTACGGTTTATTGCGGAGGATTCACGAATGGGATAACGGATGAGCTGATAACCAAAACCTTTTCTCCATTCGGCACCATCCAGGATATCAGAGTTTTCAAGGACAAGGGTTACGCGTTTATCAAGTTCACTACCAAGGAATCCGCGACGCATGCCATTGAGTCTACCCATAACACTGAAATCAACGGTAGCATCGTCAAGTGTTTTTGGGGAAAGGAAAATGGGGATCCAAACAGTGTTGGGCCTAATGCCAATCAGCAGCCTCAACAGGTACGCATTTCCTCAGAAATTTATCATTGGGATAGTTGAGAGACTCAAGGATCCATTGTTTATCCATCAATTCCAATAGACAGATGGGCATATTTTATTCTGGTCATCTGGTATTTTCAACTTTTTTGCTCCCTCATTGTATCTTTACATGGGCATTTTTTTATCCATACAACAGTTTTGTCAAGCTTCTGAAGGGACAAAAAATAATGACACTTCATGTAGCCTGATTTTTTCTTAAAAAATCATGCATCAGAATATTTCAGAAGAGATCTAGAGTCTGGAGGAGAACCTTGAGTTCTGTTCGTACAATTTTGTATTAGAATTACCTCTGCCATTCTTCCATTTCTTTCCTCCACACCCCTGATTCTTGCATGGATTTCATTTGCATTGTTCATCAGGTGACAACCGGAGGTGGGCAGTACCCGTATGGATATGGGCAGCAAATGGGCTACTGGTATGCCCAGGGTTACCCACAGATGCAGGGACAGTTCTTGCAGCCAACCCAATACTATGGTCAGTACTACGGGCAGCAGGCGCAGTACATGAACAGCATGAGGATGCCCTCACCAGCAGCTGGAGCGTGGCAACCTGGTCAAGGGTCGGCTGCAGCACCCACAGCGACTGCTCCACTGCAGCCAGGCCAACAACCAGCCATGGTCGCATACACCATGCCTCAATACCCAACCCAATGAAACCGAAAACTGACATTGAGAAACGAATAGAAGAATGAATCGCGCAACGTTTTTGAATCGGCAATGGAGAAGAAAAGGGGACGAAAGGATAGGGAGGGGAGCTATCTTTGAGACATTCGTGTATGTAACGAAAGATGATAAAAGTGATGAAAAGTAAAAAAAGAAAAACAAAAAAAACATTTTTTTTAACAAAAGAAAAAACAAGTAAGAGGAACTAGGTCGTTCTTTCAAACTTATTTATATTAAATCAACCTTTGACTTAGAAATTTGACATTGACTCTGACCTTCACCTTACCTTTGTGATTTTCACGTGTTTAACGTAAAATAGAGTATATTTGTAAGTAATAGTATACATGATAGCAAAGTAAGTCAGAGTTTCAAGCCGTGTATGTGCACAATTCGGCAGTGTGTAGTTGCAGTAAAATTTTGGTTAGTTATGCATACTTGTTTTATTTTTATTTTTATTTTTATTTTTATTATTATTTTTTTTTTTTATTTATCTTTCTCTTCTGGCTTTTTTTTTCAAGTTTCTGTCTCTAATATTGAACCAGGAATTTTTTATAAATGCTTATTACATCGAATGCAAACCCCAATACATCGGTATTTGTTTTTCGTTTACAAATTCAATTTCACTCTCGTTTAAGGTTCGCGTCGCATGCAAAAGCATTGCGTGGTTTTCGATTGTTTTCATGAGATAAAGGATAATAAACGAAAGATGGAATTTAGTTGCATATTATTCTCGACACGAAAGACAATTGATGAAAAAAAAAGGTTGATTTTATAAATCGAAGTGTACGGATCGAATTCCCAATCGTAAGATGAAAACCCCCTTTCTAAAGGCACCAGATGAAGAGCACCCTATTCACCCTATGGTTAGATCTAACCATATTCGGCAATAATTTTTATTTCTAATTATCTTTCTTTACTATATTCGATGGGGGCTGGCAACGACGCCTGCAGCTTACTCTAAGTTTTTTTTTTTCACTACATGACAACGCTGGTACGATACGAACCACTTTTCTCTTGAAGCTGTGATGCTCTTAATTATTAATCAAAGCTATAGCTATAACAAATAGAGGCACGTTTTTTCCGTAGCATGGCTTACATATTTTAGTCAGTGGCTCAATCCCCTCCGACTGTTACGACATCTCGCAATCACTTCTCCATATTGTTTCGATTTGAACATCCGAACACTTGAATGTTTTATAAAAGTCTCGAGGACTTTACTCTGACCCCATCAGAAACTTCTTGACATTTTTGTTTAGAAGATAGTGTAGGACTTATGGTTCGTTTTCTTTATATGTGAACGAGACAAAGGCGAGAGTGTTGATGTTCAAGTAACGACCGAACATTGACATCTCTGTGCAACGATTGTTCAAGACAAGATAATTTTTTTTGATACGACTATTCGGCACTATTTTACATCCTCCACCGGAGTAATTAAAAGCTGATTCCAATGAGATGTAAAACGGTGAGCACGCAGAAGTCAACAACACAATTACCTGAGAAGAAATAAACTAAGAAGAAGAGCCAAGAAAGAACAAATTAACAGTACACTGTCGTGTGAATGGAGTATCGATATTTGTTTGATATAAAATAGACGGAGGAAATGAAACGATAAACATTCGACTAATGGACATGACACAGTGAATAATCGACGGAAGAAGCAAAGGAAAGAAGAAAAGTACGTTATATACAAGAGAAAAACAATAATTTAGGTACAGCGAGGTGCCAGAGCCTCGACAATGCTTAGGATAATGTTATCTTATGATAAAGAGAAATTGTCCTTTGAAGATAGAAGGAATAAATATTTAAAATACATACATCTGCGCCGATGCTGTTCCTTTTTTTAGTGACGAGGTCCCCGATATTAAGCTATTACATACACAGTTGTATCATATGATTGTCAGAGTAGATCGTGCCGTAGGCCTTACAAAAAAGAAATTATATACCATCCAGAATCTGTTCACAAATTCATTCTGTAAAGCGTTTTCATTTTTCTGCGCTGTGGTAAGATGTGGTCTCGTTTAAGTTATAAGCGTATAAACGAGCGATTTTATTCAGCAATAAAGTTTTACAAGTAATTTCAAATTTTTTCCTGCAATACACAAATAAGTTATAACAACTTTCCACAAAAAGCTCTATATGAATTTTTCGATGATGAAAACTTATAGTTCTCACATTATTTATTTACAAAAGCAACGAGACCGAATGATTTAACAAATTACGCAAGGCGTTTTCCAGGAAATATTTTCATGCTAACCAACAAATTAACTATGAAAATACATGTGCGGTCTGTTTTATTATATTCATATTATTGCCAAAAGATTCCAACAAGATTCTCTGAAAACGATAAATGTTGATGGTTCTTCCGAACCTGAATTTTTATTTTACGACAAGGTATCGATATTGAGGTATAGTAATTCATCACATCGATTAATAATGATTACATGTAAGTTATAAAAGTAGCAAAATAACTGGATGATTAAGACTGAGCTGTTATGAGCTTGGAAGGCCGGGAGAGTGCAAAAGCACTCTGTGTTCGTATAAATTGTACATACCTAGGTAGATAGCACACTCAGATCCTCGACGGAAGGCCTGAATCTGAATCTGGTAGTTAAACGAATGAACACGAGGAAGCATATTATGAAGACGGATCAAATTTTGAGTATTTAGGGGGACAACTATTTGAGAAGGGTTGAGCGCGTTGTTGAGTTTTTCATTCTTTGTTACTAAGATCGGTATGGGCAATAACTGCACAAAAAAAAATATCTGACTGATACTTTTCTTTTCTTTTATACGGGGTACTTCTTATCAATTCTAGAACTCTAAATTATTTTGTCGCTCTACCTATATTAGGTTTCTGATTATTTGCTATACTCGGAAACTGTTTTAGTATAGTGGGATCATAATGGCTACTATCTTACGTCAACTTATGAGATCTAGTATAAAGTATATAAGTAATATTTAACAGTATATTAAAGAAGATAGAGTAACTAGGTGATTTCATCGTACATACAATAGAGAAATGTTTACCCGCGATCTAGCTATAAATAATATCCGCTATCTCTATCTACGTACGTACTTAACTACGTATCTGGTTGTCTCTTTTCATTGCGCTCTATGCGATAATAATGGAGGCAGAAATCAAACTAATATCTAACAATTGCTATAGATTTACTTCGCTTGCAAATTCAAACTATCACAAAAAAAAAAACAATTATGGGCTCATAATCGGGCTACCGATTACTCATTTCGAGTCGGTAGTAACAAGAAAAATATTTATTCATCTTCGTTTGATGCGTATGCCTGTTTGGCTTTCGTTGTCTGTTTCTTATAGGTATCTAGCTAGGTGAAACTCATCTTTCAGAACCCAAATTAATGATCCTCTAATCTCCTTCGACAAATGGCTTTTGTTCTTTAATTAGATTTTTTCTATTTTTCATTTGCGTGCCGTCTGTTTGTTCAATTTATCATTGTCTCTCTTGACCAACATCAATCGAATGCGAAGCATCCGTCGAGAATTGCTAAATTCATTGTTCCATACCGTTCACCGGCATGTACGACAAGAAGATATTTCAACCACTCGGAAATCCTTCCGCAAAGTCACTGCGGTGAGCCAGCTGATTGTGCACTTACGTAACATCCATATAGAAGAATGCCTTTCGACTTCAGTCAGGATTTATACGTGCAACGTAAGTACGCTACGCTTCAAAACGATGCAGTGAATAATGGTAAATGGGTAATTATCAACGTAAACGAAAACATCGCAATATAACTTCACGTCACGTAATACAGCCTAGCCAAAATGAATCTGCACTCGCGCGGCGCGGCGTGGCGCGCCGGCTACGGATCAGGATCCTTACCTCTGAACAATTTTCGAATCAATGACTGACGTCTCCGTATTCCAAGCTCCATTTTTCGTATGCAGCTAAGCTCGACGGCGAAACCGACCTACGAATTCTTTTCAACGAATCGATAAAATCCTGCATCGTGATGTTACGCACCAAGTTTAAATCTAGTTCTTTCACTTGCTCTGGATTCAGTTCTGGAAAGAGACAAAAAAAAAAAAAACACGGATGAATATCTTGAGCTCATATTTTCATTAAAAAAGAATAAAAACTACCTCTGATGGGTCCAAGTGCAGCATCTTTGGCCAACCCTGTCAAATCACTGCCGGAATACCCCTCGGTAAACTGGGCCAACTGTTCGAGTTCCTGCGAAGTTAGCGGGTTGTTATGCTTGCTGAGGAGTCTTTTCAGGAGTAAGATTCGCGTCTGAGAATGAGGCAGTGTGACGTAGACCCTTTTTGTGAATCTTCTCAGCGCAGCCTCATCCAACTCCTGAGGTCTGTTGGTAGCAGCCATGACTAGTACTCTCTCCTCCGGTGTGCAGGGCAGCCCGTCGAACTCGACGAGAAATTCGGTTTTGAGACGCCTGAAAATTATTCAAGTCGTAGGAAGTCTTCGGAAAGTCTTTAGACATGAGTTCTTTACCTAGACGCCTCGTGTTCATTGTCCCTGCGTTCACTCAGCAGCGAATCTACTTCATCGATAAATATCACAGATGGCTGAAGTTCTCGGGCAATGGCAAAGAGAGCCCTAACCAATTTTTCACCCTCACCGACATACTTGGATGTCAGGCTAGCCGCTGATATTGAGAAAAATGTTGCGTTACACTGCGTAGCAACGGCTCGGGCAAGCAGAGTCTTCCCGTTACCAGGTGGACCGAAGAGCAGCAAACCTCTGGACGGCGTACGAAGACCGGTGAAAAGTTCCGGACGTAGAGAGGGTAGGATGACCATTTCCTGCAGTGCTTGTTTGGCCGTCTGGACATGAGCGCAAGAAATGAAGCAATTAAAAATTTATTGTCGCTCACTAATTAATTCGAACAAATTTTGACGCTCATTACTTCCTGCCCTGCGATGTCTGCCCAGAGAACGGGTGCTCCGCCTTCCAAAATTTCATCAAGAATGACCTGAGCCAATTTGGGATCTATGCCTTTTGGCATCGAAGCCTTCCTCGTTGGAGTTCCCCGGTTGCTTCCTGATCCTACCGGAGTTCCTGGCCTTCTAACAGGTGACCCATTGCTTGGAACCGAAAATTGTCTCTTCACAGATGGCGGCGTGGATGACGGTTTAACGGGCATTGTTCGATGACAAGGAAGGCTGGGTGCCGATCTGCCCATGCTACGAGGTAGAGTTTGACTTTTGCTCATCGCTGAGCCTGCTGCGCGCTTTCCAGGAACTGCTAACTTTCTTCCAGAAGCTGGAAAATCAATATTTCGCAAAGGCCAGGCTTTATTTATGTACATTATTATTACCCTGAATTAAAGTATGGAGATTACCATGCGAAAATGCTGATGGGAGGCTAAAGTCTACAAATGTCGAAAGCTATGCAAAAATTGGGACTGCGAGACGAGGAGTAGATATAAAATGAATGTGTAGATAACAATACCTTCTGGGATGTGAGTGCAATTGTTTTTCGGCAATCGTGGTCTTTGTATGTATTTTGGTGTCTGGAATGTTAGGTACGAAGTGTTTGAGTTGGCAACCATAGCTTGCTGATCTGCGTTGGGCGGCACTGTGCGGTTATGACTACTGACGTTGTCAATATTTTTAATTGCTTCCGTCGATCGGGGGCTATGGCGATGTCTCAAATGGTTTCCTGGATGGTCGTGACGATCTGTTGTTTCCAGCTCTGTCTCTGCAAGCCCGTTCGCGATACCCAGTCTCTCCATTCTACATATACTAGCTACAAAAATTTTCACACACATTCTACAACATGCTATCATTGTATTCATTCGATTCATGATAGGTATATAAAATTAAGTACAATACTTCATTCCCTTGAATATTCCACGAGCCTCTGGCAATCGTTGATTTTCTTTGTTGCTAAATGTTGTCGACTGATTTTACAATAAAGATGGTCTAACTCAGCCTCGAGTAATCTGACCCATTTGGTGATATGAATAACACCGAGACAATGGTCATGCCCATACTTTCAGAAGTACAAACTCTGTTTTTGTAATAAACAGTAAAATAAACTTCGTAATAGGAAAAGTATGACCATCACCATTGTTTTATACTGACTCAATCGATTAATAAAACAAAAAAAAAAAAAAATGAGGAAAATTTTGTCTAGAACACCAAAAAATATGCGTGTAGATGTATACAAAATACAAAAAACAGTTATACATATATCAAATGATGCAACTATTTACGCACAGGTTTTGAAGAATCCAAAAGCTGGAGGGTACAATAATTATGCAAGCCACGGAGAAAACTTTGAATATCGTAAAAGCCACCCACATCAGCCCTAACAGTACGTTCTGGCATTTGTTTGATACAAATAGTGAATAACAGGAGAATAAGAATTATATGAGTAGCGACAATGTGTATGTACATGGGAAAGAGAATAAATACAAACCTAAAAAGTCAAGGCGATCCTTGGCCATAGCTAGATTGGCTCGCATTTTGTCATGAAGTTTTTGAGCACGTTCCCAGACCTCACCCCGACCACCGTTACATTCAACGGCGATGCCTTTCTCTAATTCTCCGATACCCTTCTTGTATAACTCGATGGCCATCTCCTTGTGACCTGCAAGAGATTTGATTGTATAAAAATACCTTTGTTCTTTATGATGAATATGGAGGCAGCGGATGTCTCACCTTCGTTTTCTTCATCGATCTTCAGGGCTTTGCTGATGAATTCGAAAGCTCGTCTGTGGTGGTGTTTCTGTTTAGCGAGCAAAGGATCCCCAGGTCCTGGACCGGTGGGTCTTCGTGATATTTGTGACATCTGATCTTCGGGTTCTAGATTTGTACCCGTGATAGCCAGAAGGTTATCTTGGTCGGAATTATCTTGTCCGACTATAATTTCTAGGTGACAATTCGACGTTTTATTGGCGTTGTTGATATTTTTAGTGCGGTGGACAAGGCGCGATGTTGACGTGTAAAAATACTTAAATATAACGAACAATTGGTAGAGCAGCGTCCGCAATATATTAAACAGAAATATCAGGGGGAACGATACAATATACAAATTTCGTTTATGTATGGAGGGTTGAGGACCGTGCCCGTCATAGGCGCGATTGTTGTGATTACCGTAGCTGCTTATTGTCGTTGACACTTTGTCGTTGTCCCCTTTCACGACACGTAACTTTTTTGGCGATTTTGTGCTTGATTTACGTATCGAACGCCCACCATCACTGTACGACATTTCCCGTTTACGTAATATTTGCACCTCAAAATTATCTGTTTACTTTATTATTCATTTCGATCTGAAATCGATTCGCTTACGCTCATCACCCTAATTCAGCCGAAAGGACTAGTGTAACATAAGATACGTAAGTAGGTGGGTAGGTAGGTTGGTAGATACATACTGAGGTATGTATACATGTGTATAATTTTTAACGCACCCCTCACAAGCACTGCCGATATACTTTATTTAATAATCGTGTTGGAGACGGTGGAGGTAGTTGAGGTAACCCGCCGGGTGCTAAGTCATAAGATGAACACTTTTAGAGCATATGCTCTTAGGATACTTTAAATTTAAACTGAAACTACCTTGCCACCAACCAGAATCTCTGCCACCGGCTAACGAGTCGTCTGCTGACTTTCGTAAAATCATGACTTGACGGATCTTCACGTGTCCTGCCCCCTGTGGATCGATGGAATCTGTTTTATGTATTTATATCCATGTTTCAAAATAACAATAGAGCTGATGTACTCATTTATTTCATTTTCAAAAATATTTATATTACAGGTAATTATAATCAATATTAACAATAAATCATAAAGTATTTTACAAGATTTGTTTCATCATTACCCATTCACCCTACTTACCCACATAATTCTATATGATACAGTCGAAATCGAAGAACCTACACGTTATTTCCTAAAATGCGGCCAATCACAAGATCATAGTTGTGAGCATTCTTTTGCACAGAATAAACTTATCTAGTTTACAGTGAAAAAGGGAGAATTGTTGTTACAATCACCCTGCTCTCAATCAATAACTGTCCCGTCTCTTGATAATATAAGTAAAATAGTTATCTATTTTTTCCCCTCATGATTTAGCACCTAAATGGTAGCACGTATCTAAGCCGGCCGATATCTCATGATCTAATAGTGTGTCAAATTTCTCGTTTAATTGAGCGATGTGTCAAGTTAGAGTTTTTCGTAAAGCTTACTTCCGTTTTACCAGAATCTGTTTCCCTGTTTTTAAGTTTCTTAGATCCCAAAGATGACTTCCTGCTGCTTTTTTTAAGCTCTTTAATTTTGGCAGAACTGGAGGGTACGTAGCTGTTGTCGAACTTCATAGTTTTACTGGTGAAATCTGGCTGGTATTCCTCTATTTTTTTTCTCCCTGACTGAGAGTTAGGAATATACGTCCGGGTAGATTCCACTTCCACAGAGCTACTCGGCTCGTACGTTTCATATGAAGTTTCAGCCTTGGGTATCGAATTTGGAATGTATAAAGTATCTAGTGCACTGTTTGTAGCTAAGTCTTCATTCAGTACGGCTGGGACATATTCATTAGAGTCTGTAGAAGTCTGTAAATTTACCAGAGCACTTTTCCTACTTGGAATATACCTAATCTTTGCTCCGTTACCGTTATTATTCTCAGGCTTGTGAGTTTTTGGAGCATCTGGTATATACTCCTCGACTTTGACATCCCTGTGGCCTTCCACGATGGTTCCAGTCATCGATGGCTTCTGTAATTTCATAATTTTTGAGCTTGCAGTAGAAGATAATGAAGAGGTATTACAGGATTTGTCAGATGAGTCATAGCTATTCTGTTTTTTGGTGTCTTTGGATCTGGGATGAGACTTCTTCTTCAGTGGCGACACACAGACTCTCATTGTAGGAAGAGAAGTTCTGTCTGATGGATTTTCACAGGCTTCAACGGTATATCTATAAAATAAAAATGACTCACAATATTATAGATATTTCAAAAATAGTTTTTTGTCGAGCACAATTCAGAACTCAAGGCTTTTTCTGTAGACATTAGAGGTACTTGCTTACACTATTTCCAAGTGTCTAGTGAGCTTTTTGTTTGCAGTCGAGCCTTCTCTCTGAAAGCTTTGGACATTCTGTGTCAAAGCTTTTTCAAGAACTTGATAAAGTGACGCCCAGTCTTCCAAGCTGAGCCATTTGTTAGTCGTAATTTTCTTCTTGCTTTTCATTTCTACAGTCTTCTCTTTCACTGTTATGACTGCATTTGCCGCCGACTGTTTACCCTGACAAAGGAAAGCGAGGTAGATTTATAATCAGGCTCATTGCAATACGCCTACACCAAGAAAAAGGTTGTTTATAAATATGTGTATGTATGTATGCGTATCACTGATAGGTACGTTCCTGAAGTACAAACAAGTGTATAGGTATGACAGGAACTTGTACATATGGTTCAGATATTCGCATGCACGTACCTTTATTATTTCAAGATAATAACCTTCGCGAAACATTTCAACAGTTGTTTCATGTAGAGTATTTGTTGGCAGACGGGTTCACTGGGGTCCGTGAGGAATATTTAAATTAAGTCATCATGAGCACTGTATTTCGAGGACACAGAATATGATACAATTATTTCCAAGCGTGACAGAATAGTGTCACGTTGTACCGTTCGGGGTGATAGGATAGGCGACTCGAGTCACAGGTGCGCAATACGGGCTGCATCCTTGCTGCAAACCTCTTCGCCACAAACGACCAAGAAATGATTACAAAAAGAAATTAAGTCAATGGGGAAGGGAAGGGGGCAAGTAAATGTTGTCTCTATTGTCATGAGGTAGATTCTAGTTTCTAGTAGGGTTTCTAGAATTTTGACAAGCAGCTACATGGAGCTACCGCGAACCCGCGCGGCGGGAAACAGGAGTAGGCGCGACAGTGCCGATATTGGAATATGGAATTGGACCAGGGTCGAATGGGGTCCGGCGAGGGTTCGCCGTTGTGATGGTTATGTCGGGAATAACATCGACGGTCGACGTTGTATTCTTAATGTCCAGAGAGTCAGTTTACGATCATATTCAAAGTTAATATATTATGAAAATAATGGCTCATCACTACGTCGTTACAGCTCACAAGCCAACGGCGGTTACCGCCTGTGTCACTGGTAAGTATTACAAAATTTGGAACATTATCCGAACCGCGCAGCGAGCAAATTGGTTATCAATTAGAAACATGCGTTATTTTTGATCCCCAGGAAACTTCACATCTCCGACTGACCTCAATTTAATATTGGCGAAAAACATGCGGCTTGAAATCTATCTCGTCACCCCGGAGGGGTTGCGTCCCCTCAAGGAAATCGGTATTTACGGAAAGATCGCCGTTGTTAAGTTTTTTAGGCCACCGGTGAGTGTATATTCCTTCTGAACAATCATTCGCTGATATTCATTGCCAACATAAATTAGCTTTTGCTATCGCTGTTGATTGCATCTGCGAAGATTGAAATATTTTTTCCAGTCTTGTACGATTGTTTACTCAACTAAATCTACTTTTCTAATTCTATAATTTGGCAAGAGTTGATAACAGCATCTCAGACTATTTGCTGCCTTTCCAGAGTTTAGTGAGTGGCTCTTTTCAACAGTTTTTATCCATTTTCAGCATGAAAAAAAGGACCTGTTATTCCTCCTGACAACAAGGTATAATGCAATGATACTAGAGTGTATGGGGGAAGGTGAGGACATCGAGATAATTACAAAGGCACATGGGAATGTTGCTGACCGAATTGGGAAGGCGTCCGAAACAGGGATAAAGGCTGTAATAGATCCAAAAGCACGTGTGATAGGTTTGCGACTGTATGACGGCCTTTTCAAGATAATTCCTCTAGATAAAGATAACCCGGAGTTGAAGGCGTCATCGATTAGAATGGATGAACTGCAGGTTCAGGACGTGAACTTTCTTCATGGCTGTTCAAATCCTACTCTGATTCTTATCCACCAAGACATAAATGGCAGGCATGTTAAAACACATGAAATATCTCTCAGAGATAAGGAGTTTGTCAAAATACCATGGCGTCAGGATAATGTCGAGAGGGAAGCTATGATGGTAATTCCTGTACCTTCTCCCATATGCGGGGCCATAATAATTGGCCAGGAAAGCATTCTTTATCACGATGGAACAACCTATGTTGCGGTCGTGCCACCAATCATCAAACAAAGCACAATTACTTGCTATGCCAAGGTTGATAACCAAGGGCTTAGATACCTTCTAGGGGATATGGCCGGCCATTTGTTTATGCTGTTTTTGGAACAAGAGAAAAAAAATGACGGCACAATGATAGTGAAGGATCTGAAGGTCGAGCTGTTGGGGGAAATCAGCATACCCGAGTGTATAACTTACTTGGATAACGGCGTGATTTTCATCGGCAGTCGCTTGGGGGACTCGCAGCTGATCAAGTTGATAACAAAAGCTGATGAAAATGGATCTTACTGTGTCCCAATGGAAACTTTCACAAATTTAGCTCCGATCGTTGATATGGCTGTTGTAGATTTGGAGAGGCAGGGGCAGGGGCAGATGGTCACTTGCTCCGGGGCTTTCAAAGAAGGATCTTTGAGGATAATTAGAAATGGTATAGGTATCCAGGAACACGCGAGCATTGACCTGCCGGGTATAAAAGGAATGTGGGCACTTAAAATCGGTGGAGAAAATTATGACAATACTCTGGTGCTCTCGTTTGTGGGTCAAACTAGAATCCTTACGTTAAACGGAGAAGAAGTCGAAGAGACCGAAATCCCTGGGTTTGTGTCAGATGAACAGACTTTTCACACAGGCAATGTGACCAACGACACGTTCATTCAGATAACACCAACTTCCGCGAGATTAATTTCAAACGAGACAAAGTCTGTGGTATCTGAATGGAAGCCAGAAAACAACAGGACAATCAGCGTCGTTGCGTGCAACGGACAACAGGTCCTTTGCGCTACCGGTAACGATTTATTTTACATGGAAATAGCCCCATCGCAAATAATTCCCAAAGGATCGGTGACTCTTCAACACGAGGTCGCGTGTCTAGACATTTCTCCATTGGACGGAAACGCGGAAGCCCATATTGTCGCGGTCGGACTTTGGACGGACATATCAGTGAGAATCTTGACTCTTCCGGGGTTGGAAGAAATCAACAAAGAGCTCCTTGGGGGCGAGATTATTCCGAGATCAATTCTCATGACTTGTTTCGAGGGTAATACGTACCTCCTATGCGCCCTTGGCGACGGTAGCATGTACTACTTCACGCTACAAAAGCAAAGTGGTATTTTAACAGATAAAAAGAAGGTGACATTAGGGACCCAGCCCACGGTGCTACGTACCTTCAGGTCGCTCTCTACCACCAACGTTTTTGCCTGCTCTGACCGCCCCACGGTAATATACTCCTCCAATCACAAGCTGGTGTTCAGTAACGTTAATCTTAAGGAAGTGAATCACATGTGTTCTTTGAATGCAGAGTCTTATCCAGATAGTTTAGCATTGGCAACGGACAGCACTGTCACGATCGGAACGATAGACGAAATCCAGAAGTTACACATAAGAACTGTACCCCTAGGAGAATCCCCGAGAAGAATTACGTATCAGGAGAGTTCTCAAACTTTTGGGGTCATCACAATGAGAGTGGACATGCAGGAAAGCAGTGGGGTCAGCGTGGTTCGTTCTTCGGCATCTACACAAGCAGCTTCGACATCGAGCAGTAGCCATATCGCCTCTCATAACAAGCCGGGTCACACAGCTAGTGACATCGGGCAAGAAATCGAAGTTCACAATCTGCTTATCATCGACCAGCACACCTTCGAAGTTCTTCATGCTCATACGCTCATGCCATCCGAATACGCGATGTCCTTGATATCGACTAAGCTAGGAGAGGATCCCACGTCCTACTTTGTAGTGGGAACAGCTCTCATCAACCCCGATGAGTCGGAGCCAAAAATGGGAAGGATATTACTTTACCATTGGAATGATGGGAAGCTTGTTCAGGTTGCAGAGAAGGAAATTAAGGGAGCTTGTTACTCTCTGGTAGAATTCAATGGCAAGTTATTGGCCAGCATCAATAGTACGGTCAGGCTGTTCGAATGGACAGCCGAAAAGGAGCTGAGATTGGAATGCAGTCATTTCAACAACATCATCGCCCTGTTCCTGAAAACCAAGGGAGACTTCGTCCTTGTCGGAGATCTAATGAGATCCCTCACACTTCTACAATATAAAACAATGGAAGGTAGCTTTGAGGAGATAGCTCGAGATTATAATCCCAACTGGATGACCAGTATCGAGATTCTGGACGACGATACATTCCTCGGAGCTGAGAATTGTTTCAATCTTTTCGTCTGTCAAAAGGACAGGTAAGAGAAATTGAAAAAATTTAATCGATTGTTCAGAACTTAATGACTCAATTTTCTGTTGCGAAATACAGCGCTGCAACTTCGGAGGAGGAGAGACAGCAGATGCAAGAGGTGGGCCAATTTCATTTGGGCGACATGGTAAATGTATTTAGACACGGTTCCCTGGTGATGCAGCATTTGGGAGAATCAAGTACACCGACGCAGGGCTGTGTGTTATTTGGAACAGTCGGAGGTGCCATAGGTCTGGTCACGCAAATTCCGTCTGGATTTTACGAATTTCTTCATAATTTGGAGGACCGTTTGACAACGGTAATAAAAAGCGTTGGCAAAATAGAGCACAGCTTTTGGAGGAGTTTCAATACAGACTTGAAAATTGAACCTTGCGAAGGGTTCGTCGATGGAGATTTAATCGAAAGCTTTCTCGACCTGAGTCATGATAAAATGGCAGAGGTAGCTACAGGTTTGCAGGTGAGACGAGCTGTGACTAGCATATCTTATTTGATTGAAATATTTTTTTCCATTCATTCATTGATGTCGTGTATTTTTACAGATCGATGATGGCAGTGGTATGAAAAAAGACGCGACGGTAGATGATCTAGTGAAGATTGTTGAGGACCTAACGAGGATACACTAAGTATAGAGCAGCAGGCTTGTATTTCAAGTGTGAATTATATGTACGCCCAGATAGAGGGATACTCTGTGGGACAAAAGCAACCTGTTGTTCGGGTAAAATGACTCCGGAGTCATAGTGATTACACATAAAATTTCATCATCGATTTGGATATGATATGTAAAATATCACTAGAGATACAAGATAGTTTATACATATGTACCTCGGTATAGTGTCTTCTTATCAAACAATTGTTTCCCTTTCGTTGGTGAATTTGTCACTTTGAAGTGCAATTATTGTCGAACGGTCTAGACACACGTTAACACAGGCCTTGGAGTGGCAAATCTAAGGATGAGGTAAGCGTTTACAATTGGAATATTGATACCAGACGAAGAACATCGATATAGTCAGGTATGATCTTTCTCCCCTTCTGTACTCACGCCGTTGAGGAATAAATGTAATTTATTTTCAACTATGCTTCTCAACCGATTTGTGAACTTGATCTTCCACAATCTATTAACATTTCAAAATTTTTATCATCTCATAAGTTTGCAGCAATTGCAGCCTTCACTGTTTCGGGATCGAATATCCATTGTCTTAATTCTTCTAAACCTTCGCCGGTTATTGCGCTTGTTTGGATGACTGTTATTTTCTGCGTTATTTCTTTACGCAATCGAGTCAATTGCAGCATGAGCAAGGCCTCGTTTCTCATCTGTCGATAGGATAGGTCCATCTTCGCAAGAACTAGTGCAATTTTTACATGTTGCAGTCGTGGCTCCACCAGCAACGAATACAGCAACACCCCTGCTGCACTTATTTGACAAAGGTTGCTGGTGTCCACAACGTAGATTATCTTACGCACCTGCAAAATACTTTTATTGCAGAGGAATATTCTTAAAGACATTATGAATGTTAAGTTTCGTAATCATTCTCATTTCTTCGATCCCCTGCACTGATTGTGAGTCTAAATTATTTTTAATCATTTCAGCCGTGAACTTTGTCGGAATAACCAAAGCTCAGACTAGAATGATTCCATTTTTTGTGACTTAAGGGGGATAAGAATTTGGATATTTTCAAAATTAGAAAATGTGTCAATGATAAGTGTGGGATGAATGGCGTATCGATTGTATTGAAACAAGTAGATACATCACAGCACACATCGACTGAATTCATCAAAAAGCTCTCGCTACTTACAGTCCCCCATACTCCAGTAACCACTTACTAACCTAACCTGACCTGAATCTAAACATATAATTTCCAAAGATTGTTCTACCGAAAATTTGTTAAATAAGTAACGGTATCAAGGGCTAACCAATAGTAACTATAATGTATTTGAATAAAAGTATCCGTTATCAAGTATTATATTTCTAACTTTGTTTGCATGTACGCATTGAAGCGATACGCAATCCGTGCAATATTTACCCAAGAATTTCATCTCTTGAATTACATTCGATTTCTCACCAATGTGAACGAGTTATTTAAACTATAACTCACCCGTGTGAAATAATGTTTCCATATCGGCGCTACCACACCACCGAGCTCCCTGATTACTACCTCGAAGTGACCATCGTCGTTTCTTATTGTAAACATGTTGGTTCCATTGGTAGGAACTGTGTGTGTAGCTTCGTCGATTTCTTTACGCTGCAAACACTTCAGCAGAAGGGTTTTGCCAGACATTTGTGGACCCAAGCAAAGATACATTTTGTCTACTGTAGGTATATACGGCAATAACTGGTGTTGGATCATTAGAACATAACATTCCCATGGCAACGCACTTTCAAACGGTGCTTCCCCGGGGACAGAATGATGAGAAGATAAATGTCAAACATGTTTTTATTCATTCAATCGTAAGTTCTGTGCAATCAATAACAGTTAGGGAGAAAAAAAAAAATTAATTCTCAGACTTATAATTCTAACCAGCTCCATACCTCATTAGTTAATTGGGTAATCTCCCAGGCATATCGAGAATTCAACTCATTTGCTACAGTAGATGATTACACACATTACTATTCTTTAAAAATGCCTGACAACCATTATTGCAAATATTTAACGCAGTGTAATGCAGTAAAAAACATCCCTAAGAAATCTATGCGACCCTCTTACATGGATTTGTTACTGACAAAGGGTCAGAAAATTTTATACAGCCATCAATTTATTTACACAATATTTCACACATTATCAACATGCTGAGAGGTCGAACACTGTTACAGCCAATTATCAGCTGTATTGCCCTTGTATTTTTCGGTTTCTTTAACGTCGAATATAGCTCCATTCAACCCTCGTATATGCCTGGTCGATTTGTAAAGGCGTTTGCTATTTGCTCTGAAAATTCATGGGCACGTTCAACTTTGGTAAGACTGCTAATTACACAACTTTACACAACGTCCTATGTAACATTAGGTACAGGTGTGAATCTTTTTCTGAATAGACAGTAAACAATCTAATATGTCCAAGTATGTGTGTTATAGATTAAAAGATGGAATTATACACATGTACGTATGTGCTTATCTCTACATACCTACGTATATACAGTCGCGCATTTACTTACGCGCGCGCGTCACTCGGAAAAATATACTTTCAAATACAACTCGTCACCAAATTCAACGCTATCAAATAAATATTACAAATAGTCCAAGATTTTGTTCGTCGATGATTATATCCGATACTCATGATGCACGCATATAATTCATATCATATGATCGTAGTTGGGATTGATAGATTTTCAAACAAAATTTCACTTGAGAAGTTTAGCTACAGCATTTGACTAGAATCACAATACTAACATAACTGCCGGTTATGCTCTGTTCGCCAGTAGTGCCTGTACTTGATCAGGCATCTGCCACATGTGCAGACGTCGATCTTTGCTGCCTGCTATTAACTGTGAAAAAAAAATAATCGGTAATATTATTTTCAGATTGTCTTCTCTTGTAATATGAAAATAAAGGTAGATAAAAAGTTTTACCTTATCTTTAACAATGTCCATGCTGAGCAACATATTTCCTGGTCCAGGTATACTGCAGACTAATCTGTGTTCCTGTAAGAAAATTTACTCATAATTCTCTAGCGTTGAATAAAATTATAATAAAATTTGATTAGGAGATTTACCTTCGTGTCAAATACGTAGATGTTCCCATCGTAACAGCCCGCGAACAATAACAACTTGTACATCCGCATGCAGACGATTCCCGGACCTGCGTTGTACAATCTGACTTGAGATCCATTCTGAAATAAGACGGAGATGAGGATAAATCTGCCTGAAAATTATATGACCGAGTCGACATTGACATAGTGTCACTTACAATAAAATCAAATACAGGTATAGCGGTGCTGCTCGTTCCGCAATACACTAAGTTACTCTCCATCATCAGACTGTAAACGGTATGGCTCTTATGCCCGCTGACTGTTCGAAGAAATAAGCCACTCTGAGCGTCTCTGACCGTTATCGGCTGACTTCGGGACGCGACTATAAGCACCCTGCGAGGACCTTCCGTTGTGGATTTCAAAGCCAGCACCGATTCGTCTGAAAACTTTATTTCTTCTCCCTTGAAAGCGTTTGACTGTAATAATAAGAATTTGTTAGATTCGTTGTTATTGGTATTTGACTGTGTAATCTATGCTTATTTACCTTAACGTGGTACCTCGATACGCAGCCAGATTTTGTACCGAGAAAAATTACTCCCCAAGAATGATCCATGCATTGAATAGGGCTTCCGACCTTCGTCGCATCTCGGACTTGTTGGCCAGACTGTAAGGATTACAAAATAGTAGAATACTCGGTTCCTTTTTTCAACGCTCTTCGACTTAGCTACTCGTGTGTTCATACTCAACTACCTTTATATCGAAGCAACGTAAAGAGCCATCTAAGGAACCGGAAAACAACAAATCCCTCGTAGTTCCCGAAGAAGAAACTTCTAGGACGTGCATACAGGTAACTGCTGCTTGATGACCTTCGTAAGTGTTCAGAATCCCGTTGCAGGTCTGACTATACCGATATATCACGCCATCTTCGCTGGCCGCAAGAAGTGAGTTGCCAAACACCTTAAAAATATAAACAGCGAGATTACGATGCGAATTGTTCTTTCATTCCCAATTGCAGCCTAGTCTGTTTGTATTTAGCCATTTACCTTGACTTCCAAAATAGGTCCTTTGTGTACACTGTACTGGATACGCGGTACTGTTACCTCTTCAATTTCATTTGATTTTGTAACAGTCAATTTACTTTGTGATTCGAAATTGTCGATATCTTGCGGTATAAACTGCTTCGCACTATCTTCTTCACTGACATTACTATTGGTTTCTGATAATTGTTTTGATGTACTTTGTATTTGATTGATATTTTGATCGCTCGATTCTGACGGAGGCATATCAAGGAGTCTTGGTTCGGCGTATTCCTCATGTTCAGAAATTTCTATGCAGCCAACTGACGAGTCTTGACGAACATCCGATGCCTGAGAATGCGGCATGGACATTGTCGGACATTCAGATTCTTGGATTCCAACAGCTGACTCTGCAAGTGGTGATAATTTCTGTAGCTCTGAATTATTTGCTTGAAATTCGTCTGCCAGTTTGCAAGTTTCGGCTCCTGACGTTTCTTCTGTAGAGCATTCTTGCTCTCCGAGAATTTGAGGCACGCTTATGTTTGGTAATTCCATTATTTCATGATCCTCATTGTCGTACTTCAAATCTTCTACCTCGAGGTTGGAGCTCACAGTGTATGCCGTGGATAAATAATTTTCATCACTTGGCAGAGTTGCATATTTACACATCGAATAATCTGAACATTCTGCTGGTGATGAGGTCGGCTCTTCCACGGCGTTTGGTGTTTGAGTATTATGTTGCGGATCATCGGTTCCGAATTCAGAAAATTCTTCGGATTCGTGAGAGTCATACAAATCGGCAAAGCTTTGATGATCATCAGAATGTGAATAATTTCTCATATAAGTATATTTGCAATCTACCAATCTCACGCTACAGTCCATTAACAAATTGGATTTGCTTATCGTTTTGTTCTTTTTAAATGGGTGATCGCTATCTGTTTTGGCTCCTTTGCCGAATTTCCGCTTTGAACAAGTCGGAGTAATGGAATCAGCTGGTTTACGATCTCCACATTCGGACCGATAACCAGCCTTTCTTTTTTTGCTCGAATATTTTTGCGATTCGTGTGAATACCTTCTACACGAGTTTATCTCTGGATCCAATGGTACAAATTCACTATTCCATTGTTTTTTCCCAGGACATTGTTCGAAGAATGAGGGATTATCCGAAACATCATTAAGCCGTTGTTCCGACTCAAAGTTGGATTTACTGTTCGAAATGTCGCTCTTATTCTCATTAGAAATATTCGCGTCCTGCAACATCTGAGAATAATCCAAGTCCATCGGATTTGTACAAACAGCTTCTTTCAACTGATCTTCACAGCTGTCTTGAGATGCTTCCGTAGACCAAATTAGTTTTGGCTCGATATTTGATGAAATTATCGCATCGTCTTTCTTCTCGGTTTTTATGTTTTTCGATCGTCGATATTTCTCAGTTTTATTTTTTGCTACAGCATTTGTCGTCTCGGCGACATGTTCCAGAGTCTCCACAGACCTGACAGATTCAATTTTGGCAAATTCCGGGTGACTCCTACTGGAGTTGGATAAGCTATTTTTTGTATTAGAACGTTTTTTATTGAACTTTTTGACGTATAGCAAACTCAAAGGCGTGTCTTCTTCATCAGGGGACAAAATTTTCTTTGACCTTAATAGGGACTGTGCTTCTTCCTTTGTCTGCTTCGACGTAGCAAAAATATCATTTTTCACAATTGTTTCCTCTTGTTTGCACATTCCTTCAAGTAATACAGAGTCTTTTTTGGAATCTGTACTATCTGCTGTTCCTGCCCAAATTTCATCACCCTCTTTCCAAGATTGTACTTCTTTCTTGATATGACAAATAGGATTTTCCTTAGAATCAGCGACTCTGTTATTTCTTTTTGTACTATTGTGACCGGTTCTTTTGGTTCTCCGAGATTCTCCAATGGAAGTCGTGTCCGCTATTTCTTGTCCATGGTTTTTTTCCGAACGTACATTGCTTCGGGTATTTCCTTCCTTACACGAGTTATGGCTGGAGCGCCCTTGCGAAATGTCTTCACTTTTGTGTCTTTGATCTTTGCACGAATTCTTCAATCTGTCAATGGGTTTGTCCTCTGCGCTTTTAGATTTCAATTTTGAGTACTTCGTAGATCTGCTTTCACTGTCAGGTTTACCCTGCCGTATAGAAGGTCTGCTATGTCTATTCGTTTTCTCTTTTTTTGGAATTGAACTTTGCTGAGCGTCATTACAGCGTTGAATCATATCATTTTCCAAAGCGGTAGTGGCGCTCTTTATTTCTGACTTCGAGCCAAATTTGTATTTCTTGGAACTTGTACAACTTTCATCGGGTTTTCCGTTGAGGAGTGGGTCAGCCAAAATGTTGTTTTTTTCACTGGAAGGTTGAGACTTTTCTTTACCAGCAGCCACATTTTGTTCGGTTAGTAATGCTCCGCTTTCTAGCATTTGATACAGATTCATTTTTTCAGACATTAATTTATGTATCTCAACGTCAATTTCTATCATTCTTGCCATCACAGTTTCTTTAGTGTGGAGCTTCCTTATCACTGTTACGATATCTGTGTTGTTAATAGCTTCTGTCATATCTTTTTGATCAACCTTTGGTTTCTTATTCTTTGTTCGGGTTATATGGTGCAAGTGCCTTGTTCTGTGTAAGCTCTTGGTAGAGACGCTATCGCGAGATAATGGATTTTTACTGAGCGAATTTTTAACACTTCTTGTTCTGCCTGATTTAACACTTTCAACTTGTTCGCTTTTGCCACGGTCATCGTTGTCAGTAAGAGTTTTGGAAATAGCCGATTTAGAATCCAGAGAAGCCGCGTTTTCTGCAATTTTATTCAAGTTGGTTTTTTCGTCTATCGTTTTTATTTGACATTCTCCAACGTTGTTGGCTACGCATATTTTCACAGAAGTATCCACAACCGATGCTGTGTTGACGTTTGGACTAGGGGATGAATTTTGGATCTTTATTTTTGATTTACTGTGCGACATTTCAAGTTTTACATCCTTTGTAATAGTTTCACAACTTGACTGCACATCAGAAGCGAACAGTTTTTCCATTAACTTAGAATCTTTCGGATGCCTCGGAGTTGGGGGCTTTGGAGAAATTTTTCGCACGCTTTTTTTACAGTTTGTCGTTTCCAAAGTATCAACTTTTCCAGTTTCAGACTTCAACACGGCGACTGGCTTTCGCTCCTCATCTTGTGAAAAGTTTTCGTCCGACGATATCTCTGAGAGAACAATGAATTCATTGTGTTCGAAATCTATCGTACTACCCAATGAAAGGGTGTCACCAGAAGGGGTTACAGATCTCACAAATGATGCGCTTTTTTCCACATCCCTTGCGGATTGTTTTTCTTCCTCATATCGCACACTCGATTCTTGGCAATTATTCATGGCCTCTGATTCCGTCAGCAGAGAATCTGGCTTCTCAGACTTGTGATATAAAATCGAAGATGCGTCATCGAGTAGACTCTGTTTTTCTCCATAATTTTGAGGTACTGTGTTGCTTTCTGCAGACATCTCAAGCATAATTTCATCAAAGTCTTCGTGTTTCTTGTTCGATATAAAGCCCTCGCTTATTTTCAGGACGGATTGGGCCAGTCTACATTTTCCCAGTATGCTGCTCTGGATCGACTCCTCTGAAAAGCCTTTCAGTGGACTTGCAGGAGTTTCGGGAGTATTCAGATTTGGAATATCATGATTGGATAATTTCCCTAGCTGATTGTTGTAGAGGAATTCATATTCTTTGTTTGTCGGCAAATGCAATTCCAATACTGTTGGCAAGGAAGTCGCAGTTTCCGCATAATTACCCTTCCCTTCATTTCTATCGATCAATAATTCCAGCTGTGAGATTGCTTTGGTTATTAAGTCATCAAGGACAATTTTTACATCATTATGTAACAAACTTTCCTCACATTGCGATAATGACAGCCCTTCTTCATTTATATTTATCTCATTATGAAACGATTGGTTTTCCATTTCAGTGTCAGCAGATCTTTCATAAAGTTTACCAACATTTTTGTTATCTGTTGTCTCAAGCTCACCCTTACAGATTTCATTGCTATCATGATTTTCATGGCTAGAAGAAGTTTCTTCATGGTCTGTGTTTTTACCGGCTATCTCAGAGTCTGCTTTGTTGTGGGAAATAATGAAACTTTCGGATTCTAAAACATTCGATACTACATCAGCTGATACGAGATCTTCCGTACTCTGAACAATTTTACAATCGTTCAGCGGCAGAACTAGCGCGTCAGTTTCCGCCACCATAGATCGATCAGAAATTACGGAAGGCTCCTGTTTCTCAGGAATAACATCGGCCTTAATTTCGATTTCATCCAATCGTATTTTTTTATCGACCGGAAGGGTTAGAGGTGACCTGTTGTTTTTGGAATAGCTTTTTTCTGGTTGTTCGTGCTTCTCCTTTTTATTTTCTGTAGGGT
Source organism: Athalia cordata (assembly GCA_963932425.1). Lineage (NCBI taxonomy): Eukaryota > Metazoa > Arthropoda > Insecta > Hymenoptera > Athaliidae > Athalia > Athalia cordata. The sequence goes on from OZ010626.1 coordinate 39,446,200, forward strand.
CGTTGCATCTGGTTTTATCCTTCCGTTGTTTTCTGTCCGCTATTTCATCGATATTATTATTTCGATGCACAGTCTTTACCGGAGACTTGTTTCGATCAACAGATGGTCCAGGTTGTTGTTTTTTATCCTTCTGCGATTTATCAATAACGGAGGGGGAATCTTTTCGGGATGAATGCTTTGACTTTTTTCTATGCGTTTTATTCTTATCCTCTACAAACGTACGTGGTTCACTTTTCCTTGATCGGTGGCCCTTCCGTACAGTTGCTTCATCATTTTTACAGTGCATATCGACCGTACACGTAGTCTCATCTCTCGCCAACACTTCTTTGCAAGCTTCTTCACGTAGTTTTGTTTCTTTCTTTTGGATTTCAGAGTACATATCAGAGCTGGTGCTCTTTTCCTTGTGCAATGGTCTCGTGGGATGCTTATTTTTTGATTCACGGTTGTGCCCAGCAGCATTTGTCTCTTCTGGGGCAGTTGGGATCGGCTCTCGTTCTCCACGATCATAATCTCTCAGATGCTTCGCATCTTTCTCCTTTTTTTTTTCTTTCCCAGGGGCAAGCTGGTTGTTGCTCGAATGAATGTCAGAGTCAAGAACATTTTCACTTGTTATTACTTCCTTCTGCTTCCCAACGTTTTTTTGCAATGTCCTCGCTTTGTATGCTTGTATATCTATCTTTCTTACTCTTAATTTAGTGACTTCAGTATCAGATGACCCGTCTGCGGCGTGAGTCGCATTTCTTTTACCCGAAATATTATTTACATTTTCTGGTAAACTGGGAGTGTCTATTTTTTCGACTGGATCCTGGATTCTCGAAGAACTCCTCTCAAGAGCCATACTTTTATCATTAATGTCTGAACGTTGTGTAGGTACCGCTATGTTCTCGCATTTTTGGGACGACAGTGATTCGTCTGATTTCGAAGGTGTGAGGTTTCCTTTTGGTAGCTTAGTTTCCGTAACTGGATCCTTATTCGAAGTCCCAGAGTTGGAACCTTCACGTTTAGACGTATTATGGTTTTCCATTTTTGCCGGAGGAGTTTCAGTTGGTGTCTTGTCGACAATGATTCGCTCGGGTAATGAGAGTTCTTCGCCGATGAAATGTTTTGTTACTACTTCGGCCCCTACGTCGATGATTTGCGGCCTTTCATCGATTTCGATACTTTTTCTCCTTTTCTTACGTTCCTTACGATCCTCTCTCAACTCTCGCTTCTTCTTCTCTTTCTCTCGTTTCCGAATTTTTCGCTCTTTTAGCTTCTCCTTATTCTTCTGTTTGGCATGTTTCATTTCGGCTGTGACCTCGTCACGTATCGTCTCATTCAGACTCATATGCTTTGCAATTTTCTCCTTCTCTTTAATTATCTTCAAAAGTTTTGTCACATTTCGCAATGGCGACCTGTCACTGTTACTCGAAATTGTACTGCTGCTGCTCATACTGTCACTCTCGCTATCTGCTGAATTCTCTTGATCCTTGATCAGAGAAGTAACGCTCGGGCTGCGATTTTTCTCTTCCAGGGGGAAGAGAGGTGAATGATTTCTGTTCGATTGATATCCTCTTTTGTGACTCGAGCTACCGAGAGACCTTGAGGTATCTCTAGATCTAGGCGATCGAGATTTACCACTCAGTGAGGTATCTCGGCTGGATGGGGTAGTACTCCTCCGTCCGAATTCCTGTTCGCTCAAATTGTTAATCGGCGCTCTGTACCTGGTATCCCACTCATCTTTAGGTGAATTTCTGCATATACTCAAATCATCGCAATTCTTGCTGTCCCGTTCTCTCGTCTCGTCGCAAGATTCTTCGGAAAGAACATTCACACAAAGTGGGTTTCTGTCGGCCAGTGCTTTGCCTCCTACAGTTGATATAGTCGATGTCATGGAAAATAAACTATTTGAATCGGGGCTTTCGATAGGCATCATGCTTTGCGTGGATTTCGCGCTGATGAATCCATGAGGTACGAGCTCCCCACCACTTTCTACACTCGCCGTCTTCTGCGTGGGCGACTTATGAGGCAGCTTTACTCTTGTGATTCTTGCCGGGAATATTTCTTCAAATGCATTCTTTGCTTGGTTATCCCCAAACCAATTACGAGAATCTTCGGATATTAGTGAACTCTGGGACAAGTGGAATTCCCCTTTGGTAATTTGGTTTACATTATCAATGCTGTTATCATTTGGGATCGCAGGTGGCTCTGAGCACTCGAAAGTATTTTGCGGCTTCATGTCTAGAGCTAAGTGATCGTGAATTGTATCATCGCTCGCGAAATCATTGCCCAATGTACCTGAATCGACGGTGTCGTTCAGATGGGATTGAACATCTAGTTTCAAAACTTCGCTCAGATGTTGGATAAATTTTGCAGGCAGGTTATTGACATCGACTGTAGCACTGGGATCTAACATAGCACTGAGCTGGTTCATAAATTCTTCTCTGGACATATCGTAACCTTTCACCTTATCGTCTGCGGTAGATCGCCTCTCTTGAGACAAAGAGTACTTCCTCTCCTTTACGAGGTGCTTCATGGCAATGTCGAATTTCCGGAGTCCCGAGCTGTTCACCATATTGCAAATATCGTTTTTACTCATTTTTAGGAACTGATTTATTACCTTGTCCTTCCACTTTGCATCAACTGTAGATACCAGCGAGGATTTAGTAGACAGCTTCGAACCAGATGCCTGCAGACTACAATTTTCTTCCGACGTCATGCTGCCAGACTGTACTGTGTTCTCGTTATTACCTAATTTATAATTTGTACCATGACGAGAGAGTTGCAAGGACTGTAAGCTCACCGTGTTGTGCTTTTGATTTTGCTCAAGTTTTTCGGATTTCTCCGATTCTCTTCTTTCACATTTTTCATTCACGTTTTCCATTTTCTCGGGTGTTTTCATTTCATATTCATACTCAATTATGTCCTCTACTTGATTCCTTCCAGTTGCCTGACATCTCTGGTGTTCGACTTCGGAATCGTCTTTGATCGGTTTGATCCCAAATGTAGACAGATATTTTACACTCTCCTCGTCCAAATGGCAAGGTTCAGTAGATGGAATCGGTGGCTGATCTAGAAAAACAGGCATGTCCGACAGCGAGGCACTCTCCTCTACATTAGTCATATTCATGAGCTGCTTCGCAAACTCAAGAGCCTCTTGCATGTCTTCTAATTCATCGTTCATATTGGGGATCGGATTTTCACCTTCACTCGTCAAAACTCGTTGCTCCTTTGTCCCGGGGCTAGTCGGGCCTGTCAAGGAAGGTGGTGGAGGTGGTTGAATACTCAAAGTTTCCACGGGTATAGATGAGCGTTGCGGTAACGCTTGGTGTTCTATAGGTGAAGGCGAAGAGGACGAAGATGGTGGCGGCGGTGGTGGAGGAGCGGAAGACAGCGAAAACTTGTGCGTCATGCAAGGCACAGGGTTAGGAGGGTTAGGAGGTGGCATAGATGGGTTAAAGTTTCCATTGACAATGGCCCCACATCCAGTAGGCGGTTGATTTTCTACATGCATAGGTCGAAATTGTGGATATCCGGTCTGCATGATCTGCGGAAATTCTGTCCTGATATTTGCATTCATAATCGCAGGCGGCACATCGTGAGTTGGACCATTATGAACGAAAGGGCCATGGAGTCTATGTTCTCCATTGTTGAACTGGGACGGCGGACCTTGGGGGTAAAAATTTGGTGGTGGTTGAAGTCCGTTCCGATTGAAAGAGCGAAATTTTGGCGGCAGTTCATTGGGGTTGAAGATGGTTGTTGGGTGTAAATGGTCTTGACGAAAAGGCATAGCAAATCTTGGCGGAGGTCCACGAGGATCGTACGTAAATTGAAGATTGTGATCGCTCTGGTCCATTGCGTTCAACATATTATTCTCATTCGTTATCTTAAGTTGTGGCGTTCTACCTCTGAATTCTGAGGTGCCTATGTGAGAACGGTGGAACCTCGGAGGTGTAAATGAATCATTGGAACAAGGCCTGTTATTGAATCTTGCTTGAAAATCAGGCCTGAAATTTGCTGACATTTCCATGGTAGGTTCAGGGTAAAACGGTACGCCAATTGGTGGCCCAGAGGCAAAATTGAAGTCTTGATGAAACGTAGGCCGAATACCAGGATGAAAGTCTAACCTTGTATCAGGTCGAGGCCTCGGTCCTAAGTTTGGTCCAAATGTTGGTCCAAAAGTAGACTGAGAACAGCTCTTATCTGCCTGTGCAAACCTTGGTTCAAACTCGATCACCTCTGCTGCTCTGCCTGGTCCGTCGCTATGATCTGGTTCAAATCGACCGATTTGAACCTCATTTTTATCAGTTGAAATGCGTTCTTCTGTGTGGAAAGGCTTACCTGTAGACGTTTTCCGATTGCAGTTTGATATGAAATTCTGGCGATTGACATCAGGCTGAAAATACAACGGAATTGCTCAATTCCCAGTTCTAATTGATGTTATCGTGTAGCAAAATAATAAAATTATGATACTCACCTTGCCCCAATCCTCCAAATCAATCCTGCTTTGTACCTTGTCTCCGTTCCCAACAATGAGATTTTCCTGGGTGCCAATCGATTTTTGGGAATGCAGCGCCGTTTCTTTTGAGTGTCCAGCTTCCAGGGAATTACTATCTTCAACATTCGCATCAGCATTGACTTTGCAGGCATCCGCGGATTGTTGACCGTCACAATTATCCTTTGAAACATTTTCCACGGCTATCATTTCACTAGTTTCACCAGAAATCGGAGGGTTTTCTGAAGCCACTCTTCCGATGTCTTTAAGGTCGTTCATAGTGAGATTAAGCTCAGGGGGGTCATGCCTGAGCTCTGGGATTCCCCTGTTCGCAGTAACAGGTTCCTCGGCTTGTGAGAAGCAAACACCGCTCAGATCATCCTCCCAAAAATTAACAGAATCTCCACTGGTTAGGACAGACAGTTTTTGTTTCAGCTTATCTGCTGTCTCTGCTATCTTTTGCTGCCGCTCCTCCTCTGAACCCAAAGGGGCAAGTTTATACGATACGGACTGCTTTCTGGTTAGTTCGAGATCTCTGTGACTAATAGGCAAAATTCTATCCTGTGGTCGTCCATCACCTCTAATTCTCTTACCTCTAGCCCTTTGAAAGAACTGAGGTTGCCCTCTGTACGAATGAGATTCGTAACTACCATATTGTTGATGCTGAGGCAAAGGAGGCAGAGGCAGGCTATTTATCGGCTGCCAAAAGCCAGGAGGTGTCATATCGAACCATTCCTCGCTAGGTGGACCATTGCTTTCTCTCCGTGCCTGGTTAAAATTGGGGTGTGGATTACGAGGCTCGCCAATTCCTCTTCGTCCTCGCAGAGCTACACCTCTGCCCCTGAAACCTGGGATGCTCATTTCGCTCACCACTCTTCAACAGCGGCAGTAGAGTTGGAATCACATTCTGCGAAGTTTGCATTTGGAATGGTCAGTGAAAAAAATCTGGCAAAAAGGCTGGCTCAAAGATGGGTGTAACCATAAACAGTCTTGCACTACTGAAGTTTATAAACTAGACTGGATTTTATTTGAGGCTCTAACCACGCGATGTAAATTCAAGAATACAGCTGGTCTGTCTCGTTGATTAACTGCGGTCGTTTTCTACGTCATTCCGAGTCCAGAATCGCGGTGAGTAGACTTAACTTTGCGAGTTGGTTCCTAACCTGGTCAAACCGCTAGTTTCGCTGCAGCTGTAGATGCTGTCAGTTTGCGTGCGAAAGCTCTTTAGCGTAGATATCATGCACCAAACGTACCTTCAGAATCCCTGTCAACTTGCGAATTTTCATACATCGATCAAAGTATCTGTGAGAGCTTGTAGTTGGCATCAAAAACCCTCCGTGAATATGGTTTGTTGATTTAATTTGTCCGCCATGTTGCCATTGTTGCTTGACATAATAAACGACGATTTTCTATTGTTTTGCTACTATTTTTATGGTCGACCATACGGTAACACTTTGGACCTCAGTCGACTGTCGTTGCTCGATAGGACCGTGTCTTGTCGTTTCCCAAAACAAGTAAAACGCATCAAACTCCTACGCATTAAACACGTTCACGGCCAGGCAGTTGGCAGCTGCACTTGACGTTACATTAGTGCACACATAGATTTTGCATCACTCTACTACATGCTTATTGCACATTCCTATTCCGCCGTGTTCTCATTCACATTAGGGACATTGTACGACACAACACCGCCAACCTCGGACGTGGGCACAAGTGAAGTTAGTGGGTAATAAAAGTAGTGGCGACCACGGTGATGACGATTAGTGATCGCTAACGGCAGACGAGGGACGACATACATAAGTAAAATCCAAGTGAGACGAGTAACGAGCTACTGTGGCCACGAACGAGGGGCAACGCATTATCAAAATCACCGGAGTATAGTTCGAGGTATGTATTCGTGTCAAGAAAAGTGTGTAGATACGAGTACGAGGTGGTGCGGTACGTTCATTTTACATCTGACGGCGATGAAAACCGGCGTGGGTTGATAACACCAAACCGGCCGAGAAATCATCGAGTGCTTTTCAAAGGTGAATCCGTTTCGCGGGTCAAGGTTCGGTCTGTCACATGATACACATCGGTGATAGCGAGTCGAGGCTATTGAGGGTTGAAGGTTTACGAACTCGCGTCAAGTATCGTTGAAAACAAATCTAAAATTTATATCTGAAATTGTCGAGTTCGGTTTTGTTGTTCAACAGACTTATTTTGGTGAGAAATTTAGTCAAGAGAGAGACTGCTTCCGGTTGTCAGAAAGGGACAAGTGTCGGTGTTCGTGATTCGTCGCGTGCCTGTAAAGAGATTGTGTGACTGAGTCAGTCTTCGGTGTTTTTCGATTATTTTCCCACCGGTTACAAAGCTTGAGGATTAACGACAAGTTTACAGTTTGGTGAGTGTAAAACTGCTGATATTTAGCGAAATTGTTACTTGCGGAATTCGCCAACTTTCTTAAACGGATTGCTCGGAGAGCAGTGGGCGGAGTACGCCGAGGTGAAACGTCGTTGACGCAAGTTACGTTGCAGCAGTCACGGTCATCGATTTACCAATTAAACATCTAGGCGTTGTATTTCTGGTATAAAAGTGGCAGTTGGTTTGTATACAGAATACAATCGCCGGCTATTTGACGAGTATCGCAATATCGCTTTTATTCATTTCTCCGGCAAATCAATCGCCAGAAGTGAACTTTGAAATTGATCGCTTTGCAGCAGCTCTTTTGAAAATAATTTCACCGTTCGCCAGTTGGGCAGGGGCTTCCTGGTTCAACGATGCAACGGATGATATGACATCAGTTGTGACTGGATTTCGCATTCCTCGCTGCGGTAAAATCGGTTGATTCACTCATCTCTGTCATAGATTTAATATATCTGCAAATTCCCATTCAATCGGACTGGATGACATCATTGCATATCCCTGTCATCGGCTTTCAATGAATTATATCTGCACGCTATACCGTAGGATTTTATCGGAATGATGCAGAAAAAAGAAGACGAGTTCAGGAATAGGTTGCAACGCATACCTAAAACTTCGTTATTAAAGTACTTGACGGCTTGACGGCTTTACGACGCGACGTCCGGCGTCGACTTGGAATTCTCGGCGGTCGTCGGAATCGCTCGTCGTTTTTCGGTTTGTTCCGCCGTAGCCGGTGGTATCAGCGCACCGATTATCAGCGTAGCCCAGTTTTCAGTTCCCGAGTCCCAGTCAATTTCGATAACTTGATAGTGCATCCTCATATAATATACAAGGAAATAGCAAATAAGGGTAAAAAAGAGATAGTGGATTTCCATGGTTCATGGATCAGTCTTTCAACGCTCTTGACCGACTATTTCTTGCTCATTGTCAGCCCACTCCTCTGTGGTGTTTGACCCTCTCACCTACTCGATTATCGGAAAAAATTTTAAAGCTCATTCGCAAGCCTCGCGTTGAAGTTCAAATATGACAACTGACAGATGCTTGCCGCTAAAACCAAGTCTCGTCGACTAAAAATTATATACCGTGAATTTATTAAAATTTTCACTCAATTCAGTGTAAAGTTTGCACCAAAGTTCACCGCGCGCGCGCCCAGAGAGGTATACATGTGAAATGCACAGATTTCCAGAGATTGCGCTTTATCGCGGCTTTTTATAATTATTATATTATTTTATTTGCTAGGGGGATCGCGAGGGAGATATAACTGGGTCCGGTCAAAATAATCAATTAATGAGGAAGTGAGCAGCGAGGTGCCGCCAGCTAATTGCTTCATGCAGTTGCAACCAGTCGTATAGTTCGGGCGTGTGTGTTGGTAGCCTGCGTATCGCACACATACTATAATAAATATTGTAAGTAACAAGAGAATCAATGAATGCCACAACGTCAACTGCCCAAATTTCCGTTATTCCTCGCACCTTGATATCTATGCATTCGTAGAATCTTTGCTCCATATCATCGTAAATCTCATTAGGTATAGATCATTCGTTATACATCGTGTATACCCATTGATAAATCATAATTACCGGTATACGACGCAAATGGTGCATACCTTGCGCATGTGACTATAACATGTAGGTTCATCGTCAATACATAACATACCCAATGGCTTTGAGACGACTCGGCAAGTTGGGTGGAATTGAAATGCAATCGGTCGATGCAGAATGACAAGCGAATATGTCCAATAATTAGTTGTGAAAATTGACGAAAAATTCATTTCAGAAGCTTCGTCGCGATTGTTACCATCTACTCAGCGGCTGTCGGCAATTTATTCATTTCAATTAATCAACCATGACGCAATGCGATGCGTGTAGTTCTATACTTAAGTATTGATCGATCGAATAAGAATTAAAGTTTTTTCTTTCTCGAAACATTGGTTATTAGCTTTGCCGTTCCAAATATCCACCAACCGCATATAATCACGGAAAAATAAAGAACGAATCCATGAATCAATGAATTCATGCTATACCTGTGTACTACACGTGGTGCACGAATAAATTCAGCTACCCCAACGCTTTGCTCTTTCTCTTCTTTCCCGAAGTGCCATACTGTAGGAAGGGAGGATGTGGTTTGTATGGGCCAATTTCGTGAGGACGCGATCTCGTTGCAAAGAGTACTCGATAATTCGGGCAATGTACAGAGAAAACCCTCACCACGCCCGCCATTTGTCGTGTCACACTTTGTCATGCTATATGGATTATGAATTCATAGGGGAAGGCAACGTGCGTTATCACGAAAATGTGATTAAGTTCTCCAAGTTCCCAACACCTAACCCGGTGTTTGGGAACTATGGATTCGGAAGTTATTTGTGGTGAAACAGTAAGCAAAAACTTCTGAGTTCGAATGATGCGTAAGATTCAATTCTACGTGGGACACGTTGTATCCAAGTTTACTTGTACATTGGCATACAATATACGTGTACTTATGCCTATAGTTTTGGATAGTTTGATATGTATACGTGTACCCGCGCGGTCTTGTGGTATTGATTCGCCGGGACCGGGACATTAAGATCTGCCATGTTCGTAGTGGCGACCTCTGTCTTTCCTCTCATCTTTCTTGACCACTTCTTCTTGCAAGTGGAACCAAATCGCCTGACCTACGATTAGTTCTTATGGCCTTGCGGTCATCTAATGTATTTTTCTTTTTGTTCCAGCCTTGTTGCTCGTTGCTGTCGAACGCTACCGTGGTTCGAAGGGAGCAAGAAATACAGGGGTGGAACAACTACCAGAGTGATCGCTGTGGGCGGCGGAGAAAGCGCACCGGAAGGAGTACACATCAGAGTAAAAGGAAACTTGTCTGAAGGAGAGATAGAGAGAGAAACGCAGTGATCATGCCTGCACCTACTACCGCGGGTGGGACCGGGGGTGAGGCCGGTCCCGATGGAGGTGCGGGAGCCGGACCACCACGTACCGAACTTCAGGAACTCCAACTGAAGGCTGGTCAAACCACAGATGAGGTGAGTCGACGGCGTCGATCTTCCGTCTCCCCTTAGCGAAGCGCGATATTTCGTGTCGCGAGTATATCTTCTTAATTTCGAGATCTTATTTTGACATTGTATTTTTCAGTCCCTGGAGAGTACGAGGCGTATGCTGGCATTATGCGAGGAGGTAAGTTTGCTCTTGCAGCTAACGTCCCGCTGCAAGTTTTATCTTGTACTATACGTTATTAAATGAACTTAGTTGCCTCTAATTGAATGTGAACGATTTCCATCGCCTCGCGAATGACGATCGAGACGTCAAAATCGAAAATCTCTTGGGCGATGAAGAATAAAATTCAGACATATCGCAATTGGCGGCGTGACCGTTGTATAATTTTGTTATTCGCCAGGGGATGGTTTGTTCAAAGATAAGAGATACCTAACTTTTATCATTGTAATTGGTGAAATGGTTCTATGTTTGTCCAAATGAGTCTTCTAGGTCCCTACTGCTACCGCATCCGCAAACTACTTCTACTTCTATACTTGTACTGCTACTACTACTGCCACTGCTACTATACTACTAATACTAATGCCATTATGGCACTTGTACCATTACTGCTACTGCTACCGATACCTTTACTTTTACTTCGACTTCTACTTCTACTTCTACTTCTACATTTACTTTTAATTCTACTTCTACTTCTACTGCCACTGCTACTGTTATAGCATCTGTTACTGCTATTACTACTGCCTATACCAGGCTACCAATCTCGCCAGGTATGATTATCATCGCGACTATACTGCTGTAAAAACGTGTACATCCCGACTATACGTATTAAATATTCGACGTTCGTAGCGATCATGTTATATCGAGGGCTAGGAACCACAAAGGCATAATCCACACTTTTCTGACTTTCAAAAAATTTCAATCCATAAGGCTCTGCTCTCACCTGCTCACTTTTCACACAATTTTATCGGAAACAATGACTTTACTCACCATCTGAGAGATATAATGGTGAAGATCATCGGATCGTTTCAATTATTGATCAGAAATTTTATTTAATATCGTTCCATTCGGACTATTGTACTTTATGGCGTGTTCTTTAATTACGATGATCCTCTCTTGCGGAATACGTCCTTACGGCAGCATTTTTTTGTGGTTTATGCCCGACTAGTTTATAGCTCTCGATATAGGTATATGGATGACCGTGCAGAGCACATCATTTTTCTATTATAGGTATCCATCTCTTTCACTCTGTATTCTATTATTATTGTTGAGTTGTTATCAATCGGTCGACGTCGAACGTCCATAGTAGCTTAGCAAGTAAAATTTAATGATCGTTTAATATCTCAACTATTATTAATTATATCAATATGAATATGTTACTTGTTAAATATATAATTTGTTCGTTAGATTTCCAAGGACACCCGAGTTTCCCCTTGATAGCCCAGGGTATTAAAATAGCTGTTTAATTGAATATAATTACAATATACCTGCGTACGTGGGTATACACTTATACCTATGATAATCAAAGCGTCTGATCGGTCGATGTATGTGGTGTTTGTAACTGACATTCTGCTGCTGTTGCTGCTGCTGCTACTGCTGGTGCTGATACGGGCTGAAATGTAGTGGCTGACCTGTCACCCTGTCTATGTTTAAATATACTATAATATCATCCAATCAAACATATTTTAAATTCGCTATGAAATAACTAACGGAACATCCTATTGTCCGAGCTGTAAATTTGCGTTTTCTTGCCAACATCTGGAGACAGGATTCCATCAGGCATGGACTCGATAGTCAGTTAGTTTCACCTATAATCTTGATCCGTTGAGTTTCAAGTTTTCCCAGATTATGGAATTTGAATTCGGAATTTAGAAATTGGAAAATGGAAACCCAAACCGTCGGGGCAGCCTATGTTCTCTATATTATCTCTTATCCTCTTCTGCGACGAGTGATATTATACTTACAGGGTATTCCGTGCCAAAACGATCAAGTTTTAGCGATGATAACTTGAATTTGCTTTATTATTTTTTATTTGATATCACTGTTCCAAAAACTAGGAGGAAATTATCCTTATTCTTTGAGTTATGATCTTCGAAAAAAGATACTGAAATGTGATTTCCGGTAGGTGTCTCCTCTGATTCTCGTGATATGAGATTTGGTTCGTTTAAAAAAATAGAACATCATGTATAGCAAAATATAGGTGATGCTCATAATATTATTCATTTAGGTCATGCATATTTCATACCTCCACTTCCTCTAATGCTCGTTTCACAACTGTGCTACCTGTGTCTATTTATACACTTGTAATAAATTCGTTCATATGTATCTTATTCTTATTCTATTCTATCGCTCTGCTATCTCAGATTGTACTTTATTGTCGTCTACACACTCTTCTTTTCATACATAATACCTATAATACATGGCCAAGGTATGTCGATGATGCTGCCACCCATTACCTACCACCTACTTGCTGGATGTGTAGACACGTACTCGTAGTACACTGGTTGTTGCCTCGCAATTACTGACTCGTTGAATTTAGTATTCGCATTTATACTCTAATTGTGAGAGATAAAAATTTCTTTACGATCGATACGGCCGGCTGATAGAAATCGAAGGAATGCAAAAGAAAAGGAATGGAGAAGAAAAATAGTTAGAGATCAGGAAAATACATTACTAGACATATGACATTGCTAAATCATAGTTAATTGCAATGAATTCACAGTTGATCAGTTACAAACACATACATGCATTACGTATCTCCACTGATTTGAAATTGATACCACCATTATTACATTTGAGAGAATCAATTTCATAAGTTATAGTTAGCCGACGATGAACGGAATTAAAGTTCGATGGGAGAAATTTAAATCATTGGAGACCAAAATGGTCGTATAAGACCAATACAAACATAATGACGAAACATCAAAGTTCTATTGCAACCATATCCATATACCAATATAATATAAATCACATGAACATGATGAATAAATACAAACCAAGGAGAAGGGGAAGTGGGGGAAAAGCGAAACTATCGTAATAAAACTAAAAATAATACCATTATATTAAATATCGAATGATAACAACGATGACAATGTCGTCGATAAAAATAATCAAATAATCATAATGACATAGTTGATGGCACTAAATCGTCTTCCTTCTCAACGCCGGTCCGCTCTTATTTTTTGTGAATTGACAGAGTCGAATGTTGTAGATAATGATGATTAATATAATCGATAATCTATGGTAAAAATATTCATTATTAATATATTTGTGATATTAATCATTACTCAGCTAGAAATTTATAAATGAATGAACAGCCAAGACAACAACGATGACAACAACAATAAGCCATACTAGGCATGTGATGATCAGTATTTATAAGATTAATAATGGCCCGTATTCAGCAGATTTCTCTGACTCAAGGTGACTTAGCTGTCATATAGCTATAACAAATAATTGAAGGTTGATTTACAGGCCCTTTTAACTTAATTTCGTGTTATCTCTCACGGCTAAAAGCGCTTTTAGTCAAGTTGGATAGCTGAATACGGGCTAATGACGATGACGCTGCCGGTAATGATGGGAAAACGGCTACGGTACGGCTTGAGAAGGAGGACGAAAAATGTCGGCAAGTTGCTGCTGCTGGCTGATCCGGGGCTCTCAGTGTTGTCGTGCCATGTGTCTGTGTATGTTTGTGTTTGTGTTTGTGTCGTGCCACTCTGCAGCATATCAAACTTGTTACCACTCTCCTAACGAGAGACAACATCGCCTGCACCCCCAGAACTCCGACACTGCACCCGATACCGGCATAGATTTTTTCGTTCTGCCTCATAAACGGAATTTGCCAGGCTTTTCATACCTCATATACGTATACATTATGAGCTCCCTGTCGGTTTGATTGTCGATTTTGTTGTTCCTTGGTTCGTTCGTCGTCTCAATTGTGAGATGTTTTTTTAGTAAATTCTAACCGCGATATCCCTTTCATATACCACACGTTATTGTAATAATTCTACTGTTTTATTGAATTTGAATTCATGCCGCGGGATCTTTACCTCACAAAATCTATACGCAGTCCATGGATTTTTGAAATTGGGGAATTTAAATAAATCCTAAATAAATGGCAAATAGCCAGTTCTCATCGTTGAGATACGATATCGAGGGCAGTTGTCACTCTGTAATTGATAAACGGGAATAAATCCATGGACAGCAGTCCACATTACTACATCGACAGTAATCGGAAAAGTCGAAAGTAATTTCATCACAGTTACGCAGAAGGATAATTCTGTAGCCAACGGAAAGTGTACTACCCCTACAATTTGATCGAGTAATAGGTATTATCCTACCCATTATACTTATGTACTTGTATACAGGGAATTTTCAGATAACAGAACCAAAATACTTGGCACTGCCAGCGCTAATCTAATGTTCGATTCTTCAATGACATGCACTTATTCTCAGTCTCCGATGTACTACCTCTTTCTCCCTACTCTCCCGTCAAATCCTCCTTTTCCCATTGCTAGCACTCACCCACTACCGATACAGCTGCTGATACCGATACCGATACCGATACTACCGCTACTAACATTACTACTACCACCATCACTACCACTACTACTACTGAAACTACTACTAGTACCACCACTACCACTACTACTGCTACTGCTACTGCTACTGCTACTACTACTACTACTACTTTTACTGCCAGCACTCCTACCATTACCGATACTACTTCCACCTATATACCAATATTATACTGATATTATAACATTATTATACCGACTCTCTAACACTGGTGGTGGTTGTGTGTGTTGTGCTGCCTCTGTCTAACGTAGAGCAAGGAGGCTGGCATCCGTACTCTGGTCGCCCTGGACGACCAGGGAGGTGAGTGAACCACTTACCCTCAAACTAACATTATCCTCGTTCGTTTCTTTTCTTTTTTCTAGCTTATTAATTTTATAACACGTAACTAATCCACCTCATCTGATCAACACTTATACCTCACCTTTACCTTTACTGGAAATAATTTATGCGCTTGAAACGATATATATATTGGTTTTATGCTTATTTATTCTCATTGTCCGCGTACACTCGAAATCGTACGTACGTCCGTCGTAAAAATGTATGTGTCTTATATGTGTGTATGATGTATGCCTACCCGTTTACGAGTGACGAGTGTTTTGTCGTTGAATCTCGGTTGCACATTATTGTGTTGGGAATCATGATTTACACCTTTATGTTTTCTATACTTATACGTATGTTTTACCTGACATTCACTATGCCTCACGAATGCGTGGTTTGAATTGAATAATTGTCGTGCCGAATGATACAACATGCCAAAAATCTCACCCAGTCATCTCTTCATACCTCTATATCATGCGACGAATTTCGTCCCATCTACCCGTCACCCACCACTTCATCCCTCAGGCACCATACAAAAGTATCGTACGGGCAGAGCAGCCTTTCCATTCCTGATCATTCATCAACTGGTCAAATTAAAGCATACCGATCGTGACAATGTTCCAGTGTTGTTTGCCTTGACCTCTCATAATTTTCACCCTTGACACTGTATGGCATAATCACGTCTATGAGACGAAGGTAAAATTTCATTAAAAGAAATCTCATCATTTTATTTCCGCATAGTTCTTGGACATATAGTTATACCCATGTCAACGAATATCTTCCTCTTACCTCCTGATTACATATCTCTGGCAATGTGATATTTTCATTGTTCTCACCCACTTTCTTCCGACCAACTTCCCCTTTCCATTAATACAATGATATATAATTGATGCTATATAATCTAAGCAATTCTCTTGCCCTCTGGGTGGGTGGGGGAAGGGGGGGAATGCAAACCCTACACCATCGACACAAGACTAGACGATCTGACACGAATACGATTTCTGTTGAAATATCGATTTTCCTTCCCCTAATGCGATGTACCTTATGTATTTTTACACACACTCACACACCGGCGTAGGGGATAGTGGGGCATAACGGTATGATTAAAGTTTTCAGGCAGAGTTCGGTAAACCGGGCACCTGGGAAAAGATGCGCTTACTCTCCGATTCCCGGGCGAATCGGAGTAACTCGGTATTTAATTTCTACGTCGCTTTACAGGGCTCGGATAATTCGTAGGTACACCATCTTCCTTGTCCTTGGGTGCCATTCTGACTGACTCTCCTCTACACATACTTAGATATGGAATTGAAAAAAAGAATTGAGAAAACAAAGAAAAGACAAATAACTAACACACCATATTACCAACATAACGAAGGTGTCGGAATTATGACACCGCGGTGCATGTTTAAAAATACGTCGACTCGATCTGGTCAACCATATGATATTATATGTGTATATCGGGCAGCGTGAATAAAATCGAGTACATTCCCATATTTTGACAAGTATAAACTTGGCTGTTTTGATATTAATCAAAATGCCCGAGGGAAGACGAAGTTTACACTTGGAAGACTGTGATCACTTCGATTTTATTCACACCACCCATTGTGAGTCGAACGTAAAATTGATGAGCATGATTCGACGAGCTGTTTTAGTTAGGTCGCAGCTAGGTACCAAAAGGTGAGAGTGTAAGACGTGCTTTACGTACATAACATGTAGAGTCGACGTTTTAAGTTTGTGCTGGCTTGGTTGGTTGGTTGGTAAGATGTTGGTCCGTTATCAGTTACACGAAATATACAATTTATATTCTGCACCCGATAATATACTTGTGCCCATGGAGACCAAATCTAAATCTTTCTTTCTCTAATTGTTCAGTTTTCAATTTTATCATAGTCCAGCTATTCGGGTTAGCGCAATTTCACGAAACGGAATCATTCCAAACAAACTGCGGTAATGAATAATTAAGAAACGGATGAAAAATGGAAATTAAAAAACACAACTCACGTACGTTCATAATCAATACGATTGTCAAGTGTAAGTGACTTAGGGCACAGCAACAAACTTACACTACACTCCTCGGTTGTCGGTACAGTAATACTATACCCATGTCTATATTTATACTAAAACACTTTCAGACATACTACTCACGATACAGTAGAAAGAAGATGAACCTAGAAGTAAAAGAATGATGGAAAAAGGGTTCAGGAATGACCAACGAACGAGAGAAGGAAAAGAACTAAGCACATACAAAAGCAAGCAACCGAGAGTAACGAAATTAAGAAAAGCAAATAAATCAAGGAATAGCAATGGAAGGAAAGGGAAGGCAAAAAAAAAAATGATACCTACACCGAGTTAAGCAAAAAGTTAATTTTATTTACATTTTTAGCTAAAGATTAATACGTACAGGTTTTCGGTAAAATTGTACCGAGCAGAAATGTAGTTCTCGTTTTGTTGACTGACAAAAAATCTTACGTTTGTCGCTTAGCGAAAAATTCATTTTACGCAAGGTAAAATTCACCTCAAAGCTGTACGCGTCACTTTTTTGCCAAAAGAACAAGTACAATTTACTTTCTTCTTTTCTCCATGTAGATACATGATCACAGATAAACTGCGTACTTGATCGTAGCCTCACCAGAGCTTTTAGCTGTGTTGCTTTCAATCTTCGTAATCTAGTGTAATACTGTACCTGTCCCGTTATAGCAGTAGCTGTCTGTTTGTGATTTATCTTTTTCCTGTAATATCGAATACTTATACTCGTCCGAATCACTTTGTTAGATATCATCATCGCCATCCTCATCTCCATTATTATTATTATTATTACCATTATTATCGTTGTCGTTGTTATTATTATTGTTATTATTTATTGTTGTTATTGTTGTTATATTATTATTGATTCGTTTCGTATTTGCGACCACCCGCAATTGTTATTTGTCTGACATTTTCTTAGTTTACCTTGACAAAATGTAACAAATTATCCATCTAGTAGGTGCTCATTGCAATTACCATTATTGTACATATCATATTAGCTTCAATCTTTGATATTTATTATTTATTGTACCTAATGTCTTACCGGATTCTTTGGGATTTGATATTGTTCAAAAGTTCTGAGATTCGAAAGCTAGATTTGGACTCTCTTTTAAGATTTGTTGTGGAGTTTGCTAACCGATCGGGGTAAAATGATGGAACGATTGCTGAGAATCGAAGGTTTTAAAAGTATATAAGAATTCAATTGCAGTTATGATTATTATTGGCCGTGGGTGGAGGTTGATGTATTTTTGTGAGTTCCCGGTAAGACACTGGGCCCATCGTATTGATAGTTTGTTTTGTTACTTGATTCTTTCCCCCTTACCACTTTGATGACTTGTGATGATTAATTCGGAATAATGAATAATCTTGGTGGTCCTATATATGTTTTCGTTGTGGGGCGCCGTAGAGCGAGGAAGTTGGAGCAAACACTCTGATGATGTTGGACCACCAAGGCGGTAAGCTACGTCACATTGACCCTCACTTGGGTGCTGGTGTGCATGTGGCTAACAAAATCTAACGATGCTTTTCAGGGGTTCACTCGGAGTCCTTAACGATCAACTGTAACTATGTGTAACTAACTAACTAACTAACTAACCAACTAACTAACTAACCAACTAATTTAACTAACTAACTAACTAACTAACCAACTGACTGACTAACTAACTAATCAACTAACTAACCAACACTATTTTAAATCGTTTCGTAGGTATATTGTATGATGTACCTATGTGGATATATTGTACATATTATACTAATAGGTATTATGCTCATTATAATATCTACCATAGTTAAGGGCGGCTTATACTTATACCATAGTTATACCTATACCTATAGTGACTTTGACTCAATGTTAACCACCCGGTATCTTGAAATTAGTTGTCGGATAAGTTTTCAGCACAAATCTGATTGCCCAACTAACCATTATTAATACCTCCCAATAGGTATCCAAGTAACGTAGATAGACAAATTAATTCCGCTGGGTTTATACGTAAAGAATATGTTTGAAAAGCAATACCACTTCCACCCTCTTACTGGTCCGTAAATTTCATCAGGATATGTAGGCATATCATACGTACTTTTCATCTCACCGCGAATCGCGTACCCCCATCGTTGCGCAGCCGTGCTTTACTGTCGCCGATTCGCACTCTTCGAAGTTTATCGACGACCTATACCGTTCATCTTTAATCGTTAGATTTTCCCTTACACGTTGTATTCATATCGCATCAAAATGCACTCTGTTCGCGTGTACGTTTATCTCATTGCAAGGAAGTGTTCAAGGTTTCGTGGAATTTTCATCTGTTTGCCAGTATTCCAATCAAATTTACAACCGCGTGAAAAAAGAATGATGGCGGTGTTTACATATCGGAACGTTGTCGGGCAATAGAGCGATTTCACTGTTCGTTATTATGGAAAAGCGTATGGTGCAGCAGGGGGAAATTGGTAGGTGTAAATTTTCACTATGCCGCT
The DNA here is from genome assembly GCA_963932425.1 of Athalia cordata. Lineage (NCBI taxonomy): Eukaryota > Metazoa > Arthropoda > Insecta > Hymenoptera > Athaliidae > Athalia > Athalia cordata. The sequence continues at coordinate 39,465,442 of OZ010626.1, forward strand.
TCGGTCTGCCGCCCGCGCCATGACTAGTTCTTTGCTACGGATTCAAAGTAAGAGGGTTCTGGCAGTGGGTGAGATAACGACGCTTCTGATTGGTCGGTTCCCTGTTTAGAGCCACGAGGTCGGGATGAAAACCCTCGTAATGCTGGACGAGCAAGGCGGTAAGCCATTACCTAGACTAACATTAATTAACTAGCTCTGCTGACACCCCCGCACATTAGTAGATATACATATATATACGTATATTAACTAACGAACACACAACACAACCCTGCGACACGCGGCCAACTTGAGAAACGCCGATCGTCTTTATCCCGATAGGGATGTTGACAACTCTACCTGTTGACCGTTGGTGCTTAGATCATATATGCGTTACATTGTATACATTATTAGGCATACCGATACCGATACCCATACCCGAACCCGTACCCATACCCATACCTATACGGTCTATGCATTATATCTATGATACCAATACCATGCCTCACACTCGTTGATATACCGATGCTGACACGGGTGCAAGTACAAGTACAAGTACAAGTACCAGTACCTCAATATTATATCAGAATTCCAGCCTTGAGCAATCGCCATTTGACATCCGCAATTCCAGGTTTCATTTCACCCGCGTCGATATGCAACGAGTCATCAATTATTATTGTTATTAGCATCGTCGTACGCTCGACGTATATTCTTCACCATTTGCAACCCCGTCAATTTTTCTCTTTAAATTGTTCGATCGTTTGAACCACAGAGACGACACTTCGTGAAACTTATTACAGAAACAAGAACAAGAACAGCGACTTCACGAACAACACAAAAAAAAAAAATACTGCTGCTACTACAATAACAACTACAACAACAACAGCAACAAAAACATTAAAGATGCCGCAGTTGTCTCTTTTTAGTTGGATGGGGGATCCCTATATGAGCATGCATCGCTTTCATTTCGTTGAATAACTCGAGCACCGATGCTCTACTCAATTTTCATATGGTACTACACTAATTGAATTGACTTAAAAACTTGACGCTGTAAATCCAATTATCGTGGTAAACGGTGGTGACGATCGCTAAGAATTGATTCGATTGATACGCGCGGTATATAATCCATTTCAATTGACGACTGTGACAATTCTTAAAGGGGTTCCAACTACTTTCTAACGTTTTCAATATTCGGCTCGAGTATAAAATAATAAAATTGGGTAGTCGTGCAGCTTCGAGCTGGTTGTAAATCGAATTCTCATAACGGGTTAACTCGTTCATTATCATACTTTACTTTATCCAACCTGCCACTCTAACGTCAAACGTGCGACGGGCTTTGTCTGAGCTGGGTGATATTGTTTTGTGGTTTTCTCTGTATACGTACCTATATTTGACAAGAAACGAGATTCATTTATCTAATACTCAATTGGTTCACGTTGAAACAGAGCAACTGGACAGAATCGAAGAGGGAATGGACCAGATCAACGCGGACATGCGGGAGGCTGAAAAGAACTTGACGGGCATGGAAAAATGTTGCGGTCTCTGCGTTTTACCCTGTAACAAGTACGCCGTTGATTCTCCTAATCCCCGAATTGAGCAAAATTCGATTTGATATATTTACCTAACATTCCCGTTGATCCAAACGATGAGAAATGTAACCAAGTTAACTCGTGTCTATCGTAGAGGGGCGAGCTTCAAAGAGGACGAGGGAACGTGGAAGGGAAACGACGACGGTAAGGTGGTGAACAATCAGCCTCAGCGCGTAATGGACGATCGCAATGGATTGGGACCGCAGGGCGGATACATCGCCAAGATAACGAACGACGCACGGGAGGATGAAATGGAAGACAACATGGGCCAAGTGAACACCATGATCGGAAACCTCCGAAATATGGCCATAGATATGGGCAGTGAGCTTGAGAATCAAAATCGACAAATCGACAGGATTAATCGCAAGGTAAGATATTTTGGCAATCGATATTTTACGCTCGTGGTCATCGACATCGTAAAGTTAAAACGTAATCTTACAACTAGTTTGGTGATCCTATACGGTTCGTTATACTAATCGGCATTTTTGAGTTTATCCGTGTCGCTGATGCCGACTGAGGTAAGTTACGTACGAGACGCTGAAGTTTTGCCACGTATCGCGTAAGCTGCAAAGAAAGCGGATTTGTGAGTAACAGAGGTTATCGAGACATCGGATGTGGACACACTGCGAAATTCGCGTGGGAATATTAATTGATACATTTTTCTACTCAACTTTGAACCTTGATACGTTTTGTTGGCACACAGGGCGAGTCGAATGAGACGAGGATACAGGTGGCCAACGAGCGAGCTCATCAGCTGCTTAAATAAGCCGCCTGACCCAACCGTCGATCGGCACCTCCACACACATCTCCACTACTACATCTACTACACCCTATATCAGTTAGCATACTGACGCATCGTTACGCATACGTACACTCGAGGTGTCGCTTATTATTTACAGTATTACAGAAGATACGAACATACACATACGGTGGCGTTATGTACTTGAAACTAGAATTAAAATTGAAAAATCATAGCATAGTATCCCGACCTCATGATACCTATAATACCCGTTTGCGTAAGCGGAAGGGGTTTGCAGTGTCGTAGCTGAAAATAATAAATAAAACTACCCCGTTCGTTGGATACTATGAGCAGAAATGTCAGATGCGTTAGCTTGGGGATGCACATGATACTTGGTACGAGTATATCCGGTGATTTTGAAAGGTCACATCGGCCCCAACGCATACTTATACCTTACGCATGTTATAACTTTGACTCTGACGGCATATTAAGTATTCGAACACGCGGATATTCAAACACTCGATGCTGCAGCCGTTGACCGGTTGATCGGTATACCTATTCCCTCTCAGGTCGATGACATATATTTCCACTGTGGCTTACGAATCACGATCGCTCAATCTTTTCAAGCAAGGGATTCAACCGCGTGGCGCGGAACAGTTGTAAAGACAACGTGAGCGTCTGCCTCTGAAAAACAATGTTTCTTCGTACGTGGAACGTACCTCGAATCCTTGCCTAGATGAGTGACAGTTGATCACTGAAGGATAAATTATATTGCGTGTGTGTGTGTGTGTGGTGTAGGGGGAGTCCAACGAAACTCGGATTGCGGTGGCCAACCAACGTACAAACAAGCTACTGAAGTCGTAAACCGTTCCTGTCGTTTGGGGATATCCCTTGTCCTCTTCTTCTGTTCATGGGACTGGATAGTGGATAGTGGATAATCAACAGCGATCAAAGAGGTCCTCCATCTCCTGTACCGCACTCCGTGTCTGTTATTTTTATCAAATCGATGCACGCGTCCAACGTCTGCTCGGACGAATCGAGATTAGAGTTCACTTTCATTTCATATATTTATCTATTTTCAAAGACTCGATGGATCACATGTAGAATTCGTACAACAGTCGGTGCGGACATTGGGACGTTGCATCGTAACTGTACCCGTAGAATTGTCGTTTTTCTTTTTGTCGTGGCGTTCGTTTCATTTTCTTTATTACCCTCGTGTAATATCTTACGCATGTCGCATGAATTCGTGTATCGATGGAAGTTTGTGTCGTGATCGGTGTCCTGCGATAAATGTTTAAAGCCTCAAGTAGTAGAAATATCTTGTGTGAAAACGATACGTTAGCAGCGATAAGTCGGATGATCTATTAAAATAGAATCACCGATGTACGGAAAAAGTTCTTCTCAATCCAACACGCTCATTTAATTGAAACCGACTCGTCGACTGGTCAAACGGAATCGAGAAAATTGATTAACGTAAAGAAATTGAAGAAATTAAGGACAAAGAAGGAGCCGAAGTAAGAAGAAGAACGAATTATGGATATATTGCATCGTAATATGGCACCCCGTATAATCCGTGAAAGTTGAACGCAATTATAATTAGGAGGTGTAGATTTCAATTGTAATATCGATCGATACAATGCACGGTACGTTATAGTTAGATCCATCGATATACACGATCATTTATCCACAACAGCCGATATATCACTTTGTTGGAATCCCTCTTATGCGTGCCAAATATTTGTGTAATATTTTTTCCTCTGTAATAAATTCGGTTCCGTTACTTACAATTAATTTTAACGGGAGAACCGAACGATCCTGCCATGGAATTATTGTCAGCCGTTGTTAGATCATCGTAACGGTAGTTAGAGTGACCAAAAAATGTAATGGTTATTTTAGTTTTGATTTTTTATCGCCCAAAAGTTGTATCATAAACACATAATATGCATGGCAGACCCCCGGGGAGATATTCAAACAACGCACATAATATCATATAGATATATAATTAAACCGTTTTCCTCTCCATACAGTTGTACCGACCAATAGAAAGTTGTTCCTTATCTATACCGTAGTTTGAACATTGAAAACGAGGACCTCTTGATAAATTGAAGAGTTATTACATATGAGATTTATCTTGCCACTGGTATATTAAAAATTGTAGATCAACGAATAAATTGTCATTTATTGTTAGCTTCGCGCATGTAATAATCATGGTAAGAAACTGTAACGATGCAGAGAGACACTCGATTAGAAATTCTCACATCTCGTTGTCAGATAGATCATCGCGTCGTTGGACCACAAAATCGGTATAGGTTAACCGCTCCAGTTGCGACGCGGTTGGGCCGAATTGGGTTTCGTTTTTGCTGTAAAGAATAATCACTACCGAAAAGCCTACTGAAAAAGTGTCTTGCTCGATCAATTGTACCATGAAAAAATGAAACGGTAATCGTGATTTCGTATGAGAATGTTCGAACGGACTTCGATTCCAATTATTGACCCAATCAGCTACGACGAAATGAATAATCTCTACGTGGAGATAACTGCAGTGTCAGGGTGAGGATATATCCGGATGCACGTTTGTACATCTGTGCAATTTCTCTACAACTGTTGTTATTTATTATCAATTATTGAAATATATTCCCATCATTATTAATGTTTTCATAATTGTTATTGTTATGCAAAAATTTACCATTGACTGTCGACAGGCAAGAAAAAAATTTAACGACGTATTCGAAATATCTGTACTACAAAAAATTTTGGATAATTTATCAGACACCTATATATCTCTACCTAACTTAACTATGTGTCGCACACGATGATTATATATTATTTATACACGTTCAGAGCTATACAAATAAATGATTATATGGACATGTGTATTCAATACATACCTACGTAGGTAACACGCGACACCCACAAATTATACACCCACAAATTATACACCCGCATATTTATACAAATATATAAATACGATGATTATAAATATAAGTATAAATATAAATATAAATATAAATATAATATAAATATAAATATAAATGTTAATATAATTATAAATACAATTATAAGTATAAATATAAATATAAATATAAATATAAATATAAATATAAATATAAATATGAGTATGGTTAGAAGAATTTGAATTCTCTTTACATATGAGTCATATGAGTATGAATACAAAATAGAAAAGTATATAAATCTTTATTGAATATTCTTGTAGACAGGTCGCATGGATTTACATTCGTCAGTTATTATATACGATTGTTAAATACGAATTGAGTTGTAATAGAAAGATGAATAATTTCCAAACAGTATAATAAATAGGGAGCGTCATATCCGTGGTTTCACAAGCCTTGTTCCGTTGTTTATTATATCGCTCACCGTAAATCGTAGGCCTTGCCCGCGAATTCAACAACACGATGAGATCACAGTAAGATTAACTCCAAAACTTGTAAATTATCATTATAATTACGTATTACAATTATGAAACTATATATGTTCCATAGATGACTGTAAAAACTAGAAACATACATAGCTATATATCGATATTAAAAATTCGCGATTCTCGTAGTCCGGGTGAGGGGAAATAAAAACTGGGACCCTACCTCGTTTGCGCAGCCCAATCGCTGAATAATAATCGAGTGATAACTACTCATCTAACAATAATTAGAACCAGGTGACCAACCTCGCGAACGTTTGGCGGATTATAATCATAATTAAGCGATTAACTGCGATCTTTTTGCACCGCAAATACAAGCAGCGAATGATATGATATGAATAAAACGAAATAAGAAGAGAGAAAAGAAAAAGATAGAAGCAAATGATGACGAAAATTTGATCTCTTACACATATGTATATTAGGTATCTATTAATGAAAATAACGTTGTTCATCTTCATAGATATAATAGTCGATAAACGAATATGCTGCAGGTTGGCTTATTTATGAATCGAGCATATATAATTGTTACGGGATGGAGCAATATTATTATTATGATGATCATTATTACTATTATTATTATTACACAAAGAATACCTATATTGTTATTAATATCATTAATACTGTCAATAATAGAAAACGCTAGTATGTGGATACATTATAGTCGAAACTTGTCGTTATACATTATTATGCATTATTCTATATTATATAGGTATACAATTATTGCATTTGCATATTATATTATATCATACGTGATAATATGATGTTATATTGTATTACCATTACATTATATTAGATTATATTCTATTATATTATTATATTTCAAGCGATATAGTAGCGTGATATAGTAGCGCCTTCGATTACCATAATAATAACGATAATTACTCGTTGTTAAATGATAAATATAGGTATAGTTGAACCGTCACTACGTGTCATCGTCGTCTTCGTCGTTTGTGTTCTTATATCTGTTTCGCTCTTCGCTTTTTGCCACCCATGCTTTTTCTCACGAACTGATGTCAGCTAATCACTTATCCAAATTCCAATCTACCGCCGGAATGGAGCTCTGTATGCATTTTTTTACCATACATAATTGAAATGATGCGCAAAAATAAGTGACTCGTCTATATTGAGGCGTGAGAAATCTTATCGGTCGTCAATTCCTTTTCGAAATCAACGAATCTTAAGAGAATCAGGATTAGCTGCATCGCGTCGGATTGTTCATAAAACTGTCAGTAGTTTCATACATAGAAGGTGTACCTATAATGTGTAATACGAGCAAATAACCTCTGCGTCATAAATCTGTGTATACTTTTATTGGTGCACGGGTGAATACGGACATTATTATATGTACAGTATTTGCTAATGTGAAATATCGATTCGGGCTCGAAAAATGATCCGTAGGATGACGGTGCTTCTTCTTCATTTATACGCTTGTATACCTGGCTCGTATTAACATTACGGGTGTACCTCTAGTCTATCTTGCTTTTCGTTTATTGTTCTACAGTCTCCGAGAAATAATTATCGAGGAGACAAATGATGCAAAGACATACTTAGACCTATCCAATACGTATACCTACTGTATTATACCTCATTAACAGATCAGACCGACATGTTATCGAAAATGTTGGTGTTGTTGGGGAAACGGCTGTGATTTATTATTATTAGCATTATTGTTGTTGTTATTATTATTATTATGATTATTATTGTTCTTGATGTTGTTGTTATCATTACTATCTTATGTTGATGTAGTTGTTGTATTTTTCGTTGAACGATGAGGTATTTTTCTATTTCGCCCCATTCCAACTGTGGTATTCGGTGGCCGTGAATTATTGAATTATTTTCTTTCCTACTCCTTTTCGAAAATATGCGGTGTAATGCAATGGTTGGAGTGTAAAAATCAAGGACCACATGGTCCGAAGCATCTTGAACTAATCGTTAGCCGGTCGCCGCATTCGTTCCACTCAATATTCATAATAAATTCTGAACCCCGCTATACTGTATAAAATCTAGATGTAGGTATAGGTATGTCTACCGATATGTGTATTGTCTGTATGTGTCCGTCTGTTCGTCCTTCGTCCGTCTTCTTTTGATCTCCGTGGCTGTTCGTCTGCATGTAGCTGTAAAGTTGAAAAATTCTTCTTATTCACGTGCTATTGTTCCTAATCTTCTGTACATTAGGTAACATCGTCTGTAATCTGTATCCCCTTGATCCCTTGCTCGTGCAAGCCCTGATCTACGTAACAGTCATGCAATGGGTACTAGTAATTGTTGTGAAAAGTAAATCGTAGCTAATAATACCATGTCGTACAACGATAATAGACGAATGATAAATACGGGATCAAAGTCTGAGATTATTTAATTTGGAAAATTGGAAAGTTTATATGTGGCAAGGGCTTTGTACCGTATAATAAGTATACATAGTACAATATACACGTCTATAAGCAATAAATATTGATAAAACTTGATCACTTCAATATGATTCATCTCATCACCTATATCGCGCGAGATATTTAATTACTCTGCAAAACAAAAAAGTCTCAGTGTATACTTATCTCAATTTCCGGATTTTGACACCCAATCTAACGGCGGTTGTACTATACCCTGCATATTATTGGCATACAGCGAACGGTATGAAGTTGATTATCTGTACATTCTCATGTGTAATACTAAATATGTATAGGTGTATATGTACACGAACTGTATGCTAACCATAATGCAAGATATAACGTGTAGATAAAGGAGTAACAGATTGCTACAATTTAAAAGCAGCGTATGCTTTCTTATATAGCTTTGAAAAGATATTGCAATACCTGTAGGTATAATTATAAAATGCTAACATTACATAACATACAAAACGCCTATGTATTTACTTCCTGGTGAATAAATGATTAAAATTGTATATTAACATAAAATACTATATATTCCGTACTATCACAATATAATATAGCTATAACATCTCCTTCGCAGTCGCATCTTTATTTTCGTTATCCGTGATGGATCCTTCATTAATAAACAAGGTATAGAGACGTCGGAGAAGTCGTCGAAGACATTCGGGTCAGGGTCTGCAGGGAAAGCCTTGCATACCGGCAGTACGGAATCCTCCGCGTTCAAGGTTGCTCTGTGATTCCTTCCCCGTGAAGCGATCAACTTCTGTAACGAACTGCTTAAATGAACCACCTGTACTGTGGTGGTGGTGGTGGCAATAATTATTGCCTCCGTAAGGACATCCCGACGATTCTGCGGGTCGCGAGGGTTTGGGACCGATTGGCCGAGGATGAACGAGGTGCCGCTGTCTGCAGGCGCGGTGAGGTATTCCAGGAATATCGGGGGTGCCGTGGGCGACCCAGCGCCTCTGATCCATCGGGGCGAGGGGAATCGGGGCTGGTCCTGGAGGTATTTGGCCGGTTCTCCTCATCACGGTGTCCTGGACGGATCCACGGAACCGGCTGTAGGAGTCCGCTGGATTATACCAGCAACAAACCTCATTCCTGACCTGTTGCCCGCTGTCCGCATCCCTGGACCAGGAACAATGGACATCCCTTTCTACCCCGGGTCGCTCGTTCGAGTAAAAACGCAACTTCGAACACGGACTGCTCTCGTACTCGGCGGACAGATCCTTGCAGAATTTTCTTAACCGCAGCTGGTCCTCCTTTGGACAATCTTCGTAGCGATCGAGGCGAACCTGATCATGTCCGGTCGAGAGATGACTCTCTTCCGAGGGACCTCCCCAATCCTTTGTCGAGCGCACGTATAAATCTGAATCTGGTATCTGAAATTGGATCGACTTTACCGCGGGAGTGATCTCATTCCCAGCGGTCCCGTCAGCTGGGATGCAGCTCTCCCGCAAATTGCCAGAGGAAGGAGGTGATGACGTCGGAGCCTTGGTACATGTTCCACTGGTTGAGGTTTGTTTGTGTGTTTCAGCGGATCCTCTACAGTAGGAAGGTCCGCCTTGTTCGCCCAAGACTCCAGTCGCCGATCGTGTTGTAAAGGGTGAATTTTGCAGCGGTGTGTCGCCTGCAGTCTTGCTCGTACAATTCTTCGTCGGTTTTTTACTCGGCGAACAATGTTCCGCGACTCGTTCACGGTGAAGAGGAATTTTAGCGACCTCTCGATCGACCAGCCAATCGTATTTTCCTGAGCTGGGTGAGCTGCCGAATATCCATGCGAGATATCGGCTCCTTCCAGATCCGATACACAGGGCGTTGCTGTGGGCGGTTTGCAGTAGCCGTGATAAAACGGCGAGTATCATCTGAAGAAAGGGAAGGGAAAAGTGCGCTACCTTGCGATCCGTGCGATCGAACGTGTTGTTGCGATTGATCGGTTACCTGGTAAGTGGAAAGGGAGACCAAAGCGATGATCATGAGCCCGCCATAATGGAGCGTCTGGCTTAGGAGCTTAGCCCGGCAACCAATTCGCGAAATGGTAAGCCTGCGGTCCAACTTGTAGACGTCGCTGAGCATACCAACGCCATGATGAACGCAGGGGGCGAGCGTCTCCGTTACGCAACAGGAAAATGGAACGCCCTTCGAGGCTGCGGAGGGGCTCTCATTTCTGCGTCTCATTCAAAGAGTCAAGGAAAAAGATCAATATCGACCACGATCGCGAGCTTATCGCTGACATTCAGATACTCACCTGTCGCCGCTCTCGGGCGCCTGCAACCACTCAAGGTCTAACCAGTCCTCGAAGGATTCGCTGCCGCAGCAGCTCAATTCCAACTGCATAGTATCTACCTTTTTCTTAGCCGTTAAATCGATAGGATACTCCCGCATGGATTCCAAGATCCCGGTCTCAAGTCTCCGATCAATGTTCATAACTTGGTGTATCCAGACGCCGCCTAAGCCGATCTCGAAGATCGCAGATAAGAAGCAGAGCGTGCAGTGGGTTAGAAGGAGGTCGTTCAATCGCAGACTCGATTCTGCATTCGCGTATTTCAGATGTAGGCAAACTTTGAAACCGATCGCGTATATTGCCGCGCAGGAGAAGGCGGTTAGAATTATCAACCATGGCCAAAAAAAAGCAGCACCAGGAACTGCCAGATCTAAGTAATCCCTCATCCCTGATGTGTGTAACTTCACCGCTGCAGTCAGTACAAAAACCACCATTATCGCGCACCCGGTGATGTTCATCAAAAATACGGCGATGTAAAGAGTGCGGAGCGACTTCCATTTGTACACTATACTCGGCACACCCATGAGATATATAATTCCGTTCGAACGACATTACTATGAAATCCATCCAATTTGGGAGCTCAGGAATTCACGACTAGGTGACAGTCTGACAGGTTGAGGTATAGTCGATATGCAGTTTCCAAAATACGTATTTTGTTTGCCTGTACCAACGCTCCGTTGTTCGATTGTTGGAAATCGCAAATAAAACGGAAAAAATCGAAGAAAAATCAGACAAAATAGAAGAAAGATGATAATAACGTAACAGTGCAGAAGTCTTGTGTATTTTGATCACGAAAACACGAATCTGTTCACAAACTTGAGCTACTACTAAGAGCTACAAAGATATTTCATTTTTTTTGCTTAAATAGGGAAGAATTAACGATAATACCTGATTTGGATTTCCGAGCTCAAGATGTGTAAGTATTTGGTGGTACGAACGATTTTAATTTTTTACCTCATCATCGAAAAACATTAACGACTTGGAAAAATCTTTATCTTGGGCTAAAAATCAAAATCGTTTGTTATATTTGTACATTGATGTCAATCGAAATAAGACTCCTTGTCTCTATTGTAACGCTTTTATTATGTAGGAAGAATTCGCCGGCGCCTTAGGCTCCGTGTAACCAAAGCAGTTTCTTGGATAACATTGTTCGAATTCTTTAAATTTTGTTTTTTTTAGGTTCAATTGAAAAGATAACATAAACTGACCCAACAGTTAAAAATCTTTGTGTAGTTCTTCAATATATATATGTATCAACACGGTGGAGTCACAAGGATGTATTCACAATATAGTTAAGCGTAAATGACGATAACATCATAAACGAATAATAGGACGATGTGGCCGTAGTTCGAGTTTTTTTTGTTGCATATTTTTGTTGGCATATATGTCAAGTCTATCAGATAAGAAACGGTGTCAGCTGTGACTGTCCGATACCTTCTTGCGTTAACGTTTTTAAATTGGGCTATGTACTTCCAAACAAAAAATAATCATTGGCATTGTTGGTGAATATTAGCCGATTATTAGACCACATCCCAGTCTAAATTGGTGCTTGCTGTGATTCATCACCCCACTTAATGCGAAAGAAAATGGCAGAGGCTGTAATTTCTTTTCTAGTACTGCACCTACTGTCCAATTTGAGTCGACGCTTCCTGTGGAAAAAAATGGAGGAATAGATATTTCAAAGTTTCTCGTGTGGAAAAAAACATTGGAACTTATCAATTATAAGCTGTGCGATTATTCTCACCCTTGAAAACTAGATCCGCTTTAGGCAAATCAATTTGGTAAGCGATAGTTGCCGTGGATTCCTGTGTTCTAGAATTGACCTCGAGTTCGACGCCTACTTGTAATTGCTGACTAGCTTTCTGATGGAAACAAATGTGGCCACCAGCTAAACCTGTAAGAATCGAATGAGAAAATTAACTTCACCGCCTCAATTCTTTGTGTTGCAAAGCTCGGGGATCGATGAGCTTGACTTCTTTAGCAAACGTAGATTGACAGAATGCTTCCAAACTTACTTAGACTACCACTGATGGTGGATTCCCCGTTTGTGTACCTTCCTGCAGCTGATAGAACGGCTATGTGGCCACCTGGAACTCCAGGACCACGTTGATAGGCAAGTTCACCACCCAAAGCTAACGAAGGAGTGATGCTTTGCAAGTAATGCGTTACCAAGACACCTGGTGAAAAACTGATAAGCTCAATTTTCTTGACAAAAATAAAAATTTCGACAGATGATATCGTGGTATTATTCTCACCAGATCCAGATATGATATCGGGATTGCCTAGGGTCACAGAAACTGTGTAAGTGTCGCCGCGGTAGTCGCTCGTCATCTGGGCTGCCGTAAATTTACTTTGTTGCACTTGTGTTACGAGTTTTCCCCGTATCCGTTGGCTGAACTGGTGAATAATGTTAGCATTTAGATTACCAGTAGGGTCTATATCCCCTAGAAGAACGGGATAAGCCTCCGTAGGCGAGGTTTGTTTAGTGCCAACGTACGTCGCTCCGAATCTAAAGTTAAAAAACATTAAACCGTTTTATTTTAATAACATCGACATTGGTTAAGTTATAAGCTTTTTACCTGTATCCAGACTGCGTTATGGAGCTCATATTTATCGTGTGAGAAATGTGGAAATGGTTGCTTAGACCTTTATTCACCATCAGCTTGGCGCCTTCAAAGTTGACTGGAAATACATCTGGAGAGAAACAGAGTCAGCGATAATGTGGGCATTGGGTGGAGTAAACCTGACCTAACCTGATCTGATAGTCATATCAGAATCGTCTGCAACTGACAATCATGGGGCGATTTCTCTCTCGATAATAAGATTGATGAACGATCTTAAAAGTAGAGTTATCATTCATGAAACCACACAAAATGAGTGGTGAGAGAAAAAATCTATAACCTCGACATTATCGAGACTCGAGAAGCGCATGACATTCAGGTGAAGGGATTTATCGTACGTACCTTTACACAGTTTATGAAGGTCTTCAATTGTCCCTGGGTTCTCCAAATTTTGTTGCACTTCAGAGACCTGGGGCACTCTGGAGAAGGCGTTCGTCACCGGGTCTTGCATTGCAAAACCTGGGGCCGGCGACGAAGGCGGTGGAGGTGGAGGTGCCGATGCTGCGAGAACGTTACCCATGGCTTGGTTTTAAGCTTTTAATTTGTTTTCTAAAATGGAGTCTTCACTGCTGACCTACGTCCGAGTAGTCTAATCTCTTCACCGATTCAGTTAGCGATTAACTAGCGTATTTCAAATAATATTTACGCCAAATATCGAAATATATTACCACGATTCTACTAGTTGTACTATTCAGTTACACAAGTCAGCGTGTTTCACCGTGAGCCGCCATTATTAAAGGCCTGAACGGAGCGACATCTGCGCACGAAAAATCATTGCAATCCTCCCGTTGCAGACGATATTTTTCCACCGGCACCGGCCAGCTACAACTCGAAGTCAACGATATCAGACGAGCGAATTTTAAAGGCTATGTGTCAGTAGATTTTATAAGTGAATAATCAAAGAAAAATTTGAAAATGTCGAGAGCAGGAATGAAATTAAAGTCTATGAAGAAAATTGTGGAGAAAGTCGATCATTCTTCAAAATTAAGAACCAACATTCCAGCTGGTATGGCTACAGCAGGGCCACCGCTAGGACCCGTGCTAGGACAGGTTAGGTAATTTCCATGTACTTCGGCTTAATGTCCTTATCTTCCGACATCAGTTTCGTTCTACTTGAGATAATATCTCATGAGAAAGCCATTCTATCCATATCAGACATGTCTTGAATGATACTCATCAGCTTATCTAACTCCTTTGCAGCGCAATATAAACATCGCAGCATTCTGCAAGGATTTCAATGAGAAAACAAAGGACATAAAAGAAGGCATTCCTCTTCCATGCCGAGTTGAAGTGGCCTCCGATCGGAGCTATGAACTGGTTATCCACAAACCACCAGCAACGTATTTCCTCAAACAAGCTGCTGGTATTCAGCGTGGTGCCATGCATTCCAGTTAGTAGATTTACTGTATTTTTTTCCATTGCTACTTCTAAAGTTTTATCCTGGTGTCAAAACAATTACGTTATTCTAGAGGTTGAAGTGGCTGGTAAAATAACATTAAAGCACCTTTACGAAATTGCAAAGATCAAGTCGGAGGATCCACCTTTGGCTCTAATGGAATTGAAGGACATTTGCAACATGCTTGTTGGAATAGCGCGCAGTTGTGGAATTCAAGTAGTCAGGGATTATGATCCCGAAGAATATCATCAATTCTTGGAAGATCGTAAACTAGTTGTCGAAGAGCAGAAACAGGAATTACTAGAGAAAAAGAATGCCAGGATGCTTCGAACATCATAAAATATTGTATTGATCCCATAGTATACGCCAATTTTACAACTTGTAGATATTATATATATATTTAATAAAAAATACATGACATGAACTTTCAGAATGTACAAACGTTTGTCGCTTCCTTCCATCCTTAATCTTGATCTACCTTCAGAATTTTACTATTTAATTATATCAACCATATCTCCACTAATTAAGTAGCATTATAGATATATTGAATCTATGGTAGCATGCTATTGCTCATCTAAATCTAAATAATACGTGAATGAAAATGTAATAGATATGTAGGCGGTTTACTCAAGTATATAGTATTCAAATATATATATAGTATAAATATGTAATAAACGAAAAGAACTTTCAATGATAACGAAACTAATTCAGTTTATATCTTTATTCAATTATTACCTAAAAAATGTTTCCCTCACTCGGATTAATGACAACCAATATCTGATAGCAAAATTGTGACGATCAATAGTAAACTAATGACATTACAATGAACATTGTTTATAAGTATCCAACAAATCCAACGAAGGTTAATGACAGCTTAGCTGATAAGTCCGACATCCCTCAAGATTGGTAGCTGCAGACAGACTATCAGTTCACCTTAGATCGAACAAGATCTGCAAGAACACATTGAATAATGTCATGAAAATTCTACTCAACGAATCATCTTCAAATATGAAGCATTGGTCAGAAACACACACCTGTTTTGTTGGTGAAAGTAGGTGTTTGTGCTGGAACTCTGCTACGATGACCCAAGAATTTTCCAGTTGTTAGAAACATGATGTTCAACCCACTAACTGCTGAGATCCGAGTTCATTTTAACATCCGTTACGATGGTCATCTATAGGATCGGCAAAAAAAACATACATCCAAGGCAGGACTATTTCAAAAACCATCGAATTTCAGAAGTTGATACAGCAAATTTTGGATCTTGATCATCAGGCTTGATACTTCTTCCGATTTCCACTCAACGTGTTATGTACAACGTATGACCATAATACTATAAGATTCGTAAGGAATCTGAACGATTGAACTCGAAAAGTTTAGCTGCCGATATCTTCAAGGTTTCGATGTCCAGATCAGCTTCTCTTGACGACGTCCTCTTCTCTCAGCAAAGTCCTTCGATCCATCTTCTTCCCATGGCGGCATCCTCTTCTCTCATGGCGGCATCCTCTTCTTGTGGCGGCATCCTCTTCTTGTGGTGGCATCTTCTTCTTGTGGCGGTTTCTTCTTCTCATGGCGGCATCCTCTTGGTACGGCGGCATCCTCTTCTTGTGGCGGCATCCTCTTCTTGCGGCGGTTTCTTCTTCTCATGGTGGCATCTTCTTCCCATTGCGGCATCATTTTTCGATAGCTGTATCATCTTCCCATGGCAGCATTATCTTCCCACGGCAGCATTATCTTCCCATGACGGCATCTTCTTCCCATAGCTGCATCATCTTCCCATAGCGAGATCGTCTTCTCCTGGCGGCATCCTCTCCTCACGGCAGCATCTTCTTCGCACGACAGCATCCAGTTCGCATGGCGGCATCCTTCCCTCACGGTAGCGTGCTTCCCTCACGGCAGCATCCTTCCCTCAGGGCAGCATCCTCTTCGCACGGCAGCATCCTCTTCGCACGGCAGCATCCTCTTCACACGGCAGCATCCACTTCCCATGGCGGCATCCTCTTCGCACGGCACCATCGAGTTCGCCCGGCAGCATCCTCTTCTCGCGGCAGCATCCAGTTCCCATGGTGGCATCTTCTTCCCTCGACAGCATGTACGTCCATTTTCTACGATGTCTTCTTTTTTCTGTGTTTTGTTCATCTCTTCTGTAATATGGATTACATATGCCGGAACATATCGGAATACGCCGGATATATGCCAGAAGAACAACGAGCCAGCCTTGTCGAACCAGTAAAGCAACGAAACAATAGCGGATAGATGTGATGCAGATTTAGCAGATTACGAATCGGAACGGTGAGCTCAACGGATGCAAAGTCGACATAGGATTTTCTGTCTATAGAAAGTGCAATTCAGGTGGAACCTGCCAACTCATCCCTCATTCAGATTTGACCAAGTAGGAGATGTCGCCAGGTATATCAAGTCATGCCTAGTGTCGGGGATTCGGGTCTTCATATTCCAAATACAGATTCTAGAAAACTTGGTTAGCATATTTGGGGAAGTACAAGAGACGCCTACCACCTTACGCGTGTCTTTCAAATTCTTTCCAAGTATAGTCAAGCTTACGGTTTAAAGCATCAGACATAATTTCTAGTTGTAATAAAATGAATTTTTACCTGAATTTTCCAAAATTTATACTCAATGGTCAATTCTCATCATATTGCTTAGGCCTAGGCTATCTTCTCCATTCATCATACGTTTGAGAATATGGGGCCTTTTTTAAACATGAAAAACATTTCCAATTCCTTGGTTCAATGTGTCTTAATATAGCGTCTGTTGCTTCAGTGTTAGTTCCTACTACGGAGATTCAGAGTAAGCAGTATACCAACCAGTGCGATCGCTTTTACACAAAGATGGTTGAATAAGTGAAGCATGCACATAACAGCGATGCGATATGTTACATCCTCTTACGATACCACAGATGATGTTTGTGAAAACAAATTATGGTTTTGTGTATCCTGTTAGGCATCATCTCAATTCACATCGGGCCGCATATTTTAACAACAAACGTGATCAAGTTGCGATTATTTTCTTTTAGATAGGTTGAAAGTTCCTTGCCGATTCACTGCAAACAGCTCAAATTTTTTTCCCAATCTCCGGAAATACTTCGGTTAACCTTGATGCGAGCAGCTAATTGATTATAAATCGAGAAATCCATTCCAACAATTCGCAAGCATTTGGTTTTGGTTTTGGTTCTTTCAATCATCGGATTATTATATCATCTGAAATAAATCTAGCCTACGGAGAAAAGTGAAATCTCTACGCCTCAGCCAGTCCCCCCTCACCCCCGCCCCAACGATTATGATTTATTCATGTCATTTGGAAGTGATACAAATATACACGATGTAATATGTAATGATATAAAATAATCGCAAGTTAACAAGTGTAAGTTTTCGAATGTTTTAAATTATGTAACTATGTACTTTTGTGCCATGCTATATAGTTTCTGGACCTAGTCATATTGTACGTACCAAGCACAAAAGCCTAGGTAATTCCATAAATCAGAACATTTTATACATTTTAGGTCACTCACCTAACACTCAGCCTAAACACTATGCAGCTTGACATCCAATCATATTTAAGGTCCATTATAGCAGCGGATCATTGCAAATTGGGTGTCGCATTGTGACATATCAAGTTGTGTGTTGTTAACCCCAACATTATTCCTGCAGGTTTGATTAATTTCCAGGAGCAATACCATCGTATTATACACAGAGCACTACGCCACGATTATTCAACAGTTGTCCGCGAGTGAAGATTTTTTTACTTTGCCAAGTTCTGGGTGCCATTTAAATATTTAACAGAAACATTAATCGCACGACGACATACTACTGACACATATCTTTCAGAAGAATTGCTCACAAAACTACATGCAAGTTTATACGCATAACTGATCCATCATCACCACAACTATTATTCCACTTCACCAACATCCTAAGGGATTATAGGCTTGTTACTATTACGCGACTATGGGCGTTTGCATATCATGGGAATTTCTGCCAAGTCGCAAAGCGTTAACACATCATGCCAGTGGAAGGAAGATTCAGGCGTAATCTGGTTGGGCTCTCTAGAAAAAAATCAAATATTTTGCTGTCCCCCTCTCCCCCTCAGCTCCAAGACTTCGTCGTGTGCAATCCAAATTTCTTTCGTACTACTTTTTACTGATATGTTCTTATTGTGAAAGTACGTTAATGTTGTATAGATGTATTACCTATGTTTTCCGACATCCACACAGTTAAGTAGGATACATTTCTTTTACCTGATACTCTGTCAGTTGTTAAACTTTGGGCAAGTGAAATTTTTCGTTCTCTTTTTCGGACTGGCGTTCCTATTTCTTTGAGCATGTTCGTTCATCCAGAATTTATCACATTACCTCGTCAAAAATGCATTTGGCAATCTATCAAAGCACTGGAACTCGAACATCCGCACAGCTTTCGGCATTCCTGTAGCTCAAAATGACAATGGTGACTTCCCCATTTCCCCCCCACCCCCCAAAATACTTAGAAGGATAATGGTGACGAAAGTAGTCCCGCGCAACGATATCGGTTCATCTGTTACCTCGCTACACGTTGGGAGTCCTCCTACGACAGACACTCCAACAAATCCGCACCCAGGGTGATTTCGACTAACGTGATCGCCTCTCTGTAGCTATTAATTATCACCTTGGCTGCTCCCTCCTCCCCCTCTTCGCCGCAAAGTATGGGTCCATTGTATAAATATTGCAACCGATCATTGACATTTTACCTCGATAACGATCCAACAAAAGCTGGCTCCGGTGAAGTTCGAAATTCTAATAGCGCTCGCCAAAATTTTTCTGCCACTATTCTCTCCCGTGTACCGCATGGCAATAACATTCGCACTGGATCCAAACAAGTCGAATATTTCCGCGTCTCGCCTCATGTCTTCCATCTTCATGAAGCTCGCAATCCTACAGCTCAAAGTAAAAATTTTCGTAAACCCCCCCCGCTGCTCCCCATTTACTTTCAATAACAAAGTCATGGTACTTATGATATACTGCTTGCCATATCAGAGATGTCCGTTAATCAGTGAGGGTTACCATTTTCAAATATCTTCGCACTCGGTGTAACTTGTAAGAATCTTGCTGATAGTACGCTATTGCTGCTCAGAGTCGTGACAAACAGCAGTTGGAGGTAGACTACATGTGTATACTAGTTCTTGGGTTACCAGTCACAGATTAAATTAACCAATTACAGACCTGCGTTCTTGGATTCGGACATGGCTGCTAGCTTACGGTTGCTACTGTCTTGGCATCTCTGGTATAAATCCGATAATTAACGCCAAATCAGTTTCGGTCCAGTTAATGGAAGGAATTTCTTTCGGGATCCTCAGATATTCTGAACATCTTGTATTCTCTGCTGGGAGTTCTGCGGCTCGAAACAACAACGACAAGAACAAAAACAAGAACAGGATCGATTATCCCAGCTTATGGCCGGGTCTCTCAATACTCTACTTGGCTCTCTTCTCTCCAAGACATCCGGAGACGCTCCATTCAAACTCCTTGTCTACCAAGATTCTCGCGTGATACGAAATTCTCGCACAACTACTGCGGCAAAGAAAATGGTCGAGAAACGCTTTTTAAAGAATCAGTACCTCTGTGTATTGCTCTCATTCCTTCGCTTGCAACGTATCACGTGGTCAAGGTAATTTTCCATTTCTCTGCAACCCTCACTCACACAGCTTGCGCATGTTACAGCAACGTCTCTATCTGGTGCACCCCGTGTGATATTGATAAATCGATATTCATCCAGGCAGAGAATCGAGCCGTGCTTCTTTCGTTCGAATCTGTGAAAACACTATTATTTCTAGCCCTAACTGGGCTGGTATCTTCCAAAGTCGCCGAGGTAACAAATGCATTTTTCAATTTGTAGGGAGCTCAGACTTATTGACTATAAACACACATTTCCCATAAGTTGTGACATTCTCGACAGATCCGTAATATGGTGATACCTTCTCCACAGGCAATCTACAAGACTGGTTAGTACATATAGGAGATACACTTAGCGTTGGTATACACTCCCATACCTGTGCACTTTTTCTATCCTAGTAAGGTATCGGAACCGGCGTATTCCTTAACAACTGCGGCATGACGAGGTATTCTACGTTCGGCGAAGCGGGATGATTGGCGGCGTGCAATGCTGTATGGGATGAACCCGTGAGTAGTAAATGAACCCTATTCTCAACTTCTGTTTGTGTCCTCGTTCCCAGCCAGACCTGAGAAAATATCATATTTCCGGGTGGGGAGGGGGTCAAAAAAAAGGACAGCTCACCGCTGGAACTTTTGCCTAGTTCTCTGCCTGAACAAAGGATGACATATTGTGAGATGAGGCCTCTTTTTTGAGGCATGTGTAGCGGAGATTGAGTGTCGGCACGCCGTATTCGACGTCGACGACGTGTCGTGGCTGTCTAAAAACGCAGACTTCCGCTTTCCGTCTTTTGTCTTACAGTACAGCCCATCACCCGCCGCCAAAGGCTCGTTCGCTTGCCTCTCTTTCTAAGTTCGGCTAGACACGCTGACAGTCCGAATGACCTTTGTTTCGATCTTTAGCTTGCAACAGAATTTTCAGGGGTGAATTGCCATACTGAAAAGGATTTACGGAATTAATAGCAAACATATAGAAAATATCGTGATCAAATCAAAATAATATATTTTTTTTGTAAATATCTTTATTTCTTTTTGTCTTTGGATACTCTCATCCAAGTCTTCGAATCTCCATCACTAAAATATATCGTTATGTGTACAGAAAAAAATTCAATATGAACAGATTCTATACCTATGATTACAGTAATTTTTTTTTTTTGAAGAACCACATTCCATTTAAATGAAATATCTTCAACACGCGCAGGATAAAATCGTTTCTTTCATAGTTCACAAGGGGGTTATCATAAATTTCTTTACTTCAAAGAAATAATTTGAATATTGAAAACCAAACTCTTAACTGTGAATTGGAATCCGACAACCTTTGCTAATCATCCCCATTGCTCCTAATCAATTTGATCCAAAATATTGTAAAGGGAATCTATAATCTTTGGTGCAAAGAAAAGACTTTGGTTCTGATACGATCTACAAACCAAACCGCCGACCGGCAGAAAGCTGCCAAATGGCCTCAGGTCTTCCGCTTCCGCACCCTCCAGCCGCCGTTGGCCCCAGCCATCTCCGCCCTCCATTCCAATGTCATCTCAAACGGAGAGACTGCAATTAAAAAATATCCAGATATACACGGGGACATTTCTGCTTGGATTATTCTCTTCTCTTGCTGAGTACTCTTAAGTACAGGAAAGTAAGATGGAGTAATTTTCGCCTTCCTAGGCTCTTCTATTCTTCGCTCTCGGAGCCCCTCGAACAAGGCCCTCTTACTTGAAGGCTCATTCCAATTCGTGGATTGGAGGTTTTCAGACCCAATTGGCTTTTATACAATCATGAAAAGTATAGATGTAGTCTGATGCCAAAGATTGGCTTCATAATATGTGTCCAATGTGCAGTTCCCGTTGAATCATCTTTGCAGGGGAACTTTAATTTCCTTTAACATTGACATGAAGCTATCCAAACTACTAAGTTCTGAACACAAAGGCGTTTGCCAGACATTTCCTTCGAGTCTGTCATATCCTAGGCTTGAAAAGTCCTGCCCATTTGTACAATCTTTGTGATCGACGGTTAATCTATCCTTGACCTGCTGCCACCTATTAAATCTTAGCGTCTGTTTACTGCGCAATTCTCTTTCGGCCGTCGTCAGCGCATAAGTGAGGACAGCTTCCATTCTCAGGTTGCGTCTACGGCTTCGGCGACAAATAACTTTTTTCGAACGTACCCTCAGAATCCAGTTGGATAACTCTTCCGTATGACTCGGCCGATCCACGTCAAATTCTCGGAGCTTAAAAGTGGCCCCCATTTTGTTTTGATATGGTAAAATGTCTACGCCTGTATGCACCTCTATCTCTTGCAAATCAGATCCAGAAGCAGCTCTCGATTCTTAACTAGTTGTATCTTGGGTCTTGTTACTCGTACTCGTCGTTAGTTGCACAATTAAAACGACAATCACTTCCAAACGTCTACTAATTCTTCAGTTGAATAATTAATGAAGACAGTAGCAGTGCACACCAACCTGTATCAAGCTTCGAGTCGCTGGTGATGCTTCTCGTTCCGAACTTGGTACTACGCACTGACTTCTTCGTCACCGGATGATTCAGCCCTAGCTTCCCTTCTTAGATTCACCGATATATGATTCACCATACCACTAGCAACCTAGCTCGATACAGCCCCCGCCGCTTGCGACCTCGGAATGTGCCCGCACAGCCGATGGTGGGAGTTTATGTACCCCAGCAGCGGCCAGCTGCAACACTAGGAGTCCACCCGGTGTTACTCCGCGCTACGTGCTGCAAGTAGTCCTCTCTATTCAGCTCAATTCCGTCAAGTCCAGCTCTTTATCTATGCGAATTTCTAGTAACTCCATACTTGGGGTTCTGGCGATAAATTTTACTAACATAATTAGGTAAATTCTACTCTTCTATCCTGAGAATGGATTGAGATTTCTAGAACTTGAGACGCGGAGTAAAGTAAGTTATGGTCGGTTCTGCGGCCGGGGCGTCGTCGTCGAGACGCTACGTCGTCGGGTGGGCGTCCCCCTCTACCGAAGGCATCATACGGTGAAGGTGACGCATTTGTGATCGTCATTGATTTTCACCTTGTATAACGACGCATAATGCGGAAGAACTAAAAGTTTTTTCTTGGATTCGTTTCCGATCTACTGTTGAACGAAAATTTTCCCATACGAATTGCCCTGTAACTTTTCGGTGCCACGATGATGGCGGTGAAGATAAGAGGAATTCAACGATCGCATATTCCGGTTCATCGTACAATTAACATTAGTCGCAGTCCTCCATGACTTCGTTCGTTGGGCAATTTTCCGAATTGCCTACCTGCATTCCCTTTATCTACCTATGTCTTGCGTTTTCTCAGGGGTTTTTAAGATATTTTACTGAAACCCAGAAAAACCTCCGCTTCGGCCCTGTGCCCGGGGATCAGTTGTAAAAAAAAGAAACGTGTTTATTGATCGGAGCCAGTTGAACCAAATAAACAAAACTTCGCGTCGTCGCGTCGGTGACGCAAACCACTCAAATGCGCAGTTATAGATATAGTTAGATACCTATATTTATGGAAGTCTGTAATTCGTATGTCACATAGAGCATAGGACCAGTAGCCAACTAAGATTCATTATGCCGATGATTCGTTATATCTTTACAGAGTGTACCATTCGGAGGTCGTGAGGTTCCAGGTTTATACATTGTGCGGCCATCAATACGGTGCGCCTGCCTCTCGCAGCTGCGTTGTCCATTTTCTTTTTTTTCATCCATGTTACATACCTGTGCATTGACGAGTAAAGAACTGGAAATAGGGTCATCAAAATGGAAGGTGATCGTTGCGTACTTTCGCTAACGATTAATTTAGTTAAAATTCCAAATAAAAGTTCAATGCTCTATTGATTGCATGAGGTACACGTTAGCGATACAATGTACGTTTCTACTACCGGGTATAAAATTCAGGTAGTAATGTAGGTTATTGTAATTTCCACGAAAAACTTAGCTAAGATTATCTCTAGATTTAGTTATTTATTTACATGGTATATCCAAAAAGTCGCTCGTTCAAAGTGCACGGTCCGACGCATGTTGCATTAAAGCCTTCTGTAACAAATAAAGAAAACAAGCATCACGATACATCCTTGTATACTATGATTAACTATTCGCAACATTAAAATCTGGGCATCTACGTCTGAATCTGAATATACTCAAGAACGGTTTCATAAGCAGTTGCAACAGATAGATTTTGAGGATTCCTTGAAGGGAACCAATTGTACCGTTGTTCCCCCCCCCCCCCCTATCTCTCTCTCTCTCTCTCGTCGATTCTTTCTTTCTCAGTACAAACCTCGCTGGTTGATTCTATTTTCGGTTAACCAATGGTAGCCGGGCCAGCTGCTACCCCCTAATATTTACGATACCCTTCCAGTTACCCTGCGATCGGCTGCACGTGGTAAATTTCCGTTGCACTTATTGTTAGAGCAATAACGACTGTTTCGGAGTATGCGAAATTGTTCGAATTTGGAAAAACAATTCTAATAATATTGGGAATACCGTAGATTAGGTAGATTCATCTGATTTTCAATTTTATTGCTTTACCTTTAACGGTGGCAAGGCGTTTGTAAGTTGAAGTCCCAAGCTTCGCGCTAAGACGATCGGAGCCGCGGTACCTTTGTACAGTCTATGTAGTGCGTCGATGGCCAGCATGGTCGGGACGTTGTGTCGTTGCCGCATTGTTTCGTATTTGCTTAAATACGCCATATCTCCGAGTACAGCTCCATTTCTACTGGCCTCGGTAATGATTTTAACGAGAGCAGTGACGTCTCCGAATCCTAAATTAACCCCTTGTCCCGCCAGAGGATGGATTCGATGAGCGGCATCCCTATGTATATAGGTATACGAGAAAGAGAAAAGTAAAATACCTGAAGGTCATCTGAAAAGTAATTCATAAACACACCCGACTAGCACGACTCCTGGTCCGACGTAGGAAGCGGCATGCCCGAAACCAAGCGGGAACGCAGCTCTAGTCCCCTCGACAATTCTTTCAATCGAAGGCTGTAGTTGTCTAGTTACTCCGCTGTGCAAGGAAAGCCCTTCGAGAAGCTGTCCGAGCGCTCGCATGCCGGCCTCTACCATCCCATCTTTTGGATACATTTTCCATAGCGCGTCGTTCAACTCGTCGACGAATTCTTCTTCTGAAAGGCTCAGCAGTTTCTTTGCTTGGACGGTAGATACGGACCAGACTAGAGAGCTTAGGGTATCTGTGAGCTGTAAACGATTAGATATTAGATCGACTTTGATTCACAACTCTTTAAAAAACGCGACTCTCTGAGAAGAGGTCGTCGGAGTCACGTGACCGAAAGTAGCAACAGAAATTGGCCGAATATTTAGACACTTGTATATTTTTCAGCAATATTTCAGGTGGGAATTAATTTAATTTCGAGGTTTACCGGTAACAATGCCACGGGTCCCCCAGGTAAGAATCTCTGCCAAGCCACGATATTCTCCGTAGGCTACAACAGAATGTTTCCAAGTAAGAATCAGCGAAAATTCAATAATTAAGTAAAAATTCGGTGAATATCCCTCGACGATTATACCTCGGATAGCTGTACAGTAGCGACGACTCCCATTTGCTCGTAATTCCATCCTATGTATGGCACTCCCATTTTTTTACGGACCAATGAATTCACCCCATCCGCACCGATCTGAAAATATTTTTTATTTACATGAGGATATTGCGCCATGCAATAATACCCGTCTATTCTCAATGCATATAGTTGTAACGATACGAGGAGGAATTCATTGTATATGAGACGGGTGTTTTAAAAAGTTCAAAGCTGCGGAGAAGCAGTCGTCCGGATAGTTCTATGGAAAATTGTGAAATATCCGAAAATAGATTAGAGCGTGGGGAGATTAGAATGTTGACCGATCATGTCGATATAATTTTTTCATCGGACATATTTGTTAAAATTATATATTTGTTAAAATACAAATAGGCTAAGTGGCCGACGTCGAACGATTATACATAGGTATTCACCCACACACGTGGAGCTGGATACCAGTACAGCGGTTTCGTTCGATTAGAAGGGGGGCAGATATCTCTAAATAACTTTAGTTTCGTCTTGGAACTCGGGAAGAGCCGCTAAACTTTGGAGCAGTTTGCAGGAAAAGTAGGAAAAAAGAAAATCGCCATTGCGAAATCAAAGTTTAAGCAGACCGCTTGCTTGTGCGAAGCCATTTAATTCAAGCGTGAGTGTACATATCGTCTGCTCTTCGAATCTTGTTCAATTCGAATGATCCAACTTGACATACCTACTACTTAATTAATTTGCAATGTTGATACTAATATTGCAAAAATATCCAAATATTATGTATAAACTATAAAATATATAACTTAGGTATATTGTAAACCCTCCAAGTGTCCGAAGTGGTTAGGGAGTTGTGCCGCGCATCGAGTTTCAAATAACAATTTTCTTGCATACGCACACGTACTAAACTTCACCGATACGCTGAAGTTCTCTTCTGACGAGGGCTTGACATCAGACATTATATGGAATCACAAGGGGGAAAAAATGACGTTACTACTTCTCGTAATTAATCGTTCGTCACGTTCCCCTAATCGCAGAAGACTCCGGTATTGAAGGAATCATGAAAATAAATAAATGAACACTCGCAATTTGGTAAACGGATCGACGATTGCAACAAAATAACAGATTAGAGCTGACCTACGCTATGTTAGTCCTCTTCGGTGAATTTTCAGAGTAGAAAGAAACGAGATATTCGAATGTATGATGACGATTGATAAGAACGGCGTAAGTCGAGGAAATGATAAATGCCGAGATAAAGAGCTGCAGGATGGAGACACCCGCAGAGTAACGTGATAGTGTGATGTCAGTGCGGTCGATGATTCGAAGCAGAAAATATGAAACAGTTTAAATCAGTTCTCTGTGAAAGCAAGGTGGAATAGGAATACGGATCGGTAACTGCGCCAAATATATGGCAGATGTGCTTCATAAACATCGTGAATCGCGCGTGCGAGGTGTTTAAATTACGACTGCGTCTAGAATAACGCTACTGGTAGCCGAGGGTCTTTCATTGTTCACCGCTCGCTCCGTCGGACGATAATACTATAGAAATGGTAAGCCGCCGAGAGATGTAGAAAATTCGAATAAAATTAATCACATGTGGATAACGCGACTTTCAGGACGCGATCGTACAGACTGTGCAAAGGATGTCCAGCCCTGGACGGCTGAGTTTGTTTGCCCGACTGTCTGGACGCCCTAAGAGCGAAGCGCTTCCCGCCCCCGAGGAAAACAACGGGGGGACCCCATCCACGTTCGTCGATTTCAAGGTAAGGAGGTACAAATATAGGAAAAACTAAATTTGGTACGGGATTCTGAATTAGTTTCGAAACTCATTAGGATGAGGAACAAATGTGGGACACCAAGTCCCGAGGCAGCATCTCTTCAGAGGATTGTTCGGAGCTGGCCGTTTTCGCTTGTGCCAGGCAGCGTCCCAAGTCGCAACAGCAATTGTGGGAGAGGGAGGAGGTGATTTTAGCTTT
Source organism: Athalia cordata (assembly GCA_963932425.1). NCBI lineage: Eukaryota > Metazoa > Arthropoda > Insecta > Hymenoptera > Athaliidae > Athalia > Athalia cordata. Next base: position 39,493,014 of record OZ010626.1, read on the forward strand.
ATCGACGCTACCTGCAGGCGAAGTTGCAGTCTCTTTGATTCCTAGCCTCTACGGAGAGGAGCTCTCTAAGATTCTAAACAAAACTCAAACCCTGGACGTCACAGGCAGTAATTGCAGGAGCCACAGACTATCTACTCCCAGTTTTGACAACGGGTACGTTTTTTGTAAATTATACATATACATATAATTGCCGATATTCTTTTCTACCCTCAGGTACATAAGGAAGGCGTCCTTGGCAGCGGAGAACGAAGCAGCTGCGGCGGCAGAGCCTGAGGAACTGATAGCGAAATGGCCGAACACTTGTTTGCTGGTGTCCTGTTTCTTTGGAAACTTTGATCTGGCAAAGCACCTCTTGTCCAAGGGGGCTCGAGTCGATAGTTGCGACGCAGAGGGCAGGTTTGTTGAATAGTTCAAAATGAACCACGTGAAGATATCAATAATCAATCTCAGCACTTACGGTCAAGTTGGAAATAGCATTTCATGTATTACTGTTACCTAGAACACCGCTACATTTGGCTGCATCTTCGGGTTCGGTTGAAATTATTGAGGAGTTGTTAAAGCACGGGGCCAAACCTGGAGAGTGGGATGCGAGCAAAAAATGTACACCGTTGCATTGCGCGGCTGCTGCTGGAGATGTACGATCGGTAAAGCAGCTGATAAAAGCTGGAGCCGATGTGAATGCTGGTTTAGAAGTGAAAAGTGCGCTTCATTATGCCGTATTGAACAACGCTGGAGACTGCGTCGAAGCTTTGCTCGAGGCGGGGGCATCTGCCAATAATCCACAGGTGTGAGATTGCACTGAGCAGACGAGATTCTCATTAATTGATTTTACCGTTGAGCTACATTGAAATTCCAACTGCCAGGTTTATACGGAAACGCCACTTCATGTTGCTGCCAGTCTAGGCTCGGCACGTTGCGTGAGTCTTCTCCTCAATCATCGTGCGGAAGTTAGGGTCCAATTCGGAAATACAAGGTCAACACCGTTGCATTTAGCTGCCGAAGAGGGGAGTGTAGAATGTACAAGGCTGCTACTCGAGCACAAGGCGCAGTGGGATGCAAGAAATTCCAGGGGTCAGACAGCGCTCCATTTGGCAGCCTTGGCACAATCTGCCGAGACCATGGATCTTCTGATCAAAGCTGCAAATGATGTAAACGTGGTAGACGACAATGGAAGAACACCTTTGCACGCTGCTGTTGCAAAGGCTATGAGGGGTGGTGAACTGGTCAAAGCGCTAATACAGGTTTTTATGATTTGTTCTTACCATCGTCCCTCTGATTTCTCTGCAGCAGCCATTTTGAATGCATAGTTTTTATTTGTTTAGGCAGGAGCGGATGTGAACAAGCCGGACAAATACGGATACACTCCTTTGCACATAGCAGCTCTCAACGAAAACTCATCTCTGGTGCTCCTCCTGCTGGCCAATGACGCGGACCTCACCGCCCGCACAATTGGTGGAATTTCAGCGCTGAGTTTTATTGTGCGTAGGACTCCGGATGTGCTGCCAAAATTCTTGGGGCACTTGGATCAAGCGATTTCTCTACACGACCACGAATTGGGAGATGTCGACTGCGAACTGAGACTGGATTTTAAGCCACTGATTTCTGGAGGGCGTGGTGAGGCGGATCTGTTGCTCAGTCTGATAGATGTTGGTCAGAGCCATGCCCTACAGCATCCTTTGTGCGAGAGTTTCCTCTACTTGAAATGGTTGCGTATAAGGAAATTCTTTTTGATCAGTTTGTTTTTCCACTCCATATTCGCGGGTGTGTTCACGGCCTACATTCTGATACAGTATTTTTACCACAAAGGAGATTTGGGAAACCTACTCCGCTGGCCCGTGCTAGGTTTCACATGTGCACTTGCGTGCAAGGAAATATTTCAAATAGCCCATGGCATAACCGGGTATGCCAAACGTTGGGAAAATTGGCTGCAATGGAGCGTTATCATATCTTCTGGATCTGTTTTAATCGGCTCAGGCGGTATCTGGTCCCACCATGTGGCAGCCTTGGGCATAACTTTGGCCTGGATTGAGCTTATGGTAGTCGTAGGCCGTTTCCCAATGTTTGGTCTTTACATACAAATGTTTACACAAGTTTCGATAAACTTTTTCAAGTTCCTGGGGGCGTACTCCTGTTTGATAATAGGCTTCTCTTTAGGATTTACTGTGATTCATCAGGACTACAAGTCCTTCGTGAATCCTTTCGTTGGATTGATAAAAACCATAGTAATGATGTCAGGAGAGTTAGAATTTGAGGATATGTTTTGGCGTGAAAATGATTCAATCATCAAATATCCAGGAACAATGCATGTGATGTTTCTAGTGTTTGTGATTCTGGTAACTGTGATCCTTACCAATTTATTGGTAGGTTTGGCTGTTTCGGATATACAAGAACTCCAACGCTGCGCTGGCTTAGAAAGGTTAATCAGGAGGGCCGAACTTGTAGCACACTTGGAAAGCCTATTGTTCTCACGACTATTGGACTATGCGCCTATTAAGATAGTGAAAATGTGTCGAAAAGGAGCGCTATTGTTGCATCCGCCATACCACTGCGCGATACATATTCGCCCCAACGACCCAAGGGACAATCGACTTCCAAAGGATTTGGTGAAGGCAGTTTATAACTTAGTAATTAAGAGAAAACAGCGAGGAAAAATAATGAGGTGTCCTTCTACACGAAGCATTAACAGTGTGGAAGTTGGGGATATTAGACTGAGTAGGCTGCACAGTATTCCGTCTACCAGCGAATACAATAGGCAGCAGATAATGGAGCTAGCTGCAGAGCTCAAGAAATGTTCAGGTAAACTTGGCGCTCAACTCGATACACTTACGAGCAAAGTACAACTGATTATCAGGGAGATGGAGCATGGCACATAACGATAGACTCTTCCAAATCAATTATTGGTCTGAATGAACTTATCTCACCAGTAGTTTTGTCTCAAAGCTTTGCCCATCCTGCAGAGTTATTCTGGAGTTTTGGCAGTGTTTTGAAGGTAGCAGTACATCGTCGACCTTGGCCCCATATACCAGATCCACAGACTCTTTTCCAGATAGCTGTTTATTAACAGCGTATAGAAGCAAATCATTTTCCACAATGAAGGCCAGTTCTTCGGCAAGATGATCTTCGTTGAAAGTGATCATGGCATCTGAGCAGGCGTCCCAAACCTGTGCGTTCAAGTTTGATTTTCATTAACTCTGAAGAATTGCTTTGCTTAAGAATGTAATTAAAAATTATGTACAACAAGTAATGAATATAAATAATAGATCTGAATATATTCACCTGCATTTTTTTCACTGGTGTACACCGAACTGCTTCTATATGCTGCCACGCTCCAATACTCGACAAAAGCGTTCGAGTTTGCCGATTTAATGCCACTACCCTGTTTGAGTACTTATCTTGCACATGATAATCCTGCTTTTTCCCACCTTCAAGCAATAGTACACGTTTTCCCTCCAGCACCCTGTTGTTGGCTGAAATAGATCCAGGTTCGCATTCAATCAACATCTTCAAACTTTAGCAAAACTTACCCTAGTATAAAATGTATACTAACCTATGGCACAGGCCAGCGTCGTTCCGACCATCCCACCGCCGGTGATAACGATGTCATAATGATTTTTAGGGTCGGTTGCTGTGCTGTAATCTTTATTTGAAATTGAGTATAAACTCGAAACAATCGCTCGGTATTTGTGGGACGACGATGCGAAAACATTAACGCGCGATGTAACTGATAAAACCCGAAGACCCGCCATAACGAACACTCGGCGATTGTCATCTGTCACTACGAGTCTATTTCGCGCCGAACTTCAAGCTACAGTCGCATCGTACCACGTGGAGTAGACGCAGACTACGAAATCTCTGAAACAAGGTCTTGTTTATTCGAGATCTTTATCATCGGTAAAAGTAGAATTTTGAAATTCGAGGTGCGGACGAAATCACCGAAATTCCACAGAAATTACTTCCGACAAGCCATATGCAATAGTACTTTCTAGTACCTCCCAGTTGTTTGATATTTTTGACAGTTCGGTATCGATTAAACCTCGTCAATATTCCAACGTAAACAATACTCACATTTTATTGATCAAATATGCAATCTTTCTTCATTGAGGCTTTGCTTAGAAACGTGGACGCGATGCACGTTGCAAGGCGTAGTTACCATGGCAATGTCCATATCTGTGTAAGAAATGAGCCAGGAGCCAGGGTGCAGCTGATCAGTTTAATTGTGCATTAATTTTCAAAATGTCGGAGCACCAGGATACGACTTTTAATCATTCCTGTATCAAGATGCCCGTCGACCCGTTTAGCAGGCAACCTACACCATTGTATGAACGACCAAAGGCTCTGAAGAATAGACGGTCTAAATCCACAGAGAAGAACCGCAAGATAAATTTCACTAACAGGATAGACGAAACGGAACTGCAGAGTCACATTCCTGATGAAAATGTTGAGCACTTCATGGAGTTTTTGGATAGTATACCTGACTATGGGGACGTCAATCATTTATCCAATGAGCAGTTCAAACAGAAGTTGGATTACTTGAAAAGAAAACAACGGACCTTGCTGAAAAATCTGCAAAATTGTCTTGAAGCTGAAACTGTGGAAAAGATTATGGCATCCTCAGGAGCTACGGCGGATATGGAACGCAAGAAGTTAACAGAATGGTGCCTAGATCACAACAATTTGAGTCTCCAAGGAATGAAATGCAGTTTCGAAGAGTCCAGGGTTGACAGTCCTGTACCATTTCCCTCTGGAAAATTTGCTGGTCTTGCAGAAGATCAGGACTTTCTCACTTATCGGTACCGAGTCTCTGGAGTTTCAGCAGAAGACAGGGGTAGTTTCCAACTTATCCTAAATAACGGGTATAAATTTAATTTGTTATTAGGTGTAAGGATAAGGATGCAAAAACGCTGCATAACAGAAAGATTCACTCGGCTACTAAAAGTTGGAGCACTTGGAGCCAGGCAAAAAGCAAAGAAAGCATCGATAGCGATGCTGGGGACAGCATGGAGACAAAAAGCCTTCCTCCGGACAGCCCAAAAAAGTGGCACCCTACAGTTCCGAAGCCCTTCAATTTCACTATTAGGTAAACCATTCTTCTATTCTTTGAGAGTGGATCAAAACGACATTCCTCTCTTGTACCACTGTCTTTTGCAGAGAAGAAGCAGAGAAGTACATGTCAAGTGTAGAAATGCACGCTGAGGAACAGGGAAATAAAAATGCACCAGACAAAAGATGTCCTCCAAAGAAAAGGCACGCAAGACCAATTCCCCTTACATCGAAACTTCCCATGTACGATAAATTACTTGCTGAAAAAAAAGAGAGGTAGGGTATACATTTTAGCAGTTTCAAATCAGATCAGTTCCGAACATCCTCTTGAATATCCATTGAAAAATTTCCAGAAGTCGAATGGTGCGGGAAGAAAGCATGTGGAGTTTAATGTCGCAGGTGCGCCCTTTCAGATTGGAGTGTGCTCGAAGGGCCCTCACACGTTCCAGCCCGCAATTATATCGAAACGGAGTTGAAAGCAGTTCCTGCCACTTTACTCCAAGATTCAAAGCGAGACCTGTACCAAAAGATTTGTTCAACGTCGATGTATACGACCAAATGCTAGAAGACGATTTTTACAGGTGATTAGTATCATGGACTTAGAGTTAATATGCATCGAATCACCTGCTAATTTTTGAAAAAACGCTTACAGAACACTTGCCAAGAAAGTTAGAGCTTCGGAATTGCTAAAAACGTCATCTCTGCCTCCTTCGATGGCTGCAAGGGCACGGATCAAGTCTGCGAGCGGTGATTCTAATAACCTGTCTGGCAGGGCTAGTGAACGAGTGCGTGAGGGAAGAGAATCAACCGGAGCAAGCGTGACACCTTTGCCATCTGAAAGGTCTAGGTCAGCGATGACTAGCACCAGTTTATCGACAAAAGGCACCAATTTAGCAGCACTACTAAGGTGTCAAGCTTCCAGGTATGTACAATGATTTTGTCAACATTTCTTCAACACCCTCGAACCTAGCTAATATTTCTTCATTCACACTCAGAGAAAAAATGGAACGCGAGATCCAAGACCGCATGGAAGAAAGACGCAGAGAACAATTTATGAAGACTAGGGAGTCGGTGGTGAGATGCAGACCTGCCTGGCGAGCACTGAGGGCTGCTGCAAGGTAGTTGAAACAGAATTTAAAAACATCGTTATTGCGGACTTGATGGTATTATTTTTATTTGACAAGGCACGAGCACGAGAGGGACTTGGCTTTGAGGGCGTCTCTGCGACGAGACGAAGCCAGGGAATTAGCTGAACGCCATCGCCTTCACATGGAGCTGATGCTTGGCCGTGTGACGCAGATTCCGACATTATTTGAACGTCACTCGCAGGTAAGAGACGACCTTCGGGCATTATTTACTCAATATTTCTATGTATAGTATGTCATCGATACGCTAAAAAATAAAGATGGAGGAATATTTCCAGAATTTTCGAGGATCGCTGATCTACTGTAACTCGCCGAAGACCTCTATGAGAAGTTGTGGTAAATCTAAAAAGAAGAAGAGACCAAAACGATCCAACTCAGGAAGCGTCGATTCCTATTCTAGCCTGGTGAGTAGCTCCAGACCAAATTCTGGATCCGTTGCAAGTTCCGGAACTCTAGCGTCGACGAGCCACTCATCGAAGTCGACCGGTTCGAGAAAATCCGTCAAGTCATCCGGATTGTCGAAGAAAAAGGGGGATCGAGGTCACCTGAAGGTTTCCATAAATGAAACGGCGGAACTGATCGAAGATAACGAAGAAAATTATGAGAGATACTCAGGCGGCACGACGCCCAGTGATGAGAATAACGCGAGTGCGACCGAGAGCGACGAACACGATAGCGTCGAACGGTTTAAAACGGAGTGAGTTTTTCATGTATAATTATATTTAGCAGTGAAGAAGTATGCAGTGTGGATAATTTAAATAAGGAGACAGTCATTTCATCGGACAAATTCATCTTCATTCGGGACTAGTGCAATGTAATTTATCTTCAAACTAAATTTATTTCTGCAGCAAACGCAACTGCGGTAGATTTTGATGTATGCATATAAGTTAAGTCGAAAAATAAAACAGATGAAATGAGAATTTCATCATTTGTTTTATCGTCAATAAATAACCACTGATATGTATAAATTCATTTATACATATAATCATGTCCTATACCGGACCAGCATTCGGTTATTTTCTAACGTAATTTTGTTCAGTCCATACATAATATATTTACGTAAAAGGTATGAAAAAAATTATTTAAAAAATTTGTATTAAAAAAAAAAAAATGGAGTCTTAATCGGTCATCGTGTCCAGGATCCATTTCATGTAGTGAATGACACTCGTGTAGACCCCGGGAACTCCTTCAATTCCGCAATTGCGCGGTCCGAAACTGACCACCCCATATTGAATAAACTTAGGCTGACCATTTATGTAAACAGCAGGGGCTTGGAGGGGCCCACCGCTGTCGCCAGAGCATGAATCCATGCGATTGGAGCCCCCCGCGCAAAGCTGTTTGTACCATATATCCACCTTGTGCTCTTTGTAGATCCGGGTGCATTCCTCGTTCCCCACAACGGGTACTTTTACCTTTAGTAGATCGTTGCTCCTGTATCCTGTCTCAGTGGTACCCCATCCGGTTACTGTCACCTATGCGGTTATTCAGTACATTATAGATCGTATGTTCAGGAAATAGATATGCTTATGTAAACCAGAATCTCGAAGGAAATCAACGACAAACCTTTTTGTATTGGAGCGTCGACGCGGATCCGATCGGGAGACAAATGGGGCGCACGCTGGCCGGTCGGAAGTCCGCGTCCCCGTTCATCCTTATCAGAGCGATATCGTTTTGCAATTTATCTCGCACATATCCCTCGTGAAAGTGGAAACGTTCGACTAAAAAGTCCTGGTACCTCTCGGCGCAATTCGTCTCCACACCTCTTTCCCTATCGCAGTCCCTCTCCGTGCTGAGGTCGTGTTCTCCTAGTCTGACTCCTGACAACTTCAAGCCGGAGGCCAATCCGGTGACGCAGTGGGCAGCGGTCAGGACGTACCGCTTCGATATTAGCGAACCACCGCATCTGAACTCGGGAGTCCGTTTTCCCGCGATGTTGTACGCCACTAGAGCCATCCAAGGGAACTCGGTAACAGCAGTTTTGTTACCTCCAAAAATCTTGGACTCGGTTATCGGACCGCACTTGTCATTATCCAGGAGCCGCAGGTTCGGATGATTAGTTACGTCAGGGGGCGGTGGGGCGTCGTTCGGATTGTCCGTTAGCACCGTTGGAGCTGTCGGCTGTACCTGTAAGATTGTGTGATGAAAAGGTCGAGTTCTTGTACGAAATAACTGGCCTCCGATTAAAATCCATTATCATTAAACCAGGATTCAGTCCGAATCGTTATACCTGCTTGTTTTGAGGGCAGCATACTTTAGGTGTGCTACCGTCGAACCCGCAATGCGACCTCTGAAGGGTGTCCAGGATCGAGGGTGGTAGAGGTCTTGGTCTCTTTAAGAGATTCAATAGCTCGTTGCATTCGTTTAATCCGATGCAGGTACCCTGGGTCCGCGTTGTCGTAATGCACGCCTCTTCTGTCGGGTAAATTAGAACATTTTCTTTCAAAAACGACGTCGGGTGTTCTTTTTGCTGGGAGAGGTGGATTAGAATTATGCAGGGGGGCCCAACAACCACCGTTTGCGGCATAACAAACCATAGTCTAGTAGCGAATAAAATCAGAAGCGATGCCGCGATTATACAGGTATAATAGGTCTACACACTACACCCAATTTTACGGCCCATATCAATATACTACAGCATGTTGATAGCCAATATACCTATTACGAGCAAGTAGAGTTTTTAAGATTTGTCCTAAGGGTAGGAACGAAGCCTATTAATCTCAGGCTATACCTATACATATTTATGTACACATATAAGTGGGTATTTATACAGGTATAAGCGTGGTCGAGAACCAGGAAAAAACACGCCATAAATACATAGTTGCAAGGGTCATCGATGGATAAATCCGCGAATCGTGTGTGTGTAGAGTCGTTGTATATTCCGAGAACGCCGTATTTCTCATAACTTTCCTCCTTTGAGATATTTTTCTGATCGGCCCAAACCCTGAATATGGGGAAACAGGTTTTCGAATGCCGGTTACTCTACAATACGAACATGAAGAAGCGAAAAACACACACACATATATTTGTAGGAATATAAACGTACGCGATTTCACGCACTCTTAGAACTAACGTTATTTATTGAAATCGATGGGACAAATAAACATTTTACAGACGCGTATCAAAACAACATGATGTGAACAAAGAAGGGCATCAGAGCAATAAAAAGGAAAAAATAAAACCCTGACCCTTCATTTTCGCGTTTAAAAAATCAAGGTACAGTAACGCGCTGATTTCAGAATTTTTCTGTGTGAAATCGAGATGATTCGGCAATCACGCTACCTGCCAAAATACAAGATTACGTCGACGATGCGTCGTAAGCGCATTCATGCTAAAATTGATCTTTAAAAGGTAATTAGATATAATAAATGAACAGGTATAAGGAAAGGTCATACCCATACATACATGTACATTGAATAAATGTGGACACCAATTTATCAGTAAATTATATAGGTAGGCAATTAATAGGCGTGCAGTATCATAAACCTACGATTGTGAGCCACCACCTGCATCTTAAAATCGATTAAATCTACTCACGTCCATCAGATTTCCAAACGGCGAGTAAAATAAACACCGTGTAAAATAATAGATTGAACATATTTGTTTGTGATCGATCACTGTGACTTGCGGGAAAACAAGGAAGATCCTGGAACCGACGACGCTGTCCGTTCCGTCCGCGCTATCTGAAACTCCACAGCTGAAAGATCGTCTTAGCGAATAAACCTGCGACGCCGGACGTCTTCTTTCAATACGGTTCACGGACGGTGTTACCAGGGGCACATTTCACTGTCGACGCTCGACAACGACTGTCAAGTAAATACCACGGACAAGTCCCGGAGCGGTTGACCTCAACGCTTGGACGACCACTGCGCGCGGTATATGCCTGCTATACCTAGGTGTAGATCAGTAGATGTGTGTATTACTCGTTATATAGGTTGCAGGATTCTAGAGAAATAAGCGAACGAGAAATTCCAAGTCTGTCTGTTGTTCGAAAACCTCACATCGCGGACTGGATGACTCTTCGAATCGTTTGCGATCTGATCGAATGCGTCGCACGTTATCTACGCACCTAAACGCACCCGCGTCGGTCGATCCGATATCGTGACGATTAACTATATTGTACAATACGCGTAACGTATTTACATACAACACGTTAAACTGCTCACAACTTCTATGGAAAGGGAACCGACTTATTGGTCGATTTGCGACACGTCGCACGTTCGGTTTCGCATACAATTGTTCGCCGATTTCATATCACCTTATCCGGGAATCACACGAGCGTATATATCGTTCGTGGAAGAATTATCGCGTGGCGTTCATATTTGCCCATACTTAACGTAATTACCTACATTGTAACAAACATATCTACTAGGTATAGCGTTCCCTATACCGCTGCAGGTGGTCAGTTTACGAAGAAAGTTAAGACCGAGCATCCGGTCAAATATACATACCTATGTCTACAAAATAAGTATTATATCGATATGTCTGACAGAGACCTTTAAATTATCACAAAAAGCAGCCAAAGTGGGAAATATATCTAGATGTAGAGGTCGACGGGTTATCATCGGTGTGCTTCGGATGAGATTTCGTTACGTCAGCCAGCTCACGGGGATCCACCGCAAACTGGTATACCTTCTCGTATGCCAGCGCTGCGCATTAAATCATTCGCAGCAATTATTTCTTGGAAATATAAGCAAGCTTCTTATTATAATCATAGACGAGATTTTCAGTTTCATTCCGTGTGGCACGGTACATATATATACATACATAACTATGCGTTGTATGTTTACTTGTTTAAGATATAACCACATACATCGACATACGCTTGATAAATAGCGAGCGGAAACTCCGTCGTGGCGACGCGATATCCGTTCATTTATTGACCTATTTATTTATTCATCAATTTATCATTTATCCTAATTATTATAATTAATCAGCGTGTGCCATAACGGTTCGTGCGATTGCAGCCTGCCGCTTATCGTTTCCAGTGGGAAGGAATTTAGCACTCGATGATAAAAATTCAGTGTGTACGATACAGAAGGCCGTAAGGAAACAATCACATCTATACTTACCTTGGACACTTTGGTCAGACAGTTTTTTTGTGGTTGAAAAAAAATATTCATAACCAGTTGCGAGAATCGGCCACACGTGCGGAAAAAAACAACAAAACAAGAGACAGACGGACCAAAGACGCATTTTGTGACCTTTTATCCCTCCAGTCGGGTTGGCGAAATTCAAATTTTAACAATCTCTTCGCGTTGCTCCCAAGGTGGTGAATAGGTTTTTTTCACTTTTAACATTCGACGCTCGATTGCTTTGCGAAAATAGAAATGAATGATGTCGCACACGAAGGTTCGACTCAGGAGATCCGGAAGGATAAGTATAAGTGTATAATTCATAAAAAAAAACACGGAGATGTAAGAATTTTCAAGTATCTATATATCAGTACCGAAGTTTGTTAATATTGGTTAAGAGAAATATCACGAATGCACCTTACGATGCAGACGACCTTATTAAAGTAATCCTCCGTATAATCGCGCCGGATCAAGGTTGTGGGTGTACCTTGAAAATCCTCCAACCAACAGGTTCATCCGTCCATCTCCCTGATCGGTTTTCCCTCCTTGGACGTGTGGTTGCGAAACTTAATTTCTTCGACGATCGGAGGTCGTTATCACTTCATCTATAACGATGTATCCCTATGCTCTGATCTTTGATAGGATCCACGGCATGAAGCTGGTTACTCTGGTGTAAACTCCGGGCCAGTTCTGCATACCGCAGGGCGAAGGACCGAAGGATACGATGCCGGCGGCTGTCCACTGTAGGGTACCCCTGTTGCTCATTGCTACGGACATTAACGGTCCCCCGGAGTCACCCCGGCAGGAATCTCGCCCCCTCTCGCCCCCGGCGCACAACTGACTATTTCCGAGCGTTATTGAAGCGGACTGGTAAACGCTCGAGCACTGGGAAGGGTCGGCCAGCGGTATCTTCAGCTTCAGTTTGACATTAGACTCGGACCTGGTCTCCGTCTTTCCCCAGCCGGCGACGAAGAAGAACCTCGGCGATGTCGAGGAGTTTGGCGGAAGGCAAATAGGTCTGATGAAGCTGGTGAAGTGGACGTCGCGAGAGAGTCGGAGCAGCGCGATATCGTTGCTCTGGTCCCTTGATTGCGGCTTGTAATCCTCGTGAGCGATTTTTTCCTCGATGCCAACGGTGATGGGGTCATCGGCGCAGTAAACGCTGTCCGTACCATCGGGAAGACAATCTCTATCGGTGCTCGTGTCGTATTCGCCAAACCTGACGCCGACTAGGTTCCAGGACTTGGGTAGGTCCTTTCCCTTTATGCAATGCGCCGCTGTCATGACGTAGCGCTTGCTTATCAACACCCCTCCGCAGGCGGTGGTTCTACCATTTGCTGGAATCAATTTTTTCATTTTTTTCATTTTCAAGATAGGAATGCGAAACGCAGAAGAGGCATTTGATGTTCAACAAATATCGAAAACTTACGTTTCGTGTACTCCAAGAGGGCCATCCAGGGGAACTCGGATAGGTCAGTCCTTTCCCCGCCGACCACTCTCTGGGTGAGATCCTCGCCGCATTCGCTGGGCAAGTTTCGATTGGAGGATAAGTCCCATGTCCCGACGTTCACTGGTCCGGTCGAGGAGTTATCCGTGGGAACACCAGGGTTCGATTCATCGCCACGCGGACGAGTAGACGTCCCGATGTTGGAGCAGCAAACCTTCGGGTCCTTACCTTGAAATCCGCAATGCGATTGTTTAAGAAGGTCGTAGGCATCGTTGCGAAGAGGACGGGCCTGAAGAAGCTGAACTAGCTCATCGCATTGGCTTATTTCGACGCAATAGCCAGGAACATTCCTAGGAGTATGGCAATCGGTTGCTCGCTGGTAGGATCGCTCTGTAATGATGGTACGATTCGTAAATAATGTAAAAATTCCCGTAGTACAGAAGTCGAAATGAAGAGACGATCTCTAGGATATAAAGCAAAACGAAAAAAAGTCGACTCCGCGACGAAAGAGCAAAGAAAAAGTCGAGGGAAATACCCCGGGTTCTTTACGTTTTCCGTAAGTGTATACCTATGATAATGTGGTTGTTAGAATGATGTTGACCGTAGTAATTATATAGTGGTCTTTTCGGAGAACAAGAATTGCCAGTCGCGGAAGAAGACTCGTCATTATCATTATCGCTATTACATTATTATTAGTATCGAATCGTTAGATCGCGCAGTTAGGAATCCAAATTTCCCATTACGTTACTATTGCTCTCACTGACCGCGACCGTGTATGACTATAGATGCACGGAAAATAATGACAATTTCCTGGATAATCGATCGGAATCACTTTGAAATGGTAATTGACATAACAGGGTACTGGGGTATAATTTCTATCGCTACCAGACGTGCTCAGGGAATATGGTACGATATCGTGATTATTATAATTGTTTGACAATGAGAATACTGCAGAAGCGGCATCGGGGTATAAAATATAGTTATCTACCGGTAAACAAATTGTTGTGACTCGGATTTACATATTTTTGCCACTTCGACCGATAACTACTGACCCCGATGCCACCCGTAAGTAGTATGCCTATATGTATAGCTCTTCGTCAATACCACAATTTCTACTCAAGTTACTAATTCAATTTATTAAGAACAAGATTCGGACGGAGATAACGAACATTTTTCTGATCGCTCGGGTCGCTAACAAGTTTTCAAACGTTGAAATTATTCCACGTATGTGTGCGTTGACGATATGATAGCCTAGGGCGTAATGACGCTCGTGTCATTGGAATTTTTCCTTATACTTAGATAAACGCGGATTGAAAAAAAAAAGAGAATCAAACTGACAACGATGAAGAAATCAGAACACCAATCGATGAAAATACTCACGTGAAAGCACTGCGGGCGAAATTACTTGAAGTAATAAGACAGTCTTCAGGATCAACGAGATTAACCGATTATAGTTAAGATGCCCCATCTTAACTCGAGATCTGATGCAGAATACGATCGAACAACGATCAACGATCAACGATCACTGTGTAGTATGAACCTACGAATGAATATCTTCGGTTGTTGAAGTCTTAATCTTCCAAGACACTGACGCAAAGCCTCGGACTCTGGGCGTCAACTGGCGATGTGTATCCGCCGGCAGTTCGTTCCCAGGGTCGACCGCTATTTATCCTATCCCCCTTCCTCGCCTTGTTGACTTGTACACGCGTTTTCAAACCGTAATAATATAAGGATTCCCTCGGCTGTAATGCATCGCAGCGTAATTGTACGTATCGTAGTAATGGGATAACGTCGATCGGTCCAATACAATAACCCGTGAAACTTGGGTCAAGTATCCGAGTCGCGTAACGAGGAAAACTGCGGCCGCAATCATCCGGCGCATAACTTGAAGTAGATCGTTAGTCACATCCTCCGGAAAATACGCGGTTTTTCTTTAATTCTTCTCATCAATTCGCTACCTCGCTAGTCGAATGGCTGTCAATGATACGCCGATACCTATGTGTGGACCAACTACACGGTTGAAGATTTCGTCTTAAAAACGCTCGATGTGGATTGTCTCAAGTTATGCGGGTAGTTTCAACACATTCATTATATAATTTACGACAATGATTTCGTGATGTTTTCAGCGAAATACTCGATCTCTGAGAGAATCATTTACAACACGAAATACTCATTCGTGTATGTGTATAAATACATTCATTAATTCGTATTTACACATACGTAGAAAGAATGTATACCTAGTAGCCGATATGATTTACGGTACTGTGAAAAGGATCGGTTATTGCCGACGATCACAGTACGGAATTGTACGGTCGCATAACATGGAGAATCCAAACGAGAAAGTAGTCAGAATTCTCGGAGCAAATTTTCGATAATTGTATGCGAGCGGCATGTGATAAATATTTAACTCTTTTTTCTGTCTATTTTGTATCTGAATAATTAACGAGGCGTGAAGCAGCTGATTGAGTACAATGATAGATATTTTGTAAAATATTATTCGCGAATTTAATTTGGGGCACTACAGGTCATGGCCGCTCACAAGTTCTTTTGCAATCCGCGCGTCGTCGTGACTTCGCCATTTATCATTCTTAGATGGTAAACATCGACGGTAATGAACTTATAGATATGGTACCATAGCTATGTCTTGTAAACAGCCGGAAAGCAATGCAAATCGTCGCAGGTATTGATTTTCCAAGGGGTGAAAAAGGGGAGATATTTGGCTTCGATCATTCAACGATAAATTTGAACCATTTTAATTTTCATCAACATCCTCCGGAGGTCACATGCGAGTATATATCGAGGGCAAAGAACCGGAAGAGCTCAACCCTCATTTTCTTTGAACTTTGAAGTAATTTTTCAGCATGAGGAAAAATATCAAATGCGCTCTTGTGACCGCATCAGATCTTCGTGGGTTACGCCTTTCTGATCCTTAGCCCTCGATATAGTTACAGAAATCCCCCGAGGCTATCAGGGATGGATATTCTCCAATATCCACGACGCGTACTCCGACATCTTCGTGTAGACAGCGGGCGTCGTGGATTGTCCGCAATGCGTGACGCCGAAGGAGACAACGCCGATGAGGTAATACCTAGGGGGCCCGTCGAGAGCCTCGACCTTCATCACGGGCCCTCCGCTGTCGCCCGCGCAAGAATCTTCACCGAGTATCCCACCTCCGCATAACTGTTCCTGTCCGATTTGCGCCCTGAGTCGGAAAGCTCTTCTGCATCTCTCCAGATCGACCAGCGGCAGCTTTACGGTTTGGAGTAGTTTGCTGGTTTTTTGAGTATCTGCGGCGTTATTGTTTTTAAGATTTTTATATTTCCCTTGCGGCGGGGAGAAGAGTCAGGAATCCTGGAGTATAGTCAACTCACGTATGTCGTATATTCCCCATCCAGCAACCTCCGCGGTTTCTCCAACGAAATTTCTGCCGAGCAGCGAACCCCGGATCATGCAGATCGGACCGACGAGGTCTGCGTGAATTATAACTCTGCTGTAATGCAGCCGTTAAGAGCTAATGTTAAATTGAATTTGCCAAACAAAACAAGCAGTCAACGAAAAGGATTGAGGAGGAGCTGATGCAAAAAAAGAAAACGAAAAAGAACCGAACCAAACGGAACAGAATATGTGATTCATATTGATACGACTCACCGTTATATCGGGCTGGACTTGACAATCTAACGAGAGCTATATCGTTGCTAAATCGAGGGGTATCGTACCCCTCGTGGACGATAATGCGCTCCGGTGCAATGTCTTGCACAGGATCGCCGCAGAATCCACCTTCGCAATCCGGATCCGTCTCCGTGTTATGCTCGCCTAAACGGATGCCAGCTACCTGAAATCTACGATGTAGAAAAGATAAAGTTGAACGCCGATCAAATACCCTTATAATTTTGTAAAAATGACGAGTCCAACTTCTTACTTGGACGGTAGATTGATAACGCAGTGTGCGGCAGTGACTACGTAAAATTGGTTTATCAAGGTCCCCCCGCATTTGTACTCGAGGTGTCGTTCTTTGACCGTTGCGTTCTCGGCGTCCTCGTCGACTGAGGCGTAACCGATCCTTGCAATCCAAGGATAAGCACCTAGAGACGCGTTTTTACCACCAATTATACGGTCGGTGTTGCTGACACCACATCTCTCATGATTCAGCAACGACCATCCAGGATGGCCTCCGACGTCTGTTTAGAATTTGCATTAGCGGAAGGGTATTTTTGTCATTAATCTACGAAGGTATAAGGTGCGTTTCCTTACCCAGTAGGGCGTCGAGGGGCACAAGGCTGGTCAAGATGCAGGGTAATAATCGACACCACATAGAGATCCGCATCATTTATCTGCAACGTTGGTTGCGGTTATACTCGGAGTTACATAGAGAAATAAAATTCATGGGATCACGATAAACAATTTAAACGAGTATTCGATAGCTGTTCCATATGCTCACGCGGTTGGATATCCGTTCTCGTGGCTACCGGAATACAAATGGAATTCCACATCGTTAAGTAATCTACCGTCGAGTTCTTACCGCAATGGAATAGATCCTCCAAGACACGTGTTGTCCTACGTGTTCGTTTAATGTCGAAATGTAAGGTGTGTACGTTGATTATGATCGAACAAGATGCGTAAAACAACTGGGATGCTCTGTTATCGATCCAACGCGATCCAAGCCTCGATCGGTGGCTTATGTAGTCGGGCGGCTAAGCCAATAAATTTTCAACGATTATTCATTCGCTTTGCTCTGACAAACCGTGAAGCGTTGGATCGGATACGGTGTGCCTGCCTTTGTATAACTCGATCTCGACGCTGATCGGAATACACGAAGAGTCGAAATGAAGACTTTTCTTTTAAATCTATACATATACTACAGGATCAACTAATACTACTTTTCTCAGGTCGGATTTGAAGAACGATCCCCTAGTTTCTGTTTTTTATTTCTGAAATAAATGGAACATTTACATCACGATGATGAATAAAAAACAAAACCGATAGAAACTCGATAGGCTTTATTTTATTAAAAGATAAAGTTATGATTGATAATCTACGATGTTGCGGCCACCTTTTGAACTTCCCTAGGAGTAATTTGTGGAGCTTCTTCTCCAGAAGACAAATTGCGACTTGTTTCAGAGTCAGCTAAGGTCTGCTCATCTCCAGCAGCATTTTTAGAATCCTTACTTACAACTTGGATATCTTGAGAAGTTTGGTCACTCCCTTTTGAGTCAGACACTGTCGAGTCGTCGTTACAGGAGGAGGAATCAACGTCCGATTCTGAGTCGTCGGAACTTCCGAGTTCATCGGAGTCTATGTCCAATCCTATGGCCAGTTTCTTTTTGCCGCTGCGGCCTTGATCTTCGTTTTTTCGTTTGACTCCAGATCCCCCAGCCATTGCAAGTTTGAAACCTTCTTCGACAGCATCTCCGACTTTCTCCGTCAGAGTCGACCTCTCCTTTTCATAATTTTTATCTTTAAACTCATGCTTCGGTTGTGCACAGAGCCTCTCTAGTTTTCTCTTCTTTCGTTCCACAGCCGCCTCTTCCCTGGTGGCTTGCTTGTCTATCCAGGATTTTAGTCTCTTCTCCTCGTTTATGTCCCTCAATCTTCGTCCGCTAAGATCACGACATGCTTCTCGATTGGTCGTCTTCTCAATTTGAGCCCCAATTGCTCTCAGCATCGATCCAAAGCCACCCTTACCGCCGAGCGTACGTAGAACCATGTCTATCTTTCCATTATCGCAGATATCTTCATCTGTGAATATGTGTCCGTTATGCAGAAGGTAGAATTCGGTCGGTCGCATCCCCTGTAACCATCAACCAATATGATATTTCAATATTACATTTGTGCTTAACTCATCTAGAATAAGTTCAGGTTATGATAGAACGTCATGCGATTTCCTTACCGTGAATTCCATAACTTTGATCCCAACATCTCTCGCTGTTACACTTTCCTCAAAAGAATAGATTGTGGTCCGGTTATTCTCAACAGTCACCTTATTTCGCGACATGTCTTACTTTAAAGTAGATTCGCTTGTTTACTTCGCAAAGGGGAATGTGTCAAAATATGCAATGACGGCGTTGCAACCACTGGTGCAACCTTCAGTTATTCGGACACGGAGAGCGACCGTAGACTTACGCCGTCTATCAGCGTTTTGCCGAACCAGTTTAGCCGTCGCGGCAAGGTTTTAAAATATAGGTAAATCAATCTGCTACCGCTACGCAGTTGCCTGAATGGCGTTCTATTTCTGGTTCATCCTTGAAATTTATACTATCATCTGGAATAATCACAATCACTAGGTCGCGACGTTGCATTGCATTGCGTAGGTGGACAAAAATGAAAGAAAATCAAAGAACACGCCCGAAATCATGTGGAAAAGTCCGCAAAGCAACCTTTGCAGGGTTCGCCAATGTGTTCAATAATAAATATATGAATAAATAAATATAGATTTTCCATAGATTTCTTCGCGACCAGCGTCGAGACGTACTATGATCCAATCCAACAAGCGCAAACTCTGGAAATAACCGTAACTCTTGATGCTACTATATTATACCACTACGTTGAGCAATCGTGGTCAGGGGCAAACAGCTCTTATGTTTATACGTACTGCCAAATACCGATGGGCCCAGTTAACGAGTCTGTGTAACAATTATATCAATCTTTCCGTCGTATTGCGAATGAATTTACGGTGACCACAAAAAATGATTAGGAGGAAGAAGAAATAGAAGAAGAAAAACATTCGGCCGAATATCCGGAACCGAATTAAAAATTACCCGCACCTGCAGTTATAGAATGCATCGTGCGATATAGCCAATTATTCCGCATGCCTTCGTTGTACACCTATACCTACGATTGTAGTAATAGTATTGTGTGTGGGTGTGAACGATGTATCGTACACCTCGGATATCACCACCCGTTGAGATAGCGAGCTTGGAATATTCATGTCACTCGTTACCATCTTGTCTAGAGTGCGGGTTAAATATATTCGGGGTGCACGATATGCGAATACCTTAGCTGGTATTCTGCCAACCAACGTACATACAACCAATCTTGGGCGCATTCGCTGCATCCAACTATCCAACGACCAAACCCGCGCTACGTACCATGCGAATGCCTCCACCTATAATATGCATTCATTTCGCTCGGCCGTTCATCGTGAAATTTTTTGAGAAAAAAAATTTCACGTCCCGCATATATCTTTTACCCCGTAACTGATACGTTCACGCGCAGCTGTAATTATTTTTATCCTTTTAAACTTTTCGCGAGGAGTCTCCATGCAAGGTTATATCTTTCGGCAAGATACACGGAAGGGATGCGGATTAAAGCACGCAAAGCACCTGAAGCTGATTTCAAATGCTATCAGCTGATCGTACATTGTAGAGCGTAGGAATGAACATGCGTATTTTACGATCCAACCAGATTTCCCTCCAGAGTTGTTGCTAGGGTTTCAATTCGGACCCTGTGTGACCAGGAAGGGTTAAAATGAACTTGATCGACTTCAGGGTTACGTCGCGAGCATCGCACGGTGATATTTGGTCGTAAGCTATTGGGATGTTAGCAAAACAATTTTGCAACCCTAACACCACCGTTCTATTTCTTCCGATGCATCAGCGACTGCGACGTACGCGGCGTTATAGTTGGTTATCATGACGCAAGAAGATGGTGATCGCATAGAGTGCGGAGTCCAACTGAGCGGAAGAGGAGGGAGGAAGGGCGCCGGGTGTCTCGGACGTCGTTGCCTGGGGCGGACCGTTGCAGAATCTTCCGAACTTTCACCGCGGCCGCAACAATTATCAACCACTGTGGGTTCCAATCAAAATTCAATTTTTTTTTTTTCCTATTCTTCTTCTATCAAAATTATCTACGTCGATGAAACAACAACAAAAACAAAAACAACAATAAAAAACAATTAATAAGTAACCACCACAACAAGAACAACAACGAAAATATTAATAATCATAATAATAATAATAATAGATAGTAATAATATCAGTAAGACCAATAATAATAATAATCATAATAATAATAATCATTACAACTAACAGAAAAAAGACGAAGAGTAGGAATTACCGATCGTTCGAGATTAAATAATATTCCCATTATTAATTGAACAGAATTTCGATCATCAAAGGAGAAAAAGAGAAACGGCAAAAATGGTTTACGAAAGCGACTTCTACACGACCCGGCGTCCCTATTCTCGACCCTTGGCGTCTTCCTACACCGTAACGGTCAGTAAAATATATAAATGATTTTAATAAATATCACTGCATAGGGAGAGTATAAACGATCTGAGGATATCTATATCGAAGGAGTGAATAGTAGAGTGCGGATGACATTTGACGAGAGTGTCGACAAGTGCGAAAGCGGAAGAGAAGGGTGAGGCAAAGTAATATACAAAGTAATCGGGAGATATATAGAGATAGAGAATGAGGGTGGAAAACTGAAGACGGAGTACCGGTTGGGGTGTGTCCTATATGATATAATTAGTTAAGTCTAACAAGTTTTCTATCTAGATTGATAAAACTGCAATCACGGATGATGCTGATCCTGTGTGTTTCACCGCATAATTCAAGTGCGCGGTTGGAAACTTGAGATTTTTATTATCGAACAGAATTTCGAGCAGTTTTCAAAACTTGCAGTGTTTTCTTCTTACGTTTCTACATTTCTCGTGATACAGCTTTTGCCTTATCCTCAGCTGGATTCCAGTGATGTTTTTTGCTTTTTTCTATACCTATACTCGATGCACAATACCGACATTTTTTCCCATCTATAGCTGCTTGAATCGGTTTACCCATGAGTGTATTTAGTTTTTCAAAGCCGCCATCTCGTCGGCAGAAATATCCTTCAATCGCGGAATACGTGCGCCTGCACGCATAGGTACATATGACAATACTCATAATCACGCTTGAAAATCTTGACCCCTTGTGATCGGATCGAAAATATTATAACGGCGGCTCCGAATGTGATTTCAATATATATTCACGATACAAATATTCTAGGCGGACACGATAACGTATATCGTGAAGTACATCGACTGTAGAATTCATTTCTTCAATTGTTAGTTTTGTTATTGTTGCGACTAAAAATTATGGTATTTCGAATCGCTCCGAAAATACCCTGCGATTGGTCGTCCTAAGCGCAAATGACGTGGTATGTTCCCCCCGACCGTAGATTTCGTGTGCAACGCAAGCTGTTGGCTGTACTACACTATCGCACAGGGCTCCTATTGGCCCCTATCGTCGTGGAGAGCACTTATCACGTCACTTACTATTTAGCAGTGATTCGAAATGTTTGATTTTCAATCGATTTTTACCTAAAAAAATAAGCTAATATCATCGAATTTGAATTTTACAATTAATTTATATACTCGGTTAACCGACTAATTCTCTCTCTCACAGTCTCAACTTCCACACTATATATTACAATATACCTTACTCTTGACTTTCATATCATCGCAGCATACCTTTCATCACGCGATATTTTCGCGGTGCTCATCGCGAATAATCTGCAATTATCGCATCATTATATTATTACAATAAAATGTGTATAACTTTAATTTTCCTAATACACACCCTTTACCGATAATAAATAATTTAACCCGACCAGCAGTGCGTGTACAGTACATATGTGTACATATTTAGATTCTCTATCGTACGTATAATAATCTTCAAGATTCGAGTATAAGTTAAGCTCGCATCAGTTTGTCCTATTCATAGCTGCGGAGCGCCTTTTCTCCGGGTTCGAGTAGCGTTAAACTTAGCCGCCGACTGGATCTGAGGAAATGTTAATTGCGCCGGATCCTCGGGAGCTGATCGGTAGTAACGCGCAATCACAGCGAGGTATTATACGAGGGTATGGAGGACGCGAGCATTCCGCGCGGCATCGGAAATCGTCGAGAAAATTTACAGAGCTGGAGGGAAGGCCGGAACGGAAATACCACGACTCTGTACCATGCCTACGTATTATACATTTTTACATCACCGCTCGAGGAAAACATATCGGATCTCGTCGCTCGCGATGGAATTTTACGATGTCGTAGACTACCCGAATCGTGAATAGAAACGCCAATGATATAATTCCGAGGATTTTCGAAATACCTCAGAGGCATCGTCGTCGTTGCGCCTTTATATATTTTCGCGTTCGCTTAATTTCGATCGAATTGTATCGGCGAGTCGGTGAATTTATACGCATCTACGTTTATCCTGTAGAGATATAATTTGGAAGATCGCGGTATAACGAATCCGTAATGTGGGCATCAAAGGCGGATGGTGGGGCGAACGAAGGGGTGGCATATGAGAGCGCGATGAATATGCGGAGGTATAGCGTCGGTGTTGCGTTACGATGCCCTAATTTAGACGCGCGTATGGTCTCGCTGCTTCACTCCTTCCCAACTTTCCGCCGCTGGTCGGTTTATTCTTTCGCACACCTATAACATCCTACGCCCTACCCACGCACACGTCGTCACCAAATGACCACACCGCACCCGTATATTTCATATTAAATCGATTGGCATACAACTACGCACCGTAGAGGGTAGTTTACGGGCAATTCACACCACGTATAATTAGCGACGTTGCGAAATATTTCAATAACTATATGTTTAAATACGAATATATAAGTGTCCCAGAGAGAGGGAGGGGGAGTGGAGGGATGCAAAAAAGAACAGCTGAGAAAAGAAGAGGAATATCGAGACTTTGTATATTTGCATGCGACCCCCCGGCGATATATCGCAGTGTGATGTATAATTATACCATAAATCGATATACGAAGAATCTACACGTAATGGTGATGATATAATAATGACGATAATGATAACGATGGATATCGCTATGTAAAGAATAGTAAAAAAAAAAGAAAGGTTGGGTGTGGAAGTGAAGACGTGAAGAAGAAGGCTCCGAGTTTTCAAATAAATACCCACCACCCTCCACGCTCCTAACCTTTTCCTGAGAAAGATCGCTGCAGTCGACTCGAGAGTTACATAAGCGAGGGCGTATGTTAAAAAATTCCAGAAACGGGAGTTGTTCCCCTGGGAGAAGGTACCGTTCGTCCCTCGGCCCTCGTTAGTTCCCGAGCCATTCACGGTATGGGGCCGTAAGAAGCAGGATCCTCAGAAAGAGTTTTACCAATACGCCACCCTGAAGGACAAGGAAGGCGTGATCCGCGGTAGGAATCCGTCCAAGGACGACCACACGCGGCAGCTCATCGAAGGGGGAACCGTTTCCAAGGTCGGGCTCGACGCTGCGGCGGAACTTGCGGCCAAAGGACACGTCTACGAGAGGGGGATTCTCTCGAGGCAGCCGGGAATGGAAAGGCACGCCATCACCCCAGCCACGGGAAGGACCAAGATCCTGATGGCCCTTCAGAGGCCATCGTGGTACAAGTACTGAGGATCTCCGCGAACCTCGACCTCCTCTGGGACCATACGCGTCGACTATACATATAAATTGCCTGCAAGTCCAGAGGATCTCGTCGCCATAGAGTACCGTACTCGCGTGTTTTTCATTCATTAACAATAAATACTGTAAACAAAAATTTAAGAAGCCGATAGAGACGTAGAGTTCGGGTATATACCGAGATATTGGTGCAGCTACGCAGCTTCCGCGTAGATCGAATACCGATGACCGAGCGGTTGGCATCGAGACACGACGAACAATGACAATTGCACAACAACACCTGGTTGAATATTATAACACCTATGTATACATGCACTCCTATATATTCATTGATTCAAATACATCACCTTTATAAATACCGCATAACAGTCGAGAGAATTATTTAACCGATGCAAACCCCATACCTATATCATACCCGCACGATTACCATCGAGAGACTCGATAGTCGAGTCTCGCGCCAATATCACATTGAAAACAATAGGGTTATATAAAATTATACTACATAATACGAAAATATCAACATATCAATATCATTATTGTCATTACTGCAATCGTTGTTGCTATTTTCATTAATATCTGTGTACGTACGTATAGGTATGTGTCACTCTCATTGCAAATGACTGGCCTGCACGTTGTGTGTCTATGAATGAAAAACGAAAGGAACAGATGAGGGAACAAGAAGATACGCTAAACCATTTACACGGATAATTAGAGCCGAGGATTTTAAGATCGACTATAAATTTCTAAATTACCTAACCGTATTCCATTCCGTAATTGTTCTTCTATGTGTCTGGTGTTTTTTATCTCCGTTTCAATTTTTGACCAATGTCTATTGTTTTTCTTCACGCGTCATTCGCATATTTTGCCGCGGTATTGAAAAAAATGAAAGCAAGATTCGATGGAAACCTAGCAGAGTTCGTCGACCCGTGAATAACATTATATGTATTTTTCTTCGTTCCATATAAAAGAGCAAGATGAGAATTCATACGTAAAGACGTACCATTTACCCGCCTTGTTTCCAAATTTAGCCATTCGAATTCCCGGATCTATTTCAGTCGCGAAACAAGCGTAACCGCGCCAACCGCAGAGTTTCGCCGAAATTCATCAGAGATATGAAAACTGTAACGGAAAGAAAGATCGTTTATCTCTGTACGTAGGCATGGGTCAAAAAGTGGAATCCCGTCACTAGACCTCAGCTGCTAAAATTTTATTAACAAAATTTGACACACCTCGTCTCGTACGTGTATGTATGTGCATCCCGCTCATAACGCACTCGCATAATGCTGGTCCTATTAGCAAATGACACACCTGCAGCGCAACGCCGATCGGGCAGAAAGCCAAACTTACAATTAGCCATGCCTGTATAGTCGCACCTACCTACCCTTGCCTGCACTGCACTACGCGGAATATGGATGCATAGATGTATATTTTGAAGTCGGGAGATAAAGAAATTGATCAACGATATGAGAGAGAGAGAAAGGGAGAGAGAAGCGAACCGAGGGGGCGATGATAATGATGTTGATGGTGATAATGGTGATGGCGACGATGGTGATGGTGGTGGTGATGGAAAATGGCAATCAACTACCAACCATATGTGTACCCCGAATCTAGACACCCCGGCACTACGTGGTCCGCGACCTTCCGGATTACGGTGGCAGGTCGGCTCAGGAGCAGTACAGCTATTCGTACTCCAACACCAGCAACAACTCCTCCAGCTCCTTGTCGGACCCACGCGGTAGGCCCCAGCGTTCGAGCTACACCCAGGAGCACGTCGTCAGAAGGGAGAGTGGCCCCTACGGCTCCCACTCGACCGAGAGATCCTCCAGCAGCTCCATCGGCGGCGGTCCTGGCGGGTACCGCTCCACCTACGACTCCCACACTTCCGGTCGTCTCCCGGGCGGTACCACCTACCGTCACTACTCCTACCGCATTTAGAGGATCCTTTTCCCATCCCCTTCCCTCGTCCTTCGTCCCTCATCCCTCTCGTCCTCTCGCCACGATTTATCAAAGTGTGATTTCCCAGTACATCCTAAACAGTCAATCTTAACCGACAGGTTATAATTATATGCAACTGCACTAATCAGAGGATATTTTACATAGCAATATATAGCAGCCGCGCAATTGCAGCCAATTAAAAAAAATAAATAAATAAGTAAAAACGACACATACAAATTTTTTTGAAATTATATCAACACCGCGAGATTGTTGCTGATATTGTTTTTCTTGTTTGATTCTTCTTCATTTTTTCATTATATTTAATCTCGTAGCATAGGTACTGCAAGTATTACATTATATTTTTGCAGGAACCTAGTCAGTCAGTATGATTAATTAAAATGCATGCCGCGTGAGAGTAAAGTTAATCAAACATCCAAACAAGTATTTAACTCCAACTAACCGTACTAACCACGACAAAAGAAAATAACCCGGAAAAAAAAGGAAGAAAATGAAATAAAAAAAAAATAAATAAAAACCGTAACATATATGTGTAGCTGTAGATAGATATATCACGCGATTGACGATTGTATTCAAAGAATTTGATCTTAACCAACTGAACGATCGATCGATTGATATTGTGATAACATTGCATCTCGCTAAATGGACACACAACGCGAAAATTGGCCAACTATTATGACAACGTAGTCTATGTGTAGCGAGGGGGGAGCGACCACGTTGTACCGTACGCATTAGGATGTTTGCATCAGAGTATATGAAAAAAAGATACGTATACAATTTTCACACGTCAAGTGCGTACAAATATCGCATTTCATTTTGCGCAATCATTGATAAACAAACTCGCTGATGACACGTCTGCAATATACGATAAATTAAAGATACACTTCCTACACGGTATGAACCCCGAATTGCGATGTACACAATTTACCTATAGCGGAAATATAGATAGAAAACGAGGAGCGACTAACCCAGCTGTATTTATTTGTATATCTCTATCGCCTCCCATGTGATCCTCGCCCCCGACCGCCGCCGCTGGGGTACCGCCATGAAAATATATCGAACGTCGATACCGCCAATCCATGCGATCCATCCATCTGCTTCTTTTCTTCTTCTGCTTCCGTTTTCACCTTGATCTACGCGACGCTACAGAGTCCTACGATACTACCTCTATCCACCGTGATTCAGGTGAGCAATTTTTCAGGTATATCAACAGATATATACACATGTCTAATTTATACCTATAAGTATAACGTATACTATTTATAGGTATTGCAATGTTGTTAACACGCTTCTAATGCTCAACGCTTTAGAGAAAATACATAACTATATATAATTAGCGAATGACTCTATTCGTACCTTCGCTTTCCGCTGATTAAATATTTATAAAAGTATATCGCATGAATTTTCACCGCAATTAACGCTCGCTTTTTCGCTCGACTATACATACAGTACATACTTACAAGTATTCTGCGACGATTGATCTGCGAATCGAACAATTGCCAGCGTATCGATCGATCGATCGCCATCGTCTGACCCTCACCTGCAACCTCCACCTGCATCCGCAACTGCATCCACTGCCAACACCGCCATCGGGGCATGAATCTGAGAGAGTAAAATATATAATGGCTTTGCAGATCTAACGCTTCGAGTTTAAATATAACAAAAAGTATATGAAGAATTAGAGAATGGGAACTAATCGTAAGTTGTGTGGAAAAAAGAAAAGAAAAAAAGAGGCTGAATTGGAAAGCCAAACTGCATCGTTTGCCTCTCCTTCCTTTATAGCTGAGTTCCTACCCTCACTTGCCATACCGGGCGCACAAACGTTTGGTGACGTTCGTCCACACACCAATTCACAGCGTCTACCACACCGGAACACCCGTCCCGATCAGGATCCACTCAAGAGTGAGGCCTTCCGTCTTGGCAGCGGAATACAACAGGATACGAGACCTCCCCAGGTCCTCGAGCAGGTCCTACACTGAGAGATACCTGAATTCGAAGGACAACATCGTAAGTCCTTATCGTCCAGGAAATAAATATCACATTATATTATACACGATACATTGACGAGTTTCATTATACACGCGCGGAAAGTGAGGGGGACGTTACGATCGTTCGCCAATTATTATTTTTCTATCATCAAATACAAAATGGTGTGATAATCGACGAAATTTTCACTCGCAGTTCTTCGACGACGAGACGCGTCGTATTCGGGCAAAGGCCGATTCCCTCCTCCGACGTATCCACGTCTTCGTTCCGAGACCGTCGGTGAGGTAAGTATCGGTGATATTCGGGACGACAAAATGGTGACAAAGTTTATCGCAGTTGTGCTAATTTCACAGCGATTTTCACGAAGATACTGACCCCGAGCGTCTGCTCAGCGACGATTATATCCGCCGGCTCCTCGGAGCTCGCAAGAACGTCCGCAAGGAAATCGAATCGGCTTCCTGGTACGCGGCGCCGGAGCAGCGTGGTCTCGGCAAGGGAAATCTGGCGTGTGTCGAATACGTCGGTGGCAGGCCACACTCCCGTAGGAGGCCATACTTCAAGCTCGCAGATCTCAGGCCAGTCGACATCCAGAATGACGTGAATCTGCTGAGCTTCTACAGCAAAAATCGGCAGGCCGCCGCCAACGCGTGTGAGTATCCGAATAGGTTTTCACCGTGCTGTCAAAAACGAAACAATATACATAAAATATTTAGTCCGTACGATATAAATAATTCAAATTCAAACACATACGCACGACACCGCGCGACATATATAAAATATACCGCACACATAAGTATACATGTCACTATATACTCGATCTACGTGTACACCATATAATATACACACAATATATTTTCAACGGGTATACATAGCACAGTTCTATGCAAAATCGGATGTACCTCGCATTTCTACGCGACGTGTGCATCTGCCGAGAATTTTGAAAAACAAAATGATAATAATAATAATAAATGGATATAAAATAAATTTGGAACGAGGTAATCGCGAGATGAAACGCAAATGAAGACGGTGTAAGGGCCACGTGACGGGCCTTTTGTTTTTTTTCGTCACACCGCCATTTACATGATATTCGTCTTTGTGTTTTTGTGTCATTTGTATATACCTATATTTGTTTGACATTGTGTGTCTAATCGTGAAATGATAAAATACGATTCATTAATTTGTGTCTTTAAAAAAGGTATCTTAAAAACAGAAAACAAACAAACAAACAAACAAACAAACTTTCCCCCACCTCGTTGCAGTGATGAAAGAATATAAATGCAATATAGACAGGGCACACGGGTGACGTATTTGGGCGCAGGACAATAGCAGAGGAACGAGCGATATTTTGAACGTTTCAGGCCACGGATGGAGAGATCGTGTGCCCGAGCTGAACGCTGAACCGGAAAAGTCGAAACCGGAAGAAGAAGTTCCCTTGCCCGATCTGACGGAGGACTAGAGCCGCACCCGGCCAGCCCCTAAATTCGATCCCACGACGACCGGTCGTCGAATTATATACGCTGATTATACGGTAGATTACGTATATAGTAAAAACGATCGCGCGCCGACCAACGATTCGCAATTATTTTAGATCACAAAGTTGCAGACAACTATAAAATTTCGATCAAATATTTTCTGTTCTATTCTACCTATTACTGTACTAACTTCAGATGTAATTGTTGCGATCTCGGTAACTTGTTTTTTGTTTTTCAAAATTTCAGTCTGCAGATGATCAATATTTCGGCAAAGCATAATACATACCGCGGTACAAGTATAGAGGTTGTTTCGATGAAATAGTTATCAATTACATCAATAACGCAAATGCCCCCAACGACGTCGACATAATTTCGTTAATTATTACCCTCTATACCTCATCGTGGTTTTTATGAAAATTCTATAGATGACTATTTGACGAATATTTAAATGTATAATAACGAAAATATAAAAAAAATATTGATAAAATTAATTCTTCAAATAAAATGAGCAATGTAGTACCCGCCATGCCACCGTTCTACCTATATATGTTCATAATGCATATATATACGTATGCTTTTCTCGAGGTAAGCTTTGTCTCTTTCACCTGGGCATAATTATTCCTCAATTTTCCCGTCGTTGTGATAATTTTATGCCATTCTTTCTCAGTCATAACATTCTATCAGCTATATATATCACATTATACCCTCCATTCGTAAATTTTCATTGTAATCGATTAATCGTAGCACGGATCATTGCATATTAAAATAAAGCAAGCAATAATTAGCATCGCCGTAATAATCATGCAATCACTAAGGTATGTTAAAAACAAACACAAAAAAAAAAAACCATAAAACCATAAAACAATAATGAAAAACCAATGGAAAAAAAGCAAGAAAAAATAAGAAACCAAAAAAATGCTGCAATGCATATATATATATATATAGTCTAATCTTATAAATTCACCTCCATTAGCACTAAATCGAATTTTGGCTGCGACTATAAAACCTATATCTAAATGGTCATTTCGCGTATGTATTATATGTCTACATATGGTATATGTATATATACGCGACTCCCCTCACCCCATGTAACGTTCTTTGCGCTCGAGTATGACATTGACAAATCATATCAATTGAGAAAATATACCAACAGCATCTATATTAATGAAAATAATATAAATAATAATAATAATAATAATAATCGTAATAATAGTAACAATTGTCACCGACTGATTGATTAATTAATTGATTAATGAATAATGTGTAAACTATGTTTCATACGCATGTATACGTTCACAGCTCCCGCTGGTCATCTCACTGAAAGGGAAATAAGAAAGGGTTAGTATCAAAGCAACGATTAATAGCCCCGATGTAATTTACATTGTTAAACCTATGTCCTATTAATGACATAATTAAGCTATAATTTGACGCACCTGCGCGGTGTCTCTTCGATTTCAGCGCGAGCAGTTGAACCGGAACATATCCCGACACCCAAACCAGTCGTTGCTGTCCCAGAGGAGGCTGATTGTGAGAAGTCAGCTGCATGTAAGTGTCGAGTGTTGTTATAACGATTAACGATGGATAACCAATTTCCCCTCATGTATCACCAATTTTTGAATGTCGATCGTGTCCTTCCCCGTGTACGCACGAATCTCTTGTATTTTCAGCTCTCGAAACCCCTGAAGTCGCCGAACCTGCTGCTGCGGTTGAACTCGAGGAAATCGTGGAAAAGAAGAAGGAGAAAAAGGAAAAAAAAAGAGAGAAAGAGGGTAAATCATAATTATACGTATCCTCATTGAATAATATGTATACCGATACTAATTCGACTGTGCTAACGGTGTACGATAATTGTGAAATCGACTCTGCTGCACATTATATCTATAATACCTCTGACATATACACACACTCGTGTTCACACACAACTTATATATCTACGCCGTTTGACGATCAGCCTTTTGATAACTCATTCGCTACCTCGTTTTTTCCCGTCAGTGAGGAAGGCAGCTGACGAGGAGGCTCTGAGGAAGGCGGAAGAGTACCTCGCGAGGCAGGCCGAGGAGGCGAGGTGAAGTAAATCGATCGATGAGAACAAAAACAAAAAAGAAAACGGGATTTTCTATAACGTCGAAATTGTTACAGACTCGAGGAAGAAAGGAGGCTGGTCGCGGAGGAAGAACGTCTGCGGCTCGAACGTGAGGAAGAAGATGCGCGATTGATTCTGGCGAAGGCGCAGGATGAAGCGCGGCTGGTGGAAATAGAGGAGCAAGAGAGGAGGGAAGCGGAGAGGATCGAGATCGAGCAAAAAGAGGAGGCGGCTCGTGTGGAAGAAGAAAGAATAGCGGAAGAGGAAAGGTGAGCAATGATCCACGCCGTGTCGGTATAATATACATCAATAATACATCTTTTTTTATAGAGTTCAATTGTCATTTATAGGCTAATCTCATTTATTTCGAGCTCAGGAATCCGAATCTGCTGATTAAATTGATCTAGCTATGTATATCAAAATGATCGCATGCTCCGATTTCAGAGTGGCTGTCTTAGCTGCGGAGGCTGCAGCGGCAATTGAGGAAGAGAGGCAAGCGGCCATCAAAGTGTTGGAAGAAGAGCAAAAGAAGCGAGAGGAAGAGGAGCTTCTGGCGGCGGAAAACGCGACTGCCGATGCGGCAGCGACGCCAGGATCTCTACCCGTCGAAGAGGCTGAGCCAATCGAAGAGACCCAACAAGAACAGGAGGAGAAACCCGTCGAAACAATTGTAGACGAGGAGCCTAAGGTTTGAGACGTTTTTCGATTGCGGTTTCGATAATCTATTTCTGTGTTTGTACTCGAATTTATATCATGTATCTAATGTACTCAGATCGACGAGGTGGAGATTGACGAGGAGGAGGAGGCAGTCGTGGAAAATGGCAACGAAAGTTTCGTCCAGGAACCGATCGAAGTCGAGGCCGGCGATAGCCAACCGGTAGATGACGCGATCGCCCAAGTTGTGGACGTTCCGCAAGTCGAAGAGGTCGCCTACGGTCCCGATGACAATCTTTGGGGGGATAACGAAGATGCGTAAAGACGCGTGAGCTGACTGTTCGCTACTTGTCGAAGCGGTCGCGTGCTTATGCCAAATTTCTATGATATAATTACATCAATTTTGTACACCTGCTATACCTAATACCAATAATGTCTGTTATACGCACGAGCTAATGATCGCTCTGACGTTGACGTAAGCCGGAGATTGGTTTTATATACGTTCTAAAGAAATACCCCTGTAATACAGAGCTGAAGAATAAAGCCGACTCGTTACACATCTAGTTACCAAAGTTTAATTATATCCTAGTTTGTACGCCTGCACTTTTGATCGGGTTATTGGGCTTCTTTCGCAAATTACATCGACCCGACGGGACCCGACGGGTATGACTGTAGTAACTACTCGTATATTACCTTATACCGCAGCTCCACTCTACAAATATAGTTACAAGGTATAGCGATTAGCAGGCTATTTATAACATAAGCCTGTAATTGGGGATTCGCTGATTAATGGAGCCCCTGCAGCAACTGTCGATATATAACTCAGCTCCATCGACTAGCCAGACGAGCCTATGTGAAAGTAATAATCGTACAGGAACCATAATACATTATACATTATACACCGATGGGATCATAGAGGAAAAAAGAGAAACAAATGGAATGATACGAGCAGAGGAAAAACGCGGCATTGGATTAGGAAGTATTTCAAGTATAAATCGGTTTAACGACACCTGCCATGGCGCCACGTTGGCGAATTGGAACAATAGCTAATAACTGTATGTATAGTAGATTTTCGTCAAGGTGAAACGTACATGCACGTACACCTACATACCTATATATCTGCGTACATGGCATGTGTATAACTTGATAGAATTCTGTATGTACGTATATTATACAGGTATGTATACCGTTCGAGAGTTGAAAGTGCATTCGGTTTCGTGCTCATCGTTCTGCATCCACGAATCCCGATAGGATTCAATATCGTTGAAGCTTCCCTTGTCGGCTGAGGGCAGAAAGGGATATACATATGTATAGTATGAAAGAGTAAGAGAGGAG
Organism: Athalia cordata; assembly: GCA_963932425.1. Lineage (NCBI taxonomy): Eukaryota > Metazoa > Arthropoda > Insecta > Hymenoptera > Athaliidae > Athalia > Athalia cordata. The sequence continues at coordinate 39,526,576 of OZ010626.1, forward strand.
AGGGAGAAGAAGAGAGAGGGTGAATAATCCAGCGTCGCTGCAGGGGTGACTACCGTCGGCTGACGTCATTCAAATTCCCGGCGCCGCCACCAACGCGGACTGACGTCATCGGGGGTTAGATTCGGAACTCTAGGGGGTGGAGGAGGAGCCAACAGACACGTGTGGTTGGCTCGAGCCGGCGCGACGCCCGCGACGTTCGGCGTCTCGGGATTCCGGAAAGCCGGGGAGAGGTAAGGAGATAAGAAATAATAACGATATTTTTGTAAGCTCGATTCCCCATTCCAAGGTGATCGCGCATATGGAATACCCGCACCCTTAACGCTCGACGATGTATAATTTCAATACCGCCACTAACTGTCCGTATATTTCTGTTGCAGCTATGACGACCAGCTAGGCGTCGACTCCTCCGTATACCTTCCGCATTGATTTACCCCTAGAACTGTAATATCTTCTTTTTTTTTTTTGTTTTTTACCGTCAAACCGTACACTGGGATAATTCGAAGCTAATCCGTAGTATATTATCGACCCCGTGTGCCGTATACCTATAGACATATGAATCCGTACAACTGTACTACCGCAAATTCCAACACAAACGTCGCCCAAGATTTTCCATTCTCTTTTCTGAAACAAATGAAGTTTTTTTTAAATTGCAAAATAAAATGGAAGCTCGATTTTACTAGTTTCCAGAAAAAGCTTCGATTGGGATTTGTTCATGCGTTCAGTTTCTGTCAACATTTTAAAATTAGCCGTCCCTTTTTTGGCCACCCTGTATAAACGTAGTTTTTGTTAAATTTTCTCGACTCGCCCGAGTCAGTCGATGCGCGATGCATCGATATGTTACACATACCTATAGGTATACGTGTGATATATGTAACATCTAGACGTAACGTGATTTAAATGTTATACCTATACGTACGAACCCCAGAGCGTATTGTTACGGTTATGAAGAGAGCGATACGTTATCGCCATTGACGCACGTACTGCAATCTTTTGCGTAAACGTTAAATCTTTCTCCTCTATTTTCCTATCGTACGGAGCGAGCGGGGGATCATTTTGAAGACGTCGTCGATCGTCGAAAGCCTTGTACATACAACATAGGTATACATGCGGAGCAGTCACCTGTTAATTTATCACCAAAGAATCGCGATGATTGATAAGAAACTTCTTTGACATTCAAAATATCATAAGACCGCTTCTATAATCACGTATGTATTTCATAGAAAAACGCAATTACATAACTGAAATTCATGATTCCGGCTGTCTCGAGGAATTAAGATATGAGAAATGGAATATGAATTACAAGAGCAGAGCGAACGGAATTGACCAGCGTTTGGTGTGCCGTATTATACCTACGCATCGGATGCTTCGGAATTCCAAAAAGAATCTTGGCAAACTATTCGCAGCACGCGGTCGGAGTTCGTGCCACGCGATGCTTAGGATCGTTTCACCGTGGCAGGAAAAAAATCAAACTAGCAAATACTACGAAAGGACCAAAAGCACGCGGATAATGAAGTGACAAATCCACAACGTTTGGAGCGATGAGGGGGCATCGTAACGCGAAAACACGCAGCTTTCACTCATCGATGACTTACGATTAGCCATAATGTATAATCTCGACGTTATAGGTCTCGCGATTTTGGAGAGAAACATTCAGGCCAAGGTTCAATTTATAGTTCATTGATATTAAAGCGTTCTTGCCCCATACGGGCGAGGCTTACAGGAACGCCAGGCAGTTGAAAGGTTCAAGAACTAGAGAATATCAAAATTGAGGAGAGAAAAAATAAATATACATGCGGTCTTTTACTACGTATAACATAATTATCGCACATGGTCCGTCTCGTTCGTATAAATAAGTATGCGTGTGTATCGATGCAGGCAGCCGATGATCGGTACCGTGCCAAACAACCGAGCGAATTCCAATCCTCCTCGGATTTCGAAGCGCCGGCATTTTTCTCCTCATGACCGTGCGTCTGCATGAATCACGTCTCGGCCGATGCGCCAACTGGTCGGTGGTATAGAATGCGTGTCGGAGTGGCAAAGGTATAGTATGCCTGTAATAAACAGCTCCGATTTTTGTCTCGCGATAAGGGCGATAACGTGAGGGCCGATTGACCAAAGGACGTTTGAGTCCCAAGTTTTCGAACGTCTATAATATACAATGTAACGCCACATTGATATGGTATCATGGTTCGTTAACTCCTTTTTTCATTTTACATACGTATATTTTTTACGTTCACATTTGGCGACGCCTCGGGTTCGCGTAGCGGCGTCGCGACGCTCGGGGCGTTCGTACGGCGGTCGGCGGTCGGCGGTGGCGTCGGCGACGTCGCCCTGCCTCACTGGTCGAAGTCAGTCCGTGGGAGACGACGTCTCTTGGTGCGTCGTCCGATGAAACGATTCTGTAGTGTCTCGTTCAATCAAAGTTTATGAAACGACGTTACTGCTCATTCGTCCGCTCGACGTTTCAATACGTAATTCTAGCGCGCGCGCGAAAACTCTAATTCTTGTACAAAGACTGAAAAACTTTTAACAAAACGGAAAGGAGTACATGAAAAAACCGGCTATTTTAACAATCAGGAGGGAAGACGAACACAACATTTTTTTTTTTTCTTCTACACATAATCACCAGGGTACAACGACCGTATTATATACGCCAAATTGTGTATATGCACGTTACGACGAACATAAGTAGGATTATACATAAGTAGAATCCAGTATACTTGTATGTTTGATAAAAATTAAATATCGGATAACCGACGTTTCAAAAATTCACTGATAAAAAAAGCTACGGCGACGGTAATTGTCTTGTGATTTAAACGATCGATCAAAAGAGTCGGGTGTCGCTATCTGGGCTTTGCAGATGGTCAAAGGTAAGTTGGTCGATAAAAATATATACATTCTCCTTACATTGTTGAATCTGCGATTCAATAGTCCATTATTTATTCTTTGTCCATGTAAAATAATATCAAGCTTTGGCATGCGAGGCTTTTTTCCCCCCTATTATGACTCTTTCGCTTCCTCCTAAAAATGGAACGTCGATTCTATACTCGATCTGACTTATAGAAAATGAAAAAAAAGTTGTGCCAATCGAGAATTTCTTCCTTCCTTACTTCCTTTTTTTTGGTTTTGTTTTTGTTTTTTGTTGCAACAGGTTGACTACCAGCCACGACTAGGTACTACTTCATTTTACTCGATTCTTTGCAAACAAAAAGAAGGAAAGTTTACGGTAAAATCAATCCGGATTGCAATCGCAATAATCCAATCGACGAGACTACCTGCACTACAAAAATACCTTATACTACCGGTCCTTTTGATCAAAGCTTCACGCGCGATGCAGAATCAAAATCAACCCGAAAAGCGCCCTTTCGTTCCAGGTATGCACCGACTATTTTCTATTCCATCATCTAAAATCGCTAACAAAAAATGAACCAAATTTAATCTTATTTTTAACATTGAATGTTGAAATAATATCTTTTTTATGATCGCGACGCATCTCTGATCTGCTTGTTTGGCTCTATGGTCTTCCAAATTTATGGGCATTGGCAGAATCACGGACAGACGAATGCATTTGAGAAAGGCTAACGTCGATCGCGTTCGATAATAAAGATCGAAGTGTCTGATTTTTATCGGTGCTAAATAAAGATAAAACTAGCTCTGGAAATCTGCGATCGCTCAAGGGGTTTCTAAACATAAAAAGCAGAAACGCAACTCGTATATGATATACGCATGAATTACACAATCAGTTGAACAAATAATTACCACCGATCTCGTTTCGCTGTATACATATAATATTCTGCAGTAAACTCAAAACGCAATATAACATACCCGCATACGCATTATGTTAGGTATTTATATAATCCTATAAAAATGATCGATAATCGATTCACCGTTGTTGTTTTCTCATCTGACAGGCATGCTGCCGGACATCGCCGTCACCATGGTATGCGGACGGGAGATCCACGGCGCATTCAGGTACGGAAACTAACATCTTACCTGTGGGGGTTGTTGCCGAGGGGTGGTGGGTATAGTTGCAAACCCTCGACGACGAAATAGTCAGACACGTTTGTCCGCGTGTATGTGTATAGCTGAATGGAGTAGCTGATTGCTAGAGACCGCGAATAGGCAGCAATGACGTCACATTGACGTAAGCAACAATTGTCGACTATTAAAACTCGCGAGGGCGGAGGGCTGGTCACGGGAGGGAGGCAGAGGGGGCGATTCTCCCACTCCTCGGTTCCAGTTCGACGGTCTTCCGATGATTGAAATCGAGGAAAACCTCCACGTCATTACCCTGCTGCAAAAGCTCCCCTCGTACATTTCCTCGATCAGCGACATTCCATCTTTCGTTGAGAGGTGGTCCGTTTGACACGGTACCTGTGAAACATTTTGGTAAAGTTACACCCTGGCAGGGAAACGGGGAAGAGGTAGCAAAATACTCGATGGAAGTTTAAAGAAATCGTTGGAAATTCTGTATGATAATATATTAGTTGGCCATAAAAACGTTAACGTTATAGTCCCTACACTTTATTCTCGTTTGTATAACCGAAATATTTTGCTACACCTATGTAATACGTACATGGTACGCACATATGTGTATATGGCTCGTTCGTACACAGTCGCAGGGATTTGTCGCACGCCCGCACCGAACAATATAGTATAAGCCTGGAGCGCGTTATTCCGTTGATTCGATTATCGGCCATTATAACACACCAACCGTCCTTTCAAAACGAGGTGTCGACGCCCTCGCACGAGTTTGAAGGAGATAAATTACGCTCAGGTTCGAACGTGAACGGTGCACAATTTCCCTCCGAAAACCCGCGGAGTATGGTATAATATGTATATGTAAATCCCAATTCTATATACCAACAGTTTGATGGTGGACGACGTCGACTCATCCGCCGAGTCGATTTCGATGAGCGCGGGAGGTCAAGATTTCGAAGGGTCATCCTGCACGGGTAGCAGCGGCAGTTCTCAGGAGACGTCCCAGTCCTACCCCCATCCCTCTTCCTCCACGCCCCTGGAGTGTCTGGTGGGGCCGAGAGAGAGGATAAAGCGGATCCAGGTCGAAGCGGAGACGCGAAGGGGTGAATTTGCGAGGCTCCTGGAGGAGCACGCCCAGGTGGTTCGGAAGCTAAAAATGATGGAGGCGGAAGAGCAGCTCAACGTGGGTGCTGCATCCGCAACGGCGACCTCCACGATTGCCACCCCCGCAACCACAGGCGCCAACGTAATCGGGCCGACGCACGCGTGATTAGGATTAGGATTAGTATTAGTATTAGGAATAGGATTGGTAACGGGCAATGATTATCCCAGCGTATCCCTGATACTTGGGTCAAAAAGCAGAGGGGGGAGAAGAAGAAATGGAAGAGGGAGAACGAATCGCAGGGATCGCACGACCGCGGCAATAGTCATTAAGGTCATCGTGTACCTAATATTATATCTACTAAATACCTATAGTGTAGGAATGCATGGACGAAAAAAAAAGGATACATGCATCCCAAACTCTAGCGGACACCCCCATCCCTTGTATGAAAAAGAAACAAAACCCGAACAAATATGTAACACGTAGTGAATCTAGCAGCGGTATACCGATCGAACTGGTTACATCAGGGCAGCTCTTCCTCAAATATTAGTATCATTGATTTTACGTCGGTCCTATTTGCCGACGAGTCGAGGAGCTGAATGATTTAAACTCGTACCCAGGTATAAATAGTCAGAGGTCTTCGACATAGAGGGGAGGGTATGTTGAATGACAGCAGTGACAAACAAAATATCTACTACCCTCTACATCGCACACAAAACCACCGATATTACGTATAAGTATACCCATTGTATAATCTACATACGATTGTAAAACGTATCCTGTATTTCTAGTATTATTATAACCGAGGATGATATGTCGATATTATCAATATCTGCCGGTATAAAAATGAGGGGTAAAATGTTTCTACTCCTTTCTTCGAGTAACAGTTGTTATATTACGTATAGGGACAGCGATGTCTGCAGCTTGTGCTTTGCACCTAAATAAGTAAACTATTAGATATACATATGGGTACAGTAGCCTGCAAAGAGACACCTAAGTATAGGTATACGTAAATAAATGAATAATGGAACACTATCGTAAGATTGTATGATAAAAATAAAGATACTTTTGGCAATAATTTTTTCAGAGAATTCCAGAAAGACTGTGAAGCAAGATAACATAATAATAACAGTAATAATATTATTAATAATAGTAACGTTAATAGAATAATTGTAATTGTTCCAAATAATGTGAACCAGTGATAATTTTTAGCGATGTACACCTTATCAATTTTGTAATGAGAAAGACATAAACAATATGTAAAAACAAATAAATGATATAAAAAAAAATTATTCATGAATAGATAACTGACCAAGTGAATTGATTTTGAGGCACATCAAATAATCTAGTACACCTTTTTACGATAAGAATGTAAAATATATATATTTTATTATCGAATTGTCAAAAAACATTCCTACGTTGTATATACGGTGTATATCACAGTATTATCTGAGGAAATTTTTATTACCAATCTTCCCTCAATTACTCCTCTTTGTACAATAATCGCGATCCGGCTGCATCAACCAACCAACCAACGAATCTCCTATCGAAGTTTTCCGAAATAATTCTTTCACTGTAGCTCAAACGCCCTACACATCAGAGGAATTAATCATCCGACTGAGATCGGTCATCGATACGATTGTTGATTGATTAAATCAAATATTGCAGGGATTTTGAATAATTAGTTTGCCAAAGCTTGGCAAAATAGTTAATTGAAATAGCGTAGCATCATTCCTGCAAATACAGCGATGACCGCGGAAGGAATCGGCATTTTCTACATCACGCATCGTGCCTTTGTTTCTTCTGGAACTAGTATAGGGAGAATCATTTGTCCAAGAATTAATTTAGATGGGACCTCCTACTACCTTGATCAGCAAACTATTCTTTGGATTTGTAAGGAACGAAGCTACTTCTAGTTCGACGACTATATGTTGAATATCAATGAAATCAAGAGTGAAATCCAGAACTTAACATCTATTTCTATGGTTCAGTCGCCCTACGTTGTGCAGCTAGCATCATCATCCTGTGGCTAAGCTTCACGTTATGATCTCTCAAGTATCGAATAAGATCAGCTTGTTTCTCAAGTAACTCGACCAGCTTTGATCCCTTCTGTTGACAGCCCACCTCTCCTCCTCCGGCATAAGAATCTTGTGTGAAAGAAGACAGCCATTCTTCTCTGGTGACATCGGGCAATGGTCGGAGACGATTGAATTTTAGGACTCTTCCTATACAATTGGTATGCAAGTTTACAGATTAGATTTAAAGTTAAAGTTTTAACACCGATGATTTAATTTTAATTATTATTTCAAGAGCTTACTTATATAGTTTACGTAGGTAGGTATGATAACGGCAAGTTCCAGAGTGGTGAGAAGTAAGATATAGTTAACGGGAGTGATCCACTCAGAGGCTCTGCAGTATTTTTCATAATCCATCTTGTGCGTGTGATGCAATATGACCGCGAGCATCAGATAAACGGTGTTCCAAAGAGAAGCGACAAAGAAAGGTGCTCTAATATGCTGATACGTCGACTGATAGAAATCAAGGTAACCGCTGATTCTAAGATGATGGTGCTTCAATTTAAGCAACTGATCGACGAGCATAATGACCAACCAGTAGGCACAGTGGAGGTATAATAGTATAAAGTAAGTGTCGCATTTGTTTTGCTCGTGTGGCCAAAGAGAGACAAAAGTAATCCCAGTTATTTCCAGAGCTACCTGAAAAGTCGTATGGTTATTATTTCCAAACTTGAGAGAGCGAAAAGGAACTTTGTCCGATAATTCATCACTCACTCCTAACACAAGCGCCGTGGTTGCGCATGGTATCGTATCAAGTTTTTGAAAATAATCATCTTCCTGTGATGACAATACAGGCTGTAAATACTCTTCGTCATCCATGTTTATAGACAAGTTGGAAATCAGTGTATCCTTGCAGAAAAATTTGAATGGAGATAATCTTGAAGTTTGATTCGTTCATAGACTTAATTAAGTCTGTGGGTTTGTTCAGGATTTGAATTTCTTTTTATATTGAGGTTATATTAGGTAGGACTTACGTCACATTTTACTGTTTGGTTACTCACGGTTTCAGAGTTGTTTAGGTGTCGAACGAGACTGACCATCCCCCGATTAATGTTATTCTATAAATCCAGAGATGAGAGGTAAACAATTTTTAGCTGTTACAATGCCGCGAACTTTGTACCCATCTATCCAAGTAGGGGGAAATAAATTCCTTTACAATTACGTACTGCTCAGCGAATCTGTTCCTTGAACTTTACGGCTCTCCCCGATGACGCACTATCTGTCAATCAATCGCAATTCAAATGCCGACGAAAGATTTATTTAAAATTATCTATCACACTCTTTGTTCCGAGGCCAAGCTGCCAGGATAAAATCCGGGTGTCTCAGTCCACCAGTACCAATTGCAGTACAAGAATTGAAACCCTAATTTAGTGCAGTGTGGTGCAGTGCAAGTGTGTCTTTTTTGCGGCTGCAGAAGGAAGGGCTGTAGTTACCCTCCATAGCTCTAGTGCTGCTGCTAGCAGACGACACGCTGGCTACGGCGGTAGAAATTCGAAACCCTTGAGGCGCTCGATCGTGTTAGCAAGGCAAAATTCTTCAGTCAACGGTGAAAGCGATCAACCTGTTGAAAGATCTACAACCAGTGCGGAATCTAACGAAAAAAAAGATGCAGGTGTCACCGGGTGAGAAGAACGGAAAGAAAAGGAAGAAGAAGAGTGGAGGTGAGAGGAAAATGGAAAATCTCCAACTAACGTCGTACGGCGATACTAGATCTATTCGCTGCGGCAGGAGCGGCAACGGGGAATATTTCTCGTTTCCTAACACAAATTGCAGGCTCAATCCACTCGATCAAATGCAGAGGTATGAATAATGTCGTTAATGGTGAAAGGTTTGAATCCGCAAATGAAATCATGCAGGCCGGCAGAATATGTTGTTTGTGTGATAACATCTGTTTAAATTTTTCAAGGAAATAATGTAATGGATAAGAAATTGTTCAATACCTACATGGCAATATTAGTGAACTAGGACGCGGTGAACGAGGAGGTGATAGAGGTAAGAAATCAGGGAGACAGAAGACAGACGCGTGCGCGTTGTTCATTATAGGTGCACGTGGAGACAGCATGAGACTTCGCTTCGGTGGGTTCGAAACATAATGCAGCGACCTAGTCTGCTGGGCAGAGTCCGAGGGTGCGTTTCTATAATAGTTTAAATTTTCGAAAACCGATTCGTTCTCCAAAGAAGTATAGTACAGAAACAGCGTACGGGTGCAAGCTCCACGTTTCAAAAACGCAAACAAATTTATCAACCCCTACGTATCGAATATCGCAGCTCTTTTGCTTGCTCGATCGTAATTCGCGAAGGTGATAATATGCAAGTTACGAGAAGTATACCCGTTCGCGAGTCTGCAGCTTTCCGAATTGTTGCAAAAACGCACCGACTTATTGTCACTACGATAATCGCGTACGATTAAATAATATTTGAAAGGAAACAACAAAAAATCTAAGTACCAGAACCATTGGTTGTCAAATCTGAGGCAGTGAAAGACAAAAGACAATTAGATGATGGGTAAATCTTCGGAAGAGGGTGCTAACCCGCCACCCCAAGAAAACGCAGGCGGCCCGGGTCAGAAGGATGCAAATATATATGAGAACCGTGCGGAAACCAAGAAAATAATTCGCGTGGTCACGGTAGTTGCCTACGTCTTTTCGGTGAGTTTCGCCGCGATTCTTCTAAGTGTCTATTACGTGTTCCTCTGGGAACCTCCGAACCCAAGATTGATACAGAGGAACCGTTTAATTGGCGAACCACAAGCGGAATATCTGACCGATAGACTTATACATCAGTGGCCATCCGGATCATCGAGTCATCACGAGAAATCGGCGACCCTACAGGATATCGAGATGAACCCTGACTATTCGAAAACAGTTGAAGCGCAGCAACTTGTTTACTTGTCCGTAATTCCTGCACCTACTCCGGTTCTCTCGTCATCGAAGACGTCGAAACGTTCGAACTCTGGAAAGCCCCTAAAATTGGCACCCGGATCTTTCGACTTAAATTTAACACCTGCAAGCACAGCAAGTACGATATTGACAACGGTGCCGAGTTATCTGCTCAAGTTTTTTGGCAGGTCAACTGCAGGGGATGCAGATCGTAAAGTCGGAAGCGAATTAACGGCGTCGTCGGCAGCAGCCACGGAAATCAGCGGTGCAGGTGAATCAACGAATCTTGAGACAGCGTCGTCGGCACCCCCAGCAAGCTTATTAACGGGCAAGGATCACGTCGCAGGAGCTGTCGAAAAAATCAAAATTCTTCAGCTTTCGCCAAGCAGTCGACAAAATGGCCAACGAGTCGTTGAGGTTTCGACGGAGAGTAATAACGACGAAAATAATTATCAACTTGATAAAAAATCGAACGATTTTCATATGAAATGGAAAAGGAACGGGGGCGAGGAACCGCTCGGCGCTGTAATTAGCGACGTAACGTCAGCATCTAAATTTCATGAACTCTCAAGTCCCGAAGTTGAAGAGGATTCTCTTGCAGAAACGACCACGATCATCCTCGGTGTGTCTCCGACCTCTGATAATCAAGGTATATCCAATACTGAACGTCTTTATTGAGCCGGACGACTTGGATCCCCGAATTATAAAATCGAAAAAACGATCCTGTGACAGTGGAAGGTGGATATGACTATCTGGATCGCTCCAGATCATGCGTAACCAATAATTCAGACGAAATACTATAGAAAACTATTCCAATTGGATAATTTTTAGGGGGGTACTGTCTACGGTCCAAATGTTTTTCTTCTGCAGAGGTATAGAAGTATTATCGTTATTATACCGTTCGGGCATCGGGGTGGCGATTGAAGCCTTAGGAAGGAGCGATATACCGGGGTCAAGGAGAGGTCAAGGAGGAGGAGATGATGTGGAGGGTATTGGGAGGTGGCGGTCGGATTATCCCTCGTATATTGAAAGACGTACTGTATGTATAATACGCGGAGTGGAGTCACGCCGTCGATCCTATAGGAGCATCTTCATAGGGCTTCACATATGTATATTAACGTTACATCGGCCTACATTTTTCTCACACATATGTATATCTATCTACCTACCTATATACCACCTCATTATAGGTACACACTATATGAAAGAAATAATAACACGTCGTTACCGAAAACAGCAGCTGCAGCTTTCCACCAGCGGACCAAAAGTTTGTAAATTATTTTTAAAAAACTATAGACAGAAACTGAAAAGGATCAGAAACTTACGTTCCAGAACTTATAGATATCATTCTACTTGGTATAGTAATTGGCGTACCACACCATTATATACCTATACATAGGTATAATACACGTATGCCTATAATAATGTTTGTCTACGCGGTGATCGAAGCTCGCCATCGCTCTTGAAACAAAGGTGCGCCTAATTCTGAAGGAATCCTCGTTCTACACCTGTGCAACTATCTGAGAATATAATCCGCGATCGCATATTGCTATACATATGTACTATACATAGGTATACTTATGGGTATACATATATCTATACGACGACCAGGGAATCGGAGTTTCCATATCTTTCACGCATGTTCGGCGTAATCATTTTGAGAGGCAAACGCGTAATTTGCGAATGCGAATGTAATGGAAGATGCAATTATCGAAAATTGTCGAACAATAGACATAAGAAACCGCGACGCAGACGTTAATCGATATCATATTGGCAGAAGGCTAGAAGGTGTTCGGTTTGCTTCGTGATAATCACCATCGTCGACATCGAGGGTAGTTATGATTATTCCACCGAGTTATAAACACCCCGCGTGGTATAGATATGCCATGTTGTGATTGGGTATATGTATAGGTATAGATATCTCGTTCCATATACTTGATCCATGTTGATCGCGCGGCGAGGGTAGACTTGCGCAGTAGGGTAAAAGCTCTTCGTTAAGCTTCCAGATGAAAACGAAGGTGGTGGGTGTGCCTCGAAGTGTTGCGTGCGTCTTTGCTCCGCTGTTTCTATACCTCAATACCAATACGTATAACGTTAATTCGCCATTCGGCAAACACATCACGCGTGCCAATAATAACGCTCGTGAGTTCATATAATACGATACATCGCTAACACCCCTGTGCCTTAATTGTTGCGAGTCCTTGCACCGTTGGGAAAGGTCAGAAACGGTTATCATCGACTCATGGGAGTGAAAACAATGAACACCGAGACTTGGATTATCCGAGCGAGTCCTTCGTATGGTAGCGCTACTCTCAATTAGTGGAGCGGGATAAGCTACGATCGAATGCAATATTCTCTTGGAATTCGTTAACACTTTCCTGCTAAAATTCGAGACGATTTAAACGTGAATCAATTCTTGCTGCAGTGGCGCTCGAAAAAAGCAAAACAAATTGAACATGTGATGCGAATTTCACATGTTCTCATAAGGACAATCAATTTTCGCTGTATAAAATTCCATATCTAGAAGAATTACGAGTAAAGAAAAACCCTGAAAAGAAATTCGATCTTTCCGCGCGATGCAGCTTCCAAGAAAGATGAGTGCCCAGAATGTGATGGCTAGCATAAGCCGCACATTGGGAACTCGTAGCGATAGTAAATCTGCAGCCGCACCGAACGAGGTGAAATTCGCGGGCGAGGAAAGCAAAGACAAGCTTTACGAGCCGAAGCACAAACAAAAATTGGTCCGTGTTTTGACGGTGGTAGCGTACGTGATATCGGTAAGCCTCGCGGCGATAATTCTCTCACTCTACTACATGTTCCTGTGGGATCCACGGGACCGTTCCTACTACATACAGAGAGCCAATAAACCGACTTTGACCACTAGCAACCGGCTAGAATGTCGAAATTTGACGAATACCGCACCCGGTGCACCCACGATGAACAATAGGCAGTACCCGGAGATCAGGAATAATGGTAATTTTGTATTTTAGGCCGCGCAGAATGGGTGACGAAAGTAGATGAGAATTTATTCCGGTTCTAATGAAACCATGACAATTTTAGGAGCATAAAATGCATCGTAATTTTTTCTAATTCCAGTTACGATTGGTGCCGGCGTTACCACAGAGGAATCGAGGACGCAGACTGCAACACCTGAATCGGGAATTCTCGATCTCTACGATAATCTGAATTCGTCGAGTATGGGAAGTTTACGGAATAGTCCATACGATTCGGGCTTCCAGCCCAAAAAAGAGGATCCCGAGGGAGAAGAAGGAAAAAGAGTAGTGGAGAAAGGAGCTATCGAAAGGAAAGAACAAGTTGATCAACATCGGGGGTCACCGACGCCCAGTTTCGAAGAGCGTGTCCATTACGCCGATGAAAGCGCTAGGGACATTTTAAAGAATCGCAAATGAGTTTATTAATAATACTAAAGGGGGATGGAGAAACAATTATTTCATCAGTGTTATCCTATTCACGAGCAACGAATTAATCACGAGAATTGTGTACATCACCGTCCCTGCAGTAGATATGATTTGAGAACTTTTCTTCCACATATGCATACGTATCGCAAACCTAATAGCATAGATTTATTGAATATCTATGCTAATAGACATTATATAGGATATCAATCGCCACCATTATTTAAAATACAAGTAGAGCAAAGTATGTATAAATATATAACACAAAATCCTTTTATCTTCCCTTATTACATTATGTTATATTATATATTGTATTATATTACATTACATAATTGTCAATAACGACCTATGACTGGGGTCGATAACAACGGTTCACCAGCAAAAAAGCTTATATATATACGTAGACGTATATTAGTTATGAAATAAAACAGGAGTTTATTACCGAAATATGTACATCTTTATGTTCTTTCCACGCGCTTTGTTCAGTAGCACCCTACCGACATTCGAGTTCTAATCCGCAGTCATAAGCATGTGAACATCTTGCGTCGAGTTTATCATTTTTGCAGCTCTTTCCGTGCCAACAATACCAGCAAGTTTGAGAGCGTCGTATTTAGAGTATATCAAAGTAACGGTCATGTTGCTATCAGACCCTGAATTGGGATTCTGATTAGCCTCCTGCATAAGGTTGCAAACTTCTGAATAAAAATGAGGTATCGTTGGGGGTCCAAAAAAAATCACATGCCTTATACCCTTGACACGAATCCTTCGAAAGAAATGAAACCTCTCCGAGTAAATAAGGAAATGTGAGTCGCTGTGATAAAACATGTCTCTAGCCCTGGCAATTTTTGCATCTTTGGAGTATTCGCATATCTGGCAAAAGCTGAGCTCCTCCTTTTTCAAATAATTTCTGATCTTGACAAAATCAAAGTAGCAGGGAATGTATACCAGCGTATGATTCATAATCGAGTCTTTGTACTGTGGCAGGATTTTTGAAGTGAAAAAATTGAACCTAGCTTCAATGGCATGGGCATAGTCCCTCGACTCAAATCTATGGAAAACCTGAGGCACCTGCGTGACAACTTGGCAAACAGAGCCAGAAAGAACCCTGTTTACAACCCTGGCCTTCCCGGCGTAGTTTAAGCAACGTTTATTAAATATCGCTAGTATCTCAGGCAGCGGAACTCCGGAGAAGATCAAAGTCTGTCTGTAATATTTTGACCAACCATTAACAGCCCAGCTACGAACACGCGAGAAGTCTGTACCATGTGATTCCTTGGGCTGCAGGTGCAGGTGGTCGAGAACGTGAAGAAGGTGATCCCAGTTCTGCATGGTAAAGATCTCTGTCTGGTCCATGATGAGAAGCTCGATAGATGCAAGAAAATCATGATCTCTTTCTGCTTCACCCTCTGCCCCAACCAGCATTCTTAGCCCAAGTACAGAGGAGATAATTATATCCGATGAGTAAAAGTCCGAGTAAAGTTTCAGAGTTTTTTTCGTAACCGAAAGACCGATCTTGAAGGTATCATCTACATTACCTTTGAAAGTTTCCTCATAGTCTTCCGGTTTTGGATTTTTCTTAGGCATGACTATTTCATTCCCGCTAAAATCCTCCATGAATCTATTTTTGTTTACGACGGAGCCTCCCTTGTCCTCTCCTATCAGAATAGAGATTAACAGTTTCACAATTCTAAGGCACGAGTCTCTAAATGGTACAATTATGAGAACTTTTGGTCTAACCAATCCCTGGTCACGATATTCCTCGGGAACTTCTGTATCTGACTTCTTTGCTTTGGCAAGTTTTGCATTGTGGTGCAGGATTTTAGTCCTGGTTTTAAGGATGTGGTTAACAGCATGCAGACAATAAAGAAATCTGATCGCTTCTCCATTTGAATGATTTCGCTCCCCATAATAGAGATCTTGGTAATTGTTCATTATCGAGAATAGTTCCGTTTGCAATGGAGTTAGTGGGCTTGGATCAGACTCGATAGAATCTTTAATATTGTCGTAGTTCGCCTTGCTAATGTTTCCTCGGATTTGCGTCTTGACATGCAACGTTTCCCAATTGATTTTGTCAATAATTTCAGGTACATTTCCGTGATTCGCGTAACGTTTTTCTTCCAGCACCGAGACCTTAGATTTCTTGCTAGGATTGGACTTCTCATATTCCTCTTCAACAGTGGGTAACTGGTACTCAATGGTTCCAAGAATTGGCCAATTAAGTTTCTTTGTTACCGTCTGTTGAGGGATGGTAGACACAGATTTGTACAGATTTTTATCCAGATCATTCAGTAGATGAATGGAAAATGGATCCTGAAGGTTGCCAGCATCTTCCTGAGTTGTTTCAGGATCCTCTTCTTCATCATTCAGAGCAATCTCTATGTTACAATCTTCTTCGTTATTTTCCAAGGATTTGGGTACAGGATCTAATTCTCCGATAGAAGTCATGTCAAATTCAGATTCCTTTTCATCCTCAGTTCCAGATTCAGAATCGGACTCCGATGCTACGGCCGATTGATTCGCGATGTTCCTGGCACCAAAAGCTGAGAGCAACATTTGCATGGGATCCTCTTGTTCATCTTCGGAGCTATCTGCTTCGATTTCCATTTGTCTTTTCCTTTCCGCCTCAAGTCTTTGCCGCCTATTCTCAATCTCCTCATTTTTGGCTTCGCGTTCTTTGACGTAGGAAGCCTCTCTGATATTGAATTTTCCTTTTTTAACTGGCTTAGATTTTCGTTCAATACGCCTGTCAAATTTTCGCCGTGTCTTACCGCCACCTCTGATCGGTTTTTCGCCACGCACCATCGTCTATTTCAGAAAATCAATTTTCAAACAACCAACAACAACAAACTTTTCGAACGTCTCTCACTACACGTGGTTTGTAGGTTATGGAAACGCGCTGGCAGCCGAGAAATATTTAAAGATGAGATGACCGAAGTCGCAGCAGACGACATCACGCGAAGATGAATGAATGAATGATTAGATTCAAAATTGAATTCTTTAAAATTAATAAAATGAGATTCTTCCTCAAACGCAATATCCGGCAATATCCTAATATCACCACTACCAACAATACGAAAGAGAATTGAAACTGTCAATTTAAATAAAACCCTCGACTGATTATCCGACCTTTAAAATCCTGACAGCCACGCGAATCTCGTCTGCTATCAAATATTTGAAGTCTTCTTTGCCAATCGCTACACACTATCTCATCTACTCTTACAATTGGCACGATCTGTTCATTTGATAGGTGTAATGTTGACGACATGAAGGGAGAACAGTGTAGAAGAATAAAGAAAAACGAAGGACCGATTAAACTCTTGAACGAGCCATTTAACGACCGTCCCCATCTGTTTATGAGAATATCCGGTGTCTCGTTGACAGAGGTAGGGACTGTCATGACATGAGTTCGATACATAGCAAGGCATAGCGTATCGTTATGTCGAACATCACGTAGGGAATTTGCATATTCGTAATTCACATAGTAGTATCGCAATAGAAAATAGCTTTAATACAAGCATCCTATCTCTTTAGTGATCTTCGAGTGTCTTTTTCGCCGTTTGCGTTGCGCGCGCACCAACAACACACTAGCTTAGCCGCGGCGGCGATGAGTTCGCATAGTGAAACGTCGTGATTTGATATTCCTCGGTGGTCTCCGGTTAGCAAAAATTGTGTAGAAACTAGTATAGAAGAAACTGAGAAACGGCCTTCTCCCCACATTTTCAATCAATCAAGTTTGTAGTGTTATTGTCGTACGTATTGAGAATTCGTACGTTATAAACGTAAAGGAAACACCCATTTCTTCGTTTCTCATGAACTCCCTGCTCGTCGTACCCAAACCTCTAGTGGTAAGATGGCGGTGCAGCTCGATGGGGGGGGAAAGGACGACTTGAAAACACAATTTGTAACGCGAGAAGGAACCTACAAACTTATGACTCTCTCGGAGTATTCCAGACCCAACAGGGTGGGCTACACAAACAGCCAAGGCAGTACCTCAGTTCGTGTATCTTTCGTTACATTGCCAGATCCAGCCGATCCCACAGGAACCCAGGGGCTCGGCGACCGCATGTGCTTCAATTTCGGAAAAGAACTATACGTCTACGTTTACCGTGGTGTCAAAAAGGTACAGCCACCCACCGATGACCTTCAAAATTCAGAGCCCCCCCCTGTCGCCCGTAAATCGCCTCGTAAAAATCAGTGATTTCTAACCTCCAATAATTTTTGTGCCTCCATTTTAGCAACTCCGATCACCACTGACATTATCATCGTCATACCTATCCTTTTGCTTACCCTTACTAAGCTTAAAATTTTTTATTCTCTTGTATTTCTCATTACGATAACACGAGAAGTCCGATAACTGCTCTGTGTTATTCCTACATCATTGCCTCGGTTCGGTATTTCATGAATTCATGAAAAATTGAAATAAAACTTTGCAGGCAGTGGATTTGAACAAGCCGGTAGATAAGAAGTTATACAAAGGAACAAATCCAACCTGTCATAACTTCAATCAAACAACTGCAACCGCTGACAGCGCTCCATTGCTCGTGGGGTTTTCTACAGGACAAATTCAGCTTATAGACCCAATTAAAAAGGAACTTAGCAAACTCTACAATGAGGAGGTAAGCATGACGTTGTAGGTAAATTTCTATGAACAATCATTCTGTGTAATTTCATTAAAAATTCGTGCTAAAAAGAGGCAACTTGTATTCTGGTGTGTAAAGAGCTTGAAAGAGACAAAGCTTATCAGTGATATGGTATTTTCTTATCTAGTCAGCGGTGCATGATACTCAGGCTATTAACATCCACTGCCCAATGTAATATCTATCTATACCAAGAGTACTACGTTTATTGTTATATCAACTCATTTATCAGTTGTCCACAGAAGTTGGCTATATCAGGTTCTTCAAGGTTGGTAGTATCATGTAACACATGCTCCTGACACAACTAGAGCTTAATCAAATAATTAACTATATGTAACATATGTAAGAAGCTCTGTTGCCCAACATGCCTCTACTTGTTTGAGGAAGATACCTTGGATTAATTTCTCTAATCTGCAATTATAGTTCAAATACCTAATTTCGAGCATTCAACTAAAGTCTTATTGTGAAATGTTTCAGAGACTGATAGACAAGAGTAAGGTGACTTGCATAAAATGGGTACCAGGTTCGAGTAATCTATTCTTGGTATCGCACAGTTCTGGTCAACTGTATCTTTATAACGAGGAGTTACTTTGCGGAACTACGCCTCCTCATTACCAGCCATTCAAGTCTGGAGATGGCTACGCGATTCACACGTGCAAGACAAAATCCACGAGAAATCCGTTGTACCGTTGGGTAATCGGGGTGGAGGGCTGCTGCATCAATGAATTTGCATTTAGTCCATGTGGGTCGAATTTGGCTGTGGTATCGCAAGATGGATTTCTGAGAGTATTTCATTACGACACTATGGAGCTCATTGGATCTGCTCGTAGTTACTTTGGGGGATTCTTGTGTGTGTGTTGGTCACCCGATGGAAGATACGTAGTCGTGGGTGGAGAAGATGATCTTGTGACGATATGGAGTTTCAACGAAAAGCGGGTAGTCGCCAGGGGCCAAGGGCACCACAGCTGGGTTAGCGTGGTGGCCTTTGATCCATTCACCACATCCTATGGCGATCATGATCCTGATTTCAGCGGATCTGACGACGAATCTATGCCCCACAACAACCACAATAACCATTTTCACGAAAAACCAAGCAGATTATCGACAGTATCTCAAGGTGTTCATTCCAACAGAAATTCGTGTGGTTCCGAACTTCGAGTATCAGGGGGCACGTGCTACAGGCTTGGAAGTGTATCGCAGGACACACAACTGTGTCTTTGGGATATAACGGAAGACGTACTACGCCAGCCAGTGAGCGCGAAGCAAAGAACCTCGACGACCGGTTCTGGGACATTTTCTTTCTCAGGAACATTCACGAGTGGTAATGGTGCGACGTCGAATCATCACTATTCCAACAACACGAAGCATACTAATTCAAACAACACGAGTTCTAAAGAAAGCGCGAGTGGAAACAATGAAAGTAGTAACAACAGTATTAGCACGAATGCTGCAGTGTCTACTGTAAACTCACTGACCCAGAGGCTAGCAGGTCTCGGTTTTGGGGAAAGAAAAGGTGACAATCATAAAAGAAACTTTAGCCTAACAATGCGCGGAAGTGGGGCGACAAGCAACAATGCGTTACAAAACAATAGTGGGGAAAAATCTGGTAGCAATTCAAATTCTAGTAATTCAAACAGTGTCGGGGTCAGTCTAAGTACAAATAAAAAGTCAGGCTGCACAATGGACGATCCAATGAGATTGATAGGTACAGCTTGGTGTCCGCGATTTGACGAGTGCCCTGTTTTAGAACCACTGGTGTGCAAGAAACTGGCCCACGAAAGGCTAACTGAATTAGTATTTAGAGAAGATTGCTTTGTAACGGCATGTCAGGATGGATACGTCTACACGTGGGCGAGGCCCGGTCACATGGTAGGTCCACTCACGATAAGCAACACCCTCCACAGGCCCCACCACCACGCAACCGCAAACAATCCTCACACGACAACAAACAATTCAATAATGCGATCAAACAATGATCTCTGATGTAACAAATTACCCTCCTCTCTTATTATTATTGAGACTCAATCAAGCAAGGTTTATTAACTGATAATTGATTCAACTGTACATAACAAAGATAGTAGTTCAGATTTGTACCTTAGAAGCCAAAAATTAATCAAAGATCGGCAACCATTTTAGAGAATGAAATCGTGCAGAAAAAACAAAAACATTGATTTAATTCAGTTGTCACTTATGTCATTTGAAAGTGCAGAGGAAGCTAACGAATTGTTATAGGACTTCCATAAAAGCTAAAGTCCTATTCAGTCCATATTGTGTAATCAATTACGAAATCATGTCCATGTGCAAATTGCTATGTCTCAATGGTCGTTTCGATAAGAAATGAGGAATATTGAAAATCAACCTAGGAGAAATCTGTATAGAATATATTTATGTCTGGTTTGCGTCTTTGAGAATGATATTGTTTATGCCCAATAGAGGCAGGTCCCTCCTTTTGGTCCCTTCTCTCTCTCACCCTCTCTCTATAACCCTCCCCTGTTCTCCGCAAGCCCGTGTAAAGTGTTACTAGCTTAGCTTAGCCAATCGTAGTAAAGCAATTAATTAATTGATTCATTACGTAGTGAGACTATTGACCCTATATTAATAGCAGTAATAATAACAACAACAACAACAATATTAATAATAATAATAATAATATTAATCACAATAAATCTGTGACATTTATTCCTCTGTTGGATATAATACAATGCCTTGTTGTAAAATAAAGCAGAAAGTTGAATGAAAATTTAAAAAAAACGAACGACAAAAAACGAAACACTGCTTGCTTCCTGCTTGAAATTTGATACACCCTGTATTTGCTTATTTTAATTTCATTATTTATTACCGTTGTGCTGCTTACTATTGAAGTTCAAAACGGTGAAACCAATCGCGGAAA
Source organism: Athalia cordata (assembly GCA_963932425.1). Classification (NCBI taxonomy): domain Eukaryota; kingdom Metazoa; phylum Arthropoda; class Insecta; order Hymenoptera; family Athaliidae; genus Athalia; species Athalia cordata. Next base: position 39,547,556 of record OZ010626.1, read on the forward strand.
AGAACACCCACTTGGACACCAGGTTTAAGTGTTTTGTTAGTATTGTAACAAAAAAAAAAACGAATTGAAAATATTTTGTGCATTGCTTTTGGCTGACCTAAGAGACTTTCGATGCCATCCTGAGTTTGCGCATGGTACGTATAAAATCTTATTTGTTTGATCAAGCTTTCAAGCTTTCCTTCAATTGCTAGAAATTTAGCAAATGCGATTCAAACCTATGAGAACATCCCACCCATTTCTGCTGCCGCACTCGAATCATCGTTGTCTTTGAGATATACGGCGATCCAACAAAGCCGCTGAGAGAGAGACGAATTTGAAATTTCATCAATCTATAGCAATCTGTTGAATCTAAGTTGATCACTTGGTTTGCAGGCAGGGATAGGACAAATGGCAACTGCACTACATGTTACGAGCCTTTTGGAAGGTGGTGGCACTATAGTATAGCCTTGGATGAAAAACATCTGTATGAATGTTGACCATGGAAAACCGATCATCCTACTACTACATCTCATCGTCAGAGTTTTCCTGGGATTTTTAATAATATTACTACACATCATTCCAGTCGTGATACTTGATTGCATAATTGAAATTTGCATCCGTCAGAACTCCTACACAAAATTGTAGAAATCGTATTTCTGGGATGCAATGAAATGACGCAAACCAGCAGAAGAACAAAATGAGAAGAATTTCCAGCTTGACCTGTGCAGCCGAGTTTATGAATTGTTTTCTAAGGCCAATTGTCTAGTACGTATTTAAGGCTTTGAATAATAGTTTCAAAAATACTGAAAAGAGACTTTATAGCTGCTCAATAACTATGCAAGCATAACATAAATGACGGTGAATAGCCTCAATATATCTACAGACAAATAATATTCCTACCGATGCTCCTGAGTATTAGAAATTTGATTACTTACAGATATCACTACTGCAAGTGGTCAATGGCAACTCAGTAATTAAATAGCTCTCGAATGAGTGCATCTCGAATAAAATAGACGAATGAATATATTGAAAGGATTTTTCTCTACATCGTATCACAAAAAATATCTAAGTATACATAAGTATTATGTCTAGTAATTGAGTAATTCATACCTATACCAAACATACAACTCCGGATAGTATTATTGCATGTTAAGTAGTTATATGAATTCAAATTACTAGGAAACCCGTACTCACAATATACATACATAATAGGTATGGTATACCTTGATATATGTATCTGAATACTGTATTTGAATTCTTCAGGATATTAATACAAATTAAGATATTTGTTATCAAAATCCTTCAGTAATGCAATGCAACTTACCATGATCGGGTAGCTCCTCCTTTACGCTCATCTCCTCTTTATAATCATGACCAGGTCGACCTTCGTTAATTTCAATCCTCGACATCACACAATACATTGAAAATCACAGTACGGTGCAAACGAGAATCAAGTATTTTGAAGTATATCACTTTTATAACTTTTTGAACGATGTTGTGACTCGGCAACCGACAACGCGCCGCCTCCACAGCCTGAATCGAAACGCCGCGGTATAAAAATTTAAACTTTACTGCGCGCGCTACTACACGTCAACGGTCACGAACCCCAAATCTACGGATATTCAGATGACGCGACATTCACAATCTATAATTAAAACTATCAATTCCCAACAATATGAACATCACTGAACTAAAATACATTAAACATATCAGAGGTGAGTGATACATTTTCATTGATATTGACATTACAGTGACATTAACTTATTTGACGACTTGAAGGATTGCGACTACGAAGCATTATCGATTGGGGATAGAAGAATCGTTTCAAGTCGCTACTAAAAGCGCGGTAGTGTTATGTTTAAAAGCTGGCAAGTTCAAAAGTTGACTTCCAGCCATCGCTCTCCCCGACCAGATTCGAATCTTCCTCCCACAAAAAGAATATCTATTTACCTCCTCGAATGTTTTTTTATCTCTGACAAAATTTTCTGCTTTGATATCGTTTTTTGCTGATCACACAAAAAAATTTCATACTCGATCATTTACTCCGGGATTACATTTCATTGGCATGATGAAGAAATTGCAAATAGTACAAGTAGACACTGATTACGTTCGAAATACTGATTTACAAATTGGTGATAATGTCATTGGCATTGGAGTTGTCGCGGACGTGAGTTAAAATACACTTTATTTTTCCACTGCACCGCGGAATATATGCTCCTCGTTATAGTGCAAGGATGAACAAATTTCAAAGCATGCAATGACGATCAACGTCACGTCCAGCGGTGACATGACGATAAAGCCAGTACGTTTCAAGTTAAATTTATGTGGTTTTCCTCATCAACCGATGTATTGACATATTTTATATTTTGTAAACGCACTAGGTAGTGCCTTGTTACATGAAATCCACTGGCTCCTCTGGTTTGGTGCAGCTTGAAGTGGGTTCGACGATTCCTATCCGAGCAGGCGACCTTTTTTCTTTGTTAAGCAATAAACATTGGTTCAAGATCATCTCTGTTGATAATACCATTGACAATAATGACTCCAGTCTGAAACGCAGGGTGAGGGCAAAACTGATCAGCCTCTTGCAGTGTTCTTTTCCATCCTCCTCACTCTTTGCCATGCCATATTTCCATCCCAGATGGGGGAAAAAGCAAAGGATGAACCACATGAAAAAAAAATCAAGCAAAACGGGAGCGTTGAAGTGCCACTGCGTCCAAACAACAATCTGAATGATACTCCCAATAGCGCAGGTGTGGATCCAAGCCAGGAGGACTTCGATTCACAGGATTACGAAAACGAAGGTGCTACTAGTGCATCAACTACAGAGATAGCTACCAATGATATCTACGGAGCTAGGTCCGTACCATTGCTGTGCTATCTTACATTGCCTATTTCTACAGTCGATGTCAAATGATTTTTATTATCCATTTCCGCATACTTTTTCAACGCAAGTATTGCTGAAGAGGGTGAGTTGATGAAAACCAAGTCTTCCATCAACTCAGAGGCTACTGCTTCAACTCATCTGATGGAACCTGTTTCGCCCAATGAATCCTGTCGTACCTTCTCGGAATGTGAAGACCCACAGGATCTTACAAAAAACAGGACCTCCCAAGGCAGTATCCAAATAATAGCTGAGGTCGACGAAAGTCCTATCACATGTGAGGATGTTGGGAAAAAAATTAAGTGGGACTGTGGACAGCATTTCAGTGACCGCAGCGATCGTGCTAGCGCTAATTCTCTATTAGAACCACAAGCTCATGACACCGTCGACTGTACATCTCTAAACGATACAGTCGCATCTGTAGCATCAGCGGCAGTAAGTGCACTACAACCAGGAAGAAAGAATAGTGATTCAAAGAGGAAATGGCACGGCAGGTATGGAACAAAGATTAGACCCTCCATTTTTGACGAAATGCAATTCAACAGCTAATTTTTGCTACAGATATTAATGTGCACAGGTCTAAGTTCGACGATCCTCCTGATTCGGACTGTGACTTGGATGAGCGACCAGAGTGTCGTTTTGGAATTCGATGTTACCGAAAAAACCCACAGCATAGAAAAGACTTCAAACATACTATCAAATGTGGAAAACGCCCTCAAACTCCATTGCGGACCCAACCACCTGGCACATCAGATTTGTCAACTTTTCAGAAATCTGAGGAGGGCTCGGAGCACGGACTTACGTCGGGGGACGAGAGTTCTGATTAGCTGTAAAGTGGTTACATTGATACATGACGGTAATGTTACTGCCTTCTACCTTTCATTGAATAATCAAATTAGGTAGGCGTGTTTATTAATCAAATCATACAGTCAAGCATTGTCTATAGTGATCGTTCTTGTCTGTATTAATGGATTATTTTTCTACAAGTGAAAATATAAATGTTTATTACAATATCGAGTTCAAAATGCTCGTTGTAGGTATGGATATATAATATTTACATTCTCGATGCAGATCAATTATGGGGATGTCTTGTACACAGGTATAATATCCAAATATTCAAGACGAAGTGTCTTTAACCCTTCAAAATGGATGGTAGCCTTCGTCATCTTCAGCTCCGTATTCGCCAGCAGCTCCAATTGCCATGTCAGCTAGCATGTGTTTAGGTACCTCCGAACCTCGTACTTTAATGGTGTAACAAACATTCTCCATTTTTGCTAAACTCTGCTTCAGGGTATAGAGTTTTCGGTTGATCTCTTTTCCTGAAGAGCCCATGCATCCCAGAAATCCTATGTATATGCTTCTAACAAAACTACAAGTCTGGAAGCAGCTCGCTATATCTCCTGTCCCCAAGTTGTTGATACATTTTCGCATTAGCTCCCCAGTTAAATCGGCAATGCCCAAAATATACTCATGTGGAGTTAGCATTGTCTTAATCTCTCTAAGATCTTCAGGAGCCTCTTCATTATCTGTGGTATCCGCGGCTTTCACAGGAATCGCGTAAGTCAAGGATCTCTCCAAGTTTGTCCAATCGTCCAACTTGTTACCCTCAAGATATTGGTAAAATGTAATAGCTTCAATGTACTCTTGCATCCCGGCGGTATAAGCACGGAGATACTGATATGGATTTTGTCCATCCAGTTCTTGAGCGATGCTCTTGAATAATGACTTGGCAAGGGTATCCAGCCGTGTTTTTGCTTCTCCCAGGATAGCCTCTCTTTTGCTCTCTTTATCGAGAGTATGCAAGAGAAAGATTATCCTTTTACTTTCTATGGTCACATCACGACCATGTTTTACGATTGCTTCATATCGGTCATGTTTGCGATCCAGTTCGGCACCATATCCACGAAAATGTTTTATTACCAATGAATTTTCGTTTATACTCTCCACAACTTCGCGGCCCTTATCTCCAACCAGAACTTCGTTTTTGGGAACATAATTATGCCCTCGATACTTTCGCCCACCGCTGGACCCTGAAAACAGTTTTCTGGATTGTTGAATGGTTTAAATAATAGTTTACTACTTTTACCTTTTCTCTGTGACATTGCAGTATCGGATATTGGCGTCCACAGGTTATAGAGAACTCATTAAAGTGAAATTGATATTTGCACTGTATTCGTATATGTACAGTTCTTTCTGCAGTTCTCTAACAGATAACCTGAATCTTCCTAAAATAATCTCGTGCCGTTTCTGTTGTTATTGACAGGAATCAAATGATTTTATGTTAGCATTTTTGTACTTCGTTCTTTTTCGTCAGATATCCCATGCACCGCTGGATGCACTGGCCCATGTTGATAAATTTTAGAACAATATTGTAACAGCTTTAGATTTGACGGACTACTGTCTTGTTTGAACAAATATTTCACCGGTGTATCCAGTGACAGATGTATTTCTGCCGTTGTGACTGAATTCTTCAGTCAACGCTACCGTGTTCGAATCCAGTGTTATCGTAGTGGTTAATGGTTATCGTACGCTCCGATTCGTTGTTTCCGATTCTTCTGTCATGTGTCGAATTGTCAGACGACGTGGCGATCAAACATGGCCATGATCGAGAATTCTGTAGGCGCAGCTAACGTAGAAGTGTACGGGTATACATTCGACGATATGCGGATGAGATTACCCCGACATGCAGGAGACTTTTAATACATCCGAAGATCTGGTTATTCGTTATTGAACCCCCACATAAACTGACATGGTGTATAAGTGTGCCGGTCAGAGCTGATTGAAATCATACCAGAAAACTGCTGTGAAAATGGGGCTTTGCAAGTGTCCCAAGAGAAAAGTAACGAACCAGTTTTGTTTCGAGCATCGCGTCAACGTTTGCGAGCATTGCATGGTCACGAACCACCCAAAGGTATTTCTTTTAGATAATCAATCCCTCCGATTAAGTCCAAAACTTATCTCTAACTCTAACGTCACTTAACCTATTCGTATCATGTTCAGTGTGTAGTTCAGTCGTATCTCCAATGGCTGAGAGATAGTGATTATAGTCCGGACTGTACCTTGTGCGCGGGAGCGTTGACCGATGGAGACTGTGTGAGGCTCACGTGCTACCACGTATTTCATTGGGCTTGCGTCGACACATACGCCAGGAACTTACCGCCTACTACAGCTCCTGCCGGGTACACCTGCCCTACATGTGGACTTGCTATTTTTCCACAACCCAATCTTGTCTCGTCTGTCGCAGATGTGCTCAAGGCAAAATTAGCCGGTGTCAATTGGGCCCGGGCAGGACTAGGATTGCCATTGGTTAGTTATTTTCTTTGTAAACAATACAAGCATATTTATAATGTGCATACAAAAGTCTCATCTGCCAAATAGATTTGGACCTTGGACTTTTGAGATTAATTTGAATGCGGGTTTTCAGTTGAGCGATGACAGGGAGCGGAAGCCTGCGCAGGAGCGGAAGGCCTCCGTGTCAGAGGTTTCTTCGTCTTATCAAAGTCACACAACAACCCCCTCACCGAGCATAGCAACACCCAGGACGAGTAGCAATGTTAATTCGATAAACTCCAACAGCAACAGCATTCATTCCTCCTCCCAGAAGTCTGGGCCCCCTTATTCCGTGGTCAACGTGGAACCTTCCATGCCATTCTCAAGTCAAGCTACAAAGAAAGTATTCGAAGCATATGACGACCCCAAAGATCTCCTATACGACCACGACGAGAATAAATATCAACGGAAATCAGCTATCGAATGGTTTCTCAGGTGGTGGAAGCTTATTTCTAGGACACCCGCGCGCAGGCGGAATTCCTCGGGGTCCTTGTACAAGAGATATGTCATGGTCACCGTTCTTCTGTTCTTCGCATTTGTAGGAATAATCATCATTTTTTCATGGTTGGGCAGGATAGCCACGGACGGAGACCCCAGTTTTGACGTCAATAAGAATACATTGATAAGACTGGAGGACAGGCAGGAATAAATTATAGTTTAAGTTAAAACTGAACTCTACGAGAGAACGATAACGACATTTTGCGACACCCTAAAAAAAGTTATTACCTGTTTAATGCACAGTGACATTGAACATAAGAAGCATCGTTAAGCAAAGCTGCCATCTAATGGTTCGAAAAAAATTACCTAATCATTTTCTATAGTCAATTAACTCTCATATATTATAATTATAATTGTAGAAACAAAGTGTACATTTCCACTAACTATATTGTAACCAATGTTTCGTTATATCGCCGAAATAATATCCTCGTGATAATATAGGCGTATTTTTAACGCTGGTGTTATGTCTTGTATTATTATTAAAGAAGAAGAAATGTTCGAAGGTAGCGCTCTATCTGCACATTGGTAAATTTGTTAGAATCCACCTTTATCGCGATCTTCTTTAAAATATGGCTAAAGACGATTCCGAAGAGCCGGCGATATCTGATCCGATATCTGATCCGATCGAATGGAAAATTGTTTCGGGTCAACCGCCGGACTGCATAGATAAAGACTATAAAGGAAGTCCAGAACATACATGTTTATCGATTGAATCGTTGCTTCATGAATTATGGAATTGTTTTCCATACCGTCTCGAGAACTGCGTCCGGTTTGCTCTCGCCGATCTAGACGTATGAAAATGAATGGACGGCGGCGTAATAGAATGCAATTACCTGAGTTTCATCTACGCGGTATGTGTAATTTGTATTATATTTCTTGATACATATATTCTATCACATCTCTCGAAATGGATGAAGAATTAATCGCAAGTTCTCTCACGATTGCGACCGAGAACTGCGTAATCCGTATAGGCCAAGTTGCTGCGGTCTTAGCGATAAAAGGATCTTATTTTTGTAACGTGAGGCAGAACGGGTTCGTATTCCCGTCAACATATATATGTGTAAGCTATCTAACCGAGGAATGCGTGCGTCTGTGTAAAGAAAAACTTACAAATTCATCTAGATCGTCGAAGATAAAATCGTAGTGGGGACGAGTGGGAACGAGATCCGAAATCAGGGGCCCAGCAAAGGGACTCAACTCACAGTTGTGGACCAGCCGGGCTTCTGTTCACCCGCAAGACTCGAACGATGGAGGTAGAAACTCGGTGGAGGATGCGAACTTGGAGCAAAAGATCGTGCTTGAATGCATTAGCGATCGGTCTGAGTACCGGTGCCGGTATCGTCTATCTCTACGACAGTCCTAACAAGGTTTTGGCTACTACTCTGACAGTTTTTGGTGTGGGTGAGTTTCCGCAGAGCCAATTTTTCCCTCCGGTGCTCATCTCGGTTGTCTAAACTCAGGAGCCGCTTCTATTTACTGGAGGAGAGCAGCCAGGATAGCGATTCGCTCTAATCACGCGGTGGTCATCACCGGATGCGACTCGGGACTCGGTTACAGCCTCGCTCATCACTGTCGCGCTCTAAATGCGACCGTGATCGCGGGGGTCCTACAACCGGAGGGCCTTGGAGCTCGAGAGTTAATACGGAATGGGGCGAAAGTCGTCCCCTTGGACGTCACCAGGGCAGAGAGCGTCGGGGAATTTGGAAACAAGGTCCGCGATATCGTGCAACAGGAAAATCTCGGTAAGATCGCCGACTGTAAACGCGCATGTATAATATTAACGAAGAACACACGTAAAGGCACGATAATATAAATTACATTCCGGTCAGTGTTTAGGACGTTGGTGAACAACGCAGGGGTCATGACTTTTGGCGAATTCGAGTGGCAGACCGAGGAGCAAACGAGGCGACAAGTGGATGTGAATCTCCTTGGTACCATGCGGGTGACCAAGGAACTTATGCCCTTGATGAGGTCAATGGGGAGTAGAATAATTCTCGTTTCGAGTCATTGTTCCTTCGAACCCTTACCGGGCGTCGCCGCTTACGCGGCCACCAAGGCGGCAGTGTCCGCATGGGCGACTGCGCTCAGAGTCGAAGTCGCAAAGTACGGAATCGACGTCGTCTGCTTCATCCCCGGTGAGCATGACGCGAATGGAAACGTTCGTTACCATTCTTCACGTTTATTTAAAGCTCGTACGATTACTCAGGGTCATTTACTCGAGAGAGCAACATACTGGCCAAACAGAACGATCATTTCGAGGCCATGAAGTCCGCTATGACCGTAGAGGCGAGAAATTTTTATGGGGATTACCTGAACAGATACGAACAGTACCTCGCAGGATTGTCTAAGGAGATGTCACCCAGAATGCTGCAGCAGCCGAACCTTTATCGTCAATTTGATCGCGCGCTCATGGATGTCTGTACCAGGGCTGTTTATAAGTGCGTATCACATTACTTTTGTCTCAATTATTAATGTAAGCCAGAAATGCCACCGAAATCGTTCCCTACATCCAGATGCGAACCCTGGAGGTACACCTTCTATCACCTACTCTTCTGGGTTTCCCCCACGTACATCCGCGACAGATTGATCGAGAAATTCATGATGATGCCGCGGTGGAAGGCGACCGACTCGTTATCAACACCCAATCTTCGTGGGAGCTACGCTCTGCGTCAGAGGTAACGCGGACCTGGGTTTGCCTATGCGTTTGTATCTGAAATCTATTGCTCGTTTCCACGGCACTCTGTAACTTTTGACGGAAAAATTACAGGTGCGTATAAAGTTGAATGGTGCGTCGTATTTTTATTCCTATTTGTCGTTGGTCCCTCTTTCCTCCTTCCTTCTATTTCTGGGCTTTAATAGGTGACAGGACCATGGATTCCGGTTGCTCGATCGCATCGGAGGCGTTTCTCCGGTCTGTGTGGCACGTAGCTCTGCGTCGGTGAGCTTTTCTCGTTCTGCAAATTATGCGGCTGTAATAATTGTGAGATTATTCTACCATCGAAAATCAAATCGAAGTCGCACGTTGTAAATAAAAAGTCGTGCCTCGAGCGAGCGCTATCTCATCTTTCCACGGAGCAGGCGTTTGAACGGGGAACCGGTTGACGACCGTTCGCCAGTCCAGCATTTCTTGATCAAATCTTGGCTCCGTGATTTCTTTGACGCCGTGGCTTCCTCGGGAATCATACGTCTGTCCTTGCGTTGCGATGCGAGTATTCACCTCGGCAGCTGCTGCCGCCTGCTCTCGTTCTTTGGCACGGATCTCGTTCTTCTCGTTTTCACTTAGAAAGAATTCAGGGCAGTATGTACGTAGAGAGAAATCACGGGGTGAAACGTCGATGTAGTTTTCATTCGGCGTGAAGAATCCCACGGTAGCAAGCCCATCTGAAAAATTTCATATACTTCTCGTCAAACCATACCTAAAAAATAGTAGCCGGAGACTTCAATGCGTGGTTACTCGATCGATCCACCTCTACAAGGTGTCCACGTGTTCATGATTTCCTTCGGAGTCAGATCTTCCTTCGAAGCTTTGCTCAGGGGCTGCTTCATGCTGTCCTGGACTTGCGGTGACTTCGACGATGTCGAGGGCGTATGCAGAGCTGCTGATTCTAAACCTCCAGTCTTGGATTCTGTAACGGTCTTGGTTTCTCGGGTGAGTTTACTGCATGTGGTGCAAATTTTTCTCGGTACGGAAGACGGAGATTTCCACATGGTTCCGGTGGTGCTCGACTCGCTTTCCACAGGGGTTGGAAATTCTGTATATTTCTCACGCCGTTTTTTCGAGAAACAATTACAAACCCTGCGGACTTGGGGATCGAGAATCGTAGAAAGAGGTGAGATCGGATTGCGATAAGGTTTGATGGCCTGCGTCGTTGTCTGCGTGGATTTCCAGGTACGTGCAGGATTTTCGTCGTTCTTGTTCGCCATTGCTACGCATGCTACGTATTGACATGAAATTATGATAACTCGAGCGGAATGAAGATCTAGAATATTGTTTCACATGATAATTTAAATCAAGAATATCGATAAAAAGATCCCGAGACAAAAAAAGGGTGAATATTTGATTATTATGGAGAAGGTAGATAGATTTGGTTGAAAAAATGATTTTATTTTTCGGCTTAAAAAATTGCTAAAAATCTATAGACTATAGCCTTTTATTTTTCTCAATCTTGGACCAAAAATCAACTAGAAGAAACTACAAGTTGAACTGATCTATCTATAAAATTGATTAGGTTATTATAGCCAATCAATCGCTCCGAAAATTAAAAATATTGAGATGTCTCGATTTTTTGTGAGATGGTGTAACTTTGGTTGCATGCCATCAGGCGCCAGCACAGGCTGGCATTGGATGTAAAGCGACATCAGGCAATGAAGAGATCTTATGAGGGAAGGTTTGACAACATACAAAGGAATTGAATAACTTCGTAAGATATTTCAGGATGTCTTATTAAAATATACATTTCATTCAAAATACAAAATAGAAAAGAGCAAAAAAAGAAAGAATAGAGAAACATTATATTTACATTTACTGTTTATTTGATGTTACCAGTAATAAAAATATTAATAGCGGCCATTAATAGTACTTTTTAGTCAATTTGCAATGATTATCTGAGAGGATATAGTACTTATACTAATTAGGTTGTTTAAAATTAAAATCTACAAGAAAAAAAGAAAGAAAGTTCATTTCAACAAATTAATTGTTGTACTAATTGGACTATTCGTCTTTTTTGGATGAATCTAAACATAAATAGCCAGTTTTTCCTGCTCACAGCAACTGACCTTCCCGGGTGAACTCGTTAGAATTCATCCTTTACATAATTCGTCCATAGATATCATCTGATATGCAACGTTGTAACGTTGATACTTTCATATAACGTTAGAGCAATTTTCTATATTCATGTGCTATTGCACGTCTATCATAAAGAGATTTTTCACTAATTTACAAGGCAGAAGGGGTCGAGATTGCACCAGACTGTCGTTTTCCTAAGGCATAACATTGTACATTTACAAGTATATTGAGATTTTTGTTGTTGTTTATTACAGTTGGTGCAAATCTTCATGATCGAAACCTCTGTTAGGCTTTACCATGTTCGGGTCGTCGTAACATGTATCGTTAACGAGACGAAGTAAAGCTCAATGTTGCACTAGATATGTACTATTTTTTTTATAAACGGTTACTCGGCACAGAGAAAACCCTTCCCTTTTTCAACGCTCGCAATAAATCAAAGCAGACCACTATGGGACACAAATACCGAAAAAGCTGTGCATTGCTTTCATTGCAATCGTGATAAATGCCCATTCGATTGTATGAATGTGGAGACGAATAGAAATTATTCAACAATGATGGCTCCTCCACTAATCTGAGGTTAGAGGAGGGCCGCGGGACTTGAGAGCTAAGGGATTCAACGGATATATTTGAACCCGAAAAAAAAGATAAAATGATTTATCGCACAATAGATATTTTTATAGTCACTAATTTTTTCAAAATGAGCATTGCTAAATAATGTTGAGAGCTTATACCATACGTTTGTATTATGTATATATCACTTATTTAGTATATCATGATTAACAAGGCACTACTATTCGTACAAATCGATATTGTTCCTCGTTTATAACAGCCAATTGCCTCGACCTATCAAAATCTACCTTTAGATAGATCTATTGCTATTCCAGTAAATAAATAGGTAACCCTATTGAAGACAATTTTCTCATTCAAATCAATAGATCGCATGCACAAGGCACAAGCTTCGATAAATTTTTTTTTTTATAGCTCAATATTCGAACTGGATCCAATTTGTTCGCCACCATTATTGATAAAACTAACCGGAGTCTGATGGCATAATCCCGGCTTATGCGTTCAACAATTATGATCGATTGTTGTTGATTATATAGGAAGGAAATATAGAAAAACTATAAAATTTAAAACATATGTGTACGTATATGAGTATAGTTACCGGTGACCGATCGATTTACCACATACGATACCTACACATGTGTTATGCATACTGATAGTATACGATATGCGAAATTATTCATTAATTACATAAATATAATATCATGATGTGTGCATTGCCATTTTATATCAAACGAAAATACCGCTATCTAGAAAGCTCCTTGATAATAATTTGGATCTATTAAAAGACCAGGTGAAGCTTTCGTTTCCAGCAGCGGTTCATGATGGAACAATTTCTTATAGATTACACATTTCTATAGATCAATAGCAGATAATAAATACTTTTGATCTAAAGGCAAAGGATACTCCAATGTCCGTGTACGTAACCAGATTCCGTGCGAAATTTTTCAAACTTTGAAATACAGTGTTCCATGTTCTATGACTAGACAGAATTCTGAGTGCCATATAATTTCGGCAATTTCGATGAACGGGACAATTTCCATCGTCTGTTTTGATCGGTAATTCATCTCAGAAGAGAATCGAGTCACGTTTTATCCAGAAATATTTTCATGAAAAAAAAACAAAACAGGCTTGAATATTAAAAAATATATCGCATATGTATAATATACCATTGTGGGTGCAACTATATTTTTGTTCTCATATTCAACGCACTAAATTCGACGAAGTTAAACGTACACATCAGTTCAGTACTTTTTCCTTCGAAATGAATGTACGAAAAATATCAACAACCCGATGAAATAAAAAAACAACAAAGTGCAAAATGCAAATACAAAATTCTAAATAATATTTACATCTACAATATTCGTTACGTGTATAATGTATGCATATATGATGTTTCGAATTAGTTAAGTATGCGTTATAAATATCAATAGTGAATGAATGTCGCTCTGATTAATCACTTATTTTTGTTTTCACTTCAATTTTCATTTTATAATATTGTCAATCACAGTATAAAGACATATCAATAATAACATTAATAATAATAATAATAATAATAATTATGATAATAATAATAATAATAATGATAATAATAATGATAACAAGGCCAACAACAACAGCAATGATCACCTCAAGCAATTATTGCCATTATCATTGCAATATCAATTCAATAATTAGTTATTACCATTGAAGGTATACCGAAGATAGAGAATTATAAGTAAATTTATAGAAGTGAAAGTTAAAAGTTATTGATTGTGATTAATCCGACGTTCATTTTAGTACACACACACTTCGTGTATAACATTTTGTTTGTTAAATAGTATTAATTTAAATAAACAATATAAAGCTGGTGTAAGCCAATTTGTTACCTATTTGTTTTTCGTTTGTTTTTTTTTTTTTTTTTTTTTTTTTAACCTATACGATTCCTAATGTCGATTAATTTTTCATTACATGTATATTCATATCCGATCGAATTTATATCTAATGCTTATTTACAAATTCCTAATACAAATAGCTATGATATTACAGAGCAAGTGAACGGCAGTAATACGAATTAAATGATCTAGTCAAAAGCTGCATGACGAGAGAAAAAGAGAAAAGTATATAAAAGAAAAAAAAAAAATCGAATTGTTTACTTTGGTGGTATTTGGAAATGAATTAATGCTTGTGTCTGTCTGTTTTGGGTAACATTCGATGTAAGAAAGTGTTAAATTCGAAGGAAATTAGAAAAAAAAAACTAACAATAGGCCGAATGACATTTTTAAACGTAATTTATATCGAATGTAAAGCAAAATTTCTTTAAAAGGATGAAAATTAATTTTGTTTTTTTAATGAGCTGACTGCTGAATCATAGCTAAAGTCAACGGTGAGCCTGCAACCACTTAATAATGATCACGAGCCGAAGTCGAACTGTACGTACTCTCTACCTTTGGTAATCGTACCATAGTCTTCTCACTCTTTATGTACATCTATACAGAGAAAATGCTACAAACGAGGCCCGATTCGAAAAATTTCGGCGTAATGAAAATAAAAAACACATTTACATTGTGCCTATTATTCGACGGCAAAACCACAAGTTTCTTCGACAGCCTGCGTTAGTTTGTCCAGCATTTTCTGATAGCTTTGATAATTTTGTGGGATGTCGATCCGGTTGAAACACGTATGGGCTTTGGGCAGATTTTCGCACGGGGCATCGATCGCGTGGATGGTGAAGAGACGAGGTCCAGCAGCTCCTGTTGAGCCTGTTCAGAATCAGAGAATTCGAAATGAAGTTTTACATAAATCAATCAGATGTGATGGTATTCCTAGTTAAACTTACCTTGGAGCGCTTTGAAACCTTGCAGAGGAACCCTCGAGCTGCCGGTAACAAATTGCAATAATCTTGCTCTCATTTCTTCGCCGTAAGATTCGACGATTTGCCAGAACCATCTAACGATGGGTGTGTCGGGTGTGCAGTGTTTTAGTCTCGTGTGCATTTTCCAATCGTTAATATCGATGGTACCTAGTCCCCCGATAACTAGTTCGAGTTCCCTTTCGTCAAAGGGCCTGAGCAGTTGCGGGGGAATCAACTCGTGAAATCCTTTTTGTAGAGCTAGAAATTGCTGCTCTATTCCCCGCATGAATCGGTAATTTACGTACAGTCTCACATATTCTCTTTTATTTTCTTCCGTAACAGCAATATCTTTACCCCCGGGTTTTAGTTCGTGATTTTTAAGGGCTCCGAAACTACTGTGTTCCACCGAGAACGTTGCGTCCAATACCCCGTCTATGCTATTCTCTCTGCAATTAAGATATTTTCATTTTATAAAAATATAAGTCTGACTATCTTTGCACACATATTCAATTTTTGGTCAACTTACAGCATCCACGTGAGACTTCTATGCAGCTCGGGATCGACACCTTCGATATCGCTAAGGGTAATGGCTTTGTTGAGTAGCATTTTATAAAATGGTGTTGTGAATCCCCCGTCAACATGGTGACCGTGAAACACAGCGATGCCAATTATTCTACCGGCAAAGTGGAAGTATGAAAGATGTTCGGGATTGATACCGGAGTCAGGATTTATCTGTAGGGTGTAATTGTCGTCTCGAGAATATTGGAATAGACCGTACTGGGGATTCAACATTTCGTGAGACAACAAATAAAGCCATTCACGCGCCACCCCACCATAATCCAGTCCCTCCTCACCGCGAAATTTCACCATTAGTCGCTTGCGCATGTCTTTAGGCCGCATCTTCATTATCAGTCTGTACGATTCCTGTTGAAAAGAATGAAAACAAAAATAGTCAACCACTATTTTTCAGTACGGAGAAAAAAAAAGCTTGAATCAGATTAACAGTATCAAAATTTACCTCAAATATTTCATTTCTCGATACTTCTAATCTGCAATGACCACTCTGAGGTTGCAGGGCGTTGAGTTCAGCCCTGAGGCACTTTAATTTTGCTACCAGGTCTCGTTTATATTTAGGAAGCAGCTCGCTTTCCATGAGTTCCTTAGGCAGATCTGAAACTGTCTGGCCATTTTGTGTCGGTGTACTTTCAGCTGTAACATAATTTAAACATTTTTTCAAAATAATATTAAAAAAGTGAATCAAACTTTCAATTGCCGAATTTCAAGCATTTAAATTTGAGATTGAGCGGCGAAATAAATCGACTCGAACCAACATACCATTTGGTGTGCCTATGAAGAAGACTTTAATGAAATTGAAAGACATGTCCTGCTTGGACTTGGACGCTAACTGAGAATAAATCAGACGTAAATAATGTGCGCTGCTGATATTCTAGTGATAAGATAAAGGTAGCCAATAGAGGGTGACTTATGCACACACACCAACAATTCCGGTTCTTTTGTACCGTGCGATATATTTGGATGCAACCGTCCAAGACATATATTACACGCTTCCCAAGTATAAGTGGGTTGCTCGTATGAAAGATTAGTGGCTAGCGCTTGCGGTTTCAGGCCAATTGAATTTATACCGAGAAATTATTACGTTTATCGAATAATTATATAAAAATTCTGTCGTAATTTGGAAGTACTTAGATGGAAGTGAATACTTACATGTAGGAGAATTATTATTGCTCGCTCCTTCAGTCCTGGGTCTGGACGGGTTTTGCGATGGTGATGACGAAACCGCTAGAGTAGTAGGCGTCTCATTTCCTCCTAGTTCAAGTCTGGGCATAGTCGGGTTGCGAACCGGAGTTGACTGAGCCTGACTCGAAGTTCCATTTTGGGGACTCTGTCGCCTGTGAAAAGAGTCGATTCCATATTCCAAAGATCTGTCGAATACTCGATCCTTCGGGCTTCTCTCACTTACTTTAACAAATTGCTGATTATCTGTCCCGATAGTCTGGGGTCCGTAAATTGCGTCGTCCTGTTGTTGTGATCTACAAAGTAAACCCTCCCTGTTTGGGTCTGCCGCATTTCCCACCCACTAGGGAGCGGACCGAGTTCATTCGCCAATTCATTAGCTGGTAAATCACGAGGAATTCTTGGATCGTGCCATGTTGACGCGCCACTCGGTACATGGTAAAAGTACACCTGCCCTTGTTGCGTTTTTCTCAACTCTATTGGCGACATTGTAATTTCAGATAATTAATACGTTACATCAATTAATGACATCACTGTCCCTAATTATAAAAAACACGAGCGCAAGTCTGAGAACTCCCTTTTGTGCAGCCTGACTTACACAAGTTCAATCTAATTGAGCCTAATTAGGACTAGGGGGCCACAATAAACTGTGTTTTAAGTGACGTGGCACAATTCTACTACAATACTGAGCCGCGAATTATAGGTAAACCCGACTGGCTAGAAAGTGAGACGAATTTTTTTATGAATCAAAATATTTTTGGATGAGATAGAGAAAAACACTCACCATATCCCCTAGGTAAATCTGAGGGTTGATTGTCATTCCTTCGTTCTCCGCTTGCCATGATGCTGTTTCTATTTCTATTGGTTCTATTAGTTCTTCTTGCCTGACTACCATTAGGTAATCTATTCCCATTCTGCTCCTCATTGCTCCTTGGAGTCCTCCGTTCTCTTGTGGAATTATTTGTAGTCGTATTCCGTAGATTTTGTATAGCATTTTGACTTTGCGTCGGTGTATTACAAGCAGAGTTCTCTCTCACTGGAGTTCTATTCTGCTGCCCCACTTCACCCCCGTTCCGTTCCGGCGTATGAGATGTTGGACTTTGACTCCGCGTATTCTGAGGACTTCCGCTTCCACTGGGTGATGTTGGCTCTGATCCTGGAGCAGGTAGAGGCTCGAGCGTTGTAGGTATTATTGGGTTTCCGGGTCTGCGTGCAAGAGGAAAAAAATTAGACATCGTAAGAAAAAACAAAGGCGACTATGAAGACGATAAACCAAGATGTCTACGGACCGCGAGTTCGGCCGCACCCATTGAGTACTTCTGTTCAAGTGATCGATGTAGTAGAGACGCCCGTTTCCAGTTCGTCTCTCTTCCCAACCATCTGGGAGAACCGTTGGACAACTGAGATCGCCAAGAACATCGACAACCGCATTGTGACCAACCGTATTACTCACTGCGCCATTGTGGCCATCGCGGGATAAAAGAGATACGACTATTTGCCCTTTCACAACATCAGCATCGTCTGAATGAGCCTTGCAGAGATCTAAACGCTGGTCTGCAATTAGAGGATAGAAAGATTTATGCACCAGGTATACAGAAATGAAGGACTCCCACTTCTCAAGGATGTAATACTTACAACCAGTGTCTTTCAATCTCTGAATTGTATTAGAAAGTATTCTAACGCAGCCTAAGAACCCACTTCCTTGCTTCTTATGTATTTTCCTATGATTCCAAACCGATATTGTAATCCCATCGTTTTTTCCGATGAACCTGAAATCCCACTAAATGACAACACACTCTGACAAGTCTTCTAAGCCTACCTCAGGTTGGAACTGTTTTTGATCGAGCGCAGAGTTAATTAGCTACTCACAAATCGTAATGCTGATTCCATTTTGGGTCTAGCGTAGCTGTGCATGTGTCAGTACTGTGACACTGACCAGATCCATCGACAGTTATTTTGGCAAATGGATCGGGTAAACCTGAAATGGGATGAAAATCAGTAAGGTATCGATGAGAATGCTGCATCATTGTAGATCTAAAGATAGGATAACATGAAAATAGCGTCAAAAAAGGAAAGTTACTCACGGAAAAGATCCTTCCTAGCGAGGTTACGGGCGCATAGTACTGTAATGGGATTGGAGAAATTGAATAATTAGTCAACGGTAACGCTTTCAGCAAATGACGTAACGCTAAATTCTCGCTGGCAATTTTAATACATAATTCATATTTTGTACGATATTGGTATTTTTGTATTCTCCGAACTAAGTGCTGTGTGGCCATATTATAATGCATAACAAAAACAGGCAGGCACTCAAGGACTAGGCAGGCGGCCAAGCACGGACTTGCCTCATCGGGTATTTGGTTGTCGTCTGAGATTTGAGATGCAACGAGCTAGTTCGCAATTGTGTTTCAATAGTTCATCAGCGACTTACTCGTCAGGCGAATCTTGACGGCCCCGTTCCTTCTGCTACCGCCGGGATTCGACATTTTTAACGCACATTTAACGCACCAAACACTTAAAACACTTTGCACTAATTAATAAATAAAATTGTTTTCAACGCCGTACCGAACACGGTTGGTTGGCTGGTAGGCCATCATTGGCCCATGGCTGTAGGGCCAGCAGTCGATCCCATGGTCGACCTACTCTAGTCGATCCATCTCGTCGGTGCCTCGACCTTTGATCCAGAATCATCGATCTCTATTGTCGACTAAAAGCGGAGCGCGACGCGAATCGCTTTTCCAAACGCTTTTTGTCCTCAGAGCATATAGTATGTTCTAAGATTTCATCCCACCCTTCATGGCCTTGGTTTACGGCAATCATGGAATCAGAAAAATGAATTTCCATCCATCTGGGATTAGAAACGTTGTAACTGAAGCATGGGAGTCAAGGTAAAACGACCACTCATGAAACGGGCACCTCACCGAACATTATCACCTTGCCAAAAACCCGGCGTAATCAATACTTAAGTTAGGTAACTAAATATACGTAGTTTATTCATTTCGTTTTCGTACATTTTTGCATCGAAAGCAGCCTTAAGAATAGAATTAAGAAAAATTACAAAAAACAGAGTAGATTCTTCACTGTAAGTTATTAGTTCATGATACACTAATTAAAATAATATTAGATGCGTGAAAGATCAGCGTTATGTTGCAAAAATCACGGACGAATGACTTCTTAGATAATGTGATTTACAGATATTACAATAATAACAATTACATAATAAATATATCTATGATGTATAAATGTATATTGTATAGGTATGAGACGTCTACATCTATGGGGACTGCTGCTATAATCTAAAGATTTACTGTATACATACCTATACGCGAAACTGGGACAATAACTACACATGAATCCGACAAAAAATTTAAATTCAATCTATTGGCAAAAGAAACTAATCAGGTATACACTACGTTGTTTGCTTATCATCATAATTCTCATGATTATAATAAAATCCACGATTACCTGTGCACGTAACAATTGTAACATGCGTGAGTGATAACCCATGATAAAATTATCGGAATGTGAACTCCGTCGCTTGGACGGAAATTATACCGAAAGCAGAAACGTGAATTCTTGTTCTCAGCCGCGTTGGCACAAATGAAAAGCCCTGTAGAGACTTGAACATATTTGCGCGCGAATTTGATATGATTCTCTTTATTGTTGTATGAGAACGAGACGTAAATAAACTTGCGCATAAATATGCTGAAGTGTGGTTCAAAGGATAACGGTAAATAGTGGTTGTATAAAGGTGACAAATTCGACGTTCGGAGAGCGACGAACGATCGAGAGCAGCAGCCCCTCTGTGGTGTCCCATCGTAACCGAGTTCTTCAGGCTTCACCCCGGAAAGTGAATATAGCATCGGCTAAGAAAAATGCCGCCTCGATGATCGACATCGATCCCTTGGACAACCCGATATTTCTCAGCTCATTGTTAACGTAGGAAGGCAGAGTCTTGAAGTAATCGATGGCGATTCCACCCGCAACTACGAAAAGGACGCAACCGACGACGCTGAAGAACAGGTCCTGCGTGGAAAAGAAAAATACAAAATAAATTTGTGAATACAAAAATTATAGAGAGTATATATAGGAAATAACCAGATTATTTTTAAACATAAAAAATACCGCAGCCCTAGTGTCTGTGTAGAGTATAACACATCGATATTCGGTCTTTGATTTGTTTTCAAATACATTAAGTAAACTGACGATGGCCTGAATTTCGGTTCAACATCAGATCTACGGGTCCAGACCACTATGGATCTATTCTAAATTCTGTATGGCCCTGAAGAAAATCTGTACGTTGAATAAATCTAATTTAAATATAGGCGTGGTCGGTACGAAAAGTTTGTTTGACTAACGAAATAAGGTATGAGAGTCGAAGAGAAATAAATCTAAGGAAAAATAAAGACAATATAAGTAGAGTTCCAAGAGTCCAGGAAGTCCGACTCATCGTCAGGTAGGGATAAGGTACGTAAATGTCTCGGTCCATAGCTAGCGGTTTGTTATTTAATGGTATCGCCGGAGAAAATACTTTGTGATACGAAATATATTAGGCGCCTAATATCAGAGCCGTGCTGGCTCTCGATTAACGGCACGAGCTTACACCGGCTAAAAATAGTCGATGACTCTGGTCCCGCTATCGAAGAAAATTGTGGCAGAACCAACACCAAAAGCAACATTACCACCAATGAGTGCAGTAGCCAGGTGACACGCGAAATACGGGTGCGTCCCAAAGCCTCGGACCCTAGCTTTACCTATTAGTTGACCCGCGCCGTATCTGATCCCGTTGATAAAGAAATGGAACCGGCGAAAGCAAGCTTTTCACGTTTTAGTTTGGGTAAATTTCGTGACGGCGTATAGTTGACCCCTTTGGAAAATTAAATCAGCCAGCGGTTCAGATGGAAATCTGTGGTCATATACCATCGTGCCGATCGTGATCTACGAATTCGTGACACCGAGGTCATCGTGTGGGATTTTAGGTATACGTACAACACGCCGGTTCACCGGTGTTCCCATTAGCGTAGCAGCGAAGAGCCCAACCAGGATAATAAGGTATCCACCCATGGTCCCCACAATCAACAAGTCCTTAATCGGCCCTAAGATTACGGCCGAGTGATAGTGCAGGCCTATGATGACGCACACCAACACCTGTGAATACAAAAAATGGGTCATTAGACATCGTACATTGATTAATCGATCGTTTATAATTCAGCTCGCTGTTTTGGTTGTTAAAAATTAAAATGGCGTCGTACGTGAGTGACTTATTTTCTTCAGATTTTTCATGCCGTCCTCTACGTCTATCCCCGACTGAAATTAATGTATTTTACCTAATGACTGATTACAGAGTACGTTCACCTGCGTTTATCAGCGGACTTTAAAAGATATTTTTGATTGACCGGCGCGGACGACGCCCACGCATAACTCCAGACTTCCGGCTTATTGCCGTCTGCCCACTCCATTTTTGATCCCCATTCGTACATAAAGGATGAAACAGCTCCAATTAAATTATTATCAGTACGCGTACGTGGAATCAGCAGTTTCCGACCTACGTGATGCTTCGGAGACCGGACCGATTCGACGACATTTCAAATTCATCGTATGTGATTTAACGTGCGTACGTACGCAAAGTGCATGCATGATACATACACATCACATGCGCGATTGAATAAGACGGGAGAAATTGCGCGAGCCATTTGTCAATTCATCACAATCCTTTGCGTGATAAAATGAGCGAGTATGGTCAGAGACGTATTATATGTCGGGGGCACCGCGCGTGAATTGCGCTACAATGACCATTACGTCATTTCTGTTCTGGCCGGTTACTCACGTGCTTAAACATCATACTCAAGGATCAGATCAGCACATTTACAATTTACCACATTCCCCATCAGTCGCGCTACTTGCTGTAGTTCGTCAACTTGATTTCTCACGCATTACAAACAAAAACAATACACTGAAAAAATAGCTTACCAGCTCGAAGAGCCTGATGATCGAGAGTCTCGTTATGGCTGCCATCTCCTTCGTTAGTTTATTGTCTGAAACATAAAATGTGAATCGTAAATACCCCGTCTCCACGGTACTTTTCATAATATTGAATTTTCAAAATTCAATCAAATCATTGAGCCATCTTCCAGATCATCGCGGGTCTTTGTCAGGACAGACCGACAATTTTGAAAAACCTGGTTGTTTTATGATGGAGGTCCGACGCCGTAAAGATTCAGTTGGAAGAAGTTATTATTGACCAAAACCAATACTTTTCTTACGTCACCACAGGTGATGTAAAGTACAAGATAAATAAACATCAAGTTTAGAGGTGGGGCAGGAAGATGTAACGGGAGCAGGTTCCGAGAATGACGCTACTTGTTTTACTACTACGCGGCGTAGTGGCCGTAATCATGACGAAATCTAAGCTACATGTGCAAGGCTGAATCTTTTACCAATCCAGCGACGTCGAAGTTGAGGAATGGGAAAAACCAGTTGATCCCCACTATCTCTGAGGGCGAGTTGGAGACGCCGATAATTGTTATGGATGTGCGTCGGTGACGGCATGAGCATCGAGGGCTTCTCTACCCTCACTATCGGAAATTTGGGCGGAGGTCAAGGGCATAGGAGAATTAAATCCGAACCACCAAATTTCAATGTGCTACAACGAAAATACTACTGAAACGATCTGTCTGATCGGTAGGAATCACGCCCCGAGCGTCAATTCCGCATTAACACAATGCTAAATTTAAAAGTGACAGCACCATATCGCACGCGAAAAATCACGCAAGACTGATCGGATGTCATAACAAGTAGTTTACCATGCGTATCAGGTTTGTAATGATGCCATCGAAATGGGATGGGTGAATCGTTGAACAGTCTCGATCATATTTTATAATATACTCGAATATAATAAGAATATTATAACGAATGATTAACTCACATTATGAGATCTGGCTGTCCTGAAAATCTTGGAAGATTTTCGAATAACTTCGATGAATTCCAAACGTCGTCCTCGAATTAGAGACTGAAACCGACTGTTTGCTGCAGCTTTGTCCGGCGACTGTTGGACGACTGAGAATAATGCGGATGCCGACACATCGTGGCCGTAGAATTCTCAATGCTGGACGAATCCCCTCTACCTCGTCATCCACAGGACGCTGCTACGTCGCGACCCATAGACTACGACGCGCCCAAAAGTACAACGCGTATATCATCGAGCTACGTTTGATATCCTACCCCAAGACACGCACGCCCTCAATCCGATAAAGGCCGAGAGGTTGGGTGGCAGAGTCGGCGAAGAATTCCAGTATTTCATATGGCTTATACCCCTTGGCCCGAAGTCCTTATTACTCCACCCTTCGGAGTGGAAACTATAGATGTTAGCCATCGAAGGACTCCACGATCAGGTTTTCTATTTTGTAAACAGTTGGACTCGCTTTTCCTAATGCGATTACCGGTCCACCTAGATTGTGAATTTCTATGATCGCATAGCGTCTGACACGAATGACATCACGATCCAACGTAAGGCTCGAGGTTCAACGTTGACGTAACTGTTCCGACTCTGTATCATCATATTGTTAATAACGGCGGGCGGTGCCGAGGCTTCAGGGATAGTGGAGGCCGTGATTATTACTTCACGGGTAAAATTAGCGCCGACCATGATGACGACGATCAGCCTGACGACGATGACTAGATTCCCTGCGAGAAACTGCAATCTTGAGGCCGCAGATAAAAAACCCTACAAGTTCGAATCATTTGTGTAAACAACTGATACATACATTGTAAACCGCGATATGGTCGATGACAAATACTCACTGTACGGTGATGTTCTCGAGACGTAGCTGTACCTATATTTCGCCAAATTGTGTGCGATAGCTCCTGCATCGCCAGAGTCGTAATGAAGTAACAATTTTTATAGCTTTTCATCGGTGCATTATTTGCTGCAGGCGTTACTTTTTTTTAACCGCTGCGCAGTGTGGATATACAGAATTATACGAACGAACCAGCAACCGGACGAATAACAAGATGAGATACGGCTTTTGGTGACATTGAGAGTGGAAAGTTTATTCGATAAGTGAAGCCAAAGCCACCCAGCACTTTCTCGGTCTACATAACGTGTATGACTTGGAACTCGTGTACAGGTGCGTTAATCCTGTACTCGCGCCTAATCATGTCGCAGAAGTCGATGCAGCAGCAGTAGAGTCTGACGGGTTCGTCCTCGACTTTCTGCAGAATGAAATGGAAAAATTATCGATTTCTCGATCATAGAACACAACTGTTGAGTCCGTTGTCAGTGACCCGCATGGGTGTTTGTTCGCAATGTCAGACGGACAACGATGTTTTCTAACGTTGTTGCAATCCGTCGGCCCAGCCTAGATGTTTGCAATATCATTATTTGCGTTATTTACGCTCTCTTATAATCTTCGACGGACTGCAAAACAATGCGAAATATCAATCGTATCACCGACGACTGCCGATTGCCTACCTCAACGCGATGTTGTTGTGCGTCGAGTGAGCGATTAACGTACAAACTTTAACGCAATCCTGAACGTGAATAACAGGGCTTAGCAGCAGCACGTCGTGCTATCTGCACCCGATAAGGAGATCCAAAGGTATGCAAGTCGCAATCCACGAACTCGCGCCCTGGAAATTCCAATCTTCGCGGTGTAGCGGATTTCAACGAATTAAAAAAGCGTCAAGTTATCAACAGTTGGTTCACGCTAGCTCTGTGCCGTGTTCGTCATCCGGGAGCGAAGAGACCTCTATAAGCATTCGTTCACCATTCACTGACTACTGATTTCACCTTAGTAGTCGCGCGAAAGGAAAACTGCCTGACTGATGATCGAGAGCAAAAATTTTATACGAGAGGAAGTCCAAGGTGCTGTCCACCTCACATTGTACTTTTGATATCTTACGTGGAGAGCGTAAAAAAGCAAATCTTACTTTTATTTACATAGCAAGAGAAACGCGTGGTCGTTTTGAGTCAATTTCAAAAAGCAGAACTCTACAATTTGCCGTTTCTCGCATAGTGAAATGAACTTAAAACCGTCATGTGTCCTTTTGTTGCAAACGTAAATAAAATTTGCCCTTTTATCCTCTCCGTGTGTATAAAAATTCTGCTCACGATTTGTTTGGCGCGGACTGAGCCCTGCAATATCTCTTCGAGTATCGATATGTGTTGGCCTTCCTCTTCCTGCACAGTTTTCGAGGCTCTAATTTTCAGTTTTTCCAGTATCCGTGAAGATCTTCGTATTTTCCGACTCCCGCTTTCGCTTTGCCTCTCACCCCTCGTCCCTGAGGAGGTACCGGCTCGAGTCTCCGCAGATCCAGTGTCGGAAGAGGTCGACTCCACGTTTGAACTCGACGTCGATCTTTTCCCAACGTCGATGCCCTGTTTGAGCTTTTTCTGCTTTTTCTCCTGGAAATTACGGAATCATAATTTCAGGAGGCAGGTGATGAAGTTCTTCCGATACCCCGACGGAGATTTCTACGCGACTCACCCACCACCAGCAGTCGTAGCAAATCCAAGCGTGTACGAGGTAGAGGGAAGATGCGAGTAGAGACAGAGCGCATATCGTAAGGTCGTGTAGAAAGGTTGGGTCCTCGGCGATTTCCGCGTCGGTCAGAACTTCGACGTGAACTTCGTCGTGAGCGTGTCTCATGGCCATGATAGCACAGCTCAGCATCGCCCCCCATCCGCAAATGGAAATTGCGACTGGCTGAAGAGGAAAATTCATGGGTGTAATTATATGGAAAATGTCGAGGAGTAGCAACGAGATGAGGGTATAAACTCACAATGAATGGTCTGGGATTCGGTATAAAATTCATTATCCTGGTAACGGCGAGCATGAAACTAGCTACAAAGCAAGATGGATAGAGTACGAGAAATGCGGTATCCCACACGTGGATATTTTCATGGTGTTCATCGTGTTGACGTTCGTCACCCTGGTGTTCGTCATCGTGGTGTTCGTCATCATGTTCCAGAGCCAGGTGAAATCCGAATACAATTGCCGTGGCTACCTGTGGAAGAGAAAGAACTCGAATGAGAATGAAAATGATAATGAAAATGAAAATGAACATGAAAATGAGAATGAATATACAACAGCTGAGGCGCAGCTGTTCGACGTTGTGCAATGTAACACGACACCAGTAACCGCGTTTTGATATTAATGTAATCAGCCGAATGAATCTCTAACTATTACACTTCTCACGTCCGTCCGAGGGTTTTTAGTTACCGCGAAGTATCACGATTAGCGAATTATAATCTATCCGACCTTATTTTCCTGCGGAATTCTTTATTCAGATCTATGTCATCGGGTCTTGCACGTAACGTGTTACGTTACCGTTTGATTAAACAGCATTTTTCAACCCTGACGCTTACGCATTGGAGGATTCTGTACCCCGCGTGGACATAGTCGGTGCGATTTGCTCTCTGACGGACCAACTCCGGGTGGCTTCGATGCTGGTGAACCTCCCTGGCAGCGTTCTTAAGACTCTCGAGGTCGTAGGACAGAGAACTGTCGTTTCTCATTTCAGGTTGTCAAAGAGTCGAAGCCGCATCATTTCACGGTGACAAAACAAAGACAAAAAAAAAAAAAAAAGAAGAAGAAAAACAAGGAAGAAGAAAAGGGAAAACAAATTATCTCCATGTCTCATCGCACGATACTCGAATGCCTCTTATACCTTATTTCCTCGTAGATCACAATCTTATTTTATCATCGCATTCCATCCCAGAATCCCTTGAGAAGGATAGAGCACCGGTCCTTCGGGTCCAGTGAGGTATTTTTTTTTTTCAGAGTGGTGGGGTAAACGATCGGCGGATTTGTGTGTGCGAACAACTAGGTATATAGCCAGCAGGTAGGTATAGTCTCTTCGTCGCTTGTGCAAGAATGCTGTTGAGAATATGTAAGTCGTATTGAAGATGCTATTTTATTGACTGTTGTTTGATGATTTCGAAACCAATTCAATATTATCTAATGTGATTACGGATGTGAAGTCTGATTAATTAAATTGTTAATTCGCGCGCTCGTGTACCAAGTGATGTCAGTTACATAAGTGACGAGTTCTTGCTGTGGTATAATAATAACAGCTAGCCGCCTGCAGCTCTATGTATAACTATTATGCTAGTAACTTTAATTTCAGATAAACTCGATTGCTAGCCTTTCTCTGTAGCAGCAGCTGCCTGCCGCCGACTCTGGTTCACCTCGCGTTCACCGCTCGTTTATACATAAACCGATTGCAAAAAAAAAGAAAAAAAAACGGAGAGAAAAAATCAGCCGCTGCAACTAATATTATATTCCTACAGACCAAAAAGCAGTTAGACTGGACCGTTGTGAGAAATTTGAATTCTTCGGCATGCCGCATTTTTTTCCTCGAGCTAAAGGAAGAACGACAAAAGTAAGATAAGCTGATGGTTTTTATCTTTAAAACAAATTCTTTGTAAGATTAAAAAGTCTGACTCGACTATTTATTGTCAGGCACTTTGTTTTGATGGCTATTAGTTGTGTTTCCTGCCCTACTTCCGGACTTAATATGATACTCGGGATTGAAAAAGAATCTTTTCGGTATCGCGGTACTCTGCAGAATTTATATCTCCGATCGTGACTACAAGTGATAGCGTATAGTGGACTTATCGCAGCGAAGACAAAGCAGCGAGCAGCTTTTACCATTTTTACATTATTACCGGCGACTGAATTATAAGATTCCGTACTACGTGCCATGGAGCTTGGAACTTCCGGTGACATGGAATCGTAGGAATTATAGCAGCAGAAAAAAAAAGAACATTTTTTTCCTGCTCTAATCTCTAACAGACACGTCCGCCCAGTTTTTTTCTGCCGAGGAATATGTTGGTGACCGATTCTGCATCAGGTAATCCCTGCGGTTGTCTGCCGAAAAGGAATTTTGAAAGTGGTCAGTCGACGGCGGTATTGCGTCCCGAATCTCGACGGCTGTAGCTACAGAGTTCAGGAATGTCATTCGAGTAGCCGTAGATCATAGGGTGACTCGACTCGATCCCATTGTAAAAGAGTTTCGGGATGAAGGCTATAAGTATATTCATAAATCTTTTTATTTTTCATGGCTTTTTTCACCACTTTCATCATTTGCGGTGCTTTTCCGCAATGGAAATTTATCAGTACGGATGATCTCGCTGCGAGAATTGCAATACCGCTCTCTTAATCTTCTGTCAAAGGAACAATCGTACCACTGTCTTGGATTTCTAGTCATAGAATCATAAACCCCACAGCCTCTAGCTAAGCATTCTGCGTTCTGTCTGGTCAATTACCCGTCACTTCCTGTTTCCCGCAGGGCAAGTTTGTAGAATAAGTTGCAACTATACCTAGAGTCGTGCGCCCAACTCGCCGTCCAGTCACCCGTTCATCCATTCTGAGTATTTTAACTTTAGGGTCAAATTTCATAACATTTCTAGATGCAAGTGTTTTTCTTTTTGTTATTAAAATTCGTCTTTCTGTAGGGTAATTGGAATATTGTGGAAATCGATAATCTCCAGATTATAAAACAAAAGCTAGCCCGGCGAGGACATCCAATTAAACAATTATGGATGAACATTAATCGGATTCTGTTTCGATCCAAAAACGAGAGTCGGTCGCTGGCTCGAGGCGTGGGGTGCGCAGCAGCTATTCGTTAAATAATTGATTCGGTTGAATAAATTTTCTAGGGGTATGGAGCAAAGCCGTCGAGGGGAGTAGCGGCGCTATTGCAATTGAGTTATTTTTACAATTTCGCAACTCACGTCAAACAAACCGAAGAAAAAACAGGCAGCCGCGCGTCGAGCTTTTTCCAAAAACAAACAACGATGAGGATGAGCGAATGCGGCTATATAACTATAATTCACAGTACAGGTATGCACATAGATGATAATCTATCGTGCGAAACTTTTTCGATGGACCGATGAATTTGAGGATGTTTTACATGCGCGAGATCATCGACAGATCGAATCGATCGTCTTGGTGTCGGAGAGATTGAAAAGAAAAAGAAAAAACTCAAGTTGAAATTCGGTGAAATTGTGATCAACTGGATAAATTGATATTCATTTGCGGGGGTGATTCATCGCCGTTTGTTCGAACATAAATAAGAAGAGCAGGTATTAGTGAAAAATTACGCAAGCTATATTACAAGTTCGGAGAATCCGTTCGCATCGAATATATCGTCTAGATTCACCTGCCATGGCCAAGGAGACGATGACTAATTGTGTGACCAAGTTAATCCTAACACGGGTCAAAAATTAATAAATACGAGCGAACACTTGCGGATTAATAAATTGACCAGCCGGCCCCTTCGCCCATTCGTCCTCTTGGCGCGTGACTATACATGCTACATGGCCGACGGATTTAATCCCCCGATTTTTCGGAACGGTGCGGATATTTTATTGCAATTGTCCTCATACACGCCTTCGGGATATTCTTTTGCCCTAACGCAATGCCCCGAACCTTTTGTTCGTCTACAACCCCCGTTCTCTCTCACCGCGCGGACACAGCCCTGGAGAAACCCCGGCCTAATCTCTTGGGAGGGTTCTCGGCGATATTTATTTCCAAATTCATTAAAGGTATACATACCGATAGAGGTATACTTGTATACCTATAAATACATACATCGGATATATTTAAACTCCCAATTTATATACATGCCGCACGCATGACGTGTTCCTGGACAAACTAAAATAGGTAATATTCGGGGTCTTGAATAAAAAAGAACAAAAAAAAGCAGCCTTCGGAGGTTGCTCTTTGTGTGTACTGCAGGATATATACCTAGGTATACGTGTACATACCTACCTATATGAGTATTATATTCTATATACATAACCCGAATTGCACCGCGCCGTGTTGCATTTGTTATTCCATTAAGACAGGCACTATAAGTACAATTTGACGTCTGCAGCGTCGGGGTGAGTACGTATTGCATGGAAAATGGATAAAGGGTTCCCATGTGGTCGGAATGGCAATGGTAATGGCATGGAAATGGATATAGACTATATCCTGTATTCTCCCGGGGATCGAACATCCGCGCCGCTGTAGCTCGCAAGCTCATCTCCTACGGGCATAACCGCGTTGCAGTAATTTCACTCCAATCAATTAGAACAAACACGCATTAGCGAAGCACATTACTGCGGGGCATGCAAGCCGTGGGCAGACAGACCGTCGATTGACGACCCCATACCTATACATATAACCACCCTATATAATACCTATACGAATGTGTATCGGTATTGCCTATACGGTAGGTGTATGTGCGTGTTTAATATAAGTAAACACTTACTAGCACGTAGATTATCGTCGCTGTAAGATTTTCTCCCGGCCAACTCGGTGCACGAGCGTTGCATCCTGCGGATGGGATTAGGTAGGGGATAAGGGAATCGTTCAAGATATTATTCCAACCCGCTTCAGCCTGGGTTAATATCCAGGAACTTGCGCTATTCGACCCGTGAAAAACACCAATATATGGAGTACGAAATCTATAATAACCCGCTATCGATCCCCGAGTCTCGCCGACTGAGAATTGGTGAGCAGTGTCGAGATACGTCGTAAATCCAAATTGAGCTTATCATAAGTTACGGATGATGCTGAATAATTTTGACGCTTGGTCCATAGGTATGTCAGCATCGATGACATCTTCGAGATATCCTAGGATACGATACCGCGCCCGTAACGAACGAAAAAGTGCGGCGAATTGCATCTGATAGTAAATAGAACAACTGCAGTTCGTATTCCGATCCTAGGTTACTATTAGTTAGAGGTATTAAATCGCGATGAATTTCACACGATATAAATCATGCGTGACGATGTGGTAACACGTAACGGGTGACCGATCACCTGCAAGCGGTTCATTCCGCTAGAACGTCGCTGAAAAGTGAACGATTTTATAGAACTCGAATGCATCGAGCGTCCTTCGTCGGGAAAGGATAACGCTACAATTCTCTCCGACGTTAATGAATAATCTGCTGCCACTACAAGTTACTCTGGTCACCCCCTCCTACACAACCGCTGCACCAAAGAGGAGCAGCCTTCGACCTCGCAGAATGCCGTCCTCTTACATGTTGTTCGAATGATCGATTCTCAGATGACACTTTTCGTCTTCACTCACATTCGCGGCCTATTATGGGTGCACCTGAATCGATGGTCGTCGGATAAAATCGAGTACATAGAAAAAATAAAAGAATAAAATGTTATCTCAATAACACATGCCCAGTCTGTGCGGTCGGAGAAATCGCTCGAACATTGGATGGATCAGAGTCGGTTTCAGGGGCAGGGAGGGACGTTCGGAGAAGGGTGGGAGAAGTCTTGGTCGGGGAGGGATTCAGGGGGCAGCGGGGGCTGGGTTTTAAGGCAGAGGGGCAGGGGAGGAAGAGAGAAAGAGGCAGGCAGCGAGCGCCCAGTGGAATCCCAGGAGGAACGTCGACAGTCGCCACACGACGTCCGAACAGAGTGTGCAGGGAAAACGCGAGGACCGCCCGGACGTTGTTCGCAAATTTCTTCAATTTGGGATATGACCTTAGTGTCGATACCTGTATGGAATTGAAAAATAAAAAATTACCGAGTTTCCTTATTTCTTGTGGTGTTTTTTTAATGTTCTCACATTTTCTTGTTGCGCTTATGAGTTGAAAGATAGAACAATTATTTGACAATTCAGAAATGAACTGACAACATCCGTGGACGCTGCAAGACAAACATAGGAGTACACACACATTCTAGGCTCGTACAAAGTGCCAGAGGTGGTTTTTGACCTGATCCAGGGTGTGACAGCGCCGTTTTTTGACCCGTGGTTTCGTCGATGTCCCTAATGTGCGTGGGCTAATGGTGAAACGATAACTGTGAACATTAGTATTGGGATTGCGATACTGTTGTGTTTGTGTATGCTGCATTACTAATATCGTCATTTTGTGTTGTGTAATCAGACGAGTGGTGGAGTAAGTGACTGATAGTAAACATCGAGTATAGGAAACAATGACCGAAGAAGATTACGCGTGATTTCGCCTCGGAGAATTTAATTAAACTGTCATCCCTCCGTTATCTGTGAAATGCGGATCGTGTGTACGATTGAATTTAGGTCTGACAAATTTTATAATCGATAACAACGATTATTGACGATGAACGATCAATCTACATCTCCGGTCTACGTATCATCTATTCAATGTCCGAGGAATCGAGAGATCAATCGCTAATTTTTTAAAAACATTCGTTGAGGATATAAAGCAGATATTTGACGAGTATAATCGGCTATACGGATGACGCGACGTCGCGCGTGTGTGTGTGATAATTGTTTGGTTCGATGAATTTACAAACATTTTGTCAATTGTGCTTGATGCAAAACGCTTGCAAATTTCGTTTTTAAAAGGCAAAGCAGAACGGAACCGTTAATCGTCAACAATAACCGTAATACAATTGCGGCCCGTTTGTTTTGTGTTTGTTTCTGATTCACCACCAATGGATATCGTCTTTCTTACTTCCTCGTCTCTAAAATCTACTCTGTAAGTATATAATTATAATATTGATATACCGTCATTCTTTTTCCACCGATGTTTTATTTTCATCACCTCGACCAGTTCACTCCCCTCTTTGTCGCAACTTCGCAATGCCATATCATGCCTGCACCTTTACTTTCTTCCTGGTCTTGGAGCTGCGACGAATTTCGATGGTTCGGATCGTGAGCGGAATTATTAAGGTCTTCTAATCGAAAGAATCGGTGCAATAATCTCATCGAGAATCCCGAAGTACTTAGTTACGCGTACGCTCATATAGATGTAGAAAGTCCGTCAGGGCGGGAAGACAACGATCAGCGGTTTACCAATCGATTGCACAATACCGGATCACCGCCTATAAGAAAATGAAGACACGTTAGGTATAATTCACCCTGAAGTGCAGGTGTCAGACTTACGATAAATAAAATAGTATGTAAAGTTTCCGATCAGTTCGCAAATGCGATGCAGCGATCGCTAATAAAACTGGGCCAGTGAAATGAGAGCGCAGTTGGTCTGCTCGCATAATTCGTTGATTCGTTCTAATTGCAGACCCACGACGACTGGCAGGCAGGCAGCGCGGTTCTTTGCAAATTGCCTCTTCACCGTCTCCCCGATACGATCAAGTAAGAGCGGATTTGCGAATTTATTACATACGCTCGATGCGCCGGAAGATTCGCTACGTTTGTCTTTTTCTTTATGTACAACACTTCCAAGTTACATAAATTTCAATCGTACGCATTATATGTATAGCTCTCTTTAGCAGCGCGTACATCGGCAGGTTTGTCAGTGACGCGTAGATGTAGAAGCGGGAATAAACCCTGAAACTAATTAACCGCAGGAGAAAGGCGGCAGTTAGTCGGTCGTCCAGGTAGGCAGGCGTCTACTCGAGTGCCTCTGCAGGGCGAGCGTTCGATTCGTCGCGAGTTCAAAGAGTCAAGACCCAATATTCCTACACCGGTATTATAGAACAGTAAGGCAAATGCGTCCGTCCGGGTGTCGGAATACACGGATTGCTGCGGGGACACGAGAGTTTTCCTCGGTTGCGTAACGCCTGTTGCAGCGGGATGTCCTGCTGATCATTCTAGATGCCATGTAGATCCGATACGGTAACTTTTTTTTCTTCTCACGAAGAGATCTCCGTTTCATTATCGAGAAACGAGAAATTCAAAGTCAGCCAAAAGTTGGGTCGAAACGCCAGGTACGAAAGAGTGTCACTGACCGAAAGCCCGCGAGGCTATACCGATAGCGCGGGAACCGCCCAGAATACACCTCGGTGATTATCGGCACGGTATAGTTTCCTCTGTATGAGGAGTACAGCAGCTGCTTCATCAACGTACACGAAGAGACTGTTTTTAGATTAAAATCTGGTTTCGCACGTTTGAGCGCGTTTTTTGGTACACCAGAAGCCAGCTTTGTCCCCTTCGTCCGTCTTTGTCGGTCCCTCTCTCTTATTCTGGCCGTGAGATCTCCTCTGGCACTGACCTAACGCCATTGGCCCACTTACGGGCAACGTCTTCGCGTGTCTCCTTTGTAGTCACGTTGAAACACGTTGTCACGTGTCTGGGTGTCAGTGATCCCCTTGTCCGATCCCATCGTGGGATATCGAAGTTTTCGAACGATTGCATAATTTTACGATTCTAAAACGCCGTCCTATCGATCTCCGGATCGTTAACTTTGACTATTGGTTTTTATCATCTCTTACCTCGGCTACGTGCAGACTTATTCTCGATGTGTACTTCTGAATTGGAGAACCCGATTCCACTAGGAGTAACATCTGAAAGCGTTGGAACATGGACTTGGAATTCCACCTCGCTACACCAATCAACGTTTCCATCCCATCTTCATTCTTTCTGACACCCACGCACCTATTCTTCCCGCATCTTTCTGACGATTAGATGAGAGTTGGCCGGTAACCTGCTGATGGATCAGTAAGAGTGTTATGATGAAAATTGACCGGCACTTTGAGCTGCGGGCCATGTGTTGTCGGGGTAGTTTCAGGTCGGTCGTTCGGACGATAAATTGATTCGCGTCGTTAAACGGTGGTACTTGAGAGTACTTGACCGTGTTTACGAAGTGGGGTATATAATTGTGCATGTGAGTATGTAGACATATACACGCACGTGTTAAATATATTGTACGTACATATACAATAACTAAGTTCTTGCGTATGCGGCCAACTATAAAATGGATGATTTATTTTTCCACGATGTTTTAAAAACTTACACGCTCCTAGGAGCTGCGCACGGTGTATAATAAAACCTCTAGCTGGCACCCGACGAGCCGAGGAGCCAATATCTACGACATTTTCATCGATCATAGCTGTTGCTGCTACTGGTTTTCGTTTGCGTAATCGAATTTTGAAAACAGACCACGACAACACGGCGTCTGTTTAATATCATTCATCTTTCGTTGAATCGGTCCGACCAGTCACGACTGATGGATACTATAGTGTAAATATTATTTCCAATCACGATGTGTTCACTCAGTTTTTTATTCCTCCAATAACCTTCCGTTCCCTGGGATCCCGAACGAGCGTACAGACGCCTCCTACTGCGCGCCCAACAGTCTGGAAAGTTTTTGGCGATACTCCAACAGTTTTAGTTGTTCGAGCGTATGTGGCGCGTAATATGTTCGAAGGATTCGCGGAGCTGCATGAGACCTTGACAAACTATTATCGTAAAGCCCCTGATCATCGTCAAGAAGAACACGCGGGTTGCTCGGCAGTTCCATAATTCCATCCTCCCTTCTACCGGCGAAGTATAAATAAATAAAACCTGAGAAGGAAGAGACGCGCGACAATTAGGTAAATTGTAATTGTGGTTTTGCTCGCGGAAGTTGGCGATATCCCGTCATCCAAATTACATGCTCAGGTATTACATGGATGAAGATGTTTGGTATTCCAACCCCTCCGCCCAGTAATAATCGACACCTACTAAAAAATATTTGCAAACAAGTTATGTAAAAAACAAAAAAAAAACGGATGTCTGTATCTATTTTACAAGGATACGCGGAAAACATCCGTCGCGCGTATCGGACTTATATCCAACGTATAAGTATACGTACCCATCTTCTTTACTTTAATTTCGCAACGATACGTACAAACCCGCGTATCACGACATACTTTCACTTGAAATAATAACTACTCACCCGATATATAGGTATATTTATAAGTAATATGGATAACTTGGAAACTAAAATTTCTACACAGGTATTTAGACCCGGGAGAAGAGAATTTCTAAAAGTAAAGTTATATTCGTCGCATATATAAAAACGATCGATAAACGCTCGAGTATGATTGGTTTCGTTGATTTTCTTTGAAACGTCGAGATGTTATATCAATCGCGTTCAAATTACAAGTCTTCCGGTCCGTGAGACATTGGATGGGTGCCAGAGAAGCTCGAGATTCGAATTATAGATGCGCAGCTGAAGAAATTAATATAAGCCGACGCCGCAACGTGGTGGGTATAAACAAAGAGAAATGAAAAAGGAAAGACACCCCGTTTGGTGTACTCCCGACTATGTCTCGGGATTGTATGGATGACTGAATGGAAAACTATAAAAATGTAATCCGCGTTTTTTTTTTTGTTTGTTTGTTTTTCTCGAAGGTTGCGAATCTGCGAAAGTAATTCGATTGGTTTATATATTGTGTTAGGTACACATGTGCGCCTCGATGATCGCTCAAGCACATAAAATATATACGAGTATCATCATCGCGGAGTGCGAAAAACATGCGAAAATAGAGCGCCGATTGTAGACACAAGTGCATGGGCATCATCAGCTAGTCAAACGAATATAATGTACACGAATATAAGAATAACGAGTGTTATATGCCTGGAGCCACGCGTGTTTCAGAGAACGGGGGACGAAGGGAGAGCGTTCGGACCCTCCAAATCGAACGGAAAGACAGAATTGGGTTAAATTAACCAAGTGCCCGGTCGACGCGACCCGCTCCGCAGCTCCACGCCACGTATTTAACGACCCGACTCGAAGGATATTCGTTGAGAAAACTAATCGGAAGATTCATTTCCGAGTGGAAAAAAGCTCTCCGGACACATTTTTCTACTATACCTAGTAGCGATCTGCGAAAGGTAAGAGAGTTGGGGGTGGACGAGATAAATAAGTGCGACGATGTCTTCTAGCAACAGCTGCGGTAGATAAAGTCTCTGACAAAACGCTTATCCGAGATGCAGTGAATTTACGGTGCTGTAACGCCTCTTGAGCAGGGTAGAATATAGTTAGATAAGGAAACGGAGCGAAGACGCGTAATATAAATAAGTAATTCCATGTTAAAAAGAAGACAGAACAAAAAAACTTTCGACACGGTACTTCATCACCGGGTGAAAATTGTTGACGCACACTGAGAAAACTCCATTTTCGGTTTATGAATAGACTCGAGGGCTTTGGAATACGAAAATACTTTTCTCCTACGGTAATAAAGCATAGGAGCTGTGCCCCACAGGATTTTTCCTTTTCCGGTTGTGAGCATATTGAAAGCAATAAAAATTTTCTTTCCAAAGGTTGCAAATTCGATCTGGTCTGTTCGGTCAAGTCCAACGTAGTTAACAATTGGACGGTCGAGAAAGAACTAGGTGCGTTTAGATCGTCGGATGACTTTTGACCCCGGTTTTATCGGTACCTATACATTGGTATATTGTGGTGTGAGAATTAAATGTGGCGTGTGTGTTAATTTATCGGTGAATCGACTAGTTTACAGCGAGCTACGCAGTCATGTGTAGAGCGGTGTGCGACGAAATGTTTTTGGATTTTTATCAACGAGCGACCATCGCAACGCCCTTGGAGAATTTCGATAAGTGCGGTTCCGCGTTTGCGTCGAGGCGTTCGAGATGGGAAGCGAAGTGCGTGGCGCCGAAATCTAATCGATTTAGCGTTAACTTGTTCGCGGTTAATTTACTCTGGTATTTAATCACCCAATTAACGACTGGAGATTGGGCATAAAATTTTTCCGCGTGACGTGTCACCCAAAAAAAAAAAAAAAATTGAAGGGAAATCTAAACCGAGAGCAACCAAAATGGAAATACGCTGGGAACTCGTCTTCGAATTATATCTCATATATACCACCGACATAGAGCAACGACCACGCGTACTTTGTAATCTTGTTTTTCCCGCAGCTACCATTGACATCTATTAACCCTTTTCTACGAGACATATTAACGGCGAATATTATACTCTGAATACGACGAGCGGTCACATCGACGAAAATTAACGTCCATTCGCCGGAGGATTTTAAGAATATTCATCGGATAATAACTCCTCATAAGTTTGCGCCGCACCTGTCCACTGATTAAAACCGTAATAATCATCTCCGTGCACGGTGGGTTGTCGGAGCGACTGGCTGGCTGCCAGTATTTCTCCATAGCATCAACAGTTCTCCCAACGGTCTTCGAAGTCGGAATAGGTACGTGGTATAATCGGGTTCGAAGAGGACTGTGGTGCTTTACAGGCGGCGAAATATTGCGGCACGACTTGAACGGTCAACCTCCTTGGCAGTTCGCCAGGTTAAGGAGGATGCGAAGCGTGCGGCGAATAACGTGCGTTTTCCCTCGCCGCGGGATTTCCCGCCGACCGTCGACGGATCGAGCTGTTATTATGGCGGATCCAAAAAACGTCCGATCGTTTCTCTAAACCCCAACAGAAAGAAGAGAGTTAAGATAACACGAAAAAGTTGACCACGATCGTGTACCTCAACAATCGAGCGCAACGATTCTATTGGTTTTTCTTTGTCTTAAAGTACAGGAGTCAGTTCTGCACGGTATATCCGCGGACTTACTGATCTCGACACCGGGTGACTCACATCAAGTTCGACGAATTCTTTTTATACATGTATCCAGAGGTATGGTGCCAAGTTGGACCGTGACCGTTTTGCGCTTCGGCGTTGTAATAAGTTGAATTTGTAATTGGAATAAAGAGAGATAAAAAGAAAATAGCACCCCATCTACGTGACGGAGGAATAGGTATTCACCTCGCTTCCAGGTACACGATGTACACCTAGGTTCGCGCGCATGTGAGTTAGTGTTGCAATGCCTAATTAAATTTCGCTTTTATGGTTCGCAGCCCAGTCGTGCAGCGAGAGCACTAGCACCGGTGGTTATTATTCCAACATATATGCGCAATATTGACTTTTCCGTGGCTTACAAATTAGGATCCCGGGATGTATGGCAAAAACCCAAACGAACTACGCAGTACGCGCGCGATCGTGTAGAGTCTAGCACTGAAATTCTCCCGTTCCCATCCTACACGTATATCGCATCGGAGGCAAAGCAGAAGCACCACTTGATGGAGTTTATAACAATAGCTGGAAATGTCGGTGCCGAGCTCTACTGCGGTGCAATTAAAAATTGCGTCTGTCTCTCGCAAAACCTTATACGGGGTACTGGTGCACTTCGTGACAGAGCGGAGCACTCACTCAGCTCTCAAGTATTACGGACTGTGGGAACAGCCCGACTTTACGTAGATTACACCGCGATCGAGCCTCTTTTAGATCTCCGAACCACGTTCGTCGTTGTCTTTTCGGGTACGTATGCAATGACAGAAGCTGTTGGAACAGGTGGGCTAGGAATCCTCTTACAGGTCGTTGGTATAGTAGGTCATGGTCCCTCGGAGTCTCTCCTGGTGTCCTGCAAATCTGGGATCCTGGAATCCTGGAATCCAGCAGTCCTTGACGAGGACGAGTTGTTGCGGGGAGGTTTAAATCGTCAAAGGCTGGTAGAGCTGGTGAGAGGAATGCACCTCAGCGAGTCAGTCGCGTTGTCTGCTGCACGGGAATGAAAGAAAAAAAGGTTTTCGTAGCTCTCGCGCTGCTTCTACTGCAGTTACGGCATCACATCTCACTTACTCTCTCTTAATTTCATCCGCCTCTTTTTTTCTATCATCTTCCCCCCCGTCCGAAGTAAGAGCATGTCTTCGACACCGCTGCTGTAGCAGCATTATGCCAACGGTAGCGAATTAGAGGAGATATTTTCTTCGCTACGAGTCCTCTCTCCGATCCCGTCGGCATCCGGGTTATCCCTTACGTTGCGACACCGTCGCCGGCTAGCCTAGACAGCTCCTCCGAAAGACGCTCGACTTCCATGTTCCATTTTTATCGCCACTCTAATCTACCAAAGAATGAGCTGAACGAGTTGGTGACGGGGAAAAGCAGCCCGGGGCCATTTATCCTTATAATATGTCGAGTACGCCCTGGTGTTCATCAAAATCATGCGGTATGAGGAGGCAGAGCGAACAATTTCTTTCTGCGGGTATATTAGAGGAAAGTTATATTCCGAGGTGACATTGAGACACCTTTTATGAGATAAGGGAATCGAGTGAATCATGAAAAAAAAATGTCAACGTTCCTTGTTTCGATATCAACTTTTAGATTGGAAAGGAATCATTAAGCGATCGGTGAATGAATCATGGAAGTTACGGTTACTCATCGTCGGCTACTGCGTTTTTCTATTTTATTATGTACGGGTTTGGTTAAAGAAAGTTCGACCTTGGAGATATAGTACATGTGACCATACTGGAAGAAGATTCCAGAGCCACCAAGAGATAAAAAGGGAATGCCGTTCAACAGATAATTTATAAAGTAACGAATTTAATTTCAGTCCCTAGGAACTCGATCAAAGTTATACAGTTTGTACGTTCGTCTGCATGACCCGGGCAAACAAACGATTACTGTAAATAAATTAACAGCTGTTCAAAACCCACCGTCACTTTTGTCAACTTTTTAACAAAAATTTGTTCAAATATAGTTGAGCAATAATAAATTCATTCTCCTAAATATTGAGGGGTTTTCAGTTTCAGTTTTACGATGAGTCAAGAAAAGTTTCACACTTCACGAACACAAAAGTTCCCCTTGCAATTCTTTGCACAGTGGACAACTGTGATTTGAAAATAATAATAGAGAGAAGATGATGAAAAAAAATAATAGAAGATCGGTAAACGGAGCTTTCAGTTGATCTCGCGGACAAAGAAACCGGCGTCGAATAGGGTAGTGCGAACGAGCAGTAGAGCAGCGACAATAACATCGTACCTATTTGTTCGCAGGCAGGGCCGGAGAGTTCAGTGCTCGCGTGTTTCTGGTTAATGAGTTTCATGTATACCGGGTGTCAAACTACGAAATAAAGTACCGGTCATCCGGTTTTCTATTCTACAAAGTTATATGTATATTGTTAAGCAACGACGTGTTATGTAGGTACAGAACAAACATAGTTTCCGTGTATACTTCCAAGTACTAACTGTACACCGTGCGTAGCAGCAGCAACAGCAACTCACCACGGCGATTACCTTGGGTATACTTACTTAATTATGCTAATCGCTGCACCGGAAGTAGATGCCCGCGTGTATGTGTACGCGAGCGTATCCGTTGATATAGATTTAGCGTATATGGAGGTGTAGCGCATCGGTTAATAAATCTCCAAAATCAAAGCTGACCAAATTTATGCTTTTTCTTTGATTCCAGGTAGTCTCGATGCGCGAACACTGGATTCGGTGACACCAATACAAAGACTAGGTCACCGTTATCTACTCGATATCGAAGGGTAAACACAGCTAGCCCTGAAGATGAGGTGTTCCCCTTTTTTCTTAGCTCTGATCGGGTTCTCATCTCTTTGCGGAGGTGTTACGACGGATGGTCCACCGACGTCCGATACCGAGAGTCTCGAGATTCTTCCTACGTCTTCGGCGAGAAAACTCCCCAGTCACGACGTCGGGCTACCGAGTGAACTCGCGTGGCAGGCGTGGCTGGTGGTGGCAAACAAACCTGACGCACAATCGAGCTTCGAATCCGCAACAGTTCCGCGTCGCATCAGCCCAAAAAGCGTTTTCGTCGCCCCGCCACTTACGCTTCCAGCTTGCGCCGATGGATACGTAGCCGACTCGATGGGGAGGTGCGTCAAGGACACGATCAAAATCGATGGGTACTCCCACCTGAAATTCGTACTCGAACGTCTCAACGCGAGATTCGCAGCCAACAAGGTTGCGTTGGACGATTCCGCAGCGGTCGGAACAGAGCAAAAAGAATCTGCGGCGTCGGGGCCGCTACAGGTTAATATTTCACTCGGCATCGATAGCAACCGGAATTCAGAGTCAGGAGATACGACCGAGGGATCGTCTGACCGCGAGGAAAATCCCGATTCCGACGCCGATAGAGAGGACCCCGTTGAAATCTCAGTTGTTCAAGTTTCACCGACGGGAAGTAGTTCGGAAGTGAATGGTGCGGAAACAGAGGCATCGTTGACCTTGTACAAGGTCGTAAACGGGACAAAAATGCATTTGGGAGATGAAGATAAGGGCATGTATCTTCGAGTTAATACGTCAGGGGATATTTTAGTGTCTCCGATACGTGAGATCGTGGTTCCCGTTGCTGAATTATTAGAGGATGGAAATCAGTCGTCGAGTTTCGGTGATGTGGTAGATTATGAGATACCTACCTCCCTTGGAAGTCTCTTCAACGTTACTTCCGTCAATAATATCACGAAGAAGGTTCAGGCTAGCCTGCCGCCCACCGTCGTTCTTCTACTTTCACCGACCAAGGGAACCACGTCGGTAGCTTCTTCCGGTTCGGATGTTACAGGGAAACTTGATTCCAAGCTAGCAGCATCCGTGATAGAAAACTCGGAGGGGAAATTGGAAGCGCAGGATGGCGGAGGATCAGACATTCTGTAAGTGTTATGAAATCATAAAATA
Source organism: Athalia cordata (assembly GCA_963932425.1). Taxonomy (NCBI): domain Eukaryota; kingdom Metazoa; phylum Arthropoda; class Insecta; order Hymenoptera; family Athaliidae; genus Athalia; species Athalia cordata. The sequence goes on from OZ010626.1 coordinate 39,590,328, forward strand.
TTAGCCTATTATCGAGAATATTGTTCAATTATTAATACTCTTTCCACCTGTAGATCTGATGGCAAAGTCGTCGAAGCAAAACCGATGGATAACGAGCAAGACGAAAAAGAGAAGGAAGAGCTGATCGAGGTCAATGAAGAGTTCGAAGATACGTCGCCTGGAACTTCGGAGACAAGTCTGACTACCGAATACCCCGAAGAAGACGAAGTCGACACAACGGATTGGAACGACGAGATCCTGGCTCACAGCGAAGCTGGAATGCTGATTTCTGCCCCTGGTGCAGGTATCGGAAGTTCTTCTTTCGAGGGTAAAACCGAGGCCGGCAGAATCTCGAGCGAATCGAGTATTAGGGGTGACGTAATAGTGGAAACAACTCTTCTAGACTTGAACACCGGTTCGGTAACCGAAGCCCCGTCACCGCAAGATGAGAAGGTCCAAAATTTTCACGAACTATTGGTGTCCGACGAGGAGAACGCTAGACAAGAGCCCGAAGTGGTCTTCTCTCCTCAGATAGAAAACCGCAGAAGAACTACAGCGCACCGGGAAGAAGAGCGGAAAACAAACGCCGACGATTCCTCCGCGTTGGATTCTTACCTCAAGTCCCACGCGTCCATGCGGTACGTTGCAAGTCTGGAAGAAGAGGGACGAAATGATCCCCCGCAGCGATCGAGGACGCCCGCCACTTCATCATCGGGACATGACTACGTGAGATTTCCAGACGATAATACGAGACGTTCTTCCTCAAGCTACGTGCACTTTCCGTCCGATCAATCGGCGAATAGCATAAACAGTAATCTGGACAACTCTAGGGAGCGCAAACCATACTCTGAGGAAAGTTCGCGCTCTCCCCATAATTCGGTGCCAGTAGCGAACGAAGCTGTCGTTAATCAGAAAAGAACTTACTGGCAATTACCACCCGGGTGGAGGATCGACGATCTTCAACCTCCCCCGCAGCCAATCACGGTTCAAAAAAACGGGGCTTTGGATAACCCGCAACGGCAGAATCCCATGCTGTTGAGGTTTTGGACGCGGATGCCATTGTTTAGAGACCCTAGTCTCCAGGCAACAAGTAGTCATTCATCACGTCGGGCTTCTTCACGCCCTTCCTTCTCCTCCTCCCCTTCCTCCCCCTCATCATCATCGTCATCATCATCGCCATCTTCTTATCAACGTACGGGGAATTTTCATAGAAAATCACCTACGCAGACTGTAGATCGTCTACTAACTCAAAAAAATCACCAGGGTATCGGTCAACTGATCCACGGTTAGGTAACAGCTGACGATGATTCATTATCTCTGATTATGTATAATGTATGTGTATCCTTTTTCTATCTACGTATTATGTGTAGTGGAATTCGGAGCGGTGCCAAAAATTTTATATATATATACATATATTATATATAATATACATGTATGTATACATATTACGTGTGTATGTGTTAGTGCATTATAATAATCCCGCACGAGCCAACTTAATAAAGGTTGCACAGCCAATAACGGGTATATATAATAATGAATTGCATAGATCTTGTAACGTCTACATATAATAAGTATAATTAATGTGAGCTCGAGTACTTGATTAAGATCTTCATTGAGATTCGTCGTGATTAATTTTTTCATATTATCAATAGTTATCAAATAAATAGTAGTTTTATAGTTATTCGTATATTACCCCTATCGACAGTAATTCGCGCATAATAATTTTCGTAATTTCTATCTCGCTCTTATATGGGTCTTCATTTCATCGGATGATAGAATGTTATCATAAATTAGCAACAAAGTGAAGAGCAATAACAATTTGACACTGCACGTTAACTTATACCGTCTACGAGAGGCGCAAAAAAAAAGAGTAAATCATTTGGGGATCATTTCAATTCGAATTAAAAATAAAACACTTTTTGTCAACTCACTTCTCACGATTCCATATCGATATTCTGCCTGCCCACGTAACTAGAAAAAAATCACTCGTAGACACGTGCATTCGTCAACAGCAAAAACCGATGAGCCTTAAAATTGAAAGGACCTGAAACAAAAAACAAAGAGATGCTGAATAATAAATATGGTAAAACGATTAATGAGTAATTGAAGATAGGCCGATGAGATCCTTTGCTTCTCTGATGTATGACTCGTCTTATAATAATCACGTTCTTCATCTGTACGTCGCAATTGAGCACTGAAGACGCTTTGCCAGAAAACAGACTGATTGACCGTATATCATACACACATTAAATATACCTATGTATAATTGTATACATACAAATTTATGTAAAATAGATTATTAGTTTATGTTATTATTATTGTTGTTGTTGTTATTGTTGTTGTTGTTGTTATTGTCATAATTATTATCATGATGTATAGCTGATATTTATAATTGATTCGAAATGATACGCTGCGACTCCTTCAGAGATCGCGAAGAATTTCTCCTCCATATGATAAATAAATAAATAAATGATATATGCATAGGTATATTATACATGTGTGCATGGCTAGGCATACGTGTAATATAGTAAACGATTTTTACCAACGAAAGTATGTTACTAAAATATATATGCAAAAAGCAGTTGTATTATTAGAATATGTGCGTTGTATTAGATTCTCGATGTCTATTTGAAGGTGGACCTAATACCTGGAACCTTTAAACGATATTGTATATGTGTGTATATGTATTATTAATTTAGGTGCATTAAAAATTAGGCTATCCACCTATTTATGTATGCGTGTTTAATATGGAAAATTATGCGAATTTGATTGTAACTGCGTGCGTACATAGATTGTAATACGCATATCGTACGTAGGTGTGAATGTATATAGATATTAAAACAAGAGGTGAATAAGATGTTGAATAAGATCAGATGTTCGATCTATAATTATATACGAAGACCAGAAGAACGAACTATATTGCGGCCAGTAACAATGTCGAAGATAATATAGATAATGATGATGTTGATGATCATATAAATTGCACTATTAATTTTTGTACATATACAGTTAATAATTTTATTAAAAACAAAATTGTACATACAATACGCAGTGAACAGATTGATTTTGCATCATACCTATACCTTTTCCACTGCGTATAATGGCAGATACGATTAATATTTCATTTGCTAGTTCAGGCTTTTCTGATAAGTTAAAAAAGTACCGCTAAGACCTGTTAGTCTTTCAACCCCTTGAATCCCTTAGCAACTAGGAATTTCTCTGAAGATTCCGTTCTGGTGGCTGCGGGTCTAGATATCTTAACGTTCTTGTAAAATCTTTTCAGATCATTTTCTATTTCTTTGGATTCTCTGCCGTCCCAAATTTTTGCAACGAACGATCCATCTACCTTAGATACTTCTAACGCGAATTGAAGTGCCGCGTAAGCTAGAGCTACGATATTTTCATGGTCCATATTGCGGACTCCGGTCGCGTTTGGTGCCATGTCGGATAGGACGACATCGACTAATTCTCCAGCCAAGCGCTCTCGTAACTTATCCTGTGTCTCCTTAGTCGTGAAATCGCTATTACCCAATACGATTGCTCCGTCAATGGGATATATTTGTGATCTATCTATTGCGATTACTTTTCCTTTGGGGCTTTCAGCCTTCATCCCGTTTGCATTTGTCATATGTACAGCCACTTGTGACCAACTACCAGGGGCTGCGCCGCAGTCCACCACTGTCATACCCGGGGATAGTATGAGGTGTTTTTTATCAAGTTCAAGAAGTTTGAAAGCACTTCGACATCTATAATTTTGCATCTTAGCCTTTTCCACGTATGGATCTGAGAGCTGCCGACGAAGCCATAGCTGTGAACTAGTTTTACGACCCTTTAAATTCAAGGGGGCTTCACGCCCTAGGACACTGCTTGTGCACATACCTCTGATGCAACGGACACGCGCTGCTAACGTTGTCATCGCTCTGCAAGTCATCAAAGTAATTAAATTGTAAGTTAAAAATAAATCCGGCAACCCGTAGTTAGGTTAGTTACCTACATCGAGCCAAAAGCTAAAGTCTGGAACCAATTGAGCAAAATTGCGTGTTAGTAGTGATCAAATCTATGTTTGGAAACCTGTGTTGTGATTATCGTCTGTTATCGTGTACGTTGGAGCAGACAACAAAATACAAACATGACCGGGAAAAGTTGAAATAATTAAAGTAAAATAAAAGCCAACAACGACACCAATAGTTAACAACAAATTAGCCGACACAACGCCGACACATACGATAACCCATTGGGTGCGCATGCGTGTACAATAAAAATGGCAGAGCTATCATCTCTTCTGTGGCCTCAAGGTGGCCTGGCTCTGCCTGTAGCCGTTGAGATGAACAGTGACAACGGATGAAGAACCGGCTAAAATGTGATCGGTATATGTGGTTCAGCTATACGAAAAACGGTCTAAAATTTAATTTGTGTTCGCGATGAATTTAACCGCGGGTAATCCTCATTCAAACGGCCTTTTGTACGCTGGTTTTAACCAGGACCAAGGTATGTATTGGTCGTAGCTGTTGCTGCTGCTACGCTGTTTAGTTTGACAGCGCTGTGTGACATTCCGACGATAATGTATACGACGAACAAAATTCTCTTCCTAGCGAAAAATTTGCATCAGCGTGCAACGGACATGCAAGATGTAATTCAAAAACCTCAATCCTTTCCGAATTACTAACACTGAGCGGGTTTACTATTAGCGTTTGCGTTTAGACGATCCGTGGACGAAAATATATGGATAACTTAAAAAAAAAAAAGAAAAACTAACTTTACTGAACTGTTGGTATGGCATAAACAGATAAGAACGACAGGGGGTGAGATTGGCGATTGTCGAATGCCTGAGCGAACCTTAATTAACTAACAATAAATAAAATTTCAGGCTGTTTTGCTTGCGGAATGGAAAATGGGTACAGAGTATACAACTGTGATCCTCTGAAAGAAACAGAACGGCATAATTTCAGCAACGGGGGACTCGGATATGTGGAGATGTTGTTTAGGTGTAACTACTTGGCACTTGTTGGCGGTGGAGCCAAGCCTATGTACCCAACAAACAGAGGTAAACGAATGATTAGAGATGACAAAGGATAAACAACATACGGTCGGTGTCTGATTGTTTTCCATAATACACAAGAATCAAATATTGAAAAGCAGGATTTTTTAGTAATGATATGGGATGATCTCAAGAAAAACCCTGCAATAACATTGGAATTCAACGCTCCAGTTAAGGGAGTCAAGTTACGGAGGGATAGAATAGTTGTAATCCTCGAAGGTGTGATAAAGGTCTACACATTTACTCAAAATCCCCAACAGCTCCATGTATTTGAGACAAATCCAAACCCAAGAGGACTTTGCGTACTCTGCCCCAACAGCAATAATTCACTGTTGGCTTTTCCAGGAAGGAAAAATGGTCATGTTCAAGGTAAGTGACTCGTATATTTTTTTTCAGATAAGTCATTTTCGATGTCTGATACTATATTTCTGTCAATTTTCTACAGTTATAGATCTGGCAAACACAGAGAAACAGCCACTCAACATAGAGGCACACGAAACACCTTTATCATGTATATCTCTAAATCTTCAGGGTACGAGACTTGCCACTGCATCGGAAAAAGGGACGCTGATAAGGGTATTTGACACCCAAAACGGAAATATGATAAATGAATTACGCAGAGGTGCGAACCACGCAAATATTTATTGGTGAGATGAATTTTAACATCACTTACTTATTATTTAGATCTAATCGTTAATATTTATGATATTATTCGAATTTTAGCATAAACTTCAACCATGATTCAACGTGGCTATGTGTAGCCAGTGATCATGGTACGGTTCATGTATTTGCAGTCGAAGACCAGAAGCTGAATCGTCAGTCAAGTTTGGCGTCAGCTACTTTTTTGCCAAAATACTTTAGCTCAAACTGGAGTTTTTGCAAGTTTCAAGTACCTAGTGGACCCCAATGTATGTGTGCCTTTGGGAAAGACAACAACACAATAATCGGTAAGTAAAATTATTTGTTCAAAACCACGGTAATTTTTTAAATCACAGCAAGAGTACAGAAATTTTTTTGTTCTCATGTAATTGCAGTGATATGTGCGGATGGTAGCTACCACAAATTCTTATTCAACAACAAGGGAGAGTGCAGCAGGGATTTCTATGCTCAATTCTTAGAAATGACCGACGACAAGATGTGACTGAAGGAGAAATCTTAGTAGCAAAAGAGTTCAAATGTTACCTATTACAGCAGAAAGATCCACCGCAGTCTTCGTTCAGTTTGTCAGTGGGGTTCCGTTTTTGTCAAACTCGGCCCAGGGGGCAGCATCATAGTACGTTCTATGTCGCGAAAATATTCAAAGTCAATGATAGTGGCTGTTATGTGCTGAAAGAAAATAAATATTTTACCTGGACTAATGAACAGCTAAAACAAGAATTAAAAAGGCGTGGGCTGCGTACCACAGAAAAAAAAAAAAATTTACAAGAACGGTAAGTATTTAATAAATTTTTTGTAATTAACCTAAAACTGGATGTCAATATTACAGTAATTATAATTTATTTAATTCATTAAAAAAATAACTACTAACTATGCAGGTTAATATTTGCCGATGAAAATAAAGGATTTTTTCTCAAACTTTTTCATAATTTAACTGAGATATTTGAAAATTTGCGCTTTAAAAAACTTGCTAGTGTGTTGCTCTCAAGCGCCCGAGTTTTGCAAAACGGAACCCCATTATCTAGTAACAAAAAAAAATTTTTGACATAAGAAGTCATCGATTAAAAACTGAAATCGGACCAAATTTTACAAGATTAATATATTCACGCCTGTCTCGTTCAGGAGCAATGCGTAAAATTGTTACTGAAAAAACCTTTGAAAAGGTAAATTTACCGATTAAAAAGTAAATAACGAAGTTTTAAAAAAATGCTGTTGCTGCTGCTGCAAGATTTATACATATATAATAATATATATATTGTATATATATGTTTGAAATGTATATTATCATTACTGATCATATATTCATTGGAGATATTGCTGAACCGTTAATGTGGCTTCGCTAGTAACGATGCCTTTAATGGCTGTGAGAAATTTAATTGTTCTTAAACATATGTCCAGCCAAATCTTGCTACTTGGAATTATCTCAATAATATCATAAGCTGTGAATCTGCAAACGCGTGTAAAATTAAACAGGAGAAAATTCACTCAAAAGTCGCCATGCCAATCTTTTTGATCATAATTCAGATCCATTGATTTCAACAGATTCGTTTTGCTATTTCAGCGGCAAGCTCCAAAGAATACGTTGTAGGTTGAAATATAATTATTAAGCTTTATTTTTAAGATTACATAGCATAGTTATGGCATTGTCATGATCATCATCATTTTTATTATTATTATCATTACTATTATTATTATTATTGTTATTATTATTATTATCATGATTATTATACATCATACACTGGATGGAAACACAATACCAAGTTGTCAAAGTTATAATAAATCAATAACAAATATAAAATCAAAGTTTTCATCAATCGATTGATTGTAACATGGTATAATGATAATAATATGACGTAAATGTTGAATTTTGATAGCTGGCATAATGAAATAAACGTGGTAATAAATGTATTGTTGCTATAACGCAATGAGATACCTGAGCTAAGTTTTGTTTCCCGTCAAATTTGTAAAAAAAATTATCGATAAATGATTTGACAAAGAAATGAAAAGAATTTATTCATCCAAGTTGAACGCAAGAGATTGCACAGGTATGTAACAGTCAGTCTTAAGTGAAGACAAATAATCCAAACATTTATTAGTAGGTACAGCGAATCTAATCTCCAACCATCTTCGTTCTTTAAACCCATAACTAATGATCGTGTCCTTCTTTAATGTAGCTTCACTTACAATCAGGAAGTCGTATATATACTTACAGAATATTATTATACTATGCTATTATATACAGTAACATATCATCAATGGTTAGGCTGTGAAAAGCAATAAATTTTTGATAAAATATTATTGATGCAAAAGATTAAAATGATGGCATTATTCGCTTTATGTGCGTCTGTTTGCTTCTCTGGTTTATTCAAGATCTTTTGCTCAACTATTAAGAGATAAAAAAAAACTTGTGATCAGTTGATTTAATGACGAATTCTCTAGACGTCAAAGGGCTGTGGAACATTGCTTTGTAACTTCGTGTTTTCCACAACTGGCACTGCGTATTGTTTCTTGACGAAATAAACTTCGTGTGTCAAACCCTTCTTACTTTCCAGTGTCTTGTAGGTGCTGTACACCACGAACCATACGTAAAAATTAACTATTGTTATGAAGAGAACGAAGAGGCCTGAAAATAACAAATCGTCTCACATGAATTATATGAGGATAGGGTATTCTTTAGATGCTTATAGTTTCTACTAACGTTCACCAATGTCTGCACTACCGCCCAAAATTGCAATGAAAGGACAATCCTGTTGCACGAGGAAGAGAGACATTATTCCAACAACTATCTCTGTCATCATTACCGTTATCCAGGGTGCCATAAAGTGGCGATTGTTCTGCAATGAAAAAAGGGATGAATTAATATAATAATAGGAGAGTGGAACTTGTGAAATGGTGAAGTTTAAATAAGGGATTATTTATTATTACCATCACTGATCCGTATAGAAGGAGTATGGCGGATACAAAATGTATTACGGTGATGACTAACCCACTGTACAAGGAGTAAAGTACCTCTGAAATAATGACATGTTCTCTGATGAATAATACTAAATCTCACATTAATTAAAAATGGTATTTCATGTAATCGGTTTAGTGGTCACCGGTTGCTAAATGATGAGCTACGTCCATTCTTTTGGTGTTCATATGTTTAGGGGACATATCCTCAATCGTTTCTCTCTCCAGAGCATCTTCCGTGTCTCTGGCTACAAGTTCACCAATTTCTTTGGCATGGGCAAGGGCCAATACCATTAATATCATAGTAAACCCCGACAGAAACTGTAACGGATGAATTTATTAATAAGGAGCAATAATCACCATAATAAATAGATTATTTAAATGTTAGGAGTCTTTGTTGAACAATAATTAATGATTTGTTAGTACTTACCAGTTGAGTAATGGCAATGAGAATGGTCCCCTGTTTCAGATTGAAGAAATGCATACAACTTTTGAGCAACCGCATCTTCATAGCTTTATTAGTTCTTAATTTATCGCAATTTTTATATTTCCTTATTATCCCAACTCCACACTTGGTACTTCTTTTAACACAATTCACTGTGTGCTATACGATTGCGTCTCAACAGACCAGCTGTGAAATCAATAACTTCCCTTATACCTACTCGCAAAAAGTAAAGTAGAGCAGCTAGCTTTACCTTAGCTCGCCGTTTGTATTGTTTGTTTGAAATTGGTTTACAACACCTATATTTATTTTTCGCGAAGCACCGATCTCATTGTTATTCTATGATTCCTTCGTTCACTTATTTTTTTGTATATTTATTGCAGAATTTGCAATTTTGCTCCCGTACGGAGGAGAGTGCATCACCCTAACGAGTGGCTAAATGCAGCACGTTAGCCCGCAGGTCCGGCAGCGACCCCTAAATGCTTGCTGGCCAGCAATTTTTTATCACACATCAGCCGGAAAACTATTTTAACAATTAACTAATTACCCACAAATTATTTAGAACTATTCGAAACAGTTCGAGAAAGATAGCGTAATAATTTATTGCGTGAATCATCTGTTAATAAACAATCCACAACCCATCCAACGTAATATATCGATCGATCTCAACGCATCGTCGTCTAGCAACATGCGAAAACAGTTACCGTCTCTGTATATCTTCTGGTAAAGTCAGGGGTTGGAAGTAATAAATTCGTGCTTTGTTTTGCATCAATTTAAACCCCCGTACTTTTTATCTCTTGGTAAAAGTATAGAATCATGGAATCGCGAAATGCTGGGAGAGTCGCGATCGGTGTTGGGGCAATCCATAATCCACCGAGAGCCGCGTATAGCGAGGAAACGCGAAATTTGATAACAGGTAATCAATGATCCAGCGGATCTTACAATTCCTGCAGTTTGCATTGCAAAAATTTGTCTTTTCAGTTTTGATGGAGGAATCCAAGCTGACTATGATGCAGAGAAAGTCTATTCAAGAGGCAGTGGACAAAGGGGATGCTCTGCCACTTCCTCACTTGAATGATAAAAAAAAGTGTACACAGAAGTTTGCTGAAGCTCAGGTACAAAACTAACTGATGTGTTAACCAGTAGAAAATACCTTTAGTAATCTCCTCGACTGACACGTATATTTCCTGAAATTTTCCTTTTGCAGGTAATGTTTCCATCTGCATGGAGGAAGCGATCGCAAGAGACAATAACAAGGAGTGGCGCCTACGAGAGGGATCAATTCAGGAGAACAGCTCCTCTACGTAAAAATCCTGTCATTTAACTAAAATTCACTTTCTACTATTCCGTGCTCTTTCAAACATTTCTTCATTCATTTCTCAAACAGTCAACAAAGAAAAACAGAAGAGACATCTTGCCTGCATGATGGCTTATGGTCAGGATATGCCACCCACGCCACATGGGCCAAAGATACTCCACAGACCGATAAAAACACACCAGCTACCCGAAGATTTTGATCCATACGCTGAAGGTAAAGTTTCCATCGAATACTAATAATGGTTGGACATTGTTCAATTGGTGCTCATAATCAACGATGCCCATTATTCCTATAGTGGTGAAGACTATCGAGGAAAGGTTGAAGTTCATGCATGAAGTTGAAGGATTAGGTCAGGGAAAAAAGTACCGACCAATAATACAACAGGAGATAGCCCAAAAGCTGACCCTGCTCAAAAAAATGGATAAGCAGAAATCTGTGGGACTCGAAAAAATGATGGATCAATTCAGACTCGACCAATCTACACCGAAGCTATTTCCTATGGGAGAACTCGACTGCTGATATCTGCAATCTAGGGGTCTCAAAATTCTAAGCAATCGGTGGCAGACAGAATGATAGAGGCATGAACTTTGTATCTCGGACTACAACAATTCCTAGACACATGTCACAGGGATTTGTCAGGGAACATCGTATTGATAATGGTTACAAATAAAATTTCTTACTAATTTCGTTCAGGCTTCGTTTTGTTTTTGTTATGTAACCACCTTTTTGGGTCAACAATAACGCTGCAGGCGACTTCAAAAATTTATCGACAGTTATGCTAAAACCAGCAAATCTAGTTTTACCGCGTAAAGCAGAGTAGTGTATATTGATACTCACAATTATCTGCAGGGGATGTATCCGCGTCGTAATCCAATTATAATCACGTAATTCCTGTAGAAATCGGAAAATGATTGAAACACACCACACGTAACACAAACAGCGTCAGGTATATTGGTTTCAGTATCTTTTTAGGCATAGCACGTAATGTCGGGGATTGTCAGGTGACGACAATGTCCATTTCACTTATGATCGGAGAAACGTAAATGAGGAAGCGTACTTTGATTACCGCCGCGTCTCGATTGTTGACCGAATTTTGGTCACCTGGGTTTGGCGCCAGTTCAAGGAACGTGAAATTCGCACTGTGATTGGCCGTAGATTGAATTCCACGTGGACATGACAGAAAGCAAACGCTTCCCGCTCGCGCACTCGCTCGAGCGATCCTGGTCATACTTCATGCAGCGTCGCAGGCCTTTAGAGTATCTTGATAACTTCACTTCGCAGTTGATTATGGTTAGATTGTTGCTTAATCGGTTGAGTTGATTTGAATTGTATTTGTCGCAGAGTACTGTCAACGTTAATAACATCCCGCGGCGAATATCTCGAGCGATGACAAGCCCGTTCTCGCATTGATTGAGTATTTACACGGTGGACGTGTAATTACTAAACTTTTAACCACACATCTCATGTTGTGATTACTAATGATGTCTTCGACCAAACCATCAAACCAAAGTGATAAGGTCAAAGAAGTTCTTGAGCTTTTTTTACGCCCAGACTACACCACAGCTTCAACTACTTACTGCGATATTTTACTCTCACACATCGCTAAAAATACTGCAGGCGGGCGTGAGTTTTTTATTATTTTATTACCACAACTATTGTGATACTTTGTGTATCCGGCGTCAATACCTTGATGTAATCGTTTGCGTTATTCCATTTGTATGTATATGTGTATCGACACGTTCTCACCCAATTTCGGTTCTACCATTATTTGCAGCCTGTGCTAACGGTGATATTGACAAATTGGTTCTGCAAAGATGGGTCTTACAGGCATTGGAGACTTGGGCTACAGGAAAGAAGCCGTGTCAGGTTGTGATTACGTTCACACTGAGACTGATTGGGTTGATTGGCCGTCATGAGTTCGATTTTCTTTATTGGTACCGTGAAAATGTGTTCACAAAATTATCTACGGCTTTAGGCTTAAAGGAAGACAACCTACACGCTTCTGTGAAAATGGCCTATATTAGCATGCTTTTGGAATTCATAAGCCATGCTAGTGGGCGCCGGTGGATCATTGAAACTGGCACCTGGAAAGCGGTAGTCAAGTTTTGCCATTCTAATCACACATTGTACGTGACTCGAGAGAGTCAAAAATTTATCTGGAAGTTGCTGCTGTGCGAATCTGAAAACACTGAGTTCTGTAAAGATGTTATTTTGGTTGTAGCTGAACCTCTGATAATGAACACTTTCATTCCCCAAATGAATCCAACAATGGAAGATCATTATCTCGACCAAAATGAACTCCTCCTAACAATAATTGATCTCCTAACAGCCATAATGGAGAATACTCTGTTCGCAACCATGGACAATACCATACCACTACTCCTAGAATCAGTCACTAACTTGGAATCGAGGATTAAAGCCTTGTTCGAAGCTTGTATAAGTACCAAATTCTTTTCCCACATTATAAAACTCATGTATCTGCTCCTCTTTTTGAGACTAAAACAAGGAATAAAAGGGCCAGATGAACCAGTTGATGATGAGTATTGGACGCACTTTTTTATGAACATAAGGTACATCGATTCAATGCTTTTAGCAAAGAAATACATACTCGACATAGTCAAAGGTTGTAAAATTGTACTTGTGTACTGGAAAAAACTCAAGAATCTTTGCAGAATCCAAATGAAAGACCATTATAAAATTGAGGATCAATGCCTCACTATAATGGTAAATGAGTAACAAACACGATATTTGAATTTTAATTGAGGCTAGATCGCAATTCAATTGAAAAATTGTTGTAGATGGTGCCACTATTCGCCGTGAATAAATCTCGAGACTCAGCCGAGGATATAATGGAAATGTTTGTGCAGAAACTTTTTCGTATAACATGCACGTATACCCAACGATTGTGCTATGCGATGCGAGATGTCTTACTAAAGGAGACTATGCCCGTTGAACAGATTGCCAAAGCTAGTGTCCAGATCCAATTAGATGTATTAGATATCGTCGATAGGGTGAGGACAAAAAGAACTGTGTTTTAGAAGCAGTGAAATCACTGCGAATAATCGTTTGTCATCCAAAACCATTGTCTTTTATCTTCGTAGGATGAGGTGGTGATAACATTCCAGTCTATGACATACATTTTGAGGGATTACGTGCGTCTACCAAAGTGTCCCTATCCTCCTTGTACCTCGGCATCTCCGACTGGTCAAAATTGTTACAAAAGTGAAACGGAGAATCCAAGAACACCAAAGACCAACCAGATTCTTCTGGACGATCCGATTGTCCAATGTCCAACTTTACTCTCCGCACTTCTGGACGGTCTTTGTACAATTATAAACAAATATAAACTCAAGTGGCAAGAGTGTCTGGAAACTATCTGCATTCTCACCTTGGCTCAGCATATCCTCAGCCATCCCAACGTCATACCAAAAGTATTGAATCAAGGAGCTATTGCAATTCTTGATAGCATTGATCAATTGGTTATCTAATTTTTCCTCATTGGTATTATTCAGCTATGCGTGCAAGCGCTCTCGCTATGCAAGCTAGCAATCCAGAACTTCATGACGCCGAACTTGGCACTGCTGGTGGAGTGCGATAGCAACAGAGACGAAATCGGCCCGGTACTGTTCAAAAGAATGCACGATCCAAACTGGGAAGTCAGAGACAGCGTACTGGAAGTAATTGGCACAATTGCAACGATCTCAGAAGACAGTAAGAAGTATTCGAATAAACCGAAGCGTACAATTCCATCTGATCATATGAATTGGGTGTTGATTAAAAATATTTCTTTCACGTTTCAGAATATCTAGCCTTTCAAGACCTACTTCTAGATAATGGGTTCCTGGAATTAATAGTTGACGTCGCTGCAAAAGACGGAGAAAGTTATGTACGAGCCACGGCATTTACATGTATCGTCATTTTCGTACGGATCAATAGACTATGGAATGAAAAGCTTTGCCACTTGAATCTGATCGTAAGATACCTTATGTATATTTCTCTGATAACTCGTTCCCACCAAAGTTTAATACTCTGATTAATAATTGACTTATTTAGAACATGGCTATCGACTTGATAACCAACGAAAGTGAGGCAATTGTCAGAAGAGAAGCTGTGAATCTCGTCAAAGAATTATATGTTCACAGAAAGTGGCCGTAAGTACAAGTCATTTCAACAGAGCGGAGAAATTTTGTGACTAACCTTGTATTATCTTTGTAGGAAATCAACTGTGGATGAAATGGCTAAGGCTATGGCTGTAGCTGCGGTGTTAGATCTTCATTGGGAGGTGAAAGTAAACGCTCTTGAATTCTGGTTTCAATTCATCAAGGCACGATTCAGTGACCAGGGTATGCTTGACGGACACTTTCCTACTGTGACATTTTCCAAAGAACACCGTAAGATAGTAGCCCTCGACGAAAGTGAAATCCAAAAACGTATTCTCAAGGTCCTAGACGAATTGGCGAACCAAAATTGTCTGGGGGTAAATTAATCTAACATTAGATTTTTACGCTTATTTGTTGACTGCTGTAAAACACTTTTTCTAATCGATTTTAGGTACTACTTGCGACACTAGAGGATGATAGTGATTTTCAAGTCTGCAAAGCTTCGGCAGCGATTATAACAAAATTGAAAGAAATTTTTTTAAAATACAAACTGAACAACTGCATGACCGAAGTCTCCTCTTCTGACGACCGAATAACAAACGAAATAATTCCGTCAGCTGAAGATCGATCTATCGTCTCTGATTACAATGAAAAGTTGGCATCTCAGAATGATAACCCGATGATAGCAGATGTTATCGACTCTATCGCAGATGCTGATGATATGAATCTTCTGGCTTCCGTTTACAAGAATACGATGAATGTCAGTGAAAATGCCAAAGAGCCAACAGGCGCTGATAAACTTGTGTACATATCTACTGTTCAGAAATCCCAGTTTCTGCAGTCCGTTTTTGGCTGTGACATCGACGCTTATGTGGAGGAAAAAAACCGTTGGCTCAAGACTTATACAAACAGTCTAGGCTCAGTTATCGACGATATTCTAGTTGCTCACGACAGAAATAATGTCAATGAGATGGACTGCTATTAGACTAGGAATGATAAGTTCAAAGTTTTATATATTTTGCACTTGGAAGCTCAAATAATGACCATCTTTGGATTATACCTGAATGAATATATAAAGAAACGAATGAACTATCATCATTCAAGGTATCCAAAATATTGTAATTATGTATTCAGTGTTTCAATAATATTAAATCAGAGGGATCCCTATGTATATACCTATGTATGTTATCATATTAATTTACCTTTTTCGACTTCATTCTAATGTGATTCATATCATTTTCTCAATGAGATTCACGGTTATTTGTTACATGTATATCTTTATTTTCAAATGCAATTCATCAAAGATGCTGTTGCTATTACTATGATTCAAAATATTATGTGCAAATCATTTTAGTGGAAATAATTTCTTTTCCTCTTCACGTTCCATCTTTCCTTTTAAAATATGTAAAATTTCTCAATAGCTATGAGAATGACACACTCATCAGCAGATTTTTTATTTCTATTTCATCGATACTTACGCCGGAACCAGGGGACGGAGTTTTTTTTTTTCTTTTATGGACAATCCGGGGGAAATTAGTATGAAATGGAAAATTATCACATAACTTGTTCACAACACATCGTAGACACTATTATTTTTCGTAAAAAAAAAGTAAAAAAATTACGAACAAAACGAATACTGCAAGTCGGGGAAAAAGTGATTACAAAGCAGAGTTTGTAAAATCAGCACATGTAATAGTAACTTGGACTATGCAAATACAGAAGAAGACGTAGAGAAAAAAAAATCGAGTCATGTTTGAATCTCATTGGAAACAATTTGCTCCTATTTCAGATACCCCAAAAAGTCACAGTTATTACTTGATTTAGTTCACTTTTTTCGACGGAGGCATCCTTCGGTGGCAAAGTCTTACCATTTAAATCGATATTAGACACCGGTGTTGCCACCTCCAAACGCGGCATATCCCCGTATGGTTTCTCATCATCTTTTACTGTCTCTCCTTGATCAAACGATACTCTATCTTGCTCATTGCTGAGATCTTTGTCAAATCTTTCAAGCTCCGGAGGTAAAGTTAAATCAGTTTCAACATTGTTTCCTACCCTTTGTTCTCTCTGCATAAAATAACGGAGAGGCTGTAAACTCGGGAGATGTCCAAGAGTCGTTTTCATATTCAGCTTTTTTTTCACAGAATTAGTACCCATCTGCACAGTCCGACTGACAACATTTTGAGGTTTATGGAAAATTGCCATCGAGTTTGTAGTTCCAAACTTTTTGGGACCTGAACTTTGAGACTTTTTTTTCCCTAGAATAGCCGAACCCTTTATCTGGGGTACTATACTCCTTGTTTTCATCATAGCACATCTCCTGTATTTTTTCAAATCATTGCAAATCCCTTCAATGCTTTTCAAGAATAGTTCATGACTAATTTTTTCAACATTGTAAAGATCTGCCTCTGTAAGATCAGCAGATGTATTGCATTGCACTGTTAATTCGCCGTTGCTCGAAGGGACCAGAGAAGATGAGGAGCCTTCAGATAGATTTCCAGTAGATGGCTCAGCCAATGGTCTGGAATTTTCAAAAATGCAGTTTTGCCTTGGATCACTTTCACACTGCATCAATTGCGCCAAATCTTCGATAGGATAGATCACATTTTCACCATGTGCACTAACAAAGTTCATACTCTCATTATTACCAGAGTTCTGCCATGTGGTTTGGAGCGGTATAGAGTAGATACTTTCTTCTCTTGCCATTTCACCCCGGAAAGAAGCATCATGAATGAGACGTATTATGGATAGAGACAATTCCCCCGCAGTGTGGAAATATGTTTGATGGTGATGAAGCTCACTTATCGAATAGGTCGGCAGTCGGCAGATAGTGCAAAGAAATTCATTTGTCGAAGATTGTTGCATATTTATCATTCTCACATTGTATAGTTCCACATCAAAGTAAACTGAAACGAAAGAATTGGCAATTAATAGCACAGCCATACATTTATACGTCCAGGACTTTTTAAATTTAAATATTAACCTTTGATTCGCGCTTTCGCGATGTCAAATTATATGTTAAACTTAGCACGTAGCGCACAAAGTTTTGAAACAGTAACCGTGTCGTTTACGAGACACATTCATTCCTCTGCAAATGAGGAGTTCATGAGGTTAGAGTTGTCATCAAGAATTTGAAATCGTCGTGCCGATGGCGCCACTAATATGGCTTGGATCAAGCACGGATAGGGGATGCAAGTGGATAAGCGCCCGAGATTCGAAAACATTTGAAGATCGAGGTGGATTGGTCGGTAGCTTCTGGGTGTTTCGCCCATTCGCCGATTGGCCATCAGCCATAACGAACGTGCGAGAATGTGCGAGAACGTTCTCGGCATTAATTCTCGGTGGTTGAGTTTTCTATAACGTACTCCACATCTTGAGTTCCTCGTCTGGTTTATATTGCCCGTGTGTGTGCTTCATCGAGGATCGCGTGGGCTGATTTTGGTATCAATCAAGTTTCGTGGTTGTTCGTGGTAACCCTATTAAACTCGGTGACTACAGCCACTGAGGTGTTTATCGTTCAGCGAAATACTGGTCACGAAGGAAGTTCTCGCAGTGATAGGTGTTCCTTTTACTTGGTACATAGTATGGTAAAATAGTATAAACATATGTATTACTAATAATACTAATTTTGCACCTCAGTTATACACATCGGATAGCGGAGAAGAGGAGTAAATAAAACATTATGTCATATTATTTTCGCGACAAACCGTCATCGCGGTTGTTCAGTGACAGAATTCGTGAAAATTCCGGTGACGATTTGATGGAAACTTTAAAAAGACAGTTCGACCAGGATAGTAAAGACTTCTTTGAACCTGCCGCAACGGCAAGTCGAAACACGAGGGAAAAAGAACGAGAACCTTTCGACCGGCACGCCGGCTTCTCCAGGGTGAGAATCAGCTATCTATTTTATAAATATTCTTCATTTTATTCCTCGCTTCATTCTACTTTTAGTCCAGTTTCACGTTCGAAACTACAGCGAATGGATAACGACCGCGATTTCGCGTAACGTTGTTAAATTAACTAAAACTGAAATCGATTCGCTTATTTTCTCCTTTCTTTATGTAACCGAGTAGACAAACTTTATCTATTAACAAATTAAAACACGCTTCTCGCGCGCGGATTTTCCAGAATATTGTACCTATATTCATGCATTACGATAAAAGTTGGTCAGCTGTTCTTTGTTGTTCTCTGAAATGGTTGCTCACTTCATCGAGTACTCTTTGTCGTTTTGATTTTCGATCTTGAATATCTGCAGGAGGTAACTTCGAACACGTAAGATAATCAAATTCTTACGATTAGCTAGCGTCGCAAGAGACAGACTTTGATCCTAATCTCCGAGCGCTATCGAGGTTGTTTTTTTGCGTGCCAAAATCATGTATTTAATGGTAACAACACATACGACCGGATTCTTGAGTATAAAATGAAAGAGGGTTTTGCTCACGGATATTGATCGTATGGGTGATCGATATTCCGAGTAAACCAGAAACAAGAATTGCGGAACACCGTATCAACTATTATCTAAACGTAGGTGTATAATAATATCACAGATATACGAATGCGTCCACTTGTATGTTGTGTATCTCGAATACTTTATATGCATGGTATATGTGGTCCGAAACCTAAGCCTCCGAAGAAGTCTATTTTTAACTCTTAAATTCTTACGAGCAACAGGATTTACCGATTCTCATTCCTCCCTGATATTTCTTTTAAACCGCAATCTTTCAACAGAGCCGCCGATATCCAACAACTTAACAACGGGGAAAAGGAAATCGACAATTATTCCTGGATTAAATAATCGGAAGGAGAGTACTAGAAAACTTTTGCAAATAGGCGTGGCAACTCGTCGATAGTATAACCGTATCACCGTGCAAACACCTACCCGTGGTACACGTAGGTATGTAAGCGTAATATAACGAATAACCTTTACATTGGTCAAAGTAGGCCGCGTGTTAAATACCTGGATGTATTTGAAATGCTGAGAATCTGTGTTGTTGACACGGAAACATTTCGACGAAGAAAGAGAGGGAGGCAAGATTCACAACAGAACTATACCCACGCATAATTTCTGTAACGGTGAAATTTGAATCGAAAAAAATCCAAAAAACCTTTAAGGTATGGCAACAAATAGGTATCACTTTTTACATCCGCCGCATATTATTTATAGTTCGTTTAGCCGGTAACGAATTATAATTTGGCAAGTTATCTGAAAGTAAAGTTGTGTTTGAAATTTTCGATTCTCTTTCAAGCGAAATCGTACCCCGCGGTTACATCCTCTCGAAAGGTTTTAAAGTTTTTGAAAGAAGTGGTCCAGGAAATGAATCCGTTCGTTCTTCAGATATGTATACCGCAGCAGACAACGGAAGCGAACGTTTTTCATCGTAGCTAAATGCTTTCGAGTCTCTAGCACGTACGCTGGTTCTTTTTTGTCGTTTATACGCTTCGAGGACACAGCGAACTATTATTATCTCACCCCAAAGAAGAAAGGGTGTGTCGCCACACTGTTACATCGTATACGAATACGTACGCAGGAATGATACGTCAAAAGGGTGCGGGATGTTGCAGCGTCAACCTTCAACGTGTAAGCTAGGGAACAAATGTACCCCAAGCCATCAAGCATTTAAACTCTCACGTTTGTGGGGCAGGTTTGCACATTAAAGCAAAAAATTCTATCGTCATTCTACTCGCGTGTACATATAACGTACGATGAACACGTAAGATAATCGATGAAACTAATTTTTGCAATTTGACGAAACTAACAGGAATGTGGGCGAGGTTCAAAGTGAGCCGATTAACCGCGACGAATCTGATCAACTACGGACAATATAGTCGCCATATAGCGCGATGATAAACTTCTTATCACCGATCGGAGCTTTTTTTTCTTCTTTTTATTCATTTGTGTCTTCGCGATAGTCATTTAAGGGAATTCTTACTTTTACAAAAATAGATCAGATCGATGGAGAATTAAAGAGCTGGCCTTTGATGTGTATACATAGGTAACATACGTATGTATATATGTATACTCGCGTGATTCCGGCCATTAGAAGTGACCGCTGAAAGTTTCTCGTCTACGGGGTGGCGAGTAAAAATTAGAGCCTTGCCTCGCCAAGTAAAATAAATAAAGTAGTATAGTAAAAATAAAACTGCACCAGCGGACCGACGAGGTTGAAAATTGGACATTTTACGCGGGCATTGCCAAATAAAAATGAAACGTGCGGACCCCTTGTTAAAAGAAAGTACAAGTCTCGTCTTTTTATTTTCCGTGGTATAATGAGGTGAAATTGGACTAGAAGAATAAATTGACGTTGCTATAAAAACGCGACTAATTGGTATAACAATTTTGGCTGCGATTTACGAATCAATTGATGCATGGTTATTTATTTATTTTTTTTTCTAAGTTTTTTTCATATCTCTGTTTCCCCGCTCGTTTTTTCTGCCGAGCTCCAGAATGAACTCGAACGATTTGAATGCAGCAGTGAACCGCGAAAGGCGGAGCTCATACTGCAGAGGATCAACTTGTATATATGAAAGCGTGCGGATATGTATTTTTGCACATGTGTATATTTAAAACTCTGTTCTCATCTCTTTGCCAACTCAAAGCTAGCAGTAGTATAAGTATAGGCATAGGTACGTCGGTAGGTAACTAGGTAAATATGTACAACGTAAAAAACTGTATTCTTCACTGTCAGAAAAATCATTGGGCAAAATTTTTGTGTCACAAATATATAGCAGCCCCTTGTATAATCGATACGATCGAAATAATTTATCGTGTGGATTTTCTGAGGCACGTGAAATGTGTTGAATTTAATAGAATTTTTTTTACTGCGTATGTATATAGGTAGTGGGTAGGAGGTACACCTAAACGTCTTTCTCTGGCAAGCAGTCGGAGCAACAACGGGGATAATATCCTCCTCTCGATATAGTCAGACCTCGAAAAGTTTCATGCCAGTTAACGTTTTCTCGCCGTGAGAAGCGGATCGATGCGAATTACTGTAAACTGTACTAGCGAAATATTTTTCGAAATTGATTCAAGATTATGAATAAATAAATAAATAATAATCGAAAAGTATCTGCTAAACCATTGTCGGGTAATAGGGGGTGCATTAAAAGAATTAATAACGATAAGTGCTTAAATAAAACTTTCTTCGGACGTACACGTGCGTGTGTGTGATTATGTAACTTAATCTTATGAAAATTAATTAATCAATTTAGCAAGCGAATTAATTTATCGGAAATATTCATCGTTGAAGTGGTGCGTGCAATCCATGTTCATATTATCTAAGTACATAATTGAATCATGTAGCCGAATATAGTTGATATAAAAAAACAAAAATTAATCAATTAAGAAGAAGAATCTGCGATTATAATTATTTGGGTAAATGATGCATTGAAACTTACCTATAACAACATTTATGTGAATTAAGAGCGTAATAATAATATCGGTGTGCGTTTTATTGTTTCAATTAATATTTACAACAAAAAAGAAGCCTTTTGTGTGTCTGTATGTTAATAATAACAATTTAATCAATCCAAAGGACGTCGAGGTTGCGTCGATCAACGTATAAAAATTGTAATTGATCTTCTATTCGCGGTATCTAAATTTCGGAGATTCGCGTCCGGTTCATTCCATATACTTATTGTTTACTTATTTCTAACTAATATTATACGATAAACATGGATTCTCCCGTCATCTTGGACAACGCTCCGGAATTCGTCCAGTACATGGAACGCGATTTTCCTGTAAGTTTTCAAAACTTCTTCATTCTTGGTCGCGTCTCTTGTACATTCACGCGTGTTCGAGAGTTGCGCTGCAGATGAGATAATTATAATACAATTATGACTGTGACAATAATAATAATAATACTGATATGATGATAATTATTATTCTAGCACAATATCGATCGAGCAAAGAGTACATCGGGTATATACAATAAATACGGGCGAATCGATCGTCATTGAATTATCTGGTTGTTCATTTAGAATTCTCAGATGTATGTAACTTATGTGTGTCCACGCAATATGTGTGGTATTCGTAAATTCTTTATGTTTGAACTTATCGCGAAAACATTTTTTTATACCCATGTAAGGTATCACCGGATGTCAGTCAGTCAGCTGTGCGTCTGAATGAACCATTCTCCACACATATACAATACCGCTTATGACTTATAAACCCCCTTTGATCCCCCTGACATCCCACACACCTGCCTGCGTAGTAATATTCTATTGAGTTTGACTAATTTACATATTAATAAGGTGAAGAAATTTCCCGTTTCCTCTTTCAATGCTATTCACTTTGCGTTTGCATTCGCTTGCCTATTGTAAAACAGTACAGCTGATGCTGTGGTAATACGGTCATTGTTATCTAAATACATAGATGTATACGTATACGACATCGGTATCGATAATGTTTTCGATTCGCGTGTCGCGCTCGTTCAATTTCTAGGAAATCTTTCTACTACTGATGTATTTTTACTCGTGATCTAACCGATCCTTGTTATTATGACGCGGTTGAGCTAAACGACGACGGTGAATAAGAACCGGTTTTTTAATAAACACCTTTTTCTCTTATTATTTTAGTTGATTTTTTTCCCCCCCTCCCCCGTTAAACACCATCCCCCGTACATATCTAATGTCGAATGTTTGCTCGTATATCGACGTCGTCTGAGGTGAATTCTAAATAAAGATATTTATTCTGGTGCTTCGGTGAGATGGAAAAATGTAATATGAACCCGTATCGGTATATCGTTCAAATTTTCAACCTTTACCTACTCTATTTATCCGACATTCAGCAACGTCGCAATGTCTTATAGTAAATGTATGTTATAGGTATACCTTTGCTACTCGGTAGTATAATGGTTGAATGTGGTAGTGGCGGTGGCAACGTTGTTCCAGAAATAGTTCACTCAATTTTACTCTCGTCATCGGTGCGCGAACTACTGCGCTTCGAATCTGTAGCGAATACTTGAACAGCACCTGTACCCTCGGATTCATTCCAACTTTGCCACGTTGACTTACAATCCTTGGAGCCAGGTCGGACCCTCGGAATTTTTTCACGTAGGCGAAAGAACGTTCGAGAGTTATACTGCCGCGGTCTACCGGGTCGGAAAAAGTGATCGATCGATGAGAAATTCGAAACTGATTTGCAAATCCTTAAATGGTATCCTTATCAAAGGGGACATGAGTAGCAGTTTGAGACCACTTGATCGGTACATTATTTTGGAGATGTGCAGGTACATTATAGGTATTATTAGCAATTCGTTCCAGGCGACGCGAAAAATTCTGCGATATCGGGAGTTCTCTAAAGAACCTCGGGGTCGGTCTGCATCGTTCAAGCCCTGACCCACTTTTTTCCAAATAAGGATGGTACGTCATTCGCTCTCGGTGTACTCGTACTGCACGGTCATGAATCTCTTATTATGCTGCAGCGTCTCTTTAGTCATTGATCGTCAATTGGGTATCTGGAGTAGTTGATCGTCGTCGTTCTGGACTTGAGTGTTGTCTACAACTCGGTAACTTACTATGGTAATTGGTAGACGTCCGCTTCTCTTTATTTTCCACCTATTTAATTTAGACAAGTCAAGTTCTACGTACACCGCTGTTTCCCATCACGCTATTATATCTATGTACTCAGTTGTTCAAAAAAGGTCACCTCAAGGCTTCTCGGATCGTTCATGGTCCATGATTTGCGATCCTTTGCCTTTCTTAAAATTCTTCCGCGCTGCGTAGATTTGAACACGGTGATTGGAAGAAATAATATTCCTCGTATAGCTATACGGGGCTTACAGCAGTGCGTTGTACCCGCATTATGGTATCCAGGAAAACGCCAGGTATCGTCTTCGAAGCAGTATAGGTGTCATCGGCGACTCTGTGTAATTGTGAGATTAATGTAAATTAATGTTGATTATTAAGTCGTTGCGAACCGCGTCGGCCATCACGAGGGGACTCGTTGCTTGACGTAGGACATAGGAGATCTAGCGATGTGCTTCTTATTAAACATTCCTCGCACGTGAAGTCTTATCGATGAATGAATGAGCGAATGGACGACCGACCGTGTCCGGACTCGTAATTAGAAGACTATAGCTTTCTTATTATTTTTACAGGGATTTCCATTCGACGACGACGGGTTCGAGAGACGAGGGAATATCAGGTCACACTTGGACGACCTCGCGGCTCGACATCCCGAATTTGCCGATCATTTGTTGGGTCCACCCTGGGGCGACGCACCCTTCCTTGGGACACCGAGAAACAGAAGACGTGGATCTGGCCTTGGCTCATATTCTCAGGGGCACACGGACGACGACACCCGTAGTCAGGCCAGTGGAAGCAGCGCAGCCAGCGCAGCGAGTGGAGCGAGTGGCGTTAGCTCTCACGGGGATCCTGAACCGTATTCCGGTGCAGGGCAACAGGAACCGGAAATTAATAACAGAAAAAATAACATCCCTCAATACGGGCTGAGAAACACCGTAGACATCGGTCAACACAGACACAATATGGATAACTTGGATAAGATTAACAGAGGACAAAGATCTGCATCCGCACCTCCGGAGAATCGACAAACGCAACCGCCATCGCAGCAACAGCAACAACAACCCCAATATCAGCAGCCGCAGCAGCAGCAGCAGAATCCAAATCAACGATTTGTTACGCGCGTCGATATCACCCCCCAGCAGCAACAACAAGGTGATGTCTCTAAGCCACCTCCGCAATCCCCACCGCTGCAAACACCGCCCCAGCCTCAGCCTCAGCCTCAATCTCAGCCCCAGCCCAAACAGCAAAGCAATGTTAGGCATATACCGATATTTGTAGAGGGACGCGATGAGCCTGTAGTTCCAAAAAACTTGGAGGAACCTGTTTTCTCACAGCCGCAACAACACCAACAATGCCCGCAATCACCTCCACAGTTTCATAGACCCTCGCACTTCAATCAACATTTTACTAATAATCGGCAACAGCAACAGCAATGGCCTCCACAGAGCCACCAACAATCGCCACACCACTTTTATCAACAACATCAACAACCTCCACAAAATGACCAACAGTCTCATACTCAACAAACTTATAACAAGCCCAATCACTATCAGCAGCAGCAACAAGAATATCGTCAACAGCAAGCCGAAAAACAAAAAGCGCAGCAACAAAAACAACAGCAGTCTGAGCCAGAAGCTGAACCACCGATACTGAAACAGATTCAGCCAAAGGAACCTCTGGAGAGAGTTGCTATTGTTCAAAATGAAGTAGACTCTTTGAAGGAACAGGTTAAATTATTCAGCGGCAATTCGAGAAAGGCTAAAGATTACATGTATCTGGACGAGATGCTGACCAGGGAGCTGATAAAACTTGACGATATAGAGACGGAAGGAAAGCCTAATGTTAGACAGGCTAGGAAGGATGCGATAAAAAGTATACAGGAATGTATCGCGCTTTTAGAATCGAAAGTTCCACTACCGGAACAGGAACGACAGAATCCCGTAGCAGAGGAAGAGAAACCCTCGCCTCCCATGGAGACTGAGGGCACGCCTGCAGTCGGAACAATTGAAACAGAAGTTTCACAGACTGCCCCAATTCCACTGCCCCCTGCGCCATCAGCCGAGCAGAATCCTCTGACTGAGGGACCCGAAATTCCAGTTTCCGACGAACCAATGACCACGGAAATGTCACCTCTCGAAAAGGCAGCCTCTACAACTGAAATGGAAACGCAGCAGAGTGGCGATAGTTCGAAATTATTAGAAACGCAATCATCGCCCGATAATACGACTAATATCGAACAGCAAACGATGGATATCGACAACGCGAGAAATGTCAAATCACTAAAAAAAAACAGGAAGACTACTGCGACGCCTAAACCCATCTCCGAGGAACCAATACCTCTGCCTGCTCCTGAAATTAGTCATACCTAAAGTAGAACAAATTTATGGAATATTTGAGGGGAGAGTTTTTTGTCATTTGTAAACAGACTGCATCTGCGGTTAATTGCCTCATCATCTTTTGTGCTTATCACCATACTAAAAGTGCTGATCCCTTTCAGGGGATGTTTGTTTGCATCATCTTTAACTCTTGGCATCTTGTGTTAAGTAAATGGTACGTACCCGAGTACCCGATCTTGTTCCTTAATGATTTTTTATTACTTGATGACAATTGTCTTAAACAAGGAGGTAGCGTCCATACAAAGGTGATGAACACAAGTTGATTAAAGTTATAATGAATTTATATCGTATCTGTTGAGTATTATGTCATAGTGTAATTAAGCATGTATATTATTGATAATTTATTGAATGTCTGACAGTGGCATGGCCATTTACAGGGCCACCTTCAGTTGAGTAGAGTTTCGAATTTATACCTCCGCAAGTTTTTTCTCTATTTTATTTAAGAAAGCGAGAAAATGATGAATCCTTTTAAGATTCACTGACGGCCTGTAATATATTGAAATTGTATAAGCTAAATACTTAGGTATGAGCAAGGCACCCTATTCTTAATCCTAATCTACTTTTGATGTAAACTTATTTTCTCTCAAAAAATGGATAGTGTTTTGCACGCTATTCGCATACCTCGCATTTCTTTTTCACAAATCATATTCACTAATAATAGCAGCTCTAGCAGCTTCAGCAAAGGTACTTTACATGTGTCTTCTCGTTAATAAAACGAACATCGTTAATAAACAGAATTATACATATGTAGAGTTTCGATTATAGGAGACCATTTATCAGATTGGTAATAGGAAATAAGTTACCCATATGCTGCGCTTACGCTGCAAGCGGATAGATTCACTAGA
The DNA here is from genome assembly GCA_963932425.1 of Athalia cordata. Taxonomy (NCBI): domain Eukaryota; kingdom Metazoa; phylum Arthropoda; class Insecta; order Hymenoptera; family Athaliidae; genus Athalia; species Athalia cordata. The sequence goes on from OZ010626.1 coordinate 39,617,580, forward strand.
GGTGCCTGAATCTTGTAGAAAATATAAAATAAACGTCGGCCTTCCAACTGATATTTTTCCATGTCATATAGTAATTGTATGCTAATATATTTTCATCATTTCAAGAGTAAATCAATGCGAGCAGTTGGTCGTATCCTAGACCTACAATGCATGGTTTGACGATAAACTAAATCTGAGCGGAGAAACAAATTTTTTTATGCGGTGGTGCTTTACCAACGATATACCGCTAATTGTTTTTGAGAAAATCTATGAGGATATGTATCAAGACCAAGATATTTATTATTTGATTCTTTTTTTTTTTTTTTTTTAGAAAAATCTTTGTTTGCATGCTTTAATTTTCAAGATACACAGGCATTATATTCTTGTGCGTTTGTGGAAGGTGATTCTCTTATTTTCCCAATTAATGATATGATATTAGATTGCCTACAATATAAATACATATGACAAATAAAGAGATGTATTATTTTAGGCATATACATTTTGTATTGTTGCGAAAAACTATAGTGTGTCTTGTACAAATGCCAAAACGGAAGTGTAATTATTTTATCAAATAAACTGTAATAAGCTGATATGAATTCAATTACATTACTTTTGCTCTTGCAGTTTTCAATTTAATCGTCCTTGAGCAAGACAGATCTTTTGTAGCTGCCTTAGAGCTACCCAGAGCTTTTGGAATCTTGTCAAAATTGTTATGCCAACACCACTGCGGAGAAAGTAGATTTAGGCATACATGGCTACCAACGCAATATACTACTTTGCAATGACATTTAATGGTGTGGATGATGCTATCGAGTTACAGTTGGAACCTGAATTTTTACTAACGATGTTCTGATTCAATTGGCTATAATTAAAATTTGAAACTTTTTCTCTGAGAAAAAACTTTGCAGTTTGATTCAGTGGAGCTGTAAAGGTTACAGTTCAATCGATTATATTTAGCATCGGGTTCCCAAGAATTGACAGATTGTGAGTGTCTACTACTAAATGATATGCTGAGTACTCTTTTACTCATATTAACTGCGATCAGCATACATTTTCAAACTTCATTGAAAGATATTCCTAGCCAACCATTCTATTTGAATTTGAGGCTTGCTTCTTCACATTCTTATCTACTGCTGGAAAAAACCCACAGCATTGACGCTTCTTCTTGGCCCGTTGTCCCGGAGTGTAAATAACTGGGTTCAACTTTAGATACTTTCGCAATGAAATCCGCCTACCTTTTCTATAAATATATAAATCTGCCTATGCGTATAGTAACAATACACAAGTAATCACGTTTGGTGCAGGGTTTTTGAGGTACCTGGATCGATGTGTAATATTTTCGAAATTTTAAATGATTCGGCTCGACTAATTAGCTGTCTACGGCGTTTTCTTCTGGTTTTGACACGCTATTTCGCAATCAAATCAACCAATATCGAATATTTCAAATATTTTTATACCCGCCTTGCGGCACAGTTAGTTCTTAAGTTTGTACTTGAGGACAGCACTTCTTTGACAGTGCATTGCCGCCGCAGCAGCCTGCTAATCTTGTGACGTGGCCTGAAATGACGGTACTCAGGCGGGTGGCTTTCCTAGTTTAAAGAGCTCCACATTTATTTAAATAATTATGAATTAATTGTATCTCAATAGTGAGTGCAGTACCTTTGGATAAACTTGACGCCTGAAATTTCGCTTTGGTCAACTTGATTAGTATTACTAACTGTCGGGTGAGTTTATCAGCATAACCTACTTGGTATTGCAACTGGTTGGTTCGACACCTTGTCTTAAAGCTATGAGAATAACAAGGTGTTCTATGAAGCTTCGAACTTAAAGCGAGTCTACGCCCTCGATTGAAAATAAATAGCCCTTAAATATACCAAGCAAATTTCACTTCTGTCAGAGTAGTTTTAAGCCTCAAAGTGTGTACCTAAAAGTGTCATATTATTTCTGTTGCTTTCTCTCTCTTAGTGAAATGACGACATACGAGGAGTTTATTCAGCAAAACGAAGATCGTGATGGAGTCAGGTTCACATGGAACGTCTGGCCATCATCCCGGATTGAAGCTACACGGCTAGTAGTTCCTCTCGGAACTCTTTACCAGCCGATCAAAGAACGCCTTGATCTGCCTCCTATACAGTATGATCCAGTTCTCTGTACTAGGTCTACATGCAGGGCGATTCTGAATCCACTCTGTCAAGTTGATTACCGAGCCAAGCTCTGGGTTTGCAACTTTTGCTTTCAAAGAAACCCATTCCCTCCGCAATATGCAGCCATTTCCGAGCAGCATCAGCCTGCTGAGTTGATACCAATGTTTTCTACTATCGAATACACTATTACCAGGGCTCAGTGCCTCCCACCAATTTTTTTACTGGTAGTTGACACTTGCCTCGATGAAGAAGAACTCGGCGCTTTGAAGGACTCACTACAAATGTCTCTATCTCTTCTGCCACCCAATGCGCTCATCGGATTGATCACATTTGGGAAAATGGTGCAGGTTCACGAGCTCGGTTGTGAGGGATGTAGTAAAAGTTACGTCTTTCGAGGCACAAAAGATCTGCAGCCCAAACAGGTTCAAGATATGTTGGGTGAGTTGTCAGGATTTTTTATGCTGTGCAATTGTAAGACATGATCATTTAATATTTGTCAATTTTTAGGTATTGGAAGACCTGTTCCTGGCCAGAATCCTAATCAACAAAGAGTTCCAGGTGGTCAGCCCGTCTCTCCAGCAAATAAATTCTTACAGCCTGTTCATAAATGCGATATGAGCTTGACGGATTTATTGGGGGAGCTGCAGAAAGATCCATGGCCAGTAGGTCCTGGTAAACGACCTTTAAGATCGACCGGTGTTGCTCTCGCCGTTGCGACTGGCCTGTTGGAAGCTAGTTACGCAAATACAGGAGCGAGGTAAGACTGTGCTGATCAATATGATAAACAATGTCAATCATGTCTGAGTGAACGAGCCTTCCAATTAATTATCGAATATCCATCGTCGACCATTAACTAGTTCCGACAATAATGTTGAGTTGTATTATTGCCATAGGATCTTGCTGTTCGTTGGTGGCCTATGCAGTCAAGGTCCAGGTCAAGTCGTCACAGATGATTTGCGTCAGCCGATCCGATCCCATCACGATATTCATAAGGATAATGCGAAGCACATGAAAAAGGCGACGAAACACTATGACAGTTTAGCTACGCGTGCAGCGGCTAACGGGCATATTATCGATATTTATTCTTGCGCCTTGGATCAGACCGGCTTGCTTGAAATGCGGCAATGCTGTAACTCTACGGGAGGCCACATGGTTATGGGAGATTCCTTCAACTCTTCCCTTTTCAAGCAAACTTTTCAGCGCGTATTCTCCAAGGATCCGACAGGGGACTTGAAAATGGCGTTTAATGCAACATTAGAAGTTAAAACCTCGAGGGAAATTAAGGTGTCCGGTGCGATTGGCCCGTGTGTTTCCCTCGGTGTTAAAGGACCTAGCGTGGGTGAGCAGGAAGTTGGCTTGGGAGGCACTTGCCAGTGGAAGTTCTGCTCTCTCAATCCTTCGACCACAACGGCCATTTTCTTCGAAGTAGTTAATCAACATGCTGCACCCATTCCTCAAGGAGGGAGAGGATGCATTCAATTCATCACTCAGTATCAGCATAGCAGTGGACAGAGAAGGATCAGAGTTACGACTATCGCCAGAAAGTAAGTTTGCCGCCAGGGCTTGACACGTTTTTGCGATTTGCTCATCTTTCTTTCGAATATACTCAATGTTGAATACTTTTCCTTAGCTGGGCTGACGCGTCTACATCATTGCATCACGTTAGCGCAGGTTTTGATCAAGAGGCAGCCGCCGTTCTCATGTCTCGGCTCGCAGTATTCAGAGCTGAAACCGACGACGGCCCCGACGTTCTTAGATGGGTCGATAGAATGCTCATTCGACTTGTACGTACTCTGGACTGTATTAGTTTTATTCAATTATTCCTTGGAAATAAGACGATTACATCCATAGTAAATTTTTTTTCTCAGTGCCAAAAGTTCGGGGAATATGCGAAAGATGATCCTAACAGCTTCAGATTGGCAGAGAACTTTTCTCTGTACCCTCAGTTCATGTATCATCTCAGGAGATCCCAATTCCTGCAAGTTTTCAACAATTCTCCAGACGAGACCAGCTTCTACAGGTTAATTTATACATTTTCGATTTTTGCCAAACAATCTGCGACATTAGATACTAATATCATGGATTCTGATTCGGTAGGCATATGCTTATGAGAGAAGATTTAACGAACTCCCTCATCATGGTGCAGCCAATCTTGTACAGTTATGGATTTGGAGGTCCCCCAGAGCCAGTCCTGTTGGATACTTCTTCTATACAGCCAGACAGGATTCTGCTCATGGACACTTTCTTCCAGATCCTCATATTCCATGGAGAAGTAAGTCCTTTACTTTCGTGCTGCAGATAAGTTAATTCTGACTGAATTCGTCGATTAAATTAAGCTACGAATTAATCCCATCGAAATATTTTAATCTTTTTATTTTTCAAGGTGATCAATCGGCGATAACTCGATCAATCTCACAGATAGATCAATTTAGCTTGCAGATACGGATTCCTGATCTTTTTTCCCCCATTTTGATCTCATGAATCCGAATCTGCAAGTTAAATTGATCGATCTATGAAATTGATCATATTATAATCGATTTATCGTTCTGAAAAGCAAAAAATTGGTGATAATTCGATCATTTCGATAGATAAATCAATTTCATTTTCTGTCCTAGACAATAGCTCAATGGCGCCAGCTCAAGTACCAGGAACTACCAGAGTACGAAAATTTCCGGCAATTACTCGCCGCACCTGTAGATGATGCTGCTGAAATTTTAGCAGGGAGATTCCCAGCTCCTCGGTATATTGATACCGAACAGGGTGGTTCTCAAGCGCGGTTCCTTCTCAGCAAAGTGAACCCCAGTCAAACGCACAACAATATGTATGCTTACGGAGCGGTAAGTGTCTGCAATATCTATTAAATGATTGATAATCACCCCCTTCATATTAATTTTGTGTTGATCCGATCAAACTAAGAAATGAAAATTCACCAACTCATTAATCTCCTGCTAGTTGTTAGGCTATTATGTGAAATCTATACTCAATATTTGTAACTAAGATAAATCGTTTTTATGTCGCCATGAATCCTGTGATCCAGGGGATGCCGATGCCCACCGGGGTGTGTTCTTTTTACCATTTTTAGTTACCTCCCTCGTAATTTATCTCTTCTCTCTGCAACTACTTCTACTCGGGAGTTTGGGAGATTTTGCAATCGCTTATTTTTCACTTTGGACGTTCGTTTGGAGAATGTCAATCGCTATACCTCGAACAGAAACTGTATTACAACCACCTAATCGATCATGACTATCCATTGGTTTTTTTTTCATAGTAGAATATACGCTTGGTGCTGGTTAACACTGTACATACTCTCAATCACTTTTGATTAAACTGGGGTTAGTTTTCCAGGTACAATTTAACTAAATTTCATTGGTTTGATTTTAGGAAAGCGGAGCACCGGTTCTAACGGACGATGTCAGCCTTCAAGTATTTATGGAGCACTTGAAAAAATTGGCGGTATCCTCTACCGCGTAGACTTAAAACAGATAGGATTAGCTAATAAAAAAATTCATTTTATATCAAATATAAATTATAATTGGATAGCTTATAGAACTGTAGCTCGTAAGTCTACCAGCTTATGAACTTTACCACTCTCGAGTGCGTCACAGCGCATTTCATTTTTCTGTAAACTAGTGATTCTCATGCAGTAACGCCAACGACTTTGTACCTAGTGTCGCTGGCCTAACAATCACGTTGAGTGTAAATGAAAGAAAATGTGTGAATCCTGAATATATTGTCATATATGTTACTAATAATAATTATTTATCACTCCGTAACATTCCAAGAGTACTTAGGATTACTCTACAAAATCGGTAGAGGGACATCGTCGAGTTATGAGAATGTTATTTATTGAATTATTCTCACAAAAAAAAAAAAAAAAAAAAAATTATTATAAAATAAATTAGATTACCCAACATCAATCCAAATACGCAGCTGATCATAAGATTATTAATGAATTGTATGCTAAAAAAATTGAGCACTAATTTACATTGATTAGGTGCTTTTGGTAAATACCTACGTTGCCTACATCACACTTTTATTTACTTGTATCCCGGAGGCTGTGATATTAATCTTTCCTACCAGTTCACACGAATATATTACAGGGAAGCAACTAACACTCGGTACAACCTCATTGAATTGAAATTTTGGAAAGTGGTAGCTGCCGCGCAAGGCTTCATCTAATAAATTATTATATTGAATTATATTAAAAAGTTACAGCTTGTCACCGTTCCAGTGTAGTGTTCTTAACTTAGAAACCGTATGGACATTTTTTGTTCGACATCTGTTCTCTCCAATGCTTTAGAAAACTCTTCAAAAGAAATCATCCCATCTCCATTTTCATCGGCTTCAACTATAGTCCTCTCTGCAATGCTAGTCAACTGTTCCTCGCTGCAATATTGGCAATATATATTTGTTGAATAACAAAGAAATTTTGAGGAAAGCCAACAGCTATAAATTGCACAACTGATTATTACCTTATGTTGGCTCCTACCATCATGTGTAAGATAGCCAATAATTCCTCTTTGGATATCAAATCATCGTTATCCAGATCATACATTCTGAAGGCAACTGGAAGATGACATGTCACGTTTAATTTTTTTTTATCGAAGTGGTTTGAGAGTCGAAAATCCTGATCTTGTATTTTACCAGGCTGCCGATGACGGAATACTTACATTTCAATTTCTCTTGCCTTGAGTTTAGTCGATTCGGACTATTCTTTTTGATCGGCCTGAAGTGGGCCAAGACTTGCATGAATTGCAGGAAGTTGACTCTGTCACTGCCTCCCTCTTCAAAAAACGCATTGACGATTCTATCCCCGAGAGGATTGATCGCTAGCTCAGGTATCCTGAGGAAATCTTCACGGCTTAATGTACCACAATCCCCACGATCCAAACTTGTGAATCTACTGTACAGTCTTTCAATTTGATTTGGTGTGACTGCAATGGTAAAAACCCAAAATTATTAATCTTACGAAATGATGTAGAAATACGTCAAGCACTTTTTATTGATGTGTACATTGAAGTATGAATTTAATTATTTTCCAATATTTTTCTTAACACTTACAGCCAGTCGCATCTTGAATTTGTGCGATCTCCTCCTCTCGTAAAAGAAGACTTGATCGGTTTCCCATGTTTGTTCAACACCCGCCAATACCTCTCGTGATTTTAACTTCTTCTGAAATTACCGAGTACGTATTTAGAAAAGACTCAGTTCGCCCAAAACGATTATACGGCTCAAAGTTCAATTGAATTTGACGTATCATTGGTTAAGGACGAACATTGAACCTGTTTAGTTGAACAGCGTCAAAAATTGACAGCACGCATTTACCTGCTGGCCGTCAAGCCAACTAGGAGTTTATTGCTTAGCAGTTGGTAGTCTGCTCTGGTAACGTTTTGTTGCTAACAACTTCGGCTACATTCATCCATCTCAATTCATGACTTTGTGATTTTCTGGTGTCAGTCGCTCAAGTTAAATGGTAAGTACTGGATCCTGCTTCTAATTTATAACTATTTTATTGAGCTAATCAATTTTTCTCTTTGTACTCCTACTCAACTCGCAAACGCCGGTGCTTTGTAATTCTATTTTATCAGAATAATATCGAATGCAAACACGACAACATTTTATAGGTTGACCTGTAGTCCATTCAACGAGTATTTGTCAATACTCCATAAAGCAACGCTTATTTACTTCAATTGAGTTACCCAATCTTCTATCATTTTGAATTTAGGGGCAAAATCAATCGGGTACCGGGGGTACGGGTGGAGATAAGAAAGATGACAAGGACAAGAAGAAGAAGTACGAACCCCCAATCCCTACGCGAGTGGGTAAGAAGAAGCGTCGTACAAAGGGGCCAGATGCTGCAACAAAGCTACCACAAGTTACTCCGCACACTAGATGTCGTCTGAAGCTTCTAAAATATGAGCGAATTAAAGATTACCTTCTAATGGAAGAGGAGTTCATCAGAAATCAAGAACGACTCAAGCCTCAAGAAGAAAAGAATGAGGAGGAAAGATCCAAGGTTGACGATCTGAGAGGAACACCCATGTCTGTGGGAACATTGGAGGAAATAATAGACGATAACCATGCTATTGTTTCTACCTCTGTTGGATCAGAACATTATGTGTCCATATTATCATTTGTTGATAAGGATCAGCTCGAACCAGGATGCTCGGTTCTGTTGAATCACAAAGTTCACGCAGTTGTTGGTGTTCTTGGAGATGATACAGACCCTATGGTAACTGTGATGAAGCTGGAAAAAGCTCCGCAAGAAACATACGCGGATATTGGAGGTGAGAATCTACATCAATCGCAAATGCATGATATCACTTTATCACTTCTAATTAATATCATTCTTCTAGGTCTGGATACACAAATTCAGGAAATCAAAGAATCTGTAGAGTTACCTCTGACACATCCAGAATACTATGAGGAAATGGGAATCAAGCCTCCAAAGGGTGTGATACTCTACGGTTTACCTGGAACTGGTAAAACTCTGCTAGCTAAAGCTGTGGCCAATCAAACTTCAGCTACTTTCTTGCGTGTGGTTGGTTCAGAGCTGATTCAGAAGTATCTAGGAGATGGTCCAAAGCTCGTTCGAGAGCTGTTTAGAGTTGCCGAAGAGCATGCGCCATCCATAGTATTTATAGACGAAATTGATGCAGTTGGAACTAAGCGATACGACAGCAATAGCGGAGGAGAGAGAGAAATCCAACGCACTATGCTTGAGCTGCTTAATCAGCTCGATGGTGAGCATGCATAGAATAACCATATTTTTTCTAAATCTTTAGTGAAGTATTGGCGAAATATTCATTGCGATCAATATCTGCAGGTTTCGACAGTCGTGGTGATGTCAAAGTGGTCATGGCAACTAACAGAATTGAAACTTTGGACCCGGCATTGATCCGACCTGGGCGTATTGACAGGAAGATCGAGTTCCCACTTCCAGATGAGAAGACTAAAAGGAGAATATTTAGCATTCATACAAGTAGAATGACTTTAGCACCAGATGTGAATCTGGCCGATCTCATTATGGCAAAAGATGATCTTTCTGGCGCAGATATAAAGGTATTACTTCTATTGGCTATGTTTTACTTCATGTTGCTTGTATTTACTAGAAAAACTTAATTTTTCGTTTTCTTTACAGGCGATTTGCACTGAGGCTGGTCTAATGGCTCTGCGAGAACGTCGTATGAAAGTAACCAGTGATGATTTCAAGAAATCAAAGGAGAGTGTGCTGTATCGTAAGAAGGAGGGTTCTCCTGAAGGATTATATTTATAAGATAATCTATTATCATGTTCACATGTATTTTTTATTTATCGTGATATAAAAAAACCCACGAGATTCGAATGAATAAAATTTCCATAAACTGAATATCGTACATTCATGACACCAATCCAAAACAACTTCAAACAAAAAATTTAGAGCTACAAGTGGATATTATCCAATTGCCTTTCTAGGTCCTGCAGAGGTGGGTCAAACATTCCTTGTAAGGCCCCCAATATCTTTACGGAATGTTTTCTTTGCTCATCTCTGACTTCTTGTAGGGGAGGTTCTACAAACTCTTCCTCGTCAAGTTTGTTCTTTTTCGATTCGGCAATGCAGACCTGGCAAGCACCGTGCCGAGTTTGTTCCAGAATATCATCAATATAACACTGATTCTGATAGTTACCAGTCATTCCGACTGCGAGGCCTTTGTACCTTCCTAATGCGAACGCAGTTTGAAAAGCCTCTTCGTATCCGATGTCGAAACCCTCTTGGAAAACCGACTGCTTTCCTGCCTCTATTCCTTCCCTGTACCCAGCCTGCATAAATCGATCATTATCGAATGATTCTAAGTTTTTACTTGGCTGAAAGTATCCAGAGAAAAATCTCACCTTGGCAGCTACATTTATGACGCGGTTCCAATTCCTCTGAGCCAGTTCTGTGGCATTGTAAACATCTTCATCGTGCTCCATGCTTAGGTTAGTTTATTCTTTAATTGCTGGGAGAGAATTTCGCATCGATCATTTATAGGCTAGGTTCAACTGTGACGGGTATACAAGAATGAAGATTAATTAAGTTGGATCCTTATAAACTACGAGGAATGGAAGGCCAGGGTGAATATTCCGACAAACAAGAAACCAGATCTGTCGATAATGAAGTCCCAGATATAATAGAGCAAAAGTACGACGGTATAACAAGTATTGATATTTATGTTAATGCAGATTGAGTCTTGAAATCCTTAAAACTTTGCAACTAGAATGAAAATGTGTTTTCAGAATCATTGCGTTGGCTCAAGCAAAACCCAAGGGAATATCGGATAAAGATATAACGGCTGAAATCCCTGGTCTTGAACCGGCACAAAAAGCAGCAACCATAAATAAGCTCCTGACTCAGGGATACTTTGACTTGTTCAAGCAAGGAGGGACTCTGCTCTATCGTTTAAAGGATCCAAACAAAACAAAAACAGTCAAAGGAGCTGACAATGAAGAGAAAGTGGTTTACAATATCATTGAAGAAGCTGGAAACAAGGGGATATGGATTCGCGATATCAGATTTAAATCCAACCTCATGCCTACACAATTAAATAAGATTCTAAAGAGTCTTGAAACTAAAAAGTTCATAAAGGCAGTGAAGTCTGTTGCTGCGAGCAAAAAAAAGGTGTATATGTTATACAATTTAGAGCCAGACAGATCTGTGACCGGAGGTGCATGGTATCAGGATCAAGACTTCGAAGCCGAATTTGTGGATGTTTTGAACCAACAATGTTTTAGATTTTTGGAGCAGCGTAATGAGACTACAAAGAATTGTAGAGGCGGTCCAATCGCTGCTCGTAATATAGCCTTTGCTTCATCCAAAGAAGTTTGGAAGTTCATTTCTGATCTAGGAATAAGCAAGGTTTGACTTTCTCTTTTTTACTTGTCTCTAGTAGATCTAAGAAACTGGATGTGGAATTTGATAACATCGTGATCTATTTTCATCTTACAGGTAAAACTCTCCATTGAGGATTTGGAAATGATCCTGAACACCTTAATTTACGATGGCAAAGTAGAACGAACTCTGTCTAGTGATGGTAACAACCTATATCGAGCAGTCGAACCCTTGCTCAGTCCTCCAGGATTGATCAGCACACCTTGTGGTGTTTGTCCGGTTAGTTGAATGCAAACATAGTTTTAACTCGCAATTACCGTTCGCTGTTTTTATTTAGGTGAGAAAGAACTGCTGCGATATCGGAGATATAACACCTAAGAAGTGTCAGTACATCAAGGAATGGTTGGAATAATTATAAAACGTGTATTAATAAAATAAGACATCATATTTATGCATTCATTACTTTTTCTGCTAGTTATCACTTATAAAGGTATCGACAGTCAACAAATGGCAGACCCAAAACAATTACGCTAAAGTTTTTCTTGGGCTGTTCGAATCGTGGCGGGTCCGGTGTACCGATACCTGGCGCCTGTTGATTGTTGCGTATTGTTACCGCTCCGTGATTATATCCTGCGTCTCTCCCGCCAAATGGCCCCCGCCGCTGTGGTTTTCAACAAGGACGCACGCGCATTACAAGACATCCGGTAAGCCTTGCCAGGTGTGCGCTCTTTGAAGATACACCGTTAATGAATCGCGCTTTGTCATGAATAAGTAAACTTTCGGTTAAAAAGAAGTTAATCATTATGTTTCGTTGAGCTCTTCGACCTCAATTGGGTTTCGAACTCGATGGTCCCTAGTTAATTGTACGATAAAGTGGTGAATAAAGTGCTGCGGATTCCGCGGCGTACTACAGTGCTCGGTGAACTTAGAGCGTAGATCACTCGAGATTGATTTCTGCAGAGTTTCGTGACGAATTAACTTGGCTCCGTTCGCGTCGTCGCGTCGTCATGCCTCTGCTCCGCAAGCAATCATTTCAAAAACTTCACGTATCATCGGATTTCCGCGACGACGACGAGGTATTCCACTGCGAGGTTACCAACGAGATCTTCAAAGACTACAAGTAGGTGTTTGACAGTTCTTGTTTTTAAATAAAAGTATAATATTTGCATTTTACACGGAACGCCTAACCCTCGTTGCTTCGTTCTTTCAGTGAATTCTGTGAAAGGATCATGCTCTGTAACACCATGGTTTGGTCCTGCAGTATCACAGGAAAGGCAAATTGCACCTACGAAGAAGCTCTTATCAGCGAGGAAAATGCTCGAAAGAGTCTCAAGGAATTTCCCATGGAGGTAAGCTTTGGAAAGCCATGTCAAATTGTTAGCATTTACCATTAGGACCATGCTAAATCCACCAGCTTTGTCATTTTGATCATTGACATGTTCTGTCAAATATTGTGACAGAAAATTTTCTTTTTTCACAACTTTCCAAAAAGAGATATTGCGCAAGGAGAATCTAGTCTATAAATATACTAGCTGCTATTGTCGACACATAACCTTATCTGTAGAAATAGCGCCTCCAATGATCATCTTACTAACCCAGTGAGCCTTGATGGATCTTATCCATTATTGAATTTTCATACGTACATTTTGATTGTAGTTACGGATACCAATCTTGTACTTGGCAAGCAAGACTAACAGAACATCCGTAAACGAGATGGCAGAGGATGTTTATCAATTTGCCCGCGACAGATATTTTGTCGGTGAAATGGTGGAAGCAAGTTTTACAGAAGACTCTTGGTGTGAGTGCCATGTTCTACAGGTCATTGCACCCACTCAGCAGCAGATAAATGCCTATGTTAAAGACAACATCAGGTATTTGCTAGGTTACTTAAATTTCAAGCCATGCCATGGTTTTCTGTATCTTCCATACGATCCAGTTGATGTAATCTTTTTTTCGCCCGCCAATTATGGTTCAGAAGCACCCAGGAGAGACAGTACCAGCCTCCAGCTAAATTGTTTCGATACGAGGTAGAACAGTTGGATTGTGGAGGAGACACAGATGTTAGTCAACTGATGATAGTTGAGGCATCGCAAGTACGTCGACGTAAACGGCAGTATAGCAGAGAGAGAAACAAAATATTTCTTGTACAACTAAGCGAGCAAACGGATACCGGAGTATGGGCAGTCAAGGTATTTACCTTAATCGTTATAATATTCACCGATAGAAATGTAACATTGGTTATAACTTTCTCATACCGGAGATATTCTACAAAATCGACTATTTTTTCTTGCAGGAAAGTGTTTTACAGAAGTATGGCATCCACAAAATTCGTTTTGACACTATATTCGCAGGCATAATGCCAGACTTTTCTCCACGTTTAAAGAAGCCTATCAAGCATAAGCAGGAGTCTATAGCCAAGTTCCTAACACCCGATGTCTCGAAACACAGGGTATTCGAAAAGCCAAGTGTGATGCGAAAAGTGAACGATAGTGGAATGATCATCAAAAAAACAAAGAAACAAAAGTAAGTGACGATCGTGCGGTTCATACTGAACTTTTTGAAAATTGGCTCATTTTTTGTATTTGGTTCCTATAGAGTAAATGGCAAATTCCGGGAAGACTTGAAAGCTAAGGCATTGGAAGAAAAGGCTCGACTCAAGGAGGCTAGGCTGGAAGAACGAGGTCGGCAAAAAAAAGAAAAACAGAAGCTGGCAGCTTATTTGAAGGAATGGAATAAACCAAGGGAAGATTTAGAGTGCGAGGATCTGCGACAGATACCAGAACCAACTCCAATCAAATGCTTTATCCCGAATGAAAAGTTTGGAGAATTTGTAATGATTCTAGAATTCTTACAATTCTTTTACGACGAGCTTGAAGTTAGCAGTTATTTTCCGGGTGGAGTCAATTTGGACCTCATGGAGAAGGCTCTGCTGGAAAAGGAAGTCTCTGGACCGTGGAGCGATCTGCTACAACTTTTGCTCGCCAACATCTTCAAATTTCAGGCAGAGGAGGAAGACGAAATTCACGCAGATGCCGCTAATCTTACCGATGACACAAACATAGATCATAGCGTTTCCTCGATGGTTGAGGCCGTCAAATTAGCCACAATTGCTTCGTCGTGGTGCCAAACACATCATGGATGTCAACTGTCTGAATTAACGCTCGATCACGTCACCCTCAGTGAAATCCTAAGACAGCATCTCCTGAGTTCCGGTGGCAGAATAAGCGATGTCGCGTCTAAATGGCGGTACTCTCAAAGAGGTGAGCGATCGTTTGTTTTGTTAATCCTAAAATGTCGTAAGCTGGCATGGTTAGTGATAGTTATATGTCAATTATGTAAATTGCAGGTGGTTACACAAATCACGACGACCCAGCTCTTCTCTTGAGAATGAAAGAGCCCCGAATACTTCGAGCATTAGGTCGAATGAGCGTATGCGAGTTCGGATTAGACGACCGCCTGAAGGTAATAAGTTGTTTGATCAACCAATTGCTAACTTTCGCGTCGATACGCGACGTGATCGATGAAAGATATGACAAGCTACAGCATGCCAAGCGAGAATTGAAACTGTTCATGATAGCTGAGCAAAAAAAGGAGCGGGAAGAGAAGGAGAAAATGAAGGAAAGAGAAAAAGAAGGAAAGGTAGAGGAAGAAGAACCTCGGCCTAAGAAATTGACCAGAGGAAATTACGAGGATGAAAGAAAAAAGGAAGAATATGAAAATCGGCTGAAGGAATTGCAAACCGCGTCACGGGATGATCAGATGATGCTTTATCTGGGTGCTGATAGAGCGCATAGACGATACTGGAGGTTCTTATCTATACCAGGTAAAATTTCCTAAATATTTTGCTTCTTGCGTGTGAGTAATAATCATTTCGGTATCCACGGCTGTGACATGAAAAGTTGATTGACAAAAATTTGTGGTGACAATAACTGGAATTTCATGACATTCGGTCACTTCTCGAACATTAAAAAGATTCATTGGGCATTTCAATTTTTTAGTAATCGAAGAAGATGCGTGTTTTTAAAAGCTGTTTGCTTTTTCGCAGGGTTATTTGTGGAAAATGACGAACGATGGCCAGGCGATTGCCTCCCAGAAGGTACTCCGTATAAGCCAGAGCTTCAAGACGACACTGGCGACGCGATGTACGCGTATTTGAAGAAGAGATTCAAGGATGAATCCAGCGACAAGGAAAACAGTATTAGGGAGGTGAAAAAGTCTCCTAAAAAAATCAGTTTCGCGGATAAAAATGGCATGAAGTCACCGAGGAAAGACGTCAGCCCCAAAAAAGAGGCCAAGGTGGACTTAACCGAGATTAGACAGAAATTGAACGCGTGTACAGGGGATCAGAACTGCCCAATACACTGCGTGAAAAAGGGACCGCAGTGGAGCTTCTATGGCATGCAAGAGAACATCGAAAGCGTAATCAATGCTTTGAATAAAAGGGGAGTGAGAGAGAGCGAATTGAGACACGTTTTGATGCAAGAAGTTACCACTCTGACCGCGGCAATTGTCGAGTGTCCGCGTCACAAGCTGAACCCCGAAGTGGTGAGTGTCTTACCATCAAACCTGGACGTTATGTTTTAAGTTCCCGTACATTAAGGTTATTTCTTAACGTTTTCAGTATATGGAGCCAATCAAAGAGCCCACCAACAAGAATCACAAAAAGAATAAATACGATAATGTGAATCTGGCTTTCCCTGCTGGCACCGATGTCGAAGAGGTGATGGAACTTACCCTACGAGATTACATTCTGGACTTGGAGGATAAGATCAAAGTAGGATGTCTAGGATCTCTGAAAGTAATAAGTCGCGATGTCTGGAGAACTGCGATCGGAAAGCGCAGTTACGATAAGCAGTGCGACAAATTGGTTTATGGAATGAATGAAATTGAGGCAGATACGGCATCGAACATTGCGCTAGACAAAATAAAGAATGAAAATAAAACGAGTAGACCTGGGACTCCTGATTCCGAAGTGAGCAGTATCGGTGTCAAAGTCTACAGAGATCCTGGTAGATATTTGGGACCGCCATGCGAAGACGAACTCCTACCAGATCCGAATCAACAAACCGCGATCAAACAGCTGGCTTGCGCTATCCTGCAGATATCGCACGCTATCGAACCAAAGTACCTGAAAAAACCATTAGGCGTTGACGCAAAAGACAAAAAACCAGTTAGCGAAGATGTGGGTAGAGATAGGTGGGAACAGTCTCTCATGGCTTCGACGAGTTGGTCTCAGCTATTTCTACACCTCAGTACTCTTGAAAACAGCATTGCCTGGGCCAGGAGTGCTCTGAATGCGCAGTGCCGTATTTGCAGGAAACGTAGAGATGCGGAAAACATGCTACTCTGTGACGAATGCAATAAAGGACATCATCTTTACTGCCTGAAGCCTAAACTCAATGTATGTAAATCTACGTTATTTGTTCAGGATTATATCTTACACATAGAAATGTTACTCATGACAAGGAGCGTTTTTTCAGGCGGTACCAGAGGGCGATTGGTTCTGCGTGACCTGTAGACCGCGAGAAACAAAACCTAAAGAGAAATCAAAGAAGAGAAGGAAGTTCGAAGACGAGGCTGAGGAGGAGTCGGTACTCACTAAAGAGACGAGACGAAACCGCGCAAAACGAATTCCCGATAGTGACGACGAGGAAAATGACTCCCAAGAAGATACGTGAGTGTTGAAAATTTATTGTATTTTATTTGATCGTACATCAGCCTTGAAGTTGCTGTATTTATTTTGCCATCAGTAATACGAGCAGCAGTTTATGCTCGTTGTGCGGAAGTGGGGGCAGAGTGATATGTTGTGACGGGTGTCCAAAAGTATTCCACTTGGACTGCACGGAACCTCCCTTGAAAAGAGTACCGCGAGGAAAATGGCTTTGTCAATATTGCGGAAGGAGCAGGAACAACAGATCTGCACCTAGAAATGGTAGGTTATACCTTATTTTATGACATTTCGATCACACTCCTAAATACGAGTGTCTTCTCGATGTATTTTTTAATGTTCAGAGTCGCATAATCAGGCAATAAACATTTGAACGAGTTTGCGAATTGTTGTAGAAATTTTTTTGGAAATTTCTTAGAGAGTTTTGAGAGTAAGCTAGGTAATTTAAGTGACATATTAGATATACAAAGCTTAGTGACTCTGGGTGTGTTGTTAGCAAGAGGAAGGGAGAGGGAGAGAGACAGAGAGAGGGTGAGTGCAGCTGCGGCTCGCTCACGAATCCACGGCTTCGCCAAGAGTCTTCTGACTACCGAATCTACAGACTGGGACGGTCTGTATCGTACCCAAATATTATTGAGCAGAACATTATATGTAGTCGTTTATCTCATTTCACTGCTTGAGAATGCAATTCACATATTACACCAATTCATCACACTTGAGTTCGTTCAGTTAACAGCATGAAACTTACGTTTAGCAGCAAGACCGTATTATTTACTTAGCACATCAAGACGAATTCTTTAAGACAGTTGAGTATGCCGATCATTGCTGTAACAAATGTTCGAGTCCCCCAACAGGAATAAAAAATGTGATCGTGACTTTTGTAGTGGTCTCACCTGAGTCATCATACGCCCCAGATTATCTTGCTCGTCATCCATTCGTTTCGTTTTCATATTCGAGATATTTATTATTCGCGGTATTTTGTAATTCTGGTTTGAACTACATGTCATTTGCTTTATTCTAATTGTATCTAAATCGGTGGCGAATATCGTTAAAAATTGATCCTTTCAAAAATTGATTGAGTTTTTTTTGTACTCTCACGCAGACAGCAGTATAAATTCTGACGATGCCGAGCCCGTACCACAGCGACAAACGAGAAGGTCGGCAAAACGCGCTGCCGATACATTAAATGAGGAGGTCAACGAAGACGTGACAACGGTTAAAGGTTGTATGGCAACTTTACAAGAACTGCTCGCAGATATAACTCATCATAGAGATTCTTGGCCGTTTCTCTCCCCCGTCACGAGAGACGAAGTGCCGGATTACCATGATATCATCACGACGCCAATGGATTTTGGAACGATAAAGTACAAACTTGGGAAAGGGGATTATGAGACTCTGCATCAGTTTTACAGTGACTGTGTTCTCGTCTTCGACAACTGCGAGAAATACAACCAGGATCACAGTTCCGTTTACAAGTGAGGATCAAAGATGGTGCTATATTTGTCATTGGGTTCGGACGCCAGAGAGATTTTGTAAGATTACTAACTCCAGTGTTGGCTAAACGGTTTAACAGAGCGCACTCGTATTGCCATTCATCGTTTAATGCCTACAGTTTCACTGTGGGCTCAACTGTTTTAGTCAGTCTTATTTCTGATGCGGATCAACACCTAATATTGAATGATAACACGAGTAAATTGCATTGATCAATGTTCGATTAAGAACTGAAAGCACAAAGAAAATATTCGGAAATGCTTGTCTTGATAGTATAACGAGTTTAGATGTTCGATCTTCGATATGAATTGTGTACTGACTCACTGACATATATAGCTTCTGAATTTTTTACAACAACTATAAGGTAAACTAACAATGCTATCCAATTTGTCGTTCTGCCTGAAAATGTATGCCACGAATGCTGCAATTATCTAATCGAACCGCTTGTTTTCTTTATTTACTAATTCATCCATTGGTCATCTAAAGTTCATTTGTATTAACAAGTCTTGCCAACCTTCAGGTTCTTGCATCGATAACACTGTTGACCGCATGCTATTTTTGTGAAAAGTTCACTCTCCGTTTTGTGTTTGAATCATTGAATTTTGAAAGGCTGTACTTTGTGACCTGATCGAAAACAATTCCCTTCTTTAATGTTGTCGCTACTCCTATTGTCATGAAAGAATCCTGTGATCTTTGGCTTCCGAACACGAAATCAGTTTATATGAAAAGATCTGTACTATGTTTTTTTTAAAATGCAGTACCATTTACAGAGCTGGGATGCGATTGTTGAAATACTTTGAAAAAAAATGTAAAGATTTGGGCCTCAACTACAGCGAGGAAGATGTGCGACAACCGGATAGGAAAAAATTGAAAACTGAATCTAACGGAGGCCTGGAAAACGGTGAAACAGATGAAGGTGATGAGGAAGTTGATAAAGAGGCGGAAGAGGAGGAGGACGAAGAGGACGATGAGGTTGGAGAAGAGGATGATGAGATAGGAGAAGAGGATGACGACGATGAAACCAAGGAGGACGAAGAAGAAGAGGACGAGGAGGAAGAGGAAGAAGAGTATGAAGAATCAGAGTCTGATGACAGTTAAGTTTGAGTTGATGGGTAAGAGCGAGAAATGAAATATATGAATTTTTGTTCATGTGGTCTGAGAGGTATCAATGATAACTATGTGCGTTTATCAAGTGATCTTAATGGCTGCAGAGGCTAAATGTTTGGATTGCAAATGTCGCAGGAACATTTGCAGTGAATTGTATTTTAGAATATGAATATGACCAGAATAGAAACAAGAGATGTGAAATTTTTATGCTATTTATTGATACACCGAAGCTTGCACAAGGTGAAAACGCAAAAACCATAGAGGCCGATTTAGCGTATCTCTGAAGCTTTCCCTCTCATAATTTCACACCGTTCCATTACCGATTCGACTTGTTGAAATGACCGTAACTCATGGACGCATAGCGACTAGCAAAGTTTAATTCCAGACTGCAAATATCAAGTTGAACACGTCCCGTCATGACATGGTCTGATTTAGATCGAGCGTACCTACCTATAAACAGTATCATACTTCGCCTAATACTAGTTTCAAGTTCTACTCTGATTTGGACTTGTAATAATTATGATTCACGTATGTTTGGCACCACCTATGATCATTTATTCAATCAATGACAAATTCGGAGCACCAGAACAACCGATCGCTCATATCTTGTTAAGATTATTTTAATAACGTGAATATTTTCATGCAAACTTGTACTCCTCCATATATTCACGGTATAGTGGCATAGATATTGGTTCACTTTTGCATAAAACATTACCACATTAATTATCGATAAGTAAATAATGTTATAGGTAAACCACTGATTGCTCTCTCTTCTCTCCTTTGCTCTTGTTCCGTGGCGTTGTCGACAAGTTCTGAAGGTACTTATTTTTTTTTCAACTACATACTTACCTAAGTCCATAAGTCTAAGGCTCGTTTCAAACGTTTTAAATTTAGGCTGGGCCTATACAAAATCGAGGGTACAAAATGTCAATGTCCGTTGTATAGTATAATTGAGGCGGTCCTTTGTAACGATGTGCGTTTTATACAATTAATTTAGTAATAAACTATTTCAATAATAAAAGAATATGATCCGAAATTCTTAATTTAATCCTAGAGCAGTAAAGAAAAGGTTCGGTGAGTCGCATGATTTTTATATGCTATCTATCTTTCACTCATTCAATCGCTACTAGTAGCTATAGATTGTTGAAGTAAAACTTTTCTAGAGTTTCATTTGTTT
The DNA here is from genome assembly GCA_963932425.1 of Athalia cordata. Taxonomy (NCBI): domain Eukaryota; kingdom Metazoa; phylum Arthropoda; class Insecta; order Hymenoptera; family Athaliidae; genus Athalia; species Athalia cordata. Next base: position 39,637,994 of record OZ010626.1, read on the forward strand.
GGATCATTTTGCCAAAATCATCGTTACGTTGCGCGATACTTGCAAATGTATAAACTATGCACATGGTTGCACTCTTCATATTCCATTTTCAGCTGAGAATTATTTACTTTGAATATCTTCTTGACAATAATGGTGTAAAAAAGAGATTAGAGCGAAAATTTATTTACTTGCCATGAGTTAGCGTTGACACAAACTGTTAACAGTCATGTGAAATTCTACTACAAAGTATTTGATGTAACATTTTTTTTAATGGCTCCTCTACATGGTATTCAATGAGATAATTTTAGTGGTGGTGTTCAAGTGCTTCCTTTCTCCTCATTTCCTGATACTTAGCCACATTTTCTGGGCTGTTTGCTGTAAATAGATAAAAAGACATTAAGCAAATACTAGAAGTTTAGATTCGATTCTGTGACAACTAATAGGAGCGGTTTAGTTTGTACAAAATATTTAAAATACTGAAATCTATGGCCCAAATGTTTATTTCTTACCCATCTTTGAGATCTTCCAGAACACGGGGATTGTAAGAAGCGATCCATAACAAAAGTATCTAAACAACCACTGGTTCCTGAAGTAGTAGGCATAGGGAAATTGTGCAATCTTTGCTGAGAGAGTATAAGGGAATTTCATAGGCCTACCAGGCTGAGCTGCTTCGGAGGACATCTTTGCTACAAAACATATAAGTAATTGTTATGACCTTACGTATCGATTGCTTGTAAAAGTTACACCTATGTTTTTGATTGTGTGGATGTGTCATTGGTGAAAGCAAGGGCTATAATGTATTCGAGATATTTTTTAGTAAAAGGAAATTTCCTCACGTTTGCCAAATCTATTCCAATGAAAAAGTTCTGAATAGATGTTGAATTGTATTATATAATTTGTGAGTCGATATCCTTTTGCTACAATGAAATGGAGTAAAAGCTCCAAATTAGAGGTTTTTGTATGGATGAAGTTGTAAGTTTGACAAATCGACCGTGATTCAGTATATTAGCGGACGTACAGTAGTATATAATGGACGAGAAGACATGTGTGAAATACGCAAGATTGCAGCCATTTGTGGGTTAGAAATCGATTCTTTGCGCTCGATGCATTCGGGGAGAGGTGGAAAATCTTGTGAACTTTATCGCGAGCACAAGAATGCATGGTAAATTGTCGGTGTTGATTCATTGTGCAATTATTGGGGATGGAATGATTGCTTAGATTTTTATGATGTATTACCTTAATTCCGGTGATAGTCCTATATTATCTGGAATCGCCACCGAACTTGCGAGTTTACGGACGACGGTCGAGACCGCGATTACGTTCAGGATGGTTATGTAACTTGAACTTAAACGATTGTTGATAGCCTATATCGATATGATTGTTGCCCTGCGCACTGCGCACGGATCGGCTGCGGAACCGACGCGACGTCATTACCGTGCGGAAAGTCGTCGAACCGCGCGGATTCAGAAGTGAATAGGCCCCCTGGTGGGGGGTGTTGAAAAAATGCATCATTCCATGCGTAACCTCACTTAACCAAGAAACCTGTCGATGGTGTATTTCGATCGAATAATATTTTGAATTCGCAAACCAGTGTTGCGAGCTTCTCGCAAAGCCTTTTCTTTAATCTTTTTTGCCTAAAAAATATTCGTGTTCTTGGTACAAGAGTTTACCGAGACCCCTTGAGCAGTCCGGATGCCCGATGGTGATCCGCGTTAGTAGTGACGCGCTACCATTTTTGACGTTTACCCGACCAATTTCTAACCTCTGAACGACGCCTTTTTCTAATTAAACAATATTAAAAATGATCGAGTGAACGCGTACCTGAAGTTAGTGATAAATACATCGGAGGAGCGTATTTGACTGGGTGCTACGAAAAATATAATGATGTCACGGTCCGTGAGAGCAGAGACGAGAAGTCGCGCGAAAGATGATATCAAACGGGTTATGCAAGTTGTTGATAAAGTCCGACACTGGTAAACAAATAGTGAATTCGTTAAAGAACATAAAACTTTCTTCTATCTGTGATCCACAAACCTGTCAACTATCTCCCGCATTTATTATTTCAGGGAGAAGAAGTGGGTTACTATCGGTGAAACGACTATGAAAATTTATAAATGGGTGCCCATATCCACTCTTGAACAGGTATTTTCATCGGTCCTCTTCAAGTGTTTTAACTATCCTTATTTATAGTTTATGAATAAATTATGAACGAATTGTTGCAGAAAAAAAAAGGAAAGGTGGTTGGTGACAAAGAAAACAGTTTAGCCAGAAAGGGTGGCATGGATTCTTCCAACTCAAACTTTGGCCTTGCCGAAGACTCTAATACCTGTGAGTTATTGTCTGATTATTATTTAATTTATCATGTAGATCAAAAACTTGCTAGGACATCAAATTATAAAATTTCTTTTTTGCTAATGCAGGTTTTTCAACTGTCAGCGATTCTCAAGGGTTGACGGATTTTTCTGCACATCTTGGTTTCTCCGAAGATTCAAATTCACAGAATAGTGAACCGACACCCAAGAGGCTCAAGACTGATTAAGGTTCACATCACCTCGTATTTATCAAGTTATTAAATTATTGTGGCGTTTTGTGAAGTTGTACGTCATCAATTTTTTAAGAAGGTGGAACGTAATCTTGCATTGCAACAAACTTGGCAAATAAGATAATTAATTAATGATGAAAATGAATTATGCATCTTTGTTTGGATGGAATACAATCGAAGAAGCAGTTTAGCATACCTGCCTATTACAGTTGTACAGCATTGGTCAACCAACTAATATATTATATCTACTTTACAAAGAAGAAATTCTCTTATTATGCCGAACCTTTATTTGAGTCATATCGGTATAAATTCGTAATTATCAGATATTCGTTGCATCGTGATGGTCTTACCCAATCATCATTCATCTCATCAACTACCAAGGCAAAGTGCTGCCATCATACTGCAAAAATGATCCGTTGTGGCTTTCATTGAGAGTTTGCAGTGTGGATATAATTGTTTTTATGCTGCTGTCAACTTCCATCGGAGCATTCTTACCACCCATATCGGTTTTTATCCAACCAGGATGTAGACAGGCCACCAGAATTCCATCATTCTGTAAATCCATGCTCATGGATTTGGTCGCCGCGTTTATAGCAGACTGAAAAAAGCAGAAGTAAAGTAATTGAAACGTACAATTGTCGATATTACAAAAAAATTTCTGCTATAAAGTACCTTGCTACATCGATAAGGATAATATCCACCCTGGTTATTGCCGCCAATGCTGCTGAGAATGGAAGTCATATTTATAACCGCTGCACGTTCTATGCTCATCCCTTCCTTTCCATAATTCGAAGCGGCTTGCTTAAGAAGTGGTAAACACTCCTGAGAGATCAGATAAACAATTTTTATTATTCATACTTTGTCTAGATACTTTCATGTTGCTGAGATGGAAAGGTTTCGATTCTACTGGGTTTTTCCAACAAAATATCAACGCTTTTTTAGCAAGTAGTAGACCGCAAATTCAGCTTAATTGACCGTTGAATTTGAACACGACTATTATTATCACTCAAATAATTAATTTGTCATCGAATAAGCAGGGCTGTTTTTGTCTGGAGATTAGATATGGAATATCTCTTCATGTGTTTCTACTCATGTGTTTACGACGATCTGTAGAGAGACCGAAATTGGGACGATATCGGTACAGAGATTAGCGGTGTAATACTGTGTGGAATCTTTGAAATCAGCATGTTTCTTGTTCAAAACGTGGAACCCGATTAGATTACCTTCGTTAACAGAATCGGAGCTATAGTGTTGACTAAAAAAGATTCTGTCAATTGCTGCTCCTTTACGAGTCCAAGCCGAGTAAATTTCCCGGCGATTCCAGCGTTGTTCACCAGAAGGTTCAAGCCGGCACCCCCGACCTTTTCGGCGACAGAATTTACAACTTGCTTGTAGGTCTTCGTCTCTTTGAGATCTGCAGCATACGTTAGCATAAAATTTAAAATACTAATACCTTACACCCGTTCTCAGTAAAAATATTCGCGGTACAATCTAAACTCAATTATCCTAATTTGGGGTATTAGAAGATTATCAGACAATCAAACGATTGATCTTTGCTGATATGAGTCAGACCGGAGCGTCGTCATAATTAATCACTGCTAGCAGTTCAATCAAATAATTTCAAGAGTAGAAATACGGGCGTCAGATATCCTGCGATTACTATATTTTATCAGGTTGTTATAATAGTCGATTGTCTGAGGGTTTAATTCGATTTTTGCTAAATATCGCCATTTAAATGTCTGGCGTGATAAAACGAGCGATCTGTTTCACGCACAAAAAAAACAAAACATAAGACCCCACAGTCCGCGTTGTCTTAAAAAAATATTTGACCTTTAATCCTCGAAATCGTTACCGTTTCACGTGCTCGATTTAATAAGAAATCTGGGTCAGGGTTTCTCACTCTCTAACAATAAAGCAAATTAAAATTACATGTTATGCATAGTTTTGATATACATATGTACTAATACGTACAGATACTATATCAATTTGTCTACTCGTTACAGGATTAAAAGTGTTAGATAATATGCGCATATGAAGTTTCAATTAAAACGTATCAATTATCATGAAATTAAAAAGACACCTGTGTATTCGCACTAATTGTAGGTGTATGAAATGATGATCGCTGAGACAGAAGTTATACCTATATGTATGTATCTAGAGCACTGCGTCAATAGATAAGCTTGTAGTATAGAAAAATCGAAAGATAGACCGTTCTATTCTGTTCCATAAACGTGAGCGGTTCGGTCGTCAACGTTGAATCTAGATTACTGTGGTGGTCCTGCACCACCTCTCATAACGTAAAAATCGGTGAGGTCAAAAATCATGAGCGAACGTAAAGCAAAAAAGGAAAAGTCTTGGGGACTTTGTCGTAAGAAACCTGAAACACTTGATGACGATTCTGGAGAGGATGAACTGAAAAATGGAAATGGAAATGTGACACTGGAACAGAAATCAAAATTGATGAAGAAAGGTATGTAGGTGTCGATCGTTGAAATTTATTATGCATCGATTTGCAGGCTTTGACGATTGATTGTAATTGCTAATCGTTGATGCAATTCGTAATACTCTGTATAAGTTTGTTATATAATTTATAACGCTATAATTTAGATATGCTCAAGGTCGACTGGTGAAGACTAAAAGATTGTATTGAAATATTATTTCTGGAACTTGACACGCGCATGTAGAATGCGAATATTTATTCCTAACAGTTAGCATCGCGAAATATCGCGTAGAGAGGAATGCTCAGTGTTTCGATATAACTATCTCCTGTAAGTGCGTGCTTCTTTAGCAGCAATAAATCAAGTTTCCGAATAAAGTAAACTAAGGTCTAGAAATATGTCGGTAGACTTCTCACGACCTGCACTGCACCTGTTTAATACATTGTGCTGAATCACATCGAGATTTTTTATGCAATTACTTATTATATACCAATAAAGTGTACGCATACGAATTAAAAATGCCGGCAAACCGGTTAATCAAACCGGTCTTTGTCGCTCAGATTCAAAATCTTAGCAAATAAATTTCGTACTATCGTCAGGATATGCAATACAACGACGTAATCTTATTTATTTTGTTGATCGCGCGCATATCTACGATAGTATTAAATAGAATTCATCGGAAAAATTGAAAACCTAATTATTACCAGCGATCGCAAGTCAGAGATGATGTCAAATTAAATCTTAGGACAAAAGATATCATGGTCTATCAAAATTTGAAAAATGAACTTGAAAATATCATGTTGCCGCTTTTCCCGTGTAAAAATCATCGCGTTTGCTATGTGCCTTCTGGATACGTTCACAAATTACACTCACCAAGCTGCAGGATGTGAATATTTTTCCATTTCTCGGCTAGCGCCTGTAATGCCTGCAAAAAAATCGAGTCGATCATTTGATAAGCAAGGTAAGAATACGCTGTACAATTTCCTGCCGGGTAATATTTTGGATCAGCTCTAGATTTTTCTCCTGACAATGAGTAAAAGCTCTCAAAAATCAAGCAAGTATTTCGCTTGCTCAATTTGCGATCGTGCATTTCATTTCCGCATTCTCGATTGTTTTCCTGTAATTATTGTGCAATTGTATTAACAGAACAGAACAAGTAATCGTATGATCTTTGTTGCATCATTCAACAAAGCGCGAATACCCAAGTTCGCGCAATGCAATGCAACTTCATCGTCTGTATTTTTAAATATCGCTAATCATTAGTTTGTTATTGAAAGAATGACTTTGGAACCGAATGGAAATTGTACATACATCACGGAACAGATCGGTGCTTTTCCAAGTGGAAGAAAGATACGTCATCGTCACATGTCGTCATCATCGTCAGATGCGCGTCGTCATCGTTTACCACATGTAATCATGTTCATTATCATTAACTAATGTATAAAAAAATGTGAAAGGTAGTGGCAATGCCAGTCATCCTACGCTCCCTTATTGCGCAAGATTCAAAGGGAGGGAGATATTTGTCAGATATGAATATAACAATAGATGGAGGCACTCGTATCCCCCATATAGAAAATGTTCCTTGTTAGTTCGACTTTGCCGCTTCTAGTGAGCACTACTATTTCCTTTTAACGTCATTAACGTCACTGATCGTTAATTATTTTCACTTCCTTGTCTGTCGTACCTTATTTGACAGTAAAATTCATCCGAATTGATATTAATTCATAAATTTTTAAACAAAATCGCCGGAAAATGGCCCCAATTGGTGAGTGTTCTAGTCTCAGTGCTTCTTGTGATTGTTAAAATCGTCTTTCGTCTATCAACGATACTGTTAGTCGAATGTGGAGTCATCTCTAACCGCATGGGGCGTGTTTGCGTTCGTGCTTTTCATTGTGATTACGTAAATTAGATAATGGTATGAGAATAAGTGATGATTTACCGGAGCGTTGTTAGCCGATCGACACGTAGCGAATATATTTTCGGGCGGTATCTTGAGCGCTGCAAAGTGTTTTACAAAACCAAGACCCAGCCCTCGGTTACATCCAGTAATCAGTACCGATTTCATAGTATCAAATGACTGTCGGTTTCACTTCCAATTTTTTACCGCAATTATCGTCTTCCCGTTAATCTTGATCTATAGTAAAACTTGTAATCTATAGATTATTTTTCCCTCTTTCCTCGGGACGCTGATTATACGAAATCGCCAGTTCGGTGCAGCCGACGGTATTCCAAGGTCGGTAGAAAGTAGATCGCAAGAGATACTCATCGTCCGCGTATTACCGACGTACGAATGAGAGAACGAATAAAATCGAAGAGAAACAGTAAAAAAAAACTCAGACGCGAGGGATTTACGGGCGAAATATTGCGAGTGACGTCAGCAAACTTACACTCAACTCGAGTTCTCTATTAGTTCTCAAATCACCGCCGCTCGCGCCGTACGGATTTGCATTATCGTATTGTTTTTAATTGTCATCGTTATCATGGCAACGTTAACTCTGCCACTGAGATTTATATCACTTCATAGCAGACCGTCAAAATTGTTAGTTCTTCACAAATCACGAATGAATTATTTCCTGATAGATAAAAAATTGACAGCTTGTTTCTGCTGTGAGTTTAATTTCAATTACAATTGCACTAGCTTAGATGATGCACGTTTATAATCGTAAACATTTATGTTATTTGCCTAATTTTCACAGAGTTGCGGTGGGAATTTGCAATGTTTGTCATTTCTTTTACAGCTGACAAAAGTTCGACTTACGACTTAGTCGTTATTGGAGGAGGTTCTGGTGGCTTAGCTGCCGCTAAAGAGGCTGTAGAACTTGGCGCTAAAGTCGCTGTACTCGACTTTGTCACTCCCTCACCGCAAGGTACAAAATGGGGTCTAGGAGGAACCTGCGTCAACGTCGGATGCATTCCCAAGAAGTTGATGCACCAGGCAGCTTTGCTCGGAGAAGCTGTCCATGTGAGTATTTGAATTCTAGCATTGTAATCCGCTGTCAATAAAGATTGACTCGTACTTTGAGGATCTTTAACAATTGTGGTTTTGCCTAATATTGTAGGAAGCTGCTGCTTATGGATGGCAACTCCCAGATCCAAATACAGTTCAAAATGATTGGTCTGCCCTGACAAATGCTGTGCAAAGTCACGTCAAGTCTGTAAATTGGGTTACACGTGTTGAACTCCGCAATAAGTGCGTATATGAATATTAAATTTTATATTACTTAAAACTTTTTATATTTTCTATAATCATAAATTTATTTGTCGTTCATCAGGAAAGTTGAATACCTGAATGCTCTGGGTTATCTAAAGGATGCCAATACCGTTGTTGGTGTTGGAAAAAATGGAGAGGAAAAGCTTCTCAGCGCTAAGAATATCCTTATCGCGGTTGGTGGCAGACCGAGATACCCAGATATACCAGGTGCCTTAGAATATGGAATAACCAGTGATGATATTTTCAGTCTAGGTAGAGCACCTGGAAAAACTTTGATCGTCGGTGCTGGATGTATCCTTACTCTGAAAACAAATAAGGCTGAGTTGAAACTCTGTCAGATATTATTGTGCCAGAACCACTTGAAGCATTTTTTATCCTTAATTAGAGATTCTTAGATATCGGCTTAGAGTGCGCCGGATTTTTAAACGGTCTTGGTTATGATACTACTATTCTTGTACGATCCGTTGTCTTGAGAGGATTTGATCAGCAGATGGCAAACATCGTAGCAGAAGAAATGGAACAGCGTGGTGTTCATTTTGTTTATCAAGCCAAGCCAAAGGCTATCGAAAAGCAGGATGACGGGCGCCTACTCGTTCACTGGGTCGACCGTGTAAGTGACATAAATTCAAATAATGCAAGTTCAAGATCATATTAGCGAAGAATAGATTTCTTACAAAAGTTTCTTCGTACATCAGGATGGCGCCCTGCACCAGGATGCTTATGACACTGTGCTATTCGCCATTGGTCGTCGTGCACTCACCCAAGAACTCAAACCCGAAAATGTTGGCCTGAAACTGGTACCGGATACTGGAAAAATCGACGCTCTCAACGAGCAGAGCAACATTCCTAATATCTATGCCGTTGGCGACGTACTTCACGTACGTATAAATCTGAGATCCACGTTTTCTTGATTTCTGCGATGAGTATTATTAATTTCTTGATTACTCACAATAGAAAAAGCCAGAGCTCACCCCAGTCGCTATTCATGCTGGACGACTTCTGGCTAGGAGATTATTTGGTGGATCCACCGAGAAAATGGACTACACGAATGTTGCGACGACCGTTTTCAGCCCGCTCGAGTACGGCTGTGTCGGCCTCAGCGAAGAAGATGCAATCGCCTTGCATGGGGATGATAACATAGAGGTTTACCACGCCTATTATAAACCTACTGAATTCTTCGTACCCCAGAAGAATGTTAAGCATTGTTACGTGAAAGTTGTTGCCATGCGAAAGGATGACCAACAAGTTATTGGAATGCACTTTGTCGGCCCTCATGCAGGTGAAGTGATTCAGGGCTTCGCTGCAGCAGTAAAGTGAGTAGCTATTTCTTGAAGAATATCTAATTAGGAATTGTTTGTAAAAAAGCCTTCACCAATCTATTATGTTTTTCTTCACAGATGCAATTTGACCTTCCGAGCACTGAAGTCTACAGTCGGAATTCACCCAACAACAGCTGAAGAATTTACGAGAATCAGTATCACCAAGCGATCGGGGCTGGACCCAACCCCCCAGAGCTGCTGCAGTTAAAGTTAAGGTTACGAAGATAATTTGATGACCAGTTTTTGATATTCATCTCACTCAGCGGCAACACGAGGGCAAGATACTTGACCAGTTATTAGATAGATCACTTTTTTCTTACATTTCTGGAACTTAGATATATTTGGGCGTTGCCCTAGAAATTGTGCACTGAAGCAACTGATTTATCATGTGTACTAATATGCTCGGCAGAATTGTATAAAGTTGTAACACAGTGATTTTTGATTAAATATAATTTTTTTCATGTCATCAAAATGGCGAGATGTACTAGCTGAATTAAATGGCACAGTTCATTGAATTGTCATTGAACGTATATCAATGTACCGAAACAGGGTTCACTGTGAGTTTGGTGAAAGCATTGGAATCAATCATTCCTAAAATTATATTCTTATAATTTAGTTACGTGTCGAGATGTTACTGCTAATATGGTTTATAGGTAGGATAGTATTTAAATGATAGGTAAATGTGACACAAAAATAAACACTCTAATGTCTAAGTTCAAGAATCCACACATTTTCAACTCTTAAGTTATCACATGGATATTCTCCTCAAATATAACCACTTGAACAGTCGCTGTTCTCAAGGTTACCAACACTACACAAATTTCCAACACAATCAAGAAGCTTCGACCCTCTCGAATGTAATTATCAAATCAATTGTTTACTGCTGAACTGTATCCTGCTGTTCCGGACAGCCTAGCCAATATTGTGGAGCTGATAGAGGATAATGATCGTCCGTTTTTATCAAGTGGTTGTCGAATTCCCAGAAAAGCTTGCCCTTGAAGAAGTAAGTTTTGCCTGGAAGAAGGAAATCGTTGATTATGAGAAAAATTTGATTAGGTTTTCGCTGAATATTTCGAATCATCTTTTACCGTCGATCCAAGTCATCGCTGCATCAATGTGAGATGGTACGCCTCGCCACCTCCTGATATTTTGTGGGTAACCAGCGTCCAGGGTATGGGAGGTTTCATTAAATCTCCAGAACTTCTCTCCTCTATGGTTTACCGAAAATGTTAGTTAGGTTCCGATTCAGAAAAGTAGGAAATAGCTCATCCCTTACCTATACAGATAGATTTTGTTGTTCTTTCCCCAAACTTGCACAGCATCTATCCTATCAACAGCTTCGTCAATTTCGTAATCCGTCAGGGGCCGAGGACTGCCTTCGATGAGCGAATATCCGTCGTGAATCCAGTACTGGTTTCCTAGAAAATCAAAATAACGAGTAAGTTTTGAAATTCACGCGAAATGAGTCCGCAAAGAAAATATCTGGCTCACCGCTGAACAGTACGATGCTGCCATCATCCTCCCTCTGATATGCTGCATCAATTCTTTTTAGGTTTTCGGGTAGCTGCCAGAATAACTGATGAAATTTAGCTGGGTAGCCGTCCATAATTACTCCGCGGCTACTCAATCGCCAAACGTACTGAAAAAATAATGGGCATTTAAATTCCTCTTAAAAAGGTGTAGTGTATTGAAATGCAAGTGACATATATTTCACCAATCGCGAGATATTTTTGGATGATGAGGATTTTTGGTCCCAAAATTGAAAAGAATCAAAGGCTGAGGCGCGTGAGGGTAATGCTACTTAAAGAAATTATAAGCTCCTCATCAACTCACCTCTCCTTTGAATACGAAAAGTTCTGTTCTGAAGACGCTGATGGCATCAAAGTTACCCTCACAGATATCGGGAAGAGACATAGGCGTAGCTTTAGGGATGTACATTGATGTAGCTCGAGGAACATCGCCACCACTTTTACTTTGATGACGAATATAATCATCAACTGTTTCATAATCCCCTTCGTACGTAATTTGATGAAAATGCTCTGTCGTAGTTTCTAGCGGCGACTCAAACGTAGTTGTTTCTTCAGGGGTAGATTCTGTAGGAACCTCATCGTCAGTTTCCGATACCCCTGAATGTGTATTCGGTAGATTATCACCCTCCAATGGTCGCGCGACTGGACATAGAATATGAATTGAATTAATAACTATCGTTGTTTACCTGATAAAATAGTTAGGAAAATAATTTCTCTTACTATAGAGCTGGTACAATCCCAGGATGTCGTCGTAATCCAACTGCATGTCTGGAGTGGATCCTCTATAGTAAGGAAACATTACTGAAGATGGTACCCAAGAATGAGCAAGACCCAAACTGTGACCAATTTCGTGAACAGCGACACTATAAAAATCCGTTTCTCCCTGAAAATCGTTTGGTCTTGTTTTCCAATCTTCATCGTCGTCAAAGTGGAGGTCGCCAGCGTACGACCCCATTTCACCAGGGAAAAAGGCGTGCGCGAGGATATTTCCTGGACCATCGAAGGCGTATCTAAAATATATAAAAATCAACTGTTCGGTCACTAAACTGTTTAGTTTAATTATACGCTAAACGTGGATTTTGCATCAGCTTACCCATCACCGTGGTCACCCCGACCAAAAGCGACGATTATATCCGCGGATGGGTCATTTATTTGTTTAAAATTCAAACGTGAATATCCACTCCACGCGCCAAAGGCTCTTCCAATTTCATCGCTGACGGCCTCTTCCCCTAATTTTGCACTCCAATTTGCTATACTGCAATTAAAATACAGGTCAAATATCATGAGAGCTGAAGATTTAGCGAACAAAATATCAATATGACTTACTAGTAACTGATCTGGCGTTTATTCCATCCGATAGAACCGAGTGCAAAACGTTTTCTTCGATTACTCGAATAGTCGTGTTCAACATCAGGAATACCACATCGTGCCGATTGCATCAGCTTCGGAATAACAAGAAATAGGTGTGTAAAAATTCGGTCAAGATATCATATTTTCTTAAATCAAACTACAGCATACCTGGAGTGTATTGTTGTCAAATATTCCCGTTTGAGGTATGTTACCGAATTTTTGAACAGTTCTTATCGCCTCTGACATCGATTCCTGGCTATATTGCGCCTCCGCATGATCCGATCCCTTCGCCAAGTAGCCGAATTTTTTCATAAACTTCAACTATTGGATATAATAAATTAGTATTGTACAAACATCTTGTTCAGTGTTAATATTTGAGAATATAATTTAAAAGCACCGCGTAAGCCGGAGGCACTTCGAGCGATAACTGTCTCTGGGGAATAGGCGCCGCATGAATTTTGAAAATCGTAAGAACAGAGACGAAGACTATGATTTCGATTCGAAAAAAGGCGCTGAATCTCCCATCGAATGTCGTCCAGAGTTTATCAGCAGCACGCGACATATTTATCGTTTTTATTCGGTGATTGTAGATTTGTTTCGATAAATTTTGTCAGTAAATATTCAATAAGCGGACTGGGAATCACTTGATAAATATTATAAATGGTAAACAGTAACTCAAACCGACAAACATTAGAATTTTATTTTCTTACACTCCCGATTAAAAACTGTTTTGAAACACTCTGACGATTGTTGAGATCAGACGGACTGATGGACGGCTTGTAAAAAATTGAGATCCACAGATGTACTTATATATACTTATGTGAAGTGGAAGTATCTATTTCAAACATTACAAACCACGTCCCCGGTATTGATAAAGATAACCGCATGTATTATATCTGACTGTATTCAAAGTACGTTTCCGAAGCTTAATTCAAGTACCTTCCGTTCTATATGACTAAAATGATGTGAATAATAAAGTTCTTTGAATGGCACAGCGAATAATTCTAAGACTACAAATACGGATAACGGACTGTAAACAAAATTTATATTTATTACAAATACAGATGAGATTAATATATTGTGTGCGCGCGTTCTTCGTTCATCTTTTGCTGTAGCTCGCCCCTTTTCCAAGGTCTGTGACCTGTCATTGATAAACTCCCCGTTTATATTCATACGGTAATACACAAACGGTGTATATGGTGAAAAAATCATTTATTAATGATATGAGTCAACGCATTTGTTAATAACAATTGGTTGCGAAAAAACCTGAATCCGTTTTTCCTCCTGTCCTATATAGCAATAAATGATTCATGCCTGTAAGTCGTGTGACACTTTTGATTACATTTTATAGTAATCGTTACTCATCGTAATTATAACATATATAATTCATTTCCTGCGGATTGATCACACAAAAAATGAGTGATCAGTCAAAAGATCTGCTTTCGATTACTAGCGAATCAGTGATTGATTCATCCGGTACGTCGATAGAAGATGAAGAGGAATCAAAACCTCCCTCACCCCGACGAAGTTCATCATTTGATAATCCAAAACTAACGCCGTTTGTTAGCACTATATTATTTTTCTGTAGAATCTAAAGTTTCTTTTTATGTAAATTTCTTACTTTTTTTCGTTGTTGTTGCTCCGCAGAAACTTCGATGGTCATACGGCGTCAATCCACGAGTTCCCGTCGTCAATTTGACGTCAGATAATCGGACTCTGATAGCTTTCGCCTGTTCTCACGCTACTTCTATCTACGATTATACGTCGAGAGATATGCACCTTCTACAGGGACATGTTAGAATATATTATTTACATTCAGAGCAGAATAAATTTCATCACACCGTCTCGATTTCAGCAAAATTACGTGTCGACAATATCCACGGATGCGGAGGGCAAGTGGTTGTTGACTGCTGATGCTGGGGCTGAAAGCGTTGTCATTATCTGGGATACGGAGACGAGGTTTGCTGTACAAAAATTAATCCTAAAGAACGAGCTAAAGAATGCAAAAAAACTACAAACGATTGTACTTACAGACTGCCGATATGCACGCTGTTCAATCCTCACGGCGTCGAAGAACTTCTGACTGCTAAAATCAGCCCAAATGCAAAGTACGTTGTGACAGTTGGAAACGAAACTGAAATAAGAGTAAATCTTTGGCTGTGGTCACTCGGACGTGACGAACCCGATGGTGAGATTGATTTTTTGCCCCCATCTTCCAGTTTAATGATCAAAATCGTCAATTTTTTCAAAGCGTCCACCGTTTTGACCGGCTTTGGTAGTGACAGGGTGAAGGAAATCATCTTCAATATCGATTGTCCGAATCATTTTCTACTTGGCTTCGACAACAACATCGTCTTCGTTGAATGGGTCAGTTTATACGCTTTCTCAAACATTGATTCTAAATTTTGAAACAAATACACCATACACAGGCAAATGAGACACTGATCTGGACGCGGGCCAAAATTAATGGAAATATTGAGCGTTTGGGAACTCTGAATGTTTCCACGTATGTCAGAGATGGTTATCAGGCGTTAACCGGAACTAGCAATGGTGTGCAATCATTAATTTTCCATTTCACAGATTATTGTTTGCTCCTGACAACTAGATAGAAATAATTTTCAGGGCATGTGCTAGTATGGAGTGATGTTCTCTACAGAGAATCTTCTGAGATTAAGCGAGAAGTGAGCAACAATAAGAAACACGTGAAATCCTTTCATCTCCAGTCATCCGGAATCACAGCGATCGTTAATTATTCAGAGTAGAGTTCCTTCTTTAAAGTGACGATCCATATTAGTGTTGTGTTAGCTCGAAATGCTCATATACCAAATGAATCGAACAACTTCAATCTTAGAATTGATTGAACGGTTATTTCAGTGTTGTAATCATCGGCAATGCTCTGGGGCACCTCAGGTTCTACGATCGACAATTGAAGTTGATTTTTTCGTGCCAGAAATTTGGTCTGGATGAAATTAATTCGATATCATTTCACCTGTCGTCCCATCGGAGAGCTCCTGAACAAGTCGTCAGTGAATCACTCGGTAAGATGTTATTTTTTGATTAAGTAGATATAAAAAAATTATTTTTTTTACACAGTGGCCTCCACGACTAGCGATTTGGACTACATTATTGATTCGGAAGATGATACTGAAGAAGACGAAGCTAACATCGATGAAAACCGAAAGAAGGAAATTACATCAATGCCCAGAAAATCCAAGTACACGATAGAGAGGGGTGAAAAATTTGCAAATATTAACTCAAACGTTACAATATCTGCGGATCTGGGCCCGGAAATTCAACCAGAGAGTAATCAAGTTGGTCCAGAGGTCCAAGGGATGAGCAAGCGCCCTGATAATGTACCTTTAGACTATACACTCAAACGACATCCATTTTGTATAGAAGATTTTATTGTCTGTACGCCTTAAAAGTGTTTGAACTGTGCAATACAAGTTATATTCATATACAGAAACATCCTTTCATCCATCCATGTCCTTCCAGCTACAGGTACGTCTAGAATAGCTAGAATCGAGATCCCTCGTCTCAAATGTCACTTCATCCTCCACCAGTCTGAGGCGGCCGTTACAGCCCTCGATACGCATCCAGACAGGTTTAATTTTACGACAATTCCAAGTCCGAAGAGTCACCGATTAAAATTTATTCATGCCACAATTTATTCCTGTAGGGATCTTTTCGTGACTGGAAATATGGTGGGGCGTATTTCCCTCTACGAGTACAACAACCATCACCTTTTGGTCTCAAAACAAACTCCAGCGTTGCCATCCTTCGAGGAATTAATTGCTCGTGATGTCACCGGCTCGATAACAGATTATATCACTTCTCCACAACAGCATCAGAGTCTGACGGGAGTTACGGCTCTAAAATTTTCACCTAATGGTTCGATAATTCTTTCGGAATTGCAGGCTTACAGAATCTTCGACTCGACTTACTTCTTTTCAATCATTTCTAGGCCGAGAGTTGGCTTGTGGTATGCAAAGTGGTGCCTTATGGATTCTACATCCCGATACCTTGGATGCAGAATCGGAAATTCCATTCAAGCACACTTCGAGGGCGCTCCTTGATATTGTATTTTCAGAACATTCTGATTACATGGTATACAGGGTACGTTCCACCAAGGGATTTACACGTCACAAGGACAGATCATCTCAGTTACCGAATTTTCTCTCAGGATGACGGCACAGCTGTCGGAGCCTATCATTACATAGAGCCAGACAAAGCTGAGGACATTTCTGGGGGGTGGAAATTTGTGGGAAAACTTCATTCTCACTCTTTACCAATCAGAGAAGTTCTTTTCGGACCACCGTACAGCGGTAGCTCCGTTCCTAGACTTTTCAGTATCTCCGAGGACCGTAATTTCATTGAATATGATCTGGAAACAAGGTATAATTGATTATGACATGCACCGTAATTCAGAAACTCTTCGAGAATCCATTGTACTCGAATACAGTGGACCATATCCGGAGCCTGGTTTGAAATTGCTGAAAACTGTTCGTGTCGAACATTCGGCTGTCCCTCTCAGCGTGGCTTGGTATCCAAAGTTTGAAGTGGAGAGATTTTTTGTATTCTCAAATACGGAGGTTCGTCATGTTTAAATGATTAGGGAGTTAAGTATTAATGTGTCAACAAGTTTTCGTTCACAGTACAAATTCAAACTATTGAACGACTGTACGAAATTGATACAAGGAACGTACCTTGGTCCTACTTTTGGCTCTCCAGTGAACAGAATTGCGGTAATAATTTACAATCCTCAGAAATGCGTCTCGTTTATTTTATCATAATCTTTCTCAACACCTTTTAATAGTTTCTACCAATGAGAAATATGCACAATCAAGCCTACTTGGTGTTTTCCACGAACACTCAAATCGGCTTACAGCTACTTCCTTTCGATGGTAACCCATTCGAGATCGTGGGAATTGTTGGTCATCCCCAAATGGTAATTCGTAGAATACAGTTTGATCGTTTTTCACTTCTCAAAGACGAAATCACAATAATAATTTTGTTCAGATCACCCGAATATGCACCAGCTTTTGCGGCGGGTATCTCTTCACCCTCGGTTACAATGATCCCTGCGTGTTAATGTGGAAAATTTATCCCCGGTAATCTAATGGGGTGAAAATATTTCTGTTCATGATGATAAAATCGGGATTTAGTTTTCTCTTGAATTTGATTTTCTAGGGCAGTGGACGTTATGGCTAAACTAGGTGGTCAGAGTCTTTCCCCTTTTTATTGTATGATCGACGGAGGTCAGCAGGGTTGGCTCTTGAACGAAATGCAGGATTTATTTTATTACGCTCAAATATTGCACCAAGGAGAAAACACGACTGCTAGTCGTATAGTGACAGATAAAGTGCCTATTGCACAGTTACCGAATCTTATGAGAGCTGTCGGTTATTATCCCGACTCTAACGAAGTGAGTCAAAGAAGTAATCAAAGTTTATGCGTTACATGAATATCGTTATCGAATTCAGCTAGAGGAGCTCATGACAGAGGTGGTTTCTAAGAATTACGCTAAGACCGGGCAGTTGGTTGAAGAAATCACTTTTGAAGAGTTTGTTAAATTGTATATAAATCATCGTCCAGTATTTGGTCTCTCGATGGAACACGTGAAAAAATCATTTGCCGCATTTTGCGAACCTGAAATGGAGAACGATCCGGTAATAACTAGAGAAAAGTTTATCGAAATACTAACCACGCAGGGTAAATATCACCACTTGTATCTGAACAAGAAAAAGAATTGGAAATAACTGAATATCAATAATTCTTATTTGGGGAAACCTCACTTAGGAGATCGCATCACTGTCAGTCAGGCGCATGATACCCTCAGACTACTGATGCCGCAAGAGGAAAGAGAGGACAAAGCTTTAGATCTATACTTTTCCTTTTTACCTGCGGTAATTAACTAATTAGGCTGATTGATAGGACTTGAATGATAAATATTCTGAAAGTGAATTAGTGATAGGGTGAAATAAGAGGTTGATACAAATACGATTACTTATAATAGTGTATTGTTTTATGGTACAGGATATATCTTACAAAGATTTTGCTGTGGGCATCTTGGGGATCGAACCTGTAGAGGAGATGAATTCTTCCTCGCCAGGCAAGGATATTCCACAGACACATTAATTCAACACGCATAGCTGAATCATCCCTAAAGCGTCATAATTGCTGCAGGTTCAAAATCATCATTTGCAAAAAAATGTTCAATCGTCATTTTAGTTCAGTTTTCGGATCCCACGAGCTGAGAATGGCGGCAATTCTTATTTTGATGATTTTAAATTTATTATACAATTTCAATCCCTATTTTGGTAATACGAGATCATCTACTACCTAGTATATGTATGTATAGGACCGCAGTAAAACTGTTGTAGCTAATTATTTATTGAATACCGATTTAATTAGTACACAGTTTGGATATTATTAATATTTAATTAGACAATAAAAATTTGCGGAATGTTGCAAAACAATTGTTGATCATTTGAAAAATTCATCAACCGATCCCATTAGATTTAGCAAATCTTGACGTTATTTTAAAGTAGATATTATCATCATTATTAGTTGCTTTGATTTTAAAATTAAATCATTCTCGTTGAATTCTTCTTTAACATATCTTTCTCACATCGACTCGCCTTTTCTTTTTTAAGGTTGTACTAATATTTACTTCAGTTCTTGCACGGTGGGCTTAAGACCCTCGTACCAATCTTATCCTGCCTAATTAAGTTAACTGCAGATTGAATTCGAGGATGTATCTTTGAATAATTGCTGATGAGGTTTGAATACAGGCGGAGACTGTTGGATCCGTATGGCGACACTTTTGCACGAATAGGTAAAAAAAATAACTGGAAATTGAAATAAATTGCGATTAAGTAGAGGATAACAAAGCAAACATTACACCTCTATGATTATATCTTCATCTTACAATGGCTGTTTGGATAGCTTAAAAATAACATAAAAATACATAATAATACGCCAAGAACTTGATGACGTAAATATATACCTATATAATGTTAACAATTTTAATTGACATACAACGTAAATTGTTCAAGCGATACAATTGTAATGATGAATAAGCTTTGAACGCTATCGAAATAACATCCATCGTAAATTATTGAATAAAGACGAACCGAGAGGAAGACTAAACACAAGAATCAACTGTGGAATAGAGAAGTCTGTACGATATGTTTTATCGCTGCTCAGTTTTATCTGATACCAAAATTAATATTATGGCTTCTGAATGGATTTCCGCAGGTACGCACTCATACATTCATTTTTCGTTGTTTATCGCACATTTTCCAACTGCTTGACTACCTGCATCCTTGACAGCAGCAGTTATACCATCATTGACTATGATTTTTAATTATTAATTAATTAAATTACTTTCGAAAATAATTGATTCGCTTGTCCCTTGGTGAACAAATTTTTCAAGTGGCAAACTACACGTAAAATAAATAATATTATGCTAGGTACGCGCGACGATGTGAAAAAATTAGAATAACAAATAATTTACGATTTATCCATAATAGCCGATTCCAAACCACGTTGCTGAAACCCATGTCTCGAAACATAACACCAATTGAAATTATAAACTTGTACATGTAAAACGGAATTAGATGTATGTTATACGAATATTGGCCTAGACACTGCCAGCAGTGCCGCCAGCAGCTAGATTAGTAGTCATCTTATGAGTTTCACAGTAACCGTCTTAAATCCTCAAAATTCATAACCTTCCATTTTCACCTCTGCCTCGAACCAGACCTCTCCTATAGCGTATGCGAGCTAGTCTCTAAGATTCTATGATCTACCTAAAGTAATTTACACTGATGTCATTAAAAGAAGTACAAATAAATTTACACTGAAACTTCGATTCATTGTTATAAACTCTAGGGCATATTTACAGTTATGTACAAACAGTTGTTGATTTAACAAAAATATCAACATGGAACCATCGCAATATTAACCAAGTGACGGAGAATGATGAAATACTAAATATAGCCGTAAGCATTCCAACTTATCTTTGCAATGAACAACAATCCACCTACTCCGTCTGTTTCAAAATACCTAACAGTAAATTAATAGAGCTCGTGGAGAATATATTTCGCACAATTGAGCTGCTCATAAAATTACAACGCTGATCCCTCTGGAGCGAAAATCTCTCAGCTCTCCAACTCCTATGGCCCAATATCAATGAACTTTATCTAGCTAGTTAGCAAGCTTCAAAATAACAGGATTCAATTATTTTTTTTTTTCAGCGTAATACGGATCCAATAATTTGAAATATTCGCCACACATTCAGTCAAAATAATCATCGGTGGTGTTAACGATACCCAGCTTTTTCCGACAATCGGGGCAATACCATTTGCCCTTCGGTGGTACCATTATCCCCACACACTCAAAGTGGAACCATTCAATATTGCAATCATCTCCATCGCAGGCTATCATCTCCGAAACTTCATCATAGGGACACTGACAATAACAATATAAGTTGTCCGTACGTTCCAACACCGGAGCATTATTTTCAGTGCTATAAGTGTGTGGCTGTGGTGGATGATGAGGAGATTGTTGCTGCTGATAACGATGCTGTTGCTCTTGCTGATGATACTGTTGTTGCTGTTGCTGATGATATTGTTGTTGCTGTTGCTGTAGTTCTTGTTGTTGGAGTTGTTGATCTTGAGGTGGTGACTCCGCCTCAGATTCGCTCGAATCACTACTACTGTCTGCTTGTGCTTCAGATTCACTCTCGGATGGTGCAGCTGTAGGTAGAGCCTCGTCATGCTTAACTTCTGCATTATAGGAAAGTGAATTTCCGGGAAATGCCATCTGCGGTGGCGATGGTGCGGCAACTGGAGTTGTAGCCCAAGATGGAGGTTCAACTTTGCGCCATTTTAATACTGGTTGCTTTTCCGATTCTTCACCACTCGAATCGCCATAAAAACGTTTGGGAACCCGCTTCCTCTTCGAAGATCGTTTGTTGTCCGTTTCTGACCCACTACCGATGGCTTGGACGCTACTTGACCTTCCTGTATGGGATTCTTTACCAGAAGCTACTTCGGTAGCAGGAGTGGTGAGGTTAGGGGTGGAAGATCTACTGGGTACCACGGTTATAAAAGCTGGCGATGACGAGGCAAATCCAGGCTTGGTTTGGTAAAAGGATTTGGGAATGTTTAATTTTATCGATTCAACGGTGGGAGTACTTGTTCGTTGTTTCTCCCTCTCGTTTTTTTTCCGTTTCTTTGTTTTCACCTTTTTCTTTGGTTGTGAAGTCTTTTCAGGGGGTGCAGGAATCGGGGAGGGTACACGATTGGTATGGTGTTCCTCAGTGTCGACGAATCCATTATTGAGAGGGGCAGCTACTTGTGAATCTGTAGAAGCAGGTGCCACAGCAGCAAGAAGCATTAGTTGATTGCGTTTCTCTGCTAAAAGTTTGTTGGCTAACTGTTGAGGGTGCTCATCATAGAAATCTTCATCAGTTTCAGTCTCATCTGTGTCAAGATCAGACTCTCTGAGAAGGGTTTCTTTTTCGGGAGGATGCACAGGGGCGCATATTTCGGCGGCATCTGTACCATTTTCTATTTGTAATGGTTCAGCTTGGCTTGGCTTGGCCTCGGGTTCTACAGAATCAGATTTGGTTCGTTTCGCCAGTTCCTTAGCCTTTCTTCGATCTTTACGATTCGATTGTTTGCGCGGTGACCCTTCTGACGCGGAACTATCAGAGTCAGAACTGCTTGAAGAACTTGAAGAACTACCGGAAGATGAACTACTGCAGCTACAATTTGTTCCGCACGAGCAACTAGAATCGCTATCACTAGATGATTCACTAGAAGATGTACTTCCACTTTGTTTTTTCTTCCGCGGCGTTTTAGGCTTCTTCTTACCACCCTCGTTTTCACCCCCTGTAGTCAGGGCAGTGTCCAACTGTGTAGCCGGGCTTTGAGGAGGTTTCCCAATGTAATCGTGTTCCTCACCAAGGGTATTGTTACCCTCTGATTTTGACGGCCCTTCTCCTCCAGGCAACGTATCCGATTTATCCTTCTCGCTGGAAATTACGCAGTAATCGTGGTCTGCCATTATAATTTTTCGTAATAATTCCAATTCCGCCTCTTTTTCTTTTTCCGGATTGCTAGAAGACTCTTTCATCTCAAGACTGGCGGTGTACGACTTGAAATTATCCCAAATCCCATCAATTATTTGAACCTCATCTTTTTTCTCATCTTCGTTAGGATCGACATCCATTTTGGTTACATGAGGCTCATCGAGTAGCTGCTCAGCAGGTTCAATAGACTTTTCACCTTCGATAACTTTTTCCGGTTCGAGTTTACCCTCAGAAGTTTCAATTTTTTCCACTTTCTTAGTATGCTCATCTTTTTCGTTGTCACTATCAGAGTCACTGTCCGAGGATAGATTCAAGGGCGGTAAATCGTAGACGTCCACAACTTTTTTTATAGTTTCTTTACCATCCTTAGCTTTGTCTAGCGATTCCGATGCAGGTTCATCACTGGTTACTTTTTCCTTCGCTTCATCAGGAGGCGGCTGGGCATCACCTTGATCGGTGACTTCCATTGGGACGTTGACTATTTCTTTGTGAATTTCTTGGTGTTTGAGCAGCAGCTTATTCGATATGAATTGTGCCGAGCAATTTGTACAGCTGTGAGGTGTATCTCCAGAATGCAACCGTTTGTGTACCTTTAAAGCAACTGCACGGGAAAAATTGGAGCCACATTCTTCACAGCCAAAGGCTGTTGGTGGTATGCAAAAGTGATAGACGTGGGGCCATTTTTTCTGCAGACACTTTTTACAAAGAACACTTTCCGTGCCGTGTTTCCAAAAAAGATGCTTTGTTATGTCCGGTTTATTCCTGTAAGCTATACCACATCTGTAGCATAAATGATGGAGTTTGTGTTTCCACACGTGATTGGATAGCCGCTGTTGATTTCCAGTTGCTTCTAAGCAGACGTCGCATGCGTGATGCCGTTTTCGAAGATGCACCATCAGTCTGAACGCTGAAGGTAAATTATTGGTAGGGCAGAGACAGCAGCGGTACTTGACGTTTATGTTTGGGGAATAAACCCCTGGACATAAGTGGCACAGCAATTCGCTGTAACTGTAGAATGTTGACTTACACATAATACATATCAGTATAGTTTTCTGGTGCATTTTTCGATTGTGTAAATACAATTCCTTGTGTACAGAGGAGTGGAAGCGACAATGAAAGCATTCGTAGGTTCGAGTGTTTGGGACATTGTACGTCCCTTCCACAGTGTTGTAACTGTCAAAGTTAAAATAGTATGCTTCGACCTCATGCAGAGCCTTTTTTATCCTGGATGTGAACTGCTCTCTGTGAATAATAATTGCTGGATGCTGAGGGAGGAACCTATGCTCTGCGAGCATATGAAGACCTAGCTGCTTTCCATTCACCGCTATTTGGCGAGCATGATTACAATAGACGCAAGTTGGACTCGCTGCATCTATGCAGTATTTCAGAAGCACTTCGATTTCAAGGCTCTCCATTGTGCCTTGGACATTAAGATCTATACTTGGGACTTCCTCTCCTGCTAATATAATTCCATCTGTTTCAGAATCACTCTTTTCCTGATTCCCGCTTTGCGACACATCACTGGAGGCTTCAATTTTTTCATCTGCTTCTTGGGCTCCCGCTTCAGTTTTCTCTGGACTAACATCGACTACAGCTAATTTCTCAGAGTCGCTATCGCTCTCTCCTTCGTTCAAACGATAACTACCCGCGCTATCTTTTTCTCGCTCTGACACGTTTGGCGTTTTCTCTTCTGACGTAGAACCATTACCATTGTTATTTTCCTCCGATTCTCTGCTCGTATCGTAATTCTCACCGCTGTTAACTGGAGCATTTGTTGTTGCCACGGAAAACTTGGATACTCGGTTTGTACAGATCTTAATTACCAGACTTCTATCAGTTGTTGACACAGAATTGAAAGACACAGATATTTGAGATTCACCGGGATCGTCATTCGTTTCTTCTTTTTCAGTAGACTCTTCTAGTTCATCTCCTTCTCCAGTTTCATCATGTTCCTCAGTTTCTGCTGATTCATCCAGTTGATCTTCTGTCGGAATGACTTCTGCCACTTGTGCTTGGTGTTGAGGACTAAATAATGAGTGCGCCGATGGTTTAGCAACAGAACTGTCAGAAATTTGAGATTCTGCATCTTCATTGCCAGCATCTTGAGAGGGTGATGTCTTATCATCTTTTCTATCTTCGCTGTCCAATACATCTTTCACTGGGCTTTCTAAATTTAATCGCTCATCCAACTCTACATTGACGCTCAATGATTCTGCTCCTTCATCACCTGTCGATTCTATGTTCTTCGCTACTTCATTTACATCGGAAATGTTCTCAACTTTGGAGTTCCTGTCTTCTGAAACTTGGCTAGGATCTTCGTGAAATCGCGACACTTCCATGATTGTTTCAGTCACACTATCGTAACACTCTTTGACATCACTCGGCAATTCACTGTTTGTGGCTTTTTCATTGTCGTTTTCACTTTTACCAATCGCATGGATTGTCTCTACTCCTTCGACATACCTCGAAACTTCCATAATCGTTTCAGCAACTGTGTCTCTGGATATATCGATTTTCAACACACTGGAACTCTCACTTGTCGAATGATCAATTTCGTCCTCTTCTTGATTTCTTAAAGGAGGTTGAACTCTGTTATCCATCACTGGGACTTCGGTTGGCTTCTGATGAGAAGGACTAGCAGTCTTCAATGAATCATTCGACTTGAGCCTTTTGTTTCGAATGATTCTTTTAGAAATTCCTCTACTACTGCCAACACTCGATTGTGCATTTGTTCGGGTAGGCAAGGTACTGTTTGAGGGGTGTGAATTTACATTACCCGTTGTTAACCTTTGTTCTATGGCCAAGGTGCAAGATGATGCATGAGAATCTGTTTCCCTACATACAGAGCACGTTGTGCCAGTAGTTTGCTTTTCTGGCACTGAACAAAAGTGGTTGTAAAAGTCGTCAGTCTCAGAAAACACTTTTTCACAATTGCAGCAGATTAAGTAACACGATCCTTTGAAAGTGTCGTAAAAGTCTTCGAGCGATTGAAACTCCTTTTCTGGTACACCGTGTTTGCTTAATAAGTGGTATGAAAGCCTCTCAGCTTGTCCAAACATTCCAAGACAGAAGAGACATATGTGACGTTTGTGAACTTCCCTCATGTGGAGAAAAAGATTCCAATTTTCAAAATATGTGCCACATGCAGAACATAAATAAACCTTACGCGTGATTCTGAAGTTTGACGCTAGTGGCGTTGAAGAGGATTCAGGGCTTCCTAAAACTCCCTGCATCGGAGTCATTGCCAAAGTACAATTTCGCTGGTGCTGCTTCAGCATTGACATTGTACTGAAGGTCGCCGCTGATTGACACTTCAGGCACTTATATTTTGCCGCGGGTTGAAGCCCCAAATATTGAGCGTACTCGGTAATTTTTCCTCTTTTTGTATCAGATTTTTTGTTCTTTACACTTCTTAAAGTCACGTTTGTCGGCTGTGATTTTGTTTCATGGTCATCATTTCTGGATGTAGTTGAGTTGTTTTCTTGCGTCTGAGCAAGGATTCGCTTTTTAAAACCCTTGAATATTATTTTAGAATCATTACCTAGGTTTTTGTTTACACAATCCTCACTTTCTGACAAATCGCTAGTCTCTAATCTATCTGCATGAATTTGATCTGAACATAGATTTGAGTTCACTTCACTGTTTGATTCTTGGCAGTCAATTTCTTTGTGCAGATCGTTGGCCACAGCAGTCGTTGTATCCATAATTTCATTGTCACCATCTCCATCTTCCATAATAATGCCAACTGCTTTTGCAGCGTCACCTGTAATGATGAATGCATTAATTCGACAAATTATTCTAATGTTTCAAATTTGTGCTGAACTGACCATTTAAGTTTATGCAACTTTGATGATAATAGATTAATGTATTCAGAAAACATTTATTTACCTTATTTCTTGCACGTATTCCTTTGATTAAATTAAACGATTTGAGAAGGGGCCGAGCCTGAAGTGCGATAAATCATGGGCTACGATTGGAGAAATCATGAGCGTCTTGACTCGGGCTTGAGGTGGAAGAAATCCGAAGAAATGAACTCACAAGTATTTAGTCCTAGAATGAAGAAGAACACTTCGTCTATGCAAATCTCAAGTCAATGGCTAAATTCTATTAAATCATTGTAGTGAATGGTTATGATATAATTTGATGTACCATCAAACAGTTGTTGTTAGGAAAAGAGGAATTTCGAAGAGTGATCGCGTATGCGTTGCCAGTTGTTAACAGAACAAAGTTTTGCCAGGATAAGAATTAGGATATGTCGTACCTTGGCGGTGCTTCCTTTCACAACTCAGTTTCTTTGCGTGCGAATTCGGATCCACGTACTTTCCCTGTCCCCTATACCGCGTAAGTCGACGGATATGGGGACCCTCGACAAACGACGATTGATCCCCAGTCGCTTCTAACCACTTGATTCACATGTAGATATCATGCACCACAATTACCAATCCTTGATGCGGTGTCCCTTGTTCGTTGAGTAGTATTATAAACGTTGCTGGTTAATTCCAAAGTACCGAAAAGGTTAGTAAAATGGCGTCAATATCAATGAATGCGGCTCCGTCCGCGCGGTCCGCGCTGTACATCCAACACGTATCCCAATCCCAGCAGTGATGCCACCTTTTGTCATATTCCTCTCGTCGAGCCCATTGAAACGGGACTCGAGGGGTGCCCGAGGGGTTTCGCGAAGAACTCCGGGTGTAACAATCAGAATATCACAAATTACAACAGCTTCTTTCTTGACGTAAATTCACCTCAGGATCCTCACGCCGCATTCCACACGTATACATTACAAACTCCTTACACTTTCAACGCTGCTATTTCGTCTCGTTTCAAAGACTCTTGCAGTCGTAACTATACGTGTATTATTCGCGAACGCACAGCTACACCAAGGTATGGTATACCTATGTCGTCGTTACTCCGTCCTCAGTTTTGTCGTACAAACGGCTATGACGACGAGACTCGACAGTCGACGGCGATATAATCCTAAAATATGCCTGTCTCTGCCTGTCCCGAGCGAATCACGGTGCGTGGGTGGGCGGAACGCGACCTACCAGCACAATCTGCGGGTGCGTAAAGTTCGTCTTAACTTCCGATAAAAGGGATGATTTTAACTAAAATTAGTTAAAAAGACCGGAGGACTAGCTGCTCTCAACTACCGAATGTTTGTTAATGCTTCACAATCGTCTACGAGGTGCCTTTAGATGAGACGATTCGAGCAGTCGAAAGCCGACTGGGCAACCCCGGCGTCCACTTCTGTTTGAAGACAACAACGAGAAAAGTTACCCCTCCAAGCTCTCGTTGCAATTTGCATTTGTTTCGCTCTCCTACATGGTTGAAATTTTCCTTAATTACTATGGAAAATTCTTTACGCGGATTGCAGTTCATCTACTTATGTAATCTACCGTCCCAATTGTATTCGCTCCTTTGATCTCTTTCGATACATTTTTGGAATTTTTTAGGTTAGCATACCACCATGGGATTTGGGATGTATGACTATGAGGGGTATTGACAAAATTTGTAGTTAGATTAAAATGATTAAAAGCGCGTCGCAGATGGCACCGCTCCTCATTTCTCCGAACAACGTGGTTGTATTTATTCACCATGGACACGTCGTTGAAAATTCATATTCTACGGTTTACGTTATTCTGAATTTGCAAAAAGCGTTTTGTTGATTTTTTACCCTGTCAAACTTTGAATAGTAACGTTGTCCCTGTGACAACAATGTATCAGACCTTTGCTGCTTATTACAGTTGATGTAAAATTTCTTAGTCCAGTATAATATGATATATTATCATCCTAATAATAATCATGAAATTCGTAAATTGTGGTTGAAAAATATTTCATGGTTGGAATGTCAATCACCCCAATATCCTGTATAGCTGTAGATGGCGGTTCTGTTTATAGTCGGTGTATTGCTCTGTATTAATTTATAAATTTATCTATTTGTAATTTATTCAAAAATTAAGAATAAAAATGGCTAGCAGAGATTCTTCGGTGGCTGGAAAAAATGCTGATGATCACAGCGTCGAGGTTAGTATCTGTATCAGCGAATGTGAATAGCTGCTTTTGAATATTTCAAGTCTAATTGCTTTCTGGTCATTGTCAATTGTTGAAAACAAAAAGAGAGCCTTGACATATAACTGACAGAAATTAGAAATTCTTCACTCTCATTAATTGGCTGAATAGTTTTACTTTGTTCAAAATTGCCTCGGGAATTCTCCTTTATCGTCATTACATATGACAAGTGAACATGGAACAACTTTGTTCGCAACTACCAGGTTCTGTAAGTGAATAATTCTGAACCTTTTCAGTAATGAAACATTCAAGGGATGATAATAACTCCGCAGTTATCTAAACTAACGTACGAAATGAATGAATTTCACCTAATTTCAGACGCTGGCAGAAGTTTTTAGATGCTTCATTTGTATGGAGAAACTAAGAGATGCTCACCTTTGTCCGCACTGTAGTAAATTGTGTTGCTACGTCTGTATCAGACGTTGGTTGACCGAACAGCGTTCCCAATGTCCTCATTGTCGGGCCTCTCTCCATCTCCATGAACTTGTTAATTGTCGTTGGGTTGAAGAAGTCACTCAGCAGCTGGACACACTCCAGGCTGTTGGCATATCAAACTCACGAAGTGAGGATTCACCTAGGGACAGGTATTTTTATTATTTCATGCTGACTACTACTTCAATTACATTTTACAACCAAAACTCTTGTCTTTTCCTCTTTTCTCTGTCGTATTTCCAAATATTAATTCGACGTAATTGATTGCTGACATAATGTCCATCTGTTCCCACTTGATGAATTTTTAAAGAACGAAATCTGCCAAATGGTCACTCCTTCAGCTTCTCCGCAACATCAGGTATAAATAATCTGTTCGTACAGATGAACTTCTGATAGACTTGGTGATCAACAGGTGCACAACTCATCATGAAAAATTATCAGTCTTTTGTTGGACATGCCGACGCTGCATCTGTCATCAGTGTGCTCTATGGGGTGGAACTCATTCTGGGCACATGTTCAAACCTTTGGAAGAAGTTTATGAACAGCATGTCACGCAAATCAAAGACGAAGTTGGTCAGCTAAAACGACGGCTCATGGAGCTAATCAGCCTTGTTCAGGAAGTTGTAAGTTCTAGTCAAAGCTATTATAACTTCAGAAAGTTTACAAAACTCATATTTTCCCCGAATTTTCAACGAATTTTACTTGTTCAGGAAAGAAATGTTGAGTCTGTGAGAGCAGCAAAAGATGAACGAGTACGGGAGATCAGAAATGCTGTGGAGCTAATGATAGCTCGTTTGGATTCTCAATTAAAGGCGAAGCTTTTGACTCTGATGGGGCAAAAAAATTCTCTTACTCAAGAAACTGAGCAGCTAGAAGCTCTTTTGCAGGAGGTCGAACACCAGCTACATGCGTGTACTCGTTCCGAGCTTATCGTTAAAAGTGCGGAGCTTTCTCGCATGATACACCAAGTGCGAAAGAAGCCGATGGCGAGTTTTGTCACTGCTCCCGTGCCTGCTGATTTCCATAGGTATATTCGAAGAGTTGAATAATTTTTTCATTATTTTGAAAATGTGACAACGGAAAAGTATAATATCGTACTCGTTATGTCAATATCAAGAATAAACTCCATCTTTGACTTCGCAGCGAAATAGTCCCGGGATATGACAGTGCGACGTTTGCGATGCAGCAGTTTACTCAATTACAACTTAAAGCAGATCCGGTATATTCAGCGCCATTGCATGTGAATGGATTATGCTGGAGACTCAAGGTCTACCCAGATGGAAACGGAGTAGTGCGAGGAAACTACCTGTCTGTATTTCTAGAACTCAGTGCTGGATTACCCGAGACATCGAAGTAAAGAATTCGTTCATCTTGCATAATTGTGATAAGCGCAACGTTAGTACGCCATGTCAATTTTTCGCCGCTGTCCTCTTACAGGTACGAATATAGAGTTGAAATGATTCATCAGGGCTCAAGAGACACGAGCAAAAACATTGTTCGAGAATTTGCATCCGATTTTGAAATTGGAGAGTGTTGGGGTTATAACAGATTTTTTCGACTCGACTTACTCGCCACAGAGGGATACTTGAACACTGAATTAGATACTTTGATATTAAGGTGAATTAAATATTATACAACAAATAGCCATCAGACTTTATTCGATGATATGTTGACTGAATAATTCGGCCGTATTCTTGACCTTTCCAAATCAGGTTTCAAGTAAGGCCACCAACATTTTTCCAAAGATGCAGAGATCAGCAATGGTACATTAGTCAATTGGTCACCGTTCAAAATCAATATGCAACACAAATAAATGAACTGAAAGAGGTAATAATAAATAGCGGAATTGAATATATGGAGAAAAAAATTCACCACCACCCAAATTATGAATGATTCATCAAGTTCCACATTTCAATTCATCCAGAGACTGGCTATAGAAATCTCACGGAATGCAGTGACAGCTACAAGGGTTGGTAGCGGTGCAGCAGTATGTGGCCCGTCAGCAGGAACTTTGGGGTCACCTTCAGCTCCACATCAACAACCTCTCGGAGCAGGAGATCCCCTTCTTAGCCCAAACTGTGTTCAGTTGCGAATGCTTGATCCGTACCCCCCGGTCAACATCACTCCAACAAGGTTCTTAATTTTTTTTATTACGACGAAATCCCAAGACCCCTGTGAACTAATTTTTTTTCTTCAGATCCACACAGAATTTGTTACCTAGTGGAATCGGAGTTGGAACTGCGAATAGAAATGGAACGGTCACGAATAATACAGCGCAACTGTTACCACTTTGCGATCTGGGCGATCTCTCGGGTATCCGCCCACTTGGCTCAGCATCAACTATATCTTCAGTTTCCTCTAAAACAAGCATCAAACAGCCAAGAGCTAGCAGCTTAAATGCCGCCGCGGGCGCGACTCCAAGCGGAGGTCACAGCAGAATAGATGGATCGTCCGGAGATTGTCAGGTTCTGGTGAGCCATTCACCAGCCCCGTCCCATTCCTCTCCTACCATGCTGAATCAGCAACCCTCCGCAATTTCATCCAGCAGCAGCAGCAGTGAGAGTGGTGTAAGAATAATTCATCATGTTTACTGGCAATCCCAGTTTCGAACTGTCGCCTTAGGCAAAAGCAATTCTGCCAAACCGACGTTATAACATCCTGTATCCACATGTAAATTAATAACCTTCCTCATCAGTTGAGCTCAATGGCATGAATAAAGTTTTTTCATTGTTCTCTGATTGTCACAGGAATTGAGCGAACACGACATATACTTGGATGACTGTGATCACAACGATACTAATCTGGGAATATTGGACGACAATTCTAATGACGAGAATGATGTTGACGACGAAACTATGTCAGGTGAGTGAGTGTGAAAGTTTTCATACCCAGATTTCATTATCTTATCGTTAGAGAATGTCGATAGGCGTGTATGTACGATGAAAATCTTGTTCGTTAAACTAACTGGAAACAGGACAGGAGATGAAGAACTCAAGTTTTTCTTGGTTTACTGTAATCTTCGATTGCCCGCCTAGGTGGTAGCTCGAACAGAGGATCATCTTTCGCGGATGGGCAGCCATACGGGTGGCACAAAAATGAATGCGAACTAGTAGATAAGAACGTTGAAAATGAGAAGCCCACTAATGAAAAGCAAGAAGAAGAGTGTGTTAAAGAAGATATTGCTTCCGGCAACCCCATACATTTTCCTAAAAATCTGTAGAGAGTGACGAAAAGAAAAAGACAGAAACTTATTCCATTCATGAAGAATTTGATTACTAGAAAATTCAAGATAACTAAACGAAATATTGTACTTTGCATCCGGCAATAACACCGTGTATATCACGATAATTTTATGGTTGAATTAAAGTCATAGAATAGCTACACGAAGTTGTCCTTTGATTATAATACAACTATTTTCAAATTGATCGGAGTGAAAAATTGGGCTCTACTTGGTTCCAGGAGAGAATGATGTTGAGGCAGCAGAGTCGTTGGTTGCATGGCGACCCAGAAAACCAAGAGGAAGTTCCCAAGAGACATTGGAAAATTCTGGCAATGCTTCAAGGTAAACTTTGAAAGATTCAATTTTTTCTCAAATAGCGACACTTTTATAAATCGACCAAAATTTTGTATTATGATTGATCAAAAGATTGCGAAGAAGCGATGGCCTGGAGGATGAGATAATGCTCCTCCACTTGTTCGAAATGCAAGATAGGAATTCTGCGTGGAGTGATCCATCATTGTGGTCTACGTCGTTGGTGCTGAAGCGCCATCCGGATGAAAATTCTGACATGATAAATTCTGTGTCACCATTACGACATTTTGGATCAAGTCCGATAAATGGTGCAACCGGAAGTTCCTCTCAACCAGCTATTAATCAAATACATAAGCGTTCCGAATTGGATGTCCTATGCTCTAATCAAGACTATCCTGATAGGCAGCATTCGTCACCTGTTTCTTATCCATGTCATTCTCAACCAATTTGCCATCGTAGAATGGAAGCGAATCAAGGTGACAGCGCTTCTTATCAGGATATTAATAGAGCTGTAGCTTCTGGGAGTCAAACCAGATCCGAGCCCACAACACGCTCCAACTCTGTGGATTGTGAAAAGGACGTAGCAGTCCCTTCCTTGGGAAATAGGGGAACAGATATCGAGGCTTGTAGACCCTCAGATTTGACAGTTCCACATTGTAAGTCACCAGGCATATTCTTTTGTTGCACGAGCAAAATCAATGAATTTAAAATACAGCTAATATTTGTTTTTTAGTGGCTTTGGCTAGTAACAAAATTTTATCCAGACATCTTTCATCTCGGCGGCAATCCTCACCAGCACCAGCTGGCGCAAGCGCTATTGATCAAGATAAAACAAAAGTATCAGAATTCGAAAAATTGTTAGAAACAATTCAGTTATCTCCACTTTCGCAAAAAGATACTGCCGTCTGTCTTGCTAAGCTAAGGTACTTGTAGTATGAATACCTAACGAATGGTTCACGGTCATAGTCACCGGCTCTTGATTAAAAATCCCACTGGTTACTTCATTCACAGGAAGAATTTAGCTGGCGAATGCCGGAACAGTAAATGTACCAACAATACTGTACCACCACCACCACTATCAGTTACTTATGAAGGACCCTCCTCGTCGTCTACAGCTACCAATAATTTACTCTCTGACTCTATTTCAAGCTGTAATAATTATAGTTGGTCCCCACCGCTCTATCAGCATCAACATGGTAAAATCACTTACAAGTTTTGACGCAGTCATCAAGCTCCCACTTGTAGTTGACGGATTTGTTGATCACTATCTTTGTTCCAGGTCAAAAAAAAAACACAGAAGCTAGTTCGGACCCAAATCACAATATATCCAACAAAACTCCTACGAGTAATTGAAGAACTGAACACCGGTTGTTGCAAATACATCAGACTTCATTGTGAAACTGAACGATATTTTTGTAGCTCGGTGAAAAGAAGCTTTTCATTTTGTGTGTAAATACTTTATAATTGATCTGATAGTATGACACCTGATATTAGTCATTGCTAATGAGCGAGAAATTAGTCTTTAATTCTAATTCACGAGCAGATATCTGATTTGTACACTAGATATTCTAATGAATGCTACATATGCCGGCACCATTTCTTGAATCTTCATAATGTCTGTGAAGATAATTAATTTATTTCATATAATTGGTTGTGAAATTGTTTAGTGACTTAGATAATTATCATTGTAACACACGAATCTTCATAGTCAATTTTTCGATGCATCCGAACACTTGTGATAATTATTGTATTTTTAATAATATATTTGGAGCTAATCGTCTTTTTAAGATAGGATTTTATAAAATTAGTCGGTTGTATGAAGCACCGTCAAGGAAGTTGGGAAGTCGCAATTGCGAACGGTATTATTTAAAAGGAACCAATAAATAATTCGGATTACTATTAATTGTATTTATTCACATACTATACGTATAATACTTGAAAAAACTATTCGATGAGTATGTTGTATGCAGCACTGTAAGTCGAGTTCAGAATCTCGTGAACATTCGTGACAGTGATCTTCGAATGTTTTTCGATGTTTTAAACCTGAAGTATGCTACCCTCGCGATTCATTTTTTTCCAAAATGGCAGATCTAATACGTAGTTTTAGCAGTTCGGTTTTTTCATGCTCGCGATTTATGATTGATCGAAATGTGGTTATTGTATTGCGATTGTATTATTTATCTCGTGCAGTGGTGTGAGCATGAGTTGGTTTAGAAAACTACAAACGTGTTGAGTCTCGTTAATTCACAGAGTTGAGACGAATCGATGACCGAAGATCACGGCGATTCCAGGTAAGCTAGTTTTATCGATTGTGAAAATCAGATTTTGAATATGATAATGGTTTGATGAATGAATTAGTATCATATTCGATTTCGTGGATCAACAATGCTCACGCTGAGCGCGAGATATCACATGATTTTAGATAAATAAAGGAATATACAAATGTTGATAATTATACTGAAATTTTTTATGAAACAGAAAAAAAAAAAGTCCACCATTCGGTCTACCAATATTTCACTCTTTGTCTTCTCCGTTGTATAAATTTGTTGTGCACCATGGGTTCATTGAGACTCGAAGGTGGATCACGATCTATTATTATTTTAAACTACCCTGAATACTTGATAGGCAAAAATAAGCTATACACTCTAAGAACATTTATATTGTATTGAAGCTAGCTGCCAAATGAAAAATTTGGCAATTGAGATAAATAATGTGATCTCGTAGGCAATTCTTGCCTGCAAGTCTGTAAAAGTAAAAAGAAATAATCAGGTAAGAGAATTGTTTCACCTTTTTCGGCAAAAGCCTGAGGATAACAAAACTCACTCGTCAAACATGGGATGGTAATAGACGCTCGCGTACTTCCTCATCCTCTGGATATTCTCTGGATTTTTCGGCATTAGGTATATAATGTGTTCCATTAAACTTACAAAAATATCGCCCCATCTCGTAATGATGCACCAACTCAGCGGGACAAGCAGGTGTCAAATTTTCTATGAGTAAAAATAGACGACAATATTCAGTCTTTGACTCGGCTTATTTGCAAATCATTTGTTCTCAAAACCCCACGTACCTTGAGCGGTATAACGTGCGGACCCGTCCTCTGCAAAGACGTCATAAAAAGGCTGGTTAGATCCACCAGAAAGCTCCCCAACGCCCATTTCAGCCATCCACTCTGTAGGGGCTGCACAATGTGGATCCCATCCAGTTATCACACACATGTAGTCAGAAGTTCGATGCCTCATTATCATTCCAATGGCGTACTTTACTTCTGGCACTCTTCTTTTCGGTGGCGTTTGTTCCTGTAGCAAAACAATTGAGTAAGATCATTGTAGAATATTTAAACAAGCTGAATTCATTACCTCCGGTACAACTTTGATGTACCGTTCGAAATCTCCAATCATCGTCAGGATGTAACCAGCTTGTCCTCTCGACTCAATCTTTGGATCCTGTAGAGTAATTCGATTTCAAACATACCCTATTGCAATGATCAAGTTTCATATGATTTTTATTTACCTGATCTATTGCATTGAGCGTGTTTACTATTCCACTTAGGTCCATTCGATGAAGCATGTAAAAGCGTGTAAGATGTGATATGGTAGTTGTGTCATACGGTTGGACAAGATGTAATAATTCTAATGCCGAACGAAGACGGGCTGCCCTGCCGTTAAGCTGGGTGCGTTGTCTACCCGCAACTTCCAAATTACTTGCCATGCGTTCAATAACCTAGGCACAAGAAAAACCATCCATTTTTTTTCCAGTTTTCTGAGACTGCAGTATAAAATTACACTTCCATCAATATTAGGGTCTTACCTCTATGGCTGTTGCACTATTGTGAATGTTATATCGCTCAATGGGACAACGTGAGATCCCGCCAATTCTTGGACAACTACTCTTGGTGAGCAATTGTCCTCCGTTAAATACATCGATGTAGAAACTGTCATCATCCTCCGATTCTGGGGTATTACTGCAATCGAGATCGGATATAATCAACGAACGAGGAGATAGAAAAATTATAGGAATTAGAAAAAAAAAAGTCATTACTATTTTTCCTTCCAACGTAACAAGAAATGGGCGGGAAAGCTGACTGGCTCGCAACGGACACCTAATCTTCGGGCCACGCTCTCAAAGACTATGGCCAACGTAATGGGAATACCATGTCTACTTTCCAGTACCTGAAAATGATAACGCATGTAATCATGATTCTTAGAGTACCAGGAAATAATTATCTTGTTTGAAATTACTCAGAGTTGTATTTCCAGAAAAATTGAAAGCTCAATCGATGTTTCTTACCCGATTAATGAAAGAGTTTTCTGAGGAATAGAACATCTCACTATTTCCATGAAAACCAAGGCGTCTGAACATAACTTCACAAAGTGCCGCTATAGCTTGTCTGGTCTCAGAACTACCCCATTGATTGTCATCAATGTTTGTTCGTTTCCATAGCTCAAATTGTTCCTTGCTTACGGAACATATTGGGTGGGAGGGATTCTGTTCTTTCAGATATTCTTTGACTTGATCAGCAATATTATCCAGCATAGAAGACACGTATGAGTATGGAATTTGCAATTCTGGTTGGCTCCACTGTGCTACAAAAACAGCCCCTCGCTCCAATATCTGTTCCTTTGGAGGTAAATTGACGTATGCATGCCACTCATCTTTCAGGTAATTCTGTCTCAGGTATCTCACGACCTTGTATGCATAGTACTGGTGAGTCAAATTACTTTTTCTAGAATATAGAATTATAATAGACGGTGCCAATGTATATCATTTTTAAATTTAGCAATATGTTTGTCAAAACATAACTGACTTGGCTGGAGAACGGATAAGAGTTATAAGCTCGTCAATTTGGAAATGACAGGCTAGTGGACAGGTTGCTGGTGGATCGAATTCCGTTAAATCTGAGTTAGAAAGCTCTTGTCTCTGATAATACTTGGTTGACATTAGTGACAGTTGATGTCGTAATTTCTTTCTATACATCAGCGATTTTTTAACTTCGTCCAGCCAATTTGTCACCACTGTTTTAGTTCTTTCGTTAACTTCATAAAGTTCCTTCAGGTCTGGCCACCTGGCAAAATCGGTAACATAAGTAAACTTATGAAACTACAGAACGAAATGCAATTGCTATCTTGAAAATGATTACGACAAGTGGGGGTGAGCCATTAATAACTCATGACAATGTTTGGTAAAGATTAAAAGCACAATTAATAAAAACATGGTGATGATTGTTATTATTACAACAGTTGGAGCGTAACGATGTGAAACTGGGGTGTTAAGTAAACGCTACTGACGATGATGACTTGCATTTGGGGGTTGAAATCAGTACCTTTGGAAAAACTTTTCCCTCCACAGTTTGTTGCTCCCTGTAATAATCATGTATAAGTGCCTGCACGTCAAGGCCAGGTTTATGATATCTGTCATTTCAACACGATCATCTTCGAGCAGGTACTCGATGACTTCAGCTGGCAATGAAGTTATTGGAGATTCAGACACCATTCTCACTTGTTTAGCGAAATCACCAGCTCAAACACACTTTATCGATTACTACTCGTTATCTGACTTTTACGAATATTTACAAACTCACAACTTGTGATAAAACGTCATTCCGCGACTGCTGCTGCTCATAACACCGCGTCGAGCATTCGTGAAGAAAGTGGTGGCGCCATCCTTGGGGAGCTAATAACATGGTGAGTACAAGGTGAGGAGTCGAAAAGTGATTCAGGTTACCGACATTTTCAATATCAGATACCGGTCGCTCGCGAAGAACCGCGCTGAATATTCGTTTTGGCAAGGACGTGAGATAATTAGGTAGTCTTCATTTATAGCCGTATGTTATTATTCGTTCACACACACTGATGAACTCATATACATAATTATTGACAAATTTTTTGAAACCACACCTTCGAACAATTATATTCGATAATGTGTGGGGGCTACAACAATTCTGCAGTATATGCGTGCAAACGATCGATGAATAATGAATGAATTATAAATTCATCTTCCTATTTTTAGTGCGATAATTATCCCGCCATGCATAATAATAGATATTCTTTAAGTCGAATTAATCGAGAAATGAAATTCCCGAGGTTCCTGGGAGACTGATTAGGTCATACACCCGATAATGTAATCGAAGAATCCGAGGAACCGTATATTCTTGTATAAATAATTCACACCGCGTAATAACGCACAAATAGAATATCAGTCGTTCGATCTCAAGTTACGAACTTGAAATCACTTTAGGACGACTAAAGATCGCTCGAAACTATCCGATTTCATTCACATCTCAAGAGGGTTCCAGGAGGGCGAAATTGACAGCGCCGATATGTATCCCATATCCCTATACATACATGTTTCCGTTCACCTCGACCCTGCCGATTCCCGTTCCCAATTTCCCCGTTCCCCTTCTTCCCGCTACCGATTCTCCTTGATTGTCGAAGAGCTGGGGGCCGTTGGCCCCGTGTGGCCGATCGCGATCATTCGCCGGGTAGCCCCCTATGCCCACCTGCAGGTTCCCTTG
This sequence comes from Athalia cordata, assembly GCA_963932425.1. Taxonomy (NCBI): domain Eukaryota; kingdom Metazoa; phylum Arthropoda; class Insecta; order Hymenoptera; family Athaliidae; genus Athalia; species Athalia cordata. Next base: position 39,677,011 of record OZ010626.1, read on the forward strand.
ACGGGAGGTAGGTGTATACCGGTTTCTTGGTAACATCGGAACGATGCTTCTTCACAGTTATCGTTCTGTCTTATTTGGAGGCGCCAGGTTTCTTAAATCCCTCCAATTTTTTCGATATCGAATCCTACAGCTACTCTGCAGCGACAGTCTGTCTGTAGTACCTCCTGAAAATCTATCCGATAATCTCTACGGTCTACGGCTGCAGCTGCAGAGATAAAACAGGACGTTGATGATCCGATAAAAATCGGATAAAAATATATATCGCACGCGAATCACGATGCGAGTCATTATGGCTCCTTTGATCGTCCTGGTCTTCCTCCTCGCCAACACCAGACTTCAAATCCACTCAGCACCGGCTACCTACGATCAGCAACAAACTGGGGACCTCAACTTCCAGCTTCATCTCAAGGACATTCAAATCGTCGCTCTCCTGGATTCAGGTCTCCTAGGGGATTATGCAGGGGTACATATTACATAATATCTATCATATCTCTACGTCTCAGTGATAATTTATCTGAACATTTTTTTGAATCAAATATAAGAGTACGTGCAGAGACATTTGAACAGAATGATAATTTTTCTAGCTTACACCGTCATACTTTCTGTTTTAGGATTACGACTACGCCTACGATTACACTGACTTTACCATAAAACCGACAACTTCGAGCGCAACGACAAGCAGTCCGAGTACTTTGGCGACTTCCATCAAACCCTGGCACACCTGGCCAACGATCGCACCCTCTGCCACAGTAACCGAAGCGACCGCGTCGATAATTCCAGAAAATCCAAGCGAAGGAGAGCACATTTCGACCGATGCTTCCGCGCCAGAATCTCCAAAACCTGTAGAACAACCTGCAGAAGTCCCGATAGAATCAAAGCCTGCGGATGAGGATAAGGATAAGGATAAGGATTCTCACCAACAAGCAGAAACTGCATCCGAATCATCGTCGGATGAATCGATAAAAGATCCTGAGTCGTCTGCAGTAGCGACAAAGGCATCGGCTGCGACGTCGGAACCTAAGTTGGTACCTTTGATCGAACTTGCGCATCCGACGATTGCGAAAAAAATTTCATCTGAAATACTTAAGGAGAAGATCATAGCCGATAAGGAATTGACACCGGCTGAACAGGTCCCTGATTCTATAATCAAACCCAGCACTTCAGTCCAAGTTGATTCCCCATCCGCACCCACACTTGAATCTTCCGTCGATACAACTGTGCAACCGGGAAATGGCGAAACATCAACGGAACAGAGCCAAAAAAATCAGAAAAGATGCAGCCCGGGTCAGACTCGCGACCAGAAGGGACGATGCCGTAGTCACAATCGCCGCAGACTCGCGTCTTCGCTACTGCCGTGAGTATAAATAATAAAGATCTAATTCATATGACTTTTATTTATAAATCCATCAATTTTTTTCATCTAACGATAAAACGAGGTGAATTATTAATACCTCTGTTTTCATGAATTCTCCTCGTCTATTTCCAGATTTGGGATCAGATTGGCACCAAAATTACATCGGCGCAGGGACCTTCATATACCGTCCATGAGTCCGTCTGCTGATGAATATTAACGTCGTTGTCGGATTTATTAATGGGCGATCGCGGCTAACGAAGAATAACGCTGTAAACAAAATCATTATAATTCCTCGACTATTATATGTTACGCATAATTTTAAGATTAAAATTATACCTATATCCAGAACTTGCGCATGTCTCGAACTGCTTATAATATTACACAATCCCAATCCACTTGCAACATAATTGAAGTATGAATATTACATAGTCTGATATTTACATATCGTATATAATATCATTATAACATCCACGTGACCTAGACATCTATTGCACTTTGATCGTATCATAGATCGTATGGATTCCTGAGTTGACGTGGTCATGATAGTATATTTTCGAGTTAATTTATGCCGCAGATAATTTTTTCCTTGCAACAAAAAATTTAAACAATGATATATCTACGTTTTCCCGTTATGATCTTGATTCATATTCTACAACAGATAAGTAGTCTTCTTTACATTTCTTAACGGAAATGAACAAAAGAAAAGAATAAATAAATAAATAAAAAAAGCGTTGAAACTATTCATGTAGAGATCACTTGAACCGTGAAGGTTGTTTAAACGTTCGGATCCCGCGAAATTAAGTGACGGGTGTGGGAATAATTATTTAAATATGTACAGTTTAGAACAACTTGACCTGCTAAATAGAGGGGAAAAAAGACAACACATGAATTTTTAACCGCAGGGAATTGCGAGCTAGTCGCGAAGTGAATAAATATCTGTACAGGGTATGGTTAATAATCGCCAACTGAATTGCACTCGAAACATGACCAACACAACGTTGAACCAGTTATGGTACATGTATAGGTATGGTATAACAACATGGGGGGACATCGGCATCGTGGCAGCTGCGACACGTATTAATAAAATGTAATAAATTATATTCGTATGTCTATGTAAGTGAATATGCGGACGCATAGTAGACACATATGTAAATTGGAGGAGGATTGCCTACCCTCTCCTCTGGAGTTCCGTCCACTCCTCATCTGGTCTTCAATCTTCGCAGCTATAGCACCCCGTTGCGACGCTATACTACGCTCTTCTTCGTTTCAGCTGCAGCACAGGAGGAATTCACTCGACGTAGCCCTAGCTCTCCAGTCTTTGACCAGACTCGGCCGTGTTAGGCTGACGATCAACTCACAACATATAATATAATTGTATAAATAATAAATGCATTAAATTACAATAATCATCTTACACGTGTACAAAGATTTATTACACATTAGGTATATACTTATACCTATACTCGAAACTACAACCTACGGTACTGAGGATTCACTCGTTCATTTATATCGTGCGCGAAGATAATATTTATTAAAGAAAAAAAAAAAGGAAGGAAGAAAAAAAAAAGAATCATGACTCGTGACGTTACCGCAATATTTTTGTTGGGTATAATTGCAACCTGCGTATCCGGAGCCCCCACGACCTACGACCAGAGGCAAGATGGGGATTTAAACTTTGCGGCTAAATTGGAGAATATTATGGTCGTGATAGCGACACCCTCGAAACAACCTACGGCTTCCTCAGCTGTAGCGGACGAGATCGCGGCATATTTGACCTTGGTACAGGGCAGTGAAGATTTACTTCCGGGGAAACATGCTTCGAAGGAAGATCGTCTGGTAGTCGTTGATTCTCAAGAGGGTTCTCAACGAGTCAAAGATACCGAAGACTCTTCGGAAACCAACGAATACGAAGCTTCGGATGAAAAGCCCCCGAAACCTGTGGAACGAGATGCAGAGATATCAGCAGCACCCGCATCAGCGTCGTCGGAAAAATTAGATTCTAATGAGGAATCTGATAAAGTTGTTCTCATTGAAGAAGTAATCAAAGGCCCGGGAAAACCGAAAGCTAGAAATTTATGGAACGATATCGGAGACGTGACACCGGATGATCCGCAATCAGGAAGCTCCTTGAAAAAGGAACTCGCGCTTCAGGGACTCGAAGATCTTCAAGGCACCGGTTCGTCCCCGGGCGAAGAAAGACAAAATCAAGCAAATTACCACAACGAAGTTGGATTGCTTGGAAACCACCATCACTATACTCTCCTAGGAACCGGCATCGAAGATTGTGGTCCATACAGACGCCGAAACAGTTACGGCATCTGCCAACCCATCTCTACGGAGTAATTTATACATATAATGATTTGTAACCATAATATAAATATTCTAAAAAAATAACTTAGTAAATCCTTTATCACGTTTACATAATGCCTATGATATATGTTCCTTTCAGATGATTATGAGTATCATATAATCTATGATTTACTATTTTCTTTTTTTTTTTTTCATGTATATTGTTGATATAAATATATATTTCTTATATTCTTCATCTCTTGTTACCTGTTAATCAATCCTCCACTTCATCTCCGCATCCCAATTAGTCTGATACCGAAATTTACCTAGAATTCGTATCATGTAGCTGTACCTATATAAAAAACCTTTGCCAGCTATACATACGTATCTATCTTAATTCGGTACATAGCATTGGTATATAAAGTCGTCGAATTACCGCTATACCTAGTTTATGTACACCTAGGTAAAATCTATACATACTTATGTATACCGGAGCGAAGTAGAGAAAGAAGACAGAAGAAGATCGGGGAAATGAACTCCGCGGGGCCATGTCAGGACGTTGCCCTTTCGCAAATAGTCTTCATTTTATTGCCTGTGCAGCAACGTTCGAGTAACAGATGTGATATAAATCTTGTCAGTTTTCGGTATGTGTCTTGCACGGATATGAACGTTGAAGCGGATCCGATGGGTTTTAATTAAATCTGTTTCGATCAAGTCCTGGAAAAAAATAAATAAATAATTGCAAACATAATTCGAATCCGCGATGTTATTATAACGTGTCTTTAACGGTACCATTGCAAATTTTTTTTACCTGGTTTATAAACGCGTGTGGAACTGAATTTCTGAATACCAATTCATCTGAACTCGAGCGGATGAGGTTGGAGGTATTCCATAAAAAAATTGTTTACAGAATGAACTCAGGCGGTTCTTGAACTTGTCAATAAAAGCTTTGGTATCTATCGTAAAGTTACGGAGCTGGTTCCACTTCTTGTTTCTGGGCAGAAGGTAGGTATAACTTAAGCTTTGTCCGTTCCCAGTAGATACACTGGTGGGGATCCTGGGGCTGGTCGAGCTGGTTTCTTCGGTCCACCAAACCACGTCGATCCTCCGAGCAGCCAAGACGTATCATAAAATCGCCCTCTGCAATATTAAATTCACCTTTTTATATAGTTTGTCGTAATTTTCATCCACACATATTTACCCGCAGATGCGTAAGGATAGATTGATCTGGAATAAAAATTTCACAACAGCCAACACGATGATAAACACGACGATTTTTAAATCGGCGTTCATTCTACTACTGGTGCAGTTATCGCGCGCGATGCCTGCAGACATTTCTTCCGCAGAAGAAAAACCCGAGGGAATCGGTAGTCAGCTCATTCATCCTTCAAAATCTACCGGCGATCATTACGATCAAAGACAAAACGGAACGAAAAATTTCCGCATCCACGTTGACGGTGTTTTACTTGTTGTCGCACCAGCTGAAGCGCTTCTTCTAGCTGGAGATCTCGATCCTTCATCATTTATCGGTAATTTTGGTAATGAAGGAGATGGCGAATCTTCGAAACCAGGTCTTCTAACTCCACCTGCTGTGGATGCACCGAACAAACCATGGTCTGCCGAAGAAACGCAGAAACCGGCAAAACAAAAATCGAGGCACAGGTTTGTTATTTACATTACATAAAACTTTGCAATTTTAATTTCATAAGCAATAAAATTTTGTAATAACTTTTTATTTTTTTACGTCGTTTGGTTTTCAGTCATAAATTATGGCTGAGCAGTTTGTTTGGACCACTACTGCGAAGCGTTGCATCAAAAGGAGGGGAAAAATTGCATTGATCAAGAAAATCGACCGTCGGGAGTTCTAAAATTATATTTATAATGATAAACATACCCCACTGTAATCGTATTATAAATGTTCATGTCTATGATAATGATGATAATATAATAAATGGTGTCAAATTAAATCGTTGAATAACGTTCAATTCCGAATTTGATCTCCCTTGCGCTTGTTGGAGGTCGTTCTAAAATTCATTTTTTTTGGACAACGTAGAATTACATAGGAAAAATAAACAAGAAATTACAATTATCACGTAATATATTCACCGGAATTTGGCATCGTGTAGTCGCCTTTCGGCTGACACGTGATTTTTTATATGTAGGTATATAATATATTGTATAAAAAATGCTACACCGCTACTCGATCGACACAAAAGATAATACAGTATAATATTTTATTTAGCTATAATACAATAATTGTTCGATAATTTTTATTCGTAGTATTTAGTGGGTGGAATACTTCGTCTTTTCTATGGCTAACTAATTGAATTTATCATCTATATATTTTTTTTTCAATTTTCTTAATGCTTGGTATTTGCCCACGTCAATTACACAATCGCGGTATATATTGTATGAGATTTTAACTTTTTTTTTGTTTTCATTTTAAATATCTTTCATAATATGATCATGTGATTCCTAGATGATTGTTCGTTTGCATTAAATCGCCCTGTCCTGCAGTACTCGTTGAAAACGTCAGGTTTTCTAACCATGAAAAAAAAAGAGGATCCGTCTTCTCCGGATGGAAAATATATAATTATAGGTGCTCGCGTATTTAGTAGTACCTATGTGCGTAAACCCTTTTGGGTGCCCTCTGGTAACATGACAAAATTATATCATTATGTTTACGTATAATTTGTTACCCTGTCTATTTCGGATTGAAAAAAATCTATCAGTACTACAAGAATACGACATAGGATTACAGGATTACATCGATTAGACTAGAATATTATAAATCTCTCATAGTATTCTCCAACAATCTTGTCAATTATTATTGTTCAATAGTTCAATTTAATTTTATCAGCACACGTTAGTATGGTGTACAGTCTACACTTTTTTCTTGTGTTGCGTTACGTTGACAACAATTTTTTTTTTTTTTTTCTTTCTTCATTTAGCATTAATTCAACACAGCCACTTTTATAAAATTTTATACCGGCGCCACAGAAACTTCTTCGGGTATAAATATTTATGCATATACCTGTACTCAAAATGGCATCTTGTCTCGTCGAGAGGGAATTGCGTATAGATTATTCATAGTAATTAATAATCGAACCGTGCAATTTTCAGTACGATGAGTAACCCAACAATTGATCAAGCCCCGAATACAAAATGTATTTGGTATCGGTAGTCAATCGTCGTAGTACTTATTCTTATTTTACGAATTCGTGAATTTCCAAAGCAATGTATTTATAAGTTTGCGCGACCAAAAATTAATCAATCAATCGATCGATCGGTCGATCGATTTCACCAATAAGAAAATATTGACCGTAGAATCACATTTCATATCGGTTTAGAATAAATTTTAATTACAATTTTTTTTTCTACCCACTTTCACATTTCTTCGACAACAAAATATATATTTACATGCAATGTCATCTACCTATAATATAATCTCACTTAAGTATCATGAAGTCTATAAAGCAAACGCTGGCCATTTTTACAAAGCCCAATTGGTACAGGGGTGATTCCGATTATGCGCACTATTATGGGTACATCGTAAATTAACCCATCTCGCCTAGTCTTGCGTATCGATTACCAGCTAACAATGGAACGATATCAAGCGGCTATTAATGCGATCTCATATACCTAATTCTTTTCGTTACTCAACGCCATTGACTATAATTGCGCGTTGTTGATAATTACTCTTTCGTCGTACGTTATATCGTTGAAAATCGATTATCATACTCAAATTAATAAACGGCGGGCAACGTGCGAATCCAAACCCATTTTCACCGTCGTTGTTGGATCATTTCTATCATGTTCGGATTCAGACTCTCCGCATCGTTTTTCGCCGGCTCGAATCTAAAAAGTATAAACAGAGTGCTGTATATTATAACGTAGACTGTATTCGGAAACCAATCGTGCCAGTTGCTTATTACGCAAATTACCTGCGCCGTTGGATAATCCTGAACACTTTCATTGATCAGAGTTTTCTCTCCACCTGACACGTTCGTCATGGAATCTTCGGACGCACGCAGTAATCCTGCCAATTTTCTTACCTCCTCAAGTTCTGCGAGGCTAATATCCACCTTGCATTCAAGCTCGGACCTGTCAAACAGATAAGACGAACGTATATTTTCCGAAGTTTGAACTAAGACACGCCCTACTGCAGTTACTATGAAAACTTTATTACTTTTCATCTCTCAATTCCTGGATGCAAGTATCGTTGTCTAGTTGTATAATTCGAAGGACTTTTAAAAGCTTTGTAACGAGGTTATCGACGTCGATAACTTGATCGACGAGTGATATAGCTGGACAATAATCTGCGAGCTGTCCTGGATTCTCAGATATACCAGCCTCCGATTCGCTCAAAGATTCGCACTCGTCATCTTCTTCGTCCTCTACCTAATTTCAGGACAATGAAAAAACAGGATTAGCCATCAAATTATCAATTCAATTAAAAAAGAAAAATCTTTGGCATCCTACCTTACGACGATGGAGGATTGCCTGGGTGAGGTTCGAAAGGCTGGTAGATTCGTCGGTGAATCGACCGTGTGTTCCAGTATTTCTTGAATGCTCGTCATTTCCGTTTTCCGTGTTTCCAAGCGCTCTGCGAAGTGAGTCACTACTCGAAACCATATTGTGGGAGTAGGTGTCGGGCAGAGGAACATCTTCCAAAACGCTCTCCATCATGAGGCACGGTTCAGTTTCAAAGTCCAACAAATCGGAAGACGAATCCAGACTCAGATCTGTCAGAAAAATTCTTTCTATAGCACCAGATCCCGAAAGTATCAAAAATAGCTTTGGTGTCCACTTGACGGTACTCAAGATTAAATTACCTTTATGCAGCTGCTTCAAGGGGTCGACAAGTGTAGATTTTTTATCCACCGGTTTGCCTACGAAAGGATGCGTCGCTGCATTTCTGATAGCTCCTATGACAGCTGACACGAAAAATCCTCTTTTTGGACTAGGAGTAAATTCCTTCAAACTTTGCCTGGAGCTAACAGGACTCGATTCGACGCTGCTGTTGCTACGACTGTACGCCTCGTTATGATATATCACATCCTAAAAGACAAAACAATTTTTAACTCTCGGTAGATATATGACTTTGTGATAACGAATGAATTTTCCTGTTTTATTTTCAACTATGGTATAATCATTGTATATACGATTTGTTGTTTGGATAAAAGTAGCGCTTCGCGTGTCGATGCAAACAGCACATTATAGTGCGGTGTCTTACCTAAAAATGAGTAATGCAAATAACTCCAGCGGCCATTTGCGATATTGAAAGCCAAGCAGAAAGTTTGGTAAATTGTTTAAGTAAGTAAAGCGTTTTTTGCGGATTCCAAATTAGCGTGTGTTGTGTAAATTATTTTCTAAGTGTATGGTAATTAGACGAAGTTATACAGCTCGTTACCAATGTATATCGTTGCGATGTCTGTTTGAGTTAGCTGAAAATACGTAAATTATTGCGAGCAATAACTCACCCAACGGCACATTTGGTGATCACGAGTGCATTGAAAAATAAAAAACATTCGAAACGTTAGCTGGCAAAATTATCCTCCTGCTTGGCTTTTGAATACCTTGAAAGGAGAACCATATTCCGAGATAGGCAGTAAAGTGTCCCGCAAATTGACGTTAGCACTTCAAATAATTTTTCTACCATCTAGTATTTCATTAGTTGTATTTGCTTCCTACCTCGAGGTCCTTCTCTGAGATATTGTAAGAAGTTACGAGCTGATCCACTAATCCTTCTAATCTCGTCCCCAATCCGGACAGAGCAACAGCCGCCCCGGAAACTGCAGCTCCCTGAGTCAGCAGCAAATCTCTGCTCCGTCTCTCAACGGCATTCATTTTCAAATTGATCGACAGGTTTTCTTGCCTGTTCAAAACGAATCAATAAATAAGATGTAACGAATAAGCAATGCGCAAGGTCACATGGCATTCGTTGATTTACCTTCGTTGTTCGCTGATGCGTACCAAGTGTTTACACTCTTCCATCTGCCTTCCCAGCTCAGATTTGGTTTGCCTTAGATGTTCATCTTTCCTCTTTGCCTGAAAACATGTCATTCATATTGATCGGAAGCGAATTTTCAAAACGTAGATATAAAGATCCCAGTACTGTGTAATAAATTCAGAAGATGTATATTATAATTCGCCAACCTCCGCTTCTGCTTCCTTGAGGGCTTCTGACAGTGTAGCTTTTTCTTCTTGGAGAAAATCCTGCATCTCCATCGATTCTGCTTCCAATTCCTGCTGTTGTTGCAGTAGAGTTTTTTGGGCGGCAATACTCTTCTCCAAATCCTTGATTTTTGTTTTTTCAACATTTTATTCAATTAATTTTTTTGTTTCATTACATACCGCGGGTCAAGTTCGTGATTAATGCATAATCGGTACATACCCTGTTCAGCATACGACAAAGAGATTGTAAGTCTTCTATTTCAACTTGCTGATTAGCGACAACTTGCCCTGACGATTGTATGTGGGATTCTAGTTCGAGAAAACTGTCGCCTTCTGGAAGTGCAAAATATTCGTAATGACATATTTTTATCCGATAATCAAGTAAGAATTTAAAACAATGGGACATACCTGCATGCTCGGATTGGGGGGTGCCCAACATTGCCAGAACCCTCTGGGCGTTTCTGTCCAGTTCCTGTCGGGCGAAGGCATGATCCGCTTTTTCCTCGTCTAGAGTTCGCCTCAATTCAGCAACCTGCGATTTGAGTTGTGCGTTTTCTGCTTTCGAAGATGTTGACTCTTCCGTGAGTCGTTTCACCTCGGCATGAAGCAATTTGACATCCTCCCAGGTACCCTCAGTCTGGCAACTTCCGTCAAGCCTGTCGGCTCCCTTGGGATCTGGGATTGCAGAAGCGACCCCGGCGAATACCTTTTCTACATCCAGTCCAGTCAAGGCGGTCTGCACGCTTGTTTCGTGATAAATCCGCGTCTTTTCAACAGTTTTAGTTCTCGGATGTGGAGGCAAACTTTTGTGCGGTGTTGCATCTCTCAAGGGAACCAATTTTTTACTAGTTATTCTATTTAGACTGGCATCTCTGCTACCTGAGCGGCTTCTAGTCGTCTTATCATTCGATTTAGGAACTGTAAATTTACTTCGATTTCTTCTCGGTAAAGTGGCGTACGCGTCTAGCGCTTTGTTATCTAAATTAGGATTAGTTTTATCTTTACGGACATTTTTCGACTCGGCACAGGAGGTACTATAGCTTTGGCGGGGGGTGCTGAGGAGCTTCCTAGTTTCGTCGGAAGGAGTAGACCCTGGAGTCCTGCCCTTGGTGGTGGATCCCCCTCGGGATCTCGTGCTGCTTGTTCCTCTTCCCCTCTGCGCCAAGTCCTTATTAATCTCTGTGGTCAACGCCGAGGGTAGCGAGTCCGGAATTGGCCTAGTCCGGGTTCGGGGAGCCGCAGGTGTAACGCTTTGTCTCGTGGCGGTAGTAGAACGACTTCCGCCATTTGTTGGGGTCGCTTCCCTTGCAGTGCTTTCTCTAAGGGACGATGGTTTTTCCCTGGATCGTCCCCTGTCTCTAGATCCCGATGGCGCCTTCGACGGTAGAGTTCTCGGTGTTGCGGCTCTGGTTTTCAACCTCGGAGTAGTGGACGGAGCATTGCTCGACGTGGTAACTTTGCTACGGGATGGTTTTTGGGGTTCGACGGTACTACTGACCTTCTTTTTATTGACTGTAGTATTGATCATAGCTCGTTTATTGTTTGTTCTCGTAGCACGAGCCGAAATACTTCCAGCGACCGACGAACTCTCACTGCCACCTTCGCTGGTACCTTCTCCAGCGTTGAGCCTCAAATCATCGGGAAGCACAGCGCATGGATCTTCGTAAACCGAGCAGCAGCTGACCAGACTCGAATCGCACGAGGCCTCGTCTAAACCGCCACAACTACTCGCGTAATCAACGCTATTCCTGCTACGAACCCTGGGTAATTCCGCGGCGCAGCCCTCGACACCGCTATCGCTGCCGTCTTTGCTATCCTTACTTTCCCCTGGGAATTCTTTCGCCCCAGATTCAGTCGTTTGCGAGCGATCGTTGTCCTTGCGAACTGATTCGGGAGTTATGTGTATCACTGTCACATTACAATCGCTGTTCATCGTGCCGTTAGGGTCATCATCGCCCGAAAATTTATCATCCATTGGAGAGGCCAGGTCCTCGTCAGGTACACCTGAATCCTGCCTGGCAACGTTTTGCGGGAATGGCGCGGCAAGGGTATTGCTTTCATTCGATACTTCCATCTTGAATCTTACGAGTTTTCCAACGTTATTGGCTGTGGGATGTATTCGATTCTCACAGAAATATTATCATTCTGAAAAAACATGAAAAGGTACTCAGTATAATCAGACCAGAATAATTACCATTAATTGCGAATATAACATTAGATGTACAATTGATTCTGCAACAATACTCATTAATGGCGTAAGCGATAGTGTGTGTAGTTGTGAAAGATAGTGAAAACCATTGTTGACAGATTTGTATTGTATCATTAACGTGAACTGCATGATTTTTTCTGTCTGTAACGAACGACAAGGGCCTTGTTCGGTTGGTTGCCATAGATGCAATCTAATCTAATCGAATCGAATCAAATCGCGACGTCAATAACTAAGGAAAAAAGAAAAGTTAAACTATAAAAATTCAGGCATACATAACACAGAGAGCAATATACCTATTAACACAACAAACTCAACCTGCAGTCAAACAAATTGCCAATCGACTGGCCAGGCCCTGCACGCGTATAGCATCTGAAAGTAATTGTGAAGGCAATCAAAACACCGGAAGTTAATTCCCTCCCACAAAATACCCGCAGGTAGTCGACGTCGGCTGTGTTAATATCGCAGATTAAACCGCGCGGAAAAATTCATCACTGCGTTGGTACCAACGAATCGGCTATCCACTACATACGAGGGGGGAAAAAAGAAAAGAAAAGGGAAACGCGTGGAACGGCTATTACAGCATAATTATTGCCGCCTCAAGTCCGTTGTGACATTGAACGTGAATTAGCGAACGTACATACGTACACATTGATGTATAGGGACTTCCCTGTATGAGCGTGTTCGTTACACGTGCGTATACGATAGTTATACAAGTATGTGTTATGAATGTAAGCGAGGCGGTAACCGTGGAGCTAAGCCGTTGCTGCAATGACGACTGTACGGCGATATAATATCCGCTATCCTCCACTATCTGTCCTTTACCGCGAACTTTCAACGCGACAACACGAAACTGAAGTCTCCAGGGGAATAACCGACCTCATTTTGTTGCCGCGATTGGAAGATGCTCGGACGACCTCCCGCAATAATCGACCTACCACGCGACGTGCCTGTTGTAGATATAGGCAAACGTGCCGCATACTTTTCATGTTATTTGTAATCGAGTTGTAGTACTGTGCGCACATGAGCCGCGTGAGAGCGTCCATAAAATTAATAAAAACAAAAACTAAAAAGAGAAATAAGAAGTTTAGCGGTTTCGTGGGGGATTATAGAGTAATTAATCGATCAGTGAACGTGACAACTTGGAGACATCGATGAATATTTGCTCCGTATAAAATGGTGAACATAAAATCGGGCATGCATTCTTCAAAGGTAAAGGAACTTAAGGGCGATGGTCTTAAGATCGATCTCGATTTCAACGGCCTTGAATTAAAGGTATCTGGAGACGGATGCCACGTGACAATTGCGAAGAATTGTGGATTGATCCGGGTCGTCGGGGACGGTTGTTCGGTGAAAGTGAACTTGAACGATGGTAAAATCGAGTACAAGGGCGACGGTGGAAGGATTTATCTCGGACCAGGATCTCGGGCAGAATCTGTGAGCTACGAAGGTGACGGCGGAAGGGTCACCCTGAAAGAGAAAAATATGAGGCAAGAGAAAAAAGGTTTTGGATCAGAAAAATCCTGCTACTGCGCCCGAATTTCTCATTCAGATGTCGAGGTCGGAGATGTGGGGGCGGAGAATAGAGAAAACAGTGTCAACGAGCGTCGAGCTGCAGCTGCTGCAGCGAAAGAGAAGAGGAAAGAATTATCGGGGAGGTTAAAACGTAGCAAGACGATCATTTTTACGAAAATATCTGCCGATGATATTCCGACCCTCACTACAGTTAATAATAATTTCATAAGTAACTGGTTCAAAAATCCACACTCGGTTATGAAATCCTTCAAATCTCGCTCGTCCGAATCACTTTGACAAAAATTGGATCGGATTATTTTCTGTACGTAGAAAATAGCCGAAATAGATGAATTGTATTTTAATTTATAGTATAAGAGAGACGAAAATGTTTTTAGAAAATGTATTTATTACACGGGCATCATTATGTACGGCGGCTCGGGAAAGAACCGGCTTATTTGATGCTCGAGGTGATTCGATCGGACGATTGTTGGAAGAAGAAAGAATTACCGCATCGGGCAGCCTAGACTAAACACGCGCGGGTAATCCCATATTTGGTGCGACCTTCGAATGCCGAATTCAGCAAGTTTCGCTATTATTATATGCGAAACGGAATACTGAGTCTAGCCAAAAAAAGTAGAAATTCGTGTCGTATTTCCTGCACGAATTGAACATGTATATCTACCATTGTAATTTATTATATTATCCTTCTAATTATAATTTTAATATAATGAACGATGAATGTACAAAGTCTGATTCTATATGTATACGTAGAAATCCGTGGACTATACCAACGAACAGTATTAAAATGAACGTTAGCCTCAAATGCCTGTTTTGATGGTCTGTAGTTTTTTTGGTTCTTTTTTTCGCCCGCTCCAGCAGCCGCTGCATTCGTGATGTACCAGACTCGCTATATTACATGTGATAAAATCGTGTGATGGGTGATCGCATCTGGAGGTGCCATAGCAGCAGCAGCAGCTGGTTATATGTATATAGTGAATCGAGAAAGTTATTTTCAGATCTGGAACGAACGAGCGAAGGAGCTTAAAATGGTGATAATTAATTCCACCATTTCTCGAAACATGCAGATGATCCTCTGGCTTTCGTTAAACGGATTCAACTGCGTTTCACGTGCACAATATTGTACGTACTTACATCATAGCTGTGTTTGCGTTGGCAATTCGCCCAGGAGAAAGCAACACGAAATCGATCCTTGATCCCCGCGTTAGGTTGTGTAACCATCATATAGCAAAATATAAGATACGCGGAAAACCACACGTCCAAGGATCGTTATTCAATAATAAAATACACGTAATCCCTGCAGTCCCAGCCTGTATAGATCGAGAAATCATACTCGTACGAGTTTGCAAAAATAGAAATTTTTTTGAGAATTTCACGGCTCAGCGGGGATCCCGTTTAATCGTCGTAGAGAAAATAAGATTAGAGTTCGAGACAAATATAACTCGGGTGCATCCCTCGCGTCAAGACCCATTTATTCACGAAGCTGCGTCAAGCGGTAACAAAATGAGAGAGTGAGAGAGGAGGGTGAAAGCTATAAGCATTCTGTCGAGGGCATTTACCGGTCAAAATGTCAACCACCAATTTATCTTGTGTACCTACTGCATGTTTGCGAAACGAATTTTATGCAGCGCTAGAATTTAGATTCGCTCAGTAGCCCGTTTCAACTTGAATTTCATCATCGCCGAAGATTTATAATTATATGTTGATCATTGCATACTGAAGGGTTTCGACTTTATAAAGTACAACGGTTTCTCTCGAGGCTTTCGAATGAGTTTTTTTAGTCTACATTATTTGTTATCTCGTAGACCGGAAGCAGAATAAATTGATAAACAACTTGCAACGTTCGAACCGCAACACTTCCGCCCTGAAGTTACTTGTGATTCTATATAACGGTAACTACTATGATATTCGAACTGAAACAAAGCGTGCTAGTTCTAGGAAAATCTAAGCATTGTACTAGATGTTTGTTTACGCTTGTACGCTCCGAAACGAGAGCTAAGGATGAAAAAGAAAAGCGCACGTGGTCGTACAGTTGTATGGTATTTAGCTTGCTTTAAGATTTCACAAAGCCTTGATCATGCGCCTGAGTACTCGAGATACTTCACAGGGAATATATTATTGCTAGAATTGAAGAATAAATATCCAATAACACGACCTACGGAATCGTGATATTGCATTGCCGCAAGATCGCAATTGAAATTTGATATAACAAGATGTATACATGTATAAATCGTCGAGAGGATCATCGGCAAAGTACCCGGCGATGGACAGAGGGCATTGAAAATGTAACAACGTCGGAATATTAAATTTGTTATCGAAGGTCTTTGTGAGAATTGAAAGCAGCTGCAGGGATGCGAATCGGTTTGAGAAAACGCTGGACGAATATTAAATAAAACCCCTGTCGGCCATATTTAATGTTTAATCTGTCGTAGGTGGACATTTGCTAGTGTAAAGTAAGCTCGCAATTCAACCCTGACTACCATATAGGCCCGCATTCTGACATCGGAACAACAAAGCCATACCCTATTTCACGATGCACTTTTCATAAATTTCAGGTCAACTTTTATCAGGTCAGCTTTCAGTTACTTTGGAAATCAGGGCGATTCATCGAAAGAAATAAACGGACAAAGTACAGGGGATGAAAACGAATTGCCTGTATAGTGAACCGGAGAAATTTTGGCGATCAATGGGGGAGTAAAATATCGATGGGGTATTCGTCGTTGGGGGTGGTAAAATTAGTAAAAGTTCCTGTATCTACAGTTGCCATCCCTCTTAACATGATAACAGTTAAATCGATGAACTTGGCATCTCTCCCAAAAGTCTCGTTTACCTTGTATCGTCAGGATCATGTATATCATCACAAATCCAGGGGGATTGTTAGCTGTTGTCAATTGTCGCGTTTAACAGTCACCAGTTATCCATTAGTAATTTATTAACAATTTGAAAAGCAGGCACATCACGTATCACAGATACACGAAACTACGGAAATAATCACTTGTTTGTGAACAACTTTAATCATTTCTATGCCCACGCTTAGGCTCGTGCTCATCCTCCGGGTAGCCACGATTATTAAGATTATTCCCTCAGTCCGTTGTCGTTGTGCCGCCCCGCCGCTTCGCTGCACCGACCGACAAAACCCGATAAACCACGACCGTGTCCAGACTCCAGGATGTGCACGGAGAACTGCCGCACGAGCCAACGACGCCTAATTCAGGAATGAAACGACACCTCTTGGCTGCTCTCTCAACTTTCTTCCCTTATTTGTCACTACACAACAGGCGGATTCATTATGCACCACTCTGATGCAACCCTTGCGTAGTGACGCCATGTGAACTGCACTAAATGGAACTTGACATTTTCAAAAAAGTTAAGTGGGAATAAAATGAACAAAAAGTGAATGGCCGAAGGACATACAATGTTTATTTGAAATTTTTCATAGCTTCACTCATCGTTATTAGCGCATTTTCCATATTTTTTCTTTCAGTGTCACTTCGGAGGGTGTACCAGACTTTCTCTAATTGATGTCGCTGATATTTCTGGAATGTAATTACACGTCGTAAGTTGATTATTGTATTTAATATTAGAAGAAATAGTTTTGGATTGAATCATTAGGTGATAATTACTTGGATACAATCGAAACAATGTTTCAGGGTAGCCCCGATGTACAGAATTTTAAGATCCACCAGTCGCCCATCGATTCTGTTTACAGCTTTAATGGCATCAATAACAAATCTATGCGGTCCATGTCTGACTTTTATCAAAGCAATCCTTGTGTGCATATTAAAATAATTAGCTAATGAAAGAGAATAAACATTTTACAAGTTTTTGATAACAACAACCAACGTTTTTTTAGGAACTAATTGTTATACCATTGAAACCAGATTTCATAGCCGATACTCCAAAATCACCATAAAACTGCAAAACCTTTTGCTGTATTGCATTATGAAGCCCAATCGATCTTACAACCAAAGGCTTATCCGATGCGTCGACATTGTTTATCTGGATGGTGACATATCTGAGAATGAAAAATGAAAGATCTTATAATATCATGCATGTCATAAAGTCCTATAGTCAATATGTGAAATATATCTTTAGGCATACCTGTTTTTGAAGCGAACCATTATTTTAGGTTAGGTAGAACAGATGTACGATGATATCGATAGATTAAATTAATGACAACATCACATTACAGCTGATTGTCATCCACCACTGAATCGTCTCACGTCAGAATCCACCAATATCCAAGAAAATCCAATTTCCATCAAACTGTGTAATCAGATCGTCCGGCCGTACGAGGGCGAATGGTGTACGCACAAGCTATGTATATGCAGCACTGATGGTATGGTGTATTTCATAACAACCGACGAAATGGATTTTGGTGGGCGGTGCCGAGCCGGCCGGCTTTGGGATATTCGCACCACGCCGTCGGTTGTAGGAAATTTTAGTAGCCTGCTAGAATTCATCGGGTCCGGCATATTTTGTTCACCCCTGGAAGTGAGGTAAATTGATCGATAATTTAAAACAGAATATGTCTAATCCAATGTATATGTATACGTTTTAAAATATTTCTAAATTGACATTAGGTCGTGCGAATAGACCACGGATGTCGTGACACCCGAATTAAGACTCTGTTGTGAATAATAAAATATGTTGAACTCATTTTATGTCAGAGTTCAGCGCGTTGTGCAACCGAAATAATAAAGCGCCAAGGCGTCGTTGGATGTTTGATGGGGATACGGGGAAAAATGGGAAGATCGACGGTGGATATGGTGGTGTAGCATCGTATGGTCGTCGGGGTCTCATGTCTCATGCGTCTCTCGCGTATTCGTCGTTGTGTAGGTTTTGTTCACTTGAATTGAGAGTTGTGTGAAGAACGTTAGTCGTACGTGATCGTTCGGTGCGGTTCGACGAGGAGTGCTGTTATGCCGCCTGTTCTTTCTCGAAATAATTTTTCAATTAGATTCAATTAGGTGAGTCCTGACCACCCGAGAGACGTATCGTACGAGTTCGAATAGTGTACGTATGTTTTTTTTTAATTCATAAAACTGTCGATGCGGTTATCGTTCGGGAGTATAAATAACGTGCACCCACAGCTTCCGCTTTATTTCGGGAAAAGAAGAATTGACATCACCCCATTTGGTGAATGTTTGTCGTTCCTGGAATTTTAAAGTTAATCGGCATCGCGCCACTACGTTGACGTATCTTTCAAATAATTATTCTTTATCGGCTCACAGATATTGTGGGTGTTACTGCTATCGATACGCTCTTGAACTCCAATCCTCGTCACAATATGCCAACCGACACGTGTGATCGATGGGCGTGAGCAACAATGAAAAGCTCTTGCAAAAATTTCAATAATGAACACACGTGCAACATTAGACAGCTTGCATTGTCGTACGCTAAAGTTTCAAATCATTATCATTTTCACCCGGGTAGTTGTCAAAATTACATCATTTTTTAACTATAACACCACATCATCGTGTACAAAATTTTATCATATTCTATCGGGATGACGCTATTCGTCGCTTACACATAACATAATCACTATAATTTCAAATTGATTTTCCAAACGTGCTCAAGGTCTGAAGCGTTAATAACTGATATATACTCTGACAGATAGGAAAATTGAACACGAGGATAGATATCCATAAATAATTTTTAATTATATACGATTCCGCAAAAAAGATGCATAACGATGCCAGTCGAGTTTGCTATACATAATACCCATATCGCATGCCGATCCAGGCGGCAAGAATGCACCCGATGAGTTGCACCAGTGGTTGCACCTTGTTCCATGTTGTTTTTTGCAAAGCATTGATATAATTCAAGATAATGCAACCGATTATCTCACTCTCCTGTGTAACCTTATTTACGCCAAGAAAAACCGTCGTCATCATTACTCGATTTTACATCAATCAATTATAATAGTTCGCACCGCAACTTTGCTATGGGAATAATATCTCGATCTATGAGGAATCAATTATATAATCAGCTGTTCAGCCAAGGCCTTCCGCATCTGCCCGCATTTATTGCGCGTGATGAATTAAGGGCGCGAATTATTTCTTATCTGTAGTATTACAGCATGTTTAAAAAAAGATTACACACGTAATAATTAAAGTTATGTCTTCACCACCGTATGGTATTAATATCTCTACAAAAATAAGAAAGATAACGCGGTCGAAGGCTGAATATTTTCCACACTATCGAGTATGAATTTGTTGATCATGCGTAGTTTTATTGATAGTTACTTCTAAAGTATCAAACTTTTCGACGATTTTATACACCGATATGACATGTTACCGTTTATGGAACGTTCCTGTCAAAATGAAATTTCGTTCTGTTATACGTAATAAGTTTTGTCATTATGCACAGTTGTTATCGGTAATATATCCGCTGTATAATCCAATAATAGTGTTCTCGGATCGCTCCGTACGTTATCTCTTTGCCATGTCCGGTTGTGGTAACGGGAAACATTTCACACTGCATAAAAGGGGAAAAAAAACACGAAACAATGAAGAAAACAGCGTAAAAAAAAAGAATATCCTTCCGTTTATGTTGTAGTCGTACGCACTTATTAGGAAACGTGGTATCCTCTACGTACTTGGCAATCCATTTTTATCCTGTATAGGTATATCTACTGCATACGAAAATCAATGTAATATCGTACGCGACGATGCGATTATGAATCAATTTTCTATCAGATAGTCCAAGGATCGGGACTACTTTTTGCACTTTAAATGCAAACCACTTACGATTAGAAATCGATCTTATCGGATAGGCCAAGGATCAGGTTCTAGTTTTTGCACTTTACAATGCAAATCATTTATTATTCATTAATGTCATTATAAGTGACGGGCTATGTTCGATAAAAAAAACGATTTATAGAAAGCTCATTTTCTTCTTACCTTTTCGGATGCAGGTAGTTCAAGTAGATAAAACTCCCATTCGAAATGCCTTCGACGGCTACGGCGAGGACGAGTCATGTGCTCAAAAATGACCTGGATTGGGTTGGGGAGGTTCCGCGTACCGGTGCATTGGCAAAATACCGGGAATCCGCATCGTTCTGTTGGAAACGACTTAGAATCATTATAGAAGATCCAGATATCCTCAAACTAAAGGTATAAAAATCAATTCGATATATGTGAAATGACATTTGTAGCAGATGTTTATCTTATCTGCAAATAGCGATACTAATAATAGACTTTACGGAAAAATCTCGTAGATGAAAGTATGGGAGGCGATGGAGGCTGATCCAGAATTTCACCCTCTCCGAGAAACGCTAAGTGTGGATGAGCAGAAAAGAAGAGTTGCCAGACAATCAGTTCGGCTTAATCATACAAATTTATTGCCACCAAACGTTAGTCAACTAAGATATAAAGCCAAGGTATGTATAGTAATAATCATAATGCTATAAAGTTCGATCGATGAGAACCTTTTCTTTTTGGACTAAATTTCTAATTTATATCTAGACAGGTTATTTGATGACGGTGAACGAAGCTACCGCAATAGTCAGCCCATCTTTATCGGTAAAAATTGCCATCGGAGTTTATCTGTTCGGAAATACCCTACTGAGTCTGGGTACAGAACGACATGTTTCTATGTTTCATGCAGTCTGGAATAAGCAGGTAAAAATAAATATGTTGCCGTAGTCGATGCTCGCTACAACAGCAAAATTTGTTTTAGATGCTAGGATGCTTTGCATTAACGGAGGTGGCACACGGTAGCAACACAAAAATGATGAGGACGACTGCGACTTATGATCCAGAAACACAACAATTTGTACTTCATACGCCAGACTTTCAAGCTGCAAAATGCTGGATAGGGAATTTAGGTTGGTCACCTCAAATTACGCTGCCAGAAGCTTGCATATCTATACTTATGTCCTTCCATTTTATCCAGGTAAAACTTGTCTCGTTGCGATTGTCTTTGCTCAATTGGTCACACGGAACGAATGCCACGGTCTACACGCCTTTATCGTACCGATTAGAGATCCAAAAACTTACCGACCGTACCCTGGTATCACAGTCGGTGACATGGGAGAAAAAATGGGACTCAATGGAATTGATAACGGGTGTGTAGAGATCACTGAAAATTCTTCGCCCTATCTATACATAAATTATTTAAAATTACGATTGAATGAGTTTTTTTTTTCTTCAGTTTTCTTATGTTCAACAATTACCGAATACCGCGAGAAAGCTTATTGAACAGAACAGGGGATGTTACTCCGGAGGGTGAATACGAAAGCTCATTTTCAGACCCACAGAAGATCATCGGTAACTATAAACAGCAAAAAAAACTTCTCGTATAACAGCGCACGCGGCCTCTAAAAATTTCTTTGCTTGCAGGAGCGGCGCTTGAGAATTTATCCGCGGGACGGATAGGTATCTGTCAGGAAAGTACAAATACGCTCGGAGCTGCGATTGTGATAGCGGTGAGATACGCCGGCGTTAGAAAACAGTTTGGACGTGCCAATTCGGTGGCGACTGAAGGAGAAATTCCCCTGATTGAGTACGAACTTCATGTAAGTTTCTTCCATATCTGGGCTTCTATTTATGTGATGTGGTAATATTGCATTACCGCTCACGCAAACGGGAGTATCGATTTACCGATTTCACAGCATCCTACTTTGCTACTACTCGTATGACCAGTTATAATAGCATACCTATACTCACATACATGTATTATCTCTTCCAGCGATGGCGACTTTTCCCTTACCTCTCGGCAGCAATAGTTTTCAGATGTTTTATGTCAGAGTTCAGTCAAGTTTATTTGGAAAATGTCCAAAAATCTATGGAGGGGGAAAACATACCCGATCTTGTAAGTATAAATAAAAAAAAAAGGAAATATCTAAATTAAAAGTGTTCCGTATCATTCGAGGGTTTAATTTGTTGTATTCACAGAGTCAAATTGTATCGGAAATTCACTCTATCGTCTCAGCAATAAAGCCTTTGATTACCTGGACTTGTCGAGATGCGATACGAGAGTGCCGAGAAGCCTGTGGTGGTCATGGCTACCTCAAAGGTATGCATTTCACCTAGCGATTGTAATTATACCCAGCTATGATGTTTATCTTCATTCTTGGTGGATTCTTTCAGCTTCAAATTTGGGTGAGCTTAGCGTTAATCACGAGCCTACAGTCACCTACGAAGGTGACAATAATGTTCTGCCACAACAGACGAGCAACTGGATACTACGTCAATGGGCAGAGGTGCAAGGTGGTGGCCCTTTGTCTAGCCCTCTGGGATCGGTCGATTTCCTGGCAAGTGGACCACTCATTTTGAAGAGGAAATTCCAGGGAAGAAACGTCGCCGATGTAATGTCACACAAATGTATGTAAATTTCATACCCAGAGTTAGCCACTGTCCCCGATCCTGTGATAATTATTCTGCTATATTAAATTTTGATTTTTGTGTATAACTTTGAAAAGTGCATAACCTTCTTTGGCATCAGTTGTTAAAGAAACTCACGAGTGGCTGTTGTGCTGGCTGGTCGTCCAAACACAGCAGCGGATCGACGAAGGAGTTCGAAGTGGACTGGACAATTTTTCTGCACGTAACAAAGCACAGGTTTACCGCGCAGCAATTCTTTCCAGAGTCTACGGAGAGGTAACGTCTGCCAAATTGTATCATTGCTATAAATGGATGTAAAATTTGTATTCATTCTAACATATTTGGTTATATCTTTGCAGATGATAGTGCAAAAGTATTGCATGATAAGAATCCGACGTCTGGTTCCTTCTACACCTGAGAATCGGAGCTTGGAAATCGTTTTAGAAAGGCTACTTTTGTTGTATTCTCTATCGTGTCTGGAGAAGCATTTGGCTACGCTTTACCAAGGTATACATCTATTCAATTTTCATTTCGATCGCATTGACTGAGAACATAATCTAAAAAATTTAAATACCCTTACATTACAGGTGGTTACTGCGAGGGGCCGAAAATGGCAGATCTGTTGAGAGAAGCTATCCTGATTCTGTGCGAACAGTTAAAACCGGAAGCTGTAGGAATTGCAGATTCGCTGGCACCGCCTGATTTCGTTTTGAATTCGGTTCTTGGCAATGCCGATGGAAAGGTATACGAACATCTCGAGGCTTCATTCAGAAGTAATCCAGGAGGAATGCAGAGGGCAGATTGGTGGCATGAACTTCTGGCAGCTTCTAAGAATCCTCTGCAAAGTCCCCGCGCTAAGCTTTAATGCTGCTATGTGTGGCATCCAGATTATCAAGTTGCCCCTGATTGGGCAAGGTCACGCATACCTACAAGTAAAAATATTATGTGTAACTTATATATATATGCAAACACGCACCATAATTGTTAGAATCCTACGATACAATGACCCAGAATACATTTGATTATAGTAATACTGATGTTGGTATAACATGATATGTATAGTGAATTCATAAAATGTACATAATTATTTTTCTAACGAATTTATAAATATTAACAATCGCATATCGCTGTTATATATTCAAATTATCTTAAGAATCAACCGAATTTAGATCAGTTTTGGCGACAATCAAAGGTTTCTCGAATCACAAATGTATATCAGGGGCTGTACAGAGCGTTTAGTAGATAACGCGGTTTATGCATTTCTAGAAAAACTGAGAAAAAAAAAACAAACAAACATCAAAACGGGATCTGCACGCAGTATTATCACCATTATCAATATCATTCTCGTTGTCATGACCATTATACATATGCAATATAATTCTAAGTGTGTATAATTATACCGTTAGTTGTTTAGTAATTTACGCACGTTTTAGAACTTTCGAATTTGGTTTGATTAGTCATTTTCGCGACATCCGCGATCGTGACAATCATTCTAAAACATCCACCCATACCTATAGGTATACACAAATGATTATTATATTTTATAGGTATATACGTATATTCGCGCATATTTGTAATATTATATTATATGGCTATATTGTACAAGTGTGCGCAATCTTATTTATCGTTCACTTTTCGTTCCAATGAAATACCATACGTACGAAATGCTGAATAATGAATTATAATCAACAATATTTAAATATTCCAATAGCCTAACAGAGGCTCGATAATTGTTACGCACATTTATAATTATTTATGAAACCATACGAAACATATCTCGCTTTATGTTATGCGTATACATTGATATGTGAAAAAAAACAAGAAAAGAAAAAATATAACGTATTTCAAATACACTTACATATTACGTATACCGTTCAAATTCGATCGATCCAATAGATTGTTGCAGAGAATTATAATCGCACTGATTGCGATTGTAACATTGCCGGATGAAGTCTACCAACAGGTGTTTGATGCAATGGAGCCGCTAAAACTCGCGCAGCCTCTCCAAGTTGACCTGAAAATCTAATTTGTAACAAATGCACATGTCATACTTCATTGATCGCAATGCAGCTTACCGGCGTCACGCTGATCGTTCGCAATCCTCATCACGGAATAAATAGGCGGCAGCTCTTGAAACCCAAGAATTTGCTGACTTGGTGAATTGTCCGAATGCTCAGATTGCTAGTAATTAATAAATGATTGTATAGGTGTCCACTAAAATGGGTTTCAGAAATACGTGCACAAAGAACTGTTTCTTACATCAGAAGAAATTGAAGGTTCTCTCGTCGGGTAGGAAGTATCGTTTTCGGTAAACTGGAGTTGAGCAGGAGCCTCGGTTATCAATTCGCTAAATCGAACAGCTATCTGACGCCATTTTATCAAATCTGCCGGCTGAAATTCATACGAGATATCGACTGACTCCGGAACTTAAGATAGGAAAGAGACGGAGCGAGAGAGGGAGGGAGCCGAATAAATTACCGCAAGTGTAAAAAAAACCGGCAATAAAGCGACGGGAAGTGGCGATCCCTGCAATTCTGAGCATTCCGAAGGCGGGGCGGCCAACGTCAAATGTCTCAGTAATCCGAGAAGATCGCTCAAAAGTTCGCCGTGACGTCCGTTCACATCTTGACGTATTAATCCCAAAGCATCACGAGCAACGATCAAAGGAGAGACGCCTGGATTGTCAGCTATAAAAATTTTTGATTTTGATGAATAAATTAAATTCATACGAGCAAAATTATTGCTGAACGATTGCGACAGCGTCGTCTCGTCGCTGATACAGCCCTTAAATAGCAGTTCGTGCAATTATAATATTTGAATACCGCTGTGTCATCAATTATGATTATTATTACCGAGTATTAATTGCTGAACGTGTTGCGGCATGACAGGCAATTTTAATCTTATTAAAAAAAGTTGCAGGGCTGCCGCACACTCGAGTGCAGCATCCCCGATATTTTTCAACTGCAGAATTTCCCCCTTGGTCAGTGCCGAGAGAATTTGACGCCGCAACGCTCGCCGTCCGCCTCGGCGAAATAAACCCTCTTCACGAGCATCTGCGTTGAAAATATAAAAAAATGGAATTCTTATATTAACATAAATGATTTTTATCGGATTATTATATAATTCGTATGAACTGAACACGGACTCACGTTGTTTCAGGAAAGTTATGCTCTCTTTTACAGCCAACAGGGATTTTTGAGATATGATCTCATCGCCAGCGGCTTGCCTGAAATTCAAAAAATATACTATAGTCCGGTTTGGCAGCTCAAATTGATGAATTTCGCAATAATTCAATATTATTATAATATAGAACGCAATAATTCATGACACATTACTTGAATTGACAAATAAACATTGTTTTCACAAAATATAACATAAATAATTTTATATGATTATTTCATAAATGATGAGCTGGCATCGATTTGCCCGGTATAAATTGTCAGGCAAATCTCGTTCGCCTGTTAAAAGTAAAATAAGCGATCATGTCGATGAACGGGAAGATCGAAGCTCTAATTTTTTACGTCATCGGTCTCGCTGTAGCTCTGGAAGCCGCCCCAGCAGCTCAAATTTCTACCGAGGCGATTTACGGTCAACAACGTCATTACGGTCAAGGATATCACAATCGCCAAGATCATCATCATCACTCTCATCATCCTCACAGATGTCCTCATGGCAATTGTTACGACAGTTACAATCATCACCATCATCCACATGGCCATCGTCTCCGAGATAACTCGCAATATTACCTTAAAGAAGATGCGCCATTTTGCGCTTCCTGCAGCGCCAATCGACGATCTCAGCTGCCGCAGTATTTTGCAGAATCATCTAACGGCCGAGATTTCCCTGGGGAAATTTATGGCTACCAACGACGTTATACGCGCAGTGGAGAACCATCGCAATTTGAATTATCGTCCGAAGTTCGTGATGTGGAAACGATCGACGATGGATTGAGTGCCGAACCAATCGACGAGTTGATCTCTGCCGGGGATTTGCAGGCGGTAGATCCTTCAGAGACATTCATGTATGTTGTTCGTCCTTTGGATGATATTGATGCTACAGAGTTGAACGGTGACAACTATAGCGAGGATATCGTGTCAGGCGAGGAATTTACAACATTTCCGATTTCCATGAAAAAAGTTGAAGGGTATCCAACTCGCATGTTCACCGAGAAAGAAGTTGAGGAAATTGTGAGGACTGCTATAAAGAGTACCGCAGAGAAACGTAGAATTAGAATCGAAAATCGGCCGGAAATCCAGGAGGTCAGAAGGTCGATTTTACCCTTCGATCGCAACGGTTTAGAACCTGCAAACGTAATTGTTCGTAGGCCTGCGGCAGAAATAAGACGCGGTCGGAATTCGTATAGTTCTGGCCATGATCGGATGAATATTCCGAAGATGCTGAAGCGCATGGACAAGCTTTCAATGCGTGTTGACGAATTAGCTGACGATAATGGTTCCGGCAGTATGCTCGACGGTGAAGAAATGAAATTGCTTAAGATTGAACAACTACGAACGCCTAATCGAGAATTAGGCGAAGACAGTATCCTCCGGGAAGGGGATATAGTTTTATCGGAAATTGGTACAGAGGACCAACTGAATGAAAATGACTTCGGGGATAATTCTAAGCCCGAAACGAAAGATTTTACAGAACTTCAAACGATCGGCTTAACGGCTACGACGGACAAATCCGAGACGGTGGACGTCAAAGAGGATTCAAATATCGGCACAACCGATGACGTCAACAGATCTTCAACATCCGCCGAGACTCTCATCACAGTAACAACAACGTCGGAAGCCCCAATGACGACGATCACGTAGTGTAAATATTAAGAAAAAAAAACATTCATCAGAATAAGTCCATATAGGTATAGGATAATAATTTTGTATACGTGATCTGTAAATTAAAGATTTGAAATGAGATTGTATTACTACGTTAAATATATTATTTATTTTCGAAATTCCGTTTCCTAAATTCACTTCATTGATAAAAAACAAGAAAAAAAAAATTATTTCATGATATGGAATATTTCCATGATATTTTACTGGATCTAAATACTCGCAAAAAATGCATAGAAGCATTTTTGTCAATAATCTTGCACAATGCAGGGAATATGCAGCAGCAATGAAAAATGTTACTCGTCAGCAAACGACGCCATTACTGGCGATAAGATTCTATATTGTGACGTCCGCGCGGTGACGTTGAAGAAGTTTCAATGTCTGACGATAATGATAATTTTAAAGTGGGAAAAAAATCGTACAATTAAGCGTACAGATCGATATTATTCGTCCACTATCCCTTGAATGTTTTTAGCCTTCAGAAGTAATTTCAGAGGTGAAAGAAAAATTTCGTCTCATTACAATGATAAGTTCAATTAAATGTGGATTGAATTTAGTTTTATAATTGCTGATTATTGCTTTTTAATTTTACAAATGTGAAATGAGTCCGTCTGGGATTTGCGGTCTTACGAAAGGCTTTAGGAATTCGCTTTAAACGGAATTATTTCGCAGGTTTGACATTGCGACAGTTTCCATCCACCTGCAGAGGCGATGGCGTTTTTCAGAGTCAGCAATTACCGAGTTGGTGGTATCCGATACCTTCCACATGATTCCCATTTTATGCATAAACGATATATAAGCCACTGAAATTCCGAGGAATTATATCAGAGTTGATTTAGTCGCCGTCGGTTCCGTTTGATAAAACTTCATCGTGAATAGAAATTGATCAGCAATGAAGTTACCAAGTGTTAAAATATTGCTGTGCCTTGGCCTCGTCGCCGTCGTGTATTCCGCGGCGATTGAAAAGAAGGAAGATGCGAAGAAACTGCGCTCTATAGCTGAAGCTGATGATCCCGCCAAGGTCTCTGACGATGTCGGTGAAGATTTACTGCGGTCCAAAAAATCACCAACAACAACATTTTGCGTGGAAATCAAACCTGGAAACGACGAGCCAACCATCGTAGCTTGCGATCCTACGAAAACCGAAACACAGCAGCCGATTTCTCCACATGTTCCCTCGATTATCTTACCACCAACTCATACTCCTGATCCTCATCCTGAACATCCCCCACACCCAGTCTACGAACCGATAGGAATCATTTCCCAACCACCGCAAATTCTTCCTCCATATTATCCTCAACAACCTCCATTATTGCCGCCGTGGTATCCACAGCCCGTTCCCCAAACACAAATCATATTTGTCAAAGACCCTAGCTGCGCTTCCAATCAAGGCTCTAATCCAAACCCGAGTCCATGGTCAACCATTCCGTCAGGTGGATACGGAACTGGGCCGAGAACAGCGATGGATAACCCCGGGTATAAAAACATCGCGGATGAAATGCGTTCATTCTCAGGAATACAGCAGTTAAGTAGCAACGGATTATCCCCCCAAAACCCCCTAGATTTGATATATCCGAGACAAGGATCGCGGCCAAATACAAATAATCCACAACCGAATCAGTCTCCTCAATATAATTCACAAACGAATCAATCCCCTCAATACAATCCACAATCAAATCAGCCGTCTCAATACAATCCACAACCAAATCAGCTGCCTCAAAATAATCAACAACAAAATCAGTGGCCTCAATATAATCAACAGCCGGATCAACAGAACCGTCCAACGGGAATTATTCCACAGCCACCAACATCCCAAATTCCAGGACAGAACCAGTTCGACAGGCCACTGCTTATCCAGTGCAATCCATCGGTGATTCCATTGTCACCCGCAGCCTATGCAGCGGCTACCAACAATCAGAATAATCGTCCAAACTTCAGGACCATTGGAGGAACGGAATCATCGCAGTTCCTTTACCAGCCGGCCATCGTAGGAAGCCAAGCCCTTTACATGGTGAGCGGAAATTCCGATTTTTAGAATTAGAAATCAAAAAAAAAATCCTAAATAAGAATTCAATAAATTTATCGCTATTTTTTCATCTGCAGCCTTACGACACACAAGCCAGTTCTTATATGAAGAACGCTCAGTACCAACCCTACGCAGTACCTGAGGGCATGAGCTACCAACAATTTCAAAGTAATATCGATGGCTTCGGACAAGGTCGAGCGGTGGAAGATTCCCAGGGGATTTCAGCACCAGGAATGAATCAAGGTCAGATTCCAAACGTTTCAACAAAAGGAATGCAGACAGGACCACAGGCAGGAGAACAGCCTCAGCATTCTCAGTTGAATCAGTTCACGTCGCAAAATCAAGGAGCACAAGGAGAAGTAAAGGGGCTGGCCATAGACCAGCAGCAGAATAAAAATGAAAACATGGCACAAACAACACAGGATCAGGGAACTCAGAGGCAAATTGGATTCGATGAACAAGGACATCATCATCAATCTCAGCAAAAAGCGGCCCACGATCAACGTTTGATGAATTCTTACAAAAGTAAGACCAATATGCCCCAGGGAAATATCATTCAGCCCTACGCGAATCTAGGTAAACGTGAAGCAGGCAAAAAGCAATCGTCCTTCAAAGTTTGAGCAGTGAGATCCATCGTAGATCAAAATAATTTATTTAATGTATCTCCCGTTTCATACTTTATACTTTTATATTCTATATTATATTATTTTTGATACCGTCGGAGATGTTTGTTTTATGTAAAATGTGTTAATGAAAATATATAGCGTGAAAAATAGGTTAAAACAATAATGTGATCATACCTCTTAGAATGTTGTATCCCCATCTGTCAACCTCTTTTACTTTTCCTTTTAGTCGATCATCGTTGATATTTTACATTTTGAAAATTTCCAGAACGCATAATACACGCGTCGTCCTCGAATAGGCACTCTAATAATTTTATCTCAAATCAAATAGGGTTCAATAGATCAGCGTATAATCAATTTTGCTAGGTTCTGAATGTTGAAATCAATCTAAAATAAATAAAAGAAATAAAAATAACGCGATCGGCGTAACATTGTTTCTACAAATTTCATTCATCTTCCTCCCTTGTTTGCTTCAAAATCCTGGATTCTTATTCATTGTGGTACTAAGTATCTACGTATATCTAGGAATCCTTGACAAATCAGCTTTTAATTCAACCGACATCATCATCTTAAGTAATCTTTATTTTTATTCCTCACGCTGTCCAGCAATAAAGTAACGCTGGTCGCAAAAGAGGGGGGTGGGGGATACCAAAACGATAGAAAAAACCTAACACCGACCTCATCTTGACATGATCTGGTTAGTCACTGCCGGGAATTGACAATATAAATATTCACAACACATGGGATGATGCCAACAATAATCTGACCTATACTCGATAAGTTATACCGATACTTCCCACGCCAAATTTGTCGCAAACGAATGCGAAGCGACTCCTGTCCAAATTTGGCATACGTAAATTATTATGCTTTAAATTGAGGTAAATAAAGTATTTATTTGGTTGGTCGGGTATAATTTTCTCGGTAATTGAGAATTGAAGTGAAGTCGCTTTTTCCTATAATATTTGGTCTTGACGTCATCAGTTTATCTGTTAACATCCTGTGGATCGTTTTTGCGGTAATTACTTTAGGGATACGACGTAGAGTCCCATAGCGGTCGAACAAATCCTTAGCGAATTCTCTCACAATCGAACGTTTACACTATATTACGCTATATACGGCCAGCTGCTACTACATACGTCATTGCCTCACAATATATACGGAGAAATTCGGATGCAAACGTTCAGAATCTCCTCGTCGTGTCATACGAAAGCAAAGCTGTGCTTGACATACATACTTCCATCCATTTCTTCGAGCGTTAAACGATAAGGGAATCCCGCAGATATCTGCCTGGATTATATTCAACGTAATTCCAGCGTTACTGGAGCATCGTTGGAATCGCATCGTGCGGCTAGAGATGCGATCTGCAACAACTTTTGTGGTCATTGCGGCATTGGTATGTCTTGGGAATACCGGGAAAGCAATTCCTCAGGAATTATCAACCCTTAATCACCCCCACGAATCCGGACTTGGTACCACCGAAGATTACATCGATACCGAAGTCGAACAGTTTATCGAGCACGGTATGACATTTGAAAAACATACAAAAATTAAGAAAAAAAATCAATTCAATACCGATTCCTGCGTGGTGAATAACAAAAGCTTGCATTACTGGTCAATTTACATTTACAGTTGCCGAAACGAGGCCGGAGAGTCACGCGCCCATAAGATCGTGGTCAATATTTCCCATCAGCAACTTTCTTCCGTTTCCTTGCGGACCTGGTCGTCGTGCGGATGCTAATGGAAGATGTCGTCCGATATACCTGTACGAAAGACCGGTCAACAATCAAAATTGAAAGACGCTGCTTTTTCTCTGCTGAGCTCTACTAGCGATTTATCCTGATCCTCTTCTCAATTGCTGCTGGAATATTAGAGATCGTGACCACGACCTACGACCGTAGTAGGCATAGAATTCAATGGTACGATGTGTCATGTATTTACATAATGCGTAGAATAAATATAACGTGAAGTTAAACGGGAATCCCGAACTTCCAATATGTAATGATGTACTTATTTATAAAGAAAGTGTCAAACAGTCGACCCGGTGCAAATTTATCTTTTAGTTAGAAGTACGCAATGTTCAAAAGCCAGAAAATTAATAAAGAATAAATAGACGAAAACAGACAATGGGATTATACGTATAATTTACTTCCGCTGGGATCACCAATTTCCTTGAGATAAATATATTTTTGTTTTCAAATTATAATCCGGATACCGTCCATCTGCGCATAAGCAAAAAGACGAACCGTTAATGGCCTTATTATGTCTCTTATCTAAAAACTGGTCGAACTTAAACGATAGATTAGCACGGCGATGATTTCAAAAGCTGGACGACGATGTAAATATCAAACAACCAAATATGTAGCTATCATAGATTATAAACTGAGGTCGGTATACTGGTTCTGCCGCATTCCAAGAACCAAAGATGAACCAATCGGAGGTGGTCAATCTTAAATGCGAACACTTACGAAGAAAAGATGTATCGTATTTTCAATTAGTCGTCTATTTGACTACAGAGAGTAAATAAGCGTCCGAATCATTGCTCCTGTGAGACCCGAACCTTCAATACGTGCGGGAGCTTACATCAGGTTGACGTCGGAAGTTGGGATACATCGTCTCGCCACGTGCAGGAATTGCAAAACAGTGAGGTAAAAAGAAAACAAAAAGCTAGCCACTGCAGAATTACAAACCGACTATAAATACAATAGTAGTCAAGTTGATATACCTTGTCGTGTTCGGTGCAACCTGCAGACAAGATGGGAGCCGGAGAGTCGAAAGATGGTGCAGGAGGAAAGACTCCGTCCCCGCAAGGTGGGCCTGGAGACGTAACGTCAACGTCTGGGACAACACAGGCAACCTTGCAGGACGAAATCGAGGCTGCAGGAGACGGTGCAGATGGAGCAGCAAAATCCAGAGGGAAAAGGAACATCATAGCAGCACCACTGAGAGAATCCTCTTCGAGTGATTTCCGGCGTGATGCTAACGGGAAACTCCGCCGAGTCCTGAAGTAATCAAATAAATCAAAGTTCAAGGCTATGGATCATTGATAATCAGTTCCAAATCGACCGTGAGAAGAAAAATGGCAGTGTGTCGCGCTTTATTTATTAATAGCTCCTCCTACGCGTCATGTACAGCACACATGACGGTATATACATATACCTATATAAGTATAGGTATACCATAGGTATGTATATTGGAATTTTACGACGCGTTTATTGAGCGGCGTACAAAATCCATATGAAATGCCCAGCTCTTATCTTCCGCTCTTTCGTTATCACGATCTTCTTCGAATAAGCCTGCGTAGCCGCCACAAAAGATTTTTTACCGATAAATGTAAGCGCATGAAACATTTTTTTATTACTACGCTCATCTCAGTATACGTAGTTATGTATTACGGTTTGTGTACCTTGTATTAATTAGTATCATGACGTATCGTCTTTTTGTACCTATACCTATAAGTAGACATCTCTCTGGTGCCCAATGAGCACTCCGAGTCAGTCAGTCAGTTGAAAATTCTAGTGGAAAAAAGTCGGGTGATAATACGCTGTACATTAAAACAAGCAAAATTATTATGTCGTCAGAGAATACGTCTCAGGATTCTGAACAGACAGCTGTGGCAGACGAGGCGAATCGAGTTAGTGCAGAAAACCAAAATGTTAATGAAGATGAAGCGAAAAGTCGAAATAAACGACACATTATACAAACTTTTGATAGACCCTCGCCGACTCACAAGAAAAAAAATGGCCTAGGCAGCACCAGGACGGACGAGAGCGGAAGACAGAGGGGCGTATATCAGTGAATTAAGTTATTCTTATTTTTTTTTTCGTTGTTGAAAATTTTCGAATGTGAAATTGTGAAGTTTTAAACGTCAACGTCATTTATTCAGCGCGAAGGAGTGTAAGCTGCTGATGATACTTCGATATTATCATACATTGATATTTTATGCATAAAACTGTTGCAGCTTTTAATTTTAAGTATTTTACATATTCATGACATGTCAAGAGGGAGATGTGAAACCTGATCGATAGATCCTGGAATGAACTTTTGAGAAATCCTGAACACTTCTTACGATTTTTATTGCCAATAAAATAACGACGCCACTGAAATTAGTCACACCTTATAATGGTGAAAAAAAAAACGTAATATCTTTCATTATGATAAAAATGAAGAATCGCACCTTCATTGATTATCGCGCGATAAGATTATAAGCGTAATTGCAGGAATTGATAATAATATTATGGTTTTAGGATTTTGCTTGAATATAGAATATAAGACTCTGCTGATTATCTTCTGCTTTTTTCAATATTACCTATTATAAATTTTTACGAAATAAACCAATTATCCATTGAATAAATTACGGAAGCCTGCATAGGTCACTAGTTATATTTTATCGACCCGATCCTCGTCCAGTTTTCATATCATTATAATAATTATACCATTCCGAAAACTATGTAACTATTCGCAACGAATACCGATAGAGGCCATGTATAGAAGGTGTAAATTTTAGCGAACAGATTTCGCTCGGCTAAAAACCTTCGTCCATGAGAGTCGCGACCATGACCGTTTATTTACCCGCAGCATCTGCTTGTGGTAAATCGGCTTATATTATCACGCCTTTGTTAAACAAACGAAACGTCACTATGTACCAAGTTTCCGATCTCTATACACTTCGTCGAACAAAGTTTCTCAAAGGCAAGCTGATCGCCAACGTATTGCCTGAAGATTATGCAACGATATACCTATAACGTACATACCCAAGTATGAGCGAGGCTGGGGGAACACCATTTGCTCTACGTGGAATTTCTATAAAACGTTCAGGAGAAGCTTTGGAGTTGTTAGTCTTGATCCTGAAAAGCATTAGACACAGTTTATACAAGAATTAGGAAACCGTTCAGCGTTTTTAGAAAGATATGAAGATATTGGAGATTAATTTTCTCACGGTGCTTTTCGCATCTTTTCTCGTTTTACTTCTCGTACCCGCTAACTGTCAGGATGATGCTGATCAACTCACCGTTCAAGATGGACAGGCTCCAGAAAATGTAGAAGCCATTGAAGAAAATGCAGAATCGGTTGCTGCGGAGGGTGAGAATGCCGCAGAGGGTCAGGACGCTGGCGAAACATCAGGGAAAGCACCTTCTTTCAAATTTTCAAAAAAAACGATGAACATCATTGACGCTCCCATCAAATCCTGTGCACCAGGTCAGAGAAGGGATTCTTCTGGTAACTGCAGACTCATGCTTAGTTAGCTTAGTCCTTGGGTGAGTCCGATTGGAATATCCTTTCGTAATAACTGAACACAAATAAATTATAATGTAAAACTTTAAATCCCAACTAATTAGCTCCGCGATGTCTGCTCACGTACAAATGCTAAACACACACACGCATGAAATGCAGAATTTGCCTGCGCGGGTTTTATTTCTGGTTATAATATTAATTAGGTGGATTGATAGCGAGAATAATCGCGCCCCTATTTTCGACCTTGTTTGCGGTCGCCGATTAAGACTGCGGGTCATAAAATAGCGAGAATAATTTTTATCAGTTTTCTCTTGGCGATTCTCGGTAAATAAATCTTAAACGAGCCGCATTGAGCTACAAGTTTCGTTACTAGTAAGAATGCTTGATCTTTCTCGTCGTTATACCATGAGTATATTTCGCTTGGGGATGTTAATTCTATTCGGCATCTTGATTTCGGCGGAATTAACCAGTGCAAGAGGTATGATTTTTACTGAAAAACCGATCAATATAGTGTTTAGCTAAAATAATCGATAAATTTAAATTTAATAATGAGGTGGTCACGGTGGTCACGGTGGTCACAGTAGTCACGGTGGCCATGGAGGAGGCTATCACGGGGGCAGTAGTCATGGGGGATCGCACAGCGGTGGCAGCCACATCAGCTCCCATGGATCTTTCCATGAATCCTCCCATGGATCATCGCACGACTTCGTGAATTCACATGGATCGAATTACCATGGTTCAAATGGTTACGCTGGGCGCAATATCCTGATATCGGGTCACGGCCATAATAATTATGGCGATAATTCGGCCGTAGTTACGAGTACGGAACCTCCTAAGAAACGTCGCATTGCCTGGAAGTTTGGGCACTTTGACAATCCACAGGTGCCACCTACGCCGATGGTATCCAAATCGCAGGAAGACGAAAAAATCCTTTATCAGGATCCGTTGGTGAATACGGAAGGAAAAATGCCGGCCTGGGCCGGCTCGGCTTACAACCCAAAATTATTGCTCCCCCCTCAGCATGCCTAGGATGATGGCATCGCTCTAAAGGATAAGGAGGACGGTTCATAATCGGTAGGATGAATATTGATTAGAGTAAAAATTAAAAATAAGTAGGTCACCTCGAAATCAGCTTCTGCGTGGATTCGATCATGTATTTTTAAAGGGTGGACATCCGGGCGTCAAAGATACCACACGATAATCCCCAAGAGTTGTTGAAAAATTGAGTTGATTCTCAGAAGTAAATACGTCAAATTCTTTTTTTTTTTTCACAAAACTTTTTCTGAGTTATTTACCTAGTTTAGCACTTGACGCAATTTATCTTACCGGAAATTACAGAAGGGGACTCCGTTAATCAAGAAAAGGGTACGATATCTCGAGTAGTTCTTTGAAAGTTTGAAACAAACATACATACTCATATGTTGTGGTACGATAATTAGTTTCCACGGAAGCTGTTTATAGCGAATAAAGATTTAAGTTTACAGAGCATTAATCTGCGGCTTTATAAACCACCAGATCTTAGTTGAGATAAAATCGTCTCGTTTCAAATAAAATAGGATCCCTTCAGAGGCAGTCGCATTAATTAAGCGAGGCTAACCGCTCGTTCGCCTGCAGTAGAAATCAGTTCTTCAATCACTACGCAAAGTTTTTAAATCTTGAGAGAAAATATGTACCTCGTCATCCTGCAATTATTGTTATTCAGCAATTACGATAAGGTGGTCGGAAAGAGTATACCATACCGACATCTCTCTGATAATTTGCGAATGAATTTTGATCCCCTGGATGAAAATTCAAGGGCAGAATCTGCCGTCTTTTTTTACCAACCATTGAACTATTTATCTGAACCATCCTCTGCCGAGATTGACGAAAACGAAATTCCTCCCGCTTTTCAAAATTATGAAGTAAAACCGATACCACAAGTTGATCCCGAGGAGCGGATTGAACGGCAGCAGGCTCAAGCAGAAGACTTCTTATTCCCGAAAGATGATGACAACGACGACTTCCTTCCAGTTATAGTGCACCCTGCAGAGGAGTACAACAAATTACTACCAATAATTAGCCTTGTTGACAATAACAACGAACTCATAAGCAACGACGGGTCGAACGGGGATGAACGTGGGCGACCAGAAAATCTGAACGAGAAATCGACCGTCCCACCGGATCCAAGTAGTACAACTCTGAAGGTCGAAACACGTTTCATTATCCAAGCGCCGGCCAACTGCGGAAAGGGAGAGCGTTCGGATGCTCAAGGACATTGCAAACTTGTAATTTTAAAGTGAAGTTCAAAACAGTTCAAAGTTACAAGTGAATACAAAACAATTAACGGACATTTCATGCGTGTGTGTCAAGTCTAAACAATACATACAGCATCTGTGACCATGTGAACGACATGTCATGGTTTTGAAAACCATGTGAAGTTGAATGGTCAATACTCAGTTATTTTTCTTAAACTTTTTTCAGACAAAGCAATCGGTTCTTGGATCACCGCACTGATATATCTGATCGCCGGATGTTGACCATCTAGCCGGGGGCGTCGTTAAAGATATATGTTGCAAAGTCCATTCTTTTCTAGGCTACAGAAAAATATTATAGCAAAATTACTAGAATCGTTATCTGGTATGCGACATCCAACTTCATATCCACATACTGTAATTATGGATACATTTGAATAATTAAATCATACATATAGTACTCATTGCTTAAAAACTGTACTAATATAATGGTATAAATACCTATCAGAATGTTTATTTACTTAACGTTTACCTTTCCTGCAAAGTCGAGCAAGCTGTTTTTAAATTAGTAGTACCACTTCTTTTTTATTCCACGATTTTTCCTGTTGTACCCAATATCAGGCAGCCCACCATACAACGGGCTGATCTGGCTATGTCTAGAAAAATTAATATTTTTTGCAAAGTTCTATGAATCTTTGTTGTTTCGAGAACATTATTATTTCCTACAGTCAGCTGGCAAATTAAAAAAAAGATAAAAGTGTAATACGTCATATATAGTTTTTACTAATTTATATTGTAGTGCAATAAAAACAACAAAGTTTATGATTAAAATTAGTACAAATATATTTATTATAAACTATTTAGTATTAGGTTTCAGATGAATATAATTAGATAATCACACTTTGTTGCTTTTTCGTGAAAGGATTAAAATACCTTACATGATTAATAGTAATGAACCGGTAAAGCAAAAGGGTCTGTCAGGATGTGCTTGCCAGTTGTAAGTTTAAAAATTTTTCGTTTATCTTTTTTTCTTTTTTTTTCTTTTTAATTTTTCTTCTCGATATAAATCTTAATCTATATGCTCATTGACATTCCGAATATTAGCAATAGATCGCTGTACTTAATTTTTCGATAGTTTTGAAAATAAAACTTTTTGATATTTTTTTACAATTGATATTAACTCGAGTTAACAAGCTAAGTGTTCAATACAGCGGGTATGAATATTGTCGAATGATATACCCAATAGAATACAATAGAAATTGTAAACGATATATTTGCAGAATTTTTAATCAGTCACCATCGCCATAGCATATAAACAAGAAAATTAAGCTTATTTTAAGACAAATTTAACTATAACAATTGAAAAGCCTAGGTAAAAAAAAAAAATTTAAAAAAAAAAAAAAAAAAAAAAAACAGATCAGTGCCAGGTCTTGTAAGTTCACAGGGGGGAGCAACAGTACTCTACAAATGTGTCGTGTTTTAGGTATTAGGATATATTTAGATCGGTATTCATGGAACGATAAAATATGGTAGAAAAAATTTGTTTGATATGATAAACTCGATGCGATCGAACTACTAAGTCAAGTCAAGAGCGATAATATTTAAAGCGCATCCTCTAACGATAATTGCGATCATTTGAAATTCTCACTAGCCCGAGAGACTTCGATTATTGTGTTGTTCCGCTTCTCACCGAATCGACAGAATTTGATGGCCGTATTCTAAAAATTAACCCCAATGGCAAACCATATTCTATATTTGGGAACGAAAAGAATTGTTAGCCTATGCGATACTTTTTTTTCGATTGAACTGCGAATTGTTGTTACATTTCTATTGTAGCGATAATTTCCGCAATATTATCTCAAGGATTGTACAAATGAACGCAACTAATATGTTAATTATTAGCATCAGATGTTTTTTTTTTCTTTTTTTTTCTTTTCTTTAATAATACTTTAATATCTAAAACATAAACAATTTTACTTGAAAACTAGCTTTTCCTTTTAAATCTTTAATTTTAATCACTTTACTTTTTTATCATATTTTCTTTTTCTATCCTTTTCTTTCGTTTTTTACGCAACTGATTATCATTTTCTTACCAATGTTCTTCAATTGTATTTCTAGACACTGCCTACCTTTATTTACAAGCGCAGTTGAAATTTCTCTGCTTTTTCATCCTTATGACCTAACATCATATGTTTCGTTTATAAACAATTCATCATTATTATTATTATTATTGTTATCTTTATAGAAAATTTATGTGATTAAAACAACGTAAGTAATAATAATTACTTGTGAGCACGATAAACAAATTTGTACAATTCATTATGCGCGTCCTAATAGTCTTACACCTATCATGTTATATGCAACATTTTGTCTGACGTTATGAAACGTATAGCTGGGCGGATTCACACTAGGTAAGTAGGTAATTATATTTTCACACATGTCTGCATTATTCTTGTGGGAAATTACGTTTTTTTCTTTTGTTTTTTTTTTCTTTTCACGGAACCGCGTCTGACAAATCGTTTCATTTAACAATATGATTACTATAAAGTCGCTGCTTTTTTCAATCAAACTGCTCGATGGCAGTGATCGGTGTACTATATTTATTTATTTCTTTTGTTTCTTTTTCTTCATTTTATTTCATTTATTTTCATTTATTTTAATTATACTCGTGATTATTGTTTAACGTGCACATTAAACGATACATGACTGAATCCATGTACGGTAAATGTATTTTTTTTTTATATATAAATTATAATAGAACTCTGCGAAACAATCACCTGCGTTGAAAACCCCAAGGAGGAAAACAAAGGATGGATGAATAAGATAGAAAATCTCTTACTCAATGACGTAAAAAGTTTTCTTAATCATCCGATATTATGATAGAAAATATTTCCAATAATACGATTTATATAGTTTCTAAATTCTTTTAGCACCGAATTTATTTATCCCTTATTAAAATTATACTATAGTAACGCGGCCCGTTACTTTCGAAATTTCAGATAATAAAAAACAGTAAAATTTCAGTTCTTCAATCGTGAATTAAAGTCACGAGCACTTTAGAGATACATGATGTACGACGGCTCTAGTTCAATGAAAGTGATTTTTCGCATAGCTCTAATAAATAGTGAATTTTTTGTATGTACTAAATGTAACTTACGATTACTTTGAGTTTATGTTACTCTGTTGCTTTTATTGTTAGTATGTTTTCTTTTTTTTTTTGTTTTTTTTTTTCTTCTTAAATTCATTTTTTCTCTTACTTGCACAGGTCAATCGAATGTGTACACTGCACTGGTAATAATAATTGCCAATTCTTTTGCGCACTTCCCACTCGCTCGTCGTTTTCTCGTCGTCACTCTTGAGTTTTGATTGAATTTTATTTACCCTCAGAAAATTTTTCCCTTAGACTCTTAATTTTGTGCACAAAGTACGTTTCCAATGACTCAGCACATTTGAAGAACGGTGACTCCTTTGGATTGTAGTACCGACAGTTGTCGAATATTTTCGTCATATCGCCTATAAACTCACTGAGTTTTTTGTACGACCTGTCGTTTATCCTCAACTCTATTGTTTGCAAGTCTGTAATATAATAATCGAAATTGAAAAATTCGTGTGTAAGAATTATATTGAGAATTTTAGATACGATCAACGAATGAACACGGATCACGTTAGATCGTTTCGACTACTCACCCATAGGTTCTTTTATGACCTTGTAGTAATCTGGCGCCTCATTAGGATCTACGGGCTCCATAAAAGGCCAAGCACTCTTGTGCGCCTGCAATCATAATGAGAAATGTTTTGTAATTTCCTGATTGTCTACGACAAAAAGTGACTCGAAATTAATTAGATACCTGAATTTGCTTGATCAGCTTCTTTAAAAGGTCAAGATCCTTGCCATTAAGATTTTTCATATTTGCGAAGTTAACCGACGAGTTGCGTTGGCAGTTTGGGCAGACGTATTCGTCGATGTTATCGGCTTCAGATTGCAGAATTCCTACGCAACGACCATGGAACCAGTCCTGGCATTTGTCGCAGCAGATATAGAACCTTAAATTAACACAACGAAGGAGGTTAGCATAATTCCGTTGAAAATTTTTAATGCGTATTAGTGATTGATTTTTAGAATGGTTCCACGATTGACTGAATGGTGTTATGATTATTTTAAAATATTATTTTATCGATTTTCTTCGAAAGTTAAAAGTTAAAAAGTGCGTCGTAAAATACTCACTGAG
Source organism: Athalia cordata (assembly GCA_963932425.1). NCBI lineage: Eukaryota > Metazoa > Arthropoda > Insecta > Hymenoptera > Athaliidae > Athalia > Athalia cordata. The sequence goes on from OZ010626.1 coordinate 39,719,075, forward strand.
ATTCGTCGTAAGGCTGCTTGCAAAGACAGTACAATTCCTGTGTGTCTCTCGCATGCCGGCACTCAGTACATACAAACTCAGAGAGGGATTTGCTCATTTCTTCCGTAATACCCACGCAGTCTCCATGGAACCAATTGTTGCAGAGATCACAACCCACATAAAACCTACAGCCAAAGCCAACAATGAAATACTAACTTTGCACCCAACAATCTCTTAACCATAACTTGCCAAAACAGATTTGATACCCGTCGTCTATTCTTTTTATTAACGTTTAAAGAAAATCCGATTCCTCATTCATGCATCTACAGAATTTTTCCCAAAAATGAATAGATAACTACAGAACGCTCTCCCCTTCGAATAAACGCTATCACTCACTTAGTCTCGTCGTAAGGTGTTCTGCACAGACAGTATAGCTTTTCTTTCTTGATACGCCCAGCGGCGGCCGCAGTCGAAGCACTTGGTGGCGTTGCACTATTCCCCTGGGATCTATGCTTTTTCGGCCTGCCTCCACGATTCGGTGGACTAACAACGTGTTGCGCTGCCTGTGCGTTTGATTTGCGCTTCGCACTTCCCACTTTAACTTCGTCTTGTTTATGCCTCTCTGCCTTTGTTCTTGTAGCTAGTTCAGCTGAGAGATCCTTCTGGAATGGAATTGTTTTTTTACAGATTAATATTGAACCAGAGTCGGCCTTGTAGACCTTGCGACGAGCTTTCATATTTCCTGCATTACCTGAATGTCAATCTGGAGTTCTTTTTCCAGCAGGGCTCGCTTTTTCAAAATGTCTTTTTTCAGAAGCTCCTTGTGCCTGAACAGCAATACTTGCATGCGAGAATGGACTTGTTGTTTTCTCCTCTGCTCTTGAGAATCTCGGATTTTTCCTGCCCGGTTTTTTGGAGTTGCACTTTCGGTAGTACTCTCTACGACCTCGGTAGTTTTCTGTGCTCTGCGGGAAAGAAAAAAGAATCAAATTATTATTAGACGGTATACCTAAGCCATGGTGAAAATATTTGACTTTATTTGAATGATCATCTTACTTTGGTATTTCTCTGGGTTCTTGTCTTGGGGCTGGTTTTTTCTTGGGTGTCTCACTCCATTCGTTGTCCTTTTCGTTCGTTGATGGAAGTGGTGTGGTCGGTGATGCGGCGGGTGGAATGTGGGGGGGTGCAGGCCTTTTGCGTGACGGAGCTCTTGGAGTAGTGATGGTCGGGGTGCCATGGGTTGGATTACAGGTTACGGAAGTCTCGACACCGCCTTTCATTTGCTTCTCCTGATAGCGTTGAAGCTGCAGCAGTTTCTCTTCTATTTCAGGATTAAGATTTTCCTGCTTTAGTGCATTTTTTATAGCTGAAAGAAATCCCCTCATCAATGTCTTCTTCTTCATTGTCAAAAGAAATCGACTGACAGGTTTTCTCCCCCCTTTTTTTTCTAAATCTCTATTCGACTACTAACATCAATTCGGTCATCATTTATACCGATCAGACAAAAAAATGGACGTTACTTTCGTTCACGATTCTATTTTGGCAAAGATGAAAATGAAAGTACAACAATATTCACGAATACTTACTCTGCTGTATATAATCCGGAGTGAGCACAAACTTATTGGCAGCGGTCTGATTGGGTTCTTGTGAGGGCTGTGACGGTTGCTGTCCATTGGCAACTGTTGCGCGCTGTGGTTCTGCATCGCCTCCTGTAGTAGGGCGCCCCACTTGCTGTACGACAACTTTAGGTTTTACAGGGGATCCAGGTACCCCGGTTTGCGACGGAGCTGGAGTCGCAGCTGATTCAGTTTGAGGTGCTGAAAAATTGAAGAAAAATGTTTCAAATTCAACTCTGTATCACAACGTACAGTTCAAGTCGATCATTGACTAGAGGAAAAGATACATACTAGTTGTCGAAGGAACAGCAGCATGCGGAGGTGATGCCAAAGGTTGCTGAGCAGGTTGTGTTTGGCCAGACGTGGCTGGTGTACGTGAAGCGACGGCTGCCTGAGTGCTCGGGGCTGGCTGAACGGCCAAATATATTTTTGTGGGCCCCAGTACACCTTGTTTTCCAGTAGTGGCTTGCGCTACAATTTCAAAGAAGAGTGTAAGAATCGAATAATTCTACGTCCATGTAACAAGAGGATTTTGATAGGGCAAAACTGACCTTTTAGCAATTGCTGTTTAACTTGTTGCTGAACCATCGCAAGTTGCTGTGGTGTAAAATCAGCACCTTGCAGTCCTTGGAGGACGATTCTTGGCCCCTGAGTTGTTTGAATAACCTGTGCTGTAACGCACTTTATGACAGTGCCAGGTGGCTGGCCAGCTAACAGAGAAGCTTCTACGCTACCCGGAGCTGGAGCTGCTGGGGTTGGATTGGAAGTGGCTGGCGTAGTGGGGGTTGTAACAGTTTGAGCATTAGTTGCAGTATTCGTTCCACTCGGTTCCGCAGCCTGCGTTGCCGGTGTCGCTGGCTGATTTTGTTGCACTACTGCACCTGAAGTGATTACGATATACTTTTATGTTTCATCTTTTTTATTTAAACATGATCAGGTAGCCAAAAAAATTATATCTAACCTTTCGAAACTTTAGTCGGCGATACAGCATTTTTCACAACAACACCGCCACTGGTTGAATTTAAATGAACGATCTGATTACCGGTCGGTGTACTACGGATGACAACTTGTTGTCCTCCGATGGTTGCTAACTGAGCTTTGCCCGATGCCAATTGCTGAGCAAGGGCTGCATTATTCACTACAATCTGATTAGTGTTTATCAGTTGTCCACTTGGTGTCATAACCTGCAATAAAAATCAAAAAATAAAATTATATCACCCAGATTGAAAATATTTATGCATTTATTGATAGTACTTGCTAGTATATGTTTATAGTATAAAAAATTAGGAGTAAAAGGTTCGATTCAATTGTTTGGAGTCCATACCATCGTTTGTTTTAGAAACATAATAGATTTTTGTTAAGAATAATTCCAGATTAAATGAAATCAATTCACAAATCAACCGTCGCTTTCATCTCTAATATTTTTTAGGCTAATCTAAACTTCTAATAAAATCTTAGCAGTCCAAGATCAAGTTGTTTCTGTACACACTAGGCTCATAAACGTAATTGACAGCTATTGCGGTTAGAATATTATTCCCGTAAAAAAAATGACTACTATTTTTTTCAACCGATCCATGACTATCTGAGTTCCAGCCAGGCATGACAAACAAATGAAGGAAATTCCAAATGCTTGTTAAATGTTGAATGTTGAATCGACGATAATCATGATCAATTATTGATATTACACGGTATTTACCTGTGGTTGAGCTGTTGGTTGTTGGGCCTGGCTACTCGGAGTTTTCGAGGGAGTGCTTTTGGTCGTTATAGTTGGTGTAACTGTTTTAGCAGGGCTGATATTAGTTAGAGTTTTCACGCCACTCTGGAAAATAAAAATATTTCAAGATGAGTTTTACATGCACTAACATTGTTGGGGTACACCAGATCTAATCGAAGCAATGTTTGTTACGCACCTGAGGTGTAGTCGTAGTAGTAGAGGATGTGGTTGCCGGGGATTGCGCAGGAGTCGCAGCAATAGCTTGACCTGTATTTAGAACATGCAGTTTTCCATCCGGCATCTGTACCAGCTGTTGGCCAGGCATTAATCCTCGTACTTGTAATTTTCCATCTGGTCCTCTAAGAATCTGAACTCTCTGTTGCACGTGCTGAACGGGAGTGTTAGATGCTGAAGAAAAGGCGTGATATCAATGGTAAGAAATCAAGTGAGTTACGAAAAAAAAAAAGGTGTTGATACGAATCGCGGACGTACCTCCTTGGGTGGTATGATTCTGGCCAGCTGTTTGATTTGTGACTTTGATAAGAGACTGTTGCTGTTGTGGCGAATGGGCTAATTGAGAGGTCGTAGTATTTTTAGGAAGAATACTGGTAGGTCCAGACACCACTCGTGTTGTCCCGTCAGAAGCTGTAATTTCAGTACATTGAAGTAAATTCACAAAAACCTACCGATATAAACTTCGTAATGTTACTTTTTCAATACAAACACCAAACTTACATTTTGTCATATAGATACGTCTGGTACCAAGGAACGTTTTATTCTGAGTGGGCGTAGTCAGCAGAGAAGTTAACTGGGACTTTCCGCTTGTATTAGGACTGCCAGATATTGCCACTTTTGAAACAATCTTGAGCGTGCCATCTGTAATAGAGATATAAGGAACACATTTCGTTATTAGATTCTTGTAGGAATTATTTTTCTTCGTTCATAAGCTGAAGATTTTTACCTGGATTTGAATTTGATGTGACTTTAACAAGTTGGGTACCAGTTCCCGCGTTCATAGGACTCTTCAGAGTTTCAAGAGCTCGTTTTTGCTGATGAGCAGCCCTTTGCAAACGTAATTGCTGCTCCATTTTTTCCTTAATTTCTTCAGGAGTAGCTTTGCCGCTGACGAGCTGATCCACACCTCCTGTGATCGAAGCTCTATTCCCTCCGACAACAACAGATTGCGGAACTCCTGATCTACTCCTAGTAATAATCTGGGCATTAGCCTTCTCTAACCTGAAGGACAGACACACACCAAGCGGAGGGTTAGTATTTGACGGTGTTAGGCAAGGATAGGAGGACATCACGATAGAATTATTAGCCAAATCAATGAATTAGCATTTGTTCCGATCCCAAGCTGGTATCGATTAGATAGCCGAGTAAATTATAGCAATTAGGATGTTAGCATTCACTCAGTTCCCTCAAAAAACATCGTAGGACAAATACTTGACAGATTCAATCATATTGAAACGAAGTCTCCAATTCGTATTATCTTGGCAGCGGTACTTACTTGTCCCCATACTGCTTAATTTCCCATAGATCTAATTTGTCTTCATCCACCCATTCTTCGCTGACCTGCGGTTCCGTACTTTGAGGTGATTCGGGCCGTTTTCTTTTTCTCAAACCACTGCGTATCGATGTGACTTCTAAGAAATGTGAATAAAAAAAAAAATTAGAAATGCTGACAAACGATAAAGTCAAATATTTCATGAGCTCTGCATCTCCATCACGAACCTCTGACTTGCTTGGGAAGTTCCAGAGGTATCACAACTTTTCTTCGCAGATATTGGGCCCTATCCATAAATTGACCAACATGTCGATGCTTCAATATCTCCAGAGACATAATTTCGGTATCAGTTGTAACTTGGTGCTTGCCATCTGTTGATAAGGGCTTAGCAGACATGTCGTCCCATCGTAAACAAGCCCATAAAATGCGTAGCTGTAAAGCAGCTGATGCTAAAGATTTAAGACCAACAGTGCGATAAAGCCAGCAGGTTTTAAAGAGTGGTCTAGGGCAAGGGTATGGCCATACCGACATATTAGCCTGAAATAGAGAGACGCCATTAATTTCATCTTCTTCGTTAATAAGAAAAAGTGAACGGGCATGTAACAAATACCTTAGCTATGTGATGAAATCCATAAACAGGCGTGCGACCCCCGAGTCTGGCAAGCTTCCGAAGTTCATGTTGGGGCAGGACTAGAATGCTGCGATGCTTAGTTCGTGTAGAAAATGTTGAACACAATGGATACTTAACAGGAGTACGTTTCTTCCGTCTTTCGGCTAGTGAAGTAGTAACTTTTTTCAAATAAACTTTTCCCTCTGACAAAGTAGCAGAATATATTCTTTCCGTTCCATCCGCGTTCAACTCTTTTGCCGTTGTTGAACTTCTTTGTACCGTTCTACCGCGCCGATTTACAAATACTGTTTTCAATCCTGTTTTATTAACGTTGCTAGAAACGAATTATGAAAGGTCAAACAAAGTTCATTTGGCATATATACAAACAATCGTGTTCTGATGTCTCACCAAGTCTTCGTTTCCGATGTTACGGCTACAGAGTTCTTAGATGATGAAATTTCCTGCAAACTTTGCACCACACCATCGACTGTCTTAATCGTTTGCTGCGAAGTGGTTACCGTCGTAGTCGTCACTACGCTACTAGTGGTTTTGATCGTTATCGCGCTTTTATCTGCCGCATCAGTATTGTCCCCAACCTGCAAGCCGACGTTACGATACAGAGAGTGGTACTTTGTGAAAGAAATTTAATAATGCTCATTTGAATCTCGTTACTATACGTACGTCTATGTTTTCTTCTGGAGTCGGTGCCTCCAGTTTAATTCTTTTAGCTGGTTGAGTAGGTCCATCTGCGTTCGTCACTGAATCTGGAGTCTTTTGAACAACCACATTAGTAGCTTGAACTTCTTCAGCGCAATGCGTAGCCATGGCAACAGCCGATTCCAAGTCCCTTCTAATAGCATCTTTGGCTTCATCGGGCGCTTCTTGTTTCAAACTTGGCTTGGTATGTTGAGTAGCCGCTGAAGCGCTAATTGGGGCTAGACTCGGCACTGATTGATTATTGCTCAAGGTATTTGCTTTCCTCACAAGCGTAATAAGATCCCTCTTTATCCTGGCTTTTTGTAAACAAATCGGAGAGTAACACGTTGAGGTGAGACTCTGAGCTGCCGAGGTCGCTTTTCCAGGAGGTACGGTCATGTTGCAATAGCGCGAATAACAGCTGCCATTTTTCGAAAGTCGCAATATATTTGCATACTGAGTTCTGACTTGTTGAATTCGTTTGCCAATCACTGTGAGCATATCTCTTGCCGACGCAGATATTCCTTTCGTAGGAGTCTTTCCGGACAGGATACTCTGCAAGGATCCATCACCAGCATCCGTGTCACTCTCTTCGTTATTTTCTATGTCCACCTCAGCATCCCCTTCAGTACTCTTCAGAGCAGCAGCTTGTCCCGTTTGTTCCTTTGACTTCTCCTACGATTCGGAGATATTTATACTCCAGGTTCTAATGTAACCAAACGAGTGAAGATTAATTTGCTACTTACCGTTTGGGATAATCTTCTCTCTTCCAAAAGCTTGAGGTGCGTTCTCCTGGATAAGAAATCGTCGATTCTAGTCTTCTTAGCGATTTTTGGATAATGTAGACGACCAGGTGTTGTCAATGCCTTAGTAACATCGATTTCTTCAAACTTTTGTATGGGCAAAAATACTTTTTCAATCTTCATTCCGGCTAGAACTATCAACACAAAATTCATTATACCATTTGTTAGAAGTCATGAAATTGATTATGAGGAAAACTGAACGACGTCCAAAAAATAATGTGAGTTGTCATTGTGAGTAAATTAGCTGAAAATTAGGTACTCACAAGGTATATGTGGTTTATTTTCCGGCTCCGACTTTAATTCACTTTTTGTGTCGGTGTCTTCTTTAACATTTATCTTCTCTTCAGCTTTGTCTTCAGCAGATTCATTTTCCTGCTTGACAGCTGAAGCTGGGTCTTCTTCTTTGATTTCTTTCTTCACTTCGGGGGTTTCTTCAAGTTCGGTCTTGATTTGCTTCAATTCATTTGGTTCGCAATACTCTTTTATCAGAAATTCGTATGTGGGCGGATCGAGCGCCAAGATTTTGATCCCACCCTGATCCCTGATTTGCACCATAATCTTTTGAGGTCCCGTTCGCAACCCTCCTTTATTACCATTAGGAGTCCTGAACCGGCGTCCTGCGGAGAGCCACAGCCATCCCCATTGACCATGGACACGGTACTCCTCGCCTTTCTGTTTCCACACTTGGTGTTTCAGACCCAAAGTATACTTGACAAAGTTGTAAGTCAGCCGATTCCGTTCCTCTTCATCTTCTTTTTCCTTCTTATCTTTCTTGTCTTGCCTTTTCTTTTCTTCCCTCTCAAGTGCTGTCACTCTCTGTAGTTTCACATGGCCCAACTGATCGTGCCATACACTTGCAAATACCACAGATTTTATGCAGGCTTGTAGTACGATGAGAGCTCTGGCGAAATCTCTTGGATTAACGCAAGCTCCGACAGCAGTCGTCCACGGTTTTCGGAGCAAAGGCCAGTTGGTGTGCATGAATGGAGCTTGGATGCTCCCTTCTAGTTGTAAAATAGTTTGACGTAAAGTGCTAACCAGGAGAGCACGAGTTCCCGTCAAACTTCCAACCCATTTGAATTCTGAAGCTTGGGTGAGAGAAAATTTGTGGGAGAGGTGCCTCTTCTTGTCACGTTCTTCATTGCGTTGAGGTTTGTTCAATGCTATGGGGTTTGTGCTGTACTGATTGACGTACGATTTAAATCCATTATCCATTCCTAATTTGAACAAATGAGTCCCGGATGCAATCTGATGTGCTTTCTGCCGAGTTATTCGAGTTCCGTCTCCTTCGTCTTTTAAAGTTTTGTCTAATTTGTCCAGTTCTTCTTTTGAAAGGCTTGTTGTACTCCTTCTTTTTAAATCATCCATATTAAAGGTGCGCGGTTGTAGAGATCCTGTCTTTGATCTTGTTACAATTGTATGTTTTTTGCCTGCATGATTGGAGAGTTCTTTTTTTAGACTCATCGATAACTCACTATCCCCCTTGTACTTACCATCTTTTCCAATCTTTGAAGAATCTTCTTCTCCCTCTACAACTTCTTCATCAACGTCATCGGAGGTAGACAGAGACGAGCCTGTCTTACTAGTTTTAGTCGTAGACTCACTTGATCCCAACGTGGTTGTTGCCGTAGACTCTGCCGTATCACCACCACCAACTTCGACAGTATCAGCTGCATTTTCAGGATTGTTTTGTCGGTTTACATCCATTCCATCACCACTACCCCCTCCACTTGTAGTTTCACCAGCTGATGCTGTTCCTCGATCCGAGGTCTGGCCAGAGATGGCAGCTAATTGTTCTTCCAAGGAATCTGTTCCTTCATGCATTCTGCGAACCATTTCCTCAGCATCTTGCCGTTCTTTTTCTTTCCGTTCTTCTTCTTCTCTGTTGGCTTTCTCTTGTTTCTCCTTTTGCATCTTCTGTATATTAGCTATAAGACAAGAAAAAATTTGTTATGTCTACACTGTACCAATGTTCTTACAGTCTGATTCCATTCAAGAATGTATGCTTACCATTTTCTACCTCCAAGTAGGATTTTTTATTTCCTTTGCACTGGTTGGTTATTTTCTCGGTTAGCTCCATTTGACGAATGATCTCCTCCTTATAGTCAGATAGTTCACGATATAGAGCCACTTCCATTTCATTCTGGTCTAGAGTAGCCATAAGCTCTTCGAACTGTAACGGTGTGCTGTAATACCAAACTTCGCCATCTTCGCTCTCCCTGAAATACCCATGAGGGAAAAAAATTTTAAATTATCAACATCAATGTTCTCAATGATTCAAAAGTACTGATAAAATAAAAAAGAAAGATAATGAACCAATTAGAAGATAGCATAATACTTCAAACTTTTTCGTACTCTGTTCAATAATGCTTACGAAAACTAATACTAAGTCATATATTTCTAAATTAAGAAGTTAAATCTCAATTATAAAGCCAAAAGGATGAAAAATCTGCACATCAAAACCTTAACAAGCCGAGATAGAAATTAATGTTTGGATTAAATGAAAATAAAACTTACACAAAAACTCTACGACCAAGAAACCAATATTTCCGGCCATGTCGATCAAATCCTAAATGTTCTTGTCTGCATAACAGACCATTTTTCTCGACATCTGGTATACAATCTACGACTCCAGTAATTTTGTGGGCCTTGCAGATGCTGCATTGCCAATCTTCTGTAGGAACATCCACCAATGGTGGCTCGACGCATTCCAAATGAAAAACTGCTGGGCACGTTTCACAGCATAATAGATCTCCCAGTCGATGACATACACGACAATGGTCATCATAGTGTACGGTTCCTGAATTACAGAAAAAAAATTCAACGTTAACAACTCACAATAGTTGTAAAACTTTTTAATTTGATTACATGTGCGGCCATGTAACCATACTCATGGTAGCAATGTGGAATAATACCTTCATGCAACAAATCCTCTCGAACAGGATTACTAATGAGAAATTGATCGGTTAAAAACTGTAGTACTTTGATCCTATTTTCAACTGAAGTAAACGGATATTCACAGGAAGATAGTGTATTAAGAATATTTTCATCGAAGCACTTGTCACTTTCAACATAGGATCGCAAAACCTCTGGCCAAGTCATTTGGTCGACAAAATACAAGCTAACATTAACAGAATCCTTCTGATCTAGAGGGCCAAAATGAGTCTGTTGAGAATCTTCTTCTCTGAGGAGGGCTTTCACCAGCATAATGTGAATTTCTGCCAACAGATTTGTCTGATCTTCGCATACAAGTGCAGCACAAAAATCTTCAAATCTAAATGAAGATAGACGAACCAGAGTTCTGAAGTGCCTCAGTACCTCGTATATCGAAAGAGATGGCATAACAAGTTCTCGAGGCACGAGTAAATCGTCTGAGGATTTAGGGAGAATGAGAGGTGGTAGCTCGCGATTTTGGAGCCACAGAGGTTCGGGGCTAGGGGCACGTTGCGATTGCTGGCTTAGTAAAGTTTTTCGGGGCGTTCCGCTAGCAGTACTATAGCTGGAAAGAGAGAAGTCACTATCGCTGGATGGGTCAGGTTCTTCAAGACTTTCAGAAGATTCAACATCGCTGGGAATGGGTTCTTCGTCGACATCACTTTTTTCACTGGATTCATCTCCAAAGTCAGAACCGTAGTGGTACTCAGAGTCGTGGTAGTCAACATTAGGATTGTACCCACGACGCTGGTACGAACTTGCACCGGAGTGACCACCTTTTCTGGCATGCTTCTCTCGTAGACTCCGAGACTTCCTGCTACGGGTACTACGCCTACTCTCCTCACTCTCAACAGGTGAAGAGGCTCTTGATGCAGTTGGCGTGCTAGGCTGAGAATTGGGTGTTTCAGAGCCTTTATTTTGCAGGTATTTAGGTTTCTTCATTAGGTGGTATTGGAATTTTTTTGGCCTTTCCATTACGACGGACTTGGGGGGACGCCCCCGCCTTTTCGTGCCTCTTCCCGTCATCGTTTGTTTGATACCGTCAGTCAATTAACTAACGTCACCTACTTAACACGTGGTTTATGAAAACGCGCGCTTGTAAACAAATACAAATGACACCGTTGCAACGAAATGGATCCCATGTTTGTACTCTGATCTTTGCGCCATTTTTCGGCTATAGTCACGTGACCAAACACCAATATCTCATTATAAACGTTAAGAAACGATATCGTTCGAGCCTCCCGCGAGTCCACCTCGGCTAACAATTAGCCTAGTCCAACAATAAAAACCCGATTTATTATCAATAACGACAAAACGGAGCACAGAATAATTCACTGACGCGAATGTAAGGGGAAATTACAATATCCGACTTGTTAAGAGAGCGGACCTCCAATTGGCTCATCGAAACGCCGCCATGTCAACCCCGCCGAGCATCTGTTCGTTATTCACCCACAACCAATTATTAAAAGCACACGATTATCACAAATATATTATTTAAATATTATTTCCATTGACCGACTCAATATTGCAATCATTTATCGCACCTTCCCTTTAAATATTTATTTTATACATTCACGTGAAATGAACCAACCGCCCAATCACATCGTTTGTAACTACAGGAATTCCTGACACATCAACAGTAGGTGGCGTAAGGTGTTTCGGAAAAAGCGCCATATTTCCATCGTACTTCGAGATCACTGGATAAAATACGGTACTAGAGTCAAAAAATCTCCCCTATACATTAAAATAAGCCCTTTATTGCATTGTAATTCAAGGGGAAACGATCCCGATTTTTATCAAAATCGACCGACAATAAATATGCCTCGATTTAATTATCAACCCGTACCGCGTGAATGTAACGTCTGGTTGAAGTAAAAAAAAACCATAGCGTCATTTTTTCTTTTTTCATTCTTCAGTACTCGTTTAAAACGTGCGAGGCTGCGCCATCTAGAAGAGACAATTTCACAGCGGACATAGCGGAAGGGGGCGCAAGGTGACCACTGACGAAAACTTCAGCAGTAAAGCTCTGCCGTCTGCGCCTCCTATCGCTGTCATCGTCCTGTCACTCTGCCAAAAAATTGTTCCTCGTCGTCGGCGAATAAAATGGCCGCTTAGGAAAAGCGAAAAATACGAAACGATACGATACCGAGATAAATATCCGGGCATAGAAATTGATTATAATTATCCGACAGACTCGCGGTGAAGAAAATGAGCGGTGCGATGACAATGTACGCGTTAAAACCGATAGTTTCAATGCCGGGGGAGATATGCATACCAAAAACTATGTACAAGATGAAAAATATTCAAGAAATACAGCAGCAGCAGCAGCAGTTCAGCAAACACGCGAGCCAAGAGAGCAAGATAGTGTCGGATATTACCGAACAGGTTATCAAGTTTTTAAAGGTTTTAATCATTTCCATTATTCACTTAAGTATAACCTAAAGCTTGCGCAATGTCATTTGGGATCTACTCACGTTATTAGTTGAGATTGTTTCCGAAAAAGATTAATTCCTTTGGCCCTTTGTCTGTCTTGACTCCTCCCAAATTTTCCACAAGCACTAATCACGATCAACTGAGAAAGCAGTTGTGTGAGCTTGATCAATGTCTCTACCCCCCCAATTTTTTTCAGAATAACAGTTGTATTTTGCATAACGTTTAATAATGAGAAACGATTCTTATGCACAATGATATGTCTGGCATGCATCACTATCAGCCCTTCAAGTTATGTGACAGCAGCCTTCCAGTAACGAAATTTCGATTGAACTGACTAGCATGAGAAAAAACAAAAACTACATACTATTGTATAACCAAAGAAACTTGGAACTTAATCCGCATGATGAGTTTTTTACCAATATACATGCATGTCAAGGAACGAAAATACTATTGTAACTGAAACTAATTTTACCTCTTCTGTTATTGCTCATCACAAATCTGCTTATAACATCCCAATAATAATTCAACTCTAAAACACTACCATGCAGATTTTTTTAGTCAAAGAGTAATTACACGAAAAAATTAGATTGATCATTTTTTGCATTAATACTTCAAGCAACTGTAGGCTGCACTCCTTTTGAATATTGGCTCGTTGATAATATAAAATGTGATCGTTACAGAGCCCGTTGCCAGAAATTGTGGAGCTAGAGATTAGACAAGAGAAAATTCTAGCGCAACTAGCAGAACTCAAAAAACAAGTATCCAGCTTATGCGGTATTTTAAAGAATTCTGGCCAAAGCAAAAGTACCTCTACGACTACTCAAATTATACAGGTATTTTTTTCTACTCTACAAAACCGTTGGCAATTTAGCAAAAGATTTAAAAATTATTGGTACATAGATGAGTGCATAATTTGTTACCTGTGTTGCAGAAAAGAGTTGACATAGACTTGGTTGTGAATGCAGATCCTTCTAGGCCTCCACTTTCAATATTAGCACTACAAAAGCTCTGGAGAGATACAGACATTAATGTTTCTACGCATATTCACTCCAGCATACCTCCTCAGACTCCCCAGTTTCCTTTAGGACCAAAAAATTTTAACAGTACCAACAGCAGAGTAGATTTGACATTGATATGGAAGAATGGTAATTGATTTTCCTTTCGTCTAAACCATCGTCATTTTCGTTTTGATAAAATTTTTACGTGTTTTAAAGTGTTAGACTTGGAGGTGGTGATCTCTGGGGTCCATGGGAGTCCATTACTAGGTGAAGTAAATCTCTTGCGGTACCTGAGCAGGTCTATTCCGAGTCACAATTACGAACGCACATCTCCTGCTGACTCGACAAAAATCGATGCTGTGCTAGACCTGTGCCATGGATTATCTTTTCAACAGTCTCAAAAGGATGTACAATCTTCATTTTCCGTTCTTGGTAGCAAACTAGGAAATGGTAAATGGTTGCTTGGGAGGGTTGAGCCGAGCATAGCAGACGTGGCTGCATGGTCTGTTATCAAACGAATAGGAGCTGGAAAATTGCCCGCAAACTTAAATAGCTGGTTTAAAAAATGCGACGATACCTTTAAGCATATCTAATTTTTTAACTAAGTGACCGATTCCGTCTGATGGCATTGTTATGTTAATAAAGCTACCAAATTTTCTTTTATCATAAATGTCTATGCGTTTTTATTGTGACAATCTCACCCAGAAGTTTGTTTACGTCGGCTGATATAGTTGTATGCTGAGTTCATCAGTCGAATCATAAAAATTTCCATCTCCCTTCCGATGGAAAAATCCTGGCTATGCCGCTGATTGCCAATGAGAGAATCTTATCTTATGACATAGGGTAACCGAGTTCAAGTGGTCATACATACACACACAGAATGATTAAACTCGTTAAATTTAGCATATACTGTAATTACATTCTTGACTGAAGTTTTGTTATAGAAATTGATAAATCTTTATTAAAAGGATAACATGTACCTGAAACTGAATTTTCATTATAAACGCATCGTAATTTGATTAATTTATTATAATCAGTTATAATTTATATTATTTTAATAATAATTACAAAAGTAAAGTAATATAAATAATACAAAAATTTGAACTAAAAATTTGTTGGCAGTGTTAAAGAGACACTTTTGTGTTCCTTCTATTCTTATTAATTAGTATAATATTTAATATAGCTCTTTGTTACAACACCGGAAGGTGATTTTAATTCATTGCTATAAGACGTAGTAAAATCTACTCCACTGATTTGGAAGTCTAGAGCATAATTGGTAACAGGGTATTACTAATTTGCAAATTTTGCATCGATTAAATTGCATTTTTTTTTTTTCTCTTTATTTTTCCTAGTTGAGGTGATTTTGTCCTCCTTAAGTTTCTATCTTTTAAAAGTACAGTTACTTATGCTCTGGGCTCCTTGAAGGATCATTATAAGTCGATATAGTATGTAGTCGTTAAGATATAAGTAGAAAGATCAGCCTTTTTCTATTACCCTTGAATTGGTCCTAAAGAATGTAATAGGAAAATAACATTACAAAATGCATTAAAAAACCGTTCTATATACAACCACTTAGTAAGCTTAATGAATTATGGAATTATTTATGATTCGTAGAAACAGTTTTCAATTGAGTAATGAAATTTTGAGGTGATTTTTTTTTTTTTTGCTGGCACTATGATTCCTAGCTGTCTAGTCCGGCAAACTTTTTCCCACATATCTATTCCTAGTTGCTACAACGATCGCGAAATTCATAATAGGAAAATTCTATGCAGTTCATTGGCTGCAAAGTTCTATGTACAAGAAAAACCGCACTAATTCAATTTCATTTGACTAAAGACGGGTTCGCTATGTTATTCACAACATACTAGTCGAAATAAAAAAATGTTTGTATTTTAATAGAAACATTCGGCAGCGAAGTGAAAAATAAAATATTGTTAGGAGCAACTGGGCATGAGCTGCGATAACGTGAAAAAATAAAAAAAAATAAAAAATTAGGTATGCGGTTTACGTTAAATAAAAAGGTATTTTGGAATCAGAAAATAACGTAATAAGTATCAATGAAACATAATCTTCTTCGCATCCATTTCTCATTGTAAGACTTGCCTAAGTGCCATAGGCAAATCTTGTTTCGTCAAATATTTTCACGTAACTATCTACAATATGTATATGAATGAATGAGAACTTAAAAAAGTTATGCGTTTGTTCGACAAGGGGACAATTACCTAAAAAATTTGATTGGCTAGCTACTAATTGCTGAAGATGGACTTGAGCTCATCGCGTATGAATAATTGAGAATGCCTAGAATTATAAATAATTATATGTAACAGTATATCACAATATCAAGATGACCTAAAACTTAAGATTATCAATTTGAAAAACGTCTTTTTATCCAGTGTCTGTCACAGTCGTTTACTCACCATTCATACAACACAACACTATTAATCGTCGAGAGTCATGACCATCAAAAGTAATCTATGTTATTGTCATTTTGGCCACGTGCACGTACACTTTTTAGGATTTTGGTTGAAGTCTTTAAATCGTTGGATCTTTGGAGTGAAATCACGGATCATACGAACGACGAGAAACCAGGTAAAGGAGCCCTCGACCTCGCCATATTATTCATGATGATTTGTCCTCCGTTCAAACTGACCACAGCGCTTCCCTCTGGTTCGGAGTCTGTATACGAAGAATAATTTCTAACCGGCTTTTGCCGTTTCCAAGACTGCCTTAGTGAATCATTCACATTCGCGTAATGGTTTACAAACGAGTGCGGATCCGATTGCACGCTTTCATTTTCACTTTCAGAACCCTGAAACGTGTATCAACGTAAACAAAACATTCTTAATAACATCAAATTACCCATACAACCAACAAAAACCACCTGATCAAATTATCATACCTGTGAATCGGTGGAACTAATTTCAGAAGGTTTCTCTGTGACGCTACTGTC
Source organism: Athalia cordata (assembly GCA_963932425.1). NCBI lineage: Eukaryota > Metazoa > Arthropoda > Insecta > Hymenoptera > Athaliidae > Athalia > Athalia cordata. Next base: position 39,735,315 of record OZ010626.1, read on the forward strand.
ATCAGGATTTTCATCATAGCCCTTCAGGCTCTCTTCGTCGCTATGATATGCTACAGATGCCGGCGAAGGCCTAGGCGGAGATTTTCCAAGCATCGTCGGAGGTGGAGGATGATGCGTTGATTTCCTAGCTAATGTCCCTCTTTTACCTAGTGTACCACAATTACTAGCAACATTCATCGTTCCTCCACCAGGGTGACGCGATCTGTATAATTCCAAATCTGATTCCTGACGATCGTCTATATCCATTGCCATCGATTCCTCAAGAGTCTTCTGTGCCTCTTCTGTGAATTATTCGATCGTTAGCAGAATTCATATTTTCATCAAAGCATGTAGCAGATTAAATAAAGCTGACTCACGTTTGTATTTGTAACTCTTGCTTTTCACACATAATATGGCAATTACCATAATTATGATAATAACTGAGCATGCTGCAAGGGCGACCATGAACCAAGTTTGCCGGTAGAAGGGTCTATGCTGCAGGTAGCCATATTCAAGGTACAACTTTGACGGAGTTAAAACCTGGACAGGCATAATATCAATGTTATTATGCTATTCTTCATCTGCTCCGTAAAAGGTTAATGAAAAAATAATTACCGCATCTTTAGAATACGCTGGGTAGCTAATGCCGTACCGATTATATGATATAACTCTAAATAAATACGAAGTTGAAGGAAGCAAGTTTTGATAAGATACAGTGCATTCTGTAAGAGGACCATTGCTGCTCCTTACTATCGTCTGCCAGCGAGCATCATCTGAAATAAAAAATTATTTTTCAACAAACCTTACAAGCATCGATTATATAAGAGTAATATTTCTAGCCATGACGACTGACGAATTAATCACACTTTATCGCCAATGCAACTAAACACTGAAAAAACCTAGTATCTAAAATATATACCACATTAAAACGATAACACGCTAGTTTTGCTATCGACGAATTCGAGTTAATTTCTATCACAGTTCGCTTAGCTTATGCAAGTTTTTTTTTTCGAAAGCATGGGATGTTGGTGTTTCAAGATTATAAATCTAAGTTTTATACAATTATCAAATGATTTTCTATAGGTATACAGCGGGGTTTATGAGACTACGCTGTAGGGTTGAGGCTTTTCCGATGATTCGGTACGCTAAGATCTGATGGAAGCAAAACACATTCTTTTGTTTTTTCTCCGGAATTTAAACACTACTCAAATCTATTTTGATTCCACACTTTCTTTACGGGTAGTTTCAAAGGTTTTTGTTTCCTGTTGAACCAATTTCTGTTTAAAGTTATACAAAGTTAATAAATAATACGGGTTAAATTATACATAAAACACTCGACAAAATTCAAACGGTTAGTTTATGAGCTACTTCTTTTTTTTTTTTTTTTAAAAAGATTATTGTATTATTAGATGACAAAACTAATTTCACACCGTGTAAGTAGTTCGAATGGGGTTAAAAAACATTTCACGTGCTAGAAAATGCCGATGCAGTCAAGTATATAATTCGAAGGACTAGAAATAGAATTTAAAGTTAACTTTACAAAAGTCCATCTGTCAGATTTAAAAAAAAATCAAATCAACAAATATATATCTGGCTATAAGTATACTTGACTGCAGCCTAGGATATGCAACGTCTATTGCAAGTAATTGGCCATCAGCAAATCTATACAATTGTCACTTACAATGCTGCCAATCTTCCATAGCTGTTATGTGATATGAAACAACAATGGTATACGATATTATTATGAAATAAAATGAATACACCATATAGGTAAAAACAAAGGTAATTGAATCTTTTTCTTGAATTATTTTTCCTTCATAAATTTGTCAACGAGAAATAAGTGAGAAAAAACAAATATGTTTTTTGATAAATTTAAATTTGAAAGAATTTTCAATCATATACAACTCACCTTTGCGTCTAGTTTCAATGTAATATCCTAATATAGGTCCTTTACCAGATGCTTCATTGACCCATTGTAAATCTACACTGGTCACAGTTTTGGATATTGTAAGTTCACTTGGAGCTGTAGGCGAGCCTTGCTGTGGTCCGGTCGTAATATTACCGAATATTGCTGGTCCAAAATCTATGGTTTGAGCTCTAACTGTGAAAGTATACGTTACTTCCTCTTCCAAAGGCTGAACCAGTAAACTCGTCTCCGTTACTTTTTGCTTCACTTGTTTACTAAAACCTGAAAACACGACGTTTTATCAATTATCTATAACTCGTCGAGTAGAAATTTTTAAGAATATCCTTGAGACACTCACGATCGTTTTGCTCTGCAGTTTCGTAAGCCACGATATATCCAACAATTTCACCGTTACGCATCTTAGGCGGATCCCACGTGACTCGCATGCTTGTCATTGTTATATCAATAAACTGTAGATTGTGCGGCGGCCCTGGTATATCCTACAAAGAATAACATGTATTCGTAATTCAGTGAACTGATACTTTCAGTTTCAACTTTTGCGAGCGATTTAACGATTGAATAATCTTTACCTGTTTTGTTCTGACCGTGATCGGTGGTGCTCGGGGTCCATCACCTGCAGGATTGAAAGCTAACACTTGTATACGATATTCGGTATACTTGTCGAGAAAGACTAAGCCATGTGTCAGATATGAAGCAGGTACAACTTCGATTTCTTCTTCCTGAGGCTTATCCAATTCCTGCGGAGAGTCCGTAACGAGGTAAAATATCTGCAATAACAATCATAATTAGTCCCAAAAGTAGTAAGGAATTAAATCGATGGAGTAATAATTCACATTCGCAGGATAAGGCTTTACCTTGTAGCCCAGAAGATCCCCGTTCTGCATACTGAGCTGGGGTGGTTTCCAACTCAGATGTACTTCAACTGAAGATACAGCTTTAGCTTCAAGCTGCAAGGGTTCTCCCGTAGGAACAGCCTCGCCGACATAGACGGTGACAGGCGGACTCGGAGGACCTTCACCTTCCGAGTTGAATGGCACTACGACTATTTCATAATTTTTATCTTCCATCAAATCGCTCAAAACTATCATATCGTGTTCGATTCCTAATATTTCTTTTTTAGGAGTAGCTTCGAGAGCCGTTGGAAAATCAGAGACAGGCTGATAAACGATCCGATAACCGCCCGTCCCGTGATCTCCGCTCCAGTAAACCTCTTCGATTGGTTCCCAGTGAACTTCTACACTTGACGTTGTTATCGGTACAACTTTTAGCCCAACTACAGCTCTGGATGGCGCTGCGAAAAAATATCAAACAATTTCAGCACGTGCATATTAGTTACATATAATTAAATCCCAACCGCATACATACCTGCAGGGAGCGTCTGAACCTGGATAGATTCTGTACTCCACGTTGAGGGGCCGATATCATTTGTAGCCTGTATGCGAAATTGGTAGTTTGTGAATGGCTTGAGATTATTGGCAGTGTAGGAATTCACCGAAGGATCTACCCGTTCGGGTATAGTTTGATAAGCTCCAGAATTTTCAGCTTTTTGCACTGTGTAATATCTGTAAAAATTTTATTGGGTTCTCATAAGCTGATTGCTTAGAATTAACTGCTGGACGGATAAGTAGAGTTGAATCTAGCATACCTCAAGGGGGCAAATCCGTCTCTCCCTGGAGTCCAACTGAATGTGATTTGTCGACTTTGAACTTGTGACCTGCTAACTTGAGGCACAGATGGTGGCTGGGGTCTCTCTCTATTGTTCGTTGTCAGTACCAGCGCATATGCAGTTTTCCCCCATCCAAATCTCGTCTGAGCAGTCACGGAGAACATATAATATTTTTCAGACTCTAATCCAGTTGCTCTGTAACGAGACATGGGTATGAGAAAATCTATTAATCGTAACTAGTAAATTGATAAATTCCATGAATGTTACCGGAAAGTTCGATCAGCTGCTGGAAACTCCTTAGAAAATTGATGATCTTGGCTGCTGTTCAGATGAAACATGACTTTATATGCCAAAATTTCACCATTAGGATCTTCGGGCGTATCCCAGATTATTCGAGCTGTCGAAAAGCTGACATCCGGGAAAGACACATTCGATGGAGCCCCAGGTGCTAGGTAAACGAATAAATAGATACATTGATCAGATTTAAATTTCGTTTGATTCAGCGTATACGTAAGAATATTTTTTTTCTCACCATCTTCATACGTTTGAACTCTGATCGGTGGCACACTCAAAGCACCATCGCCAAGTCTGGTGTAAGCCAAGACTTGTATGTGATATTGCACAAACTTTCGGAGCTCTGTCAACGTAGTCGTGAATGTAGAATTGTTCGGAATACTTTTGTATTGGAATGGCGATCGATTATTCGCGCCGTAGTATACTTTGAAGCCTTCGATCTGACCATTTTGATGTTCGATGGGAACATCACCCCATTTCACCACTATTGTTGTCGAGGAAGTTGCATTTGCTTCAACATTTACCGGGCCGAGCGAAGGAACTGCAATTCAAAACACGAGGATTCAAGAACCGCTAAGCATCAGGGATGGTTGGAATAATTTTCGCCCGCATAAAAGCTCACCTGATTCACGTGTTCTTTCAATTGCTTCGGGACTTGGTGTGGAAGATCCAACATCGTTATAAGCCTTCATGACGATCTCGTAAAGAGCGAATTCTTCCATGCCTTCCAAGACGTAAGAGTTTGCCGTGTGATCTTCGATCGAGATGCTTTTTGACTTGTTTGTCCTCAATTCTTTATACGTGATATTGTACCCTCTAGGATTTCCATACCATTCTACTTGTTGTAGTGGCTGAAATTAAGAAGATTCATAAGCCTCAACAATATATGAAACTTGAACAAAAAATAATAAAGCAACTCACGATCCATCGGACGCGTAAATCAGTGGCGCTCATAGCTCTGACGGTTACGTTTCGCGGTGGATGCGAGGGGGGAGCCTGAATCGTTTGGAATTCCTTCGTTGGTTCAGAAGGTTTGGATATTCCAACAACATTATTAGCTATCAGCCTCAATTTATACTGCATAAATGGAGTTAGACCTTCAACAGTTATAGTACTTGCGTCGGGATCGGAAACTTCATACGTGGTATACCACGTCGTGTTTCGGGATGTCTGCGCCTGTTCATTTTCAAGATAATTGTTAATCTCGTGATAGGAATCTTCGCGGATTTATCGTGATGATTTTTACCTGCACTATCCACTTGGTGATCGAGGAATTTCCATCAAATCCTGGTGTGAATTGGAGAACAACGGAGAAAGCGTCGATATTGGAGAGAGCCAGTTTGGTAGGGGGTTCAGGCAAAACTGGCTCAACACCCGATTGAATTGTCGCGACTTTAGGTTTGCCTGGACCTTTGGACGTCCAAGCTACTACTTCAAACTTGTAATGCGTTGTTGCCTGAGAACGAGCAAATGATTACTGCAGAATATCTATCTTATTTCAAGTTTGGGTAATTCAGTTAACATTTTCTTACCTGTAAATGCTCAATTTTTGTCGACTGCACATCAGCTGTGAAGTTTTCAACCCTCAATGATTCCGGCGAATCTTTGATCATATATCTGAGCTGATAACCGGTTAGAATTCCATTCGCTTCACTCGGTGGATTCCATTTCACTGTCACCGCTCGATCACTGATTTCGTCGAATTGAAGATTTTCAACAGCACCAGGAACTAGAGATGCACAGAACATGAATTACCAGAAACAGATTCGTAGCCAGGTTGATCAATAGGTAATTAACTCACCATCTTCACTCGTGCGGATCTCGATAGGTGCACTTCGTTCACCATCTCCCGGATCAGTAAAGCATAAAACTGTGATATTATATGTGGTATATTTTCTTAACCCTGTTATTATAGCTGTCTGCTCTGCTAAGGGATCGAATAAACTGGGTGGAACTGTTGTTGACTTGTACTCGTTCTCTTCGGTGAAATTACCATTGATCCAAGCTTGCAATTTATACCCTTGATTGATGCCGTTGATTTTTTGCGGATTTGGAGGCTTCCACCATACTTTAATCGATGTGGAATTTATTGCTTTAGCTTTGAGATTCGTCGGTGGGGCTTCGGGAACTATAAAAGGAAAATGTTGGGGATGGATTATTCATGTTCTCCAATTGACTGAGAAACTTTTCATACACTTGAAACTCACCGCCTTCCTTAGTTTTGATCTTGACTGTATCGGTATACATCCCGACCCCCTTGTCGTTGTACGCCGCAATTTGAACGCTGTAGTCTTTCCAGGTTATCAAATCTGTGATTAAGTAATTTCTCTGCGCTTCGTTCGTGATATTCTGACGTGTCCATGGACTATCGTTGTAGCCGTACAATCTGTAGCGTAAAATGTATCCCAAAATGTGCCCATTGCGATGCTCCTCCAATGGCGGTTGCCACTGAGTTATTATTTCTGAAGATGATCTTGCTGACCCCACAAATCCCAAAGGTGGACTCGAAGGAGCTAAGGAGAGGCACGCAATGAGGATCGTGTAACAGTTTAACCAAGATATGAAATATGCGTAATGAAAAAAAAAAATTGCTCAAAGTCCTTACGTTCTTGTGGGAGCGCAACAACATTGCTTGGTTCGGAAGGAGTTCCTTCTCCGACGCTATTGACGGCACTGACTCGAAATTGATATGCAGCTGCAGCTTTCAGACTATCTAGTAGTACCCAGCGACTATCCGCTGACACGTTACTGTGCTCGGTAACCCAATTCAAAATAGGATCTGGTATTGGACCTTGAATTCAAATGAATCAATGAAGGATTAAAAAATAATTCCAGATATTTCACCAATCAATGGTATAATCTCTCAGAAGTCCTTACCTAATTCAGGCACCTCACGTCTCTGTATGATAAATTTATTAGTTGGACTATTGCCATCGAATCCGGGTACCCAGCTCACATTAATTGTCCGTGGTGATATCTCTTCAACCCTTACGGCCTTCACATTTATAGGTGCGAATGGCAACTCGATAACACTGAGACGTGCAGTTCTCGTTTCATTACCTCCAGGTGAAACAATGGAACAAGTATATTCTCCGACATCGGAGGGCCTCACCGCAGCCAACTCTAAGGCCCCGTCATCGCGCATTTTCACTCTCTGACTTGCTCGCGTATTTATAACTCTGATAATCAAAAGTAGAGGATGGATTACAAGTTGTAATTCACAAATGGATTGTAAGTTAGTAATGACTGATCGACTTACTGTTTATTATGAAACCAGGCAATGTGATAATGTACCGTGGGGTCGCTTGAAACCTTGCATTGTAGCTCAGCCGTGTGACCGAGCAGAACCGCAGTATCTACCGGAGGTTGGATAATTTGTGTCCGAACTAAAAACCAGACAGGACAAACAAATGAGTATCATATGGCGAAAGCTGATCACGAGAGCACTTACCGAGAACGCTGAGAAAAGCTGATGCGTTGACAGACCCAGCTTCGTTTGCCCTAATACATGTATATTTTCCAGCATCATTTGGTTTCACTGCTGCAACCAATAAATCGCCGTTGTCTAACAATTGCACTCTGCCAGCAACTTCGACGGTATCCCCATCTGCGAAGTAGACGAATATCCTAATTTAATATAATTATTACCCATGAGCAAATATTGAGATACGATTTAAGGAAATATTACCATTGAAGATCCATGTAACATTTGGAATTGGAGCAGCGACAGCCTTGCAGCTAAATGTTGCGTCTTTACCATCAAGTACAGTTATATTCTGAGGCGGAGATTCCATGACCGGTATTGATGCTAAAACAGATTCATTTTTTGTCAATATTTTTTCTTTTTCAAAAAAGAATATCAAGAGCATGCTGGGGGAAGGTCAAAAAAAGAGTAGAGAAGGGAGGTAAGATACTAGGAAAAGGAAAAAAAACACGGTGTAGGATATGCAAATGGAGCCATTGTACACCCAATCCTACAGTATAAGTTACTGTAGCTCCAATGTACATCGACTATTTACAAAGGCATGACCAAAATTTGGTATTTTCTCGTGTAACTAATAAAAACGGAAACACGACGCAGAAGATACAGCTTACAAGTAAAATCAACTTTCATATTCAATCTATTAAATTCAGCTTGAATGTTCGTTGACTTTTCTTGCAAGCACAGTAATGGTGTACAAGATGTCAAGGTGCAGTGCCACGTAAAATAAGAAAAAAAAATTAATCATTATAAATCAAAATTAATTAAAAACACAATCACGCTGTTCCAATACTTTGGCTCTTAAATCTCACTCTTATATTCCATCTGCTAAATCATAACACAATTAGCATTCAACTAGTGATGAACCTGTACCGAATAAATGAAAAAATGAATAAAAAATTGAAGAAATAAATAAATAAATAAGTATCAAAAGCCATCCACTGTAACTATACATCTAAATAAAAACCACACTATATAAATTAAAAATGAAATAAAATAAGCAGTAAAAAAAAAAAGTGAACTATAAAATATTTGCAAACTTAAGCACGTGCCTACGACCATTCTAAAAGTAGTATCGCAGGTCTAATCAAACTACGGAGCATTTTTTTCATTCTTTTGCCAATAAATGGCCAAACTTCTTACTGTCTGGATATTGAGAGAACTTAAAGTGACGATCAGACTGTCGAACTCTGACTACATTATAGCCAGCTGCCCAGCGGGCGACTCTCTGGCCATTTCTTCCTGTCCCTGATCCCGCTGCCCGACGAAAACATATCATTAAAAAATATTATTACACATAAATTTTACCTAATTATGATTCTCACAAGCGAATCACCGAAAAGAAAAAACAACCCCTCACAAAACTTAACGCTAAATAATTCGGTCAAAAAAACATTACTTACTTTTGGCCTTCAACCAAGTGTAAACAGAGGCTTCCCCAGCTTTGTTAGTTGCCAGACATTGGAACATGCCTGAATCTTCCATTGAGAGTTTTTTAATAACAAGTGAACCATCCTCTTCCATATCGTATCTAGGGCAAAAATGTATGGTAATTATCTTCTAAAAATCTTCAGCTTTTGAGTTGGGATGGGGTAATGTTCACCTTGTTCCCAACAGTTTATCTACAGGCTCCGCGTTTCGAAACCAGCTAATTTTTGGGGTCGGAATTCCAACTGCATCGCAGGGTATAGAGACCATCGATCCATAATCTCCGAGTATCTCCCGTTTTAATTCGGTAATGAAGGTCGGTTTTTCTGCATCAAAGAAATGTTTCTACAATCGTTCGTCCGAAAAATGGAATTTTGGTGAATTTAAAATGGCGGGGACTTACCATACACCGAGATATTCGCGCTGGCAGTAACAGTTGGATAACCACCTGTTCGCAATGTTACATGACAAGTGTATCGTCCGGTATGAGTTAAATTTGCAGATGTCAAACCAAGCGTTCTATTCCAAACGTCATAAAAATTATAGCCTATTCCAGCATTCTCGATAGGTATGCCATCCTTGAACCACAGAATCTCCAGTTCATGCAAAGGCCTGAAATAATAATGTGTGGTAGGATTTTGATATTTGAGTCAAACGGAATTTTTTAACTCTATCTTCTGGATTCGTAAAACCTGTGTAACTACCTGGCGTTAGCTATGCAGTAAAGATAGGTAACGGGCTGGTCTTTAACAATCTGCATATCCTGAGGTTTGATGATGATGTTGGGTACGATTTCTCTATTCGGATCTCCCGTAACTTGTAATTTAAAATAAGGACCATTTTCTTCCTTCCCAACATGCGTGTTCATAGCTCGCGCCCTGATTTTACAATGAAAAGAAGATTGCGTGATTATAACATTGAATATTCCGATCACACCGTTTCAAATTACTTGTAATCATTCAATGAACATTGTACCTGTAATGTCCTTGATCCTCTTCGGAGGCTGAGAGGATGAGAAGTGTGTGCTGATGCGCGGTATTTGCATATTTGATGTTAAATTGTAGTGGCCCATCTGATGTTTGCCAAGTTACTTCTGGAGTCGGATGACTCGCAATTTCCGGTAATTCCAATACCACCGCATCACCAGATTCAACGAACACTGCGCGTTCTTCTAAATCTTCGAACACTTCCATATCTGGAAAAAATAACGTAAGACATTAAACGTGATTTTCAAGCGACGAATTGGCCAAAAATTGTTAAGTGGTAAAATTAATTATCACGTACATGCAACGGAAAATGCTATCCTTTCGCTGAAGATGGAACCGACATCGTTGGTAGCGACGCAATGATATATTCCAGCATCTTCTCTCCGAATATTCGAAATTCGATAATAGTGTTCCGTACTGAGTTCGCTGTTCAGAGGTACCCCATCTTTGAACCATCGATACTTCGGTTGTGGATATCCTGAACGAAACGAAATGAAAACATCTAATTTTATCAGAACAAAGAGTCGTAAATTCAACAGCCACTAGCCAGGAGTTAGGGCTTAAAACGTGAGTTATTTTAGCGAAGTAAAATTTACACATGTCCAACAATAGCCGTATCACAACACACCGTATCTTACCTGATTCATCGGTACAGAAACCGACAGAAATTGCACGCTGCAGCTTACCGAGCGATATTTCACGTGCGAATATAAAATTCTTTAAATAATAAATAAAACATATAGTTTACTTCAATCTATACAGTATATAGGTAAAATTATGCACCCTTGGTTCGATTTAATGCTATTATTACAAGGGTCACGTGATCAAGTTACTGGCGACTCTTGCATCTACAAGGCTTCATTTGGCCACCGGATGAGTTGTCTATCCGTCACATGATATTTCATGAGAGTATAAAATACATGACAGCAAAGAAGAAAAAAAAAACAAGACGAAAAAAAAAAGTACACCGTTTCAGCCGCGCATAATTTCAAATATGCAGCATACGAACCTCTCGCTTGACATTGCAATATCTTCATGCGACCCTCGCTCAAAATATTCCCATCTCTCGATGGCTGTGTGAAAAATCTCGGCTCTTGAAGCGACTCTGAAAAAAATGATGAAGAAAAAAGAGGTATCATTCACTGAAATAATTAGTCGACCTTTCTGAAAAAAAGAAATAAGAAAAATGTGCCGCACTGATCTCATCGAAAAATCAGCATGGAGTATTCTCGTAGTAAAGCAATCGTTGATACCTATTAGCAATAATATAGTAATAATAATGATATTTCCAAGAACAAATCGCGGATCTAGACAAGGTTTGAAAGTGGGGAGTATATGGAGACTACGAAACGCGAGAAGGTATACGTGCAACGTAAGATGCACGTAGATTTGTGGAGTCATTGAGTTGGTATGCGGCCTTTGAATTCCGGTGGTCCGCATTCTTTTCATCTTATACTTATATTCCTTTATGGTACTTTTAGTGAGAGGATTACCTACGTACCTCTCTTCGAAAGTGGGTCCTTTTTACGGGGTGGATAACAAAGAATTAAACGAATTATAAATTCTCTGAGTGAGTTAAAATTACCCGCGAATATATATAACTTCATACTTCTATCCTTTCTTTAACCCATTCTTTTCAACCCCTTTAGTTTTTCAAGAAATCGAGTGAAAAATGAATAAGACATAAACACGCTTCCGCCAACTGTTTCGTCCATATCTCATAAGGGTGTATAAGAAAAAACAAAGAAGAAAAAAACAACACACACGACAAAAAAATTTATGACAATATCAATATAACACGTGCGGAGGGGTAGAAATATCTTGCTTCGTCTGGAGCGAAATAAAATTTTGTTCTTTTTTTTTGTAAAATAAACAAGTTATAAAGGGTAAAAATAGACGGGGTAAAAAATGAAGTATAAAAAACAGGAAAAAAATTAAAAAGAAATCCAATCTTCTCTTCTGATTCGTGGGGGCGTAAAGAGCGGAGTTGTTAACAGTTTGAGAGCGGTTTGTTTATTTGATCATCGCTCAAGCCTCACATCCGTTTATGTATAATTACGCCTATTTATGTACATTATATATGTAACATACCTATATACCTAGATAAAATAGATATAACGTGAACATATAAAATATGTAGGTAGGTATGCATACGTGTAAAAAATTCTTTTGAATACAATGCGCGAGGGAAGGTAGATAATTTGTTCCGGCAAATTAAAATCGTACACCGCACTGTGGTGTAATAATATACGAGGTATATACCGTATTCATTTCTACTAAATATTTCTCTTCGTTTTTCGTTGTTAGTTATTTTTTTTTTTTGTTTTTTGTAATCATAAAATTAAGGTGTATACCTGTATTTGTATACCGAAACTACAATGGAACTGATTATCTCAGCGGTCAAAAGATTAAAGAGAATAGCCGAAAGATACATAATTTTCACATACATGACATATACCTACATAGAAACGAATAGCGGTGCTGCAGGTCTGCGTCCAGTGATAAAGAGCGACGTGGAAGTTGGTTTGCACGCTTAAAAATTAATGGACCTTGTGCACCCTTCCTAGCTTTAGTCAACACACGGATAGGTTAGATATACATACGTCATACGCTTGCGGTACAGTCAAGTACGGAGATAGTATAGGTAGAGGTATGTAAACGTACATATTCAAACGGTATACGTAATCTTCAGCTTTTGAATACGGCGTGGATAAAACGGGTAGGAAAAAAAAGGAAGAGAAAAATGAAAAAAAAATTCAAAGAAAAATGAAAATGAAAAAACGAGAATGAAAACGTTATATTATAGTTGACTTTCTCATCCGAAGAGTGTTTCTATTTTTCAAAAGACCTTGTTTGAGTATTAAATATTACTTTCCTAGTTTTTACTTCCCTTCACTATATGTATACTCATTTTCCTTTTCTTCTTCCCACCTCTCTCTTTTTCTCTACATTTTTCTTTGACACCGAACATACTGCGAATTTGAATTTTTACTCTCTATTCATCAACTGCGCCTAACGGGGAATTTGTCGGATTATGTAAAATTTTCTCAATTAATAAATGACTCGGCAGCCCCCTCCCCAACAAAGGGTTTCTCTTTCAGTTTTCAATGATTTAACGACCGCGAATATTAACTATATTTATACGTTATACAATCATAATTAACAAATAATACATCATTACGCTATAACGTAACTGCAGATCATGAATAATTTATCAAGGAGGATATGCGTAGGTGTAACAGTTCTGCGTTCTTCAAAGTAAACATTTTTTAAAATTCCGACGAGCAATCAAATAAAAATATATTTTGCACTTATGATGATCGTTGTTGAATTAAGCGACGATGCGACAATAAACATCATGTATAGAAAAATGCGAATATCATTAAAAGAAAAATCAATAAATAAATCAATTGACCTTTTGTATATAATCATGAAGGCGTAGGTATAATAGAAGAGTACGAATTTTAATGAATTTCTCACATCGATTCGTTACAGTTTCTACACTTTCTAATTAAATCGCGCGTATATATTTCGAAAGAGTAAGTAAGTAAAATTGTGCGATGGTCGAACGAGAACGATGCTGCAGTTGGTTTCTATATAGTATATAATATATATATGTATATACCGATACCTATATATATATATATACAAGTATAACACCGAGTTGCGTAGCGAATAAAAAGAGTGTGTAACATCTACGCTTCGGTGATTCGCGAACAAGTACGCGAGGTTGGTTTTTCATCCGTTGTATATCGAGAGTGAAAAATAACGAGATGCATCATATATAGGTAGGTACGGGAACGCAAACGACTCGAAGAAGAAAAAGTAAAAAAAAAGAAATTGCGGGCACCGCTCGTCTAATTCCAGATCATCCCACAGATCCACTCAAAGAGTTGAACGAAAGGGGTTAATAAGTGGTTCTATATAGGGCATATGCTTCTGCTTCTGCTGCTGCTGCTGCACGTGTTCGACAAGTACAAGTATTTAAGTAGGAAAATAAATTTGTATATGTATCGAAATCATAAAATACGTTTACATATACATAATAATCGGACGACGGATGTGCGGTCGTGCGCTGCAGGAAAAAAAAAAATTCATCTAGTTCCGGCCAGCTACCCTTATATTTTCAAACACCACAGCTGCGACTTTCCACACGAGCTATCCACGCATGTTTGCAAGTGTGCAGCGTGCAGCAGTTAAAACGAGTTTCCGTTTGAAAAACGGGGGAAAGAATTCCCTACCCTTAATATGTACACGATATATAAGAGGGGTATGAGAGGAGGATTAGCGGTTTTAAGTTTGTGTGCGGTTAGAGTTTGGAAATTAAGAGAAAATTGATATATAGCCCAAGTATTCATCTTCGGGGTAAGGAATTCAGGATCATTCCTATTTCGAAACATAAGGGTGTGTAGTCGGACGAGTGGGATTTTCCAAGAGTTTTTATACCATCCTATTTCCTTTATATTTACATAAAAGTTCACCGTATATATATACATATGCTTTATTTCGTTGGAACATATGGGTTTGAAATTAAATAGATTTAAAAGACGTATTTATCGTTGGGCTGTTTATCATTTACCCGGAAGTGCTTGAAAAATTCGGCTACGTGACTCGATAATTCATCCCCCCATCTCCCCCCTACCCCCCTCATCAACTCCTCAACGTTGCAAACCAAAGAGTGATTAAACGTTATCGATCGAAATATTTACGCGCTGGGTTAGCGAAAAATAATTGGAATCGGGATATAAATAGTGCGGGCTAAGTAAGAACCCGGTGTGAAGTAACCCACGAAATATTGAGATTCTACGTCGTGATTAGGGTGTGTAAGTTTGAAAAGTATAACAGTATAAAAGACAGGAGAAAAAAAAGAAACAGAAAGAATTTGAAATGAAATTATTTGAAATTTAACGTGCTTTGAAAATTCAACGTTTCACATATAATTGTTTTAAAAATTTTTTAGGGATAAGATCCTCCAGTCTTTGGCCCTTGATATTTACATAATTATGCATATGATACCTATATAAGTATATATACCGATTATCCAACGACGTTCGATAACCTCTTGAATAATTAATGACGACACCGATAATACAAAATGAATCTCATATACGGAGGGTTTCGAATTCCAAAGAAGTTGAAAAGTAAAAAAAAAGATAGAATTAAGAAATTTAAGGATATGACCTGCACGTGCGATCGAAATGTAATCTATCGATATAACTTGGACGTAAAGTATAGTGACCGAAGTAAACGAGAAAACAAAAAAACAAAAAAGGAAAAAAAGTTGATCAAACCAACCACTTACAAGGAACCAAAAAACGCACTATAAGAGATTGAAATCATTGAGTGATCAAGCCGCAGTGCATCAGAGATTAGGATTACGCGGCGATTTTACTATCCGGATATAAATCAATCAAATCAATCGAGATCAGAGTTTGTTGGGAAAATCAATTCGGCGGTTTTTATTTCCAATCGTCAGATAATATCAGATACTAATTATCTTATTGTTAGCTATAATTGAACGATCGGTGAAAGATATTTTCTTTTCCTCATAATGCATCGTATTTTATATGCGATAAATTAAACACAGACTAAATTTCAAAGGTTAGAGAAAGACGCCAAGGTTGACCACCTGCAAAATGCAGTTCTTCTGTCTATAGATATATACCACCACATTCTCGTCCTATAAACTCGCGGGTGTACAGAGGCTGCGTTCCGCAAGACGCAATGCGCAACGTTTTGCAGGGAATTTTCTCCTTCCCTTTCCTTTCTCCCAGGATATTTCTATATCTATATACTAGTTTAGTTCCTTCCGTCCTGTTCATCTACTTCCGTTCCCACAAGTATATTATATATATATTAGGTGAAATTCTTCCCTCCCACTATTATTATCTCTCCATTCAATACAGAAAATTTTTCCTACATAGTTTAACAACAGTTTGAGAAAACCGCGCATCAAACGCGATTATATACGTTCGTATTATACAGAGTGATCAATTTGTCAACGTGAAGGATTTCGAACGATTACAAAAAAATTTAACGATTCTGAAAACCGAGTCGAACACAATTTTCCGAATTTAAATTCACTAGACAATCTGTTTGAAAACAAAAAGAAAAAAAATTCTTCACACATGGGATATAATCTATCCTTCGAATCGCAGACTGATATATATAAAATGCAACTTAAAATTGGACACCCTGTAGAAATAAATAGACGTCCTCGGACTTGAAAATCTCCGTCGACTCTAGAGTGTCGCCAATTTAAAGCCGATGGCAACTCTCCAACCGTTTCCTATTCAAATCTCGTCGCGCTTTTGTATCCAGTTGATTTTTGGAAAATAGAAAAAAATGAAAATTAACAAAAAATAAATAAAATAAATTACAAATTAAAATACCGCAGAAAACAAAAAACACACATAAAGAGCGTGTTACTATAGGTATATAAATTTCGAGTGCGTTTCGAAATAGAAATTAGAAAACAAAAAAGCACGATGCAGTGTATAAGTCGCACAATAAATTCAAATTAATTGAACCGACGCACGCGTTATTATCTGCATATGCCGCGAATGAGTTTCTTAATCCTCGTGTAATAATACCTTATGTACGTACATATATATATATATATATATAGGTATTGTCTATGATACGTAAATACAAAACCGCGTGCATTATGTGCATGTGCACAACGAACTCGTGGTCACGCGGGTCTGGATGCACCTACAATAATATGATGACGATAATAATAATAATAATAATAATAATAATAATGGATAAAGGGTGTAAACTGGAACAGCTGTCAGACCATGCTGAGCGAGACAATATGCAAATGAACGACGTTTGTCATTTATATACTTACTTACATATACATGATATGGGGGTATATGTATTATATGACATATAGAATGGATGTGAGAGTACCTATATCACATGTATACATACATAGGTATATAAAATTGGAAGTGTGTTGGTGAAAAATAACGCCCCGCGCGTATATGTATCCCGGTAAAGTAAGAAGCCCCTCGAGGAATCGCGCGTGCGGGGGTTGGTGGTGTCCGTGCGTAGCATGACTTCGTGCTAGCTCCGAAGAGAGATGAGGAAAAAAAAAAAAAAAAATTTTACGCCAGTCCTTTTCATTTGGAAAAAGTAGATCACTGTAAACATTCGTGTTAAGTCGATTTAGTTAGCAAATTTAGATATATTTCTGAGATCAGAATACGTAAGAAAGCATAAAAAAAACCGTCGAGAAACAAAAAATCGAAAAAAATCTGAAGTATACCCCTTTGGATTTTTGTCGATTTTTGGGTAAAAAATGAAGAATTTTTAAAATCGATTGCAGGACACTTTTCTGACGTATTTTGACCTCAGGAATACGAATCCGTCGAGCAAATCGAGCTACGAAATAATCCCATCGAGATTTCTCAATTTTTCGGTTCTGGTAATTGTATCTATAATAACTAAGATGATGATTATTACAGGCAATCAACCCTACCCACTCGGTTCATCAAATATTTTATGCGAGAAAAATATTTTAAAACATTGTATCTCATAGTGAACATAAAAATCACAAGATGCTGCGGGTTGGTGAGTCAGATAAAGAAGAAAAAAAAACCGTCTAACGTGTATATCGGCAAAATTCGTCATTCGTTCCGAACAAACGTATTATCATAGTTATTATTTTTATACAATCTATACAGCTATCACCTGCAGGAGTATAACGTCAAGAAGAAAATCGTTTGTCGATCAGGTAAACGAGACCGAGTCACGTACAGAGCTTTGGGCTATACCATTGGTATGTATAGTCGGTATAACTATTGCTGCTGCTGCGTTTGGCAGGAAGACAATATAAGATAAAGGACATCATGATGAGGGAGAAAAAAAAAGCAGATAAAAAGAAAGGATATTTCGAAACGTGTGCACCATTTTCTTTCCATCATGCACCCGTAATCAGAGTTGATTCACGCGAATGATATGTAATATTCGTGTTGAAAAAAAAAAACCAAAGAGTAAAGAAATTGAACGTAGCCCAAAAGGGTTTTAGTAAGTAAAAATCGAGAAACATGGGAATGACAAAAAAAAATAACTGCTTCTGGTAACTGTCAAAACAGCATGTTTTTTTCTGGGTTACACTTCAGCGAAACATCTGCAAAGTGTCCTGTAAGGGATCGACCATGAACGATGTCCGTCCTGCAGGTCCTTTTAGATCCCAAACATTTTAAACGGTTGATCCCTTTTAGAATAAACATTTTGTTTTTCTTTTCTTTCGAGTGGGATTTACTAAATTTTTGACGTGTATTATACATTATGATAAATGGTTCGAGGGATGAAAACTTTTCCATCTCTTTAAATCCAGGAGATCTTCTCCTTCTCCTTCATCTTCATCTTCTCCTTTTTTCTTTCTTTTTCTTTTTAGTTTTTGTCAATTCCAGACGCCCTCACCGGTCTCGCCGCGCTGTCCTGCTGCTGTGGTTTCTGAGAGATCTTGTGAAGTGTTAAAAAGTTTTGAAAAATTTTCAGAGCCACCCGCCATTTCATATACTTCTTTAGTTACAATATAGGTAGATACCGATGAGATGAAACAAAAATACATAGGGAAGAAAGAAAAAAAAGGGAAATCAAATACACCGCACGTTTCACCTTCGATTAGAGAGGTCAAATAATTATCTTATGTAATACAAGCGTATAGGTGTTATAATATCATATATTGGAAGTTCGTAATACACGAGAAGCAATATTTGTCAATATGGAGGTCAAGATATTTAGGCTCGCTGCTTCGATCCTATTATAGGACCTACAAAGGTAATCGAAAACTAATCCCCAAGCGGAGGACGACGAGAAAAAAGAAACAAAAACAAAAAAAAACGATGACGTTGTAGAAGTTGAGGCGTTGAATCGCTTTGTCCTATATAAAGTTTGCAGAAACGAAACTTAAGCGATCTGGACAAAACGAAGATAAGAAAATAAATAAATAAGAGAAAAATGATAACAGATTCTCATTCAAATTACCAACATATCTCGTGTCCGGTTCGACTACAACTAATTAATTAATTAACTGGAATGTTTCAGAGTGTTTTTGCTGATTAATAATCAATTCTTTTAACGAACAGTCCCAAGTAACTGCTGATATCTTTCTCATCCTCATTCCACAATATGTATAGTTGATTTCCGTTCGTTTTGTCTTTTTTTCTTCAGATCCTTCGAGCAGAAGCAATGTCGTCTCCGTCCCAGGATAACGTCGTAGATACAATATCTATATTACAGGCATAAACTTATCGCCTAAAATATTAAGAGCATCTTTGAGTTCCGTAACTTTATGTGTCTCTCACCTTGTATCACCGCGCAGTCCTAACGCACACGTGAAGATTCGAGATTTTATACTTTCAACTTATAAGGAAGAATGATCTCTAAGCGTAGAGCTGCGGGAGAGAAGAACCTTGCCGAGGGCGGTCAGTGGCCTCTGGTGTTGCACCGGCTGCAACCATCCGAGCCTAGAAAGACGGGTGCAAGACGGACGGACGGACGAACGGACCGGAGTCAGGAGTCTCTCCTCTCTCCCTCTTTTTTCTTTTTTTCCTTTTGCCGTCAACTTTTCTTTTTCAATGTTTTCTTTTTCTTTATTTCATTCTCTTTTTTTTTTTTACTTATACACGGTACAGTCCGTCACGGGCGAGGTTTACACGTGACGTATACATATAGTGTGCGTATATATGTATACCTGTGTACATAACATACCTTATATCCTGATATACTCTATACATAGACGTACGAACATTGGATGAGTGAGATTAGAAGGGCCGAATTTAAAATCGTAGATAATATTAGTGCGGACGTTGTGAAATATTTAATTATACTTATATCCTACCGTATTTTTTCATTCACGACTGTACGTCGATATAATCGAGTAAATTTACTACAGATATATACGAGTAGTGTATGTAATTTTGCACTTGTGGGGCTTGCAGGAACCGCCAGTCCCCGGTACCTACCGTCCTGCAGCTTATATGTCGCGCGATAGTTTTTAGGGCTAAACATAAAATCGTATTTGTATATACATACGTAATAGGAATAGCATGAACGTTAATGCCGGTGTTGCCGGTTATATACTGCTGCATAAGGGCATTTTCGAGGGTACATTTTCTACCCCAAAAGACGCGGGTATTCTCTTATATACGGTTATGTACAACACTACACCGCACCGCATGCTGCAGCACCAGAGCTTTACTTTATCTGTTTTCTCTCCGAAAGATTAAATTACAGGACTGCAGAAGCAGAGAGTTGCTGCTTCTTACTCTCTTATGGTTAACGTCGTCGCGTTTGACGGTCATTATAATACTTTGCTATACATTATTATACATATGCTTTGGCTCAGGAGAACGCCATCTTCTCTCCTCTCCTTATATACTTCGTTTTCATCGTATATGATTGATACGAAATCGTGCACTTGTAACGCTTCGACTTTTGTACAAGGTATTCGTGTATTATAGGTGCTGCGAGAATGATTTTTTTCCCCTCATTTCTTCTTCATCTCATCTCATTATCCGTATATGGAATTGAAAAATCCGGCGAATCATCCTGCACGTATACATTCACATACTTATTATACATAGCCCGTCACTAATTGGGTTAAGATTAATTAGAATAATTAGCTTTGAAATTCCAAACTGTAAAACCCTTGCTACATACGAGTGCTACTCCTGCTATGTATAAGACAGGGACCATATATATTCATGTATACGTACATACCTATGCCGCTAATAATGATAATGACAACAATACTGTGGGAACAAATTTACGTAGCGTACGATGTATATAGTATAAATATAAAGAATGAATGATGCGTTCTTGGGAGACTTTATCCGAACTGGCCCTCTTATTCTTCGAGGTATATACAAATATATAAGATAGAGACGATACACCTGTTCGCACGCACTTTGTTCCTGCATGTACGTTATATATACATAAAGTCTGACAAGATCGGACGAAGGTGGAGTAAATATAAGAAGAAACTAAGAGAAGAAGAAGAAGAAGAAGACGACGACTACGACGATGATGATGATGATGATAGTCGCGATAATGGTGATGATGATGACGATAGTAGCGCATGGTACTATATAGGCATACCTGTATATACCTCATATACAACCCCAGTTTGATTTTGAAAGGGAAACGTGGAAGGGACATCCGGTCGGCGTGCTGCAGCAGCGGCAGCGATACAGGGAATGAACGTTCGCTCGGCCATCAAGAGAACATTCAGGCACGTAATTCTCCTCCTCATCTAACTCTTTTTTTTTTTTTTTTTCAACTCGTATATAATAGTTTCTTTTTTGTATTCCTCTTCTCTATAATCCGCCTAGCTGCAAAAAGTACATGTAAAGACACATGCGCGATACGTCGCAACCTGCAGCTCACCAGCTATAGGGATCGAAATTAGCGGTGTAAATGAAACACGCGCAAATCCGATCAAATGGTCAGATTTCGATAAAACTTTTTCTCGAAACAAAAATATATATTTCTCAAGTTTACTCGATCAATTTTAATACTCCCCATAATTATCGGAGATGAAAATTAAAAAACCTCGTTTGTTATATTCTGTTTCTTTTTTGTTATCCCTGCCAGCAGCAGCACGCGATGCAAAATAAGGGTAAATGTACCTTGGTATCTAGGTGGTACGTATTGGTTACCTTGCGTCATCTATAATGGGGTGAAATAGGGATAGTGGGAGGGTGAAAATTGAGGAGAATAGGTATCGTGGCGTAGCGGGGGACGAAGAAAGAAGTGCAGAAGAAGTGAAAGAAAGAAAGAAAGAAAAAAGAAGGAGGAGAAAAAAAAAGGAGAAAGGCTGAGAAGTGAAGTGAAGAGAGCGATACATCTATACCTCTATATACCTATAGAAGTGAACAGAGCAAGAACGGGGCGACCGACCGCGAGATAACTTGGGACAAACTCGAAGCGAAATACCCGAACCTCTTGGCTCCTTGTCCTCCATTGTTCCCTCGGTTCAGCTGACGTCGGTGATACCCACATTTATAAAACACACCTTTATTACATGTTATACCCATGCACCTCACAAAAGCAAAGGCACAACCTCCTCCTTTCCACGAAACTACTTCCTACCCTGCAGCACGACCACCAGCCATCTATACGTATGTATTTTTACATACAACGCATATAATACCGTTGTACGCGCGCGTAAATTGATACCTGTATAGATAATACATAAGTACATATGTACAGACATATGTGTACATATGTGTGCGGTACAAGTGCAGCAGAAGAACGCGGTGTAAATATGTTACGAAGGGTAATATGAAAAGTTGTAAGGAAGTACGTGATGATTTTTAATTTCATTGTTATTCGATACTGCAGGGTATTCAAAATTTTATTACTTCTTTTATAAATTCGTTTTCTTCTTTTTCTATTTCATTTCTTTTCTTTCGTCTCTTACTTTTTTGTAATTTACATCAAATTATTTCACTATATGTTACTATAATCCTTTCCTAAAATGTTGACTAGAATTCAAAATTTGCAAATAAAATTTGAACGGCGTACCATAATTTTTTTGAAATTTTAATAATTCTGAAGAAGTCGATGATGCCGAATACTAGGAATAAGAGGGAAAAAAAAACATCGAAAATATATTACAGCTATGTCATAGAAACCCCACGATATTCTTCGATGAATTCCAGAATGAATCAGTTCTTTTCAAAATATATAATAAGGAAATGATTATCTGACGTTGCAGCAGCTAGCAGTCCAACCACACCAGATGAATGTGTGACACACGTTGAATAGAGAAATTCGAAGATGCTTCGGTAGACGAACACTCATTTCATTTTTATTTTATCTTTTTTTTTTTTCTTTGGTCTGAAAGAATTTATATTCGACGTAATATATGAGAGGAGAGTGACCTGTGACGTTGAAGATTATAGGGTGTTATACCGTTGAAATGCGAGTTTCAGACGGCGTTACTTATCGTTAGTTTCAGTGTTCTTTTTATCCTTAAGGATATTTTTGATGGTATAATTAGTATGTAGGTATGTAGGTTGATAATGAAAAAAAAAAAGAAAAAAGAAAAAAGACCGATAAACTAATCCGGACGACGCGACGGCGGCGGGCGGGCACGTGCTGTGTCATTGCAACCGAGCTGTTATAAAGGGTCACCGTTTTAACTCAATTCACACAATTGCCCGGATTAACCCCGTAATAAATCTAAATTAGAGTATATAACGCGCCTGTGCAGAAGGATATTATTTTATCGCATAGGTATGAATTATACGTATATCCGATCTGACGTATTATAATCTAGTGTATTTTAACTAATTTCATGCATCGGTGCATGAAATTGGATATCGGCATACTCGTCTTGATCAATAAATAAAAAAAGAAGTTATACTCTCAAACTACACAAGAATTAAAATCTTAATTTTGGCATAGCATCGCGATGATGAAAACAACACGAGCGTCATATCGTATATTAACATACGTAAAAATAAGAATAAAATTTCATTCGTCAGATCATATCCCATATACGTATGTGTAAAATATATCTATACTTTATTTTCCTCAAAGACTTCTTTGTCACAATTATTCGAGAGATATAAATGGAAAAAGTGATGGAATATGATAGATAAGAAAAAAATTAAGATTCATTCTACGGAGTATCACATTATACATTATCAAAATAAATCACTACTGCAGTTGTACAGACATTCGTATGTGTAATTATATCGATACACACTACGATTTGGGTATTTTAATACCGTGCATACGTTGAAGAGTATATCGATTAGATTATGCAGAGCCAGATGCATACAACTGTAATAATGCTAATGACAACATCAACAAAAAATAATGATAACCATATAGTAATCTGTAGTAAAAACAACAGCCAACACTTACGATTAGTTCATCAAGATATTTGAGTATACATAATACAAATGATACAACATTACATAATATTAAACTCCAAACCGACACGCGAGGGCATTTAAGGTTTGGTTGGTCGATGAATGCAGGAGAATGTACTATAACGTACGTTCGTATAACGTACGATAAAAAGCTATACGCGTACACATATGTTCATGTATAAATATAAAGTATATGAGATAGCGGAACACACAAGTAAATATATAGATATATATGTATACATATGAGTGAGTTGGGTCATATAAGTTTGAAACTCGGCTTGATCGATTCTAAGAATTGAATCATGGTGATTCACGATTAGCCGTTATCGAAGTTGTATCACCGGGATTATTTCACCGTTGCAATATTTAATCGAATGAAATCGATGACGAAAGTTACACGTACGTACATGAAGTATGAATAGAAAATCCTTCGAGATTTTGATCGCTGCAAAAAACCGCACAAAAGTGTATAGGTATACGCTCTTACGGTATGTAAACTGCATGCTACACCGTGCCAAGTGAAGGGGTAAGCGGTGACGTAAGGGCGACAAAAAAAAAAAAGGAAGAAAACGGATAAAGGTCAATAATTCTCTTTATCACAGGGTTGAGTTCTGGAGCACCTCTTTCTCAGACGTTGAACTGCAGCCAATTCGAATCGCGAACGTGACCTACGCAAACGGCAAACGGCTAACTGAAATCCCCTCCCTAATGATCTAGACGGTTAGATCTCGCGAAACTCTCATTTCTGAATGAAGTCTCGCAACTTTTGAGTACATAAAATGGTCGTGAAGTAACGATATTTACTTTCTGAATAGCTGAATTTCATGTGAGATGATATAACGTTGTCGCACGTGCGTTAAATAACTGATAAGATAAATCACATAGCATATTTACCTATGTTGCATTAGATACAAATAGTTGATAGATACGCGTGCAGTATTGAAATCGAATTTTAAATTGACTTACCGGCAGCATTAGCGCAGGCGCCGAATGTAACGCATACGAAAGTTAGAGCGGCAAATGTATTTAGCGCGTTCATCATTTTCTTCGTGTATTTTGGCGTCGTTGTCCTCGTCGTCGGATTTTGCAGATGACAATGTCGTACATGGTTGAAAATCCGTTGTAAATTCTCCATTATAATAAAACAGAACTCGCACTTTCCCCGTCACTCCAATCACAACCTGACACTCTTCTCTTGCACCGTGATCGGCTTGTAATTGCCGATTTTATACTCGAGATACCGTAACAAAACAAACGAACAAAAAAATTAAGGATCAGATACCTATTCACTGTAGTACGCGGTGATTCGGAATATGTTTGCGATTTTTCTTCATTTTTATCACCCGATTACTCTTGCCGTAGGTTAAGTTAATTTATGTTTTCTCTTTGTTATAAAGTATCCAAAGTTGCGGCGAACAATTCGTGAGAGTTTTCCTTTTTTACATCGTCAGGCTGTATCCAAGCTTCCTGTAGTTGCAGGGCGACCGAACGACTCAGGTAACACAGAGGAGCAACCAAACGGTCACGTTCACCTGGCGCAACTTGGCAACGCAGCGCACAGCCGTACCTGCGGTTCACTTGCTTCGTTCGGTTTGGCAAAAAAAAATAAAAATAAAGGACTTTATTTACTTATTGTTATACAAGAACCACACGAAACAATTAGAATACAAAAAGCGCGTTTCTTCAACCGGGCAATCGAACCTGGCGATTGTTTAACTGTAGCAAACAACGATTATTCACTCCTGGATCAAAAATAAGACCGATCTTCGGCCACGCGACAACACTCGCTTCGAACCAAACTCTAACTAAACTTCTTTAGTTTTCTGTTGTATGTTGTCCACCCGTCAAACAACTCGGCACAGTAGTGTGGAATGCGCGTTGAAATCCTGTCTGCCCTGCGCGCATGACTGACTACCAAATACCAATGCTAGAAGCTACCACAAACACGCACTCACACTGACTGAAAACTTGCCAACCCTCCGCCCCTGGTTGCGAACGACACGACGATTTAGAGGGGGAAAACTACGTGCCAATCAGAAACACGGGAATTATACGAAGTGGGGGATGGCTCCTGTGAAAAAGGAGAACTACTTTGCCAACGTTTCTTTACACTTACCGGCAATATACAACTGACTGGCCGATCACAGATCGGTAATTTAGATCGGAATATATTCAACCCGATATCTCGTTACTTCTAGTGCGATAAATTTATCCGACATTGATTTATACGAATTTTTTCGCTTTCAAATTAAATGAAGAGCTACATCCGAATCCTTTGAGGGTTCAATTACTGTAATTGAGGAGGAATGACCGCTGGCAAAAATGCTATGAACACTACTGCATGTACGAGTTATAGATTTTTCAATAACTCGACGATTGGCAATCGACCAAAAGCGGTAGGAGATGCTGCAAATCGCTGTACAGAGCACCGTAATGTGTATATTAGTGGGAAATGCTACAGCTGTCAAACACACCTACGTTATTCCTACAATTATTTTAGATATCAATCATTCATTTCTAACTGCAGTTTGTCCACGATTTTACATCATACGTCATACCGTAACTTTTATTTTTCGTTGTACTGTGCACAGCATTTTTACCATGACGGGAGGAATGGATGAGAGTTTCGGATAACGTTAACATAATCAACATCAGTCAAGTTATGGTTGTATCAACAGCATTTATAACTTGGTGTGATTTTTGTACATCGTACATTTGTACAATTGTTGTTGTTGATGTTGTTGACACATTTGTTTTTTGTGTGAAATAAAATTAGAAGAAGAATCCTAGGATTTTGCCTCCAAGATGTTTTTTCCTCGCCTCTTCGTGATCCATAATACCTCCACTCGTTGTCAATACAACATATCTGAACAGAACAATGAAAGAACTTATTTAATTGAATTGTGACAAATAATTTTGACGACTGTAATTATGGGAAATAAACATTGTGGCTCCTAGAGATATGCACAAAAAGTTTATGGCTCACCCAAACTGACGAGATGGCAGTAGATTGTTGGTCCACTTTTCAATATCTGTGATTGGGACGTCGAATCTGGGAGAGATTACTCCACATTTGTTTAGCCTTCCGGATAGGTTGACCACAACCTTTCCACTACGGTGGTCGTCGACAATTTCAAATTCACCAATGTAGCCTAGATTCAAATTGAATTATAAATAACACACATCCATGCGCAGGTGAGGTAAATTTTGATCTCTCTGTCATTACATTGAAAGTTATCAAGATAAAATGGAAATGAATCATAAATGTTGCTCACCATGTTTCATCATGACTGTAAGGAATTTGACGATCACCTTTGAGCAAGGGCGAAGGAGGACTTGCCTCTTGCCACGTTTCTCGGCATTGTTGATCGATTTGAGAGCATCACTGAGAACATTCATACGCACCATGACTGTAAATAAATAAAATCTCATTCAAGCTTATCCATTTCAAACACTGCATAATCAAATGGTATTATTGACTGAAGTCTAAGGTGTAATAGAGTGATACAATGATGAACCCTAGCAAGGCAAAATTCAAGAATTGATAGTAAAGTGGGACTTTCATATGAAAAAAGAGAATTCGTTTCATTTCACGATTATGATGACAGTAACATAACCTCCAATGTTCACGACAGGCTGCAACTGTTAATAAGCAATGCAAACTTAAATATTTCGTACACAAATTCACAAATCTGAAATAATACTAAAGCACTCAGAAACGTTGTTAGAATATTTAATTCCAAAAAACAGAAAAGGTATCACGAGTTCGAACGCTCCGGCCTGTCGAGTGGCAATTAGTTATCCGAAAAGTATTTGACGGAGAAGTTTAAATAAAAACGTAAAATCACAAATTAGGGAAAACTGTTGGCCAATTATCATAACTTCACTTTGGATGTTCACTAGTTTCGTGGATTACCTGCGATTTATATTTTGTTTACCACAGCGACATTCACGCTCGGTTATCGCTAGAAAAAGGAAGATTCCGCA
The DNA here is from genome assembly GCA_963932425.1 of Athalia cordata. Lineage (NCBI taxonomy): Eukaryota > Metazoa > Arthropoda > Insecta > Hymenoptera > Athaliidae > Athalia > Athalia cordata. The sequence goes on from OZ010626.1 coordinate 39,762,964, forward strand.
GGCGCAGAGGCACAGGAAGTCAGTCGCGCTAATCGAAATATCACTCATCGATTTTCAAGGTGTTCGACTATACTAGGCACATTCGACCAGCTTCACTCACAGAGAAGTTCAGATCCATCGTTCCCGGATCAACACTCTCGTGATTGTATTTATCTTTTGGACAATTTTATTGCCATATGATTTAAATTTCATGCATTTAAAAATGAATAATGTTTTTGGGATGTTCCAAGGATTGATAAGAATAGTGAAGGCCAGATAACAGCAATATTTTATATTATTTAAGAGTCTGTACTGAATTTTCGATCTTGAAGAATAAGTTTTTGCTGAGTATCCCGATCGAAGAGAAGAAATTAGTTTCTTGATCTTTCGTTCGAGATCCTTATGAGTAAAACATCTCCATTAAGGTAATCGTGTATCCGAGTCAAGAACCTCTCGTCCGTTTACAATAAAACAAATGAAAAACAATGTCAAATTGGTACTTTGTCGGTATTTCTTTAATCTTATTTTCTTATTTTGTTTTTTTTTGGCAACGGTGTCACACCGTTATAGCATTCCATTTAGAGTTGGTGTATGTTTTGGCGCTGTGCATATGCAATGTCACTGGCTCAGTAGCGCGCTTTGGCCTGTTTGACGCAGATCCATGCAGACACCTGATCGTTCCAAAGGTAGCCGCACCCTCGACTGCCGAGGAACGCAGTCCTGCTTTCTGAATACTGCAGTCGGCCTCATAGCCGCCTCTTAGCCTCCCCTGGGACAGGGGAGGGACCGAGAGGATGAAGTTGGGTGACGAGGGAAGGACCCTAAGTGACGCGCTACCTCCGTACGTTAAAACCTCGAGTTCCATCAGGACCTATTGGCATTCGGAGGACATTTGAGGGCAGGTTGCTGCCCGTTGGGCTTGTAAACTTCGGCTGAATCCTGTTCACTTCACACACCAATTTTTCTTCAGGACTTCTTTCTTCCCCCAAAATCCGTTTACGAGCCTCTGCGTACTCCTGTTCTCTCTGGAAATCATTATATCGATATTAGGTATTTACGTCGAGGTATAACAGAGAAGGGAATCCAACTTGTGGCTAGAATTCAAAACGCCTGGCGCGATAGCCTTTTGAAAAAAATATTAAAAATAGCTCTACTTTGAAAGCATAAATTTTTACCTGCTTTAAAGACTTGATAGGTTGCTTGGGCTTGCAATCTCCATTAAGAAGAGGGCCATCTCCACTCCCCTGTGAATGTCTTGCCGGTCTTTTTAGAATTTTCACAGTGGGTTTTGGTGGCACATACTGAGTGCGTAACCCATCTTCACCCAGGATTATCATTCTTGTATTTGAATTCTGATTTTCCGTCAGACTGCAATGAGAAAATTGGATGATTCTGTTCAAAGGACAGATGCTATATCTCCAGCTGCTTTAAATATTACCGAGATGCTTCCACCTCATCCAGACCTTCTAACGGATTCAATTCGAGTGCCTTCAACTTTTTGTCCAGAACCTGAAACCACGTTTTCAATTATCAGCTGGATCAAGTATTTCCACAGATGACGCAGCTCTCAAATTCTTGATCGGACAAAGTCTGGTGCGGTTAAAAATCAGTCATGTATGTGATTTAAAAATACGATATGTGCAAACACTGTAATCTAAATATAGAATATGATGAAAAGTATTTCTCCCAACAAATTTGTCATTTTGGAAAATCTATTCTAGATAATGGGGAATCTCGCCTAGGGGCAAAGTTAAGTCCATGAAAGAAAAGATTAATAATAAGGTAGAAATATTACAGGACGCTACTAAAAGAAAGGATGGCCTGATTTGAGTTTGTGGTGATACATATTGAATACGTTCACCACTGTACACGCATTCAGTTTTGATTTCTAACGAAAAATGAATCTTAGATAAAAATGATTGCAGATACGATAGTAAATTAGCTAGTTGGTAAAATTGAAGTAACAGGTAATGGAATGTATTTCAACCAGCATACCATACTTGGATAAGAGCGCAATAATATTGTATAGGTCGGAGAGATTCTGACTAAAAATATAGGTTAACATAAGTAGTTTCGAACGGAAGTATGGAGTGTAATTGAAGCTGCGTGGCTCCGAGTGGTTATGAAAATAAAGACTCACCCCGGACTCTTCCATTTCTTCCCAACTTTCGTATGCATTCTCGTCGACCGCTGACATTACAAGAGAAACGAAATAATAAGATTCTCCAAAAAGCCAGCGAAATACGTTCGACGAAGCACCTTCACGCGTATAGAATCGAAAAAGAGCAAAAAAAGGCACGAAAAGCTCCCTAGAACTTCGACTCTCTTGAAGATGTCGCCGAATCGCGGACATGCGAGCTAACCGTGAACGTAAAAATACCTATTTCAGTTACCTACGACAAAAAGTATGACACGAGGTAACGGTGAATTGTCAAGCAGAGGTATGGCGAAGAGGAGGTGAAGAGGACGGGTCCGTTTTTTTTTCTCTCAGATGATTCCCCGTCTTTCTATAATCCAACGGGCCCAACCGTCGACCCAAGAATATTTTCGCATTCTCCGATGGTTCGACTGATCTCTTATCTCTGCAGGCTAGTCGCAGGTCGTCAGTTCTCCCCAATCTTTTACGCCATGGTTCTCCCGCCATCTCGGCATCATCAAGAAAGATGCGGTTTGTGTAAATAAAGTGGAGACGCAGAGTTAATTCGATTGATGAGAAGCAGAATAAACGCTTATCAGTTTTATTGCCTAAGGGTCACTCTTATATTTTGCGATCGAATAATGTTTATTATTAGACGGAATACGCGAATACCAGATCAGCTGGTGCGTCAAGTGTTTCGCCACGCTCCTCACCAGCCGGTAAGTGGATGCGTGTATTTTGACCTTTTTTAATTATTCAAGCGCTACTTATTGTTTACCTGAATACTTGGACCTATGACTATCAGCAATCCAGTTTTCTAATTGTCACGTGGCCTCCCTCCCCCACTATTGTTAGAAATTCCCAAATATTATCTTTTTTTTTTTGAAACACCCCCTCAGTATTAATTAAACTGAGTTTTTATCTTATCAGAACTTTATCTTTTGGAAGCAGGAAATTATAGGTTGAAACACAGTTGTGAATGCAGTTCTATACTGAACTAGGATCATTCGAGGGTAGATCGTCACTTGGTTCTCTTCCGTCCAATTATACCATTCTTTATTAAACATTCAACAATGAAATTACAATCGTAATCGCTGCTTGTGTCCAAGGTTCTTTTATCAGTTACTCAAACAAATTGCATTAATACCAGATCGGTATATTTAGAAGTTTGGTGCTGATACTCGTACTCCAACGTCTCGTGTTATTGTGCATCATACCAATAACGTATGTTATGTGTCTTTTGGTGTATGAGATACAAAAAAAAATTATGTAAACATGATATCACATACCACTGTGAGCATGTTGTTTGCTACTTGACCATTGCACATGACAGTAAAGTCAAGCGATGATTCTCATACCTCTCTGATTCTGCAATGAAATGAGTGTGCTTGTGCTATTCATAGAATATGCGTATTTTGTACCACTTTGATCAAGAATTAAATTATACCAAGTAGAGTTGTATCGTGCTCCAAAACCAGCGTGATAATTACTCATATCCTGTGCTTAAATTTCTGCTCTTAATTTTCTATTATATTGCTCAGTTTTTTGTGCTCCAATCCCACATTAACTGCTGAAAGAAATCTCATTTTTTATTTTGTTCCAAAAATAATTGATCATATGCTTTCTTTATTTACAGAGAGTTCGAGATACCTAACTACTCAACATTTTTGCTCAATGAACAGTAACTATGCGTGCTGTTCTGATCAATCAACGTTTCATCCCATGTTAAAATTTTCCTGAAAAAACATTGACCATAATGGTGCAGCAACGAATGCCAGGTCTGGATGGTGAGTGATTAGTGATTTTCAAATTTTGTAGACTAACTTACTAGAACATTTTTCAAGCTTCAAAAACTAACGTTAGAGTTGTAATTAATTTCTTGAGCAATCGATACTATTTTGCATTACTTGAATTCTTCCAAGTACCAGAAATTCAACACGCAATCTCAGGATCAATATACACATTGCTTTTGCAGATAAAAATATTTAAAAAATGAATAGAATACCTGTAGTTGAAATAATTAATTTTCGATACTATTTTTTATCGACAGTGGGTGGCCGTGGTGGTCGTCGATTTGTACTGACACTTGCTGCGGGAATGGTTTGTGGGTTTCTTTCCGCTTGCTTGCTTCTTGCAGCGACAAATGATGCTCCTCGCATGTTTAATTGGATCACTGGCAGTCCTGCGTTATCTTCTAGAGATCCTCATCATTACTCAGATATTGAAACAGAGGTATTAACCAAATCACAGGAATGAAACCCACTGCTGATGATTCTACAGCTAGAAAGAATTCCTAGAAATCAGCTACATATCTTTTCCTTATGTTTTAAATGTGCTTTGATTGCTCTCAATAACTAACAAAGGCAAGTGGCTTCCTGTGACATTTCAGGTTTTCCCAATTTCATCCTGTGTCTTGCATAATATCCAATTGTCAGATTCCCAGTCCTCGTATAATTCAAGTAAGATCTTACGTTATGCAAGCCTGGCCAAAAAAGAGGAGTACTGATACTTTCGAAAGAATACAATTACCGTTATTCCTCAGGCAGGACCAGAGACAGAGGTGAAGTTTCATGGAGATGACGAAGATTTCCATAAAGGTGAGGACAAAGTGGCACAAGAGATGGCAAAAAAAGTTAGAGTCCTTTGCTGGGTGATGACAGGGCCAAAAAATCACCAGACAAAAGCTCGCCACGTAAAAGCGACTTGGGGCAAACGATGCAACATTTTGCTTTTCATGAGTTCTGAAGAAGGTAATGAATCTTAAGAATCAGAATATTTCATCATCAGCGATATTTACCTCGAAATAATGACTTCAATCTCATATTCGTTCTACAGATCCAAGCCTACCGACTGTGGCGCTCCCGGTAAAAGAAGGTAGAGATAATTTGTGGGCCAAAACCAAAGCTGCTTTCAAATACGCTTACGATAATTACAAGGACCAGGCTGACTGGTTCATGAAAGCAGACGATGATACGTGAGTCTTCTTGTTCATAATCCAAATCTAAAACGAGAAATATACCATGCTTTCAAATGGATTTTCATCATCGTTTCAGGTACGTGGTGGTAGAAAACCTGCGTTACATGTTACAGTCTTACAGTCCAGAAGCTCCGCTGTACTTCGGTTGTAGATTCAAGCCATTCGTGAAGCAAGGATACATGAGTGGAGGAGCAGGTTACGTGTTGAGCTCAGATGGTCTACGAAAATTCGTCGAAAATGGATTAACGGACAAAACAAAATGTCGTTCGGACAACGGTGGTGCCGAGGATGTTGAGATGGGAAAATGTTTAGAAAATATTGGCGTACGTGCGATGGACACTAGAGATCCTCACGGTCGTGGACGTTTTTTTCCATTTGTGCCGGAGCATCATCTGATACCTAATCACGTTGACAAAAACTATTGGTACTGGAAGTACATTTATTACAAAACAAATGAGGGTTTAGACTGCTGTTCCGATAGTGCCATATCATTTCACTATGTATCTCCGAATATGATGTACGTACTGGAGTATCTCATTTATCATTTGAGACCCTACGGTATATCGCACAGCATCGAGAGTACTGCAATGGCACACTCGAGTGCTACACCTGATCACTAGTCGAAGAACGAAGTAAAGGATTAAATTAAAAGGTTAGAAGTCTCTTCATGCACTTTTGCAATTATTACTGCACATGCACTAAAACGTTACATACTAGTCATTTCGAGCCAACGATTATTTTTTTCATCTTTTTTTCTTTTACTTTTTACTTACGTATGTAATCAGTGAGTACTTACAATTCATAACGAAACAAATGAGCAAAAAGATAAAATACGTATTGCGCTAATCAATTTGTGTTCATAGTCATCATATGAACCATTAAAGACCGAGGGTGGGTATTTTAAGGTATGCATTATTCTTTTGACAAGCATAAATAGAAAGAATTGATATTTCAATTGAAACATGGGACAAATATGCTATCGACGTAAAAAACGTATTCTTCCCTGATTTGTAGAGAATTATTTTTTTTTACTTTTTGACATCAAGATTTAGAGAGATAACGAAGGAAAAAACATTCAACGAGATTAGTAGAATTTCTGCCTTTCTCTTTTATGCTTGCAAATCTGAATTGCAACACGCTGCTCAAATGCAGAACGGACTATATAATTATATATACACATAAAACTGTATTTCGTAATATTAATATAATAATAATCATAATAATAATAATAATGATAATCATAATAATAATAATAATCCCAATAATGACGTACTACCCATGTAATAAATACTATAGATACAGTGAGTGTGGGTGTGTGAGTAAATTAATTAATTCATTCATTCATTAATTAGGGGGTTACGGGTTCCTATGTACAGGTCATATTTGTACTATGTGACCGACGCAGTTTTTCGAGCCCCCTTCCCCTCCCATGTTTTCTCTCTTCGTCTCAAGTATCTTAATTGGATGAACGACCTTGATCAATTGGCTAATCTCAGCGATAATATCGCTTTATAAATTAATAATATATATATATCTTGTTAAAAAAAACAATATTTTACACTACACGTATGTTTACGGAGGTCGTCCATGTTTATTATTTTTGTTTTCTCTTTTTAATTATTCAAATTTAATTCGCACACTTTGCAACGATGCGCTTGAGAGTCTGACTAACGTGATAACAATCGACTCGTTGTCACGCGCACACGTCGCATACTTGGGGCTTTTATGAGGCAAATAACAAATTACCCCCGTATTATTATTATTATTATTCTTTTTTTTTCGTTTTCTTTACCTATATAAAATTATAAAACAATGTAATATATGTTATATTACTTGTCGCTAGCGTAATAAAATCCTTTGTACAAAAATTTTAATTTACAATTAAAAACATTTGGATACGTAAATTACTAGTGGTTCTGATTTTCTTTTTTAATTAAACTATCTACTAACCGAGAGGCAATTTCACAAGTCTTTTAATCACTCTACAGGCGCGTACGACGTTTGTCGCAATCATTTGAACCCGAATATTTAAATTGTATAACAATGAGACTCCGAATGCCTCCCTAGTTCTCTCATTCTTATCATTCAACTTGATTGTTGAATATCATTTATTATGACATTTAACGTTGTATCGCTGTAGAGCGAATACCAGACTATTTGCTCTCGCCAAGCCCCGAGTAATGTTTTTACGGTAACGAATGTGAGAGAGAGAAGCGCTTGCTGCGTTACAAGAGAGGGTCTGGGTCAGACGAGGGCTGCAGCTGCGTGGTAGAGCTGCATGAGTGCCTGGACATGGACCGGCAGACAGGAAAGTCGGTCTTTTGTATTAGCGTCCACCGCGAGCCACGACAATGCGTTGTATCCCTCCAGCACATACCTGAATATCATAATCGACATGTTGTTGAGAAAAAAACTTAACACTTCACGCGTGCGCTTACAACTTGTGAGAAAAGAAATGAATAGGTTTTCATATGAACATTCGTCATTTATCGATCAAACGGTATTGTTACTCACCTAAGCACATCGGTGGTGTATTGAGAATCGAGCGGATGCGCGGTGAGGGCACTCTGCTGTTGCAAAAGATCATCGCTGTTCTGCTGAATAGCGGGGCTGTGCAAGTGCAAAGCATTCTTAAGGAAGACCGGGCAAACGCCATCCAGGTGAGGACACGCTGACCAAAACCAGGAAGGCATACGTCCCGTGGGTGCTGTTGATACCAAATAACCAAGAGCTAACGGTTGCTGCAGAAGCGTACCAACCTCTTCTGCCTGATCATTTACGGCCGTCTGCAAAATTTACATATTCACATCAATATTAAATGGTCGATTGAATTTTCATTTTCAACCGGTTATTCAATCGACTGAATTTACCCTGGGAGTATTGTTGCATGGGAATGGACTGCCAGGTCCGTCATGATTTCCGAGGCCTGAACCTCCGCCTTCACCACCTAGAGGAGAACCCTCTGGTCGGTGAGGACTTCCTCCAGGACTTTGTCCTCCACCGGCACCTGCTTCCGGCCATACACTGAAAATATCATTGAAGTCTCCCATTCCTTCCATTCCCTCCGGCATGTCATCGTCCAGGGCTGAGAATAGTTCATCGTCCCCAAGATCTGGTCCGTTTATGTGTTGCTCTTGGAAAGCAGTTTGCGATGACTGTAATATCAGGTAAAAGATTAAAATTTACAGCACTCTTGTTGGATTTGGAAAGTAGAGGGAAAAAATATAAGAAGGTATTCTGCTTCGAATTGATAAGTGTGGAAATAAAACATACCTGCGTGGTAGCAGAGGTAGGGAAGACGAGAATATGAGTGCACGTAACGTCCTGTGGTGTGGATAGTTGACAGTTAACGGAGGCTTGACTAAACCTTTCGTCAGGGGTAAATTGGTCGGCCATCAATCGAAGTGTGGAATCAGGTTCTAATGAGACGAGGCATGCGCTCAATACACAAGGTGCTGCTCCTGGGTACATGAGACTACACTGACCACATATATCCTTCAAATGTTTGGATGCCTTAAGAAGCGCCTTGCGGGATAGGAGCCAACTCCAGCCTTTCAGTTCACCGTGGCCAATGCGACCCACACGACCGACTACCAATCTCCATGGCTGAACCTGTAAAACGAACATATCGGATTGAAAAATTAATGACCTTGTTCTTTTTCATCGAGCGAGCGATTGCGAGTAATTTCCACTCACCCCTTGTGACATAACGCCAAGAATGAAGTCCATCAGTTTTTGGAGTCCAACCCGTCTGGCAGAGGCTCGCTTTCTGCGTCTTCTATTTGGCACATCAACATTGATCGTTGCTGTCTCAAAGATTTCTCCTCTGTCATCCGTTGCAACAGCTAGCAACCAGGCTTGATCTTCACTCAAACAATAGCTCAAGTACAGCACCGCACACTCTTCGGGTCCCGCCATTCCAAACGATTCGGGAGCTTCGCTTTTACCACGCAATGGAGCCAAAACGTATGCAGGAGCGTAAAGCCGATACGGAGCTTTGTTTCGTTCCTGTTATGCGATTTCAATAATTATAGTCCAGAAGATTTGAAAGTACAAAAAGGTGGAATCGCTATGAGATAATTTTCGTGTATTCTTACGTCTTTGCTCTTGAGAAATAGATCAGCGGCGGCTGCAGTCCCGAAGCCAGTGAGGCTCTTGACCATTGAATTGTGATTGAGCAGTCGTCGACCTTGTAAGAATACATTGAGAGCCAACGACCTCATTTCATCCTGGGCCCTCCGCCTTTCTCTTGCTCTGCCCAACTCCATGATGCTCTCCAGGGATATCAACTATAAATACATGTGGGCTTAGAGCCTACTCCACCAAAAAAGTACAACTTGAAATTCCAAGGGATTTCTGGGACTCACCTGAACGTTGATGTTAGATCTGATGTTCTCTGGCATGCTGTTAACCGCTGTAGAATAAGCACGTAGTAGAGCCAAAATGGCCAATCTACGCTTATCGGGATCCTCGGCGCCACCTAAGGAGAATGGTTCGACCAAATACACCACGACTGCTGGTGGTTCGACTTCTTCTTCATCCGGTCCCACAGTTGCTGTTGGCGTAGTTGTGGTATTGGTGGTCGCAGGTGTGGTATTACCTGTTCCTGGACCAGGGTTCGGCGGTGTGTTGGACGACGGTGTTTCGCTTCTAACATTTTCTCCTTCTGCGACAGCAAATTAAATATTCAGCGATAAAAAACTACAAGAGCGAATATTTCCCTTAAAATTCTCTACAAAATACATACCAGTGGGTTCTGTCTTCGGCGTGACACTGTCAGGAGTGGCCGGTGTTGTTTCCGGAGCTGGAGTTGCGGGAGCTTGCTGTTGTTTATTGGGTGACTCACCAGGCTCAAGTAAACTTCTATCTTGTATGACCTGTGTCAGGTGCGGCGCTAATCTATGGTTGCATACCTGAGCGTAAAGCCTTAATAATTCTCCTATTTGATTTTCACCCAATAATTTGAACCACTCGTCAATTGGTTGTTTAGCAACTTTTTGAACTGCCGCTTTTCCGACGCGAAGAATACCGTCACGCAGTACCTTCGATATCGGTGTATGTTTACCCAGTCTGCAAATCTGTGATAAAAAAAATATGACAATCAATAAGTGATGACTATCGAAGAAAAGCGTTTATCTAAGTGTTATGGAAATTACACTTACTTCATAAGTGGTAGAGAGCTCCCTGAAGAACGATCGAACTTTTGAAATAACTGGTTCGCTGTCAGGCGCCACGACGATGTAGGCAACGTCCCTTGGCCCAGCATAAGGTTCGAGTAATAATTTTTCCCAATAGCTGAGAGCGTAAGGTGACAGAGAGAGCCAGTCTCGATCGTAGCCAACAACCAGTGCTGGAATGGGTTGAGGTTCGCATCTATCGTCGGTCCCCCGCCCGGCCAAACGATGAAATTGTCTCCAGGTAAGAGGTCCAGCGACTGTATATGGAGCCTCCCACATTCTGGTCGTACATTTTCGCTGCACAGCCTCTTGTAACAAGGGCTGCAAGGATCTCATTACTCTCACGATATCTCCGCTGCACTGAGGACCGTGTGCTCTAAGGAATACCCATCGATGCACACCGTTTAGTCGATTCGTTCTTTCATTCGGAGTGCCATCTACTTTACCCTGGTCAAGCGCTGCTAGAGACACTTCGTTGCCGTCGTTGAACTCGAGGGTATTAACCGTGGGTATAAGCGAGGGATAACTTCGCATACCTGCGTATATTCGAGCAGCTCTGTTCAGGCTGCTTGCCGAACTTTGAACGATTAAACATTGCTCTCGAAGTAATTCCAGCACATTCGGAGGCACGGAATCCAGACCTTCCGGCGGTGGTTTACCACCCCCGCAAGCGACTCCGACCAGAGAACCCTTCTTCTTGTCAGAGGGATCCTCCGCGATTCCAGTGATCTCCATTTCATCCTCGTAGAAAAGACCGGCTCGGTGAGCAAGACGACGATTGACAACTGCGCTAAATCCGCAACTGCATCGTATTTGATCGTCGTCTTGGAACAATGCACCTCCAGGTCCCCAGGATCCAGCTAAATAAATTCCGGCATCGGCACCTTTTATGTTACCTACTACTTTCGGCCCGGCGTTACAAACGCAGAGACTGCAGCTATCGAAGTTATGATCCCTAAATATATTGAGAGCCGTATCTCCGAGCAGAATATTAACGACCAATGAATTTGATTCTGGAGCTCGCGTCGGCCCGGGAGTATCGGCCTCGATGCTATTCAAATTTTTATTGAGATAAGAAGAAGTTGTAGAGGTTGCTGGGCTTGGTTGATCGTAAGGTGGAGGTGGCGGTCTTCCAGACAAAGTAGCAGCCCGGTACGGCGTCCCTAGAGGTGCAGGGCTAGGCGGACAAGGCTGTTGAACCGATCCAGGTCTGGTGGGTGGAAGAACCTTTTCCGGATTGTTATTCGTAGTCGGATTGCACTGCCACGAAGGTCTGTAGACGCAGTGAGAAGGCAGAGAAACCGGAGGTAACGATTGGCTGGGTAGATTAGTGAGCGGAGCGTATTTGGAAGAACCAACAAGTTTGCAAATTGGCGCAGGTTTAAATACATAGGACCAATCATCGATGGGTTCCTCAGCCGGAGAACCCATGTTCGGATAAATGTCTGGCAGATGCCTCAGTGACCGTTGATTGTTCGAGAGTTCGGTCTGGTCCATTGGTGCATCGCTAAGCTGGCAGGGTGACGCGACGGGGTTGTGCTCCAGAGAAGGAGGCGTTGGAAACATTTTCGACAACTCTTCAGGCCGAAGGACGCCGACGCCGCGATTGTTGTGCTTGTTGGTACTGTCCAGTCTGGTCTCTTCGTGAAGCCCTCCCGACTTGTTCGATCCAGGTGGAGTTTGCACTTGAAGCTGGTTTAAATTCTTCAGAGAAAAAAAAGAACATCGAAATCGAATGAGTAAAATTCAGCAGCAAATCTACTGGAATATTTTGCAACAGTTACCTTCCGCTTTAGATGTTTGCTGATATGAGACTGATATGATTTGATTAATTGACGATAAGTCAAACTCAAAAAAAAACTCTAACCAAGGTCCTTAGAAATGAAAAAAGTTAACCAAATTCAGACAAAAAATATAAAGGAAATTCACTTTGCATAATACTCGTAAGAAAGAATTATGCATATTTGGATACATACAGTCTCGTCACTAGAAGTATCAGGATCCGAATTGTCGAAGATCTGATCGAGATCTTTATACGAAGCCTGCAGACCTTCACTGGTGAAAAGAGAGCCTGGTTTTGGAGGATCTTCTCTCGGTCTTCTCAGGCCATCCACTCCAGTCCCATTCTCTTCACCTGCTGCATCAAATTCATAAGGATCTGTTCTCCCTCCGGTACATTCACCCTGCAAGAAATTATCGCATTTAAAATACATCCATAGAAATAAATTTTATGACAATGCTGCAGTTGAACTTACTGGTGTCGTGTTTGGTTCCTGTTTAATCTCAAGCTTTGGAGCCTGCAGTTGTTGTTGATTATTAGATGGTGGATACAAATTAGTCCCCCTGAGATTAGTAGGCCCAGTAGGAGAACCCTTAAATCTCTTGACAGGGTGATTGAGCCACGCTTCCTGTGTCGAGTAATCGTACAGCCATGACAAAGGTTGTTCATCTTCTAGAAGAGCTCCTTCATATTCTCTAGATGCTAGTACTGGTCTTTTCAAGGTTGGTCCAGGTACAGGACTGAACACTTGGTTACAAGTAGATGATGCCGACTTGGGACCTTGAGGTGGAGTCATCGGAGGAGCAGCATTTGGCTGACTGGGTGGTGGTTGTGGACTGAGAGTAGGCATAGTGGGATCTGCCGGTGGAACGGAAGCCGGTTCTGAGTGTGGTGTCGGAAGAGGTGACGGTGCCGGTGATCCTGGAGAGCCAACGGAAGGAACAGGTAAGCAGTCCCCTCCTGTCGGAGGTCCTCTCGGATATGACGGTGGGCCACCAGGCGGCGTGCTCGGAGCCTCCGTTCGATTCAGCAAAGATCTAGATAAATTTTCATTTAAATAATCACCCAGGGCGAGAAGAAGTTGAGAGAAGCCAGATTTGATCAATTTTCCGCAGTCCCAAGATGCAAGATTGTAAAAAAAAAAGAATATGTGCAAAATCTATGGATAATGGTACATGGATGTAGACATGCATGATACAGTTTAAAATGCATTAGTAAGATTATAACATGGCAAAGAAATGCAGACGTGGCATCGCTATGAATAAATGGACGTATGCATCCTATTAATTTAGCACTCGTTGATCGATATTACTAATGTAAGTTTGTCAATAAATCAAAGTACTACATATCTTTTGAAATTTTCAATTAAAAACATGCAGCAGCTACACAATCACCACTAGGAACAGACCTGGAAATTTTTCAGCAAAAACTAGGAGATGACAAACTTGACTTGGAAATGGTTAATCGATAAATAAAAGGATCGCAAAGAAGTAAGATATGTGTATGTGAAGCCAACTGTAATTGTGCGAGGTATTATTGAAGAGGTATGACATGAACGCTGTTAAGAATCATATGCGTTCTGATATCAATATTCAGAAGTATTGTTATCGCGGTGTGACAAAACGTGGTCTGAAAAGGGGTGATTTAGAAAATGTCATTAAACTTATTGATTATATTTTTGAGTTACTGCTTACGGGCTATATTAGCATTGCGAAGGGATGGAGTGCCTCGTCACCTCGGTGCGTGGTTATTATATGTTTATCGTAGGTATAAAGCTTAACCAGTATGAATACAGGTTCTATTATATGCAGACTGTAAGTATTTAGCAATAGATGATTATGGTTGCGATGGACGTGAGGTGAAAGATGATACATCTTATTGGGGGTAGATATTACCCACCTGGGGGCATTGGCAGGGACTGGGGGAGACACGTCCCACTGAGTTGTGGAGCGTCTATGGAACGGCACTAGCCTCCGTCCACCCTTATCTACTTTCTCCCTATGAAACTGCGCAGAAGCCAGACTCTTCCAACCCCCGGGGGTCGTACACCTGTAACCACCTTGGTTTTCAGCCACCGATACTCGTCTTACTCTTTAACACCCTTTGCGCATATCGAAAGGATCTCGAAGTAGCTTCCACATGGTTAGATACATTTGATCCAAAACTAGTACTAATCACGGACTAGACAAAAAGCACTTTGAGATCCTAGCGATAAAAACAATTGGACTCTAATAAAGAATATCTCTCAAAAAATCGTTACACAATAAATAATTTAGGAAAATATCATTTGATCCTGGCCCGAATGCAATGTTCTCTTCCACGATTGAATGCACCGTAGATCGTCAAAGGTCTGGCATTAACTGATAAGAATATACAGAGTGACGCCCTGAAATGTATATGGAATTGTAGTCAGTGGTTGTTTATTAGAACCGAAGGTCAATAGGGCAAATCTACGAGAAATAATAATGATTACGTACGGATAGATGCACAGAGAAATCTACATTGGCGAGAGAAATTTACTACGCATTGAATTCGAGCCAGAATCGACACCTGCACTTACATGCACACATTGCAACAGCCATAAGGCGCTACTATCGATGTGGTAACATTTTTTATTCCCATGATTTTAACGTGTACACTACCAAACATTTCCGAATTTGATTTCATGCAAAACGCGGATCCACACTATTTTCAAAACAATTTTGTGGGCTGGAAAATTTTGCATACTGTTACGGATACCTACAGCTACTGGATAATGAATTTTCTAGCAATCAAATTCTGCCTAGATACCACTTGTTGTAAGCTCAGCATTGGTAAGTCAAAAAAAACTTTTGAAAATATAGTAAGACCTAGAAAGCTCAGCTTACAGCAATTGATAAAGACGACTGCTAATTCTAAATAGCTATACTATATTCTTCCATGCTTCTGGCGAATTTTTTAAAGCCACCTTTTGATCAGAATCTGTGCACCGAAAAGCAGAAATTTAGAGAAACGTTTTCCATTTTTTTTTTTTAACTATTTCGCATCACACAGACTGTAATCACAGATTTTAATCAACTTTCAAAAATACGTTGTGTGATTATTAATATTCTTACTTGGAGCAGCTACAGGAAGACTTTTTCGTGGCATCGGCAAAGGTCCATGTACCAGGTTCCGGTGAAGATTCGGTTGTCTTAGGTGTAGGTGTCGGAGAGTTGAGCGTGCACTCAGCCCAAACCCGT
This sequence comes from Athalia cordata, assembly GCA_963932425.1. Taxonomy (NCBI): domain Eukaryota; kingdom Metazoa; phylum Arthropoda; class Insecta; order Hymenoptera; family Athaliidae; genus Athalia; species Athalia cordata. The sequence continues at coordinate 39,778,235 of OZ010626.1, forward strand.
TCAGGTAATTCGCTGGCTGCTTTTAAGTCTCTCTGTGTGGACAGAGGGTGCTCGTAGTTAGCAGGGCTGGTGGGTGGTGAGAGAGGAGCATCTGCAGGTACGTCATCCATGTCGGTAACGAGGACATAGCAAGAAGGATAGCGCATGCGAACTCCGCCAACGAGAACTTCGACCAATGGTGGAAGTCCGGTATCCGTCGAAGCACCATTTATTGGATAAAAATGTTTCCACTCTTCCAAAAGCTGACTGTCCACTCGGCCAACTTGACCTGTCAAAGTTCCAGCCAGACCGTACGGTGCCAAAATGACTGCAAAGAAACAGAAATATTAATACACCTAGCTCAGAAGTGGAGGTAGTTCGTCGCTCGACTCTTCCTTACCTTTGACAGCGGATTGAGCAGTTTGAGTTCGTTGGAGACAAGCTCTGGTGAGATGTCGTACGGCTGGATGTTGCCTGACATCCACGCTTGCACAAACTGTGCTTTCTCCATGGACGAAAAATGCGAACGAGAATGACAAATGACTGCTGGAGAGATAAGAACAAATATTCACAATTAATTTTCAATTGGAGTTAAAATTTTGATCAAGACAAAATATGAATATATCTTTAGGTAACTCACCTGTTGCAGCGATGTTTTTCAAACCCATCATAGGGCTGTACGAACCATTTGCCAAGGCGTACAAAATCACGAGAAAGTAAGCAGCGTTCGATTAAATTGTGCAGAGCCTTGAATAGTAAGGATCGGCACTCATAAGACAATCCACTTTCCCAAGAGCCTTGTTCGCCTTCTGTAAAAGGGTTACAATAACGTAAGACTTTATGAAAATTGCACTACTAAACATATCGTAAGAGTATTGGTAAATTCATGATAAAAGTAATAATTAAAGTTACTGAATAAATTTCAAATATTTTGCAGAATGAATATCATTGGTCGATAGAGAGTGCCAATGGCAAGAAATATTCAGTCAAGGTATAAAAGTTCCTCAACGTCACAGTGACAAAGAATAGATAAGACCCAGCCAATGATAATGGCATGTCGACGCGACGTCAGATTTTAGTTCCCGAAAGGGTTTCAATCTTACATTTTTGGAATGGAGACTAGATAAGTTACATAATACGTAATTTCTAGATTGATTCAACAACCCACGGGGTGTCCAACTATGTATTATAACAACTACATCTCTGCTCTTTTACATACAAGGTCTCCAGTAATTCAATTCTCATTACAATTGCGACTTATGATGAAATGGGTTTTCTCACACTTTCTAACAGTTCAAAAAACCTGGTTCCCCTCAAAGACAATGTGTCTAGGCTATAATTGATCGAAAATATATAAACAAATTCAGCTCAATTTTTCTAACACCTATATTATAAGAGGAAAATTCATAAAATTTGTAATATCTTAAAAAAAGACGCAGGGCAAAGTAAAGAGGGAAAGGGTGGGGGAAAGCAGGTGTAGAGGGGGCTTCGGACGGGAGAGAGGATTTGGCCGAGAAGGTATATGGAAAAGTTCTAGAATATCATGGATTGTAGAATTATAAAGCAGTAGCAACGGCTGCTTTCCCTCGCAATCATGATAGCGGAGACAAGGAGGGGATGGTATTGTTTTCGTTTGAAATTTAATGATTATCGCAAGTTGCAGAAAAATTTCTAGCTATTTTTTTTGCAAGCTATTCGCATATCCAGGAATCTATGAAAACTTCTTTTTTTTTTAAAGAGCGTACATGTATTTTATAATGAAAACGAAATAGTAGCGTATGGTGGTGATATACAGTTAAACAAGAACGCGTGACGCAAGCGTGACGTCACGAGCGTTGGCGCGTAAAACGTCAAATTAACTAGAGAGAAGAGGGGGGTAAAATTTCCCCTCAACATTCAGTCGGCAGTAAGCGCGTTCGCCCGATCCGCCCTCGGTCCTCCTCTTCGCCGGTGAACGTGTGCCAAGGGGTTTAGAGGGTTTAGAAATCAATGCATTTCGTGGCCTGTTATGGATCGGAAGGTTTACTTGCGTTTTTGGGGTAGTAGGGTCAGGGTGGCGAAGGATAGCAGCACCCTCTGAGGGGTTGAGCGGCACTGGGCAGCGGGAGAGCCGAGAGACATGTGTTTCGGATCGATAAACGATGGCGGCGGGTGCGGGGACCGGAGAGGACGACGACGCAGGGTAAAAGCAGGGAACGGAGCAGAGTGAGAGAGAAGGAGAGCAAGGGAAGAGAGAAAAGAGGAGAGGAAACGAAGAAGACGTAGACGACGGTGAACGAGAAGAAGGGAGACGCCGGTTGGTCGGATAGTCACGTCATCAACCAGCCGGCCGGCAGTCGGTGGCACGTCCATTCAGCACAGCACCCAGTACGCTACCCACTTTCCAAAAATCGATTTCTGTACATAACTCTGATTAATTTTCGTAAATATCACGCAGCTAATTGTCAACCGTTTCCACTAACATCTTCGCCTTGCAGATCTACGACGAAATTCCTCACTACCGATTTCCCCCCCGTATTTATTACGATGATTGTTATCGGTGTCCCTGAGAGGAGAAAGAAGAGACATGTTTAGACAACGTTGTAGAAATACGCGCGACGGCACAGAGAAATATAAAACGGTATGCATGTATTGTACGTACTATACGGTACGGTACGGTGGGACAGTCACTGGGTTGGCGTTGAGCAATCTTGCTGACGCAGTGCGATCCACATTGAAAACACAATCCTCATTCCCGTATAATATTGTTGCACAAAATCGCTGTCCAACAAACGAAAGATAAAAAAAATCGTTCGAGTCCCTGCTACCGTCTACGTCTGAGAATTGATAACACAACGCCAATAAATAAATAAATTTAAAAAAAGAAAAATAATAATAAAAATAAAAATATTCTAATACCGATACAAGTACATGAAACGAGAAGGTTATCGTTGCCTTTCAAATTGATTATACCTTATCAGTAAGCGACTCGGTAATTACGAAGGAGATGATGGAGAATGTCACGATGAGAATAAAGTAGGTATTACGATAAAGAGAAGAATCGCCGAGTGGTTCGAATAGCAGATACAAAAATATCTCATTCTCAGTGTTTACATCGAGTTATCTCACACCGGGAGACGTTTACCAAATGGTTGCCAGCAGTCAGACAGACACATTCCCGGGAAGAAGGCAAGCCCCCTCGAGTATTAAAAAGAAAAAAGAAAGAAAAAGAATATGAGTGGGTACGCGCATATGCGGCATACCATGTAGCATCGCGGGCATGGACCGAATTGATTCGAGTCGTCGACGTAATTGCGGTTACCGTCATAACCAAGGGATGCGGCAACACGACCGTCGCGTACTACGCGCATCACTATTTTTTTTTTATCGCATTTTTTCATTCGTTCAGTTTTTTCAGCGCACGGGGTTTCCTGCCTACGCGTGATAATTCACATGTATGGATATACGATGTATTTACGGAGTTATTTCACCGCACCGCGCTGCAACGCGGCGCACGGTGAAATACGTGTAACGTATATGCCACAAATATGATAGAGAGATTCAAAGATCCAGATGCCGCCAATTATCGTACTACAGTAGAGACATTTTTCAAGGCCTTTCAGAAACGTCAGACGATGCTAACACCGCGCTTGGCTCCGTCGCTCCACTGATTGTGAGTAGTGAGATGAGGCTATCAAGGGGTCACGAGATCATCATTAGTTCTGCACGCTTGTTAGTAGAGCAACCTATACAATGTATAACATTCGCAGATGGGGGCCACGCGCGTCGTACGTCCTTCTCGATATACCCAACGATTTATAACTCCGCTTGAAATATTTACCATTTTTCAGCTACTACCACGAAGTTAGGTAAGAATTAACAGCTCTGGATGTTGGATATGGAAATATATTATAATAATACACGTATGAGGCTATGTTGCTCAATAATCTCCTCTGTATGCATGCTGAATTATTAAACGTTCAGCGTCAACTTTGAAGGAAAAAAGATACAAACAAACTAAATATTCGAGACAATCGAACTCTGAATTACTTTCATATATTTTCTATAAAAAATTCCGCTGATATGTTGAAAAATATTTAATGAATGAAAAAAAAAAAACAATTGGTTTTACACGGAGAAACATTAGAACACCATAGTAGGTGCGAAATCCATACAGATTTTTATTAGCAATCGGAAGTTATTACGTTCACATCCGCGGAAAAATTGCAATTCGAGGTAGTTTGATTCATCGCGGTGTTTCTGAGTCCGGAATGTCGTTACAGTTTCGACCCTACATAGATATACTGTACGTGTATATGTCTGTTATTTAACCTTGACCTTGGATTCGTTTTAGCCAGCAGCGGGAAAAGCCCTGAGTTTATTCTTTGCTTTGAAACTCGTCGTTCAACATGAGAAACGTAATTAGAATAAGAAAAAAGATTATACTTTCGGTGAAATAGCTAACTCGCAATGAAATTAAAATGAAAAGCAAAGAACAAAGAAAAAAAAGAAAAAAAAAAGGCAAACAAAAAGGGAAAGTATGACAATACGGCATCCATCTCCTCTTATTGACATATGTTAATAAAATTCTGCGAGACTAAAAACGGCACGAGTTTAATCACGTGTTTGCCCTGCCCACCCTGCGACCGATTCTTCTCCTCTTGGACGATCACGTCACCGCGAATGGCTAGAACGATCATCGACGGCGTATTACTAAGAACGTAGAGCGTAGAACAAACGGGGAACGGTGACGTTCATAGATTAACGGTTACTCCGTATTCCGTACAGTTCCGCAATTGAATCGACTCGAGGAAGAAGGCGGTAGCAAGCAGTAGAAGCAGTCAGCAACGGTATTTAGTTTCATGACGGTCCCCTACGTACGTACGTAGTTTTCATTGCCGTAACGCTGCGGGAAAATAAATTACGTATACACAAATATCTACAAAGAGAATATGATAGAATAAAAATTGAAAATATTCGTCTGAAATATTATTAGTTTGGATATACAGAGAGGCTAGGCAAGATGTGTATTCTATACTATGTTTGTAGGTACGAGATGTGTGGAAAACTAGAGACTGCACAGAACGCGATCAAATCAGCGAGGAGTGAGCGAATAAAGAGTCAGCGTACCAACTTGAGTTCATTGACCTTTTCTTTTCATCGACAATCGCGCGCTACTCCTCCCCAAGAATGCATTCTCACTTCCCTTCTTTCCACTTTTTTACACGTTCTTTTGCCGCACGTTTCATCGGAATTTACTCCTTTCTTCCGTTTCTTCCGTAGAATTCTCCCTTATATCATAGCGATTATTTTCCTACACATGAGACGAAAATAATGTATGTTTTATTTAAATACATATATAGCATCTAAGGAGACTATTTTTTTTCTTATGTTTTTCTTCTGATATCAAAAACGACATTTACGGTATTATGGATATTCAAGAATGTTGATGCATGGAGAGATAAGATGAAGCTCATATAGTGGATTCGCTCTAACGCTGATAGAAAGTTTAAATTCCAAGTATTTTACAGTGGAGTACGTTTATACTAGTAAAGTGTGCCAAGTGCAGAATGACGGTATGCATCTATAATCTAACCAAACGAAACTATATTATAGAAAACAAGAGAATTATCTAGATTTACGGGGTGTTCCAAGCCCACATCGTTGCAAATTTCAAGGCCAGCTTTTCCAATTAAATCGTTCTTATACAACCAGCTGTATTAAAGTAATATCACAAAGTAACGACGATGTTACCACGTACGAGATTCTTCAGGCTAATTAAAATGATATAGTTTCTCTCGATCGTTCTAATTTCGTCCTAAGCGCCTCCGTCCGACAAGGTGGCCTGTCGGTCAAATCCGTCAACCGAAGCGCGCCTTTGAGATACAAGTTGCACGATATTATATCCCCTCTCTGCATCGTTTCGTATAGATTTAACTCGTGCCAAAATTTCACTTGGTCGTGAGATAAGATTTTTGAAATCTAGCCGGACGCGGACCAAGCCAAGTATGTATCTCTTCCCCTTCGACGATCGGATCGGACGTAACTATAGCTTCTCTTCACGCCACGTGCCGAAAATTCGTCTCTATTTCTTCGTACCAATTAGAACCTGAATTCGTATAGTAATTTCGATTTCATTAACATTTTTAATTCAGTTTTTTCAATATTATTCCATTCAGCGATGGCTGAAAAGAATTGTTTTTTCAAAAATAAAAATGATACCGGAATTAATACAAGACAAGCTTACTGATTTCAACGCCGTCATATCATATTGAATCTCACGAAGCGCTTCAAGATCCCTGATAAGGGGACCTACATAATATTTTTATTGGAAAGGGAGACTGGTAAGACCTTGACGACTTTATCACCGACGATGAGGATCCTCCTACAACTTTACATCTCCCACCTGGATGTACAAACGCAATTAATGTCACACGATATATTATCAATCGTCAAAACTTCCAACACGATTGATCGCTGACCACTTCCTATATGTATACATATGCCCGGTAAATATTTATCACACCAGATTATTTACAAGGTCAAATTATTAACAATTAGAGAATTAAAAAAGAAGATAGGAATATTGTGGAATACCGAATACTAGATGTACAGGGATATAAAAGTTAATGAAAACAGCAGGGAAGGAAAAATTGATGGTGAAAAAATGATAAGTAAGGTATTGAGACTAACCGCAGGCGATGAGCTCCGGTGAAACTAGTCCGGTAAGATCAGGTTCCTCGCCGTACCAAAAAATCCAGAGTTCCTTAGCGGCAGTGAGCGAAAGGGGCGGAGGTGCCGGCGACGGAGCGAGCCCCAGGTCAAATATTCCGCCCCCGCCAGCTCCGGATGTTCCCGAGGGAGGTGCGGCAGCGATCCGCCGCCATACGCATAGGATATCGCTTGCGAGACAACGAGAGAAACTCGAAAGTACCGGATCCTCAAGGGGGGTGCCCCCAAATCCACCGGCCACCTCTCCCCACACTAATTTCCTCCATTTTATACCGCAGAGGTCAGTCTGTAAGACAGAAAAAGAATAAAAATTGCAAATCAATTATTAATTATTATTACAGCGAAATTATACAGGATTTTCATGACTCATTTATTCATTTTGTTAAAATTGAAATAATTTTCAACGGTTATATCATGCTGCAGGGATGCATATAGATTATTATTATACATTATATACGGTTTGTGTAATCTATGAATCATTGGCGGTACACATAAACAGTTTTATACAGGAGGTCGAGGTTCGCCGGTTCATTCATTCATTCATTCATAATTCATTCGTTCGGTAAACTATTACCGAATAGGTCTGCTGCTGCTAGTACTGCACTAGCGGGCCGCGCGGGGCTAATGGGTCGAGAGATCTGATAGGAATGGTTTCCGACCCTCTCTAGATACTTAAACCGAGGTACACAAATACTAATTTGTCATTCAACCTAATATTTGCATACGACAATTCAAATGAATTTGTAACCGACCAACAGTACATACTTGTGATTTAAAATTTTTTAAAACAGCGGCGATTCCTGTACGGTTTTGAGAAAAGAGGATGAAAAAAAAAAAGGAGGACCAACTCCGACGATCCGCTACGGCATACAGTGAACCGATGTGAGGACGCATCGAGCGTGGGAATTTCATTGAGTTAACGGAACTACAGAACAGAAAACACAATTGTGTCAGGTAAAATTTACACCGAGCCCAGAATGTTTCCCACAGCCATGAAAAGAGTACATGGCGACGTTTTCAGAGCGTGAGCGGGTGAGATGATTTTAGTTCATCTTTTTTCCATGAAACCTTTATTAGTTATAAATGAAATAAACATAAATAAGGACGATCTTGAAGATTAAGAATTTGACAGTCCGGAAGGACGGAAGCTTCCGTAGTGACATTGAAATTTCGACTCATCTAGAGAACGCAGGCGGTTAATTAAATTTCCAATATAAATCAGATTGCTTGATCCTTACGGTGAAGTAGAAGAAGAGAAAGATAGAACGAAATATATATTATATATCTATATATGTACAGCGATGAAGATCCGATTGATACGTTTGCCGTGAATGAAAGCGTTCACCGCTATATGTGTATGACTATATACCTATGCATACATGTACAAACGTATATGTCTGTCAGTTTGTCTTATTTGTGTTTTTTCTTTCTTCTCTTTTTTTTTATCGTTCCATTCATTCAATTCTAACCTCGTAAAACAGGGTTTTTTTTTTGTACCTCACGCCGTAGTTTGGTTTACAATCGCTCTGAGGAATCTAATTGCCGGCTATCCATCTAGATTCGGCGAAGTTAGCTAGGTTACAATATTAATCTACAGTTATTCCACGTTAAGACTAGCGAATTGTTGACGGTATAGGAAATCTGAATAAAAAAAAATGGAAAAATGCTTCTCAATCCCTACAGATTAGATTGTCCTTGTAACTGAGGTACGAAATATGCGAGCTGATGCTGCGAAAGCATATTCTGAAGAAATGCACCTGTTACGCTCTTAGATAGTTCATCTCTAAGGAGCAGCAGGAGCAGCAGCACGCGGGCGGTCAACGATTCGGAAAAAGTTCCGGTGTCTCCTCCAACCTTTCGCCGCGCATACGCATAAGCGTAAATCCATGTGTATCTATCCTCATCCCTTTCTCTCTTTCTCGGGTCGTTCCTGTCCTCCGTCTCTGCACCTCCCTAACCGTGCTCCTTCTTTTCGCCCTTCGCCGGCCGCCTCCTCCTCCTCTTCTCATACCAAAATCCGAATCCTGGTCTGAACGAACGAACGACGAACGAACGAACGGGTCGGTATAGCAAGTAGCTGTTACAAGCGGGCGCACGCGGTACGGGCTGTCAAGCTGATCAATACGGGCAAGGCGACGTGCAAGGCCGAGCCGCAAGCGGGCCGAACTCAGACCGCCACCACCGCCTCATCCTCATTCTCGTCCTTCTCTTTTTCCTCTTGTATTCCCCTTCGCCCTCTGCCCCGAGGACTCCTGGCTCCGCTAGCTGCTGCTGCTGCTGCTACCTCGGACCAATTCGAATAGGTATCAACGTGAAAAGAGAAGGAAAAATATGAAAACGTGACGAGCTTTACAGAGGCTCGTTTTTATTCCAAGTGATATATGAACGTGGTCTATGCGCTGGCTCTAAGATCCTAAGACTAATAAGAGCGAAATTTTTTCGTATGGGGTATACTTTCTATGGGAAGAGGTATGGGATATGATGTCGATAAATAAACCGTGCGTAAATGAATAAACTTAATGGTGGGTTTAGAGGTTCACGGTTCAAGTATACCATCGAGATCTAACGGGATTGTATATGGAGAGAAATATGAATTGGCTCAACTATGGCAACTCGTTAAGAGTGAAGAGACTTGAAACGCGTTTGATTACTTTCAAGCCCTCCATTGAGTAATTATTAATACATAAAATTGCAGTAAATATGGCGAACAGAACTGATGCTGATTCTTTCATTGAAATTGACGGTATCATTATCATTATTTGTTTGTTTATTCATTTATTTGTTTATTTATTTATTTGTATTTTTGCAATCTTTGTTGTAACCATCGCGACGTCACGATGATATCGATCGCGAGTTAGCTAGCCAGTAGCCTGCTATCTATCCATCCATCCGTTATCTATATCTATCTGGTTTATTTTAAGGAGATAGATAAAAACCCCCGTAAAGGTCAAGAACCCGAATGCTTGTGACGTTGCAAAATTGATTGATCAAAAGAGAACTACTAATTCATTAACCAACGAAGTAATGAACTTTACAAGAAATAAAAGAAAAAGAGAGGTCAAAAATGGAAAACTTGTAGGAAGTTTGAAACTAATAGACGAAAAGTACTGAACACAAATTCTTTTTCAATAACGGTGGCCCCGTAATGTTTGATCTTAATTTTTAGTTCTACAAAGAATACTCGTGGAGATTTTATAGGAATGAAAAAAAAGAACATGGACATTCAGTTAAAGGAATCCAGCAAAAGCTATGAGCCCGTCATGGGCACGAAGACCTCAGCAGGGGTCTCGAGGGAGGGCGGAAAGAATCGGGTGGGGTAGTCAAGCAACCGCCAAAGGCAGCAGCAGCAGCAGCAGCAGGCGAGAGCAGAAAAGCAGGCTGATGCTTCTCAGGGCAGACAAACGACGACGAAGTCAGACACATTCGAATCTCTATTATATCGTGTTTGTGGGTTTCTTTCCCTCCTCCTCAATCTTCTACTGCTCTTTCTTCTTCTTTTCTCAACTGAAACTCTAAACAGACACACGCCAGTCTCCCGTCGGTTTCCACACGCGTATAAAATATACATACAGATATAAACACGCGCTCTCGTATTTGTACGGAGTTTGTGGAACGTGCCCTCACATTATGTCCTTAGTGCAAGGCTTTCACCTAGCCTGACTACCCAACCGAAAGACCTCTGGTACTCCTAGAAGTTGCGGCTGTTCGGAGCACCAGTTTCAGCATAATCTAGTCAAGTGACTTCGGTTCGCTTGTGAGTAGAGGAAGGTAGGAAGATGTTCTGCGGTGGTGTTGGCGGTGGTGCGTCACTCCCGGTACGGAGCAGAGCACACCGAAGCAAATGATAGCAGCGGGATAGGTATACACCGAGTGTTGTGCTTAAGGTTTAGTTTCGAGGCAAATAGCCACAGGAATTATATGCGGTCGTAGCATCGAGTAGCGTAGAGTAGGCGTCAGTATAGGCACCAGCGAGCAGCAACATAGCGGTATGTGGCAACACAGCCACGCTTTTCTTGACATCCAGAGGGCGGCACAGCAGCACCGGAGCGATCGCTAGCCGTCGGCGGTTGCTCTCCACACGATTACGTTACGACGTTATTGTATTATGTATGATCATGCCTAGGTATACACACGCTGGACTTGCTACTTGTACATTTGTATTCGAGCTAAACACGCGCTGTCCAGGTTTCCTTTTTTTTTTTTCTCTATTTTCTTTGCTATAAAGTAGGTGATATCTACGCATTTTACATTTATATGTATCGTCAAGCATCATGCAGAAAAGAAACACGTATCGTGTCTGTCTAGTTTCGTCTTTCATTTTTACCACTTATATGTAGTAGAAGGGAAGTACGATAATATAACGTTAAGATTGCTTCCTACATACGCTGGTGGCATATTACCAGGTGAACTATTTCATTCTCATGAGCCAAGCTAGCCAGCGAAACGACTGAGGTGTTATTTATTTATTTATTTTTTGCCATCCTCTTTTCTTTAGTTTTTATCTCCCTTTTTGTCCCCCGCGCTGCCGACGACAGACGACCGTAGTTGCGCTAAAGGACCACAACCGGCGTGACACAATTTCCGTAAGGCGAACGCGAGAATGGTAAGATTTGTAATGGTGATGGTGATCGCGATGGCGATTCGCACCTCCCTCGCAAAGTAGTCGCAGCACCAGCAACGGCAGCAGAATTGATGTTGGGAAAAGGAATGTTGCGCGCGCGATAGAAAGAGAGAGCGATGGCAAGGGACGGACGGACGAAAGAAGGGAGATCCTCCTCACCTTATCTATATTCCTGTAAAAGCTCGCCAATAATTAAACCAAGGGATTATCAGACACGTCGTGTTTCTAATATTTCCAAGTGAAACATGAAACTGAGTTGGTCTGGATGTTGAGAGATGACAAAATAGCTAGCTTTTGACGGGGAATGTAATTAAAATACGGATGTATCTTAGTCGTTCTCATTTTAATTCTAGTTCTAGTTCTAGTTCTAGTTATGTATTCGTATTTGTATTCGTTTCTAGTCGGTGTCCTTGCAACCGTCGTTTTCCCCGATCGGGAGTGCTTGAAAGTATTAAAGAGAAGTAGCAGCAGTTTGCAGCAAGTGACGTGAATCAAGCATGACATTGGGGCACACAACAAACTTCAAATTCACAAACGCAACTTCATGTATATAAACACGTATACACCAATACCTAGGGTAATACCGATATACAAACATTACATTACGGCCTACGGGAGAAAGGTACGTTCCCGTCATGATTTTTGCACAATATTAACCGTGCTAGGCGGGGCATCGATGGTATTCATCATAGAGCTATGTGCGTTGAGATTTTGGAAAACGAAATTCAATATCCCGTTGAAAATTATCCAGAGATAAGTCGGATAGATGATCGAGTCGCAGAGGTTTTTAGCCTACGATCTTAGGCACTCACCAGAGCGAAGAAGTTCGTGTGGCAATCCTCTAAGCTCGCGCCGTTGGTTTGATGCGATGGATGCGTCATGGCTGCTCCATTTTAAACTTTATCACTAACAACACTTCACGCACTCACGAACTAACCCCGGTTAAACACTTCGGAATATATAACGTTATTATTCGAGAACATTTAGGAGGGTTTTCACCTTTCAATGGCGACTGTAAAATGGCGGATGGGAAACAACAAGCGCAGTTCTGAGCGCCCCCGTAATCTAGGGAACCGAACTAACGGGGACGACGTCGATTCGTCGATTGGCGGTGCGACTCGGAACCGTCTATTCCGTTGCTGATTGTGCTACTGATGCTCGGTGATCTCGACAATATGGCGGCGCTCATACGGCATGCTTGGCAGGCGGGTTCCCGTAAAAATCTAACGATTCTTCTTGACTCAGTTACGGTTAGTTCACTTGCGATATCCGGACGAAGCTTGCCGCTTTCATTTTTCATATTTCCATTCAATTATCCATCGTGAGTTGTCAATTTTTCATCCATAAATATCCGTCGCAATTCCAAGTGCTCCAGACGACGACGTAGGAACTCAACACACCACAGAGGGGTCCGTATTTATTGTAATGATCGGTTTTTTTTTTTTTTTTTTTCAGGGTGGCAACACTGGGATATGCCGCCGCGACTACGCTTCTTTTCACAAAAAACTTATAAAAAGAAAAAAAGTAAAGACCCCGATCACTAACCCGAATCACGGGAGGACCCTCGCTGCTGAAGGGAAATCACTCGCCTCGAAAGGGTAAGTAAGCAAGTTTCAATTAATCAGCTGACCTGACATCAAACGGGTTACTATCTACGGCAATCTACCGACAATGATCCGAACGGTGCGCACCGCCGATCGTAAACTCGCTGTGCTTAGAACCGACTGCGGCCATCATACGCGCATCCCCCACCAAGGGGACAAAATTTGACAGCTCGTACCCCACGCTGCTCACTTCACAATCAATTACACCGAGGGCAGCACCCTACGGTTCGTTGGTTGGCGGTTCCCTGGCTTCCCCACCCGAGGATCGATCTTCAGAAAGTCCCGATTCGCCCGAGGCACTCCCACCCCGAGGCTCGTAGCGAGGGGATGTTTGCCGTTTTATGCGGCTCCAGAAACCTCCGGAAGATTGTATTGATTCGGGAACGTGCCGAATCAATCGGAGCCATTTCCCGCGCTTTCCTACCCCGGATCGCTACCCCTGTCTCAAACTCTGTAGATTATGAAATCGACCATGTTAATTAGAGGACCCAATTTGACATCAACGATGACTTTCTTTTCTTTTTTTTAATCACAATTAGAATTCATGAACCTTTACTATTTCAGCTACTTGAGACCTCAGAAACCTTACTTTCCGAGCGATGACGTTTTCCAACGTCTTGACAAAATCTGTAATGACGAAGGAGTGGAAATTACCGATGAAACACGGCTGGACGACCTGACAGCTCGTTTCAAATTACTCAACGCCTGCTACAAGGAGTTCAATCATTACGTGCCAAATTCATTGCTGCACACTGTAGAGACTCTTGGTATCAAAAATAATTCATTCGTTCAAAAATGTCAATTAAGGGGTGAAATTTCACCGATATTTTACTTTTACTATTAATTACTTTTAGCTGATCTACGCCAGTTCTATACAACACCTGTAAACGTTACTGTTCCGCTAGATGCTATGAAGGGTCAGGATTTGCCGGAAAATCTTCACATTCTGTACGACTACCACCGTTTTAATCCTGGTTAGTATAGAAAAGAATGTCGATGGATTTTGAGATAAAGAAAAGAAAAAACAATGCAAAATCTTTTTTTCAATGATTTCAGAAACTGATACTATGTTTGGGGGTAAATCTGCTTTCCCAAAGAGTTCCACAATAGTAACAGGTCTGAAGTACAAAAAGAAGTATCCTGGATATACGGCCAAGGCTAGATGGCCCTAAATATGAATTACCTAATTTCATTATGATCCCAAATGTCGAAAATAAATGTATGATAGAGTAGCTATAATTATTCGTATTAAATTACAATGTAAAAACAAAACTCTCTACTTGTCATTATTGACCACGACCATTTTCGATGATTCATATAGGTTTGTGGGGTTCGCATAGATCAACCATAAAATTCCTAGTCCTCGATATCAACTACACGTGATTGCTTCGAATAAATTACATCCAATACCAACGTTAACATAGACGTTATAAAGGAGCCAGCGGCCGCGGTTTATGTTATTTAATCGACCCGTCGCTTCCGTGGCAACGTGTCGTGTGTAGAAACGCATCCAAAATTGCAGTACGTTGTCCTCAAGATTGAAACGAAGGAGCATATAAGGTGGTGGCTAGGGGTGACCCGGCACACGATTAGTCGATATTCAAACGTCATGCAAGAATGCCGCGTGTCGCGAGCAACACAGGTCTTGTTGCTGCCCGAATTAGGCCAGTCTCTAGACCGAAGAAGAAGGTTCCTCATATCCATTTTCTTTATACTCAGAATCATAATCACGATACCATCTTACACCTAATGATATTATTTAAGGATCAGAAAAATTGGATATACTTATATAATCCACTCTAGCTGCAGCACACTTTTCCTGTCAATGAATGTAACTTTTTGAGGATTAATAAATATATCTAATAATTTGGGATGGTTATTAGCAAGTGAATCTCTCTGGATCGACGAAACCGGCACCGTTTGTTCTACGACCATTTTCGGGACTCTTCAATCCTTATCCTTATGGATGTTCCGTTCTCTGTAATCATCCCGCGGACGGCGAAGCAAAGGATGTTGTACGCCGCGCGAAAGATTGCTGGGTAGAAAAAGAAATTTATAAAAAAAAAAAAAAAAAAATAGAAATAAATAAATTGATTGATCGTGACGAATTTTTCAAGGCGACAGAAGGGAAGGCGCTATTATTGCCAGCGGAAATGGAGCTGATCCGGGCAACCCTTTTGGCTGGGGGTCGTCCTGGACGTACCCGACCTGGGAATGGCGTGGGCGGTGGTTCTACAGCAGGACCAGAGGCCACGACGGTCCCAGAAGAGCTTTTCCGGCGGTATACAGAGACAGATTCGCGGCCGTTGACTCCGGCGCCCACAGTGGCCAGCGGTCCAGCTCTCCACGTGACTGCGCCCGACCCCCCAGCGGTAAACCCTCGGGAACGAACGACCCTCGTCTTGGATCTCAGGGCAAATTCGCAGGACCAGGTGAATTATGTTGGTCTATCTTTTCTTTTCTTTTTTTTGTACAAAACAAATTTACCGACATCTTCCAGGACATAGAGACCTTGAGCTGGCACGCGTTAAGCTTGGAACCTTTACCGAGTCCACGAAGGAGTGAATTTTTCGTACCCAGACCAACGATGTTGTTACCCTTGAACGTGACGCCATCCGTTCCGGCGCCACCCCCGCCGACTGTCAATGTCAGCAACGCGGTACGCCGTATGTTTCTATTTTAATTATAGGATAAAGCAGCTTATCTGATTATGCTAATACTTTATTATGAAATTAATCTCTGATATAGCGTTATTAAACCGCAACGATACTTTACCTGTTTGCTGTAATCCATAGCCGCGGTAACCATCGATGACAAAACTAGTACGTGAAGTTTGGCAAAATGTGGGTCTGATTATCTAAAGTGATTTTTTTTTTCTTTTGTCATCACCAATTCACAGAGCACGCCGAAAAATATTGCAGCTGTAGATATGGATAGCGAGAGCGACGAAGCGCCTATGAAAAGACGCGGTAAAAGATTGCGGAAAAGAAAATGCCGTCGCGGATCGACTTATGGGCAGCAAACGGAAGTCAGAGATCCTCCAGAACCTCTGGAAACGCAGGTGTCTCAGGTTGAGACTGGCTACAAGGACAGTTCGTTAGTAACTCTTACTACGTTTCAATCTAGAATAACCATCGGATTTCCTCCAGTTGAAATAATCTCAAATATACTTTTCAGATCAAGACCTTCTCTTGCTGACGGGACGGTGATTTTACCGTTGAGTGAAGTACCTATACCTCTTCCAGCGGATCGTGTTGTACCAAACAGTTTTATCGATGCAGATATCTTGAAGCATCTTGGCAGACAGTTGGATCGCGACACCGTCGAAGGGGAATTTTCAACAAAGGCAAGTCGAACGAGTGTCACGAATCCATAAAAATAGCTCTGTAAAAAATAAATGAACGAAAATCAGCGCATGTTTTACAGAGGAGAATAGCCCTAGAAGAAGCTCTACGAGTAAAGACCGAACTTTACGGTGAAAAAGAAAACGAAGAAAAATGTCCCGAGCCGACCGCCTCGTCTTTGAATGTACCCAGAGTATTTTCGCGACAAAGTTCTCGCTTCGAAATTCCATTGGACAGTCGAACGCTGGGTGGTATGTGAATTTTATTTGTATAGAAATACTTGAGACATTCGATTAACGGTCAGTTCTATTTATTCCAGAAATGTCATCACTGGATTACCTGAGTCGGCACGTATTTGTTACCCCTGGAAGAAAATTGATATTCAGACGAGCTTTCAACAGGTACTTCGAAGAAGATGGAAACGGGTTGAAACATATGCTGCCGGATAACATTCTCGTAGCACTGGAAGAAGTGATGGGAAGATCGTTAGCAGAAGATCAATCTTTGAAGTTCAAAAATACGGTCGGAGACATTACGGTTCCTGTCGACTTCAGAACTTGGTGCGGAATATGTGCTGCTGCTGAAAGATTGCTCGCTCCTCTTCCACCCCGAGATGCGGATCCTCCGACTTGGATCGAACGCGTGGATCTCGAGGGCCTTGAACGGCGACTTAAATCCGTTGACCCCGATCCTAAATTAGCTTCACTACTTACGGAGATTCGAGATCGCTGAAGTTTAGCTCGAGTTTATATACTGTATAAAATATGAAAATATATGATTTAATAAATACGCAACGTCCATTTTGGAGTTTCTTCACTCAACAATGTTCAGTCAGCTTCAGTAAACGCCTGTCAAATCCTCGTGGTGTTTAAATCGATTGCCACCCATCTGCTTGCGGCAAAAATAGTTCACCAGATTGACGCAGGGGTGGGTTGAGGGCGCCACCTCCTTGATCGATACAAGGTGTGAATCGGTCGTGAATAGCGTAATCATTTTATTACATTCGTTTTTGAACCGTTAACTGTCGCCATCTTCGAGGATTTTGGCAACCAAATTGGTACCTTCGGTTTGTCTTGCCGCCTGTATTATCGTCTGCAGCCCCTGGCTCTGTGCGGTCAATTTTAAAATTAGCTGTCCAATTGACTCAACAATCAGATTTTTGAAATAATGATATCGTATTTTAAATTCATTGTTAAACAAATTGATCGATCATACGTGACAAAGGTCAGTTAATTTGACTGGAAAAATGATTTTTGAATCATAAAAAATAGGTATGTTGCACTGATATAGGTATATCAGTGGTTTATCGGTGGTATGTTGTTACGTTTCGACATATTTCATATTATCGTCGATCTGTCACAACGCAGCTTTATTTAATCGTAACAATTGATACGACTAAGTAATAAAATACATCATGATCTATTTATAGGATTTTCATCCTCCTCAAATAACAAAAAATAGATGGGCACAATTCGCGCGCATGTATCAGGTTCTGCGCTCTTGGCACAAAAATGATACAATCCGTATCTATCCGGATTAATCCGTATTAAACGAATGAAATTTCCATCAACTGAGCTCAGGTGGTTTCGGCGATGATTGTCATAAATTTTTGTTGTCCATGTTGTAAATGGAATTACATAATTGTTTATCACGATGCAGAACCGGCTAACTCACGCAGACGCGTCTATGCAGGAGGCCCCGGTCCAGGCGCGTCGCGACGCTTCTGCGCGTCCCCAAAGCGCGTCCCGGAGTCAGAAAGATCGTGCTAAACGTAGAATCAGTTAGTATTCAATTGCGGCTGGTCAGGTCAGGTGTGCAAGATTAGTGTGTAACTCTTTCAATTCTCGTTCAATACAGAACAATTCACGATTTGGAAAAATTAAAAAGATGTTGTTGAAAAGAATTTCAACTATATTGCAAAATCAATCAATTCGTCGGAAGCTGATAACCGGTAGGAATGTATTTATATTGCACACGCAAATATAATTCAGGAGATTCTCTCAACGCTCATCAATATTAGATCTTGACGGTGACGTTGTAAAATGAACTGAGTATCTTTAGAAAAATACACTATACTCCACGCAGCTTTTAGCACATAGCTGAAAAGAAAAAAATTTCAAACACCTGTGTACATAAATGAATCCAGTCAGTGCTTGGAAATTTATCGAGATGTAATTCAACATATACTGCTCGTGTTATAATTCCAACTGGTATTCGTTATGTATAATTTTTTTTTGTCTTCTTCGAGAAGATCATTATAAATTCATTCCGCGTAGTTTGCATATCTTCTCGCTTTCTGTTATGTAAATAATACTTGTAGTTACTCGGAAAGATATCAGGTGCAGTTTAGTCGAGCAATACATACAAATTTACAATTAACTTCTTGGTGATATCGATGCGATTAACTGTGTTTTATCACATGCTCACTGCTATTTTTTTGAATCTACTCTGCAGCCTCAGAATCGATGTTAATTTTCGCTTTAGGTTTCACTTTATCACTTGAATTTATCATTGAATTACCTACTCAATTTTTTCACAAGAAATTTGAATGCAATGTACGCTCATGTGTCTTTCCGGGACCATATGTATCCCTATATAAATTCAACAATTGGTCGTAACTAGGCGGAATGAACCCTCATCATTATCAATTCTCTCTAGCACAGGGAGTAGCAGAGTGACTGGATATCAATTTAATTTGTATTCGCCACTTAATATACCAACCAGCCTTTTTTTCCATCGCAAACATCGATTCGCGTTGTATTTCATAGCCGCGAAATCCTAGAAGAATAAAGAAAAGAAAATTCTTCAATTGATTGTTGCCGTTTATAATTCGGAGGAGATGTGAATTTATTGTTACATTTTTAGGGATAGAAACTGTTCCGAAAAGATGTCTAAGCAGCGGACCTCTGCCCGGCGAACCGAAAAGACCTTCCCTGGTTACGGAAATTCCCGGACCTACGACTGCGAGTTTATTGAAGGAACTTAACGATGTACAGGTATACCTATACACAATGAAAATAATTCATATGCATCCTGTTAATTCACTTTCATCACATTTCCGTACTAACACATATGTCATAAATATTATATTTGTAGCAAACTGGTTCAGTGCAGTTGTTTGTGGATTATGAAAAGTCCGTGGGAAATTATTTGGTCGATGTGGATGGTAACACCCTGTTAGATGTCTACATGCAGATCTCATCTATGCCTCTTGGATATAATCATCCAGCTATGTTGGAGATGTTAAGCAATCCCACGAATCAGGTATTTACAATCGACGTATGTCTTTTTTATAACACATCAGATTACATTCGAACAACAGTGCAAGTTATTTGTAAATCACTGATTAGATTATTTGCTATGGTCTTAATGTCATATACCACACAAAATTAGCCACCTGATAATGCTGCATATTTTATCAAGGGCGTATTGTGACAAGAGATAACTGCAGGTGGCAAAAATTCACAATAAATTGTTTTCAGAGAATTATAGCAAACAGGCCAGCACTGGGTGTCTTTCCCGGGCGAGATTGGCCGAATAAATTGAAAAATATATTACTCAGAAAAGATGTAAGTAATTTACCAAATTTGAATACTCCGAGAGAGCCGGGGTAAGGAAATTAACTTTGTAATTACTATTGTCTCAGGTTGCTCCACCTGGATTGTCCCAAATCACCACCATGATGTGCGGCTCGTGCTCTAATGAAAATGCATTCAAGAACATATTCCTATGGTACGCTGCCAAGCAGAGGCAAGGGGCTCCTTTTACGAAGGAAGAAATGGAGTCTTGTATGTTCAATCAGGCTCCAGGATCTCCTCGATATTCTATCTTGTCGTTTAAAGGTTTGATCCTTTTTTCGATAAGAGATCCAACTTTCTTCCTTTTTATATTCAACCGTGCATAATTATAGGAGCATTCCACGGGCGGACTTTGGGATCGCTTTCGACAACGCATAGCAAGTATATCCACAAAATAGATGTGCCAGCATTCGATTGGCCCATTGCATCATTTCCGGTTTACAAGTACCCACTTGCAGAAAATATTAAAGAAAACCAAAAGGAAGATCAACGTTGCCTAGCTGAAGTAAAAACAACATTCCTAATTAGCTGTCAACAGTATTGAACCTTGAATCGATAACCAACTAAAAAGGTATCATTTTTTTGCAGGTCGAAGATCTGATTGTAAAATATAAAACAGAGAAACAAGTCCCGGTAGCGGGAATTATAGTAGAACCGATTCAAGCTGAAGGAGGTGATAATCATGCTTCCCCAGAATTTTTCCAACAACTCCAGCGCATAGCTAAAAAGGTATTTTATTTTAAACTTCGCGATTACTCATTTTTGTCTGTGACATTTTTAGCCGAATTCTGTTCGTGATTTTCTAGCACGGCGTTGGTTTACTCATGGACGAGGTACAAACGGGAGGTGGTGCGACAGGAAAAATGTGGTGCCATGAACATTTTAACCTTGACTCAGCCCCAGAAGTTGTAACTTTTAGTAAAAAAATGCAAATGGGTGGCTATTATCATCTCCCTGAGTTGAGGTGTGTACTCAAAGGTGGATAAAGTTTGTAATTTTAGAAGAATGATTAATTGTATGACTGTAACTTGCAGACCTCCACAAGCGTATCAAGTTTTCAATACGTGGATGGGTGATCCAGGGAAATTCCTGCTTCTTGAAGCAGTCCTAGATGTAATCAGAAAGGAAAATCTATTGGAGAATAGCAGACGAGTCGGAGACTACACATTACAGCAATTATTTACTCTGGAAAATGAATTCCCTGATCAGATTAATTCCTCCCGTGGTCGCGGTACATTTATTGCATTTACGTGTTCCACATCCAAACTCCGAGACGAAATTGTAAAGAAGCTTCATGCAAAGGGTAGATGAAATTTATAATCAGTAGTCCTACACTAAAAGAGATCGTCAAAAATTAAATATTTTCTAAATCGTTTGAATGAGTGTTTTCTAACGTAATTTAGCACGAAAATCGATAAGAAAACACTTCAGATTATTACTGATCAACTTTGTACTTTTTCAATCATATAATAATTGGTTATTTTTCAGGAATTCAATCCGGTGGATGTGGCGTACAATCGATCAGACTAAGGCCTGCGCTCACTTTTACGGAATACCATGCAGATATATTTTTAGATGCTCTGCGCTCTGTCCTGAAGAGATAAATAGTGAATATAGGTAAACAAATGTTATTCTGAATCCACTGTCTTCCATACGATGGTATAACTATCTGTGTAATTCGTCTTCCAAATACGAAAACTCGTTGTAAAAAAATTTAGATCTGGATCAGATGGTGTTTCTGATGATTCAACTGAGCATGTGTTTCATGTTTGAAACAATAAAAAATCATTTCTTCAAAGTATGAAATACCACTTAGAGATTAATGTTATTGATTGGATTACTTGGAATAATAAATAATGCTCGTTGCTTTGATCAAATGATGTAAAAAATTCCTTGATTTTTAACTTTATTACTTACACTCCAACACTTTGAAGAGTAATTTATGGAATTGATCGGCTTACATGTTCACGTACTATGTAGCATAATCCTGCATCTTTCATGCAGTACATGACAGTTCAGACCGTACTTTTTATTTACACAAGCTTTTCATTACGTAATGGATATTCAGTTATGTATTTGCCATTCTCGAAAGTAGTTCTGGAAAATGGTTGAAGGACCCATGCTGACTCTTACGCCTCATGTATTCTATCGTACGAGCCTATTAAGAAAAGGTATAAGAAGTTACAAGTCCAAGTGTTGAAAAACAATCTGAATTCGAACTTACCGATAATTTGGGATCTGCCGAGCCATGTTTCTGAGACAGTTTCCACAAATTAACAGCAATTATTGCTAATGCAGGCTGTCTCAAATTTGCTCGCATAATTAGATGAGCAAATAATTCTAGCGCAAGAGCTGATTGCTTACTACCCTGATCACTAGAGCCAAGATACTTCAAATGACTTAATATTTCCTCCAAAACTTTTGAGCATATCTTGTTCACCTCGTTAATGAATTTTTTATCCGAACCATAAAGTGTATCGTTAGATTCAACCTGGGCAGATGCGAAACACATTCATTTAATATTTTATGATTTACAGTTCCATGTTCACATGAAATTAGTCGATAATAAATGAAAGTTACCTTGTCCACATGATAGGGATAATTTTCTTGCGTCACCGTGGATAAGAGATCAAGGACTCGTAGATAGAGATATGATTTACTCGAAGAATTGGTTTCAAAACACCGTTGAACCGCATTCAGAAGTCCTCTCATTAAATATAACACTCCATGTTCAGGGCTGTCCTGTTATCGGAAATATAAGGATCGTGATAAAAAATATCAGGCTGCATTTCATCCAAAGATCCGTTTTCTTACCGGCACAACAAGCAGCGTCGATAGAAAATTGGATAGGTAAGATAGTAAATATGGTTCAGAACTCTTCTGTCTCCCATCGATTTCAATAGTCTTGGGCATCTCTGGCACTAAACTGAGGGCTGCTTTGAAACAAGCATCAGCTAGACATATGGACAATAATTTGATCATTTTCTGAAAGAGTCTGAACGTGGTGGTGATGATCGCAAGTATAACAATTGGTTACCTTGGCCCAGACACTGATTCAAGAGAGCAACTTGCCCAGACAAAAGGTATAATTGTAGACGCGTATGCACCAGAGTTGTAGATGGAATGGTGATGAAGCAAAATGCCGCGCAAGCTCTTACGAATGCCGAAGTACGTCTGGTGTGATGACCACGGACTATTTTTCTAGTGTCGACCGAGAGTCTATTGACACACTAGGAAACAAAATTTGAGGATCATAATCAGCTGGCCGTGTATAAATTAGAAATTTTTCAAGTATACTCACTTGCACGAGTTGTACGTGAACAGAATCCAGATTTGGAAATGCTGCTCT
Source organism: Athalia cordata (assembly GCA_963932425.1). Classification (NCBI taxonomy): domain Eukaryota; kingdom Metazoa; phylum Arthropoda; class Insecta; order Hymenoptera; family Athaliidae; genus Athalia; species Athalia cordata. The sequence continues at coordinate 39,801,421 of OZ010626.1, forward strand.
GGCTTCCGCATAAAAATTTAGCTGCTTTTCGAAATCTCTGCCATAATCAACTCGCTGAATAAGCCCGCATATCAAATTACCGATTTGTCGTTTTTCATCGTCAACCGTTAGCGCACTGTAGATTGGGTAATATTTTTTTGATCAATAAATGGGATAGTAAAAAACTTGATGAAAAAAAGGCTTCCAATATGTTGCCGAACCTGACGGAATCGTGCATTATTCGGGCGAGAAACATGAGAGCATTGATAACAATTGGGTCAGTTATCAAGCCGCCTTGCGAACCAAGCCCTTCAATCACTGTTTTACAGACTTCTACTTTTATACTTTCTTTGTGGAAAAGATCAATTAGTGGAAGAAAATTTTCCTACAATTAATAATGGAAACTGTTAAGCTTTTCGATGTAAAGAAAAAAAAAAGAAATTGATGAATTCACAAACAAACGAAAATCTATTCATACCATGGTGAGCAAGGACTCGAAATCCTGAGTATTTGCGACTACTCTTTCAACAATACTTTGCATTTGAGAGTAATGTTGTTCAAATGCTCGATTGGGAGTCAAGTGACTAATGATTTCTCCTAAGAATAGGTTGACTTCAGTTCCCTGTGAGGAAATGATGAAATCCAGTCATTCAACTTTAGATCTCGTAGCGATTATTGCTCAGTCAAATACTTACGGAAAAATGGATAACGGTGAAGTGAACCCAGATTTCAGCGCACTGCATAAACTTGACAGGATCTTTCAAACTCACTATATACTGCCAGACAGCACTGAGAACAGGCCGGCAATCATCTTTTGACAGAGATTCCTGAATGAGACATTGACCAAGTCTTCGGTATAAAAGGTACTGGGGAAACCCTGCAGTTGAATGGAAAAAAATCTATGTATAGAACTAAATCAACAGCAGCACATAGAATTAGGTGCAAATTTTGATCGGTTTACCTTCTTCGTTGCAAGCTGTGATGAGATTAACGAATTCCATCGGCCGGCTAGCTATGTAAGTTGGCTTGAATGCAGATAGAATTGTGTTCAAAAGTAGCCCGCTAGAATCCAGTTGAAAAAAATTAGAATTCTCTTAAAGTTTTCATTGAGCTATGGAATGTGTTGTACAACAAATATACCTGTTGGTTTGCTGCTTACAGCGAACAAGTATTTCCATCAAAAGGGTGTCAGGAGCTGAAGCAGCCATGACTTGCAATATCCAATCTAACGCGGGTATATAGAGACTTAGATACGATGAGATCTGCATATTTTGTTTATTCAAATCGGCTTTCAACATCGGACTAAATAATTGACCATAAGTTGAGAGAAAATCGTAAAAATTTTCTTTGACAAATCCTAAGTCTGTTGGCTGGTTCAAGGCCAAACCAACACGGCACAGATAACATCTCGCATAAACTGCTATCAGAGGATTTCCGATTCCTCGAATCATACGTGTTATGCGTAACAAAGCTGTGCTGAATTCACTGAAATGAGATAAACCCAAAAATTTGGCTTTGCAAGCTCAAATCGTGTTGAATAACTGGGAGAAAGTTCATTGTTTTACCTAGTCGTTAAGAAACTGTATGACTTTATTATTGCCATTTCAACATATAGTCGAGGTACAAGCTCTCTTATTGATGCGATCTTGTAAAACCAATTTCTACAAGTTTCTTTGGCACTTTCAGGTATCATTTCTGGGGTGAAGTTATCGGGTAAACTAGTAACCACTTTACTGCCAGGCCTGACACAGAAAAATAAAAAAAAATTATTTACAGGCAAGTGGAGAATTGAAACCCAGAAATCGGAAGAAACTCACTTGTAATATTCAGCTTTCATCTTAAGTCTTTCATAGACGAGTTTACCAAAAATATCGAGGATATCTGTGATCAGAACAAACTTACTGGGATAAAATGCTATCGCTGCGGTATCTCCAAGCAGTTTTGCACACTGTGAAAAAATTTAGTCAATAAACAAATCTTCATGTACAATGAGGATTTGATTCGACATTATACTCAGCTGTACCTGAATTCCAATCTTCAATGCTTTTACTCTCTGGTCTGAGTGCCATGCTTGAACAAGCTCATTGTTCAGCAGCTCAATACGAGCTGCGTATTCCTGTTGCGTCAGATCCAGCATTTGTCTGACAGATCCCTCCTCAAAATCATCCAACTGCTCCAATCTGGTCCTAACTTTATCCACCATGGTTCCGCTAGGTTGGACTTTGACAACCACTGAAATAGGAGAAAATAAAATTGATAAATTGTCAAAGACAGTACTGGAGGTAAGAAATTTTTAACCAGACCTTTTTCTCCTCCAGGTAAAAAGCTCGTTACGATAGACAACTTTTCTGATGTTGTATATTTCATAAGTATTGCAGATCGACGTGCCTGCCAGGGCTCCGTCAAATCCTCAGAAACATCTTTTGACTTTTTGCCCACGGATGTAGCATTTGCTGAATAATCCCACTGTAATAATATCGAAGTTAGGGCTTGAATTTGCCAGAGTCTCATGAGCCACAAATAGGACTACCTCATCCGCTGCCATTTTTGATAAGGGATCTAGATCTTGGCGGGCAAATTGCGAGAGAGGATCAGAACCATCAAAAGAAGAGTGACCTAATAGTGGGTCTGAAAACAGATTTGTAACTGGTGTTGGAGCATGTGTTGGAGTTGGGGTTCCAGTTGAGGATCCTGTACTTGAACTACGTATCGTTCCACGTCTGAACCCTGCACGACCATCTACCATCTGTAAGAGAAAATAACTAGAAAAGGATCGCAGATAGTGATTCTTTAATTTACATACGATTCTCTAATTAGGTCTTACAGTGATTGTGATCGGATTCAACGGGTGCTCTATCACCTCTTCCATGCGAGGGATTAGAATCAATCCCTGATCCAGTGGACGTGCCGACCTTAGATCAAAGAGTAGAATTGGTAAATGGAAAAAGAATTCTAGATATGCTGGCATATTCAGCTAAAAAAACTAACCCGTAGAAATGTCAGTAGATAAATTACTCACCATTCAATATCCGACATTGTTTACCTACTTTGAATGAGAATTGAGCTCGGTCTGGACTATGAATACCGCCCTAGGAGAGAAATCATTCGATTTACGATAAACATCGATAAACTTATTTCGACTTAACCAGGAGTCAGTCGTAATCAGGGAATTTTTGAATCATTACAATAGTTCCATATTACGACGCAGTGGAGTCGTCTACACACTCTAGTTATCATCGGTCGACGTAATCATACCATAGTAATCATAGATCAAGGTACATTTATCTGCTATATGTACCCAATTGTCACTTTTTACCTGCGGTCTGCGGATGTGCTTGCAGTTTGTATTAAATCATTATTGGTGCGCGAGACCGAAGAGAGAGGTTAATTCTCAGTGTTAATTCTGCTCATCGATAGTTGCTGTGAAGTCGTTTTGTAAAATAGCCTTATTATGTACGCATTTAAGTTAAGACTGTCGTGTTTGATGTTGATATGCGTCCTGGCCACAAGCACCGCTGGTGAGGATGACATTCCACTATCTAGGATCGGGGCAAACGCGGGACCGACTCTCAAATTTTTCTACTGGTGAGCTTAATTTTATCATCAGACCCCAAAACCTGCGCCTTATCCACGCAACGAATCTGTAACGTCCAACTTTGTGTATTTACTTGCGTGACATGACTAACAAAATCTACATGGAAGAACTGCGCTCAAAACTTGTTCCAATATAGCATGTATCTACGTATTTCCAGCTACTCATGCGGCTACAGAAAGGTATTTGACGACTACGTTGGTATTCTGCAACAGAAATACCCTGGGCTTAAAATTGATGGAGAAAATTTTAATCCAGCTGGCTACAAGCTGTTCATGGCAAAATTTTTGGTGAGTTTCATTATCTATGTTTTTGATATGTTTAAACATGGTCTATACTCACAGCGCTGTGGGTATCGAATAAAGAATCTCTACCTCTGTAAATTCAGATGAGGCACATTGCCTCATCAACCAGTGAACATTCGATAATAATGATTCCTTCTACCGTTTACTGGAGACATATTACTAAAAGTCTTATAAATTATTTTTCAGGGAGTTTCAAAAATTCTGGTAATTGTCATCATACTATGTGGCATAAACATATTTGCTCCCTTGGGCTTGCAACAACCATCCTGGTGGCAATGGTGTACCGAGAACCGCCTGTATGCCTGCATGATGCTGTTCTTCCTCTGCAACGCCATTGAAGGACAATTAATTGCATCAGGTGCTTTCGAAATCCTGCTAAATGGTAATTTACCACTTCCCAAAGCCATAATTTTTGGTTTGAGAGCAGCATTATTTGGATTTTCTCTAACCGAGGATGCTTTTTTTTCGTGTTTCAGATGTTCCTGTATGGTCCAAATTAGAAACTGGACGAATACCACAGCCTCCCGAACTGTTCCAGATCATCGACAGTCATATGCAGTTCAGAAAAAGTCACGTCGAACACGACGGTTTCAGCACATAGTAGCGCCGCTGATTTGAATCATCATTATTGGCCAATGGGAACGGAGAAATGTTTTCTATAATTACACAGCTACCAATGGAAGGTACCATGCGTTGCGTTGTCAACGCCGCGCACAGTCTATGCCAAAGGAATAAATGCTATGTATCTTGAATCCGATCGACGTATACGTTTCGTCTGCTTTGGAACTTTTACTTACTTTTTACATACATATTTTTATGGATGTATGTACGTACTATACCGTTACACTGGTATAGTTTGGAAAAAAGTTTGGTCACGTGTCATTCGAATGATTAAGACTTTTAGATCATTCCCTCAGTCCACCATTCTTTTCTTCAGGTTCATAAAGTTGTCACCCGAATCAAACAGAATAGATTGCAAAAACTGTTTGCGTGTGGCTCAAATAAAAAGAATATGGAGATAAAACTTTTACGCGTTCGCTCGATTTCGAGAAAGTCGAAAGTAAGAATGGGGTCACCCTATTTTGAAATATGCGGCGCTAAATTTTATCGATTTCAAACTGCGTTTCGAAAAAACACTGCAACAATCGTCCTGAAATACTTGAGTCTATCAACTTGATTATGCCTCATTATTACTATCATCATTATTGAAGTGATACGCGATTGCCAGCTGCGTGGAACGATTGGCGTAATGAAAATGATTGAATATGTATGGATGGGTGCTGAAACTCCGGTGCCCGCGATTCATTTTCAGGCCGTGTAGTTATATATCAGTGGTCTTGCCTAGTCTACATGGTATGATTACGATGGCATGATTTTGTCGACCGATGATAATCAGAGCTAGGGATCTAGAGGATCCCTCATCAGAGCGTGTAGACGACTCCATCGCGTCGTAATATGGAACTATCGTAATGTTTCCGAGGTACTCTGATTATGACCGCCTCTGGTCAAGTCGAAATAAGTTTATCGATGTTAATCGAAATTCGAATTATTAGAGCGCGCAAAGCAAGCGTTCAGTCCGCTACAACACAACACCGAAGAACGACTGAAGCGTTGCTGCTTTCGATTCGAAACATTAGGTGAGGCAAAATTTCTTTGTGACACGATTGATGTCGTAAGTTGTGAGAGAGGTGAAGTAATCATATCTGTATTCCATAATTTCTCTCCTAGATATTGTAAATAATGGCTAGCACCAAAAGTGCAATGAAGACAAAGGCGGAGCCAAAAGTTAAAAGAAAAGTATTCACGCATCTTGAAACCGAATCACTTTTACACTTTTCACTGGGCATAAATTTAAGATATAAGATCTTATTTTATGGATTTTTTTTTTCCTACACATCAAAAAAATACTTTTTCTAATTATTGTTCAACCTGAAGTTAGTTTTTCTGGTACAGCTAGGCAATAGGTAATGCACCTATAGATTTTGCTGCAAGTTTCTCGTTAGAATATATCAGTTTCAATGAGGACAGGCTGTTTTGATTTTTGAAACAATGGATGGTTTGATGGTGTTAGATTTGACGTATTCAGCAAGTTTTTGTGCATTCATGGTTTGGGTTATCGACGATCACGAATAGATAGATGTATGTTTCTGACGTTGAGTCACAGAGCTTGAATTAGCTAGGCTAAAAATAATGATTTTACGCTAAGCAACTTAGCATGCTTGTAGCAATATTCTCTAGTAAAGAGAACAGTCTCTGTGGCATTGGAAATTAAGAGGATTCATCAATGCAAACTGTACAATTGTCATCCGGTTGGGAGATGCCCATAGTAGGATTGGGAACATGGCAGGTGAATATGTAACATTTAATTGGAAATAAAACCAAAACAACTATAGAGTTGGTACTAGAATGTGGAGAATATGTCTTGAGATTATTAGGTAGCCACTGTATGATTTGTAAAAGGATTCAGGCTATTCTCTTGGCGAATTGAATTGTTAAACAATAGTTGATCAACAGTCAAAACCTGAGGATATTGAAAAAGCAGTTGAAGTGGCACTGGAGCAAGGATATAGACATATTGACACTGCCCACAATTACAACAATGAGGATGCAATTGGACGAAGCTTGCAAAAATGGTTCAAAAAGGGTGGCAAACGAGAGGAACTCTTCGTGACGTCAAAAGTACGTCTCTAATTTCAAATTAGCCGCTGTTCTGCTGAAAAACGAATACTTTCAATTCGAAAAAAAAAGTTTCTGTTCTTCCAGAGGTGACCACTGTCAAGTACATACTTCTCTTGAATTATTCACAGCTACCGCACTATGGCAACAGGCCAAGCGATGTCGAGAAATTCCTCAAATCATCATTAGAAAACCTCCAGCTCGACTACTTAGACTTGTATTTGATCCACATGCCCTTTGCGTTCATCCAGGATCCTAATGGATATGCGCCCGCCATTGAAAAGGATGGTTCTTATAAACTGGACCTGGACACGGATCCAATTTTTGTCTGGAAGGTATAAGAAATCATGGAGAAGTTGGAGTTTTGCTGTAAACTGATCTTAAATCAATCATTTTCGTTCAGGAAATGGAAAAACAAGTTCAAAATGGCCACACAAGATCTATTGGACTGAGCAACTTCAACGAGAAACAGATTCTGAAGGTCTGTGAGACCGCAGAGATACAACCGAGTAACTTGCAGGTACACGTAGACTACTGAATTTTCGTTTTAAAAGCAGCAGTCTAATTTAAAGTTAGATAATAAAAATAATGTACAAACTCTTACATGTACCGTAGGTTGAACTACACGCGTATCAGCAGCAAACACGCTTGCGAGAGATTTGTAAGAAGCATGATATCGTAGTAACTGCATATAGTCCGCTGGCATCGCCTGGGGCAAAAAGCCACTTTCAGCAAAAGTACAATTACAATCCTGATAAGTTTCCAGATCTCTTGGGGCATCCAGTGGTTGAAAAAATAGCCATCACACATAACAAGTCAACAGCACAAGTATTACTTCGACATTTAGTGCAGCATAAAGTTGCTGTGATACCAAAGAGTGCCACACCGAATAGAATCAAAAATAATATTGAACTGTTTGACTTTGAGCTGACAAGTGATGAAATGGGAGAACTTGACAGTTTGGACCGAGGAGCGGAGGGTAGAATCTTTAATTTCCGATTTTTCAAAGGGTGGGTACTGAGAAGTTTAGATAGTTTTTTTCCAAAATGAATCACTTGATGTCTAACAACGTAAAACTTACCTGTTCAGAGTTGAGAATCATCCCCACTATCCGTTTAAGGACGAGCTGGACCAATAGCATGGATGTACCTACTAAAGTTTTTCAACCATAATTTGATTCAAGCCTGGGTAGCCCGGTAGTGTTCCATTCACTCGACACGACCTTATGCCAAATGATGAAGAAGAATGTAGAACTCGAATACTAGATCCTTTACTGCCAGTCTCATTGGTATACAGATGTATATCCAGTCTTATGTTGAAAATTATACACGCTGTATAAAATTTACTTCTATTACGATCTATGTATAATGTAAATTCCGTATTTCGGGCACCCTTATCGTTGAGAGTAACGCTCTCATATTAATCAAATTTACGACGAAATCTGTCTGATCCTTGTTCATCATCCTCAACTGTGAATTCCCGGTTCCAGTGGGATCGAGCGCAGTTCATAATTCCTTGGCGTTTCTGACGAAATTATACCACGTGAGCGAATTTGGCGCTCAAAACCAGCGTCAAGCGTCAGCATGAAATCGCACCTAGATACAAAGTTAGGATTACTGGAGATAAGATGAGTAGCGGGGAGCAGGAGCGCGTAGCGAGAGATATATAGATATATCAGAGTGTGCTAAACAGCGTATTCAAAAATTCAATTTAAGAGAATGCTGCAATTGAGACTGCGCAAATGCACTCCGCGCGGTTATCGTTTGAGCGGTAGTGATCACATGACATGGCTGCACGACCGTTTATCAAAATTGTATACTTTTTTCATGAACAGCTGATAGAGAATGTAGAGTGATGACGACCGACTGCTGCACTGGTCTTGTGACAAGTTGACGACTCGTTGAAAAGAGCCCACAGCAATTTTAGAACAGATTATCATTTCGGAGAATTTGCTTGCTCATTGAAATGTGCTAATTGAAGGCAGGAGGGTTTACCAAAGGCGCAGTACCCCATCAATGTGTTAAACGATATTTGTTCTAAAATGCTGGATTATTCGTGGATTTAATTTTTATCTTATCAAATACTTCTCTACACCTAAGCCCGCAATTACAACTTTACAATTTGCATTGACACGAACACGAGATAAGAAAAGGTCCGAATATTCCATTTCCTTGCAGTAAGAAAATAAAATTCGGTGCGATCATGCAGAAAACATTATCATAGCCCAAGTGCAAGTGGAGACTGTCTTTTCAAATACAATAGATGGATATAAAAAAGGGAAAGTTTTCAGCCAATCATATTTTGTTGGTGTTTTTATCTCACCATGTATATACGTGCAACTTATTATTTTGATAACGACTCGTCACAAGACTAGCTTGATACCACTGCCTCCTAAGGTATAAAAAATTTCAACCACTTATATGGCACCAGCATCGCAGCATTCAAATAAAGTTATTCCAAAGATAAATAGTGACTCATTGATATAATTTCATTCACACCTGATTTGATTTAGTATGTACGGCATAACAGCTGCAACAAGAATCTATCCAAGCTTCTGAAAACGAAAATATACTGGAATTATTTAAGACCTCCAACATTACCTCTTAAGATAAGTTGTCAATGTTCAGACGTCGAGAAGAGCTATATCACAAGACAATAAGAATAAATTTAGAAGAGCAACATATCACATGGTTTACCCTATGGTATGATCCATACTATTCCATCATGTTTTATGTTACCTTTTGATTGAATAAACACGATAACAACCTCCTAAAATTTCACAGAGCACAGCAAAATGCATGGGATCACAAGAGTTCTCATGTTCTGTTCACTCATCACGGTCCTACCAACAATTCTACTAGTCATACCGTTGTATCTGCGTCACATTTTGTACGCCAGTGTTGCATACACCGTAGCGGAATCTGATATCATGGAAATAGATGATGGGATTTCTACAATATTTTGCTCTGTACGATGAAAGGGTTTATTCTAACAGTAAACTAAAGATGGTACTCTCGGTTCTTTGCACATTTCAAGCTTTCCCTCACCTTTAGGAACAAACTTTGAAGATGGATACTCCGTTCAATGCTTTCAAGGTGCTTCAGCCACCGGAAATCACCACCTCTCGAAAGCATATCAGATTGAAGAAGAGCATGCTATTGCCAGATGATACTATTGAATATTGGGGCTTCTATCTTCTCAAAGGGGCAACAGTTGCTCTTTCATTTTGCTCCAGGTACTGAGAAAAAAACCAAACAATGTATAATAAATCACAACTTGAAAGTAGATCAGTTTTGTTTTTATTATAGATTCAAAGGTGCATCAATGCTTGTTGTTAAAGGAGAGAGAAGTTTGCAGACTTGTGGTATAATGGAGCCGGATGAAAATAGAAAGCAGTATAAGGAAAGCTATAAACCAATGTCCACACAGCAAGTTAAAGTCACTCTTCAATCCAATGCTAAGAATATGAATTCTCCAGAGACTATCACACCATCGAATTATCAGAACAATCAGTTGAGTTCAACCAAGAAGAATTTGGCAGTCGTATCTGCAAATGATTATGATGAGAACAGAAGTCCAAAAATTAAGAAACAGAATCAATCAATCTACAATAATCATCCAGAAACAGTTAATGTAGTAAGATCAACGGTTTCAAATGTAATAGATCATCGGTTGGAGATCTCTAAGGATGCTGTGGGCAGGCCTACAGAAAAACTATCCAATACATCAAATATGACAACTGATTTGTCTACAAAGTTTAGACACATGAGAAAAAAATTATACACAACGAATCTGCAGAGAGTTGATAAGAATAAGACTGATAACGAGAACAATTACGATCACAGAACAGAAAAGTCATTGAGAGCTCAAAAGTTTGATGACACAAGTACAGAAAGCGATAAAGGACCCAATGACAAACAAAAATTAATTATGGAGAGGAAGAAACGTATACTTAAACTTGAACAGGAGCTCAAATCTGATCCACAACAAATTAATGATGATAATGAGTATGGCAACAGGTATTCCAGATTGCGACGGAGCCAGAATGGTATTGAACCACCTTTGCTCCTGGACAGAGGAATAGAGCATGGTGGAAATGCTCTGTATCCTACTAATATAGAAGATTCATCAGATTCAAGTTTTGAAAATGATTTGTTGACATGTTATAATGATCAGATATTGTTGACCCAGCAATTTAAATCTTCAGATTTGTGTGAAAATATCAGTTTTCTGTTAAACGGTGATTCGAAGCCTATTCCAATCCAACACGAAATCGTAGAAAGCGGGTACTATTATTATGTATTCTACAGCGATCATGACGATGTTTCAAATGATGTGCATGTGGTATTTGATATCCAGAAGCCTACTTTTCATTACAGAAATGTCACTCAGTCTTGTGTAAACGCAACTGAATGTTCATTTTCTATTGGTTTTCTATCTGAAGAGCGTGTTATCGTTGAGATACCGATGAGAAATGGTACCGGGAACCACCAAGAAAATGTTACAATACTCACTTCAACTTGTGATCCAAGAATGGGAATCTATACCATATTCCCCATCACTGTATTGCTGCTAGTACTGGGCTGTGCATTCTTATAGGAAGTTACAACACTCCGAGTCAAAATCTGTAAAGCAAAATTGTTAGACTTCATGTAATAACAGTACAAGGAAGGTTTTGATAAAAACAAAACATGGAAGTCAATTTTTAATATCTAATGAAAAAATTCTGAATAAACGTGCTATTTTGTTACATAGGACTTCACTTTTACAAATAAAACCAATTGGATTTACCAGAGCGTACTCAAAGTTCTATCCTCTTCAAGAGACATGAAACAAAGGCAGCTGTGGTATAGCTTTGAGACAAATTTTTTCAAGCACAATTGTATAAACAAAAGTGTATCCGTTGCCAAAGGCTGCTGTGCCTAGTTTGCAGTCCCTCCACTGAATTTCTATCCTGCGATAAGGACAAATAAATATCCATTACATATTATTTTTGGCAAAGCATTCACAACGTGAGATGAATATTTAACCCTTTCGTAGTAATAAAACCGTGAATACATGAGAGAAGAATTCATACATTTATGACATAACACACAAAATAACATTACATTAACCCTATAGTCGAACTTAATCATGAACACTTCAAGTGTGGTAAAATTCGTTACTGTGATATAACAATGGATTGATAAAATCGACTCACGGTTGAATAAAATGAGAGTGAAAATTTAAGACGTAATAAAGAAGTGAAGAAAAAAATTGGTTGAAATTTCAAGAGTTTTGCGCCATTTGATGTTGCACCTTGTCCTATAGCACGCAGAGAATTTTGGGTAATTACGTAGCTTCCTCTTATGCGCAGTAACATCAATGAGTTATAAAAATTATTTAAACTAATTGCAGAAGTTGAACGAAGTGAAAGAAACAAAATTGGGAGAAAGTTCTTCACGCTAATTATAATAGAGCCTACTTACATCCTTTTTATCGTCTTTGCGATAATTTATTTTTTAAAGTATCCTTAACAGTCCGCAGCGCCGTTTAGTCGGCAGACGGCGTGCGTAGGAATATTCACCGTGACGCAATAAGAATTCGTCCTTTCCGTCGCGCTACTGTGAGTGGAACATGTCGTATACCTCTGAAAAAAGGTAAGTTATCATTTAACAAGGTTTTAAACCCCTTGAATTCCTTATGGAGATATACACCGGGTGGAAGTAATTATAACCACTAAAATCTGCTATAGTTAAATGCCATTCTAACCATATTAACCGTCGTTTCAATTTTTGCAAAAATGAATCTGCGGCAACGGTGATGATGATGCACGAGCGCAGGCTGACAACATGGCGTGCGATCAAACTTTGTCATGTTACAGTTTTACGCTGCATCACCTGCTCTTGCTAAACATAGCTTCGTCTATCATTGCCGATGAATATCCTCTTTTTCGTATTTCAATTGCTGCTCCATATCAGATTCACCAATTCTACTAATCTTATCACGCCAATCGTCGATCCCTGACGTTATATTCGCCGCGTTCGGAGCACACTTGTCGTCCCGTACTCACGTGTCAATTTCCGATTTTTAACCAGTCTTCGAATATTCGAGGCGTGCAAGATTCAGCACAGTTATGCCAAGAGACATGTACACGGCAGTTTTACACTTGATGATTTTTCTGTATTAATCGGTTCAGGATATTTCTCTGGCGTGTAACTGCCCTTTTGTTCCTATTTGTTGCATGATTTTATCTCCTTGTTGTATGATTCATCCATAATGTCAGCCACTCATGTCAAGCTCCTGAATCATGATTCGTCTGGGCATAAGGCCCCATGGCTTATGTCTAGTTACTTCTAAGTCAACCAACAATTTACAATAATTTTCCACCAAGTAAAACCAGCAATTATTTTATAGAAACGACGATCAATGGTCGGGCGACTCTAAAAATGGTCCGAGCGAGAGCGAACAGCCCGCCTATGATGGACCTCCAGGCATGGACCCCGATGGTGTCATCGAGTCCAACTGGGAAGTCGTAAGTTTAAATACATGTATAAATTTCGATTTTAGCAAGATTTTTTAACATTAATCTTTGGACCACCTAACATTTCTCTAAATTTGATCTGATTCTCACTTCACGAAAATTATACAATACAAGTGATATTATAGTATTGAATGCGCAAGTCATTTTGATAATGTGTATCGCCTTGATTCCAATACCATCTCTATGATCTGCTTGTCCCAATTGTTACGTAGAAAGAGTTTGGATCATAAATTTTTCTTTGCTAGTTTGAAAAATGTCCTAGCTATTTCTCTTGTTCTTTTGCTATTTGATATCTAGTTCTGTTTTGCTTGTGATGAAGTCAATTACGATTGATTGTAAAAATTTCAGGTCGTTGACAACTTCGATGACATGAACTTGAAAGAAGAGCTTTTGCGTGGTATTTATGCATATGGTTTTGAGAAGCCATCAGCTATCCAACAACGTGCTATCCTTCCTTGTGTCAAAGGTCATGATGTTATTGCTCAAGCCCAGTCTGGTAAGAAAAAAAAAATTAAAAATTATCAATACCCTTACCTTGTCTGTTACTTTTCATTTGGCCTTCATGATGTTTGACCGGTTTTAAATTTCTCATCGTTTGACAGGTACTGGTAAAACAGCAACATTCTCTATTTCTATCCTACAACAGATAGACACCAGTATTCGTGAATGCCAGGCTTTGATTTTGGCACCAACTCGTGAGCTTGCTCAACAGGTACGTTAATGATAGATATTTGCACGGATTACTGCTACACGATGTACCGATTCAAATGTAGACGAAATTTGAAAAATTTATATTGAATTAGTTTAACGGTTATTGATTTTTCTTATTATAGATTCAAAAGGTAGTTATTGCCCTGGGAGATTTCATGCAGGCACAATGCCACGCTTGTATTGGAGGAACAAACGTTCGCGAAGACATGCGAAAATTGGAGGCGGGCATACATGTTGTTGTTGGTACTCCTGGCCGCGTTTACGACATGATCAGTCGACATTCATTACGTGCAACCAGCATCAAGCTTTTCGTATTGGATGAAGCCGACGAGATGCTTTCCCGTGGTTTCAAAGATCAAATTCACGATGTATTCAAACTACTCCCTGCCGAAGTTCAGGTACATTAATAAGCAGATAAGATTCGTAACGAATTGTGTTTCTTGCGCATCACATGTTCAACAATAAAACATAATTACAGGTGATATTGCTTTCGGCCACCATGCCTGCTGATGTGCTCGACGTGTCAAAATGTTTCATGAGAAATCCAATTCGTATTTTGGTAAAGAAAGAGGAGTTGACCCTTGAGGGTATCAAGCAGTTCTTCGTTTACGTTGAACGAGAGGATTGGAAATTGGAAACTCTATGTGACTTGTACGACACGTTGAGTATCACTCAAGCAGTCATTTTCTGCAACACGCGGCGCAAGGTAGACTGGCTTACCGACAACATGCATCACCGTGATTTCACTGTATCAGCTATGCACGGAGATATGGAACAAAAGGAACGTGATGTCATTATGAGACAATTCCGTACTGGTTCTTCCAGAGTTCTCATCACCACCGATTTACTAGCTCGTGGTATTGACGTCCAGCAAGTTTCACTTGTCATTAACTACGATCTACCTTCCAACCGAGAAAACTATATTCACAGGTAACCTTCATAAACTAGCTGTTTTTTTTTTATCAGGTCAAATTAGAAAAGCATTTTATTGCTGTTCGTGTTCTGGACAACCGTTTCGAGAAACGATAGTTGAATCAGAAGAATAATTCTCAACTTTTTCTCAACTTTTTTGTTTTTTTAATTACAGAATTGGACGCGGTGGACGATTTGGTCGTAAGGGAGTAGCCATTAACTTTGTCACTGAGGATGACAAGCGTACCCTCAAGGATATCGAGCAATTCTACAACACCCGCATTGATGAGATGCCAATGAACGTTGCAGATTTGATCTAATCAAAAAAAAAAAAAAACAATCCAGAACAAAAAACAGACAACAAAAAACAAATCTGAATCTATTGGCTATAATAATAATTCATTATAATAACAAATAAAAAGTGGCAAAATAAGAGCTCTCAACTAACTGATCTCTCATGGTGTGAGTATACGCAGAATCAAGCGCTTGTCTACCCTGTTCGTTACAGGTTGTCAAGTGATTTTTCACATACATACTGGTATTAAGATTGATACATTGTCGGATTTCATCGGCATTGAAAATCAATTTAAAGTACTATCGATAATAATATTATAATAATAGAAATAATAATAATATCAAGAACATCGGTTTACCGGCATCTCGCGAGTTGTTTTCTTCTTGCGCCTTAGGATAAATAATAATAATAATATTAATAATAATAAGTAAATAGATCAAAGTTCGTTTCTTTGATAAAGTTGTAGAATCGTTCTCGTGTAACTAGAGTAGCTCTGCCTGTAGTCTTTACGTTTTTGTCTATACTGGTGAGAATATTGGTAACGATTATTGACGTAATACTGTTCAGTGTACACTTTTAACAAAGAAAAAGAAGAAGAAAAAAATCAACGTATATTCCAGATTTTTTAGATCCTATATCGGATTTCCGAAATATTAAAAAAAAAAAAAAAAAATAGTAAATTAAACAGGCTTGGTGAGCAAATTAATTGTAAATGTAAACAACTAGTATTATAATAATCGGTTAGCTGTTATACACATACGCTATACTTCGGTCACCGATAATAGTCGGCAACCATCAGAGCTCCAAAGTTTTTCATTGTGGGCATAAAATTTTTAAATCGGGCAACAGAAAATAATAGTAATAACGGTAAAAAAAAAAGTCGGGGTCTTCGCCACCACTTGACGGTGTTGTCGCAAGGGCTTCGAATCTGCGGGGTTGTTTGAGTTTCCATAGTTTTCGTACTTCGAAAATCTAAATGTTTTCTCAGTCTCGTGATATCAGTGCTGCCGTTTGTCATCCGAAAAAACGATTTCTTATTCTGCCCATATTTATGGAAGCTATAACACGAATCGTTAATAAGAAGTGGTACGTTCGTTTCAATTGCGGCGAGATATTCTCCCATTCCGTTCTTCCGAAGATCCTTATACCGCGACTTTTACTTGTTTGTCTGGGCAGGGGTTTAGTTGGGTATTGGAAGGGCTATTTTAATCATAAACGATGCAGAAGGAGACCTCTTTTTTTCAGAAACAATAGACCACATTACGAATTTTGTATATCTTATCTTTTAGCAATACGATAAAACGATTAATAAAATATTCCTTAAAATCAATTGAACCCGGTCTTTTCATAATCATTTTTATCGTTTCGTACGTACAGCCGAATATTATTCTTCCAATCATTCAATTGTAAGCCCCTGTATTGGACGAACTGAAACTGCTAGGAATTTTTTTTACTGAATCGATCACTTTCAATTTTTTTTTTCTCTCCTAAAAAAATAGAATTATATACAAAACTGAACAACTGGAGTCTACACAATTCTCACGATTTTTTTAATCCTTTGTACTTCCAGGCATTTTCGGACAGTCCACCAGTGGGAAGATTATTGTTGGAAATAAAGACCAAATTTCCTATTTAAAAAATTTCTTCGTAAATGTATACGTGATTCCTCCTTATCTCCTACCGCATCTCATCTCTACGATCGATTATATTTTAACATGATGTTATTATCCACATACAAATGCCTCCTTTTATTTTTTATTCTATATTTAAATATATCTGCAAGTTTACATTTATTTTTCTCTGTATATTAACTTTTAATTTTATCACTCCTTCTGGCTATGTTCGAATTTCTCTGGACCATTATTTATATTTTGTCAATAAAAAAAAGAATGGAATTTATTTTTACTTTTCAATTATTCGTTCGATCCTTTTTATCAACCAACAATCTACGAATAATTCTGATGAAACCCTCTCTCTTTCAAACATATTTCTGAATGCGCCTTTCCCAGTGATAGATCGCTGAGGGTGTTTTCCTCCAATGGGAAGGCTCCCTAGCGAAACGTCGATTTCACCGAGGAAATTCGTCCGTACGTATAAAATACTAAACTCTGTACATCGTGTATACCTATATATTTTATACTGTAACCGAGCTTTCGATCCCCGATACCTGGCGCCACCTTTCGAGTAGACACAACGTGTCGCACCTGACGGGAAGATAATCCGCAAAAGAAATCCAGTCCCAAATTTCAGCCTGGCTATATTGAACGTGGATAGAACCTGAGTATGATCCCCTGCGAATGCGGAGTGAAATTTTTAGTTTGACAACGGAGATTAATGCTGAATTTTGAATCCATGATCTGCTCTGCGGAAATTGATTTTCACGATAGCAGTTGATCGGCGTATTAAGACGAGGCTTGGTTTAGGCGTCGCGGCGCCGTCAGGCGGGAGGTGGATGGAAGGGAAGGGCGTGAACGCGGTTGTGTGCGCGCAGCGGATTCGAGTTGAGTCTAAAAGTGTGAGTCACAGAGAGTCCGCGTATCGCGACAAAGGTAGGGGAGGGCCGTCGCCGCAGCCGTATTTCGCATCCGAGTGTCCCTCGCAACTCTCAACTCTCGACTCGTCGCACTCGAACGTCAGTCGTATAAAGTAATACAGTCCTACTGGTTTATTCAGTAAGTGGACCGGGAATTTGTGTCTCTTAGTGTTCGTAGCTAATAGTTAATTTTTTCAAAAAACCGTTGTGCTACAAAAATGAGCTGGCAGGATTACGTTGACAAGCAATTGCTCGCTTCGAGATGTGTTACCAAAGCAGCTATAGCTGGACACGACGGAAACCTATGGGCCAAATCCGAAGGTTTCGAAGTAAGTAACCACAAATCATCAAAAATAATCATATACCCCTCTCGGCCCAATTTCTCCCGTGCATTTCTCGCCGCTGCTGCAACGCCGTATTTCATCAATTACGGCCCCTATGCTACAATAATCGTTTTTCAAATTATAAATTTCATCAACAACAAGATTCTTATATCTCTTGCCTCGTACGAGAAATCCTCTCGAAAGATGTAAAATAAATGCGATTATACTCAACGCCGGGCACCCGGTAGACACAAGGGGTGTGGACTCTGTAATTCAAGAATAATATTACCTGGCGATAAGTTCATTATCTTCGCTAAAAAATTTTTATGGGGATGAATCGCACGGACCGTTTAAATGATGTTCAACCGAAGGCCGGAATCTCGAGGCGACCATGGTCAGTTTTTATTCCGAAGTTTGCGACTGCTGCTGCTGCTGCTGCACTTTCCGGTTACGAATGTCAAAATGGCGACCGCCGGCTACGTGGGAATCCGTTTGTGCACGGGCCGAATTGCGAATTCCCTTTTATACACCCCTTACTCGTTCCAAAGATCGATCGAACCCCAATTCGCACTTAATCATTATTATTACACGCTAGATAACCAGATCTTAGGAGTTGATTAAACTCTTGAGGATTTAAGAAACAAATTACATTTCAAAGCGATAACCCCAATGCCTAATTGATTCGGGGTATTTAAACAGTTCCATACACATCATCACGCTTATCGTAGTCATTTTCAACAAAGCCTTGAAAGTCCCTATCATCAGCGGTCATTTCTCGTCGGTTCACCATCCTCGGTGTTCGAATACCTCTCCCCCCTCTCCCGGTAACCACGTGGATTTCGGTGCTTACCTTTCTGAATAATCTCGACTTAAAATCGCTGTAATTAGTCATATACATATTTCCGTTGTATGAAGTTTTCCCGAAATTAACTCATCGTTAAAAATACCGAAGTCCTTTCCCCTTTCTTTGGTGAAGAATATGTTTGCCGATCATCTTATCCGCACCAATCGATCCAATCTACGTGTAAACTTATCTACAGAAAAATCCCCAGGATGTCTCCCAAGAGTTAATGAGAGATACGGCCGTGGTTAAAGAGTTTGGCATGGCGACAGGCCACAGGGCGTTTTGCTCGAGCGCCGCGCCGGCCGGCCGGCTAGCGAGCCGGTACGAGTTCTTTGATTTTCGACGTCACGGCAGCCCCACGGCTGAGGTTCCGGGAGCAGCTTAATGGTACTACTCATTGTCAGCTGCCTGCAGCTACACGAACTCTGAAGTAAAATGAAAAATTAGAAAGAAAAAAGATAATTAAAAATAAAATTAGTCAAAGTAGAGTAAAGTTGGCCCGTCAGGACGGGCGATTAGGGCGACTGACTGACAATGAGTGCGTGATTCATGCGACAACGGTCACCGTTTCCACACTTTGACATACGGCACCGAATGACGACGGCGGACGCAGCACGTCACGGATTGCCAGTGGCGAGTTTTGGTGTCGCGACTCGACTCGACTCGACTCTTTCGTCCTTTAGATGACTCAGCGTCGTCGCTGGCACATTCACGTTGTATTCCAAGTAGATGTGATTCCTTCGATTAATCTTTTTCCCGAATGAAAAGGGACTAGTTTTTATCCCATCTTCGCAAAAATCCCAACGGATCGATATAAACCGGAACTATAACACGACAAAGAAGTAGAGAAAAATACCTGCGACGTTCAGATGGCACCTCGCGATAAATTATACACTATTACACACTACATTTTGACCCTGAGAATCGCGTATCATACCTATTATAGACGCTATGGATAAGAATAAAAGATAAAAATGGGAAAAAGAATAAATAAATAATCAATCGATCGATCACCGTTATTTTCACCGTGTTTATAGGTGCTGTTGCATTAGGATTATATGAACAATAAGATCGTTCAATAATCGGCCTTGAACCGTTAGCAGTAAAACTAACACAATTTAAAAAATAGATCTGAATACGATACGGATAGAACTAGTTGGTTGTTCGTATGCCACCGATAAAATCAGAGATTGTAAGACTAAATCGATGCGTGTACGTCAAATTTTGCACAGTTGTTTTATTTTATTTGTTTCTCTTTACTATTTTTTCTATTTAACGTTTACTTTTTTTTCCTCGTCATCGTACGCATTTCTCGTCAGGCAGCGATAATAAACTTGTGTTATGTTCTATTCATTTTTTAATACCAGTGTATAATAACGTCTGTGTTTTAAATCCTTCAGCGGTACAAACACGCCATGTAGTTATATGTATATGTACTATTAAAAGTCTTTCGTGCCGAGAAAAATGATACGATTGATAACTTTTTGAGTATTATTTTTACCGACGTATGTTACGTACCCCTTGCCGCAGGTTATACTTGAAAATTATATAACGACTGTAAAATTATTATAATTTTATACGCTAGATATCGCAAAAGAATCTGCGGCAGCAAATGCGAATGCATCCACCATCTTATCTTAAATATTATATTTTCCGGCGTACAACTTAATGTGACTTACAATTAAAACTGAACTTTATATCATTCAACAATTTGGTCAAAACGAAAATTACATGATTCGACGAATCGATCAGTCATTGCATATTTTCGTTCCTACTAGTATAATTTTCACTCATCATTTTCTTGAAAAAATTGTTCCGTCGAAATTATATTCCCGAAAGTTCTTCAATTCTAGTTGTAAATTTATTATACCTTTTGCCATTAGGGATGACGCAATGCTTATACTCTGCTAACGAGTAAGTAGTAACGGTCCTTTAAAAGCAATCAATTATTGTTATCATTATCATTATTATTATCTACGCATACTTATACAACTATATTTAATTTATTTTCTTTCGACGAAGCTATGTACTTCGTATATAGGTCCTTTATATATTTTTTTTATATTTATAATTAATTTGTTTTTAATTGCCCAGTAATTAGATATAATTAAAAGATGATGATAGTAATAACGATGATAATAATAATAAAAATAATAATAAAATAATAATAAGGACAACATTGATGCCGATAGTGATAGTTTCAATGATGATAATGATAATACGTAATAATAATAATAATATTACTGAAAATAACAGCAATGAGCAAAATCTAGGCCACTTTCATATTTTATTGCAAGTATAGGTATATACTAATATACATATATACATTTTTTTATGGATTGAAATGAAAATTTGACACGTATAATTAAACACGGCGTGTAATCTGTTAATTTGATATTTTTTTATTCATTATTCGCACTTTCGTGTGAATATAAGTATATAACTGCAGCATTTACGCATGTACGCGGTCCGATTAACACGTGTTGATTTTTTTTCACCGCCTACACGCGTTTAGAGAAAAAAAGAAATGAAAATAGAAAAGAGGAGGAAGAAAGAAAAGAAATAAGTAAATAAGGTGAATCTTATGGTTATAATAATAATTTTATTCGTGATCACCTGTTTCGTGTCCTTTTTCTATAGTATGTAGCTATTACGACTTCTGAGTACGAACATTTCACTTCACCTCCTTCAATAATTAGTGAACGAAACGTTCGAAGATGATGAAGTCTGGGAATAATTCTAAGATCCGTTTTGAAAAAATCTTAAAAATTCATATATTCAAATATACGAGCTGAGTTAAATCGCATAGGAAATTGAGGATCGAGTGATTATTATTGTATAATTCGTTCGTTGACCTTATTCCCCGCGTGTTCCACACGTTCTCTCATTCTAATTATACATATGTGAAATACTTCATTAATTAATCTCGAATATGAACTTCCCTTTGTTTCAGGTGAGTAAAGAGGAGCTGGCAAAGTTGGTGCAAGGCTTTGACAAACAAGACATTCTGACGTCATCGGGCGTGACCTTGGCGGGCAACAGATATATCTATTTGTCAGGTACAGATCGTGTGATAAGGGCGAAATTGAACAAGGTCGGTGTGCACTGCATGAAGACGACGCAGGCGGTTGTAGTTTCCCTATACGAGGATCCAATCCAGCCGCAACAAGCAGCTTCGGTTGTTGAAAAACTTGGAGACTACCTTGTGTCCTGTGGATATTAGGTATGTTCAAACTTCGTTATCTAGATATTCAAAGTCGTAGAAAAACAAAAATATGAAAGTGCGTTGATTAGTTACCGGGAATTTTGTATATCTGATATTCCGCAGGAAAATCCAACTGCTATATATAGCGTCAGCTGTTCGCGTGGGATTCTAAAATTCTGCAGCAATTACCGCTGAATCGGCAAAAGAGCAAGACTTCCTGAGCCTTAATAGAGGCGCACTAGATTCCACGGGGTGGGAAACAAGGGGCTTTCGATTAAAAGCGGACGTTGCAGGAAAACGGCCTAGAATTTTCAAAGCTTGTATCACTTTTCTTTTTTTTTTAACTTCTTTTGTCTTTACAATCTATCGAGCCTCGTTGTATACATTAAACTGGGAATTGAATATCCGTGCGGGGACTGACAATGAGTTCGATTTCGTTGATTCGGCAAATTCTCTAAACGTATGATTGACCGTTGGTCATTGATTCGGTGTTTTGTGTCTTGCTTCTAAAAAGGTAGCGTTCTTTCTAATTTTTTTTTCTTTCTTTCATATATTGTGTTTCATTTTTTTTTTCAGAGTTCGATGCATCGCGAATGTAATAAAAACTTTATACGGATATAGCGACGTTATATTATACAGTATAAAATTTAAAAAAAACCAATCATTTTCTCATATGCATATATATAAATTCGATTCTATGAAAAAAAAAGAAGATTTTTGCTGAGTTTGTTTTTTGTTTTTTCTGTGTTTCAGTAACCTGCGGAAACCCCTCTCCCCCCGCCCCTCGCCCCTCGATACACAAATATCTAATATTAATGATAATGATACGGTCGATTATTTTAATGACAGCGAATGAGATGCGCCAAAAGCCGCATGGGTCGCCCCGCGAGACTGCAGCAGCTGCCCAGCCTGCCTCTTCATATTCTTCTACTTCCTTTTCTTTTTCTTATCCCTCCATTTCCACCTTTCCTTATCTTCCTTATCGTTCTTTTTATTATTTTTAACATTACTCCTCTTCTACTTCTACTTCTGTTTCTTCTTCTTCTTCTTCTTCTTCTTCTTCTTCCTATCAACGTTGATGGCGATGATGTCACGAACGGACCAGCAGAGGAAATCACCAAGATATATGACAATTATAAAAAAAACAACAACAACAATTACAAATTACATCTCGTATTTTATATATATATACATCCGACACGATAATTCGAAATAATTCGATTCAATCAACGAATTCACACACGCAGCCGCACGCGTATATCTACACATATGTATATACGTGTTATATCATCACACATGTGTGTGTGTTCGTGTATGTATATATATATCTACGTATACATTACACCTATGTATTATACGTGTGTCCATATTTGATGTATAGGAAGAAGAAATCAATCACACCCACCCTAACTCGCTCATTCGAACACACAAAGTTACACACGACACACACATACACTTATACATATACCTAATAATTAATTAATTAATGAATGAATGATGCAATTAATTAATTTTTTCGATTAATTAATGATTAATATTATCATAGCGGAATTTAACAAAAGAAAGAAAGAAAAAAAAAGAAAGAAAAAAAAAATGAAAAAAAAAGTGAAAAAAAATAATATTGAAACACAATTAGCTCGCCATTTTTACTATTATATACAAACGTCTGTAAAACAATATGTGTAACATTATATACTCTGAATGGCATCGTGTGCAATTGCAGAGTCAGCAAAAGTATGCATGTTGTAAAAAAAAAAAGGATTAAAAAAAAAATAATAAAAATAAAATGAAATGAAATATGAAAAATGAAATGATAATAATACCATTGATATACTTGTAACAACAATATAACGATAATGCAGTCTTAAAAGGTACGGTATTGCGTCAGTTTAAAAAAACAAACAGCAGAAGAAAAAGAAAAAGTGAAAAAAAAAAATTCTTTATTATTTTTCGCTATTCGATAGAAATCATTGAAATGAGGGATTATTAATTTTCGACCTCAGCAGATTCACGTCGATTTTCTTCTGGCTTTAGAATTAAGCGATCTGAACTTGAAAAACAGAGAAATTATTTCATACGACAATGCGTACACTTGATAATATAAATGAAAATAAAATGAAATAAAACACCGAGAACTGATAGGGAACAAAAGTGAAGAGTTGAGAAAATAGTTCAGAAGGCAATGCACGCGCGCTGCTTAAAACGATAAAATTAACAATAAGTGAGCAATCTTTTGACGCGACAAATAAAAATGTATACATCATAATAATACGATATGTACTCATACGTACACGTATAGAAATTCTTCTCTGCGTTATTTCAATTCATTTTTTCATTCATCATTCATCTTCTTTTTTTTTTCCTTTTTTTTCCCGTAGATACAAGAAAGAAAAATTCAAAAAACCGAATAAGAAAATTATACCGACCACCTGCGAAAGACAACAATTGCAGCATCAATTTCCCGCCTTGCTATAATTGATATTTTTTCAAAACATTAATAATAATAATAATAATAATAATAATAAATAAACAAAAAAAAAACAAGAATGAAAAAAACTGCTTGTACACTTTTTTCTAGTATAGGTATAAAGTAATTATTATTATTATTATCAATATTACATAGATATACAAAAGAAAAAAAGAACGAAAAGAAGAAATTAGAAAAATAATGATGTGCAGGAACGCAGTGCCGTTTATCGTACCCCCTCCCTCCTCCTCCCCATCCTTTATTCTTTCTCCTTGTTTTTCACATCTTAATCATCATGCGTGTAATTACCGTGTATTACCTACCTATCATTTTGATATCGAAAGCAAACGGAAAAGAGAAAAAGATTCGAAGATTCGAAGAT
Organism: Athalia cordata; assembly: GCA_963932425.1. Taxonomy (NCBI): domain Eukaryota; kingdom Metazoa; phylum Arthropoda; class Insecta; order Hymenoptera; family Athaliidae; genus Athalia; species Athalia cordata. The sequence continues at coordinate 39,826,168 of OZ010626.1, forward strand.
AATGTAATAGAAAGTAAATATGAATTTTATACATTAATATTCCGTGATTATATTATACATAACGCCTATGAAACAACAGCAGCAGCAGCAAAAATATAATAACGATAACAATAATAATAATGATAATGATAATTGTAATGGTAATTGTAATAATTGTAATGATAAACAATGAATATAAGGTGTAATAATGACAACGGCGACATAAAAAGAATCATCACCGAAATAATACCATCAAATAATAATTAATTTGAACAAAAGAAATGACAATAATGATGATGATAACAATAATGAATAATTTTCAGTAATTTTGAACCTACACCGCGCGCACCTGGCGTAGAAAATATTCGCGAGGAAGGAATTGAGCGAAGTATATGAAATCAAAAAATGAGAGAAAAAAAGAAAAGTGGTTGTTCCACGTGAATAATTCTTGAGATCGAATTTCATGTCATTACTGTTATCGTCATTATTATCATTATCATCATCATTCAACTTGACTGTATCCCACTCGTACACACGCGCTTCCGAATATTGACGAAAATAGGGGTAGTGAGCAGAAAGAGAGAAAAAGAAAGCGAGAAAGACGGAGAAAAATGCTTTTTTGGAGCTCAAAAATCTTGGCGGCGAGTCCTGAGTTGTTGATTATTGTTATCATTATTATTATCATTATTATCATTATATCACAGCCAACGTCGTTACTGATATATCTGATCATTATGATTATGATTATCATTAATATTTGTATAATATTAAAAAAGAAGAAATTGGAACAGATTTTTTTTCTCATTAATTTTCATTTCTTTTATATCGTTTTATTTTATTTCATTTAGTTTTCTTTTTTTTAATAAAAAAAGTCGGGACATTATATAGGTATAGGCTGGGTGGTTGAAAGGGTGATGAAAAAAGAAAATCAAAAAACTTTGCAGGGGTTAGAAAAGAGAATAAAAAAGAAAAAGTCAAAGGAAAAAAATAGTTAAAAGTTATAGAAAAAGCTTTGAATGAAGGGGTGCCTGCGTGTGTGTTTTCTTGCGTACGTGTGCGTGTGTGATAATGAGAGTGAATAGGGAAAGCTGAAGAAAAAAAAAATAAGAAAAATCTCTAGAAAAGCGCCAGTACGGAGAGAATATTATAGGATCCTATTATAAGAAAATTATAATAGTGGAAAAGAGGGAAATGAAAGAAAAGATGAAACAAGATGGCTAATATTTAAGCTTGCGAGGAGAGGTAACAATTATCGTGAGGATTCTGGAAAAAATAACGGGAAAAAATTGAGACGTTGGAGTTGGGAGATTTTTTTTTTATTTTTAATTTTATTTCATTTTAATCAATACCTAGGGTTAATAAAAAATATTTTTTTTCTTTTTTGAGCGAACGTTTTCCATCTCAACAATCACTTTCTTTTTCTCACTTTATGTCCTGATGATCCTGAAGCGAAAATATCATTTTATAGGGTTGGGTATTTCGTATATACCCGCGAATATGATAACGAATAATTGATTGATTGATTGTGATATATATAACATATATTATATACTACTGTTATACATAGTATATTATATATGTATATATTGATGCGCACTGTTTGTTTGGTCTCATACATGAATAATATTGTCATAACTTTATTATAAGACGGTACACAAAATGAAAAAAAAATAATAATTAAAAAAAAAACTAAAAATAAACTGCGAAAGCGAAAAAAACGTTAGATAAGCAGAATAAACCGCAGCAGCAGCAGCAGCAGGAGGAGCAGGAGCACCGGCACCTCAACTGTTATGTAACAATTTTTATCGATAATTGATATAATTGATAACAAGATGATGATGATTGATATAAGGAGAATAAAATTCAAGTAATTGTGTAACTCTCGTTGTCGAAAATTCTTTTTCTAATAAATATGAACAATCGTTTTATTATATTTCAATCCTCGCGAAAAACATATTATGCATATTAATTAAAATTCTAAAAGCGTGATTTCCGTTTCCTCTTCTGAATTCCTATACGGAATTCATGTTCACATTAGGTATATTCTCCTCATCCTATTCTGATGATGATGATGATTACGATGGTAATAATAATGATAATAACATTATAACGATCAAATTTAGTATGAGAGGTTGAATGAAAACTTATTCCTATATCGATTGGGTCCACCGCATCGCCTGCACGTTCGAAGTAGTGAATCTTTGGTAAGTATAATTGTTCTTGAAAACGACTGTGACGTCGACGCTTTCTGCAGCGCGGAGGTATGGATGGTTCGAGTACGGTAAGTGATCGATTACCAAATTTCTCCATCTACTCGGTTTTAGTTTCAGTATATAAAAACGGATACAAAATTCATATCTATACCTGATATAATTGTCCGAGAAACATTCCGCATCCCCCGGTGCCTGGTGGTATGGTTTCGTATCACGCCCTCATTTTACGATCGTTCATACGCTAGAGATCATTGACCGATTTTCGTTGATGCGAGAAAACCGGTTAACATTTTGTCCAGCCACTTTGATATATCTGGACGCCTTTTGCCAAGTAACTGGATATACAACCCAAAAGTAATAATAAAATACAAATAAACCCTACGCGGCTTTCAGCGACTACATTTTTTACAATTTCTATCAAAAGATTCACGCAGATTATTCTACAAATAAAAATTCATATACATACTCTCATTTCAGGATCACACCTAGATACGATCTCGGCACTTAATTTTTTTTCCTCGTTCAAATATCAAGTAGTTCAATTTATTTTAAATTCTTTTTATTTTTTTTATTTTATTTTATTCATTTTTTTCTCTTTCACTTCTTTTTCTTTTATATGTTATATATTTTTTTTTTGTTTTTATTTCTTAATCATTCTTATAAAATATCTATGCAGCGTATCATTATCATCATCATTATTATTATTATTATTATTATTATGTTTTCATCGGCTCTACGTTTACAAAATTGCGAATGTGCGTATAACGAAATATACGTATAGTATAATATAGTAATAGTAGTAGTAATAGTAATAGTAATAGTAATAGTAGTAGTAGTAGTGAATCTATAATATCGTGTGATTGTGTGCTTGCAGTATGTTTTTGGGTTTTTCTTCTTTTTTTTTTGGGTTTTCTTTTCTTTCTTTTTTTTTTCTCTAACAATTAGTTATATAAAGTATATACCCATATATTATATCGTGTATAATAACTATCTAGTTTTGTTATTCGTTATTTTTTTTTCTCTTTCTTCTTCAATGATAAAAATTACGTTGTCATATCATTATTATTTGTGAATTTGTCCCTAAAACACCGAATATACATGCAAAAAAAATCTAATCGATAAATTTCTAAAACGTTGTTACACTCTATGTATTTATAGGTATATATGTATAATATGTATACTAGATGTAACAATTGATCAAGTTTTTTTTTTTTTTTTTCAACAATAATTATCATTAATATATAATTAATATTATTATAATCAGCAAGTATTAGATATATAGAATTATTATTATTGTTATTATTATTATTATTACGACGGTAAAATGAAAAAACAAATAAAAATTCAATCTACAAACTCGAGTTATAATTTTACATTATATGATAATTATTAGCTCAACGTCGACAAATCCATTTTGGCAGTATAATATAACAAAAAAAAAATAATATTTTTATTATACATACGCCGAAATACCTACGTGTACGTGAAAATCGTGATCGATTTTTCTTATCTCTTATTTTTTTTATCGTGTATATGCAAATGAAGAAAAAGAAATGAATGAATAATAACATAGCAAAAATTCTTTAAAAAAATATATGAAATAAATAAGATAAAGATAAACATTTATGCACGTGAATTAAACCGCGAGCCCGAATTCGAGAATCTGATTTCTAAGAGCGCGGTGACGTGACATTTATCTATGTAAATAAAAAAAAAAAAAGATGTGATTAACTACCGTTATGCATCGATTATGATAATAAATATTTTCAACTTCTTTTTTCTCTCCATTCATTATACAACGGCCGTAATAAAGCTATTGATTTTGTACTAAATTTCAATTGTCGATACAACTAACAATTATAAAATCCGACCAATTAATATAATTACAATCGAATATGATTATATTTAATTACATAATATTGAAGTCGCGATATTAGGGTAAAATATTTTTCGACTACGCTGACTCGTATCATCTTTGATGTTTTTTTCTAACTTATTGCTTGGATCCGTATAGGTACTGGTTTCAGATAATTCTCTTTCTGGATCGTTCTACTTCCGGTACACGGAAATACGAATGCGATTTTTACCGCTCATATATCTCGGCAGATCAATAATGAGAGGTAGAAATTTTACCTTATCGGTTCTTCGGATAAGGGCGCGCGGTTTTTTTTTGTGTTCTTCTTTTCTTCCGTTTTTTTTTTTTTTTCATAGATGACTATGTGATTATATTATGTATATATACTATATGATGATTCTCATTAATACGTCAATATACGATTATTATTATTATTATTATTAATATTATTATTATACAAGTGTTAAAATGTACAATCTATTTTAATACTGTTAATCAAAATGTATAACACAGGACGATTGAATCGAGAAGAAAAAAGAATGATGAGATAACAAAGACAATAAATAAGTAGATAAAACTAAAAACGGTTAATTATTACAGCTTATCACCCCTGAGGTTAAATATTAAGTTTGATGTGACGTTTGATAATTAAATACATGGGTAAGTGTACTTTTTATTTATAAGGCATGTAGTGAAGGTATGAGATTTCGATTTTGCTACTATATGTATATGTATATTTATAATAACTATTCGAGTTGTTTATTTATTTTTTTCTTTTACTTTTCATTTCATTTATTTATTTGATTTAATTTTTTTTTATTATTTCTGTAATGTCGGCGAAATGGCAATGGGAATGGAAATAGGAATAGGAATTACAAGCTACACGTATACCGCGTGCTAATGATGATGAGAAAATTGCATTTTACCATCGCGTACTTAATTAATGCCCATGGCGAAAATCCTGCACCAAAACGAAACCACACGAAAGGTACATATGTACATACATACATACCTATGATGTAGAAACATACGTTTATATATATATTTATATATATTTATATATGTATACATTATAAAAGTTTATAAAGAGATTTGAAATGCGAACGAATATATAAAACTACGTTAGTGGTACAAGAGTTTAAAATGATAATTGAATACAATATGGAGAAAGCGTGGATCTTGCTTGATACCGAACTAAAATACCTCGAGTAAAAGTAATTAGTATAACATATATACAATATCCATACGGATACGCGTGGCAATGGAATGAAACGACGCAGGTGAAATTTGAAAGTTATACTACTCCCCTGACTGACCAGGTGAACGCGGACGAAAATAAAGAAAGATATAAAAAATAATCAAATGAACAAATAAAAATACATATCTCCAATTCTGTGTACCACATAATATATTATATAGGTAATACGATACGAAAGGATCCGCTCGCTCTGCATCGAAGCGAAAATATTAGTTTGATTTGTTTCTTAACATTCTTTCTTTTTTCACTTTTCTTTTTCCTCCTCGTCATCGAATCACTTTATAATTGCTCTAAATCTCGTGCGCGTAAAACGTCTTGTATAAATTAATTATTCAATATACAACAGATTCGAGCTGACGACGACGCGAAATTAATAAACGGAGTTATAAAATCCTTTTGGTAATGTGCAGTGCGTAGCAAACGATGATGAATAAATAAATAAATGAATGAATAAATAAATAAGAAAAAGGTCGGATACATCGGATCTTCCAACTTACCTCCTATATTCAATGTATACGCTCGTTACAGAGATATTCTATAAATCAGAAAAAAGTAATAATGATAACAATGATAAATAATACGTACGTATACTAGCCTCGAATTTATTATGATTATTATTACTTTTTCACTTTAATTTAATTTTTTTTATTCATATTTCTTTCAGTGCGATCCAGTGTATCTATATAGGTATTATCTTTTTCACATTACGTCTGATGTGTATAACCACTGGGTTTTCTACGATTGTGTGCGCTTTACTTTTGTCTGTTTTCTTTTTTATTATTTTTTATTTCTTTTTACAAAGACAACACATCGTCATCAGCACTCTTTTCGGCAGCTAGGTAGGTAGGTATGTATGTATATATTTTGTACGTATTAATATCCTCTTTAAGTGTCTGGAAAAAAAAATAGAAATAAATAAACAAATAAATAAATAAAAACAACATCTAATTAGTCACTCGATTAAATTGTTTCTTTAATAATTTATGAGTTATCTCTTATTGAATTATGTTTTTCGTGTCCGTTATTGAGGGTGATGAATTTTGTAAATTATATATTAAACATATGTATAATACAATAGTTATAATAATTATAACGTACCGATAACTATTTAACCTCGTCAATATATATTATATTATATTATATTATATTATATTATATAATATTATAGCTATGTATGCGTTTACGTATAACTATTTATAATAATAATTGTTTATGTATATATTACCTATATGAATTTTTTCTTATCATCATTATTCAGCTTATATATTATAATATTTTTTGTTAGTAATATTACAAGATACCGCGTTCGAATTTTTATCTGATACACAATATATATTCCAACCAATCTCTTCATTCGTTTGTTTGTTTTTTTCTTTTTGTTTCTTTCTTCAACGTTTTTATTATTTTGTTAATTTCACACCTTGAAAAAGAGGGATTTTTGAATGGCATCGGCTATAACGCACTGTCGGTTAAATAACTGTAGAATATTACTTAAATAATCAACGTCCTCAGTCAGTCAAGTCCATCAGAGATCGATTGATTTCTTCAATAAATCTTCAAAATCGATGTGCTCTCGGACACTTGGCGTCACCGGATGTACATAAGAGGGGGAAAGAAGGAAAAAAACGAAAAAACGAAAATTCGAAAATACTGAAATAAAATTGCCAAATTAACCCGACGGCTGATAACTTCTACACGCGCGGTATTGTGAATCATACTATAATACGTGGAAAATCTCTCCCAACATTAAGCAACAGTCCCGGCGATATTTGATATACATGTGATATACATATGTATAGTATATTTTGCACATCATCTTACATTTATACCTATAAGGCATGCTTTTATACCTATGAAAAGTGCGCTCTCTTTCTAATCACGGTCGAATGAACATGTTTGAATTTGAATTATTCGTTTTTTTTTGTTGAATTCTTGTCGTTCGGTTTGTTGAGTATATAAATACGTATGTGTGTATATTATTTATGTATAATTGTATATGGGCGTAATGATTATTATTATTATTTTTTCGTCTATACATGTAACACTTTTTTTATCAATTCATTTAATATCTATATATATAATATTTATACTTTTGGCAAACCTTGTTCATGATATTGATGATTATTTTTATTTTTATTTTTATTTTAAGTTTTTTTTTAATCTCTTATAAAGTTGTCCAATTAAAAAAATTACTAAAATTTCTTTATTCATTCGATTTATTATTAATTTACTGCACTATACAGCAGCACGGATTTGACAACGAGGTTGTCGTATGATCTAAAACTGATCCTGAAGTATACTGCGTATTGTTGTGATTATTGGTTTGACGGCCAGTCAACCGGGCGCACCTGGGCTATTGGTTTTCAAGAGAATAATGCCTCGAACGTTTCCAGAAACTCTTGAAGAATCCTTTCTTTTTCGGCGCATCGCTGCTCTCACCTCCTGAAACATACGAAACGAAAGAAAAAAAAAAAAAAAAAAAAACACACAAACGTTTCAGATGTACAAAAATATCATAACTGAATATTGCTCGGTTGGATTTGAAAGAGGAAAAAGATAAAAGAGATGAGAGAAGAGGAAATAAAATAAAATAAAATGGCGTACATTGATGAGGGCAAAGAAGGGGCTGCTGCAGGTTTGCACGGAGCGGAGAGAGGCGGCATAGGCGTACGACCAGGTGACTGTATTCCACAGAGGACTATACAGGGAAATATACCATACATGCGATATTGGATCAATACACCTACAACCGAGCACCGCGTGTGGACATTCGAATGTCTCTTTTCAAGAGCATGGAGAGCTGCCTCCGCCCTTCGCCCTCTGCCCTTCAAATTTCAATATTCTTTTTCACCGGATTCATCCCACAAAACTACCAAGTCTCGTCCCCCTATATACAATTTTATCATCTAATTACTATGGTAATTGGTAATTATAATTGTTATAATATAATCGTCCGTGGAATGGGGTATACAGAGGTGTGAATATAGACGTTATGGAGAAAATTTTTATTGCCTCGATATATGGCGACCGTTTCGATGATGCCGTAATATCTTTATCTCGATCTTTATTCAGCAGCAGCTGACCGACCGCACAGGACGTCTCGTGGCAAACCGCGATATCGTTGAAAACCGCGAGTTTGCCTGCTTACGGACTTTTCATTTCGTTTGGAACGCGTGGAATACCAAGGCAAAGAAACTTTAAACTCTTTCACTATTTTTCCTGTCCCATAATTATCAAAAACTGATAAAATGACCGCAAGGTAGAACGGAGGCAGACGATTCCTCATACACAGATCGAGCGCGTGTAAAAAAAAAAAAGTTTCGAACGTTGTTACTTGGATGACTAATTGTAAAAGATTTGTCGCATCGGGGATGATGCATTCGTTGAGATATACGAAGAAGGCGCGAAAAAATCTAACGTAGGTAATAAGCTTTTCCTAGTGAGAGGTCCGAAACTAAAATAACTTTGTAATATTAATAGTTGGGAGGAATTCGAGGAGGCAACGCTGCAAAGACGACATAGGCCAAGAGTTGGAGAGAAAATACAACACAGGGAGGCGTCGTTCAAAGATATTTTCGAACGCCCGAACCCCTCTGACCCGGTCGACGCTATCTTCCATACGAAAACTCAATTCTTCTCAAATTCTCTTCAACTGAAATTAAAGTTCGGAGAAGATTGAAGAAGAAAAAAACGAAAAAAAGAAGAAATTGGCAAGAGTGATTGAAAATGACCGCATAATAAATCCTTCGAGACGATATGAGAAGAAGTTATATTAATTCCTGTCTGGTGTATGAACATCTATAAGAATCGTCGGATGATAATTTCATGTAAATAAATTTAGATCGTCTAATTCTGGAAACGAGGAGAATGATCTAATTTTAACAGACTCATTTTTCGAGATATTTAAACGAACTTCTGTGTGGAGGAAACTAAAGACTTCTAGCTTCGCATGTATACGTATAACTAACTAAACTATGCTGTTGCAAGATGACTAAAAATATATAATATTATCGTAGGAAATTCTCGAGGTACAGTCATATCTGGTTGTGGAGAAGGAGGAGTCGTTACATTTTAGGATTTTCCAAACTACGAGATGCAAACGTATATAATTTTTGGTGGGGAGAAGAAAAAAAAAAAATTAAATTTCTTTCAAGTGTCAGTGAAAATAAGCTTACCCGGATAATGACCCGAGGGAGAAATGTCCTTTGTCACCTTGCTGTCCTTGCTGTTGCTCCCTGAAACATTATCATAAACGTAAAGAAATTTTGGACCTTATATTAAAGAAGATGGATAGATTTTTTTTTTTTATGCAGGGATTTTCTCATTATACACTTTTCCTGCTCGTGTATAACTTTTCACGATACGAGACTGCGTTTTTTGGCTTAGCGAAAAAAGTCCATTTCGTTCGCCTGCAGAGCGCGATTACAAAGTTAATTAGCATATTATAAGCTGCTTTTTAAACATTGAGAGTTAAAATCGACGTAGTCTACGAAAACAACAAAAATACATAGAAGCTATCGACTCAGACAATAGATAAAAATCTAGCCACAGTAACCGCAATATCTAATCTTAACTTTTTCCACCTCTTTCTTCTTTTCGCATTATCTAAAATAAAAACAATCCTTTTTCGAATGACGTTTGTTAAGTTTCTAGAATTTTACCGCAACGCTTCATGTACGCATATTTTTTGGGGTCGACGATATTATCGAGATTTAACAAACTGATGTTCAAATATTGCATAATAATAAACGTGTAGTCATTTTTCTTTGGTCTAATATACATATGTATAAAATGTAAAACTGCAATATGTAGGTACACGTATATTGCGTTTATCGACGCAACGACGAATGACTTTTTCTTTTTTTTTCTTTATCATATCAACAGTCGAGTAATGTGACAGAAGCCGATATATATATACATATATATACATATATATATTGCCACATTTCACGGAAGCTGCTCGAGCCGCATACGCCGATAGCAGTCGGCAGGCTCCGTTCCGAAGCGACAGTTTACAACTGATAAGAAAAAGCATAACGTTCATTACCTATATATACAACTATATACTGAGCGTGCGTAATATCAAAGAAAGATTAATAACAGACGACGAGGCGTCGCCTCGAATAAATGATTATCAATATTACCCCTCCTCCCTTCCTCTACGCCTCGTCATTTTTTCCAAAATTTCCTGCACGGTCGATCAGCACTTGATAAAACGACCTTGTAATATTTGATTAGTTTATTGAACGTTGATGAATGATACACAACAATAATCGCGACTTATATACAATACTGATATCGATAATAAATATAGGTATATATCCAACTCTTCTTAATCCGAAAAAGGTGTAAGTTTTATCGTAAAATGTATGAGATTCCTTTTGTAATAATATTTTCTTTAAAAATTTCGAGATATTCTCGGTATCGCGAAGCTCGCATGGATTAAAGTAAAATTCAAAATGTAAAATAATGATGCGGTAATGCCGTAGTGCTGATGGTAAAATATGGTGGTATTCATGCGCGGTTAACTCGTTGAAATACCGGTCTACCTAATTCCCTAGATAACTATTTAAGGAAGTAACAGAAACACGGTGCAGCGTAGCATCAATTCGTCGACTGTATATGGAATTATATGAAGGCATATACGATGTAACGTACGTTATATACCCATAAAAACTTGGCGTATCTTTGCCTGAAAATCGCTAAGAACCGTATAACACATGTGCACCACCACCATTTTTGTATATAAGCAATTAGCTGAGTTGGCTTGAACTATTTTTCATTTTTCATTGTACGTAGGATATCTGTAGGTAGGCATATCTATATCGTTCAGAATTCTAAAACGAATCAATGGATATAAATACAAGTTTAAACTCGATTAATAAAAACGAGACGGAATTGAAATGATCATATAAAATCGATGGTTGATGTGTAGGTAAAACGAGAAAACATGTGGCACCTACTCCGCCGCAGCGGCGATATATTTTTAGTTTAGAGAGAACAAGATGAAGTTCCCATTACGCGACTCGGCCCACAACCCTATTCATAGATTTCCAACCACACTACCCGTGAAATGCGGCGAAGGCTTTGAGAAGAGGAATAAATTTTCCGACACCCGATGACAAGCCCACTTCATTACAGTTCTACGATGCAGAATCCAAATTAGATGAAAAGATATTATCGAATCTAATCGAAAAAAAGAAGAGTAATTAAAATTGATAACAAAGTGAAAATAAAAAAAAAGTAATAATAAAAACGAAAAAGACGGTTCAAGTCGAGTGGCCGCTACATCACCCAAGGGCTGCTGGGGCTCCTGCAGCCCTCGACGCAAATCAATAAGATTTAACCCGGCAGTTCGCCCACCAGAGGGTGTGGTTCGCCCTTAGACTACGGGGTACACACTCGAAACGCAGGGATGAAATAAGAGGACTTTACGAGTCCCTCTCTGTATTCATTCGTATATACGACTGGGCTCATCGCGTCATATATATGAACGTGCATACTTTCGTCATACCGCGGAACTCTGCAACATCGATAAGCAGTACGTCAAACATGAAATTTCGCAGGCCGCGAGAATGACGCTAGCCGATTCCAAATCTCTCGATTTCCCTACTAGCACATGTCGGAATCTAATCCGATCCATGAAGGTTCATCATCATTCTTTTTTCTTTCTCTTCCCCGAAAGGACTTTTTTGCAATTTACAAATATGGAGCACGTGGTGCACGACGATATTTACGGTTATATGCGCGTGGTAAAATCGGTTAGTTGTGTTATACAGTGAATATATCCGCGTGACTGGTTTACCGTCACGGTTTTCAGAAGGAGGGCAAGGTCGACGAAGAGTCTAACGTACGGTATTTTACTTGCTGTTATAACTTCGAATTAAAGGATACTTTTCGAGTACCTTTCAAATTCTGTTGTATCTAATTTGAAAAAAAATATAATCATATAAATAATTGGCTAGATCGATTATTCGCACGCGGTTCGCTTTATGCATGATACACATACGGTCTTCGGTACAACAACGTTCGTTTAACCGTGACGAATATAAATAAATAAGTAAACGAAAGTAAATTGCGTGTGCAACTCATGACGATATTTAAGAAAATGACGATGCAGCTAAATGAAAATAAAACCAGACGCGAGACTGAGACTGAAACTGAGATTGAAATGGGGATGAGAGAATACGAATAGAAATCTATGATAGGTGGTGTAGGGGGCGACGTGACGTCAGAGGTCATTGCTCGTGACCCGAGATTTCCTCTTAGTTGTCTCTTTGTAAGTTCGCCAGACTATAATCTGCTGACTTCAGACTGCTACGGCGGTATATGCAATATGTGCATACATAGATATAATAACCTCGTTGCAGTATTAATATGGGAATTTAAATCTTCAGTTCGATTAAAAAACTCCCGTCACTCATCGTCGACAGACGAGAAGGGGTGGCGGCGGGGGCGGTAGCTTCGCGCTTTAGTTTTATCTGCAGTCTTAACGGTCATTATCAGGGATTTGTTCAACTTGACCCCAACAAATTATACACGATTATAATACATAACTAGATACATGGATTTCAAGAAGGTAGGAAAATTTTATGAATCGGAATAGTCCATGGATTTGCGTAGTTCAAAGAATGAATGAATATAAAAATTGAAATTCAAATTTTCGATTTCGCTGATGGAAAGGAAAAATCACCAGGTGTAACAGGGTAGAAAGCGATTCGCGATTGCATGTCTAAAAAGAAAAGCCTGTGATTCCAAGATCTTTGGAGAATGAAATCCTCAGGGATTAATTGGCGATCAACGAACATACGTAAAAGGGTAACCCATGAAGAGCGTAGGGATTGAAGTTGGTCTCTGTTGCAATTCGCCTCTACATTTCCAGAGAGAGAAAGAGATAGTTGGCCGCCTATATCTGACTTTTGAGAATCGATAGGAACACGCGAGAGGGCCTAGCCCGACATTCAACGCCGGAGGCGTCGCGACGCCGATATACAAGCATAGGTATAGCAGCATCACTAGTAGGCGACGCTGTCACCTGTTGTCGCTGAACGGAAGTCCCGTTTTACTCCCGCAGAGTTTAATGACTGTACCCCCATCTCCTTGTTTATTATTTATTTATTTTGCAAATAGATAAAAGAAATTTATAGTTTTTAAATCGAACCCTTCCATGCTTCTCTAATTATCATAGCAACGGCAACGCGGTAACGAGTATAAAACAGATATCATTGTGTTACAGCTATAAATAAAATGTTGATAAGACAAGACAAACGCATTCTAGTTCAACAATATTATTTATCCCCGTCGAGAGACGTTCAGTTCTGTGTTCGTCGGTAGGATACATAGATGTGTCCATATTAATTCTATAGTTGTACACGTTCTCATCATGCACACGACGATAGTTGGAACGCTTTTAGCCACCGGTAGCAGCAGCAGCAGCAACAGTTATTGTTACGCGAAACCGCTATTTAATAAGCCAGCTGCAATGACGGCAGATTAAAAGAAAGATAGAAAGAAATAATAATAATTAAATAATAGGAAAGAACAAAAAAATATGTCATTTACTGCGCGCACGTGTATATCTACTTGAATATACCTGCATTATGCAAAGTACAGTCTTGCAAGTTTGCAGCAAGCAATGGACGAACAATGGAATACATAATACGACGATTTTGATTTCGAGGGATTTTTTTTTTGATTTGTTTTTTCCGGCATCACACGCAAGTGTTAATTATCGTTGATTATATAAGTAAATTGGAATATAATTTATGTAGCAGAATTTTGACAAGTCAGAATTTCGGGAACATAGGATGTGTAATTACTGAGAAATTCAGCCACTCTATATATCATACTGTACCAACGCTACCAACAACTCCGGAGGATCGATATGGGCGGGCGCAGTCACCTACCGCCAATCAGAAATTAGTCCCGAAAATTCGCGAAATAAAGACAGACTGACGAGCAGACAGGGAGTTTACAGGGGGGTGCAGATCGACTCGTTCTCGTAAAACCAACTGTATTTGAATTAAATAAATAAATAAAACAAAAACGAACCCACAATATTTGTAACAGCGTTAACTTATTCTCGACCAAAAAACAGCAGATCGAACAAATCAAAAACCGAGTACAAGCAGCCTTTGTACCTGTTATACCTGATGTACCTTTGTTCGGAACTTAGAAAGTCATTGTACCGAGTGATTTGTTTTTACCCCTTTTTCTTTCTTCCTCGTTATTTTAAACGGATGTTTTTCTTATTAAGAATACCGGTCTGTCAACTAGCTGTCGCTATTCGCCGAAGCAAAGTGCAAAGTAGCGATAGCCGCGCGTTGCGAGTACTTGATTATCAATTCGTTAACATCAACTACACGGTTGGCGGGATACCTGTATCGTTAATCCGGATACTTGTAACGAACAATTTGTAAAATATGCAAACGAAAGTGACAAGAGAAAACAAAAAAAAAAGGTTTGTCGAGTATTATTGTCATGATTATAGATTTTCGACGAAATAATTTATGGATATTCAAAAGTATGGGGTATAATAATGATGGATTGATTTCAAATCATCCATTCTGCGTGAACAATGAGAATTAGCATCGTGTAGTCGTAGCGGAATCATAAGTCGCGTTGAAGGCAACAGAGTCTAACAAAGTCCTTGTCCCCTGTCACGATTTCAAGGTCGCTCATGGTCAGATATCAGGTTCAAAGTTCTGCTGAAGATGCCGCTACCTACCGACTGACTGACTGTCTGCCACGGAACGCGATAAACGGGCGGGATTGTAAAATGAAGTGAAAACCGGTCGACAGCTATGAATTGATGGTGAAAAAAATTACCAAAAAAATTAAAAAAAAAAACTACCGAGATACAAATTCCTACTCGAGAATTTATCGAGGTTGTAGAATTCGGATATGCGTTCTTTTCGATAGTATAAAAATCGCTCGAGACTTTTATCGCAAGGTTAATAAAAATTCGATAGACTAAAAATGGGTTGCAGGATTCCGAGTTATCTTCCGAGGTGGGCGCGGGGTTTACCTTTCGCTAGCGTTGAAAATCCAGTTCGCGGTGTTCATTTTATCGACTTCGTAATTTGCGTTGAACAGAGTGCCGTTGCTCTTAACCGCCGGTAAAACGTACCGTCGTCGGTAAAGATAATCTCAGAAATAGTTAAAATTATTTGATATTCTAAAAACATTGATCTTGCTTTAAAATTCGTGCAAACAGGTATTTTCCAGATAGATTAGAACCACCAATAATTGTCATGCAAAGAATATACATCAAGAATAGATTGTGTCGTAAATGCGTGCATGGATAAGCGTACCCCACGAAAGGTCACGTAGAAGACAGAGAAAGATAGTTTTTTTTTTTTTTTCTAATTCTTTTACGAATGATTTTGAACAATCATCGACTCACAGAATCATAGTGCTATTAGAAGATTACTCAAAGAAAGAGGGGTGGGATAGTATTGTATTGAAACACCACCCCTCAGACATCATTTGCAGCACTTTTGAACTTGATGGAGCGCTCAAATAATCGGCGCTTACCTTTCTTGATGAGCAAGCTAGTGACCCTCCGTAAAGCTTCGCGGGTGCTGGAGGCAGAGCTGTGCTTACTTTGGCCGAAATATTTGTTTGGAGTAATGTTAGTAGGTAGAGTAAGTGGCTTCCTCTGCTGCTCTCCACTCCCCGGTAGACGTGCGTCGTAGACGTTATTTAGACGTTCAAGGTGTTCAATCGACGCTGGTCTCGGCTGATTGCCTTTTCTAGTCGGATACCAGCCTCTGTTTGGTCCACCAGCGAGCCGCAGGAGTTCGGTACCGATTATCGCTTGTTCCAAACCAAGGTTGTTTCTTCTATAACTAAACAGGGGCGAAAGGAACCCACAACGAGGCGTGATAAAAACCGAGTTTCTCGAATATATTTGATCACTTCATCGAGAGTTAAATGAGACCAACTTACCCTGTGGTAGCGGTCGTGGGTGCGTACCATCCAGGTTGACGTCTTGTTTGTCCTGGATTTCCGGCGTGTTGAGGTGTTCTGGGTATATCGCTACCCCTCGCAAAAACGGGGGTTTCCGGTAACGAACACGAGGTCTGCATACCGGAAACCGTGGTCCCCGCGGTACTCGATGGACAAGAAGGTTCCGCGGACGGCGAATGCCACTTTGCAAAAGGTCTCCGTCTCGACGGACCCGGCAAATCAGTTGGCAAAGTTCTTCGTTCGACGGGCACCTAAAAAAAAAGAAAAGAAAAAATACAAAATCAGCCGACTGGATATTTGTAGTATTCGTAATTGTCATTCAAATTACATGAGCGTAAAATAATGTTTGCGTTAATGTTGGAGTGATATTTGTTTCTATTGTTTCTTCTTTTTTTTTTTTATTACGATCAAATAAAAAGGTATTCCCTCTTTTACGTTTCTGTCCAACTTTAAATCCTGGACGAGAGTCCGAGAAGGGTGGGTTTCTCGAGTTGATTTTCCGAGTGAAAGAATTCACTAGCTACCCCCTGTGCTTGAACTATCGATAAACTAAACTACGTCCGTGAGCCAACAAGCTCTCCCTTCTGAGCTGAAACGCTACCACCAATAGCAGTTGATGCAACCTCCCTCAATTTAAACTATTCGTGTTTGAGTTGAGATTCCCACTCGGGTTGTTTATTCATTCGTGCCGTTTTACCACCTGAAGGGTGAACCTTGGATAGAACTATTTACTTAAAATCAGTTTCGATTTTCTATTAGCAGTAAAAAGTAATTCGACACTAACAAAAAAAAAAAGGTGGCTTTCGTGCCGCTCTAATTCACAAATAGCTCATTTATCAATTTTTCTACGAGAGCACACGATTGATTATTCTCCATTACGAAATTGAAAAATAAAATTCTACACCTCTCATACGCTGGATGGGACATAAATAGACATGAGATCTTGACGGTATTCAACAATAAAGAATAGTCAAGAACAAGAGGATTAACTTCGCAGACTCACTCCTGGAGCAGCAGTCGTCAAATGGCGTACAGGGTACGTCCTACCCTTGCGCTTTTCTCTACCTAGCATTACCTAGGCATTATTGTTCCCTTGCTCTTGAGTACTGCACATTTTTTTTTTTTGTAGTTCTATTTTTTTTTAAAGAGAATTGTTTTATTCCAACTCGATGTAATCCCCCAAGGCATATATTTTTCCGAAGTTACAGGATAGGAAGGTGAATATGCTATGAGATAATGGTAAGCTAGTCCCGGAAATTATCATGATTTTTTCCGCTTGGCTAAGAGTAGGAGAGCCGAGCCTCACCTTTGTCAGAAACTTCCATTATTAGATTAAAAACGAAAGCCGCAAAACCTCTCCGGTATATTAAGAATTATGAATATCGCGAACGCGAAATAAGTTGAAATTTCAGCCATTCCTGATGGAATCGGAGTTACGGGCTACGGAAGGTGCAGATATTTGAGAGGGAGATGGGGAGAGGTTGCATCGATCAAAGTAGCTCCATGAAGTTACGAAGAATAATAATTGTGCCCCTTTTTATTTGTTTTCTTTCTCATTCCAGCGAATGTGGGCATCATATTCGCGAGGCTAAATAACCGATGAATTAATTTTGAAAATATCCAATGCTAATTTATCCGATGAATAATTTATGCTTGTTATGATATCGATATAAATATAGAAGCTGTAGGTACTTCATCCGAATCGTTATAACGGATATCTTACCGAGGTAAAATTAAATCGGTAGCTAATTAACTATTGAAAAGTCAGCAAAACTTTTGAGGACCTTTTAATACAAATCTTTGTGCATTTATCGAACGTGCATATAAAAGTCTCGATATAAATTCAGTTTGTAACAGAGGAGAGTGGTATAATAAAAGTTTAAAAGCAGAACTTGAGAAAGTCGGTACTCCGTATTATACGATGTCTTTATATAGCTTTCTTTTTATTTATAGTTTTTTTTATTTCTATTTTTTTTTTATAGGTATCGAGAATACTAAATTTAATCTACTCGAATCGTGGTAGGTATAACCTTTACGAGAATCAAATTGTCATTTGACACACTTGGATAGAATTCTATGCCCATAAATCGATTTTATTGTATCACTTTCAAATGGCAAAAAAAAAAAAATAACCTACTATACGTATAAAGCGCAATGGTACTACGTAAATTTTTGCAGTCCAGCGTGAATAAAATGAAATGAAAGGAATGAAATAGGCTATATTTATTACCATTTACTTCCTGTATATTCCGAATTAGGCCCAGGAGGGAGACTTACGGATATAAAACTGGGAGCAGCCCGCTCTCATGTCCCACGTAGTGGTATGAGGCTGGTCTAACACATATTGTGGTAATATACCTATACGTATGTATTATGTAGAAGGTGGCGTGCAGACGTAGGCAATGTTTTATTTATCAGAATAGGCTGCTTACCACCCTCTCCGACTCCCTCAACTCTCTTTTCCCTCACTCTTCTGGCAGACCGGGAGGGCTTCGACCCCTTTCCTCCAAACAATGGGACGAGGAACGCCATCCACTTTCGACTCTAGGGGGGGAAGGGGCAGAGGGAGATGGGGGGATGGGGGATGGGGGATGGGGGATGGGACGACGACACAGGTTTTTAGAGGGAAGAGCAAACACGGTTTTGAAACGGGTGGGTGGGCGAGTAGCGAGACTCGTCTCGTAAGTACATTCGTTGGTGACACGGTTTGCGAATGATATTTTTTGCACGTGTTTTCTTCCCCCTCACCCGAAACTCTGTGCAATCCCTTTGAACGACGTCCCTACTTCACTCGCGACTTTGTTCAGACTGCACCGTGCCACCTTCGTCTGTCACACTTTCACTTCGTTCTCATTGTGCATCGTCGCTCTTTCTTCTATTTCCTTTCCTTATATGCCCTGCACCCTCTCTTGTCTGAATGCCAGTAGATCGGGAGATTGGATGGTCCTATTTTGTCGTACGATATCTTGATACGGGGAGCGGGAATCTCCCTCCGTACAGCCACACACAAGGGATATTTTATATCACAGGTAGCGCGGTGGGAAAAGGATCTTTTTTACATTTTATTTCACCCCTACCTCAAATATATCATTACTTGGCGAAACGTCGGCCATCTTTCTATCGGAGGGTCGGAGTTTGATTATAGAGTCGATTTAGAAACTATAAGAAATGAGTTTTGAGAAGAAATTCCTCTCGACATTTCAAACATTTTTAATTGGCTTTGCCTCGAAACTAACCCGACTGTGACGCTTTGGCGGAAGCATAAGTTGGATCGGTTTCTTAGACCTCAATATTTTATCGGGATTGGAAGAACTTTAAATTAAAATGTAAAAAAAAGAATATATCTCTTACATCTCTCCTCGAGCTGCTTCCAGCGGCGGTTCGTCTACCTCTTGAAAATCCCGCGTCCATGGAGTGAGTGTTGAGAGAAGATACGTGGCCATCCCTAGCGTCGATTGCAGCACGATGAGGAGGAACCCTCGGTCTGTAGTCGATGGTTTTAGTAGCATGACTTTTAGTCTTGCTGCTATTATTGCTGATCCCATTACCGAGTGTTTTGCTCGTCTTTTTTTGAACAGAAACAGGGCCGATACCGACATCCGAACTCTCTTCATCTGCCTCCTCGACAGGTGAAGGAGGTAGTGGTGGAAATTCTAAAACTTCGACACTCACCTACGGATTAAAGGAACACGAATATCAAGACTGTGCATAAAAGAACAAAGGATGTTTCAAGAGAAATCAAAAGACACACTAGCTGTAGCCGTCAAATGTTTGTTTTGGCAATTGAGTATAATGTACCTGGAAATCTGGATTTTTGGAGTCTTCGAGTATAGCGTCGATAACATTCTCAATCTGTTTTTGATCATTTCCATTTTGCCTAATCCTTCTTCCTCCCGCGTATACTTCCGTACCACTGGGTTTCCGACGGTCATATTCCGCATCAGAGGAGCTGGTTTTGGAAGTTTCTGAATCTGAGCTATTCTGTTTTCTCGGTCTATTATCAAATGGATTATCTATGACCTTTTTGTCATCACATTCGTAGCTGTTTCTTTTAGAGCCCGTATTTTTGGACTCTCCGTTTCTGCGTCTTTTCTCGTAAGATTCGCTGTTTCTGACGTTTTCAATTTCCTTTATAGCGTCGCTGACCTTCTCTAATTGTCTTCTGTTTTCGTTTAATGCTTTTTTAACAATTTGATCTTCGATCAGTAGATTAACAGGTATTTTAGCATCCATACTTTTCGACATAGAAATGGAGACGGGGCCGTTGCAAATCGCCAAGGAATCCAAATTCAATCCCGTCCTGGTCTCTTCTCCTGGAACTACGTCTCCTGATCTAGCCTCTCCTTTGTCTTTATCCGATACATCTGAAATCTCTTCTTCTTCGACGGTAATCTCTAATTGTGCTCTATTACCAGCTTCGTCATTTATCACAGGCAGCGATACAACCCTAACTAAATCAGGTGGAAGTGGCGGCGTAAAATCCGGCGGAGGTTCATCCAGACCTTCGAGTCTTCCTTCTTCAACAGAAAAACATAAGAAACAGTTTAACAATTATTCAAATTATTTTGGCAGGAATTAATTACTGCAAGTAGGTAATACGAAAAACTCATGAAAAATCAACAAAAGGTAGACATTGGAAGATGATAAAAATACCTTTCAGCAGGCTCTTGATATTATCGAAGGTACTGGAGTATCTTTTGCCGTCAGCTAGTCTTGCTTCTTCGCATCCATCGAAGGACAGACTTTTGGTTTTCGTAGGAGTTTTGGGTAACATTTTTCTTTCTTTTTTGCGGCCACGTCTTATAACGTAAGTTCCATTTTTGGTCAGATCTTGGGGTTTTATTTGGTCCAGATCGTTAGTTGAAGAGTCCGAGTACGGCGAGACCAAGTCATCTTCCGTCGCTGAAAGCGGAGGGTCAGGCCAGTCGTCAAAATCTCGCATCTTAGAAGCGGATCCGACACCTGAAATTACATTTTTTTTTTACTCAAATTTACCAAACAAACAATATTTTTCAAACAAACGAAGAACAATTGTAATTTTAACTCACTGGAGACATCGCTGCTTTTTCTTCGTCTTCTTCCAACGACCTTGGTGCTTCCCGGTGCATACAGCGGGTCATCTTCAAGTGAGACTTCCCACGCGATCGAATGTCTTTTTCCGATCGCAGGTGGGGGAGGTAAAAGTTCTTCTAATGAATCGTCGGAAAAATGTTCCTCTTCGGATTGTGTCCTGAAATCTGTAGAGTTTCTAGTAGAAAAATCCGAGTTTCTTGTGGAAAACATATCCGAGTATCTCTCTTCGGAACATCGATCGGACGTTCTCGCGGAGAATCTTTCCTCCCCAGAATCAGCTCTGGGTAATGAGAATGAGAAATCTAAATTGCGTATTGAAAATGGATCAGACGTTGGAACGGACACATGGTCGTTGGAGCTGACGCTGGCAACGGCGATGGAAAAATCCGAGTGAAATCTTTCGTTGGACGTAGAATTAGCTCTGGAGAAATCGGAAGAGTCGCAATTAGCCCTAACCGAAAATCTTTCGACGCTAACAGAGCTGGACCTAGGTATGGATGATCTCTCGGATTCTGAATTCCTGGAGAATCTACCTTCGCTAGAGTCAGAATTGTTTCTACGTCTCGCTTCGCTCTCGGATCTATTTCGATTCATCAATAGTCTATCCTCAACGCTACTTGATTTTACGATCTCATTCTGTCTTTGTTTTCTGAGCAAAGATGCTCGGTCCTTGTCCACCGAGGTATGGCAATGCTGGTTGTGGTGATGTTGGTCGAGTATCGCTTCGGAAGAACGTCGTCTCACTTCCCTGTGTTTTTCAACAGCGGCAGGATTCGTACGAGGTGGAATCCAATTGAAAGACACTTTTCCGTCGTAAGGTAAACTCGCAAATTTGCTAGGCGGACTCGGAGGATCTGCGAAACGAAATGGTTCCACGATACCATTTTCCCATCCGTACGGTCGCTGGTGGCGAGTTTTTGGCTGAAAATAATTAATAAATCACCGTACAATTATGATATTGATATCAATAGAAAGCGACACAGGATCAAAAAAAATTATCAATTCGACAGGGTGAATTCCACCGAGTTACAATTTATCATAATAAACGAAGAAAATACATCGATCGTCTATCAATTCCGGGTAATATCTCAAATAATACGTACAAGGGTTGTTTGCGTGGTAGCGACATGTCCATGTCGTTTGTGATCCTCCATAGCAGCAATCCATTGCTGTCTTCCGCTTCTCCGCGAAGACGAAGACTGCGAACTTCTCTTTGTTGAGTTGCCCGGAGATACCCTGGAAGAAAATATTTGAAGAAAAAAAAAAAAAAAAAAAAAAGAAAATGAAAATATAGAATTTAATTTTTCCCTCACTACAAGAAATTCAATTTCTGCACAGCCATTATTATCAATGCTCTCAAGATCCTCGCGGTACGTGTACCTAGAGAGAGTTCAGAGATCTAAGTAAAGATAGTCGGTCGGCCGTATAAGTCAAGAGCTGTAGTATAGAGTAAATCTTATGGACTTTAAAGCTCCTTCAGGACTTCCGGTGTTCGGATAAAACTTCGAGGATGGTTGTACCTGTGTATACGATGGTTTAATATTTTCTCGTATATCGACATAATAATATAGTTTGTGTGTCGGTAGAAATGCCTACTACCTGATTATACGTCCGTTGGGATCGATGAATAGCCCATGAAGATTAATAATTGACGTATGCTGACCACATGATATCCGCGGGTAAACGTAAATAATAAATTCTAAGTTTCTAAAGGAACCACAAAGGTGGAGAGACACTCTACCGCAGCCAGAAATAATCGATACACCTACACCACAAGTTTTATGATAGAAAATCAAACTTACATTGGTAACAGCGTGGATATAAGACGTTCCGCTTCTTCTGGTGGCGGTGGAAATTCCGCGACGAATGATTCGGCATTATTATCCTGTGGTTCTGGACAGTCGGGGACCGGACGTAACGCTACAAGTGCCATTTTTGCTTTTCGTCCATTCATGCTCATGTACCCGTCGTCTTCGGACTGATGCCCTGTTCGATTAAAATGATTATTCGAAGACCGGAAGAATATTATAACTTTTCTTACAACAATCAGACGTTCGTTTTTTGATTATTAGCATGTGTCAGAATACTCTACATAGGCGCGGGTTCTCCCCATATTCAGCGTACAAAAATGATGAAATGGATGAAAGCAAGTAAAACGATTGTTGTTCTTATAAAAATGCCTTTTCCGAACCTAAAGAGGGGCTTTCGTCTTCAGGTGTAATTCCAATACTGGGTTCGGTACTGCTCCCACAATTTTCACCCCCGGCGCCTCCGTCGCCCTCAACCTCGTTCTCGTCGTACTCTGAGAGTACCTTGTCCAGTAGTTCGATTGACCGTTGAACATCGTCACCTCTGGAACAAACGCATTGTTCAATTCTATAGAGATCGTTAAACTTTATTATAATAATTATGTAAAATCAAACAAATAATGATTTCAACTAAACACGACAAACAATATTCTTTTTTTGGTAAGTCGTAATGTATTTTGAGCTCAGGAATCCGAATCTGCGAGCTAAATTGATCCATCTATAAAACTGATCGAGTTATCGTCAATTTATTGCTCTTGGTAGCGAAAAAATACAGATATATCTTGATGGGATTTATTCGTAGCTTGATTTAGTCAACGAATCCGTGTTCCTGAGGTCAAAGTACGTTAGAAAAGTGTCCTGCAATCGATTTTGAAAATACTTCATTTTTGGCCCAAAAATTGAAAAAATCCAAAGGGGTATACCTTAGATTTTTCTGGATTTTGGGGTCAAAAATCGACATTTTTTTAAATCGATGGTAGGACACTTTTCTGACGTAATTTGACCTCAGGAACACGAATCTGCAAGTAAAATTGATCTATCTATAAAATCGATCGAGTTATCGCCAATTTATCGTCTTGAAAAGTGAAAAAATCTAGATATCTCGATGGGATATTTTGCTAGCTTAATTTAGCCGACGGATTCGTGTTCCTGAGGTCAAAACACGTTGGAAAAGTGTCCTGCAATCCAATTTAAAAATTCTTGACTTTTGGCCAAAAAATTGAAAAAATCCGAAGATGTTGTGTACCCCTTCATCAACTTTTTAGAATAGGATACGCCAGGAGTAGATGAAAAAAAGAAAAAAAAAAAAGAATATACTGTATATAAATATATACGTGCTTATTATATAAGGCTTCTGTCAGTTGATACACCATAGGTACGAGCTGTGCTGGGTATAACGTATAAACCATTCAATTCGAAGATCAATAATTCGTTATTGGTTTTCGTCCAATTTCTTTTGGATTAAAATGAAATTGATTCGTTATACCATAGCTGGTAGGTGTGCACAGCTGTGATACATACATATACATAGGTATATAGTCACGTGTCCTATATTTGCTACAAGAGTGATCTAAATTTCGTCAACCCACTTTTACCTCTTCGTTCCTACTGCATTGTGAGTGTAACAAACTTTTTCTGACAAAATGCAATCTCCCAATTTACTTTTTTTTTTTCTCTTTTATTTTTGTTTCTCTTCCGGTTCCAAAAGGCTTCAATACATATGCATATAAATTGTCGCGTTGTAAATGAACCGCGCGGGGCATTAAATGACGACGTATATTAAATCAACTGACGAAATGATAAGAGCTGAAAACACCTAGTTATTGACCCAACATATATACCTACATATAAACACGTATAGGTATATCGGGGGCACGGGAATCGTCAGTCTATGTATACATACCTATATAACAACATATATATATTCAGATCAATGCAGGTATGCATACGATGTGTACCAACTTTACGCCCACAGCGCGAATAAATTGATGCGAGCGACTAGAGCAGCAGCAGCAGCTTTGGGTTGGTTGCTTTGGTACATACCTATGTATTTATATACATCGACGTAGGAGTACACATATATGTACTATATACTATATACTATATACTATATAGCATATAACATACATGAGTTAACTTGGTTATTCTACATCGGCCTACACCTAGTCCTAGGTTAATTTTAGATTTAATATAAAGTCTGATGCCATCCGCCGGGACGCGCCCGCAGCCTGCAGGTAGGCTTATGCGGCATCGGTATATATACCTATAGCTATCTATATAGATATCCATATAGGTGTGTGTGGAAAGATCGTCCGTTCCATTACAATTAACCGGTAGATATTCGTATTTACCTAACAGGCGCACACCGTCGAGTTTCATATTAGATTTCACTCGTAAACTTTTACCCGGGTCAACTGAATCTATCTCGAAGGTATATCGGCCAGGTGAGGCTGATTGCAACCTACTCGATCACAAAAAAAAATTGAACTAAAACATTTTTTTTTTTCGTACTACAACTCGTTAAAAAAATGTAATTATAATCAATGTTGAATTTAATCAGATTAAAAGTACTAAGACCTTTAACCAATGTGAAGTGAAATCGTTAATACCTATTCATAGGAATTTGAAAAAAGTCAATTTCCAAAAAATATAACCAATAAAATTTTGGTGTTTTTATCATCACATTTTATGAAAATGTAAAAGAATTATTAAAAGCGTTGTGCTAGAATTCGTGTTTTTCCGATGTTCGATGTTTTTTGATACTAGGAATAAAGTATCAGATAATTTCAGTGAAATGAGCTGTTGTTTAACTATAACGGGGGAGAAGTTATAAAAATTGCGTGGGCGGGGGCGGTTCGTTCTTTACACTAGTTTCTATTACCCTTGGGGGGTGTAGTGTAATAAGTAACGTACAACGCGTACACAATTTTCTTTACAGCAGTTTTCAGCCAAGTTTTCGAGGGGGTGGAAGCAGAAGACGAAGAAGAAGAAGAAGAAGAGGAACAAGAAAAAGAGGGTGAAGATCCCGGAAGACGAGGGGTTTGTAAAATAGAGAGAGAGAGAAAGGAATGTGATTTATCATTAGGGTAGAAACTTTACTTTACTTTACTTTACTTTGTTATAAGACCCTGTTTCACACAAGTGAAAGAGAACGAGAAGAAAAAAAAAAAAAAAAATTTCGACGACTTAGGACTAAGAAAATTTCCCATCGTTATCACTTTATAATACCAAAATTAAGTACCTAGTAATCCTCGGAAAACGGTTATACACGGAACATAAAAAAAAAAAAAATATAAGAGCAACGAATAGGAGATGAAACAGCGCTACGTCGTTGTTACGTAACGACGAAAGAATAATTATTATCAGTTTGTTAAAATTATTATGCTTACATACCACTGCAGCGCGCATAGGTTATGAGTGGATAATTGGGGGTAGGTATAGGTAGGTAGATATGGACGTAGACGACTGCGTCGGGGTTTAGGTTTTACTTGATAATCAATGTTGCAGTAACTCCAGTGGCTGCAGCGCATTGAGAATAGGAGTATATAAATAGTCGGGATGAGCTACAGCTACAGTATAGCGCAGTAGATAATTACCGTACCGGCTCTTCTCTATCTCCTGTACAAATTAACTCATCCTCGCTAATTATTCTTCTTCCCCCAACCCCGTCCATATAGCCACTATATACTTGGGGACAATAGTAAAACGCGCGACGCGTCTATACTCGGTTTGCTGGCGATACGCCGCTGCTGCTGCTGCTTTTAGCGGCGTTCTTCCAGTTACGTTATCATTAGCGTTCCATTAATACACCTTTTATATACGGAATAGCTATGGCTGGTTATGAAAGAGAGACGGATAGGCCAGGTAGCACGTAAGAGTTACGGTGTACCTGTACATGTCTGTGCAGCGATTCTCTTCACTCTTCGTTTCTCTCCAAGTGGCGGGCGGAGCGATACAACTATATGTAGTACAAGCGATATAGATTCTCCTTCTCCACATTATACGAAGGTACAGCGAATTTTCCGTAGTTCTCATCGCGATCACTTCATATGATATTTGTAATTAACACAACAATTACACGTGCATGTGCAGTATTATGTAAGTTTGATGGGTACAAGTTTCTGTCAAATGAACGAACTAACGAACGGACGAATGAATGAATGAATGGACGAACAAACGAACAAATGAACGAACGAACGAACGAAGCTACCCTTATAATTTGCATTGTTTACCTGCCCATTGAAACGAGTCGGAGCGTGCAATGTACTCTGTGTCTAATCACATCTCATCATCCTGCACTCTCCAAACAACAGAGTCGTCGTCGTTATCAAGGCGAAGGTGAAGTGGGAGAATAAGAAGAAGAAGAAGATGAGGAAGATGAAGACGAATAAGAGTAGTATATAACGTGGCAGGTGGATTACACGGTATGATATTAGGACTACTCTCCAGGAAGTGTCAACGATCCTCGAATACGTTGTGCATACATGCCATCAGCTAGTTAGCGCTTCCATCCATTCATTCGACATAGTTTCGCCAAGAGTATACGTCATGACGGGTCCCTTTCCACCCCTTTCCACCCCATTCCTACATTGTATTAACTAATGCCACCCTGTACTATTCACTTTGGGTTATATTTACTCTTCCCACCCCGCGTCACCCGCCCGCCCGCCCCCAGGTTTAACGAAGCTCGAATGTTTAGTCCTTTCCGCACTAATGACCATACATTAGCAATATTTGTCGAAAAATTTTCTATCTCAACGATGAACGTTATGATCCGATATATAATACTATAACTTTGCTTAGTTAGTTGTGCCTACTATAGGTATAATAATACATATGTTACATATATCTATGTATACCTATGTGAACAAACAGTTCGTTAAACTAACGGCCAAACAACACGAGATATGTAATTTTCCATGTGGCCATATGTTCGTTTATACATGAAATTTGAATCGAGGGGATGAATCACTGTTTCTTTCTTCTTTTTCTTCTTTTTTTCTTTTTCTTTTACTTTTACTTTTTCCTCATCATTTCATCATGCGGTTATTTGCAAGTCATATAGTTTAAAACTTGTACAAGTTTTTCCATAACGCTTTTTGCGTCATAGATATACGTGATATAATAAAATTCGAGGAGGGTAGGTACTGCATTATTTTATTAATTAAAGACATCTATACTCCGATGTCCAAAAAAAAAAAAGAACAAAAAAAAAAGAACGCTTTTCAAAAGTTTTCAACGAAGTTTTCCCCAGCACCCCCAATAGCCGGCATAAGCAGCAGTTGTGGCATACCAAAACCTGCTATAGGGGAGATTCGCCCTGAACGAAATTACAATACGTACAAGACATTGCAAAAAAAAAGAAAAAAGAATTAAAATAATACAAATATAAACTAAATTAATTAATTTTGAAAAATAATAATCTCCATATATTTTGTGATGATAAATAATTGGATTATTTCATCAAATTTTAAAGGTTATTAAAGAACCTTCGCATGAACCGGTATATCGTAAATTTTTTTTTTTCGTTTTTTTTTTTATGATCGCTTTTTAATCTCGTTAAATTTTATAGACATGTTTTTCTGATGATTTTTTTTCTTTCGTTCTTTTTTTTCTACGCGAATAAATGGTATATATATGTATATAAGATCAAAGTGTGTAATCAGTATTTACGAGAGCGAGAGGAGTTTCATTTAAACATATAAAAAAGTCTGGATCAACGCATAGGTAGACGTTCATGGATGGGATGAGGTATTTCAACGCTTTTCATCGTTCACATACCTATACCTACCTATGTATGATATAGTGTGTATGAACCTGAGGGTGCATACGTTTCGATCAAATTTGTTTGATTTATTCATTTATTTATTTGTTTGCACATTTATTTCTATTTTATTTTATTTTATTCTATTTTTGTTTTCATTAACAACTTTTTGCCAATCCAAAAACTAACGCAGGAACGAATTCTGGATTCCTATACATCGAGAGAGATATGTACTGAAAAATAGAAGTGTATAGGTGAGGATAAAAATAGAGGAAAAAGAAAAAAAAAACACCCTATGGATGAAAGGAGCAAAAAAGTTTTTCACGTGCAGCATATATTCGGTGCGGGTGAAAAAGAGAATTCAAAAAAGTACGGGATTTACCTAAATGAGCGAATCTCTATTAAATAAACCCGCGTAGTAACCAAGGAAACGCGATATAGGTATCTCTCTAAGCTGCTGGTCGACGAGGTCGGTCGGTCCTCGAAATCTACGTTTTAACCCATCCCGCAACTCTGCACTGCTCGGATGTTTTTTAATGGGAAATCTTCACTCGCATGTGTTTTCACAAAGCCATGGTCCTTATCTCTATGCAGTACGTTTTCGGTTCGTTAAATGCCAACACTGCGGGCGTTCCGTAAACGCGCGTATGTACACATATATACAGGTAGATAAAGAGGTATATATATAGGAACATATCCTTTGGTACCAAGAAAAGATGAAAATTTCGATAGGTAAATAAACATAAAAATGCGGGTTACAGAGGACATGGAAATATTACACTAAGGGAATTGAATAAATTATGCATTGTTTAAAAATCCGACTTAGAACAACAACGTGTATAATGACGATGAGGAGTAAGGAAGAGGAGTTTGCGTGCAAAGAAGATATCCTCGGTGATCAGATTTTGTCGAAATAGAGAAAGATGAAAAAATCGCTTTACGAGTTTACTAACCGAAGAAGAAAAAGAAAAAAAGAAGAAGTAGAAGGAGACGAGGAACCACTTCGTGACGTTCGGTTAAACTGTTAAAATAGCTGACTGACGACTCACGGTGTTCACTTTGTTATCTCGTTGAGTGTCGACCTCCCCTCCCCCCTGCTTCCTCTCACACCCGATGCCAAAGCCTTCGCACTTTCGGCAGTAGCAGCAGCAGCAGCAGCAGCAGCAGCTCTTATCGAGGAAAAGCTCTTCTAAACTTATCGAGGAGACTTTTCGGACGAATTTACTCCGCTTCCAAAGAAACCGAACGCGCCACCAAAACGACTTCGGAGACTTATATTCCCTTTCCCTTTTCCCTTCCCCTTCTTTTCCTCCCTTCTTTTTACACGATAAAAGGATTTTCCAAAAATTTTCACCCATTCGACGCCACTCCCTCGCTATCGTATACATGTATACAGGTAATAATAATAATAATAATGATGATGATAGAGAATCGCTCAAGTGGTGTACAATATGAAAATCTACATATATGTGTAGGTGTATAAATAGGGCTTTAGTTTACGCAGAGAGCAGGTAGTTATAATAATAATAACAATGATAATAGCAACAACAAATTGTGTCAAGGTTGTCCGGGACTCCTGTCCAGGGATTTACCAAGGTGATGCACAAAACGCGCGGTCGCAGTGGACTCGCGAAGGACACGCAGGAGAGGGGGTGGGGATGGGGGAGGAGGGGGAAGGACTCGTTATCCGGCTGATCTATGTGCGCATGCAGAGGAGAATGGAGGCAAAGGAGGAAGGAAGGACGAAGGAAGGAAGGATGGAAGGAAGGAAGGAAGGAACAAGAGGAGAGAGAGTAGTGATGGGATAAAACCGGGATCTAGGTCACGGGAACCAGGAGCACGACCTGCCAACCTATTTTAATCACAAGTGACTCTCTCTGTGCATGAGTGTTTAATTTTTTAACAGATATAACAAGCTCGGCGAATCACGAATGAACAGTACAACGAACGGTGAAAAAAAAATAATATTTCAAATTTGAAAAACAAAAAAAAAGAAGGAAACGTAAAAGAAAGTGGAAAAAATGGCTCCCCATACACCGAGCGGTGAAAATGTCGGTGAAAAGCCCGGGTTATAATTCCATCTGCTTTTGTTTACGCCGCCCGCCCCGTGTGGTCGAGAAGACTCATATATATACCTATATACATATACATTACATAGGATATCATTACAGCACTCTACGCTACCACCATCGCCATATATGCGGTATGTATATATGTAATCATGTACCTAAAGGTTGAGAGTTGAGAGAGCAGCCGCCCGCGCCGGCCCGCGCGAGTGCGAGCCAGTGAATTTAAACACAGCTTCTCATTCCCTGAATTTCCCTGAATTCCCCTGAATTTTCGCCGAGGTCTGATTACGAGCTGAGTAATGGAGTTTCGTGGTCCGTTGGGTACCTACCCCGGTAGAGAGCAGTAGGTACCAACGATAGCAGATGCCTGCGATATATTATAACAACGAATGACAGAATATACTTATTATACTATATACGTTAATACGCAACACTGCGTACGTTACGCATATTCAAAATAATAAAATAAATAAAAAGAGCTGTAGTCTTTTCGTTTTTCCATTAAAATCTATATCTATATGATTTTATATACACCTAATCTCATACGTTCAATAATGTGGAAAACAATTTGATGCGATTTAATTGATTGATTGCCCCCTCCTCCTCTGCTCTCCTCTCCTCTCCACTCCAACCCCGTCGCTCATTTCATACACGTCAACATCGATTCGATTACACCTGGTAGGTAAATTAATTTCACCGACCGTTCGAGCAGACGGCAAATTTTAAAATTCACTTACAAATATAGCATCATGTGATCATGGTAACAAATAAGGTTTGCACATAGGACGTATACATACCCATATACGTATACGTATACATAAAAGAGAGAAAAACGAACGCGGTTTAAAAAACTCACGTTAGTAAAACGGTCGGGAAAACGTTGAGCCAGAATGTGAACCTGTGCCCCCCCGACCCCGCCCCGGCCCGGAAGTAATTAGTGTTACACACACGCCCTTTCTTGACCCACCCCCCTCCCCCATGGAGAAAAAGGTATAACTATATGTAAACTTATAGCAGAAGCCGTAAAAGTATAACAAAATTTTCAAGAAAAAAGATAGTACCTATTATACAAATATGGTTGGAATATTAACGAGAAGAAAATCGCGTGTACGAAGGAGAAAACGGAAAAAAAAAAGAAAACGAAAAAAATATCATTTTGAGTTGTATAAATATATATTTGCACACACATCACGTACCACATATAATGCTGCGGTGTAATAATATCGTTCGTTCGTTCGTTGCAGGTTGTATTATACCTATTCCATTATAATTGGAAATAATAAATTTTCTTACCCTAATATATTAATTAAAAGGACGTTTATCCGCGTAACACGAAAACAACGCGCGGAAACGACATTATACGTATATTATATATAAGAAGAGCGTAGCGTGCGTGTTAAATTAAAGACCTTAATACTATAACCGAACGTGTATCGATCGATTTGAATTATGTTTCTCCCTCTATCTTGATCGTTAATATCGTTTTTACCTTCTCTTTTTTCTCTCTCTCTTTTACCATTCGCAGTGCTTTTAAACACGATTGCGAAATTCGGGGGAAAGTCAACAAAAATTCAAGACAAAAACCTATATTATCAGATTTTTGGTATCGAACGTTCGTATATGATCGTCTTTCATGTGTAGTACCCCCCGTGTAGTCGTCGTATTTAGAGTTAGTCGGAGACCAGGGTATACTTATATACGACCCCATCGTATAAAACCGAGTGTTCGGAGTTCTCGGTTTAATGAGTCATTTTCGTATTCTTTAACATTTTTAACGAGAGTAAGAGTAGAGTAGAGTAGCTGGTGGGGGTTCGACATTCAGAAAAATCACAAAACCGGTATATTTAATTTTAATGACACGCGGGTAGGTGGAAGGAAGGGTGTATATTGTACCACAGGGTAAATTGGACCGCTCGCCGTACCAAAATAAATTCCAGAGGTAAAATAAACGTAGGTATTTCCGAAACGAATAACCTATGAATTCATAAATTTGCCTATTTTGCGAAATATAATTTGCGTGAGAAGACGTATAAAATTTCACCTCTAACGATGTTCGATTCCAACGAAAACCATAAACCAGTAAACTAAAATTAAATACTAAAAACAATTTTTTGGCCAGGGATCACATTTTGTTTTTTAAATTTAAAAAAAAAAAAGAAGACTTTTTTCTATCATTATACTCACTCCGAAGCGGGATTTCTCCAACGCTGAGTTCCCGCACGCGCCATGAGGCATCGACAACCCGATCTGTAACACATCAAAAAAAAAAAATTAATATACGTGTCTGATCGAAATAATGAGAAAACAAAAACAAACAAAATTAATAAATGAATAACGAATGAAATAATAATTCAGGGTGACGAATAACGACCTCGTTCCGATACCTGTATACCTATCTCGTAAAATGGAATAAAAGCTGTATTATAAAAATAAATAAAAATATCGAATAACCGATAATAAAATAAAAAGAGAAAAAAAAAAGAAACTTATTAATTTCGGCACTTTCCCACCCCCAATAATTTTACAGATTGAGAGATTCGAGTTATATGTACACAAGTCGTTGAGATATTGAAAAATTAAATCAAAGTGCACGCGCCGCCGCTGCCGAGGGATAAAAAAAAAAAAAATGAAGAAAAACGACGGGGGATCGAAGCGAAGAGAAGCGAGGAGAAACGAGATGAGATGAAGAGAGAAGAGCAGGAGAAGCTAGGGGTGGGGAATAAAAATAATAATCAAATGATTAAAAGTCGCCGAGCACTCTAGGTGCATATACCTACCGACTGGTTAACCGCTTATATTATAATTCACGCTAAGCGATCGGTAGGTACCCTGCACATATGCAATTACACTTACATATTTTTAATTACACGCATATATTTCATTCATTTTTACCTATGTAATAATATACCTATATCTATATTGAGACAAAAAAGAAAGAAGCTACACAGATTCAAGCTCGAAGTATTAAAATTAAACCTGCAGCACCCCACATACGTTTCTCACCGCATAAAGTTTATCATATACTATATGGATTTCTGCGAAAACTTATACAGATCGAGTATTTTATAAATCCCCACAAAATCCCCCCGGGTATTAATATGCATTCCGATTCAGTAGCCACGGATGTAACGTGAAACCAAAACGTATAAATATAACACTGAATGAAAATTTAACACACAGAGGAGATACTGCACATATACGTAAATGTTTTTTCAATTCAGATAATTAATAATGTCCTTTGATTTGGTTTATTTGTGTCTTTTTTTTTTTCCATGCTCTAACAATATCTTAATTCCAATTGTGAAGGGGGTTCTGGGCATGTATAAGCATCGGCAGTAGGTAGATAGGTAGTATAGATAGTACAGTCCCTTCGCAAGACAAGAATAAGCGAGTTGCTGGGAAAAAGGGGGATGGGGAAAAGCACTTTGATTTCAAATTCTGGCTATGCATAGATATACGTTAGTCGCTCATAAAATATGCGGATGGCAATCACGTCTGTTGAATGACGAGAGCTTGAAAAAGGGGGTACTGTGGGCCGCGAAAACCGCGAGGCGGGGGCAACGACGAATAATATGCTGAATAGACATCACGGGGAGGAGGAGAAGAGTCGGGTGGGTTTGCTGAATTAGCAAAAAAAGAAAAAAAGGAAAAACAAAAAAAGAGAGAGAAGGAAAAAGAACTCGACGATAACTTGCAACAGGCGCGAGAGTTTTCATTTATTTATAATAACGCACGTATAGGTATACATATACTGCATGAAAATGTGGGATAATTAAAAAAGTAACAGCAAACATTATTAAACAAATGAAATATATTTCATTAATTGTAAAACATATACAGGTACGAAGGGTATATAATATCTGCGAAAGTAAAGTTTGAAAACAAAAAAAAAAGAAGATAAAAACAAGAAATAATTAATTACCCTGGTTGTTATTTACATATATGTAGACGTATACTATAATGAGAGGGCGTTGATAGTATATATTATAGTAAAAAAAAAACAAGAAAAGAAGGGGGTTGAGGAGTAAAAATATGAAAATGAGTAGATAATGAGAGGAGACTAAAAAAAGAAAGTTGAAAAAAATTGTTATCTCGTTATCAGTCGCTCTTCCTTTTTTTTTTTTTTGTTTTTTTTTGTTTCCATCCACGAACGCAATTCGCCGTGGTATAATTCCAGTTGAAAGTTGAAAACTTTATTATATTATACACGAAGCACGAGGGGGGGAAGAAGATGAAGATAATAATGATTTTTCTTTTGGGAATTGGTTCGACGATCCGCATGGGGGGTATACCGATAATATACTATACCTATTTACTATATCTCGCGTACACATCGACACCGCGTAGTTTGGTAGCCCGCCGTCGCGGCGCGGAGCGTCGTGGAATCACCTAATCGCGCCGGTAAAAAACAAGGCAATATCTTAAATTACAATTCCGAGTCGTTGATTTGATCGCGTCGAACGAACGTCTGCAGCTTCCATGCACAGTAAGCCGGGTCAGACAGACGTTGGGATGCAATGGAAAGAGAGAAAAAGAAAAGGAAATTGCAGGGTACGAATTAAACGCGCGCGCTTTACTAAATTTCATATAGGACTCGATTTACGTACGTATGAAAAGGTAAAAATAAAAATGATACATTTCAATCGAAGATGAAGGAGATCAGGTGGAAGTAAGAGGGAAAGAGAAAAAGAGCGAGGATCGAGGATCGAGGGTGCAAAAGAGGGAGGTAGTTATACGGACGAAGGTGGTTGGTTTCCAACGGCATTCGCATAAATCCATAGTCTGCAGACGACTTAAATTTGCCGTCTCCCTAAATCCCGTCGTCCGCCTCATCTGCTCGTCTCCTTATATCCCTGCCACGCCATACCCAACTCCTCTTATATCTCCCGAACATTTCCCTAGACTGAGCTAGCACCCCTCTAAGAGAATTCGTATATAAGCTCTTCGTTCTCCTATCCTTTTCTCCCCTATACTTCCTCCTGCCAACGCGGCGATAACATTTAGCCGGTGATCTGTCTGTGTGTTTATAGGATCAGTTCTATTTTCATCCATCTCTTGCACCCCTGCAGCAGCAGCAGAAGACCGAAACTGATATCCCCACCCCCACCCCCCTGCCTTCGTACACATCCTTATGTTTCGCTGTGCTATACGTATCCTAGTATAGCTATACATACGCCTATTTTCGGATAAAAATTCGTCGCGATGGAACGGGGAGACGGGGGATGATTATGGCCATTGGCCATAAAAAATCATGCGTTATTTTCAAAGATAAAATATATATATAAGCTTACGTAGAGCTGTTACCCGACGTACCCGCGACTATGTATCCTACGCTACCCGCGGCGCAGTGAGCGCGCAAATAAAGGACAATCGATTATCACGCGCACCACCTTGAAGGTGAGCGACTATACAACGGTAAAGTTGACGATGACGTCAGAGTTACTAAACAAAGCAGAATTGTCCAGCGGAAAGATGGTTCAATTTTTTAATCCTGTGTCTCGAAATTTACTACCCGAGGTAACCGAGGTTTCGATTTTCGATTTTACAGGATACTAGGGGCTTTTGTAAACCTCGTGAACCATCACTGTAATCCATTCGTTTAATGGTAAGTGCAACTTTCTTCCTCAAAATTATCAAAAAAAACGGATGATCGGATGAATTGCGTGAAGGATCGAGGTTAAGTTTTAACGAATGTTCCTGCAGGAGGATCTAGGACATGAAGTAGGTATGTAATTACGAAGGTAACGATCAGCGACGGGTATAACTTGTACATAAAATATGTAATTATTAACGTACATCCCCTGCATATACTATATATCTCTGTAAGCTCCGTAATTATATCTTAATTTCCATCATCGCGTGTAAATCCAACGCGCAAGTACATTACGTGTGTAGCTCGAATATCGGTACTGGAGAGGTGAAATACCGATAATTGCATGGGATGTGATGTGACGTCACGATATAGAATGGGATAGGATGGGATGGGATGGGATGGGATAGGTCAAGCACGAAATTGTCTAACGGTAATGTTCGAGTTAATCACGTACCGTAAAACTCGTAGAAAGTATCATCTACTACACCGGAAAACGAGACTCCTGCAGGGGTAAAAGAGTTGATCCGGTCGGGTCAGATACATAAAGTGTATATAAAAATAAAAGACCATCCCAAAAATAAAATAAAATATTCCGCATCACATTAACCGAGTCATTAACTGCGACGCTACAATTTCAAACTATAAAAGTGTAAAAATACGTAAAACTAAATGTAGGTATATGAACATTTTTTTCCCAAGATGCGAGTAGAAATAGGATATAATACTTATTTATAATATGTATGTGAAGTAGTTTGCCCGTTTTGTTTAGCTGTCGACGGGTGCAGATCATCTGTATAGAGAATGATTACGCCGCACGAGTAGGGGCAAAAAAAGAAGAAGGAAAAAAAAAAAGGCCCACGAGAAGAGATGAGAAAAGAAGCGCGGTGTGGCGAAGGAAGGAGAATCAGCTAAGCGGTATACACCGAGGCAAAATAATGGAGCGAAATGGAAATAGAGAGCACCGCGTTCTCACAAAACTCGTCGTCACGGCACCCACAGTCAGTAATAGTAGCAACAGCAAGAGCAAGAGCAAGAGCAGCGTGAGGAGCAACATCCGCATTTCACCAAGTGATCGTTGCTACGGTTATGCCTACCCACCTTGTATGCGATCCGCCTACCCACTACTTATACTACGACACAGTCATCATCATCATCATCGGTTGACTCTCGGGGTCACGTTTTACGTTCTTGCGTTTTATTATATCTGCACACGTTACTTTTTCGCAAATTCGAAACACAAGCAAATTAACCGCCGTGCACTCGCGTACAAATAAACCAAATTCTATGTACGTATGTAAAAAAAAAATTTCTACCGCGTACCCAGCGTACCCATATTATATTTATTGATTAAATGCAGCCATAGCAAATTTATCGCCCCAGGTCAGTTTAATTTACAGAACGAATATATAGGTTGCGTTATAAAATATTCTATAAATATAATCGCGAGGTGTTATTGAAAAATTCCACAGCTGCAGTACGGGCTTGGGATAACCTATATACCTATATGTATAGTCGATCCACGGATGCCCCTCGGTCGATGTTACCCCAACTTCGAAATGGAACGGAGAAAAAAAATTTCACGGAATTTCTAGATTAAACATACGGTTAATAAAGACAAATATCATCGGGCTAGATTTATTTTTCAAAGTTAAAACAACAACGGTTTACATATATTCTCACCTATTCAACCTACTAACTTCATTCCGCAAGAATTTTGCATATCATTATTTATTCCTCTCATACATAGTAGTATATCTTTTCTTTCTATCTCATTTTTTCGTATTATTATTATTATCGTTATGGTTATCATTACTTTTTTAATTTTTCTTCCAGCTTCCATCCCGTCGCTCGAGCTTGGCGAAGAGTATAAAAAAAAAAGAAGATTTTCCCACCACTTGCACTCCGCGCAATTCCTAAGAATATTCTATACATTTTCTTTCCGTATACATACATTTATTTATTCCTCTTATATTGGCCGTCTCGTTTATGCTCATTCAAGAATTTCACTTCCTGGTTATAAACACCATGCGAGAAAGGGAATCTGAATTCTTCTTCGAGAATGTGAATGCGAAAGAATGTAGAGAGAAAAAAGGCGGAGAATAAGAAATGGGTAAGAAAAAACGAAGAAATAAATGAAAAAGAAAAAAGGCGTTTGGAAGAGGCAAAAGTAGGTAGAGGAGCTGCATATAAATTGGTCCACTCGAGTTGAAATTTTGCAGAGAACGCGGGCGCGCGCGTTTGTAGCAGCGTAAACCGAAGCCAGAGGTATAGGGTCGAGTGTAAAGCCTAGAACAAACCTAAAATCTCGAGTCTAGACGCACTAAAGTCTAGACAACGAAAAAGAGAGCATTGGGCAAGTTGTCTTTTCAACTACATTTTATATTCTCCGTCCGAAATTCGGGTGAATTTTTGGTTCAAAAATAACTGCTGAAATGTCAAATATAGGTTCCGATCTCATGTAACGTGAATTGTACGAATATCGTTGAAAGTTGGAATATTTTTTTCTTAAACCAATTGCACGCTGGTTCAAAGTAAAGTAAATTCGTACGAATATGACACGGTATTTGAACACTCACCTTCAACTGTTGAGCGTGCGGCGAGGTGCTGCGATCGCGAGACCAAAATCCATGACTAGTAATTGCAGGTTTTTACTTCCTCTCCTGTAAGAAGAAATAGGAGGGAATTTATTTTTTTTGTTTTCAAAAATTGTATCGATCCTGTAAATAGGTGTATAAATTTATTTTCAACTATACATAAGTACAGAGACGATGTGTTACAGACGTTATCGATTGGCGGTAGTAAATTCTGTTTGTATATATCAATATAAACCAGACCACCACCGCCACGGATCCGCGACCTAAATCTTGAACCTCCACATGCAACGTTTCTTTGATATTTATTTATTTTTTTCTTTTTCATTCTATTTTCTATTGCGTGAGCCATCAATCCGTATAGCGTTGCGTACATTATTCATACAGATTACGCAATATCATCAACATAAACGTATAGGTATACATGTGCCTTGTCTGGATAGCCGCGCGCGGTTACTGCACCGCAATGTCTGTGTAAGCTGCATCAGCTATGACGTGATGAAAGAGGAGAAAAAAGAAGAAGAAAAAAGAACAACATCCGCAGAAAAAAAACATTTGAATCAATGATCAATTAATCGTAGATTTCCTACACATGTTCATTGCATACGTATGACTATGAGAAATGACGTGTAATTTTGATTCGAAAAAGAAGATGAGGAAAATGAAAGATCTGATATAGAAAAAAGGGATGTGGTGTGCCGTAAGTTCCGCCTTAGTTCCGTTTCGTTAAATTTTCCTCAGTCTTTCTCGAAAAGTTTAGTTTGCGTTTCATATGCGTTCAATCATATATCTGTGCTCCCTGTGTTTATACACTTTGCATGTACGCCAGAGAAGTTTGGTTAAAAATACCCAAAGTGAACGCTAACGACGATGACGAGAGTATGCGAAGAACCCTGGAACACTCGAATATTCCGACTATACATTCGTTACATATAACCGCGCGAACAACAGAGGGGGAAAAAATACGAAGAAGAATAAGAACAAGCAAACGTGGTACTCTGTTCTCCGCGTTCACCGTTCACCTATTATGCTCGAGTTGGTTTGGAGCTGTGGGGTCACGGCAGGCTGAGCAACAAAATGAAATTTAGAGATTCGCATCGGTCGGTCCGTCGTTTGTCCTGGTCGTGAAGAAGAAATATTTTTTTGTTTCTTCTTCTCTCGCCATTTCACGTACACCTTAATCATAATTTCTGACCGTCTCCGCAGCGGCTTTTTATTCATTATTATTATCCTCTTGCGGATTAAAACGCGCGCCGCAGACGTTGGTAAACTTTAACCTACCGAGGTATGCTAGTTTTCCTCTACATTTATTTAATTTGAAATAATTTCTACGAAAAATAAAAGCCAATGAGCAACGGAATATTATCGCAGGTAATAAAAATGTTACCGAGAATCTGCAGATACGTAGCGATGTGCAGCGCAATAATAATAATAATAATAATGATGTCGATGATAAATTGGCGATATCGATTCTACAGTTTCTTATATTATTCTCACCCTCTCATTAAAGTGCGACTGTCGTCTGATTAAATTGAAAGCAAGATCTTAAGTCGTCGCTTCTTACCTTAGGAACTTTTCATCTTTTCGAACTATTGTATTTGTTCCGGGAACAATCTCATTATAATTGCATCGAGTTGCTACCTATGCCATAATAGAATCGAGACGACACGAATAACGAGATTAAAATAAAAGTAGAACAAAAACTGGAGGTGTAGGTGCAGGGCAACGATCTTCGGATCCCTCGTCTACTTGTGCTAGTATAGTGATCCGTTCGAACGTGAAATGCTAAGAAAACGCTCGACTGCGAAGAATAGAAAATGAAAGAGTTGTTAATTCACTCTGTTCGTAGGCGTATCGCGGAGCCGCCGGCGCGGAGATGAGTGTAGGTCGTATGAAATCATTTAAAAGTCAATACAAGTGTCGTATGAATTTCGTATATTCCCGTCGACGTGTCAGAGATTCTCGATCATTCTCACGAGCGTTTCATCATCGGGATAATTGAGACGTTTTGACCTGAAAAATATTCGCCTTCAAAATCATTCCGTAACTACAAGAAGACGGTGCGTCGTGTCATTATTCATCTGCGATGCGTATATTCCGGGTGAGATGCGGTAATCCAATATGGCGGCCTACACACATGTCAAAACAAAACACGACGCTGCTATAGGTAAGACTCCATATAAGCCGACCCGCCAACGCATTTCATACCCGATGGGGCTACCTTCGGAGTGCAAAGTAGTGGCGGAATAGTAGCGTACGTATGTTACATACGGAATAACATACGAACTGTTTTTACCCGTTGGATAAAAGCGCAGGCGCGATCGCCAGGCTCGATTCAACCTGAACAACAACCCCTTTTACGTAAACTAGATGCTATGTACGCATTATCAACACCGGAGGATACGTCAACAAAAACGAAGAGCATTAAGAATTGTTCTGATTATATTCTAAAATTAGATATTCTAATTCGAATCACCTACGATCATTGTTGTCATCCTCTCTTCGATCTGCGTCGTTTATCCCTTTCTTCTCCAAACACAACACCGACCCATACAATTCGATTAATCCAATCTGCGTTCACTGTAGTTGAAGAAGTGGAGAGAGAAAAATAGAGAGAAAGAAAGAGAGAGAGAGAAAAAAGAACGTTATGGACGCCGACGGCTTTAGTCTCACACCACCACGATCAGAGATTTTATGATTTCAATAATGCCCCTTGTGCACATACTTGGGCATCTACATTATTGCACGTCTACTACAGTGAAACACAAATAAAAACAAAAAAAAACAAAAACCAGAAACAACAAGAGCGCACTTAGCACAGATCCCAACGACGAACGATGTTAAAAACTACACAACAATAACAATAACACACACAAAACTGCGCAGCTCGACTAGAGGCAGACGCGAGGGCGAAAGAACTAACTGGAATCGTGAGACCGAACGAGTGAAATAAATGATTCAGTAACGAAAAAGTGGCGATGTCGTCACCGCGAGATCTGTTCGCAGACTGCCGAATGCCGCGACGGCCGTCGGTTGTTCTCTGTCTCCCCCGCTCTTGTCTTCCCCACTTCCCCGCTAGGCGCACTACGCGCAGCGGTGAATCGTCGCGTCAGTGATGCTCAAATATTTTGGATTCGAAATTATATGGGACATTCTTTGCCAAGTCGAGGTTTACGGTTTACTGCTTTTCTGTCCGATTATCTACACGTATTAATTCTAAGGCACAGCATCATTGAAAAGAAGCATCTACAAGGACATTGCGAAACGACGAATTGACGGGTTTATAATTCATTAGATTAATTTAATCGATTGCGAAACACGACGCGCGTTTGACGTTTGAGACGACAGTCAGAAAAAATTCCTTCAAGTTCCGCAGCAATTTATTTTTACCGGACCCAAAATCCAGCGTGCTCGTTACTCGACCAGGACATTTTGACCCGAACAGGTTTTTTATGCCGAAAACGAGTAAATTTTGCGAGAGAGGCATACCAATAAAGCGCGTGAAAAAGCAATCCGAAATGTTATAGGTAGGCATAGAAATGAACGATAATGAAACGAGCCAGCTGCAGCTGCTCCGGAATTATTATATACCTAGTTTAATTCTGTAACGAGAAAATTATAAGAAGTATATACGATGTAAGTTGTAACAGTTGGTATGATAC
This sequence comes from Athalia cordata, assembly GCA_963932425.1. NCBI lineage: Eukaryota > Metazoa > Arthropoda > Insecta > Hymenoptera > Athaliidae > Athalia > Athalia cordata. The sequence goes on from OZ010626.1 coordinate 39,869,004, forward strand.
GCTCTCTAATTGTCAAGATCAAAAGTTCGGAGTCTAGACTCGTTTGAACTGGTTATTAGCAAGAATATCGTTCGTTATAGACTTTGGTTAGTTAGTGAAAGGATCATTGCAACCGAAGCTGCCTGCACCTTCTGCAGCAACGTTCATACCTATTCGCGTTGTATGAGTGTACGATACATTTGTACTCTGGTACTGTAGGTCCATGGGAAAGTCCGTAAAATGATGAGAAACATGAATATACATATATAGAAGTTTACGCACGATTTACACTATGGATATTTAATGTATATAACTTTATATAGGTATACGCCACGCTTCTACGCTTTCTCACAATCATTTGACCGTCCAAACCGAAGCCCGACTGCTGCTACAAAGTAGATACATATGTACTTAGGTACATAAGAGGGTATATTCCGAGTCTGCAGAGGTCTACGAACGAATATGTATATGTGTCAGTCACACTCGCGGTGCGTTAGCTTTACTTTAAAACGTCGATATTTTCATCAACGCCACTCGCTTCGCAGGACGAGCTGCTCGCCTCGCGTGGATTAAGAAAGAAGGGCAAGGGGATGAAAAGGGAGACAAGGGAGAGACGAGAGAAAAGGATGACGGGACGGAGTTAGGAATTGAGATTGAGAGAGCGAGAGGGAGAAAGAGCAGTGCCAGCCAGACAGAGTATATCTTACAAGTAAGTACATACGTATAATGTATATAACGTGTAGGTGTTGGTACCTATGCGCCTATGTTCACGAGATACATGGCGCTGTGCTACGTACTACACGTATAGCCCACTACGAACGCACCCACAAAGTTTAAGGGTGATTTTAGCTGCCACGCGATTCGCAGACGCCAGGGGTTTGGGGGTTTGGTGGGTCGGTTTAGGTTTGGCTTGAATTTCGCTTCGTTGGCTTTAGTTCAGAGCTCCGTGCCCGTGTATAGCTTCGTCTCGATCCATGTATATAATCTGTTGCTTTTCATATAGTTAGAAATATGAGTAGATATGATACAACTACATACACACATATACATATATAGATTTATTTCATTGACGGTTACTCACATCATTCGTAATAACTTTTACCGGCCAGTTACTGGCCATACTACAGGTATACGTATAACGCGTTCTGACGAGCGTTCGAAATGAAAAATGAACCAATGCGGCGGCACGTCCTGCAACTCTCTTCACGCAGCGCAATGCTGACTGGCGAACGCTGTCGCTCCGCAGAGTTCAAGCAGTCTGCGATGAAATGAAATCCAAACGCGGATGCGATGAAATGAAATGAAATCAAATCAAATCAAATGAAATGCAGTAAAATGCGGTGCGTTTTGCTAGAGGCAAATTTACGATAACCGCTCGCGCATTGCAATAATATCTACAAGTTTTCAAAACTCGTATCGTCGGTTTATGTCATTCCATCCGACCTCTATTTCCCTCTTCTCCAAATAAATACATATATGACAAATCAGAAGAAGAAAACAACATAATAAATCTCATGATTTTATCATCATTCTATATCGTATCACAGAGTAAACTGTACTATGATTTTGCAACGTCGATTTGGTATAACTATACATATACAATATACATGCACTGAACGGGTGAATTATCACGCCCAATACGTCCGCGCTGATCGTTCCATTATAAACTTTGATTTGAATTCCGATTGATTAATCATGGAATTTGAATGCTTTGCGGCGAAGGGAATCAAAGGGGTGGTTTTCACAAAGCAATATAACCGAACACGCCTGTGGTGTCGGTTGTTTAATGCAGGCCTAAGCGCACCGGGCTTACATTACGTTTTAACTTTTGAAATATATTATTGTCGTATGCCTCGACAAGGGCCCTGATGGGCCGGTAATTACAATAATCATAATGACGACAACAACAACAACAATAATAATAATTCTTAAATAATAATAAATTACGTGTATATATGTATGCAACCAAGCATGAGGAATATTCGAACAAACGAATCTAAAAACAAAAGAAATCCATATCTGTGTGTATACCACGTGCGTGTAACGTGTAAACTAAATTAATTTGTAAGCACCAATTCTCCGTGTACCACCGTATATATAGGTATTATAATCCCCCGCGGGTTGTAACCTCACAATTTATATAATACATTTATATACCAACGTGTATGTGTATTATAAGTATGTACGAGTGTAAAAGGAATACACATACGTGTAAGCAATGCATTGTTCAAAATGGCGAATCGTGCAGGCATATGGTGTGCACGACGTGTAAATTGTCGAGGATAAAATAATATCATTTGAAAAAGAAATCGATAAACATAAATATATAACGTACGTAGAGAATAAATTAGAAAAAAAAAATTCCTATCTTCATCTGGCGGTAACAATAGCAAAACTAAAGTTATATGGATTCACTTTTACCCCGCAAAACGCATTTGAAACTGACAATGAAATATCGTCAATATTATACTATAACGTGTAGATCGCGATTTGGTTCAGCGACAAAACCAGTCGTATAGTTTCGAAATGGATCGTTTGATGCAGTTCGTTCCATAGATGAAAAATAAAAAAAAAATGCGTTGTACGTATACGAGGCGCGTGCAGCACGTACCTATTTCCAAAGTATGGGTGCACGTGGTTTATGGAATTGTTATTGGTCACACGTGACCAGATGTCGGTCGTATGGCATGGGTCGAAATCTCTTGCGACGACGACAGAGCATGCGACATATGTGGTTTCGTACACGAGGGACTATACGGTATACGTAATATGTATAAATGTACGAATGCCCTATACCCGTGTATAAGGCAAGCGCGACACAACCTCCGCAACTCCACATAGCAGATAAATTTTATAATAACGTTGTACTTGTGATATACTATACGTATATTCCCGCGTGTACGCAGGCATAAATTATGCGAGGTTATGTCGTGTCATATGCGTGAAAGAGAAAAATCATTTTCTTTCCTACGACCGACGGTGACGACGACGAGCATCGGTGTGCATGTGGAGATACGTATAGTATAGGCATATTGGCAGGCGCTTTATTTTACCTTCCGTCATACACATTCACCTTCGTACTAGTCGTATTTATTGAGGTATGAAAAAAAGCTAGGCTGTAGGTAGGGTCGATAACGTATTACCTTCCGGATACGCGGATATGGGAATCATCAGCGAGTCGTCGCGAGTTGCAGTTTTCCCTGTAGTCTCAATGATTCCGAGTACCGCAGCTGCAGCGAGAGTAACCACCGGTATATAAGCATAGATTATGGATATACGTGATTGTGGATCGAGGGTATATATCCGCAGTATCCGCGGTATATCCTATTTTATACGACTCATCAGCGTGTACCGAGTTATAGGGTGAGTGATCGTATAACAAGGAGGGAAATAAAATGTGAAGATATAGTTATAGTTAGGTGTATCATAAAAAAATTTTGCTTTTCAATTCCAGGCAGTCGGATAACCGCAAAAATAAATACATATTTACAGCAGATTTGACAACGGAGAACGGTAGAAAAAAAAAAACCTCTGAAAATCGGTGTTCCAAACCACAGCGAATGGCAACTAGAATATCTAACCGCCGTAACGGTCGTCTCTTTGGTCTTTTCTTATTCACCTTAAACCTTGACCGCAAAATGGCGAAATTTCGGAGGTTTCTGAACATAGAAGTTAAGCGAAGCGGTAAAAGGAAGCGAAGGTGAGGGTGAGGGTGAAGTGAAGTGCGTCGCTATACCGAATTTTCAAACTTCCCTGATATATCCGATGATGTATCATAAACATAGGCTCCGCCATTCACCGTGTGGATCGTCTATAGGAATCATTTCCTTTCATAATCCCTTCCCTTTTCGCGTAATCATATTGCATACGATCCTGCTATAGACGTCGAGGGTCGGAGTTTGAGATCGATGCGCGATAGAGGCGAAAGTGAGCAATACGCCACCGCGTACACGAGGTCTGCCAAGTATTGTGTACTATACGCCTCTGTACCTATACATATACCTATTCCCGTATCATTGCGGGAATTAAGAAGTCTGGCTGTACACAGGTCTAACCGCAACTACTGTATAGTATAGCGGAAAACCGCTAGCGAGTCCGCAAACCTGCGGTTTTCGAGCCGTATAGAGGCTCGCGGGAGCGCAACAACCTTTAGCCACAATCTCTCGTACTTATTCGCCTTTCCCCGAATTATTGTCATCTGCGTTTTACCTACTTATATTACCGATATACAATGATCATAACCAAACCACGCGAAGCAAAACTGCATTCCCTGGACTACGTTTTTTTTTTTCACTATTTTGATTTCCTACCATATTATCTTGAGCTAACAAAAATAAGATAAGATAAGAATCAGGCCGATTAAAACTAACAAGACGATGTCACGTCACACTGCAGTATAGTCCAAGTCCAGAAATGTAAAGATGCAAAGTGACACTCCTGGCAGCTAGCGTTCGGGGTGTTGTAGGTCAAAGGTTAAACAAAGGTGGGTGAGATGAGGAGGGGGGGGGGGGAGGAGAGAAGATGGGTGGACGTACCTGAGTGAGTTGTGTGCACCGTACGTATACCCTAGGCGGGAAGGGGTGTACTATATAAGATTAGAGGAGCAAACTTGAAACCCTCGAATGAAAATTCGACTTGACGGTATTTCAATTATAAGCTCGCGAGAGAGCACTTACAATTAATTGACACTTGTACTCCGTGTATAATATATATATATAGATATAGATATATAGATGATGTTGTAGCTATTTATAGACCGATATAAGATTGATTTTATCATGTCGTAACGGTATATTACACGAGATTGGAAAGAAATTTTTCGATCGTATCGAATTAGAAATTTTTTTTTTCATTCTATTTTTTTTCCCCCTTTATAGTTTCGTTCGGTCTTTTAACCCCGCTATTCCGTCAAAGGTATGGGTTACATATATAAAGTCATCGATACACGCTATGTACAGCTGCACAGAAAGATCAGAGGCAGAAAGTAAACAAAAAAAAGAAGAAATAAAAAAAAAACCCCGAAGAGGAGAAAACTCTCCACTTGCGGTGGCTGCTGCGAGTATTGATTGTCGACAGATATATGTATCTCTGTCCCCCCCCCCCTCCCCTCCCCCTTCCCCTCTTGCGTTCGCTCTCCGAAATCCAGGATTCAGAATGTCCCCGTATCTATGTAATACATACGTACGCGAAAGAAAAAATAGAAAAGAAGATAAAAAAAAAACAAAAATAAAAAGAAAAAGAAAAACCAAGGCGACCATCGCAAGGACACCGAGGAGACGACGAACGATCTATATATATAATACTTGATGAATGAAAAAATAAAAATAAATAAAAATATAATAAAATGAAGAAATATACTCGACTTCACAATTATTTTTCTTTTACTATATTATAGACGGTATAGTTCGGAGCGAGAAAAATTATAATTTTCATCGGTGACTACTTATCTGGCATTATTATATACTTACGAGTGTTATATACTATAATAATGTATACATGATACATAGACCCAAGTTATACGATGTCAGGTATAGTTTTAAATTTTTTTTTTACTATTATTATAAATATGTTGTTTTTTTTTATTTCTTCACTCCCGTGATATCGTTCGGCGCATGTTTCACCACCCCTTCTAGCAATTAACGAGACCTACCGGTTATGAGTTATACCTGCCCCCGTTTCACGTTTCGCCCTGATCCCCGTCCCCGTCCCCATCCCCATCCCCGTCCCCGTCCTCGTTCCCGCGTTTGTGCTTGCGGAGCCTGCCGTCTTTATTTTCACGTTTTTGTTTTTACTGTTTCAGCTCGCACGGCGTTAATCGGGGCGTAAAAAAGTGGATTAAATTCAGCTGAAATCTCGCGTGCTGCTTCGGTTTCTGCGATTCTCCACTCGCTTCAACTTCCAACCCCCCACCTGCCCACCTGCCCACCTTCATCGCCGTTTCCATCCTCCTTTCTCCGTTTCGCGTAATGCTGTTTGCTGTACCCGCTATATACAGATGCTGCTGCTGGCTGTACAGCACGCGCGTTTCGCTCTTACTTTTTAGCTACCGACTCTCCTCGCGTTTTACGCGGGGGGGGGATGATGGTGAGATTTTTGTTTCCTTTTTTCTCTCCTTTATTCATCTTCTCTCTCTCTCTCTTTCTCTCCCCCACCCCGCCACGCTTCTTTTCCTCTCTCTCTCTCGCCCCTTCAGAAACAGTCATATCGACCCGCCTCTCGTTCGTTGCCCGACGCAGTCTCTGCGCTGCTATAGATATACCTTCCACCTTCTAGCTATTACTCTCGCCACACATCGCGGATACGTATCTCTTGCAACTAGTCGTCCTTAAACAGATAGAAGGAGAGAAACGAAGAAAAGAAACAAGAGAAAAGAAAGAAAAAATAAGATAGGAAAGGAAAAGCTTCCCCCGCACGACTTACTTCATCTCCATCTTTAATACATCCGCAGATATGAAAAATCCTCCTCCTCTCCCCCTGCACTCCCGACACGACGAATAAGTAAGTTGGTATAATAAGTTGGTATAATTTGCATTACATACAACCTATGGAGACGTAGTCCCGATTCACATCCGTCTATACTTCATGCAGCATAGATTGTGAATATATAAAACTAAACGAACTTTGCTGAAAGAGTTTTGAAATTTTTGTTCGTTCTCACAGCTGTGCTACGCCGAGCTTCTCCATCCCCTGGCTATACACTATCGAACTGAGGCAAATGGATAGTGAATCGAAAGAACTCGAAAAATTTGCTCGAAAAGGTTCCGGACAAATATCGCCGTCAGAAATCTTTGGTAGAACGATGAATTCAAGAATAATGTAAACTTTGTAAACTTTCTCTGAAGCAGCTCCTGTTATTTACACAGCGTTGAAATATCGTGAGTATATTTCTTGAATTTGAATAGCACTCTGTTTGATGATTTTTTATTTTAATTACAATAGTAACAGTGATAGGGATACGAAAATCGATGGATTTTTGGGAGCGGAATAGAACGCGTAGGGTTTGATGATAGCTGGTGGCTAGGCCGACTCGCAATCACTTGTTAGTTTAATTAGTATGAATAACTAATCGAGTTCACTAGTTCAACACGTCGGTTTATAGCTCGGGCGCGTTTGCAGGGCGTCGTTTCTCGTCATTATTAACCAAACGTCGTCTAATTTATGTAGGCCTTATTATCATTATCCGAGGATCCTATAGTTCACTACTTGATGCATGGAATATACGGGTATAACTCTGCGGAAGCACCACCTTAGATTATAATATATACATACGTATAATATGTATAAATATAATACCGAGCGTAGTTCCTTCGTTAAACTTTCTCAAAGTTAAACATCTATACCAAACACATATATATATACGAAAAGGTTTTCACTGGCCGCATTATATTTTATTTCTTTTATACCGTGTAAATTTATACGGACGATCGTTTATCTCGTGTCATCCCACGCCTCGATGTGTAGGTATACATATGTATACATGTGTATATACACGGGGGAAAACTCGAAACAATCGAGTATAATATAAACAATAGTAGGTCAAAATCTATCCTAGAAATCTAGGCGAAATTCTTCCGTTCGTAGAAACTTAATAGAATAATAGAAAAAAAAAGATAAAAATTCAAAGCTAGTCGTTTACTTTGTCTTGGAATGCGTCTAACCCCCTGCGCGCACTTTTACTGTGCGATCTTCAAGACTATTAAGGCGATCGGATGATTTTCTTGTACTTTTTTTCTGCCACATCAACGTCAAAACTAGGCTATATACTCTATATACGTAGGCTATAAATGACACACCATAAGTTGGACGTATACTTGTGTGTTCATGTGTGTTTTATACATACCTATAGTACATACGTACCTAAGGTCGCCACATTTCGAAGACCACGTAGTACCCGCGGCACCTTTTCTCACCCAGCAGGGGATTGAATGGCGTGTAAATAGCGAATGGCAAATGGTAAAATAAATGGCGGATACATAGTGTAGATGTTGAGACTCGTACACATAAACGACGACCGTCGGTTGTCACGCTTTGACGATTTATTCAGTGAAAAAAAAAAGGAACCCCGGAGCAAAGAAGTTAAGACTGTAGGCTACCAGCAGCTATACTGCCACGCACGTCGCGCGATTCTTCCGGAAAGATTTTATCCGTGTAGAGCACATAAAAAAATTCTACGATTTTCGAAGTTGCGAGAAAAATGTCGACGACGCTCTAAAAAAAATCACGATCAGCGATGTAGGGTATGTGTGGACTTTATGATTTACAGTCCATGCTAATTATTGTCATCATTCTCCATAATTATCGTTTCGCTCTAATTTTTCTTTTTTTTTGCCGTTGAACATGAGATATATGGGATGAAACAATTATTAGAAAAAAAAAGGAACCATAAATGAAACATGCAACTCGTCATATCGGAGGACGCGAGCGCGCACAGGGAGTTTGCTATGATTTTAAACTAAAAAGTTTGTACCTAATTCGTTGTATGCCATCGTTACGGCCGGTGCCTAATTGTCTCGCTAGTTAATTAGCTGGCGACACGCGGGACGCAATTAATAAGGAAATGCTAACTCGTCACGAACGCACCATGTATAGTTTTTCCCATCCCGTTGCTATCTCTTTGCAGCTGTTTAAAAATTCCAATTACCTCCATATTGTGTTTTTCTCAAGATCGAAATATGCCGTACGTATAGTGTATCGATACACGTATGTAATTCGCATTCTGTTACATACATATGGCGTAATTAATAGAGTTCTGCTTGGCGCCACACGAATAAATCGTTCATCAAAAGTGTGCATTATTCATTACGCCAATTCCGGATCCGCGTGCTACTCCACCACTGCAATGCCGAGTAATATTCTATATTACTTTCTATTTCTGTAGATGTGTTTATTTTTTTTTGTTCTTCCATACCGAACTATAATAGTACACCGTATACGTAATATTTGGAGCAAATACCGTACAGCTCGCCAGTATAGAAAATAGTATTTCAGTTCTATATAAACTCGACTATTCAACACTCAAAGATATATAACTGTATATAGCTAAATGATAAATGAACTCTCGCGATGTACTGTGCAAGGAGAATATCGCAAAGTTTTCACTCACTTCGCTGTATTATTAAATATCTCCCGACAGCCGTGAGAAATAATCGAACTATAAATACAATCGGCATTATATAATTGACGATTAATACTGGAGTTATCGTAAATTAATACTCGTATGATATATTATGGAAAAGAAATCTGAGACAGCGTCCATATCGACACTAGTTCACCTGATAATTCACCTCATGAGAGAAAAGTGGGATGACGAGTATTTCGCAACCTGCTGTTTAGTTTGTATCTGCGAAGTAGCTACTCGTATTCCTATGATGTACAAAACGTGTATAGATGGACGACGTGCACGTGATTGTGGTCCGCCGGAGGCAGCGCCCCCCTCAGGGAAAGTCGTCTTAACATAAGTCGCGTCGTAGTACGACAGCAACGTTAGATAAAAAAAAAAATATGTTCACCTCGTTTTACATTTATTGTTGGACCCAGACCCTGTACAGTGTTTGACGTGAGTCTCGAGCAATTCTCGATGGACTCTACATCGCGTCGCGTCGTCCTATCGCTGGGAGGCAGGAAGAATGAAGAAGCGCAGAGTTAACGGTGGGTGTGGGTAGCCTTTGCATGTACGACGAACCCGGAGTCCCTATAAAACGACGAACGCGAACGCGAACGAGTGGAGAAGTGCAAAGTGCACGTAAGCGGCAACCTGCGTCGCGTCGCTGGGACACGCTGACTATTGGGGTGCGACGAGAGATGAGAGAGGTATGAAGAGAAACTCGCATGTCTCGTCTCTAGTTTTTCCTCCATATGACTTTAATACATACTACCTATGTACATCTATCTGCATACGTGTATCGCACATCGTCTGAAACGCGTACATTATACATATGACGTAGTGTGCAGGGGCGATATGTATATGCATGCATACGTATATTACGCACGTTGAGTTTCTAATAATTTAGCTACAGTCTCGCTTTTGCCATACGAGATTGCCGCATACGTGAGGACAGCTGACTGGTCGACGCGATTGTACGTCGCTTCGTGGCTGCAGGTACTGACATTTTTTCTTTTTCTTCCCTTTCATTTTCATATTTTTTTCCAGGACTAGATGCCTTCGGTTTCCATCCGCGGCTTTACTCTCGTCAAAAGTCCATTCTCATGATTAGTCTGTCCAGCTACGATTACTAATTGTAAACGTCCGACAGAATTGAAAGCATCAACAGGTATGGTATGTAATTCATATGCAGAACTTCAAATTTTCCGCGGTCGGTGAATTACAATTTTGATTTTTCTCAACCATTAATCTTGTTCTTACTTCATATGTGGGTTAAATAAAATGGAATAACTTTGGATCGTAAATATAAAAACCCTTGACACGCGTCCGTATCTGCGGATGAAAATTAAAAGTTTTGCAAAAGTAAAAAATAGAAAGAAAAAATTTATTTCTTCACCTACTCCCCAATTCCCTTCAGCAATTCGGTTTGTGAAAATTAAAACAATAAATAACACGCACGTCGCATACGTGATATAATTTAGCCAACTGGTAGAGTAGTTCCAAGTGCTCCAAATATAGAAAATTTACATAGTCGATAAAAACGTCACCTCAGCTGACACGCGATTAGGTAAATACATGTATACGAATATGTAGATATATAGAAATTCTGTACTTGAATTTCGAGTAATTAACGTATATACGATCGAGTAGAAACGGAAGAAAAAGATTAACAGAAAAGAAGGAATAAAAAGATGTACAAAAAATTACAGGAACTGGGTGGCAAAAGAGAAGAGAAAACGAAACAACAAACTTCCGCAGATCGTGACGCTATTGCAGGAAGTCAAAGGATCTAATAATGGGCACGTATCTCAGTCAGTCAGTTCGTCGGTGATTCACCTGTAGGTAAACTCATCTCTATATAAATTTATCTCTCGTATTCTAGATGTGACACATATCCGTGTCATGCGTCAATCTATAGATATAGGATATGGTATGTGTACACGAGTGTCGTGAAGCCACATTTACATGTACGTTCGCACCCACGCAAATCTCATATACATACGTACGATATACACCTACTTAAAAGTGACGAGGGTGTGCGGCACACGAGTTTCGCATGCCTTCCGAGCATAATCGGTGGATAATTAATAATATTCTGATACCCTCTCCCCTCCATGATCAGCACTTCGTAAATCGCGCATAGATGTACAAAATACCCTTAGGACAAAATATCCTTTGGACAAAAAAGGATATTTTGTACGAGAGTAGAATTTGACAGGATTAAACATCGTGCGTATTTTTTATTTATTCTTTTTTTCCTTTTAAATTTCTGTCGTCGGTTTCTCCCTATCAGTTAATTGCGGTAAATATAACCCCGAGTTTAATTAGAGGTCAAGAGTTACGCGGCACGGTATGCGGAGTTCGTTCTATCGCAGCGATTGTATAATAAGACGAAATGCGAAAGATATAAGGATTAATTAATTCAACATTCGTATGATAATTAACCGATAATGATAATTAATAATCATTGACCCGAGATATCTTCGCACGAGAAAGCAGAAGGGATCGATGCGTTCGGAGATATAAATGCAGATGTAACAGCGGGTAGTAGGTGTATATAGAAAATCTTTTGTTCAATGCTCGAGCGGCGAATTTACATTTAAATTAGATACGTATAAGCTTTTGTCTAGTAGCAAAAGGCGCTCTTCCATTTACCAGAGATTTTCCACCTCGAATTACACCTCTAAACAATTGAAATCCAACTTTCCTTATATTTATTGCAGGTGATATTAAGGCGACATCTCACATCGCGATAGCATTTATTATAAATAATCGCGGACTAGATTCAAGTAACCCATCGTCACTGTCTTACTCCGATTGCATCGGATTGTCAGTAATCGTCGGATGAAGTTGAGAAAAGACACATTTCCCTTGATTTATTTATCAGATAGTATAACGGGCCACCGTGCTTACGTCAGACTCTTAATCGCATCCAGAACTTATTCTTGTCGTACGTATACCGGAACAGAATAAACGTGCGGACGTGGAAGGCTGAGCGGAATATTTGCAATAAACCCGGCGGCAGGAGCAGCGTGGGTACCTTATACGTACTATACATACGGTGGCGTAGGAATAGTAATTTTTCAAGCCTACACGCATTTGAGAGAAAACAAAGGAGTTATTGTCTGGTACTCGAGGCACGACTTGCATTGCGAGTCGCGACTCCACCTACGTTATATACTTGCAACTTGCAACTCCAGCGACCTGCTCGGTACCATCCGCACGGGGATTTTACGCTTTTACTCCCTGAACTCCCAGGGTGACTCTGCACTCGACGACTTGAGCTAGTCGAACCGCTAAAAATTATACATTTCAATATCTTTGCCGATTTATATCTCATGCTCACGATATCTATGCACACATCGATAAGTAAGGTGGTTCTCGATCGGATCATAAACTCGAATTTTTATACCTCCATCTGAGGGGTTAATGTCGGGATTTCGTTTCAGGTTAAAGTAACGTAGATGATGCTAGGAGCGATCATACGTGCGCGAGACTATAACGAAAACTAATCAGTGTATATGTGGTGAAACAGGAAGAAAGGAAGGAAGGAAGGATGAAAGAAATGCTTGAGGTTGCACGCGAAGATCTAACGAAAAGCGGCCCTTTAGAGTAACCATGACGACGACCCACATTCTCGGAAAACTTATCAAGTTCGTGTCCCATTATTGGTCCATGGGATTCACGTCAAGTTACTAAAATCGTTACTCACGTCTGCGAAGTTCGCTCGACACACGCGAGACTGCAACGTATATGACCCGTTATATCGCAATGCCCACATTTATATGCCACGGGGAATATAATCGTCGATTAATAATCAACGCGCATTTTTACCACTTCTTTTTTGTTTTTTCTTTTGTTTAAAGATCTCCCTAGATCTCCCGAGATTTGATTTCGATCGAGTATTCTCTATTTTATGTATGAAAAAAAAAAGAAGAAGGATCGTTCGATCACGTTGGGAGGGGGTAGGAAAAAAAAATCTATAAATATGTATAACGAATGGGGCTTTCGAATATATCGAAGGTGTATACGTGCAAATGTTGCATAGCTGTGTGTAAGAATTCTGAATGCTGTAGATACTCGAGAAGGACAAGACTGCTTACTGAGTAAAACTCGAGGGGATCCTCGTTGGTTCGGCCTCCTAGGTATAGGTAGGCTGCACCGCTTCGTCGTTGCGAAGTTGGCGGAAGAAAAAGCTAACGCTGAAAAGAAAAAAAAAAGAAGAATAAAAAGAAAAAGGAAAAGAAAGGACGAAAGTCTGGGGGGTGAAAAGACGGGGGTTGAAACGAGGCTGAAAAATAGGAACAGGAGGAAAAGAAGAAGTAGAAGAAGAAGAGGAGAGAAAAGGAAGAAAGGACAGTCGGTCGGTGCCAAGGCTACAACACTGCGGATGGCGAATCGCCTCGAAGATACGTAGAGCCAGAAAATATCGACCCTCTTTCACCCGGTTGGTGCGTCGCGCTGGCTACGTCCACCCCTGATCTCATCCGCCGCCTGGATTACGGAGTCGTAGTCGTAGTCGGAGTCTCGGCCAAACGCCGTGACACAGAATGGGCGAAAAAAATGGAACGAATTTTGCTAATCTACCGCCTCCCTCATCGCAGCATCGCGTTTTCTGAAGAAAAAACAAATAAAAAGGAACAAAGAAAAAGAAAAAAATCGAACGGCGCGGCGAGCCCTCCATGTGAATTTTGATACGCCTAGTCAACATCCGCGTATGTATCTAGCCGTAACGTTCATACGAGCAGAAGGGGAAGAGCATGTCTACCACCCTTCGCTCCGCAATCCCAAACTATTCCAGGATCCTTTACTTTAACCCTGGCGCCCGTTCCGCCATAAGGGAGAAAGGCGAGGGTGTTTTCTGCTTTCGCAAATTCCCCTTTGTCGCCCATTACGCCGTTAACAACGGGTCCAGCGACAACAGCAGCAGCACCACCAGTGGCTCCCGTCGCGACTCCAAACTTACTTAGTTTCAAGCCGAAATATGTCAAAAACGTAAATCCTGCCATCCTGTCGCTGCTCCTGGCGCCTCTACAATGTATAAGGTACTCTCTACTTTTCGTATTGTATTTCACGTAAAGCAAGCTGCGCAGCTGGCGATATGAAAAACAAGAATATTGTGTAGTTTGAATTGATCCTACAAGGATATAGGAGTCGATATAAAAGTTGAGTGCTCGAGTGCTCGAGTGCTGGCGCATGGACGAGTTTCAATCTCTTGTTGTACGTACAATGTTATATACATATTGCAAATGTATATACGAAAAACTAAATGTATCGTTTCTCCTCGATTCTCATATATATATAATCCCATAGATCGAGTCCCATATATTTCGACCAACTAGGTATCGGAAATTCACGTTCCACCGCCGACATAACTTTGTGCCCCCCCGTTCAAAATCCTGACGATGTTCACGCGAGCCCCTCAGCTTAGGGGAAATCGTCGATATCGGCTATTAGTTATCGAGTTTCCACGTGATAAACTAGCGTGAAATGAGCTGAGGATCGATGGACCACAAAACTTCCAAATCCTGGGATATCAATCCCGCTGCAGTGTGAAACTGCAACACCGTCATGTCATGCGCATCTCGAGTAATACCGCTCGACGAGAAGATATTTAAATTGAATAAAAATTTCTACAATTCAGTAACCGATTCTTGCCTCATTCATACTTTATTTTCTCCCTTTGACTGCGTCGTCTAGCCAATTAGGTGGGTACGTACCCCCCTTCTCCCCTCCGCCCCTCCCCAGGCGACTCTTCTAGTGCCGAATATAAAGAGCTCAAGATCCAAGAAACCCGTGAATAACATCTAATTGTAAGACTCGTACTAGTTTGCCCGGCCTCCACCCCCGTCGAGGTAAGAAGGTGGTGTAGGTTTGTGTAGGTGAATCTGTGACTAAAACGTGTCTCGAGTAGTCGTGAGAAAAAGTGTTTGCAATTTCCGAGGTGAAAACTTCATCCGACGCTCAAGAATTAACAGCAGAAGGTATAATAAGGGTCTGGAGAATTGAGGAAAGTCTCGAAATGAAAATAATCTAAGAAATAAAAAAAAATAAAAAAAATAATAAAAGAGTGAACAAATAAGTAAAATAATTCGAGTGCAGATGTGAATCGTGATAAAATGAAATCAGATAAAATAAAATACCTTCAACGCGGTGATGACGCGATTCTTCGCGGTGTCGAAATAAGAAAAAGAAAAAGAAAAAGCAAGAAAAAAAGTATATATTATATAAGGTAAAATTTGGTACGCGTCAGAAATTGTTCCCATGCGGGTGCGATGTTAGGGTCAAAGTTCACGGTGGCATATAACGACGACGTTTCGACGGTGGTGGGCGCGTAGACGTTACCTACGACCTCGGTCTGCTGGTTGGGTCGCGACACGTGGAGCCCAAAAGCCGCAATTTATGATTTGGTGTTATTACAAAAATGTCTGGGAGCAACAAGACCGTCAGGCCTGTCCTAGGAGTCCCTTAACCCCCTTCGGAATAGTTATGATATCACCGAGGTGATCCCTTACTTTTATTTATCACACAACACCGCACCTTACCTAGGTAAACCCACTCTAACTGAGATGTTATACTTTCTTATTGTGATTCTCATCTCATTCTTCCCTCGCAAGTCGCAACAATAACAATGACAAAGAAAAGAACACGCGAGCATGACCGTTTCATTTTGGGAGCTGGGCAGACCATCTAATCGCCTGCACGATATAACGTGAAGAAAATGAAGAGGAAAAGCTGCTGACAAATTTCTCGTCTATTGATCCCTTTCGTCATCATGAGTGGCGCTGTTGAACGTTGGCGTTGATTAAACTTGGTATTAAGCATTTACCTGGAAGTACTCCAGCCAGGAATTAGAAAGCCGTCATTATCGGTCTTATTGTCATTAGGGGACGTTGAATTTGCCAACAATCAAACGTCGATCGAGAATTGATCCCGGTAGGATGTAATCCCATAGAAAATCCGATGTCCTATTCCAAGAATCACGCACGCGTAAGGTCCTCCGAAACAATTGTCGTATACGGCACAGCTATTGAATGATTACCATATGATTATTCCTCGTTTTCCTCGTCCTATTGTTCCTGAAAACTATGCTGAAATAGTCAGAGAGCGGTCAAACTTCTCACACCGGTATGATGAATTTTCCGTAGTTTAATTTTGATAAATATAATTTTCAACCCTGCGGATGGAATAGTGCGGAGTGTTTTAGCTGCAGGCAGTCAGAGAGAGAGGAGGACGCTCCGGAGTGGCGTAGAGTTGGATAGACGTCGACGTCGGTTGACAGTCTGGCGCTCGGTGCTGCTCGGTAACGCCGTTAACGTAATGGAATTGCGTAGCGCTCGCTGATTGGTCCGGGTCAGATGGAGCGCGTAATAAGGACGCGGGCGCTTCCGGCACTTCCTGTTTGTCCCCGTCAACCCCCGTTCGCTCGATCCCTCTCCCTCTCTTCATCTCCCTTTCCACGATCTACGCTTCCCAGAAATCTGCAACAAACTACCACCCCTCCCACCCGCCCCTAAGTTCGTTCATCCCTTAGGACACCGTGTAACAGGCGTATATACCTGAGTAACTCGAAGGAGTAAAAAAGTCGATGGAGGTCAGGGATGAACTGACAGATCGTAAAAAAATGGGGACATTTATCACGGCGGTTGCAAGATAGGGATTTACTGTTTTCCATGTGTACATCTTAACAATAAAGCAAGGAATTTATACTCGTCAGAATATGGTAATGGGCGGAAGCTCGTTACGCATGAAAATCGAGATCGGATGTTGTAAAAATTTGTGAAGGATAATATTTCGACATCGGAGTACGAGTGAAGGACGAGGAGAGAGAGATGATTCGAGGACAACCCCAAGCTGTCGTTATCTGGTCTTGATTCAGGAAGCAATCTCACCCTCTACGCTACACGCATATTGCTTCCCACCTCATTGCACCCTAATTACCTCTTCCCGTCCTCCCTTCGATCCACCGCTCAACCCCCCCTCCCTGACACCCAGTTATTACGTAACCGAAAATGTTATTACCTCTACGAGTTAGGTTGCAACGTTCGCCAGTAATCCCTCCCATAAATTATCCTGATAATATACGCGTTAATGTCGTTGACTATGATTAGGAGCACGTCGATACGTTGCTTTTTTTTTTTTGTTTCATGAAAAAGTAAAAGGAAGTCAATCGAACCGATTGAGATTTTTCTCTCCGAACCGGTAGAGTATAGCCGTTAAAAGCTAGTCGCTTCACGTGACCGACGTGCGTCTCCTGGGTATCCCTCCGTTGCAGGTATGGGAGGGTGGAGTGTGAGGTGGGCCAATATTTCTTTTCCCAATAGTCGTCGTTCTAAGCGTATCAGATTCTTAAGCGTTTGGTTCGATCGACTAAATCTTCAGCTCTAGACTCGGCGGCAGCTCGTCGAAGTGAACCAGAGAACGGCTCTTCCATACGAAAATCAGTGAGCTAGTAAATCTATTTTATCGCGTGTAGCCGATCAATTGATTGCGTTCGATTAACCCCACCTGCCAAAAGTATATAAACCATATCTCTATATCTGTAGAAATTCCATACGAAGATGCGTATAATTGAATATCGTGTACCGTTATTAGTATAAGTCAGTATTACATGGGATAATTTTTCCAATTATCCATAACACCGGTAAAATCGATCCGGTTTCAATTCCCTTTGAAAACAGGATATACTGAACAGAACACAATTAGCGGCGTGAAAAGAATTGGGCCATTGGAGTTACTGGTTGATGTATTATAATCACAATTGATTTCACGCCCATGCCGATATCTCTGATGCAATTTATAATTATTATGTATCCATCGATTGCTTATACACTACAGATGCATGCCGTACATAAAACAAGGTGCAACGTCGAACCAAACTTGACGTTTTAATGACCCTTTTGAATTTCTCCGCCGGCGCGATGACGCCGACTATCGAGACGGTGCATCGCCAGAGTACCCTCGACACCTCCCGACCTCATATAATTTACATCTTTCGAAGATCGAAGAGGAAAACAGTCCTCGGAAAAATTTAAACGCAGTCAGTGTAATCGAGAGGATTTTCCATCGCCCGTCCCTACGTCCCTCGTCGAGCTTATATTTTCAAGAAGAAATCACAGATAGGTAAATATCGGAAAGAAATCTTGAAATTCGGCTGCTGGTTCAATGAGCCGTCGCCGAGCTAGATGTGGTAATTGAGGAGGGCGCTATTAAATACAAAGATCTTGGCAACGAGTCGTGGCCCCAAAGCTTTTCCCAACCCCGTCTGCGTCTACGGCTCAAATCCGTCGCCCCCCCTACTATGCATAGAGCATTCCGTGCCAATTCGACCACCAACCCCTCGAATGGGGTCTACAATTTTCTGTGTACGATCGTTCCGCGGCTCTCGAAGGTAATTATTATATTCTTTTTGTGAATATTTCCAAGCGATTCGGAGCAGCGATAATTTTCCGAAAACGAGATATTGATCGACCGCACGAGCGGTTTTTTCCCGCGAGGCTTCCCAGCAGCGTTCATTCGATGTGAAATCAAATCCTGCAATTTTTCCCTGGATAAAACTCCGCGGTGGCGCACCTTCGTCACTTCGAAGGTTGATCGGCAAGCAGGTGCAAGGACGTACCTAAGTCCCCTCTATCCTCGATCTCAACGTCAAGTTGGAGGTGAAATATTTAATCGTTGACTCAGAGGCGAGATACGGGTCGACCTGAAAACCCTTTCAAACAAAAAACCCGAACCCTGCACCTGTCCATTGGTGTCTGTCAGCGTTGCCAAAGTGGGAACATATGTACATTCACATGTACTAATGAGCAGAACAGACACAACGGAAACCCGTAGTAATCTGGAGGGAATTGCAAATATTTTCAACCTTGTCCTATACGACAGATGAAATTATTATGAATTATTATAAACTCGTATACCTAACCTGTACCCGAATTATAATCGTCAAACTTGAAGGATCAGGATGAGGATGAGTCGGGAAGGGAGTGGGAGGTAAATTAGATTCTCTGCAACTTGGTCTCAAATCCCACAACTCCCCAGCTCAAGTTTTATCACTTCATCGTTTTCACCCCCTTCTGGCCGCAGAGTACAGACGCTTATTATGAAGAAGAATTGTTTTAACCGCAAATCTCCGCTTCCATTTTTTCATTTGACAAAAGTTTAAAAATGAATTATGAAAACTGAGCTTTTCAATTGTTTTCGAGTTTCGAATTAGACAATTTGCTGTATTCTGTGACACACACGTGCAACTTTGCTCGATTATATTATAGCTTTAGTAGATATTATAATTAAACAATCGGAAAAAAAGTTTTTCGAAATGCACAATAAGCCAGCTGTGCGCTTGTGTTTAAACTTTAGCATAGCTTTAAAACAACATCTGCCGGCGACATTTCGCTACTGCGAGAATCTAATGGGAGGAAGAAAGGAACCTATGGGAAGGGGGAATTATGAACGTGTAAGGGTTCGGAAATTATTTGAGTTTAAGATCTGAATTGAAACAGAAATCTACGGAAGGCTGCGCCGCCGGTTGAGGTTGCCAAGACTTTCGAAAATTAATCCTTATTGTTGTTAAGCTCTCGAAAGTTTATTAAAATAAGAATTCGTGTAACATCGCCAATAAAGAAAATGCAGATTTATACGTATCTAGATTGTGGGTGGATCAATAGTCGATATTCAAGATGTTTTTGGAAAAAAAAAAATACTTGCAAAGATTTTCGAAAAATTAAAGAAATGAAAGAAGAAAACTCTGACCATAGTCACGTCACGTTGGATTGAAATCCATACGTAACTTTTTTCTCGCGGGTGAAGGATATGTGTGTGTATATCTAAGGCATTTATGCCGAGACCTGCGTCCTTTTGTCGCTATGGCAACCTGGGCAACGGAAAGGAAGCTACACTCGGCTTGGAAATTGCTCGAGGGTTCATAACTGGATACACAGCCTCCATCCTTCAAGAATTGAAACGGCGCTCTAAAACTATCTTTCGGTTTTCAACCAAGATATCTCCATTTTTTTGCTCCCAAAAGCGAAAAATTTGCAATAACTCGATCAATTTTAGAAATAGATCAATTTAGCGTGCAATTTTGGATTCCTGAGCTCAAAATACATAAGAATAGCCTATAAACCCTCATTAAAAAAAATGTTTAGCTTTGACCCCAAAATTGAAAAAAATCTAAGGCATACCCCTTCGGATTTTTTCAATTTTTGGGCCAAAAATGAAGTATTTTTTAAATTGATCGTAGGACAGTTTTCCAACGTATTTTGACCTCAGGAACACGAATCCGTCGACTAAATTGAGCTATAAAAATATCCCATCGAGATATTTTCATTTTTTCACTTTTCAGAGCGATAAATCGATTATAACTCGATCAATTTCCTAGATAGATCAATTCAACTTGCAGATTCGGACTCCTGAGCTCAAAATGTAGAGAAATTAGAAACGTTGGACGGCTGCAGTCAATTTTTGCGAAGGTCGCGTGTTTCACGGACAACAATAAAAGCAGAAAAATCTATTTGGAATATTAAAGAAAGTAAAAGTACACAGAGACGTACAGGATAAAAGAATGAAAAAGAAACTCCAGAGATCAAGTCATGCAAAAGTGAGTGGTGGAGAAAGGAGAGTCGGGAATAAGAGACTACGTGGAACAAAAGCCGTTCTTATCAACACGACAAAAAAAAGAAAAAGAAAAAAAGAAGATACATCATGTCGTGACGGACAAATGAAAAAAGAAGTAGGAGTTAAAAATTCACCCCAAGCTATGGGGTGCAGAGGAATAAAGCGCGTGGTATTCATCATCTCCGATTGATTTTCATGAAACTTTTTTTTACCGTCATTTTTAGTATTTTTATTATTTACAATTACCAGAAAGACGTCATAAAGGTCGTCGACCCTCAGGTTGTACCGCGACAATCAATCTCACTCGGATGGAGTATCTGAGATAAGTATCGATCGATAAAGATAAAAATATGGAGTAATTTTTATTTTTCAATTCGTTTTCGAATACATATCTCAACTTTATCACGCTCTCCGCAAACGTGACTTTGTTTTATGTTCACGAGATAGCTGCCGGGGTGTTTAACGTGGAAAAGATTTATCGGATAGACTGCAAGGACGCAGCTTCTAATTCCGAGTGGAAGAAGAAGCAATAAATAACCAATCAGAATCCTAATCTCACATTTCTAGTCTCCTTTCCGACACTCGCCGGCGCCATTCCATGACCCTGCAACAGAAAACAGCGCAAAGTACGGCGCCGCCGTATTCGTCCCCCCAACTGCTGGAAATGCCACAACTATAAACGCGACTTTTCCCTCTGCTTCGCAGAAGTTATCCCCAAGATTTTTGTTTACTATTCACGGTACCGTATTCTTCTCGCATATTCTATACCTACGCTCGAATTTTCCAGTTCAATTTTCAAATTGGAAACTATTGTAAAAGAATGACCGAGCCTCGACCAAGTCCGACCTTGGTAAAGGTCGATAATACTCGCGCGAGGTGCTTGTACGGGATACGTGAACACCTATAGAATAAAAGCTCTCTTGGCAAAAGGTTCACGGGAATCGCGGTATATACGCAAAGTATCCTCAAACGTCTCTTGAGAATTTAAGAGCGAAGAACACTTCGGTTAGCTCTTGGTTTCCTGCCCACGATACGATATACAACCGGGGCTGTAGATGATGTGAATAATTTCTCGGACGTTTCAAAAAAAAAATACAGCCATGGTTTTCAGAACCATTTTGTTTTCACTAGTTGTTCCTAGGATTCGTAAACATTATCACCGCAACTCGCATTGAATTCTGCTAGGACAAGAAACAAAAAGATCGGTTGACAGCTGGCAGAGGTATGAAGAGAGTCGGAGACGCGACTTCGAAGAGAAAAAGAATGAGGTGGATCGGTGCGTGGTCTCGACGGATTGAACGCACCCCAAAGTAGTTCATGGTCTATCACTGCCTGGAGGTCTGGTAATATCCGAGGGTGATAAGTGGGAATGAACGAGGTAAGAGGGAGGTAGCTATACCTATACTTATGCATGTACGTATAATGATGTATAAATGGGCACGTATGAGTAATGCAGGCGTACGTGTGACAAGCTGAGCGGAACTCTCGAGGTACTCGGGGGTGTCCCCCGCCGGCATCTCGTTACTCAAATACTTCCTCCGTGCCCCTCTAAAGAGTGGAGAGTTTCTCGCCCCCTTTGCTACTACAGTGTTCCACCCTCCCTGTGTACCGTACTTCGTAAGGCTTCGATATAAGGATGGAATTACTCGTTAGGTCACCACTGTTTTTGACTGCTTTCCCGACTGCTGCTGCCTTCCCTTCTCTCTCTCTTCGCCTTTTTCCCCAGGCAAGCAACCCTTGTTTCTCGCCCTTCTTCGCTCGCCCCAACAGGGCACACCGACCTCGAAGTAGTACACCGTAGGATTCAACGCAACAGCGATGAGGGGTCACAGGAATTGGTTGGAACCAGAAAAAAAATATTAAAACAGACTCGGTGCTCAACCGAAGCCTAATTATGAATTCGCATACACCCCGGTGGTCGACGGAGAACGAACGAATAAACGAACAAACGTTGGATAGGCACGATGAAAGTATAATATGATGTTTACTCATACCGATTTAATAATTCATCAAGCCCCGTATTTGTGGACCGTCTGGCCCTCGTCGTCGCCCGTTGCAACTATAACCGTCGATATGACGATATGACTATTAAAACGCAACATAACGCCCGTATTAGATATGTAAATATTCGGCTGAAACGTTGCGTTCATGTGCACGAGGGGGACGGGCTGCTCCAATTAGTTGGAAAAAGTTCAAAAGTTCTGCACGTATGGATGTGCGGTATATACCATAGCATAAACCTCTGAATTGACGTTACGCGAGGCTTCTCTGACGTCTGCAATGCCTGTCAGTTATACACATACCTATGAAGTTGGCAAGATTTGCGAGTAAGTAAAACGGACAAGTCGCGAGTAGCGAGGCAAACGGCCTGACAGGAGCTCTGCACGTAAAAGAAGGTAAAGCTGAAGCCGAGTAGGACCATTATCTACTCCCTTAACGCGCACGAGTATCGAGTATCTGTCACTCTCTATACAAATTGAATTTTTATGCCCCAAAAAATCGTTTCCCCGAAACCTATTTCGCCCGGCAAACACGAAAAAGAATAAGAGTATAAAGAAGCTGAAGAAGAGGGTAAATAAAACAAAACGCAGTCTGAGGAAATACAGAAGCAAAAAAAAACAGTTTCGCCAGACTATTTGGACCCCCAGGTCTGTGCAGCACCTACTAAATTTCCATGTGGGTGCGATTGCGTATAACCTATTTCGTTTTTCGTATTTCGTATTTCGCTAGCCGTCTGTCTGCTTCTCTTCCCGTCTTATAATTGGTCGGGATGGTTCTTCTTCGAATCGATCCTCTCTCCTGTAAGTTACTTGCAGGTTGGGTACTCAGGTTTGGTTAGGGCTTCCCTTTCGTTAGGGGTCGGGGTTTTGGTCTGCTTAGTTTCACCCTTACACGTATATCTTATGAATTCACACCGGGTGTACAAATTCCGAAAGCAAATGCTCGGATCGGACATCGATACAATAATCTACAGTTCAACGACCAACGATAGAATAACACGAGGTAATATAAGATTGCGTATCAAGGGCGGAAAGTAGGCCGTTTCCGATGGGTGCAGAGTATCTGTAATCGCACTCGTGAGGAACGGCCGTTCGCCCGAGGGACATGCGATTATGTATTTTATTTTATTTTTTTAGTCACACCTGTGCGAAAAGGTTTGATTTTTCGGTGCTACAGCGAAGAGAAAATTTATTCTCCGTTCACTACAAGGGCTCGGAAACTTTTCGTGCAGATGTGACGAAAAAAAAAAAAATCATATCACAGATGTTCGCCAAAACGGGGATTAATCGGCCACCCTGTAAAAGCGATAGAGGAAGCCTCGAGAGCGGTGGCTCTTTATAGCTGATCAATTATTCATCAAGTTTTACTTAGACGCCGGAAAAGCTAGAAGTAGCTGTGCACGCGGGCTTTGCACCTGGCTAAAAAGCGAACCATCAAAGATAGGGAACGAATAGCCGAGAACGACGACGCCACCAGGTGGTTTTCTGCGCTCGCTTTTACGTAAAGACAAGCGTTCGCGATTGCCGGTCTATACACCCGGTCGCGAACCTTTCTACTCTCCTGTAATCGCACGTCAGCCATAATAATGGAATAAGAAACTTGACGAAACTGAGGTAAACGTAACCCAACAACGCCCATCTGTAACAGAGTAAAATTGGATCACCAACGCGAAAACTCCAGGGGAGAAAAAACAACCATGTTGTACCTATTGGATAATTAAACATTTTCGCAACTTTACAATTGAATATAACTATCGCATAACAGCGGCGTGACGCCATTTTTACCAGCTAGTTACTTGCATACATGTTATACCTATGTGCACAGATCATGGATAAATCCATGGCTAGGTAAAGTGAGTACATAACGGGGATAAATATCTGCAGACGGTGGGTGGATGGAGGTGTGATACAGGAATATATATAGCAGTCGCCCAGATGTTGAAGGGGAATGAGGGGTACCGGTTTCCATCGGTTAGAAATCAATGATAGAGTTCGTTAACCCTAAATCCACTTGTCGAAACCGCTGACAATGACTGGTATAATAATGGCTAGTGAACAGGTAATACCGCAGGTATAATCCGCGATTAGAAACGAACTGCTAACGCTGCATTCATCGACTCTTACTTACGATACGATTATGAGAGGTAAGAGAAACTTGGAGAAACCCAGAACTAGAATATCGGAAGGATTACGGGTCGAATGTAAGGCGCAGTTTATCTAATAGTTTTAATATTCGATACGTCAATTACCATCCCACTTCTCCTCTACGCGCCGACGTTCGATCTTCCAAATATGATTTAGGAAAGCGGGGGTTAGCGAGAAGAAAGTTTAGAGGCATATTTCTTGCAGATACTATAAGTACGCAGGTATACCTAAATAATGCATCATAAACTCCTACGTAATGACCACGTAAATTCAGAGGCGAGAACATGACATTTGTTATAAATGGTACATGGGTAGGTATGAATGAATAACGTGTCGCATCTTCTCTGACATTTTGCGTATACAATATCGTAAGTATGGTATTTATGTATTAGATGTTCCAGATGATCTTCACTTACTCGAGGATCATTGCCAAGAGTCCGAGTGTTTACGGAGCTACAAAATCCCGAGGTCACCGACCTTGATACCGTGCGCTCCGGAATAAAAGTTCCGACGAACAAAAATCCAAGTTTAGTATTCGAAAGAAACAAACAACTCAGAGCCCATTTTTTTAAACTGCGAGGTGAATAGATCACCCTCCAATTTGTTAGGGTGGCTCGGTCCTTCCCTTCTTTTTTGGTTTTTTTCTTTTTCCTTTTCTTCAACCGTTACTCCTTTCACTCGAGTCAACGACACGCGCATCCCGGTTGAAAGCAGCTTTCCGTTTCTCTATTCTCTTTTCTTTTCTCAACCCTCGTCATTTCCCTGCTTTAACTGTTTTTACGACACTGATTCCTTTCAATTAACGACAAACCCCTGCGCTCCGCAGTCGCAACACACAAACCCAATGTAATTACGTACACCCATAGTATCGTGCATAAGTGCATGGGTATTTTGCTTATGTTTCTAAATGTAACAGATAAAATGGAAGAAGTTCTTCCTATTATTTTAATGATCGATTGTTAATTACCTATCCGCAATTCCGGGACTTCATTCTTCAGTTAAGATCGGGCGTTCGTAGGTAATCATATTCCAATGTAGAGCAAATAAGTAACCAAGGAAAGTGGCGGCTGTAAGAATATGCGGAACGGCTCCTACGTCGATTCAACTGGCATGTCAAGTGCTGCACGAATTTTATTCCATAAATCTGTATCGTTATAATACAGAATTTGTCAAGATAATACAATACTCAAACGAATGCCGATCACGTCCCGCGAATACAACTGCTCCGCATTTGTACGGATAAAGTAGTGAAAAAAAAAAGTCACGGAAAATTGAAGAACATTCCTCTCCTCACCGTTTCGAATCTAACCGTATTCAACGAATTTTTCTCGTCTTTATTACCCCGTTTACGTTCGTATCGCACCTGCGGGTCAGGTACGTACATAGCCAGGGGTACTTCCGACCGCGGCAAAGACCCTTCGCTGACTGAATGTCGCGAGGGGTTTTGAATCAAGGCGAAGAGATTCGGGGTGGCTTGCGGCAGGGGGCACAGAGGGATGAGGGCAGAAATCGAGCGCGCGCAGTCTTTCAAACGGCTATATTTGCGGAGAGGTACCAACTGCCTACGGAGATTAGACCTTCCGCAGGGGCCAATCAATACGTACCTATTGCTGATCGGATTAATTGCCCATGCTTCAACTAGCCCTTCACAATTTTTATTTTTCTATACATTCCGTTTTAGGTTTATTTATTTATTTCCATCCATTCAGCTGAAATCTGAATGAAGAATTGCGTTGTTGAAAACTTTTGTACGTTCGAAGCTGTGTTTCCCATTACACGTGAAATTCCATTTTCGAATAACACCTGCGGAAAAACTTTTTGGATTATTACACGACACACATGTAACGCAAAAAAATGATCAGATACCCACGCTGTACAATTTGTTACGATGTCCCATTTATGTGAAATCTTTTCTCAATTCTTAAGTTCAGACACATCGAACACAGATGGTGAGTTTTACACGCGTTTGTTTCCTGCAAGTGTAATTTTTTTTTCATAGAAAAATATTTGAAGAGTTGATTATTCTCCTTTTCTTTCTACACGTCGTGTGATAAATTTATAGAAAATGAAACGAGGAATAATTACGTCGTGTCGCCCCGATCTCTGTTCCATTTCCTCTGGAACACGAGCGACGTTGGCGTTGAAATCATCGAGTCTTGTGCTCGTTTTCTTAATGGGAAAAGTTTTTTGATTCTTGGACCCAATTATATACAGCAGCATGACGTTAACGACCGACACCACCCCATCTCCAGCGCTATAAGGTGGTGGACCGGTTTTTTTCCGAAAAATGAATTAGTGCGAAATAAAATTGAATAGATTTTGTAACGAAAATGCGAATCTTCTTCAGCGGAAGTAATCGATAGAAGATGGTGCAGAGGACGTAGGAATGATAAATATAGAACCTTGAATATTTCTCGGGTAAAAAGACGAAGTAGTGGGCAGGAATTATTCAATATCTTAAGAATTCCTTGAAGCTTCAAACCACGCCGTCGTAAGCGATCGTTTCTACAGCAGTGAGCAACGGCAGCCATAACCCCCGTCTCACTTTGAGTCTTAGCTGAGCTATGATTCCTTTTATTTTGGCATACCATCGACCTTGTGCGAGGCTTGAATATGATTTCATAGTCTAACAAAGGTAGGTATAAGCGAGGAAAAGTTATTAGGATTCGACTGCAATTTCAAACGGTGACCAGAAGATTGTCTATAACCACTTGGAAAAATATACATTTTCATAACCGAGTCGTGCAATAAAATTGAATAATATTCATATTCATCAAGAATAAAGTCGCCTGAGGATACGATAGATATCGATCTACCGATCTACTAAAGTAGAGATGTTGGAATTATTCATTTTTCTTTTTTTATCATTCTTGTATTTTTCTCGAATTTTGACAGCCGTTAGGTAAACGGCACCGAGTCTTTGTTCTAATTCGGGCAAAGTCCTCCGGGTTATTCGATGCTATACAATCTCGGGAACAAGTATGAAAAAAAATGCGATGGAAATGTTTAGTGATAGAAAAACTCGGTGATGATAAGCGATAGATTGAAGACAGGGATTATTGACGTCAAGAATTAACCTACAAGAGCGAAAACTGTTTAGTAATTCCGTCGCCTAAATGGAATCTGAAAGAAGCATTACGTCAGACGATGAAGTAACCACTCCGGAAACGAAGGTTGAACTAAACGATGGCGACGCATCGGAAAATCTAGACCCTGATCCCCTTAACTCCGACAGTCAAGTCGCTTCAACTTTTGTCCCCGAGGTAGAAGCGACGTGCCGCGATAAGGTCATGTACTGGTTACGAAATATTTCGGTGACATCTCCAATCCTGGGTGTCCGTCACCCCAATTTCACCTGGCTAACGATATTCCACTGGGTGACGAACGTCGCTTCCGGTCTGCTCTCGTGGGCCCTGCTCTACTTTCTATTCGGGGATTTGGCTGCGCCAAGGGGCGCAATTTTCACCCTGCTTCTTCTGATCGTCGCCGCATACTGCCTCGGCTGGGGATTGACTCACGTTCCGTACCTTCATCTGCCTCCAGTTTTCGGTATGCTGGTAGCAGGGGTCATCGCGAGGAATTCGGGCCTCTACAATATCCGAGATACCATGAGTCCGAAAGCCATGGGTGCCATAAGAAACTTTTGCCTGACCTTCGTCATGGTAAGATCGGGCATACAACTGAACACAACGCCGCTGCGTAGCCACCCCATGTTCCTCATGATCTTGGCCCTCGTACCCTGCACCCTCGAAATGTTCGTCGTGACATTTTGCTTCAAGGGACTACTCGGCTTCCCATGGGACTGGGCATTCCTCGGGGGGTAACCTAAGATTTCTTCTTCTTTTTGTTTTTTCAATCTGAATTGTAAAACTTCCGGAAGAAACCCCTTTGAATATCGACCGAAAATATTTGATCAAGTTTATCATTTTCAGCTGCGTTATAGCCTGCATGTCTCCAGTGGTTACCGTCAACTGTCTCCTGGCCCTTGCGGATCAAGGATACGGAGAGGACAAAGATATTTCCGGACTCTTATGTGCGGCGTGCTCGATCGACGGTGTTCACATAATGGCTGTATTTTCGATAGCTTTTTCCGTGGTATTCGATGGTTTGTTGAAAGAAAAAAAAAAAAAAAAAGAAGAAAGAAAAATAAGCAAACACTCCATCACCGGTTGGTAAATTCCCATCTTTCCGTTTTCAGATTCCGCGACGAATCAGTGGTGGGCTTACCTCCCTCGTGGTCTTCGTGATCTGGCATTCGGTATCATTTTGGGGACCAGTTTAGGATTATTCTTCGTATTTTTCCCGCATCAGAGTTCGGTGGGTATACAACCTCCGATAATTTATTCTCTTTTCCCATAGAATTATCTGTTCTTCGTTTACGCGATTTTTTTGGTTTTTCCGCAGAAATACGCTACGTGGTATCGCACGATTAATTTATTCCTGGGCGCACTCTGTTTCAGTCTCGGAGCTAGCACATTTTTGATAACTGGTGGTGGTTTTCTGGCCACGGTATTCATGGGGTTTGTCGCCTGCACGGGATGGAAAGTGCTCGTTGAAAAATTCGACGTGAGTCTCTGCAATAATTTTCATTCTGGTTTTAAAATGCAAGTGAAGTTGTCATCCGGAATGATTATAATTTTTATAACGAAAGTTCAGGTCACTCAGATTCGTAGAGTGACTGGCATCATATGGCACCTGCTTCAGCCCGTTTTATGCAGCGTGATCGGGGCTGACGTTAATTTTTCGCACTGGACGCTCTCTCGTACAGCTCTTCACGCGTTCTGCATTTTAATCGGACTCGCAGTAAGTCAGTCGCACAGTTCGAACAAAGTAAAATCACCCTCGTAAATGAAACATAGATATATGCGAGTGAAAAAAAAACAAGTAAAATAGAAGCGGAATCCCAGCGATGATGCTGCGGCTTTTTACAGGTTCGACTTGGTTCAGCGGTCTTGTCGACGTTGAAAATGCCCTTTACAATCGGTGAGAGAATTTTCGTTGCCCTTTCCTGGTTGCCGAAGGGCACCGTACAGGTAAGACTAAACGACCTACTTTTAATCGTCGATATTCAAAGGCGTGGATCGCTCGTAAGAATTCTATTTTTCGCTTTCCGTTTCTGTTATGAAATCAGGCTGCGTTGGCCCCGATGGCGTACGAGCACGCTCTGGCGAAGAATAATACCGCTGAAATTGACCTGGCGGAAGACGTTGTGAAAATATCGGTAATGGCTATCGTGATCTTAGCCCCTTTCGGAGCAATGATAATGATGGTAACCGGTCCCCGTTTACTCAATCGGATATCCTCCCACGCTATAGAGGAAAGGAGGCTTCAGAGCCTGAGGGTATTGACCATGAAAGTCAAAAGTCCTCGGAAAAGGAAAAACCGACTCGATCAAATCGACGAAACTCAAGAGTAAAATTATACCCCAAAATGACTCGCTAGCGTTCGTTCCCCCCGACACCAGAGCAGCCACCCGGTAGCACCGCAGAGCTCTCGAGGTAACGAGACTCGCATATCGCGTGCTTCTCTTCAAAAACCGTACTCTCGTAGTAGGCATGAGCGTTAAGAATAGTCTCAGCACTGAGCTTTCATGTTTCAAGTTTCTTTCTTGCGAGATTTCTTGGTATTTCCGACGTAATATTACATAAGCGTGCTTGCGCGGTTGAAGTCAGTCGCGCTGTTGGGTCGGGGTCGGTGGCTATCCCTCGGAATACCCTGTCCACGATACGATGCGATGCGATGCGACGTTTTCGTCATACTTTCGGATCTTTGCTCGACATTTCAAAGGAAATCCTCAACCCCCACTCTCGCGAACAACTCTCAACCACTTTTCAGTCAGAAGAAATCGGGCAAGTGTTGAGGTTTCTACCGTAAATTCCCTCATTCCTCTCATGGTACGCAAATTCTCTTGATGTAAATAAGAGTTTTCTTCATCAGAAAACATCCACTAATAAATGGAAGAACTAGGAATCGACTATGTTCTTTTTTGTCGCACCGAGCGATAGACGAACGGAACCGGAGGGAAAAGTTGGCAGAGATAGGCGAGGGTGCTCTCAAACTTGGAGGCTATACACGTAGTGAGAAACGCGAGTCACGAGATTGGTGTGTGAAATAATCATTATTGGTAAACCGAAACTGGGGCATTAATTATACGAACGCGGTCGGGTGTTGGGTAGGAGTGAGGTATTGTCCTAAAATTGAATCGACACCGAGGAACATTTATACGGCGAAGATAACGAGCGAAATTATATCGTCTTTGCCGATCAGTGACTGTTCGCAGACTATTCGCTGCACCGCACAACTCACTTTACACTTATATTATATACGCTGCGAGAAACAATTTCAAGGAATTCATATCACATCGGATACGTCACAGGTATATCTATAACTTGTACTCGTTACGTGATAACTCGAATCTGCGAATTTTCGAATAAAACAACTATACTTACCAAACTGAGTAGGTGAACGCAGTTGTCGAAGAAACATAATACTCCGAATCCGAGATATCCGGTAAAGATTGTATAAGCAGTGGAGGATAAAAAAAAAATAAGAAAAAAGCACCGCTCGTCAAATTTGATTTCTCCGTTCAATTCAGCGCGGTTGAGTTGACGTTCAGATCAGGGACGTTATATGCAAACATATGTATTGTATATCTATGATGTTTATGCTGCGTCAGGCGCAGCAACAGCAAAGGCCTCGTGTCCCGGTCTACATACGTATCCATATAGGTATGATATTTTATTAATCATCTAGACGGCAGTGTTGATAGACACAAGGTTATAAAAAGATGACGAGGTACAGCGTGTAACTCGGGTCAAAGAACAAAGCATCCCCGCTTGGACTGGAACCCGGCAAGTTGCAGCAGCTAGTTAAGAACGGCGGTTCACAAAGGATTGGTAAGAGGTTCTCGCTGGTTGGCCCTCACGTTTGTTTCGCGTTGAGCTTTAGCCCTAACTAGTAGACTGCTGTGCAGTGCATGTGTGTGGAGGTCTCGTTCCCCGCATGGTCTCATGGCCCGAAGCCATCCTATATACGTGTAAATGTCTGATACTTATACCTATGCAAGGAAAGCTTGCCCCACGACCCCCGCCATTTTCTGTTCGCTGTTTTGCTAAAAGTGCACCGCTTCAGAAGGTGAACATGACGCCGAAGCCCCCGTATCCGGGTACTGATTTTCGTCGGACAATGAAAGTCCTGAGTCAAAGCTCATAGATTGCTACGTAGATAAAGACCGAAGCTCGTCCCGAGATTAGTAGCTACTATAGCCGACGAGCACGCCCAATGAAAATACTCCAAACACTCTAAAAATAAATCCCCGCTCATTTTTTACCTCCATTATATTTTTGTGCAAAAATTAATTATGGAGACGGCACCGATATTTTATCTAATATTTTTTAAATGTGATATAATACTGATTCTCGAACTGGCTTCCGGTAGTAGTCGGTTGTCATCCGTATCATCGACTTTCAGGAAACAGATCGTGAAATCTCTGGGCATAACATTTATTCGCGATTCCCAGTCCCGAACGATTTATTCAATCCCTGCAGTTTATCGCCTGTATTTGATTCGCCTATGCTGAGACGCGGATCTTGAAGCAGAGG
Source organism: Athalia cordata (assembly GCA_963932425.1). Taxonomy (NCBI): domain Eukaryota; kingdom Metazoa; phylum Arthropoda; class Insecta; order Hymenoptera; family Athaliidae; genus Athalia; species Athalia cordata. The sequence goes on from OZ010626.1 coordinate 39,901,445, forward strand.
TGGAGGTGGAGGTACGCCCGTCTTCAGTGAACGCGCTAGACCCATACGATTTGACGTAGGAAAATACCTAAGTATTCCCATTCGTATACTGTTATATTTCGTTTTTGTACTTGTGTACCTGGTATGCGCGCGGTTTCCGAGTCGTTGGAAAATATCCAACTCTGAAATCCCAACCATCCAGAACCGGTCGACGATGTACTCGACTAAAAATTTCCCTCAGGACAAAAAAATCTTCGAGGCTGTAAGGTGAATTGATGCGATACTACCGGAAACAGACCAAAAATGCAGCGAAGGCAAACAATCAGACGTGATTGATTCTCGCAAGGATGCAGACATTATGATTTGTTTTCACAATCGTAACGATTGAATAAAATTAGAGTACAGCATTTTGTTATGATAATCTGGAATTTCCAATATACGAGAAATAAATCGAATAAACTAAACGTACCGCGGTGAATTATCGGCTGTCTGCACGTCTGTATGTCTTATAACATATCCAGAACAACTTTTCTGCCAGGACGATTTTCAATTTCAGAAAATGAGATCCGGTTAAGCTCTTCCACGTAAATGCTCTGCGTATCGCGCTTACGATGCAGAAAACCTGTACCCCCAACCTCCCTTTCCCCTTCGCTCGAGGGATAAACATCGCGCACGAATAAATTCCAACTGACCACGAAGTAGTTTTCCGAATTCACCTGGATCATGATCAGCAGCTTCGATATTAATCATAATTAGACCGAACGTTCGATGCTAGCGATTCATTTTTCACCATTATTTCCCCCATCGACGTATAAGGGAGAATGATTTCTTGCAATTGTAAGATCTGATTATCGCTTAGAATAAAAAAGTTTGTCGAACGACAAACCGTAAACCATATAAAATCACATATCTATATTACTGTGTTATAGGTATAGTTTAGGTCGATATGTTGGCGTGCTGCCAGCCAGACGCCTGGTCTGAGTTTCCTTTTAACAATATCACGAACGAGCGCAGTGGGCTCATATAGCACTGTGTGAATAGAAGATAAACAAAGCAGCACCCCCGTTCGTTGAGTTTATAGAAAAGAAGATATCCACTTTTTATCGTCAGCCGAACTCTTACACTGGGACATATAAAATGGCAAAATACCTCACATACCCTTGCAGCATTTCAGAGACATAATCATTATATCTGTGCAACACATCATCTCTCATTGATGGGCTTTACCCTCACCCATTTAATTATCATATTTATCTGGTCTCACTATTATATTGGAGAATGGTAGAATGTTCCGCATGGAACTACATCGAATGCGGTACACAGACACAGGTGGTAAATACCCAGCAAAATATAACTCAGAAATCGATATGGAAATTGAATACTTACAGGTTTGAATTTGAATCTACCGGAGATTGCGCTGCATACGTGGGTTCAATTCTTTGCAGTCAACGGTTTTCACCTCAGCAAACATTGAACGATTTGAATTTTTACCTATACTACAAAAATTCTCACAAAAATTGAAATAAACTAAAAAACAAGAATATCAGGCCCAATACATCAATTATGTTATGCAATACATACCTACTTACATTTGCTGCATCCTAAAGGGTTGATCAGTCACCAGTTCCAGTTTTTCTCAATATTGTCAGGGTCTGTTACCGACTTAAGACCTGTTCAAGTTGGTGTTCAACAATCTTTTGAACTATCGCACTTTTTTCTTCTTATTGTCAACAAATTTGGTTTACAGACATTCAAATATCGTGTTCAGCGTTGAACGCTCAACATTCGAGGAATATGATACTCCCTGCGCACTCTAACGTCACTCAAGACATACTTCGGTCCCAAGTTTGATTTGAAATTTTTTCTTGTTCTTCGCAGACTTACCCGGTAGCTGTCGGCAATGCCGTACTGTAGAACGTTGAGCGGACGTTGGTAAAAAATAGCGACCCCTAACATTGTGTGCAATACCTTGCACCGTCATCTGGCCGGTGTTCTAGGTACTGATAACTACGGAATACGAATAGATTTCCGTTGCCTGCTCCGTGCTCAGACCCCAACGTGCAGCTTTGCTGCGGGGCTCGAGTCTCGTCGTGGCTCTCCTGCAAGTCTCCGACTCTCCACCCTCTGCTCCTGTCGCTGCAACCCTTGCTTTCTTGGGGACATGATCCATTCGGATCCTACCTAGAGGAAGAAAGAAAAAAAAAACCCTTGCCTCCCTGCAATGCCATGTCAAACAGGACAAAACTGACCTGCCGGCTGTTCGCTGGACCCGATCGTGTTTAAATCCAAATCCGTAGGTCTCCTCACGACTGTTCTCTCCCGAGTAGAGCTCCGCTGTGTGTCGTGTGGGCGCGTTGGTAAGTTGTTGGTAGTGGTGGTTGAGTGTGGTGTAATGTGAGGACAGTCAAGTAACCAATATAACGAATAACGAGTAAAATAACGAGCGAGGAGGCGGCGAGACCCGCTCCACACTCCACAGCGGGAATCTCGCTGAACGAAGGGGCTGTTCGCAGCCGCAGCCCACTGCTGACTGCATAGTGCAGAGCTCCTAGGGCGATCGGGTGATCCTCGTCACCTCCTTGTGTGATCATGGTTCTAGTGGTTCTTCCACATCAAAAAAGCGTAACCCGATTAAGTATAATAATTTGTAATGAAGAATTGTAATCACTGGGTGCTGATCGAACGTCTCTACGATATCACCTTGACCCGAAGACGAACCAGGTAAAAGAGCGAATAGCGCCTGGTGGCTGTAGATCGATCATTTGAGTTTTTTCTCCTATTATTATATCCTGAAAAATTTGCTTATTTCTCTTGTCATCTCCTATTATCAAGTGGAATGTAAAACGATATCCCGTCGTGCACCTATCTACCTATGCAGTGCATTGTCTCGAATCAGTTGTTATGAAATCACAATCAACTCCCTCTTCCCTGTGAGAAATTAATAACGTCGGAGCTACAGAATCTTTTCGAGCCAACCGCGACTGCTCTTGTGTTGATAAAAAGTTTAGTGGTCAGTACTAACTCGAAATGTCAAATTCTATCAATGTTAGTACATGCAACGAATACGGACGGTCTCAATGTATCTTTATCATCACTTTAGCCTCGAACCAAATCAGTCGTAGTATGTACTCTCGTTTTGTGTTGAATGACTTTGGTACACCGAATTTTAAATCCACTTTCGATTTGTAAAAACAATACGGGAAATGTGAAGACCCCCCATGATTTTATTCTCATTATCCCAACCTCTTGACACCAGCTGGAATTTTTATGGATTAGGGTAACTTCTTTATGACTTTTGACTCATGCACATGATCTCTGCATTGTAGGACCTACGGCAACGAGGTTATTCATTGCGCTATGCAATGACTCGCACGCGAATTATTATGAATTTTCGTTAACCTTTCAAGTACTACTACGTATCACTGCTTATCGCGTTATTTTTTTTCTCTCGTTTATTATTAGATTGAAACTTTCCTGATAAGTTATGTCATGGCTGAACCTTAAAAGTTCTTTCTATTTCTTTTTTTTTTCTTGTCTCAGGTGACTAGACTTTCGTATAGAGTGTTAATATTTTTTTTTCTTCCATCATCTACGCTACCAACAAAATCACTTATCCTTGACCTATGGAAAACTGCGCATCTTTCTGATGTGAAAATCTTTCCATCACCAAAGTTGGTAGCTGCTGCATCCCATAGTTATTCCATCACAATCTGCCGTTCAATTACAATTTAGCTCTTCACTTGATAAAATTCTAAATACTCAAATGGTTCCAATTCGAAGCTTCTTTTCCATCTCCTGCAGGTAGCCACATAAATGGGGAAGATCCGGAAGAAACCTGACCTAGTCCATTGCAGTCGATCTCAAAATGTCCTCAGAAATCTTATGTTGCGAGAGCTTGGTCTTCGTACGAACCATAAAACTAGTACTAAAGAGTTGGAGCCTAATGCTGAAACCAATCTTGTACTGAAAGACCATAAAGAGCTGGTATGTGTTGTGATGAAATGTGAAGTAATTACAGATTAGAAAAATTTGACACCTGGAGGTCATTCACTTTTTTTTTTCAGAAATGTGATGTTCCTGGTGTACCAAGAGCTACTTTCTTGATGGTCTTTAGTCCTGACGGGTAAGTTGATAGACCTTACATTTTGTGACATCTTAGCTTTTGTTGTATTGTTTCTTATTCCTCAGGTCGAAAGTTGCGTCTACCCATGGAAATCATAACGTTTACATAACAGATTTAACTTCAGGAAAAAATATTAGAACATTGGCCGGCCATCCTAGAACGCCATGGTGCATTGCTTTCCATCCTTCTTCAAATGAAATTCTGGCATCAGGTTGTCTCGGTGGACAAGTCCGAGTCTGGGATCTCAGTGTGAGTAATCCTTTTTTTCTTCCTGTTATTATTACGAATTTAGCTGGAAGAGCCCAAGAGAAGATTAAAATAACATCAAGATTGGTATTTTATTTATTCATTAGGGAGGAAGTGAAGTTTGGAATGCCGATAGCGAAACCGTTATTGCATCCCTTGCTTTTCACCCATCGGAAAGATTACTTGTTATAGCAACGTACAATGAGGTACATTTCTGGGATTGGAGTCAATCCGAACCCTTTGCTGTGGCTACTACAAGAAATTACAAGGAAAAAGTCAGGTACGTTTGTCACAAACCGATGAAATTAGCTACCAGTATTTGAAACTTGCGAGCCTGTTGTGGTATTCTTGATATTTTATGTTAGATATGTGGCGTTCGATAATTTGGGACGGAAATTGATCACTGGCATCGCTAATGACCCACAACTACAGTCACAGTGGGATCGAACACCGGCAGACATAGTTCCACCTTCAAGAACTAATCTTTTCAGGTATGACATGCTATCCTATTTTACATAGATGACCATGTCAGTATAACCGCAGTCTTAGCCATTTCACAAACCAGTTATAGTTGTTCAGTATCTAAAATTAAATTTGAAAATGTATTGATAGGAAAATTATTTCCTCTCAGATTATCAAGAGAAAGATCCCAAGATCTAGAGAGTTCCCCAAGATATCACCTGTGGAATCAAGGATTGTTTTACGGTGGAAGATGGAGAGATAACTTTAATGATCGAAATTCTCGTAGTAACGATTTTAGAATGCAATATCGCAGAAACCCTCCACCCGAAGATGTTCCAAATGTAACTAGAACCAATAACAATAATAACAACAACGTTGGACCAACTAGAAACAGCTACAGATACTTTGACGAGTACGTTAGGATGCGGAGAGAGCTAGAGGCGCACAGATGTCGTTCTGACGGAGAGCAGATCCACAGATTACTACTCCACGTTAAAGAAAGAGATTTCCGAGTTCGCAGAAACCTCACGGATGATGCAATAACTTTACTCCGCAGGCAATACTTCCTGCACAGGATTTGTGAGAGATTAGCTCCTCTGTCCCAGTCCAGGAGTCCGAATAACGACAGTGGTGCTGGACCCTCGCAACCTCGGGATCGCCAATCGCCAACACCACAGCTGGGCAATGTAATGATTGAAGTTCGTAGGAATAATTATCTCAATTCTGATCCGGACACGCAACGAAATAGCTTGAACGTTTTGCTTGGAAATAATGATAGGAACGCAAGGCCAGATAGCGAAGAAAATAATCAACACATTGAAGAAAGATCAAGCGAAGACAGCAACGATGAGGAATTGTTATCTGGTTTGACGCGAGATAATACATACCCAAACTTTGTAAGCGTAGAACAACGTCACAACAATTTAATTCGTAGATCTGAAAGTCTGGATCAACGCATAGATAATCTTTGGGAAGAAATTAACGAGAGACTCGAAGGTGCCAATGCTCAGGATACTGAACGACGAATAAATTTGTGCTACAGAAATCTCGTCGATCAATATGAAACGCTTGTTCGGAGGTATTTCGACATCTCCAGAAATCGTGACACCGTGAGTCTTATTTAATCCTGGGTACTTTTCCCACGATCCAATGTACACAATTCTTCTGCATAGATTGATGAATTCTTATTGTTTCAGATCGATCGTGGTACGGACCCAATGGATGCTCCGGAGACATCTCGGCCGCGTTCAGCTGAAGATATTCCAGACCCTGAAAGAAGCGAGCCAGCAACAGAAACTTCAATTAGAAGATTAAGGAACGCTTTAAACTCTAGCGCCCAGGCGAATAATGGTAGCTTAGAGAGGTTACAGAGATATAGACGTCTGCTTATTCAACGTTCACACCGGCAAAGAACTGAAGAGAACAGTGTAGAAGAATCTCTCCGCAATTTGAGAGGAGCCTTGAACGCTACAGCCGAAAGTAACAACTCTTGTTTAGCTAGGCTTCAACAATTACGTGAGCGCTTGCAGGAGCATACAGCGAAGCTTTTCCCCAACTCTGCTACCCGAAATTCCAGACTGGAAAGATTGAGGTATGTTCTTAATCTTGAAATCGAAGCTCTGAACATCATGGAGGTTCAGTTTACTACTACGAGTTCTAGGATCGAACAGCTGAGAGATGAATTGACGATATTCAGGCGACATCAGAGAAACCGTCAAAATGCTTCTGATCCAGGTGACATAATTACAAGTGAATCGCAATTATTCCCTCTGCGGGGACCAGATCCCTCTGTTTCCTCTTATAACATTGATTTTTCAGCAAACAACGAACCTCAGTCCTCAACTTCGCAACAGGACAACGAGATATTTCCTGAAGATTTGCTGCCTGAGGGTGGCAACTATTCTGCACAGAATGCAGACGCACCTCTGCATTTTCAAAGTAGTCAGGAGAGACTTGAAACTGGTGCAGAAATTAATTTATCTGGTGAAAATCAAATCAGGCCAAATGTACCTGCAGAAACTAGCAGATCCAGCGTATTTAGACCCAATAGACGTAGACTGTTCACTGATTCTACAGCAGACGAAGGAGAACCGCCAAGGCTACGGCAGCGCCGTGAAGAACGCAGTGCATTGTATCCTAGATATAATGCTAACACTCGAACCTGGATGGAAATACATGGTGGGTTTTAGACTCCTATGTTTCGTTAGTGACTATTGTTAATCACTTGCAGACAAATTCATCTTTACGTCTTATCTTTCTCAGGTGATAGTTCTCAATCGAGCGACGAAGGATTTTCTGGAACAAATGCCCCAGCTACATCAAACTTCACCGTTTCATCCAGGTCAGCATTTCAGCCAAGTGTACCTAGACTCCTGACGCAGGATCGACGTACCTCTAATCCAAGTGGGCAAGATGGAAGAAATACGAATAGAAATGAAGAATTAGCCGATGTAAACAGAAACGAACAGTCTAATGACTCTGTTAATGAGTTGAATGAGTTCGATGTCAGAAATAACAGATCGCTGAGAATTATCAGAAGTACGCACGAGATTGGGCAGGACTTGCGCAGATTTCTGGATTCCTTTCAGAGAAATTTAAATACGGATCAACCAGAGGCAGAAAGGACTGCTCCGGAGGAAAATTTAGCGGATGAAAACCAACGAGAACAATCTGAAAACGGGTACTGGCTATTAGAAGAAAACAGCAACTCTGATTCGAACCATGAGGAACCTGCTGCTAATTCAAATTCTAATTCTAATACGAACACGAATTCGAGGCGATGGACCAGTCGCTGGATAAGCCTCGAACGTAGTTCGCTTGATCCTGGCAGAGCTTCCGATTCTACGAACGAGCGTTTTCAAACTCCTGGTTCCCGCACTCGGACCCTTAGCGAAGATTTGGAGCAAAGAATCCAGATTTTCAATGCTCTTGACGAAGCCAGAGGTGGAGTGAGCAGAACCAATCGGGATCAGTTGTCCCCAGTTTCAATAAATCCAACTCGCTACGAACAACCACCTCTTTTTCCTTTCCGAAGTCTGAGAGAAAATCTCACAAGAAGATCGGAGTTGAACCAAGGTAGTACTGCAGATGTGAATCAGCAATTGAGCACAGATCCTAACATGCTGGAAGAACCAACTATAGTCGTACCAGAAATTCCGGAAATTCCAGAACGCACCGTCGAAGTTTCTTCAGTGGAAAATGATGTTTCGCCAGAAGAAGCCCAGACAAATAATATTCGAAATGTTGTCAATATCAGCGAACAAGAGACGGAAAGTAATCTGCAGAGGATACTCGATTTTGAGAGCGAAATATTTGACCCACTTGCTGCCGCTGCCAATAATCTTGCAAGTACAGATGCGCCTGTTGCAGACAGTAACCGCGAAGAGGAGGGATGGAGAGGCTGGAGAGTCTGCCCTCGAAGACAAAGTCAAGGTCAAACTGATGCTTTAGGGGTTCGTCAGGGGATACAGTTGCTGAGTCGTCATATAGATAACATGCAGCGACTGTGCAGAGCTAGACTGGAAATTGTTCAACTTCAACAGGTGCGCAGAATGTGGGAGGACCTGCAGCGGCAAATACGTTCCCTCCATTTAACAGTCAGAGTTGAAATGCAAAACAATGAAGCTCAGGTACAGGCAGGTGCCAGCGGTAGTAGAACAGTCACTCCTTCAACTTCCGCACAGAGTCCCATGCCTGCTAGTGACTTACAGAGTGAATCGGAAATAAATCTCAAGAAAGCAATCCTAGAGTACTATCAGAGAGAGATAAGTGAGACTGATAAAGATTCTGGCAGCGTAGCTGGAGCTACACTTGACCAAAATCAACCCTCAACCTCAAGGGGTATATCACACTCCTCGAGGACCAATGACAAAGAGAAAACATGTAACTGTGACGAGGCCACATGTATTAGCTTGTCTAATTTACTACCCAGCGAGTCTGAGCTCAGGCTCTTGAACTTACATCCTACTAGCTTATCTGATATACTAGGAAACTTGTACTCCCCAAACTCCCAAGCAGCAAACGAGTCGATGAATCTTGACTCGCAGTCTTCAAATTCAATAAATGCAACCAATGATCATACTTATTCTAATTTAGCTACAGAAAGTGGCTCGACTCAACTCCCCAGCATTTCAAGTCTCGTTTCTAATATAGCAAGCCGCTTGAACTTACCGCCAATACCACCTGGAGTTGCATCATCCTCAAATTTGACCGGAGCATCCAGTTTTGTCGCTCCCCTGCCAAGTATATCCGATCTAGTTTATGCGAATGGCAACCCCAGTGTGCCAAGCACTTCAAATCAATCGGAGACATCAAATTCAGGGACGTCACCTGAGTCTCCAACTAACAATACAAATACTCGTGGAAGACAATACACTTACCAAAGAGTTTGGAGGTATGGTCGGAGAATGTATCTAAGGTTTGTAGCTTTTCTTAACGCCTTCTCAAATCCGACCATGTGAAAGTACCGTACACTTTTTCAACTCTTTGCAGAAGACCAAGGCTCTCAACATTGGGACCACGTAGTATGAAGCGGGGTTCCAGAGCACAGGCGTCTTACAATCCTTTTCGTGTTCTCGAAAATGCTCGCAGAACATGGCCGTTGAGGACGAATACTCCTGCCCGATCCATAGATAGAAGTCGGGAGCAAACAACCACTGAATCTCTGCAAGCCATGATCGTAAGACTCGAGTCTCTTGTGCAACAACAACGAGCATTGGCCAGAAATAGTAACGCACTTAACAGAGGTTCGGACAGTGACAGTCAGCCGGAAAATATAAGAGATACCAATAACGACAATCAGGAAATGGAACAAACGAGAGAAGTTACCAGACTTCGTGCTAGGCAAGTCGAGTTGTGGACTATTTCAAAAATGATTTGAACACGACCATTGCTCGAAATGAATCTAACTAATTATTTGTATTTCTAGACAAGTACTTAGTTTGATGGTCGAAAGTCTCAAGCAATTCTTCGAAGAAAATCGTCCGGGGAATGGATCTCATAATAACGTACTTTACGAGCAGATTTACGGTGAGTAAATATTGCCCCGTGATAACGTTAAAACGAGAAGTATCTGACCGAGTTTGTATTATCCTTGCCTAGAAATGTATGTGCTGCTGCACTTGGCATTGGAATTGACCGATCTTCTGCTAGCACAATTGGTGACGACAAGGCGAGAGTTGGAATCGAGTCAATATGGCCCATTCAGCTCAGACTTGTCTGCTTCGAATCAAGTTCGAACCGGCGAGACTCGCAATAACAACGTTGATAGTAGCCTACAGACTGAAAATAATCGAGACAGTACTGCTAGGTGCGGTAGCAGCGGAAGTACCACAGAAAGACGGCGGACCTCCAATTTCCCTCGACGGAATTCCGACTCAGCAGTTGTAGGGGATACTGCGGGTCCGTCGCAGAATTCTGCTGTAGATCTGCTCTCGAATCATACCAATAGACATTATCGAACTTTGGCAGCGGGGCTGAAAAGGCTGATCAACATATCTTTGCAAGATGCGATATCCACGCGAACCGATAGTGCCGCTTCCCCGAATCAGAGTAACAATCAAAGCACATCAACTACCGTTAATGATGCAACTAATAATCAAAGAAGTAGCTCACGGACCCAAGCGAATTCGAGTAACGCAGGTAACTTGTCAGCTGAAAATGCGCTGTCCGCGGAAGTACAAAGTATCGTCGAAAGAATTCAGAATACTGGAACAATCGATGACGGCGATAACGAGGATCAACATTCGCGCGGATCTGTGCCCCTACCTGTCCGAAATAATACCGGTAACAACAACAATAATCACAGCAATCCTAGTAATAACACAAACGAAAGTGAGCCACCGCGGAATCAGCGAAACAACCGAAGTGCCGATAGAACGGAACGAAATAGAGATAGGGAGAGAAGTGGTAGAAGAATACTTTATAATCGTTACCGTAGATCAGCGAGAGCTCTGCTCAATCTTGGAAGATCTTCAGCATCACATCCAAGTTTGAACCTCACACCGTCCTTATGGTTGAGGCCTACACGAAGCTCTCCTCTTCGTAGAGAACGGCTTATATCCGAGCCAAATTTTGGAGGTAATGCTCACAGCAGAGATGGAGGAATTAGCAGACAAGAGTTTAATGTTCCTGTTGTCCAAGTGAACAACATCCCAGTTCGCGATTTCGAAGGATCGCAAACCAACGCTCGGAGAAGACAAAACACGCCTCCAACCCCTCCGCAAACTCCGCCACCATATTTAATTAATAGCTATTTAAGTAGTAGAGAAAGAGGAAATACTAGTTACCCCAGCGACTTCAGCGATCAACCAGGTCCAAGTTCTTCTCAAACCGGAAATAGCAGAAACCAGGTACGACTTCTTTTTTTCTTACGATGCGCAGACCTCAGCGTATTTCAAATTATGATAATCTCATCCAATTTCATTCATATTCATTTCATTTCAAGTGCAGGCAAAATTTATATCAAGTACGGCAAAATATTTTTGTTCAAAGTGAAACTTTTTTTTTTTTTATTTCAAAACATTCTCTCCTTATATTACAAAATTATGTGATTCAATATTTTATTTCTATTATTATTTATTTTTTATTTATTCATTTTTTTTTTATTTTCTTTTCTTTTGTGGATCAATATGATCATCGCCTGATTAGGATGTAAACGGACGCCAATCAGGGTGGTATCGCCGACCTCTGACAGGGACTGTATCGTCACAGATTCGTCGATGGTTCATAGCGCAAGCAACCTGGAGAGGATCCAGATATCTACATCCTCGCTTTCCGTACGGGTATCACGCAAGCGGGGCAGGAGGCGGTGGGGGAGGAGGAGGAGGAGGAGGAGGAGGACCAGGAGGACCAGGAGGAGGTGGCGGACCTGGTGGTGGTGAAGGAAATGGTAGAGGAGGCGGTGGAGCAGGCGGAAATGGAGGAGGTAGTGGAGCAGGTGGAAACGGAGGAGCTGGTCCAGATCCAGTGAATGACGATAGCGATGATCTTGACTTGAGAGGTAGTTGCACATAATATATTGAATAGATGTCATATGTTTCGGAAGAGAAATGTGGTAGAGTGTTTGGTGAACTACGAACGAAATGTTGCTTTAGATTTGTTTGAATCATTTTTGTCACTAGATCATGTACCGGTGAGTCCATTCATGGCTACTTTCAATGGCTTGGAGGTGCAAAGCCATCGAGTTCAAGCTTGGGACTTTTCTGATGGAGATATTCCAGATATTACGGATCGTAAGCGAAAAAATATTGGACTACAAACAATGGTATTTAATTGCTGTCATCGTCTGATTAACGTACGTTTACTTTTTCAGCTGAAAAAAATATAGTGGTTAAAGAATGCAAGATTCATAATGATGCCAGTGTGGACATATCTTCCGATGGCAAGCTATTGGCGACTCTTCTCCCATCAGGCCGGCTGAGTGTGACGACAATGTTAGGTAATTTTCTATAGCCGAGCCTTATTGGCATTAATAATGCCGACCGCGCAGAAGCCTATCTTTTCGTTTTTACAAAAACTGATATTTTCTAATGAAACAGGTGTATACAGTCTTCAATGGGAAACATTGGGTGAAAGAATTTACACAACCAAAATTGATCAGACTGCTGTATCGGTATCAATATCACCGACTCGACAACATTTACTTGTCGGGTTAGCATCTCGGCGCATTTTGGCTCCTGCTCGTCCTCTACCGATGGCTCTGATATATAAACTTGTCGATAAAGAACCAGACGATGAGCCAAAAAATACGTCAGAGAACGCAGAGAGAGGATACTATCGTAACGATTATATTCCGATGGACGGTTATCGCCGGGATGGAATGCTCGAAAGCATAAACAACTATTTAAGTTTATTACGACAGAATAGCTCAGACTATGTATTACGAAATGATCCAGATTGGAGAGATGAACGCCCGCGAACTGATCCCAATATTAAAGATAACAGGAAAAGTATGGTGCTTCTTAGAGAGCTGACGAGGAGCAACAGGGAAACTACGGGCTACGTCAGCTTGAATTGTATCAGGTGGGCCCCTGAGCCTGGCCAAGGTATGGTATACGCCACTAACACGGGCCAGCTCAACGTCCTACATTGATGATAATCATTGAAATAAATGTTTTTTTAAAATATACTATGCAAAAATGATAATTTCAAGTTTACAATTTTTAAAGAGTCAGAGGAATTTACAACGCTGTAAGAATTGAATATGTGGGTGGTCGAGACGACACCCAAATATATAAATTATATGGTAGGACAACCTACACCACCATAAATTGTATAATTGTTCACTAACTACTTCTCCGCTCTGTAGACTGAACGGCTTGGAACATTTCTCTTATTTTATTACAATTATAGTTCGGCCCAAAACCGCCACGCAATCGTACGTGAAGTTTTCAAGTTTCTATCTATAGGGCTGTGCCTGATTTCACTCTCTAAAAACATTGATTTTTCGTTCTGATATGCAAGTGTATAACAATATATTAGTGTACTATGCGTTTATTTAATATATATATATATATTGATATGTGTGTAGTTTATAAGATTTCCCATAATTGTATTATTTAACTTAACATAACAAACAACACAAAATTACCATCATATTTTTAATACCAGGATAACTTCATTTTGTTATCATGATCTGAGTGTTGTTTATTCGTCTCAAGAAAATTTCCAAAAGGATACAAGAACAAGACATACATACATTATGTGATAGAACCAAGATGATCGTATGTCCGTGTGGGGTCACTGCACTTTTCAACGTGGGTATTCTATTAAAAAATTGTTTCATCCAACAATCTTACGATACTTGTTTGTTGAGAAAAACTGAAAAACTTCAAGTCATATTGTGCCATTCAATGAGTTATTATTATTATTATTATTATTAATATTAATTATTATTATTTTTATCGTGATTAGTGGTTATTGATTATTATTATCATCATTATTATTGTGCAAAAAGGAATGCTTTTTTTGGCTGTTTCCATGTATCATGTTAATTAAAAATTGAGAGTATTTAATGAATACTGTATCGACAGAATATGAACCTAATGTGATACCACAACCCTTGACCAAGTGGAAATGTAATAGTATCTTGGAAAAAGGGAGAAAGAAGAAAATATTGACGTAAAGTACAAGGAACGGTTTGAGTCTACATTTTGTCAGTGAAAAATATTACCGATTTATAGCCTTCTTTCAAGTAGAAAACACTCATATCATGCAGCAATTAATTTTTTTTAATTTTTTTTTTTTTTTTTTTTCAATTTTTTCAGTCATAAATTACACTATAATATAATGTCGCATCATTCTCTTATGTATCAACAGCATGTAATGCAGTTACAGCGGTGAGATTAAGAAAGATGTAATTGTAAAAATAAAAATTATTTCATGTCCATTGAAAAACAATTTTGTTTAATTGTTTTGAAAATCTTCAGATGGAAAAAAAGATGGGAAATATTCCAGCGTTGTTGTTTTGTTTTTGTAATATTTATTATTAGGCATAACTATCGTCTCGAATTATTATTTGTGTCATGAATTACTCGTCGTACAATAGACTGTGTAATAATTCCGGAGTTTCAGGTTGTTTTAAGCACATGGAAACTTTTTCTTGCCCAGCAGACGGATACTTGCTACCATCCAACTGTTCTAAATCCTGATCTAACATAGTTTCAATTTCCTCATCCATGTAGATTGGACTTTCATAGGATTTGCTTAGGTAAGAGTTACCCTGAGTTGTTGAATTTATTGTTTCGTTAATAGTTTTTTGTATTTCACTTTCTGTGATGTACACAGATTGAAAATTATCCAAGGAAGTATTAGACCCCTCCAGATGCCCATCATTACTCAAGTGCTGCCGACAATTCGAAGTCTCTGATATAATACATGTAACCTGATGGCACTTGAGTTGATGTGTTTTGAGATTCCCTGTCTGTGAGAATGTGCGATCGCAATATGGACATCGATAGGGTCTTTCTCCCGAATGGCACCTGCCGTGACGTTGCAGTTTGTACTTAGTTGCAAACATTTTTCCACATTCTGAACATGTTAAAGACGGATTCAGTACCGATAAACACTGTTGATCTAGGAACGATGATGAAGAATCTGTATCCGTATGAAATGTAACGAGATGTGATTTGAGTGATATTTTATAGCGAAACGACTGGTGACAATTTGCACACTGAAACTGCTTACGTCCCTCATGCCTTTCTTTGTGCTTTGTTAAAATCTCTAGCTGATTAAATGACATGTTGCAAATCTGCAAGAAAGGATGAATTACTATCCATTCAAATAAGGTGGATCTGTTGCTACTCTTGAGAAAATATATTTTATAGGAAAATAGGTACTAACATCGCAAATAAAGGGTCGAGCCCCTGTGTGAATACGTTTGTGTCTATTCAGATGGGCTTGACATCTGAAGCTCTTAGCGCAAATATCGCACACAGATTTTCGGTTTTTCAAACATGGAACTGATGTTTTGGGCAGAATGTTGTTTTCTTTCAAGTGACAAAGCATGTCCTGTAAAATCATTAATTTAATGAATTTTAGCCTCTTCGTGATTCAAATTATATTTTGAGTTAGTCTGTGTTACCTCGGCAAAGTGAATTTCTAAAGCAGGAGCAGTGAGTTGCTTCTGAACATTGGCAACTGTTAGACAGAATTCATCAAATACATAAATCTTCTGTTCGCAATCAATGCAAACAAATTTGGAAAACTCGTCTGAGGCCAATATATTAATGACCTGTAATCCAAGAGAAGAGAGCTGAAAAGCTGTGCCTTTCATATTCAAAACGCATTGAGAATTTTTCTTAAAATTACCTCTTTCGATAAATATTTGTTGATTATCGATATTAATACAGCTCCCTTAACCTTGTCTTTGAATACATCGGTTCCCTGATGCTTTTCTTTGCCACATAAGCGGCATAATTTAATTGGAACTTTATGCGGCATCATTCTGTCATCCATCAATGAAGTTACACACTCAATGTCAACGAATTCAGAGCGAAAAGAACTACGAATGCCTGAAAAACAGTTTTCGAAGTATTCCTCCGTGGTACCGTTGCGGCGTTTGACAGAAAATACGATCACAGAATTCGTTGATACAGAAGGCCAAACCTAACGTCAAGCCGAGTATAGATAGTGTACCAGTATAGCTCTCACATTGTGAAAAACACTTTTAGTGCATGTGCGATGACAGTTGTGGTAATTTTTTCAAATAAACTGCGATGTATGAGGTGACAGCTAGTAATTTCGAGGAGTTTTATCCAAAAATATGCGATTCCTTGAACAGATCAAAATTTATATCAATCGATGGCGAGTTCAGTGGTATACAGTCAAACGAAAGATGGAGACTGAGGTTAGGTGTTTCACAACAATAGCAACTTATTCGATTTGATTACCCGGTTTTTACGGAGATTCAAGCAATTGCAATCGTTTACTAAATATCAATAATATTTCAGTTTATTCGATACTGCGGAAGACCGGTACAATAAGTTGAGGTACAGCATCAAACGAAGCATTATTATTCAATTTGGGATAACAACATATGACTTTGATCGAGATGACAACAAATATATCGCTGAGGTCTTCAATTTTTACCTCTTTCCTAAAGTTGCACCAGGCCGAGATGCTCAGATCGAATTTCAGTCATCAGCCATTGAGTTTCTGTGCGCTTATGGCTTTGATTTCAACAAGGTATTTTATAACATACCGCATAGCAAATATCTTCCAGCAATTACACTTACATTTCTTTCATCAGTTTACTAGGGAAGGTATTACCTACCTCTCTGAGAGTGAGGAGGAGGAACTTTGCCGCAAGATCTCTGATGAAACCATACAACATTATTTGGAAAGTTCAATCTCTTTCAAGGAAGGAGATGAACTTAGAGCAAGTTATCTACAAATTTCTGACTGGCTAAAGGACCCTGATGCAGGAAAATCTATGAGCTTAGACACTGGTTCTTCTATGTTCGAATTCATCGTGCAAAAGGAGGCAAGACGTCGTTTTTCACAGATTTGGACTGAACTCCGAAACGGAAAGGTTTGAACATATTCTATTGATTTTTGTGTGCACTGATTGAATCTATGAGGGAAAATATTTCCGTCTATTTATTTTAATCCAATTGTTTTCAGATTATTTTGCAGAGGGTTGATAAGGATTTGCGGCAAATTCTTGACAAGAAGGAAGGAGATAAACTACAAATGAGGCTAATTGATTCATGTATAGGATTTTCAAAGATCTTCAAGCTACTGGTGAACATGAAAAAGCCCATTATTGGACATAACATTCTTCTAGACCTCATGTTCATGCACCAGCAGTTTTACAAACCCTTACCAAGTAATTTCTGATATCAAGTGTTACGTAGATTATTTCTAATGCCATAATTATATATAGTCTTGATTTTCAGCAAAATATTCCGACTTCAAAAGTAATATACATCGTTTGTTTCCCACAATCTATGACACAAAACACCTGAGCTTTGTGCTGAAAAAAATCTTGGAAAAAGACGGGGAACCTCAAGGTAAATATTTAACTTATCACCCTATTACTAATCAATGTTTCACCCAAGTGCTTTCTCTAAGTGAATGAAGATTTAAATTTTCAGGAGGAAAATGGAAGTCCTCTGGTTTGGCAGAGTTGTACGAGTTTTTCAACAATGGAAAAGGTAGATACGCAGTATTAAACTCACCAATGATTGAATTGAGTCAGCAAGCTTCGACAGGTAAATGATCTATGCCCATAATAAATTTAAAGTCATGCAGTTCTAAAAAATTTTCTCTTGTGTTGTAGCCAATAAGAAATTTCACGAAGCTGGGTGGGACTCTTACTGTACCGGCTATTCTTTTATTAAAATGGCTCACATACTTGCAGTGTCTCAGTACGGAGGGTAAGTGTTTAGCAATGAATCGCTACCCTTAACTTTTCTCTATTAAAATTTGAGAAAATATACACCAATATATTCTAAGGCGTAATTTTCAGATCCACTGAATTGCGAGTATTGTCCAACATTGAGATACTCTCGGGTCCAAAGGAACATATGAACAAAGTTAATTTGATGCGCGCAAGCACCCACCACCTGGTAAGTCGTCTTCTTCTCTGTAGTTTGTCAGCAATTTAGCTTTGATATTGCGTTTTTCCTCAGAATATTGGCGGCCCTGAACCTCGCCGTGGAAGACCGCAGTGGCTTTACGTCAAATCGTTAGGGCCGATTCGACTGAACATTCATGAGGTAGGCTGGTCTCGATTTATGAATCATATTTTGGCGTTTAGCTACAAACGGTCTATGATTGATGTTGTGATAAATATGTTTAATTGGATCTTAGATCGCTGACATGTTATCCACGTACGGAAACGTCGATGTCGAACCGTTTTCACGTGGCCAGGCTCTCGTCGCCGTTCCGAATCATAAAAGGTGAGTAATTCTATCAGTCTTATATACATGCGAATTAATCTGTATATGATGAAGACATGAACTGCCTATTAGAGAGGTCAACGTTTCAAAACCAGATAACGTAATTTAAGCATGGCTTATGTGTAAGTCAACATTCGTTTCCGTTCTTGATTTAAAACCTACGATTTAAAAGTAACTCGGAGTAATAAATTAGCCGTTTTATACGAATCACGCCTATAGTACGCGGCCCGTCATATCTGAGATGGGATAAAAGCACTTTACAGCTATCGGATCTTCAAAGGGGATCATCGCTAAGCAGTATTCACCCTCGCCACCGCCTCTCGTTCCACACGTGTACTCGTAAAAATTATGGTCAATTTATGCTGCATGTTAGACCCCGGAAAACTTGAAAGTATTACGCATTGTGGCAGCCGGTTCCTAGAACTCAGGAACTGTAGATATTATTTCCACAGACTTTGATGATGACCTCTCACAAACACCTGTGATAACTACGAATAGAGGGATCGACGACATGCGGCGGAGTTTTAATAATAATAATTTACGTCCCTGCATTAGATATAATTTTTTGCGCCAGGTATTGTGATCATTGATTGTGGAGCGTAGTTTGAAAATTTAAATATAGAATCTCGACTAGTAAATCGTCGTTCTTTGACTGCCTTTAAATGGCGCTGCCAGAATTTCAGAGTGCGCGCGTCTCACAAAATCTTGACTGACGTGGGCTCCTGCAGCAGCAGCAGCAACAAATATCTCGAAATGGAACCAATGCCTAATTTATAACCCATCCTATTTGCCCGACAAATGACCAGCGAAACCTATGTACTTTCGTTCTTGGCAGACCCACGAGCCACTGTGTTTGACATATCGCTGGTTAACGCAACGGCATAAATTCAAAAGACAATCTCAATGCGCGGAACCTAGATCTCTCAAGACGATCTGCAATTGTTCTCCAAGCTTGCATGAATACATATTTCAGTTCGTTCGAAATTCTTATACTTCCCTCGTTTACTATGCTGAAAAAGAGGTAAAGGGGTGTTTACTCGAAAATCGCGAGTCTCGCATTTGCGCGAAATTAGCGGTACAAAACTTGGAACTTGAATTAAAACCATCGAGCGATGCAAAGTTGGAAGTTTATTTAAACGCACGTACAATTAGCCACAACCAAAATTCACAAAATGCGAAATAACAGATGAGTCGGTTCCACGTTGCACGACAGAATATCAGAGCAAAATTTTTTTTCTGCAAATGGGGGTCGAAATCGTAAAAAATCCAAGGCCGTAGCCTGTGAAAAATGCTAATCTTTGTTAAAACAAGCTCCGGTTCTGCAGCAACTAATCCTTCACATAAACTCGCTGGAGTTGACGAAGCTTTTACAAGCTTGTCAAAACGAACAAACATTATTCCAGTGGGTCAAACTGTCAATGTGACAAGAAACACGTGCAGATCGCAGGTTCCGAATGCCTCTCTGTCACCAGCAAATTTGGGTTAACATAACGCAGTCCGCGAAGTGCATCCCTCTGATCTAACAATATTGCAGCTTCTATGCACCGAGCTGCAGTACGAAGCCTTCAATTTAGCTGACGAAAGTTTCTTTCATTTTTTACAACGTCGCGCATCGCAACGCCGGAATTTAGATTTCCATCATTGCAATTAAAATAAGAAATAAAGAATCTAATTCGTTATAATTACAACAAATCTACGCAGATGGTATATTTCAGTTCACTGCAACCTCGGAGCAAGGTAAAGAGAACCATTTTGGATGGTATCCAAGGACACACGAAATATACTCACCGTCGTATTTATGAATTAACATAAACGCGTATTCTCGAAAAATTTTCCTAAATAATGTAAAACATAAAGAAAAAAAGGACGAGAAATCTAATTGAGAGAGAAATCTTCAAGAAATAACCGTACATTGATAATCGAATTTCTGGAATTCATGAGCTCTGGAAAAATTGCGATTTACGGATGCGTTACACTCATAATTTATGTTTTTGTCAACTTCACCTCGATTAGATGATGAAAAAAAAAAGGTAAATGAAAAAAAAAATTAACTCAGTAATTGAGTATATACGAAAACAGGATTAAAATCGCAGTTGGCATCCGAATGACTGGATGACAAATTGCGGACGCGTTTCAATTGCCAATTTCTCGAGGACACAATATATATATATATGTACGTATATATACTAAAACACGAAGCTTTACACTAACCCTATAATTGTCCTTCTTGACCTGCGAGGTTCGCCACAATCCGGAGGTCTAAAATAATAATTAGAACGTATACCGAACCCCCGGTACCAAGGGACGCCGAACCATATCCAGCTGTGTAAGCTCCCTGGATTAACCAAAATTATTTACATTTAGAAGACTGCGATGACGTACGCTGATCGTGTCGAGGCTGATCTAAGGGCCATAATTGTTCGCCTAAAGCGTTGCCATCCATTTATTCATTTATCTTTTTGCCCAGTATTGTGCAGGTATCGTTACGAATCATGCAAGGATCGATTTCTGGTATAATATTATAGGAAGATAACTATTTTTTTATCTACATCGTCGAGCGTCGAGACGGCTATGCGGGATGTTATAATAATGTAATACCAGGAGAATCGAAATCAGCATAGGCATTAGCCAATGACAAAAACGACATTCTTAGCGTCGTATCGCTGGCAATATTGGTCTCTCTTAAGTGAGCTCTAATAATAGGAACAGTGGTGGACGACGACGACGACGACGACGACGACACATGCCCACACCTATGCTTTCGATTTACGCTGGCAGCAACAGCTGTAGAAACTAGAAGAACTCTGGACGAGAGGTAAGAACTGTTCGGAAGATCACTCAGCGTAGGATTCAGAAGAAGAAAAAAGATAATTCGATTTTACTACACTGTTGGGTTTGACGCTGTACGTCGAGGAACTTCGAATTTGTTACATAATACGACTGATCTTCGGATGATTTTTTGTTTTTCAAATTTGACAATCCAAACGACATGAGAAACTGAAGACGAGCTGCAATGCCCAAATATCTACGCGAGCATGGAAATTTTAAATGTTGTCGTTACGATTACGTCGGTTTGATAGACTGGCCAAGTTCTGTTAAGCTGCATTCTTACGATTTAAGCTCCTTATCAACTGTGGGCACCGTCAACCAGCTAAAAATACCTGCGTCGAGGGGTCAACGACCGACGAACCGCTCTTCCCTGATGAAAACTCGCGTTGGCCCACCAGGGAGACATATTAGTGTTGTTAGCCTGGAAAGCGCGGAGATCGAACAAATTATGAAATAATAACAGCACCGTGAAAATTGTATCAACGTTTCCCTAAATCAAGATGACGCCATCACCTTCAACTTAAAATAAATAGCGACCTTGATGAAGGCCGGAGGACGTTGGCTGCGGCTGGTTGTCATCTATCAAGAATTCTGTAGTTATTGTAAAATAACTCAATTTCTTTTATATTTTTCTTTATTCGTTATTATCTATGCTAAAAAAAAGAAGAGGGACAAACTTAATGTATCTAATATTTGAACCGGGATGAAGTTAGCAATAATTGCCCTGCGAAAAAAAAAAGGTTGCTGAATATGTTACAGATGTTATTCGAAAGTCGCGGAACAGGCTCTGCAGAGATTTTCAAATAATTTGTTCGATTTGATGGGAGTTGTTGATCCCAAAGGGAAGAGATCTGCGTAGATGACTATTCAACGGTGACAAACTGAAACATAGATGAGGTTTATTTATCCTCCGAAAGTTCCAAGCTGAAAATTATCTAGGCAGCTCGTAAAGTTGATCCAGCGAACGGTCGTGAGCCAGGCAAATAATGTTTGGAATTTAAAGCCAAAAGTCCGACCGCATATTCGCGTCATTCCTCCTGTGGCGAGTGCTGAGGATGTATATCACAACGATCAGTAACTTCGCAGTCCTGAATTAAACGAGAATGAATTATCTTGAATTTCACTATTAACTTTTGATATACTATACACTGCCGTTTAAACTTCCTATCCGTTTTCATGCACATGATATACTTTTTTTATTCGTTCTTTTCTCCTGTATTCTTTGTTTGTTTTATTAGTTTTTTTTTTTTGTTTTTTTTTTACGCTTTACGTGTACCCATTGCGTGTGTAGATTTTTATTTGTGTGAATACACCATATCTACCTACTATTGGCGATTTTCCAAATCTTGACGCGCGCACGGGGTATTATACGCGCTGTATATCCGCGGCAAGAGGTACCCGCGTAGCTGTTACACGTATGTTACCAAAATGTATACAGTAATATCGACCCATAGAGGCAAACTATACGATAATACAAGCGTCACCGTTTTATCGTGGTTTATTTTTTCAGAACAAAAAAAAAGAAAGAAGAAGAAAAAAGAGAATCTGCACGCCTTGTAACGTGTGGTTTTTGATGTCTTACTGTAAGAGAACGTCTTTAGAACTAGAAGTATAGCTGGATGTGTTATTTTCTATCAGTTTTAATCCGCTTATATTCCGGAATTCGATCTCCTTTTTTTCCCCACTTTGATTTTATTTTATTTGTAGAATTTTTGCGCCCACACGCTAAGATTCATTCGAATCTAATAAAATGGATCTATATCCGTTAGTCATAAAATTAATTTAGCATCATCTGACTTTTTAGTAACCGGTGTAGTAAACGACATATCTTATTCGTTTATTATTTGTTTTTTTTTTTTCGTATCATGCATCTATACCAATTGATGAAAAATTGAAAACTGATCGTTTGTATGTTCACAGCGCACGAGATATATTAACCCGTTTCCGAACCAGCAGGGTGATCCATGTGGCGCCTTACAGTCTGTTGCGACATTCTCCTACCGTTAAGATTCTTCTATGGTGCGTATGGAATTTTTTTTTTTTTCTTTTCTTTCATAATTAATAATATTCTGCATCCACTGATCGGAGATTACAAGGCAGGATGAGAGTCGCAACGATCATCGTATTCCTTGACCTTTGCCCTGCGAATCGATAAAAATCGAGATTCGGTATTTTAGATTTATAGTCATTGGCGCATTATACGTTACTTTATTACCACACTTCTCAACGTTTACAGCTTCCCCTCGTTTATGAATTGCATGACTCACTTGCCTTTGCGCTTTAAACTAAACATTATCTATAGACGAAAAATCAAAATTTGATGATCATCTGATCCAGTTGATGAGATTTTCATTCTCATTATTCAAGCATAGATTTCGTTATGGTAGAAATTCAAAAAATATCGGCTCGAATATACCTGAGACATAATGTTTATTTGAAATGCCAAATTTAATTGGATCCGAGTAACGAGAAAAGACTGTCTCACGATTCGTCAAATGAATTGATGGCTCTAGAGCAACTGGCACGAAACTACTCTCATAAAATCTTTAATTAGAGCAGAAATTACCACTTCAACATTCGACGTAGGATCGCGAAATGCGTACGCGTATATAGTGATATAACCACATTGAAAATCGCGTATTATTAGAGTGTCTATACAGTCGACGCGGAGAAAAACCTTCGCTAATAATATAATAAATCCGAAATTTCGACCGGCCTGTTTTATTTTTTGTTATTCCATCATTTATATTCCCTTGGAGTGTCTGCGGTATATACGACTTCGATTCGTATATATTACATTTATTTTTTTCTTTTTTCTTTATCTAACAAAAAATTCGCATGCCTTACATATTTTTTTTTCAGGGGCGGTGTTCTAATCTCCGGCGGTGCCATAGCCTGGATGCTGCACAGAAATCTGCAAAAAACTACGGTGTCGTAAAAATTGCAGAAAATTTTTACTCTCGCAAAAGAACGCGATTCGTCGTAAGGGTTTCGCAATAGGAAGTGTACATAGCGAACTATTTCATGACATTCTAAGTTGCAGCTTTTCATTTATACACTGTAAATTATTTAATTTCATTTATTTTCTCATCCATTATGATTTCGCAGTGATTTTCTTCTTGTTTTTTTTTTAATACTTCTCATTTTTTTTCACATTCTTATTCACAACTGTAAAATATGTTTGCAGTTATACATTTACATGGGTATATTTGATGCAAGATCTATTTATATAAATAAATAATGTTTGTTCCAATGTTCTTTTTTGAATATCCTGTTTTGAAAGATCATTCTATAGAAAAAATTTCGATATTTCTTAACAGATCAGGTATAACTCCGCGTGCATCAGTTGCAGCAAGAATCTATGTATACCTGACAATTGCACGAGAAACTGAGTGAGCGCAGAGAAAACGCAACGTTTGTGTGATGAGGTAGAGAAATATAGAGAAACAAAAAGGCAGAAAAAGAGAGAAGGAAAACAGGGAAATAAGAGAGGGAAGATAATCTCTACGAGGACACACGAATTTGCTACGGTGCCAGTATATTTCCGTTGTTGCGAAAACATCGTGCATTTGCGGTGGTCTATTGGCGAATTTTTATTTTTAACGAGACGCGCCTCGTCACGCGAATCACATTCTGGCGAGGAATGATTTTTTATTTTATTTTATTTTTTTCTATATTTCACATCATACCCACCTTTCGATTTGTTACGTATCTCAAAACTGTTCAAATCGTTGCCTCGTACTCACAATAGTTCCGAATGTGAATTGATTCAGTTTTTTGATCCACATTCGGATAAAAATTTGAGAGAAATAATTATTTTACTCCTTGTATTTGCTCTCCAGTGACCTGGGATGATCGGCGTCAGCTCAACAGTCGCCGGCTTTTTGACGCCTCTTTATTTTCTGCTGCAACTTAATATTGGCTCCCATATCAACCTTTGAATATATGGAACGCTGAAGACGAGAAGAAAAAAAAGATCTTCGCTCGGCGCCGCGTAGCCATCAGTAGATTTCGTTTGAAGTTTTACGTTCGTCCCGATCTCCCGCGGCGTTAGGGACTGTAAGGGAAGACGGTAAACGCTTGGTCAGACACGACCGAGCGGCGTTCTTTGCAGAGCGTCGTGAGGTCGAAGAAACCCTGGAAGAAGAAGCGTAGAAATGCCACTCATCGTAATAAGCCTCGGTAGAAGCAGCAATCCGTTACCGCAAATGCTATTATAATGACCGGGAGTACGCGTACAATACACGTGAGCCTAAAAGTTGTAAGTTCGTTAAAATAACTAAGCAGGGTCGCGACACCGTTCGCATCGGTTCCACAAAAGATCCGGCCGGGTCGTCCGTCGTGCCACGGCGCCGATTTATTCTTCGTTTCGAATAACTACTGCGGCTCGGATCCCCTGAGTCTCTCGGACTTGTACCGGGACTTTAAAAACAAGCCACTATGCTAGGTCAACGGAATAAGTTGCGGATGGTTTGATGGAAGAACGCCACGGGTTCGAGTCTAAGGTGGTACCAGATCCGCTACCACCGCGAGGGCCGGGAGACGCACACCCATACGATATTTCAAAAGTTTTATCTGGCCGCAGCTCAAGGCCAAAATACCAAAAATAACGCAGCAGCAATTTGTGTAGGCGAGTAGCGGCGACGCTGGCCGCTGCGGCCATCTCATACGACAGGTGGCGCTGCCCAGTGTCCACCGAAGAATAGCCAACGTCCATTTTCAACGTATTTACATACGCAGGGAGTAGGGACGAACTTACTTATATCCAGAGGACAATCGACGCTCCCGGTTACCAGCATTTGTATCTTTCTAACAGCAGCAGTTTATATTTTCCCTAATCTATAACGGGAGATAAACATGACTGGATGAACGTTCAGTCTGGTAATTAGGGGATGAAACTGTTTCAGATAAAATTTGAAACTCTGCTGGAGGCGGCATCGTTGGGAAAGGATGGTCATCAGTTTCTCAGCTGGGCTTGTCGACCCCTAAAGGCCCTGAGTGTCCTATTTTTGTCCATAAGCTGAACCGCAGAAATAGACTAGCCTAGCCCCTGGCCTAGAGACAGGTTCGACCGGCTATAATAACTTAAGCACCTCAAGGATTCGCCTCCTCAAATCCTGGGCAAGCTGTACGCGGTGCGGGTAGTACATTGAAAAATGGAATAACGTCTCTCAATCGGCAAATGAGATCATACCGTAAAGAACATCATCACCGGAAATCCACCCTACAATTTTGAAAGATCGTATAATCCACGGAAGGATCATAAATTAATTATCACCTCTTTGCGGCTGCCACGCGGGTCAACCGCGTGCGATTCCACTTATTCGGTAGCGGAAGAGGCAAAAAAAAATTGAAAGACCGGCTTATTATACGACCGATTTATTGCACAATATAGATTTTCATGCCTCACTAATAACGCGGTTTAATTTCCAATGGTTCGTGGAAATATTAAACCGTCTAACAATGAGCGAAGTATAAAATTGTCTAAACGTTATTGTTACACCTATTATCGAAAGGTATTAGTGCGGGAGAAGGGTATGTAGCGATCGTTTGCTAGATTTGCAGCTGGCTATTGTCTATTCTTATAAATTCCTTCAACACGACCATCGCATAGATGCCAGTCCTGTGATGTACAATGAGACACGTGCAGCACCGTTTTCTTCTACCTCCTCCTCCTCTGATCGTCTATAAGAATCTTCATCGATATAATTTTATCATCATCTCTGAATATAGCAGTAACCACTAATCTCTGCCTGCGAACATTAAATTAACCCTGACATGAACCGCAATAAGTATGACTGCGAAAATTAAGACCGACCGTATCTGGTCATCATTTGTATGATAGAAATGCAGTCACGGTAGCAGCCGGGAAATACTTCAGTGATTGATTTACGGTTAATATTCGTTTACGCGTATAAAACCAGAGGCCATCGTTCGTTCGTAGAAGTAGCAGATGGATCGGTGCTTTTAACTTTAGGGGGTATGAATATCCAGGGGTATGGAGGGGAAGGTCCATCCTGATATTTGGATAGCTAAAAGTGTCCACAACAATGTCTCTATTTTATTTAAGTCACGACTCAGAGTCGAGGTGAACTTATAGCAATACGTTTCTTAGCGAAGACCTCGCCACGAGCGATTCACGTGAAAACCGCGACTGCCTATTAAAACTAACTCGTTATATAATTTACGACTCGTCGTCGTCGTCGTCGTCGTGGTCTCGATGTAGCTATGTACATTAGGATTGCCACCGTCGTCGGTTGAGTAATGATGCGTGCTCTCCTCTTACTTTACTCGATATTTAAAAAGATCCAGTGCGATCATCTCGTCTGAGAAAGACAGATTCGCGTACAGATCGCCTCGAGCTTTCCTGGTACGAAATATTAGCTACCCAAAATTTTTAGACCACCCTCTCTCCCCCTAGTTTGACGATAAACTGACAGCTCCTCGCGTGTACATACCTTACGTCTTCCAATAGGTATATAGCATAGACGTCTGGTCATCGACCGATGTATCTTATTTTCACTAAACTTCAAAAATGACGCTGGCGGGTTATATATTCTATTTTTATTATTTTACCGACTTACCGATACCATCTTTACGTCACCAACTCCCTGCCCTGTATGACGAAGGACCGAAGCTCGATCAGCTGTCCTCGTAAATCGTACAATACGAATCCCAGGTTGTAAACGCCACACATCGCAGTCGTCACATCGTTTAAAATCACGTTCCAAATTATATTATACGCTGGTCAAAGGTAAAACGCCTCTATATTCATTCCTAATTTAAATCGCACAGGTGCGACCTGCCTGCCATAATCGTACCTTGAAATCTAACTGCCTGATTACATATGTGAATTATATTTTATTTTCTAAGGATGGAAGACTTCCGGTTGAGGTCCGGGAGGAGGAAATGAGACAGCTCATTGATCGAGAGATCTCGTTACGAAAGATAATGATAAAACGACATTTATTTTAATGATGTTTGAATTTTTTCTTTTTTATTCTTTCTTTTGAACGAATCATAATCTCACGCTGAATCCCTGCCATATTCTGGTGACGCGTTGAGCTTTTGACGTGTCAAATATACGGCAGACGTAGTACCCCTAGAATTACACACGTTGTGCGCTAGAGACGAGGGTCTCCAAGGTGGACCAGAATTAGAGCCAGCAAAACTAGACTTGTTCTGGTATGTCTTTTAGCCTTTCAAACTTAAGCTTGGTGACAGACACCTCTATGATTTCAGCTTGATGCCAACTCTGCATTGTCAGCCACAACACGAGCAAATCGTTCGCACTACGGCAAATCTAGACTATATTTGGGACGTTGAGCCACTAGCATCAGCTGCCATGCAGACGCGATGATGTCGACGCTGACGTCCGTCTACCAGCTGAACAAAAACTGCACATATTTGAATCGTCATACATTCGCTATAAAACGGCGTTACTTAACTGGCCCGTTTATCCCAGTTGGCCTACAGGTTGGATGGGTCAGACCCAACATCCAAGTATGTATTTTTAGTGAAACTAATACGAACCACATCGCAAATTGTCCCCTACTGCTTTCAATTCGAAGGTAATCAAGGTGGAAGAGATAATCTAGAAATCTATTTATATTTTGCTCAATGCACGTAACACGTGCCTCGCGAATAACCCATACTTACAAAATTTTACTTGGCAATACGGCCGATCCAAACTCTAGATATTTTACATACCTATACGCAATGAAAGAACCCGAGAAAAAGTGCAGCTGCTCAAATTTCCCTGCAGCGAAGGTATAATGTGTCGTTTATATTTCTAAAAATCGATTCATTCTCTTATCTAAGTCTTCAGATTACGTCAATTCGCGAGACCTATGGATATCGGACTCCACGTGTTACTTATTTTTAATTTTTTTTTTTTTTTTACATTGGTAAACACCCAACATACCCGTACATAATTCGATACGTAACTATCTATAGTACAACGTCGTGAAAAAATAACAATATACGTTGAAAAAATAAAAATAGAATAAATATTTCGAAATGCAACTTAATGCATGCAATGTCTGGATTCCGGCCAGAACCTTCCTTTTTAGTGTTCGGAAATGAGTTTTAGTCCCAAGCTACTTGTATACATAAGTATCCTATCCTATGTGCTTAAAACGGGTGATCAAAAACGAACAAATTAGGTGTTCAAGGCTTCGTGATTGATGTGTAGTTGTGTTTTAAGAAAGTAGCAATTGCTCCGTTGCTTTTTATTTTTTTTATGATCAATAATCAATCGATCATTCTCCGTATAATTCCAGTACCTATATAAAATACGAGCGACGACACCAGCTACACATCTCATCTGGCGATGAGCATTTCTGTTGATTCTGGCGACGATCCATGCCCACGAAGCTCCCGGCAACGGTAACAGCATCAGAATCATCAGCCGAGACGACGACGTCGGCTACTACCTCGGAAATGGTCACGGGCCGCTTAATACGACTCAAACCTCTGGAGTTTGTCAAATTTATTACCAGCCGTTAACCACAGCTACTGTTTACTCCTGTCGTCAGAGTTGTTCGCCCAATTGGAGGGGCGGAATCTCAGATTCCCTGCACTCAGCTAGAGATGTTATTTACCTGATTTTCAGTACCACGCAAAAAAAAAATACATGAGAAAACAATTACCAGCTGAGTTTAGGTACAAATTATGATGTGGATGCACTCGTGGACAGGAACAGTTTGGAACAAGCAACAAGTTTTTTTCATACCCGATCGAATATTGATAAAACAAACAAAAATTGCAGATCAGGCGCCGCTGCTTTGGTGTAGCCCAAACCCGCAGATGTTATTATAGGGGCACGTTACGTTCTTTTTATCTTTTTTTTTCTTCTATTTATGCATTTTTTTTTTTTTTGTTTTTTTTTGTGACTGTGTAACAGCGATTTCCCTTTGTGACGTCACGCTGGTGACCGTGCAAATAAACCGGGAATCCTGAACGCTAAGCGAATAGCCCGTCTATTCTTGACGTTGGCAACAATAACGCCTCCCAGGGACAGCGGCAGATCACAACGTGGTCTCTGCAAATAACTAATGGCGCTTCTTACAAAGGCCGAGCGTTCTAATTTCGTATTATCTTTCCCGAAGCCTAAAAATAATGGGGATGATGGAAAAGAGCGGAGTGATCCCGTAAGAAAGCGACGCAAAAAATGGGATTATCCTTAATTTAGACCAAGTCCAGCCGAATTGTGGCCTGTATGGGTCGTAAATATCGTTGATGCTGAACGAAAATTTGAACGCAAACTTTATAGGAATTTATCCTATGCTTTTTTTCTTCACCTCTTTAATTTATACCGGGTTCTAGGTCAACGCGGGTGCATGAGGAAGTTGTTTGCCGTTTGTCAATGTTTAGGACAGCCTAACGCGCCCGAGTGTCTCGAAGAACAAGAAGAAGAGGAAGAAGAAGAGAAGGAGATAGCTAGGAGAGAGAAAAACAAAGATTGAGCAAGCGTATACAAGCTTTTAAAGAGGGAGAGATTTTCCGGGTTAAAAGCACAGACCGCAACGTTGCAGCTGAAGAGAAAAAGGAAATAGAAATTACATGGGTGATGCTCTTCCGACTTTCAAAAAAGCTTAGGTATCCGATTCGTCATATCTCACGAGCTTCTCCGAATTTATATGCCACTTTCGATCATGCACAGTGGTCTTCCACATCCGCGAATGTATACTTGAAGAATGATGCGGATCCTTGTATTATAAATACGTCATTGCGTATTGGTGATATTTGAGAATTATAATCGAACAGTCGCGTCATTCTTCGTTAGATTTCAGAGTCAATGAGATCGACGAGCGGTGTTTAAATCGTTGAATTTAGTTTATAATTTTATATCCTAAAAGTTTATCTACGATTTTAACGTCGCCCGCAATACGATCGTCGAATGCGGTTGAATTTATAGTCGAACACCACGAAACAAAAAAGACAAAAAAAAAAGGCTAAGTAAATAGAATAAAATAAAAACCGATAAAATCAACGGTCCGACTAGACGTTTCAGCTCCCTATGTTAATATCTCGTGACCGACAAATCTCTCTCAAATGCAGATCAACGCGGGACGATCAGTCTTCGATTTAAATATCGTGTATACGGTTACTGCAAACATCTACCATCGGCTAATACTGATCTAGATGCCAAAAAACCCAACCGCTCATCATCATCATCATCTCTGCATCATTCGCCGCCGGTTTTGCCAAGGCTGATGTATAGAGAATCTATAGACTCGAGCGTATGTAGAACCTGCACAGCAGCTAGCGGGTAGGCTGCATCTATGATGCGTCTGAAGTCTCCTACGTCTTACGAAATTTTATAGCCAGCTGCATAACTATAGGTCGATGTGTGTTATGCTGCCGCTGCCGCTGCCGCATCGCAAGGAAATTTTTGGTACGAGTACAACCTGCATCAGCTGTTGTGAATCAGATTTTTATCTCGTGTGTAACTTTTGCTCTTGCAGAAACGCGTTTATAATACGCTCTAAAATGAGATTAAAAATTGCTTGCACCACTGCAGCACGAGCATATTATACACGTGTATGCACCTATAGCTCGCGTATACAATCATCCACTTATTACACGACCCAGAATCTTAGAATTCAGCTACTAGCTGTACAACGTTTCGTCATTTTTTCGAGTACCGTCCCACTTCAGTAATCAAAAAATATTCGGCACATAATTTATAAAAAGACTCCAGAGTAGCAGATGTCGGGAGTAACTATAATCTTCTCTGCCACTGAACTTTATATTTTACTATGTGTACGATCAGTTTTTATTTTATTCGATTAATTTTTTTCACATGCTGCGATCAAATTTTGTCAAAATATTTTCATTCCATTATTTTCTTTGAGCAACGAAAATTGACGAGCGTACCATAAAGATCTGCATGTAAAATTAGTACACCTGTCCCTTTGTCCCTCTGTCGGTTTCGCGTTTATATTTAAACATCAAATTCATTTTCTCATATAAATAGGAATTGGGCTGATGGTCAGAAAGTGATTTCGATGCGATATAATTGCTATAGTAATTAGATAAATAATTAGAGCTGGTAATAATTACAAGTTAAAAACTATACTATACGACTTAGTTCTCGGTTGTGTAGTTTTAAATAACACCTCATGGCTCAGCTAAAAATAATCAGACATTTTAAACCTCACAGTCGAAATAAACGTGGAAATAACATCGTTCTATTTTTAGAACCCGCATTTAATGAGGATGCTGATAGCACCCAGAGATCCTGCGATCATCCATCCATGACTGCTGCATCACCAGTCATTAGATTTTTATAACGGTTCAGAACCACAGATTGGAAGAGAAAAAACCAAAAAATCGGTAAAATTAAAAGGGAATAACGAACAGCACCTGCTGCACACGTGATACATAGCTTACTTCATGTAGATACGTCACTTTGCGCTGCATCATCTGCAGAATCTAGTGAGATAAAAGAAAGGACAAAGAAATTCGATAAGCCGACAGCTATTTTTTAAATCCCATAAGTTTTTTCTTTTTTTTTTGGACAATATTCAAAGATATTTTTATAGCACAAAGCGCAGCAAATGGGAGACTCATTTTACACATCTTTTGAATATTGCCATGATCCCGATGCCAGGCTACAGGGGATGAAAAATGATGATAGTTTGTTTGACAGGATACGTATGCAAGGAATAAGTGCCTATACCTACCGTCGACGGGATATACACGAATTTGATGACGTTAAAGCGTCCGCCCCCGTCTGTTTGGCGTGCTCACTGACATGTTGGTACTTCAAAATACTCAGCTCAGAATAGCTGTTTACTCCTAACCGTATTCTAACATTGAATTCATTGTTACTAGCAGCTAACCATCCCGCATGGACCACTGCAGATGCTGTGCAGTACCTAGAGTCCGAAGATCGACGCCAAAAGAATCACGTCAACCGCAAGAGGATCATGAATTGGAAAAAAAATCTTGGCATCTGATAGATCAAATTATGCGATCATCTGAGCTGCTATGAACCGTTTTCGGAGTCAGACCGATATATCATTCAATATGACTGTAGGTACGATGAAATCAAATCTCTAAATGTTATTACAATGGCTATAAAAAGCCCCTTTGGTCGTACGATTCGTTTGTTAGGCTTCGACTTCAAAATCAAGTTATAGTTATGTAAACATTGCGAATTCTACTATGACCGGCAATGAATTGTTCGTATATAAAGAGCAAAAGATATACATACCGAAGATTACTACATTCATTCTGTGTGTGTATACGCAATGAAATTCCACCCCTGATATGATGGCTCTGGTGGATGGATCCGGAAAGCGTCTGAGATGTTTTTGAACGGATATTATATGGAGCTGATGTATTATGGTGGATTCTTATTGTGAGCTTTGAAGATCTCTGGAGATCTGGCCCAACGAAGCATAAGCTCCGTTGCGCATCTTGGAGCACAGTAATTATATTATTACGGTGATATAGTTTGAGTATACATATACTCTGAGTTTGGAGAACTATTCTTAGAAATATATATACTCAGTGAATGAATTAGATTCTCTAGTTTTCAGGCATCATCATACACTCCAGCTGAGTCTTGCTATGCAGATTCGTACACATCTCGTATAGATTCTCTAAATGATCAACTATCTCGCGATATTATTCGTATAGTTTATTTTTTTTTCCTTCCCTGAAAAAATAAACGCTGGAATTATGATAACATTCAAATTCCATTATCTCTCCATTTCGGTAGTTTGGCGCCATTTTTATACCTCTAATTATCCCCTAAAATTCAAGGTCAAGTCACGTGAGCGAAAGCTCACAGCGGATTGTGACACGATTTGGCTATCAGATGGAAATTCTGAGATTTGAAAGCTGAAAAAAGGGGGTGGTTGTTGAAAGCTCATATTTTTCTAGCATCTTGCATGTCTGGGACCCCCGATTTTTGAATCTGAGCTCTTCAATTTTGGAGGTTAAGTGAAGAAACAGTAGCAACAGCCGGGGGGTGACTGGCTTTCGGCCAGCTTTTTCTTCGTTGTTAAAAGCTCCGATAGATAGCGTGGTCGACGCCTATTTAAGCGAATTTCTCCGACGCCCAGCGCCCCGTTTCGTCAGCAGCGCAGGCGTTGCCGTTTGAATTTTTTTTAAAAACAATGTTCGCAGAAGAATAGTTTTACCGAATCTGGGGCCCCGATAAGTGCTTGGTTGTTTTTTTTTTATACCGATAAATAGTGTTTATTGTATATTTGGTACCTACGGTGCCCTTAATTACATACTGGTAAGTTCGGCCCCTATATAACTTTCAAGGTGTATAAAAAGTGATATTGTGTGCGGCATCGCAGTGAAAAGCATCATCGTTCTTTTATACATAATCGAAAAACGAAAAATGCAAACAAACCAGTGTTATACAATAATATTGTGAAGCGACAGGCATTTAATAACCGGAAGCAACCAGAAGGAGAAAAAAAAATACAAAGAAAAAGAAATTCATGAAAATTTGAAAAAGGACTAAACCCTAAACGGCCAGGACTGTCTGTGGATTACCGAATTCTAATTTTAAACTATATAGATAAGAAGTAGCCCTCTACATTTAACCATCTATTTCTATTTTCAAAAAACCAACCGGAAGTCTCTCTAAAAAATCAAGGTACCTGTGATGGCAATTGGAGAAATCAATCTTTTCCGGTCGCATAGAATCTTCGTGTTTTTTTTTCTGTTTCTAACAGTTTTTTTTTTCTTTTCGAAAATATTCCAAATACATTAAAAATTAAACTCACAACAATCACATACCCCCGCGTAATTCAGTACGCTATGCCAGATATAGTGCAAATATGACCTCACATTGCATTTTAATATACCTGTATAAATTATAACTGCACTATTTGCAAACGTCTTCAGGGCTGGAAACGTCTAGGCTTACATTGTATCTTATCATATTGCCCTGACGAAGACGTGACAATCTAAATAAGTTGTAAAACCAACTCTCGTAACCCATAGGCAAATTGAACGTGCAATTGCATCATTAATGCGACCCGTAATATTTGCAATAATTCAAAATCCAAAAATCCCTACACCAGGACTGTCTTGTTGTTCAATATTCAAACGCTGTTGGCCCGCTTTCAAGTTTAGTTTGCATTTATACTGTAGAAAAACGACCATCGTGACCGTGACGTTTTGAAATGACGCGGTTGAAGCCGTTCGGTACTGTTTGTAGTATATAAAGTGCATCGAGCTCCGAACCACCTGCTGTATATCAGCGATCGAATATGCAGTAATAAAGATTAAAACCGCGATTGTAGTTGCCGTAGTGATCGCGTTGCCACCATTATATTTAGTAAATATACGTATACACACCGATATTATTATATAGATCAACTCTGCTGTGGTGAGTTCTAAATTTAAAACAAAGAAAAATAGAAATTTTTCTCTTCAAACTATGCTGTAATCCCTGGCAGCCTCACTGCAGCATGATTGTACTCAAATCGTATAGCTAATAGTTGGATAACGAATCAGTTTACTATATCAACCAGTAAAATCGGAGATCTCATACTCGTGATTATTATAATAAATAGGTTTATAATACATAAAGTCGTAGAGTCGTCGGGTCGTTAATAAGATAATGTATAATATATTTAGTTGGCAGAGCAGCGCGCGGTATACGCGTTAGACGCTAGACTACCCCTTGCCAAAATAATTAGGAAGTCGTCTCAGATATGTGCTAAAACTGTTCGCTCGGGCACGCGCAATTTGGTTGGTTGGCGGTTTCGCTGGTTCCTCAGGTTCCCTGGTGCCTGGTGGGCAGCTTCCGACCCACTCCGAGCCACCCTGCTGGCCATCCGAGATCCGTTCAATCAGTTGCTTACTCATATAAAATACGAATAAAAATATTATCCCAGGAGTCAAGATAGTTAACCAGTTCGTTCGTCATTCCACGGGAACAGATACCGGGGCAAGTCGGCTTCCCTGAAACTTTTCCAAGATGCATACATTTTCATCCTTACTATTTTATTTAATTTGAGCTTTATTTATTTTCCTACCTTTATTATTGTTTTTCGTACGGTAGAGCCATAATACGACGGGGTTGGCTTAGTTTATTATATAACCACAATGCGGTGTGATGTCCTTTAGACGTCTTAAAATACGCGCCAAGGAAATAGCCTAGCAGAATTCCGAAAATAACCGAGTGCGTCAGGGGTCACATGGTGTGCTGGACCAATGGCGTCGCTCCACATGCTGCTAAATGTTGAATTGATACATGGGGGTGTTCGGTGGCGTTAATCTATACGGGTCCAACAAACATCATACGATGTTTAAACCTCTGTAGGATAATAAAATAACAAACTTAAAGTAAATACCCAATGATTTATAGGTGATATAAAAAATTTTTCATACCTCTAGCCATCAAAGCGCGAATTTAAAAGGCGAATACAGTGGGTACCGAGTCGCTCTGTTTCTCAGATAAACCGAAAGACGGCGTAACCGTTAACGTAATTTGTCATCGGTCGTCCTCGTTGCTCGCAGCTCTGCTGGTTCACGTCGCTCGTGAACGTCCGAAGTAGTTCGCTCGTGTTTCAACGTTTCATGTTAAGTTTGTTACAATAATTCTGTGTGTCAGTTCTGGTTTAACGGAATAGGAGGTTTGGTTAGCTTTTTAAATTATCCATCCATAAGTTTTTTCATCATTATTGGAAAATGACGTGTGAATTAAACTATTCTTCATTACCTATTACTATACCTAACGACCAGTATCACATCTGATCGAAAAACCGAACAACACCTGTAAAGTTGCTACACGTTACCTTGTAGTGCTGATCAGTGCTGTCGATATTAAATCGTATAGACAATAATTTAGTGTCATCGTCGTCTGGTACGGTTCATTCCTAACCTAACATCTTAACACCCAAATCAAAAGCGGCCAGCCAGAACTCGCCGTCGGAGGTGCTCGGCGCTGAGCGGTTTATATTAAATATTTTTGTGTCACTCACCTTGGATTACGGTATAAAAACTATTCGCGGTGAGTTTAGCTACTCTTAAATCGTCGTTGCGCAATCAGAGACCTTTAAAATACTCTAAGAAATATCCACGTTTTATTAAATTTAAATATCTCCACCACTCTTACAGCAAATTCCACGACCACTACACACGGCAGGCCAATTCCCCTTCGTCACGCTCCGTTATTTCGGACATTGAAATTACCTATTTGCTATACGTTCTCATATTGCTATTATTTTCACATTCTTATTCCGGAATTATTGTGTTCGTCGACGAGCCAACCATATTGCCTAAATTTTTCATTTATATTTAATATTGGGATCCACAACAGCCGAATTCTTTTTTCTAATACCATGTGGTGCCTGTTGCCTGTTGGATTGATTTTACACAATGTCAAGTTAGATTTAAATTGCGGAGATGTATGGAGAGGCAAGGACACATTGAGAAAGTTATCTTATCTCCCAGATTTACTTTTCGTGTGTTTTCATTGTTTCATTGTCCAAACTTTGAGAGTTCACACATTTTACATTGTATTGCTGAGTCACTGACCCAATCGAATGATTGTCTTCGTTGTTATATTGCAGGAACAGCATTTGTGAATGAACGCGAATAGCTGCTGAGACGATTACGATTGGCAACGAATTAAGAATAGGATAATCATGGATGACGCCCACTGTAAGACTGTGGACGAGGTGCAGAACTACTTCGGCACCGACTCTGACAGAGGATTATCTCCCGACCAAGTAAAAAGAAATCAGGAAAAATATGGCCTCAATGGTGAGTTTGAAATATCCAATGTTAAAAATTTTGACACTTCTTTATCTTTATGCATCTTTCAACTGCGACGTAGAAGTCTGCGATAAGAATTGAATTAGTTTTAATAATATCTTATTGTTTATTTACATCGTCAAGAAAACCCTGGAATAATGAGAATCTTTATCTTGAATGGTTTCTTTGCACATTGTTTATTTACTCTGCTAGGTGCACTTTAACTACTAGCCACAGATATTCACAGAATACTGGAGCCTCGGTTTGCTAAGTCCAGCAATAAATCACGCTGCTCCTCTCACATAAACCTGTCATATTTCTGGATCTAGTGGTATGATAATATTTTATAATTTCCAATTGTTGCTCTTGGTTGATTATGATCCAACTGTACTAGTTTACACTAAGCCGGGGGATGGCATCGAACCAGGCATTGAAATTCTGTTTGCAATTTTAATGATTTTCTAACAGACTGGCTTTTGTTGGTCTTTGTTTACCTGTTGCTATTATTATTCCGATACACTCATTGTTTGTATTTTCATCAATTTGAAAGGGGTGATAAATAAGTGGTTCTGATTAACTCGAATGAAATCACTGAAGATTGAGCGATAACAATCTGGCCTGTGTCATCAGAAAAAATTGTGATAGCGGTATCATGAAATCAGCATATCGCTCCATTCATCGGAACATTTCTATTGTACATACAGAAAATTAATTATTCGAATCCGGGGAGGTATTGCTGTTATTTTTTCCTCTTTTTTTTTTTTTTTATTCAACCACCACACATCCGAATTTCTTTTCATTCATTTGATGCTGTCATCGATCTGAATTTCGCGCGGAATGCAGCAACAACCGCAGCAGCATCATTCAATGAATTATTCGTCCGCGTTCCGCAACCTTCCTTCCTTCCAATCTCCGGTCGGTCACCTGCATATTGATTGCTTTTCCTATACATATATTTCCTTCGAATCTAAATTCCCATAGATGTGCAGTACTAACTACGATGTAATTAGGTAATATTTGCAGTACAGCTATAGTCTCCTAAAAAAAGCAAAAAAAAATAGAATTTGGTTTACGATGATCATTGCGGTATACGAAGCGAATTAATTTATGGAGTTTTGAATTCAATTTTTCTATCGCTATGCAATGGAATTTTAGATGAAAATTCAAAATCGTTAATTTTTTCAGACGTCTTGCAGCGCGTTTCGCTCCTATAGGGGACTGCGCCATTTGTATATCTACATAATAAAGCGGCGATAGACCGTTCGCGATTCGTACAGGTGATCGTTGCCTATGTTTTCTCAGTTATATTTTCCTGTCTGTCCGTGCTACAGAGCTTATGTAAGTTTTATATTTTAGTTTAGAGCCCCGGCCGAACTAGAGATTCCGATCTCTCAAGCTATTCTGCAGAGAGACCCCCGCAAAGCACTCGCCCCGCGCTGTTCTATCCGTATAGGTTTGTACCTCCGCCGTCCCGTTCGTACGTCCACGTGTCCGTTGTGCAGACTGGCGGCGTCCCGACGCCGGTCGTCGTCGTCGTCGTAGTTCGGTCAGGTTTCCAGGGTTTCACGACCAATTTAGCCCTCAACTTTTCGAGTTTATTTTTATACAATTTTTTATTTTCGTATACCTACCCGTCCGTGCAGGAGCTCAGGATCGTTATGCTCCTGCAACAGCCGAGTTCCTCTCGCCGCTGGTTATTAGTTTTCATTATACATAAGTTTTTTCCGCCCACTATTATTGTCGGCCGTGAAGAAAAAAATAATACATCTCCACCACCCCGAGTTGCGTAATTTTTAACGTCTACACATATACTATATCGTTAGATTTTTCGTTTATTTTACGTTATAAGTATATGTATATAGCTTCAAACTAATCATTGTTCGACGCTGAGATTTTTTATTTCATCAACCATATGTATCAAAGACTTGACTAAAATATTGCAGCTATATGATAGAATAACGTCTGTACCATATCTACGGTGCAGGTTGTGGGAATCTACGATATAAACGCGCCTTCCGCAACCGCGGTGCGACTTTATAAAGACGGGTGTTATTCCTATCTAATATACACATAGATATATGTAGTCTGACAACTGTTTGCGGTGTATATCTATATATGTATTTTCTCACCGCTCGCTAAGCACAAAAATCAATGTGCTCCAGAGTCATTCGGCATGTTTGGCATAGCGCAATAATTTCTCTATATACTCGTAAATGTTTTATGGAGATCTGTAAAAAAAAAAATAGGTCGGTAATTATCATTAATATTTTTTTGTCAAGAACATAATTCTCTACAGAATCTCGCGTAAATTAATTTCCTTTACAGTGTCCTGGTCGAGTCATAACTTTTGCGTCGATATTTACACGATCACATAAGGATTCTTCTTCAAAGAAAGAAAAAAAAAGAAAAAAAATTCCAATAACGATGAGAATTATTGAACCGGCACACTCTTCAGTGTTTTAAATTAATACGTGCCTCCCGCAGGTGTGTAATATCATGTCTGTATTACCATGCCAAATTTTATCCAGGTATGGGCGTACCGGCAATTAGTATTCCGTTAATAATGCCGCATGATCGTTCTCTGCGTGTGATTGTAGGTATATGTCTCTTAAAGTACGCTATACACGTATCTGATTGCGAGCGCAAAATATACGCGGCGTTCCTTATTCACTTTATTCGAGGGTCAATTTGGATTCGAACATCGTCATGACATCCGCGCCCCGCGTCGTCATCACGCGAGAAAATTGCTAAAAGTATATACTCTGTATAGGTATATGAGAATAATTTCAGTTGGTATAAAGAAAGAAATAATAATGATAACCGCGGGCACTTCATTTCGTCTTCCTCATCAACCTCGTACCCTAGTTTCGTCTAAAATTGCTGTGTGAACGGCGCACATATATGTATGTTTAAAATGATAGAAATGCAAACACACTGCTAGAGTGTCATATTGAAACACGTGCGGACGGACGAGTTGACAAAAATAATTGAATCTAAATTACAGTTTTTTTATCTAGTCTCATGATCAACTGTTGCATATGTACATATATGTATATATCTTATCTTAATATAGCTCCATTATCATTTAATCTATAGTTTTAGTTATATTGCCCTAATATTCTAATCTCAAATCCCTTGGTATATATAGTTATCGGGTGTATATTAAGACGCTGATCTCGTATCTTAATTGTCAACTGAAATTATAATCTTTGATCGGTGAGAATTTTCTGAAGCAAAAAAAAACGAAACATTTGACAGTGTAAACCTTCCTTTAATTTCTCTCTAGATATAAAGTTGTATTTAATAATATGGCGTCCTTGCAACGGCGGTTAAAATCACGCATTTAAAATCAATTGCGAAACGAATAGTGATGCTGTTATCTCTTTAAGACACGTCATTCGTAGTTCTACTGACGTATGAAAAAACGACGTTCAAGTTTAAGTGACGTCACGCGTATATCGCACGTGAATTGCGCGTTGACTTGATACTTGACTGACTTGTATTGCACATATGCAATACAAACCTATACATTATAAACCGCAAACTGCTGCCTCAGGGATAAGGAAAATTTTTCAGTCGACGGATACTGAACGGAAATATATAATATATTTCATATAGAGAGAAAAAAAAAAAAAAAAAAGAAAGAAACATTAATTATAAGCACCTAATATATCTTCAATAAAATTTAGGCCGTAACTTCGGGTAAACTTTTTTTTCGTAAAATTATCGCTGAAACTGAACGATAATAAAATGATAGTGATAAAAAAAATAACTCGAAACATGTACACGTATAATTTCCTCTAACTTTATAATTATCATGAAAACGTCGTTCGGACAACCCTCGCAAGAATTTAGGCCGAGTCGGTTTTAAGTCTTCTTAATAAGTGAAAAAAAAAAAAAAACGCGAGAAAACAACAACTCTTCAATGTCATTATGCTCGTCGGTTCGTCCCTAAAAAATCTTTTTTTTTTCGAAGAAGATTCACTGACGGTCATTTTAAAAAATTTCTCTCTCAAACTTTTGTATTATACGCTTGTGTCTCGCTTGGACAAAAAATTAAATGCCAAAAGTCTACAGTAATTCCGTGGGTCTCTACATCTGCATGTATAAGAGCGAAGACGTAACGGCTTTCTGTGTGCGGAGCCTAGAATATTCCTGACCTAAAAACCTACGATATACACATGCATGAATTTTTATGTTGATATACATATACTTTACATGTTGTTGATTATTTATTTCATCCGTTATTTATTCCATATATTTGCGATATAGCGATTTCATTAGCTCTATACGATACTATTTATAATCCGTCGAAGAAATTAATCGTTGTTATAAGCCAACGTGTATAATGATAATTATGAAATTAAATGTACTCTTATTATTTTTGCATAATACTGCGATAGCAGCGCATCTTAATGTTGTATTACATGGCCTGTGGTCGAATTAAATTGATAGTCGGATCGATGGGCTTTAAAATTTAACGACGGTCGGTATTTATAGGGAAATATTGTAGTGTACGGTCGCGTTATAACGAGGCGGTAGGAAGTATACAATTTTTTCATCTCCTTTTTCTTCATTTTTTAAAGCTCGTTAAAAATGTATCAATCTCACGCCATCCCGATCGCGATAATATTTTTTGACGTACGATTTTTATTCGTTGTAGAAAATTTTTGTAAAATGAATTTATTTGTCGATTTCACGAGTTAAAAATCGATCGTTATATCGCTTGAATATTCAAAGGAAGAACTCGGAATTCGAAATCCCAGCAGATATTTATTCGTTGGTTCTGTAGCTTTTTTCCCTGAATTGTATCGATACAGGGAATGAAATTGATCATGTCAGCACCTCAGTTTTAATAATCGATCGTTAATATTTTCTGTAAAAACAAATCATAGATCGCCGTAGATTTCAACGATCAGGCGTTAATGGAGTCCCATGTATAAATACTTTGAAATATTCGTCGTTGGCCTTGGATTATTTCCTAAGCCTTTTGCAACGTGATCTGAAAGCAAAAACAAACACATACATAAATGTGCGAATGAACAAACATGTGTAACCAGAAATACAAACATATATTATACTTTTATAGGGCTCTTGATAATCAAGTACTTTTATGGTCTGATTTCATTGCGTTGGTAATATGGAACTTGTGGAAGTTCGAAGAAAAATCGAAACGTTATTCTGCAAATATTTTACTGCGTCAGACATTCTTACGTTTCATACGATATTTCAAATCGCCGTAGTGGTAAAGAAAAAAAAAAAAAAAAATTAAGAGCCATTGACCAGCGGAAGAAGCTCTGGGAGCTCTCAATTTTTTAATCGACTGACAGTATCGTCATTTATAAAAGCACCGAACAATGATTTATACATGTATATACGTTGAATCTTACCCTCTGTATATACAAAAATTTAATTCGTTCTGGCAGCAGACTTATAGCCATATGCACTCCGTGTGAAATATAAAGATTGGATCCTTACTTTAAAATTGATTTCCGTTTATTTTGCCAATTCTATAACAGCTGATCGCTAATACAAACTGGAGAGGAGATTAACAGACGTACGATTGTATAAATTGACAGATATATATACGAAAAAGCACATTAACAATTCCCAATAAACTCCACAAATCAATGTCAATACAGCTGTTATTATACAACACATTTTCCATCACTTAAATTCTATTGTATAATATACCTATGTATTATTCAGTCGATTTATACAACATTCGAAATAGTTATGCATATATTCATGGAATTTAAGGATTAAGCACTTCAACTATATATATAATAATAATTTCCGGACGTTTTAGTATTAATCTACGAGAAGCAATTAAAACGGTGTAATTAAAATCCGCGCCTGCAGGCGCTAAATTATTAAATCCGAGCTAAAATTTACGCTATGTCCAAATCGGTTTTTCGTTACATTAAATGTTTGGTGCAGACGACTCAAAAGTTAGCGAAATCTTTTTTTTTGTGGTGCAGTTACTCGATATCGACACTCGTATCGATGTCGTGCTTTTTTTTTCTCCTGCTAATTTTATTTCGTATACCCAGAGAGTTCGTTGATCGTTTCTGCAACAAATACGTTCTTTGTTACATTAATTGTTATTATAACACAGTTAATTTTATACCCCATCGGTTGCGAAAGTTTGCGGTATTCAATCGCCTGAATTGGCCTTCTCTTTTTATTTCTAACTAAGATTTATTTTCGATCTAAATTTTACGTAACGCTGTAATGTATTTATTATTAACTGAGATCGTGCTTTCCGGTTTTCTTTATATAATTAGATCGGTGGGAATTCCTTAAGCTTCCGAGAATTGCGCGTAATGGTGGTGAGAATAACGAAACAACATTTAATCTCGAGTTCAACAGTTTTTGGCTAACGTATATTTGATATTAATAGTATCGAGAAAGTGAACAGAGAAGAGTAGAAGATCCAGAGAAACATATTATAGGATAACATATAGTTGCCCACCAAGTGACGTGTGTATATTTATTTTTTCCTATGTAACTAGCTATATAAATACATTTTTTTTTCTTTCTTTCTTTTTTTTTACGTCTGACGTGGCTTCAATCGCGTGAATATCGTGCACGTGGCCCCTGCAGATATTAGCTGCTCACTGCTGTAATTCACGTCAAGATTGCATCGATATTTAAATATATAATGTATATGAGTATGAAGGAGAAGAATTGGAAACAAATTTTTTTCTTCTCCTTTTTCTTTTTATCTGGGAGCTTTTTTCTAAGAATCTCTTTTATTCCGCACACGACAATATATCCTTACATAGAAATGCAAGTTATCGTTACGCTAACAAGTTTCCGGACTCCCATAAAAGCTTAGCTCTTACTTCCTAAGTAGTTACCCTTATTACTTCAGAAAGTAGACCGTCACAAGTCGAGCTTTTAGTTAGCAATTGTTTCTCATCACATCGCAATAATTTGCCTGAAAATTTGTGGAAACTTAAGAATTTCATACCAAATTTATTTTTTATTCTCATTCTCATTTGACTTTTAGCCAAATCGATCGATGATGCAACTTTTTTTTTTTGCATATACTCACATATATAAGCTTCTAATTTTTCTCGGTTAACAAAAGAGCTGCCTATTCTCGTTGTTTCATACGAATTAAACGTAGTGTAAAATGAAAACGCTGCAAGCTCTAAGAAGTACGAAAGG
Organism: Athalia cordata; assembly: GCA_963932425.1. NCBI lineage: Eukaryota > Metazoa > Arthropoda > Insecta > Hymenoptera > Athaliidae > Athalia > Athalia cordata. The sequence continues at coordinate 39,946,403 of OZ010626.1, forward strand.
AAAAAGGAAGAGGAAAGGAGATGATACGCTGCAATTAAACTGCGCCGACGAGTTTCCGTCTAAAACATTCTCAGCTCTGTGTAGAGGAGAAAAAAAAAAAGAAAAAAAAAAAAACAATTTACCTTAAAGTTGACAGACCGTAAAGATTTTCATTATTCCAACGTTACTTCGAACTCTCAAGTATCCAATCAACAACTCTTCTGTAGTTCTTATAGTGTTATTGGATTGTTTCACGAACTACAGATGTATATATTTTTACCTTTCGAACGGTGAAATTCATTCTCTTATCGTTAGCTGGAAAGCATCACGCTTCGTTTCAATCAACGAAAGAGTTTACTGATCTCCTAATTTCTTTCTGTTTCAGAACTGCCAGCCGAGGAGGGTGAGTGAGAATAAAAATATCTAACCAAAAATAGAATCGAATTTCTTTTGGTACTAAGATCGTCATGTTGCGTCGAGAAAATCGATTGTTCAACTTCGAAATAATTTCGTGTCACGAGGTACGATCGTAGCCAGGATTCCAGTGCTTGCAAATCTAAAGCACAGTTAGCCGAAGAATTCGTTAACTATTTGTACTCCTATTTGTACATTTATACCTGATACCTGCACTTATAGTTTCTCTTTAGCCAGACAAACTCGACGTGCTTCTGGTATAATCTGTAGAGTGGATATACGGTGTGTGCTTATTACGCGGCTTTGACATCAAATTATTGACGCCCTTTATGGATCCATGCAAAAGGGAGACGTATAAAGCCACATCGCTAACATGTTTTAGTATACCTCATACCGATATGTATACCTATAATGCAACGCGTCACTGTACACGTGCAGCAGCTTTGCTGTCAAAGCTTTATTTCGTGTTTCAAAAGCACATTATTCAGCCACCCTAAGTTCAGCGCATCAATGGATTAGTCATTCTATTGTTACAGGCATGAACCTGTGACGATAACGAATACAATTTGTCGATATATTCTCTCCTGACGAGTTTTATTAATTCATTTTTTACACACACGTCAGCTGTTATTGCAATGTTACGTTTATACGCGCATGTATAGTACATCGAAGTAAAACGTAGGTAGGTGTCATTTGTTTCCTCTTGCGATATTATATACATCCATGTATGGATTGTATAATTAAACTTCAATATACTTGGTATGTGATAAAAATGATATTTTCTAGTACAAGTTTCACTCACTATATACAGTACTCCGCAGCAGCTGCTGTTGGAACTATATAACAGTATAATAATGCAGCCGGAACCCGTGTGGTTAATTATTTTATATATCTAATCGAAATATAATGTAAGATTATATGAAATACGTTATCATCACTTCGTATTAAGTTTTTATACGAGATTAAAATAGATTTATATGCGTATTATACGTGTCGAGTATCGTTGATCTCTCGGTGGAATTGACCGATTAATTCATTCAAAATTAGCGCCAATTAGGTACACGACTCTATTATGTCAGGGGATCAGGACTCTTGCTATTAAAGACAATTGATCTGTACGGAATTAGTCTCATATAGATGGTATTTAACTTGTACAGCACACATCTAGTTATCGCAGAGATAATCCCTTTGAATTATTTAATTACCTGACCCTTAATTCACCCGACGTATATACGGACGATGTACAATTTATGAGGTCAATTATTATATCCAAATTGTTTAAGTAATAATCGATATCCAGACTATCGCGAGATTGGGCAATTTTTTTTTTTTTTTATTTCAATTTTCAAGTCTATTCAGCACTTTTATTTCACGAGTCGAGACCTCTCGATTTTTTACCGTCGGGTTACTCTGAGAAAGGATAAAATCTCGAAGGATATTATCCACTCGCAGACTACACGTTCCCTTTTTTTTTCTTCTCCTTAATCGCCATCAATAAAAATCACCGCGTCTTTTGTATGGTTTCTTCATTTTTCATCGCGTTCGCGTTGCCCACAGCGAGAATAATTGGCACTGATTAAATAGGTAATTAGCGTCACCTTGTTGAATTTCTATTACGTATTAATGAAAATAATTATTCATATAGCGGAGTGCTCGAAATGACAGACAAATATGTTGATATAGTTATTACATTCATTTATTTGTTTATTTATTTATTTTTTTTATATTCGAAGCAATTACTTACGGCAGGAGCTTTTTTAACCCTGAATGTTTAAGCCGCTGCTTATCGAAGTAGGCCATGGCGCCAACGAAGTGAGTGCTTCTTGGTATGTACCGTTATCACGTACATGTCAAATCGATCGCGTTGTTCGATGGAAAAATAAAATAGCTAATTATTACAATTTTATCGCGAGAATTTATCTAATATTTCGATTATTTGTAACGGTAGAAAATTAGGATGTAGCCTCCAGAGATTCAAGGTTGAAAAGTTAGATCGGTAGAAAAGTTGTGGAAATCTAATAGCTGCCATTCTTATTTGTCCTCTGATGTAAACCCGCGGTAAAAAGCGATCGTAGTACATAGCTGGACAATTATCAAGGACGACTATTAGAATGTTACCCTGCGAACTAGGCGTCTTTGCTTGTCTTCGAATACCTTGTTATATTATGCGATTATAATATCGCGAACAAAAATTATCTTATAATGCACAGGCCTAAACGGAACGTATTTATATACAATGAGATTTGATTAAACGGAAATCCGTCTCTGATTATAGGTGCAGATTAAATGAGGGTTCAAATTGCAGTTTGAAAGATAAAAAACGCAAGAAAAAAAGGTCATGTGACATAATACAAATCAAAAATAAGTGACGTCAATTACCAATTCGTTGCGGTGCCGAGACTATATCGCTATGTCCTGATTTTTTGCTCTACGTCTACTCGTCACCTTGGCACAGCTTCTATAACAAGTTGTTTGACCTTCCTAGGTCAGGTGGAATTTCTTGATCTTGGTTGAGGATTCGATCGGGGATAGTCTTGAATTCTTTTTTTTTTGTTTTCTTAATATCCTGTAAGCTGCTTACATTGTCTGTTGCCAAAATTTAAATTTTCGGTTCTAATTGGACTTGGAAATTACCAGTTTTCATTTGGAATTCAGTCACTCGCCCAGGATATCGACTTGAGAGCCGTTCCACCTCGGCTACTATAGCTTAATCCGTTTACTGTGGATAACAACCGGTGACGTGTGTTGGATAGATAATGTAATTGTCATAAATTTGTGCCTCGAGCACGCTGCTGTGACGGTTTTCCAACATCGTTATGCGATGACAATTTTTTGTCAAGCTGAATTTTTTTTCTTTTTATTTTATCAAACACATTTCCTATTTCTATTTCCCTCGTAGATTCGCCATCAATTGTCGGGGGGAAAAAAGGACACACACAAACGAAATTGAATAATCGATTTTCACGTCGTGAAATGTCTACGTTCGTTTTTATCACACGTCTATGTTTCATTATGCATTTTTCTAACCCTCAGGAAAGTCCATCTGGCAACTCGTTTTGGAACAATTTGACGACCTTCTAGTTAAGATTCTTCTATTAGCCGCTATTATATCATTCGTAAGTACTTTTCGATGAGAATCGTTGTTTAAATGAAAAAAATATCCTCAACGACTTCTGCTAACGACAAAGTACATTTTCATTTCCCCAGGTTCTAGCTTTATTTGAAGAGCACGATGACGCCTTCACAGCGTTCGTCGAGCCTTTCGTTATCCTTCTCATCCTTATCGCCAACGCCGTTGTCGGTGTTTGGCAAGAACGTAATGCCGAATCTGCGATCGAAGCGCTTAAAGAATATGAACCCGAAATGGGTAAGGTTGTCAGAGGAGACAAAGCGGGTGTCCAGAGGCTTCGTGCTAAGGAAATTGTACCCGGTGACATCGTAGAAGTCTCCGTTGGTGACAAAATCCCAGCCGATATCCGTCTTACCAAAATTTACTCAACTACCCTCAGGATCGATCAGTCTATCCTTACGGGTGAGTCCGTATCCGTCATCAAGCACACCGATGCCATCCCTGACCCACGTGCCGTCAATCAGGTAAGCGTTAATGAAATTTTCCGTGCAAAATGATGCGAGAAAATCATTGTAGGTAATAAACGGAATTAACCGTTTACAAATCTATTCGTAGGACAAGAAGAACATTCTTTTCTCTGGTACCAACGTTGCAGCTGGTAAGGCTCGTGGTATCGTAATTGGAACCGGTCTTAACACGGCCATTGGTAAAATTCGTACTGAGATGTCCGAAACTGAGGAGATCAAAACTCCCCTGCAGCAGAAGCTGGATGAATTCGGTGAACAATTGTCCAAGGTTATTTCCGTCATTTGCGTCGCTGTCTGGGCTATCAACATCGGTCACTTCAACGACCCCGCTCACGGTGGTTCATGGATCAAGGGAGCCATCTACTATTTCAAAATTGCTGTTGCCCTCGCTGTCGCTGCCATCCCTGAAGGTCTCCCTGCTGTCATCACCACTTGTCTCGCTCTCGGAACTCGTCGTATGGCTAAGAAAAATGCTATCGTCAGGTCCCTTCCTTCCGTAGAAACTCTTGGTTGCACCTCCGTCATCTGCTCTGATAAGACCGGTACTCTTACCACCAACCAGATGTCCGTTAGCCGGTATGTTGATATTCGTATTTGTTATTTATTTATTTTTTTATGAAAATGAGTTAATAAATCTGATGCTTTTTCACAGCATGTTCACCTTTGAGAAAATTGAGGGCAATGACAGCAGTTTCCACGAATTCGAAATCACGGGATCGACCTACGAGCCTATTGGTGAAGTTTTCCTCAAGGGTCAGAAGATCAGAGGAAGCGACTTCGAGACTCTTCACGAAATGGGAACAATTTGCATCATGTGCAACGACTCTGCTATTGATTTTAACGAGTTCAAACAGGCCTTTGAAAAGGTCGGTGAGGCTACTGAGACCGCGCTGATTGTTCTAGCTGAGAAAGTAAATCCCTTCGGAGTTCCTAAGACCGGTCTGGACCGCCGCACATCCGCCATTGTCGTCAGACAAGACATCGAAACCAAATGGAAGAAAGAATTCACTCTGGAATTCTCCCGTGACCGTAAATCCATGTCCTCGTACTGCGTACCTCTTAAATCATCCAAGTTGGGAACCGGACCTAAACTCTTCGTCAAGGGAGCACCAGAGGGTGTCCTCGACAGATGCACGCACGCTCGTGTCGGCACACAGAAATTCCCGCTCACAACTGCCATCAAAAATCGCATCCTTGATCTCACTCGCCAATATGGTACCGGACGCGACACTCTACGTTGTCTCGCTCTCGCCACAGCTGACCACCCAGTTAAGCCCGATGACATGGATCTTGGAGACTCCAATAAGTTTGTTACCTATGAAAGAGACCTCACCTTCGTCGGTGTCGTCGGAATGTTGGACCCCCCTCGTAAGGAAGTTTTCGACTCTATTGTGAGGTGCCGCGCCGCTGGAATTCGTGTCATCGTCATCACTGGTGACAACAAGGCTACTGCTGAAGCTATCTGCCGACGTATCGGAGTTTTCACCGAGGATGAAGATACCACTGGAAAGTCTTACTCTGGACGAGAATTCGACGATCTGCCCCTCGCTGAACAGAAGGCTGCATGCGCAAGGGCTCGGCTCTTCTCTCGTGTAGAACCCGCTCACAAATCCAAGATCGTTGAGTTCCTTCAGGGAATGAACGAAATCTCTGCTATGGTCAGTTTGGCTCACATTTTTCTTTCCTAAGTTTTATTTATGGAATTGTTTTCATATAACAGAGTTTATAATTCTTGCAGACTGGTGATGGTGTAAACGACGCTCCTGCCCTGAAGAAGGCCGAAATTGGTATTGCTATGGGATCCGGTACCGCTGTAGCTAAGTCTGCCTCTGAGATGGTGCTGGCTGACGATAACTTCTCTTCAATTGTCGCTGCCGTTGAGGAAGGTCGTGCTATTTACAACAACATGAAACAATTCATCCGTTATCTTATCTCTTCGAACATTGGTGAAGTCGTCAGGTAATAATCCCTATCTGAGTAAAGTTTTATCGCGAGACATGCGAAAATGATAAGATCCAAACAGTCGAAATGCAAACAATATTTAAATTACCCCTTATTTCTCGCAGTATTTTCTTGACTGCTGCTCTCGGTCTTCCGGAGGCTTTGATCCCCGTTCAGCTTCTCTGGGTCAACTTGGTCACTGATGGTCTTCCTGCTACTGCTCTTGGTTTCAACCCTCCTGATCTTGACATCATGGACAAGGTAAGTGTTCATCATAGGTGCACATATGTGTTTCTTTTTCTTTTTCACCCTTCGCTGTAGGAACGTTCTTGATAATCGTCATTCGTCCTTAGCCTCCCCGTAAAGCCGACGAATCCCTTATCTCCGGATGGTTGTTCTTCCGTTACATGGCTATTGGAGGATATGTAGGCGCTGCTACTGTTGGAGGTGCTGCCTGGTGGTTCTTGTACAGTCCCCATGGTCCTCAGATGAACTACTACCAGCTGGTAAGATATCGTTGATGATGGGTCGTTTTATTCATCATTTGTCACTACAGATTGAATCAGTTTTTATTCATTGACCTTTACAACTTCAGACGCATCACTTGGCTTGTATCGGCGGTGGTGACGAGTTCAAGGGTCTCGACTGCAAAGTGTTCACCGATCCCCACCCCATGACCATGGCTCTCTCAGTTCTTGTAACCATCGAAATGTTGAACGCCATGAACAGGTAATTAATTAGCGACTCGTCGACATTTCAGATACAATTGGGAAATGCTACTATCGAATAATATTTTTTTTACAGCTTGTCTGAGAATCAATCTTTGATTTCGATGCCTCCATGGTCTAACCTTTGGCTGATCGCCTCCATGGCTCTTTCTTTCACACTCCATTTCGTCATCCTCTACGTCGACGTACTTTCCGTGAGTTATGAAATATGCATAATCGTTTATATATTCGCTCTGCTATTGCGTGATGTACCTATTTTTCTATGTTTGAAATGTTCATATTTTGAACAGCAGCGCGGGTAACGGTCTTATATTTTTTTTGTTCGTCTAATTTACAGTCCGTGTTCCAAGTGTGCCCGTTGACCGCGGATGAATGGATCACCGTAATGAAGTTCTCCATTCCAGTGGTACTCCTAGATGAAACCCTGAAGTTTGTTGCCAGAAAAATCACAGATGGTGAGAACCCAATTTACACCGTGCATTGGATTATACTGATGTGGGCTGTGTTCTTTGGATCGATAATAGTTTCCCCGATATAGAAAATCCACATCTAATATTAGTTAACAATAATGTTTTTCCCATGGACAAACATTTATAACTGAATACCTGGACTTGCAGTTGCATTTAATTCAACTTCCCCGTGGCACGGGAGAAGTAAAAATGAATTATTAACGAAGTGTGTTTAAGTGAGATTTTAACCAGTTTTTGACTGTTGCGCATGGTGTTAGTCAGTGCAACCATATTGTGCGCCACTAAAGCCCACCATGTCCGCACCACACCGTACTACACGTCGCCGTACATTGTACCAACTTCAGTGGCTCCAAGTGTTTAATGTTCTACCGTAATTAAAGAATCATGGTTTTTAAATTATTTTATACAAGTGCCTTTTAAGCATTAACGTTTGTAAATGATAGCTGCTGACTCAGTCTTTATTTGACACGATTCCTTGTACTGATAAATACTTCATTGCACGTTATCAAACGATGCACTTTCTTAACACTTGGTGTAGGTGAATTACGTTGTAACTAGTTTTGTGTAACATTTGTGTTCGTAACTATTTGTTCACGCTGACTAATTGCATGCCGGCTCCACCGATGCTTTTATATTTGAAAATTACTTAGTAAACGGAATGGCAAGCTAATTAAATTATTTACTCCAAACAAACGAAACCCTTTATCTCTAGCGAATTAACGTAATTTACATGTTGATCTTTCGCATAATATACAGCATAATGGATAGTGTTATTGAGTAATCTCACGTCGGCTGATTCTCTCTACGTGTCGATAAAAATACAAACATATTTTCTGAAAACACGTAACCTTTTTATCATTACGATATTCACTGAATTATCGAATTTTTTAGTGATATATTAATTGTATATACTGTAGTGTGTTGATACTAACGGAAATTCAATATTGTAGCAACCATAAGCTACTTAGGTTTATTATTTATAGTGACTTGATTCACGATTCGACGTAGAGTTTGGAATAATAATTTGTCTAGTTTTATTAAAAAAGCATCGGCGGAAAAAGGATAAGAATCATATATCTATTACTCTGCGCTTCTTACTACAGCACCTGGTTCCTCACTTAAAATTCTACACTTGTGCACTACGTCTGTGTTTCACCAACTCTTATCAAATCTAAACTAATCCCCCCCTCCATGGTTTCACTACAAGGTATCTCTTTCCTCCTCATTCCATGCTGGCTTTTTGAATAACCATGTATCTTTGTGTTAATATTCGCAGTTAAAAGTTTGCCTGTCCCACCACAGAAGGATCAGAAAACGGAATGACCAAACTTGCTGTTGAAATATCCTGAGATAGATTTTGCATGGACCTTGGACTGAAGATCCCACCCCATGTCATCTGTGTAATGTGTCTTCCTTCCCTTAGAGAGCTTGTGCATGTTCCACTCTCAATATGTAGTAACACAACTACCATCTCTATATTCAAGTTTTATCCTACTACGTCTACTCTCGTTACCAACTAAAAACTAAGTGTCATTATTATTTGCCATGCCCTGAGTATTTTACGTGGACGACCTGTGTACCCTACTTACCCTATGCACATTGCATTGTTTTTGTACACGTTACCTAGGGTTGACCACAGTATGCTTCATTTACTGTACTACTTAAATTACCTGGGTTATGGATTACTTTACCAGTACAGTATAGCTTTGGACTGCTTAGAAGAGAAGAACCGATTCAAAGTTTCGTGAAGTATTCGACTGTTCAAGTTTTGTAACCAACTTCGAATCGTGAATCGAGTGTAATAGGTAAAGACCGATCTCATTAGGATAAAGTTGGGATCAATCTCAGTGTAGAACATGAGAGGGAAATAATCATTTTCATTAGATATACATATGTATTTCTGGTTTTTTCTCTTTTAACATATTCCGGCATTTAATTGGTCTTGAATTTTGTGTACCGTCTGAATTTCTTGGCTGCAAAGCCACTGCACTGCAAAGAAATACATAAATTTGCAGAATGCACTTCTAAAACATCTTGAAACCTGTGAAAACTGGTAGTGGCAGAGAACAAACGTGTGTGTAGTAATAATTGTACAGGCGACCTGAGCAATGTCCTATTTGTAATTATTTTATCTAGCCATGTTCCTGGGGGAGAGGGGGGCCGTAATCGATCGATTTCAATCGGGTATAGATATCTAACAGTGTTCGTGCCGTGTGATACGTAGCTGCCCACTATTGAACCCGAGCAAACGCAACAAGACTGATGACGGAGGTTGATAGTGGGCTGACTGCAACGATCACATAACGAAGGCGTAGTAGTATAAATACGCGTGAATAGGCATGTAATAACAGATTAATTATCTTTCCAATAATTGAATTACTATCACGACATAATAATATATATACATATACATATAATTATTAACGGTAAGGTGTGATAAAATTTTTTGGTATGGAATTGGCATAGTCGAATTTAATTACTCACGAGTGGAAGTCAGTGATACTGGTATAATTACGTGTAACACTGATTCGAGTGTTTGTTTTAATAATACAATAACATTTGTCTATAGTGTCGTAACAGTTAAAAACGCGTGTTAAGCGTGTCGATAATTCTACCAAAAACTAGTAGCTTTGCTCGAGTCGGATTTCCTCTTATGTCACAATTAGCAAATTGAAACTTTGGCGGCGATGATAGTTAGATATGTTCTCTTGAAAGTAGGTAATATAAGCTCCAAGTTATTTTTCAAATCTTTTGAAGCTCACTTTCGAAATAGGAGTTTGAAAAGCTCTCGAGCAGAGATACGGTTCATATAGCGCAGTCGATATTAGGGGAGAAATTTCTATTCTACTCTACTCTGCTCAATTAACGTGAGAAATTGTAGCTATTACATGTGGGTTATCAAGCTGTGCTTTAGTAAGTACCGATGTGGATAACGTAACAACTTTACATGCAAGAAGTATTGGAGAGTGCAGTGTGCCATCCAATGATGAAACTAAAAAAAATAATATAGAATACGAAGTGAGGTGACCATCCAGTGACCATCGGCATTGACACCGACGAGCGAATGGACAGGACAGGAGGTATAGCGTGCGATTAGTGTGATTTTATGATGCACCCACGGATTAGTCATGATTACCTGACCTAAGCCTAACCCTGAACCGAAACTTAACAACGTTAAATATTAGTGGGCTTACATTAGCGCCCAACTTTATGATTATTATCATTATTGTCACAAGTTCTTCTGACGACAAAAAATTGTCCTGGAAAGAACTTACTTAGCAACGATTTGTTTATTTATCATTTTATTTATCTTTATTATGCAAGTGAATGAATACGAATTGAACTGAATAATATTATAACAAGTAAAAGTAGAATGTGATCTTGATTGGTATGTTACCAACTTGTTATAATAAAAATCATGTGTTACTAATGTGTGTTGTAAGTCAATAATTTGCCACTAATCAATTCATGAACGATTCGATAAGAGTTCTAGTACTGCACTTGCAGTACCACGATTGAACGTATAACAATACATTACCAATCTGAAAAATGTCTTGTTTCTTGTTTGTTCTCAATCAAAAAACGAAGACAATTTTTCAGTATGTCAGCTAATAAAAATCCTAAAAATCTACGTCACCGACAATGCAACACCACTGTTAAATGGTTATTATAGAATTTTTTTTCAACTCATATACATATGATTCATTTTGTACAGACCATTTAATTTAATTATTTATCAATTATCGGGTCAGACAATAAAGAAACCTTTACAACATAACATTTGTCCTATCAATTATCTATAATAGCCCGAATTTTTTGTGGTTTTCCGTATACTTACGGCGTTCAGACCGTGCATGGTGTTTACCAGAGTGCAACAAATACGAGTTTAATAAATTAATTAAAAGGTGAAATAACCATTTGGATCAATTGAGTTGTACTCGCCTCTGTGATGTGAGCGATCCACGACAATTCGAAAAGTTTTTCTGTGTTCTGCCTGCTGGTTTGTGAGTTCAGTCACATCTCCGTTCTTCCTCTTTCCATCACAAGGATGAACGTATACGATTTCCTGCACATGAAGTCTTTTGACTCCACTGAGAAGGTAATGCAAATATTTTTAATTGATACACTTATTGCTGCTCACTCTGTATTTCCAACAACAGACAACATTATTAATCACACGTATGAAAATATTATCCATGTTATTTATCGATGCGAAATCATTATCTTCAGGCTGGAAAAGTAACTTGGTTTTTGAATTATTTTCATTGTACATAAATCAATCCTGATTTGCTGCATGATTCAAGCGCTGCTTTGTAAATTTTCTTGCCTAAAATCAGCTACACGACCCTTGTGTAGTATATCAAAATTAATCAAATGATATTGTATAAAACATTTTTATTGAGAAATTGGCAATAATTGTTAAATATGAACTGTAACTGAACGTAACAATGTGATTACAGTTTCTCCGGAAGTGATCCCGCGGAAATAAGACGGAAGATAGCGAACACTCTGGCATCATACCGGAGACACACATCGTACACCAACCACCGTTACAAGGCGTACATGGAATTCACTGAGAACAGTTCTTTAAGAAATTATAGAATTATTCTATAGACAATTTCTTATATAATATATATAATATATATATATATATATACACACATATAATAACCATAATATTCAACATCAATGATTCCATTGATCGCCGTCGGTGATGCACATTTAAATTTTACATTTTTCATCGGATACTATTAACAGAAGTATAACAAGGAGGAAAGTGGTGTTTGCTAGCGTAGGTGCAAAGTAGATCGGTAAAAATTAATCTGAAACTTGTGTATGTTACAGTGAGTGATGCTGTCGTTGACAAGTGGGCCTAAGCAGGTCCACTGGGTACGCTACCACCCTGCTAATCAAATATCACAGCCTGATCAATATGAGCGGATGATTCGCAGTAATATTATTGAGTAGAAGCTAAAACAATAAGCCCAGCAAAGTAACAGTAGAACACAGAATGAAAAGATAAACACAAACGCATAAAATAATACCAACATTAACACCGTTGCACTAAAAAGATATGCAATTACAAAATCGAATCAATGTATGCATAATATTACACATCATATTATGACGGAAATGTGTGACGTACACTTGAGATAGTACAATTACTTAACTAACTCTACGCTGCTACAGATGCTAGCAAACTTTAGAAAAGACAGCGTCAACAAATCTTAATATTATTATCTATCTAACATGGCTGGAGGTGCTCGCTTACCAGTAACAATTGTAACAACTCGTACGAAACTCACCCTTCACTACTGTCTGTTTTGTCTCTTTATTTATTTATTTTTCACAAAAATCTACGTCTCTCCTCTTTACCCTTTACACTAATACTTTTAACAGCATATTTTGTCATCGATAATATGTTTTCTATATCTAAATATTATTATATAATTATTAGGGAGTTGCATCACCGATTTCCCTCGACCTCCACCCAATCTTTTAATTCCTCTTATACTTTTTCTCTTCACCTAAAACTCACCTCGTTTCCCTCTTAATCACCAATCTCTTATCATATTGTCACTTTTACCCATTAATTTATTTATTATTGAATTTAGATATAAAACGAAGAAGATAAAAAACAAAACATGGAAAAAAAACACAAAAAAAGGAAAGAAACGAAGCGAAAATCATCATAATTACTATTGCGAATGGTTGATATCATGTTCTTCCTTGACAGTACGCACTGACTCACTAGCTCGAAGAAAATAATTGAGAAGCCGGGCATTATTTTAATAATATCAAATATTATCATAAATTATAAACGGCTCGGAAGTTGAGTGAGTCTTATAAATGTAACACAGCTATCCATTGCAAAAAATTATGATATACATCACGATACTACTTATTATACACAATAATAATAATAATAATCTTAATAATAATGTACAAGATCATGTCTACAGTATACTACCACACAACGAGACTCACGTCTTCAGACACGTATAAAAACTAACATTATCAAAATTTTCAGTCGACGAACGAGAGAGGCAGTGGTAGGATCAGCATAAGTATATATAATATAATTAAAATTACGATAAATTGTAAATATATACAAAATAGAATGAAAAATATATTTTAAAAAAGTGGAATAATTGTTACAACAAATACTTAAGTCAGTTACAAATTATTATTATTAAAAACCTGATGTACGCTGCTTGTAGGTAATCAATACAACGTAAGGGACGTTATATACGAGAATAATTAAATGTTCGATCAATCGTGGAAAACTTCGAATCATCTCATCTATATTCGTGTCGTCGCATAATTATCATAATCATTATAGTTCATCGGATCTTTATATACGAGTTTAATTTAATTTTTCTTGCTCAAATTGTCCATATGATGGACTATATATAATATTGTTAAGAATGGACTTGATTATTTTATTCCAATATTGAAAATCGACTCTTTCTTTCGATTGAATGTAATGTAATAGTACGCCAATACTCCTTTACTAATAAAAGGTTGGAATGAAAAATTAGACAAAATCAATCGATTCACGAATTTCGACGATGGTCTCTTAGCCGATTAAGAGTCTTTGATAAACGTTCATTTTGTCGCGTCAGTTTCTCAATGCTCTCCAAATTAGCGGCTAATTGTTTCGCCATGTCTGTTTCGGGATCACCTTTTGGAACAGGTACCTCAACTTCCGTTGAACAATGAAAACAACTAGAAAAAGACTGTAGTTTAAAATCTTCTTCCAATTTTTCGACGGTCCTAATGTGTTCGCGTTCGAGATTTTCAACCCGTTCATGACATTGCTTTTTAATCTAGTGAAAAAAGGTTTTGTTAATGAAAGAACAATAAATAGATAACAAAACTATGATGTTAATCTCGCGAACTTACCGAAATATTTTCATCCCTAATACGTTGTAAGTTTTCCTCCAGCTTCTTTATTTCGGCAGAACTGGATTCCTGATTTGTTTCAATTTTCTTTTGCAAATGTTTAACTGTATTCGATAGGGCCAATTTGTGTTCCGCCATTTCCGCCTGCTGTTGGAGTGCGACGGACAGAAAAGTTTCTGTAAAAATATAAAGTTATTTTGCGATCTCGATTCTCCCATACTAACAGCGTGGATATTTGAATTTCGAAGACTTGTACCTGAATTCGACGACTTCTCTTCAGTTTTGGAAAGCTTCTCGGTAAGTGCGCAGTGATCTTGAACTAAATTCGAATAATTTTCTTCAGACTTTTCTAACTGATCACGAACTGTGAGTTATGAAAGAAAACGATGTTAAAATGAATCGTAAATAGCAAAGTTAAAGAATTTTTCTTATTACCGTCGCGCATCTGTCTACTCATCCCTCTAATTTCACTTTCGAGTGAGCTTTTTTTAGATCTCTCTTTCGCTACCTCTGCTGCCAAATTCTGAATAGATTTTTCGCACCGTTTTTTGTCGGTCTCGTTTTTCGTTTTAATCGCGGAAGTCGTCTTCAGCAATGTTTTCATATCCGTACCTATGGCCTCTGCGAATTTCCTCATGACCGCCCATTGCGTTTTCTCAAATAATTCGCTCTGAATAAGGTTTCTGAAAATCGTGGTCTCTTATGATGTCAAGATTTTCATAATAAGTATGAGTAGAAACAACCCCCACCGTTTCTCTGCTATTACTGACGACAAATTACTGTCTTTTAGTGCGCTACTGAGGATTTCCATCAAGTCAGTAATCGCCTCACAAGCCAGGGTACAACTCTCGCAATGCGAAAGAGAACCAGAAATTTGACAGCCGCTGGATTTTTTCCCCGATGACGCAGCATCTTCAAGGTGCTTTGTTTGTATCTGCAAAAAGTAGGAGTTACAATTCAGATGAAACTTGATGATGAAATATTTTCGCACCATATTCCGCGTTAACGTTTCAGGAATCAACTTCAATTTTTCCCAGAGAGTTCGAACCACGATCGCGAGGCTCATACTTTGCGGTCTTTTGGATTTCGTAACTTCGTCAAAGTGTCCTTCGATGAAAGGATAACGGTCTATAAACTCTAGCACGAGTCGCAGGACGAAATGGAGCCTTTGATAAAATGTTCATGTGAAAGAAAAAGGTGGAAAGGAATGGGGTGAAAAAAAGTTTAAAATACTTTGCGAACCTATCATATGCTATTTCTAGGAGCAGGATATACAGTTCGCCAGCGGAACCTCTGTGCTGATGCACAATTGCCATTGCGTCTACGTTTTTAGCAAATTTAGTCGGAAACCTCCAGGATAAATGATCGATCTGGCCAATGCAAGAGGACATATCGTTTGCTACTGCTATCAATTCTTTGATGTCCTCAATGACGGATGTCACCAGCCATTTGTTCAGTTTTGGCATGATGCGGTTCTACCAAAATCCAATGTTCACGGAGAGAGGTAATGCGGTTCAACGTGAAAACCTCGAAATTTGAGGTATCCTTTTCGCGGTGCCAATTGTATGGTTCTGATGTTTTGTAAGCTAAAACTTCAGCGATCGCCATGTTTGACAGAGAGCTGGCAGAGGGTCGAAGAGATAAATGAAAATTACGCAAAATTATTTGGGCAACTGTTTAATTGATTACTTCGTGCAGTAAAAACGTAATATACAAGGTGAATGTAATTCAACACTGTACCTATTTTACGTATTCAATATCTTGCGGAGAGCAATACTACAAAAAAAAGGATCACTTTTTGCGCTTTCTCTTATTCTTTTTCTTCTTCCGTGAACAACAATTGCTGCAACCCGTTGGCACTTCATCCGATTCTTTAGATCCATTCGTCGCAGTCATACTATTTTGGGTTCCAATGTTCGCAACGTCGACCGGGCCGCCTCCTCTTCGTCCGCTTTTCTTCGGCGTCTTTCCCAACGTCCTTGGCGGCATGAAGCCTTGCTCCTCATCGACTGACAGACGCTTATTATTGCTATATGTAAAATATTGAAATTGGTGAATAGTTTTTTCTGATCGACAGGATTCCACAAAATATCAAACCTTTTTTTAGAATCAGGCTTCTTTCCTCTGAGTCGATCGAGACAAGCCGCAAGTCTGTTCCGTAATAAAAGAGCGCAGCAACACGTCAAGGTCATGATCGTTCCAATGACCGCCAAAGCGGTACTCAACGGAACTCGCAAACACGTAGCATTTTTTTCGTCAATGGAAAAGTGGGATAAAATTTTTGGGAATTCTGGTTTAGTGTGGTTCTTGTTTTCCGGAGGCGTGGAGACCGTGTGATTTTTATCATTGGAACCCGCTGCCATATTCGCTGCCGCAGGTACTCCTCCCTGGACAGGTGGAGCAGGATGTCCAGGAGGATTTGCGGGTGCTGCTGGACCCGCGGGTATTGGAGGTTCCGGATTTGCCAGGACTAAGGGTCGATCTTTGAAAGAATCGAGACCGTGAATTCCATTCAGTCTACGAAAATCTGGACTCGGGTTCAGAGGCAGCTGATGATGAAATTCTGGAGAGAAGCCTGCGGGAAAAGGTTTCATCTGGATAGGTCCGAATATTCTGTCCATTTGACTAGGCGACGAGGACGACATCGGTTGTCTGACGCCTTCCTTTTTAGCGTCCCAAGAACTAGGAGATCATCGAATAGACTTAGAATTCTTATCTTAATTTCACTATAAAAAACACGTCTTTACTCGTATTCGATTGTTTCCCCAGCGCCCGATCGTTCCCTGAAACCCGACGGAGCCAGTAATTCGGCCAGGTCATTTCTGCCGATTTGGCGAAGCCGATTTCCTAGGGCCAAACGGATGTCCCTTCGATTAACGCGAAGGTTTGTCGCCCAGCCTACAAGCTTCCGGAAGCAATCAATTCCATTGGATGGATATTCGTGGGATCCTCCTATTTCGAAAAGTGGAGATTTGCTATCAGTGAGAATTCTTTTTTCTCGAAATCTTCACGCTGACCTTCGTGATTAATTATGCTCTGGCATTCATTCGGAAGGAGACGTGTAGCAATGTACTGCAAAGTCTCCGCTTCAACGTCTGCAACGACGATCTGCGAATGGGAATTCAATTTGATAATCGAAATCAGTTTTATTCCAATGACAGAATATTAATCGACGCACTTGCCTGTAGCAGAAAAAAGAATACGAGAAATAGGGAGCGGGTGGAAACGTTATCTGAAGTTTTTTTTTCCACGTGATATTTCATCGTGATTTTTCGTATCAAAGACTATCAACGTTTTTTAAAATATGTTCTCGAGGAAAAAATAGGACCTCAAATAAATCGATGTAGAAAAAAAGATTCGTCCCATGGGATAAATCTTTTTATTGGTTATCAGACATATCGCGGAGTATCAAAAGGCCAACAAACTGACGTTGACAAAAAAAGAAAGAACATTTCGATTGAATTTTCAACCAAACTGACATCAGTCATCAAATTGTCAATTGTTAGATTTTTGACAGCATAATATGTGGTTATGCATATTTATATTTTTATATACACGCGGTATTTTTTAATATGAAATTTATGCGCAATATTTATGTTCTTATAATTATTTTAAGGGTAAGAATTATTTTAGGACGGTATAATTTTTATTGAGCGGATTATATGAGGCGTTTTTTTTTTTTTAATTCTAGAACACACGCTTAGTGCAAAATTCAGCAGACTTTACTCTCGAAGAGTTGAAACATATTTCGGGAGAATTAAACCCCATAGAGTGCATGCGATTATTAGAGGCAATCTACTCAGCGACTCCGGGCAAAAATCATCGGAGTAAAGTAATCAGAGAAAATGCTGTTAGAAAATGGGATTTGAAACAGGCTTGTCTCGATGAATTGAAAGCTTGGAACCGTCAGTTTCCTGGTAAGTTTCGATCGTATGAGTCTTTGAAAAATATCTACCATACATTTTCACTCTGACGTTTCGTAGACAAAAACGAACCAGGAGCTCGTGTAGTTATGATCCTGCATCTGAATGCACTTGGGAGATCGGACCTGGCAAATTGGGTTCGTAAAAATGAGAAACTCATTCCAGTTTTTATAAACATAGTGCACAGCTCAGTAGCACCGTCGTATGACAAAAATAACGAAGAAACTGATGCTGTGGCATTTGAGCAAAGAATCTTCAAGAGAGATTTGTCGAAAAATAAACCACGCGCAAAAAAAATATCCCACGGGTTACTCCAGCTGGGGAAAAAGAAACGAAGTTCCAATCAAATCAATTCGGATGATCGCCCAGCCCTCGCAGCGTAAGAATTGACACGATGATCTTTTTTTGAATCCTTAAAATCGCTCAAAATTCAATTCCACATTACAGTCTTGCTGGGCCTGTCACCGGAACCGTAAAAAACACACCTCAACAAAGTTCACTAGAAAATGGAAAAATTGCAGGAATTTTATCAAAAGATTCGATGATGATAATCGCGTCGGTCGGTATGGCGACGATTTTAATCCTCGGGATAATTTTTTTGGTATTCTGGAAGTCCGTGACAAATTCTCCCTGCCCCGGCAACCAAATCAGGTACATATAATCGAGTAGCATCAAGCTGTTCGATAAAAATTAGTATATCACTTGTCAGCTGACCAAGTCACTGCTTTTTTCCCCCTGCAGTGCATGTTGTCCTCATAAAAACCGTACGTTGGAAAAAGGACTGCAATGTATTCGATTCCCGCAGGATTCTGAAATCGAAGACTCGAAGTCAAAATGCAATAAGGCGTCCCAGATTTCAGTTGTGGACGTAGAAGGTGGTAGCTGTTGTCATTCCGTTGCCATTGGTAGCCGAAGAAGCTTTTCAGATCCGGTTTTGTGCATGGAAAAAATTACTCCTCGAATTTCGGTTGAAAGATTAAAACTTCTGGAAGAGGAACCAGCAGTTGAATCGGGAAAAGAACCTGCACTGCGAAGTCCGTGCGGATGTCGCTCGTTGGAAGTTACAGATGTTTGCGGTGCAAAACCAAAGAAGAAAAAAAAAAAGAAAAAGAAAAAAGTCTGCGCGGTAAAAACAGAGAAGGAAGAAACCAAGGGTGCCAAGAATTACCTCAAAATTATCCAAGAAAAACTTTTACATCGACAGGGACGAAAACAGAAGAAAGATTGCAATTGTGATATGAAAGAATTTCAGGATAAAATACTCACGATTATTAATCAGGAATGCGGTACTTGCCAGTGCTGCAATTGCACACCCGAATGGGAGCAAGATGGTAAGAAATAAAAAGTGTTCGTGATTGATTCGATTGATTTTTGTACTTCTGAAAAATGTATTCGATCGGTTAAAGGTTTGAAGATTAAAAGAAGGCGATCGAAAAGAAGACGTGAAGTATCCATAGATTCGGTCAAAGAAACAAAACTTAAACACGTTGACAAGAAGAGCGTGATGAGGACCAAAAAAATGAAAGACAGAATTCCCCCGCCATCGTCCTCGGATGAGGAATTAGTCTCTATTTCAAATATCAATGAAAAACGTAGGAGGTACAAATCGAAACGATCGGCCAAATAAGCAAAAACACCTGCGGGTCTTCGTAATAATTATTACAATAAATGGCGTATCAATTGCTCGAACATCCGCATCCCGATTGCGGTTGAGGATATCTATTTTTCTTGCTGCAAGGAAGGATGCCTTCGTTATTGTCTGTATATCGACAGGCATGTTGGACGCTTCGTTTGTCAGCTAAAGTTCTGGAAGTTGGAACGTTAGAAATAAATAATATGTTGGCACAAAATGGCTAAAATAAAATTTGGTAATAATACTCACACGTATTGCGAAGGTTTTCGAAATTTTTTAAACAAGTAATGTACGCAGAGTAGGACAGCTGCGGTTGCGCTGACTGCGAGGGCGATGTAAATCCAAATCATAGCGTCCAAAGTCGAATCAATCGATGTTTCGTGATCAGGCAGAGCTCTACTCGCGTAGATCGGACTGAATAATCAGTAAATTGTGAAAATATGACGATAATCTAATGCTGTCTGAGTTTTTGAAACAGATATTTTACTCACATCACCTGCATTTGTGCAGTCATTGAGGACGCGTCATTCGTTCCATTGTAATCACCGTCTCTGGAAAAGCACGATGGTTTTCTACCGCATAACCACCTTGCCAAGTCTTGTCTTTTTACTTGACGAAGAGTCCTTGATACGCGGGAAAAGTCTCTGTGATTTCTGCTGCTAGGATCTCGCCAATAAGTTAATAGCATCGTTTCGCAGGGAGTTATTTGCGCGGATCTTGGTCTAACTTTCTGGATCTTTAGAAAAAATTAGCAAAACTTATAAATCCGTGGATTGGTGTCACCATAAGTTAATTACTTTGGTTTCAAGGTTCCTTCTTCGTCTTCTTTTGTAACCGTGATGCAACAGGTACAACAAACTGAGACATTCTCTCGGTTGCAACGTGCTCGCGATGTAGGATATTTCGTCCTCAGTCACAGCTCGTCCTTTGAAAATTACGTCGCAAGTCGAACGACTTGATTATAAACTTTATATTATACCTATGATGCAAATATAATTATCAGCTTACTTTGCACATTCTTGAAGCCCCCCCTGGGTCTGTTTCTAGTCCCAGTTCTACCATCCGATATCCAAGTGTGAGCATCAGATCCCCAAGGAATATTCGACAGGATTATCAGAATTAGGATTTTAGATGCTGCCCAAATTCGCATGGCGAACGGAATCCGGGGAAAATAATTCAGTCGATATATTTGAACGATATAAAGGCATTATCAAAAATACGTTGCAGCTGTATTTTTATACCCCATTTCGGGAAACTGAAGGTTGACACTTGAAAGTTTATAAATTGCAGTTCTGTGTGAACGGAGATGATTTATTTTCAGTGCAACGTACGACTTGAAGTTGAGATCGATCGATTGATTAATAAATTGGTGATAATCATCAGTAGTTGATGGCTGAACTGAATTTTTTCCAGGTTTAGGCGATGTCGCTTATAGTTCGCTGTATAATAGCAACTGTTTTTATATTTTACACAATTTTTGCGTTGATGTATTTTATTCTAATTTACGTTTCGACCAAAACTGCAGTTTATTATTAAGGAAATTAAAATGGGCTCGAAGTGAAGATGCGCTGGGTTAGAAAATCATGTCCCTGCTATCTTGTCATCCTCGCATGGCTACTGCAGGTGAAAATCTATAGATGCAACCTCTCTCTGAAATGCAACTAATCTGATCTTAAAAAATTCATAAAAAAAAAATCAAGGCTGGGCACACACTCCACCAAATCCAATTACCAGAGTTAAACTTCATCTCAAACAATCTCGGACCTGATGAATGTCTGCATCTCTACAAATCGCTTCGACGCCAAGCGTCAGAGGTGAGCTAGAAATCAGTTTCATCGTTTTTTCCGGGATGAAAAATTTGAAACAAGGACATTTTTTCGTAAATCCTCAGCCACTGAATCAAGAGGCTTATAGATTTAGAGGGACACCTGACTGCAAGAAACTGCTAACTTTCTGGCTCGCAAATCCAAAAGATGCGCCGATCGACAAAGCCTATGATCACGTGCAGTTAACACTTAGGCAAATTGGAAGACCTGATCTAGCTCACTGGCTCGGACACAACGTAATACGCCAGAGGCAGTTAGCTGATGGGAAAAAGGGGCTTCTGTTACCAAATACGAAGGGAAACACGCCGTACGTTTATGCAATTGGTAAATTCAGTATGCAGTGGAATTATTCGTTCGATAAATCAGGACATGATTTTTATATGATTCAGAATACGCTTGAAAGGAAACGATCACATCGATAGTGGTGCGCCTGTGAAAATAAATTCAGGTGGAGAACAAATCGCAAAGAACAGTTCAACGGAAACTGTGCTACAAAAAGTGATGATCACGCTGGCTGTGATATTATCTATGACGACGCTTTGCTTATTCTGTTACAAATTCTTTTACACTAGAATGAGCGGCGGACATTTTAACAATCTGAGGTACAGGTTTCTGGAAATTTATTAAACTTTTCGAGCCACCCCTTAATTCAGAACCCGTTCAGGAAGGAGGAGTATGATGAAGAATCCTGGCTCCAACAGGACCGACAACGGGGAGGAGGGCCGAAATCTGCAGGTTCTGCGAATTTAACTGATACTGAACCGAGCCTGTGGAATTCCGTCGATAATTTTAAGTGTAAATCTGTCTCGGCAATCGAATATTTAAAAAAAAAATTCAAGGTACATAAAGACGATTCCAGGGAAAAGCGATCTCAACAATTACGATTATTAATAGCACGATTACAGGTAATTTCATACGGTTTAATTTTGAAGGAATAAATTAGTACCTGGAATCTTCTTCTATGCGCATTTGCAGAAGATATGTCCTACTCAGAGGAAGGTAATTAATCTAAGCAAAAAGGAACAGCATCTATTAAAGTCTGTGACTGAGACGGAGAAGCGTCAACTTCCGGCTACCGATTCAGATATCAAATTTTTATTGGCTTCTGATCGCGAAAAACGAAGACTTTTAGCGCGCGAAGGACGACGTGAGTTTCTAATCGGACTTAGAAAAAGGCTGGAGAGAATGGGCCCCGATGAAAAAAGGAACATAACGCTGAATGAGACGGAAAGAAATTTTATAAAAAAATTATCCTCTTCCGAGAGAGTGCTTCTGCCGATTATGGACAAAGATTTAGAATTGCTGGTCAGTGATCCCTTGGAAAAACGGCAGATTATGCTTAAACAGATGATCAATAAGTTCCTGGGAATTTCTCCCGAGGACAGGAAGTTTCTAGAGCTTGATAACGTGGAGAAAAAATTTCTGAAGGAAATCGATGACATGGAGAAAGCTAAAT
Organism: Athalia cordata; assembly: GCA_963932425.1. NCBI lineage: Eukaryota > Metazoa > Arthropoda > Insecta > Hymenoptera > Athaliidae > Athalia > Athalia cordata. Next base: position 39,969,276 of record OZ010626.1, read on the forward strand.
TAGGGATCACTGATTCCGAATTACGATTTCTCGTCGCTTCTAAGTCCCAAAGAAATGTTATGCAGCAGAGATTAGAATTGTGTGAAAGAGATAAACGTGTCGAAGAAATACGGAAAAGATTGGCTGAGGTGAATCACGACGTTTCACGACTTGAATTATCAAAAAGCGAGCACAGTTCCTTTCTCAGTTTGAGTTCCTACGAACTTGCCAAACTCGGTCTTACGCAAGAACATCTGAAATACTACGCAGCCTCAGATTCCGAGAGAAAAGTTATATGGCCTTCACCCTCGCAGCATAGGAATCTGAGGTTGAATACTTTGCAGAATAAACTTTCGAAGTTACCTTGGCGGGACTGTAGCACGAGATTAACATCCTCAGAGCATACACTTCTAGCGAGTTTGTCGCCACGCGAGCAGGATAAGCTGCACATATCGGACTCTGAAAAGAATTTCATGCTCTCGACAGATTCCGAGAAGGAACTGATCCAAAGACAGCGAAAAATCGAGTTGCTGGAGGCAAAGATCAGAGATTTTAATACCGTAACTATGACGGAGAGTGAGAGGGGTTTGATATTTTCACTATCCCCGTCAGAACTGCAGATGCTGAATATAGACTCGACAAACAAATCATCTCTATTAGAAAATAAATCTAAAAAGTCTTACTGTGATACCATCAACCGAGAAATGACAATGAAGTCATTGGAAGGAAAGATCGATCGAAATGGAAAAGTGAATTTAAATGAAGATGAACGCATTCTCCTCAGCACTTTGACACCCTTAGAAATGGCAGCGATGCATTTATCAGCATCTCAAGTAGATTTTCTGCTATCGGGAGGTTCCAGGGACTCTGACCAACAAAGAAGAATGATGAAAATTGATATGATCAAAGATAGAATACACTGTGAAGGCATCTGCGAAGTACAACTGACTGGATCCGAAAGGGAATTGATAGAATCTATGACTAATTGCGAGATCAATTCATCTCATTTAACTACTTCTCAATTATCATTTCTGCTCAAAAGGAAATCTGAAAGGAAAATGACCTATGAAGAGGAAAACCGTGATCACCACTGCCACCAGCAGGCTTCTAGTTCCCAAAATTGTCACAGTCATTCCCATTCTTGCAGTACTCACTTAGGGCATGAAAATCAAATAAATTGTGGACAGAACCAGGCAGATTGTCGGAACAAAGTGCAGTTTAAGGAACCTAATATTTCCTGCTGTAAGCAAGCATTAGCTAAAGATTCAACTGACGATTCCGAGCTGAGTGAAAGCTATGACGAGTTGGGGATGCTGTTTTCACAACAGATGAAGCAGCAAGCACGACCATGTCAGCGGAGATATTGTCTTTTGGGAAGACATTTGAAAAAGGGAAGTCAACATGATGAAAGACAGTGTCAAGTAAGGCACCATTGCTGCAGAGGGTATCCTAGCGATCAACGACCATCTTGCAGCAGTGGTAATGTGTGTAAAGATACCTACCATGAATTTTTTTTGATGCATGCAGCTCCACATGAGAAAAAAAAATTGACTTCTAGGATTTATGAAAGCAGAAAACAGTTCTTGGATCAACCCTGTCAAAGATGTCCAGGTACTTCTGAGAACCGAATGATGGCTCGATGAAATAATAAGGACCTAGACTAGGACCAATATTATGTGGTAAACTGTCGCAGATCAAATGAAATGATTAAATTTGTGTAACTTTGGGGATTGCGCCAGTCAAGAAGCAGCACTGACACAAGAATGGAGATTTTAATAATCGTGGGAACAAACTGATTGAGTTTTATACAGAATTTTTTATTTCACGTGACAAGTACATTACATGTTACTTCACTTCTTTGACCTGAAGACCTGTAAAATAAAAAGAAAATCGTTAGTGGATGATTTAGTCAATTTATTTGGAAATCAAAACGATCGGTCATATCATTTGGTACGTTTTCTCACCTGGTGGTAACGATTGCTTAAGTTTCTCTGCCTTTTCTTTGTCCGTGATAACAAGAGTATAGAGAAATCGGGAGCAACGTACTTTGAATTTCACATTCTCGGCATTCTTCTTTATTTTAACAGCTGCAAAGAATAAACTTAGAATTATTTCAGCACCTAGGATCAGTTTGAATATAAGTTAACACCGAATCACTATGAGAGCAGACCAAAAATTATTATCCAATGTGAAATATTCGTTCGATTTAAAACAATCATTGAAGAAGTAAATGTGCCAATTGATCATCACTGCAAAGATATTAATTTACACTGACACCACAGAGTTTCCACTAACACATCCCACGACACATCAGAATGTAAACAGATCACAAATCTGGTAGTCTTGACAGTTTAAAAATTTGATAAATTTCGACTCACACTTGGCATCCTTTCTTCTGGCTTTTAGAAGAAAGTCCTTGATTTCCTTGATTTCACGTGGCTGTAGAAATGAAGAAAAACCCGAACAGATTAGTTGAGTGCAATTTTAAGGTTATGCAAGTGATAAGAGTCCAACTATTGTTATACTGTAGGAATTGATATTATCACATGATTATTGCCTGAGAAAATTTTTTTAAAACTCGAATCAAGTTTTAGTTCAGTAGATAATGGTTAAATCTCTCAAATAACTAATACTACACATTTAACTTACCATTTTGTTTGGTTATGTGGGGCACGGTCTGAGTCTCTGAAACAAATGTAAAAACTGGATGAGTAAAGCACATGACGCCTGTGAGTTATTACTACAAATCATGAATGAATTCTTCGAGAATATTTTTCCGTAATAATAAATCTTCATATACAAGGGGTTTGAGTGATGGAACTGGATTTAAAATTGTGGAATACCGAGAGCGACTTACAGCGACAGACAGATGCCGGAAGAAAGAGGTGAAGTGCTGCGCGTGAAGGTGAAGTATAAAATTTTTCAAACATTTCAAAATCTGACAACAAATTTTCGATCCATATAAATTAAAAATAAGAGCTAATATTATCTAAATTGTTTTTTGCTTCATCCCAAACTGGAGATCTGCATTTTATATCTTTGATAAATTCAAAAGATACAATTATACTGACTCTTCACTTGGTTAACGTAGTTACGCTGTAGGAGATGAATTTCACATATGCTCTAAGGATAACTCAAATGACGTTATACCGACCAAGCAATTCAGCCATACTGCATTACCAATGTTAGATATCACAACCTGAATTAAACAGAAAAATTCATGCCCTATAAAACTGATTAAAAATAATAGTTGATTTTCGGCCCAAATTTTGAAAAAAACAAAGGCTATAGGCTTAGGATTTTCTCGATTTTTGGGCGAAAAATGAAGTATCTTCAGAATCAATTGCAGGTTGCTTTTTCAACGTATTTGAACCTGAGAAACATGAATCCGTCGAATAAATTAAGCTAGGAGTAATATTTTCTGAGATAATACGTTTATCATCATATACTTATACTCACCTATGTTTGATTTTTTTCAGGAGATGAATGAGCAGCCCACAAAGCAGTTCGGCCCCACTTCGGAAGTACAGGACTATCTCCGGAGCATCTACAAATCCAATCATCAAGTCTTGGAGTAAATAATTCGTATAAATAAGTTGTGATATACATATGATCGTCCAGTACACATTTTGTTTTTTTGTTAAGAACTATCAAATTAATAATCTAATGTTAATCAAAATAGAAGTATTGTTCACACTATTGTAACCCGTTATAATCATACATGAATAAATGTATCTGTAAAAATAAATCAATGATAGGTATTACGATGTCCTGACATGTATTTTCGACCGTTGATTTATCAATAAACATTAACTACAATGATTACACGATTGTTCATTTACTATCAACCACACCCCTGCACACCTCATTCACTAATATTCGTTGTTGGCAAAATACATACATCATATCGCACATGATATCATACATCATCACATGCATGCATGCAGGCATATGCAGGCCTCATCATTTGCTTGGCACACGCTATCATACATGATGGCATACATGATCACACACACGCATGCTTACAATCACACCCTGTCTCGGAATACCTCCTCGCCGGTCCTGCTCTCCTGATACTTTTTCGATTTTTGGCCAAATTTTTAAATTTTTTTAAAACCAAAAAAAAACTCGAAAAAAATTTTTGCGAAATTCCGGAAAAGTATCAGGAGAACATAACCGGCCAGGAGGTATTCCGGGTCCTTGGGACATCACATGCATGTGCATGCATGCATGTAGGCATTATCATCTACGTGGTACACATGGTGGCATACATGATGGCATACATGATCACACACACACATAGGCACGCCCTGTCTCGGAATACCTCCTCGCCGGTCCTGCTCTCCTGATACTTTTTCGATTTTTGGCCAAATTTTAAAAATTTTTTCGAACCAAAAAAAACTCGAAAAAAAATTCTAGCGAAATTCCGGAAAAGTATCAGGAGAACATAACCGGCCAGGAGGTATTCCGGGTCCTTGGGACATCACATGCATGTGCATGCATGCATGTAGGCCTTATCATCTACGTGGTACATGGTGGCATACATGATGGCATACATGATCACATGCATGCTTATCATCATGCTCTGTCTCGTAACACCTTCTCGCCTATCCTGTTCTCCTGATACAAATCCAATTTTTGGCCAAAATATCCAAACCGTCATGATGTGTTGCTGATAAAGTATGACAGTGGGGAATGCGTGGACAGGTTCAATCAATATTAAACGAACAATTAATGTAGAGGGTGGTGTATGTTTATTCACAAATCAGCAATGCAAAATACATGATACCTTACATACATGTATAAAATATCTAAAGTTTTATTCATCTAATATAATATATGCATTATAATCATTGATAAGTTGTCTAATTAAATCAATTCCAAAATTCTATTGTAATTAATATCATAGTTCAATAACATGAATAGAATATATGATGCCTCATTGTTATATAATCGGTATCTCGATACAAGTGATAATTGAATAATCAATTCCCTAAATCATTAATCATTAACTGCAAGAATGGCTTGTATAGCAGCTCGATTGCTCGGTATGGTGTAATCCATGGTGCTGATCCTCATGCACCGTCGAAGTGATGTTCATTGATGTTCAGTGACTTCATACTTCGGAATTATCTGTAAGCATTCAAATAAATTTCAGAAGTGCATTCAAAACGATGTGCGGATGATGACTTAAAATACCATGAATGTAATGCACATTAATTGAAAATGTGTGAACATGAATCTAATATGAGAAATGAATTGAGTCGTCGCTTCTTTTCAGGTCTTGGATCATTTCGATGATGGACGGAAAGAATTAGGATGGGATTCAAATAACATGAAGAACTTTTCAACAAACTTTTCGCAACTAGTATCACTATCAGTTTTTATTAGAAATAGTTGCTATGTCGATAGCTCTTGTATAATATGGCAGGATATGGTTACATGTACGTCTATAGTTACATATTATTTTTTACAATGCTCTTTTTCACATTATAGAGGAATACACCTTGGATATGTTTACAAGATTGATAATATACGCGTGCGATGTGGGTTCCAGATACTCATTCAATAAATAACTTGATTTTTATGGTCACGCTTACAAAACGTTTTAATATTATACATAAGTTTATTTTTATATACAGAATCTTATTTATATTTTCACTTCACGAATCTCAAGGTTCCATGGTGTAATGGTTAGCACTCTGGACTCTGAATCCAGCGATCCGAGTTCAAATCTCGGTGGGACCTGTTCTTTTTTTTCGTCTGATTGTTTTGCAAATATGCAACGTTACATGAAATAATAATCTTATTCCTATTCAATATCGTTATGGACCTATTTTAATACGCATAATCACTCGAATAATCGTTACCTAATTTTACACATCATATACTACTGGGTTTAAAAAATAACATGAAAAAACATAGTCGAGTCATTATTAGTTCGATGATGGCGATCGTATACCCATATCAAATATCTCATAAGTATTTTTGGAAATTCTATATAATTTATTCACCGCTTCGGGGTCTGAAGAAGTTTGTTTTCCATTGATCTGAGTTTCATACATTTTATGAATAACGCAACAATCGTAAATACGGCTCCAAGAAACGAGATTACTCCGAGGACGACGAGGACTATGAACCAACTTTTGAAGGTTCCAATTCTTGTGGAAAAATCGCAGTTGCAATTATCGTACTCGGTAAGATTAAGAGCTGAAAAATTAACGGGCTTTAAAGAGATTGTTTTAGTCTCGTTATAAGCGACCGTCTTTCTCTTGGTATTTGTGCTCTGTGATTTTTTAATAAACTTATAGGATATGGCGTATGTAAATTCATGACCGTTCAAAGATCCCTTAGAACTGTAATATTGAACCAACAAAATGTTACCCGTTGAGGTAACTGGCACTTGAATATTATTTATATCTGAATGTAAAATATCGCAGTAAGACCAAGCTAAAGAATCGTTACTAAAAGCACCGTTGTAAACGGCTATTTCATTTCCAGGGCAATAATTCATGCTCAAATTTCGTCGCATATAAGAACCAGGATCTGGTTCAAATTCATTTCTGATTATTTTTAACTGGACATAAACTTTTTCAGTCAATTTACCGATGAATTTATAGCTGCAAAGTGTACTGGGAGGATACCAGTGCTGAAATGATTTTATACTTTCCTTTGTTCCTCGGTCAGAACTTTTGTAAACGAATTCGCAGTTTCTAGGATGTTTTATAAAATCGGATTCAGTTTCTTGAAGGGTAAGTTGAAAACCATCATGCATTATCGTACCGTCCCTTTTACTCAAAAATTCTACTATAACATTTCTACCACGTGATATGATTTGCGGCACGTGTCCTTCGCCGCAAAATTTTGATATCTCAACTATTTTACCGTTCAAATTTTCGTATATCGCCAAATAATCACTCACGCAATTAATACTCTCCACTATATTATCGCGAGAATGCTTGTGCTTTCTATGGAATCTGTGTTCGAATATAGAATTTGTTTTTCTCGGAGTTTCGCTCACTTGGACAGCTGATGTACTTTCATCGAATATCCCAACGCTTTTTTCTTCAACGTTATCATCAAGGCTTTTCAGATTTCTTTCAAACTGGAAGTCCGGCTTTTTCTTCCTACCCTTTCTGTCCCGCTGAAAATCACCCTCTTCCGTTTTTCTGTCCAAAGACTTTCTCCTTGATACATTGGCCATCGGTACTTTGCGGTGAGCTTTGTGCTTTGATTTTCTCTTTCTCGCTATCGTCCTCGCAGGTGGAGGGCTTTTATCGTCATCAACTCCCTCGTTACTTTCGCTAATTTTTTTTCCGCCTCCTTTGACTCTCCTCTGTTTAACGTCGCTCCCAATAATAATCTCATCGTCCTCATCGAACCGGTAATCAAAGCTTTTCAAATTTCTTCCTTTTCTCGATAATTTTTCTCGAACAACATCTTCATCGTCGTCATCATCGTCATCATCATCATCTTCGTCAACAAAACTACGGACTCTAGAATTAATATCTTCCTCGACGTGAAGATCCTCGCAATTCTCTGTCCTACATCCGTCCTGAATCGTGTAATTCATCAGGTTAAAAATATCCTCTGAAACTCCGCCAATTTTAAATCTTCCCGCTGTTGATTCCAACGAAATTCTGCACCTCATACCTCTAGGATAAACTCCTGGATATCCTGGAGACGTTATTCTACATTGACGTTGATAATTATGATTCGAACACTCCAACGAGCATTCGGCAGCCGATGGCAATGATCCCCCGTGTCTTTCCATAGCCAAACGTGCAGGAAGAACGGAAAATTGTGCAGAAAATATGACAGGATTTTCCGCCGCAAATTTCGTATCAGAATCCATAACTATGCTTAGTTCCGGACCTTTTCTCAGGAATAGTCTGCAATGTATAAGGAAGGAATTCTTAGAAGAATCGATCTCGTAATTGTTTCCCAAGGAATGAGTGGTTTAATTTTTTCTTTTTCATTATCTTTTTTTCAATCGAATCAATACCTCGTTGCGTTTCCTGTCACGTGTCCGCAATACCTCCCGACGTCATCTTCGAGGTCTTCGATTCCGTCTGAAAATTGTACATAAGCTCCTTCGCAAGTTGAATCTCTGAGGGTACCAACTTGTAGCCTTCGAATCCTCAGTTCTACGACCTGCGAATAAATGTTCAATTGAAAAAATATTGAATAAAGAAAATTTCGAAGGATCTTAAATGGAATTCTTCGATTTCATATTCACCTGAGGGTCTCTCAAAGGCGCTCTAATCCTGACAACGCATCTGCCCATTCTTCCTGTCCACCGAATCCAGCCCACCGAAGTTCTCACGGTTCGATTGCACGCTGAAAAAATATCAAATCAAATCAAATGAAATTTCATCATTGGCTTTTACGTAAAAATTGTCTCCCGCATTTCCTCCTCGCGAGCTTTTTAATTGCCTAAGGGGAAATAGACCGAAGTGTAAGTTGCGCGGGTGACATTCGTATGTAAGTTTGATGACTGCAGAGCAGTTGAAATAACGTATGCACCTCGTATATTCGTTCCACATATAGTACGGTACAAGTATATAAGGGAGTGAACGTTTGAAGCACGCGTGGCTCACAACAATCCGATGTCTTTGGGGCGCAATATGGCGTCTGCCTCGCTCTTACACCCTCGAGTACCTCTTTCGCGCGAGGACTATAGTTATAATAACAGCTGTCTACGTATGACATTCCCTTACCAGCGGCACCCCAACGATCATATAACGAGAACGTACGTGCTCTGCATTTTTAAAAGAACTTATTATTCTTCCGTTAACATTCCGGAGAAAACGAATATCGTAATAGGTGCGACGAAAAATATTGTAGACAAATCTTTGGGATTCACGCCATCACTTTAATTAACTCTATATAGAGTGCATAGCCAGGCTGCTAACGGTGTGCTGCACAAATTACCGAATTCGGATTCTTGGGGTTTGCGGTTTGCTCCCAATATACTTCGAACTCTGAGCTAACTAGTTCCGGAGGAACTTTGTTAGAATTCGATGCCAGGCTATCGCGGAGTGTCGAGTAGCTATGTGTAACATACGTATACATATATTACACGTATATATAGGTAGGTGTATGTCCCGAACCTCCTCAACGCATTTGGACCGGGCTTATACCAGATCTGGCTACAAAATCCAGGGGCAAATTCGTTCCCGCCCTGGTAAAGTCCGATGAAAAGGACGCCCCGTGTATTTTGCTTTTGCAGGATGAGACGACGGTCGCGGTACAGTTTTCCTACCGCGTCACAAACTTTGATGTTTGTGTTTGACCGGCGGTGTATAATAGTCACATGGGTATGCATGTGTATACGTATATAGATGCATAAATAGATAGATTATACGGTATAGCAGGACCATCTATTTATTTAGCGCAACTTTGTCCGATCAATTAATTAAATTAAAGCAGCTCTGCTGCACTCACGGACAGACGACGGTACGCTCTATATACTATACAGCTATGTAGAACCGTCAGCCTACCTCCTATATACCATATATGGTTTACCGACTAATTAATTGGCATTGATGCAGTCAATTCGATTGGAGTGGCCCACGTACACTGAAGTCAAACTATAGCAAACACATATCCCTTCGCATAAAGGCACAGATTATATTCAAAAACACTTATACTCGTGAATTGTGTCCCGCAGACCAACTGACAGCAAATACTCTTCAGAAATTGGAGGGAAACAAAAAAAGAAAAAGTAAAAGATACTTTACGGGTATAAAAGTTATCTAAAGTTAAATAATTACGTCGAGTTAAAAGCTCGATTCTGTTGAAGAATTAAAAAGCGATTTTTCAATTCTATTAATCGCTCTATATTTTTTCCAATATCATTAAGATACTTTAAAAATAAACTTCTTAACTTGAAGAATCGGACGCCGAAAAATTTTACTATGCTCCAGAAAAAAGGGGAAAAAAAATTATGCGTTATGACGTCTCTAGAGAATACAGAAAACTGGAGTTTTTTTTTTCTTATAGCTTGAGCAGCTGCGGCTATCGGCGTTTCAAAGAAAATTTTTAAAAAACTTGAAAACGCGACTGTCGGTTCTTCGCACGATCCATTATGTTCTTAGTAGGCCACTTTGAGACGTCTTAGATTTCGGTGGTATTCGATACTGTAGCACGTGTGGAAGGACTGTGATTCTCATACACTTTAATATACGCCCCCCTCATTTCATTATCATCATCGCGTTATCCCGATAAGTTTTAACGCTCATTCAATGCTCGCACAATCAGCTGTTACAGTAATTATCGCCTTCATTTAAAATTTCTCCAACACGAAAGAGCTGTCATAAGATGTTGGTAACGAGTAACAATTTAAGTAACATACTGCTCGTCCTATACAAATACTCTTCTCGTTCTTCAAAAAGTTTCAGGGGTCACGTGAGTCAAGAGATTCTAAAGCCGAGACTAGACTGTAGAGTGAAGTATGAAGAGAAGGTGTTATATGGGATAAATCATGGGCGTGTAATTAATAAAATGATCGCATCTGTTCGTATATCTTCGTGGGACGTGAGAAAAGGAATTACGAATAATAGTTCATCGAGAAAAGTAGGTATATAATAAAATGGGACGCCGGATCGTAAATATAGACAAAAGATAATTATCTCGAAAGATCATCGTTGCGGCCATGTGCCGCGAGCAGATAATAATTATATTATCCTCTTAATACGTGGGTAAAATTAACCCGCGAGCTTGTTAAAAAGCTCGTGACTAAAAATTAGTGTACGAATTATTTTTTCCTGTTATTATTATTATCATTTTTTGCTCCTCTTCGGCCGTCAAAGTTCCTTCGTTACGACTCTTACGAGGATTTTTTGTTACTTTATGTTTTATTGAATTATAGATAAAAATTTTCATTATTGACAAACGAGGATTACGGTACGACAGGTTATATTGATATTATATAACATGGAAAATGAATAATTCATTTCTAACGAGCGCGACAACGAACCGCGGCTTTTGTAATCGTGCGAGTTGAGTTATAATTAATTAATCGAAATTTATATCGTTGAGTTATCATAATATTATGGTCATAGTATGAATAGCTGAAGTCGACGCTCTTTCGAGAAGATATATAATATGAGAGAGTGTAGTCGAAGTGTTAAGTGCGGCTATAGATAGTGGCTTCGGAGACGGAAAAAAAGGGAAGAGAAAAAAAATGAATAAAATAGAAAAGGAAACGATGAGATAGTGAGCAATTAATGCGATAGAAAGTTTGCTTGTTAAAGTCCGTGATTTAAAATCACAAACGAATATACGCCGATAGCCACCCAACTAGAGGAAAATCTAATGATAATGATAATAATTATTTTTACAAAAAGAAATCTTGTGCGGTTTCTATATATGCACATTCGCGTTTCGCGTCTTCCGTATATAAATATGTAATAGTAATTTTCAACTCTTATACACTAGCAGTTGTGACTTTGAACTTTTTCTCAAAATTAGACGCGGTGTATTCTAATAGATTCGTAAAAGATGTTGAAAAGAATCAAAAGAACGAAACACGTACGGTCGGGTTTGTACCATTTCAGTTGACAGTTCACGCAAAACGTTGAATAAATATTTATTCTCGAAATCCGTGAGTATAATATTTACGACAAACGTGACTGTGTCTATCTACGTGCACACCAACTTTAAAAGATAGTGGAAAGAAGGAAGGAAGGAAGGAAGAAAAAGAAAAGAATAGAATAGAAAAAACGGGCAACTTCTATGAGGGTCTGAATTAATAAAATCAACTTTTATCGGGTTAATTGCATTCCATTGAAATTTAATTTAATTGTTTTCCCTTCCTTTTATACTTTCGTGTTGTGACGTACAGTATTAAAAGTTTTCGAATAAACAAATAGGGGAGGGAAAGAAAAAAGAGGTCGTGAAGGTGAAGATGGCGGGGCAACTAGTGAAAAAGAAGAGAAAAAAAGGATGAAAAAAAAAGAAGATGAAGATGCAGGGAGATACGGTCGTCTAGCTTTTGAAGCGAGACTGATTTTATGACAATTTTTATTGTTTCTTTGGGCGTTTTAGATACCCGGGGGTAGCAGCAGAGGAGTGTATTGAAGACTCAAGGGGAGAAAAGGGTCTGAAGGGTCGACTGAAAAAGTTTTTCCAGTAGAAACGAGAAGTCCATTAGCTTTGTAGCCATGCTCTCTTCGTCACCGCGGCGTATTCTGTACACGATATAAAGACACGCCGCGATGGAAACCCTAGAAAACTGGCTGCGAACTTGGTCGGAGTCGGGTTTTTTATTTTTTTTCCTTTTTTTTATTACATATTTTTGTCCTCTTTTCAAAAGATCATGCATGAGTGACCAGAAAAAATAAGAAACCTCTTTCTGAGCTCTTAACTATTCGATAAAATTTTGAGTTTAATTTCCAGCTTAAATTTTCATCGACTACTCAGAGGAATAAAAAAAAGTTTTTGGGAAATTCAAAATAAAATATAAAAATTTCACCCTAGCAGAGCGTGGTTTCGATCCACGGACCTCTGGGTTATGGGCCCAGCACGCTTCCACTGCGCCACTCTGCTCTTGTGAGAGGAGGTTGATAAAAATTGTATTTGGCCCTTTGCAAAAAATGGACAATTTACCGAGGATCGTTTACATCGTTATTTGAAGTATTTTCATTGGCGAGAAATTGTTTGCGGCGATGGAATAAAATATTGTTGAAAAAATGCCGGATATAATTTTATCCTAACATATTTGGCTAGTTTATGGGTTTGGATTACCGTAAATATTCATGAATCTACACACCACAACCCCGTATACAACCCCCGAATTTTGATGAGAAATAACCAATAGTAGAATATTGAACACATCACGTATTTGCCGTTTATAACTCTCGGAATCAAACGAAGCAATGCACATTTCTCTCTCTCTCGGTTTAATTTTCACCTCTATACGCATACACGTAATCAATACTCACGAATTCAAAAGCGTAATATTTATAATTATTCGAAATAATCTATATAGAAAATTGATAACCCGTTCGAACGAAAAGACACGCGACTCTCTAATAAATTTTTTACCCTAAAAAATACTCGTAGATTCGATCCTACCGCGATTCTCAATACCCTTATGAAAATTCCAATATGCATTTTTAATCAAACATTAATGCAAATTAGCAATTATGAGATCAAAGCCGATTAATTATCATCGCGCATACTTGGTGGGTATAACGTGGTGCGAATATTACACGCGTCTAATATCTTCTAACTCTAATATAGATTTTGCACCAGCAAAAACAAGTCGTGTGTAAAAAAAAGAATTCCAAGGTCCGAGAAAGACATTTTACGAGTACAACATTAATTGTAATAAGAAAAATGATAACAACAGTAATTATAAGTACAGGCGTGAGATAATCAGGAATTAGACACCTCGGGTGAAAGACGATGTGAGAAAAGAAGCAAAAACCGTTCCACGAAAGCCCCTGCGCTTTTGTTTCATTCTTACGTATTCTCATTCTTCTTCTTTTTCTTGTCTCGTATGATGGCTTGCTGCTTGTATATGGAAAGCAGCCATTATTTCAGCCTGACTTCTCTCTTCAGGATATATTATGCCACTTTACGTGAGTTTATAGTGACTTGCGGCGGCCCACACGTGACCCCTAGCAACCCCAAAAAACTTGGAACTCTAAGGGCGGGCAGTCCTGATTTCTGACAAAAAAAGGTCCCAGTCATCCCGAAATAGTTAACAATACATACGAGACCTTGAATAATTAACAACGTTCAATTTATTCTAGATGAAATGTAACACTTTGGAAGAATTTAAGATCTGTAATCCCCACGTAATATTCGAAAATAAAACCAAACTAACACGATTTCTTGGGAGGATAAGATGAGGATTTAATAGTTTTCGAAATTTGAGATAAACTGAAGTTCCTTGGACCGACTTGCGATGAATTTTCTTAACGTTGGCGCGAGTTGTTTGAAAGTTTCATAGCCATCTATACCTGTGTTACAACTTTATATACTTGCTGGAACCGTTGGGTGGGTAAACTTGAATCCCTCTGATACGGAGGTCGTTGGTTCGTACAAAAGTATACCTATACAATACAGGGGACTATTTCTTCCTTTCTTTGTCTATTCTTTTTTTTTTCTCTCTCTTTTCGCAGGGCTCAAATCTCTCTTATACTTTTACGACTCTATACCTCGCTCGCACCGTGGTCCATATGGTAATAGTTCATTGTTGAAGAAATGGACTTTTGCCCTTCGCGTATTATTGCGGTCTAAAGAAACGAAGGAGACGATGAAATTGCTACTGGTTATTCCGAAGACGAAACGATGAAAAAAAAAAATTATCAAAATAAAATTAAAAAAAAAACCAAACTTGTTATAAAAATCAAAAGAATAAAACGAAGATTGAGATTCCTGCTTACGAGACGATGACGGGTTTGTACGTGCGCTCGCGTCTGCAGATGGTATAAAAGTCGTAATTTGACGACTGAATTTCCCCTGCAACCCTCGAATATTATATGAATATTCATACGATCGTCACCCTCGTGATTCTGGCCTTGCGCTTTACACAAGGTGCTGCTGTGAAGTCCGGTGGATGTTGGGAACTGGAAAACTGGGTGTGGGTAACATAGCTGTATGTATATCGTATAGTTGGAGTGACTAGCGAAGTAATGAATGAGCTTCCTCGTATGCGAAGTCATGCGCTACACTTTTCGCTATACGTATACCATGGCGGTCCCCGTATAGAGATATGGGAAGATCCCCCAGAATGCTGTTACAGGACTGATTGTGAGTTATTTCTTTGTATACGGCGACGCTGTCGCTGCAGCCGTTTGAAAACCGAAAAAGAAAAAAGAAAAAAACATAAGAAAAAAAAACACAGAAAAGAAGTAAAAATAAAAAAGGTTATAAACGCGTAACCACGTCGTCAACGTTGTGCTCCGTGATCGCATGTGTTACAGCCAGACAGACGCCACGATTCCCATTTGTAACGTGTCGCGGCTAAACGCAACCACAGATAACGATAACGTCGTAACGTGTAACGTAACGTATACGTTATTCCCTACCAACTTCGACGCAAGCCGTACGCGCGCTTAACGCAATCATCATTATTAAACTTGTCTCTATTAATCCGATACAAAGCATTCGGTTCTTCATAATTAATTAATCAATCAATCAATCAATCAATCAATCAATCAAATACGAGTTTGATATAAAGACCGATTGTTTTCTACATACACTAGGGTGATCGTCAATTGGGTCACACGATAAAACGAACGTTTTAGAAAAAATCATTTTTTTTTTTTTACACGTATCCGAAACTTTTTCAACCGAATACAGAATTGCTGAAAAAATTTCAAATCCGACGAACTTTTGACCTACGTTATGGAGAGCAATATACGCAATGGGGGAAAATGAGGGGAAGATCGTGAGTGTTTCTGGCTTATTTTTGTTAATTTTGTTACGAACCTTTTGCGTGAATGAGACCGAGGCAGAGATCCGTGCAGACCAGAGGTAAGAGAAAACAGAGGCAAAGTACGGTGTCGCATTTCATCTTTGGATTTAGCACCGCGTTTTTCGCGGATCTGGATGATTAACGCCTTCAAGATGCCTTCTTCTTCATTTTGATACGAACCTGCAGCCGCCCGGCAGCTCCTCCGAAGATTTTCAGTATTTAGGGGAAGATAAGACCTGTGGAATAAATACAAAAGTTTTTTTGTTTTTAATACTTTTCTTGTCCTCTTATTATCCTCATTCACGAAGAGACAATAACTTATATACAACGTGATGCTGTATAATTATCATACTAATTAGTTAAATTAGCGCTCGACTAAGAAATGCAGACCTTCGGTGGACTGATGAGATAAATTTCACTTCCCTCCAAAAAGTCAGGGTAACAAAAAAAAAAAGAAAAAAAAATCCAACGTTTTTATCCTGGCTAATGACCGAAAACTTGGTAATGTTTGTTAATTAACTATTTCCAATTATTCAAATAATCGCAGCACAGACTTCAGGTTATCTTTTTTTTTACCTCTAAAATCGTCTTCGACAGGATTTCAAATTTCAACATCCGCATTCCAGGGAAACAATTTTTTTTGAAATCTATTCGTCAACAAATCGGGTATATTCTCATAAATCCAATGTTACTCCGCGCACACGTCATCCCCCTTAAAATATCCTTATCAACGAGTGGAATTTTGAACGTGCTGCTGCAGGGTAAAAAGTGATAAAATATTGCTGATCCAGGACGATTCGGTATTAGGTATGTATATAGATATACATATACATGAACAGGTGACGAGGTGATTGACGTGCAGAGCGAAGGAAATGATCCCCTGAACGACGCAGTGGTCTGACAGAATTCAAAAAACGTTATCCGTGTACAGCTCTGCACAGTATTCGTTGAGGATAAAAATTTGTCAGCTCATACGGTATGACACCGTAACACTTAGCTGGTATAAAAATATATCCTTTTCGTTTCGTGAAAAGCTTGTACAAAATTTTTGTTCGGAAAATTGGAAATTGTAGTTTCCGCAGAAAGCATCGTACATAGAAATTTTGCGTCCGTATTATAGCCGTGATCTGCCAGCTCGTTCGCAACTCTATAATGCAGCGTAGAGAACACGCGTCGTTGGAGATAATTTTAGCCGGAATTAACGATCCAATCTCTAAGGTCATATGGTCAAAAACGAATGTCAAGAAATAAATTGTAAAATACGTTCAGGTGATGTGCGCTGCAGGCCGCGAGCCCGTGTCACGACGATAGATGCGCCGCGACGTAGTTTTCTCCTTTTGTATGGGGTGTGCTAAAAAACGGTCCGATTTTTAAACCTGGATAAAAGGTGAACCGGTCGACGAATTCGGGAAAAATTTATCTGACCAGGAGACACTGGGAGAGTGCGAATAATTTCTCGCTTCGGGTTTGGAAATTTGAATATTCTTCGTAATCGAAAAAAGAATTTTGGAAGCGCAGATGTTTTTGGTTTTACGTTTTAAATCGGATCGCTTTTCTTCGAGCCACCCTTTACATTTGCATCGCGGTAACAGTATTTGCAGAGTATACGGTATAGTGAAAATGGGAATGGGTGATTAACATGCCCATGCAGTAGAACGGTGTATATGGAAACGCTAAATGGGGAGGTTCGTGAAACGGAATTAGAAGCCGCAGAATGTGACGGTGAAAATGCCGATCTGTTGGTGCAGCTTCCAAAAGTAGTGGTAGCGTGTAGTAAACGAAAAACGGCGGGGCAGTACGCCGTAAGTAACATCAGTTAACTGCCGTTTCTCGGTTGAATCGCACCGCACGTATATAGCCGTGGAAAAAATAAAAGAGTTACTGCCCAGAAAAGAGAGAAAAAAAAAAAAAAAGAAAAAAGCAAAAAAGATAGAACAAGACACAGAGGAAGACAACAGTTTCGATGACTCAAGCCTTTCGCGGTTCGCGGGTCTTTCTTTGTTCTTAATCGGTTTCCGCCCCTCATAGTCCATTTCCACCATCCGCTTTTGTATCACAGCTTTTATATATATTTTCTCTTTCGCCGGGTTTATTTGTTTTGTTCGTTATTTCCTACAGTGATCGCCTTTTCCGTATATATCTATCCTTTTTCTCCTTTTTCCTTTAGTTATATTTTTCCCACCGCAGTTACACGGAGAGGATCTATAGATCAAAGGATAGCTCTGAAGAATTCTATGTAATAATGGGAGGATCGCCAAATACAATAACGCTATTAGTCTTCATTGCGTCTTTCGTTTCTTTCTTTTTTTTTTTTTTCTCTCGTTGAGAAGTTAATGTTATCCAGAAATGTACTTTTCAAATTAAAAGAATAAGAATCGTCCGTACGAGGAGTGCTAATCGCTGTTAATTTTCCTAAACAAGGGCTAAACTCGGCGAGGTATAAGAACATTGGAATTACGTATTCCAGCTGTAAACAGGCGCGGATTATTGCGGCCTAATTTCGAATGCGTACTGGCGGTCTTACTACGACGAAGAATCCTTAAGGAGCAGTAGCAGGTAGAGGCGGGAAACAGAAACTCCCTAATTCCGGTATAGGGGGTCCTTTTTCATTCCTCCCACCGCGCGCGTCGCGTGGCCACAGGACGACGTAGGACGTACGGTATTCACGGGAATAAAAAAGTAACCTGATTATCTTTTGTTTTATCTCCAAGGAATTTACCCCAAGTTGGTTATATTTCTATATTCTTGCATATCGTTCGCTCTCAATACTACCGGGAATATTATCCCGGCGCTGTACAAAATGAGGGAAAACTTCCCTTCTTCGACTTCCCAGATAATGCAACCTTGCTTCTCTCACACCTCTGATATGATTCGTATTCGGAATCGATACCGCGACGAGCTTAAAAATGTAAAAAGTTGTCAATTAAAGTCCAATTCCCACTCCGTCATGATCATGTAATTCTTCAATTCCATGGCATTTACCTGGACCAACAAAGACTCGGATCACCGTGAAATGACCGCTTCGTTGATCTACCGACACCTTAACTGATGTAGATCAATCTCTCTACCAGCATCGGCAATCTTGGCGTGCATCGAGTTGCGCCAGGAACAAGGACAAATATCGCTCGCCGATGGGGTGTTAGCTGATCTTACGGTTCGAACAACCTGCCAACTGTCACCGACGAATAATCGTCCCAGTGTCGAACTATTAATGTATGAATACCCCATATCTTACATCCTACTGCTACATACCATGTGTCCCAGCGTTTACACCGCAGTATGTCCGATTGCCTGCTGCTAGGCGCTCGGTATATGCATATGCGGAACGCCTAGCGGCAGGCAATCAGACATACTGCGGTGTAAACTCTGGGACACATGGTATATTCGCATACACCCGAATTCGTATTCCAGAAAATTCCCTTTGGAGGGTGTTCCCGATCGCGTGTTGTGTAGGACTGATCACTCTGTTCCCTGGTTCAGTTTCTTTCTTTCTTTCTTGCTTGCTTGCTTTTTTTGGCGGCGAGCTTTTCTCGCTCCACTTTACCTTCGAATATTGTTCTGCGCGTTTTTTGCAGCTTCACACGCGAGATAATTTTTTGCCAATGAATAAATCTGTATCTCCCTGAATTTAGATCCTGCGGTAACATATCGACGCTGGTTATATTATTAAGTAAAAAAGAGAAGAAAAAAAAAATGAAGTAATTTTATCATGCACTTTAGAAACGAAAGCTTGCAGCAATATGGAATTGGTGTAAATCACTTGGTTGTTTTATTATTTTATATTATATTTTCTGTTTTATGGGAAGCAATAATTTACGGTGACTTTTTCTGTCTTCGTACAATGTGTATAATAACGCGTGCAGGTGAAAAGCGTATAGGTTTATATATCTAGTCAGTTTGTGTTCTGTCGAGCATGTTTCCAATAATTGTTTTCCCGTTTCTCAGTTCCTATTATTTTTTTTTTTTTTGGTGCTCTTATTTTTCATTTTCATTTATTTTCCTTCGGAATGTGGTCGTATACTTGTATGTATATATGGAACTGTTTTTTGTTCACATTAGCGAAGATTTGTTGAGGATTTTTCTCTTCCGACTTGCCACGCTATATGGTCGTTGCCAACTTTTCAATGTGCTTCTCGTCCAAGAGAATGTAGTTTAGTGTGCAACCCTGTACAATATATAATTGATTGTAAAAAGGCCTTAGTAAAGTTAAAAGAAAATTGCGAAAAATGCCAATACCCGAACAATTTCCTATCTCTTTCTCACGAAATCCAAGCGCGGGATGAAGTTTTCAATTAATTTTTTTATCACCAACCACGTCCGTGTAATTTTTATCCATTACAAAAGACGTTATTTACCTCGATGTGCAATTAGAAAATTCCGTAAACGACGTAGAAAAAAAGTTTGCACCCATTTTACGAACACTTTACGTATACATATTGGAATATCGTATGTGTAGAGCGTAAACGTGTCTTACGAATGTGGCAAGTGAGGCACTTAACAAATCGCTTAAAAATAACCACATCTCCAACGAAGCATCAAAAACAAAAGGTATTCCGATCGTTTTGCATCCGCGCTCTTTAACGCTGACTTATGCTACAAGTTACTCGATTTGGCTTCGGAGAAAATTAGTTGCGTCCCATTTTCGAACACTGGTCATGCGGAAAATGAAGGATTCTAAAAATTGACCGCACGTCCGATAAATTGAAATTGGCGTCACTAATTAATTTGGAAAAGAAGAAAAGAAAGAAAGAAAAGAAAAAAAGAAGACGCAACGCAATAATGAGAGGAAAGTTTTGGATTGTTAGTCCGTCTAAAAATAAGTTAACTGATACATCTTCAATTGGAGGATGTTTCCTAATTGACTGGTAATCGATCCTGATTTATGAAGTATTTAACTCGCATGTCAGACTCTGAATTATAGCTGGTGGTTGCAGAGTGCAGTAGAGAAAATAGCCGTGTTTATAAATAATTTATCCAACTATCATAGACGATCATTAAATCGAATCTGCTTTCGCGAGCGGTCGATTCGATGACGAGATGTTGAGATCCGCTACGGCATATAGTATTGAAGACAGGAACAAAATCATTACGAGTAATCAGTTAAATTTCTGTACGTATATGTATAGGACGTAGTCCGCGTGCTGCAGTGCAGAAGATAGCGAGCGGTGGTGCTCCGATAATCGTTAATTCGTTAATCTCAAACCCAGAGAGCATAATTTCCTATCTAGTATATACATACCTATATAAGAGCTTTCATAGAACTGCGGAGAGGGAAGAGAGGGAGGAACTTTTGAGAGAGCTCGCTCTCCCGACTATTGGACCAATTCATTTTCCACTCGGCCAGGTCGCGTCGCTATGCAAAGCAGCCTGTTTGATGAAGATAAAACGTGAAAAAAAAGAACCTTATGTTCAGACTTTTTCCACGTTTTTATCAGGGTTAGGTTATTTAATACACGTATATGTATTAAACCGACGCAATCTACTCCCAATTCACCGCTGCGAATAATTATATATACCTATAAACGTATACCGTATAAAAGTCATAGAAATTCGTTTTTAATTGGCTAATCAAATTTACCGATCACCGATACCGCGTTATATTATACGCCGTGGAGAGATATGATTTTTTTATTACGACATAACATGATGTGTATTTAATTATTCGGTTCATTTCGTTATTGTATTAAATAACAAAAAAAACTTTTGAATCTGGATATTCAGATAATTCATTCTATCGTTTATTGAAATTCGATCGATCATTTACCGGTTTCATCTGTAAAGATTTATCAATATCCTCCACCCCCATAAAATGTTGTTTTTTCCAAAAAATCGTTGTGAACAGTTCAGATTATTTTATCACGTCCTGGAGTATAAAATTTCTGTGGAATATTTTGAAAACTGGCGATACACATTACACCATAAAATATTCATGGCGAATGGATCGAAGTATGATATATGATAAATTTATAGTTTTACAGTCAGATTTACCGATCCGAAGCTTCTCTACCATGTATACCCGCGTGCAGCCAAACTGCTGTGCAAGCTATGGATATAACTCATTACTGTTCAGTACTGCGAAATTTGATTTTCAACGATTTATATAACCTAACGAATCGAGTACGGGGAAATTTCCTCGGCGGAATAATATCGAAAAATATGTAACTCGATTTGCGCCTAGTTTCCGCCTCTGTAAAACACATCGACGTCATGTATCTGTAATGCAGTATTGGGTATGTGAAAATACGTATAATTCACGAAGTGATTTCGGATGAATCGGAAAGACAATATTTTCTATTCGCGAAACGGTGCAATGGGATATACGCGATGGTATAATTGGGGTTGAAACCCCATCGCCATTGAACAGCCGTCCAAGGTTGCAGCGTATATCAGAAGGTGTTCGTTGACGAGAGATCATTAAGGGGGATTTGTTAATTGAATATATATACGAACGGTATATTTGTCTAACTAGTTGCTACTGACCAATTAGCCAATTTCAGAGAAAGTTTATTAATTACGAGTCATAAGTCGCACCTGCTATACAAACTGGCGTTATTATACCCGTTGGACGACGCATTATTCCTCGAGTCACATTTGTAAACGTCCAAATTACTAATACGTTTCAAAGCCCACAGATTTTCCTCGCTTGACTCTGAGCCCTAGCTGCAGCGGCACGTATCACCTCATGTGCATGCGTTTATATGCATTCCATATATATATGTATACCTCCATATATACCGCACTGCTCTGGTTTATCACCATGGATTTTGACAGCTCTGATGCATAGTGGCAAGTGTCACATCGCCGACCCAAAGTACACGCGACACACGACCTACCCGCGCGTTTCAAAAAAATTAATGGATATAAAAATTCTAGAGGAACGAGAGAAGAAGAAACGAAATTTAAACAAATTACTCGTTCTTCTTTTTCTTCTTTTTTATATCCGTCCTTTTTTTTCATCTCGCGTTCGTACGTACATTTCATCTCCTTATAGTGTGTGCGGTCGTGTCTTCTTCGTGGATTTAACGAGGTGAAATAAATATCAAACTTTTACCCCACTTTTAAGGTTTCGACAATTTCAACTCGACGACAGTTTCATGTATTACATATGTACATAGGTATACTATTCTATTATACTATGTACTATACACCCTATCTGTAAAAGTTCTCCGTTGGGAAATTTGCGAATCAACTCGTAAGTAATTGTTAAAAGTTATTCGCGCTGATCGTTTTTGTCCACTGAGAATTATTACGTCTATTGTATGTATTTCATGTACAGTATTTGTGTGTCCAGATAAACGAGACTCCACATATAATAGGTACGTATGTGTGGGTGCGCAGATATGTTGAATATTTGAATATTAACAGCGATATTCGATATCTCTCTGAATCAGCTGTTGCTAAATTGGGGTAAATAATTGGTAAGAGGGATCGGAGTGTATCTATACGATAATATGATATCGAATAACCATTTTCAAAATTAGAATTACGAGCGTAATTTCTCACGTTGTTATACGACGATAATTCCAAGCTACGCTGGATGCACTCTGTGTGCATACGTATAAGATTTACCGATAAAACTGCATCCGCCAATTCCAGCACCGCGCGCCCTGCGAAATCATGTAATAACACACGTTATAAGCTATTCGGTGGTATAATTTCCAGCAATTCTTCCCTACTATTTCAGTCTACGAAATTTTTTCTCTAATAGTTTTCCGTTCGATTGTTATCGGTAAATTCATTCGTTACGCTCATCCTGCGGTACGATTACACCATACACGTAAATTCCACGAGGTAATTGCATCGAATTTGCAGTAAACGCTCATCAAGCTAAATTCGCAACCGTTAACCAAATTGGAGTTCAATAAATCTATCGATAAAAATATAACATCCACTGCATTTTGATACGGAGCTATAAATTTTCATCCCCGGAAAAGGCGCGAAATTTGACTTCATGCATGTTATACGATTTATCGGAGCGTTCATTTTCTTTCCGTTTCTTTTTTTGTTTTCAATTTATTAAAAATCAAAAAATACTTACTCGGTTTGTCGTGCTACATCACGTGGTAGTCGGTCCCAGTTTTTACATGATCCGTATTAATTATTGATTGTACCGATAAACTTAGAAAAAAAAAGATAAGATAATAATTACTAATCGTAGGTTATTGACTTTAGTACAAGCAACTTTTGTGGTTGTTTTTTTAATTTTAGCTAATGGATTTTCGAAGCGCACTTTGAGCAGAAACTTTATTATTTAAAATTGATTTTCTCTCTCCAGTCTTCAGGTTAACAAAATTTTGTATCCGACGTAGTTAAAATTCACAAATAAATATAGATTCACATGTTTTTTTTGCATACACAAATTGATATGAATTTGATAGATATTTTTTCAAAAAAGAATATTTTTACCATACGAGACATTGGAAAAAATCACATACGGTCTCCGAACGCGTTACCGTTGAATTTGATATACTATAATCCCACGTGTCCAACACAATTATTAGCCTTTGTATAGAATTTTTGATAAATGGACCACCGCATATGGCGCTTCGCGCTCAACTGCGAGGGCAGATTTTCTCCACCATCCTCAGAGTCGTATCTTCCCCCACCATATCACCCACATAGCTATTATCATGACGTCATTCATTCAACACGCAAGCTCAATGCATGCGCTTTCCGTATATAATAATAAAATATATCCAACGAATCGGAAAATTTATTCTACGTGTCCCGTACGTACAGATACAGCAAAAATATCCGCTCTCCTTTCCATCTGTCATTATCACCGTACAATGCACGTTAAGTAGAAGGATCAAAAACAAGGGAAGATAATTTTTTTGGTTTTTTGCTTTAATTGAAAAAAAAATTCTATTTTATTTCGACCTTTGATTTACGACACATCCCTAGCCAACAAATGTTTAATAATCTTCCATGGATTTAAAATCAGCTTGTTACTCTATAGCTATTGTTGAGATCGTTAGGGTGCTGCTTTTCCTCGTGATAAATCGATGCGCCCCATCGATACAACGTACCCAGCATCAGTGAAGTATTATACCTATACAACCAATAAACACAAACGATTCAGATCAGAAACCACAGGCAGAGGTTATGCCTCCTACCACAGCATCGCTACTTATACTACATCATGCGAGGCGTTAAATACCCTACACACAATTCTGAACGAGGGTAGAAATTATATACGAAAGGTCTACTATACGTATTATACCAGAACTTTTTCTTTTTTCTTCTTTTTCTTTTTCTCTAACGAGGGTTAAAAATATAGTTTATATATTTCAACCTATAATCTCCCAAAATTGAATAAATGCCCACATGCCTTATGTACAAGTATTCGTTTCACTTTTTCTCTCTCTCTCTGATTGGCCTAATAATCTTGGAGAAGTTCGATTTTCGGAGACGCATATAAATAATAATAACGAATTGGATAAAAAAGAAAAAAAAAAAACCCAAAGCAAAGTTTTCTCGCGTTGGCAGGGGAATTAGAGGGGTGTGAAAAGTTTTTCCGATTTTTTTTTTCTATTTCCTATATCTTTTTTCTCCCCTTTTTATCCAGCGACAAGTTTATTTTTTTTTATTTTTTATATATCGCAGAAAAACTAAATGCGCGAAAAGATTTTTTCTTTTATTTTATGTTTTTTGATCTCGAATCGAGTTTCCGAATTCAACCGTGTAAATTGTCCAAGACACCTGTCGCCGAGAAACAGTATAATTCTATATAACACTGTTATACGTGTGGACTAGATGCTTTTCGGAGTGTTTCTAAAAACTAAAATAAAGCAAAAAGAAAAGTAGATAATGAAACAAAACTATGAGCAGAGCAAGTTCTGCCATACTGTTGTACTCGTGAGCGTGTCCCGTTCCCGTTAAAATAGAACAGATTTACACCGGCACGATGGCGGGTCTTTTCGAGCTATAATAGGGCGAAATGTGGTTCATACGGGTGTGAGTTTTACGTTACATGTACGTGAAGTAGGAGTAATAACAGCGGCTAGTTTTGTGCGGTGTACATACCCTACTTGTGTCAAACACTTTTGACCCCGTGCAAACTATACATATACATGTATACATACATACATGTAAAACCGCGCGCGTGAGATAAAAATGAAACATCTTTCCCGCAGAAATATAATGCTGAGTTGGAAAATATATATGTACATTGTACATACGTGTGTAACACCCTATTTCACGCAGGGTAAAAATATTATCAATTTTATACGATCGACGCGTGCAGCAGTTCCTATTCTATATATGGGGAATTATTTTTACGATCATTGAATGGATTTCGATCGATCGATAAAAAAAAACGTAAATAATTTCGATGTATGCGACTTTTTCGTCGGTGAGAGAAAAACGAGCTCGAAATAGAAAAATTTTTTGCTGATATATTTTTTTACCCCCGGCCCCGTTGAATGAAAAAATGTAACGAGAAATTTTCTAACATTTTTTCATGCTTGGATAGGATGTAGTCTAAATCCCGAGAACGAGTTGGCATTTCTCGATCATTCGTCATCCGCCTTATAACCCCCGACAGAGGAAATTTGTCCAAGAGCTTAGAGAGAAGGAATTATTTTCGGTCATCAAATCCGTAAGTCTCGGTAAACAGTTATCTTTTCTTTTTCTTTTTTCTTTTTGAAGATATAATATCTAACTCGGTTTGACATCTCGTTTCGTTATATTTTGACATGTCCTGTATCCTTCTGATCGGTAAAAACATTTTATTCTCGGTATAGATTAGTTATAGCCTCACTTTTTGGTATATGGAAGCCGACGCGGGGTTCCCGCGCGTGTAAAAAAGCCGGCGGACAAAAAGAGAGGAGAGAAAAACGGGGAGCGTGGAAAAGGAAGAAGAGGAATAGGAAGAGGAAGAGGAAGAGAAGAAAGAGTAAAAAGAAAACGCGCCGGTAAACTCGTTGGCAACTTGTTGGCGAGTGAAGGATAAGAAGAAATTCGAACTCCTGGGGTAAAGAGAAGCGATAAATTGTAAAAGTAAATCTGGTCGGCATAACACTCGCTGTGCAAGTGCAATGAAAGTGCCATTTGGTGCAGCACATACGAAGTTAGGGGTGTCCCTGTTGCTCTCGCTCAAGGTATAGCAGCTAGCTACCAGTGTTCCGTGCCCGGAATATAATTTATCGGAGTTAGAATTTTCCGGCTGTAGGGACGCGGGAAAGAGAAGGAAGAGGGTTGAATTAGGAAGAGGGGGGGGGGGACTCTGGGGTAGGGAAAAGGGGAGGAAAAGGGGTCCAAACGGAGTCTGCAGCAACAGCGGGAAGAACGCACAGAGAACAAGTCGTTCCCAACCATACCTATATACATATACGTATAGATATACACATTTTGTATCCCTTCTAAATAATATCTAGTTGTTGTTTTGTTATCCTTCGACGCCCTCGAAGCCTGCAGCAGAAACTCTGCTCTCTATCTGCCCCTTTCACTACCTACCCTTAAACCGCTACCACCCTTTTAATTACCTAATGGTCGGCGGTTGCACGCCTATTGTTTACCGCCTGTCTAAAAATCTATGCGCCTATATATTTATATAAAATATATATTATAATATTATCGGAAGGCGATTAACGGCGGCGTTTGTTGCCGAGGGCAGAAAAGGCTTTGAGATTCTACCGAGTCAATCCTACGATTGATTTGATTTTACCAAATCATTTAATTAAATTAATTGTCGTTAGACACTATTACGAACAGTAATTTTCGTGAAAGCCTTTACGTTTTCCTCTAGATACAGGTGTGTTATTCTTCCTTCGAATGTACTTTCATTTTTATTTTATTCAACTGCGAACGTCAAAAAAATTGAGTTTGAATTTTAATCTGGAGATTTCGAAGCAAAATTCGATTATGAAACAAAAAAAAAAAAAAAAAAAAACGGCACGGGTGCCGAATTTTTACAAATACATTCGAGCTCCACCCTGTAATATTATTTTGTGTCAAAATCACTGCTATATTTTTATAATATGGGGTTGAAATGTTAAAGTGACAACAAAAAAGAGTAGAGAAGGAGATCCAATTTTAACCACCGTCATGTATAACATCTCCTATAGGCGACAGCTTACAAGTCATCTGTCATCGTTATCGCACCGTTTTTTTTTATTTTATTCTCTGTTCTCTTTTGCTTTCTGGTCCATCATCTTTTTTACTCGACAAGTTCTGTATAGATTAGTCGAAAGGACGAGATGCGGATTAACGACTGCTGCACCATATGATCAACTAAACTCTTTTACCCTATACGCTTGGAGAGAATCGCGACGAAGACGATCGCTGCGGTCAAGTTATAGGGGCTGCTTTCTCGCCCTCCGAAAAACATCTATACGCCTATATGGACTTGATTACATCACTGCGGAGGAGTTCGTGTCACCGAAATTGAAGGGATTTTGTAACTCCATTAATTTTAATTTAAAGATAAGGAGCTTCTGAATTATTTGCAATAATTGCTCGACAGTTTCTATATCTAGTCAATTCAAAGCTCATCGAAACGAAAGCTCTATTTCTTCCCGAGCAGATTTAAGGAGAGTAGAAAGAAGAATTATCCCGTTATAAAGATTCTGAGATATTTTACTTATGAAGATCGTACGTCTTAACATCTAATGACGCAATAAATTATCACCACTATTTCAACTACATACACAGACCATATCCACTTGACTCTATTTTACTCTTATAACTCTGATATACAAAGGCTAATAAATCTTAATAGAGCTTGCAAATCGTTTCGTTTTCTCTGATGGGAGTAAAACGAATTTAAGAATTATGTTAATTTTTCCATACCTATATAGGTGCATAAAACGACTGATCGATGTTTCCTTTCATTGCCCACGTGAAACGCGTGGGCAGCATGATGTGAATGAATACACATATAGTAAGAGCGTATATTTATTTATCTCTTTTCTTCCGCACTTCTCCTGAAACAAGAAGTAATATTTTTCTCTTTTTTTTTATCCTTTTTTTTTCATAGGTTCGGATCATCCATAGAAATAAATGCAGGAGGGGGTGAAGTATCCCAGAAATGGTTTTTAGAAAGAAAACGTATATAAAGTATAAAAAGATTCGCCCTTACCCGGTATAATTTCGGATCTCATATTTTGGCAGATTTCCGTCTCCGTTCTGCAGTTACAACCGCATAACGTTCGTGACCAAAATACAAATGTTCTAAGAGTTTCGAAAAATAATAAAAAGCGATATCTATACTCCATATATACCCTTAAAAGCAGCAGCGCCCTCGTTCACATGGCTTCAACGCAGATGATCCCCTGTGGTGGGAATCGTTTTTTTTTGGTTTTTTTTTTCCTACTTTTTGCCAACAAAAACTTTTCTTCAATTCATATTCGGTATTTTATATCATTCCGTATTCTTCAGATTCTACTTTTCATATAGGCGCATATCGAAAGTAGTAAACCGCGGAAGGGCGTAACCAACAAAAAAATCGGGAGAACTAAACTAAATAGTTTTTATTTGTCAATAAGTTTTTTGGAACAAAAGCATAAAACAAAAAGAAAAAGGAATTCGTTATTTAGAATGCAAGTCGGATATGTGTTAGGGCCGGGGTTGGGGGTACTAAGTAGTAGGGTATAAATATAATAGTACCTGTTTTCTGGTCCCAAAAATGTCAATCTTGAAGACCCTCCGGTCCACGGGGCTTTGAGATGATCCGAAGTCCCGCAGTTTTTCCTCCTTATTCTTCGGCTCTTGGGACGACTCAGTCATCAAATTGCAACAAGAAGACCCCATTAATAGTGCAGGAGCACTCGCTCTTATATCGCAACTGGTCTAATCCCGAGGCTACTTAGCAGAACTATATAGGGGTGCTCGAGGGAAAATAAATGTACACAGTAAAGGTACCTATAACAGAAAATGAAAATCACCAATCACTGCGTCTGGTGTCCGCCAACCCCTCATTCCCTGTCCTCTTTCTTTTCCCGCAGCGGTAGCAGTACCAGAGAAATATAATTAAGCCGCGTTGTGCGTACCGCGGTGCTTACGGGCTTCGAAAATTCTCCAATAAACTGTGAAAGGGAGAAATAAAAAAAGATTAGCGCGCTGTGCGATTGTAAAATAAACAAACTTTGATGTTTTATTATATCTATACACACGTATACATAGGTATACATATAAATGCGTTTATAGTCGAAACAGATTTTTCACTTCTATAATTCTTTCATTCTTTTTTTCACCACTTTTTATTTTACGGTCAGATTAATATTACGAGGATAATAAATTGACAACCCCATTTCTGGATAATATTTGCGCTGAATTCACCGTATATACGTAGTACCTGTACCACATGGAATAAAAAAAGAAAAACAGAAAAACATCTCTTGAATATACATATATCGCTTATATACGTGCAGATCGTCGGGGATCCCTGCGAGCAAACATGAGCACACATGTGAAAAGTATATGGTATATATATATTCGTGTATAGCTACCTAACTTTGCCTGAAATTTACCGGTAGGTGTAGGGCTTTTTGATATTGTGCTGCACGTACCGATACCCCGACTATATGTGCGTCTACTACTCTGTATTCGTTTTGAACGAGTTGAATTGCATAGTGCCGCGAGTTGGTTTTGGTTTGAGGTTCGCGATATCGTCAAAAACACTGCACGACCGGTCAGAAATAACTGGACGCGCCGGGCTTTGGAATAGAAATTAATTAATCGATGTATAGCTCCGTACCTACGCGTTCATCGATTCCCTTCAATCCCTGCAATGATATATTTGATAGAAAATAAATTTCCTTCTTCAGCTCGATTGTCCCCACTGGATTATGATATTGTGTCCGCGGACATGAACCGGCACAACGGCGATCCGCTCGTCCACGTTCGCGTTTGTTCTCCATTTTTTTTTTCCTTCTTTTCTTATACTTTGCCGCTGGCTTTAGTGCCAAGACCCGTTTCTTGCATCGAATATATGTTCATAAAATTGTCAAACGTATTTTTACGGTTCTACATCAAACCGATGTACTTTTATCCCGCGTCGTGTTACTGTCAAATAAAAATCGTACGTGACCGAAACCGATTCTGACGGATGCGGAGACGAGGGAAAAGCAAAAGCGCAAGCTTTAACACGAGACAAAGAAAAAAAGAAAAGAAAAAAAAGGGGAGGAAAATAAATTAAAAGAAAAAAAAATTTACTCATTTGCTATCTATGTACTTAATTGATTAGCTTGGACAAACTCGTTTACCTACAGATGTAATTAAAAAAAATGTCGTCGCCAAAATAGTTGATTCCCTGTAGAATCTACATGTGGTATAATTAACCCTATAAGTAGTTTGATAAAAATTAGCACTTTTATGGTCGAATGTGCAAATAGTTGGTATGTATAAGTATGCGTCTATATAAATATATATAAAATTATATAGAAGCTATGGGTGGGAGAGGAGAATCTGTTGGACGGTAACTGCTCTATTACTGGCTTTATTGAGATTGGAAATCAGGCGTTGATTACCTGGATGCTGCAGTAGCTGAGTCGATGAGGCGGACCCGGCGAAGTTTCGTCACCCCGAAGTAATATACAAGCCTTATGGACGATAATGTATCTCTCGCAGCTGCCGCGATGTCAGGGACGATAAGATTTTCGAATTTCTATCTACGAAAACGCTGATGTCATTTCGGTGAAGAGTCTGCAAGTGAGCGTAATTTACTTTTTTTTCTTGTATTTGAATTTATTTAGAAATCAATATTTTTTCTTTTGGTTTTTTAATCGTTAGGAATGGATAAAGTTGAATCTTCGAAAGTGAGAAACTTGCGGATACATATCCTCTACGTAGAGTTCTCCGATATAATTTTACCCTTAAACTTTGTCAAGTGGTTTTCGAGAGCTGCAGTGCAGCAAATCTTCCTTCGTGTATATACCTATACATATTTAAGGTGTAATATAAACTACCCTTGCTTATTCCGTGGAGCAGAACAACTGTCATAAAAGCTCGTAAATCAACGTTAAACTTGAAACTCTGAAGTCAGGACTTTCAGGATAAGGAAATACCTTATACTACGAGTTTGACTCTGTACGACGAGTCAACCACGCGCAATTAACGTCGTGGTTTTGCATCTCAACCCAAACCCTAATTCACAAAGCCACAAAGCAAAATTACTCCCTGGCAATAGAATTATAGGGATAAAGAATATGAACGGATAAACGAATCGTCTCCAAATCTGCGCAGCATTGATTTATGGCTTTTAAATTTAGGTGAACAAATTATTCGGTCCATCGTGATAGAAATTTTTTTCTTGTCTTTTTTTTTATGCTTCTTGCTTCGTTTATTCTGAAGCTACTCACGTGGATTTTAGCGCTCGAAGTTTAAGCTCGCGGTAATTACATCGTCAACACCAGCTTACCTCATTATATGCCCATATACAGGTATATACTTACCTATATGTATTCTATATAAGACGTTTTCAGATTACTGCAGGTGCCGGTGATGCAGCACATCAGCTTTTACAGTTTACGTCGCATGAATATTGAATTTATACATCGCGTCATCCCCGTTGGAGTCGTTAACCACATTAGATATACCGTTTATATATACCTATACATATATACCTGTACATATGTATGTATTCATAAGTACATTACGTACATATACATACTTATACGCGGAGTAATATATTACAATGCAAATATTATGTACATTATGTACCACATAGAATATTAAATTTCACCCCCCGCACATTATAATATGTACTGCATATGTATGGGGCGTGTCATCGCATCATCTATAAAAAAAAAAAATTAATAAAATGATGATGAAAAGAAAAAAATTTGCACCACGATCGGTAGAAACCATTTTTTTTCTTTTTCATGTGTTACAGATATAGATATAAATGGTATACGGTGTAAATGCGTTAGAATTTTAAAAAAGTTTGGAAAGCGTGGATAATCGATTGCGTTGTTAAACCGTCCCTGTAGATTAACTATCGGGGGGGATGTCTATATCGTAACATATAATACGGTATAGGTAGGTAAACACGAACCGGTGAGTGATGGTCCCCCAAAACCCCCTTGAACACCTTCGGTTTTCACCGACACGCGCGTCCGTAAAATACAAACGCGTTGCCGGTGCAGGTTGTGCGTATGTAAAGTGCATGGGGCGAAGGGGTGGCGGGGGGCGGGGGTGGAGAATATACACGTATACCTGTGTATGGAGAATAGAGCAAGCTCAAAACAGAAAGCGCTCCCAACGGGCCCATCGTCGTGAACGAACGGTTGCAAAAACATTAATTACAAACGACTTGTTAGCCAGATGCACGCGGCAAACTCCTGCTATGTTATTTTACACGGGATGAATTGCCCTTAAATTTTTACCTAACACGAAACGGACGGAGGTATTAATATACGCTCGCAAGTTTTCGAAAGTAGAAAAAATATATTAATTTATTTGGAAACCAAGGAGATTAGAATTTTTACGAACGCGTCAACCCTGCGGTGCCGAAAATTACGTAGATTTTCTTGAGAGGAAATTTTTATTATCCATAAAAAAAAAAGAAAAGATTCGCGTATATAGTAGGTAGATACCTATATACCGCGAGTTGCACGTTCGTTCTTCGGAGACTTTTTATTTGGTTCGTAGTTAATTAGCCTTGCCTCGTTAACGTCGGTCCTATATAACGCGTGGGTAGAAGAAAAAAAAAGAAACAAAGACAACAAAAAACAAAAAGGAAAAACAGGAGAGAAGAAAGAAAATAAAAAGTGAAAGAAGAAAAGAGAGAAACGTAAGTAGGAAGAAAAAGAAAAGCGAAGACGCGAGAGAGGAGAGAAAAAGCTGTCGGGTCCCTCAAGTCGTCGATATAGTATTCGGATCTCATCTGTTAGACGCGGGAGGATGGAATTCTCAGGGCGCGTGTATACAGGGAACGAACCCCAAAAGAATCGTATAGATTTCTTCGTAGGTATGAAATAAAATTTCTTTGAACAAGCGGCGCGAATAGGTGTGGCCGTGAGTCAAGTCTCGTTTTAAATTGTATACGAAAGCTCGAGGAGGTTATTTTGGGGCGTTATATGTCGCGCACAGAGAAAAGGGGGAAAGAAAAAAAGAAGTTTTCTAATCCAAAATCTTACGAAGACATCACCCAAGAGAGAGATTAAGATCTCAAAAGTCAAACCGCGTGCGGAAGAATGGGAGAAGGCTCTTTCTATGCATATTAGGTCCTTAAAATCTCTATCGGGAATTCGTTTTCGTTTATAGAAAACCTCGGCGTGCTGCCTGTGCTTCTTACGTGCTATATACCTCAAGAATAAACTATATATCAGAGCTAAAACTCGTTCGAGGAACCAAAAAGTCGATACTCTAAATTTCACGGTACATTTCTTCGGCGTCAGCCGGCGATTCTTATCGCACAATATCGTTTAAATCGACGCCACTTTCAGCGAACTTCTGCACTTCTGCTGCTGCTGCTGCTGCTGCTGCTGCTGTCGCTACTTCTGCATCGGTCGCGTATTACGAAGATTAGATCCCATGAGATAATGAAAAAAAAAAAAAATAAAATAAGAAATAAAAATCAAAGTTGGAAAAGAGGGAATCGTATGTACGTGAGCAATTATTATCGATTGAATCTCAGAGACCTTGTGGAAAAATCTATTTCGGTCGTCTGGTTGTAAGAAAAATTAATTATCGGATAGAATAAGAATGTAGAAAGTCTTGAGACAAAAGAAATGCGACTGGCATCGAAGAGCGAACTACACTACATAGTTATACATATCCAGTTGGGGAAGCTACGTGACCCGCGAAAGGGACAAGAGTGCCCCTATAAATTCAGCTAATCTGATTTCGGAAATAGTGACCCCAAAATCGAGGAACCTCGACTCGTGTCTAGATCGGGAGGTCGCCCGGGTAATAATAGATTTTCGCAATTTCCTGTGATTTTTCTTATTGAAAGGGGTTGGTCACGCGACTATACGGCCAAAAGTTTACACCCCTTACGTACGCTGCTAACCCCATTAGCTATAGAACGCCAAACTTTTCAATATCGTCTCCTCATCGGCTACACAATTGAAGGGAAAATTTTATGAAAGCTGCCGCTTGTTTTCCATACTAAACGCTATCTTCTTGTACATAATATACGAGACACTAAATTCCGCACGCAACCTCTGCGCATATTTCATCCCCTGATGAGTACGAAAATGGGGTATAATATGAATACCCCGTGAAATCGGGTTCATCCCGTTTACGGTTACCAATCTTATACCCACGCCATGGCAGACGGTATACGTATAGCTGTATGAAAACTGGCTACGACCGCAACAATTTTGGGAAATATCCTGTATATACATAAGACCTACACGCGGAACACTCGTTTCCTTACCGCAGGGACAAAACGGGTCGTTGTTTTCCTGGAGACCCCCGAAATTGGCGCAATTTTCCCCCCCGATATTTGTACGGTGTATAATATGCGGAAAAATTACAGGCAGACAATTCTCTCGACTGTTAACTCGTTCTCTTTTTTTTTATTCACTTTTTTGTTGTTGATACTTTCGAATTTTTAACAGCGCATTTTCAGCCTCGATTTTTTTTATTTTCTCTTTACACCCGACACAGCCCTGTCAGTAAACGTGTATAGCTGCCGCTGCCCCATAACAGCTATAAAAGCTAGTACAGAATTTGATGTTTTACCCTTGGGGCGAGAAACGCAGTTCGCAAACTCCGCCACGGGCCATTGGTGTTTCTGTAGGGTTATAGATTCCATTCAGAACACCCCAATAATTTCCTATCGATCAAAACTGTTTCGCAGTTTCTTAATAGACTTAATAAATCGGCTGCGCTAGGGGAGGATTGTGTAAAAAAAAAAGAGAAAAGAAAAAACTAGGCCTCCCTCCGATCTGGGGCTCGAAAATCCCCGTGCCATTTCTCAGAATCAAATGCGTTCCATTCATTCGCACGGTTTCAAAATCATTTCAAAGTTTTAACTATTTCCAGTTTGTGGAATTACCATATTAAATACCAGCTCTTCACCTCATGAAATAAAATAATCTAATGTTTCTTCTTCAAGAGTACAACTGCGGATGAGTTTTCCCTGAAAATAAAAAAACGAATCAGAAATACGAGAGGAACAAAAAAACGCAATAGTTGAACCCGAGAGATGTCTGTAAATGATAAGGATTCGGTATACGCTGAAGCAAGTTCACGGTTTCTGTTTTTTTCTTTTTTTACTGGATGAAAGTTTAGCAACACACATAAACCTAAGGAGAGATACGTATATAAAAGAAACACCGAAGTCTTATCAGGAAGTTAACAAAACAGAACGAACAAAAAGAAAAAACTTTGTTGAAGGGGTTTTTTCTGATTTCGAATAAATTCTGTGCACATAAAATAGCGTTGATCGATTGAAGAACAAAAACGAAACATTATAAAATAAAGCTATGATTAAGTACATGATGAGCTAGAATAATTTGAGGAAATTCATGTCACGTAACATTATTTCCTCACTTTTTCGATTTGTTCGTTTTGCATTGCATTCCGGCATAATATTTACCTAGTCTGACGTAATGTAGTTGTTACTTCTTGAAGGAATATGTAGCAAACATGAACAGGAATCGTCGTCAATTTTCGGTTGCTGAGCTCCCCTCGTATCTCAGGATCAAGAACAAAATCATTATTATCCTTATGATCGATCCCATGATACTTTCTATAATTTTGCCTTCTTTTCGCCCTGCATCTGCAGGTATAAGTCGATGTTTTCCTAGATAGCATCGGGGAATTCCCCCTGCATATTATCCCCCAAGCTGAGTCCCACGTGAAATGAAACACTCCGTCTATTTATTCTGATGATTAATAATGAATGGTAAACACCATCTATACAAGCGGATCGACATTTTCACGAGACTTACGATTAGAGTTAAGTCTGCGGAGACGGTTTCGTGATACAATAGGAAAGTAAACAACATTCCTACACTTTCTTCATACAATGTTTTTGGTTATTCAATCGATTAATTTGTGAGTCGGATAGCGTGCTTTTACGGTTTTACCTTTGATTACGAAATAAGGTTTTATATTCCCCCGGGTATTCATAGGTATAAAGCTCAAGATCGTACTTACCCCTTAAGTTAGGCAACTGAATATGCGTCCGATATGCATTCACGGCTGTTTTAAGAATTCGCGATTATTCAACAGAAATGCATTTTATTGGATTGAGGACTGCTGTTAAATTAAAGTATAAATCAATGGCTAATTTTCAATCATATTGACGACCATGAGACAAGTATAATAAGGTGGTGATTGACTTTGTTAATATTCGATAGTTTCTCACAGACTGTGGTTTTTCAGATCAGTTAGTATATAACAAGAACTCAGGATTTCCATAGACGCTAAGGAAATGAGGACAATTTATATAGGATATTCTATGACTGCATGCTAACTGCATGGACGTAATTCTGATCCTAAAATGTTTTTTGATCTCTGTTTGATCGAATTTTATTGTACAAAATATAATGGAATATTTTTTATAAGTCCTCTCTTAGGTTAGCGTTCTAATAAAATATTTTATATCACATGAATTATATAAGTCAAAATAATACTTGATGATAAGGTTGAGTACAAATAAACAAATCACTTTTTCTCACTTAATAATAAAACATTTTGAGCAAGAATTTTCAGAAAACTGAGATGAATTGTTGTGCCGATCTCTGTCATTCAATCGAGATTTTTTTTTTGGTTTTTCGATTCACTATAGAAATACAAACGTGATTCGAATTCCGGAGAATTAATGGCATCAGATGCTGAAAGAAAAAAATTAACAGGCACCATTGAATATGAATACTTCTGAATCCTATAAAATAAAAACCTTCGTTTTGAGAATTTTACGACCATAGTTTAGGAACCAGTGAAAAAATGAAAAAAGAATAACAAAATATAGGAGAAGTTCTTTGCATTGAACTTTTTCAATCACATTCACACATCAGCCATTCTTAACCTTCAATCTCAAGCATCATCGAACTGCCCTTCCTCAATAGTTGATGAAGGCTTTCCGTGTAATCTTTCCATAGCTGCCAACTGTTCTCTTATGCTACGTACGTGCATATCTGCTGGGCAAAATTTTCCGTAATCTAAAAATGAAGATTCCATACTCGCATAGTACTTTCGTGGTGCTGGAACAATAACAAAGAAAGTTGAATCAGTTGAAATTGCCATTATTGTTTCTACATCGATTTTTTGCTAGAACTCTACCTGTAGGATCAAATTCGTCATCCGAATCGTCGGAGAGATCCCAGTTTTCAACACTTTGAACATCGCTCAAACTGTGGTTTGTATTGTCTCTGAAAATTCGCGAAATAAGCAACTGTTTGATAACTACTACCATTAGTGGTATACTAATTCGCACACTCTTTACTTTGAGGATTTATTATCTTCATGACTCCTGTTTTTCGTGTACTTGGGATCATAGTAACGATCCGACAATTTGTCTTCACTCGAAACTTTTTCTCGGTTGAGACGAAGTTGCGAAATCTTGTTGGACGCTCGCAAGATATCTCTTGCCTCAAGATATTCAATGTTTGGAATCTGTAATTGATGAAAAATGGTTTAACGATTGGGAAATGCTAATTCTCCCGTCGTGAAATACTTTCAAACTCTGAAACACTACCTGCAAATTTTCAGTATTGAAAAAATTCGCATCTATATCCAAAGCTCTCAACTTGGGAATCTTTCCTATCTGTATCGGAACTTCTGTGAACTCATTATCATACAAATCCAGATATTCTAGACAAAATAAGTCCTCAATGGATTCTGGCAAGCTCGTAAGCTGATTAGATTCAAGGAGTAGTACATTAAGCGCCTTGAGATTTCCAATTCCTTGCGGAAGCATGTACAAATCATTATGAGAACAATTTAAGAGTTCTAGTTGCTCTAGCTGGCAAATCTCTTCAGGCAGACACGAAATAGTGTTGCGACTGATATTGAGCACTTTTAAATTTTTCAATAAGTTTATTTCAGGTGATATCACAGGCAGACCGACATTCTGAATGTCGATTTCTGTCAATTTGCTAGGGTTTTTAAAGCTCCGAACGGGAATCATCCAAAAAATGTTTCCCTTGCGGATCATGGTGTCATTTCCAATGCGCAAATTCTCTAATCCATTGAAGGAATTTAACATCTGCTCAAAGGCAGTATCACAGACTCCACAATTGACCATGGATAATTTTTTTAAGTGCGAAACTTGCGGTGCTTTACTCACGACATCAAACGAAGCAAATCTAGTATCATCTAAAACGACTTCTTCTAAATTAGCCAAACGTTCGGAGATGAGCCACCCAGGAAATTGTTCACTTTTGGCATTATTATTCAGGTACAATAATTTCAGATTATTACTACAAGGAGGTCTTGTAAAATCTGTGATATAGTTGTAGGATAAGTTGAGTGTTCGGAGTCTCGGTGTTCCTTGAAAAACACATGTTGGAGAGACGGTCATTTCATTATGTGATAAATTGAGAGATATGAGATTGCTGAAGTTTGCATACGAATCTGGTACAGTTTTTATTTTATTTTGGCTCAGATCAATTTCTTCTATATCTACTAATTTTCCCAGGCTCTCCGGAATCGTTGTAAGCTGATTGCCCTTTGCACTAAGGTATCTCAAATTCACTAGTTTCCCTATATTGGCCGGCAGTGCCTCCAGTTTATTGTCATCAACAATCAACTTTCTTAAGTTCAGCAGTGCCTCAATGCCTATAGATAGTTCCACGAGATTATTGTCAGATAAATTTAGTTCCCTGAGAGTAGACAAATTGCTGTGAAAACTTGTCGGTAGGTATGATAGGCCATTATCTTTCATTGACAAATTAACCACTTTTGAGAACTGACTTTGTTCAAATATGTCATCTACCTCAATGGTTCCATCTTTTAATAAAGAGTCAAGTTTTAGCGTAGAAGATATCGGAGGTAATGCGCTTATTTTATGATCAGCGCTTTGCTTGGCTTCTGTAACTTCAAATGTGTCAATGGCATCTTCTTCAGCTGTCATATCTGCAACAAGGAGATGGCAGTCAGTAAAAACTCATGTAAAAGTAAATGCAGGATCTTTGTCAGGCAGTTGAATATAGTTTAGAAGTTAACATGAACAGATGTAATGGCTAACCCGTTTTGACTCGTTTGCAAGGTTGTACCGTATTACGTAGGGAGTTTCTATACTCCTCAGTCATCTACTCTCCTATTTCTTATATTAAACTGGAGAATCTTGAACCGTCGTTTAAACGTGGCATTTGACACCTTGATCTAATCTCTGCCTTGCTTACTCGTGAAAAGGATCAACAAATAAATGCACATTGTGAAAGAGGGATGAAGTTTTCGTGTTCTGTAGATGTCGCCACGAGTCGGCAAGGGAATTGAATTTGAATTTTGAATTGCTACTGAGTATGGTATACGATTAATGATTTTATTTTTGAAGGGATGCATTATGAGGTTCAAGGTAATAAAAACGAGTATAATTACATCAAACAGGGCCTGTAGAGGCCAGCTCATATATTTTTAAGGCTCAATAGCACAAGGCTATATATTTATGTCGTATTGAATACGGGTGATTCTAACACATCATTTTTGTATTCATTACAATTCATTAATTAGGCGTTTATATGGGATGCATATATCTGCAATCGCAGTTCAGGCGAACGAACTATTCTGCATATTACATCTTTGTACATTTTAAGTAAATGCGACCAAGCGCGGACATATAATAATTATTGAAGATGTTAGCTCTTAATCTATTTTCAACAAAGTTCATCGTGCGTTTAGCGTTGCGCTAATTTATCATAATTGTTCTACGAATAGATTATAGGACTAAACCGTATTTTTTGAGCAGCAAGGCTGTCTCTGCATGATCATTTGAAAATATATCAGTTTGCAGTCAATCATACGCGCTAATTACGATCTGCATGTACGTTATTCCAAATGTGAAAGAGTCTTGTAAATTTTAGGGTACGATTTAGTGCTTCTAAAAGTCATTAGTGCAGCTGTTCAAGTAAGAAAACCGACCATTTTCATAATGGGTTCAATAATCGTTATTTTCTCATTAAACCGATATGATTTTGACGCCTATATTCTGCAATCGATTAACTAGTTTTTCAACGTCAGCAGCGATGCACTTACAAGTGCCCATATGAATGAAACTGTCGAAATTTTTTTTTGGCAGAATGACATTTATACAATATGATTTCTCTAATCAGGTTCTTCACCTCGGTATGCGACTGTTAATAAATATCTAAAGTTCGATGAATTGATAGTTTTTTTTTCTTTCTGAAATATCACAAGCAAGGCCAGCCATCAGTCCTCAAAAAATGTTGAAAAATATCTGTTTATTTAGAGCCATATCTACAATGTTGCGTGCGGGCGTACGCATCGTAAGAAAAAATCAATTTAAACAGGTGTCCGACAAAATAATTAATACGATCATCAGGGAGACTTGCGTAATATCAGTAAATATTTTTTACTAGTACATACTAATGAAAGCATAGAATCGAATTTTGCAGAACGCAGGTCTGACGACACATTTATCAATATTCATCGATACATAAAATGCACTAATCAAGTTGACTGTAATTCAAATTTAATATTTCTAGTTTTTCACAAGATATTATACGTGGAGAATTTGGCTAATTTATACAACGACCGTACGTCGTTGATACGTATGCGTGTCACACAGTGAAAATAATGAATTTTCATAGCGTGCATAAATTGCCCGGCGAATCGATTAATCACGCAATAAATAAAAGTTAGCTTTATAACAATTACCAATCGTAATGAAAATAAAGGTGAAGTTCAATGTAATTTTATTTTGTTGATTTGAATTTTCAAATTAAATATCTCTCCAAGACAGATCAGCTGTTCGCATATACAATGGACGGAGATACACCCAAATTCGGTTTAAATAAACCATTGTAGTTTTTCTTAGTATTTATCTATTTTCTAAATTAATAATTATGTCATATCATTATATCAAATATGTACAACCATCAGTGAGCTTTTCCGAATATCCCTCGCACTTAGCAGCCACGCCATGAGGTTTTATTTTATTATTATTAATAATATAATAATTATTAATTAATGGTATACATTTAATTGGCAGCCATTGTATTATTTTTTTTTTCTAATGAGAGATGTCGAAAACGTGCAGCGATGTAATACTTTATTACAGGGTACAGCGTAAAGATGAATATTGTAAAATATGAAAAATTGAACTAAATGCGTTCATGCAGTTTGCGAGGGTTTTCGGATTTTTTAGTTATCTTTAAAAATATTTTTTTTAATTTTATATTTGTATATATAGATACATACGTTAAGTTGTTGTTGCAATTATCTTTCTTTTTCATTTTTGTTTTAACGTGGGTATATTTATATACATTTATAAGAAAATAGACACACGCTAGTAAAATTCTGCAATTAACCGAGTAGTTATAGTAAATAATTCGAAATCGCGCGATCAATTTTTTTTCATTGATTCAATTGACGAATGATATACGAAATGATAAAGCTTGCTCATCCTTGTGTAGAAATATCAAGGATTTTGAATTTTTTTTTACGGGTTAAAGAACTGTACTAACGTGATGTAATTAGGCTAATATTTATATAGAGCTATGTAATAGGAATATGTATTTCGGATTATGCATTTATGAACATGAAGTACATAGAATTCTTTATAATTTCTCATAGGTCATTTTAAAAGTGTACCACTGTATAATTTGAATTCATATTATCAAAACTTTCGGCTTGTTTAATTCATCTTTTTTTTGTCTTTATACATGAAAATGAGAAATATCGTGTATATTAATCGGCACACTTAGGAAACAAGCTATCATTAATATACAATATGGTATATGTATATATATATTATCATTTCGTGTTTTGTATTATATTAAAATATATATATCTCTTCATCAGTATACATGCGCATAGCATATAATAATTATGTGTTATGTATAATATGGTCACTTATAAAATTCATTTATTTAAAAAATATTCAAATATATATAGCATATATTTCATGCGTATAGATATATCGTAATATTTATATAACTTTTCAAAAAATAAACACAGAAAACACAATTGACCCCTCCATCGTTTTGTTTGTCGAATGTATGCGAATGAACGATTTTTACAGAAAGAAAACCGAAATAAAAAATAAACGAGAATGAATTTATTCGGTAATTAAAATTCCCATGATTGCACAGAATCCCTAAATTATTGAATTTTTTGTCTCTCGATATACTTTCGCTAATTAGAAAAAGAAAAAAATGAACTAGGTATACATATCATTTATACAAATATAATTTAATATTTTGGTAGAAATTTACAAAATCTATACAGTAAAAAAATAATGGGTTTTTTATTTTTTTTTTCTCGGGTCAGACGATAAAATATTAAGAATTCTCCAAGTTAGAGTTTCAAGCAAATGTTTAATGTATATCGTTACATTTTTCATGTGTTTTCCGTCTACTGCAGCGATCATCGCTCACTGCCTGACCTCTGAGCAAGAACTGATACCCTTTTTTCGCGGTTGAAATGCTTAAATGTGCTTGGAATTTTTATTTGGAATGCGTGAATTTTAACATCACAAACGCGGTTTAATCTACACTATACAATAATATGTATTATTTATTTATTATGCTTATGTATGGTTGGAAGACAAATGAATGTTAACGATAGTTGGCTCATACAATTATACATAAAAAAAAAAATTAAAACGAGAAAACCTTAAAAAAAAGAAGAAAAGAAAAAATGGAGACGGGAATTAAAATGACTAAAATCGCGACCATAAAATCATTTTAAATATTCTTATGGGAATCTGTCGCTTGCATGGCGACTGTATTTCGAACGGATATTAATCTATATACATATAATTATAGATTGTACTAAAAATGTGTTATACATTTAGGAAGATTATTTCGTTCTACATTTATTATATATATGTATATAATTATGTAAATATATGTTTGCGGGGAGAGCAGGCAATAAGACACGTTCTTCGAGCACAAAGTTGGT
Organism: Athalia cordata; assembly: GCA_963932425.1. NCBI lineage: Eukaryota > Metazoa > Arthropoda > Insecta > Hymenoptera > Athaliidae > Athalia > Athalia cordata. Next base: position 40,012,672 of record OZ010626.1, read on the forward strand.
AATAATTGGTTATTGTATATATAGTATCTCATATACCATTTAAAAACCCTTGATCGATGTACAAATTGACAATTCGATAAGCCTCTGTCGTTTGATTCGTTTTCTTCCGATGCTGTGTCTAGTATAGCTGCCGGCTAAATCGAAATTAGAAATGTACTCTTCAAGATTTCTTTTCTTTTTTCTTTTTTTTTTTTCCACCAAGGATTCATTATATGTAATATACTTGGTATAAATATATGTATATTTATATAATACTTCAGACGGAACGTTTTTATTATCATACCAAGTTGAAAAAAATGAAATCGTAAAATGTTGGGAGATTTTTAATAGAAATAAAAATCATGCATAAGGTATAGTGAATTTCCCGGCTAGTTTTCTTTTCTTTACAATATATTTTTATGTAAATTATTCCACATCTATTGGTCTAAGCTGCTGGAAAATCTTCAAACTCTTCTAGGTTGATGTCGAATATACAATTTCACAAATTTTTCCTACAGAGGGTCATTCCTCAGTCGGTTCCTCAATATTACGTACAGGCAATACTTTTATTTATTGTTCGATCGCTGCACTTTGAGAGGTTTTTTTCTTTTTTTTTTAAATTTCATTTACTCTTTTATTATTCTTATTCATGTTGCGTATTCAACTCACTTCAATTTTTATTCAACCGACATAGAATTGATCGGGATGTGAACTGCGTTTAATATTGTCGTGTAAAGATGTTCTTGGCAAAAATTGCTCATTTATGTATTTTTTATTTGAAAAAAAAAAAAAAATTTTAGCTCATTTTTATTTCAACCGTAATATATGGTAACTCGTTTTTGTAACACATGTATTTGGTAACTTCCTTGGACTTTACGCGTGTTATAATTATAACATTTGTTTAAAATCATTTAAATCCATCACTATATAATATAAAATCTTCAGTTTTAGATATATTTTTTTTTCCCTAATACAGTGGACGGTTGATTCATTATAACACGCTGCACGTCTTTGTTCAAATTAAATCGAGTTTATCACGTTCACTTGTTGTTCGTAGCGTTGAAAAAAAAAATTCGAAACATATTAAGAAACGTAAATTTCACATCACTTTCCCGTGTCCTTAGTTAATTTCTTTAAATAAAAGTTAATCACATATCATACACGGACTTTTGTAAAGTTCGACACTTGATTTACACAATTTCTTTTCTATTTTTAATTAATTTTTTTTTCTTTCAAATTTTGATTGTTTCACACAGTTTTCTCACATCCGGTCTTCGTTCTTGTTCCTTCTAATCCATAATTTCCCCTGTCTTTTTATTCTTGAACCAAACCGTTAACAAACAAAAAAAAAAACAAACAAACAAATAAAAACTATCACAGTTTATCATCATTTTTTATAAAACAAAACCTTCTTTTCCTCATGGTCGTAGGTAATTAAATCACGTACGTTTGCCAGTTTACGAGAAAAATTAATTTGCGTATTATATAGTCATGATCAGAAAATTAAAAACCAGAAAAGAAAAATAAAGAATACAAACAATATTAACGAACAACATACAATACATCGTCTAATCTCGTACAGTCACAAAGATATTCTATATATGTATATAATGTGTGTGCTTATCTTGCATATATGATTTTCTTATATTTTTTTTCTCCTTATTTTTAATATAGGTATGTATACGCGCACAATAATAATTGTATATATTTCTTGACATCGTGGTTAACCGAATTCAGAGTACTATATCTCAGAGTTATATCATATCATTGTGATTATTAGTTAGATGCTTATTGATTACTATTATTGATTATTATTATTATTGTTATTATTGTTACCTTTAATATTTTATTATCAATAATATTATTATCGTTATCGTGTGATGATACTTTCGCGTAACTTCCCTATACAGTTTCAGCAAAAATTGAATAATGAGAATTTATGTATAGGGATTTCGATTTATAATATAATATTATGTATATGTATAAAGATTTACATTTCTGCTTTCGTGCAGATCGCGCTGTTATATACAATATGATTTACATATGCGTATACATCTATGTCTATATGTATTTCGTTTTAAGCAGTGTTTATATACGTTTGTTTTTTTTTATCTATGTATACTTTTTCGTAAATTTCCATGTTTGTTTTTTTTTTCTTCTCCAAATCCCGTGGGCTTCGGTGGAATTCAATTCAATTTTTTTTTCGGGCAATCCTTGACTCTCGCCCTCTAAAATTTTTCTCGAAAATTATGGTATCCGACGCTCCAAATCCTCGTGGAGTAAACTATTGTTATTCGTTTCGTGCATCGACGCTGGAGAAGCTTCTTCCGGTTGTTCACCACCGCTCAATTCGTGCTGCCCCGTACTGTCGCCGCTGTTGGAACCGCATTCACCGTCCACGAATCTAAGAAATTAAAAATTCAAATGTATTTCATATCAAATCAATCGCGAAGAATTTGTATATTTTCATGGTTTCGATCTCCGAATAGGTTCTTGGCGGTTATATCGATTTCATTATACTTTAATCTATAATTTATCGATCAACTATAGCGAATATTGATTGCGTTTTATGTATATCGACCTGTCTCGCGACCCCCGCAACAAAATAGTTTTTAACGATGAGTTACGCGATAAATCGATCCCCGAAGGTCGATTGGTTACGGTTTACACGATATGCCTGATCTTCCCCGGCTTCGGAAGGCAGCTTCATTTGTATTCAGTATTTCAAATCAATTTACTCGAAGAGTTTTCAGAATACAACAATTTACATGTAATTCTTTGAAAGAGAATCGAGATCCGCGAAGATCGAAAAATAATATTATCATACTGCATCGCTGAGAACATATAGAAACGAAGGATTTTACAGCGATTGATGCTGTTGCTGGACATCCTTCGTGTGTGTGTGAGTGGAAAAAAAAAAAAAATTACATGTATAGATGTGTATCGTATACATAAAATCGTTGGAGCAACCGGTTTTTCCAGACGTGGCAATATCTATAATGGTGATTCGCGAACGAATATCATCTCAGCGCATCGTGCGATCAGAATTATAAAAATATAATACTCGTTTTAATTAGTCTGCAGATAGATTTTCTCATTCAACCTGTAGCATAGTAAGACGATCATCGCGTTCCGCTGCATCTTCGAGGGCGAAAATCGTTAGCCTTTGACAATATCCGGTGAGAATTCACGATTTGAATAATTGAAAATGAATGTTTTTTTTCTCCTCAAATAATCACTTTTCAAACTAAGCATTTCACGAGCACAGTTGTATACGTGCACAAGAGACCTTGACAATAATTTTGCTGTAGCGTGATCCGTGACACAGGGTCGTTTCGAATCGATTATTTATCAACACATTTTATTGGGCACCGATAAGAAACTATACCATTAAACGTTATACAGCAGCTCCTGAACTGCTGCACGCGCCACGAAACTGCAACGTTTACAACCTACACGTAACGTTCTACACTAAAACCTTCCTCGATGTGAAAACAAAACGATAAGCCGAAATTAGTTACTCTTTATTATCGGGATAAACAAAATAATAATAACGAAAAAAAAAAGAACCACCGAATTGTCCATACAAGTTACAACAAATTCAGACTTTTATATGCGCACAGATTCTTAACGTACGGAGAATTCGAACCAGATATCGTAAAAGATTCAGAAAAAAGAAAACCACCAAAAATTATTCGATGTATTATAAAGATAGTCGCAGCAGAGAGAGCTGATAAGATGCTTACGTGTAAGGCTGTTCCTCCCCTCGCATCTCGCATATAACGTTGGTCAGTGCCATTATATAATTCTTGGCTAACGTTAACGTTTCGATTTTGCTCAGCTTCCTTTCCATTTTAACGTGGGGTATAACTTCTCGTAGTTGCTATCGGTGAAAAGAGAAAAGAAGAAAAAAAAACACAATTAAAATGAATATAAATATGAAAGTAGATAAATTAAAAATGAGATTAGAAACACGTTACACATATGTATATTCGTTGTTGAATAAACTAATATCATAATACAGCGAGTTAATTTTTTTTGCTCAGTCAAGTCGAAGTTTTTTCTTTTCTTTTTTTTTTTTTTTTCTTGTTCGCCTTGGCTGCAACATTGTATTGCAAAAAAAAAAAATTAACTAGCTGGATTATACTAATTTGGCATTCCAGACACGTGATGAAAAAACGAGAATGACAAAAATTGAAACGAATCGCAAAAATTGTCAAAGTTGCAGGTTGTCGGTGATTTTTCATGCGAATCGCAGCCGCGACCGGACATTATATTATAATTAAGGTTTGAAGAATGAGTGTCTGCATTTTGCACCGCAGGATCACGTGTAAAATCTGCACCGGTGTTTGTCGTGTATATTTATAGGTATATATACATGGAAGAGATAAAATCGGTAATCGTCAATCACCTCGAAGGCGTCATTGAGCGAGTGCATCCTCATTCGTTCCCTCTCGTTGCTTTCGAGCCTCCGAAGGTTGCGTTCTCTCGCGGATATTCCACTTTTACGTCTTCTCGTCGTCGGCGGTGCCCCTCGGTTCCGCCTTTTTGCCTGCTTAGGACTTCTTTCGCTACCACTGCTGTCACTTTCCTCGCCCACCTTCGAGAGAAACAGATATTAAATTATTGACTATCTTTTTTTCTTTACATCTTTGTTGATTTTTCGACATTTTTTTTTCCGTTTGTATAAAAATTTGCCTTGAACGTTTTTTCACTTTTTCCCCCCCTCACACATATGATCTTCAACAAAAATTTATTCAGCTGTATAGTTATTTCGTCGATTCAAATATTCGTACAACTAGTTTATTTATTTATTTTTGTTTAATAATGAACAAGCATTTCATTTTTGAAAACGAAACTGAATTGAGATATTATGATTTTTTAAATTAAAATTTTTTTTTCTTTTAAATAATTTGTTAGCTTTATAAATCAAGTTCTGAGTACCTGCACCACGAGTAAAATGCGCACCTCGCTAAACTGTGTGAATATCAATTATGATAATCGACAAATATAATTAATAATATGATCGAGGTGTATTAAATTATTCTCCGAACATTTATTAATTTATTACATTATACATTTTGCAATAACTGTACATGAATATATCTAAAATAGAAACTGCAAATTATAAGAAACGTTGATCTGCAAGGACGTGTATAAAAAATAAGAAAAGAATCGATTGAAAATTTTTCAAGGATTATTATTGTATAAATAGATAAAAAATCTAAGAGGGGCTGCTGTACTCGGGAATCTATTAATATTAATTTGATACGTGTAACCAATGCAGATTTTGAGGACAGATAAATTGAAGTGCATTTACGTATATATATGCATTGCGGTACACATACCTATAATAAATTGATCGAGGTGATAATTCGCTTGATTTTTCGCCCGCGATATATCGATTATACATTAATTATCTATCAGAGATAATCTCACAATGATTAATGACGTATAAGTCATGGAAATATCAGTGCTGCAGGTCCTTTGAAAAGAAATATCTTTTTCATAGATCAAGATAGATCTCGTTAATGCCAATGTCTACCACACAGCTTGCGATAAAAGTCTACCGGAAGTGGCTAAATGCGACCGGAAGTGGCTCAAAACCTCAACGATCATAAGTAACAATTATAACCGTAAGAGATGTAACAGGAAAATATATAAGTATACTGAGATTTCTTTCGGATTTCATGCTATTAATTACTACAACTGCATCCACATTCTCCGCATCTTCTTTCATTTATGCATTAATTTATACAATTTTAGTTCTTTTTTTTGCGATCGAATAATCAAAGATTGCATAGAAAATCATCGATAGATCAATTGGCATTTAGCTTTCTTCTTCTATCCCGTTGTGGAAAACCCCCTTAGGATTCTCATATGGGCATTATGGGTTATATATTTTTGTACGGTTCATACGCAGGAATAGATTTATGGTCTTAGCAAGGACTTTTAAAAAGCGCGAGGGATGAATTCTCACAGATTTACGTAGACGGTCGTCAGCTAAGTATCGCTGAGTAAGTAAGGTATGTTATAGGTAAGTACAACGCGACGACGACGGTATAAAATGTCGTCGCATGAGACGCCGAAGGCGCCAGGGCACCTGTAGATATTTAAGTGGACTCCCGCGGAGCAACGTTATTTATCGGTTAATGGCATATCGAGGTGCCGTTGCGCTGCTCCAGGGTTTGCTGCACATATAAGTAAATATATACATAAGCTGTTGTTGCCTTCCACTTTCGCGAAACTCTCTGCTTTTGCAGTAAATATACAGGTAGTAGGTGTACCGCAAATAGTATAATATGTACAAAATGTACACATTTATGGAAGCCCGGAAATATATGCGTATGAACATTTTCGCCATACATGTACGAACGGTAATAAATAATATTGTTGTACAGAGTTTCAGACTCTTTAAAATTTCTTTGTATTTATTTATTTATTTTTTTATCACCGTATCAGCTGTCGTAATATAATAAAAGCGAATGTTTCAATTTAATGTGAATATACCTCTGCGGAGACGACATGATGCCGACTTCGTTTTCCGGTGAGCGAGTCTACGGAGGCGTCATCCAGGTCGATGTACATCTCCTGGTCAGCGCAGTCTTGGTCGCTGCCAGATAACCTTTCGAGGCTCCGCATTCTTCGCACAATAGCTACGGCCTAGCTATTATCCTGGAAACATGGAAAAAGGAAAAATGAACAATTATACATTTCGTTCGTATATCGATGTACCCTGAACTGTGGAAGAATTTTTTTTCTAGCCTATGATATCGCTTGAGATAATTCAAATATTTTTCTCTCATTCACTCGATCTCCTCATTCGTGCAGAGGAGATATAGAGATTTTCGATTCATTTCGAACGGCGAGAAAAAAAAAAGAAAGGAAAACCCTCGAACGGATATCCTGATTAAAATCGTAGAGAATATTAATAAGGGTGATTCCTTTTTTCTCTGACTTCGAAATTCGTATTTCGAATTTTATCTAAACGTTCAAATCCTGCAAATTAAATAGAGAACTACGAATTTCTATTTTTTTTAGTTCGCGAAAATTGATTAATCAACTTTCGCGCCATGATCGAAAAGATCAAATTTCTGTTATCGAGTAGAAGAAAAAAAAAAATCAACGTTATCGCCCGCGTCGACGAACGTCACGTTATACACTCAAGTTATACATTAAATACATGAAATTTTTTTCTAATAACTGAAGCAGAATATTGAATTCTTCGAATTTCTCGACATATATCAAACATGTATGTTGTGTTTATGATTTTCGCCTGCGTTAGAGCAATTAACAAAATAAATAGAAATTAATTATAGTTGAATAAAATACGGTATATATACGGGGAATACACGAAACGTGCATACGTTTAATTTAATACCGCCAATTATTATCTATTGCACATTATAATAACAGCGTTGAAAATTCTTAAACGTTTCACACTATAAACGGGAAAGCTTATACGCGCTGTAGCCGCCGCGCGTTTCTCGCGTACACATACGAATATTGTAAATATTTCAATAGTGTGTTTTGTTTTATCCTATAGCTATGAATAGGACGTGAATATGTATTCGAGCGAAATAGATAAGTGTAATAATGTACATATACCTGTATAGGTATGCATGTACTCAATACCTTTTGCGTGTTCGACAGCTGTAACATTATAAACTCGGATAAAGGATCGTCGCATTAGTCGGTCGGTTCTGTCTATGTACATATTTAATATTTATACATACATACAACTATATACATATAATCGGTAGGTATAACTCGAAGATATGATATATACTGAAATGTCATATACTACATGTATATACTGGGCGTACATATTATTTTACCTTTCTAAACATAAACTCCTACCGATGAACGAAAGAGTTCTTCGGAATACCGACGTTTTGATCGTCGTCTAAACTCTGGCTACATGTCCGGCACTCGCCAAATTTTTTTGTATTCTTCTTTCCTTTTCGTTTTGTTAACAAAATTTATTTCTAAACTGTTTTTTCGATAAAAACCGATCCCGCGCACTTATACGACGGATCACCAACGAAATCGGCCGATCGAAATTAAACTTTGCGATCCACTTCTTTTTTTTTTTTTTTTAAACAATGTCAGTTTTTATACTGAGAATTCTGCAGTATTTGATAGAAATGTTTACGGAAAACCGCGCACACTGCGTTATACTTGTGTCACAAGTAAATTGTTTATGGTTTCTTTTTTTTTTTTCTATTTCTTCCGAGTTAAAATACAGTGGAATTTTTTCCCACTAAACGGGATTATTTCTCATTCGCCCGGTTGCGAAATCTGGGAACTCCAGTTCTGATAATACATAAACATATACTATAAGTAGATTGCGTTCGAGCAAGAGTATGCGTATATGGATGAAAAAAAACTTTATATACACATGGTAATCGTATATACTATCTAATTTTTATTCTTCTTCTTCTTCTTCCACGGGCATTTAATTTTTGAACCGTGCACCATCTATGCCGCATATAGAGCCTACTCCGCAGCTGTAGTATGAGATTTATTCGGATTTATTTCACACGCAACGTATATCCCGAAAATCCCCGCAGATCTTCACGCTGGATAACAATTTTTCTCCCATAGTTATAAGATCCTCTAGAGATTCTCTCCCCCTGTCAACAAAGGTATTTTTTTCCCTTCAGCTGTCTTGAATGTCCAACAAAAAAAAAAGAAAGGAGAAAAGAAAATCGCGCGTGATAAAAGTTCTCAAAAACTCCGGGCACTCGTCACTCCGAAATAATATAGGACGAAAAAATCCCGCACGCGTTTTCTTCTCGGATTAAATTTTTTTTTTTTTATTCTTCTCAAATCTCTTGAATTCACACAGCAGTTCACAAATAATATATGTCCATCAGAATTTGCACCACAACAGCAATTAATTCAACAAGTTCAACAAGTGTCCTTCTTCTTTTTCTTTCGTCTTTGCAGATAGATACGTTTTATGAATGGAAACAACAGAATTAAAACATTCTCGGTTCGATGTTCTTACGAAAAATTGTTTATTCCATATCAACATATATAATAATATTTTCGCTGAATTTATTGTACAAACTAAGTTATCTTGTTTTTTTTTTTATCCGGTTCGCAAGTGCAGTTCTTCAATACGACGATGGATCTGTCTGGATGAATTTTTATAGATGTATTAAAAAAATTTATAACAAACAATCAGTCAAACACGTATGATTTTTATTTCGCTCTTCTTTAATAATTTATTTAATTTAATTTAATTTGATTTTTGTCTTTTTTCTTCTCTCAACAATTGTTCATCGAAGACGTGGTAATTATAATGATAATTTGGCACGTCGACGCGAACGTTGATAAAAATCGCGACGATAATAAATTATATATATCTAAAGCTTTGCAAGACCTACTCGTGGGTAGGTCTTAGCTGACCAGACGCCCGATCCGGACTGACTATAACTGTACACTACTACTTGCCGCTGTTATTCCCCCACTTTTTCCAACATCTGATTGTAAGTGAACTGAGTAAGTAAAGTTTGTAAGTCGCGAGTTTCTGAGTTGCATGCCGTTTCAAATGCTCTCTTTATTCCACATCCCCGCCGATATGACGTAGTTATTATAACGCCATCGTACTCGTATAACAGTCGCGGTTTTCGTCTTGCGCTATAACTGAGAAAGATTATAGAAATAGGAAAAAAAAAAGAAAGAAAAGAACAAGGTGCGATTAAAAATAAAGGAGTTATTACATGCTGTTTTAATCTGAGTGCAAAAAAAAAAAAAACGAAAAGAAAAAAATGTTACAGACGGCGGCTGCTGCACGGAAGGAGAGAGAAGAAAATATATATATTAAGATTGCAAGTAACAGAAGAGAAAAAAAAAAAATAATTTAATTAAAACTCGTTTGTAAAGTCGTTAGAAAAATTCTCTCCGCTTTATTATATAGCTTAGATATATACCCGTGTGTATAACCCGGTTGTTAATTTCTTTTTAACAATTTTTAAACCTGCAGTGATTTTGCTCTGGTTTATATTTGTTTTGTACGAAATGTTATTTTTATATATAGATATGACTGGTTAATAATTTCTTGATGGATATATACACAGAGAAAGCGCAGAAATTTCTGCATATGTATATGTTTGTGTGTACTTATAAGAAACACCTGCACTAAAGGATTTAATATACGCGGAGGAGGCCATTTTGACGGTTTTTGGAGAGGCTTTTGACAGAATTAAAGTGCCTACTTTCGGGTTTTGACGTCTGTCAAACGCCTGCGATACGTTACTCCTTCTTTTTACTCCGCGGTGTAGTGTAGTACTGTTACTGCTACTTTAGCACGCAGGTCGATCTTCAATCGCCAATTATTATATTACTAGTAAAGAAACGTCTGTAAATTCCATTGAAAATTGCTCAATGCTAGTTACTAATGCCTCGGGGGATGCTCGTCGAAAGTGTTTTAACGGCCGTTCCTTACGCTCGTGGCGGTTCAAATATCCTGAAATAATTATCAAGCGATGCGGTCGTAGGTAATCCACCAGTTACACTCCGAAGCGAGGCTAATACTATACCTAACTGTACATTTATCCAACTAATAAATATATCAAAATATTAATCTTCCTAATTAGTTGGCAATCGTATCAGGCATACCGCGCCGATGTCCAATTGTAATACTCCGTGTATTATGAACAATTTCCTTTTTTATTTTATTTCCAAGGAATCCCATCCAACAAAAATCATATCGAGTGAGTTTTTTACATTTTCAGAAACGACTTTTCCATAATTAAACTCGGTTACGAAATGATAAGCGTCGCTCTTCCGATTAAGAAATGAAAAAATAACGATCTCATGTCTGTTACGGATTAAGAAATGAAATGTTAGAGAGTTGCGATTAAAAAAATGGTATTTCTTCCAGAAATTGTACTCTGCAGCGTCTTCCAGTTTATTTGTTTTTTTTTTTTTTCGTATTCTCGCAACTCCTCATTCGTTTTTCACCGCTTTTCTTGGACAAAATAAAGAACGGAGTAAGGATTGCCGTTTGTCAGGTTGCCGACGTTGGTGCCTGATGTGGTTACCGCCCGATTCGTTTCAGGTCGAACGGACGCTGCCAGAGAAACAGCAGAACCGTTAAATTTATGGAGTAATTACAGTGATTCGAACCAAGAACCCGAAGAAGGAAGGGCTGTTATTATTAAATGTCAGGAACGTGGATCATCCTCTCTGCAGCGAGTTAAATGTATTTAGATACTCCACGTTTAAACACAGCAAAATTATCAAATTTTATCGCAGATTTTCTTGTTCTTTTTTTTTTGTGTCTCTTCGCTAAATCATCTCCCTGCCCGGTACTGTGAGAAAAAAAATTATAATTGCTTCTTATTTTTTTTTCTTTTTCAACGTTTATTATTCATTAATCGAGGATTTTTTAGTATATATACCTATATAATTAATGAACATATTACGTGTAGATTGGGTTTATTTGAAAAGTGAAATTATAACGGTAAATTTCAAACCTGTATTTTATATACAGCTCGGTATATAATTTGCATTTGAATTTTTCTCACTCACGTATAACATAGACGAATGCAGGCGATGCGCGCGTATCAGACTGTGTAGGTATCAGGTATGTGTATACATGAAATATTTATATATATGTATTCATAACTCGAGAGATAGTTGTCTAAAATAGGCTATATGTCAACGTCCGCAATTTTTCTAATATTATAAAGATGACATGGCGATAATATAATCCTAAAATCAATTGAGTACGGGATTCGAAATCCTCCAATTCTCCCACAATAAATTTACTGATAAAAAATCTTCCAACGGTATAATATACACACATCGACATCTATAGGTAGGAAAGGAAATCAAACGGTAGTTTTAACCCGAACGGTATTTGGAAAAAAAAAAAGTTAATCAGAAAATTCGGGCTGAAAAAAATAGAAGCAACTCGTGCAAGCTCGACGGAGAGACGCGAGTGAAGTAAAAAATTTCTTACGACATTCTGATGAAAGAAAATAGTTTTTTTTTCATATTTTTCTATAACATGAATATATGAGTAACGATATTTATTGCATCGCGCGACAACTTTGAAAATCTCCAACGTTAACACCGTCAACTTTCGCTGTCGCTGCCTTTGCTGATCACCTTATGCAAAATTGACTTGACGAGATTACCTACTCCTCTTGCTGCCGAAGTTGCAGTGCAGAAACGTTCTCAGCATTCGCGATTTGACGCGCGTCAAACACGACGTAATCTTGCAAAAATCAAACTGCCGAAGGTACGAGCGAAGATTGCAAAGAGCGAAAACCGACGTAATTTTATTTTTTATCTTCGGTACAAAATATCCTCCGTGCATCGGTTCCGAGTGTCAAGAAAGTTGGAGCTTTTTCTAAAATTAAACCTACTTTTCTTTTGGATTTTTTTAATTTTCTTTCCGTGTACTGCACGTGTGAAAATTTGGAAGTCATATGTAGAAATTCGTATATGACTATAGAAATTTTAGCTCATACGTATACGAACGTACATTATGATATGTAAATACCACATAGGTATATAATTCTTTTTGTTCATATTTTTTAACCAGCTAAATTCTATACCTTGGACAAAATTTCGTACGTTTATTGTTCATAATTGACTTCTTAAGTATATTACGGTGGGAACTGTGTCAGTGAAACAAGAGGATAAAAAAAGAAGGGGGGAAAAAAAAATTCGTACGAGTTCTTCAGACCGGATAGAAAGATCTCCTTAGTCTCTTTAAACTCTATTTTACATACCCATACGTCTGTGCACACATAAGTATAATATATAAAAGGACACGCGGCGCGCGTACCTCCAAAGCGACATCCCCATGTTACAATTAGTCAGATGAATAGCTGCGCAATTCTATGCTGTATACATGTGCTGGCTATTACACATAAATACATATGCAGCACCGCGAGCGCGAACTATAATATCCTTCCTAAGTATAATTTACTTAGAGATTTCTCACTCTAATTATATCTCGCTCGAAGTGTCGCGCGCGCGCGTGCTTTTATAAAGTGTACGGAGTAATTTATGCGCCATTACACACTCCGGTGGCTGTGTATGATGCTCCTGCTCCTGCTCCTGCTCCTGCTCCTGCCTATGCTGCTGCCATTATACATACATCTTTAAACATCGTGGATGATTTTTCGAATGGTATAAGAACTTTGGCGATGATCTTATCTCTGTGAAAAAGGAGATGTTCACTCGAACTAGATTCGTCGGCGACTGCCGCAATCTCGACCGACTTACGAATCCGTCGACTAATTTGAGCTACGAGTAAATCCCATCGAGATATCTCAGTTTTTTCACTTCAAAAAGAGATAAATTGGAGATAACTCGATCAATTCATAAGATAGATCAATTTATTTAACAGATTCGTGTTCCTGAGGTCAAAATACGTTAGGAAAGTGTCCTGCAATCAATTTAAAAAATTCTTAATTTTTGGCCTGAAAATCAAAAAAAACCAAAGGGGTATACCTTAGATTTTTGTCGATTTCTGGGCCAAAAATGAAGAATTTTTAAAATCGATGGTAAGACACTTTTCTTACGTAATTTGACCTCAGGAACACGAATTCGTCGATTAAATTGACCCACGAAGTAATCCCATCGAGATATCCTTGATTTTTCACTTTTCAGAGCGATAAATTGGCGATAACTCGATCAATTTTATAGGTAGATCAATTTGGTTTTCGGATTTGGATTCCTGAGGTCAAACTACGTAAGAAAAGTGTCCTACCATCGATTTAAAAAAATGTCGATTTTTGACCCCAAAATCGACAAAAATCTAAGGTATACCCCTTTGGATTTTTTCGATTTTTGGGCCAAAAATGAAGAATTTTTAAAATGGATCGTAGGACACTTTTCTTACGTATTTTGACCTCAGGAACACGAATCCCTTGACCAAATCAAGCTACGAATTAATCCCATCAAGATATCTAATTTTTTCCGCTCCAAAAATCGAAAAATTGGCGCAAACTTGATCATTTCGATAGATGGGTCAACTTGATTAGCAGATTCGGAATCCTGAGCTCAAAATGCGTTAGAATACACCAAATTTCCAACCAACTATTCCGATTTTTCGTCCCAAATTCGTATGAAAATAGAACGCTAGTTCCGTAAACGGGGTGAGAAATTGAATAGTAAAAGTAGCTTGGAGTGTAATAAAAATATTTAGGTACTTCAATTTCCCCCAGGAGAGAATTTTCGAGAAAATCAGGAATAGTTTTCAAATAGCTTAACCACTACTACTGAATCGATTTCCAGCCCCGCGGGGTTTAAGAATCCTTATGCATGTAACATAATGGGATCCATAAATCAGGATTCAGTCGCTCCGCAGATGTTTTCCCTTAGGATATTTTGCTGCGGAGTAGATTAAACTTGTGAACTTTTCGTATTTGCACCAGCAGCAGTATTATAAGCAGCGATTTAAATTATACGTAATAATAACACACATAATCTATACTATACCTAAATCCGAGAACGCGATCGAAAACTGCAATGCGGGTTGCAAGAATTTAACTAATTATTGTAAATTACAATGAACGTAGCGAACGCAGAAAACGCGGAACGCCCGCAGGAGTTTGGCGACAATTTCTGGTTCACAAAAACTAAAAAACAACGTACAGGTATACAAGGTATACATATACCTATAAAATAAAATTAATGTGCACACGTGAGTACACCACGTTGATATGGTATAAGTGAAACGGCGTTCGCATTCGTTTCTTCGTTCGTTCGGGCAACGCGCTCCAGTTTGGGAGATAGCTATGCTAATAGGACGTTGCCTCGCGGTGGTACCTGCGCGAGGACTTCCTGGCTTGTCTTTTCCCGTCTCTCTTTTTCTTTATTTCTCTTTCTCTTTTGAGGTTCTCGCACCACAAACGCCGCGTGCACGTTGCCGCTTGCCATTACTATACCTACATACACCTATGTACAATATACCGCTACCGTCGATGTTTGTCTCTTTTCATTCGGCTATACACTACTTAAGGATATCTCCAACTTTTTATCGAAGATAATTAGTGCGTGAACCGCGTTGTGCTCCCCGCACAGCATTCCGAACCTGCGGAGCGGAGTCAAAAAGGATTAAAAAAAAAAAAATGAATTAAAAAAAAAAAGACCTGTTATAAAGATCACAACGAGTAAAGGGTGCCCTCTTGTTTAAATAATCTCACAGAATTTCGCAAGCTCAAATAAAAATGGACCCCGTTTTATAAATAGTTGGAAAATATTTTCTCGGGTTTTTTGTCTTTTAATTAACACATACATATATAGTCGAAGACACTTTCGATGCCATAATTATAATTAAATACATTTTTTTTTTGTTTTCCAATAATTCGCATGTGTACACAGTGTGGTAGTTACCTAACGTATAAGTACAGTTAATATAAGTGTAGTGTGGAAGTTGATTGATTATATAAAAACAGAAGAAAAAAAAGGAGAGAGATAAAAAAAAGTTGTTTTCAACGGCTTAATTATGTACGCGGGAAAAATTTTTTCCTCATATTTACCGCGTCTATCCTATATTTATATGTATATCACGATGCGAAATTGTTACTAATAAAAGTTTAATATACGGCGCGTCTGCTGCAGTCGATCTTTGATTTGCGCTCGATATGTGCGAAATATATGCAAGGAAATTGTTTTTATTTTCATATGAATCGATGATTCGAAATACCTAAGATAAAAATTTGCGGAGTTTACATTGGAATAACACAAGTTTGCGAGAAACAAGAAGAAAAGACAAAAAAACTGCAATCTGTAATAATTCAACTGCATAAACAGATATTTAAATATAAACGTTAAAATGTGGTATACGCAATAATACTCGGACGTGTGAGTTCACATACCCATGTACAATAAATTTCATGTATGATAAATGAGGAAAAAATGATGGATCGAATGCGAGCAAATATTAATGACAGTCAGTTCCACGTATCTGCACTTCATCCCATTTTATTGATCGGCAGGTGACTATTATACGAGTGTATCTATAGGTATTGATTAATTCGTCCCGTTGAACCGTTAGATTAGTAAATTCCATCCTAAGATCATCTCTTTGAATGACAAAAAGTTATGGAGCTACTTCTAATGGATAGAGTAAGAAAAAAAAGAGAGAAAAAAAAAGAAAAAAACTTCTCACCATCTCCGCATATATATGTATAGTTAAAAACTTTGTACTTTACAATGGATCGTTTTTCCCATGCCCATACGAATTGGTATTACATTATATGTATATACTTCAGAATAATTACGAAGATTCAAATTTTTTCTTCAATTTTTTTCTTTTTTTTTTCGTCTTCCCCTTTTTTTCACACCGCGCTGCCTTCATCGGTGGTTTATATTATAAGATGTAATGCCTATAACACGATTGGTATAGTTAACTGTAAAGGAAATGAGATTGTAACGTTTTTTTTTTTTCTTTTCTTTTCTTTTCTTCGTTGCTCTAACGTTGTGCGTTTTTGCTAATCGTATTAAAAGTATTCACGGCTATATTATTCGTAAATTGGTCTTGCGCCAAAGTAACTAACCGTTTTCGTGTATAGTATGTGAATAATGTACCGTAATTCTATTCGCGCGTTCTAGAATGTTGAATTTGAAATAAAAGAAAAAAAGGAAGATCTAATGAAAAGCTCGTGCAGTTATAATTTACCGCATAAAATTCGTGCTGATCGATTGAATATTATTATAAGAAAAAATCGTGGACAGAATTTTGAATTTCTATAGCTATGGGGTTGAATTAATGGCCGCAGGTAATCGGAAAACGGAAAATGAAACATTCCAGTGATCTACACGAGTGCAGCGAGTTGGGATAACTTTGCCTTTGTGAGTCAGGATTGTCGACACACGTGAATGGACACGTGGGAAGTTCATCTTCCCTCTTCAATTTCCTACTCTTCTTTGTATAGTTGTTCGCTAATTTTTACCACTTCTCTTTTCGATGCGGTTTTTTCTCGAGTGATTTTTTCGTCTAACGTTTATTATATTCGAAGATCTGTGCGAGGAGAGGAAATTTTTTTGTGTATGAGATAAGACGAAGGTTGGTTTGTAATAATTAATTATTCTTACGTCGTTCGGATTAATGGCGAACGGTGTACCAGCGTATTAAGATCGAGTTACTCTCACAGAGTCTCATCTGTTCACTTTATTTCTAGATATACCGACCGCCACTTAACCCGATAAATTAAATACCGTCTAATGCGATTAGTATGATGAAAAACTCCAGAACGCCGCCGCCGCTGTTGCTGCAGGTGCGTTAAATTATATATATGATACGTAGATTTGAAAGGGTATAGATATACATGGGCGAGAAGGATATACATCTCGAGAAACTGAAGGAGAAACTATATAAAGTGCTGTAGTGTAAGAACGAGATACTGTAATTCATTTTCTAAGTTCACTTCATCAATTTTGTACCGAGCAACGCAACGCAACTTAATCGAATACCGAAAGTTAAATTTTCCGAAAAATTTATCCAACTGTAATAAGATACTCACTGGAGGTTTCTGGGAAATTCCATGATATGGGTGTCACGTGTCATTTATATATGCGCGTGTAGACGAACTACCGTTCGTCAGCTTTGTGGAATATGCAGATTTGTTTGTGGGAAAAATTTTGACAAACTTTCGTGCACGAATTTTATTTTTATATTTCTTTTGGCAAATTTGAGTTCGATCGAATTACACTGGTCACAATCACTCACACGATGATTATATGATCCAAGAATCGATGCGGCACTGAATTAAAGTTCCTTCTTGCACCATGATTATACCGATGATAATAGTGACGTAATAATATTCGTAGCGTGTCCGATAAAAGGGCCGTCGATGACGATAATGATGCGTTAGTTGGACTATCGATTTAACGGTAAATCGCCTTCCAAGTTTAAACTTGTAAGTAAGTATAACTGTTATTCCACTGGCGATGATCGCGGTGGCTTCGATGTCCGGACGAAGGAGATGGACGAAATGAAAGGCCGAACAAATACATACGTGTACGTTGAATTAACGTAATAGATATAATACGTAACATCGGAGATTAGAACTCGCGAAGAATGAGACTCACAATCGTACGAGAGAATAAGCGCGGAGAGAAAAAGAAAAAAGAAAAAGAACAAAACTGACGATCGGTAATTTAAGTTCTCTTTGAATTTAAGTGACTCGGAAATACGCGCGCGTCTGCGACGTCAACTTATCTGTCAATGGTTTGACATTTCGGTGCGTACAAAACACGCCGTAGTTTTAGAATGGGATTAAAGAGTGTAGTGCAGTAAAAGGGGAAGTTGCGAGGAGGTACATACGGGATAAGTTGAAGCGCATGCGTCGACGAGAGGCAGGTCGTTGCCATTTGGCTTTCGAAGCGAACGCAAAGCGAAACGAAGAACGAACGCTGAGCCAACGCGATCGCCGAAGACCCGAACTCGCGATCGCCGAAGACCCAAACTCGGGATCATCTTAAAAGAAACGTAGCTGCGGCCGCAACGCGGAGAAATGTATGCACGTACCCGCGTCGATTCCAGAGATGGGCGTACTTTTTTTTTCTCTCTTTTTTTCTTCTTTCTTCGCTTCTCGTTTTAACGATCAAAAAATGGAAAGAGGTATAATATAGGAAAGTTTTCTGAAGAAAGTCGAAAAGCATCGTTCGATATTTCGATCCCCCATCGATCGTGAGTAATGGATTCCGGTCATGCGGATGTACAATTATATCTTACCTCGTTGAAAGCAGATTACACAGCTCAGCAAAAAAAGAAAAAAAAAAAGTATGGGAAAAAAAACTTATCTAGAAAAAATCTAAAGGGTCAACAAAATTCGCTATTAATTTTTGATTCTCGAATGAACTCGCGCGAATAGACAGGAAACTATGTACAATTATTATTATAATCTACAGGTAGTTGGACGCAGTAACGACTTCCCGTAAGCCCGCGTATATGTTTCCTCTGTTTCTATCTTTTCGTCTTTTTTGTTTTTTTTTTTCTTTTTCATTTCGGACCAAAAATGTAGTTATGAAGCATTTATGGTTTGTCGCACCAGCTGAATTTGTCCAACGTCGTAGTGGTGATAAATAAACAAATTCACTTGCGGAATGTAGCCGAACACGAGCTTCGGGTAACGGGATCGTCATCATCGACGGTTCGCTGATTCAGCGACAGTTCACTCCCCGCCGCGCTCTACGGCCCCCAAGGCCTTTTCCTTCTTTCTCTCTTTTTCTGTCTATCTTTCTCTCTCTTTCGATTCCTTTTTTCTCTTTCATTATAATAAACAGCTTTTTATTCTACCGCGCGCTTTAAAATCCTCTAGATCCTTAAATGCGCTGACATTATCCGAGCGTTCGCACGATCTCTCGAGATCTATAGGTATAGCAGATCGTCGCGATTGTTTTTCCAATTCTCAAAGTGCATGAAAATTGAATAGATGATAGACTATAAAAAATGAAAATTGTATGTCAAGTTCATGTGGGAAATAACAGGAAGTTATAGTACAAATGACATCTGCAATGCAGGAATTTCCATACAGCGTTGCGTAACAGTAGCGACCAAATATATCCGTCATTATAGATTTAATAGCTCCGCAACATACGTAATGTAATATACACAAGATATGCGGAGTAGGAGAGCGATGAAGAATAATAATAATAATCATGACGACGAGGAAGAGGAGGAGGTATTTAATGAAGATAACTTTGTAACATTTGCTTTTGCAGGCCGGAAGGTCGTGCTTTGACTGGGTTAACGTTGAATGACGCATTCGTAAGTACATAGACACTGTAAGAGTTGTAAATCGCGATTGCCATCAGCTACCGACATACGTGTCCTCTTCCGAATATGGATTATTACGGAACATCGCTAAGATACCCATCGTCTTCCACCGCTCCGAAAAAGAAAAAAAACTAAAAATGGACGACCTCTCGATGGATGCTCAATTATTGGAAGAAAAAAAAAAGTCCAGAAATGTTCACTGAATTTTCAATTAATCAAGTAAAAAAGGAAAATAAAAAAAACTGATCATCATTGTCTTTGATGTGAACCGCGATCGGTATAAAAATAAAGTTCAATCTTATCTGTATTTGATTGAATAAATTTTTTTTTTCTCTCCTTTTTTTTTTAGCTTACCATCAGGTTTCGTAATTGCGGTATAACACATCGTCGTCGTGGTGGTATATATCTATATATATAAATCGTTAATTGGATAATTACTGAGTACATATAACTACGTCATTGGTGGTGCAGAAGTACAAGTATTATATACCAGAATGTTGAACGATCTGCACAGCTCGCGATAGGGGGAGGAAAAAAAGAAGGGGGGTTAGTGTGCGACTGTCGAATGCATGTGCATTGCGAGTTATATTCGTATTGGTTGTACAGCTGCACACAACACATCGAACGTCTACCACTTTCCTTTACGACGATCGGCAAGTATAACTTACATGTACGTAGGTAGGTACGCGCACGGTACGTAAGTAGATAGAAAATATACTGCAGTGACGAGTACATAGTACATAAGCTGGCAAGAGTCAGTCTGAAATGCCGCAAATTCCAACCAGCCGACTGAACGTCTGACTCCACTGACTGACTGACTGAATTCTAGCGGTACTTGTGCGATGTAAGAACGAGGCTTTGAATTATAATAACGGACTTATACGCGAACCAGTCATAACCGTGTGTACAATAAAAGCAGCGTGAGTTCCACGAGATGGAATGATCGATGTGGTAAAAAAGGAGAGAACAGGAAAAAAAAAAAAACAAATCATGGAAGAAGAAATGGAGAAGAGAAATTAAAAGTAACAGAATGTTCAATTCATTGAGGTAAAAAGAATTACTACCACAGCGATTATCGTCGTGGCTAGTCAACCATTCGGTAATTAACTCCGGTACGTACTGTAGATGAAATTGTACCTTATGGATTCGAGATATCTGCAGCAGCAGCAGCAACAACCGTGGTCTGAACTGCTACTGCTCCATTCGCTGCTCTTCAAGAAGCTGACCTTCACGACGTACCGTTGTTCGGGGTCAGGTTCAAGGCCACCGGTTTATACGTACAAATACATAGTACACTCATATTCACTTACGCAGATGGATATCTAGATATGTCTTTCATACATACTCACCACTCTGCTCCATACGGTACGGAGATTCCATTTCTCCGAATTCAGATGAATTTGGAATTCAAATTTGATTTTTATTACAAAGTCGGTGTGGATAAGTACTTTTCATTTCCGGAAGAATGTCAAACACGAGTATTTTCTATGTCTGTAATTCTTTTTGGGTTTCATGATGATTCTCAGTCAAGCTTGCGAATGAAAGCACATCGTAACGCGAAGTTATGTTTCCAAGAGAAAGAAGAGGGCTTTGGGATGGAAAAAAGGAGCGAGCAAATGGGCCGGCGATTTAAAAAGGAGAAAGGGCGGTGAAAGAGGTATACTCCAAGAAGTGCATAATAAATATCAACCAGATAAGTATACCTATCTACCTGATTTACCTGACTGACCGGTCGCTGGTTTGGCCAACCCTGAACTCCACAAACGACGCGCGCTGCGTCTGAAGGAAAGAAGAAAGAGAAAATAATGAGAATAAGAATAAGAAGAAGAAGAATGGAACGGTCGTCGTTCTGACGTACGCCGCTATCGGAAATTACCTTCAACTTTCGCGAAAGGGCACAAGTCGCACGGTTGTTATTTCTTTAAAGTTCCATGTTGCCGATTTCTGCACATGTTCACCTTCACTTGTTGTAATTCTCAGAAAAACGAATAGTATCAAGGGATATCTCGCAGCGATCGATGAGACAATTTTATGGGACTACATCGTGAAGATGATAAAAAAAATGGAGTGATCGAAAAGAAAAATGACAATTTTTTAATGAGCGATAATTCGATCAGCAGCGGCAACCGCACTGTCCTAGTTTCTCAGCCAATAGACAGTTGGTTGTCTGCTTTCTTCGTCGAAGAGGCCAAAAGACCTTGATCGAATCTCCTTGCGCGCA
The DNA here is from genome assembly GCA_963932425.1 of Athalia cordata. Classification (NCBI taxonomy): domain Eukaryota; kingdom Metazoa; phylum Arthropoda; class Insecta; order Hymenoptera; family Athaliidae; genus Athalia; species Athalia cordata. Next base: position 40,034,631 of record OZ010626.1, read on the forward strand.
ATTCGCGGAGTGGTGTACGGTAGACCTACTCATATATACCATATAGTTAAAACATGAACGAACGGGTATATAAATTTGGGTTATATACGATTAAGAATGCATAGCGTATAGAAAGTCGTACGACGAGGCTAGCAGAGATCAAAATGACAATACAACCACGCTTCGTTCGTTTATAAAGTAGGTACAAAGCTGTGGCTTGTTATTATAGAAACTTTGGAATTAATCAATCGAGAGAGAGAGCGAGAATGAAAAAAAAGAGCGGCAGAAAGACATCGATCCCGCTAGAAATGTCAGATTTTTTATTTATCCTTTTTTTTTTTTTTTTAAATCGAACATTGCAAAGGATTCGGCCCGAGTCTCTCACGTCCTTTCATGGCCTGAGGGTTTTCTCAATCCATGCTTAGATAAGCTGTTTGAATTTTGGTTAGGTTTCCAGGCCAAATCCTTGTTTCAAGAGGTATCGACTGGAATCCCAATGGGTCCCGAAGTCTGAAATTTGAGCACGTTTTTGACCCGTTCTAATGCGCGTTATTATTATAATAACACGCAGCGTGGTGTAGGGTAGTATTATAAGGCGTCTAATAAAAGTAAATTAAAATATTAAAGTCCTTGATGTCCTTTTCCGTGCGTCACAGGCGAGTTAGAGCGAAAGCGAGCGAGCTCGTAGTAATAGCCTGTATAGGCAAAGTATAGATATCGGCAGGCATAAAAGTTCGAATCAAGCAACAGCAACAGCAGCAACAGTAAATGTGTATAGGTATAAAGGTGTAAGTATAATGCGGTGCGGTGCGGTAAATGGGAATAAATTGAAGCCTCCGTTAGCCGGTTGACTCGGCAGGAATTCAACTCAAAACGTTAACGCTGCGTTCTCCTTTTCCACTCCTTTTCTGCATTCCCAAGAACGGCGTGACGCGAAGGTGGTTGGTTGGTTTGTGATCGAGGCACTTCTCGCTCTCATGTGGTGTAGTATAGCGTAACAGGAAGTAGGTACCGCTCACGTGCATTTCACTCTATCATACGATACGATACGATTCACGATAGATGCGCTTCAATCCGCTCTTGCACAGCTGCTGCACACATAACATATGTATATGTGAAGCCATTTTATCCATATAAGAATCATCCTCATCTTCTTCGTCGTCGTAGTCCTCATCTTTCCATTCCCACTCACGCACGACGACATCCGCCGATTTCATATTCATATTCATATTCACATTTACAAATCTAATTCCACCCATCAAATACATCATAAGGTAAATAGGTACGTGTCGCGTATTTGATTCCTGATATGCCCGGAGCAAATGCGAAAGTTTAAACGCTCTTTGATTGTATTCACATGATAAGGTGGTACGTATACCTATACGCTTGGTTACAAAACATTTATTCTACAACGATTTTATCCGCGTTGACCAATCCCAAAAATATTTCCGGAGGTAATTAAGATTGATCGTTTATATCACCACTGTCATATAGGTACGTCACTCTCTACACCGTATAGAAAAAGAATTTCGATCTCTTCAACGATAAATAAAAAAACTAAAACTAAAAGAACAAAATAGCTGGGAAGTGATCAATTTTTCTTCTTATTTGAATCCATTCACATATTTTGCATTAAAATTTTCTCAAGTACCTATCTATGGACAATAACATACGTGTGCTACTGACATTTTATAGTACCTATATACGATCGACATATACGAGCCAATGACGCGTTTTGGTATTCGTTTGAAAATATTACTCTAAAATAATTGACGCTCGGTTATTTATTCAACTGAATAAATTCGTATACAGTTGCTAACTATATTTTAAAAGATATATGAACAGCGTGTGTATTAGGTTCATCTTTCAGACACGATACAGCAACTTCAACCGTCAATAATATTTTTTACCCATATTTATACGTACTTTTATTACTTGTTATTATTTCCAAGAAATTATTAGTTAAAGGAAACGAAGAAAATGGGTAGGCTATCTTGATTTCGAGAAGATAAAACTTTTCTGTCTAACTAGTTTTCTTCCCCCTCTAACTGGAAGGAAGGAGCTGAGAATTTCGATAATGGAATTTGAAAGAGAGAAAATAAGAGAGTGAAAAAAAATGACAAATCGAATGCTTGCAAAGAAAATAAAAAGGAAAAAAGAAAAAAAATGGGGAGTAACGGGTCCGTTCTAAAAGACATCTGGTGAAACGGAGCCGTGTCCTTTTCGCATCCCTTTCGCTCAAGTCGCGTTCCTGACTGACCACAAACTGTGGAGATCGGACACCAAGTTTGCGGCTTGTCGGTACCCAGCCGTCCACGACGCAGCTTTCAATTACTTATCCAGCCGAAACAAGAGAGCAATCGTTAGCGATTCAATTCGTGAAACAAACGACGATCTATTTAATGCTCTCTCCATGTCCCCTTTCCCAATAACCGATCGCTAAAGAGAGAGAATTAGAGATCGATCGATCGATCTAATATTTCAAGGATTAGATCTCACGTTATGAATACATAAACTATTCGTTATATAACTGGCCGAAAAAAAAATATCATTACGTATCAGCTCGAATTTCCGCCGGATATAATACGAGAAATTTTGGTCCCAAGCTTGAACATTTTTTGTAAAATGAAAAATAAAAATCTATCGTTCTCCGAAAGCTTTACGTTCTTATTTTTTTCCCCCATAAGATAATTTATTCATCCAGCTAACTGTGGATCAGTTTATTAATACAAGCGATTAAGTAATTTATCAACGATCAGTTTTTTGACTTGCTCCGTTTTTACGTTTTTGTAATTTTCTTTTTTCTCCTTTTAATGCAAACGCATTACCGCGATTATTTTTGATAGAATGATATACGAGGTAACGTATTTTCTAGTATATATATCGTGTTGAAAAAAAACAACAAATTTTATCTTTTTTTTTTTGTCGTATTCATAAATCAAGATAATAAAACCTGCTGCAATATAACAGCATGGCGGGGTCGCACGTTCTCGTGTATTATATACGTATAGTGTATCATATATGTAAAAGATTTTGCGAGAGAGATTGCGTGTATAATTAAAAAGAAAGCGTTGTTAAGAAAGGCGGAGCCTGCATCTGGCAACTCCACCCTGTACCGAAAAAGGGAATAAACGAAAAAAACAACAAAACAAAAAAAAGCCTCCATGTACGAGGAAAAAGAACGGAGTCAAAGGCCGAAGAACGGGACTGAGAAATAAACTACTACGGTAAGTATAAAATTAAGTCGAAGGTTTTGACAATTTTACTGCAGCGAAAAAAAGATTACGGCGGTATAATAAAAATAATTTTGACGATTCAATTTTTTTTTAGCTTTACCGATTCGCGAATCGGCAACGACTGCGTGAAGCGGGCGTGGATATGTAGGTGTAGATAATGTTCGCATATCGCTATACGTGTATGAAGTAAAATTTCGGTGTCGAAAAGAACGCGTATAAAAAGGCGGAGTCCGAATAATCGAGGGATTAACAATAAAAAAGCGGAGGTTTGGGCGCTGGACGATGATGATGATAATGATGATGATGACTGCGATACGCGCCGGCTGCACCCCTTGAATTCACCTTCTTCATATAATCCTTGTATACGCGGTCCCGTACGTCATGCCCACGAAGAAGTTTTTTCTCCGAAACGAAAAGAGTTCATCACGAAGATCGTAATGGCGTAAAGCAATCACCCAAAATTGCATCCCACAGTATATTTTATGCCCCCAAGGAGTGTAAAACATTTCCTTGATCGTGCCACGACGCGCTGCCCCGGTGCAACAAACGTCGAGTTGTTTCGACAAAATAAAACAGAAAACAAAAAAACAAAAAAGAACTTGAAACAATAATAATAAAAATACATATAATGAGTGTAAAGGTATACACTTATTATATATAAAAGAATGTTTCGATCATACGCAAGAATTTAAAATCCTTACACGTATGATCGTTTGCTTTAATTTCATATCCACTTTTTAGGGTAGGGAAAAATGATAATATCTGCAGTCGATCGATCTCTTAATTGATTTCAATTATAATCAACGGTTATTGGGGTACTCCCGGAATACGAATCGGTGAAAAAGACATTGATTCGTTCCGAATCCTTATCGGCGATTTCTTTTTTCTAAAAATTAGAAATTTATGCATATGTACTAAAAAATGTCAAAGGGGTATTTTGCAAGTGCATACATGAACAAAAAAAAAAGAAGAAAACGAAAAAAGAAAGGAACCGATCCTAGCGACACCATTTTACGTGTCCACCTAATATTTATTAATAATTTACTTAGAATCGTTAGGAACTACGCGTTACATACGTGGACAAATATATCCTTGCGATAGAAAGTTTGTAAATAATATTAATGCGCGATAGCCAATGAATATATTTTTAAAAAATATGTATTTTAATAATTGCCGGTATATTCGTTTACACTTAAATAGGTAAGTATGAAGAAAAAAAAACGTAAATAAATAATAAAAATAAAATAACATCAACAACCGCGTCTTCAATCGCCCACGCGATTTCCTCAAATCTCATCAAGCACCTGCGCTGCCGCCGCTGCTGCTGACTTTGGATAAACCCGAAACGAGCCATTAAAAAAAGGACATAAAAGTCAACAAATTTTTATCCACGTATCGTTGCATGAAGCCTGAAATTCAATCTTTTATGTCTTTCCGGTTTTTTTTTTGATACTTTTTACGGATACACCTGCGAGGCGAGCAGCTTCCGATTTGACGGAAAAGACATAACCCATCCGACCGGGACTGAAGTAGTTTTTACACTATTTCGATTTGACGCATATGTGGAAATTAAAACAATCTATCTGAATTCCGTTAACTTTTGAGAGGAAGAACTTTGAGGCACACAACCGGCAAATAAATGAAAAAACCAAAGCAAAGTGTAGGTTATGTTCTTTCGCTTCTCGGATCTCGTTTATTATTTTAACAGCCAAAACCGAGCGGAATATAAGAGCAGTTGGAACATGAGACGCTGCGATATAGATGTTTTAAAGTCGATCGTCAGGTGTTTTTCATGCTTTTAGTGTATCGGATCGAGAGACGCCTTTATACCGATCGGATCGTAAGGTGAACGGCCCTCGGTATAATATAAAGTATTCCAGACTATGTGGGTAGTTATGTACTTATTTACCATATAGATATAGTAGAGCGATTATAAACGAGCTTTGGGTGCACACGGGAGATCGGTATGTATAACAGCTAGTTTTGCGTGCTCCGTTATTATATATAGTTGCAGAAATCTTTGCTGATTCACCGCGATATAATCATTCCTATGGTATCGTGCTCGCGAATTCAACTAGCGTATCCTTCGTTCGAAGCTTTCTTTCCAAAAGTAAAAAAACAAAGTCATACCCACTTCACCGATTTAAAAAAGAGTTCAGTAGACGCCCGATCGTTATTGTATTTTAGTACGGTCGATTGTAACTCACGTCAACCGTATCTCCGTTTCTGAATTTACTAAATTGCTATAAGTTTCCAAAGGCGTTTTTGCAATACGAAAAATTTTCAAATTGCCCCAATTGATTTGATTTATACTTAATGTTTTGTTTTTTGTTCTCTCCGAAGTTATAGTACCTTTATATTTTAGATTGCGGGAGAGCAAATAGCTGTTAAAGAGCTGAGAGCAAGCCACTCAGGATTATCTCGAGACGGTTTACGATCGTTCGCGCGTCTTCTATCGGTTGTCTATTATATATGTGCAGTAGACTTGTATATATGTAATGTGTATAGGTATATTATATCGGATTTATGGAAGTTGGTTGCAGATGTTTAGAAGCATTGGTGAAAATAATTCCACGTCAGTTTAAATCGACCACGGGATCTTCGGGTCGCAATGATTTCCTAACTAGATCTATATAACATCGCGCGCTCGGCTCGACTCCGCAATTACGTTCACGACAGATCGTAAATTTCACCGTTTAACGTGAATTGCAGTCGAGTTCGGTATACGTATAACTTTCTGTAAAAGAGAAGAATAATTTATCCGATAATCTTTTATAAGCTTTCGATTCCATTCGCCGATCGATCGACGGATTTCGGATGAAAATTTACCGAAATCTAATCAATTTTTATCACTATCACGATGGGATATGTGCGAAATTCAACTCGAGCGTTTTACTCCGCTTGGAACGGTGGCCGATTTTCTCGGTCCTGTAGGCACGCGATAATTCATCGAGGAGAGGTGATAAAATAAATGTACATTTGCATAATTGAGGATAATTGTTTGTAGAGAATAAAATTTATTGTCACTAGGAGCGCGCGCGGAGTTGCAGTATTCGATCGAACGATTCGATTCGATTCGATCGTTTGTCACGATCGCACGAATCACCGTTACTCGTACCACGATCGGTTGCTACCTTCACAACATTTCTATATACAATGAACATATACCATCGCAACTTTCATCGAAACCCCCGTCGGCCATTGTATTTATATAGATCCTTACATACGTATAATACGCGATCGATCGACGATTCCAGGATATTCGATTTGGGGTCGCCGCCGCGATTCGATCGTTCGCAGAAACATAAGCGAATCAAATGAGAGACAGTTTCAATTTCTTTTCTTTTCTCTTTTGTTTCTCAAATTGATCTCCTCGCATTTTCTCCCTCTCAGCTATTACATAAATGATTACAAATCGAGGTATTATATAAATCTGTCTTTTGCTGTTGAAATCTATGAATATTAAGCGCCAAAATCGCGATAATATTATATGTCCTATTTAGCCGGGAAGGCGCGAGGAATATCTTCCCAGAATCGTGCATACAATTACATATACCTATATACGAACAAATATATAGATGTATACGTACATTATACGCGAGCTGAACGAACGAAGGAATGAACGAATGAACGGAGATAGCGGAGGAGTCCGGGTTCGTGGCCCAGTTAACGCACGTGTCTTTACGTGCCCAAGAACCAGGAACACGAACTTGATACGTGTTGATCCAACTTGATCCACTCAAAGTAGGCCCTGCGCGAGCCCAAGATAAAAAAAAAGTCAATCAAAAATGCGAAACGCCGAAAATTTATAAGAAAAAATGATCATCGAAGAAATCGTCTACTTTTCTCCATCACCTGCAGCGCATTGTCAATTATAATTCCCGATTGTCTTCGCGAAGCTTCGTAAGAAGAAAAAAAAAAAACTGTGGCACCGATATGCGTCGCCATAAGAGAAAAAAAAAAAGAAAGAGAAAAAGAAAAGAAAAATTTTGTAACAAGGACCAAGTGAAAGACTATTACCTGGCAATAAGACAACGACTTACGCGGGTCCGAATCGGATCGACTCGATCGATTTATTCAGATATATCGTGGGTGTGTCTGTATATATGTAACATATGTTGTCTCACATACATATATATGTATTAAACACCTATATAGGTATATACCCATGCGGTATAATAAATACAGTGAAAATGCCACGGCAGGGCGTGGTTACCTGGCAAGGCCGTTTTTGTTCCGGCTCCCACTTATATGCGCACTGCGTCTTATTTTATACATATGCACTATTATACATAGTTGTATATGTATATATACGTACCGTACATGCATTCGCACATAATCGCGAATGAATAGATATACTAAAATCGTGCGAAGTGGTGTTTTTTTTTTTTTCAAGTCTTCTGTTTTACTATTTCTATCTTGTTTGGTTTTACTTCTCATACCGATTCATTATTTATTTTTCATCTCTCTTTTTTTTTCTCTCTCGTTTATTGATTTACTTTATTTTGTCGATCGCGTCGAGTCGCGAACGCTGGTCGTTTGACGCCCCCTGCACTGCAGGCAATTAGGGCAGTAGCAACTTTTATACTATATGAATATTTTAAAGGTGCGCCATATGCATGTGCGGCAGCAACTGCCGCAGAGATCAACGTCTGTATAATAACGTATACGATATATTTTATGTATTTGCATATACTATATACGCGAATATCACAGTTATAGGTATACATACCTAATATACACAGTACAGGTTATGCAGGTAGTGTATATTATAATCTATAGTGCACTTATAGATTATTATGGAAATAATTAATAATATATATTGACGCTGAATATAATATGGGACTCCGCACGAATCTGCACCCAATTATATTCATTAATCAAGTTTTTTTTTTATTATTTCTTCCATTTTTTCTTGTCTTGTTCTATAAATTATAATTTTCATGATCTTATCTCATTTCTCTTATACCTCACGCACGCCGTACACGTACGGCAATTGCATTCGGGGCAACTTACAAATCTGAACTAGGGTTTACGATTTTTGGAAAAAATGCTAAAGTTCGACTTTTCAAGTTTCTTTCTTTCCTTCTTTTTTTAAAGCAAAGAAAGGACCCTCTTGGAGATCGGGCGTCGTACGCTTATTGGAAATGATTAATAATGATGTAGGAGTTTCGCTTTTGAGTGACTGGCATTTGCTTTATTTTATGTATAAAGCTTTGTAAATGCAAATTTTATGCACGATACATATGTATTATGTACCCATATCTATATCGACTTCATGGTTCAGGATTATTTATACGTGAAACTCGATTTTGCTAAAAGCAAAAAAAAGAGAAGAAAAAAAAACAAGAAAAAAATTGTAAGAAATAAAATAAATAAATAAATAAATGAATAAAACGTTTCGGATCCAGTTTCGCTGCGGACTGCTACTATACGGTATATCGTACCTACTGTACTGCAACGTGCAATGTGCAATGTAATGAAGCGGTATAGGAAAGACGTTGACTTTGATTGACAGCTTGGGGAGCTTGACGCTGCTCTGCACACGCCGCGCAGTGCCGCTTTGCACTAACGAAATAAGAGCAAAGAAAATGAAACCAGAAACGACGCCAAACTGGTTGGAAATTTTTGGTTAGATTCGAGGTTCGATTCAGGTTTACTTGTATCGCGACGCTTTCTCCAAAAAATTATTCGTCTTTGGTCCTCGCGTGTTCGAAGCACACTGCACTTTATATTATACCGAGCGTACGAGGTGTACGTACCCAAAATTGAAACGAATACATAATTTACGGACTTAAAAATCTTCGATCTCAAATTCGAATCGGTTGGAGAAGAAAAGGAAAAATTATTCGGGGCACAAATTTGATGCGGATTTCGTTTATCTCGAACACGATTAAATTTGTAATCGAATTGTTGAATTTGAATTAATTTTAATACCAATTATGAACTTCGAAAAACGCAACGCGGGTAATAGAATTTTACATAGCGCAAATTATAACTCGTTAAAATGTTAAATAACGTCGGGATTGGGTTTTTATAGTTCGGTCTCAGTTGGTAAGAAAAAAAGTCAGGCGAACACGTACCCGGGTCGTTTCGGGATCATGTGTAAACGTGCGTTCCATTATTTAAACTGGTTCCATGTGCACACCTAGGTATATACTAAACATCAAATGGCGTATAGTTTTCGTAATCCAAACGCGTAAATATTTTATTACACATGGGGTTCGATTAAAACGTTGATAAGATGGGTGCAGCGGTGAAAAGATTTTTTCGTTCCAGATAGTATCTCATTTTATTCTATTTTTTTTTTTTCGAAATTCTAAACATTTAAATTATCGTTCGATTAACGCCCGCATGTAATGTATTCTCACACGGAAAGATATAGGTACATAAAAATACGCGTGCGCGGATGATTTTTAATTAGAAAATTATTATACTTCTACTTTCAAAGCTGCACAGTTGAGCAGAAGAGCTGCGGGTAGCGATAGAGGTTGTTTATTCATTTCCATCCGATCTATATACCTGTGTGTAGAAAATTTTCATACCTGCACGTGACGCGAATTTTTTTATCAAATCTCGAACACATCGACGCGTGTCGTTTATATCCGTCTTGAAATAAATCGTGAAAAGTAGAGTAAATAAATTTTTTTATCTGCACCACAGGCGAATATTTCTATCTATCAATTAATGGTGCACGAGGTATACGCCTCTATAATATGAGGTTTGGAGCTAAAAAATGCGGCGGTGATTTTATCTAGTAGTTCTCGTCTCAATTCATCTGGCAACATAGAATCAAAGGTTAAAGAGAATCGATTCCAAATCTCTAATTGGATATCATTTCAATATGATAATCTCAAAGTAAGATCACTTTACTGACAGAAGCAAATCAATATAGTACCCACTTTCGGCGTTGCACCGCGAGATCAATACCGCCATACATTATACGGACTAGACAGAAAGGAAAAAAAAAAAAAAGAAAAAGAAACCAGAAGAAAGAATAAAAAGATTGGAGAAAAAAAAGAAATATGTATCTATAAAAACAAAATGAAATAAAAATAATACAAAAGTTGAAGTAATCGTCAGTTAGACAGTCACGCCGATCGTAAAGCGCGGCCGTATGTATTCGTACGTACCTACAGACGTCTGTAACCCAGACGCCTGTACAGGCACTGAAAGATTATTCGCTCTGATAATACCACTAGATCTAGTCTGATCAACTCGGCTGCTGCGGAGTGGTTTTCTCCGGAGACAGCTTAACCGCGGGCATCTCGCGAAGTACGCTTGGTATATACAATATATATTGTTATATACCTATCATTATAGATAGCCGAAGGATTTTCTGTTTCTACGTCTTTCGCGACGTTCAGAAATCACGTCAAAAAGATGGGCATCGTGAATTTGATCGATCAGTTTTCCGCAAATCTCGTCGGAATCGGCAGGATTTTGCACGAGTATGTAGATACCAAATTATCATCTTTCGCAGGAGTGTCGCGTGTCTCCTCGTGCACGGGGAATCGTGTCGCAGAAGCGAAAAGAAAAAAAGAGAACCAAAAAATATCTTCTTGCAAAATATATGAAATACCGCAAGTTTTTCAGGATCGTGAACTTTACTTAAACCGGTCGTAACTTACTCGAACCGCTCGTATTCGCACATTACAGACGTGCAGACGTGCAGTTTTACAGGATCTGTAGGTAAAATAGGCCGCCCGCGCGCCCGCATATGTAAACCATCGAGAGAGAAGTAATTGAGATACGTACCTGAAACAGAAAAAAGAGAAGGAAGTGAAAAAAAAAGATTGTTATACGATCACCGTTTAAAGAAAAAATATGCAATTTCTGAATTTATCAATACGTAAGTATAAAAAGCGCATAAACGCAACGTCAGGAATGGCATTAAAGTAAGGATAATTTTACGACGAATTTGCAGATCGTAAATCGAAATTTCTCTTGAAATCGTATCCGTTTAGATTTATAGGTATGTGCCTAATCTATAGTGTAATCCGTTACACGTTCGAATCCATATGAATATAAGAGCACGGCAAGCTACTTTTGCGGTTATACGATCATCATCTTTTGCAGCACATCACGCATACATTTGTGAAAATATGCAAGAAGACATATGTGCAGATGCTTTACGTACATATATATCTTGAAATCGTGTCGGTACAGATATGTGCATTTCAGAACTATCGGATCGTTTCGCCTCTGTGCAGTTCGAGATGCGGCTGATATGCGCCGATGCAGTAGTATTTTTTCTATAAATTATTTTTGCACTCTACAAATCCTGCAGGGGGTAAAAACAAAAAAATTTCCGAAGTAAGGTTAGGTACGTGCATCATATCACCCTCGCAGTTTAATCGCGCGCGTCAAGTCGCGGATAAAATACTTCGAGGATACGAATGCCTGCGTTATCCGTGTGGATAAGTGCAGTGCATATCTGGTATATAATACATTCGCCGGAAAGATCCTCGAGAGTAATATCCACGCGAAATTAATAGTGTGTTATTAAGCTATTATTTATTATTTGCCAGTAAATGAAATTCTTGCCAAGAAAGTTAGATCTATGAAGCAGAACCAACTTTCATCTCTACTCAGCCAACCGCGTGATGTATATACAGGTATATATATGTGTACAGGTACGTATCTTATACTCTGCGCCGTATACATACACAGTCGACGAATACGATGTGCATGTATATCTCATTATATGTATCGCGATCATGATGTGCATGCGAAATATCGTGAATCACGAATTTCAGGGGCACGCCACGCGAGGAAAAGCATTTTTTTCAAGTACCCATACAGTCCTGATTTTCCATTTTTTGCTCATCTCCATTCATCCGATCTTCTCTTTATTATCTTACCAAAAATCATTGTCATGATAATCTCATTCACGATCGCATTTTGCTGTCTGAAAGATGATTCGCTGGCCTCTCTGCACGCTTTTGAAACCCCCCCGAGGAGTTATAGGTTTTTTTAATTTTTTTGTTTTTCGCTATTTCTGCAATACCCATTTATGAATTGCTCTAATTGCGGTAGAGATATTACCTATCCGCGGAGCGCGATGCGTCTGGTTAGTTTTTCACGGCAGGATAATCTTACCTAACCGAATCGCAATTAAAACGCGAACTTTTTTTATGTAGTTAGAAGTTAAGCGCCTCGAGGTGAGATGTTTACGTGCAACACGTCTATACGTGTATACCTATGTAATATGGATATAAAACACAATGAATAACGGGGCATAATAAGAGTACCGAAATACCGTTCCTGCTTTCCTTTTGGTCAAGGTTGCTTGACCACAGTCAATTAGATTCTAAGACGATAAAATAGCCAAAAATGTTCAAACGATTCAACGTGACATTTTATGTTCTAAAATAACTATTAAGCGGAACGATTAATCACTCGCTGCACGATGCAATTTACGAGTGCGAAAAATCCGATTACCTCTACTACCGATCTGATTTTTAGATACGGCGGAAACTCTCGCTCGCTACCTGCGAGATTGTTTCACAGTTGAGAAAATTGCTTATTAAAATTGAAATTAAAATAGTGCTGAAGCATATTATAGATCTTGATCGAAATTACCTACGCCTCTCACCGACAAGGGCGAGCAGCGAGAAGCATCGGAAATGCTGCATCGGCGTCGGCATCAACTGCAGCAGGTAGAAAATGAAGAAAGTCACCGTATTTAATCAGCTCTTAAAGTAATTACCGCGCTGCAATTATATTTTATATATACATCTATACATATATTGTGTATTAACTTTTTTCTGCGATGCAGTAAAACGCTCTTCATATTATAATATCCACGTCTCGCGTCATTCTCATTCCCAAATTGCACTTCCAAGGTGCGTTTCGTAAGGGTGAAAATTTCACCGGTTTTGCAGTAATTATCTATATTACCGACTGGAATGATTTAATAATACATAACATACGCGTATTATGCATATCGTATTTTTCTATGCACCGTCCACTTGCAGGCGTATTATAGGTATGGTAGCTGCGCGGAGACAAGAAAATCTCGGCGGGAGATCTGGACCAAGTTGACTTCTTTTAACACGCAGCAAGCGCAGCGAGTAACTTTACTTTGCAAAGCCGGTGGGACCCGCGTGCGGTGTCAGGTGACAGCGTTTTATACCTATACCTATACACCCATATACCTTATACACTCTGCAGTATATAAACGCGCGCGCGAGTTGTGAAATAAAGATATATGCGCGCCAGACTAACGGCGGTATAATCAAGCATTTTTTATTCTTTATCTCATTCCATTTTTTTCACCCGACCAAACTGGACCACTGGAGTGAAACTTTGCCTCGGGCGCGGGCGGGACCTCCTCCCACAAGAAATACATAAACGCGTCTACATACATATACATATACCTATGTACCTGCGATATCACCTGCATCGTATAAGTTCCCATGAAAAAAGAAATGGACAAAAAAAAAAAACAACCAACACACGCAAACCACTTCATATATGCCTCAAGTTAGCACCCTGTGCTTTCGATTCAATAATTCTCCACGCGGTACACCAGAATGTGGTAATACGATTGTACGATATTTCACTGGACCGTAACTATCGATGACGAGCAGCCAGGAAAATCAAATTTTCACACCAGCACCTCCCATTTTTTGATAAAATAATTTTTTTTTGTTTCTCTGAATCTCACGATTATAGCTTACCGTTTGGAAAACGTGTGACTGAATGTTTTTTCGCAAGCTACTCCCTATTTTTCGGAAAAGAAAAAAACAAAAATCTAAACGGACTGGAGATTTTTGAGAAACATATATTTTCATGTTATCGATTAGATTACTCTGGTAATACGCGGATGTTATGTGGGGTGATTAATTAATCGTACTGTACGTAATTTTTGCTCTTATACCTATAACATATCCTGAAGAAACAGAAATATAGTGGAAATTATACAGGTGTCGAAATCGACGTGTACTAATACTATACATCAAATGGATAAACCGGCGTTAAATCTGACACTGACAACTGATCCTGAGGACTTGTTTATGTCGCGTGCAGAAATCAACGTTATTATATCATACGTACCTATGAGTATATAAATATATAGTATAATTCACCATACATATATATATTTTCTCTCGAACCGAAGGAGGGAGAGAGAGAGAGTGTCACATGTATATACAATATGTACATATGTACTCATACCACGTATCGAAGCGCGAATCAAACTGCCAAACGAGATAATCGCTAAAATTTATTATACCGCCATTGAGTGAAATTTATTGCGATGAAAATTTTTTCCCACAACCCCCGCATATATCGACTCTTTTTTTTTCAATTTATTTTGCTCGATTTCGGAGATAGTTCCTTCGGTTTTCACCTCACATATTCTTACATTATATGAAAATTGAAAGAAATTTTTTCAACGGCTTCATATCGCGCACATATACGTTTAGATTTCTATACGCGCGCATGATATCACAATATCTATATCTGTACCGTATATGTGCGCTGCGCAAAACGCCCACAGCAGTATATTATACCATAAAACTTGTGTTACAGGTTATCGGGTATACCTATATACCTTATAGTTTTGCGATCGGATCTAAAGATCTAATGGTAAACTATGCGTCAGGAATATTGGCGAACGATTTGTCAACGTATAATTAAATTATTCAGTATAAATTGTTGAACCGCGGCGTATATGAACGTTGTATATGTATGCAGCACGTATTATATATTTGGAATTTAATCGATAAGTTTTCTGCAATCGCCATAATTTTAATAACAAAAAATAAGGTAATAATAATATCGAGCCCTGGACAAGTAGGTGAGCCAAACTTGTAGCGTTGCATTTTATGAACGCATGTCCAAGTACCCACATGGGTCGGCAAAGTACGTGTGCAAATGTTCCACATTATAATCTCTTTATATATTAAATTGAAACTATACGTTCCGAGGAAAAGTGGCTTAGGAATGTAGTTGGAAAAAAAAAAAAAAAATGGAAAGGAAAGAAAAACTTCGGTGTGGATTATGATTATGTTGCAAAAACTATAAATTGGCTATCGGTGTGTACCGGGTTGCATGTTATAATCCCATGCGTCAACTGTCAATTATACTTCGGTAGCGTTAATCCGATTTCCTTTTCTTTTTTTTTCGCCTCCAGTGACTGTTTTATTTTTTGAAGATTACGGGGTATGAATTCTGCATAATTTAGCCGGTCGGATATTCTGACGGGAGCTTGAAAATCATGATATTTCACGTCGCGTTGTGCGTATACGCGATTTAAAGTGCATGCGTGCGCTACGAGGCGTGGCGTCGCGACGTCGATCTGGAATGATCCCAGCGTCGCCTACCACCTCCATTCCTCCCCTAGGGGAATTTTCCCCGTATATCTCGTGTGACCTCGTTTCGCAATAACGAGAGAAAGTGCGAATTTTTCTACCGCCGAAATATCATTACACGCATATGTATACATAATAATGTATGAATTTATGCGGGTTATGCACCAGGAATTAGATTCTTCCTCTGACTATTAGAATCGTGCCACAAATATATCAGTACAATTTTTTTTTTCTTTTTTTTCTCGAAATATCAAAGAATCGTCAGATTGCGCTCACCGTACGGTCTGTATAGTTTTAATAAAAAAATACCTCCATTAATTAACACTTCAGCAATTCTTTTTTGAAAGTTGGATTGACTGACATCAACGATTGTAAAAATCAATCAACATGTCCATTAATGAAATTCGAATTTCAATTCCCATCATCATCAGCATCAGCATCCGCACTTGTCTAGTTATCTATAGCCTCACACTTACCGTGCTCCAAAAAAAAAAAGTGCTCTACAAAGTGTGGGTTAAAAATCAATAGAAAAGTATACAACGGGAAAATTCGTTAGATTTATATCAGATTCTATCGTCAATTATCGTTAACGTTGTTGATAAATGTAATTTCCGATCTTTTTAAATTTTTAATCTAATATACTCATTAATGAGGTTACGTAATTTCTCTTGTGATTTCTCTTGCGGATCGCAAAATGGAATATTCTTCTTCGAATTGTTTGAGCGACTATAGTTTTCTGGTATTTCGACTTTCAGAAACACGAACACGATCGAGATATCGAAATTTTTCTGCTACTTCCAAGCCGATAATTGGCGAAGACTCGGCGATTTCAATGGATAGATCGATTCGGTTAACAGATTCGAGAAATTCTTTGAAAGATGTAAACGAAAAATGGAAACATACCTAACTGAGGATTATATAGCACGCTATGGATGAAAATAATTGTTCACCTCGCGAATCAGGATTGCAAAATCTTCGAAGGAGCTTACTGCAGAGAGTCTGCTCTTCGGACACCTGCAGGATCCTAATTTGACTTCTATATGTATAGTTGTGATACAATAGTCAATATTCAATTATCGTAATATCTCGGTCAATGTTGTTTGCCGTATTCATACCTCATAGTCCAGAGATTTCTGTGGCACTATCTCTTTGTTGCATTGCTCTTCTCGCGGATTAACCAGTATAATATATGGAGCATTACGTGCCAAACCAACCAGCCTAGGTGACCCTGGTAAGAAAAAGTAGAATTCCGATTCAGTTTTTTTCTTTCTTTCATTCATTCATTTTATTTTATTTCCACCGGTTTAGTAGGATCTGAATATCCAATCTCAATATAATATAATTCCGACACGATGAGTTGTGCGATTTTTTTTCTCTTCTCTCTGTCATTTTTCTTGAAATATCTCGAGGATAAATGAAATATGACAGTTATAAGTGCTACCGCGCACGTCAAATAAAGTCCCTCAAGATTTATTTTTGACATCGAAATCATATGCATATTTTTTTTCAATCGAAGAATTCTTTCGTAATTAAAGAACTACGTAATTTTTTCGAAAACAACTTTTGAATCGGGATATGTAGGAAGAACGACGACGAGGTAAAAAAAGAAAAGAATGAAAAAATTGTCAGCGTCGAATCATCGGCACGGTATGATATTATTTGAATAAGTATAGAATAAAAACGGCGTGATCTTCTTCGCGAGTAATGATATTAATAATAATAAGCAAGGACGTTGCGATCTGTAACAGTATTAGAGTACGTCACCCCTCGCAAACGGACTTGAGAGAGAGATCGTTGATTATTACCAGTGCACGTCCGGATTCCCTCGGGTACAGAGCAGTATATACCTACTATCGTGATGTATATTATGTATAACGATAGTTAATGATCCTTGAAAGAAATGCCTGCACATATAACCAGACCTTATCGCCGCAGTAGTTAATCCTGTTCGTGCAACGTGTTCGCCGTCTTTACTCTCTCATACATGGTCTAACGCAATTTTTTTATTTTCATTTTTTCTCATGTCATTTCATTTTTTATTTTCCGTTTATTTTTTTTGGTGCTCTCAATCATCGAGATCGGGCAGCTGTAGCTTCGCTTCACTTCGGTATTTGATGTATAGTACGCAGAATCGTCTTTCCTTTTTTTTCCACCTATTTTTCTAACCGCGCTATAGGTATTACAGCAGTTTTACAACACTCGATTCTTTCGATAAACTTTCATCTATAGAAATCGACTGGATGAAAAATCGTCTATTTGTACGTTCGAAGTTTCGATCTATCGGTGAAACGATTAAATTCTCGAAATTTTACAGCCGCAACAGTACCGGTTATTACGATAAGTTTGAAAATATGTTAGGGGATGACACCCCTAGTGTCAGTAAAATAATTCTTTCAACGGCAGTCGTGGCCGAGTGGTTAAGGCGTCTGACTCGAAATCAGATTCCCTCTGGGAGCGTAGGTTCGAATCCTACCGGCTGCGAATCACCTTTTTATCGCTACTGTTACACCTTTCAATTTTTTTCTCCTTATCCCGTTACATCTCTGATTTTCACCTCGATTCTGCGTAAATCTATATCGTCGTCCGTTAGTCCGAGAGAGAGAAAAAAGAATTAGAAAGAAAGTTGAAATTTCGAAATTCGAATTATAATTGGATCGTTGCGGTGCAGCACGCAGGTTTAATATTCTATTGAGAGAGTGAAGAAAAAAGAAGGGAAAAAAAAACAAGAAAAAGAAAAACCAAAGACGAGAAAAATTATGTAGTCGTACTAAAGTATAAGTGACTCAAGAATAGTATATATGTCGTAATTTTTATTACATACAGATTTATGTAAATGCGGAAAAAGTAATATCCTGCATACCTAATGCTGGTTATATTGGTATCAGGTATACATCCAAAAGTTACCTCTACACACAAAATACATTGCAGCTTGATATAATTTCATGCACATTTTTTCACAATCATGCGGCAAAGATAAAAAAAATATATAATATAGAAAAAATGAAGAAAAAAAAAAACGCTACGTCACGCTCGGCCTGCAACGTAGTGGTGCACATGCAGTTCACAACGATTATGATTAACAATATCTATTTGTGAAGCGAGTTTTGCGGTGACAAATTTTTTTATCTTTATATTTCTGTGAATACATATTATACATAGTTTGATATGAAAAAATAAAAAACGAAAGATATTAAATTTTTTATTATCTCCATGTCCACGCTAACACTGCAAACACGATTACATGTCCAGGTAAACTGCAGCATGTAATTGCAAAATTTTTTATCATTTCCATTAATATTCTCACCTTTTTGTTTACCCCGAAATATCCGCTCTCCACAATCTAAAATGAAAAAAAAAGAACGTTCCTTCCAAATTTCTCGCTGAAATTTGAGTCCTTGCAGGGGATGAACGCGACGCTGATCAGTGCGGATTGCGAAAACTTTAAAATAAGTAAATGAGATGGATAATGAATGATAAGTATTGGATAAGGTGGGTAAGGTATGTGTCAGGTAGGTAAATGTAGGTATATGGGATGGCGACTTACGCTGACGGGGAGACCGTGGGAGAGAGCGGAGATCAAGGTGATCGCGCGGCCTTGTGTCACGTGGGTAAGAAGGCGATCACGGAGTCCGTCGGCCGCTCAGGCCACGACAACGTTCGTTCGTTCGTTCGTTCGTTCAACCAAAGAACCAACTAACCATCAACTATAAGGAGGCACATACTACATACCCGTATAATCGTAGAACGCACGTTTCACGATCTATGTGTACATACGATTCATATGTACATATATATATATGCGTATGTACTGGTTACAAACCTCTTGCAGCGCACGCAAGTTGCTGTCACTTGACTTACATCAGATTGACGCGACGACCGGTCAGAGAGACGCGAGGAGTGTCGAGTATCGATGGAAAAAGAAACTTGAGATCGAATGTAGAAAAGTAGCTGATAATCCTCCGTAAACTATGCCGTAGTTAGATCGACTAGGTATGTTGGACCGTGAACCAGAGCAGCGTAACCTGCGCTTTCAAAAAATGAACATCAAAGCTGAAAAATATTCGAAATTTCATCTTCATCCGCAAGGGGAGAAAAAAAATTCTGATTCACACCCCTCTGGTTCTCTGAAATACCTCTGCACCGACAAAATCATTTTTCAATCTTTCTACAACTGTAATTACGAATTCGAATAATTATATCAAATCTAACCTGTAATAATCAACTTCTCAATGGATGTAATTGTAGGAGGGAAAATTGTATGTGATAATCAAAAGTCGAGTTCAGCTGTGCAATGAGATTATATTAGGCAAATTTCTCATCTTATGGTCTGTAATCGAATGATTAGTCAATTATTAAATGATACCCCCAGATTGATCCCCGTATAACAGATGATGAGAAGTTTGAAATCACGTGATTAATACCCGCGCATTTCGGCTCACTTTCAATTATCATCAATTGTCCGTATTTATAATCGTACCTTTGGAACCTTTATCAACGCAATACAAAATTACTTATCAGCCACAAGGACTATTAAAGCCTGTTTCTGCATATCAGGAAAACCGATGGCTCGAAGCATACTAATTTTACGAAAGAGGAAGTCAAAATGCACAGTTAAAGACCCCATAAAAAAAAATGAAAAAAATTTCGTTGATAATAATTCAAGTAAGGTACTACACGACGACAATCGCGTTCGTAACGCTCTAATTACTGTGCGAACAAGATAGACAAAATGAACAAAAAAAAGATTAAAAAAAAGAACAGAAGAAGAGAATAAAAATTGAAAAACATTTGTACGTCTGTAGAAGTTTAATTAATTGATTTATTCTTCTCTTCGTCGAACCAATCAAATTTCAACAATCTCATTCGGATATAAATTATTTGACACAATAGAGCCAGCTAACTTATCTGGTTATTTGGTCTGACGATTACGTAAAACTTATGGTATATAATATAGGTACTTTGAAATGAGAATTCAAAAAAGTTGTCCGATCATTGCGAAAGTACGACGATTCCGGAGTTATATATTGAACGTCATCATTGTGTAGTCAGCAAAAAAGAATTGAAGATAAAAAAACAAAAAAGAAAAGAAAGAATGAACAAAAATTTTTTACATTAAATTTCTGAGAAAACGCTGAGCAATTCGGTCAACGTCATATACACGACATGGATCGTAGATTACGAACAATCGAACGTTTGCATGAAAGTAAACGTACCATATCACGGGTAATAGAAACTTGACAAAAAAAAAAATGAAACACAAATCAAGGGATAAGACAAAAGAATTGAATGAGAAAAAGAAAATTGAATACTGTTTGACGACTCCATTCAATTTAATATCCGAATCATGCGACCCCATTGACTGCATCGACTGTCCGGGTCGTCGATGATTTTAACAGTATAAGACGTATATTATGTATAAAGCATGAAGTTTCACTTCGCCCGAACTTTTGCTAATCCTATTTTCGGGCTATACGAGATAAACGATCGCGATTCGATTTTAAAATTATTGTAAAACCGCCGCACGTCTTTATCGAATAAGTTTTGTTTCCGGGACGAGCTGCATTCAAATACGGATTGAAATCAGACCGTTTTTTGGAAATGTAAAAAAACAAAAGGCAGAAAGAAGCTAAAATCTATCGAAGTCAACGGTGACCGATTTTTTTTTTTGGCTTTTTCTTTCCTCGTCAAATATTTTCCGATGGTGTATTGAAAATATTCTTTTTTATAACGAACGCTTTTTGCTGAATACCTAAATAATATTGCAGGTATGTAAGTATATAAAAGTTGAACATACTCGAGCGATTAATTTTCACTATATAGACAAATTATATCTGTTTCATCTATTCACCTATTGCCACACTAACCCCGATTCGAAAGAGGTTTCCATACACGTTTAGAATTTGGTATAGTGCGATGTACAATCGAGTATATAATACATAAAATGTATATCTTTACGCATACGATATATCTATACTGTAGTAGTACACTCACAAATTTCATTTCATTACACGCTATTATAACAGTTAGAAACTAAAATTCTCCAAACCTTTTTCTCTTCTTTCTTTTATACTTTTTCAATTATCTCGACACTTGACCGGCTTTGACTTTTTTATTTCATTATAATCTTTTTTTTTTGCAATAAAAATATCTTCGCTTCAGGCGCCCGCATATAGAATTCAATGTGATGACGATAAATAAATACTAATAAAATTCAAAGTGAGAGGTTATAGTTGATGAAAAGAAATTAATATACGGGATGATAGTTCGCCATTATATTTATTTCTTCCGTAAGGTAATTGGGTTTTTTTTTTTCTAAGAGTAAGTAATAACGAGAAACAGGAAATATAAAATAAAAAAGCCAACCAACAAAAAAAAAATGTCTGACGCAAAGAAAAACGAACGAGTGAACGATGGAATGTACAATACCAACGAAACGAATCGAATTGAATCGAATTGAAACACTTCCGTGTCCGGGAAGTGTGAAAAACAATCGAAATCGAGCCAAACTTTCTCTCCAGACACTTTACGAATAGTAGGAGGGAGGGGATTTTTCTATAGAAACTGAGAAAAAAGTATAAAGAAAAAATATCTATATCTGTGTCTTCGGCTCGGGTAACAAGACCATAATAAATCGACTACCCAGAAGCAATCAACGTGAGTTAAAAGCGATTTTGCAAAGTAGAGTTCCGAGCATAATGGCCTCTTATTACTTCAAGTAAAATACTAAATAGGAAGTGACTTAGTTATGCTTCGCTGCAGACGGCAAAGCAGCTAACGTTATTATATATTACTTGGTGTCTTGACCGATACTTAAAAATTCCCTTCATATATACGTACGAACAAAATACATGCAAATATCTGCCCACAAAGTCTAGCTGCACCTGCGCTATAAGCGCTGCTAATGGATCCTATGGTATGTCAATCGGTATTATAAATCGCTGAGCGCTTCACTTTCTTCCATAAATCTGAAAAACCCTCCAACAAATTAAACGTTGCACGCAAATTTTCCTCGCGATGAAAAACGGCATTGAAAAAAAAAAGAAGATTTAGGAAAAAATGAAGTCGATTCCAACTCTCTTTGCCTTATCAAGCCAGTTTAATTATCGATGTGAAACGCCAAATTAAACGGACGTACTTATCGGACTTTTTTTTTTTTCTTAATGAAAGATTGCAACTAATTAACCATGGTACGTAGATAGAGTTAAAATAAAATGTAATATATCTATAGACATTGAACTAATTTTATAAGTCGAGAAATCGATGAGAAAACCAAAAAAAACTCCCCTCTTTTTGATAATGAATATATAATAATTAAACGACACCGTATAATTGATCCTTGAAATGAAATTTTTTGACGATGACGATAATGGAAGAGCCAGTGATTTTGGTGTCCTCAATTTTTGTCATGAAATTTTTTTTCTCGAACGATATAAAATATTCGCATTTCTATGTTATCGCGGAAGCGCGTAACCGGGTGGGTTACGCCCCCTATAATCCCGCGCTTCTGCTTCCCTTCTCCGATGTCTTTTTCCAATTAACGATGCAATCGTGTATTATATATTTTCCCATTGATTAAGCGATAGGTATCTCATGAGCGTATATATACGAATATAAATACCTTAATATCAATTAAAAGCGTCCCTGAATTCCCTCGATCCTTAAACGGTTGTTACCGCACCAAGCTATACGAGTTTCCTGATGCGAAAGTATTGGCCGCATTGTAACCGCCGCTTAATGAGCCTAATGATACATCGGTATTTACTTATACATGCAGGCCACACATACTATCCTCGTACATAAACTATTAACTTACGAAATCGTCTCTTTTCTATATTCTTACAATTAGCTTTGCGTTATAGCGGCATAGGAACCGCCGCCGCTGCCGCCGCCGGTGCTGCTGACCGGAAAACAACTCGATGCAACTATTTACATACCTATATATCTATATGTATCTTAAATACATATTTACTCACTCATATATCATACTACATGTATTCACCATTCGATTCTATCAGACACGAACCGCGACACGGACTCATGCGGCGAGGAAACTTGAATTTACAAACTAAAAACCGTACACGTTTTCACGCTCTCAAAGTGATCGATGATCCTCATAATCTTTGGATCATTCGTCCGTGGTCTGATACACGAAATATTACATATATACTCATCGGTCCTTTTCTCTTCTTTCTTGTAATCGATAATGTAATTATTTATTCAACGAATGAGATGTAATTACTTATTTATCATTCATACCCCCTGCGAAGTTGCCGCCACTTTTTAAAAATCAAACTTCTCATCTGAGTTCTGGGTTCATTTTTCATATGATTCTAGAGTTTAGAGGGGTGAGTTATTACCCATTTTATATTAGTAAAGGTGCAATAGGAATTGTGCATCTCGAACGTAAATGTGTATGAAATAACATAGTATATGTAAATACACATGTGAATGTATAATACCTATGTAGATCGGAAGGAATATTTCTATCCATTTACATACGGTGGTGCACATTGGTCAGCGTTAGTACAGCAGGTTACACGTATTTACTACGTAACGTTGGGACAATCAATTAATCTTGATGTAACCTGCACCTGTACTAGCGCGCTAATTAATTTCACTTGCCTGCCTGCCTGCGTTAGTCGCTGCGCTCTATAAGTTGCTTTTGCTGCTGCTGCTGCATCAGCTGAGAAACGTGCCACTCGGGCGGGGGGTCCCAAGAAATTGCGTCAATTATACCTGATTATATACCTACCTATGTGTATAGAAACTTATATACATTGATAGATTTTAGCGATTATCGGACAGAAAACTGTTCATATCTACACCGCCGTACTCTCTGCAGTTTCAAGTTATCATCCGTCTTCCGTACAGAAATAAATGTGTAAAATATTATGTAAAATACATTTTTTTTGTTCGTTTTCCTATGAATAATAACACGAGATACAACAGCGGCGGCATCGGGCATCATCAGCTGATTATATATTTATGAAAAATAACATCTCGTGAAAGTTGAATAAAAGGTTGACGAGCCGCTTATATGCATTTAGTTTTACTCGCGGGAGGGTTACCAACGGGTTATTTTATAATAGATGTATGTATAACTATAGCATATATATACTTTATGCCTTCGGGTCCTAATTGTAAAAATTGCAAACGATGCATGTTTACTGCAGCTGCAGTTTATATCCTATTCACATACAAAACGCCAGAGGGCCGCAAGAGTTTCTGACCTTTTAAAGTGGTTAATGATACGTCATTATCGGAGAGGCACATTTAAGGAGTAATATTTTCATAGCCGGTTTAAATTTCAATTATCATCTACTACCACGTTTTTATTTATTTATTTTTTTTTTTCTAGCCTTCGTAATTCTTCCATTCATTTATACATACCTATATATCTCGGACAATTTTTCCAATTCGTTTGTTTAATTTTCTGCCGTTTTTCTTCTTTTTTTTTTTCAATTCCTTCATCTCTTTATTTTTACAAACGGCAATGACGAGACAATTACTGATATTATCGATAATATCGTGTCCCCGTTTGATTCTCACAAAGTGCAAACGGAATGCGAGTCTATATGAGACTCGGGAAGAATTTTATACCATCAGCTACACGCCAGCTGGGAGACCTCTTAGGGTTGGGCCAATTGAATTTCCGATCACACGCCGCAAGGTGAAAACGGCTAAATAAAAAAGAAAATCCTACGAGCTGAACACAAAGTAGAATACTGACTGTACACGTTCGTACGAAACGCATCGCGATATCGATCAAGATTACTTTTTTTTTTCTTTTTTTTATATGATCCCTTCCGTCGCTATTGTACAATTATTTAACGAGGATGATAGATTTATATTATTTTGAATAATTGTTAATTCAGAGAATATATATGAGGAGAGAAAAAAGAAGCGAGAGCAAAACCGCGAGATAGTGATATTATATGATGAGATAAAACGCTCTCGAGATGGCCTTGACCTTCTAGTTCACGAAACATTGCGACAGATCGTTCTAGAAATGAATACACTATAATTAAATTCCTTTATATTTTTCTACAAGCGTTCTAATTTCGCCACAGTCTTAATTTCTTCTTTTTTTTTTGGGAGACGTGCAGTCGTGAATTTATCTCGTACCTGTCCACATGCACTTGTCACTGACACTTGTATGTAATTATCATATATAAATTCAGCTATACTGAATCGATGAAAACGAAAGTCTGCGGGCGTCTTCCGGCTTACGTATAATTATATGAATTAATTAATTAAAAATGAGATTTAACAAAAGTCCCATACGTCGTCCTATACTCGTCATAAGTCGATCTGCGAACACAGAGGTGGAAAAAAAAGAATGACCCTGTCGGCGATATGAAACTGAAAAAAAAATCTTCTTTTTTCTAATGCTTTTAAATCGATAGGCTAATTCACACCGTTACACGTCGCCAGCTATGGTGTGTCACTCTGAAATTCCTTTTACTTGAGGAGGAAAATTTTCCTTCCCCGCTGTTTTCTTTTTCGTATTTCCACATAATACAATTTCACCATGTTATACTTCGCGCTATGTATTGTGTGTATATAATACATATATACGTGAGTAAATATGTGTGTAAAGTGAATAAACGTCAGTCAGTTTCGCACGTGTCCGACGTGCCACGAGTTTCGAATACATTTCGCTTGGAATTTTGATAGAGTTTTGCTTTTTATTACACACACACATAATTATAGTACATAAGTGCAAGGCAATCGCTTACGTCGAAACTCAGGAAACTTCGTTGCAAAAATTTGTTGAAGTAAAAGAAAAAAAACGAAAAACAAAATCAATTTCACGTTGTTTATGACGCGGATGATTTGCGGTTTAACGAATGATAATTAATTATTGCTCGACTTTGATGAGATCTCCGATCATCAATATACGTGAGGAAAGATTTCCCCGATAATTAATTTTTTTCTACCTGTAGAGCTCGACATTTTTTTTTTTCCCCCCGCCCCCTCCAAATCTACTTGCAGTGCGTCATGTTTCGATTAGTATGCCGGTTGCGTAGATTCGCAGCGTTCAACGACTGAGCTGAATAAGATTTGGTGTATATAAAGCTTGGATTTTTTTGGTTGAGGTCAACGTTCGCGAGGGACATGCATAGATATATGTACATACGCGATGGTTAAATCTGATCTTCTTTCGTTTTTTATCATTGTTGGAAAAAAAAAAAAAAAAAAAAATCCCAAGATTATAATTTAGGCATTATAAATTATGCGTTTTGCTAATTGATAACGCGTATAATATTTTTACACGTATCATGTATACTTAATTTGAGATATTCGTCCGTCACAATATACATTGGATTAAATATAGTATATAGATAGTGGAAGATATTTTAAATTGACAGAAAAAAAGTAAAAAACGAATTGTGCGACGTATACCTACGTACATTATATTATATATTATTGCATAATTTCGTGAATCGCTGCTCGAGAGATACGCGCGAAGCTTTTCTGAATATTAACGTATTATATACAAGTGTAATATATATAATACATAATTATAATAAAGTTGCAATCGCGCATTCGACCCAAGTCATGTAACCTTTTGGTATACGTGTTTTTAAAATGAGTGATAAAAAAAAAAGAAAAGAAGAAAAAAACCGCGAATGAGTTCGCTTTTGAAACGAGATGAGGATATATTATATTATACGCTTATATACCTACGTACGTACATTATATGTAGTTCAAGTATCTTTCAATAAAAGCTACACAAGTGTGAGCGATGGCAGAGAAATATATGGACATGCGGTGTTACGATACATCATATATTTAATTATAATAGGGAGATAATCGCGTGAATTTAGCTTACGCAGCGACTCGTGCGTTTATAGATATCTATGTAATGTACGGTATAATATTGAACGTATAATGTATATGTACGTATGCCAAGTATATCAATATATGTACATCATTAATTAGTGATCTGCAGATGCAGAAATATATACGCGTTTTAATTTCATATACATTTGCTCGCATCGATTACGCACATTTTATTACAATAATGATAATGCTAATAATAATGTGCACGTTTTAATGTCGGATAGATTTTTTACCGACCCCGTGAACCGCGACCGTTTTATATTATACTCTCCTCGATGCGATTCATATATGAAAATATTTATCGAACAAGGATACCCGTGTTACACGCGTCTAGACAAGTTTGTAACGGAGTTTTCCTCGCGTTAATTTTAATTCACAAGAAAAAATATATAGTAAGGAAGAAAGAAAGAAAATAATCTGCACGTACAAATAATTACGATAAATAAAAGAAAGAGGAAGTGTCGACTTTATTAGCAAAGATTATTATATAATAAGCTGCTGCATAATAACTCATTCATAACTATTATCGATATTATATTTATTAATTGTAATATCGTGCCGTTTCAATACCTACACATTACCGCAGCAGTAAACGCGTGAGGATCACGAGAACATTATAATCATTTTTCAACTACTTCATCACATCATGTGTATCCGTGTATATTAACGTGACACGTTAATCGTCAGATCTCGAGACGTTTTTTCCAAGATTTCAACTTCCGCTAGCTCTATAGTATATATGTATATTGCCGAAGCTAATTATTCAAGCACTTTTAAAAGCCTTCCAACTGTGAAAGGGGATAGAGAAAATAGATGTACGTAAGCTTTATCCGAGAGAAGAACTTTATTCATCACGTTTGTGAATAGAAAATAATTACGAATAAAGAAGAAATCTACAGGGTGGTTCACTCCAAGTGTCGAGAGTGGGAGGGACTCGATAGGCACGAAGTACCACCCCTTGAGTCATTCAACCACTAGAAGAATTTGGTCGACCGAAATTCTTACGAAAAAACAAGATACAATTTCTCGGTAATTCTTCTAGTTGTTGAATGGCTCAAGGGGTGGGACTTCCTGCCTATTGAGTCCCTCCCATTCTCGACACTTGGAGTGAACCACCCTGTATATGCATAAAAATGATATGCGATTTAGAATTTTACTAATTTCTTCCTTCTCTAATTGAACTACCTTCCACACGAGAGGTGTATCTCATAGGAGACTATAGGAGGATAGAGATAACGGAAAAACTGTCTATATATGTTACGGTTGGAATGATTTCGAAATTCAGGCTATTGATACAACGTCTCCTCTCGTTACGTTACGTACGTTACGACAGATCGATATCGGTGACCTAAATTTTCTGTAAATAAAACGTAAACACCGCAAGTTCTGACGTTACTGCACACCTACGGTGTTATAAATGTATTTTACACGTGTCTACATAATATTATAGAAAAAATAATATAAATAACGTACAGACATGTATATCGATATAAAGACTTCTCTTTCGAACCATGGAATGGATATTCGATCCGTCTCCCCCCCTCACCCCTTTTCCCGGCCGATTGACGATGACGTCGTCATTCGACAAACGCGATCGGATGCTGCAGTAGCGGATAAGATCGTCGATTACAAGAGAGCTTTAACAATTTTTTCCAAAAAGAAAAAAAAAAAGAAGGGAAAAAGTATAGTGCAAAGTATATTAGATCGCGGTAGTTTTGTCGTAACGTATTTATCATTGCGAAAAAAATAAAAAGAGAAGAGAGAAGAGAGAAGAGAGAGGGGAAAAAAAAGAAGCAATTTGTTCGACGGTTAATAGCGAAACCATATTCTGAATCGCTCGCGTTGACCTCCAATTCCACGCCTCGGATGTCGCGAACTCGTTGCAGGACAAAGGCTTCGCGTGGTATAGAGGAAGAAGATTCACGTGTGTTTCATTTTATTCACCGAGAACTTTAACGCGTACGCAAATACGCATGGTGCAAAATTTTTGAGAAAAGAAACATACGCGGCGAAGAGAAATAACTTTTATTGAATGAAAAAAAAGGAGGAAAAAAGAAGAGAAAATATTTTTTTCCGCTATTCGTAGAAGATGGGTTTTGTCGGATTCGCGCTTCTTTTTTTCTTTTTTTTTTAATCATCAACCGATGGTACACCACATCCGATGATTTTTTTTTTTCTTTCTTTTTTTAGATCAGTTCTCGTAATGTGGTGTGCTATAGGCATAAAATATGTATATAGCCGTAGCTCAGAGAGATGGTAACGTAAAGCTTATTGTACATATATGTGATATTTAAATACGTCAGCGTGTTTTACGTAGGAGGAAATGAATCAGCGATTCATCAATGAACATTGCACGAGAAACGACGCGATCGCGGGTACAGATATGTATATGTGCATGGGGTGGAGGATACGGACACGCTGATGTACAGCGATATGGCCGCGTAAAATTTTAACCACCCACGCGTGTAATTTTAGGCGTCGCGACGCCAGTCGGATATAATAACATATACTCATCCCTCTATAGGTATACCTGATACCCTTCATCGATCGTTCGCAGCTACTGCTCTCTACCATACATATATACGACGTACAAAACTATAGGCGCCAGTAATTTTCGGACCCTTATTTTCTCATCGCATAATTACACGTATGTTATATGTACACTTATTACACAAATCGTAGGGTGTTCCAAAATTTATTACGAGATCAATGACACGCGAATGTATGTAATGTACGTACGTATTTATGCGGTTAATTTATCGAAGGTAATTCGAAAAGTAGAATGAAAAAAAAAAAGTAAATAATTTACTCATATACGCAAGGATATTATGAGTGAACAATTGAATTTATCACACATGTCATTTTAATATTATGTAATTAATCGTTCGCTCGGTTACGAATATATGGATGATATTGTTGGACTCCGGAGTTTTACTTGTAGGGTTATTTTATCCGAGCGGTTAACGATCTTTACATATAATATAATATACTTGAAATTTATCATTTGTAGAGCAAGATTGTAACTTTTGTTAGGGTCATCAGGTCGGCAGACTCGACGCGTCTGTCTAACACATTTTTATATATACCCAGTTGTGCCTAAAATAGCACAAAAATATTATAGGAACGTACGTAAGCGTAAAAAAAAGAGATCTACACGCTTCGATCGCCTACTATTTTCCGTCTAATACACGGTCCTTCTTTTTTCAATTTGTTTTTTTTTTTAATACGACGTTGAAACGCGTCGCGTCGTTTCACGTTTCCTTAATAATCTTCAGAGCCAGTCATGCGACACCAGAGACGGCATAACCCGATCTGGCGTTTCATTACATAGTCGAATTACTCTGGATGCTGCAGGGCAATAATTTATGTTAAAGCCAATGTATTCCCCGATCATCTATTCACCATGGTTTACACCGTGCGCACTTTTACATTACAGATACGTAATTATTAAATTGGTCTCGTCAGAAACAGCCGAAAATTAATCATCGGGGGAAAAAGACCCGTTGTGGCTTATTTCGACCAAACGACGTTTTCGTTTTTCATTTTTTGTTTTTCTTTATGCGTTTGCGATTTAAATTAACAGAGAAATTCTGTCGCTGCAGATTTAGATGCGCTCGCGGCGGTTTTTACGGGCTCTCAGCTGTTTCTACCTCCCTTTCATGGGTGATCGATGAGCGATTAGAAAACCTATGATATACTCTTCCGTGCGTAATTGATGTGGCCATTGATTCCATTTACGTACAAATGAACGCGACCGCGTGCGGGATAATCTTGTCGGAAGAGAAATTTTCTATCTGTACGTACGTACGTAGAGCGTATAGGAAGTGCGCATGGCGATGAATATTTTGTATATATCTATTATTTTTCCGTACCGTACGCTGGTTACGTACGTACGTACGTATCGTACCTCCGAGATACTACTCCGTATGTTTTATGAAGCCAATAAATTTTGCAACTGACACATTTCCAGTTAACTTGCCGCAAGATTCAGGTACATAACGTACAGTATAGGTTCATGTTTAATAATATATATGTATACGGTATCGACCAGAAGAACCAGCTGCATCATCAAAGATTTGATTGAGACGTTAGATGTAGATGTATGGATGGATGGATGGATGGATGTACTTTTACCTGTAGTAATTCCACCGCGGGTTGCAAATTGTATTATTTTATACATTTGAAAATCTAATATATCGATCTCTCCGTATAGCACATATTGATTAGTTTTATTCGACGCGCGGTTGTTATTTCGTGGGTATAATTTTATCTAGCGGAGAAAATTTCCGGACGCACGCGGCGAGCGATTTGAATTATTATTACGGTGGAGCTGGTAATTCGCTAGCCGTAGGAGAAGCGCCGTCGTCTCGCACATCTCAATTATTACGAAGGGCTAAAAAATCAATAGATTCAATACACACCTGATTGGCTAAGTTTCCCTCTTCATATCAATCGAACCATCGGCAATTCTCTGAAATAAATTTAGATAGAAATTAAATACGAATGAACAAATAATTTCGGATCATTATACAGGCAACATCACAAATTTTTGAAGCTCAAAAAAATATATTCAAAATGCGATGTCAAAAATTTCTGGGATGGGAATTACGATTGAAATAAAAGTTTTGCTATTTATTATCATACACCTTATTATAGATAGATATATTTTTTCTTGACCGATCACGTGTGACGCCTGTAAAACGTGCACGGTACGCGAAGTATAGTTGATATGTACGTTGATTACGTCTCGAAGTATATGAACAAGTGCAAATCAAGGTCGAGGCACAGGTGTACAACGTCTGCCTCATATACGTGCTATACATCGTTCCGTTAATTACATGCATTCATTTTTTTTTTTCTTTCTTCATTTTAGTTGCAATTTGAAAAAAAAGAGAGAAAAAAAATTTTCACCGTACGTTAGGTTACCTACAATCACGAAAAATGATAAAAAATTTGATCTTCAGAGATCTTTCGGAGCAAATGGGTAAAACAGTATTAATTTATGTTTATTTGTTATTTCGTCATGACTAGATAAATTGATGGGTGTCACTGTGTGATATTTCATTTGAATTTATTATAGGGCAACGTCGGGCTGCCATAGGGGATTGAAAGAACGTAAATTATAACGAGGATTTAATGGCGGAGAGTAATAAGTCTCTAGATTTTAGTAAAGGTGAAAAAGTGATCGTAAACAACGTAATTTATCCATCATACGAGCGATCGCAACTATAATACATAGGGAGGAAAGATGGACGTAAATAATAACCACCTTAGTTATTAAATGCAGTAATATTCAGCGTATAAAATATCGATGGAGTATACGTAAAAGAAGAAAGAGAAGAGACGTACGGGATATAATGTGCATCGTAAGACAATCAATAATTGAGTGCAACTTGGCGCGCAATGGAACAAATTATCAGTCGCGAAATCACGCGCTATTACCTCAGACATTAACTTGAAATTGTACATCTGTGAATTTATGCTCCATTTGCTATTTATGAGTACATCGATGTATTGTGGGCACTCCTGTCCGTCGAAACGATCGGATTATCGCTGATTTCTCGCTTCTAGAAGCGGAAAAATGGACATATCTCGATGGGATTAATTCGTGGCTTGATTTACTCGACGGATTCGTATTCCCGAGTTCGAAATACGTAAGAAAAGTGTCCTGCGACCGATTTAAAAAATTCTCCATTTTTGGCCCAAAAATCGAAAAAATCCAAAGGGGTATACCTTAGATTTTCCTCGATTTTGGGGACAAAAATCGACATTTTTTTAAATCGATGGTAGGACACTTTTCTTACGTATTTTGACCTCAGGAATCCAAATCCGAAAGCCAAATTGATCTATCTACAAAAATGATCGAGTTATCGTCAATTTATCACTCTAAAATGCTAAAAAAAAAAGAGATATCTTGACAAATCTTTTTCCTAGCTGAATTTGGTTGACGGATTCGTGTTCCTGCGGGACTCAAAAATCAAAATCGTCATTCTTTTTCAGTTTAAAGGTTCTTCCACAAGTCGGACATCAGACGTTGTAAATCATATAATTCGATTAGGCTCTTTTACTGCATTGCAGTGATCGAATTTTCAGATTTTCGGATTATTCTATTAGTAATCCAAATAATCATAGACTTCTAATCTATTCTACCGTCTTACTCCGATATAGAATGTGATTTACGATCCAGAATTTCACTCTACACGCAAGTACATAAGATTGATCGGATCCATAAAAGTTATATAATACAAAAATCTGCTGGTTCAATAAATCGATCGTCGACCTTTATTTTTTTTCACACTTTTTTGACGACAATTATATCCACGTGATTATGTAACGAATTTATTTAATGAAAAAATGAAAAAAGAAAGAAAAAAAAAATACTTTTTCCCCATATTTTGGCGCGTGACATTTCTCACGTATATAATGAATCGGATTTTAACTAATTATTATAATTATACATACGTACGTAATTTTTTTTTAAGCTACTCCACGCATCGTTAGTTTATGTATATGTACATAGATATTATGTATACTCGACTGCACATACGATCTAAACAAACACACTTTACATCGAGAAAAATATTTAATCAACTGTCAATTTTTACGGCAGTCTTTTATGTATCAAACTTCAGATACACATCATAGTACATACATATCTGTTGATCATTATTTCCGAACGTATATTTCGTATAAATAGTTTCAATCAATAACACACGTCGTGTTATTATCTGTAAATATTATTAAACGATGATAACATATTTACTACAGGTAGATATTTAAGCTCGCTCCCCCCCCCCCCCCCCCCCCCAACGACTGTTCGACCCAACTGTTTTTTAAATATCCCGCCGCAGAGTTCCGTTGCCCGTCCAACGAATCGAAAGAAATTTAAATGGCGATCAATCGATCATTTTTGAATCAAAAGGTTCCCCTCCATCCGATGTAATTGCTAATTTGATATTTCCGATTCGAGCTGACTTTCTAGAACTCCTGATAATTTATTATCTCGCAAATTTGTATTTTAATAACGGTATATATTTTGTCTTTTTGTTCAGATCCATCACGGATCCTTTGCGGATGAGCTAATGTAACCGCGATTGTGCACGCGCGTATGACCCACATTTACTATAAAATAACGCCTGGTGAAACTCTGAATCAAATTCCCATAAGATTGACGTTCACGATATAATATACGGCGAGCTCTTTTCTATCCATAAGATGTACACAACGTAGCCTAGGTATGTGTTGTACATACTACATAACCAACTTTGCGCGCGATCGTCCACTTTTCCTGAACTTTCATTGGAGAAAAACGAAAGAAAAAAGAAAAATATTAAGACAAGTTTCACCGATCTATATAGATCATGTACAAACGTCCATCCCTATCGAATCAATTGAGAGTTTGGCAGTTTGTAATTTTACTGCAAAAACTCGAAGTGTAGCATTTTCATTACGAGATATATATGAAATCTTCAAGGATGGGGTTAAAGGGGAAGTTCGTAATACATGTGAATTTGTCGATAACAAATTTCAGACCTCCGTACGTAAGATTGGGAGGGTCAATGTCACGAGACGTTTTTATTTCGAGGTCCAATTTTGGCTGCAGTATAAACTAATAATATATACGAGAACGTATATAATTATGCAGAAGAGAATTTAGAGAACCGATGATTATCGTTAGCTGCGATTTGATCCTTTTTTTACTTTTTTTGTTTCGTCTGATTGCGGGTTACGTAAAAATTTGTTTGATTTTAGATTTTCGCTGCAACGTAAGATAGCTTTGAAAAAAAAAAACGAAAAGAAAAAAAGAAATGTTGCAACGTAATTAACAAAGCAAGGTATTAGAAAATTATCTGTAACATACATTTTGGTCTGCAGATGACCCGATTGTGAATATGTCGAGATATCAGTTTTCGATTGGCTGATTATTACGTTGTCAATCAGATTCTACAATTTATATCATTACATAATATATCAAACGCATACCTATACACAGCTGGAAACGTGATTTAATTACAGGTAAGAAATGAATGAATTCTAATCACGCGAACGTGTATGTCGTGTTTATATACTCTGATAATTAATTTATTATATCGCAGATTAATTAACCATCAGATTAATGCGGGTACAGGTATACCTACTTGTTCTTCACATCGAACGTAGATTGTACTTGACTTCTTTTTGTTTGTTTGTTTTTTTTTTTTTCTTGTTTTCGGAAATCAAACGAAGGAATCTTGATAAATTGATCGATATCTCCGTATATATGTTATGATAAAATTTTTAATTCGCTGAACAGGGTATCTCGATTGCTCAATTTATCTCATTAAAGAAGAAATAAAAGCAAAAGAAAAAAAAAAAACAATCTATAACTGCAGCTTTAATAATTGAAATCACGCAGAGTTTGTTGCGATTCTTTCTTATCTCAACTCGCGGGTTTTGGGCCCTCGAAAAATGATTTTTAATTTGTTTCCTCGGATAGATTTTCTAGCTGTGTTAAATAAAAAATTGATTTTACGTTTAATGTGTGTGACATAAATTGCACGGATAATATATGCTATATATATGTATATGTATGTAGCGTCGATCGATGGATGGCCTTGAACGATCGATTTGATTGTCAATGTCTCTGTTTATACCGTTCTCCACATCAGACAGCTACATAAACGATAACTTATCGCTTATCCGCAAGCCGATAAGTCTCCGACCAACAATTCATGCTCACGTATAAATATAGATATATACACACAAAAGCCGATAAATGGACCGCTAGGTATGTAGGAACCGGAGGGCCTTCGAGCCCAATGAAATCATTTTTAAAACCCCGACGATTTTATGTCTCCATTTTTTTTTCACGCATATGACACGCACGATGTATTTCAAAATTTCAAAAATTCGAATTCGAACATCAAATCAATCTCTTAATCGTCATCCTACTGAAGATTGGTCATTTCTGACCGTGGCTGATGTGGATAAAATCAGCATGATGAGATAATAATGAAAATTCGATACTGCAGATACCTAAATCCTAATCAATCATACACACACTGCAACTATATACTGAGATCCAATTACATCATCCGGCAAAAAAATAAATGTAAGAATTAATTTGGCTCATTACCGCATGTATTGTTTTTTCAATGCGATTACTAATTCAGATACACATCAGCGAATTATTATTGTAAATTTTTTTCTTATGTTTCTATTTTCAGCGATATTTTATAACGATCGTCACACATCCGTTCGTGATATCATGTCGATCAGATGTAACAAAATTTGAATTTATTACAAGATTTTTATTATTATTTTTATTGTTATTATGAATAGGTATTTTATACTATCTATAGTCTATACGATCGCAGTTAGCTTTCACCCTAACTCTCCCGCATTTTGTTGGCATTATTCTCTCGATAGACTTATTATAGCTTAATTATAGTTCACGTAATAATAATTAGAGCCTCAACACCGCAGTCGTTCACCGCCTGTGCTTCGTGTCGGTATATACCTTGCAATGCTATAAATATTAAACCTATACATATAGATTATGCCCACGTGTGTGCGTATATTTGCAGTTTCCCGTACAGCTTGGCATTTAGAAAATGCTAATTCTTCACCTGACATTTCATGCTATAGCTGTACAAGATTTTGCTCTCTTGCAGCCCGCGTCAGTCTATAAGAAAAAAAAAAAATCAGAAAACGAAAAAAACGAAAAGTTATCTACGCATGTACAGGTGGTTGAAGGTTTGAAAATTTCGAGACTACAAAAGCTGCTGTCTCTTTTTTTTTTTTTTTTTAATAATTAATTTTGTATTCGTCACGCGGATTTACTCATGCGCCGATCACGCGATGAATATTCCTCAGCAGACTTTATATTGTTATGAATAAACAAAGAAAAAATTTTCCGCAGACGTATAAATCTGGAGTTCCCGGTGAGACTGGTAAACATTATAATACACGTATACGCGATTGTCGAGCTGGATTTATCGAAATATATTTCGAAATCACTACACATGTATGCGGGTAAAATAACATACACGAATGATAATAATATAATGTGAGGTCGATCGCTATAGCTTCGGAAATTCCGAACGTCGTGTGGAGTTCGCGCTTATCAATTATCATTCATTCTTTCATTCATTCGTTCATTCATTCGTCGGCGGTGTGTAGTGTGAATGACACCAATTCTTGTAATTTACTCTACGATCAATCGCACCGTGCGCGCGTATGCATATGTGACGTATCGGGAGAAATAAAACAAAAGAATATCGAGTGCGCATTTAGAAACGGATGACTCATTTTTGTATTTTTACTTTCTCGTATCCGTAATAGTGGGTAATTATACCCCATAAAGCTGTTATGTATTATCGCATCTCATACGTAGGAATGGGCCAATTTCGACGATTGATCAATTTCGGTAACTAATAAACCTGATAACGACACAATAATGACTCTGCAGGTCGATTGACACATATAATACAGTAAATACGGGCCTATATAAGCGCCAAATTAATTAGATGACTTGTATAAAAAAAATTAGATTTCCATCATCCAGCAATGAAACGAATGAGGTCGATAAAGTTGAAAACTGTAAGAAATTATCAAATTATTTGACTTTTGAATAATTACAAAAAAAAAAGAAAAAGAAACGGTGCATCTTTCGCCATTCACGATCACATTCATTTCCGATTGCCAGAATAAAAAAATGAAAATTGAATTAAATAAAACGAATAAAAAATGTTTCATATTTTTCGTCTCGCGTTCTGTATGGAACAGACCTGTTGCACAGGTGGTCTCACGCCGCAACGTATTATTCGACTTCATGATCTGTACATTATGATCTGCTTTGTTATTTCCGTGAGAATAGTTTCTCGGTTTTTAACGGAACAATAAACTAAAAGCTTCCATTTTATTTTATCTCTTCTCCTTCAAATTTTGTAATATTGTAATAGTAATCGCCAACGGATGCCTGTACAGGTATTTCAGTGAATGAGGTTCATCATCGTCGTCTTGATCGTCGGGTATCATAAATAAAATAATTGATGGATCAAAATAGCTCGATCAAAAATCGAGTATAGGTATTATAGAGCTGAACAATGTTTGATTATTTTTTTCTTCTTTTTTTTCTAATTAGAATAATTCAGTGGTGGTACAATTAATCAATCCAGTTTGATCCGGCGTAAATGCATATCGCAGATCAGTTACGGAATAAAAAAAAAAAAAAAAGAAAAGAAAAAAATTATGAGCATTATCTTATCTACCGTACACAAATGTCTGTGTAGATAAACGTACACTACTACGAGACAATAAACGGGATTTAAAAACTACGAGAAAAAAAAAAACGAATAAAAAACGTTTATAATGCAAACGTCAAGTGGAACATCAAGATTTTGGGACTACGTACAATACTGTACATAAATAATTGATTCTATTGTCCGGACTATTTGTTGCTGATCTTATAATATTCATTCATATCGTAAGAAATTTTTGTCCAACTGTGTCGATCAGTTCGAACGCGGCCTTGTCCCAAAAATATGATTGAGAAAAAAAAAGAAAAAAAAAGAGCATAAGCTGACAATTTATAGGAAAGAATTCATTGGTTATATATTCACTGCTATTTTGACTCCTCTTTTTTTTCCAATCATCATTTAAATTTTTTTTTCGTTATTTTTTTGATAGCGCGGACATATATTTTTAACGACATCCAATCACAAATTATTGGTTAATCGAACACCGAATTAGTAATTTTATACGTAGGTATTATAGGCATATATAGTGATATTTTGGCCAACGCGTACATTGAAACGCGCTTGCAATTTGACGGTAGTTATACATAAAATTGAACGAAAATTTTATAATCCGGCATCGAGTTATATCGAGAGCGTTGTGACTACGGAGCATGAAATTATTATCGGAAACGGTCTAAATAATATATTGATAAAACATGAACGTAAAGAAAAGAAAATGAAAAAAAAATCATCAGACCGAAAGAAAAATTTAAAAAAAAACGAAGAGGAGAATACATATCGATTACATTAATAATTGCGACGGGGGGTGGGTGGGGGTGGGGGAGTACATGTAAGTTCGCATAATAGATTTTATTTCCCCCCTATTATTGAACAATCTATTTTTTCTTTGTTTTTCCTTTTGATCCAATCTGTTCAACGGTGACGCAGAGATTTGATGTGAATCCCCGGAGTGTATGTATGGAAATAAAATTGAAAAAAAAAAACAATAAAAAATGAAAAATAAAAATGGTGGCACTGTTAGCGCAGTGTAGTACGTTAATTAATATCCGACAGGTAGATTGGTAGATAGGATATACGCGGGTGCGGTGGTTCCCGGAAATATATAAATATAACGTAATTCCGCGGACACCATCACAGTACGTGTGTTACAGCAGCAGCAGCAGCAACAACAACGGAATCGGCAGCGGCAAATCCACTTCATATACATATACCTATACGCCATTGCATAACTATTTGCATTCGACTCGCGTGTGTCTCTCGCTCGCTAAATAAATATCTACTTCGCAACTCTGCGAAATTCCCCACCACCCCCACCTCGCTATATACATATCATACACATTTATATATGTATGTACCTGTAGTGATATCGTATACATATGTATTTCGTGCTACCGAATCTTCAAGCGCAAGTCTGTAATGATTTTTTTTTATTTTCCCCCAATCAACACCTTCGTTTTGCTAATTTTTACAGAGGTAATATAATTTCTGGTGATCTATTTTTAATTCAATTATTTTTTTATTTTAATTTCATTTTTTTTTAAATATTTTATTTTCTCGCCTTCCTCTTTATACAATTAGTTATAATAAACATAAATAATCTATAATATGTATAAGTTGTGGTATTTATTTATGCATTTATTTATTTATTAACTGCAATAAATATGTTACCGTGGATGTAATTTTGCGGTAGCACGATAGCGCGATGAGGATTATAAACTAGGTAGTTATAACGACGTTGCATCGCGTAACAAGGCCTATAATTTAGTCGGTCTACTAAAACTAGCCTAATCGTTACATTCCTTCGGTTTTAAAACACGTGGGCAGAACCGGTGGCCGCTGCGCTGCAAAACCAGAGCCGTTCGGTCGTCGGTAGGCAAGTATAAGTACGTAGAATATTTATAATATACTTATACACATGTGATACCGATTGCGATCGGCGAATTTACTGTGATATGCGATTTATTAAATTACACGACAGCTTAAAAGAACGAACGTCCTATTTGCGAGAATGCGTATCTTTCTTTTTTTTTTTCTTTTTTTTTTTGTTGTCGATTTACCGAAGTTGAAAGATTTTAATTTAATCGCACATTAAATGGAAAAACGAGAGAAAAAAGAAGTATAGGTGCACGTAATTATGGCGTGAGGTTTTCTCGATTCGCGTGTTAAGGTCACTTTAATGAGGCCTCCGCAAATAGAGTTCGATTTCACGCGGAGGATAGACGATTAATATGCACGGTGTGAAAAGTTGTTACCGCGATTGTAAAAATTTTTAAAAAACTATTCAGAGCGATAAAATATATATTTTATACTCGCAAACGGGTAGACTTTGGTTTGGTTATAAAGGAGGCGATGAGTGAAAAGAATAAAAGGTAGAAACGAAGACCAAGTCGACCCTAAACCGGTCTGAAGATCTTTCTAAGAGGTGGTAGCAAACCGAAGATCGAGCTGCTCCTGGCGCTGTTGAGTGCCGGCTCATTTACCTCGTTTATCACATTCACGGTCGACTCGAAAACTCGTTCTTAGTTTACGAAGAAAAGTAAATTACGAAGTTTATTGATTTTAATATCGACCTAGACTCGTATACTTCCTTATGTAATTCGTTAGAGAGATGCAATTTCAAGTATTCGCGGGCATCGATATCTCCGCATAATCGCATTTAATCGAACGCGGGGCCGACGGGTCACCGCGGTTTTATAATGTGAATGAAAAGTCAGCTGAGAATAAAATGAAACTTTTTAATGATCAATTAAATTGAAGAGAAAAAAAACATCTAAATACATCAAATGTCAGAATTGACAAAACAAAAATTGAAAAACAGAACATCCCTATCTATGCGGGTTTCTAATCACGGCACGGCCAGGATACCGCGCGCTCGTTGTAATTAACTGATAAGCACGTGCGTACTTGAAATCAATTAGATTAGCATCAAAACAATCGGTTATATTTTAGATATTGTTTATTAAAACTCACAGTGATCCGATGCGATTCGCTGGTCAAGGTCCTCCGACTGCACCTTCGTCTTCGAGAACAGAAGATTTAAAGAAGCAGTGGCGCACAGTCGATGGAAAAATCGCAGTACTTTTTTGTTTGAAAAAGAAAAGAAAAAACAGCTAAGACTTCATATTGAATGTACAATTTGTACTCGCTAGTCCTAAAATCCCAGCCGCATTTTCTTCTTTGAACGATAACCGGTAATTCAACATCTGAAATAGACACTCCGAAAAAGATTTTCTTTAGAAAAAGTAAACGAAAATGGCGATATACTTTGAATTTATTCGACAGTCAGCTGTTATTCTATTGCACTGTAATGAAACTGACAAACTTGTCCTACAACGGTAATTGATAAGAGCCGATAATAATTCCTCTGGTATTTACTGAATCCCCACTCTCTTTATTTTTACGAATGTTATTGACACCGCACACCGGTTCCGTTTCACTCTTATAGGATGTGAAGTTGACCGAAGAAGATCCGTTTATTTCTTTAGTTTAACACGATTAATATTCATCAATTACTGTTTATAATTTCGTGTATTACCAGATCCACACTTGTTGCACTTTTCTACTATTTTCACAGTGATTAAAACGATTCTATATCGATTAATTTTGTACCGAAACTTTGGACATTCTTCTACGTTCGGCATGCGCGGTTCTCCGTAGCCGCAAGCAGTATGAAGGTTCCCGCGACGCTGCGTTATCGAGCGTAGCGACGCCATCGGCCAGAGCGGCTGACGTACGAAACGAAATACTAGTAATCTGAATTAACGCGGTTTTGTACAGTACACAAATTTCAAAGTACAACCGTGAACAATCACGCGCAATATCGATTTTATTTCAATCAAATCTCCTCTTTTCATTCTGCCAATTAAATTTTTCAAACCTATACGACGCAAATGACGCGGATAATTTTTTGAACTCTATGCGCTACTTTCTCACACTCGGTCGGATAAGATGCGAATTTTGAGATGATTTTTATCCATTTTTTAGAGCTCGATAAGTCTTGACGTCATTCGAATTATGGTCACTCCGAATTTTATCAAGATGTTTACATACAAACGAGGTTTCAATGGCCTGTCATTTATAACTAGAAAATACACACGCACAGTCAACTCCGTGTATTTCGCTAACTTTTTATATGAGTTATACGAGATTACAGAATTTTACGGTGGTCGTTAGAAACGAGCATAATATTAAGCTCAAATCATTTCTCCGATTGAGTTGATTACGTGCGATAGCAGAATTTTGAAAGCTTTCAGATTTTCAAGACGAAACAAAACGCGACGCGTCGCTCGAAATGCAACAGACAACTAGATTATAAGTTCCGTGAGACCTTTTCTCAGATTATTTCTATTGAGTCATCGTTTCAGATGCGATATTATAGATAGGAGGTCATTGCATCAGCGATATCTGCACATTGAATTACCAACGTTGCAGACGTATACGTATAAGGTATAATATTATATTTATATATGCGACTTTTCAGCGCCGCATGATGAAAATTTCTCTGCAATAGATCTAGAGATCAACCGGTATAGTCTTTCATTTTTCGCCTACGCGAAGAAAGAAAGAAGGCGAATAAAAAAACGTTGAACTATTCCAATATGCAAATATATGTATGATGTTACACGTCTAATCGATGCGAATATAATCGAACAATGGGCTTTGTAAAATGGCGACTATATATAGAAAACAAATAGATATATAGTGTATGAAAAATCGAGAAACTCTAGATAGCGGTGTTCCAGGTTCGAAGAGGAACTGAAAGCGAGTCAAGGTCGGCCTTCGGATCCCGAGAGAAGAAAGACCGTTACAGAAAACTCCGTTTCGCCTGTCTTCCGTTCTAGCGGATTATATTATACCTGCACCAATACCGATATACAACCTCGGGTAGAAATGTCTATATAGCTTATAACCTCATGCAGCCGTACGCTATGTGCTTG
This sequence comes from Athalia cordata, assembly GCA_963932425.1. Lineage (NCBI taxonomy): Eukaryota > Metazoa > Arthropoda > Insecta > Hymenoptera > Athaliidae > Athalia > Athalia cordata. Next base: position 40,078,190 of record OZ010626.1, read on the forward strand.
AAAATTTCTAATCCGTTCCATTTAGGATCTAACGAATCGCGGCGAACGTTATAAATCGCACTATATACTATATCTAGGATCCCATTTCGCCTGCTAGCGAGCGTGCAGATGGCTCTAATTCCGAAACAAAAGCGCTGCCGGTATAGATTTGCTATAGTTTATATTATATTTTGCAATCTTAGGACTCGCGATCTCTCCTCATCGCACGAATATATATCATGTGCATACGTATACACGTACGGGTGATTATATTCAATAATCAAATCACGATTCGCATTTCCATTTTTTTCCCCCATGATTCATTCATTAAATTACCAAAACACGAAAATACATATAATGTCTAATTGCGATTATATGCAGATGAGAATTAGGACGTGTTTAAGAATGATTTTTTAGTCCAAGAGATAAAATCCATGAAAAACTCCGGCTCTGCAGCTTCTGGTTCAAGATTGTTGGAAAGTTACTCCATAGACTAAATAGCGATCGAATCCGACTGTAGAGAGTATATGAAATAAGCCGACGGCAGCTGCAGTAAACGAACAAGTGCCTACCAGCTATATGGTGAATTCGGGGAAGGAACCGGCAAAAAAGTTCAATCAGAAACACATTAACAAAATTACACCGGTGAAAAAAAAAGTTCGTCGCCAGTTTGAAACACCTCGATTAAAATAACGTAGGTACTAGCTGATTCACGCACAACCGTTGTTTTATATTAGGTATATCAAATAAAGAACACGATTTAATTTTATTTTATAAACTCGCAATTTATAACTATAAACTGTATATATGTACATAAACTATATTTCCTCCTCTTCTCTTGTTTCTCCAATTTATAGCGTCTACGTGCGTAAAAATTGTCGGGTGTTTGTTTCACGGTAGCCATTAAATACCGTATAGTGTATTATTCGGTGAGCGTTTGCTCATTCCGCCTCTGTGGAATGTCGTTGTCTCTTCGATTATGGTAATTTTTCGACACTCATCCTTAGCGCCGGTGTAGGTATACCTATGTATACTTATTAAAAGAAGTTGCCAGCAGCTATGCGTCTATAGAGAATTTTGTGTAAAACTGCTTAATGATATTGCTCCCGGCATCCACCGCCCTTTTAATATAGGAAGATGAAGCTGGGAAGTGAGAACTTATTTTCTCGTCCATAAAAAGCATATTATGCCGAAGCGAAAAAATCTACCTGTTGACGTTCACGAATTCCGACAGGATCATGATGAGCTATTTTTTTTTTTTTTCTCTCATTATTTTAATTTCTATTCATTGCATCTCGAGTGGAAAAATATTTTCTGCTCCATTGAGAAAATACATTTGCAAGATATTGAATTTGGAAGAATTAAAAAAAAATAGAAAAAACGTGGATATATTCAATGTGTAGAATTCTAAGTTATAATTGGTAGTAAATTATACTTGAATACATAAATGCGTAAAAAAATAGGAAAAACGAAAAACAGAATCTGTTCACGAATAGTATATAGGATATGAATATTCATCGACGATTACAAATGTCGTTATAAGAATCCTAAACGTTATTAAAAAATCAAATTTCTTCACTGATCAAATATTTTTTGTAAAGACAATTATAATTCCAGTATACATATGCTAGTTGACAAAAAAAAAAAGGGGGAGCATAAGAAAATATCGAATGGTGAAATTTTGGTGCTTTTTTTCCGATCGATTAACGAAGTTGGTATTATTTTTTCTATCTCTCGACTTGTCGTTTTTCGTTGTTGATTTAATTTTGTTGTTTTGTCAACGACAATTAATTACACGGCTAAATCGTTGGCGCGCGTTGATCTCGAGTTAAGGTTGACACGAGTCCCGAGGATATGTACACATCGTACGATAAACACCTACCGCATATAATCTGAACGGTATGTATAGTAAGGTTGAAAATGAATACAGTGAGGAATTGTCCATACATCGAAGCGTATAAAAGCCCCGGGTATAATGGACAGGGTAATATATCGGTGTTGGTATAATAATTACATACATTAACCAATAATTGAACCAGCAACGGCAGCGGTAGTGGTAATACAGCTAGAAGCGAAGCTCGACCCCGGCGCTGTGGCAATCGGGAAACGACGACGATGTTAACTTGCGGACCCTGCAATGCCGCTGACCAACGCCGTTGGCCACGCCTAGCCTTTCACGACTCTGGAGCAAGAATAGCAATAGCAAAAGCAAAAGCAACAGCATTGTGTACTTCTGCACTATATCTATCTGTGGCGAGACTTGAGACACTCGACCACCTCCTTATCATAGTGATATCGAAACACAAGCTCCATTTGCACCAGCTATTACCACATTCGGTGGGTTTCTGTTTCCATATCTCTATGGACTATTACTATGTATAGGGTGTTCCATTTTGAAGGACGCCACATTAAAATATCATTTCACCCTACTTTCAGGCAAACTTCGATGGTCCAAGAATCAAAAAGTTCGCAACCCCCGTGAGCTTTTTGGCTGAAAACTTGCTTCTTCAACCACCAGTTTCCACCACCAGATGCCAATAAAATTGTATAAAATAGAACTGTAATTATTTCTGCAGTAATTAATTTTTTTAAGCGAACCCTCACCGTTCAACTAAATTCCTAAAATGTCATTAAACAATTTCAACAAACACATATCGATTAATTTTTTTAATTTTTTGCCTGTACAAGAAAAAAAAAAAATTTACCGATCTTAGCTGCATCGAAAACCTGATTTCTTAAGACCCGTTCGGTCGTGAATGGTTGATCACCTCTCTTTGCATTGAAATAGTAGAGAAAAAGAAAAGAGAAGAAAAAAGAAATTGATGAAAGCTTCTCTAATTTTTTGACACTGCAATAGTTAAAAAATATTTATAACATCTGATGCGATTCAGCCTGCGGTGATTCGTGAATGTGGTTTATTAACCCGGAGTTATTATATTATGCGGAAGTTATAAGCGTTCAACTGGCTTATATTTCTACTGCAGCTTACAAAGAGATGAAGGCATGTATTTATTATATACCTACGTATGAAAATATAACCATGTACAGCTGGTTTTCTATAGATACTTTTTATACTATGTATTTTACAAAACGCAGATCATCTTACACGGAATTCTTCGTTTCACGACGGGGGAGATATTTATAAAATGTCAAACTACTATTAAAAGTAATAATGTGGTATGCACAAGTTGCAACCTCGCTCGTATACGATTTATCCTCAATAGTCCAGCGAACGGACGTGTCTTATCTTTTTAAAAAATCTTAATCATTATTTCATTTTATTATATTATTTTTATTTCTGTGCAGTTGTGCAGTTCCGTTTCATTTCGATCCTGCGATTTCAATTATTATTTTTTCCACTTTTTTCAATGTTCTCCACGATCCGAATATCCCTTTTATCTGAAATACTGCTGAACGCGGAAACATTAATTTTAATATGGCGGATTTTAATTCCTTTTCAAAAAGTATTAAATACCACCGATGGGCATAATGCATAATGCAGACGGTACGTCGGTTGCAGCATGTAAAATCATAATATTAAGCTTAGAAGAGAAAACCAATGGGACAGAAGATAAAGGAAAATTAATGATAGTAATTACCATAAATCTACTTCACTTCCGTAACAGCTCATCTCAGGGTAATATTCCCCGTGGAATTAAGGCGTGAAATGCAGATATCTTGTCCGTCCGCATGTCCGTCAAATTACAACTTTGTAGTTAATCCTTACCAGCAACATCGGCTTCTCTAAACATTCGTGCAAATTTATGGACTAATAATAATTTTGCTTCGAGCGAAAAATAAATTGAAAGAAAAAAATTTAAAAAACTCAACGATTTCTATCCAACATCATTTCGCAATGTGTAGTGATTTATTCGCGAATGAAATTATAAAAATTTGTCATCCCGACTCTTATCAGTTGCGAAGTGTCACGTGAAGTTCAATTATTTCGCGATTCACTTGCGACAGCTGCTGCTGCGAATAAAATTTTTTTAAACTTGTCTCTAAATCTTTACGTTATACTAATTAATTCATGTATATCCACCCATTATCTGATTGTGAATACGGTTTACTAATCTGGCAGTAGTTTAATATTCCGTTATAATATACATCGTATGTATATCCAATACACCATATTACAACATTACCCACCTATAGTACCATTACACCCGTGACGTTGGTATTAATAGACTTTTAAAATTGATCCCATATAAATTGTCTCGTCACGTAGTTATTTCGAAATATAAATATCTTATTATATCTGTACGGGTAAGCACAACCACCACACCGTTTACTATTATCTATAGTCTATACCCCATGCAACGGTAATAACGCGATATCAGATGAATTCCTACGCGTTCATACAGTTAATAATTTTGCGGGTAGTTCTGCAACGGCTACGGTAAAAAAAATCTTCAAATAAAAAAAAAAAAAGAACATGCTTTTACATCATACACTATTTGAAATTATGTTTCCCGCGATTGTCACATTCATAGGCCACAAGGCTGTTGAGCTTTTTCATTCATTTATCTATTCATTTTTTAAACGGCTTTGATTGACGATGCAAATAATAGTAAAAATAAATGTGCAGGTTTTTAATCGCGCGACGTGACACGCCGTAATTTATATGTGAATAAAAAAAAGGTTTAAATATAAAAAAAAAAGATTGAAAAAATCAATTTTACAGTGCAATGTAATTTTCGCAATGAATATTGAACGTATTGTAAGCTCGACTAAAAATGGGTGGAGGAATTAGCCCGTGGCGGGCGGTATAATCGTAGCTGTGAGTAGCTCATTTGGACCCTGAGGCGATTCCATGTGTTCGGATCTAAACTTGTTAATAATTCGAAAGAAATGAATCGTCGTTGTTCCTTTTTTCTCTCTCTCTCTCTCTCTTTTTTCATTAAATTCATCAGTGAGAGAAAGCAGATCTTATCAGTAACATCTGGTGTCCAACTGAAATCTTAGCGGAGCAGAATAATCGGCGGGGGCTCGGGGAAGAAGAAAAAAAAAGTTATGTAATAAAAAAAATTTATCATACACATATGTGCAAGGTGCTGACATTTCTGAATCAACGCCCACTATAATCATGTCTGTAAGTACACACGCGTGCAGCTTGAATAAAATATCATAACGTGGAATATTCGGGTGCTGAAAAAAAAAAGAGGTGAAGAAAAAACTGTTTAAATCTTGAATCTTTTTCTTTCTTCTGAAATGCGATGGTTATTATCGTATACCTACACGTGGCGAATCAAGCGAGACGTAATTAGATTCCTATGTTATTGGTGGTGCAGGGAGTCGCGTCACGATGAAAAAGTACTTTCTATACAGACAGGCAGCAGCAGCTCTAAAGCGGGAACTAACTAACTATAAGTACGAGCATAGCATATATGTGCATATATATGTACATACTCGACCTATACATACACACATGTGGACGAACGTTATATATTACCGTTTGTGAAATAAGAGTAAATAAAATAATCACTTGCTTATAAGTTGCAGCTTGAATTGCAACTGCAACTATGTTTCGCAGGTGATTAGCTGGTTTCCATTTTGTCTTTACAACCTGCACAGAGCTTATAGTCCTGCACGTACTGCATAATATGCATTTCAGTCCTATGCCTATACCACAGAGCCTGTACGCGTCGTCGAGTCGACAGCGTTTCAAAGCCACATCGAATACCTATTTTCCCGTCAACCTGCATCACGATATTCCCCTGTTACTTTATCCCATAACGTTTTTTAGACGAATAATATTAAATAAATTATCATTCATTTCTCGGACATGTCAAACAGCGATGCGAGCAAAAGAAAAGACTCGACTGCCGATGAGTCAAATACTTGTCAGGAGTAGCAAAAAAAAAATTACGATCTTATTAAAGATCTGTGCTAATATAAATACCGAACGATTATATTCAAGCTTTTTTTTCTCATTCGTACTAAAAATTTGTCAGTGGATATTATTGTATCGATAAGAAAAAAAAAATCAATCGGAACCAAATTGAGAGAGAAGAACGAGAAGAAGAAAAAAAAAAAAAGTAAGTCATAGTTGCGCATTCCTCGGTCATCCGACCGTGCGAAAAGGTAAGAGGTGCCCTCGTTCGATCGGCCTTAATTAAAGAAGAAAAGGAATCGGCGAGAGCGGCGTCGTGATCGCGGCGTGCATGTGTTCGCAAAGTTCGCTGTTACGCGAAAAAAAAAAAAAAAAATTAGAGAATAAGAAAGAAAAAAGCAAAAATGTATATGGAGCAAATCGGTAAGTCACCCGATAATCTTCGATTTTTGATCTACGAACGATCCTTGATGGGTATGAGGAGTGACCCTAATAAGTTGTAAGTACTTATACACTTGTATCCGTGTCCCATATAAATATTGAATACAGAAAATTTGCAGGTAATATACATATGGACTCGGTCCAGATGATGGATAACGCTTGGGATGAATTTATCTGGAGGCTGTTAGATAGGCGAGCATATGTACACTCACTAGATCATCAACGGGAATGGCCACCACCGCGCACACTACTTTCACCGATCTATTTCATCAAGAGATTGAGAAGGATGAGGATGCCTTTGCGAAGCCTTATTGCTTCCAACGTGCTGCTGCTCACTCCGCATCTCCTCTCAGCAGCTATAATACGAGACTCCTTTGGGTCTGGATGAATTCTTATAACATGCCGCAATAACTTTCGCCCGCGCCTTACCTATTGCCCCCTCAAACTCGATCGTTCTAACTTTACGCTCTTCTCCATACGTAATATACATCACACTTTTTCTACGGACGGACGTATGCACGTACATCTGTACGTATGTAAATTTATACCATAAACTTTGCATCATCGGTTTACATGCTAGCGAGAATCTTTTTCAGTTTTTAAGATCGCAGCTTATACAGCTGTACGAGAAGCGAAAAAAGTGCTGCGGCTATAAGGAACAAGAGCAAAGGACTAAGCTGCGATTCTCGCTTCGCATTTATTAAGTTCTTTCTTCTTTTTCTTTTTTGGTTTCTTTATGTATATGTAGTCAACTATAGCTCACCGCATCTTAGCACCGCGTTTATAACGTTTTGCTGATAGCAACAGCAGCAGGAACGGCAGCTTAAGATCGATCTGGTGTATAGATCGATATAGAAACGCTTGTGAATTGGACGCGAGATCGTATCATGGTTATACAGGATGTCTTAGGTAACTGAAGTTGGCGGGGTTTAATGCGATCCTTAGATGCAGAATTAATGGTTTTTCTGTTGAAAAACATCCCTGTTAGTTCGACTGATAAGGATACTCTATTTGATTTTAAGTAGGTCAAGTTATACTGTATCAGGCTATCGCAATTAAACTGGTACCGTGCCCGTACGGTCTACAGATAGTTGTCCATTTTAAGAAAAGTTGGACCTCGCAAAAAGCTAACGCCAGTTTGCTCTGCATTAGAAGTTTTTATTTTTCTCATTTTTTATATCTCCCTTACGTCAAGTCGCGTTGTATCATACTCTCAATTTCTTTCGATCTTTCGTTCGTTTCTTCGCTCGATCTTTCATTCGTTGGTTCGTTGCGGAGCGGCGGCGGATCGGCAACGATCTCGTGCACATTCTGCAGCTGCCGCCGCCGTTTCTGCTGCCGTTGGTGCCGCTGGTGCGCGTTGGTTTTATCCGCCATAATTAAGCGGTTCCATAATATAATTAGCAACGTATTTCCACGCAACGCATGCGTCTCACGTCTGTAATTGGAGCCATATAAGTGGTATTACCTGACTTACTGTTTCTCAGCGAAATGCGCGGGTCGAATTGATTTAGAAATCACCAATTGATACCCGTAGTCACTATGCAGTACCAACGCGGGATCCCTGGCGCATTGCCATTCCGCCGTATCGATCCTGATGCCGATACCGTTGCACTGGACAAGAAAGATGGATAGAGAGAGAAATACAGAGAGAGAGAGAGAGAGAAATTACATTTGTACATACATTCGATCTGCGAAATTGATCGGACAGGATTACCCGATGTATACGAGGTTCAATTAATTGTCGATATGTCTAGGGTATTTCGACCTTCCCACAGATTGGAAAACACATTGCAATTTATATTCCGAATAAACGATCGTTGCGATTCTCATCTGCTGTATAATAGTATTTTCTCTACATTTGTACCGGTTGATTTTCTTTTTCTTTTTTTTTCATAGTGTGAGAATCGCGGGTAGATCGATATTTTCCGGCGATACTAATAATATAATTTACATCGATGACGCAGGCACCGGTAATATGGAGTAATTTTTTTTTTTTTTTTTTTTTCTTTTCTATTGATTTCACTTGGACTTAAGTTACACCATAGATGTTACACCTATATATATATCGAAGGAAGAATTATTACGTAACACGACGGAATACCGAGCATCAATTAACCGAGGTTATACGAGTGCTGCTAATTATAGCCTATCCGCTGTGCTAATTGCCGTATTATATACGGCGGGAGATCATCCCAAATCTACTTAGGGCGATTCGTGAGAGAGAAACAAGAATTATGGGGTTCGAGGATCGTAATGAAGTGCGGGTTAAACTAGGCTAGATTTCTGTGTTATATGTATAGGTATATATAACGTGGTTATGTATTTTAAATTTACTGTAACTAGAGTGGATATTAATCTGGGTTATTAATTGTCTGTCAGACGTGCAAATTGCAACGTGCAATTAATCTACTCTATAATATGTATAATACTCGATTTTTCAAACATCGACATCAGATCTTAGCCATATGAATTTTAACATACATATACTCATATGTCCGTTCTCTCGATTCACGTATAATAGTTAAATCGAATTTTTCTTCATTAAATATGCAACTAAAGCAACAACTTATACGGTACAGTAGATATACAGAATTGTATAATGCGTCAGGCGCAGACTACGGCTGATATCGTTGAGAAAACTTCAGACTTTATAGGCCGTCTTGAAGTCTGGTAGTCGTCTCTTGAAATGTTGAAATATTCACGGGTGCCTACAGAATATCGCGAGTAGAAAAAACGAGGTGTTCAAATAATCGAGCAAAACTTCACTACCAGATTTCACATGGATCTGATTTCTGAAATCCCAGAATTCAGTTCCGGAATATGGATCTCCCGCCAAAAACAAACATCACTATATAATTTTGGTTCTGGAGAAACTCAGAGAAATTTTGGTGATAAAAAATTGACAGACGATTCGAGTCAGGGATTTCTGGTTTTTTACAGAGCAATTCAGATATAACTCGTCTCAATATATTCAGCATAAATTGTAGAATAAGAAATAAAATTTTGCAAAAACTATAAGCACACTTGAATTGTTACATAAATTTTTCTACTTCTGACCCAGTCTGCAATCGGTTTACACGGTGTGTAACAGTGATCGGTATTGTCAACGCTTTTTCTCGACGAAAGCGATCAGCATTCAGTAAATACCAATCACGACTTGGAGAGTTCGATGCATGTATACTTTATAAAAGAGGTATCGATGCGAAGCCGTTTGCTGCTATATCTATACTTTATACCGGGATTTTTGAATACAGAAACATAATAATGTACGGTAAATATGCTGCAGCAGCTATACGTAAATCGAGGGGCGACTGATCTGAATCTATCTTTGCCAAGTTTTTTGTTAAGTTTTTTTTTATCATCGCTCTTTCCGCCTTATCTATCCTGGTTCATATAGCTATATTTAACGTGCATTCTGAACAGCTGGCAGTCCTACGAATCGCACGCGGAGTCACGATTGTCACGTTATACACATTTATCCCACCTATTACATGACTGAATAGTAAATTCATATACATATGACTATCTCAAACTCGAGTGTTTTTACGATTTTATGTTTTACTTATATTTATACATACGTTTCAGTGTGCATAACTTTACCTACATGCACTTTATATTTTCGCAACTTATGCGCCACGATCCTATATAGCGATATTCTATCCAGTTTTATAGTCAGCTATTTCCAACATTTTTCAGAAAAAACATTTCAGGCAAAATAAAACAGCTCGCAAAATCACCTGGCGGCTAATTATTTTTTCATCAAAATTATGTGTGGTTAAAATACGTGTACCGAGGGAAGGATAAAACCAAGAAGATATGGCGAATAATTTTTAACAGGAAATGATAAAATTCAGATAAATAAAAAAAAACTCTTATACGATCTCAGCTATGAATTTTGCTGCGAATACTGCACCCAGACGAAGATGAGTTTCTCGACAGTTTGCAGACATCACGATAATCTACGTGCATTAAAAAGTCGAAATGCAAATATACGTTTACAACTTTCTCATCGAGGAGAAAAAGTGAGGAGAAAAAAAATTGGTCATAATCATTAGACACGCTTCGCGAGATTGCGATGAAGTCATTAAAGTGATGCCGGAAAATAAATGCAAGAAAAAAAAAGAAAAGAAAAGAAAAACCTCTTTACACATGCCCCAACTAACGATGCGCCTGAAATGATTCGATAGGTCGTGTGTTGTTAATTAATTCTGACCGTGACATTTGTCGTTTTATTTGTCGTTACGTGAATTTTTAAGTCCCCGCCAATGACCCCGTTCCGTAGCCGATAAAGCAGAAATTCTCTGGGATTTGTTCGGACCCGTTCACTGGCGCTTTCGTGGAGCTGAGATACTTCCTCGCAAGCTCTGTTGGTAGGCCAGGCATCTATCGGGATCCGGAAGATCTCAATCTACCTCTTTTCACTTCATGATCTCCGTAGCTCTATTCCGCGGATTTGGCGACCGCGAGACCGTTATCGCGACGCGGCTTGATCAGGGCCGGTCAGAGATCCACCCCCTTCTGCTCCGAGGTATAACAGGCGTATATCAAAAGCCGCAATTATGATTAACTTGAAAAATCTCCGCTTTTTCTCGTCGGATTTCGATTCCCAAGGCACATTCATGATCGACGGAAACTATATCTACATCGACGAGCATTCGGTCGGAGCTTTTTTGATAGTTAAGATTTTCTTAGGGTGAAAAAAACGATGCGATTGTTCTACCGAAGTTCATCGTGAAGTGCACGATTATGCCGAAGTAGAATCGAAGTTAGCCCCGCCTATATATGGAACGTGCAGAAAGAGATTTAAGAGATTAGTACATCCTAACTATCCTGAGGTACGTTCTTAACGTTATGTGGTAGCTAGTTGTTCCGGGACATGCAATGATTATTCTGATAATTACCTCACTGAATACATCCGAGGTATACGAAGATGGTCCGAACGTGGTTGAAGCATTGAAAAAAACTTGCCCTATCTAAAATTACAACGATACCACGATCCTATACGCCGTGCGCCTTGTAATACAGTGTATATCAGGAATATAACACGAAACACATTTTACACCTCTATCCGGCTCCTGATCCCCCGTTATCCCGAATAAAACATTAATTTTTATACCATTCGTTCGTATGAACATACATAACTAATTTGACATTTGAGAGGGTGAGATTAGCTCTGTTATTTTAAAACTGCAATCACTTCATCTGTACACTCAATTTCCAATATGGTATGTCGAAGGTACGACGTGTGCGTAATCGTTTCTTATAACAACTTTTCACGGATTTCAAATTATTACAGATCGTTAAAGTTGGATTGAGAAAAAACAATTCGACCGTGAAAAATTCGATGTTATAAATATACCATACAAGTTATAAATCGTTCCATATAACAATTTTTTTAGCCGCACACAGAGTCATGGAGTTTTGGAATAAATTATTATTCGGTAAGTATATTTTTTATATTTTCGTAAATCATTTAATATCCCTGAAATTTAACACTCTATGATAAAAATTAACGCTTTGTGTTTCAGCAACGTTATTTCTTTTTTTGCAAATCAATGGAAACCCTAGAAACAGTGATAATGTTCCCGATTCGTCTACCCAAAATTCTGACACATGTTCAAAAGTGTTCTACGAAATGATAGCGGAAGCTACTAACGACATGCGGACCATAAACGAGACCCACCTGACGTTGACGTTGAAGAAAATAACGCAGGATTTGATCCTATGTATTTTTCGGAATAGCAACAACTTCGCTAAAATTCCCGGACTTGCCGCGATAGGAAATTCGGTAGGAAGAAGAAATGCTGAATCGAGGCGATCGAGTGGAAACAGGATATTTACCGAGGCTTCAGCCTCCTCAGCTAGAAGAGCGATGATTAAAAAGCAGAAGCTCAGATTTCTTGACTTGTATAAAGTACGACTCGAGGACCGGATATGGCAAAGGCTTCTAGAATTCGTTTACGGAGGTTACGATAACGAGATTCAAGGAAACTACGTAATTCTAATGAGAATGATGCTCTTCGACGTGTGCGAGTCCGTACTCGGTGGAGATTTATTTAAAGGAGTTAAGCGTATAGTAGATGATGCACTGGAACCGTACAAAGCGGAAAAAATCAAACTTGGGATGGCACCCGATGATGTAATTTTGGAAGTAGGTAGAAGACTGAGACAATCGCAGGATGAAAATTGCACCAAGGACTCTAAACAATATTTCGTCAATATTCCAGCGTGTGATAACCCGGACATGACAGGCATGTTAAAATGTGTTTATTATAACGTAACCGGAATGACTGGTCTCCAATCCTGGCTCAAGGACGATCCTGACACCCCACCGGAATACTGGGAACCCTTCAAGACAAAACTTTACGCTGACGTAAACCGTTTGCTGTACGCGATGATAAGTAGTCGGGCTGTAGAAGTGAGCGGCAGTATGAATTTACAGAGCTCAAATTTGTACTGGGAAAAAATTTACAAGGTCAGAACATCGGTTGTCAATTGCATTAATTTGGCGCGTTTTGAACTGGATAGGATAGGGTATTATGCGAACGTTTCGGAAGTGAAAACAGTCAATAAATGCCTAAAATCTGCAAATGCGGACATTGAAGATCTCTTCGATTTTGTCATGCACTCTGGTAGCATAGGTTACAACGCATCTGCGGCTGTATCAGCGCTGAGACATGACGTTGCAAAAACCCTTAAGATGCAGCTTGATTTTTACAAAAATTTACGTCCTCTCAGTGACTTTGTACGCGAACAAATTGACTCTGGTATACTGGAACCAGACGACGATACTTTGCAGGACAAACGTTTCGCTTGGAGTATTGTGCTGGAGTGGGAAACGTCTCCTGAACCTGATGTGGAACAGCGATTGGTCAACCTGTTCGAAGGAGCTTCTCTGACGGATCCAAATTGCCCGTTAGAACAGCTGGATGAAAATTCACTGGACAGTATACTGGATAACGATTGCTGGAGATTGGCATTTGAGGATCTCTTGATCATCGAGTCAGCCGTTAATGCGGCAGGTCTTTCGCTGCAGGTCGTATTCTACGGAGAGCCAATACTGATGAATTACATCTACATCGTGGATCAAGAATTGGCAGCGGCGAGGCGGCGACTCCGACTTCTTCCTCCTTTTCTTACATCGGAACACGCAGATCCTATAGAGGAGTATTTGTTAATGTTGCACATGAATGACGATAATCATTTACACGACTCTCCGCAGACCGGTTTCAACAAGTATCCTAGAACCAACAAATTGACCAAAGCCTAGTTCGGTTCTTTGTTCCACGATTAAATGTATAAAATTCTATTCTTAGAAATATGGACTGGACCCACTGCACGGTAGGTGAAATTTGAAAACGTCTTTGAATATATGCCGTGAAAAAAATGTCATACCGAAGTAAAATATAAGATTTTTTGTTATTACATCTATAGAAAAAAAAAATGAAGGAAAGTGTATAAAAATTTCATCCGATTTCTGGTGTGATCGTAACTCACGATGACGTAATGTTCCAATTACTGGATTCAACGCTTGGGCGTGACACGTATGTTAATATTTAACACGTGCGGTAAGCCGTAACGAACTGATCATAATTGGAATTACACGTCTTGGACCATTTTTCATACGGGTCTTACACTCTTAGCGGTGTTGTACCGATAAGGTATAAGAACGCTCCTACATTTTCAGACCGCGAACAACGCCCGCGGGGTTATCCAACGAGGTCTCCTCGTGGAAAACTCTTCAGCGTACGCCGAAAGCTTTCTTGTAGATGAGAGAAAAAAAAAAAAAATATTTAAAAATTATAGAATCTAAAGACGGCGACTAGCGAAGCATTTCGATTTCCATTTTTCTCAAACGGTGTCGCTCACAACTCTCAAGGCAACAATCGTACCGTGGCTATCGCATAATAGGGAATTTTCATGCACTATTGGTCATCGTTGACAATGGTGAATACTTATATTTACTTTTTCGCTGACCAAACCCGCGAGCAGAGCAGTTATTTTATTGACCATCTCAGCATTCATCGTTCGAAACCTTTGGTGCCATAATTTTTACCCGCACGATATACGGAGTAGATGATATTTAAATTCCATTAAATTTATGCATTGGGGCGTGGATGACACGGATCAAGTTTGTAACTAGTACCACTAAGGTGCAAGTTTAGAGCGGTACACGTGATTATTTCATGGGAGTAAATAGAATCTTTAGTTCCTGGAGTATTAAAGATTCGCGTAGGACGAGGTGGCACGGAATTAATTTATTCTCTTGTCACACGGTGAATAAATTCGATTGACAATCTCGTGTAATTTTTCGATTCGAATTTTACGGTGGAAGGTAAAAAGAATATTGTGAAGAACTAAGAAGTCTGATAAGCATATAATTTACCGGATGTAACTCGATGGAAGTCGAGATGATCTTCGATACGTAGAAATGGTAGATGCGATAAAGAAATGAGTTTTAGAGTCGAGCTGCAAAGGGATATCATGACCCGTCATTAAAAGATTATAAGCCCGAAAGGCACCTGACGTGCGTTATTGTCGAGTCGTTTTACAGGCTAGTGACCGCGCGTACCACCTTCTACAAGGTTTACAGAGTCTCTCCTGCAGCTCTTAGCTCTTTACTCTTCTTTCTCAGTTCTCAGTTCTACGTTGTTCGTTCTACGTTCTCCACTCTCCATATAGCAGCAATAGCAAGAGCAACAGCAGCAGCAGCAGCCGCGGCAGGAGCAACAGCAGCCGCTATTATCTCGCGTTGGTTCTTTGCCTTTTTTGCTTCGAGGGGTCGAACGAAGATCTCTCTCAACGATACGCATTGTCCACAGGCGTTACTCTATGAACGCATTCCTTCCTCTTCCCTCAGCTCTCCTCCTACCGATGCTCGTCCACTTTTCTTTCTCTTATCCATCCCGAAGCGCTTGGAAGATTACAATTGATCCTCTCGATCTTAATTTCAGTATATCCGTTGTATACATCTGAATAACGGTTCTAAATAGTATTAAATCATTTTCTTATTCCCTCTGAAAAGAGACCTCCACGGTGTGCCGTGTGCGGGAGTATCGTATATTATAGTACACCAAACCTGCGGACTATTCATTGGTCGATCGTCTGCTCCGTTCAGGATCGGTTAGAACGGGGATATCGAGACGATGTTGGAGTTCAACGGGATCGTTATATGCCCCTATTATTGGTCGGGGTGATTGGCGACGATCGCGCGTTCAAATTCCCACGTCGATGTCTACGCGTCGTCGATCCCCTTGTCCGTTGTCTCGTCGTGTGTCGCACGTCGAGCAATCAGCATACTGCCTGCCTTAGTTACTTGCCGCGGTGCAGCGAGCTCGCGGTGACTTCAACTCCGGTGACGTTTGCCTTCTTCACTTCACTTCACTCCACTTCACTACGCTACACTTCACTTCGTTTACTCGAGCGACACTCGTCACTCGGTCAAGCTTCAAGTTCTCGGTCAGTCACTCGGACACACGAAGACACCTCAATCAGCTACAAATAGAAAGAGATAGAAAGAGAGTTAGCTCGGCTCACTTGCCCCTGCCTATCTCTTTCTCTTTCTCTTTCTTCTTCCTTCCACTTCTTCTTATTTCTCCTCCTCTTCTCTTTCTTTTATTTATTCCAGATGCGGAATTTACTTGACGTTCACCATCCATTCGCAATTTATCCCCGCACGTGCAACAACCGACTTACTCCTTAATTTACGCTAATCACTATATAGTACGCACTAATTAACTAGATTTACTCTTCCGGACATTATAAAGATCGGAAAACCTATACGTAAAAATAATATTACCCATAAAGCAAAAAAGAAAGAAATATAAATAAATAAAGAAATAAATTAAAACAGGTTTGGCCGGACGATTTTCGGGCTTACGTTTACGATATTGTAATTTTTCTCAACTCTCTTTAAAGAAGATCCGAATAAGTGTTCACTGTATGTACATATATTATACCAATCTCCATAACCCATACAGCTAAACGAAGCAATTTAAAAGCGTTTAAAAATAATCCTATTATGTTAATTCGTGCACTCTTGAATGGTGGGTAGGTATATAAAAGATCACAAGCCGTACGGCAACATCACATATATAATATATAGAAACTAGTGTAACGGGCTTTTTGTCGAATTAAAAATATTACCGAATCGCGTACCGCGGGTTAAACAGACGGACAAATTTTGTGTGGCCCGTCGATCCGGGGCAAAAAAAAATTAATCCTCGGTAGCAATCTACGTTTGGAACATTAATTTCATTGCACTCATATAAGTCCGAACAGTGTTAAGTGTGCTCTATAAATACAAACGCGGTTCTTTATACATAATGCATTTACCACGCCCTACGGGTCCACAAGACCCACAGTCGAGAACCAAACTATGTAACGTGCGTTGTAGAGCAATAATAATGATGATGATGATGATAATAATAATAATAATGGTTAACACGATTGTTGAGGAACCGATCCGGAGTCTCTTCGATTCATCAACGACGTCTTCGCCACGCCGCGGCCGCGCCGCAGCCGGTCGCTCTTCGACTTTTATCTGCGGATGTACAAGACGCGCTAAACTGTATCGGATTGACTGTCAGTTGTAATTCGCACGTAAAGTATATTTAATATGCATGTATATAAATACGTACACGTATACGTAGCTTAAGCTGCCGGTTGTGTAGAGTGGCTTTGGTTATAAGGCTAAACCCCATCGGTATATACGTAGAACATTTATCCGATCGCCTGTCACTTCGACTTCCTTTTCAAGAAATATATCAATGCGTTCCATATATAATACGTGAAAATAAAATAATCTGGAAAACAACAGGAAGATAATCCGAAAACTGGATAAAATCTTGATGCGTGATTAAATCAGTAAAATAAAAAATAATTCGTCATTCGAATTGGAAAAGATCATAATATGCCACAGCTGTTGTTCGTCCTAATTGTTTTTTGTTTTTTTTTGCCCTTTCTTTTGATCGGAATAAAAAAATAAGATAAATGAAAAAAGTAGTAACCATAACTAGCCTTATATGATTGGAGAGTGTAATAAATGATAAAGCGGACCCATGTTATCCTTATGGAGTTCCGTAGAGCTAGTAACGCGTGGGCGACGGTTGCATGGAGAACGCACACGTGCCTCATGAACGGAGTTCTTAATTGCTTCATTTCTACAACTTAAACCAAACCCACCCTGTCCATCTTGTCCTGCAAATCGCACACCATCTGCAGCAAGCCGCCTTTTGCTTCTTCTACTACCGCTGGTGGTGGTGGTGGTGGTGGTGGTGGTGGTGGTTCTGCGATTGCCGTGATGTTCCGGTAGCTACGTCTTATTTTTATTTATTTAGTTTTAGTTTGATTTGTTTTTATTTTCGTTACCGTATGTACGGTACACCGTATACACGACGTGTTATGCGTGTGCACCAGCTGTCATGAGTAGATCGTGAAACACGATTACAAACGCGCACACACCTATGAGATTTGCAAATCCGTTTCACCGACAAATTGGATCTCGATTTTTTTCTTATTCTTCATTCGTAACAGTTCGGTGTTATAGATTCTTTTTCTCGTTATTCCGATTCATTCACATGACTATCATCGTCGTTTTTGATCTCCCGTCCATTACCTATTTCAGGGTATATATCATGAATCTTGTTTGTGCAGAAAATATTCATTGACTGCTACGCGCATATCTTATAATTGCAAAACTTATCTAGAGTGTAATATTATGTTCGGTTGTATTTATGGTCACGGTATTTAACTGCTGATATATATTTTAACGGTATTATACTTGTGTGTCATTCGATTTGGTCTACCGGTAATTATTCATGCTCACCTTTCGTTCGCGTCAACGCAACGTTCGTACAGCTGTGAATAAATCATGAAAGTGTCCAGCCGGAGCCAAAAGTTTCAAAGACTGTAGATTAGTAGAAAATTGGCGAATAATTTTCTAACGACGAAAAGAAACAGACGATACGATGGCTCGTGAAAATGAAAACTAAACTCTGAAGAGCTGGAAGAAAAAAAGGGTGATAAAAAAACTAGGGGCAATTATAAAGGGACTTCCTGTTGTAATCCTTACTTTGTTATCCAGAAGATTTTACACCGGGACAGAACGGTTTAGCAGCTGGTAACAGAAGCAGAGACGGACTAAGAGGGTATACGTATTATAAGATTGGAGAAGCAGACGAGGTTTGTTCAGCGTAGCTTTCAGCTTAGCAGCATCGCTGGTATAAAGGTGGTTCAGCAACTGGAGCCAACATAAGGAGCAAGAGCAAGAGCAAGAGCAGAGCAGAGCATCAAGGGCCATAGCCCATAGGAGGAATGGACCATGCGGTTAGCTGCAGCGGCTAACGAACGAGGTCGGCGATATCGCATCTCTGGCGGAATGTACCGGGTTTGCGATCTCGAATCGGATCTCACATTAGCATTTTCTCCCCCAGGGGTCGTCGGCTGATGCCGTCGTTCAACGCGTTCAACGCGCCTATGGTGCGACCGGGCAAGACGACCGATGCTATGGTACCTTATTCCCTACGTCCAACATACTGCGAAGACCTTATAGCTGACTTCGATTCATCTAATCGATTTCAACGCATCTAATCGCCTTTTAAACTACACAACTTAAAGAGGACCCCCGATGCACAGCGATGTTCTTGACGTTGACAATTACCGGCGCAAACCCTTGTGAAGGAAAAAAAGAAAAACGATAACTTCGATTTATAAATACGATATCATATCTAGAGGCAAGCGAGGCAAAGAACAAAAAAAAAAAAAAAAAACTACAGTCAACTTTGTCGTTATCCTATAATCAATAAAAAGAGTTACACGTATCTGGATTTTTATTTTGTTTTTTTCGTCCACACTCTACATCCACTTCCGATGGTTGATTGACCAGGAATCCAAATCAGCTAACCAAATTGATCTGTCTATAAAATTGATCGAGTAATCGCCAATTTATCAATCTAAAAAAGTGAAAAAATGAAGATATCTCAATGCGATTTATTCCTAGCTTAATTTAATCCACGAATTCTTGTTCCTGGGGTCAAAATTGACCTGTGATCTATTTGTTCGGAAGTGGATCATGAGATCATACGTCGAGGTTTTTAGGGTCATTCTTCTGAAACGTTTCAAAAGATAGCTGGTAATAATCTGGGAGTTAACTCCTATCGATCCCGTCCATTGCTCGGGATGGTCAATATACCCTCGGAATGTGCCTCATCATTTCAGTTAATAAGTGTTCGTTTGTTACTATATCTATATACATAGAGATTTTTTTTTTAATTTTATTATTGATTCGCCATCGATTTCTCGATGTACACACACCGTAGAGCCGTCACGTGCTACCAGCTGCGCCGCTATGGTTTAATTAATCGAACAAATCTAAATCGTAGAAAATTCATCTCCCTGAAAGGAAGAATTTTTCTCTAAACCAGATTTTCTAGGTACTTCTCCTTTCTTACCTCGACCTTTAAAAGCCTCAAGGGCTCGTACGCTGCGATCTGGTTTAGTCTTCCGGAATGAACGCATCACTAGGTAAGTGCTCAGAGGTTCGTCCACCGTAATTACGGAACCATTAATTAGTATCCACTCAATTTGGTCCTATAAGGAAGATCAAAACTCTGGTTATAGTATTAGCTGGATAAGTATATCTGGTATACACACCATAAGATCGCCCCTAAATAAATAATTTCATGTTACGGTGCCGCAGTGTTTACTCCTTGGGATATACCAGGAATCAATTAGCTTCTAAAGTATATAGATTTTACCTATTTCGATCCAAACTAGATCGGGAAGAAATCCAACCGGGATCGGCGATAACCGCTATGAAAAATAAAACCGAGAGGAGCTATAGTGAAAAAAGAAGAAGAAATTAATCAATAACTTGTATCGGCCGGATTTTAAATAGAACCACCTAATAGTAGGCGATAGATTCAATATAATAATCCAAAGGTCCGAAACGTGATTCTTTTATAGCTACTTCTACATTATTATACTTATACTATTATACTACGTAGTAGTGGGTAGAATGACCACCATAGTCAATCGTAGACAGCATTCTTTTGTCTGGGTTCGAAACACATCCGAAACGTTCAAAGACATGCCTCCGGTTTCGGGCACAGCGTTCCTTCCCGGTTGAATTGACAGTTTGATTAATTGTTGCACGCGGCGCCGCCTACCTCTCCGTTGACATTTCAATCAGCCGAATAAATATTGAACGAACTATAGTTTTTCATTTATGTTGCAGTCCGGGCAATCGAGCTCTTCGCGCTGCACGAACATCTCGAACGGTACGAATGAACGTTTTTTTTCTTCTTTTTCTCCGAAAAGTTACGGGCTTCAAGATTTTCATGGTTTAACGATAAAAGAAACAAAAGAAAAAAAAATTGTACTTGATACAACGGAGCGGAAGAAACCTCTCGACCTCGGTCGGCGGATAAAATTCGTCTCGCGATATTATTTGGGGGAAAAAGTTGCAAGGTCGAATTTTGGGAATCATCGTTATTATCTGTATGTCTTTACGGTATGGGGAGAACCGGGCACTTTCTCGGAGCGTGCAGCCGCGTACGTGGTCTTGAAATTTTTTTCCAGACAAAACTTTCACCGCGGTCATTCAAGTGATAAATATGTGTGTATTAAGAGTAGATGATATCTGCTACACCACGGTAAGGAACGTCGGACTGATGGCTGACCGAACAACCAAACAGCCCCCGCATTAGAATATTGTCTCATTGCACCGGTCGAACGAATAGAAAAATAAAAAGTTCTTGGCTTAGTTCTTCCTGCACGTTTGACCTTAGCTCATGATTTTTCTATCGCAATATGTATATAACTCGTAGAGCAACTTCATACGTTCATTCGTTATCCAAATTGCCTCTTCTTTTTTTGTTCAGTTTCTATTTCTGGAAAAAAAAAATTATTCGGATTTATTTTCACTCAAATTTTAATAAATACTTTTCAACGCTTCCCGAGGTTCCGTGATAAACACATCCGATGGAAGATTCGAAGGGAAAAAAATTTTTGACACGAGTTCAGATCTGATTTATCGAGCCGCGAGAAGATGCGAGCCTAGGCGGGTCTCTGGAGTTTATTGATGATCATCCGTATTTGGTAGAGTTTTTGACTCTAAATATGCCCGTACGCCCCGGAACCCAGGACCGGTACCAGTGCAGAGAAAGAAAAAAAAAAGAAAAAAGAAAAAAACTAAAGTCGAAACTCCTGAGCTCCGGTTACCGTGTGCGTGGTAATGGATGGACATCGTTTCTAGGAACGGCGTTAATTCTATTAACACGATAAATTTAATAATTCAAATTTATTCATCATCTCCCATCTCACAGCTATAAATGTGCATGCTTTTTCCGTAGACCGATTACTCTTATTCCATAATTTGGAAACACTAAAACCCGTCCTAATTTTTTTAGAATTTCTGATCGAATAATCGCGAGTCGAGCAAAAAAAGATGTTCTCTCATCCCGCATCGTCGAATTTAATATGCGATCGTTATGTAACTATAACATGAGATCTGGCGAGGCGATAAATAATAAAATGATAAGAAAAAAGAGACATAAAATTTCTTCAACAAATAATAAATGACAGTCGAAATGTTTCTCGGTTGTAATTCGATGCAGTGTCGAGTGCTCCGTCACGGGTTGACATTTCCCGCCTCCTGCAGGAGGACGACGTGTCATCCTTTGTAGACGCAACTAATTCAGTCAGTTCCCTCGACTGTTGTAAAGTCGGTGTGTAAGTATAGGTTGGAAAGAGTGGTGCTCGTTCATCTGTTACGGGCAGAACCTGAGTGACATTATCATACGTTCCAGTCATCCTGCAGCGTTTGATACGTTACCGAAAAGAAACTGTACGTACGTATGCTTAGATTATCATCGAATCGATTCGCCGACTTTTTCGATAAGTTCAATCGCGTGTAAAATTTCGCGATGAAAGATTATATGCGAAAGTTTGAAAGGGAAGGTTTTTACGGGAGAAATTAATTCAACCCGGAGTTTATCATTGCGGCGGTCTTGCTTCGTATTATAGGTATAGGTATATACGTATAATTGTTCCTCGAGCAAAAGGTCGCGGAATTTATAAGTTGGCGCCGAATGCGATCGAACAACTGGTTTCAAGACAGCGGTAGCTGATAGGAATATTAATTGTATGCTTTGACTCTCTATATGCGTCGTTGGTTAGCGGCGACTGTGGTAAAAATTTTCGAGCTAATAACTGTCTGGATTATAAAATGCGATAAAAGCGCGTATATACGTTGATCAGGTGACGGATGAGATCCGTTCTTACCATACGTTATAATTGTATACAACAGTCGCGGTGTTGGAAAGACAAAAAAAAAACATGAATAAAATAAAACAAGAACCAAAAAAAAAAAGAAATAAACGTATGAATAATTTCAATGCAGTTGTAACATTTAGTTGTGTGCGCGAATATATGACCCTGTTCGCAACTATAATATGGCAATTATACCGATAACCTCTGGGGCTACCTGCAATCGCAGTAATTTCTTTCTTTATAAACGTCAAGCATTCGTTATTAGTTTAACAAATCACCTCGTATACTTTAGTCTTATTTGTTCAACCTCAGTATCTGTGACACGCGCAACACTGCAGGTACCAATACTTTCGATTTTAAAGGTGAACGCGTTCGACGTGAACTCGTTGCGGGCAGAGTTCGAAAGACAAAAGAAATTTTCTAGAAAATATTCCCAATTTTGTGATCAGCTGTACCCTTTCCATAATAAAATCGATCTGCAAGGACGAGAATAAAAAGATCAGGAAAATAAAAAAAAAATCTTCCTGTTCCTCCGGCTCTTTTTTTCCCCCTCATAGAAATGCTCGACTCGGTTGATAGTTAACCACGACGAGGATGTTTTTACCGCAAAGTTATGCGACCCCTGACACTTTTCTTATACCCGTTCGGACAATACCTAACTATGGTGGTTTCGTTTTATTTTTATGGGAATCTTTTATACGCTAATACCGTGAGGTAGTGCAAGTTTACCAGGTAATACCTGATCGGTATATCCGGTTCTACAAATTTATAATCACAATTCCGATGTCACGAATTTGAGAACGTGAAGAAAAAAAATATAGTTGTAGATTCCAAAAACAGCCTCCTGCATAAGACAGCAGATTCGCGTTGTTGAACTTTTTATGTCTTTTCTTTTCTCGTACAAAGCGAGCAGGATCCTTACGGGTTAATTGTGAATCTGAGAAAACAGGAGAGATTGGCATCTGAAATGCAAACTGACAGTGGGAGAGACGTATTATACGTATATACATACCGTACGCGCGGAGTTGATCTCAGACGAGTCAGACCAAAGTAACTTAACTTACAGGTTGAATAAACGCAATCAGAAATTCACAGCAGCTGCTAAGATATACTATATGCATTCACTACTCCGCACGGAATCCCTTCGGAACATCCACCGCAGTGATTCTCAGTTTATCGATCGCTTAGTGGCTAAAAAATTGATCATCGTATCCGAAAAACACGTAGGCAACTATCGAAAGAAATATTTTTCGTCCTCGCCCTCCTCTCCAATGGTTTTCCGATACAGTTCCTAGTCCGGTGAAAAGTCGCAGAGAATCCCGTCGTAAAAGAGAAAGAAAAAAAGGATCAAGTGAGTGAATAATTTCCTCTAGAATTTAATAAACAAATTAAATAAATTATCTAACGCAACGGCGTCATCGGTAACACGTAATTCTAATATGGAAAGTAAATCCATTTCACATGGTTTTGTGCGCGAGTTGTTGGTATAATACGTTAGTAGTTTGAATGTGTGGGGGGAAGGGATTAATTATAATCCGTAGACACTTGTAATTACAAATGCTAGCCACTGCACAGGGAGTGCAGGAGAATCAGAAGCAGAAGCAGCAGCAGCAGCAGCAGCAGCAGCGGGAGCACCCGTCGTATATAGTTGAGTTCGTAAGGCCGTTTGGTTGCAATGAGACGACGCGAGTGACTTTGAGACTTCAAGACCTCGGAGAGGATGCGTAGGCACCGCTCTTGCCGTTGCTCCTGCTTCTGCTGGTTCTCCGCAGTGAGGAATTGCGTGTAATTGGAGGGCGAGTTCGCCATATATCTCGTGGTACGTTGCGTCCTTTTCCTCCCTATCGCTATAAGAATTATATATATTTTCCTCCGTAGGTTTCTGCGACGCAAACTGTCAGCCATATGTACAGGTAGGTTGAGGTAGGTAGATGTAAGTACCCCGCGTACGGGAGAATAATACCCTCATAGATTTCCCTCGGGGGATTGCTATTTGCGGACTAATAAGCTCCGAGGATACGACTTTGCATTGTAATAACAAAATTACAGGTATAACGTACAAGTTTTTAAAAATTCTTTTATTAATCCTATATACACTTTTGAAAATCTCAAACGATCTTTCTTCGATCTGTAACCTCCATCGCGGATGAAAATTATTCCACGATCGCAAGTAGCCAGCCTTCTTCTTTTCGCTTGACATTTCTCAGACAACTCATACAAGTACCGAGGATATGAAATACGTCCTCGTATCGCACGATGGTTATTTCTTGGATAAAAATTGCGGTGAAAAAGAGAATAAAAAAAAATGTGGGATTCATAGCCACGGGATAGACTGCGGACATCAGTCAGTCTCGAACGCCCACGCGTCATATAAGTTGGATCGCAGACAGGAGGAGTTGAAACTACTCGGTGGTACGAAGCAGACCGGTAGGACCGAGAACGTCTTTCCAGCGGACCTCCAGAGTTGGAGCGAAAGAAACGATCCGGACTATACGCTTACTTGGATTACACGTTCACCGGGAACACAATGCGGTATCAGATCGAGAGGGCGAATTTTTACCCACCCAATGCAATTTAACCGACTCAATTGGTTCGTGTTCACTAAGATTTTACGGCTGAGCTTTGATATAAACGCGACTATAAGAGCTGCTGTTACTTCTGCTGCTGGGCATACAGCTGGAAGACGGATTGAGGTTTTATCCTTAACTCATGAGACTATAAGTCATGGTGTACATATCGATCGCGATACGCTGTACTGAGTTTGATAATTCGATGGGCGCTGCGGAATATCTTAGTAATTGGTCAATCAACGATCGTTAGAAACCGTGCGCGATATGTCTGGAAGTGGCGGTGCGATAATCCTATTAGACCAAATATACCGGGTGCGATAGAGGAAAAAAAACTAAGGCGTTCGAAAGAGAGAATAAATCGAATTTCGTTTATTGTGAAAAAAAAAAAAGATTCAATTTTCTCCGACTCATTGAATGGTTTGCTTGAAAGTGGGCAGTTTTTTTATTTTTTCACCGTGACTATTTTTGTGAATTAATATTATATATTCGGCGGGTGAATAAATCGCTGTTATTCCCCGGATGAGTTTTCGAACTCGTTATAGTTGTAGGATCTCTGAGCCCCTCGTTAAGAACCTTAACGACCCTAATGACGCAATTAGCGAAGAATTTGGCTTGGATAAAACGAAATGTGTTCGAGGATGCTTCCTCATTCCTTATTCGATTCTAGAATCCTTTTCTCTAAGGCGTTCTTCTAGAAGAGCAACTCCTCGCCCTCCATGTTTCTGCATTCTGTCTCGAGCGCGGTGCTTGTTGCACTCCTGCAACTCGCATGCGAATCGAACATTACCGACCCCGCTATTAATTGCCTTTGTGCCATACGCTCGCTCCGACACCTGCGATTCTCCCTTGTCCTCTGGTACTTCGTTTGTCTTTTCTTTCCTCCTCACACCTACCACAATTACCTCGATATTTGCATACCGTTCTTTGATACGCAATAACCCAGAAATAGGAAAAAAAAGAGGAACGAAAAAAAAAGAAAATTATTTGCATAATTTACATCAGGTTCAAAGATATCACCGATCTCACAGGGAGATATGAGGAGCGAAGACCTTGTACATATGGGTGATTCATCTTTTTCTCTCTGACTAAAGATCGCGACAGAAGACCCTCCGCAATCTTATGTACAGCATATACCATATACACGTCGTATGGACAAGATTCATTTACAGAAAGTTCTAAACTACAGTTTAAATCCGCACGCTACAGAGTCGTATACGTAGTTATAGTACGGGTAGTGTGTCGAGCTGTGTTTTATTGCTTGGTATCGAATTTGATTTTTAAGAGATGCTGCAGCTGCCGTGAATAGAGAAAAAAAAAAAGAGAAAAAAATGACAGAAGTAAACCTAGGAGTAAGTAACTCTGCATACCTATAAGGTGCGATATATAGGGAATAAGAAGAGGAAGGAAAGAAAGAAAGAAAGAAAGGTGCGAAGGAAGCGGTAGCAGAGCGATGCGGAGGTATAAGGTCGTGCAGGGTTCGTGCGAGGGTGTTCGGATCGTGTCAATGATAGAGTGAATTTACGGCAGTCACCTCTCGAATCCATTTGTTCCATCTGCATCTGCTTAGCACGCTAATGTTAGCCTCACCACACTCCATTTCGCTGAAGAATCATTTTGTTTATTTTTTCTCTTCCGTTTCTTTCATTTTACCGAACAAAGAAGTGGAAGAAGATGGAAGTATGAAAATCTATAATTGGGAATACCCTCCCTAAATTTTGGCGAATCGATTCGACGTGGTTAAATATTTATTCGGTAAACGGTGCAGATCTACGGCGTACGTTTCTGATGGTTCAGGGGGTTTTCTATTTGTCGTATAAATGCGGCAAGTGAACGGTGGTGAATGCAAGTTGATTTACGGTAGGTGCCCCGAGGAGGTTGCGCGCGAAGAAACCACGCACGGTCTTGTTATCGGCGAACGCGTCCTCGCAACTTTATTAGTGGCTGCAAAGGCGGTGCCCGGTGCAGCCCGTTGATGGAGCACTTCCTACGATCCTCCGGCCTACGGAGCCTAAGGATTTCTCGACTCTTACGTCGTGTACGAAACAAACTTCGACGAACGTAGTTTCCAACTCACAAAGTTACACACCACATTCACCGCGAGATTTCAACGAGCTCTACCTACCTTACATGTATCTAAAGGACATCGAAGACCTCGTGCACTTTTACACATGCACGAGTACACATATAGTGAAGTAGAATAGCTAAGTTGTTAACATTCGTTCAATGTCGTGAAGGTGGTCGGTAAAGGTGTGAAGATAACTCGTTCGGTCGATCAGACAGCCCGGCGTTCGTTACAAATGATAAGGAAACTCATTTGATTTCATTTATTTGTTAAAAGACATCTGACGGGACATTTTCTCTCTATGGATCTGATGGGTTCGGCTACCGGAAATGACAAAACTCGATCGTTTCGATTTAGTCCGCGCGATTTCTCGGCCCATAAACATGGTCAAAGGGGTAACGAAAACGTGTAAAGGCGTCGCTCTTATCTGTGTCCGTTGCTCGGTGGTTTTTTATTTTATTTTTTTTACTTCTTTGCAATCTTTGCGATACTTTATTTTCTTTTAGCTCGAAACATTCCTCGTCGATATTATGCGAGACGTAAGTCGCGAGTCGTCCTTTTCACGGCGTGGTTTAACATTGTCTTATCTCCGTAGCCGTACGCACCGAGCATCGCAGCGACGTTGTCGAAGTTATGGCTCATTCTAGATAGATTCCATTTCTTTCCGGGGCAAAGGACATACCTGCCCTCGTTAACGGTCATGTTCAACGAGATACGAAACTAACTTTAGATATTCCGGTAATTCGAATTCTATAAGAAAAGCAAGGTTGTATCCAAGGCTTTCTCGAGTATGGTAAGCTTGTTCGCGAAGATTTTCTGAATCTATAATTAAGAATAAATGCGTAGGGAATTCGATTTTGCGGGCTGACTTTACGCTCGTATATTTATTTTACCTGTCAGCGCGCTGTGGTTAAATTATTCGCAAATTGCGTAAGCAGAACGCCAGGGTTAATTTATTAATATTAATCTAACGCTTCCCCGAGGGTCCAAGAAATGTTCGAGGTATATAATATGTGCAGAGTGCACGCCTGCGTATAATAACGTTTCAACCGAGTGCATGCGATAACGCAATAATTTAACCAAAGTACACCATTTATTCATTGAAAAATAATCAAACTGTCGCTAAACACGGCGACTATCCGATTCGAACATGAACTGCACCTTATACTTCCCTTTCGTGTTCTTACGGACAAGTATATAACGGTCAATTTTCACGTGTAATGCGAGGTGGTGCAGCAGCGGCTGACCGACTTATTTAAAAGGTGAAATAAAAAATTGAATAAATAAGTGTATTCGGGGAGTGATCAATCGGAGTTTGATAACGAACGATCTTTATCCCGAGGAACGGATCCTTCAAAGTCCTCTCGCACGTAACGACGTAAGACATGAAAAGAACGCAGGCCGCGTCACGCACACGGGGAGCTCGAGCAGCGTAGGAAAGACACGTATGTGTATCTCACGCACGTTGGAGCGGCGGGCATTATGAAGACTGACCAACAGAGAGGCTGGCGCACGCAGGGCCCTTTCACGTGGGGGGCACATCTGTGCCGGCGGCACGACAGCGTGTTCGCAGACCCCGCCCGTCGCGAGGCGGTCGGTCACGACTCGGGCCAACCTGATAGCTGCCGGTACCATAGAGTATGAACTCTCGGAAGTATTGACCATTGCTTCGTCAATGGAGTTGCTTAAAATCAGGACAAAACCATCCAGGTCTTGGACCAGGTGGCAAACGACGAGATATTATTTAAAAGCAGCTACTACGGGGTCAGGTTCTTGCCCCTGTGTGGTGTCAGGCAAACCGTGTTGTTGCCATACATATACGTATAGGTATACCCTGCTCCGCACTTTCCAGGTGATGTGCAGGAGGAATGGGTTATGCTGCTGCAGTATACGAATTTCTTATTTATTCTTCTTCTTATTTTCCTTTTTTCTTTTTCTTTTTTTCTTCTTCCTTTTTCGAGGGTAGGTATAGGTACGCACGTTCGTTCGTTCGTTCGCAGCGGTAGCTTGAATTTTATATACTTTGTGGTCAGTCCGGGATTTGCTATCGTAACTTTACCAGCGGCAGCGGCAGTGTTGGTTTATACCGCGATCGGGAGTAAAGAAGGGATCATGACCTCTAAAGAGCTTCTATAGCTCGCAGAGTACTCGAGGAGTACTTTTCCTTCGTTCAACAGTGATCGTTCGGTTTATTATATAAGGGAGTTGACTCGACCCTTTATACAACGACCATTTGTCCAGCAGTCAATGGTGGCTCCGGCTATTAAGAAGTTTTTTCAAAGACGTACCACTACCTGGTGACCGGACCGGCTAAAAGACGACTAATTATTGTAATTAAAAGCCTCGAGGGGCGGCGATCGGAGAAAGGTCACGTGGGCGCGGACTTAGCCCGAAGACAGCTACCAGAAAAGATGATTTGCCCTTGGTTATATATCTATAGCTCGTCGGTTATTACGAAATCGGTATAACCGATTTGATCGGATTGAAATAACGCCTCGGGTTTCAAACGGTGGTTTGATTCCGGTGGTCAAAATCACCTTGAGAAATAAACGATAAATATCACAAGGGGATCTCGGTGGCCCCGACTTTTGACCGACGGTAATATAACTAAAATTTAACCTTAATTCGCATCAAAATTTTCAAAACTAATTTTGGCTCTGTACATTTTTTTTTTTTTTTCTTGTAACTTATTATGTCAAAGATTTATATCGCGGAATTTTTCGTCGATCAACTTTATCTGGCGGATCAGATCATCAGGGATGCAGGAGATATTTTGGAGTTTCTGATCAGAGTGAACGTCGCCGATTTTCCAACCTTAGAAATTAGAAGGCAGAATCTAACCTACGCTAAAGTAGATTGCCCGAAAAATCCATCGCACTTAGATTTCAAGGCCGGACAAGCGTTTCACTTTACTCTACCCCCAGAAAAATTTGCTGAAAAAATACAGAAGCATCGACTTTCGATAAAAATATTACGTCAGGGTGATTTCATTCCCATTTGTCTCGCGGAACTTCCGTTATCGGGATGTCTCTGCGACAAGGTGAATTAGTTTTGAAAAAAAAATCCATCCGAGTTTGTAAAAAAGGACATTCTATTCTCGGTATCTGATCTGTTCCAGGCTCAGCTGAAACCTTTCGTCTTCGGAGGTGTGATCGGGCTGGTCGATATCGGAGGTAATCCATCGGGAGAAATAAGCGTAACTTTACGAATAACTTGTTACGGGAAATTTGTTCTCACAAGTTACGTTCTTGAAAAAGAATGTTTCCTTTTCAAAAACAACCCCGAAGGAGCGGAATTCAGGGTGTCGAACCTGTCGGATGATTCTATACGAAACGAGGAGTTACCGCAGGTTGCCGGAAGATACGATCCTAGTAAAGATGATGCTAATAAAATTTCACCGGAAATGAAAGACACGCTGTTACGTCTACCTTGGGAAGATTTGATGCGCGATATCGGAGGAATTTCCCCAGGGGCGGAAAAACTTTCAGTCGGAAAACCGCCCCCCAAGCAACCTCGAGCACCTTTAACTCCTGCAGCAGATACGGATTACGCGGTGGCGCCATCGAAGACGTTGAAAAAGAATAAAATAAGCAAAACGAAGGAGAAGAAAAAAAAGAAAAAAAATAGTTAAGAGACGAGATCCGCACACCGCGGTTTACCCCGAGTTAATGATGGCGGAAATAATAAAAAAAATCAGATAAAATAAAATAAAAATAAAAATAAAAATAAAATAAAAATTTATACTCGATACTCATCATCGATCGCGAGTCTCCTTCTACTCGCACTCCGGAGTTTCAGTTCATCTTTTTAATTTCCTATCTCTCTCTCTCTCTTTCTCTCTCCCTATCCGCATCGCTGTAACCACACCGAGGTCGTGTCCTACGAAGACAAATCTCCCGGGTTCGCGAACAGGTTTACGCGTTTACGTAAACCCGACGCGATTCAAGATCTTCCCCAAGCGATTCCCCGCGCTATCCACGTTCAGCACTCCAACTTTTACTCGAAAGTGTAATAAGTGGGGTGTCCAGGTTTTATCCATACGTACATACATACACCGCACATGCGAATCTTTTCCACCGACTGAATCAATTCCCTGTATAAATCATAAACTCCGCATATACCCGATATCAAGCCCCGATAAAACTTCAGACCTCTTTTTACCCTGTCATATCCGTCGCGTGAGAACATGACTATAAGCTGTAGGTATAAGACGCGGATGTTCGTCGCCGCTGCGCCGAGTACGTCGGACTTTCTCGATCATAATAATCTTTTCAACCCTTCAATTTTATCGGGAAAACTTTACCGCCCACCTCATATACTCCGTCGGAGGAAAAATTTGAAAAAATTATTCAGCGATCTATATTACCGATATTCGAATCCTGAATTAATCCAACAATTATATATCTTACGAGCTCCTTATCATTATTAATATTTATTGGTCGAGACGATCGACGGTAGCCCTCAGCACGGTGCACATACCTATACCCGATAGTTTAAAACTCACTACGTTTCCGTGATAATAACGGTACATATAGGTATAATAATATACATGTGCCAATATTGTAGTTATCGCGGGTATAATTTCATGGAGGAGGTATATTAGACCATTACCTTATACTGTAAGGATCTCCAGTGCGGAGAAATAAACTGAGCAAGAAATAATTGTTGGGAATATTGAGCGAATGGGGTATGTAGCCTACAAACAGCTTATAGCATGTATACCCAATATTTAAAGCAGCGGCAGCGGCAGCGGCAGCGGCAGCGGCAGCGGGATAGCTTTCCAGGGTAAACGG
The DNA here is from genome assembly GCA_963932425.1 of Athalia cordata. Classification (NCBI taxonomy): domain Eukaryota; kingdom Metazoa; phylum Arthropoda; class Insecta; order Hymenoptera; family Athaliidae; genus Athalia; species Athalia cordata. Next base: position 40,110,143 of record OZ010626.1, read on the forward strand.
GGGTCGGATATTATTACTTAGAAACGTATAGAACCACGCAAAAGCCATTAAGCTTTTTAGTCGAATAATTACAATAATGCTAGGCAGACTTCAGCGAGACAGCAGCCGCAGCAAAAGCAACAGGGCAGCTTAGAGAATTCTCTAGTGATAATAAAAGCAGCATTTTATGCAACTATACCGATAATACTACGTTTTATCAATTCTCCTGAATTTCTTCTTTTTTTTCCACGCTTTCATACCGTGCGAAATACGTACTTTAATACCATGTGTATTTAAACGTTTCGAGTATACGATAATCATGTTTCTTCGTTCGATCAAATCCATAACCAAAATCGCTAGCTCTTTTTACAAAACAAACGAATTCAGCTCGCCAAACTCCAGGTAAATCGGAGGACGTTCATACCATATAAGATACAAAATCACATATGAGTCCGGCTCGCGTGCTCGCAGCTCATAAGGTTCCCGTGGGTCATGACGGGGCTGAAGCACCGGAAGAATTTACGACGGAACTATCCTCAGTCGCTGTTCAAAATCGGTTTATCAATTACGGAAGGAAAAGCGCCTAAAAATAATATCAAGAGATAGAAAAAAGGATCGTATCGGAAATGACCGATCGGTAATGTAGTTTTTTTTTTTTTTTTTATGCATAAATTCCTTTGTATCAATATGAGGAACGTGCGCGTGGCGTGCACTCCTCCCCACGTAGATCTTGTACGAAAGAAAGAAAAGCAAAAAAAAAAAAAGGAGAAATATTTGAAGAATAAAAAAGAAGAAAGGAAAAGAAAGGAAGAATAGCAGGTAGCTTCGCATGTATATCCTGTAGGGTATGTATACGGCACGGAGCAATTATCTGCTTAGCCTTATAACGTACCGAACGACTAGAAAAAGCGAAGTTTGCTTCACAGAAAGTTTACGACTCGCCGCGAAACTCCCGGCTGCTAACGTATGTTTTATGAAATACCCATAGCACCAGTACTAAATACACCATAAACCAACCGGGATTGCCTGTAAACTCTAAATGCCAGCTCAGCGGCCGCAACTAGAAGAGAAAACTATTACATATCGAACGCCTATATGTCTCTCACTTTTAAACTTCATTCAAAAAGCTTTTTCTTTTTTTTTTCGACCAACCAGAGGTTAAATAAATGATAATAAAATAAAATTCTCTATACCATTCATTTGGTTATTGATTATTTTATACACGCCGGTATTTTTAATGAATTGCATGCACGTTAGATTATACGGGTGTTTTAGAACGACCGAGTCCTCGTTCCGAAGTGACCGTAACTGGTGATTCCTTGCTCAGATATTGGCCACAGTGAATAGTACGATAAATAAGCTTCATTAGAAATAATCAGGGCGGGAGGGTTGCCCACAATGCTATCTAAATGACCCCTTCAATTCATTACGGACACTTCCTCGTCTCGATTCAATCGCGGTTTAAATTTAAGAAGAATGAAAAAAATCGCGGACGCGATACCGCGGCATTTTTCTTTCGTACGATTAAACGAATCCACAATTTATCAATCAATTAATGATAAGAAATAAAGTTTCTTCTCATTTTTACCTCAAACTCATCAGAGTAGATACTGTGAACCGGTTGTTAGTATATTTGACTTTTTTCACAACGCGGCTCGTCGCAACGAGTTTAATATATTTTTTTTTTTATTATTTCCTGCCGGCCGACAGAATTGATACCCAGCTGCCTTTTTCTGACGTCTGTCAAAACGTGCTTTTTATATACGTGCGATCCGTATTAAGTTATACTTCCATGCCACCGTGGTATTTGGGTTAGAATATACGACGTGACGTATAGTTTTTTTAATTTATTTCTTTTCACATTTCTCCTATATATGAATTTCTTTATTTTTAATCATCTCCCGCGCAGTTCGGATCTTCGTACGGACGTGCAGTGCGAGTTCTATAGATACCTCATTGTTGGGTGGACGTATTGAATAATCATTGTTGGTAACGATATCACATTACATCCGTTTGTCAGTATTATGTGCCTGACTAGCGCGTTACAGAAGCAACAAGCTACTCCGGTATCATTAATAACGATATGCAATGCCCACAATGATTTAAACATGCTTCCATTTTAAATGATCTCGCCGATGATCATTGCTCAATTTATAACATCGATCAAATACACGTCCCATTATATACCATACGGGCCGAGAAACTAATGACCTATTTAACTATCTCATCTCGATAAACACCCTCCAGATAACATGGACATTAAATATTCCACCGAATGATTTCTAGCATTTAGATTTTTCGAAATCAAAGATTGACATCTTCGTTACAATCGGATTATTTTCCAACCCGTTCGAGGTCACGATAAAAAACATTTCAATCTACTTTTCGATTACCTTATCGTATTGAAATTATTTTATTCTATTTTTTTTTTTTTTTTCTAATCTATCGATTTTTCCTTCTAATATTTTTAATTCCTTTCGTTTTAATAAAATCACTGACGGCTGGTGGTCCGTCACGGAAAGATGAGTGGCGATAAATATTCGATCTAATCATAACCGACGTAGCGAAGTTTGAATTGAATTAATTGTGTACGTTATTAATGCGATAGCCACCCGCGGTGGGGTCGGTCTTAAGAATGATAAATCTGTTGTTTAATTAGTATAGCAATTAATGCGGTGTGCTCTCTGTATCTTCTTGCTATTACCTGGAGCACCAACTTCCTCGAGATAACATCCTGCACCCCGAGGTCACGTGACCTACAAAAATCCACCCGCGAGAATTAGCTGACCCTAGGAGAAGAAAATTTTCGAACGCCTTCAGCGAGCTTCAAATAGTGCAGTGTAGCGTATTATTTTTATTTTTTTTGTTGTTCCTTCAAAAGAATTTTGGAGTGTTTTTTTTTTGGTTTCACTTTTTGGTACGGAGAATTTTAATTAAAAAAATATGATCGAAATGACGAGTCGAGTTGATATCGAGCCTCGTTAAAAGCTGTAAAAAATTTCGCGAATCGCATCCTCGGGGCGGACGAATTCTGACGGCCCGGCCGGCAGCCATCAAACGCGTTGCGGGATCGGGTAAAATATAACTATAGCTTGAAGTTAGCTCCAGGTAAAACTGCAGGCGCAGCAAAGAAGGTGAAGTGGGAACCCTATGGGCCGTTGAGAGTTGCTCCTGCGACCCGGTTGACGGTAGCTAATTAATGCCCTGTCGTTTTCCAGGTTCTTGCCGCGGTAACACCGTGCGCGAGAGGAACGACGAGGAGGAACGGCTCCAGGAGCTCAGGAGCTGCTGCAGCGGGAGCAGAAGCAGCAGAAGCTGCGGTATCTATAGAAGCCAAATGGTTCAGCCTCCGCTTCGCGTTGCTGATGCCGCTGTAACTTATCCTCATGGAACAGCCGCAACGATCGCGCGGTTCCAGCGGCATGTAATAGAACTGATTACGGGCCAATTAATGGTCGCCCTTGGTACATTAATTGCAATTACGAAATTAGTAGGGCGTGTTGTGCACATGCGTACGCTGTCATTATCGCCTCCAGCTTCTATAACACAAGGTTTCAGCTTTTCCTCTCCTCCTCCAGCTATTATATTATGTATATATACCTTCGAGAGTAAAGATTACACCTATGTGCCGCCGCCGGCGGTATACTATATGGTTTTATGGGATATGGGCTTACGGGGTTTGATAAAACCACCGCATTATGGACCGAGCGTAACTCTCACAATTCTTTTTATCAATCGCGCGATATTACATCGCAAACGGTGCAGAAAAACCCGACCGATCAACGCCTCTCGTCTCAGTTATTAAAATTCAGGACAAACATATCACTATACATATATCTCATTTACGCGAGTCATTATACCTCGTCTATAATAATTTCAGTATTTTTCTTTTTTTTTTCCTCCTGCATTTTACACACATGCGGGTAGGGAACTGACGGAACGTGAGCAACGTTACAAATTCAGGGGCAGCTCTATAGAGCTTCGGGCTATGAAAAATAAATGCGTGTAAAATACTTGCAACGAATCATATATTGCGGCACTTCAAAGTCTCCATCGACTTGTACGTTTCAAATTTTTACGCGATATGCAAAACTTGCTTTTTCTATCCACCTTACAGTCTCTCGCATATTATACATCTACTATCCATAGTGGCGCCAATTTTGTGAGAAAAAATGTTCTTTTTTTTTTTACAATATTTATGTTATCACATCTTCGATCTACGTTTGAAATAAACTACTTAATCCGTTGAGGAGAATTCAATCGTTTTTCCGTCGCGTCCCGCAGCTCCTCTCCTCGATTTCTCGCTTTCGTTTTATTTTTAGTTTTATTTTCATTTTATTTTATATTATTTTATTGTACCGATCCGCCGTCTAATAATAGGACGTCAGTCTGTTAGGTCCTGATTATTATCCGAAGATCAAGGCCGGCTAGTTACTCCGCGGAGAGCTACCGTTAAATCAGATGATGGTACCAGCTATAACCGTATCGGAATCACCGCGACCACCGATCCAATTTTCTATCCCACTCTTATCATTTAATTAAAATTCATATAGGTATACCGTACTACGCTCTGTAATAACGTACAGTATATACGCACCCGTATACCCCATAAACGCGTCAATCGAACACAATATACTATACATGCCCGTGTGAAAGAATTTTTTATTTATTCTTTTTTTTGTTTATTGCTCAAATTTTATTCATTATTCTTGAAGTATCTTGATATCTGGGAGGAATAATATTCATGGAATATCTGAAAGGGATAATCGGTATAATAATATCAGGTTGGTATTACACACGTGTATAACAGTTGCAGCTGGGATATGCAACGTCCTCGCAAATTGTAACAGATTTGAACGATATTTCAGATGGTTTGAAATCGCGATTTCCCACTAGATAGATAAAAGGCGAGAGTAGCTAGTTTGTGGTGCATATGTTTCATAGGTGCATACATCCTATGGTGGAAGTGAGGTAGTTTTGCGGTTGAAATACTTGTTCCATATAGATAGCGAGGTTTACACATTGTATGTAAGATGCGACGCGGTTATATTATAAGGAGAATTTTCTGTCGGAGGATAGGTATAAGGTGAAGTGAACTGGAGCTTACCTGCGTGTTCACCGTTTACCATGATTTACTCGGATCTCGTGGCATCTCAAAGCGACCGCCTATGCCCCACTTGGGGGTAGGGTACACGTTAACCTGTGTGAAGCGTCCGCCATTTGCATTTCACATTGTTATACCTGAACGAATGGTTATCCTGTCAATGCGGGTAATATATCGATAAAACTGTTATATGCTTCGGCTATGAAACGCGCGCACAACCGGGATCTCTATGAAGCTAAAGATTACGCCTTTAGCCTCGGGTATTATACTGTAAGACTACTCAGCTGATGCTCACTCTTTTCTCACAATAAGAATCGTACAGTCATTCCAGGGTATCGCGGATGTAAACTCAAATTATACTACCGATCGACCCGATGCTCCCCGGGTCATTCCATTCGATACGCCTTCAAAAATCACGTCGAAAAATATCAACGATTATCGATATTTTCGATAAACAATGGAAACCGATTCCATTGATCATATTTTAGAATTTCTTTCTTTTGTTTTCTTTTCTAGACTTAGAGTCAATTTGCCTGAATCTAAAATGGCTTTCGGGGGTGAATAATTTCTGTAAAGGTGAAATGTAAATTTATCCTATCCGACATTCGTCACGGCAGTTTAGATTTGGACGCGGTAAAATATTGTATATTGGAACGGATGTTGGGTTTTATAGTTCTCAAAGAGGCATGCAATAATTCAGACGTAATGAGGGACAGGCCCTGAGCGCCATAGGCATCACATCAATATGGCTCCGTAGCGTTTAGTGGCCCATTATCTTTCACCTTGTACCTTTTGCACGCCTTTCGCGATGCAAGTTACTCCACATATAGCCGTCGCTTATTCATCGTGGTATGAATGTAGATATGATATGCATATGCATATACTCCACATATGTTATGTACCTTTGGCCGAGCCTTTGGCGCCAGGGGCATCGTTCGCTTTTTCAAGGAGTTCTGTCACCAGGTGTCATTAAAATGTCTGGTTAGGGAGACTCTAAAAGCGAGTACGTAAGATATAAAAATATATATGTATATGTAGGATATATGCCCGCAACATCAACGCCGGAGGTGTGGAATGCAGAATCAGGTGTCCGTTACAATCCGTAACTCAAGAAAATTATTCTGGTAACGAGTTGAATAAATACGAAAACCTGCGGTTCTTCGTCCTATACGCGCTATAGTTTAATATTCGTCACCGGTAGTCGAACCCGGACCCATAACACGTATGTATACCTATACGTACACCAGATCTGAATATAACTTCGAACTCATTCTATTCTAATGTTTAATCCCATATCGGTAGAACAGTGTGCTATATCCATTATATACAAAACCACTTATCTATTCCTCCATTTCTCGATTGTTTCAACGATCGTTTCAATTATGTAACTGTGGGATAAACGCGAACGGAAACAGAAATTGTTTTATTTCGTACAATAAGATTTTTCAAAAAATTAAAAAAATTAAATCTAAATTTCGATTTGAATTCCCACCCCTTGAAAACTTGGGTATTTCGTTACGGAAGACACTTTTACCTGTTGAATTGGAAAGGAAAAAAAAAGAACGTCTAGAATGTTGCCACCCCAATAAATTTGAATTTATAAGATTGAGTTCCGCGAGCTAATCCGCCCACCCCCTCACCTTGGAGTAATTAACGAGTGCTTTTACCCGAATTAATTGCGTCCCGCGCACGATGTCCCGCGTGCCTCGATTAATCGTAATTCGAGCACGTTCTCCTATCTTTTAATCGCCACTAAGATATTTTAATTGCATTTGTGAAATGCCTTGGCTCAATAAAACCGCGGGAGAAATGATTACGGTGTTACAGGTATAGGTATATTATACTCTTATAGTACCGTAAACGATGCGGGCGCAGTGGTCATGGTTGTACTATAGATACTGCATGTATATAGCGGTATATATCGGTAATCGATCGATCGATTTATCAACTTCTTAGAAATTTTTTATTCTCTTAGTCCTGCTGTTTTTCATTTTCTTTTAAAATAAAGGCACAACATTGTCGCGGGGGACTACGGAGACGGCTGCAGCGTGCGGTGAAATATAAATCATTGATCGCATCTAGGATATATAATACATACCTATATGCATAATATATACCTGTACATAGAGTAGTGCGTATATAATACACTTCGCGATACGTACATACGTGAAGCCTCATTTTATATTATACATCCCTTCATTTCTCGAGTTTTGCTTTATTCTTCCTTGTTTAAGTATATTCTCTCTCTTTCTTTTTTTCAAGTTTTTTTTCTTCTTCTTTCCATCCACTTTTTCCCCCCCCGTTGTATTTTTCTTATCTCGCTACCGTGGAATCACGCTATTGAGATGCCCGTGGTAACGGATCGCCCCATACACGCCTTATGGTCCAGCTCTAGCTCTCTTAGCTTTATAGCTTTTATAGCTATAAGCTGCTGCCGCTACCGCCGCACCGCCTTTCTGATTTCTTACTGGGAACACGCAACTGCGGAAGCTATCCCTCTTACTACTGCTACACTGTTAACACCTTGCTACCCGTGACACAACCGCAATATCCCCCGTCACTGCACGCGACTCAAGGTGAAGGGCGACTGAATAAAATAATACACATTTTTATACCGTACCGAAATAGTTCGTAGCGAAATTCCATCGATCTTTGTATATTTCCTAATTTCGAGATTTTGAAAATGAAAAAAAAAATTCCACCGCTCGTTTTCTTTTTGTTGTTTTTGATGATTAACTCAACGTTGGCAGCTGTGGGAGTTTGTGAAGAAAAATGATTCCAACGGTAAGGTAGGAAACTTGTAGTTTTGATGGAAAAAATCCAAGCGAGCGTCGTCTTTACGCTCGTCCGCCGCCGAGTTATATTTCCTAACCCTTTGTAATTATTCACCGTGTCTTTTTCCATCTTATACATGTATATTATACCTATGTTTACGTGTATGTACGGTGCTAGAGAGTTGGCGATCTCGCGTGTCACCGAGATGCAGACTTCCTGGACACGTTACCCCCGTATACGGTAATCGAGTATTCGTCCCCACCGTATAACAGCCATAGTTTGAATCTCTCGGCTGGTGGCAACCGCGCGATGCCTTGAAGGCGCAGGTGTGGCGGTCCGGACCACAAAGAGATTACCGGAGCCGTAGATGGCTCAAGCAAGCTACGTAACTTCGCTACGACGTGCTTCTCGAGAGTACCCAGGACACGAGGAGAGGCAGTCCCATAGCAGCATTTGCCTGCCACGCTCGGACCTCTTCCTGTCCAGAGGAAAGCGTCTAGGCCACCTGGAAGCTCGAGTCCCTTAAGGGTATCCAAAAGCGGATATCCCAGAGCACCGTTCTCCGCGTTCCAGTACCGCAAATTTGACCTTTGCAAGGTCGGATATTACGGAGAATAAAATAAAGTGATCGATATTCGCTGGAACTTGCTGTAGAAAGAGAAGAAGAAAAGGATTACGTATAAAAAGAGAAATAAAAAAACTTATAGGATAGGAGTCTAGGATCTCATTCTTTAACAGGATACGGGGAGATGAGAAGATAGCTTTGTACCAAAGAAACTGTGCTGCTTCTGCTTCTGCTGTAGCTTCTTTGACTTGAATTACGCCAGGCTAAAGTTTCACTGTGGCTCCTTTGCTACTCCACGAAGAAAAAGAACTGAAAAAAAAAAGAAAAAGAAGGAAAAGAGCCTGCAATCCAATCTGCAGGAGCTGTTCATACCAGAAGAATTACGCCGATCGATGTTTCATTTTTCACGATATTAAAAATCTTCTTAATTTCAATTTCGAAAGCTTTTGTTTTTCATCATTTAGTTTCCATACGTCAGACGTTGTGATTCAAGGAGGTTATTTTCTGACATTAATGTTCCCTTCTAGTTGCGAGAACTGTCTCAGGATTTCCACCGTAAACGCACAATACAGCATGAGAGGAGTTGGCTGGCTGCTATTCAAATGTAATGACCGTTTATAGGAAATAATGGCAAAGCCAGTTCGCATTTATCAGCTCGATGCATCCCCCGCCCGTTTACCCACTCCCCGATCACCCATTCATTCATACCAGTTGAAGACGTGAAATAATTGACTTCACCAGCGGCAGCAACTTATATTATTTACATTCTTCTTTTTTCCCCCCTTCTTTTTTTTTCCTTTTCCTTTTTTTTACCCTCCACCGCCTCAACCGGACTCCTTAAACCACTCACGGTCCGAAGAGTCTCCTTTTTTTTCCGTTCCCTTTTCTTTTTTTTCTTTCTTCCTCTTGTCTCTCATCGCGACCAGCTCACTTCCTATTTCCAAATTAAGTAACACTGTACGAACGGACGTTTCGTCAGTCAGATTCTCGATTCAATACCGCGATGTGGTTTGTAAGCTATTGTTTTATTCTATTTCTATTCTTTTTTTTTTTTTCTTTTATCGAGGGACAATTTCAGATCGGTCTCGAGATGGTATAAAGTATACAGAGACACACCTGGCTACGGATAAAACAGATACTGGAGCATAGATAGAATCCGATGCAGATCTTGACCGTGTTTTCCGTTCCGTATAGATCTCCCTCTTCTTATTCCTCCGCAAGTTTGCTTCGTCGCAATGCATTAGGTTCTCAGTTTCTCACCCCTCGAAATCTCCATTTACGTCTTATTCAAAGATCTGCGTGAGATTTCACAGATTATTTATTCCCCCCCCCCCCCCCCGTCCCCGTCCCCGTCCCCCATGAACCCCCTCCGGTCTCCCCTTATACTCCTTTAACACACGTGGCATTCAACGCGCTCTCCGACACATTCATCGCATTCATTTCGCCCTCCATAACCATCCTACGCACAGTTTCCTTCTGCAGCACCCACGCATTTCTATTTACTCTGCAGTTGAATATATTTAACACTGACGTTTCGCGACTACATGTTCTCTATGTGTGTGTGTGTGTGTCTGTATACGTATAGGTACGTGTATTTATGTAATATAACTCGAAGATAGGTACATAAGGTTTATGTACATAATGGTATGTACGCATTCACGCACGCGAGCCACCTTTGCAACCGCTTTTTAGCGACGCGCGGACGCCGCGATTATCCCAAGAATTTGCACCGCAGCTGTGCAGCACTCCCGACGTATAGTGGCAAAAGCCGAAGTGAGCAACTTTAAAAGCTGTACGGGTATAGCTAACCCTATAACGTTGTATGGTATGGAATAGCGTTAACTTAAGCTCAACATTTCTCACTGTTTATAGATATAGTTTCTTACCTATTTAGAGTTTCTGCAATTATAATTGTGTTGGGGGCAAACCGCGTTGCCCGGCGCGCGGTGTGAACAATTTTCAAATTCCACATCGCGGCTTCTGATTATATTATATTATATTACATATTATCATTATATTACCGTTGGTACGTACATTACAGACGTATGTATATACGCCGCATTATGTGTACAGATACCGGTGGATTATAGCAGGTACGGTATGCGCGAATAAATCAGAGTCATCGATGATCTCTAATTTTAATTGACGTTATGATGAATCGCATTAATATTTATCACTGACTTTTCTATATCTTATTAACTATAACATGCAGCGAGAGAGCAACAAGCGTTTCAATGATCAGCGGCAACGGAGGGAGCTATAGGCCTGGCTAGTTTCAAAGTTAATAGCACAGACGTATGGGAGCTGGGTTGGCATCATGTTCATGCCGACTGTTTTAATTGAAGACAACCTTTTCCATTTAACCATTTGTGCGCGTATAGTTATATGTGCTGTGTATACGTACACACGTACTTGTATATAATCAGGGATAAAAATGTATCTGCTTCTGGTCGGTGATCCGCCCACCCAACCTGTCAGAAACAAGACACCGCAAGGACTACTTTCTTATGTACAATACCAGCTACTATATACCTTTTACTATTATCTATTTACGAGCGGTTGCAAACAATACTACAGAATTTCTACCACGGCACTACCGTACCCGCTGTCCCGGTGGTCTTAATATTGTACATACATATATGTATATACGAGTATATAATATACGTGCAAAACGTCGTTTACATTTAAGCCTATAATGCCGGTGTAGAGGTAAATGACACTTTTCATTATATTTATAATACACCATAGCTGCATCCATGAGCTGTATACCAAAGGTAATTAAATACCTACAGACATTGATTGGATAATGACATGGAATTATTATAATTAGCTCGCATTACTCAACCTCCGTACGGACACATCCCAGAAAGCACGTCAACTTGTTTTCAACTTGATTTTACCTTTTTTTTTTTCTCATTATTATTTTATTCTCTTTTCTTTGGATTTTGTATGTTTCGCTTCACGAAACGATAAAGTACGAAAATTTCAAGGAATCAATTTCCGGTCTCCGTATCTCAACACCAACGATCAACCGATCAATCCATGGAGCGAAAGTAATTCACGGTTCTGTTACTTTTTTTTGCTTTTTCTTCGTTCCATTTTCGACGATTCGCGACATAATGCATGATACAACGTAATACGCGATTAAAAGTAAAATGTAAACGTGCTAGTGTGCGCGCGTGTGTTTGATTGCAGGATAAATGCAAACTGCATGGATCATTTTACGCTACGCTACAGGCGTAAAATGTGCAGGACGGATGGAGGCGTGTCACGGTCGACTCCAGTTTTCAATTTTATTACACATATACCAGATAACTGACCTGACCGCATGTTACGAAGTCTAAACTCTTTGTCACTTCGGAAAAAAAATGTGCTCGAAGCTTTTTGAAGTGCGGACGTCCCACAAATCACTTTTGATTTTTTATTTTAACTCGTGACTTAAATTCAACCAGATCTGACGTCTACTTGACTCGAGGCAGATTTTCGTATAAAATCAAACATTTCGATCGTCGTTTGCTGTTTCTTTCTTGTTTCTCCTTGATTTGAATTTTGAGGATCAGAAATGACGGTGGAGGTAGGAATATGGCGCATGCAGGGGATAGGGATATCCATCTATACTATTTTGCGGTGAGTTCGTGGCGGAGTATTTCATGGTATTTTTAAGGGAGGTTGCGGTGTACAGTGCTGTATACGTACCGATGGTATGCCCGTTAATTATACGGGAATCGAGAGAAACGGGCAGGCTAAAATTACCCGGACGTTATGGAACAAACTCTCCTCGGTTTGCTGGTAGCAGCGGCAGCAGCAGCAGCTAAGCTAAGCTGAGCTAAACTAAGCTAAGCTAAGTATGTCCGCGTCCCAATGCTGCCGGTTGTGTAGCTCGATCGCTAACGACCTCAAGATCGTTCTTCCCGGTCGACGGTTATCCCGATCCATCCCGGTTATTAAGACGTTCAACCTGAAATATAGCGTCCAACGGAATAATTGCCCTTCATTCCCTGCATATGTATAACTACGTTTGAAAAGTTTACTTTCTTTTGCTTTCTGCTTCTTTTTTCTTTTTTTTTCATGAAACTTGTACAGGGTATATAACCCATGCGATATGCCATCGGAGACTATATCGTTATTTATCGTCTACCTATTTTCAGATGAACCGCGCGTGAACTGCGAAGGTATATAAGTCGCTACTCATTTTCAGGAATCACGACCGATTCTAATCCTGATCTATACGCCGCAAGAATTATCCCCTCATCTCCACTTATCTGATTCTCAACTTTTTTCTTTTCGTTTTCGATCGGAGAGAAATTTGCGCAACGCTCACTGTATTCGGAAATAATAGAAGTGAAAGGCTGGCTCTCGCATTTACGTGAAGATCGTTAAAAAGTTAGTATAGATTGTAGATTTTAATTAGCTAGAAGTAAAAATTAATTAAATAAAAATATTTAGCAACGCCTCCGTATGATTTTCCGTGATTATAACACCACGCGTTGGAGTCGTTTACGGATATCATTTAATTTCATTTCCTCGAAATACCGTTCGGATAGAAACAACAATATCATTCGTGTGCGTTGGAACATCGGTGAGTTATAAAAGTCGAATAAGACCGCCCGGGGCTTCGGAAGCCGCGGTCAAACGATCCGATGGCCGAATGTTCGAATATATTGGAATATAATGTAACACAATCATACATGTATTATAGAGCTGTGTTGCTCCTCACATAGAAATAGTTTTGGTTGTTCGAACGAATGCTCGTGTTGGAATCATTGAAATTAAGGAGGCGATTAAGGCGCCTAATTTATCGCTTTATTATCGCTGATTAATTGTGCTCCGAGTAATTGGCCCAGATTGACCAATCAGGGATGAGGATATCGTGTAGGTTTTTCTATTTATAATAAGCACCGTAAGATACATACATAAACCCATACATAATACATATCTATCGTGATTACCGATGCAATTCGATCGTAATTAAAAAATTGTTTTTTTTTTTTTCTGGTACTCAGAGAGAACAAGACGACACATCCTTTTTTTTTTTTCTTCCAGTAATAATATACTCGTTAATGATGATAGGAGGACGTCACGTTATTTTGTAAAATTAGCTATGCGCATATGATATTTATATCGACACCGTCGAGCTTTCGAAAATCCTAGAAGTTTAATAACCAGAAATCACACGCAATACGTGATCCCCCGCAGCGAATACAAGAGGCACTGAATATAAATACCTAATTGTCTGTAATTTCTATCCGTCAATCCGCGGGTCGAGCCGTTGCTGCCGGTTGTGCTTATGCTATACGGAGATTGCTGCGAGCAACGCATAGAATTTTCTATCCGTCCATCAATATTATTAGCCAACGTTTATAACCATCCACCTTAGAGAGATATATCTACTCCGCGTAGTTTCGCACACCGCACCGTGATTAACGGGCTGGAAAATCTGCGCGTTAAAACCGTCATTACGCAATTCTGATTATCGGCGTATCGAAGCGAAAAAATATCGCAGAAAAAAACAACAGTGTTCTTGACGCCGCGCCGGCGAATTGACATGTAAAACCGACGGCGCTTGCAGCAAGGGAGGCGGTCATTCGCTCCTACTTGAGCACGATTTTATAGCCATCGATAATCAATGTAATTTTCGATCGCGCTATTGCTGTACGTGAAATTTATGAACCAATTCGCGTCGTTTAAAAATACGACGATTACGTATACCTGCGGTGATAAGAACGAAATTCATCCATTATAGAAATCTTAGTTCCATCTTCTTTCCCATCTCGGAGCCGAATACGATTTTGATCGCTTATCGGAAAGTGTTTTTTTTTTTTTCAATCTACTTCCCCACGAGCCGCGGCCGGAAGGCACGCAATCTAAACGTTCGACTGAACTAGTCTATAGTTTGCCTAAACAAGTCCAGTACATATACTAGAGATGAGATCGTAGCGGCATTCTTTGCTTTTGAAACTGTGTAGATAAATATATATATGTATAGATTTATGTGTATATACAGTATATACGTATGTACCTCTAACCACGTGATCTTCGCTGGACCGCGGATGTATAAACGCAAGGCCCCTGGGCTGGCGCATGCCGTTAATGGCTGCCAAGTAATTATTGTCTTAAGCCAGGTGGTCCGCTGTTACTTATTAGTACCATAATACAAACCGCACCGCACGGAAACCTAGGATAAAGGAGCTGCTGTCAACGGAACGAAACCCCACGTTGCGCGAGGAAATCCCTAATAATAATTATTCTTTCTCATATCTTTATTTCTCTCAACTTCTCCAAAACGCCACACATCGGAATTCTTTATTCTCTGTTCGGAATAAATTTCCTCCCACCCGCACTGCAGTTTGATACAACATAATGATTTCTTCAGGACGATCTCCGTTTTCCAATTTTCCGAATCACCTTCCCGACAAAATCATTGCGAACGGGTTAATAAAAATATCTTTTAAAATGGTCCTTGTTTAATAAAGTGCACCTACCGTATACAGAGTGAGGATATAGGAATAGAGCTTTAGCCGCATGAAGAAGTACAGGAAGAAGTATCGGCTGTAACTCGTGGATGGATTCATAAACAAGCCTTGCCCAAGGAGTATCAGGATAGCAGTGGAGCTTGTATTTCACACCGGTTACAGCAGAATGGGATATTTTTCCATTGATCAGGACGAACCTGCAGCGGAACTGTAAGCTTACGAGTAAATCGAAAGGGACGTCGAGGGGGGAGGAGGGAGGAGGGAGGGCGTAGGGGGATGAAGAGAGGGGGGGCGGTATAACCCATAGATGGAATATTAATTTTTACTTCGTTAATTAACAGCTCGCTTATAAGAGAATGAAAATGTATGCTGTTGCGGGTTAGTTTATACGGAAATTGTTTGTTCTTTTTTCTTTTATTATATCGGTTAACTAGCGTATCACTTATAGTAGTTCTATACGATCTCAACGCACTGATTAAGAGCAATCAACTATTCTACGCTAAAGACCGTTTCATTGTTTTAAGTTTAGAGCGAGGATTTTCTATAATGTGTGTAAACGCGCCGCGACTTTATAAACTATATACGTGTAATCTGTGCGGCCGCAGCAACAAATGCGCGCTCTCCACACTCCGCATTATAAGCCCGCGCCAAGTAATTCGATATAATTTCACATTCAACAGAGCGTATGAAAGAAGAATATAATGTAAGATGGAGAAAAGGATCGAAAGGAATATAAGATTGAATTAATAGAAGAAAATAAAAATATTTGTACAGATATATACTCGTATGTGTGTATCGCGACCGCACGGCAGATGTGAGAGTGGAAGGAGCGCAGAAGAAGCGCTTGGTAGTTTTGTAATTAATCATCTTTATCAATTCCCGCATCGCAATTACTCACCGGTAATTTTTCGATCATTAAAATGACATCGGTACTGCGGCCGGGATTGTAGCTTATATAAAGCGCAACTCCTCGGCAGTGGACATATTGCGGAATGAAAAATATTCTATACATATGTAGAAAGATGCTGTACGTATACTGAAACAGCGGTTGCAGAGGGTACCGGGCACAAGGAATGTTGCTCCCCAACGGAAACTAGATTCTCTACCGGAAGTTACTCCGTTACTAACAGCGAAACGCACCTCGTCTCCTATATACTTGTGTGTACGTATAAAAGGCACAACATTCGCGCATGAATATTTAATGGAGTTACGCGAACCTTCGCTTCTTTCATGTTATTCTCGTATGTATGTATATTTCCAGTACATATGTATAGGGATGAAGGTACATATACATACAGTCCGCATAACCATCCCCCGATGGAAATTATCGCAAAACTAAAATTACCTACAAGGTTATAATTATTTTATGAGAAAATTACAATAATTAATATTACTGCAGATATATGGTATAACACGGTGAGATGTATAGAGCAAGAAATATTCTTTAGTTCTTTTTTTTTTTTTTTTATATCCTCATACTTTCCATGTATCATCTGAATTTACTTGGTTTTTTTATTATTTTTTCTCTTTGTGCTAACGCATTACTGTACATTACACAAAACGGCTTCTGCACTTCTGCACATACCAGCGATAACTAGACATGAATATGGATGTAAAAGCGTGCCACTTTGTTTTTATACCTAATTGTTTGTTCGACTGTTTCCTGAAGTATTTTGATCTCGAAAACGCGAATCCAACGACTAAATTTGGCCACGACTAAAACCAATCGAGGTATCTTAATTTTTTCACTTTTACAAAGCAATAAATTGGCGATAACTCGATCAATTTTATAGATGGATCAATTTAACTTGCAGATTCGTGTTCCTGAGGTCAAATTACATCAGAAAGGTGTCCTACGATCGATTTAAAAAAATGTCAATTTTAGGCCCCAAAATCGACAAAAATCTAAGGTATACCCCTTTGGATTTTTTCGATTTTTGGGCCAAAAATGAAGAATTTCTAAAATCGATTGTAGGACACTTTTTTAACATATTTTGACCCCAGGAACACGAATCTGCAAGTTAAATTGATCTATCTATAAAATTGATCGAGTTATCGCCAATTTATCGCTGTCAAAAGTGAAAAAATTGAGATAATTCGATGGGATTAATTCGTAGCTTAATTTAATTGGCAGATTCGTATTCCTGGGGTCAAAATACGTCAGAAAACTGTCCTACGATCGATTAAAAAAAATGTCGATTTTTGACCCCAAAATCGACAAAAATCTAAGGTATACCCCTTTTAATTTTTTCGATTTTTGGGCCTAAAATGAAATTTTTCTGTCGCAGTATTTTTATGCATTCTGATATGTGTTTCGATCTGAGAAGCACGAATCTGTCTGAATTGCGCGTGTAATATTATTGTATCAAATAAATCTGTCCTCTATTTTTTAATTTTTCCAGGTTAAAACGCGGCTCACTTTGTTACGTACGCTGCATTTAGCAAGAAACAAATAACGATCCGCGAAGACGCTTGTCGATCGAAGTTCAAGGTGGTCTTCGGTACACAGACCACCCCGAGATCTCGGTTAAAGAAAGAACTGCTCCAGCTTCCTAATTAATTCCTTTCGCTTCTATTCATCGCGCGGTCTACACCGTTACAATTTTATTTTATTTTATTCTATAGGTATAATTTTTCCCTTTTTCTCTCTCTCAATCATATCGATCTGGTCAGTATATATATTTATAGATCACGTAACGTCCGATTCATTAAGTATGTCGGTAAATTTTTAAAAAGTGATCTCGCGATCTTTGGATAAGTTTTCCATGTTACTGCGGGTATTTGAAATAAATACAAATCTAGATAAAATTTAAGACTGGATATGTGAGAGGAATTTGAAAAGGTTTTCTGAGCAAGTAAAAGGTATATAAGTATAAACTCTGAGGAGAGATGTAATTACAGAAAGTATAGATAAGTTTAGCGCAAAAACTTGGATCAGACAGGAGTAGAAAGAAGATGCATTGCGAGTCGGTAGCAGAGGGCCACTATCGGTCCGCATTCATCAAGAGGACAGCTACAACGGAACTACAACTTTAACTCCACCCCAAGGTATAAAGTACACTCTTTGATCTCTTGCCAGATTTCGATTTATAGTACTTTATAAGTATTAATGAGAAAAGTTTGAAAAATGAGAAATAAACGTACGTGTGCAAAAAACAGAAATATAATCATCATGCGTTTCATCCTCCCAGTGATCTAGAGGCAAGAAAGACGCGACAAGTAAAAATCAAAATGCAAAAGCTCACAACGCAAACTGTTCGATTTTTTCATGACTCGCATCAGCTTTTACTAAAGACTCACAATCTGATGTTCAAACTCAATGGAAAAAAAATATGTTTCCGCCCGGGATCGAACCGGGGACCTTCCGCGTGTTAGGCGGATGTGATAACCACTACACCACGGAAACACCTTGAAGAGGACTCAACATTGTTACATCTTATGTTAAAATATGTGCAACAAAACTTGATTGTTCATTAATTTTTAAAGTTCAGATTGTTAAATAATATTGCGATCTAAATTCTCGTTTGTCTTAAATTTCACGAGCTCAATGGATGAAAAAAGAAATCAGAATCTTTTCCAATCTGACTTACGTACTGATTTCATGTACTCTGACCTAGGTAACAACGTCACTGAGGAGTTAAAAATACAATTACTTAACAAACATTGCAATGACTCGGCGATTTTGTACAAATAGTTTTGCTTCACAGAAAAATGTTTCCGTGGTGTAGTGGTTATCACATCCGCCTAACACGCGGAAGGTCCCCGGTTCGATCCCGGGCGGAAACATTGATTTTTTTTCTCCACGGATCAACTCCTATATTGTTCTATTTTTGGCCAAACTCGTCGGTGGTGGGAATTCGACTAGAGCAAACAGAAAAGCGTTTCCGTGGTGTAGTGGTTATCACATCCGCCTAACACGCGGAAGGTCCCCGGTTCGATCCCGGGCGGAAACATTATTTTTTGTTCTCTCGATCTTCAGGAATATTTTCGAATCTTTTCTACAACTTCATCCAAGCATCGACTTTTTGTAGATTATTAATTGTTTTTTTGTTTGTTTTCTCAGGAATTTGAGGAAGAAATGAGAAAGCTCGCGCGCAAACATCAATCGAGAGAAAAGACATACCCTGGCTGGTGTAAGGGAACTTTCTTTGTTTTGTATCAGCGATGAAGTCGGTGAACGTTGACTGCAATGGAACGTTGAAGGAATGAATTTCTCGAGATTCTTCATCGCGATAGAAGGGCGTATGGTTACAGCTGTTGAACAGACGGACGTTTCAATATCGGTGACACATCAGGGAAGAAATAGAAATAGAAATAGAAAATAGAAACAGTAACATAGCGCATTCTCATGTAGTAGCTGCCGACCAATGCAATGGTAAAATGAACGCCGTGGACGTCCGTCAGTTGCTCGCAATCAATTAACTTTATTCACATAAAAAAAGCTCACGATGAGAAAAACGAAAAGAAACAGGAAAAAAAAAACATAAGTAAGACTACCGCTTCATCTCGTAAACTAACCGTGCAGGAGTTTATGATCTATAGAAAAAGAAGAATCGAAGTCCAAATAATTTCTGACACGAAACCGAAAAGTGACGTATACGCGCTAGAAAATCCGTTTGATTTTTTTATTTCATTTTCTCCAAGCTATATGCGTAAAACAAGCTAATACCTAATATCATTTCGATCGCGCACTGCAGGGTACGTTACGATATGGAAAGATTTGACCGAGTGTATTGCGCTCGGCACTCCATTACGTTGTCAACTTAACGAAGATGAATTAATTCCCTATCGATTTGACTACCGAGGCTACACGAGCTTGCGTGATTCGTTCGAATGCTTTTTCTCCGAAAGGGGTTATTCGAAAGCTCTGTTTTTATTTTTTGAATATTCCCCGAATTATATTTCATCTATCACGATAATCTGTGCGCGTGTGTGAAACTTCTGCAGGAATTAAAAACAAGATAGACAATTTTTGCGATCGATCTAATCTCGCGATCTTTTCTAATCCGTTTCAATCAAAATACCTATACTGGCAAACCACATCATATACCCACTTGATCTACATCTTATGTTTTTAATTAATTGTATATTTACGATCTATATAGACGTTCTTTAATATCCGGTGCGATACATATAGTTGCTACATAATATCGATCCTGTGATGATAATCGACGATTACTTTTAATAAAAATCAACTCAATTAATCTCGATTCGATACGTGCTCCAACGATCAGGTCGTCGTAGGCGCGGCGCGCGTCAAATGAGGAAATATTTAGAAGTGGAAGAAAAAAAAAGAAGACTATTTTTTTTTTCTCAACTTTATAACTCGATATTCCTGACGCGGCGAGCGAGCCCTGCACGTTACACTTACCTACATGATATATCATTTCGTTTTTCTCTCACTTTTTTCTTCCTTCTCCCCCCGCACGGTTCTCTTCATTTCAAATTACATCGTGTAAGAGAAGAAGATAATCTGACCGCGTCGCGTAGGTGATTATAACCGAATACCCCTACTGAATATTACCGAGGGTGGCGTGCACGATACAGTATGTATATATTTACTATAGAGATGGGAATTAAATTCAACCCGTTGAACCATCGATAATTTAAGAATCAATCATCGGTTAAAGATCGACACCGGCAGATGAGGTGGAAACTGCGGCGCCACAAAGCAAAACATAGCCGCCTCCGGCGCACGGTTCACCAACATCCTTGATGTCACGCTCCATCAGATGCTGCCCAACAATAATATTGTCCGGCCGTTTTTCTTCCTTTTTTTTCATTTTCTCTTCTCATTTTGTCTTCGTCCATCGGCTCATTTTCCTCGGTTTAATCACGACTAAATCCGCCCTCGTAATGTATTCGAACCCCTAAAATATTCTACATGCATGCTAGATTGCACGGAGTGAATAATGAGACTTTAATGAGATAATTACGATTGGCGTTAAAATCTTTGAACGACTTGATAAATTAACCTTGCGCGAAGTATATTTATATCGTAAATTGCGAATCATAGAGAGAAGTTAAATACGTATTATATACTACATACATACGTGACGATGTGAAAAATGAATAAAATAAATGAATAGAAATAAGAGGGAGATGATGGTAAAGTTGATATATACATATAGAATATAAATAATAATCAAGACAAGATGAGCACTGGTTTAAAAAATAATATCGGGCATATCGTAATGCATCAACAGGTATATATTAATAAATTGTACGAGTGGTGCGGAGGAGCAGCAAACGTACGTACGCAGGTTCGTTGTGAAGAATCGCGCGGCCGCGGCGGCTTATTCATGCGGTTAGACATATAGCGAGCTAAGATATCGTTGAGATCGTGCGATCATATCTAATGATAATCAGTAGACGGTTTACGATTTCTTACTAGTCATAAATACGGCATCGCACATTCCGCCAATTAACGGGGCCAACCTGCTCCGGTCGCCTTAGGACTTGCGCGCACGCGAGAAGAGGGCGGGAAATATTGAGCTAGACGCCCGCGCTGCTCGTACGAGTCTACAAAATGTGGCAGGTGAAAAATCAACGGAAAACTAAAAATAGAAAGCGAAACGTGTAGATTTTGATCTGTCAATTTTTGGAAACCTCGAGTAGATATACCACGTTGATTATCGCCTTGGATTTTTGGAAAGAAGAGTTATCCGCCGTGTTTATTACATCCACCCTCGCCACCTGTTGTGCTTTGAATCACGCGCAATCTAGAAACAATCAACCTTCATCACACTATCGAAGGTACAGATCGGTTTGCTTGCCTCGAGCAAAAGGTACGGAGGCTCTGATGTATAAAGTCTCCCGAGGGAAGCAATTATGGACTCCGGTATACCGGCCGCAGTCCACTTCCGTCGTGTGGTCTTCCCGTCAACATATAGGGAACATTGTATATGGATATCGCTGCAACATAATACGATGAATAAAAATCTGCAATTTTGAGAATTGGGATTTCAAACGGTTTAATATGTATGACATTATTATGTGACATGCAACGACGTAAAACCGCCGATTTTATGTTTTCAGATTCGATCGATGAAATGAGGTTCTGACTTCGAACCAGCAATGACAGAATCGTTTCTAAAAAATATACATAGATAAAACAGACTAGACAATAGAAGAGTGAAAAAAGTAAAAAAGTATTTTTTTTTTCCATTATTCTTCGCTCGTTCATCGTAAATTAAATAACGAAAGCTTGGTGGAACGACGGCGTCTATCTCGTTCGAATCTTTTTTCTTTTTCCAACAGCTCTGATTTACTTTTATCAAGAAACCCGTACATGAATAAGGACTGCCGGGCTTGGAGAGCTGGAATGAAAAAAAACAAAATGCAAATCAGATGAAATGAGCGAATAATAATAATGTCGTTGATTATATACCAATCGAAGCTCCATCGGGACTCCAAAGGATGTGGCCAATTCTGCTTCTTTCTAACGTCGGCATGAAGACATCGCTGATCGAATCAAAATTTGCATAAACTATCACCACAACTTCTCGCCGATCGTGCTCTCGAACGAACCAATTCACGACTAATTCTCCGGTCAGTTTATTCCAGGCCAAATTATCGACGGAACTGCGAAATCTCGTCGTATTATAACTGTGGGGACGCCGGCTTTGGATATCGCAAATCGTTAAGGAGCCGTCCATACCACCCAAGCAGAGTAGGCTGCTCTTCCAAGGGTGCCACGCGCTGGTCTAAATCGAGAAATTCAAATCCCATCTGTACCACATGGATTTTTTTTGTTTCTTACAATAATCACATCAACGATTATTTTCCTCACCAAGCAGTTGCTACTGGTAACAATTTGCATGTATATGTTCAAATCGGGCCAACTATAGATCGTCGTATATCCTCCGAGCGACGTTACTATCAGAAATCTGTTACTCGGTGAGAAGGAAGTGCCGACAACTGAGAATATTTCATCCGGTGTAGGGATGAGTTTTCTTCTCTTCGAATTCGTCATGACTTCAACGACTTCCAACGAACCGCCGCTGCAACCTCTGTAAATGTTTTTCATTCAGGAATATTCATCTGCGCATATTTTCAACTATCTAATCTCAATTATCCTTCGCTTACACAACCAGATATCTGTCGTCATTTGACCAGGCGTAGGCTGTGGGTTGGCATAAAGAACGAATGGAATCGCACTCGTCGTCGCATTTGAACTCTGAACAACTTTTGGCCGGATATACATAAAATATACTCGTAGTGGAAGACTCTCTTCCAACCGCTAGTTTTTCACCTACAAAACGAATCGAAGTTATACCTTTGTTGGCGCTAATCTTCTCGAACGATGTGGTTGATACCTGAATTGCTGAATTTCACAGCTGTGCAGTTGTCAAAAAACTCAAGTTTAGTGTTCGTACATTCTTCGTATATGCGATCTCTTACCACGCACACGGATCGCTCGATGACAGCCGCAATCAAATTCTTCGAACTCCAATCCAAAAGAGATTTGTTATCTGGATGAAAAAATAAATAAAAACACCTCATAATTCCAATGTATAAAATAAAGTAGAACTCACATTTCATCGATCGAAAATGTGGAACATCGAGAACTCGGTCTGCTCTTCCGATTACCGGACGCTCGCGTGGTTTGACTGGCCAGCTGTAATCGTCGACGGTCGTTGAATATCTCTCGTCTAATAAGTTCTTTGGCTTTCCAACGAGACTACCAGGAATGGTTTCTCCTCTTCCCTCTGAATATCCCATACCCTTAGTGTTCGTCGTTCCAAATTGTATAAGTAATCTTCGCCGTGCTCCTACCCCTGGAAATACATTCGCTAGGGCACGAACCATGGCACGTTTTTCCCATTCACGATGTTTAGCAGTTAACTGAAAAACGATCACATATCATTCCTTCGTGGATTTATCACTCGAATATTTTCTTCACGGTCCCACCTATATATCCTCGGACAGTTAACAGAAGCAGTTAATATTCGAACCGGATGTATACATGTATAGTGTATACTTATTATATCGAACGAGTGATGCTAATTTGACGATATGTAAATAGATATGATACAATATAAAATCCGTGTAATAATTGATCGTATATACGCATACATTATGTATATACAAATAATATGTATATTACAAATTACGATGCAAATTTTGCAGATGCCGTTTTATTATACATTATATGCATCGTTGAATGTTATTCCGCTTATCAAGCGGGCTAGTCAAAGACCATCGTGGTGTATATAATGTACGGTGGAATCTGAACCCGTCCCCGCGTACAAATCAACTTTTGATTTATCAAGAGCACGTCTTGAGAAACTAGTAACTCGGTAGGTACATACACATGCAGGTATATAAGGTGGTATGCGAATACACCCATCGATTATTAAATGTATATTATTTGTATACGATGCCCGGTTCTACACGTGTCAACCATCGCGAAACATAAACGACAGTCGATTATTGCGGATCTAAAGTATACGCGAGCAACAGGCTTCGGGCGACGCGCGACGGTAACAAAAAAAATTTATTTTAAAGAAAAAGTAAAAATAGATAAAGAAATCTAGAGAAGAAGTAGCTAACGATCTGTAATTACAGTCGATCTAAATGAGTATCGTAAGAAAAATGATAAAAAAAAAAAAAAAAAAAAAAGGAAAAAAAGTTTAATTACTATGGTAAAGATTATTATACATTAACGAGGAACGTGAGTGTGTGTGCGTGACGTGGGCGTAGAGTTTCTAATACGAGAGGAAGATGAAGAAGAAGAAAAAAATAAAAAAGAGAGAATAAATATTGGATTTTGAAATTAGATTCAGGTTCTGGTTGCAGAGGATTATTACAAGAAATCGATCTCGCGTCGTATAGTGCCATAAATATTTCGAAGAATAAAATCGCCGGATCGTGCGATCAATAAATTGTGGAACTGGTCGATCCCCCTTTTATTTCGCGGGATCGTGCCGCAAAGAATAAGTTGAAGAAGCTCAAACGACATTGTATAGCTGTCTCTGATCTGTCTATAATAATTACGTACAATTGATCTCACGTCTTTGGGTAACTCGATGCAATGCCCCTCGGTAGTTTTCTCCGGGGGTACGGGTTCGAGATACTGATACGCTTCTTCCAACTTCTGACCTTGTCTTCGTGGTATAAATCGATCGCCTGTGCATCGCAACGTCCTCGGAATAACTCCATCGTTGTTGCAACGTCGAACAAAACTTCTCACTGGGTTAGTTTTTCCAGTGTTCTGAACCGCGTAAATTGGCGCCGTTTCCTGAATTAAAAAACAAAACAAAAAACAAAAAAGTTATGGAAACGAATAACGTTGTACTAAAAATATACAAAGGACCGGAGGTTCCCGAAGGAACTTGACAAATGCGGATTTTACTTTTGTTGGCGCGAATTCGATTTTCCAGCTTTTGCTTTTGAAAAAGTGTGGGTTACGCTGGTCTGATTCTTGGCCCTCGATACCATGGACCAAATAATTTCTATATACGTATATATGTAATGGTATGTAGTGAGAAGCATAATCGTGATGTGGTCGCCCCCTTGGTACAATCAGGTCTCAAACCTGGTCCCATCCATCACGAACGTACGTCGGCGACCTGGACGACCAGGTGTTCGCTGGGGGTAGCCCAAAAAAGAGCGTCGCCATGCAGTTCCTGGCGTGCTGTACCCTGTAGGTCTAATGTATATATACATGTAGATGGGTGTACGTGTATAACAGCATCAGGTCATGCTGCTGCTGCTTTTGCTGCAGGCATCGGTCGCTTCGGTTCCGAGCATCTCTTATTCTAGGCGTGCATAATGGCGCATACGAATTACCCGGAGATCATGCATCAGGGGCGCCCTTTACAACCCTTATATCCTGGCCGTAGTGAATTCAACGTTAGTGAATTCAGTTCAGTTAGTATTTACAATATGGTGTGTAGCGCGCGGCATAGATATGGTATATACACAAGGCAAGCGGCAAGAGGATAACAGTAAAATGTAGGATTTTACGTCTGGCTCTTCCATGCAACAGAAACAGAGTCTCCCGTTGCTCGGACAATCGGAACTCAGTTGAGCCAACCGCTGCCGTTGCTGCAGAAACTCTTTCTTTTTTTTTTCCTCATTCTTTTCCTTTTTCCTCTTTTTGCTATCATTTCTTTTTCTAAAATAAAGCTAACCATTTACATACAGATGTATGTACGGATCCCCCCGCGGATATACAAAATCGCATTATGCCGCGCAGCGCGCACGTGCAGCGCTATAATCGAATATTAAGATCGTTAAGAACCAGCTAATTTTTATCCAACTATATTAGATTCTATTTCAATTCAATTTAATTTTTTCTTTTTCTTTTTCTTTTTCTATTTTATTCACGAAACCGGTATAAGACATGCTACAATTATATGCAGATGCATAACAATTTTCTTAGAATTTCGATTTTTTCAACGGTATTCGATTCGTTTTTCTTCTATTCCCGATTAACTTTACATACACGTCACATTTGACGATAAGCAAGGATCAAAATTCATTTTTATATCCGCTTCATTTTTACCGTACTATACGTACACGCACCCGTCTGAATATCCTGCAAGGATATACACGTGATATGGACCCCCAAAGAACTCCCGCGGGAGAGGGTCGAATAGGTAAAAAAAAAATTGAGGTAAAAGGGGGATGAGATGTCAGCGAGAGCGTAAATTAATGCGCAGTGTTTCTCGCTAAAAATAGGGAGACTTACATTGCAGGGGGTCCGGAACCAGTTTCCTGTGATGTGCCGGATCGCCATAAGGCTTGCATTCTTCTACCGTGCGCAGGATCTCGCTCCTTTTTTTTTTCTTTTTTTTTATTTATTTATTTAGATTTTTTTTTTTGTCATTACCACAATATAACTAAAAACGTTTCTATGACTTCATGGGTGTCTACAAAAATTCCTACACGATACTCTTCGCAGTTGGAAAAATTTTCGATCCTTCGCGAATTCGAGGAAGGAAAAAATAAGTGAAAAAAAAATTTTCTCCATCGATTTCCTGCGTGCACGAATTTTTTTTTTAAGAATGTCGGAGATGACACAGAGCGATAAATATGATTTCGGAAGTAATGTAAAACGTAGACAGATATACCTATACATACCTATACCTTTACAGGATCGTATAGCGTGTGGAACCAGTTTAATAAGGGGGCAGTGTCCAGGGGTCACCGACCATTGTAATTTCTATGGTGTTTAACCCCGTCACACCACCATAGTGCGGTACTAAAGATAGAAGACCCCACATCGGTGCGTCCGACTAGATTTTATTGTTTTCTTCTTTTTTTTTTTTTTTCTCGTACAGAAAATTCAACCGATGGTGATATTTGGTTCTTTACAACCACACCGCTCATTTTTCTTATTTGACATAATTTTTTCGACAATTTTGTAATACGAGTTTTTTCGACGTTGGTTGTTTTTTTTCTCTTTCTTTAACTCCACCAACGTTCCCTCATTCACCCCTAATCCTATCTTATTTTGATAATCTTTGGATGGTCGGAACGCAGGGGTCGAAAATCGGGTGAAAATGAAACTACTGATGCCTCAAAAATTCCGATATAATGGATTACGTCACCGAAGAATCAGATTCTTTTTCTTCCGCGATGAATTCTTGATTAATTCTTCAATGTTCTTTTCACCCCCATATTCTATCCCGAATATTCAGCTGCCGCTGCTGCTGTTTTCGAATAAATTCTTGATCTTAGCTTCATGCAAATGATATTTGACGAAGCTTGACAGAAAAAGAAATAGTAGTTTTATTTGACAAGAAAACCGGCGCTGCACCGACGACGTTACTCGTCTTCTTCACGTTGCACCCCATAAATTATTATATATAGCCACCCTTTTTTCATACAACTTAGACATAAGTATAATATATCATAGACCTGGACATTCCTGGCGCCGCGCCGTGTCGCACGAGGCATCACGACGACGTCATCAAGGCCTTCCATATCCTTCGGATGACGTCACTTAATCCCTGCCCGAGGTTATGATCTTATCGAAATATATGTCTGACCGTTATAACTGGTGACAGAAAAAAATCTATAATATACATATATATTTATTTTTTTCAATCGTAATAATAATATATATACGTATAGATGTGTAAGAAATAATTTTTAGCTACCAACCGGAATTCGCATGTGCGAATGATCTTGGTAAGCCATCGTAGTTATATAATTTCCGTTTCGCGTTATGGATTGTCAACTTTTTTTTGTATCATTTTTATTTCAGTTCGCGATCGTGTAGATCGGTTTGACGTAAGATTAATTGGAGAAATTTGAGAGCTCATTTTGTGCGTTTTATACTATAGAGACAGATAAATTAACGTAGAGCTACAAGATATCCAATTTGCATGAAGCTAAGATTTATAAAAAAAAATGAAAGGAAAAGAAGAGAAGAGAATCAAAGGGTAGGTTATATATCAACAGCTGCGCGTAGAGAAATATATCGTGCAGAGGTCGAAAATTGTTAGAGAAAAATTTTCCCATAGGTAGAAACGAAAATATAGGAGAGACCCCCAACAAAGATCGGTGAAGACTGTCTATGTTTTGTCCCTGTTGGTAATAATCTCCTTAAACCGAGTGTAACTGGTTTGGACATTTCTTTCCAGGGGGGTGAATTCTTACGACGTAAGGTGGTGAAAAGGGTTAACACATCTATAATTCTGATACAGGGTGTCCTCTAAACAGGAATTATACCAAACAAGTTTAGCTGTAGTGCAGGCCATCTCGATCTTCAAAAATTATTATTTTATTTTACACTTTTATCTATCCATATATCTTTTTTATTTTTTTTTATTTTTATACTCTTCGTAAAATTGCCACCGGATACTCGCGTCAGAGGTGCTATTAAAAATTCACGAAGAAGAAAAAGAAGAAGAAAGAGAAAAAAAAACAGCTGAAATGAAAAATTAACGCGCATCACCCAACTCGTTGCACGCTTATGAATATACTATATATTTCTTTCACGGTAATTAATTATCCAATCAAAGCGCCAATTAGGCATGTTTCGCACGAGACGTCGAGCACTTCTCGATATAATTTATTTATTCATCTCCACTTTGATTTATAATATCGAAACGTTCGAACGTCGCTGCGCGCTGACTCGCGTAGGTCAGTATTCTTCCAGGACACTCCGGCGTAATAATCTCCTCATCATTATCTCTTTCGACTCTACAAGTTCGTTTATCTCGAGTAAATCTATATTCGTATAGCTAGCCGAGAGCTGGCTGTCTGGCGGCGCACGGCGTATGCGATTTTTATATCCTAGCCAAAGATGACCAAATTAAATTTATACAAGTGGGATATACTGGACAGTCGATGCTCGCCCACTTCCCGGTAAAAATACCGTCCAAGACCAACGTATAATTTTTCATCACGTTCAATGGACAGTATTTTATCATTGAAAATGGTCGCATCTTCCCACGGTGTTCTCTACGTACGCGCGCGTCCTGCACACTGCAGAAGACCGGTCAGCAGATGACATCACATTCACATAACCATCGTACGTTCATTTACATCACACACATACAAGAAAATCAAATGGGTTTGGTCCATTAAGACACAGCATCACCTGCAGTCCAGTAGGTCAGGCTCGCAGGGGTTCGCGTTCATCCGTCAAAAAAAGGGGTGCGCTGACCGAATACGCGGGGGGTAGTTTTTCACCTATAAAAACGCATTATATCGATGTCTGCGAAGAAGGTAGAAAAAAAAACAAAAAATTCTCATTTTCTTTGCTAATTTTTTCAACGATTGGCCGTCGATGAATTCTCCGTTCCCAAAAGTTCTTCTAGTTATTTATTATCGATTTTTACTCCCCTCGTTTTTTTCCCAGAGTAACGGACTGCTCCATAATATGGTTATTAATAATGATAATACTAATAATAATAATAATCATTCGGAGGATCACCTGTATATATCGTAAGCGAGGGCGGGCGTAACCATGGTTGTAATTAATATCATCGAGTCTAAGAGAAGTTATAGAGAGAAACAAATAATTAGCATAATTTGTTGTCGATACAAAATCGATAATATAATCGGCGATATACGCGCCGAGGATCCGATGGCTCTGATTTTATATTATGTTATAGGTTCTGTGGTATAGCCTGCATATAATGTGCCTATACATATATATATATACCTACTTCGTTCACTAATTCATCGTCGATAAATCGTGAACGTGAACCTCGAAACATAATGAGGGTATACGCGTACCTATACATGTATAGATTTTTGCAGACGTCGGTTAACAAATTAAAAACATCAACGAAACCATGTCGACCTCCTACTCCTTGGTTTCATCGGTCCCTTTGATATTGAGATTAGAGTACCTTGTGTGTAATCGGACTTGTTCCGTTGCTGATGTGCACCGTTTTCCATTCGTACCTTACCACATGCAACAGCCGAGGTGATTTTTTTTTCTATTTTTCTTCTTCTCTAAACTGATGGAAATAAATTCAAATCACCGAATAGAATCTCAATCAGTGATCATCATATCTGGTTTCCACGTCTTACACTATAGCTTGATCGGAAATACATATCTACGTGTACACGAGCACCCTCTTTTTTTTTTTTTCTTAAATATGACGCCCAATAATACTCGTAATTTGTTTGTAATACGAAGCGTGTACGTACGTATCGAAGAGTAGATATACATAAATTGTAATTACTTCATTTCCAAGAAGAGATTAACTCCTCTTGATATCCATATCCATTTTATAATAATGTTCCCACTGCGGGAGTTCGTGTACAAAGTACAATCATCCGTACGTACCTATATGTATACAGTCGAGTTGAGGATGGCCACATTTGAACATCATCAGATATTATATCTATCGATCAATAATATGCTACCAAAATATCAGCCTGTATGGAACTGTAGAAAAAAAAATTTCCATCCTTTTTTTTCTCTCTACATAACGGATTTAATTTCCTTGCCAAAATGAGAGGCTGAAAAAATTAGGTAAAAAACATTCGAGGAGAAATTAATTCACGGCGTTCAACGCGATTGATAAATCGCCAAGGGTCCGTTACTTGCACACCGTACATTGGAATTTATAATTGTTCTTTTTTCTCTAATTGAAAATCGTTTTCAAATTTTTACCAAAGTTTTATCCGATCTCCCAGTGCCCATCGCGGCAGATTCCCGCCAAGATTGTGCAGAATAGACCACAACCAATTAGGGGTTGTGTGATGTGGAGAAAAAATTCTGACATCATATCGTTCGTTCTTCCTGTAGATTTTCTTCTTTTTCTTTTTTTACTTCTTTTCTTTTATGCCTCTCGACGAACCGACGATGTTGAAAAGTAGCCCCTGAATGTGAGTGCCCGAGTCAAGAGGACCGCAGAATAAATAGAAGAATTTATTGTGGAAAAAGAAAAGAGGAGAAAAAGAAAAGAGGAGAAAAAGAAAAAAAAAGAAGAAGACAAGAAGAAAGTTGAAGAAGCAGGAGCATGCATCGGCAATAGGAGGTCGTTTGAGCTTGATATCTGGCTAGTTGCGAATCTACATGCCCCTCCTCTATACAAATACCATAGGTAGGTTGGCAATGCTCGAGCTGCCAGTCTATGTAACAGATATGGAGAGCGGTGCAGGAGAGCGTTAGATCGAACGTTAGAGCCTCCAGCCGGCTGATTGGCTTGCCGATTGGTCCCGCGCCAACCCAACGGGTTGGACCATCGCCGGAGTTCAGCATCGCTGGGGGGAATCCCCCTGCTCTCCCCTCGATCTCTTTCTCGATCCCGAACCCCTCTTCTCTAGTCCCCCCCTCAAACCCCTTCCCCTTATCCTGTAGACACGTCTGTTTGATTTTCAGATGCATAATATGTAAGGTAGGTTGTGGAAAAATTGGTATATGTGTGGTGTGTGTGGAGGAAAAGTAGGATCGAGGATTGGCACGATGCTCCTGAAGGAAAAGAGCTGCAGGTACCGTATATCGTCGGTCCAAGGGAGAACGCCCTTCGCGCGGAGGAAGGTAGGTATTGATATGGTTTGTCCTGCATATGTGTTCTTCTATCTCTATATTTGCATGTGGGTATATCGCTGACCCATACATCGAGGGGGATCGGTGCGTCGAGTGGGTATGTTCGTACAACGTTACACGTCCTGAAAGAGAGGCGGACGAGGACGCGGCGGACCAGGGCAGATCGGAGAGGAAGGTGGCGTTGCGGAGTCCCCGCTATTGGGAAGGGAACTCGAGCAGACCTTCAGTCGCTCGCTGATGCTTCTTCGAGGAGGATCATCGCAAGGTGACCCCTCTCCGATGACCATACCACGAGACAAGGACCTTCGATCAAATATTACGATTCATCGAACTAGAGAAGATTCAAGGTCGATCGTTCGATCGCGAAAGAACAACGGGGGTTGGTTCACGATACTACACGGGCATTGGAAATCGAAGGTCGTCTGAGATGTTGGTGAACCCTCGATTTCAGGGAACGAATTATACGATACAGGAAATTATCTTTCTACCACCGATTACCATGAACGAGTGCGCGGGAAGATTTTGTCGATTTGAATGAGCGCGCGCGGACAGTAAAAAAATTAAAAATTATATTCTTACGCCGAGATAATAATTGTTATTCTATTGGGGATATCATCCTGGATGATATACATTTGTGTGGTTTCGAGTTTTAAATGGACAATACATTTGAAAACAATAGTGCAGCTACTCCGTTTTATTTACTGTTCTCTTTTATTCGCGCCCGCTGCAATTACTCTTCCTCTATTTCTTCTTCTTGTATAACTACTATTGTTCGAATGTGACAAAGTGACACCTTGACCGTATCTATATTTACCTATAGTGAAACTATAATTTCCCCTACTTTTAAGGCGAAAGGGAAGCTGGACAGGACAGTAATAACGACGTATCAATCATAATCATCATCATCGGCAATGTACGTACATTCGAAGTGAGCAGTCGATGATCAGTGTTAATATTAATTTAATTATATACACCAGAAGTGATGAATCGACCCGAGATTGACATTATTGTACGAATAATAAACGTAGTTTATTTTCAATTTTCAATACGTGGAGTAGCCAGACATCGAATAATGAAGTGTGAAACGTTACGTAGTGGTGATATCAATGACTGGGTAAAGAAGTGACATCGACGCGCGAACAGGCGAGGTGGTTAGGCGGCCGGCGAGAATTTAACCACGGTGAGTGATAATATTTTAGTTTACCTATTTTAAACATATATAACATTAAATTTTTTTTTTTTTTCTTCACGGCTGTAAAAATTATCGAAACTTGAACCTGATATCGGTTTCCCAATATAACTGGGTCACATTTCACGACCTAAAAATTGATTCACGCAAAGTTTCACATTACGAATATATGGTGATCAAAGTTCAATTCTGCTCACGCGTGGGTGTCGAACGTCATTGAAAAATGTAAATCGCGATCTATAAAAATCAGGAATACATTTTATATATCGATCTGTTGCATTTCATGATCGAATCATCCGAACTTCCAATATCAGGATTACGAAGAAATTCCGAGACTCTTTAAATCCTTAAATTTCCAAACCCCACACGTGCGTTTCTGAATTCCAAAGTAGCCTCAAAATTTGAATATATCCGCCTGCACGTCAAGCGACACTTATATCGCACCACGTCCTTGATGTGTATAATACATGTCAAACTCGACCAACAAAAAAAAAAAAAAGGAGAAAAAAAAAAACTACGAATCGGTTGGCGTGTTTCTGGGCACCTATAACTATAATACGGAGAATCGATGGTTAATTAGCTGTCATTTAAGTTACGTGTTACTATCGTGAGGTCCGCGTAAAATATGCCTGATTTCATATTTTCTCATTGCTCTACCATCTCCGGTCGTATAAGCTCGTTAAAATTCTCAACTTTACACTTCGGTGAGGAGAAAAGAAAAAAAAATTTGTAAGCTCCAAAAGAAGCTCAAGAAAAAGGTCAGTTAAGGTATATATGTAAGAGAACGTTCACCCCAGAGCTGGTACACCATGACGCTGCATTTGCTGACCTCCTCCGTCTCCACGCGATCCTAGAGGATAGCCGCGTAAGAATTTTAGTCGTACGATATATATAATAATTTTTACCTTATTTTTACCTCAGCACCTATATAATATAGTCTACGATATTCCATATCGAAGACAAATTAACGAGCGCCGTATACCGTCGAGATTTAAGCTCTCTTCTAGCTGTGGCAAGAAATCGGAGACAAAAAAATAATACCAAAGAAATAAAATCGAAAAAGGAATAAAAAAAAAAACAATAGCGTTTTCAGTCGCGACTATACTATACACAAGCTAAAGAATTTGAGGTAAAAAATTTTCTACAACTTACCCATTTATGAGTGTGTACAGCCGTTTGTAGGCACCAATGCGCGGTACCTGCATCGCCTCTAGGCTATAACGTCCAATCGTCCGTCCGCGCGCGGCTTATATACTTTACCGATCGATTGGTGATGGTATCGATTCATGGAAGAGCATCAACTAGTAAAAACTTATAAGGTGAGCGTAAAAAGGTTCGTTAGAATCGCAGCTAAAAAGTTAACAGCTAGTAGGGTATTATATATACGAAACAGGAAGAAACGTTGTAAGGCTGGTTACTTAGTACTGTAATAGATCTAAAAAGCGCTTAACTTTGAATAAATTTCACCAATCTCGCATGGGATTCGATGAATCGTTGTAAATATTCGAACGATTGTGAAAATTGTGAAAATTAAGGGAAATTTGGATCAGCTGAGAACGGAGCAGATTCCAAGTCCAGAATATAAGCGAGATATAGGGCTGGTTTATTCTGGTTGCTTCGACTACGGAGAACAGAGAACAGACTCTTGGCTCTTGTTGCTGGCGGCTGGCGGCGACGTCCAGGTCGTGACCTTGCCTGGGCCCCGGCTGCCCAACCGCTAACCAGTTCATTTACCTACCTCCGTATAGCAGACCATGGTCTACCCCGAACCTGGCGGTCAGCTGCTGCAGCGTAACTATCTGCGCCAATAAAACAATGAACAAAATGAAGGTATAATCTAGTGTAAAACATAGACTTATACCTACGCGGCCGGAGGTGGTTCTACGTATTTGGCCATCTCTGGTATCCAGTAATAGAACAGTGTAAAAGATAAATATATGGACATTGCAGGCGGTTATGCAGCAACATTGTTTGCCTCGTAAATCGTCATCGCTTGTAAATAGATTCTCGATAAAACACGCGATTCCCGTTTACGATTTGTTACCGGTTGTGTTGCACATATTCGCAGCAGCAACCCAAAGCACGCGCAAATGATATTCATAGGCGCGAGTTTCCGTAACGCAAATAAACACCTGTTACACCTGTGACTGACGACAAAACCGTGCGCTTACTTCTCCAAACTTTATTACAACCAAAATCGTTAATACCATACTCGGTGTATATTTACGTACTTTCGTATCAAAGCACCGTGAAGAGGGAGTTAAGAAGAGGCGTCGAAGAAAAGAGACCAATTATTATACAAACGTATTCCAAGCACCAAGTCCTTCCAAAGAGCGCCGGACTTGTCATTCTTCATGTCCTAAGGCGGAACCAAAGATCGCGAGTTGAGATCAAAGCCCAGGCGTCAGGAGCTGAATGGTTGATTGAAGTACTAGGAAGAATATCTTTTATGATCATTCGCATCCGCTGGGTGATTGGTTGAAATTACGAGTACAGTTCACTAGACATCTACACCAGGAATATCTTTGTTTCCCACAATATTAATGTTTTTCAATTTGACGGACCGATGGCCTGTGCAATATGCCGGTTAATTACATACCCTAAGTATATATGTATCATACACATAGGTATTATATATTTTATATCCGTTGGCATACACCTAAAAGCTATACAGAGGACGGAATAAGGAACCGGAAAACGAGTAGCTCCGACAGTTAATAGATACTTTGCATAATTAGTTTGTTGGTAATTTATATCCCTACAACTCCATACGAGCAACAACATACCAGCGCCGCTGTCCATGCAGGTTATGTACTATGAATACAATATAAAGAGCATCGGCTCAAACTCTTATGACTCTTATTCTAATCAAGCTTTATATTTATAAACTCAGTTCGCATCGCTAATTATCCAAACCTCTAATTAAAGTGCATGTGAATCACCGATCTTTTTTATCGATTTCCATCAGATATTCTCACGTTTCCATTTCACGAGACATGCACGGATATATAAGGTATATACCTATATAACTCAATTAGCATTTATGGATTCCAATAATCTTGATTGGTTTTTCCTCTGGATCATATAATAATACTTGAAACAACTTCCAGCGGACAGATTCTTGAGTATGGGTAAATACATATCCTGTATAATAGATCACATAGTAGATCCGTGATCAACGGAGCGCCACGTGCGCGCGAGGTCTCATACGAGATGGAAAAAAAAAAGAAGAAATTAACAACAACAACATAAAACAGAGACAAAAAATGAAAAGCAACAACAAAAAAAAAGAGAAGAGAGAAGAGAATATATAGAAAAAAAAAAGAAAAAAACCACCGCACCCAACCTGGTGTTGGAATGGCGGTTGGAATGAAGCTGGAGCAACGGCTTCCCGGAGCCGTTCTCGCGGACCCCGACTTCTCTGTCGACTGCGAAATGTAACCACCCACGCCACGTCTCTCCAGACTACCTAGCTGGAACGCATAGCCTAGAACTCAGTGTGATACCACCCATAACAATTCTACGATGAAACGGAATATTACCCGATCGATTATTACAGAACCCGCGGGTGCGCGCCTTGTAGTAGGTAGTAGTAAAAAAAAATATTGAAAACAAAATAACATTAATAAGAGGGAAAAGAAGAAAAAGAAAAAGAAAAAATAATAGAAATACATATAATAAACAGCGCAATAATGACGATGATGATAATAATAAGTACAACAACAATAACAATGATAATGATAATAATCAGGTGCGGTGCACCCGTAAAGGATTTTAACAGCATAGCGAAATAACTGCAATGTAATCGATTTTGTTGTTGTTATTATTGTTATGGCTTGGGCAGGAAATAACAGCGTGAGGTACTTATTATTTATAGGTGAGATAGATCGGAGATCTTTATATCCATAGTGACTGGGTGCAGCAGCGAAAGAAAAACGAATGGAATATAGTGAAAAGAGATTTTAGAGGAGGGTGGGTGGGGGACACGAATAACCTACACTATGGGTGATCGATCACCAAAACCGATCACACTGGATGTGTTTTTTACTCCATATTATACTCGCAATGTTTAGTCCCCGACTAATCTCGTATTCATATACTCGGGTACAATAACGTCGAACATTCCAACCGTGTGATACGAACCGATGGTAGAATCTTAATATGAAAAAAAACTAAAATCTGATACACCAAAGAGGACATTCTAAATTGTCTTGGAAGTGACGTGAAATCGCGAGTTACGGATGAGGCTCGATACTGACAACGTATGGATCAGACGATGATAAGGATGAAGTTAGTTGCGGTGTCACCGAGAACGCTATAGTTATCTTCGTGAAGTTTACTGTCGAGAATAAAGAAGGATCTGCGGGTGTGTCGTATGCGCATGCAGTCTTTTGCCTCGGTGTAGACAGTTGCTAGGCATCTCGGTACCGGAGCTCAACGTCGGCTATTAAATCGTGGAGGCGAGTAGAGAGAACGCTGTGGAGTACTTTGAACATTTGCTCCAAGATTGTGGCAATTATTGACAATTTTCCAGCCCGCAGCTGGAATCGCTCTAAACGGTGCAACAACAGTACCTTACCCAACAGCAGGACGTGGAACGACCCTGAGGACGAAGACTTAAGCGTGCGTGGTCACCTTGCGGTGTGGCTTAAGGCATTGCAACGCGAGTTTCAGTAATCACGCGAATTCATTACCGGCACGCCTGCCATTACAATCCTATGGGATTTCAGTCTCCGGAATCCCAGCTATAGCTCTCTCTACTCTTCTTCC
This sequence comes from Athalia cordata, assembly GCA_963932425.1. Taxonomy (NCBI): domain Eukaryota; kingdom Metazoa; phylum Arthropoda; class Insecta; order Hymenoptera; family Athaliidae; genus Athalia; species Athalia cordata. Next base: position 40,147,967 of record OZ010626.1, read on the forward strand.
CCCTGCGATATCGAAGTAACGCACAAATTGCTTTCAACATTTTCTGATGTATTTATTTATTTTTTTTGTTTTCAGTAAATGGAATTTAGTTTCCTAATAGTTTTTGATAATTTTTTTTTTTTTTGCTTCGTTGTACAATCTTCAGTCCCGATCGGATTCCTGTTTATTGTAACACTCGGGCGTTTCGCTGATCCTTATAAGCGAGGCTGCTTATAACGCCGGGGAATGCTGGATAGTCACGATTGCTCCTGAATCGTTTCGATTAATCGCATTAAGCGACAAGAATCGATAATTGCCGTTGCCCAATACCGGCACAATGAGAAATCGGTTGTTAATAACCCGATCTCTACGGCCAAACGGGTTCATATCGTACAATGCTTAGAGATACCCCATGCTGAGCTACTTCAGCTGATCCGTGCAGCGCAGTTCAAGCGTAATGGTGTATATAGCTATAATCGGTAAGAATTTATACCGAGTAAAAAAGACCATTCCTAAAATTCCCTCGTTGATAAGATGTGTTAAGAAAAAATTACAAAATATTTATGCATACGAAATAATTACTCTTGCTTCCGGATCAGAAGAAAAGAAAAAACATAAATATATCATCGATCATTCGATCCCGCTAGTTTATAAATCGACATCTTATTCTTTGGAAGATGAATTATCGATAGCGCGGAAATTGAAATTCGTTGTGACACGGTTGTCACCGTTTATAACCGAGGAGTAAGGATCCTTTGGAAAAATTGTCTCTAGAGTTGAAAAAGTAGATCGAAAAATTTGATCCGCAGCTATTTGACCTCTCATGGTTCCGTCGTCGCGGTATAACATATAATTTCACGGCCTGTATATATAATAATACATCCCGTACAGGCCGCGGCCGCGACTACTCCGCGTTGCAATGACTCAAGATGCGGATGTCAGGATGAAAACGACGCCGATTCGTCAGCTGAGAAACAGTTTCCTCCGGCATCAGGAGGAGCACCAGCACCAGCAGCAGCAGCAGCCAACGGTTCATAAAAAGGAGTATAGGGAGAGTATAAAATTCACCGAAACGAATCTTGTAAAGGAAGTAAGGCTACGTTCCACTTACGAGTCATCCAGCTCATTAAACTAGCTTTGTTGGACACTGTTCTTCTCATTATTGAATTACTCGCATCCATTTAAACCGGGAATCTCATCCTCATCCGCGCCTATTGCCGTACCAAATATTTTTCACTACAATATTGGTAGAGAGTCAGCTTTTTCGAACCTTAGACGATTTATCACATAATAGAGCTCTTTACCGTGACCCAAATTTAACTCTGGTTCTCGGTAAATCTGGTAAAAAGTCACGATCATTGAGTCATCGGATACAGTTGAAATTTTTAAGTATAATAATGTAAAACCAGGATGCGCGATTCAAAGGGTAGAGGGGAAAGGAAAAAAAAGATCGAATCATCGAACGACGATTGCCAAGAACTGTAGTATACGAGAGATCCTTTGATGGGCGATTATAACTTCATAAGTACGCGATACGACTTAACCATCCGAGTGTAAATTCTACAAGTAACTTGTACGACATAACATCAGTGTAATATAAAGTACGTAACTAAGAGCAGTTTCTCGAGCTACCGCTTAAATGCGCCGTGTATTACGATTGTTTATATTGCTCCGGGGTCGTATAACCCAAGCATCGTTCCCTGCATACCGCACCACAGCCGCAACACCTGAAAAGGTGCGAACCCACGCTTACTTTGTTCCTGCAGCCTTTCTCCATAGAGAATCGCCGCGTACGCGGTTGAAAAAAAAATCTTAACGCCTCGCGCATTAACAAAAATGTCATGCAAATGTGATTCCTTATTTATCTTTTCTTTCTCTTCTTTTTTGACTAAGTTTTATTGAAATTATGTTGATAAATTTAATAATTTTTGTATGGTCGTAAAATGTTTAATTTTCACTCTGAGGAGTTATCGAAGCGTTCGCTTCTTGGGTGGCTCGACCTCTCCACAGGGGGTTTCGTACTCTAGCCACAACTCCGTAAGGATATTCCGTTCGAATTACTCGCCGATTAAACCGCGGCCATTTTATAAACCTCCATGCGAAATCGTGGACAAGATTTATCCGCGTTGCACTCACCGTCACCTCCGCCGAGTACCGGTGATTATAACGTGTCATTTATTTTATTTTATTTTATTCCTTTCCGAAGAATTTATTTTTCAAGGGAACTCAATTATCCGGTTGCAATAATTCTGAAGAATGATCCGAAGGTATAACTTTGGTCACAAAAGAATTGAGATAACTACGCTACGGTCACAGCTAAATTCCAATAAACCAAATCTGATCGGCTGTCGTCGACACCGGTCTGGTTGTCCGACGTGTAAACTAGTTCTGTGGATGGATAAAAAAGAAAAAAAGAAAAAATGAAAAAAGGAGAGAAAAAAAAAAGCGCATGCATCGTTCGATGATCACATAATCGTGCGTTAACCTCCTGCGGTCTCGCGGGCCTACACAGCATCCCATATTATACCTGCTTCTTCCTCCCATCTCAATTTTCCCCTCTCGCTCAATCTCCTCGATTTTTAACGCCTCTTCTTTATCCCGCAGGCGAAATAAAAAGCAAAAGAAAAAAAAAAAGAACATCAATCTGCAGTGAGATACTTTTAGAAGATCTGCTATTCGATTCGTTGAGTTTTGAAAATGCATTTCGATGGCGTCTCGAGGACGTTGACCACTTCATAAAAATTTCAGTATATACTTGCGTATCTGTAGCGCGAGCAGTTGGAAAGGATGGTATGGACATGAGAAAATGCGAGAATGTTTCCATAATCTCTTCGTTTACGGATGCGAGTCATATAAGCGAGACAAGCGACAACGTCGCGCGTGTTGTTGAATCAAAAGTCAAGTTTTATCGCGCCTCAAGATCAATCCGGGTAACCTGGAGAACCGTGGCTTTCGCCTTCCAAGATATTATCACAAAATCGACTTCCTCCGCCCACAGCACCTGCCGCTGTCGCTAGATGACCAAAAAAGAAATCCAATTTTTTATGGATCAACGATCTCATTTTCATCGCGATCCTCTGACGCGACGTAAATGACAAAATTTCGACGAAATATTAATCGGGCGAAAAAAATATATCCTTCGGAGAAAACTTTGGAAATTGATTGATAAATAATCACATATAGAATGATCGGCGAGGTTCTCGTGATGGATTCTTCATACATCGGTCTTCGGCCTGAGTCTTGGTCTGACATTTAATACCGCAACCTGCTAACAGGTATAAGACGGTGATTGGTGTACGTTTCATCGGGTTAAGCGGTAAGCAGGCAGGCAGGCAGGTAGGTAGGTAGGTAGGTAGGTAGGTAGGAGTCGCGGATAGCCTAAGGAATTCGCGTTGCGTGACTTCGATAAAATATCGCATCAGGTGCGGTGCGGTGCGGATTTCGTATTTATGCGTTTAATTAAAATATTTCCGGGTAAACAGGGGCGTAATGAGTGTCGCCTTTACGACTGCAATATCAAGAGTCCTGCGCGGACATTTCGAGCTCATCAAGTCTCATTGGTAAAAATCGACGCCCTGAATTATATTTTTTTTCTATTTTTTTCAAACGCATCGATGAACATCCCTCATAGACTCGGATCGAAATTTTTCTAACTACAGGAGAAGAGGGAACGGACATATAAGAGACGTTATCTAAAATCCATAAGGATCAGCTGCTGCTGCTACAGGAAAAGCAATTCAGTTCTCATCTCCCGGTGATGGTACCTACTTCGTAATTAATTATCTGCCTAATTTCCTCCATATCTCGTTCTCGATCTAAGCATCAGCAGCAGCAGCAGCAGCAGTCGTCCAACAACGATCCTTCCTCTCTTCGCGTACACGTACAGATGATAAAAGTGTTGGTGTTATACCTGCATCAGGATCTAACATAACTAAAAGGAGGATCAATTATTCTTCCGAGAAATTTTTCTTGAACCTCCGCACAAGCGTTTTCGTGGTAGGTATATATACATAGTGGGATGAGTTACCTCATAGGTGATGACTTTTTGCTCTCTTTTGTGTCTTCACCTTTTTTTTTTTTTGTTTTTTTTTCTCCGCTACTCATTTCTTCTTATTCGTTTCTCTGATACACGATGGACTGGACGTATCATCTACGGATGACAAGAGGGATCCGAACAGCATCGCGCTTAACTTTAACCGAGAAAACTACACGGTCCCTCGTTTTATACGACTTATACCAGCACATGGCAACGTCAGAAGTCGAGGCTGCTACTTCAATTTTAATTATACTATAAATATCGCGCGAGTTCCTCTCCTATGCCGCGGTGTGCGTTAGATAGATAAGTCGATTTCTGGTCGAGTATTACATACACACACTATAGGTATGTATAAACGCCTATATCCACCGCTCGCTTTGTTCGCTACGGGATTAAGACCTGAGATTAATAAGTTCTATTAACAACTAACACCCCACGTTTGACCGTATCATTATAAACTAATTATTAAACCCATTAAAATAACTGCAATCGTTCAATGAATTATTATTGTACCAATCGATGATCCCTTAATAACAAATATATCTTGATATACGTATTATACCTCTATAGAGTCAATATTACGCTGTACAATATTACACGCACGATTATCGGACACCTCGCATCACGTAAAACGCTCTCGAAACATAATAGTAATCAATTGTAAAGAACAAAAAAAAAACCCTCTTCCAAAATACGCACATTTGTATAAAAGTCGTTATCGCGCTTATAAGTGGATATCAGATTAAAATTAAACACAACATCCGTACGTATAAAGTTACTGTATAATTTTTAAGTTGAGAGAATATCGCATGCGCCGTTGGTACTATAGTTAAATAATAGCTCGAAGCAAAATTGTACCTGGCGTGTGAATTCAACGCTATAAATAGATCTCAAAGAATTTATTTATCTCAAATTACACCTCTTTCTATATACATTAATATTATACACCCGCCATTTTCCAAGAACGTTTTATAATATACACGTACTTTTCAAGTTTCAATAAACCTATGCATAACAAATTACATATTTTCATACATAATCACACGTTTCCATTTTTTTTTTTTTTTTGCTCAACTTTTTTCGTCCTTTTTCCTCACACCAAAAATCCAAGTCCGCTGCAGGTGCGGAGCGATGGGAGAAAATAAAAAAGAGATGAATAGAAATAAAAAAAAAGAAATGGAATAAAATAAAAATGACACCGTGCGGTCGTCGCGGTACTCGGAATAAAAGTGATGATCGTGAAATTTTAAGTTGCGTGTCGTTAACCACCCAACAAAATTCTCCTGGGTTTGTCTCGACTCTTTCTCCTTCTTTCTCTCTTAGATTACGCAGACATTGGCTTCACATAGAGATTCTACTAGCGTATCTCGTCAGAAGATATACTATACATAATAACAAGACAGCCGTAGCTAACGCGAAACTTACTTTAATAAGCGACATTAATCATATTCCAATTAACCGCGGGACTCGCTGTCCATTCGTCCGAGCAGTTGATATTCTCTATACATATATACATATATACTACTTATATGGATACTCCATCTAGAACAAACATATATGAATATATACGTATGTATATCACATATAATATATAATATCCCCGCATAGCGCCCGTCCATTTCTTAACACTTGCGGCATCGCCGTCTCGCGCACTGTCACCGAATTCCTCCGAGGACGTTACATTTTCCTCCTTCTTTTTTTTTTTTTTTTCTCAATTCATCCTCCATTTTAGGAGAACACTAGGGAATTTTATAGGATATATAAGGTTTTCATGAGTAATTGTTGAAATAGGCGCCGGTCATCAACTTTCGACTGTGATAAATTTTGTGAATTGTCCCATCGCGACGTTTGTCGAAAGGATCTACTGCAGCGGAGGGGACAAAGAGTCCGGTCAGTGCCTTGGGGATATTTAATTTTTTCAACATTTTTCATTCAAGTTTCCCGAGAAACGATTCAGGTATAATGCGATAGTTAAGCAAACGATTGTATAAATGTGTAGTAGGAAGAGCATCGGAAATTAGATGGATAAAAAAGTAGATGGAGCTGGTTACTTCAAATAATCATCTATCATTACGTGATTTCCTTCCTTTTTTCTTTTTTTCTCCATTTGACTTTTTTCGTTATTATCTTACCATCGATCTTTAGGTGACGAGCGTTTCCTTTGAGATGATCATCTCGATTTCTAATCATCTATATTATATTCCATGTATACGAGAGCGCGAGCTCTCATGTTCTCAGCTCCTAAACTATTCCTAAAAGTTTTCAACATCTGAGGAAGTCCATTTCAACAAACAAATTAATCATAAATGGAGCATTGTTTCATTTTTTCTTCGTTCAAATGCTTTTTTTCCCCTCTCTCGTATTAACCGCCATTAACTTAATGCGTCGATAAAAATTGCGTGGAATTACATTCAACGGCTTAATCGCTCCTCGAACTAACGATAAGTTGAAAAATCAGAGTACCTTGTATATAAATTGTTGGAATGCATTCTCTCTCTTTTTTTTTTCGTTTATATTGTAGATTGTAGATGAAACAATTTAAATAGTTATATACGGACACCACAGAACCGATATCAATTACACGCGATGAGAGGTGGACGAATGTTAATTAGAATGTAAACAAGCTTGGTAATTAGAAATGCAGGTAGTTGAAACCAAAAACAAAATAAAAAAAACGTAATGTATGTAGGTGTGTTATACAGACCTTAAAAAAATTTTCGATCATAGATTATTTGTAATTAATTTTCTCAGTGATTAGTTACAGATGGTAAGTATAGATTAAAACAACGATATCGATAAACAAAATACTATATCTTATGTTACCGATTATTTAATCGTTTTCAACTGCTGCTCATAATAATATAATATGGCGGTTCCAACTATATTGATTTTTTTCAGAATAATAATCGATACCATAAACTGGACTATTTCAGCATTGAAAACCTGTTGGACTGATTATAGCGTTACACTATACATCGATTAATAATCGCTTCGATCAAGTTAAAAAATCGTGCGAATTGAAATACAAAAAAATGAACAAAAGTAGTTTTCGCCGTTGGATTTTGATTTTTGTTTATAGATCCTGAATTCCGATCCGTTGTCATTTGATGAAAATTTTTTGACGAACGGACTCATTCAGAAATGGAATCCTCAGTAAAACCTAAGTGGCTAAGTGGGTTGTAAAAAGTTAATTAATGGAAGTTGAGCAGGTCTCGTGAATTAGATTTGTATACAACAATAACCAATCGTGATCGATTTCTGTATGAAAAACTTGACGTACACCGTAGCTGTGGATAGAGCAGGTAGACGACATGGACTTTGAAATCCCGATCGAGTTGGTAAAATCTATCCGTGTTCACTTAGGTATGTACCTCGAAGTTACATATATAGATAGGAGCACATATGTATATAGGGTATAGGTATAGGGTATACATAGAGAAGAAAAACGACTTCGCAGTAACGGAGACAAGGATTTGCCACGCTCGGCGCGCCGACCAACGCCTACGACTGCAATTGCGCCCTCGTATATGCGTTGCACGCGTGATTCGTGAGCCTAATTGCACGACAGTTACACTCCTGCAGCTATGCAAAAGAAATAAGTAAAATAAAAAAAAAAAAAAAAAAAAGAGTACGCTCTTTTCTTTCTTTTTGCTTTTCCATACTCCGAGCTAAGATTTATGCAGAAATAACTTTGCACCGCACCGCACCGCGCGCAACTTAAATTAGGTACGCGTACTATATTCATTTTGTGTATTTTATACGTATCACGTGTATCACGAAATTCGAAGGTGTGTGAACTCGAGTGATAGAATGAAAAAAAAAATTTGGAGAGAATTTTTTTTTCCTATAAATAAAGAAAGCTAAAATTGTAACGAGTTATAAAAAACGATATTTAACTATATAGAATGAAATTTCATCATCCAGGTTTAATCAGATGGTCATAAATATATTTTTCTTCACAATTATGGGTGTAGGTATATTAGATAGAAAGATGCGATACATGGTTGGTTAGACTTATAATGTACGGACGTGAGATAAATTGCTCATTATAGAAATCGCCTGCAGGAGATCTCATGACGCGAAACCGAGAGAGGAATAGGTATACGCTTTTGCTCGACGCATCACGGGTGTTTATTTATTTATTTATATTTTTGCTTTATTAGAACGTGCGACAAGCTTATAAGCGTGAAAAAATCATTTTTTTCTTTCTTTTTTGTTTTTTTTTTACATAAACCATAAGAATCTGATATAAATTGTGAACATGGATAGAACCGGATAATAATTAACATCGAACAGAGTATAAGTCTTGTGAAGTTTGTTTCATAATGTCGTGTCCACATAATTAGCAAAGTTTTGAAAACGATCCGAACGATCATATGATTTTTATTAGAAAAAATATCGGTGGTCGTAATTCACTCAAGGGACGAGCTGCGAGCTCTCCATTTTTTCTCCTTTTCTAAATATGATATTTATTAAATTTGATTTGATTTTTTTCGTTGATATTTTCTCAAATGTCACGTCGTCGTCGCGAAGTCATATAGTCGGATATATAAATTCAACGAACGATGGTTTATCTACAAACTCTCATATATATGCCGCGATCATATTATACGATAATATGTAAGGTATATAAAACACACAAGATATCTTACGTACACATATACATAAATATGTATTGTATATATAATTCAAACCGATCATCGTTCGCGATTGGAAATTGTCAGTGGTTCAGTACCGTGCAGAACACGATTTCAAATCGGTTGCCTGCCGTATATTCTATATAACCGTGAACCGTGAAACGCTACGTGCAACGTAATTCATTAAATTACTGATTTTCTGTCCTTTCACCCCGGAAGAACATAACACTGTCTACATCCCATACACTGTACACACCAATGGTATGAAAAAAAAATAAAGAAGAAAATAACGATAAGAAAAAAAAATATGATAAACTTATGCGGTTCATGTGAGTCAGCGTAAAGTAGTTATGCTCTGAAAACGAAATTGAAACGACAGTTTTTCGCATTTAAACTCCGTGTAAAGTATAATAAATAGAACTAATTAGCGGAGAAGATGAAGAAGTAGGTATATAATACTTGCGGTATAAGAAGAAGAAGAAGTCTTGTCCTGACTATATAAATCGTTTCTCGAGTTCGTACAAACTTTAGTTGGAATGATCGTCAGTAGCCGTAAGATTACAATGCACAGCAGGTATCGGTTTCTAGAGTTATAAATGCAAATGGTATACAATTTAAAGATGTTTTTTTTTTTCAATCTTCCCGAGAAATAGCAAAAAAAAAATAGAAAAAATAAAAAGAGAAGTTGAAAGGAGAGAGAAAAAAAAATAGAGTAATTTCAGACACGTCATTTACGAGAACGCGTTAAATACCGCGAGACGTGGGTAATATCGGCTGTACGTATATATATACCTACGTCATATGCATATACATACGTAAAGAATTTAGTCATTATTATACCTATACGTTATACACCACGCGTCCATAAATCTGAGCCGGTTTAAGTTAGGCCACGTATGTTATTCTAGGTACTAACGTAGGTACGTTAGTACTTACTTATAGTTATATTATATACCTTACCTATAGTATAATACCTACTCGCATGATGCCACGGCGTCGGTGATACAACCGGAGGGCAGAGAGAGCCTTTAACGATTTAATATGGCTGCTGCTGCTGCCGCTGCCCGTGCCGCTGCCGTTGGTGGTAAAGGAGGAGTCCGAATGCAGAATATGTGTAACGTACGCGATGATAATTAGCACTTTGTTCTGCGGCTCTGTACAGTAAAATGTTACGGCCTCTTACACCGAGCTGCTACCATTTAAACCGAGACACCAAAGTTTTTGCGCCAATTCTCCAACGGAATTCCCTGTCTTGATTATTTCTCCTTTTTTTTCTGCGGAATGAAGAGAGATACTTTCTGCTATCGGAGCATTTGAGCGATGGGAAAAACCAACAAATCCTATTTTAACTATCGCGCAAATTTTTGCCATAGTTGATAGCAACCGCAATTTACACATCTTCAAGCGAACGGCCCTTCTTCGTGTCAAAAATGCTGAAGCCGTAACGATTTTGGAATGTTTGAAAAGCCGATGAGAATATCAGGCGTTATCCATCGTTATCGATATTACGTGCAGCTATACGTAGAGCAGAAGCCTGCAAGAATGTCGCGGTATAATGTTGAGAAGAAGTATAACCGTACATTCTAAAGTCCGTGGTTATATTTCTATACGTATAATATATAGGTTGTTCACGATCTACACGTTGTTCAATTTTCATCGTTTAACGTGCTGAAAACCGTGCAGAATCGAAACTCGTGAATGGAAATAAAACGGAAGTCGTTCGCAAAGCCGGAGAACAAAAAGAAGGAATGAAAAATAGAAAAAAAGTTAAAATAGAAAAAAGATCGACCGGTATTCCGTAGAATTGAATTTATTCATCGCATCGGACGGAAGCGTGTGTATAATAAATAAATATATATATACCTATACAACGGTTCCGTTAGAATTTAGCCACCGCACGCGAATTATATTTTATTTCTCATATATACCAGCGATTTATTCAACCTCAGCCGTGATCGTTCCTGCAGGGCGTCGCGTCGCTTCACCGTCAGGCGTCAGCGTTAGCGTTAGTCGCCTCGTTTTCTGGCGCCCTAAGGAGTTTATATCCGATCCAACAGGTATACCTGTACGATAGAATACCTGTAACAACCTTTACCACCTTATATATATTCAACGGGACGAAACCTCCCCGCAGTTGTAATACCTACGTATGGTAGACGTGGACAGTAATAACAGGTGTTCTCGTATATACCGCTTAGACGTCATTCTCCTCTACCGTTCGTTCCTCGCGAGCATGGCGAAGGCGTTTGCCCATAGGTACAAGCCACATATATTTCCCCTGTCACGTGAGACAGGATATATTATAAATATTCTATACTCCAGATTTATATTGAATCTTGGTAAACGTTTCGTATAGTTTCTCTAAAAGGAACGTCGATCTGCACGGAATGGCATGGGAGAAGTGAACTCAATTTTTTTCATGCTCCTTTTTTTTCGCCTGGTTATTTTCCTCTTTTGGAAACGTGCGTTGGGATAGGTTGAAGAGCCCGAGGAAATCCAAATTGGATTATAGAATTTAGTTTGGTCCTGAAAATGTTTGACGTGTCGATCACTCGAATTCCTTGTTGCTTTTTTAGCGTAAAATCTATCAAGGATGGATTTTGTCGCCGGTGGTTCGCCGATTAATAAATGAGGTGGTTGCGAAAAGCTTTGGAAGGTAGAAGAGAGTAACCCGGTTTGGAGAATGAGCTCGGGCATGAGGAGCGCGGGTAGGTAGGAGAATCTACCAATGCTACACCCTACAAGGCACGCGCGCAAGAAGTAAAGGCCGACGCGCGAAGATCTATGGCTGGAGGCTTCGTGCTTGTCGCAACTATCTTACCCGGCACCGGTGTGTCTTTCGAAGCGCGAGCTGCGAGCTGCGAGCTACAAGCGGAATACACCATGTTTTGTTTTTGCCAAGGTATATATAGGTGTACATCCTCGGCGTACCTCCTCATCCTGCTTCACAAATCCCGATCCCCATAGTATAGTATCGTACTACATACCGAGGAGCGAGCGAATAAGCGAGGTGCAACAAACACAGGAGGCTCGATCTCGAACCAGACGACGTTGTCGTCGAGTCGTTCGTCACCAAGTAGACGGACGACGCCGCGCGGCTGCAGAAAAGCTCGCGCAAAATACGCGACAGTTTTGCAAATCGACTACTACCGCAGCCCATCCTCTCTCCCTCCTTCTCTCTCTCTCTCTCTTTCTCTTTTTCTCTCTTTATAGATCCGATCTATAGTCGCGCTAAGATCGTAACGTGCTGCAGATACGATTGCGGCTTTATATAGTTTTATCTCTTTGATGGTGATGTCGTTCCTGGCAACGGAAGAGACGACAACGACGACAACCAACGGAGCGACAACGAAGACGCGGTTTCGCGCTTAAACAACGGGGAAAAATATTGCTACCGTGGTGTCATTTCTTACAGGGGGCGAGAAACTGCGAAAGGATTTCCCATTGACTTAATTTACGCTAAACTTTACAGTCGATACAACTTACGGATATAAAATAGAGAAAAAAAAAGATAAAATAAAATAAACTCAACGAGTGATATCCTCCGGCGATCTTATTCCTTATCCTATCTCCGAGTTATATGAAAAGAAAAAAATGTGAGAAGATCACGCTTGAGGCTGTTCACACAACGCGGTATAACTTCTCCGTGGTGGGAAGGGGCGAAGAACGGCTTACTATAGTTTAAAGAAGTTATCCCTCACACCGTTGACGTCTTACGTATACGTAGTGGTCTTTTGCAGTTTCCTCTGATCTCCTCGGATGGCTACATCAATGCGTCTAGTCTACGGTGGCATGAAGTTGCAGCTGCTGATGCTGATGTTGGTGACGGTATACACCAACCTTCGGTTGCTGCTGTTGCTGCTGCTGCTGCTGCACTTTAACAAACTGTTTGTAACCCCGATGGAAATACAGCGAGTTTGCGACGTTGATCCCCGTCTGAGAATTCAATTTAAAGTCACCTGATCGAATAAACATTATATACCCGATCGGAGCGACCGGCGAACAGCATCAACTTCACCAACGGAATATCTATTCCAAAGCTCTACCGTTCACATTCGGACAGATATAAATTTTCTATTGATGCTTCGGTAATTTCGAATTCACGTTCGCTCAAAATATTTCTCACAATACCAAAACGTTTCGAGCCCCATCGCGAACTAAAGATCTAAATCGATACACTCTATTTGCCTTTTTCATAATTAATCTGTTAATAATAATTACCATTTTGGTAGCTATAATTATTAAATAGCGAGAAAAATGATAAAGATATGCAATAAATGGGCGGACTTTGGGTTTAAAGTACCTAGGAAGTCTATGAGAAAAAAAAAACCTACATTTGCATGCCGGTCGATATATCTCACGTATATAAATACATGTCTGGTCTATAGGAAAACCGTACGGATATAATTTTATGCAAAGTGGCACACGTTCGGTTAAAAATTCAAAAGACACGATGGACAGCTATCTTATATACGAGAAAAAAGAAAAAAAAAAAAACCAGGACACCTTTTTCAGAACGTGTTCGACATTTTCTTTCATATTTATTTCTTTTTTTTTTTTGGTAATAAAATTTTCTATATCGTTCCATGGATCGATGATACATATAACCAGCACATCGATATAAAGCGACAAACAGAAATGTCAAAGCGATCGGATGTATTCATGTTATATTAATGGGGATCTTCGATCATACGCGTTGAAGTTTTCTAATTAGCCATATAGGAAATGATGTTATGGAATTTGCGTTAATGTTTAATTGATAAAATGATAATGAATGGTGGTTGGCTCAAGAGTTAACGATCTCCTATCGCAGCTATCCCACCTGTACAAGTTCTGTTCTGCTGCGGCTTCGATTTTCTATGACGAAGCTAGTTTCGATCGGAACACGTTGACGTCGTCGTCGCGGCGGCGCGGCGTCTGGTCTACTTCATCGCGTTGTCGTTGCGGCCGCGGCGAAGCGTTACCTCCGGCGTCGAATAACTTTTTCTTCTCAACAATTTAACGACCTTTAATGCAAACGGATTTAATGAGACGCACCAAGTAACATTTAAAATCCAAACCACCCGGTTAATACTCGTACAAATCACGGCCTCAAGACGCACGCTTCGAAGACTGGGGTATAACTTTATGAGTCTATCCAGCCGGAAGGCTGTACGGATAACGGCTACAATATGGCGTCGGTCAACGTGGGTATATAACATACGTTTTAAATCGCTTTGTTTTATTAGACCGAACAATTACCATTCTAGTTGAACAAATGAATGGCAATTACCGATCCCATGCTCAACTCTAACTTACCTCGAGGGAGAGAAATGCCTACTTACAATCAGCATAGACTACTCTTAACAACATCGCGGTTAATTTACATAAGACTAGAACTATTTCTTTTTTTTTTTCTAATCTTTTTACCTCTAGGTATACGGACAGACCATAATTCGCGCCGTTTTTCAAATGCTCTGTAAGAATCGCCTGTACGTGAAAATGATCAAATGAAATTTCCTCGCGTCGTTGAATAATTTTATGCTAAATAATTCCGATTGATAATTGAGGTTTGGTATTAACCGATGACATGGAAGCGAGTAAAGTATTACGAAGTCGATGTAGGTACGCTTGTATACGTGTACATCTGAAAAGTGATTAAAACCTCGGATCATGATTCATGGTAAAGAAATAACTTCGTGAGTCTCAGCGTAAAATAATGGGAGACATCACCATGCTAGATAATATCGTAACATCGTTGAATATTAAACGCAAAGTGTCTCGGGATAGGCACCTTCTCTTTTCTTCCTCCAAGAAATGCCAAGTCTCCAGAGTCTAGACTGATCACCATCGCAAACGAGGGAATAATAAGACGCAACGTACGTACGACTACACGGTCATCCTGTTTTAGCGTTTTTATCGGTAATTTAACGGGTGTCTTATAAAACGTAAAACAGGCGACAGGTTCATCACGTGGTGTAATACGTCCCGTCTTGTAATAATCCCTATAGAAACGCCCGTGGCATTTTTGGGTTGGGATTTATATCTCATAATCTAATAGTTGTTGGTATAAAAGGCGCGGTGCTGCTGCTGCTGTTGCACTCCTCTTACCGCCGCCGCTGCTGCTGCTGCTGCTGATGTTGTTAGGTGTATAGCTTGCCCGTTGGCGATTCATTAAGAGCGTAACAGACTTCATCAGTATCGTTAATTAGGAAAAAATAGCAATCGCACACACACGCTACGTATTCTCGTACCTACACAACCCATACATTCGATTCTAACAAGTCTTATACCATCTCGCGCTACTTCATGGAACGTCAAGTTGCAAAGATATCTATTCAATCCTATCCACTTTCCGCACCAATCCCTGGAGATCAGAACAAACGAATTGTATTTCGAATCTCGACTCTTCCGAAAAAGGAATACAACAAGCCCCGAAGACTGTGAAAGTAAAAATAAATTCTACGATTCATATAAATTATCGTAACGATGACGCAAAATTACTCGGTATCGTATCGTCCAATCAGAAACGCTATTACAGCACACCTGCCCGCACACCCGTATTATATGTTTAAAAATAATTTCCGGGATGATCGAGTTGGAAGTCCGAAGAAATCACTTGCGGCGCGAGGTGTAACGTTGGTTAGAAGTCAAAGTTAAAGGAAGAAATGAGACGTGGATAGAGGAATATCGGCGGTTTCGTGCGTGCGAAGATCGTTGTGATCTTGGTAACAAGTTGTGGATCTATAGGCGGTGTGGCAAAGCAAACACGATCAGCTGGAATCTATAATCTAAGATCTAGAATCTCTCTCGGATCTGCGGCGTGATACGCGGGGGTAAGGAAGTCGGCATAAACCTGGAGGATCTACTCCGATCTGGACAAGATCCGTAAGAGCTAAGGTAGGATCTTCACCGGCTGCAATGGAACGGTATAGACCTGCAGTACGTAAGAGATTTACCCATCGATCCGTGACTCGTTCCGATATTCCCTATAGCGCGGCAGGTATAACATCGAGAGGAAGGCGTACGTATGTATTGTATTGTACGTCCCGAAGGTTTCCTGGAGGCCGTGACTACGATGAAGAGCATTCTGCTCTCTGGATTCTCCGTTTCTTTGCGCATGTTTTTACGTTTTCGTTTTTTTCTACTCTCGATGTCCCCCTCATCGATCTTCCGCGTATAGGCAACTCTGTACCAGGGATGAAAGATCCAGGCTTGTATATAGCTTGATTTGGATCAAAGACGTAATTACTGAGATCCATTTTAGCCGCACGTACCACGATGGCGTAATTTCGCAAGTTTTAAATTTCCCGGAGTGTACTTTTATGGCGATTTAAACCCGCGTTGATGCTGCTACTTGCTACCGCAGCTACTACCGCTGATGCCCGAGTACCGCAGACTTCCAACATTACAAGGAACAAGTTCAGAAACAGCCAGAGAGAAACTCTCCGCTCCTCAACTTCTCCTCTCTTTTATCTCTCTCCTCTCTCTTCTCTGTAATGCTATATGGTAGTTCGAACGTTCGTCTTTGTACGGGCGCGCGACGTCCATGGCAGGTGCTTCTTCCAGCCAACTACTCTTCTTTTTTGCCTTAAATTCTTACTCCTCTCTTTTTTATGACGATCTTCATCCTTCTTTTTTTTATCTCTTCGCCTTCATATTCTTCTCTCTCCTACTCGAATCCCGCTCGGCGGCGGCCACTCCTCGCCGAAACAGCTGAGCGATCATCGTCGAGAGTTATTTTTTCTTTCGGCGAGGTCCTCCGCCAACCTTGGCCAACTGAACCGATTTTTATCCGCCGAAAAATACAAAACTTACGATCATATACCGTTAATTTGAAAATTAATCCAATGATACCGTTGGGGTCATCGAAGATATCATCGAGTATCCATATCTCGATGAGGAAGTCTCGATAATTATAGCTGAGATGAGATAGCTGACCAGCCGACAAGCTATATGTTTTTGCCTTTCCGCGGTGAACCTGATATCCGATGATTTCTCCGTCGTGATATAGAATTTCATTTGATAGGCTGAAGGTGGACGTACGCACCATAAATATAGATATAGGTATGTGTATAACCATATACGTGCAGACTACGTATGTGTAAAAATCCTTTTTGCATGGTACGCAGTAGCTGGCGCACTATTTTGCAGATATATTTCACGGTGTAAAACCAACTGTGATCCTTACATGTAATCTTACAAGCGTTGCTCGCAAGAGTTTTGTTACATCTGAAGAGAACTCGAAGGCGGGGGCGGGGGCGAATGTGCGCTGCAGAAGCAAAGAAGCAAGAGAGCAGCTGGTAAGCTGATTAAACGACAATCCTATCTCGAGTTCTCTCCTTGTGGCAATGCCAAAGGAGCGGAACAGCGTAAGCCGCCCCCAGTTTTCCACCTTCGACCTCCTTCCCTTTTCTTCCCTCCCCGCCCCTCCCCCTCACCCCTCTCAGCCCCGCCTCTGTTGCAAAGTAAGCGAATTCAATTAAGATTGCAATAAATAATACCGAGCGAACATTAACATGCATTAGTTCGTTCGCGTTGTTGTGCTCCAACAGAGAAACTGTTCCATGCGATATACAGCGCACATAGGAGGTTGTACATATAAGAGAGTCTGATCTCAAACCTCCCTGGTCGTTCAGTTACAGCAGCAGCAACTCCAACGGCGGCAGTTTATCGTCGAATCAGCTGTGTCCAAGTAATAAGAGACGTCAATCAATCCGGTTCGAGAAGCGAGTAGTCTCCTGCCTGCAGTATTCTGTGATATTAATCACTGCTCCCCTTTCGCATATCTCAATTCGTCTTGTATAGATTCGCATAAGAGATTCGCCAGCTGTAAGGTATACCAACGAACGAACCAGCAACAGCAACAGCAAAATCAGCTGCAGAAGCTGTACCGAAGGATACGTAGCGTAATACCTACTTATGTTGTTTCGCTTTTTGTTTCGAGTGTTGAAAAGCGTTTTTTTTCTTTTTCTTCCTCTTGTGAGTTTAACGTTCTATCAAATCTTTCGATCCTGTACGGTACATTGATGAATTTTTTTTTTTCAAGTAGATCGAAGAATGCCAATTTCAGCGTCGACGTTGGATTTGTTTTATTTGGAAAGAAAGAAAAATTTGCGCATATACAGTCGCGGTTGATCGCATGAGAGAATTTCTTGACAGCTGGTATATGTCACGTGACAAAGCGACAAAGCGACAAAGCTATCGTATAGGTGAATTGTATATATTTGCCTATGTGTAATAATGATTATTGTTCATTAGCGCCTTTAACTAATGCATGCATCAACTGTGGCACGATCCTGCCGGTGAAATCGAGCCCAGCCATTATCCATTAGCATATAACCTCACCTCTTGTAGATAGACTAATGATCATGTCACACCACCCGTTAATTGCTAATTGATCTCGGCGTCACATTGATCAAGCAAATCCTACGGCAAACCGGGACTTTAGTTGGTGACCATTCTTGATTATATTGATTTTTCTTTTTTTCTTCTTTTTCTTTTATCGATATATGTATGGACGTGTAAATGGTAATCGCGCATAAAGGTCCTTCTTGATTTTCAATATCTAGAACCAGCGCTGGCATCATCAGCTGGCTTCGGTATCGCGGTAATTACTCATAGAGTATGGTACGCTCGTTTAACAAATACCAGAAGCTGGTGCATTAGAAGATAATTTTCTGTACACGCAAGGTGGCAGCCAGAAGCAAACACGGAGTTTCTCGCGGCTCGAATACACCGGGGTTCATTTATTATTTGTAAATGACGCGAAAGAGGAAGAAGAACTGAACCGAGCGCCGAGCTAAGCTAAGGCTAAACTGCATCATGGTGATGTTACTCGGGTGTCGGGGCCGCTTCTGGTGCAACAGCACATAGCAGAAGAAGAAGGAGGAGAAGAAGAAGAAGAAGAAGAAGAAGAAGAAGAAGAAGAGTTGGCAGACTCCGGCAGAAGCACATCTCACAATCAGCAGCATGGTATGCCATGCCAGCAGCAGCAGCAGCAGCAGCAGCAGGGGAACGTAGTGCTGCAGTTGCCTTGGCAATGTGTTACGGTTAGTACGTTAGTCGTGTGGTAGGTATACGTAGGTATATATAACGTAGTAACAAAACGACCCAGTAAAAAGCACCGAGCATATTTTCACGGGTGAGCGATTTCAAGGCCTTCTTCATCACGAGACGCCGCGCGATATTCTAGGTGTGTTTGTAGTGTCTTTAAAGTTTTACGTACTTATATACAAACTGGATAGATACCATAACGTTAACCTGATGCATGCATAGCTGGTATAATTTACTATATAACCGTTAAATCAACAGTCAACCGGACTATTTGCACTCTGCCTTACTTTACTTCTCTTGTTTTTACGTTAGGCATGGTATAAAGTTCCTAAAAATAATTAAACTTCAGTCGATCCCGAGTTGAAACGAAAAAAAAATCAGATAGATCGTATAATAAAAAGCTCGAAGGGCGATCTGAAGATACGCCGAGTTCCTGAGAAAGTCGGGATATAATATTATTTTCAGGCGCGGGAGCAACTAATTAGTCAGAGTAATAATATAAATTAACTATGTCAACGGTCTGACATTCCTACTGCTACTATGCCAGAAACGATGCAACGAGGTGGTTGGAAGACTTTGCGAGCCGGTTCAGCGAGCTATCGAGTCTCCATCTCCGGCCTACGACCTGATCCTGGTATATCTTAGCTCTTCTCTCTATACCTCCGACTACACTACGCCAGGTTATTTCAACGACACGCGCAAACGAAACCAAGCAACAATCTTTGCAGGTATTGGAGCGATCGTTAATCAACACTTCTCCGCTTTCGTCGCGCGGTATCAAGTTTTGTCGTGATCGGTAGAATGTGACACTAGTGGTATATTTATGTATATTATAAAATGAATTATCGACATCGTGGAGGAATTTTACCCCCCTCGGTCTTTTTCTAATTGATAAAAATATTACCGAGTAGTAGTATATATATAATACGTGCAGGTTTGTAAAACCGAAGCGGTATACTTTGCCCGTATAATATATGAACAACCATCGAGCACTATATATTCCTATCTATCATTTTAGTTCTGAGAAGTTGGCAAATTTTTTTCGAAAAGAAACAAAAAAAAACAACAAAAAGAAGAGATATATAAACATTATCCTTGCATTCACTGATTGCGCGTTGCCTCTTTTGCTTCACTAGTAATTACTCCAGTATATTTTCATTTTATTTTACTTGTTTATCATTATCTACTTGGCTTCGGGAAGGAGTTAAAGGAAGTTCTAATTGACGTATGCACCTCGCATCAATTTAGATAAATAAACTTGGAGTACGTCTGGAGAAGGTAAATTAATTCGATAGGATATCGTTCCGTATCCAAAGAGGTAGCAATTTCTTAATTTGGATGAAAACAAAAAAAAAAAAAGGATTTTTTTTTTTCTTTTTCAAACACGAGTACGAGAGCAGATGTTTATCGTTATTACGTATTCAAATATGCGAGCGACCCGCGGATCTTTCATTCAAATAAAACGAATGAAAAATGTAAAAAACGAAAAAAAAGAATGACAAAAATTAAGAATCGTTTCCTGAAGACGTTGAACGACCCTGACGTTGGTTCCTTTTTAGGTAACTCGACCATCGGGGCGATCGTAATTGACAGGAATTAATAGACTATGAATATTTTATAACTTAACAGAGTGCACGAGTGTAATGTTAACCGAGTAACGATGGGGAGGAAAAAAAAAGGAAATTCATAAAATAAGATTTCTTTTTTTTTTTTCACTTACCTTTAAAGAACGGTGCAAAGTGGATCTACAGGTCGGTTCAAAATCTGCATTAATACAGCGATTCGATATCTGCGAATATTTCGCACTCCTTTTTTCGTACCTCTTAAACCCTTTTCTTCATCTTTTCTTCACTGAACTCTGCACAGTGACCGTTGGACACGGTGTCTCTATGATATTTATCTATAAGATAAATCGCTCGCTCTCTCAAAGATGGTTGCTACAGCCTCCGGGCTTAGTTCTGGAGTGTTGAGTGTGGAGTGTTCGTGATCCAGGGTAACTCGTCCTCCCCGTCGGAGTCGTCGTCGTCGTCGTTGTCGTCTTTGGTACGACTTTAAGCCCCCAGGCAAACAATAAGTACCTACCTGTTGCCGGCCGGTGCACCACTTCTTTTCCACACAGAATTCGCCCACGGTAGACACGAACCGAAGGTATCAAGAACATCTCGTACGATTGTATGACTCCACACCTTCGAATGTTTTTTTTTTTTTTTTCGTTTTCCTTTTTTGCCAGTCGGTAGTTTGCCAATAACAGGAGAAAAAAATTTCATCTTCCTCCCGCAGCTAATTGAGTGGGTTCATTCATCGGCCAGCTGAAGTACGTCGAACTATAAATATGGAGAATTTTATGCTCACTGTATATAACTGCACCGATGAGAATCTGCCAAATGATATTAATCATTCCATGGCTTTTGCGAGTATTCATTATCTGATTTATAATAAGTCATAATTTCACGACTTCTTTTTTCTTGTCAAAAGACAACGATTATTAATAATTAGTCCGGCTGTAACTGCGTAGGGGGTGAGGGGGGTAGGGGAAAAGTAACACGGTGAATGTCAGATTACCGATGCATCGCTAAAAAACGCTTATGGATCGAGACAAGGCTGTAATTCACTTTGGACGATCAGACGATACAACACTTATAATGCAAAAGTAACGAACGTATTTCTCTCTCTTTATCTTTTCTGCATTTGCCTCTCCTCATATTATATTTATTCCATATAACGCAATGCCGAGATTAAGTCCAAGTCTAGAAAGATTGACAAGCGTGATTGCACTACTCTCGCTGTTTTGTTCTGTACCGAATGGAAAACTGCAGTACCGTACGCGGTAGGTAGAAATTTTATTTATTTATAATACCCACCCTAAAGATCGAAGGATAAACATGACCATAAATTTTCTTTACACTCGAAATGACAATATCTGAAATTCCAAAGCCATTAATCAAACACTTCGCTAGTTTCGAGACCCGTGGAAAATAAATCTCCTCGCAAATCGGTCGAATTAGTTATAAATCCCAGTGAAATTTGTCTAAATTCTATCCAACGAGTGAAATATTTCTTCTATCGATAGACGAGAACGTGACGTGTCCGGGGCGATCGGTAATCATCTCGGTATATCATTTCGATCGATCTCTGATCGACTCGACTCACTCGCTCGCGTATTATGTCCATCATTGATCTCTGACGTTGACCGATCTCTTCTAAAACACTCCTATGACGTAACCCCGACGATGCAACGGGGGTGGTCCGTCGATTGAACCGTCATAAAAAAGAAGCTGAACAAAAAAATGAAAGAAACCCAAATGATGGATACGTGCAGCGCGGTTTCAGAGAAAAGTTTCTTTTCCTTCCAAAAGGCGATATGGTTCATGTCTCGAATGACGAAAAGGAAAATGTAAAACATGGGATAACTATCGACGGAAAATAAGAGAGAGAAATGAAATTGAGAAGAAAAAAGAAAACCTGACGTATAGAATAACCAATTAAAGGTACACGTGCGGCAACGGCTCAATAATTCTGAGAACAAACAACGAAGCATCGTAAAAGTCAGCAACGCTTGTTTTATGCGTTACAACTCTATGAAGTCACGCGCAAGCTGCTGTACCAGCATCGTCTCTCTTCTCCCGCCTTCAAAGCCCCGTACTATACCATGCAACGCTGCTCATCCCGCGGGGTTTTACAGCTTACAACTTTTAAGGTCGGAGGCGCGAGCCGCGAAGTCTTCCGATATGACCCGAAGATCTTTCTCACCTGGTGTTTTCCACCGTCCTTTGCATCGATGCAAAGGGAGCCAAATAACAAAACGAGAGGAAAACTTTCTCGAAGAAAATAAATCCTCATCCAATCATGCAATAGGGATATCTTACCGTGCAAAATTCACTCGACATTGTAGCCGATATTCCACGAGGCCATAAACGTCGGTAGACTCCGATTTAGCGACTGGTATAAGAACGCGAGACTCCGTACACCATATATCCTACAATTATACCACCTACCGGGTGGTGAAACAAAAAAGGATCAAGAAGTTGTTGGAAAAAAGTATTGGAAATTCATAATTTTCGCTACATATGTATATACGATATCTGCAACATCGGTAAATGTAGTTTCTGATGTAAAAAAAAAAAAAAAATTTTTTTAGATGCAAGCATGTATGAAAAAGGAGGAGGATAAAAATGATATAAAAATTGGTGAAGTCAGACGGTGTAGGTACGAGACGTTTATACCATAGATGAGTAGAACGTACACGGTGGTGTGTTTGCTCGATCGAAGGTGATTTCATAAAGGAGACCGCCTTGACGGAAGATATTGTCGGACAAGTTCGCCGCACCATCTGGGTGGCCCGTCGTGAGCTGGACAAGACCTGAAGACCTGCTTTGCCTGTACTTAGCCATAAGAAATTACAATATATATTATAGCGTAATAAACCATTCTGTGTTGCGGACAAACTTCGAGACATTTTCTACCCCGAGTATAAATCAGTCTTCTACTTCTTCTTCTTCTTCTTCTTCTTCTTCTTCTTCTACTTCTTCGATACCCTACCTATTTCATTTCGATTTCATATGCGGGATGATCTTTCGATCGTTTCACGATATATGGACCTACGTACACCGCAGGAAATCTTCCTTCCCCTTTTCATATTACAGCCGGTCGAATGAGTTGGTGAAAAAAATGTAAAACCGTTGAATCGATCCCGTCCGCATTCGTCGGTTACATACCGTAGATGATGAATAAACTTTATACGTATAGACAATTTCCTTTTGAAATACCGCGCGATGCCATCAAATTTGTTATTGCAAAATCGTTCCACCCATTCTTCCTACCTTTATTCTTCATTCTCATAGTTTTCATCCGATTTTTCACTATACTGTAAATACATCACTATTACACATTTACAAATACTGCACATACCCGTATGATCCGAACATATGCATACGGTAAGTTATATCGCGATACAAAATATACGACGGTTCATATTCTTTATGTTTCAATGAATTGAAAAATGTCCCTCGTTAAAAGACAATGCGAGGAGAAATGACGACATTAAGATGTAACTGCGGGCGTTTGCGGGCCCCTGCAGTATCCCAAAGAAGTATTATATAAGCGTGGCGACATCTGAACAATGTCCCTTATCTCCGTTGAATTTCTTTCAAAGAGCTGTTTCACTAGTTGTCCGAACAATCGGACAATGGCATCGTATACAAAAAGCGTCTTTTTTTTCTTACACCGTTTCTTTCTCCCCCTTCCGCCCCCGTGCCCGAAGAAAGTGATCCGCAGGAGCAGCGAAACGAGCAATGGACCACATAAATATAATGTAATATCAGAAGATTTACACGAGAGATTTGTACCCCGAAACACCGATAAAGAAAATAAACGTATACGTATAGAAGGTAGGCGGCAACAGCAATTTCAAACAGATTAAAAACATTTGAGTATAGTAAGAAAAAGAAGAAGAAGACCACAAATGGCGATATGGCGTGAATTTATCTCTAAATATACGGCTTTGGCTTCGGCTCATTAGCATTCCGTGTTAAAGACTGGATCGTGAAATGCATAATAATTAGAAGAATGAAGCGCAGAGCCAACGGGCGTCGGAAATGGTTGTAATGGGCATCGAATAACCAGAGATGGGGATAGAACTAGTCCCCATATTTGAATGTATATGGATTATAAGTACACACGTAAAGCATCGCGTGGCTTCTTTCCACGTATACGTATGTATAATATGGGCGTATGTATATAAAGTATAAGATCTGAGATAGAAGCGTGGAAAGAGTTCCTATGCTTAGGAATGGAAGACAGCATAGAATATCAGTTATCGTGTCGGTAGATCTTATACGAAGAGAGTATAATAATGCTCTTGTATATTTAGGAGGTCTTTCGTGTAAATCGTTATAGGAATCAGTAAGAAAAGGAAACAAAATAAACCAAAGCAACAAAAAAAACATAAATAAATAAATGAATAAATCATATCATATAACATCTTAATTTGTCGCTAGAATCTTTTTTCTTTTTTTTCTAATACCGAAAAGAAGAGGATACTATACGGGGTCTATAAAACTCGTCGCGATAAAACGCCCGATCGCAATAAGTATCGCCAAGGAATAGAAAATACGAGGAGAGATAAAAAAAAAACGAAAGAGCATAAGAAAAAAAAAACAGAGAATTTATGTTCAGAGATAGATGATAAGTTTTACGGCAAAAGAGACACCTGGTCAACAATCTCCCAGGTGAAGACATGCCTTATACAATGTTTCTCCTTCTTTTATTTTTCTTTTAATTTATCACTCTATGCAAAATTCTGCGGAAATAAAAAAATACAGTATATACCTGTACACACATCTCGATCACTGTAGATACTCAGGGTGAAGATGTAATGTAAACGGACGTTGTACGAGGTGGTGACGTCATGAAGCAATCGTCAGTTGTCAGTATTTTTAATAATAAAAATTTATGAATTGACTCGACGTCCATCGCAAATATTTGACATGAAATTACGCCACTACGTTATTGTAATAAGCCATAGCGACAATTTATCAATTTTTTTTTTCTTTTTTTTTTTAAATACACACCTAATCAAACACTCGTCAAACACGATATTATATGATTAAAAGTTTATTTCAGTCTATTAATTTCAATTACGCAAACATAAAAAAAAAAAGAAAGAAAATTAAAGTATAAATTTTTATTCCGTTGTTTATTCGTTATTTAAACACACATAATTATTATTATATATTCGCTATAGTTCAAGATCGGTAAATCAAATAGTTGGCATTTATTGAGCAGGCACACGTAACCGAGCGTGAATAAATGCGCAAACATCCTGGCATTTTGATGCTTTAAAACATAAAATAAGAAGTAAAAGTTGAGTAACAAGTAAAAAAAAGTAAAGATTGTTCGGAAAAACATTAATTGCTAATTAGGTATTCCAACTAAGGTCCTGTATGCGTACAACATATATCTCCCGGTTTTTTTTCTTTTCTTTGTTTTTTTCTTCATCTTCGTTTTTTCCCCTCGAGGAATAAAACCGTAGATGGTATAAACGGTTTAAAAGGTTTATTATTCTTTTGTTTGTGTGCGCGTTTTTGTTTTTTTGAATTAAATTGTTTTTTTTTCTCTCATTTATCCCGTACCTCTATGGATAATTGCGCGGTAGAAAATTTTCTTTCGGCTCCAAAAATGATCGCGGAGATAAGATTGAGGTAGGAATGTGACACCTGTCGTCGATCTTTTCTTGCATTTGGTATCCCTCGGGAGATGCTCGTCGACCGCAAGTTTTCTTTTTATACTTATCGCCGCCGTCGCTCTTATAAGCTCTTATGGGAGCCTTTTACAAGCTCTTGGCTCTTAGCTTTTGCGCCCCGATGGTCAGAAACGTACTTCATTGATGCCAAATACAGAGGCAAAAGACCGGGTCAGGATTCTACGTGTTTTACGAACAATATCTTTTTGCCATCAAAGAATTTACTGGAGTTATTTCACTCGCGATCAAATTATCAAACGTGTTCCCATGGGGACGACGGTCGGCCGAACAAACCAACCCGTCCAACAAACCCGACCGTTCCATTTCAGACGTCGTTTATAATCAATCTAAATTCCTCCCGCAGTGAGACATTAGAGGATAAAAGATTTTTATTTTATACCCATACAGATACTATAATTTTTTATTTTTTTTTATCATTCAACGACTAATTAATTTATAATTGATCGTTTCACCGAGACCGCAGTAAGGGAAATTTTACAATTACTTCAACGCAAAAATACCTAAATCTGAATTAAGAATAACGAGGGTACGATTTATAACGTGAAGAATTTTCTAGAGCTTTTTCTTTACTGCACAATATCCACATTCGTCATGCGTATAGAGTCGATGTGGATCTGTTTAGAGTTGGAAACTCCAGAACTTTATGCTTCCGCTTGTTTAACAAATACCTTTTGCCAACGTCTGACTAACGATCTAGAATCTTAAGGAATCGAGAATCTATAGAGTCAAGAAGCAATAAAAGGCCGCGATGTTAATAAGATCTCAGCAAAGTAGATGAATGCCAGACATTCCTTGTAATACTCATGGGAAAATCGACTTCGATCTATATTATCATAACTCGATAATAAAGTCAGAGATAAAAGATAAAAAAAATTATTAAAAAAAGAAAAAAAACAATTTTCATTGAAATTTATTTCCAAGAAGATTTAATCAACGGCAACGCACATAAAAGACACGCGATAAAGAAAATTATTATTCTCATAATCACGCGGCAATAATCTCGATCTCATAATATGTCAAAGAAATTGTAGGCATGAATTACATGGAATTTTTGTAATTCGTTAATATATTTTTTTATTTCTGGTTTTAATATAGATCCCATATAGCCGTTATACTTCACAGCAGGTATAACACTGCAATTATTATTACACCTCGTTCAAATATATAGCGTAAGGTGGTCAATGTTGTCCGGTAAATCATCGGAGTAAGTAGAGAAGTTTAACGGTGGCGCGTTGTGCGTTACGAATAAATGAAAGAAAAAATAGTCGACTAAAACGAAAGAAGAGAATGAAAAAAAAAAAAAAAAGGTTTGAAAATTGTGGAGTAAAATTTACGCGGTCTCCAATTAAAGCTTGGGTGCGAGCATGCGGTCGTTAGGGTGGGGGATATGGGCGTGTAGGAGAGATCGGGATCGAGAGTAAGATGATGATCAGATGAGCCCCGCAGGGTTGGTTTGCGGCGTACGTATGTAAGTAAAAATGTTCTATATATGTATACTGTAAGGTGCAGAACTTGCCAAGTATAAGCAGAAATAGCTGTAGGTACGTATACCACGCGCAATGATAGGAAGACACGATCACATAAAATCCAACTAAAGTCTGCCCGCGTAGTGGAGTAAGAGTTCTACTAGGTGTACGCCCGTATATCTATACGTATACGTATAAAATAACTACCATCTACCTTGCAACGAAGCGACGCCCTGCGTCTTGGCGCCGTCCTCCAAGGATAGCTGCCATCCACCGCGGGGTTGACTTATACCACGTCTCGTTAAACGGTGCCGCTCCAGACTTATGACCCCTCAACCACAATGGTTAGTTATTGTACGTTATAAACGAGAAAACCACCGGCCCCGGCTCATACTCTCCTCCATTTTCTTTTTTCCCTCTTTTTTCCTATTTTTTTTTCGTTACTGCGGACTACCTGCGATATCTGAATGAAACGAAGTATTATAGGTATCTGGAATCGGAGAGGGTGAATTATTCAATTCTCTATACTTCGGGAAGAATGCCATGAATCTTTGAGATCCTATTTCATCTTCCACGACTTCTGGAGTTTAATGAACTAGAGCAAAAAAAGATGGCGAAGAGAAATTCTCGGTAGAGCGCAACTCGCGGTTAGTATAATGTAGGAAAAATTGGAGCTTTCATCAGAGCTTTTTATGGGTTTAATCCGACAGATTAAAATGTTTTAAAACAGCTCTATTGATTCAAAGGAGATCGATTATGCAGAGATTCTTATCGATCTTTGATCAATCCATCCTCTCGCGTAAGACCGTCTGAGCCGTTTGAATAGTCGGTGTAGCATGCAGGGTATATATAGGTTTTATAATACTTACATCTGGGTATCTTTCTAGAAGGGATGTATTTTATAAAGCTAGATGTAATAAATATATGCGTATATGGAGAGTGAAAGAGATGGGATATTGGAACGAAGTGATCTCTGTGGGGAACGCGACTGGCAAATAAACCTCTTTTCAATCATACGGACGCCCACTGCGAAGGGAGAGCGAACCGCGGGAGTGGTGCAGCATCGGGAGTAGCAGCAGCAGCAGCAACAGCAACAGCATCAAGAATGCCGAGTCGTCTACCTGCCTGCCTATGTACCTGTAAATACATACATACTTGCACATACACACGTACACATACGCGTTAATGTTTCACCTTGCCAAGTTCTCTTTATCGATAATTTCAATCGTAACTGCTTATAGCGTTATAATCAAGAGCATCGGAGTTATAGCTCAGTCATCTGCGCAAGTTCTGGTATTTGGATTGAAAAAAAATTGAAATGTAGAAATTTAATGATATTCTTATTCCCAATGGCTCAGAACTACACCGAGAGACATAGCCCCGCGTTCCTTTACCTGCACTTCTTCGCTAAAATAAATTTCTGATCAAACATTTAAGAATATTGTTACTTTTTTATTTTACGTTTTCTTACCCCAACGGCGATAGCGATACCGGTAGTGTATAATTCAACGAATCAATTTTATTGTCACTGTGATTAAATGACAACATAAACACGGCATAAATAGTATATAATTCCATTTTATTTTATGGAGTCGATAATAGCGGTAATTAGAATAATCAGAACAAGTTTCTATAATCGTTTTACATTCATTTCTAATTTTATTTTGATTTTTGTTCTGTAGCTTTTTTTTTGCTTTTTTTGCTTTCAGATGTGCCACTCGCGATCACCTGCTACTTCTACCTTCTTCTATAACTTCATCTTGTTTTTTTTATTTTTTTTTTTTATGTTACTCTATTCCGATAAGGTTGGTCGTTCATCGCGGTGATCTCTTCGTAACTTGTTGAAAAATGTCATCGGCATGCAGTAAAATCGAGTGAGTTAAACAATTATTTTTTTTTCCATTTCTATTAACATGAATATAAAACGTGTTATTCCGCAGAAACCTCCTCCTAAACGACTCTGGAATATCTTTTACACGCACCTTAATTGTTATACTGAAAAACTTACGGCGAATTTTTTTTTTCGCGCATGCCTTTCATTTTGTAAATTCTATTGGGTTACTTACCACGTTTCTTTGAAATTATGGGATACGACAGGTCGATAAGAGAATATAAATGAATAAATATGGAGGCGAGATAGACGTCGGATAATCGTTCGATTATCATAGAAATTATACGACATCTCGTCGAAGGCTACCGTTTACGCAGGATATACCTTAGTAGAGTGAATCTTTAAAAAAAATCACTTAGATTACGAAGAGAAGACAAAATGGAAGAAGATTTAAGAAAAACGACGCCGAGCGTCGCGACGCGTAGAAAGAGAGTCTCTGTACTCGGCAATTACCGTCTTACCATCACCGAGGGTTTATTTATGCAAATTGTAAATAAATTAACGTTCGTGGAGGGCGACTGACGAGATGACATTAAGAAAAAAAAAAAAAAAAAAGACATCAAAAACCTTCGATGAATGAATTGAAAAAAAGAAGAAGAAAACATTTTAATTTCCCTCTTCTCGTCCGCAGGATATTATATTATAGATACCTGCAAAGACGCAGTTAAATGTCGAACGCTTAAATACAGTATATAGAAGTGATTAAAAGTTGATTTTCTTTTATCTTCTTACGTCCACCAACGAGATTTGCTGTCCGATACGAACACCTGGAAGCGTGGATAAAAGTAGATTGGGATTGAAGACGGGTATACAACAATTCAATAAACCCTTTCTTTTTCTACTCCGATTGTGAGTATATAGTGCTGAGTTGTATATATACGTTACTACTTGTCGATGGTTGATCCGCCGGTACTTCGAAGCCGTGTCCAGTTCTAACCGCGTTTTTCCACTCTCCGTACACATCTAGATATGTAGTATAAATGTATGTATAGAGAGAAGTGCAATTCTGCCGCGGTTCGTTGCGGTGTAGTCGTTCGGTTCAGTTCACTGTTCTAGCGAGAAGGTTCATCAATCATCATTAGCAGACCCTGTCACTCTTATACTACATCGGATCTCCAGCTGGGTTCACTATGGGAATCTATTAAAACAGTATACAGTAGATATGGGTACGTGTATACCTACTGACAATAACGTATGGTATTATTGCATGGTTTATGCCAACCCCACACGCACACCTTCGCATTAATCGTCAAGTCTTGTCGTCGCCAAATTTACGAATCTAGAATGAAAAAAGGAAAAGGAACGAAAATGATACACGTGAAAAAAAAAAAAGAAAAAAAGAAAAGAAGAAAGAGAAACGCGAGGAGATATTCTCCGAAGATATACTAAATATCGGTTTATGGTCTCCATCGATTTCAAGGGTGGCACATTTAACTCTACGAAACGATCACGCGATCCTAGATTTCACACCATATACCACCTCGTTAGCTGACCTTATATACGCCCGACCTCTCCTGACGGAGGAGATTGTAAGTACCGGTCTACGAAATACGTATGGGGAACACACGGGTACTTGTGCTTTCAGATCGCGAGAGTCTGACAATCTTTTTACGATTATAGAGATTCGCGGGAGGGTGAAGTGTAAACGTGTATATCGGGTGTACGTGTTGGTACGGAGGCGAATATCGTTTAAAACATGAGAGAGGGAGAATCGAATATTATCTCGAATGCAAATTCTATTAATTATACAATTAATTACAACCTAATTACCGATCTTCTTATTTTCAAATTGGTTTTACTCCACCGTTTTCCAATTTACAACCAACTAGTTTGAAAGCGAGTCGTTCGATTACGTTAGGCAGATGTAAATATTTAAAAGCGTAAGAAGAGAAGAAGAAACTTTGCTGCTGCTGCTGCTGCTGCCGCTAGCCAGAGGCAAAGTACCCTCTTCTTCAGATTCAAGATCGCTTCTTCTTCCTTCGAGTGTTTCTCGTCACGCGACACTACCTTTTAAAACTTGCTCATATAAAGAGGGCGTCCTTAGCCATGTACCTACACGATTACCTTCGGGGAATCGACGATGAACTGCAGATGCAGATCCTTCCTCTGCACTCCTCTGAACGTGGGCTAAAACCTTTTTTTTCTTCCTTTTTTCTCTTATTCACTTTACCTTTTTTCCCTACCAACGATATTCATATCTACAATCCAGTTATTTCTCTTCAAACTGACACGAGCTTATCACACGAGTGTTTTATACACCTATTTGCGCGTCCGTTAACGAAACGCTTATACATTTATACGACGTTCGACCTTTTTTTTTTCTTTATCAGGCCTACGAATTATCCGAGTTGCGGAAAATTTAATGCGTTGGTTGGAAGTATTTGTTTCGCGTTTTGTGATGGAAAAAATGAGGTTGCGGGTTGTAAATAATCGATTAAATGAATACTTATATGCAAATTTGAAATCTATTGGAGAATTCGATCCGAAGGGTTTACGCGGACGATGTGACAGTGGTTCCAAATTAAACGTGAAATATACAGTGGAAAGAAGGAGATGAAAGAAGGAATAAAAAAATGTGTAAATATATTAAATAAAAATAGTTTGACCAATCCACCTCGACCGAGGGTATCCTCGCTCATCTTGCGATCGCCGCACCCACGGAATCACCTGCAGCTATACGGAGAGAGAAACGTATACGAGCTGAAACTTGTTTGATGCAATTGGATCTGAATCGCGCAAGCTCCCCGCTGGTAAAGGATTTTCCAAGATATTTGCAAAACAAAGTTATTAAGAAAGATATAACGCAGATTTCTCACTTACGCGCGTTGTAAACCCACGGCTTATCTCGGTCAGGTATTATAAAAAAATAGTTCGAACCGACTTCGCTTGAGAAGGACGAAAAACGTTTTTTCTTCCTTTGGCGCACGGAGATAGCGTGAGATTTTTCTCGCCTCTACAATTATCTATACATATTTAATTGTATTTTAAATCGCAATTAAATCTGACGTATTTAATTATTCGGTATATATATATTTATGTATATGCATTTGCAGATTCGATCTCGATTCAAAAAGCTCGCATAGGGTCTAATTTGTAATACAGAAG
Organism: Athalia cordata; assembly: GCA_963932425.1. NCBI lineage: Eukaryota > Metazoa > Arthropoda > Insecta > Hymenoptera > Athaliidae > Athalia > Athalia cordata. The sequence continues at coordinate 40,180,377 of OZ010626.1, forward strand.
AAAGAAGAAAGAAAGAAAAAGTTTTACTCGATCTAGTTTGAGAATCTCGCGAGTGGTGCAGCAGCGGAGAACTTGAAATGTTAATAACAATCTTGCAGTGATCTGAATTCAATTACACTTAAATTAATTGTAAGTAACGTATTTTATCTGATCCTCATCTGCGCATATACTAATTTGCTTTGAATTCCTTTATCGTATTTTATTATACCCATAATATTCACTGTGGTCACGCATACCTATTATATAAGTATAAACGACGGTTACGGGTCGTTGTGTTCTTGACGTATAGAAAAATTCCACACAATGAGAGAACTACAATTTTTTTCAATCGGTAAATAAAAAAGAGAGAAAAACCGAATGAAATAGAAAAACTAATAGCAGGAATAAAACCACCTCGGTCCAAAATTTCATCGCTTATGATGTTGTCCGACTGTAGAGTTTATTAGCAATGCGGTTGAGTTAAATTTCCAGATGCCATGGCGTAACCGTGGTAGTAAACGTGATCGAGTAAAAGTAGATATTAAAAAAAAATGAGACAAAAGATCGAAGAGAAAAAAATTAACTTCATCCGCGAACCGAATTCCTTGACGTAAAAAACGAACCACCCAAGGTGGCATTTTTTTCAAAAGTCAATAACTGTTAGTCAGGTAATTTTTCAAGAAAGAAGACACTTGAATTTTTTTAACCGACGAAACAAAAAAACGATGAATGGCAATTCAAGGTATGATTGATTCGTACGGTAACCCGAGATTGTTGAGTAAAATCAACGAAATCATCAATTACAGCGAATAAACGCGTACCAGATGTATAAATACGAATGTATGTATATGTATTTTTTTTTTCTCATTTTTTTTGTCAATTATTTTTCGCAATTTGTTGCGTACCGCTCGCTCCGATCGTTAAAGTCGAATGATGTTTCATTAAGCACGTATTTATCCATATTTCGTATCATTATACGATATTGATTGGATCATTTTACCCGTTGAACGAGCTGCGTACCTGCGTCTCATCGTTTAAAGCAACCAACGCAATGAGATCTTAGATTAGAAGAGAATTGATGTGAAATTGGCGTCGAGTTCTCGTTAAATAGCTAAATATAAAATTGAGAACCTCTGTCAGCCCTCGCGTATATTTATACGTACAGACAAGGAAATGAGTTTAAATACGTTACAAACTCCTGCTACTTTACTACAGAATTACCGCTTCTGATCTTACTTCTTGACCAGATATATACAAACATACGTGCCACTAGATTCAGTTAAAGAAACTCCTCAAGCTCATTAAGCGAAAAACGTTTCAACTCCTCTATGCCGATATATACACCTGCGAGAAGAATTACACCGCGATAATTTACACCTAATTTATATACACCGATAAGCTTCTAAAATCAAACTATGTAATCCGTATCTACTCTTTAATTAAAATGATATCCACTGCGAGAAAAATAGAGGAGAATAAAAAAAAGAGAGAAACGAGCGTCAAGCTAATGATTATCGAAAGGCAACGCAGCACCACCTCTATGTTTAAACAAACGATTCCGTAGGTAGCGATTATGAATACAAATAGCCCAGGGCTTCATAATATGGATATTATTAAATATTTTAAATATATACCACATACTTATACGTGCATAGATTTTCTATACATTATTTTTTACCATCGATAAAACTAGTCCGGATCTCCAATGCTGCATGTGTTTGAATTACGTTAGAAGTTCGACGAGTTCGCCAGAGGCTTAAATTCGACGGTCGAACGAATTTTTGATACATTCATTTTCAATTCGTAGAAGCAGATCCATGATCGGTTGAAGAAAAATGTATCTGGACGTACAAATTCTTAGGATTTTTCGAGTCATCTAAATTTTGGACTTATTAAAAAACTATCAAAATCAAACCCACGTAGATGAAATAATTCTTGTGATAAAATTCGTCGAACAAGTTGGTTTAAATTGAAGAAAAAAAAAACCTAAGAAAATATGAGATACGCAATTATCTCTATTTGAATGCTAGAAAATATCTTACGGGGTAATGGGTGGGTTTGGTTATGGGAATTGATTTAAATAAGAAATAAATCATGTATTTGAATAACCTGGAACTTGTTACTCGCGGAAATGATGATCATGCAATTATAATCACGGTTGATCTGTTCCTAGGTCTTGTATGCGGAGCGTAGGAATACGTTTTATATAAATAGGGGATAGGATAGGATAGAATAGTATATAGTACGCGGTATAATATACCTACGGCTAGAAATTTCCCGTAATAAATAAATGAGTTCTATAAGCTGAAAGGTATAGGGGATAAGGAAAGAAAACTATCGCGTTGGTGCCGTAAGCAGAAGCACGTCCAAGTGATTCAAGCGCCTCTCGACGAAGCCCCAAGTATTTCATAATAATTATCTTCATATAGTATAGAGCTGCTGCTGTTGGGTGCTGCAACCCAGAGGTTTCGCCTCTCATACCTATGTAACGAACAACACACTCTCACAATAAGCAGGCTCCTTATTAAGCGGACTATCATTAACCCGACAATCTTGTCTACTGCTATTTACTGGTTTACCAATTGCTTTTCGATATATTGATAATTAAGATTTTAATCGGCGTGCTTGTATCAATTCGCTTGTCATATATTTTCCATTTACCATTTATCCAACTCACGCCCATATGCCCTGTATAATAATTACATAATACACATCGTACACACATTTTTGCACGGACTATTTCTTCTTTCATTTTTCCAGACGAATCAAAAATTTTTAATTTTTATTTTGTCAATCACAACTCACCGAATAAATCGAACACCGTATGATTTACGAATCTCTCGACGAGAAAAAAAAGGTCAATAATAAATTGTCGATATTATTGAAAATTTTATCCTTTGAGAAACATGAGATATATATCGCGAACATGCAGGTTATTGGCAAAATTTTAACGACGGGGCACGACACTTGGCTCAGGTTATTTCTGAATATGATTTAAGTGAATTCTTAACCACCATCGTCGTGAGATATAAAACAGTATTTGAATATTATATACCTACTACCTGTGGTAGTTGGGTGAGCTTTTTTTTTTTCTTTGTTCGTAGAATTTAGTATTTTTTGCTTGACCGATGCGGTTCACTAGCTGAATCCGTATAAACTACGATACACAAAAGCTCGATTTATATTGTGACCGGTTGGGTATTTCTATGTGTGCATCTAGTAATATGTATAGTAAAATACGTTGCCCTATTTCACTCTCTGCATGGTTACAGCTCGCGAAGTCTATCAGTGAAATATCGCATTCTATAATACTTTATCGAGCGATAAATTTAAACGCCCTTCATTCCATAACCCGCGCACACCAGTCCGTGACCTCACCCTCTGACATCGTTACACAGATAGGATTTATTCGAAAAGTTTTATCCCGACATATTCAAGAAACCGCCTTCGCGGTTATGGACCTGCCATGCAGGTCGAAAGTTGGCCGACTGAATTATCGAGAAAATAATTACATCTATTTGAAGATGAGAAAAAAAAAAAAAAAAAACGAACACATTCATTGTTATATCACCGAATGTTTGCTTCCGAATAATAACCCCATCTCGTCTTGTTTCTCATCTCGTTTTCGTACGAGCGAATTTAGGATTTTTTTTCAGTTGACCCGCAACCGGTTCCCATGTGCACGGCCGGGTCCAGGATACTGTCGAAGCACGGTAGCGTATAAGGCGGTCAAAAATCCATAAATATTATTATTTAACGTTTCACTGGGCACGGATGTTCATAAATTGAAACTCTAAAAAGATTTACGACGCTCTTAAACGAACCCGTACCAGCTATACGTAAGATTGACTCGCTCTAAGGGCACTTAGGGAGGAGTAAAATTTGCGGAGCAGCCTCCGAATGTTTACTCAAAATAAATGTGAAAGGAGATATAAAGGATGAAAATCAAGAGACTCTTGACGAATATTTTCCAAGGGTAAAAAAGAAAGAAAGAAAAAAAGGTAAAGAATGGGATAAAAGATAAGCGCGGTAAGGCACGCTGTTTAAAGTTAGAGTGCACGGTAGATGTTGAACGCTAAGACATCCAGTCGATCAATCGGCGTCCAAGAACAGCGTCCGCATCCTCGTTCGCGGATTCCAGTAGGCACCACCGATCGCGTACTAAGTAAACGCTGGTTATAATAATTTAGCTTGGGCTGCCCCAACATGAACATCGATCTGTCGGCGGTCCAATTAAGCGGAGAAAACCAATGCATTATGGATGTTCGGTTGGTCCGGACGACTAGCTGAAGCTGAAGCTGAAGCTAAAGCTAAAGCTCGAAGCTAGACGCGGTCGCTAGTCGCTAGTCGCGCGCTCGCTACATTCAGCTGTTTCTACGTAGCAGCATGCGACTCTTCGTCGACGTCGACGTCAACGTCGGCGTATCTTCCGCGCCGTTGCAGGAGTCGGACGTTTGAACGAGGCGTATAGCGGTCATCCGGTGGCTTTCTGGGGTCAGCGAGGAGGCTCGCTCTTCTGATGCAAGGCTTGCGACTCGTGTATCTTAGCCGGGTGATAGTTTGCGGTGCCGATAGTCTATAGATCCCGCAATAATAGTACCAACATATATGTGTATATATGTGTCTGTGTGTACCCAGGATCAGGTACCTAATATACCTCGCTTAATACCCATGGTACTGTCCAGTTCACTGTCACAAACCATCCTTCCGAGCATTAAATTTTATTGCATTGTTATTGCCAGCTAATTGAAGCCACGCACGGAATGGCAATGTTCGATCAATATATACGCTGGATATAAGGTTCGATAGGATAGAATAGGATAGGATGGATTCCATCGGCGCCACACGGACCCCGTTACGTAATGCCTTTGGGCACCGTATAAACCGTGCCTCCATAGGTACGAGCGTATAATAAATGTATAAAATCGCTAGAGAGCTGCGGATCCCGATGATTTTCACGGTGTTTTAGTAGATAAATCGTTAAAATTGTAGAAGATTATCAGACCCGCGAGGTTTTATGATGCCGCTTTTTTAGCATCGAATTTGGCGAGTATGTAGAACATATATTTGCATCGTTCCGAAAATCGATACGCAAGCTGCACCGACGAACCTCGACCCTTCCTGCACATGACCCTATAATATGGGGCGCAAAAAGCTCAGGAGGGAGAAGAAACCCCACATATATATAGGTGGGTATAGCGGGCTAAAAATGTTCGCAAAATGGAGCCCGGCGTAGTCTGCATGACCGTGACGCGTGATGGGTATAAAATTGCAAGTGTGCATTAATTTTCTTTCTTATTTCAACGGCAGTTCGTTTTTCCTATAGATCGTACGAGTTTCCTTCTCGAGAAAGATATTTCCATACTTTCCACATACGTACATTACACGACCGAGTCGTTTGGCGAGTTATAATAATTCATGCATATATCACAGCGTGGACAGTTTCGCCAATAATTATGATAAACTCCGTCAGGCGAGTCGTCGTGGATATAAGAGGATTAAGGCATTAAGACCGGGTCCGAACGCGTTTAATGCTAAGAAATATTATATACCATATTCGTTGTCCGGCGCGCGCGCGTGAATTTGCACTAGTAATTTCTTCTTACAACTTCTCTCGTTATTCATTTATTTTATTTTTTTTTTTGCCTCATGCAGAAATCGTCAAGAATATCATGTTCGCAGATATTCTTCCTTTTCCCTTCGGCAGACCCCGTTTCAAGTTATCGATTTTGTTTTCTAAAGTTGCGTCCGATATGCAGCCTCGTACATAAGCTCGTATTATGTACTTATTTACTTAACAGATTTTTTTTGTTGCATAGAAGCGTCTTACCTGTATATTTGTATATGGGTAAATAAATACCCGTATATACTCATCGATCGCGACTGTATCTACGTGACACTCTAACAACGGGTTCGCCGTTCGAGAATTTATGATAGTCCAATGCCAGGAATCAATCCGGTCGCGTAGTTTAGCGAGATTATACGTTATGCGGTACTCTACCCTATACCCTCTGCACGTTGAATCGCCAATTGCTCGTCGCATCCGGCGCCATCTTGTCCCATTTTTATCGCCCCAGGCAAAACGATCGAATATATATAATATATAGTGGAATGTACGATAGGTATGTATAATGTACAAGTACATATACATAACCTACCTACCTTCGCGCAATTCACTCTTTCGATCACCCAAGCAAATTCACAGTCAATTTTTCTCGGATTCACTTCATCCTTTTTTTTATCCTCCGCGATGAACGTAACCGTTAAATCGAAAAATATTTCACTTCGAGCATCATTATACCATACGTACGATATAATACCTACATAGTGAGAATTCGCAAAAAAAGAAAAAGTAGAAAAATTACCTTTTTGTGTGTACATATAGATGAATAATAAATTTCTTACGAACGGCAACTATGTTTATAATGATATTCGAATTCTCGGTATAAACCACCTCATATAGACACGATGTTTCTTCCTTAATATTAGCTATATTATACACGTAGTTCAATAACGCGGTGATCAAGCAATATAATCTTGTGCAGCTGTTACGGTTATATGTATACCTACTGTAACCAGAGTGCTTCGTCTTCTTCGTATATGTAATCGGTCACGGTTAAAATCGCGCGGTTGGTGCCGGAGCTCTGGCGATAAAATTAAAGAAGTTAATCGCCGGTGAAGAAATTATTTTTATTATACACATCTCTTTCTTTTTCATACAACTGCGCCGTGCACCGCCCTTTTTTTTCTTCCGCTTCTGAAGGACCGTCTTTTCTCGTCACGATTGTACATACGCCGGTAATTGTATCGCGGAATGAACGCCCCCTCTCCCCTCCTTCTCCGGCTGTTCTTTCACATTGGGAATACTTTTGATAATCGTTTTCGACCAAAAGTAGCGCGAAACTGTTCACTGCTTATTTTCTCAAGCCGAGAGACACACGAGAGTTGAATAAAAGGCGAAAGAAATATATACTAAATTCATGGAAATTAAATACTTCCACATTTGTCAAAGACTACAAAACGGAACGCAGTGATCCATTGGCTGTCACGATCGCCGTCTCTATACGTTACCTTATTGCCGCACTCGTTTTTCTTTTTTTTTTCTTCTCGTTTTTGCCCCCGTTTTTTTTTTTCGGTGGGGTGAAACGTAACTTACCGGAGCAATGGGGGATCGGTTGAATTTGTAATGGTGGTATACAGTGGGGATGTATAGTATCGAGTCGCGTCCACGCCCGGTAATATTATCGGCTAGTCAAATACCAGTTTAATGAAACCGGTCGCCTGTACAAAGTGTACTGATGCTTTAATTAAGCACACTTAAGATTCTTAGCATTCTAACGTCGCTCCTTCACAGACTGCAATGATCTCAGGAACTAAACCTGGCAGACCCCAATACCTGCTATTCACAAGTAAAGCTCGGTATAACCATCCAATCCAATACTTAAGGACGTTGTATAAAAGCTGCGACTCGAGCAATTACTCGGGAACTTAGTTCTTGCGGTATAAGATCGTCGGGTCTTTTTATTCTTCTTCTTTTTTTTTCTTCGTCTCCTTCTTCTTCTTCGTTCTTCGTTCTTCTTCTTCTTCTTCGATACGCCGCGTGGAACTGCAGTATAACAGAATGATGATAAAAAGAAAGAATAAAAAAAACGAAAACGAAAACGAAAAGTAAAAAAAAAAGCGCCGCTCCAAAGAAAGAATGTTGAAAAAAAATAAATGAACAAAATCCGATTCACGAGATCATTATACAACTGATTGTGAGCGTAGACAGAATGGCACCAAGAGTGGCTCGACGGTCACCTAGAAATAAGAACTTTTACAAAGGTGAGTGGAGAACCATCAGCGAGTATAATATAATGAATGGTTTTAATCTTCTTTTCTATATACCTTGACAAACGTATCAATGAAGATCGCACATTCATCTCGGCAATGGAATGGATTGCGGATACAGCAAATCGATCCTCAATTCCAACTGTCAATCCTTAAGGATCGGGTCACACCGAAGTAATTTTACACACCGTGAAGATTATCTTTGCATCGTAAGGTACAGAAATTACGATGCAATCTACCGAGGCATCGGAGCACGTCGTAAAATGTAATAAATTAATTTTTACATTGGAAGTTTCTGACTGAAATGTATCGACGAAAGTACGTATACATAGCTACTTATGTGCTGAGAAATATGTTCAGTGGGTATATTTAATACTCGTATGAATTAGAGGAAGTTTGTAGATACGTTGACCGGATGTAGTCATGATCTGAAGTATAGCTATATAACAGTTGTAAAACGTTGTGAGTACCGCTTAAGGATGGAGGGTACGAGGCATCACTGGGACACGAGACACGCGACGCGCATACGAATCACAGCGTGAGACACTCATCCTTCTCGGGTTGCATTCCTTCTAATTGGGCCCAACTGAAGCAGTAGGATCAGAAGGAGAAGCATCGACTGTGCTTCAGTGGTACTACTGCCGGGTATATCTGCTCGAGTCGAGAAACTGAAGCTGCTCGTAGATGTGGCGGATAGATTCTCCATCGATCTAGCCATGCTCTATACCTCAGCTACTACAAAGTCTTATGGCGCTCCCACGTTTTTTATATTTCATCGATCGATCTGCGGCCCGAAGAAAACGTTCCTCTTTTCATTTTTATACACCGTATATCCGAGGTATAGTGGTACGGGTCGGATGAATTCAATGGCTAAATGCCGCAGAAATATCAGTCGGGGTTTTATATCAAGATGTATAATCACCGCGTATCGCATTCGCAAAGTACAACTGGAGATACCGCTGGTATACATGAAAACTATTTCCTACTTGGGGACATTTAACGAATGGAATTTCTCACAGCTGTTCGTTTCATCGAACCGTAAGTTCGAACCTGATAAAATTCAAAACGCGTACCACGCGTACCTCGAGTACTCGCACGTTTCGAATACCGTCACGATTTAACGTTCGAGTAATTCAGTCCCACCTTTACCCCTTTTTCAAGGACGGACACGAATGCAACGAATACCGAATTTAGAATTCAACCTTACGTTTTGAAAGCTCTGCATTTCAATTTTTTTCCCCCTCATTCCGATGACGATTATTCATAAAATCGGTAATGATCGACGATCGAACAACGTTGCTACGTTGAATCGCGATATGGTTTACCGTATGTATATATCCAATTAACAAAACGATCGACAAATAAATCCCAATTACACTTATCTTACGCTATCGGTGTGTCTCCATTGGATCGAGCAACGCGCGGTTAGGTAGCGGAGCAAGTACGTACATATGTATGTACATACGGTGTACAGATATATTCGAAGTTTTATTTTATTCGAAAGACGATAAGAAAACGTTAATACCATCGCCAATTAAGTTAAGTAGCGCTGTACGATTCACGAATCGTGTCTTCATATCGTCCGGTGTTACGTTACATTCCGTTCCCTTTGCTTGTTCAAAAACAGAAGCAGCAGATGTTATATGTGCGGAATATTTAGCAGCTACCGATAGCAGCGCTTATACAGGGATAAAACATCATTGCAGCGGTACGATTATATTTAAAACCCACCGAGAAAATCATCCTCATGAGTGGGAACGTAAAAAAATAATTAAAGGAAAATGAGAAAGCGTGTGATGATGATTGAAAAAAAAATGGATTGAGATATATAAATAAAAAAACGTATAGAGAAAGAGGAGGAAGGATCTTTGAAGTTATACGGAGTGTATATCGAAGACGTGTGTTTGCGTATGTGTTTCATGCGAGTAATTGGCCTGGCTCATTATTCGACGCTATCCTTATAGGAATTGACGCACACGGTTGCAAGAGCAGCTGCATCAGCATCACAGAATCAGGACCGGGTAAAGGAACGGCAACAGCTTCCTCTTTTATATCCTTATATCCACCGTATAAAATACGACCGGGAATATATTATACGGGTGAGGATCAACCGGCATTAATAAGAGTTATCTCTGCTGACGATGGTGAAGAGGTGCTGCCTCGATAGTGTTGGTTATGGTGCAGAGGCGTGTGATGGATGATTCTCTGTTTCGCCGATTATCGATGTAAGACCGGTAGCCCCTGCTCTTTGCCTGCAGGAGGAACACGCGCGCCTCCAACAGATCCAAAAGCTGTTCAACCAGACTAACTTCAGCTATACTAAGTAGCTACCACCGACAACAACGGTCCAGGTAAAAGGATATCTCCCAAAAAGGACGCTAGCGCGTTCCGGCTCTTCTTTTTTTCATCTTCTTTTTTTTTCTCACTCTTTCGTTACCTCTTTTTTCAGTCGAACCAAAATAGAAAAATCAAACATTTGAGATAATCGTAAGGAATAAATATGACGTAAGGAAAATGCGCCGCTGGATTTGAGAGCGTAACGTGATATCTTCTCTAGATGGCATTGGTGCACTTTGCGAATACAACGGAAGAAGTTAACCATATTGGATATATCTTATGGATTTTATACTTTCATTACTTTTGTAAATACTCTATACATGTATAAGCGAGCGGAGAAGGTTTATCTTGAGAACTCAATTCCAACACGCTTTAGACTGTTTAAAACTGGATATTGAAGGTGGACAGAGAGGAAGTAAGAAATCGAGGAGTAAATGCTGGAATCGAATGCTGGGCAATATAAGTGGACAACATGCATAATATATATACATATATAAGTATATACACACCGCGTTATCAAGTGTGCCAGCTGAAACCACTCGTGGATAAAGACAGGGTGTTTATTGCCGCCTGGTGCTGCTGTTTCTTTTGCCGTTGCTGCTGCTGCTGTACCGAAGATTTTACTTTTTCACAAGATTATATACATACACGTATAGGTATAATACACTTTCGCCTCGATATGAGTTCGTAATGCAAAAACAGCAGCAGCAGCCAGCAACACAACCACGTGCACTTCTTATCGAATATAACAAACAAGTTAACTGAACTGGACTGCGAATGTACCTGAGAACCGCAACTAACTAGACGCACTAAATAACACATTGAACTACATACTTAGTCGTCGAGTATCATTTCTTATCGAAACTAGAGAAATTTCATTCGAATGTTAACTCGCCTGAATTTCATCCGCAAAGATCATTTCGAATTGGAAGCGTGTACACCTTCAGTTTCAGTTACCCTGTGTACCACGATAGGCTTTCGAGTACGGAAGTGCGTATGCCTATGCGGTACAGTGTGTAAAAGATTTATTATCGTATACCGACTTATGTGTATCGAGAAATACATTCGTACAACAATATTTTACTTTTTTTCGCAACGGATATAACGACGATAAAACCAAAGGCATGGATATTTCGCGCAAAACGACATAGCGCGACGTACACACGTTGCGCATTCTCTTCGGTAGCCACTAAATCATATATAACCTGGATATATATACCGGAGACGTTATATGCCCACTAAACAATACCCTCGATGTCGTCGGAGTCGTTTTGGTACTCCGGCAGCAGCTCATACCGTGAAAAAGCGTAGAAAAGAAAAGAAATAAGAAATTGTAAAAAAAGATAGAGAAAGAAAGAGAAAGAGATCTGCACGGTAAAGCACCGGAATGGTCAGCCGGAGTTGAGTGTACAGTGTGGAGTATACGGTGGAAAAAGAGGTACGCGGAATATATATAGAATGTTGGGATACCTTAGACAATAGAGGGTTGGAAGGAATTATTTTTCACGTGTGGCGCCCGGAGCGTCCACGGGTGGGCTGAGCCCGTGTTCATTACGCTGACATCCCTGCTCTTACACGTTTACAAACGCGCTTCTTACGGTACCTTAGGTACCTACCGAGATCGAAGTGGTGGTTTGGTACTGGTCAGAGAGAAAAAGAGGGAGAGAGAGAGTATCGTAGCTGAGTATGGCCAGGATGGAAGGTCTAATACCGAAGCGAAAGGCAAAAGCATTGTTCGGCTACGTTTAAACTCTTAAATATTGGGTGAGCTGGCTTTGTTGTTTGGCTATTGCCAAGGGTGAGAGCTTTTGCTTCCTGCAACGAGCGGAGAAAAGCAGTACCGACCACTGTGTGTGCAAGTGTTTCATGTACACGTACACCACACACACACACACACACACGGATATATTTTTCAGCGGTGGAAGTATCACCAGAAGCAGCATCATCAGGTTTGAAAATATATAGTCCACACCGATATTCTTGGTAGTCGTTTTCCCTTACGCGGTCGTCGTGTTAAATTCTGAGCAGAGCTTAATAGGGCATTTTAAATACCCTCTTCTTATATGGACACTACCTATGGAAGGAAGGTATACGAAACCAGCTGATTATTACCTTTTGACTCGTTCGCGTCTTACGTTACACACCGTTCAGTATCAATTTCTAATATACTTTGGCTACAATTCTCCAACTTTACTCGCAACATCCGATAATAGTTTTCAGATCACCGCCGCTGCTGCTGCTGCTTCAGGAGTCCCCCGTGTATGTATAAATTATACCTTCCTCTGATGCAGGATTACACCAGGAAATCGTTCGTCCCAATATCTTCTTTTTTTTCACTTCATTTCTTTACTCTCATTCTCCTTTTTCTTCTCCTTCTATGATATACATACAGATACATGGATATCTACACAAAGTTTTTACATATATTTAAATAATTATTCCTATTTATTCGGTACGCAGAATTCCAAGGGGGAATCCGTGCGTGCAACAAACTCTTAGATATATACGAAGAAGGTATCCGATACCGTGCTTTTCTCGATGGTGATGCAGGACGCTGACTCAAAGAATATATCTTCGGTTACAAAATCATTGCTTTCGCAATACGCGCATGTGTAGTATATGGATCAAGTACATACTAGGCATGAGTATAAAACCGCGTTCGATCTGACATATTGATACTTGATCATCGCGAGCCAAAAAGACCGCGGCGTTACAACGTCGCATCAAACCTGTGTCTTCGAATTACATAGAGTGAAACTACACGTTCGTGTATTATATACTTTCCACATCGACGCGATATTCCGATACACGCTTCGCCGTGATCTCTCTTTTTTTCATTTTTTCATTTTTTTGTTTCTCTTCGATAGTCTCAGGATAATTATGTAACAATTTTCAGGACCCTCGGAGGTAAAGAAGAAAATAGTTTTTCTTTTTTCTTTTTCAAACTTCGATTACCGGATTACCTCACAGGGTCATGAGTTTGTGAGTGAGTAAATCGTGTGTGGGTATAAATGTAACGTTGGTATGCGTTTATACACGTAATATTTCACCCATGGTGACCATAACTCACGGGACGCCGGCCCTCTCGGCTTCTTAGGTAGACCGGTGTAGGTATAAGATGTAACGTAAAAATCAACGAACGAACGAACGAACCGTTGGCGTACGTAGTACGTACAGCGTTTGCGCGTACGCGGGGCGAGGCTGAAAATATAGGCAGTGAAGCAAAGAGGAGAGGAGAGGAGAGTAAAATGGAGACGAGGTGAGTTCGGAGCAAACTCGGCTTGGCAATGACTCCTCACGTATTTATTGAGCTCAATGCGCACGCCTGTATGACCTAGCGTAACCGTGAACGTAACCCTGGAGACTGACCCTAGCTAAAGTCCGCGGTGCAAACCTGACCTCTGCAATCCCAAATGACGACCAGAATTTTTCGAACGCACGAGTGGAATGGAGAGCCTCAATTTTACTTCTTCTTTTTTTTAAATTTTTTCACTAAATTTTTTATGACGGAGTATAATTGAAGTCGCAAAACGGAAACAAGTTGATCTTGCAATTAGTTAGAGGACACGGATAATATTATGTCCCATTGGCGAACGGTCTCAGAATTAAAGCGCGATTATTGAGATTTATGGAAAATTTAGCTGCGCGTTGAAATTCCTACATCGCGTTTCCGACGCGTATAGTAGAGGTTTAACTTTAATGCCCACGTAAAGAAGCGAATAGTATAAGTATACGAGCAACACCTAGAAAACTAGCTGCACTTTGGCTAACCGCAAATATATACCGGGGGATTATACACACAACTATCGCGGAATTAAAATTAACAAGATCTACTTTATGTATAATATAAACCTCCGCAACTCGTAACTACCGCAACTTTCTGCATTAGTACACTGCAATACTCTTGAAAACGTCTCTGTTGCTTCACTCCTTTGCCACGGATAAATAGCAAAATTAAATAATTCTCAGCGAAATAATGAAAGTAAAAAGTGAGGAAAAAAAATAGATAAATACGGAATCTGCACTCTTTTTTTTTCTATTTTCTGATTAACTCTCTCGGCGTATTATATACCCTGCGCAAATTGAATCGTTTTTCTGCACCTTCCGCAATTCTCGCACTCGTTAGTTGAAAGGATTTGAAAAAAAAACGAAGCTTTTTTTCTTCATCTCACAGCACCAATTGTCGGCGTATGTATGTAATATCTATGGCATAATACACCCAGTTTTATCTAGGTATAAGATTTAAAAAATGATGATGTCGAGTAGCCGGAGGGTTAAATTAATCTCGCGTAGAATCTTGGAAAGTAGCTAGCGGAGAGTTAGCGCATGTGATGTATGATATTGTTAACTTTAACTGTCACTGTTGGTGCAGTTATCACGGTGCAGATAAGACTTCTGGTAAAGCAAATCTCATAGCATCTGCGAGCAACGCATGGCGGCCTCCGTACCGCAGCCTTTTCCCATCGTATGTAGATAGAGCGAAGATCATTCTAGATCAGTAGCCTCCAGGACCGAGCATGCTGATCGTGAGACGATCCTTAGATCGATGAATTAAAGATCACCTATCGAGGAACTGGAGGCAGTGAATTTGTCCAGAGATCAGCTACGGGGAACGTAATCGATTTTATACGTTAACCCGCAAGAAAATCAGCCCATACAAAATCCACCGCGATCGCAAAGATCTGAAAATCTCTACGAACCTATCGAAGAAGACTCAAAGTTTTTTCCTACCGGTGGAATAAATAAAAAATAAATAAATCAAGAACGATCGAAAAGAAAATTCGGAACATGGGATAAAAAATAAAAAAAAAACGAAAAAAAAAATGTCTGCATTAATTGGACAATAGATTTACCCGATAGGGGGTTGAAACCTGCGCCATATTAGGTAGTGTAGGATGGATATCATAATAATCGTGCCGCCGTATTTGTTCACCGACAGCGACTAGGAGAATTTTAATTTTAAATCCTGCCGCAGTCGTCTCAGCTGTTTTAAATTATGGTATAACATGGGGTAAGATACACGAGGAGCGGTTAATGGCGTGAAAACTTCACTATACCCATAAACGAATGCCCAGAGCGTCCTTAACGACATGTAAAAGTCGACAGATTATTTTCATGGTTTATGAACATTAAACAATAAGATTTTCAAGTCACCACTCACCGTTCAATTATTATGACTGGAAATTAAAAGTGAAGAAAAGTTTTCCTTGTGTTGAAATTCACTACGGGATAAATTAATAATTAAGAGCTGGTAAAAAACGCCCGCGGAGGATGAAGAGCGAGTTATAATAAAATCACGAGTAGGGGGCCTTGGGGCGAGTTATATTTACTTCAATCTTAGGTGTATAACAGGTTTTCATACAAGATAGCATGAATCATACAGGGGAATGGCATTAACCTGTCTCAAGATGTCCTGCCTTCTAATCCATGAGATATTAACTAACAATAAGTCTTATGTCACTTTGCTATGTGAAAGCTTTAACGCTTTATCATAATGTTTTCTACGAAAACATGGAGAAATAAATCAACAATTAAACTGCAACTTAACTTTTCGATGTTATTAAAATTATTATATGTATCTTTTTTTTTCACAAATGATTTATAGGAGTACGAACAAACGTGAAAAAAAATTTGATTTTGATAAAAAAAAAATTTTGCGATAAATTAGTAAGGCAAAAAAACTATGATTTGTGAACTACACTTGTCCTAAATCGTATAAAAGCTGCACGCGAATATATCGGTGATGAAAAACGTTCGTAGTAGATTCTCCGGAATAGAATGAAAGATAAAAAGAAAGATAATGATTAAGTGCTGTATTTTTGCCTTATAACGTCTCGGGTATAACATTCCACGATCAATTAATGGGTATCACACATTGTAAGTAAACATTCCAAAGTTAATTACGTCGCGAATGATTTTTAACAAATTGACTTATTTTCCGCTTGCCGCATCATAAGCTCGATTAAAACTTTAACCATGAGATATTATAGAATACAGAGAAGTTCGAACGATCCAACAATTCTAACGAACCGTGCAATACGTATACCTGTATAGAAGGGATAAAAGGGATGTAATGGGATGGATAGATAGAGAAATAGAAAGACGCGAATAGCACGCGCTCTCCACACTATTTTAAATCGCAGTTAGGCTCGGTAGGTATACCCTTTTTTAGAAGAGGACACCTTCTACCTTCTTCGATCTAGCAAAGGATTATTGTAAAAACTGACCTTTGCCAATGTTCGATTGAAATAAGGTGGCCAATCGGTATAACCACCTGATGCTTCATTTATACGGATTGTAAATCACGCGAGAAATAGACGTCCGTTAAATAAAACAAACCGCATATCTAACCGCGATCTTTTCACTTCTTTCCGAAGTCTTTTTTTTTGGTTCTTCTCAATTCCGCAAACTTACTAAGTTTACATGAATTTATAGTCATATGGAAATTAATAAATTACAACTAAACGTACGTAACACTGCAGATCTTTGACAAAGGGAAGAAACGAGGACAGTTTTGTTCTAGAAAAAGAAAGGAAGCAAAGAAAGCAGAGAATCGAAAGGAGAAAAAAGTTATTGAGGGGGTATAAGGCAAAGTTTATGACATCCGGATCTGTCGTACGATAAGATTTCCTAGAAACGCGATGTTCCTTGGGTAATCTATGAGAAACAGAAATCGCGTGTCTCGCCTGCATCTCAGCACGGCGAAACTCTCGGGTACATACGTATACGTTGTGTGATGCTGTTGTAAAGAAAAAGAGAGAAGATGAAGAAGAAGGAGAAGGAGGTGAAAAAGAAAGAGAAGAAGTGCAACTGCATCATGAAGCTGCATTGGTATAGCGGGAATACGCGACAGCTGATATTCGCGAGGAGAAAATCTGCGTGGGCCATCCCGCAAGGTATTGTGGGCCGTCGCTACACGTTCTAGACTTTGCAAGAGGGCTTACTTTAACACCGAACAAAGCGACGTTTCAATATTTTTTTTTTTTGTTTTTTTCATTTTCATTTTATCATTTTATTTGATTCCTTTTTTTTTTTTTTTGTCATTCCCTTTTTTCAAACCGCATCTATACGTACACGTATATACCTACGTTGTACGGGACGAAACGAGATGAGACGACGCGGACGCTCCGCTGCAACGTACATCGACGTTCGCACAACGCGCGACGCCCCAGCTTTTTGCGCTATGCCTGAAATCACCGTGCGTAGGTGTCGATGATCAGTACCTACATACTGTTCACCGTGTTATATACATACCCATGTAATCAATATATACGCAACGTAGGGTAGGAAAAGAAAAAGAAAAAAGAGAGAGAAAGAGAGAGAGAGGTATGTAAATAAGTACCAGGATTGAGTTCTACTACACGTGAACCGCGGTAGCCGCGAATATATCGTTGCACTACCGTAATATACGTTACTCGAAACTATTTACTTTTATTTCTTTTCTTTCTCGTTTTTATTTTTATGGAATTGTTTGTGAAATTTCTTCGAATATATATTTCACATAATCGACACCTACGCCACTTCGAAATCTCATGCGTCGTTGGAAGAGTAAGAAACCTGGCGATATCAAAGGTTACTTAATGGTCCCGGCAGTGAATTCCTCTCAAAGATATACCCGCGCTGTGAAATCACTTTTTGCAAAAAACGACGCGAACGTACGTTTCACGTTATAGATAGGAAAACTACTAGAAACTAAATCGCACTCTGTATATCGTCCCGCATGAAATAAGGAGTGAAATAATTCTTCACTTCACTTAATTCACGGATAATTCCTCCCGTTTTTTTTTCTTCTTTTTTTCTTTCCTCCTTTGACGCGTTACTTTTATGAAAGTTGTAAGAAGTGAGTCTATATGTATACCTGGAGATTGCGATAGTAGGTATGGACATAGTGGATGATAAATATCTGTATAATCGAACGATGGTTTATAATGATATAAAATCAATGAACGGAAATACGGTTGCAAGAAAATAATAATCGTCTGCAGGTTTTACATCGGTGTTAGTGACCGGATGCTGCTCACTCAGAGTACCACATGGTATACATCTATATACATAACGCGCGTATATAGAGTAGAATCAGCAGCTTGCGGAATTTCTATGTAGTTATACTATAAATATATCTATCCGAGCGGCATCGTTTCAGGAAAACAAATCTATCGTTCGAAAGGTTCTCCATAGCTGCAGTTTCTCTGAACTGGTGGCGGTTTATGCGGCGCGTATAGAAAAGCGCGCGGTTGTACAAAACGTTCGTTAGATACTCTTGCGGCTAGTTGGCTGAACTCACGGAGGTCCGTCGATCACAACGTGTATATATCGTATGAAAAAAAACGAAGAAGAAGAAAGAAAAAGACAAAAATCGATGTTGGTATAAGAAGGCAAAAAGTGGTGACGTCTTAATTTGGTCAGCGCGGAAGACGGGGACTATGGAAGTAAAGAGAAGGCAAAAAAAAAATTCATCTCACCTCTAGCTCTGAAATCTGGACAACTTTTGTCTCGTTTGAAACGCGAGGTAATGAGACGTGTGCCCATGTGGCCTTTGTACAAGTAGGGGTTGTTGTTAGTCTATCATTCCATGGGTTGAGGTTAAATTAGCTGTTGATACAAGCAATAAACAACCGGTGCATAAAATACAAGGTATAAACTTGAACGCGGGCTATTTAATAGACTCAAGTTCTCCGGTACAGTGTCGAGTGAACATGATCAGATACGGTGGAGCTCATCTGGTTCCTATTCGCGTGCGCCAACCGAGCTTAACAAACGAGCTCTAGTCCGACTTTATAATGTTAGCATCCTACGATAGGAAAGCACGAAAGCTCGCCCAACACCTCCAACTAACTATATAGATGCATGAGACTGGAGAGCGAAGAGCGAAGAGTTAACTTTTCCCTCCTTCTTAAAGATATTACATCCGTGTTTATCGTCATTTGCTATATACGCGCAAGCGGTAGATACGAGATAACTTAAAAAGAAGATCGCTGGTGTATATAGGGACGTTTCTGAGGCTGGTAGAATCTTACCCAATATCAGCATCTCTTTATCTCATAAGAAGTTAGTAGGGTGTTTTGCTCGGTTTGTGACCACCCATACAAAGACAAATCTTTCAGGCATATACCCATACACTTACAGATACGTATACATAAGCTGATCCGTAAGATGAAAATTCGAAGAGATCGAGGAGCTATACGGCTAATTGCGGGCCGCGGAATTGTCTCACGTCTAATTAATTAGCGCTGCTAATTAACGACGGTCATACCTGCTGAGGGAGGAGAATATAAGTACCGATACCAAGTCCAAGACCTTGCCTTGAGGGTTTTAAAGTCTCCGGTACTAACGTAGGAGTTTGCAATGTACACAGTCACATGTACTATTAGTAGATGGAAGGTAGTGGTGGTATTCACACCATTAAAAGCAAGCGTAAGCACAGATTTCCGTCAAAATCAACGAGCCGAGACTGCCGGCGGAATGAGCTCCAGTAAATTAAGTGTCAAACCCACATTCCATTTCAAGTTTGCCTCTGTGCAACTCGCAGGTTTATCCGAACGACTGTTTGGTAGGAGTACCCGGTGTGCGCGGTCTCTATATTTCATTTGTTTTATTAATAAAACTAGAACGCGCCTTGCACCGCACTTGTCTCGAGAGATTCAAAGATTGGTCTTGCATCTGACAAAAGGAAGTATTACAGACAAATGGACGTGAAGCGAACTCCCATAAAATAGTTTGCCATATCTCGATCATATATTATATAAATCAGAATACCATGTGCAGAATATAAATGAACGACGAAGATGTTTTTTGTTTTTTTTTCTATATCCTCAGTTATTTCTAGACCCGCGGACATCATCGAACCGCGATCCCACTCCCGATTTGAAATGTCGAACAACTATAGTCCGATATATTGGTTTTGATCTCATGGTCCGTAAGATGTTTGATATAGGAAGAGCAGAAGAAGAAGAAGAGGTTTAATATTGCGGACAGAATTATTACAGTCTGTCGAGGGCGTGCCGTGGCACAGTTAACGCAAATTGCACCTATAACGCAACCTTACCAACTTACACTTATGATCTATACGATACTTTACGGCACTATAGGATTACTATTACCAATACATAGAATGGTACAAAGTCGAAGTCAGCCATATAACCTAAGCCGAGATGGGTACAAGATTGGTTATTTGGTTTAGCCCGGGGACTGAACTCGGTATTACTGTAATAAAGGATAAGGTGTTGGTTACTTTGTTTCGATGAGATTACACAAAGCATTCCTTAAAGAAATATGAGAAATATATTCAAAGTAACATACGAAACCGCAGTCTCAATATTTTGGTCAGACGAATCCAAACGTCAATCACATCGGTCGCCAATTACGTATTACGACACGACGAGATATCAAAAAAATCAAATAAAAAACATTTGAGAGAATCTTCTGCGCTCCCCTCTCATTTTTCGATCAAACAAACGAAAAAAATAAGGAAAAGAAAGTTACGATATCGTCGATCGTAAAGACGACTAACGCGAGTATAATTTTATACAATGTGTAGTTACGTGTACGTTATACGTACCACCACCTATGGTACTTTCTATGTGACTTTTAAGTAGATGATAAAAAAAAAAAACAATATATATATAAATGGGATGGGTGATCATCTCGTAGATGGTAAGGACATAGGTGATGCTGTAACTCACCCGGTTGACAGTTGTGTGGACGGTGTTATAGGCGGAATTGTTAATAAGTTTGAACGACTATCAGCTGCGCTGAAGGTTGTAGTGTCTCATGATCTTCGCTCCTCATGGTTTCATCCGGCCATTCGATGTTGTGTACATACAATGCTATTGGTAACGACTAAAGTATACCTTACCTATAGGTTAATACGACCCACGTAAGTACCAAGAAATTGCAAGCTTCGATGTAGGTACCCCCGTTCCTCCGGACTAAAAGTAGGTACTTCTCAAATAGAGTCGCTGTAAGAAAATGAAAATCATATCTTCGGTTAAAAAACATCCGAGAACATCTCTTAGTCTCAAAAGTCACTTACACAATATGATATTTCTCGGGTACTTTGCAGAGATAAAGTTTATAACTTCGTTCTTATTTTCATCCAGTTCTTCTCTCCCAGAGCAGTCTCTTATGTACTCGGTAGCCAACGTCCCGGTGAGATAAGAGTAAAGTAATGTAATCTCGATCGGTTTCGTCTAAAGATCCGTCGGTCTTTCTTATTTCTTATTTCCTCGGAGCTTCGGATACTGCGTCCGTCCGTCCGTTCGGATTTGTTCGAGTTCTCGGTCTCGGTCGGTCGGATATGGGAACGTTGTCAGGATAGATTTTTTAACATTCACGATCTCATGTTTGCATTGTTGTTGGTGCGGCGGGAGAGAAGGAGATAGAAATAGAGAAAGAAAGAAAGGAAGAAATAAAGAAAGAAAGAGACCGCGAAAGATCGGAGGGGAGCTTTAAGATCCATTAGGGATTTCAGATATTTATTATGCACTGCACAAAGTCGTTATCGTCGCGGGAAGTAACCCGCCGCCAGTAGGTATAGGTCTGTAGGATATTGCGTATAATATACATACGGTGTAGAAAACAGCGAGCTAGCCGCGTATTTGCTGCTGCTTGGATCGCATCTTTATCGAATTCCGCAAATTACCGATATCATTCTTCAGGGCTTTTAACTCAGGACGTTCTCGAGAGCGAACCAACGCGGCGCATGCGAGGAAGAGGGAAAAAAAAAAGTCCGAGAAACAAATAAAGAGAAAAAGAAAATGTATCCTAACATCCTACCGTGTAGTGAAACCGTTCGGAACGTACCTAATACTACGTTCCACTTATACTAAAAGATACGCCTATAAGGGGCGTCTATATTTCGCAAATCCTTTACACCGCCGATTCCTCCTGTTGCTAACATGAAAACCAAACATTGTAAAACACTCCCTAGAATTCCTCACGCTGTATCACCAACACATATTCAAGTTTCCAAAGATACGAGGATAGAACTTTCCACAAAATTTATTCGATACCGCGATCGCATTCGAATCGATAGATAGAAATCCCACGATCAAATGCACGATCATCAGTATCGCGTTATTACACTTTAGAATTGGAATTGGATCGTAATTTGTTTTATATACGTGACCGGCAGCCGTGGGATGAGGATTTTCAATCACACCGAATCGAATTAGTGTATAGATTATCGAATAGTGTTACTGGAAAACAAATTAAAAAATAAATAACAAATCAAAAAAATAAGAAAGACGAAAACACCTTCGATCACAGCGCGAAAGCTCGAAACGCTGCAGCTGCAACATCGAAAACAGCAGCAGCAGCAGCAGGTTAGTTAGGGTATATAATTACAATATCAGATCGCAGTGCAAAGAGGTAAAGATCGGTAGCCGCGTTAAGCTGTACCGGTGGTAGAAGATGCTGAAGAAAAAAATAAAAAGTAAAAATAAAAAAGTGTAAAATATATTCGCAAGGTTTTAAACAGCAGCAACTCCAAACTGCCAACAGGATATCAAACTGTTGAAGCTATATAAGGTTGATGCATTCCGCGTTTTAACTACTTACGCGGCTACCTTCGCGTGCGATCCAAACGAGTAATATACCGTCGAGAGTTCTAAAGGACGCCAGGCTGCTTTGCGGATTATTTTTTTTAATCATCATCATCGCCACGATCATACGATGATCGTCATTGCGGTGTTAGTAGGCATCATACACCGTACATTAGGAACATCAGCATTATCTTGATTGGCAGTTCTTAGCTGCTCATGAAATTTGAGTAGCGTAAATACTTTTTCCCATAGATTATAATACGAGGGTAGGAGATGCTTTATTTGACAACCCGCACAAGACGCAAGCTCCTTTGAACTTTCAGAGAACCGCCTCCTTTCTTTTTTCTCCTCTTTTTATTTCACATCTCAGTACCTGCACTGTGCGGTAGGTGAGTAATAATCGGTGAAAAAAATTCGCACCTGCGTCCAGATTTTATTAGGTAAGAAAATATAATCGACCGTTTCTAACCGCGGTATGTCCTTGCAAAAGTACATAGGTATTTATTATATATACACCTATATTTTATTGTCGATTGATTTCGTGCGGTGGCAATTCACTGCAACACTTCGATATGCACTCGTGAATCGAGACGTTAAATGAATTTGAAGTAACAAAGTTGTTTCTTTTTTTTTTTCTCTAGAGCGCGGAAATCATCGATCATGAGAGAATATATACCTATAAAACCATTGAACAGACGATGTAAAGTGCAACACGTCGGGGTTATTATTATGCCACGGGTGTGTAACGCAACGTGAATTATGCAGATAAAATAGAATCGTGGAAAGTGTAATTGTTTTTTGCTCCAGGTGCAACAAACGTTCGGACAGGTGCAGCAGAAATAGCACAGATTATGCCAGACAAATACATAACTGTAATAATCTATGTACGCTAAAGTCTTCGACAAACCCAACCCGCACAGTATAACAAGATTTACACGAAGTTTTTTTATCCATCAACATTTCATTGCGGCTTTGCTCTCCTGAGATATTCAATATTATATCTTTTAACTTCTCTCACGTATTCCTCAATGTACAATAAGGATCAATGTGATGTATATCGCAATACCCCAACTACACTATGAAAAACCCACGGATTTCATCGACCACTCCGATCATTCCAGTGCTACTCTCTTTAGTAGGTGTAATCCGGACCTAAAAACCTCCGTAGAAATAAACTGTACGAATATTTATTACCGAATTGAAACGTGAAACTTAATATACATGGAATAAAACCGGTGGTGTGATATTTGTGTTAAAACTACCCGTGTTACTTGATCGAGTGAAAGTCAGATTAGCTTTTACTGGGATTTACAAATGATCGAACAACTATAGGTACTCGAGGTATTCCTTTTTCTTTTTTAGATAGCAAGAGTTGTGCGTGTGAAAGGTCGTTTTTTTCGATCATTTAAAAAATATTTTATTTTTCCTCTACTTGTACTTGCATATGCAAAAGATGAGAAACTTGTACCAATGAGCTTTTTTAATGTTCGATGGAATTTACTGTTGGTTACAGATAAATAGATAAAGTAATACATACGGATAGGGTATATATGAGGTACAAAGCATGCAGCGATAGAGAAATAGTGGTGAAAGATCGAGACTTGAGATCATAAAATTGACCAACTAATTGCGTTTAACTTGCGTAAGATTAATAAATTTCACTCAATTCGCGATTCGATCGTTAAAATATGATAACGTAGATAAAAGTTAATAGAGCGATCGCCGACCGAGTTGACGTCTCGTTAATCAGCTATAAACGTAAGTTAATACACCGCACGATGTGCATACATATATACATGTATTTATTCGTATATCTGTATTGCATATGTACATCTGTACATACGTATACATAAACCAATCTATAAAGATATCCGAAGAAAAGTGACGATCGGTAAATGCAAACCTGACGTTATCTGCCATCTACTATCTTATATATATAATAATACAAAACTAACCACGGCAATTTCAAACCCATCAATATAACGTCACGTGGATATAAAAATAAGAAATAAATAATAAAACTATAGAAAAATAAAATAAATCGAAATCTTTCGAGCGAAAAGTACCATTGCGCCGGGATATAATTCATTAACGATTTCACTGCACTTCATACGATCCCTTAAGAAATTTTTTCACATATTTCTTTACATCGCGTATATATCCCTGGGGTTTCACCTTCTTTTTTTCTCAGACTTTGTTTTTTTTTTGTACTATTTTTTAATATCGAAAGAATCTTAGACGAGCATGCAGGCTATGCGCTGCCGTATGTACGGTGCATACGTATATATATCGTAGGGTATATATATAGCTTCGGACGAAGGTTGGACGTGGAAGTCCAGGCACACATCGTATATAATGAGTGGTTCCATGTCTGGTCCAGCGACCTTAGAGGGCTGGTCCCTCCCTCCCTTTCCCCTCCTTTTCCATCGTTCGAGTTCTCTTCAGGTTCTTCACGGGCTGCTACCCGGTACGCGATGTTATCTTAGCCTATCTGACATTTGACATGCCCGTCCGTGTGCCTGTTCGTCTGTTATAACTATAACCGCGGCGCGTCCGTTTCTCTGTACCTTAAGGTTCCATCGCTCTTTGCTGCACATACTGCTATATCTATATGGAAAAACACGCTCTATGCATGTAACATTTATCACATACCTCCTCCGTAACGCCGCGCGATGTTTGCCGGAATATGATTTAAAAATAAAAAAACAAAAATAAAAAAAAAAATTGAAAGAAATAAAATTCATACTTCGTCTACTAGAAGGAAACTGTATATAAAACAAAGAAAGATGCACGATGTTTGATGGGAATGAGAAAGAAGATGGAAAAAAAAATAAAATAAATAAATAAATAAATCGAGGCGCCATGAAAGTAAAATCGCGCGTGTCAGAGATGTGATGCTGATATTTGATTAAAAATAAAACCATGAGCCGTATAGTTAGATAATTCCTTATAAATTTATTATTCTTGAATATTATTACTATACATTGTCCGCGGTAAATATAATAAGTAGCTGCCTTGTTGTATGAGCTTTGTGAAACGGTAGGTAAAGGTATATAGGAATTCGTTTACGATTTCTCTCCAGTTGACCGGGAGGTCGAGCTGGGCAGTTGCAATATTCCATTATTATTTATTAATTCGGACCATACCTGATGATTATCAGCTATCTATGGTGCTCCACGGTGAACCGCGCGTCCTCACGACTTTCTTATCTTTACTCCGTTCTTACCCCCCCGTTCCTCCCGCGCCCCACCCCCCCATGTCCTTTTTACCATTACTATACAACCTTATACCTTACACTTACTTCGACCGCTCAACGGTTACACTTACGTCGTACATCTTATATACGTACAATGAAATGACCAGTGGTGCTTCTTTCGCGACGATATTTCTACCGCGGATCAATTATCCATTGCGCACGTCACACCGTGAGAGATCTATACTATTCCGCCATCGATTTTTCGATCGCGCGTCAAAAAGCGTCCACATCTGCGAGGTGAAAACTGATTCGATCGAAAGAACCGGAAGATCCATCGTGATCCGTGTATCGAATTTTTACCAAGTCGAAATTAACCTATTCTTTGAGCGAAGCAGAATTTTTTAAACCAAAGATTTGCCGGTAAAAAACTCCACCACCCGTACAGAAGGAATCGAAATTTTATACTCCGAACGTCGATCGGCGATGTGGTTATCGATTTCTGGTCGATCGGAGCTTTGGATTCGAGCAAATCATTTCTCTAACAATAATTGTCCACCTCTGGTGTTGCGGAGGCACAACGATTCAGTGGCCGCGATTTAACCCCGCGTACATACGCTGAGGTTTAGTCTCAGCCTTATGGCGACTGGTAGTTCTGTGATTACTATGATAATCCCCATCCTCCTTTTCCCGAGCTTGCATGTACGCGAGTTTCAGCTTCTGTATGTATTCGTATAGGTAGTATAATAGTTAGCAGTACATAGTAGGAAGGTAGTAGAGTACCTATACATATATATAAAGAGATAATATTCAACGGTCCGCGATAAAGCCCGATTCTGCAGTATTCTTAACGACCCTTACGGCTATATTCTATTGTTTTCTCCAAAGCTTATTCGTGACGTGACTAGCGATCCGATCGGCCAAAACGATGATGATGACGACGATGATTTTTACCCTCTTCGCGTAATAACGGATTAACCAAAAGGTATTCGGTGAGCTTTCATAAAATACAAAGCAAATATCCCCCTTACAATCCCCTAATTATATACGGATCCTCGTACCATTTGCATTTACAGGGTTCTTCTGAACTTTCTTTTCTTTTCTTTTTTCTTTTCTCATGAGATTGTCCAAGCTCGTCAATTTGCGGAGTAGTGTGTCACGTGACATATCTCCTGAAAGATTGACGCTGCGGTACGACGTAACTATGCTACTATGTTCGCGGAAACCGGTAAGCGCTTGAGAAAGATAAAGAAAGGAAGAAAGAAAGGAAGAGAGAGAGAGAGAGAGAGAGAGAGAGAGGGATGTACAGACCTTGACTATTCTCAGGGAAAGGCCTTTACCTGCACCTTGAATGGAGACCATTAAACCTCGAACGAATGAGTATTATTCAAAGAGTTTCGTTCGGTTTGTATGGAATGAAACTTTACCGCGGTGATGCTCTGCATACGGGCGGGCCAGTTATAGGTATGTAGTCTTACGGTGACGGGATCAGAAATACTAGAAGTCAACCGAACTGTCTACTTGTGAATGTAAATAATGTACTGTATATCCTATCTCTTGTCCATTACCGTTCCCTGTCAAGTTTAACTGTCATACGACCATTAAAAGATATAAATATGGGTATACGTATACGCGTGTTATAACGTACAATCCAATACAGACAAACTAGTTTATCATTTTTCACTAGATTTTTCATTTCCATTTCCATTCCCATTCCATCCACCGTTGAACGCAATCAAATTTTAATGCAATGAACAAATGTTCGTTACATAGCGAATATCTTCGTACTATACATCATGTATACTCTTAAGGTATATGTATACGACTATTTACTATATAGACCAAAGCTGCTATCGCGTATATGAGAATAGAAAGTTGTGGGAATAAGAAAGACTTGGGAACCTCCGGGCAATTGGAGCTCTCCAACTTATACCTTTGCTTCGCTTACACCCAACTCCTCTATACTCGCACACATAAACGGCAGAGCATCGGAACATCGGCAGCATCTTTTACGGTATACACGTCGAAACGGCGCCGAGATAACAGAGTGAAGATAGTAAGAAGTCAGAAGTTGGTATTCGTTCGTATTACCCAGCCGTTATATGGTGATATTTCACAAACCTCTTTATTTTACTTCATTTTTTTCTTTTGTTTTTTTTTTTTTTTTTTTTTCTAACACACAAATACAAAGATCATATTTATTTACATACGTTGAACGCAAATTACACGCGAACGTTTGCCGATAGGTGTAGGTATATATATGGTATATAAATTCATAGTCTATATGGTACGTAAAATGCCGTTGGGTATTCGCGGATAACCACGCGAGTAGTAAATCAGTGAGTGAAGTTGTAATTGCATATCGAGTATGAAAAAATGTGAAAAGACGAAAAATAAATAAGATTACAACGCGTTGGTACAACGTATAGTACCTAATCAAGTATTCGCGAGATTTTGCTGTGGCAACAAAAGCTTACTAAGAATTAGAAAAATAACGATTAACTGAATTCATGTTCCGCGTGTACACGGCAGAGCAGAGCGATGTCAAAGAGAAAGAAGAAGAAAATGATAAAAAAAAAGGAAGATAGAAATAAAGATGAATAAGAAGGAAGTGCTTCGTCACTCGCGGCTACTTCGTATATATCTGGGGTCCCGACCAACCTCATATCTCTCTTCGATTCAACAGACGAGAATGCCACCCATGTTCTATGCTAAATGACCATAGAGATACGCTATACCTTCATTTGACTCTCGAGTTTCAATCTTATTCCACGCAAAATGAAATGAATAAACCTCAAATCGTTTACAAGACTTATATACGTCGACGTAGATATCGAGAAGATGAAGAAAAACGTATGAAAAATATGTCAGGGAATTGTTGAAAATTATTGAATTGTGGTTTGTGTCGCGATCCTTAATTCCCATACCCACGGAAGGCTAGGAATTCTAATTCTGATCGATTTAATTTCTTGATTTCAGAATGCGCGGTATAAATCTGATGGGATTCATCTTCGAGCCTGCACTGTCCATGGATATGCGGAATAAATGCGTTAAAGGATGATCTATAGCTGAGGTAATATAAAATATAGTTCGAAAGAAGTTAATAAAGAGCTTTTTGCTTGGTATAACGCTCATAGATCGATCCCCATGAGGTTATTCGAATCGCAGTTTGAGCGAACTTTATTTATATATAGGTATACATACGAAGATCCGATCGACCGATGAAGACGCTGTTAAATTCAATCAGTTTTTTTTACGTATAACATCTGTAAATAATTCAGTTTTTTCTTTTTTTTTTCAATATCGCGAGACGATAAATAATTACGTGTATTTCGAGAGATCGTTTATAGATTTACACAATAAACTTATACCAAATTGAATATGTGCAGGTGTATACTTATTTCTGATGAGTAAGTTTTGATTAATTAACAATCAAAACTATTTACAATCTGAAATAAACGTGTTATATACGCGCAAAAGGAATTAATAGAATGAGTTTGAGTTTCATCATATAATGTTCTCCACACCGTGATGGAACGGGTGAACATTGTACCCGTTAATTGGACGTCACTCAACGAACTCAGGGCAAATTTAATTTGCTTCCGTAAAACTTTAAGTGAACATATAAATAAATAAGTGTACGAAACGACGCGGAGCGGCAGCGCAGTTGCAGCGACGCTAACATATATATGAGAAGATCTCAGCGGATAAGAAGAAGAAGAAGAAGAAGAAGGCCTCGACTATACGATGACGACTTCCTCCTCTTTTTACAATTCACTTTTTCTCGATCTTCTTTTACTTAAAACTTTTCTTTTTAACTCGATTAAAAACGTTAAGAGCCGCTGTTTCGTTCCACGCGAATCATCGTCGTCGTCATTAACTACGGAGGATAGAAAAAAAAAAAAAAAAAAGCATAAAATAAAATTAGCTAAATGAAAACTGCAAAAATAAAATAAAATAATAATGCGTTAAACGATCGTGAAAATATACGAGTTCAGGAAAACCAACCGTCACATCAATTTCAGAATACATTTCGCGTCAGGTTTATAGAGCTGGCTAATTAATATTTTAAAACCCTGAGTCCATCCGTCGACTATTATATACGGTACATAATATTGAGTCGAACTATTTCGTTTCAGTTTTCTTCACATACATGTGGACTCCGCTTACGGAGCTGACGGAAGATCGGACTATAGTGACAATAATAAGATGAAATGGAGTCTAGGTTGACATGTGTCGTGGTATTTATCGGCCCTCACATTATAATGTATGTGTCTAGATCAGATAAATCTCAGGTTCGGTAGCTACCGGTAAATGTATGCATGATTTTTTTTTTTTTCTAATTATAAACTTTAATTGGCCTACTGTATGACGATTCGAAATTCTAACGAAACCTCATCAGCATGACACAAGAGATCACGATTCAAACGGCAGGACGAAAATTTGTAGTCCCAGAATGGAAAAGAATCAAAAGACATAGCCTTTAGATTTTTGCGATTGTTGGGTCAAAAATGAAGAATTTTTAAAATCGATCGTAGGACACTTTTCTAACGTATTTTGACCTCAGGAACACGAATCCATCGAGTAAATTTAGCCACGAATAAATCCCATTGAGATATCCTATAAGATTTTCACTTTTAGGAGCGATAAATTGGCGATAACTCGATCAATTTTATAGATAGATCAATTTTACTTGCAGATTCGTGTTCCTGAGGTCAAATTACGTGAGAAAAGTGTCCTACGATCGATTTAAAAAAATGTCGATTTTTGACCCCAAATTCGACAAAAATCTAAGGTATACCCCTTTGGATTTTTTCGATTTTTGAGCCAAAAATGAAGAATTTTTAAAACCGATTGTAGGACACTTTTCTGACGTATTTTGACCTCGGGAACACGAATCCGTTGACTATATTACGCCCAGGCTAAAACCACTCGAGATATCTTAATTCTTTCGCTCCGAAAAGGAAAAAATTATCGATAATTTAACTCTTTCGATATACATATCAATTTAATTAGTAGATGCGGAAAATTCCTGAGAAAATGTATGAGAAAAATTGTCATATTACCGAGAATAAATGAAGCCAAAATAACATCGCACTGTATACTGCAGCGGGACGAGTGCAACGCTATAATTGTAGTTGTGAGAGAAAATGAAAACAGCGCACACGCTCCTGAATCTCCATTCGTATAGCATGTATTGTTTCGCAAAAAGACGCCATAGCAATAAGCTGCATAGTGCGTGAGTCATAGCGCAAAATTTTTTTCACTTTTTCTTCCCTTTATTTTGTTTTATCAAACAGCATGAATGATCTGCATCGGTAGGAGTCTAGCTGTGGGGATATATACATGGTACAAAATCGGAGGGTTGGAAAAAATGACCGCCTCCTTTTACCCTCCTCTATTTCAGTACTGGTAGATACGATATCGCAACCCCTCCTTCCAAGGGGTTGAACCCTAAATAAAGCTCGAGGATAGGTCGAAATTTGGTAGGGTGTTTTAGAAAGGGGTGTTACCGAGGGGTGCAAAATTTATGCGAACCCTAAACCCTTCCCCTTTCTCTTCCTAATTCTCAACCCCCAATTTTTCAGTCCCTCAACTTGTGCTAGGGTGCGTAGATACAGCTCGATCGATTTTTCCAACCCTTTTGTCATTTACCGAGGGGGGGAGATCTGTGCAAAAATAGGGCGCTCTACATATATGTAGGCCAGCGTAACACCAAAGGGTTGCTTGGTTTATACGAGAACGAGCAGATGTGTTGGTGCTTCTATTTTACAGTTCAAATATCCCGCCATTTTTTTACCTCCGACCTACCCATCGGTGCGTCTACTGCACCAGTGCGTGTTTCAGAATAGCTCGAGATAAACGTATATCTGCGTACGTACCTTACGTTAAATTCAGCCACGAAAATCTCCCCGTCGAAGTGCAGTTTTTTCCTCGACATCAGGATTACAAGGGTTCAAAATTTTACCGTGAAGTTCTTTTTATTGCTCTTTCTTTCTTTTCGATTCTGTGTTTTAAATTCTTTGGCCCGCGCGCAGCTTTTCCTCGTTATTTCGTGTCATGTCTCTTTCGTTTCATTCGCAGAAGGGGTGGTTCTTTTTTATTTTTTTAAATATCATTCTCACAACACGACGTCCGACGGTCTTGTCAGTAGTGTCACTGCGAGTCACGTGTGCCGGGAACGCTGAAATGTGGTGTAGCGTGAAAAAGAAAAAGTAAATCATCTATTGTGCAGATGTGTAGTGAAATAGCAAGGAATGAATTTCGAAAATTTTCATCAGTGTGTGCGAAAAACTATCCATGGTACGGAATATTTTTCAGCGTCATTTAAAGTAAGTAAAAAAGAAGAAATGTGAAATAGACGACGAAACACCCCAACTTAGGCCTAATTTCTCTCATCTTTAATCACTCTCCCCTTACTGCAATCTTCAAAAAAAAGTACAATCTCGTTTTCAACTCAAAATAGTAGTTTTCGTAGGTTAAATATGATACACACACATATCCATTGGGATTAACAATTATTGTCTGAGCCTGAAAAGTTGCACACGTGTGTAACCGGCGCGAAACACGTGGCTGAAATTTGGAGCACGTCTTCCCGCTAAACGATTCAGCGCCTATTCCGGAATTGAAAGACAAGAAAAAAGACAAGAACTTATGAATGGGTCTCTTAAAATTGATTCATTTTGCTTTATCTTTTTTTTTTTAGAAAGAAAAAATTAATACCTCAAAAATATTCCACATGATTTTTCAGACAGACGTCATAGGATATGGATTTTTTTTCTAGTACGATTTCTTTTGACGTTTCAGACGTGGAATCGAAAGTCTAGATACGATGTACTTTACATTATACACTCGGTGTACCTTACGCTGCATCGGCACAGTGGGAATTGTGCAACGTAACACAATCTGCGATAATCTGTATACTCAGGATATACGTATAGTAGGTAGTATAAGAATTATTTGCAATACCTACCAATATGTAAATAAAAACGCAGCTAACGTACACGAATGGGTAATCGTATCAAACAAATATGTATTTAATAACGCGGCATCTTTCGGATTTTAAATTCACCTAATATACACCCCAACTATAAGGTGATCAAACACGTCGAGAATATATTTTTGGAGAGTCCTTCTTTCATTTCTTCGCGGGGTGCAGATATTATTGTATTAGCATTCTTGGAAGTCTAGCATGATGTCGCGGTGCAACGCTGCTGCAAGTCGCGTTGTTCCGGTGCAACGGACCTCGACCCGAGATGTAAAGAGAACCACCTTGCAGCGTGCAATGATTTTTTTTCTATCCAACTATTGTTCTGTGCCGGACCACTGGACGATAGCATTTACAATTCAATATCGAAAGGGTGAAAAAAAAGAATTTCGAAACGGCGCAACGCGTGCTGCATGATGATAGAAAAACCCGCGTGTACCTATATACGAAATAATTTGACGTTTACATAAAAAATAAAATATACACGTAAAACGATGTGGTTTATTTTGAGGAAAAAATTTTAAATACACCCAACGGTCGAAATCCGTTATATCGCTGCACGGCTGCAATGTAGAGGAGAATCGCGAGTCTGTTTATGAACAATTTATACGATATATAAGCATGTAATCTATAGGGTTACAATTATTGTTTAAAATAAGTTAATTAATAACAGATTCACGTCTCGAGTTGGCAGCGTTGAATAATCGCGGGTTTAATGATACCCTGCGAATAACCGCGCTGACCATCGGTAGCCGCGCGTATCCCAACCAACGCGAGCATCGCGCGGTGCAATTCCTACCATAATATCTTATCCAACAGGGACGCTACCCAACCATCGGCCTCGCCTCGAGACATTTTCCTTCAAGAAACTTCTCGCTTCGTTCTATGTAGATATATATTTTATACGTGTGTGTGCGATATAGCGTACCTATATATAGACGCAGTTTAAATTTCACTCGATCGTTTGCACTGCACGGTGTAATTTTATCGGATGTTCTTTTATTTGTTTTATTTCTTTTTCAAGTTTCCTAGCTTTTGTTTCTTTTTATTTTCCCCGTTTTATCGTCGACGATCTACGTTGCATTTCTCTCAAGAATCTTCGATAGAAACAATTTACGTTTCCATTCCATTTTCTTTTTTTTTTTTTTTCTAATATACTTTATATACACTATTTACCCTTGTAACCACATACATACTTATACACATCGCAATTACAACTCCGACCGATCTTGCTTTACCGATCGCAAATCATATAGAGAAATATATAAATCATAAGAAATGAGCAAACGAAACGAAATAAAAGAGTAAAGAAAAATATTGAAATAATAAAAATTATTTCGCACTACTATCTATCGCCTGGGACCACCGCGGGAGTGAAATTGCCAAGAAACGGTATATAGTTATAGTTATAGTCGAACTCAGTTGTTAAGTTGTAGGTTTGAATTGTGGTGATAGTGGTGGTGGTGGTACAAAATACGCGAGAAGCAAACTGCTCTGTAATTTTCAAAGACCGGACAGACGGATAGGTGGTCTATACGTTCGACTTTGGTATAACTGCAGCGCCAGGATTATACCTGAAGATAGTTTGCAACGTTATATAGTTTTCCAGTAGATAAAAAAAACTAGCTCGATCCAAACGGTGGTAAAACACGTCCTTCCTATTTTATGTTTATCAAAACCATAATTATACAAAAATATCGTTTCTGTTACAGGAGGTTACCGCGAAGGGCGAAAAGAGGAATTTGTCTCCGATCGAAGGATTCAAAAGGTGAGAAAGTTCATACTGAAAATTTTGATAAAAGAACTTAGAATTTAGTTGTCGAGAATGAAATTGTGGTGGTTTGGGCCTTAGTGGTCCTGTGGTGGCTGTAATTTGAATCCTACTGGCCTGCTAAGTCCCAAGTCAACTCAAAAAACAAACGGAGGATAAAAGGCGCCACTGCACGTTCCAAGAAGATGGAAATATTCGAGCGGATTCGATTGCGATTTGAAGAAGGAGGCATCTGAAGCTCCGCATTTTCACAGTCTGCAATCTATTCTTTAAGTCAAATTTAAAAACGTGAAGATTGAAAAAAAATGATTAAAAAAACAACGTTAAGTATCGTTGGTTTATTTGACGGAAGACACACGACCCTTGACAGGATTATTACAACCATAACCGACCCGCAAGACGACCCCAAGATATCGGGGAGCCTTCTTATACCAACCCTGGAGCCATCGAAGGCTTCGTGAACATTTGAACATCACGCTGCCGTAGAACTACCGCTCGTAAACGTGATACGTAACTCTCTAAATCACGCGCGCAAGGTTCATTTTATCCTTGTTTTCATTTTTACTCGGTACATTTATGAGCAGAGTCACGCCCCTGCGGTACCTTTACGGCGTTTCTCTCTTACATATACATATAGATTTTTTCTATTCTCTTTTTTTCATACGCTATATTATACCTACCGAATCCATATAATATTTGTTTAACTACGCTAAGCTGTATAATAAAGGGTATAAAAATCGTAAATTTTCAATATCCGCAAACCACCTGCTGCTCGGTGCAAGGCAAACAAAGGAGATATAACTAGAGGTGAAGAATTGTACCTGTACAGATTGTTAACCGTAGAATATAAAAATTGGAGAACAAGTACGAAAAGAAGGGGGTCAGGATTTTTTTTTTTTTATTGGAACCATCGGGTCGCGATGTATGTAATAATAATTATTGAAAGATTAGCGATAATATAAACGTAGTGCGACACGCGGACGTGTACATGATTGGTATAACCATCTGACGTCTCCATCTCGTTCATGGAGGTTGAAAAATAAATCACGAAAGCACCAATTATATACGAAAGGTTTAACGAGCCGTAGAAATCCTGCGTTTATTATCGCATAAGCATTGCTTGCCAATATAATAAATTATGGTTTTCCTTTGAGGTGGGCTGTCAAGATGGCTAATGTACGGAGACACGTTATAATTTCTCTACTAGTTATTATTATGTATATATACACCGCAGTTTGCGGCGACAATTATTATTTTTTCCTCAATGTATAGTTTCTTTCCTCTTTTTCTTCTTGCTCGTTTCCACCTTTTTTTTTATTTCTTATTTCTTTCTTTTTATATTCATTGCCAAAATGGCGCGAGTTATCCCGCGGAGCTGTGTAATTTCCCTGTAAGAAGCTCGCTCCCGACCGGACAATGAGGAAATGCAGTAACCAGGATTACAGGAGACATTCCCGGGCAATGCGACAAGCCGAGTATATACCACGAGGTAACCTAACCACCGAGGAACGGAGGTACCGAGGAACCATTGTCTTCGCGGCGTCGAGCACTTAAGGTCAATTGTTTTAAACATGACAATAAGATAAAGAATTTTTCCTTTATTTTCTTTATTTTTAGTTTTTAATGTCTCTTCTTTTTTTCTCAACCTCCATATTCGCCGCTTACCTAGGTCATAGAGTCATACGCGTTATGTACACTCGGATCTGTACTTATGTACATATACATGTATACGTGTACCGTGTATCTTACACACATGTTAAATCTTATGAAATTAAACGACAGGAGTTTACGGTAGCTACTAAAGCGGAGGGTCAAAGTTCACGGGAATTAAAAGGATCCCATCATAAAGAAAGACGCCATTTTGCAGTATACTCTGATACGGAAGAGTCACGTCTTTCCTCATATATAGAGAAGTGTATCAATAGATATCTTGAAACCGCACTAATTTTTTTTTTTCTCTTCTCTTTTGCTGCGTCACGTTATAGGCGTATGATATATCCTAGGAAGCTTCCGATGTATAAAATATTATATAAGTAGATATCTATACGCACATACCAGCATACCATACAGCGGTTCGCGATTATGCATGTGAATTGCACCGCGCGCTGCAACAGCGAAGTACTCTCGATATTTCTTTCCTCTATTTCTTTCTCACTCCATCTCCAACGACATGCATACCTATATAGATGCACGTGTGATACAGATATAAATTATACTGTCACAGCCGCGATATTTCATATACGGAATCGTTTATCTGGAGATGATTTGTGACTATTGGCCGCGAGACCCAGCTATTTGCCTTGGCGCGACGATATTATCTGAATATATCTTTAAGATCTTCGAATAATATATACATGCACATTACATACATGCATCGTACATACACACACACGCGCGTAAAATCATTCTTCATATACATGCATGAGGAGAAAAAAAAAAAAAAATGATCTATAAACATTATTTAAAATGTGCAAAAAAATGTGGTTACTGCAGAGCAAATCATATGGGTATAGGTGTAACATAAAATTCGATCAGAAATTTTCTTTATTAGTTTTGAAAAATTTCTCGATTGCTTCTGTGGATTCGAACCAATTTCAGGGTAGGGCCGGTTATATCGATGTGTATGGGCAAGACGTTTTCGCTCGATATTATCGAGAATTTACTGCGATTCCAGATTTTTCTTAAAAGACACAACTGCCAGCAGCCGCAACAGCAGGAGCATCGTAATACGTATGCGGCATATCTTTTTCTCCTTCTTCTTCTTCTTCTTCTTCTTCTCGTTTTCCTTCTTCTTCAGGTTTACGGCGACTGCTGCAGTCGGTCGCATATCCCAGTGAGACGCGTAAATAAAATCGCGATGTTCTATATCGCTGATAATATACTACCATCCCAAGTAATGATTTCTTCGACTTTTCTATACTCAACGCGCGAGAAAGATTTACAACCGAAATACACACTACTATATTGGAAACTGTATACCGCGGTGCAACCCGCATTGTCCTGCACCCCGTGCGCATAAAGAAACTTATGCACGCGAGAATGAGAAACGCGAAACGCCTGTATTTTTACACACGCGTTACGTGGATATATACGGGTCCGCATTTAATTATAAAACTATCAATTTATATATAAATGCTAAGCTACAAAAAAAAAGAAAAAGGAACGGGGAAAAAATAAAAAAAACTAAACACAGATCGATAAAAGATTGACTTTTAATTTGTTCGCAATTTCAAGCACATTTTGTATTTGTACGGTAGAGCTGTGTATAAAAGATCAGATTGATTGATTGATTGATCGATTATATTACGTGTAGAGAAATAGTATTATATGTAGAAAAGAGAAACTGTACGATACGAAATCGTGTATATAGGGATATAGTGAAATAAGAAAGGGTAACAAAGCAATCTCTAGAATTTTTCAAGTCGAATTAATCGTTGGTCTCCACTAATCGACATGCGGTCGATATAGACAAGGATTGTATTGTTACAATAATGAAACACAAATGAAGCGAAATGGAAGCTGTGTTTCACGTAACTCGTAGAACTCGCCTAGTCATGCTAAAGATGATTAGGCACGAGACCACAGTGACCCTACTTTTATAATTAACGTTACTTTATTGTTACACACACGCATGCAGCGGACCTACGTACACTTTATATCTTAGCAATCGAGTGTATAAGCCGCGTGAATTGTAACTTTTAGACAAAACATGTCCACCATGCTCAGAATATAATAAACTCTGTCAGCATCCATTATTATATTAAACAGCATTCAATTTGTTATTATGCAATTTTTGCACCGTTAATATTATTTTTACACTGCGACGCTGTGTAATTTGGTATCGTTGAAATCTTTGCCAATTTCATCTTTCTTTCTTTTTCATTGTATTTTACATTGCAGTAATTATAAAACTAATTTTTATTTCGTTGTACTAAAAAATTATAATCTCACCCTCACACATTCTTCGCACTTTGATCCGTTTAACATTTTACATACACAAGTTAAATTATATATGTTTACCTGTAATGTGTTATGTACACCTATATAGGTATACATACGTACGTGTATGATTTAAAACTGCAATCCATGTCTCGTAGAATTACAGAAATTCGTTACGCTCTTGCGCTTGCGGGATATGTACCGATGACGTGGGATATTTATATAGAATTACATAGTATACGAATATTCGTGATATATATCTGCATACATGTATATAAGTTTATTTGAACGTGATTCATTGCGGTAAACGAGCGCGAACAACCGTGCAAAATTCTGGCATATAATGTGCAAGCTGTAATCTTGCAGCGTATGTATTTACCTAATATGTACATAGTCCGAGTAGACGTTTATGTGTAACGCGAGATTCTCGAAAAAGTCTTCATTCTTCATTGATCGAGAATCTTATTATTTCTTTGATTTTTATTTTAGGACAGGGAGTTACAAATGCAGATTTCGTTGAGGCAGGGTTGGGGTTTCTATGCGGCATGTGCCTTACGATAGATACAAACGCAATGCCCTTGGAAATCCCAAAAATGTCCAACGCGTAACAACTACATGAATTTTGATCAACCGATTTAATCCCTGTATTATACTTTGCGCAAAAATCAAATCCTATGCCTAAATTGAGTTTTTTCTTTTTTTTTCACTCACCAATGAGTAGAGCTTCTCCAGCAAACTGAGCCTCGGAGGTCTTACGGGGCCTGCTCTTAAGGGTGTGTTGGATGCGCCGATTGCAAAGACTTCGTCTGTTATTGGTCCATAAAGATTCACGGATTGCATGGTGTCCCGTTAAATCCGCACCTTTTTTTAGATGCACCGTGTTATTCGATAGAGAGAAAGAAACGATTCAACAACAGGTGCGTATTTCCACTATACACTAAGAAACTCTCAATTCGAACCGTCTACCAGAATCGACAACGCAAGACTGAGGTAAACTCAGAATTGACAAAAACAACAAACGGAGAGTGTTATTGTTCCATCTGCCGAGGGAATCTTGAGAAGAGAAATTTCTAACGGCAAGATATTCAATTTCTACACAATAAATACCGAATCTTCGTACAGCTCTGGTCTAGTATTCGGATCGGAGCATATTATGTAGAGGAAAATAGATAAAGACAAGTCAGTATGTATACACATATATAACTGCGACAAGTTAGAAAACCCGAAGCAGTTGTGAATTACCCTTTTTGAATATTCATTTATTAATATGTAAAACCTGGACCTGCTCGTGTTTTCAATATAGTCCGAATGTCGAGCACACATAGGTGTACGTAACATATCCCCATACATATTAGGTGCGTACGTACATACTTTATAAAATACATAGATGTGTGGGTCTTGTTAAATAAATTCCACACTGCCCGCGGAGCCAACGTATATCTGACCGTACGATGCGAAGGCTGGTGCACAGCCTGCAGGGGAATTCATGGACCACATCTGTATAGGTATACATATACGGTGCCTGTATTTCATTCAACGCATATTGGATAGGATGGGATAGAATAGGATAGGATGGAATACCTGAAGGGCTATACATGCGATAGTCGAGTTGTACTCGAAGTTCGAATACCTGTGTATTAGATAGGGATGCCTCGTGCCTTCGGGGCTAAGAATCAAGGCGGAAATTTCAAGGGAGTAAAATGGGGGAAAATAGGTACTCGAATTACTGACGGAGAATAAATTTTATCTGACGAAGCACCTTTTGTTGATCATTTTAAACGATACGACCGCATGCCGAGGAATATAACAGAACAAATTGCAGCATATATTAAATAAGAATATCATTTGATATTATGCGAATGATGAGCTTTCGAGGCATTAGTTACACCTCATTGTAGATGTTTGTAATGAGGTATGGAGAACGCTGTGCCGCACGGTTGGATTTTAAATTAAATTACGTCAGATTCACTACTAATTCAATGCGTCCTGCACACACCCCAGGAGAGATTTTCAAATGTGTATAGCGGCTCATTTTAGAATTAAAACTGATACACTATTTTTCTTTTTTTCTCTCGTTTTTCACTAGATTCGTCGTTGTTTGGATAAAAATGAAGTTATAATATTCTACCTGCCGATGAAAATAAAAAAAAAATTGACTAAACTTTTTTTTTCCATACCTTTGGTAATGGAAGATATCGATAATACACCGTTTGATTTCGTGTCGTTCATCGCAGATAGATCATAAACAAAATCAATCGTGACACCTCAGAGATAAAACCTTGAACTAATGGCATATCGACCAGCAGCTGAAAGATAGTAAACAAGAATACAAATATCTTACACGGATACAACATCCGGTATACCATATACGTAATACAACCGCGAGTTAAGAAAAGATAAAGAAAAAAAACAAAACTTGTCGTTCAGACGAATAAATTTCAGGATGCAAACGGATTCATCATTTGGTTATATGGATATTAATTTGTCATCTATTTTTTCGTATATTATATGATTAACATAATTATTTTATTGTACCAAATACTTGATAAAAAATTTGAAAAAAAAAAAAAAATCAAAATTGTGTTCAACTGAATAAACGTCTAAGAAATGGATTTATAACGTAATTTATTAATATAAGGTGTCTCTTGAAATTTTGATCTACGATTCTCAGAATCATAAATATGAATATTGTATTAATGTGAAAAGGTATTTTATAATGTCATCTGGGACGGCACTTGTTTAGATTTAGTACAATAAAACAAATGTCGAATTGATCGAAGACTACATAATTCTTTAACCAGTTGTAGATATTTATGTACCACAGATTAGATTCAATTTGAATGTGAAATCTGGTCGCTGCAATGAATTCATGCAGCTATCCCCATCTGTCCAATTCGTTGAATGCCTTCTTTTGTACTGTTCCAGAATTTCCAGCTGAATGTGCAGGTAACTCTTTCCGGTTCCGGCGTCGTTTACCTACGCATATAATGAGATATTGGTTTATGCGCAACGTCATAACCCGTAATATTTATTAGTTGCACGACGTTCAATTATTATTGCAGAACAATATTGTTTGAAAATTTTTTATAGTTTTTTATCATGATAAATGGATAATGAATCCTTTCAAAATATTTGACCAAGGTTGAAATAAAAATCGCACTGTATATTTAATGAAAAATGTGAAATAAATATATATTAATAATTTTTTTTTTTTTCTTTTTTAGTAAAATTCGCACGTTACACAACCACCACCACCTCCCCTCACACATCGTCACTTTTTTTTTTTATAAAATTTTTTTCCACAAACCGCAACAGATTTTTTTTAATCGTCATTGTTATTAATATTATATTGATCGCATAATAATTTAACAGATCTCTATATCACAATTCTAACTGTTACGTATATACATATAAATATCGTATTTACGTATCTTACTAATATTATTCTTATATTTTCGATGAGAACTTTAACCATTTTCGTTTAGTTTCATTGATTATCATTTTTCGTAATAGGATACAGACAGTTTGTCGGCCAATAATTGTTATTTCCGGAAGGAATAAAAGGTAGGTACTTATATAGTTCTTATGTAATAATGCAGAAAAACACAGATAAATATTGAAAAAAAAAAAAAAAAAAACGAAATATTGTAGCTGCGAAATTTGTACATCTTTCTTTCTCTAGCCTTAACTTTGCATCTTATTGCTATTTTTAAGAAACATATCGGCCCTTCGAATAATATCGAAAAATTTCAAATCCAGTAGAATTCAAACGATCAACACGTAATAATTTTCTTTTCTATCTGATATCCAATTTACAAATTTAAAAATAGATAATTACAGGATATCGCGGTTTATTCGAAACACCTAA
Source organism: Athalia cordata (assembly GCA_963932425.1). Taxonomy (NCBI): domain Eukaryota; kingdom Metazoa; phylum Arthropoda; class Insecta; order Hymenoptera; family Athaliidae; genus Athalia; species Athalia cordata. Next base: position 40,222,824 of record OZ010626.1, read on the forward strand.
TACTGCCAATTATAAGTCCGTACGTGAACTGCAAGTTTTTCCATCAGAAAAAGTACAGCAAAAAATAAAGTACATATGTATATATGTATAAATAAATATGTAGATGAAAATCGGAGAGATTCTCTTGCCCCATAATTGAGAAATAAAAAAGAATTTTGTTCAAATCTTGAGACCTACTAAATTATTTGTTAATAAATAGTTAGTGAATATCGAAAATTCAGATGTCCTGTTATTTGAAATAATAAATAATAAAATAATTTGAGAATTCACTTTTCAACTAAAAGAATTAGAATTATTCATCTGATTCATCAAAGTAGCACGGAATGTCAAACTTGTGACCCTTAAATCTATATCGATTGCATCCATGCAAATTGTTTCGTTGTAAGAGCAGCCTTTTCGATTAATAAATATTATATAATATATACGTAGATAAGCAGCCTAGAAAAATTTTGAGCTAGTTATTTTACTGTACAATTTTAGTATACTGACAACGATAAATTTTCAACACTAATTATAATTTTAAAATAACAAGATCATTACAATTTAGGTATATCTATGATAAAACAGAAATTTTGTTCTCAGCTGTCCAGTAGATTTTTTCAATTGTAGCTCTAGAGTTTGGATATTATATCCATAATTAATTAAATTGTTCATTACCTATGTGACGTATCTGTACGCGTACACAATTGCATTTGAGTTTTCTTGACGTAGTAGTTTGATCATTACGCGGGCAAAAAATGAGGAGATTTTCAAGAAAGTTAAAAGAAAAAATAAACTAAGTACAAAAATTAAAAACGAAAAAAAAGAGAAAGTATTTTCCACCAGAAATTTGAATACTATATCGATGTAATAAAATAAAAATGTGTGAGATGGAAGCGATGAAAAAAAAAACCTATTTAAAAATATAAATAAATTATATTTTATCAAACTTGTACGGTTGAAACTCACTTGATAAATTTAAACAAAAAAAATTGGATACATGAAAAAAGAAGAAAGAAAAAAGAATATGCTTAAGAGTAAAAGAACACCGACCATTCGCGCGATCAGGAAAAATACGTTTCCTGTAACTAGAGTATTTTCCGACCGCTTCCTAGAGCTTCGGAGAAGTTTTAATGATGGTTTCTTCAATTCGATAACTTTCTCTTCTGACGTTCCGCGATCCCGTCTCCTCAAACTTGCGGGGATTTCTTCTTTCCCATTTTTATTATTATCGGCGTTGAAACTGATTCTTTCCAAATTTCTGTCCTCGGCGCGTTTGAGTACTTCAGATATTTTATCGAAAAACTCTCTCTGCCAACTTTGCCCGGTGATATTAGGGTTCGATGAGAATTCGGTTGATTTTTGTTTCGAGCTTTTTTTATTTGGTGATCTCTTCACCTTGGGGCTAGCTGACGGTGTCGATCCGGGAGATTTTCCAAATTTTTTTGAACCCTCTATTTTTTCGCGAATAATTTTTGATCTGTCGCTACATATCGGATTCGATTTGGCTCTCGCGAGATTCTGTTTTTTGAAATCAAAAAATTTTTCGTTCTTCACAAGAACCGCTGGTTGTAAGCCAACCTGATCTGGTATTACTTTTTGTTTGAAACAATTTTCTGCATCACCAATTTTTTCTGGAATTTCAATTTTCGGTTTCTTCACATTATCCTCGTTCGTCGATTTATTAATATTATCTGACGCGCTAATCTCAATGATATTTCTTATATCCGTTTGATCCGGACTCCGTTTGAGTATCGTGTACTTCGGCGTTTCCTTTTTTTCGGTTTTAAAATTACGAAAATCCGTTGGTAAACTCAGCGTATTCTTTAAGCGTACTTTTTGAACTGTTTTAATCTGTTCAACTTTAGTCTCGTCCGATTTTACGCTTTTGTCCTTAAAATTCTCAGGTCTATTTAAAGGTAAGCCCGTAATTCCGTACCGATTCGAACATACGGATGATTTGGATGATTCAAAAGAATTGGTTTTACATATTGAAGGTACGTTTATTGAATTACCTGACGCCACCACCCAGCCCTCGTCGTCAACTGATTCCTCAGCACCATTCTGCACTTCCGCTTTCTGTAGATCCTTGATCGGCGAAGTGTTACTGAAACAATCAAATTAGAAAATGTTCTCAATTCTTTGTATTCGAAAAAAAAAAACATTAACGAAAAATAAGGAAAGAAAAGATACCGTGAGGTGAACGTGAGCAACTCAATATTATATATGCTCACATCGTGATTTACCCCATATAGTCGTGACTCTGGTAGCCATAGAGGTCAGTGTGGGTGATCCTTCACGGATGAAAGATATTCGAAAGAGCAAGGCTAATGGTTCTCCTTAAGCGTGTCGAGCATTTTTCACGAAAGTTAAAATTGAATTTCCTACCGAAGCGCGCGGACCCTCGTGTAACGATCAGTCATATTGACTATACTTATATGAAGAGTTTACGCACAGACGACGCTATATTTACATACACGGAACCTTAGCACATATATAAACTGAGGAGTAAAATTCCATACGTGAATGTATGCGGGATGTATCATATTTTGCATATTCATAAGCAGCTCCTACGGAACGACGAAACATCTAGGAAACCGTCAACCCGCGTGCTCCGAATAAATCTCGAACTATACAACGACACGGAATATAATATCAGAGTTAATAATTCAAGAAACAACGACGTTAATCTTATTATTATAAGTATATCCTTCCTGCAGTGTACCCGTTAACGGCGTCACATTAATACATCCACAGGACACGGCTGCAGGGAGTGGCGGAAATATTCGAATTAAATTCTTTTCTTATATTAAGCTCATTTAGAATCGTTGGAACCATAACAAAAATATCCATACATATACGCATATTCCAACGACTCTGTACAATAACGACGTGCGATGGGAAGGACGTAAAATGAAGTTGACGGCTGCTGGAAGCAGAAAAGCGAACTCGATAGGACCGGAGGGTAAATCTTCAAGAAGCTGTGCTGACGGCATTGCGATGCCAACATTAATATCTCGTCACTGTTACTCTTACATAAGGTACACCATACCTACGCAAGTTTCGAGTGCCGGAAATAATAACACGACGTGCTGAAAAAGAAGAGAAAAATAAAGAAACGAATAAATAATGTTTCATAATAGAAAATCGTCGTTTTACGTCACAAAACTTTGCTTTTGCGGGGAGTTCCTGCAGAATAGGGTATATATTCGCAGTGGAGATAAGCGGCTCGGTAGGAAGCTACACTTTTAGCAATTATATGCGAATTGCGAACTACTATACAAGATGCGAAGTAGATTTAGATTGCGGGTATTAGTAGCCAGTAAATATGCGTATATGCTCCAGTATGCAAAATGAACAACGACATTCGTCGAAGCTGCAGCAGCAACAACGGCGGCAGCATTATATGGATAACAAGAAACTCAAGTTCGCGGCACGCCACTGGGATGCTGGAAGGTGCAAAACGATTTACATATTACTCCAGCTACACTTGCGTATAGGTAGTTACTCTCTAGAGATTACAAATTATGGCCGCTTCCAATGTTTTTTTTTTTTCCTTTTTTTTTCTCAAATCTACGATGAACTAGAACAGTTCTGTACCACAAGATCAAAAGACGAGGGGATAATATCCTGTATATAGTTTGAAATATATTTGTAAGAACATTCTCGAATCAACACCACGTAGTCCGTTAATCATGGTTAAAGCAAATTAGTAAAAACATGAAACACCTTTTAGCGTTCAACAGTCTACGTTATCTCTAACAAATGGATTTCAAAAAATGATCTAGTTTTCAATTTTTTTTTATTTTTTATTTTGTTTTGTTATCTTCGGCGATCAAACCAGCGATAAATCTATTTTTAAAACGAAATCACAGTTTACTGATCCTTGTCGATCTCTAGCGGTGTATAAATTGAATATTATTGAAAAAAAAGAAAAAAAAATCGTTGGTAAGTAGAAAATCAAGAAGATAAGATAAGAAAAGAAAAGATTACACCGCAGGAGGCGCGGTCAAGCTCGGGATAAAATGCACAGCGTGTATGAGGAAGAGACTTGGAAGGTTTGCGATTTCCATACATAATACGATTCTTCCTTTAGCTTTGCCTCCTGTTTATATCCTAGCATCTGGTATTCTCCACTCCCGATGCTTCAGGCTATGCTCTACGACGGACTACGCCCTCAAGGATTGTCGGTAATGAGTTCTACACGCTTCGAATTTTTCATACCGCAACCAGAGAAGGTTTTTTCCCTCTCTATCCCCGATGTCGTACCTGCGAGCTTATAATCCTTACGGTTGCTTTGTAAACGCATCAATGTTTGTTCCACCTGCATACATGGCCGATAAAGAAAAAAAAATATATCCTTCACATTGGTCATCGTTGTATGTATATCGAAAACAATGAGAAGGATTAGCAGCAGTTACAGTTACCAGTCGAAGGAGTTACGAGTTACAAGCGTAGTAATTGGTAGCGAGCGTAGGCGGCTCATTAATACCTGCACCATACCATACCACGGAGTGATGCAGTGAGCTGCTGTTCATGCTGCATCAGAATGCTGTGCAATATTGCCCAAGAGCTAACTGTTGGAGCAACCTATGCCTTACCTATGCAGCTATAATATACGTAGTTTTGTTCGACGGGTCTTTTGGCCTGTGGGTTTGTTCCGCAACCAAGATCTAAGGTCGAGATTATATCATTCCTGGTGCATGACATTGTTTATAGACATGCAGCAAATGCGTTTGCATGCGGCTTTTTTTTTATCTTTTCTTTTTTTTTTCAAAGCAATCTCGAGAGCTCATGGATATACATACAATAATATCGCTAGTAAATTCCCATTCTTTTTTTTTTCTTCTATTTCCTTTATCATTCGGTTCGAGACAAGGTATTTAAGATTTCATCGTCTCTTAATTCTCAGAGCTTTTGTACGAGTGTATTACATGCAGAACTAAGCAGGATATTATAAGGTGAGTAAGATATAAGGTGTCGCGTGTCACGGGACGATGCTTCGCGCCGCGCGTTGAACATTCAGCTCAGGAGGACATTAATTTTGGAATTTTTATGATCCCTAAGCTTTTACATGTAATATTATGATCACCGAGAACCAGCGATGCAGCGGGTCGTAATAGATAGGCATAACACGGTGCTACGAGTCTGTTAAAATTAAGCGCTACGATAAAATACACACATTAGAACGAGAAAAGAAAAGAAAAAATTAAGTGTTATCAGTAATATGAACCGCTTTGAACTGAAAATTATAAAACATCGGAATCCTGACGGATTTCGTAATATGTATGGATGCTTTGAAATATTGAGCACAACTGATCATGATGGATTCTTGTAATACATTATCGTTCGAGCATATTTCGCGCGCGTTTCACGATCAGATAAACAAAAACAAATTAAAAATTAAAAAATTATGTTTTAAAATTATTACCCGATACGGGTGTACCATAGCCGAGCGGCATGGCGCGTCTAATCGAAGCGGACGTGTAGCAGTCGTCGATTCGTTAAAAGTACCTACAAACTGCTCCCGGCGGATTATACCGCGTTCATGGGTATAATAAGTCTCGCGTCGCTGTCGGTTTGTTAATTAGTTTGATAAGCAGATGATTGCGATAAGTATGGTAGCTATAGATTGAGAGTACAAGAGGATCGAACCGACGGGTAGAAATCATAACTGCTCATCTTTATATCTGAATATTGCCATGCTCGGCACTTTTATACTTGACGCAATTCGAATCAGTGAAATATAGAAACGATAAATCAACAGCGGAGAGGAATTCAATGAACAGAAGCGGAAGATTATTGCCCGCCGCATCATTTTGGAGTTGACCAATATTTAGTTTGCAGATTCTGGGGCTCGTTAGTGACCCGAAAGTTACGAATAGGGTCTATTCTTCGGAATTAAAACAGAAGTTTTACTCGCGCGACGCTCGAATCCGTCACTCTGTGAGTATCGGTTTGAATCGGCTTCAGGTGCCGACAGATCCAGTATTCCAGATAGGCGTCAAGAAAATATTACCTGCGCGCGTGAGTCGCATAACAATTATCATTCTGAGGATCGATCAGCTGCAATCTGGGCGAAATTAAACCGGGATTATAATAAACCCGCAGCAGCAGCTACGCGTTATCTCGCTCATTAACGGAGCTAATGTTACAGGAAACTGGCGCGCCCAGAGATTTTTTGTTTATTTTCTTATTTTTTTATCTCTTCGAGATCAAAGTGGTGGACAGGAGTATTTTTAGAAATCACTCGAGAAAAAAAATTGAGGAAGAACTGAGATGAATACAAGTGCGAAAGAACGTGAAGATAACTCAAACGTTAGAGCGAAACAAAGTTATATGCAAATCGCGGCTTCACAGCATAGCGGAGACAGTTTCGCACGCAATACCTGCAGCAACGGGTTGCAACGCAGAGTTTCAAGTAAGCGTACTGCGATGTTTATTCGACTCTGTATTTGGTCTATATGTTCTCTAGCGGCAGCTGCTGCTCGCCGCTTCAACTCTGGACAATTTAACGCGTTTTATCTCACGCGCGAACTATACGAGTCGTCCAACTGCGAGGGTGGGAAATTCCAACGTATTTATGTGCTCGAAAGTTGCAGCACAACCCGCGCTGTCAGCTCTGCATTTATTTGTAAACTGTAAATAAACTTGCCGCGAATCGGAGTAGGAAATGGAGCACATATCATGCAGCCGATTATTCATTGCGGTCAATAAATGAACCGAGAAGAATTCAATAGGAATAAGAAATTTCAGTTTACATCAATTCCGGGTTCAAGAATAAAAAGAATTAGAAGATTTATATACAATTCCCTCGGGAATTCGACCAGCTGGCAACACCGTCACCGATGCAACTTTTGTAGTTTTTATTTTTGCATGAAGACGCGAGGAATTACCTTTGCTGGGCGAAATAAATAATCGGAGACCGCTATCTCACACGATTTGCTTACTTGCGAGATTTGTGACACACAACCTCAACTTCATCTGATACTTGGAGACAAGTTGAAAACGAGGGATAAAAACTACTTCGAAACATAACGTAATTTTGTTAAATTTTTGCCACATATCATTTTTTACGAACGATTGAAAGTCGGTATAATTCTTAATTAGTTACTCACTCGGACGACGAGAGCTTTCTTTTTCTGTCTCCATGTTGTGCTAAGCTAGAGTTTCTGGGTTCTAGAAGTAACTGATGCTCTGCATATTTTTGTAGTCGGAAGTTTGGAATTGAAAAATTATGTTTTTTTACTGCATTCGCCTGATCTCGTCTGTTCAAACCCACGTAGGCTGTAGTATCCGACAGCCACGAAACGTGAACGCTACCTGAAACAGCGAAAAATTCAGTTGTTACTTCCCAAAAATCATATCAAAGATCTTGTACTGTATTCAAAATTTTGATAGACATATAACCTACCAAATGGAGAGAATAGCTGCGAAATGTCGCTGAGTTTCCATTCCTTTGGAAACGTGATGTGAAAGACGTGATCGCGGCTAGGATTAGCTAGAAACATAAAGAGTGTTTGTAACAATTAGCCTTTTGTTTTCTTGTCAACTCGTAACGTGGTTTATTACTATAGTAAAACGTTGAGGAATAGTAACTTACGATCTTTTCCCGTTAGGTCTATGTATGGGAAATCTTTCAATCTTGTTATAAGCAGCCTAAAATCAGAATTAAAATGTTGATTCTGATTCTAAATCCAGGAATTAGGAAATTAAAGTAGAAACGAAAAAACAGGACTCACTTATTCATGAACGGATTAAGCAGTGGCGAGTTTGGGAGTACCACACATGATTCTGGCTTCTGCAAAGTTCCTGAGAAAGCAACAAAACCAAAAATATTCCAAATCAAAACTTCCTAGGGGATGGCAAAATCGACATCGCAATCGAAGTGTAGTCTAGAAAATTGAGTTCATTTTACCTAAATAATTAGACAACGAGATGAAACACAATCCAGTTATGTATGCGTCGTAACCAGCTTCGTGAGACTTATCCACTAAAGAGCTGTAGCTTTGATCAGGAACAGCATCAATTTCTGGTATACGATAGGGCGGTTTGCTCACAGTTTCGTGGAGGGCGTTCAGAATCGAGCAAGGAATGCTTTCTCTAAATTGTGAAGATTGGCACATTATCTTTGTATCCAATAATCTGAAAAATAGAATTCAAATTGAATATGTTTCTTCTTTGACACAGCTAATTAAGATCTTTAAACTCACTTTGGAAATAGACAGTGAACGAGAGACTTGAATTCATGGTAACTTTCTGGAAGAGGCGCGAAAAATTGATGCACTATATGACACAAATCTAGTAGCATGTTATGTCCCACTATCAGTTTTCCCTGGAAGGATTAAAGAACAGTTAAAATTTTTTTTTCTACAAACATGATTTCTAACGAATGAAAAAGTTGTAACTTCATAATTGAACTTACGGAATCTGCGATTTTTCTCAGCAATGCACTCAGGCCAACTGCTTCTCGCATTTCAATTTTTTCTTTCTCCCTTCGCTCGGCTTCTTTCTTTTCCTCTTCTTCTTTTGTTCCCATTCTTTGAACAACCAAGCACTGTCCACTGCTATCAGTTTTTCCTTCAAGCCTGAGTTGGTTAGGCCATCGCATCCTTGCTTCTTGGTGAATAATTCGCCTGATGAAAGCATTGCATCTGTCAATTATCAACTCCTGTGCCTCAGAATTCAAGAAATCATCAATCCTCGAGCTGTAATTTGAAAAATTGCAAAGTAAAATATGACACAGGTTACACAGACATTAAACCAGTCGTTTAAAATTCTACTCACCATATTTCTTCAATTTGCAGTCTGTCATCTTCTGGAATTGGAATTAAGTCCGGCGCATCTTCTCTGGCCTTTTGCCTCTCCTCAATTTTTTTGCCAAGCTTTTCTTCTTCTGCACTTGTCAGATAGGGTATGCCTTTGTGGAAGAGTTTGTTGAAGTCAAAACCCCGATCAGCAAGGAAAGACATACACGATGCCTGGCACATAAATCGACAGTCAGGAGCTGCACGATTCAAAGGTCTTGGGAATACGTAAAAATTATACGATCGCTGAAGGTATCTATCACAGAAATAATAGAAATTACAATTTTAACTCCATTGTTCAGAGCTCTTCAAGTATTTGTTGAAGATCTGTGCGCCTCTTATATTAGAAAGAATATTAGAGCCCAAGGAACGCACTTGTTCTCATCTTTGTTATAAGTGAAGACAGACAATCCAAATTGCACAAGCAAAAAATCCATTGAACCAGATCTAAGCTTAGCATAGTACTGAGATGGTGTGTCAAAGGCACTAGCATCTGGACCAGAATTAAGTCCTGTAAACTCCCCGTCAATCCCCAAAAATGAAGCGTTCTGAAGAATTTCATCCAGATCTTCAAGGACTTTTTGAAAATCTGTAAAGTTCATTTGTGATTTAATAAAAATGAATATGTGAAAGATGCTCGGTGAATTAAATCTAAAATAATACAGTGTTATACATCCAATTCAAGAACTATGATTTGCAAAATGAGTCAGCTGACAATCTAACAGTATACTGTAATGAAAATAACAGTAAACCAAATTATAAGCGTTACATATAAGTTGACCTAAAAAATGTAAACAGAAATCATTGAGTAAAACTGAGCTTCTGTACAGAGGTGATAACGTAGCATCAATTCAGTAAAACCTTGATACAGAAAAAGGAGTCAAGATTCATTCATAAATTATAATCCGGAAATTTGCTAAACAGCGTAAGTATTTTGTTGACACTATTTATTTTGACATGTGCCCCAATTTCTAACCTAAAACTCGGCCATGATATTGTTCAGTAATGTATGCAAGTTCCATTCATCTAACATGAAGAATAATTTGCGAGTGATCCATTACTAAATAGAATCAAAGGCATACATCAATTATCAACGAATGTTACTTACTTGCGCGAGTTACCTCCATCGTACGATCTACCCCGTCAACGTTGTTTATGCGCCCGACTCAGCGCGCAAGAGCGACAGGCATTTACGGCTTCGGATTTGAGATTAGGCAGACATTTCACTCCGTAATCCGTCCGGAACTTAGCACGAAATCTAACGGGATTAAACGAGCTGTATTTCGACGTCATGTCATAACACGAGAGATACCGAAAAATATAGAAGTTAATAAAAATCCAAGCATTCCGAGGTAGAGAAACGAAGCGATGGCAGATATAGGCCTAGGCCAGGAGACCGACAAAGGGTCTGATGACTTTTATACTGATGCTGCTAATTACTGGGCCCAGGTTCCTGCAACCGAAGATGGAATGCTAGGTGGTTTCGGATTCATTTCGGAGACAGATATTACAGGGTCCGAAGCATTTTTATCAGCGATATTCAAGGTATAGGAACGAGCAGAGCTTTGGCTATGTATAATTGTATCGTATTCTACCAAATACCCACGACATAACCTGGCATACTCCAACGTTGAACGAGAGATCTATAGATTCACCGACAACACAATGTTTTCAGTTACAAAACCCTCCCGGAAGGGAACGCGCTCTGGACTGCGGTTCTGGAATAGGTCGCATTTCGAAGTATTTGCTCACTATACACTTCGATCATGTCGACCTTGTTGAACAAAATTCCGAATTCTTAGATACCGCTAGAACTTATCTTGAGGAGCGTAGCCAAAAAATTGGAGAAGTTTTTCCAATGGGTATGTATTAATTTAGCGTTAATAACAAAGACTTCTCACATCGTACACATTGTATTTTCACAGGCTTGCAAGAGTTTTGCCCAGATGCCAGTAAGTATGATGTTATATGGTGCCAGTGGGTATTGGGACACCTCAAAGATGATGATTTCGTAAGATTCTTCAAGAGTTGTCGGTAAGTTTTCCATTGGAACATCTCGATCCTTCCTAATGATGGTCAACTCAGAATCTATCAAATTGACCCAACAGGACAGGGTTGAAGGAGAATGGTATGATCGTAGTCAAAGAAAACATAACCAGTTCCAACAATGTGGAAGTGGATACTGTGGATTCATCGGTAACACGACCAGTTGACAAACTGCGGGATCTCTTTGACCAAGCTGGATTAATGGTGTTAAGGGAACAACACCAATCTAAACTACCGCAAGGCCTCTATCCAGTTCGCATGTTTGCACTCCGTCCCAAAAGAACAGTGACAAATTTCCGAAACGACATCAGGCCATAAAATTGTCTTCATCAAATAATCTACTTTCCATCATATTGTTGAGAGTGGTAGTCACGACCTACGTCCACCAACGTACATCAACGAACATCTACGAGTTCATTTACCATGAACCAAAGTACTCAACGTGTATAATAAATACAAGTGCATTTATACGTATGGTAACGAAATGTAGGCGTACATACATAACGTTCTTTTCGACCCCTCCAATGTTCTTTGGATGTATATTTCTCAACTTCTGAGGTAACACTGTACGAGAATGAGTTATAACAAGTAGAATTGAATGCCATACACGTATATTTTGCCTTCTTAACTGAACGTTTTCTTTCCGCCATTGGGAAAGGCAGTAGCACTGTAACAATTGCGCATATGATCGACCGGACTTCATTTCGGTCGAATTTTTTCGTACATGAAGCGTTGATTAGCTTCCTGAGGTGTCGCACTTACTATCCGTTTTTTCACAGCGTGAAAATGATTCAAGGCATACATGTACAATTCCATTTCCATCTGCCAGACCTGTGACTTTTTAATTTTTTCCACAGTCTCAGGAAGCGGATCAACTTTTTGTGTGGTTTGTCTCAAATGAGACTTACTGTCTGAAAAAATCGAAGTTTGTGTAAGAAAGACATCACAGAAATACGTGAAAATTATTATTGCATTGGTTTAAAATATTCTAATTTCTTACTGTCTGTGAAGTGATGGTAGGCTCCCTTGAAAAATCGTGGTAAAATAGCCTGCAGAATTTGGACAAAGTCTGACAATTCCTCAGTAACTCCAACAAGAAGATAGTGTTTCTCTAAATTTCTTTTAGCTTCTTCCAAGGCCCATCGACTTCCGACTTCCCTGCAATTAGTCAAGTCGAAACACTCGTTGATTGAATATTACTGATGGTAATTGGTTACCAACCCCCCCGCCCCCGAAATAGCAAATGCAGTTGTTGAAGATATTTCTGTTGTCGTAACCAATCAACCAAACAACCCAAAACTTCATACCAACAACCAGGCTCGTGTCCACATAGAAAAGGAACTTGAAGCCACATATTGTTGGGGTCGCAGTCAGATTGTCCAAGTTCGACGCATTCGTCAAATGTCTGTAAGAGATGTAACACAGAATATTCATTCAGCACTTAAATGGAAGGATCAGTCAACAAGGTCTACAAGAAGTGAACACCATTGGTCTTGCATTACCTTTGTGTCCCCATGCTTTTTCCTAATCAGATGCGGTCGAAAGTTATCTCCGTATCTCAGAAAATAATAATAGGATACAAATCTATCTAGAGGTTTCCTCAATAAATTTATATAAAGCGGAGCTCGTTGCACCCCAAACCTGAAAACAGTCGGTTGTGCAATGACACACTGAAGAAATCAGCCAATAATTGTTTTCTATCTCAATGTTAATACTACTTACTTTGCAAAATTCAAAAATGCTATGTGCCCATGATAAAAAGCTGGCTTCATAGCATCCCATCTAGTAATGTTGTTCACAAATTTTACCTGCGAAATAAGTTTGGAATTGATGAATACCGCTGGGCTTGGGAAAGTATAATACTTTGATTGTTCCGCTATGGGTATGCATTATTTTACAAAATTAGCATGTTTGTTAGGTTTAACTGCTGAATTCCATTATCATAATAAATCACCTGATTTATGAGCGTGAGAGTATGCATGTTATTGGTGACATTGATGTGTAGAGAATGGTACTTGTTTTGCTTGCACAGATCATAAACTGTGCCAACAAAGCTAGTGGAACCGGTCTTTGGCACTCTGTTGTATATCACAACAATATCTTCAAAGGCAGGCAGTGACCCATGCTCGTTATGTATCTCCCGGGCACCATTGTTGTGCTTTTGGACCTGGACCAGGGCATCCTCTGAAATTTGATGTAGAAGACAACATGGTGTAAACTCGGCGTGTCAGTTTGCAAATCTAGGTAGATCATACGTATATCGCACAAGGGCTTCCAATTACGTGTAATGTCAAACAATGGAACAACGATAAAATCAGTATGTGAGTGAACTAGATTTTAAAGTTTGTGTCGTTTTATGTTATATTTCGTTATTTTGTGTCGAGTCACGTTCCATGATATTAAAGAATGTTAAGGCTAGGTAATCGAATTGGCGACTACGTACGTAACGTCCTAGTACTTTCTTCTAAATAATTGATTTTCACTTTCAAATACAAGATTATGAAAAACAACGATACCGCGGAAATCCACTGTACTGAAATACTTCTTGGTACCATCCTGAATTAATATGACAATTGACAAACACAATGTGAGCACAATCTTGCCTACATTACACAATTGTAATTTCCAACATCGCAGCACTAAGCGAATTAGCAATGTAATTAGATGCACATTACGAATTTTCGATTTTAAAAATTTCGTTACGAACGAGTACGATTAATAATTAAGGTAATATTAGTTATTTATTCATAGTATCATTATTGTTACGAACCACGAATCGTTAGTTACCCAGAATGCACAACCGCTTTCGAAAAGCACTATCAGCGATATTCTAGGGACTCTTTCTAGGGTATACATACCGCGACGCTCGACGGTGGTTGTCGCAGGTCGCAGATCTACCAACAAAGTCAGCAACGACATTCCCTATTTCTTTCTTTCTTCGAGCAAGCAGAATTGCGGCAAGATGGTTAGTGATCCCAATGTTGTTGTAATCTAAATTTATCCTAAGCATCCCTTATCCTAGTCCGTTTCTTGCACGAAATATGTACATTGTACTAATTTCCAAGTTCTTAGCAATGCTTCATCCGTGAGTACGCGTAAAGCCGTTGTTTTGTTTTAACCTTAAATAAATCGTTGACCGGATCCCGAATCATTTTTCACGTGCGTTTCGGTATAACGCAATGCAAGTGATGTGTCAATGCTCTTATGCCCGAACGATTTTCTATGCACTCTATGTAAAATTATCTGAGTAACTCTTCAATTTTTTAAAATTCCAGGGTAAGGTAAAATGCTCGGAGCTGAGGACCAAGGACAAGAAGGAGCTGCTGAAGCAGCTTGACGAACTAAAGACGGAACTCACGAACTTGAGGGTTGCCAAAGTGACAGGAGGAGCTGCTTCAAAACTCTCCAAAATGTAAGCAGACCTAACATTGTTGACATGGCTCTTTATTCAACCGTTTTGGCATCATCTTTTGCAGTACTGATGATCATAGATTTTGCTGTTTCACTTTACTGAGCCATATTTCATCTGTTCTTTTCAGTCGCGTGGTGCGCAAGGCTATTGCACGAGTTTACATCGTTATGCACCAGAAACAAAAGGAGAACTTGCGCCTTTTATTCAAGAACAAGAAGTACAAGCCATTAGACCTGAGGCCAAAAAAGACCAGAGCCATTCGTAGGGCATTGACACCGTACCAGGCTAGTCGTAAGACCCTTAAAGAAATTCGCAAGAAATCTGCTTTCCCAAGTCGGAAGTACGCCGTCAAAGCTTAATACACATTGAACACCTAAATGTCAAGGCTATTTAAATAAAATCTTATAATAAAGTTTCTGTGCGGATATATATCACTGGTGCAAATTCGTCTTCAAAGTTATCCCCTTTCTATTCTATAAGGTGTAGAGCATACATAGTTATTTCCATCTAATCATTGATGCTAGGGTGTCGAGGACTTAAACCTGTCAAATATCGAGTTGTCTGTGTTGTTGAACAAGTGCTAGGAACCCAAGGAACATTCAACGGATGAAATACCAAGTAATTGTATCCTTTACCAATTGTAATCGGCACTACCTCAGTCGAACTCAAGCTTGGGACTCTGTAGCGGGAATGATAGGTTGTACTATAACAGTGGACGGCAATTATGAAAAGAATTAAAAGGCAAGCTTGCGTTGTATAAATTTATGAAATATTTGAACGTTCTATGTAAAATTTCGACATTATCTTCAAGAATAAATTTATGAGCAGTTGGATATCGTTGATCATTTTGGTCAGAAGCCAACAACTTGGAGATAGAACAAATCAATGGTCTTGTTAACACACACACATATTCAATGTTAAACAGTAATCAGTTTTCCGGAACACCACGAGCATGGATGAAAGTTGGGTTCCAAAACGCAAGAGTCCTTGCACTCTTTGATTTCAGTAAGAAGATCTAGAATCTGAGATGTCGTGCTATCTTTTTCTGCTAATGATTCCAATGGTACAGTGGCTCGATCAGGTTCCTCGATCCCCAGTTTGTTATTCTCCGCTTGCTCATCCCCTGTAAAGCACGATTTTTAGAGCCCAAGTCAGTACCAGAAATACGGTTGCAGTACAGTGTTATAGAAACATAGTTGGCAGAAGAAGAAAGGCATAATACCGAATGCTTGCCAGGCCACTGAAAACCTTTGATAAAAGAACAGAATTCATCTCTGCAGAACAATTATGACTAGACCAATGATAAATTAACCACGTGTCAGACAGGCTATTGGTAACACATCGTCAAGGTAAACGCAGCTGTACCTTCATTTTCCAATGTAGGCGTGGTAACCATAGACTTTCCCTTGATCAACTCAGCAACGAGCACCTTCAGTTTGTGTAACTGTTCCTGTTGTTGATTCCGTTGTTCCGATAATATACGAAATGCCTCTTCTTTCTCCCTTGCTCTCTCCTGGAGAACACCTCGCTGCTTTTGGTATAACGTAACATATTCCCCTGTGGACCGAATATGATAGATTACAATGCATGGAATAGTCGATCACTTTTAAACCAAATTTAGCATAGATGTGTAAATTTAGCATTATGTGATTAATTTTCATCTTCACCAACCGATTGTTTCAGTTTCACTCTGAAGTTGTAGTACGAGATGTTCCAGCCTTTGCTTTTCATCCGAAAGTTCTGCCACTTGTTCCATCGTGTCTTTGAAACGTTCTTCAAGTTTCTTGACCGCCTCGGCGGTAATAGATCGTGTATCCGCACCTTTGATACCTTTGTCGATGTCATCACCTGCAGTGTGCAATTCTTCGGTCTGCGTCATCACCGCCAAAGTGTTTACCGTCTTTTCGCAGACATTGTTCCCGATTCTGGAAGTTTGTTTACCCTCAATCTCGGTAGGCCTCTGATTCTGATCCATTGATTGGGCCAGCGTCCTCTCCCCGTTCAACTCATCGATCAGCTGCTGATTTTGTTTCGTTAAAACATCGATCCTTTTCTAAAATGATGCGATTTCTTTAGCAACAGAATTACTGTCATGCTACGGTGAGTTAACACAAGATGAAAGTCAGCCAGGCACCTATGCATACCTGGGCTTGGTGTAATTCTTGCTGCAATGTGCTAGCATGGTGGGACTGAGCTTGATAATGTTGCATTTGATCGGCAATTTGAGCTGCCTGAAACTTTTCCTTTTCCAGTTCAGCAAGCAATAAATTCTTATCACCTAATTCATTCTGTAATTTCTCCATACTATTCTCAGTATCATTCAGACGTGCGTTCAATTTCCGACCAATCGCCCGCTCTCCTTGTAGCTGCTCCGTCAAATCAAGTTTTGCATTGCTCTGCAATTGATCGGTCGATTCGAAGTATTAAGTAAATAGACAAAATAAAAAGACTATGCATCCACTTACAAGTTGCACAAATGCATCTTCCATTTCTCTTAGCTGTTGCTTTAATTGATGATTCTGCGAAACAGCTCGTGCTGCAGCCAATCTTTCGCCCTCCATAGCGGAAGCCAATCGTGATGCATCAGCATTGCTTTCGCGCAATTCCTGCAATTCGTCAATCTCACGCTTCAGAGTATCGATCAATGAGTTCTGAAAGTAAAATGAAAGAAACAGAGAGGGTCAGTTACAGCGGGATCGCTGCCGAGTCTGCAATTTAAAAAAGTAGAATGACCTTTTCGAAAAGAGTACCCCGCAAACTGTCAAGCTCCGATTCGAGTTTGGCGATGATAGTCTCCAACGTGTCAATTTTTTCTTTATCATCATTGACGATAGAAGGCAGAGATCCAGGTATTGTGTTCTGGCTCTGTACTTGACATTCCAGTTCTGACAACCGTTGAACAAGGCTGGCTTCTCTGCTACTAATCTCCGAATTCTCCTTTAGGGTTTGCTCGAGCTGAATTATGAAAGGTCATTGAAACTAGCCATTACATCTTAGCAGACAGTTGTGCGTAAATAGATGCAATGATGGATTTTGAATGAAATGGGAATTCATTGAAATGGAATGAAAATGATCCCAAGATTACTCCGGTTACCTTTAAAGCCAGAGTAGTGACCTGGGCGTTGAGTTGGTGCACATAATTTTGATAGTGACCACTGGCTTCATCACGCTCGCTGCTCACAGCCTTGAGAGTTTCCATTAATTGGCTAACCTGTTGCTCCATAGAAGCGACAATGTGAGGTTGTTCAGGTGCACCTTTGATGACTTGGGACACAGAGGTCATCTGCAGCGTGACATACAAGAATCAATCAAATATTAATCATAAAGTTCACTGTGATCAACGAGCAAAGATTATCAATCAGCAGGAACTTTAGAAAAAATGTTCAATTGCAAATCCGTCAAATACCTGTTGCATCCTAAGCTCGTTCAAGGACAATAGAGCAATTTTTTCCTTTAACTCCTGTTGAAGATTTGCCAATTCGGTATTTCTAATATTCAGCTTTTGCCTCAATTCAGCCACTTCCAATTCAAGATCATCCTTTTCTTGCCTGAATCAAACCGGATGGATATTGTTTGATGCAACGTAAAGTAGAAAGCTGTTGCTCATGTAGTTGAAAACTTACTCAACTTGAGAGCACTTTGCTTCAATGGCGGTGTAGCTGGATTGGAGCCTGTGATACGAATCCTCAATTTCTTTGCCAGCATTCTTGGTAGCTATTAACTCCTTTTCCGACTCAGTCAGTTGAAACTGCAGTGACTTCAATTTTGCATTGATTTCTTCAATTTCACCTGTCAATAGATGGTGAAAAATTCGCAAGTTATACACAAGCAAACCTCTTTCAAATTCACACGAATTATCTCTACTCCAAAAATATAATATTACTAGAGGTTGGAACCTCTGGAAGCGGGGGAAGTCTTACAAGAGGACTCACCGATTTTCTGTTTGGCGGTGGCTTGACTTTGTACCAAAGCAGCAGTGAGCTCAGCCTTTTCTCCAACAAGTATACCGGTCGTTTGTGCATGTAACCGTAATTGTTCTTTGAGCGGATTCAACTCGCAAATGAGTTTTGACTCAAACTCAGCTTCCTTGGTCCCCATTGTAACTTCTAATTCTGACACTCTGGCCTTCTATTGATATAAATAAAATTTCTATGATCCATAAAAGTTATGTGGATGCAAATGAGAAACAGGTGAGAAGTCAATATCTGGGAACTTTGCCATGCCATTTTTAAATTGTTCAAACGTAATAATTGTGCTGAATTAAGCAAGATTTGTGCTGTATCGTGTCAGGAATCACAAACTGACAAGGAAAAAAATCAGTGCGATAGGGTTAAGAAATGGTTTTGTTTGAAAAAATTAATTTTTCAGAAAAGTCGTCTGGTGAGGTACACATTCACAGACGAACATATGGTGACTCTGTCAAAATAGTACTAAAATAATGCATTCTATTTCACTTACATACTGGCTGATTTCTACTTGTAACCGGTCAATCATATCCTTTTGTTCTTGTACGCAGGCAGTCAGAGATTCATTTCTCTCTTCCAAATCAGAGGCAAGGCCCAATGGTTCCTTCTTGCCGGCTAACAAATCGTTTGTTAAAACATTTTCAACTGCGGATGTCATCTGCCGAAGATATTCTTTTTGTAATGCTCCGCTTCCAACCAGCGCATATTTATTGAATGAGGGACTACAATCCTCTTGAATTATAGTCTCCTGGTGAGAACCGAGCGCATCAGCAATATCTGTCGTAGACTGTGTCCATGAAGTCCTTCTGTGAGGTGCATAATACTCAACCCGATCCACTTTGAATGTATCCCGGTCTTCCCTGCTAGCCAAAGGATCGCTCGGATGATCTAAAGTTACAATATTTTCCACCGGATCATGAATGGTTCCGACTTGAGCTGAAGGAGGGGCAAGCGTTGAGTCAGGATGATTTTGATCATTGCCAGGGTCATATTCTATCGTACTGGATATCTCTGACGGTGGTACTGGGATATTGGACCTTGGATAATCTGTTGCTGCGTCCCAATTATCCCCTTGTGGAGTGTTAGTCTGACAATGGGGCTGGTTGCTCAAGTCGACAGCGGTGGCGTAACTCTGCATAAAAGTTATGAAAATAGTCAGCTACTGACACAATCTTTTCACTCAAAGCGCAAGGATAGGTGTGTTTACCTTGGGTGATGGGCACTGTTCCGTGTTCTGGCTTACATGTTTCGTAGCGTTACCTGCTATGTGACTTTTCTTATTGCGTTGGAATTCCTTGAGCTGCGACCAAAAGCAAGTATGAGTAGAGAGTGACACATCCTAATTTTTAGGCTACAACTATATACATATCAGTACAATATGCTATCTGGACTTGACAGATCTCACCCTTCTTTTGGCTGCCAGGAGATTTCTCGAATTCGGAAACATTTTCCTTCCTGGTGCACTATGAATTGAGTTGTACCGACGCAATTAACCTATCTGAAGATCGCGATATCTCATCATTGATTTCATCCTACTAATACATTACAAATTACCAAATATTTACCACTTTCATAATAAACTCGCGAACTCTTTATGATCGACGGAAGAATCCGAGGATGGTTGTCAGCAAAGTTGTCTTCCTGCCATCCACTACGCGGTGCAACCGTGGGGGGGACTGCGCAACGTGGCGCATGATGGTTTTTGAGCATTATTGAGGTAGGTCGTTCGTTAGGTGGCGGTGTGTGGCATCCATAGCTGTCCATAGACCTAAAAATAAGAGGCACCAGAGATTCACGATTCACTGAAGCCATTTGAAGGTCTCATATAAACAAACTGTCAAACAACAGTTCAGAGTTCTACGTACGTTCTAGCATCGAGTGTACAATTTGATTTGAAAAAGTCTATTGATCATAGTTCTTCGATAATGAAGCCTACCGTTGTGGCAGACGAAATGTTTCCAGAAGGTGCTGGGCCCTACATGGACCTTGAAGAGGTTATCTTTAACTGATAAATAAATAAACTCATCGTTATGTTCATGAACGTTGATATCCATGTTACTTGTGGCTGTAACCCCAATCTAACTCAAATGCCAAAGCTCGTGTTCAAGCTATAAACAAATCATTGATCTTTCACAGGCTGGTGGTTCTAGCGGATTGCTGATGGATCTTGCTGCTAACGAAAAAGCAGTGCACGCTGACTTCTTCAATGGTAAATTGTGTTTAATACAGTATTGTAATCATAGACCAGCAACAAAGGTGCTACTAAAGATTGTCAGCGCTGTTACATGTATAGAATTACTCTCTAACTTCAAGTATCAAATTGTCTCATTCAATTTAATACTATCATCTTCTAGCGCCACTCTCGACTTTCAATGACTGTAGCTACCTACGAACATATGTGCCTAGGCAAGAAGCTCTGAGGGACATTAGTTGTCAATACACTTATGCGTTTATTTCAGAGTTTGATGATCTCTACGACGACGAGGATCTTAATTAATGGGAGTTATAAGCGATCATCCCTGTACACATACGGTTCAACTTGTACACTACCAATATGCACCGTAAGATCACAAGTGGGAATGTAACAATGATGAATAAACCATTGTTTTCATGTGAATTCACTTCGTTGTTAGGAGATGAACTGATTGAATTTTGCTCATCCGTTGTTATTGGTTGAGTTATTCCATCCAGTGGAGACCCAACAGGGTCCTAATCCAATAGGGTAGCCTAGGATTTATTGCAAAATCTAAGTTTGATAATGAATACTTGTAAGAGGATTCTTCACATCAGCCTATTATTGGAGTCACAATCGATTGAAAATCGAACATTTTGTACTGCTAAATAGGAAGTACAGATGGCAGACAGCCAGTGCTACACACGAATCAAGCTACGAGCTATTTTTGGGTGTGTCGAATAATGATATCATGAAATGGGAGATATCTAAGTCTCATGCCAGGACCCTATTATCGACAACGTTACCAAATTTTGCATATTGAAAGGTAGCGACTTGTAATTTCCAAAAAGAATACCAACTTGTAATAATATTACGATTTATTTATTGCAAATTAGCCAGACCTTAGTCAGTCTGTACGTTTGTATCATTACTTAATTCGTATTTGTCCCTTCATTCACTATAGTGTTGTATCATGCTGTGTGCTTTATATACCGTTCTTTTTTCTCTTTATGTACCATAAGAAAGTAAGTAAAAGTTGTATTTGTCTTCCTTTTTTTGTTATCCCTAATACATGGGATATTAGCGATATTGTATATTGTAAGATTACAATTGTTATTTATAACACGTACGTACGTACGTACGTATGTACATACTAGTGTCTAATTCCACGATACGACGCACGATTAAAATAGCACCGATTTCAGTCCCTGTGCACACGACGATTAAATAGTACAAAAAAAAATGTACAGACGTCACCGTAATTCCATTTTCCGGCCCCGTTTCAATTTCGTTGAAGCACGAAAGCTACGTGTGAATACCACATTCCGTTTGTAGCTTATCGCTCGATTCTAATTTGGTAGTTTGACAGCCATCCGACCGGATCAGCTGTTTTAAATTCCGCTTGAGTCAATAGAGGGCATGCAAATTTAGTTATAGCAGTGTCGCTTTATCGCAATCCGCGACTTGGACGAACTATGGGTCAATAAAACAAAGTACCTAACGATGCAGGAATCGAGTGTTCGCAAGAACGATTTTTACTTTGCATAATCTTAACTGATGCGAATACTGAGGACTGGTATGCTAGTTGACTTCGAGATCACTTGGCACTTCATCGTCTTGGTCGCTTTCTTCTTCCTCATCTTCTTCCTCTGAGAAATACTGCGACGGTGGCGACAAAGGATCTTCGGACAGAGAAGTACGAGATGAAGACGGTGGTCGAGATCCAGATTCTTCCAACTTTATCTCCAGTTCGTCGATCGACGTGCTCGGTCCAGGAATTTTCACAGGGATGAGACTCTCCAAGTCTCCAGTTGCCAACTCTACAAATAATGGGTCAAAGTCAGATCATCGCCGCTTCAATTGCCAAGTTTGCTGAACTGTTGTTGCCGCCAAACTGAAATAAACGAGACACTTACGCTCTACGTATTTTTCAAGAGACTTTGGCACCATGGTCTTTGCTTTTCTTAAATCCTCATCCGTACAGTCGCCCTTCTCCAGACCTGAAGTAAATAGAGATTCTCATAGCCGGAGATCGAGTGCACAACCCAGAGGCTTGATTTTTGAACGAAGGATCCTAGATGTCACATGCGAAAAAGTATGGTATATATGTCACATAGACTATACTTTATCGTATACGAAATCTGGAGTTCTCGGTTCGAGAATCGCGCCCCAAAATTCATCTGAACATATTAAAATCGACACTTACCAAAAGCCAGACCCATTCTCTTTAGAACTTCTATATCGTCGTGTATCTCAAACTTGTCATTAAAATTGAACAGGTACTCGGTTCTGAAAGTTTTGAAAGAATCAAAGGTAATTATTGTTGATATGTGCATACATCCCAGTACAACTTGTATGCACGCACACACGTGCACTGGCAGGACGAAGCAATATAGTCAGGTTAAGCTCACTTGTCATGTGAAATGCTGCAGTCGATAACAGTTTTCTTACTGGTGTTGACAATAATGAACGGCAACTGAATAGCGGAATTGGGTTTAGGCGGTCCGTAAACATTTTCATTTTCATGGTTCCGTTCTACTAAATTTTTGAAGGACACGTGCTGCAGAATCAACTGATGCAATTGCTGCGTCTTGGCTTTGATTCTTTCTATCTTTTTCTTCTTATCCTTTTCCAATGATAAGCACTCCTGCAGGGAATTCGTAGGTAAGCCGAGCCACCTTATCTCCTTCTTCTCCTTGGAAATTATGTTCATCGCCATCAACACATTCAATGCATCATAAACGCGCCGCCTGATATTTTTCTGATCATACTGCTGTGAAATAAACAAGCCTGAGTAACGTTGACCTTTACAGCAATTGACGAGCAAGTTGAATTGCTGGCACCGCCATTATCAATATGAAATCAATTTACCTGTTCGGTTAACGAATTTATGTGCGCCGGATTAGTAAATTCGCCGACCAATTCATCAGCGACTTCGTTGTACGATGTCGTGCCTTTTTTTTTTACCTTCTCACAGACCTTCATTGAGAAATGGCGAAGTCCCTTTCCAACTTTTTCAGTTTTTCTCCGTTTGCTGAAAGTTCAGTACAAAACACATTAGCATTGTTTTCGTTTCTTACACATTCTAAAATTGTACTGTAAGGGCAGAAATGAGTGTTATAAAGTCTGAGGAACGAAAAGTGACACTATACATCAAGAACGGGCTGGCATCTTCTTCGAGCCAAAAACAGGGGCGATGTGGCAAACACAATTTGGTCTTATTAATATTCTGAAGACTTACATCAATCATTAGAATGTTTCACAGGCAAAGTGTATAAACTCTATCATGCTTGTGGTATGAAAAAAGTTTCATGCAATACTCTCGCTGTTTAATTCTATACCATGTTTTTTTTCAAAGTCATAGAATTTTAAAAAATCCTAATTTGTCTTATTTAGATCCTGATCCCCGATAAATCAGTTGAAACAATGGCATAGGATAAATGTTGAAAACCGCATAGGAAAAGCATATAGACCGATACAAACAATAATCAAAGCTCACTACTCTGGGACAAAATCGCTGCTCTCGACGTCCTGGCGTTTCCTAGATCCAGTGTGGTCCAAAATAGGACTGATGAACGTTTTTCCCGATTGATCCTTACCAATCTGTTGTTGACCACTAGCCTGTTGTTGTGGCTGAGACACCACGGCCTGCTTGAAGTCGCTCTGGTGAAGGGAAAGTATTTTAAGAACCAGCCTTTTTTCTGGACCATTATTGATCTTTCAACCAAACAGCATTGGTGTAGGATCTTCCCCATAAGAAAAGTTGAGGCGCACAATCATACTCATGTTAAAATACATCGAACCTGACAAGACTCAATTATGGACAACGATATACCAATGAATAAGACTTGCAGTAAGTTTCACATACCATTCGAGCGGTGGTAAGTTGAATAGTTTTAGTGACGACAGATTCACCAGGCTTCACTGTTGACATTTTTGCACTTTGTACAGGAATCGTGACCAAGCCTGGATGGATTAAAAGAGAAATATTGGAAATATGCATCAGGACATTGATCAAATAATTTATTGGTCGATGTGTGAAATATCTCGGATCTCTAATATCACGATTCAACAGAGAAACGAAAAGAATATTATTATTCGATCATAATAATAATGATAACGATATTAATGATGATGATAATAATGACAGTAACAACAACAGAAACAATGACAATAAAGGGAAGCAGTCTTGAGTGAGTGAAACAACCAGCAATAATACTTACGCTGACCGGGTGTTGAGGAGCCTTGTAAACTTATAGTTCTCAGAACTTGAGTTCCACCCGAAAGAACCTGAATAAACACAAGTTTTGGTTGAGAAACTTGAATCGCTGAAAATTTATTTGAATAGGATAATGATTGCCGGAGATAAAGGGGTCATATTAACCTGGGTGTCCTGGTTTGGCGTCTTGAATACTTTGAGGTTTCCGGCATTTGTGGAACTCACAAGTCCGCTCAATGTTTTATTTTGAGTACTCGGTACCACCTTGATAACTTGCGGTTGCCCTGTAAATAACACAATTTCACGCTTGATGTGATTTACATGATAGACTATTACATTCAGCACATAGTTGAGATATTAAAAGAGTTATTGCGTTGAAAAAAAGCAGTCTGAGTTTGCGAGAGCTTCTGTATAAGAAATAACATTGACAGTCGTAACTTATGTAGGATGTGACAATATGGGAATTTAGAAAAGTCGCACGCAGTACTGAAATCCGCCAAGTTTCTTCGAATCAAATTCTCAATGCGGGGAAATATTTCACCCGTTCGGAATCGTGAAAAGAAGATGCGGAAATCTCAAGAGGCGTGTGGAGCAGATTGTTGGCGCGCCAGTTTAACAACTTACCATTGGCGTCGTGTATTAGGAAATTCATTGTTTTATTTTGCTGGGTCATCACTGATGATTTGCTGATGACACGGTGTCAATTATGTTCTTTCAGGTGTACTGGGAACTGCGTGAAAACAAGTTTATCATGAGTGTGATAGTTTAGTCGGGCTCGACGTATCACCAAAATGGCGACTCCGGCATCGCGTTCGGCGCTGATTGCACCATTTCTGGGGCAGATATTCAAAGAATATAGATCAGAAACGCGGAAAATTGAAGCAAATGATGAAAAGAAACTGACACCACTGTTGCACCAGACAACACGCTTCTTTTACAACTTTTTACCGGCCGTTAAGAGGCGCAAGTGAAACAGCTTCTACGTGCGGAGAGCCAAGGCGAGCTTGGCGGTAGCACAAAGCCAAACAGCTGATTGGCCTGGGGTCAATCACGTGGTCCGTTCCGTTCCTATAGTTCCGCTGTTCGACCGTCGAAAGTGGTCGAAGGCATTCGAAAGTGACCGCATCACTTGAAATTTAATTTCAAAAGCACAGTTTATCTGGCACGTTCGAGTATTTTTCTGCTTACCGCCCATCAAATGGCATCAAACCATGTCCGCAAATATGTATAAAACACGAAAATACTGTAATATTTTATAATTTATCAGGGGTTTAACCAATCACGTCATATTAGACGAATTCGGTCAATGTGTGTACCAATACCAGGCACGACCGTTGTAAACGAGGCTTGAGAAACTTGAATAGGAGACCTACTTCCACCCACGCAACCTGTATAGAAGCTCACTTCCTTGCGAGCTTATAATCTTATCTTTAGCTATAAGCTTAAGATAATTATCTCCAACTTCTTTCAAGCGAGTGTCCTATCTGATGTACCAAAAAAAGTGAAAAAACGCTTACATAAATGAAAATATTTCGGCCATATCGTCTACCTAAGGTGTATAAGCTTTATAACTCTCATGAATGATGAATTGGATGCGCATTGAACTTTTAATGCAGAACTACAGACTTATTGAATCAGACTATGGATAATCTTTGGCAGCATCGTTGTAACGACAGACAATAGTTGATTTTCAAAAATCTGGTACACAAACGAAAGTAATAATTTCAATTCTTAATTTGTGTTTCAAAATTAAGAATATAGCTCGAATCGTTGACTGAAGTACAATCTTCAGTCAACGCTCGAATTGCCATTCGAGTAAAGTATACATAGACATAGGTGTATCGGTATATCTCTAGGTATATTGTCATATTCTCAATGGTGCAACCGTTGAGGGTAGATAGGGTACATAGACTTGGTTATGGCTACATAAGTTATTAATTTTCCCTTAAATTTCGTTTTAAAAAAAATTCTAAATTCGGTCCTTAACAAGATCACTGAAGATCCAGTTACAAATAGTCAGTCAACGTGAGGGTCTAGTATATCGAAGTTCCTCTTTGGCTGGAAACCGTTGACAGGCTGACAGAAATGGCGCGTTTCAACTTCGGGAAGATTTTGAAGTGTCGGTGTCGTCACTGTCTAATCAGCGGCTGATCCTATTTTCGGCACTGCGATCGACGATATCTGTATAATTATAAAATTGAATAATGTCTGGTAATGACAATATTTCCATCACGATTGACGTTACACGTTGCTCGCGCCATCGAAATTGTCCTAATGACCACAACGCCGCCACACACCCGACACGCCACTGATCGCGGCGTCCGCCTGTTTTGTTCCTTCGTTCACGTGCGAGACCGGAAAAATGGACGATATAGCATCCAGAGTTCCCGATCACGTATTAGAAGTGATATTCTCCTATTTAGACTTGCACGATCTGAGAAATTGTTCATTGGTGTGTAAGAATTGGTATAGATTTTTGAACGATGAGAATAACGACGTATGGCGGTTACATTGTATTAGGAAACTCGCCGAAGAGGCACTCAAATCAGATTTGCTGTCATCTGTTCCCACCTATAAAGCAAAACTGCGGGCGTTTCATCACGCTTGGAATCCCAACGATTGTTCCCGAAATATTTACATAAAGCCCAACGGTTTCACTTTACATAGGTATGAAACATTTCAATTGTTCCAATTAATCTCATCTCTCATCTCTTATAACTCCTGCCCGTTATCTTGTCATTCATGGTAACATTAATGATGTTTGTTTGGCATGAAAATTGTTGAATGACTTTCACGTGTACAGAAACCCAGTAGCTCAGAGTACGGATGCCTCCAGAAGCAAAATTGGATTTCGTCACGGTCGTCATGCCTGGGAGGTGATTTGGGAAGGACCCTTAGGCACTGTGGCTGTTGTAGGCATAGCAACAAAAGAAGCATCCTTGCTCTGCCAGGGATATGTCGCCCTACTCGGATCTGATGAACAATCCTGGGGATGGAATCTAGTCGACAATCATTTGTTGCATAACGGGGATATGCAAGGAAATTACCCACTCCTCAACAATGCCCCCAAGTATCAAGTCAGTTGAACAAGCCAGTCTATGTCCGTGCCGAGCTCTGCACAATTTTATTACAAGAAGAATGGCGGAAAAGGGTGAAACAACTTTCCCAATTCAACAGGGACTGATTTCAGGTCGGCGAGAGGATAAGGGTAATACTGGATTGCGATGACAACACATTGTCCTTTGAGAAGAACTACGAATTTTTAGGGGTCGCTTTCAGAGGTATTTGCACTTTTGTACTTTTACAAAAACCATTATCCCCCATTGCTTTTCTGATTGCATTGAAATTGATACACAGGATTACCCGATAAGAAACTGTACCCATCAGTTTCTGCTGTATATGGGAACACCGAAGTTTCGATGGTTTACCTCGGACCTCCGTTGGATGGCTAATATTTTCCACAAACCTTTGGAACTGAACTCATTCAACTTTCTAAAAAGTCTGCCATGCCGGATTAATATCACTTGCAATTTCTTCATTGCAATAGGTCCATAGGTATATCGGACTCGCTTGAAATAGCTGAATTTGAATGATGACGCTTGAGATAGGTGAAGATTTGTACATTGGTAAATGTCGTCCAGACGCGTCATATTCATTGAGTTGTATAAAGTCCAAAGCACATTGGGTTGGGTGAGACTAGACAACCGTTTTTGTATCCCTTGTCAGTTTGTCGCCCATTTCGAACGCGGATTTTTGTTTTTTCTATGGAGAGCCTCGACAATTTCGAAGGTACACATTTATGGCGTCCATTACCAACCTGAAAGGCTTATATTAGATAGCTTAGTTCTGTCCAATCGGCTGTTCAGACAGGTACTTTCTGTTGACAGCGTGATGAGAACGCCGACAACGATGATGCCGATGTCGACGCCGATGATAATGATGATGATCATGATGATGATGGTGATGGTGATAATAGTTATCGGTAGTGATTACGATAATGATAACATTGATACTGATAGGAATATTTATAACAATTAAAATCGTATATTGCTGTAGCCATGGGCTAACAATGAGAACAATTGTCAAATAAATATGCGTAGTGAAATTTTTATAAGAGATTTGAAGGCGGGGCAGATGGTGATCAGTACCAAGTCTGACTAACATGGTTTCAAGACTGGCAACAGGCGAAATCACATTCTAGTGTATATATTTATGACTATCTATTAACATTATTTATTAACATATTTAATCTAGAAGAATTTACTGATTCATTTTCTCAAAATTTTGTACAGAATCAATTGTGTACATAGCAATTTATCCCTAAAGACAGTGTAATAAATTCTATTTGATAAGCATCAGTACCGTATTTCTATGGCAGTTCACCATTAATGTCTGTAGTGCTTTTTTTGTAAGCTGCAAACTAGTAGCTTGCATATAGCAAGTGCGATTCATCAAGGATCAACTTCTCGAGCTGAGTAATGGAACTGCGCTTATTACTGTAGATGGAAATAACTCATGAACGAAAAGCCTATGTTACGGTTGAGGCTTGCAGGGAATCTTTCAAAGTACGATGTAAAACTCGGCTGCAGTATTAGTTTTTCACTCTTTGTTTCTCTACATAATTTGTGGGTTCCTGAGAAGCTTATTAGTCATCAGGACAGGGATAGCTTTTCATATCGAATAGATATTGTTCCCCTCATTGGGGAACGGGCTGATTCCTAGAAAATCTACCTAGCATATGTTCCAAGAGCTAAAGTCATAATTCGATTTCAACTTTGATTTTTAACAACCAAGATATCTACTAGATGCAAACATGCATGCTGTGATTACCGATTCAAGTTGGGTGCATCACATGGTACGTACCAACATTTTTAGATAATCTTTCTTGCCATAATTCTGCACCAAAGTTCTTATGCTATGTAATTGCGCGACCAATACTTCCACAGTGGAGCGAATGAACAGAGTTATATTGGCGTGTTAAACGTGACATGTAAATAATATTCTCTGAGATGTACAACTTTCAGGGCAAATATAATGTATGGTTGGAATTGTGAATAAATGATTATTTCAAAAAAACATCTAGGGAAATTTTATTGATTCAATGAACCGATTGCTGCTGTCCATTCTTGCTGTAACTGAAGACCATTTTACAATCTCAGGTACGAACTCATAATTTGAGAGAAACTTGTTTAAGAGTATTTTATCCCTATAAATGTTTTAAAGAATAAGCATGTGTCATGAGTTAGCGCATAAACTTGCACAAAAGTAAGTACGTTGGATCAATACTCATTTAGTTTTATTAATATTTACCTTGGCAATCTTTGGTACAATTTCATTTCCATCACCCGCGTTACATGGTAATAAGACTTAATAATCATCTAGCAATTTAAACTGACTTGCAACAGCAGAAGTAACAAAGAATAAAGCTGTCGAGTGAAGTGCGTATTAAATAATAATTTACTCTAGATTATCTAGATTAAATAAATCGAAAAAAAGAACTTGTTGTCAATTATATCTACTGGCGAATACTTAAACAAGTTAGATTCAAATTTCCAATGATCATATCCACACCTGAATCTAGACAATTGAAGTGTTAACTTGACCAATCGATAGCAAAATATCGACATTGATAGGAGATTGTAAAAAATTAATATCCAGTAGGAAGATAGAGAGTAACATAGAGTATGAAGCTCATTGCTAAGTATTGAACATGGTGGTCTTTACCATGCATAATTTGGGTGTAGGTAATAATTCAACTCTTACTATTAGCTAGAAATCTTGGAATATTTATCCTTACTATTAATTTTAGTTGAATAAATTATCCTATTTCGCTATCCAAGCTTACATTCAGTAGGGCACCGAATTCTACATATACCACTTTACATATATCCCAACAAAACAACAGATCTTGAAAGTGCACAAATTATTGTACTGTCGCGAAAGTCGAGTTAATTCGCAATAAATTATTTTAAATTTCTGTCAGTGTCCCTAACATCCGAAAGATGTTGGAAAAATATACGCTTGGATGGTAATCACAGATTTGTATAACACAATTATACCTAGTTTTAGTTTAACGACCTTATATATCGTGAGAGATGCAGATGAAAAGTGACCACAAGATCATGGTCGTTATCGTTGCAAGTGATTCGCTAATGTCAAGTTATTAATCTGACTACTACCTACATAAGTAGGAATATCCACAGTTTTGCAGCATAGAAGCTTCTGAATAGAGATTCTAATGC
Organism: Athalia cordata; assembly: GCA_963932425.1. Taxonomy (NCBI): domain Eukaryota; kingdom Metazoa; phylum Arthropoda; class Insecta; order Hymenoptera; family Athaliidae; genus Athalia; species Athalia cordata. The sequence continues at coordinate 40,253,667 of OZ010626.1, forward strand.
AAGGACATAATTCAATTATTTGTCAAACCTAATGTTAGTTATTGAGTATAACGAATATCTTCTTAATCCCACCTTACATCCTGCAGCTATTACCGTATTGCCAGTAACTATACATACATGAACCACAAACCGAAATATCAGATCTTCACAATTTTTCTTTTCCATAACAATAACGCTCTTACAGTACATCTGAACATGTACAATGTACATCACGTATCTATCATCGAACCGGTTTACGTGGACAGTTCATTTTATGCATCACCTATGTTAGGTATGTTCTAAAAACCAATTGTTGAGATTCTGCGGTTACGAATACAGCATGTATCGTTGTTTGGTGGATATATCGCTAAGTCAGAAAATAATATTACGATTGACGCAACGTTATTGCATTGCACCTAGTTAAAAGTCATTCTGAAAAAAAGAGCCTTGATTAGTCTACATGGGTGTGACCATTTTCCCAACCCGTCTGAGGTGTAGAATCTCCGGCAATTAATATTGGTTTGCATAATAACACCTCCTCCTTTATCGGACGATCAATGGGAATCTGATTCCACTTCTCAACCCTGGTTACAGGGAATCGTGTAAGCAGAAAGTTAGATGCAACACAAAATAATTTACATAGTATAGGACAGAGTAGAAACTGATGAATGGTTGCCCATACTCGATAATTTGGACCTTCGAAAGGGTCCAAGACAGCCGGGCAGAGCATGTGATTCAGATTGACCTGTGCAGGCTGAATTAGGGGGGAAAAAAGTAGATAAAACATGAATAATTGCAAATAACGACTAACCAGACTTGCGTCAGAATTGTGACCGATTGTGCTTATTATTACAGCTATACTGATATGAAAGATTAATTATACTGGACTCACCAGTGCAAATGCTTGGAGCACCCAAAAGTGATATGCTAGGTTCAATCCATAGCTCAGCACAGACCAACTAAGATCGGATAATGGTTCCACATTGTAGACTCCTAAAATTGATAATACGGTTCAAGCGGATCTCACATGGGTGGTCAAAATCTAAATATCTCTGTTTGATTTGGACACATACCTCCAACCCGAAGTAGGTAATATGGTATGACAACCATCAAACCATGCTGGATGTAGTATATTGCCTTATCCACGAATATCTAAAGCAAAAGAATGCCAACCAATTGGATATCGATATAAGTTGTTTTTTTATGTCTAGTTCTGGTTTGCATGCTTACCTGTCTAGATGCTGTTTCAGGAAAAAGATAGGCAAGCAGTGGACCATTCAACAGATTCAAATGTATTCTGAATATAGCAGTGACAGTCTGGCTGGGTTCCGCTGCCAGCAAATATAACTGAAATCAAAGGAACACAAGTTATCTATGAATGAAAAATTAGAGACCTCATTGCGCACTTAGAATAGACCTACCTGCATCATTGTTGTCACATGACAGGGATTCAATAAATAAATTACAGTCTTGCTGGAGAATTTGAAGCCAATTTCCATACCCAGTATCAATGACATAAATATCAACAATATCCGTTTCCCAAGTCTGTCCTGATTCACGTACAGCGAGGACTTTGGTAGCGTTATTCGCTTAAGTCCCCAAATAATAGCAAATGTGACTAGAATTGTAGCAGTTAGCGTCTCGATGACCCTCCGTGTAGGCGTTAAATATTCTGCACATTCTGGTCCAACATTGCGGGGAACGGAACTATTGACACCGCTATAAGCCCACTCCAACATGTTGAACCGAACCTTAAAAGCAAAATTAGTCGAATAGACCTGTCTACCGGTTGCTAGTGCAACGGCATTGACAACTCATTTTCCAAAGCAATTCATCAAGTGTTAAACTAAGTGAATGAAGGATGTGATTTAGACGATATTTGGAGAAGGGTAGAAGCGGAGTTTGCAAATCAGAAAGATAACAGTATTTATACGTAAATGGCATTTCCTAAACTTTGGGAGGTATTCATAATGATCTCATAGAATCGGCTAGCTTTTCCGGTGATGAAATAATTTTACATGTATAACATGAAATAAATCAACTACAGATGAGCACTGTACGAGATTGAAACAGCTCGATGAGTTGAGAGAGAATGTCTTCATTTCAATGCAAGGCTTTCGTATGACGATACTTTAAAAGTCATAAACTGATCAAACACGACGAGGAAGACGTACGTAAGGCTATGAAGTTTAAACGTCAAATTTAATCACAGTCTTTAACTCTTCCAGTTTCCCGTAATTTTTCAACAGTACTGAACCTGCGCTGACGGCAAAGCACGTTCCATGTGAGGATCTGAGCTTCCATGTATAGTTAATATTCAGAATTGCGGTTCAATTTATCTTGAACGTTTTTCCGCAATTCACCTGGGTTGCAATCAATCGTAAAATAATGGTACGTGACTGATGGAACGAGTCTAGCTAGCATGGCAAAAAATTCACAATCAGCGTTGACACCTACTCACGATTCACGAAATAGATTCAACAACGCCACGGAGGATCAATGGTGCGACGAACCAACCCGCCAAGCAGGTACGCAGGTTGAATTATCGTCGCCGAGTGATGTTCAAACAATATCGTTAAACAATACAAATTAGCTCCGATGTTCGCGACCCAAAAGAGCCGAGACCGGCGCAGGGGCAGTCCCAGTCAGCTGTCGGCACACTATCACACTGATAGTACCCTCCCCTCCACGAAACCTTTCTTCACAAGTTCTGAACATCGATAAAACAGCGACCGACCACCGACAGTCGAAGTGACAGTAGTCGAAAATAGCCAGAGCTGTGTTCTTTATGAAGGTGATTTTTAAATTTCAATTGCCGCATCCCCTCAAACCCTTCCAAATATAAGCAAAGGATTAAATTCAGTTCACCATTTATTTAAATAATAAAGAATAACAGCTGGGATTTCATGGTAGTTATTTTAGTCAGGGATATTTAGAATTAAAATTTCGGAGATCGTTCTTGTTGAGAGTCCTGATCTCATCCCATTCATTTAAATTCAAAGCGCCGAGTAATGCAATGAATATTCCATTGATCAATATATATTCAGCCTGTAGACACATTTGCGGTCACCCAATCCAAATATTCTTTGTTTCCGTTCTGAATCTGAAATGAATTAAAATACCGATTTTTTCCGACCTGTGAGCCATTTCAGCACCAGATGCAGCGAAGCTTTTGGCAACCAAACAATGGAGATCATAGGCAATAAAATTTGAAGATGATAAAAATAATAGCATGCAATAATCATAACACTCACCGGTGAAGATATAACTTCGCAAACTTGGTACGGATGATTGTCTCTGTGAAAAATAGTTTTTAAAGGTAAGTTTGTGCAGAATAGACGTACGCTAAATGGCTATTTCTTCTAGTGACTTACTTGACAAATTTAGTAAGTGTGTCGATGGCATCGGTTCTGGTTTTTATCATCTGAAAAAAATAATAATAGTCAAGAAATGGGACTTAGGGACTTTAAGCAACACGTCAAATATAAGTATACAGCTAAGAAATGTTAGTTTTAAAACAAAGTGGCACATACCAGAAGTAGTTCTTGATCCTCTTTTACCTCACCTTCCCATTCATATCTGAAAAGTCAAGTGAATACGTTGTGAGCCGGACAACTGGGACCTCGATATGGATAAATTAGGTTTTCCATGTAAATACGTACATTGATGTAATTTTTGGTATAATGTTCACGCAGGCAGCCAGCTTATGTTTGACAACATCGCTGAAAATAGAAGAATGATGGACATACGTGAGTTAGGTATCGGTGAGTTTTGAATATTCATTGCACTATTATCATACCAAGCAATCTTCTTGGCGACTATTTCCGTTGGTACGGTCACAAAAGCTATAGAAAGACTCCCAGGAATGTAGCTCATTGCTCTGGAACCGAGTATACCAATGTTGTGAGATAAACGTAAGATCATCGATGTGTTCACGGTGACGGTCAATGACCAACAATTACCGTATTGTCCAGTGACGACACAACCCAGCTGCGCGATGATTGTTGTTTGAGGTTAAATTTTATGTCATCTTCAGTCAACTGTCATTCACGGGTTATGGCGGTGTTTTTAAATGTTCGATCGCCTTTTGCCGAACGTTTTTACCAAATCCTCTGTCAATGGTTCCGCACAAGTCTTCAGACGTCCCTCCTGATTTAGACCCTCTTCACGAGATTACAGTGGAAATTGAATCGTTAAATGCCACTGATTAGTGGTAAAGACAGGAGGCCGCAGTCTATTACGCGCCACAGGTAAAATAAAAGTAATATATCTGGTAGCGATGACGGAACATAGTAAACGTCAGAGAAGTTTCGTACCGCAATAATAATTTCAAAACCATTCCACAAATGCAGATTTAATATTTCAAACGAATATGATTTTATTTACATTTGAGCGGAGTACACAGTAGGTGCTATGCAATCACAATAATAATAATAATAATAATAATAATAATAATAGTAGTAGTGTAGCAGTAGTATTATTAGTAGTAATGATAATAATAATGCTAATGATGATGTAGTAATAAAGATTTATACGTGTGAATGTGTTAAAATCTAATTATGGATGAATTGCGTCTTGTATTTTCCCTGATACGCTAAAAGGTAAAGTCTCGTGCTCTGCAAAGCCTAACGGCCTAATGCTATATGATATGAATAATAAAAAAAATATGAAAAAAAAAATCATGACGAACATTGAGTATATTATGTACAATTGTGAGTATTCGACGCGGAGCAGTCATGCGGGAATTCCGGGGCCGCATGTCCGTCGCCCTACCTCAGATTATCATCTGAACGGCTAATCTGTCTAACAATAAGACTTAAGTCCATACCTCTAACGATATTCAATCGGATTGACGCTAGTGCTAATGAGGTCGGTCGCCAAATGTTCGCGGTAAAACGCGAAGGGCCCTAAAATTGAACTATACATATGTGACCCTTGATCCTAGGATCACAATGCTGAGACCTCGTGGTCGTAATATCTGCGCATTCGAATCAAATTTATTTGAATCGATCACGATTCAGTCCTTCGCGCGCGAGGTAATCAGCGATACGATGGCACACCTACCAGACATGCTTTTACTGAGAGGATAATGAATCGCTATAAGGTTAACGATATTTAAGGTATGTCGACGACAAGAATAAATAAAACGCGAGAACGTTCGCTAGTGCGATGCTAGTGGAAGACAGTAACAGAGTTAGGCTGTGCAATTGCGTTTGTCGGGCACGCACCTGAGCCTCATGATTCGGTGTGCAACGACAGCGTGAAATAAGCAGCTCCAGTTTTTCACAATTTAGTTTAGTCAACCGTATCTATGGTTCCGGGAGTCAAAAGAAGCAGCAGGCACTCGCTGCGTCGATGATTATTGATAACCGTAACAGCAACAACAGCAACAACAACAACAACAACAACAACAATAACAACAAGAACAACAACAACAACACCGACAGCAACTAGGGCCTTTTGCGCTGAACCATGGCTGAGATATTGGCATTGTGGCTAGTCGGTAAACAAAAATTGATTTTTTGACGTAAACTTCATCGTGAAAGACCAACGCCGGTAATAAATATGAAAAATGCGTAGCGACTAGGTCTGCACACGCGCTTTTCGTCCGTTCCGGTGATATCAGCTGGATAGGTGTCTAATATATGTATAGGTACTCGATCTACGATTAACAACTAGGTGATCAACGTATGAGGCAGGTGGCGCAGATTCGTTGAGGACCAATGCAGTCATCGTGGCAAAATGCCCCACATTGCCGACATATCACCATAGCGCCTCTCATGTTGCACTCGCATGGCGGTGGAGGATCTCCACCCATAATTACTCCCGGTGCACCAGGTTCGGCGCCACCACCACCTCGCACATCCGATGCTCCTCTTGCCTTCAACGTTACCGCCTGATGGGAACCCTCTCCCGCACTCGCGGGTCTTCCCCTGACGAGATGTAGTCCTACCCCCATGCTGGCTATCTGGGGTGGTAGCGGAGGCGCCGAAGACGCGCGAGGTGCGCCATCGCCGACCCCGGTTCTCTGCACCAGGATGTACTGCCCAAGGCCGTTCGCTCCGTTCTGAGTTATCTGAGACACTCCACCATTTTCTGTGACCTGTGAATTTTGCCGGTAAAATATAATCATCTAATAAAATGGTGGTCACTTTCTTGCTCGACTGCTAAGTATCCTATCTACCTCTGACGGCATAGCCTGACGCGTTGTAGCAAAGACATGCCTCAGCATCACTGCCTGCCCTTTGTTTGGTGTTTGCTTAATGTGCTGCACCACCTGCTGCGTCTTTTGGGATTTGACACCGGTCAAGGAACGACCTCCTGGCTTGGCAGTGGTGAAGGCACCGTCTGACCGGGCAAGTAAACTAGGTGGTGGTTTCAAATGAGCTTTAAGCTGATCCCTGTTTGGCGAACTTTGTATGACCTGTAACAAAAAGGTGCCGAAATTTCAGCGAGATAACATATAGATCCAACAACTATTTATCTGGTAGTTAGAGGGATATTGAAGATGCCTCGGAAATGCAATTCGTAGTTTCTTCGTACAAGCAAAAATTCTGGAAAACGAATACTAGTTTTTCACAAGCTTCATTCGAATCGGTAGCGTCAAGTCTACGAAAGAACGAATTGCGTTTTCGAAACGGCCAGAGCAACTGCAACAGCTCTTCAGACTTACCGCCTGGCAAATCTGATAGCTTCGCTCTAAATTCACGGCCCCCGGTGGTTCTTTCGTGGAGCTCCTCGATCTACCGCCACTTTGTTCTTTGTTACCGCTGCGCGAGCCTCTTTGGCCTCCCTGGCCGGTCGAACGCGCGGCCCTGGTCGCAACTGTCAAGGACGACGGATACTGTGGGTGGACAGTGGCGCTAACGATCTGTCGAGGTTGCGCGACGATCGACGGGGACGCCTGCTGCTGTTGTTGTTGCTGTTGCTGCAATACAATAGGAGTTTGTCCACGTCCCTGGTGCTGGGAGGGTACGCAGACTGAGACAGGAGCATGAGTCTGCACCTGTGAATGTGGTAGGCCGCTGGCTGCTACATTGGGTTGCCCGACTATATTCCCTGACGAAACTTGTACGATGCATTCTTCATGGCTTGAAACAATGCCATGCTGGGGAGACGCGTTGCATTGTTGGTTCTGAATCTTCATTGAAACAGCGGTAGGATTCGCCATGGTTTGAGCACCAGTTTGCCCCGTGTGAAAGCTTGTCTGGACAAATCTGATCGATTGCAACTGAGGGAAAGCGATTACCGGTGGGCTGTCCGATTGGATGTTATTCAGTAAGTGGGAGGTTACTGGGGTGCCGACCGTCAGGGTGTCTGATTCATACGAGTTGCCTTGATCTACTGGAACTTGTAAGCAGCTTATTGTCTTGTTGGCATCCGTCTTTGTACCCTTGTCACTCTGTTGCACTCCAACGCTCTCGACCTCGGCAGACGTCGTAGAGTCGTTGCATTCGTCTTGCGTCGTTACGGTTATATTCGCAGCAACGGATCCGTCCAGAGCCGCAGCTACCAACGGCCAAGGTACCTGGAGCTCCTCGTGTGTCTGCAATCGGGGGAAAACTGATAAGTTAACCGATCGAGGCGATTGCATATGCCTTTGGAAATACCATTGCCAAACAATTTCAGCACACGCGGAAATCCTAGTCATCTTCTCCGCCCTCGGATGAATAGCAAATTTGTATTTCCTTCGAAAACATTGGCAACCCATGGGATGGGGGTATAGAAGAACAAATTTTTTTCTCGCCTTACACTTGGTACCACTACGTTGTTAATGGTAGGATCCACGCTCCAACTGCACTCGAGCATCTCTGAGCGGATCTCTCGTGACTCAAGGACATAGTTGTTCGCGTCGATAAATGCATCCTCCTCGTTCCCAGTGGTAATCTCGCACGAGTCTGCGTTCGCGGGCCTTTGTTCAGGTTCTCGGGAATTTTGATTCTCCACTGCAACTGCGCTCGAACTAATTTCCATACTCTCTAGAATTGGATAGATATTCTCTGGACAGCCGGATATCTCTTCGTAAACTTCCCTCATTTCTCCTCGCACCTGTGGGTCAAAAGAGATAATTAATTATGAACTATCTTGTGTTATGACCCGCATATCCTGAACACTGGGTTGAATATTTTAATAATACCAGAAAAATAGTTGACGGATCGATTTCAATGGTACATTACCTCTAATTCGTGTATGCGACGTAACGTTTCACTGTCTATTTCCATTTCCTCCGGAATCTGTGGCTCACCGTCCGCAGTTGCAGTTGCCTCCGATTTTTCAGCTTCGGGTTGATCATTAATTACAGGGTGTCCGTCAGTGATGGATTCTGGCATAGGGGCATCGAAATTTTCTGTCGTTGAAGCAGTCTCTTCTTTGCATCGCTTGGAATCATGTTCCTCCAAAAGGGGAGAAACTACTTCATGGGGTATACCCACTATCAGTTCCTCGGTCTTTTCAATTGTCGCGTCGCTGACTGCGATAGCTGCAGTGTCGACTACTTCCGGCGGCAGCTCATCTAGTATTAGCTCTGATGGTTGTGTCGTACTGTTGTCAGCAACAATGGTGGATGATGAGCACGCTGATGACGAAGATGAAGTTGAAGATAATGATAAGGATGATGATGATATCCCTTCTAAGGGAGGGTCTGGGTTTGGATGGGAGTCCAACTTTTCAATTAGATTGGGTGATTTCAATTTCTCATTTCCTAAAACTCGTTTGTCACGGTCGTCGTGCAACGCAGCCTCTTCCTCTTCGCATCTTTGAGCTGAATCCGGCTGCATTGTTTGGGCTTGCGCTCTTTGGTCAGGCATGAGTCTATGTGGCTTGGGGACGTGACCCTCCCCATCTCTTTTCCCCTCTGCAGCGGTCGAATCAGAATTGGAATCTGTTGGTGTTTGTTCTTGACCAGATTCCAGACGTAGACGCAAGCTGGAACGCGTTACAGCTCCAGCTGATCTGGGCTCAGCGGTGCAGTGTGGCCCTATAATTATTCAAATATACGTGATAACGAGGGATGCAGTTTTCATGAATTTCATTAAAGTTACTGTCAATCAAGCATTACTAACCCGATATTAATTTGGACTCCCTTTTTTCCCCCCAGATTGGCTCAAAATGCTTGAGCTTCCAAGGATCAAGTTTATTCTTATCACGTTCAGCCTCCATCTTGAGTCTTTGCTGATTTTCTGGCGTGAATTCACCCTCGGCGAGACGTTTTCTCCATTCAAGACAGGCACGTGCGAAGAATTCGTTGTTCAAACCAGATGTTGCGGCATCCTATGAAAATGATAATTGACGCCGAGATTAGAAATGTATGAGAAATTTGAGTTATGCGCTGAGAAACGGGCAACACCCCATGTTGACTTAAAAGTTGGAGGTATTATTTTCAGGCTGTATTTAGTTTAACAAATACCTGTCTGTCGACGGCAGGCAATAACTGAGCAAGCTTCCTTTGATAAAGAGGAGGAAGGCCTTGAAAGGTATGCCGATTGAGTAAAGCCCGGAGACTGGTGTTTGCCAAAATGCTTGCTGGCGATTCCAGATCAACTAATCCAGCTTCCAGTTGAGCTGCAGCCGACAGTCGTTTTGTAGACCTCCTACGACCGGACTTGAGACTAAAGCCAGGTAGACTAGCCAAGACTTCTCGCATTGTGGCAGCAGGTTCCTCGTCTATAGTTGGAGAAAACAAAATTCACTTATTCTGGGAGGCAGTAACATTTTAATGGAGCACTTGTCAGTGACTACCTGGTTAGAGTAAGAATGTTTAAGATTTTTAGAAAAATGACTGCCTGCCCACTTTTCTCTTGTAATACGTGTTCCAGAATCCTTGGTCTTACACGTTTCTTACAAAAAGTAGTTATAAATTTGCTACCCACAACTACAACAAATCTGCAAAACATTAGAGTCTAGTTATAAAACGCTATTAAATTTGATATTCGATACAGAACAAGTGTCCTGTACTCATGAAGTGAGGAAAGATAGCTCCATGATGAGTTAGAGTTGAGTTATTTTTGCATTCATGTTATTACTTTCATATTTCACACAAGGGATGACAGTGATTGGACCTACTTGTTAAGGGTCGTTGAATGTTGCTAATTTCATGAGGTGGGTCGTCAGGGGGTGGAGGTGGTAGCGGCTTAACAACTATCCTTGGTAAGGTACGTGAGTTTCCTGCAGCTATCGTGGTGTTTTTTCTTCGTCTCTTGGCCTGCTGGCGCAACGCATGTTTGATCACCTTCTTACTGTGAACCATACTCGAGTAGCCCGAGCAGCCTGGGCTGATCTCTCCACCTCCTTCACACTTACTGCCCTCTAAATCCATTTCCATTATCATAAAAGTACAATGGTTGTGTCTACCTCATCGCCACAGCAAAAGGATGTCGCAAATTATACAACTCACTGGAGAAAATTAAAAAAATGCTTGGCGATGAAAGTGGTTGTTGTTACAACATAGTCTCGTTACATTCTTTATCGTTGTAACATGCGATCACTGATGAATGTCAAAGAACATACAAAAAATAAAAACAACATTTTTTCAAACCGACTGCCGACCGACCGACTGACGAGTAGGTTAAATTTTTCGACAGATTTTGCCAAGAGACTTCGGATGATCCTTGATTGTACCTCACGAACGCACTGGAATTACTCAAACAGATGGTTTTATTTTATTCGAACGCGATATATCGAGAAAAATTCTGGCGACGTTTCACTGCCTTCGGCCATATTGTATTTACATACTCGCCGTCTAGTTTCGCCCATGAGTTTCGCCAATGATACGCAGCGAAACATCACTGCAAAGCATTGCAGTACGAGACAAGGTGGTAACTTGACGAATCGAAATGTAACAAACAAATATCATCAACGTTGGCGTAGGTTTACCATCTTAAGAGCATCGTATAGTTTACCATCTTTTGTGATTCGCTCAATGTCCAACGACCCTACTGTGCGAAAAGCTCGAAAAGCCGTCTAAAGCACTGATACGTTGACTGAAGAAAATACTCGGCAGTGACCTGAGGGCGCGCAATTTTATACCCTCATTTCCTGCAGCTCGTTTGTTAATGCTCCGCCTTTTTCCACCGAACTTCCCTGGGCTTTTTGGATCTAACATTTCCGCTACAAACTGCCGTCCACATAACGAAAAGAATACCGTACTCCGTGTTCACACTCTCGAACACCCCTCCCACAGAATCCAGTGGAGCAGATCAAGTGCCCAGCAGTTCCTATAGTTCCATAGGTCGCAGCAGTCCGCGTTGCATGCACTTCAACTGCACAAAGCTCTAAACCACTAACCAATCACTCCGTAGTCCATAGTCGTTTCCGCAGTTCATGGTGATCCGTGGGTTCCTAGACCTCAAAATTGTTTGTAATTAGCAAAATTGAAGTACGGGAGTTACAGCGGAGCGAAGATTGAAGGAACAACATCGCTAATTCGATAATATTGAGATGTTCAAGTCCGTGCTGCTGCTTCTCTGCTCGGTGGCGATACTCGTTTCAGGTAATAACTGCAAGTGTTTTACCGTCATCCAAAATAATTCTATTGTCTGATGGAGATATTCTGTTTCGGTAATTTCAGTGGCTGCAAATAATGCAGACCTCTCATTGCGTGACATTGCATTTATTGTTTTATGTGACAGCTCATGGTAGGGCTGTTCATGACTACGCATCAACTACTATCGTACATTCGTACACATACGGTACATACATACATGCATACATCATATGTACGTACGTACAAAGCATACTTACACATGCACATATTGTGCCTGATGATCAAATTCACGTACGTACACGCGTATCTCTATTTATCTACCACGTTAGTCTGTAGATATCCGGACGCGGCATATCTACTTGTAATACACGATCCTCTCATTGTCTGTTATAAATGATAATTACACTGTGTTAACCCATGTTTTTCAGTATGTTGAATGTAATGAAAATTTTATCTCATCTCTTTCTTTTTTTAGGCATCAAGGAGGGAGATCCTAAACCAATTGTTACTGCGAAACGCAATTTCACTGCTACGGAAAATGAAAGTCTCACAGGGGCAGTTGGGACAACCCCATCACTTCCAATTTCCACAGGATCTCAAACGTCAATTCCTACAACGGCGCCAACAACGTCTACAACAACGTCTACAACAACGTCCACAACAACACCAAAGTCCACAACATCAACGTCCACAACAACAATAACACCACCATCACCACCGAAACCAGTGCCACCTCCAGAAACAAGAAAATGGATAGTTAATGGGACCACAGACACTTGCATTATAGTTCAAATGGCTCTCCAATTTAATGTATCATACATCGCAAAAGAACACAAAGTAGGCAATCACTATATCACCAATTTCATTGAATCAAATATTCCATACACATGTATTGCATTGCAAAACTGCTAAATGCACATGCAAGTCCCTGAATTGATTCAAACCCAATTTTATTTTATTTTCGTCTCGTTTGTGATTAAGCAGAATAATAAGCCTTACAATTATTGTTCGATCAGATATTGAACAAGATAATGAATCTACCTGCCAATGCTTCTGCTGACGGTACGTGCGGTTCCTCAATGGATACGGAACAAAATATTACTCTGTCGTGGAACTCGGATGTCACAGAAAACTCTTCCAACTTCCTAACGCTCCATTTTGTCAAGAACACAACCAAACATCAGTTCGCTCTACACCATTTGGAGGTATCTTTTGCGCGTCAAGAGTTTCCTGACATCATGAGCAGTGAGTTTCTTGCATTATCGCACAATAATTTCTTCATGTATTCAAGTTTGCATAAGTCCAAAGTGATTGAAAAATCTTAAAATCAAGGCCAAAGGAACTAATTTAGTTCGATTACTTTCACAGTATGAAAAGCCTTGTGAACTTGGTACTTGTGCATGTACAATATTAGTTCTCTAATTTACAGATTCAACAACACTTGTACACAACAGCAATCAGTTCACAACTGGACTTAACAACTCGTATCGTTGCCTAAAGATCCAAGCTCTGAACCTGACAAGTTCAGATAACCAAACTTACGGCCAAATCAAAGTATCGGATCTCCAATTCCAGGCTTTTCACGTCGACCATACTATGAGTTTTGGCTATGGTAATCAAAATAAAAATGCATATAATAGTGACGCAGTAGTTCAACACACGTACTACTCATAATGATTTCATTTATCAGATGTCAATAATTAAATCTATTTACAGCCGAAGACTGTGCCTTCGACACACCCGACATTGTCCCGATTGCAGTAGGATGTGCTTTAGCGGTTTTAGTGATTGTGATATTAGCTGCATACCTGGTGGGACGCAGGCGAAGCCAAGCTAATGGCTATGTCAGCATGTAATCTAGCAAGGATTGCTCTCCTGTCTATAACAACAAACAATGATGATGCTATTTCCGTCGTTGTATATATTATTATCATTATTATTATTATTATTGTTGTTATCATCATCATTATTATTACTGCTACTGCTTCTGCTACTATCATTATCATTATCGTCATTATCTTAAACTCGATCATCAGTCTTCGATTTGTTTCGATCTACTTATGGAATACCGATGCATTGCACTTATCGATTATGGAAATATGTTATCTTTGCAATATTTTCTCCATGTATGTTTCCATCGGTGAGTAGTTCATTGTATATCAGACTCTTTTCTGAAATTTCTTACGTTATATGCATACAGAAGTGCGTATCTAGATTCCACAGAGTGAGCGCTCAAAATACTTGATCGTAGATTTGACGAACGAAATAAGAGCTTTGAAATAAAAGTCATACAAAGATATATTAGGGTGAACATTTTGTCTAACATTTGATTCTATTGAATGAACTGAAAATTAATGAATTTCCGACACTAAACAACTTCGTATGGGAGCATGATTATTGCACCAATGAATTTGGGATGAATACGATGTTTCATCTGAAGACTGATAATGGACAAAATCGTACCATAATTTTGATGTGATAAAAACAAGTTGATGGTTATTACAAAGTGTATATAATATAGTTGGACAGATTCACCATGTACTTATTTTTAAATTCGAGGAATTTAAAGTTCGGTCAATCGGAAATTTGGATACGTGTCAATAAAAATTACAAGATATAGTACTTGTTTCAACCGTTTTCATTGTCATTCCCTCGCAAACGTTTTCCAAGTTCCTGCCCATCACACAGTAACAAGGCTCAAGCCTTTTTCTACAGTAAAGCACGACTAAGCCAATATTAGGTGACTGCACAGATCTGCAAAACTCATCTCTGCTGTAAGCTGATCCTGTGGTTATGTATAAGGGTATTTACTGGCGCTATGCGGTCAACCAAAACAGGAACGATCGAGGCGCTATCGGTAGATCACTGGACACTTCGATTTTACATTCTGACCTTTGATTCAGACGAATCCTTCGTCCGAGGACCGGAACAAGATGTAAATACATGTAATCATTAGATCTATACCGTACCAGCAGAGACTGGGCGCAGAGATTATACTGCCACGGGGAACTATTCCCAAGTGAGCAGTCGTTTGACATTTGTCGTATTCGCGGATTGATCTCACAGATCAAGTGCAGCAGTTCCCGGCCCCGCTCAAGTTCGTCGGCTTGTGCTTGTGCGTGCTGCCGGTCTCGAAATTTTTTAATTTCCAGCGATTCTGTTCTTATAGTACGTGGTTATTCACAAAAAAAAAAAACTCCTTGAAAGTACTTTAACCTTGAGACCAAAGGCTGCGCAGGCCAGGCCGAGGAGCTAACGTTGTATACACCGCACCCGTTGCACATTTTTATCTGTGTTATTCTGTGCCCGCATCGTCTGCTATCTCCATGTGCGTTAATTGAAGATTTTGAAAGTGATCAGTCCACCGCGTTCTATCACCGTCGTCAAATCCAGGTTTTTTCGGTACTGTGTAATTCCGATTCCGTAATATTGTTGCGTTCACTCGCAGAAGCGACAAAATAATAAAATAATTGATAACGATGTCAACCCTCAATATACAAGACATCATCGGAAGGTTAAACTCCAAGTGGGTCGTTGCAGTGCCGCCGTTTAATTTATCCAGAACTCAAAAGGTGTGCCAAGTTTCATACAGTTGCATACTTTCAAGTCTCAGTTTAATACTAGTGACTTTGAGTCAGAATTTTGAGTGTATGACAGATATAAGCTTCCATTCTATTACTGCTCTCACAGATTGTGATCGCCTGCCTGACGAGTGGGATGCTACTGCTAAGTGGACTAGCGCAATTCCTAAAGCGGCGTCGAAGGCATCCAGCATCTTTTGCGAGGAGACATCCCCGGGAAACCAGGCACAAATACATTAACGGCAAGGCTTCAAATTTGGGTAAAATTTCCTTATTGTTTCTGCAATAGTTTGATCACAACCGGTTATATTCAGTTTACATAACGGGGCCTTTCCTCCATGGACACATGCAGGCTAATTCTGCCTCACAGTGAATTCCATGTCGTTATGTCTCAACGCCAGTTGATGAAATATTCAATGCTATCCATTTGGACAAAGATGCTGTATCCCAAGTGTCTTGGGCAAGGAGGAGTGAGGCGAGTACCCGGAGTCATGTGAGCGATCGGGCTTCTCTGATATCTTCTGTCCCTGGGGGTCCCAGCAACGATGCCAACCTCACTCCGCAACAATATGGAGTATTAGGTGAGTGGGATTTGGTCAGATATTATTCTATTATATTGCTTGGTTTTGACACATCGTTCCAAATTATATGCTTGTGATATGTCTTCACAATGTATACTTACATGCAATCTTAATTGCAATTGCTCCGTGGTGAAATCAACTTCGATGTCTGTATCTTTGAAAAACTAATGTAGACAGTGACTCGGAAGAGTATCTTCAATTTTAGTAAAGCAGGGGCAGTAGTTTTCACTGCACGGAGGAAGTATAATTATGCCGGGTAACCGGTAATCTACAGAGGGTCAGAGGTGGTTGTAAACTCTCAGGAACAGTCCTTTATTTCAAACAAGATTGAAGTTGTTGCTCTAAAAAAACTTTACTCTGAAACGAAATTTCCCAAAAAATTGTCCCTGATCCTCTAAAAGCTAAGGTGGGTGTATCGCGCACCGAAAAGAGATGTGGTCACTTTGGCTTTTGTTTTAGCAATGCGTGCACAAACGGTAATCCATTAGTAGACGTATACAATTATGTAATTATTATATTTACACGGTAATGTACAATACAGCAAATAAGCCGGGAATGATTGACCTAATGGAAATAGCAATTTTAACGTTTTGAAGTCTAGAAGCTAAAATGTTTTTGTTGTTACTATGTCTGTACTATAATTATCTCCATCGTCGTTACCATCATTGACATTGACAGTAATATTAAATTTTTTTACCACAATTATTTTTGCAATCAATATTATCGACGTATTAAGCTCAACAATGCTTCGCGTGGATTAGAATGTACAGTATCTGTATTTGAAGCAATGCGCGCTATACAAAAAGAATCCTAATTTTAATTCGTATTGAACAAGTAATAAAACAATAAATTACATCTTGACATCCTAGCTAGGCTTAGTGGCTAAATAAGATGAGAAACGGAGAAAACAAAGGGGTAAAAACGTAACAAGTGCACATCACTACATATTAGGTGTAAAATATCGTGGGCATTATCATTCTTTGGGAAGTCACGTCCCTTTTTTATAAACCTTAGCTTATAATTAGAAAGTTGTAAAATTATACGGCCATCTCAAAAATATATTATAGCTGCGTTCATATGAATTCCTCCTCGTTTGTGTTACTTTGGAAGAGTGGAATAGGAGGAATGTATAATTCTTTAAATGTCAAAAGAGACACGTCAGACCCGTCGTTCTTCCTCGAAACCACCCCGAGAGCTAATCTACCTAGGAAATCCGTTGGACTGAAGTTGCTTGTACTTGGTATTCCATGAGGCTGGCTCACAATACTTACGAGATAATACTACCTCAGCACTATTCTAAATTAAATTCGATATACACTCATGTACACATATCTACATAGAAGAGTAATGATAATTAGAGTGATAGTAGTAGTAGTACTAGTAGTAGTAGTAGTAGTAGTAGTAGAAGAAGAAGTAGTAGCAGTAGTAGTAGTAATAGTAATAATAATAATAATGATAATAATACTAGGTATGTGTGTATGTGTTGTATATCGAAATCACTTTTTTCTTTCTTTTCCTTCCCCCTTCTCGTAAAGGCAAGCATATATGTCAGCACCGAGAAATCACGTGCCGCGACGGCGCTCCTCGTAACATAGCCAAGAAATTAAGTTTGTTTCACGAGTCGAAAGGAATTCTTTCTCGACTGTTTCTCCGCTGTTTCATATCTGATGTTTGTCTTTTGCAATTGATTTTTTTTTCCAAACTTTCTCTACCATTCGACGACGGACCCTTGCCGTCTATTATGTTTCCGTCGAGTAAAGTTGCGTTCATATAATTTATCCGTTCTGAAACGATCAGTGACATAATATAGGTATAGCTACCTTATAGAGCTGTGAACTATTGCGTTAACGATTATTCAGTGGTAATTGATCAGAGTATCGCGCGACTATCATGTCGCGCAGTTGAGGGAACAGTGATCGCTCAGGGCGACGAGAACTATTCCGGCAATGACGAGGGCCATGCGATGAGCGAGGGGAGTGTCGCGGGCCGCGGACCGTCCAGCTTCGCCATCGAGTTTATTCTTGAGGGAAAGAGGGCCGCCGTCGTCCGCCTGCATTCCCCCCGAGAGATCGGTCGTCTTTCCGGGTGGAACGATCAGGTTGACATCGACGTGGTCCGGATCATTGTCGTCGCGATTCCCTCCGAACCCGGGTCGTCCCCGTGCAATGGTCGTCGTCGGCTCTGTGGTCGTGGTCGTCGTCGTGGTCGTAGTGGTCGTTGTAGTGGGGACCAATGTTAAGTTCCCCGTGTAGTATATAAGCCCGAACTCGGGCTCGATATAAACGATGTTCTTCTCGCGACGAGCACCACTTATCAATCTCGCTAACTTGGTTCCATCCTCGTAACGCGATACGAGCTGGGCCGTGTAAGGTACTTCCAGGTCGGTGTAGTTCGCCCGAAGGGTGACGTTCACCGCCGTTCCCGGCTCTAGGTAGATCTCGACCCTGAAAAAAAAAAATCACCGCGACCATTGAATCCGTGAAGCGAACCACGTTCGATGGTGAACATCGCGTTTGTTCCCGTAACATGCTGCTTTGTAGGCTAGCAATATAGGTATACGTCTCCAATCACTTCGCGATTGTACGCATTATTCATTTTATCGGTGATTTTGCAGCGATCGACTCACGTGTGCACGTTATCTCGATATTCGTTCTCCTCGGTGCCCCACGCAATGGCCGGTAGTTTAGTGCCATTTGCCAGAACGATACTAGTTTTGAGGCCAATCAGTATCGCGTGTCCTTGCCCCCAGTATACCGAATAGTTGGACGAGTAGGCAAATGCCTTTGCGATCTTTGCCCGTTCCGTACCATCGTTCCTTAAGTGCGCCTCACCCAGTACCTGCGGCACACGCTTTATCACCCGCTTCTTCCAGTGATTGAACTTGACCGCTTTCATTTCGTACGATATCGGCTCCCACTCGACGAGCACTTCGCCCGATTCGGCAGATTCCTCAACACCATTCTACAACAACGAAATGACGAAAACAAAATCAATATATGTATACATTCGGTACAAGTAGTAAGTGCGGACCCTGCACACCTTACGCGCCTCCTTGAGTTTAACAAACTTACCTCCTTGACGTAAGTGATGCTGCCGAGCTTGTCTTTAGGATCGTACTTCCCGATGTAGTGGGTGAACCCCACCGTTCGTCCAGAAGCATTATTTTGATCATTGGGCGACTCGTGTCTTGCAACGAAGGTGTCGCCGATGGCGACTCCACCCACGGGTGGTTGCACGTATATGTCCCAGTGAACCCAGGTCAGTCGCGCCGCGTTTTCGACGTTTTGAAGCAGGTCGTACCGCTCGTAGGAGTGAACGTTACCGAGGAGGGACACCACGCAACGCTTCTCACCTTCCACTTGTCCGCCGGACACCCAAATCCCATTATGGATCGCCCGGCATACGAATATCGGTCTCGAGTCGCCTCTGTTTTGCCCTCCGGGTCCGGGAGGATCTTCTGTTGCATGCATTGAGTATAGTAATCGATAAAACGATCGTTCATTCAAGAGCTGCATAACGAGTATAATACCGTGCATGCGTATCAAGGATACGGCATTACACCTGCCTGCGCACTCTAATATCGTTGTTGAGTATCATATATAATAATGATAACATCATAATGCGTGAAGTAATTAGACCACGAACCTTCGGTTCTCGGGACAAACTTGAATCCACCAATTACGAGGTCGTTGTCACGCTCGGTCCGCACCTGTGCATGGTTTAGCCATTTGAGGGTGCTCGAGGTAACAAGCTGCTCTAACGGAGATAGAATACGAACGCTGTCGTCGGCGACGGCAATCGTCGCGAAAAAAAGCAGCGGTACCAGAGCTACCGTCGCCACTTCCACCGGTCGACGGGCACTTCCGTTCAAGATGATCATCTATACATCATCATAGTGGAAGAAGGAAAATACTGTAATATCCCATTTCTCTGTACCTATTCTTATTACCTATATTTTACATCTATAAGTACCGTATAGCTCATGACTAATATCGTACGTCTTATTATCGGTTCCCCGTACTACTAGACCTTTCAATTAACATGCGATATCTAATAGGTATAATTGTCTTTCCAATCTTAACGCATTCGTAGCACTACCGCGCACGTATACGAATTCGGAGCGTAGAGCGGCGCGGGCTACCTATCGATTCTATGGTCCCTCGGCGCAACGCGGGAGTCGCGGCGGGAGGGGGGTGAGGAGCCACGCGGGCCATGGCGTTACCATGATAACGCCCCGTGCCTTGCGAATAAGTTGAACGCGTCTTGTCCGGTATCAAGCCGTGGAGTTGCCAGCTGCTCGAATGAGACTAAACTGGCATGCATTTCAAGTTAAATGAACGGGTCGCAACCGCGACACTCCACCCGAAGGTCCTGCGCTGCACCGGTGTTTGATTGAAAATATTACGCAGCTGATCCGTGTCAGGCCTCAAATTTTTACAACTTGAATCGTTATTATTGACAGTCCAGATTTTAACTATAGGCAATGATTGTATACATGCACTTATTATTACGCTGACTGACCACTCCCGCCACGGGTCATCGTGTTTCAAATATTTCTTATTAAAATTTAACGACTTTCCGATCGTGCAGGGTGTCCAGGGGTATAATGCACGCCTAAGTAAGTCGTTGTAGTAATCATGTAATAGGCATGTCATCGTTTCATTTATCAAACACATACACCCAGCCGTAATACCTAATGTAACGCGAGCACGTACGTCGACAAAAACATCATCTGCTTATTATCAGGTATGCAGTATTATCGTGAGTAGGCACAATGTGACCTTAACTCGCCGTTGCCGAGTGCCACGTATGGTATAAATGTAACGTACCTAACAGGGTTTTGTGCAACCGGCATTATCACACATTATTTCTTATAAAAATAAAACACCCTGCCAAGTTATTAAGTTTCGCGGGGAAGGTTGCGGCGGGAAATTAACTACATCGTAATATATTCCGTATTACAAACACGTCACCGTGAATAATTTCCGTGTATACCACTTGCAAATACTTAAGGGAAAGTAGGTGTAATTGGACCGTTCTATAGGAAATTATAGTCCGAGCAATGTATTTTCGATGTGAAGTCGTCCAATTTATCCGGTCGTACAATCATCTCGACTTCTCTCTGTTCCTGTAATCATGGGTGACAGGCCATTTTCCTGCATTAGGAACTGCTAGGACTCATCGAATCGCGGTGAACCCACGTCATCTCGTAGTTCTAGGTAATCAAATGTACAATCAGCTCGTTCCGTTTCTTCGTCAACCTAGTCCCCTACCGCTGCATATCTAAATATCATCGGCGCGAGAAATATTCGCCGGTGTCCAATTTAAGTCTCATCCAATTATTGCGAGCGTTTAATAGACAGAGTAATGCCACTTTCTTATTCCCCCATCTTACCAGCTCTGTTGAATCATTCTTCAACCATTCATGGTACAACTCTTTCTTTACGATGTGCAGCGGTGTATATTAGAGCGATTGATCAAGGGAGGTTTCGTTTTTCTTTATACCGATGACATGCGGCACTTCTGGCATGACACACTCAATCGAACGAAGCCCCTCTGCTCGTGTTGGATGCTCGACTATACCTCGAATTCTTCAAGTATATGCAGAGTCGCGGGACATATTATCTCAAGGGCGAGGACGAAGCCTGCCGGACTCGCTAACCGGGTCAGAGGGCAAAAGGCGTGCCGTCCTCTGACTGCGCCCTCGTTACGTGGTACACGTTCTGCACGTAATATAGAGGATAATTCGTACCGGCCCCCACCAACCTCACCTTCGCAATAACGAGATGGAAAGTTATGATGCCTGTGCGAAATTTAACTGGCTGGTCCTCGATCGCGCGGTCATCCTAATACGCTATGCACGCCTCGGGCAATTCTCGAATCTGAGTTAATTACGCAAGTATGCGATACATGGAATTTCAAGCTCGATTTCCCTCGAGCTGACACCGCACGCGCAGCCGTCAGATTTTTAAGTGACATCACGTTGAGCCAATTGTTAGGGATCATTCATCGTTGCATAACTCCGATCGAAATCGCTAGGGTGGTTCGCTTTTATCATAGCGGAAGACACGGACGGATTTTGGTTATACAGCGATGCCTAATTAACTAATTAAATACTTTAATCGTAGCAAAGCAGAGCCGACACCGACACCGAGAACATGCTCATCCGTACGGTCAGCGCACGGTCAAACCGAGGTCGCCGCGCGTAATTAAAGTCGAACAAGAGCGACAATGGGGGAACTCTTCATACGAATACATAGATGTATGTATGTACTACGCATTGTGTATACCTATGCGTGTGTACAGAGGCGTGGAGACAACTATACGGTGCCGCAGGATGAACGAGTATAATGCGAGGATGAGTCGCGACGGTATATGTCATCCACTTCACGAGAATGATCGAACCGTATCACCTGCGCGAAAACGATCGTAACTGCGAGGGGTCCGACGATGTTGAAAGTGATGTTGGTTTATTATGCAAACTGATGTAGGTATACGTCATAGCAAGAGATTGATTATTCGTCGAAAGGTTACGAGGCCCGCGGTGGCAAGGTCGACTCTTTACGCAGAGAATTAATCTCCTCCCACCTTACGTTCTTCGCCGCGCTTTAGACACAACGATTCCCATGGGATATGGATATCTGTGCCGTGGAAAAACATAGCAGAAGAAATAAGGAAATATCGGTCTGTTCGAGGAAGAGGTTCTGATATATCTCGTTTATGACGTCGGTCGTCGACAATGTATAGGAACTCTCTTCGAAGTATAGGTAAGCAGAGGCTGCAACGCGGTTGTTGCACACTTACTCTAGGTGGTCCG
Organism: Athalia cordata; assembly: GCA_963932425.1. Classification (NCBI taxonomy): domain Eukaryota; kingdom Metazoa; phylum Arthropoda; class Insecta; order Hymenoptera; family Athaliidae; genus Athalia; species Athalia cordata. The sequence goes on from OZ010626.1 coordinate 40,276,107, forward strand.
TCTTCATAAGGGTGATGTAACAATTTATTGAAAAGCCACACTGATCAGAGGTTTGGTCGCGGCAACACCTTGACGCAAGACTCTGTAGAGTTCATATTATTCGTCGCCCAGCGGAATACCGGTACCACCGTTTTTCGAACAACGGTATCGTTCGGTTGATGGTGCGGAACAAAAACCTGTGACGTGAACGCGGAAAAGAACAAGAAGTAGTGCGCCTTGGGCCAGTTCAGGTAGGAGCTACTGCGGAACGTCTACGGTGTATGGTGTCTACCTTTTGCAGCTACTGATTGCGACTGAATCAAACGAACTAGAGTTTCCACAATTACCGCGTACCAGCAAACGATAGCGAGAGACGGACGCGCGAGAACTGAGGAGGCACTCCGTACACCTCGACGCCGCTGCTATTCCATCCCTTCCGCCGCCCTCCTTCCCCCACCCCCCGTCAATTTCCACTACTTCGTACCCTGAGCAGCCAAGCTCTGTACCGCACCGACCCCTCCCCACCACTGGATGACACATCCTCCAATAACAGACGCTGCCAAGGATTACGTCACTCGAACGTTATTGACGCCGGCGAGCTCCTTGCAGCTGGGATGGGAAATGTTGGTCACAAAACCAAACCAAGATCATGGGACAAGGGACAAGGGAAAATAATAATACAAAGAAAGGTAAAGGGAATCGGTGGAGTAACTTCCGTACGGTATTACAGGTATAAAAGAGTACAATAATGTTCACGTATACGGAACATTTGCATCGCTGTTCATATATTTGGTGTGAGGTATTAAAATGATAATCTCGACCATCATCATCGTCGTACGAAATGCACACGATTATCCAATCTGCGCCCTACTCGCTGGACGTGTGGTGTAGCTTCGCCTGCAACTTTATAATCATTTGATTTCTCATATAATACGCCGTTAATCAGCAGCTATGCGCTGCTCGAGGTATTCGCTAAGTGTCGATTCCGGGGAGCAGGGTCTATAGGTGGAACGTTACCTGCGGCTCGTTCACTGGCACAAAATTTCCGCATCCGAGTGACGTATCCCTAATTAAAGGGCGATCGGTCGTGCAGTTATGCCACGCACCTATACTTGTTCGACGTTTGTAACATCTTTTTACTTCTCTGCGCAGGAAGATCAGTATAAACTGCAGTCTCGATGTACTGATACTATACATTTACTCCTCAGATATCTGTACCATCATTTCATACATACGTCGCACATACGCTGCCTACTGTTGAGCGAATGATGATGCAAAGATGATGGCCACGATTGCGTCACATTCTTATTTTACCTTTTCTTTGATAAATCGTCGTCGCTCCTGATGTACACATTTTCATCGTTGGACCGCAACGGCCATCGCGTCTTGATCGTCGTGTTACACCGTTATGTTATAATGGTTCAGGTATACGCATAGGTCGCAACGAGTTTGAAACCAGCATCCATCGTGGTACGACGTAGTATATCCGAATTATACGCAAAGCACGTACATGTGTGTACCTGTTTATATGTATAGCATATACGTACATTGGTCAGCTTCGGAAATTAAGTCGATTCTTCTAGGTATACGCGACAAATTATACTCGAAGTATAATACGTCGCATTGATACCTGCTGCTAGCGAGTAGCAAACAACGAATATAGAGAAATAGCGAATATCAGCGCATAACGGGACCAGAGGACGATCCAGTACAGTTTCATAGAATTTCTATAGTTATGTGTACAGTTAATAATTACAGGTACGTGTGTGTAGTAGATATGTACGCACGGTAAGTTTGATTGCGGATCAACTCGTGGCCTGCAAAAGTTTAGCTGGACAACTTTTTCAAAATCAAAATATACCGATCAGAACGTGAATCGTCTTAGTAATTTTGTTCATAACATGCCCGAGAGGGGGGAAACAATTTTCCAACTTGGTTCATCCTGAAAAGAATTTCCTGTCGATCAATGGAAAACCACTCAACTCTTGATAATAAGTAGATGGAATGAATTTTCTAATTACCAATTTTAGCATTGAATTTCAGAATCCAATATCCATGAAATAGGACATAGCAATGCCTATCTTGCTTAGGCGACGTGGTAGAGGGAGTCGAAACGTTATGCAATCCGGCTTCTGGTGCGAAATAAAATTTTTGAGCGAGATCTCGCGGTAGATACTTGTCCAAATAGGTATACGTATGCCAGGTGTGAATAGCGCACAAGTTTCAAGTATTATTTTATAGTGGCTCACCTCTTGATCTCTGTTTCAGGGCTGGAGGCTCTCGAGCGGGCACTGTACTGTTGGGAGGATGCCCTCACCGCCTTCAGTTCCTCCTTGAGTTGCGGAGATGCCCTAGCTCTACCCTCGAAAGCCGACGCTGCATTCACCCACGACGTCCAGGAGCTCCTCGACCTCGGGTATCACATACAGAGCACTGCCGAGCTTCTCTTCATAGACCAGGTGTGCATGCCGTGAATTTATTAGACTTGCGGGCAAAAACCAGACACTTTTTATTTATTTTTTTCTTCTCCTTTTTTTTTTTTATCCTCGACGTTGCGCTAATTCTCATTACCTGCCCCTATGTATTTGCATTCTCCAGCACTCGGTGCTTTTCCGCAACGAGAGCGAAGCTGGTAGCGAGGAGAGCCGTAAGCCGTCCGTCTCGGGGACCCGCGCTTCTTCCGGCTACAGAGAAAAACACGATGCGGCGTCATCCCCCGAGTCCTTCGAATCCGCCCGCGACGGGGTAAGTTAAGTTATTATTTGTAACATATTACCGGCTGCCTCATTCTGAATAACGATTTCCGATGCGATCGCTCGGACAACTGGTTATTCATGGAAGCATATACATGATTATTTTTTTTAAGATTATCTCTAAGCATATACAAGATTATTTTTTTGACCCCTGTAATTTTTTAGGTAGCGGATCTCCGGGAGTTTGAAGAATTCTCAGAGTTTTTCCCACATTTTGAAAAACAAAAGTTATACCTCGCAGCTCTGAAACAGCACGAAGACAAAGGCATACCATGCAGGTAAACGCTTCGGATGGCAGCATATTGTTATTATTGTTATTGTTCTTGGTATATCTGTTATAATTCAGATACTAGACACACGACGGTGTCTAGGTGTTCTCTCTCTAACTGTTTTTTGTAAATTTTTAATCTGCAGGAGATTGCACACGGAATTGGTAAAGTGCGGCTCCGACGTCGAGTATCTCGCCAAGGTCCATTGTCTACGGCAGGCATTCTCTAGGCTTTTCAGCTGGCCCGCCGCTGCATCGTGGATGGCAGACATGGGCCGGCAATTGATCAGCGACCTCATCGTCTACGCGGACAGGGTCGGTGTATCTTCCGAATCGGATCTAAACGTAGCTGCGGATTCGTCCGCGTTCGGGGTGTTGATCCACGAGTAACCATAATTTCTCATCTAATTGTCCGCAGGATCCCAAGGAATATCTCACCCACTACGAAGCGATGCTCGAGTTCTTGCAGGACCCGGGTAAACGCGTCATCATGCAGGAGGAGCTCACGGGACGGAACGTCAAGTGCATAAACTTCTATGATGTCCTGATAGACTTCATACTCCTTGACGCCTTCGACGAGGTGGAGAAACCTCCGTCCTCGATAAAGGCGATACTCCAGAATCGGTGGATTTCCGCAAGTTTTAGAGAAACGGTAAGTTTCACCTCGAATGAATTTTAAACTATTAAAATAGAAGTTAGTTGAATATCGTTAGGAAATAACCGTTTCACATAAGTGAGGGGTACAATGAACAGAATAACGGGAAAATCGATTTCCAGGCTATCGGTACAGCGGTGTGGTCCGTGCTAATGGGAAAACGTCAGATGCTCAAGTACAACAAGGGTTTCCTCGCACATTTCTACTCGATTTCCGAGCAGATATCTCCTGTTCTTGTCTGGGGTTTCCTTGGGCCGGAGGGCAGCCTTCGCTCCACGTGCTCCTACTTCCGAGAGCAAGTTGTAGAGTTCCTCGTCGATATATTTAACTTCTTTAAAGTGCGATACACGACCATCGACGAACTTGCCGAGGACATACTCAGGGAAATGAAAGTCAGGGTCGGTAACATAAATCAACGGCTCTCGTTGGAAGAGTGTTAACGCTAGTGTTCATATACATATATACCCGTGATGAAGGTGCGAAGCTGAGACTTGTTATCCAGCCAACTTGTACCAGCCTATCACCTTGATACTTTTGACCAATATTTGACGGATAGTAAATGTTTTATCACCATGTACGGATAGCCAAATGCGGGTAGAAGGCTAAACGGTATAACCGACGTTCTCATCGGAACTTTGGTCGTACTTCCAGATGTTAAGTTCTTCGATCTTGATGAAACGGCGCAATCGTTGGATATTTTTATTTTACAGCAATGCAGCTAGGTGAAACTACGCAATACCTCGATTAAATGTTTATAGGGAATTCAGTGATACTCTTGTGACAAATGCCAGACTTGTAATGTAGTACTTAGGAATATATGTTGACTAGCCTGCCATATGTCATTATTCAAAAAATTAGCTGCCGAGTAGGGCTAATTCGATGGTATATAAATATTGTAAATTTTATGGTAACAGAATTAATGTGTACAGCATAAATAATTCGAAACGAATAATTATGAATATTGTATAATTAATCACGAGCCTTCGCAACACATAAAAACTAGACTTTTCTGAATCTATAAAACATTTGTTAAAAGTTAGATCCCATCCCAACATCCACCTATGGTTCTAATACTTCGATGCCTCATGTCATGATTTATATCAATAAAGGGTATTAAGTTTCGAATATAATGTTGAATCCCTCGTCATCCGACTCCTCATCAGTTGACGATGGCACGTCCGGCATTATATGAGTGATATTATTCTTTTTCTTGAAAGATGCAAAGTCTTCTCCCTCTGTAAATATCAATTCGAAGAGATCATGATCATTCGTTGGTATATCTTACTTCTCACATTTGACTAGCTGAGAAGGCGTGAATAAAAAATTAATATCTCGTACCGGCATAACCATGCGGTTGTTGCTTAAGACTGACTGACTCCAGCCCCAGGCGGTTGACATCATATTCAATTTGATGGACTTTCTCGGTAGAGCGGAGAAGTCTAGGCCAGGAGAGAACTGCAAAGAATTTAGATCACAATTTGATGTTTGAGTTATTATCACAATTTGGAGGTACAGCTCAATGCTTTAGGGATATATCCAAAGAATTATTAGTATAATTACATTTGTGAACTTTTGGAAGACGGACTTTAATTTCCCTGCCTGTTGTGGTGTGGCTTGCACAATTGGCTATGACAGCTCCAAACAGCTCCAAGTGAACGTGGTAATCCGTTTCACCGAGGGTGGTGCTACAAATATTGCAACGTTAGATTGGACTCATAGATTAAAACATGATCAACAAGTATGATGTACTGTAATGTACACTCACCTAAATTCAAGCTCATCCACCTGGACGCGCAAAAAGTAATCCTCCACCTCGTTTAGGATTATGCGCATTACGACCTCCCCATCGGTCTGATACCAATAAATTTTTGGTTTCCGCAAGGTGCAAGACAACAACGGGAACTCCATGCAAATTAACATGGATCCGCACCCTAATGGAATTGCTAGAATTCCCAAAAGGCTACTGTGATATGTATGGATTCTGAAATATTTGTAGCACTGATCTCTGTTAGATCAGTGATTTGTAGATAAAATTCCTAACCTAGTCAGAGAACTGCGGATCGACTTAGAGACCGAAATCTAGCATGAGCCCGCATTCAAATTTATATCTTCGTACGGTAAAATATGGTGTGGTGCAAAAATGGTAAATTGAATGTATCAGTCACAAACAATCGATGTCGAAAAGTGTTCCCTGACAGAGGACGCCATAAAGCCGAATTGAGATTAGAATCACTAAAAGCACGTGGCACGTTCCCAGCAATCGGCCACTTCTCCCTAGCAACTGCCCCACAAAGCCACGTGTTAAGCTTATGCATTGTTGTAAATGAATCTGCTGCGTAGAAAAATAAGCAGAGGTTATGTCGTTGAGTAGTAATTACTACTTTTATGGGTATTTGACATGAGAAAATGCGCAGCATCTTGGAATTATACTACACTTTCAGTTTTATTGATGTCGCGCCAGTTTACAGAAAGTTCGTCGTTACCAAGTATGCTAATCAAGAGCAGTTAACCAATTTATTCAGTATTCAATTCGTTATAAATTTAACATGCCTAAAATATACACATATGGTTTATAAATGTAACGTCATGAACCAAGACTCAAGCCAGCTTGATATTAGAGAGCAGGCAAGGCAACAAAAGCTTCAGTTTCGTCTTCTAAACAAATTCGTCCTACTGAATAATTTAAAGGTACGCGCCTCCGTACATGATTGGAACTCGCGCGTGTCTTCGAAAGCGCGTTTCACGGGCGCCAATTATTATGTAAATATATATATAATATATATTGCTGCAGCATCTGGATAAGACTTGTTTTACTACTAAAAACAAAAGAATTTGGGAAAAAATATAAAAAGGCGCACCGTTAAAAACTAACAAGCCCTCTTTGTAAATAATGCGCGAAATATTTTCAATCAACGCAAGTCGAACAGAATTTGCAGAGTTTGCAGGTCTCACAGCGACTGGTATGCGACGATGAATATTCCCTTTCGAGAGTCTTGGATCTTGGTCATTGGAACGAGAGGGATCGGGAGGATAATCTGGACAAGGAGGAGGTAGTGGGAGGCTGCGGCTTACCGCCAGGATTGGGGGACGGTTCTTTGAGGAGAAAACGACGAGTAGGAGACATGGATCTCTCAGAACTTGAAACCGTCGCTGGGTATGGTTGTCGTTGGATCAAACTGGAAGGCTCCGTCCGCTGTTTGTGGCGCCAGATTAATGTCATCGGTCTGGAAAATTAATGAGTCATTATCGTTATCTGCTGACAATCATTGTTTACGTGCAAACAATATTCTATCCATTGTCAGGTAACTCTTTACCTCTTCAGAGAAGTACTGTTCGATAATGTCGTAGGCCAATCTGTAAATTTCCAAATTCTCATGGCTTTGTAACATCTCGATTTTGTCTAGCCCTGTAATGAATAGCAGTGGGGGTTAATTAGTGCCAGATCAAATTTTTGTCAAAGTTTTGGAGGTATTCATTTCATTTTCTCTCGTTAACTTACCGGAGCATTCTTCAATCATATTGGCTAGCTGTTCAACTTGAGGTCCTGCCATTTTGAGCATATTATTAATACCGTCCAAGACAACTTGAACTACTTGGCTATCCTTGCAAGAAAGAAGATCGCAGAATGGTGCGATTACTCCTTCCTGAATGAGGCGTGCCACCTGCTCCCTGTTTCCACTTATCGTTAAATTACTGATCGCCCAAGCAGCTTCCTTCTGAGTCTGGAATTCTCCCTACACAACACGACAATTAGAAAAACCAAGAGTTAGAACTTAGGTCAATGATGATTATCCACCGTTCAGGAATTACTAAACACAGAAAACCTATGAGTGTGTAAATACCTTGGATAAGTTGCTGATGATAAGAGGCAGTAATTGCGCGTCAATAACTGCTTGGACCTGAGTCTGATTGCCAGCAGTGATATTGGACAAGAACCATACAGCTTCCTTACAAATTTTTTCTTTTGGATGAGTCAGTAGATTGGGGAAATGCGATAAGGCTTCGCAATTCAAAACCGTTTGAGTCTGTTCATCGGTACCCGTAACGATATTGCCAACAGCTCTCAATGCAGCTGTTTGAACTTTGGCCTCTTTATGAGACAACAGAGGAATGAGACGAGGCACAACTCCGCTATCGATGACCATTTGGATCTGCTCGTTTCCACTATCAGTCAAATAACTCAATGCCCACACAGTGTCAACGAGAATCTATAACAACGAATAACAGTGACCAAGAGTTAAAAGGTTTAAAACTGAATTGCGTGACCAAGGAATGCATAGAACTGTCACAGAGAAATGAACTCACATTAATGTCCGTATGTAGAATGAGTGCATTTAACGCTGGCAGAATGTCTTTGATTGTCCCGACTGGTGGAGGAGGATCTTTATTTCTACACAGATTGACTATCACCCACGTAACATTCCGCAGGAAGGTGATTGGTATATCTGGCTTAATGAAAGTTAAAAGCGGTGGCACAACGCCAAGGTTGATTACGTAATCTCTCAACCCAGGTCCATCTCCAATAATATTCCCTGAATAAATGAAATTCATGAAATATAACAAAGATCGTGATTCTTGAATAACATTAGCAATCGGTGTTTCGTTCCCACGTTCTGATCTACATTGAAGTCTGGGGATCGGCCTACTACTCACCTAGAGCCCATACTGCTTGTTCACAGACATTCTGCTGGCTGGACAGTAAGAGTTGTAAAAATAGTGGAACTGCTCCTGCGGCGACAACAGCCTGTGTCTGAGCAGATGTACCGCTGGCGATGTTCGTCAGGGCCCAAGCTGCCTCAAATTGCAGGGTTGGACTGCGTCAGAAAACAAATTAGTTGATCTTTCCATTGAGGAATTATTGGGTGCTCAAATATTTTCAAACTGGTGTCGGATGGTGGAAGATATAGAACTCACATTTCATGTCGTTCGAGGCAGTGGACCAAAATTGGAAGAATGCCGCTTGTGATTAGGGCATCGATTGGTGGATTGCGGTCTGAAGACAGTAATTTTCGTGCAGACTGGACGGCTATTAACTGCTCAGCAGCGTCGGCGCTTCCAGCTTTTGCTACCAACTCGACCAAATTGATTTTTGCCAAGTTTTTTTCTACATCATCTTCATCTGTTTATAAATTCATTACTAAATCATCGTTTCACATTGAACACGCAAGTATCATAATTGAGTGAATAAGAGTTTTAAATTATTTAATTTGGGGGTCATTGGCTAGAAGGTGCTAAACCCAATTCACCTGAACAAATGAGTTAGCATAACGAAGAATTGGTACCTCACCAAACGAAGAATTGTTACCTGTGTAAACAGGTAACAGCCAACAAAAAAAAACAACAAAAAACAAAAAGGAAATTAAAATAAATTCACTGACCTGTGGAATCTGTTATAGGAACATTCCTACGCTTCTGCAGCGTTTCCTCGCGTTTATTTTTGCGTAATTCTACCGTCACCTCGTTTCGCCTCCTTCGCATCTCCTGTAATGAGCAATGATTGAGAAAATACATGCAACTCTGCAGCAATTATCTGACTGCTTATCAACCTCAACTGAATTATGAATTTCCTGAAAAATTTTTGCACAACAATTTGAAAATTGTTGGGGTGATACATGAGCTGGTAAAACGTAAAAACCATTTGGCTTTCATTTGCAGATTCGATAGCGTATTCGCATTGGAAATGCGCTCAAATGATTCACAAAAAATTGGAGAAAATTCATGAAATTTTTGGACTCGTAGCTGAGTCACTGAGTAAATGGTAAAAGTAGCAAATGCCGTCGAAAATTAAGAATGTGTCGGGGATACGGAAACTTTTTAGCCTGCAGGGGCGCATTTGTCGAAAATAATTGCGAAATTCATTCTTACAGCGTATATTCGTTTCCTCTGCAGTACTTACATCCTGATCTTTTCCTTTGTTCTTGAAAACTTGCATTCGATTCTTATTTAGTGGATCAGACGCCATTTTTGCGATAACCAATGTTCGTCCTAACGTGAAGTTGATGTGCCGGTTACAGACACTGTGCCAAGAATTTTCTCGTTATCCAGCCTATTTCACAATCTATTTCAACTGCTGCATTCCGTCGTGTGATTATTTGACACTCGAATATGCAACACCATGCATAACAGATTTCTTTACGATTATCACACCAATAAAGTCACGTTTTCCCCAACAAATACAGCTCTTACACTTTTCGGAAAAACGAGAAGAATGAAGAAGACGGTGTTCCGAAATTTCTCAAATTTACCAACTGCGGACTGACAGCTGTCTTGACCGTTCATTCCGCGCCTGCATCGAATCCACTCTCGAATCTACTCGAATCCATCGCTACACAGTGACGTCGACGGACCAATCAGCGTTCAATCTCGAATCGCTCACAATGTGGCTGTTACCACTTAAGCCTAGTCTCCAATGGAATGGAACGTTGCTCCGAGCGACGTCATATCCAAGTACACCATGTATACATATATACATCACACCGAGTACGCACTATTTAACATGAATTTTATTTCTTTGATTGGTGACGTCTGCGCTTCGTCGCCTCCCAAGTCTGATCCCATCGGAGATTTTAGGACTTGCGTTGCTCCGGGTAGCGACTAGTAGGCTGTAGCTGTGTTGTAGCTACACCGTGCAGTCCACACCCTCGTAACCTTTAGTAGAGATATATAGCAAGTTTAGTGATATGACCAATGTCATAGAGATTTGTGGCAATGATGCAAATTGCAAATTCGAATTATCAAACGAGGACAGCGTAATCGAATATGTCGATTCGTCGCTCTCCTATAATGAATACTTCTTCAGATATTTACGGAGCAACACTCCCTGCATCATTCGAAATGCTACGGATTCATGGCCCAGCAGACAAAAATGGCATACAAACGACGCGCCAAATTTCGAATACCTGAAAAAAATATTTGGTCAGCATCGCTTGCTCGATTCAGTCATGATCAACAAATAACGATAATTATGAATGCTTGAAAAATGATTGCAATCTATTATAAAACACCAAATCGTCCAAGAGGTTTGAATAAATCACTGTGGACCAGACCCCAAATCTTTTATGACCGACAAAATATTTCCACAGGCTCCACTACTGTACCTGTTGCTGACTGTACAAAGAGAAGTTACAATTCGCAAATGAAGCACAATATGACAATGAACGATTACATAGATTATTGGGTGGCTTACCGTAACTCTGGGTATGCAGCCAACATGCCGTCGCTGTACCTGAAGGACTGGCACTGTGTGAAGAATTATCCCGATATTCCCATCTACCAAGTGCCTCGGTACTTTGGATCTGACTGGCTTAACGAATATTATACTGAGCAGGAAGGATTGGACGACGATTACATGTTCGTATACATGGGGCCAAAGGGAACTTGGTAAGACTATGCCCAACCAAAAAAAATGTTTGCCAAAAATAGCCATATCGTAAAATCTTCTCATCCCTCTTCATGTTTGCAGGACTCCATTCCACGCAGATGTTTTCTCATCTTACAGCTGGTCAGCCAATATTGTAGGAAAAAAACGCTGGCTATTATTCAAACCCGGGGAAGAAGACAGCTTCAGAGATAAATACGGGCAACTGATATATGACGTGACTCAACATGCAAAGTATAATGACAACACGGTGAAACAATTTGAGATTATACAGCATCCAGGTGATATAGTATTTGTACCATCCGGTTGGCATCATCAAGTTTGGAATCTGGTAATTTGCCTTAATACTCATTTGGCCAATGCGAGCGAATGAACGCTCGTTAAATGAAAGTGTATTATCAGGAAGACACCATCTCGATCAATCACAATTGGATCAACGCTTGTAATATTTGGAATGTGTGGGCGTGCTTAAAAAAGGAGTTGTTGGCTGTGAAGACAGAAATTGAGGATTGCCGCGCTATGGATTCCTGGGATGAACATTGTCAAGTAATGCTGAAAGCGTCCCATGGAATCAACTACGTACAATTTTATAAATTTCTATGGTTCCTTGCCAAAAAGCGTATTGCATTGATCCAGGAGATGATTCCTATGCTGAGTTTTGGAAGGTGGCATCTGGGAAAAAATCATTGCCTTTACGATTTGCAGCAAATTATGCTCGTGTTAACAGACATGATAAATGATGTCCATGAAAAGGGTATACATTCTCTAGTATTCCCCAAAACCGACGCAAGTTCACTCGTTGACGAAATCGGCCGGATTTTAGCTGGAAGTGATTAAATTCGATGTTTGGATAAAAATCGAATCGGAACACTATGGAGGTAATGATACAAGCTTAGATCAGTTTTGTTTTGTTCTTCATTTTGTTCCAATGGTAGGATAGCTCTCGAGTTATCTCGTAATTTCCGCCCTTATTAGTAAAACATCTCAGCTGCATGTGTTATGGTGGTTGAAATTTGGAGAATAGTGAATACAGTTTTTATCTTACCAAACACAAACGTTGATATTATTTATTTTTGTACCTCAATCAATCTTTCATAGAATTCAGGATCGAATGATATATAATTACCATACTTGTACAAATGAGCCAAATTTATTTATAGTTATATAACATTCTTAACCATGACATGGTAAATATTTTAAAAAAATTTCATTCCTTATTACTACCAATCGTGTATTGATTATTATAAATTCATATTCACAATTTCTTCACTTATAACTTTCGCTATTGCACAGTAAAATTTCATCGATGTTGAAATACGATTATTCTATACGAGTAGGGCTTTCAAAACGATTTCTCAAATGTGTTATCAGTTAGTAAAGGAAATACAAATCGCTGATGTAAAATCAGTGAACCTTTGCCCAGCAAATTAAGTAGTTGACTGATTTTATAGGTGTCTCCTTAATGGCCTACGGAGTCCCCTGATATAGCACGCTGTGAAAGCTCCATCAGCTTCAAGCAACGATTGGTGAATGTACCGATCGGATCGCACAGTGGCCAAGAGAAATAATAAATTCAGAACGGCAAAGAATATTAACAATAACTGTATCATTGAAATGTAAGTTTTACTTAATAAAATTAATGCTAGACAATCGGTAACTCTGTCAGTCAGCATACAACAGTTGCCGATCTGATAATTTTTCACAGTTTTTGAGCCAGAGAAACAGAAGAAGCATGCAATCAAACGGGGATGTCGAGCACTGATGAGTGTCAACTAATCAATATTCACATGATTTTTTTCGTTCAACAAACGATCTAATCCATCTACACTTAGTTATAACTCAACGCGGGTATGTGTAATAGAACCGTGGATGAAAACTGTTGCCTTTCAATTTAAAATTTACGTCTGTGTGTGATTGCACGAAATTTTTGTTCTGGGTAAAGAAACTAGACCGACCGAAACGAGATTGACAGTCGCTCGCTCTAGTTTAGTATTTGAGCAGCCGTAAGCATTTTCTCATAATTTATTTTCCTTGAAATCTCTCTTTATACCTATATTGAACAATGTAACGCCACATTTAAAACTTTAAACTTCATGTATTGTCCCAATTATACTACCAACTGAATAAGCATCAATACATTATTATTTAATCTGTGCATATTCAAATTATATAGATATATAGGTATATGTACACCGGTGATCGGGTACGTGAATATTTATGTATATTTTGCATACATATCAAGTATACGCATACGGTATATTAGCTAATAAAAATGTACAAAATTTATGAGACAAGTTAGGATTGTTTAAAACTCAAATCCAAAGAATTCTAGCAAAGTGGTTGATACAAAGCAAGTGATTACGAGCAATGTGAAATCTGGGAACTATAACTTTTGAGAAAAAAAAACGAACAATCCAAATATTCACTAAAACTGCTCTCATTTGAATGAGAATATTATTTACATACATGTAAGATAAGTCGCTTACAGTACATCTATCAATGACAACTCCGCTCCTTTGTGCCGAACTTTGTCCATGTATGTATAAATTCCATGATATGCGCTTTTTTATATCCCGACTAAAACACGCTTACCTATAGGTATATTGCAATGTTTGACCTGTACCTCCTACATCTAGTATCATCTGTTGCGTAGATATGCTTGGCATGAAAGGTGCGGTACGTTCGATTTCTCGTTACCATCAATTTATTGTTTTTTTTTTTTTTCAACTTTTTAAGAGTTGGAACCACAGAAAAAGGTCGAAATTTCACTTTGAGCAAAATCGTTAATTGAATATAAAACTATAAATTATGTGCGTTTTCCTTTCATATTACTTTTCCTCATTATTCATTGATCATCTGATTGAAATAAAATATTATTATTTGGTAGGTATTAGGTGGTCTTATTCGCGAGGAATGCAATAACTTGACAACTTCAAGCTTTTCTAATTGCTCTTCTTTTTATACACAAAAAATGAACCATATTTACATCGAAACGGGATTGAAAAAGACGGATGACAAAGAATCCAAAAGCGAATAGGTGATGAGTTTCAAATTTGAATTGTAACTTTGAAGACAGATGTAAAATTGTTAGATTTGTGAGATCCTGCATTGATTTAGATTAATGTGTTTCTCTGCATAAATTTGGTAGCTTCAACTTGCACGGCAAGGATATCTACAATTCTTGTAGCCCCCATACTACGAAAAGTCTGACGCAATGATTAAGAACAATTAACATTTTGGCAAAGACAGTCAGACTTTTCAATATATTGAGGCTACTTTAATTTAATAGTGATACATATTCGTCATGAATACATGTATCGTGATACTCACATAAAAGTCAGTTTATTTAAAAAAAAAATTCTCTCCATGAGCTATACAGGATTGTCGAGAGTTTTCTGCACCAACATTTCTCAGACATTGAAATTTCTCAAGGAAGACTAAGGCAAATTTGACATTCATCAAAACTCATCGAACTAGACGCAATGTATAGCCAAATATTGGGACGAAAACTCTGGCCTGATAAAAGGTTCTGAGTCTCTGCAAGATGCAGAACCAACTATCAATGAATATCCCTTTTGGATATTTACACTTCGTTTAATTGATTCTAAAACAGAACTGAATTGAAGAAAATTCCATCTCAATTGGGAGTGCAAAAAGAATCCAGTTGTAACATCTCGACACAAACTTGTATAATCGTATTAATTGAAGTTTCAGCACTGGCACAACTCGTTTGGTTTTAGAAGGGCTTTCTCTACTTACATTGGATGCGTCGACAAAGTTGACAAAGATGGGAGTGAGGTCATTGGAGTGATGGGCGTAGATGGCACGGGAATAGGGGTCGCAGCGATAGGTTGATGTGTATGCCTTGGTGGAGACAATAGCTCTTGTCTGTCTCTTTCTCTTTCTCGCCCAGGTCGCCATGCTTCTAAAAGCGCTTCGACCCTGTCGTCAGCAGGCCCCCACCGCGCGTTTCCAGCGGTATTCTGTAGCCAGACGACAAGAGTTCCATGAGCTGCTCTTATGTTTACTTCACCCCTGGAACAGTGAAGTTTGTTAACTAAATATTAACTGAGAAATGGAGGCAGAATTGATGTTCACAATACATTATTGTTAAAGACCGAGAAATCCACATTCAGATCATCATCACACTCACTTAGGGAGAAAGTGTTGAAATCCGTGTCTGTATTCGTGCTCCATTGCGGGAACGACAACTTGTTTGCGTTTAAAGTGACTACTCTCGAGTTTGAGAAGTGCGTTGGGTGCCGGATCTCTCCATTCGGGTAGAAAAACCACAAATGACAGTGGCTCGGCAGAGTCGGCGAGCAGTTGCTCGAAATGATTGACCATGGCCTCCATTAATTCCTCACAGTATGGCGGATTAGCTTGGAAAGAACCACTAACAGGCCTGAAGTCTAGGAAGGGTCCTCTGGATCCAAAATAGGAATCTGTATCCGCAAATGCTGAACAATATTGCCTGAAGTAGCAATTTAGGGGAGAAGCAAAGCATTCAAAAGTTACACCAAAAGTTCTCTGAAGACATTCAAAGACGGTGACTGGCAATGCCATTTGGGTAGCTTGGCCCTCGTTTATTCCCAGAAACGTTTGATACCGTTTTAACATAGACCAAACACGGGGTAGGAACATCTCGAATTTTTTGTCGTCAAAACAATTATATCTGTACAAATGTTCCAGCTTTGTTAAGTGAGTGTTGTTAATGCCCATTGTGTCGCCGTGAAAGCGGAGCATGGTTTGTTCTCGTTCTGGTAAGTAGTCTATTTGGGGTAGCCGGGGACTCGGCAGAGAAAATTGTACTGGATAACACCACACCTTTCTCTGAGTGCTCGCCGGGCCCCCCAAAGGTACGACGTCTCCTAGACCGTTATCTTTTGTAATTTGATTGTTCTTCTCCTTGACTTTTTTCGCATAGTCCGTAGAGAGGTGATAAATTTTCAAACAAATACCCTCAACGCTTGCTTTGACCGTCTCTGTCAAATGGGGTTGACATTGCCTTTTTAGATGTGCTAATCTGTCTTGAAAATCATCAAACGTCGCACCGATCGTTCTTCTTAGCCATTGGAACGTATCATCGGCGTTCCATTTAACGACCTTTCTGGAGTCAGAAGATGCCGCCCTAGATTCCATCATTTTTTTAGCTGCTTCGGCATACCTTGACAGCTGTTTCCTTGCATCGCCAGTGAATTTTGGCCTGACAAGTTTTATTGGTATGTCATTCATTATCTCACGATACATGGACATGGATATTTCAGGAAAGCATTGGCTCGGAAGTAGCGGATCAGATCCACAATCGATAACTTTCCGTTCCATCAACCATCGATTGAAGGAATCTTTTGGAGCGTCGATAGATTCTCTTGTGTGGCAGAGTTCTTGATAGCACTGCCGTAATTTGGCAAGTAATCCACATCTGAAGGCTTCGACGTCAGGATGAATATGAGGCAAGTTTGATGGTCCTCTTTCGTAAATTATCACATTAGTTGGGATCTCTAAGTCCCATGGGCCGCTGCAATAAAAATCACATTAATTAAAACAATAGCACTAATAATACTGTAACAATTATTCTTCTACACTGAAACAATAGTAAAATCAATTGAATATCAAAAGACTAATTTAAACGACTACATACGCTAGAATGAATTTCTTTGCTGCTGAACCAGCGGGATTTTCCTCGGAAGCTCTACGTTTGAGAGTTGTTGCAGGAGTACCAGGAGTTGTTGGACCATTTGCAGCAACTGGAGGTACTCCACATATTCCTAGTGGATCGGTTATAGGGTCAAATTGTGGTTTTAATAAGGGAGGCACCCAGAGAGATTCTCCTGTTGATTTGTTCCAAAAGTACGGCCGATTTTCTCTTTTGCTCCAGAATTTTTTCCACCCTTGCTGCTGGAGTTCTGGCGACAATTCTGACTCGGTGAAAACGCCTGGTGCAGCACCCTGCTGAGTGACAAGATTGGTATGAAAAAACTGGGTGCTAAGTTATTGCGCAGCAATTGTTGTATCGTTATCATTTCTGTGGTCAATCAAAACATCACCTGTGGAGCAATGGAGATCTGTTGCGCATGAGACAAGGGTGGGCAGTGCTCAACAATGGTTTGAGGTGGCGGTAATATTGCTGCCTGAAGTTTAACGGGCGTGGGTACGATAACTTGTGTGACTGGAGGACTTGTATCCTGTTGCAGCAGTTGATGATGATGCATAGGAGGTAGCGTGGACACAGATTGTCCAGCCAATGCCTCCCATGCCGAGTTATTAGCCATTTCTTGTTTGCCCCCACTGACTTCATTCATCGCTGGAATGAAATTGACAAGTATAATATAACGGTTGCTTAAAGATATAAAACTTATTCGAGGAGCTCATTCATACCTAAATTATCAACAAAAGTGAATTTGGTAGATGGGGTTTTGACATTTTTGCTCAAAAACTGGACAGGCCAAAAGACAAGCATAAATGAGCAGAGGCATGGACTAGGTTTTCATAGCATCAGAATCTAAGCGTATACGCTTGACAGACGCAGTAGCTAAGTAAACTGAAGTCAAGAAGACATCTTCTTTTGCATCGATGGGATAAAAATATCCATAGTCTCAAACTCTGAACAGACGATTACAAATTTACATGCAAACTATGGTTCCGTCATTTTTTTTTCTGTTTGGGAAGAACAAGAGAAAGATAGGTTCACACGTAAATTTCCTCAAGTCTGTATGAGGTATCAGATTCAAGATACTTTGCTGAGCTGCCATTACGGACATGGATTTTGTACAGTCTTTTGCAAATTCTAGCTTTGCCGCCAGTATATTCTCAATGACAACTTAGGCATTGCTTCTTACTCTACATCTCACTGTACGCGGTATATAATAATTTGCAGTATTATCAGAGTACAATAACGCAACTAGTATGTGAACCTACGCACAAATATATCAAATGTCTAAGAAACAGTCAACTTATAATGAAAATTGTCATCTGTAAATCAATTAACGGCAATGGAATATCACGTTGAGCTAAATATGCAACTATTCGAAAATTTATCAGCCTTTTACGCGTTCAAAATCATGATTCTGACAGCACTTGCGGAGTATCGTGTTTGTTTACAAACTAATGACACGATGGTAAATGAGTGAAATTCAAATTAGTATGAGTCCGCGGGTATACGGAAATCATGTACAACTGTCGGATTAACTTACCAGAGCCTTTTTCCGTTCGTATTCAATAGATATCCATGGCAATAGTTGAAATTCATTTATAATTATGCACAAATTGACGCGACAACATCCAGCCGTACGACGCCATTTGCCTCTGACTGCGGAGTGCGGCGTCAAGGGAAGTTGATCGGCACAGTTTACGAAGAAATAAAAAGAGTGAGGCTGGTAAGCCTTCTGCTTCTGTCTTCTTTTTTTTTACCCCTAGCGGTTGGCCGGTGAGTTCTGTGAGTTCTAGTACGAAACAAATACCATAGCAACATACGGTTAGTGCCACGGCTTAGTACAGTTCTTCGCCACCTTTTATGCGCTTCAATCTTCATCCAGAGACAATAGAGCGAGTTCATCAGATATATTCAATTTAAAGCTGATTTCTCTGAGATGAATTACAATTTCGAAATTCATCAAACGAAGGATGTATAAATATTCCAATGTCATGACTCGATATGTTTTTAGACAGCCACTCGTTAAAAATGTTGAAAAATTATAAAGCCTCCAAAAAAAAACAATTTAAAATAAAGAATGATGGAAATTCTGAAATAGTCTTGTTCTCTTATTGGGTTCTAAACTTGCGATGCCGCCGTTACGAGCGGCATAAGCACAACAAGCCTACAACAAGCGTTGCCGAAGCACACCGATCATCCGCTTTCTGCATTCGGCTGACACATGGACAGGGGCACACAGCCGTAACACCCTCACCCTTCATGAGCTTGCAATACAGTGAACAGAATCCCATAAGCGGACTCCCTGCTTCCACCTGGTAGCCATCCGCGCAACTCCTGAGCCGCTCTCGTAATCCATGCTTTGACCAGTGTTTGACCTGACTCCCCAAGTCACCAAGCCAATTTCAACGGGAAATCAAAAGCATCAAAAAATGGACGCGTCGAACGGACCACGGACTTGACTATTTTTGGCCTGTTGGCTCAATTATTCACATATTTGACACGAGGGACACCGTTGCGAAGGATATCGCGCGTTGTCTTGCTGCAGTTGCCTGTGAAATATTCAATATTTGACCTCGTATTTTATCCCGATACCATCTGCCTTTCAAAATGTCAGTCACCTTCGCTCAACGAGGTAGACCGCCGCCAAATCCAGCCCAAATACAAAAGGTGAGTAATGTGCAATTCCCGTTAATACATCGGGCCGTGATATAGTGCCCTCGATGCGTGCATGAAAGTCGTTGATGGATTCAGAAATCACCAATTCCTAATCATTGATTTACAGATGCTTGATGAGAATAGCCATCTCATTCAGACCATTCAAGAGTACCAAAACAAAGGAAAACCTCAGGAATGTGTTCAGTAAGTTGAATGATGATTATTTTCCAAACTCCTAGTGAAAGGTAACTCTTAATTCCTGGTACTACCTCTTTGTCTATTCGATAGGTATCAACAAGTCCTGCACCGTAATTTAGTATACTTGGCATCAATTGCAGATGCAAATCAGAATATACAGGCGTTACTTCCGGTGAGTTGTTAAGCTGATCAAACTGTACATTTAAGCTCTACCCCAAATTCCTGATAAACGTATTGTTACTATACTTGAAATTGATTTCCAAATGCTAGCCTCCGCAAGGCATACCCAATGGAGCTCAACATCCAATGATGGGACCCCAGGGCCCTCCAGCTGGTCCCCCTGGAGCAGCTGGGCCTGGAGCGGAGATGCCACCCAATTCACAACAGCCTTTGCCTATGTCAGGATTCAATCAAGCTCAAACAATGTCTCCAGGAGGATATCGTGGCCCTGTCATGCCGGGCCAAGGACCTAACATGAATCGTATGCATCTATTTCAAATAATTTGTGCAATTTCTATGGCTGATCACATCATCCGACTTCGTGTCCATAATATCGGAAAAATCAATCAACGAATTTGAAAGTCACCTCATGATGAACATTTTTACAGGGCCAGCTTCTGTACCAGGACCACAGCAGTACAGAGGTGGACCTCAGGGGTACCCGCAGCAGCCAAGTCCACAAGCGTACCCAGGGCCTTATTCAAATCAGAATCCCGCAGCTAATTATCAAGGACCTCAGGCTGCCGGATATACGCCAGGGCAACCCAATCAGTACGCGTCGCCTAATTCATCCCAGCAACAAGGCTATCCTGCTGCCAATCAACCAAGCTATGGACCACCCAATGCTGGAAACAATTATGGACCGCAACCCGGAGGGTATCCGCCACCCGGAGCAAATCAGCCTCCTGCTGGTTATGGTTCTCCCCTGCCCAGTCAGCAGGGGTATCCTCCACCTAACACTTCTCAACAAAATTTTCCGTCCGGAGCTCAACCCCAACAGCCTGGGCAGTACGGCAGCCCCAGCCCTCAGCCATCATACCAACAACCACCATCTCAACCCCCGCAAAATACCTACAATTCAACTCAGCCTGGAAATTATCCCCCTCCATCTCCCCAAGGGTATCCGAATAATGCCCCCCCTCAAAACTATCCACCTCCACCAACATCGAGCCCTGCTCAACCGCCGCAATCAGGCCCACAACAGAATGCTGCCCCTCAAACTAGCTACGGGAATCAACCTAGTCCTGGTCCAGGTCCAGGCCCATCCCAGTATGGTCCTACATCAACTTCCCCGCCGTTCAGCACTCCTCCAGCCAGCGGGGGCAGTACATATGCCCAGAGTAGTCAATCTGTTAGCACGCCATCCGTTGCTTCCACACAAACATACCCGCCCAGTAGCGCCGCTCCAACTTCGCAGGGCGGCGGCAGCAGCGGCTACGCACCCCCAGGACCCACTCCCTCTGGGTACCCCGTGCATCAGCCGCCTCATCAAGGGGCACATCCCCCTTCGCACCCACCACCCCATCAGCCATCCCATCCGCCTCCTTCTCATCAGCCGCCTCATCAAGCTCCACATCAACCTCCGCATCAGTCTCCTCATCAACAGGCGCATCAGCCTTCGCACCAGCCTCCTCATCAACCATCCCCCCATCAATCCCAGCATCAACCACAGCACCAGCCATCGCAACAAACGCAACAGCAATCGCAGACTTCTCCACAGCAACAACAACAGCAGCAGCAACAGCAGCAGCAGCAGGCCCAGCAACAAGCGCAGCAGCAGGCGCAGCAGCAGGCGCAGCAGCAGGCACAGCAGCAACAACAGCAACAACAACAACAACAACAGCAGCAGCAGCCACCGAACCTCGCTCCGAGTGGCTTCCAACCACCATCGGGACCTCCCCAAGGGCCTCCACCACCTTCCGGGCCGCCGCAACCTTCCAGTGGCTATGGCCCACCTCAGTCGCATCCTGCCACAACGCAAACTTATGTTCCCTCATCCCCTGGTGGACAACCCCAAGTATATTCACCGCATCCTCCGCAAGGCGGGCAGCATTATGGGCACCCGCAATACCCGCCTCAGGGTTATCCTCCGCCTCCTGGAGGTCAAGGCTATGGACAATATCCGCCACGGCCACCGGCCGGTCACATGCCGCCACCGCCTGGCCCACAAGGTCCTGCACCCCCTAATCAATATGCCGGATACGGTTACCAGCCTCCACCGCAATAATAATCAGACTGCTAATTTCCCGATACGGTGTCGTTGATTATTTGCGCATAATCAGTGATTACTTGTGTCGATTATCTTTGAACTTTTAACATAACAGGCCATCTGTGACACATTTGTGGAACGTACGTTTCATCTTATTACATCATTTTGTACATATATAACAAATTTAGGCAATTTACTAAAATTGACCCGATTCACCGAGTTGAAAATCGCATAGATCATCAATCATGATAATACTAAGTAGCCATTAATTGGAGCAGGTCGTAAATGGATTTTAACAAAAACCACTCACGCGCCATCGTACGAAAACGCCAATCGCGGTTCAACCTACTCTGTGTACGATGTATAGCGACGAAATCAATAATATTCAATTTCATGTAGTACAATGTAAAAAAAAACTATATTATTCTCAATTTGTAACAATTAAATTCTCAATAAAATATAAAAGACAAAAGTAAGCGTTTTCCACATCTATGTATATCAGTACCTCACAATAGTTGTATTGCTTTGAGCAATTTTCAGTCTTTGTTCAGTGAGCAGCAAGGTACACCTAGATTTCTGAGGTGGGCATCAAATTGGAAAACTGGTCAGCTGATGACTTGTGAAAATTCTAACTGAGGGATCTTCACCCATGTCAGAGTTCTTCTCTCGGTTCAGAGTTCAGAGGTCGGCATTCGCAGGAATTTTGGGGTTGCGGTACTTCCTCCATGCCATCAAGTACGACCACCTTATTTTTCAGTCTGCTACTCCATTCCTGTGATTTGGCAATCGCAATAAATAATAATGCGAAAAGCATGTCCAATACAAACATCTGTAGAAAGATAATTTGTACTTTTACCTTGATTAGAATGGCGTGGTAACAAAATATGTTTTGAGGCATCAAGTTTTCTCTAGCAAAGGATTGTCCGGCCCGGGATATCTTGTACGCGACATCATCGTGTTTCTTGGCCCATTTGATCTTCTCTACAATATCTG
The DNA here is from genome assembly GCA_963932425.1 of Athalia cordata. NCBI lineage: Eukaryota > Metazoa > Arthropoda > Insecta > Hymenoptera > Athaliidae > Athalia > Athalia cordata. The sequence goes on from OZ010626.1 coordinate 40,298,848, forward strand.
TTAGATCATGTTTAATAGGAACGTAATGAACATAAGGCTCGAGCTGCTTGTAGAAGAATTCATAGTATTTAGACTCCTGCTTGAATACCAATGCATCTCCCGCCAGAAGGTAAGGGAATCTATAAGATGCTACAGTGCCATCAATATTGAACTGATATTTATACTGGAATTGAAAAATAAGTTATTAAAGCCTAGTTACGGTATAATGTTCTTAGTTTGCAACGAAAGAAATATGTCTTACATCAAAGAAGTTAAAAAAAGACGTGTGATTCTGTTTCGGACCATACTTATCCATTTCACTTTTGAAGAAAAAAAAATTTGTTATGGATGCATTGATCAAATCGGGATATTTTCGGGAGATGTCTATCAAATCTAAGCGTTCTCTTCGGGAGTCACGTCCTCGCCAAAAGAGCTTCTCTATTTTAGTACTCCACGATAACTTGGTATTTCCTTGAACTGATAGCGTGTCTAACATGACCCTGTGATTTATAAAAGATGATTAGCCGTAATTTTAGATATCTTGAAGTTTCGGAATTAATTTGCCGCACCTTCCCATATTTTCGATCGATGATTCTGTGATATCGTAAGTGGGCATGACAATGTCTTTAGTGTCATTGGAGCCACACCAAGAGAATACGGGGTATGCTGTTGCAGTGCTAGAAACTAGAGGCCAATCTCCCAAGTTGACAAACAATTCTGTATCCGGCAGTGTGACTTTTCTTGCCAGAGATAGTAAAATTGCATCCATGAATATCTTAAATCCCACATGCTGTCCATAGCAGTGTCTGTAGACCTGCGGTAACCAGATGAGAAAGGGATAAAGTAATGGTCAACTTAAAGGTACTCTTTTGCCCTCAGACTACCTACCTTGTTTGATTGGATGATATAATGACAAATACTGACACTATTTGGGTGGTTAAATTCTTTGACAATATCATTTCGAATAATATTGAAATCTACGTTTGCAAATGGCCCCAAATCTGACTGTATTTGACTATAATTTTGTGGACATTCGTATCTCTCTAACCAGTCAGATAAATTCTCATAGGGACAATAACATTCCTCCTCATATACTGGACCTGAAGAGCATACCTATGTTAATTGAATGTGCACTTGCAGAGACAAAAATCACATATTTGAACCAGTTCTTACCCTTCAAAAGAAGTGGTGACATTGGCAAATGTTCATTTTTTACTTTGATAACAATTTTAAGATTGACACACGTCTCATAGAGTCTATATCGAATAATGAAACTACCATCCTTGCGATTCAAAATTTGTTCCCAGATGCGACACGGACTTCCAAGAAGTGTTTGCCCTACTATCGATACGGATACAATTCCTTCTTCTGCAGACACAGAGATGCTGAAATTAATTCACTGTCTGTATTGGAAATAATGAATAACAAAGATGAGAATGCATCTAAACAATGAACAAACTTTTACATCTGTACAATAAACTAACTTTTGATCACTTTTATCCCGCAACTGCAGAAATATGTAACGGGCACGCATCACAATTGTCTGTGGATGTAGACCAGGCCCCCAAACAAGAGTCTTTGAGGGAATAATCTCATCAACGACGTCATTTTTTGTAAAGAGTACTTCTTGGCAGAGGCAGTAAAAGATAAAGTAAAAGTACTTCATCGTATCGTTATGAGGATTCACTCCTCTAATAAGTGAGTAACGTCTGTGGCGATTTGTGAGCGGAAAGGATAGTGGAGGTTACGTATACCATAGAGTTCAGCGGTTACAGGACATCTGCATAGGACGGTTGTTAGCTATAAATCTACTCTCAAACGCTACAAATAGACTGCAAAGAGACCGTTATACTTTTGCCCAACTTATGCCGCTATCGGCGTGAACTCTGCGTGCTGTATCGAAGATCCCGTAAATCACCGGCTTAATTAAATGAACACTGCAGCATTTACTCTCCGTTGGCCTTGCCGCGCGTCTTCGCTAGTCCTCTACTTACCGTGATTCAAATGAATGGCGGCGCATTGGCCAGACTGTAATTATAGCAACGATTCTAGGGACGTGGCTAGTGCTAGAACATCTGATGTTTTCATCAAGTGTTATCATAACCTATTATTATTCTTACTGACAGCACATGATTTGTGAATTTATAATGTGATTTAACTTGACCGAGTGAGAGTGCAGGAAACTAATCAGGCATTAGGCAGTGTGATCGAATATAAAGCCTCTCATAACTTTGTACTATCAAAAAAAAGTTCGTCAATAGCTTTTGTACAGGTTAGTAAGAGGTATCATGAAGTGAAATATGTTGAGATACGTTTTGAAGAATCGTATGGACCGTCATACGATCTCATTATCCAGTGTATGAAAAGCTACTTCGAGTATACACAGTGAAATTCTTTCATTCTTCTTATTTTTTACAGCTTAAAGACGTACTACTTCAGATGCAAAAGTATAAGCGATGAAATTCAAGACTCGTATTACATAGTATTCACCAACTTCATGCTGCCAAAAAAAGTTTCTAATCGCAACAGATCAAGATGCATAACATATCTGGACAGTTCCGGAAGACAACTTGGGATCCCATCCTAATAATTGCCCAAATAGTTGCTGTTCAAAGCACAATGTACGTTTGCTTGGGAGTCTGGATATGGATTGTTGTGTCACTCCTTGGATCAACAAAATCTCTTGATTATGCATTTCAATATAGTGAAATTCACGTTCGTGACTTTGGGGGAAAAATGGTGATCACGATATTTGTGCTCAACGCGTTGATAGGGGCCATAGCTCTATGGTGGATTGTACAAAGAACTAAACAGTGCATGGACTTTGCATGTACAGCGCATTTAATCCACCTGTTTTGCTGTTGGGGTTACAACTACAGTTTTCCTACAACTTTTAGCTGGTGGTGTTTGAATATTGTTTCTGTAAGCATAATGTGTGTTTGCGGAGAATTTTTGTGCTTAAGAACCGAACTCCAAGCAATTCCATTGGGAATGAACACCCAAAAAACAGCTTTGTAAAAATTAGTTTATACCTTACAAGTATTCTAATCTACCTAACTTATTGATAATAGAAAAAACGATTGAAATGTTGTAGATTAATTTTCGAGAGATTTAAAAAAAACATACCCAGAAAAAACCAAACAGATGACGTATATTCTCATTTATCCCGGAATCAGAGTAGTTTTCGGGTTTCAGATCAAATATGTGCACATTGTGCTTTTACATCTTATATTTCACGAGCCTATATAATAATAGCGACAAGTCTGATAGTTGATGTTAGTTACATTCGTTATACTATGATTTTTAGGATCTCAAAGAAAATTGCTTAGTGGTGGACATCCTCCTTGACGAATCTTAGGCCACAGTATCCGCAGGCGTGTGTCCCAGGCTTATCCTGTAAAATGGGAAAAATTAGTATTAAATTTGATACATTTGATCGGTGGTTGGTTGTTGTTCACATAACTTTACTGTTCAGTGGACAAATTATCAGCTTTTTTTTTTAAGCAAGAAAAATTTTTATGACAGTCATTGAAATTGATCATACCAGATTAATATAGACTTTAGGATGGCCAGTAGGCCCACCACCTCCGTCACAGGCAATAACCCTTTCATTAGTTGGAGTAGGAGGAACCTCGGCTATCAAATCGATTGCCCAGTTGGGATTCACATGCTTCGGTTTGTCCACAAACCTGACCAGCCGATAATCATCCTTATCCCATTTCTAGAATGATAACAGCCAATTTATTTGTCCGTTATTTCATCACACGACAATGAACTTTAAACGAAGCAGAACTTCAACAGTACGTTCCAATCTCATAGTCAACATAGCCTCAAATTTACGTAATAGTATCAATTAAATTTAAACAACTTGTAATTGCTAATAACCTGGCCAGTGTGAGTTTCTTTTTCAACCGGCTCCCAAGAAGTTTTGTTCCTTATCCCAGTAGTCAAAATTGGTAGATTTATCTTGCAAATTTTCGTATGATTTCCAAGCAGACAGACTATTTTTTTGCTCGCCATGATTGATTATTTGCTTTGAAGGTGGCTGCAGGTCACTGCATTGATCAAGTAACAATAGACCGTAGTGGCGTTTGACGTCTCGGCGTCTATTCGCATGTAGTTTTTCTATTCCCACTATCTTCCGATCTCTACTGTCACACAGAAAACTTTCCTAGTAAACAATGATTTCTCGACGGTAATTTGATCAAGGAGTGATCATAGCGCTCTGAACCAGTTTCATCAAAAGTGTCAATCCGATTTTCAAGAATCCCCCAACGGCCGCCATGGAGGTAAATTTGACGTAAATAATTTTTTGGAACAATGGGGTCAATTCATCAATATGTACACTTATACCTAGTTTCGAATTTCAGTCCAACCTTCAGATTCCTCTTCCCTTGGATTCCACAAAATCAAACAATCTAGAGGACCGAAGGCTATGGGTGGGAAATTTGGATCTAAGAATCAATGAGTAAGTATCAAAACACCGTTTTCGTTCTTCACTGGCTTTCACCAATTTTCAGGCTGATAATAAAATTTTCAAGACTGTGATAATAATTGTTCTATCGTAAGTAATGAATGATCTAGAAAAATTAACTGTTTGTTTGCCAACCGGTACCAACTACTGAAACTCGTTCAAAACCATGGAAAAATTGAAAAGTTTGACCTGCTATTCCACCGCTCGGGGCCACAAGCTGGCCAGCCCAGAGGATATGCATTTGTAACCTATGAAACAAGCTGTGATGCGGAGAGGGCGAAGCATGCACTTCATAATGTCAAGATTGGGACTAAGACTATCGTCGTAAGATGGGCGCATAGTGTGAATGAGGTATGATTTACAAATGATGGGAATGATAGCCCTACTCTAAATTTGGCAAAGTATAAGTATTTTTTTAAATTCTATCTGATTTCAGAGCGACATGGATAAGCCAAGACCCAAGATTGACATTCCTGCCTTGGCAGGAGCTAAGAAAGAGGACAAAAAAGTCAGGTGAGTGATGAATAATTACATAACACACGAAATCTACGCTCTGTTTCTGATGATGTTGATTCTTTTCAGTCGAGAAACTGCGATACAGGCAATCGAGGCTAAACTGAAGATGATGAACGAGTCTGAGGAGGAATTTGAGCTCAATAAGCCATTGGTTGGAACGCCGATAGTCCAGCAATACCAGAGACCTGAAATTGTGAAACCGTCCACCTCCAACAGATACCACAATCACAGGGGTGCTCGATACCAGAGCAACAAACCCTACAATCGATCTAGACCGAGAAGATAGTCATTCTAGATTATCGATTTTGCATTGCCATAATTAAGTAGTTTGATCGAAGAACTATTATAATTCGTATCAATTCAACCAACTAATCACTCATTTATTTATTTTTCGCGTTCGCTGTGTCCCATACATAAACTCATGGATCATTGATCGTTTTAAAATAGGAGCTTTTAAGCTGAAAATGATTCCTACAAATTTAACTATACTAACAGGCGTTATGGAAATACAAGTATTTTCTTTAATTGTTGACACTTTCGTCCAGCATATGTCACACGTACATGTATTTTCCTACATTGTATTATAACATTTTTGATAATAAATATGTACACGAAATCCTGCATTCCAACTCAATGTCTGAGCTATGGTCTAAAGCTGAGCTCTCTCAATTTGTGTAATCTACGATTTTCTACTTTGTATTGATTTGAAACAAAGAGCAGAATTTTTCACAAAGAAGACTTAAATGAATAGAAGTCACTTATTCAGTGGCATACTTCGTTTTTCCTCGCATCATGTAAGGTAAAGGAACAAGTCCTGGACATGGAAGTTGCCCAGGAATTTCACAAATGCAACTTTTTTCACATCCTATGCCAAAATTAGCAGGATTATCTTTTTTCTCTGCAAGTACAGCTTCATGAGCTAAAACGGCTTCTGACTTTCCAATAACTGATATCAGATGCTGCAACACTTCATCTTTGGGCCTATCGTCAATATCTATCAACATGTGTCTGCCATCATCTGAAAAAATTTCGAATTTGTCAATGGTCATGTCTTAAGCATGCAACAATAAATAATACCCACCGTAATAGCATTTGATAAATGGGGTTGGTGTCAAGTTTTTGAACGTGATGACCTGAACCTTTGGATTTTTGTACTGCAGTTGAGGTAGACACCAGAAAACGAAGTCCCTACAGATTAAATTTACAAAATATTTAGTATCCTTCCCTATAAAGACGAATCTTCCAAAGTAGCTGGTACTTTCAACTTTAATACAAGTACCTGGCACCAATGTGATTTTTGCCTGCAGTATTATAGTTCAACGAGAATATTTTTATTTTATCTTTCAATACTAGTGTACCAGCCTGTAGATATTTCAACGTTCTTCTGATCGGTGCGGGCCCTCTCATAAAAGGCATTTTCGAAGATTATTTTATAACTCAATAACCTCAAAATCTGCGACGCCGATCCGCGCTCACAAAAGCTCAACAACAGATCGAGCTATCTATCCTCAATCGAGGAGGGAGCTTGGGAGTTGCAGCGAAAGCGCGCAACTTAAGTGACGTAACGTAACAGAGGAGTGATTTCCTTAAATCTGATACCCATCTACACTCAACGATCTGACAGCGATGATCTCCGGCTGATGATAGAAACTGATGTTTAGAGAATTTAAGATTCAAGCACGTATGAAGAATAGATTCTTCAGTCAAAGATAGGACTATAGTGCTGCTGTCTTTAATAAAAAAAAACTAGCCGACATAAGGTGAAAAAAACAAACCCTGCTCCATTTTTTCGTGCCTTTCACTGTACGTATTGCAGTGTTGCATGAATAAACTCTTACCCAGTTTCAATTTTTAGTGCCAGCCACGTGTCTGGTGAGGCCAGTTGAGCCGATTTGTGTATGATAACGATCAAATTTTATAGAGATAAAAATAATATCGAGCGAATACTCAGTTTGTAACGACAGTCAAAATTTGACGAGTAGGTACGAATCAAATAATCAGTCAGTATTCATTACAAACCATTTCAATTCAAACTTGTGGTTAGTTCAAAGGTCCTTACCCTATATTTTGCCATCACAAGTCCAGCCATATGGTTGGCAAGTTTATAGATATTGGAGATTGATTGAAGAGTGGCAATTACATAAAAGATAAATTGAATTGATTTCATCTGAACGTAGGAAGCAGTATCAATATTGCAAAAGCCAAGATGAACACCTCGATGACTGGGAAGCAGATTCGACAGGGGTTTATAGATTTTTTTAAATCTAAATCTCACGAGTATGTTCATTCAAGCTCAACCATTCCTCATGATGATCCTACACTACTGTTCGCCAACGCTGGAATGAATCAGGCATGAATTACACTATGTTCGATAAGTATAGCTGGAAGTTCTTGCACCTGATAACCATCATACTTGCTGCTAAACTTGAATGAAGCTTCCACATTATGTAATATGTAACTAAATGAAATGCTCATCTCAGTTCTATAATTTCTAGTTCAAACCGATATTTCTTGGGTCAGTCGATCCTAGTAGCGATATGGCAAAATGGGTACGTGTGGTGAACACGCAGAAGTGTATCAGAGCAGGCGGCAAGCACAATGACTTGGATGACGTAGGAAAGGATGTCTATCATCATACGTTTTTTGAGATGATGGGAAACTGGTCATTTGGGGATTACTTCAAGGTGAACTGAATGCCGCTTACTTTTCTGGCTGAAAAATAATCTACATTACTTTTAGAAAGAAATTTGTGCCTGGGCTTGGGAACTACTGACTGAAGTCTTTAAATTACCTGGTGATCGATTGTATGTCACCTATTTTGGCGGGGATGAGAAATCTGGACTCAAACCAGATGAAGAATGCAAGCAAATCTGGATTGATCTTGGGTAAAAAATTTCACCTAATACACTGCTACAAGTTCTACTGGAATTCTCATCGTGAACATTTCTAGGATCAAGCCATCACATGTGTTACCAGGCAACATGAAAGACAACTTCTGGGAGATGGGAGAGACTGGGCCTTGTGGTCCCTGCAGTGAATTGCACTTTGACCGTATTGGCGGACGAGAGGCAGCTCATCTCGTTAACATGGATGACCCAGATGTCTTAGAGATCTGGAATCTCGTATTCATACAATTCAACAGGTAAACTACCTGAAACTGCCTTATTCCAGCGCAGAATTCAGAAAAGTCCTTGTTTTTATTTTGTGTCAGGGAGTCCGATGGCAGCCTCCGTCCTTTACCTAAAAGACACATAGATTGTGGTCTTGGGTTGGAGCGTTTGGTATCTGTCATCCAGGGGAAGAGAGCTAACTATGACACAGATTTATTTGTGCCTCTTTTTGACGCTATTCAAAAAGGAACCGGAGCTCCGGCCTATCAGGGTAGAGTTGGTAATGACGATCAAGACGGGGTAGATATGGCATACAGAGTCTTGGCCGACCATGCTAGAACTATTACAATTGCGCTGGCAGATGGAGGTATGCCAGACAATACAGGCAGAGGGTACAAAATTTTCCACCAAATAATATCTTTTTTCGAAATCCAGGTGAATTGATACACGTTACTCTGATCTAATCCTTTAATCATAGGTATGTATTGAGAAGAATTTTGAGGCGTGCTGTTCGATACGCAACTGAGAAGCTGAATGCCAAGCCTAGATTCTTTGGCTCATTGGTCAACACGGTCGTAGAACTGCTCGGTAAATTTTATTTGCCTGAATAACGACAAGACTAGATTTGCTAATGGCTCAGGTATCAATTCACGCGCTCATCTCGAAATCTGTACCGCAGGTGATGTTTTTCCTGAACTTAAAAAAGATCCACAGTCGATAATCGATGTCATTAATGAGGAGGAAGAACAATTCTTGAAAACACTATCTAGGGGACGCAATTTGCTAAACAGAACAATGGCAAAGCTGGAAGCCACTACTGTTGTTCCGGGAGATGTTGCTTGGAGACTCTATGACACTTATGGATTCCCAGTTGATTTAACACAACTTATGACAGAGGAGAAGGGACTGACTATAGACATGAAAGGCTACGAAGAAGCCAAGAAACAAGCGCAGGCAATTAACATAATAGTTGCCAATTACTACCATCGAATAATCTAATGAGAGTAATAACTAGATTATCTTGCTTTTAATTTTAGATGTTGTCCCAGGGCAAGGCTGGAGGGGTAGATGATCAGATCAACCTGGACGTCCATGCAATCACAGAATTGCAAAATAAAGGCGTGAAACCTTCAGACGATAGTCATAAGTATAACTATGAAGCAAAATCGTCAGATAAGAATGCTGAATATGAATTTGCTCCCTGCACTGGCACAGTGATTGCTCTACGATATATGAAGCAGTTTGTCGAGCAAGTAACCTCAGGTCAAGAGGTGGGAATCCTGCTTGATCAGACAAATTTCTATGCGGAACAAGGTGGACAAATTTATGATGAAGGATTTCTGGTGAAAGTTGGAGACGAGGTGATTATGGGATTTCAAGACCCAACGATTCCACATCATTCGTAATAATCTTACAGTTGGAATAATTCTTACAGAGCACGGAAGTGCGCATCAAAAACGTCCAAGTGAGAGGTGGCTACGTGCTGCATATTGGAACAGTTGGTGAAGGGACGTTAAAAATCGGCGATAAAGTTCATTTGAATGTCGACATAGCGAGGCGCCGCCTGATTATGAACAATCATACTGGAACTCATGCTCTAAATTATGCCCTACGTACTGTCTTAGGAACGGAAGCCGATCAGAAAGGATCACTAGTGGCTCCTGATAGATTGCGCTTTGATTTCACCAACAAGGGTGATGATAATTAGAATTAAAATTGAAAACACATTCATACCTTCAAGATATAGCCTCTTTGTACAACTTCTTTTTGTAGCTTATACAGCTTCTCTGTACTTTCCAGAATTTGTAAGATGTTGATTTTACAGGTGCAATGACTGTCGAACAGGTTAAACAAACAGAAATAAATACAAAGCAGCTGATTGAGCGTAATCGACCAATTTACGCTAAAGAGAGTAGGTTAGCAGTCGCCAAAACTATCCAAGGACTACGTGCAATGTTCGAAGAAACTTATCCGGACCCTGTGAGAATCATCAGTATCGGAGTGCCGGTCGAGGAATTGGAGAAAAATCCTTTGAGCCCTGCCGGAACTCAAACTAGTATTGAATTTTGCGGTGGAACGTGAGTATTGATTAGAAAAAAAACCATATCTCCGTATTCCTAAGTCTGGATTCTCGACAGGCACTTACATCACGCTGGGCATATTGGGGATTTTGTGATCGCCAGCGAAGAGGCTATTGCTAAGGGGATTCGGAGAATCGTGGCTCTCACGGGCCCAGAAGCAACAAAGGCTCTGAAAAAAGTAGAACTTCTAGAAAACGAACTGAATAAACTTAAATCAACTATCGATGAAGATAAATCTGGAGCAAAATCCAAGGAACATGTTAAAGCGATTGTAGAACTGACCGAAGATGTATCTCATGCAACTATTCCATATTGGAAAAAGGTAACGCTATGAAATAAAACAATTCTTTCTAAAGAAACAAAACTACGGCAGTGCTTACCATATGCAATATCTAACCATTTCCAGGATGAGTTGCGTAACATTTTGAAGACACTGAAAAAATCTATTGATGATAAGGAGCGTGCAGCCAAAGCTGCAGTCGCCACCTTAGTAGTCCAGAAAGCTACGGAATTGGCTCAGCAAAACATTGGGGCTCCTATTGTGGTTGAAGTATTGGAAGCTTACAGTAACACCAAAGCACTCGATTCGGCCCTGAAGCAAATCAAGTCTATTTCACCAGAAACCAGTGCTCTTTTCTTCAGTGTCGACAATGATAGTAAAAAAATATTTGCCCTGAGTGCTGTACCAAAGGTAAACGTTTATTTTAACCGTTCCGAAGTAAAAAAAAAAAAAAAATGGCAGTAACAACAACAGCGGAACAACAAGAAAAATAATAATATTAATCTATCGTTTCCACTACAGTCTGCTGTTGCTAAAGGACTGAAGGCAAATGAGTGGATACAGGCAGTCGCATCACTAATGCAAGGAAAGGGTGGAGGAAAACCTGAGTCGGCTCAAGCTTCAGGCCCTAACGTATCCTGCTTGCAAGAAGCAATGAAAATCGCCACTTCTTTCGCAAGCTCTAAACTGGGAATACCAACCAGTAATGCAGTAGCTTCAGAACAAAATGTATGTACAAAAAGCAGTAACGACCCAATACTCTACGGGAACGAAGGCAATATTAAAAGATATCGTGGGCTAATCGCAGCTAAATGCAGTGGCAAAAAAATTAATCTCAAACCTTTAGAAGGAATAGAAAAAAATACTGTTCGTTTTGTAGATAACAATATAGTTCTTCGTGACGGTAACGCCATTGCGCTGTATTTGTCGAACGATCAGTTGAAAGGGTCTAATAATTTATATGCCGAAAGTGAAATTTTGCAATGGATGAGTTACGCAGATAATCATATTCTTCCTTCAGTTTTAGGGTGGGTTTGGCCATCAGCGATTAAAGATTTGAGCAAAGGGATTTCTCTAGCTAAGGACGAATCTTTGAAGTTTCTAAAAAGTTTGAACACGGTTTTATTGAATAAGACTTATCTAGTTGGGGAAGAAATCACCTTGGCTGATATCGCCGTGTTTACTACCCTCATGCCGCTCTACGAACACATTTTTGATGCAAAATGTAGAAAGCCATACCAAAATGTGAATAGATGGTTCTTAACTATTCTTAATCAACCAGAAGTACAGAGCGTTGTACAAGATTTCAAGCTGTGTTGTTAAATACTTTATAAGGTTTCTAAGAAAAAGGGATATAAAGTCGAGTATGAACTACGTACGATTACGCAAATAGCTAATTTTTCTATGTATTTTTGCAATAAACTCAGAATTGTCCCACCATAAGACTTATTAATATTCAGGAATCTTTGATACAAAACTTATTATTGGTATTGAGCTGAAGGATAATCATTAGTCTTTTCAATTGTAACAATAGTCAGCAAACTATATTTAACTGATTGATCTTCATTTATCATATTTGTGAAAAATAGAGGTTGATAAGTATGCTATTTTGTTATCGATGTTCCACACATTTTCAAACCTGTAATGTAAGCTCTTGAAATAAACTTCTGTTGCATTTACGTTGGCTCATTTCTATCTGGTATGTCTAAGTCGGCACCGTAATAATCTTTTCCTAGTTGGGTATTGTACAATGTCCTAATTTCCGACAACAGTGTCGAAAGATTTTGTCCCATTTTGGCAGATATTGGAATAACTGGGAGATCCGTCTTTGATGTCAGTATGCCCAAATTTTCCTAGAGATAGAAAACAGTTAGTAGACCTAAAAAATCGTTGCTCATTAAATAATGACATGGAATTCAGAACAGTCAGAGTTACCTCAGCCTCGGGTAGATCCATTTTGTTAGCTATGACAACAACAGGTTTCTCGCTTAATTGCTCGCTGAATTGTTTGATCTCATATCTCAGAAGTTCCAGATCTGCCCAGGGCTCGTCCAATGACATATCTAAAACGATTAACAAGGCAGCACAACGCTCGGCATGTTTCAAGAAAGTTATCCCCAGTCCTCTATTTTTGTGCGACTCCGCTATGAGTCCAGGCAAATCTGCAACTGTGAATGAAAAAAACACGTTCATCGTGACGACTGACTTGCTACCAGATACACTCATCAGATATTCGAGGGTCAATTGAAGAATTAATGAAAAACATTAGGCTCTACCTGCGATTTGTTCGTAATCACCGTACTGAACCATCCCCAAGTGAGGCTTTAACGTCGTAAACGGATAAGGTGCAATTTTTGGTCTGGCTCTAGAAATAGCTCGGAGGAGGGTACTTTTTCCAGCATTTGGTAAACCAATCTGAAAACACGTTTTTATTCATGAGCTGGCACATAACACACAATTTAAAAAATTCTGATCTATGATTACAATAGAAACTCCAATGAAACGCTGATCGGATTTTACAACCGCCGTTTTTCAACAAGGAATTTAATTGAATTTTACCATGTGATGAATTGATAAGATGCGAGAAATCTTGATAACTTACCAGCCCAACATTTGCCATGCTGCGCATTTCCAGGAAGTACTGTCTGCTTTCTCCATCGGCCCCATATTCGCATACTTTAGGTGCCTGTTCCGTATCGGATTTGAAGAACGAATTGCCGTGCCCTCCTGCGCCGCCTCTGGCTGCGATAAACATTACCCCAGAATCCATTAAGTCAGCAACAATTCTTCCATCTGGAGTACGCACAATTGTTCCGATAGGAACATGGATTATCAGGTGTTCTGCATTCTTTCCAAAACAATCTTTGTTCATGCCATTCACCCCATTTTGAGCAGTAAGAACCGTGGTCACGTGGTTCAAGTCTTTAACATCCTTGGAAGCCTGGGAAGTCAACTAACTTAAGTTAAAAAAATTCTTCTAAGGTTTTCAAATATTCTTTTCAGCCTCGAGACTAATCACCTGAAAAATAACGTGACCACCGCTGCCTCCATCTCCGCCATCTGGACCAGCATTTTCATTAGCAAAAAGATGCAAAAATGAAATACATCCATCACCTCCTTTACCAGCAGCAACTCGGACCTATTATTATGTCACAGTCAAATTATAAGCCCTGCCACAAAATTGTGCATCTTCTCTAACTTACTTCTTTAGTATCAACAAAATACTGGTCAGTGTTCCCTCGAGACCTTGGTTTTCTATGCCGCAGGGCCCCAGTGTAGTTATCATGAAAGCAGCATGTACTTTGAAATGTCCTTTCTATAATTTTATGTGTCCCATGAGGTTGTAATTTCTGTGCCAGATTGTGTAATACTAAAAACTCATTTGCACTAAGAATTGGGCGTAGAAAAGAGGATATTTTGAGTTTCCTAAGTGAGTGCATCATAGTGTGTAATCTTCAATCCTGAAAAATAAAGAGATTGTGACAGGGAGGAAATGGATAGCATCTGAAAGACCATATATTTTGCAAAAGTTAAATACTTTGATTTATTGGCAACGGACAAAATAATATTGTTGTATGAATAATGAGTGATAACTGTACAACATTATTTAGTAACAACAACTTTTAAATGATCTTCAAGAATATTAGTAACTATGTTTTTATGTATATCGATGACCCGACTCCTGTACAGAGGATAGCAAGTGGACCTATAGCTTATCTTGTAAGTTCTAGTGACTTTAGTAGAATTAGGAAATTCATACAATCCTAAAAACTCAATATTATCAATAATCTTGCCCACAAATTTGAACAATGTCATGTAAAAAGTAATTTCACTAAAGTCAGAGCAAACCGAAAATGTAATATGAAACGAATAACTCAGAGGATATATGGATAAGATATCACATTTTTCAGAGACATCTTTGTCGGAAAATTTGGCAATGAGTTGGTTCCAACTGATAATATCTTCAAGTTCAAGGTCATTCTTGAAACTTGAATCTATTCCAACTCTTGGAGCAATTTCGATCAAATTAGGTTGGTCAGCCTTCTGAAGAATATGAACAAGGGAATTTTTGTTATCAAAGCCTTTTTCTAGGCTACGATAACCAACACAAGTATAATCAGGTAGGTCGGCAAAAGAAAAAGGTTCTACACCCGTTAATAAAAAATTGCCATGTGCAGCCATTTCCACGATCTGCCACGAATCATCCCATCGCCTTTGAGGGTTGTCCATAGGAGTGCCACCTTGCCCATTGCATAAAGATACTAAGACAACGCCTTTAGGTTTCACTAGAGTTTGAGATGAAAGAAAGAACCCCTTTAACAATTCCCTGTTCCGATCGATTTTCATTTTGCCTCCCACATGTGGGAAATTGAAGATTATTCTATCAAATTCTTCAGAATCCATGGAAAAATGCTCCGTCAATTTAGTTGCATCTACCCCAAGTATTACACGAGCTCCTAAAGAAATTGTGAGACATGAACTATCATCAAAATCCTACTTTTACCTGAGGCTAAACAAGGTCTCAATTCATACCTACCTTTAGATTTTAAATAGTCAGCATTTTTGAGCCCAGATTCAAAGACGATAGATGATTCATAGCAAGTTGCGGTAATATTGATGTTTAAGTTTAGTTTCACTAAAGAAACACCGAACGAAAAATTTCCCTCTCCCACAAGAAGGACGTTATCGTTGACGCGAAAAATCGTGGTCCTCATCTCTCTAACGAATTACTAAATCGAAATCAACACGTACAAAAAGCAAATTGCAGGGTTATGTTCTAAATAAGTGTTGAGATGTGAAAAATGGTACCTTCATCAGATGGGGCTATCCTGATATAATATTTATATTCATGCCTCTCGAATTTTATTCAATAATACTTGTTCCATTGGATTAGAGTTGTAAACTGTCATAAGTAATCTCAACCCGTGGCTCAACTTCTCAGTGGGTTCTTTATAAGCCGCACTTGCTGAAGTTGACACCGCTGCCAAATGCTGTCTGCTTCTGTCTGCTAGTTCGGAGACAAATGTTTGTTTACATAGCGCCACAATCGCCACGTGGTCCTCAACAATTGAGCGCCAAAATTTTCGCGGTATCAAATATAATCCATCCGTAGATCCTGCAAATGATTATAATTGTCATTTTACAATAATCACGAATATAAAATATTCTAAACGACCAAAATAAATATACACCGATTGTGTCAATTAGCTCGCCTTATTTCTACGTAACTCTTTCGATACCATGTTGTATTCAATTAATCTAACAGTGAAAAGACAAACACGCAATGCAACCATTAACGAAAAATGGCAAAAAAAATAGCATAAGAAATTCCATTCAACTCAAGGCGCAGTAATAATGGCGTCATAACAACAAGCAGGAGAATGACGTCACAGACAACACGCGATCGTGTAAATAGACACAGAGATATACCTATAACTCCGTAACAGCCATATATAGGTTCCTATAAAGATTACTCGTCCCTCATCTACGTTGCTTAGACATATGTCTATTTATAGATAACACCCAAGAATAGCACCTGGATCTAATCCTAATGATTGGTCGTTTCGTTGTACCTGTTCCATCATTTTTAGCTCGTATACGATATGAAAATTTCAATCATTCATTGCATATTTTTGACTATTTATTTCCCTCACTCACTTTCTCACACGTTATCCGTCAATATAATTATTTTCATCGAAGTTCATGAAGAGCGCTTTCTATAAATTTTGTAAAATAATAAAAAAATTGATAGAATGCTAGGGACTCTAATGACTGCTCTTTGCTTTTGGAAAAAAATGTTTCTTGTGTGATAAAATACATGGGGCGGCGGCTGCGGCTTCCCTGATATACCCATTCGTATTGGCAGCGGTTTGGATATATCGATGATGACGGTCAAAATCATAAAACGAGCCTTTTCTGCAATAACGAATAGCTGAGATCTTCATATCTCATCTCCCCGACCACCGATTTAATTGAAATCAGGCTCTAATAAAAGCTCGTCCCCGACTATTAGAAAAGTGACCCCAAATTTGCTGTAATATTAATAATGTGGGAGCTATTTAATAAAACGCAAATCCCACTCTGCCTTCATACTTATAGTAAATGTACTCGGTAGGGCGCCCGTTCTTTTGAATGTACTTGGCGCGAGACTCTACCAACTCTTTTGATAAACGCAATTCTTATTGTGCTATTTCGCGTGATCAAGACTATCAACGACCCTCTCGTGACATCGCGCGCGTTTGCAGCCTTACGGATTTTGCGCATTATGATACCATAGGATATACGTAATAAGAAAAATATTCAACGACATATGTGATTAGATACCGTCGAGAGGAAAATGTCTCACGTCCGTCCATATCATCTGACGCAACTGCATTGCAATTATACCTATTCATGAAGTAGTGGATTAGAAATAAAAACGATCAATTCTACCAACTCTGCAATATACGTGTAACGGAAAAGTGTTATTATATGGAATTCAATTTTTCCACTGTGACTTCATCGAGCAACGAATCGATTAAAATACCAACTACCATACTTCGGAAAACATCTACTCAATATCGCATACATCTCATCCTCATCGGTTTACTCTATTTTAGTTTCAACGTGTCACCTCTTATTTTCGTATTTTGAAATCAACTGAATTTGGTGTAAACCGGTGTTACGCGAGACGTAAACCTAGATCTGTCCGGTTCAACGCGGTGCATATTATAGCTATACATGTATACATGTGCACGTACAGTACATAATCCATGCTATACGTAAATTATATTTTCCCTAACGCCGTGTGCAAAATTCGATTTTGTGTACTGATTTGCGTGCGCAAAATGCCACATTCCCTAACCCGTTTCGTTAGCGTGCGCAAAATGCGGTTCGCGTGCGCAAAATGAATTTGCGTGCGCAAAATACAATTTGCGTTTACAATGTACTATTAACTTACTTTTATATAGTGGGGGGGGGCTCTGCCCCCCAACCCCCTCGGCGGGGGCTTCGCCCCCTGCGCCCCCACCAGGGGCTGTGCCCCTGGACCCCCCCTCGTCCTCAGTCTCCGTATGTATCAGTTCGTCTGTCTTTTATACTATCATTTGAATATATTTAATAATTTGATATTACATACGAATTACCGATGTTCTCGAATTTTGCACAGCTTGTTAGGGAAAATAGTATACGCAACACGTGCGCATAGGTGTCTCCCGCACTCGTCTCTTTGTCGCCCTCGCTTCGCTCGGGCGACAAACCCGACTCGTGCGGGAATCACCTATTTTGCGCACTCGTTACGTAATGTACTATTTCATACAATTCATATCAAGCGCATACATAAGTATACCGTACAGTTTATACAGATGGCACAAAATTACTAACAAAGTTTCAAAACAGTTATACAAATCGCTGAGTCAGCTCGATCAAGGGTAGAAATTAAATTTTCACGTGAGTTTAAATAGCACCTGCACGTACATTATTGTACATAGTATGTAGATTTATTATGCACTAGGGTTACTTTGCGATCGTTCGTTTCACCGTACGTACAAGATATAATATATATATATACCGATATCGTGTGTATCATCTATTCAAAAAGTGGTTGGAAGTCGATGCGAATTCATACATCTTTCATTCATGCGGGAACTTACGCACCCTCGACGATTTACATACTACATATGTTGCATGGGTGTACATCCATAGGTATATGTACATATACACCCACCGATATCGTATCGTATGTACACGTCATTTTGAATGCGCAATATATAGATGTATGTGTAAACCAATCCAAATATGTGCCGTATGTTCGCTGCGAAGTTGGCAAATGGCAATTAAGTCAGAATTTAAAGGGGTTGAAACTCGAGCTGCGACACGCATATGCATATATATGTATATATACAAAGTATATAATATACATATCCATAATACGTGTCTACAGGGCATAACCGCACGCTTTTATAGTCGTGAGCACCCAACGTTTGCACGTCGATAAGGCATGGTAGAGTTCTATAACGATCACAATAGTTAGCCTTGTGTTTTTCAGGTCGCGTGCATTAGCTGGTATGGGTTCGCATTGACCAACCCGTGGAGTATTGAAGAGAGTTTAGGAAAAAATGTGGTAAATGAACGATGAGTATAAGGTAAGAAGTACCTACGTGTACCCTCTGCGTCAGAAGTATGAAAAAAAAATAGAGACGTACGTGTACAACATAAACGAATAGTTATTCCTTATGGGAAATTACCACCAATCGAGTAGAATTCTATCGTTTAATTATTCAAATCTAGACGAAGCGGCGCCGTCGGTCAGTTTATATACCTGGGTCGATTCTTTTTCAGCTTTAATATTAATTTACTGCGGTTATCCTCGACGAGTATAAGTCTAGGGAAAACGGGGAGGCTACTCTATAACTACGCATTATTTGACTACCATCCCCCAACCCCAACCCCACCCCCATCACCCTGCAGATCCTCTTTATTTCACGACACTTACAGGAGTGAAACAAAATAAACGAGAGAGCTAAATCCTGCTCCCGGATTTTCGTGGCTTTAAGTAATAGCGGGGCTTCTGGAGATTATTGAAAGATTATTTTGGAGACCGGAACGAGGGCGCGCACCCTCCCGACCGATGATGATATGACCTTGATCACTTCATTCGTTGATGCTTGAATTAGAAAATTGAAAAAACTACGGCCGAGCTCAGAAATAGAAGGTTCTAGTTATATGAGTGAAATAAATCTGATTGTGAGTTGGTATAGATTAGAAAAAAAGCCTTTTGATCTTACAAGCTTTGCTGCAATAACATGTATATGGTACATATACGGTATCTTATTATATTATATTCGTCGCACAATTTGTAATTGGTAATTGCGGTGGTTTGGCGAACGAAATAAGGAAGTCACAATTGCTCGGAGCTTTCAGGCTTTCGACCTGCAGCCGCAGTCTTTGACAATGAGCTCAACCGTCATTTTACAACTGTGACTGCACATCACGACGCGACATGCAAGTCGCGGGATGCGTTACCCTCGATAATTCTATGCGCGCAAATAATAACACCTGAGAGGCAATTATCTACTTCTGCCTAATAGAATGAGTCATCGCGTTGCCTTACTGATCCAGGAGCAGTAAACAGTCCCGTATTATCATCATCGTACTTTTTAAACAAATCACTTTCATCTAAGTAGAAAGATTTCTCTTTGTTAGAATAAATATTGTTTAAACTGTATCAAATATCGTTTGATTGATCGACAGTATAATCAATGAATATCGATTAATTTATAAGTCCAGTAAAATAATTACCAAATAAAATTAGCATAAAGTTGTATAACCCTCTTACAGCCCAATGATGTTATTTGGCATCAATATAATCTGCTGAATCTCACTGAAGAAATAATAATTCGGGCCAGAAAGGATTAAACAAAAAATGAACAAACATCTCATTCCTAACTTTACGGGGTTTGTAGGCAAATATGTACAAAATACTAGTAAATCGCTCATGTAGTTAAATAAAAATTATGATCTGCAGTCACACACTTCGTATATGTTCTTCTATCTTTTGTATTCGAGATATTACGCGATTGCTATTCCAATGTGCGTCATGAATATTAATATCTCTTCAACTCGTAATTTACACGTGCAGGTAATACTCATATACGCATAGGTATCTGAATTGTTTTTATTTCCCCCAATTTTCCATCTTTTATTATATCAAAGCTCACGCAGATTTAGTAGTACCTGTAAATAATGAACAACTTGAACCAGTGCTACGAGTGTAAAGTAGAGTATCAGTTACACGATTTACGTTGGAAACGTAATTCAACGCAATGGTATACGCATTATGCCACACTCCCTATATACAGGCCACGTTTTTTGCGTCAAATTTCAACTATAAACTCATTGTCAGATAAACTGAGATAAACACGTTATTTGGGCTCCGTCTACCAGATTCGTGTAACTTTTGAATTAGCAAATTCGCGTGTTTATTTAAAGAACTAATAACTGAATATGGGTGTGTGAATAATTACATCTTACGCTTAGGTCGATTTATGAATTTTCAGATTTTCAGCTCATCTCAATCACCCCGCCGCTAACATATCAGATTAACATTGATCGTCGAAAATTGAATAGAAAGTGTACATGCATATTAATATCTTGCAAAACGTTGTACGGAGTGTCCGTCAAGTCGATCAAGCTCGGGCTATAAAAATGGATTGACCGCGGGTGAAAATTGAAGAAAAAAAAATAAAATAGAAAGCTAGGTGTGTGAGCAGATTGCGGTGATTGCTACTGGATCAGAGCTAGCTAGGGACATATCTATATCCTTATGGGTTATTCGAATCCGAATAATTTCGGCTATTCTCGTGCGCGTCGAAGTTAGCGTTCCGACTCCGGGGCGTCCGACGCTCGGCGTCTCGGTGGTTCTCTTTAGGTCGTCAGTTACGCGGACGTCGACGGGGCGTATAGGTAGAAAGATCGACGCCGCGGGCGTCGAATAGCATAGGCCGTATCACTCGGCTCAAATGAATCCGCTTGCTGCTGCTGCCGCGAATCCGCGAGGCTGCAGCCTACGGTGATAAAAAATTTACCGTAAATAAAAAAAAAATCGAACAAAAGTTGATCAAACTATATTCAATCGAGCACAAGTTTAGTTCAGTTAATCCGAATTAATCCAGACTTGAGGTGCTGAGTCAACGCGAGAGACATGTGGGAGACAGAAGAGGCGCGCCCAAATAGACAAGCAATAAAATTTATTCCTCATCCAGCCGAACTAACTTATACAGAATATAAAATTGCATACCAAACAATATAACTTTTCAGTCTGATATGATCAAAATTAATAGGAACCAATAAATACATTAATAACTACATATGATCTCATCCTATAAATAATAAAAGGTCAAAATAAAACAAAAGTTTCGCACACTATGTTACACCATATAACGCGGCTGCAGTGAACCGTTTGACATTTAAATGTTCGTGACCTTATAATCCTAAAGTGATTGGTACATATTGTTAAAATTGTGATAGTTTTGAAAGCAAGGTTAACTATTCAAAAGAACAATTTTCAAATCCTACGGTGGTTAATAATTACTGTAATCTGCGCTTCACGTCATTGCATAAGTCGCGAGTCCCGTGAAGTAATCTTATAAAACACATGGTAGACATGATATGTCGCAAATATGATGGAGCAGCGTAAGATAGAAATTCTATAGGCGAATAAATTGGCATTCTTGAAGTCTTAAATATAAATGTATAAAAAAATTACACGTCATCGCAAGAAGTGAAAGAGCATGTGGGATCCTGAATACGTTGAACGAAACTGACCGCGCGCTATTATATTATACTGTACACTATCATACCTATAGAAATACTATAGTGTGCCGGAAAAAAAAGATACGGTGAAATAAAAAAGTTACCGCCCGGATCATTTCGTAATACCGTAATACAAATACCACGCCTGACTCTTCCCCTTTTCACTTCGTCTTCTCTCCCCACTTCCCTGTTCCATTTAAAACGCCGAACGCGATTCTGACTTTTCTGCATGGTCTGGACGTCTTATACCGGTCTCATACATAAACTACGTTCAATTAATCGTAACTATTCGATTGCCATCATCAAAGAAGTACAACTCAAACCGGTCTTGTACATATTAATTAAGCTCATTTATTTATTCATTTGTTTGTTCAACTATTAATTTTTTGCACTTTGAGGGATTTAATTATATCTGTTGCGATAAAGATAAATCAAAGACTACCCAATCCCAGTCCCTATCGGTATATACTTATATGTACCTTCGTACATCTTTACGCGCGTGTAATAATACCCTACACACGCTGCGTGGCGCGATCATTCACATCTTTTGAGAGTTATCATCGTCTTTGCGTGAACACCTATCCTACACCAAACGTAATAATAATAATAATAATAACAATAATAATATACTACGTATATGTCGAACACGAAATCTACGACGGATATGGTTACGAGTGTGGTGGTTATTCGGCGTGCGATGATCCAACGTCATATTGGTACTACCATTGTCGCTAGCTATACGTATCATACAAATATGTCAATTGAAACAAACGTATGTGCGAGAGTGCTACTGTACTTTAGAAAGACAATACATTAAATAAACCATAGTCTATGTAGTTCTTTACGTATATACATGACGTTGTAATTGTTGGTATTGTAAATGTACGCGGGTACTATGACGTCAATGACCATCATTTGAAATTGAAAAAATTCGAATGTGTGTGAATAATTTAAACAACGATTATCGATAGTTTTAGTTTTGATATAAAAAATTATTTGACAGGATAAGAAAAAACAGTTCCTATCTATGTTATCGCGATAATGGACAACCTACTTCTATTATAGTTATATACGTAAATTGTAACGATTTATGAATCGGTGATCGATCGAATGAAAATTTGGAATAATAATATGATTAAAAATATTTAAATTAAATTGCAATCTAAACAATATCTTTCACGGATGCACCGCGGTAGCACGAGTCATCATTAATCAGCTGCGCAAGGTATAAATGGACGGGCCGGTTCCGCATTTGGAACAGGCGGCATCGGCTGCCTGCACCATGGCTACTAATTTTTTGGCACCAGTTAAAACTGAACGACAAATTTACGAAAATTCAATGCTGGAAGACGACCCAAATGCTAATTCAGTTGTACCCACATCTTTTGAGGATAGAACAGTACCCAGATGGGGACCAAACCATAAAGGGGCCCAAGAATTGGCAAATCTCTATAGCACGGGTGAGAGTAACGAATATTGTATTCTATCTATTAAATTTTATGCTATCGCGCTAATAGTCCGAAAGATAATTCATCATTCTCTTTAAATAAAGTGATGAATGTGATTGCTTTTAGTCGACTCATGAAACAGAAATTGAAATGTTTTAGGAAAGAGAACCCAGGAGTGCATATGCGTTGGTGTTTGCATAACGCTTATGGTAGTGAACTTTCTGTTCATATTGCTACGATTAAGATTTGAAAACCTGAGTGCGATAGCGGTGGCAGCATTGTGTGGAATCGTAACAGCAGATTTTGGATCAGGATTTGTTCACTGGGCAGCAGACACGTGGGGATCAGTCGAGTTACCGATCTTAGGAAAGGTTGGTACTATAGTTCATCTTCAATTTACCTGAATCGAAAATAATACCCATAAGAATATCGAAAATGTCAAGAAATTAATACCTGAAAGGAAATATGTACGAACCTTACACCTATACGCGAGTCATTACAGGTGGTATTCGATTTTGATTTTTTTCTTTCTTGTTTCCTCCAGAATTTTTTGCGACCATTCAGAGAGCATCACATAGATCCCACGAGCATAACCAGGCATGATTTCATCGAGACGAACGGCGATAATTTTATGGTAACGATTCCAGTCCTCTGCAAATTGACCTGGGACTTTTTAACCCTCTCAGAAATTGAGGTCCAGCAGAGGTTTTTGTGGACTTGTTATTGGTTTTTACTCGCCATATTCGTTGCAATGACAAATCAGGTAAATGCATTATGCACACATACATATACATATACATATACTTTTAGTATACATGCATATACTCTATACACCCTATGTATAATGTTTTTCTTTCTGCAATTAGAGAACAAACATAGAAATTAAAGTACAATTGGAAAGGTCACAAATATAAAATATATATCGTGCATCGCTATGTGTATAAAAATACAGAACAAACAAGGTTCGTTGATTATAATGTGGTTAGTCAGACATCAAACGCGTTTATAGTTTTTGAACGACAAACCGCGGTTGGTCAATATACGATGTACATCCATATACATACATACATTCGAACATACCTATATTGTTACAAGGCGTGCCAAACTTTTTATACCAAAATCAATATCACGCGTTAGACAAGGATCTACACTATTCTGTACTTAAACTTTCATGGCATTATAAGGATATACGACCAGGTGTAGTGCTGAGATTTTACTACAAAACGCGAAATATGAACTGACTGGATATTATACCCATATCCCGCGTGCATACAAATACGTGATTTAATTGCAGATAAGCACGTAACAGGGGAATAATAATAACTAATATTAATACCAACTAACTAACTAAGTTTCTGAACAAATAAATAAATAAATAAATGATTAAATAAATCATGTTTCAGATCCACAAATGGTCTCACACGTATTTCGGTCTACCTGGTTGGGTAGTTTGGCTACAGGAACATCGGATAATATTGCCACGGAGGCACCATCGCGTGCACCACGTGGCGCCGCACGAAACATATTTTTGTATAACAACTGGCTGGTTGAACTGGCCATTGGAGAAACTTTGTTTCTGGGCAATACTAGAAGCCATAATAGAAAAGTCAACCGGCTTTAGACCGAGAGCCGACGATATGAAGTGGGCGCAAAAACGATCTTGAAATACGATCGGATTATACAACTCCGCGAAAGTTTATTATTACCAAACCGAGTACCAAACTTTTCATTTATATATCTATACATCTGTAATTATTTTTTTACTACTGCAGCTTGTCGGAAATCGAAGAATTTTAACAATAATTATAATGATATAGACCGTTTTTAAAATTCAAAATATACGCGCGAGTATACGTGATGACAAAGGAAAGGTGAAAAAAAAAACGCGAAAGAGTAAAATGAATCATCCCCCGCGGTTTTTTAATCGAACACAAAAAAAGGCAATAATTACATAACTATAACTAGGGCGCGTAACCACAATGAACTGAACACCTATAAATATTATACCATGACTAGAATAATATATAAATAATAAAATACGGTATACATTATTATTATTGACACAGTTTCATCTGAAACCGTTGAATTCTATGATGCTTGAATATTTCAATATTGAATATGATATAATGAATTCATATTCATTATATTATTCTACGATCCAGTGGAATTGGAAAACAGAACATAATAGTACTGAATAATCGAAATTACAAAAAACGAACTATCGTAAACGCCTTGAAATCGCTTAAGAATTTACTAACGAAATATTTTTTCATTGAACTAATCTAATTCTCGCACTTATTAATATTAATTTCAAATAAGTATCGAATAATTTATTATACAATATGTGACATTGCGACCCCTGTGGCAAAAATTTGATGCAGGGTATTTTTGTTAAATGGTATACACCATACAATTAACACACGTATATTTGATAAAAATCGAAATTCACGCTTGATACATAAAACTCATGCACACAAATAATACATAGGGAAAACCGGGGCAAACCGGTCACCTTAGCTAAAAATTGATAAATTATTTTTTGAAAATGTTTTTTCGGTATAACTGGGCAATATTGGTATGAGAGCACAAAGTGTTGTTCGAAGATTCAAGATGTTCAGGTAAAAAAAAATGTTCAAGTGAAAGGATAATTAGAAAAACAATGCAATAAAAAACAAGGATACAGGTTGAAAGAAAAAAAATTTCAAAAAGAATTGGAAGGAAGGAGATTCCTAAATGACAAGAAAGATTTTGAAAAAAATGTGTATCATTTTTATCTTTAAACTATGTATTACTTTGCAGCAACGGTGCCCACTTTGCCTCGGTGTGAGGTATGATAATATGCATTTATCGTGTGTCAATATGCGCATTGTACGCAATAGTCGGTTGGGACAATGATTTATAAGAAAAAAAGCTAATTTTTACGAATTTATAATACCTATATAGAAACAAAATCGTCCACCAAAGCCTGTATTATATTACAACATACATACATATTCTATTATTATATTATATTATATAGACTGCTTTAAATTTTGTACGTAATAGATTTATTGTAAACGCGGTGCGAAAATAATGTACATATAACATGTGTGTAGCAAATAATAAGAACCGAAGAGGCGTTAGAAACAAAAGAAAACTATAGAATAATTCTCTGAACCTTTGCCGTATAAAATGTGTTCATCACATGAAATAAGAAGAGAATTCAATCCGTACCCGCGATATTTTTAAATGTAAATTAGATGAGCCTCGGTATTAATTAAATTTGATATTCTCTGCATTTTGGTGAAAATTGTCATCAACGAATAATGAAAAATATAAAGCAGATTAGAAATACACGTGAAACATTCTATAAGGTTCAGGGACCAAGAAACCCTGCGTACTCTACAATGTTTGTTATATGCTTTTGGCGCCGTTAATTGAACCAGTTTTTGAATAAATATAGGAACCCTGCGCTGATACGCTTTTAACAAATAAACAAATGATATTATAGGTATAGTGATAACAATAAAAATAATAATATTAACGAAAATGTTATTGAAAGTGGCTCACTGTCAGAGAATGCCTTATATACACAGAAACGCAGGATTGAACGTTGATATTTTCATATCGTTGTAAAAAGTGCAATGAACAGTTTTGACACAAAAAAAAAGAAATAATTTGCCTGTATTTTGACTTTATAATCTTGATCTTTGTTCATTCATCATTTTACTTTTCCATAGTTGTTCTTTTTCCCCCATTCATTGTTATTCCACAATGTATCAATTTTTTTGTGTTGAAATACTTTATAAAACTTTATACGTAATGTCCTGTCTTTCTCTGAAAAACACAATTTAATGTAACGCACGTATGTGAAATTCAATATACACACCTTGCTGATTAATGGTTTAATTACCCATGTTCCATTTGGGACTGTTTATACGTATAACGCATGAATATAAAATCAAACGTCGTTATTTGCCTTGTTAATTTTATACA
Source organism: Athalia cordata (assembly GCA_963932425.1). NCBI lineage: Eukaryota > Metazoa > Arthropoda > Insecta > Hymenoptera > Athaliidae > Athalia > Athalia cordata. The sequence goes on from OZ010626.1 coordinate 40,326,003, forward strand.
CGTATTTACGATGTATTGGAGAGCGATTTAATAAATGATTATTAAGATCTATATTCTCGAGTTTGAAATAAAAAAAGATGTACAATTATAAAGAACCAATAGACGTTATTTTATATGTATTAAATCTATATTATTTGCACATTACTAAACGGGTGATAGAATATCTAGTGAATCATAATATATTTTACCACTACTACACAATATAGGTATAAAATGTATGTACACTAGAAAATGGATGTAAGTATTATGTTAAATATGGGGGCAGATTAAATATATTTGATTTAAACACCTAATTCGTACTGTAAAGTGTTACGATGTGTAACTGTAACTTGCTTTTGCAAGGTTGCTGCTCTTATTCCTTGTGAAAGGAGCATCTTTTGGAACCTATAGACCAGGCTAACGGGCTTCATACAAACAACAGTATGTATGTACAACATACTTATTCATTCCGCAAAAGTTGGGAGATTTTTCCAGCTCGAAGACAGTTATGGAAGAAAAGTTGATTAGTGAACGCGTATAATAAATTAGAAGACGGAGTTGGTGCAAAAAGGGTGTAAGTGATAAACTTCAAAATTTGGCTCAAAGTAAATTTCTTGGACGCGAATATGTATGAATTTTCGTATTCTCAAATAACGTTGAAAAATGTACTTACACCCTTATTGCACCAGCCCTATCCAATACCATTGAAAACTCCCGGTCCTTCCCGCACTAGTGTCAACGATTCCACTACCGGTATATCCCAGCTGTCTCCTTATTCTTACGAATCTACGAGAACTGATAATCTACCATGTACAGATATTTTTAATTGTACTCACGGAAATTCATGCGCCCTCAAGATGTTATGGAACAGCAATCTCAAAAAACCCCGAGGCTATCGTTGACTGAATATGAACACGATTACAGTCCATCCGAAGATTGAGTACATCTATCTTTGGTTATTCGAGTCTTGCCACCAAGCGGTTCATAAAGTAATCGTACTTGTTTTCTGGTCGAATCAAATCGACATGGAAATCTGTGAGTCAAATAGTCCGATGGTCCAACCACTAGGTCGCTTTGTCGCCACCGTCGGTCTAAATTTTCAAAAAGTTGGTAACGTGTGTTTGGCTGCGGTGGGCAAGTTCCGCCGATTGCGTCGATTGCGTCCATTGGAGAAAATCGTCCCTTTGTCTAGCTGTGTAAAGCGGCGAGTCTGTTTATTCTTTAGTTGAAAAATTTGCAAAAATAAAAGGAGTATCCCGGCACCCGGGCGGCTCTAATTGAGGTCCGGTAACAATCCCACCGATCAGGATGAAGCTGGTCGACCACGTGGTGAGAAGTTTCAAGGTGGCGAAAGTCTTCCGCGAGAACACCGACAAAATAAACAGTATAGATTTCTCCCCAAGCGGCGATACATTAATATCATGCTCAGAGGACGACCAAATAGTAATCTACGACTGCGAAAAAGGGACTCAAGTCCGCACAGTAAACTCGAAGAAGTATGGTGTTGATCACATTCACTTTACGCATGCCAAAAATACAGCGATACACAGTAGTACCAAGGTAGACGACACGATACGTTACCTCTCTCTTCACGACAACAAGTACATCCGATACTTTCCTGGTCACACTAAAAAGGTTGTTTCTCTATGCATCTCTCCCATTGAAGATACCTTCCTCTCCGGTTCCCTTGACAAAACGTTACGTCTCTGGGACCTCAAGTCACCAAACTGTCAAGGATTGATGCAACTATCCGGTCGCCCAGTTGCTGCGTATGATCCGGAAGGTCTGATTTTTGCTGCTGGTGTTAATTCAGAGTGCGTTAAGCTTTATGATCTCCGAAGCTTCGACAAGGGTCCCTTTGTAACTTTCAAATTGTCTCAAGAAAAAGAATGTGACTGGACAGGTCTTAAATTCAGTAGAGATGGAAAGACCATTCTCATATCTACCAATGGAAGTATAATTCGGCTGATAGATGCTTTCCATGGTACACCACTGCAGACATTTACTGGACATCTGAACAACAAGGGAATACCAATCGAGGCTAGTTTTAGTCCGGATTCACAATTTGTATTCAGTGGATCTACAGATGGAAGAGTTCACGTATGGAATGCCGATACTGGATGCAAAATATGTGTTCTTAATGGTGATCACCCTGCCCCAGTTCAATGCATTCAGTTTAATCCAAAATATATGATGCTGGCATCCGCATGCACCAACATGGCATTCTGGCTACCCACTGTTGAAGAGACCGCGTAAGAAACTGTAAAGAACTTTAATCGCCTGGTGTGATACCTACGGTCGTTTTTACCCAACGTACGGAGGACATTGAGGTTAAAGGAGGAGTCCCTGACCAGACATTACCTTGACCAGGTAAAAGACGCATCAAAGTTGTACTTGGGAGTCTTTCAGTAGAAAAGGTGAAGAACGCATACCCTTCCACCAAAACGAAGAAGCCTCATGCTGATTCATGAAGGAGGAAGTAAAAGGATTTCAACATCGCCAAGCAGACGTATGCATATCGCTCATAGGAGATTGCACAGTCCCATGCACATAGCGTTCCTCCACATCACTGCCCTGAACTTTCGAATTTACACATTATCTGACAATTATTCTTTGATCAAGTATGATTCTTTTATAATTGGATCCGAAATTAATGTGGCAGCTACAGGTATGATAATTTGGTGAAAACATAGTGGGTCTAGGTTTTTTCTGACATAAACTTATGGGATACGGGAGCCTCTTTGACAAACTTCAAATATTACAAATGAACTACCAGATATATATACATATTTATATTATTATATATATATGATATATATATGATACATATATATGTAATAGTTTTGACTTGTATGTTTATAAACTTGACGACTAACGTGAGACACGTATGTATTTATCGTTTGATTCTCCGTTACATTGTTTAGACACAAGCTGGACATATTCTTATAATGGCGTGATGCACGGCGTCACAGGGCTCGAAAATATCTTGAAAAAGCCCCTAAACTCTGTTAAGTAAGATCTTCATTGAACAGCATCGCTAAATGGTTGGAATGGCTAGAGTGATTGCGTGCTGTTTTGTACCCTGTATCTTTCTGATGAAGAAAATACTTGCGCTTTATCGGGTTTATGCACGTGAAAATAGCACTAAAGCTGTGTAAAATAACGGACATGCGAAGTATTGTATAAATAACTACATTGATCCCTCTGTCAATTCGATTAATGTGTATTAGATGGAGGCATTTGATAACATTTAGATCCAAGAAAATATTCTTGGGGCAGAACGAATCTCTGCAACTGAGACATGGTACTTGCGACGATGTTTGTACGATACGATACCACCGTAGTGTAATAATATATATAACTATTGAAATAATACGATAGTTTAAGAACTATAGAAAGCTTCTCCATTTTCTGTGTAAATACGATACACCATTGTTTCCATTAGAAGTCTAATATTATCAATAATTTTATGTAAGAATATAACTTTTATTATTTCTGTGGCACGCGTGCTTGTACGATCATTATGTGTGACTCTCGTGCGAACGAATGTACGAATGTTCTGTAAGATAGTATTTTTATAATGGCATATGTGTAATCCTAATACGATTAATTGAAAGATGAGTAATAAATATTACCTATGTGTTATCCGCATAATGTTACAAAGTCCAACAGAAGTCTCACTAGAACATCTAGTGCATAACATTTTTAACGCATGTTCATTAGCCACTAATTAATTTACCAAGAATTAGTAGCTTTTTTGCACTTGATACAACGTGTTTCGATATAAGTTTACCAGAAAAGTATAAAAAAAATCTAGGTTCTGTAAAAGGGAAGACGGTCTTTGTTCTTATTCAATGACTTATGAAATGAAAACTTTCGTTCAGCGAAAATGTGGATTCATGACTACTTTCAACATCAGTGATGTAAATCATCTCATTTTTCTACCGCCTAATATTCGTTAGAGCTCTTAGTCCCAAGAGGTCATTTTTAAATTGAATTAACGCATTATTGTTTCCCCGTTAAAATCAGTAGTTGCATTTATTTTTACTAATAGGTTACATTTAAAATCTAATCTTCTGAAACTTGTTCCAAACAAGCAATACAGTTTTATCCGTGTATATTTTTATAATAAATAAAAAAAAAATTCAGATTCACTTGACAAGAACCTTGGCTGTGTTTGTAGGTATACAAACGTTTTTTCTTGCAATATGCCTGGCAAAATATTTAGCGAGTATCTAATTCAAAATATAGAAAATGATATCCACGCAAAGCGTGATTCGAAATTACTTGTACATTATCGGACCGACCGAAACACTTTTCAACAATTACGGTAGGTAGATTGTTGAGTACATCGAATGGATCGAAAAAAAAATTCTTTTTATTCTAGTGAAAACTGTAGCTTGAACAATATACAGATAAATTTGATCAATAAAACATACCTGTCTTTTGGAAATGATGATCTGCTTCATTGGTCCATCCAGAAGTCCCTGCCCTTATTACCGATTAAAAATTAAATAGAATCTGAGGCCAAAATCAAGGTTTCCATCTGCATGAAGGGTGATTCAAAATTTGAATGAAAAGTTAATTTTTGATAAAAATTCTAAATTTATAATTCAATAATATTCATTTTTATCTAATATTTACACTTGTTATCATTTGTAGTTCGCAGAGCCCTGATTAGAAAATGATGAAACAAAATAATGAAGCTTGTGACTTTTCTTTAAGTATCCAGCGTCTTTATATGGTACATTATTTTTTCCTCATCAGTAATTGGAGAAGGAGCCCCAGACATCAAATCCTTGCCTTCCATAGTTTTAGGAAAAGCTATAACATCTCTGATACTAGGGGCGTTACACAGCATCGCAATATAGCGATCTAAACCTATATAAAAAAATCATTTATTTCTTAAGTATCACTGTAGATTAAAAAAAAAATGCTGTTTTAAAGCTTGGGCATAGAATATGATTCATGTTTACCAAATGCGATTCCTCCATGAGGCGGAGCCCCACTGGCAAGTGCCGTTAATAAGTGTGACATTTCAGAAATGCTGATGCCCAAGAGCTCCAGAACTTGTTTTTGTAAATCAGAATTATGAATTCTAATAGATCCTCCACCGATCTCCCAACCATTTGTTACCAAGTCATAATGCAGACCACGGATCTGTCACCCAAAATATTCATATATTACGTTTAATCTACGTATATAGGACTGTATACAGAATAGAGAATAATCCATGTGCAACGACCTTTAAGGGATCTGACGCTAGCAGGTGTAAGTCATCTGGATGAGGCTGGGTAAACGGGTGATGCGTTGGTTTGATACTATTTTCGATATCTCCTGTTGAAAATAGTGGGAAATCAACTACCCACAGCCATTTGTAGCCTGGGGATCTCAGGTGTATTCCTTTAGATTCCAATATATTGGTAAACAGAATAAGAACTTTTCCAAGAAGTTCTTGCTAAAATAAAGTTCGATCAATCTGATGTAAGGAAAACGCTCAAGTATCACAATTGTTCACTTGTGTTACATAATGGTTGATTAACCGAAACATTAGATAATACTCACCACTGCTGGTTTTTGTCCAATAGATAGAAACATCATATCGCCTTCTTGTAAACCTAATCTGCTCTCAATGTCATCCACCACATGAGTTGAAAGTAAAGAATTCAATTTGGTCTTCCACGAATCTTTAGAAACTTTTACTTGTATGAATTTGATCCCTGGAAATTCTCTCTTGGCAATATCCTCAAACTGGGTTTTCACGGAGGTGGTGAAGTTTCTCTAAAGTCATATAGACTCATAAAATTTCAAGAATTTAAGACTTTACACTGTTATTCAATCGCTTACCCTTTCATTTGGAAACACAACAGCATATGCTCCAAACTCATTATTAAATTCAAGCCCACCTGATTCTGCCAGCGTGCGGGATGTTTTCACGATCTCAGTGACATTCTGCAACTAAATGAAAAAACAGAAATATTTTTGCAAAAATATTATCATAGCATGAATCGATGAATTGATTGTAACAACCATAGTTCTCTTGCCTCACCTTATAAGGCAATCTCAAATCAGGCTTGTCAGAGCCATAGAATTCCATGGCATCCGAAAACGTCATCCGTTCAAATGGTGTACTCATCTCACCAAACTCTTCCAGCCAAGATTCTGACAACAAATCTTCGGCCAGTCCCATTATGCTTTCACGATCAACAAAAGACATCTCAATATCCATCTACAAGAACAATCATGATGATAAAACTTATTTTTCATCAAGTCACAATCAGAGCAGGCGAAGTTTTCTTTCCAATTGAACAACATTTACCTGAGTGAATTCAGGCTGTCTGTCAAGTCTTGCACCCTCATCTCTATAACATCGAGCGATTTGAAAATACCGATCTAATCCACCAATCATAAGCAGTTGTTTGAATTGCTGAGGGCTTTGAACTAAGGAATAAAATTTACCAGGAAATCTTGTGGGTACAACAAATTCTTGGGCACCCTAAACAAAGAGAAAAAACATAGTAACACTTATGGCTGCTTGATGACCAATGTTGGGAGTTTGGCCCTATAGAATAATACCAAAACGGAAATTTACCCCAGGAGTCCTTCGAAACAACGTTGGTGTTTCAATATCAATAAAGTTGCATTTGTTGATGAGAAACTCTCTCATTTTCATGACAATTTTGGATCTGAGTCGTAGATTTCTTTGCATTTCTGGAAACCTCAAATCCAAGTATCTGTACTGCAGTCTTATTCGCTCCTTGCTCTTGTTAACCTCCCTGATAAGAAATGGAAGTTGCTTATCAGACGGGTTTAAAACCTCAAGACTGTCAACCATGATCTCAATCTCACCGGTTTTCATTTTTGGGTTCACCTGGTTCTGTGGACGAGAATTAACCATACCTGTTGCTTTTATGACAGTCTCATAAGACATGCTTTCCACAACTTTTATAAGGTCTGTTCTCTGTAACATGAATTTTGTGAATATGGCAGTTATCACAATATACATCTAAGTGTGTGTTTTAAGTGGGTGGGTATCTTACCTCGTCCGGTATTATTAATTGCGATGACCCATACCCATCCCTGAGTATTATAAACTTATTCATTCTCTGAAACTCCAGCCATCCGCAGAGTTCAACTTTCTCTCCCACATTTTTAACAGACAATTCTCCACAATTATGAGATCTGTGAGAATATTTATCTCTCTGTATTTTAGTGTCGTGGAATGTAGGCAAGGTTTTACCAGCAGACACTTCACTGTAAGATAAAATGGTAGATGGGTAGCAACTTCCAGCAACCTGGTTCAAAGAGAATTTCTAATTAACGGTTTGAAAGATGACAAAGGAAAAACAAATGTTCTATTATTCCACGTCATGAAACTTTCTTCAATTACATCAAGCAAATATGGTTAGAACGAAACTTGCCGTAGGTCCTTTGACCCCAAGACTTTGTCGACAACTTCTGAAAATGCCTCCTGAGTATAATTTAAGGAATATCTGAATTCGGCTATGCATTGTTACGATCACAAAGCATTACACCAATAATTTGAATTGGGAGTTGCCGATTTTAGGTTAATGCTTGAAATTTGACAGATCTCACGAAATGCCGGTTACGATTTTCTCCGGTGTAAGATTTCAGGGCCTATTAAGATTTTTGAGCAATATTAAGAATTTTAGGACGTATGTTAACACAATTCAATTTCTTGCAATGTTTTTGCAATTAATCGAAATTGAAGTTTTTTTATTATGGCGTACTAGAAATGTGGTCGGATCTCATCTCTCGACAGTCGATGCTTTTAAAAGTCGCACGCAAATTTGAGTCGTCGTTTGTAGTACGTACGTAAAACAGTCGTTAAAAATGGTGAGTCTGTTTGTTTGAGCAATTTCACGATGATGTACTCACGCTAAAATAAAAGCTCCTGAAATAAATTTTCTTTGTTTGCAGTTGCCTCTCTCTTTATTACGAACGGCACAAAATCATCCCATGGTAAATAATTCTAACCTCGATGCTCATATCACACAAAGTTTTGTCAAACATGAATAATTTACATTCTCTTCTTTTCTATTTAGCTAGTCGAATTAAAAAATGGAGAAACCTACAATGGACATTTAGTCAGCTGTGATAATTGGATGAATATCAATCTCAGAGAAGTCATATGCACCTCCAGGGTAAAGCAGTCGATATTTAAACTCAAATACTGTTTTGCCGTAGCAAAGTTTCTTGAATGAATATGCACTGATCAATTTAGCTCACTATTAACGTAAGATCCTTTGAACAGGATGGTGACAAATTCTGGAGAATGCCGGAGTGCTACATTCGTGGTAGTACAATAAAGTACCTTAGGATTCCGGATGAAGTTATAGATATGGTCAAAGAAGATGTGCAGATGAAATCAAGGGGTAGAGGTGAAATGAAGGGTCGCGGTGGTCAAAATCAGAGAGGTAACCGCGGAGGTGGCGGTGGCGGAGGAGGAGGAGGTGGCAGAGGTATTCTTTAAATTGCATTTGCTTATAGTGCAAGGATATATGTAGATACACTTTACTATCCTTGCTAGTTCCAAGTCTATTCTTGAGTGAACTATTGGAGCTTTCATCAGAATGCAGTCTGACTCAGTTATGAATTATGCTTATTTTTGTTTCAGGAACATTCGGCGGACGTGGTGGCCGAGGTCCTGCACCTTTAGGTAGGGGAGGTAATCAAGGTGGTAATAAACTCCAGAATAAACCGAGAACCAAATAAATGCTGGTGTAGATACAACAAATATTGTGTACTATAAGTAAGGTCGTCTATTCGAATGATAAGAAAATGTTACTACGTTTTAATAGTAGGCTATGAAGATATATCAGTGTATTTAATTGTGTCTATGATAAATACAAAACTTTCTATAATAGTGGATTATAAACTCATTTGAACTGCCGCCCATGAACAAGAGTTCGCGTTGAAAGGAAGTTAAGGAAGATTCAAACGATAATTGACTACGTTACCAACACGTTACCCACGAAGTTAACGATACAGTGTACCCTGGCAAGGCGCCGAGCGTTGCGCAGGTCGCGAGTCTTCTCAAGATGGCCATCTTTCGATCAATTAATTATTTACCGCTCTTTGCCTGAGTTTCTACATACCATGGCGTGCATTAAAAGATCTGATCTGACAAACTTTGCATTGTACATGATATTGTAGTGTGCATACAGTTCTTCTTGCGATTTTTGTCTCTGAACGAAATAACATTTCATGACGTCGTCTAGCAGAAGCACAAAATTTAGCAGAAGACAGAAAACAAATCGTTGTGGCGGCAGAGGCTAGGACAAAAAAAAACCGAAGTGACAGTCATTCGATCGTGAGACGTGAGGTGCAATCCCTTGAAAATCAGCTCATTCTCCCTTTTAATCAAAATCTGTGTAGTAGACGTGCAAATTACCTGAAAGGCACGATTCAAACATGGCCGGACAATCGACATCTCAAACTCAAACCGAAACGCTTTCGGAAAGAGAAATCACCGATGGCTCGCAGGTAACCGATAACAGATAATAACATTACGTAATTCAGCCTCCGTGTTTACTATCATGTGTCAACAGTTCATATTGAGATTATAAATCATTAGTCAAAGTATTTTTGACCGGATTATTTATTTTATAGTACTTGTATTGTATAGTTCTAGAAAGTATAACCACACCTCAGGCAGTATTTGGTGTACAAAACATTGTGTCATCTTATATTTATGGTGACATTCCAGTATCTATTTCGCGATGTATAAAAATTTGAAATTTCTCTCTGCAAAAATCGGTTTTGGGATAAAAAAACCCAGAACCATTGGGACGGTCATAAATCTCAGGTGTTTCTCTACTTCCATTGAAGATACCTCGCCACTTTCTGGTATTCGGGTAATGGATTTAACGCGTATAATTGCTGGACCATATTGTACAATGGTCCTTGGAGACTTAGGCGCGGAAATACTGAAAATCGAACGCCCTGTCGTAGGTGACGAGTCTCGTAGATGGGGTCCACCTTTTTTCAAAGGGACAAAGGAAGGCACTTACTTTTCATGTGTAAATAGAAACAAGAAAAGCATATGCATTGACCTAAAGAGAGGAAAGGATATCTTATATGAACTTGCAAAAAAGTCAGATGTCCTTGTTGAAAATTATGTCCCGGGAAAACTGGGGGAAATGGGACTAGACTATGAGACCTTAAGAAAAGTGGCACCGCATTTGATATATTGTTCAATAACTGGCTATGGCTACAAAGGTCCATACGCTTCTAAACCAGGCTACGATGTCATCGCGTCATCTTTGGGTGGCTTGCTTCACATAACAGGTCCAAAAGATGGAGAGCCATGTAAAGTTGGAGTTGCTTTAGTCGATGTTGCCACAGGATTATACGCCCATGGAGCCATAATGGCAGCATTGTTGCAGAGAGTTAAAACTAATAAAGGACAATGGATTCAGTGCGATTTGCTGTCTACTCAGGTTGCTAGTCTCATCAATATAGGTTCTAATTATTTGAATGCAGGCAAGGAAGCTTCAAGGTGGGGTACTGCTCATGAGAGCATTGTACCTTATGAAGCATTTCCCACTAAGAATGGATATATTTCTGTTGGGGCTGGCAGTGATATTCAGTTTTCAGCATTATTGAAAAAGATGAATTTAGAAGAACTTGAAGGAAACAGCAAGTTCTGTACTAATGCCGATAGAGTCAAGAATAGAATTGAGCTAATAGAAATATTAAGAGGTCATTTTCAAAAAAAGACGAGTGAGGAATGGTCTGAAATCTTTAAAGATGCACCTTTTCCTAATGGTCGTATCAACACCATGAGTCAGGTGATTATTATGAGAATAATTCCAAGAAATTCCACAAAATAATTTTTTGTAAAATACCTGCAAAATAATCAACATTCTAATTTCTTTATATCACTATGAAATCTTTTATACCAATATGGTTATATCACTACGAGGTGTACAGTTAAAATCAATCATGTGTGATGATTGAATTTTCCAGGTCTTTGACGATCCGCACATCAAAGACATAAACTTGGTCAAAGAAATAAGTCACCCGACCATAGGAAAACTGAAAGTTGTTGGCCCAGCCGTGACATACAGCTATGCTGAGAATTCTGTGAGATCACCGCCACCTATCTTGGGGCAGCACACTAAAGAAGTTTTGAGAAACGTTTTGGATTACTCTGATGAAAAAATTTCCAAACTAACCGAGGAGAAAATAATTCAATGAACATTATCAGTATTTTTAACATCGGAAGAAGTTAGGGAACCGTATTTTTTCATTTTTATATTGGTTTATAATAAGTTGGTGGCAGTAATCACTTAGCAATTAGGGATGATAAATATCTTGTAAATAAATTTTTCACCCACAGATAACTGTAATAATAATTATATTGTTAGAGACGGTGCAGTTGTGCATATATTATATCCGCTTATTTCTAATGCCTCATCATTGCGTCGTCAGATTATATGGCTGATGAGTTTCATAGTTGTGATAATTCAGGGTCGACTTAACTATATCTTATTAAGTCTAGATCAAGAATAACTTTGTACTAATCATTTCCTTTCGAAAAATATAGGTATATTCAATGATACATATTGTTTTTTTTCGTCAATAAGAACAAACTTCATTAAATATTCATTAGCACTACCCTTTTTGTTCTAGGATGTTCCTATCGTAAGATTATGTTTGCGAAAACCAAAGTCAAGTAAAAAAGTTCAATGGACACAGGGAACTGTTGACAATGAACACATGAACAAGAAAAAATCGAAATGTGAGTGAGGTGCCCTAGGATGCTGAAGAATTTAGGCTGATTAAAAAATAAAAATTCTGATCCACAGGCTGCTGTATATATGAGAAACCAAAGGAGTTTGGCGAGAGCAGTTCAGAGGAAAGCGATGACGAGTGTGAGCATTGTCATGGGCACAAAGATTCACACAACAAGAATAACCCAAGCAAGAATGAGGTTCCCCAAGGGGGAATACATTCACATCCCGGTAAAATATTGATGTTTGGATGAACAATTTGATTATATCACGGAAATATAATATCTAAACACTTTTGTTACAGAACCAATAGCTACAGGATCAACTTAATCTCACAAGATCTTGATATATGATTATAAAAATGTCACTGACTTTCCAACGGTATGTTTATATCTTAGATATTGCGTCACTGTTAGGTAGAAAATATTATTCCACCTAAGACTTGAGAAGATATTGCCAAACCCTTTTCACATTGCTTAAGCGTCTTGGTTCTAATTTTTTTCATCGATCCTTTTAGAGACTAGGTTGTTGACTTGCCAAAAGTTGCTGCACTTCTCACGTCATTCCATAAACACATTCATCGTTGGAAAGATCCATCTATTATACCGTATCTTCATTCACTTTGATGTAAAAGAAAATTCTCACTTCAATTGAAATTGTTGACCCTCTCATTTTTAGTTCAAACACCTTTTTTTGACTCATTCAGGCAACTAGAGATCATATTGTTACTCCTTAGTAATACAGGGGCTAAGGAGGTTTGTACTGCATAAATATTGATGATACAAAGGTTGATAGCGGAAAAAAATTGGTAGTCTAGTTTGAACTATCTCTTTGACTCATTACCCATATAGAAAGTTATTTGCAAGGCAGGCTAATTATTACCAATTGAACTCCATATGATGATTACCTAGCCATTATACATGCCATTTTAATAATAGAAAATTTAAAACGTGTTGAATGAATACTATTATTCTAAGTACTAATATACTCACTATTTCCTCTTAGCGTAATAGCTTTATCTGGGTATTTTTCGATTCAATGGCTCAAATTAATTTAACATGTAGAGTTGACTAGGTTAAAACTGTTGATAATATGTCATATTTTTGCATAGTGGAAAGGTGGAATATTTCCGTAAAGTGTACAAGAAACGTGTAAGGCAATAATATAAGCGGATAAAAGCCGCAAATTCGTATGTAGTCAGGAGCGTGTAAAAGGAAGTGAGATTAAGTAACTATGATAGAGGAGGCATGTATTTTTGAAATAAGGAAACTATTTCGGAGTGTCATTGTGTCGAAACTCTACAATGAGTTTACAGTTAAATAATGTCTAATCTTATAATGTCTAATTTCATCTCATGAAAGTTTGCTAGATTTTTTGCTGCATCTACAAGAATTCCATACGTACATATCCTGAATTTCAATAAATGTACAGCTATGTAATAAAACTTTGAAGAAGCTTTGGGTAGATTTAATTGGTAGAGAAAAATTGTAAATAAGATGACCTGGGTGGGGAAAAATTCAAGAAATATTACATTGTACATGGTAATCGATATATTGTTTATTCCTGAAATAATTTACAATATCACACGATATACTTCTACTATTTTTTACATCAATTTAATTAATGACAGTAGAATTTGCGATTCAAATATAAAATTCATATATTTTCAAATATGTACATATCCGCTTGATAATGCGAATGATTAAAATTGATTTATTTTTTGCAAACTAAACGTAGTTTCTGGAATATCATATTATTAGTCGTCTAAATCGTTGTACTTCCAATTCTTCATCTTTCAATTATCTAATACGTAACTGTTGATTTGTTTCTCTTTGCTTCTTATATTCCACAAAGATGAATCTGTGCTTATCTTACGTCTTGCAGATTACATTTTTATCTGAACTATTGACATACAATTGACATTTCATTAATTGTTTTTTAAGTATTGCTCAACAATGGAATTGTACTTCAAGGACGCACGTTTTCAAGTCAATATTTATACATCAACACATTTACGTTCAAGATCGATATTTCCAATCTATGATAGCTACTAGAAAGCAATTCACAGAGTCCGAGACTTCTCTAATACACATTAGCAGATTGGATAATTACGTATTCCGATAGATGTAGTGATTGATCGTCAAAGCTGAAGTTTTATTCAACTTCCAAGATTGAAAATCTTTAAAAATCTTTAAAAACCTTCACATTAGTAAACAAAAATTCATTACTTTCATCGAATTTACCATCAGTTAGAATGGGATCGAATAATTATCTTAATCACCTTCAAGTAGAAGAAAATTATACTCTCGAGCTAACATATTTACGGTATAAAACTCGTATTATCTGTAGATGAATCTCATCAATAGGCGATCATTAAATTTAAATCCACTTATTTGTCAACTGTTGCTGCATAAACTCTCCCGTTTATTATTCATATATATATTTATAAAAAAGTCGCCTATCTCGATATAGGAATACGACATAGATAAAAATTGTATATATCTGACATATAAATGATGGCTGTCATGTTGAGTTCACATCCTTTGGAATTGATCCTTTTTTTATGTTACAAATGTAACCAAATAACTTATACATATGATAGAATTTAAGTACCTGGTAAAATATTGCGCGAAGATTTTTAAATTGGAAATTGAATAGTCTTTAATCAGTCAACGTTACAGCTGCTTCTGTGATAGCGGCATCTTTTCCTTACTTCTAATCCCCTGCGATACATCTCCTCATTTAATCCCAATTCTTTAACCATGGCGCGACTCCTCCAAACTTTAACCGTGTAGTCATCGCTTGTCGTCACGAGCATTTCAGGATCACTTGGGTTAAATGCCACGGAATTCACCACGTCCGCGTGTGGCAGCTTTGCCAAACACACCCCGTAGTGTCGGTCCCAAAGATATCCGTGCTTGTCCTCGGCGCCGCTGTAAAAGTTTCCTTCATTTGTGGTATTTATAGATAATATAGAAAAAATTTATTACTTATTATACCACTATGGGGAAAGGGAGGTCGACAGACAGTCTTGAACTTGACTTCAGAACGCAATGTGTCTGGGTTATAAATAGCCATGGAGCGTAGGGTATTTCGGCCGTGATGGGTCAATCTCTGTGTACTTTATAAAATGGTTGTTCCTTCTATTTGTGGGTTGTTACCCTCTAACATTTACCAAGGTTAATGAGAACAAAAATATACAATTACAACGATGATGAACACGCTATTAAGGTATTGTTCAAAAACGTTTCCATGCTTATTTGCGATAACGCAGAAGAAGCTATGAAAAAAGAATCAATCAGTCGGTGATTTTTTTCTCGGGAATAAGAATATGTTACGTAGGTATGCATTTACCTTGCAACGTATTCGTTGCAGACGTCCAGGAATATAAAAAAACACTCATGATTCGGCGTGTAAGCCTTATGTGCCCGTAGCATCGTGCCCACTTGCTTCAAAGTTACCAGATCTATAACATGTATATCGATTTCTTGAGCAATCGGCGGCGGCTCCAATGGATTTGTTATAACGTAACCCCTTGGCCATGGTCTTGTATTCACATACAAGTATCTAGGAAACAGAGAATAAATAATAATAGATTAAAAAAATTATGCTATCCCTAGAATGTTAAGAACTTTTCATCCAATCAAAACACTTCAACACACCTGTGATCCGGGCTTAAGCTCATCCCAATAACATGACCGTGAAGATCTATAAGGTGGTCTACTTTGTCGAATTTATCCGCAACGGCATCATAGTCTAACCAATTGGGTTCAGGCCTAAGAACTCCAGAATTTTGTCTCTCACGTTCTCGTTGAGCAAGTCTCTCGCGCAAAGAGGGGCCAGGATCTAGACGTCTAGGAAAGTTCATCGGCTTAATACGTTTGAAACCAATTTGATGGGGGGTATAAGTTTTGGATCCGGTAGTAAATATCAAAAATTTCTCTGGGTTGTCTGCTAAATCATCTGAGTCACAATCCTCGGCTGCTGAGGATTCTGTGAAAATGAAAATAATTCATAATTGATATAAACTCTACAACATAGTTAGGGATGATTATAGTCTTCAAGATCAGTTTCGTTCTCACTCACCGCCGGACTCGCTCTCCTCTTCCCATAATGAATTTTCGTTTTCGCTGTTATTTTCCGTCACCTCTTTTTCAGTTTCTACCTGACGATATTTTTCATTGTACTGAATCGGACTTGCATATTCAAAACCATCACCTAGCCTCCGCCAGTTGAGGAATCCTCCCTCTAGTGTACTGTACCTACGAAATTAAAAATGTGGAGGAATCTGTAAACTAGTGTCATTTTAGTAAATATCGGACTTACTGTAGTCTGGACGATGCATGATATAACACTTCAGGCTCTTCTTGCTGCTGTTGAGTACTATTCGACGACACAGCTGAAAGTTCTCTGTGGCTTGGGGGATTGCCTCTCTCTTCTCTGACGTCAGAGGTAGATGGCTGATTTTGTGGGGTTTCAGTTTCTGTTGGTGCAGGAGATAAGCAATTAGCCACCATTACTGCTCTGATTGAGGAGGCATTACTGTTGTAGAACCTGAAACGAGGGTCAGTTTGAAAATGAAATCTTTATTTTCGTATCCAAAGGGAAAAAAGGTTTACTTACCTATATAATTGATTCATTATGGGCACGTGCTCACTGGCGGATTCTTGGCTTGCTTTGTTTAACCATAAAACGCTGGTGCTTACCAAGTGGGCCAGCCAATGCAAATCTCCGCTTAAGAGATGTCGTTCGCTATACCATGTGCCAAAAATATCATAGGGTTTGTTAACCACTCTGCATTGGAGTTCGAATCCAGCTGCAAAAAAACGTTTTAGTTGGAAGTAATTAGTCTACGAACCGATTGTTGAGTAATTATTTTTAGTTGGACTGAGTGTCGTGTTTTTTTAAGAAAACGCTTTTCGAAGTTTTTTTTCTTCTTTTAATCAGATCAAAGGATTTCAGACAAAGCAATGGACAAAGGGATGATGCACACGTGTTCGGCTGTAGAATTTTCCTATTTTTCTTGGCACTTGGCAATTGGAATCCAAGCGCATGAACCTTAGACTATAAATAGGATCCTTGAAATCTTTGTTTTATTTGTTATTTGGAAAATAATGTGAACTGCTACTGCAATATAATGAAGTTGTTGGGTAGATAATTGGAGATTCACGCAAACGAATGTCTGATACCTCTGGAGAAAGATTATTTATTCAACTGCCCCAGTCCATAAGGATGAAAGGCTCTGTTTATACTCACGCTCAAGACTGAAGACTGCTATTTCTCCAGACGTACTATGTGGAGTTCCAAAGTGAACTCCAGACACTAGAAGCAGAGTATCAGACGAGTTGAATTGTGAATACTGAGTGTACTTCCAGCTAAACGTTTTCATATCCCTGTGATATTTGATGCTCGCAGGATAGCCACTATCCCATACCTGGAACACATCCAAAATAATTTCAAACGTTTTCTGGAATGAGTTGCAAATTTTTGCAGAAATATTGCATCACACATACGAGTCAGAATTCCAGTGTGGCACTGACGAATGCAATGTATGGCAGTAAACAAAGGATCTTAAAATACACGAAACAATTTCCTACCAGTATGTAGCCATCCTTGGAGCATGTTGTGAACATTTGTCCATTGTGAGAAAAACTCACATGCAGCACTTGATTGGAATGTTCTTTAAGTACTTCTGTTTCCAATAAAGGAATGTGGTAAGCAAGTCGCTTAAATTCGTTAAGCCAAGAAGTCTTTCCTGCAATTATGAGAATAAATATGAGTTTTTTTAGTATGGAAATACAAACAATGGCTTTTACCAAAAATGTTTTTTTTTTTTTTTAACTGGGTTGGTGCTTCAATTGATTTGTGGACTGCCTGATGAGTGTTCATTTTGTTTCATAACTTACCAGGCATAATACTGACACTGGGATCGATTTTGTAGGTTTGGTAGAATAGGTCTTTCCACAAAAATTCGTCCCTGCAAACTCGATGCCAGGATTTGCATACTTCTCCGACTGTCAGTAGTTCCTTGGGTGTTAAATATTGAAAAATACTCAAGAGTACGGAGTCTGGCATGTACCTCCATATGTCACTTCTTTCGAAATTTACTGAGGTGTCTGTAGAAAGATTTTCAACACTCAACACTCTCTCCTTTGGAGAGGAATTAATATCGTCCATTTCGACGCGGAGCTCTTTGTTTACTGCAACAGCTGATACCTGTCACTACTCGACTACTCGACTAGCTAGCTTTCTTCTCAAAATTCTACTTCCAAGTTCGAGCGATAGGGGACGTCGAGGGTTCTGAGGATCTAATCTATCGGTACGCTCGATCTCTAGATCCCTTTAGATGATCTACTTCCCGCACTCGCCGGCCCAGCTGTTTCTTTTTTTTGACAGGTGATGTCGCAACAGCGGTAGCACTGTAGCAGCGTATCAGTTGAATAATCATGGCGACCAAGTCAGGGACGCGGGTGGATGAATTGGTGCATAGTATCACATTGCACGTGCCTCGAAAGTTATTATTTAACGGTTACATATTGCCATTTGTCGTGCTTCAGGCTGTCTGGATTTATAGTTGGGTTTTTATATATGGTGTCGACGAATATTATGATGCTGGGTTAGTTGGCATTGCGGCTATCGGATTGCTACAGATTTTTGTCTGTCTATGTTGTCAGTGGTCGGTCCACGTGCAATGTTTTCTCAACTGCAGCTCTGTAAGTCTTTACTCATTTCCCGTTTCCTTACCTCATCACCCCTCACTCGTCTCAACCTAATTAATAATTTAAACAAAATTCAGGCAATATGTTTGCTTGACATAGCAGCCACGTTCAATTCTTCTGCTACGATTGCCCTACTTACAATATTCCGCGGGAGTTTCAAACTTTGTCGCATAAAATTGTCATAGTTTCTATGACACACCCTCGTTTTACTGAATCCAAATTTTCATTTTTGTTCTAGACTAATGATCCACTTAAAGCCAAAGTAGCCAAAGTGGTTCCAACACCCAATAACGGGAGTTCAGAGCTGGTAACATTATTTCGTGATAGCAACCAGGTGCCATGGTTCATCTTTCAAAAAACTAAATACTCTTGGGATTCGGATAAAAAGCAATTCAGGTGTTTAGAATTCCCAGTTTCAAGACCCCTAAATCACTATGAGAATTGGAAGGGATATCAGGATACGGAAGAGGTCACGGCTGCTGAAGAAAAATATGGAAAGAATAACTTGGACATGGTTGTTCCTGAATTTAGAGAGCTTTTCAAAGAACGAGCTATCGCTCCCTTTTTTGTTTTCCAAGTATTTTGTGTGGCATTGTGGTGCCTCGATAAATATTGGTACTATAGTATTTTCACGCTGGTTATGCTCATCATGTTCGAGTGCACCCTTGTACAGCAGCAGCTCAGAAATATGGCTGAGATTCGGAAGATGGGAAATAAACCCTACTTGATAATGGTGTACAGAAATAGAAGATGGAGGTCTATATTCACAGATCAGTTAGTCCCTGGTGATATCGTGTCCATTATTAGATCTCAAAATGACAATTTAGTCCCATGTGATATGCTTCTGTTGAGAGGGCCTTGCATTGTTGATGAGAGCATGCTGACTGGTGAGTCAGTCCCACAAATGAAAGAACCTATTGAAGGGCTTGAAGGAGATAGGGATCTAGACATTGAGATGGATAGTAGACTTCACGTTATCTTTGGGGGTACCAAAGTTGTCCAGCATACATCTCCAGGAAAAAGTACAACTGGGCTCAGAGCAACAGATAACGGCTGTGTAGCCTATGTTTTGAGAACTGGCTTTTCAACCTCGCAGGGCAAGCTCTTAAGAACAATACTATTTGGAGTAAAACGAGTGACTGCCAACAACCTGGAGACCTTTGGCTTTATCTTATTCCTTCTTATCTTCGCAGTTGCCGCTGCTGCGTACGTTTGGATCAAAGGTACTAATATTTGATTACTCACAGTCATAGCGCAAATACATTAGATTTTTGTGTAGTGAATGAATTATTCTTCTTTAATTATATTTTGTTTATAGGAAGTGAAGATCCAACTAGAAATAAGTATAAATTATTCCTCGAGTGTACACTTATTCTGACATCTGTCGTACCTCCAGAATTGCCGATAGAATTATCTCTGGCTGTGAACACGTCGCTCTTTGCTTTATCTAAGCTAGGTAATTGATACTTATCTACAGGCAGGTCGTAAGCCTTATTTTATATCTTGGATCTCTATTTTCGTTTCTTGTTCCCACATAGGAGTCTACTGTACTGAGCCTTTTAGGATACCATTTGCTGGAAAGGTCGAGATTTGCTGTTTTGACAAGACTGGTACTTTGACGAGTGATGATTTAGTCGTAGAAGGAGTTGCAGGGTTAAAGTATGATGAAAAAGCAAATCAGATAAGAAAATGCTAAGTCAGATTAATTTCTTTATAAAAAAATTATTTTAGTGGAAAAGCTGATGTTATGGCACTATCGGATTGTCCCATGGAAAGTGTACAAGTTTTGGCAACATGTCATTCCCTTGTTCAATTGGATGATGGGATGGTTGGTGATCCTCTGGAAAAAGCTACGCTAACTGCTGTTGACTGGAATCTCACTAAAGGTATGTTTTTCATCTTAGTTAAAATGTAATTTCTCTCATCTTAAAACCCTTTTTATAATTCGTTATTTCAGGGGACGCAGTTATTTCAAAAAAAGGCAAATGCCCAGGATTGAAAATTTTCCAAAGACATCATTTCTCATCCGCCTTAAAGAGGATGTCAGTTGTTGCTGGCTACATAACTGCTGGCTCTACAGAACCTCATTACATGGTGACCGTCAAAGGAGCACCAGAGACTTTGAAGTCAATGGTATGTAATAAGAATCATCATTTAATGATTGCATCAATTTAAATCCAATCATGAGGACTCTGAGTTCAAAAAACTCAACACTTGATTAAATTCATTTTCAGTTTTCTTCTGTGCCAGAAAATTACGACTCTATATATCTTTCATTGTCTCGCCGAGGTGCCAGGGTCCTAGCGCTAGGCCATCGAACGCTTCCATTTCCACTTTCTGCACAAGAACTGCGGGAAATGACTAGAGATCAATTGGAGTCTCAGTTGACGTTTGCCGGATTTGTGATAATTAGTTGCCCTCTGAAAGCTGACTCAAAAGCAGTTATCAAAGAGATTATAAATGCTTCGCATTCGGCAAGTACAACAATCTTAGATCTTCCTTATTTTCCAGGTTCCTATTCTTTAATTCTGTTCAATTTTTTCCTAATGTAATATCATTTAGGTGGTTATGATCACGGGCGACAACCCGCTAACTGCTTGCCATGTTGGCAGAGAATTACACTTTACGAAAAAGACTGCAACTATGATATTAACACAAACATCGGACCAATGGATTTGGGAGAGTGTTGATCAGACTAAACACTTACCACTCCAGCAAAGCCAAAAGGAAAAAGAAATATGGAAAGATTATTCCTTGTGCATCACAGGCGAGGGTTTGACTTATCTGAAGGAAAACCACGAGAGCTTACTCTACAAATTACTCCCTCACATCGCAATATTTGCAAGATTTGATCCAAAGCAAAAAGAGTTCGTTGTTATCGCTCTTCAAGGATTGGGATACACGACGCTTATGTGTGGAGATGGAACTAACGATGTGGGGGCTTTGAAACATGCTCAAGTGGGAGTAGCAATTCTTTCAAACGCACCAGAAAGACTGCCTATAGAAAGACGAGAAGCTCCAGCATCCAGCACTGTCGCAAACGGACCAAGAAATAACCCTCGTAATCCAAATAGCACGCAAGCAAAGATCCAGAAGCTACTAAAAGAACTGGAAGAACAAGATCAATCGCAACTTGTTAAATTAGGAGACGCTTCTATCGCTGCTCCATTCACCAGCAAATTGTCATCCATACAATGCAGTGCGTATTCTACTTCACTTTTGCCTTTATAATGATATATTGTCTAATACGGCTTATTCCCAAATTTTTTTTTTGTGTTTTAGTCTGTCACGTAATAAAGCAGGGGCGCTGCACACTGGTCACTACCTTACAAATGTTTAAGATCCTTGCTTTGAATGCTCTAGTCCTTGCCTATAGTCAGTCTGTCCTTTACTTGGATGGAATCAAATTTAGTGACGCTCAGGCTACTCTACAAGGTCTTCTTGCAGCCTCGTGCTTTTTGTTTATTTCCTGGTCCAAGCCGCTCAAGACGCTCTCGAAGCAGAGACCTTTACCCAATATTTTCAACCTGTATACCATTTTAACAGTGCTACTACAATTCGCCGTTCATTTCATCTGCCTTATCTTTCTTGTTCGAGAAGCTGCGATCCTTTCTCCTAGGTAAGTGCTTCTACCATTTTATTTCAATCCAAGGAATCATTTCAGAAGAATATTGATGAACTTTTTTCTCCTAAGGAACGATACATTGGCCACAATACTGGCACCAACTGATGAAACAGTTGAATCGTCATCATCTTCGTCAGGTGAAGATAGCGAGGATGGGGAGCCCTTCCAAGCTGATTTGGTCAATAGTACAGTTTACATAATTTCGATGGCCCTTCAAATATCAACTTTTGCGATAAATTACAGAGTAAGAAAAAGAATACAATGGCCACCTCGGGAAATAAACAAACAATATACTCCCGAAGCAATCTTAAACAATCTCTTTTTACAGGGACATCCTTTCATGGAGAGCTTGACGGAAAATAAAGCCTTGCTCTATAGCATCGTTGGCAGTTCCTTGTTCATTTTGGGATTGGCTTGCGGGTTGTTACCTGAAATATCAACTCAGTTTGAAATTGTTGAGTTTCCACATGATGTGAGTACATTTAATATATTATTCATGTGTAGATTGATAATAAGTTTTTGATCACGTGCGCTTCTGCTGTTACAGTTTCGCGTGGTTCTTGTCCAAGTGTTGTTTGCTGATTTTATATTTGCCTACGTTGTCGACCGAGTATGCCGGTGGCTGTTCGGCGAAGGAAAGTACGAAAAGCTATGATCTACCGATCATCAAATAACTCTTTTATCTTGATAGTGGATTTTCAGATATATTCTAATATGTCAACAGCCTTATTCTGCGATTGAATGATTTTATCGATTAACAACTAACGTGCTGCCATAATAGAGAGCGTAGAATAGAGTTTTAGAAAAGACAATCTGTAACTGCAAGGCTGATTTATATGCATTGTATTTTTTGCCCCCGATTTTTTTCCACGTATTAAATTGGAAACGATATTCAAAAAGTTATACGTAAAAAAGTGTTTGAGATGTAAGTCAGTCTTTAGGTCGCAGAATAAGATTGCATATTCAGACATTTATCGTGTTACCGTGTAACGCGACGTTTGCGTAACTTTGTACACGTGATGATGCAGGATTTTTTCTGTTGACGATTTTTCTTACAGTGTAGCATTAAATAGAAAAAGTTCTGTGTCTATGTATTTGTATATATTCTTCAAATGTGCACATATTACCTACCAAAACTTGTATACGTATATGAAACAGAAATCCGTATGCGCGCACATTTATGATATATATATCTGTTAGTGATGAAATTTTACACAGCGGGAACATAACTGATTTTCATGATTCTTATTACCGTCTGAAAAAAATTGTTCTTTTTTTTTTGTCATTAGATTTGTTTAAATGGAGAAAGAGTGAAATAGAAATAAAAAAATTATAGGTAATCGTATAAATCGTTCTGAGCGATGAAAATATTTTGGCATTGTATGAGAGTTTATTTCGTAAATTTACGATCCTCTGGATTCACCGTATAAAATAAATGCGGATATTGAAAACCAAAAAAAAAAACAAAAAACTATAATGATAAAAATTTTATCGTATTCATTTATCATAATAAAGTATGTGCGTTACAGGGCGATTTCTTATACTCGTAGGATGTAGTTAATCGATCGACAGTATAGTACATTGTGGAACAGGATTTTATACAATATACCTATAAGGCGCAGTGTGATTTCTAAACAAAGGTGAGACCTGTGTTTTTGTATCATAATCGTATTAGCAGTATCATTATCAATAAATACTGAACATCATTCCTTCAAGAAAAAATCTTTGAATCGATATATTGTTACGAATAATTTTTATGAAACTAATTCGACCACAGCCCTAATTCCTGTCCTATTCCCAAATATGAGGGAAAGAAGCAATCACCAATATCCTCATGCGACAAAATTAAGAAAGGTGAAAATACTTGTGTTTCAGCAGGTATATTAACAAATTTCAAGGCCATTCTACCGCGTGTTTCCATCGACTTCAAATAATTTATGATTGTGCAGCCGCAAAATTGTATTTTACATGAAACGCGTGCCGGTGTCATAAAGTTTAATCGCGTTTTCGTTTATTATACTTAATTGTGGCAGCACAATAACCATTTCTAACAACGAAATCAGAGATTCATAGTGCAGTCAAGTTCCGTAATCGGTCTAATCTACAGTACTTATTTCGAATATCAATTGGCGAGCGTGATCAATTCAAAATGGACTTTGCGCTTTTATTTCGACGCGGAGCGCCGCGGTGTGCATTCGATTTCGCAATCAGCACGAAGAGTCTCTTCTAACGGACTAGAGAACGCTCGCCAATCGGTGGTCAGCGTGTACCGTGCGAACGCGTTTATAATTTATATCGTGTCTTGCAGTGCGGAAATTTGTCTCCACGTTTTTGCACAATTACATTATTCAAAATTTTCTAGTTTCGCGCGGTAAATTTAAACGAAGACTGATAAGATAAAACTATAACCGCTGCCGATAATATAGCGACAGTTCATTTAACAGAGGGTGCTGGGATTAATATTCAAGATAATTTTCAATCACGAATTATCAAGGTACGCTATCATTGATTCATACCTATATCGCGTTTTAAAACATTCCCCCGACTATAAAGTCGGCTCATAACAACGCTAGCATTTCTGCAACCACGACATAACTAAACGAGCGCGCTGACCCCGCGAAAGGGATTGAAATTACGCAATACAAATACCACTATAATTTATTTTGAGACATCCACACGCTGAGTCATGGTGCAAAGATCGCCAACGAAAACTAGTTTCAATGTCATGGGCTCGATCGACTTAAATTAAGGTCTTCGGATGGTGAAATAGAAATGAAAGACAAACCTATTTACTTGCATTTATCATTGATTATTAGATGGAAGATACGGATCGCTGGTACTTTCACTGGATAGATTGGATCGTCTTTGTCGGTATGCTCTGCGTCTCTGCGGCAGCGGGGCTTTGGCATTATTTTAGAGGGAAGCAGTACAATACGGAGGAATATCTTTTGGGAGGGCACAGTATGAATGTCCTTCCTGTATCGTCCTCGCTAATTGCTAGGTATATAGTGAATACAGATCGTGAATAATTAAGAATCGAGTATTCGGCGATGCAACTCGTACGTAGTTTTATTTCAGGTATAACGATACTTGGAACACCGACAGAAGTCTACAACTTTGGTACACAATATTGGATCACCATATTCAGCATTCTATTCACTGGTATTGTCGTCGCAGTGATTTATCTTCCCGTTTTTTTCGTCGTCAGACTTAACTCCGCGTACGAGGTTACTTATAATTTCTTATTTAATCTCAATAAAAATAATTTCAAAAGTATATTATGGTCAATTACTGATTTCGTTATTTTATTTTCATTCATTCAGTATCTCGAGATCAGATTCAGCAGAGAAGTCCGTATATTGATATCATTGATCTTCGTTATCGACGCGGTAACAAACATTTTTTTTTTCTATTACAAACATGAGGATTAACAATTTTACATTCGTTTATTTGAATTCCAGGTTTTATACCAATCTATCGTCCTCTACGTTCCTTCTCTAGCTCTGAACCAAGGTATATAATATTAAGCTCGCATTTTCTAAGATTTGTTAATTTTGTAACATATTTATATATCTTTTTTTCAGTCAGTGGTATTAACGTTCATCTAATAGGAACCGTTGTCTGTTTGGTATGCGTTTTCTACACTGTTCTGGTATGTAGCAATATAATTACGAGCTTGCGCTTATTGAGAATTACGTCTTAACGAGAAATTAATTGAGAGATTGATCACATGATATTATACACATTTGTTATATGATGCAGGCGGTAATAATTCCCGACAATTACATTATAATTGGGCGAATGAAAATCACACGTTATTTTTATAATAATCGCAATAACGAGTAACAAATAAAAGAATTTGAAAAAAACAATTAATAAACAGAAAAAGTTCGAATTTGAAAACTCGAGAGGATCGATATGAATAAAGTTACGCTATGCCGAGTAGAATTTGTAAAGAGAAAATAGTTCGTCAAGTAGGTGTAATATAATTAATCATCGCTATTGTTATCGTTCTATTCTGCACGTTCATTATAATGTACGTAATTATGTATAACATTGTGATGAAGATATTTGCATCACGTTGTGTATAAATCAGAAAATTTGTTGCATATTCAAAATTGAGGGAAATTTATCACCTCTATATAATTCGCGAATGGTTAGCGAGTTTAACAAGGGAAGAAGAACAACGATTAGCGATCCCCGCATGGCGTTCGACTTATTCACGTCCGACATTCCTTCTATTGGACTAAAAAATGAAGTAAACGTTAAAAAACAATATTAAAGAACCCTTAATTATTTAACAGGGTGGTCTGAGGGCCGTGGTCTGGACGGACACCATCCAGGTGGGAGTAATGGTCACTGCAGTGACAGTTGTGACATTTTTAGGAACATATCAGGTCGGAGGACCTTCGGAAGTTTGGAATAACGCCCTGGAAGCAAAAAGGATTCAGTTTCTCAAGTAAGCAGAAAAAAAAAGGAAATAGGGAAATAAAAAACTGGATTAGCAAGACTTTCACCCTCGCTAATACTTTGAGACTTCTATTTTTTGTATACTATACCTATTTTATTTTTTCGTTTCAACCCTCCTCATAATCCCCGCGTATCTTTTATCCCATTGCAGTCTGGATCCCTCACCCTATACTCGACACACCCTATGGACCGTACTGATCGGTTCTTGGCTTTACAGCACTGCCTACATAGCTGTAAATCAGACAATGGTTCAGCGATATCGAAGTTTGCCAACGATTAAGATCGCCAGGATGTGAGTTTACTTCATGGCGATTAGATAATCATCATTGGATTACATTTTATTTTATTTTATTTCTTATTTTTCACCCAGAGCCGTCGGTATTTTCACCTGCGGCGTGATGATCTTTATCTCACTGTGCTGTTGGTGCGGATTGGTTCTTCTCGCTTGGTGGTCACCGCCAAAATGTGATCCTAGAGCCTCTGGACTCGTTTCAGCAGACGATCAAATGCTACCCGCATTTGTGATGGAAATTGCTGGACACCTTCACGGAATTCCGGGACTTTTTGTCGCTGGAATATTTGGCGCGGCACTTAGGTGATTAAATGATTGTATTTAAAAAATATTGATAGAAAATCATTGATAGATTCTTTATGAATGAAAATAACATACATGTTCATTTTTTTATACAGCACCTTATCGGTGGGATTAAATGCGACGTCTGTAGTTCTGCTTGAAGATTTTGTTAAGGGTTGCTTCAGACTTAATCCGAGCGATAGATGTGCAGCTATATTTGTAAAAAGCGTTGCAATTCTTATGGGAATGATTGCACTGGCATTCGTATTCCTCGTTGAACGACTAGGCGGAGTTCTTGCGGTAAGCAGATTGTGATCCGAATTTAATAGTTATATACAAATGTGAGTTTAAAAATTGACTAAACGAAAAAAAAAACGTTCAAAATCTTTTAAAATAACTTCAGGTAACCGGAAGTCTCGCAGCCATTGCCGCCGGTACTTCTTTCGGTGTATTCACCCTTGGGATGCTCGTTCCCTGGACAAATTCCAAGGTTGGTATCGTAATTGGCTTCTTCTAGATCAAAAAAAAATGAAAAACTGAACGCATATAATTGTCTATTTTCGCTCAAAATTCAGGGAGCGTTTGTCGGCGCTATCGCCGGATTCGCGACCGCAGCTTGGGCCAGTTTAGGAGCAAACGCAGCGATCGGTGCCGGTCAGATTAAATCTAAAAAATTGCCAGTTGATTTATCATATTGTTCTGCAAACGTGTCCGATGATTTCACCAGTCTTTTCGAAAGTCACGAGTGAGTTTTCCTAAGTCGGTGTAATTACTAACAGCATTCGTGGATTATTATTCTTCCTTTATATTTTTCCAGGGAGGAGGACGTTTTTCCGCTTTACAGGCTTTCTTACCACCTGATCGCCGGTCTCGGTACCGTGGTCGTTATCGTCGTAGGAATTTTAGTAACTTGCTGCACGGGTCCAACGGATCCGGCATCGATAGACAGGAATTTATTATCACCGGTAATTCACAGGTTACTTCCTCCCGAAAGATTACCAACAGCTTCAAAGGATACGAGGCGATCAAACTCACAGATGAGCGACGGCCGTCGAGATCACAATGATGAATTTTTACTCGGCGATATCAAAGGCGCCGATGAATCACCGGTTATAATAATGACTAAATCGGTAAAGACTTGATTAAAAAAGGAACATTTTTTTTCGTAAACTTCTCCAAGCTTTGCTAATTTTTTCAATTGTTCTTTAATTTGCTGTTTCAGCAACAGTTGGACGTGAAAGATGAATTCTTACCGATTACAAGAAATGATACTTGACCGCGACCGCACGACCACACGAGAGACTTATACACGATGGAGAGAGTCATAGATGGTAATAATCAATAATTGATTAGCTAATTGAATAGTTTATTTTTATCAGGGAGTCATTACGTTTTTCGCATCAGTATTTTTGTTACACCCAGTTATAATTCTGGGTTATAATACTTTGTGTTATTAGTTATTTTTAATTAATCTTGTAATCTGCACAAAGGGACCAAATATCAAAGTTATAATATCGTTAATATCATCATAATGGAGTAAAATGAAATGAAGAATCGATCTGTCTGTACATCGGATTGCTCCCTACGCGACAAATTCTCCGACAGATAAATTCTGTTTTATATTTTTCAAATCCTATTGCAGATAATTAAGGTTGGTACGCCCACAGGTATTATTTTAGTGTACAATATTTCGTCGGACAATAAATGGTTAACACGTGACTTTAGGTGTGTTGAATGTTAAGCTTTGACCAACCACAGTCAGGGCAAACGAAATTGAATTTATGGCGTAGGTAAACGACGATGGTTTGATATTTGCACCCGGTTAATAAGGATGTTTGACGCTCGGAGCTTTCGCTTAACAAGCCCGGCTAATATTCGCCTTCTCTTCTCTTCTCTTCCCTTTCTGCAGAATTCCCTCCCGCTGCGCCGCTACTTCTAACGCGTATACGTAACTCACCGAGGCTTGAAAATCGAACAAACTCAGTTAGGGAACTGTGCACATGACCTCAGGGGTCGTCCGCTGGACCACATCGCGTTCTAGTTGCATACAGGTAATAAACCTAGCTAGATAAGCGCATCAAATACTAGCTAGCCTAATCCTAAGCTACGTTATAGTTTTAAGAAAATTCAGAATTCAAAAGCAGTCGAGCAAACATCACTCTGTACTGTGGATTCAATTATCGCGCGCGTCTTAATACAATAAACTTTCTTCGTTGGATTGTTAAACACCACGTTATTATCATAGTTTTACGCATATATAGAGGTATTAGGGATATACCGTATACACTATCTCATGGAATTATCCGAATCCCTCGTTACACGTACGTAGGTAGAAAGGGTTTGTTTAATTGGACGATCACTATATAGGCTCCGGGGCAACAGAGTTTGTAGCATTACAAGCGGGGGATACTTTGAATCCGAAGTAAAGACGGCGGCGCTCTAAACCTTAGATATATGTACATCTATAGGTATGTATTCCGGTAGAATTAGGGATAGGGTCTCTCTCTGAGCTGCCGGTAAGATAACGTAAGATTCGAGTTAACCCTTAAATCCGTGTTTACTAAAGGGGAAACTGCATTTAGATACAAAATCTCTTATACCGTAGATATACTCGGGGGTGCTGCAATATGGGGCGATTCTCCAGATGTCCTTATACAACCATATGTAAGAAATATGCACGTACATATGCGAACGGGTAATGATAAGCAAATGTTTTCTAGTTCTGGATTTTCCTCTTAAGAAAACTACACCACCCTCAAATCCGCTCTATATCATCTCTACTCCTAACTCCTTATAACATTCATTTGTTTATCGATTGTGCACATATAGCTATGGATTGAAAACTTTCATCAGAATATCTCAATAATTCTGATACTCTTCGGTGTTAATCGAAGCAATATAGAAGATGGTAATATTTAATTAGTTATATTTTCGCATCGGTAACCCAGAACTCGAATTATACAAAGTAGATCTATAAATCTGTACGGCAGTTAAATAGCAATAAGTTTTCTCTCCCATTCGAAAGTTTTTTGGTTATCTTCTATAAGTAGGTGTATAATACTAGTTGGTTAAATTACAACCGAGAGTTATACTCGTTCTATTTAGTAAGATTAATTAGAAAAAATTTCTCTCGTATTGTTACGCGCAGTATATCTATGAAGGGAGTTTCTTCGGAGTAGGTATAGACCGTTGAGCAAAAAGGCGTCTTTTCAGCTAACTCACAATCAGTTAGACAGATATAGAGAAGAGACGAAGACCGTGGTTAGAGAGTGTATAGCCTGGATCTCAAACATTGACGGTGACTGACTAACGGAATAACTAATTTATCAATTCTTCGCTTGGGTTAACTTCGATTCCTGCGAGAGACTATTTGCAATGTCGTACAAATACCGAACCGTGCTTTCAGAGAATATATACTATATACATGGCATACCTATATACGTCTTCGAAATTCTATATATACCAACCACATAACATACACCTGATCCAGAGGTGCAGCGACTGTTATTTTGTCAGGAAAACTCCTGCGCGACGCAGATTGATCATGCAAAATGAATTCATTAAACCCCCGTATAATTATTATTACGAACTGTCAAATACATTATAGCGAGATATTTTAACAGGTTAATTGAATGTAAATTTGGATGTCTCCGTTTTTATTTGTTTATGTTTGTTTTTCAACATTTTTTCTCTGCTTTTTTCTTCGTTCATCAGAATTTAGGATGCCTGGTTACACGTACATGCATTTCGCGTATGTAATCAGTATACGTTATCCCGTGCATCACGACTAGGCGGCAATATTTCATATTTAACGAGATTGAATGGGATATAACGCTCAGTATGGCGGCAGCAGCTGTCATATTGGATGGAATGGTGGCGTAATTGGGGACAGGTAAGACACTAAGCGTAATGAATCACTATATCCGAGAGGAGTAATGCGTCTTAATTACGCCCAGAGGCGCGATAATAATTATCTAATTAACCATTGTTTACGTACACCAAATGTGTATACATAATATATATGATATAAGTATACAAAAGTACTACGTCATCATTTTATATTCAACTTCTAAATCTCGAAACCGCTGACGAAGCTGACGAACAATTCCAAACATCGATATAGTTTCATCGGTTAATTTCCAGCGTTTCAAAATTTCTTCAACAAATATTCTGTTAAGGGTTTATTTATACTCGACCGCGTTGCGTCGAAGTCTAAAGATTTACATCTTTGCCTGTTTGCAAAGAAAAAGATAGGAAGAGAGTGCGATATAGATGGTAGACGGAGTGAGGTGGAAATCTAGAATTACAATCGAGTATGCATGTATAGGTATACGTATAGTTGGCTCTTATTGTAGGGGGTGTCAGAATGGAATTAATCCTCAGTTCCCAGCTCACAGTCGAATGCAGATTTTCACCTGGTTTTGAGAGAGAGCTGTGAATAAATATTTACCGAACACATTTCCCAGACGACTTTACAGCACGATCACCGGTTCGAGTCGCTCGCTATAGAAGTATACGTCTACGTATATTGCTATGCCACTGCGTTTCTAGCGGTTAACTTAAACCCTCTTAATTATTATGCACGGTTTGAACAATGACTAACAAGCTATATACCTGCACGTACAATATTTAGCTTTTGATAATGTCGTACAAAATTCGTGACGGAATCTTACAAATTTTGTTACGTTGTGCGAAACGCAATAATTACCCTCTCTGCACAGAGAAAGGTCCTAAATCCCAACGACGACATCCCTTTTCGCCACGAACACTGTACGGTGTACCGATGAAGACAATGCGATAATAATTCATACACTTTTATCAAGTTAGTTTAATAAACTAAAAGTGAATACATTTGTCAGAAGCTCGTCTACTGGTACCGGTAACTGTAGGAGCGGTTGCTTCGCTCCACGAAGGAAGAGTCCTGCAAGGGTTATACTATGAGAAGATCCTTCAGGAAGGAAGTATACGGTTGTAAATATCCGCAGGCAAGACACTAGCCGTTGGGTTTAACCCCATGCGGTATGAGCTGTATCATGGGAAGGGAAGTTACTATACATACACGATAACACCTCAGCGCTTTAATTTGCATGTACAAAGGTGCCAGAGAGTCAGACAAGAAGGGCGGTTTGGTTGGGCGATGGAGGGCGAGGGGAGGGGAAAGAGGGCTCATTGTTGGAACTCTCCAAGTTTCTCACCGTAGTTAAAACATCCCTTAAAATGCACCTTTTCAACATTTCTTGAGGTGCTTTTTAAGGGATTTCACTACTTTTCGAACGTTATCGACTAATTATAGAATTGCCAATTATTATTTCATAGAAAGGGATTAAGTTTTGTTTCCATTATTTTTATTCCCCCCCGTCTTGTCAACTCGTATTCTCGTCCGATCGGTGGACATTTTATTTTTTTCGATGAAACAAAAATGTGAAAAAAAAAAGCTTGAAAAAAGCGAGCAATTAAATTATACTCACCCTATATACTGCAGCACGGTATGGCTACATGAGCTGCTAGCTGTTGGTGCAGGACGCGGCCCAATCGAACGAGGGTAACAAACCAAACCAATTAACAATCAATCACGCGTGTCTCTCGCCTCATTGAAACGACGTCAAACATTGTATTTGTGTAATTGTCCATTTATTCCTGTCGGCCGGGCGTCAACTGACAAATTGTGTAGCTGTGTATATTTCAGTATTTTCCACACATGTATATAGAAATACACGTATAGGCCCGTAGATGAAACTATGTACGAACATATACATATACATGTGTAGAGAATTTTGCGGTTTGTTCCTACACGACACGTTCCATGTATATACAATAATTTTGTTCGCGTCAGTTGTGACAGCGAATCGTTATGTACGAGTCGGCCATTATATTAATTACCATCACTCACGATTTATATGCGCTTATAAGTATATCTATACCTATTACACATGAAATTCTCGCGAGTGTGATGACTTTATGTGAAAAATAAAAAATTAAAAAATTGGAAATGAAATCAACAATTGTTACAAAAATGCTGCGAGAAATAATCATCTGTTTTACCTTTTATTATTTCGTTTTGTGTAATTTTTTTTCTTCTTTTTATTCCGTTTATATGCGATACGTGTTGCGTACGTTATATGTATGTATATGGGGTCAGGCAGCTTCAATTCCTGCGATCCTTTTCGAAGGGAGCCGTAGCTGGAACTTACCTATAGGGAATCGAGCTACTATAAGCTATATACTCCGCAGCAAGCTGCAGTTCGTATCCGTATGTACGGTGAATGAAAACTTTCTGCATTAGTTACGTGCCCTTCTACTTTTCCGTCGTTTCAGGAGAGCTGGTATACGTATACATAGCTTCAGCAATGCTGCAATGAGAAAACTGCAGGGGTTCGTATTGCGTACACTCGTTTTCTCTTTATAAAGAATTAAACAGAGGATTTTCTCTCGGTATTTTCGCTATAAAATCGGAATTTGGCTTAAATTTTTTTTTCACTCTTGTCTTCGTCTCCCCCTCACGCGTGTACTACGGTATTACTCTTTCATTTTTATTTTTTTCTTAATATTTTTCATTTTGTTTTACGTTTTCATTATTATCCATTTTCTCATGAAAACAGGCAGGAGTTGGTAGCGTTTAACTATATGTATCTTCATTTCCCGGGTCACCATGTACATACCTACGTACATACATATATGTATATACCTCTGCCTAACCTAGGTGTCCGGTATGCAAATGAGCCTTTATTATTACGAGACGTAAAGTGACCATCGCGACGCGAAATTCGTCGTCATGTATAGCGCGGCACACTGACGATGTATATTAAGGTGGAGGTTGCGTAGCGAGGTAGTATATAATATATATATGTATACGAGTGTATATATACGTTGCGTTAACCCGTTGGACTTAATTTCATTGGTGCATCACCGGTTAATTAATAATTACTCTGCCTCGCGCAATAAAATTAGATAATTTTACCAACGTTTGTTGTACTCATTATTATTATTATTATTATGATTGTTGTTACGGTTATTGTTGTCATCATTTTTGGGAAACGTTTGACCCGCAGCTCTCCACACATATTTAAAGAACCAAGGTGTATGTATAATTTGAATATATGCAAAACAATTACTTTTCACGCGTCCTTAATTTCGCAGTTGCGCGCGTGCTCGACTGTAGCAGGTATATCTATTTTCACCCTGTACGAATAGAATAAGAAATAACAATGGTACTTTTTCGAAAAGAAAAAAGAAAAAAAAAAAAACGAAAGTTTCTTTTGTTTTATCGCACGTTTTCGGGGGTATAATATCTTTGTTATAGAGGTGAATCAATAATTTGTGTTTCAACAAAGTGGGATAATATTTTGCGGTTATAACGCGAAGGGATATTTACCGTAGGGAATACCGCTCTTTTCATAGGCGATAATTTGACGCGGAAAGGACTCGCCCTCACCGTGTTGCACAATGTATAAAGGTATATATGGATAAATTTTTCATTTGAAAATGAACCCCCCTTCTCCCCTACTTCACCCTCGTCCATATAGTATATTATTGTGTATATGTATATAGGAAAACTCGTGCGAGGCTAAGAGACAACGTAACGAGACGTACGACTGATACTTTTCTAATTTAGAATTCACTCGCCGTATCAAACATTATTTTTTTGTTTTTTCCTTTTCGACAATATATAAATATATATCATTTCTCAAGAAACTATTTTTATCGAGGGGGTAACCACTCGATGTATAGGTGTCCCAACCAATTCACATTTCACAACTATTTCACACCATTTCATTTCAAAATTGACTGTCCCATGTATTTCATAAGCGGTTACTCCCTCGTATAAGAGGGTAAAATACGTTAGAAAAGTGTCCTGCGATCGATTTTGAAAATAATTCATTTTTTACCCCAAAATTGAAAAAATCCAAAGGGGTATACCTCAGATTGTTTTCGTTTTTTGAGTAAAAAATCGACATTTTTTTTTATAGGGTTTCCTATGGTATTCTAACGTTATTTGACCCTAGGAACACGAATCCGCAAGTTAAATTGATCTATCTATAAAATTGATCGAGTTATCGCCAATTTATCGCTCCGAAAAGTGAAAAAATGAAGATATCTCGATGGGATATTTTTCTAGCTTAATTTAGTCGACGGATTCGTGTTCCTGGGGTCAAAATACGTTAGAAAAGGGTCCTACGATCAATTTAAAAAATACTTCATTTTTGGCCCAAAAATTGAAAAAATCCAAAGGGGTATACCTTAGATTTTTGTCGATTTTGGGGTCAAAATCAACATTTTTTTTAATTGATCGTAGGACACTTTTCTTACGTATTTTGACCCCGGGAACACGAATCTGCAAGTTAAATTAATCTATCTATAAAATTGATCGAGTTATCGCCAATTTATCGCTATCAAAAGTGAAAAAATTGAGATATCTCGATGGGATTAATTCGTAGCTTAATTTAATTGGTGGATTCGTGTTTCTCAGGTCAAAATACTTCAGAAAAGAGTCATACGATCAATTTCAAAAGTACTTCATTTTTTACCCCAAAATCGACAAAAATCTAAGGTTTAATCGACGGAATCGTGTTCTTGAAGTCAAAAATGGCCCATAAGCCCTCAATTTTTATACTTTTAAATTTATTTGTAATTTTTTCATTTTTCGTTTCTTTCGCCCCTTTCCTTTAGCCTCTGTTTTTTGAGATCCGTCGCGCGGGGGTTGTTGCAAAATAGAGCTGGTAAAAGAGAGTTAGGGAGTATAGACGGGACGGAGGATGTTGAGGTGGAATCGAGTGAATTTTCTACCTCACGGGATGAAATGAAACTTCCACATTGCTCCCACTGGAGTACTTAGATGACCCGACGTCAAACTTGGACTACACATTCGTATATACGGGTGGAAAACTCGCTTACAGGTATACATATATGATGCTCTATACCTATATGATACATATACGTACATATATACGTATGTAGAAATACTTGGCACGAAGCTAGCAAAATAAAACGAACAATTGAATTAGTTGGGAAATTAAGCGCACGCTACGTTTATAATCTTTTTACCTCTCTCTCTCTCTTTCTCTCTCTCTCTCTTTTTTACTCTCACTTTATATCTGTAGTATTCGTACGCTAGGGGAGGAGGCATTTTCTTTCCATCCTTATTCTCGTGGTTCAACAGTTCACCGACGCACGCACATTTTAATTATAAATGAACCCTTTGCTGACTGTACTAGCCACGTAAACAAAATGCAATCAACCTAAACTGAACCGCCCTACTCGATCTATATACATTCATGCCAATCATTATCCCATATATAAGGGATGGAAAGAATTCGACAAAGAAATTGTCCTGGCAGAAAAACAGCTGCAATTCTTGGTAATACTCTTTTTTGTCTCTTGATATACGCTTAATTCTTTTAGTCATTTAGATATATACTATCGATTTTTATACACCTGTATACGCGTATACCTATGTATATTAGGTAGTAAATTTTTTATTCCAATTAATTACTTTGTCTTGATAAATTTTTTTTCTTCTTTCTGTCTACTTTATCAGCTTTCGTCTTTTAAGGCTAATTCATTAATTCGGCTGGCACCGTTCACCTTTCGTATCAATTGTATATTGTACCCTTATTTCTTCGTTGCGTATGTATATAAGCTGTAGCATCGTGTATGAGAGAAAGAGAGAAAGAGTGCGAGCCGAGCTCGTTAATTGCTAATTACAGTAATTACTAAATAAATTGCAATTACACTAATGGACTAACGCGAACTTAGTGTAATATGTACAGCGCACTATACTACATGGTTCGCGCGAAACTGAATCTCGAATGTATAACAGATAGATAATATGTATATAGGTTGAAATAATAATGATAATATATATACGCGAAATCAGATGATCATTAAATTATTTAATTTAATTTATTTTTCATTTAATTTATTCTTTTATTTTGTTCCTTATGTTACACGCGTCGCGAGAATTTCAAACCTTTTATATGAAAGATATGTAATATTATTTCTTTGGTAAATAGGAGGTATATACCTACTGCATAGAATCGTGTGGGACACTTGCACCTGGAGAAGGTGGTAATCCTTCCTCCTCGTCCTCCTCGTTCTTCGCTTTCCTTCTGGGTGCGGGAAATTCTGAAGGGGGTGTGTTCGAAAGGGACATTACAACGCGATCGTGGGAGGCACATTTAAGCAGCTTGTCTCCATTCTGTATATGTACGCCATTCGATTGATGCACTCCCGTCGTCCACACGCGCAACCTTTATAGTAAACGTGCGATTCTACCTTCTACCTTCTCTCTTATATCCGCACGACGAGATTTCTAAAGCTTTATTATACCTACACCTATACCTTCTATTCATCGAAAAGACAGATAAACCAGATACATACGCTATATATTTCTTTCTCTCCTTTTTTTCCGTTGAAAAAAGAATAAACCAAATCCCTGTCTATACAACGTAACTTGTGATCGTTTTGCTGAACGATCATTATATTATTTTACATCGATTGAAATATAGACGGCGAAATACGTGTAAAATTTTTCTTCCGCAAAGGTATGGGAACCCGACAAGTGTTTTTTGTGTACCATCAGGATATATTTTCCTACCCGCAATCGCGTCTTCGTTCGACGTCGCGGTTCGCGGGTTGCTGATGCAGATTGAGTCAAGTGCGATTTATTTCGCATGCATTATACTTATATATATTTCGTATAATATTCGAGCTCTGGTTTACTTGCGGAATATATTTTTTGAGCTGGCTTACATAGCTATATATAGTTGAAAAGATGCCGCGGCGAATTTAAACGAGCGTGAATCATGGAGATTTGAACGTTCGAAAGAATCGAGAAAAAAAAAAAAAACTAATGAAATTGGAGAAATGTATTCAAGGCGCTGTGGGAATCTTTGAACACGTATAGGTATTATGTGTATGCGATATCGTTTGCATGAGTGAGAAAAAGTGATTATCGTATATCGTATATGCTATGTGTAGGCATATAATATTGATTTTATCGATAACGAATTTTTGAGTCGGTAAACAACACACTGTGCAACTACACTTAAACGCACTCAACATGAATTTGTTCTATTTTATGATATTTACAGCCGCTTAATATTTTGAGCAAACAAATAAAGTGCCTCTAAGTGGTCGGCTCGAGGGGCCCGTGTAAAAAGGAAAGGAAAACGACGGGTATCGAGGAAAGCCGTCCGCGCGACGTGTGTCCCATAAAGTATATAAGCCGTCGTTATTGCTGAGCGATGATCATCTCGTGTAAATTTATTTACACAACATGCGTTATACGTATCCTATTATATAATATATCCACTTTATCATCGACTTCATTGGACAATTTGTTATTCTTTTACGTATCGATATTTTAAACATATTACTATCGAGTTCTTTTTTTTTTCTTTCTTTCTTTCTTGCAAAATCTACATCTGTAGAAGAATTTATCTCATGTCTCCAAATAAGTACACACGTATGTATGTAAATATACGTATAGTGAATATTAAATAAATACATGTGTGTAGAAGAACTTCGAAACATATAATATTATACCTATGTTTGAATAGCGCGGCGACTTCTTTGCCTCGTCGTACTGTTTTTTTTTTTTTCTCTATTACTATTAGTTTTTTCGAATTTTTTCTTCGTCTAAAGATTTTATATTGCTCAACTTCCGCGAATCATTTTTTAAAAATTCTTCTCTCTCTGTTTTCAGAATACGTGGATCCTTTGGAATTTTTTTTCGAAGAATTATATCAGGAGTTTTGGAAATGCGTAATATCCATGCAGAAGAGAATACACGTTTTTTTTTTCCTTTCGATAGCGAACTAGGAAAGAGTTTTCCTAATCGAATATCCATTGGCTAGTGGAATTGATTGGAGTTTTATTACGGAAGTTTGTTCGAATCCTTGGAGAATATGTTTTCTATATGGTGGGGTTACATATTGGGTATAAGGGAAATATCGAACTCTTCGTGCCGCGCGTGTTAAAAACTCGTTAACACGAGATTCGGTATATCTTTATGTATTTATTTATATATTATCTAATATTGTTTCTATTTTGTTTATGTAATACCCTGGACAAGATAATGACATGAGGGGTTGAGTGAGAATTTTTATTCGAAAATGTGTCCCTCGCCTTTAACAATCAACGCCCGGTCTGAAGTGAACAATTAATGAAAAGAAAAAAAGAAAAAGAAAAAAGTCAAATATACATGGAGAGAGAATAAAAGAGAATCTGCCGCACCATCTTATGATAATGACCCTTATTATCTATATGTGAGTGGCTAATTAATAATTCATAATTCGTCGGCGACCGCGCTATATGGGTGGCCCGGGTCGCGAATTAACATATATAGGTAAATTAGGGAGCTACCAGCAATTATAATGATTGCATAATTACCGTAATTACTATGCTCTAAATTACTCCTACACATAATCAGACTTAAAGGGCATCTGTCGCGACGTTTTTTTTTTTATATTCCATCTATGGCTATGTTCGTGTCAAATACACTTATTTGCTGATGATTCGCAATGAGGTACGAGATATAATTCGATCGTTTGACTAATTATTGGTCAATTAAAAAAAATTGAGTATCGGTGTAGAAATAACCAGATCCAGAGTTTCGAACTCTGGTTTTGAAAAGATATCTGTTTTTTGATTTTTATTGATTTGCTTACCGCGTACACCGAATACGAATGTTGAAAAAGAACGAAAAGAGGGAAAAAAATTTCGAATAGAATCGTATCGCTTTTGATTCTCGATTTTCGACATATATAGCTGCGGTGCAGGTGAAATTGGGAGCGGTATAGGTTATGCTGACACAAAAGGTGGCGAGAGGAAGGGGATGGGAAACATACATACATAGTTTTTTGAAATTTCACCGCGGCTCGACGGCGACTACTCTCAAATATTTGACTGTTTGTCTTTCGTTGCCAAGAATTACATCTATATAGCTCGTTATATTGACATTGAATAATTGTGACTCGCGCGCGGTGTCACTTTACTCAATTTGTTATGTATATTTCAACTCCGTTCATTGTTGTTATTATCGTTAACGTTATCGTAATTATTACCGATAACTTATCTTATTTTCTTTTTCGAAATTATTCGCCTGCAGAATACATCCTCGCTGGCAGCAATTATATGTGCAGAAAAAGATCCATTATTTTTCTCTTCGACCGTCATGCACGGTATAAGACTATATACATACGTTGTACGTATAGTACCTGCGGTTTAAGAATCGTAAAATAAAATATATAGCGTAGAATGGCGTAGATGCGAAGAATGAATATTCACGCTTGTTTCTCTGCAGACGTTTGCTTTATGTGAACAGTAGATAAAATAAAAATATGCCTCTGCTGCATCACCCGGGACGTCGTTTTTGACGATACGAATCGCAGGGCGTCACGTCGACGTCGTGTACAGGTGTATACTTATAACT
Organism: Athalia cordata; assembly: GCA_963932425.1. NCBI lineage: Eukaryota > Metazoa > Arthropoda > Insecta > Hymenoptera > Athaliidae > Athalia > Athalia cordata. The sequence goes on from OZ010626.1 coordinate 40,366,561, forward strand.
ATATATCGTATATGTACATCTATAGATACAGCGTTATATCTCGCGCTGCTACTGCACCAGTTGGGAGACTTTAACGTCCTACAGGCAAGGCGAAAACAGCAAACGTGCAACGGAATAAACGGGGAAAGGGGATGTAAAATGTAATTTTACAACGAGTATAAGATACAGTATTGCAGTTTATATATCTGTACATAGGTACACCTATATAAAACCGCGTCACCGATCACAGTTCAACCTGATGTTTAACATTTTATATGTATACATGCATATAGTATAGGTATATCGCAAAATTTCTGATAGTGTAGGTGCTGCTGCTGCAGAGAATGCTACAATATAAGGGATATCTCGTGTTAAATGTTCCGCGGTACTTCTGAACAAGGCTATATATATTTTTCTCTACCGCTTACCATAGCTTATATGCCATAGCTCCAGGAAATGCTCTTCGCGCGGCTATATTATTTGCGGGAAAAATGGCAATCTGCAAAAAATTCTACATTTTTATATATTATATAGATATATGCACTGCACATAGGTATATAATATATCCGGTTGTATAGCTATTTCAAAAATTCAAACATATATTTCTTTCATTTTTTATACGCTCCCATGACTGACTCGCCTGCTTTTTATTTTCGCTTCCATTTTTCCGTTTTGATAATTCAAAGCCCGTTTTGTATCAGTTCACAAGAACGTAAAAATTAGGTATATGTATATACTACCTATGTAGAGACACGCGTTTACTTACGCTGCAATGAACCCTTTTACTTTATAGTACTACCCTCGATTTTTTCGTTACAATTTTTTAATTTTGGTAATGGAAATATCATGTGCTTATGCGACAAAACTATGATAATGAGAGCATGACGGAAAACTTAGAATAAACGAAAAAAGAAGAAGAAAAAGAAAAAATGAACAGATTTCCGAACAACAGCTAATTATTTTTTCATCCAGCAATATTCATTTCTAGATAACAACGAACGAAAAAAAAATCAAGTATTTATATGAGATGCGGTGTGAAATTGCAGGACAAGTTTAGCACCTATAATATTACATGTGTATAACTACATCGTTGCATTTTGTTGTTATTCCTGTTTTATTTATTTCCGTGGATTTTACATGTGCATTTAAACATTTACAACGAGCGATAATACATTGCCGCAGGGTGTACTGCAGGTATACTATTTTTATGTTAGATTCTTATTTTATTTTATACGGGAGAATATACGTCAGTTTTCGCGACGATTAATCCCTCTTGGTTTTTTTTCCATTTTTTTTTTTAATATTCTTCTCTTCCGATGAAATTATTTCATTTTTATTCGTTTCTCGATGACCTGCACGTACACAGGAAGGGAACGAGGTTTGAATCCGAGTGAGTCACGATAAATGGCAGTGTAATAAGTTAGTAAATAAATATTAGGTGTACATAACTTTTGAGATCTGCTGCTGCTATACGGTAACTCGATTACGTCATTTACTGCAAGATCGTGACGTGCAGCGCGAGAACGTAATGTTTTACGTAAGCTTGTGACAGGTATGTAACAAAATTTATATAGGAAATAAAGAAGAATTCGAGGGATAATAAAATAACACCTATATATGTATATATGTTTGCGGGGAAAAGTTTGCGGTTTCTTGGTAAAAATATAACAAGAGATAAAGCCATTTTTTTTTATCCTTACAGCAGTGGATATCCTACGGGAAAAGAACTGTTACCTTCCCATGACACGTGCGGGGAGTTGAGACTCGGCAGTACATAGGTATATATACCTTTGATGGACGGAATATTCGAACTTTTAACGCAAGGACCATATATACATAGAAGTGTATAAGTATGTACGTATACATGCCCCATGTACTCCATTTGAAGATACGAGTACACATATATACGTTTGTCCTATTCAGACACTGAAAATGCCCGCGTCTTCATACATATTACGAGCAACAGAAGTCAGCCAGTCTACAACGATGAATTACGGATGAGACGGACTACGATGTTCTTTCTGCATTCGTTCGGTACATATAAGGCATGTAATGTACACTTTTTTTATCTACGTGTTACATGGATAACGTAGGTACGTGTCTCGTGCGGGAGAAATGTCTTCGAAACTCTCATGAACCTCGTTTGGTAATGCGATAGAATTGAAATTTTTTATGAATTTCAAAATGGTGTAATGAAGGGAGTGAAGGTTCCTATGGAAAATTCGCTGCTGAATTTTTTGCAATCTCGTTAAAATGATCATTTCAGTTCTAAAGCATCCGCCAAATGTCGTAGCGTAGCATAGGGCCTGAAAAACGTTTCCAAAAACGAGGTGGTTCCACAAATCAGATTCACAGAGTTGAGAAGGGATGCTGCCCTAAAAGCTGTCGAGCCGAAGAGGATCGCCGACCGCCGTGCCAACGATTCTGATCTCTGCTTCTATCTTTTTTTTTTCTCTTTCTTTCTGTCCATCGTTAGATTGACGCATGCTCCATTCTTTTTGCTACATGTCAAGTTGGTTTGTAATTAGAGCTTGGACTCAAAACTTTGCTATTTGAATCATCGCGTACTCACTTCGCATTGCCGAATGTTTCAGGTCTTTCAGTGAGAGGATTTAGCCAGCTAGAGATTCTCATTTGGGAAACGCTCGACTTATACGTGAATATTTTTGGAATTAATTCCAATTGCTGTACGTTGCAGGTCTTCCAGTGAGCGAGGTCTTTGTCGGTGAAGTCCTCGGATAAGACGAATTTTCCACTCACTATATTATTACCATACTAATATGTTCTGTCGCGGGTTTCAGGTCACCGTCGGAGTTAGCGAGGTGTTTCCCTGAGAAGACCTCGACTCTCGAGCGTGATGGATGTGTGTCAGGCAGTGTTTCCGCTGTAATTGGATGTGGTGAAATGCTTCAGGGTTTTCAAGCTCATGGCGCAGTCTGTCATCTACCCAATAGTATTTAATAGACCCAATAGCAATGACAATGACAACGTGACCGATGACGGTGGAAGACCTGCTAAAGAGAGCAAAACAAATGTTTGATTTCTTATTTTTCACCTTCCGCGAAGATACAATAGCTGAGGAACGGTGCGCCGCTTCTAGGTTTTGACGTTTCGGAAAGGGCTAATTATTCGTTTCTTCATCTAAAGTTCCCGAGGGTACACATTACGTACGTCATACGTTATCGGGTACCTGGATCACACGATCGCCTCCTTCATCTCGAATTCCCGATCGTATAAATATAAATTGTCGAAGCATTTCTTATTGTCGGCCTGCTGCAGTCCGCCCGCCTTTGGGTGAGGTTCGGTTGGGTTAACTCAAGTTGCCTCCTCTCTACTACAGCTTGACTGAACTCGGGACGCGATATCCTCCGACCGAACCCTAGCTAATTGCACGCCAAAGCCTTACAAGTGTTCTCGCGTTGCCTCGGGCCTCTATTGTCCGGTTCGCTTCATCGCCACGTACATATGTACGTATACATGCATGTACGGTACACAATACCACGGGCAAAGAACGAACGGAGAAACTGAGAGGACGAAAATACAGGGTATATATTAGAATTTATGTATAGATATACGATTGTAAATGTGGACGAAAAGTAACGTAACGTAACGTAACGTAACGTATGGCTATCTCGTGTACGCATATAGGTACACAGGTATAGTTATATCCGTTGGCGATCGTGGTTCGAACACATGAACGCGTAATTATAGTCCGCCGAGAAACCGGGAAGAGAGAGCCTTAGGGAATGATTTCGATCTCCTGCTCGCGGTTCGTCGGACCCCGACTTGCAACTTCGTACAAACATCGTACCGCGTACCGCGACTCGACTTACCCATACATTTTCAGTGTTTTTTCTCGACTTTTCCGATTTCAAGGGATGCACCTTATTTAGGAAGTGCGACCCTAATTTGCGACTGAGAAACTGTGGGGGTTACGCTTCTCCGGTTCTCCGCATAGCCATCGATATATTTTCCCATGAGTGAAATGAATCAACTCGGTGTTCCCAAGGCGGGCGGGCAGGTGCTTATTACTCGCGTTAACCTGCAGCGGCAGCAGCACCCCTGATTCCTGAACCTGCACTACCAACTCACCTTCTTCTCTATCCGCATGAGCTGTACTTAAAAAGTGCCTTTCGACGCCCGTAGGCTAAGCGAAGTTATGGGTACGCGTTGCAGCCCAAATATACACCATGTACAACGATCATACGACCTCATTCGCAGCACCCTCGAGCGATTATTATTATTCAAAGAACCTCCATCGCGTATGGAACGAACGTTGGGAACTTTGAAAATATCGAAACCATTTGGACCCTTAATCTAAGATACAATGATTTTCATACTTACTCCTTTTTCTTTTTTTTCTTTCTTTTCATTCATTACAGGAACAATGAGCAGATTCTATGGCTCGTAGAGAACATTACCCAAAAAATAAGACAAAGAAACAAAAAAGGTACAACCTGCTGCAGTTATATAACACAGAGCTTCTGCTTCAGCTGGGTTGAATAAAATGAAATGAAATAAAATAAAATAAAATGAAAAAGTAAATTTTCGGGGTAGTTATTTAGGTCCGGTCTGCATTCGAGATATTTATGTATACATACGTATACGTATATATGTATATGTATGTATTCGTACAAAAAATATATGTAGCCGAACAGAGGGGTATTAGTGCAGCGTGCTGACCCAACCCTCTGAAGAGAGTTGGTTGGCCGCTGCTTTATTATACCTTTATAAGACCTCATACGTATAGATATATGTACGTACCTATACATATGTATAGTATGAAGTATATGTTCCGGACTTGCGAACGTTTCTGTCTCTAATTCGTCTTTCCTACTCTCTCTATTTCTCTGAATGTGTACGTGTATAAAATGTATAAAATATATAAAATGTGTAAAATGTATGCGCGTACTATATTCACTCGTGTAGGTACTCGAGCGCGCGGAGGCGAATAGGTAAAAGGAGATAGGAGCTTTGCTGCCTGAATATTTTCCAGAGTTAAATACCTGCACTTTGGATTCCGCTGCGGACGGAGTTTTAAGCTTTCAATAGCCCCTCTTTCTACTAACCCCCTGTACATTTCTCTTTTACTCTTCTTCTCTTATATGCCAGATATACATACACATATATGTTTAGGCAGTTGTATCCTCCATATATGTTGATACTCGGAAATCTCCGCCCCCCCCACCTCCCCATCTCCCCGCCCCCATTAGCACCCGAATATTACGATATTATTTACATATTTTCGTAATATTTTCTTTCTTTGTAATCCGTCCCGTACATCGCTGTATATCCACCCCTGCAGCAAGCTCGTTTTTTTACTCGGCTTGACGGAAAAAAAAAACGCGAATAAAATATGGAAGGATATTTTTTTAAATACTCGTAATCGTCCGTATGAGTTGATCGTCGGCCGAAATTATGATCGTTATTGAAATTTTTCGACTTCCATTAATGTCCGTGTTGTTGAGACGCCGAAACAAAAGGGAAAAAAATGAAATGCAGCATATAAGGCAGCTGGTGCACCGCAATGTACGGCGGAGAAAAGACAATGGATAGGATAGCTAGGAGGCTTCGATCGATTCTTAATAAGTAGGCGCGCTCGTGATTATTCAACTCTTATTGAAGCTTAGCTATCCGGTTGACCAGAATTGCTAGGAATATAACCATACCCTATACCTGTTACGGAGGGTACTCTTTCTGCTAGGGAAAAAGATGGAGGTAATCAGCGCCTCAAAATCTGCAACAAAAGATGGATTCTAGATTGTTAGGACTCTCTATGTGTGCATATCCACGGACCTCTTGGGATTCGTATTATACACCCATATAGATCCCGTGTAATTGTTGCCGCACACGCAACTGCAGCACCTCATCGTCGGACCTTTACACATCCGTCAATGTAGGTATGGATAACTTACGTTCACGATTATATTTTGAACACGATTTAACCCATCTTAGATGAATTTTCTTTCGCCGTCTACGCACGTACAATTTCGATTAGAGTATTCTTCATTTGTACCTATTTTGTTTGTTTCTCATTCTGCAGTTTGTGATTTATCTGTAATTTTGTAATTATATATACGGCATAGCGTGGAGGGCGAGGTTATGGTATGTGCGTTAGAACTGCGGAGTATAACTAAGATCCGTGAGATGTTATCCCGGGCAATTCGTCCTGCAGGACGGGCAGGACAATTACGTGCGGTGCTAGTGAACCGGTTGCTTCTGCCGTTACTGTTTCCTGGGGATAAATTTTGCTGCTAATTGGCAAACAATGATTGCTGCTGTAGCTTCCAGAAAACGATGCCTCGGGATAAGACCTTAGAATTCCGAGATGGGCCATTAACCTCCGGAGTACAGATCCTATCTTTCTTATCTTCTATGGATAATTATATCCATAACCGTGGATGCAGATTTACTACGTTATACTCTACTGTAATACGAGTTTGACACATTTCAACACCAGGACGTGTACTGCACTACATCGGAAGTTCAGAAAAAATGTATATCTTTTGGCATTTGGATCAGGAGATTGGCAGGACAAAATTCACAATATTTCTTCGACTGCGGTTGACCTGCAGGAGGGAAATCTGGAATCCGGTCTCTTATTCTCACTCGTTTCGTGCCCACGTGATGTATAACTGTATATTCGTGTTATACATAGGCAGCTCCAGGTATATAAAGACAGGGTATACATATCGCGTGGTCGTCGTGTTTTCGAATATAAACTGCAGCCTATAAGTATAATATAGTATCGTCAATTGGACCCTTCGCCGATCCTTATGATGCTTGCAGGAACGAGATATAGCCGGTAATAATAGTCCTTTGGAATTCTTACCCGCTGTGATGAGATGATGATGACGATGACGATGATTATTATTCTACCTTTCAGAGTTAGGATAATTCTAGATTTTGTCACTATCTCACGCCAATCCAGGTATAGACACCGTTTCAAATCGTAAATCTATAATAATTCCGTTGACCAATGATCCGATATGTCCATAACCACATTTTTCCCTCTACGATAATTTTTCTGAACTTTCGCTTTATAAGCAAGGAAAGTTATTCTCGTCACTCACTTCCTAAATTTCCAAGTTTGCAGTGGTCCGAAAAAATCTGAAATATACAACGATCATCTTTGCGTTTCGTAGTAATAATTTTGGACTGAAGGGATTGCGATGGGGGTAGATTAGATGGCATTTTTCCCGATTACCTTAAGCTCATGTATTTATCTGCCAGGTATACCTGAGCGCGTGTTATCCCGGAACTTCTGTATCTTTATATAATATGGTAGGATATCCATATCTAGAGAAAATGGTGTGGAGGAGGATGAAAAGGGTTTTAGTTCGACGAGTGTATGGTTTTAACGTTGAACAACATTTGCCAGTATAGCCGGAGTTGGAACAGCATCAGCATCAGCATCGGTGGTAGCAACGCAATGTGTGGGGGACAATAGATTCAGTTGAGCGTTGCGCCCGGTCGCGCGGGCATTACTTTAAATTCAAACAGCGAACATATCCTCTTTTGTTTCACGAACAAAAGACACCCGGTTCTCTCTCAGAGCTTCTCGGTTACATACCGCACACGAGTATATACCTATACATCGCACACGCTATACGTCCGAATGTCGTTTGGTTTTTTCTTTTTATTTTCTGTTTTTCGTTTTTTTCTGTTACCTAATGCTCAACGACCACACCGTATACATAAGTATAATAGGTAGAACACAGCATCCTAAACCCTCGGGATGATCTACTCACTTATATATATATTTCTCCCAATCCCATTGTAGTCATATCCAGCTGTAAAAGGTTGTACTTTATCAGAGATTAACTCTAAACAAAAATTTGTGCAATTTTTTGAATCTTAAATAATATACAAGTATTTCGTTATCACGTCTTGTTAATATAATTATACAGGTGAATACCTCGGAAATTGGTTGTTACGACTAACCACTTTTCACGAATTCATCTCTTTTCAGGTGGTCAAATCTCCACATCTATTATTGACAGGTGAATCTATACCTGCAATAGGGGTATGTGGGCTAAAAGTTCCAATACCTATGAGGTATAATATGCAAGGACGTGTTGTAGGTATAAAAGTGGAAGAATGAAAGGGGGGATGGGGGTGACGAGGGAAGGGAGTTGTTACAACCGCAGCTGCAGGACACCCACCCTCGCGTGTCGACGGTCATTTGTTTCGTGTTTGAGGTAGATTATAACCCTGTATCAGGACGTGGGTAGGACGTTATAACTTACGTACATATCTACTTCACTGGTAAATACCTCTCTGCACAGTTAAAATTATTACTATACATATGTATGGATAGATATACTATTATGTATATTATTACGCCATATGTATATATGTAATAATAATATAACGTACATCGATTTTCAAGAGGCAAATTACATACCCCTGCAGGTACCTACATCTACTATACTTTTGCCTTCACCTTTATTCGTATAATTCTCCATTTTTGGCTTTTCTCAAACATTATGTGGACTATATTTTTTTTAATAATTTTATACATCAGTTTTAAATAAAATTTGGATTTGTTGCACGTAGAATAATGAAAGCTCCTTATGTATATAATACAGAATTACATAAATGACTGTTCTCTTTCGTACAGATGTAGATTCATTTATCTCGAATCGGTGTATTAACGAGACATTGCCCGCAGTTGCTGCGACCTTAAGTTAAAGGTCCTCGGCGTCGTCGTCGTATCCTACCGCGAATATATACGTATACAATACATACATACAGGCATGTATAATCTGCAGTATACCTGCCGCTTTGGAAGCCGTCGGACATCAAAGCGGTCCGCGAGGCTTCCTGGGTAATTAATTCCTCCCCCTGGCCTCCCTCTCCTGAACCACCCTGGGTGACCCTATCCTCCCCCAACTCCAAACCCTCGCAAATTAACCCCCTTACCTTCCCTTCCTTTTTACCCTGCGCGCACGTACAAAAACACGTATGGACGTATACCGATAACGGTGTATGTATTACATAAGTATTATTGTATATACATATAATAGACATTATGCAGATGATATTTACATACATATGTATACATGGGGGCTATATTTAATGGGGTCATGTGACAAGAAAAAATTGTAATACCCACTTATGTGGTTCGCACGTTGTTCTACATCTTATACGTACTTCCGGAGAAAAAAAGAATATGGAAAAATTTGTCAGATCAGATGGTTGAAGATCTTCAATTTAAAACGATCGAAAAAATATAAGGTCTTCAAATGAGAAGAGAAAAGAAACGTGAAATAAAATAAATAATTACTACATATTTGAGGCTCGATAGTCGGTGGGGGTGGGTGGGGAGAGCGGTTGATTAATAACGTGAGGCAGGTGCATTAATATATACTCGCGGGGGTGGCACCGCAGGTGACGCTTCGTCAACGATTTTCCTCCAATGGTAGGTGAGTCTTTTCAACGTGGAGTTTATACTCGCACCGCCTACTGGTCGTAACAACTTATCACTGGGGGTAGAAGCGAGGAAGGTCGCGCATGCGTCTTACACAAATCCCGCCCACATACCGAATACGTATGAAACGAGCGCTTTCCTTAACGTTGGTGGGGCCCCCGAGGTAAATAAGCGGGGAATTCAAGAGGGGAACCAGGTGCGAAACGATAAGAAATTTTCGAAACGTGTTGTGTTGAAGCCGATCTTATCTTAGATCGATCCGATGGTTAGAATAATTACACTATTCTTGTTACAGAAGGTTGATGATGCGGTTGATTATTTCTCACATATAGCGACTGATAAATCATTTTGGGAAATGGAAAAATGAGGCGAATTAATATGTAAAACTAAATTCCAACGACTGTGGATTTCTTGTGAATAACTACGAGAATTTTCAGGCTCCAAATATTTTTTTTTTATAAAATTCGTACGCGTTCTATACTCTGCTATTTATTAATTTTTTTTCCAACCGCCAGATGAGATGGGTGAAGGGGAGATGAAAATTTTGGAAAATTCCAATTTTTATGTAGAGGTGCATTTTTGATGGAATAAATTTCGGAAGGACCGCATAAAATTGAGTGGATGTTACGGTACTGGGAAATATATATTAAACGGAACGGATCTTTCGAGATGAGGTGGTTCCTCCAGGAGATGGCGTTTGCGTCTAGTTTTGGCCCGTGAAAATATCGCGGGATGTTCAGTCGCTCCGCGGCGCCCCGTCAGCGCGGTCTTCTCTCCTCTTCCTCTCATCTCATTTTTACTCCCTTTTGGTTCCACAAATCCCTCCCAACTTTCTCGCCCTCATATTCCTTCGGGATGGCAAACCCGTTGGAGAGAGGGAGGGAACTACCCCCAACCCTCTGGCGCCGTGCAGTGCACCAGCAGAACCAGAACCACCACCACACGATATCTCATCGTCAGTATGCCGCGGGCAGCCGTCGCGCCCTCATGTCACTCCGATAATAACCAGAGTACGAATCTACGAGGGATCGGACATTTATTTTATTCTTATCTCAATTGTAAAATTAATTACATATAATATATAAACTATAATTAAAACTTTACCGTCGCTTCGTGCTACGATTTTATTCAATTAATTCCTCAATTTCATTTCGTTATCTCTCTGCAAGGCATCATTCTTTTACACATACCACATGTTATTATCTATATATTCAAGGAATGTTTGAGAAAAAATATGTGTTATATTCCGTACAGTAAATATGTATCTGATTTTATAGGTGGAAACAAAAAAACTATTATTTTTCCAATTCGATATTGAACTGGTAATTTTATTTCATCCCTTATCAATTATACTATTGTGCTAATTATATACGATGACAAAATGTTAGTGCGGTTCAAACTACACGTACTTAACGTACTTAAAAAAACAATATGGTAACGTTTAACTTTATTCGGGATCGAACAATTATTTATTTGATTATAATATTTTCTTTATCGTATCTAAACGACACAATATCAACGGTATCAAATAATATTGTTCCGTAGATGAGAAATAAAATAGATAATCATGATCTAAGATAGATCGGAACAGTTTTCCCGCGCTTCTTTTTGCTCGATTTCAAAACCACAGAGTGCGGTAGATCGTCATCATTATTATCGTTCATAATTTTTCATTCGCTGTTTAAAAAAGGTGCTGTTCAGAAACTCGATGACATAAATAATACTGTGTTTGTAATTTTTTTTTCTATTCAAATTAAAGAATGAATCTATTCCTAATGAACCTACACCTCACGATATAGTGCAGCGCATTGTCACGTGGGTGATAAAAACATAAGCAAAAGAAATTCGCAAGTTGACACGCAGCTAGTGCTACGAATTTTATTGTTTCTTGTATATCTATGCAGTTGCACATGCATATCCTGTACTGACAATTTAAAAATTCAGTTGAAAAACCAATTTCCTATATCGATTTACGTTGAACAGTAAGTATAAAATATCATCAATCAACAGTTATTTCAACACACCATTATTTAATTTTTTCAGATTTTTCAAACTCAATTCGTACTTTATTCAACCCTCCGATCTGCAACCTCCGTATACTTAAAGCTGCCCTTAAAGCTGGTCCTCAAACGTTCCAAAGCTCGTACAAGCGATTTTCGAAATCGATTATTTCAACTAATGTGGTTGTGCAGAAAATTTATTAGTTTTTTTTTTCTCTCTGAAAACTTTCACTATACCTAAGATGATAATTATTGTTTTTTTTTTTGTGTAAGTTGTTGGTTTTCTATATATTTATTTAGCTCTCTATGTGTATACTATACATGTACACCCATGTGAAATACATATATAATATACCTAGCTGTGTCTGTATACAGCGATTTGCGGGGGTGAAAGTTGAGGAGACGTTGGGGTTGGGAGTTTTGGGGGTAAGACGGGAAAATGTACCGCGTGCGCGAGCGAGAAACTGATTTATTCGCAAATATAAAATCTGAGATCCGAATCTTCGCTATTCGGGGCACGATTTTCAAAGCAATCCTGTAGGAAGATACGGATCTCATCTCGGCCGAGATATTATGTCCTCTGCGTTTCCCCTTCCTCCTTCCCCTTATGTGCACGCGTATATATACATATCGTATATGTATACATATATATACGTAAACCAACTGTTCCGCATCTCTCCACATATCCTTTTCACCCTTTACTCTGGTGGGAATACCCGCATGTAATAATTGAATACGATACGTGTGTAAAGTTGAAATTTTTATTTCCTTTTTTTTACAGGGAAAAACATATACGTATATAATAATTAACGAATTAAATTGATTACGACCGTTATAGGTATATATCGATTATGTATAAATATAATTTATGTGAAGAGAGACGTCTGTAGACAAGGACGTATTAATATACTGTACCTACACATGGGTAGATATTCATATAGTGCTGGAGAGAGAAATGACTTTGCACACAATTTACCCATTAGCGAAGACCCTGCAGGGCTCCTGGGTTAATCGAAGGCCATTGTTCACACGACCTATCTTGTCTATAAACCTATACACACAAGTTTACCAGACGTCGCACACATTCCTATACGAGTACATAGGATACGAACATGCATGTATGGGGATTTGCAGGGTGCAGCCGCAATTCTATGTACACATAGCGATGATATCTGCGATGTATAGGTGCACGCTGCACGCGATATTCTGATGATCTAGGCCTACGTTCATACGTGTGCCGTAGCTTTATTTATACCTGTATCGCTATCTGTACTATAACGTCTCAAAGAGAGAGAAGCAGGGAGGGATGGTAAAACCTTATTCGGACTACATTGTGCGTCAAGATGAGATCCCATTAGGATTACGTTAATTAATCTAATAACTCTTTTCTCTAATATCTCCAGATTTATCATAAATTATATGGGTATTATACGTATACATAGAGAAGTTTATATTGCACCGTGTGTATCAAAATTTATAGTACATATGAAAATAGGATGTCCGATCTTTTTTTTCTTAATTTTCTTCTCTCTTTGTCCCAAATTTATTTTTGCTGTGTGCAACGCTTTTCGTATGAACTTTTCGCGCGGTGAGATTTTGTTGATTTTTCAAAGAGAACACACGGTATATAGTTATATTCATTTGGGTCTATAAGGTGATTTATTATTTTATTATCGCGCTGAGAATGAATGCAATAAAGTGGGTATATGTAAGAGTAATATAAAGACCAAGAGAAATAAAATAAAATAAAATCAAACAAAACAAAACAAATATCGAATGAAGAAATCTAGTTTGGCGGGGATTTTTGAACTGGTTTTTTTTTCTTATTCCCAGTGTTAAATTTAAAGGAACCGCGGTTATAAATGGCGCCAAAATCGTCCTGTTGGTACTAGGAGGTTAGCCGTAGCAGGAGGTTGCACAGGATTGCAAACCGGAGCGAGACAGGAACGTCGAGGCACGCCAAGTATCGAATCCCAGGACGTTGCACCGCCACCTTCGACCGGCCTCCTCCTCCTCCTCCTCCTTTTCCCTCTTACTCTCTCTCACCTCTCTCTCTCTCTCTCTCTCCTCTTCCCTTGGTCTTTCGTTCGTACCATCTCCTTCTCATTTTCATTCTCCTTCTCCAGCTATATCTCGGTTGCCATTTGCGTACGTTTATAACCGCGCCTCGCGTCGCCCGTTTATAGTCAAACATCTCTCCCCTCTTTTCTCGTACAGCATCTGCATCGCCTCGCAGGTATGTACATTCGAAAAAAGACTGTCCACTGATTTCTAACGATCGAAAAATCGAAGAAAAGAAAAATTCGTCCAAGCCAAGCGATTACGTGTAGAATCGATTTATGATATTTTACATAATATTATAACAACTATTACACGGGTCGTTCTCACTCCGACTCGCTGATCCTTCTATGAGGATCCTTCCGCAAGAATTCCTGGTATACATGTAATAAATCTATTGATGGATTACACGTGCACCGCAGCATAGCCGGAGAAAAAGTGAAAATGAGTAGAGAAATTAAATGAAAAAAAAGATTTGAGAAAAAGGAAAAAAATAAATTGAAGGAAAAATGAGAGAAAGAAAGAAATAAAGATCCCGCCGCCGGGGGGAGGAGGGGGGGAGGCGAGGGAGAGGATAAGAGAGGAATGACGAGGGGCTGAGCTGAGGCAAGAGAGCGAGGGAAAAGGCTGAAGGCGGCCTTTCATTAAAAGTCCGGAATTAATATTTTAACAAGACGCTCGTCACTTGAACGTTGTCGCGGTTCCCAACTCCTTAGGGATGCACTCCACGTAAGAGATTTTTAAAGACCCCTTGTACTTGGGATTTCATATCACCTCGCGTTGCCACCGCATATACATCGTCGCTTTATATTTTCTTGTAGAAAATATATTTTTCTTATAAAATCTTATTCACGTATATGCAAATATAATTATATAATAATTTTTATTGTCTCAGACGCGAACGAACTACTTGTTGCTTTTGATCATTTGATTAAATTTTTTATACACACATCCTCGATGAATCGAAGGTGATTAATTACGTTCGGATATAATCGTACGTGTTTTTCAATCGTTGAATGATTTTTCTTATTATTTTTTTTTTTTTTATAACGGTGAAGCGGGAGGCTGGGGCCAAAGTGTAACGTAATTCTATAGGATTATTTTTGTAAAATTTAGAAATCGGTTGGGAATCACTGAGAGAGTCTCTCGTATTACATCCAGGATTAATATTAAATTTCACACGATGAGTGCAATTTCATTATCCCATTTTGCCTGACTCCAACGGCCGCGCGCACCTCAACCTCGCGCGTATGGGCCTGACATGGTTATGGTTATATATAATATGTAGACTATGTATAGCTATATAGGTATATAAATTAAACATACATATACTACACACTTGTATGCCTGATACCTTATATCCTGTACGCATACTTGATATGTCATGTTTTTTTCCCCCTTCTATTTTTACACGTATGTTTTTAATCTCATTTATTGCGTCTGCCTATAATTGGCGCTGATGGGCAAAATGAATTTCTGAATGATCTTACTGCTATTTTCATGTACAGTGTAATATTTTTCAACCAAAAAATCCATCTTGGATTATATTCGTATAGATTCTAGATTCTACCTACGTTCAACCTGCGGACCATGGTAGCGAGTCCTAGTCGATCAATAGCTGTTGGCATGCGTTTACTCCGCATATGTATGGTACATGGTATTCGTCTTTAGATATGTGAAATATATAATATACATTCATATATTATATATGTACGTAAACGCTTATGAATTACCACGTGAAAATGGCATCTGGTATTTTTAGTTCGAAAAGCCCGCCAAGTCCCACTATCTCCAAATTTTGTTACCATTTTTTTTTCGTTCAAATTTTTTTAAATCCTTTTCTCTCCAAAGGATTCAATTCACGGTCATTCTTGAGAAACGGTGGGCAACCGCTTCGTAATTATCATTTTATATTTAATTAAAAGCGCGAACGTCGTTTCCATGAATATGCACGACTCGTATGCCATCACTAAGTCTCGCGTATCGAGATCGTAAACGAACATCTAAACACCGCAGCGCTTCCTGACGACATGCGGAATGAAGACGGAACTTTAGACGATAAAGTAGAGACCACGGTAGCCAGCGATGGTCGCGCCTGCTTGTGTGCAGTCTGCGCGTTAGCGAGAAATCGAGTTTACGTTCTACTGCATCTACGTCGCATAGGAATAGAGCTAAAAGTGGCGAAAAAGCGTCCGGAGGAGAACACGACTTAAGCATGGATAACCGTTATGAGATCTCATCTCTCCGACCATCAGTGTCATCAAAATTAAACTCACAATCAGATGAAAACTTTACTCCTTTTTATATGGCGTAAGTGCATCCAAATTTCCCGAAACCTATTGAACCATATCAAAATAAAAAGTTAATTTTTTAGCCCAAAATTGACAAAAAATCTAAGGTACTATACCCCTTTGGATTTTTTCAATTTTTCGGCCAAAAATGAAGAATTTTTAAAATCGATTGTAGGACACTTTTCTTACGTATTTCGACCTCAGGAACACGAATTCGTCGACTAAATTAAGCTAGAAAAATATCCCATCGAGATATCCTTGTTAGTGGAATGCTCATGAAGTGGTATGAAATGGTTGGGACACCTACATATTGAATGGTTACCCCTCGCTACCGAGTCTCTCGATCTGAAGAAATTACCTCGGTATCCATACTGCCCGGATTATTTAGGTCAATTTTTCGAAAAATTTCAACGTCTAGCTGGAGCAATAACTATGCTACGGATTTTTTTATTTTCATTCCTTTTTTCTCGAATTGTTTCTTTTTTTTTCTACACTTTGTTCCCTGGATCTTTAGATTCGTTTTTTGTTTTCTATTTCTCACCGCTGGAGTACAATAATAAATACGTGTAGAAAAAACATAGAACTAGATAAAAAGAGAGAAAAAGAGAGAAATGTAATGCCTATACAAGCTACAATAATTTCACGCCCTTCCTTTAGATTCTCGTACATACAAGTTCCTTGTTCATTTTTATAAAAATATGTATACCTACCTCGAACAATCCGGTCACGATTCCCCAGGGAAACTGCAGTTTGTATATCCGGAGCAGCATCCTCGTGTATAGGGTACTTTTTCTCGCATCTGTACGTATACGTATACAGTTTTCTTGTCGTCGGGTGAAGCGTTATATGATTCATGGAAGTTTGATAGAAATATAGTAAATAAATATATATAGAAGAAGAAAAAGAACCGAAATACATTTGTAATCCGATTTTTATTTTCTCTATTTTTTTCTCTTTGGGGGTGAACGAAAAAACAAAGCCAAAAAATCTTTGGGCACGCGAAAGAGCGAGGGGGATATACGTATAGAGAGAGGTAAGTAAAAGTCGAAGTCTACTACTTGGCGTGCGGAGACGGGTGGTCAGAGGGAGCGTCGAAAGGGCGGGGGGATTCAATTATCCGATATTAAACCACCCCTAACCACGCTGGTGTGTCCGGCTCGGGTTGTGGAGGGTGCGCGTTGAAATGGTTGTTCCTGTCCGGTAGAAGTGGAAGTAGAAGTAGAAGTATTAGATTGAATGGACTCGATGTTGTAGTAGTTGCTACCGCTGCTGCTGTTGCCTCAGACTCTCTTTCTTTCCCCCTTTTTCCCTCTTTATTCTCCTCTTTCTCTCGCAGGCTTTGTCCTTCATGCTTCTTAGCGGATAGCATCTTGGAATTTTCACGTCTTCGATTAAGGGAATGAACCCTGAGGAAAAGCCAATGTTTTTACTCGCCAAATTCCTCTCCACTTTATACACATATACATAATATATATATATATATACATATGTACACGTGTGGGTATGTATGTACATACTTTTCTATGTAATCGATTTTATTGCTTTTCTCCTATATACGAGAAGCTTGTTCCACAAACCCTCGTGCAATACGATTGACATCATAGTACCTACTAGTTTTGGTATAAAAATGAAGATAACTAAAGTCGGTGCGAGTTGAATATAATTATCGCTGTACGCCGATTATCTTATTTACCTACTTTACTTCTTTTTTTTTTTCAATCATCCAGCCCGACAATTATCGATGTATTTTTTAATAATAAAAACCTCATTCCTGCGCCGTACAACGTATTACACAGAAATCTAATAGTAGACCGCAGGTAAAACCGTGAAGGAGATCGGCTGATGTCTATAAACCCGGGGAATTCCGTATCTTATATATACCGCATATAGATGTAGATATAGATATAGGTGTAATATATATGTATATATCTATATCTTTACTTTTATTAAACGAAAAATTGGATCGCGCGCGAGTTGGAATGCAATATTTCGACGGATTCATTTGGTGGAAACATTTCTTCCCGCTGAAAAAATTCAATCAAATCCAGAAATTGAGAGAGAAAACTTGTGAGAAGGAGATGGTGTACGAAAGAAGGGATGAGGTTATAGAGGAAAGGAGCGAGAAAGGGAATGATAACCTTTCCTCTTATATACAAAGTACCGTACCTACGTATCTATACAGTTTACATATATTTGTACACCGGAATATCACCGTTATTGCGTGTTTTAATCTTCGTGTCTTCCCATCTTATCTTCCGTGCTTCTTCTTTTTTTTTTTGGTTCGGTATAGCCGCTGCAGATCTCTCAGTTCCGTCGCCAGAGCGAGAAAAGCAGAGGGAGAAAGTGAGAGAGGATTCGAAATACCTACTTGCGGTGCAAAATTTTTTTTCACCCGATTAATTTCGCGCATTAATAAATTCCCACGTTCATTAAAGGTAAATGTATAGTAACGTTATCGTTAATACTTCGTACGATAAGTAGATGGGTAGTTATCTGGTTTTCTATGACCTGAAATAAAAAGAAAATTGGAAAAGTTAAACTTTCTTTATTCTCAGATCTCCCTATGATTGTGAGATTCAAGAATTTTGGAATATGTAATATTCAAGGTATTCGAATAGGTCTGTATAAAAATATTAACGCGAAGGGATTTCTCATTCGAGTATGTCTAACCAAAGTCTACAATTAACACCTGGCGCACGCTAGGCCGCATGCCTTGTGCCCGAAGAGTGTTAATTGGTTACCTGCAAGACAAGAGTGTGTCGTTTCTTTTTATCTTTTCCTTTTTTTTTTCTTTTCTTTTTTTTTTTACGCCGCCGGGGAATGGAAACCCTATATAGCTCGGTTGTAAAAATGTTTTTTTTTCTCTTCAAGCTTAGAGAAAATTGAATATATCAAGGAGAATAAAATTAGGCAAAATCTCGTGTTTCCAGTTTATTGAAAATTCCACCTGCAGCGACGATCTTTCATTTTCCTTTTCGTTTTTCTTTTTTTCTCTCTTCAAATTATCATTAATTATTGCTCATGTGTATTACGACGATCTACGGGAGTGGGTAATATATAACATTATGTATACAGGTATGTATAATGCGTTGGTCGGTCGGTCCGTTCGTCGGTACGTTCGTTCGTTCGTTTTGTTGGTATATATGAGGGTAGTTTTATTTTTTTGGTCAATTAATTTTTTAATTACAAACTCAATTGCGTCTACTGGCAGGTAGGCAGGCGGGCGGGCGGGCAGGCGGGCAGGCAGGGATGGATGGATGGGAAAAAAGGCTTGGGGGGGTAAAAAGTAGGAAGGGGAGCTGGGTTTGTGATTTTCAATTTTTACACTAATTATTAAATATTGCTGAGAGTCGGAATTTGTTCGAATCAATGCGTCCAATCAAGGACACACGCTGCCGCACCCATCACAATTCACCCTATACCAACCGGTATAAAGCTCAGCCATTTATAGTTATTGAATAGAAATTTATGTTTCAGAACATGTATACCTACGGCATGTATATAGCGTATATATACATCGTGTAAATCGAGAGTTGAATGAAATTAAACAAAATCTGTTAACTAAATATAATACCTACATCGAATGTAACCAAGGAAAATGAATTTTTGTAATATTAAAAAATGGGAAAAACATTGAAATCGTAACCCACGGTTGATTATTATTTTCATTTTTTTTTTTTCATACACGTACCTGTAATACGGTTGCACTTGATTAAATCGTTGAAAACTAATTACTCGGATTGTTGCAGTTATATCCGTAGATATATGGTATCCCGACTAATTACTCGCGGCGTATATATGCGAACGAGGTGAATTAAAGTATTGTTGTAAAAATTAATGTGTGCGATGATAATAACTGCGTGTATTCGAAGGAAATAGTTCACAAAAATGATCGTAGAGTCGATCGACGCGTTTTATAATTAAAAAAGTTATCTCCGATACAAAAGTATATTTGAATGACGAATATGCCAGGGAATTTAGAGAAAGTTCTATCGGCAAGCAGCAATGTTAATTTATCTACAATTTAAAAAATGATCATGTTTCCAGTGAATTTATATATACGAAGTTTATTTGATTTTATATGTATGTAATACTCCAGGAATATTTCTCCCAACGAAATTCGTGTTTAATTGCAACTTATCTATATTATATCTATAATACGTATATCCTTGATCGAGAGATTATAAAGGTGCGAACAGGTAGGTGTACACATACCACATATACGTATGTATATAATCGTTACGAAACGTGCTGCCGGTGTGCACGGTGTAAAAGGGATATCGAATTAATGGACCATAATATATTATTGGTTACCTACTATTTGCGTAGAAATGTTTATATTACCCGCGGTATGATTACGATAATTAATTAACGCGATGCCATTATATATCCGAGTATTTTCACGTACGCCGTATTCGGATATATCGTTAATTTCACTCGATCATTGATCGAAGCTTTTCATTTAGAAAATATATAATAAAATTTCATCGAAAAAAATGATATCCTTTGTTTTTTCAATTTTCTCTGACGCGTTCGGACGATCGAGTTTAAAAGATCGATTCGTCTTTCCTTTTCGAGACTAGAACTAGATACAGCTGTGTTTTTTTTTTCTTCTTTTATTTTATTTATCTCGTTATTTTTTTTATTTAAAGATTTAGAATCACTTCCAGTGCATCGCCGTTGCGTCCGCGTGCTGCAACATTGCGTGGAGTGATTGATTTCATGATACCGGTTAATGAGCTTGTACCAGTTAAGACGCTGTTTAATTTGACTTTTAATTTCGTCTCCCATAACTCTCGTCTCTCACCGCGTTGGTTGGTATCTTGCACCAGCAGCGGCAGCTCCGTTCGTCGTTCGTCGTTCGTCGTTCGTATCGTTCTCATGGCTTCGCGTTTCGTATATCTTCGTCTCCCTGCGCTTTCAACCTCGGTGAATATAACACGTGGACATTATATCTATGTATATACCTGTACACCCATATGCATATGCAATGTATGTATATATCTCATGACCTGACGAACGTTCAGTTTATAACGAATAAAGAAGAGAGAGCTCGTATATACGTAATTATATGTATATCAGAAAATAATCTTTCAACACTTTCTATTTCCCGGTATATAAAATACATACGATATATATACGTATGCGTTATACTGCAGGTATAACAGCGCACAGATGTATAGTTGGATAATTGAATTATGCCGTGCATGTTCATCGGCAGTTCAATTGAGTCAATTAATTATTTAAATATAAAAAAAAAATATATATTAACGCGACAGACGTTCGCGCGGTGCAGTTTTTACGGGGATATCGGTATATCCTATTATAGTTTTTGAGGATAACGTCGTTCCATGGTCGGATACATGTTTTTGTCGCAGATGCGGAATGATTTCTTCTTCTGACTAGCATCATTATAATGATCATTATTGTAATTATTATTATTGCATATTATTTTGGTCGAAGCATTAAGCAGTTGCCGAGAGAAGTAGTTATAAGGTATACCTTATATACCGAGTCAATATACAGGCTGAGGCAGCGAGCAAACGTTTGGACTTTAGACTTTCCAGGTGCGCCGTGAAAGTTCATTAGAGCGAACGATGGACACGTACATTAATCAAGGTTTTAATTACCTCGGCGTGTAGCTACGTCTAACTAAAAACTAAACATACCCACCACCACCGCCGCCGCCTACATACATAGGTATATTACACATACTTACGTATATATACATACCGTACATATATAGGGATATACATGTATATAGTTCACCCCCAGCTCACAACCTCATAGCTCTAATTAAAGCTGTTATCGAGTCCAGAGATTAAAACTTACCCGGGTTAAACTGACGGTTATAAGTCCGCTGACAGAGATTCTAGGGTTTAGTTAGATCCTATTTATTATACACGGAAAATTATAATTGATCATTTTTAATCATTCGACTTTATTGAAATTCTCTGAGGTATACACCTGCGTCTGCATCGGGATCTTTTCTGCTTCTTCTTCTTCTTCTTTTATTACTAATTCTTAACTCGCCGAGATTTCTGTCCTCGTCTCTCTATCTATACATCGACTCTTCGGCCCTCATCTTTCTGTTGACTTTCACTTGAGAGGTGCTAAAAGGTTTTAAAACTTATATCACCTCTGCAGCGTCTATCCGTAGGTTTTTTTTAAATCTGTAGTTTTCTCGGTGTATTTGTATAATATCTATTTAATTTCGCATCGTTTTCACACCTGGTACATTATAAACATGTTTTCATAGACCGATCATCTGATTCATCTTTCATCCTCAGAAAAATGATTTTTCCTCTTTCCGCTGGATAAATACATTTCGGAGTCGTACTCCTATATCGGGAGTTTGTTGGAACGAATCAATTTCGACTCGACGTTTCGAAGTACTTGTCATTATTACACATATCATATACATACCTATGTAGACATATGCATGTACGGGCGACGAGGTACATAAATATGGCAGGTATATAGATGTAGGTTTGTTGGTTCGTTGTTCGGTGTATTATACCCACAACGCGTGGGTTGGCGCGGCTCTCTTCTGTTGGTTCGGTGGTGCTGCTGCTGCTGCTGCAGAGTCTCCCTAACGATAAATTTGTCGACGAGGTCAATAACAGAGGCCCGTTTCTGTGATTTAACGACAACATACTACACGGGGAGAGAGAGATTCCCCTGTTCAGCTGTATTAGGCTGCTAAAAAACCCTTTCCATACTTCGACGGCGACCGGTACTCCCCGATGAAAAATTGTTTTCACTTTTCAACGAACCTTTTTTTTTTTTTCTTTTTTTTTTTTTGGTTGAGAAATTTATTCACCTCGCTCCCGATATCCCGTACTTTACGTTATACGTGTACGTTTTCTTCGCTTCGTTGATGTTTCTTTTCGCCATTTTTATTTTCTATTGACTCTGCAGCGGTTAATTGAATGATCGAGCGAACGAGCTTGATTGTCATTTTATTACGAATAAGTTGAAAAGTATTAGGAATAATTTGTCGTTATTATTTTATGGAAAATTTTATATGACTCTGTAAGAGAAAGAGGATTGTGGGTATATATTGTTATGTCGGAGTGGAAATGAACAATCATTTTAGTCAGTGAACCGACGCTCTGAGAAACTCTAAGTCTTGTGGATAACATTACCATCTCGCACCTATAGGTATACAACAACTAGCTGGAATAAATGGATCGGATACGACTCGATTCTTTTGTGATTTTTCTTTGTCGAAGTTACGTGACTACAGCAACTACCGATATCGTGCGTTAATGAGCCTGGACTTGAAATTTAAATCATACCGATCAATTGAGTCGACGAATAAGTATAACATTGATAATTGCGCATTGTGAGAAACTCAGGATTTTGATCCGGAAAAATATGGCGGGTAAATTGATGGAAAAAGGTCTTTGGATTGATGAATTGTTTCTGAAAGGAATACGAATTAGTCAGAGTCGAAGAAGAAGGAAAAAGAAGAAGAAGTACTCGATTGGATGCACAGATAAAGTTCATTCGTTTCGATTATCCAAAGACGAAAATTGGAAAATTTTCAGAAAAGTGATCGTTGGCACGTTTTGACCGGAGGTTTGCGATATCATTGAAAGTGCGGGGTGTAATCTCATGTAGAATGTAAAATCGGATAAGCCACAAAAGGCTATTTGTCAGTATAAAAAATGGTTTCCGAGTCGGTTCCGGTTTGCGAGGTACCACTGCATGTATAATCTCGCGCATGTAGGTAAATACATACGTATAACGTACGTACAGCTACTCTGGTTTGCGTTGTACCGCTGCAGATCATATCGAATTCTCTACACCGT
Source organism: Athalia cordata (assembly GCA_963932425.1). NCBI lineage: Eukaryota > Metazoa > Arthropoda > Insecta > Hymenoptera > Athaliidae > Athalia > Athalia cordata. The sequence goes on from OZ010626.1 coordinate 40,390,139, forward strand.
CAAAACGGTATGACAAAACAGAAATGGCGTGAATTCAATATATATGTATATGTATATACTATGAATTTTGGAACACCGTAGATCGTCGAATACGATATATTCGCACGTTTCCCCCGTTCTACAAATATTATAACCTGATGCAGGACGTCATACGCATCAATGCGGAATCGAAAGATAAATATATATGTGTACCGGTGTGCATAATGTCAACTTTACGGATACCATTTTCAACAATTTTACGGGCCAGAGACCTATGGTTTTTATAGATGGAGCGAAAAAAAATAAATTAAGCGAATGAATATTAATTTTTATGGGGAAATGATCAAGTGTTTTGTGATATCGTTATTATAAGACCCATTCGGTATAACGTTTGTGTCACCTGATTTAGCGCAGGTGACGCTACACGTTGCGAAGTCACGTCGGTTGCGTTCATATGGGCGGTCTCTCGAAGCACGGTGCTTTCCGGATCGTATAATTGAACCATTGTTGAGAGTCCAGGTGGTCCAAGCCCGGATTATCGTTCGCGACAATACCTGGGCTGACAGAGATTGATTAGAGATTATATTTCTATCCGTATATACGCACACGTGTTACAGTCAAGAGTATATAATACAAGCGCCTTTGGACGCGTAGGAAACCATTCCGAAACAACATCTCACCTTCCATCACATAATTCTAATGCCTCTAGGTGTATTTAATCGTCGTTTCGCCGATCCCTGTAGGTTACACCACGTTACATTTTACATTCAAGTATTCATCGTCCACGTTCTCTTTTTTTTCATTTCTATGACTATACGCGGTGTTGTGATGTTTGGATAGAGGATAAGGAATAAAAGAGACAAGGAATTCATTGATTCAAAAATGGGGACGTATTATCGGTGTTAACCGTTATCTATTCTTTTTTTTATTACATCGCCACCGACACATAGAAACTCAAACAATTCATAACTGCTCAAATTCGTTCTCAATCCACCGTCACATTTTTCAAAAAGTATTCACATTCGCACTGATTAGGAGTTTCGTTTTAATAAAAATAAAAATTAAGAGATCGCTGTTCACAAAATTTTTATCACCATAGGATGTGCGAAGACGAAACAAAAAAATCACTCTCATCTTACGCGAACGATTGATCCTTCCTCGTGTCTTTTTTTCGTTCGACATATTTTCGCGTTATTCGAAGAACGATAAATGCCCATGCTTTCAATTTTTCTTAAGAATGAATTCGCGAGCTTTATAGTCGCCGATAAATTTCAGCATTTCGATACTACGTTGTTACATACCGTGTAGATCGGGATGCCGCGGTACGAACTGACCTGCTGCACTGTACCGACCACTTAATCTCTTCTCGGCGTTGTAACCACCCACTCAAGACGCGTTTAGTACGTTAAATATATATATATATGTATGTATAACACGTATATACGTACGTACGTATATACCGGCTCGACACACCCACGCGACAACGCACGAAGAGGGGAATCTTCTTTTTCTTTTGCCTTTTTTCTTACTTTTCGTGTTACTGCGAGTCGAGAGAGAACACCTTTTATATACATACATAATATATCCACAATGCACATGGTGTGTGTAAACCAATATATTTATATACCGTGGACAAATTTCAATCGGGAATACACATCGCCGAAATCTACCTCGATCTATGCGCTCTTATATTATTCCGATCTCCGTGACGATCGGATGGATCGTGCCCTTGTGGTCGTTGACCGAGACCTGGGGGTCGCTGAACTCTGACCGTTGACCTCCCCCCCTAGCCCCAGATGGAGGCGAAGATTCAATCGCGAGGTTTACAAGATTCGATATATTCTATTATATGCATGGAATCTACATACATTCGTGCACCAGTTATGTATTCACATTCCATGTAAATAAGAATGAACATGTAATCGTTGAGCCCATTTTTCGCATAATTTCGAATCAATTGCGTATGAAAATTGAAAATTGAAAAAAAAAAAACCAAAACCTTTTTTTATTCACTAATTTATTCATCAACGTTTTTATGACGGAACTTCGAGTAATTTCGGTTCATCTGTCGCGAGATTTTTGCGACGGTTTGTCTTTTTTTCTCTTTCCTCTTTCCTCTTTCCTCTTTCCTTTTTCCTCCCCCACCCCTCACCCCGTCCGTTATACACAGACCGCGCGCGGTGCTAAGAGGATCAATTTTGAGGGGATCAAGATAATATCTACAACGATGAGCTTGATGGGAGGGGGGGAAAACCGCTGAAATAACAGGTGTCGAAGTGCTAAGTGGTATTATCTCGATTTTGTGAAAAATAAAATAATAATAAAAAAAAAAACGAAAAACGAAAATAAAAAGGAAAAGAAGAAAAATTATTACATGCATTATACTCACCTTCGGAAGTAGCTATCTCTGTACAACATTTATCAAATGATCACACGTCATTTGTTTTATGACACTTGAAAAATGAATTTTTCATAAATTATATTATAGGTGGGCGGATATAGTTATCGTCTGTGGTAATCATATATGATTATCGAGTTGACAATTCCAGGTAAAACATGGTTAAAATTATTATCTCATATCCGACAATGAGTCGTGGAAAATTGCAGAGCTTGAATCGGAATATATGTAACACGAAGCACACACCTGGTGGCACAACTTTCTCTGACACAGTTTTGGTAATATAAGCAGAGAAGCGTACATACATACCTATATGCACATAACGTATACCTATACACTTATTGTATCCAACATTTTAAATTGATGTTGTCGGTTGAAATTTCCGCTGCTCTTTTCTCTGACCCCTTCGATATTATATGTAAGTAGGTATGCACGAACGTTACATAAATATACCGTAATTTATTTGAAATAAAAATATCTATAATGTCGCGCAATGTTCGGCAAAAACGCGATGAAAGAGAAACGAATAAATGAACATGACAAATTAAATTCTGCTTAATTGAATTAATTCCCATGTACCAAATGAAAAAAATCTCGTGACAATTGATTAGCATCGATATATTATTCGTATACCTACATGTCCGTTGAGAGAGTGCAGGAAGAGAGTGAGAGAGTGATTTTTATTTACTTATTATATTTAGTTATTATATATCTGTATATGTATAGGCATCGTTTATAGCCAATAACAGCTATTAACCAAACTTAATTAATAAGGGCTATACGTATAGGTGTATACGAAAATTAATTACGGCAATTAAAATCAAACAAAATCCAACATCCTATAGCAATAAAACTGAATAAATCTCTCAGATTAGTAATGATAATAATAATAGTAATAAATGATTTTTACAAACTCTGCTTTCAGACCAAACATCGTACGCGTATGAGGAGTTATACCGATTTATGCAATGACTGAAATATCATGCTGAAGGACACGACTGTATCGACGTTGAAACTGCAGAGGAGGTGCGAATTAGAATTCGAAGTTAAAAAAGTGGAGGTTCGCCACGCAGGTGGTGAGTTTTTCTAATTAATATAATTTGTTTGATTTTTCATTTCTTTTTAAACACTGCATCAACATTTGTCAGTTGTTCTTTGGTCGGAATCTTATAGAAAATGTACATACCTGACCGCATATTATGGAATTTCGAACTGCTGGCGGTGTGTTTGAGTGGAGGTTTATTTTTGTTGTTAGTTTTTTTTTCTCCTTTTTCCCTCGGTTTTTATTTTAATTATTTTTTTCGGTTTTACGGGATGGAGTAATATACGATAGTCATATATGGTATACAAGCTCGCTAATGGAAAGAGGCGCGCTGGGCATCTATTCGAGTATATCGATATACCTACATATCGCTCTACACAACGTCAACTAATTACATTTATTACTACACTAATTACGCGTACAGCAACGCCGTCGAGTAATTCGTTCTATATTAATAGCAAATTCGATTCATCCTCTGTGATGTGAAATTGTATAACACAAAACACTGTTAACATTTTGTCTATTATATTCGTAGCTTCGTCTTCGTTGTGCATCTCCGTTGGTCCAATTTTTTTTAGTTCAAACGACAGGTATGTACTTTGAATTTGAATAATTGTTTGTTTTTTTTTTCGACGCAGACGATTCTTAAATAATTAATCAGTCAATTAAAGACGTTAATTAACGAAATTAACCTCGACCGACATTATCCCGTGCGAACAAATAATGAGAAATATGGAAACAGAGGGTGGCTCGCTATATATGTATATTATATGCGGACCTTAGAATACATATGTAATATATACACATATATATGTATATATAATTTATTTTTATATCTGTACAATAAGAAAATGAAGAGGTGAGAGCGAGAGGCGGAGAGGAGAAGGTTGTTGGGGAGGAGGGGCGGAGGGGAGAGCGACCTTGGTTGTCCAGGACTTTAATTAGAACGTTAATTATTTTAATCGGGTTGTTTGCGTAATTATTCCTCCACCGTGTTGAATAGCGATCAGAATCTGTGCTCCTCGAGTCTCGTAAATCAGGCTCTCGGTTCTGCTGCTGCTGCTTTCTGCTATGCCAGAATTGGGCACGCTTAAATTACGTTTCGTAATTCCTTCTTTTTTTTTCAAGTTTCTTTTTTTACTTGTTTTTAAATTCATTTATTTATTTAATATTTTTTTTTTTTTCGGGGGTTGAATTTTATTTCTGTTATACGAATACCTACGTGTAGAGGTGTACTTGTTATTATTTATTTAATTTTTATAATTTACGGCCCAAAAAAAGGAAGGGATTTTTTTTCAAATTCTAGGACCACGGAAGTGCGTACAGTTCACCCCAAAAATTCAAGGGGTATAAAATAATGAGGAAATGAGAAATTAACGCGCGTTCGATAATTGATGCGAGGTTCTTGTCAACCTGCGTTGGAGTACGTCAATTTATTTACGCCGGTACACCAATTATAAAGATTACATACGTATACAGCCACACATATATGCATGTGTACATGTATATTCTATACATCATGTGATATGATATATGCGAAGAGTTAATAATAATCGTTTTCGTTAAATTAATTAGTCTGTACCCAATTTGGGAATAATAACGAGGATCGAGAGGATCTCATTTTATACGGTGGAGATGTATAGCTGCCGTTGGGGTGACGAGTAGGTACCTACGTGTTCCTCCTTTTACATCTTTCTTTCATTTTATTTCATTCTGCTCTCTTCTTTTATTTTTTCAGTTTAAAATAAATATTATAGCGCGAGTATCGCAATTTAATCGCGTACCATACGGCGGCCGGTGCGAGGCTATTTATTTGTGATACATATACATATGTTTTTTTGAGAGTTTTGAATTGCAAATTGTAACGAGTAGAACGAGAAGAGGGATGAGAAAAGAGAAGGGGGGGAACGAAAAGAAAGCAAGAAAAAAAAATGACAAGTATTCCGGACTCGTTGCGTATGGATGAAATTGGATGGCATTGTAATTTTCTTTCGAATTCGGAGATTCTCTTTTTCCGTTTCATCCCGCGGACTGTGCTGCCCGGCTGACTACCATCCTATTCGTTTTTATACACGGAAAGTTTCTCTCTAATTAAAGTTAACCCCTCGTGATCGTCGTCAGGGGTTTAGGTTGCAAGTTTTACCTCTCGGTCTACGTATATCTATACCTATATATTCGTTGCGATTTATGTAATTATTTAAACACGATATAACCGAAAACGTATTATCTTATAATTAGTACAACCGTGTTACGCGAAAATTCTGCATACAACCTGATCAGGAAAATATCGCTTTAAAAGCCTATTTTTTCTTCGAAGAACCGGGAAGGGGGAAAATCAAATGATCTGCCCATCCATTTTATTCATCTGCAAAAATCTGCAGAGTAAACTCTAAGCGTCGATGAAATTTGTTTGTGTTCATCAGAGATTCGCGTCTATCGCTGCCGTGGGAGAGTTTGTCAGTCGGAGGCGGGTGAAGGGAAATGAGAATGAATGTAATAATATATTTAATATTCGCCAGGTCCCCTTTTTCCCCCTTTCCTCTTCTCTCTCCCTCTCTCTCTCTTCTATTCCCCGGGTATTATAGTATACATATACCAGAGCCAGCCAATATTCTCGCCCCATTCATCCAAAGGCCCTTTAACCACGGCGTTCAAAATGCACCGACATTATTTCCGGTGTAGGCCACCCCCGCTCCGACGCCCTTCACTTCTCTATTCTCCTCGTACAAAGGTCATGTGCATAGAATCGTAAAGGTATATATGTTAAGGGGCTAATAAAAAATAGGACGAATCTGTTCCATCCTCGATACGGATATTGACACCTGATGGAAAACTATTTGGATACAATTTGCCACTGATATTCTGGCTAAAAAAATTTTGCAAGCTTCTTTTTTTTTTCTCTTTTTGTATACCCTACGAATTTTCGCATAATATGACGTTCATTTTGTGCGGAGGGGTTTCTTTTTCTCATGTGTAATACGTATATCTCGTGATCCTTTATTATATTTGATGCTTTTTTTCACCCTGCTTGCCCCCCCCAATTTTTTCTGAGTCGCGTGTGTTGCAGCAGCGCCTCGATATTAGTTCATATATCGCGATTCTGGTAAACATGCAGCCGAGAGTGTAAAGTGTAAGGGTGGGACGTTGAGAGGGTGAGGGGCTGAGAGGGGTTTGGCACGTATTTGATGTAAACTACATATACCCTCGCTTACTCTCCTTATTCTGTTTCTGCTTCTTCTACTTCTACTTCTACTTCTACTTCTTCTTCTTCATCCCCGCCGCGCGTGTTTCGAAGGAACCCCAAACCCCGGCGACGCGACCAGACCATATTGAATCTTATGAATTTCCAGTTCGTGCGTATAACCAGCATCAGCAGCAGCAGGGCTACACTAACCTGACTTAACTTAACCTAATCTGACCCTGCAGAAGATGCACAAGACCATATAAGAGCTGGAAATTTCATTTCGAAGAATTTTTATTCTCGAGTATTATAGCTCGGGTTAAATTATACCGTATGTATACCGAGTTGCAACGAAAATCCGAGCCTCCCACAACTTATGCAGCAGCATTGTTTCCATCGTAATATACATATTACGTGCATGCTATCTGATTTCTGATACATCCCTGCCAATGGATTTTCAAATTCGAAGATATTTATTATATTTTATCTACTGACTACGTGTGTTTCAATTTTATTTTTTTCAATTGGCCATGACCTACGTTATTGAAACTATTCAATTCAATGAGCTTTTTTTTTATTTTTGTGAATTTGATTTGAACAAAAAATTCTCTGAATCCTACAATTTTTCGTATACGAAGTGTTTTTTCATATTTTCATCAGGCTTCGAGATATTAACCTGAGAAATTTTAAAAAAGCCACTTCGTACAGGTATTTTTATAACGAATATATTTAAAATACTTGTGATATTATAATTTCGAAGAGGAATGAATTACGCAGACGGTTATACACGATAGCGTTTGCTTCCGATGCACCAACACGGTTGCATAGCCACCCGGCCCTTTTGGTCCCCGTCCTCTGGCTACTTGATTTACGTCGTGGGGGCGTTCCTCGTACGGAAGCCTCAATTAGTTTATTAATTATTAATAAACAACACGCTTCGCTCCGCCCCACCTTCGAGTATGAGCTGCCCACAACCACCGACGTCTACCACGCATCACCTTTTACAAGATCTAACTTTTCTTCCTTTCTTTCTTTCTTTCTCTTACACATTTTTTTTTTTTATTTTTCTTTTAAACATCTTCGTCTTTCTTTCGCTCTCTCATTTACACGCACGCGTGTCCCGATGATCGTGAAGAAGAAGCGGTCGAAAGAAGGAGTGAAAAATTAATTAGACAAAAAACAAAAATTATCCTAATATCCTCGGTAATATCGTAATAACTAATTTCAGGGCATTTCGTATGGAGATACTTTCGTGCCGTTGTTCTTCTATTTTTTTTTTCAATTTTCTTCCTTAATTTATTTTTTATAGACCGGGTTTCATCGACGTGTGCGTATTTTGTATGAGAAAAAGAGACGAAACGGATGATAGAAAAAAAAAATGCGAATGGTCACATTACATGAAATTACCCATGAGAAAAAAAAAACGATCCTTATACAGTAGCTGATCCATTCCCTCATCAAATAAAGCAAACGTTGATTCGATCATGACGTGGGTACGTTGAGAGATCGTTACACATGCTTTTCTTGATTCAGCTTTTTTAATTGCAGTTAGAAATTTATTCTGAACTTTCTTTTTTCTTTTCTCGTTTATTTTTTTCTGTTTTTTTATTCCCTTCCAAGGTTAATTACCGACAATCGTGGGTGAGGAAAAGAAAAACATTTCATGTCACGGCGTTATAAATTACGTTGATGTTTAATCATAACCAGATAATAATTCACCGTGAAATAGTAAATCTCCATGGTAAATTTTATTTATTAAGTTACATTTGTAACAGTCATTCGATTTTTTTTCTTTTTTTTACATTTATACTACGGACGGTGCTCATCTAATTATTATATTAAAAATTATTTTAATATTAAACATACCTTACATGTATTTCATTAACATGTTATTTTAATTTTTTTTTTCTTATTTTTCTCTTATCATTTTGAGATTGATTTAAAAATCGAAACTCATATACAGGTATAAATATTGTGTGTAAATTTATACACGCGATCGGATGAATATCGATTCTTAAATTTTTTATTTCCATACGTATATAGTTTGCATTTGTGGGCGCAGATTATAATATTTCGTGACTTTGGTACAGCCTCTCGGTGTTATTATTATTACTTATATTAATATTGATATTATTATTATTATTGTCATTGTTGTTATTATTGTGGGAAGGAAATTTAGGTGCGGCTCAATCGTTCCGCGGAGGACAGTTAATACCGCGAGGTATAAGATGACGAAATGACATCTTGTTTATTATAATTGACTATTGGAAATGAATTATTATATCTGATCTTTCGTTATTATAAATTAAAATACGATTCGATTACTCATATTGACACACCGGGGGAGATCGGGTCGGCCTTGAATATATTTAAGCCTGGAGCAGTCAAAAATATGCTTTCTTTGTGTTTGATATTTTTTCGTTTTCGATTTTTTTTTTCTTTCTTTTTTTTTTAACCTTTTGCTCATCATCGATTACGTTATAATATACTATATCTGTATACGTGGTACTTTTTGAACGTGCGTGCGGTTCGGTTTTTATATAATTAGCGAACAATCTTTTTTTTTTTGGGTTGGTTGGTTGATTGGTTGGTTGGTTCGTTGGTCGTGGCGGCGTGGGCTGAGCTAAAGCGTATCGTTCAGTCAGTCGAGTTGAGTCGAGTCAAGTTGAGTCGAGTCGACGTACAAATTTGCGAAAAGTTTCGCTTAATAACCCATTTCTAAAGTAGGCCGATATAAAGTGGGCCGTTAATTTCTTAATTAAAAAGAGAGCTTTAAACTTTCGCGGGAAGTAACGATAATTGTTACGGACCAACTAAACTCGTTAGGTTTTGGTATTGAAACAATACATCTTACGAAATAACGATTTAATTAATTTTTCATTTATTATAATATTGTATATTATTTTAATTTAATATTATCATTATTGTATTTATTTATTTATTCATTTCATTTCATTATACGTATAATCGAAAGAAATATTCAACAAGCCGATGTATAGTATGGATCATATAATCAATGATGTAATATGACGTCATTGTCGTCCAAAATTCCTTTCACCATACCGCTTCGTCGTGATCGTAATTTTTTTTTCTGCTTCGTTTTTCTTTTTTCTCTTTTCTTTTTTTTTATCACACATCCGATTATCCGGAATAAATTTCACACACCAAAAAACAAGACCCTCTCGGTATACCCTAAAAAGCTTTGTTGCCTAGATTTTGGTTTACCTAAAGGTGAAAGGTAAAGGTTTAATATCAGCTCGCATGAGGGTTGTATATTTTCATTTCGCATCGTTCGCACGCCGCCGTGCCGAACACCTTTTGGTAGATTTTATACACATATAGTATGTAGTGTATATTATCACCTCTCGACGAAAGAAAACACACGTGTGAACGTATAAGGTATACATATATCGGGGAATGAGAATTAATTAATTTGAAATATAATAGGGACGTGAAAAATTGATGAACTAATTATACGGTTTTATACGAGATTATATCGTATAACCAGTAATTAACAGGAGATTTTCCAACTTTAGAAAAGTTGCAACAGCATCCGAAGGTCGGATCCTCCTCATTGTCAGATATATAATACATACCGACCATATACTGTATAGCAATGAAGAGTTTTGCTCTTCTCCGTAAGGCGTGCGGTCGGTCTCGCGGACGTGACGCCAACTTGGGAATGAAATTCCAATCGAAAATTACGTCGAGCCAATCGCAGATTGCAGGAGATCTTCAGCCGCCATTGGTGTATCCCTTACGTGTGCACCTATATACCATGTATGTACGTGTGGTATATATATATATACGATATACATACATACGTCATGCGATCTGCAACATCGCGCGTGTATAATATACCTTATTTCCTCATCGCGTGGGCACATGCACAGAGATACATACACCTACCTGTTTGAAGAGGCACAAACAGGGGGGAGGAAGGGTGTCTGTATCCGTGCTGATTCATATAATGAAATGTCTGTGAGATGATGAGCTCGGGGGCCGTAAATATAGCGTTGAAGTCGCGGCCCCTACCCGACTGACCCTTTTGCAAAAAGGAGGTGGGGAAAAGTATCTGGATAGGATACAGTGTAATGGTGCTGATGGAAAAGGGGAATATCACGTACAATGATATGATGTGCTGCAAACAGCGATCGATTATATCCAAATAAACCGACCGTCCGCGTCCTCGTCGAAGACATTCTCGAAACCACTCAAAAATCTCACTGCATTCATATTCTAAGCAAACCAAAATGGCTGATTTGTGTTTTTTATGAAACAGTGTGCGGTGTGCACTGGAATGTGCCAGACTTTTTCTAAAAAGAAAAAAAAAAAAACATGGCCGCCAGGACTCAGACACGATTTTGGTATTCGAAATGAGAACTTTCGAAAACTGCGATCGATTTGAAAATTTCATATTTTTGGAAAGATAGATGCTTTCGATTTCCTTTTTTTTTATGGAGAATAAGATACGACTGTCGAGCAAAGGAAAATCCTGGACAGATACGATTCCATCATGCGTTGTTTTTTGCGTCAACTTTTTTTAATCGAGTCGGTATTTTTCTTCATCTTCTTCGGCTCCTTGTCGGGGGGTGGTATAGATTCCCGATTACGTCATTGCGGAAGTGATGGGGCGTTTTAGTGAATTTACCCCTCAACCCCCGTTTCCTGGTTTCGTCTACAATTCTCCCTTCCCTTCCCTTACTCTTCCTCCTATTTTACTTGTACAACGTTAGGGATTTCCATGCACGGAATATCTCGCGGAATAGACAGGCTTCCGGTGATAGATTTCCCTTAGCTTCTGCACTGCAACTCCGGGTGACCCCCGGCGACCGAGGGGAAACCCCAGGGCAAATACGAATACACACATAGGACATAGGTGTACGTATAACTTACATCCACGTAGTTTGGGGTCAGGCTGTTGTACGCACAATCGGACCATTGTACTCCACGACGGTAAACCACCACCAACACCACCACCTTCCTCGTGATTTGTGGGGAATATTTTTCGACTTCCGTATACGCCGCGTCGCGTCGCGCGCCGCCCGGACGGCAATTTCAAACAGAGGGCGGATTGTCGCCGGATATCTACGGGGGAGTAAGGAGATGCGGGGTGAATAAAAAACTGAGAATATAATTTATATGTTTAAATTATACGGAGGAGTCAAAGGTCGGAAAATTGATGTACCTATCTGTCCAGGGAATCCAACTTTTCTTTTTTTTATTCATCTACTTTTCATTTTCCAAATTATTTCATTACACGTATCGTCGATGTAATTTTTGAACTTTCTCTCACCTTATTATTTCGAATGCTTTCGTATATTTAGGTGTGCACAAATACTACAAGGGGAATTTTACTCCAGCGCGCAAAGTCGTCCGCCCGCACATACAAATATGGAAGGTATAACATGCACATACCTATGTGTGAATAAAGGTGAAAAATTCACGATTTTCGCTCGGTATATTTTACATATGTATAAAGAAACAATATGAGAAGAGAAAATGAGAGAAGAAAAGGGATAAAAAGACGTAAGCCCTCCTACTCCTCGCGTACCTCCCGCGTGACACACGCGCGCAATGTTCGCGTATTACTATACGTACCTATATATACGCGTTCTGTTTTACGAGTCTGTTTTTCGTCTATGCTAATATATTTATACCGACGGTACATTTTTCGTATATATATGTGAATTCACCGAGGCTTCGAATATAAAACTCGTAATCCTCTTAATACCTTATTTCGCATAATATTACGTTACACTTAATAGGAAATGTTACCAAAAAAAGAAAAAAATTACACGTATTCACGGAAACGTTACATAGTTTGACGTTCGTTAAGATGTCTCTTATACTCGTTCATTATTAATAATCATTTTCATTTATTTTGTTCCTCTGTGTCGAGGTGAACGAACGACGAAATACCGTATACATATACACACGTTCCCATATAATGACAGCATGGCAGTAGGATAAAATTGTTTGCGGGGGGGAAAAAGCAATAAGTTATGCTTTACCTGGTCTACAGCAGTTCGAATGATTGGATGGTTCCCGGGTTGGGTTGGTTCGGGTTTGGTTTGGTCTGGTTTGTGCGTGCGTGCGTGCGCGCGTACGTAGGAGTAGAAATTTTTTTGGTGTTCGTGTTTGAAGAGCGCACGTTGCATATTTTTCAATTAATTTAAACAACAAAATATCAGGGTAATAACGCTGCCCCGTTTCTACCGCCGTTGCACATCGTGCAGGATTTTACTCCGCATGTATTTTATGTATATAATGTGTATACCGCACTGACATATACACATAGATATATATGTGCACATATCTCAGCTAAATATGGGGTAACGCGATATGCGATGATTGTCAATGTTCTACCCGAGTAATCAGTTTTCTAGCCGTATTCCATGAATTAAAAAATGAAAAAATCAAATAAAATACAAAGAATGTTATATAACATTTTTTCACAGAAATTTTACGACTCTACGCGGTAACGAGACTGTAGCTCGATATTTGTCCAGATTAATGTCGAACCGCCTGCATGATTCATCACATATACATATATAATTCGGGCATGTGTAATATTAAATAACAATTTGTTTTTTCATTCCTTTTTCCACGACTTTGTTCGGACGAGAAGATAGCACAAGGCGAGACTAACGGAGCTCAGGTCTCTCTCTTCAGGGTTTTTAATACTTAATTCTCGGTGTTGATTTTTTTCCTTCTACTTCTTTTTTTTTTTATTTTTTACAAGTCATAATGGATCCATTCATGGTTGTGCGCGTGACTGAGCGACAAGGTATATAATATAACACTGGGTCTCTTGTTGTCGGTAAAAGATTCCTCTTCTCCTCGGTCGTTTTCTTCGGTTTTTTACTTTTTTTGCTTTTTGTTTTTCCATTTTTTTTTCTGCATTTTAATCTCGCAGTTTACATGGCGAAACTGTTGCGCTTTACCTGAATGAAATTCGATATTATCGCGGTCTATAGTTGTAAAATCATCGTTGGCCTGATGTGATATGAAATTAATTAAACTCATTGTCAGTTGAAACCCTTTCGAGGACTTCGGATTACCTAGTTTACTTTTGACTTGGTGTGCAGGTTGTGCGAAGCACATGCATGCATATCTAGGGAATGCCTCGGAAACAAGGAGATTCTTAAATTATTTACGAAGATCCGTCTGCTCCCGAGCTAATACATATATGCTAGCGCGCACACCTATTTAAATTGTTAGGCAACGACGGAAGATAGAAATTCGTCGGCTGGTCTACCGGCTGGAGCAATGCCATTTCGCATGCTTTTCGAACGTTTGAATGTCCAGGAAAGTCGTTTTAGACTTCCATATACCGAATGTCCGATTCCACTGCACGCTGCAGGACAGTCTACGAATTTAAATTCTTTGAAATATTTAGCGATCGCTTCGTCCTGTATGGTCTGGTTTGACCTTGCACAAGGTTTTCTATCCTTCTTCTTTGTTTCGCTTATTCATGGAAATGAGAAAAAAGAGAAAGAAGATGCTAAGGTAAAAGGGAGAAAAAAGATAAAGTGGGACGGGAGAAATTAGGTAAATCCCGGCTGCTACTGCTGCTGCTGCAGGGGATGTTATCGCGGTGTTCTTTGGGGGTGTAACAGAAATATAAGTTATCCTTTCCTTATCCCTGCGTCGAGGCAACGGAATCAGAGAGGGGTTAAGTAGAGACGCTTAGACGACACCAAAGAGTCGCTCCGACTGCCTCGCCTCGACGACTTACACCCTCCGAAAAGGGGATGGGAAAATGTGGAAGGAGGCAGAAATAAGGGGTGGGCGAATCTTCTCAAACTTTACCGCCGTTTATTCGTGTAAAGAGGAAACTCTGCACGATATACGGAAATAAAGAGATGGGGTTATAAGGGTAGTGGCGGCATATTATAGCCAACGTCGATAAGCCTCTTCGAATAACCCCTGAGTATAATAGATCGTTTCATAAACAATTTCTTCTTTTTTTTTCACAGATATTTTTAACAGAAATTTTCAAATGTCTCGACTAATTTTTTGTACTTTTTTCTTCTTTACACCCTCTATAGTCGTCCACTTCGATTTATTTTTCATTCTCTATAACGTCATAAATTAGCGATTTAGTTTTTAGCCGCGGGTAAACTTTTTTTTTTTTCTGTTTCCTTTTCTCGTCATCGTATACACCCTTTCGATTAACGTTTTATACACCAAATATATATGTATGTATGCGTGTAACGTATAATGTAAAATGTAATATATGTAAGCGCGGTCTTAGCCGCGGGTATTAAAATCTTTCTAATCTCAGACGGTCGCGGGTATAATTAACGAAATTCATTATCTTTGCCGAAACTAATTTCGCAACAACTCATCGTCGTCGTTGTCGTTGTCCTCGTCCTCGTAGTACACCGTACCCTGTAGTCCTCGTTCCTCTGTCTTTTAATCGTGAAAAACGTTGAAATTTAATTAAATTTAGTACCCGTACAAGCAAGAGAGAGAAAGACGTATGTACAAAGTAGGTAGGTATAAGCTAACAAAAGGGGAGGAGGGGTGGAGAGAGGAGAGAGAAAAATATAAGGGGATGATCGTGCGCTCCCGCGTTACCCAAACTTATATCCCTCGCAGTGGAGCAACTGATGTTTAATTTATCGATTGAGAAAAAAAAAAGAAAAAATCTTTGCTCACATGTTACCGAATTTTAGCATCATCCTCGTGTCGTGCACACCTTTGTTATACACATTCAGGAATTCGGAACGATCTATAACCTGAAGGATTAGATAGAGTTTCCAAAAATTCTGTTCAATTATTAATCGCGTTCCGCCGTTTATTCGTCTGCGGTAATCTCATCGTCCGCGCTAATTAATACGAGTTACCTAACCCAACCTCAGCTCACTTTCTATACACGAGACTCGCTATCGTCAAACGGAAGTAAAGAAAATCCACCCCGGGTTAATCATGCCTCTAAGGTTTTGAGAGGGTCGAGGGTCGAGGGTCGAAGGTTACGGGGTCGTAGGGGGGAACGGTGAAGGGAAGAAGAGGGGAGAGGTGGGGGAAGAAACCTCGACAGTGCCGCTAACTTATCAGCACCGAGACTCTCTCGAACCTTCGCCTTTTCCCCTCGCTGTATCTCTCGAATGTATCTACAACGCGTATTACAATCCCCTTTTCCCCTAACTTCCCTCTCCTCAAATGGATTACTCGTTAGGTATATCAAAAACAAATCTTTTTTCTTTTCGTCCTTTTTGTATTTTCTTTCTATCCAAATGAGAATGCATTACATGGAAAGCCGAGGGGGAAGCGAACTTCTTCTTCCGGTTATATTTATGGGGAAATTACGGTAGGTCTGATTTCCGGTCAAGTTATTTATATTATGCAAATTCGTTTTAATTAGAACGCGTACTCTAAAAATACTCACACCGAGTATACCGTGACCGTTGACCAGTTTTTTCTTCATGCTATTAACATTATTGAAAAAGGAAATAAAGGAAAAAAAAAAGAAATAGGTGTACAGGAATCCAACGATAAAATTTCGGAAGGACGAAAGTAAGTTACATGTAATATTTATAATTTTCCAAAAACTGCGAAGAAATATTTTTTTTCCGAGGGAAGTGCACGTGGATGATGCGGTGCAGAATTTTTTTTTTGTCATTTTATTTTTTTTCTTCTACTTCAAAAATTTTGTTTCGTTTTGGAATGGGCGTTGAAAGGGGGAAAGTGGCGGACACTTGTCTCCTAAAACGAGATTCCCAGACGAGGTAGGCGCGGTACAGTCGCGTGCTCGAGTATAAAGGTACGTAAGTACATCGTGTATGTTACGATTTACGCTCGTGTTCTTCTGTCCTTTTTTTTTGTTCTTTTTTTTTTGTTTTTTGGTAGGCGTTTCTCATGATCCTTCAGCACTTTTGTGTGTAGGGGTACGGTATACTTACCGTATAGCTATTTAAAGTGTTATTCGTCAGAGAAACCGCGTTACCAGAAGACGTATGTTAAACGCGTACGCAAAGTCATGTGTCTTCTACGGATGAAATCCTTCGGGATATTCCATCCCTGAAAATGTTGAAGAGAAGAGTTTTCTATTTAAGCGTTCTCCCTCTTTCTCATTCTCATTTCTTGCTTTCCAACATTTTCTATACTAATGCTTAAGCTAGCCAAAAATTCTTTACGCCTCTTGTCTGTATGATTCGTTTGTTTTTGTTTTTTTGGTTTTTTCACACATTCTTCTTTATCTTTTTATTATTCTTATTTATAGTTATTTTACAGCTTTAAAGTAACGTCGCCGATTCTTGTATACCCATACCGGTATTCTTCTACAGCTGGCACAGCTGCTGTTGAATTTTCTGAGAAATTCTCCTACTCGTAAAAATTACTCTTACTCTCTTCTTCATCAGTTTTACTTTCGTCCGTCGCGTTCATGTCGCTGAAAAGACGCTGACGGATGTAATTTTTCAACCCCTTCTCAGTTCCGTTCGGTTAATAGTCCCAGTCAACCTCGAAGTTTGTTCAATTTTTGTCTTTCTTCTTCTTTTTTTTTTCAGTACAACCCCCGTTATCTTTTTACAATTATTTCTCTTCTTTCGTTGTTGTTGCACACGATTATTATTATTATTTATTATTATTATTAGGGATATGTATGACCATGTCTTTATAGTCTTTATGGTTGGGATTTTTTCAATCCAAGGTAATTCCCCGATGGTCGATTGAACGGTTTAATTCTTATGTATGGTAGAGTATAGGTATATAGGTACGTATAAAAAAATAGATCCTTCAACAATTGATCTATTAAACGATCTATACGACGTTTATTGCGGTCGATAATCTACACCTTACTATATATCATATACACTATATAATATATAATAAATATAATACACCTATTGCTTTATGGCAAAAAGCTGTAAACTTAATTTTTCCCATTAGCAGTGGAGTTAAGGAGGAGAAAGGCCGCTCGACGCGGTACATTAGCCTTAACAGCTATGAAATTAAATGAATATTAACAATTCTTTCTTCGTTCCTTGAACCTCTCTGAAAACCACCTCCCACCTCTGACCCTCCATTGACAATCCATACACACCGCGATCGTAATATAACCTCACGTTATTTGGTGTTTTTAGCGATGATCGATGATAATTACCATCGTGCGACGAAAATTAATCAGTTTTGAAAATCATATCGGTGCGACACACTGCGGAGGTAGAATTAATTAATTAGGTAGTTACTCTGATTTATACTTACTATATACAGAGACGTATTAGAATCAAAGTGTACAATTAGTATTCTTTTCTCTTTATTCTGTTTTTTTTTTTTTAGGCTCTTTTATGATCGACGTTGACGTAATAGTTTGACGTAAGATCACGGGACCAATCGATTAAATGGACTGTCTAAACAAATGAAAGCTAATGGATCCCGTGTGCAGCAGCGAGCAGCTCTTCCAACTCTCTTAGGACCCCTTCTATTTTCTCTCTTTTCAGCCATGTCCCGTTTCCTTCTATCCTATCCATCGACTTCACGTCGAAAATATTTGAGAACTTGAAAGAGAAAGAGAGAGCCAAAGAGACCGAGAGATTCTATCGATCGGTGAATCTTTCGATCGCTACCAACGGCAGCAGCAGCAGCTCTTTACGGTAGCGCGACTAATGGTTTTTGACGTTCAAATTTCATCCCCCCCCCTCCCCATAAGTTTATGAGTAGATATAGTCTCTCTCTTTTACTCTCTCACTAAATTCTTCTCTTGATTTTTTTAACATCAAATTACCTTTTACCTCATAATCTCACATCTCTCCGCATTCCATAATAGGAGATCTTGCGAGGCGAGCTTTCAGCCCCGATAATAATAATTGATATTATACACATATATTCAGAATTTCTTGTATAATATCTAAGCATATGCATCGGGTGACTCGATGGAAGATTTTTCACATGAAATGAGAGAATTTTAAAGATCTGTAATCGATGTATTTTTTTTTTCATTTATCAAAAAAGCTTTCAGAGTCGATCTTCATTTTTATTTCTATTTGTATTCATCTACTATTTCAATCGTATATAAGTTTTTAGTTTATTTGAGAATATGTGGCTAGAGTGAAGATATTTTCGTAATGGTTTCGAAGTTTCTATTTATATATTATTATAGGAAGTCGAGTTAATTAAATCTGGATTGATTGATCGAGTGAGTGACAGTATGCGTTATATACATCCAGAGTCGGCTGTATACGTACATATAAACGTACGGGAGAATGACGAAGAAAATACGAATAACAAAAAGTCACTTAACCCCTTAGCCTCGGATTGGCAATTAATTTGCGCCAAGTGATGCCAGGGCTCTTAAGTCTTTGCGTGGCTCCGTAAGAGAAACAGAAACGAAGAAAAGATAGAGAAAGAGAGACGGACAGAGAGGTATATACATAAGATAGCGAAAGAGCGAAAAAGAAGAAATAAAAAACAAAAATCCAGAGTAAGAGAGAAGGAACGGCAGGAAAGAAAACGACACCTCTTAAATCGTCAGACTCTTTCTCTAATCTTAAACCGATGTAGCCACTTAACTCGGACACTCAACCTGATTGACAAATTCCCCCCAGGGTTGCCGTGTCCTACACGGATTCCACGATCACCTTATAGCGCGAGTTGCTTTTTTTTTCTTTTTTTTTTCCTATTTATTTGAATATATATTTTTATTTTCACATTCATTATAAATAACTCGTTTATCTGAAATCTAAATTATTTCTACACTCTATTTAATTTAAACAATTGTCTATGCAAAGTGATCGAAGTGACGAAGGAGGGGAAATATAACATTAAAATTCCTAATAAAGTGCATCATATAACATAACGTATAGCCCGCAGAAGGAATATATATATACATGGAAGAGAGACTTATCGGTATGGTATAAATACCTATGTACCGTATGTACATATATGTATACCTGTATACATAGTGTGAAGGTAGGGGAGGTAGGGAAGGTGCGCGCGGCACGGAGGAGAGTTTAGCGGCGTCCAACGGACCTCGATAAGCATTCAGATTAGCGTGACGCCTGAAATGTGTTTACGTTTAATTACGCTAAGAGTCTCCATTAGGCCGGCTGGACCGTTGCCAGGCTTGATTCGCCCGCAGAGAAAGGGGGGTGAAGGGGGGGAGGGAGGGAGGGAGGGAGGGTGGCTTGTTTTACCGACGCAGCATCTCCTCATCCTCGTTCTCTCTATCCTTCCCCCCTTTCTCTTCCCACCACCCACCGCCCTTCTCCCTTCTCTCTTCTCTCTTCTCTCTTCCTCCTCCTCCGACGCGGACTGGACTCGAACTATCCGAACGATCCGAACGACGCCGACGACTTCGCTTCTCTTCTCTTCTCTTCTGTTCTCATCTCTTTTCTATTGCCTGCAGTATAGGTATGTAGAGATGCGCCACGTTATATGTATCCTATATAAGCTGCATAAGTCACCCACTTAACACTTTTTCCATATATTCTCTCACGGCCCTTCCCCCTTCCCCTCTCCGCCCCTCCCTCCCTCCCTCCCTATTTGCCCTTTCCCAATTTACGCCTATTACCTCTCTCTTTTTCTGTATCTTCGTTTACCGATCCAGCTGACTGAGAGAATTAGATGTTATAACCTGCACAATATACTCCCATTAGAAAGCACCGTAGTATCGTAAAATTTTTATCTCTTATAGGTCGCGAGAAAAAGTGGGGATGAAAATTTGTGCAAGCTTTTTTTCGAAACTGTCCATATAGCTCCATCGTAACGATCCATCGCATTTTCGAAGCTCAAGTAGGGAAAAATTTTTGTACAATTGCAAGTGGATCAGAACGGTTGCGGATAATCAAATGTTTCAGAAGGTTTCATGTCGAGAAATGGAAAAACAGTCGAAAAATGCGATTTTGAGTCGGTTCTCACCTTGTTAAACGAAGGGGTTTCTTTTTTTTTTTTGTTATTCTTTTTTTTTCTTTTTTTTTTTGTACGGTACACATTTACAGAACTGACTGAAAACGAAGTTGGCGAAATTTAAAAGCGCTTTTAGCTTTTAGCTCTTCGTATATATCAAGAGAACGCTTTAACGGATTTTTATTCAGTATATAGGTATATACACATATGGGTTATACGTATCTATATACGTATGTATTGCATACGACACCGTATAGTGTCGCGTATAAGAGTGTATACAGAAAAGGGTGCCGCGAAGGGTCGCGGATTTCGCGGAACCGTGCGGCGTTTTTTATTTTTTTTCTTCAAATTTTCTTCCTGCAACTATATTTATGCATCGAAATCACCAACGGCGTCTTTTTCATACAGCGATAGGATAATACCGTGCGAGACTATACGTATATAACTACGTATGTAAATTCGAGGCGAAACGAACTGGCGGAAAGAAAGTGGGAAAGAAAATTGGAGAGAATTATAGCGAAGCAAGTATGAAAGAAAGAAAAAGGGGTTGGAAATGGGAATGGGATGCAGAGCTTGAGTCTTGGCAACACTAGTAATATTAACTACGTCAGCGAGGGATGAATATTTAAGACGTTCAACAAGTTGGAAATTTTTCTCAAACCCTACAGAGTTAGGTACGTATGTATATCCACCTATACAGCTATATACATACTCGCTATATCTCTCTCCGTTGCTTAGCCCACCCGCAAAAAGATGAAAGGGAAAAAAATACAGATTAGAATCATTTTTTGAGGAAGGTGTTCGATTTTTTTCACTACTAAATATTTCTTCTCAGATATACCTATACGTACAATTGCGGGGGATAGATTCTATTTTTTATACTCGTATAAGAAACGACTCTGTTTAAGTTGCGGCGGAAAAATCCGCGAAGCAAATATACTTTTTATAGTTACGGTACGTATATTATACCAATACCAATCTAATGGGTGTCGGTGGCACTAACTTCCCCCCCTACCCCCTTTCCCCTTTCCCGCTCTCCCGGGGGAGGCAAACAAGTTCTCTCGCGACTCTCTCTATACCGCACTATCGCATCTCTCTCCGCCCTGCGTTGTGTCGGGGCTAGAAAACGGAGAGGGGACGAAACAGAAGAAAAAGAAGGAGGATGAAGTGCCCGGAAAGGAGGAGGGAGACGAAGGGAAGGTGGAGGAGTGTATAAGCTTTTAGCAAAGTGGCTGATTTATCAATGTATTTATTCCGAGATATTGAATTGATTTCGTTAAGTAACGTTACGCCGCCACCGTGCTTCTTATATATCCGCAGCTCTTCCACCGTTTCACTTCCCCCTTTGTCAACCCCGTGAGGTAACGCTTCTTCTTCTTCTTCTTCTTCCTTCTTTTCCGTCTCTCTCACTCTCTCTCTTTCTCGGAGCTCTTCATTTTTGAACGAGGTCAAATTTACGGACTAACGCATGTGAAAATCCTGTATATTTACAATGTTCTCACAAAGTTACGATTTAAGTGCTATAAGAAAATTCACTTGATCTTCTTAACGAAAGAGCTTGATCTATATTTCTCACTCATATATACGCGTCGTCAACTTTTTATCTTCTCTTTTTTTTTTTGCTTTCATGTTTTTATGAGTATAAATTAAACGTGGGGGTAGAAAAAAAAAAAAAAAAAAAACTATCAACTTCGTTTAATTTTTCCTACGAGCTTGTTGTGTCGTCGTGATCGCGATGCACAAAAGCACATAACATATACACGGTAGATATATATCTATATTCGTGGCTACCTACCTATACCGGGGCTTCAACTATCCCTTCATCTAAATGCACTCTAATGGACTGCATTAAACAGAGCGAGGGACCTTGCGCCGTGCGAGGGACGCAAGGGGTGGTGATGAGAAGGAAAAAAAAAAAAGGAAACGCCGAGAGGGGCGGAAAGAAGGTAGATGAAAACAGGGGTAAAAAGTAGAAGCCTCCGGGAAAATTATTAAAAAGTTAAAAAACCGATGTGACAATTTTTTGTGATTATTTTCGGTCTGTTCTCCAGAATCTTGCGCTTCGTAATCGGGTATGTGAGGTATACTGTTTCTTCATGGAAAGGATTCACGCGGTAATTGAGAAATCAATCATCATCGACCGTGGTTTCTCGATCATTGATTTTATTGCCAAATTACGATGTATATTATTCGTTTAGTATACGTATATATGGGGCATGCGCTCATATACTGTTCAGGTTATACCTATACAAGCGAGTGTTTGGTTACTCTGTTGTAACACGCGCGTTACATTAGTGCATTAGCGGGGAAGTGCATTAGTGTGAAGTGGTTTTTAATAGAATTAGTTTGCCTGGCTTTACGTTATAGACATACTAGGTATGTATATATGTAGTACATCTCTGTTCATCTGTCTATCTCTCTCTACCACCTACTCCCCCCTCCCCTTCGCCCACCGGTTTCCATACACCTGCAGATTCCCTATCCCGGCAGCTGCTCGAAAAATAAATTACAAAAAAAAGTAATATGTGAAACAAAATCAAAATTTGCATTCCAATTTATAAAGTTCAAACAATTGAAATTTGCGTATAGTTAGTTCTGTTTAACCGTGCGGATATCATTGAATCTCTTTTACTTTTTTCTAGTTCATTTGTTCGTTCGTTCGTTCCGTTTTTACCTCACTTTTCTGACCAATGATTATTTTTAACATATTAATTCACATCGTTGAATAGAAACTCGTACAGTAGATAGCAACAGCTGCTCTGTTATACCGGACTGTAGAATTTCTCGCTCTATTATATCTACTCCTCCTTCTGTGATTATGTAATACATAACCTAGAGTTTTAGCAACTTCTGCCAACTATTTTTGTTTGTTTGTTTGTTGGTTGGTAAAAATGGCTGGTAAAATAAGCAATCATTCGTTTTTTTTTTTTTGTTTTAGATATGCTAGATCTTGACTTTGTAATGATCCATGAAATTGTTGCTGAAATTGTTGGTTTGATTTGACGTCGGAGCACGTATTATAAAAAAAGGTAATTTGACGTGTAGGCAGATTTCCGAAGCTTTAGATTTGAGTTTAATCGAAGATTGTTTTATATGGAAATTCTGAGATGAATGTCAGTAACAGAGTATTAGAAAATTGAAGCGTATTCAATGAGGTGGATTCTATATCGCTTATGGTATATCTGGAATTGGCAGATTTTGTACTCTCGCTTTATACGTCCAGAAGAATGTCAGTGACAATAATTGATTAAATTGATCATCCCGGTGTTAATTCGAGCGTAATAAAATCGCCTGGACGGAAACATGATCGATAGTATATTGTTTCGCTACTCAATTTTCGGATAAATTTTGGTACGGTGAAAATTCTCAGTCAGTCACTCTCGCCCGTCGAACTGCACAAATGCAACGTCTCGAGGTACGTTGTTGTTTTGTTTTTATTTCCAAATCCAACCAATTCTGACAAAGCGTTAGATTTAATCCTGGCAGGGATATTAATTGAATTTTCTCTAAGCAAACGGCATAGCGGATCCTCCATGTGTTTCGTACTTCATCAGGCAGGTCGGTGTAACCCTTTTGATATCCTCCTTCGAAATCCTTCTCTCCGCTGCGTTACGTCTACCTTTACAATACGACGTTGGCCCTTATCTCATGGTGTACACGGGTGTCGGAACACACTTTACATCGTAGGTAGGCTGGCTCCTCCTTTCCCTCCTTCTATATCTATATGTACGCGTTATGTTCAGAGAGAAACGTAACCCACGTCTCTCCGTTCTAGACAGAGGTATAAGTATATAATGTACAAACCTACCGAGTCTAGAAGGAATTGTTAATTGCTCATGCAGCGGCAATTTGCATAAATCAATTTTAAATCAACGCTAGCCTCGCAACTCAAGTGGGTTGGAAATGCATAAATGCTTGCAAAACGGTGATTAAACTCAGTTCTACACACTACATAGGTAGGTACGTAACACTCTCTTCTATATTATAGGTATATCCTTCAACACCGTATACGTATAAACCTTGTAATTATCGCCTTCGGATTATTCATCCAACCCGCATCTGACGGATGCAACTTTCTTACCTGCTCTCATCTCGTGCGATACGACGGAAATTAATGATCGAGATGTTAGCCGTGACAGAAGTAGATTTAGGTCTGGTGGCATACGTTGTGTTTACTCTCGTCAGATTTTTGCGGGGTAACCGCGCGAGACACCGAATGTATAGAAAATCGATGGCTATAAGATTTTCACTCGTGGAATTTACATCGCGGGTATAGCTTATAGCGAACATAATTTCCACGTCCTTTTAATTACCATAAATGCTAAATTCTCTCTCTGCAACACTCTCTTGGTCTTGTTCCGTCTTCGTCTGGTTTAGCACGGGGCCGTATAACGGTTCGTATCCATGACACCAACGAGAAAGTCTAATCGTGCAATAGCACGGCTGCTAGATTTCTCTGTGCGATTAGTTCTTGCCGTTCCCAAGTAGAGGAATAATCGTACTATAGGTATAATATATGTTATGGTACCTTGAATTACCGTAGGATCGACTACTAATAATTAATCCTGAATTAGAAAATCGTCCAGACTACATTTGGTACGTATACAGAAAATCCTCTACCGTTATATCCACGGAACGGGATTCTCGTCATTTTTCGAAGGGAAAACAACTCTTGTAACAGCATCCCATTTACCTGATCGTGTGTTACGTCTTTTTGGCTCTTGGCTCTCGATACCAGAATTCGAAATCAAAATTTACTAATTTTCTTCCACCAGCCCTTTCGAGATACTTAAGGATTTTATTCATGGGATCCAATTATTCGTTTCCAACCCCCGATTCGGAGTTCTGTTTGGTCGTTCGTCTTCTTTTTCTTTTCAGTTTTGTTTTTTTATTTTATTTTAACGTACTATACATGTGTCTGGAGTTTGGTTGACACCAGAGCGTGCGCCATATAAGAGTTGAAGGCAGAGGAAGAGGATCGTATGTGGTAACCATCCATGGGGGAAGTCGACGGTTGGTTGGTTCGTTGGTTGGTTGGTTGGTTGGTTGTTCGGAGCGCCCGTAGGAATGCGCTAATGAGATCATTTAGCGACTCTTCGTCGTGGTCCCTCCGGCTTGGTTGACCTTGGACTTTGCTTGATTTACGCAGACCTTCGTTCCGTGGCTTTTGCTGCCGCTGCTGCTGCTTCTGCCGGCTGCCCCGCGCGAACCGCTTCGCGTCTACTTCTTTTAAGTCGCTCTCACGACGCGAACTCGGATTCAAATTCGAGCTTCTATATCCCAGCCATCTAATCCGAGTCGAAAAGTGTAATCGAAGATTCTCGAAAAAAAAGAACGTCGGATATTATCCGAATTAATACAGTTACGATCGTTTAATTTTCGGTGGAAACGAAACGGCTGACTAAAGTTCTCTCTGGCTTATGTCCATCTTTCTTTCTCTTTCTCACTGCGTTATAAATAAGTACGTTCCGTAGCTAAACTGGCTCACCAGTTGTAACCGGTGATCCAACATTGCAGCAGCGGCAGCAACAGCCTCGGCGAAGAAGCTATGATATTATACGAGTCGTGTCGAGTCTAGTCTTGTATTATACCAGCGCGGTGCGGGCGTTTCGGAACATATGTATATCCATATATATATATTCATACGTATGTAGCGTTGCTAGATATATTTATAGTTTTTAGTAGGGCGAATATAAATTTTCCTAGTCAGTTTATGTAGTTCGGAATGATTTTTACCAAGAGCCACGTGGGGACTAATTTAATGTTCGCTTTTCCGCTCATTTCAGTTTCAGCCTATGCAGTAAGAAGGGAAGTCACGACTCGTCTTTTCAAAAACGAATGAAATGATAATAACAATGATCATAATAATACGAAATTGTTAAGCTAATGTTAGAATATGATGATACAATTTTAAGGCTGAATGTGGCGGTAGATTCAAAAATCAATCTTCAATCCTAATGATTTTCTACCATCGAACGCAGAGAATTTGGGACTTAAATGATTATTCTTTTTCTCTATTTGGGCATTAGATATTTCGTTCTCTTTTCTCTCCTCTCTCTCTGTCTCATCCTGGTAATTGGTGTATAGAAGTTCAGTATAGAGAGAACCCGAGCCATAAATATTCTGCCAAATTTATAATGACAATCACCATAAAAATTGTCACACAATAAAATATTTCGTTGGTTATTTATTATCCCGGTTGGGTTCGGCTCGTATATGAGATTTTTATTTTGTCGATTTTCAATCACCGCAGCTCTTTAGAGTTTTTAAACTACCGAGTCATGGGTGATGGCGATGATCAGTTTTTTTCACGTTATTTCCAACTTTTTAGACGCAACGCGTCCCAGAGCCGTCCCGGAGGGAATGAGGAGGGGAAAGAAACAAGCTATTGGAACTGGGATAAGGGAAGAGAGAAGAGCAAAAAAATAAGAGAGATACAATCCCATCTCTCTTTCACGTATGCAACGCGCTCCAAACTTTACAGCCAATTATTTTATACACCGTTTTATTACACCTACGTCTCACCTATCCAGAGTTCCCCTCCCGTTTTCGGTTCAACTACGTACTTTATTTATTGGTTTATTTTCTCTTTTTTTTACTCCTGTTTTGGAAATCTCTTTCTCTCTCTCCTTGTCTGATACAGCTATTTTTATTATACTCATATTCTTGTAGAGTTTTTTCTGCACCTTCTGTATACCTGTATATATTCAAAGATGTAAATAGGATCAACGACAGGGTAATCCTATGTTTCGGATACATCTTTATCCCAATTTCCATGTTGGCCGTAACGAGAAAACGAAAAGTGCGTGCCGAGTGTAACCGAAAAATAAAAGAAAACTCTGAAGGGGAATGGAAGAGAAATAGAAAATCAAAGAGTATGGAGTCCTGTGGGTGCACGGAGTCGAAGGAATACAAAGACGGTGGTGCGCGGAACTCTGGACGAGGAGAGATAGGGCGAATCCTTGTAGCGATTTTACGAGGAGGTGAAATTTATTGCTGGAATTGCCCGGTGGAATATTAGAAGCTGTAAACAGACTGTATCACCCTTCCACCCACCCTTTTTTCACCCCCCTTTCTTCTCTTCCTCCTTGTTGCTATAACATCGGCACACGTTTACGTTCATACAAATACATACGCAATATATGTACACGTATAGGTATCCGTGCAGCGTTCGGATAGATTGATTTCGCAAGAAAGTATCATCTTCGAATTACATGCGCGATGTGCGTAACGAGATATGAATATATTTTTTTTATTAGTCACGAATATTTAATCAATCTTATCTAGTTTGTTTTTCTTCAATTTTAGCTATCAGTAATTGTTGTCGAGGTTGAAAATTGTTAGGCAGCTTTTCCGCTGCAGTATACTATAATTTGTTGTTTTATTTTAATTTCCCTTCTTTTTTCATAGATTAAATCAACGATTCCCTCGTTAAACTTGCACCGGCCGCGGTGGTTGTCACAGATGATAAATTTCCAAACATAGGACTTCCCGTCGTCTGATAATTTTTAATTTCATTCCACACGATGTTTTCATTTTCAATTCATTTCTTTGTACGAATTCCTTGTGTTCAAGATCGTGTATTATACGTACGTACCTACCCAGGTTGCTGTTGCGGGTGCCGAGTAGGAGGAGGAAGAAGAAGAAGAGGAAAAAGAATTAGGGGGACAAGTGAGCGTGTCAAAACAATCCAATTTGGAATATACGTAGAGCATGAGGTAATAGAGATTAAAAAAAATTGAATAAAGGGAAGAGGAGGAGCGTTGAAAAGAAAAATGAATTAAAAAAAAGAAAAGAACAATATACATATAATTTATATATAATTCAAGCGTTTTCAAAGTATGCGTATAATGTAGTATATAATCTATAATACATATACGTAGGTGTTGGCGGGTTCGCGGATCCGTGAAGAAATATACGAAAGAGAGAGAGAAATAAACAGACAACACACAGTTGGCGGGAGTGTTGTGTTGTTCTGGAGCGATGACGTCATGGACAGGACACGTCGCTCAAACTCCATAAGAATGGCAGGAAGTCGTGAAATGAAATTAGTACATCTCCCCCGCGCCTTCTACCTCCGTTCATTCACGTACAATTTTCATGTCTCTACACACGCGTGTTATCTACGTATAAAATACAAGTATACGCTATTGGGTTAGGTATAGCTATATAATGTAACGTACAAATCAAACGGGTAGATAAAATAATGTGCATATGTACAATACCTATGTACGGATAACGCAGCGTGAAATGCGAGCACAAACCATACAGCGAATAGATCAGTTGACTTCCGTAATTCTTTTTTTTTTTTTCTTCCTTTTTTTTTCAAACATAATTTAACGCTACTTTTTTCTTATCTCGCGAGTGGTTAATTTATTTTTCATTTTTTTTTATTGTTTATTAATATTATTATTTTCTTTTTACAAACATCAAATGACGATGAGAAGGATACGTGCTTATAGATACTTCCGGTTTTACTGATTTTTTTATTTTTATTTTCCCTACTTAATAATACCGCTGCGAAGGCCATTATAAAAGGTCCTGAGGGATCGAAGAATGTATATCCGAATATGGTGGTATGTCCAGGCTGTCATCTTTTTTTATTCTGTTTTTTTTTCTTTTCTTTACATCACACTCGTTATCGCCAGGATATACGAATCCTGGACCTCTCCGGTGTCATTTTATTTGCGTTCGTTCATTTTCTACGTAGCTTTGATTCGTCGCGTTTATTATTCATTTATTTGTTATTATTATTGTTATTTTATTTTTTCTAAGATGTCCTTTCTATCATATCCTCAGACCGATATAGACGTCGTATAACTCGTAATCCTTGTGTCGTGATTTTTTTACAATTGGGATCGTCAACGTGTATGAAAATCGGTACGACTGAAATTTCTAATATCCTTCAGTCGGAATATGAGAACAGAAGGTATAAAGTTGCAGATATATATAGGTAGAATTTAGATCCTCGATCCATCCATCTGTCTCTTTATATCATCGTGGGGTTTATTAAATTCTGCTGGACGAGTGAACGGAGTAATTTAAAGATTTCCACAATCGTTATTATTATTATCATTCGTACGATGTTCGTAATTATTATTATTTTCGACTCGTCCTCGCCATTATTTCATACATAATTGTCATTAAATATATAATATATATTTTTTCACGTAAGGTGTAGCTGGATAAGGACGCGATATTATTATCGTATTTGCATCAAGCATCGGACGATGTGGCTTTTGTTGCCACCTGATCCTCGAAATTAGGGAGAAGGAAAAAAATAAAAATAATAATATTTTCCACAAACCATACCACATATAATTTTTTAGGGCAATATTATAAACGGCCCGAACGCGCGCGCCCTGCTTCCGCAGGTGAAAACTTATACGACGTGCATACGTCTGAAAGGGCGCAGGTGAAATTCTCGATATTTCGAAAATTGCCTGAAATTTTTTTTTTCTCTCTCATCTACATGAATTCTTAATTTAAAATTTGGTTTGAAAACGGTTGTTTTTCGAATCTCTGAGAATGGTTCAGTTATCGTCGGTGTAAAAAAATTTATCCGCGAGTCCTTTATTTTCTCTTCCTGTTTTTTTGTGATTCCCGCGAGTTTGCGCGTTGCATGAAGTAAAGAGTCGAGTTTGTTGTTGCCATTGGGGTTTAATTATGTATTTATTTTTAGCCCTTTGTCAAGCGCGTACCTTCCTTACTCAGGAAGGAGTTATATCAATTCCTGGTACATGCTTTATACACCCGTACAGTACACGCGAAACTTTGCCCTTTGTATATCTATATATTTCTCTCCGTCTCTTTCTTTTTTTTTCTTTCTCTCTCTCGCTTCCCTTAAGGTTCCTTGTGCCGATGCCGAGGCAAAGTGGTGAGGCGAGGTGAGCTCTCCCGAGTAAGACTGCTAATGAATTTTCACTCTAGTCACTTTATTTGCTCGTTAGTGTCTCCAATTTTCTCCATATACGCAGACGCGAAACTCCCTCATTCTCTCCTTCTTCCGATTCCCTTCATACTTCTGACTTTCCTTCGCATCATTCTCCTCGTCACGAAGCAACAGTTCGTTTATTTATTTACAAATCGTATATATATCTAATCGTAAGACTTAATTGGTTAGGAGATACATACGAATAATTGATAATATTTTCTAGTTCCTTTCTTCCAATTAAATAATATACGATGATTATATTTTACCTACGACATCTGTTACTGCAGCACCCGAGAAATTAGTTCGTGCGTAGGTTTAATTAGGTCGTATTCGAAAAATACTTTGAGCAAAATATCTTCCAAGTGTTTCGGTATTATACACAGGACATCGTTAGATACGTCCGTAAAAATTTCCACTCCACCCTAACGTCTGTCTGGTGAAAATGTGTTTTTAATGATTCTCTCAGGGGAGTTTAAAATGAGGACCAAAAAGTGCATCGGTGGACCCCAGATTGAATTATATGTATAATGCGATACTAGAAATATTATATATATGTATATGTGTGTTAATTTTGTTTTATTTATTCCAGATGGAAAGCGACCAGCGACGACGCTCGGGCAATTCGGTTACACGATTAGGGACGAAGAAAGAAAAATCGAATGAAATTGAAAAATATTTTGGGTGAGTGAAAAATCTTATATTATTTTACACCGGATAAAAAGCAGTTGGATAATATAGGTGGAGATATTATTTTGAAATAGGTTATGCACCTACGTCGACTGTGAATATTATCACCGCTCGCAGAGTCGTTACTTGATTAACTTGCGGAGGTAATTAGTTTCTCAGAACTTCTTCCAGCTGTTCTTTTGTAAAGATTTTCTCTCCTCGTTTCGCGTGCAGCGTTATATTACATACATATAAATATGGCCGTTTGTGTTTTAGCGAACAATTAACAACCCTTCGGGCTTCTCATTCAATTCGCTATGATGCGTTTGTGAAAATTATCGATAGCTCCCTTTCTTTCGTCTATAGCTGCAGCACAAACGATTTCTTTTTTCTTTCCATTCAATTTTTAATTTTTTATTTTCTCTTCCAGAGAAAAAGTTG
The DNA here is from genome assembly GCA_963932425.1 of Athalia cordata. NCBI lineage: Eukaryota > Metazoa > Arthropoda > Insecta > Hymenoptera > Athaliidae > Athalia > Athalia cordata. The sequence continues at coordinate 40,421,634 of OZ010626.1, forward strand.
TTTATTTGATTAATTAATTTGCGAATCAAGGAAAATAGTTTGATGGTAAGATTTTAAACCACGGAGTAAAAACAAAAGCCAAAAAAAATTCTCTTACATTTATTCGTTATTTTTTTTTGTTTCTCAACGTCTTTAAATATTATTTTATCGGGTTTCTCCGGAACCACCTTCGGGGTAATGATCCAGAGCTGCTGCGTGTAATCGTTTATGAGATTTTGATAACTATATGTATCTACCTTACACCGATGATGAACGTAATGTATAGTGGATCAGGATCGGAGTTCCTTCATTGCTTGACCACAAACCCAATCGAAATTCGTATCGAGACGAGGATAAAGAGCGAGAGGAATAAAAACTGAATAAAAAAATAAATGAAATATCAAATAAAACGAAGACGTCCTCAATGGACGAGGATCTATAAACTGTGCGGTGTATAAGGAGGAATATATAACCTGTACATAAGTGCTTGTATTATATTTACCTTGTGGTTTCAATTCGATCTTATTTCAACATAAATTACCCAGGCATCGAGTCAAGTGTTGTGTAGATGTATAAAAAGGAAGTGCGCACTTAGAAGAAAAATACTTCTTTTTTTTTTCTTTCTTTCTTCTTTTTCTTTTTTTTAATGTTTTGCGTCTGTATACCTATACATATACACTTGGCACCCGATTGTCACTTTGCGGAAATCACGTAGAGTTTTATTTTTGTTTTAATTTTTTTCCTTCTAATTTTTCGTTCTACATTTCGTGTGGAAGATGAAATCTTCGGGATGCGGTTAACAACCTCTCTTTTCCTATTTCTATATTTTATACGTACACGTGGGTATATATACATATCTATGTACGCGATGTGGCAAGGTGTTACAATAAATTTCGAAGAATATTTTATTCAAGCGGTTTCGATCGCTAGTTTTCAATTTGCCGGCCCGTATATATTTCCAACGGTAAGAGCCTCGCTGCTCCCCCATACGCGCTTCAGAAGCGAACCTATACGTACGTATATATATGTATAGTATGAGAAAACGAAAAGAGCAGATGAGAGCAGAGGAGATACTCTCGCGGGCGAGAGCTGGTCAGAAAGATGCAATTTATCAGCTCGGTCCATCCGTCTCTGAAATATCTCCTTCCCCTTCTCCTGTCCTTCCTCTCCCCCTTTTCTCCCTCCTCCGCCCGCTCCCCCCTTCTGGCTCGCGAGATGATGAAAAAATAATAATCTCTGGGGGTCGGTCAGTTAGGGAAGGAGGAGGAAACGGGGAGTTTTGGGATTGGGGATTTCTGGGGGTCGAGGGTTGAGGGTCGAGGGTTGAGTGGGATTCTCCGCGAACCCCACCGCGAAACTATCTTGTCTTTGAAGGGGAAACTTTTTGAATTTAATCAAATGATGCCAACCTCCTTCCCGTAGACATTCACCCATATATATCCCCTTTCGTATACGAACGCGGCTAACGGTGTGTTGCGGGCATAAAAATCCATATCGACGAAATATTCATTTCCAAACGTATCGTCGATGCAGCAGAAAACTATTTACCTATATCTATAGGTCGGTACTGTTACATACGTATGAATGTAATTTCGAATCTTATTTATGAATATTGTATTTTATATATCGAGTGAAATTGAATCGCGCTACTCGTGGAAGGGAGAACAAAAATCGACGGATTTGACAACCGATAATATCGAAGGATGATTTTTCTGATTTAATTTATCGTTTAGTTTTTTTTTTTTGTTTTTTTGCTTCTGGGACCGTCGGACAGGTGCATTATCGCGCTGCAGGTATCGGCTGATTGCAGTTTAAATGTGGGGAGCGATTTGGGTCGACAGATGGTGTTACTTCCGGCATAGATAGATTAAAACTTTATGGGATTTGTTAATTCCATTAGACCCGTACTGTAGCTCCTGCAAACCAGACCCCCATCACCCTCGAGCACTTCCTTCTATCCACCACCTTCGAAACTTCCCATATAGGCTTAATGGAATATGATAATTGGGCCCTGCGGTGCGCGTCCAGCTGTCGCAATAATCCGACCTATATGCTTTATATACATATACACATATGTTTCGAACACGCACATAACACATACCTATATATATATATTCCCTGTAACACGTGTGTTCTATTTTTTGATTAAATTATATCAAACCAAATAGATATTGCACTATAAATTCGCGCTACGATCAGGTGCCGCAGATATTGAGAAAAACTAGAATCCTTTGACAATTTTTTTGTCCCTTTCTATTTTTCTTTTTTTTTCATTTCCTAAGGAGGGTCGGAAGAAATGTTTTTGCGTAGCGTATAGTTCGGTGGCTTGTGTATAAAGTTTGGAGTTGGGCACCCCTTGACGGAGTATGTGTTACAGGGTAGGTTATTTTAATTACTGTCCAGCGGGCCTCTAAATTAAAGAGCATTGTTCCAGCGGAGTCTAGGGGGGCGAAAGAGGAAGAGGAAGGGCGAGAGGGAGAGGAGGGGTTTTGTGTTCACCCTCTTCCCGCGCAACGTTGTTCGCTGATTTTCTCTCTGTGTTGGTCCGTAGTACGTTTTTGGTATACTATACGGATACGTATACAGTCGTATTGTTAAACCCCTGGAACGAAACGAAACGAGACTTTGTACGATGCCATCTTTTACTGGGGGATGCCCCGAAACGCGGGGGGTTAAGCATTACGTTTGACACTAACCGGCTGACCACTGTAAATTGTTTCTAAACTGCTCCAGATTAAGCGAAACCAACCCCCTTCTTGTTTCTATCTCTCTCCGCGTTCCTCCGCAAACTCGTATAGATATTAAACGTAATTTACGCCTTGGTAAAGAATTTTGTAATTGAACCTATACATGGACATGTACAATGCACGTATGTATACGTATGCATATATACATATCTGTGGATACCTAAATGTATAAAGAGCAAGTGCTGCTGCTGCTGCTACTGCAGACGATGAGAGAACAAGAGGGGTGAAAAGGATCGTTTCATTTCGTATGCTTGCCAAATAAATAGCTGCAGTTTAACCCCACATGTGGTGTTGAATGTGGCTTTAACTTTGTAGTATTATTCCTCTTTGTTTTTTCTTCTCAGCATATTTTTCGAATCATAACGTTCAATGAACGTTAGAGTTTTGAATAAAAAATGAGAAAACTGCCATATGTCGTATATGTATGTAAAAACTTTACCGAATCTCTTTTTGATTCGGTTATATAATATTTTTCTAGCTTTTCCTTGTGCTCCGCAAAGAAAGTGAAGAAAAAAATTTGAATAAATCCCCATAATCGGATGGCCAAAGTTAGTTATGTCTTTTTTTTCTTCTTCTCATGTCCGGCGTTATGCGGTGTTGTAACGCATTTTTAAACACTCGTTTTTCGTCGGATAAAATCCTACCGGGATTCTCCGGGATTTTTCAAACGTTTTCTGCCAGCCAGCCAGCTGCCGCCATGACGCCGCAAGGGGAATAAATAAATTCAACTTTACGTTTAGAATATGTAGCTAAAAATCCCTTTAGTACGGTAGCATCTTATGATTTTCCAATGGCGATTTAGTTCGCTTGCTCTAACCGAGGGAAACTTGAAAGGAAAATAAAAAGCCCAAGGATTTATCCTCACCGACTGAATCCCATCGATTGACTGACTGGGCGTCGGACTTTCATCCCCCTCAAACTTACCGTATGTCTTGTTTTTCAATTTTCACGTACCGTTATGGTACACCTTTGATTCCATCCCATCGCCATGTTCTTTGTAGTTTCTTCATCTCGTTCCGAAAAAAAAAGAAAGCAAAGAAAAAAAAAATTCACCTCCAAGACCAGCACCGGAGTTGATGAAATAGAAGAAAATCATGATAATAATATTAATAACAAGTGATGTGCACAGGTTGATTAATTACTTCTTTCGTATTTTGACTTTTTATCATATATGCGTATGGGTAATTCTAATAGGGAATCGAACATTCTTATCCGTTCTTTATAGCGGTTCTCGTTACTACCGATTAAGCTCGTACGTCATTTGTCAGGGTAAATTACTCGGTAAGGGAGAGAGCCGGTCGCTCTTACCCCATAACTCAGCGCCTGATTTATCGCTTTGCTCTCCCCCTCCCTCCCGGCATTTTCTCCCCAGAGACCGCGAATTAACCGTCTTGCGAATAACGCCCCGTGCCTACTCTTCTCTTCCTTTTTCGCTAACCCTAGCTCGGACGGACTTGTTATATTTATGTGGAAAAAATCGAAATAACAAACAAGAAAACGATTAAAACGATCGAATAACGAATGAAAAATATTCGGCATTCCCCGGGCCCTTTTTCTCCAGCGTGACCCGGTCGATCGGAGCGAGCGAGGAGGGAGTTGGTACACTATAAACCCTCTCCCGTTACAAATCTGTTATACAGTATAGTCAACATCGTAAACGGTCAATAAAAATTTGGCGCGGGTGTTTCAACCTGTCATCAAGCTTTCGGTATAAGGTACGCCGTGTACGACGCTTCTCTACCTCTGCTGCACGTGCCATCGATTACCGATTCGATTTATTACACTCTCCTTTCGATCCCCTCGCCTGCACCCTTTACGATGTAGTTTATGTGTATAATACACGTTCGTCAAAACTCACTCTTAGAAGATCGAACGTAGATTTTAATCGATATATTTAATTTTAGAAGAATTAAGAGAAAAATGAATCTAAAGTATTATGGGAATGGTATATTTGAGGTCTTACAACGTATCGTATAAAGCTTTCCCGGTGATCCCTTGAATCGTTGAGTTTCTCACTTCTCACTTCCATTCCTCTCTCTCTCTCTCTCTCTCTCTCTCTCTCTCTCGTCTTCTCTTCTCCCAGTTCGACGCGGTGCGCCCCGCCTCATTCGTTAACTTAACACGATTTATCAATTAGCGTGAGAGTCCGCAATTGATAGTGATTCCGACGCGTCCTTCTCTCCCCCTAAAACCCCGACCCTCATACCCAACTCTCGCCGGAGATTTTCCATCTTTTTCTATACACACAGCTTCCCTGTGTGGCCCAGACTTTGGAGCTACCGATTTCACCTTATGAATGGAGTCAGCGTCTCCTCTCATTGATGAAAATCAACGATTTTATTGGAAGTTATCTTCCTTACCGATACCGTATCATCGAGTTAAGCTTCCGGTGGTGCTGGTGAATTTCTATCCAGTTTCCCCTCTTTGTTACTCGCGCGTTATCCTCGTACGGATAGTATACGAATAAGGACGACGCGACGGTGAAAAAAAGTGAAAACTTGGTCCATTGAAGCGTTATTTTTAAAAGTGTATATCCGTGTGTGCATGTATAGAAATATATGTATATTTTTATACATATACCATATGCGCATATAGAGGAACTTATCTTTCGTTACTGAAAAGCTTTCGAGTGTCCGTGGCGATAGTCGGTTAAGTGGCAGGACATGGTCTCGCCGTAGGTCTCGCACTAATTGACTTAATTCGATAAAGTACAATCTTCTCCTCTTATATTCCATCCCTATTATATACCTTCGGTCTTCTTTCCCCTTTTCTTTTCGTTTTTTTACTTTAGTTCCTTCTATTTTATTTTTTCATTTTTTTTCATCTTCATTTTCATACCGCGCTTCACGTCAAGAAAATTCTGACCTGCATGTTTACGCGGGAGATGATGGGAATCCAAAGGAGCAAATCTATGGGTATAACGAGACGTTTTATCGGAATGTAATTGAAAGATAACCAGAAGAAAAACGAACGAATAGACGAAGAGAAAAAAGAAAAAGAAAAGAGAAAGCGAGCGGGCGAACAATTCTTTATTTAATTATGAAACAAGCAAAGTTATAACTGTGCATGTATAAAACGAACGTACATAGCGACTAATAATCATTGAAATTTAAGAGTGAATAGATCGTTATTCTCGATCGAGTTGACAGTCGATTAATCTCCGGTTGTGATATAGAAATGATTTCGTTGTAATTTTATCCGTTCGGTCGTTCCCCTCTCCGACAATGAGTCAGAGACGTGATATTATATAAGTAGAATTAGAAAGAGATGGTAGAAAAAAGAACTATGTATTTTTACAACTATAATCCGGGGGTGGGATGAAGGGGGGGAAAATATATTTAATTGCTACAGTTTAACGACGTTATATTATTACACGTATATGGTCCTGCGGATTACTTGGCGTTGAACGACAATTTATTTAATTGGGACTATAACACGAGATCGTTGCATTCTCATTCTTAATTCGAAGATACCTATATGTATATGAAATGTACTTGATGGGACGCCCGCAGCGAACTACGATTAGGGACGAAAAAAGAATGAAAAAGAATAAATAAAGATCGAGTTTTATGATTTTGATACATCCCATTTTATTTTTGATTGCAGTCCGTAACATATACCTCATTTCAATACAATTACAACCTGTTTCTTTACTTGCTTATATTATTATAAAGTTATTATAAAATTACTCAGTTTTCTTATACATAGTCCGAAAATAAATCACCGTTTACCGAACTCTGTGTGAAAAAAACTGCTTTTGTTTTTATCAAATACATTAAAAGCGAAGACATAAAAGAAAGAGAAAAGAATTTAACTAACAACAAGTAGATTGGAGTAAAAGATCTCCTTTTTTTCTCTCTCGTTCTCTTTCTCTTTCACACACCCTTCTCACTTGTTATTTTTATGATTATAATACGGAGGCAGAGAAGACGTTGAAACTAATTGTGAAGAGTAGCTGGTGAAATTGTGTTGCGGTATGGGGGCGGCAGGGGTTGGGGGTTGGAGGATGAGGGGGATGGGGGGGGGGGGGGAAGGAATACGTCGTCGGCGTCGGGCGTCGGTGTCGGGAATACGTTGCGCGCGTTGCACCTTTGCGTGAGAAGGAGCGATATATAAAGCGGAAAGTTCCCTCAGTCTCTCGGGGGCCGAGATTAAAAGCTCTCTGTATGGCTTATAAGGTTTAATCGAATTAATAAATCACTACTAGCACGGCTAATTCTACGGCTGATATTTTTATTACGTATAGATATGTACGTACGTGTATGTATCCAGGTATATTACACATACCTATGTACGTACATGTTTTAAGAAACAAAAAAAATAAAGAAGACGAGATCCGTGGGCAGAGGGGGCGAGGGGGGAGGAATGCTCCGAATTCTTTCGCGTGCCTCATTTTCGATTCTTCGAGACACCGCAAAGTTGCACCCGCGTTTTACGCAGCGGGGAAGAATCCGCACTTCCATCTTATGTATACCTATACTTTTACATACATTCTGAATTACGAGCTCTTTGATATTAGATGTATTACGATTTAAAATTCCCGCTGCCAGGGACTGCATTTATCTTTTTCTTTTCTCATTTCAGATAAATTAAGTTCGGAGTCTAATTGTGTAAAATTAAATGCAGTTTCGTTAGGTCAGTTTCTAATTTTATCATGTGAGCAGGTAATCGTGCAAGCTTGTGTATTATTATGGTTACATAATTAATAATTACGTAACGGACGAGGCAATCATCTTCTTTCTTGCGGCTACTAAAGTTGGATACCGCGGTATACGTATATGGATAATAATGAGAAGATATATTTTAATACGCGTTATATGATGCGGAGGAAGAAAGAGAGGAGAAGAGAGAAAGAGAAAAAGAGAGAGAGAGCAAGGGCGAAGTAGGGCCGTTGATTGCCCATTGTCCAGCTAATAAGATATTCCATCTGTCGCTCGGCAGAGCCTTAGGGATAATATTTAGAACCTAAACTCCAACGCGGCCTTGGCCAATCAACAGGCGTTTAAGAGCCACATGCAGGCTGACCAATAAACGTAATAATAATAATGAAAATTTTATCAAATCCTCAACCCAATTTTAGCCCAACTTCCATATTTTCGTCAATTTATTTTTTCCTATAACCACATATGTAAATCGAACAGATGATGAATAATAACCATATAAGAATAATTAAATTTCTATTGTGGTAATCTAATGCCGGTTTAATTCAGCTTTCGAGATCATGTGCGACTAAATTATTTCCTTTTTAGCGTTCACTTTTTATATTCATATATAAAAAGACACCCGATACAACCGGTCGCATCTATCTTGGTGGTCCAGATCCTGCGGGCCTGATGTTGAAGGATCATCTCTGATTATATTCAAGAGGGTATTATAATACCATAATAAGTATAGCAAAAACTATACATATCATATGTGGCTTTTTTTCTCTTGTATTATTTAGTTTATTAATTATTTAGATTGGTTTTTCCTCCCTCTGTCGCAATATTTTTTTTTTTGGTTTCTCTATATTAATTTTCACTCCCACATGGGGGCGTAAAATTTTCAGATCCTATGATTCTTCTAGAATTTTTCTACGTAAGACAAAAATTTTTTTTTCAAAAAAGTGGCACATAGCTACTTGCGTATGGGATTGTCGGAAAAGGAATGAATGAAAGAAGTACAAGCGAAGTGGCGAGGACTTGGAAGAGGCAGCGTGATGAAAGGAGAAAAAAAAAGAGAAGGAAAAATTGTAAAGAATAAAAAAAAGAAATACGAGGGCGAGGGGGAATGGTGACAAATAAATATTACAGAACGCTATCACTCAATTAGCACCACAGGTCGGTGTGTCAGACCGCGGTTTATATCGCCACTCGCGCACGCGAATTCTTCGATTTATTGGACTCCCTCCCTCCCTCCCTCCCTCCGTCCCTCCTTCCTTCTCTTTCCACTCTTCTTGTTGTTTTGCTTTTTATTTCACCCTTTTTCAATCTCTTACCTTTTTTCTTCACCTTCTCACCCACGCAGTTTTTTGTTTTTTTTTTCTTTCATGCGTCATCGCGAACGATCTTCATTATTCGAGATCATGCGGTGTGCTGTATACCCCACGTATATAACGCGTAGACGGGAATTCCTATTTATTTCGGTGTACACGTATATATGTAACGCGAACGATGTAAATGATCACCTTTGTATATATTCTTATTCTTATTCTTATTCTTCTCCTTCGTCTTGTTAGTTTTTTCTTCTTTTTCTTCGTTTTCTTCTTATTTCTTCATCGCTCTTTTGATGATACGGTACTCGTACAACTCCGTTTATGTACCACATGAATCCCGTATTCCTGTAGAGACATGCATACTATTATAAACTTTCCTGTGTATAAATTGTCTACATATAGCTAATATGTATGTACCTACGTACTTACATATATTCGTACATATATATATGTATATATCTCGAAGGAGAATAAGAGGAGAGCACTACCATCAACATTACACTCGCTATCACCATTGCCATTGCCATTCGCCCCCCTTTCGCCATTCGCCATAGCCGCGCGGCAGCCACCCGGAGGAGCAGAGAGAGATGAGGAAGATGAGGAAGAGGAGGACGCGTGATGTCCGCACGAGAAAGAGCTAGTCGATTGAACATTTGAGCGTGGGTAGCGGTTCGCTCTGGCTAATGCGAATATGGTGTCAGGCGGATAGAAAGAGATACCAGATAGGGGAATCCGTGTACGACATGGATGTCGAATTAGCTTGAATTTAGGTTGCTGGAGAAATTGACAAATAGTTGGTTATTTCTCGATTATATTGCCAGATCCACTCGCTAACTCGTCGTTCGCTATTTCTTCTATATACCCACCTAATTTACGTACAGCGAACAAATATATCCGCACATCACGCGAATTATAATCCCGCAGACTGTGGAAAAATATCAAACCGCGATGCAACTCCGAACCGTAATATTACGTATTCAAAATAAATGCAGAAAGAGAGAAAAAGGAAAAAAAAGGAAAGTTCTTTTCAAACTTTGATTCCGAGTCGCGAATGAGTGGTCAAGTTTTTATGTAACGTTGCGTTGCCCGCACGTCATCATCTTTATTTCCACCGTCGAAATTTAAATATTCGGACAATGCACGGGGGGTAATATATCAAAATTTTATCCAAACGTATCTCGGCGTCGAAAGTTTGCCAAGATTTTTTGAAGAAAATTTACATCGAGTCAAACACGTATATGAATATATAACTGATGTTGATTGTGAGAATTCTACAGGATTTCCCATAATATACATTTGTGTACAGCGGATACTGACCGTCGAAATGTACGTAGGTACCCTATGGCTCTGATGGTTATTACAGTAACAAGTACCTAAGCCCAATTCCCTCTAGTATTCCCGATTCTGAGGGTTGGAATGAGCAGGGACGAAAGAGGCGGGTCTTTCTTCACCGAACAGATCTCTGCTCCTTGCAGCACAGCAACAGCAGCAGCAGCAGCAGCTTGCAAGCTTTGGAGAGTGTTTTAGTTTAGATGTGCTGCGAAGGGGTTAAGGGGGTTTTGCGAAAGTCTGATTAAACTAATACCGCATGCTTTCACCACACTTTACGAGATAGCCAGCGATGTAGCAGCGTTCGAATTACTCACATCCGCACATAAACGCATTATCACATATATGCAGGGGCTGGTTCTCAGGAAATTGCGAAAATCCTGTCCATGCTCATTTTCATACTCAATCAACAGTGCGTTATCAACTTGCAATGGGCTTGTGGGCTCGATCGCCCAAAGGGGTATACCTTAGATTTTTGTCGATTTTGGGGTCAAAAACCGACATTTTTTTAAATCGATCGTAGGGCACTTTCCTGACGTATTTTGACCTCAGGAACACGAATCTGCAAGTAAAATTGATCTATCTATAAAATTGATCGAGTTATCGCCAATTTATCGCTCTGAAAAGTGAAAAAATGAAGATATCTCGATGGGATATTTTTCTAGCTTGATTTAGTCGACGGATTCGTGTTCCTGAGGTCAAAATACGTAAGAAACGCGTCATACGATCAATTTCAAAAATACTTCATTTTTGACCCCAAAATCGACAAAAATCTAAGGTAAACCCCTTTGGATTTTCTGCATTTTTGGGCCAAAAATGAAGTATTTTTAAAATCGATTGCAGGACACTATTCTAACGTATTTTGACCTCAGGAACACGAATCCGTCGACTAAATAAAGCTAGAAAAATATCCCATCGAGATATTTAGATTTTTTCACTTTTCAAGACGATAAATTGGCGATAACTCGATCAATTTTATGGATAGATCAATTCGGCTTTCGGATTTGAATTCCTGGGATCAAAATACATAAGAATAGCCTATAAAACTCCATAAAAAAAAATGTCGATTTTTGACCCCAAAATCGATAAAAATCTAAGGTATACCCCTTTGGATAATGTCGTCAATTCCATCAACTTGTATTCTTTTTTATTTAGCAAGGTAATTTTTCGAAATTCCTTTAGAACTGGTCATATTTTTTCACCGATGCTGCACAGAATAATTGCTTCTCTGGATTATACAAGGAAACTACGAGATTCCTTGCATCTCGTATAACATAACCTACCGATATTATAGGGTGCATAGGCAATATTTCAAGCGATAGTCCTCGATTTTTTAAGATACTCAAAAAAATAAGTTCCTAATTCATTTTCATAGTTTTTTTTCTCAAATTCTCGTTCTTCGTTGTATATTTTTCCTCTTATACCGACGTACAGTCTATGTGGAACGTTTTGCTTTAGAGGAGTGATTTGAGGAGGTTGCGTGAAATTGAGGTGCGGGATATATATACGTATACATGTATTCATATATATATGCTGCGGTCGTAGACCAATTAGTTGCCCGATGATTGGCGCGTGTTAACCGAAACGTTGACGTCGCTATGTGCTACGTTTTACTCCATACTCTCAACTCCTCTCTCTTTCTCTCTCTCACGACCTGCAACAGTGCGCATATAGTGCGTGCATATATACACATAACATACAGGTATATAGCCTGTAGGCGACTAATGGAATTGATTAAAATGTGTTCGATCAACTAGACCGAGAGAGGGGATGAAAGTAGGAAAGACCCGCTAGAGGGCGGCAAGTGGGGGGGGAGGAGATAACCTAACCCCACATTTTATCCCGCATCTATCACCCCCATGAATAACCCCATGCACTAAACCGCGACTCGCGGTGTCTTTGTCAATTAATTTAAACCGTTGTAACCCCCCTCGTTGATTTCCCCATACATTTACCATGCGGAAAACACATCGTTCAAAATCTAATAGTACCTTATACATACCTACATAAATATAATCTCTGCAAGAAAATTATGCAATATAATAAATACAGTAAAATTTACATTTACATATGGTTCGATTTTCTTAACGCTCGATTGAACGACAAGAATCTTGTATCCAGGTATTCTATGTATATCTTATAAGATGCATATGGGATAATCTGCTTCACGTTTAGATCGTCCGAAGGGTGTTCAGAAAAAGCGTAGGAGTAGGGAGGACAGCATGGGACAGGGACTGGACAGTTGTAAGTTGGACCAGTTCATTAGTGCGATTCTTGAGGTTCGAAGACATCTATTTTCTCCATCGTACCCCCCACCCCCCCCTGCCTCCGTCATCCTAATTGCAGCCGAGTAAAACAAAAAAAACAACAAAATATTATTTATACATTCGTGTGTAATAATTCTCATGCGTTTGACACTTGGAATAAAAAAATAAAAAAATGACGCAATGTAATTTTTTTTATAGTTTCTAATAGCGCGCGGAAGAGCTGGAGCATTTTATAATCGGTATGGCATCAGACTAATTAACGGTGCCGCTTGACTCTAATCTATAGTTAATTTATTAACATCGCGATTCCGAATCAGAGAGAGACGAGATTATACGGAGAATGAAAAAAAAAGATCGGGTAACCCGACCCAGAGTCTCTTACGGTGATCTTGTAAGATACCGCACATATAATATGCGCCTATAATGTACCCAATTCGTAGCTTGCGGTTTTCTTATCTAACTTTTAATATGTACAAGGATATTGAGTGGGTTTTAATAATCTAGCGCAGATGCGATCGTCGTTCGACAGCGGAATTTTCTATTAATTAATTAGACTGGTTTGAAATTTCTTTATTTTTCATCAGTCTTTTTTCTTTTTTTTTTTCCTTCTCTCTATTTGAACAACAAACATATATATCATCATACCAAGCTTATCTGCGTATATATTCTCACCTTTTGAAAGAGTCCGGTAATTGAGACTTCAGATTTTAGATAAATTAGATCCTATATTATTATACGCGTGCGTTTGATCGTTAATTTAATTCCATATTTATTCATTCGTTATTATTTTCTTTTGTTTTTTTGTTTTTTCAAATACTCTCGATGATATGTATTAATTCGTTACACGTACTTGAACAATTTCAGCCATCCATGGCTGCTTTTGAGCGATAGAGGGGTCAGATTAAACGGGAGGTTTAGGTTGGACTATTAAAATTTCTTTCGGTTATAAACACCGGACGTCGTATAATAACGTAATTAATAATATCGCGAGACAATGAAACGGGCTTTTTAACCCGAACGAATATATTACATAACCAGTCAGGTTGTAGTTTAACTCTTTTATACGACTCCGGAGTTAAGGCGAGCAATTTAATCTGAAATATTGTTGTTCCTATACGCGTATGTGTATGTGTGTGTGTATATAATTTTTATATTTTTCAACGTGGTGTGTAGTACTTATAAGGTGGAGTTGGGCAATGTATAATAAGGTAGATACATGTAGAAACATAGCTCCTTAAATTTAAAAGTATCATTGTGTACTCGAGAGAACCGTTTTGATGGGTATCACTGTACAACATAAGTATATAGTATATGTATATACGGTGAGCATAATATATATAAGTTTAATTACGAGAAAATACGGACCTCATCAGTCAGCCGTACCCAAAACCGGCGTGCTTTGCTTTGCTTTTCTTTACTTTGCTTTGCTTTGCTTTGCTTTGCTCGCATGCATTGCATGGTTGTGAAATTTTTAGTTTCAACCATTCCTTTTTCAGAACAGATTCATATCTAAAGTGGTCCCTGATGCCGCCTCTGCTGCTGCAACTTGTTATGTGTTGTGCAGTGTTGCCTCTCTTAGGTTTTACTCGTTCTTGTTTGACCACCCTATACTGTTATATGGGTGTATACCTGAATAATATTCGCATTCGACTTTATACACATATAGGTATATAAAGTTATACCTGTACTTGTATCAAACGCCCCCCCAAAAAAAAAAAAAAAGCGTTAATAAATAAATAAATTATAATCTTTATTATTTCATTATTGTCGATATAGTTTCACCTAGATACTTCGAAGATGATGTGAAAAAATAAATTAGAAGAATAAAAAAAAATTAACGAACGTAGTTTTCTTTCTTGCAGGTCAGAAATGAAAAAAAAAACAAAAACGATTGAAAGAAAGAAAAAAGTAAAATTTTAAGCACGTCGGTTAATGAGGTTAATGTACCATGCATATATATGTATATACAGGTAAATTTATGACTAGATTAAAGTTAATCTACGGAAACTGGTCTACGGAACGCGACGTTGTCGCGGTTAAAAAAGTTGGAGCTTGTTTTAGCGTGAGAAAATTGTTGACTTCCGGTCAAAACGCATATGTATAGATATACAATAGATTTATATACCGCGTTATCTTCTAGAATACTCATACGGGTCGTGAGGATCTTTTTTGTTGTAAATTCGTATTATTGTGTATAAAAAATGACGTAACGTCGGATATAAAATAGAAAAAAAATCTAAATATCATTCGTCCAAGGTAATTTTCAGTTGCAGTTATAGCACTGTAATACGGAAGTTCTTGGGTGTGTTTCGACGATTTCAAGTTTGATCTTTTGGTCGTTTTGTTCATTTTATTTTTGCTACCGATCGCAGGCTCGCAGGCTCTATGCGATCCTTGTCGAAATCGTCTTTCAATTTTGTATAGTATACGCTGCATTGGGCTTTCTCAAGAAGTCAACAGCGCATTTTATGTATATAAGTTGGTACGTACGTATGCGTTACGTATTTACAATCTTATATACTTCATATCTATGTAAGTACATACAAACCTATACCTACTCTTCGGTTTTTTATTTTTCTTCAAATTTTTGTTCGTTTTTTCTCTGCGCGGATTTACATTATTTATGAACTGGTTTCTCGCGATGTGAAATAAAAATCGCCGTCTGTGGTCCACGACCTTCTTCTTCTCAGCTGACCACGCCATCTATGTGATATCGCTATGGATACTCATGAACTCCCTTCAACGGAAAGGAATTATAAGAGTGTCGAAGCGAACGTTGCACTCGTGCATATCACGTCAAATTTTTGCCAGTATAAAATCTGGAGCTTTTCCTTTTTCTTTTCACTTTATTTTATTTTCTTTTATTTTATTCTTCTTTCATTTCATGTTCATTTTAAGCTCTGCCGATGCTTAGTCTGAGATGGTCTTGATTTATATCGAGATACGAAGGTTATTCTCACGCTCGATCTTACCACCCGTCGTATATATGTATCTGTATACCCATATATTTTCTGTATATCTATATAACGTCGTCAATTAGCTAATTCGCCAATTAGCCGCGGTGTTTGCCAGAGATTAATTAAGTCAGATTATAGCAAATACCGAGTATTGAAAAAATTAAAGAAATTTTTTTTTGCACTGTGTTCTGTCACCGGAAGTAAAATCATCGTTTTATTTAGAGCAATCAAGGCGAGCGGCCATAATCAGTGAATAACGCGCGTTAATATCTCGAAGTAAATTTTTCTCGCCGTCTTTCCAGAAAAAAATCCCACGGGTTCTTCAAATTTCGAAAAATCATTTTCACAAAGTATTTACAAATCTTAATTAATTAACTAATTAGAAATTTGGATACGAGAATTATTCGAAAATTATTAGGGTTACCAGTTTTCATTTTTATTTACTTTCTATTTTATTTTACGAGTTGAACAAACGTACACCAGAAACTCTGGTCATTTCTGTAACTCTGGCAATTTACATCCATATATCCACGCGAAGTTATGGTTTTACGGAGAAATCCATTAAAAATATTACCTAAAGATCGTATTTCATTTCTATACTCCAACCGTCAAACTGCAGCTAGTTCATCGCATCCTCGAATTCCTCCTCTTTCGTTTGCTTCTTTTATTTTTTTCTTTTTTTTCTCTCAACCACGTCTCGTTCACCTCCTGATTTAACTCGCTCCGCTTCAACTTTGTCATTGCGGATAGGTAAAAATATATCCGATAAAATTATCTTCTTCGATATAAAATGTACATTCTTAATCTCCACGTTACTTGATTTTATAATATTTGTAAAAGAAAAAGAAAAGGAAAAACTGAAGAAATGCACTCATATTTTATTTCACATTCACAACGTATGCTCGGTTGCTGTTTATTTTCGGTTTATGCCGCATGTTGCTATAGCTGAACATAAACTGAGAAAACGGACAGTCTGGGAACCAAGAAGAACGTGGTCAACCTGCAGCCTCCAGCTAACTCAACCCACCCCCCGAAGGTATTGTTATGTAGAATACGCGCGTTCGAACATTTTTCCAAGAATTCGGAAGCTCTTTTTTTACCTTACCGCTGTTCATCTTGATTGTGTAGTCGTACTTATGCAGTGCAGACTACACTCCTTCTTATCTGACCGTGACGTAACGACGTTCGTTGTAACTTTGCCGTTTCTTTTTTCCCCCCCGAAATTTATGTCATATTTTTAATCATGGCCGATGCAAAGAAAATTTCGATTTCAAGCCGTGAATTGTCAAAGCTTTTTTTTCTTCTATTCTTTAATGAAACCAGAAGAACGAAGCTCACGCATTGTTTTTGTATATTAAAAAAAATTCTCAGATGTTTCAACCTCTGATTGATTCGACACTGATTTTTAATCTCGTGTCCCAACGCGCGGCTTCGAATTTTATGTGACTAATATTTTTGTCGAAAAAAAAAAAAAAAGAAGAAATTATTGCATCGGGTGGGTAATTGTTGTAAAAATTCTTCGACGATTCATTGCGCATATATATTTTTGCAGGGTCGTTTAGACGGTTTAAGTACCTTTTTGCGTATTCTCTACGTTCTCTTCTTGTTCCTTTCCCTTTCCTTTGCCTTTTTCCTCTCCTCCCCTTCCCTTTCCCTTAACCCTCATACCTACATAGCTGCTATAGCTGTTGGGTTAGTTTTCACGCGGGTTAAGCAAGTAATATGAGCTGCCACTCAAGAGCCGACCTGTATTACCGGGCGAGTAATTATACCAGCCCTCACATAGACTTCTCTTTCCTCCCTCTTTTTCCTTTCCCAACCCCCTTCGTTCTTCCTTTAGCCGCAGCCAAGTACTATGTGTAAATATATACATATATATATTTACATATCCACATAGGTATATCGCGCGTATAAACGTGCCGCACACAATAGAAACACTACACAAAATGTATAACAAAACGCGCGAACGTTTTCCACGCCGATAGTTTTTTTCGTATACGAACCCGAATTGTGATTTTTTTTTTTTTTCTTTATCTAGCTCCGGAGAGAAAGTAGAGACGGAAGATTCTCGATCGAAATTTTATTGAAAAATAATTTTACTTCATCGTTTGAATTATACACACGTATCGTCATACTTTACTTACGGGTAAGCGATAAGGACACTTATTTATGTGTACGTACAATATTCGCAAACTAAACGTACATATTTTTTACCCCTGCAAAGCTAACTTTATTCTTCTTCTTCTTCTTATTTGCGAGATAAGCTCGAGAATTCTTCTTCTGCACCTACTCCCGATACTCTCACAACAGCTCGCTCGAGGGCGTGAATTCTTACTTTATCTTATCTGCACTTCTATATAAGTACACTTATAACGTATACGTATACCTGTATATATTTACATATACATATATATCGGTAGAAACATCGGCACGTTCATATAACATGTGAAGTAATTTCGAATCATCACGTCGATTTGGAATTGAAAATTTATCAAAACGAGGGACGGTTACAAGGATTACTTTACTTTGAGCGGAAAATCTTCTCCCTTTACCCATTTATTCCCACGGATTACTAAAATCAGATGATTTTCCTCTTGCACCAAATTTATCCAAGGTATATCAGGGTCAACCTAATTTACTGCGCCGGTAGGAATTTCATCGACAATTGCTTATTAGTCGCTTCACTCTTTCCCTGATTTTTAACTTTTTTTTTTCTTCCCTTTTGTGGGATTAGAAAATTGCACACAGCACGATAAATCGTTAGACCTCGTAAACTGTAGAATTTTATTACGTATATAGACATATAATATAAATTCTTCTAGAGATAAATCGAGGATAGTTCTCATCAACGACGATAGGATGGAACAGGGAACAGGAGGATGAGAGAGGAATAGGTTATCTTAGATTGAACCAGGCCCAATTACTGCCGTTATTAATTAATCCCTCCCTCCCTTTCTACCTCAACCTCGCGGTGCTCTCGCGTCTCTCTATTCGAGATAGCTAATCTCGTTCCCCTGTACATACGTATACGTTATATACTAATATACCAGACGTATTATAGTCCTAGTTGTTCTCTGGGTTGCAGCAACAATGCGCAAATTCGAATCGATATATCCGGCAGGACGTGGTTATATGACAATTTTAACTCGTCGGTATCTTACGTGGCGTAGCATTAATTATCCTGGACTCTGAGATGATTCTTTGCAGTGTAAAACACGGCGGTCGGTTTCCAGAGGTATAATTTCCGGCTTGACTGCTCGGATAATCGAATTTAATGAAATCTTGATCGCGGCGAAGCAACAGGCTGCCAGACCAGAATAAACCAGACGCTGCTGCCGCTGCCGCTGCCGCTGCTGATGCTGATGCCGATGGTGGTGGTAGTAGTAATGGTGGTACCTGGTGGTGGAGGTGCCGCTGGTGGTGGTGGTGGTGGTGGTGGTTGTGGTGCGCTCGAAAGCAGCGATCCGAACGATGTTGAGCACCGAGAGGAACCTACTCTTGACCTCTACGCGCAGAGTCAACGTCGGCCCCACGCCCCCGATGTTGCCCCTTGTAGATTCGACGTGAAAAAACTTTCATTCATTTCTTGTTTATAAATTTCCCCGCTCCCTCCATCTCGCTGTCTTTTCTTCTTCGTCTTTCCACATAACTTTTCATTCGCTCAATTCCCAACTTTCAAAATCTCACGGTTTATAACAGTGCGACGAACCGATCATGCTTTTTATCCATTATCGTTTCAGATAACGTTCCAACGATTGATATAAAATACTATAAATACATTTGAACATTTTTATCCGCACACGTCCCTGCAGGGGATTAGATCCTTCTTGGATCTGGCGATGAAACGGGGAATCGGAGAGGAGCGAGCGAGAGGGGGAGACTCGAGACGTTTTTTGCGTGTACCCGGGATGATTGGTGTTTTTGCCTAAAGACGGGATCGGGCCCGTTCGTAAGGTATATGGTCTTGCACGGTGCCAGTCAATTATGTCTTAACAATGGGGTTACGTTTCAATTACGTCAGAGACGACGACGCTCTCAGTTTGTTACCGATGCGGGCGATGCTGATGCCGGTGGCTATCTTCTCGCCGTTAATCTTCGCTTCAGCTTTGTGTTTTTATTTATTTATTTATTTTTTTTCTTTTCATTTTTCTTTTCGTTTTTGCTTTTACTCGTATACCTACTTTTGGTGCGAGAAAAATGTCAAACAGAATTTTTTTTATCTCTATCTAATTCGCGGGAAGATCGTCTCGGATGTGAATTTGTTTGAACAATCGATTCCTACTTCTATGAACGAAGGGAAATAAGAAAAAAAAAAAATTAAACTCACGATCTAGACCAGGTGTCAATTTTCCGTTGTTGACTCGCACGAGTTTTCGTCTTTATTTCAGAGGATAATGAAAAATAAAAGAACAAGAAAGCTGAAGAAACAAAAAGAAAGGGAAAAAAAATTAGAATGATGGCAAGAAACGATGCATTCTTCGGAGGACCATCTTCTGCTTCTTTTTGTTCTTTTTCCCCCTTCTTCTTCTTGTTCTTTTTCTTCTTCTTTGCGTCACTAAACTGAAACTTTAGGAGGCTTTGAAGAGGGGCCTATGCCAATAGCGTGGTGGTGCTGCTGCTGCTTTTCGACTCTTCTCGCATTCCTATACCGAGAGTCTTGGTTAAGCCGCAGTGAGAGAGAGCTGAAAGAGGTGATACCGAAGATGGTGCGGTCGCAATCCCTTGGGGCGGAGGAGTCTGCGACAAAGGACATTCTAGAAAAGGGAAGAGCAGGGGAAGCATTCTCTCTTCACTTTCTTTCTCACTCACCGTATACCCCATTTTCTCATATTAGTTTCACTTATTTACACCTGACCGCGGAATCAATTCGATCAATTTTATTACACTACTTCTCAATATCAACGCTCTCTCCGTGTTCTGATATTTTATTCTTCTTTTATTCTCCTCTCGTCGATCACCCCGTACAGATTTTTGGGTCCAGATAGAAAAAGGAGTGAGATAGAAACAGAGAGGAATCGGAGTCTGGTTATTATTGTAATGGTTTCGAGGATCCCCCCTGCTGCCAGGAACATATTCTACTTGGTTAAAGGTAAATTAAGGGTGGACCTTTATTTCCTTAAAATATTAAATCATCGTGGTGGTGTCACAGCGGGCTGCCGAGTCCCGAGGCCCCGATTGGAGGCAGAGGAGGGAACCCGGCCCGAACGAACCTCGGAACCTCAGAACTGCAGGAATGGGACTCATGATGGGACGGAGAAGGAATTAAAATTCATTGGTCCCAAAAACCCGTGTCACCGGTCAAGTGCCACTCGTAAATACCTGACCGCGACCCCCTCCCCTTTTCCTCCCTCACAGCGCAGCTTTTTTTTTCCCTCCTTTTTCCTCATCATGTTTTTACCCCTCTGTTCCCGTGCTGCGATCTCTCCGCTGGTGATACTTTGAAATTCATATTATTACATTATTTATAACGTCTATTTTGGCTCTAAAAAACACGCTGCAGGTCAGTTCGAGAGTCCGTTGATCACGTGATGATCGTTTTCATTACAAATTTTCCATCTATAATAACCTTGAGAGGGTGAGATTGGAAGTTGGCATTTGTTTCGTCTACAGATCTAGGGGGTTGATAAGATCTTCTGTTTTAAGGTGCGCACCGCGACGCATCGTTGAGATAATAATCGCTGAGAACGTTATACGTCCGTGTCTCTTCTTTCTTCGTGAAACGCACGCTCGCTTTCTGTGTATACATATATGTATATGATATATACATGCGAGAAACGCGCACACGTTTAACTCGGTAGTAGGTCTCGTTTTAAACTTTGCGTTCTTTGCAGAGATTTTCATCTCTTTTCTAAGAATCGCCAGATGAAACAAACGAGAAACTAAACCGACGACGTTTCTCTACTCTACTAAACTGCTCTGGCTCTCCGGGACAACTGACCAAGAATCGTAATGAATCGACTACGACCCTACTAACGTATACCGCATTTTCAGAACTCCATCTTCTCGGGGGTTTTTTCTTATTTTTTTTTCTCTCTTTCGATCGACCCTTCACTAAAATATACAAGGGTCATCTCTTACCTTTTATTCTACGCGACTCGCGGCACGCCGAAAGTTTTTCTACGCGCGGGACAGCACATTATCGTTCAAAAATCAGGATCGACTCTTGAGGATCTATTCTCGATCGATCCCGTTGACGCTATCCTACGTGGCATCCGCCCACGCGTTTAGATCTCGTCGTCTATTCAGTTGCGCTCAGGTTATTGCTTTGCATAGGAACATTGTGTTTGAGGGATTTAGTAATGCGCACTGTGCATAGCTGCTTACGCGGGTTCCGGAGAAGCCAATTGTTCGGTAATGACAGCATTGTGTCAGTTTGACATCTTCGATATGTATAGTTTTTTTTTTCTTCGTGTTCTTAATTCTTTCTACTATAGCTCTCTCTTTTTTTCTTCTTGTTATCTCCTTTCTATTTAACAACCATACGAGCTGCAACTATGAAATGGGGAATGGGCGTATAGAAAGCGAACCGTTGACAGACATTTGCATCTGAATGAAGTCTACATTAATAATCCGGGAGATTATTTTTATTTTCTTATTATAATGTAGTTTTCCTTTCTAGTCTTCTTCTGACATCGGTTTTTTGCCTCATTACCATTCCTCATATTATACATGCTTTATTATTATAATTTTCAAAAGTCGTTTTCTTCCAGATAGACGCATTCTTTTGAAATAGGAAATCCCGACTACTATACACGCTGTATGACTGCAATTTATTTCGTTTTTAGGATTTTTCTAAGTTCTCGGAGCGGTTAAATAAACTCCGATTATTTTTATTCATTTATTTGATTCTTTGCTTTTTATCCAATTTTTTTTTCTTTTTTTTTTCTTCACCATCTTTACTTTATACAGCAATCCGCAGAGCGTGAGAGAAAAAGTGATCGAGCATAGCCGGGGATCATCTGGATACATTAACGACTCGCTGTGTTTGATCTAGTGTTTAAAATTAGAGGTCACCTTTTTGCCCCGGTATTCCTAGATCGATAGAAACTTTGTTAGATTCACTTCTTTTTATCCGTACAGAATAGATAGGGTTATACATCTTATGGATATACCGGTGGTCCGTATATAAATACATAGCTGGTTTTTATTTCCGTTCTTCGATTATTATGGAAGAACGAATTCAGAGAAATTAACTTTGGAACAGCTCGTACAATTTATAGATGCAAAAAGATTTTTTGTTTTATCCGTATGGATATCTTTTATTTTTTTTTCAAATTTGCCGTAGATCGGCACTTAGTTTTTTGAATATTTTCGGCTCATTTATTTTGTCCTTCCTGCATTATACATAACTGGTACAAGGTTTTGAAGTGGTACGAGAGAGAGACAATCGTTGCATGGCCGACCTCCTCCTCCTCGTTCTTTTTCCCTTCTTTCTTCGCTCTCTTCTCTTCTCTTCTCTTCTCTCGAGAATAGTTCTTTGTTGAGAATTGATGACCCTCCAAAGAATCGGGCGGCCCGCCTCGACGGGCCTGTCAAATCGAATTCCGGCGGTGCACATCTAAGCGCACGAGTCTAATTCGATTAATAAACCGAATAGTTTTCAACCACTATACGCTCTCTCATCTTAACCTGAATAAAAAGAATATACATACATACACGTGTGCGTGTGTATGATATATTTTTAAATCATCCCCCGCTCAAAGATTTTCAACATTAGGCTTTTTTTTCTTTTTTTTTTTGCGTTATAAATAAATGAACTTCATTTAATTGATAATGATTGCAATTTAGGAGGTTTTACAGAATGACTAATCTTCGTTTTGTATGGAGAGTCGCTGTATAGGTTTTGTGTCGGACATTGTGCGGGACACAAAGGTGAACGAAGGGAAGGGGGGGAAGGAGTGATCATGATGATAATTTTTTTGCGCGTCAAGGATTCACTCCCGAGACTAAAGACTAACTAGAGATCGGAGGAATGCCGCGGCAGCTCCTCTTCTGGATCGTCGTGTTCTTCTTCTTCTTCTTCTTCTTCCTATCTTATTCCTCTTTCTTCGTCTCCTTTGCTCACCAGTGGATTAAACCCCTTGACTTATTATGTACCGAACGATGCGATGGCATCACGTGATCAATCACAAAAACACACAAGGGAACAATTGCGCCTAATACGATAGACAGAGATAAAGAAAACGAGGGAATAAAGAAAGAAATAAAGAAAGCAAACTGGATGAAATAAAAAAAAAAACTTATAGGATCAAAATAAAATATAATAATAATAGAAACAAAAATAATACAAAGAAAACAGAATAAAAACATAGAAAAAACATCGACTCCGTGGACCAATGGAGAAAGAGAAAAAGATGCTCTGGAGAGCACGCAGAAGAGTAAGAAGATGAG
Organism: Athalia cordata; assembly: GCA_963932425.1. Taxonomy (NCBI): domain Eukaryota; kingdom Metazoa; phylum Arthropoda; class Insecta; order Hymenoptera; family Athaliidae; genus Athalia; species Athalia cordata. The sequence goes on from OZ010626.1 coordinate 40,445,278, forward strand.
GAGTATAAGGAGGAGGAGGGCCACCCGTTGAGAGTAAGGAATGTGGAACTGGACCGCAGCGTCGTTCCTACTTGGAGAGTTTGAGAACGAAGAAATTTTCTTAAAGATTTCGATACACGTACGTGTGTATATCAGATAGATGTATAAATCTCACGCGTGCATATTATACGTGGAGGTATTAGGCGTGGGTGTAAGTTTCGTCCTCTATGACGTTTGTGCCGCGAGATAAAAGAGCCCTGGCATGAAATTCAACCGTGTGTGCGATACACCAACGATATACGAGAGGCTACATACCATTGTAATCTCGTATGTATAACGTGTACGTGATCCCGGTGTTCGGGCTTCTCGAACACCTGGGCAGAGGAGCTTAGCCTGGTCATTGTGCGGAGACAAATATGAGTTAATACGTCATCCAGCCTATTCAGCCCCCAGGGGAATTAGGCGGCGTGTAAGCGTCTTTTAATTGGTTCTCCCTCCCATTTCGTTCCTTTTGCCTCAGCTCCTTCACTCACACTTTTTCCACACCGTACGTATACACCGGTATACCCATTACCGTCAAACTTTTAAATACTTAAATTTTTGCCACTCGCAAAAGTGTCGAAACTAAGAAATTTAACAAAATAAAAAATCAAAGTGTAATAAATTTTAACCGCAAATTTTCACTCGTTTTTTTTTAGGGGCTTAGAACGTTTGGGAACCAGGAGAAATATGTATTTCTACGTATCTATATACGCACGGTTAAAGGATCCTGTCCCGCCTTTTAGTCCCTAATATTCAAAATTATAATTCTCGATTATTCAAACTGCTCTGGCAGCCCTTCGGAGTCAAGGGAACACGCGGTGATTCAAATTTATGCAAAAATTCAGGCAACGCAAAATCTCGTGTCTTATTAATATGGATCAATTTAGAGCTTCTCCATCCCTCTTAATTTCATCCCCTCTATATTACTCCTATCTCTGCTGTATTTTATCAAGGGGTGAAATTCCGCTCGTCAATTTGTCGGTACGGGTCGATGGGGGGAAACGAAATTCCTATACATTTTCCAAATTTATAATAAACGTATAATTTTATTTTCTGTTACAGAAAATGACTCCTGAGGAATTTGACGAGGACAACTTTGACTTAGAGGATTGCGGATAATAGGTATGAGTCTCTGGCGATAAGTTAATTTGACAAAATGCAAAAGGGCAGAAAAAGTTAGACTCGAATAAAAAAAGCTACATGTGTATAACGTATACCAGGCGGAAAAAGGATGCAAAGTAAATGCTTTCGCGTGCAGTCAAAAAATCAGTATTCCCAGGAGGTGATCTATCTAGCCGGGAACTGAGGTGACAATACCGTCCAAATGATGACCGCCAACCTCTGACCCCGCGCTAGTCTAGCGAAGGGAACGAGCTACCTAGAAGATTCTTGTCCGAACAATTTCGTTTCGAAAACTTCAGATCGCCGTATCCCCTATAGCCGTGTCAAATTTTTCACCCCTTCGTTCGGCGTAATTTCTGTACCGTGATTGATATTCCGAATAATTTTTCCCCTAAAACCGGAAATTCATCCGTGCGAATACATTTGATTGATCAAATTCTATAGCAGTTCTTATATTTCTCTTGAGTGAGTATCGGGAGTCGCACTACCTACGGATCTGCGGAACATTTTACGCTACGCAAATGAAGAATTGTCAGTCAAATACGGGCTCTCTACCGGGTTCCGTAGAACGCGGAGAAAGGGAGGAGAATATGAATAGAAGTGTAATGCTGGTTCTGCAGCAATTCGATTGTTGGAACCATTCCCGGAGCTTTCGAACTCATCGGCCACGGGCACCTTATTCGATGCGCCAAATTAACTTCGATGTATTCGCAACGTTGTCGAAGAAATTGGACGGACAAGCTTTGCCTTGACCTAAATAAATGAATTTTCAAAATATGCGATGGAAGTTGCAAATTTCATAATATGCACACATGGTTTCTCCATGGTCCGTGGTAAAACGAAAAAAAAATTAATAATGGTAACAATAATGATGATAATAAATAAAATAAAATGATTTACGGATCAATGAATGTTGCAGAATGTTACATGGATGTAATGTTATATTGAAGGGCATCGATGCGGGAAACAGTTTTGAAAATTTACCACCGTTGATGTCACGTATAGCGTCGATTCCCCAATTTGTGCAGATATTTTTGCAGTCGGTTTTCAATTTTTCTACCGTTTCGCAGTGATTCCGATTCCCCCCTCTCTCTCTCCTCCTATTTCACCCTCATCCCCCGAGACTTTAATAAATGATTTTCACAGAATGGGAAATCAGTCAATTTAGCCAAATGCCTATTGTCACGGCGTCCTGCCAGCTCTCAGTTATTCAGCTACATAGGATCGGGCGGTTCCATTCAGCCGATCGGTCGAACCGAGGCATACATGGGGTATAACATCTATAGCTACACACACCCGTACCGTTACGATATTTCAAAGGGAAATATCTCGGAGCATACCTATATACCTACAGGAATATATAGGAGCTATACCTACCTCCTCCTCTATCCGCGGTGACAATGATTTTCACGAAATTGTATATGCGACCAGGTGCAGCGGCGGCAACGAAACTCGAACGAAAAACGATCCGAAGAAGGGGGAAGGGGGAGGGAGGAAACGATCAATTTTTAAAACCAATAATACCTGCGGTTTCGATCATCATCCCACGTGTGCACTGTGCAGCAGATATATATAGTATACATAGAGAATTTTTGCAATACATTGTTATTATGCACCTAGCTTTTGTCGTTCCTCATTCCCTCATTCCTCATTCTTCTTCTTTCTTTTTTCTTTTTTCCTTTTTTTTTCATTCATTTTTCTTTTCTTCTGTTTGTTTTGTTCGGATTTTCATCCCCTATAACCTATGTGGGTACATGTATACGCGCGTGGCAAGTGCCGGTTATATACATGATGTCTACATACCTATGTACACGCCTACGTGGATCAACGTTCTAGAAAATATTGAAAAATTGAAAGGCACCTACGTCGTGAAAAGTTTGCTATCAAAAGAGCCAATTAGGTATACCCAACGTATACTATGCATATGGTTTTATACCCTACCTGGTCCACATTCTCAATATCGTGCGAAATTATATTTTCTCTTTGTACAGGTATAAGAAAATCCGTTTTAATAATAATACCTCATCGCAAATCATTCATTTTTTAATTTACTCCCCCAACCTCCTCTTCTCTCTACAGTTTTCTTCTTTTTTTTTTTTAATCTCTATAATTTCACGTTGTTATCCACCTACCACTCTATAATAGGGGTGAAAGGGTAATTTTTTAACCACCTTTTTACTCGTGTAGGCATGAAAGGGCTCGAAGAAAGAAAGAAAGAGAGAATGAAAAAAAAAAACAAACAACAAATAACTCACGGGAGAGGGAGGGAACAATCCCTTGATACAAAGTTCCTATGTAACCAGCTGGTTGATATATATACATATCTATATATTTATGTACTTATGTATATAGCTACGTACATACGTATACATTATACATACACGTATAGTATCTTGAATAATACAGAGGGGTGCGTTCAATACTGCAAGGGAAAATTACCCCTCAGTCGTGGCGGTGGAGGGGCAAGGAGGAAGGGGGGCTGTAAATAATAAAACTGTAAAAGTAAATATAATTAGCCGCGTATAGTATGTTTGCATCCGAGAAGTCGCGTGGGTGCAGGGTAGAGGTCAGAAAATGTTGAAAACTGGGAGCAGCGAGGGGAAGGAATTTCGGGCAGGATCAAAAGGCGTCATGTATATAGACGAACTTGTAACAAAAATAATTCCGTTTTGTACCGGCATGTTAGTACGAGACTGAAAAGATTTCTATGAGATTGCTTAACTCTCTTTCTCTCTCTCTCTTGCGGGATAGTTTCCTATGGGTTTTATATGAAGAAAATTTTCCAAACTCGTGTTCCATTACAAACAATATATATTTTATTACCGTGCGACTGAATTTTTCAAATTCATTTTCAGTCGTCAACCCGAATTTCTATTAATTTTTTCTTCTTCCTTTTTCTCATGTGCAAGGAGACATCGCGGTACAATGTGTATCCTTTTTAGTTGAAGTTGGTGATTTTAGCTTTAACAAGTTTTGTCTTCTTTTCTTTTTTTTTCTTTTTCATTTTGGTTTTCGTTCAACGGAATTAGACAGGTTATCCTTATGAGTCGAACGGTGGTGCGGTGGTGGTGGTGGTGGTTGTGCACAGGACGATCTTGAGGTTGTCGGCTACCGCGGGAGCTCCTGCGGGGCGGAGCACCCGTCAGACGAATGAAGAGCGTTCCTAATTTGAAACTGAGAGGCAAACAAGTGCCAAACCGAGTATCCCTTGTCCGTCTGTCTCCGCCAAACCCTCCTACTCCCCTGTACCTTATTCTCATCTATGTGTACGTACACATGTATACCTATGCAGTGCATACATACATTCTATTTCGGCCGAAAACTCAACCGACTACTATCTCCTCGATTACAAACGATTTACCCCAGGTCATTTGGAATTACCTTCTCTCCTCCGTCTCTATCTTCATCTTCGCTGTTCTACTCTGTTTTCACTCCTGCAGGAAAGTATTTCCGATATACACATTTTTTCTTCAACAAAACGATGATTTTTATTGATTCTTCACATTCCGCCATACGATAATATCGGTGGTTGCAGGACTTAATTTGAATTTTTTTTTTTTCTTTCTCCAGTTCATTGTGATATCGTGAAGAGAAAAGTTTTCGTAGCGAATGAATGAATGAATGAATGAATTGCATTTATTAGCTGAAAGCTCTGTCTCGCGCGTTGCGCTGTACAGGACACGGAAATTTTCACATTGTGCGGATAGATATGTAGAGAATGAAATGGCAGCGGTGGTTAAAAACAAAGGAGAAACCTATCCTCTTCTAGAAAACAATGGAAAACTAGCTGGATCGCAGGAGGATACTTGGTCGTTCCGAGGTTGGCAGACAAGGCTTAGGATAATTCTTGAAGATGTTTGAAAGGAACCGACCGACCTTAAGGGATCTCGTATACGTACCTACACACATATATACATGTCTATGTACATACCTATTTTGCCATAAGTTTCTCTATAGAATTTTCTTGACATTTACCAGACGTCCGTCCGGAATTGTTTTCTCTGTAATCCAATAATAGGATTAGATCCTAGCGTGACGTCAAAATAATTAGCCTAGATCCGTGTAAGGTGGGTTAAGAGATGAATATTTAAGGCACCCCGCTGGTTGAAAGTTTTTATTATTTTGTTTTTATTTTCAAATTTATTTTTTTCTCTCCTCTTCACGATCAACGATTTCGAATTGCCTTGAAAAATTATATTTGTTCATAGGTTTATTTAAAACAAAAAAAAAAAAGAAAGAAAGAAAAATACGTACACAGAGGTTATTATGTGCATATATAAGGTATTTATAATATGTACATAAATGTACTCTGGAGCAAAGTATAGATTATAATAGATACCTATATATACTTTGTTAGTTTGCTTACGCCACGCCTCGCATTAATCTCGTGTCAGAGTTGCGATAACGATCATCACTGTGCACGAGTTGTTGGTTGCCATGTATACATATATATATGTACATACACGTATATATCTATACATTATATAAGTTGATGCAACCACGCGAAGAAAATCTATATATGTATAACCATCATGCATACCACGAATAAATGCAAGGATAGATGGAAAATCATTATTTTCGGATACCATTTCTTTTTTTTTATACACCTGTGAAGAAAGAAAAAACCAAAAAAAAAACGATACGAAAAATTAAAAAGAAAAGAGAAGAAAAACATATCATTACAGATATTATACGTAGCCGGGAGTTAAATCTCCGCGCGCGGCAGATGAACCTTGAGTAGAAAGAAAACATGATAAAAAGTATGGGATAGGTGGAAGGGAGGAGGAGCAAGGAGGGAGGAGGGAGGGGTGAGGGGGGAGTGTCCCGGATAAAGGATATACCTGCAGGAGTATAGAGGAGCTCTCTCCAGTGATAAGTAAGACACACGGAGCGTAATAAAAATAAGTAATTACTCGAAGTAATCCCTCCTCTCTTTCTATCCCCCCCTCGCGAATCCCCTCTCTTTTCATCCCCATCTACACGATCCCGCCACCAGTCGTTCAATTAACGGAATACCGTTGTCTTCTCCCTCTGAACCCCCTCGAGCTTTTTCCATCCCCCTGCCCTCCCTCTTCCCTATTTCGTTTCCCCATTTCTCTCCCTCCGGTCGCCTCATACCCCGCGAAATCCGCGAAATGTTTCACTTTGGTCGTCAGGGCGGCGGGGACGTCGGGCAGAGTTTCATGGGGTTGGTAAAAGGGGGGGGAGAGAAAGGGGGAAACGGCGCGCACGCCCCTATCGCACTATTTACCCCTCTCCGCGAAGCTTTACTTCTTCCTTTCCCTCGCCCCTCGCCCCCTTGCCCCCCTTGCCGGTTCCCCTCTTCTTGGCAATGCCGTATCGCCCCTCCGTTCGTCGTTCGCTTTTCCCCGACCGACCGACCGGCCGAACGAACGGCAGGCAGCGGCGGCGGCGGCGTCGCGACGCGTTGGATTCCCCCGCCACATCTACTACGGTATAGCAGGAACCGAACGGAACGACGAGCGGCGTCGGTTCGGAGTAGTCGCGACCGGTGGTGGGGGAAAACTGAATCCCTCCGTGGCCACACTCGCTCGCTAACCGTTGCAGCGAAAGGTTCTTGGGCGCGGCAAATCGCGTTTAATTTTAATTTCGATATAATAGATTTATGTCGAAGACGAAAGATAAATTACATTTGTTGTTGAATACCGATGTTGTGCCGTGGAATGTATTCGACCAATTTCAAGTGGTTATCGCATAATACCGAGGTTTTGGATTTGACGTTGTCGTTACCGTCGTAGTTTTTTACACATGACTTAAATATAAAAACTCTGATCACCTGCACACACCGAATAATCATCGATTACGTTCGACCACACTGCGTCCGATGTGCAAGTTTGATCGACAAACAAATTTAACAAGCAAACAAATGATGGTAAAGAAAAAGTGAATTGTGATTTATAACAACGGATTACGGTTACGAATTAATAAGGTGTGAATAAAAAATCCCGATTAGGAAGAATGTCAAATACGATAATTATCTTCAATTGTTACAACTGTTTACGGTTCGACAAACGACAAATCAATCTCTAAGGGTTGCGAACACCTCACGATCGCTTCGTAATTAACGAGGAATAATAAATCAACCGAGTATATTTTATCGTTGTGTATCTTTTTCATAAGGAAAAATTCATTATAACCTTATTGGCTCAACAACAACCTGCGTTATTATTACGCACCACTACGAAACTAATCACTGCCCCCCCAGTTCAGCTAGTTGTGTGTGATGATAAGAGGAGTAATCGATTAACGGACGGTGCTGCATGGGGGGATTAGAATAGAAGAGAGAGAGAGAGAGAGAGAAAGATACAGAGATAGAGATAGAGAGTGTGTTGGGTGAAAATAGAAAGAGGTAGAGGAAAATCTGCAGAAAAAAAGAACAAAAATGACGAGACTAGGACGTAAACATACCAACGCGGATTCGTTCGGTATCGTTGTCAACAATAACTGTGGTTTGACGTGAATTATCTCTGAAGATCTGATTTATCTTTTGTTAATTTTTTATTCTTTTTTTTTTTCATTTCTGTTATCTTACATTTATACTACACACCGTTGCGTGATAAGTTGTACATCAGAAAAGGTTTTTGAAAGGAAAAAAACAGTGTTCTTTTTTCTTGTGTGGTCGGAATATAAAAGAAAACACACGATATTTTCATCGAAAGAACGAGTTAATGATGTCAATGATAATTATTTGCATAATATTGCATTGAAAAAAGTTTCTCTTCTCGATCATCGAATCGTAATGATTGTAAACCTCGTGACAAAAACAAACAAATAAATTAAATACCCTATAATGATCAGGCCCGACGGTACATAGTAATAATAATAATAGTAATAATAATAATAATAACAACAAAAACCAACAACAACAATAATAATAATCGTATTAATAATAACGATAATAATTTATTCAACGAGTGATAATGAGTAGGATATAATAACAAATTGAAAGAAACTTGTGAAAGTGAATTAATTAGTAATAATTCCGGTACTATCTACGATAAAAGAAAATAAAAAGTCAAAGTCCTCTTTATTTCATCTACGTCATCTCTCAACATCTCTCTGTGTATAATAAAAGAATTCGAGAAGATTTTATTTTGGATTTCTTACGCATATATGTCGTCGTCAATTGAGGTGAGTCTTGTGAATAAATTTTTTCAGTTTTTTTTTTCTCTCATTCCTGTCGTTTAGATGTTTTTTATTTTTCATTTTTGGAGTGATGAAAGTATACAAACCGATAGCACGATGGGGTCACGTTTGTTGAATTATAAGATGAAAATTTTTCACCGGGTTGGATCGTAGAAAGATATATTTGATGTGCGTTACGCGCTTTTCTGGAGCAACGGGTATTTAAAGTTTGTCGCCTCGGTAAAGACTTCGATAATTTAAAGCGGAAGCTAAAAACCTCAATCTTATTTTGCTTCATTTTCAAGTATAAATTAGAAAGGAATAACAGGAAAAATCGGTAAATCGTCCGATAGAGATGAGGAAGAAGAAAAAACCACAGATACGGTAGGGAGAGAAAATTGTTAAAAATAGCTAACGAATAAAAGTTAGAAAATATTTCTATTTTGTGAAACAGAAAAAGTAAAATAGAAATAAAAATAAAATAACCAGAATCACGTAGGTGGTTGATGTCGACGTCGTCGTCGTTGAGACGATTTGAGCCGATTGACGCAAGCGCCGCGTCGCGCACGTGGTTTTGTAGCTCGACGTTTCGTATATATACATAGATATATAATATACATATATACATCACTGAAAAGACATTTTCATTCAACCATATCATTCTGCAGTTTGAAAAATTCAAGGAGGATTTTTTCACGTCTAGTTCTGCACCAGCCGTCTTGTTTACCTTAGGTATATCATTTATTCATTCGCTCATTCGTTTGTTTGTCATACTCTGATTATTTTTCTACTCCTGACGAATTGTTCTTTTTAATTTTTTTTCTTGTTTTTACCGTTATAATAATTCAATGTATTCACGCTCTCTTCACGTGCACCCGACACTCACTTCTTGACCTCTCGAGAAGGTCGTTGTTTCTATGCAAATGATCCTCGCTGCGTCGTTGATCTTGTTGGAAGAGAAAAAAAATAATGAAAAAAATGAATCGAATTACTCACCTTGTCAAAATAAGTAGGTGGTTTCCAATCCAATGATAATTTTGACTCCCGATTATTACATGACGAATCTTAATTAATATCAAATGCATCGCTATATCGTGGAAATTTCATGAACCGAAAGATTTGATATCCGCCCGTTTTGAGCCTGACAATAAAAATGTCGAGGGGGGAGAAAAAAAAAAGGAAAAACAAGTAGTTTTTTCAGGTATGAATACCGTAGGTGTTGCAGAGGCATTATGAGCCTATCTTTTCTATTTACTCACGGAAGAGGATGAGGAAGGGAACAAGTCCCGCTGTGATTTCACGACTCCAAAGTGTCTGTCTTTGGGTGTTGAAGAAAAAAAAAGAATAGAAAAAGAAAGAAAACTAAGAAGGTGCAGCAGCATAGGGTTGCGAGGCTCTTCGTCGTCGTCTGTGTCTTTCCTAGGCTATTCCTTCCGAGTTAAGCCTCTTCTATTCCCCCGCAACAATTTATTGCTTTACGATCTTTCAAACACCAACGAAAACATCGATTTTCGCGCCATTTTCCCCGTAAACGACACAACCGGTTTTTACGCCTTTACGACAAACACCCATACCCGAGTGTTAGGTACACAATCCTCACCTTAGGAGTAGAGTTTAGTGGGCTTAAAACCTGCTGTGTAAGCTTCAAGTTTTTTTCTCTTCTTCTTGTTCTTCTCATTTCTTATCTTTTTTTTTTCTCTCCTTCTCACCGTAATACCGTCCATATTTCCATGTATAAAAATTCATTGGTCAAGGACCACATGACCAGCCAAACAAATTTACGACCGTTTCAATGACGCGCGATTAAATTCACTACTATTTTTCTTTCCGTAATAATCGTTTTACGCATCGATATCGTTGTTTAATCTTTAATTCGAAATTCAAGTCGTTCTACGTTATACGACGTATACGTACAGAGACCGACCGTAGGACACACACAACTCTACATATTTACATGTATTCAAATATATTTCCGTGGTCCCAAATAGCTGGCAGTTGGTAATTAAACGGAGCAGAGCGAGTATAATAAAGGCAATATCGCAAGCTGGGGTATAGTGCCGAATTAAAATGTAAATATTTGATTAAAGTTAATCCTGCAGGCAGGCAGGTGGGTGGATGTGGATGTGAATGTGAATGTAAACGTGAAATGAGATTGGGGGGTGGGGGCGGGGGAGGGGGTGGGGGGTTGTACCATGAAACGTTGGTGAAACGGGACGGGGTACGACGAATAAGGGGCCGCAAGTAGTCGGAGTGAACGGCACACTGCGCCAGCGGGGGTGGCGGCGGCGGTGGTGACCCTAAGGGGCGGTTTTTATTGCTACTTTTTATTATAGCCTATGTAGACCTACCTGACCTCCCCTCCCACCCTTCGCTCCTCTCTTTCTCTCCATTTTTCTCTTCATTATCTCTTCCTTTCACGCATGTAAGAGAGAAAAAGAGAAAGGGCGAGAGAGAGGGAGGGAGGGAGGGAGCGAGCGAAGCTGGAAGCTGGAAGAGAAAAAGGGGAATGAGGCGTGGAGAGAGGGTTGATTAAAACTAACATTGTGCCAAGAATTACCCCGTGAGATTGAAAATTAAATTAATATACAAAACCCAGTATCCACCCGGCCGGCTAATTAGCTATATAATATTAATTAAAAGTTAAGTACCGCTTTGTTTTCAACTGCAACTTTAATACCGCCGCCCTTGTATATAGAGGTAATAACGTATAAGTTGGTAGGTTCGTGCGCGGATACCTACCTATGAAATACATACACACGCACGTACATATATGTATCTGTACATATACATACCTCATGTAATACATAAACTATGCGTAAAACGTATCAACCTTCATCGCGTACACCCCCCCAACACCTGCGGATGCAAAAGAACTGCCAGATGGGCTATTTTTCAACATACATTTACTCACACCGACACCCAAAGAGACCCGATCTTATACGTATGTATCGTACCTATATCTTTCCTCGCGGTTTACCTTATCGCTTCGCCATTTTTATTTTTTAATTTTAGTTCAAGTTTGCCTTTTCTTTTTTTCGTTTGTTCTTCAACTTTTTCACTGTTTCATTCTCGCAACTCTCGACAACAGTCTATATAACCATAATTATAATAAATGCGGTACATTTATACATACCTACATGACGTGTATGCCCTATTCTTATACGTCTATAAATGTGCCTCGGCGTGTATAAATCTACGACGATCACTTGAAACTTTTTTTTTTTATTCATTTTTTTTTCTCTTTTCTTTTATATTTTTTTCTACTGACAATGAAACGTTTTTTTTTTTTACAAGGAACAAAAAGAACATAAAGGAAGAATAAAAGAATAATAAAAATAAAAATAAAGAAAAAAATAAAGAAAGAAGAAAGAAAAGCGTTTTACCCAAGTTCAAATTACACCTCGGAGTATAATTTCGTGTTTCTTTTTTTTTTGTTCCTTTTTTTTTTCTACACCCCTCTCCGTATCGCTATTATTATACGTATACCTACATATGTATATCTGTGTACTCGACCGCGATGCTGTAGATCACGTTTCTTTTGCCAAAATTCTGTACAGGTTGTGTTTTATCTGCACTGACGATTAGATATCGATCTGAGATGAGAATGAAGTGTAGAATTATTAAATGAGATAATTTAATTTTGAAAAATTTCTTTCGCTCTCAGCTGATGTTATGCCAGCGGATCTTTTTTTTTTTTTTTACTTTGGATGGTGGGTTGGTATTATAAATACTTACACAGGTATACCTATAGCGATATCCCATGAGGCAAGATGAACGGCCCTCCCTAATATTATGCGGGTTTCGAATCAGTTCTGTAGTAACTCTTTTTGCCAGTAGCTTGTTTGCTTTAGACCTGATCATTGCGCGATTACTTAGCCATATATTTCTCGTATTTACTGCACTGGGAGGATTTGGAAATATGTTGTTTTTTTTTTCAGCTCCAATAAGTCAGAAATTAACTAATCATAGGTAAATTTTTACGCACGAGAAGATGGTAAAACGTCAGGTTTCATTTTGGGTCGAACGATTCATTTTTCCGTACGTTTATTTTTTTTTTTATTCGTTCATTTGTTTTGTAAATCTACTCCGAAGGATCCAAAGTTGCATGTGTTATGAAGAGTGTTATTATTCAGGTAGCAAGTTTGCCATTATCTATAGCGTGGATAGTTCTTACCACCCTACAGGCTGCACTAACTCCTCACGATGCATTAGCCTGCATAGATGCATGAATGTTATCATCATATATACCCACCTTGAACGGTGAACATATATTAGTGTAGTATGGGGTGTATAAGATACAAGGTAGCTCGGTAGGGTCTACGAAGTACGAGGTTCTAGTCCATTAGCGTTAATATTATAAACGTTCTCGCTGCCTCTGCCTCCGCCTCCGCCTCCGCCTCCGCCGCCGCGCCGTAGCAATTCGGTTGGCTGTTCACCAACAACCGATGCGAATGTTCATTATTATATTCTATGGGTACAACTTCGTGAGAATTAACGAACTTTACTATCCCGATTACCTACTATTTAGTCGTTGAGCAGTGGTGGGATGATTGTTTATTCATTTTTCCTTTTTTCATAATTACTCACCTAAAAAGTTAATCACTCAATGACGTTAATTATCATACTTAAGAAAGATTTTTCTCATGGCAAGGAGGCGCCCGCCTCTCTCTCTCTCTCATTCTGTATTACAAGACACATTGTTCATCAAACAGCGTGCGCCTGGTTAAACAGAATAAAAATAACGGCGCACGCGGCGTCGACTTCACCGATTATCTACGGCTCTAAACGAACACGAACCAAGAATTGTTCTGCCAAGCCTTAAAGTTTTGCACCTTCTTCTTCTTCTTCTTCTCCTTCTACTTTGTTTTATTCTTACATTATCCTTCCTTCTTTCATTTCACCTCTACTTCTTCTCTTCTCGCAGCTCGTTTCTATCGTTAAAAAAACCTGTCCTCGATCCTCGATGCTTCTTTTGGATACCCTTCTGCCTCGTACTGTTGGCTGACTGCACAAGCTTCTTATTCTTTTTCTTTGCTCTTCGCCTTTGCCCAAAGTAAACCTTTGGCCAACAGCAAACCTCCTGCAGCAGCCTATACACCATTATCTTCACAATGTTGCTAATTGACCGAGAATATAACCGTACGCTTCGAAACAAACGCATGTGCCCATGCGATGTGTGTTGTGAAGTTTAGAGTATTCGTCATTCATTTTATTCTCTCTCTCTCTTTTTTTTTCAAAACCATTTTTACTCGTCATTTGTTAAGAACATATTTCTTTCGTCGCCGAATCGAATTTACTTCGGCATCGATACAGAGACAAAGGTTACAGAGGAGGATTAAGTAACGAGAGTCGACGGAGAGCAAGGCGATGGTAGTAGTAGGTCGGGTTGACTCCGGTTCGTTGCGAGGAGGCGATTTAATTGGATGAAGAGTTGCCCTTATTTTGAAATCTGGAAATACCGGTATAGCACGTGTCCATTTACGACTTCTTTCGTTGTACGTATATAATACCTATGTATCTTTTTATCTATGTATACATCTATATACCATCCTATTTCTCGCTCACCGCATCCAGGCAGCCAGTTCATCCGGTCGTCGTCGTCGTCGTCGTACCCCGAAGGTTTCCTGCTTCAGGTTTTCAGCTTCTTGACGTAACGATCATCACATACCTAACTATTCTAGCCTTGTTCATGGTTAACTGTTTTTTCAGGCGGAACTCGAAGTATACCTCGTAGTATACCTTATACGTTCCATTTAGATTTTTTATTTCATGCTTCTCTCATACTTCCCAACCCACAACACTGTTTCACCGACTGGTCTGCGATTGATTCATTTCCCAACGCGCATTTTGAACGATCGTCTACTTTTGCTTTTCTGCCATATCGCACCGCCATTGCATCTCCCACACGTGTAAAGCTGTGCTCGAATTTAATCGTTAGTCTATAGGTATGACGTTGTCAGGAAGTAATACAGGTATATTATTGGAATAGGGTACACACGTGATACATCGACCAACGTTTAATATGCAGCCTTCTCCTAATATCTGGTAGTAGCTGCTGCTGCTGCTGCTGCTGCTGCTGCTGCTGCTGGCGGTTGTGTACATACACGTATCGTATCATATTGTTAATCTGAAAACCACCTTCTCCTCCCATTTACTTCCCTCTTTCCGTCATACTACTTCTCTTCTCCTCTCTACATGTGCCCCATAAGAATCCACTTAATGAAATTTCCGTTGAAGCGAAGCCAACCAGAGAACCCGATTGGCTTCTCTGAGAGAAACTATAGCCGCGGGTCCCTTTGCTTATGTACATATATACATATTGCATATATACCTACACCACACTATATGTACGATGTATGTATTGTGTTTTACATGGGTTAGTGTTGTGTACGTACGATTCCGTGTGCGTGTGTGTGTGTTTGACGTATATAAGGGAGGAAGAGACCCCGCATGGCATTGTGGAGCAATTAATAATGTCATATTGCACCCCAAACCAACCCCTCTGTCCTTCTCCTCTCTCACAATCGCTCTTTCTCTCTCTTCATTTTCTCCCTTTAATATTTCGGATGAAGGAAGGGGAAACGTTGATAAGTGTGCGGTGTCTACGTTTCATTCATTTATATACCACGTGTAGGTATGTGTCGATATCGCATGTATTACGCGCGCTTCGGAGCAAACGAACCTGCGGATGCATCGTCATTTACACACGTGCGCAATAATCTTTCTATATCATGATACGCACGTGGAAGAAATTTTGAAAACTGCACCGCAACGACACTTTTCAACGGTGTTCGACCAAAACGGAGAATAAAAAAAAAAAAAAAAAAATGATGAAATTGTGAACCAGTTTTCATCCCATAATCGCCGTGCCACGTTGCGCGTCGCGTTGAAGAGTTTGGTGTAAGAATGTTGTTCGGGGGCGAGAAAAACCGAGAAAAAGAGAAGAAGAGGAGGATCGTTTTAGTCGTTTAGTCGTTTTTAGAGTTTAGCGTTGATGTTGATGTTGGTACTGCTGGTTGAGGACTTTTAGGAGGGTTGAATTTGTTAAATTCCTCCATAGCCGCTGCTATGCGAGACGGGAAAATATACCCGTAAGAGCGTGGGCTGTTCTTTTTTCTTCCCCCCCCCCCCTCTCCTCTCCTCAGCATTATAAAAGTGAGTTTCATACTTCGTTCAGGTCATTCTCCTAAACACTGAACAATTCATTGTTACGTATTAATATGCGGAGCAAGCCCGAAACAATTTAACATCGTAACGTATATTATAGTTGAGTTCGGTGAGATCAGGGTTTCGCGAAAAGGGAAAAAGGGGGAGGGACAGGAATGCGACCCCGGTAACCTTAAAGTTCGCGACCCGCCGCCGCCTCTCTTTTGAATTGTTACTCGCTTTATTTATGAATTTCATTTATAGATTATAGCTTGCTCTCGACGTATCAAACTATTATACTATGTATACCATACTATACACTACATGAGCACTAAATACACCCGCGCGTACCACCCGCTCCTCAGGGTTTCGAGGAGAGTCCCGGACTCCGGTCGGCACTTTGTTTAATTAAAGCCATAAATCAATGTCAATTAGTTGGCCACAAAACTGCCGCGTAATTAATTATAATTAACGATTAATAATAAATAATTAGCCCGGGGATTCCTGCGAGTCATTCGACCGGCTCGCTTCTTCTTCTTCTTCTTCTTCATCTTCTTCATCTTCGTCTTCTTGTTTCTAGATATATATGTATACATTTACAGTTTCTATTTCGTATGACCGTCGTATCAGTCGATGTTATAGCTACGCGCTCCGATCATGTTCCAATCCTCTACCATCCGGTCTAAAGACAAAATCATAAATTTGTCCTTGATTTGTTCACGAGCTATTGCGTTTAAGCTGAGAAAGAATACTCCAGGATTAAAATGTGGTAAACAAAAGTTAAGAATTTTCATGACATTCCCATCCAGAAATAGTATTTTTTTTTTAAGAATATTTTGTTGTCGGATCTTAAATCTTTTTTTTTCCATCCACTCGCGTGGTCGTCGGGAAGGTCAATTCTAATTTTATAAAACATAATTTCTTCTTTTTTTTTTTCTACAATTTTGTTTGCTGTTTGCTGTATTCTTTTTTTTTCTTTAATTTTGCATGGCTTTATCATTTTTTGATTACCGTGAAATAATAGCTGCACTGAGTATAAACGAGACTCGTAAATCAGTGGCCTAATGAATTCAACGTCCGGGCGTCGCGGCGCCCCGACGTCTCTTCGATCCTCGCGCCGTCGCGCGCGCGTTGCGGTATGGGGATAGAGAGGGGCTTTCCCTTCCCTTCCCTTCCCTTCTTCTCTTCTGTACTTTTCTCTCTTCTCTTCCTTTTATTCCCCACCCTTTGTTGTAGGGGGAGATTATACACATACCCGTATACCAGCTAGTCTGTCTGTCTGCCTGCCTGCCGGCCTGCCTGCCTGCCTGCCTGTCTTTGCATTTATCTTTACGAGTTCAGAGATACACCAGAGGATCCCTTATAGCTCAATCTCTCTCTTCTGCTCAGTATAAGACTTCCATGTATACCATGTCGACCCGTAAGTTCTGGCTTTGCCAGAAGCAGGAAATAAACCTTAAAATATTCTTCTTTTAACCCTCACGCGTCACAAGTTTGACAACCATCGTGAAAAATTGGTGAGAAATATTTAGTATCTAAAGTCAAAAATTCCGTCACCCCAAAACTCGTGATGGGTTTGGATGGAAAAAAAGATGGGCAATTTTCTCAAAAAATATTCGTTCATTTTGTTTTATAGTCTTTTGAATCTGGGGGGTTGTAGTTTAATTCCTCGATATTATCCTTGTTTCTCCGGGTCCCTTTCGTACACGATTCTTTTTACTTATGTATTTATTTTGATTTTTCTCTTTTTTTCTCTCTCTTTATATTCTTGACATTTTCTCTCTCCGTTCGACTCACGCGAGTAACCGAAGGGTTCTTCAGATCCGCCATAGAAACCGGTCGGTCAAGTTAGTGTTGTATCTACCTTATCCCTACTCCAGGGACCACCTGCTCTTCCAAGGTGCGTCATCCCGATCCTTGATCTTCGGCCCTTTAGGTTTCACATCCCGTTTCTCGTCGTCTTCGTCGTCGATTATAAGGTTAAGAAGAATTCGAAGAAACTCTTGCATCATTTTACGAATTAAATTGCGACCAACATTCGGATATAACTATCGTATCCAAAAAGTATCGATATCCAAAGCCAAAGAAATCTACGAGAGTTGTTTAATAAATTAAGAAAACTAAAAAAACTGAATTCCTTTTCTTTTTCTTTCGACGATGCAGCTGTTGCACCTGTACCGTGTTAACCTAATTCTTTTAGTCAGCTGTTCGTTAGAACGAACACGAGACATGTTTGTTGCCGGGGAAAAGGTCAAGGCCAAAGAGAAATCCAGATCCAAATCCACAGGGAAATCGTTAATTTTCTTTACTTCTCGATCTAGTCGCTTCTTTCGAAAATGATCACGACTGTGGTACATGTACGTATACCACGATTACAAGGTAATCCTGACGCGAACGCAAATTGTTCTTCTCTTTCTTTTTTTATTTCTTCTTTTTTTTTCTTCTAACTTTCGCTTCCTCCGTTCTGAAAGTCGTCCTGTAGGGGTTAATCGTCGCCGAGATATCTCGTCCAACAATAAGCTTCTCGAGAGTAGATCGTCGAGTGGGAAAAGAGGGCGGCGGGGGTTGGGGTGTGGGGTGGGTGAGTGGGGAGTTTCCAGAGTGGCAGAGAGATGAGACGAAGGGAATCGAATGGAACGCGTGAAATGGACAAGTCTTGTTGAGGGTTGAAAGGGGCGAGAAGTAAAGTGAGGAGGATGGAAAAGAGAGGAGAGCGAGAGGGTAAATCTTAAATAAAGTGATATGGAGTGCTTTCGTACGGTGGTGTATATTCACCCGCTTCTCACTTCTTCTTCGTCCTCTTCTTCTTCTTCTTCTTCTTCTTCTTCAGTTCGCTTAGCACAGACTTACCACTCGACTATTTCTTCAACACATTTACTCATATACATATGTATGCAGATAATGCAAAGAACTATGTACATCTAGTTGCATGTACATATATACGATATACATAATATGTATATATGTACGTGCATATGTAATGTGTACACGTACGTACGGGACAGATATTGTTCGACCGTAGAGGCTTCTACCACATCAGGTTTTTATACCCTGTACCATCTCGATTCGACGTCGATGTTCTTCCGATAGGAAAAAGAGAAGAAAACTAACCTTGGTTGTGTTGAAATTTATAGGTACGGTACGGTTCGGTTGGGTGAGGTCAGGTTAGCCTCGATTTTCCTATACCTACCGCTACTCCGAGGCCAAAGTTCAGGCCTTACAACAACCTCTAAGAGTCTTCGTTTCATATTTTATGTCTATTTAAATATTTTACAAACCCATACGATTCGAATGTCTCTACGTTGCTCGTATAGCTTTTCGCATTAATTATTTAAAGACATCGTTATTATTCACCGGATTATATTAAGAAACGGAGAATACGGAGTTACACCAAACAAGGGTAGGACAAAACCCCCCTCCTTTCGATTTTGTTTTGACTAGAAAATTTTTCAAAGATTTCTATATATTTTGATTACATGTTTTTTTCTTTTTTTTTTTCTCTCATTGTTATCTACTCACCGCATATTGTGTGTTCTTGAAGAGCTGCTAATGTGGGTTGTGAAGAGGGTATATAATGTAATATAATATAACACCATATACCGGAGTTTATCGATGTATGTACACTACACGTGTGTCTATGTGTGTGTGTATGTAGTTATGGATATAGCTTGCGTGTGTTCGTATATACCGCGGCGACAAACGAGCCGGAGAAGTTTATTGATTTCGTCGTCGTCGTCGTCGTTGCCGGTGCCGTTGCCGTCGACGTCGACGTCGTCGTTGTTGCTGCTACCGCTGCCGCTGCTTTCCACCCCCCGTGTAGGTGTATAAGCGCGTCGTCCTAGTCCCATATTCAGAGAAAATTCGCAACACGGAATGGTAGTGTGGGTCGTAGTCCTCCTACTCCTCCTTTTCTTCCTTTTCTTCTTCCTCCTCCTCCTCCTTCCTCTCCCCATTTTCGGAGTGCAGTGGTCCATAGCTGAGTGCTTTATTGCTGTCTCTCTCCATTCTGTATCTCTGTCTAGGAGCAAAAGCGAGATGAGAGAGAGAGAGAGAGAGAGAGAGAGAGAAGGAGAGGGATGGATCCAAATTGAAATGTAATGTATCCACCCCTCTCTCCTTCTCTTCTCTCTTCTCTCTACTCTCGCGGTGGTAGGTGCAGGGCTCCTCTTTCTCTCTCCTTGGGAAAGGCAGTCGGCCTCTTCCTACGCTATGGCACATAATGCGAGGGGTAAGGGAAATAGGGGGGTGGGTAAGTATAGCTGATTTACTGCTTCAGGGCTTAATGGAGGCTGTTTACTGCTAATTAAAACCAAACCCATTTATACCGTATCTGGCTCTCTTACGTGAGTTAACCAAAAAGACTTCTGATATTGTATGTACGAACACACTGTAAGGATACATTCACGGTATATCGATACTTTCTTCCGAACATCGTCTTTTTGGTAGATCTTTTCTTCAAATTCAAATTCGTTTTTCTCAAATTCATACATCAAACGTTACCGATTATCGTATAACGTGGAAAACTCATCGGTCACCACGGACCAGTGGTGTTCTTCTTTCTCTTTCCCTCTCTTTTTTTTTTGGTCAAATATGGCGAACGATCTGTGTGTTTTTTCGAATGTCCGGAGCAAAGTAGAGTAGGCGGCGGTTGTTCGTCGGTATTGTGGGGTATATCGGGTTCGATTGAGCGTTGAATTCAAGTTTTTAAAGAGGGTGATTATAGCTGTGCGTAAAAATAAATTGAATTCCTGTCAGGGTGTACTATGGACTGCAAAGGAATCCTTTGTGCATTGGGCCTAACAACTGGGTCTTTGTTCGCTGTTGGTTCGTTCTCTTTGGTCGAATGGAAAAAGGGCCCTTCCTCTCTCTCTCTTTTTCTCTACGTATACCACTATTTTTAATATAGGTATAGGTACCACCACTACATACTCTTAGCTCGACGGCTCCAAAACGTAGTTCAAACTTTTCAAATTTATTATTTGTTTAGTCCCGTTTCTGAATGGGACCCTGGAGATTTATTAGTTTTGACGGCTTTTCAGTATGGGAATTCGAGTGTACCGATGTGTAGTCCCTATTCCCCGCTCCCTCTCTTTTTCCGCCTGCATACCTCACATTCTACCCTTGATTTTTTTCTTTTTTTTCCATTTAATTTCTCTCTATCCCCCTGCGTCGTTTACGCAAGTCGTACTAGAATTCGAGTATATACTCGAATTTGCATAGATCTGTTGAATCGACCATGAAAATAATTTCAATTCGACCTGCATTTCAAGTTCGACTGTTTCGCCTACAAAGAGTTTTGATCAAACGTTCTTTACATTCTCTTCGCTAAT
This sequence comes from Athalia cordata, assembly GCA_963932425.1. Lineage (NCBI taxonomy): Eukaryota > Metazoa > Arthropoda > Insecta > Hymenoptera > Athaliidae > Athalia > Athalia cordata. The sequence goes on from OZ010626.1 coordinate 40,466,043, forward strand.
AGTCTGTCGGTATAATGGGGACGAAGTGAACGGCTATCTTATACCGAACTTGATCCCGATGGTAATGATGATTATGATGATGACGACGACGACGATGATGAGGATGAGAGTTTGAGAGCGGGTGGTTTCTTACACAAATATACTTTGAGAAGTTATATAGTGAACATATACTAAACAGACTGACTGAAGTGAATCTTGAGTACATGGTTATAAATGATCTATTGACAGTTCGAGATCCCATTCTGTATATATTCGTTCAGCAGCAGGGGTGCCTTGGAGATTCGACATGGATTAGAGACCTCTAATAGTGGCTTGCGTCTTTATCCGAGCTTCGACAGAACAAGAGAGAAAGAGAGGGAGATAGGAAAAACAAGGCACAACAAATAAATATCAAATGAAATGAATGAAGAAGAAAAGCAAGTGAGATAGAAAGATACAACGAAAATGCGTCATGATGTATAAAGAAAAAGGAGAGACGGGCCTAAATAATAATAATGATAATGATGTTGGTATAGTAATAGCTTAATCGATGATGTATCCGGTTCTCGGTGAAGGAAGTCGTACAGAAATGGAATAATATCAAATGTCAATAGGTCAGACTGCGGTATTAATTCTTCCGTTTTCGGCGATGTTATTATTAATTTTTTGAAATCACGTGCTTCTCGCCTTTATAGCGTTGTAGTTTTTTTCTCGGTTCCACATCTCCTCTTTTCGCACACCCTCCTATACGCTCAAACTGCACGCTCAGCTTCTTCTCGGAGTCTCTTACTTCTCTCCATCCCCCTTAACCCGAGCTAGGATCACTTATACCGGCAGTACCGTTTTATCGGGTGTCGCCGCGGGTTATCGCAGCTTCTGGGGGGTGGGAAGGGGCGGGTGGAGGGTATAAGAAAGAGCGAAAGAGCGCGAGGGAAAGCGGAGGAGCAGGAGGGGGATGAGCCGTGACACCTGTTGGCGGTACAACATCTTAAATCCACCCCTCTTCTCCTCCTCCTGTTTCATCTCTCACCCTTCTCTCGAAGGGAAGAGAAAGATAAAGAAAAAGAAAGAGAAATTTCCCTCCGCGCAATGAACCGCCAAATAAATGTTTGATGTTGCCCACGGTTTTACATTCCACCTTTTTGAAGCGAAAAAAAAAAGAAAAAGAAAAACACATTTTCCACTGGATTGAGAATAGAAGAATCTTCATTCCGATCTCAACTCCTTAAATGGTTAATTTTTATTCGCATTATTTTTTTTCCCATATGATCAAAGCGCAGCAGTTTTTTTTTTTTTCTTTTAAGAATCTGAAAATGTGCTTTTGACAAATTCGATTTTAAACCGAGAATTAAGAATGAAGATTCTCATCATCGTCGTCATCATACTTTACTCGTTTTTTGCCAGGAACGAAAATAATGGTGATTAACCCGACCCTAACTTTTGCCGTACGTATAAGGCAGGGATGATTTAAGTTTCGTTTTGACTAGTTTTCTCAACTTTAGTTAGCTACTCTATACCGTTCCGCTGCTCTTGCTGCAGTTAAGTGTAGAAAGAGGTTAACCAGGGTTGACTATTACCGGATGGTTTGCTGCTGCCGCTGCTGCTGCTGCCGAGGGGTTTTTTGGATGCCGTCAACGACTCGTTCCGAATCATCCAACCGAAAGTCCCGGTCTTGACAGGGAGAGATCTGGACCGATGTAATCCGATCCTTAATAACTCACCCGTTAGGGACGACTACCAGGCCGACGCGACGTGTTTATCCTCGTCTTTCGCGCTCCTAGAGTCCTCGATCTACACGAAATTTAAAATACCATTTTTCCTATTCTTCTCTTTATCATCACCTAGAGATCTGTATAGACCATGAACCAGAACGGGCTTCGCAAAGCATCTTTCGTTCTACACGCAGCGGATTAAAAACGCTCCTTTATTAGGATTACTGCACATATCCGTGTGAAAATTAATTAGCTCGTCCCGACGTCCATTCGTTTTTCGGAGCTTCTATTAATTGTTATTATTCACGTGATAGGGAGTTGAAATGAGAAAATGAATATCGTTGGTTTTTCCAGACCATTAACGCCCATCCAAATCGTAATTACTTTTTATCAATGGCGATTTTTTACCGATAAGACAGACAGAAACGAAAAAGAGGAGGATCATCGGTGTACAAATTAAAGGAGGTAGAGGTGATGTCACGGCGGCGTTGCGATGCTTCACTTCACTTTGTTGTCTATCTATGTGTACGTGGTACATAACCTAACCTTATATATACTCGAAGCTAATCTGCGATCAAGATAAGTCCTGCAACTTGTAATCGTGCATTATACTAGAATCTAGATGTAGTACCAGCTCGCAACGATCCGCTCGAGGGGTCGGTCGGTCGGTCGGTCGGTTGGATTGCTGCAGAGATGAGATCATGAGATCCTACAAGATACATATTTTGTCTGTGTATGTGTGGATTGGATATGAGATCGAGATATTCGATGGCAAATACGTACACGTATAATACAGGTACGAAATTTCCAAGATACGAGCTATTGAAGTGTTTGTGCGGTTTCGAAGAAAAAAATTTATTCACATTCGTATTCAATTTTTCAAACACCCACACATCGTGTGTTTCTTCAAAGAGTATAATATTTTGACTCGGAAATTTATTGAACAAAAAAAGATCTCGTTAAATTAAGTGACATTGCTTCACTTTATAATAGGTAATTTTAATGAATAGGCATTCATTGCCAATGTTATATTCAGCTCGATGGTGTCTTAATAAATACATACAGCGATACATCGGTTTGTTATAGATATTGGAGAAGCAGATATCTTGTACAGTAGATATATACATGTGCACATATATACCTCGTATATACCTAGCATCTAAAATCTACTTTGGGATCGCGTGGAGAGGAAATCTCTGGAGAGGCATGGAATCAATTATCGTGACTTTCACTGCGTAGGCGCGCCACATCTGTTGCGCTTTATATATGTACACGTATCGTATGTATACATACGAAGGTATATGCAGGTACCTAAAATCACCTACTGCTATTGCCGATGACTCCGCATTTCGCGCTTTCTCGAAAACCTCCTCCATCATATCGTTAATAATTATTTATACATATGTATAAAATAACAAATAGATTAAATTAAATTAAACCTGATGCATTATACGGTAAATTTTTTTCACGTCTAAACACACACGTACACTTATACGTGAATACAAATATTTTGTGTATATCTTGTGATTTTCGTTTACCAAACGCTGCACGGTGCGCGCGTGCAACAGATGAAATTAAATATTACATGCCACCCAAGAATATATCGAGTGGTTGGGTAAACATTTGACAGGGCGTTGGGTGTAGGTTGCGTTTCTCGTTACGTTTGAACTATCTGCTCGTTTAACACGCGCACTCGTAACTAACTAGTCGTAAAGGTAAAGTTAACCTCACCCTTAGGTAACCTGTAACTTGGACCAACTCGAACTGAAACTCAACGCGGCAAAGTATCCGAACATGTCCAATACACATTCGTACTTGAAGAAGAAATCTCTCAGATTTTAAATAAACAAAACGTACGTGAACGATCTGTCTAAAGACGCGTTGGGAAGGAATGAGAATCGGTATAAAAATGAAAAAAGAGAAAAAGGAGGTTCGGTACCGAGGTGACCTAAACAAACAGTTGAAGAACCATCGAGCATATAGATATTGTCGAGTATATACCTCTGTATTGACCATACACGTGTGTACGAGTGTGTGTGTATGTAGATACGTATATACGTATTATATGCTGGAAGCAGGAATAAGAATAAGAAAAAGTAGAATTCTCACTTCTTTGTATCCTTAGCCATCCTCGATGCTGGTGCACCGAGTCCAGGCACCTGCACTCTACGGTCTTTCTTCTTTTCTTATTTCATCCTTCTTTTTATCTTCATCTTGCACATTCGTATTCTCTCGCTCGCTTTGAAGCTTCGTTCACCTTATTCCAGTGTAAATCGAGCCGCGATCGGATCCCGTATTAGGTATGTGAGAGAGAAAGAAAGAATATTATGTAAAAGTGGAAAGGAAAATATATAGCACTTGCTCTCCTCTGGTTTATCTTATACCTACCTATAGTGGATTTCTTCCTCTTCGAACATCACCTCGGATTCAATCCCATGTTTAATACATACGTCCTAGAAAATTCTTCTTTCAATTCTAATTTTTTTTTCCACTACATAACACAAATTATCAAATCGATGAACGAGGATTTAGATTTTAAACGTGTTTAGTGTTTTACTTGGGCTTCCTATACTCGAGGTAAAATACCGTGCGTCATAATGCGTGCAGTATTATACGTTTATCTCGATCCTCTTTCTCTTTCTCTTCCTGTCTTCCTTATGTATGATGTTATTACCTGTATATATATGTATACCGTTGATCGTCAGTCGGGCAAAATATTGATTTAATTATCTCCCCGTGGATAATTTAATAATAGTTTATGATAGCCGTCGTTGTCGTGCCGCGTCATGATTTGTCCTTCGTTGTGTGTACAATCTTTCTGTTAATACGACGTTGTAAATGTGTAGAAATATTATATGGACGTGCGATATGTGGTGGTGGTTTGGAATCACATCATATACGTATACGTTTACATGCCGCACGTTCGAAAGAGAGAGAGAAATAGAAATGGATGAGCTGGTTTTCCATTTTTTTTTTTCTTTTATTTTATTTTTTCAACCTTTTTATAGCACATATTGTTATATAACCGATATTCACTATTCACTTACATCATATCAATAGCTCATTCTTTTTTCCTCTCATTCACATCATTATACACTCAACCAGGTTCACATTCATCCGCAAGTCATGTGAGAGGGTCAGTCTTAATCTCGTCATTTCTTTTTCTCTTTTTCTTTTCTTTTCTCTCTTTCCTTTTATTTTTGTTTTCCGTCTAGTTGCATTACCACTTCGTTACTAGAAATGACTCAGCACGTTACGTATTATTATACATAGGATTTTTATATACGTACCGTATGGATATCAAACTGCAAGTGTATTTAACGAAACATTTTTATTCACGCTATTATGCCCTGTGGACTTCCTCGTATACGTACTAGTTGAATTGTACATTGTAGTTTGAATTGTAATTACGGAATCTTCTAGTATTCACCTTGAATTCATATCGGAGGGAAATGAATTTGGTCATTTTAATCGCGATTCAGATCCGATTGCAGAATTGTCTTCAGATATCCATATCTCTAATGGCACAATTCTTTTTTCTTCTGTTTCAGGTGAGTTTCAATTATTAATGGATTCTTACTCCAACACTCGTACACACGCTGCATGTATATGGTAAGAAATGCATACTACATGTCTGAATAATTATACGTGTATTTGGATATAATTTACATGGAAAATAATTAAGGCACCATCTCGATTTACACCCTCAGTACATATATATGACTATATATAAATAAATAAATAAACTATCGCGGATACACATAACGTGATCTATAAATATATAGTATACATACGTACGTATATGTGTAATATAATTATATTTGACAATCAGGACCGTCGTCGAGTTAACGCAGAGCTGCTAGTGTAATTAACAAATTAATTAAATCCAACATCGTATAGTTTACCAGTAACAAATATGGAGGGTGGTGGATGGGTGGGGTGGAGTGTGGGGAGGGAAGGGAGGAACTCCGTTAATGATATTAGCTACGTACGTATATTACGAACGAAAATATACACATATATATGCACATGTATTTAGCACATACGCGTATGAATAGTTCTATATAGAAATGTATATACAGGATAACCACGTACTACATCGATATGAATCGTAATTAATGATCACTTCTATAATGATTTTGTTAACAAGATCTTATTTAAATGGTATTTGTTTTTTTTTTGGTTCTTTTTTTCAACTTTTCACATTTCACGAACAGTTGTTGTGCGAACGAATCCTTCTTAAATCCTAAATACCTACTCTAAAAATTTGAGATCTCAGAGATTTTTGGACCGGTGGAAAAAAAAAAGAAAAAGAAAATGATCCGGACAATGGTGATGAAAAATTAGAGAAATACATATAGGGAACAATAGAGGCGGTATATATGTACGTGTGTGCATATACTTTTATACAGTTTGGGGGGGGAGGAGGGTGGGTGGAAAGTATAAAAAAATAAATAAATGAGAAATAAAAAATTGAAAAAAAAAGAAAAAAAAAAGGCAGCAAAAGGTATACAAATATAAGTTGGAAAGCTCCCCACTTCCGTTGGTGGAGGAGCGTTTCCGGTCAGATTCCTGCCAACTTTCGAGTGCTTTGAATTACAGATAACGATGCTGCTGCTGCTGCTGCTGCCGCTGCTCACTTGTTGTCGTTATCATTGTTATCATTATTATACTCACTATTATCGTTATTGTTGTTATTATGATAATCATTATTATTATCATTGTTATCATTATCCGACTCATTATTATCCGACGAAGCGTATAATCTAGGGATGTATCCTATACCTGTGTAAGTGTATACTATAGTTACGTGAATATATAGATGTATCATTTTATGTATCCATATATATATACATGCAACTATATATAACGCTTTAATGATTACTGCAGTAACGTGGAACAATTTATTACAACCCTTTAATTATCGTTCGGATTATTATAATAATTGAACCTCATATGATCCGCAAGTTCAGAATATACAGACCCGTGTAATAATCGGTATGAAAAGTTAAAAAATGTTTGGTATATGATCGTGCAGGAGACTTTTCTTTTCGTTCATTTTTTTTTTCTTATGGTTTCTTTTGCGGATCTCATTCATAATTGAACATTAATTGTCTTATTACCTCACTATAATCCAACTCCCCTTTTACCTCCCTCTTATCTGATTTGATCGAGTGATTTTCCCTTTGTTCATCGTTACCAGGATATTCTTGCAGCAATAGCAGAAGCAGAAGTAGCAGATTTATCTATAAAAGCTCGCGCTTCAAACTCTTGGAAATCCCCCCATGACTCCTACCTACCTACCCATACTTATCTACACTTCGCCTATACCTATACCACGGCTACCGCCGCCGCCGCGCCGCGCCGTTCTTCTCCTTATTTTATCCCGTTTCAAATTGGATTTAATAATCTGAATTTGCATAATACTTGTGCAAGTCGTAACAACCCCCTTAACTCGCTATCCTTCTATGTATCTAGCCACCCGTCTATATCTGTCTCATTTTATTTTTATATTATAATTTTATAGATATATATTATACCTCTTGAATCATCAAAGTGTGATAAATCTTGAAAATTATATATTTCAACGAATATGTTTTCCTTGTTTAATCGCACTATCTTAACTGTTATTATATCATCACATTTGTCTGTATTGAAAGAAAAAAAAAAAAAAAAACGAAGGATAAAAAAGAAAGAGCGTTATTTGAGAGGCGATTGCATAATGCGACATATTGCTACTAATACCCGAAATATTATTTTCTATTTCTATTTTTTTTATTTTTTTTCATTTATTTCGTTTGGCACCCTCATTTCCAGCTTCCCTACAAATCGTGCGTCCGAAATACATATGTACAGATGTGTATGTATATGTATACATATTTGTCGGTATGATGAAAAGAGAGAGTAATTCTAGGGGATGTTATTTTGTCCATGTGGAACGATCCGTGTAAGCTGAGAACCCACCGAATGCGCTGCAGCCTACTCTTCATATACATTTGCACATATGTATATAGAACTACCCTTGTTGCTGCTCGATGCAGTTTCAGCATATTCACAGTTCATCTGTACTGTTACGATGTTGCGTATTTAGTTCAATATGGTCTCCTTCTTTTTTGTCAATCACTTTTCCCTTTTTTATTTTTCCTTTTTTTTTCGTCTCCATTTTATCTCGTTCTTTTTTTACTTGCAATATCTTGTGCAGAGGGATATCGGATTTGGGAAAATATTTGAAAAAAAAAAAAAAATACGACTCACTAAAAGTAAACTACTAAAAGTCCAGGAGAAGGGTGCAGTATCAGAGATGTGCATGATAATGTGCGGGCAAAAGAGAAAAGGAAAATCAAATTCAGTTTTATATATCGTATATGCAAGAGGCATGGAAAAGTTGTGATAAATTTGACGAAAAGAGAAAACAGAAAAACGGAAACGAAATAAAAAAATAAAAAAAACAAAACAAAAAGAAAAGATATGTGTTTGACAGATATTGACTGAATCCTCCAAATTCTCTACTCCCCATTTTTATATAGAATCGTTTCACCCCACTCTTTTCGCTCTTTTTAAAATTACCATAGCGTATTCTCCACCCCAAGAGTCGAGAGAACAGCTGCTACCACCTCCCCTCGTTCCCCTAAATTAGCTATATATATATCACGACCCTTCATCCTTCGGCATCTGATAAACTGATAGTATGTACCGTTACATGCCAAGGGTTCGTTGAACGATCGAACATCATCGACGTGTACGAAGAATTATTGTTAATTTTATTCTATAAAAAAGTGTTTTTCACTTTTTAATTTTCGTTCATTCGGTTGGTCGGATCAGTTTCTTTTTTTTCCTCTATCCCGCCAAATTTCCTTTTACCTACAACTGCAGCCCGGATTAATTTTTGAAATCTTCGAATTTTCGATATCATATCCACCCTGATTTTATGTAACTTTTAGAAAATTTATTAACTGGGAAAAAGCGATATCGGAATCGTAATTTCTCGGTTCCTTTTCTCAAATTTTTTTTGGTTCTCTCTCAGTTTTTTTGTCCTTTTTCTCTTACCACCCTTTATTATTGGAGTACGTTCAGCGTTTTACGAACCAAATTAGGGATAAGTGGCAGTCGCTCATTTTATGGTCTTATCTCTCTCTACGGAAGGTACGATAGGTATAGAAATGATATTAAATTTCTTTATACTTTTGCCCTTGCGATCTCTGCATATCGTTGAAAGTCAAGACGATCACCTTTGGAGGGAGGACTTGATCGAAATTATCTTTTTCTGGTTTGTAATTCCATCTCGTCAACGAACAAATGAGGGATGAGGCTCTGGGCTCATGATTAATTAAGTAAAAAGGGTTTATGTGCATACTTTAATTCATTATCATATAGATATTCTAATATTTATAGGGGTGCAAACTACTCTATACAAAAATCGCTACTCATCTGTTAATAATTGAATTGAATTTAGTTTTGTATGTGTGTATAGTTTGTAAATTTATTCAATATTCTGTTTTCGAATACATATAATTATTATATCCACTACATACTGTACTATATGCATTATGTAGTACGCGGGGGGAAAAAAGTTTTTAGTCGGAAGGGGTGGACCACTTTTCATTTCGTATAGAAAAATCCCCTTCATCCCTTGCTTGCTTTTCTCCTTCGTCCCCCTCTCTCCATCGTCAGTTTTCTACTACAATATGAAAAACACAGAAAAACTAACAGAGAGACAAATAGATAGCGGTGTAGGTACCAGCTGTCAAAAAAGAACCCTTAATTATTCTATTAAACGTACCGGGAATTTCATTTCTATCTCGATTCAACGTCTCCTGTTCTTCGCAAAGGAATGAATTCTCCGTTTATAATATCGAGAATAAGTTTGTCTTTTTTTTTTATTCTTCACTTTCACGCTGTAAACCTAGAGTCGTAAATATTTTAATATTCGGTTTAAAATCATCGATAATTATGAATTGGCTGAGAATTCTTCGTTTAAGTTTTTGCCGGTTTTCTTCTTTTTTGTTCTTCGCAAAGCGTACGTACCCACGTTTCGGTCTTTTCAAATTATGTTGTTCATTTTTTTTTTCAACGGGTAAAATGGCAAGGACGGGTGGACGAACCGAAGGCACTTTCCATTCTACTCGTTACGCAATTACAAAATTAACCACCAGCTATTTTTCATTCTTCCAAGTTGCGTTTTTCTTTCTTTTTTGTTTTTTCTTTCAAATTATTTAATTTTTAATATTTCCGTTTTACTACTTTCTTTCCTTCATTCGTTTCATCCTCTTCTATTTCGTCGGCATTCCACGACGCCCATCAAACTCGACCAATCACCGCATAGTTCCGGTGTTTACGACCAATCACGTTCCAAACAACCAGAGAGAGGAGCTACTCGCCTACCGAGTATAAATGCATCGTTCTCTCTTTCTTTTTTTACCTTTTGGTTTTTCTTTTTTTCTCCTTTTTTTTTTCTTCTCGTACTCTTCTCCGCCTCTTACGCTTCGCGTTATACGTAGGTATATGTATGCAACGTTGCTGCTGCCGCTGCTGCAACTCGGACAGGAAAATTGCTAGCGGCAATTTTGTGCCGCAACGCGAAATCGCTTCAAAGTTATAAACTGCCCAGTATAAGATACCGCCAGCTTTGCCCATAACTTAACCTCCAGCGCGTGCAAGTGCAGCTTTGGCTATACTATAATACTATACGCTATCCCTATGTGTAGCCTATAACGCCGATATTCATTTCTCTCAAATGTTCACCATGACGCCTTTTAAAATTATTAAACAAAAAAAAGTTACAACCATTTGCTTCTATACTTTTCTACGATACGTGGAAGAAAAAAAAAATCATGGTCATGAAAAGTACAGATGCTATGCAATTGAACTCTTGAGAAAAACTTCTATATACCGTAATCTATGCTTGTTGCTCCAATCATCGTTTTTTTTTTCTTCTTCCTCTTCAACTCCCGTACTTTACACCGATTCATCTGTACAGCGAGATGAAGAAAGGGGCTGGATTTTTGGGTATTCCCATCTTCGGTAGTTGACTATGCAATTTTCTCGTACAAACATAGATAGCTATATACACATAGAGACTAATATGTAGTATAAGCGGATGCCATACCGAACGTGAAGGGAACGTGTAGGGGTGGGGGTAGGGGAGGGTTGGCGCTTGCCAAAGTCAAGTACAGAACCGCGAAGCCACCAAAACTCCCCTAATGACTAAACTTGCTAATTTCTACCAATTACGAGCATCGCGTCTTCTAATGCGAACCACATTTCGCCAGTCCAATCAGGAGTCCCTACACAACGTATACGTATGTAACAGCTAACGTAGTATATATTGAGTGTGGAGTACGAAATTGCTGAACGAAGAATTGAAGGCATAGTTTGAAGTTCAAACCACCACCGACTGACCTATACACATCGCCATTGTTACCTTTCTCTCTCTCTGTATATAGGTATACGTATAATATGAAAACTATTGAAAATTTCAATCTGAAACTATACACATTATAGATAGGTATTATGTATATGCTAATTTTGTACAAACTGAAAGTCGATTAGAGTGCATTATATATTTGGTTTGATTTTGATTTTGATTTTTTTCTTCTTTGTTTCTTCAGACAAACGAGATCGCCGGGGCTTTATCTCGTAATAGATTTGTGCAGTGTTACGTACGACTTTGGAATCCATCGGTGTTGACAAATAAATTTAGCATACTTGATTTCGTGGAATTACTATAAAGAGGCCATCCTCACCTGCTACTGATGCAGGCGCAGCTGAGCTGAGTAGTGTAAATGAAGATTCTCTAATAATAAATTTCGTTCGCCATCGTGTAATAGAAAACAATTAACATGTTGGCAATGCAGTTATACGATTAGTTAGAACTGAAAAAAAAGAAGAAGAAGAAGGAGGAGGAGAGGAGAAGAGAAGAGCAGAGCGGAGTGTAACGAGGAAAGGGATTTGCATCCCTGCCAACTGCGTCTTACGAAATTCTAATTAAGACGCGACGACTGCCAACTTAATTAACATATTCTAACGGTGACGAACCTCCGACTATTTCATCCATCCAGTTATCAGACCGATGCTTTTCCCTCTCCTTTTTTCCCCCCATACCAATTTTTATTTTCTTTGCAACAAATCTTCACCGAATCTTAACCTGTTGGTATAATAACAAAATTCGGGCTCCATATTTGACTCATCTCCGCGAAACCTTCGAGGCGGGGATGTAAAAAAAAAGAAGAAGAAGGGGTGGATCGTATCTATGGATATGCACATGGGAAGAGTACCTATTTATACGACGAGACGGCGATAGGGGGAGGGGGAGGGGGTCGGGGGGGAGGGAATAATCTCTGATATTACGGTTATACAACCGATGCGTATACGTCGCTACATCAGAATACACTCAGGGTCTTAATACGAATTTAATTAAGCACGGCAGGAGGTGGGGTTTTATAGTGGATATCAGTACGGCCCCCATAACTCTTGTTTCCTGCGAGCGAGAGAGTGGAGAGAGCGAGAGAGCGAGCACAAACGCATTGCGCGAGGAAACCTCCGCGAGAGGTAGAGAAAGAGCGAGAAAGATGGCAAGGGCCGGGGGGGGTGGAGGGACGGAGAGGGGAGAGGAAAGGGGGAGAGGGAGAAGGCACGGGCGGCTCTTACCACGATGAAATTTCATCCTCACCGTGGTATAAATCTCTGACGCATTAATGTTATTATATGCTCTTGGTGTGGTGGTCCCTTAATGCGAACGGACTGAATAATTGAATTTAATATATGGTCACTATAAACATAGCTCACTACGACGTCATATATCGTCGTTGCGCGCATTTTGCTCTTAAGAAAACCATACGCCTTATATACATAACATACCATTCGTTTATTTTTCCCCCCCCCCCCTCCCTCTCTCCACCTCCTTACCCCCTTCTACACTTGTTTGGTACTCCTACTCGTATCATACATACATTACGTACATATGTATAAATATATATATATGTACATACATGAGGCGAAAATATGCGGGGATCTACTCGTAGTTGTTTTTTTTTTTTTTCTCTTATTTATTTATTTATTTATTTTTTATGTTTTTTTTTCGTGTCTCTTTCTCCGTGCCGTATATGAAGTCTTTGGCTGCAGATGCAAGTCCCACAAACGTTATTATACGCTGCTGTTGGCCCTGAAGGTTTAGCAATAACGTGAACCTTTAAAGTGTAAAAGTGTTATTTGCAAACTGTGATCGTTTCGACTTCGAGAGAGAGAAGATTACGGGGTTACGGGCAATATATATACATACATACATATAGCTATGCTATAGCTAGCTTGACCTTAACATGGCCCCCATAAATATTTAATTCTGGCAGCTCGTTACACCGGGAAAAAAATGAACAACTCTCCGCACTTGGATCAATCGCGGTCAGTAAGATCATTTTTGATCGATTTTAACATTCGTTCTCGAAAAATATTTTTAGTTTTTTTTTTGTTTTACCGCAACTTATGGGATTTGAATATAACGTTGAAAATAGAACGCTGCCTTAGATGGCTTGAAGAAAATTCCTTTCTGTTTTTTTTGTTAATTTTCCCTTTTGTTGACTAACGAATAGAGATTGGAACAAAGGGTCAAAGATCGTGGTGAGCAGGGGACAGGGGGGGGGGGGGGTAGAGGTTGTAAATGTATACGCGGGAGAGATTTTTGTGGTCGTGGGACTCCCGATCCTGATCCTGATTTTTTTTTTTTTTTTTTTTTTTTTGTTACGGAGGGGAAACTGTTGCACCGTGTTATCCTGTTGCGCCGTGGTATACGTATTAAAGAGAGAACAAAAACTGAGAAACGAAGTAAGAAAAAATGAAAAAGTAAAAAATAAAAAATCTATAATAAGGATCGCAGTGTTGTTTGTGTGTAGGCTCCGGTAATAATAAGTCATGGGATAACCGAAGGGATAATAACCGACGAAACAAAACCCTGAAGAGTTGCAGAACGATGGAAAAAGAGTAGGAGAAGAAAGAAGAGAAAGAGAAAGAGGAAAGAAGAAAGAGAGAGAGGATGGGGAGGGAGTTGAAGAGGGGCGACCCAAAAATAATCTAATTATTACGAAAAACGATTATAGTAATTAGAGAGACTCTGGCGCCCGACTTCTTCGTCTTTTAGCTCTCTTGGGATGTTGCGGACGGGGGTTTTCTCTTACATGCCCGCTTGTACCGTTTATACATATACGTGTATATCCTATCCGATCATCTTTGTGTTGTGTTTGTGTTTCTTTTCCTTTACTTCTTAGCCTTTGGCTTTCTTATACTATATACCGAAGGAACACGTGCGCGGCAAACGCTATTAGAAGAGTAAAATTAAAAGGCGTATTTCTTAAGATCGTTTCGGGGAATCGTCGAAAAGGAATCGAGAAATATATACAAGATATGATTATAGGAATTATATAGTGTATACTCCATATATGCGGGGAGACCTGCACGAACATCGTCTCTTCGGAGGTATACAGAAACTATTAGCTTCTTTTTTTTCTTCTTTCTTCTTCTTCTCTCCTCTGAAATATATACCCATATTTTGACAGACGAGAAAATTATATTCCAACTCTATGTATACCTACACCGGTTGAAGAACAGTTGAAAGATTTTTATTTTCAATTTTTAAACTTCGAAAATTGTTTTTTATGATTCTTTTGCAATTTAGCCGTACATCACAGGTGTGGGAATGTAGAATTACAAATAGTTTGACAGAAATTAGCCTTGGGGGGTAGTTAAAATCCCTTCGCGAATGGCATTATCCTGGAGAGTTGTTATTTCTATGTACAGTTATATCCAAGCGTTTTCGTACCATAGACCGTGTGGTAGTTAGTGACATAGCTATTATAGAATACTACGAAACAGTATAAAATTACTGCGACCATACAATAAAACCAGCGGGGGTAATTAACAATTAACAATGAAATTAGCAATTAGCGCCTTGGGCTTAATTGGATGTGCAGCAGATGCCAGGTACGGTGACTTAATGGTTTTAGGTTTAGGGACGAACCCGGCTGTGGCAACGCAACCTGGGATATAGTATATACGAACCTACCCTGTATGTCCTTATGTACAATGTGGGCCTCCCCCCCTCCTCCCTCCAATCCAGCTTTTGTACTCCTGCATTTATACCCTATACGTACCTATAATAGGAATTAAAATAAAATGGCGGAAACCTCATGGTTTCTAAGTCTTTTCTTGTTTGTTGCCACCCGTTGGGCAGTCCTTAAGACGGTATTCGTACCTACTTACCTACCTGGAAGTAAAGAAAAAAAAAAAGGAAAAAATTGTACATTATATTGCGAGGGAAAAATCAAAACCAGATAGAAACGACAGGTAACTAACTAACCGTGCCATTCGAAACCGAGCGATATAATCCTCTTTGCACGATTTTACTACCAGTATTACTGTAGGTTATATATTTTAACTATGTGTATATAGGTATATGACTAGGTACGCATACCAATATGGGCATATACCGGTAACTAACCTGCATTGAAATGCTAATCTTATTGTTAAACGAGCCTACAAAGCCAAAAATTGAAAAGGACAATCCAAAGTTTACGAAACCTTCTTCTTATGTTAGACCAAATTTTAATTTGACAGACTATATTTTGTAGTGACCTGCGATTAACGGGAACAGAAGTTTTCAATTACCAGGGTGAATTCATTTTCGTCGATGATATTTTTCTCAAAACTACATCAAAAACTCTGACTTTCCTGGCCTTCGATTCGCAGATTTTCAGGCTTGTTGGTTCTGAGACTGAAAACATGCAAAATCGAATGCAACTTTTTCGCGATCACAGCGTAATACGTTGGAAAAACAAAGAAAGAACGAAAAAAAGAAACTGCCAATCGTGAGTGAGTTTGAAGGTTTTTTTCGAAGACTGTTGGAAGTACAATTCTCTAAATAATTTTGGGGTAGATCGGTTCCGCGCTTTCTACGAACCAATTTCGGGTCGATCCAAAGGCAGAAGAAGAGAGAAATCCAACCAACCCTCCTACTTCTGCACCTCAGTCTCCGCCCTGTCCGCCTACCAACCTCCCCCTCAGTCTTACGACGTAACGGCCTATTTCCTAAACAACAACAATTTAACCAAAATTAGATTTTCCATTGAATGCTTCGCTCTTCCCCCTATATATACCCTGCCAAGAACTCCACGAGCTTCCTTCTCCTCTCCTACATTATACTCCCACAATAAAGAGAGGGTGGTATAATTAAAACAATAGAATGCTTAATTAGAAGGAGTATAGGAAGTCCTCTGGGGTTTGTTCGTATCCACCTATATACTGTACTCGGAAACAAAGAGAATCTCTCACCGCATAGACAAAAATAAAAATGTAAAACATATCAAACTCGTGTAATTTTTGTTCGACTTTTTTTCTTGTTGCAGATTTTCTTACACGGGTACTCGTACGCCGTTCTGCAGGATAATATCATCGATGATCGTCAACAATATACGAATGTGAAGAGGATATAATATTTTCGAATATAAACTGGGCGTAATAATAATCGTCCGGTCTGAATACCGCCCAACGACGATTACTACTTCGTTTAAAAGGAAAAAGAGAAAGAAAAAGAAAAAGAAGAAGAAAAAAGAACAAACAATAAGAGTGTTGAAAATTAAATATAATCAACATACCACGCAACATTATCACCGTAGAGTCTATTTTAGACTCGCGGTTTTTAATAAACTTTCGCACAAAAATTAGTCGGTGGGCTTCCGCGGCCCACCTTAAAACTCGTCAAGCTGGCTAGCGCTCTGACGGCCGGTATGAACCCCCACCACCCTGGCCATCCTGGTCATCAAGGTCATCCAGGTCATCCAAGTCATCCAGCGGCCTATCCTCACCACCAATCGTTGTCCAGCAGTCCTCATCATCCGGGACCTGGTAACGCGCACCATGGATACACTCCTGGTGGCGGAGGGGGAGGTGGCGGTGGAAGTGGGGGAGGGGGTCCCACCACTACCCCCGATCTTCCGAGTCCTCATTCGCCGTCCCACGGGGCACCGTCTGACCCTGGAGCACCTTATACCACCCTCACCGGCAGCCAAGGTATGCCGAGTAACGGGCATCACCACGGGGCGGGGGGTGGAATGATAAGAGAACATCCGCATCACCCTGGACATCCACACCCTCATCATCCGGGACATCCGGCCTACCCGCCTGTTAATCACAACAACAATTGCACGTTAAAGGTGAGTTTTATATGAGTACTTTTGTCGATTTTTATGTGATAATTTTATAGAGTATTTTTTTTTCATTTTTTTTTTAGTAATTTTAGGTTTGGTTTTTACTCGTGGATTTAGTTTTATCAGAAAAAGTTTGAACAAGGGTCAGAATTTGTTGAAAATGGAAGCTTAAATCATGAATAGAAGGTCTAACGAACCCGTAAATGAACTCCATTTGGCCGTATATCACAGTCACGTAGGAATTGGAAGCGGATCATCTTTGTGGAGTCTTTAATATACATATATAAGCTACCAAATCTCTCTTTTCTTTTTCTCTTTTCTCTTTTCTCTTTTCTCTTTCAAATGTATACATGGATTTAGAAAATGGAGTTTAACAATTAATGATGATGAAGTTGGTATTCCTTTTCCACGGTTGTCCCGCATCCATCGGTTATAGTTTACCAATTGGTCGCTGCATTGCCGTGTATGTATGTACATGTATACAGTTATATGTACCTATACAGGTATACATATATTATATACTATTGAGTATATAGTTATTATAGTCCGAGCTGTACGAACGACCCTTAGCTGCTGTTGCTTGCTTAGCTTGGTCATTGAACGTTCAACAATATCCCCATTTAACTGGGACCACCATAGAAACCCTGCATGGGTATGGCCTGTAACCATGCCGGAATAATTGAATAGAGTCTTTCCTCTCTAAGCTACACGGTTGTAGTGGTGGTTGCAGTTGTAGTGGTAATGATGGGTTCTTGGGTCCTTTAACATTTACATCCCTACCACCAGGTTCATCTGGGGCCCTTTCCCCATGTCGCCTTTGCCTTTGCCTTTTCCTTTGCCTTTGCCATGGTGGAAGATATTGTTGAACACTACTTACACACCCATACCGCTGCTGTTGCTACAGCACTCACTTTACCGTAGTGGTTGGTATACGTTTATGAGAACGGGCCCTTTCCACTGACTGGCTGCAACACAAACCGGCAAACATAGAACCTCTCTTCTTACTAAACCCCCACCATGGAACGGTCTTTCCCCTTCCCCCTTCCCCTCGTTTCCTTCTCTTCCTTCCCCGTACCCCCCTGCTATCCCCCACTATTAACCCAACACCCGAAGGACCCTCGGGGCATTCGGGCCCAAAGCACTCGCTTTCCAACCAGTTGGGGCCTGCCTTTCGAAGAGGCAGGTTGTTAGCCGATCGTAAAAGATATTTTATTTTCGTAATCAAATCGAATTGATGTACATGAATTTCTTCTGCATCGCATAAATTTGCCGATGTTCAGATGTAGACAAAAAAGTAATTGTGCTCATTTGATCGAAAATCGTGGTTAAGTTGGAAGAAACGTGCTTTTGCTTTATATTTTTGGTTCTTTTCGTTGTTTGGTTTGTCTCGTGGTATAAAGAAGAGCAAGTTGTTGTACTACTCGTGTATTGCAGTCATGGATTTTATAGTGTTAAAATAATGCCTCCGAACGTAGTGAGTGAATCTCGTAAAGCAGCGGTGGCTTGATCATGCTGTAACGGTGCTGGTGCTGCTGCTGCTGCTGCTGTTGCTGTTGCTGCTCTTAACTGCTGGACCAAACGATCTCAGCCTCTTTCATAAGAGGTCTATTCTTTCCAACTGTTATGTAAAGAATTTATACAAAAACAAGAATATTCGAATCTCTGTTCCGAGGGTTTCGAATCAAAACCATAAAGGGATCATTTTTTTTATGATTTTATTTTTCGTTCAATAGTGTGCATACTTGTGTGGAGTGGTGAACAAATTATCATTCTAATTGGTGATATCCTCGAAAAGTTCAGTAAAGTTCAGTGACGAGATATATAGAAATATCTATATATCTATATGTATTTATAATTATCTATTTTACAAAGTGGTGTAAATTACACATGTGGATACATCGTCGCCATGGAGGTTCATAATCAGTATCACATCAGTGCGATTACCACGAGGATGAATCACATGAAGTGTTTTCCCGGCGATAAAATTGTAAAAGTAATAAGATACTCTCATTTTTTTTGTTTCCCATTTCCATTACTATTCTTTTTTTTCTTCCTTTCTCTTTTCAAATCATACTATTCGAGTTGAATTTTTTTCTTCTTCTTCTCGTTTTTCGTCGTTTCTCGTTATTAAGTTCCACGCTTATTTACTCCGACCAATACTCCGCCACTATACCGGTGATATTGCTCGTTGTTGTTACTTCGGTCGAACACAATCGTGTGCGAAAGTTTCCGACGGACCTCGGAACGAGTCAGTGAGCCGCTCGCTCGCTCACCTCGTGTTTTCTCAAAACTTTTTTTTTCGTTTTCTTTTTTTAGTTTATCCCACGCAGACTCATATACATGTAACGTAACGTACATGCATACCGACGTGCACATTAGTTTTTTTACTCAAGAAAAACAAACCGATTTTTTTTTCTCGATCGATTAGCAAATTACAAGAGTAGAATAGTTTGAAAAAATGTCTGAACGAATGAAAAGTAGTCGATGTAATTTTGATGTCGCAATCGTTTATTGTATCGTTGATTTTCTCACGAGGTGGTGTTTTTTGTATTTCCAATGTTCACAGCAAGAGGGTGGTCCTGGTGGTCCAACCAGCGTGCAAGTATGCGGTGGTTGTGGTGGTCGAATTGTCGAACGGTGGCTTTTGCACGCTGTTGACCAATACTGGCATCACGGATGCCTAAAATGTAACTGTTGCGGTGCAGCTTTGGCCGATATCGGCGTATCCTGTTTTTCGAAGGCTGGAATGATACTCTGCAAGACTGACTACACTCGGTGAGTTTAACTTTCATCAATATCACGCGCTTCACAACGTATCTTTAAAAATAAGAAATGATAAATTTGCGGTTTTATTATCTCAGCCAGTACCTAACCATCGCATTTATTCTGTTCAACACACATTCATCGTCCATACATATCGATCAGGGAATAGGATAATTGCCCGGGACCAGTCGTCCAAATTTAGAGGATTCGGGGTCACAAAGTAATTTAATGAGAAACAGACGACGCTGACTTAGTTAGTCGTGCAGCCCGGAATAGATCGACGCGCGGAACGTCAGTCTCTCTGGTTCGTCCGTCCGTTCGTTCGTTCGTTTCTTTCTACCATCCTTTGCCTTCCATTCGTGCAACTGTTTGGTATCGTCCGAATGTCTCTCCTTCCTACTCCGTCTGTCTTTTCGTCTGTCCGTCCGTCCGTCCGTCTGTCTCTACGTCTGTCTCCTAACTAGCGGCCTTTTTAAGACTCCGCTAAGGGCCAATTATCAGTCGCTATATACTTCGAGACATATGTATGTGTTTGTACGTATACATATACATGTACTATACGTAGATATGTACTACACTGTACCGTGTACGCACAATCTTTTTACCCTAAAATTCTCATCTAATTAGAACCGCTCCTGCGTTCCAAAATCTCTCGTACTCGTATATACGAGTGTGCGAGTTATTTTTCGCCAATTCGAAGAAAATCAAAGAAAATAAAATGAAATAAAAACAAGACGAGATGAAATAATAAATAAATATCGCCGAAAATCTATGTATTCTAGCGGAATACCAATCGAGTCTTCCATGACAATCGAAGGAGGAATTTTATTGTAAGGGAAAAAGAAGGAATAATCAAAGCTTTTTTCTCTCTAAAACTAACTCGTCCCATCTAAACTGACATTGGTCGTGGGTAGGTATATATTGTATACGTATGTATAGATATATACACATATACATATATCTAGTCAAATGACGCACCCTGCAACGTCAAGCCCAATCATGTTGATTCAACAAAGTACGTAGCAAATTGGTGAAATTTGGTATTCGTCCAGAGCGGCGCGTGGGTGGCTACGTGGGTGGTTGAAGGGGGGTGGCGAAGGAGGTGGAAAAGGGGAACCTGGAAACGGTCTGATTGCACATCTAGGCCAAACCGACGCGTTCTATCTCTTCTTCTTCTCTCCGCGATTCTCCTCCTGGTAGTAGCCCGACTCTCTCTCTCTCTCTCTCTTTCTCTATATATGTATGCGTATATAGATGTGTATATATATATATAAACGAGAAACGGTGCGATCCAGCGGAAAGTCGAGCACTGATTGGCCGTTCGTAGTTCGTAGCGGTGGGCGGAACCCGGTGGTTTGTCCATGGAATATGCGGGGCAGAGAGGAGGAGGGGGGGGGGGGGGTGGGAGTGATTGGACGCATCCCCGGTGATTGTGGCACCCCTTCACCTCCCATCTTCTTCCTTTTCCCCGCATTTGGTTCCTCACGTCGTTCCGATGCTGCTCCCGATGCTACGCCTGTACCCCCGCGTTTTACAGAAGTTCCCGCTTTCCCCTCATCCTCTTCTTCTTCTTCTTCTCCTCCTTCTTCTTCTCCTTCCTTCCTTCTGCTGATCCTCATCCTACGGTTTATCCTCTCCTTCTACCTTTTCCCGTACCGCGGCTCGACTCTACTCGGTACGTCACCCCCTACGTGGCTGTAAATCGAGTTTACCCTCTTGCCGGCGGAGCGCAGCCCTTCAATCAAACTGATTGAAACATTTCTTGAATTCAAAAGAAACGACAGTCGCATGGTGTAGGTATACGTACGAAAACCAACCCCCAACACCCCGTCACCGCCCCCCCCGTTCTCTTTCTAGACGTTTTACCCCCTTCCCTGCACCATGCTTTTCTATATATGATCGTGGTAACTATATACTCACATTTATGTGTATGAATTTCTCTCTCTCCCTCTCTCGTTATGGGTTGTATGCGGGAGGTATGACGAGACGTTTGGTGGTATACATATGTACAGAGGTGTATATATGTGCAAAGAGAGAGAACTGAGGCTGTAGACGGGCCAACAGACGGAGGCGTCGCGCCGCCATTAGCGTCGTGGTCAAATATTGATACGGTAGTACCTCCTCCCCCCAGCTGATCATCGAGGGTAGGAAAATCGTTCAAATCGTTGGAACGCGAGCTGCTCCGCCAAAGTAACGTTGCGCTACCGTTACTTTTGCCGTTGCTGGTGGTGGTATATGCGATAGAAAAAAAGGTGCCTGTTCTGGGAATGCGAAATACGAACCCGCGACAACTTGAATTATTGTCTTCTTTTTTTCTTTTTATTTTTTTATTATCTTCTGACGTGCAAATTCTTATCTCAACCGTAAATACTATCTTTACATGCGCGAACTACTGACTTACTAAATTGATACCGCGTGTTGAACAATCGCGAGGTTTTCAACGAATAGAAAATTGTTGAGAATTATTGGGGGCTTTTGAGTAAGAAAAAATGATAGAAAGGAAAATAAATTTCACGTAAAGTACTTCGGAGAAATTTCCTTCTCTGCACTGTATTTGGACTGTATTAGGTATAGCGAATTTTATTTTCCATCGGTATATAGTTGGAAAATCTTTGACAATATTTCCACAAATTTTTTATGTATAAGTCTGTTACAGTCGATTTTACTATAATACGTGAGTCGGTGAATTGCTTGGGGGTGGGGGTGAGGGGTGGGGGGGACTGGTCGCAGTTTACGAAACGATAAGGACTTCGTTATGGGGTTGCCTTTGAAGTTCGTCGCGTGTTGCTCTCCGAGTAGACCGATATCTCGTAATATCTTACGAGGAGAACTTAATTACAACCCCCCTTCGGTCTACTACGGCCTTAATCCCCTTCCCTCCACCACCTCTTCTAATCGCCTCGCACGCCTCGCGCACGCGTATCACCTTGTATATTGTTCCTCATATTTTATTCCCCCACCCCCCTCCCCCGCCCTCCCAAAAGTTCACTTCTTGGTTTATACGAAGAGCTACATTGACTCGAAATCCGAAGGAAATTACGACTACGATTCCTGACAAATTCCCTCATGTGTCGATGATTTCCAGCGATTTCCGCTCATCCCCGAACCCACTGGAACGCGGACGAGAAACAGGCAAAGTGGATTTTGTTCATGTAAATGTTTGCACCTCGGTTCGCATCATTTTAACGACAAAGTTCAGGTAATATTCATGCTATTTATTCTATCATATTTATTATTCGTGATCGATTATGTAATAAATCGATGAATGATAATGATAATGCAATGACAGGTAATTGCTAGAGATGACAAGAAATCGCTGAAAATTTTTTCATTTCTTTATTCCTTTCTGATTTTGGTCAGAGTTTAAAAGGGTTTGAAAGAATTTTTCAATTGACATAGGTGAACGTTGCTTACGTGTGAAATTCATTCGAAATACCTAGCTCGTACACCTATTTATACAGAGTATCCTCTCATCGCAATGTCTGTTAGTTTTGATTAATTCGCACGTGCAGACTGCAGTAGGAGGATCAGATTTTCCCTCATTTCCCTCATTTCCCTCACGTGGATCTGACTTTACTTGGTAACAGTTTTAATCCCCCTGGCTCAAACGATCCCTTAAAAGCATTTTGGTTTTAATTCATCTTCGTTCAGATTCCCCCTTTCTATCTACAACTTTACCACATGACGTTCATGATGCTGCTGCTACCGCTGCTGCTGCTGCTGCTGCTGCTGTAGGATCCCTTAGTCAAACGAATTGATTCCTCTCTATTTGCCACTGCTGCTTCTATATACTCCCATAATATTTGACTAACTTCACGCGGATTATATTCTTTTTATTTATTTATTCATTTTCTATTTTCATTGACACGAACAACCTTTTTTTTTACCGTTTGAACGTACGTACGTACCTACGCCAAATCGTTTGGAGTTTCTTTCAGTACTTTTTACAATTATTTAAGTTTTGCTCCGCTAATAATTGTACATCACCGACGGTTTTTTTGTTGTTTTTCTCACTCCTTGAATTTATCACGTGGACATTTGCTCGATCGTTTTATTTTACCCCTAGAATCATATCCGAACTGCAGATAGACAGTTTCCACATGCGTGTAGGTGCCGGAATCGCACGCGTTTTTTTGTTATTCATGTATTGTGTTTTTTTTTTTTCTCTTTTTTCATTTATTTTCTCTCTTTCAAGCATTTTTCAATTAGCGAAAAACAAAGGACCCGCGGAGTATGGAAGAGGAGGAGGAGGAGGAGGAAGGTGGTAGTGATGGTGGTGGTGGTGGTGGTGGTGCGGTGCAGTGCAATATAACTGCACCTGCAGTACCTCCCAGGAAGGAGAGGAGAATAGGGGGATAGAGAGCAGAGGCGACAAAGGAACAGCGGGAATAATTGCCAGCACCGTGTCAAAGTTTTAGCTCTTTTCTCCCCCCACAGTTACTACTATCCCATACAGCGCGTTAAGCTTGATTCCTTTTTTTTTTTTTTTTCACTCTTTTATTTCTTCCTTTTTTTTCGAATTTCAAAAAAATTACCAACGGATTATTATCCGTATAGGTTGGCAAATACAACAGTTATATGTGTACCCGGTTTTTTTCCATCTTTTTTTTCTCTCTCTCTCTCTTACTTTCACGCACACCGTACCGTATGGTACAGCACTTTGCAGCTCGGTTTATTATTATTATCACTGTTATTATTATTATTGTTGTTGCTTTTTTAACTCGTCCTCTTTCGTCGCGTACAGTATATCGATGTAATTTAATTGTACACAAGTCGCGTTATCGTCACCGTCACGTGTATAACGTACGTATCGTATTAGTTGTACCGATATGTATGGTATAATAATGCCAACGACTGTCCTCGTCCTCGTTGTTAAAGAATTTATTATATATACATACATATGCATGTATTTATATATTTAAATATTTATACGTTATATACGAATATGCTTATATACGCGCGGCGACAAATAATTTGCATCGACGCATCGAATGGCAGCTGCAGTTTTAACGGACGTTTAATATAATATAATATAATATAATATTATATGTATTTTAAATTGATTCGCATAATCATATTACGTATTATGTGATATTATATTTCTATAATCATCGCGCGTATATAACTAACGATTATTATGAGGTAATGTTTCGTCATGTGGACCATATTTAGTGATGTCGCGCTTTTCCTGCTCCCGCGCTACTATACCGTTTTTGCTCAATGCTCTAGAGAGAAATGCTATTTCGAGCGAAGTATAAAGATCAAAAGAAGACACAAATCACTTGGAAAGCTTAGATTTGTCAGAGGCTATCCTACCAACCTTTTATTTGCTTGCGGATTAAGCTCTGTACCGTATATTTATCTCACTACTCTCTCACTTTCCGTATATCATCTGTATAAACTCACGTATTTTAGGTACACGTAAGAATATTGAAAAATGACAAAAAAAAAAAAAGCATAATATGCGAATTTTTGTGTATAATTAATCATAAATGAAATCACGTTATATAATTGGTTGGAACTGGATGATCTGTAATTATGTTCATCAAACTTTGCGTTGCTGCCTTTTTTATTTTGGATGTAATTTCTTCCTTCTTTTCTTTTTTTCTTCTAATTTGCCGAGGTGATATGTAGTAGATTTTATACTTCGAGTAGTTTGCGACGATTTCTTTTTTGGAGAGAAAGTTTTAAAAAAAAAATGTGTATTAATATCGAACGATGATGATATTTTATAATAATGGTAACAGTAGTAATAATAAGGAAAACGTCAGTTTCAATACGCCGTCAGTTCGTAGTTCGTATTCATCGTCGTCATCGTCGTCGTCTTCGTCGTTTCTTTGCGCGTCGTCGGTTGGATATTAGAAGGCGTTTATATATCCTAGCGATGACAGGTTCTTTGAGGGTAATTATAGCCACCGATAAACAAACCTTTTAATAACTTTATAAACACATATCTGCATCTTTCCGCATCTATAATTTATTCGTTGATCTAATTTTCGAATCGCGTTTTTTTATTGGCTTAGCCTAATTAGCCGAGAGTATAAATTATAGCGATACTCACAGAAAATTTTCAGAACATGTTAAAAGTAATGGTAATATGTGAGCGAATCTTTTGATTTTTATTTTCTTCAAGTATAACGTCATGCGCAGATCGATGGTTAAATTTGTGAGAAATTTTTGCGGTAGAATTTAAGCGAGATTTAGAGCCTCTTTTTCGGCGTCACGCGTGCTGCAGGATTCATGTCTGGTAAGGGAATGTCGAATGGGGGCGGTCGGAAGAGAGGAGGGGGAGGTAATTGGTATATCCCTGTCGTCAAAGGCACCTTTAATCAGTTTCACTAATGGCGTAATGGTCTCTATAGTTGTCTTTAACAATTCCCTACAGCTTCGAAGTTCACCCTCTTTTGTCAGTCACCCTGCAGCAGCTTTTACGCCGCTCTCACTCCCCCCACCCTTCACCAATCTTAGCGTCAGTCTTTTCTTTTTCTTCTTCGCCAATTGAACGCTTCGTTATCCTCAAAATATCCTTGGCATCCACCGTTATCGTCATCGCCACCACCACCACCACCCCCACCACCCCCACCTGCAGCAGAAGCTCACACTTTTAACTAACTTCGAAACCACTTCCATCTTCTTGTTTTTCATCTCGTTTTTCTTCTTCCGAAGATTTTTCCAAGAAGTGGAATTTTCGTGCGTTTATACGTGTAATAGGATAGCAGAAAATAAATTCTCAATGTTTCTAATATCAATCGATGAACCGGACATGGGGAAAAAGGGTGATTACATGGAAACACGTGTCTCTTTATTTTTACAACCAAATGAAAGTGGATACTATGGAAATTTTCTACGTATTTTGACACTCGGCTCTGTCGACGAGTTACTGTGTATTTTTGTAAAATTTTTATTTTATTTATTTTCAACACCTTCCCACCCCCACCCCTGCCTACCACTTTTTGAACGACTGTGTTCCAAGGTATCGTTGTAAAAAATAACTTGAAAGAAAAATAAATTCCCAGTTTTCACACCGTTTCACTAATACCAAACGTAGATATTTTTTTTCTCTCTCTTCTCTCTCTGACGTGTGTAATAAACGTGTCTCGTTAATTGCTGGCTAAAATGTAATTCCTCCGCGTCAATTTCCGTAGGTATGTACATACATCATACTAATAACGCTCGATATCGAAACGAAGTTTAATGTTATCTTCATATACCCCAAACTCTCTCGTGTGCCGGAGTACGAACTTTTTTTTTTCTTCTTTCTATTTTATTCATTTTTTATTTTTGCGCGTGTTCCGCAGTTTCCTGGGAATAGTACCGAGGGCGAATTTCAGTTTCAGTTTCGGATTCGGCCACGTTACGTTTCGTTTGTTTCGTTCCGTTCCGTTCCGTTCGCGAAACGCGTCGAGTACGTAAAGTGAGAGAGAAAGAGAGAAAGCATCGCATCGTTTGAACGTAGGTATAGATATGATATGGTGCGATTGGGAGAGCTTGAAAAAATATCATTTGTACAGAAGGTTTTTTTATTTTTTCTTTCGATCCTTCTCGATTGCCTCTCTCTTCTACTTTATTTTTTTCTTTCCGTACGTTCAATTTATTATACATACATATTCGATTAAAAAAAAACAAAAAAAACGATGTAACGTGTATCATGTAAAAGAGTTAAAAAATAACCACAAACTGACCAAATATTACAATAATTCCGCATCATTACGTTATTTATCGATGCAAAAATGATAAATTTTTTTTTTATCCGTGTAACGATAATAATAGGGTCATCGAAAGTGAAAATAATTTTACACGTGCATATTTGTACGATCGCAAAACGGGGACTGCATAGTAAATAGCAATGAGAATTTGAATTGTACGGAGAAACCGGTGCAGAGAGATGAGAGAAGATTCGAGCGGCGGGGGGTGGGGGAGGAGGGTGGGAGATTCCGTGTGGCGACGTCGGGACGCCCCGAGATGCTGCAGGACGACGGCGTGGCGACGGTGAAATCGAAAAGGAGGGTGAAAAGGGCGTCGGGATGGAGCGAGGCAACCTAATAATCGCGATCAGCCGTCGCTTATGTGTGCGTAATATATCAAATTACGTTTGCATGCTCGGAATGATAAATGCCCTATATATTTATACATACATGTACGCCGTGGTCGGAATCTTCGACGTTACATATATATACATAATATAGGTATGTAAAAAGAAGAGAGAAAAATACAACTCCATGGTAACGAAGAATCGTCATGTACGGTATCAGCTGTATGTACGGCGAGAAAAAAAAGTGTCGCGTTATTTCCCGACTTTATTTTATCATTCATTCATTCATTTGTTTGTTGGTTAGTTTTTTAAATCACAATAATTTATCGAAGTATGCAGAAATCAAATTTTATGCGGCAATGGGATAGCGCCGTTGCGGATACGGAGCTGCAGGGGGGTTCTTCTTCGAGATTCCGTTGAAGATTGAATCGCGTATTGGAAACATAATTTATTGGAAATATTGTATAATACAAAGAGCAGTCAGTTGTTTTCCTCTTTTTTCCTCTTCCCTTCGCTACTTTCCGCCGATTCCCTCCATCTCCTCTCCACCGCCGCCTCCATCACCCTGCGCTTGTTACACAGGTACACAGATGCGTCTCGCTTCGTCCGTGGTAATTGCTTATTAAATTTCTAGGGGTTGGGGTTTGGGGGGCGATCGTTGTCGGGGAGGAAGTGAGCTTCTCTCTCTCTCGCTCTCGCTTCGCTCGCGGGTGTACAAAGGCTGTATGTACAGTATATAATACAGTATAGTACATAGGGAGGGAAAAGGAGGAGGCGTCGCGTAGGAGGATAAGAGAAGGGGGAAAATGAGGAAAAGAGAAAGGAGGGAGGGGTCGAGGGGGTAGGGGGTAGTAGATGTCGGGCAGAATTGTTTTCCTGTTACCATGAAAATATGCCCGGGGATCTTGCTCGGGTAATTGGATTATTAATTAGATTGTTAATGAGACAGATTCTGCGTGAAAGGGGTTTCGCAAGAGGAACAAAGGACTTTGTAAGCTCTGCAAAGTCTTGGTAAACTTTGTTTTGCCCCATATACATGTATACCTACACCTATACACCTAGGCGCACACACACGTATATTTATCTATAGATACACGTATGTGCGACGTATGTGGTTTTAGGTATATGTACCGATACATCGTCCTTAAAACATTTATGTACAATGATACATTGCGCTATTTTTCTTTCTTTCTCTCCCCCTCTTCTTTTCTTCATTTTTACGCACTCGGCTTCGGTTACCCTCTTATTCTTCGATATCTTTTGTAATATAACTTGACGCAAGAAAGAAGAGTTAGGAGGACGGAAAGAGGAGAGAAAAAAAGAAAAAAAATGAAGAGAGGAGTCGAGACACCCCGGTGGTTGGTTGGTCCCATCTCGCTATATACGTGTATAGGTATATTTACATACATACCTTTTGAACCAAAGTACAGTGTTAAGGTCCCTTTAACATGCAGATTGCCTTTAAAGACTCTTCTGTAGATTCCTCGAACACTGATTGGACGATTATTTAATGCCACCACCATCGTCATCGTCATCATCACCACCACATATAACTGCGGCTTTTCGATACCACATCTCAGAGTTTGCCATCTCAGAATTAGAAGAGGCAGGCAGAAGGGCATTTGAGGTAGGAAGAGAGGGAAGTTTTACTTCTTTTTCTCCCTGCAGCAGGCCAAAAGGTACCTCATTCTTCCCCCTCGCCTCTTTCTTCTTAATTTCTTTACTCCTCTTCGAAAAAAATACGAGAAAATTAATAGGTAATATTCGTCCCCTGGGGCAAACTCATCTGCAGGACGACCCGCGTTTATGTATATATTATATTGGCGCGTTGTGTATGTGACGTGCTCGTGAGATAGTTAGGGTCGTGCGCGCTTCGTGGTAGAATGTAGAGAGAGAGAAAGAGAGCGAGAGAAAGAGAGAGAGAGAAAGCGTATTACCTACGTCGTGTGGCGGTGATCGTGGCAACGGAACCCAATCGCATTTAATAGCACGAAATTACACCGAAATTTGATTTTAATTTACCTAACCGTTGAATTTATTCAAATTAGTTATGTATTCAAGTACATAAAACCATGTACGTGTATATGTATCGTATGATTTACGTATACAGATTTATATAGCAGATCTATATGTATACCTACCCACGTGTATATATGGGTATAATATACTCGTAGAAAATTTAATGAGTTTTTCAAAGAGTATATACATATACCGGTAGTGTATTGTTTTATAAGCCTGAATATATATGCATTATACACATCCGTGAAGTTGGCCCCCGTGAAGTTTTCGATAATCAAGATTTTCTCGATTGTTCGAAAAATTGTTCCTGCAGAAGCGCATCGTCGTAAATCTTACGGGCAGATCAGAAAAGTGGAAAAACATTTTTGTCCAGCCCTCCACGATCGTACGCTTCTCGAACTTAATGTTAGGAACGATCTGGAACAATCGAGAAAATTCAGATTTCTGAAGTAGGGGGCTAAAGCTCGGTAGAAAAAAGGTTTTTTTAATTTTTTAGAATTTTGGTTCAGAGCAAAGAAAGAGCAAAGATACAAAAATACAAAATTAATAAAAATGCGAATGAAGAAGAATAAAATAAAATAGACTAAAAAAAAATATGAATGACTTCATATATACGAAGTTTTCTAAGCGTACACTTTAATACCTTCTCTGCATTATACATATACGTACATATATACATATATATACATGCATATATACTTCTTGCAATGTACATAGCGCAGTAGAATCAGGAACATCAAGCAACGCGGTAGCAATTCCTAAGCTAAACTGAAACATTCAAAATTCTCGTTTAAACTGGCGAGTGGGGTGAAACGATGGCGGCGCTTGCAGCCAGCTTTACGGTGGGGGGCGGTGGTGCGGGGTGCAGGGGGGGAGGGGGACGACGGAGGGGTTATAATTTTAATGACGGCGTGTCCGCGCGCAGACTATTAAGAATACGCGTCGCTAGAAAGTTTTAACGAGACGCAGTACCACCATCACCACCATCACCCGGGGTTCAGTTTTGTACCGACGTTACCACCGGGTAAGAGGGAAGAGGAGAGGAGAGTGCTGAAAGAAGAGAGAGAAAGAGAGGAAAAAGGGAAGGAGGGGGAGGGGGAGGGGCAGCGGGGGGGACCGCGTCGTCGCTGCTTATGGCTGCACAAAACGACATTGCTGCTTCTGCCACTGCTGCTGTATACCCGCTACCTACCTACCTACCTACCTACCTACCTACCATGCCGCCGACTATGGGGAGGAGAGGATTATTATGTATTTTATAATGATCTCACAACAAAATCGCAATTTGCACAGCGCGGTGTCGCCCCCCCCCCCTCCCCTCACTCCACACCCCCCCTCTTCCTCCCTCAGCCTTGTCCTCCTTCCAGAGGAGAGGTGGTACGTATGTCATATAGGTATATATCCACCTACCCACCTACCTTAATACCTTCCCTACCACCCGCCCAATGCGACTCCCCTTTTACTCGGGTCTAGCAGAAAAAATCATGTGAAGATCAAGACGAAGAGAAGAAGATGCGGTGGGAATTCTATACGGTTATACATTTTATGTCATATCGCGAACAGTGATTCACAATTCGAGCTAAACTGCAGTACTTGCAGTAATGGAGGAACGAAAAAAAAAATTAAGAATGAGAAAAAAGCTAGGGGGTAACCACTCGATATATAGGTGTCCCAATCATTTCACATTTCACAACTATTTCACACTCTTTCATACCCTTTTATACCATTTCATTTCAAAATTGACTGTCCCAAGTATTTCACAAGCGGTTACCCCCTCGGAAACAAGAGTAATAAATATTGAAGAAGACCCGGATGGCAAATCGCTACAAATATACTTTAAACATTGAGATACGAAGTGAAAATTAAAATATATGTGAAATCAAAAAATCATAAACAAAGAACTGAATGGATGTAGAAAGAAAGGATGGGGGGTGGGAGTGGGAAAAAAGTGTACAAAAATGCGTCTGATTGTACGCTATTACCGAGAAGGGAACAGGTCGTTACGTGGATGGTTACTTTTAATGGGGTAGCCGTGCTGTGGTTGTTGCACGCACACAGGGGTAGGAAAAAGAAAAAGAATAGTGGGGGGGCGGGGAAGAAAAAAAGGGAAAGAAATATAAAAATGCGTTAACAGGAAAGACGGCCGCGTGCAGAGAATAAAAAAAATGAAACCGATGATAAAAATCATATTAGAAACGGTGTTACATATAGATTGGAAAAATTTGTAGAATTTGTCCTTGTAAAAGAACTGATTTCGATTGAGCTTTCGATGGTGATGGCGATGGGGGTGGAGGAGGATCGTTACGGTTATCGCGATTCCTCGATGCGGAGTATATATTGTAGAGTTTCACGATGATGTAGAGTTGGGAGAAAAAAAAATAATAAAATAAATAAAAGGAAGAATCGAGAAAAACAATAATTTCGCTCGGTGATTTTCACTCTCTCATCAAGCTGCTCAATTCTCTCTAGCGCGCACTCTTTCTTTCTATATTTCTCTTACTTTTCTTTCTTCCGTATAGCGGCATCATTTTCACCACCACCAGCCGAGCTATAACCCTCGATAATTATATACTACCTACTCTTTTTCTCCCCCTCCCCCTCCCCCACCTCGCCTCCTCTTCTCTCTTTCTTTTTATTTCTCCTTTTTTTTTCCCCCCCTTTCTTTTTCTTTATTATATTACAACGAAATTAACGCAATTAACGCGCAAACACGGAGTTGGCGGTCTCGATTTCTGAGAATTTTCTTGTGTATTACATACCGAGCTCTTCTTATATAATCATCATTCGCCCTCCTGCTCACGATTCTTTGCTCATGACGATAATGACGACGATGATGATAATGATTATAATAATTTCTAGGTGTGTGTATATTTATATACTGCAGATTTCATCTATATAATTCACTATCGTATCGTCACGTGTGTTTTATCATCTGTAACATTTTTTTTCTTTGATTTCTCGAAACTTGAAAATTTCTTTCTTTTTGCTCAATATATTTGAAAAGTGATGATGAGATTTGCAACGATCGGGCGCATATATTAAAAATTATCGGGACATATAATTTTCTTGCATAAATTGTGCCATCTCGTACTACTACCCCCCTCCCCGTTCCTGTAGGGGTAAGTTTAGTAACAACCATATCCCCTGCTCTTGGCCCTCAGGCTCCACACAACCCCCGGAGCAACGAGGCTAACGACCTTCCTTTATCTTCCACGCGCCCGCTCTACTCTGAGATAATAATGTATACATATATATACGTATATTGTATATAGCTATCCTATATTTATATGTATATATACGGACGAAGATGGCGACTGACGACGCTATACATAAATATATATGTGCGATGTGTGATGTGTATGTCGTGAACGATATTACAAAAAATCACGTGGATAGGATTAAATTATTGTTTATATATTATGGAAAGATATTTGGTAATTGCGAAAAACTCTGTAGACTAGTTTTGATCGATCGATGAATTTGAGTAAAAAAAAAAAACGATAAAACGCAATATCTGCAGTTTTTTGTTTGACATAAAATTAATCTCGACTACTAATCCAGAATTTTCTGGTTGATTATTGCGTGTAATAAAAATCGTCGCTGTTTTTCGGACAGCTGCAGCCTGGAGTACCTAATGAAATTCGAAAAATCGAAAACTTCTTCATAGGGTTTTTTGCAGCGATGGAAAAGATGTAGAAAATGGAAAGGTTCATTCGGGACGAAATGTTTTACATAATAAAATGTATTTGGATAATACAATAAGATTTGCATGCGACAAAGATGATAAATAAACAGAGACAGACATGGCTGGGGGTGGGGGTGGGGGTGGGGGGTAAAACGGTGTTTGGGAGGGGGAAACCCTTATCAAGGCTGAGGCACGCGTCTGCTCATTAGCGGTAGGTGGGGAATCCCCGGCGCCGCGCCCGCGTCGGTTGGTCGAGTGTGACAAAGATAGCGCACGATCGCGGGGGAAGAGAAGAGGCAAAAGGGTAAAAGGGCAAAGGGGTGAATCTGCGATGATGCGCGGGGCGAAGGGAGTGCCGACGAAAGATAAGGGTAAAAAATGTCCTTTCTATCGCCGGAGAAACATCATAAA
The DNA here is from genome assembly GCA_963932425.1 of Athalia cordata. Lineage (NCBI taxonomy): Eukaryota > Metazoa > Arthropoda > Insecta > Hymenoptera > Athaliidae > Athalia > Athalia cordata. The sequence goes on from OZ010626.1 coordinate 40,499,835, forward strand.
AATTGAAGTAAAAATTTGAAAATGTTCGTATTTTACATATGTTTATGTATGTGATTGAAAATTTCTTTTTTTTTTACAATTAATTTTCAAAATTTAACCGTTAGAACTGCGGGGGCATTTTTTTTTTTTTACCGTCTACGGACAATCCTATCTACATTCAACTCTTAATTTATTATATCATATATTATATAAAATTATGTGGAAAAAAATATCCTATGTAATACACTGGATAATGTGCCTTGGAGTATATACCCTGAATTTTATACTCGCTGCATTATAGTTGTTAGTTATCTGTTATAAAGTTTACACGCATACCTGTATATCGAGTAGTACATGAGTCGTGAAAGAAAAAAGAGGGGCAGGGGGGGGGGGGGAATTGTTAAAATTGAAAGAAAGAAAGAAAAAAGAAGGAAATGAAAATCGCGTAAATTGAACCTCTGCAGGCAGTTCGTATTTATATGATAATAAGTATGTAATATACCTACGTGTATAATATTATACCGTTTAACTTAGCCAAAGTGTGTAAGAATAATAATCTGTATAGGTATATATAATATACGTATAGTTACATCTATGTACTCACGACATTATATATACATATACACCTATGTATGATACTATAATACGCGCGCTGGAATTTCTAGTAAAACAACGATTCTCCCCCCATGGATATTTATTGCTTTTTTTCCCCTCTTATATTTCATTTCATTCCATTTCTTTCCCTTCTTTTTTTTTTCATCTATTATTTTTTTTTTACCGGAACCTGCACTTTTCCCGGAGTTAAACACAGTCTGTGTTATTTACACAGGATATCTAAACTTTTACCCATATCATTATAGTGCATGTGCATATTTTTATAGAAATTTCCATGCGATATACGCATAGCTTGCGATTCACCTATACGCAGACGAAAAATCTCCTGCATTCGGACCAGTTTCTATTATAGTCTCACTAACATCATGAGTACTTTTAACTCACATAACTCGAAAACAAAGGAGAAGAAAAAGTGAATAAATAAATAATAATATCTACACCGATTCGGGAGAATGGATTTCAGTAATTCTATGAATATAATTATAACTACCTATACGTATGTATGTGGGAAGGTGGGAGAAAATTACTTCAACTGTTATAAATTGGAGGACTTACACACCTGCGGTATTTATAAGTAAACCGAGAGCTGCGGCATTAGATTAGGTCGCAACACCGAAGGTAACTAACGTACGTATACGTACATATGTATAAAGTTTTTAATTCGTCTTTGCGTGACGTACGGTTCAGACCAAAGCCCTGTTTTTCAGTCTTCTTTTTTTATTTCTATCTAAGAAAAACAGGTATACGGCATGGCTAGCTTGGGCGGGCCTTTATTGGCTAGAAGCACGCGACAAACAGATCACTCTATAGTCGTACTGTGTAGTATTTTATAGTCATGTGTTCAACGTTAAATACAATGCGAAAGGGAATAAATCAAGAACACCACATGTACGTAGATAAATTTCAAACAAATTCTCCCGACGACGTAGTCGAAAACAAAAAAAAACAAAAAAATTACATCAAGAGATAGAAAAAATTTTTATATCGTTTTCTTTTTTCCTTTTTCGAATTACGGACAGCTGTCATTGAATGAAAAAAAAAAAAAACACCTGCGTAGCTATGTCTGCAGGATATATGAGAAGTTGATAGCGTTTTTAATATACAATAGACATTTTCAATTTGTTTTTTGGTTTTATGTCTCTTTTTTTTTAATTTTTTTTCTTCGTCTGTAACGAAGCAGAGTGAGAGAAGGCAGAGGTAGGGGGGGGGGAGGGGGGAGGGAGATATCTTCGTTAATTACAAGTGTATCAAATTTGATTGATTAGCTAGAGTTTGTAATTAATCGCACCGTATTATGACTTTCCATTAAACGATCCCAACTAACCATAGACACCTCTTACTTCTTTACCCCCGGCCCTTTCTCTTGGTCTTGGTTTTTTTTCTCCTCCTCAGCTTCATCTATTCGGGATCGCTGCCGCGGCAGTCGGCCTTTTTTTTTAAATCTCGAGATTGGATCAGGTATTATTATACAATATAAGTCAATCATTTATCGCGCACGAGTTAACCGACTATAAATGCTCACGTTTTATTCATCGTCATCTTTAATCTTGAACGTCAACCAAAAAAAGAAATTAAATAAATAAATGAGTGAGTAATAATAATGATGAAAAAAAAGGCCATAAGATATTAATTCTAAATATAGATTCCGTGTATTCTCTTGTCATTCGACTATGTATATGTGTATTGTAATTTCACCTGCGAAAGTTTCGAAATTATATAATCTTATGTATATATAATATGTAATACATATATATACCTAGCCATGTACACGTGATTGAAATAGTTTATCTTGTTCCACTGTCACTCATTGTCGAGTAATAACGATAATGATAATAATAATAATAACGAAACACATTTCGATAAAATTAAAGAGAAATAAAATCTGTATATAGGATTATTCGGAATATTCCCGAGTTCCAATTAAACTTAATTAATCGTATTACAATTTGAATTGGTTGTTGTTTCTTTCCAGTCTAATATATGGTATAGGTATAATGCATATAATATGTTATACGGACAAAAAAGTGATCGTTGGTTGCGACTGTGTATAGTATACCTATATACCCACGTAGAACATAGGAGAGAGAGAGAGAGAGAGAGAAACACGTATTAAGCGAACCTGATCGATGTTTCCCCTCTCTTTCTTCTTCCCCTGCCTCTCCTCCATCCCTTCTCGCAAAGAGGGACAGCCAGGGAGACAAAGCATGCAATCATAACGTTAATTACATTAAAATGAGTCCAAGACTAGACCAATCAGGGCCGCCTAGCGATGGATTTAAGCTGTGGTAGATGAAATTCACATGTAAAGCATCAATATATCTATAATTGGTTATCTAAAGATGAAATTATGATCGAATAAATTTTGGGTTAGAAAAAAAAACAAAAAAATGAACGTCTTCGAAGTTCGCGAATCTCGATCTTATGATTGAATTTATTTCATCGATGAATGATTTTTTGTTTTTTTTTCATCAATTTTAGTAATTTTTTTTTTTTTTCGATCAGGTAACTGATGATATACGATTCATTAATTTATTTTTTAAGTCGGTTCGCTTAGAGCCATCGCTAGAACGCGGGCTAATATCTCAGCCGAGTTCTAATATATAGGTTGGTGTGGTGGAGGTTCTGTACATCCAACCAAATTGCACTACCTATATCTCCACCTCCACTTCCACCTCCACCTCCACCTTTACCTCTACCTCCACCTCTTCCTCTTCCTCTTCCTCTTCCTCTTCCTCTAGCAAGAGCTAATAGGAATTTTGATTGACTGAATTAAATGGTTATTGGAAAGGTGGTGGATTATTTTATTTTATTTCATTCTTCTACTTTTATTTTTTCTTTTTTTTTCTTCTCTTCGCGTATACATATAACATTAATTTATTCGTTCATTTTTATTATTATTATTTTTTTTTTCTTTCAAATCTCTTGATTAGGTGAATCAAAAAAACGAGTTTAGGTAATTTATTGTCGTTCTTCTTATTTTCTTATTTATTTCGAATCGAAAAATTGGTAATTTATTATCTATCATTATTATTATTATTATTATTATTATTATTTTTTAAATCGACGTATATGGATACGTAGGTATACATGACTAGGGTTTTTTTTTTTTTTAATTCTTTCATTAATAATTTACCTCCCCATTCGATATCGTATACCCTTACGTATATGTTACATATATATGGCCTGCGGGAGTATAATATAATCTTGAATATGAACTTCATTTATTATTATCGACAAACAAAACCAGTTTGATGAAAAATAAACAATATTCTCCCTGTATATTATACATACACATATGTATAACTGCAAAAATCACTCTTTTCCACCCTTTCTTTTTTTCTCGTCAGAAATCCAGTTTTATTTCTTTTTTTTTGGTTTTCATTAATTTTGAAAAGGATTCGCGTTCATTATTATTATTGATATTGATATTTTACTTCATTTCAATGTTACCTAATTTTAATTCTAATTTTCTGCACATCAATTTGTCGTTTGTTACTGATCATTGCAGTGTGCAGTGCATACAAGACGCGTCGATTATATCGATAAGACCGAATGTAATTAATTTTTGATCGTTTTATCAATGGGTATACATTATAAAAGAATCAATTGATCGGTAATAATTCCATTCTGATTTTATTATTTCGTATATTGTTCGTATATGGCTCCGCAGAAAGCGCAGTGATGCCCTTTCACCGATGAAACATGTATACCGCCCAAGAGGTGTGTAATATATACTGATCTTTGTTAACTTTTTCTTTTTTTTTTTCTTCCCATTGTTAAAACCATAGGATAACTATATCGATTATGTAAATATCGAGGTATTAACCGATCGATGAAATTGATTAGGTGTATTCGTGTACCGCAGCAAGTATAATTGGCTAATTCGTTCGAATTTGACATTTGAAGATTCTGTTTGGAAGAATGGAAGAAAAACAAGAAAAAGAAAAACAATTTAATTCCTTGCGCGAATATTAATAAATAAATAAATAAATAAATTGATGGGTCGAAGCAGGTTGTTATATATATGGTACCGGTTTTATTTGCTAATATACCCGGAGTATAATATTAATTTATTGTGTATATCTACGCCTTTCGAAGTCCTTGGTCTTGAAACAAACAAACGAACCAAATAATTAGCGTAATTAAAGCCGGCCAATTTGCGCTCGAGACAATTAAAGAGGGCCAGGAGTTTCTGGCGTAGGAGGGGAGTAGGATCTCCGAGGGAGGTAGAGGGAGCCTCATTAGCAGTCGAGTGAATGTGTCGGAGAGAGAAATAAAAAAGATAAAAAAAAAAAATGAAAGAGAGAATGGACAAAAAAAAAAACGATTGAAATAAGAAAGAAAAGAAATAGAAGGGATGAGGGAAAGGGCGGGAGGAAAGTCGTAAGTTGTTCGTCGCGTGATGTATGTTCTATAGCTCTACATATAGTTGCAATAATAGAATAAGGCGCGTGGCATTTTTATATTCATCGTTGTTCTTATTATTATAATTATTATTATAATCGTCATCATTGCGGTTTTTATTATAGGATTAGAAGCAAAAAAAAAATTGTTGTAATAATTTAATTAATTTATTTCAGTAAGTAAAAATATATTTATACTTTTTTGTTTTTTTAATATGATGCAGGAGTCAGTAATAAATCGAATGACTATCACCGTTAATTAATAATCCAATGAAATCATCATAATTAAATGGCTACCTAAATTTGAATAAACTTGAGTTGAAATATTATATAATAACTGCCATTTGCGTTTTTGTAGAATATATTTCCAGTTTATTTTTTCCCTGTAACTCAACTTTTTGACAAGGATATATCAGGTATATACATATATTACGAATTGTATATGTGTATGTACAGCGATGGAAATTAATTGGGGAAATCTGAGGTATTCTTGAGTTTCGGGTAATTATTTATTGGTTAACAGGGTAAGAGAAGGCTGATTTTTAAATGACGAGATAATTACGACGATGATGATGATGATGATAATGATGATCGAAATATGATGGAATTATGAATAAACGTATATGTATATGGTATATTAATACGCGTTGCGTTTCGAATTGGATGCGAAGGTAGTTTATAATAATATATAATAATATAATACGAAATTGGAATAATCGTCAAAAACTTAAGATCAGATCGGACAGATAAATTGGGAATTTAATTATAGGAACTGTCAGGAAAGTAATTAAATTAATAACAAGATATCGGGTATATATATGTATACGTATATAGGGGGATCCAATCAACCGTTGCAACCTTTAAAAGCCGCGTGTGTGCGCATGGTGTGCCTTTCACATTCCTGATAAAATAAATTATATGCGTCCTTCGCGTTATACGGACGATACCTATATATCTATACATACATATAAATATATATATTCAAAAGACGGGTCCGCAGCACCGTTGGGGTATTAAAACGCGAACTCGAACTCGAACTCGAACTCGACTCGTACAATTATGTTCGTATCGATATGTATAGATTCGGTTAACACAACCGTATAATCCTTGATGATGTCCATTCAAATAAGGAAATGCGTTACATAGTCCGCGGTTTTATTATACATATCCTCAGATGTATTTAAACTTCTTATATACACACACTTGTGTACATAGCTATGTACTTATGGATTTCACATATTCTCGAAGCCGGTAATTAGTTCGGATATGATCGTTATCGAAATTGGCTACAAGATCTTGACGATTAATTAAGCGAGTTTCTTTCGCAAGATTCGTATAATCATTTCAGTTTTTAATGGTTTTCTTTATTTTGTTTGTCGGTTTTTAATTGCATATACCTTTTCAAATAACTTACGTTATACGTATACGTGTATTGTATTATATCACGTATGTGATAACATCATCGTTGAAGCGAATCGTTGATAATCTCTCCTTAATCGTTCGCCATTTGAATTCGAACGTATCCGATACTACGATAGAATAATAATACACAAAAAAAAAAAAATTAATTCGTTTTTATCGGTAAAAAGGAAATCTGTCGTGAAATTTTGTTCCCAGAGATGAACCCAACTCTTTCGGTATAGTCCAAAGGGTTCTCATCCATATTTTCTGCAGCGGTCCTTTATCTCCACTATACGTTTATATTGACTCGGTGCCATCTTGAAAGTGCACCACTAGGCTACTATTACCTTGCTTCTGCTCCTACTCGAGTACAGTATAGCAAACTGGTTTTAATTATTCGCTTAATCTGGCTGTGTTAGTTCTTAGTTAGTCATCCTCATATACCCACCCTGTTATACCGTACTAACACCATCGAATTTGACTTCGTACCTGCATTGCGAACGGGCAACGCAAGACTTTAGTTCTGTATGTAGCTGCTCTTTCATTGCGAAGATACTCTTCTGCAGCAGCAGCAGCAGCATCAGCGGCAGCGAGATTTTATCACGTTTCAAAAGATGCTACGAGACTCTAATGCCGCAGGAGCTGTAGGAGCGGGATAGAAAGTTAGATTTTATCAAAGAAATTGTTTTAGCGAATTTTGTTTAATCCCCGAAGATCAGAAAATCCCGTTTCAGATTACAATGTTTCTCCTAAGATACTCGAAGAAATTATTCCACGTCTTTAATACTTCTACGGTATTAACACTTTCAATTTTACAAGGATTTTCTAACGTTGGAATATTTAATTTCTCATGTTTCAGGCTATTCGGAATTACCGGGGCGTGCGCCGGATGTTCGCAAACGATACCTGCCAGTGAATTCGTTATGAGAGCTGGTGGTTCGGTCTTTCACCTGAAATGTTTCACATGCAGTAAATGTGGAACGCAACTGGTTTCCGGAGACAGGTAAGAACGACCTTTTTTTTCTCCATACTCAGCTCAGTTTTCTCATCTTATCTCGCTCCTCAGAGCTAATAAAAAAAAAAAAAAAAAAAAAAAAACTATCACATGTAAATCCTGAGCACCCCCCGTTTGTTTTTCTGATTTCAGGTATTGTCTGTTCGGTGGTGTTCCGGTTTGTGAAACGGACTGGCATAAAATGGTGAAATCATCGGGTGTTGGTGCAAGTGGTAACGGTGGTGCTCCTGTGAGAAAAGGAAAAGTAGGGAGGCCGAGAAGAAGCAGAGACTGAGCCGCCAACCCGGTCGGTCGCCCAAAGAAGGTACAAGCCTCGGCACAACCGACATCTACCTCCTCTTCGACAACCGTCGTACCTCCTTTAATAAATCAGGTCGACGTTGTGGACATAGGTGTCGGTGCCGGGGGTGAAACCTACTCTCCGCCACCGCCGGGTCCCCAGATCACTAACTTTGGTCATCACCATTCGCACACCCATAATCACAACCAGCAGCATCAGCATCCGCACCACAATCAACATCACAATCAGCATCAACATCACGATCAACAGCAGCAACAGCATCATCATCAACATCACCACCACGACCACCACCATCAAATGATCGTTCCGATACACCATCCGAGTATATCTTCTTCGGGGGGTGGTAGTCAACAACAGCAGCATCATCACCATCACCACGCTTCTTATCAGGAGTGGAATCATTGGTCTGAACCGTGTGACTGAGGCTGTGAGTTTTTAGATAACAAATAATACAAATTTCAATTAACAAATCTCAAATTTAAAATATCAACCGTTAATGAACAATACCGACTTAAACCGTCGTCACAAAATGTTGCTGCTGCTGCTGCTACTGTTGATAATTTTACCATCGTTGCTGATGATAATGATGATGATAATGTTATGGATTTGGATCGTGCTGCATTTGGAAAATCTGCTGCAGCTAATTCAGAAGATTAAAGGATAAAATTAAAAACGGAAGAAAAAAATAAAATAAAAAAAACAAAAAAAATGAGAGCAGATGAGTGTTTATAAAAAGCCAAAGTGATGAATAGACGCCAAGTAATATTCACGAACTGATATTATAAATATCGTTACATAGCTTGTGGATTGAAAACGGTGGTTAATAAATGAACAAAAAATAATAAATAATGAAAAGTTGAAAGAAAAGAAGAAAAAAAACTGTTCTTTTTGTTGTTGTTTATCTAATTATTATTCTATTATTATTATTATTATTATTATTATTATTATTATTATTATTATTATTATTATTATTATTATTATTATTATTATTATCATGATGATTATTATTATTATTACTATTGTAATTTTTTTATAATTGCGTTGTTCCTCGGTTCTCTTTGGTTATATTATATACTCTTACAAATAGATAAAAAAAGAGAAAACAATTATTAGTCGTTAGAATTATCTTGAGAACTGAGAAGAAGGAGAGAAAAAAAAAATAAAAATGAATAAATAAATAAATAAAAAGAAAAAATTCAAGAGCACTTTGGTGATGATATTATATGATATAAAAACGCGTATCGTTGTGAGCGGTGTGTGATATACATATTGTGTATATTTACTAACGTATGTGTAATACATTTATTATCATATACCCTGAATAATATTCACTGCAGCAGTTTCATCATCATCGTCGTCGTTCTCTGTGAATACGTATGTATAAAATTTAAAACTAGAAGAAGGAGAAAAAAACAAAAAAAATGAAATGAATAATAGGACGAAAATGATTTCAACAAAAAAATTCATTACAATGGTAATAACAATATTGATAAACCAACAACAACTCTTTCGGTTCGAAGCCGAATCATAATGAAATAACCGCGAAACAAACAAACAAACAAACAAATAAATAAATAAGTAAATAAAAAGAATAATAAAAAGTATAATAATCTCCGAAAATCTCTGCATGGCGATATAATAAAGTATTTATATATATTTTTGTTCAAAGAATCACCTATGTACTTATTATATTATTACAGCTGTATAATTGTACTTATTATAATATCATATTACGTGTCGTTATAATCTATAATATTGATTATGACACATAGAGACATAAAAAAACGAACACACGCGCACACACACATACATGAAATTGATAAGGAACTTTTGAAACGACAAAAAGAAAAAAAAAAAGAAACATACAAAAGTGAATTAAATATGAAATGAGACTCGGAGGGAAATTTATAATATAATACGTATCTGTGCAGATAGTCTTAAAATCTGTATAAATCTTTGCTCAAGGGGTTGTTACTATATTCGAACGTATGTTTTTTTTCCCCTCCTACTTTGCTTTTTTTTAGGAATTTGATCTATTTATTTTCAACTCATTCGTTATCCGAATATCAGTTTATCTCAATTGTATTTAATTTTATTTCGAGTAATTGTTTATTTATTTTTAATTCAATTATTCCGTTTTTTTTTATTTTTTCTTTTTTTTTTTCTTTTGAAAATTAACGAGTCTTTGTGTAGATCGAGAAACGGCAACAGCTGCACAGCCTACCCTAACTTCGTTTAGCTCAACTTAACTTGACCTATAAGTTCGTTAAGTATCTCTTGTCTCTGCTCCTACTGCGTGGTTAATCCTTTTTATTTCCCTCAATTTACTTCATCGAAAAGAACTCCTAACGAACCCATTTTTGTCGCAAGTTGAATCAACGAAAGACTCGCGCCATTTATTTTCTTCATTTTTACATCAAGAATTTTCTTCTTTTTTTTTCGTTTTCGTTTTTCTCCAATCCAAATTATTCATTTCTTCTTCATATTTTCAAGGGAATATATTGATTATCATTTTTGTATAAAATATCGATTATCTTCTCTTCATTCTCGTTTTTAACTTGAAAAAAAAACTTGTAAATAAAGACATTTTAGTCCGTTATTTACCGGGGTTAAAATAATAAGAAAAAAAAAAAGGAAAAAAAAATCAAACGAATAAATTCGTCGTAAAAGCAATAAATTATATTGATAAAAAAGATTTTAAATAAATAAAAGAGAAAAAAAAAAAAGAAATAAGATGAGAAAAAGTTGTCTCGTATTATGATGTAGTGTAAGATTTTAATGAGAAAGAAGAAACGAACAAATTAATCATAGAGCACGAGAAAAATTGAATTGATTAAAAATAAAAAAAAGTAAAAAAAAAGAGAAAAATAATAAACAGAAAGAAATGGAATAACAAAACTGTTTACCGTCATTATCATATTGTAAAATATCGAAATACTGGGCCCTGATCCCATGACACATACCACCTATATTGTACACCCTATAATAGATTTTCATTTACCGTGAAAAAAAAAAACAACACATAGACGAGGGGAGAAAAACGGCGAGAACGAGAAGAGGGAGGGGTGGAAGAAAGAACAACCTATGAACAGGACAATTGTTAAATGAATGAATAAATAAATAATAGTAATTCTTATGATTGACGATAAAATAAAAAATTAGAATACACATGAAAAAAAAAAAAACAATCGAAGAAAAAAAAAGTGACAGGGTCTCGAGCATCTGCAATAAATGTATATTATAATTGTACGATCTATTTGAATATATTACTTACGTTTTCACCATATATAAATGATTGTTTTAAAAAACAAACAAAAAAATGATTTGATTATTAACGAACATTCGTTTGTATCGATGCTGTTCGTAAATATTTTTTTTTCCAACACACCGTAATACGCTACCGATCGAAAGAAGAATCATTTTTATTAAATAAAAATGATTTTTATGAAAGATTTGACGCAGCGTAGAGAGGATAATTTAGGCATAAAAATGAAGAGCCTAATAGTCAAGAGAAACAGCATCGAATCAATCGTTTTGCGAAGCTCAATAAAATAAAAAAAATAAGAAATGAAGGGAAATCTTTAAATGTAAAATTTTACGATATACACAACGGATGATTGTGGAAAAGGAGGAGGGTATCGTGTGTATACCTTAATATAAATTCAATCAATCAATCACTCATTGATTTTGTTGATAGTGATGTAATTACTAAATAGTACATAGTATATATACATAATATACTCATACACAGGCATATATATATATATAAATACACACACACACACACACATATATATTATATATATTGAATATTTTTTCCACGCTAGGGATTTTCGCCGATCGAATTCAAATCTCTTTCTCACTACCTATAAATATATACACACCCATGACACAAGGCACACGGTAAACAAGGAACGAAGGTTAACGAAAAAAAAAATATGAAGAAGAAAATCTTAATAATAATAGTAATAATAATAATTATAACAACAATAATAATAATAATACTAACATTAATACTAATACTAATAATGCGTAGATAGATGTCTCCTCGGCGAATTCGTTCGGCTAAAACTATTTCAATAAAAACACGTTATTATATTACAAACAAACAAACAAACCCAGAAAAGCAACAACAAAAAATGAGGAAAATGAAAAAAAAAAAAAAAAACGTTATAGATTATACATATACATGATATACTTGCGTTACAGGACTGTGAGCGCGAGTCCCTTTTTTCATCGAAGGGGACGATTGTGTCGAAGAAGAAAAATGAATAAATAAATAAATAAATTAATAATAATAATAATAATAATAATTACGTAGATAAAAAAAATGTAATTTAAACTGTACATAGGTACGTTTTGTATATTGTTAAAATTTGTGTGATATAAATGGTTATTTACGATTAATTAATTCGGTAATTAAATAATACATTATTATTATTATTATCAATATTACTATTATTACTATATTATTATCATTACTTTTTATTACTATCGCTATTATTATCATTATTATTAGGATCATTATTATTAATGGTTACCCAAAGGCTGGCGTCGTCCTCCGACGAGTTATCGTTGATCTGAAATGAGAGGAAGGGAGGCCAGACCGACATGATACCTGTGTGAAAAAAAAAGGGACAAAAAATACATACGATAGACGAATAAAAATGACAGCAAAATACAGACGACATACGGAGATGGTAAGAGATAATTGAGAGAGAGAGAGAGAGAGTACCTATCCACGGATATGACCATAACATTATGAGGTAATGATGACTATTTGAAGAGAATTAAAAAAATCCTTTATGATAGTAATAATAATTATTATTTGAATTTTATTTATTTGAATTTTATTATTATTATTTTTTTACACATCTCGATTTCTTCGTCGGGCACGGGGTCTTCATAATATTCTCCCGGCCTCTTGTAAAATATTATCGCCACAAGTTTATCAATTAATAATAACAATTAAACGAAAACAGAAAAACAAAAAACAAACGAACAAAAATAATAATAATAATAATAACTAAATACAAACGAACAAAACAAAACAAAAAAAAAGGGAGAAAAAGAAGAAAAAAAAAAGAAGAAAAGAAAAAAGAAATACAAGTTTTTAACATGCGTTTTTGAATTAAATTTATTATCTATAGTATATAGTACCCCAAGTCGTGTTGTATATAGTTATATATTTTTCTTCTTTTTATTTTTGTAAGATTATGCAAGAAATTTTTTAACTCGATGATCAGCTGTTCATTTTTTTTTGTTGGATCTGACGTGTCGCTGGTAGTTTTTGATCATCGATGCACCTTCGATCGACACTTTGATAACCGGAGCTATAGTTCAGGTACTCATCGGTCTCTGTATTATCATATCGTTGACTGCAAGTTTGATAGTTTTTGGATTTTAAAGAAGTAACTTTGTCCGAGCTGGAGAGCTCGACGCACCCCTAAACTCCCTCGAGTCGAAGTATCCTTCGGTTTCCTACATTCCTAGCTGAAAAATTTCTACATCTTGTCGGTGAAGCTGAAAATTTGAAGAATTTCGATGAAGAAAAAAACAATTGTGGCGACAGTCTTTCGTTTTCCCATTGGGATAAATTCGAAGAATGAGAAGAAAAGGATTGCAACGAAACGGTAAGCTGAAAATTTACGTCCTATATGATGAGGGTACGAAATCGAAATAGATCTCTGAATTTTATTAAGGTATATAGGCAGATGATTTTATTGTTGGTAAAAAAACGAAACTGATTGAAAAAAAGTGCACCTGCTTAATTTACATAGGTCTTTGTATCAACGTGTATAACGTTTGTATATACACATGTCTGTGACAGATGTATTTTATGTGCCAAGTTCTCATTTACTTTCGCATCAACCCCGGGTCTCGGGCAATTTATTTGCCTGACAATTAGCAGCGTAGCAGCAATGTCCTCTTTACAGTGATTAACTAATATTTACATCTGCACCGCGGTGTCTGCAACGGCAGGTATATTATCATACCGCAGTCTGCACGACCGTTGGAAGAAAGGGAAAAAAAATTTTTCGTTGGACACATCTCCGCAAGATACCGGAATATATTTAACGTCCCAACGTATAACGGTACCTCGTTAACCCCGACGACCCCGATCACCTGCAACATGATGAGGCATCTAATTATTCCTATATATACATAAGGCAGGTATGTGTATTCTATCTATCGATCTATATAGCTATGTATCTATATATATTTAATGTTGGATACTTTCTTATGCGAGTGATCTAAATTTCGAAAGAGAAATAATGAATATTCCACGCCACCCTGTGTGTGCATATATGTATATATATTTATTCGAGATTCTAAGGGGGCGCCATTGAATTGGACGTCTGTGAGTTCGACCCGCATTGTGTTTAAATGTATACGTGCGTATATACGAGGTGTACATGTGGTACGTACCTATGTACGCGTGTATATATGTGAGTTTCATATATATGTATCAAGGGGTGGAGTGGGGGAGGGAGAGAAACGAGCAGGCTAGCTAGCTAGCGAGCGAGCGAGCGACTTGAAGCTGAGTTAATTAACGCTTTAGTCCGAGGTCTGATTTACGGAGCGTCTAATTAGCGCGTCCGAGAACGATAAAGTATATATTGTGATTAGTCCTGGGGGCCCGACGTATTAATACAGCTGAATGATGCCGAGGCAATTCCCGGCCCCGAGCGCAATTTTCGCGATGCTTACCGTTCACCCATTTTCGAAAGCAGTAATTAAAAAAATATTCAATCTACGATCGCTATAATATGTATATATACATTTATATATACGCTCTCTTTCTCAAACTATAAACGAGTCGTTGTATATAACTATTCACCGTATTATGTACACCGACAATAGCTGTATATAAATATAAATTCGATAATAATTATATTTATAATTGGGATATTATAGGCTGTCGCACATAGAATATATATTTATGTATATATATTTATACAATAAACACTATCGTCAAATTATTTCCTCGATATATAATTATCTATTTTTTTTGTTCAAACTGTTGAAATCCAACGTTTATTATATTCCATATATTATATTAATTCCCTGGCGAGATAAATTATTATATACCATACTGTATATTGTGCGTGTGGAGAAAAAGAGACAGAGAAAGAGATCGAGTTTCAACTCGAGGAAGCTTATTTATTTACAATCTAACGAGGTCGCGGGGAAGCTTGCTTTCCTAATTTATAAGTACCTTGTAGTACGTCGGTTATATACCTATATGTATTCATATAATGGGGGGATTCTTTGAGAATTTATACATATATTACAAACGGGGAACCAATTATCGTGGCAAACAATAAGTGGCCAAAAGGTGACGGTTTTTTTCTTTTCAAGGGTTTTCGGTTCTTTCTCTTTTCTGTTTTTATTTATTTGTTTCGTTTTTTTTTTATCTTCTTTAATGTATCCCACGCTCGTCGTAGGCAAGAAATCGTTCGTTAGATGGCAGACGCTTTCGCTTTCACTCTCGTTCTCGTTTTCTCTCTTTCGTTTTTTTATTTCATCTCTCTCTCTCTCACTCTTAACGTAGCAAAAATATATATTACAGCAGGACGCGCTTTGAATAACGCGATACACCGTGTGATTCGGGTTAATTATCCGTATCGATGTAAACATAAAAATAAACAATGATAAAACAGCGATCGGAACAACCCCTTGATCGATGAAAATCAATATGGTGGGTACGCACAGGAAATGAAACAAGAAAATCATATCGATAAAACGTGTCCAAAAAGGGTTAAGAATCTATCAAAACTACCCCTATAAACAAAATTATCGCAGATTTTGATGACGTTTAAACATCGTCTGACTTTCGTGTACGTAGATAATAGTTTTAACGAGTGGGATGGTATGCATAAAATAGTAGTGGGAAACGGGGTGGTAGATAAATTTTGGCTGGAAACAAACGCGCATCAGCGCGTCGACGAGGTAAACCGAACGAACTTCTATCCGTCAAGACGTCGCTTAGTGCGTTCAGGAATCAGCGAGCCAACCCCCTAGTATGCAGGGTGAGCTCTTCCTCTTTTGTCCTCCCCCCCTTAATTTTCCTACGATCCCCAGGTTCTTCCTCTTCGAGCGAGAGCTGCGCTTCTGCTGCTTCTATACTCTCTGCGCCCTGATTTCTAACGCCTTCCAACGTCCAA
Source organism: Athalia cordata (assembly GCA_963932425.1). Classification (NCBI taxonomy): domain Eukaryota; kingdom Metazoa; phylum Arthropoda; class Insecta; order Hymenoptera; family Athaliidae; genus Athalia; species Athalia cordata. Next base: position 40,515,717 of record OZ010626.1, read on the forward strand.
CTTCTGGACGTAATTAATTCTGCTAGCTAACGTGGAATGCCATAATTAATTCTTGGATGGGGTTTCTCATGAAGGGCGTTTTCCTAACAATATGTATCCGATCCGATTAGAGGTCTACCCTGTCCTCGCCGTACTGATATCTACTGTACTCCGTACTCTCCTCTCTCCTATCTCTTCGCCTTTCCTCCGCTCTCCTCTCCCCTTCACTTCGGAGCTATGCAATTAATTAAATTCACTTTATGTACACTATCATCGTTAATATTAACGCGGATAGAACAAACTCATACCCCAAGCTCTCTCTCTCTCTCTCTGTAATATACGTATACATTCGTACGCGACAAATTTCACCGCGGTAATTGTCACCGGCATTATGTCTGCGGAAAATAATTTCGAAAATTTTATCAAAAATAATTTTTAGACGCGTAGAAAATACAAAAATTATTCTTCGTATTTAGGAATTAAATTATCTTTCATCGTGCTCTTTTGCTGTAAAAAAAAATGAAAAAAGAAAAAAAATGAACGCTCTATTCCCTTTAGAGAACGTATAATCGTGACACGCGCGTGTGTTGGGCTGCCTGTGACAAGGCGCTGAAGAAAATTCGAATTTCTATAAACTCGGTTTTCCTGTGTCGAATTTCATGCGTACAAAAACAAAAAAACAAAAAAATAAGATAGAGAGCCACACGTTCTAATAATCATAGAATTTTCTTCGCTCTATCTTATCGCGAGGGAATCGAGGGTTACGAAATATCGAAACGATGAATTTTTCCTGTTCATAAAAAGAAGGGATGAACAGAAAATCAAAAAAAACAGAAAACTATCTCCCAGTAAAATTGTCGCAGTTGAAATTTGGATTTTGCTATTTCGCGTGGGAGTCGCGATTTATCCGGACGATAATACAGAACGTGTTTGTATCGGCACCCCGGCACCCCCAAAGTCAAGAGCACTTTCATTTACTTCCTCCCCCCGTTCCACGCGTGTACGTTACACGGGTGTCATATCTACACATATGTTCGTCTCGTATACCTACACGTATATATCGGTATGTATATTATATGGTATACTTATACGGTTGGCGAGAGTTGGGGGCTGGGGGGTGGCGGGGGGAGGAGATACAATTATTATTTTGAGTGGCTGGCGACGAATGGGGCGTGCTAATATTTTATTTAAGAGACAATCGCCTAATAGCGACCCGTTTCAAGGGGTAGATAACTGAGAAGGGTTTTTGGCGGGGTGAAGAGGACGCGTGGTAGACGTTACATTAGTAAATTAACTGTCGCGCGGGGTGCGTCGAGGCGCACCAAGTCGCGAGCCGTCACTATATACCAAAAAAGAAAAATAAAAAACTAAAAAAAATGAAAAATAAAAGAAATTTCTACCTCGCTATCGCTGCTGCTGCTGCTGCTGCTATTGAATATTCGACATCGAGATATATCATTGATACAGAAATGTGTCGGAAATTTTGAATAACAAAATTCGAAGGTATTCTTTTTCCTTTTCCAATTAAGAATTTCATTTCAAAATCAAAGATTTTAAGGATAGTTTTTTTTTTCGGACAAGGTATACGTCGCGAGAAAGATATTTTAATTGGTCGCATGTTTGCGAAAGCTCTGATTTTCGGTAGGTTTATACGACTCAACAGCGTTTCAAGTTGTTTGAAATTTTCTCCCAATTGCATCGGGTGGTGTAGCAGTTACCGATGATTTTGACTAGTCGCAATTACAGCCACCCGGAGTAATTTTGTAGATATACACATAGTTATATATATATATATATATATATATCAGATATATATATGACGTCGTTTGGCTAACGTTACATTTTCTACCGAATCTCTCGAGCTTTTGTAAGCCTCCTCCGAAACACGTCAGTTCCAGTAAAACGAATTTAACCTAATTTCTAATTATTCCGCTAGAACGATTCTAATTAGTGTAACGCGCCCCTTCTATATATACCCTGCATATACCCATTCCACACTATAGCCGAAAGAAAATCGCTGGACGGTAAATATCATCAGGGTTTTCTTGTTTAATCACCTACGGGTTTAGAGTCCGAAATCAAAATTTCAACCTCATCTCGTTCTCTGATTATCAGAAGCAGAAATTGAGATGGGAAAAGACAACGATATCAAAAGGGTGACATCCTTCTCTCATATAGCCTCGATTTTGAAATGATATACATTTTCAATCGGACTATTTTCTACAATCATTAACTATGAATTCTGGAAGAATATTACGTCGACGTTTACACAGCGTGTTCGATTATTAATAATTAAACGTCGAGACGTGTGTGAATAATATAGATGGGTATACGTGCACATTGACGTACCTACATTTACACGGTAGGAACTTACCAGTGAACACCCCTTCCTTCCCTTTTGGCAAACCGACCGTCCCCCTCCCCCTCCCCCCGCCTCCCTCCACCGTTTCCCTTTCTCTTTACCTTCCCCATCCTCTTTCATTTACAAGCGAGTGTAGGTATCTCTCGGGCTGGTATAATTAATTATGTTGTTTTAATTATCTGACAGCTAATTAGGCGCGCAATTATGAAAGGCAAACACAACAAGAAGGTAGTTGGTAGTAGGGGATGGTGCGCACTCGGTGCAGAGCGGAGGGGATGAAAACTCGCTTTACAGGGTGAATTGATAGAGGCATAGAAACGGTTACGTTCCATTCCATAATGTACAACGCCATATCATACGCGTTATAATGCTTATATATTATATGACACGATATACATATATACCTGCACTAACGATAACGCGCTGGAGAAATTACATATACAGTCGTGTAACGAATGATTTTTTTTATTTTTATTTTTTATTAATCAATCAGATACGCGATCATGATTTTATACGGATATCTCCGATCATTTTCAAATCTCTCGAGTCAACGAGACGAGAAAACAACCCCGAAGCGAGTCGCCATAATTTCTTTATATACCCTAGCGATGCTGAAATTGGTGTATACGTCTATTTGTACGTGTATAGTTGTATACCTGTATATATACATCTATAGGGGTGAAAAACAGGGGTTGGAGGGATACATGGGAACGAGAGAAACCAATTAAAGTTTCATCCCCATCAATTTGGTTATTTAAGATAAGTTGAGCCTAAAGAGACTCCGCGGGGCTCAAGACGCCTGTAAGTTTTAGGTTCGAGTGAGTTCTCTCTCCCTCCTCCTCCTTCCTCAGGGTTTTGCCGTAGGAGATTTCTGTCTCCTCTCTCTCTTTATCTCTCCCTCGTTCTCGTCCCGATCCCACCGATGCTCTTCGATTTTAATGCCGTAACATTTACAAAACGTTTACTATAGGCGACAAACGTCCAGCTTAGCAGTTGTTCGCCCGAACTCGATCCGATTCCATCCCTAATTGTCTCCCCCTCTTTCGCTCCTGGATTTTGGACTATGATTTCAATCGATTGTCTCCGGTTACCTATGTATATTATTACGTATATAAGGTTAGACGTAATTGTCCGAGATTATCCCATCTTATTTACGGTGTCGAACTTCGACTGACTGGAAACAACCCTTAATCTTAGATCCTTCGTTACACACATTTATTTTCTACAAATTCACGAGGATTCGGTTCATGCGACGTTCCAAAAAAATTTTCTCTCAATGAGGGACGTCCTAAGATTCCTTTGGATTTTTCGTCAACTGTTTTCCCCACATCGGGTAAGTGGAAAATAATAAAAAAAAGCATCTGAAAAACAAAAGGAGAGGAAAAAAAGACAGAAAAAAAACGTTGGACGATTATTGTCGATCGAATAACTTAGAAGCTTGATATACAGTTTCTTTCACTAATGCGCGATACGAATCTTGAAGCGTAGAGAGCGATACTAATTTTTTTTTTCTGTTTTTTTTTTTTTCCTCTTCCTCGTTCAAGGTATAAAGAGAGGAAGAAACGGGAAAAGAGCAAAGTCTAAATCGATCCGGTCCCATTCATTCGTTCATCCATTTTGCGCTCATGTATCTTTAATTCGTCTCTCTAGCTGATCTCTTCTACCCCTGCACCGACATTCTCTTCCCTCCCTTACTTTTTCTTCTCCCCGCTGCCCCCTCTCCCCTCCCCGCGACCCGCAACATCACCGAAAGTGGCACTCTAGCGGTATTCCGTATCTTATTCAAAATATAACGCACTTCCCGTGTCCCGATGGGGGTTTGTACGGGGAAAGGGGGAGGGGTAGACGACGAAGGGATGAAAAGGGGGTGCGTTGGACGCCGTCGGAGGGTGGTTCTTGGTTAGCAATTAGGGGTCGACACGGGGGCCCACTTACCGGATCCCCAAGGGGTTCTCAAACTTCCCATATTACGTGTCACAACCTCATGTTTCACTACCTGTATGACGCATTTAACCCTCCCCAATATAAGATTATCGGAATATGATTTCGTGTGTATGTATATTACGTATGTGTACATAAGTTTATACATAACCAGACTTACGGAGGTGTCTACGATAGAAATGCATCGACGAAATTAATTTCTTAGCCTCACACGTAAAGTTATAGAGAGAATAAAATAATGAGAGACAATGAAACGAATGTATTTGAAATCTTTCTGACGAAATGGATGAATTTCTTTCTGTCCTTCTCTTTTAATTCGGGTCTATCGCAAGAATGGATTATTATGAACGTATGGACACCGTTAACGTTATACAAAGATAATGGAAATAATAGAGAAAGTTGAGAACTTCTGCTAGCGAAAGACGTAATGGCCAAGTTTGGCCGCAGTCTCATCTAAGTGCCCCCGCATGAATCTCTCTCTTTCTCTCCGTCTCTCTTCATCACTCAGGTCCACGTTACATTTTATAACTATACCAGCGTTGCACGCGCGCGCAACATTGCAATGCTCTGTCATGTCATTTTTCACTTCAATTTTTGTCGAAAATTTTATATTCAAGGTCGTAAGAATAATCGTCGCAACGAATCGACACATTTTTATGCCTCGAATCTAATGTAAAAACTCTATTTCGCGTTTATTCCTAAATCATCAGTTTTTTTAATAGAGGATATCAAACGTACAGTGTTCGCGAAGCCTTTTTTTTTTTTTTTTATTTTCGATAGAAGCCAAAAATACAAAAAATCTGCTATATTTCCAATTGTTTTTTTTTTTTTGTTTTTTTGTTATAATTTAATGGGATTTTTTTTTTGTTGTTTCCTTGTAATTTTTTTTCTATTCAATTTTACTTGAACTTTTTACGGGAACAACAGTTATTATATTATGTTTTTGCGTTCGTATAGGTATTACATGGGTTGTAGGTTGCATAGCTATGTATATGTGATCTGTATATATGTACACCGAAGCTTTTACAATAACAGGCTCGTGAATAATACGTGGAATTACAAACTGGTTCCCAACAGTAACATCAACAGCAACAGTAGCAGCAGCAGCACCACCAGCAGCAGCCAGCATTCTGAAAGCTCGTAAAATCTTGCCCTGCGAGAAATCGATGGCATTCCAATTCGCAAAAATGTTACGGCAACCGCCACCACCCCCGTCCTCCTTCCCTTTACTCTTCACTTCTCGCTGAAACCACCCCCACCCCCGCCCCCGCCACCTCCGTCCCCCTAAAAACACCACCCCGACACACTCTAACATCTCATTGAAAGTAACACGTGCGCGCCGGTGGCCACGTCCTAATGGATTAGCAATAACCTAATACTTAACAAAAAAAAATTTTACGTCACCGCAAAGCGCGTTGTTTCGCAAGTTGATTCATCGTATCATCTGTACTTTGGGCGCGCCGAGGCTTTTCATATCAGCGCGACAAATTAAACAATCAAAATTCATTCGGATTCGAAAATGACAACGGGGCAAATTTTTGCACCAGCAGCCTCTGCTGTTTCCGAGTAAGAAAAAAGAGAAATAAAACGTTATACGGTTTTATGTGCGATCAGATGATGAGAGCCGCAAGGAAGAAATCGCGAAACCTATGATCATGATCACTATCTATAACGCTTCGTGCTCTGTGGCTATGAATTATCTATTAACGAGCTAACTTGTTAATTAAATCTCGTCGCGGGACGCGCCTAGCTTCCTCTCTTCTTAAATGCTAATTAGCTTCGAACATCTTTGTTTTATATACTCTACCCGTGATATAAATATCTTTGTTTTTCATTCCCGATGAAAAATTATGGGCAAAAAATTGTAACACAATATTCATAATCCTTTTGACAAAAGATCCCAACTAGATCACGGTTTTCTCTGATGATGAAGAGGGGAAAATCAATGATCGAATTTTACCAATAGGTATACGTAGTATAAACGTGATAAAATTTATTTTCTAAATAAATATAAATCATTCGGTCAATCACTCTTTGTAAAGAACAGAATACATGGAATATAAAAAATGAAGTTGTTCGTGCGATCAACGAGAGAAGGAAGTGTGAATTGTGACGATAAAATATACCGTACGTTGGGTTAGGTTAGGTACATAGAATTGTTATACGAGACAGCTTTACTATCTAACAGCCGCGCGTTCAACTAATTCTGGCTTCGTCATGCAATTCGATGAAGCCGTCCATTAATGTCGAAGCCTTTTGAATAATTACATCTCCCATACTAATTAATCGTTTACGGTTTACCTTGGATAGAGCACCAATTACGTTACATTGAATTTTTATAAAATGCTGCACCTACATTATATATTTATCCGCGCATAAAAATCATACGCGACGTAAGATATTACAAATCGAACAGATCGCAAAACGAATTAATTTTCATTACTGTTATTAATTTTTTTATTTTTTCTTCTCTCTTCATATTCCCGCAGCCTTCTTTTGTCAATTTCTCGGAATACATGAATGACACGATACGTGTCCTTTTTTTTCTTTTTTTTTTTCTCCTTTTTTTTGGATTTCGACGTACGTTTTTTTTCACACAGCACCGTGATCCGAACCATGTGGCGTCGCGGGGGCGGAAGAGAAAAAAAGGGGGGTAGGTGGGGCGGGAAATATAGTAGAATAGACGCAACCACTAACGAGGGAGTCTAGCTGCTGCAGAAACGGCATCGATATAATAATACCGCGGGAGTAGCAACGCGTATACGTATGAATAATAGTGTATATGCACACGGTGTGTATAAGAGAGAGAAAGAGAATGGCAGCGTCGATATCAACGTGTGTATATGAAAAAGAGGAAAATGAGGGGAAGTTAAATAAGGGAGGAGAACGAGGAAGGGAAGGGGGTGAGGATAGAAAAAGTTGAACGCTCTCGAGCACGCGTCGATATGACGTTATCCAATTAAAAAACTGCCTTTGTACTATCACAGTTTCACCTCTTGTGCTTTGTGTATGTATATATATATATATATACATGCATATAGATATATATGGTATATAGCGTATGTATTATTATACAGATATGCACGTATACACGTTTTTTTAGGGAATGCGGAAAGGGGTTGGAAATTTTCATCGTATTTATATATACGTACAGGTATGTTTCTACATACATATCTCCCTCGCCCCCCAATCAAAACCAACCCCCTTGCACGCAAAAGGCAATTTCCAATTAGTTGAACTTTTGCTGAATTATACCTAATATCTCAATGTACATTTATATATACAATTCTATTTATATACCAATATATATATCTGAGCATGCATATTGGCATAGTGCATATTCCTTCTGTTCTATAACCAACAAGATATGCATACGTAGAAAAAACGAAAAAAAAACAAAAAACAACGTAGGTATAAGCTTAGAGTTTATTTTATTATCAGCGTCAATTTTTTTTCCACCCCCCCCCCCCCCCTTTTTTTGGGTACCTTTATTCGAACATAACATAATTATAAATACGTAGTAAGTAATATAGATAATAAGATGTTGCGTTGTGCTAATTAAAAAGAAGATAAATCATTAACTAACCTTACCAATTACACGGATAGGATACTCATCGCGTCGATCCGTAATTTTATTTTCCCACAGCATGACCTATATATTATGATTATGATTATTATTATTTATAGATATGTGCGAATATATAATTTTTTTATGAATTTGATTTTATACGTTTAATCGAGGGGCGTCATGGCAACTACATCGTTGTTGGTAGCGAGCTACGTATGTAAGCACCCTTAGCGAGGGATGAAAATCGTTGGAAGCTCTCGAAACTGGTCGAAAGTTTAAGATTTAATAAACTCTCGTACGTATATAGACAAGGGTAGGAGGAAAATGAGAGAGGGGCTGAAAGGAGGGGAGAGGAGAGGAGAGGATCTCACACATGCAAGATCCAAGGGCTTCTGGTATAAGCCTTGATTACCTTTTCTCCCCAGCGTCGCAGCCGCCTCCGACATTATTAATAATGAAACCAATACATCCCCCATCCCTTTCCGACCAGACCACCTTGGCTTCTATTTTCCCTCTCCTTTTCCCTCTCCTATTCTCTCTTCTTCGTTCTCCACAACCACGTCTGCTCTTTTCCAACCCCTTCTCGTACTCGTACTACGTACAACATATGGAATACCATCGACGCTTACATGCCGCACAATCACCTTCTTACCAACAATAAAATAATTTGTCAATTTGATGTTTCGATCAGATAATAACACCTGAGCAAGAAAGATGAGACTTTTACGAAGATTCATAATCTGTCGTTGCAGACGAAGAACGCTGAAGACAGAAAAATTGGACAAAATGGAAAAACAACAAATGGACACAAATTACGTTCAACATACGTTCGTGGTACGCCTGGTTAGGTTGATTCTGAATCGCTTCGCGACCAAGCTTTTCGTAGCCGGCCAGTTCATAGGCCATTTCAATGTGTTTTGACCTCAGGACCACGATTCCGTCAAGTAAATCGAGCTAGGAATAAATCCCATCGAGATATCCTTATTTTTTTACTTTTTGGAGCGATAAAATGGCGATAACTTGATCAATTTTATAGACAGATCAATTTAGCTCGCGGATTCGTATTCCTGAGGTCAAAATACGTTAAAAAAGTGTCCTGCTATCGATTTTAAAAATACTTAATTTTTGGCCCAAAAATCGAAAAAATCCAAAGGGGTATACCTTAGATTTTTGTCGGTTTTGGGGTAAAAAATCAAGTATTTTTGAAATGGATCGTAGGACACTTTCCTTACGTATTTTTGCCTCAGGAACACGAATACGTCCATTAAATTGAGCTAGAAAAATATCCCATCGAGATATCCTTATTTTTTCACTTTTTGGAGCGATAAATTGGCGATAACTCGATCAATTTTATAGATAGATCAATTTGGCTTTCAGATTCGTAATCCTGAGATCAAAATACGTAAGAATAGCTTATAAAACTCTATAAAAAAAAATGTCGATTTTTTACCCCAAAATTGATAAAAAGTTGTCCAAGCGCGCGCTTGGCCGCGAGGCGATTCAGAATCAACCTAACCGGGTATACATAGTTAGAACAGGACAGTCACAGCTGTTCATTAGAGAATGCTCTTGGTATGTACGAACGCGCGCGCGATATTGCGTTTAAAAAGAATTGCTTTTTGATCACGACCAAATCACTCGCGTTGCCGGTGCATCGCTGTGACCATTTCATTGAACATAGCACAAGCCAGATATATATTGTCATATATATAATATACACGTACGGTTGGCTGGTCGGTGCAGGGCTGCTCCGCAGTTTCAACGCACCCGAGATCAAATATGGAATGGCTAACACAGAATGCGCGATGCCGGGTAGTCGAAATGGTCCAGAACCGGGGACCACCGACATACGTATTCACGTACACCCGCATAACCGCTTCCAGTGACGCGTTTCCAAGGGCGCAATGGAGGGCGGGGGGAGGAGGGTTTGGACCGGTTACCCGGCCACTGGTACAAAATTTTCGTATTAATTTTTATTTTCAACTGCATTCGATTTACCGTGAACAATGCCCCTCCATACCGCAGCGGTGTATTGCCTCTGTGTTGTATATCTGTGCAAATATAACAAATTGAAAAAAGTAAAAGGAAAAATCGAATTGAAATGTGAAATAAAAATAAATAAATATATTCGATTTTTCACGATGTATGTATGTATATATCCATACATCCCGTCCGCGTATGAACGTAATTGGTCGGATGAATATATATAGTTTGGAATAATGTTATCTTTATGGTGAGCGAAAGAGGATAAAAAAATAGTGTCGTTACAGAAATTCATTTATTTCTTCCCACGAATATTATAGGCAAGTTTGGAAGCCAAATAGTAGGTTGTAATTATTGTCGGTACTTTATTTATTGATTGATTTAATTTTGTTTGTTTTTTTTTCAAATCTGTTACATGACGTATCTTTCGCGAAATGTTTTTTTTCGATCAGGTTCGACGTTGTCGTCGTGGGTGGTATCTATTTGAGAAAGCACTCTGTACTCTCACCCCGATGACTTACTAATTGGAGCAGCCAATCTCTGTGATTGGTCGGTGAAAGAGGAGTAGCAAAATAAAAAAAAAGAAAGAAAAAGAAAAAAAAAAAAGAAGGACCAGAAAACGTTTTGAAGAGGATGGTGCGGAGGTTTGAAACACGAACGAAATGAGGTATCTACTCAATCCCGGTTATACCGTCGCAAGTAAATGTGCGTAAAGAGACATACGTAGGGATACACGTGTATCCGAACCTATACAACGTAATAGTAATTCTACCTCTCCTCTATTATACATCGAGAGAGAAGGAGATGGGGAGAAAAAGAGAAGAGGATGGGGTTCGTAAATGTGTCGGTGTAATTTATTTGTTTGCTCGAAGCATTACCTTAATTGCGAGAGGGCATCTCTAATCAGTAATCAGAAGAGGAGATTGCAGATTTTTAATCCATACGGAGTGTTGTCGTTGATATGGAGTGAACGAGAAAACAAAAACCGAACAAAAGAAAAAACAAAAAAGAAAAAATACTGAAATTCAACGGGTTCGATAAGTCGATGTGATTGCACCCGAGTGTTGGATCGAAATTTGCAGACACGTACTACTTCTGACCGAGAGAAGAAATAGAAGTGGACGGAGAAATTTTTGCAAGAGAAATCGCAGGGTTCAAGGCTCGCGATATATTATACGAGATTAGCTCGCAATTATTATGTCATAAATAGGTCACCTGTCAAAACATTAGTAGTTCATACCTATATATGAACGTGCGAGACGAATCGATTCTAAAAGCGTTTTATTGCCGGGTTGAAATTTTCGCTCATTCTTTGATCTGCACGTTTGAAACGTGACACGGTTTTGTAACATGGGATTTACGCTCGTTTATATGCATATTATTATACCATGATTGTTGTCGTTGTTGTTGTTAGCGTTGTCGCGACTCGTCATAGACGTGGGTGAATTAATTTTCCGTATAATATTCGTTATAACAATGAAAACTGAAAGAGAAGTAGATGAGAGATCAACTGCAACGACGAAGAGAAACTGGTAAAGGGTATAAGGAAGTACGGAGAGAAGATGCGGCTGTTTATCTTCCATTACGCTCAGGCAAAGCAGATCATTGTCAACAACGTAACCAACCAAAATCTACGTACCTTACCCCCCGTGTTACCTGGTACGACGAGCTACCATTGTAGGACGTCATCAGACCTTCCTAGTCTCTGGCGCTAAGGTTAGCTCGTAGCTGTTGCTTCTGTTATATGTAGAATTCTCTATGCTAAGAAAACGGAATAGTCTCTCATCTCGGTGTATGTTTAAGATCGTATTAATTTAGATTACTCTCGGTATTGCGGGAGACAAGTCTTTATCCAGGTATCATGACCTTCGTGTATTAAACTGTACGCGACTGTTCGGGATTTAAATCCGGAAGCATGAGTCAAACGTCAGCCTATCGATTTTCAAGGTAGTTTTGAAAACATGAAAAAGTACATGTGCGAAGGTGAGAAATTTGAAATTTCTTTCAAGATCGCACACGTCGTTGAAACACGGCGCTTGCTTTTCGAGTATAATTAATTAATTAAAACGGTTGGATAAAATTTGCCGGAAGTGCACATGGTACGGCGTGTGCAGCAAGGGAGGTTTTCAAAAGAGAATGTAGAACGGAATCTAGATGGATGTAATTCTAACATGTACGTATGGAGGAAGTTAGAAATGTCTAGAGAGTTGATACGGTGCGGTTTTCCAACCGTGACTTTGACTAGCAAGTTTAATGAAAAATTGATGACGTTGTTCCCGTACTATAATTAGCAATTTATCAGACGTCTGCGTATTTTCGATGAGGTCTAAATACGATGAAAAAACAAAACGGAAGTTGAGATTACCGAGAAGCTCGGGCTTGAAAACAAAGCGACGATGTACAAATTCAGAAGTTTATTTAGCCTCTTTCTCGGTAGTCTATATTATACTATAGTTCGAATATAACGCGCTAGTTTGACAGTTCCTTAACGCCCCGTTCGCTTTTGTGCTTGGTTTATATGCGAGATGGCTTTGATCCGCCGCACGTTTTACTACACATATTCGACTTTAAAGCCCACCCACGCTAAACTGAGAATCGAACGACGGCACAAATGTTTGTTAGCAGATAGGGTGTATGTGCGGTGTGAATGTCCTCTGTATCGCTTCATCCTAGATTAGAAAAAAAAGAATTAAAAATTCAAATCGATAAATAGTAATTGCGAGACCAAATGCTCCGAATGATTGGACGTTATTATTTCTTAATTTCAACAAATCGGTATAATAATTCCCGAAGCAATGCCATGCGTGATGAGGTACTTGTATCATAATGCGGCGTGGATGTATAGTGTACATTATACTATAGGAGTATAGTGGGTGCGTCAACGGCATTGAAGCAAGCAATTAATATCAAATCTAATCCAAACTCGAGTCTACGCTCGCGGCGTGCAGAGTGAAAATAGAAGAGAGATGGATAGGGAGAGAGGGAGAGAGAAGGATGGAGAGAAACGAGCGGCAGGAAGGGAGGAACAGCCCAGGGCGAACAGATCTTGTTCTAGCCTAGTCGGCGAGTCCGGAGGAACTAACTCATTACCGCGAAATTAATTAGGTTGTCGGGGTCACAAAGCTCGCTGCTATATATATATATATGTATACCTATTACCTATTTATATATATACATATCTATATGTCTACGTGTACAGTTTTCCATGCACGTATTATAACGTAGCAGACATTGTGTTTTATACATGTACATCATACATGGTATATTACCCACATTACCACAGGTGTATAAAGTGTTGGAAAAAATCGCCACCCGATTCGGTGTTTCAAAATGTCTTCCTTTTTTTTTTACACTACCGACTTCGTTCATGTGCATGAAGTTGTGCACAGAATTTTGTAAAAAAATATTATCAATTAAAGAAATGACATAGGCCACCCGGTTGATCAGGAAAAAAAGACGATTGATTTTCGTTTTCGGATTTTGGAAGAGCCGCAGATAGAGGAATCCAAGGGGTAGCCAATTGGACTTGTTTGCTCTGCTCACTAAACACATTGTTACTGTGTGTGTATATCGCGATATTATGCTAAGTTTCTAATTTCACTGAAGCGTAATTAACTAATTCATCCAACGGCTGTTGAAACCCAGCGCCATTGTGTCCGGTCGTGATAAGCTAAAGGCGGTTTGAATCTATGTTGTAAACCTTACTACAGACCTCCGGTACGGCACTCACTTCAGGGTACACAGTGTACAATTATTGCGTGTATATGGTATGTACACTTTACGTACCCCATTCTAAGGCTAGGCGTAACAATTGCTAATTTCAAGTCGTATAAACTACCTTTATACCCGCACGCGTCATTCATTCACCGAACAAATATATATGTATTCGAATTTCAACGAAAGTTTTAACACCCGAATTATTATATCTCGTTATAAAAGAAAGGAATTGTAAAGAAAAAAATTAATGCGTATTTAGAACGAACAACATTATTTTACGCCCTTTTTTACCATGGAAATAAAATGGAATACATTTTGATGATTTCTCTCTCTCTCTCTCTCTCTGGCTATTGCAGACCCATTAATATAATCTCTGAATTACAAACGTACTAATCTCTGCCCTCGGAACGGAATCGCTAAAATTTTCATCTACATATATAATAATTAGTAAATTTCTACTCCGACATAAACGACTGGTTCGAAAATCGATGAACAATAATCAGATTACGTATTATAATAATCCCTGACGATGTGCTGCTCTTCCTCTCACCCTACACAGCTTCTGACTCCCATCGAATATAATAATGCGAATAACTTGTTATAACCCATTCCATGAGGTATACGTATAGCTATACATCGTTGCATTATCACGCCGGACGCCGTCCTCTCAACGACTGACAATAAGGGTCAAAGGTTACGAGCTAAATTGCACGCGATAGGATGAGGCGTCGCCGGATGATCGTGTAAAGGTTTTCGAGTAGTTTTATTATCGAATAATTTCTGATTTCTCACTACAAATTCTCTCCTACGAATTATTTTACAATTCCCTTTAACAATCCTTAACTGAATTATACAAGAAATATCCGTTTTCAGAATTCCTACTTTTTAACGAGTATTAAAGTCCTTCCCCTCCAGTTTTTAACCGTGAAACAGGTATTCGTAACATGGAAACAAAAAAGCACGAATGAACGAATTTCATTTTCTTTTAAAAACCAGCCATGTCGTGTATATTCCATATATACGTTTGTTTTATTCCAGAGGTACCCATAATACGAAATTCTATATAAAATGGAGTAAAAACAGTCCGTCACAAGTGAAGCAAATAATTTGGCGACCAGGTTACACATAGTAGCATGATTTCGGTCTGGTTGGTTAGCTAACGTAAGCTGTCTAGCGCAGATATAGCTAAGCTTTAGGCCAGAAATGATTGATAGCGTCGGCTGAGCATGATTATTTTATTAATCGTTTTTCTTGACCGTTATATACGGAGCCGTAAGCACGCGGAAGTAACGCCGTTTATTTCCCAGAATTTTCTTTCGCTTGCTTTTTTTTTTCCTCCCCCTACTTTTCTTTTTTTCGGACTTCATCCATCCTCTCGAACTTACCCCTTACTCATACCTACTCTAAAATATATGTATAGAAAAATGTCGGCCACCAACTTTATACGTAAGCTACGGGGGTTGCGCGCGGCGGCATATACTATATATATAAGTATGTGTATTTATGTTTTTGTATTAGTTCACGACTCGAAAAAAACTTTCATAATTTTTCACGTTGAAAATTTTTCAACATAAGAAACATGTTGCGTGTATCGCTATACATCTATATTACAGCATGTCGAGTTCACGAATTATTGATGGCTATAGAGTTCGAAGGTTAATTGTCCAATGCTACTCCGGTAGGATTTACTTTTTTTTTTTTCTTTCCTCCCTTACTTCCCCAAAAAAAAACAAATACACACGATTATCTTTTTATAGTCTTTCTAGATCCGCACTCGATTTAGTTCTGTCGATGGAGAATGATAAATTGACAGCTTTTTTTCTCTTGGTTCTGTTCTCGAATGCGCTTCACCGCTGTAAAAGAGAGAGACAGAGAGAGGAAGAAAGAAAGACGATTAAAGAGCGTGCAAAAATTTGTGCAAAAATGATGCGACTTCACGGATCGCGGACCTTACCCTATGCGGTTAAAACATACGACGGTTCCACGTAGCGATGAAATACCTCCTTCACCGTATACCGGTTGGTAGGAGTCTCTCTCCCCCTTTCCTATTTTCATTTCCCTTTTTTCTGTTTTCATTATTTTTTTTACTTTTACATACCTCCCCCCTACCGCCCCCCATCCTCCGTCCGTTTTCCAACGAAAGCCGCTGTTTCAATTAGCACCACTTTTAACAGGCTTATTTAAATCCTAAGTGCACCGACACACTCGACGTAGAGTCGCGGCTCTTGGTATATATCGTCGCAGTTGTGGTAGTGGTGGTGGTGGTTGGTTGTACCGGTGGTGGTAGTAAAACGAGACGAACCCAGCAGCAGCAGCAGCATCGCCAAGTGCATTTGCATATCGTTCATTATTTACCCAATCGTCTAATTTCCCTTGTTCCCTGCAGTTAAACCGAGCGAAAACTTGAAAGCTATAAGGTACTACAGTCGTATATAGGTATAGGACGACGGACTACTTGTTGTAAGTGTGTTAAAAATGCTGCTGCTGCACGGCACTGCACTGCGGGGCGAATTCGATTACACGTCTGGTAAAAAATATTTTTATACTCAAAATCCGTGCGATAAAATACTAATCAGTTAAAACGTCCTCTTCATACACGTATAGTACGCATGTTCGGATGATTGTTATACGTCTTCGGAACTGCAGATGTTTTTTGTTTTTTCGTACTCCTTTTTTTTGACTTGGGTAGATGCGATGTGCGTATACCATGGTTAGGTAGACACAGGCGTATACGTATACGTACATCTCACGGAATCGCGGTGTTGCGATGCGATGTGGTATGTGGCGTATGCAGGGTGAGAGTTTGGATTGAATGGGTATTTAGGTGCTTTTGTGTGGTCGACATTATTCCATCACCTTCCATTCAATAAATATCATCTTAATGAACTCATGTATATTTGATTGGGCGCCTATCCTGTCGTCATACCCTTCGCACCGCCGCGTCCCCTGCCTCGCTATCGTTCGTTCGTTCGCTCGACGAAGCTGCGGTATACATTCGTATGTACAAATCCATATGTAACACCTACGTATGTATCAATGTGCATGTATCGCGGTACATTCTAAACGTACACATCAATGTAGAACAGACTCGCCCAGAGACGGTTTTTGACACTCTTGCATTAGTTTGTTTCTTTTTCTTTTTTTTTATTGTCGAAGATTGATAAAATCTCGTTTTCGTTTCACGAGCTGTGAATGATGGAATGAAAGATTATTTTCATGTATATATAATATCGGTATTACCATCACTTTTTTCCCACGTACATGTAACATGGGACATTTGACTCTACTTGTCGCTACATGTAAGCCACATACACCAAGGGAAAGAAATAGCTACCCCTGGATGAAGGAGAGCAAGAGACAGAAGAGTCGCGTTGGTCGTTGCTGGGAGAAAGAAAGAAGACGAAAGGAAAGAAAAGAAAAGAGAAGAAAAGAAGCAAGGAAGGAAGGAAGGAAGAGGAAAGTGGCGCGGAGTGGAGGGTTGAACGATAGAAGAGTGGGAGTATGAGGTGGTAGAGTCCGAGGGTGGGGGGCAATCTTGCTAATGTAGCGCCCATCCCGCACACCCTCAGCCAAACCACTACGTATAAATAACACGGGTGAGTCGGGCGAGGTTTCGCCCGTATACCGACTATACCTACATACCCCCCTCCCCCAACCCCCCATATATACATACATAGATATAGAAAATCCGATGGGCAACACCATCCCAAAGCGTAGAGCATCAACCGACATCACCGCGGCATATACGTGCTATATAGGTAGACTCTGCAAGCTACCAGAGATACACGTAAAAGCTTCGGAAGGGATAAAATACTGAAGCCTCCTCACTGAATTGACAAAGATACCACCACCCCCTTCGCTCTCTTCACCTTCATTTTTACCCCCCCGATCGCATCGTATCCGGGAAGAAGGTATCGGTTACGATTTGCAACAAGAATCGCATTCTCGCTAAAAATCTATTCACACTTCAGGCGCAACAGATCGCACTTTTTGAAGCACGGGTCCTATTTCGACCTCTTTTTGTCTTTCGAATATTCGCCGTTAGTCGATTCACATTTCATTTCTCAATATTTCGTTTTCTATTTTTTTTTCTTGCAATTTTATTACCGGTGAAAATTGATCGGTGGAACCCGTTCGTTATGAGCTGTTTGTAGCCCGCTCTATAGACTAAGAAAAAATACATATATACGTGTATCTACACGTTCCTCAGGGATGTTGCAGAGGAGATAAAAGTAAGAATTTCATGGGCTGTTTTAGTACTACTGTAAAAAGGTACAAATAGCCGGTATAGTGCACCACCTCATGTAGTATTATGGCATAAAAACAGTAAACGAAAAAAAAACAAGAAAACAAAAAAAATGAAAAAGAGAAACAGACCTTGCATCTCTTCCTTCAGGAATTATCGTATGTCGTCGGTGCAGACATGCGGGTACTATTAAAATTTATACAAGTATACAGGGTGTCCCAGAATTCGCGCCAACTAAGTACGTAGCGTTGTTCCTCGTGAAAAACTGAAATAGGGAAGTCGAGTTGAAAATGTTCTAGGTCTGACAGGTAAAAAGTTACAGGGTGCCAAAGTTCCGCCAATCGCTGACTGGAATAACGTCGGTGTGTCACCAACACACTGCTACGCCCGGCGTGTTGGTGGCACACGGACATGACGGTGCACGCCGATTGGCGGAACTTTGGCACCCTGTAACTTTTTACCTGTCAGACCTAGAACTTTCTCACCTCGACTTCCCTATTTCAGTTTTTTACGAGGAACAACGCTACGTACTTAGTTGGCGCGAATTCTGGGACACCCTGTATACGGGTTAAAAATCATCCCAATAATCATCCGGGAAAAAGACAGACGATAAACAGAAACGCGATGTGATCGAGGAACTCTTCGATCTTCGAACAAACAAATTCCGAGTCAGAGTTAACTTGACGATAAAATCGAACGATCGATCAAATAAATCAACGCTGATAGATCAAAAAAATTTATATTAAAAATATCGTCTTTTTTTCATTTTCCTTTTTTTTGCTTCAGTTTTATTTATTTCGCATGAATGGGAAAAAAAAATTAAAAAATGCATGAAACGGTATAAGAAAGATAGCTCTCGCACGGCAGAGACTTTAACGCGGTAAACGTAGCTAGATGATGGGGGGAGGCGAAAAATAAGAACCGGAAAGAAGGAAGGTTAGGACTTATCGTGTTTTACCCAGCTTTACTACCCACCGTTGACATGCATGTTTCACCCGCAATTTGCATCTAGCCAACTTTTTATTTCACGGCTCGAACCGTACAGGGTCCCGGAAAACTACACGTTCTCTTCTTTCTCTCTTCTCTTCTTCCCACCCCTAACTATCATATATGTATGTCCGCTCTTTTGGCGTTACCTCGTATAATTTTATAAAAGTAGTACGTATTCGTAGACACACGTCATACGGGGACGGGATGAAACTCCAAAACTACTGCATATATCTCAAAGGAATCCCATTGGGACGTCGTATAAATTTTTTTTTCTCGTTTTTTTTTTTCTTTTTATTTCCAGTCTTCGTATCGACACCTACTTATGCGGAGACATTTGAATGATAGCTGTTTTGAAATATTTAAATCGCCAGTATCTTTCTAGTTTTTTCCTTCTTTTTTTTTTAATTTTTTTCTTCTCGATTGCGATGAAAATGAAACGTCGCATGAGAAGGATTATTATCGAATCGCAGGTAGCGGGTAAGTAATTCGGACGGGTTGAATTTCGTCAATCTATAAAATTATACCGAATGACGAGATGAGGAAAAAAATAAATGAAAAATTCGCGCGACGCGCGATCATATAAATAATCAACCCCTTCAGTTAAACCTTCGAACATATCATCATTATCGACATTTAATAATTTCGCAAACACTCTCCTCGTCGCGTCGGTGTCCGTCATCCAATTTTTGCATTTTTTTTTCTTCTATTTCTTCGACTCTTTTTTCCCCCCTACTTTTTTCGTATATCCCGAACCCAATCCACGATTTTCCTTTTAACCTCTCTCGGTTCTCACGATTCCCCACTATTTGGCACCGGTTTCTCTCTTCTCCTCCATTAGTCTAATTAAGTCCTAGTCTATATCTATACAGATATATATACCTTCCAGCTTTCGTCCAAATTCGAAAGCTACACACTTTCGTATCGCTGATGCCATGCCATACATATACATAGAATTTTGGCTGAGGAAGGAAAACCTCTCTCTCTCTCTCTCCCCCATAAGCACACTACTCTCATTTATTTGAAGCATATATATACCTACGCGACTACATGTATTGTATACCTGAATTCCTCATTACTCCGACAACTTTTAGGGTAAATATAAACCTATTTATTATACTAAGTAAATACATACGGTATCAAACAAATTCGTGTATATACGTTTTACGTACGTACATCCAGATGTGTACATAGGCATACATAGAATATATGTTTATCTATTCGGCGATAAGCGGTATATCCACGAACGGAGAAAACTATAATCGGTAAATTGATTTTGAAATTGCCAAGTTATTTTCTTCTTTTTTTTTTTTCTCGAATATCGCGGTCATATTTTATTTCGTTACTTCAGCTCGCCCGTAGACACATGTGTAGCTTCGATCGCGTCTACCTACCATCGTCTAGCCGCTGTTTTTTTTTTTTTTTTCATCTGCAGCATCATTAGTTATTAGCGATTGGTCGAGATTGGCAATTGCAACGTGGAAGTTTTGTGACGTTTCGACTGTCTATATTCCGGAAGACTCTCGTTTAGTAATTCATACCGAGAGTAATGGAAATTAAAAATAAAAAAAGGGAAGGAAAAAAAAAATACGACCGTACCTACAGATCATCTCTAACCGTACTGTAGCATGTCGCGTGAAGAGATGTCTAGAAATATCACGGTGTAAATTATCCAACCTGCCAATTGGAAAATTTATAATTATTAGTATGCTGTA
Organism: Athalia cordata; assembly: GCA_963932425.1. Taxonomy (NCBI): domain Eukaryota; kingdom Metazoa; phylum Arthropoda; class Insecta; order Hymenoptera; family Athaliidae; genus Athalia; species Athalia cordata. The sequence goes on from OZ010626.1 coordinate 40,536,215, forward strand.
TTATATGCGCGCTAAATTAATTTGTACAGGTACAAAAATAGATACGAATAATATTTTATTGTCATCCTATCAAGAACAGAAAAAAAAAAAAAAAAAAGCGTAATCAATTTATCCAATTTTTGACATTTATTATAATTAACTGTGTGCGTATATTATATACGTTTTTTGTAAACGTGTATGTTTACGTGTACACGTATATTATTTGTTCATCTCTCGAGTGAAATGTTCTCGCGCACTGCAGTATAGCTGTATACCTATAATATGCGAATAAGATGGCGAAAACGAAAACGAAAACGAAAATGAGCACGAAGACTGAAACGAGAACTGGAATGAGAATGAGAACACGATATACAACGGTGTTGAGGAATGGGGGGATGATAATTGTAGTAGTAATTACATAAAGGAAGTGGAGAAAGATAGAGGGATGAAGGGGTGGTTCGGAAGTTGGTAGGGAGTGGGGGTGGAGGGGCGAGGGGGAGTTCACGCGACGCACTAATTATCTTGCGAATAAAATCTCATTAAACCCAGAGACAGAATCTAGCGTGGCTGATGCTGACAACATCCCCGAGTCCCCCCCCCCCCCCCCCCCTTCCTCCTTACCTAACCCTACACGAGAACGAGCAACACTTACATGTATTTACTTATACATATCCGTATATTTAATCATTTATGTATTTACATGTATACAGATGGAAAAATGGAGAACAGATTTTATTACAGTAACGAGGATAGAGAATAATTGTGAAAATTAAGATCGAGACAAGTCAAGTGAAAATGAAGTTAGAAACTATACGTATATTGAGCAAAAAAAAAGTACGTCAAATTTTCACGATCATCAATTTTTTATGGATCAATTTTGTGTGATTTTTTTTACACTTGTATATCGGCAGTTATTATGCCGATCCTTGCGGCGAGTGGTTGCGGCGTTTTTGAAAAAATATATCGATCGTCAGATCGCGTGTTTAAGATACACGAGCAGGTATAATGTAACGTTATACACCATTAATAGAAAAAGAAACGACGGTATTTCCCTATCCCTTTTCACGTTTTAACGTTATACACTTGAATTGGCCAAAGAAGTTGGTAAAACATGACATAATAATGGCTCCTCGGTTCGTGTATAACGATCAATTTTATCGAGCGAATCGCCTGAATATGGCTTCCAATGTGTATTAAGATAAAAAAAAAGAAAAAAGGAATACGTTCTTAACCTTCGAGATTGTTACAGGTTATAAACGTTTTCGAGTTTCGCTCCGATGCAGTAGCAGCGCAGGAACAGCTGCAAAGAATACAATTTAATACGCGTCAAATGGTCCGATCAAAAGAAAAAAGAAAGTAAATAATCACAAAAATGGATAGAAGAAAAAGATCTTTTTTCATTTTCTCCAAGTGGCTATTCACCTTCTCACCACCCCCGCGTTTATCACTACATTTAAAAATTGCAGCGATACGAGAAGAAGATGGCCGCGACGGGTGGGCCACATTAGGAGAGTGAGAAGGACGGGGGGTTGGGGAGAGGGGAGGGTGTAAATTTGGCGCCTGTACGGCGGGAAGTTTCTTCTTGCCCTTGAACCAGCTGATGCTGATAATCTTGTTGTGGTTAGATGGGAGTGGCAGGGTTTCGTAAAGGGTAATATAATAATAGGAAAATTTTTCAAGAAATCTTTTACGTTTATACGACAACGACTTATATTGGGTAGGAGGTATATATCGTGCTGGCCCTCAGCCAAACCACGCGCAGTTAGGTTTCGATATACAGATAGATACAGATATAGATATATAAACCATATACCACGTACGTACGTACCCCCTATTTTATTTACTATCCACCATATAGTAGCTGTATATATATATATCCTATATACTATGTGCTATGCTATGATATGGAGTTTCCTCTCATACTCGAAATTCATTTTTATTTACACCGATGTATTCAATTCAGCAAGATGAACGGTTTGCACTTTTCTTTATTCGGTATAGAGACTCCGAGGGTAGTTTATTTTTTTGGCTTTTCCTTCTTTTTTTCTTCCCCCCCCTCCCACCACCTTTTTCTCGCTTAGTTTGATTAAAACCCATAAACCGCGCTGATTTCTCAGCTCATTTTTCTATAGAGAGATACACAAGGTTCTCGAGAGATATAATCGATTCGTTAAACGATCCACAAATTTCAGGGTAAATATCATTTTTTTTGTTTCCAAAGAGATTTTAATCGGTCCGATCAAAAAATTTCTTCTACTAACGTAGTAGAAGTTTTTTCGTTGAATAAAACCAGAAAACTTTTCTCAACAGGTCTACTAATCGACATAATATGCGTACATGATGTGTATCGATTTATTACACACGTTGATATACTAATAATTTTGCATCTTTCTACGTCTGTTTCTCTCATCTGTCTTTCGCATATATGTAATCGAAATCCGGGATATTCAACGCGAGTTTGAATCGCTCTGTATAGTAAGAAATACAAGCGAAAGCTCTAAAGGGCGGGTTGAACGTGGGGGTTGAAAACGGGGGATGAGGGGGTAATCAGTAAATGCGTCCATCAGCGGATTACGGGGACCGCACTCTTCCCTCCCCCTCCCCCCTGCCCCTGCACTTCCCATCCCCACCCCTCGAAAGCCACAGCCCCCCCCTGCCTCCAACCCCTTCGCCCGTATTTCTATAGTATACCTATATGCATACGTATGTATGTATGTGTGCATGTGCAGATAAAGGGGTATTTTTCTCCCCCTCATCATCGCATTTTCTCTCCTTCTTTTTTTTTTTTTTTGGTTTTATTTTTCATTTTTTATCTCGCTCACGAAATGCGTGGATATATGATAATGTATCGAAATTATTAAGTGTGTTCATTAATATATTTGGATATATGTATAAATTTTTTGCGAATTAATTGCTATACGCGCGTATGTTTGAAACGTTTAGGAAAAAATTAATCAGGATGAAAACGTGGGTCTGTAATATAATTTCACACGTTATAGCCTGAGTTGAGGACCATACGCGATACTTTTTTAAATCGAAATTGGCTATATTATTACTGACAGGTGGAAAAAAATGAAAAAAAGTAGAACGTTTGCATTTCTTCTGTCACATTTTATAATTTCGTCCTTCAAACTTATATCAATAACGTCTGGCTTATACGTCTGTACAGATACGAGTTTTTCTTTTTGACTCATGATTCGCGTTATGGTTTTTATTCAGATCCTCGCGCTACGTAATGTTAGGTATCGTCAATTAGGTATTAGTGTTTCGTTTATCGCACGTGTCGGCGTCATGTATATGGGTGCACATGGGTATGCCTACGTATTCATACATTTAGATTCCTTCTCTCGTTTTCTCTCAAACAAGATCGTTATTTTTATGTATACCTAATCGCTTTTTCACTCTCCAAGAAATTCACCGCATCTTCTACAGGATTTTTACAATTCTTAGCAATTATATTTTGAGTCACGTGATTTCGTCCTCATATTTTCTATACCTACTAGAAAAATGTGGTCCCATCCAAAATGTGAGTATACAATGAAATTGAGATAGGTAATTTTATAGTCGCGTGTAGAAATTTTAGGATATAATTAATTCAATTAGTCTTTTGAATTTATCTACTTCAACGGCAAGACAACTTCTACAGATCTTATTGGTTGTCATTATGAATGCATATAAAAACAGAGATATTCATACGTCCAGATAGATGCTTCTATATAGTTTATCGGAATAGCACATATTATTAGGTATAGAGAAATAGAGATCGCGCGACGTGACGAAGAGCCGGGGGTAGGTATGTGTATATATATACTACAGGTATAGTTATATGTATATATAAATATAAAGGCCAAGAGGTTTCGCGCGCGCGCGAGTCACAGAACTGCGATATTTTCTAAAGCAACTTTATAATTGGCCTTCCGTCCCGCGGGCCACGAGCAGCCGGCAAGTCAGACCTCGGTAATTAACTTCGTTCATTAGCTGAAATTGTTTAACGCACCCCCTCCCCCCCTGCCCCCCCACCGCCCCAACCCCCACACACCAAGCAGCCTCTTGACTCTCCCTCCCCCCCAACCCCCTGCTACTCTGACCTCCCCGGGAACCCACTCGTCTATTTATGATATCAACCTGCCAAGGGGTGTAGAGTATGTAGAGAAAAGCAAAATAGAAAGGGAGGAAAGAGTATAGGAGAAAATTTATTTATTTATTTATATACATGGGCGAATGTATTTGTATGTATTATATGCGCGCAGTTTGATAGATAGATCGAATTTTATTCGCTGTGAATAAATAACCCCTGTATTTTGGATACTAATTAAGGAGTGAAACGTACGTACAGATTGTCATTTTTTGAACATTTATAATATACATTGTTACATGAGGGGGTTGGTAGAGTTATACATATTTCGTTTCGGAATCAGTGGGTAGTATGTATAGATATATATATGTATATATATGTCGTGTATACATCGTAATGTATGTAGTACGTAGGTATAGGGAAGAGAGATCCTACGTTTGAGCTCTTTTCGCTAAGCCTTCTCCTTTCGACGCTGCAGGATATGGGCGGTAGGAATGGCGGCGGGGGGAGAGGGTGGTTTGAGGGGTGACGGGGTTAGGAGGGTGGGGGGTGGTTCTGGGGGTGGTAGGATAGAGGCGGCCTTTAATTAACAGAAAGTGGTTCATTAGAGCTTATTCATTAGAGAGAGCGAGCGTAATTAGCAAACTCTACCCTTCCTCCAGACCTCCTTGCGCGTTTCACCCTCGTCTCCCCCCTCCTCACTTCACTTCACCCCACCTCACCTCACCTCACCTCGCCTCGCCTCGCCTCGCCGGGAGCTTTTACCCCCTAAGCCCCTTTTACTCCTTTTCACCCCTCATACTCCAGTCGCTTCTACCCACCTCCCCACCCGACCCCTCGTCCCCCGCCCCGTCCTTAACCTCCACCGACCCGACCGCGACCCGCGTGCCAGATACTCTGACTATGACTAATATGACTATGAAAATTAGAATTTTTTCGGTTTTTTTCTTTTATTTTTTTTTATTTTCAAATATAATTAATGGATATGGCAAAGAAACTGTTTCATTTATAAAATTAGATTTAACTCATATATATATATATATATATATAATGTACGCGAAAATTAACGACACACATATTAAAGGGAGGAAAAAAAAATGATAATTTGGGCTAATGATACAAGGGTACGTTTACGAAATGTTTTTTTTTTTCCTTTTTTCAAATTTTTATGTTCCCTTTTTCTGGAAACGTATGTATTTTTATAAAATCTTCTATCTATACTGTAATAATAATTGACAAGATTTTTCTCTTTTTTGGATGATACATCGAATTATTGTATGTATACGTGACATACGTCATATACCTATAAGTACAGCCTATAGGCAACTTTATATCCATGTACATAAGATTTAATTCAGTGATAAGAAAGTGGTATCGCGTTTACGGTTGAACGCTGCTACTGCATAGTGGAAATAAAGAGAGAGAGAGTGAGAGAGAGAAAAGGAGGACAAGAGGAGGAAATAAAGGGGAAAAGTGCGGAGGTATATAAGATTATCTTCAGAGGTATATAAGTGTGTGTACTATGTGTACATGTACCTATTACGTGTGCGTACAAAGGTAAGAAATTTCGGTCACGGTGTCGCGTGGCTGCGACATAAAATACACGTCACACACAACCGATGGGAAATAAAAAATAATAAAAGAAAGAAAGAAAAAAAAACAAAAAAACAGTTGAATAAGTTGACAAAAAAAAAAAAAGGAAAGTAATATCGCTCGATTCGCGAAAGTTTTAGATAGCGTGACCGCCGCAAAGTATTTATACCGATATTACAAGTATATATGGGGATAAAAAGTAAGTCAACGATTTCAGATATCATCTGGTTTCCATTTTCACATTATAAGTCTATTTTTGTCATCGCTGAAGTACTTGGCTGTTCACGAAAATTTATTTTTTCATTGAATTTTCCCGATTCAAATCTACGATGGATCTAATCTGACTTTAATCGTGTAATGGAATGAAATTGAAAAAATGAAAATTACTTTACTTATGAAATTATCGAATGTTGTTCTCCGTACGAATGTTGTTCAAAAATAGTATGAAAAATTGGAATTGTAATGATATTTTTAAAATCATTTTCTTTCTTCCGTCTATAAATATATCCAATCAAAATTCTTAAACGTTCGTTAAGTTAGGGGACGAACACCTGCATATTGTATCGGTAGTACAAAAGGTTGGAGACCACGAAAACCTCCGCGCGCGTTGCGTCGAAAGACAACTGACAACGCGAATAACGAACAGACTTAATTAAAGGTTTGCGAACTCGACCGAAGCGGTAACAAATCTCTTCCTCCCTCGCGTATCTCTTTCCTCTTTCTCTCTCTCCGCGTATGTCTCTCTTCTCTTTTTCTGTATTCTTCCTCCGTTCCTTCGCTCATTTTCTATCTCTTTCCGTCCAACGTCGGTACAAACCCGATTTTATACCCTCCGAACCAAATAAGATTGACGTGTCCTCGAGTGTTTTGTTTTTAATTAATTGAACCGCGGGTAAACTATACGTATAGCTATGCCATGTATTTACGTTGCCGCGCTATACCTACACACTACATGCCCCCGATGTTGGCTCCTCTTCTGCCTCTTCGGTTGCTCCCAAATTGGGCGAACGAATGGACTCCGCAGCATTCTCTCTATTCTAAATACTAGTTGTTCCCAAGGCACAAAAAACCCTTTGTCTTCCCTCCCCCCGTCACTTCCCCCTCGGCTGCTCTCCTTCTCTCTTTCTTTTTATTCTCCGACTTCCAACGCCATCAGGTAATTCCGCGGAATCAAACGAGTCCCGTGCCAAAGCAGCGACAAGTGTTGGAGAAACTTTTCAAATTGTTTTCCAATCAAGCGTGGTATAGATTCATCGAATTATATATCGACGAAACTAGTGTATAGAAATACCGTCGTAATTATTCAACGTAAAAGTTACAAACCTGTTGCAGGCCGCGAGCCATGACCTCGCTTAAGGTAGTCCCAGCGCAAAACCACTTTTCGATAAATTCTAAAGACAAATTTTCTCAATGAAAATATACCATCAATGTTATCGAAATTAGGCTCAAATGTAAGCTTCACTTCGATTCATATGGCGAAAGTGCATCGAAAATTCTCGAAATGACAACGATTCAGGAGACACTTGATAAAACGGTTGGCCCTACAGCGCTTTCCATATCTCTTGACTGTAAAGATTCTCGGTATCGTCCCGTTCTTTTGAAATGTACTCGGCGCGGGACTCTACCGAGTCTCTTGATAATGTTAAGGTATAGAGGTTATGTAATAAATCAGTCTCATTAGCGGAGAGAAAAGTTCGTTTTTGCCAGCGGCCCGCTCATTAGATCGCCACCACTGTGCAGTAATTAGAAGTTTTAGTCCTTCGCTCTCCTCTTCTCATCGACTATTCTTTCATTTATCCTCCTTCTCCTGCCTACCTACCTTCTGCCTTCTTCTCATCCGACGCGTCCTGTTTCCAGGAACTAACGAACGGTTACCCCGACAACCGAGTTACATACTTTCGACGTTATTATAATTATAATACCTAAATATAATCGTAGACACGTTGAAACGAGATAGTTATTAACAAATTTTCCAATGAAATCCACTCGTACAATATCTGAAAACATTATCAAGAAAGAGAACGAATCAGCGCAATCCAAATGAATGCAATTTTGAATACCGAAAATTAATGAATCACGAGAAAATGAACGCGTCAACATGTTAATCTAGTCGTTATCTACATTATATACATATGTAATAGCGAAGATATGTGTGTATAATACATCTTCATTCGCGTGTAAAAACCACGGGTAATTAGCGCGTTGGTTAGCGGGAGTAAAAAATTAGTGGAAAAAAAAAAAAAAAAATCAAAAAAAGGAAGGAAAAAATTATTTCAAAAAAAGGAACGGGAAGAAAGAATAACGGGACATATATACAGTATAGTACATATGTGGTACGGGTGCATGCGGGTTAGACCCAAAAAATCTTCCGCGTATCAAAAAAAAAAGAAAAAGAACGGAAGAGGATGATAAAACATGGAATTATCGCGAACTCTCTCCCTCGTTTATGCAGAGAAACGAACGCACCAGACAGACGGACAGACGTACAGATAGACAGACGGACAGGACGGGGAGACGTAGGGACATACGCGTACGCGTGTCCAATTAAAGTGTCATAAGTTTGCATTATACATTGTTTTTATACGAGGGGACAAATTTATTACCTAACCATAACGCAACGAATAATGATGCAAGGGAAGAATAAAGGGGAAAGGGGGGTTCGCAGAGTGCAGACGACAAACATCACCACCTGATGCGTACAAAATGTATAGGTATGTACAGGAGTACGGCGTGTAGCAGTCTACATAGCTGGTATGTTTCGTGGTTTATGTTTTATGTTTTATGTTTTACGTTTTTCTCACAGTATTCCATAATCCATAGGTTATACGTACCGTCACACGATATTGTAAGTTTCGGTTTTACCTAGTATAATAATATGAGCGTGTGATTTGTGGATTTTAATAAATATATCACATACATATTTGCTAGTCTATACTCGGAATGACAACGTGCGAACGTACACCCGGTTAGGTTGATTCTGAATCCCTTCGCGGCCAAGTTCGCTTCGACAACTTTTCGTAGCCGGCCCAGCTATACACGAAAAAGTTGTCCAAACGCGCGCTTGACCGCGAAGCGATTCAGAATCAACCTAACCGGGTGTACATCTATCCATATGCATAGGATAAAATATCATTTTTAGCTAGTGAACGTATAATATATCGTATTGTTTATATTATATAGATATGTATATAGATATATGTTATACACTGAATATATATGTATGTACATATGTACGTACATGAAGGAGGTGAAGTCTCGTTAAACAAATAATTCAAGAGGCGCATCCACTCTCGGCGAGTGTGCGTGATGGGGGCGGAGAAAGGGAGAAAGGAGAAAGGAGGAAGGAGAAAGGGAAAAAGGGTGAAAGGAAAGGAGGGGAGCTGGAAGGAACGAGAGTGGGGGGAGAGAGAGGGGCGGATTTTGAGGGTGGTTGGAAATTTAATAGGCAGGCCACTAATTGGAGTTGTTCCCTTTGAGAGAGCGGCTAAGGGTGCGTTGCGCGTTGTCCGTTACCCGTCATGCGATATATATATAATACACACATATATAGTTCGCTACATATATAAATACGCACACATCCACGTGCACATATCAGTTATATGCACGTAGCATTCATTCGTGTAGGTATGCAACGCACTTTACAAAGCTATCGAATGCTCAATTATATCATGCCCGCTTAGATAGATATTGTATACATATTTATGTATATGCATGTCATCTACTTTCTTACGTATTGTATGCACGGTGAAATAGTACTTGAATGTATGTAAAATGTTACAGATCTATCCGTGTCAATTGTGTATGTATACATCGTGTATGAATGAGATGTCGATTTTATCGACTCGAGCTCTAAAATTTTTATTTTCTTTTATTTACTTCTTTTTTCTCTCTATCTTCAACATCTCAGGGACACACATAACCTATAAACTTTACGACATTTCATCACCGACGGTCGTCTCTGAGCGTTTGATTCCGACTATGTCGCAGAAAAAATTTTAAAAAATAAAAAAAAAAGGAGCGGTTGCTACGTAATCCAGGAATTTTTGCTAACTTAAATTGCAACGGTTTATAGATTGTTGTACAAATTTATGCGAAAATCCGCCGAAATAACAGACCGAAGAAGTAACCATTACTGCTGGTACGTACACGTAGGTACGTATATATTTGCGAATGAAAGAATGCAGGCGGTAAAAGGATGTGAAAAAGAAGAAGGGAGAGCCAATCGTACTAATGACGTAGTCAGTCACAAAGATTCCTTTGGCATGTGCAACTCGTATGATACACCGAGCGTATAAAATATACATACGTATGGCATGTGAGATACGATTTTATACGAGACACAGGGTTTTTTTTTTTCTTTCAGGAGGGAATGCAAATTTACGTAACGCAAAACCGATCTATTATCCATCTCATTAATATTTCTTCGTCTTCTTTTCTAAAAAAATGTGATTTTATTTTATTGATTTGTTTTGTATATAATTTCAATGAAAAGCACGTGTGCTAAGAAAGGAAACACCATATTTGTAATCAATTCTTTCGAACCAATTGAATGAGCTTCAATTAAATAATTAATTAGTGACGTAATCGTGCGAACTGTATAATTCCTATACAGAAATTGATATAATTACAAGTACACGCTGGGAGATAGAATGGTAATGACATGACAATAATCATCGACGATGACGAGTCGGTAATCAATTAACTAATAAATTATCACGATAATAACAACAGCAACAACGCGGTAACGAGAATAATGAAAAGCTGTTAGAAAAATAGAAATTACAAAACTGAGGTTGTATTTCCGCGATCCATATTTCTCTACGTATACAGAAAAGAACGAACAGTTGCGCGTATGAGTTGTAGGAAGAATAGCGAAGAAGATGAGGGGTGGGGATTGAAAAGGAGGAAGAAAAATTGTTGAAGAAGAAGGATAGGTTGGGTGGGTCTCCGTGCAGTTTGTTGTTGTTCTTGTCGCGCAAGGTTGCAGGTTGGTACCGGTACATACGGTACCGTATGAAATGCAAGATGAAATATAAAAGAACGAAATATTCCCAAGACAGACATACTTTCACACCCCTCACATAATGACTGCTTTTTTTCCTCGTTTATACCGTAGCCAACACTAACCGGTAACACATTAGACAATATTACTTTTGGGACCGACGCGTATATATAAGGGAGGTTTCGCTGTATTTTTACTACTACTACTACAAACACCACCACTTTTCTCTGTACTTCCTCTTCCTCTCATACATAGGCATGCGTTATGTGTGTGCGTTTTGAAAATTTAAACAAAAACACCTACACGATATGCATATCTCATAGGTATAATACCACTGCAGTCAACGCGAAATAGCGAATATATATAAATGAGAGTCAAGTAGATAATTCAAAAACAAAAAAGAGTTTTCAAATTTAAGAAAAAAATCCAATCAAAATAAGCAGCTTTTATTGCACATACATCCAAAAATTATTCGAATATTTTTTTCATATCTCATGTTGAAGTACAATTTTTAATTATTTTTGAATTTACAAAAATAAAATAATTCACATATTCATGAGTACATATATATACACGTTATGTACAGTGTACACATGCATGTACATTCAAATTGATTTGATCTTTTGTAAACTCTCTTTTGGTTATTTGCGGAAATCTGATTTCTAATTCATTACCAAACTGTACATATATATACACAGGTGGTACTTATGTGTACATACACATAGGTGTATATGGGTATACATAAGCGTTGTACGTATACGCAGGTATTCTTGTATATCGTAATAATAATTTCCCTGGACGACTCGTCGCGCTTCGGCGTCGGCGTCGGCGTCGGCGTCGGCGCCGGTTTCCGCATCGCGTTCCGTCGTTCACCGACGTCGAGTCTTCTTCTGTATAAGGGCATCGGTGACATACAAGTATATATCTCTCTCTCTCTAAATATATACATGTATATATTCTATCTATACATGATTGAAAGAGCGACAAGGATGAGGGGGGAAGAAGGGGGGAGAGTGTTAGTCATTAGTTGATTGGCTCACGAGTTTGTAACTCGTTCGAATCATGGCGTATAGGTTTATAGCCCTTCAACAAAAAGTAAAGATAAAAACAAAAGTAAAAATGAAAATAAGGGAGTAAAGATTGAAAAAAAAAATGCAAACAAATAAAAAAACAACAACGTGCATATCAGGGTGGGCCAAAAAAAAGTGACTATCTTCTTTTTCCTTTACAGTTACCGTGAAAATATCGTAAACGTATACGATAATTTCAATTTTCTTCCTTTTCTCCGTTCGTGAAGTTTTTGAGATCACGCGGTCTTCGCGGGGGGGAAGTAAATCGTCAAAGTTTTTGGTATTACGAGGAGACGAGGATAAAGGAGAGCAAAAAGGGGTGAGAATAAGAGTAAAAATCGCGGAAAATTGTATCGCCCGCGCGTATCTCGCTCGAGTCGATTCGCGACCGTGCGGTTGTAATCCACTCACCGACCGCTGCTTCCGCTTCTGCATCCCGATATACATTCATACCTATACACAAACAATCCGCAACGTATATGTATACACACACGTACCTATATAATATACACCCTTAAATTCAAACTATACATGCATATAGATGCAATACATACTGCATAGGTGTGTATAAATATGTATAAAACCCCGACAAACGCACCACCACAAACGCGACATCAACCTACCCCTTTCCCTTTCCCTCACTTCTCTACACTTCACCCAACCCTTTCTTTTCCTCTCTCTCTCCCATTCCCGTATTAAAACCACTACGGCAAATTGTCCGGCCGGCGCACGATTCTCTACGTTCTCTCTTTATCTTCCATTTTTTTTTCTCCTTTCTCTTTTCTGTTTTCTTTTTTTTATCTCTGTATAGCTACTGTATACTATCGCTCTGATTAAAATATTGCCAGTTACTTTTATGCGTACATACCTGTTATACGTATATTACGTACAACGCATCTTTCATTTATCCTAATTCTTTTTTTTTCATTCTCTTTTTTTTTTCGTTGATAGAATGAATTTGATTATTTTATCGTTTTGCCGTGTAAAATCTGTATGTGCGTTGGAAAATCATATATTTGTCGTCGCGGATGTATGCAGTTAGATGTGGGTGTGTATAGATTATATTTCTATAGATACATAAAGTACATAAAATTCAAAGTTCGCTTCTAGAAGCCAATTCTCTGAGATATATACCATTTGCCAATAACTCACTATAAATGGGCGAGGTATTACACCTATTGCGATACTTTATTCAGTTCATAAAACGTTCCAGCTATAACGTATTGCGGTACTACGTGCCTCAATTTCATCTGAGATATACTTACGTATTTTCTTCTTTTTTTTTTTCTTCATCTTCCTTCATTTATTTTTATTTCAATTTTTTTTTTTTTTCATCATTTCACTCGTTTTTAGAAACTTCACATTCGAATCACCTCGCCATTTTTTTTTCTCGATATCTCTTCGTCCGCCCCCATTTTTCCGATTTTTACACCTTCGAATACTTCAAAGTATTATACCTACCGATATATATTACATAAAATATACATTGGAAATCAGTGTAAGAACGTGTTTCAGGTACAAACAGATTCGCATCCTACTCGATACATATTATCATTTTTTATAGTCTTCCGTAATTATGGGCAGAAATCCAAAAAAGAAGTGGGGAAAAAAAACAAAATTTATCATCAAATACCGGTAACGGTGAAACTTACGTTACAATACGATATGGGAAATAAAAAATAAATAATTAAGTAGGTACGGGAGGAGGAAAAAAAATTTTTTTTAAATTAATTGAATCTGACGGTTTTTTTTTCTTCCACCCGGTAAAAGACGCGCGCCGTGTGGCTTCCTCGTAATATTATCTTTTAATTCGTTACATAATTTAACTCACAAAGTCTGTATAAAGGTGTATATATATATGTGTACATGTATATCTACTATACATTATACCTATACGTTCGTTATACGTAGAATTGTACACCCGTTCTCCCTCTTTTTTTCTAATTACAAAAAAATTAATTTCATTTCAAACGTACGCTCCGTTTCGCCCCATCAGCTCTCCTCACGTATAAGGTTGTAGAAAATATACCTTCATACCCACATTCGTTTCTGTATATGTATATAAATGGATGTATAGATGTACAATATACCTATATATACGCATATGAGAAGGGGGGTTTGACGAGGGAGTTTTCGGTATCAGGTATATAAATGCCTAAAAAAACATTCGCCATTTTTTTCCCCAAAGGTCACACATTCGGAATTAATTAGATTTCCACGTGTTTCTTTTTCTTTCTTTCTTTTTTATTTCATTTTATTTTTTCTCTCTCGCTTTTATTTTATTTAATTTAATTTTTTTTTTTTTATTATTTAATCTCCTTTTTTTCGTTTTTTTTTTTTTTTTTTTTCGTATTTCACCCAACCAACGACCGAAGCTTTTCCACCCCTCATCGAGCCCCTTTGAATTTCCCTTTCATCCCTTATTTTTAATTATTTCACGCAAACCACACGTTAAACTTCACCCGAACGGCGTGCCACACCACCCATCGCGCTATTGCCGCTGCGCTGTTGCTGGTGAAACATAAAAAAAAAAAGAAAACAAAAAAAAAACAACCAAAAACCAAAAGAAGAAAAAAGAAAATGAAAATAAAATAAATAAACGGAGAAAAAGGAACGAGGGTACAGAGGGAGGGGGGGGGGGGGGAGAGAAATAACATTGGCACACCATATGTATATGCTATGTATAAATATATAAGTATGTACGGTACATACCGTATATACAAATGTACATGTATCATAATATCCCTTTCGTTATCAAAAACTCGTGACCCAAAGGCGTTGGGTAAATCAAAAATATTCGTTCACTCTCGATTATACACATAGATATGTGGGCATTATATTATATAACTTTGCATTTATTATATACCTATGCGTATGTGTTCCCTATTATAGTACATATATGATATGTATATTTCTTTTCATCTTTTCTGTTAATATATATCATGTTTTTTATTTTTTTTTCTTCATTTCGGTGAAACAATTTCATCAACGGCGCAGTGGTGGTGTGGTGCGTTTGAAAATGTTATTACATATTGTATACATACACATATGCATGTAAATACATTCATACATGCGATACATTGCAAAAATTAATATGTAACTCGCTGGACAAGAGTCAGATTTCGTTTATTATTGACGCGATGTAGATTCATAACGTATATGAAATAGGTATATTTTTTATAGTTTGATTCTTCTTTTTTTCATAATTTTTGAAATATAGGACGTTCGGTGAGTTTATTACAGATATTGAAAAATGTCGGGAAAACTGCAGGGCGGATTTGTAAAAAATCATATACCTACATATACGTATAATTCTGTACCTATAATCTGCACCGCGTTCAGCAAACGAAAATTCAGGAACGAGTGACCGAATAAAAAATAATAATATAAATTAGAAGAGAAAAAAAAAGAAATAAACAAAATGGGGGAAAAGTCCCTCCGAATACAAAAAAAAAAAGAAAAAAGAAATCCTGTGCCGATTTACAGCTTGGCCAATTTATTATCGCCAGGACTTCCGACACGGCGCCGTTCAATTGTTTAAAAATCACATCCTACATCCTGATGTATATATATATAACTATATACTACAATACCACCACCAGTACAACGCAATTGTTCATTCAATTTGCATTTTTCCACACCATTTTATTCCGTCCTATTTCACTATCCTCTTCTCAACGGGCTGCCGCCATATTCGATTAATTCTATTTTCATTTATTATGGATACATGAATTTTCTTCTGCTTTTTTTTTTCATATGCAAACGCAGTGTGTAACCGTATACATACAGTGGGATATTTTCCGGAATATAATCCGCACATTTATTCTTCTTTTAATTTATTTATTCATCTTTTTTCTTTTTTTTTTCATTACTTCAAGTAGAAAATATTAATTATATAGGTATAATTTTTATTCTCGCATTTTTAGTCTTCAATTTACATGTATGATAATTATATGTACAGGATGTTATTCTATATATATGCACTGTACTAATTTATTACACATTCAAAAATCTTTTCTCCTCTCCACATACATATTATTCTATTTTATTCGTTGAATTCTTTTTTTTTGTTTGTTTAATTTTTGAATTTTTCTTTTATTATTATCACAACCCCTTCGCTCTGGTTCGAGCAAAAATATATTTTACGACAGGGCATGCGACTGCGGTCGGAGTTTCGCATATCCTGTCGTTGAATACGTCTCTGAATATCTTTCTTTTTTGTGTATGTGTTCGTTTTTTTTTGTGTTTTTTTTGTTTTTTATTTCATGCTTTTTATTTTAACCTTGCTCGCCATAGTCGTACTATGGATACTACTTCCTCTCTTTTCTTCCCTTTTCCCATCATTCTCTCTTTTTCTATTGTTTTGAAAAATCTTTTATTTTTCGACCCGTTACATACCGTATAGATATAGATATACCTTTTATTCATGTTCTTTCGCATCAGTTTTGCTCCTGCTGCTGCAGCTGCAGTGTATAGTCAGCTCGGTATGCGTCATTGCCAAATAAATTTTTACGTCACCCCGTAAAATAGGTATACCTACTGTACGTCTCCAAACGTCATTTCAAAAGCTCGATTCTCTCGTCTTTTGTTTTTTGATTTGTCTTCTTTTTGATTTGTTTTTTTTTTCTTTGCTCTTATTCTTCTCGACTTCCTAAACCACCGAGCGATGTGTCTAGCCACGAAAGGATATCGTTTATCTTCGCTCGAAACCTCAACTTTTTTATTTATCAATGGATTTTATTGTAAGATAAAAAATATAAAAAAATCAATTACAAAGAATGAACAAATTCTCGTGGCACGTAATGAGGTTGTACACACCGCTGGACACACGGTCAACCGGACAATATAAGTAATCAGAGTAATATTTGAAAGTAAGAAAAAAATGAAAGAAAACTGTAGAGAAAAAGAAGAAGTATAGTAAAGAAGAATGTATCAGGTATATGAACCAATAAAATTCGATAATCACTACTCGATTTTGGTTTCATTATTCGTGAGAAACTTTCGAAAAGTCACGGGAATTTTGTGGAATACCACAAAACGAAAGAGAGTTTGATAATTTGGTCAAGGATAATAATCATCGTAATTTCACCGGTTCCAATTACTCAGATTGGTATGCATTATAGTATCGAACGTGTACCTGTTGAAAGGAGGATTGAAGCAATAAAAGAAATGCTTAATTGAAGTGAAAAGAAAAGAGAACAAAAGACTAAGAAAGAAAAGAATCAGGTGAGAAGAATAACATGATATAATGATCAATAGCGAATGATCTATGATAGGAACAATATCTACCTGGCCTATTAATATAAAAAAATTTGATTTGTACGCAGCTTTCGTAAAATATTTCTTAAAACTTTTTCGGATGGAAATACACAATAGTCGGTGAATAACTTTTATCCATTCTGTCGTCGCAGGGTATGTAATAGATATTTTTGTCATTATTATTATGTGACCCGTAAAAATTAAATAACGAATTTTTTAGCTGATGAAGTTTTTGAAAGAACGCAATCAGCGGGTGAACCTTTTTCTCTTCTTGTGGGGCAGCACGTGGTTGATGAATAACGATCTTTTGATGTATCGGTAGGTGAAGAGATATTTGAGTTTTGTGATGATTCTCCGGAGCCGGCGATTTGATCGGAACATGAACGATCTTCTCTTTGTGATATCCATGGACCGGATGATGCTCGATCTCCTGTCTTACCGCTAGTTCGAAAAAATGTACGAAAAAAATGGTCATGCTAAATCCAACACGAATCGACACAGGTACCGATGAAAAAAGGGAGGAAGTAAAAAGAGATCATACCGGCAATGTCCAATTGATCTTGAAAACTGAGATGATCTTCGATGGGTACATGGGGAATATGATGTGGCCATGGATCGTCGACTAAAATAGGCTCGACATCGTGAGGTCGTAGAGATTCGGGAACAATAAACTCGGGTTCTGGAACATGTTTGTACTCCTGATCCGTCCATCCTAAGGACTTGAATTCCTTTCTAAACAAAAAAAAAAAAGCCCAGATTTTATAAATCGTTTTCACCTTTTTTTCTTTCTTTCGAGAAAGAAAGAGGTGAAGGTGAATCGAAATGGACCTACCTGTGTAAATGTTCCAGTTCGTGTTTGTTCGGTGCTTTTATGGGCTTGTGATAAACCTCAACAGGTACCAGGTAGTAGTGAAGATGATAGTGGTGAATGTCTTCGTGTGATTTTTTTATAAATTTTTCTTTCTTTTCCTTTATAGATCGTAAAAAGTCCGTAAACCCATTTTTCGGACTGCGGTATCGATGAGAGGAAAAAAAGTAATTTAATCATTCGAAATAAGTAGAAGAAAAATTTTGACGTATGTTATAGAGGTGATGAACGAAAATCAGAATTAAACGGTAGAGTGCGTGTAAAACTGTTGAATTTGTAAAATATTTGCGAATAATCTTCAGTCTATAGGCGTAAAGTAGGTACATACGTATGTATATATGTTCTAACTTTTGAACCCGGTAGATAGACGACCGATCAAAGCCCACATCGCGGTTAACTAGGATTACCGCGTTGAGATTTGGTTAATTTATTGGCAAACCTCGATTCGCCAATTTAGGGTACATAGGTATTATAGGTGGATGTACCAGGAGTACATACACATTAATATATCTGAACAACGTGTAATAACGTGGGATAATCGATTATTATATCGAAAGACAAAAAAAATACTCACTGCTGAAAAAACAGAGTGTCAGATGTGGTGACGATCACTAGGAGAAAGATGGTCTGCAACCGAACCAAAAAATAAATAAAATTAAGCCAAAAATTTATGAATGACAACGATGAGATTCTCAACAATTTTTAACGAAAAAAAAATGAACGATAAAGTTGATGAATTACTTGAAAAATTAGTCTCCTATTATCCATAATTGATTCTTATTACGTTTAAAAATCTGGTCGCTAATTAAAATAGCAGACCGATAATCGCGCACCGATGTACACCGCGTGAAATGCATAACAAACTGAGAGTGGATGGACGGAAAGATCGGCTTATATCCCCTCCGTTAGTTCACTCTCTTTCCTTCGATCAATTATATTCTCCATTTTCTTTTTTTCTTTTTTGTCTTTCATTTTTCTGATCTTTTTTCATTTCTTCATTTCTTCATTTTATTTCACCCGTCGATCCATCGCCCCTCGTTGTTCGGGTCAACGAAGCTATGGATTCAAATTGGTAATTTATTAATGTATCATAAAATAATAGCGTCTATATATGTCAACATATGTTGCATCTGCAGACTGCAGCATATGTACAAAGGTTATACATATATTTATAGCAGAAAGCGCGTATCTCATTTTATGTACCGCAAGGAACGAGTCCGTTAACGACCTCATGGTTAACAATCTATGCACATATTTTTGACATCCTATATCGAGGTGGTACACGTCCTGTCAATCAAACCCGTGGATAGATATTATTAATCGTGTAGAAAAAATCTAACCTAGAAATTGACCGCGCTTCGTTAATAACGTCATTAAATAACTATGATCTAGGAATTCAAAGTTTTCACACAACTAGACGACGACGATGCGATATGTTGTACATGTGAACGTACATGAAGAAAGTATCGATATAGACGATCGATTCTTCGCCATTGACTTATAAAAGAGATAAAAACTTGTAGGTTTCAATTAACGATGTAATTCAGTATAATTTAATGTAAAAAAAACAAATTAAAAAACCGATCATCGTTATTTTCTTATAGTTACATTATATACCAGTGCCATTCATTGGAGTACGTATAATATACATGTACGTAATGTAAAATTTCGAAAGTGAGAGAATTCCGGTATTTTATCAATATGTAGTTATTTTTTTCGTTTCATTCTATTATTTTTTGTTGTTGAAATTATTCAAGTGCAATTTTATACCAACCCTAATGAGGATATTTTGTTGCTCTGTTACGATTTCTCCACATGACAGAGATAAGGATACCTTATTAACCACCTCGTTCGTTATACTCGAACAAGTAGCGCGTCGCGATACGATTTTTATTCAATATCCATTTATTTTATTTCCTTACTCTTGGTGAACAGCAATACGTGTAAACTGTCGAGTTATTTCTTTTTTCCCTTCGGGTATTCATTCGGTTTTTCCTTCTACAGCTTATCATCGGCGCAAGTTCAAGTTTCTTATACGTTGTAGCATAAGATTCGACGATGACGGACGTGTGCAGCGTGTTTGACCTAGAATTATTGTTTCTTATCAACTTTCACGTATAGGATATATTATAACGGCGCCTAGTAGTTACTCACATGCGTTATATGATGCTAGATCGTTTGATCGTCCGGCATAGCTTTTTCATCAAGATATAGACGCTAGATTTTCTTTTTCACATATTCTTTTTTCTTTTTATTGATTCTTTTTTTTTCGTTCTTTTTTGTGCACTTGACACAACCATTTTGCCGACAAACATCTAACACGCATCGATGATTAATCAAGCGGCTTGGATGTTGTTAAAATTATACCTTACTCCAATAAAATTATATTATGCGATTTTCGCACCAAATAAAAAATCAACTCTCTAATATCTCAGTGTCTATAAAATCGCCGTCGATATAACGAATTATAGCTTGTCGGTTAATTTTGAATTTTTTTTTTTTTATCCGATATTGAACGACCGTGATTTGGATATTTTTTCTGGTTCTAATTTCTTCGCTCACTTTTGTAGGATATAAGCGCCTTGATTCGTGGTGGAATAAAATTGGGATATTGAAAATCTGAAAATTGAGAATTACGCCCTTCTGCATTCGTCTCGACGTAATCAGGATATTCCATTTGCGATTCTCTTTCCCACATTATAAATCAGGACTACAAGTTTTCCGTTAGGTTCATCTCGACGGGTCGCATACTTTGTACGTAAGTATGCCAACGCAAAGTGTAGTGTCATGTAAATGCCTCACTTGTAATTGATGATACAGAAGCAAAATGAAGATTCGCACCTTGGTGATGATAAAATAACAACGTGAGCGAATTTCAACCGTCACATAATTAACATAATATGGGACGTGTCGTCCTGACGATAAAAAAATCGAAAATCGTCTCACATAAAAAACAAACTGCAGCCGATTTTTGTAAGAAGGAAAATGTTTTTTTCTCAATGTCCGATTCTTTTCACTATCGGGAATGTTCTCTCGCTCTCTTCAAAACTATGACCAGGTTGAACGGAGTTACAATTAATTAAAAATAAAATAATCTCGAATAATACGCGTAATATAATGTACGGTGCACGTGTATATAAAAATAAAACGAATAGTTAATAGCGTGTAATAAATATATATCTAGGTAGAGCTTCGTATGGAAATGAAGAAAGGTTTGAGCATTAAAACGTGAGGGGGTATAGAATTAGCGATGAGGTAGGAACGGAGGGGAGGGGGAGAGATGAACGCGAGTTAAGGTTAATGAAATGAGAGAGGGTTTTGTTTTAAGTAAAGCTACAGAGTGTTTATTTTAAAATCCTCGAGCTAATTGACCGCAAGGTAGCTGTAGGTTCTGGACTCTTTGGGCCATAACACGACCCCGTCAAAAGCGGCTAAAACGAAAATAAATATACCTAAATTCCGCATCCCTCTCACTCTCTCTTTTCCCTTTTTCTTTTTCTTCTTTCCCTTTTTGTTTTTCGTTTTTTTTTTTTATTTTTTGTTTTTTCACTTCACTCTCCGCTCTGTCGTCATTTTCCCCTCGGTTCGGTCTCTCCGCTGCCATGAGATTCTCTCTTTCTCTCTGTACGTACCTGTACACCTACATACATAACCCATATACATATGTACATTTATCTCCGCGAAAGCTCATCGCGGACTGTACGGCTGTGTGTATGAAATACGTACACGGGAACGACAGACAGACAGACAGACGGAGATGGAGACGTGTACGTACAATTAGAGGTGTATATAGGTATGTGCACGTGACGGTGCTTATTTAATAATATACACATGTATATAGCCGGAGCTGTTAATCCAGTTACAACTTTTTTCAAAGTACCTACCACATATTTTTCTCGACGTGATCCACGACGCTTTCGTGTTACATGCAGGTAGGTATATCTATGTATATATTTATAGACACGTGTATTTAATGTGTACATATATATATACATACATACACAAATATATATGTATAGAGGTGAGAAAGCGAGATGAAAAGAGAGAATGAAAGAGAGAGGAATAGCAGCTGTACGGGGAAGCGTCACGCAACCTATAAATTAGATTTCACCGTTTATTCGCGTCCGTATGGAACCTTCAGGAACCGGGAGATGGGAATTTTCTTTTTCTCTCTTTTTCCTGTTTTTATTTTTTTTTGCTTTTATTTTGTCCCACCCGTGTACCGTTGCGAATACATACCTATACACACATGTGTCAGTAGGGGATGATTAGGCAACGTGCGTTTGAAATAAGTCATTCGATTTATCTTCTTTTTTTTTTCTCGTTTCCTTCCGATGCAGAGGAAAAGAAAAAAAAAGAAAAAATTTATTCCATGCATAGGATTATTAGAAAATTTATTTAAATCGTTAGGTATACAACGTGAGTATGAATTTCGCATGTATCGATGAAACAAAATCGACTGTAGATATTTGGTACGTGTGATTATATGGTATTCAAAGAAAATATATACGTTCGAACAAAAAAACTTTACGAAGAGATTAAATTCTGTCTTATTTCGATTGGAATTGGTAAAAAGATACGAAAATTTGTCCTCGACGGCGAACAACTACGCGATACGCACGAGGAATACGCAATGAGAATAATAAGAATGAGAAGAATTTATGTTAATTGTTTTTTCGGGATCAGTCGACAATGCAGTGCGGCGGGGTAGCCAGTAAACAATTTCACTACGACACTTTCCCTCTTTGCCCCCTTAGCGGCGCTCAATTATTTAGGATTACGTCGTAATTATATCGTTAAAATGAGAATAAGAAAGAGAAGAAGGAGGAAATAAATCGTATGGTAAACGATGATGAAAATGAAATAGAATCTCTGGAACGAAATTTATCCAATTTATCCATACCAAAGGTGGGATAAATTTTTTCAAATTCTCATCACAAAATTAATTATTAACAATATTTTTTTTTTCTTTACGCAAACCTCAAGCGGTATCATCTCATACATGATGAAGCGCGTACTGCGTGTTTGTATATTCACCGTTTCTTTCTTTTTTTTTTATGTGTTAAAGAGGCGAAAAAAGAAAAAAAGAAAAATGAAGAACCAAGGGGTGAAAAAAAGAGGAAGGAATCTAATATGGTATAGTAGTACAAGTTCGGCATAGCGTTCCCGTTGTATTAAAGTAATACAATAAACTACAGTTTGCGGTGCTTTCGTTTAGAGTGTGTTTACGCTGCCAGCAACAACGATATACACGAAAGCAACGCTCCAGAACCAGAACCAGAACTTCTACCGCTACTTCTGCCGCCGCCGCAGCTCACCCTTGCTAGAAAACCGTATTTATATAAATAAATACAAGAAACGTAGTGCGACAGTGTATAAATATGTATGAAGACGCACGCCGAGGGAAAGGGAAACATTTTTACCGCCTAAGCCGTAAACAATTTCTCCGCGAACACAAAAAAAAAAAACGACAAAATTCTAAAAATGAAAAAAAAAGCACATAGTTAGAAACTAATGAATTAAAAAGAAATCGATCTCATCGACTGGAAATCGATGCGAATCGTTTATAACTCTCGCTATATCGGTCAACAATAATACAATTTACGAAACGATTATTTTTATGTTATCGACTTTTGTTTTTCTGTGATCTTGTGCATGAGAAATGAGAGAAATGATTATTTTACTTTTCTCTCATGTTGCAGATTCCCTAAAATTGGATTATGTGTGCGAGTATATAAGCTTATTGTTCTGGTTTTTCAACTACCATAAAATAAAAAAAACGATATGTGCGTAGGACGATTTTGGAGCAATCGTGTAAGTTACTGCACCTATAGGCACATCGAACTATACACATACAGGTATAGGTATATCTGGTTCGTGTCTGGGACGACCGGTTCGTACCGTCTGTCGGCATAAAGGTATACCTAATAAGATAAAAAGTGAGATAAACAAGAAAAACGTAAATATATACGCAGGTACCGTATAGATATACCCTATTATGTGAGCTCGAAGAAAGGGAAGAGGAAAAGAGAGGGAAGAGGAGGGTGGCAATGGAATGGAATGGAATGGGATGTGGGGGAGGGTTGAGTTACCAAATGAAGCAGATTCATGGATAAAAAAAAGTGAAGCTAATCGGTCCCGTTGAGGTTGGTACCGGGCTGCAGAAATACACCATCTAAGGATACATAACCCTCGATTGTATGTACTGCACATATACCTACGCGATCATCGGTTATAATAAAAACGAAAAGACGAAACAAAACCTCTTCAATTCTTTTTATCTTTTTAACTCGATTAATTCCGTATGCGTAACGCATTATTCCGTCGATTGGCAGATAGATTATTTTATTTATTTATTTATTTTATTTTTTTTATTATATCTCAGGGGTTTATCCTTCAAGTTTAAGGAGCGTACAGAGAATAATTGCTAACTGGTTATATGGGGATACGTTTGATTGCTTTATTGGCCATCTTGTAAACGAAATAATTGCCTATATCCTGTTGCTGCTCCGTCGATCGATTCATCGATCTTTGCTTTCCGTTCTACTTCCATCTTTTTTTTATTTTTTTAGTTTTTCATTTTTTTTTAATCAGGTTTTTGTTTTGTTTAAAAATCATCTTTATTTTTTTAAATTCTTGCAGAAAGTTTCACACGATTTATTTATAGTATATTATATACCAATTCAAGATTTTCGTGTGTGTATATACGGTAAATATTGAACCGTGATCATTAATTGGGTATATAATTAGTTGAATTTCTACGCATACATCGAACGGAAATAGTCGGCCAGAAGCCTAGTACGACCGTGTATAGAAATAGAAACTCTAATTGATAACCCAAAGCCTACGCAAACTATATAGAAAATTAATCAGAAGTGTCTCGTTTGAATACAAACTCACTAATTGATTGATAAGTTGACGACAAATGCGAACATAATCGAAAGCAAAAAGAATAAATAAATAAAATTAAATATTAAGTTCCTTCACTTATATATTATATAATTACTTCGAAGAAACACCGAGGGGGTAACCGCTTGTGAAATACTTGGGACAGTCAATTTCAAAATGCTATGAATACTAGTGAAATGCGTATGAAATGGTGTGAAATGGTACAAAATATTTGTGAAATAGTTGTGAAATGTGAAATGAACACGATTCCGTCAAGTAAATCGAGCTAGGAATAAATCCCATCGAGATATCCTTATTTTTTCACTTTTTGGAGCGATAAATTGGCGATAACTCGACCAATTTTATAGACAGATCAATTTAGCTCACGGATTCGTGTTCCTGAGGTCAAAATACGTTAGAAAAGTGTCCTACGATCGATTTTAAAAATACTTCATTTTTGGCCCAAAAATTGAAAAAATCCAAAGGGGTATACCTTAGATTTTTGTCGATTTTGGGGTCAAAAATCGACATTTTTTTAAATCGATCGTAGGACAATTTTCTGACGTAATTTGACCTCAGGAACACGAATCTGCAAGTTAAATTGATCTATCTTTAAAATTGATCGAGTTATCGCCAATTTATCGCTCCGAAAACTGAAAAAATGAAGATATCTCGATGGGAGATTTTCCTAGCTTAATTTAATCGACGGATTCGTGTTCCTGAGGTCAAATTATGTCAGAAAAGTGCCCTACGATCAATTTAAAAAAATGTCGATTTTTGACGCCAAAATCGTCAAAAATCTGAGGTATACCCCTCTGGATTTTTTCGATTTTAGGGTAAAAAATGAAGTATTTTTAAAATCGATCTCAGAACACTTTTCCAACGTATTTTGACCTCTTATTCGAGAAAAACCATCTCCCCCCGATTAAAAAAAAGTTGGGATAAAATGACCCATACACTGGATAGATCTACCCCCAAAAATGTAAGTTTTGAAAATGAACAAATGAAAAAAAAATATAGAGATGCGAACATTATTTTAATGTCTGATTGTGAATGGGTATATGTGGCATAGATGTATATAGGCATGTATAATACATCCATATATGGTCGTGCGATACGGGGGTGTGAAATTCCTGTAGAGTGTGAAGGCGGGGGGGGGGGGGGGTGAGATGAGAGAATGGCGCTGCGCGGGCGGCGGGGGACTGGGGGGAGGGTGTGAGAGTAGAAAGATATGCGGGTATATGAAATTAGTTCAATAACTGTACGCCCACGCCCTACGTATATAACGACATGCAAGACACTGAAACAGATTTCGCCCTCGTTGTGTCCTATCGTTAAACTACCACCACCACCACCACCACCACCACCACCACCACCACCACCGTCACCGCCACCGTGCCAACCCTTATCGTTAGCGCGAGTCCCCCCTTTCCCCCACGGTATATACGTAAAATCTAACGGAGTTAACTACGTAACATTTCCTAGATGTACATAATACACACCCGATGTGTGGTGTGAATTTCCTATCACCTTCAAAAATGGCGCGACAGAAGATTATGAACAAAGTATACGCATTATTTTATTAAAATGTGAATCGTATCGAAAGTTTTGCTGTTCTTTTTAAATGTGTGTTTTTCAAAATACTTTCCATACACTGCAGATAAGCGAGGACTCTGAAATTTGACCAACGCTTTACTCCGTAGTTTTTTTTCTTTTTTTTTTTTGGCGATACCGATCCGTTTACGAACTATATGGTCGTGTAGATGTGGAAAGAAAATAGCGATCCAGCTAGGATTGGGGATAATGTTAAGGGTTCGGTACAGTTCGGTGTTGGATCAGGTTAGGAGGTTAGGTTGGGTATGAGGTAAAGGGAAGATTGAGAATTATCAAACAGTCGTTATCAGGACACGGAGCGATTCACTTGTTTGGCATCCCTTAGGGGGCTAGCTAAGGGGTTGTTAGCTGACCGTGTAACAGGCCTCACCGGGACCACCCGCGCCCTCCCTTTTCCCTGTCCCCGTTCCATACATGCGACTACACACAGATATACAGATGTACATGTGCCCATATACCTGCAGGGAATATCCTCCCTCTATCCCTCCCTCCCTCCCTCCCTTCTCCCCTTTCTCTCCACCTCCCTTATTTCCACTTCCAACATTTCCCACATTTAGTAAAGTCCAGGGGGGGAACTACCTGCAACGACGGTGCTATGCCAAAGCTAGTCGACGGGCATGAACAAATATTTTACTACTATTAGCGGTGCTTTCATTCGACCCACCTCTTCTATACCTGTATAGGTACACCTGTTCCCGTATTACCTACGGGGTGTACCGGTGGACGAGATAATTTCAATTGATTCGCCTAAAATTGATAGAAAAATATCGATAAAATCTGTTTTCCCTGTACACTAATATATACTCTGATACTTTACATTTATCCGCGATGTACGCATTCGGGATAAGGCGGTGCAGGTGGGTATATAGGTATGTACATGGGATAAATTGACGGAACGAAGGAGGACGTGGGGGAGGAGGGTGTAATTTATAATAAATATTTACCGAGGGAAATCTAAACGAAAGAACCAAACAATCTAACAAAAAGACCGCCAGTCGATTTGTCTTATTTGATCAATAAGCCATTCAAACACGTTCTGCCATATGGTGAGCAAACATTGATGTATATAGCCGCATACATATGTAATCCTATGTATATGAAACGCTGTATATATGTATATTCTATGAACCGACCACCTGCCCCATCCCTGATTGAAAATCGGAATAATGTTGCTCATTTTTTTTCCCTTCCTTTTTTTTCTCCTTCATTTCTCGGCGGTGGATCGTTAGCCTCGTTGTTTTATTATACACTCTTCATTTGAATTCGTATCTTCGTCGCTTCGAAGGAAACAAATGTGCATAAATAATCAAATGAATAAGAAAATAAAAGTAGAAGGAAAAACACGTCGCGATAATGAGAAGATATATCTCGATTACCCGGCACACGCCGATTCATATCTAAATTTCTTATTTTCATATACTAATCTATTTCGTATTGCGATCTAGCGTGCGTTTCCACGGATAAAGTTTTACCATGTATATTTCTTTGATGTATCGCGCGTTCTTTTTCTACGGGGTTGTTTTTTTTTTCTTTTTTTTTAATTTCCTTCTTAATATCGTTTCTCTTTTCCCATTTCTCCGGTTAATTAGCTGCACACCGAATGTTCTTTCTTCCGATTGGTCAACACGTTGCTCAAATTATTCGACGTTTCGATCACGATCAACCCCCAAACTCGTGAGGGAAATTTTTTTCGTTTTCCTACTTTTTCGATGCAAAATAACACTTGTATTGTATTTTGTTGTACATAATACTTATACGTAGATATACGCAGGTCGCATATCTGGGGTACAGATATTTTTGAAGCTGTACGGAGTCGTTGGCAACGCACATACATATATAGGTATTATGTAAGCTCTGTACATACCGATCTATATAGCTAAATATTTCGAAAGCTCTAAGGGTGAGTTTGGTCAAGTGTACCAGTTAGGTAGGCGCACACGGTCAATTGACCACTGGGCAGGCAGGCAGGCAGGTTGCAGCAGCACCGTCTTTTCATGGCTGTATACGTGAACCAAATATATGGTATTTCAAATATATACGAACACATGGAGAAATTTCATCGTTATATTTGGAAAAAAGAAACAACGAAAAAAAGCTGTAGTTTATCCATATCAGCTTTAGGTAAAACCCATAGATCTGAAATATTGTACCGAATCAAGAATTATTTAATAAATCATAATCATTTTATTTCATATTTTCTAATCGATCGGACATTTTTTAGAAACAAACGAAGAAAGCGAGGCCTTTGAACTCGTTGAACAATTAATTACCTATGAGTAGTTCGTATTGGGAAATTTTCTTCTGTACAAATACGAGACTTTTTTTCCTTCGTCTACAATGATATTTCCGAATGGGGGAGAAGGGCCGGAAAAAAAATATTGCTTTCAAACGAAACACCCTAATGTATATATAGTATATCTTATACATATATGATATACATAAATGTAAATGCATGTTGTTACGTATGCATATATAGGTATATGGTATATGTAAAAAAGCACATATGTGAGCGTACGCCGGGTCCAGTCGTTTCTTAAATTGGCATCCAATTTAAATTGTACGCTACTACCTTTCCAGTCCTGCACGGAAGAATTTCTTTTCTTAGATTCAGAAGGACGCACACCTCCTTGCACGGAATTGTTGGCGGAAAATTTCAAAGTATCCACTTTTCAGGCACATACGTAATACATTGCTGATCCGTGCACCAAATTCGTATATCGAATAATACGACAAAAATTATCCGAATACGATCTGAAGAACAGAAAAAAAAGGATCGAAGAACGTCAACGGTAGGTTCATTTTATAAAATGATGAACAAATGAAAAATTCAAATTCAAATCAATGGAAATGAAATACATTAGAAGAAGTAGGTGTTTACTTTCGATAGTATGGAATGGACAAACACGATGATATTTTTCCTTGGTACATATGGAATTTATACGGTTATGTTCTTGGTTTTTCGTTGGCGTCTTTTTAATACCGAGTGGTAGTCGAGTCGGAGAGGCAGGGATATACATATAGGTTAGGTACATCTGTTGTATCATTTATGCGAACTGGCCATGCGAGCAAATTATAACAGTGGACATTGTTTGAAAAATATGTATACTCTCCCTCTTCGATTCCGCGGGGCTATATAGCAGTGGGTATAACGTGGACGAGAACGCGAGGACCATCCCATAACGTTATTCTTATACATGGGTGTACGATATACCTATACCTATACGAATATGTGTATAGAAATATATTCGTACGAAAAAGTCCGAACGGCGCGCGGGACGTACGCCGCTGTTCCTATGGACATCATTATCCGCGACGGGATACGCTGCTAAGGGGAAGTGGATGGAGTTTCACTTATACCGTATGTACATTATATGTATATACATATGTGAACGTATACATATCCATGTATTTATATGTATAAGTTCAAGTGGGGGGGAGGGATAAAAATGTGGGCGAGATTCGCTAAGGTTGGAACGGCCGAGTCCGTAGGTCGTACGAATTTTGCAAAAAAAGTATACAGTAAAAAAATGTACGAGAATGGTTAAATTCGGTGTGAACTGCAGCAGAAGTTTTCGAAATTCTGTAATCGATTTTAAAAATCATCCGTTTTTGCCAAGAGTTTCAACACAGTTTCCATTTTAATAATTTTTTTTTTAAATAATGAGAAACTGAATCTGAAACTTTCGCCATTTTTAAAACCAAGGGTTGTGGGGGCCGGTCTGAAAAGATCGTAATCACATCGTGAGTAAATATGAAGAGGATATTCTTCACGAATCTCATCGATATCAAACCGAGTGGTTCGTTTGAAATTGTGGACACGAGGAGAACTGCACATATTCCTTTAATTATCATAATTCTGTAAAAGCCCGAAAACGACGGAATGTTTCCTCCGAACATTAACAGATTATTTAATATTGTTTTCCAAGAATTTTCGTAGTCGTCCTTATACGTACGCAACTATCGGAAGGTGCAAGGTGCTGAGATCGACCGTCGATAATCCTCAGTTTGACACTAATTGCCAATCCTTAATTACTAAAATTGCTAACGAGACTGCAGCTGGTGCTGCCGTTTCAGGAGAGATTTCCATATTATAACCCATATATCCAGAGGAAATACTGTTTCAACTCTCGCTTGCCCGAAACACGTTGCTGACGAATAATCCTTCTCTTTATCTCTCTCTCTCTCTCTCTCTCTCTCTCTCTCTCTCTCTCTCTATTTCTCTAATTTTCACACACGTCGTCGCTCGGATAATTACTGACCGACTAACGAACTCGCATCATGTATAATGATATATATTATGTCCCTTTATCCTTTCTCTTTTTAGTTTTATTTTATATACCTACAGTTCTCCTTCTATTCCCCGCGACTGCAGCATTCGTACTTTTCCTTTCCTCCGTTTCTCTGCATTTCTTCGTCATTATTTTCGTTTTTCATTTCCTATTTTCTAATTTCTTTTCTTCTATCGCACTGCATGTGTAGTCTAAACTCTCCAAGCATTTACATAAGTCCAAACCACATATGTATACAGAGTACGATATGGGAAGCACATATTTGAATAGATATTTAATCGGTTTGATGAACTTTACGCTAATTAGTCTGTTTATACACAGATTATTATTATTATTATTATTATTATTATTGTTATTATTATTATTACGGAAAAACTTGTACTTGTGTATACGTATCTAGTACAGTATATAATGCATAAGGTATAGTGCAGAGAAAAGAAAAAAAAAAACTAGGAAAAAAAACGACAAAAAAAAAATAGACGGAAAAGCTATGAAGAAAATAAGGAGTAGAGGGACGTTGGGATAAGAGCGCCTTTGTGGGTTGCGAGAATGCTTTTAATTTGTACGCTGTTAGCTGGGATTAGAGGCTTCTAAAAGTATAGAGTACTGCAGTACCGCAGAACCGTAGAATTACCAAAAGCTTTTCTATTTCTATATTTTTGTGCCCGCGGAAAAGCTACTTTTATTATCAAAGTCCGCGCTTTGATTCGATACCGCGACTGCGACGTGATTATAATCAGCCCGTGACACAGCAGGTATGTGCAGGCGTGATCCGAAGATTCGCATAAACAAATTATTATTGCTGAACTGATAGTTTTCTTTTTCTTTTTTTTTTTAGAAATATACCAGATATTAACGAAAGCAATTAGTTTTCCATTATCGTTGGATACGATCTACCCCCATTAACTTCTAATATCCAATGTCCCTGCTCCGGTATATCGTGTATACGAATATACCGAATTCGAGTCACGCGTTTCGAAGCAAGACCCGATAACTACCCCTCAGCTGTTGATGGGAATCTACTTTACCGAGTACACGACGAAGACGAAGACGAAGACGAAGCCTAGGGGTGTGGTAACGCAATCAGCCAATGACAAGAGTTTTCCACCAAAAAGGGGTAGGGGGAGAATGGGGGGTTCGGGAAATGGGAAGTAGGTACAGGGGGCAGCGAGAAGGGACAAGGTAGTATAAAGGGGGATAATGTTTGACTTGACGTTTCTCTCGCGCACGAACTGCACGGGGAACAAGGTTTGCTCGTTTACGTGGCTACGGGGACACCGGGGGGTGTCGAACATTATTTGATTATACAAAAGGTGACGACGATTGTAATTCCCACCACTCCCCCCCCTCCTCCGTTCCTCTCACCGCCAACTTTCCTCGCTAAATTCATCCGATTCCACAATGTTAATTTATATCAATCGAATTAAATGCTCGGATATACACGTCCGTGTAATGAAAAATATTTCGACATTTGTTGCATAGAAAAACTGTTTTTCTCTTCTTTTTTTTGGTTTGGAAAATAGAAAATTGGAAAAGAGAAGAAAAATGGAATTTGGAGAACGAAAGGGGAGAAAAAATGTAAGGGGAAAAAGAAAGAGAAAGAAAATAAAAAAAGGGGGAAGTGATATAATAATCCGCGAAGAGTCTGCCCTTGAAGAATTACCATGTGAGTAACGAGGGGGTAGACGGAGAACCGGGAATATAGGGTTTTCTTTTTTCTCTTCTTTTCCTTTTTCCTTTTTCTTGCCCCTCGGTAGTAAAGAGGGGGCTAGAAAGCTAGAGGGGCGTATAATCACCCTTAACCCCCGCTCGTACTTACGTGCCTCATACGCGAGCTGTGCCACCCTTCATTCTAGTTCTTATTTATACACACTCACCCGCATGTCCCTCCTCCGCCAATTACAAGTTTTTCCTCCTGGATTTATAAGAATTATTCGCGAACGACGATGATTAATAATAACGACGATAAAACTAAATCTATTCGACAATATGTTACAGGTATTCAGATAATAATGCGAAAGAAAAAGAAAAATAGACGCGTAGAAAAAGTAGAAAAATAAAAGACATGAAATAAGGTAAAGCTGGGTCGTCGTATCGCTGAGGTATGAGATGACGATGGTTCGGTTGTTACAAGGGCATGAACGCTGCGTTGTAAGGAAACGCGTAGTATAATATTGAAGGAAAGAACGAATCGACAGCTGGAAAATAGAAGGGAATGGAAAAAAAAAATGTGGGAAGAGGTAGAGCGCGCGTGGTGGTCGGACGATAATAATTTCCGTGTGATTGGTAGTATGAGGGAAGAGCCGAAGGGAAGGGAAGGCGAGAGGATGCGAATTGGTGCAGGGGTGAGCAAAAGGGCCGAAGCGTGGGGCGATGGAGGGGCTAGGGAGTGAGGGGGGGAGCGCTTCGTTATCGGTAGCCCTGGGGGGACTTTTGGGGGGGAGTAGTCCTCATTAGGACCTCTCCTGCGTGAGCCTGTCGGAAGGGTAGTCACCCTAAAGCTGTGCAACACCTTCGTCCGCGTCCACCCGACTCCCTTTGCCGTTCGTTTCGACTCGTCTCGTCTCGTCTCGTCTCATCGCCAATTTAGGAAAACTTGTTTCATGCTTTCGATTTTCCGTACTATTATACGAACGCTAAAAACCGAATCAAAATCCTACGTATGACGACGTTCAAGAATCTTTTCAAAAATTCAACTTCTCATCAAACTTTGATGCAACTATGATTTTTTTTTTTCTCTCTATCATCAAGAAAATCTATAATAACCTAGAACGCTTTTTGATAGCGGTGTAATGCACACGTATACATATGTCGTAAGTCTTTACGCATGTATACGAGGAGGTTATACCTACTCATAAATAGAGAAGGTGGTGGAGAAGAATTGGAAACAGTGCGAGAAAAAGATAAAGAGAAAATTGAATTCCATTATACGGGACTATCGGGGGCAGGGGGAGGGAGGGGGGGAGTTAGGTACCATGTACTACGTGACAACAGGAACCCGAGGGATGAGGTGTAGGAGAGAGAGTATAGTGTAGTGTAGGTATAGTATAGGGACGGTATAGAATGTCCGATTGGCGTAATTTCCCATAGAGCCACAAATTCTATCAAACCTATTCTTCCGTTTGCAGGATCCGTTAGGCAACTAATAATTGGTAGAAATCGATCGATGTTAACCCCGCCGCCTCTGCCCCCCACCCCCTCCCCCATCCTTCTCTTCCTCCACCTCCAACCCGCGTACCTACCGTCATGATGAACAAGGCTTTTCTGGTTAACGTCGCTGAGGACTGACTGTATCAACACTTGATTATTTCATCATCCAAATCCGCAATTTTTAAATAATAAAAAATTGAAAAAAAAGAGACACGACGACATCGGAACGATTGGAATAAACGACACGTTTATCACTCCGAGGGTTGTTTTTTTATTTTATTTTGTTTTTTAATTTTCTGAATTTTTTTAATTCATTTTGTTCGTTCACTAAAATTAAATTATATCAATTTCGTCTAATCTTTATAATTTCAACACGATTATATGTATAGTCCCAACGACTGCACCGGTGCGAAATCGAAAAGGAGAAAAAAAATGAAGGAATAACGAAATATTTAATGAACTGAAAATAAAAGTGTTTCACCTATGTAACCGCGTGTATATACTACGTATATTATAGAAGCCTTTTGAGGAAAAGAAAAATCTGAAAGACGCATAAATTCACCATAGATCACATAATGGTACTTCCTCGAAGTTATACACGGAGAAATGGAATATAGTGTAGCGAAGATGGTGGTACTGCGGGGGCCAATTAGAAGATGCTCCTTCGCTCCTTCAACACCCACTCCCCCCCCCCCCCCCCCCCCCCCCCCCACTCACCTACCCTCTACCCCATCAACTTCCCTCCTATCCTCTTTCACCTCCTCAAACCTCCCTCCCCCCTAAGTCAAGCACCCCGCGGACCCGCAGTGTAGATTGGATTGGTTTAGATTGGGACTCAATGGCGTCGCCTCCAAATAACTCGACACGAATCGGTTGTCAAAAAATTCCTACCAAATATACCAACGAGAAAATACATTCGCTTTCGTCATTCGAGTTACTCGGATTTTTCACATTCCGAAAACAAGAAGGTAGAAAAAAAAATTTACAAGTTACAAGGATAACATTTTTTTTTCGATCATACAAAATGTCCGGGTACTCCGCACGATTATAGTCGTATGATTAATTTCTTTTTTCGAGTTTGAAAAGAATAAAATTTTCGTCTAGTTCAGGGATGAATCGGATGATTTTTTTCGACATTTTGGGTCGTGTCTTGGGTTGATTCGGATTCGGGGTAGTTCTACGCCAGTGCGACCCCCATCAGGCGGGTGGTGGCTCGTTAGTGACGGATTAGTGATGTACGTGTGCTCTACCTCTACCTCTACCCCCTGCCCCCCCCCCTTCCCTCCTTCCCCATGCCTACAATTCACCCGCAAACCACCCCGCGCCCAGTTTCGCAGTCGACAACTCGCCACCCTCTGTGTACTCTCTCTCCTCTCTTCCTATCCTCCGCGTAGAATAGGTAATTATATCGTCCGATCGTCAGATGTATAGGAAAACATATTAGAAAATTTCAGAAATCGTGGAGAAAAATCGGTTTTTATTTTTTTGTTTTCTTCGCTACGTAATTTTAAGATTTACTTTGAGAATTATGAATCTTTTGAAAAAATTTTTGTAGTTCGACTCTCGACGGTTTCTGGAATTCTCGAAATTTTTGATCGAGCTGATTTTTGGAGAGGGTTACAACTTGAGACGTAAAAAAGTAGCATGATTTCATGCGAGATCGTAATCCAAATTTGTCGGTTTTTTGGGCGACCATATAATGTATTATACATTTACGCGTGGCTTGATTATATACAATGCATGATTAAAGGACCATCAGACCCTTTAATTCAGTGCTTTTCTCGTCTATCTATCGTGTATTTGCATTGCGTAAGAGACACGTGTGTTGGTTCTAGCAAAGCTATTCCTTTGACTTTGCCACCATCCATCTACATCCTAGTCACCGAGGCGTACGTATACATGCTGTACGTTACCGAGAGCTCCTCGCAGACCCCCACCTGTATCCATGGGAAAGACAGGCGGGGACCGACTGGATGGATGGATAGAAAATGAGGAATAGAATCTAGTCGGATGAATCGACATTTCCAATGAAAATATTGTTCTAATCCCAAATTTTCTACCGCGTATAATAGATTCCGAACTACTTCGAAAACTTGTGTGGGTTTGATCGAAGCTGGTCTCCAAATTACGAATACCCTCGGATCGGAATATTTTCGGCGATTCCCTTATTCGGCCTTCTTCTTCCATCTCCAATCTTCTCATTTCATCTCGCACCCTAATGACGGAAAAGCGAGCGATTAACGAATCGATGCATCATTTAGGGTTCGGGACGACGCGGACGCGACGCGTCGGCACGTATTTCGAAGCGTTTCGACGGTGAGACCGAAGATATACAATAAAAGCTGCGTTATATGGTCAGCAACGTCACGAGGATACCAACCTATGGGAAAACCCCGTCCTAGCAGATGTGACGATGGTAGTGGTTGCGGTGATGGTGGTGGTGGTGGTGGTACAGATCAGACATTCGCTAAAAGCTAAAAGCTAAAAGCTTTCCCATATTTCATTATTTCTGCTCACACACCGCGTAGCAACCGCTAATACTCTCGTTTACTAGTATCCTCTGTAGGGTTACACGCGTAGATTCGGTTTGTCTCTAACGTGACCGATTTTTTTTTCATCCCCCCGTTTTCAAATATCAAAAAATCTCGAAACCAACATAACGCTCTCGTCTTATTTCCCTATACTTTCGTTGAATATTATAACATCTTCGTTCGGGTGAAACGATAATCCGAGTAAAAAAGCAAAAATGAATTAAATAAAGTTGGAAAAAAAAGAAGCCAAGTTCTTTTTTTTGGTTTCCCCCGTTTAATTTTGTCTTGTATAACGTTATTTTCCATATCGAGTCGGTTATATCTCCTGTTATAATATTATATCTCTCTATATATATATCGTTTTAGAGAGATAATAGAGTCGCATCAGGCGGTTATAAAAAAAGATTGTTTAAATAGATTAAAATGTAATTCAATTTAGATTCAATTATTGATACGCGTTTTAATTAATATCATTAAACCTAAGTGGGACGACCCATTCGCGTTGGGTGGGCGCGGGTTGTTGCAAGCGGTCGTCGTCGAGAAGGAGGAGGAAGAGCGGGAGGTCGACCTCGAAGAGAAAAGAAGAGAAAGGGGAAACGAGAAAAGAGAAAAGAGAAAATAGATAGAAGGAAGAAGAAGCTCGCGGGACGCGGTTATAATGGTATAAAAGGGGATGAAATGAACGCAGCAGCAGCAGACGTAAAACTATGAATATACACGTTCACGATTATGACTCGGGAAAAGTTAATTAGATACCAAAAAAAAAAAAGAAAAAAAAAAAAAAAACCATCCATTGCCCGCCGTAGTCGCACGACCTTCGTCAATATCACCATCCCTCTAATGAAACAAAATGAATCGCGATGTCCCACAATTTGGAAGAAAAAATTTTCAGGCCGTTTCGGGTCAGAAATGATGTATGAAAAAAAAGCGT
This sequence comes from Athalia cordata, assembly GCA_963932425.1. Classification (NCBI taxonomy): domain Eukaryota; kingdom Metazoa; phylum Arthropoda; class Insecta; order Hymenoptera; family Athaliidae; genus Athalia; species Athalia cordata. Next base: position 40,573,464 of record OZ010626.1, read on the forward strand.
CGATAAGTTCGGTGTAGGAAGTTCGTCGGTTGAATGAAAATGAAAAAAAAAAACTGAACGAATGAATAAAAACTGTGTTTCAAGAAACCCGTGTGGGAGAAAAAAAAAGAAAAAAGAAAGAAATAGGAAAAGTAGAATTGGCTACACGGCGTCCGCATGTGCCCAGCAGCTTATGCTTCGTTTCTGTATAATTCAAATACATATACATATATATATATATATATATATATATATATAAGTATATAATTGTCTTTTTATTACCGTGGGTACATAACGGGTGGTTGGTGAGGTATATAGATCGCATATGTATACGAGGTGGTTTATATCCCTGTATACAGTTTTATCCGTATGTCATGCGAATATAACATCGACAACGACGTCCCGCAGCAAGTGCGACGTTGGCTCAGGGGGCGGTTTTGAGGCTCTCGAGGCACATTTATACATGTAGATATACGTATATCGCTCTGAGGGGCAGCGGCGCACGATGAAATGCTGATAAATAATTGAGTGCCGATAAGTATAGGTGCCCTACCCAAGGTCCACTTATTGACACGCGAGCTGAACCGACGACCTCTACCCACCGTCATTTCTTCCCTTTTCCCTACCTTATTTTCCTTCTCCTTCTTCGACGTCCGCCATTCCCTCGTTTCTAAGTACGGTTACACGTATGTATATCTATACCTACATACGTATACGTAGCCAATCAAAAGGTACCTACGTATGTACGTGCCTATATGTCGTATACGAGAGACACGTGACCCGTTCGAGTACAGCAATCGATTATTATATATGTACGTATATAATTCGTCTCTTTTATAAACATGTAATACCAAATTTTTTCGCTTTTCTTTTTTTTTTTTTTCCCCTTTTTTTCCCCTACTTTTTTCTTCTCTTCTTCCTGCACAGCATTCAAACCGCAAGGAATAGGATATTAAATCTTGTTAACGGTGTACGGGAATAGCGACGGAAGAAATAGCAAAAAAAAAGAAAAAAAAAAGAAGAAGAGGAAAAAAAATGTACACATATATATATATCGTACAGAATTTATGTACGCGCAGTTTTTAAACAGTGCCGCGGAACGTGAAATTAAAAAATTCAAGAACAGAAAATACTGCAACGATTTTGCGGTCGACCATTATATACGTACGTACATGTAAGTGAAGATTATAATGCACTGTATTAAACGGTGATAGTATAGATAATTTTATCAAAATTCTTTATTGTCTCACCTAAACTGTAAATTTGACGATTAGTAACACCGATTAACGAAAATTGAATCGTTACTCATCGATGAATAGTAAATTAATAATCGAAGGGTTAATTTTCGTTGTTATATATTTGCTGGGAAGAGATGGTCTTCCGGAGTAGTTATGAGGTGTATATATATGCAGACATGCAGTGCGTCTGAGAAGCACTATAGATAGCATTTGAAAGGCTTGTGCCAAATTCCTCGGGTGCGGTTTTGAAAATTAATTAACAAGGAATGTTCTCTCTAGTCCGAGGCGGTAATGGCGGTATTGAAGCGGAAGGATGTGGATGAAGGGGGTCGGTGTGCTTCAGGTACAACGATTAATTCCGGAAGCAAACTATGACCGTTAACGAGCGCTACCTTATTACTATACATGTACGATATAGCGTATATAAATATATATTTCACATATCTCCGAGCCACCACGACACGGAAAATTCAAACCTGCAGAATTTCTGCATCACACTTCCGGCGTGCTAGAGATTATTCTGAAACATTTTTCAAATCTCTTAAATCTACTCAGCGGTTACGCCCCGTATATAATATCGCAGCTAATTTCAACGGTTTATAGGTGACGCCGTTCGAGACGAATAAAATTGCGGTATCGAAATCATCGAGTTCTTATCGATGAAAAAACGTCCAAACGAATGAGAAAGAAGAACCTCAAGTGTAGAATCTTTGAGAAAATTTGTAAAAAAAATCGTGCCAAATTATACATGGGGTTAAAATAATATTATTCAAATGCATATGTATATAATATATAGCGGAGAGCAGTTTACTACCCCGTCGCGTTTACATATAGTAAACGTTGCGAGAAGTATGCCGGTTTGCATGTACATTTTAATATTATAGGGGTCGTTTTTATATTTAATGACGTCTAAATTGTCATCCGCGGTATACGGACGTATAGCGCGTGTACGATGTACAGTACATAAATAAGAGTAAGTTTTTTCTTTTCGTAAATTTTGCTAAATATAAAATAAAGAATAGGTATAACATAAACCGAAGACCGAAAATACATGTATAGTCCTGTGTGCAAATTAAAATTTTAAAGAACCACCCTGTACGGTGTTATATTAATTAAAAAACATATAATGTATCACGTATACATATATACAGAGATAATCGTCGCGATTGATGAAAGACGGTTTTCTTTTGTTTTTCTTTTTACTTCTCAGGAAAACGCGATTCACAAGAATAATGCAGATTGGGAGAATGGATGATTTTTTTTGTTTTTTTTTTGATGCGACGGTGGTTGGGGCGGGGGGGGGGGGGTGGGAGGGGGAAAGGAATATTTATGTGTTGAGTTTGCGGAGGAATAGAGAGGGTATAATAAATGTTGGTGGTGTCGGTTAGATCTTCCTCTACTCTCCTCACTTCTCTCATCTAGCGAGTGAAACGGCGACGACGACGCGGAGCGTTTGTAATTATAATGACGTCATTAGAGTGTAACCCGCCCGGTAGCGGCAGCAGCTCGTTCGTTCGTTCGTTCGTTCGTTCGTTCGTTCGTTCTACGGGTAGCTCTGTCAGTAAAACAGTATTATTTGTCACAAAGCCGGCAAACTACTCCGTTTATTATTATCATTATCACCTCACCCCTTGGACAAAACCTAAAACCCCACGTTTCTACCCGGCTTCTATATACCTATGTATGTGTATACAAACCGACGAAACAAGTTCCAGAAAATGGGTGAAAATTTATCATTATTGTATACGTTATCATGAATGAAAATTTCAGTTTTAATATCATATATTGTATTGTTTAATGTTAGAAAAATTATTGGGATAAAAAATGAGAGAAAGAAAAAAAGAAAGAACCTGCCGATAATAACAACAACAATAATTATTATTAACGAGTACCCGGTAATCGAATCATGCCGTAATTATATTTCTGATTTATATACAATTTTGGAATGCTGTTCAACTTGCAACTATAATAATATTGTATAGGTATACAGGGTGGTAGGTATAGTTGAGATATACACGAAGGTGGTTTGTAGGGTAACAGTAATAAATTAGACAATATCTTTAGCGGTTATTATCTATATGTATAGGGGTTGGAAAATCGAAGGGATATGGCTAGAGAGAGAGGAGGATAGCCCTACGATGTAGAACACAGTAGGTATATATGTATATACGTGTATATATATATGAAATAGTTCTCGAATACCTTGCGGATAGCTGATAGCCTCTAAATAGTTCCGATTTAACCAGAAAGCTATCTCTCTATGCGCTATGAACCTATAACGTTGGATAACTGCTCTAAAACTGACCCCCCACCCCCACCCCTACCATTCCTCGACACCCGTTCTATACTCGCTGCACCTAAACCTCACCCATTATCGCGCTATATTTCAAAATTACCTTCGAAAGACCGACGATATAGCAAGGGTGGTATGACGTTCAATTTTGTCAACGCAATGTCCTCATCTTGACGACGCGCTTAATTTTTTTCGTTGTAAAAAAAAATCAAAAAATGTTAATCGGCGATCCCGTCAGAAATATCTGCAGTTTTTCCCTTCCGGAACAATTAACTTTTGGACATTTTTTTTTTAAATAAGTGAGATATTCTTTTCCGTTCTCAAAAAATGAAATTCTATATCAATCTTCAACCGAGGTTCCCCCACCTCGACCATTTCTCCCCCACATTCTCTGATTTCCAGGTAATAATCTACACATTCATACAAAGGGAGGTACCTTATTACTACGTATACCAACATAATGACGTGGTAGTCCTAAAGCTTGAATTAATATACCTACACTACAAATGTAGAGGGTGAGTAAGCGCGAGTGGGTGAAGACGACGAAGGAAAGCTGCAGGTATAAATAAGGTATATACACAATATACATGTATATACCTGTTTACTTATAATATACGTATATACATCATAAATACATATATATATACACACAGATATATGTATATAATATGAGAGAGTATGAGGGGGTTGGGGGATGTTTCACTACTCTGTTAATTGGCACTAATTACGTCCTCTAATTATTGTGTTCCGACTCGAACGGAACGAAAGACGAAGGGGGGCGGTAGGGAGGGAGGGGGGGGAGACTCTCATAGACTAAAGGACTACCCGAACCGCAACGCGCTTTTGAAACGAGGGCAAGATAAGAGAAGATATATAAATTGAAAAAAAAAAAAAAAAATTACAGAAAAAATGAACCAAACAAAATACAAAAAAAAATAAAAAGAAAAAAGAAACAGAAAGAAGAAAGTGACGGTGGCAATGTACATTTCTTTTTCCTTTTTGTTTCTTTTTTAATTTTTTTTTCACAAAAGACAAGAATTTATTATACATAGTATATAGGCGGGATATAATCTAGGATTATATGCGTTATACGAGTTGTCCCATTGCCAAAGGGGATTTTGCGTTGATGCGGTTTGTCCTATCTCGCGTGTATTATATACTATATAGATACAGACCTAGAGAGAGAGAAATAGGGCGAGTAGTTGGCGTGGGGGGGTGGAAATGGGGTAGAGGGGGGGTAGAGGGGGGGAAGTGTGGGGGTAACCGAATTGAAACGTGAATTCGCTTGGGAGTGCCTAGAAGCTAAGTGGACCTATTCAGGAACGTGAAATTAGTCAGTGGTGGTCGGTCGGTCGATGTGTGGGCTCGGAGAGTGGTACTCACCATGAGAAAGAGAAGAGAGTAGAGAATTTAGAGAGACTAGAGTGAGTAGATGGCTAATAGCGGGCAGCTATTAAAATAATTTATGCGTTCTTATTGTACGCTAAAAGCTTGGCACGCCGCGCTATACCCCCATCAGAGTAAAGTAAACGCTCAAAAGGATTTTCAACTACGTTTGCCGCTGCTGCTGCCGCTGCTGCTGCTGCTGATGCTGATGCTGATGCAGAAGCAACGATATATCCAGAAAAAGAAGAAAATTATCATCCCCCTCCTCAGATACCAACTCCGATATGTGTAACGCAATTACACAGATTTCAGGCAACGTTAAAGAAATCTGTAAATAGAATGATTTTTGTTCGATTTTGTTTTAGGTAAATCTTACTTGGTTTGTACATTCGCAGGGGGACCAGTTCGCTGCCTAAAGCTCTTGATTTTCCAGAAGGTATAACGGAATTAAGGATCGTTGTTAAATTCAAGGAGATGATCCTTCTCGCGATCCTTTGGAAGTTTCTGCATCGTCGTCTTAACAATGAGGACACACTGCACCAGCTGCAGAGAGTACCTTAAACTAAACTCCGCAGAGTAGGTTTATATATATGTGTGTATATCTATATATATAACAGACGCAACACTACAAAGGAGAAAATACACCTTACACCGATACCCTTTGATGACGATAATTATCTGGAGCTTCTCGTTAACCGGTCTACGAGAAAATCAGAAACAAAGCATTTATATCCTTACGTCGTCGATGACGATCCTGATTTGAAAGACGATACTTTATCCCCGTGTACCGAAATTATTGGTCATACCGATTGCTAAATTTTGTATACGCGTAGCAGGACATTACGTGTAATATATTCCATACCTGTTATATGAACATAGTCATAAATATATCTGTATAGTTGGGAGTAATGCGAGTTTGCTGTAAGAGAGAGGGAGGGTCCGTCGGTGCCATTCCAGAATAAAGTCCTTTCAGAGTGCACCAGCTATTTCCACGTTTAGTGGAGTTTAATGCGACAAAGCTAATCGAATAACGGAAGACCCGTAGTAAATGCTCGTCGCGCAAGATCTCAAGACTCGGGACTCAGGACTCGAGGATTTCAAGGAGTCAAGAGAGTCGCCTGCCCCAGCCATGTTCTTAACATCCCCGCGTGCACCGATCCGCATGTCGACTGTACACTTGATTTGTCAAAGATATTCCAAGGGGTTGAAATTATCAGGCGGAGGATGATCAAGTATTTTTTTTTTTTTTTTTAAATGAATAATTCTAACGATTACACAGACTGAGGAAATTATTCGTGTACAAGTTATTATATAATCTGCGTGTAACACGTGGTAAAATTCCAAAAGAGTTCGGTGTACTTTGTGAAAAGTAAAAAATAATAGAGGGGAAAAAAAAGAAGAAGAGAAGTAAAAAAAAAAAAAAAAATCGCCCCGGTTTTTCTCCCATTCCGTATAACATATAGAAAAGGCTTTGCACCGGTTCAGACTTCCAGAAGTTGTACAGTAGGGTCCGGCTGCTAGACAATTTCCCTTCTCCTCGTACCGTCCCTGCATGGATTCTCTCTTTATACCATGTACTTCTGATGGTTCGAGTCCATCTCCTCATCCCATGTTCTACTTTCTTTTTTTTGCTTTCTTTTCTTTCTCTTTATACATGTATTTTGTATAATATGCATATATGTATAGATATTTTCTCTCATATAATGTAAGTAACGTATACCTACTTATATATTTATTTCTACTTTTCCGTACGTTTGATTCTTCTTCTTCTGGGTTAACTGACCTTTGCAAGCTCATCCCCCTTCACCCCAATATGTAACTGCAGTGCAATATATTTTCTCCATATACATCTCTACTCTCCGAGGGAATATTGTTTGTGGATTTACCATTTGGAGAATTTTTCTTCTACAAGGGTGGATTTTTCTGTTTTATAATATACGATCGTATATAAAATTGGCAGCGACCCGCGCGCATAACCTCTTCCTATATACCTACGTACATTTATGTATAATTTCACATATATCGCCGATTATATATATTTTATGTATTGCGGGTACATATTTTGTTATGAGGGGAATTAAATCGCGTGTATGAGAAAATTCCTTCGTATTATCAATCCGCGAATCACCGGACATCTGAATTCTCGAATATTTGTTGAAAAAGCTCTGCAGAAGTCAGAATTTTATTTATTTTCTTTTTCCATCATCTTAAATTCTATCTCCTGTGTATGGACTTTTCTCGTAAAGTTTGGCATAATATAATGCGAAAAGAGATGCCGGTTGTAGGTATATAAGTATATAATTTATATATACATATATATACATATATAAAACTACTCTAAACCTCTACAGTGTGTATTAATTAATGTGCAGAAGCTAAGAGGAAGCTAAGGGCAAATGAAGAGGTAGCGAAGGACCACTGCTATGGCTGTGCAGGCTGAATTACAGCGAGCAAAACTTCAAAGCGAGCATCAAACGCTTAGGATCTTAACTCAGCTTATGCGCTGCACCTTATCCGTATATACAGGTATGTGTACCTATACATGCATACAATTTGCATCTACGACATCAATTTGGAAAAAAAAAAAAAAAAAGAAAGGAGAAGCAACAAATAATATATGTACACTGAAATTCGATTCATTAATTACAGTCAAAATTAAGGTCATTTCACAGCGGGTGAAAAAACAAATGAAACAACAGTCGAACAAATTATATGAGAGAAAAAAAAAATACCGCTATAAGGTATAATAACTTATATAATTTATTTTTGTTGCAGCCAGTAGCAGTAGTGGAGAACAAGAGAAAAGGGAAAAGGACGATGTGCTGCGGCTAACAGTGCATCGCAGTAAAAAGCATCGTTTACGAGGCAAAATGTTCATGTTTTTTTTTTTTTTCTTTTCATTTCATTTTTTATCCGTTCATTTCTTATTTTTATTTTTATTTTTATTTTGTCTTTTATCGTTATTTTCCTACGTCTTTTCCATTATTTTTGCGTGGAAAAAAAGGATTGTGTGTACATAACGTCGTAGCCTGCGGTATAACCGATAAAAGTTGGAATAACGGGCGCAAATTTAAGTAGATAATTTATTATTTATTACATACAATAAAATAATAAGTAGCTGTATTATATGACGATTTAAAATTTGCGATAATAATTGTTACGTTACGAAAGAGCGAAACTAGTTACGCATATTTAGGTATATGGATCATCACGTACAGATTGCGTTGAAATATAAGATCCATAATTAAAAAAAAAAAAAAAAAAGTACACGCGTGGGGAAGGGTGTTTCATTTTTTTTTTTTTTTTTGAATTCGTTAATTAATTTCGAGTACCCATAGAGTAATCATTAGGATAATTCCTAGTCCTTGAATGTGAAAGAGAATAAGAGAAGAGAAGAAGAAAAAAAAAAGAATATATATTTCTGACCATCCGCTTCTCGCTCTTCTCTCTTTTTCCGCGCTGCAGGAACCAGACTTTTTTAATTAAGCTTTATCATTAATACGCGAGAGTTGAACGTCGGTAATTTTTTTTTATTATTTATTCCTTTTTTTTTCTTTTCCACACATACCATACACTTTTTGAGGTTATCACAACCTTGAAATCCGGTACAACAAACTTGAAGTTTATTTTTTTTTTTTACCTATATCATTACGTACTTAATCAATAAGGTTTTCATCGAGAGAAATTATTTCTTGTTTCTTTTTCGTCGTTTTTTATTTAATTTAAAATCGATTATTAGCATCGTTAGATCGTGTGTATGCGATATACATATATTCCGAATCCATGGTCTCTCCATAAAGACCTTAGGTATATAAGCGACCACTAAATCCCAGGAGGGAAACTAAATTTAAAGCCCATTTAACGACACACTAAATTAACTCGATATACAACCCTTATATACCTTAGTTGTCGTTAGCTATAGTCGACCGCCCACCAAGGCGATGCGCGATGCCATTTTCCTCCGCAGATACCAACGATTAAAATATATAATATACCTACACCGCGTATATTTATAGGTATTTATTTTTATCCGTACACCTAATAAACAACGCACGGGTCGCGTGAGTTTCTTATAGATAAAATTGAGAGAGAGAGGGAGAGATGTAAGATGATAATGTGGAGAAAATTGAGAAAATTAATAGAGAGTGAAAGAGGGGAGAATCCTAGCTTGCTCTTTTCGAACTACCCTCGACTCACACTATCGTCGTAATATTCCCCTATTGTATATAGGTATATACCTATAGGTATGTATATGCAAGGTATATATTTTACCAGCTATATATACATGTTCAATGTTCAAGTATATATCTACTCCACAGATTCCCCTTTGGATAAACTCAATTAAATTTTCCACAAAGTTTATCAGCTATACTACACGTGACGTCACTGAGTACTAAGCGATGTTCAAATTAGCTGTATATAAGTACATATATACATATACTCAATTCACATTTACCTAACCCCTTCCACCCAACGAATGAATTAATAATCATTTTAGTATGGTTATTTATAGACCCTACCGCACCACAAATCGAATTTATAAAAACCACCGCGTATATGTGCAGGTATAAATAATTGTAAACGGATAATTTTTTCTTTTTGTTCTTTTTCTCCTTCAATTTTATTTCATCATTTAATTTTTCGTTTTTTTTATCATACAATCGTACGGTGTTTTACGTTTCAATTATTTTTCTAGTTTTACATTTGAATCAACAGCTACTTTGGGGCGACCGACGCTTAAAAAAGGGTTTGAAGAAGAGAGAAACAAAAAAAAAAAAAAATAGGAAGTCATGTACCTTGAAAATTTTTACCTTATTATATTATAAAGTATATTAATATAACCCACACTCTAAATGGTGGTGGTAATTCTGCACAGCCTTTTCGTGTTTCAGCCACTAAACACTCGAGTAAGTATGCGGTGTGCATTTGTAAAAGTCTTCAGGATTTGCCATTTTTTTTTATTAATTTTTTTTCTTTTTTTTGTATTTTTTTTACTTCTTCTCCGACGTTTACTTACTCTTTCGTCCCTGTTTGTTCTTTTTTTCGTTAATTTTATTCACATTTTTAAATACCGAGTAAATCAAAATTTTGTTACAAGTTTATTTTTTCTGGATACAAAAAAGTATAAAAGTTTCGAAAAAAATCTCATTCTAAAATATAACATTGAAAAACACACTCACACCGTTCATTTCACCAACACGCTTCGTAATCGATGCGAAAATTTACCACGAGATTGAAAAAAAAAATGTATAATTTTATTATACTTATCGGAGACACCCGGTGTATATTTCTCGTGTACCTAAACATATACCTACTGTATAAGGTACGCGTTTATAAAAATTTTATATACATAAGGCGTGCTTTGGATGCAGGTTTTTATAATGTGATTCGAAGCATGTATAATAAAATTAATGTTTTTTAAGAAGGAGATGATGGCCGCATGGTGTGAAAAATTTTACAGACACTGAATCTCTGCGCGGTTTAAATTTTAAACGTTATAATACATACGTGTATATAGAAAACTTGTTTATAATTTAATAATAACGCCGATGAGAAGGAATATTATAAATTCCTTCGAAAATGTATAAGGTTGAGTGGAGAAGGGCGGGAGGGGAAATGATATGCAGATATTACGTTAGTTAATTGGTATCGGATCTAATTACTGGCATCTAAAACCAGCAATTCCTTCGTTCTTATACTTTTATTCATGTACATACGTAGCATTTATCCTTGGCGTGTTTTCGAACCCTAGTAACGTCGGCTTGACACGCAACAATAATTCGAAGATAAGAAGAATTATATTTCTGTGAGAAAATCAGAAGTAGAGAAAAAAAGAAAAAAGTTAAGTAAAATTGAAACCTTCGCGGTATGTAAAAGTACCTTGTAAATATACGTAGCAATTTTCTTTTTTTTTTAGCTCCATGAATTATTATTGTCCCTCGCTAGCTGCGATCCCTTTTGAGGGAATAAGCGACGAGAAATGAAGTAAATAAATAAATAAAATATTATGTATCACGGAAAAGCAGCTGTACGGACTGTAAAAATGATAACAGAGTAGAACATTGAAATAGATAAAAGGAAAAAAAATTTAATACAAGGGTATATCAGATCGCTAATATGATAATGACAGGTGTGGAAAAAAAGAGTCTGTCACACGTTACCGGCATGTAATCGTAGTGTATACCTATACACGTATGTATTTATTTATTTATCACGTTATCGATCATGAAAAAAAGAAATATAAATAAAAATAGAAAAAGAGGAGGGAAATTAACTCTGTAAAAAGAAATGAGTTATGGACGTATAAAAGCTCGAAATAGTCTTTTCGAGCAAGCCTTAAATTTTCATTAAAGAAAAACAATAAGAATAACGATCACGATAGTCGAATTAAAAAAAAAATAAAAAAATTATATGATATTAAAATAAAATAAATGGTGATAAACGAGGACGATCGATAGACAATTATTGTTCGTGAAATGTCTGCGTATTAAAAGTGAGAGTAAAAAGAAAAAAAGAAGAAAAAAGTATTAGAGATCGTGAGTATCCATCGTTTATACCACTAATCAAATATTAATTCGCGCAACTGTTCTAAAAGTCACGCGATCATGAATAATTAAATACATCCATGGAATGAATTTTTAAATTTTATTACCAACAGATAAAACTGGCGTAAAATTCTCTATGTAGCAGCAACTGTGGCTGCAACAGTAGCTATACCTTTGTGTGTTTTTTCTATGTATATGTATTCCTATCATATATGCAATGAACATTCGTCTGAATATTTAAACAATTTTATATCGCCTTCCTATTTCGAATATCTGCATATTTCTTTTCTATTTTATCCTCCATTAGAAAACTGATGTTCGAAACGGAGTGGAACAGATGGCATTGAAAAGCTTTAACTTCAAAACTTAACTTTTCTCATCCATTCCGTTTTGGAATATGCGATAACTGTTTTCCTATGATTAGGTGAAATAGCGTATCGTTTAAAACCTCTGGTCTTCTCTCTTCCTCCTCGTAATCTTTTGATCCATACGTTTTTGAAAATTAGAGAATTGAGAAGGAGAAGAGACGCGAAGCATCAGCAGTACGAACCCAACGCGAGTATACCTCCTACGGTGTTTAAAGTACGTATTCAGCGAAAACGCTTAGCATTCGAAACTCACGCGATTTTGAATCTCAACAGTAACGAACGTAGTCCCCCTAATCTGATAATAATTTACGTAATTTAGTGAGTAAAGCGTTGTCGTCGTCGTCGTCGTCGTCGTCGTCGCGGCTGCCGTCATCGTCGTCGTCGGGTCCGCGTCGTGCAACGCGTTTCTGCGGCGTGTGGCGTTATACAATAATCTCGTATTCCTAGCCCGACTTCCACCACAACGTGTTTGATTTCTCCGTATAGAGAGAACTTCCAGCATCTGTACATCTTTCTCTTTCGCCCTCTCTCTCTCTCTCTTTCTCTCTATCTCATTTCAAAAACCCGTCATAGCGTCACATGTCGCTAACTAACTCTAACCCCTTCTTCCTTTTCTCCCTTCCTCCCTTTTTCTCTCTCTCCGTCTCTCTCGCTCGCTCGCTTATACTCTTTCCCTCGCTTTTCTCTCTACGTCGGGTACGTGACCGCACCTTTACCTCATTCCATCTCACTTTATTATGTGGGTGAAATAAGGGGGTGCGAGTGAGTGAGGTGGGCCCACCTTCGAAGGCGCAATCAGTTCTCGTAATGCCGCGATTCAGGGTTCATCAGAGCGGCCATTTTCTCGACACCCCTTATTACTGCCATTTTGTCGACGTTGCGAGCTGATCTAGCAACGGGTTGTACGGGTACCCGTTGCCTTCTTCCCTCTATATACCCTTCCTCCTTCTCCGCACTCACTCACTCACTCACTCACTCCTCTGGTTGTTCACGCGATCGACGCCAATGCGATTAATGACGCATTGTTTGAGGTGAACCAACCTCCTCCTGCTCATCATCATCCGTTGCCGCTGCTGCTGCTGCTGCTGCTGCTGCACCTGCAAGCTTTCCTCGTTGCTGACATTGCTGATAAACTGTTGCATCGATCTTATTCCATCCACCGGTTGAAGGCCACACGTAACAATGATGATCACTACACAATGAATGACGCTTTTGATACTCTCTATGATTTTCCCATTCACCAATTATTTATTTCATCTTCTATACCGTTCCTTCGCTAAAGAATAAAAACAAAAAGAGAACAAACAGAGACCTAAAAAAGAGATGAAGTTTAACCATCTGACTCGGGGAATTGTGGGGAATACCCCATTTAAACGGTGACTGTTAAACCAGCGAGGAAAGTCTATCGCCCTTCCCCTTATTCCATACGATGGACGGATGCTGCACACACTACAATGAGGAAGAGTGTGAGAGAGAGAAAGAGGAAGGCATGGTTGTATAGATATACCGGAAGGGAAAGAGGGGCGTAACAACATGCAGATTGGCTCAATGAAATTAGAAAGATAGATGTAAATTTAGCCGTCACCGTCCGCGTGTGTACAGTAGATACATATACCTATAGTACAGGTCCTAGTCAAATGTCGCCCCGTTCGGGGGTTGATCGCCCCCCACTTTACGCCCCCAAACCCCAACCCCCTTCCCCCTGAAATCCCGCAAGCCGCAAACCGACACACAGGCGGACTCCAGACAGGCGAACGAAGTGCAAAAAAGGGGGTCGCGTACGTAGACAGGAAGCTCTAAACATTTTTGTCTGGCTAGAATTTCACGGAAAAATTTTCTCTTGGTTTTTTACGCGTATTAGCAAGCATTGATTTCGGGATGAAAGTCGAAATTGGTAAACAGAGTACAAAAATATCGATGCGAGGAGAGAAATTTCTTTTGAACCTTAAGCTTTGTCCGCTAATATGATATATTACCTCGTGTCACAACGTGGCCTCGTTAACTTTGAACACGATCCTTAATTGTATGTAAACCGAAGGCCGTATTTTGTTACAAAAATTGCACACCCTTTTGAATGAAAGAAAGAAAAAAGTCCAACAAGTACCTACCTCGTGGGTTACCAAGTCTGGAAAAGTGGGGGAAACAAAACTCCGGCGCTGATCAGCTGACGTGCCATTCTGATGTGAGCTTTGCAGCGTACTACATGGTTGAAAGTCTTCTTTTAGAAAAAAGAAAATGAAATCCTGTCCACTTTGAAATCTCAAACTCAAAGGATCATTTATAAGGTAAATTAGATTCATGGACGTAATATACGCATCTGTGTATCTTAGCGAGGGTTTCTAACTTCAATTTCTCCCTTTCTCAACATTCTCCGCATCCCACCAACCTCAGCCTCTAAATCCCAGCTGATAACAAAGCGAAGCCTTGGCATGCGCCCATATGCATAGAATTGATCATTCCTCAGAAGCCAATTATATAACATTCTAGGTAATTAATATCTAGATTCGAGGAATTATCTTGCGATATTAGGTATGTAAACTAATTGAAGAATTTCTATCCGCCGATGCAATAGCTAATATCTCGATAGATTAACTGTGTTATATAGATAAGCTATTATTATGGTCTAAAATCCATATTAGAAAGCCAGCTAACTAATCGCGAATAGGTTTATACCGTACCTACCTATATAATAATGATGTAATCGATGGTCGCAAGTTCGACCTGGTTAGTTTCCTTCCGGTTTAAGTTTCCGGTCGTTTAGTTACCAAAATCCCGGATAGGATGCAAAACACTATACGCATTATCACGATCATCGAAGATAATAATAATAATGCACCATAGTCAATGGTATTATATAGTTTTAGTTTATTTAAAACTAACGGTACATTAAATATAATTTATAGTATCTGGTATTCCCCACAATTCCATACGCGTCGCGCAATAAATCATCATTTTTGAAATCCTATCGGTACGTACAAGAATATATAGTTTGAATTTCCTTTAATAAAAATTGCTATTTTTCAATCTGAACTTCCATCGGCTCATTTATATCCCCTGTATGGTATTTATATAGTATATAGATATACATATATGTTCATATCTGGATACACACCAAAGTTCAACACCACAATTTTATTAACGAAGTTAAAATCCAAGCGATCGGAATACGAGTAAAAAAAAAAACACATTGAAAAATTGAACAAAAAAATTGAAAAAAAATGAATAGAATGTAGAACATAGGATGTATACGTTACACGTATGTATTAGGTACGTGTATATAATGCAATACATTCCCGAGATAACGAATCCCCCTTTTTTTATTCAAAATTTACCACACCGAATAATAATATTTTCACATACAAATGTATGCCTGTTTAATTACGTAATCGAACCAATATATAATATCATTCGAAAATAAAAATCTTTCCCGTTCCGTTCGAAAATTCATTCATTCATTCATTAACTTTCTTTTTCCGTAGTGTTTTTTTCTTTTTTTTTGTTTCATTTTTTTTTTCATCTTGTTTTTTGGCTTATGTGTTTTTTTATTAGTCAGAGAACGAGACTCTCTCGCTTTACGATACAGAATGAAGTGATGGTGAGGGGATGAAGAGGAAGAGGAGAGGCTGTGCTGGTTGGTCTGGATAGGTTTTTTTTAGGCCATCAATAAAAGAGAAGCTTTTCTCCTCTTCGGGATATAGTATAGAGAGAGAGTATTTGATTGCAAATGCGAAGGCCGAGTACATGGTTTAATCCGCGTCCTGAATAACATTAGAGAGAGAGAAAGAGAGCTGGGAAGAGGAAGAGGAAGAGGAAGAGAAAGTTAGAGAGAGCGAGAGAGCGAGGTAACTGAGAGAGGAAGGGGGCAAACAATTTGAGGGTAGCTACTGGGTGGGTGGGGTGGGTGGGGAGAAAGGGGGAGGGGGTGGCTGATACGGACCACCCTTATTTAGTACCGAATGTACACTTGGTAATAAATTATTCTGGCTTAGGGAACCGACTTCCACCGCACCACTTCTCTCCTCTCCTCCTCCATACCATCTATATATACATGATATATATACCTATATATGTACATACCTATACCATTCTCGCAGTATACCTAACCTGGGATTCGCGTCGACGAGCATCACCAACATCAACCCACTTCCCCCTCCCCCCTCATCCACCCCTCGATGGTCCCACGCTTGCATTCGCTACAAGTAAATACCTTCGCCAAGTACGCGGAAGTAACCCTTGCAGAAAGTATATATGTACGTATCTTTAGGCGTATGTAATAAATATTCAACATTGATGACCGTAAAGGTTTCATCTGAAACAAGAAGAAAAATTAATTTGACAATTTATTGATGGGTTTTTCCGAATTTTAGAAAAGATCTTTTGAATCTTATTCGAGATTTTAATGCGGGGTAACGTGTTTCTCCCGAACGGTCGTCGCTAACCAGTTCGAATCGGTGAAATCGTTGGATAAAAATGGAAAATAATGTTGATTAGTTTTTTTTGTCAGGGCATGATGCAATAAATCTTTGTGACTAAAAGTACCGTGATTGATGGTTGGTTGGTTTAGATTCTGTTTTGAGAGGTTTAGATCGAATTTTACCCCCAATTGGTTGGCAATCGACGTGATCTCCAGTGGATTTGGTATAGGTTAGATTGTATGAGGATATCTCGAAGGTATTCCCGGAACATGATCTTCTGTGGCGTTTTAGATATGTGCGGTGATATAAATTGCGATGGTGTTTGGCGGTGGCGGTGGCAGCGGCGGTGGTGTGGAGGGTTTTAGGATTGAGAATTCATCAGGATTTAGGATTCGGTAGTGGTAACATCATCTCCAGAGTTTCTCCGAAATCTCCCCCACATCGAATAGGATCGTAATAATGGTTGGGAAACGTCAGCAAGTCGTTCGAACATCTAACTGCAGCGTAGGAACCGATCACCGCGGGATCAACCGCCAGGATCACCGAAGGTCCATCGGTAACCAAACGGAGGAGGAGCCATCGCGCATCCCCGTATAAACCAGAGGACACGGAATCGGGCGAAGATTTCCCAACGACGACTTCCTATTCGACGAAATCGTTTTTTTCTTTTTTTCTTTTTTTGTTTTCTCTCTTCTCTTCTACACCACCCACTGACGTTTTCTTTTTTTTTTTTCTCTGTCTTATCCTCCTCCTCCTCCACCCCCGTCTTTTATATACTCATCCAGCTCTTTTTACAATTCCACGGATTTCCGATCGGTTCCAAACGTCGGGTGATGCACACGTGGGTTCGCGGACGCTATACTCTTTTTGGAAGGGGGGAAACTAACTTTACCCGCTCGAAAACGGCCACGCCCGTTCGGTGTTCATACGATCAGCAGCAAAAGCAGCAGCAGCAGAAGCACCGAGTATCAACGGTCGTCGTTGCGGGATCATTTGATCAAATCTACAATCCAAAAGCTTCGCTCCTGCGTATATATAGGTATATGTATATAGATCGTCGAATCGCGCAGCAGGCATGCGGTGGTAAAAATCCTACATGAAAGGCCGCTCAGGAAAAGAGAAAAAGGGAACTTGTGCAACGTTCCGTAGGTCGGAGAGAAAACCTAACGAAAACCTAAGCTAAGCTTTAACCGAGCTAACTGTCCCCCCCTCTCCGCTCCCCCCACCAGCGCCATCGCACGATTCTTCTTCTTCTTCTTTTTTCGTTTTTTTTTTGCCACCGCGGGGATTTGCTCTTTTGCGATTTTTATCGACGACGATTCTTTGTCTTTTTATATCCCTACGTCGACAGTGACGATTCCAAGGGTTCGTTTCTTCTTTTCGGTTTTTCTTTCTTTTTTTCTTCTTTTTTCTTTTATTCCCCATCTTCCTTTTCCTCCCCCTATTTTTCTTCGGTCTCCGCGGAAGAAAAACCGCGATCAAGAGATCATATAGTGCGAGGTCTCCAGACGATTATTATTACAACCCGCAAGGATTTTCCGTACCCTCGATTATACGAACTCAGGAGCTATTATCGCGATCCACTGGATATCCAGTTATAGAAGAGAGAGAGGGAAACACTTTCCTAATTTTACAACCTGATAAATACGGCATTAGATTATTATACGAGGCAAGTATATGTATAGTAGGTACGATACACGTGTACAAACGCGACAAAAACGTAGATTGAAGCTGTGAAACTGTCTGCTAACAACCGATACGTGATATCCTTCATCTTCTCTACCTTATGCCCTCGTCTTAATTACATCACGCTCTCTCTCTCTCTCTACTAATAATACTTTAGTATAGGAATAGCAGTGCCGGTATGATTAACGTTGCCGTATCGAATTATCCATCAGAGGCTGCCTCGGAGATCCGAATATTCAAGAAAAATATACACACCTACACATGGGGCACTCCGCGCGAAATCGTCCACTTTTGAACCCGACCCCTTTTGATTTGACTGAAATTTTTACATGTGTAGTTTTTATTTTTCATTTACTCTACGTTTGATACGCCGCAAGTCCCAACGTGGGAAATTTTTGTCATCGCGGAATGAATGAAAGTTTTTTTTTTCAAACAAAAAAAGAATTATAAAAAGGGTTGACGAACATTTTTCATTTCAATATAATAGGTACACATCGCGAAATTATATGCACCGACGTACTATTTTCACGAGAGGATTTATTTGTGAATTTTCTATTTTTTATTCAGTTATTTTTTTGTTACTCGGAGCTCAGCATAGGATATAATATTTTTCCTACGAGTACCGTTATAATCCATCGAAAATAAACGTCAAACGTCTATACATTTATATTTCTCTAGTACCTACCCTATGTGAAACGGCTATATATATCGTTGTATAAACGGCAATTATATCAAGTTTTGCGAATTATCTCCCATACCACTCGACGTTTTCAACAATGGATTACATAGCACAAAATCCAGATGTATATACGTAAAATATACACGCATCTATATACCTATATGTATCTAGTTTCGTTCGCTGGTCAATCCACGTATCTATATGTACCCCACCCTTTCGATATGGTTTTTTCTTTTTTACTTTTTTTGGTTTCTTTTTTTTCGCCACTCAGAAACAAACTCCATCCAACGGTATATACCTGTACCTGGGTATATTCCATGTAGATTATACTTATGTGGAATATGGGGATTTACAAACTATGACGTATATATGCATGTGATGTAATACCCATAACCTGTACGCCCTGCAGAGGTCGAGTAGGTTAGCTATATTCCGTTCAGGTAGAAAATCTGCGTCGGTACGATTATTATTTGACCATATGTATACGTTATTTAATAACATTCGATGTTTGTGGAAAAGGAAAAAAAATGGAAAAAATGTAATTTCCAATTACATAAATTGAGATTAAAAATACATATCTAATACGTAATACGACGCGTAAATTCGTTGATTGACATTTCCCATCTGTCTGACATTTGTCAAAGATCAATACAGGTATGTATCGGTAGATATGGCATATATATGTGTCCATGTAAATCTATACACACATAATATAACGGCCATAATTGATTGGAAAATTTTAATTGGTCAATTATCAGCGAGCGGTTGAGTAGAGCTTGTAGATATTGTGCACGTACACACGTACGCGTGTGCCTAGGCTACGTGTATGTATGATAATAAAATATTGGCATTAATTCCCAATTCCTTCTCCATCTCCCTTTTTCACATGTATCCCATTCGTCGTTGACACGTCGATGTCGACTCTGAAGCAACAGCGGCAGTATCCCCTTCCTTTTAAACGATACCCTCTGTTCGGAAAGGGACGCAGCTGATTAAACATTGACAATTAATTAGCACGTGTACGAATGGCTGGCAACCAGAGATGAATCTCTCTCTCCCTCCCTCCCCCTCCCTCTCACTTACTCGCGGTCTTTTTCTCAATCACCGTCTCTGTCTTCCCTTTTATTTAATCGAGGTAAATATGAGGAGAATTATAAATACGTCGTTATAATTATCTTAAATTATCAGCTCAAATAAGTCCTGACGGTGAAAACATGTTTTTTGGAAATGTGAGCCCGCTTTTTTTCTATACAAACATCGTCCACTCCGTGCTGATTATCTGGAAGAGGTGAAAACCTATGAAAATCCAAAGGATCTAGATTCTACCATCTATCGCGCGTGGATCAACAAGTTACGCTTTCTATGTGTTTTTAGATTCCGTGCCCAATAATTTGTTTTCTCGTTTTATCTCTTCCCGGATATCCCAGGGATAACATGGAAATTCGTTCCTTCAACGCTCAGGGATACAAGAGCCTCTATCTGGTGCTGAAATTCTGGAATAGACGGGCCCATCGAATCCTTTTTATATACCGTCGACATTTTCCTGACGGAAGAAGCGAGCCGAAAGCTCCGCGGAAAAAGCTCCGCATTATCCACGAAAGAAACCCTTTCTTACCGTCCGCGTCGCTGCTACGAAGGGTACATTCAGGTACAGGACGATTCGCTTCCGTCGATCACGTAGAAATTTCTATACGACTCAAAGGGTAGCGGTTTGAGGTGGTTTCATTAAAAGATTCAATTTTCATTGAAACCAAAAACCCACGATGCTTTTTTTCTTTTAGGAAAGATTAAAAAAGAAACCAGAAGACATGATAGAAATTTTCGAACTTTTCGGAAACATCAAAATTCTAGATCGAACGGATAATTGATAAGCTGATCTAAAAATGTAACTCGAAATGTAAGATGAATTTCAAGTATGACTTTGGTGTATTAAAATATTTATGCGACAGTTATACGGTCGCGGTATTTTGCGTTAACTATACTTACACTTCTATACATAGGTGTTTATGTTGTACATAGGTATATGTACAATAATAGCGTACATAGGACAGTGAAGAGGACAGATTGGCAGACGCGATTACACGATCACCGCGTAACCGCGCGCGCAATAAACTCTGCCATTGGGATGAGTTGAATGTAAAAGTAGGTAGGTAGGTGAGTATAGCATACGAAATATAGACAGGGGAGGACATGGGAGATGAGAGATGAGAGCTGCGAGATCAGAGATCAGGGACTGGATCTGCTCTAGTCTTTCTGCTCTTTTGACTGATAGTAGCTAACGCGATTCTCCTCCAGTCTAAGCAAAACTCCCGCGCGTTTCTTCACTCTAATAATAATAACTACGAGAAATTCGAGAAATCATACGATCGACAAAGTTCCCAACCTTTCAGGATTAACTTTTCGATCGACGATTAGAAAATATAATATCAACACAAATATAGCAACAATTAAAAAAAAAAAGGAAAGAAGAAAATAGAATCAATCAGAATGACGGAATTCGATATAATTTTTCCTAACTAATAGACTTGTAGATATTTATTTATTAAAGAAAAATTGTCAGTTATATTACTCTAAAAGAAAGGATTAAAAAAAAACGGCTATGAAGGTAGGTTTTGGAATGATTATGATTGATCATGTGATTATACAGTATAATTCTAAAAAATGACTTTGGTGCTCATCAGACAAAAAATGAACCGCGAACAAGATCATCTTGGGAAAGTGAAAATGCACAGGATGAGGATGGGCCAGAAAGAGGAAACTGGGCAAATAAAACCGAATTTATTTTATCATGTGCGGGTTACGCTATAGGGATAGGAAATGTCTGGAGATTTCCGTATCTCTGTTACAGAAACGGTGGTGGTAAGTTGTTAATTGTTTCCATTTTTGAAAAGTTATACAATCAAAAACTTTTTCTTAGGTGGCAAATAGGTAGAAAGAGGTAAGAAAATTTCAAGGGCGTAATCGGCCGCGCGACATAGATATATTTCAATTTGTATCGCGATCATCATTCAATAAAAATATCGTAGCAATTGTCGCGGTTGTCACACCCCAACAGGAAGTAATCCGAGCTCTATGTACCTACATGCACACTTCTCTTTCGAACAAGTGCCATGCACTTGGCAGAAATAGAACAATAAACGAAAATCATGTAGGTACAGAATTCAGGGAATGCATGTGGAAACTAGGTCATGGGGTGACGATTTCACGAATCGATTACAATTAAAACGCGAAGCGTATGGATTTGATAAAAAGAGTAACTTTTTTTTTTTTGCCCTCAGTTATTCGTTATGCAGCGGACTATACTTTTGTTTATTATTATAAGCTATGTAACACCGTTGCAGTGAGTGAGCTAAATAATATAATCAGAGTATAATTACAATTAGATTCAAGGCTGTATTCCTGTAGGTAACAATTACTTTGACGTTGCACTGCAGTTTACGCGATAAAGTAGAACAGAAATACTTGACTCAATGAATAATTAATTGTGAACTCGAGCTAAAATTCAAACGCTGAACCATTTTTATTTATTTATTAATTTTTTCAATACAGGAGCATTTCTCGTGCCATATTTATTGATGCTATTCCTGTGCGGAATTCCATTGTTTTTCTTGGAATCTTCACTGGGACAATTCGGTGGAACTGGATGCATAACCATGTTCAGGACGAGTCCGATTTTCAAAGGTGAGTAGTGTTGGAGTAAAAATGATTAATACTAATCGATGATTATCATTTTTCTGATGTCATATTTGGAAATAAATTATTGCAGGTGCTGGTTTCGCGATTGTTATCGTAAATTTAATATGCACGATGTACTACAACGTGATCATATCTTATCCATTGCTATTTCTCGCCATGTCCTTCAGGAAAAAATTACCTTGGGAAGATTGTGACAATAGTTGGAACACCTACAAATGTTTAAAGGTAACAAAAATCGTGCTAATTATCATTTGTAAAACTGTAATCAAAAAAAATGGAGAATCGGGTGCGAATTTGACGTAAATTTACATTTGTTTATTTATACTAGAAACTGCGTTGAACGATTTTATTTTCACTGATTATTCTCTACCTGTTGCTTCGTTGAGCGAACTGTCGCTATATTCACATCCCTCTATTTCGCTCTCTACGCGGTGCTAAGTGTTCCAACGATAACTTTTTGATTCGATTTGATTCTATAGCTGGGAGCCGATATATTTGGACATAAAAACGAATCGGATCAGATCGAACTTATCGAAAGGACGAAGACACCAGCGGATGAATTTTTTCAGTAGGTAGTTCAACTTTTGATTTTGTCGAGTGCGAAGAACTAAGAATTCTTTTCGTTCTAAAAATATTCTCGTTGATCATTGGACTTATTTTTGCATCGTATAATATTTTTAGCAATCACATATTGCAAATATCTGAAAGTATAGAAAACATGGGTGGTATAGTGTGGCCGTTATTCACCTGCAATCTCATCTCCTGGATAATCGTATTTCTATGTATTTGCAACGGCGTCAAGAGCGTGGGAAAGGTAATTAGTCGGCAATTGACACAACGTCGTTCCTCTCCGTTTCCATATTTCTTATCTTTCTTTTTACAGGTCGTCTATTTCACAGCGACGTTTCCATTCGTTATTTTATTCGTACTCCTTATAAGGGGTGTTACTTTACCTGGGGCATTGGACGGTATTTTATTTTACATAATGCCAAAGTGGTCACAGATAACCAACCTGAAGGTGACTGTATCAGACAATTTTTTGTTGCCACAGACTAAATTTGCAATCAGTTTGCTTATTCTTTTTTTTGCTTTCTTTTTAATACTTCAGGTTTGGGCGGACGCCGCTCTTCAAATATTTTTTTCTCTGGGTCCAGGTTGGGGTGGTATCGTTAATATGGCAAGCTACAATCCGTTCAAGAACAACAATCGTCTGTAAATATACAATTATAGTATTAATATAATATCAGAAACAATTTTTACGCTCTAATCCAATTATTTAAACCGTTTAAACAGCGACTCGATTTTGGTACCAATTTTGAACTGCGGCACGAGCATATTTGCTGGATTCGTAGTATTTTCAGTTCTCGGATTTATGTCACATCAAACTGGACTCCCCGTTTCGACGGTGGCCACCGGAGGTTGGTAAACATTTCTAATGGCTCAACCGTCAGTTCGAAATCAACAAATTTGGCTAACGCCGAACCTTGTTTTGCTAATAAAATTTGATTTTCAGGTCCCGGATTAGCGTTCGTAACATATCCGGAAGCCATTACGATGCTACCTATCCCTCAGCTCTGGGCAGTCCTATTTTTCGTCATGCTTTATTTACTGGGGATGGACAGCTGTGTTAGTAAAAACTCTGTGAACTCACCTGTATCATCGACTCGTTCGATTTCTATCGCTGATTAATTTTTAATTTTTTTTCTGTTTCGCTTCCTCAACGACTACAGTTTGTCCAAATCGAAGCAATAATCTCCAGTGTAACTGACGCATTTCCGAAATTAAGAAAACACAAGAGTCTCGTTACGCTGGCTGCACTTTTTATTCTCTTCCTCGGATCTCTCATCTTCGTAACTAATGTGAGTGTAATAGAAAAAAAAAAGTTTATGATATTTCATTAATATCGATGTGTTCGGATTTTTTTTTCTGCACAGGGTGGAATGTACATTTTGCAATTGTTTGATTGGTACGCGGCCTCGATATCCGTAATACTGATTTGCCTGGTAGAAACAATCGTCGTTGGTTGGACTTACGGTAAGAAACTTTCGACTTCTTATTTTCCCGCAGCAATAGCCGATTTTTTTTTTCAATTCACCGCTTCGCATCGAATCTGATTTTTTTACAGGATGCGAAAATTTCGTTCGTGACGTCGAGTTCATGATCGGTGAAAAAATTCACCCATGGTGGCCACTGTGCTGGAAATACGTCACGCCGATCATTTTGTCTGTGAGTATAATATACGAATGAAAGTAAATAAAAAGTGTAACTTCGTCGAATTCTATTACTGCATAATTCAATTTCAGTTCATTTTCGTAACTACGATAATATTCAACACACGAATAACGTATAACGGAATCGATTATCCTGAGTGGGCGATTGTCGCCGGCTGGGGTTCTTGCTTCGCTAGTATGATTTTTATACCGGGATATGCCGGTTACTACTTTTGCAGAACCAAGGTAAATCGCCCCGGATATCGTCGCGCCAGTTTGACACATTTTCTGCGCTCATCGAAGACCTCATTTTTTTTTTGGATTTCCATTTTTTTCAGGGTGGTTGGCGGGAACGACTGGAGCAGGGTACGAATCCTACGCCGGAATGGGGCCCCCAAAAATTGGAAGACCGAATCGCGTGGGACGAACATAAACGACGATTAAACAACGCAACGAAAAACAAAAATTCTTCATCCTATACTCCAGCTGCAAACGGGATTAAAGTGACCAGAGTTTGAGCCTGAGTCGATTCTTCTCCTCTCCTCTGTTTTAACCTGTCCAGCTGAATTATTTAGTACAAAACGCCCATAGACGACATATTTTTTAAATCATTGCGTGTCACCTCAAAATATTATCCCTCGAAATAAAAATGTTACGTGATAAATTTGTTTGTTGTTTTATCATTTCTGAGGTACTCCGCGTTTTTCTTCTATATTTTTCCCCCGCTTTTCATGATCTCGAGTATCCGTAAAACAAAGGAAAAATCAATGACAGTTATGAAGTTTTGACTTTTTATGAGTTTATAACCTAAATACTTTTCGAAATATTGCGTCGAAATTTCGAGTTTTCACCGGGTCAAAATGCAAGTGAGGATGGCAACCCAGCAGGAAAATTCCGACCCTATCGGGAACCAGGGAGACCAAGGATTTGGCGATGAAGAAATCAAGAGAAAACGGCGTCGTAAAAAACCAAAGAGAGACCCCAAAGAGGATTTGAGACAGGCTTTGATATCGAGCAACGACCCTCACGCACAGCCATTAAAATGGTGGGAAAGAGAACCGATAAAATACGCGTAAGTATATCTTTGTTATTATTATTATAATTATCCTTTTATAATTGAAAAGAACATGAATCGAAAATTCGGTCCATTCGATTCTCCATGCATGTTTGTATCCAGGTGTCTAATTGTAAAAAAATGGGCGACCTCGAATATACAGATTTCGATTATTGATCCAACGCGTGCTACGTAGTGCAGGGTTGCGCGTATTTTGATCATCGTTTAAAATAATTAACGAAATCGACACCCCATCGTGCAGTTCTCGGTAAAAGAAAAACTTTGCTCATCAACCCCGTTAGGAAAATATCATAATAAAAATAATTCTTTACGTTCACATACGTTGCGTATGATAATAATAATAATAACAATGACAATGATACGTGCCTACTAGACGCTTGGAAAGTTGAACAAAGACTTTTGTATTCTATACACACGTATATATGTATAGTAAACTTTTATTTAGTCAGGGTTAAAGCCCCTGGATGGCTGCACGCCACTCACGGAATCTTTCCACGCAAATTTATTATTATTTACCATCGTAAAAAATGTTGTAGTTTTTATTCACCCTTATACGTATACATAGGTATAATACCGTGTACACCAGATGCGCAGTTTCAAACTTATGATGTATCGCAGAGGCCAAGAAAAATGCAATCCTGTCATTTTTCATTCAGGGCGAAACCTGAATTCATTCGTTATATTATATTTATAAAATAAAGAAGATTAACCGAAGACGAAACAAAAAAAAAAAAAGGATTAAACGCTAAATAACTTTTATCCGTATATTAAAAGAGAATACGGTGAAAGTTTCAAATCTAATTTTATATGGCAATTAACGTATTATACATCGAGAGCCATAAATTTCTTGACACCATTTTTAGTGGGGTATATACATGTGATGACTAACGTGAGAATTCTACGAAGTTCGTTTCTTACGTACACATGTACTGTGGAGTATATGTACTACATAATAGGTTCGAGTTGCAGCGATAAGGATCAATAGATGATATCGATCAAAATTGTTGAAGCAGTTTGGTTGGTTTGATGTCGGTTTGGGTGCGGGGTGTTTGAAATGTCGGTAGAAAATTTGCATTCATGAACACCATCGCGTGTCTGCAACGAGCTATAGATCTCTACAGCCAATGCCTTCACAGGTGTCAGAGCATGAGCTGTCAGAATGTCGGTCTATATACTTTCTACCCATGTAATTTGTGTGTGTTGCCCAACAGCTTCTAATCCACAAACGCGCCTGCATGGGTGTGTTACCAAAGTTTATATACACATAGGTATGAGTTGCATTGTTCACCTCGCAAGGTAGATATATACGATGTACAAATATTTGTATCGGGCATTTCGGGTCAATTGGTAAAAAAATCATTTCCAATTTTTTTCAAAAATCTTTCCATCGAGCAATCGATCTTGCAACACCAGCTCCGAATCACCCATAGATTTTCTCATATTTATATCCCAATTTCGATCAATCGGATTTGAATATTCAAAATTCCTTTTTTCCCCCCTGTGATTTTCAAAAGGTGCTCAAAAATTTTAACTGTACAGAGTTTGTAGGAGAGGATAAAAAGAAAGAGAGAGATGGAAGGAAACTGCGAGTGTTTTATCGTTGCTAATATATTAACTGCAGGGAAAAAGTTTTGATCCAAATGTGATAATAATGGTGAGCATCAGACCCCGATCGGATTGACCTAGAACGCCCTATATATAGATCCGTATACACACGTTTCACACACACGTGATATGTGTGTGAGGTGTGAGCTCGGTGGAGGGACTATACATATGTGCACATAGTATATAAGAAAAGAGGGAAACGGAGGGAAGAGAATAGAGAGTTTGAGGGGGTTGGTTTGGACGAGCAAACTTTACAAGGGTTCATAACAAACTTTGGTGCTATTCGAGCGGCATTCTTGCAACGAACGACATCACCGAGGGAAAACACCCATTATAAGAATCCACCGAATGGAGACATATTAAACTCGACTGAAACTGCAGAGAGAAAAAAAAAGAGGAGAACTAAAATCTACCTGATAATTAACGCGAACCATTTCAATTTTCTAAAAGTGCTCGAGAAGAGGCAATTTATATCGTTATATTACTGATTTATTACCAACGAAATTAACGACAACGTCGATGATGAACACCAACGGCGGTGGATTTTGGGCGACCGTTGATCTTCTCGTCGGATTGAGGGGCGGGGGAGATTGTCGGGAGAATATGGACCCGTTTAAGGAGGATGTTAACGAGTGGTTGGAGAGCGTTACGTCGAGGGTTAAAATGCAACTTGAGAGGGATAAACTAGCGAGAGAAACTAGCTGCGATAAACAGACGAAAATTGAGGACGAAAAGGAGATCGGTGATTATGGAAGCATGATTGAGTGCAGGTATTCGATTAATTTTCCATTCACATATATCGCGCATACGGATCGCCGATTATTTATTGAATACTATCAATTATCACAGAAAATAATTATTCACTCATCGATTCGAATTAATTATTTAATCTCGATAAATCCATGTCAATGACGAACCACGAAATCTTTTTTATTGTTACAATTTTCAACACTTGAATTTCGTGTCCTTTTTTTGGTTTTTAACAAAGTCGAATCGTCGATGCGTTATCCCGAGGGGTAACGTTCGTTCAACAGCTGATATTGCGTTCTCATTGCGAGCCAAATTCGCAATTTTCTACCTTATCTGCAAATTTTGGATAAAAAAAAAAAATAATGATGATAGAAAACGGGGAAATAAAATAGCGAAGCTTCGAGATTTCATACCGAAAAAATTTTACGGGTTCAAAATGTGATAATTGAACATGTAATCGTTTTTGGAATTTTATCATTTTTAACACTTTTGTCGGACGAAAAAGAACCGCCGATGGTTGCATCAATTTCAAATTATTAATAAACATGAATTTTGTACATTTTTGAGAAGATTATACGCCACAAATTCGCATTACTCGAGGGTAATTAACCCCTTTGATGTTAAAAACTCGGTCGTTATTCATCGTCGTGCTTTTTAATCCTCCCCTTGAAGGGTACGACGAAATTAGGTCGATAAAAGGTTTATAATGACTCAATAAACATAAGTACAACTGAATTGAGATTCTGTATCGATTGAGGGATGAAATTTTGCTGTGGGAAAATATATTCAATAGTGTTACACAGCGTTGAATCCAAACACCGTGTGTATGAAACGATCAATCCTACCCTACATTCAAGTTTATTATTATTATTATTATTGTTGTTATTATTGCATTGAATTTTCATTTTTTGCACCGATCAACGCAGGTTCCAATAGCGTTAACAATGCGACTCACCGTGGAGCAGGTAAAAGGATTCGAAAAAAGTGCGTATTCGAAAATAAATCGATTGAAAAAGAAATTCAAAATGCGTTTCAAATTGATAATGTTAACGTCGTGAAAGAAAATTCAAATTGTCGATTATTTGAATATAGTTTCTTTTTTCGACTTTTCGTATCCTTGTGTTATATCGTAGGATTTATCGTAAAGGCATAAAGTTGAATTTCCTTTTTCCTTATATATACCATTAAATAACTACTTTTAGTCATGCGGATCGTTGCCGCCAATCGTGAGCTCCGATCGTTTCTCAAAGTTTCTCACAATATAAGCTCTTTTCACGAGCGTCACCATACGATCGTATACCGCAACGATTTCTGGGTATACGTATTCTCAGTTTCCTTGGAATTTTTACTTTTATTTCGAAGAAAGCGGAGGCCTCAAGTTATTCCGCTTCGGACTTTAGTCTGCCGTTTGCTCCAAAACGTGTAGCTCGAAAAAACTTTGATCGAAAAAAATGTATAAAGCTGGAGTCGTATAATTCGAGATCGAGTAAGAATATTATTATTTGCCAAAAGCAAAAACGAAATATAAATTTAAGTTTTTCATTATTTCTAAGAAAAAAAAAAAAAAAAAAATTAATCGTTGGGTGCGGGGAAAGTTAGTGGAGTGAATATAATGTAACCCCGTAATAAATATGCTTTGGTTGAATCGATTTGGCTCGAGTCGCGTCAACCACTGAAAAGATACGGACGTCTTGATAAGTTACATGGCAATTTGCACTCGATCAATTTGCCTGTACACCTGGCGACACGCGATAATATAAGATATAGAAAATACACGAAATACCTCGATACCATGGAATGCAGCTGACGGTGCATCTGGAAAACTACGATACAAACCGATCGTGTAAATGATCATTGATTTTATCAAAAGTTTCTAACATTTTACTTCAATCAGTTTCGCTGTACGATCTCGGCAACTGTGGAAATTGCGTTTCTTTTCTTTTTTTTGTTAAATTGAGACAGAAATTTTTGTTTCCAGGAGGAATAATTATTCGCGATTATGATGTACGAAGTGCACCGTATAATATTCTGAATTGCGGTACGCGCCCAGCTGATTATACAACGATTATAACTACAATTTCACCGTGAAATTATAGGAGAATCTGTAGCTTGATATTGTAAATACATCCCGTTCAGTTTAAACAAGTTATTAGGTGTTCAAATCCGATCCTAAGTTCACAAGTTATTATCTGAATTATCACGAAATTATATCCGCGGTAGAAATTTTCTCCGGCAAATGAACTTTGAAAATTGTAGACATATTGTAATTCGCATGTGCGATGATTTACCTGCGATTCACACGCTGTCATAACATCGTTATTTTCTTTTATAAATTAATCTTCAATTGTTTTGGTATACATTCAATCTTGTTCCATAGGATTTGGGTTTTTATGAAACATAATAATTTATTATCTCGAGATGATCGTCTATTTGTCTTCGCGGAAGAAAAATTATTCATTTCCGCATCGTATTACTACCCCGTTGTTCAGAATTCAACTTATGAATACATTTTTTTTTTACTCATAATCAGCCAAATTCTGATCTGCTCTCTAGTCGTGAAAAAAAAAAATCAGGAAACGAGAGTATAACGTGAAAAAATATATCCGCATCTGTTTTTTTTCCCTCCGCAAAACTTCCAAAAAGTTTTATCGGGTAGGTTCGAAAATA
Source organism: Athalia cordata (assembly GCA_963932425.1). Classification (NCBI taxonomy): domain Eukaryota; kingdom Metazoa; phylum Arthropoda; class Insecta; order Hymenoptera; family Athaliidae; genus Athalia; species Athalia cordata. The sequence goes on from OZ010626.1 coordinate 40,604,056, forward strand.
ATTGTATACTATCTGAATTCGTTCCTCGTTCGAGTATAACTGTACGGTGAGACCGTATGAAGCGGAAGTGGTTATATATCTTATTATTCCCACGGGATAAGCTTGACAAATCGTCCGAAGAGCTTCGCGTGACATCTGCGGAAGATACCAAAAAGGACGAGTGCTTTTTTACCGTACATGTATGTATAAATATTTTTTTTCTCTCTACGAATTCCCTTCGCTTTTTGGATATTCCAGTCTTTTTTTCTCATCACTTTCAAGCGTTCCTCTTTCTCTCACTCCTCTCGTTTTTTTCCTCCTCATTAATCTCGCATTCTCATTTTCTGAAAAAAAAAAAAAATGCTCGCCGAAACAAATTTTCTCGTTATACATTCGGGAAGTGAATTTCATTTCGTTACGATGTTTCCGTGTATATCTGTCACCATGGAATTTAATTAGAAAAAAATGAATTCCCGCGATATATGTATAAATAAAAAATTTCTTGCGGAGGTGCAGGTTACGACGACAATTTCTAATTGTAAAACCTCGCCCCGGTTCTTTACATAAAGCTAATTACCTTACGACTCTTGGAGAGAAAGAAAAAATAATTATTATCACGTATATTTGTTCTTTCTTTCTTTTTTTTGCTTTTGTTCTGATGAATGATGACACATTTACTTAATTCGCTAAAAATTACGTTCTGCAGCCGAGATTCAAATTTCCATTTCCCCTTCATTTTTCCTTTCGCATCTTCTTTGTAACTCCGCGCTTGCGGGTGTCCCCTGATTTATTTTGTACAACTTCTGTTTGAATACTTAAGAAAAATTCACACAGAATTAAGCCAATTACTCTGATAGATTTTTTTTGTTCCAAAATTGAAAACACACGTACTTATTTGCACCGATGCGAGTGCGGTGATGAAAATTCAAAACGCATCTCGTCCTTATTGTTATGATATTTGTCATGTCATATGTTAAACAGGTGTTTATATATATATGCAAATATGTATATACATGTATTCATTTATTTATGTACATAGTTTCGTGATTACAGTCGATTTCGCTTTACACGGTATGTATATAATTACGTATACCTCTACATAAATACACGTATATTATGTATGCGATATTCGTCGTTAGATATCTAAGTCTCTTCTAGTTTCATCGTCGAACCTATTCCGACAAAACTTACAACCAGCTAACCCCCTCCGCAACAACCAAAACCACAGCGAGGGGTTCCAGCTTTTACTTCCCCACCGCGCTTGTTTCTACATTTTACCTGTGCACGCGGTGACTTCCCTTCGATGTGCCTTTATATTCATAGTGCGGTGACTTTTTTTCTTTTTTTAGCCGCCAACTGATATTGAGAGAGGATAAAAATTTTTAGTCGATTAAAAGTGACGGCGGGAGCAACATGGTCGAGTTACACGAGTTCGTTCTACTCAGCTTCTGGTCTGTACATAAATAAAAAAAACGAAAGAAAAATTTGAAAAGGGTAACGGGTGGGGGGTGGGGGGGATTAATATTATTACACGCTTACTCTATACGCATATCTATAGCTATACACAAAAAGATTTGTTTTTAATCGTATAACTATGTATAGTATATGGCATGATAAATTTGGGTGATAAATATTTTATAGATCGTATTCATCGGTTTTTGAGAGAGAATTTTACGCGAATAATATTTCTGGTCACGTATTTTCGTATTGTTTATCGCAGTACGCCGCGGTTGATACGAAGTTTTCGGTCGATGAGTAGCTGAAAATAAGTGTCAAAAGCGGTTGAATATCGATTGTTGTTCTTATATATGTATATCTGGGTATATGCTATACGTATAACGGATAAAGGAAGTCGGATTTATGGGGTTGCGTTTTGTAAAATCCAAAATCATGTTATTCGTACATGTATAATAATTCATCCAGTCGACGCTTCGTTCGTATATTATAATACGTTTCGCGAATGATTATCAAATATTTATTTTATACACTATTATAATATCTATACCAGCTGGGGACTGAGGTACACCAGATCGATATATGTAAAAAACTATATACATACCTGTGTAAGATATTTTTATATTTATATATTTGTATAAATATATATATATATTATATGATAAATGTATTCGTACATCTCGATCGCTCCGTGTAACCAAAGCTATACTCGCGAAATGTATGTAAGAAGTTTAGTGTATTAGTCGATTTGAATAAATCAAAGATTTGTAAACAGCCTCCCTCGAATCCATCTCATTTTCTCTCTTTATTTATTTATTTTCTTATTTTTTATTCTCCGTCCCGCAATAAGTTTCTGTATATAATATTAATCAAAACCGAATCAAATTGACGATTTTTATCTATAAAATTTAATTTTTCTTTCGATTACATGGTTTTTTGATTTTTTTTTAAGTCATCCTCATCGAGTGCCTTGAATTGCTTACACGCGGTGCTGACGATGGAAAAGAAAGTAGAAAATGAAAAACCAAAGAAAAACTCGACACGAAACAAGTAATAATCGTAGGATGGTGTGCGCCGGAAGTTGAGGTAGGAATTGTTATATTTCGCAGGTCGAATTGGGTTGCCGCCATTACCGACACGTCACGCGTATTACCAATCAGAAATCACGAAAGAGTCAGGAAAAGCTGAAACGCTAGGAAATGATATTCTTGCGGTGCTTGGCACGATAAGCGAGCTAAGGTGTCTCTATAGACCACCTACTCTGCTCGTTTCTGTATATGAAAACTATAACCTAGCTATCTACAATTTTCTATAGATATCATATCGCGATATTTCTGCCCACGATTCCCCTACGCGGAACCAAACCAGTTTGGTGTGAAAACTCTTCGCACGCGAGTCGACTTGATCCGAGCCTCGCAACGGCAACGCAGGTTTTTTTCTCTTTCCGTCGAGCATTTCATGAGAGGAAAAAAAATATTCGAATCATTGCAAACGTTCGTTAAAAATATATCCAAAGCTCCCGTTATTTATGTCGTTAGGTGTACAATTGAATAATCGGTGCTCATTTGTCTTGGCATAGTTTTTACAATCGTTTCTTTTACCGAGCGAGGAGAATCACGATTAATATACGAATCTGAATAGATCAATTTCGTGAATCAATCTAGATTGTATAAAAAAATAAAATAAACAAGAAAAAAAACACGGACTATATCGAGCAAAGAAACCTGGGAAAATAGGGGCCTCGGAAAGTAAGTGGAAGGTCATCGTTATGATAAGTTAGAGGGGGAGAAAAAAAAAGAAAAAAAAATTAATAAAAGGAGAAGTATAATGGCATTACTATCAATAATGTCAGAAACAATACGCGATTTATCGTTTTGGGGGAAGATTAGTAGACTTTTCGGATGATTTCACAATATTTAACTCACTTTTCCTTTTTTTCCCGATACAACGTACGTCATAAAGGGGATCATGTGTAGCCCGATACAAAAACCGGGGGAAAAAAATTTCTAACATCTATGGGACAAATTGGGGCAAAACGAGAAAGCTAACGAATGAAAGAAGTTATGGAGATTTTGCCCCGCTTTTTCCGATCTTCACATTACAATTTCTTATTCTTCTTTGGAAAGGATATAATTTTGAGTAGATGAAAATTATTGATCTTCGATTATTATCCTTCGTCTTTTTTTATTCGACAGCTTCAGCTATCCTCCCGTGAGGACGAGACTTGAGATGTTGATGGGAAGCAACGTAGTTCGATTAACGGATAGAAGATACATGCAGAAATTGATAACAAGGATAAGACAGGATTACGAAGCGTCGCAACAGGAGCGAGTGGGAAAACGAGTGGTATGACGTATGATATACTACATATATGCAAACGTAATCAAATATAAATATAACATCTTTGAATTGAAATAAATAAGCAACTTAATACGATACAACATTATGTGAAGGATCGAAATCCGATATAGCTGTACGCAGAATCACGCGAATCTGTGCGTAATAGAATTCCGCTATATTTAGTCCTTTGAATTTCCATGTATTATCGAATATGGTACAAGCTAGCTCCTCGCTTAGCGACTGTCTCATGCATGTTTACCCCCCGTAAGAAGATTCTAGATGTAGAGGGGGGTTCGTTTCGTTCGTATACATATAATATGCAACAGAATATACCGTGAAAAGATTCGATCTTGACGTGACCTATAATCATATCGATACCTACAAAACATGAACGCCCACCACCGGTAGGGGTCCTAAAGGAATTTCGACTTATTGTTAGGGTGCTATAGGTACAGAAATAATACATGTACAGTAGAGCTACAATTACCTTCTGTATTGTCTTTTGAGCAATTGCGTTTCACGTGAATTTTCCATCCATCGCATAAAGGGTGCGTGGAAAGAACGTAACGAATTTCACAAACCCGAAACCGAAATTTCGTTTTTGATCGTTCGAAAAATGACGGCGATTAGAATAAAGGGTTTATCCTTCTGGTCCACTGTCCAATAATAATTATCCGCCAGAGATTTCAAATTTTATTCATATTTAAAAATTGCCCACCCTGTAACCTGTCCGTACAAATATATGTATATCTGTTATTATGATGTACCTTGTATAGTAACGAGATTAGTAAATAATATCGGGGGGAAAACTCGGGTTGCATGCGATAAACTACTTTGGGATAAATAGTATATAATAATACTGTCCTGCATGACCCGGCGCGGACCAGAAAATCGTGATGGTTAATATAAAACGATTTCACTTAACTTAGTGTAGAATTAGACAGGAACCGGGCGAAAATCGAAACGAATTTAGTAGTGAAGTGATTTTATACACCGTTTATTATTAGCTTAATTATATAACCTTAGTATCCGTAAATCGGAGACACATTAAATACGAGCGCGCGCGGTATATTGTGTGACAAAATAATGGATTTATTATTGTTTCCCTCTCATACATTAGTCAACAATGAAATTATTAATTGGATCGAAGTGACATTATAACTGCCTTTCTTTCTCTCCCGAATTTATTTTCATCTTCTATTAAAATTTGATTCATATCGTGTTATGTACTCATGTTGTTTCAAAAACTAATCAATGAAACATCCTTCGTAATATCAAAGCAAATCTTGTATTAGATCCCGCCGAAATCAATTCAGGCTTCAGGATTATGATTATCCTGACTTCGCTCCTTACTCTGACTAAACTGATTATCGCGACGATCATTTTGATCAGACTTGAAACGCGTTCATTTTTTCTTTCTCCTTTTTCTTCTATTTTTTGCGATGTGTGTCCGTTTGGCAAAATTATTGCTAATGTGTTATGTCGGGTGAATAATTTTTTGTTTTTCTTATTAAGACGAAGGAACTGATGCGTACGAAAAAGATGATTTTAGAAAGATTGATACCAGTGCAAGAGGCGCCGGATGAACTTAGAAAATATCCGTTATTTCAACTTTATCTTTATTGCGATGCGATAATTGAAGAAAAGCAACGAAAGGTGAGAGATGATATTCATTCGTACAAATTATGTTACACGAGAGGTTCGATTTGGAAAATAATACGTTGTAATATTCATGCAGAGAATGCCAAAAAAAGTCCGTGTCACCGATTCTCTTTATCAACTTCTTTATCCGGAAAATAAGGGAAATGAAGCCGAAGAAGATAATGCGAATGACGAAATTTACATGAAGACAGTCGTAGTTAACGGAGCTCAGAAATTGGTAATTAACTACATTATGCTGCGGTGAAAGAATCCGATTACATCCACTGTAACTAAGTTTTTCTTTTTTTTTTTTGATCCTTGCAGATTCCAATGACCGCAAACGAAATAGCAGCTATAATGAGCGAACAGGAGAGTGCGAAGGATATTGAAAACGGTTACCTTTTGAGCCAAGAGGACTACGACAGACTCTACTTTGAAACAGACGCAATTAAAGAGCTCAGAGACATGCAAGTGAGTGGATCTTCGGTCTTCGAATCGTTAAGAATTCATTGAAAGTATATAGGGATATCGAAATGCAATTGATACACTTGTGTTCTTTTTTTTTTACCTATTTCTAGAGCGTTGAGGAAATGTATACGAAAGCTCACGAGATCGTTGGAATACTTTACTCCTACGCTGACGAAGGTCGATACCAAAAAGCTGCGCTGGAAAAACAACAAAAAGAAGCAGCTCAAAATCTCGAAGCAACAGAAACCGGTGCACCTAATCTGTCTTCTTCGTCTGCCGTATTGAATCCTGAAAGTGGAGAATGATCAGAGCTGGAAACGAAAAAATTTACTACAAATGGCGATAAAACAACAGCTGCTTGAAATTTACTTCATTATTACTGCCGCGAAGGAATGCGAGTATAATACAGATTTCGATCGAAAACGCTGTATAAATGGGTAAACTTGTACACAGCTGAATCAGGTGCGGAAGAAAATGAAGCATGGCATAATTACTGTCGTGAATAAAACGTGAAATCGCTACTCAAATTCGCACTCTTTATAACCCGATACGGAAAAAGAGTATGCGATTCGATATCGTTCAACTTATACGGTTTTACCGAAGGAAATGTAAAAGCGGGGGCGGCGGGTATAATTCTTCATTTAGTAAAAAAATTCACTCTTGACGTGCGTGTGGAAAAATCTGTGTTTTATTTTTAAACTGTTACATCGTTATATTTTTCAGTGTGTCAATAACTGCAAATAAATAGAGTGTTTTTGAAGGGCATTTATAATGTATAAATGAAATGTCCTCCTGCCCTAGGTGTACAATGGATAAAAAAAAAAAAATAATGTATAAAAATATATATTATGTGTTTGTAAAACAATCAAACGTCTGGTTGTCATTAACTTGTCGTTATAATTTGCATGAGCATAATTAAACGCGCGTAGCCCTGAAGTGTAATTCATTCGTTCATTTATTTTATGTATTTATTAATAACTCGGTATCAGAATCTCGCAACAATGGTATGTAGGATATAAGAATGATTTTTGCGAGAGCATTTTTAAATTCCTAAAATGACCTAATCAAGTTACAGCTTTCCCCATATGAAATGATGAGTTATATTATACGTAATTGATATAACATTCAAAAGTTGCTCATCACTCTTCACCCACGACGATTGAAATAATAGTTGCTAAATATATTTTGGAATTTCACACACCGGCAAATAACATAATTAGCAAGCAGAGAATATTTGTGTACGGATCGTTAAATCGCACCTGGAGCAAAACTGCATATATGGTACATGTGTCGCTGTAATCATGAAATTCGGTATTAAATACAGGTAGACTGTTGTGTCTCGTAAATTTATAAATATGTTACGTAAACATATTTTCTATGATTCTAGGTAACGCTACATTAATTAGTGCGAAGCGATGAACTAAAAACTATACGACAAATTAAGCGTGTAATAAACCGGTATATACACACCTCGATATATACCTTTCAATAATGCTTTTTTCGTGTTGTTCTAAATTTGAATTCAAAATCTATTCCATCGGAAGAGAACTCTCCGCCCTTCACATATACTTTTCAAACTGCCGGAAACAAGTTCCAGAAAGTAAAAAGTATCGAGTGTTGATCGTGGAGGAAAAAAAAGTACAAGAAATACATCCAGAAACCGACGGGGGGCTTTTTCTTCTTGAGATGAGAGCGTGACAAAAAAAAAAAAAATGTAAAATCTACAGCGCGAAGAAACGCATATCGACTACTATCGAAAAATTGCTTTTCAGCTGTTACTAGATTTTATTCGCCTATAAAAAATGATCAAACGATTTGGATAGTCGAAATTAATTCCGAGGATTTTTGTTTCGTGAGACCGGTAAAATATTTGCACCGCAATCTTTTGTTTCCTTCATTCATTCGGTTATTACTTCTTTTCTGTCATTTGCAGTTCCGGGAATCGTAAGCGGAATTTTTCATCGAAGTATATTGTATCGTGAAGAGAAGAAGAAAAAGAAAGAAAAAAACAACTAAAAACTAGGAGATTGGAATTCGGAACGTTGCATACGAACTTTGGAAACAATTTTCAGTTGTTCCGAAGAGTAGGAAAAGAGATGAGATGAGATATAAAAAAGTGAAAAAAAAAAAAAGGAAAAATAGATTTCGAATATGTATGCTGCTGCTGCTCCTGCTTCGGCTGCTGCGATTGCTCTCCCTCTCTGTACGTAACTTGACGCACCACGACGCCTATATAAAGCGTCGCGACGTCTGCTCGATGCCAGAACTCCAACGCATCGCTACAGTGTAGGAGTTTCATTCAGATATCTTTTATCGGTCCAGGATATTCATTAATTTAGAATAATACATGTAAGATAGAAGAATATTGGACCAAAATTGCGATCCCCGAAAATTATCCATTCAAATCTAACGTTAAGGATAATTTTCATTCCTTTTTCGATACACCTGAACATGCATAAATTTTCATCTGCGTTATACAGTCTTGGACGCTCAATGTTCATTTTCACTTTAGTTTTTAAATATTTTTAATGTAACGTCTTAAGAATAAAATTTTCTAATTCTTACATTAATTTTTATACTTCAACAGATTCCTAAGTTCTAAGTAATCGAACGGCCATTTTCTGGTGCGTCTTGAATTAAGAGGGATATCTCGAAGAAGTGGGGGACAAGTGAAAATTGTGTGTTTCATAAAAGTGTCCGCCAAATTGCGCATCTCGAAATTTCTACTTCACTAGAAATCTAAACGCATTCAAGGTGAGTGTAATAATTGCCTGTACTCAAATTTCAAACTCTATTCAAGCAATTAGCGATACGCGTCGAATCCTTTAATGGTATACCTGTAGAGAAGTCGGGATAAACTTTTCCTGCAGGCGCTGCAGTGCAGCAACAAGTGATTTATCACCAGCCTCGTCGAAAGGACTTTATTTGACTCGGAGGATTATTGAACTGGAATTGTCGATTGATTTTGGATAATTGATGCTTGATTTTGGATAATTGATGCTTGATTTTGGATAATTGATGCTTGATTTTGGGACTCTTGCATACGACGATCTCTTATTTGTTTAATAATACGCCCGACTTTTTATGCATTTCTTATAATTTTAAGTCAGGATAATTTTGAAAAAATGTTTATCGTGACGTTCGGTGAATACTCGGTAATTCACCTGAATTTTTCATACGTCTATTTTATTATACGGTTTGAAAGGAATAAATGAGGTACAATACATACATGTATCGTTGTGTCATCGAAAAAATATATTCCGATATTCCGGACGCGAGGAATTTTTCAATTTTCCTCAAGAATCTATAAGCTCGCAAAAGGTATATAAGACGACGTCGAGGTATAACGTAGGTGTGACAGTTGCTTGTTTAGCCAGCATCTTCCATCTCGACTGTCCGGTCGGCGACCCTGTAATCTTTATTGCTTTTGCTACTTTTCTTTTCTTTTTTTTTATCGTGCTCACCCGCGCTCCTTGCAACGTCAGCTTTTGCGTCGGTGTATACTTATGGGGAATGACAATTTCTTTGAGATCGAATAAATAATCATACGGTTCGTTAATTGGAAAATGCAATTTCATATATAGAAAAAACTTTTTCTGCGAATTTTTGTGGCTTTTAATATTCGTAAAAACAAAACGAACGAAAGAAGAATGCCCTGGAGCATACGTCGTTTATCAGAGCTCGAAACTTATTCCTTTGAAGGTGCGAATGTGTACGTCAGAGGGCTGTTAAATAACACTTCATCAGCATTCCCAAAATCCCATGATAATGCCTCTTTGATAATGAAATCGCGGTAAACAGGTAGGCGGATTTATACGATCCTGTGCAAATCTTCGGCAATATCCACTAATTCCATCAAACGGTTTCATCTGTATCCTGAAATTTCGGTTCTCCTTACATCCTGTCTAATAGGATCACAGAAAATTTATTTCAAATCATTCTTTGACTGTAGTTTTTGGGTCGGAACAATTCACCGAAAATCAGTTGTTGGATCAGAAATTCACGTACACCCGATAATATATTATCGGCGGTACTGTAAATTTCAGATAATTAGTATAGCTGCAGCGTTAATTATGCGGTGTCGGTATACATACAAAATTACAAACTACAGTATCTCTGTCATCGCTACGTCCATATCGTAATTTAATTAAATGACAATACATTATTATACCTACCTATTCCAAAGTTCCTATTAATACTCTATGTATGAATAGATTAGGTTTAATATTACGAGAGGTAAATTTTTCTTATTTTCGCTTTTTTTTTTAAATTTGTTGTTTCAAGCAGATGTGGCCTCTTCTCGGTATCATGGTCGCCCTGGTAAACGCGGCAACGTCTAGGAGCGACAATTTGAATTTTAAAAATATCCAGAACGCGCTTCCCGCGAATTTGAACAAGCTAAACAGCTTGAACCTCGACGATATTCTTCGTGCAAGACCCGAATCGACGGATCGGATGGAAAGATACGAATCATTGGCTGCCGCTGCGGCCGATTCTCCTACTCCTGACGATCTATCCAGGATCAACTCCAAGCTACAAAACGCGGAGGAATATTTACCATTGAGAAAATTATTATTGGCCGACGACATCCAGGGCGTGGATTATCAAATTCCAGATGCAAGCGGTGAGTCAAATCTGTATATTAAGTAAACGGAATACAGATTTTAGAAATTGATTGGTTCGATAAAAACGTCACTGATGAAGTATTCGTGGTAAAAGAAAATAGAAGAAAAAAAAAACGCTGACTTTGACGATGTAAAGTTTGAGCGGACATCGCCGATCATTCACGTGAATTTTTTGTCACAACCTTTCTTCCTATACTTCATTTACTCGGGGACTTTGGTAAAAGTTTTAATATAATATTCTAGTCGGTTCATGAGACGTGCATATCTTCCATTGATCCGGGCACCCCCTCATTCAGCTTTTACGGTTTAATCCACAGCTTAATCTGCGTAAAAAAAAACCGCTGACATTTTGGCCTCTTTCTCGTCGTTTTATCGTGGGATAATAAATTTGGTATTGATGAGGGGTAATGGAGATGCGGTACGAGATAGCTATCGATTCGATTACTCTAAACTGCATTGGAAAAAATAATATTACCTGTATATATGTGTACAATGTATATATGTGTGTGCGAGTGTCTGTAGTACCTGTCAGTATATCTGCTTTTAAACTGATGAGATTGCTTTATACGGAAGAGTACTCTGGTTAATTATGCGTTTCATGTACATTTGATATCATTTGTCGTAATTTAATATAGATAGATACGACAAAGGATATAGATTAGTTTCCTCAAATTCTCTGATAATGACGGTTTACTTTATTACAAATGCGATTGAAAGTACATATTTCAACTATTTATGATTCACCGAATTTTATGATATTTTCATTATTTTCGTAAAGGTCCTGTACCTCCTTAATGAATGTCGGAAAATTTATACGGCCCTCCAGATCCGGCGTGGGATTCACTCGACACAACGTCACACTACTCACGACCTTTGAACCCTTGTAACGCCCCCGCAACTCCGGAATCGATATTAACTTTGTCCTGCGAACACAAGCGATGTTTGCTATGTGCATCACCGTGACCAAGAGTTAATCCGATGGCCTTTTCTGATTTTAACAATTGTCTTTGTCTGACCCTTCGTAATCTCTCGGTATTTTGGGAGTGTAGAATAATCTTCTTGAAATAACATTTTCGAAGCGTTCAATTCCCGATTATTTCAGATGAAAGAATTTCAATCATCGAAGATGAGGAGGGAACCGATCTCGGACAACTGTCGGCGCTTCTGACGCGTCTTCTGCAAGAACCAGGCGGCTGGGACGCTCCCCTAGTCTTGGTCGAGGAACCGATTACACCCTGGGATGGATCAAGTTTGGAAAATTCTCAAGATTCGGAATCTGACGTACTTCCAACCCCGTGGAAACGATCACGTTACTACAGACGTTATCCATGGAAGAGGCAGAATTCCAGGTCCTATACTTTTTCTATAAACTGATTTATCATCCCTTTATTTATATACCTCTAAAAACAAAAGAAATCCAACAGGATTTCATCCCCTATTAATTCGATTTCCAGATCACGTTACGATTACGACGCTTCGCGTTACCTCTGCACCCCGACGCGAGAAGATGTTTTCCAACTTTTAGTTGCTCTCCACGACGCACGTCAAGGGAACAAATCACGAACCGTTAATTTTTGCAACCGTCGACGTCCCGCTGGTTCTGTTTTTACCAACATACGTTTTCTGGGACGCAGGAAATAGGGATGATCATCATACGTAATCAAATATCTGAATTAAGACGACGACACCCTGCTGATATAACTCCTAATAATTCGATTTGTCACAATTTTCACGATGTACATAATAACAGAAGACTATACCTAATTAATTACAACGTAATACCCACACATCGTAAAAATATTCAAAATTACACCACCTGTAAAACGCAATGCGGGAATCGATGAATAAATGAGAAACATCCCCGCGAAAGATAAAAAAATTTTGAAAGCTGTCAAAATTCTGTATATCTTGTAATGTTGTTCGATCACCTTTTCCAAATGAAAAATAAAAAAAACTAGTAAATCAACAGTTTTCAATATAATTAGGGCACTCTTGAAGAAATATAATGCCGCATGCCTTATATGCAAAGATTTATTTATCATTATTACAATATATGCTTTTAATCCCCGGAATTATCGAGGCAGGATATTTGAAGGCCTATAGATTTCGACGACGGAAGTCCTGAAGCGACGGGAATAGAATTGTCTTTCGACTCTCAAAGGGATCAAAGCCGTCTAGAACTTTGGATATCTTCTTATTCAGAACCAAAGTTCGATATCCTTCAAATTTTTTCATCTGAAAAGAATTTTTCAATCAATTCCAATATACAAGAAAAATCTTCGCAGGTATTCGAAATATCCTAGCAGCCAAGGAATTCCGGCTACGATATCAACATCAACAGGTGGCTGCGGAATATTTCTTTGTATAAATGAACACGACACTACGGTGGAAATAAATTTTTGTTTGGAATCTGAACGGGCGCGTGGGATGATCGAGAGAAAAACAAATTGTAGGGTTTTCTTTTTTTGTGTGCAGCTTAATAAATTGATGCAGGGCCGACCAGTTTTTGTTGAGCGGAGAGATGTGAGGATTGAGTTTGATATTTTAAGCTTCTAATCTTGTTTCTAACCTCAGCAAGAGATTTGTGTGAATCCTGCTCGAAATCCTCTGCCGGTACCAGCAGAATCAGTTACGAAATAGAGATCAGCGAACGTTGATTGCGTTATGTCGAATATCGCTGAAATGAGAAATTTCAAATTTAGTAGTTTCAATAGATTAATTTCTGGGGATTTAATTTCACTTACTTCTAGCTCCTCTCAAAGTCGAACCGCAGTAACGTTTTTTTTGCCAACTAAATGCCATGTAATCTTTTCTACAGAAGATACTTGTCTCAAGGTCAAAATCGAGCATTGCAATTTCCAGCTGACAGTAGCCAGGTGCTTTCAAAAATCTATGGGAGAAAAAGAAAAGATCGTTTTTCGATAACGGAGGACAAATGATATCAAATTCATCGATTGATCATACCTGTAGCACAGGTTCAGATTGCCGGTGTAATTGTAGGGGTATGAGGGCGAGGAAATTGTGCCCTCGACGACGTTGACGATCTGGCAATTGGCTGTCGACGGAAAGTTAATGAGCGCCGCGTTCCCGTTGTCAGGAAAAATCGGGATCAGTGAAATCGGCGATGAGATCGGCGAGGAGGAACTTGAAATCGCGTTATTCGAACACTGTCCACTTCTCAGGTAAACTTGCTTCGCTGCTTTGACCCAGTTAAGGAATTTAAATATCTGGCAGGTCCCGAAGATGAAATTCTGGGAGTGCATTATGGCCGCTGACGTTCCTGAAGAAGGCCTCGGGTAGAAATAACCGGCGTCCCTCTTTTCCCTCTTTGTTTGTACCACCTCATCGGTTGGAACATGTTCTTCAGAATCAATGGTATCGCTTCTTTTGTACAGGTTTCTAAACCCGAAATCTTCCACTCCAAATCCTGAGACGCCAGTTGAACAGGATTGTTGTGTTACTTCCATCACAAATCCGCTAAATTTCACTCTGGGGTACCCGAGATATTTAACGGTAATTATCTTCGTGTTCGTTCCGTCGAAAGATACGGTAATATTTCTCCCAGTTTTACATCCGCAGAATCTACGACCGTCGACTTCGATGTATCCGTATGCGCAGAACTGGTCTTCTGATCCGAAGTTGAAAAATTTCAGGTACATTTGTAGCTGACAAATATTCTGAGATGATTTTCTTATCGTGTATTGACAATCGTAAGTTCTGGACGAATAAATCAAAGATGGAAATCCTGGACTCGCCAACAGTAAACTTTGAGCTGAATATATTGAGCCGCAGCATTCAGAGGATGAACCAGTGTTATAGGTTGTATCACCGGGCGAATAGAAAGGATTATTTGGACTATTATTCGGACGGTAATTGGTGTTAAAATCTGGTACGAAATTAACAGGATTATTATTAAAGCCAGAAGTTCCAAATGTCGGGTCGAAATTCCCAACAACATCCGGATATCTATTTCCATTTCCGTTACCATTACCGAAATTTGTATTCGGGTAATAACCGTTGAAATTTGGACCGGGATAAAACGGCACGGGGTTCGGCGTTACCGGGTAAAAGTTTCCATTATTATTCGGATTAGTATCTGATTTACCACCGCAATTTGGTGCCAGGTTATCTTTGTCATCGTCATTTGCAAAGGGGTCATAATTGTTACTTGGATTCGTGGGCGCGTTATTTGGGGTCCCGTAGGTTTGCCACCTGTCCGAAGGATCGTAAAACTGAGGAGGATTATTTCGAGTCTGTTCAAGAACCTGAGGATATCCGCGAGAAGGAATTACCAAACTTCCAGGCTGAGCTGGAGCGAAATTTACGGCGAACCGAGAATCGGGAATAATCTCCTGCGAATGGTTGATTATAATGGGCTCATCAAAATGTCTGATCACTACTTGGTTGGGAATAGATTCTAAGGAGGAAGAATTTAGACGGGTCTTTGCTCCGTTTATCTTTAGAGGCCTCGATAAAGACGTTGGAGGAAGAAACAGGTAAGAAGTAATCCTTTGGGGCCATGAACCTTGCGAAACCGCCACACCTTCGTCCTTTCCAATAGCGTAATCGTTGAACTCCTGATGTCGTTGGTATTCTGGGAGCTCTAAATTCTCCGCAGGATTTTTCGTAGCTAGCAAAGAAATTCGCGACGGAGGTTGATCACCCCTTCCATCTTCGACCATAACTTCCTCCTCCTCAAATTCTATTTCAGGACGATACACGGGGTAGGAAATTTTAACATTCTCTTTTGTCTTAATCGCTCCCTTTATTATTTCAGAACTTTTGTCCAAAGTTGAGTTCTGCTTTAAATCCAGTGAATCCGTGCAAGGAAGGGTCGTCACCAGGATTGAGAATCCTCTAGCTGTCGTGTTACCGTCCGAATGAAAAATTAGCTTCAAACTTTTATCCTGTCCCTTGAATTTCCTTATCCCGATACTATTGCCGCAGTACACATTTCCCGTACCGACCTTGACAAAGTCTTTTGCACACGCGTCAGAAGCTTCGAGTTGAAAATCGAGAAATTGTAAATGGAATTCCTGTTCACACTTAGCGAATTTACTACCCTTTAGAGTGTAAACACAGTTCTGATTTGAAGGGTAGTCCTTAGGGTAGTTTGGACTTTTTATGGAATACTGAAACCCAGAAAAAGTTCCACCGCACTGAGATTCTTCATCTTTACTTCCGGCGATGGGATTTGAAGTCTTGCTTTCCTTCTCATCGCACGAAATACTTTTATATAAAATTAAAAAGTTTAATATAAAAATCGGGATTTTCATAATTGCCGAAACAATAAAAGAAAACCTACAAAATTTTTACGAACAATGATTGCCCGCGATTAGGTGTTGAAGATGAAAGAAAGACTGATCGTTCGAGGTGCGAATGAACGTCTCTTATGACATTTTATGTTTGCTCAAATCAAATATGTCTTCGTTTTAAACACCACGTTAGTTGTTTGCCAAGTAAGACACGTTATATTCTAACCGCCAAGAGTTTTTTTGTGTAAGAAAAGGGTGCGGCTAGAGGATGTGTGCATAGAAATCATCCGTTAGAACTAATTGTCAGATAGTTTGAAAAAGGTCATGAATCGCTAAACAAATAATTTTCTCGTATTTGGTACGTTTTATAGATACCTATACTTACGTATACACAGTGGCATCGCACATTGAGAGGACCGAAATTTCCCTCTTCAGACACAAATTTCTACCCGCTAAACAATTCGTCAATAAATTAATCTAGGTCGTTCTTCGCACGCCACAAATTTAGCTTGTTGGATATTTTCTGAAAATTAATTAACACTCCTCTTTTTTTTTTATACAAATCGTACAATACATGGCAAAGTGTTTTTATTTACAATTTACAAATACTGAATTACGCATAAAATTATTTTTGTTCAATCCCTTCTTTTTTTCTTCTCTCACCCAATAGATTTTTTATACTCGTTTACGCGGTTGACTCATTTCCGCGACACGCTTCTTATCGATTTGCTTTGTTTTTTTTGTTTTTCTGTTGTGGCCTATGGTTTTTTTTTACATTCATATAGGGTACATAAACTAGGAGAGTGAGAATTCTGGGTAGTCTAGAGAGGCTTGGTTCGCGTTATAATTTCGAGCCTATCGACTTCCTGTCTAGTTGAGCGTAGATTATACCAGCGGGTTTGTCAACCGGAAGATAAACCTCCTGATTTTCACCTTGAACTAGCTTAGAAAATTTGCTCATATCCAAGGTGAAGTAATGCTTATTTGGCATCCGCATTTCGATGCTGTGAATCTGTAAGAAAATAAAAAAAACTGAAAATCAATCCATCTCTTCTTTCTTCGCTTGTCAGAAAAAAAAAAATTCGTTAATTCAATTTACCTGATCCACTTTGTCCAGGACGCACTTTTCCGTTAGATAAAGGGTATTCTGAACGCTAGGTGAATAAATTCCGGTCTGTGGTGGTCCAGCAAAATTAGTGAGGATGCAATCTTTAACCGTTCCCCAAACCGCGTCAAAATTAACTCCGTGAGAGGTAGAAAAGTCCCAAGACGCTGTTACTTCTGTACTAAAAACCCGATCCGCAGCATCTGGGAGGGTCCTGTACTCGTCCTGAATAAAATCCGTGAAAGAACTCTGCGTCGTTTTCAAAACTCGCAAATTTTTTAGACCTCCTCGAATCCTGGGGGACTCTATTTATACAGAGATAAGAAAAAAAAAGGCAATTAATTCCCTGATTTAATGTTATTATCGTGAGTCACTTCGTCGAAGGTTGATAAGATTAAAGTTTTTTCAAGTTTACTCGATGAATAACCAGTTTTTAGAATATTTCTCAAGCCACTATTATTTCATGATTTAATTGAACATGGTTTTCTTTGTTTAAAAATAAAATCTACGTCACCTAGAACTTAAGATCAAATAAAAATACTCACCATTTCTTAGCTGGGTAACTTGAGCATATCTCGTCACAATTGGTGTGAATACGAAAGCGTGATTATGTTGTTCCCCGTCAACTCTGTGTCTTTGCCATGGATATTCCTCGACGTTTACGTTAACTTCCGCAACATGTTTGTACGTGTAAAGAAAGTGGGCGCAAAGAAGAAGTCCAAATTCCTCTGGTGTTTGAATCCCGTGTTTTTTCGCCAGTAGATAGACTGTGTTTTTTTGACTATCGGTAGCGATGATATCCTCGTTATCGCCTTCTAAATAATCTTTTTGGCTTTGGAGTCTGAGATGAGTGTCGACTTCGTATTCCCTAATTTCGTGATGTGCGCCTTCCCGATGGACGTAAAGAAGTTTTACGTGATTTTTCCCATAACCGTAAGATGCGAGCTCATAATTTTCCCTCGCCGCATCTTTTGTCGCACTTAGATTCGGCTGAACTTCGGTTTTCCCTCGGGAGCCCAGACCTTCGTCGTTCAATTGACCCGAAGATATCCCACGGGAAACACGCGACGACGACAAATTTATGGAACTTGATCTACGACCGTTCATTAGACCCAGGGATCCGTCGGCGAGTGACCCTAATTTACTCATTCTGCGAAAATATTATCATTAATTAATTGATTGATCATTTTCTTTATTGATAATCGAGTCCAATGATTGAAAATACGCTTTGCGAAGCGGTTTTCGAAAACGCTTATTATCACAAGGCGCATGCATCACGCCGAACATAAAATGCGGCACGCGTCCAGATTGCGTTAAGATTAGATTTTTTTTTCTCTGCACTCGACCAATTTGTTATAATCAAAGTAATCAGAGTATAAATGAAAACGCTTTATGCCAAATTCTATTAAATTTTCTCGCTAATATTGTTGTATAAGGAAAGGAGAACTTACCTTGTTTGAGTTTTTGGTAATCGATGAGGTGATATTTGAGTATATCTTCCTTCGTTTTGCTTTTATTTCCTTTAGATTTTCTTATTTTTAAATACAGATATTGAAATCCGTTGTCTGCGGTTCGTCCAGGCTGGCTGCCGCACTTAACGATTTCCGGAAAGAGCATCTGCTTTATATAGTTGAAATCTGTGCTGTCCACGCGCGCTACTTCCCCACCACATCAACTCAAGATTCTGACCCCTTGAACTCGGGGTGGCTGATAATTACATCTAAAAACAACTACATATTCGACTATCTATTTAAATCTTGAGCAAAGTTTGCACTTATACTTTTAACCATACGATTTCGCGTCCATTTTCCCCTTCCAAAAGATTAACGTCGCACACTCCATATGGGGGTGCAGAATTTGAAATGAAGGGGGGAAGGACTTGCCTTTTAGGGAGGGAGGAGAACAAAGTTTAAACCCTGGAAAGTGGATGAAAGAAAATAGGACTTTGTTTGAATGTTAAAGTTTTTTTTTCTTCAACAGCGTTAATTATATATTTAAAACGATCCGGTGAACTCCGGTTTCTCTGAACCTTGGATGTATATAATATAATAGTTGAAAAATTTGCGAGTGCACGTGATGCAAATAATCGTGGTGAACTATGAGCCGGTATAAACTGGTGTGATTAATAAGAAGAAGAAAAAGAAGAAGTGCAACAGTGCGTACAGATATATTTTATTTTAATTTTAATGTTTTCTCGTAGCCCCACAATAATATACATATATAACGCGGTGTTGGTGAAAATTAAATCGATATTTTAATTACAAATGGTTATCTATTCGCGTGCCACCAGCATAAAAGCTGCGATGTCTGAACTTTGTGTCGTTGTCCGGATATCGTTCAGTCATTATACAGTTTATTTTATATTACAATATACACAACTGCAATTATAAATTATTGTATAGACGATTGCAGCTCTTCTGCATCGCATAAGGAAAAAAAGAAAACCAGCTACACCAGCTCAGCCTTTAGCCCCCATATCAATCTTCATTCCCGGCACGCCGGTTTCCTTATATATTTCACGTTATTATAATTCTATCGCCCACCCAACACGTATACAACATACTTTCTAATAGAATCTGCTAGAGCAGCAAAACACTCCCCTCTTTCTATATTTTTCGCCCTCGTGTCCTTATACTTATACTTCTACTGTGTTAAAATCTAATAGAGTTCATAGTACAAATATATAATAAAGAAATAATGTTACTTTTAATAGTAAATATCCAATTTCGCAGCACCTTCCCTTACTCGTTGCCCTCGATCATTCATTCGAAGTGTTTACAAATTCGTTAAAAGCATAGACGCAATAAGGCGTGTCATTGCCGTGCAACGAGGATAAGCAATAACTGTCAGCTGCCAGTTTCCAGATCAGCTCTCGACTTTAATTATTGTGTGCGTTGCTTCAGAATTCACCGAAGCGAGCGAACCTTGCAGATTGCAAAGTTAAAGTACGCGTAATTCTTGTCGAAAATTAATCATCTCGTTAGATGATAATTATAACACTATATGTATATTCATTCGAGGTGGTATTACAATTTACGCGGGGAAGTTCTTAAAGACAAACAGAAAATAAAGTTCAACAGATAAAAGAAAAAGAAAACGCTGACCTCGTAGTATCGAATTCTAATCTTTAAAAAGCCTCGTAGTGTCGGTTATAGTTTAAAGTGATATACTATAACGAACGTAATACGTAGATTAGATAATGAATTTACATTAAATGATGAGACACCGGCCTGCATACCAACTCTAGTCCCACAAGAGGGGTCATTAGAAGCATCTTCTACGAAAAACAGTCTGTTATTGTTGTTGATTATCACGATCGTAACATCTGTCTCTGTATTTTTGTTTGTCGCCTCGACTGCAAAAGATTTTTTTGGGACTCCCACATCTCTCGCCATTTCTATATCCAGTTAAAATATCTTGTATTTTTGTACGTGGAATAATGTATGTACATACATATACAAATGTCGGGTTTTTATAACCAAGACTGTATCTTTTTATTTTATTTTTCTATTTATTTATTTCTTGTAGCAATTCAACCGAACTCGATTCTATAACAAGATAGTAATCCCAAGAATGCCGCTGACGTCTGAAGAATAACGCAGTCGTGTTGTTTCTTTTGATTTTGAAAACAGAAATCAAATATAATTATATGTATGCGTACAAAATTGTTCAATAACGATCAATCCGCGTTGTGGATCATTTGCGAAACAAATTTTAATCCGTTAGTTGCACGATGCGCTTTACATGTGTATTTATGTATATTCATACTAATTGTGTATTGATTGTGAGTTTTGAAAAATATGATACAGTAAAGTATCTTTTCGTGGTATTCGTTCAAAGGGTGACACCGTAAATCTTGCACATTTATCAAACACGAAACTCATTCGGTTGTGTAATTAAAGCTACGCGTTACGTATGAACCTTGAATTATTTTTCAACGGATGAGGAGAAATTCGCGCGTGAACGATTAATATATATCGGCTTCATGATTTAGAATCCGATCGCGGTATGATGGGGACCTTTTTTTATTTCTTTGATTAAGGATAAATTGAATCGGTTTGATAAATCCTATGAAATCCGTGGTGGGATAAAGAAATAAAGCATTATGGTTTTAATTTATTATCCAAAGCTGTATGATGTATATCCAGAGCATGCGATGTATCAAATCATATCTGCATTTCACTTCGAGCGATTTGTCGACGTCTCCTCAATTTAGGTGGTGGTCCCAAATACCTTGAAGAGAGAAAAGATTTTTTTGAAATAATCCAATGTTGAAATTAAAGTTATAATCGAAGGCCAGAATTCCTTACCCTTGTATCGTGGGCAGTGAACCAGAAAATCTTCGAAGCTGTACCAATTCTTTTTCAATCAAAACGGCTCTTCCGGTCAATCGTCCTAAAAGTTCAGTCATCGCAGCGTTGTCCAGGGAGTAATCCCACCTACGGAATTACGTTAATTATAAATTGAAAAAGAAATCCCTGAAATAATATTGGTGTTCCGATTATTTGTTATTCAACAAACTTTTCTCCGAGGAAAGTTTCTGCTAGTGTAACCGGTGCCTGTCGTTTCAAATTGTTATGATCGAATCTTGTGCCGATATCCAAGCAGACGATTATTATCGACTGTAGACGAGAAAAAGGAATAAATGTCTACGTAAAGAGTTCGGCTTTTATATTCGTCGAATATTGCAGCGGGATTTTTTTATTGAATCAGTCCTTTTATCTCTAGTTACTTGGGGAAAAGGCGCGTAGGTGTCATTGGCGAGGTGGCAAAGTGACGTAGCGACTTGAGGGTTGATTTTTTCGAACTCCTTGAGGACGACAACCTTTTGGCGACTCATACGCTGTGTCATATCTTCGTAGAATTTCCAAAAGTCATCGGTGCTCTCGTAACTGCAATCGAAGTATCTCGTAACCGGGTATAATCATCATAATTGTGATTAAATTAGCGCTATTCTAATTATTCATCATGCAAGTTTCGTAATTCTCTGATTTCTGTACACGAGCGATTACTGTGTCCGAATATTCATATTATCTTTTCATGTTTTTTTCTGTTCTGCGCAACTGTATCTGATAGAATCACGTGTACACAACCTGTGACGTATAATTTGGCCACGACATATTTAAATTCTTATGAAAATATTTAAATAAAATGAGAAATCGGTAGAGAATAAAAAGAGCTCCATTCTGGCTTATGATACTTTGAACAATCCAGTGTCACTTCGTCCATGTTTTCTTTAGGTTTTTTAAAGGAAGACATAACGGCGGAGGCTGTTGCCCGTGCAATTTTTATGCAGGTGTATTTTGCGTCGGAAGACGCCAGGCACAGGAGAATCGAGGGCCTTTCTGGATTTCTTCGAAGAATATGGGAAACTGCTGTCACGATTGTCGACATCGTCTCTGCAGACTGAGAGCAAAATTCTCGTCTGTAAGGTAACATAAAAAATACGAACGTGTCGTTATTACTTTCTAGATCTCTGAATAGATCGTTACTCAACCTGATCCTGTCCTCGAAAAGGGTGAAAAAAATTGCTCTTCTGTCGGTCAGGGTGTTGCAACGGGCCATTTTGCAGCACTTTGAGAGCAACGGGATCGTTACGGTTATCAAAATTATAGCGAAAATCGCATACGGGGTCCAGTGAAGTAATGCTTTAAAGATGATGTACAGAAATGACCGTGAGTTATCTGTCAACATGTGTAGTAAAATAGTAAAAGGATTGTTGGATCATTATCAAAAATATACTATATGTTCCTCACCCAAATCAGTGCAGTTAAAATGCAGTTTTCCATCAAGGCAGTTAAGCAATGGTGATGTCTCGTTAGATTTCTGCTCTTGATAGCAAATGTCAACCGCGTTCTCTAAATTTTTATAATTTATCAAACGCATAGCAGCTGTATTTTGAATTTAAGAAAATTGGATGCAACAGAATACGTGCGCAGAATCTGCAAAGAACTGAAATTTTGAAAGACTTTCCAAAAGGATATTTATTTTTTCTCGTACGTGCACACGCACGATACCACAGACAATTCTCTACTCATCTTGAAATAGGCACTACAAAACAATTGATTCAATTATTCCATGTAATCGGTGTAAATAATGCATTCAACCAATGTGTCCTTGGTTGGATTCGTAAATGCGCGGGTAGAATGTTCCGTAGTATCTCTCGAATCGTTCAGACTGCTCCGATAATCGAGCTGTGACTGTCAGCCAGGTAGGTCGTGAGTCGAAGACCAGTGTGGTGCAAATCAAAAGTATAGGTCGTACAGGTGTAACTTTCGTAACTACGACGAAAGGACGAGTTTTGTATTTTTATGCACACACGACACTTAAGAGATAACCAGATGAAATATGGCCAGTTCATCAAGGTGAATTCAAAAGTGGTTTTCAAGTTGTTATAAAAAAAACCCGTCGATTAACCTATGCTATTTATGATCCTGTCGTGGTCCCACGTATCTCCACTCTCCTGTCAAATATGACGTTGAGGTTAGATCGAGTAACGCGCAAATTGAACAGCTATCAGAGGAATAAATGTACTGCTAAATTCGTCAGCTTCTACTGCGTACCTAAAATATTGCTGTCTTTCAACTCAAAGTCACCAAACAAATTCTTTACCCACTTTATACACTCAATGGAGATTGTGCCCTAGATTTAGGACATCGAAAAAAACAACGTAACCTTGGGCTTCCTCCTAGCTCTTATTTACCCGAGAAATAATGAGGATTGAAATATTTTTCTCCTGTTATTTGATTATTTTACAATTACAGAAATGATACAAACAAAGTCTGCTGTTATGCACATCCAGATGCTCCTCTGATCGAGGACTACCGCGCCGGAGACCAAATTTGTTCAGAATGTGGCTTGGTCGTTGGGGACAGGTGAATTTAACAAATTTTCGATTCAGCGGTATTCACTCGTTCAAATCAAATTAATTGTCTAGAGTAATCGATGTTGGCTCAGAGTGGCGGACATTCAGCAACGAAAAGGCGGGTGTAGATCCTTCTCGTGTTGGTGGCCCAGAAAATCCATTACTTAATGGGTCAGATTTATCTACAATGATTGGACCTGGTACTGGAGCTGCTTCGTTCGACGCCTTTGGAGCCTCTAAATATCAGAATCGGCGTACTGTAAGTTGTTTAATCATAACATGACTGGTTTCCAAGTTTCTGAATTCTGATAATTTCATATTGGATTCTTCTGACAGATGAGCAGCTCGGATAGAGCATTAATAAATGCTTTCCGTGAAATAAATGGCATGGCAGACCGAATAAATCTTCCAAAAACTATAGTTGACCGAGCAAACAATCTCTTTAAACAAGTACACGACGGAAAGAACTTGAAAGGCAGATCGAATGATGCCATTGCATCCGCTTGTCTGTACATTGCTTGCAGACAGGAAGGAGTACCCAGAACTTTCAAAGAGATTTGTGCAGTCAGTAAAATCAGCAAGAAAGAAATCGGAAGATGTTTTAAGCTGATCTTAAAGGCCTTAGAGACCAGTGTTGATCTCATCACTACTGGCGATTTCATGTCCAGATTCTGCTCCAATTTGGGACTGCCGAACATGGTACAAAGGGCAGCAACACACATTGCTAGAAAAGCAGTTGAGATTGATATTGTGCCTGGAAGATCACCCATATCAGTTGCTGCAGCAGCTATTTACATGGCCTCTCAGGTGAGGATCGCTGGTGTTTTTCTTTCTGACATTGCAAATTCCGTTTCACCATACGAGGTTTTAATTTTCATTACAGGCTTCAGAAGATAAAAAATCGCAGAAAGAAATAGGAGACATTGCAGGTGTAGCTGATGTAACGATCAGGCAATCATATAAGCTGATGTATCAGCATGCCGCAAAACTTTTCCCAGAAGATTTCAAATTCGCTACACCTATCGATCAGTTGCCTCAGATGTAAATTAGATTCTACCTTTGGCCTCGGTGAGTATCTGAGGTACTCCGCGATGATCCTTCATTTGATATACTGTGTATTCCTAGATTTATTCATCATTTTGTCGCATTATTAAATCGTATTCGCAGTTTACATTCCCATGATGGCGCATCAATCTCGAGTATACAGTCGTCAATATATCAGATTTTTTCGAGCTACATGCCCGTTATTTTAATTTTAGTCTTATAATTTCTCAAAAATCTAGATCACACTTTTTTCACCATTTGAATTCACAATTTTATCTTTTACTGGTTCAAACCCAGAAGCACCTCACATTTTTGTTTTATTCCCGGAACTACGAACATCAGCACTCCAACTTTCGCTACCAATTTATCAGCAGCCTTGGAATATTTGATTGGCAGTCCTTTTATGCATCAACTTAAAATCATCTTGATCTCTCGTAATTTTTATAATTCGTATTCGGTGATATAATTTGTTAAATAGTTCATAATCTGTGAGTATCCCGAAGGTAAATCAGCTGATACTTGATGTTTGGTAAGATTGATCGAACGTAAACGTTAAAAATTTTCAAACCTTACCATAGGCAACTAAGCGATGAAATATTAGACTGTACAAATGGGGAAGCCATGTTCCTGAAACCATTATCATTGCATCGTTTTCCATGAAAAGACATATTCGCTTGGTAAATATGTCAAGATTACAGAATAATCTATTCAGCAAGTCCAAAATTTACCTAAATCTGAAAGTCTCTAGACGAGATGAATTATACATTAACATCCATTACGCGTAACTAATATACAGCGTTCACTAATTGTACTTGAATTATACATATTCCACAATGCCTTTGTAAGTATCGGACATACATACATATATATATGACGTAAAAAAATTAAAGTCTTGTAAAATACTAAGTTTAATTTGTTCTGCCTATCATCTATCCATCCCAAGTTTCTGTTCGTAATGTGCTGCCAGGCGGTGGAAAAATTGAACAGCAAACGAGTAGTTTTTTTTTTTAATATTAATTTATTAAAATATAAACAATATCCTTGGTCGGGTCTTGGGGACATAAAACACTACGAATCTTGTTGACTGGTACTCGGTATTTCATGGTCATTTGCCTCTTCCCATTCGTCATCTGATCCTCCGGGAATCACTTCCATGTGAATCGAGGTAGAATCTGGATTAATGAGATGACTTTTCTTCGATCGTTTGTTATTAAATCGTCCAAATTTGATCTTAGATCTGAATTTGCGCTTACGAGGCAATGATGTTGGGTCTGAAATGGGAAAAAAAAAGGAACTTCATGGTGAGCGCTGAGTCGCAATGCGCAACAGTATTGTTGAACTATCATATGATCTACTTACAATCTTCAGGGATATTCATCTGCTTTCTAAGAACTCCCCGAACCTGTTTATTTATTATTTCTCTGCAGTGATCGTCGAAACCAACTGGCAGCCAACCCATTTTTTCATGGCACTTTGTGTCTGGTGTAGGATCGGGTAGCTTGGACAACATCTCTTGTATTTCATCGACATGGACGTCACAGTACTGAAATTTTCAAAAGCAAACATAATTCCTGAGTTCAAAATCCACCTAATCAACTACTAACGCGGTACTGATGAGTAATTCATACCTGGTAGAACATTTGCCTGGACGGTGGCACTGTTCCTTCTTCATAGAGATAAACGTTTTTATGCAAATGTTTTTCCTTCTTCCTGTCATGTTCTGGCCATGTCGCAGAGAGAACTGTAGTCTTTGGTTTTGAAGCCGGTGCCAATTTGTAAGGCAAAATGTAGTTCGAATAACTTCGCTTACATTTCACTGTTGACTCTAGTCCGTCTGTCAGAAAAAAAACCAGAAACTTATACTCCTGAAGCACATTTTGTGTTCGTACCTAAAAATACCTATAAGGACCTACGCATTGCCTTCAATCTGTAATCCAGAGTCTGATAAATCCTGGCTGTAGGATCTTTTCTAGGATCGTATCCCAGCTTAACCCACATAATTCTCCAAGGACCAGTCATGAAGTAATAAGCGACTGAGGGCAGGAGAATCTTTAATTGTTCGCTCGTGAATTTCGTTTCGTACATCAGCGCATTCTTGGACCAAATAGGTCGCTGATCAAAAAATTTTCTAACCCTTTCCAGATGGAAATTTTGCAGGAACTTGACCCTCATCGCATTCTCTATGCCTTTTGGCGGATGCGTCGGAACAGCTGGAGTATGGAAGTTTATGAAATTTGAATAACCCGCTCGTCTCTTTCGCGTTTTTCCTATCACGTTTTCTGGCGCCGAATCCGTTCCTGTTTTTGGTACATATAATTGCACGTTATCCATCCGACTAAACGCTGCTGGCGGCAAAAAATAGGGAACCTTGTTTTTCAGCCAACTATAGGGTGGCACATTGACTGGGTAAATCGAATCATAGATGCATTCATTCTCCCCGGGATTTTTCATACTCGGTGTTATTGGGAGGTACTGAAAATCACATAGATCTGGAAACAGAAAGACAGCTGTTTGATGAAAAACCACCTTTTAGCAAACTAAAAATTTACTCACTCATAAAACGGAATTCTGTATCAACTTGGCCCAAAACAGTCAGTTCTGGTAGCTCGTAGTCTTCGTCTTGAGACAAGTCCTTGTATTTGTTTTTTTCAAAGAGATGTAAACAGTTTTCTTTAAATTTAGCATCTGTATTTGAATCATTTCGTACTCTTCCCTTTGCATCTTCTGCTTCTTGAGCGTCACCTTCTTCCGCTCGGTCGTGATCAGGGCTCAGACTGCAGTCTGCAATTTTGCTTGTTAACTCGTTTAACCCATGCTTAACCTCAGCTTCCATGTTGGATTTTTCCTGCAGAGTTGCCTGATTACTGCAAACAGAATCTTCAAGATCTCTTGGACCTTCTGTAGTTCCCATATTAATAACCTCTACTACTTCTGCAGTAGTTTTCTGCTTGTCAACCCCATCTTTGATTCGTTTCTTCTTTACTCTGACTTTCAATAAAAACCCAGTTGTTGCATGACGATCGCCGCAGGCTGGCTTACAATATCCGTCGGCAGGTCTAAATCTCAGTTCCAGTCTGCGATTACGGGTATCCACAGCCTGAAAGAGGAGGTAGTTAGTTGGTGTCATCGATCACAGAAATCTGGGAATATATTTAATTAAATACAAACCGTTGAAATAGATGTCAAACCACCTAGAGTCTCGATAGCTTTCTCTGCGTTGATCACATTTCCAGGGTACTTGATGCACACAAATTTTCTATCAAATCTATGACCCCCAGGTAGCACAGGTCCGATGTATTCTTTCTCCTCAGGGTAATACTCATCATCACCTTCATTTTGGCTGTGTCGTTGCTATGGGGGGAATAAATTCACATGTTGGAGTTTGATTTAGATGAGATCTAACATATTAAACGCAAAGTTATACGCACTTTCCCCGCGTTTCCTCGACCGTTCTCCAGAGATTCGTCACTGTCATAAGGCTCGTCCTCGTAATCACCGATATTGAAATCGCTGTCACTGTCATCGTTGTTGTTGTCAACGGCTTCCTCGTCGCTAGAATCACCCTTGGAGCTCATAGCTATTTGTAAATTTTATTCGCGCGTGTATTTACTCATTTCTCATTCATTAATATTTCTAAAACTCCGCTCCCATGATGTAAACATTATTCTACCTTTTAGGTTAAATTACTGGAGTCTTGCGTTGCGTCTTTAGGACTGATCTTGCGTCTTGTCATCTGTGATTCTCCCGTCACGCGTGCGTGTCATTTGAATTGCCAGTAGACAGGGGTAAAAACATGCGGTCAACTATTTTCTGAAACTTGTTTTATTTATAAAATTCAAGGAAAATCGAATCTGTAGTACTAAATATGTTTCTAAATGTAAGCGTTTTGAAAACATATTTTCGAATTTAAATATCATTAGCAACCAATCTAAACACTGTCGGGGTCGTACCTTAATTGTCGCCCACCTCTAGCGATACAAATATTCCTTCAAATTTTCAGAGTTTGTTTATCAGCGAGAGTCCAATTGATGTACCTAGGTGTCCCCAGAGACAAAAGATTTCAGTCCGTGCTGTAATCAGATAGACAAACCTCGAAAGTCGGGTACAAAGATGATTACATAATCATTCTGTAATGTGGCATGACATACAGTCTGCAGAGAACCTTCGATTGGTTCTTTGTGAAGATTAGAGCGATAGAAAGATAAAACGTTGATTATTATAGCTGAGCTGAGTGATACGTTTTTATGGTACAAGAATGAAAGATTCAGATAAAACGAACTCAGGTGACACATTCGAAAAGACTTCAACGTCGATCTCCTCACTATCATCTTCAACATCGCCATCTTCGAGTCCGTACAGAAGAACAATGGCTTCATCACCCGAAAAGCAAAATTCTACGTTGATATACTGCAGAATTTGTCATGAAGGTATTTCGATTCTAGTCTCATTAAATAGTAATACGGATGAATATTCTTTCAGTCTATGATAGTCGTTCATAAACGGAATCATGAACAGTAACAATGTTATTGACTATATCTCACCAGTCGTTATCTGAAAAGTCATACAATCGGGTAGCCATTCTTATTATCTTTATTTACATGCTTCTTCTAAACAGAGACAATATAGCGTCATGATCGGCAGTTGAAATCGGTCCGTTTAATTCAAAGTTGTACAGTTTTTTTTAACTTGTTTTTTTTTGTTTCTCTTCATTCTTTGAGATGAGAGTCTCGAGGAATTGGTAGATCCCTGTAGATGTGCTGGATCTGTGGGCCTCGTCCACACAAGCTGTTTGGAAAAATGGTTGTCCACTTCGAACAGCGACCGTTGTGAAATCTGTAAATGGGTTTTCACTATCGAAAGAAAGCACAAACCTATTGGACAGGTAAGTAATCCATGTATAGTTAATTTACATGTATGTGTACATTCAATTCGAAAAAAATGAAGCCACAATGGTTCTGCACAGTGGTGGAAAAGTAACAATGGTAACAGCGCCAGAGGAATCGCTGGAGACGCAATTTGCCTTTCGATATTGACGCCATTGTGTTTTGCCGCAACATATTTATGCGCCCTTGGTGCATCTGGATATTCCGGTCTCGGATATTGGGAAGGAACTGGATTGGCCATTCTATGCTCACTTCTCGTTATAACGTATTGTCTTTGGCTAAGCATCACTGTCAGGTTGGAAATATTTTCATACTTACATATCAGAAAGAAAAAAAAAAGTATACGATTAAACCCTAGAGAGTGATACATATTTTCTTTTTTTCCGAACTTCTGAACCTATTCAGATTTCACTACAAATTATGGCGTCGATGGCGCAAACAAAATCAGGACGTTATTTTACTGGTAAAGCACAAGGCTGATGGTGCGTTGGAAAACGATTCGGAAAACCTGGCGAAAAAACAATCGCGAAACACACAAAACAGGAATAATTATAGCTGGAATATGTGCGGAAGGTCAGCACCGAGATTTCTCTACAATATTCCTTTCAGCCATAATCAAGATCCGACTTATACTTTCCATCAACAGACAAGCTTCGTCTGACCGTTTATGTAGCGAATGATAAGACTTTTTTATAATTTTATTACCAGTGTAAATAGAACAGCAACCAAAATTATATAAGATCCATGTTATGTCTGCTTCACTATAACGTGAACCTCAGTGACATTATTTAATCTTTTTTCTTTTTTTATGATCTTCATGTGTGTTAATTTTAATGTAATTTTCAAGAATATAACATATTTTTATATCCATATTAACGTGTACAAATTCTGGGGCGGGTATAACGATCGGTTGTAAATACATATAAGAAATAGTTTTCTTGCGAAAAGTCACACGAAACAAAGGCGATCGCATAACAATTATATACGCAACGCGTATGAATTTTCGAGCAGTTTTCATCAAGGCCAGCGTTTTCCTATACGTGTGTATAAATAAGTATATCACCCCAATTACGTTTTCCCCCAGTTATTTTTATACAATTTTCATCAATTTAATAATACCATTCGATCTACCAGTACAAGGGATGTTTGAATGTACGAGAAAACGACATCTTGGCTATAAGAATTATATCAAAAATTAATTAAGCGGTCCCCTGATGGCAGATAACGGCGACGTACCTACATATATGTATAATTACAAGATCCATAGGTTCTATTAAAAAAGAATTATCTTTTCCCAGTGTAGAAATTCGAAACGATTAGGTAAAATCATTATGTTATATTCTATCGCAAGGGTAAGGAAAACTCGCTCATGAAATTGCAGCATACCCACAACTCTCTTATAATTTACTAATCTCTGTATTTCCAGCGAAGAATTATTAATAATCATGATATGTTAGCTTCATGAAATGTAATCGGTCGTGGTTAACGTCGCGCGGGTAGTTTTGATGTATGTATAGTATACAACGTAACAGAAAACTTGAGACTGGTAGATATAGTTTCGATGGCGTGATATTGTGGAAACGGGATCTACGTGGAAAGTTATAACTACTTACGGTTTAGAATTATGCATGGTTCTAGGTATGTGAGACGAGGGACATCGAGCAGCTGTCCATCTTGTATATTATTTACATATCTTCACTAGTAGCTATAGCGAGCGAACACAAATCCACTTTTATACTTCTATATCGATGGAAATTCAAAGAGTATCTCGATCTTTTCTACCCTTTGTCGACGCCTGTGTACTTCCCCTCACGTACTAGGTGTATATCTAAAATCAAGTTTATGTAGACATCCTAGCTCGATAAGTCAAATACATGTTAGAAATATGAAAACCCTTGGTGACAGATGCAAATAGAATCTAATAAATAATCGCCAGGGTCGAATATATTCAAATTCCTATTAAGAATTTTGCAAAAAATCTATTCGTATTCAATGAAGAAATAAAAGCTTATTACATATAATTATGCATACATGCCGATCTGAGGAATTATTCATTCATCTGCGTGCACCAATATATTTTCATGGTTTTTTTTTTCTAATTATATGAACTCAATTAATTCGATTCTTTGATCGTAGGTTATGAAATGTATGAACGGTTTAAGTGCAAACGTGGTACGCAGAGGTCGAGAGAAATTGGTCCTTGAAACTACAATAATTAAAATTGTCGCTGAAAAAGAACCCGGGCAATTGGATATTAAAATATCTAACACTTTACCGATCAAGGTCTAATTAATTAGGACGCAGACTACGAAAAATTTATTCGTCCGCTTGATACAAGAAAACTTTGCGCAAAAAAAAGAAAAACTTTTTCAGCAGCACGCAGCATATCGAACAACTGGGAAATGATCTTATGAATTTCTTATTCCAACTGTAGTTAGTTCTTATTGTACCCCAATTTCAATACTAACAGTTTTTTGGCTCTCTAACAACTCTTTTTTAACGTCTGCAACGGGTTAAGTCTTATGACCGCAGTTATGTCAGAATTTTATCAAAATTAGAAAACTGCGATGCGGCCGATCTCTCGCCGATAATCCAAATATAATTCACCGTATACTGATTTTCAATTATTCCGTTCGATATAAGTCTTTAGTAAAAACGGACCATCAGGTATTCGTCGTAGCCGGTGCTTAATAATAATTTCAATTTATAAGTCACGAGTCGTAAACGGGGTTATTTCGACGAGGCTCTCTTCGCAGTTTCATTTCTCCCTTAATTATTCTCCATACATGTGTGCATAATTTTCTTACAACTACAGAGAATGCCTGATTTAATAGGAGTAACCGCCGTCTGTGCAGGTCCTGTAATTAATAATCATACCTAAGTTAATTATTAAACCGTTAGACGTCCTTGCCGACGACCTAAATTTAAAATTTAACATCGTTTTCAACTTGACGATCTCAAATTTTCCCAGTTTAATAAAAAAATAATGACGCGAAGTTTCAGTCAGATACCAATTTCCAAGACGATTTTAATCATCGTTACAATTGGGAAGAACTTACAATTTGGTAGACCTTGAAATTGATGAAATTGGCACCTCTGAACTGTACGCACCTTACGAATAAAAACATACCCCATGCATAGTTAGTTTGTAATATTACAAGAACTGAAATGACGCCACCGCCGCGACGCCTGCGCGTCTGTTTCCATGACAACAAGTAGTACAGGTCAACCACTAGTGAAACGCAGTGGACTCAACGTATTCACCGCAAAACTCAGTATAAAAGCATCGTTATAACGAAACAAAATTTCACAGTTCAAACATCGCTTAGAGAAGCCTCTCGATATAATTTTCACGTAGAGAATCGAGCTCTAAATTATCTCAGTAAAAAATTACGAAATAAAAAGGATTCACACCCGCGGCAGACATTTTCACAGATTCCACCGATAACACCGACTATCCTTGGCATTCGATAAAATAACAATCGCATACAAATGACTCATTGCTGTTAGAGTGTAAAAATTGTGATCAAATAACAGATAATATTTTACACATCACAAATACTCGCTCAACCGATGAGTGATAAGTATAATCGCGCGAACTAATTAACCATAGTGAATTTGAAGTGAGCTGAGGGTGAAAAAAATCGGTTTCCCATAGACTAAAATATTACAAAGACCATTTTCCGATAACGATTTATCCCTTTTATTTATCATTCTTTTCCAATACAGGTGTTTGTACACAGTTTAGTTTAATATCGATTTATTATTTTAATGATAAATTCGTTGCTCTGATGAGTTCCCCGATTCCATCATCGGTAAAAAGTCTTAAGCAAAGTCAGGGTCGAAGGAACAACAATAATACATCGATAAGATTTGTGAAATACTTGAGATCGGAGTATTTATTTACGTGGCAATTATTCGTGGCGACGTGTGCTTGGTGTCACAGGTGGGGACTGGCAAAATATCCAGTCATGTGAAAAAATAAATGGCATTTCCAACGGAGGGCACAACAAATAATCCCCGTACCAATTAACGGACTATGGGCATCTGCCTGGACACTGGTGAGCATATATATAAATAAGAATAGACAAGTAAAAAGCGATACGCGTCTCATTGCTCGAAAAAACTAGGTATATCGTTAGAAAACAAAAGAAAAATAAATAATTCGACCGCTCGCGGGAGCTGGAGACCGGGATCAATTTGTCTGATTAGTTCTACATAAGAAAAAGCCGATTATGTATGTGTAATAAAATTATTAGTCGGGAGACGGTGAGGAGGTGTATACAACAAAATATATCCGTAGAAAAGAAGTACACACGGTTCACGGGCTGAGTTCTTTCCTCATCGATCAAATAAATTGTCTGAAAACGTGCATTGATGCCATACGCATATGTATAACGTATAAAGAGACACACTTACCACATATTTTGCGATGACAACTGCGCACTAATATAATTCATTATTTATATATAGATATAAAATCATGTATACGTATGCAGACCTTATATGCCTCGTATACTCGCGATGACTGCAAACAATAACAAGCTCGGGGTACACCTCATTGATACATCTATACTTATATTATTTTTTATTATTCCATAATATACATATGATCTATTACTTTAATATCGTGCAAGTAACGTGTGGAGAGAGCGGGGGCAGGTTTCTGTAACTTGTTTTTCCTAATTCATAAAAATTCACATATAGTATCGTGAAAACTGAAGAAGAATTCTTACGCGTACAGCAACTATTTACAACGTAAGATTTTACGATAACTATACAGCGGATTGTTAATCATCATTTTCTACGTACTATACATAAATCAGAACACGCGACGTAATGTATAAATTCTTCTCTGGACACCAGCTAGGAATTTTTATCGAATATCCGGTATTTGGAAAACACATCATAATATGTAACACGACATATATAGTTTGCGTTTATATATTAAACGACGCGTCATGGTAACTATAGATTTTATTCATTACACCGTTTATCAGCAATGCGCGTGTTACAGAGTACCTTAGAATTATTCATAAATCACCACGCGAATACTCTCGTTAGCATGACCTCGAAATTCATCTAATTTTTATTTATTCGTTTCCTTTTTTTTAATGGGGGGGGGGGACAGTTCTCACATTGTCAAACTATTAATTTTGTTTTCGTTTTATTCGAATATTGTGATTGAGATATCGTTACGATCTTCGCAGCTGTTAGGTTCGCAAAGGGACGATGAATACCTGTGATATGTAGGAACTATGTAGTTTTTCCCTGCACATTTGTTGACCCAGTGACGTTGATGTAAAATATAAATGAATCCATGAAAAAGTATAGCTGATGTAGTACATGTATAATACAATCTATGTAGAGTATAGGATATATATGGGGGATGAGAGTTTGACGTTCGCATTAGCAAAGAACGACGTGTATGCACATACATGTTACTTCGTTGGTCGCAACTTTGCAAGTTCAAGAGTTTACTCGTGTACGTATGTAAACTTATGTAAACTCATAAAACTAAAGTACATATTACACGTAAGTAGATAGTCGTGCCATTGAAATTCTACGTACATATGTACTACGTGTACCACACCATGTGTTTTTGCATTCTAAATTTATATACTAGAGTAATTAATCCAACTTTTTTGGTAACAATAGGTATATAATACAACTGTTGAATATAAAACGTGTAATTAGCCGATGTAGACTCTGCCCTCTGGAGTGTTTAGGGTGAGAATGAATTCCGACATAATTATTTAGGACTTTTACTTCTATTCGTTGATTTTTTGCAGAGCAACAAAATGGATCGCAGGTATTTGAGGACGGTGAGAGGTGGCGGACAGGAAGATGGCAGGGGGAGGCTGGTCTCCTCTCGACACCACCCGACGGAAATTTTCCCATGCAAAATATTGGACAGGTCCACTTTGAGTCGCCCAAAGTACCTGTCATCTTTGTTCTTGGTAAAGTATCATAAAATATCTACGTATTCAATTTTATTTCAAATAACTAATTATAATACGTGTTTTCTATTCTCATTTTTTATTCCAACCGATTGGTACAGGGGGGCCGGGAAGCGGAAAGGTGACACACTGTGACAATTTGATGCACGAGAAAAAAGGAATCACGCATATCAATATGACGGATTTACTGCAACAATACGCTATGGGAAATGGTCGGTGGTTTATTCATTCAACAATTTAATAACGATAATAATTTCGTGTGGAAAAACTTTTCAACAAATTTAATAATAAGTCAGAGAATTCGCGCACCGGGATTTATGTGTCGATATATAGAGTGAATTGATCAGGGTAGCGGGATCGATGGTTTCGTACAAGGTGCTATAAAGTCGTGCGTGCGGATATAACTGGTCATCCACTTTATATATTGGCACACCCCGCGGCTCGCGCCGATCGCGAAATAGAATCAAGTAAAATTCAATCATTTTTTGTACTCTGTAACTATTTCAGATATGCTGGATTTCGGACTTCTCAGTAGTAAAACCGTGACGGAAGTTCTGATGCTGGAAATGAAAATGTCGCCAACCGCTAAGACGTATCTGGTCAGCGGTTATCCGAGAAATATGAGAGACGTCGTTGAATATTCTGAAAAGGTATTCGTAAATTCATAAAATAACAATTCTCATTCAAACTGTAAAGCGTATCATCTCAAATTGTTCAAAAGTTATCGGAATTGACAACATTAGTCCCTCCACCAAAATTTACTGGATCGATCGTCTCGTTTGGTTCGGTGAATAAATTGTTTTTCTTTCTCTTTGTCCCGACAAATTCTTTCTCTAGTTTGTCAAGGATAATCTGTAGTACAAGAAGCTGGTGTAAAAAGTCGCGTTCTAGAAAAATTTAATAGAGCCAGGAACGGACAGTCACCATAGATAATCCCATACGGAGAAAGTTTGATCGACAATATATGAATTGTATACTACATTGTAAATATAGCTTCATCGGGGATACTTATTTTCCCTATAATTCCTAATTACATGTATCCCTCGTAAATTTCCGTATTTCTCAAAGGATGAATTATAAATAAAGCTGCTCGTACACGTGCATATAGTAGACATCCTCCGGCGTTGACGAGACTTCAGGTTGAAAGCAGGGGAAAAGTTGTTGCCAAAAATGTAGGTTGTGACCTACTGGCCTACTCTTTTACCGGTGACGTAATTGCGTGCGAAACTCATCCCTTATGTTTCTGTCTGTGTATGTATGGGTTAACTTCGGCCGGCATAAGCAAGCGGCTGTATGACATATTAAGTTTTAATACATTATATATTAATGAGTCGATGTACTATGAGTTATTGTCAATATCCTGCTGGAATTTTGTCTGTATTTTAGTTGGCAAACAATCGCGAATTTATCAACGATCCGTGATCTTATCTATCGATCTATATTCTCAGACTGAATTGCGAGCACCGCGGCTAGTTATAAATTGCGATGGGAGAATTTTCGATCCATTTTATAGCGTTGGTTGACAATTTAACCAAGCCGCCAATCTCGAGGGGTTGGTTCGCCCTCTTATAAATAAGGAATTCAACCTAAGGACACTATTGATATCGATCCGTTACCAGTTTACGTGTACCTTCTTCAGACGTTTACGTGACGTATAAAATAAACCACTTCGCATATGTACTATATTTGTCTCTCGATTTTATAACCATTGGTTTGACATACGCGGTAAATAGTACACAGTATTTGCTGAGAAATGTACATGAATTAAGGGTCTCGTAATGTATGCTTAGATTTATATGTTGGCTTGAATTATTTATTTTTTCTGCCACTGTTTCAGATACAAATAGTCAATGGGGTAGTTCTAGTTTCGTGGAGACAAGAGATTTTGGAGAGACAAATCGATTACGGCGCTCAGCTCGGACACGTTATTCTTGGACTAGCTAGAATGGAGCTGAATAATTTTTATAGAAACGTTATGCCCGTTGCCGAATATTTCGATCAAAGTGGAATGTTGGTTGCGGTAAATAGATCTTCAAATGTTATTCTTATCCTAGCTGATCGAATGCAGACTTTAGAAAAGCTTGAAATTCGTCTAAATTTTCAGGTAAACGGTGAAAGAAATCCCAACGAAGTTTACGTTGATTTTCGCGAAGCTGTTATGAAGATCCTTGGAATATCTGATGGAAGCGATCGCGCTGGGAATCCTCCTGGCTCGGTGGAAGCTGAAGTAATATTTAATTCATAATCTCTGTTAAATGTATATCCTCTAAATGATCTGTCTCAACAGGTGAAGGTCGAAAGAGGTTTGATACCCTCCTCACCACTGGTAAAACAAACTGTAGTCGCAGACCTGAGTCCTCCTCCGCCACCAATGTCTCCGGATTTAAAACCATCGAAAACAGCTAATAGACCAAGAAAAGGGTTGCCCTATTTCATCTGGGTCATAGGTGAGGTGTAAAATTTATCTGGAATAATCGATGAATGTTTGAAAAATTTATTCATTTCTACGCTGCAGGTGGTCCAGGGAGCAATAAAGCAGTTCTCAGCTCGCAGGCCATCACCGACGAGAACGGTTGGGTGCATATCAGCATCGGTGGTCTGCTCAGGGGTTTAGCGAGTACAAATCCTATAGTTCGAGACTCAATTCTTGCAGGAGAAATGGTGCCTAGGGACATAGTCATGCAATTGATAGAAAAACAGGTCTTGGTACATCGAGATACCGATGGAATCGTAATCGATGGCTTCCCTAGGGACTCGGAACAGGTTGCTGAATTCGAAAACAAGGTAATTTTATTCTACTCGTATCACTTTCAAGCGTTTCATTCATGGAATCATCTTTCGTACAGTTTGGTCAAGAACCACCACTCCTGCTTCTGGATTGTTCCAAGCTTCAACTGGGGAGAGGAAGACTCGATGACAGCGTCTCTGCTTTTAGAAGAAGGCTGGAAATATTCCGAGAACTCTCATTGCCCATGTTGAAATCACTGGACGGAGAAAATCGCTTGACAATTGTGAGTACAGCAGAGAATAACTAAATTTTTGGAAAATAACTTGGAATTTTTCTCATTCTTATTGCTCTCAATAGATCGACGGTGACACAGATTCTAAAAACGTTCAGGACGAATTCACTGCTGCGTTGAAGCAGCACATTCACAACGCATCTCATCAAAGGAATCCCACAGACGCTGTGAATTCAAATTCAATAAATTCTCATGACCCAGAAACAAAATTGGTAGCTAATAATGTGGTATCGAATGGTATATCAAAGACTGTTAATCAGATAGTGAATACCTTGCCGGTATTTCCTAAGGAAGAATTGTCGAATGGTGTTTCGAAACACGCTGTTGAGTCCATGGTTAATGGCATTGGTAAAACCGTCAAAGAAAGAGCAGTGAATGGTATAAACGGTGGGATAAATTCAATATCGAAACAGGTTCAGGGCTACGTCGATCAAGGGGTTAAAGCCGCGCAGGAAAATGGAGTGGCTAAAATTGGAAATGGGATTGCAAACGGAGGGAAACAACTTATTGCTAATGGCGGTACTTCAATTATACAAAATGGGGTTGCTAACGGTATTGGACATCTTGTTAATGGACATTTGCCCACAAATAAAGTTGCTCCGGTTAGAAATTCCACGACTAACAATATTAACAACGTCGGGAATCCTGTTAGAAATATGTACAATGAGGTTGAATCCTATCAACAGGATTTGCATATTTAAAGTGTGGTAATTTCGAAAAAATATCCGCAAGTTTAACATAGAGAAATAAGAAATATCTGGTAATTATTTATAACTGAAAAATGCTCACCGTAAATTATCCTAGTAGGTGCATACTACGTTAGTCATTCAAATGTGAATAAGATTATAGTTTTTTCTTTTTTTTTTTTTATCAAATACCAGTATCATTTTTCCATGACAATTATAAGTACAACAGTATTACGTATTAATATGGTAAAAAAAACATACATAGGTATCATATCTGATCTTGAGATACAAGATTACTCATCATAGTATGAGCATTACAAGAAATGAAACATAATTTTGATTCATAAAAATCGATGTAAGTGATATACTTAGTTGTATAAGATGTCCTATTTTTGAATGTGCACGTATACATTGAATCTTACAGTCGTTTAATTAACCACTGGGTAATATGTGCATCACAAAGAAAAAATCATATTGCTCACAAGAAGTCTTAGTCCGCTGGCGGATAGGAAATATTGAGATGATTATATTTTAAAGGAAAACATGAAATAAAAAGAAAATTTCAATTTATATTAATCGACAATGTCAAAAGTAACGAAACCACTGAAGATTCGAAAGAATGCAGGTTAATTCAAAGTTAGAAGATTGTATAGTATTGTTACATTGGTTGTTTATTAGAATAATTATACATGCTAGAAATATCTCAAGCGTATCATAAATGAAACCGATTGTTATAGTATATTTGATCATTACCAGATAGTGGCGAAGTGCCTTATAGCATGTACTACATCGAATTAATCACTTATATGTATGATAGAAATTTTTTTTAATTGCAACTGTAGTACAACGGTCAATGTATACCATTATTGTGAACTGCAGTGATATTTATATTTATTCAGACCAAATCGATTGTTTAAGAGAGAAATAATGATGATAGATCAAAGAAAGCATTTCAACGGACGGTTATTATAGCTGATAATTTATAAGTGACTTATTATATATGTCGAGTAATCGATAATGTATAAATTGGTTGTTACATACCTATATGTCTAGTATTTTTTAGAATAATCAAAACAATATTTGGATGTTAATTGAAGTAGACATCTTGTCACTGATATTGGAACCCATTTATTATTAGAAAACAACTCTCTGTGTAAATAATTCCATGATCTGCATTGAAATACATTAATACGCCGTGCGAAAATGGACGGCTGTTTGTACGAGCCGTGGTATGTATTGAAATACATTAATATGTATTTCATATCGTTGATTTATCAATAAACATCTACTACTCTTGACTTGTGTAATTAACATTGATTGCACCCTTACCTGCCTAACGTTAATCCAGATTCTCTGCTCTTGGGTTTCTGGAGCTCCTTATTTTTTCTAGGGCTGTCTTCCTGTGTTGTGTCTTGTGAGGCTTACAATCAACTCTATTCAAATTCCAGCCTTAGATTTTTATCAATATTTCACTTTTTCAATACTTTACTCAATAAATCAATATGACATCGATAATAGTGCTGGTAAAATTAACACTTCCTGTGTTAGCTAGGTTAGCTGGTCGGAGCAACCGGCAACGAGCGACAGTCACGAGGTAAAATAACAACTTGCGTGCGACGCTTGGCGCGAAAGCGTTTGTACGAGTCGTGGTTGCTTGCGTACGGCTTTTGTTGTAAGTGCCGCCATTGTTGATGACTCACGGTCAACAATTCAGTACGGTTTCAACACATAATTGAGATATTAATTCGTGGAAGAATCATGGCAGAGTCAAACAAAAACGATAATCTTCAATCCGATGTAAAGTCTCGAATCAACGTTAAAATTCAACAGGTTCGTTTGAGTTTGATTTAAAACTTCATGCAACGAATATGTCTGTCTTTGTGATAAGAGCAGCCAGTTTAGTTTTCTCTGAGATATCTCAGCTTATCGGAAACAAAGGTTTAAATGCACCTTACTTGTCCCCGCAGATGAAATGGCTCGAAGAACGCCTTTGCGAAGTGGAACATGATTCGAAGCTGAAGAAGAATTTGTCGGTGATTGATGGGCTGCAAATCAAGTATTCGCAAAAACTGGAATCCTTAGATAGCGCGGAGAAAAATCATGCCCTCGAAGCTCTGAGCGAAAGAATTCGTGGCGAAAATGAAAGGGTGATGAGGAAGAAAATAATATCCAGTAAGGAAAGAAGCCAGGAACTCCGCAGAAACAACTTGTAATTAAAGAAAAAATAAATACTACCAATTCAGAATCTGGTGTACGACCAAGCGAGCTGATACATGTAAAATATTTTTTTCCGTATTCTTTCCAGGGAAGCATTTGAAAATCAACTAGCCGAGATAGGTCCGATGTTCTGGAAAGCCTTGACCGATTACGTAAGATAATTTCCTTCTGGGTGTATAATTCATGCTCTAATTATAATTGTATATTTGCCTAGAAGATTTGTACAATAACTTACCTGGACTTTCCAGAGCAAAGAAAACCAGCAAAATGTAATCGCGGAGAGAAAATTAGAACAGCAGCAAAACTTGAATGAAGTTGAAACTGTCGACCGAGAAATGGCGGCGCTCTCTTCCACGTTTAATCAAATCACCGGAAATGGAGTGGCAGAAGCTACGAATCTAAAGAAGTTTACCGCCATCTGGTATAAATATGAATACATTATTGTTAATATTATTATTCATATCTTTATTATCATTACCATTGCAATATAGTCAAAGGATTTAAAATAAATCGGCGCATTTTTCCAGGACGGAATCAAACGATGCCAGAGACCTGGCAATTACCCAAGCTGAACGTTCCAAGGAAGAATTACAGCACAAAGTCAAGCAAGGCGAAAGAAAAATGGCAAACCTGCAAAAATCGATTCAATAATTTATTGTTTCAGTATGAATTTGTGGATTAAAATACGG
Source organism: Athalia cordata (assembly GCA_963932425.1). Taxonomy (NCBI): domain Eukaryota; kingdom Metazoa; phylum Arthropoda; class Insecta; order Hymenoptera; family Athaliidae; genus Athalia; species Athalia cordata. The sequence continues at coordinate 40,646,288 of OZ010626.1, forward strand.
ATTAACTTATATTGAATAACTTTCACGCTAGCTATGTTCCAATAAATATAATTTGTAAGAACAATACATATAATAGATTAATAAATATGTAATAACAAATGTAATAGTCCAATTGTAACACCTTGAAGTATTAAGTAAAGTGCAAATAAAAAATTAGAATAAACAATGTATGGTGATAATTCATACCTGTATTCCGCGGGCCAGTTCATTGCAGCCGTCTATAACAATATTCACGATTCAAAAGGCCAGACTATGATGCCACCGCGACGTCCTTATCGCTGCATCATACTTCCTGGGGATACCACAGCTTCCGTCAGCAGCCCCTCCCATTTCGAATATATTCACAGTTAAAACTGTTCCAAACTTTACCAGTCTGCTTTGTTCACCAGTATCAGCTCCCGCAAAACATGATTCAAATGAATTAGGTGTTGCTTGATTACATATCACGTGCCGTGTGTGAAGTTTATCTAAATTAAAATAATGGCTATAGGCGTAATGTACCCTGAAAAAAGGATTGGAGTTCTTTTCATTTGCTTTTTCCTGTCGTCTGTTTTCGTCCTCGAAATTCGGGGACAGACGAAAACCAGCGTTGACCCGTGCACCCTCCATCAAACATGCGGGGAGTGTATTAGAACCCCGAACTGCATATGGTGCGGGGAAGATGTGAGTGTGTACATACTAATTCGTATGCTTAGAAAACTATCGATCGATGCAAGGTGCTTGGATTTTTAATGAAAATTCTAATTGCAGAGACAACCGAGCGATAATTTGGGCGTTGGTTCGTCGCCGCGATGCGTTAACCGAAAAGTTACTCGTGTAAAAGGTGGAAATTGGTGCCGTCCAGAGATGATTGTTGACCAAAAAAGCTCTATGGATATTTTACAAGACAACCCTTTTTCAGCGATAAAAGATAAACAGGTCCAGATAACGCCGCAACGTATAAAATTGGTCATGCGTCGTGGTGAGTAAAAGTTTGTACTGATTCTGCCAACTTATGTGCAAAGTCAATGTATATAAATCGTAGTTATATTCATGTAGATCCTAATTTCAGGTGAAGAACAAACTTTAAGTGTGTACTACAAACAGGCCGAGGATTATCCTGTCGATCTTTATTTTCTCATGGATCTATCCGCCTCGATGGAATCCAAAAGAAACAACCTATCACGACTTGGAGAAAAGCTGGCAGAGGTCATGAGAAAATTAACTTCCAATTTTCGCCTTGGTTTTGGTAGTTTTATCGATAAAGTCGTACTCCCCATGACGAGTACACAACCAGAATGGTACCATCCAGAAGATAATAATAAAATTACTAGAGCTTTGCAGGAGCGGAACGATTTCACGACGTTTTTTAATTATAGGGTCAGTAAGGCGTGCAGGTTGTTGAACGGTAGCGTTTGCGCGCCGTCCTATGGGTACAAAAATCAAATGCCGTTAACGAATGATACCGGAAAATTTGCGGTGAGTAATTGAACAGTATATTTCTGATATAAGTCAATTAAACTCTGTACGTTTTGAAAGTCGTATCATTCCATTTAGCAAGAAGTTAGGAACGCACCGATTTCCGTGAATCTAGATCTTCCCGAAGGAGGACTGGACGCTATAATGCAGACCATTGTGTGCTCGAATGAAGTAGGATGGCGAGAACACGCCCGGCATTTATTAGTGTATTCCAGTGACGATAAATTCCACATTGCAGGCGACGGAAGGGTGAAAAACAATAAATAAACAAATCTAAGAAAGTGTGATTGATACTCAGTTGTGGCTAACACACGTCTGTGTAATTATTATTCCACGTTTTCAGCTTGCTGGAATTGTAGAGCCGAATGACGAGCTTTGTCACCTCGACAAAAATGGTTTTTACACTCACGCGGAGCTTCTGGACTACCCCTCGATTTCCCAGATTAAAAATAAAGCTCAAGATCACAACGTGAATATAATATTCGCGGTGATTTCCGAAAAGCAAGAAGTATACGAGATGTTAAGTTCCCGCATAAATGGCTCGTCCGTCGGAATTCTTGACGAAAATTCTACGAACGTTGTAGATCTTGTCAAGGGAGAATACGAGGTATGGTCCAATTTATGCGTGATTCCATTTCCATAGGCACATGTAATTTGACTTCTTTTTATTTAAATGCTAATATCCGTTTTAAAGAAACTTACCAACGTGATCACCATGGTCAGCAACGCAAGTGGTATGCTAGAAGTAAAATTCTACACCAACTGCCTCGAAAAGAACGCGAAAAAACCACTGCAAGAAAGAAACAAGTGTAGTGGAGTCCGGGTGGATACGGTCCTGAAGTTCGACGTCACCATAAAGGTGAGGGAAGCGAAGGAAGATAATATTTGTATATATCCAATAATGACAAACCGATACATACTCAAATGAATATTGTACCAGGCCACCGATTGTCCAGAAAATCCAGCAGACTGGCGTCAGACCATCGAGATAAAACCTCAAGGTGTTAATGAACGGCTGCTCGTAGATGTCGAAGTGATCTGCGATTGTCCATGTTCGAGACCAGGTCATCAGGTGGGAGCTTTTATCCGATAATTGGAATTCAAAACCTTTGCTCAAGTTAATAATATATCTGAAAATAATTCAATATAAATACATTCCAGAATTATAATCCGAAATCTGACAAGTGCAGTGAACACGGAACCCTAACATGCGGTACGTGCGATTGCGATGACGGATATTTTGGAAAACAATGCAATTGCCAAGGGGATAGTCTTGTGGCTCAGTCTGCGGAGTCCATGGAAGTTTGTCGTGGCGACAAATCTACGACAACTAAAATATGCAGCGGTCATGGAACCTGCGTTTGTGGAGCCTGCAACTGTAACACTGGACCAAAAGATGGAGATAAATTTTACGGTGAATTTTGTCAGTGCGATAATTTCTCATGCCCTCGATCCGGTGGTCAGGTAATTCATACGTTATAAACCCGAAAAATTCGTCAAATTTATTAACTCGAGTACATTACTAAACTTTTTATCGATAATATATGTGTTTCAGGTTTGCGGTGGTCCAGACCGAGGACGTTGCGATTGTAAAACCTGCGTATGCCACCCGGGATGGGGAGGAGAAGCTTGCGATTGCATGACAACGAATTCCACCTGCTATCCTCCTGGAGAAAACAGCAAACGTTGTAGCGGTTTCGGAGATTGTGTTTGCGGGCAATGTATCTGCGATAAAACCGAAGGAAGAGGTGGACAATTCTGCGAAGAGTGTCCGGTCAGTGCAACAAAAAATTCTATTGAATTTAATTTTAAAATTCATCGTGAAATCGATGTGAATTTATCGAATATTTTACAGACGTGTCCCAGCCAACGTTGCGACGAATTGAAGGACTGTGTAGAATGTTTGGCTTATCAATCAGGACCCGAATTCGATTTGGGACCCGACTGTCCCAAGTGTTTGAACATTGATGTGGAAACTGTACGTACGATAATAATTTAGCCGATAGGATTTATTACGAATAATTGATTTCAATTAATCCAAATTGGTAGGTTGACAAACTCAGTGAAGATCCAAATGCTTATAACAAAGAGACCCACATTTGTCCGATGCCGGATTCTTCTGGGGGCACATTCCTTTTCATATATACAACGACCAGGGGTGACACGAGCATAACCGAAGTAATAGCGGAGAAAGAAAAGAAGCATCCAGCACCTACAGTTAGCGCTTACAGTAAGATTCTTTGCGACAAATTTTCCATCACGAAAATATGGAGCTAACGACCAGTGAACCCCACGTTTATTTTTTTGCATCTAGGCGTTGCAGGAGGCGTAATCGGGCTGACATTGTTCTTGGGTCTACTGGGACTTTTAATTTGGAAACTTCTGACCATGTTCCACGATCACAGGGAATGGGTAAAATTCGAAAAAGAAAGAGTCAGTGCCAACTGGGGACGGGTGAGCAAAAAATCAAATGAATTATAAAACGAATGTCAATCTGAAAATCTCATGATATTTATGTTCTCAACAGGGCGAGAATCCGCTCTTCAAGGCGCCAACTTCAACATTTAGGAATCCAACATTCGGCGAGAATACGAAAAGCTAGTTTTGAAAATCAAATCCCATAAAAATTAAAAAAATATTAACATTACAGTAGTAATTTATGTAACATACATCAGCTATAAAATTCGCCGAATATACTACGCATACAGCGTTTCTACTAAACCGTGTTAACTATTTATTCCCGATGTTAATGACATGTGTTACGTACCTATAGGCATCTAGTAGATATTGGTATAAATCGAATACAGATTATCACGTTACCAAGAAGTAACAGTTCACGGTTGTTACGGAACAAAGGATTTTCTTTTTTGCCGTATTCTAGCTTCTGAATAGTAGCCGGCTAAGGTTCTCGATCATCAATGAGATTTTTACAGAGGAACTGTGTGGATACAGCATGAGTTTTAGAAAACACAATTAGTTGTACAAAGATCGCTTGGTATTATGGTTATTATATACATAGGTATAGTATATATATACATGTATATAATATAGTCGGAAAAGGGGTCCAAATTCGATCGTACAAATTAAGACTTTTACAATCGATGGATAAACGAATCCCTGACTTCCGCGAATTCGGTATAACTACTAATTCCTCGTATAAGACAGTCACGCGTTAAACGTTTTAAAAGTTTGAAAATCGAACGCCAATTGTCAGGAAGAAGAAAAAAACGAACCTTCCTAATTTCGACGTGACGATCGTGTCTTTTTCGTGTCTTTATTGTGTCACATGACGACAATCTCAGCAACAATATACTTATAATCGTATATCCCTGCAGGGACGATGGGAGACCACGGATGTTTATATTCTCTATTTGATTGAGTTGTTATTGTTATGTATAAAAGAGCTAGAATACATCTCAATCCAGCGTTGCATCAGATCTTTACGCACCTTAATTCGAAATCCTACGAGATTCTTAGAAGGAAACGGGACTTGCCCGCGCGGTAAATAAAAGGGTTGTACAAAAAAAAAAAAACCAACGACGTGCAGGTTAGATATAATTGTCTTTTTCAACTGCTTTGGCTCATTTTATGTTATATATACGTACATCTACACAAGATGATTATATTAGTCACATTCTTAGCAGAGATGAAATATAATCCTTCTCATTGTCAGATAAATTCCTGGAAGGCAAATGGATAAATTAACGCATCAGATGAATCTTATTATGAATAAAATTGCAAGTCAGTTTATAAGTAGCTGTACATATAATCTCATCTGTAGTTTGATATAGTTGTAACAACGACTTTATCGACTGCTACTTTCCCTTCCATGGACCAAAAATGGATCTAAAAATTTTACCTTTGAACTCATTCATCCTTTTTTTTTACCATTTATTCAGCGCAAACATTTTACGAACCATAATATCTGTCGATAGCGAAGATAGGATTCGATAGATCCGAGACGGGAAAATTGGAAAAATTTATTTACATCCTTTTTCGACTCTTCCATCGATGATTTTTTAGCGCCGTGTGAAGGAAAAATGTTGAAGCATAAGATCAATAGCAGCAACAGCAGCAGCAGCAGCAGCAGGCGGACAGCATAATACGCCATGCTGTTTAATTGGCGCGTAACGAGTCGCCCAATCAACGACTTGGATCTCCTCCGCACGTTCTCTCCGCTTAGGTATTCGTATACCTATACATGTATAAAGTCACGACCATCTGTATAGGTATATGATGCATAAAAAGAAAACTTTTAAAACAAGCTACATAGAACCAAAATGAATAAATAAAATGAGGGGGAAAAATATAAGCCAGAGAATCGATACACATATATGCTTGCGTACCTGATTACTCGGCTCATATTTTTGACCGCAAATTATCTGGGCTCCCATTTGTATAGCGTTTACAGAACAATGGTAAAAAATTACTTTTTTATACCGTCTAAGATAATGTCTGTATAGCAAGTGAAAAAGTCATCTCGAAAGAAATACATCAATGTGTACATATATCGAGTCGTGTTTCTAAGAACTTTTCTAACTGCAGCAGATAAGAGTGTTGCATGAGAAAACAGATGAAATATCGCAAAATTTGTAAAATAGCGTCTGCGTTTATCTCCATGTACAAAAAAATTCTACTTAGATCCTGAAGTATATATCGTTGAAGATTTTTTTCAAGAATATAATGAACATGGCGAATGTATATCTATAAAGTGTTGTATATACGAGTATATAAAAATATAATAAGAGAGGATATCGGTTAGAATAGTTGTATACATATTTGTAGCAGTGAGAGCTGAAGGGGTATACAAAAAAAGAAGGTGAGCTCTAAATCACGTACGCGCGTCAAATAGTTTGCTGGTTACAGATTTTATTGATTATTTTATGACCGCGAACAAGGTACACACCACAGTAAATCTTAGCGCGTGGCGCGTCAAGGATTCAGCCTACCGTCCGAGAGCTGTTCCGAGCCAAGGAAGAAGAAGAAGAAGAAGAAGAAGAAGAAGGAGAAGATGAAGAAGAATAAAAAGCTGAAGAATAATAAGAAAAAAAGTAAATAAAAAAACTTTGATCCCGGTATACGGCGCCAATTATCCGCACCGCAGAGTACATTGTTATAATACAACCCATCGTTTTACAGTCGTCGAGATATACCATAGAATGTACTATACATATATATGTATATGTTGTACATAAACCGACTCGATACAGTTTTTGTTTCTTAGAATCATCCCCGCTCGTACACATGTTATAATATCCAGTAAAGAATAAAGAATATCACAAAGCGCGTAATTGCTGCATGACCGCATATCGCGCTAGCTAAGCTATTATATGTGTAGTATTATTTGTACGCGCCGAGCGTTTAATCCATTTAACAAACTCATTATGGATGAGATATTCCTATCGTTTACCAGATTGTATACGTATACGTAGGCATGCAGTGGTATGTGTGTAATAACATCTGCGTGCGCGATCCACAACCACCGCGAACCATTCAAACTCAAAGAGTATTAGCGCTTGGCACCCCTGCGGTTTGATTTACGGGCCCTTGCTAACGAGCCGCGCCATGATCGCGGCGCGTCTTCCAGTTCACATATATACCTTGGTGTATACATGTGTTATTTTCATGTGTATATACATAGATACTTTGAGGTACGTATATATATTTTTTCCGTATATCTATACGTGCCCTATGGCGTTCACGCGGGGAAGGAAGCGAGCTGCACTTCGGCAGCTTCTTCTCCTTCTTCTTCTTCTTCTTCTTCTTCTGTTTCTCGATTATCAGCTCAGTTACGATCACGCGGAGTGTGGGTTTTGTTATAGTATAAGTCGCATATAGAAAGGACGAAGAGTTGAAGAGACCTGAGGCTGATTGGCCCGTATTTGGTTATAATTAAGCCCCCCACGGCAGCCATTAGCGATGAGAGATTCAAACGAACAACATTGTTCTAAAAACTAAAAAAGACCGCGCGGCGTAAATCATGTTTAATAATATCCAACTGCACGATATCCGCGGCCTACGCTTATACACACCAGGTTTGATCTTCGTACTTCAGAGAATATGAAAAAATAAAACAAAAAAACAAATTGGTAATAAAAAGAAAGGAAAGATGGCGGCTACTATGGGTACCAAGAACAGCACGCGTGCAGCGATTTACAATATCAAGCTCTCGTTATCACCCGCGCGATCACCGATATTATACAAGCCATTATACATATGTACACAGGTATATATACCATGTAAAACATCATATAGGTATACAAACCTACCGCACACACACAAATCCCTTCCAAAATCAATTACCATCGATTTTTACGCCAAGATAATTGATACCGGGTAATATATAGCCAGCTATAATTGTCTCGTGAGGTGAAACTATTTGTAGATTGATGGATTCGTTCCGGGGCAAGTTATATGTATTATTATCCGGCATATAGTGTCTTTTTTATCTTTTATTTCATTTTAATTTTTTCTTTTTTTTTTTTTTATTCAGCAAGCAATTTACAAAAGATATGAACGAAAAAAGGAATAAGCATATAGAGAAGCAAAAACAAATGGAATTATTATATCCCTAGCCGTAAATTTATATAGATGTGATGGTATCTATTCACTGAAAATGGCGTGGAATGAATGTATATAAATATATATATGTTTAACGAATCAAATACAATAATTACTAATTATACATTCTCTGGGACCGCCTCTGTTTGGTTTAGGTTTACAATATTCATCATAGACCAACTGAACGTATATATACCTGTAATATGCCATATATATACTATACCTGTACGATAGTTTTTACAGCGTATAGCTATGACCGAATATAATTAATGGAGCTGGTAATGAGCTGATTATTATTAATATTATTTAGCCGAGGTTAAGCCGCGGCGCGACCTCAAACTGTAGCCTTTGAGTGGAGCCTGGGCCTTAATTGAATCTGCCAATCACCGTAATGAGCCCTAGCGCCAGTCTCCTCCTTATCTTATATATATGTATATCCTATAAATACCTATGTATTATGGGTATATATATTTATTATAAGTATGCAATTTATGTATATACCTATATGTATATTAAACGGGATCCGCGATCGAAGAGTATTATACATACATATATACCTAATATTAAACGCGCGCTAAGCGCAATAATCATCATCATGATTATCATCAAACTTAAAATGATTGGCCAAAATTCGTTATATCACGGAATCTCAACATCCGATTAGATGCATGTTTAAAAATTAGTACGCGCATGTATTTAATCATAAATGAACCATATAAGAATTGTTTTAGGAGAAAAGAAAAAACAAAAAAGAAGAGATACGCGTAACAATTCGGGTGTTTTTAGGAATGCAATATTACGCGACACAGGTACAAGAGTATATAGGTATAATACGTATGTATAAGGGCTGCAAAAGACGGATGGGTTTACTTATGTGTCGAGAGACGGGGAGCGAGCGGGGTTATAAGTAGCTGTGATAAGCCAATGCGAGACAAATGTTCACTCTTAGTTCTTACGATAATAGAATACATATATATATACAAAGTATATGGTATATAGGATAGGATATGAAGCAGCTTTTTGGCCCTTAGGGTCCATTCGACGCATTCCATGATGACTCACCTCCTCAACTAATACTCTCATATATATTTCTTCTTTTCTCTCAGAACTTCATATATACCTAATATACTTGCGTACGATCAAGTAACACATATTTTCATTTTTTTTTTTTTCCCGTTTTTTTCTTCTGTTACGTGCGGAGAATCAGCTGTGCAATGTGAAGATTTTAATTTGAATATTATAGCGGTAAAATAAGAGAACGTATATAATGTAATGTAGTTTGATGATTTTATCTCGGATCTTACGTTATTTTATTTATCTATTTGGTTTTCTTTCGTTTTTTTTTAGCACATACACCTGCAGATGGAATATTTAGATTATATTTTCAAACCTGCAGCACCAAAGGGGTGTGGCACCCTTCGGATCGTTTAGTGCGGCTCCAGGCTAGTGGAAGGCAGGTAGGTGGAAGCGATAATAGGAATTAACGCGGAATGCGCAGCTACTTTCGGTTTAAGCGTTTTCGAAAAACAAGCTATAGGTTATACAAAAATAGCTGTATTATACGGAGACTGCGAAATTATGAACAAAAAAAAATTAATATACGTAACGATATAACAGCATGAATGTAAATTTTATGAATAAAGGAAAAATCATTTTTTCACGTTATGAAGAAAGAGTAAATAATTACGCGTAGGTGGTACTGCAGCTTAATGTATTTTTACATACTGTCAAGTAGTATAACGTATGTATGTTTTTGTTTATATAAAAAAAAAAAAAACGAAGTGTTTAGTTGTATTATTTTCCAAGCTGTCCCGCACGACGACGACTTCTGACCTCGCGGTTTTTTTTTTCTTTTCTTTTTATTCGTCTCTTCAGATCCTTCTCAAGAATCCTTTTCTGAGAGCTGAGGAATTAATAGATTAGCAAAGGGCACGTCTCCTCTTAATTTCATCCCATTTTAATACCGCGCGTTGCGCTGCGCAGAGGGGTACCTATATACATAGTATATAACTATATATATGTACAAGGGGTACCTACCTATATCAGGAGCGAGTAGCCGAGGGTCCGACCGAGGTAGTATCGCCGATTACCAGGTCGCTTATATACCTATAGCTTTACAGGTATGTATCTCGTACATATGTATCTATACAAAAAGAATCCAGGGACCCTGGGCCCCGACTCTTCTGTCTCGCCCATCGGATCGCTGCCCGTCGTACGAATTAGTCGGAATTACCTAGTGCAGCAGGATCAGGAGCAGTCTTTTTCGGTCCCGGGGCTTCGCGTCCAGCGGGTACATTAAAATCTGTATACATACGCACCGCATACATAGCTATATGTATAAGGACGGATCATCGCCTCGGTGCTTCCGTCCGTACCTACACACCTGATACATAGCGATACACATGCGTATTATACGGCTCGTACATACGTGTATAATAATATTGAAGGCGACGACGTGAAATTAGCAGCAACCGATTATTACCTATCAATGGATAGATGTATATTTCAGGCATTCCAGGTAAAACGGTGCTATTAACGATAAACAGCTACCGACTACCGCCCTGCACACCGACTTCCGTCTATTATTTTCCCATATACTATATAATAGGAATATAAATACAATGTACCGCGGGTAGTACATTATATAGGTATAAAAATAGCTGATCGATCTACATATGTAGATACGATTGATTTCAATGTTACGTATCATATACAAATATATGTAATCGTTCACATACATATATTTACGAGTAAAGCCGAGGCGATGATTTAACGCCGAATATTATTACGTGATTTTCAGTTTCTTTTTTCTCTTCCAAAGATATATAAACAGAGATCATCATCCGGGGAGGTGAATATAAACAAAAAATATGCTCTCGAAGTATGTGTTACACCGTACGTATGTGAATATCACGATATACATATGTATGCACGCATATAACATAATCGTGTTGTAGAATTGTTTTAAATACGCAGCAGGAGTTCGGGGGAATCCCCGTCGCGGGGCCGGCCGTCTTTATATCGAGATTATTTATTGATAATCGTAATTGTCCGTTCGGAAAATAGACGCGCGAGTTCAAGATATGGGAGTATATGGCACTGTTTTTTATTATACGCTTTTTCGTCTCTTCTTCTTTCTCGACCCGAACGCGCGCCCCGGGGACGCTATCAACGAAGCTGCAGCGTTATATATGCGTAGCGACGCGAAGGCAGCGACGGTACGAGTGTCAATCGTAATAAACCTAATTGCGCACCCATATTACATGTATATAGGTATAGGCGGTTCGTGAGTGTGATTTTATGACATCGTTTTACCTCGTTTACTCGGAACTTGTTAAATAAACTTTATAATACACCACACGTATGTTCGCGAAACCCCACAGAGTCATTCAATAATTACAGTGATTTGTTAAAAAAAAAAAATTCGTTTTCACCGAGAAATAAGGAGAAAGAATTGAGAGAGGAACAAAAAAAGAAAGGAAATGTGACGTGCGAATAGAAGAAAAAAAAAAATCTCTTGCTCTTCGCGCCAGAGAAACTTATACAAGCTATATCTATACATTTTATACACGCATGCTAAAAAGCTATCTGCAATAAAATAAAACTACAGTAATTTATTATACCCGAAGTAATATTATTTGCGCGTGGGCGTTTATTATACACTTCCCAAAAGTTGACGTCTTTCAGGCCCTTAGAGATTGCAAAGAGAAAATGAAAAAAAAAAATGAAAAAGAGAAAGAAAGAGAAAAAGAATCATCGACAAATTGTTTGCATTGCAGTTTGAAAAGACATGGTTATAATGTTAGCTATATGTATGTATTATACCCTTTTTATTCATTTCTATGTATCTCGCATTGCACATTAATATACGACGCGATGATAATGATGATGCTCCGCAGAGTAGACAGATGGGCCAAACGATTTGGATATAAATATTTCGATACATAAATGTTGCTATACCTCTAGGTTGTAAATTTCAAGTATTACGACTCGTCCACGAATATTACAATTCCGATGTGAGACACGGTTCATACTATTTTCTCTTCGGAAGCATACGGGGGTCGGAGGAAATAATATTTAGCTCGTTACCACGTTACCGAATAAGTTTCCGGTTCTCTAGTTATATTATACGCGCGCACACATATAACTTCTCAATGAGCAGGGTTGTAGGAAAAAATGTCCATATACTATGTTGAAATTACAACGATTTCGATATAGAAATGATAGAAACGGAACGTAAAAACTAACAAGTTATTGAATTAGGGATGATTATAGGACATAAAACAGACCGGCGTTAACGAACCCTTAAAACTTCCATTCTCTTTTAAGTTTCCCCCATACCCACGATATTCGACCAGCCAATCAAAAAAGATCACTTTTATACTCGGGGTGGTCTTGCCGAACACGCGGTTGCCACCTGTTGCATGAAATAAACACCCCCGAAATTCATCTTGTAAAAACTGATTAAAACGAGTGAATTTTCGGTTTTATTAAAACTTCATACAGCACGAAGTACGTAAACGCATACATCGCGGAATAGGAATATGGGATATAAATTCGTTCTCTATAATATAACCGTTTAAATGTTGCTTCAGGTTTTTATTTAGTTATTTATGTATTTTGTGAGGCGACAAGGCGTGTGGGTGTCGAAACCCGGTGAGCTCCCCGGGAGCCCCAAAGTTTGTTTGTTCTTTTTTATTTTTATTTTTATTTTTTTTTTAGTTTTCTATCTTTTATTTTTTGGGACCCCGCGTGGAGTTGCGCGCGTTTGGTACACGACAGGTAAAAAGACACGCGTATGCTCACGCCTCTATCGGGACATGGGACAACAAGTCAACAAGAACAACATCATCGAGAACAGGGTATTATGTATATGTATACCATGTATACTGCAGTCCCGATGCCGAAACGAAAGAGAAAGAGAATTTTCTAGTTCATTCCGTACTCGAATACCTCATACTCTATTTTAGTACGATCTGGAATAGAAATAATCTGACAACGTTATATGAATTTAAAAATCGCAGCTTGGCGCCACTATAATAAACTTTAAATTATCGAATTACGGTACCATTATTTCAAAAGAACCCCACGTGACGTTTAAATATGTCATAAAGTTAGATTTTTAACGATTCAACTACATATGTGTATATATCACATGTATATCTGTATGTATGTATTTGAATGGAAACCCCACGGTGGAAGATTTCCTTTCTCATTCTTTTCATATATAATTTTATTTATATTCACTACCCTATTTATATGAAAACCGTTTCATTGGGCGGACAATCGCTATTCTAATATTTTCTAATATACGACGACGTATGCGGTATTATAAGTCCCGCATGTGCGTTCTTCCTAAAAGTTAATTTATAAAAACCTAGACTCTTTTTTTCTACCGTCCTTATATCGTAATAAACTAACGCACACCTCTTAAAAAAAAGAGAGGGAAGAAAAAAAAAAACACAAAGAAGAATTTCTTACCTTCGACTAATTTCCATATACCTGATCAGAACTTAATAACAGTCTGTCTTAATTAAATTAGGATTTCTCTTCTAGCCCCGCGTCTATGCTGAAAAAGTGGGCGTGTCCTGCTTCATCCGTCGCATCCTTAATACCCGACGCACTATAATATAGGTAGTTTCAGTTTCATTGGCTGCAGTATAGTATAAAACACGAACAGAAAAATATATTATTTACAGATTTTCTTATTCCATTCACTAATACACTTATGTACTATTATCTACGCTTATTGACCAGACGTTAAAATTGACGCGTGCATAAAACGCATTGGAAATAATCAATTCATATTATAACACACATACACCTACCCTTGATTTGTTGCATTTCTATTTTCATTTTATAACCCATGGACACATTGTCTAAAAAACTATTCGTTTATAGGGTTTGTCTGAAAAGGTATGTGTACGGTTTGTACATAGGTATATATGTACGTACGTAGGTATGTATGTATCTGTATGTATATAAGGAGGTCGAGTTGAGTTAAACGGCTGGTATAATATTCACATTCTTTATTCTTTAACGACCTCTGCAGCGCCGTCCGTCCGTCCATTCTGTTCAGCAGCTATCTTCCAGTGTTATAAGGTTTTGGGACCACGGAATATCCTTCGAAATGCATTTGTTTGCATTGGATCTTGAATTTTTACGATTATATTCCAATTTATTACGAAGCAAGTTTTTTTTAGGGGTTTCTTTTCCCCTCACTCTCATCCTTTTCTATCTCACTTATGAAAAAAAAATAAAAATAAGAGAGAGAAATATTAACTGATTTTATATTCATATACGCGGTGCCTCCCGAGACACCAGACTAAAAAGCTTTCCTCTTTCTTCCTTCCTTTCTCGTTTCGTCTTCGGCAATTTAACTTTATTTTATATTTCTGAAATTTTTCTCCAAGGAAAAACTCACCAACAACGCCCACGTATATACTTACATAAAAAACATATCACAAACACAAGGAAATTATCAATACGTATACGTATCTGTATAGATATTTTTGAACTCTATTATAACCGAGTTAATTACGGTGAGATATAACTGATTAAAATTTGAGAATGGACGTCGTATCTCAAAGGCAAACCAGATTTTACGACCACGTCTCACAATCAAAAACCAAAAGAAAAAAATTACAAAAGTAAAGTAGAAAAAGAAAGGAAAGACTGAATAATATATATAAACATTTTGACCGGACTATAAACCTACCTTAAGTGACGACGTTATAACGAGAAAAATAAAAAAAATACTTCTATATAGGTACGTCTCATATAATACACTTTATATTTATCGGTTAAATAGTCTAGCCAAAGAGTCGCCAGAATATATAATGTATATGTATAACAACCCTTTTCTCTTTATACATAACACGTCAGCACCACCCTATACGGAATCGTAAATTCGATGATCCAGCTAGAATTTTTGATTTGAATATAAAAAGCGAAAAACGAAAAAATTTTGAGCGCTACACGCTTTTATTTTATTCCCGTCATATTCCAGCGATATTCTTTTTTTTCTGCTTCTTCTTCTTTTGCCACTTTGTTGCTGCGATGCGGTGCCTAAAAATCCGGGCGCATTGATGCAGCTCGTCCTTGTTGCTCCTGCGGAGTGCGGGCTGTCAGCGCGACTTTGAAATATCGTTCTACCGGCCAACTAGCAGCCAATAATTAGTTTACTCCTCATTACCGTTCCTCAGGAGTTATTAGGCGAGGAGGAGAAGCGCAGCCCCGGAGATCGGAGGAGCTAAGAAATCGAAGAACAAAAGTCTAATTAACCGGACGTTTAGGGGTCACGGCGTATTCCTTCATAAATTTCTCATTTCATTGAGAAAAATGAATGAAATTATAATGGTAATTAGATGGAGAAAGCATCGTGCAATTTGTGCAGAATTTTTTCTTCTCATCCTCGATGATTATGTTTTTATACATATATTCCGTTCAACGCGGTGTTGTATAGTTATAAATAAATATACACACGTGACAAAAGGACGTGATATTTATACGTACATGTATCGATTTCGATATGTTGAAGCTCCCGAAGAAAGAGTAGGAGAGGTTTATAAAAGGAGGAGGATCGGTGCGCGGGAGCCGGTCCCGTTAATCATCGTGTAATTACCCTCCCAATGATCCGATGCCGAGATACCAGATGCGATCCGTCGGGAATTTTTTAGCCAGTTTGTACCTGTGGGAAGAAATTCAAAGATTTGTGTAATCGGGTAGATGAATCGTGGATTTGGCGAAAATTTGAAAGACTTTGAAAGACGTTTTTTCATCCATTCAAAGCAGATATTTTTGAATTTTCAATTCGGAAATAGGAAAGGCGAGCAGCCTGATCATCCGGGACAATTCTTTGCCCGTCGGGTTACGCGGTCCCGTCGTTCGTAGCGGGCTGGAAGGGCGTTACCCTGCATTCCAGGTTAAATTAACTTACCGAAAGCGTATATACGTTTATACACTTGTGTACATATATCCATACATATGTATACGTATGTATATATATATATGTATATATAGTAGGGTAACCGACGGATGGATCCCGGTCCCCGCCAAATATTCATTTAAAAAGGTAAATGCAATTTTGAAGTTTTACGTGATTGAGATAATGCCTGCCGATTAGCGAAGCCCTTCCTTTTCCTCCTCATCTTCCCTCTTCTTCTCGTCTTACCCGTGTAGTGGCTCGTCGGTAGCGAACGCGTTATTACCGAAATTTCACCCTTTTTATACTGTACACTGATGAAACTCCTGCGGGCCAAGAAATATATGCTTAGGGATCGGTATATAGGTATATATTATATAAGGTATACACATGCGCTGTATGTGTAATGCGTTTTACACGCACTAAGCTCGGATCATCATCAGCTGTGATCGGTAATTTTCATCTAAAATAAAAAAATAGATAAAGAAATAAAAAAAATAAAGCCCCCAAAAATCCTTCTCCCCAAATAATATCGCGTGTCTCGAAAAATTCATCGCATGAATTCTATACGTACCTATATAGCAGCCGCTGCGTAGCTTCGCTGATTGGCGGAAATTTATCAACAAAATTTTCGTTCGGTGTTATATTTCTCTTTAGACTATATTCCGTGCACAATAGTTATTATTTATAATCATATGATATAATGTAATATATTATATTTATAATAATGACACACCATTGCGCTCAGTCAGTGACCTTGTTCGCATTCTGTTTTATGCAATATAGAGATCAGCTGGGATCCTCTATTTTATATTATAATTCTTCAAAGTTTCGTCTGCTTGTGCGCGCTGCAGAAGTTACACGCTTATAGAATAATGTATATTTATTTCACGCAATGGTTATATACGACCATGTTTCATTTATTTTTTTATTCTCTGGTCCGGCTCGTCCGATGGACTCGGACTTTCGTCCAGCTCCTCTTTGACCTCTTGATTTATCACATCCTCAAAGTATATTATTGTAATACAGCTGACAGCAACTGAAAGTTAGTAGGTATATGTTATCGGTCAAAAGAGCTACGCAGCATATTATTCACCAACAATCAAGGATGGATTCTTTTTTAAACAATGGGATCCCTAATTTCTAGAAGCCGTTGCCTGTTAGCTAACAATCACCCGAATTAACGGAGCTTCGATCATGACCGAACACTTTCTTTTTTTTTTTCTTCTCCGTCTATTTCGAAACCGCTGCACTTGGATCCAGATTTTTGATTGATCGCAGTCCGTTTGACCCGCTACTGAACGATTGTGTGTGTAATATAATATTCATGAAAGCTACGTACCTTTATACAAGAAATTTGATTACCTTGCATTATATATTACACATACTTATACGTAATATAACTGCATTTTTCACAGATCTTTCGCACCTACTACAGAGCGGTGCAGTGTTCGTAAGGAACTTGCAAATTTAATATACATATATCACGATGAAGATAAGCCGCAGCCGCGAATTGCGCGGGTTAAATTGCCGCGTATTAGACGCTGCAGGCTGCAAGCTGCTTCATAATGACGCCTGCGGCTTCAAACACGGCAAAATATACACCGAAACCAATGTCGAGTGTTCAGCTGTATGGTGTACACTATATGAACGTGTAGCTGCAGTGCAACATCTGCACGCGTGGGTGACGTCGTATAAAGAAATTGAAAGAGGAACAAACGAAAAAAGGATAGAAAGAAAAAAGGTTGTAGGCACTTCGCATCTTTCGCAATGCACGCGCGGCGCGCTTGTTGCGATGACCTCGCGCGAAACTGTATAATTCAAGATTAGACACTGTAATATCCCTGTTCATTATAACTAGGTATATATAATATACCTATACTTCGCGGCGCGTTATTTTCAAAACGCAATCCGAATATATACCGTACTGCAGGCTGCTCTGCAACCAATTACGAGAGCTGTTAGTAAGTTTCAGTTTCCCACAGCTCTTCTGCAGCTTCAAGGCGCAAATATCATATACATGTATATATATAATACATAAGTATAATAGTGACCTGAACTGAAGCCACACCGGCAATTCCCCTGACCACAACGACGTTCCGCAAAAATTAGATACATAATACACTCAGCTATTATACATATAGGTATATATGTGTATTACAGAAGGTGCTTAGCGACGCGACGCCGTATCAAAACTAAAAAATAAATTGGAGAAGGAAAATTTATCCGTTCACGAACAGTTTGGATCTAAAAGAAGTCTTTCTAAAATCAACTCCGATAGATTCTGAGCTTATATTTGATTCAGAGAAAATAGCTTGAGAGTGCAAATTTAATTGCTGTACTGCTGCAGGTTACAACAATTTTTTTTTTATTCATGAAAACCGAATTCATACCAGATCAATTACACAAATAGAGTATTTCATTAAAATTTCTGTGACCTGCACGCAACACCACAGGTAGTGTAGTACGGCAACCATGCAGCCATTAAGAAGGTATGAGGTTCCGCTTTTTAAATAAGGAAATAAATTAAGACGTAATAGCTTTAATAAGGTCCGAGTATATATAGGTAGATATGATATATAAGGTACGTACGCTATAGCTTTTAGCGTTCGACTGCCAGTTCAGATCGTTTTAAACTAACTAACGCAATAGGTTTTCACATTTTATTAAAGATTATGTTATATCCAGGCATCAATTTTCTATACGTTGGGATTGATAATCCATCAGCAATATGGCTGACCATGTTCTCAAGCGACTCACCCCAAAAATGCTAGATACTAATTCTTTGTAGGTATGACAGGATGTAAAATTCTGTAAGATCAACGAGTCAACGGAGTATCTTTTCAAAGTCCTTTTACACACGTTGTTACGTCGGTATATCATATACCCCCCGACTATCCGCAGAAGTGCATAGGAGGCAAGGTGCTCCGGCACTGCGCAGGAACGGCGGTGTAAATGCAATCAAGAAAGCCTCAATTAGACCGTCACGGCGCGCATCCTTCATCTCGGTGGTCAGCCTCCTCATCCTTCTCCTCTTTCTTCGTCTTCTTCTTCTTCTTCTTCTCCTTCTTCTCTGATGGTAGCTGCTGCTTTTGCTTCTGCCGTTGAAACGTATTTAGTTTGAATACAGAGTCTTCCATATTACCGCATTCATTTTCCACCCAGGTCAAACTAACATATTATAAATGCGTTACACATACCTACACATATATATTTAAAGATGTGCAGAAAAACATATGACAACGAGACAATAAAATTGCCCTTCAGTTTACGTTCTTCCGACACTACCTGCAGCGATCAAGGATATAAGTTCACTCAACATCCTGCTGTACAAGTTCCTGAACTTGTTGCTTCGAATGATTTGTCCATTGGTCATTGAAAAAAAGGAATATACTTTATAGTTCGATACATCGTATTCATGTAGCTTGAAACTTTTGTTTTTGAATCGCCTTGTAGAATTGATCTCCGACGATATAATTCGACGCTAACTGACGCTCCGATTACACATCAGAGTTGAGTTGGTTACTGCTAACTTTGAATCGCTGGTGAACCTCAAGTGATGAAAGTAAAGAGAGAGAGGGATAATTAAAAGACATAAAAAAAGAACACAGTGTATCAAACACGGCCCTGTAAAACACCTGTCAACGTTTATCCTTATTCAGAGAAGATTTCACGAGCATCAAATCGATTCAATCTCATATACGCGTATACCATATATCGATATATACCTATATGTATTCCTATTCAGGTTCAGATCACGTGCGGTAGTGCTCGAGGGGTATCCGATAATATAAGCTCTTACGATCCTTCCATAAAGCCCGGCGCGAAAAACCCGATTAGCAAATTACTTTGGTGTAAACAAGTCGATGAGAGAGCTCCAGCGGAGCATCCAACTGGATCTCCAGTATCTCAACTCGAACAGCGAGCGAACTTGAAAAATACAATTAACCAGTCATATGGTCCACCCCTCCGACATATGTATAAAAATCTGAATTATATCTCACACGTATATAACACTAACAACGTTCACATGTGAGTATAACGTTAGTATACTTTACTTTCGATTCTTTTCCTTGTCACCGGTTTATTTTCACTCCAGTCATATACTATGACATGAATAGATAAGATAATAATAATACCTAATGAGAAATAAATTTCGAATTATCTATCTAATTATGTATTACTTACCCAGGCAGACAAGTTACTTACGTTACCGGAATTATCTACATATAGCTATAGGTATATATGTATGCGAATTGCAAATTTAACTTACAAGTGCAATTCAAAGCGCATAAATTATATACATTATTTCAATGCTGCTGCTCGAATGAGTTGTTACAAAGAAATTACCGCACATGTGAGAAAAAAAATGAAAAAGATTACAATAAACAAACTAAGTTGATTGCCTGTAAATTTTTTATCGGTCATAATAATAACGATGATGATGATAATAATAATAATAATAATTATAATATATAATATTACATGAATATAAACATTTACACAACATATGATATATATAGATATTAATAATAATAATAATAATAATAATAACGTCGATGATAATAATATTAATAATTATTATTATTATATACCAAGTGTATGATATATCATCAGTTTCTCGACACATTTTGGTGACACATGTTTTTTTTCATTCATGACAAAATTATCGTGTTTCTCTTCAAATATTATTTTTATTTATCAATTAATATGTTCATTCTGTTTATCGTTGATTTTATAGTTATTCTTTCAATCAATCACTACGATGTATACGCTCATATATATACATATATATGTAGTATTCACGACTTGCATACATATACCCCCAGGATATTAATACACGAGAAAATACCCAGAAATATCACAATTGAAAAACGAGACCCTTTTTTTTCTTTTAATCATTAAACTTTTCTTCATACATCCTGCTCGTCAGTTAATAATAATATTGATTAGGTAATATTAATAATAATAATAATAATGATAATGATAATACTAATAACATCAATAATAATTATACGATAAGGAGTAATAATAATAATTATAATAATAATAATAATAATAATAATATAAATATCTATCTAAAGGTAATTATACTTCTCTATAATAGTATAAGTAAATATAGTTGTGTTTTATAGATATACTATTGGTGTATAATATTAATAATATGTAATATAAATGTATGTATAATAGCTGAATTATGAGGAATATTGGGATAAGGGACTACGTTTGTAAAATTACGTACATTCGTCCTCTGCGCGTAGTCAATTGAATTATTTTCGTATTTCCAAATAATATAAAGTATATATATGAAATTTTTATCTAATGATTTGTATATATAATATATATCTTAGTGCAAATATGGTATAGATATTGCATTTGATATCTAATTGTTGTTTGTTGTTTTACTATTTTTTTGTTTTTTTGTTTTTATCTTTTGTGTTTCCGAGTGAACGCGTTAAAAAATAGTCTTTCAAATATGGGATATTTCAACTAGGTATATTGTTTTGTGTTTCTTCTTTAGTTTTTTTTTTTTTTTTTTCAAGTAAAATTAGCGTCAACCTCACAGCTGGAGTATACCTATGTCTATTGTAAGTTGTGTATATAGTCAATGTATAAACGATGATCGAGTCTCGAACATATAATTTTTCATTATATAGTAATTTTTTTCTTTTGTTAACTCTATATAATTTATATACCTGATGATCCCTCTAGCATTCATCTCATATCCATAATAATAATAATGATAATAATTATTATTGTTACGGTTTTCTTTTTACCCCCCTTACATTTTGTCGTCGTACCAACAGATAAACTTCGCTAAAAAGCGGCGACAGATTCGTAGAACCTACAAGAGATCGTTTCCTCGGTTAATTATGAAAGATGGAAAAAGGAGAAAAACAAAAGAAGAAGAAGAATAAGGATGATTCAATGATTCTCTCCGTGAGTTCTGCAAGTCGTCAGCGAAGATCTGTATAGTACGAATTTTCGACGTTTTTTTGATTCCGGGGATTATATTTATATATATCCGTGGTAATATGAGAAACCTCTGTTAAATTTCAAGTAATTAACTATTCAGGATGAAGATATTTGTCGCGGATATATCATAATCGATAACTAATCCAACGTCAAATTGACCCGAACCAGTCCGGCCCAAATTAAGACGTCGTTTGTTATGTATTTTCTTATATGTTGCACCGGTCAACGGAATAATATAATAAGCAACAGAGAGAAAAAATATTAAAGAAATATACCAAAATCCAGCGCGATTATCTTATCCCTAATAAGTAAAAGTTGAAAAATAATAAGGCACCTCGTATCAACGAATATACAATACCCCGGTTCAACTGACCAGGTCTCCATTTTTTCTCAGCATTTCGAGCCGGATTTCGTGCTCTCTTGCCTTTAATCGTAACTCGGCGATGCTGTGCGTTCTTCTGTCCATATCCTGAGGTGCTCCTTGACCTCCACCACCACCTCCTCCGCCGCCGTTATTAGGTGATCCCTGGGGAGAATTTATCGTCCCTGTAGGCGCTGTCGTTGAAGATGGTGGGGGAGGAGGCGGGAGCCCGATCCTTGGCGGTGGAGGGGGAGGAACATCAACTAATTTTGGTCTTTGAGCTGCCGATATATTGGCCAGAAAACTCTGGAAAGACTGCGCCGCACTTGTGTACGATAAAGGGATTCCCGGGGGCAAAAGAGGGGATAATGGGGATAAAGGGGGCGGCGCTCGATGGTAGGGATGTGGAGGGTAACCACCTAAGGGTGGATAACGGAAGGCATCGAAGGGTTTTCGAAGGGCGAACGTTCCAAGATGAGCGAAAGGGTTCGGCAACGTTGGAGCGACCACTGCCGAAGGAGGAGGCGCGCCACTCCCGAGATAAGGGTTGTAAGGGTGGCCTTGGGGACCAACTTTTTCCTGTTTTCGCCACTTGGCGCGTCGGTTTTGAAACCAGACCTGAAACAGAAATTAGAAGATTGATTTTCGGAGGGGGGTTTTAAAATGGGCGTAGGGAATGAAAATTTGAAGACAATCGATCAATGGGTAAAATGATACAGGCCGGGGTGGGTTTGTTGGATCGATCTATATTCCGTGCCGTTCTCCGACAGTCTGCAGCAGCGAGGAAACATAGAAATCGTTATTGTATATCACGCGGGGTGAAAACTAAACGAAACGATGTAGCGTGACACGGTGCAATCAGATTAAGGAATGTCAACAAAATTTCAACTTATCCAATCTGCGAGGAGGTACGACTAGCTAGTTCGCGTAACGTATACGTTTCGAAATGTTCGAATCGTTGGGTTTTCGGTATATCCTACAGCTATAAGTTATAATAATTCAAAGCGGAAGGTTCATCGTGTATATTTTATTCCTCGAAGTGTGGCCTGATTGGCTGGATCGAATGGACTACTGCCGAATATTATAAAGCGGCCGCTCGAATTTTCGTTTAATCAAGATCTGACGTTGTTGGTTATGTACATGTAATGGGGAGTCATAAGGGGGTGGAGGCGTAAAAGCTACCAGCAGACGTTCGCCAGCAGCTCCCCGGGTTGGCGCCCAAATTATTATAGCGCCGTGGCGATGTTAAATACTGCAAAGTCACCGTGAAACATGTTTAGATAGCTTGGATCGCCTCGATCCGGCGGATCCCTTTGAATCGTAAATTTGATTCACAATTAAGCAACGTACCCTGCAAGTAATTTCTGTGAAACTTCAACTAATACTCGGAAATATGTAATATAAGAGAAAAAAAATGGTTACAAAAAAAAAGGACCCGATTACTTGACATTGTTATATTATTTTTTTCACTATGATTTTGCTCCGTCGGAACGATGCGTGCCTCGTCACCTGCACAAGGAACCGACCGACCGACGGTCAGGGTATCGCTGCCCCCTGGAGCGGCGAGGATTGCCCTCAGCAGGACGCTAAACATCGATGGGTTAAAACAAAACACGCCGACGAAAACTAAAACGAACACAGTTGGTCACTCATGGACTTAATTGTACCACATTAGTTACGTGTACACCAGAAAAAAATCCACCCTTCATCCCTCCCCTGCCCCGCAATCCTCTCTTACAACGTTTCAGTTTTCAAAATCATTAATAAAGGTAGAATTAGGGATGAGAAATGTGAAATCGAGAAAAACATGAAATGCGTAACCTATACGAGAGAGATATTCCTCGAAAAGGTGAATTCCGAGATGGAGAGAGAGAAATAAAAAAGAACATAAGCTTGAAGATCGGTAACAGCAGCAGCTGTTCCGAAAATCGTGATGTTGGTTTTATATAAAAAAGTTGAAACTATACACCGTATACACCCTCGTAGTTTGAACAAGTGGGCTCACCTCATCGCTTCCATAGAGAGCGCGCGGGCATTCCTAAAATCTTTAAAAAATGATTGGATTGGCAAAAACGTTGCTTTTGTCACGGTGGTCCCAGTTCTCGCGGAACTTGGTATATGTAGTTCGCGGCGTGGATTCTGCGTTTGTCGGCTACCGCAAAACCTCCCTTTATCTCCCTATTCTTCGTCCTTTCCCTCCTCCTCGTCCTTCTTCTTTACTTCATAGTATATAGCACTGCAGCGTATAGTCGTCAAAGGGTTTTCCTGGAAGTACGAGGTGCACGCGGTAGAAGATCGCGTGCCTTCGGGCCCCCAGGAAGCGGGGAGCCAACCAACGGTTGGCCTTAGGGAGAAATATAAGGTATATAAAGTTGCGAGGTGGAAGTAAAAGTGGAGGTGGAGGAATTGGCATTCCGCTCAATCGAGATAATTAAGCGCTGCTGCTGCTGCTGCTGAGCCGCGCGCATCGCATCGAAGTCCTGCCTCCCAACGCCGCTAATTTTCAACATCGCTATACGCAGCAAAATCAGACTTACGCAGAATATGTTTCGTGGAAAATCATCGGAAAAGTCACCTTACATCGAAAATTTGATGAGTCGATGAAAATTCATTCCAAAAATTATATTTCCAGCGGGTGAAACGAGAGGATAATTTCTTCGCGTGCGACCGATCGGTCTTGGCTTGAGGGCGGCGGTGCGCACGAGATTTTTCCGGCGTGACTTTAATTCCTCGCAACATGAGTATCGCGACGAAGACATCGCAGAAATATCAGGTGTTGGACTTACACAGATATATACACAAGTATACATAGTCTGGTGACTGAGTTGAAAATTTACAACCTAACTGCAACAGCACCTGAAGAGGTATGACCATTAACGGGTCTAAGATTATTCTTATCTCGCACAATCGCTGCTGCCTCGGTTAAGTGCCATCTTCCTTTTCCAGCCTGCTGACGTCAGTGTATAGGTATATAAAATCTTAGAAACGCCTACTTCACTTCGATATACATGTGTATTAGAGTGCGTCATTTTTTCGAAAACTTTTCGATTTCACCCGCGCCGTTCCAAATCATAAAAGAATATCTTCGAATAATACAACGATGCTTGAAACTCAAAATCTTTCGGCGTCTCGAGCGTCTAGTTATTTTCAGTTAATTTAACCGTTCTGGGAGGTAGCACAGGTGAAATTCAAAACTTTCCAAAAAATTACGCACCCTAATGTGTATTACACATCATATACGTGGTACGATAGATTCTCAAGCCTGACGTCGTTTTCTTAACGAAATTATTGTTCTTCTTTTTGTTATTTATTTTTTTCCTTCGTACATACGTACGTTTGTAATTCCAGAAGCTATATAACTCTGGGAATCACACGTGTGTGCACGCTGACTAACCACGCTTTTATTTTATCTATTATAATACCTTCTCGCACAGGAAGTTCTTCGATTAAATAACGATTAGCGACAAAGAAACTTATGTATAAAGTAGAGATACAGAACGGGATAAGATAATGCGTTAAGATATCGCACCTAACCCAACTCTACGTTCCTCGTCTCTCGTTTCTAATATATAATATATTATAAGGTGTACGGCAAAATGTATACCAGCTTATACAACACATCATAAATGCAGTTCCCCTCTCGTGTCCTGTATGACCTTGGCCTTAACTCGCTTACCGTAACGTTGAATTAACTGTGCATCATCACCACCACCACCTTGGTTCATAAAAATTCATTGAACAAATTTAATTAGACGTAATTTCCCATTGCCTAATACGCTATAGCGTATAGTATTCCGGGAAGTTTTGGGAATCTTTGAATACGTCCATAATAATCATTGAATAAGATGTAGTTATCTTACAAACCAAGAAAACGAGGAAGAGAGAGAAACAGAGAGAGAGAGAGAGATAGAAAGTAGTAAGAGAGAAATAAGGAATGATTAATCGAAATTATTACATTAGACATATCACTACAGGCGTAGCTACCGAGCGGTCGCTTTGTCTTCCTAATATAAAGTTATAGAGCTGTGCTTAAAATTCTAAGAATCATGAAGCTATATACCATAACGGCATTAGAAGATGATGAACAAAAATCATCGTCACTACGCGGTGGTTCTCCAATCCAATTATAACGATCGGTTTCGATTGCTCATATTGTTCACGGTATTATGAATCAAAGTAACAAAAAATAAAAAGAAACAAGAAAACAAAAAACACTCAAAAGAAAAAAGAAAACAGCGTTATCCATAATCGCATAAAAAAGCTCCTGATGCATATAGGATAAGGATAGAATGTGGAAGAAATTTGGAGTGTATGTGACTGTAAAATGTGAGAGTCTCGCCTCTCCTCCTGTGCTGCAGTTTGTCTGCAGTGTGTTGGTATTTTGAGGAAGATAGACCCGTTCCTAATTGGCGACGGCGGCTATTATGGTCGTATTACAAGGTAGAAAGGACTGCATCTCCTACCGTGGTATACATAAGAGTAAATGCTGGGGAACCACAGAAGTCAAGGGGAAGAAAAAGGACGCGCGATATCCTTCCCCCCTTACAGTCCCCCGGTAGTTTCCTAATGCTTAGTTTTCAAGCCCGCGCGCGCATTTTCTTTTCCCTTTTTGTTTTCGTTTTTTATTTTCTTTATTTTTTATTATGCTTTTGCTTTTTATCTCGTATACAGGCAGTAGTAGTCGATAAATCAGCATTTTGCATAAATAATTCAACGATAATCTCTGGAGTTTGAACGATTCCATTTTCTTTTTTTTTCTTTTTTCAACTTACATACTTCCATTTCTATATTTGAATGTATGAACACTTTTCTGTGATCCATGATTTCGTTAATCACTGTACTGTATCATCCACCTAGTTTTATGAATCTCTGATATCTCGGTGAGTCAACCACATAATTCACGTAGATGGAGCAAAGAGAAGGGCAGCGAGGGAGGGAGGGAGGGCAACAGGTAGGCCTGGCAGAAGAGAGAAAAATGAATGAGAGTGAGAGAAAGAGAAAGAGAGACAGATATATATATATAAGAGGGCGGCCAAGCGAGCTCGGAGTCAGGCTACTACTTAAGACTTTGAGTGATTCCTCGAAATAATTATCCGTTGGGCCTTGATGCGTGTCATTCCATCAGTGGTTCTCACTCGTCCTCTCAAAATATGGTGTATCAAAAGATCCGGAGGGAAAAGGTAAGGGAGGTCATTACCGAAACCGGAAGTGAAGATTTTTTTCAGGAAATGAAAGACAGAGAAAAAAAAAGGTAGGTAACTATAATGAATAAATTGATGTATCAGCAGCAAAAAAAAAAAGGAAAAGACCAAAGACGAATATAATAGTTTAGCCTTTTCAGAATGACCTGAAAAACGTGAGGTATATTATGATACAGTGTTTGCAGAGCTGTGAGCTGTGGATAATTCGGTTGAAGGATATAAATCGGTTCCAAGAGTCCCGAAGCCGTTAAAACTTTGGTTTGTTACAGCAGTTTCCAACATTCGTTCATATTTATAATACAGCATCCTGCGAGAGCTGGTTGCAACTGAGGATGGAGAGGCAATTTCGCATTGCGCAATATCATGTACATAGGCATAGTGTATGTATATAGATACATAAATGTATATGTATGTGAAGACGGTACACATACAACTGTTCACATAAAATTGGCCCGGCAATTGTTTTCCCAACGTTTACTTTCCGCGCGGCTATACAGCAGCTATATGGATATTAAACAAGTTTACACGTTGCATTCGAGTTCTGCACTGTTCCCATTACTAGATTTGCACGTTTAAATGAAATAAGGTCAAGGTTCACGGGTAATCTTAACGTATTTAATATACTAACCTGTATACGAGCCTCCGTGAGTCCGATTTTCATGGCAAGTTCTTCTCTGAAACATAAAGAAGAGTAGACAGATTAGAAAACGACATACTAATAATGAAAGGAGATATATAGGTAAGTGCGAATTTTATGATAAAATACCCATAAAGCGATCTCGAATGCTTGAGGAGGTAATAAACCGTTCCTCACTTCGAGTTGGACAAGTCGAAGGTTTGAGCCTCGGGGTAACACGGGAGGGGATCGCTCATTTGGATGGCAAATTGCCCCAGATGTTCGCGAAATCGTCGGTTAAATGTTCCTGATTATACAGAAGCCACGATTCAACGTTTAGAATCACTTGCACTGGTGTACGGTGCCCGGTATATATGCTGCAAGAAGCAAAGCTTCTTCAAGGAATATTGCTCCTCTCTCCGCAGTAGTTCAGGAGCACGCATAAGAAATTCGAGAGCATTTAAATTACAGGTTTGCCAGTCCGTACACTATAGGGATACTCCGATGGTCTAATGCGAGCTGATCTTCCGACTCTATAATAATGCCGATTAAAACTGAATAAAATTAACAATATTTCCATTTTTTTATTTATTCATTTACTATTATTTTTATTTTTCATTCATTTTTTCCCCCCGCCGTCGCACATTTTTGTCGTGATATTCAAATACTATAGGTGTGAACCGGATCGTTAAATTCCCACAAAGGTCTTAATGTGGCGTTTTTTACAGTCGTTGCAACGGAAAGGGGGGAGGAGAGTGCTGAAACGTGTTGCTGTTGGATTGAGAGAAAAGTCAGGACAACACCGCTGCCGTTGGTGATGCTGCTGCTGCTGCTGGTGGTAGTGGTGGTGGTGGTGCTGGTGCAGTTAACAATAATAATTAGGATTGCGGCACGAACAATCACGGCCGTATGTGCCCCGGACCCCGCGAACCCCCCTAGAGGTTAATTAGATAATGTAATTGTGTGGTAATTACTCGAATTGCCTGCAACCCAGGTTTTACTATACGGTGTAACTTATATACCAACACAAATCTAGATATACCTCGTACAGTCTTTATTATGTACAGTATATTTTCATATTCTATAGAAAGCACGCGACGTGCGTTTGTTCATTCTGACGCGTATAACACATCTAATGTAATGTAATGTAATGTAATTTTACATAGGTGAAACACACCGCACCGCACCACAGCGCCGCAAAACTTCAGACTACAAATATTATACGTGATATAAAAACACCCACAGTGTGATTCAGTCAAAGACGAATCATCACGAACTTAATCAATTTAGCGGCTCCTTTGAAGCTTTGAAATAACGCAGAATTTAACCGTATGCCGGATAAAAGAAAAAGAAAAAAAAAAATTAAAAAAAAAAAACAGAGAGAGAATCGTAAATTGATCGACAATTAAATTTCTCCTTCCAGCATTATACGTACATGTTCGCAATGTATGATATTCCCGCATGAGTTGGGAATCCCTGAAGTTATACCTCTTCGAGGATATTTTCATGTAATAGCTATGCACTGCAGTTATCAGTGGGAATTAGGTTTCTACCAAGAGACAAACTAATAGAAGGGTGTAGCTCCTATCAGTCGGGTTTCCGTTAGGGTTTCCACATCTCGTGGACGTTCCTTGGGCATACCAGTGCAGCTATCCTCTGTCCGACTATACCTATATATGTACGTTCGGCTCCCAGCTATCGTCTAGACCTCCAGGAGCCCGGAGTATAATATAGAAGACCGGCTGCCAAAGCTAAAACACAACTGATATACACGACGACTATGAGGTCATAATGTCAGTTTTCAACTATTTCGTTTCCTGTCCTACACCACCAAAAGGCATCTTGGGTGGCCAAAAGGATAACGCGATGAATTCGTACTCCTGATGGAATACAAGCAGAATATCACAAATACATTTCTCTATCCTAGGTACAAATACGCGTGGTAAATATGACATTTTTTTTATTTAATATATACATCGGATCCCCTAGCAACTGAAATAAATCATAAATTCATACAAGGATGCCGCAGGTCCTCACCGATCCGATGGATCCTGATCATATATGTGCTTCGTTCCACCGCCTCTGAAGATCTAATTTAGATAAGGAATAAATAACTATCAGAATCTCGCGGCTACCGCTTCGGTTATATACCTCGCAATAAATGTTGGTCCATCGCATATAGCCATATCGATGCGTGGCTTATTACTTTTACAATATCTTTTCTTTCTCGCTCTTTTGTTTTCGTCGTTGTTTTTCCGTTTGTTTGTTCTCTTTTTTATAATAATCCTGCTCCTAAAATTCTCCGCGATATAATTTCGCGCGTTATCTGCGTATATGGTATATAAGAAGGATGCGTTTATTGTACATACGTATACATATACCTATGCGTGTGAGGGTTTCGAAGCGGGTACACATATAATACCAAAGGTAAAGTAGCAGCAGCAGCAACAGCACACGGGGTAATCTATCTTGAGATTTTTTAAACCGGACTCGGTAACTAATAGCGCCGTAATCGTTTGTAATAGGTGCGCTCCCTGCACTGGTGCAGCATCACCAAGCCGCGGTGTGGGTTCTTGTAATTAACGGGGATATA
Organism: Athalia cordata; assembly: GCA_963932425.1. NCBI lineage: Eukaryota > Metazoa > Arthropoda > Insecta > Hymenoptera > Athaliidae > Athalia > Athalia cordata. The sequence goes on from OZ010626.1 coordinate 40,676,978, forward strand.
CCAGCAGCAGCTGCAGCAGCAGGAGCAACGATTCTTCCTCATCCTCATCCTCGGCCTCATCCTCAACCTCATCCTCATCGTCGTTCGCGGGATATATTGCTACAACTATCGAGTATATCGAGAGAGGTAAAGGTTCAATATTTTGCCTCCTTGAATATTAAGTAAAAATTCTAGATTATCCCAGCGCTAAGGAAAGTTCACTTAAAACTGAACCCTGAATTAATTCGAAATAAATGTTCATCTACCAAACCAGCTGCAATAATTTTCACTATAATTAGATTTAGTCCGAAAGCAACAAATTATAATTATTAAGATCAAGACGATTAGGATACCAACCTTGTGAATACGTCGGGATAATGTGTCCTCGAGAATGCTTTTTCCAGTTCTTCTAGTTGAAAACTCGTGAACGTAGTCCTGTACCGTCTTTGTTTTCTTTTTGGTGTGTAATCGTCATTTTCCACCTCACTTTCTGGGCTAGCTGGTGCAGCTGTCGTCGATCTATTATGTCCACTTTCATCATCGTGTCTTATATCCTCACCGGTTGATATCCCCATTTGATTGACGGTAATCTGATGTTGTTGTTGCTGTATAGAATTTTCTTGCAACGAAGTTCCGTGCAAATTTCCGCTCGTTGAACCGTTCGAACTACCCGCAGGGCTCGTCCGCGGTACAGACGCGCTGCTGCCGGCTGGCACCGAGTTATCTAAAAAAACAAAGAAAAAACCATATATATAGGTATGTCCCAAAGGAAACTCAAACAATCGAGACACCGACGAATTAAAAATCATCATTTCTGCTTTATAATAATACAAGAAAATTGATAGCCTCCGGAATCGCCCCCAAAAGCCTTGAGGGGGAGGTATGATAATAAACGGGGGACGGGGGGCATTAACCTCATTACCGTTTCGTGAGCATCGAATTATCATAATTGATTCCTGGAACACGATGGAAAAGTTTTGTGGTCTGGTTTCCGGAGCAAATATAATACCATAGATGTTCCCCAAGGTATAGAAACACCGTCCTAAACTTTCAAAACATAACTACGTATACCTATACATATATAAAAGTCAGACTATTTCATAGAGCATCGAAAAAAGGCAAACCGCAATATTTTTCTCTATCGCCCATAAAGTCTAGCTCGTTATATAAAACAAAAGTTACGTTTGAAACGTATATTAAAAACGACATCTGGTAATTCGACAAAAATTTTCATATTCTTAGGTCTACCCTGTAATTGTGCGTAGATAATTAATTTTGGGGACGATGAAATTAAGATGGAAGTTAGAGATAAAAAAAAAAAAACGTAATTCTTCAACATTTGATATTAGAAGTGACACATTAGTGATCTCGTACATGTGTAAAATGAAGAAAAAGATAAACGTACTATCATATATTACACAACGTTCACAAATCGTGAGTGGTGATATTTTTAATTGGTCTGTCCGTCATTATAACTTACGTATATATATACGAGTTGGTAGAGATATACATATACGTACATATGTATATATATACATGTACATATACTTTCTCCGTAATAACATAACGAGGCAATCAACGGATCGTAAATTTGAAATAAAATTTCAAACAAAAAATAATATAATCAACGTGACAGGTACGAAAATAAAAAAAAATAAAAATGGAAAGAAAAAAAGAATTGCCGCAAGTATACCTTATATACGAAGTGAAATTCACCCTCGCATCATGAGGCTGGAATTGAAATACAATATAGCTTTCGGTTCTGAATTTCAGTTTCACGGGGTTTGCATGGGGTATTATTTTTTATATGATTTTTTTTCGTTTTTTTTGTTTTTATTTTTTTCTCAGCATCTGAGTATTAGCTAGAGGTGGTTTGGCTCGAAATATCAGCGTGATCGCATAAGGTGCAGTGTTATGGCGGGTATAATCAACGTCCAATTACACTCGACTACCCGGGTCGATTACTCAATTACTCGGATAAGCATCGCAGACACAGCGTTATACGTATATATAGTATATGAAAATTGTATACAGTATGTACACGGTACAATACAGTAGAGTACGGTACATATGTAATATTACATAGTATAATGCATACGTCGTCAACTTATAGCCGTTCGCACGTGATGGTGGTGCAGTATGCCCATGCCGCCGAAGATTTTTATAATCAAAGTTTTACACATGCTGCCCGAAATAATTCGCTATATACTATACTATTTTATATTGTATGTATAGTATTTCGATTCGGAAGTATAAATAAACTTGATAAAGCTTCAATAACTTCGTTACTAACAACCTGATCATTTTTTATATAAATAATCCAATGAATACGCCTAGGTGATAATTAATAAACATCGTAACTCGAACAACCAATTATAATACAGCCATATACGTATGTGTATGAAATAATTCTATGTAATATATGGCACGCAAATTAAGCTTATATAAATTTCTCCATCGATCTAATCAAACTATCATTATTATCATTATTATTATTGCTACAATTATTGCTATATTGTTTATTATTTATAATTTTTTTGCCAGCCGTGCGCTCAACATGTACATAGGTATACATTATGGCATCATGAATAACAAATCGTACAAATTAAGAGAAAAAAAAAAAGAAAGAAATCAGGAAAAAAAATATTTCAATCTTCCGAGATTGAATGTATCTATATACTCATTATACATACATATATGTACGTTCCGCTCGAAATACAAATAAATCTTTTATACGTATGTAAACATGTTATAACGTAAGGTATACTAAACGGTGTGCACATATAGCAATTAGTCGGCTAATTAGTTTATTACGCAGCGATAATTTCCATGCGTTTATAGGATTATGAAATTCTCAGATATGTGTAAACCCCCGTGCATATATGTATGATATGTATAGATATACGCAGAGGATATTCCGGCTCTGATTATAACAGCTTCGTTTGACTTTTATACGTATTAAAAAATGAATCCGAGAAAAAAATTGAAAATAAAAACTGTCATAAGATAATGAACGAGATGAAGAATATGAGAGAATCACTAAATGAATGAATATTGAAAATGTAAGAATGCAAAAGTAGTTCCTTGATCCTTGATCTCCAACCTGCGTAAAATCATCATCATCATCGTCACAGTGAATAGTCCGAGGGGGTAACCGCTTGTGGAATACTTGGGACCGTCAATTTTAAAATGCTATGAAATACTAGTGAAATGCTCATGAATTGGTATGAAATGGTGTGAAATAGTGCAAAAACCCTAAGAACACGATTCCGTCAAGTAAATCAAGCTAGGAATAAATCCCATCGAGATATCCTTATGTTTTCACTTTTTGGAGCGATAAATTAGCGATAACTCTATCAATTTTATAGATAGATCAATTTAACTTGCAGATTCGTGTTCCTGAGGTCAAAATACGTCAGAAAAGTGTCCTGCGATCAATTTAAAAAAATGTTGAATTTTGACCCCAAAAACGACAAAAATCTAAGGTATACCCCTTTGGATTTTTTCAATTTTTGGGCCCAAAAAAAGTATTTTTTAAATCGATTGTAGAACACTTGCCTAACGTATTTTGACCTCAGGAACACGAATCCGTCGACTAAATTGAGCTAGAAGAATATCCCATCGAGATATCTTCATTTTTTCACTTTTCAAGACGATAAATTGGCGATACCTCGATCAATTTTATAGATAGATCAATTTAGCTTTCAGATTTGAATTCCTGGGCTCAAAATACATCAAAATAACATAGAAGACCCTATAAAAAAAAATATCGATATTTGACCCCGAAATTGAACAAAAATCTAGGGTATACCTACCCCTTTTGATATCGAGTGGTTACCGCCTCGGAATAATCGCATATATCACACTACGTGATAAAATTAAAAGAAAATAAATGAATGAATTGATTAATTAATTAATGTACCTGCGTAAAAACAAAATGAAGAAAAAACAGAAAAGGATATTTTACGTATCATTCGAGATCGAAAAAATTAAAACAATTCGCTTGTACTTTTGCATATTGTATTACACACAATGAGATGACAATGAGGAGCATTTGTTACAAATTTCACGTACACGCATACACGAACGTGCGTATATACACATACCGTATGTGTATAATATGAAGTTTTTTGTTAAAAACCCGAGGAGCGCGAAGCGGTGGCAGATTGCGACTGACGTACCTCTATACCTGTAGCAGCCCCTCACACACCACCGCAGCTATACTACAATCGCAATTATCTACGGCAGGTAATTACCTACAATGTCACTATTAATTACTAAATTACCCCGAGGATTACATCTAACTTTGTATACGTGTGTGTCTGTTACAGTACGGCGGCGCGATTACACGAATACACATACGTATATGTATTATACGAAATATATTTATAATCATTCCGTGCGTACACAAAATAATCGAAATAGCTAACTGAAATATGTAAGAAGTATTTTGTGAATTAGATACAAAAAAAATGAAAGAAAGAAAAAAATCACACAATTTTACAGATTTTATTTATGATATTATCCACGTCACTTTTACATGGCGTATGTTATGTACGGATGTGTAGATATACCATACATGCACATGTAAACCTAGTAAGATCGTTTCTTCTTTTGATCACGTGGTGTATAAATCCTGGGTGTAAGTTTTATACATATAAAGACCGGTAGTCGCTCGGAGGTTGATTTATGAACGTGCGGTGTAATTACACTTTTTGCAAATTTATTTATTTATTTTTTTAACATTTTTTTATGGTTTTGTATACACGTATGCACTACGGTATAGATAATAATCGATAAGATAATTGATATATAGAACTCGTACGTGTTCGTCTTATTTGAATTTTTGTCTCGTTATTTTTTTTTTTTTCTTCCTTCAGTTTGCCGTGCAATAATGAATGATGATAATGATCGAAGAAATGCATGTATAATATATCGACACGGGTATATGCGTAACGTATGATTGAAAATTAATTATCGATCTTTGCAGCACTGCAGAATATCTGATATATAGATAGCTACACATTCCAGCGAAAAATTTCTGCTATGCCGAGCGCGCAAATATGTCCATATTATAATATTCACTTATACTTCCCATAATTATCACGCGAATGCCCAGAAAGCGTAACCCGCAAAAACCTACACACCGGATTTCTGGCATGACTATACATAACGTATCCCGAAAAAAAAATGAGCAAAAAATAAAAGTTCATCAAAAATCGAAGAGCAACCGAGACAATGAATTTGAAAAATTTTGGACACCCCCATGATCTATGCTGGAAGATTTTATCGGAAGTCCAAAAAATGGCGATTAATTATACAATTTTCGCTATTTGTACATAAAAATAATACATCACCATATAATTAGTATACTGCCTCATATATCGTGTACATATGACCATATACATATGTATAATGTATATATTTTGAAAAGTTTTTTTTCCCGCGACTGCATCTGTGCAGGCATCCGGCGGATCCTTGCGTAATTATCCCCGTATATGTGTAATGTACATTACATACATGTACATAAAAGTCGATTTAACTCTCTCTCTCTCTCTCTCTCTCTCACTAATTTATTTTTTTTCATCCTCTATATACCTTTCTCTTTCTTTATTCCCTTTATAGAGTACGTGTTGGTTTAATAGAGAAATACTAACTGCATGTATATATTATATAACGACGTGTATATCAACGCGCGTTATTTACTGTATACATATACATGCGAAATGAAAGAAAAGCGATTCATACATAGAGTTTGTATATGCATGTGTAGTAGATGCCTATGAATAACATGTATGTACGTACATACATATAATGCGGCAACGGATGTCGGCTATTAGCTGATCGTTTTATGATTAATAAAAATTCCATTTTAATTCATTTTCGCATTAATACATATGGATATATGGTATGTACGGACATACATATACATATAATATAATTACCGCACTGTACATAAGAGGCGTACATACACATATTATTCATATATCGCGAGTCGGATCTTTTCGCAGGTTTTTAAAATATAAATATAATCTGATCCACTCCAAATGTATGTACTATACATATAAATATAGCTACAGTGCGTAAATTCCAAAACACACATATACATTTGTTAGACATGCTGCGGGGAACTGTGATGATGGTAATGACATCGGTGATAATGAGATAAAAAAAAAAAATAAATAATGTTTAAGTAAATGCGAAAGTGTATAAGTATAAGAAAAAATTAAAAAGGGCAACGTAACGTAACGATATATTATAACGCGCGTCTAGATCATCAGCATCGGAATATGAAGAGTAATTTCCATTGTTTCAAACTTAATTTTGCCCATCTTCTTTTTTTTTCTGCTCTCCTCTTCTTTTTTATATCAACTCAGAGCGATCCTAATTTCTAAAGGAGATCGTCCGCGAGGATAACAAAAAAATGAGACCAAAAAATAAGATAATAATTTTTGTAATGACGTATACGATATATGTAGTGTGTACTATATAGATGAATATGTACATATGTATATAAAACACGCAGAAATCTCTCGCTACACATAAATATGTATGGGTATAGAAATGTATGTAAAATCATTATGACGCGCGTTTGCACGACTTTCACCTATATACATATATGTATATATTTTTATAAGATCTGCAGTACATATGTACATATATAAACTCGGTAGCTACTGTTGTTTGTATATATCATGAGCAATTATTATTCAATTTCCTTAACTACATAGGCTTATCTCAACCACGAACTATGTGTATGTGTATATAGCTATCATATTGTACATATCTGTATGTATATGGAGTAGTCGCTAGATTCGAATTAACATCTGCAATATTACGTTACACATGTACTATACATACCTTGCGTCCCAAGTGTAAAAAAAGTTTAAAGAAAAAGCGGAAGAAATTTTTTTTTTTAAATTGTATATGTATAGCAAGGTGCACTGAATCAGTACAAAATTACGTTTTAGGGTTACAATTATACACTGCATTAGGCGCTGGAAAAACTGACAGCTGGATCTAATTTTTTTCATTTTTTGAAAAGGTCTTCAATAAGCAGAGGTGTATAAAAATTAAAAAAAAGTCTACGAGATTGATCAAAAACAATATCGCAGCTTATCTCAGAGGATATTGATGTCCCCAAATAAATAAGGAAAGATTTATACCGCACGTTTTCTTTTTTTTGTTTTTTTTTGGTAGGCAAGGTAAATTTTGGGGGAATGGATATAAGAGATGGCGGGCGCCGAGGCAATCCATCGAGCGGTCACATTCCCCTGTCTAATTCGTTTAACGTGTTTCCGAGGAGCGGTTCCTTTTCTTGCGAACGAACGAAGATCTTCCTTTTGTTTTCTTTTACAAATTTTTTCTTCATCCCTCCTCTTTTTCATTTTTCTTCCAACAAACGCGACTTATAACCGCGCGGGTCTCCAAAGGATTATTTTATATAAAAGACGGACGAGTCAATTCCGGGTATATATACTGCAATTCGCCCTAACACATCGATGCATGGTATACTCGAATGCGCGCCGTGAAGCAGCCTGCAGGTGTGCACTGTGCTCGACGATCAGGGAAGAAGAAAAATTTCCTACAGTAGAAGCGAACTTCGCGGTATATAACGAACTGCCAAGAATTTCAACCCCCCAGCCTCCTCTTCCTCTCAGTAAAAACAAAAAACTTCGCGTATAATCTTGAAATATATATAGAAACCTCCCGTGGGAGAAGAACCGCGTCAACTCTGATAGGTATAGAAATTTATTACCTATGCAGTATATAAAAATATACATAAATAAAATTTTCAATTTTTCAGTACATATTTTATTTAGTTAGAAAATTCATTTCCTCTCATCGAACGTATGAGAGCAAAAAAAGAAAGAGAAACTTCTCTTGAGAATAAAGGACTTATATGTATGAACTGTGAGAGAAGTAGATATCGGTATAATTTCAACACATCGAAGAGGTAATCGGTAATTCCAGGCGTCGCGTCGCGGCGCGTCGGATCGCGTCTCTTATAGTCACAATAATCAGTCCAGCATCATCAGGATCGGCAGCGTCATCAGAGTTTGATCTCGCCAAGGCAGCTTAATCGCGTCGTGCAGCAGGACGTCAGAAGGAATCAAGTTTTTTTCACCCTTGTAGAATCCCCCCACCCTCCCTACCTACCTCCCTCCCTCCCTGAGAATCCCGAGGAGATGAAGTCGTCGCGGCGCGGTGACGAAAGATACCGCATCTATATAGGTAGTATATATATGTATATACCTTTTATATACATTTATGGCCCCCCAGTCTGTTAAATTGTGAAAAAAAACAAAAAACTCTCGCGCAAACGAGAAAAACGAGGAAAAAACAATAATAAATAAACAAGATAAATAAACAAATTATAAAAGACAAACGATCATAAGAACAAATAAAATAAAAAGAGAGAATCGGTTCACTGCAATCTTCTGCACTATTTAACTTGTTTGGTTATTCAGAATTTTTTAAAGATAATGCAGTTTTCTGTAAAATATTTTGGTAATTTTTGTAACAATTAGTTTTGAGATGATAGGTAATTTGAATTAAATTTTTTATCGCTGTGAAATAATTTTCTAAATAATTTTCAACTGTTATTTCCTAAGATAGTCGTCGTACCTTTGACTGGAGGATTTTTACCTTTGAATTTTCCCTGAAAATTTTTATGACTAATATGGTGGTTATTAGCCTTGGAAAGGTAGGTCGAGGTGCACGGAAAGAGAAAAAGAGAAAGAGAGAGAGAGGGAAGGAGAAGAACTTGGCGCAGATAAAGGGTTTGTTATTAACTGGGAGCTCCGACCTCGAGATTTTAACCACTAGCTGCCACGATGTAGTAGCTGCCAATTTACGAAGCATCAGCCGAAGTAGAGACGAACTCTCTCGCTTCTCTCATCGCACACCATCCGAGAGAAGTTAACGCTCGTTTAGAAAATAATAAACATAAACTTTACAATATTTTACAGTATCTAGTAGCTAATCGGATTCAATTTCATGACGTAATTAAGCGGTTAGAAAAAAATTCCTGCTGCTACAGCGTTTTTTAATTATAGAAATCGATTTGTACACGAGACTGCTGCAGATTCCATGTCGAGTAATTGAACGGTCGAGATTTCTCTGAATATTTCCAATTTTCTCATTCTACTACGAAATATATAATGCAGTTAGAAAACCAAAATTTCGGGTCGAGCCCAAAGATTTTTTTAGAGAAAGTTTTTAGATACGCGAATTCGATTATTCAAACGGTGTTGATCTGAAATTGGAATCTCTGCGATTCGATAAGAACTGAAAATTATATCTTATCGAATATTTGGCAGGCAAACTTTTGATTGAACAATTAAAAAAAACAGAATATATAACCTTGACCCTTGTGATATAGACTATACTTTGATTGTCGGCAAGAACAAAACAATAATTATATCTGAGATTTTAATTAAATGAATTTGATTTATTCGTTCGACTTGGCAGCACGGAAAGCACTACACATTTGTATATAATACATATCTAATTGATTATCATCTTGAAGAAATATTTATGATATCACAAGGATCTTACCCTCTGATAAATTCGTTATTGCGACTGCGATCTAGATATTATAAAGTGCATAATATGTGCAGCTGCGCGATTATTAAAGAATTATAAGACTCGAGAAAGAAGAAGAAGAAAAAGCAGCTTCACCTGCAGCGTATATGAAGTTAAAATGCGTTAATTTCTTCGACACCGCAGGTAAGGATATGACGTCCGTAATTCTGTGATCCGTACGTATAGTAACTGCAGTTTAAAAGACAAAAAACGAACGAAAAGAAACTTTACCACCGGTTCGCGTATAATCTACAAAATATAATGCGGGTATCGTGTATCAAATATTAGCGACAGAAAGAATTAATATAAATTACGTGTGTAGATAAAGCATGTAAATAGATGGAAAACTGCAAGATAATCGAAAAAAGATCGAGTACTCTATAAGTTGAAAAGGCGTTCGAAAGATCCAATTATCAAGTAAAGACGGATATGCGGGTCGCTCACCGTCGTAATAAGCAAGCGCGACAACTAACAGCCGGTTGATTTTATTAATCATCTTTTATTTTTTAACAATAATTAAGAGATACATCAAAGTTACACATGGAAAACGGAAACACGCACACAACACTGCAGCAATGTACGACGTTACATCGCATCTTTTGAGCTACGTGAAAAATAAAAAGGAGAATTAGAAGCAGCAGCAGCTAGTCGGTAATTAATGGCGGTACCGGTCGCCCCGGCAAATGAGAGGGTAGTTCACTAACGATAAGTGGAATTCAAAGTAACTTTATTGTATACCCACACCGCCATCTATATTGCCTAGGTTAGGTTAGAACGCTACTCTTATAATAGAAACTGCGGGTATTCTTCGATTCCCACCCCGCGTGCACGGGGTTCTAAATATCCCGCGGGTTGCGATTTTTTTAACTCGCATGATTTTTTGTTTTTTATGTTTTTACAGATGCTTAAATTCGTATGAAGAACTTGCAAACACTATCCGAGTAATTTCGAGCTAAAATTTAATTTTTCTATCTTATACGTGGGTAGCGCGGTAATCAAATACATATATGTACACATACACAACACATAGGCCGTGAAGACAGTAAAGTTATACAGTATAGTCTACGATATGCACGTATATAATATACTATAATAAAACGCCAGGGATAAGACACATTTAACTTATTCAACCTTGGAATAAATTTGCAATTCATTATATCATTCACTTCCCAAATATAAGTACACATATGGGAATATACATACTCAGAAAACACACATACAGGTATGAACCGACAGGTTTGATAAATCGGTTTTATTCTGCACCGTAAAATATAGCACATATGGTTTAAATTCAAACTCATCTAAACTGGTAATAGGAACGTGTATATGTATAGGTAATTATGTATGATGTATACGAGTATATGTAACACTATCCTCTAAGCGTATACATATTTAAACAAAACTAAACTGCACACTACTCTGAACAATTTCCTTGGTGCTAATTTGGAACACATCCATTTGTTAAGTTCCCTATCTCTAACGAGCTACTAATGTTCCCCATGCATATTACATATGATAATCATATGCTCGCACGGTACACCTATGCACAATATACATAGTACTGTTGTTCCCATTTCCCCCGCGCACCCGTATTACATATGTAATGTAGATAAAATAAACACCGCACACAGTATACTATGTATTATATATTACTTGAAAAAAAAAAATGTACACGTATATAAGTGCGCAGGTTCTAATATTCCTGAATTTTTGTGCCCTCCCTCTCTTTTTCTTCTTTAAATAAGCTAATGTCCGAAAATCAGTGAGTGTGAAGATGAGGAGAAGAAACAATAGAAAATCCGATGCGGACGTCTAGCGGTAGAATAATATAAAGGGTACGCATTATGCGGTCGAAGATCGTCCGAGATTTTAGAGTATAATTTTTTTTTTTCCTTCCTTCACAGAAACCGGAAGCGATGAAGTCTCGATATTTAAGTGGTATGTCCCTGAATTAACCGGGAGATCGGGAACAAATATAACTATACAGCTCGGGTTCTAGCTTTTCCTTTTTCCTACACTGTGGTGTATAACGAAATTTGAAAAAATAGTAAGAAGAACTGGTATAAGTAACAACAACTTACTATAGACCCCCGCAAATAACAGAGCGGCGAAAGGACACCGAAAAAAAAAAGAAGAAAAAAAAAGGACAAGGCATTGTATAAAAGGTTTACGACCCTAACATAGAAACCAACAACTCTCTCGTGCCATTTATCTTTAATCTTTTTTTTTGACTCTGATTTTTTTGACAAAATTTTCAAATTAATCGTCGGATCTTCGAACGAAACGGATATGGAATAATCGTTTAAGAAATAAATTAGGAAATAGAAGAATAAGGACGAAAAGCAATAATACGAAAGAAGAAGCGAGAAGAGGACAAATGCAGATGCAGAAGATGCTGCACTTGGTCACTGAAGTTGACCGTTATATTATAGCATATGTATAGTCCGAGAAAAGACTATACTATACGTTGTCCCATTACGCTAATGGGGATCCCGAGGACTAGTTCACTATCAGCTCTGAAACTTTTCCTTCCTTTTCTCTCTTCCTTCTTTTATTTGTTCCTCTCATTTTTATTTGAATTTTTGTTCATTTTGTTTCAATACGAAGAGTCAAGAGTCCGTCGAGTTCTGCTCGGTTGTGCAGCAGTGCAGGAGGAGGTTTCAGACCGTAAGGAAATAAGAAAGGTCACTCCGACGTTCCCCCCGCGGCGTTACTCATAATCTCTCTCTACTTCTTTTCTCATCGCGCGAGCGACTTTAGCGACTCGCAAGCGAGATTGTCATTCGAGGAAGGATCCTCCTCTACCCGCTACTCTCGCTCCCGCGGATCCTCTTTATTTTATCGCCACGAAACTCCCGGCGCACTTCTTAAATATATTTGCAATTTTAATTCCCAATATCAAATGCCGCTGCGCTGCCGCAGCTGCAGACCACCACATTCAGGATAATGGACGTACGTTATACAAAAAAAAAAAATATACATAAATAAAATAATCCCGATGTATAACGATCACAAAACCATTCGAAATTAATTCCACGAATTTTCAATCTCTAATTAGAGGATTCGATATTTTATATATAACATGTGTATCGGAACATCATGCCCGTCTATAGACAGATAAAGACATTAGACAAACGATTCTTTTTCCTTTTTTTTTTTTTTGCTATAATCTTATCTAATCTGAACGCAATCGAGTATATAATATAAGTATGATACAAATTTGATTTGTATAAAATCGCGAGCAAGACTTTTCACACGTATTATAAAATGAGGAAAAAAAAAAGAAAAATTAATTATTAAAAATAGATCCGCTATTTTGAATTCGGTTGAAAAATGATCGGTGGGTACGGAAGCCCCTCAAGGCGTTTTGTATTTTGTATACCTGGTATTTCTACGTCAGAGGCATCAACCATAGATTGGAGGCAGCTTATGGTCGTGTTATTAGTCTCGGTTGGCGCCTGAGATTTCTTTGTCGTTCCATTAGCGATTGTTAAGAGGGTATATGTATACATAAAAGAGGGTGGGGGGGTCGTGGAGTAAATCATTACACGAAGATCACAAACAAATATTTTTTACTTCACATTCATCGCGTTTTAGAAACGTGTTTTATAATGCAATTTGAAAACTATCTCACATCCTGCAACGTCAGATATGATAGGTATACAGATACACCTTATATATATTATTTGCACATATATATAGTGTAGAAAACTTGGTTGCAATCGCGACAGCCATTCATCACCTCCGATACATAAGGCGCACCTCGTGTATAATACCTATGTGGGTATATAAATCCTGCAATGTGTATTTACCTGGGAAAGCACTGTATGTAAGAATGATGTTGCAATTTCATGTGGCACATAATGTAGAGTATCCTATAAAATAATATACATACCGCATTCGAGATCGTTATGAGAGTGAATTATGTGCAACATGGAATATTATATGCAAGCTTATTGTGCACTGAAAAACAAAATAAGAAAGAAAAAAGTAGACCAAAATGGCGGCGGGTATAGTTTTGGTCGAATACCTTGCATATTACATGTATCGTAAATCATATTAATATGCCAGCGGTATTATTATAGACAATAAATAATATATTTTGATCGTAATTCTTAGTCACTCGGGTATAATCCTAATTGAAAAGTGGGTACTTGTCGATAAGGTCGATTCATTGAAGTGATATCTAATTAAGATTGGTCATCTGTTATAATTAATATCAATACCATAATTGCACATCTGATTCATACGTTGAGAAATTAAGAAATAAAATGAAAATCTTACGATGAAATAATTTACCCGTAATCAGGTGTTAAAAAAATTATTTATTTACAACGATCCGTTATAATAAAAGTGCAGATTACAATACATATACCGACGATCATAACGTATAGTTGCAGATTGGCAAAATCCACTTTTATGATCATTTTACGGTTCGCCGTATATAGAACACGTTAATCCCGCGACAATTACGTTATTTGAGGAGAAAAAAAATTAATCGCAGAATATAATTATTATTACCACCTCGAAAAAATAATTATTGTCTCGAAAGAATTTTTTTTTAATTTTTTTTTTTTCGAAATTTAATAACAGCCGCGTGCGCAGTAAAATTGACTCATCGGAATTCAACACCACCGCGACTCCGCGGTGTCCGTCGATAAAAGTTAACGTAGTTTGTTATTTCTCGGAACGGAAAATTTCAGGCCTATAGTACGGAATATTATAAATGAAACTTTACAGATAACACCGCGCCTGCACACGTGTACCGTTCCATGTATATTGATCGAATTAATAAAAAAAGAAACTATAAAAAAACTCACCGTGAGGCGTCGACAGGATTACTTTTGTCCTTAAACAGAGTCGTTAACAACGGAAGAGCGAACTGTCCAGTGGATTATTTATAACGAAACGGTAACTGCAGTTGAGCGTCGGACGGAATTTTAGTAATAATATAATAATGGTTATTTAGTTTTCTCTTCGTATAATATGTGCATGGTTCGATCTTTGAGGTCGTTAGTCGATGTAGTTCAAACACAGTTGGTTCAATATTGGTTCGCCCAGTTCTCACAACACATTACCTCAATATATAGTTTATAATAACGTTGTAACAAAATCGATTCACATATATGAAAACCCTTAACGATTAGCCGATGTGCAGTGGTTATCGTCACCCCGCACGAATGTGATGCGAACAAAAGAAGATATCCGTAACAAGAAGAGAAAAAAAGAAATCAAAATCAAAATTGAAACAACCAAAAAAAATAACTGAGAATTTGACAGAACCGAAACCGATCTCCCGGTATATAACGATGTATGGGTATCGAACGAGCACTTTTGAAAAAAATTAAACAAATAAATTAAAAACACCAGAGTGATCGGGAAGAAGGAGCCAAAACAACGCGGAGGAACACAAGAAAAAAGAAACGAAGTACTAAAAACAAAAAAACCAAAAAAAAAAAAAATGATCAACAAAAAAACGAGATTGGCAACATGTAATCCGAACAATCGCGATATAATGCTACAAACAAACAGGTATATAGGTATAATATATCCGATGTCGAGTTTTATACGTTCGGTCACTGCGACTGCGTGAAACGATGTGCCCGTAGTGAAGGCAGATGGTAGCTCGCAAGCAGCGCGTTCCAAAACCAGTCCGACACAGAGTTTCCCCTTCCACATTGTACTGCACAATCCCCGTATATCCATCCCACAGGTGTTCTTCTATCCCCTTTCAACCAGGTGAATCGAAGCATGGTTTGCACTCGCTCTCTCGAACGTCTTCTCTCTCTCGTTCGCACAACGTAGCTGGTTATACGTAGGAACACGCGTTTGGCCTCTACGTTGGTATATAAGCGATGATCGGAACCGAACCGCCCGTAAACGCGCAGGTCCTCCCCGTTCTTTATGAACCAACCAATCCGGAGAGTTATTCCTCGGAGAACATTCCAACCACTGCGCGTTCAGCGTAGAGCCTATGTTCATGTTAATATAACGTTCGAGTTTTACACCGCCCATGAGAGTTCGGTCTCGTGTAAAGCAGTGTAAGGGGAACACCACCAACACACGTACGTACGGCAATACCCGACTTGGTCTGACCCGATGATGCAGGTGAGAGGGAGAAAAACGTTCGGATATACCATAAGGAGGAGGGAATGTCTCCTGAAATGGCAACCCGAGCCAATGATCGAACCGATCCATGTACACGAGTGGATAAAAATTAAACCACATGTATATGACAGATGCATTTATATGTTTCTCAAAAATTATTTCATCTACAATATGTACACGTATATCTCGCTCGCTCGTATCGCAAATAATTGACACTGAGGAATTTATGAACTGCCATAGCTGACTTCGAAGAATTTACCACCAGCTACTTCTACGTTCCACGGACGCAACAAATTCCAAAAATATATCAATCCCGATGACGTTTACGTATGATAATATCGAAGGAACATTTTCTTAACTCACGTGATGTACATGGCGATGCCTTCGAAATATTATCATCCCTCTATTTCAACGGTCCTAAGAAACTATAATATCTTCACTCACGTATATATTTAGCATCCTTCTATTAATCTGATAAAGTTGATTGAAATTTGCTGCGTACCGATTTAAAATTACATATACCGATCGTACATTAATTATACCGTTGGAAACACCGTCGTCGTGATCTCTTTTGCAGTATGTGTACACAGCGTTTCATTTTTGCACAACTGCAGCCTAGTCTCAATAATAAGTCCTTGACGCGTAATAGAATATTATCTAGAAAAACTGATAAGTAAATCTACAAGGTATAACGATCGTGTATAATTAGAAGGTATATAAAACTATACATAATATTATAATAGTGCAGGCGGGTTTATATTCAGCGCGTGACATTGCGCCGAAGTGCAGCAAGTATAATTTGAAATGATTTTATATACTTACAGGGTTCGGTAGCCGTGCAGGTCATTACAAGATGCAGGGCTGCAGGATCGATCGATCGCGGGGTATTTTACCGATATACGATATCCTCTGCCGCAGACGGAAGGATGGATCGTTTCGAAGGATTGATTAAATATACATGTACGTTATAAGTATCTACATATACGTTTTGAGATACACACGCGAACCTGATGCAGCACCGCGCGGTTGCAGAAGAGATAAGCTGCAGCAAAACCTCGACGGTTAATCGAATGTTATAGCGTTCATTACGCGCAATTAGCTTGCAGTATTGCGTATACCTTGAACGTGTAACTTTAAATCAGATTATCACGTTTGATATAATATTAGTGATAACCGCAGCCTTCCGATCCTATATATACCGCGGCGTATAAACCGCGGGACGATCGACTCCCCCTGCGCCGCAACATGGCGGATGTTGCAGCAAAAGATCTGCAGCCATGCAGCGGCGGCGGTTGTAATAAAAATCAAACCAGGAATATTCCAATGATCCAAAACCAGCTACTTCCTTCGGGAATGGATCACCGTCGTCATCAACGGTATAAATGAGGTAAAATAGGAATTAACCGGTCGAACCGTGAAACGATTTTTTACAAAGCTTTTCATTTTTTTGTCCCTTTGTAGCTTCTAGGATTTTTCTTTTTTTCTCCTTTTTTTCGCCGTCCCGTAGAAATAATTACGAGGGTTTAGACTCCATTAGGGTGGATAAATTACATTGTTTCTTCGGTAAATACATTCACCTGCCCCTATGTACTATAATATGTATAGCTGTTGGCAGCCCGACATAATATTAATACATACCATGTAGATAACCTCTGTGTATATAGTATATATACATGCAGAGTGAAGACTAAAAAAAAATAAAATGAAAAAGGATCGAAGATCACGGCGGATCTCTAAGTCATCGGTAGATGACGTAGCGTAACGGGGTAGCGCCGTAGGGGGCGTGGCGCCCGCTAATGACATCATCGTGACGCAATCATTTCCTTTCAACCGATTATCTATGTATGTATGTATCGCGTTTTTATAGGGTTTATCTTATATACGACGATGTTTTAAACAAACGATACGTAATAATCGTTCGTAATATATTATACAACCAAAAATCAATGGATTGATTAAAAATTCCGCACTTATAGTGTTCGGTGAATTTGGATTATATCCCACAATCTCGGTCCGATCGAAACGGTTGACTCTGTGAGCTCGATGATTGAAGAAAAAAAAAAAATGAAAAAAAATGAACATAGACAGCGATGACGAAGATCAATCGATCGATCGATCGATCTGATCGGATATAATTCCGTTTAAGTAACGCTCGTTATAAAAGCGGCCACTACTGTGCGGCGGCGGTGGCAGATAGATGATAATATAGAGGACATGGGGATCCGGTTGATTGGTTAATCTTCGCTTTGGGTTTTGTGTACGTAAAGATCTAATATCATGATCGAGAGATCACCCGTGTTCGATATAATGTAGATACATATACGTACGTATTCGTAGCTGGAGTCGATCGGCGTATTTTACCACACGGTGCAGATGTTTAAACAAAATTCTTCGAGAATATTATCAGCCATATTGAATTGGATTGGAGGGAATTGGCCGCATATTATCCTACCTATTAGCGGCCGATTGATCTTGTACACATCGCGCGGGACAGAGATCGGTAACGTCGTTTTGAAGGATGATTTCCTCGTACCTATCGTATGTTTCTCAATGGTTTACGCTTGTGTTCGTTCACTGTATATAATATACATGCATTATACAGAGCCCGCGACCGCGACACGAAACGGTGTAATAATCTTGGTTTGCGGTCAATCCGTAGCCGACCTGGTGATCCGTTCGATCCGCCGCAGGGATCACGATCGTATATACAACTTGAACATTACATATAACTCGAACGGTGCGCAGCTGGTTGTTGGTTTAGCAAGATTATCGATAATTTGACAATCGACTGCTCCGAGGCATCAGGCAAATCACTGCAGCTCGCTTTGATCATCTGCAGCATCACTTACCTCCATAGTTACATATATACAACGTCATGTGCATGCGGGATAAATTTTCTCTTCATAATATAAGTATTCCAGATATCTACGTGACGTCGAGTTGGAAATTGGAAATACTTAATACTGCAGCTATACGTCCCGAGGGAAAAAATAATTTATAATTCAGGAAGAAGACGATTATCGTCGTCGACGCATGCAGCGGATCAAAACGCGCTTTTTAAAAATTCATTCTTTCCGATAAGCTCGATTTATAATTAAAATCATTACGAAATATGCATACGCTATATAATTACAGATATACACGAATAAGGTGATATTATATTTATTACAATGTGCGACAGTTACGACGGCAAGAACTATTACACATCTCCGAACGGAGTAAAAAAAAAAAAAAGAAACATTAGAAGAAAAAATGAAAAAAGAAAACCGAACGTACAGTCATTAGAGAGACGGAGTGTATTACCTGTTATAATATATATACCAATAGGTATCTATCTAATATTGCCACGCACGTAACTACTTTATACCTCATTACACTTCCAATTTTCATATACGCAGTAGTATATAATTTTAATATTATAATAGTTCTTTACGTATTAGTTAAATAAACAGCTGTTTATGTAACCGAAAGCCATAGAGCTATAATATCCGCCATCTGTATGTATTTCGTCATAGTGATCGGAATAAGGAGTTCTAGATGTACCGTACATACCGTACAGACAACCGAGACGAATCTACATAACACACAATGTAGGTACAGAAAAATAGTCATTAACGATGTATGTGGGAGTTATTTATCAGTTCGAACGAAAAACTCTTTAGTGATTCAATTTTTCCTGATCGTATACACTCGATATACCTAATACGAAGTTAAGGATGTGTCAGGAAACGAGTTGAGCGTGTATCACGACTTATACACCAGGTTGTTGTTGCACCTGTGATTGATGGGCGTCGGATCCATACGAAGCCGAGAATCAATTACCTGCGTTCAAAATTGTAGTGGGCATTACAGTGTCGGTGTGTGAGAAATAATGTGCGTGTGCAGCCTCGTCATGTGATCTTTCTCGCTGCAGAGCTTTAAAACAAACGAAACCTTACGATAACAATCTTCCGAGTGCAGTTTGATAATTCAAATATTATAAACCAGGTGCCTATATATTTCAGATACGAAGTACGAACACTGTAAGAACAAGAAAAAGAAGAAGCAGAAAAAGAAGAAGAAGAAGAAAGAGAGTGTATCGCAGTAACCTGATGGTCTGTGTACGGCGTCAACAAATTATTTTCAACTTTGCCGTAGCGCGCGATCTTGAAAACCGCAAAGAGTGCGGTAGGAAGAGGAAATATATATACATATATATGAGAGAAGATCTGCGGCAGCTACTCCTACGAATTATCCCTAGCGGTCTCTAAGCCTTGTCATTATATTCCATGTGTATCTGCACCCCTGCTAATGTTTTTTACACACATTGAAAAAAAATTGTACACGCATATATATTTATATATGTATAGATGTCCGTGTGTTTTACGTACAGTTGCAGCAGCTGGGACATCACGTGCGGGTGGGCTTTGGAAAAAAGTTATTGCGAATATGTGATTATATAATATGGGTATGAATTTTTATGATGTATACCTAATAACGTTAGCCGACGGAAAATTACCCGTTGTAAAATATTATAGGTGGTAATGGGCAGCTCATTACTACAGCGTGCACCACTTCTGTTCAATCGAGCAGAATAACGAGGACTGGATCGGAGGTATAAACGGACAGTTTCATATTATCCTTATATACCACGTTTCACTTCCTTCATTTACCCTGATCGTTGCCGATCTAATTTCATAGACAATTGGTTCCAAGTATAAAAGTAGTCGTACGCATCAGCCGTCGACACCTATAACGGCAACTTCCGGTCCAACGATATTCCCATCCGAAAATACACCACGAATCGAGCACGATTCGATAAAGAGAATAATCGTCGTCTGTTTTATTTGCCTATAATAAAAAAAAACAAATTCACCTGTTATCACAGGATCATTCGCACCTCTTTAATTCCTTTCGGTTTGTGTCTGACTTCCAAAGATCCCCCACGGTGAAAAGTATAAAAGGTTGTTGAGTTGGCGTTTGGAGGCGCCAGGGCGCATCTATAAGTTAGGACGGCATAATAAGGATCAGTTTTTACCTTTTTTTTTCTTTCTTTCTTTCTTTCTTTTGTTTTTATTTTTTTCGAGGGTTGCATATGTAGGTAGCGGCACAGGGCGCATTTTTCCCATGCATTAATTCGAAAAGATACACAAACGGGATGATGTATTTGAAAAATATTCATTAGGGCTCGCGCATTCATCATCTAGCTTGTACACCGAATACACTATATATATGTGTAGGTATACCTACTCTATACCCAATTCTGAAAGAGAGTTGGCGTCGAATTAGGGGCCGAACCTGAGCTGTGCCCGGGCAAACCGAATTAGCTGGCGATTTGGAAATGGGAAAAAAAAAACAATCAGCCCCATATAGCAGGTGCCGTTGAAAGAACTATACATATTTTTTGATAAATATAACTGCAGTTCCGAATCGAGATCCTTCTGATTTTTGGATTCACTGTACACCGTCGTCACGTGATCATTTGGATCGGCTGATGAATGAATTACACAAATACTAAAAACGGATTAAGGCGTACGTCCATACAATGTGGGGTTTTGACTTTTCGTTCCATGAATCCGAAATCCCGAAACGAATCGCGAAAGGTCTTCGGAGTGACGTTGCATATATTTTTCTCGACGCCTCTCGTCGCGCCCGGCGTCGAATGTATATTTGAAACAGCCTCTACCAATTTCACGCCGACTTATTTCATCGACGGTGCGAAACAACGAGTATAATATATAGTCGCTTATAAGATCCGCCCTTATACGCCCTTCTTCCACAGCCTCATCGTGCGTGAGGCGTCACATCGCGGAATATGAAGTCCTAATTAACACTCCGCAATTAAAAAATAAAAGTTACAACCACGTTATACGTAAACCAGTTGATTTTACCTCGAGAAGTTAAGTATCAAGTATTCAGGTGTCCCTTTTAGCAGAGAGAATAAATTGAGAAAAAAAAAAAGGAAAGTAAAAATTTGCTGCAGGCAAAGGGAAAAAGTACGTAAGCATGTCGACAAACTGTGGCTAAACTCAACGGGCATCCTGTTTAGTATGAAATAATATATACGGTGTAAAATAACTGTGGGTATATATCCTCATATATATGCCATGAAGTAGGATAGGAGAAGGTAGTCGAAAAGCCGTCCATTAGCTAGTTAGCCCGTAGTGTAGTTGGACGTAACGTCATCACGTGTGCGCCCATATCATCGTATGTAAGACATAACATCATACCTACTGGTGCAGGTACTATAATAATAATCGTACCTTCGACTATAGCGTTTGTTAAACTTGTAACCGTCCGAACGATGGGCATCCATCTCGCGCATCACCTGGTCCGATGGACTTACGCAGAGAAGAAGAAGAAGTAGAAGAGGAAGAAGAAGGAGAAGAAGAAGAAGGAAAACGAGGCGTACGCCGCACGTGCAACAGTAACTAACGTTATAGTATGGAACACTATTATAGCTACGGTGGTATACAGTATATGGTGCGTGGGACGTGCAGGTAAATAATAAGGTAGAATATTGTAATACGATACAGAGAGGACGTGAAGAAGGTTGCGGGTTAGTAATTATAAGAAAGAGGCGCTTGAACAAGGAAGACTAAACGGTCGTTTTAACATTCCCTTCTCCACCTCTTTTCATTCTCCTCAACGATCGGTAGCAGCTTGCGACTATAATATCCGTATTCCACCCCACTTCCTATTAAACTCTACGTGGATATCAATGATTCCCCAGGTTCGTCGTGATCGTATCGTTACGTCGATGATATTCTCATCAGAGTAGCTCGAGGATAAAGTGCCAAATAACAGGCTTCTTGGGTAAATCGCTGCAGGATTCAGATCGTAGAGAAATCGGTAGCCGTCTGTTATGCACCTTTTGGAACGCCCATCACCAGTCATCGCCGCGTGTAAATTTATGTCCTAAATACGTCCAGATATAGATCCTGCGGGATTGCACGAAAGGGGTAGAACCTGATCAAATTCTATTTTTTATCTTTTGCCAAATCTTACGAATTTCAATGTCAGAGAATACATTTCTAAGCGATGGAAAGAAGGAGAATGTTACCGTAAAGTTGCTAGAACATGGGAGTGATTGTCAGTCGGGATGAAGTACCGCGTTGTATAGGATAGAAATTTTCTGAACGAGATATTACCCAAACAACGAATTACTCTCGGGGTATAATGTATCTAATTTAATAAAGCGAGATGAAAGAGAAGTTGGTAGGAGTGTAGAACGGAGAAATTATCGGGCGCCGCGGCCGGTTGGATCAGACGGTGTATTTTTTCCCAGAGGAATAAAGGAGTAGAGATATTAACCTGAAGCGGATAGGTATGATCATCGCGTCTTGGCCGCATATACACGAATAATATACCTGGAAATATATAATAGAGGACTGACTCTGTGGAAGTCGTAGTGACAGAGTGTAAAAGGATCATCGTCGTTTTGCCCCAGCTATTCCTTTGTTTTTGCCGTTTCCGCGCCCGTCAAACTTTCCTTTTTCTTTATTCCCTTTTATACGCAACGAGCCACGTTGGCTGCAATGTCAAAACTTAGAGTCGTTACGATTTCCGGCCCGAACTTTTTGCCCGGCTATAAACCTGTACAAACATCACCGATACTACGTACTTACGTTTGGGTCAGTTTTTGGTGGTGATTTTCAAACGGAATTCGTATAAAAAATATCTATTACAACAATGTATCGGATTCGAAGGCTGCGAAATTGTTTCGAATGAAAATGTTAACTTTTATCCTAATTGCAATTCGCTTAGGAAAATCATCGATTCGATTTAGTCAAAAGAGACTAGAGTAAAATTACGATTCGAAACTCCTGTATCACGGTTCAATCGAGCGTACATACCTACTCGATCAAAGGCAGAAGCAGGATCAGGAGCGATGCGGCGAAGTAGAAAAAAAAATGAGAAAAAAAAAGAAGAAAATAAAAGAAAAAGCGGTGAAGCGAGGGGAACTTTGGGGCAAAAAGAGAGACCAAACTCGTGGTAATCGGACGTCGGTGTTCGATTGACCGCTTCAAATTCGTACGTCCGATTGTTGCGCCCTCAGGATGGGCCGCTAGAGGTAATCACGTAAGTGGATCCCTTTGCATCGGCATGGCCATGGTCATCTCGATCCCCGTGATATCTGAGGTTAGGCACCTCGAATCGTTGCACATGTATAAAATGTACACGAATATGTATCGGTGTACAAAAATGTTGTGTAAGTATCCTTTTCAGAAGGGAACAATACCCATAATATAATTCTTTTGCTCGTGTATAAGTCTACACATATATATAACTAGCTACAGCTCTGTAGACAAAAATAATCAAGTGTGATTGCTCGTAATAACGGGCCTAAAGCTGGCCAGCTTAAGAAATTATATAGGAATATACAATTCCGAGTGATATACACGGGATAAGATGTTGTATCTTTCGGAGTGTGTGGTGCGGGCGATGATCGATCCCCGATCGATCGAAAAAAAGATACAAAAAACAAAACAAAACAAGGATCTACTACACATCTCCGATGCAACGAACGGAAATCTTGGAGTGAAGATAAAATGATGGTATGTAAATTTTTACCTCTAAACGAATCACTCGTATTATATTTATTCCCATAGCCTCGTCGCCTCGCCTAGCTCGGTATAATTCTGATTAATACAAATCTGTACATATATAGTTATGGATTATTATATCTAATGAAAATAAATTTTTTTTTTTTTTTAAGGTTTTTTAAATGAGATAAATAAACGGTATAAAAGATTACAAACCTGCATCAATGATCGTATGATATGAGAATGGCTAGTTTATAATACCTTCTACTGGCGGATCAAGAAGGCGGTGGTTCGCCATGGCCGAGACTACCCATAATCGGGGACGTAGGGTAATAACGTTTAATTGGATTTTACGACGTCCCGGTTTCATACTTAATTATAATTGCCGCGAGCATAGCGAATGGTGAGGTATATAGCTGTGCCTATATAATCCCATACAACTACGAAGCGATGTAGGTAACGCGCCTCTATGTACGTACGTACTATTTTGTCGTTTGTATGATGGAGACTAAAACTCAACACACGCCTCTACCGACAACGTTGCAACGACAAACAACGACCAACAAAATCGGCATCAACATCAGCGCAGCAACGCCGGCAATCAGGACGAACGGCTCACTACATAGTCAACGATAGACGATAGAAACCGAGCAACGAACCAACCTCCTATACCTTCAACCACGTTCGAATACCCCCATGCAAATATTATACCAAGACGTGTAATCGACGCCGACCCAACTAATTTTCACCGTACCACCGGCGTCATTATGAATTACAACCGCAAAGTATAATTGTAACTCATATATCCCAAGGTGGTACTCGACTGTAGCCGTAGCCATGGAATAGCACCAGCGGCAGCAGCTCTACGGAACAACCTGATGGAATTTCCACGTTTCAATACTTTATGATGGTGAAGCGTTGCAATGCGCACAGCTCTGGAAACCTACGGGTCACGACGTTCTCGTCGCCACTACTACGACCAGTTTATCCTACCTGCCTGGGTATAATCATCGTATTTTATACGAATTATTAGAAAACTGGTACATGGACAAAGAAAAGAACAAAAATAAGAATGTTATTAATCGATTACATTCTTTCTAATAGAGTTATAACACACATATTGTATGAAAAATTGAAATGGGTTTAGATATGAATTGTTGTAGATATCAAAAAAATATTTTCGATCATTTTTGAGATCGTCATATATTTTCCACAAGAGCATGACCTCCGAAAATAAAAAAAATAAAAACGTAAAATAGAAGAAATATTCAATTCCGATCTTCTCGATTAAAAATCGTTGTCTATATAAAAATTGATTTATCGCTGTTGTACGATATAACGATATATGAATTTTTTTTCACGAATAGTCCGCATCATCGGTATTAGCGGTATCTTACCAAGTTTAATAATTGGTTTAGATCCGAGGTAAAAATTCTCTCATCTATCCCCAAAGTTTTTCAAAGCCCTCCCGTGCCTCGTAAAAATCGCGATGTGCGGCACGCGAGCAAACCGCTTAATAGATTTTATACCGTATAGTAACGATATATACACAAAAGTTAAGCTTCTTTTATATATCTATACATGGTCATTATGTATATACTACATTATACATATACATCATATAAACTTACAATAACTCTCCATGGATTAATATAAGACTCGGTTGAAAATTTATAAAACTTCGATACTATATTACAGTAAAAATATATAAAAAAACAAAACGTTGCAGATGTTATATATACGCCGGGGGGACAATTTGTGTTTGAAATTATTCTTCTTTGTTTTTTTTTTCTTCATCACATTCGATTACTATACCGTAATAATAATAACAACAATGATAATGATAAGGATAATATTTGACGTATATATACATGTATCGATTAATATACATATATCGATCGTATAAAGTCGCTGCTGCTATTGCTGCCGTTGAATAAAATAAACCTATATAACGGATGATAATCTAGATTTTAGATTAACGTTTTAATTGGTTCGGTTAAACCGCGTCCCGGCGTGTGTAATTAGAAATTAGGTGGCGGTCAGCGCGTGGGATCAATCCCTGGTTATCTACATTCAGAAGCAGCAGCAGTACCTACCTATATACACGTGATGAAAAAAGCAACGACAACAGCGCAGCCTTTATGAAGGATCATGTATAGAGTATTACTTTAATAAAAGTATATACCATATTATATACATACATATACCCTCATAATAAGGACGAAGAACTGCTACACTTACACTACCGATCCCCATCGATCGATCGATCGATTTCTCTATTGCTCTTTTTCCATCTCTCTCTCTATACAATCAACTACTCACTGTGTGATTACCAATACCGACCGACTCACTCCGCGTATACCCCTTGCACAATTTCAAGTACGTTGAACAAAAAACATAAAAAATTAAATAATTAACAATAAATGAATTATACCAATCTGTAATTTACGGTACGCAAGTAGGAATCGAGCGAGTCACACTGTGTATTATACGTGGGCGGATTATATTTGAAAAAAAAAAAAAAAAACAATACCGCTAGATACTAAGATTATGAAATAAATAAATTTTTGAATAAAAAATATTATGTACTATACGATTATTTGGATAATTTACGGATTATTCGGGGTCTCATTTAAATCTAATTAGGTATTATGGTAGCGATGTGTATTACGTTGTGTAAAATTAATACGTATGTATGTACGGGGTGGGTATATTTGATTCGAGTAATATGATAAGGGTTAGAATAGAGTCATGACTTTGAATAAATGGGGTGGTATACAATGCTATCTTTTCTGTATATTACTTCTACTTATCCTATCCGAGGTATATAAATATACAAATATAGTTACATGTTAAGTGTGTATTACACGGTTACGTACGATACGATGATTGCATCGCGAGCGTGTGCCTCGCTCACCATGTACACATTATGTAAAGGTAAGTAGGTATATATATACCTAAATATATGTATATGTATTTTCATATACGTACACATGCGTTTCCGCATCGGTATCATATACATTATACAATATACATACCTATATGGAATGGGGGAATTACGCAGGCACGGTTTACAGGGTTGTGTACATATATATAAGTGCGTTTTACATAGGTAAGTATATTATAATAAGATATACCTGCGGGTATATACAAAGCATATATGCATACGTACGAACGTGGAGATAACGACAATTAATGATAGCGGGTATAACGTTGATTAGTCGATTTGCACGCGAACATGAGCCTATACCAAACTAGCTACTGCTATTTCTACTATATTTCTACTTCTCTTTATTCTCTTCACTTTCGTTGCAATATTTTTGGCTATAGATTTCTTTTTTTTTTCATTCCAAATTCTGCAGCTAATTCGCCCTCATTTCACCCGCGGTCATCTTTTTCCAACCGCGATTGAATTTCATTTAATTCTCATCTGTTGGAATTTTTTATCCAAATCACTAATTTGTAGAACAAGAAAAAGACGCCAGTACGTTGGCCAGAAATATTCCAAATTGGAAAATTTTTGTTCTACATGCGATAAAAAAAAAAAAAAAAATCTCGAACACCTCGCAGTAAGCTTGAAGTATTTTTTAATTTTTCACGAAGTTGAGATGAGAAATTATGCATCGGAGCTCAGAATATCGCGATCCTAACGTATATGTATACGGTTTTTCGAAAATGTTACAAACTTGAATTTTGAATAGATGAATGAATAATCGAGGCTACACGTGCATATAAAATAACTATAAAGATAGGCGAAGGAGGATACGCGTTGCACGTTGGCGCCACTACGCCGCCCGCCGTTGCGTTAGAGACACGTCGTTTATATGGGCATAATAATTTCTGGTATTATTAATAAGGTGTCGATTAATCTGCGAAACGTTTCTGAGAGCTTTGATAAAAATGTAAGTGGCTAAAAACCGCGGTAACAAGATAAAACCAAGTCTGGTCCTCCTATGTATAAAAACCGAACTTTCCACCCATCGTATACATGCACATATATGTCACATATATACATACATAGAGATATATAATACACATAATTTTACTCTCCGTACTTTTTCTATAATAAAAAAAAAAACAGGAATCTCTATACGTATAAGGTGTATACCTAAAAGGGGACAAGGGGATTAATCATGCAAAATAAATTCGTGGAATCCATTAGCGATCCCGGAGTCGTAGAGAGCAAAGCGAGAGAATTAAAAGAGAGAGAATAAGTTGAGAAAGATCTCGAACTGACGACAAGGATAATATTATCAACGAAAATATTTCCTCATAGCGCGTATAAAACCAAAAAATAAATTTAAAAAAATGTATATCAGATTTCGCCATAATATAATACAAGGGCCCAAAAAACACATCATCGAATTCGTTCATAAATGAAATGTGCAGATGTGGGTTAAAAAATCCTTAAATTTTGATTCCCTTTTTTTTTCTTTCGAGTGTCGAGCCATATAAGTGTTATAAAAAAATATTTTTTTTCGCATCACATTTCGTTCGACCAACGGAGATTTTGTCGTTTTTTTACTGACTCTCGTCAGTAAATTGTCGAATCGCTCGTCGAAAATGTATTTTGGTAAACCTTAGGGATCGTATAGTTATAAATATGTCCTTACCTACCGCACCTCGAGCTTATCGAAATGTTATTAAGGTTATCTGGTTAGAATTTAAGCTTTTCCAAGTAATACACGGATTCCATCGTTTTCTCGGCGCCCCTATATTGGACTGTTACTGCAGTCGCGGGTCTAGGAATGTTGAAAAGAACGCTGCGAGGGCAGGCAGCCGCGGTACGGAATCGGAATCGGAATCAGAAGCGATGTATAGAATTTGTCGTTCCTGAGAGAGAAAGAAATAACCTGAGCGCGCTGTATATACCTATACATATTCACCGAGTTTTACATTTGTATGGGTTTTAGGTATACCTTTAAGTATTTGGAGAATGCCCCTGCGGTCGCGATATCGACGTCGGGCACGTGTCCGACGAAACGACGTTATAGTCGTTGTCGTCGCGTCTCTCGGGACGTCTCTCGCTATAAGCGAAAGTTTTCTAATGGATTCTAAGAATTTATCTGTTTCTTAAACATTACGCATACATTGTCATCTATACATATATATATCCCTTCATATATACGCACCGGAATCATATCATAACCTTCTTTTTTTTTCTCCCGTCGCATCATCCCGCAGGATTTTTTTTTTTTTCTTTTTTTGGTTTTTTCTTCTTTCCTTCATCTTCCTCACATTATCCGTTTATATTCGGCGCGATGATCGTGTATAATTAATTACAAACATATTACATTAAAAAAGAAAAAAGACAAAAAAAAAAGAGCAATCGTTGCGATCTGACTGTGTACGAATGTATACATAATGTACCGGAGGATACATACGAACAACCGCAAAGATATTATCACATTGAAATCGTTCTACCTAATACAAAAATTACATCGTGATCGAATCGAATCAATCATACGATCGGTTGAGGTCACCAGCAGGGATCATCGTAAAATCTCCACCGATCCTGATGGCAGATCCGCTATTACGATCTATCGCCGTATCTGATTTTCCGTATCTAAAAGACGCGTCCGATCGATCGCGTTCCTTAAAACTCGCACAAAAAATTAAATTATAACAAAAAATATATATACCTACCTATATACATATATTTATCACGATTTACGCAGCGTGTTGAATATATAAATTCACTTCGTGTAACAAATAATTTAATTTATATTTATTGTGCAATATGTTTGCAATCTCCATCGATCATTAATTATTAGTAATGTATGTAAAAAAAAAAAACAGAAGACAAAAATAGAATGATGTGATTAAGAAAATCGGAACGAAATTACATTATAATTAAAGTAAGATCAATTCCTCCACGAAGGTGTAAAAGATTGGATATAACTATACACGTGCATTATTATACCTACACAGCGGTCGTTTTTTTTTGTTTTTTTTGCTCAACATTTTTATTTATTTATACATATATATATTTTTTGTCTTGATTGTCTGAAAATTTTAATCGAGTCGAATTACGTGACAGGTAGATAGTTTCTTGTCCGGTAACGGGCAACGCTAGCGTTACGAATTTCATCACATCTGAATCAACAAGTCACAAGAGACTCACAAATCGAGTGTATACTGTATATAGTTATATGTACAGTGTAGAGATCGTCCGCCCTGCGCCTAACTTCCGTTAGCCGATCGTGTTTTGTTGTTAAAATTAACCGTGAAGTTATCTGGGGGAGGAAGGGTATACGACCAAATTTTCAACTATATATTTAGTGAGATTTATAAATCTGAAAATGAAAGAAGCTAGAGGTCATGTACACGGATCGATCGACCGATCGATCGATCGTTTGTCACCGATACAGTGCAGTAAGAAATAAGTTTAGGGTATTACGTATACCCAGCGTAATGATGATAATGGTAATGATAATAATGATAATAATAATGATAATGGAGTTTACCGATAATCTGTCACGGATAAATCGTTGAATATGTAACGCTGTGTAAAAGAAAAATCGTTTGCAATTACTACATCGAGGGCTGACGACAGCTGGAATGAATTTAGGTGCGCTTTTATGGGTATCCTGTAGGTAAATATAGTAAAGTAAAAATAAACTAAAATAACGATCTTTAGAGATTTTTCTTATTCAAGATACTCTGACGCGACGCCTGGAACGATCGGCGGTAGTTTAAGGTATAATACTATAAGCTCGATGTTCACTCATTGGAAAACGTCGTTACACGGCACCTGATATTGTCGTCTTATATATATTAGCCGGTGTCCGCGTCGTTTATAATCTCGTGGCGGCGTTAATTTCATTCTCGAGCGATCGGCGCTGCAGGTTTTATAGACGTCGTTCATTTTTCAAGATCGAGGATATAGGTGGTGGCGTATACTATACACGTATACACCGCGCGACACAGCGCCGATCGATCGATCTGTTCATCCGGATCGATTGCGATCGATCCGGGCGGAACTAATGACAAAAAATTTTATACAGACGGCTGCTGCGAGCAATTTAAAACACCATGGCAGAGCGTAAATCTTTGCTGGGGATCTATGGTATAAAAATCAAATCAAATCAAATGGCTAAAATAAAATATCGAACCGGAAGATCTGTAAGCGCTATACGAGTGACATGACAGTGCGATCTGCATCGTCGCGTTACAATAATAAGAATTAAAAAAAAAGAATCATCTTCACAGCAGCAGGAATACTATGAGATTATTCGGTTGACGCTAATTACGAAAAATTCATCCGTGATGACCGCGCGATCATCGCTCGAGTTTCTTTTTTTTTTTCTTCTTCTTCTTCTTCTTCTTCTTCTTCTTCTATATATACACATTTATAATTTACTGTTTAACCGAAACGCTGTGCGATGTTCGATTCGTTCCAAAAATTTATACAACATAACCGCGGAACCGGGAGAAGCGAGCAGAAAAAAAATTGAAAATAAAATAATTCAATAAATAACTAAATAAATAAATCAACGGCGCGCGGAATAACAACCATTACAAGATCGCGTTTATATATATCCGAACTTAATTGAACGTGCGATTTTTTTTTTTCTTCTTTTCATTTTTTTTCGATCTTTCCTTCCTAATTTACTTGTCATTCAAATTGTATATTTATGTTGTACCGTACATGAGTTTCAACAAGATATCGTGCAAACAAATAAATAAAATCGTAATTACTATATCGTATAGCATTTAAATTGTAATATATACGAAGACCGGTGTGTATATAGCAACTATGTACATTAGATATGTATAGGTATATATGTGTATGTATTCCATTTCATGATCAGGATGAAACTCAATTCAGAGTAGAATTTCACGGTTCCTCGAGTCGCGTCGGAGTCGATATTTCTGCTGCATAACGCGGACTGAATAGAAAATTAATTATTTTCGGTAAGGTATATATATATTCATGTATATATATACGTGTATCTATGTATATATATATGTACACACAAAGTATAGGAAGCTAAGCAAAAAAGAAAAAAAAGAAACCAAAAAATTAGGCGAATACAAGAAGAAAAATCGTCTCAGAATTGGGGGAGTAGAGACTGAATTTTTTTCTTTTCTTTTCTTTTCTATTCTGTTTTTTTTTTTTTTTTTAACACTCAGCCCTTCAGGGTACCTCGTTTGCACCGGTGTACGACTTTATACGGAATCAGTTCGCCTATACCGAACCTGCACAACCCCATGAAAGAGAAGAGTATGAAAAAAAGGGAAGAGAAAAACAACAAGTGGAGGAAAAAAGCGACCCTTGTAATCGCTTTGTTCCTGACCAACCCCCGAGACCGTATATACAGGACCTATATGATGATCGTGCAGATCCATGTATTGGGAATTTACAGGGATGAATGAATAATTACGATACTGAGAAATATAGTAAAAATCTTGATAATATCGTCTGTCAAAATGGTGTTCCAACCATTTCACATTTCACAACTATTTCACACTATTTCACACCCTTTTATACAATATCATTTCAAAATTAACTCTCCCAAGTATCTCACAAACGGTTACCCCTTCGGGATAATCATTAAATTATTATATCAGATTGTCAAGAAAATGAAATCGCAAGGATTGAAAATAAAGGAAAAAAAGTTTGTCTTGCTGCAGGATATGTATACATATGATAATATATAGTATAAGGGGAAAAATACATTTTCCTTTTTTTACTTCTCTTCTTTGTGTTTTTTTTTTCTATTTTTTCTACTATTTTTTTGGTCGTGAGGTAGACCGCCCGTAAAACCATCCAGATTTACGTGATATTCCTTTTAGCTATATGGTTTTATATTATACAGTATTTTGTTTTGGGGATCAACTGACAACGATGAAGATGATGATGATGATGATGATGATGATAGTTGCTAACGAGGAGGATATATTATATTTTTTAGCCGATGGTTTCTTCGTTTTATTTATTTTATTTTTCATTTTTTTTTTTTTTTTTTGGTCGAAGAAAGAAAGCGAAGCGAGCATAAGCTGCGGTTGATTTTTTGATATCCTCGGATCATTGCAGCGCCGCGCGCGAGCGTTATGCTTGATATACATATACACATATATATTATTCTAAAGTTATAGAAGAGAGTCAGAATTTTTAAGCTCTCAGTTCATTTTATTGAGTCATATATCAAATCGTCGGAACCCCCTTTATTTAAAATGATGGCCCTTCATAGTCCTAGACGCTTGTATTATTTTTTAAACTCTCTGGACCTTTCGGATGATTTATAAAATCGACTCGAATGCGTGATCTTGATCAAGACATTGTTAAGAAATAATTTCACGAATCTATACGAATTGATAAAAAAATTTAAAAAAAAGAACAATTAAAATGCATATACATCAAGAATCAAAGAATAATTTTATAACAAGCTGTATGTGTTATGTATTTTATTTGTGGGAGAAATGAAAGCAAAAAAGAAAAAACCATAGGATATATATGCGAATATCTTATGTATATCCTAATCTGTTATAATGAATAACTATGAACAAAGGTATAGGTATGTGAGGGAACAGAATGGCAGCGATCTCTCTCGTTTTCATATAAATTTACATGAGTTAACGAGCCGCGCTGGAAGATATTTACATTTTTAATAACGTATATATGTATAGAGAGCTCGCGCGCGCATATATATGGAAAAAGAATCAGAAGCGCGGGTCTGTGATCCTCGTCTCTCGCTGCACATGAATAATATATACATACATAGATATTTATATAGGTATAATATACGCGATGATCGGGATAATATGGGAAAATATAATATACATATTTATACATATGTATATACAATTTGGAGACTGTAGGGGGAGGGGGTAACTAAGTTTGGTCCAGAGTTTCCACCCCCGATAACCATTTATTAGCCCTAATTGACCGGGAGGAGGGATCGTAGCTTGTTTACATTTTTGTTAGACCGAAATTTAATTAGGTAAAAAAAAAACCAACACACACACACAATGAAAAAGAAAAAAACCATAACTATACGGGGAAAAAAATCAGTGTTATTTATTATCCACCCGTTCAAGTTTTATACAGGTATGTAGGTATGTATAGTTTGTATATAGAAGGCCGAAACAGAAAATTTCAAAATGGCGACATGTATAAGTGAAAACGTGAAGATAATTCTCTCGGTTCTTC
This sequence comes from Athalia cordata, assembly GCA_963932425.1. Lineage (NCBI taxonomy): Eukaryota > Metazoa > Arthropoda > Insecta > Hymenoptera > Athaliidae > Athalia > Athalia cordata. Next base: position 40,711,334 of record OZ010626.1, read on the forward strand.
CCCTTTTATTCGCATTTAGTTTATATAATTCATTAATTTTGAATATCGCGAATGATTTTCGTTAAAACTGCATATGCGCGACCAGGACACGAATATGCAACGTATAATCAGATGACACGACAATGAATCTATCTGCACGTATATGCAGATAATAATTGTTGCGTGACTTAATTCGTTTTGCTTGCTGCAGAAGTAGACGAGCCCTGCAGTGAGCTATCGCGCATAGATATGTAACAGATAGGGTATATTAGCGAATTGCGCCATTAATCGCTCCATCGCATCATATCGAGGTATATAAATAAAACGGTGGTAAATCTATGTACATGTACGTCATGTATACATATATGAGCACCGCTGTTTTATGTGGTACCATGCGCGGTTCATGTGAATTTACATTTTGTTGTAAGCACAGGGCGAAGAGCTGAGCTGCGGTAACAAGGCGATCGAGGAGGCGCCTTCCATTAGGACCGCGAGTATAATTGCTAATCGCTAATTACCAATCGACTCGATCCCCGAGAGTCTCCGGTACGCGTTGATATACACCCATATATATAAATATGTGGTCGGAAACTAAGAGGGGATGAAGAATGATCGGAGGTACTCCGGGCCAATTAACAGTCCCGTACACTGCAAGAATTTATCACATTATTATGACTGCAGACTTCGCGAGTGTTCAAACTACTCAGTTTTTAAAGGGAAAATTGTGACATTTTCAAATCTTTAAATATCGCACTCCTCTTGGCGTCATCGTACGATTTTTTATCTGTACGAAAATCCTACTTTATTGAAACATAAATCCGCCATAAAAATCGAGCCATTTCTCCCACGAGAACAATATTCATAATGCTTTATAATATCCAATCAAATAACTGGATGGCTGCAATTATACGAATTTCAGATAAAAAGGACCATAAATTCATAGCCCAAAAATACGTGAGGGGTTTATACCTACATATACATATGAATATCATACATACTCCATTGCACGAGCATGAAACGACATGTATACGTTGGTTCGTTCCACTTGGGGTTCGATGGCCAATCAACCGCTCGAGCTGTGCAGGAGCGACGCCATTCTCGCGGTAGCTACTATACTTTTACATACCTATGTACACATACCTATATGTATACGATGGGTGTAACGCGGAACACATTACATACGTTAGAAAATTGTTTGTTGTAGGTGGGTATTAAATATATAAAGTAGGGGAAATTAGACGGGAGCTAAAAGACGCCCAAATCTATCGCGCGGTGCATGCATTGTGTGTAGTGGACCTTCTTTTGATTAATCGCCCGCACGCGGCAGTCTAATATACATATACATGTCCGCTATGTACACATATACACGTATCCAATACATAATAATACGTTGAGATGTATAAAAGTTATATACCTACAATATACATCCCGCACAATACACGATCACGATATATGGGGGACCAATAAAAAGCTTAAATATATTCGCTTCAAAAAATGGTTGATCCGATACATCGAGGGCGGGTAAACAATGTATACATATATGTATATATATATATATAATAGCTCATATGTACGTATAATAAAAAGTAATTACTTATCTTTTCAATTACGCTTGTAACCCTGTCGTCGAGACTATAGAAATAATGTATAGTATTCTTTTATTTTTTCTTGAAAAGAAAAAATAAAACGCGGCACAAGGTAATGTGTATCTAGGTGTGAGTGTACGTCCTGTCACAATGCGCGGGTAATTTTGTATTTTTTTATTCATTTATTTTGGTTTTTTTTTTTTCATCCAACTTCTAATAACTACAGAGGAAGAATTGAATAAAATAATCAAGATTCTGTAGAGAATTATTATTTAATATTCATACACACGTAACTCCGAAACAAACATACCTATACGCGTGTCGTCTGCTTAATACAAACTTGTGTGTATATTTGTGTAAGTGATGTGCAGCGGCGGTACATATAAGAAGCAGCGAATTAAATATATAATGCGTTTTTAATTGGACGCCATTTTGATCTTTAATTACATATCTATACGTGTATATTACGTACTATACTCCGTATACATGATATCCACACACATGTGCCAGAGTGTCACTTGTTTCTCGGTTTTTAATAATTCTTTTTCTAGTTTTTATTTTTCTCACCCCGTAAATAAGATATGTACATATATTTGGTACACAACTATACCGTACGCGTGTGACGAAGAAGTGTACATATGTGTATGAAGATGTAGAATAATATGCCGCGTATACGTATTATGCGATCGTAATCTGCACAGAACGCGGAACCGCGTTATACTATACATATATACATATACATACGCTATGCATATGTACATAGCGCGGTCTTATTGTTAGGTAAATAAGAATATGTATATATGAAATACACCAGTTCCCGTATACCTTTGGGAAGTAACAGTATAAGGATAATATTTAAAAATAGTTAATGCGCGCGGATGTTGAACAATCGCCTTTAACGCGATGATGATGGTGATGGCGATGGTTATGGTAAGTATAGACAAATTACCAGCCGACGAATTAGATATTAGGTGCCCAGCAGCTACTTTAATTTGTGGTAAAATTATATAAGACAAAAGAAGAATATATAAAAAAAACGAACGAAAAAAAAAGAATTCACCGACTTAATTTAGTTATCTAATGTAAGATAAGCATTAGGCATGTACTACCCACTACTATACTATTACTTTGTAATAAAGTAGCGCACTGTTAGCTTATATGTATCATTACCATAAGGTAATTATTTTTACCGCGCATCAAGTAGGCGGCCTAAACTATTACATTATTATACTCCAGTACCGCCTGCGCGCCGTCTTTTCTTTTCTTTTTTTTTTTATTATTTATTGTTAGTTTTATATATTTAGTCTTGTTTTACGCATACCTTGAGTCGAATGAATGGCGCGTTGTTGCTGATGTTGATTATCCTGCAGATCCTGTTTACTTCGGGGAAAATCAGAATCTCCAACATCCACTAGGCTTCGTATGCTAAAGACGCTTTTCGCGACACGGGTCTTCTGCATGTCTCCCTGAACGGCTACCAGACCGTCGGGTTGTCTGCGTTGTGTCGTACTCAAATCCATGATTTTTATTATATGCGCGATTATATTATTCCCTAACAGAAGTTTGACGCGCTAGATGCAGCAGATATGACGTGATTACTGTCATCGGGTGTGCTTTGTCGATACAGGAATTCACTTCACTCTAAATAACTCAATCGCAGCTGGATCAAACATTTTATGATTTTGTCATCGTTGTCGTTGCTGTTTTTTTTTTTTTTGTTGCAATTGCACCAGATCACCGCACATCTATAATATATAATTATATTGTTTGTCAAAATATTCATACATTTATTTAGTAATTCAGTTAATAATGATTTAGTAAACTTGATCAAGTTTCACCCTCCGCAAAGTGGAGTCCCAACGTATACGATAATTAAATTTTTCATTAACCGCCAGACTATACATACTTGTTATTTATACACTCACCGATATAAAATCGGGCGGTAGTTTATATATGTATATGTATCTTTCGTTGCGTTAATGCGTGAAATTTGTACAGTCGAAATTCATTATATACGAAAATTGCACTTGTTCCGCTGCACTTGTCTTCAGTTATATAATGTATATAATTTATATAACAAATTGTCACTTTTTTATTGTATATATATTCTTGTATAATTTTACGCACACGTTATGACTCTGGGGAATTTCGTTGTGCCGATTGAAGGAACCGTGACATACCGTCTCATGTGTATCGACGCGCCTGACCGATTCTCCGAATATAAGAGCAGAAAATATATTATAGCTGTACGAGGATATGTAATGTATGAAGTTAAACGTAAACACAGAATCAAGACTGGATTCGGATCGACTCAATGACCTCGTCTATATTATTCCTATAGTATTATTATAGCATTAGGATTATCGTTCGTTGATCCTTACACATCCATAATTCTCTTTCGGTATAACAAACGGTTAAGTATCATACTTAATATCACTTGATCACACTGCGTATTACGATTTTGGATAGATATATATATTATATATAATCATATTTGAGAAAGGCACTGTATACAATATATTACATACGTCGGTGTTCACATTACGTTGGTTGCCAATTATTATCCGTCAATTATAAAATTTCCCTTAATTATTTCAACTCGATTACGAAGAATATTATACACTCGCACAAAAAGCCACCGAGTTAATAATTAATTCTACGAAGTAAGAACAACGATAATCAACCACCTCGTATCTATGGCTAATCTCCAGCACGTGGTATTAATGAAACCTAATTGAAAATTAGATCTGAATTTTAATGAAACTAGAAATTATAGGTGCAGGCGGCGGGAAAAAATTAATGGCTTTTTCCAAACTCCCGGTGTGTCGTTTGCGCGCTTATAGTTTGATGAACGGAAACGCTGCTGCTGGTGTTTGGTGTTGTCTGGGCGCGGGTGAAAGAAACGCGTCTCGCGGACTCTCGACCACGGGAATGTGCGCGCCCAGGTGGGCTGACAATCAGGTACGGTGTTAAGCTGGCTGCTGCTGGTTCTTGATCCTGAAGTCCGCCTCTTACCTCCCTCGAGTTCCTCCACCTTTGTCTCGTGGTATGGGACATGGGGCACGGGCCACGGAGGTAACTTGTAACGTGGAACCTCCTTCTATTTCATCAGGATACGCCCAGCTCGAAACCGACCTTCCAAAATGGCGACCCTTAAGTTCACGCCTCCCTATGATATAGCTCCGGGTTTCAATGTGGAATAAATTCATCAAATCATCCCATAAGGAGTTCCCCCATTGGGAATGTAATCTTCGGATGATTTGCTCCTGATATGGTTTTTTTCGAAAAAAAAAAAAGCTCAGTGGCTCGATAATAAAATAATGAAATATAACTTTAGATTACATTTATATACGATTGCCTTAATGGGCGTTCATGATTCTCCCCCGTGAAGTATGCGACTTGATATACAAAGAAAAAAAATATGAAAAAAAAAAAATTACTTCTCATCGATCGCGCAGCGGAATGCAGGTGCAATTAAATACCGGTACTTTCAGGCGGCATTTTCAATCTCAGGTTTAAAACTCTCCAGTTTTCATTCAACTACATCACCACGCGAACTTGGGGTGATTTTTCCAAGGCTATACGGTAGTTCTTTTGGCGTGCCCTTGCAGACAATTATTGATGAAGTTGTTGTTCGCATATCGTAGCAGTTTTTGTTATCCGTTGAAATCCTTGGTTCGGAAGGCAGGTTATACCGTCCGCCGTCTACCGTTCTCGATTACCTTCAACGGCACAGTAGACGTCTGTTGGCTACCAGAAGCGCTTTCGAAATTCCGATGAAGATCAACAGGCGGCACCACCCGGTAGGTAGGTGGCGGAGTATCGTTTAAAGAATTGATGATGTATAGTTCGTTGACCTTGACATCTATAATTGTAAAGTATTCTCCATAATTAAGAAATGGTTTACAAATTATTTGCAAATACCGGAAACTCCATAATCAAATTATGTATTTATAGTTTAGCATTTTATAGCGCATTGTGATACACCTATGCAAAATTTGCGAATTTGGTCTTCGCGGCAACTGATTGTATGGCTTTTATACCTAATTACTTTTCATCACGTGCCAATAACGCGTATGAATATTATATCCTTGCTCAAAGGTATTCCTTTCATGGATCTAAATTGCAACCTGCAGCGTATCATAACTCGTGTCGAGAACGTTAGTGAATAAGAACAATTCATTCGCTTGGGTGTATACATACAGCTATATGATAATATGAATAATATAATGCATCACGCCGTTCCATACCGGTCGAACAACAGAGGCGATGATCGTCAACGCGAGCGGTATGACAATCCTCATATAATACAGTGGGTATAAGTATAGTTTGGTCGTGTGCATCTAGACGAGGAGAATCTTTAATGCGTCAACGTGACGGGAGATTTGATAAGAACCGAAGACTGCATGGCTGAGGCATTCGCGCGGTTCCTTCGGGGAATGCGCATCATAAAAATTCTTCGAAATACACACATAACTTTGCGATGTTCCATTAAAAATATTGCACCTGCGAAGATCAAATTTGTTCAAACGTAATAAAGTATTGTGATATACCTTATATGTAAATACGTACAATAGTGATGATGAAGATCATATTATACGTTTTTCCGTGGAAACCCGAATGTATAATCAACTAATTGTAAGATCGGTTCGAGGTAGGTGGGATCGACGCTTACGCACATGAGGATTGGATGAGTCGTCGTTGATTGTAATATTATTTTCAGTATAAGCTCGTATGAGCAGCGCAGCTATCGCGACCAGTCAGTTGATGGTCGTCTCTTGATTCGTATGCACGTGCAGCGCGACGTCTTATACTTATCGTTGCTTCGATAACGCGTATCCTGTAGATCCTTCTTGATCCGTCCGTGAAGATCGATCGATATATTTATTCATATCCAGATCCATGCTCCCTGCCGTAGTCAATTCCTGTTTCGAGTGAATTCGAAAACAAAAAACATTGTGCATCGTGGTTAAAAAACCAAGAAAAATTTCAGTGTCCTGATAATCTGAGTGAAAAGAAGAATAATTTTAAGGACCATAAAGATACATAAAAAAAATTGGATAAGATTATGTGTCTGAAATTCGTCGATTGACGGTAAGGTCCAGCTGTATAATTCAGACCGCGATGTGAATTAGTTATGAAATTATTTTTAATCATCATAAAAGCCAACAATTTAATTCAGGTATTGCGGCACGATGATTTAACGGAAAAATCCATCGAGCCGGTGTTATCGGAGATCATTTTAAGTAATCAAATAAATTAATAGATATTTATACCATGAGGTATCCGCGATTACGTCAGAGCTTTAAATTAAGCCATCATAGGAATTCGTACTCCGTTTCCGCATAATTTCCATACACGGAAAAGACAAAACCTTGAAACCAACTGTTCGAAAACAGAAGACGAGAACAGAAAGGAAGAAAAGAAAAGAAAAATAAAAGAGAACTGCGGATGGAATGTACAAATATTTCGCAATTATCTCACAACAAATGTGGGCGATCATTTTTCGTTGTCACATATATCGAGAAGAAACTGGGTTTTGTCGTGTTAAAATCTAGATTAAAATTCGCCGTGCGATACGAACAACTGTTATGGCTAATCTTATCTTGCGGCTGCTTTCATACCACGAACGGAATCTTTGCCCATCGAGCGTGCGGTGGAGTTTCCGCGCAAGAATTTATATCGTACAATAACGTAAGTCCTAAGAGGAACAAAAGAAGGTAGCGGAAATTACTTTTCTTCGTAAATTTATCGTGCGAGCATATATGATAATAAGAAATGATAATTACTCGCAAAAATGATTCGGAATATTAGTAAACAGCTGATTTCAAGGAACATATTTTCGGGATAGACATCGCGGCGCTCGACGCGAGCTGGCTATATTTGGATGATTTCACTATCCCAAATAACATATGAGCGTAATTACCAATTGAAAATGTTCGGTAAACAAAACAGACGTCGCGTAACCAGTTTTCTTCTTCTATTTTTAAACGTTGTGGTACAAACTGCATCTCTCTTTCTCTAGAATTCCACATACCTATACTCTAACAGGTTACATCATACGATCTATGAAACAATCATAAATCGTACCGGCGCCGCGCAATCTTCTCTCAACAATCAAAATGATAATTAAAACAGATGATTTCAGAAATGTGTAAACTAAGACCTCCTCGCTAACAATAGTTGCGCTACACTTATAATCTATAAAAGATCGTGTAAGATTTCAATTTCAGGAATTAATTTTCGTGCACAAATCAACATGATAATCGCCGGCCTCGGAATGGGATTGGTAATCCTCGATAATGAGGATACCCATATGTAGACAGTACGATAATGGTTGGAATTGATTTATCGATCCTCCGCGTTACTGTAACAAAAAATAAATTAATCAATAAAAAATATTAAACACGCTTGACGAGTAGCGTCTGCTCAAAATTCGATATATTCTAGATTGCTGATTTGTCATTAATACACATACCCCTACGTATATAATTTTCAATCATTCACGTTTTTCTATAAATTCGAAGCCATTCAGGATCATCGCCGGACGTGGGAAGCCTCGCGAGTTTGTAGTAACGCAACGGCTGCAGTAAAATTTCTCGTTGCAGTTGATCGCGTGGGAGAATTTTGTGAGACGCCATATAACGAATATAAGCGCGATGCAGAGAGAGAGAAGGAGAGAGAAAGAAAGAAAGAGGGAGAAAGAGAGAGAGAGAGAACTGATCCTAGCTCGTTACTTTGTACCATCTGCAGTGGCATACGCGTAGTCCCGTACAACGAACTTTATCTTATCTCACCATGTTTCATAAAAATCATTAACGGGGTTAATAATATGAGAGAGAAAATTTTCGACGGAATCTCTGGGTAGAAAAATTACAGGAGTGGTGTGTGCGGTTCACCTATTGTATACGATGAAGAGATGAAATATTATATCGGAATTAAAACGATAATTTGTTTAAATAATATTATTAATATTGCCGACGATAAACCAATGCTCGAGAGGCGACGGAAGGGCGTTAGTATGTTCGAAAAAGGAAGTGGGTTTTCACGTCACAGAATAAATGATGACCAAAGTCCGTTCGCCCGCGGGGAGTTTCTACAATTTCGTAAGAGCCGGCGCCGCAGCCGGTTAAATACATTTATACATTATATTATATCCACACTACTAAATTCTACATATATTTATTAATATAATTAGTCATTTTACCCTGTAATTCTCGCGTTCTACCGCATAGTAAATGCAACAGGAAACTCGTTTGTTCCGACTTGCGACGTAATGATAATAATTGTAAGATTGTCTCTTTTAACTTATATTATACGTAAAGAACATTGACTCGCGAAATTAAGCATTAAAATTCTTTCCCTAGAGTTTAAGAATTATTACCGGGTGCAGCTAGGGTCACTGACAAGAAGACTCGTCCATCCCTGATTATTAACATTATTATTATTAAAATTAATATAAATATAATTTACAAATGAACGCCCACACAGCTGTTTCAGCATTAAACCCTCCTAGATTGAGGAGTTAATGACGAATTACCACGCGAATTAGGTTGAATACTAGTGTTGAAATTAATTATTATATACGCCCCTCCTTTTTTTTCGCTTAGCAATAACTGACCTTATTACCTTTTCTTTATTCCCCCTAGATTCTTTAATTTTGCAATTCACGCTGATAAAAAGGATTGTTGTTAGTCAGAGCAAATTTGAAGTTCGTATCGCGTGCACGATTAGCCATACATGTATATACATCAAATACAAACGTAATGACAAATTTGAAGTAAATTTGATAAAAGCCATTATGACTATATAGGGAGTCATAATATTTTCTGAAGAAATTTAAATTCATCTGTTTCTTATCTACTAGGAACTATACTATAACGATAAAATTCAACGGGTTTGAAGTTTGCTGCGCTTCCTATACGACCCCTTTAGAAACGATAACATACCACAATAGCAATTAGTATTCACGCTACGCAGCTGCTGCTGCTAAATGGACCCTGGATCAATGATATTATATTTTATAATATATTACAAAAATAACTCTGTTTAATTTTCCATAGATTTTTTTTTTTTTTTCTATACCATTAATTTATAATCGCCGCCCTATCGTTTCTCTGTATAGCTTATCGCTAGAAGCACCACACACATATGTGCTATATATATACCTATACTTTTACATCTAAAACTGATTCGTCGTATTTTTTTTTTATAGGTATAAAAACCAAGTACATAATACGATGTAGCTGCATCCCGGAGCGGGAAAAGCGAGCTACTACAGATAGAAAAAACCAAAAGAAAAGAAAAACAACCGAGAAGAAATTGAGGAAAAAAATTTTTGATCGAAAAGAAGGAAGTGTGAAGTGAGGCGAGTCGAGTCCCAAAGAGGATACACCTACAAAAAGTACACGTGCGATAAGCGCGGTTTCATCACAACTACAATTGCGATCAACAATAATCCAATGTGCGTTGGAAAAGAATCCGACGGTAGGATATGATATATTCCTTAAGTTTTCTCAATTTCGATACACGCAGGTAATTTAAATTCCTCGTACACTCCGAGATCGAGAAGGGGTTGATTTCGTCTAACTAAACTTCCTGCCCCAACGGGGATGAGTGTGTACAACACGATGAAACTATTCTGTACAGTCCGTCAAGGCACGAAAATAATAAACCTCCAATATATACTTACGTATATCTCAGGGTTGTGAGTATAGCGTCGGTATATAGGAGAAAAATAAAAGAGAACGAGTATTAAAAAAAAGAGAGAGAGAGAAGCTTTCGTTCGATAATTGTAATGCTAGGCGCGGTGCACGTTTTTCAAATACGTTTCTCATACCACATTATAAAGCACATTATACACATGGGGCCATATACTCTCGTTCGCCGGATGCGCGACGCCATGTACGTTGCACATGAAGAAAAATAATAATAGTAATAATAATAATGGAAAGAAGAAAAAAACTTTTTTAAAAAAGGCAGGTCCCGGTTTTTATTTCAAGGGAACTCTGCTACTCTTTGACCTGAAATCATCCAATTCTCCTCGTCGCCGTTTCTTACATCAAATGGAATAAATAAACGTACCAATTATCAAGTCCGACACTTTGGGTTTATGGATGATGACACGTAGCCTATATGGACACATATACCTATAACAGTGGCGCCCGCATTGGACCTTGCTATACCTATATAGTGTTAACATATAACGAATTAACTCCCTTAATTGATAGCGTCGCGTTTACGATTAATGAATGAATGAATAAATAATGTGTACAAGGTTCGTTGTTGTTTTTTACACCCGGTGCACGCGCCATAAGCTGACACGTTAAGTATCTCGCATATTTCTATATACATCCGATAATTATAAGATGCATCGAAACTGCGCGTGCTTATCAGATATAATTTTGACGTGAACAAATGAAAATTTCATACAGAAATGTTCGTATGGACACGAAAATAGTATACATGTCTCTCGAATACAATGGATACTACCGCGTGTGCTTCACGCGTTATTATAATATACAATAATAATGAGCGGATAAGATAAGAGCTGCAGCAGCCAACATGATGAGTTATATATATATATATATGTATCACTATATATACATATATACTTATGTGATGTGAGAGCATACATCGGACAGGAAACATACATAGAGATTGAAAGAGGCGATCTACCACCAGTCTAATGGAATTGGTTTTGCTAAGGCGCGGCAGGCAGGCGGACAATTGCGGACAGACCGGCGGGCGTAGATTCCGGGCTGTTTAAACACGTATTAATAAATTATCTAAATAGAGTAATAAACCACGAGAAATTGTAATCGGCAATTTTAACTTCATATACCACTGTTTTTATGTACTCGTTTATTTTTTTGCAGAGGACGGAAAGATGGTGTCTCGGATCCGACCGATTAAGATCACAGCGGTCGGCGACGGAATGGTCGGCAAGACCTGCATGCTGATCACATACACGACAAAGAAATTCCCGACGGAATACGTACCAACAGTGTCAGTGTTCTATATTTTTTCCCACTCAATTATGAAAACGAGTGATATGAGTTGGGCGTAATAATTTTCTATTCCTGATGTATACAGGTTCGATAATTATGCGGACAACATATGCGTCGACGGACAGGAGTTTAATATGACACTTTGGGACACAGCTGGTCAAGAGGATTACGAAAGGCTAAGACCACTTTCTTACCCAAACGTAAGTTTGTCAAGTTTAAATTTAACAAATCGACAGCTTGCGATTTCCGGCTCATCGAACCAACCTCATCCGCTGGTATTAGTGTGTAATTTAGACAAATTCTCAACTCACCGAAAATTTACGTATCCATTTCAGACGGACTGTTTTCTCCTCTGCTTTTCCATTAGCGCTCGGAGTTCCTACGAAAACGTTGCTAGTAAATGGCATCCGGAAATCAAACATCATTGTCCAAATATACCGATTGTCTTGGTCGGTGAGTAAGCTGAATTTCCATCTATTCGACTCCGATATTTCTTGAGTTTGATCGTAATTATTCCTAACATAAGTCAATGGGGTTTCGTGTAGTTGAAATTTTCAATCTGTAGGAACGAAAGGTGACCTCAGGAACAAGGAGGATATGGACGTGATTACTCCATCGGAGTGCAAAAAGATGAAGAAGAAAATCAAAGCTTTCAAGTACGTCGAATGTTCGGCTGTACAGCAAGATGGTCTTGAGGAGGTTTTCGTTGAGGCGATAAGAGGTGTTCTCAAAAAACCCTCGCAAAAAAGGTTTTGCGGAATTCTTTGAATTTCGATATTATACGACACATTTGCAAAAAGATCGTTTTTACATTTTTACATTTATAGAACCGCACACGTCGAAGAGAAACTTTAATTATGATTGTCATTAGTTTTATCACTTTTATGATTATTTATAATATTGCTATTATTATTATTATTATCATTATTGTTACTTCTCAGATCAACATGGGAAAAAAAACTTTCCTAATGATGAACGGCGTCCAGCGAAAATAACTAACTTTAACCAAAGACTTCCTTCTTTTAACTGATACAAACATAGCATTTTTGTAATACTGTAAAATATTATTATTATTATTATTATTATTATTATTGGTTAGACATAAAAGAAATATACCTATGTGCCTTTTTCTCTGTACAAAATATGTATATTTAATAAAAAAAAAAAGAGAAATAAAAACGAAAAAATAAACAAAAAAAAAGAAGAAAGAAAGAAATCGTTTATGTCATCGAGTGTAAATAAATCCAATGTGTATCATTTAAATGAAATACAAACATCTTTTTTTTATACAAAAAATCTTATTTCCTAAGAGATTGGAAGTGAACTTCAAATCCAAGGATGGTCAAGATAAACACGTGATGAACATGGTATATTGATTAATATATACCTAAATAATGCACGTAAGTATCTATTTTCGATTTACAACACCACGACTGTGTATTTTTCACAGTTTTAGTCTGTGTGTCTTAATATTTAATATTATAAATAACCTTTGCACACCACTGATAACAATGTCTTCTCATAGGAAAATGTCAAACTGCTGTTGCAGCTACATTTTTCAGCGGGCAAATGCTCCGTCCGCAACTGGAGTAACTTTCTGTTGAAGGATTTTACCATAGCCACCCCTACCTCCATCAAAGTCTGATCGATACTCATCCCTTACCTAAATAATGATGAAACGTTAGCTTAGCATACAAGCATATCAAATCAATTTTCTCACCTGTCCACCGGTTTTGCCACGACCATATTGTCTTCCTTCGATAAATCCCGCATCCCAATCCGTACGGATGATTCTGTCATCGAGTCGAGTTCCATTAACATATCGCATACACTGTTCGGAATCAGCTCTGAGGTAGTATTCCACAAAGCAAAAGCCGCAAGGTGTTTTTTTGTACTTATCTAACCCCATTATAATTCTTCTTATGTCTCCACACTTTGAAAAAAGCTCGTAAATTTGTTCCTCAGTTGTATAGAAAGAAAGGTTTCCAACGTAAAGAGTGGTAGAGTTTCTTAGAAGACGATCTTGCTCGACTCGAGATCCCTAAGGTAAGAAAAAAAAAAAAAAAAAGACAAACATGAGTATATACCTACTAGGTATGTACTAAGATGTTTGACCAAAAAAACTGTCACCCTCACTAAATAAAATACGTGAAGCGAACAAATACTCAACCATTTTCGCTTAACGTCAACTATTATTATGGAGAGGTTAGGTTAGCCGCAATATTTCATACCTTGAAATGCTGGTCACGATATGAACTCAACTCAACCGAAGGTGATGTCTGAATTGGCGTAGCTGGTACAGCAGCCATTGCTACCTAGTTATTCCGAGATACAGTTCACAAAGTATTTTTAAATTTCGAAATATTCGGAGATGTGTCTTCGACTGAGGAAAAATTCAGCTGCGTCGTCGATTCCGATATGTGTTGTTTGTGAAACGCAGGAATCGAGACGCGGAAGATGGTGGTAAGGGAACCACGGAATTCGGGGCGCCATTTTTGAACTACCGTCAAAAGGCGAGATTATTTTATTTTTACAAGCCTATCAATCAGAAGAAATAATATAGACGCTAAATTACCAGTTTTAAATATTAATAAGGCATTGGGATAGACGGACGATGAATGATTTTGTTCATAACGTTCTTGAAACTACAATTGGAAATATTTTTGGCAAGGATATAACGTGCAGAGAGCCAGTCGAACGGTGCGACGAATATCAGCCGGGAACTTTGGTAGAATTTGGACGAACAGGTGTCAAAGTAAGTATGTTCTCGATAAGCAAACTATATTGCAGCTGTAATAATCGAATCGACTGTAATAAGGAAGATTCATAGTACTGTTAGTAGAAAACATCGAGCAGCAAATTTCATCGCACAGGATATGTATGGTGAAAAATGTGAATCCAAACAAAAAAAAGAAAAAAATCGCGAACCGTTATTAAACGAATTCGTGTGTTTCTAAGGTTTCTAAAATAGTTTACGCCTTTGACCTCACGAATGCGGGGCACGTTTTAACCGTTTTTATCAATCAGCCACAATTTGATTAATATCAATTGTCTTCAAGAATCGAAATTTCCCGTTGCTCCAGGGGCATGGCAATGGTAAGTACAGATGAGTTCTGAAAATAATGATCGTTGACCGAAGATTTTCACTGATTACAAATTCTTATCTTGTGAGAATATCGAAATTAAATGCACCGCAAACGCGTCATATACCGGTCCGTTTCGGTCGTTCTCTTTCATCCTTTCATCTGACAGACAAACCGCAAAAGTCGGTTACGTCACTAGATGCTTCTGCTGGAACAGCTGATTGATAGTGGATTCCCATTGATGCATGGGCTAATGGCTGATTCAAATAATCGAGTTTGTACCTGGTAACGACCATTCATCAGTGGGATATTTATTAAAATCGTAGAGCGATTCGCGAATTATATTTTTCACGCCAAAATATTATCTATCCAATAACAGTATGCAGGGAATTAAGGTAAATATCGTACCTAACCTAACCGGAGAAAAAATTGTCGGTAAAGTAATAGAAATATATTTTCACAAAGTTTTTCAAGAAGTTTCTGATGCCCTGCGGTCTTTGTGCCGCGGTGCCAGCCCTGAAACCAGCCCCTCCGCCCTCGAACTGTCCAACACCTTGCGAAGTTGATGATAAAAAACTGATCCGGCCATCCGAATTGCCGATTTATACGGTCGCTTCTCAAAAGGCAGACTCATGGTAAAGCATGTCATTCGCAAGGATAAGCCCTTTCACATGAATCTAGGTTTTTTTTTTTACGACACTAACGAATTATGATTTTTATTTGCAGCCCCACACCAGTAAACCTCGAGCCCTCGTATTTGGAGCAGGGTTTTGGAACGGTCAGAAAATCTTTATCTAGCCTTTTCGATCGGTATCAATTCGTAAGCGACACTGTGACAAACACAATAGAAACTGGAGTGGCTCACAGTGAATGTAAGTTCATTTCTTCTATTTATCAACACTAATACTCCAAACTGATCGTCGAAGAAACGGTTATTTGTTTAAATTCCAGCTAAAATATTACCAGCGAAGAAAAAGTTATCTGATTGATTGAAAAAAACCTCCCTTACCTCATCCCACTGTTATAACAGAGGGAGATCAAAAATTTTTTAAATGGATCCTGGAAAAGAACGTAAACGTATTAAAAAAATGTTGCTCAAAGATGCTAGAAGCTTACCAGGTTCGCTTCTCCCGTGATGAGGAAAAAAAATGCTCCTCAGACTTCATTTTCTCCTTATGATTTCCCCTCCATTCGGTTTTCTCAGGCAAATATTTACAATGATTACAAAATCTTTCAGCACTCTATGACTATCTGAGGGAGGAAAGCAACGCTGCACCTCGTATGGGTGCTATAGGAATCGGTGCCCTTACTGGACTCATTTTCAGTCTTCGCGGCGGAGCTTTTAAGAAAACTCTTTACACGAGCACCGGAGCACTCGCAGTGGCAGCTTTTTGCTATCCAAAACAGGCAAGGGAGGGAGTTGAACTTGCGAAACACTATGCAAACATTGGATACAACTTTGCATACGGAAGTAAGCGATCAAACCTGCTTTGATTTAGAGTTTAAATCCTTTTTCTAAAATTCCTGCACGATCCATATTCAGTAGAGCCTGAAGACCCTTTGGAAAAGAATTTACAAACTGGTGGCCCAAATTCACAGGATAATAATCCTCAGGAATAAAGAAAAGGGGAAACACGAGCAAGAGTATTAGAACCCCATTCCGGAAATATCCATGTACGTTTTTTTCCCCTCCATTTCATCGAGTCCCTGGAGAGAGAATTTCGGAGAATCTCTTTGAGCATACATCAGCGATGTTCCAAATTCAATTATGTAAATCTTCCTTTTTATGTTCACGCGAATGCTCAACTGAGATTCGTCGACCTTGAATATTATTTTATCATTTCATTGACTGACATCCCTGTCTTCGTTCATGATCGTCATGGTGGTTTGATGAATAATTTCAGTAAAGCCAGGAGACCCGCAACAACTGGAGATAAATTTCCCCGAATTTTCAAAGCTTAAAATACCAACATCCTTTGACGGTTTCATCGATCAAGTTATAGAAACAGGAAGCGCTGCCGGAGAGACAATCGGCGCCTTGACATCTAAAGCTTCGGAGTTTTTATCCGAATCCCAACAGGTGAGATACATAAGCCAATGAAAATAATTCTCAAGCCAGAAACAAATAAATCTGAAACCCTCATTTCTATTCCAGGAAAAATCTACCGACGAGAAACCGAAACAGAAATAAGAAGTTATATTATCTAAACGGGTTCCCTTTAAAAAAGGACTCACCCAAAATGTATTATAAATTCTAAATACTATAGTCCCAGGTGATAATAATACGTAACAATAGGAAAAGAAATAAACTCATCCCACTATCAATGATACAAAAATGAAATTTAAAAATGCAGTTTTATTTTCCCACATTTCCTCGTTCTTTGAATCGGCGATTTATCGATTTCTCTCCCCAATTTCTCAGGTCAGTTCGCATCCAGTGGACCTTTATTCATTCGCATACGTCCTGCAAGGTGGCACCAGTTGTTATTAGTATGCTCTTAGTTTACCGTGTGCGCACACGACGATCGATGATATTCGCCTATAAAATCTTGGCCATCTTATCGCGAGAAGAAAACGTATGCAAGTATATAAATAATAAACTATAAAATCGGCAGTTTTCAACTAAACCCAAGTTACCAGCTATATATTATCAGGGCGGGGTATGTAGATGTAATTTAAAAAACATCGTGCGTGTTTATTCCGCCCTTTTGGTTTCAAAAATAAATTCTCCGGTGTTCCTCGAAGAAGAAAATAAACAAATTAATGAATAGAAGACAGTGCCGAGGTCCGCGAAATATTCAGCATCAACAGCGACGGCAGAAAACTCACGGAGTATAGTTTGCGCTCGCGCGATATGCGAGAGAAAGGTATAGATCAGACAAAAGGGACAGCGAAAAACCAGACACTTGATAGTAAAATGAATGCACGCGTGTAACGAGCTAAGAAAAAAACAATATAACTGCCTGTACCTATATCTATATATAATTTTGCGGAGAATGTTGGAGCGCAGTGCTGAGGTCCTTGCGTTCGGAATTCAGGATCGGCTGTTGAAGTTACGACGAAGAGAATGATTACACGAGAAAAAAGAATGAGAACGAGTTTCTGTGTCGCAGAGTAAACGCGATGAATATTAAAACGTTTCACCGGTATAACAAATAGAATTACCATCGCCAAAACAATTTGTTATTCTTCAAAGCGAGAATTGAAATATTTTTAAATTATCCTAATATTTCGGCACTTATAGAATCAGCTGTTTTTTCTCATATTTTTTCATACACCTCCATAGTCTGGAACGGTTTCGAAATCGCTAGTACATAAACCGTCACTCGACATTCGTCTATATCTCGTCAGTTTAAATACATGTGTGTTCTCGTTTGGACAGCATAATTTGACGCTGTCTGGTTACACATATACGTACAATACTATGTATCCGCGTACGCTGTGTGCGGATAAAAATTATTCATAAACTACGTCGCACACGTATGTGCAGCTCCGTTTGCCTTATACCGAACACTACCATAACTGCACCAACGTGAATTCAACGACCACGTCCATACAGTCAGTCTTCTCTATTCCCTTTATTATTCGTAATCTGGACTGCTCACTCTCAATCATACCACTAACATCACATCGCCAAGATCTCCGCGGTATCAACAAAATGTAAGTACAGAAAATTTAATCTAATTAAAAACAAACAAAACAATTTTAGCTACTGCACGTCCACGTGCCTGATCATTTTTTGACATTACATATTTAGAAATGTAGGACAGCGAATAGTTTTTGCCTCATCTTTACATGCATGTCCGTTTATAGAAAAAAAAAGAAGAAAAAAAAGATATTTATTTTAATTATTCCACGTGCATTTGAGGCATCGGTAATGATAAATCGACTCGTCGTCGTCCGTTCTGTATCTGGAAGTCTGGGTCCCGTGGTCACCGTAGACATATGATCGATACGCGGGATAATCGCGGAGGTTTTAAATTAATCGACGTTTAAAATTTTGATTAGTTTAGACTCGTATGATAAATAAGCATCGGTGTTCTGATTTTAATCAAACCAGACAACTGATACAATAATAATTGTTAATCACGAATCTCAAAATAATCGTTTTATTTACAGCATCAACGAAATGGGATTTCTTTGATACAGATCGCTCTGTAGTTTGCAATTAAATTCTCTTTTGGCAACAACATTTCGAGCAGAATAGCTTCCGATCGTATAACCATCATCCCCTTTAATCAAATTTTAAATCTTGCTTTCTTTACGCCGTTCAAAGTTTATTCAGCTTGTTCTCTCCTTCTTTTTTTCTTTCAAATGACGTTGATTCACGTGATAATAAAAAAACAACCCACCGCGGTGTACGCGTGTGAGGTATACTATTGTATACAACACAATACAACGTATGCCGCATCGCAACCGAATAATCGATCCCCCTAGCTACTGTAATATACGTATATGTGCCTATCGGACTAAAGCCAGTAGCTCGCAGGCGCGCGTTGATAGCAATAAGGCCATTAAAGAGAAAAAAAAGTCATAATAACAATTAAAAAAAAATACCCACAAATCGCACCCAAACCGTTCGAAAATCATCGATGATCGATCTTACTCGCGAATTATTTCGCTGTAGAAAAATCATAAGCAACGCTCCCACGAGCGATCTTTTCTCATCGTAAAATCTGACCTCCTGACCGCCTAATCTAGACTTTAATAATTCAGTTGATAGGTAATCGATGAACGTAAAGAATGATTCCAGAAGTCTTAGACGAATTTTATCAGAGGTTCGTTTTTATATACCCATAATGGGTAAGATTTTTTCTTTGCTGAATTACAATTCACGTTTCTTTTGATTTTCAATTGTTTCTTTCGTTTTTCAAATCTCTGGTTTGTTCGATTTTTCTCTCGGAAATCCGATGAACGATTGTTCGAGAAAGTTGCCTACGAAGTGTAAGGCAGATACGCAGATTCTGCATCTCCGTGATAAGGATATATACATATAGTCGAAAGTGTAACGGATTTCTGGACTGTGGTCGTTCAGTTTTCGCGTCCAATGAAAATTCTCCTCCGATTCCGCGTGCGCGTTAGAAGGGGCGTCGAGGGCTTCGGGGGTTGGTTGCTCGTCGTCGTCGTCGACGACGGAGAGAAAACGTAGCTGTAGGTAGGTACGTTGGTTTAGTACAACCGAGGATTGAGGACGACACCTAGGCTCTAATACGCGCGGCGTAAGTCGTTTGTTTCCCTGCCCTGCATCAAGGGCACGACCCTGAAGAGGTCGAAGTAAAACTCCGGAACTCGTATAATATATGTCGCATTGATTTCCTTCCCGATATCAAAATAATAATAATAATCACCATAATAACAATAATAACAACAGGAACGCAACAAAAATTCATCCGATCTCCGTTTTCCTAGTATATTTATAAAAAAAACGAAAAAATAAAAAAATTCACTTCTGTGTTTCGTATGTCATCGTAAAGTGAAGCTAATTTGTGAGTGGGGGAAAGAAGAGGGTGTCTCTTATACGTATATATTTAAAAATGTAATTTACATACTATATATTCACTGGGACAAATTATAATCCCGGGTCCCTCAAGGGACCCGGAGTTACACTCTTCTGTACCGCGCAATTAAACTCTCAAGTGTCTCGAGAACACAAAATTGTGTACATACCTATATACGTTTTGTACATGTACAACGTAGTACACTCTCGTGTGCATCGTGTTGTACAAACGGAACCTTTTTCCCCTCGAGAAAACGGAACGCGAAAAAAAAGCGAAAAAAAGAAAAAATCACTTTTGTAAAATAAATATAGAGAGGAAGGGTAATTATTATCACAGGGATTCGAGAACGTGCGACGCAGCTGAGGGGGTTTTTTCATCTACGATTGTAAAACGCGAATCGATCGAACTTTTTCACATACATATATACAAATCTGTGAAAGGAACGAGATGAACAAAAAATTAATTGGCTATTATGAGATAAGGATTATAAAAATTGACAAGAGACACGATCACGTTGCTACTCTGTAACACGGAAAACAGAAGTGTACGGATAATTCAACATCCCTTTCTCTCCGTAAGCGCGATTCAGGCAGCTGTTGGCGATTCGCCAAACGGTACG
Source organism: Athalia cordata (assembly GCA_963932425.1). Lineage (NCBI taxonomy): Eukaryota > Metazoa > Arthropoda > Insecta > Hymenoptera > Athaliidae > Athalia > Athalia cordata. The sequence continues at coordinate 40,732,109 of OZ010626.1, forward strand.
AAGGGCGCGCTCTTGATAGGAACACCTTTGTATCTTCGATATTCAAACGCTTTCGATGGATGGATGGATCGATCTCTTTTTTTCTCGTATAAATTGTGATATTATATTATACCTCGTAAAAAAGAAAAGAAGAAGCGAAAAAAACGTGTATACAACGCCATTAATTCGTATACCAGACATCAAACGCGTTTGCGAATATCTAGAGGAAGTGGGGAAAAAAAAAAATAGAATGATATTTCACCCGAATATCCCAAACTTCTCGATGATGAGAGCTAGAACTGTTATGTAGCTATAGAGAGAAACGACGCGGCCTTCACCCGCAAAAGTCGATTCGCGACGTCGTCGTGGAGTATATAGTACACGAAAAAGAATATATACATGTATATCTACCCTATGTATCAACATGGGTATGTATTATATATATATATGTGGTATGTATATACCTGTGTAAGAAGTTCAAAAAACCAGAACTCCGCATCTCGGCTATATGATCGGTGTATCTTATACTGCGTTACGCGACTTTTATATCTCTGCAGGTATATAGTACCTATATTTACATAAGTATATAATATTATTTCATACACTACGAGCGACGAGATAGATGGACGGGGATTGATGTAATATATATATATAAAATGTATAATATTTATATACCGGATACGTAACTATACCGTAGTCGCGTGTCAACGTTGTGTCAGCCACCTGTCATATCGGATTGCACCGAATCCATTTACGTGATGAGGTGGTGCGGAGGGAGAGGAAGGAACGTGGGGCTGGGGGAGGGGGGAGGGGGAGGTAGGAGCTGCAGGGGGTGGTGAAAAGAGGAAAGAAGGCGGGAGCCGGAGAGGCAAGGTCAATGTCGCCGACCTGCTTCGTCTATTCCTCCTCTCGGACATAACCATATATGTATACACATACATGATGTTTGTATTATTTAAACCCGAAATCTGAACGCGTCGTATAATAATATGAAGAGTATAACGATATAATTACGCGGCGATAAAATTTCATTATTACACAGCGAAATAGGAAACCATATATGTTTTTATATATGATCGCTCGAAAACATTTACATCTCGCGGAGCTGCCCTGTAATCACTATACATATAAATTCCGCTGTGGCAGGAGAGGGAGGAATTTTATCCTCAAAGGATAATCTCAGCTTTTATCATAAACATACGCTATACGAGATCCCCCGTAGAAACTTTGAGGTCCTCAAAGGGACGATGATCTTCGACGCGTTCACCTAATCATTCGTGTTCAACGAGCTCTTAACACGAATGTATTAGGGTGCAGTGTAGGAAAATCACTAATCGCGTAATTCATGACAGCCAAGCGGATTATACGGCGCACAATTTCTCATCAGATCGCGAAATTCTATAGTGTATCATACGTACGGAGATGTTGTAAGATCCTAATTATCCCTCCGCGTATCATTAGCGAAGATGTACACGGTTGCAGGATAAGGCAGAGTAGAATAGAATAGAATAGATTGGAATGGAGTAGAATAGAGGACAGGATATGGAGGATGATGTAAATGAGAGATGAGGATAGGAAAAAGAGGTTCGTTCGCAGCGAGGGGGATGAGGTGAATTGAAGTGAAGTGAAGTGATCGGATCCTCTCTCTTCTCCCGCCCACACCCAATACGAGGTTAATAATTGGATGATGGGGCTCAATTGGCTTCTTATTTAATCAAACAATGTTACGCGATGTATATATAGATATATGAAATAACTGGTTACCGCGATGATCGTATGCATATATATGTAGGTCATATACATAGGTATATATCACGATGGGCGCGCCGAGGGTTTATTAAATTCCTTATTCTTGAAAAAAAAAAGAATTAAAAAATAAATTGATAACTTCCGAATTTAAATGTATTTAAAAACCGCTTAACGTCTTGCGGAAGGTAGATTAAAATTTAAAAGAAAAAAGACGAAGCGAAGAGGAGCAAAAAAAAAACCAACCGCGCGCAAACGTATAATATATCTAGGTATGTACGTGTTTCAGCCCTAATTTCTTTTCGTATACATATATACAATAACGCGGAGAAAAATTAAGCACTGCACAGGGATTAGCCATGATTACATAACGAGTAATTGGTCAGAAATTGTAATTTATTTTTTTGCGGGAGATATTTCTCTCCGAGCAATAATTTTTTGTTTAATAGGATATAAATTGAATCACTGTTAATGATTTTTTTTTTTTTTTTTTTAAGCCGCTCGACGTTAAAAATCGGATTCGAATTTGTAACAATTTCTAACAATTTTTTCCTTATTCGGTGGCGAAATTAGTGTTTCTTGGATAGCGGGAGGTTTTCATTAAAAAATATTCGTTCCAGACCGTCCAACAGGCGTTTTTTCAGGGTCGAGATTGTTCGGCTACTGTCCGTAAGTTGGTCTCAAGGCGCAATATCGGTAGATTGGAAGTGTATAGAAATAGAGGAACATTGGAATCTCGGTCAATCGGTGCTAACTTCGCCCCCGTTTCATTTCGTAGTATAGGGTTGTACCCTACAGGTTCGCAAGTTCACCACTGCGCCGAATCGATATATCAGTTATACATATATCCATGTATAAATCAACCGTAAGTTTCTACTCCTGCGGTTTTACTTTTTCCCTAGCCTCCCACTTTGTTTCCGCGGCTACTACTTCTCAATTCGACCTATAACAAGGATCGTACGTACTACGTACGTACCTACCTCATACCGCAATCGCGAAACAATATACCGCCTGTATTCTAGATTACACGAGAGAAACAAAATGAAAACAAAAAAAAACAAACAATCTCACGAAACAAAAGAATTGAAAACAAAAAAAAACAACGCAACAACCATGAACTAGTCCGTTTCCAAAAAAACCATTATTATACTCTTAAAAATCGATGATTTGTACTAAAAAAATAATCAGGTTTTTTCGATGGTTCCCGCAGGGATAGTCCTCGGCATATATTAGTCCGCATACGCAATTGGTTTTCCATAAGGACAGATAAGGTCCGTTCGCGGCGTCGTCGTCGGCACAACGGCGGTTTCGGTTTTGTTGCCGGGGTACCCCGAGGGGTGTGTTTTGGGGGTGAGTTGGAGGTCGTCCTGGTTGGCGGTTGCTAGGGCGATCAATACCTGGGGGGGGGGACGGGGGGTGTCTTTCGCGAAGTGAAGGGGGGAAAATGGGGAAGAAGATAGAGTCGGTGGTATGAGGAAAATAAGCGCGTCACAACAGCTGCTGGCTGCTCTTGTAGGAATTAGAGAGAAAAAGAAAAGAAACTAGACTACGAAAAAAAAAAAAAAAAAATTCAGACACTACGTTACAGAGATACAACTTAATCGTTACACTCGACGGTATAGTTTGAAAGGCGATCGCGTTTCGAACGCTCCAAATTTATGGCATATATATCCTTACACAGGTATATTCCTGAGTAACTATATATCTCTGTTTTCTGTCCATCCGATCGTCCGATACACTTATCGCGGTTCATTGCACACCCGGAACAAACGTATAGTTAGAACAAGTGGGCTACGGCTGCGTGTAATCTATGATGAATCCGCTGAGAAAAACGATCGTTCGAATATCCTTGAAATCTTCTTGGCTTTCGTTCAATTTTACAAATTCAACGACGAATTTTCATCTGCCAACAAGTGATGGCATCGGGAATGAAATCACAAGTAATCGGTTGTTCCAGTGAAGGGAATTAAAAAATAACAACAATAATAATGAGAATAACGAGAAACACGGGAATTTTTACGTTTCTGTAATGATTGATGTATAATACGTAACATAGTATAATCGGATTTACAGATCGTTTTTTTCTTCTTATCGTTTTCAGGTGATTCCGAAGAGAGAGAGAGAGAGAGAGAGTGAAAGGGAGAGATCATCGCGCGAATTGGTCGTCTACTTTATCGTGTGTGTAAATTGAAGCCGATACGTGGTGTATAAATATCGAAGAAACTATACAGAGTGAAATTTTCCAAAGTGATATAACATGTGATATCTTCGAGTAAGAAAAGCGACGTGCCCTGGTCGCTTTTGGTTGGGGGTGGGCGATATAGTGTATGGCGGTATCGTATTCAAAAGTGCGAGTTTGTTTCTTCGTATAAGAACGTATTATACTATACATATAGCGCATATTTATATATAATATACACATTTGTACTCCATATATATAACCATCTATAGTCATACATATAAATAAACGTTAACTCTACACACATCTAAAAAAAAAAAAAAAAAGAAGAAAAGAAAGAAATTTTGTGATGATATTACAGCTGGACGTTAGCGAGCTACGACGTTCGATGATATTTATCTCGGTAATTTGGTCGGATATCTTCTAGTTTTGAACTCGACAGAAAAATATTATGAACACGAGGAGAACATGGCATAATTACCAACGATATTAATAATAATAATAATAACAACAACAATAAGGTGCTCAGATATTCACCAACGGATCGATCATTTCTTTGATCTGACGATCAGTCGACGAATTTCGCTCGTGAAAAACGAAACTGATCCATGCATGAAAAAATTATATCACTCGAATGACATTAATAAAGTGCAGCATAAATATTTCGGGCGTAGGATATCCTGCCGGAGATATCAACGATAGATAAATCAAAAGAAAAGAACAGAAAAGAACAAAAACGAACTGTCGGGAAGAGAAATAAAAATATAAACAAAACGAAAAAAAAAAATCAGAGAGGATCTTCGGTAATAAGAGGATCGCTCTGAGGAGTAATGGCGTTGTTTCCTGGCAGTGGTGATCAGCCACCGAACGGTGGAGGATCTTCGACAAACGGTTCCCAGCTCGGACCATCTTCTGGAGGAATCGGGAACACAGGACCCGATCCTTTGTGCATAGGACTTGGAACGGGACCATCGAGACAGCGAAGTCTTCGGGATCGTCTTCGGGACGGAATCACCGGAAGTTTTACATGGCAGTGAGTAACGAATTGTTGAGATATATCAGGATCTAGAAAATAATCGTAATAACATCAGCGTAACGATGACATGATAATAATAATAATAAGAATCACCTACATTCGATGTGCTGCACGCGTTGATCGATCGATTGATTTGACATGTGTAGATCGTATATTAGAAAAAGTATTAGTAATCGATGTTGCTAGTTATTAATTGTTCCCTGTGAAGATTCATACATTTATGAAATTATTAGAAGGAAGTAAAGACGATGGTTTTTAATCGTTTAATTCGATCGTTCGCACATATACCACGTGGGGATTGCACCTTTTGCAAACGTATGCGTGTGCACGTAGATATACCATTTTATACGTACATGTAGAACACGTTGCACGTACGCGTACGCATAATGTATATCGTTTGCAATTGCGCGAATTGCCATCCGCCGTATAAATTGGATAAATTTAAGGAATTAAGGTCCGAGAGATGGGCTGGGTCGTATGGTCGTCGTTATTATATAGTAACGTTCCTCGTCTACACGGTGGGAATAGCTGATGCTGCGCGTGTAATTGAGATGAATGAAAATAATACGTTGCAACCGCAGCCGGCAAATGCGAATCTACGTTATAACCGAAACGTGCAGCAGACGACGTTTTATAAGTCAGGATGTATGGATATACAACGGCTGCAGTAAACAAAGTAGAGCCGGATAAATAAACTGTAAATTTCTAATAAAATCATCGCATCGACATACGTACGCACGGACGCATAGATTTCGACGGATAGGTATCGATGGAGTTGGAAAAATAAATGAATAATAATGGCGATAATAATGATAAATTCGTCGTCTAAAAAATCCCCACAGCGCATATCGCAATTCTACTTCACATTAAAATGGTCTATGAGCCCCTATTGAACCCTATTAAAATAAAAAGTTAATTTTTTACCCCAAAATCGAGAAAAATCTAAGGTATACCCCTTTGGATTTTTCGATTTTTGAGTCAAAAATCAACATTTTTTTAAATCGATTGCAGGACACTTTTCCCACGTATTTTTACCTGAGAAACACGAATCTACGAGCTAAGTTGATCTATCTTTAAAATTGATCGAGTTATCGCCAATTTATCAATCTGAAAAGTAAAAAAGTTGAGATATCTCGATAGGATTAATTCGTGGCCTAATTTAATCGACGGATTCGTGTTCCTGAGGTCAAAATACGTAAGAAAAGTGTCCTACGATCGATTTTCGAAATTCTTCATATTTGGCCCAAAAATCGAAAAAATCCAAAGGGGTATACCTTAGATTTTGGTCGATTTTGGGGTCAAAAATCAATAATTTTTCAAATCGATCGTAGGACACTTCTTCAACGTATTTTGATCCGAGAAACACGAATCTGCCACTTAAATTAGGCTACAAATTAATCCCATCGAGATATCTCAATTTTTTCACTTTTTGGAGCGATAAATTGGCGATAGCTCGATCAATTTTGCAGATAGATCGATTTAACTTGCAGATTCGTGTTTCTGAGGTCAAAATACGTCAGAAAAGTGTCCTGCGATCGATTTTAAAAAATGTCGATTTTTGACCCCAAAATCAACCAAAATCTAAGGTATACCCCTTTGGATTTTTTCAATTTTTGGGCCAAAAATGAAGTATTTTTTAAATCGATCGTAGGACCTTTTTCTAACGTATTTCGACCTCAGGAGCACGAATCCGTCGACTAAAATAAGCTAGAAAAATATCCCATCGAGATATCTTCATTTTTTCACTTTTCAGAGCGATAAATTGGCGATAACTCGATCAATTTTATAGATAGATTAATTTGGTTTTCGGATTTCGATTCCTGAGATAAAAATACATAAGAATAGCCTATAAAACTCAGAAAAAAAAAATGACGATTTTTGACCCCAAAATCGAGAAACAATTTAAATTCATTACCCCCTTGCGTATCTCATTTGAATCGAGATATAAAGAAAAAATGCAATAAAAAAAATCATAACCTGACCTATTTTAATTCCCCTGCGCGTTAATCCCAAATCGTTGACCGTGCTGCTCAATGTTACACGGATTTTGCACATTAGATTTTACTAGGCGATTCCATGCGGTTGACATTTATTGGCATACGGGGTGTTAACGGGTTACGTGTACAGAGAATTATATATATCTATAGATTAGGAACGTCCCGTATAATCCGACGGGAGATAAGCTGGCGTCGGGTCCTACGGGGATGGGTGTTAAGATTTAATACAATACTGCATTATGCAAACGTGTGCGGAAGTTTCGTATACCTATATGTATAACGTAGGTATTTAAATCCTCGGATCTTATTTACATGTATATTTCAACGTATTATAGGTAGAAAAATTAATTCACTAACTAAGTCAAGATGGAAGAATTTCAGATCGCATGTATACCCAGATAATTTCTGCATGGGATTTGTGGGCTCGACGGTTTATGTGGGCCACTAGGGGATACGATAATCCATAGCTTAACGTATTTCCTGTACATGTATAACTATACACACGTGACTTTGGTCTAGTCTCTTCGTTTCACGTAAATTATAAATCAATTCGCTACGTATGGGGTGTATAGTAAATTCACGTCGTATGCCTACAAAGTATAGACTTCGCCCGGTTGCAGCTGTACTAGTTTTTCTATTCATAGAAAATATGTATGTGTAAAGCCCGTCGCGAATATGCGGACGAATATGTAATTTTCATAGTACGAAAATAAAAATTGATAGAAAAAAAAAATTCTCGATATTTTTTGTTCCATGCAATATGCAGTCAATGAATTTTATATGAGTCTCAGAATTGAATCGCGTGTTCCCGATGAAACCAAAGAAAAAAGGAATAAAGGGAATCAACGTGAATTCAATCAATATTAAATCTCGCGAACGAATCAATCGCGTTTATATATATATCGAGATCGCGAGAGGTGAAGAACTCGAATTAGTAAATATATAAAATCATTGTATATAAACGGAGAAACTATGTGAGTATAATTCGCGGAAATAGTTCGATTTGTATTTTTAAAGTTTTCTATAAATTATTAATTCCTCGACTTTTCTCGCCCTTGAGTTTCCTTGGCATAGATATACCCGAGGTCAAGAAACTGCGGACTTGTATAGGTAGGTCTATAAAATGCAGAGAAAAAGAAAAAGTAAAAGAAAAAACGTATTACTAAAAATATACATAATTCGTGCATCATCCCTACGTCGTTTTCGTCCGGCATTATAGTTTCGATCGAAAAAACCAGAGCGACGTGTTTAATTAGCCATTAAAAATTGGTCGAAAACAGTAAAATTCAAATAGGATTGATGTATCATACAGAAGAAGAAACGTATGGAATAATATGGGTAGGGAATGAATGATCGTAAAAATTCATTTGACGTTCGCCGGCGTCGTTTGTCGATTTATGTAATCGCTATTTTTAATTCCACGATCCTCAACATATTATAGTTGGCGAAAGATATCGCGCATCCCACCGCATCTCACTCTATATAATATAACACCTCGCATAAATGCTTGAAAATTTAACTATATACAAATATTTTAATAATAATTTACACCCACCCTGTAAAAAAAAAAATAAAAAAAAAAAACAAAAAAAAAAATGCCGCTTATGCAAAGCCGGGCTCTCTCATATACTTCCTATACTCCTTTTTAATATTATCGCAAACTGCAGCACCTGTTCAAATTCTATAATAATTATTATATCCCGTCTCGTCGACTGTAGACAAACGTTAATTAGTTTTCAATTTATTCTAATACATATACCTATAGTGTATGAGCTTAGCATACGATGTTGAAAAAAAGAAAAACACAAGAAGAAAAAAATTAAGAAAAAAAAAATAGAATATAAAATTAAGTGAAGATTGATGTAATAATATCGCATATTATATACGCGATAATGGCGAAACGAGATAAATTCTGATTTGTATAATAAAAGGTGTATAATTTTATTATCATATATTATATATTATATATATCTCATATACACCTGAGAAGTTCGCTATAGATTTATAATACAATGAGCATATGCGAAACGACCCTGAGAAAAATATGGGTCAGTCTGGCCCCCCTATATAATAATGATAATACGAAGTACTACATCAATCTTATACCTATATACCTATTATACTACCTTGTATTTGCATTTATACTGCACCATAATGTATATGAGGAATTAAGCACTCAATCATTTCGTTCGTCGTGCAGAGCTCGGCATAAAATTAAATCACGATATATGGTGGGCGCGTGAAAAAGACAACATTTTTTTTAAATAAATAAATTGAAAATGAAGAAGAAAAAAAAAAACGAGCCGCGATCCTCCGATATAGGTATACGCGGACACACCTACCTCATGCTATATATATGTACGTATTATATTTTACATATATTCCCGTATGTACATATAACATGTATATACTATATATGCGATATATGTACACAGAGGTTGTTATTTCTCGCGCCGACTTTCAATTAAACACTTTCAAGTACAATTACAGTAATTGGTGGCCGGGCATGTAAGCACATTTATATATGAAATATACATAGTTATTCATATATGTACAACGTACACGTTATATGTACTCGTCAGGACGAAGCAGTAAGTGCAAAAACGAAGAGGTAAAACTCTTGAAAAAAGAAAAAATAACATTAATAAATATATTTTCCCTTTTATACGCAGATCCGTTCATTGATGTCGTTTTCATTGGTTTTTTATTCTTTTTTTTTGTGGTTTTCGACCAGCGCATAACGTGTCATAAGAGAAAAGCCTCGATAGAAGAAGAAGAAGGAAGAAAAAAAAGAGATGTAAAAAAAAGAAACAGTATAATTGTGAATTCTGTTCTAAGACTTCCTTGACACTGACTTGATCGGTAGCATTATTTTAAATTAAGAAAAGTGACACGTAAGGTATATACGGGTATAGGTACACCGAATTAAATGACATATCATAATTTATATCTCGTGTAATTCTTCCGCTGTTACGTACATATACAGACGTATGGTATATCACACATACATATGCACGGGTAGTGTCGGTCTTGAACCAACTAAATGATAATTAATAAATTGGAAGCGAAATTGAGACGCCGATTATAGCGAATGGAAGGACAAAACTATAGCCGGAGTGAGCGATATGTGCACATATGTATGTATAATACATGTGTGTATAATACATACCTATATATATTTACACGGGAGCCTGGAGTTTTATAAGATCGTTTTAAAGCGAATTATTAGATGGATAGATCTTAATTTTTGGCCCCCGCAAAATTGCAATTAGGTATATAGGTATGTACACATACCGTCTATGTACGTGTATAGATAGGTATATATTTATTACCACGACACGCGACACTTTTACGTACATATATCTATACCGCGCGAATAATTCGAAAAATTAAATAGCTGAGATCATCGTATTCGACCGCTCGAAAAATATGGCGTCGCTATGTATTCGTTACAGGACTCACCCATATATTAAAATGAAGAAAGAAAAAGAAAATCATCAGGATATATACGTGATAAATCAGAATTTTTACTCTGCACAGTCCCGAACAATCTCGACGAACTAATCGTATCGTTGTCGCGTTGTTGTTGAGCTGCGGATATGTATAATGTTCGGAGGTGATATAAAATGAAATAAATTATTATGGTGGCCAAGAAAGTCGAGCTCGATCGTTGCCCGTTCTGTTATAGACGATATAAACAGGGAACACCGTCGCTTCGTCGTCGGTTGTGTCCTCGTTTTTCGATGGCGATCCGAGGCCGCGCCTGCACAACGCCGAGAGCATTCACATGTATCTATATACCTACGTTTATATACATGCGAATGTAGATATAGCTATATTAAATAATGCAATATATACCTACGTACACGCATTATTATGAAAATAAAAAGAATAATGAAAAATGAATGAAAAAAAATCATTCGCTCATAGATATATTTCAGGCTATATATGAAAATCTGAAAAAAAAAAGAATTTAAACAAATAAAATACGAAACGATTTCATCATATACACATACACATTTCCATATGCGCGATGGTTATCTGTGTAGAGTAGAGTATACGTGTATGAACCCGAGGTATAGTTAGTGCGTGTAAAAAAGTAGTTGACGAGTGACTACCGTATAATAATTACACGTGATTAAATTTTCTGATAATCTAAAGCGCGCCCCCACCGCAATTTTTTCAACCGACAACATATACTGCACTGGTATACGTATATAGTTTAATATACCGTACAGATCTATAACCCAGGTAGGTATATAAATTAGTCACGCATTTCGTTATCAGCGACAATTCGTTTCACAGCAGCAGCAGCAACAATCAAAGTGTAGAAATACGAGCACAAGCGCCACGTATATCAAAATAAAAATCATCAAGCGTATTAATTATATTAAAATACACCATGTATATATATATATACCTGATAAATTATTGGGATTCGTATATATGTAAAAGGTGTACAAATATTTCATTCACCTGTGCAGGTATAATAATATAGGTATAATATAAATCATATTTCGGTGTCCTTGAGACGTGTGTTTGAGGAATGAAGTAAAGTAAAAAAAAAAAGAAGTAATTAGGAATGAAGATGATAATATATATTTTTGGAAAAAAAAAAAAATCATCAAAAGAAGGTGTCACTCGGTGTAATAATTCCGAGACACATCATCAACAGACACTGTACCACCCCACCTGCGCTCAGGAAGTGTAGTGCCGTTAATTACCGCGTTGGTTCGTTAGATTTCCTAGAAATTCGCTTTTTGAGGTATATAATACATAAGAAATTCTATGTACACATGCACGAATACAGCGCAACGAGTTTGTAGAGTCGTTATTATTCGAACGTGTTGAAAACACATTTTTATTTCCTAGCGAATCGCGAGCGACGATGTTATATTTTATTATATGGATCTAAAAAGACAAAATGAAAAAGAGTAAAAAACCTAATAATTTAATTCCAATCGTTTATTTCTGTGTGAACAGATGCGACGCGAATGGGGTGTATATACATATATGTAACGTGCATATGTGTATATATGTATACGTGAAATATAACAGTGCTCAATAATTTAATTACTACCATATAAAGGTGTATATATGTACGTACGGTATACGCGTGACGTTTATGCAAACGCGTAATCGTTATTTCCGCCTATTATATACCCGCGACGCGATTTTCGTTGTATACATTATATAGATATCGTTTATATAGTATATTAGTATATACATAAATTGACGATGATTACGATCCTACTTCGATCGAACCGTGCGATGCTCTCGATTTACACAGTTGCCTAAATAATATCCGGTGTATAAATTCACCTTTCGACGAACGTACACGCTGGTATTATATTCCTATATATCTACGTATGTATGTGCTATGAGTACATATAGATATTCGAATATACGTTCAAATAAGCGCGTGGTTTGGATTATTTCCGTATAGACGCGCGCCCCGTGCTCGCGGTGGTGGTGTGATCGGGATGTGAATCGGAATCATTGGCGGGGACCACCAATTTCTGTTCATTATAATATTAAATCCAGCTGTACATACACAGATACACACGTATATTATATTATACATAACACAGTTATATGTACCCAACTCGGGTAACCTCCGACATCCGGTGCTTCAATCTATCTATATATAATACATAACCATCATCGTTATTATCCGCTCCATTATATGCGTTTCAAATGGTTTGCGCACCTCTTTTTTTCCCCCCTTCTTTTTTTTTTTCTTTTTTTCTTCTCTTCGCACCCCCCTCCCTCTTTTTCTTCCTCTTCTCCTGTAAAGATATGCCGTTTATAGAAAATTACCTAATACACGTAGAGCACATAAAAGTATAATGAATTCTATACACCTGCAGAAAATCAAACAAGACTCATCAGGTGTGTATATGTACATTTATATGTACTACGTTACATATATGTATACAGTAATATATATATGGATATCGAGTATTGTTTAAATGGACGAGCATCGATGTCGCGGGTCTGGAATATTTCCTCTTCCTTGTCATATGTACTACCTCTACTAGGTTTTCACTCGGAATGTATAATAAATACGTGCCTATGTACATATACGTATGTAATACATAAGAGATGTCTACGTGTAACACGGTGTAGCCTGTGGGATTTTATCGATCGGCTATATACCGCGAATAATACCCGGTAGTATATGAGAAGAGAAATAGAAGGAGGAGAATTAAACTGAAAAGGGATGAGCTTTTCTAATCCCGCGCTCTTCATTTGTTGTTCTCAACAATTTATTACTCGGGTATGTAATACATGTACATACTACATATGTACAGGAATCAATCGCGATTTCAGATATACCAACTCTCTGTAATCTGACGCAAGAAAGTTCTTTCAAATTCTTATATACTTGCAATGTACTGTGAAAACGTTTTTGGAAGTTTCATTTGGTACGATTTTTTTTTTGTTCTTTGTTGCATAGATTGTTCAGCATATATATTTTCGTACTAATGATGAATATAGTGCACAATTACTCTTTTTGTACTCTAAGATTTTTCGGAAGTTTCGTAATGCGGTATGCAACGTTATAGTATACTACATATGCATAGCAACCAGGACTGTCGTCTGAAAATAATGAGAAGAATGAAGTTTTTTATTCGGCCATGACACGTGTTAGATCGATGATAAAAAAAGAAGAACAAAAAACACAAAAACCCCTACTTATCCTGCGATTGTTTTATTAACAATAAACGAACGTTCGTTCATCTCCGCGTGTGATAATATATTCATTAATTCTATTATATCATTTATAATATACAAGGTGGACCATTTAACGTGTGAAAAAAATATATAGATATATACATTTGACAAAATGTAACAAATTTAAAATACCTAATAGGTACATATGTACTCGTATTAGATTTTTGAATAGACGTCTTTCTCGTCTAGTCACTATTATCTATTTAGGAAATTGTTGCTAGAGGAATTTGGTCGTATAGAATTTTTCAAAGTATAGTTAAAAGCCTGTGTGATAATAATTAGGTGTAGGTATATGTATACAGTAATCATCATATTACATAAAAAACAGTTTAGCGATTACAATTATCGCATACGAATTTAAATAATACCTGGTGTGCAGAATTATTATTATATACACACGTATATGTCAATCTCAACACGATACCCACGTGTGTGCGTATTGTAATTGTTATCATAAAAGTTATACTATATGTACATGTGCATATATGTACGTAAGAAATCATTAAGAAGTATAAATTCCGTAAAGAATAATCTACGTTTCATCTGCATGTGCATGACATGTGTCATGCAGCTTATCTGCATTGTCTAATGAAATGCTACGTAAGTTGCATTCCGTATACCTTGTCGATATGTAATACCGGTTCCTAGGTATGTTATCAAATATGTACAATCGCATAATATGCACATTATATATAGTGCCAATTGCCTCGAACGATACGAGATACTCGAAATAACGCGTAGAAAATTAATCATTGCGTAACGGATTTTCTTCTGATTTTTTTTTCATTATTTCTGACGGAGACAAAAAATGGATCCCGTCCGCCATTTTAACTTTCATAAATTCGACATGAGATTTACAGTTCTGCAGCGACCATTTCGATTTGTCATTTGAATAACAAAAATTAGTATAATTTCCGATGCAGAGAAATACTTTATTTATTTATTTTTCATTTTATCGAAGGTAATAAAAAGTAAAGACAACAAATAAATGAGTGAATAAATAAATTGGGATAAGAAATTGTATCGCGATCTTTGCGAGTCTAAATTCATGGATACACGTACATGCGCACAAGAAATTTGTTGATCTCTTTTCATTCATTATCAGAAGTATTATTATTCATAATAATTAATATAAATGATTTATAATATTGTATGCTTATAATAACGTGCTCTTGAATTAAGTTAAAAACAAGCGCGTTTCTGTCTCTTTGTAAAATAATACGTCCGTATGTATTTTATATATTTATTTATAATATACGCGATTATTGTAAATGATTAAATATCTCTAGCACATTTATGGTGCGATAACAACATAATAATAAAATTATCATTATTGTTTGTATATCAATCATGGAATAAAACAAAAAAAAAACAAAAAACTTTTTTTCACGTTTTGATACCCGTCGGTATTATCGTATTATACACAACATATTAAACGCGTATCACAGAGGCCGGAGGTTATCGTCGAATATATATAACATACATCGAAACACGGATAACCCCGCGATGGCAGAAAACTATTTTCGTATTTTTTCGATCCCTCTGTGATGCGCATGAAATCGAAATAAACGACGAAAATTCAAGATCCAATCCTACGTGATATCGTTCCAATATTTATCACGTTTGTATACAACACGCTTTTTTTTTATTACCATACCTTATGCCAGATTTTATTCACGCATAGGCTACGTGTAACGTATACCGCGACTACGATTCTTCCCTCTTTACCGGCTCGATTTTCCCTCAAGTTCGAGCCGGTAAAGAGGGAAAAATCGTAGCGGCGTCTCATCAACGCCAACGAATTCATGGTTCGTGACGCCCGCGGACCGTTCGGTTTCACCGTAAACTCATGGTATATGCGCTAAACGCCATAAAAACTTTTCCATTTCCTATGTACAAAATAGTTTCGCACAAAACGTGACGCCATATAAAATCGTACAGGCGGTAGGAGAAAAAAAAAAATGAAACCTTCATATGCTCGGATATGCATGCGCGAGAACTTTTTCAAAATCCTTACTTATAGCGCAATAAATACATTTCTTTGATTCGTTCATATTCGATATCGCACGACTAATGAGGTGTAGTTGAGGATTGTACTAAATAATCCTTGACCTCTTGAAGGTCTTTAATTCTTCGAATATAGAGGATATGGTAGGTACCTACACGTATTTGGCGTACGATATAAGCAAGGGGCTTCCATTACGGGAAAATACCAAGGGCGAATTATGTTTTCTCTTATTGTTTCTTTTTCTTTATTCTTTTTTTTTTTCATTCTATATATTCGTTATACATGCGTAAAGATTAACAATTTCGCCCACGATATAATTTTAGGTATAGGATATAATAATCTGAAGAATGCTTAGTTGCGGTTTATAACATATGCGGCTAATTGTCAGTCAGGTCACCGATCGATGGCCATACATATATAAAATATTATATAGTTATAATCATTGTCGAATATGTCGTATACCAATATCGCATTTAAATTTATAATTTAATAATAGACCATTAAATCATAATACCGAGAATATGTTTAATTCGATGTAAATATATGTGTATTGCGCGCATACGGAGAATATAATCTAAAATATGATCAAATAATGATTATGTAACAGAATTTAACAACTATGATAACGAGAGCAGCGATGCGATTCACGTCCTCGGCTATATCTGAAAAATATATTTCTGGAGATTGACGATTCTCCATTCAAAAAATAGTGACGTAGCTAGAGAACAGAAAATGTTTATAATTCGATTTTTGACGATATCTGAAAATTTCAAATTTTCTGATTTTCGGAGAGGGTTGCCAAGACATGAAAAACTTGCGTTTTTTCATACGAGTTCGAAAAAAGAAGACAGTAAATTTTTATGCAGTTGCGATTTACGACGTTGAAAAAATATATAAATAAATATGCGCACACGTGTTTATTATTTGTTTACTTGAACGACCCAAAATTCGGCGACCTTTTGAACCGCGAGTACTTTTGATATCGCTGACGAGTAAAAAAGCAAAAAAAAATGTACAAAAAATATATGCAACACAATCTGAGCAGCGATATAACAACTGCACGTTCGTTAGCTGCGCAATGTTTTTTTGACATCATACGTGACAAGTGACGAGCGAATTTATGGGGATTTACATCGTTATAGATTTACACCGATCATGAGTGGGATTTGATTATTTTTTATTAAGAATCCGTGTATTTATTAAGTCGAATGACGAGTCTTCTTCGTTTTTTTTTTCCTGCTTTTAAATTTTGTCTTTATCTTTCATGCGTTCATATCGTTATCGCGCGATACACATATATTAAAGAGATGCCCACAGACCAGCTGACGATGAAAATTTTAACCGCAGCTCTACTCATCTTCTCATACATATACTATTTTCTCGGTTCGCACGTGGAATAAAATATTGTTGGAATTGTTGGCATCACGAAGACTGTTGGGTTGGTTATTTAGTTGTACATAGGCGTGACAGGTTTACAGCCTTTCTCTCTTATATTTCAGTTAGCAGTTAGGTACATAGATCTATGTACGCAAGTAGCTATCTATATACACATGCGTGTGTATAGGAATGCGACTCTTTTTTTTTTCTTCTTTTTTCTTTGTTTTTTTTTTTTTTTTTATAAAACCAAAGGGAAAACCGGCTGCCATGTGATTCCGCTCCTATATACTTGCATGATAAAATATATTTTTAGAGTTTGCAATTCTTATCATTATCCTACAGACGCTTCAACGAGTTTTCTCATTTGTAATACACGAATAAAGAACGATCGAGTACGTCGAGTTTGTTGCACAAATATGAGGTGGGCAGAGGGGGACGAAATTATTATATCAGATTTAATATCATTCTGTCAATCACTCTCGGAAACGAATAATTTAACGTATCTAGTGCTAATAGAATTACAAGCTCGGTAACAAATTGAAAATCATATTCGCAGTGCACTTCGTAATCGACGTTACATTATCATTATGTGATTTATAAATTTGATATTATATATTATTTTTTTAATTAACTTCTTAATCTATGTAACAATTGAATTTTATCTGTTACAGATACACAGTTTAATCTGTACAGGTTAATTTAGATTTCTAATCGATAACCCCTTTTTGCATTCCATCACCTTTTGGTGATGTGAGGAAATTATCGATACCTTTTTTTCACTGCAATTGAATATCTTCACAATTTTTGATATCTTTATACAAAAAAAAGGTTTTTGGAATGATCTTTATTTTCTGAAAAGTTCTTTTTTTTCTTTCTTTAAACAAGAAGACTAAAAGGCACGTAGTATGGCGCGGTGGGAAATGACCTTTACGTAAAAATTGAACGATTAATATTTTTATGGCTTGTTCCTCTTTTTGTTCCGCTCACGTGCGCGTGAGTTTCTCGCGTTTTTCTAAAATTATCAAAAAGATAATAAATCATCGGCGATGATAATGCGATCGTGTACGCACTTCGCTTTTCGTCTGGAAGGAAACAAAAGGAGATCTTATATCTCACCAACCATGACACCGAGAGACTGATATAATTCTTGATTCTTCGTCATAATGTAGGGTAAAACGAACATCAATTTTACTCAATGTGATCAGCAAGTGCGTCATTAATTCTATAAACGTATCCCATGATATTAATCCTTCAAATATGAGTGGCTAGAAATATATAAGATTATTTATTTGATCCCTAGTCGTAAAACGGGATTAATGAAATTCATAAATCATCTAGATCGAGTTTCCTCTTTTCCTTTTTTTTTTCTCTTCATGCATATTAGAACATGAATGATGTGAGTTTTTTCTCTTTCTTTTTTTTTCGTGCAACGATCTTGAAAAAAAATCCGAGCATCGCATCCCTCTTTACAGTGAAAAATACATAATGTGTATAGATGTATCGTAAAGAACCACCTTGCGCGATTCGAGGTTGAGTAGCGTGCGTAATAAGGTCAGGTGCTTGATGTCTACGTATATAGTCGACATCATCGCGACGACGACGACGACGTTATATACCAAACTCTACGTACTTTTATATACCTATGTACGCATCGTCTGATTTCACCTGCAGCAGCAGCAGCAGCAGCGACGTCGTCTGCAGAGTAGAACTGACATTGTACCTATATTTGTATATTTTTATGTATTATACACCGAGAGAGGGTACGTCGTTCATCATGCATGTTTATAATAAAAAATATATAAGTACGGTGCTCGTACATAAGCGACGACTTATATAGGTGGCGCGCGTAATTGGGTTGATTAAAGTGTAGAGAACGAGCCTTTTGTATAGGTAAATAAATATGATATGTACTACATGGACATATATCTACCTTATGCGAGAGTTAAAAAACTTCATATATACTCGATTGACTCCCTACGCCGTAGATATTAAAAAATATTTCCTAAATAACAAATTCGAAACGTTTAAATTTTCGATTCTATACAAGTATATGATCAATGTACAGACATATGGGAAAATAATTACTACAATAATACAATCCGTCGCAAAAATATATAAATGTCAACGCTCGCAGGTTATTCTATGGATATAAATATATTTTCCATTGCTTATATAAAAAACGTGGTGCCGCATGCCCGCGTTTGTTTATTTTACTAACGTTTATATTTTATTTTTTCTATCGCCGTTTAATTATTATTATTAGAATTATTTCTTTTTTTTTCTGTTTCTTCCAGCTACGATACATCCCTGTTTGCATCTATTTTTCCCCCCTTATATTCGTTTCTATAAATCTACCCTTTGAAAATTTACGCCACCTATAGCCGTATGAAACGCGGGCTCCACCTCCCATTTGTAGCCGTTTTATACGATTTCCTTGTGCTTTTATATCGTTGAACGTTAATTAATTTGACGCGTAAATTCATGCGACGCGCGATCTAAATATATATGGTATATAAAGTGCAGATGTTTTACATCTATTTACATATACGTAAACATTGATAATCATAATAATTTACGTATAGACATTTTAAAGCTACAAATTCGCGGCTGTTATATCGTTTCTTTTTTTCTCTCATCTCTGCACCTGATATAACGCGTATTACAACGTTAAATATTTGTCTCGTTTTAACGATTATAATTATGATGAAAATTATAATATGAAATGAAGTGAGAATTTAAAAAAAAAAAAGAAAAAATTATCGGGAAACAGATATCATTATACAGGGGAACAGATAGAAGTCGAGTTATACGGATTCTGAGAAGATAAAAAAAAAATAAAAAAGCGACCGAGATTATTAGGAAAAAAAACTCTTGCAAGTTATATACTTTTCGAAAATAAAAGTTTGTCTAATATGTGTTATATGATTATTATATCTTCGGTACTTTTGGATTCCGCGAAACTGCGACGTCTATTATAATGATCGAAGTATACTAAAGTTTCGTTATATTATTACAAATATATTCTTACCTACTACATATGCGCTTTGTTGAGAAAATTGGCTGTTATAACCCGCGCTATCTATAGCGGCACGTAATACCCTCCTCAAAGTTCTGATATTGTACATACGACGCTATGCCAAAGAAACAGAGAAAAATGAACACATAAATACAGTATAGTGCAGGCATATATACATGCATGTATATTCATCTTCGTACACAGTACCGAAAGATATCGCGCTTGCCAGATTCCAGAACACATCGGTCTCAACTTGCGTTACATAGAAAATAATCGCGACCCTGATGCGACCATGTTCAATTCTGCTTATATTCTTATTCTAACTTCTCCTAATGCCAATAAATACAAAAATCTATTGCCAAACTTATAACGTAAGCGGGATAAAATTTTCGCCGAGCTTTTAAATACGTCGTACAGACGAGATAACGACGGAATATACATATAAACGTATCTCTCGTTTTTTCTTCTAGTTTTTTTTACTCAATTCCTTCTTTTTTTTTTTTTTATAGCGCAGACGAAGATTGATACACATAAATACGTTCATATGGTGTATAATTCTCATTCGATCGGATGCGCAGCGCACGCTGTGTATCCGATGATCGAATATTTAAAAATAAAAATTTTGTTATTTCATTTCATCCGTATAACATTATGTGCGTGTTGTTCTAATTTTGTTACGATTAGGAGAAATCGATCGAACGATCGATCGATCGATCGCATTGCGGAAAATTACCTGCGGAATCTTCGCGCTATGTAGATCGCAATTTTTATTTTTCTGCTCTAAATCCTATGTGATTTTGCACGGATTTGAATTAACGACGATTTTATTACCCTGAATAAACGGAGCGTAATCATCTGGAATTATAGAGACTGAAAAATAATATCACCGCGGGATTATTCGGAGCGAAATAATAATTGCTACCGTTTTTTTAGTATAACCTGTGCGAAAATCACACGCGCAAATTGATCGATTTGACGATCATATTGAATTTTCAATTATTGCTAATTAAATCGAATCGACCATGTACTGCAGTCACGGGGTCCGCCGAACCACGCCCACTTTCCTTAAGGTATTTTTTCGTTTCTCAAAAACCATCGAATACCTTCTATGTACATGACGTATATACGACGAACGTATTTATTTCATTCGGTGAACTAAATGATACGGAGAAATTAATAAGCCTTGAAAGAATTAATTTGTCCGAATTTCAGACTTTTGGCATTGGTTTTGAAATATCGTTATCTATCGCGATGTGTATCGGAGGCTATTATATATAAGAACGGATTCCCGATAAATGATTATTTATTTATATAAATCCAAGGAACTATAGCGCCGCGCGTCTCTAGGTACTTCTTATTATAATTTTTGTTAGTTTCGTGGTTGAAAATTACGCGTTCTCGCGATGCGTGGGTAAAAGTATAGTGGATGGCGGTGTCGAGTGCGGTGCAGGAGGAAAGGCGTCTCTCCAGAGAGAAAGAGACGACAGTGGGGGTGCTGCCAGACGGTAGTAGTGCGGGTATAGCAGACACCGGGGAATGGGAGATCGTATAAATACAAGCGAGTCAGACGGCGAACGCTTAGTAGGTTGTATCTTATCGACGGTAGTCGCGTTTGTTGTGTCGTTAGTTCGGATTATATACAACAAAAAAAAAAAAAAAATTACGTGACCGGGTATATGAGTGAATAAATATAAGTATACAATATCGGTCGAAAACGAACGAAAATAGCTAAGGGATTGCGATAAAAAAAAAATGAAAATAATATCAAAAACGGGGTGTATAAATTCCACGTGCGCGGGACCGTCGTCAAAGTGTCGATGAAAAATGAATGTTCCAATATTTTCAAAGGGATGAAGATCGGAACTTGAACTTGCGGTGGTTTGCTTTCGAAGAGCCGTTGGTTTAACTGGAAGTGTGTATAATAATATATAGAAAATATACGGGTGTTGTTGACCCCCCTTCGTGAGAGTGAAACTGCTTCTGTCGGGTCGGTTGGTTCTTCTTGACACAGCAGTAGCAGCGATGCACAACATAAGGAGTGTTTAAAAAGCTGTAAGGAGAAGTAGAAGGAGAAGAAGAAGCTGGAATTTAAAAAAGAATACCTATCCGATGTGAAAGTGGTGCGCGGTTGATGTACAGGATGTGTTAACAAAAATATAATATACGTAGTGCGATCGCAGCTTGTGATTATTATATTAAATATTATGTTATATACGCGATAGAGAATGCGGTTGATCCGATACGTGTTCAACTACGATCGTATGCACGGGATATAGACGCAAAATACCAACCGCGTTTCAATCTTGTTTCCAAACGTATATTAAATATTATTATATTTGTGTGAGAGGAACGGAGTCTCTCGTTACGACCGTATACGCATACATACATATTTATATACACTGTTTTATTATGCTCCTCTTATTATACCGCATCATTTATCACATGGCAAAAGTTGCAAATGTGCATCGAGCGCATCAGTAGTGTATAGTTTGTTGAAAAACATATTCTTCGAGACGGAGAAGACGCTATTAGATTATAATTTTGCGTCAGGCTATATGCACCGCGCGTCGTTGGCGTCATTGATGAGCAGTTTACCGCGTGTGAAGAATTTAAGAATTCCCAGTTTTTAACGGAAAATACGCGGACCTGAGAAGTGCGGGAAAATATCCGTGAAATAAGGAAAAAAAAACAAAGACGAGCGCAGAGAACCAAAACTTCGTCGCTCGTAGATTATACACGGCAGGATGATTACCTGGAGAGTTGGATATCGTTACGATAATTAATGCCTCTTCCGTTGAAGGGAAAGCGAAATCCTTGTACGTAATTCCGAGTATCTAATAATCAAGATAATCGAAGATGGAGGGTACGATGTACATAACCGAAACGTTGCAAAACAATAATCGGTCGTCGATGAAATTCGGTTCGGCCGATTCTATACCGTCGTTAACGGATCGCAAATCTCTTGTGATCGGAGAAGAGATTCCCGATAAAATTGCGCCTATAAAAACTGAGGATTCTAAAATCTCCGCCAATGACGCACCGATGATTAATCCGATCCGCGAAATTCCCGTACCTCCGGTTCGAGGTCGTCGTCACAGTGTTTTAGAAGATTTGAGAGCGCGAAGAGACAGCCTGTTCCAACGGGCTAGGAGATCTAGCATTTTCGAAGACAAAGAGAATCCAAAATCCGAAATCATCGGCAAGGAAGAAAAACGAAGGGGTAGCGACGAAAGTCGCAGAGGTTCGATTTTCTACGTTTCCGAAGATCTCCTCGAAGAAAATCCAAAGACCAAAGAAGATTTCCAGGATATTCAACGCGCTTCTCCCACCGATATGAGGGACCAAAAGGGAAGACGCAGGTCTTGGCATCCTTTAGCAAAACCACCAAAATTAGACCGGAAACGAAGAAAAGGTGTGCCCAACACACCTCCGGTCGGAAGTGCCGACGGTATTTACGTCAGGGAAAAAAGACCATCGTGGTGGAACATTTTTGCTCTGGAATCCAGCAACAGGTAGAGAAAAAAAAAGAAATATTTCTATGGAATATAACGTTCGATGATCCCTAGGAAGTCGCTGAAGTCTCTTCTCTCTTTTTTTTTTCACATTTCTTTTTTGTCTCAAGGTATTATTCTCGCACAAACCGAGCGTACAGGTATATAAAATGTGTACCGTTGTAGAAACTGTGCACTGTCCAGTTATATATCCCCTTCTTTATCATCTCCTTCTTCTTCGTCTTCGTCTTCGTCTTGATCTTCTGGGAGTACGTTAGGTAGGAACATATCGAAGAGATAAAAGAAACTCGAACGGTTGCAGCACGTTGTGTTGCTTGAGGGTTCAGGTAACGGGCCATTTTCTATACAGTATAATATAATACCTTTCGAGTCTTACTGTTAAGTTATTACAAAAGCAGACGACGCATATCACGCGCGCGTTATTCCACCGTTGCACATCCGTTTTATGAAACTCGTGCGCGATCATTGTTATCATTTAATAATACAACATAATGGTTGAATCACATACGCAAAGTATGTATAATATCGATGGAACTGGAGTCCCGTTTATCGATCATTTCTCTCTCTCTCTTTCTCTCCCTTTTTTCTCCTACCATACGTTCTACGTTGCGTATAATGTACAGATTATTTTGTACCATATCGACTCGACGAGCTTATTATTCTACCAAAAAAACACGACGTACATTTAACTCGATAAAAGTAGTCCTCGAATACTTATCTATTAAAACTTTCGACGAATTGATTATAGTATTATGTTGTGAAAGATTATTAGCAATTATTGATGTACGTTATCACATTATCATTGTTTGATAATAATCGTTGCTAAGGTGTCCGAGTCAAATCAAACGCAATTCCGGCGGTAACCGATCGATCAAAATTTCCTCGAAAATTAATTAATTAAATAAAATATTAATAAAAAAAAGTCAAAAAAAAAATGATCGATGAGTCCAATCAGACTGCATTATATACTTGTGTAAAAATTGGTTTTATATAATTTATGAATTACGCGGATGTAACCGCGATAAAAACTATTAGTAAATTTATCTGTAAATAAATATTATGAATTTTTGGCGAGTATCGTGCAACGGAGCGTAAAATGAAAGGTACGGGTTGTCACCTGTATCGCGTTTGTATAAAGTCAGGACGGTGTCCGTGTAGATCTTTCACTTTTACTGGACATATTATATTATACTTAATACACGATCTGTAGTTGTGTGGGTTTTGATATAACGCGTGGATTTGTTGGAATTAACTCAAACGTTAAATTATTCTTCTCAGGTTATTATACTTGTGTCAACTTGACTTAACAAAAGTTTGAAAAACTTAAAACTTCACTCTCGTATACTCGACGGCGACGAGCTTATGCAGACGCAAAGGTAACTAGACGCTTTTATTCAAGGCTACTCTACGCCATATCCCAGTCTGCTATTTCGCTTCTTTTTCTTCTTTATCTTCTTTTTCGTTTTCTCCTTTCGTGCGCCGTCTTTTCACGTTCACTGACTGCCGGTGTTCAACTATACTGCTCATCTTGCGGCGAAAAATTTCATCAAATACGTCCGCAAAATCTAATCATACAGGATTTAACGTTGTTTCCTACACGGATAACGTAAAAAAGGATCAATTCTTCTTTATTATTTGAAAAATTTCTGTATCATCTACAATCTTTTGTTCTCCTATACGTACCTATGTCTTCTTTGTCGTCAGTTGCGTCTTGTCTTTGTCACGGAAGCACTAAATAAATTTATCAATTCATTCACGTCAACATTAGGTATTTTGCAGTCACCACACGTCACCGACACACACACACACATTCGCACGTACGGATTGCGTTATTGATTTGAATTATACAAAATAACGATAATAATATAATGAACGCGAACCGCATAAATTATTATTCGCGAGCCCCCCGTATACATTATTTCCACATTTATTGGTCACACGTCCGCAGTCAGATGCAATATTTGCCAAAGTTGTGTTGCACAAAAAAAGAAAGAACAACGGCAAAAAAAAGAAAACCAGAAAGAAAGAACAGATGTACGTTCGATCGAAGAGAAAAATCGAATCATTTTCGTCCGCATCAATTTTTTTTGCCTACATACAGGCGATGACCGGAAGTATAAAGACTGCGCAAGCTGGTATATGAGAGAAAATTATTAGGAACTATATTAACGCGTCTGATTTACGCACGAGTTGTTGAACAGTTAAAAGTTTAAGCTGCACAGCACCAACAGTAGAATATAAGGTATCGAATTCCGTGCATTTACAGAATAATAATTAGGTATATACGATCGATTATATTATTACGTGTCAAATAGCCTGCAGGGGGCGAATCATCGTGGCTATATGATAGATACATATATAGGTGTATACCCATAGCTATAACGTCTCTATTATAGTATACAATGCATGTATAACACACGTAATAAATATATCGGAGGTCAGCGACGCTGCTGCTGCTGTCCATCAAAATCGTTTCATATATGTGCCACATATACATACTTGTAATAATATGTGCGGAACAAAAACTGATGACACATATAAATTATCGTAACTCGAGGGTATATAAATACTAAATCCATGTACTTAATAACACGACGAAGTTTTCATATGACTTTCTACAAACTGACAGGAATATATTTCCGCCCCGGTGGTAATCCTTGACGCCCCACACACGAGTGGAACGAGAATACACGTTCATTAAATACCTATGTATAACATAGACAAAAAAAAAAAGGAAAGAAATAAAAAATTGACCGTGAAGAGTTTGTATACGGAACAAAAAAAAAAAGAAACAACATGCGAAAAGGGATCAACGTATGGCAAACGTCATTGAAGAAGTCCGTATATCCCGATATGCCGTTGGTTAATAATTTGGAATAATTTAAAATTGTTATAAAATCGCGAAAGGACGTTATAGGTGAGAGGGAGGGGAGAGGGATATCGGAACCACCCATTTATGTCAGGAGGCCCGCGACCGGTTGTCGGTGAACACGAGGTGTAGTGACATTGACCTACTGATGATGTGGTGGACGTCGACGGGGCCGAGGTTCGATGTTCGCGAGAACAGTTCTCGGGCGTGGGGTTTGCAGCAGCACCAACAGCAGCCGGTCGCGGGATCTCCCTTTCTCCGTACAACTCTCCCCCCCCCCCCCCCCCCCCACCCTTCGCAACTCCCTGGAACAACCATCGAATAAAGTTTGAGGCGTTCGCCGAGAGATATCGGATAAATTATAGTATTCAACGCAGGCAACGGTGTTACGTATACGTGTAACTTGGAGTAGGTACACGACGATATGCCTACGTGCGAAAAATCACGCGTTTCTCTCGATATTCTGGAAAAAAAGAGGTTTTTTTTTTTTACTTTTTCATTTTCGTATAGAGCGTTGAATGTACGGAGAGAAAAGGAGACAATGAGTCTTCTTCGAAGGGTGGCATAACGTGATATTGACTATTGCGTATGATGCGACCCAGTTTTCACGGATTTTCCTATCCTCGAGACTTGACTCTCTAGACTCTTGACGACGGTGATGACGACCATTATACTTATACGTCGGTTACGTACCTACTTCTAGCATTATTGTCTTCACGTTTTGTATGAAACCCCCGCCTCCCTCCCACCCTCTGCCATCTCGTATTGTTCTCGATGACAGACTTATAGTCTCTTTATCTTCGCACCCAGCGATTCGCGCGGTGTTGTTATACTCTTTGCTAAAATCCAAACTATCCTCACCTATAGATACGTACCGGAACTACCCCATTTAATAGCTATACTTCTTCATCATCACCCCAGTAAAGTTCTCAAACTGAAACGTCCGTCTGATATTTTTTTTTTTTCTTTTCGTTCGTTTAATTTTCAAATCAAATAGGTCACCCGGTAGAAACGCTATATAGCGACGTTGCGCCGTTCATAATTTGTCGGGTGTATGTAAGAAATACACGAGGTATATAACTCACAAATACATTATAAATAAGTATATATTATGTGCACATTTATTATACTCTCACAATTATAATCAGCTGTTAAATTCGAGACACGTTTCGCATACGAGAATGTAGATGGTAGTACATGGGTATATATATTGGAATGTAGCGCGTGGAGAGGCGAAGTTATAAGGAAGCGCTGAGGGATTTTTTTTTCTTCTTCGATTATCATCATTTTTTTTTTTTTTTTCTTAATTGTTGTTTCTTCTCTTCTTTTATTGTCTGTGGTAAAGCAGTAGTATCAACCATCGACTATCGAACACCAGATATAGCAACGGACAATGGAAAATATTTATAAACAGACGACACGATTTCTAATAACAATTACCGTGTTTAAATAGGTTTATTATTAGACTTCTTATAAAATATTCCGTTAATCGAAACACGGACGTAAGCGAAAAGGAAAGAAGGTAATTCAGCTATGACCGTATATTGCACTTGTTTCGCGCGAGATTCCGAAACATTTTTTACCTCCGATACTTTTGGATTTTCTTTAATCATCTTTTTTCAATGTCGTGTTTTTAGAATAACTCAATAACCGATAGAACAAACCGGTCCAAAATCTAATCAGTTCTAAGTTGTGAAAATCTGTGTCGATTCATGAAAATCTGGAATAGATCGTTATCGAGTTATTTGATAACGCACATGTTTGACACACGCACAGATGTCCAATTAAAAATGGTCGCAGCTGAATCTTCAGACCTCAAAATGTGGGGATTAAACGTCGCCCTTTTTGCTTCATATACATACGAATAGCGGGAAGTTTAAAGGAAAAACTGTGAAGTACGAACCGAACTAGCGCGGAGAGGATTCCGTATTCCGTGAAATTAACTTTAAGACTTGGGATTTTCGTTTCAATTTTCTAGTAAACTAATAAGTGGAGGCCCCATATTAAATCGTATTCTTAGTTTAAATCGATAGAAAAAAAAGTTGATGAAAAGAAAAAAAGATGAAACTTCAAATAGCAGGTTGTAGGACAGCCATAATTATTGCTAGGCGCGTATCGAGGGCATGTGTCTATCGTCTTTAGTATGCGCATGTTTGTATTTATCGTATATTTATATACCTGTACGTGCACTATTATCTGTTATGTTATATACGTATATATATATTTAGTACACATAATTGTTTCGACTTTACGTACGCAAAGTGAAAATATAAAAAACAGAAGATTCACGGAGTGATAATGATTCGTGAACGTCGACACTCTATACGTACGTACGTAATGGAATGATCCGAAAAAAATATATTAGTTCTTTTGTCTTTGGAGTGTAGTAACCCATATTAACCTGTATGTACGATAGATAATGAATCATGATTGTTCGATATACCCAAGTTTTTATTTTTTTCTGCCAACACAACGTGTAATTCCTATTTTTACAGTTTATGTAACGTTACGAATTTTTTTTTCATCGTTTTTTTTTTTCCTAAATTTGTTTTGTTTTTTTTTACATTCCATACAGATAATGGCTGGAAAAATATGCAGGTACAATTTGACAATGCTTGGCACGTATCTTTCTAGTTTGGCATGATTCTTTTTCTTTCTGTTGATTGTTTTTTTTTTTTTGTTTTACTTTCTCTTTTTGTTTCTTTGGTTTGATTCTAACAGGTCGCGGCGCATGTCCCAGGACGTCACGCATACCAGATCAACAGAGAACTTGTCGGCCCATTTCAGGTTTGTATTAATGTTTCGTTTGCACGCTTTGCGCACCATAAGAGACATGTGTGTATGTTTTACACACTAGCCTAGATTTACCCATATATACTTGTAATTAGAATGTAATCGCCAAGCTGCTGCGGCTGTTCTACTATTGCTATAAACTTAACTGCTGCAATTGCCTGGTTTTTTCATACTGCACGGATTTCCATTTTTATGTAACGTGATGCAGCTTTTTCACTTTTTGAATTTATATAATATCGTCCGTATTATACGCTTGTGTTTCCAGGTTTTTCTTTTTTCGGATAGATTAAATAATTCGTTTACATATTATACATACGCGGCTGATTGCGCGCATAAACGGGAACCACATTTTTATTTATATTCTTATCGCATTCTCAAAGCAGAATTTAATCTAGGCATAAGACTCTGAAGGGAATTTAGCGTCGCTCGACTTTATCGTTGACGAATAAAAAATTAAATAATACAAGTTAGCGACCACAGGAGGCAAAAACCACACGCATAATTCGTAAGAGAATATAGTGAAAACCTGCAGACTATCATGAAATTTTCAAAGCAGGATTGTTCATTTTTTTTTTCCTTATTTTAAATCACGCATAGCAACAGAAATCAACGGTCGAAAAAAATTTGTGATTCTTTTAAATCAGGGACTTTTCACCATTCTATAATTTAAAAAATCGGAGTATTAGTTATTTCGGTCGGTCAAGAAGGACCACTGCATCGCCATCGATAATATGACGCGTCGTTGCCTCCGCTTATACTGCGGCTTACGATTAGTTAGTTTCTCTGAAAACGGTAATAATAGTTTACCGTATTTTCAACGATCAGACTTTATCCAGGCTCTCGAATAACTCTCGCATACCCAACCAACCGACGACCAACGAACGAACAAACTGTACCTCATGGCTGCTGCAACAGAAGTTTCGTCGTGAAAGTTTTCATCTCTCACGAAGCACGTTCATACGTAACGGGTAACGCGCAACCGAATCGTATACGAAATATAATATTTATACACATATATATGTATAATCATAACTATATTATGGTGTGGGGATATCAATACAGAAGGATCGAGTGTCCATAATATCAATAATCAGTTTCTATTCGTTTCTAATCTAACAGGAGCAAAAGCCGGAGCGTTGACCATGGATTTGCCGCACCTTTCGATCTGGATTCTTTGCGCAGCAAGGTCGAAGGTCGTTTCGAATCGGTCGACAAACTCTCAAAAGGTGAGTACAAAATCTACACGGTTATTTCCCCACCTATGTTTCATACTTGTGAGACTACAGAAATGTATACGTACGAAAGATCAGAATGTGAACAGAGCAAAAAAACACCAATTTATTATGAGAATGTCGATATTTCCTCTATTATTTTGTTGATCCTTTTCAACAATAACGACGAGTCATATTGCAGTTGTTATCGTAATGCATTGTTGAGATTTTCTCCGGTCAGATTGTAGGTGATCAGCTGAATGATTAAACTAATTGTCAATGCAATATGGTGTAATAATAACGCGGATAGTGCCGACTGTTCAATGCCATCGTCCACCTATCCTATCTCTCCTATTTATTATCCCCCCTCTCCTGCGGTAACCTGCTAAATAATAATTCTACGGCACGCGTTGAGTCTCGTGAGTCGTCGACAGTCTATGGCTGGCCGGTCAGGGTGTCACGCTGGTTATTCCGGTTGGACGTCAGAGGGCCGCCCCCCGCGATCTCGTGAGAATTACTATCATAAGCAGTCGATCACAGCGAACATCACCGCGCTTTTATGATCGTTGGGCCGGTAGCCTCAACTCTGCGCGATTTAGAAACACAAACAACGAAAATCACACTCATGTATTTCGCATCATTTTAGTGCGGCAATTATCTAATAATTACGCGTGTGCGTTAGCATTTAAATGACTAACAACATAAAGTCACGTAACAGTGCTCTGACTGATTTTCATGGATTGTTTTGTTTTGTGTTACGATATCGATTGATTCTTTTTGAATATCTAATTGACGAGATTCCGATCAGATCAGATATTTGTCAACGATTATTTTTGATAATATTTTTAAATTGCCATCGCGTCCATTAGTTGCGGTTTTTTAAATTTCTCTATCTTCATTTTTGATCGCTGTTTTTTCTTCGCGATGGAATACGGTTATCCGGGAGCAGCCTCGGAGTGGGAAAACGTGGATTACGAATCTAGAAATATTCACATTTTGGAGAAGGAACTTGACGATTACGTCGTTTATTACGTAGTCAAGGGTAACCCTCAACTCTTTATTAGAGCATTTCGTAAAGGTAATACTGCAGGAATAATAATAAAATTAAATTATACATTCGAATACATTGAGATGAATCTTTTCGGGGAACCGAGTCGTAGTTTGTAATATGGAGTCATGCAACACACGCCCGTAAAGTGTAAACATCTAACGCCTCGATGAGCTCAATACCGCGCTAATGATTATGTGTCTTTTTCTACCGGCGTTCGTAATTAGACGCCCAGTCTTAATTAAACTCTAGATCGACCAATCGACAATCATACATACAACTATAACCGGCAAAAATTTCAAGTGTTCTGGCTGATTTCTTGGTACATTTTTTCTTTTTTATTTCCGTCGGATAATTACGATATTAAACCACAGACTCTTCACCGCGGCACCGAAAAAAAAATCTTACTACGCAAATTCCTTCAGAGTCAATTTTAACTCGTACGAGGTGCAGGCGAGTCGCCAAATCCCAATGCAGCGAATTTCTTTTTTCTCCAATATTTTTAGAGCTTGAAACTGAGCTCAGATTATCCATTGCCTTGTTCCAGATTCCGATTCTGAGAGTAAAGATGAGACGGGCTCGCAGGAAAAAAAGCATAGCCGAGTGTCGCAGCAAATTGAAACCATCTCCTATACGGCAAGTTATTGATTGAAATGCAATTTATGTACATAAGTACTTTTGTATGCATTGTTTTTGACGTTCCTTCGAATTTACGTTTCTATTGCGTTCTTGTTCAGGTGAGTGACAGAGACACGCTGACGTCCGTGGCAGCTCGGTTTGATACCACGCCATCAGAGCTCACAAAATTGAATAGATTGGGCAGCACCTTTGTTTACCCGGGACAGCAACTGCGTGTTCCTGCCAAGGGTGAGGGACGCGAAAGAAGCAGCGTTGGAGCCATCGCATCCGATTCACCCAGCCCTGACCCAAACTTCGATCATGAATCGCACGACGATCTACCACCGGAGGAAAAAGGTTGGATGGAGTTTTTTTTTTCCATTTCAAGACTATAGAGATAAAATAAGTACGTAACATCAAATCGGTGTTAGATTGTTGCAAAACTGTTTATCAATTCTTCTGTCAACTCCATCGGGCATCAGGTTGCGGTTTGTTTAGCTTCAAGTCTTTAAATATACACCCGATGAAACAGCTGGACCAGCGATACAGACTAAGGGGGCGGAGTTTAGTTTTAAATTTGACAGAAAATACCTCGTACAACA
Organism: Athalia cordata; assembly: GCA_963932425.1. Classification (NCBI taxonomy): domain Eukaryota; kingdom Metazoa; phylum Arthropoda; class Insecta; order Hymenoptera; family Athaliidae; genus Athalia; species Athalia cordata. Next base: position 40,764,838 of record OZ010626.1, read on the forward strand.
TGGCGTCAGGCCATCGGCGACGAGCGCAGCCTCGCAACCGACTATGAATCGTATTCGTGTTGTTTATATATTTATTTAATTATTTATTTATTTATTTATTTATTTATTTATTTATTCATTGTTGAATTCCGTTCAATGTGAATCTTTGCGAGTAACATTCTATCCTGTCGAGAACAAAAGTTTCTTCACATTAAATGAATGTCTTGATACTGTATGCTACAATGAATAAGGAAAAAAATCAAGGTTGGTTATTTAACACTTGAAGTTTCTGAAAACTAAGGTTATGTTATGAGTCATTCTGCAGAAGTTATTGCGTAAAATTTGTTGGTAACGTAAACTATTTGCCATTGTATTTGTTTTAGAACATAAATTTTCCTCTTTTTCCTCCCTCATTGCCTTTGGAGCTTTGAATTGTTGACTATAATGACCTTGTATTTGTTATAGAACTTCTGGACAACTTGCGTCCTGTGTCCCCGAAACCTGGCCATATGGAAAGATTGAAAACACCGGTAGGAACTGCCAGCGTAACTGGAGAAGACGACGAGCAGCCTTTCAAGGAACGCTTTCTAAGAATCAATGTTCGCCATATAACGGATGGACAGGTATTCTATACATTTATGATAGTGAGTTATTTGATATATTTGCTTCCTCATTCTACTTTGCTACAACATTTTATCGATTTGCTATCTAGGGAGTTGTAGGTGGTGTTCTGCTGGTTACTCCTAATGCCGTGATGTTTGATCCAAATGTTTCGGATCCACTGGTAATCGAGCATAGTGCAGAATCTTACGGAGTAATAGCTCCGATGGAATTTATAGTGAATGCTGCAATTTACTACGACATTGCTCATATGCGAGTGGGTCACACAGATTCAAATTCGAGTGATAAGAAACCTGAGATCTACTATATGAAAAAAGCAGATGACAACCGTGGTCATCTGTCGCCAGGAAAAGATGAAAATTTTCCTGAACTGGCAGGTGATGACAGCGAGAGTGTCTGCAGTTGCGCCGAAAGGGATGGAGATGCATTTCCCAAAGCCTTTGAAAGGGACCTTGTCACTCCGACCAATTTGCAGAGTGTGAGGCTATATTTTGAAATTGAATTTTGAACTATTTTACAACACTGCAACACGTTTGTGTTTATATCCCTACAGGATGATGGGGCAAATTCTACCAAAGACAAAGAGAAAGACAAAAAAACTGATAAGGACGAAGATAGCAAAGAAGTCACGACTATTGCTACAACCCAGGGAACCAGGACCTTAGAAGAACGCAGGCGTTCTATGCTTGATCATCACTGGGCTGTCCCTAGCAAAGATAGATCCTGTTCTCTCTCTGTCGACGATGAACAACAGGATCCAGTAGTGGGTGGCAGCATTGAAAAGGTATTGTCGAATTGTTAAACGAGTAACTTGAGATATTTTAAACTTCTCTGAATATGTGATCATGATTTCCTGTTTTTATTTTCAGGGTGATCAGCAGTTAAAACCCTATGCGATCCCTGAGGAAGAGGCGTCTCTAGTCAAACTGTCGTGCCATGACTCAGGCATCGACATCCGTGATCCAAACCCACCAACATTACCCCAAATACCCATTGTACAGCCAATAGCATCAAAAAAAGTATACTCAGATGCTGATATCGTACTTTCCTCGGACTGGGTGCCACCTATAACCATAGCTCCCACCAATGTGACACTCACACCCACAGATAGCCTCTCTGCTATCAATGGCAGGAAAAAGGCTAGCTCAGTGTCATTTAGCCTAGACAGCAATGCTGAGGAAACAGAAAAGGAAGACGACCGTAGAGAAGATGACAAGCAAGAGACCCGGAAAAATAAGGTGTGGTAAAAAAAAATAACGTTTACAGCGTACTACCCAAGCCCCTGATACTTTCTTTCAATTTTTTACGATTATTCTCAATGTCTTGAAGATGCTGAAGCGGCTGTCTTACCCCCTGTCTTGGATGGAGGGTTTGACAGGGGACAAGGAGGAGGAGGGAGGAAAGTCTGGAAGCGAGAAAGTGTCGAGTGTACCCGGTAGCGCAGATGCTCATCACTCAAGCGTATTTAGCAAAGTTTTTTCGAGGTAAGAAACACACAAATAATAGCAGTTTATCCCGGTCAGGTATTCCGCAGGACTTTTTAGGTATTTCGGAGGACGATCCAGAGACAAATTAGGGGTGAGATCCTGGATATGATTTTTGTTTTCACGAGCATAAATTTACAAAAGCCACTCAAATAGTCTCAACATAGCAATATTCGTAGATAAATATAACATTTATATCTGGGGGCCTCACACCCAATTCGTCCCTGAATTTTTCCTTATAGCTACCGACTCTGGTCACTAGCTTAAGCGTCATCAGGTCATCTCTGCCTTGACATAGTCGAGTCATGACCCTGGTAAATAACAACTATAGCACAACGGTGACTAGGTTGCGTACATTGGATGCAAGTGAGAATGTATGCCAATAATTTATCACCTTTCTACTACCACCCGCCATAAGAAGTTGCTATTAACAAGATCACCTAATTCCTTTATTCCTTTGACTAACAAAAACTGTGTGATGGTTGTCTTGGATAACCTAAGCTCGCCGATCAACCTGGTGAGCGACTTTAGCTCTGGTCTCTTCGCCAAGACCCCCAGCGAGGAAAGTGGCTTTGGAAGGGGGGGAGCTACCCCTCCTCTCTCAGCCTCATCCCTTTCCCACTTCCAAGACAACGGCAACTCAACATCGCAGTTCTCCCCTGCAGGTTCGGGAGGTTTTGCCGGGTGAGTCAATAGCTACGACCCACCCACCCAAAAAACAACCAATGTTTCTCTAGTAATCAACAAAATCACGACGTACCTCTGTATATCGATGTTATAGACACTGCTCAATTGTCGTGTTCTTTTCTGTTGAATCAACTCGTAAGGAAACCAGCGAAGTACCACTTTCTTTTTTTACCAAACACTGCACAAAATTGTACAAAAACTAAAGGCACTTGTAACTTTTTATTTTTGGCGATTTGATTTGATATAAGTATACTTGGCTTGGAATAAATAAATAATAATTGCGACTATCACTGTCGCTGTTTCACGAACGCGGATACACCTTGTTACTTTTTTCGCGATCTTTCAAACTTGATGCAATTTTAGGGGTACCTCGAAGAAATTGACTGTAATCCAATAGATTCCTCCAAGAGATTCACCGGTATTTAACAACTTCACTCGGAACTAAACTTTTTCGCGTATTCCAAACCAACGGTTTACAACTTAATTTCGACTGTACGCGGTGTTTGTACTCGGGTTCGAACAAGAAAAAACAATCCGCGGTTATATCAATTGAAATCATTTGAACGCTTTTAAAAACTTCTAATTTTCAACATTATATCGTTAACTTTTCATGTCCACACGTTCTTCACTAATATTTCGTGAAATTTCAATAGAAATTGTTGAAATAAGCTCAACCGTCCGGTTACTGAAAAAGTTAATAAAAACAATTGATAATTAGAAGACGCCAATCTGCCGTGGAAGGCGGTCGGTACTAAAATTTCAAACAGCGCACTTTTGATCTTTTTTCGAACGAGGAATGCCGGAATGAAGTCGAACAATAGGAACGCCAGATTTTGATTGTTTTGACCGCCGATTTTCCTATGGATCAAAAATTCTATCGAGTAGAGGCTGAGCTATTTGACGTAATTACAAATGAACGGGACGTAAGTGTGCCATCATGTCGGTAAATCCTACTAGATGATTTTTGCGTGCACTGTTTAACGTGATTTTCGGATTATGTTTTGCGATGGCCTAAAAAGTCTTCTCTACAATCCTGTGAAGGTTGGTAAAAATCTAATGCAAAAACTTCGTGAATTTCCCTATAAGTGTTCGTGAAAGGACACAGCCCCAGTTGCATAAATCAGTAGCCATTGTCTAGTGTTGTAATTTTTTCACTGGAAATTAATTCTTGTCGAAACTCTTCACTATTCTCTTCTTCAATCGTTTAGACAGTTTTTCTCGTCACGCGCTTGAATAAATATAACATATAGTTTTGCCTGCAGTTGTTGTCTATGTCATTGTTTTTGTAAAACTCACCTTTATCCATCATCTTACCATGCCTATACTCTGGAAACTTATCTTTTCCTTTTATTCTTCCCTATAAGTTTATGTAGGAAATGAAGTGGAAAATTGTAACTCCATTTCACAGAAGCCCGACTCAACCTCCTTGAGGCTGTGCATCGTCGCCTGGTGTCTGAACTTAATCCCGATATGTAAACGCCCACTGAAACTGCTTTGTAGTAACTGTTATGACCATTATGCTATGTATGTCATGTATTACTATATGTTTACATGTGTATGATTGTAGATAAGAAGAGTAACGATTATATCCAAGACACTGTTTCAAACGTCTGATAAAAACTGATTCCTGTAACTCTGGACAAAAACTGGGATCAAAAGCCATATCAATTACCTGGCTTATACGGGCTTTTGAATCCAGTTTTTATTCGGATCTATGGGAATCCATCAGTTTTTATCTTACATTGCAAACAGGGGAAATAGTCTGTTACCTTTGATAATGTTCTAATTTGATTCCAATAGCTTATGGTTATTGGACTGATGGAATTTTTAAAAAAGTCTCAATTTTCATTCAGAAAGTATTTCTACATTGATATCATCCCTATATTTCAGGCGATCGTCAGTTGGTACTTTCATCAGACAGCAGCCTCTCACCTCATCTGGAAGTAGCAGTGTGGATAGTAGCCGTGGAAGTAAAACTTCAACAGCACCTCCCAGACTTGATTACCGCAGCATGGTTTCCGTGGATGACATGCCAGAGCTTTTTGTCAGCTTTGACAGTGAGTATAACTTTTTAGTTTTTGTCAGATTATACAGGCGCGCAGTTAAGTAATACGTAATTCGTAGAGTTCTGTAGATATTATATTATACATTCAACATCTGAGTGGTGTGCCAAAATACTCTGTGAGAATTAGGATCACCACAGCCTGCAGACTACAGCAAAATGTATTTTTGATAATAATGGTATTCAACGTACTAATTGTCATTGATGCAAATCATTAATTCAATATAATTCGGGTATCTCGTATGTTAGACTCAAGCTAATAGGCATGAGATTAGAAATATTCAGAACAAGATAATGTACATGTGTGTACATACGATATACTCAAGTATATGATTACTAATATACCTACACTGATGTCATATTGTATCTATTTCTGTTGTCCCTCTAGTCCAAGCACCTAATTTCCCCGAACTCGAAGGCCTCGGTAGGTTCACACTGCAGTATTTGCTTGACTCTTTCCTATAATACACCTCTAACTTACCCTCTTTTTTATAATTGCTTTCTACATCAACCTATCTCACAAACAGATACTACTGCAGCAGCATTTCTATCATTTATTTTTCCCACTAAACCCCAACTACGACTACCACCTTCATTATTGCTTCGTACACAACATATATTACGTATAGTTTCACATATTTGCAATCGTCGTAGTGGTCAATCGTGATGTTATATTTTCGTTGATTATTTTACTTAAATTTATCGCTATAGCGACACCGTAATTCGAGTCTGGTCATTTAATGACTGTTCCTGAGTAGGAGATAATTAACAATGATCGTTAATTTTTTTTCGATTCTACGGTATCCCTTCAAAGGCTGCAGTTGTCATGCTGGGTGACAATCCACCTCTCTATGCTCTGAAATTATCCTCTACGACTTTGCTTCTGCCTTGAATTTGAATCTCTAATCGTTTGACTTGAAATTTTTTGGGTTTTCTTTATAATTTTTTTGTCCGTAACAGCGCACGCACGCTATCTAATGCAGCCTGCAGTGTATTTGAATAAATTATTATAATATGATTGTTCGTATCATCGGTATCGCCCTCAGCATGATGCTAATAACAATTTCTTGTATGTGTGTATTTCGGGGGGCTATTCGCTTCCATTTTTTCCCTTCCATTCGCGGGTACACCGATTGGGACAAACGGTTCTCTTACAATTAGTTCATGAATTATTTTACGCTTAGGATTTCATGTAAATTTTCATTACATTAAAATCTCCTATAATTTGAAACGATTTTAGAAGTTAATAGCTCCTCGATATTTTTTATTTGTCAATACTTGATTCATACCCATATAATGCTATAATCGTACTATATTTTTACTCTTCGTATACAAGATTACACATATTATACAACATGTATCTGTTGACACGCATCGTTGTCGTCGTCGTCGTCGTCGTCGTCGTCATTGTTGTTGTCATTGACGTTGATGTTAATAAACGCATCTTAAACTTTATCGAATAAAAAATGGAAAAAAACCATTTGCACCAATTTCAACGATTAACCATTAACCGTCAACTTAATAATCATTGACTTAATGAAAATTTTTGGTTTCCCTTGTGTTACTTACCTATGTTGATTCAGATTTATTTTCTGATTAATTTCATGTTTGAAAAAATATCAACATGATGTTACCCATAATTTATATGCCATATGATTCATTATAATCGATTTTTGGGTGCGTACGCGGGTTGCTATAGTTGTTGATGTTGTTATGTGTTTGTGGCGTTATGGCAGAATTGATCCCGCGGCCGGCCCGATCCTGCGATGATCCCCCGCTCTATCTTCGCCTTCGTACCGGACGACCAAAAGACAAAAGGATACCAAGATCAACCCCGATAATGAGCTACGGAAAGAAAAAACTTCGACCCGAGTACTGGTTCAGCGTTCCAAGAAATCGGTAAGCCAAATTCCTAAAATAGTAAAAATGAGAACGAAGGATAGAATATTCATGTCTACATTTTTTATGCATTGTCTCTTGAACACACTTTGAGGTGCAATTATCTCGTCCGCTCTTCTCCCACGCGGTGGTGGGAGGTTCTCGAAGATCTGACATGGAGGGGAGAACTCATAGTTAACAGCTCGGAGCTGTCGGGTGTGTACGCGATTTTATTATCACATGTACTCTGGAGTTACGTAATGCCAGCTGCAAGTTCAGTAATCCATTCTCCTCCGGGACAGCTAGGCTACAGGGCAACTTTCGCTTATTTCGGCTCAAGAATTACTATTACCATCAACCTGGCACAGTTAACTGGTCATATTACACGTGACTATACATACCTACCTATAATGAATCACTATCAGAATAATACACGCCTATATACACTATAATTTTATAGACAGAATATATTGGTATCGATGGTACACCTATGCCCCACACATATCGTAGATATTCGTTATTCGAAAGAGATCTAGCCACAGAGTAAAACAGATCGGACAGATTGAGCTACTTCGTATCCGGTACTCGTCTGTATCGGGACGGTTTGTTAAGTTAGATTTAAACGCACGGGGAATATCTTGCGATCGATCTAGTATCGATAAATTTTTAAGATTGGGTTTTGAACATCAGTTACGAGTAACGTCATTTTGTTTTAAATATATTCTTGGAAAAAACTACCATTAAAATATAGTCATAAATGTATTAACGGTTAACTGTGTTAAGTAGTGGTACATTCGTATACGTGAATCGTAATATGTGTAAGTGTGATGCACATACGCATTAATCATCGTCGTGTATAAACTAGTCTTGAAGAAAAAAAAAGAAAGAAACATGAACTACGTGGCAAGTCGATTTTTTGATCTGATCTACGTTCCTCCTATGAGAGCGGTTGTAAAATATTTTTCTCCGTTTATGTCAAGAAGGTAATTTACACAGGTGGTTGCTGCTGTTATACTAATAAATATCCACACATGGCTTGAAGATCTATGCAAGAATCCGATAGGAAATAAATTGATAAAAAACACATTTTTATTCTTGATGATAACCGCACGTTATTTCCGTTTCAAATTTATTGTTCGAACGATTTCAGAGTCGATGATCTCTACCGATTCATAAGCGCTTGGGTACCAGCACTTTACGGAGAATTAGATGAGAATCTATGGAGGGAACGAGGGTACATTTTATCGGACACAGACACTGATCTGTCCCCGGAACTTTCACCCGAATTATCACCTCTTCAAGATCGCGATCCCGCCGCCCTCGCGGAGGCTGGAAAATCCGGTGTAGCAGATGGTGATGATATATCTGAACTAACACGTGAATCATGGGAGGTGAGTTTCAAATTTTGTTTCGAAATTACGACTAGTATATTCATTTTTATAAAACTTCAGTTATACCTAATCGATGCATTGTTTATTATTAATGTTTGGGTACGTGAAAAATGTACACAATGAATTTGCGAGAGAAATCACGTATACGGCTCTTGTTATTAATTCGTGGAACCAACATTTGTTGAACCAATATAGTTGCGTTTGTGTATTGGTGAATACCTCTAGATGTGAATATTGCGGATATGTATTTATTGAAAATATCGTGAATGTGAGAATTGAACGAGAGAATGATACGATATATTGTCTATCCTTGTGTGCGAAATATCATATGTGACACACATACATATACTTATATACGTATATAAAAGAGATGTTTATATACATATATGTAAACGCGAATCGCAGTTGATCAAGGCCCCCTACGCAAAGCTGTACAACATCCTGAAGACGTCCAGCGCATCAGCTGATTCGGAGCTCCAGGTTCAGGACACCGAGGTACAATCTACGATCAATCATTGATCATCGTAAAATCGTCGGCCCCTGCAGTGTTGCAAACACAAATACTTCCCTTGCACAAAACAGCGCTGTTTCTTTATTATGATGATTGTTATTATTATCATCATCATCATTATTTTTGTTGTTATTATTATTATAATCATTGTTACTATCATCAATGATACTCTGCACATAACAATGACAACAACACATCAACACAAACTAGAACACAATTACTTGCGACTCAGTTCCGAAAACTGGAATTATCGATGGACGAGATTGATGATTATTTCTAGGGTAACCATCTATCACAGATTGCGACTTTTGCCGGAAGTTTGTTTAAGCTGTACTCTCGATTTTCCGTCATTTATAGGTAAACTAGCGTCGATAATTAATGATGAAATAAATTACTTGAATCATGTGCGCAATAGATAGAATAAAAAAAGGAGAAGAAAAGTATGGGAGCTAATCGTTCAGACGACAAATTTGATACGTCACGAGGTAATTAGCGGTTGTCTAACGATCGTGTATGGGGAAATTCAGATAACTTGTGCAGAGACTCGGTATATTTCCTAAATCATTTTGGTTATGCTGCAGACGTCACGTACGCACGCTGGGGAAATCTCTCAACCTCATCTTCTCGTTATACTTATATTTTTTCAATTATAGTTGCAGGTGAATGACAATTGTGTTTAACCCGAGGGTGTCACGTATCCCTTGATATCATCCGATAACATGTAATAGACAAAGAGAATTTAGTCGGAAAATTGGTTTTATTTTCAATACGCACTTTTTCAGCTTCATTTCCATGAACCAAATTAGCTTCTGTTTTGTCAGGTTGACTGCAGTCTACTTAAAGCGTTATCGGAATATCGTGCTGAAACGCGGTTTAGAAATAGGTATAAATCATCATAATTATAGCAATGAAACACGGCTTAGGATATTGCAACCTTGGAATAGTTTTGCCAGAGTTAAATGCCAAAGCGCGATTCTTTGGTAGTCGGACAAGACCGGTAGCTATATCTATCGTGTATTATTTATAACGGAGATTAAAAAATACTTAAAATAATTGTAATGTCATCGTGTTTTAGTTGAATTCGACAAAACTATCATCATTAGAAGCTGAGCCAGCAGTCGTTGTCATCTTTATTTCTTTCGTCTTTGTTTTTTGGCAGCTCCGTTTATCAGTATGTCCCATTATATTAGAATTCGTAGGCCTCGTTTTGGTCCCTCGCGTTGTTGCCGGCGTACATAGAAAATACCTGCACGCGGTTTTGTATATATGGTACTAAAAATATCATGCTGCACCTAAAAAAAACGGCCTGAGGTTGCCCGGAGCTACTACGCCAGCAACCCAGTAGATTCTTCTTGCTCGTCCGGTTCGGTTCTTCTCTAGCAACACAGTATGCCTCCAATGACCGTAACACCGGCGCGCATTTGTGTTCTATACGCACGTCTATCCACTCATACTTATTTATACAACGTGTCACTCTGAAGCGCGTAGGAGGCGATCCTCATCATCATCATCAGCTTCAATCAGTTCTACTTTGCTACGCGGAAAGTACGCTTCGCTGGAGCTTGTCAAGTTTTGGGAAATTTTTTATAAATCTTATTTAACATATTCCGTATAATTGCGAGTGTATAATTTAAATCGCCAGAATAATTTTATACTTGAATATCAATTACTATTATTCCAGTAAATTAATTAACAAACACGTGACCGTATCGAACTTTCTCTGTCACATACCGATAAATATACAGGTGGGTTTCTTCTCCCACTTGAAACGTACACATAACATTTGTTGTTTGTCCTTCTCAACGATACGATGCACGTATCATACGATGGTAGACATGAACCAGATGATGATTCCCAACGTTGATCGATGTATTAACACCTGATTATCTCAGACTGCAAACGTCAAAGTTTTACAATTAGTGTGTACAGTGTAGTGAATTTTTAGTCGAGGTGTACCGCTGCTCTCAGTTGTGTGTCAAAAGAACATCGAAAAGAAAGTTCCTCAAGTCAAGCTCCGGAATACCTATTAATTACAAAATTGCAACAGTCAATTTGAACTCTGAATGACGATGTACTGTATGGTATACATTACCATATCCGCGCGGGTGGCCTGATATCGATGTTAACTATCACTTTGCGTGGGCAAATGTAATAGAAAGTTTGAAATTACGGACAAGTACGACCGTTACGTGATTATTCGTTCCGTCGCTGTAAATCAGGAGCAGAAACTATTAGCGTGGTTTATTCTAACTCAAAAAACAATATAAACGATTGTGCCGGAAAATCTATTTTCCAATTTTTACACGTTATCGACAATTGGAATAATCTTGGACAATGCCTAAATCAAAGGTTCCCAATCCGATCGCAAAGATCACCAGGTTTCTGAAGCAAAAAACAAAGGTAATCAAAATTCCATGCCCTTTTTTTTCTTATTTTCTTTTTCATCTTAAATTCTCGCACCTTCTACTCTCATCTCAAAATAGAATCGGAAACTCCGCGTAAGTACGGACCCTGCGTATGGGTTTCTCACACTGATACGAGCCATTGCGGGATAAACAGGTTTTCGATACCTGTATGTTCCCATCGGACATGCACGGTCTTTTTGTCTCCAGTATGCGTACGTTTATTATGCGCAAGCGGGTATATATTATCGATGAAATGATACTGAAGGAACGCCACTTCGTTCTACGCTCGTTGGCAAACAAATATCTTTATTGGACACATTTTATTTATTTTTTATTTGTATGTTTGAAATTGAAGGACAAAAAAATGAACATTCTTTCGTTTATACGGATAGCCATTTGCATCGTGTATACGCATCCGCTATATTCTATCTGTACATCTTCGATTGCGCTTAATTAACGCGATGGAATGAGTGTATAAGTAAATAACTTATGAGTAAGTAGATAAACAAACAACCACGCACATACCGCGATAAATAGATAAATAGATGGATCGGTATCATCTTCGCGTTTATGTTAGCATTTCGTGTATGTAGTGTCCCACGTGATATACTTCACTTGATGGCGATGGTATATGCACACATGCGAGTATGTTTGTCAAACTCAAATGAGAGAATAGACAGATAATGAAAAATTTACATATTCCATGTATGTATGGTGTATACTCGCCATTTATGACCTCAGCAGTTTTCTCTAAATCATGCTTAAATTTTCGGTTAAATTGCTAAGTAAACAGATAATTGACTTGTAACAGATATGAAAATCAATTCCACTTTCCTATCGCAATTCTCATATTTAAATCATGATACTCGTCTTTCAACAACATTTGCCTCATTTCAATGTTGGATGGAAGATTTTCATCTGTATTGAATTGCATCAGACACGCGTTGAGCAGTTTAATTTACATCATAGCGCACATGAGGATTTGGATATATTAATTACATATTACATGTTGAATCATATTACATATGTACTTAGACGTTTGTCTCGTCGTAGCACCGGGACGCCAACCGGATAATCTGGATTATCTCATAGAGAACATGAAAGCGCCTGTTTTTCTTGTAACGTATCAAGAAAATTTTTGATCACACGTCTGTTGTATCGGAACATATTTGATTATTGCGATTATCACAAATATATGTGACGCACAATACTTTGTTTTTGCCAAATAAATATGCTATACGTATATTTTTGATTATTCGCGATAGCAACAGGTAACGCGCATACGTTTAAGTGATACATGACGTCAGTTATATACGTATGTCATTACCAAAAGAGATCGCGCGGTGATTGATAAAAAAAAAAATATAAAAATCCGGATTCCCATCTCGAACGAATTTAATACGCGGAGGCGGATATTCTACACCAGATACATCTTTGACCTTAGCTTCTTTTTTTTAATCTACGTCAACTCTCGAACTGGACTGCAAATTTTCTGATTGCAGAAAGAACAAAAAGAAAGAATGAGGAAGACAACGTTCGAAATTTATTATAATTAAAGGAGATTTTTAGCTAGTATGTAAATAGGTATACAAAGATTACATACTGAGAGATTTATTTGTCACATTTCACTATATCGGCGTGTACGTATGTAGCAAAAGTTCAATGCCAGCCGGTGTTTTATTTTAAATAATAATGAATAAAACAAAAAAGCACAATTTCAGCCAACGCAGCAACACACAATAAACTTATAAACATCAACAACGCAGCCATGGATGCATATTATTATATATGTATATATTATTTATATCTATATATGTACCTACATATACTTATAGAAAACATAAACCTGTAAATCTATAGAATATGTAGATGTCCGCACGTTGTGTTTTGAGCCTAATATACTATCTACTTTATTATACTGTACCATCTACATACTGATACATATATACCTATACTTATATACATACAAGCAATATTATTGTACCTGTATGTTTTAGTGAATAGTAGTGGCGTAGCTTGGTGCATTAGTAGATAATAGTCGGTAGAACACTTTAGCGATCACAAATGAGCCGCCTTCATTTTTTGAGATTATGAATCTCCATAATTATTATCGTGGACATTTGCCTCGTCCGTGATTTATTAACTGGGTACGTTTGAGCAATTGTTATCTCCTTCCCTGTTTTTTTTCTTCATTCCCGACTGTCATTGTCAGTTCATCGAATCTGACCCATATTTGAATCTAACGATCAAAGTCTAAGAGATAGTGACCTAACGTTCTTGAAAAATACATAATTATGCATACTGGCGGCGCATTTACAAATTACCGCAAAAAAATGAATTGATAAATACAAAGATAAACTACGAGGTGAAAAGTTGTATCCAATCCGAAATTCGCCCATTTTAGATCAGCTTACCCCTATGTTCTATATGCCACGTTTGCTCATTTATTCTTAGGAGCCTAATTCACCTTTTCCCCGCATATATCCTTAAACGTACTCGCGTTCGGATGCACCTGCCTGCTGCAGGGTTGCTCGCCAATCCGAGTCACCGGCACTTTGCACATTAACTTAGGCTCGATAGTTACCTATAGATTTTTAAATATAGCAGTCAATCCTTCGACTAATTTCATGTCTTCCGTTTCCCAGGTGCTGTCGATGAGCGAGGAGCTCAGACGAGCCTTGTATGCGAACAACGCTACATCAATTGACACAGAGGTGATAGTACCGGATCTAGTTGGCAATACAGAAATACTAAGCGATGAACACAGGGAGCATTTGTGCCGCCATTTACCTGCGAGAGCTGAAGGCTATCTTTGGACCCTTGTTTTCAGCACCAGCCAACATGGTTTCAGTTTGAATAGCATGTACCGCAAAATGCACAGGCTTGAAAGCCCCATATTGTTGGTCATCGAGGATACCGGAGGAAATGTATGTCTTCTATAATCTGATCAACATCCAATCGAGGAGTAGATTGAAAATGTCAACTTTTTGTCCTAATTTCAGGTCTTTGGCGCTCTGACCTCCTGCTCCCTGCACGTCAGTGACCATTTCTATGGCACAGGTGAATCTCTGTTGTTCCGGTTTACGCCAAAGTTCCAAGCTTTCAATTGGACTGGAGATAATCTTTACTTCATAAAAGGCAACAACGAGAGTCTTGCCATCGGGGCTGGAGAGTAAGTACCCATCTTTTCTCAGTCAGTTCTGAGTTTCCTCGGAATGTGTTATTCAATAAAATTGTCCTTGAACAGTGGAAAGTTTGGGCTCTGGTTGGACGGTGACCTATACCAGGGAAGAACGCAGTCGTGCAGTACGTACGGTAATGAACCCCTTGCGCCGCACGAAGACTTTGTCGTCAAGACTCTGGAGTGCTGGGCCTTTGTATAGGATACTCTTTTACCGATCACCCCCTTGCCTTGAAACCGCACGTGCGGTCGGACCTTAACTGAGCTTTGCCGTTACGTACCTACCTACTTACACCAGGGTTGAGAAAAAGCTATTGAACGAGAATTACCAGGACACAGGAGCGATGTTATAAATAGGTAACGGTGCTTTATTGTGTAACGACGATACACCAATATAACAACGATAGAACAGGGATCCTTCCGTAGGAAAGAAACAAAAACAAAGAAAACAAACATACATATTGAGGTAATGATCCCATTGATGCATCATTACTGAACGACAATAAGTCTGATCCAACGAAATTCGTCGTCGTCGTCGTCGTTGTTGTATGGTCGATGTTGTTGGTGTTGCTGTTCCCCAGTTCCTGTATCTCTGAATGTTATTGACAGAGATACGATCAAGGAGTAGATTTCTATAGACGTATCAATTACGAGAATAGAACAGAGGCCAAACAAGTTTGATGTATAGGATATCTGCTAAGTTGCTAATTACCAAACGAAATACTATGTTGCGTTGTACGAACTCTAACTGTTAATTATTTTTTTAAAAATCAAATAATCCTAAACTGTATTTATTTTATTTTTTACCATTACTTTAAATTAATCGTTTAAATAAATAGCTGTTGCATATCAATACATATTACTCGTCTATCCGGTGATAGAGCCTGCGATGTGATAGTAACACCATGATTATTAGGGGGGGTATTCAAGTTTTAAGTATAATCACTAATTGTTTGAATTACCAAACATACACATTGTTGTCTGATGTTTATTGTCTATTCTCATGCTGAAATTATTTTAGCTTCAATACTTCATATTGAAATCCGACGAAATGCTATGCGGAAGATAGGTGTATGCATATAAACGGAGAGATAAAAAGAAAAACAGCAAACATTGAAAAAAAAAAAGAAAAAAACAAAAAAAACAAACATAACGCTATGGTATATTAACCGTTTGTTCATGTGTAGATAGTGTAGATAAAGAGTGGAGCTGTAAAGATGGAAGAGAGATAAAGAAGAGTCATATAATAAAAAAAAAGAGGGAAAAATAAAAAAACAAACAAATAAAGGGAAAATGTGAGGCTAGAGAAAAATTGAGGGAGAGAGAGAAAGAGAGAGAGAAATATACTATGTGTATATAATAGTATATGCATATATTATATATATAACTTGCATACATAGATATGTATATGTTGTTGTATTAAACGACGATGCTGTATGTATATCAACGTTAAAGTTAACATTATTAATTAATGTCAGGAAATTATATACTGATGTAACGATTTAGGCAATACACGTAGAATGCTGTTGATGATGATGTAACGCATCCAGAAGATCTGCATAGTCTGTGTAGAGATCTATAGTATGTATGATACATAGCACATCGGGTTGTCGGCCATATATTGTGTACATTTGAGTACCTAAATATTACAACATACGTGAATTTGAGAGAGAAAAGAAGAAGAATAAATAATTTGCACGAAAAAAAGGGGTAATGATAACAAAACGTCGTCATTTTTATCGCAATAAACCCCGGTTCGAACCGTAAGATTATCGTTACAGTTCAATAAATAAAAATCTCAATGAAAAAAGAAAATGATGAAAACCTGCGCGTTCTCACTATCATTTTTATCCTTGTTCCTTCGTTTAAGTCTTCGTTCTTTTTTGTTTGTTTTTTCCTTTTTTCATCTTTTTACGGAGTATTTGTTATACGAACTTTCAAAATTCTAAACCTGTGAACCGTAATTTTATTGAAAAAAAAAAAAACTAAGTTGAGATCAATGCAAGAGAATATTCACTGTAAATTTGGAAGGGGTTTGATTAATTGGGTAGACACCCGTTTTTAACAGTTAGTTTCTTGCTGTTCGACATTTATTATTGTATAGTATGTGTAAAAGTTGTATGAAATAAATGATTTAGATATTACATAGATCGAGTGTACCAAAAAATCTAATATATATTGTACGGTACCATACAGAAAAATCATACATCGTTAGGTACATTGTTGAATAATATTGACTTTGCCTAAAAAAATATATATTTGCTGAAAACTAGCGCTATAAAATTATTGGAAAATGATCACGCGTATAGTAGATCTAGACGTTTGCCTAGCTGCTAGCTTGCTAGTTATGTTGTTATGAATTAGACACGAGAATATAAAACACAAGCATACAATAGTCGGTAGGTGGTGATATGTATATGCGTATCCGTTGTTATTATGATTAACATTATTATTATTGTTATTATTATTGATATTTTTATCAGCATATTCATAATCATCGTCATTATTATTATTATTATTATTATTATTATTATTATTAATGTTATGGTAACATCAGTGAAGTTGATAATAATCTTAAATGTATACATATTATATCATATTGTATACAACGAGATAATTAATATAGTGCCCATAAGATATTGTTGCATATATACATATACATATACATGATAATATACATAGTTGATAAACATTATATATACCTATATGTATAATACAATTAGTGAATCAAC
Source organism: Athalia cordata (assembly GCA_963932425.1). Taxonomy (NCBI): domain Eukaryota; kingdom Metazoa; phylum Arthropoda; class Insecta; order Hymenoptera; family Athaliidae; genus Athalia; species Athalia cordata. The sequence continues at coordinate 40,781,769 of OZ010626.1, forward strand.
GTATTTTGTGATATTCACAGTAATTATTGTAAACACCACACAGCTTTTGTGGTTAATATATACCTATCTTATGAAATGTGCATATAAACACGTACATACATTGCCTATTGATAGTTGAGCAGAGCAATATCGCACGTCAGAAATTGTTCGACATCGTACTTCAAAACTTGTGTCAAGTATCGTATATCCTGTGGTAGGAAATAAAAATAGCAAGCATTTTTCTTATAAAAAAGAAACATGGTAATGCGTGTGATCTGTCTTTCGGCTAGGAAATGCATTCCACGTAGGGTATGTAATCCGTCTCCAAAAGGTTAAAGTGCGCGTGTACAGCATAGGAGATAGGATATTCTTGTACCAAATTCTAAGATACGATATCGCTCTGCTCAGCCATCGATATATTATACATAAACATCTATTACATCATGCAAACATCTCAAAGAAAACTATTTTTGTTTAAAAATTTTTTGAGATAAATGAAAAGAAAAACTGAAATACAGACACAAAAAGTATCGAAGAAATATATGATGCAGTACAAATGTTTAAAGAGATAATAATTCATTCATTGTTTTATTTTTATTTCATTTATTTTATTACTATTCTTTTTTTCTCCGTTTTTCTCATGTTTCATCATTACTGATGACATCATACCTATAGTGTTTCCATTAATTGTTTGAACATGCGTTGGTTGAACGATTACAATAACAATAATAATAATTATAATTATAATTATATTAATGCGGATTACCATGTTAATATGCAAGCTATTTCTCTCGAATGGAACACGCCAATGCAATTGCTCTCCATATTAATGCATAAATTATTTACCGTCAAATCGGTGAGCTTCATGAATCACGGTATAAAGTAGATTTGTCGAATGTCGTGTCGCGTCGTGTTAAAAAGAAAAGCATAAAACAAAATAATGACAAATGCCTAATCAAAAAATTAGTTGATATATCGTTATTGAATAATATAATGATAATCCCCCATCGTTAACGTTAGAGAACTGTTTGTATAAAGATCACACGAGGAATAAGAAAGAAAATGTAGTAACTAATGATGATATTGATAACATGATGTATGAAAATCAATCCCTATTGTATAGAAATCGATTTCACTCGGCGCGGTAAGTCCCAATAAATCCCTGAAATGAAATACTCGAATCTTTATATTTATACACCGTTTTAACAATCGATAAAAAATAAGAGAAGGAAAATTAAACACTTCGTTATTTCTATCTGTAACTTGGCGGAAGTATATACTCATGTACGTATATATATGTAACAATATGTATATGTATGTGACATTTTTTTTGTTTTTATCACCTAATAACGTTATCAGGGTAATAAGGGACTTCATTTTTGCTGCTAATTGTACGGTTTATTAATTATACCAAATTTGTATAATTCGTTGCGGTGAACCAAAAAACTTTTTCAAACATTGTCAATTAATATAATTAGTACAATTCAGACTGACTAAAGGGATTGATTACATCTTATATACTGATTCTATTACATATACATGCATACAATATGATAGTATGTATAATACGTAACGTTAATTTAGACCCGTTGAATGCCGTTGATTTCCATCTCATAAAGCAAAAAACTTGAAAACGGTAGAGTGGTCGTTGTCGTCGTCGCAGTCATCAGGGATTAGATAATCAATAGATTTTCTTTATTACTTATTTATTTATTTATTTTTCATATCCTGCACGATGCAAAGGGTTATTAGAGATTCATTGAATCTTAGTCGATAAACACACTTTTGCTTTCAAGATGAAACAGATATCGATGTTATAATTATCGCGTTTGAAGTAGACGTATAAAAAGCATAGTTAATCGTCGTTCCAGCTTCGATCACGGATATCCGTGGCTTTGTGTGATAAATCTATACTTACGATTAAGTATACTTGAAACCGGGATTCTTAGGCGGTGAAAACTTTTACTCTCAAGACAAATAAATGACCAGACTCGAGCGATCACCTTTCTAAATTCACTGGACCAATTGTTCAAATAATATATATCTATATTACATGATTTTCATCGACGTGATTCCATGTGCGGTATTTGAAAAAAGAAAGAAAAAACCAATCTCGATCGCATACCTAACTAACAATAAGTACATGATAAAACATAGCATATTTACAACTAGTATCTTGTCGACGGATCATGGATGATTATAATCTGCAGTTTAAATTGAAACGCGCTATGTATACACATATTTATTGATGTATATATTATATTATTGCTACTATAAGGATCTGACATGATCACGGCATTAATTAATCACGTATAATCTAGGTAAAAACCCACTCAGTCAATATTGTTAAGTAAGGAAGAAATTAAAATTGTAATGGAATATTATAGTCTTGTTAGAACAGAAGAAGAAAAGATGCAAAGAAATCGTTAACAATATATGTATGCATATATTATACATATATTCATACGGGTCGTGTGTTTATTCATATAATAAATAGTGGTGTGAGCGGTTATATATATATATACATAGGTGCATCTGTATGAGCGCATGTGTGTATACGTATATGTATATATGTATAAATATATTCAATAAAGCACCGATCACGGTATGAAATATTCATTTAAATCGCGAAAATCGCGTCCGTCCGCTCCCTCAGCCGTAAAACGTTGACTGCAGAATGTTCTTCACTCAACACGTAAAATTACTTATCCAAAAAAGCGCTCTGCAAAATTCAAATTAATAATACACGCGCGCTTTGCGGCAAATATAGTTCACTGAACTGCTACCTATGGCAGCTCAATAAGGCACTAACAAATTCAAAGCTACACCGAATTCGTTGGTATTGAATTTCCGAAGTATTTTCAACATTCATTTTGTAATTGATTTTTTATGTTATATTAGGAAAGATTATCTTGAAATGGTTTCTCTAATGTGGGAAGTAATTAGAAGTATGTACTTTTTATCTTATTTATTGTATCACAAATTATTACTGGGTTACAAAGGTGAAAATGGAGATGCAAGGCCAAATGAATGGTCAAAGGATAATTTGTGAAAATACTTGTAGGATCGAGGCTCAAAAATATGATCTGAAACGATGAATAATCACTGTGCCTTATCAACCTGCTTCACAGCCTTTGCAATTACTTGTACGGCAGCCAGAGCTTCCTTGGCAGTTGGAATTATGTGTGCGGCGGGTAGAACAAATCCATGCCTTCCTTGATCTCTCAACTCAATTGTATAACAATATTTTATTTTAGGAATAGCTTTTGCCCAATCATCGGATCCACCAGATGCTGGATATAAAACTGTGGCACTGTTTCCAACGGTGTAAACGCTTCCAACCCCACCAGCTGATTTCATTGCTGCTGCTGCCTGCTTTCCAACCCTTTCCAGGTCAGCGTAATCTGGTGGTACACGTTTGTCATAACCCCATGGGTACAGAATAAACTGGCCGTAACTATGGAAGGTCAAATAGGCCTAGAAATAAAATAATGTTAGTGATTACGAGTCAGCGTCAGCAATGGTACACCTGTTGGTATCCTTGGATCTTACCTTGAAGTTCGCGGCACTTGTTTTGAAAAATTGCTCAATGGCCTTGGTCTCAGGTTCTGAAAAAGGTGCAGTGCCGGCAAATATGTCTCTACATGGCTGCTTACTGCTACCCTGACCGCCCCATCGATAACCAAAGTTCCTGTTCAAGTCAGCGCCGATGCAAACACCACCTTTTTCAGGATTTCCTCTGTTTTTCCTCCATAATCGATCACCTCGGAACGTGTATTCGTAGCTAAATAAAGGTATCAAGGCGCCACATTTATTGAATATATAAAAATGGTCAAAAAGTCTCTTAGAATGGAAAGAAAATGTAAAACTTACCCATCAGGGTTTACAACGGGCAAAATATAATAGTCTTCCTCAAGCTCCTCGCTGTTCTCTACCAAATAATTTATTATGTAAGTTACAGCTGCTGGTGATATCCATTCTCGGGCATGAATTCCTCCATCAATCCATAGCGCTGGTGCTCTAGGCTTACCGTTACTGATTCTCAATACCTATAAATAATAATGTGGATCATTAATTGAATAAAAGGACCTTACTTGATACAAATAAATCAAGTCTTTTTACCTTTAATGGGCGACCTTCAACTGAGTTTCCTATAGACATAACAGAACAAAGGTCGGGAAAAGTCTGTGCCAAATAATCTAAGTAGCCAGAGATGTCGTCCAACCGATGATAGCTGGACCACTCCATCCGGTGACCTGATGAAAATTTCTCAATCAAATATAGGGGCTGTAATCATTGTATCAAAATCCTCACGATTTTAGATAGATACAGGGAGTGAAAGTTACATCTATTGCAAGTTTTCCATGAATTACAGTTTACAGAGACTTTTCTAAGCTCTCAATCTTTCACATTGCTCTGAAAGTTTCTAAAATCGTGAGAGCTTTCATTCCCATAAGTTTTTGCGCTCACCCCTGTAAGGCCATAAGCTGCTATCACTACTAGCTATAGAATAACGGGGAACAGGATATGGATATCTGGGAGCCCGTAAGCGCATCCGTACCCTGCTCCCTAGCACCCTGGCACCTGTACCCTGCCACCAAACGTGTCGTGCTAAAAAGTAACTGCGCGCATCAGCCGAAATGATTGCGTAGAATAATAAATACTCGCTTCTGTATATAAATTACCGTTCCGATGAGTTCAATGCATCAGATTGAATTATTCATTGACTAAAAGTACGTGTGAGCAGGCTATAGACTATAAATCATGCTGCAAAAGCTATGTACATATTCGTTCGATTTCAAAAGCTGTATCATGCATATTAATCGTTAGTTTAGAAAAAAAACCTTTGCGGCCCTCAAGTTCTTCCATGGATTCTAACGAGGGTAATGGATTTTCCTGATCTATGGCTTGCTGTAGATCCGGAATTATCACATCGTAATTGACCTGCCTTTCCCTGAGGAATCTTGTCACCCTAGGAATGACATCTGGACGTACCAAAACATCCACCGCCGTACCATTTCCTACCCATGTTGACACATCTGTTGAAAGTACGTAACGAAATCATGGGAATTCCAAGGTCATGATAACATACTTGCAGAAGTAGAAATTCAGCAAACATACCTCCAGTTTCTTGAAGGTAAGACACAAACTCGTACTGTTGATTAGTAGCTACAACTCTCCACACTTGTGCACCTTCGTAGGTGACATGATCTTCCGGTATTTCAACGGCTTTTACTACGACCGCATCGGCTGGATCGGGTAAAACGGGGCCGCTGACGACAAGGTCAAGAGCTCCGAGAACGACGATCGTACCAAGAAAAATCCAAGGGAAAATCCGCGAACTCCGCGTACGCGAAGTCGATGACACCGCGTGCCGGTGCATTGTCCCCAACTGAAATTACCGCTGTTCGTGTTACCTCTTTATATATCGAAGATGTCGAACCCCCTCGCGGGAACCGGGGACCGAAGATCGTCTAACGGTACTCGGCGAACTCTGTGCGTATGTGTGCCTGTCGTAAACACGGGTACGCATTAGAGCTACCACTTATTCGAGTATCTGGATCCGTCCGAGCCGAAACTTCAAATCCGTGTGTCCGGACTATCCGAAATATCCGGATACCCGAGCTATCAGGGTACCTGAACTATCCGGACTATCCGAATCGTCCAAAAATAACAAAAATTAAAAATGAAATCAAATAAATACAAACTGGAATTACATAAATACAAACGGGTCCTCAGTTCCGAAACTCGGGTCGGGATACAAGTGTGGGCCCTAGTATGCATATTAGGTAGGCAGGAGTGGGATGGCTGAAAAATGAAATGTATGATGATAAATATACACCAAACAACTTCGGGGAAGTTCAAACCAGAAGCTGTTTGGCAACTCTACCTGGAATCTGAAGTTACAAAGTTGTCTTACTTGCGGTTGTTGTGATGCAAAGTACAAATTATCTGCACGAGAGAAGCGCAATTTTCTTTAATTTTGTACAGTCGAGCGTGAGAAAAAAATGTACGCGATTTTTATTTTCATTATTTTTATTATAAATTTGTTTCTGTTCGAGTTGAATAACACTCACGTTAATCGTAGAATTAACTCCCGTTTCGCCGCACTGACTGGAGAGTTCGATGGCACGAGACCGATAACAATTCGGGTGGGAGTCCCGCAATCCGGTATTGCCGTAACAGTAAAGGCTTAATATCAAGAAATTCAACAGAGAACATTTTAGAATCCATTTCTTTGGTGATGCGTAACCACGTTCCCCTGAAGAATATGTCCATTGATAACTGTGTTGAATAAAAATGGTCCCCACGGTTATGTATGGCGAATTTTTTTCATCAGTTTGTCCCATCAGGACGAGATCTACCAGCAACCTTGGGCATTTTCTTATTTGTTGAATCTTCCAGTTCCTTTGGCTTGTAATAATGCGGTGCCACTTCCAGTAGCCATTTGCTCTCGATCTCTGTTACCTGGAAATCAATAACCATTAGCATTTATTTGTTCATTAGAAAAATTAAAAATCGCACTGATAAGTAGTTTGACAAATGTATTTGGATTAATCCATGAAAATCTAATCACCTGCCGCATAAATTCTTTAGTTGTGAATACAAGCTCGTGATATAGCAACCATCGCGGCAATTCTTGGAACAGAGAACTATTTGGATGAATCGAAACAGTTTGATTGTGTTTCGCTGTTTTATAATGACCACCCTTCGACAACCGCGAGACGTGATAAAAGTAGCCCGCTGTTATTGCCTGGAAGAAATGTATGTCAGCAATGTCATGAACATGAATAACTAAAAATTATTAAACACAATCCAAGAAAAATTTATCCAAAATTCACTGTACCTTTCTTATATTAATTGTTTCGTCAATTCCCGAGACAAGTTCCATTTCAACTCGTTGCATCAGACCTACTAGCTGCTCTCTGACGTCTCTTGCTCGTTTCATAGATCTACAATTGAAATGAGTACATTTTATTCCCCAGACGAAAATTCGCTTAAATAGAAGATAATTCAGTGGAAGAACTGACCTGTGCTGAATGAAATTTTCGTAACACCAGTGCGTGCTGAAGTCACTTTGCTGCCACTGATTGTATACATTCAATAACGTGAGATGATCTCCACCAGGTACGTGAAAATTCTTTCTCGCAGTGTCCGCATGAATGATCTTGTCCTTGGGGCGATAAAAGATTGCTCCGTTGACCGAGAGCATAGCAGCAATAGTTGCTATTTCCTCTGAACAACGATACCGTTCACTAGCCAACAGCATTTTAGCCATCATCGGATCTAGAGGAAACTCTGCCATCCTCCTTCCAAGTTTTGTTAACTCTCCACGATGATTTAGAGCACCCAAGGCGTACAGTTGTTCCAATGCTAGTACCAGAGTCTCATGAGGCGGAGGATCGAGAAAGTCAAAATGAACCAAATCGTTGATGCCAAGCGCTTTGAGCGTCAACACTGCGTTACCTGTAAGAACGATTTCAAAGGTAAATTGACCTGATAAAAATCTTACGAAAATTCTACTTTACCAAGATTAATCCTTTGTATTTCTGGGACAGTATTGTCCTCTAGTTCATGCTGATAAGCCCAGGCTGTGTACAACCTGAAGCATTTCCCAGGTGCTACTCTGCCCGCCCTGCCCGCTCTTTGATTGGCGGACGCTTTGCTGATCGGAACTACCATTAAGCTTTCCATCCCGGTTCGAGAATTGAAATTATTCTGTTTGGCAAAGCCTGGATCGATTACATAGACGATATTGTCTATCGTCAATGACGTCTCTGCTATATTTGTGGCTAGAACCACCTGCCAAGAAATAATGAGAACTCATATTATCGAGTAAATAGCTCTGTTGGGTGAGGAAATATCAAATACCGAGTGATTGTCTAACAACCATACCTTGCGAGCACCAGGAGGTGTGGGCTGGAATATTTTGGCCTGCATATCGCTGGGCAGGTTGGCATAGACGGGTAAAATTAGAAGCTCAGCCAATTTGGTTCCTAATCTCCTTACACGTTCTTGCAGCATCTCCTGGCAAGTCTCTATCTCGTCCTGACCTACAGAGAGTATTAATTACATTCGTGGTTAAAATTTTATCAAAATAGTAACGCGGACAATGCGAAACTGCGCGACTGTAGATGAGTATAATTTACCAGTGAGAAAGACGAGGATATCTCCGTGTGGTTGCGTAGCATGTATTTGAAGAATGGATACAACGCAAGCGTCGATGTAGTCTGCCTCAGGTGCCTTTGTATAGTAAATGTCGACAGGAAATCGTCTACCAGGAATACGGAAGATCGGAGCATCGTCGAAAAATTCACTGAACTTGGTAGCATCCAATGTAGCTGAAGATATCAGCAGCTTGAGGTCTGTACGAAACCGGGTTATGTCTTTGACCAATCCAAATAGAATATCAGTGTGCAACGTTCGTTCGTGAGCCTCGTCTATAATCATCACGCTGACAATTGAACAATGCCAGATTGAAAATGAATTACATGTATATCATTGGATGGATTATTGCAATATTGTTTTACAACTCTAACTTAGTAATGCTGTTCACCTGTAAGTGGCAAGGTCGGGTTCACTGAGGAATTCACGATGCAGCGTACCGTCGGTCATGTATTTGATACGAGTTCGTTGGGAAGTGCAGTCTTCAAAACGAATAGCATATCCAACTTCATTTCCGAGTTTTACCGCCATTTCATGTGCAACCCTAGCTGCTACAGACATGGCAGCCACTCTTCTTGGTTGAGTACACCCTATAATTTTACCATCTTCGGCATAACCCGCCTGATAAAGGTATTGAGGAATTTGTGTAGTTTTTCCAGACCCAGTTTCCCCTTCAATGATCAATACCTGAGAAGAACACACAAGAATGTCTTAAAAATTGAATAAACAAACTATCACAATGGAGATGAAAAACAATGGACTGTGAATACAAATTTTACCTGATGATCCCTGATAGCCTCTATTAAGTCATGCTTGAAGGGGTATATGGGAAGACTCTTTTGAGTTTCTTCAATGGTAGTCAATGTTTTTCCTTCCCTTGGTGGTGAAGGAACACGTTTCTTTTCTTTAGAAGTACCTGGTATTTGTAGAGCCTGGACAAACTCTACTTCATCTTCTAATAATAGATCATAGTCTTCTTTAGCTGGAAGAATCAAAAGTTTTAATAACCAATCCTAATCTTTTGGAATTTTCAGTGAAGATAGAATATTCCTACTAAAAATACGGGATGGTACCTTTTCTATCCTTGGCTCCAAAACGAAAGACTGCAGATGACATTTGGTCGGATTCCCATTTGCTTTGCTCAGACTGAGGTGGTTCCAAATCGATTACTTCAGGTTCGACAGCATCTTTACCTCTTTCATGAGGCATGTGATATCTCTGTACTCGTTCCATTTCGCGAGCTTTTTCATGATCTTTAGCCAGTTGCAGCAATTGTTTCTTATGATCACGCTCCCTTTTTTCTCGTTCCGTTAAGCTAGGAAAAGCGTTAGAATAAGATCCTTTCAACTAGAGAGCATCGAGTAGATAAGACCAATACTCACATCTGATCTTCAAAGAGATATTCATCATCAAGAATATCAGCCTCTAGCTCTGCCACCTTATCTTCCTTTCGCTTTTCCAAATATTTTCTACGTGACTCCACTCTGAGCTTAGGAACAAGCCTATCTCGGGATTGTACCTCCATGATTTTGAGTCTCTTTGCTGCCTCCGCTACAGATTAAATGACAACCCCTTAAAGTGTCGGTACTTCTGATCCACCAGAAGCTTGAGAATAATTTACTACATTTGCCATCAACTCACCAGCTCCAGATCCAGCTGGGGTCGCAACCTTGCGTACCTTGGTGTCATCCTTGGATTTGAGACGACGAGCAAATTCATCTCTTTCCTTGATATCCCTCTTTCGCCTTTCCTCTTCACTGTCGCTATCACTTCCCTCTGTCGAGGATTCTTTCCGCCGGTATTTGCTCATTTTATATCAGTTGACTCTTGAAGCGCAAACGTAATGACAAGTATTTCTAATCCACAAATATAACCTCGCCAACTGCAACGTTTGTCAACTGTCCTAGACCAGAGCGCGCTCAGCTGGGCACAGCATGGATTCCTACCACCGGCATGTGTGGCGATTGCCTGCGCCAAGGGGTGATTGTACACGCGTTGTCATGACAACGTATCCAGACGAAACTTCAAAACATTTCCATGACACAAACGCAGAGAAGATTATTCGTCTGAGTAATTAAGAACAAGGATATGAGATTTAAAATATCGCTGCGAAATAACGATGGGCATAAAGGGTTGGTAGCGTGTGTTGCTTGGAATGCCAGTGAGGATATATATTCTTGTGGGTATGTACTACACTAACTACTCTAATGAATGGTTGGCAAGTTATGTTTTCATACTGAAAAATTCTCTCACCGATAGGGAAGATCACCTCTTATTATGCTGGAAGTTAGAGGGTGGAATTGCACATCCATCGGTAATTACAACATTCCCTCCAGACTTCTGTCCAACAGATATGCAATGGCATCCTCGCCCCATGCACACAAGCACATCTTCCAAAAAACAATCTCTCGATGTCCTCTTAATCTCAACTGCCAATGGTGAGATAACTGAATCAATTCCATTTTGATCTAATATTGATTGTATTTTAATGTTTCATGTAGGCAAATTCCACTTGGTTAATAAGACCGGCCGTATAGAGAAAAGTGTCGATGCGCACAAAGGTGCAACGCTTGTGGGTAGATGGAATAACGATGGTTCGGCTCTGCTTACCGGTAAGTGAAAGCTCACCGGCTGTCATGCATTATTATTTGCTTGAATAATAAAATTACAGCAGGTGAAGATGGACTCGTAAAAATATGGTCTCGCAGTGGCATGCTTCGTTCTACAGTGGCCAGGGGTGGGCAGCCAGTCTTGAGCGCAGCTTGGAGTCCAGACAGTTTGTCGATTTTATATACACTAGGAGCTCATTTGCTTGTTCAATCGTTCAACTCTAATGCAAAGCCTCACAAAGTAACATTGGATAGCAGAATGAAATCAAAGTAACAGTCTAAATTCACTTAATGATAATTAATGATCCAAATTGAACAAATGGTTTACAGTGGCACGCACACGATGGCTTAATATTAGCCATAGCATGGAATCAGAGGAACAGTCTTATAGTATCTGCAGGGGAAGATTGCCGCTACAAGGTCAGAATCTCTGTTGAATTTTTTGCGGTACAATGGAAAATTTAACTATCTAATAATATTCAAACAGATTTGGGATCGTACAGGAAATCAGTTATACACCAGCAGTGCAACCGAATATCCTATCACATCTATCGGTTGGTGTGCCAGCGGTGATTACTTTGCCGTCGGATCCTTCAATACAGTCAGACTGTGTGATAAAACTGGGGTGTTTATTTTATTTACAATTATCAATATTAGTTAACGAATAGTCTTGGTAGAATTTCAATGACCTTCGTTTTGAAATTTGTTGTTACTAGTGGTCCCATTCTTTGGAAAAAGTTAGCACCGGAAGTATTTATTCAATAGCATGGTCCAACGATGGTACACAGGTTGCAATGGCATGTGGGGGTGGTGTCGTCCTCACTGCTCATGTTATCGACAGGTAAATAGGTCAAATATCTAACTATCATATTGTTTTGAACTTGATCATAAACTAAGGTAGGCATGTTTTATAAAATCAGACGACTTGAATGGAATAACTACGAAGCGACATTAGTAAGTCGCAAGACAATTCAAGTCAGAGAAGTCAGTAGTGAACGTCACGAAACTCTTGATATCTCAGACAGAGTGATCAAACTGGAATTTGGATTTGGTCATCTGGTTGTTATCACACCATCTCAATGTCATGTTTACGGAGTTACAAACTGGAATACACCGGCGATATTTGACTTAAAGAACGGATCCGTTACCTCGGTAATTCTTGCAGACAAGTAGGTCTGAAAATTTGTAATAACCATCACATGAAGATTCAATTAAATCTGCCTCAGAATGTACAGAATTATTCTTACATATTCTCAGACATTTTTTACTCGTGGAATGGAACACCATCAGCCTGTACAGTTATCAAGGTCGGTTATTAGGTGTACCACGCTGGAAAGGCATGACTCAAGAGCCGGTTCACACTTCGTGTATTGCCCTTTGTTCTGATACACTTATTGTTCGGGATCAGAGTAACGATAAAAGTGGGTAACTCGATAATCTAGAAATCTTCAGTTTTTTAACAGCTTGTAATGAAAATATATTCTCTTACAGTACTTCATGTTATGGAAGTTTCAAGTCATAAGCCAATTAACGAGGGACAACCTTACACCCATATCCATGGAGTTTCTCAGCTCTCATTGAACCATATCGGTAGCATTGCCGAACGACAACTGGCAGTAGTGGATGTAAACAGAGATTTATTTTTAATATCAATCAGAGCCAATGGGTTTGGCCGATGTTGTAAGATTGGTGAGTATTCGATAATGTATGCTAAAAATTTTTAATACGACTGCAAACTTGATCCACTTCAATAATTATGACAGCTGTCATGGCTCAGGGTATTCAATGGGCAACAGATGCCAATATTTTCGTTGCTATGTTGAACGTCACACTTTCTGTTTGGTTGTGCCCAAATTGTGTTCACTATAGCGACAGAAAAATGATACGAAAAACGAGAATCGATAGCGACAACAGGTGAACAATACATTACAAAATCCTATACCATACCATTTGCTTCGTAGTTTTCATAATTATATCTTGCGTTATCCATACACAGCGAATTTGGCAAACAACCGAGCATAGCGAGTGTTCATGAGGGATTGATCACTATAAGACGTGGAGATGGTGCCCTGGTCACATCAGCCTATTACACATTCTTTATCGGATTGCATCAGCATGTAATGAATAATAAATGGAAAGATGCTCTCTCCTTATGCCGTATCGCTCAGAATGACATACTTTGGACTTGCGTTGCAGTCATGGCAACTGAGGCAAAAGAGTTGGACGTTGCTGAAGAAGCATATGCTGCTATATGCAGGTTCGACAAGGTTTCTTATATTCAGGGTGTTAAGGTAAGATGATACTCCAAAAAACTAATAGCCTGGTAATGATAATGAGACTAATCAATATGGTATTCCAGCGTCTGTCAAACAAGGTAGAAAAATTGGCTGCTATGGCATTATTAGCAGGTGATTTGCTCGCTGCAGAAGGTATTCTTCTGCAAAATGGTCTTGTAGCAGAGGCAATACATACTAATATCAAAATGTATAACTGGAACAGGTACGCAAAGTATCATATTAGTTTTCCCAAAAGATCTAGCTCCATAATTTAAATATCAAATTCAGCTTCATTGTTTTTTTGGATTCAGAGCATTGGAGCTTGCGACAAGACATAAAAAGGAATTGGATAAAGTATTATCAGCACGTAGGCGGTATCTCAGTATTCTGAATAAACAAGAAACCAATCCTCAGTATCTAAACCTCATGGCGAATGAATCGAAACAGCAGGTGAGGTATTCTTGTGCTTCCTAATTTACCAAGTGCTCCAACGAATAATATAATAACGTGAAATTTTTAATGGTAACTTTGGTGGGCAGCAAGACGATTCGAAGCTGGAACGAACTACAGAGTTGGAAAAGGCAGAAAACCAATCGGAAAAGCTGAGCTTTTTGGAATTATAATCCGAAGTTCAGGTCAGGGTATACATCGAATGTTAAACCTATGTTTTATTTGTAAATTAGTCATATAACGTTACATCAATAATATTTGTTATTATTTTATCAGTATTACAATTAGGTTTGATGTATTTTATATCGGACACTGCAGTGTCTGTCATCTGTGCTATATGTACAAGAGAGGGACTCGTAAATACTAACAAGAAATATCAGAATAAATCAATTCTTGTGGATACATTGAATCAATTAAGGTTTTACCAATACAATAATATCACAGCTGAGAATATGGCAGTTATTAGAATTGAAATGGGAAGCCTATAAACTTGCCAGATGGTTGGTTTTGCAACGGGCCTGTATCGGGTTGTGAGGGTGCCCTGAAATTATGGAAATATTAGCAGCCTGTACATTAAATTTTTACGAGACGTGCAATTCTCCGGATCATGATAGGTCGTGCATAAGACGCGGTCGTAAGGGAAATTCGTGCTACCATCATTAATGATTATGTATTTACCCATCCTCCGTTCGCTTGAATCCAGGCAGCTAAATCATCTTCAAGAACCTCTGTCATGCCATGCTGAATCGCTGGTAGATATTCCGGTTTTCCTTGGCGCACACAATCTACCGCTATACCACCAGCAACGGCGTACAAAGCAATGATTTTACTCCAAGTCATCTCTCCGTTCCTCAGCATTTCCCGCGATACGTCAGTCAGCATATCACTGGCCGTTTGTTCCGAACTGAAGGTACTACATCCGACTTGTCTTCCAATTCTCGTGAACAGATTAGGATGCATTTTTTCCAACTCTGCACCTATGCTCGTCAATTCTGGATAGACTTCACGGACAACTGAACCCCCGGGAACCATTATTTCACTTCTCATTCTTTTCAATCCAAGCTTACGATGAAATATTCCCGACCGCTTTAATCTATTTCGAATATACTGGCCGCACAACGAAGTTCCCTGGAAATAAATAAAAATAAAAACCGATAGATGTAACGTGATTTATCGCCATTAGCTATTCAACGTTCTTGGCATACCTGGGATACGGTTAATTTCACAGATGAAGATACCGATCGCCACCCAATGGTATGAGATAGTTTTCTAGAGACCACATCACTGACGTTGCTGAATCTTCGTCTCGCTGATCCAACGACGTGAAAAGTTGCTGCTTCTCCATTAGATCCAAGACCGAGCAGATTGGAATGCAAAGATGCTGCAAGGCTGCTCCTCCGATGAATATTTGTTCCACTATCTTGGCCACGGCTACTCGAAACAATCCCTGACATAGCGGGCAATGGGATATCCTTCCATTCGTGCGATCAATTGATATACCCTCGATTACAAGGCGAGGAGATGCATTCCAATCTGAAAATTCTATAAACTATTCTTGTGAACAACCGAATCTTTCCATTGTTCGTATAAAAGTACTGAATGACGGAATTGACTCTGCAGTAAGTACTGGAAGATGGATGAACTCTGTCTGATCACCTCTGATTATGATAATCTTTGCCAATCATGCCTATGAATAATTGATTTGACTTCGCAAGTGAGCACAAGCTACGGAAAATTCACTCACGTCTACTCAGCTCTCCTATCGCCTGGCAACAAACGTTTGTACTCAAAAGAATCGGATGAGCAAACAGTTGTTAACATTGAGAACTCAGTTATTATGCAAAGCACGCGTTGTGTATCGTCGTTTTCACGACCATCTGAGGAACGTACACTGTAGTAAAAACGAGAGGATTTTAATTATACACGAGCCAACGAGACCTATGGTATAAAAACTTGGACGGTATATACGTATGCGAAAAAGAAATCTATCAACGCATACATATTTATATTAATGCCATAACTTCGGTGAGAAAAATCGTTGAAAAAATCTACTTGAAAATTTGAAATAATTTTCCGCGCGTTTTGCGGCAAAAATAGTTCACCGTCTCACCATCGATGACAGCACCGTTCGGTTTGGCTGCTGGCGGGAGCGAAATAATCTATTCCTCAACTCTGTTGATGTATTTTTGCACGCGAAATCAATTACAAGACCCTGAGTCGTTAAAAAAAATTATTCATAGAGCTGTAAACTAAAAGAGATAAATCCTAGCTGTCAAGGATACATTTATCTTATTATTTACCATGCGGAATACATATTCATGAGAAATATTGTATACGTGTTTAAATCTTTTCCCGGATCTGCGGAGAAAATATTTTCTTTGAAGTTTGGTTTGGCCAAAATTAATTCTACACTATTATGAATCTACAAATAATATTTATAATACGTACGTACGTTCATTAAACTCAGCTGTAAAACAATTTCTCGAGGATTGTTTCATCAAAAATCAAATGGTGAAACCCGAAATACAGTATAAATTTGAAATTCCAATACCTTCGAATATTAATTTTCTAGAGACAAACAATTCAAACAAACACTCCTAACTGTATATAATAAAGAAATGTGGTCGACTATCTTATAATGTTTGGTCGTCGCGCACGTGACAACAATTCTAGATCAGGATGGTTGCACACACGCAAAAAATACAAGCAGTGTTAAACATATATTAGGAAAAAAAAAAAAAATATGCGGCTGCAGACATTTCAACATTCACATATTAAGGTGAATACGTAGATATGGGTGTAATAATATCCATGCACATATGTGTGATTTTATGATCGTGTGTGCTTTTGTCTAATAAAACAATTAAAAACTTTCAAATCTATGTGTAGGTATTTTGAACTTATCATATAGTAATGGTTCTATGTATATCCTTGCGACTCACCATATCAATTTATGTATAATCTATAAGATATGTAAACTGATTAATGAAGCAGACGCGAAACCCTGCGTCTAATTAAATTTCATACACTGTATTCGTACATTATCAACGAATTGTGAGCAATCATACGTATAAAACATCGCGTAGATCGATTTTATGATACAATTTTATCGTTAGTATTATAATAATAATTCATTGCAGTCGGAGAAATGAGTTCACAGCTTACGTGGCGCGAGCTAAAATTCCGAACTACTATTGCTTTTATATACTATACATGCTGCAAGGTGTTTCGGCCGATCTTTTCCCCCGCGCTGTTATAATACGTATAACATTACAAACGAGGGTCTTGTATTCGGTGTATAAACTACGTGCGCAAGTGGAAATATATTTACGATAATATTACCGTTAAGTCCCCCCTTCTCCCCGCCACTAAATTCACCATCGCATCGTTTACTTTCATTCCAACCCACGACGCATGGCAAAAATAAATAAATAAAACATTTTATCCGAAAGATTACCAACTAAAATGAATTAAAATCTGGAGAGCAAAAATTCATTTGTACTTTCTAATTTTTTCATCAACTCTACATTCGTTTGCAATTTTTATCATATGAAATGAGTGGAGCAGAGAAAGAAGTGGGGGAAGAGAGAGAAAAAGAAGGGGGGGAATATTTTATCTGTAATAGTTGTGCATGTATAAATTGAAAGACACGCCTGTATACTCATGTAATATTTATATTATAGTATTTGAATCTTTTCTTTTCTTTTTTTTTATTAACAATGACGCCATTTTTTGAATAAATAATAATGATTATTTTTATATGTTTTTTTTTTTTTTAAAGCGTTCAAGTAAAGCCTACTATTTGCTTCGCATCACAATAATAATTTCTAATAATATGTCCTCTACACATTGATACAAACCCCCCAGCTAGTAATATTTGTATATGTTATATACGATAAGTTTTACATAATTAATACTTTATAAAGTTTCTTTTGTTTTTTACAAAGGGGACAATTCAACAATTATTATATTAATTTTGTATTCTTTCGTTTCGTTTTTTTTCACCTCTGATCATTCGATAGTATAATATAGTGATCAATGGAATACAGAATTTTATCATCATACATTGATATGGTATTAAATTTATATGCTATGTATGCTTATAATTCACCAAAGGGATCTCTATGCGTTTTTTAATGAAGATAGGCAATATTATATCAGCAGATTATAACGCCAATTTTCGAAAATTCATTATTGATAATCACATTTATATATATTATATATTTTTTTTTTTTGTTTTTTTGTTTTTTAAACACCTAAAACCAAATAAGTATATAACAATTTCATGTATCAACGGGCAACGATTTCATTTGGAAAACAGCAACAAACTAATAATAGCAACACTTAATTTTATGCACAGAAAGCTTGAAAACATTCCATACAATAAAGTATATGTATATATATATATTTTTTTTTTGCTTCAATAGTCGGGGTTTCCTAATTATTATATACCTATGTATATTAGATCATAATATATATAACGATACATTATAATTTTCTATGAATTTAGGCGATTAGACTATAAATTCTTTTTTATAACATAGGTATATATCAGCTATTCGTTTTTTTTTTTTTTCATTATTATTCGTGTATAATACTTTTTCATATTTAATTTCTTTTTTTCTTCTCCTATTATTTTTCAATAACTTATACATTGCAAAATAAAATATTCAGGATGAAAATATTAATCAGTATTCTCGATGGCATAAATTTCTTTCTCGCATTTGCCGCACCAAACATTATTATCTCAAACTAATGGTTTTTCATACTGGGTATAATTAACGCTATAAAGCAATTGAACAGCACTAACGATCCCCTTGTACGGTGTTGTTATACATATTCTCACCTAAAAGTTTCTTCGTTCAGTAACTCGTGAGTTTGTATCATACACGCGACCCTCCGCTAAGGGAGGTACTAAGAATTGATCTGATTTCAACTATATTGGCCATTATCATCGATTTATAAAAATTTACAATCTCTCAATTGCATACTTCGTAAAAGGCTATATAGTTTGTGTAAAGGTACAATGTTTTGCTTCTATACATATAATATATATTTGTTTATAGATATAACGTGTTAACTGATGGTCGAGATTGCGTTGGGTCAAGCTGCTCAATGATTAATTTTCAAAACGTAAACTGCAAACATACTCGAATTTTCAGTGACTAGTACTGAGCCAATCGATAGACAATATCTATATAATTCTTAATACTTTGAAAAATTATTTTATGTATCATAATTCGATTTTTTTTGCTTTCATTTTTTTCATTTTTTTTTTGTCACGTTCCAACTATACTCATTGATAGCGTGATAGAATTTTTATAGTATATAAATATGTATACTTTCGAAATAATATAGATATCAAGAGAGGAGATAAAAAGAAAATGAACAAAAAATAAATAAATAATAAGAATTTTTGATGACAATCTTTTTTTTTTTAATACTACTTTTTCGGAATGCTAAATATAATAATAATATAATTTACTAATAGATTATTGGTAAATTAAAGGGAAATTTTGGAATGCGACAGCACGTTTCATGTTCACTTTTAGCGCAAAGTCCGTGTAAATGTAATTCTGATTAGAAATACAGCATTTGTTGACAATTTGTTGAAAAAAAATTCGAATACAAGAAAAAAAAAAAGGTAAGTAATAAGTAAAAGTCGGTAGTACGTCAACCCTTTTTTTTTTCAAATGAGAGGAAAAGCTGCCCAAGACGGTCAAACGACAAATCACGCAAAACGTCAATTTTTCAAAAGCAAAGATGAGAAATAAAGATAATCATAATAATAGTGTAGTAATAATAATAATAATAATAACCATAATCATAATCATAATAATAAAAGTAAACAGCACATGCATGTAAACGCATTGTACCTCTAGGAATCAAATTCATTGTAATACTATCGCTTTTTCATCGCCCTATGAGATCACAACAGGCTCAGTGCTGTACATCTTTCGTAATTTTTGTTCGTTTCTTTCGATTTTAACCTTTTTTTTTTTTTTTTTTTATTTCTAACAATATTATTGCTTCGCTTTACTGGCGCCGACCTTATACATATAGTATAAAACATGTACCAACGTAACTTACACCAAATATATTATGTGCGTCTCATTATTTCATATTATAACATTCTCAGGTCAGCCCCGAAGCACAACAACGATCGACATTTTTATTGCCACAAAAGAGCTCTCAGGGGGTTTGGCAATTTATGTCTGAATAGCGCTCGATACTCATTTTTTCTTCGGATCGTTTCACCGTACTGCACCTGTTATATGTATAGGTACGTATAGCAGGTATTTACATAAATACATAGTACATACTACTACATAATGCATATAACGTCCATCTACTCCTATACATATAGGTGGGTACATCCATATCGTATTATGTATTCGATAATATCAAGTACTGTGGGACAAGAGTAGTAAAGAATAGTTATGTAGTTAGGATTCTGTGATCATTTGAAACAAAATTATCGCTGGGGTTTTGTTAGTATCGGCGAAGTAATGTATCGGAAGATACAAGCTTCGGCTAAATAATAACCGCATTCGCAGAAGATGGCTAGTACTAGTGTAGAATCTAACGGCATTAGAGGTAAATAATAATGATAATAATGATAGTAATGATTATGATAATAACAACAACAATAATAATAACAATAGTAACAAGAGTAGTAGCAGTAGTTATAATAGTATTAATAATAATAAATGTCGAATGTCTGATTGTGGATGATTTCGCGTTGACCTCCTATTCATGAGGGCACAACGATAGAAGTCTTTTGAATTTATTTTCTTAGTGGCCGGAGGTGGAAGGATGAATTGATTGTAAAGTTTGCTATTTATGATCTAACTGAAATTTTATTAGTGATGGAGAAGAGCTTCTATGGGACAAGTATCTTGATTTCATTATCGATAGAGCTGTGGTATTTCGGATGGAACAAAAAAAAAAGAAAAAAATTAATCAATCGTTCAATTGACAAATGAATAAACTCGTGTGCAATAAAAATTTTCTCATCGGCCATGGATAGATCACACTGTCTTCGATTGTACTAAACTTTTTTTTTTTAGACGAGGCAATATTTATAATATGTACAAGAAACGGTACATAAATATTTGCATATGTATGTAGCATACATATATTCCAATGAATACTTTGTTTACATACATGTGTTTGCATCCATATATATATATGTATTATTTTTATAAATATATATATATGTTTGCTTTCAAACATAAACAGAAAACTCCAACAACCGATTAAAACTATAAGAGTAACGTTATCTATAATTCAATAAACTGTTTCGGAAACGACAGCTTTATACAAACATCGGTAATGATTGTAAATTAATGATAATATAATTAAATAATTATATACAAATTTTTTTTTTTTTCCGTAACAATATGTCTGGTCCAATGAATATTAAGTATTCATATAATATTAATCGCGTCAAATGATGCGAAACAAATTCAACGCGCGAGACCTACACGTCGTTCAAAATTATTATTGTCCACGCGAATGCTGGTTCATTTCTTACATTTTGCTATCGTGGGGATCTAATGTTTCATATCATGTATATATATAAATATATATATATACAAAATTAATATACGTATTGTTTTTTCTCCTTTCTTCACTACTTTGTTCATGTTACGTGATCGATAATTATTATATATATATATACATATAATTAATATACGTATTTTTTTTTCCTTTTTTCACTACTTTGTTCATGTTATGTGATCGATAATTATGACGTGTGCGAGCGCGGATGTTGTGTATTTGGCATATATGTTTTGTGTTTTTTGTGTACGCTAAGTGAGGGAGGGTCGCTAATTGTATATACAGGGATGAATATACATAAATGTAATATAACGTAGTACAATGTAACGTAGGTAATTTAACACGACGAATCGCAATGTAATGTAATGCAATGTAATGTAACGTAATCTACTCTAATCTAATATATTGTGATATAATATAATATTAATATATTCTAACATAATGTAATATAATATATATTATATTAAACGTGGTAAATCTTAGCAATGTGACTGTATAGAGCATAATTACACAGGGGTAAACGAAATAATGACTGACTTCTCTGCTACGTAATCTCAAAATTATTACCTTTCAGCACCTAAACGAATATCTTCTATAAACATGATAAACAACGATAGAAGACACGCAGTAATACTATATTATTCTTGTTGCTTAGAAACTGAGCTTACGATTAACCTGTATATCTCAGTTTTCCAAAATGACACATCGACGACAAGACAATTCAGACATAGAGAGAGATAGAGAGAGTTGCTTAATGGCAGTAGGGAGTTGATATAGACGGTACAGGGATAGATTAATTAGGCCCCGGCAAAACCGTATACCTCGAGAACTCTTATCTCAAAATCACCGCTGGCACAAAGTGGAGGATTGTTAAATGTAGAACAACGATCAGTTTTACCAAACCTTATGTTCTCGTCCATCCATATTGCTTGACCTTCCCTGCAAAAGCATATCAATTATTGCAATAATATATCGTACAGATTAAATTTATAGAGATTTTACCGAGGGGCCAACCGCTTGTGAAATACTTGGGACAGTGAATTTTGAAATGATATGAAATACTAGTGAAATGCTCATGAAATGGTATGAAATGGTTTGAAACCGTGTGAAATTGTGTGAAATACTACGAATAGTGAAATGGTTGGGACACCAATATAACGAGTGGTTACCCCCTCGGATTTTACGATCGATGTAAAAGTCGATGCCACTCACCCCCCTCCAATTGTTATCATTTTGGCATCGGCAGCCATGAAAAGTTCTGCCGAATGGTGAACTCGAGGATCGTTATGAGACGAGTCCATACCCACCCAAGGATATTTAGCTCGCTCCGGATAAAGGCTGAACAGGAAAGTTTCTCCTGTACCAAAATATGCCTGCCTCTGTCCTTTGTCGTCTTTCAAATTACGTTCGCACCACCTCGTCGAACAGTAAGCACCGAACACCTTGAAGGAGTTGATAGATTGTTACAGATATGAGTAAAATTTGACTCTTATGCATACGAATCGTCAATAATTACCTCATTGTTACATGTCTTGATCATGAGAAGCGTGGGTTCATGCTGCTCGACTCTTACGTAAAATGTGGTCAGCGAACACCCGTGCTCCTCGGTCGTGTAAAGTAGAATTGGCTGGTACATGGTAATCCTTACGGGTAGCCAAGACCACAGCGTGAATAACTGTGGAGCAAACGTTACTTAATTAATCATCGGTAAAACTAAGATACAAAGGATCACCAAGAACGTACCACAGCTTGGCAAGTATTAATATATTATTCAATATTTCAAATTTAGATTGAAAAAAAAAATCGTATAAACACCATTAAAATGATTCACAACAAGCGACACATCATGCGCTTGGCTGGCAAATGTAACTGCTATAAATAAAGTAATTAAAATAATAAATTAAAAAGCACAATTATATGAAACGGAGCGGCTAATTCTATCGATGGGAGTCTAGATATTCAAGAGCTATGGGTGTTGGTGTAAAGAATTAAACGAAATATTCAGTCATTTAGAAATCAACTGAAATTCTTCCCTAACGTAGTGCGATATCTATTATGACTTTGATATCCAGATAATATTTTCTCCTAGTTTTCCATTGCCTGCAAATGTAACATAATTATTATATCTATAGGTAGATGGTTTTCTGTGTCATGGTTTCAATGGGCACCATCATAATTTCTACGATCGGTGGTAGAGACCTTACAATGGTTAAGAATACGTTAATGCAAATTCATTAAAAACACATACACATGCACTTTAGGTGCAATGACAATCAAATGGGCGTGCGACACAATCACAGAAGACATGACAGTTATGACTTCCACATTAACAAGCTGCTTGCGTGAGAAATTCGAAAAGTGATTGGGTAGGTGAGTGATTCATGCAATGTTTCGCAACTTTAGTGGCAGGATTAGTGGTAAATCGAATGAAAAGAAGTTCGTGATCCACATAGAGGCAGGGGTGACAGTCAATGTGAGATATTGCATAAATCCCCTATCATAACGCTATGATTCTAGACGTAGATGAGGGTTTTCACTACCCTTGATCACAATAAGATATTTAGGAACTGATGTTTCTCTGGAAAGACGGGGCTCGTACAAATGAATGAAGGTGAAGAAACTAGACTCGTAGGTAGATCGATAGTTCTTGTTTGCGAATGTTATCCGTCGAGTTTGAGGAACAAATTGGCCAACGAAGTATACTTACCTGGGTGACTACTTAAGACGAGAATATTACAATATTGACATGCTACAGATTTGACAAATTCTACTAGAAATGTTCGTCAGATTTGGATTAGACTTCGACGATGAATACTTACGTCAGGCATATCTAGAATCTGGGAGTGAATGCTTTGAATAGGGTAAACACCCATTGAGAGAGCGCGCGGTCCAGGACTGTGAGCTCCCTACACCCACCACCATTAATTTCCATCACGTCATCATCCAAAAAAACGCAGCACAACACAAAACAACACAACCGCCATCAGTAATTATGGCATTTTCGTCTAAGGATTTAATTCCACCCAACAACAAACAAGTATAGCGACATCGCGCTTTGGAACATTGATGGTCAAAATATTATCAATAATATGGTAGAACCAATAAGAATTGTTGTGCCGGAAATAAGATGAAGTCGATGTTACAATGAAGCAATTACGCTTTCACTTCAATGCTACAAATATCATGCAAGGAGTGTCTGCAAAGAATCTTCATCGAGAATATCTCTGCAGTTGCGGGTCGCACATGGCGCATTGATTACAAACTTATTCTTGAAAAACAAAGGAACAAAAGTACATATGTGAAAACTTGTGAAATAAGGATATTAATAAAGTTGTTAATATTAGCCGTGTTAATGTAAACATACTATAGAACTCACAACCCCAATCCGAGCGAGTATAAATTAGACGAATTAGGCAGGCTTAACTCGATTTGGCGGTTTGCCATTGGTTAACTCATAGCAAAAAGATTTGTTCAAACATCCTCCGAGTCTGATATATGTTAACTATTTTCTGTCAAAGATCAGGTTTTCATGA
The DNA here is from genome assembly GCA_963932425.1 of Athalia cordata. Classification (NCBI taxonomy): domain Eukaryota; kingdom Metazoa; phylum Arthropoda; class Insecta; order Hymenoptera; family Athaliidae; genus Athalia; species Athalia cordata. Next base: position 40,806,345 of record OZ010626.1, read on the forward strand.
AATGTATTGGAATTGAGTGGATTGAAATGGTGTGAGATGAAATTATGTATGTGGATATCAGTCGGGAAGTACACACGTAGTGACAATAATTAAAAACTCAATGTAACATGAAAAACAAAAAAAAAAAAAACTGGAATTTCTCGACGAAATGAACCAACTTTACATAGAAGCTGGGAAAAAACCTTCTGCCACTATGATTAATTTGCACCTAAAATTAAAGTTAAAATTTTCAATGCACGCTATCAAATGGCCGCAGCTTTGAAATTCAGTAGTAGAAGCTTGCGCAAAGATGTAACAACAAAGAAAAGTTGATAATACGAGCGAGCATATGAGAATGTAAGTAGAACGGGTAGTTCAGGGACAGAGGGGTAGCACATGAAACTAAGGACACATTTTCCAATAAGATAATTATACAATACCCTGTCTTTGTACGTGTCTTCGCACTCTTTCTGAAAACAAATTTGATAATTGAAAAAACTTGCGCAACTCTCTGGGATCATTTGTTGTTTATTTTTCAAATTGAGTTCGTAGAAACTGACAAAATACTAAAAATGGGACCATTATGTGTGTGTGTGTATGGGGGGAGAGGGCCAAGGGTTTTTTATCAAAGAAAAATTCAGACCTATCTACCTAGGTATATGATCTGAATCTAATTACGAGTGCGCGTTGTCCCTGAACTTTGGCAATTGATAAAGAATTATTACAGCGTCGCCTAGAAAAAAATGTATAACTTATGGTTAGTGCAGCCAGCACCACGTATTCCATTACCAAAATACTTTGAGTGCATAAGGAGATTCGACACATACAATATTGGTAGAAGAGTTAACAGAGGATGCATACATTGATAAAAATGACCCGCACTTATTGAGTACTTCCAAAAGTAGAATAGAGGTAAACCAAAGACAAGAGAAAAACAAATCCAGAAAAACAAGAGGAATAGAAAAGGGAGAGAAACAAAGATCCAGCAAAAAAGGGCGTATAGTTATCACCGGACTGAGAATTTTATTAACAAATCTCCAATTATGGTACGCGTATAATATCAGACGTATGTGTGATGCTCGATAGGGCTAAATAGTTGGAGGGATGGATCTATTGTATCTTTTGGCTGGTCTGCATCAAACATTCTTGTCTCGCGATTGCTGTGAAACATGTTTGGATAATCAAATTACAACAATGAATGAGCATCGAATAGTTTTGACTCTGTAACGTTGATTCACCTAAACACGTACATTTTACGAGCATCAGCAATGAATTTTGGTAATCATTTGATCTTAGACATACCTCTCTTATGGTGAGCGTGTGTGACATCATTTGGATGTTGACCTGAGACTGACTAGTTGGAAGGTTGTCAGTTGATCTCGATCTTGCTAAAGAACGTGATCCCGTTAAAACACTGCGACTTTTTAGGGCCATTTCCGTGCGTAGAAACACTCTTGATATGTAAACTGAGGTAAGAGCACGCACTCCAAATGCAGTTCGCAAGAACTTTGCAGGAGTTACCTGTAAATTGGGAGGAGAAAAAATAAATACATAAATAAACGGACGATATTCTTCTCCGGTGAAATTCTCATGATCCGGTGAAATACTCACTGGAATTTGTCGGCAGAATTTTGACAGAGCTGCGTCGATTCCATTTTTTGAAATTTCGTTCATCCACTCAGAATTTTGAGGAGATGAATGTTTGTAGAATAATAAAACTATAGCCATAGCCACCCGATAAAAGACCTAAAAAGGAATCAAGGTACCCATTTGAGAATAACATAATTTTGGGATGGACATATTATATCCACTCTGTTGGATGGTATGAACAAAATAATAATGTATTACCTTGATGCCTTCGTGTAGGAAGCAGTCCATAACCCTGACTAGATGCTGAAAAGGAAGTAACTGTAGAATCCACCAGATCCAGTCCATATAGATTCTCTCTGCTCGAGACCCAGAACAATGCCTTGCCAAATGTACTGCTGCAGATTTCTGAATTCATAGTAATGTCGAATTGGGTAAGAACACCTCTCAGCTCTTTTCGTGAACGTTACCAACAAACGTTTAACGTTTCTTCCGTTATTCATATAAAAAGATTGCAAATAATTGAAGTGGTAACAAGATCTTGGCTAAAATTTGAGGTGTAAATAAACCGCGTTGACTTTTAGAATTATTAGGGTATCAGATTAGAGTATCGACGGGCTTGTTTATTAGCTTTGAATCAATTAACGGAACACTATCATTACGCAATATATGAAGGTAAAAGGACATCTGCAAAGAATTTCTGTATACCTGAGTAATACTTTTTTTTATCCAATGTTCAGTTTCCGATAATCTTGTGTACCTTTCGAGCAAGGTCAAAATAAAAAATACTTTTTAAATTATCAAGGATCGGTTAGTAGCGAGAAATATTACGTACCACGTGCTTCCTAGTTATTTGCTCAACAGTCTTCCACGTGACTTCGTAGAGAAGTTTCGTTTGCGTGATAAACATTTTTTCTTTGGCAGCCACCAGACTGGCCATACAATGATAACACTCCTCTTCTGTAAAAGGTGAAGAATGTTATTACATGGAAGGCAAAATCTTCAGACAAGCTTAATGAAAGAAATAGAGAAAGAGAGAAAGAGAGAGTAGACCCTCTTCACAACTTGGTTCGTCACAATTACCGATGGAATTTCCAAGTTTTTAGTGAGATAGTTTTCAGAGATAAAATTCGCAGTTAGATAACTTGGCAAGGTAGGCCAATAGTGAAGCTGATTTGTTACAATAATTGAGCTAATATGAGTTACAAGTTCATTCCACCTGGCATGAAGTGTAGAAGAAGCGCCGTTATGGGATAAAGAGAAGGGCTGAAGGTGATGTCGGGGCAGGCGTAACCCAGAACGGAGACAACTCTGTCGGCGACGCTTCGCCCTTTGCGCGTCAGATTATAAGAGAGGCAATGTGTACTATCGACAAATGGTGGCAGCATGATGGATTTCTCTGGCAATTCTGTAAATTATATAATTTTAATTCAATGAGGTGATTCCAAAAGAAACGCATAGAATCGTCATTGGGATCTTACATTATTTAATTCACTTAATTCATTCAAATTCGGAGATGAAAATTTGCAAACATCGAGAGGTATATGCTGAGTTATACTGAGTCATAAAGTATCTTTTAATAAAATTCAAAATAATTTATATAGGTGAGTGAAATTTCTTCTCGGCCCAGCGGTGTCCAAACCGCTTATCTCGATAAAAGAAATGATGATAAGCTTGTGGTATCAGAGAAATGATCCTCAAAATTCAGATCAACTCCACACAATCATGTAGTTAAGAAATTGAATTGGATATGTCGAGCTGGTCGATTGAATAGTACATAGTTATATTCATTTGAGCAGTCATAGAATCAATATCACTCATTAATATCGTTTGTCAAACGACAACTTTTGAATTATTTTATCGTATTTCAGATGTTGTATCCCCCTAAATAACAATTTACGCACTTCAAGTTTTGAGAATTTCCCAGCCAATTAGCGCTTCGCTAATCTGCTATGGCAAGCTCGATACATCATCATATTCACATTACAGATAGAAGTAATAAATAGGTAGTCAGAAGAGTTGAGTCGTTAGATAAAGCGCTACTAGATTCATTGGTGATTAGTGATTTATAATTGAATTGGGTAGGGCTTAAAAAAAATCTTGTCATCAGATTCCTCGAAAACTCACCTGTGGTTCCAAACACTTGATTGACCATGTCCCAATAGAATCCATCGAGCATGTTTTTGCCATGGGTATGCTGGTTGCAAAGTGCCGGCCATAACTGTGCTCTAATACCATTATTCAACGGCCAGGCATTATCCCTGATGATCAATTTGACCTCTCTTTTCCTTCCTGCCTGCAGCAGCACATTCACCTCATTGAAGGTCTTGAGTGCCTGCTTCTTGCTGGTCGGTGACTCCGGATGAATAACAATATTTGTTGTGTCCACGTGAGGTGGAAATACGTCGTCAATATCGACGTTGGATTCTTCCTCCAATACTGACAACATATTTGGCAAATTATTCATCGGAGAAAGAGACTGCGTGACCAGCATGGCAAAACTGCTACGGATTGCGGCTTTCCATCTTAGAGGGTGTCAGAGCCATAGATCTGCCTACGTCATATCTTGCGAGGTCTCAATTTTCATCTGTAAGTCATAAACAGGCTATCTCTTAGTAAATTCAAATTTGGTCTTCCTATATTGTGTTTAAATAGTTAAAATGATAAAAATATCATTGACGCCAATAGTTTAAACGAATAAGTGTTGCGGATCTCCTGTAGAAAAGTTGACAATTAATGTTGGTGCCTCTGGAAATGATTAGTGGAGGTAATATTTGATCTCTGAAAAATTTAACAACAGCCCCAGGTGTTAATTGATGACATAGCAACGCGGGTTAAATCAACTTTATTTAGTTCCAAGGAACTATTCATTGGTTGCGTAAATAAGGTGGTAACATTGCGTTAGATCTCAGATGCTCTAACTACAAAGATGATTCGTCATTGGCAAGCCTATTAAGCTCAGTTTAACTTAGTGCTGAATTAGTGAGTCGAGCAACACCCTCTCAAAGAAGCAACCTTTGAGGTGTACGACGTGCCTTATTTGAAGCAATGTCAAAAATTGGTCTGCACACTCGATACTGTGTCACTGTGTATATTCAAATACAGTGAAAGCCAGCAGGTTCGAAAAATTGAAGTAGAGAATAGAGGACAACAGGAAAAGAGGGAACAAGAAAATAAAAATAAGACCAGTGCATTGGAAACAATTCCAAAGTCTACCTATTACTATTAAATGATAATCTTTTCATACTGAGTTGATTCAAAGAAATTACTCTGGTGATGTAATAATCACATGTGAGATAACGTATCTGGATTAGCAGAGCACGATTGCCTTAGCTTTAAAAATTCTAACACTTTTGAGTCTTTTTTTTCAATAATTAACGATAAAGCACCAAAGCATGGATGTGATGTCACACAACACTCTGATATGCTGGTGAAAGCACACAGAATTCTAACGTTGGTTTGCTCGGGGTGAGATGAAGGTAATCGATATATGAAATTGGTTGTGCTATTGGGTAATTACCAGATGGTAGCTGTCTAAATGAGTTAGATAAAGATTCCAGCAGTACTATCTGTGTTTTGGGGAACAATGTGATAAGGAAACAATGAATTATGAATTTCTGCAAGCATCGATGGAAGGTAGGTGATGGAAGAGATGGATGAAAACACCAAAGGAAAGTGAGAAGAAAAAGGAATGGAAAGAATCGAGGCAAATACAGATGTGATACCAGAAATAGAAATAATCTTCTGAAGCCAACGTTCATTAATAAGCAGAACATACACCTATGTAATCCCAGAACTGTGAAATCTTTATTTTTTTTTTCATACTTGCTAATACATTACCTGAACAACACTACTGCACAGGTTTTGCAGATAGATACAATAGGCATGCAGAAAATAGTACATAACTTATATTTCAATTGTCAACAATAGCATAATCGTAGCCATCACTGTTAAATATTTAAATGAAATTCTACTGGTCACACTATTTGCCAACTCGACATCATCACACTCCTAGCCCTAATAATGCTCAGTGGCAAAGAAATATACCTCTACAAGTACCGAATGAATTTTCTCGAAGAAAGAATATCAGTATCACCAGCAAAAGAGTGACTGTAAACAGTTTCCTACAATCCCAGAACTACGTCAAAACAAGCAAGCTACACCAATGTCCAAATAGTTTAGTACCACAGCCAATCTTTATCGTATTATTTCCAAGCCTCTCGAGGCACTTGAATCTTATAAATATATGATACCATATGCAGAGAATAAATGTGTAAAGTGCCAAATGGTGATGCACCCCAACAAGGCTGGGTCCAAAAATGATGCAAAACAGAAAGTAGCTAAACAATAGTGGAAAATATAGAAATAGATATTTTCGAATACTCTTCAAATTTACTTGTAGAACGACACGTACGATCCGAGCTGCAACCTTCATCTAGTTTTTAGTTATACGGTAGGGTCTGATTAGAGGGGGGAAGCTGACATTTGTTGCATCAGATGTAAATCACTTGTGATCACTTGACAACGTCCGGACGTAAAAAAACGCGATCTCCACCTATACAGATACATTCTACGACCGGGAACCAGCGGTAATAAAAATAAGGCGTCGTAGTTTCATTGAATGTTTACACAAAGGGGAAACGAATGAGAATGGCTTAATTAAAGTATAATCTGCAATTTTAATGCAAGATAATATTGACGACAGGGCGGAGTCGGGGATGGCGAAAAGCGCAGGCGGTCCGAAAGCTTTCGAGAGTTCGTATTCGTTTTAATATGCTGAGACGGGAAATATTAGGTATAGGTAGAAGGTACAAGCAAGTAAGCGCAATTGGTGTATGTGTACGTAGGTATAGGTAGATAGATGAGTATTCGGTTTGCGCGTGTGCGTTGATGTGGATGATCGATATTATCATTCTTCTGGAGGGTTGAGGGATTCACGGCTAAGATCCATGGGCAACTAAGGTCAAATTTCAGATAATAAACCATCGGAATGTACCTTCGTATTAGAATGTATACCTCGGGTTAAGGGAGCTTTTGCAGACTTACCGCCAGTTTCGATTACTCGCACTTCACGAATAAATGAGAACGTGTACCGTCGTCGTCGTTGACCAATAAATTTTAGGATTGTAGTAGCTTTCTTAATATCCCCCGCCGGCGGTCTCATGCGACCGTCCTCCCCTGATGCATTTAAATAAGTTGTCGTTGCTAATTAATTTCGCACTCGAACTGCGAGGCGTTCAGTTGAACCAACCTCTGTAATTTCACATGCGAAAAATCTGCAGAGATTCACACCAGTTCACACACTGTGGGTACGCTTCTAGGTATACACCGAGTTGCTCCGACACTCAACCCAACTAAATTTTCCGAGTCCAAAAGACGCGAAATTAAGTTCCAGCGACGAACCCGCGGCAAAAAGAAACACAGAATCGTCGGTCACCTGCGGCAACTATATATCTTCCTGGATCTTCCTGATCTGATTTCTGAACTTTTTTTTCCTTGTTGGAGGTGAAGTATCCTCCGTGATTCTCCGTCCACTTTTTCCGTTGCTCGCGTACGCGACGAATAAGATTATTGGCACTGCCACTCTACCGACACCCGTCACCGTCCGTCGAGCGTCGCATATAAACGGTACACACCTACCTACACTATTCTGAAAGCTTTTAATACATACATACGTATTTTCAACGTATCTATGTTGTTTTCTCGGTACGTATCTACACTACATACATTAATATCCGTTGCAGCAGGCCTGAGTATGTGAATGCACCAGCTCTGTAGGTACATATATTTGTCTATATAATCTGTACATAGTATGTATTTTGTACCACCTATAGATATGAGAAATATACAGGATCAATTTCCTCCGGTCGAGTCAGACAAAATTGTGGAGATCACAGCTCCTGGGATCTGTCGGCGATGCGACCACCACCCGTCGGTCAGTCAACGGATGATGGGGGTGTGGGTTTTACGAAAGTGTTGGTGATCACTGACGTGTAAAGTGTGGTGTATAGCAAAGGTGTAGAGGTAATCACAGAGAGCAAAGAAAAGCCTTGTGGCAATTCACTAGTGGTGGGGTGAAAGAACAAAATTTTCGGGATATTTCGTAGGGATATTTTCAATCACCGAACGCAAAAAAAAAATGAGTTGCAAGTTCGTCAAAGACGGTTGGTAGCCGAGAAATGGTTAATGTTTTTTAGTTGGTAGTTAGTAACCTCGTAGGCGGATGCTTATCAACTTCAGATAGTCGTCCCTTGTTTACGTGCATTTGACAATGGCAAAATATTCCAGTGATTCAGATTCTGACAGAAGTTCTAGGAATCGTAGGAAACATCATCGAAGATCCAGGTAATGTTCATCCCCAGCTAAATACACCCACAAGTCTTTAGTTAGTTACGTGTCACTTGGGATAAGATTTTTTTGTTTAGTCTCAGTCTTTTATTCAGCAAATAAATCAGTTGTGGTTCCATTGACACTTTCTAGATCTACCAGTTCCAGTTCTAGCGACAGTTCAACGTATCGGAAGAAATCTAAGTATGCTAAGTCCCGACGCCGTCATCGTTCCAAATCCCGGAGTAGAGACAAGGATAGATCTTCTAGGTCATACAAGTCTTCTAGAGGCAGCTCCAGGGACCGCGACAGACGTCGTTATCAATCTCGAAAGTCTAAATCATACTCTCCAGATCAAAGCAAGAGAAAAGGGAGATCAGTTTCGAGAGAGAAGTCAACTAGTCGATCCAGTAGTAGTCAATCAACTGTCAAGGCTGCTGGTATAGACAAGATACAAAATTCTGCTGTAAAAGGTTTGAAATGAAAAAGAGATGTTCAGACTATAGCCATTGGTGATAATGGATGGGAAGTGTAGTGAAAATTATTGTTTGCAGATGACTTTGCTATCGAGCCAAGGATCAAAGAAGCAGTATTGGATGAAATAAATTCAGAAAGATTTGTACCGAAGCAGTTCACTTCATCTGCTCACAGCAAACAGAGTAAACCAGCTAATATTGTAATTGACATTACAGCAAACACTATTAAAATCCCTGCCGCCGTCAACTCAGGAGACTCATTGGATGGCATCTTTCACACATCGGTAAAATTTTTAGTCAAACTTTTGTTCTCGTCTAACTAAATTTATGTGTATGGAAATTTATTGCTAGTCAAATACAATTGTTTTAATTATAGGTGACATCCGACACTGATGCAAGGTTTGACAAGTGGGTTAAAAAATTATATACTCTCAGACAAAAGGCGATCGTAGAATTGTCCCATACTGTTCTCACCTGATGTCTAGATAATCTGTTCTTAGTAATAAATTATGAAGTCCATAGTGTATCACTGTATTGCCACACATTTGAACAATTATAAATCCTACGAATATCAAGCCCATCAATAGCAAATATCTTTGAAAAAAATTGAATGTATGGACTGATAAGAAATAAAAAATGATGTTTATAGTAGTTTTTATTTTTAAACATAATATCCATTACACGCATATGTATAGGTATAATAAGTCCTCATTCGTGTTTCACTCATTTTCTCGATTTTAGGCACGCCATATTAAATTGATAGTTGAATATTTGGAATTTGTTACCTGGAAGCTTCAATTCTCTTTTTCATGCCAGAGTTGATAATGTACTTACAATTAGAAGTAAAGAAGTATTGCCAAGGATGGCTCGATATAATTGATTACGTACTTGTGTTGCAAGATTTCCAGAAGTTATTAATAGCGAAAAAACCTGGACAGTTTTTTATTAGAACACGGTAACGATTTAGGACAGTCACGATGATGATGATAATGACAACAATAATACTAATAATAATACTAATAATCATGATAATAATTATGAGAGCCTTTCAATATTGTAACATGTATGTAGGTATGTATACGTATGTATGTATGTATAACATCTATGAATATTTAACTTGAAGTCAAAACTAGACTAGTTCTCTTTAATCTAGCGAGGACAAATTTCACTTGGGATATTTTAGACCCTATTTTACTAATTGTGCTGTACGTTCTTCTTCTTCATAAGCCTGAAGCTCATCAAAATTCATAATGTCCAATTCCAAGACGTTTTTGCCAGAGAACTGAACAAAGGTTGCTCCTGCTATGCTTCGTTTCTCAACTGAAATTGTATGAGATAAAACGAATAGATTAAGTCCCAATACCCTGAACAAATTATTATGATGGATCGGGAACGTTTCAACTTACCACTGTGCACGACCTTCTCCAGTTTATACGTTGGCAGATCGCGACACTCACGGGCTATGTAAGTTCCCAATTTGGAAAGATCTGTGATGCGTGGCGTGACAACTTTCATTGTCTCACGAACAACTTCAGTGTCAACTTGATAATAGCCTCTGTACATTTTGTTGACGAGATCGTACAAACTACGAGGTGGTAAGACTTGATCTGGGTCCAATGGCATTACAAAGCACCGATGACCCTCGATATCGATGATCCCCGTTTTTTTCTAGAAAAACAGTATTTGTTAAATCAAATAATTGGCTACCTGGCTACTAAATTATTATCGAACAAGAGGATTCTCACAGCATTGAAGTCATGGATGTAACGTCCTTGACGTCCACCTCGTAAATCTGGGACATAAATTTTTTCATAATCCTGATGCTCAAGATCGATTTCTAATCGTTCCTTCAAAAAGTTGTTGATATTTTTCTCTACTTCCATCGTTTTTTCAGCAAATATAGCAGCATCCTCCTGCAACCGCATTGGTTCCCCAATCAGGCCCTGACGATCGAGAGCATCTTTTGGGTAGGCTTTGTTAGCATCATAGTATGGAATGTCGCACCACCCACGGAATCTATGCATTTGTTCTCTCGCATAAGATCTGTATATGTAGACTCCTCCGATGACTCCAAGACTCAAGACAAGAAGAGCAGTCAAAAAGAGCCACAGAGTTATCAATGAATTGAGACGCTTTGCTCTTTGGCGACATCGTAGCACATAGCGAGTTGGTCTTGGAATTGTGGAAAATTCACCCTCGGGATCATCTTTACCTTGCTCCGGCTTTAATGATATTAAAAGAAAAAATATTGTCAATGTTTAATAAGCATTTACTTTGCATTCAAATTTCAAGCGGTGGTGTCAATCAGAGAAATAATAAACCTAGCATTAAATTTTCCTCACTCTTTGGAGTCAGCCTATAATATAGCATTCTAAAGTGAGACCCCCAACAATCTACGCACATAAAAATGTGTACTAAAAATAGAAAATGAAATAACAGAACTTGGAATAGATATGATAACTTTGGGTGTGGAGGTGCGGACGTGATGCATTTAAACCAACTGTGGATCGTTGTGGTCAGGTCTGTGGTGATAACACAGCATCCTGGCAAAGAGATAAGATAATCAGGTTTGGATTTTCATAACATCTATTCTTGTACATCAAACATCCATAATCCAGGACAAACAAAACGAGTTCAAATATCCTACTTGGACAGTTGCCTCCATCCATGAAAACTCATATTCATTAAAAGTGCGTTTTATTTTCCAACACTTTCAGGCATGAAAGCATTAGCATTTATCACTTTTTTTTAATACTGTTTACCACGGATCAGGTAACACTAGATTTCCAGGCTCTCATATTCTTTCGCAGCAAGTATGCATACGTAAAACATCTTGAAAAAATTTTCGATTCGTGTTTTGGAAGGTAGTAAATAAAACGCACTTTGTGGATTGCACAGATATTGGGATATCACTAGAGCTAATGGAAGAATATAAAAAAGTATTTATCTGAGTACGGACCGCAGGAACATCGTCGACCACCAATGGCACCTCTACAATAGTCGCCGCCTTCTTCTCAGTGATTGCCTTTGTGATTATCGTCATTTTGATGTGAGTTTAGTTGATGTTGTCTTCCCTCAGGGGACGGGGGACATCAACCTACGATTTATCTGAAACTTTCAACTCACTCCAAACCTACGGTAATAATCGTTTTCTTGTAACGTACGATTATTTGTGGATCAAAATGTCATCCGTTATTTTCCCCAATCGTGACGCGTTATAATTTGACACAAACCAAGTAGCAAACCAAGCAAATGTACACGAGCTTTACGCGAAGAGAGCCAAGTGCGTGATTGATCGGTGACAGCTGCCAACGAGAATTCAGACCTAGAACTTCGCAGCTGCGTACAGCTGCGTGGCTGCGCTCGGCTGCCAAGCACCCCCCTTGTTAACATTTGTCGAAGTTCGGTCGACTCTTTGGAGAAAATCGGTTGGTTCGACTCTGGACGATTATTGGTTTAACTTAGCGGCCGCGACGAAGCGCTCACTGATATGAATCAGCTTAGGAAAACTCCATGTTTTTCAGTTCAGAAACGCGACTATGTAGAAATCGCATGCGCAGGGGCCGTGGCAAGTTGTTGCGGCCACCCGGGGTAGTAGCTGAATAATAAAATTCGCGGGGTGGCCGTCTGTCTACCTCTGCTTCGTGTATTCCGTGTCGAATCGGCGTCTCCGGCTTTAAGGGTGGGTCTGCCTTTTCGTGGGAGGGGTCGCACGAAACTAACACAAATTTATTAAGTATCAAGTATAAAAGATAGAGAAGAGTACCGTTGACAACGGTAGTAGACAGTGGACCCTGTTCAGGGTGTTCAAACGTCGAACGGAGTGCGTTTTTTTATTTAAGGGCGATATCCCTGAGTGCGGTATATACACGCATACGATATTTGGGTGATCATCATCGTGCGGTGGATGAATTTTATCCCCCTCGCACCCTTTAGGGTCCTTCCCTCACTCCCGTCCCCGTAACCAGCCACTCCGGCCGTCCTTCCGTCCTTCTCACCTCCCTATTTTTTCATTTATTCATTTCTTCATTCAGTCTTTACTTTCCTCGAACTCATAGTCTCTTCTCGTTATACCGAATACTCCCCCGTTCGCGGCTATACACGGATTTACGAGTGGGGGTAACGAGCAGTGTGTTGTCTTGCACGAGAGTTCAAGGAATAGAGAGCTAGAGTGTGGAGAGTTATACATATACGGAATTTGAAGGGACCCAGCTACTCCTGACATCATCAACGAAAGATCAATCCAGTTTTATGCAGGAATATGTCAAGTTTAAAAATTGGTAAGATCAAACGACATCTAATGGATATACTAAAACCAAACTCCTTTCCCTTTCCCCATCAGTAATAAGAAATAGTTTGACATCAAATCCCATACTTTATATCATATTCCCCCCAAAGTAGATGTAGCATTAATTTTTCAAAGATTTTCGGGAGTCCGACTGTTTGCCCTTTTATTACTACGGTATACCTCAAATAGATATCGTAGTAGTTCAGAGTATCGTAGTTTTCATTTGTAGCCCGAGCTTTCAATGATTTGTTGAATATTCAATGGTCAGCCAATATACTGCATGATTATAGGTATATTGGTGTAATACATGCATCGATGATTATTTTATTCATCCACTTATGTTAGATTATTATTTCAAGTAATGGCTTTCCAAGTAGCATCTTGTTCTGAACGTCGTTCAAAGCTACCAGAATTTCTAGTATCGTAGTATCATTTTTCGTAGACTCATATCCAGTCGGTTTTAGAATAAGTTACAATTTTACCTTTCATACTAAATCACATAACATCATTCGAAAAATCGGTACATATCACGTGATTTTTACCCATCTGTAATTGAAGTCCCAGGCTCTTAGTGGGGTTTTCTGATAACTATTCATCAATAATCGCAGAATTTAATTAATGGCCGATTTGTTTTATTTCCTTCAAAAGTGTTGGCAATATACTTGCTTACACCACCTTTGAGAACGATGGATCTTGAATCAAGGAATCAGAGGGTGTGCCAACAATAAAATACAATACCAAAAGCTAAAGAATGAATGCCCGCTGCACTGACCCCGCCGACACAACACAAGCAGGCTTAAGATTCATTCACGTAGTACGTGAGTAGCCGAACTCTCGTGCCGCTCGCCGACGTACATATCTCTCTATATTCGCACATGGCAGCCATGAAGCATGGTACGTCTTACAATTGTACGCTTGTTGCTTTTAAAAGTAGGCAATATGTAAAACAAATATTCTATCGATAATATGATTCTTAATATCTTTATCAATTCCTGCTCTGAAGCAGGATTACTCTAAACCAGACAACTTTCTGAGCGTGCATTTTTTTAATGTTGATGTCTTTTATGTTATTGTTTTTGTTATGATTTTTATTATTGTTATCATTGCTCTTTCCATCTTCTTTTAACGAGTTGAGTAGTTTGTTACTTGACAACTATCAAATATTTTGAAACCAATTGATTTTGCAAACGATTTCTTGTACCTATGAGTTGTTCAAAGAAATGAAGTGTGACAAGATTATTTTATGACACTCCTATTCGTTATCAATGACTAATTTTTTATCACTATTTCAGGCAAGACGAGTCAGGACGACGTGTGTTACGTCGTCGCCAAGTATGATTATGGAGCACAAGGAGCTCAGGAATTAGATCTACGTAAAAATGAAAGATACTTGCTGCTCGATGATTCGAAACACTGGTGGCGAGTACAGAGCGCCAGAGGCCAGGCTGGGTATGTTCCAAGCAATTATGTCAAGAAAGAAAAGCCGTCTCTGTTTGACAGCATCAAGAAAAAAGTTAAAAAAGGGTCGGGTTCAAAAACTCTACCCTCCAGTAATTCACCTTCGAGAGCAGTCGAGTCACCAACTATGGCAAGAAGGTTACCGGCAGATCCCAGCGAAGCTATAGGTACAGCAGTGGTGAAATATAATTATCAAGCGCAGCAAGCAGACGAATTATCATTGGTTAAGGGGACTAGGATTCTAATCCTGGAAAAGAGCAACGATGGCTGGTGGAGAGGCCAGAGTGGTACTCAGGCTGGTTGGTTTCCTTCTAATTATACCCAAGAAGAAGGGGACGCGGACGATACTTTGCACACGTATGCAATGGCTGAGAATGTGTTGGACATAGTAGTTGCCCTGTATTCATTTTCTTCCAATAATGACCAGGAGCTGTCCTTTGAAAAGGGGGATCGTCTGGAAATTTTAGATCGTCCTCCAGCTGATCCTGAGTGGTATAAAGCTCGAAACGGTCAGGGACAAATTGGTTTGGTGCCTCGCAACTATTTGCAAGAACTCAGTGAGTATTTGACCCAGCCGTACCGTGAAAGGGGAATGACCACCAGTGAAATAGGAGCCGGGGATTCATTGGAAAGAAGACCTGATCCTGGCGACAGACCTCACCTGGTCGGAAAACCTTGGTACTATGGGCGGATAACTCGGTCCCAATGTGACACCCTTCTCAATCAGCATGGCCAAGATGGAGATTTTCTAATCAGAGATAGCGAAACAAATGTAAGTAGTAGAAATCGATCGAAATAAGAATATATGATAACAAGTTTGCGAGTTCAACTTTTGTCTTTTGTAGATGGGAGATTATTCCGTATCTCTAAAAGCACCGGGACGGAACAAACACTTTAGGGTGCATGTCGAAGGTGCTTTATATTGCATCGGGCAGCGTAAGTTCCATACTCTGGATCAGCTAGTGGATCATTATCAACGAGCTCCAATTTATACTAACAAACAGGGAGAGAAATTATTTTTGGTTCGTCCATTACCCAAGGGAAACCCCAGCAGCAATGGCTGTTAAATAATCATGTAAGAGCGAAATCACTTGTTTTATTTTTCCATCTTCTCCCTTCATTTCTCTCTTATACTTCTACTAGACGTAGGATTATCATAAAATAATACCCAATACCCGCCTAGCGTAACAATCGATGTCATCGTCACAACAAGCAGCATTTACAGACGAGACTAAAATAATTGGTGAGCTCATATATTAGTGTTTCTCTAATTTTTCCTTTATCACTAGATAATTTATTGCTATAAGTAATATAATTAATTATACATAATGACACGTTGGAGCTTCCAACTTTACTACATATTAGTAAAAGTAACGGCAGCTAAGCAGACTGGTGGGAGATGATCCATTTGGTCGACAATAGGGGCTTCTTTATCCATTTTATTGTACTGGGAAGTCACGTCGATTATTTTGCTACTAGTTGAACGTACCAAGTTATACATAGATACATGCATGCATACACACATGCATAGATGATACATGCATACTCACTCTAGCACACGCAAGTATAACGATCAAATAATGATAATTAATAAACAATACGCCAAGTAACCAGATCTATCGATATTGAATGAATATACCGATTATGTTAAAACAAAGACTAAGTGTTCATTTGTGATTTTGTATTTATTAGAACGTTTTTAAGCGAATAAACCATATTTAAGTGTGCACATATCTAGATACTCAACCAATCATGGCCATCCTTTTCCCGTGACTGACCTACTCAGGGATATCTCTGTCTCCATAGATTTAACTCGCAATTTTTTCAGTACCAGTGGTATAGCTAGCGCTACATACATGCTTTTTATCCAACACGCCAAGGACCGAAGGTTAATCAGGTAAGAATGTCTACGATGCCTATGTGATTAGTAACAAATATTAATTTTATTCAACGTGTATATTATAGGTATATTCATAAATAAAAGTATTATTTACTTTCGGTAATATGAATAAATGAGATTGGTGCTCTTAAAATTATAGTTATCAGCACTAAATGCCGATAAAGTCATGTATATATAAACAATTTTTCTAAGCTATAGGTATTTTAGTTTTGCATCATTTGTTCGTAAGTCGATTATTAATTTATCCTTGCCTAATCATAAGAAAGGATTGTTTGTGTTTCTCGTTGTAGTTGCAACACCCGATCCCACCTGGAATCGAACCAATTATCTCATTATAATACACTCCGGTTTCAAGACTGAATTACTGGTGTCCGTGACACTTACCATGAAAGGATTCGCATGGTAGGAAGTCACGGTCGGTTGCCATGCCTTGTTGGAGAATGGCGTCGTCATCTGACTAGAGGTAACTATTTTTCCATTTGCTGGTGATCCAACTCCAAACCATTGGTGCTCTGTATACGAAGACATGACGATGGTAATAGAAAGCCAAAAATAAACAAAATCCACAAATACATTATAGTATAAATGCTGTAAAATTTTACCGTTGTTCGTCGGAAATTGCATTGTTCTAAAAGGATTCGCTGAATTGCACGTATTGTCCATTGATTGTGAATTATTGTTGTTATTGTTCGCAAAATTGGTAGCAGGCTGCCACACATCTGAGACGGTAAACGGATTTGAGATGACATTCGTTGTCTGATTATTGCTTCCCCAAACTGCATTTGTACCTGAAAAACAATTGTTAATATTGAACGAGGATTGTGGAATTAAGAATTGGCAACATCATGTCATTATTGTAACAAATCAATTGATTGTGATTGTATCTAATACCGGCAGAATTATTTGGATCCCATGCAGATACTGGGGCAATGGCGGGCTCCTCTTTTATTTGCGTTTGCTTCATCAATGAGTCCAAATCTTTGAGTGCAGCGTAACGATCTTCTGGCGGTGGGTTATTTGTTCCATTGAATTTTGCAAATGAGCCTGTGGTGTCGTTGGAAAAAGACGAATCTGTACCTGGTTGGAAGAATAAGTGATGATTAATAACATATAAGAAAAACATACCCCATTGAGATTGTCACATACTTTTTGGAGAGTTGAAGATCGGATTGTTGTCAAAATTGGCAAAACTAGGCTGTGGTGTAAAAGCCTGATTGAACGGTAGGGCTGGTATTGTTGTAGAAAACGAATCTTGAACTTTACTGAAGTCTGCTACAAACTCTGCATTGAACGTGTTGGTGTTGGCATTAGTTGGATCAGAGTTTCTAATTCTCTGGGTTGGTGAAGACACTGTACTTGTCCCCAACAGAGGAACTCGTGGTATAATTGTTTGATTGGACTTGACGTTGTTTGCAGGAGATTTCTGGTTACGGGCCTGAGTCTGTACCGCTGGGTCTAGATAATAACGCTTGGCCTCGTACTTTGCAATCATCAAATCCTTGATTTTTTGTTCATCTTTCGAATCTAAAATTTTGAGCGTGGGTGGATCAGCCAAGCCTAGCCAAATCCTTCGACAGTGGTCATTTCCTCGTTCTTTAATATGTTCAATTTCGTCCTGTGTGAATGTTGCCATAGAAATGGACTTGACTCTATGCGGTGGAGTTAGTCCTCTCCTGCGAAATAAAAAATCATCTCATTTAAAGGAATATCCATAGAATTTTCGGTTGATTCGTAGACTTTATCACTTGACACTGACACTGTCGAGCGGGTGAGAAAAAGTGAGAAGAAACAGGAAAGAGAAAGGAAGTTGTGATTTGTGTTCGATAGCGTGGGCGAAAGTAACGTTATATTCAGAGTTTTTCGTATGCAAACGTGAAAGAGGTGTTCTAGAAAATACGGTACAAGCCAGGAAGTGAATATTTGCTGGATAGCTAGATAAGGACGAAGGATCTCATACATTGCTATAGTTAATACACGTATGCGTGTATGTGTTTATGTACTTACAGTATACCAGAACAAGAGGTACAGATGAAAGAGCCTATTGTCATGTTCACGTAGGTGGGGCCCCTTTGTCGGCAGTCGAAACATTCTTTGTTTCCTGGTTGTGAGACAAGTTCCCGTAATATTTTCAAGTTCTTCTCATCCTGCTTTCTCTTCGCGGACGCCATGATTCGTAAATGTTGGTGAAATGTAAATCAAATGTGAATTTAGATCGGCACTCCTCTCGCGGACTCTTTTAGGAACTGAGTCACAACTACTCCATTACAAATGACATACCTATATGTGTATGAATCGTATGAATCGTACAAATCGGTCGGCAGTCCCGTCAAAAGTCAACTATCCCACGAGTGCCACACGGTACGTTTCTAAAGAATGGCCTCTGCAAAAACAAAGTACAAAAACTTTACGACGGCCGTCCAATTGATTCGGCCCTGGGATACGTCATCTGTCAGATGAGTGCAGTCGTACCACGTGATTCATGTTTTTACTTGACTTCCCAGATGTCACTTGTGTGTCACCTTGAATTTACCGAGAGGTTATTTGGTTAAGATCGGTGAAATGGTAATCGTGAACGAGAATTCCGAGGTTAGGTTCATTATTACGTGAATGTTGGTGATGAATAGTTTTATAAGCAATACTGGTTTACTTGCGGGCTATTGTCATTCACAATTTCATATCTATTTCGAAATAAAATTATGTTGAGATAGGTTATGTTCATGTTCTGTTGTGTTTCGTTGCATTAGGTGTTGATGGTTGATGATCGAGCTGACGGAGCAATGGCAGATGTACTTGCAGCATCTTCAAATACTCACAAGTATGTATTTATAGCAGCTTACTCAAAATCTCATTCAAACATCAAGCAATATAATGAGATCGATTATTCTATCTGTCAGACGAGCCCCATCTCTGAAAGAGATCCGCCAATGCAGCATCGCTGATTTGGATATAGATATGTTTTTAAAAATATCAAACTACGAAGACACTGTCCGTCAATTAGATATCTATTACGGCATAGGTATGAGTATTCAAATAATATGACCCTGAACGTAATTATCAAGCTCAAAAGATCCCCATCTGAATTTCTATGAATTGCAGTAAAGAGGCAGTTGCTGAGACATCAGAGCTGCATCACAGGACTGTTTCCCCAAATTTCAAGTGATAAAGTTGTTGGCAGTGTGAGGGAAAGTATTTATTGTGCTGCAGCTATCTGGAGCTTGTACCAGGCATATAGGTCTGCGTAGCTACTGAATTATTATTAAATATCTCATTGGTGCCATGGCAAATCATTGTTCAACATAATTTTGTTCTATTAGGCGGATAGATGACGACAGAGGGAAATCTTATGAACTTGGACAGTCAGCCATCAAGTGCATGCGTGGTATCCTTGAATGCTGGATAAAACAATCGTCCAGGATTGAATTATTCAAACGCAATCAGTGCAATTTATTTGCCCTGCATTGTAAATTTCACCTCGTCACTGGGGATGAAGTATTTCCAGATACCGACTACCACCATTTACAGGTATCACGAGCAAATTATCACATAATTACGGACAGATAATTTGACATTTTGGAAAATGCAATCTTACAATCTGTCCTATCTGCAGATTGACGTCGTGTCTCTCTACCTGATCTTCCTTGTTCAAATGATATCTTCAGGCTTGCAAATAATATATACCCAGGACGAAGTAGCCTTTGTACAAAACCTAGTCTATTACGTGGAGCGAGCTTATCGAACTCCGGATTTTGGGATTTGGGAACGAGGAAGTCGCTACAATGATGGAACACCCGAGATACACGCAAGTTCTATTGGTATGGCAAAGAGTGCACTAGAAGCTATAAATGGGTGCAATTTATTCGGGGAGAAGGGTGCTTCTTGGTCAGTCATATACGTTGACATTGATGCACACAATCGCAACCGTAGCATATTTGAAACAATGCTTCCAAGAGAGTCTAGTTCTAAGGTGATCAGTGCTTTAAATACCAGAAGTATTTGTTTGTTGTACGAAATTTATATTTTTTATAAAATTCATCCACTATTCATTCCTTGTACTTATTCCAGAGCGTTGATGCAGCTCTGCTCCCTACGATTTCGTTCCCAGCATTCGCTACTCACGAAGAAAGTTTGTACGATCAGACTAAAGCAAACATTATACGCAGGCTCCAGGGAAATTATGGTTTCAAACGTTTCGGTAGAGATGGCTATAAAACAGTGTTGGAAGAAACGCACCGTCGTTATTACAAGCAAGGAGAAATCAAGGTCTCCGTCTAAATCTCAGAAAATTTAGACAACCATTGCGACAGCTTGCTCACATTCACTAGTTGGGAATTTTCCATAGGAATTCGACAACGTGGAATGCGAGTGGCCGTTGTTTTATATCTTCATGATAATTGACGGAGTATTCAAGACCTTACCGGAGCAAGTTGAGGAATACCAGAACTTGTTGAAGTCAAGACTTCACAAGGATGTAAATGGAGGTAATGAATGTCTCTGTTATTCGATATTCATCGCCGATATTTTCACCGATCAGATTTCAACATTATTATTTTATTCATGCAAGAAAATATCAGAGAAGTATTGTATGTTGTTCCGTGTGTACAGATCCTGTGATTCCGATGTATTACTTCGTTCCTGAAGAAAGCATCGAAGCAGAGAGAGCGCACCCGGGTAGCGCTTTGCGAATGTCTAGTATGGAGGGGCGAGGGCACAAAACGACTACTGAAACCGAAGGTGCAACCCTCTACCTGTGGAATCAAGCCATGTTTATAATCGCACAATTATTAACTGCTGGCTTGTTGCACATCAATGAGCTAGATCCGATTCGACGTTATCTCCCATCCTACAACAGGCCTCGTCGGGCTGGTAGATATTCTGCGTTTCAGGTAGTTGCAAGAATTGTTAATATTTGATAAAATGTAAAGTGAATTGAAGTAGCATCAATTTATCACGTGATCTACCTGCCCAAAATTTCTTTAGTATCTTAATGATAAACAACGGCTAATATACTCTTCTTATCTTTCATACAGGCAAAGCCCAGTATTGTAAGTAATTTATTGCATACGCATATGCCTGCATTAGTTTTTATGTACCCACATTACTATTGGAAAAATCGTTGATTGCTCGTTTGCCATAACCATTCAGAAGCACAGACTGAAATTACAGGCTTTCCATCGTCGTGCATCTCTTACTCCCAAAACTATGTCCGACTAGTCTATTGTTTGATTATTGTCACACTCGATGTTTCTAAGCACAGCTGCACTGACTTGACTAACCGCCCACACCTACTACACTTCGATATCAAATTTATTCGAGCTAGTGCTCCAATATTCTCAATATTTTAACATTTCTTATTCTGTACAAAATTAAACAAACAAACAAACAATTCCAGATTATTTATATGTATGTCAGTTAACAAAACAACTGGAAGACTTAATTATTTTCCATACTTCAATTCAGTTAGATTAAATCTTTCCTCAGGGAACCCATACCGACCTAGTTGTCCAGATAGTCCTGATTGCCGAGTCTATGAGACTCCAGGCCATGATGGCTACATATGGCATCCAAACACAGACTCCTCATGAAGTAGAACCTGTACAGATTTGGTCATCTACTCAATTGGTTAAGGTTTACGAACAGCTTGGCGTCAACAACAAATTAGATCTACGAGGTAGACCAGCAAGACCAGTCGGGTCTCTGGGAACTAGCAAGGTAATTGGAAAACAAAATGTGATAGATCCGTTTACAGGATGGTCAGTATAATTCTTTAACCGAATCTTATTGTTCAGGTGTACAGAGTGTGCGGTATGACAGTTTTATGTTATCCTTTAATATTCGAAGTCTCCGAGTTTTATTTATATCGGGATATGGCGCTCTTAATTGACGATATAAAAACAGAGCTCCAGTTTGTCGGTAGATACTGGAGACTGTCAGGTCGGCCTACTGTCTGCCTTTTGATCAGAGAAGAACATATGAGGTAACGGATATAATTGTGCTGCGCATTTATATTACCAGCTACGATTTCGCTTATTGTGAATGATTCTGATTCCAGAGATCCACAGTTCAAACAAATGCTAGATTTATTTGCAATGTTGAAAAAGGGCTACTGTGATGGGACTAAAGTGAGAATTGGCCGGTTACAAAATCTGATATCGTCATCGTGCATTGGTACCTAATTTCTTGATTATAATAAGCTCATTCCTCTGTTGGTATTCATTCTTAATTTGCCCTGTTGCAGAGCATCTGGACTTTATGAATACCATGGATACGGATCTTTCATTAACACAATTTCGGCAATTGGAACACGAGTATATTGGGTATCAGAGTTTGACAGATGTACCCAGGGCATTATCATACTCCGAAGAATTGAAAGAATATTCGGTGAGTCTTAGTCCTTATTCAAATTAATTATCATTGTTCTGAATTCTAATCAAGTATTGTTTCAGAAATATATGAAAGAACCGTTGTGCAATATATTAGACGAAATTCGCCATGCCGATGGTCTTTACGCCAAATGCCAACTCTATGGTATCCTGTTGAAACGTGAAGGCGTTGATTACAAATATAATGGAATGACAGGTATTCTTTTGTTCTTTTTTTTCTGTTCAACAAAATCGACTCGGATATATTCAGGTTGATCGAACATAGATTGGTGTTGTTTCAGTAAGAGATCACCTCAGAGCACTTTATCAACAGGCTGGTGGTCTCAGATTTTGGATGGCTGTTCGATACTGCAGCAGCTTGTTAAATCATACCGTCGACAGTATCAGCCCGTTTATCACAGGTGTACTTGTGAACGGAAAGCATGTAAGAATATATATGCCAAGAATATGGCTTACTTTTATTTTCTCACGATGTTGATTTTACCTGAAAAATATTTCAGATAACCGTTGGTGTCATAGGACAGGAAGAAACGGTCTTTGATAAACCTATGACTCCTGCTGAGATTCAGTCCGTTATGTATTCAACTATACAACCTCACAATGTCATTCATGCCGTACTGCAGCAGGAAGTTCTTTTATACTGCGGACGGCTCATCGGTACTAATCCTGAAATGTTTAAAGGCATTCTCAAAATACGCATCGGGTAAATTGTGTTACAAAATTCTTTTCACGTGGGAAACAATTTCCAAATAGGAAGGGCCCAGACCCTCAATTATTGAAAATGTTCAATTTTTAACTTCAGGTGGGTACTGGAAGCTATAAATCTATACGTAGAAATGTTTGGGAAAAATCCAAAATCAATTGAGAATTATAGCCCCTACGAAGTGAGACGTTTTTTAATCAAAGTTTTAACCATCAAGGATTGGGCAGCTACAAAAAAGTGAGTAGACATTTATTCTGTTTGAAAAATGAACTAGCACATTTATTCTCATCGTCCCACATTGTCGTACAGTCTGAGCGTACTGGCGAGAAGGAAGATCGAAGGATGTCTATGCAGAGTTCCTGCCGACTTTTACAATCAAGTCTGGGAAGTTTTAGTTCGTTGCCCGGGTGGGATTACCGTCAATGGTCGAGAATTGGCCCAACAGCCAACATTGTTCAACATGACTAGATCGGAACTTACGTTTGCGCTTCTTGTGGAATCAATTCTCAATCATATTCCGTTACCGGAATATCGGCAGATGGTTGTTGAAGTAAGAATTATTTTCACAGATACCTTTAGGGACGCGCTTATGTTATAAAATATATTCTTCACAGCTGCTGACTATCGTATCTACAATATTGCTAAGGAATCCAGAACTCAAATTTCAAAAACAACTAGATTTGAACAAGCTTGTCGAAGACGCTTTCACGATGTACTGCAAGGTATGTTACTATGACTTTGCATTCGCAGTATTATACTCTCGATCTGAACTGTTCCATTCGCATTTTATTACAGGATCAGAATATCGAGAAAACGGATGACATGACTTCCCTATTTTCTGCGCACTGCTCAATAACGACAGGATACCTCGCTAGAGCGGTAGTCAATAATGTACTCATCGGCGGCTGTTTTTCCACTGTTTTGAATGCACACGACACCGTCCAAGCGGATGAAATGTGTAAGATAACTTAATTTCTAACAAATACTATGCTTTGAGTTGTAGTTTATTTCAGGCGTGTACTATACACAGCAGATATGTATGTATGCATATTGGCTGTTAGGGATAGTCGTGCGGGGATTTTTCGGAGTGTTAATTGAAATAATCGTAGGGCGTGATTATTAGTTGAAATTGACTCTATCCACACAGAGGTCTTCGTTATATACAAATGCGTTATTATTAATAAAAAATTTATTTCGATAATTTTTTGGTGAAAACTATCTTTTTGCAAAGTTGGTATCCATAGCACGTCTCGACCGTTGAATGTTATTCATATTTGCTTTGATCCTCGACTCGACGGTTCCTGCTTCAGCGGCAACAGCTAGTTGTTTTCTGGAATCACACAGATAACATTTCGGTTAATGGAAGATATTGAAAAAGTCTTGTTGGACACATCAGTAAATCAATTTTTAAATTCTTGGCAACCTACCTTATGAATTCTTTGTTGTAAGTTCTATCTGTTACTTCTCGCTTTTCTTCATCACGATATCTTCTCACATTTTGTTCCCTTTCTTTGTCCCTCCACGATGCGTTCACCATCATTTCTTGTCTTCGTTTTTCCTTCTCATCTTCCGTGAGTCTCTCTCGTTTGGGCGGTACCCATTTTTTCTCCTCCACTTTTTTATCCCGTGGTTTCGTCTTATCCGAATGACTAGATTTTGCGGATGGCAAAAGTTTAGTACCATCAGATCTCTGGAATCAAAGTACACCAACATTTGTTTAATTTTTTGTTTGCAACTAGATCAAATGAACAGAGATCACTTTAGACTTACGATAAGACCATAATTGCCCTTGGAAGATTTCCATTGTTCTCGGTCATCGCTGTTACTGTCCTCTACCTCAGCTTTAACAGAGTTGCTTGACTTTTTCCCAGAATCCCTTGAACTTGTGCCGCGATCCCTCTTACGCGATTTATTGTGAAGTCGATCTTCATCCTCGTTAAAATTCCGGTGAGCTCGATCCACTCGATCATATCCCTTTCTTGTATCACTGCTTCCAGTGCCAGGCCTATAATATCGTTCGTAAGATTTCTCTTCTTCATCCTCACTATGTCTTCTCCTGCGCTTTGCTTCGGCCCGATTTCTGACTTTGCTTTCAGTTTCGTCACTGTCATTGGCTTCCTCCGAATCACTTGAATTGCTAGAGCTTGCAGCTTCTTTTGTTTTTTTCTTCATCCGCCTTTTTGTTTTTTCTTTTTTGAGTTTTTTCATAGACATCAAAAGATCTTTTTCACTGATTTTACCCTTCAACTTGTTGTATTTTGCAGTAAGCAAGTTGTCTAAATCTTCATCACTGTTACTATCATCTGTATCTTGCTTGCTTCGCTTTTTACTTTTCTTTTTCTTATGCCTCTTGTCGACTTTACTTTTTTTTGCACGCTCTTCCAACTGTATAGAAGATACAACAAATGTTACATGCAATCTGGGGGCCGGTTCTCGAGATCATGTAATTCGCGTTTGCGCCCAAAAATTTGATTTCGTTCAGTCACATTACGGATCCAATGGAACTCAAGCATTGCAAGTTGCTGTGAATCAACTTTTGTATGCAAAAACTGGTCGCACAAACTCGAGAATTAGCTCGCGGTCTTATGTAATACTATTTTAGGAAAGCTAAGCTCTTTCGTTTGTTGGCCACTTACCAATTGTTTGAGCTGTCTCAATTTTACTGGATTCTTCAGAAGCTGACTGCGAGTTTCCATTTCTTTTTTTTTTATGGCATACAAAGGATCCTCTTGCAACTTCCTCGCTAAATCCACTTGTTCATTGCCAGAGAAATATCGCAAAGATGGGGGTATGCATTCTAGATGGAGATTGAAAAATAATAAGATCAAAAAGTAGAGGGAAATTGACACCTCTTTAGAATTAGTTATATCATTGTCATTACCATATTCTACATGATTTTTGGGTGCCCTGTTTTGTTCCACTTCTTTTTCAGCCTGTGCCATCTGCTCAAATGGTTTATCGATGGCTCGCCCTAAGAGGTAATCTTCACGATTCAACATTTGATTTGGTCCTTGATACATCCAGTCTAATTTCTTATCCTCCTTTTTTTCTATGACTCCTTGTTCCATTGCGTACTTGGTCATATCCTCTTTGTCTTTTTCCATCTCGATCTCTCGCTTCAATTCAGCTATCCGTTTTTTCTCCTGATTGTCCTGTTGTTCCGCCTTCCATACCTTTTCCATATTCTTCATTGTCGATGGATGCCATGACTTTTTTAGGTTCTACAATTATTATTTTTTTGATTATATTAATTTACTAGAAATCACTCCAACGATACCGTATGAATATTTGCTATAAAACTTCACTGTTGGGCTTGTCTATGTATAACAATATTTACCAGATCTCCTCCTCCCATGGCTTAGATGGATGATTAGTTCGTAACGTGAAGAATATTTGCCACTAAGCAAATCAAAACACTACTTCTCCAATTCGCAAATAGCTATAAGCTCCACATAGGTACAGTAAATAACACTTGGCGATGAATAAATAAATAGCACAAAACCGCGTCACTTGAGGCTTCCGGAGGTTATGGGGCATAATTTTTATCCAGGAGAAACCAGCGAATAGATGGTGAACTGCTAGATGAAATTGCTTTTTACAATCTGACAACTGGTGGCGAGCTTAGGTGACGAAGCTTGCAGAAAAATCCGACCATGGCCGAAACCGATCGCGGTTTGTTGCCGTTCTAGTTGCGTCAGTGCGTATATGTTACTTTCGGTTTGTGTCCATTGAGGTGGTGCGAGCGTTGATCTACTCTCAACGAGGACTCGAGTGGATGTCGCTGCTTGTCGACTAGCTTTGTGCTTCACTCCTTCACCGTACCTGGCTGATTCTTCTTTCCATTTACTTGAGATTTTTCGATTTTACCTCGTATCATGGCAGACAATAAACTTTACGAAGTACTACGGGTATCAAGGAATGCTGGCGACGCAGAAATCAAAAAGGTAAGCACAATATTCCGAGAACATGCGACATCAACTAAGAGGGTTTCAAGTATTTTCACAAGATGTATCCGAGGTCAAAGCTACCATGCTCCCTTGTACTTCGCACTAGCGGATGACTTGTGTTTGACGCACGAGGACTTGCGAATGGGAATTAATTTTGACAAATCACTATTTCCCGTTCACTCGATTCGTTGCGTAACTTTGAAGTAGAGTTGGATAGACGATATCATATAGATAATAATTTTTGATAGAGACTCTCGCCTATTTTACTTCCGTGCGCGTCTCACTTGCCTGTTATAACAAAATAACTAGCAGACTATCGTTTGAAGGTTCAATTTATGGCTTCCTCATTTTTCTCTTATTTCGATAGCAGTATTCTGTCCGAAAGCTGGGAATTGAGCACCTTCTATTCATCAATCACAACCTGACAGCACTTGCTGCATTGTAATGCTAATTTTTCATGATTTCAAACTGTCAGTCTTATAGAAAATTGGCAAAGGAGTTTCACCCTGACAAGAACCCAGAAGCTGGTGATAAATTCAAGGAAATTTCGTTCGCTTACGAAGTTCTCTCCGATCCCAAAAAACGTCAAATATATGACAAACATGGGTTGAAAGGCGTTCAGGAGGGCGGCAGTGATGGATTTCACGCCGATGATATATTTTCCCAGCTGTTTGGTGGCGGTGGAGGAGGTTTGTTTGGTGGTAAGTTATTTCTTTGTTTCTAGCTTTTTTCCAAGTGATAATTTCCAGCAGGGTGAAATACTATAATTTATACTTGTTTCAAAGGGCTGGGAGGTTTTGGCGGAGGAGGTATGGGGGGTAGACGTAGACCCCGTCGAGGCGAAGATACCGTTCATCCACTCAAGTAGGTATTATATTATAGATGTGAGATTTTTCCCAAATTTTTATAGCTACAAGTTTACCTTCTTTATCTAGGGTTACACTTGAAGACATGTACAATGGAAAGACGGCAAAACTACAGCTGAGCAAAAATGTGTTGTGCGCGACTTGTGACGGGTAATTAAATACAACAATTTATAGAGTATTAGCCATGAAAACGCCAAGTATTTCACTAGACGTCTCATGAGAGTTATGAATTTGGTCCTCCTTTTATTTAAAGGATAACTCCTTGCAATTAAAACCCCTAATAAATATCCATAGTGTGGGGGGAGCTGCAGGTGCAGTGTCAACTTGCAAACACTGCCGAGGGTATGGCTACAAACTTACGTACAGGCAGTTGGCACCGGGTATGACACAACAGATTCAAGAGAGATGTACTCATTGCCAAGCCACTGGTGAAATAATAAACGAGAAAGACAGGTGTACCACTTGCGAAGGAAAGAAAACTGTTAACCAAACCAAGATTCTCGAAGTACATGTCGACAAGGGTATGCGGGACTCGCAGAAAATTCTCTTCAGAGGTAAGAAACCGGTTAATTTGTTCAACTGTGATCATGTTACTGTTGAAGCCATTTCCATATCAAACGAGTTATATGTCTTTCTCTACAGGTGAAGGTGATCAAGTGCCAGATGTCCAGCCTGGTGACGTTGTCATAGTACTGCAACAGAAGCCACATGCGTCCTTTGAAAGGTCAGGGAATGACTTGGTTATGACTAAAAGCATTGGGCTGGCAGATGCCCTCTGTGGGGCTAGTTTCGTTGTCCGTCATCTAGATGGAAGAAATTTACTCATAAAACATCCACGAGGTCATGTTATTCGCCCTGGTGATGTCAAAGGGGTTGTTGGCGAAGGAATGCCCCATTATAGAAATCCTTTTGAAAAAGGAAATCTGTACATCAACTTCGAAGTGACTTTCCCTAGCAATCATTTTGCATCTGAGAAAATCTTTGCGGTATGTATCACTGATTAAATGTCTATCCTTTGTCTAATCTTGATCAGGTATAATGATGAATCAAAATTTCCAATTGAATTTGCAATAAAACTGAAATGTGGAACAGGAATTGAGGTCAAAACTCGAATCGGGCCCACCCACTGTTGTGCCGCCAGATGCTGAGGAAGTCGATTTACAAGAGTTCGATCCATCGCATCGTGATGCTTCTGGGCGATCAGGGGAAGCTTATGCATCTGACGAGGACGAGATGCCTCCACATTCCGGCGTTCAATGTGCCCATCAATAAAATTTCAAGATAATTATTCCCGTCAGTTTCAGGATAATATTAAAACCATTAGTACATAATTTTGAAGCGAATTATGATCGCTTCTTGTCCGTATGAAGACGAAGCCAACTGATATTTGCCAAAGTATCAGTCGATCTGTCGGCTGGCCTCGCAAACAAGGAATTGGAATACAACGGCGCGATGCTAGTACATACATATTTGTTTCCTTAATTACTACAATCAAACGACATATTAGCTAGCTAAGGTTAGAGTTTATATAAAAAAAAAAAAAGGCCCGTTCGATTGGCCACGACATTAGTGCACTTTATTCTGTTCAATGCTCACTTTAAATCAACGAATACTTCAAATCAAGAGCAAAACCACCTGATTTTTTATTTCATGGTTCATAGATGAAAACACCAGTCTGACACGCTAATAAGGGCACCAAACAGACGTGACCGTCCGTTGAAAATTGATTCGGCCTAAGATAACGTAACTTGAAATACAATCAAACAACAATACAACTACAATTCAATTTATACAAACGAAATCGCATTTTTTTTGTTTTGTTAACTACTTTTTTTTCTACTTGATTTTCTTGTCGTCTACATAAACTCTCTGAAGGTAAAGAACAGTAATAAAAAATTAAGTTTTGCAAGGGACAGGGGGCATCTGCGAGGTGGATAAACTTTTAAGAATCATTGTTGGGCTAGGATCAAATAAA
The DNA here is from genome assembly GCA_963932425.1 of Athalia cordata. Lineage (NCBI taxonomy): Eukaryota > Metazoa > Arthropoda > Insecta > Hymenoptera > Athaliidae > Athalia > Athalia cordata. Next base: position 40,836,231 of record OZ010626.1, read on the forward strand.
AGAAAAAATCATCTCAGAGATGAATTAGAAAAAGAAAACTGTCAATGGGATACACATGACTATTTCAACAATTATTCCTTTCATCCCATGTGTCTATTGTATGTAGGGTATACATACGAATCCGTTGAATCTAATCCATCCCCTCATAAACGACTCATGGCCGATCTATTTGTATACTATTCGTGTCAACTACAGAAAATGAAATAAATCGTGAGCCTTGAATTTTGATCGTCGATAGACCAGACTTTTTACCATATTTTTTACGACCAACTCCATGTTTAATATCCATAGCATTCTGAATTACGGTTAACGGGTTGCAATACACTTCACGATAATCAACATCGTAATTTTTCGTTACATATATATGTTGGCACCTTTATCCAACGTGCAAAATCTTTAATTCCATCACGTTGAATTTTATTTTGAAATAATGAATTTTCTAGCACACCGCATCTATAGACATTTTGTTGAACTCGCTGATAATTATCCCGCAAAGTCCAAACCGAAGTGGAATGGATGTAAATTTAATCTACATAAATACATATGTATCTGTTATCGTCGAAGGTCATGGATATGGATTTCTAATTTTCATGTTTGAAATTGATTCCGCGATAAAAGTTTCAAACTAGCGCAATATGCAATGGAGTAGACCGATCAAGCCGATACCGCTGCGACAGAAAATCATTCATCTTATATTCGCGAATGCAATTTATTGCATACTGTTATTGACGCTTTCGTCATTGATACTATCAATTTTCATGACGATAATATTTGAGTCAGTGATAATCTTAGGTATCGGTTGGAGGACGCGTTGTTTCCGGGCAGAACAAACAGCTGCTGAGTCGGATGGACTTAATGAAAAGAAAAAAAAAAAGTAGAAGGCAATTGAAGAACAAAACGTTGCAAATGGAGATCACGCGGACGTCCTTGTAAATCCATTTTATAAACTATATACAAATTGATAGTTGTAAGCTGATGATGTATAATAATAAAATACATGGGTTTATGACAGGTAAAAATATGGGAAACATAAATGATTTTTTTTTTCTATCGACGGCGTCGGGCGTCCCGTAGGTAAGTTGGAAGGGGATGGAATTGCATATGGCGGCCGGTTGCGCTGCTTGGCCATCGGCGTTGTCAGCAGTCATCCCGCATCCGGGACTCGGGAGGGACTGACGTTGGTCTCCTCGCCATTTTTTACACCAAATTAAATAGTGGTACAATCTCGTAGAACCCAAGATAAAGAGTTTCGCTGTTCTCTCCCCCCTGCTTAAATTTCTCATCATAGTAATGTCCTAACCAATTGTGTGAACATTTTAACTCGACCTAAAGAGTATTCCCTGCAGTTTGTACTACTCCCATCCCACGGGAAAAACGAATCCCGCAGGCCTCAACCGCCGCTGCTGCTGCTCGTTGTACATCCTCGCTACGACGGGCGAAGGCGAAAACTCTTCGATATCCTCGATACACAGGCACGTGCTCCGACACATTCAAACGGATGCATCACACGTACAAAAATCGGTATAAATACAGACACAAATTACCCATACACTCATAAGTATATAATTTAAAGTTCTGCGATTGCAGTCAGTTTCCTCCTCTCTGCTTTCGATCAATCTCTGTATAACGCCTCTCTGGAAACGATTCTCTCGTCTTTGGTATTTTATCGTTCCCTTGTACCGTGGCAACAACAATTTTATTATTGTTTTCGTTTCTTACTCATAAATGGACCTGCTCCGGTAAACAGCGACACGCTGAAGGCTCCTTTCCGACGGGAGTCCGTAGTGTGAACTGTGAAGTGGCATTCTGGGCCGAGGAGTGCTGCGGGCGAGTTATTTATCGGTGTGTTAGCAGTACGTGTAGATTTTCTGCGCTCGTTCAGTGCCGTGCTCTGAGTTAAAGTATATCTCTGTATCAAACCGCGTGCGCGAGTGTTTACAACGACAAAACCCTGACGCAGAAACGACCGAGCGATGGCCGTCGTCGTCGTCGTCGCTGCCGCCGCCGCTGCCGCTGCCATCCCGTCCTTCCTCTAGAAGAGGACTTGGTGAGAAAAAAAGACTTTCATTTAACGGAGAAGGGATAGGAAAGGAAGGAGTGAAGACGAGATTAAATGAAATAATCTAGTGACAATACCCAGCAACCTATACATCAAAAATCAACACAGCCCTCGCCATATCTCTTCTTTGAAGATTCTTCAAACCGAACACCGACGTCGTTCCGTCGCTTCACGATTTTAAGGTGCGTACGATTCAGGGTCGCATAAAATAACTTTTTAACTTCTAACATTTACGATGATAAAATTCTTTTATTACAGCTCTAATCGTTGGTGATATTTTGGTTATCTTAACACCGCAAATTTGATTAAAGATACTACAATGGGCTTGCAATACATTAATTTATGCACAGCGTATGCACTTGTTCTTGCCACGTTTCTGTTTAATTACTCTAGTGTTAGTAATTAGGTACTTCTTTAGAGGGCTAATAATGCATAACATCGAACATAAAAAGCGTTAGGATCGTTAAGGCAATTCTAGATATATGTATATCGGTCACTTTCGGTAATGATAAAAACTGTGCATTAAATATGTGTCGCTTGCCAAAGACATAATTGCAGAGTCTGGTAGTGGTTATTATACTTTTTAAGAAGTTTCTACACCAGATGCAATTCGCGACTAGTTCGGGTTATTGCAAAATTTATCGGCAGGGAGGGGATAGAAGGATAGTTAGGTACTGATGAGGAGGAAAAAGAGGAAGATGAAATTAATTGATACAGAATTTTAAGGAGGAACAAAAATATGAGAAAGTTAGAAAATTCCTTTTTCCTTCAACCGGTGCTTAACGGTGATACATGGTTGGAGAAATTTTATTTAAAGTTGTACCAGTGGCTATATACCTGCATCGTATGATAAGAACGGGTTGACAGTACATAGTTTAAGGATATAAATTTTCAGGTGAATATTTACCGTCTGATGAACACGATAAATTCATCGATAACGTCAAGAAATGAAGGGAAACTGTTCCTACGAATAATTTTTACGGGGATAAAAAATCTCCGAGAATTATCCTACTAAGAAAAAGTAGAAGGAAGAATTGCTGGAACGGAAATATCACGAAATGGCCGACTCGCTGCCCCGCTTACGAGGACTTCGTCCTCGACCTCAAGCTCAGAATCATACACAAGCCGCTCAACCTCTCCCACCACCTATGGTAGTTGTTCATCCTGCTTCTGATGGAACTCGAGAAGATATTGTCGAAGATGAGGATGAGCCGACGGACCGAGGAACCGAACTTTTATTGGATAGACGAAACAGGAAGAGGAGAGGAGGACCCGTTGTTCTGCTCGGAGTCGATATTTCAGACGACGCTGTTACCGCAATGGAAGAAGAAGAGGAAGAAGATGACGTAGTAGTCGAGGAGGAAGAGGAAGAAGAAGAAGTGGGAGAGGAAGAGGAGGCAGTAGCAGCGGCGGTAGCGGAGGCAAAAGCGGTTGTGGAAGAGGAGGAAGTACATGCCGAAGAGGAAGGGGAAGACGAAGACAGGGACGCCGATGAGGACGAGGATGAAGAGGAGGGAAAATTAGTCATCAAAGAAGATCCGGATGAGGAGCCAACCGTAGACAAGAGCGAAGAAGGATCGAAAGTTTACGAATGTACCATATGCAAACCTCCAAAGGACTTGCTCAACCTTAAAAATTATTTACATCATTTAAAAAAAGAACACAAACAACGGGTAAGGAATTGGCAAATTCTGTTTTCAGTTACTTCTAGAGACTAATTTGATTTATTTTAGGTGAAATTTTACGAGTGTCCTCACTGTGACTTTGTATGTCAGCATGCTAAAAAGCTACAATGTCACTTTAGAATAGCACACGAGGATTTGCAAGACAAAGTAGCTACGGAATCGGCGGAAGTTAGTCGGTGCCGTATGTGCGCTCACGTTGCAGCTAATCAGAGGGATTTGGAAACCCATCAGCGAATCAATCATTTGAAACGCCGATTTCTTCGGTGTGCTAAATGCCCGTACGTGACCCACGTACGGGCCAGATACACAAAACATGTCAAGTATCATTCGATGCCAATGATTAAGTGTGATGCCTGCGATTTCCGGACACCCTATAAGGTGAGCAGAAATGTTGTTTTTTTTCCCCGAAATTTAATATTCCAGATCTTGAGTCATTACAATACAACGCCATTCTTGTTACGCGATTGTACAGTGGAACTTGGACAGGCACACTAGAAATCACGGGGGTGGGGGAGCTTTTCAATGTCGTGCTTGTAATTTTACTGCCGATATTAGGCAGAGCCTTACAGTTCATGAAATGAACCACCACGATCCCCCCGTCGGACAACCACATCGGAAACCCAACAACCCTTGCGAACGAAAACCACGAAACAGCCCGAAACGGTATAATCAGGTTCGTGTGAATTTTGGATTATCAAACAATCGCCAGGGAGGTGATATGCGAAAATATTACTAATATATTTACTTCTTCCCATTCGTGACAGGTTGGAGCAAGTGATTACCGTGATATTATACCGAAATCCATTTCCGTCTCCAGTACACCGACGAAAAATCTTAATCAGAGCAAATCTGCATCATCGAGGAAATCTATGCCTTCTGAAAAACGAGAATTAATGTTCGACGAAGGGAGTAGTGTTGCCATAGCAGGTGCCGAGTGCATTGCTCTGAAATGTGAGGAAAAGGGTTGCCAATTTATCACAGCGTGGGATTCGGAAATGCAAAGTCATCTTGCAGAATCCCATGCACCCTCGTTCATCGGTAAACCAAGGAAGCCTTTACCGATGCTCATACCTCTGGGGAGCACAGGTTCACCAAAATCGAATAACGCCGGTGGTGGTGCTGCGGCTACTACCTTGCTCAGGGTACCAAGGGTCAGAGTGAGGCCAGAGTTAGCGCAAATTGCACGAGACACGGAAATGGCAAGGCTATATGGCGAGCAAGAGGTATGTATTTTTTTGTCCTCTTGTGTAACGGCGATTATTTATCATTTGAATTTTTACACGGCGATGGGAGTCATTCGATTTAGTCATTTTGGGTGTTTTGAAAATTAGTGATTAGCAGAATGCATGGTTAGTTGAATTTGATCGTTAGAATTTAGCTACGAAGAAGGAGTTGAGTGGTAGCGGGGACTCGTTTGAAAAGAAGAACGCATCATTCTTCGATAAGCTAAAGGAACGATTGATGACGAGTACTTCGAGTAACGGAGGGAGGTCGGATGCTGTGATTGGGAATGGAGGTGGTATAGATTTGAAATGCTGGTGTACCTTCGAAGCTAGAACTTCGGAGGAGTTGGCTAATCATCGACGTACGCATCATGCCGCCCTTAGTGTCTCTCTCGGGACCTCGAGATGTCCAAAATGTCGTAGACGATGCAAAAGCTCTGCCGATCTACAGGCCCATCTACAAACCTGCCAAACGGAAGAGTCGACGGTAAATGATCGTTCCCAAATTTACATCGAAGACCGACCCACCGCATATCGCGGTGAATACACATTCCCGTTCCAAGTGGATTGGGATTCCAGTTTTGCCGGACTCAATTCATCAGGCTCGTCGGTGTGTAATCAAGACTATCTCGTTACGTATTTTTCTACCCTGCACCTACACAACCTTCGTAATTATAGTAATTTTTGACCCCATATCTCTTGATTGTTTCTATAGAAATATTTTAGTGCATTGTTGCCGACCTAACTGTAAAATTATTATAGATGACTGGCCGACTAACCGTGTAAAGTTTTTGCTTGGAACACCATATAAAGATAATGGATTTTAATCACAGGTGGAGAGTGGTTCGACCCAGCAGAGTGGACGTAGGGTATTCAAATGCCCGCATTGCGCTTTTTGGGCATCAACCGCCTCTCGTTTCCATGTTCATATAGTTGGTCACCTGAATCGCAAGCCATTCGAATGCTCGTTGTGTTCCTATCGTTCCAACTGGCGATGGGACATCACTAAACACATAAAGCTTAAAGCGGCTAGGGATCCTGCGCACGCTTCAGCTCGAGTTCTTATGACCGATGAAACTGGAAGACGTAACTACTCGAAATACAACAAGTACCTAGCTCAGGTAGATTAACGTTGTAGAAAAGACGCCGGGTTGATAGTCGGCGATAATTAATTAAGATTTTGTTCAGGTCCAGCAACAGGAACAGTTACGATTATCGGATGAGCACGCAATCGAGGAACCGCCGACGAAAATTCTGTTATCCGATGATTCCGAATACAGGGAACCACCGGAGTTGACACCGGCCCCAAATCCTGCCTCCATAGACCTTTGTTCCTCCTTGGAAATATCCACGATACCTCCGAGACCTCCACCACCTTTAAAGGCAGCGAATCGTAGCCAGGGCCAGTCATTGTTGAAAAACAATCCTATTTCATCGGCAGCTACCGTCACCACATCCGTAACTGTTTCCGTTCCTTCTGCAAGTACAGCTAACAATAGTAGCGAAGAAGCAAAGCGTACATTGTGGAAATGCAAAAGATGTAATTACCGAGATTCGAGCAAAGAAGCAGTCCTTGTACATGTGAAGTCGCACTACGAATCTACTGCGCAAGGAAACGAAGAAAAGGTAAATAACTCATCACGTTTGGCATAAGCTTCCGAGATTTTCTTCATGAATATCTTTGCCATATTTAATTTCTGGTATTTCAGAAAGTTTATGGTTGCGGGGAGTGCCCATTCGCAGCATCCACTTCCGCCGCCCTTGCATCGCATCGCGTTCACCACAGACCAAATCTTGGGGCAATATTCAAATGTTATTTATGTCCGTTTTACGTCAGCACCAAAGCGTATGTCACAAATCAACTACTACTTTTATCTCCACGGTTATCTAAGTTAGACATTTTTGCAAACATCGAGAGAATTGTTTTGTTCGCAGTGAGTTATTAGAGCACGCTAGGCTACATGGGGAAGAATTAGCTGCCGAACATCAGCGAAGTATAGAAATCGAAGGCCAGCCTCCAGCTAAACGGAAACTCCAGCGTCCTTCATCGGGTAAAATGCCTTATATATATCAGCTTTTTTCATTCTGTTCCTGGGACAAGAGTGAATATTTATTTAATGTTCTGCACTTGACAGCGGGAAAAACAACGGTTGAAAATACGTCGGCAGATGAAGTGATACGTGTTACATCGTCGGCTTCAACTTCAAGTCCAACATCTCCAAGGTCAAAGACAGCCGACGGCAGTGGTATACCGCCTCCCTTATTGCTGGATACTCGGGCACTTCCCGACGCACCTCTCGTCTGGGTATCCCGCCCGGATGGAACTCTCACGAAAATGTTGAAATGCCGACACTGTCCTCACGTTTCTTCGCGTCGTGCCGAAGTGAGGGACCATGAAGGGATGCACGTATCCCCCCCTACGCAAGGAGTTCTAATTAACTGTAAGGATTGCAATTTTACCTGTACTCGACGAGACGTCATGGACTCCCATACAGCGATGCATTCCGGAGCTTTGGGAACTGTGCACTGTCTCGTAGACGAGGGACGTCCGGACAGTCAGCAGCTGAATGATTTGGCTACGCTTCTCGGTCTTTCTCAACCACCTACTTTGGGGACGGAGCCTGATCTGAGGGATACCAGGCTTGTACATTGCTGCAATAAATGTCCGGCTAGATTTCTATGTGAAAAAGAACTCAGAATTCATATGAGATACCATTCGACCGAGATGGCTTGCTCCTGTCAGTGGTGTTCCTACGCCGCCAAGCAGCCGGCGCATCTTCTTGCACATCAGAAAGCACACTCCCCGGAATATCAAGAACGAACAAGATATTTACTTTCCATGTACGGACACTCGCAACGCCATCCACCCCCAACTACCGCCTGCGTCGAGGCCAACAATCATTCATCTTCAGCCGCTGGTATCAGCAATGTTGCTTGGATTGTCGTAGAGATAAATTCTGGCCCTGGAAACCAAGCCGGTACTAATAATCTTGAGAATGCGAGTCAGGTGTTCACATGCGCCAAGTGCCCGGCAAGGTATTTCAAACTCGATGCACTAGAATACCACATGACGCTGCACGGTACCAACAATAGATTTAAATGTTCGGAATGTGATTACTCGTCGAAAACTTCTCAGAATTTGGCTAAACATCAAGTCGTTCATCGGAGACATGCGGAAACCAACGAGACTGTCCCGGCGTCACCCGGAGTCCGCGCTCTGCCTCCACCCGATCCTCAGTTTGGCGTTTTGATGCGCGGTAATCCGAACTTTGTCTACCCAGGCTATCTGCGTAATGGACGACTAAAAGAAAAACGCTATAAATGTCACAAATGTCCTTCGGCTTTCGAGAAACGTGAACAGTACAGAGTACATCTCAGTCTCCATGGAGCTAAGCAACGCTACAGGTGTGGTACGTGTGATTATTCTGTTAAATATTATGCCAACTACGTTCAACACCTGAAGAAACACCAGGCGAATGCCGAAGCTCAGGCGTCTAAACGACAGTACGAAGAGGACGCGATTTCCGTCGATAGCGATACTATCGGAGAGCCAACAATCATTCATCCTTCTCGACCGGGTAAATCGCTTTCAAAATCATCGGCCATTTCTTCGCTATCTACTATTGTCAGTCCTACGGTAATCACAAGTGCGAGCAGCACAGGGACAGCGGTTAGTTCATCGGTTACGTCACCTATAATCGCAGTTTCGAATCAGGATAAACAGTCAGTGATGCTCATGCAGAGAAAAGGATTGATACCCGGATCTAATGAACACAACGAAGAGGCGATACGTTGTCAAAGTTGTCCGTTTGGAACGCCGGATAAAGAGGCGATGGATGCTCACAAACGAAGGCATGGGATAGAAAGAATAACTCCGCCCTGTCCGCATTGCGATTATGTGCCACGTAAAGATGAAAATGCTAGCGATCACGTCAGGCTGCATTTTATGAGGATGTACAAACCAGAGTCTTATTTAATCGCAGAATTATTAGCACTGCGTGTACGTCCGTTGAAAAACAAAACTAAAAACGGTAGGCAAGATAAGTCCACTGGTGAAAACGACGAGTTGCTTTTTAAAGAATGTGCCGACGGAAGGTTTCTACCAACGATAGACACTGCATCTACTACGCTCGTTTCTGCGTCTACTTCGTCGTCATTAGAGGAAAAAGTCATCGTAGATCCGAATACAGGTGAAGCGAAGCATTCCCTTTCGTCTCAGGGATAGGGGATTGTTTCTGGATGCTGCTATGGCATATTTGGTTCGTTTGTTTTTTGTTCACATGTTTCTGCATTTATACATACATAATATAACTGCATAGGTATAATTATTTCTATTGCAAAACCTTGTTACATATAATTGTTATGTGTATTTAATTATCTTTACGCTACAGTTATATCTGTATAGTATGTACACATTATATCGAGCATATATTATAAATAATGTTATATTTAAGATACTACACTATACACATCGTGTAAATATTGTAACACTGAGCTTTCATTCTTCAAGTAAGGTAGCCATCTTCTATGTAAAGATTCGTTGTTCATTCATACCTTTTATTATAAGTACCTACAATTAATTATAACTACATCATTTATTCTCACTTGAAACTGATTTTATCTCACCAAGACAGTTCAAATTAGTTGTTGCATCAGATATTGTAACCAAATAAGATAATCAATATGCTTGTATATTTTTTTTCGTTTTCTAAAAAAGCCCGATACCTAGATTTATAAAGTTCTTCATAGTATTAACAATGTAATTCATTCATGTGCAATACGCTTAGCAACAAATTGCATCATAAACTTGCAGTTCTTAGCATAAAATTGAATTGAGTTGCTGTGTTCATGAGTCGTAGCATCACAGCATATATTAAGTAGGTATACGGTTGCTTAGCATTTCCATGAAGCTGCTGATCCTCCACAGGTCCTTTTTCATACCTTTGTGGATACCGTCGACAAGCCTGCTCACCTTACTGCATATTTTTATTCTGCAAATTATCTACAAGCGTTTAGATGGAATAGAAGTTTATTCAATTTTAACGAATACATCAGCATCAAGAATAGATGGTTATCATTCAGAGACTTACCGTCATGACGTATCAATAAGTTAGGTTAAGTTAGTTACCATCCTTTGTACCGATCCAGAGTACGACGTCTTTGGATAAAATTAATAGAATAATTTGAACTTAAAAACAAAGACTGTATTTGGAATTCCATAAACAACATAGATATTCATCCATTACACACTGCAGCAAGTTCACTCTCATATTGTAGGGTATATACACGGTAGGCCTGATACACAGCCGAAAATTAGGAGATTTTCTAGTACAATTATTTAAATATATTAATATTCGTAGGCGTACATAGATTGAGGTGTATATAAATAAGATAATCAAGTTTATCACCATAAATTAAATTAAGGAAGCTATACAATAAGAATATATTATAATAACGAAGAAAACATTGCTCGAGATTTTGGAATGTGTCCAAAAATATATAGCCTTTGGAGATTGCATGTGTCCTCGTAAATTTGGCTTCGTCTAATGTGTGGCGTACTGAATGGAAGAAAAAAAACCGAAAAAAACACATTGTATCCCAATCCTTGTGTACGGTGATGTTGTTAAGACTACAAAATTTTCATGCCTTTGCCAATGGACGTTAGAGAAACGTATGGAAGGCCAAGTATGATGGATCTAATATAGGATTTAAAGCACGAAGAGAAAGGCGATAGACGAGTTTAGACCACTATTATATAAAAATCACGACTACGTGTACATTAGCAAAATGGGTTTTAGTAGTTTTCTAACTCTTGATGTTTTATGTACCTCATGTGGCATACTCGATTCATTATCAGTGATGGAGATATACATATTTTCTCTTCTTTTCAGGTAGATTTCGTTAGACGGTTAGGCGATGTTAACCTTTTTTCGCCATTGCTATTCCTAAGCCCAGAATACTAGCAATTCCAACTATCACACCACCAGCTACTGCTATGCCAACAAGTCCCTCTGTAGGATGGAATAAAATCAGTGAAATATGTTTTTTCCGTATAGCAGGTAATAAGTGGAAGTAATCTCTTATATGCATATACTATTACCTTTTTCCATTTTCTTCTTTATTGTGGTTTCTAAATGCTGGACCTGTTGGTTGCCTGGTTCAATCTGGAGAAAAGCTCTGACATAGGACAGTGCCTTGGTGTATTCCTTGATGGCAGAAAAAAAAGACGCAAATAAGAATATCAATTTGATCTTGTATGTAATTTGCAAAAGAATGATTGAAATGCCCAGAACCCTTGGCAAAAGTCTTGTGATGAAGAACACTATAATAGTGAAATTTGCCTCTTAGTGAATTTTTACTAAGAGATTGATTATTTTTCAGATTGCTGAAATGCCAAGACTTGTTTCATAATAAGTCATATGTAGTTTGCAACGGACAAAATTAGCAAAAATAATTTCCCAATCTTTGGCAAGGTCCTTGCTCATCTAAGTGTGGTGCCATTTCATTCAAAAAGCATTTCAATTACCTTTATTCTAGCATTTCCAATAGCTAGATAATAGAGGCAATCACGTTTTCCTGTCTCTCCATCTTTGTTGAATAAATCTTCCAGCAAGATTATTCCTTTCCTAATATCCGCTGAGTACTTGCTTCTGACCAAGCACCAAGCGTATTCGAACTGCACTTTTTGCGTGACGTTGGAAGCATGTAGTTGCTCATGATAAACTCGTTCGAATTTCTGTGCAAAAATAAATATCCCAAAACAAATTTAATAATTTTCTGTTTTCTATTTTATCACCTATTACTAGTATCTATGAAATCAATGGAAAATAGTAACCATATACTAAAGATATGTATAGGGATATAGTTAAGATCTCAGTAGAATGTCTACCTATGGAATATTGACGGTAATCAAAGATTATATCTTCAGATAATTCAAAAGCTACTGCGTAGCATGTACGTGCTGCTCGATGATTTTTTCTATTAATCATATAATTATTGGTAGACAGACCGATGATTGCTAACCTCGCATGACTCAGGACAGGGCAGAAAATATGGGTTATTTGAATATGCCACGACTCAAAACTGATTAAAAGAAAAGGAATTGAGGAGCTAGAATGAAATGAACCGGAACTCTTATCATTTTGAACAGCACAATTAATGTGTACGTACTTTTAGATCTTCCGAAGAAACAACCTCTTCCAATACGTCCTCCATTGTTGTAGTGACGATGCTACGATTAGTCACTTGGTTGATGGCTAACTTCAGTGGCAGTATTCGCAGCGGGGAAAAATGAACATTTGCATTTATCAAATACATGTATTTGTCGATAATGCAGATCAGCTGTATACAAGTTAACTGAATTCGAACGAATAATTTAAAAAAATCATAAAAATATGACAGTCACGGTAGTAACAAGCAATTTCACACTGTTGTCGTAAAAATAATGGCTTATCTTTTAGTCAAACTTAACGATAATTTAAAATTGTCAAATGAAAATAATAAAGTCATTTTTTGCGGATAGTTTTCATGATCGTGTCACAAGCAAGATACGTCTTCTAAAATTTCTGTCATCATGCGTTTATCCTGCAGAGCGAGTCCAAGTTCCTCCTGGTCCCACTGAAGATGAACCTTCGATAACCTTGGCTCTTTCTTTCCAAATATTTTTAGAATTCCCCGGGTTTCGACTAGCGAACATAGGCTGACAAACTCCGAAGTATCAACGGCGGGGATATTTCGCTTCTTGCAAACTCTTTTATACACTTCGTGCAGCTAGAATAACAGAAAAAAAACAGTTGGTTGATAATAGAGCTTGGAAACCAAAATGGTTAATCGCCATTCGTAATTACCTTTCCTATCGTAACATCCTTGTTTCTACCCTTGTTCAAAATCAGCATCAGGGAACACAGTAGCAATTTTTGTTGCAGTGGAAATATGCTCTCTTCATTATTGATGTTCTGTGCACCTCCATAGACACTGTTTAAAACTGTAACGACTTCCGTTAAGGCTACTGGCTTCTCTTGAAAGACCTGTTGCTGTTTAATAGGGCTCCTTACTTTGTTGTTATCTAGATCATCAGAATAGAATGGGCTTTGTTATAATCGTTAGAATTAAATTAAAAAAAATTTGTCACAAGATATTTACCATTATTGTTACAAGGCTGCAGAACTTGAGGGACTCTCTGAGTCTCTGCAATCTCTATGACCCTTCTGCTGATGTCTAGTGCTTTTCTAATATCCCCCGAAATTGCTGCAACTTTACCAGCTAGCATTTGCACGGCCATTCCATTGAAAACATCTGACACATTTGCTTCTTTGAGCCTTGCCGTAATGATATCAATGATCTGCTGTTTAGAATAAGGTGCAAAATGCATCAATCGAGGTTTTAATTCACATCTAGCTTGCAATCTTGGCAGGATTCTATCCGTGAGGTCCAAGGCGTTTGCTATCCCTATTAAGACAAGTTTGGAATCTTGTCTGGAAGGCCACTCGAATATCGTGTACAAAACTGACTGCTTCCTGCTATTTAGTTGATCAATTTCGTCAAGAACTAGCAACAGCATCTTTTGATTACTTGTCAAATACTTCTCGATGATCGCCTTGTTTGCTTTTTCGGTTTTTCCGACATCAAGGCCTAAGTCTTGAACAATTTTTGCATAAATAGCAACCGCAGACTTCATTGTGGTACAATTAACATAGATCACTTTGAACGAGGCCTTGAACTCTGGCTCAAGCATAATCCTGGATAATGAAGCAGTTTTACCCGTACCAGGGGGTCCCGAAACGTACAAAGACCCAGAATTATTGTTTTTCAAACAATCTGACAAAAAGTCTCGTAACTCTTTCAGCTCAGCTTCTCTACCAGGTAAACTTGCCGGAGCTGAACTGTGCAAGGCTTTGCGAGCACTCTGAAACTTCATCGATGAAAATAGCCGTTTTGGCTGCAGTTGTTCTTTATCTTCAGTAACTTTATCCAAATCCAACATACTCAATAAACTAGATGGTGTGGGCGGTGATGAAGATTTTCTTTGCTTTGGTGGGGTGGATCCATTTTCGTCTGAAATTAGAAATAGTGAATTTAAATAAATTTTATACCAGGTAATATTTGGCTCAGAATGGTAAGTTGCATCAACAATTACCATCCGATTCAGCAGTATTCTGATTCCTTCTCGGGGTTGAAACCTTGCAATTAGTAGTCCTCTTTCTTGTTGCATTTCTGTAATTGCCTTTAATCACTTTTGAATTTTCTGTATCAGAATCCGAGTCAGAGTCACTACTGGTGAGGGTAACAATTTTTTTAACGGTAGGGGTGTATTTGGTTTCTGGAATGCTCCTGAGAGTCGCGTTGGTAAAATCTTGTTTGACTGGAGTTTCTTTTACTCCATAAAATGACTTGGTTTTGGAACTTTTCTTCCGCACGTTGAAGGGTATCGTCGCTTGTACTAATGACATTCTGCACCTTCTCCCTTGTTTATCACGAATAAATCCGATATCTAAAATTACTCACGGGTCAATCGATGCCAGCGTTTACGGATTAGAAACACGCGAAATCAACCCTGCATGAATATCATACTGGATTTTTAAAGTTACTGCAAATTCCTGACGCACCGAACCTGACACCTGAAACTGCTGTGCCAGTTGTTTTCGCGGTTAAATGTTACCCGAACGCGGGAAAATATCTCTGAACGCATTGGGATTGGGCATGCGTGTCGTAGCGGACTCCGATTGGTCACACTTGTCTTGACCGTTTGCAGCAAGCTAGCGTTGACATTCCATGCATTCGGATGCCGCAAAAAATAAATAGATTATAATAAGTTTATTCATTACTTTTGAAAACCCACATGTAAATTGCCAATTCATCCAGACTGTCCATTGCTTTTAGTTTGGACAGATGCGCAACACGGCGAGCTCCGGTGCAGGCACGTGCGCGAAAGGAGGCGTGGCACTCATCAGCTGACGTTCCTATGAGGTTCGTATCGAGTAATGGCAGACGAAATCATGGGTGAAGACGCAGTACAACCGAGGGAAAATAGCGAAAATGAGCCTGACGCGGAAGTCGAGGAGGAAAATATCAATGATCAGGGTGAGTTTTAAGATGAGACAGACCTACGGTAGCGTATCAAGAGCACGAAATCTTGGGCACTTAGTAACATAACCAAATTAGCCCAATTGTAAGAGTCATTTAATCATTACATTTATTCATGTACTTTTTACAGAATTTGATGCCATCAATACGCAGTTAGATCAATTAAACTCGGCATTGGATTCTCTAGAAAAAAAGAATGATGACATCCATGCCGAACTTGTCGAGCTCTTGAAGTCAAATCGGGAAGCTCGAGAACAATTCCAGGAGTCGCAGAAAGAACAGTCTCAGGAGCCTGAGAAGCCTAATCCTTAGTTCATTCATCCAGAGTTGCTTTTTTCCCCATGATTGTATCCATACTGATCAAGTATTACTATTGTTTAGACTAAATAATATTAAAAACCATATGATCTGTCCCTGTGTGTAAATTCAACAAGGGGATACTAGATTCAAAATGAACAATGAGTGCACTCAGAATTTGCAACTAATCAAATTGTTACCACATGAATTTACAGTTTAGTTGCTTTGGATTTAGTCAAACATTTTAAATATCATGTAATGAAATTAATTGAATGTTGGTTTAGTACTACAAAATGTTGGCAGATGTTGTAAGTTCTTGTTTTGTGCAGCTGCCATCAACCAATACAAGGGAATCCCTTTCCCTTATTTTGTCACTTGATTATTAAATGTGACGAAATAATTTCAAGTAGAATCAAAATTGAGTTTGACAATAATTAGAGAAAGCTAGATGCAAAGAAGGAATAAAAATGATCTGTACAATATGTACGGAAAGAGTCAGAATAAATGATGAAGGATTTTTCAGGAAATTTTACGTCTGGCGAAGTTTCGTGGCTAGAATAATACTTAAGTAGAATCGTGTTGTTGCACACGTCAAGAAAGATTGAATAAATGTTGTTGTACATAGGTAACACTAGTATTATCTAGTTGATATTTTATTCATTTTCATTGACTCAGAAATTATAAGCAAGCAATATGCAAATTCTCATAACAGAACGTCTCCTTTGTAGTGGATAGGGTCTGCGGCAAACAGTAATAATTCCTTGAATATTTCCCAATCAAATTCTGTTACCAGATCTGTATTAGGATCATGAACCGCCAAGTGATCTATAACAACCTGGCCTCTGGTCCTTGAACCATTTAATTCTATATCCACATGACATTTAACTACTTTCAATGCCATATCAGGTCTGACAAGGAATCCAGCTAAAATTGCGTCGCAAGGTCTGTAGATCACAGTTGAGCTTTTGCTAACAAAATAAAACGTCTGTTCAATTGCATTTAGGAGTTCAACTTGAGGGCTCTGAATTTTTCCAAAGACACTGGTTCTCCATTCCTGTGGAACAAGAAGCCAGCTATAAATCAATTAATTGCGCAAAGATTTTCACACGCTCATGTGCAAGATCACTTACAGAACTTATTTGGGACTCTAGACACGCTTCCCATGGTAAGAGTAGAAGTGGCTTATCATTATTAGCCAAAAATATGTGAACGCTTTCTGGGTCCACATAAAAATTGAATTCTGCTTGTGCAGTGACGTTACCTACAGCTGCGATAAACACCATTGTTCTATTGCAGGAATTTACTAACAAATCGATATTATATCAATAAAATACTTACCAGTATGATTACCCCCCATCACATAAAAATCCTTGACATTATTGATAAAATCGGGATAGAGCTTGATAGCTAATGCTATGTTTGTCAACGGACCCAGACAAACTATTGAGACTTCACCTATTCAGGATGATAATGATGTTAATTTATCAATTATTTCATATTCTAAAAGATGTCGGTTGATTTTCTTATATCATTACCTGGTTTTTCACATACTGTTCTGTACATAGCATGTACAGCATGTTCTTTCTGCAAATTACTTATATCTGGTTTATCTTTGAATACGTCTCCGAAGCCATCACTTCCATGGACATATTCACCACTCCCTGATTTGGCATTAGCATGTGTCAGGAGTGGCAAATGAGCTCCTTTGTAAACTGGGATCTAAATGATAACATGTTACACTTAACGATAATCAATCAGCTTTTTGCAGTCGGTATAGGATGAGAGAAAGATGAATAACGCTCACGTCCTCAATATTACAGGCTTTCAATGTTCTGAAAACATTATAGACTACATTGTCAACGTTTGTATTTCCGTTTACACATGTGATCGCTAGTATTTCGATCTTATTAACTCTATGTGCCGCAGCGAGTATAACCAATGCCAATGCATCGTCGATTCCTGCATCACAGTCGATGATGATTCTCTTTCTTTCCATTTTGATTATTTTTATGTCAACTAGTTAGAAGACTGAAAATCTGATAGAAACTAGGTTATGTTTACATCACCGGAAGGTTAAACGATTAAGATAGATGCTATAAAAATCTATGATCATATCGCTTTGTCGGTATAAAATAAATTCTTGAATAATGATAATAATTATCACTCACAAAGATAAAGTTTTAGCAATGAAAGTTATACGCGTATTTTCAGCTGGCTCAGAATGAAAGGAATATAATCTTCTTTCACATTGTCACGTTTCAAGGTCAGTGCAACCTTAGTCCACTTTTGTATGAGTTGCAACGTTGAGAATAGATATCATATACAATTATCACAGCTTGAAATAGCAAAAAATAGCGCTATCCACATTTCTTTGTAGATCTTGTGTGCAACTATGGTTGTGGGAGAACTGAGTAGAAGAGAGGATTGAACTTACAAATATTATTTATTGAAAAATCCTTGGCTTGTTATTTGAACTCGAGCTGGTCCTCAAGATATACGACCCATTAGGTTTCATAAAAATGGTAAAACTGTTATCTCCGTCACTCAAATAATTGTGCTCCTTTAATTTCCAGCTTATCGGACTATCCATGAATCCTTGAACATCTATACTGGCCCACGGTATTGTTTCCCTCTGTTGAATGTAGCGCCTGAGTTCATCAAAAATATTTTCCACTTGTATACGAGTCATGAATCCCGTCCACCGAATGCTACGTACTTGTCCTACTTCGGTCAGAGGTGTAGGACACTGATAGCTGTTCACGTAGGAATCATGTTTTGTATCCTCTCTAGAAAATAGAGGTAACTATAGTTGTGGGATGTCAATAAAATGTAGAATCGGAAAGCTGACGCAAAATTATTCGTATACATTCAACAACTATGAAATCAACTTACAAGTCACCACCAATGCTGAACATGCCCAGCCATTCAAACAGCTTTCCATCATCAGTACTGGAATCGATGATGGGAATTTTCAAGGAATACTCATTCTGCTCTACCCTCACTTGTCTGCAGAGTTTCACTTCATATCCTCGTTTATGAAACCATGCCGCAATTGACGATGGGCATAGCTTGTCATCTGTAATGTACGAAAGATTTCAGAATAAAGTAAATATCAGATGAGTAAGATTTTCTACCTCGATTGTTTTACCTGGGGGGTTCCAAGCGAGAATGATGTCAAAAGTCTGATGTAGATTATTTGCAAGGGACCGTCGGACATGTTCATAGTTCTTTTTGCCAGGCACAAAAATTTCTTCTTTTAAATCGATAGTCACCACTATGATTGAACAAAGGAGTAACCGGCAAGAAAAAAAAAATGCACGTTATAGACAAATAATTATAATCATCTCGCCATTACGCAAGTAAAACTTCTGACGTAACTTTTGTTGAAATGAAAACTAGTACTTTAGCAATGATTAAAAATGTATAGTATATTCTCGATCATATTAAAATGGTACATCGTATTGATTCATAAATGAATACAGTAATATAAAAATTCGTAACATTCCCAGCCGGTAGAAATGCTAATAATGATATAAAAAAATATAGGCACTCGATTGAGACTTGATCATCTATTCGTAGTATCAATATGACTAGTACAAGAGTAGCAGTCACAGCAGTGAATTTAATTGCTAAGTAAATTTAAGTTGATCCAAATCTCTTCTTTTCAGTGAATTGGAATCTAGCATAGCACATAAGCAAATCATAAATACACTTAACATTATTTTAAACGGTTGTTACGACTTGACACCAATTTGGTAGGTAACAAAAGCTGTACCCATTGATTTTCTGATACGTACTGTAATCTTAAGCTAATCTAATATCAACGTTATTATAATAATACATCGAGATGTATTCTTTTTTACATAGTCGCTCATACTTATTTTATAAAAAATGTAGCACACGATATTTAATACAAGTAGCAAATTGAAATTCTAGAAATTTAATTAATTATTCAACTTCATGGATATTTATAAACAGGATCGTTGTATCAATTTCAAATTCCAAAATAACAACTTATTATGACATCCTCATAATCTGGATCATTAAATTAAATTGCTGATTAATATTTTAAGATTCATTTTCTAAGGTACAAAGTATATGTAATATTCAACCGCGTCAGAGGCAAAATTATCGACTTGAAAAACTGAGATTTTACGTCAATTATAAGGTATTCATTTGACAAGGTCACTGGTTCACTTTCCGTCTATTTCGAACTATTTCTTTGAATTTTACTAACGTTAACAAGAATGAGCATAAATTAATAATTGCAATAAGAAACTATAATTGATATTAAGCAATGTTATAATGCGGAAAAACTTTCAAAATCCAAATAATTGAATATTTCGTATTTTCTGACAATTCGAAACCATTAGACCATTTTTTTCTTGGGCACTTGATACAAAAATGATCAGAAAAACAAACCATCTAATGTAGCGATAATGTCTACAATATTTGATACTGGAAGTTTTTCTTGAGCTCATCGATGTTTTTATTTTTTTTTTATCATAGGCGACTCTGTTTTCAAGCGTTATAAAAGTGAAAATCTTCGTTCTAGTCGATATAAATTGTCACAAAAATAGACTTTGGAACAACCTATTTGCAACCAATTGTTATTATAATTATAATGATAATTATTTTCATTATTCCAAAGTACAAGGTATTCGATTGAAAATTGTATCAACATTATGCTAACGACAATGTTGGGCTTATATCTAAGTCGATGTTATTTATTCTCAACTCATTTTGAAATACGTCTAATTCTGCCATGGAAATACCTTGCCAGCTTTCTAATTCTGACAATCGTCTTAAGTTATCACAATTCTGCATCAATAAGCGAACAGTTTTCATAGATAAATCATCACTGTAAAGAATTTTGAGCTCTTCCAATTTATTCATAGGATTTTTCGCCAACACTCTGGCCATTGTGTCATCCCCGATTCCAGTAGACGATCCCAATTGTATAAATTTAATATTTATGCAATGAGATAGCAGGAATTCGAGATGCAGATGTGCACAGTCAGCTACGCACTTTATGCGTTCTAAATATTTGAAAGGTGGCACAAATAATTTTTTTGGTATCACCGCTGCATGTTCAACAAATTCACAATTGTAGAGCACCAAATTTTTTAATATCGGACAAAACTGGCTTATGTAGACGAGAGCGTTCAAATCTATTTCGTTGACGTGCTCCAGGTGGAGATTAGTTAACTTTGAACCCTTAGTTTCAAGGAGTTCCTTGATTCTGTCCGTGAAAAAATCACAGCATAAAAGTTTGAGCTCTGTTAAATTGTTCAATGCAGATAAAATCAAAACATCATTAATCGTCTCATCATGTACGATTGAAATCTTTGTTAAATTTGGACACATTTCTACTAGCAAATGTAAGTGCTCAGTTGTAACATCTCGGCTTTCGAATACCTTTAAATTCAAGGGCTGTTTGTAGCTATCTGTAATTCTAATGTGCTCTAAGACGTAGCCGAACTCGTCACATCTGCCTATATCTTCCAAATTTGAATGCTCTGATAGCAATTCTGCATAGCCCGCAATCGAAACCGAAGTTCTAAATAATTGAATCTGACGCAATTGCCAGCATTTTCGTAAGATCGTCAAACATCTATCCGTAACAGACCTGGAAGCTGTAACATCCAGTTTCCGTAGCTTTGGACAGTTTTGCCCAATAGCCGTAACTATGCTGTCCGTGCAATCAAAGCACAGCGTAAATGATATTAAATTGGGCATAGATGAAACTCCCCCAATGATCATTTTCTCTATTCCCGAAGTTCTCCAACCTGCAGAGCCTGACCCAAGGTCTAAGACCTCTAAACCAGTCATTGCATCCAAGTTTTTATACAAAACATGCCTCATGATTTTTGGCCACATGGAAAACTCAATGGTCTTTAAATTCGAGTGTATGACAACTTCCGTTAGATTAACTATGACGTTCATCTCAGACAAATACGTAGTTATGGGAAAATATTGGCTAAAACTATTTTTAGTTTCGTTAATCAGATTTAAAATCGCCTTCAAAGCCTCCACTGACATTCTGTCATATAGATACCACGGTATACTAGAAACTAATTGGTGCTTAATCCACTGCAGCCACAAATGTAATGTCGCTATGCCATGGGCTGGATCTGTCAGCGAGATGGTACAAACGGGCTTAATTATATGACGCCCAACATCTGTGACAAATCTCCCTACAGACCTGAGGGCCAGCTCTTCCAGAGAAGCTATTTGATATTTTTTTGGCATTTTTCCTACCCCTTTTACTTCTGCCTAATTTGTGTAAAACTTACCAAAGCGGGTCTTAATTTTACGGTCAAAGAACGAAGGTGAACCCTCTAAACCAAGGGATTGGAAATCTTCTTTAACCAATGATAGTATCAAATGACCTGACGGAGTCACCGCCAAAGAATTTGCTGTGTCGATAAGACTCCCAATCGCTAGAATGTTGACTTCTCCTGAAATAATTTATTTATTTGTATAAACTGCATTGGCTGCATTGGCAGCATTTGAAATGAAAGCAGAAGTATGAGCCAACTGAATAATATGATGGATAATAAGACATAGACTGAGAATTTAATTTACGTACCTTTCTTAACAAAAGCCTCCACAAATTCTTTGTCCACTAGATCCTGGGCCTGGAGACCGTTAACTCTATAGTAGTCGCTGTCTGCGTCGAAGTTTTCAAAAATATGATGAGGTAGATTGACAGTATCGGGAAGTACGACTTGGACCTGGCAGCAGTCCAAATATTATTTAAAAAATTACGTATAAGCTGCATTGGCTGTGCAGCTTTACAACCTAACCCTAAACTTGTGATAGCAAGTCTCACGCTGTCCAGCCTCTTACCGAATGATTGAAGTAGTGATTCTTTATTGCACCAGTCACCTCCTTTGTTAAAGAGTCCGATTTAACGACCTTGAAATTGTGCTGTGGGGCTTTAAAGTCCCACACCTCCGGGCACAGCATTTCCCGATTATTCCTAAAATACGAGTAACGTCTCCGCTGTTCTCTATTATTACTGCTATCCAGGAGCTGCGCGAAACAGGCGCAGATTAATCCTCAGCTAACGGCTGTACACACCTACGTTTTTAGGAAAAGACTCGAGCTCCTTGATGTTTGCCAGAAGAACGCTAGATCTACTGTTATTCAAAATTGAGGCTCACGATGTCATTATCATTGCGAACAGCTGTTCGGTGTTTGTTGAATTTGCGCGATATTTGGTTTTCAAACAGTTATGACGTTTCGCGATCCATGACGTATGCTATCGAACTACACGTGCAGAGAAACGTTCGCTGGGTCGCCTGGCAGCTAGGCGCATAGTAAACAAATTTTTTATCAATGAACACTTATTCTTTCACATACACGTCTCATTTTAGATTATATGTGGTAGTGGTAAAATATTGTTCTAAGCAACCATTTGTAAGTTGTTCTTGTAATTCGGAATAATGCGAAATAATAAATAAAAAAAGGTGAATAAGTATAGAATAAGAATGGTTTTCAAATTATTTGAATTTTACACAAATTATAAATACTAACTAGGATGGCTGTACAAGTATTTACATAAAACATTAACTATACACATGACTATGCGAGGTACAAAAATGCCGCAATACTGCAATCGTCAATCATTATAAATTGTATTAAGTATGTGTTGGCACGGTGTCATACTTGGGGTCTTTGCTCAAGGTAAGTAACATCAGTTCTTTTATGATTCGGATACAATTATAAATAATACGTCAAAGTTCTCCTAATATCTATACCACAAGAGTTGATCATGATGATGAATTAAATTCACCAGACACACTTTCACTGGAATGTTTAATCAATCTCCATTGAGAAATTAATGAATGAATTGTAATGAACTTCGTATCGCTTCGCTTCGTTCTCATGAATTTCTTTTCAAGGGACGTATAGTAGAGATATCGACTCGGTTTTCAAACAAAAAGTCGGCGTTTTTCTCTTTTCGTATTCCTCGATCTCTGACCTTGCAGCACTAACCACAGAGCGTTTCGTCTCCGAATTGTGAACGTACAGGGTCACAAGTGACATTATTTTTCAGGAACTCAATGTTCCGTGTTAAACAGAACAAAAAATAAAACAGGAAAATCAGACAAATGATATCCGATGGGCTTCATGCCCTGGAGCCTGCATTGTTTCGTCAACTATGTCAGTTTCCGACCCACCAGCAGAAAATGAAACGCTTTCCAGTTCAGTGTCGTTATTTTCCATCAGTGAAACTCCCGGCTGTATATTAACGTACCTGGCTAAAGGTCCGTTATCATTTTTACAATCACTCAAGTTCTTTTGCAACTTTACGTATTTAGATTTAGGGGATGGTTCTGGAGAACTATTGAGCAGGGGTCTAGAGCTATCCGCAGTCGGGTGGCCGAATTCGAATTGGCCTGGGCTGAGGAAATCACTATTTGTCCGGCTATTCCTCGTAAATCGTGAACGATTGTTTTCTGGTGTCAGCACCGAAGCACAGGTCTCTTCTTCAGAGGTAGTGATTAGGGGCGTTTCCGAAGTTTTTGCTGAGATCAGCCTTGAGGATTCAGGGCGGTTGGAGTTATTGAGGGAAATTGAGAACTTTCTGAATTTTTCAGGCAACTGCATATCGATTTGCCCGGTGTGCTCCAGTTGGACGCTAGCTAAAGGAACGTCCAGACAAGGAGATAGAAGCCGAGGATTTGTCGCAAGTATGTCGACTATCTCAGGAGCTTTCGGGCGCAATTTATGGTCGATTTTCCAGCAAGAACGGATCAGGTTTTCCCTGAAACCGAAAGAAAAGAAATCAAATCAAAGACAGGGTGCGGAGAAATCGGAGCAGAAAATTTTATGTATTCTACTTACAGCGCGGACTTTATGCCAGATGGAATTGTGATCGTGTTTCCTGACTTCACGTGCTCTAGGACTTCGTTGTTGCTTAAGCCTTGAAAGGGAAAACTACCGAATGTTATAGTCTCGTAGAGAAGGACTCCGTATGACCAAACGTCTGATGCTGGGGTGAAAATTCCAAGCCCCAAAGACTCAGGTGCCATCCATCTCACGGGCAGCATACCTGAAATATTTATATTTTTCATTTGTAACAGATTTAGACAAAAAAATGTCGAGATCAATATCTCGGAATAAATTTCTCACCCTTTCTGTTGAACTTGTAATAGTCGTTCTCATACATCGGCCTGGTCATACCAAAGTCACCTAATTTAACAACTCGTTGTGCATTGACTAGACAGTTCCGCGAAGCTATGTCTCTGAAATAAGATATTATCATTAGTGAATTATTCAACATACAAAAAAATTACTTGCTTCTATCCAATGTGTACCTGTGGACGTATTTGAGCTGTGCCAAGTAGCTGAGCGCTCTGGCAACGTCGAGAGCCATGGCAGTGAGTTTTTTGCTAGAAATTTCATCTGAATCTTCATAATTCCTGTCGTTTACTAGGTGCCGTCTTGCGAGGAGATAAGTTTTCAGATCGCCGTACAACATGAATTCCATCACGGTGTATACCGGCTCGCACTTTATGCATACTCCTAGCAGTCTGATGATATTTTTATGCTCAAATCTCTTCATCACTTCAACTTCACTAAGGAAGTCAAGTTTCTCTTCCGTAGAACTTCCCACTTTCAAAGTCTTCACTGCTACAGCTAACCATCCCTTTTCAGCAAAGAACGCTTCTCCACCATAAACTGTGCCGAAAGCACCCTCTCCAAGTTTACGATTTATAACAACGCACTCACGAGGGATCTCCCATTTGTCCAAACCGGATGTGTCTGTCTGCAGAAGGTCGATCCCCAAGGATTTCATGTATTTTTCATGTAGACGGACTTTGGCGTCATACCTGTGAAGGGGTGACATTTATCAATAAATATCTATTACCGAGCTTCCCTGATTTCTACTTACTTTCTTTTGACAACAACGAATCCGACGATGAGTAAAACGCTGAGGCATCCGAACCCAATGATGTTGGCGATTACGATTGCGACTTCACAGGTGACATCGAGGAGTTCAGCTAAACTTGCGAGGACACATCTTTGGGGTGGTAAAAATCCATCGTTTGGCTTTTCCCCGGAAAGCCAGACGATTGCGGATACGTTGAGCTCCAAATTACCCCCAATCACCTCGTCATGAACTTCTGATACATTCGGGTAAAACAGCCCGACCTTTTTCGTCTCGTTGTTTATGTGCTGGACGATTTCGACAACTGAGATTCTCGAAGCACCGCCCAGGAACTTTATCCTTCCAGAAACCCCGTGAAAATCGGTCTTGCTTAT
Source organism: Athalia cordata (assembly GCA_963932425.1). NCBI lineage: Eukaryota > Metazoa > Arthropoda > Insecta > Hymenoptera > Athaliidae > Athalia > Athalia cordata. Next base: position 40,861,856 of record OZ010626.1, read on the forward strand.
TATTTCAGTTAATCTATGCTCAGTTTCAGGACTGCGTAGGGCAAAAACGTAGCTCTGATTTTCTCGTATCAACTGATCCATCGCATAAGCGTAAGTCCAAGTGGCGTCATACGCATAACCAGCGTAATCAGATGGTGCTTGGCCTTGTTCTCGACAGTGCATTTCGTAACGATCGCGCCATTGACGCACTGTTATATTTTCCTGCATAACAGCATCATCGGCGGCGTAATAAGCGTGAGATATTCCCAGGTAACCGTTCACCGCATTCGCCATTTCAGACGTCGGACAAGATACGTTTTCACCATCTTTATTGTATAAATCTGTATCCCACCAGCGCGGCAATAACCAGAGAGGTAAAAACCAGACGTACCCCTGGAATAAATAATATTTCGTCAGTTTGATGATCGACCAGGAGTTGGCAAAGTATTTTTTACACACCTCTTGGGCAGTCATTTTCAACTTGTAAGCCTCGCACATGACCTGCCTCGCGACCTCATCGTACACGTCAGCGATTATGATTTTCGCACGCTTCTTCTTCAGGTTTTCCAGGTACTAAGAATCGAAAAAATTCTCAGACTTTATTACCGCTATTAAGAGGAGCTATAAATAATCCAAATTAAATCAACTCACTCTCTTTAAGACATCGGTGTCCCGTTCCCTCGGAAATTTAACATTGTCGACAAAAGTGATTCCGTTCTCCTGCAGATAATCCTGCATGTGTGATATGTATTCGGTGTATTTTTGGCCGTCTTCGGCTAGCGCGGCAACTCTCCGCCATTCCATTTGTTCCAGAAGTTGTAGATACACGTGTTTGTATTGTTTGTTCTCTCCAATAGTCCTGAAAAAGTTTGGGTATTTTTCCCTGTCGTCAAAGCTAGATCCTTCGGCACTGTAGCTTATAATCATCGTGTTAAATTGCTTTGAAACTCCGATGAGAGGTTCAATTGTTTCCGAGCATGCAGGTCCCAGAATTCCTACGAGTCTGGGAGCGTGATGAAGAATGTACTGTATAAAAGATGTCATGACCATGTCAGGTTTGCATTTTCCATCCATCGCAAGAAGTGTAAGATTATAATCCCGGAGAATCGTGTTGTTAACATTTATCGCCTCCTTCGCCATGCTTGCAGCTGTCAAAATTGACCGAGCCTTATAAGTGTGCCCGGTCATAGGAAAAATTCCCCCGATTACCAAAGTAGTTTTATCCTTGTCACTAGGTTTCCAACTGATAGCGTAATCCAGATTGTCCTTGAGCCAATCACAGGCTACTTTTTCCTCGATTACAATGTCACGAAGTCCTCCTAGTCGGAGATCATTGTACTGGGTTATTAACTCCTCATACATTTCCATGGTGAACGATGCTTTGCGGATTGCCTCGTACGCGAACTTTGCAACATATTCAAGTCGCGCCCATACCATTTTTACCAATCTATTGGAGTCGTAGTTGCAACTTTCCTCAACCTGGAGATTACACCGTGGAAGAATAAGGGAAACAAAATCTTTTTCATTTGGAATAACATCGCTGGGTGTCCAGTGAAGGATAACGAACGCTCTGGATATATTCGAATGTGAATAACGTTCGGCTATATATTCTGAAATATTTCTAAGATTTGGTCCCACCCAGACGACCTTGACAAACAGTTTCAAGTCGTCTATTTGCTCCTTAACAAATTCTGTCACGTCAGGACTATCGGCAAGTAGAAGAGCGCAGGAATTTCCAACGGGTGATGTACTTTTACAACGTTCCGGAACGTACATTCCTTCCTGGCAAAATGATTCGCTGCAATAATGATCGTTAGAGTCCGGTCTCAAGGTCGCTTTCTTTATCATCGTTAACGTGTCCTCGTCCACCATAAAATTTTCTGCTAATTCTCTGATGGCAAATACGTGCCACGTATCCATCCACGAGGAATTCCACAGTCTTCGTGGTACGAACCAACCAAAATATCCGGGCGGAGCTATAGATCCACACTCTTTTGTGTGGTACCCGTCCAGCAACGAAGACATATCAGTTATGGAGGGAACCCAGACCTCCATGTTCACCATGGTCTCTGGAATACTGAAAAAATTGGAGAACGAATTAGAAGATCTATAGTAATAGTTATACAATTATTTATTGCTTTTCTTATAATTTGACTTACATGCTTTGCTCATCGATTATATTGCTTTCTGAGAGTCTGGCGATTACTTCGGAGGTGTCGAATCGGTCATCTAACTCGATTAAAGAGACACCAGGGTACCCGAGAACCTCTATGAGATAAATTTTCATTATCCTTGTTGCCAGACGTTGAGTTACTCGACGGGATAATTCGAACGTTATGTCTAGCGATCTTCCTTCTTCTTGGACGACTCGCTTGGGTGTTACCTCTGAAAGGGGATATTTAAACATTATTCTCCAAATCTAAATCTCTACCTATATTCGGGATGGAAGAAATCGAAGTCAGGAATAGTTGATCATAGTTACCATCGAGCATGAGACACCGATTATACCCCTCAGCAATTCGCTCCTGAAGAATCATCGCGAAGCTGATGACTATCAGGAACAAAGTAAATCCTGATTTTCCGAACATTTCGTGTAGCCTTCAGGGTCCAGATATCTGAAAAATATGGAAAATTTGTCATTTTAGTGAAACGGAATTAGCATGAAGAAATTCCACTCAATTTCTTGGGTCTGATTCTTAGCTCGTCAGCCACGTAGTGCCACGATCGTTGCGATCACGATCGCAAAATACTTGATTAAATAAAGTAGTCATTATAATACCAATATATGTGTATAACGTGTATCCACATGTATAATACACGTACGATATAGATATAAAAATATAAGTTAAGTGAGTTTGACAGGTTTTACGTAAATCGTTACACACAATAATACGACTTTGTTTGCAATACTGTTAGCAATGCTAACACGTAACGTATTTCTAATAATTTATCAGCTGTTCACCTATTTGTCATGTTTCAGAATTCCCCGTTCATTTTTGCTCCCCTTTATATTCACCGAACTAACTGTAATACGATCATTAGTTTTCACGACGAGAAAATGCTACCTACTACGTTTCAAGAAAAGATGCGAATCTTGATCAGACATCAGGTGTAATTTTGATCGATCAATTATCTGCAGGGAATTTAATTAGATAAAGTGTCAGATAAGGCAGATCAGCCAAATGTTTTTTTTCAATTAAGATCTTTTTCACTTCAAAAATATAACTTAGCAACTATTTGACCGCAATTTTAACGCTAATTCTATGCATATTCATTTACCTACTCAATAATCAAGGGGAAACAGGTTTTTTCAGTTAAAAATATATCCCAATATCTGAATATCGTTTGCTTCGTTTATGTTGTAGGTAATACATCTCATGTTTACTGAAAATTGTAGCACGTCATTCCTTTGACTTCTCATTCTTTTTGCCACGTGTAGAAAAATTATCTTCATGTGTTTTCAAGAAATTTTCATCACCGCCCAAAAACATATCAATGCTCAGCTGTTTATAATGATCGTAATATCATATTCATATACGCCTACAGATGACTTCCTCGTTAGATTCTGTGACTCGTCCCAGAAGCAAACTGATACCTATATACATACGATAACAACGAATTTTCTAAACTATTCCAGATATTTCAAAAGTCTCGCTAATCAGAGCACAGCCGCTCGTCTCAAATAATTCTTTTACTTTCTTTTTTATTTGGGGTAGCAGATTATTATTATTGTTCTTGTTATTGTTATTATTATTCGAAAAGTTTTAGCTGCTGGGCATATATATTCAACTCAATCCACATCTCTAAAAAGCGAAAGTATATTATATTATATTATATTTTATTTAACGACTGTGTGAACGTCAAAAATAAATTCACTTTGCTATATATTATGTATTGTAAAGTGGGCGCGTCGTATGTGCGCACTTATGCGACTACAATAATAGGTATATACTTATATTGTTAGTGTACACATAAAATTACATACTTTATTACTATTTATTAATTTAGCTATAGCTAAATCTAACGTATACATCAATACATGACATATTCTCTCGATTGATCGAATCGTTCGTTATTTTTTCTTGTTAAAAATTTTGTTTTCAACGTGTTGACGTGTGTTTTTTTATTCTATTAATTTGTTGTTTTCAAACGCTTTATAATGTCATTGGCAAGTTTTATCTTATTTTTTACACATGTATTATAGCGAATAAAATTAATTCGGTATTTTTTTTAATCTACGCGATCTCGATAAAAATTCCGTTTCTTTTATTTTATTTTTTTCTTCTCTTCCTTTTCTCTCTAATTATAAATCTATTTTTTTCTCCTATTTTTCGGTAATCGTGTCAGATATATTCATTTATTTCTTTTCAAAATTTGTTTTTTTTACGAAATTTCTCGTTTCGAAATTTAATCACAGACGCACGAATCGTCGAGATGCGGAAATGATTGCTTGGCGTTTCATTTGAGACGATGAGGTGATTCTTGATTTCCTAACTTTTTCTTTCGATCAATTTTTTTGATTTTGATTTTTTTTTTTGGTCTTCTATAGACACTTTACAAGATGGCAAGATAATTAAGCTGTTGTCGTTATTATTTCGTGCACGGCGATGACCGCCGCGGTATTTACCAATAATTAAACATACGTATGATAAAAAAAAAAGAAAACGAAATAAAACAAAAACCTATTCAAGCATGCTTCTGTGTGTAGTATATATATCTTAATAGTTTTATCACGTCCGATGTCCACGGTAAATATCGTTAATTTATTATTTGAATTGAGAATTGTTTCACGCTCGCGATAAATCATTAACTATTAGCCAAAATGACATGGTAAGGATTTTGAGCATTGGAACCCTGCACGGCTACGTCCGGAAATGTCCCCGTATAACGGAGCTGCAGCCGTTTTTCGCTCGATGGTTATTCGAAGCTTAAGTTTATCAGGTGTGTCGTATGTGAAGGAAACGAAGGTGATAAGAATGGTAAATTTCACGTGTACACCGCGAGGATTTAATGAACTAAAAAATGGAAAACAAGACAAAAAACGTGACGGACAGAAGTTCCACAAAAGTTCAAAGACTTCAACCTCCTGCCGAATGAAGTTTGCGGTCATGACCAGAGGTGAGGACCTCTGTCCATCACGTTTTTTGTTTTGTTTTCCATTTTTTACTTCATTAAATCCTCGCGTGGTAGACGTGAAATTTACCATTCTTATCACCTTCGTTTCCTTTACACGCGACACACCTGATAAACTTAAGCTTTCGAGTAGCCATCAAGTGCGCAAACCACAAGCGAAAAACGACTGTAGTTTTGTACATTTCATCAATAACGTACAAGAATTTTCATTTTCTGTCTTCTGTTAATTTTTCAATTTCTTTTCGTCTTACACGGGTAATTGCATTTGGTATATAATACCTAAGTATAATGGACCCGCATATCGGACATCATTTTCCGGTAAAATCAACCGCGTTTAGATGTGTAGAAATGTTTATATTACGTCATGTAACTTATGGTACACCGTGGAACTTCCGGTAAGGATAACAACAGTATAGTAGAAATAATAATAGTAATTCTACGTGATACACGATTAGATTTTTTTCTCATATATTATTATATCAAATAGATTATCGAAACACGTGGAATATATATACGTTATACATATTTGATAGTACCTAATCTCGACATGTGGAGAGAAGGAAGAAAAAAAAAAATGTTCGTAATTAAATTGAGTGCAAATTTGGCGACCACATTCTCGTGCCGCGATTTTTTATTTTTATTTTTATTAATATTCATATGGTGCGTCGAATAATAGATGTAGTTTAACTAGACGTATAATAATAATGTACAGGAAAACAAGTTCTCGCTAACACGCGCGATAACAATTTCAGAACGACCGATAACAGAACCATCTACGCACTATTATTATACGTAGTAATACGAATAGAAACGTATACTACGAGTAGTTATACGTACGTATTTATTTAAATTTTCCATATCAATTCCGTGAATAAAAATCGTATCGGAAATATTTAATAACCTGCAGCGATTTATTATAATCTGGAATGTGATTTTTGCGCAGTGTATTTTTTCGTATATACAAATGCTTTTTAAATTTTATTTCATTCTTTTAATCTTTATTTATTAATTCATTCATTTTTCCACAAACAAATCAAATATCGCGATTAAACTCGGGACGTGGGGGTAAAAAAATTATATTACACATTCTATAGATATCTTTCATAATTCTGATGCGTATGATGAGATTAATCGATAAATTGTTTTTTTCTTTTGTTTTTCTGTAACCCTTTTACGTATCTTCTGGACACCAGCTGTGCACATTAAAAAGGGTGTTTATTATAAAAACGTATTTCGCACATGTCAGGTTCCGTCGATGGGGGGTCGCTGCGATTTTAATTAACAAATGATGTGGGCACCGCGCTAATTACCAGGTATATGAACGCCGTCATAATTGGTCGATGTTTTAACGTTTTGTTTGCTTGCCAAAAATATTTGCAAATCTATTATAATAATACAGCAAAGACTGTACATCGTGTATACCTATATATACACATACCCATAATTCATAATCTATTGATAATGGACTTTTAATCAGAGATTATATTATGGCATGCAAAATTTTTTTATTATATAATATATATATAACGTTAGGGTGATAAGTTCGAAAAATAAAACTATAAGTTCAACAATAATAACTGCGATTGTTGTATATATCTAGACTCGATCCGTTTTTATACGCAAACGCGCTCCGCGATAAAGAATATAAGAAGAAATAGAGGAATATAAAAAAAAGAACTAAGAAAAAGAGGATAAAATGATGAATAAAGCGAGTTTGTTATTAAAATAAAATCAAATGACAGCGTGCCGCGTCGGAATTCCGCAGGCGAACGACGCGGGGTTGTTAACCTAACTAAGGTAGGTCGGTGTGTAGAATAACCATCTTCAGTTCGATGGGTATTATACATAAGTATGTACTCTTACACAGACATATAGACACGTATGTAAATCGGAATTATTTAACTTTAGTTGTATGGATATTTAGGCGATATATTATGTACGTGCATACAATTGTTTGTGATTATTATTCATATGAAAATAAAACTAACTTAACGGATTATTTAACCGCTACTCCATATTTAACACAACACCGTCTCCGCATTATATACATTTATTACATACCCTGTATAGACAAAAAATTTATTTATAACTTTGAATCGATGATCAAATGTCCAATTTTATTACCTATATAGCACACATACTTTTAAACGTTCCAAATAGAAATTTTACCCATTTAAAGAATTCGTTTTTTCTTTTATCGAATCTTTATACATTCCATGCATATATGTATATCAAGGATGTCAAGACGACGGCCTTCCGCAAGACGATCTGATATAGATTTATAATTATTACCTATAATACTTGACCTTGGTTAATTAAATATACATATACATATGTACATATATATATTTTTGTAATATAAGGATCTTCGCATCCGATTACTTATTCGACAAACAAGTAAACATTTGCTTATATAATATTCACATTTGTTTATTTATTTGAGGAAAATTAATTTTACCTTCAGTTCGATCGCGCACGTGCATTTTAACCGTATGCGAAGAAGAAGATACGGAGTCTGAATAATTTTCAACAATTCAACAATTATCGTGGGTTAAAAATCGATACTCGAATATAACCACAGTTGACACATTAAATTTTCTGTCGCTGTCATTATTGTGACTATCTATATATTATTATTTTACATACTTCGCGAGTTTAATCTACGGCACATATACGAGCATGTAGGGAATGGTATAATAATCGGTACGTGATTCAGCCGACCATTCATAAATCTCCGAGCGTTCTTTTTTTCATTTGATTTTTTTGTATTTTCATACATACGTATCCGAACGTAGTACTTACTTACGTACGTATATGTGTTAATCTGCCTACTTGTATTCATACCCGTGTTTTTTAAATCTATATACATATACACAGTGTTATATAGATATGTATACCAAATAAGCTATGGAAGAACAGCTGTTTCTAATATATAAAATTGAAAGAGAAATCGCGACACGACGCGACGAACGTTACGCGTTTCTTATGTCGCGCGTTGCGTTGCGTTGGGCCGCGTGAATTAAAAATATAAAGGTTTTATAGAAAACAAAAAACGAAAAAATATAACTAAATATACCTACGCACGAAACCCACCCGCGATCTCTGCATCATTATCTTCACATACATACCTACCATCTATATTATTACGCACGTAGGTACAGATATAGCATATAATGCATGCGTACATTAAATTGTATATCTCTTGAACCGGGAGATGACCGCGTTAATAATATCTCTCGGCTTATGTGTAGCTATTGCACCGGCGGTGGCGGCGGCGCGGTAAGTTAAATTATTTTTAATCTTAATTATGAGCAAATATGGGCGTATGATAATAACAACAATATATATTATTTTCAACGAAAACTCCAGAGATTATCACTTTCGAACACCATATATTATTATGTGTTATATGTACGATAACGCGGGCGAGTCGAATAAATTAAAAAAGAAAAATTAAATAAAAAAGCAAATTCAAATTGCCGATCGGGTCTGCAGAAATCAAAAATAAAAAATCATATAACAGCCGTACAACGATCTGCCGGTTCGTCAAATTTTTAAAACAAAAAAAAAAAAAAGAAAATGGAGAAGCAAAAATTCAACTGGGTTATGTACGATGCGTGACGTATAATGTATTTGGAAGTGCAGGTATATATACCTACAAATATATTTACGTTTCTGTTTTTCGACTGGTAGTTTTTAAGTTATTGTTGCAAAGCGCGGACGAACTTGCACGTTCGATATTCGTGCAATATAATTTTAGTTTTCTTCGCGAATTTTTGTTTTTTACCGTATAATATAAAAGGAACGCATTCTACGTGAAGAAAAAACAAACGTAGAAACGAATTATGTTTATGTATAGGTGTATAAAATACGCGTTCGTAAGGTGGGTTAATGACTATGATATCGTGAAGAATTTTTTGAAGACAAAAAATAAATCTGCATAGCTTGTTATTCGCGGTATGTAACGTAGTGTATAATATAATATAAGTTGTTGGTTGGTACCGCGGGGAATTTTTCGACGCTGCGAAAAGAAAAAAAACAAAAAAACGAAGAAAAAAATCGATATATTTAATATACGTATAGATATACATATACCTGTGCCGATTATATACGCGCAACACGGAATTGGATATACTTACTTTCGTATGTTGCAGCGAGAAAGAAGAGTATTTTTTTTAAATAGAACGCGCGACGGAAATCTCGAAATTCTAAAATTTATTTTAAAACATATCTGTGTATTATATACCTTAATATACACCCCGTGCCGGGATTAATTTTAGGAATATGAGTGCACGAGAAAAAATAATATTTTTTATACATTTATTATTTATTTGTTCATTTAGTTGGTTTTTTTGTTTTTTTGCTAGCGTAGATTTTGCGGTTATAACGCTGCATTTTCGAAGGTGAAATATGGCGGAGCGTAAGTGCAGATGATTAGACGATTTTCTTGTTCCTTATTATAGTCATCGCGAATATGCACGCATTATACATATGTATACCTAGATACCTACCCATATGACGTATTTTTTACTTTATAAAAGCGAGACTGGCAAACATTAAGTATTACGGACTTTATCGTTTTATTTGTGTCAAGTTTTATGACTCGCGTCTGATGCAAGTAAGTGTGAGCACTTATACATATAAGTATTTGTATCTGTACAGATATCTGCAAAAGATATTCATGCACATATATACATATGAGTATCTGTTTTGGAATTTCAAAATTCTATCCCATTCGATGATGTTTTTATAATTTACAAAATTACCGCGAGAGAGATCGTTGCACAAAGAAAAATAATTCATAATCATTCTTCAAAGTTTTTATAGTTATGAAAGTTTAAAAATTTTCACGATTCAAAATGAAATTAGATTCCCAGGAAAACTGTTGGTAAATAACTCTTTGAAAAAAACCAACGATAGGTCGCCAATAAAAAGGTAAAACAAATAAACTGAAGAAATAAAAATTTCCAGTCAAATAAAATAAGAAAGGAATTTTAAGCGATCTCTGCGATGACGGGATTCTTCTCAATCAAATTTTTTATCGTCGTTGTTGTTTTTATTGTTTCGAAAAATTAATTTTATTACATTTTTACTTTATCGCTAAACAATAAACGGTGCGGATTAAAATGAACTTTTGAAAGTGCAGGCACCGTTATTCGAATCGATATTTAAATTTTTTGTTCCACAAACGTTTTTTGCACCTATATCAAATGACACGATATCGGCGTATTACACTCTGGTTTAGATGACTATTTTTTTGTAAACATGTTATACCTAATTATTACGACCCATCCGGTCATTCGGGGTTATCAAAAACGCGTTATATGTAATTGGCATATACGTATATATGTATATACACGTGGTATAATATTAATAATACTAGACATCTTCAATAACATAAAAATTGTCAATTTTTAACGTGTCACGATCATATGACCCAAGAAGAACGGAAAAATAAATAAATAACAAACGTACAATAATGCGGCCGAGTTTCTTTTTTCAATCCATCCTCGATATGTTATTTGCGTAAGACAAAAATAAGTGTCACCCGATATGCATCGAGCTTTCGGTAAGTATGCACAAGATCTTTGCCTTTATAGTTCCGAAATAAACAATCGAGATAGTCTTTCGAGCGTAATATTCTACTGACCCGGATAGCCCCGTGTGGAACATGCGTCATTAATAATTGTATTAAAATACAAAACCGAACACACTATAAAGCGATTGCTGCAACATTAACAATACGAGATGATGAAGTAGCGGAGAGACACAATTATAATAACAACGAGTCTATACCTATTCAACGTGTGTTAGTTTAAAAACTATCATTATTATTATTATTATTCGCTGCAGCTGCACCGTAAGTATAGTTTTCTAGAAGATGTAATAACAAGCAGCTATAATAAACGTCCGCAGATTTTCGACTGTGCAACAACATAACTTAACGTTTATACATTACATACCGTCTAACAGTGAAAGACAAACATATTATGTACGGTTTCACCTCGATTTACATGTGCATAAGTATCGTATACGTACGTACTACATAGAAACGAAATAAACATACGTCTATTTTCTTCTCGTAGAAACAAAACGCTTTTATAAATTCGTTTCTTCTTACAAATAATACTACACCTTTTACCAAGCCGTCTCGGTCCCCGCGGTGCATGGCATTGCAACGAGTCCTTGACAAAAAAAAAACATTCTCGAAAAAAAAGAAAAAAGCAAAAGCGTATAGTATATGTATAAAATTATACATTAGACACGGTACGTTGTATATATACCTGTACATATTTTATATAGGTACAAAATAAATAGTATGTGGTTTGTCGCGTTACGTCGCCGCTTAAACTATCGATATGCAATATCGATCTGTGATTTAAATACCCAACGATCTTTTGCAGACGGTCCCATAATTATTGATACTATCTGGAATAAACATATTAACAAACCAAATGGTTATAATAACGATGTTGGTAAGAGTAATAATGATGATAATAATAAAAATGATGATGATGATGACAAACTCTCACCTCGATCGATCGTTCAGTCGTTAATCCGACGTCGTCATGATTTTTATCCTTGATGCGCACCTCGATTTATTTTATTTATTTCTTCAATATACCGCGGTAAACTGTAACTTTTTTTTAAATTGTCTTAAAAAAAGTATCTTTTTTATTGTTACTATTGTTATTATTATACAGCGGCAACACCTTGATGCACAGTGCACCTCGTGACGAAGGTACATTTATGTGCAACACACGCGTTATATGTATGTACTTGTATACATACTTTATTTATAAGCGAAAAACAATAACTATATGATAAATTAATTATATGGCACTGTTAGCGTAATATCACGATCAATGATCTCACTTTCTAAGATTTTTTTACCATTTGATCGATTGTTATCTAACGTATGTAGATGTAGAATGAAAATAAACAATTTCGTTGATTTGTTTATTTAGTTTTTTATCGATCGAGCTAGTTTAACCGCGCAATGATTATGCAATTGGATGGTAATGAATCTAATTCGATTATGGAAAATTGCATAGAACGTTTGAAATCCAAACGGTTCGTGAACTTGATTCTGACACCGTTAAGCGCGCGATGAATATGACGTAAAAATTAAATGGAAAAATAAAACACTAAAAACTTTTTCACATCTGATACACGGACGCGGCGCGATGGTTGGCGCGTTACTGAAATGTTGAACTGTGCGCGTTGGCGCGGCGCTGATATTTTTCGTCTCCTTCTAGCTTGTTAATTTACGTCATTCTCTGCTCTCGTATTCCTGCATGCATTTAGGTACATCGGTGTATGTAGAATTCTAAGTGAGTGGGCAAGTTAATAAGTAAGTCTATGAAGTGTACTTTAATAGATTTATATAAGTATATGTGAAAGCACGGTGTAAGTCTCGATGCGATCGTGCAACTGCCAAATTGTAATATATTTTACCGCTACTACGTCGTCTTTTGTTTTATTCCGTATTTGCGATCGTCACTCTATCATAATCGATAATGATACGATAGTTAGCAAAAATTCACCAAGATTATTACGAGATTACAACATAGACGGAGGGAAATAGCTCTCGTCATTTTTCCGAGTCGAATTATTTTTTGATCTAATTTTTCTTTTTTTCTATGTGAAAACCGTTTTTTCTTTTTTTTTATAACGCGTAGATAGATATAGATAGATCAGAAGTAGTAGCGTGACGCACGTGGTGAATCAGTTTGTTGTTTTCGAATTCAGTTCGTAACAAATAAAGTTGGGAAAAATAACAGAGAAATACATATATGAGTATAGCCAAAATGATGGATTCATTTTTATTTTATTTTGTATTATTGTATACGAATCAGTTGCCAACCGGACGAAATCTCGAATGTAATATTGAAAAAGATCAAGAAAGTAAAAACAAAAACCTAAAGTATATTCACAAACAAATGATTCGCAATATACATATCTCCTCCGGGTGTTTTACTTTTCTTTTTAATATAATTGATATAGATATAGGTAGACGGTGTATACCTATATGGATCTTTTTTCATTTGCAATAATAAACGCCTGCGGCTAGACAACCTGCGATTATCCCACGTCGCGAGGTCTGCTGACGCCTAGGGGCTGTAGATTTTTCAGACTCGAATGGCGTATGTGGTCAAATCATTGTTATTATCGCCTCGACTTGCAGTGAGCGATTGCAGGAAAACGAAAGTAGTTTGATTAATTTATCATTGAAGCTAGATCGAAGTCTAGACGATACCGTATTGGCCTTTTTTTCAATCGTCGGACGATAGAGAAATAAAAAATAAAAACAAGATGCAAAGGAAACCATATGATTGTTCGGATGTATTCGTTATTCATGAACAAATGAAATGGCAATAGATGCAAGGCATGATGTAATGAGAATGGAAACTAATCGATTTATACTTTCCTCGATTGCGTCTGTAAAATATACATTTTTATGACATGAACGAATTCATTATTTGCATTATCTGATCGCGCGGTTACCATAAGAAAATCAAATCGGACTATTCAGTTGTGAAGGATTTATCGTTACGCTGATACGTCCGATTCTTTGCGTAGAACAAAAATAAAAGCGAGAGAAATAACTGAATTTTCTTCCTACGATGAATCATCGTATCAGGCTCCTATGGATCGTTCTGACGATTGTTTACCCCCTCAGGGTTATCGGGCTCGCCCCTTTTTCGATTAACACTAAAACTTGGCGATTAACCTCAACGAATTTATCTACACCAAGGGTTTTTGCTCCAACTAAAATCGGCCTGGCTTATGACGTCGTTCTTTCAATTGTGTTTTTGGTGCTAGGAACATTAGCCTGGCCTAGTGCTTACGATTTAAATTATCCAAATAGAAGTGTCTTCACCGCAACTACCGATGTCCTACAAGGAATTCTCTCCATAACCACAACTTGCGCTATCCTCATTTCTTGGGGTTTCAACCAAACAAAAGCTGTAGGGATAATTAATAGACTGATCGGAGTCGAAGTTGCGCTTAATAGTATTTTCAAAAATCGTCAGAAATGTTCAAAATTATCCATCGCCTGCTGCGTTTTCCATGTAATTTCAAACGCTGCCCTGTGGATCACATTATGGGTCACGGAAATCATGATCTATTCCGAGGTCATTGTTATATTATGGTTTTTTATCAACATACCCAGTTTCTTAATTTACTGTTACATTCTTGAGTACTTACTAGTACTCGGTTTTATTGCCAATAAATTCGAAAGGGTTAACAATTGCCTGTCAGATTTGAATAAATTGCAGTGTCGAACTAGTTCGCAGCTGTTGGCTGACTTGAAATTACTTCATAAAATACGAACGACGCTCTTCGAAGTCTCTCAGGACCTGGCGGAATTCTTTTCTTTTCCAATTTTGCTATGCATCGGTTGTTCGTTTTTCAATTTAGTTTATAATCTCTATTACTTACTGACTTACCCGAATTTAGCGACCGAAGCTCCGTCGCTTATTATTTTGAATAATACGCTCTCATGGATTCTCGTAGTTCTTTATCCCCTCGTTCTACTTTTTGCTAATATCAAGAAGACCATTGAAGAGGTGAGTGGATTGATTTTCGTTCGATTGGAAGAAAAACAAATTAATGAATAAGTGAATTCTGTACAGGTTAAACTAACTGCGCTGATTATAGATAAATTATTCGATACAACGACGCGATCGGAGATTAAAACTGAGGCGAGTACATTTATTTGATCATTATTCTAATTATTTTATTACTAATCAATTAATTTCTGGAACATCTTTTTACAGCTCAGACACTTTTCCCTTCATCTACTTCATGAAAAGCCGCATTTTCAAGCCTACGAATTCTTTGCGCTCGACTTTAGTTTATTGCAATCGGTAATGATGATGCGTTTTTTTTGTTTAAATAATTACTTCATAACTCATTCCATGTTTTTTTAATTACAGATGCTCGGAGCCACCGCTACCTACCTTGTAATATTATGCCAGTTTAATTCTGGTCAGAATTCTTCGATGAAATCGTCACAGGAATGAATAAACAATCGCATGTATTCCCCAGAGTGGTGCAGGTGAAGCTGATCGATACAATCGGAATCTTTTAATCCGATTGAAAGGCGTCGGATGATAACGTGACAAGATTTATCGCTAATTTGCGTAACTGACGTATAGTTTTTCAGTTTCAAAAGTCACCTCATCGTTCGCAGTTGCATTGGGAAAAATATTCCACCTTCAACGATGAAATTGCTACCGATTAGTTACAAACACTTCATAACTTTCCTAAAAGTATATGTGAACTTTTCCAAAATCTTCGGTCTGGCCCCTTTTTCCGTCAGGATTACAACCGAAGCGATGAGCCCTCACCGCATTTTGGCTCATGGGGGACCGGCTTTCGTGGATTCGAAATTCGGAATGATTTACAATGTTCTAATAATAACCCTGCTCGTAGGAACGCGGATATATATGTCGTCAGGAAATTTAGCCGTCGATTACGATGCCAAAGATTCCATAACTATAGCGATATGGGTGTTCCAAGAATTCCAGGCTTTTTTTACAGTCGTTACAGTAGTCGGTTGTTGTGGATTTAGGCAAAAAACTATCACGAGTATAATGAACAGATTATTGAACACGGATGTTCTACTCAGCTCTTTTCTCAATAAAAGTTATCAAGAATTTTCGATATCATACTATTTCGCGCACATTTTTTTCACTATTTCAACGTGGTGTTTTTACAAATACTCTGAACTTACCTTTTATGGCCGATCAAAGATATTGCTTCGGAATATTTCCGGTATGCTTGTTGTAATAATGTACATTTTTACTGTAAAGTATGCGATAATCGTTGGCTCGATAGCCAGAGAACTAAAAAACTTCAATGAAATTTTGTCAGAATTCAATGAGTCGAGTGACAATGAATTAATAAATCCTCACAACTCCGCTGCTACAGGATTAGATTGTTCCGTATCATCGATAACTCGACGAAATAATCATGTCTCCGATCAATTAGCCTCCCTCAAATTACTCCACACTATTCGTAACACGCTTACAGAAATCTCAAAAGATGTAGAAAATTATTTCTCATTTCCCATAACACATTGTATACTTGCATTTTTCTTAGGTATTATTACATATGCTTATGCGGTAGTGTCTAAATTCCTGACAGGAACAGAAAGCTCTTCGTTCGATTATTCTTTTTTAAAAGTCGCCTCTTGCTATTGCATTATTTGTTATCCTATGATTCTACTCTTTGAGAATGTTAGAAGAACTCTGAATCAGGTGAAGATCAAATCTGTTCAGTCCTTTAACAAAAACATCACAAATATTTAGTTGCTTTTCTCTATTTACTTTAAATAAATCCGTCTTCATTTTTTAACCCACAGGCCAATACCACCGGACACATCGTTCACACTTTGCTTCGCAGATCCAACCAACGAGATATCAAAAGAGAAGTAAAATATGTGTGCAATCTCTATTTTCTATATATTCCTCATTATGTTTATAATAATCAACATTCTTCCCTGTACCTTTAGCTCGAACAATTTTCCAGTCAATTGCTACACGAAAAGATCAAGTTTACAGCGAACGGATTATTCTCATTGGACTTCACGCTGCTACATTCGGTGAATATACCTATTATGATAATATCATTTCGATGTATTGATTTTTCAGAATTTTACCTCATATACTAATGGTTTCCAATGCAGATGTTAGGGGCAACAACGACCTACCTCGTTATTTTGATACAGTTTAATACTGCGGGCAATGAGAAAATTTCCAGACCATTAAGCGGAGTCGGACGATTTGGAAATGAGAATATTAACACCAATGATAATAATCATACCAACAGTTATATTCACAATGCTACTTGATAGTTTTTTTTTTTGTTTTATTATATTTATATAGCGATCAGGCTTTTCCTACATGCACACGAGATATATTTCGATACAATTATTAACAACTATATTTCATAATATAGGCTCAATTGAAAATATCCACGATGTTTATATAAATTACGATCGTATTTGATCTTCATTCGGAACATTACATTACATATAATAATTTATTCTTCTAGTCGCTTGCAGTTATTCATTTATCTATTTTGTTGCATCATCTAATTTTTAATCACAACCAAACAATACTAATACTTATTCATCGTACTGGGGTGGTTATCCGATAGATAATATTATCTCAGCTTTGAGATTATAAAAATCTCCGTGTATATTGAACATATTCACCTAAGCATTCTAGTTGTATATGTATATGCGATAATATATAGGTAATACATAGCAAAATAAATAATTATCCGCTTACATAAAAAATGTTGTATATATAATTACACGTAGGTATATATTTATATTAATTATCATATATACTTATGTCGTACTAATGTAATAATTTTATATACTTTCACTTATAATTCACTTATCATTTGAATATTTTCCACCGAAAAATCAATTTAATATTACCGATTTGAAATTAATAACTTGCTAGAGGCCGAAAACAGAACCCTGTATAACAGTGATTAGATGATTGGAATGATTGTAATTTTAAGCTCATGGATGGATTGTGAATATTGTATAGAATATACATATGTAAGTACCTATTTATCAATTTTAAGGCATCAACTATCTGTAAAAATTATAGCTTGATTTTACCAGTAGCTTCGATAACGCACGTTGTTACAGGATTCGAAAATTAAATTCTTACACTTATCAAATGTCCATACACCGCTCTTTGCGAAGAAGCCCTTATGGGTATGTATAAATCTAAAGTACCATATAAATAGAATACTATACAAAAATCGATTTTATTTTTGTTTCTTTTTTTTTGTCGTCTTTCGTTCACGGTTTTCTTTTCTTTATTTTTTTTTTTTTTTGTACTGAGATTATAATTTTTTGATAAATATGATCGTCGTTTGATTATTAGACACGTTACAATGATTAGCAAATAGCAATTTTCATTCCACAAATTGTTATCGATTCTAGTGTATGTTGTACATTAAATTTTGATATACTTTCGCTCCAGCAATTTATATATTTCACACTCTTCTAATAGTTTTCATTAATTTGAAAAATAAATAATTATTACATGAAATTTTAATGCCGACATCAAAATATATTTGCAATTTTTGTGGTTTTTTCAAATTTTTTTTCATATAATTATATGTAATAGACGATTCAATTATCTATAACTAGATTTGTAAATGGCCAAAAATGTTTTTTTTTTTGTAATTTCATTTCATTTATTCAGACGGATGTCTCGGCCGATGTAGTCCCGTTCGCCTTCATTGGACTCGGGGATTCCTTTGATCTTATCAAATCAACCTAGAATTATATTTTGGGAAAGAAATATTCAGTTCTAATCTCTATGATTATTACATACTCCACATTGAGAGTGTCTGACGGCCATGCTATAGTAATGAATTATGTAAAAAATAAATATATCACATGCAAATTATAATGTATGTATATATTCTAGACGCTAATTCTAAATCAATCTATGTATATGTACAGGCAAAGTGTAGTATGAACATATTCTAATATTCTACATAATACCTATGTACAGTTGAAAATAAATAAATCAGAGAACATTCGATTATTTTAGTGTATAAGTTATTATTATATACATATGTAAGTATAATAAGTATGTTTCTAAATAATATTGCGCATGCCATTTACAGAGTGTTTCTTTGTGACGGTGTCTCGTGTGATTTCCTCTGCGATTATCGAATAGGTAATTCAAGTATAAATGTGTCATTTACAAATGAATAAAGTATAGGTAATTTTTTTTCTCTAGAATTCAGTGTCTGTTTGGTGGGTCACCTTTATCGATATTCCACAGTCATCTTCTTCCTCTTCAGTCATAGTTGTTAATCTCGTAGTCTCGTCAGCCGTTATCAACGACGCTTGATCCTTAGCCCTGTGCTTTTTTTGTTTTCCAACGCTGGAACAATAATTATTGAGTAGTAAAGTATTTCAATGTTTCATTGGCGTAAGACAAACGTATAATGATAATAATATTGATAATAATAATAAAATAAATTTGAATTAATGAACTTACCTCAGTAGCTTAGATTGTTTGCTAGGTTTTTCACCTGCAGTAGCGTTACCATCTTTGTACGGACCTGTACTACCGGATTTCCCTTCGTTTACTTGCTGCCAAATTCCGGTTTTATTCACCTCCTCGCTGATGTTTATACTGGCCAGTGGAATTTTCATTATATTTCCGTTTGCCAGAGGAATTTGAAGATTCCCCGATGGTCCGAAACCCAAAGGTTTATCATCGTCCTATTTAAAACGAGTTAAATCCATTCTCAAAAACATCTCATCGGAATACGTATAGAAATATCTTTATAATTGAAGCTGCTGTTATCATGCGTTTTTTTTTGTTTCTTTTTTTTTTTTTTTGTATCCTATTTTATAAACAGGCAATATTTAGCTGATTCATAGAACTTTATAAGGAATAATAAACTAACCAGCGACTCCAAAAATACAACAAAAAATGAGCATCTCAATAATGTGTTAAAATTGACACATTTTATCTAACTGCATTTGGTATTCAGCCTATAAAGCTTAATTGTCTTCGTTTTCTAGTCTAAGATAAGTAACAGAGCTGCGATCTGATTGGATAATCGTACACACCTTTTTTTTTAAACATATGTACCTATATGAAAACAAATCCATCGACGTTTATATTTATAGATATTGGATTCGATTTGTTCTTTAGTTTCTCTAAAGGAGAATTGTAAGCGAGTATGGTAACATATCTATTATAGGATATGGGGGAGACGGGGGACAGGGATGCTATGTACGTTTCTATGTACCCGTGTTGAAATGGATGAGAAAAAAGAATGAACTAAACTAGCGAATGAAGTAGTGATAAAATAATTTGATGATTCAAATAACATAATATACTATACATATGATATATAATATATATTTACAATGAAAATTATGCGTGATTTGTATATATCTATATATCTACGTATGTAATACATGTTTATGTGTCAATGGTATAATCATACACATTAGATATAACGCAATAACAAAATTCATGAAATAATAATTGTTCAAAGAAAGCGAAATAAAATAATATGTTTCCATTCCCAAATATTCTGTTCTACGATCCTGTTAAAAAAAAAAAAAAACCAAAATCAATTCAATTACGATGTATCTAGATCAAATGTTCTAATTTTTTTTTGTTGTTTTTCTTCTCTCATCCCAGGAAGAGCTTCGAAATTTATTGTCTTTATATATTATATAGGTATATAGGTGTAGTGTTGAGCTTTTGGAGTATAAATGTAGTGTGATATTTTAATCCATCTACGGCGTTGATTATTATTATTATTATATGCATATAATTGTATATTTATGTGTATACTATATTGTCATGTGTATATCAAAGTAGAAAGATCAGTTGTTCGTTCTACTATCTATATGGCTACCATAAAAAGTTAGAATTGTTACACCGTGTGACATACGGAATTACATGATTTGTAACTATCATAATGAATAGAGTAGTTTGAAGAACGTGTGAATAGTAGTTTATCTATATAGAAACGAAATAACGAGACCTTCTGAAATAACAATAATAATAATGGTAACAATAACTACACATATGTGTACTACGTTTAAGAATAACTGCAGTTGAAAATAATAGAATCATGACAAAGTTGTTAATCGAAAAAATAACAATAATAATGGCGATATTTTTTGGAAGTAAAAACGATGTATGAAAAAATACTGTGAATTGACGAATAAACTAAATAGATGGTATACAACAATTAATAAATTTTAGATTAGAAATGGTTATCCAATACTGGAGTAACGGTTACGGTGACCACGGGTTTAATTGGGATTTTATTATTTCCCGTAGGCCCCGTGATCTCCGACCGTTAGCTACGGCATGTTATTGCCCTCAGAATTCGTGTTCCAGTGCTAACCTCGCCGTCCTCAAGTTGTCGCATGTCGTGAGCATGTTTTTTGCTGGTTTCGGGCATGACGTCGTCCAAAATCTTCATCTCACGCCTCGTGAAGAACAGGTCTAAGGATTTCCTGATGCCGATCATCACGACAAGCTTTGTTGAGGTTTTTTTGGAAAAAAGAACACAAGTATTAATACGCGTATTGAGATTTCGTGTTTTTTGTTTTTAATCTTGTTCAATTAAGATCATGGTTTTTAAGCTTGCGAATAATAAACGATATAGCCAGAAAAAAAATTGAAAAACAATAATTAAGTAGATAAATAAACAAATAAATAAATAAATGAATAGATGAGAAAGAATAAAATAATATTATTAGAGTTTTCGTACCATCAGAGGAAAGAGTATAGACGTAGAGCTGAAGGATTTAATGACCCAAAGACAGATGAGACAGGCCAATTGAATAATCGTAAATATGTGCACACGTTTTATAGGAACCTGAAAAAAGTAAATAATTTTTTCAGAAAACTTAATTTTTTTCGCCAAGTAACAATTGTAATAAATCCACCTGCAGTGCAATACGTAAGCGTATAAAAATATTACGTATAACATTGGTAAGCAAAAAAAAATATATAGTTATTTCATGCATTGAGTTATAAGTTTTTTTTTTTTTTTTTGAAATAATTTTAACAATAATGTGAATTCCAAAATACCTGACGAAGGAACATGTAATCCGGTTGATATTTTACGGGCATGAGCATTATTAAAATTCTATCAAAGAATTGAAGTCCTTTCAGTGAAGCAACACCCATGTATAGGAAGACGCCGAATAAAACAGGCATCGGAATATGCCTGAGCATGGATGTCAGGAAAACGGAACACCCGATCATGAGGAATATCAGAATATGAGTAACTCTCTGCTCCCTGACTCCCAAAAACTGGGGCTTTTCTCCTGGCGCAGCGCATTCTGATTCGAGTTTCAATGAGTTTACATGATTTATCGATAACACTGTAGCGGCAACAAACCATGGAAGACCCATTACTGAACATATTTCTATGAGCACTGCAAGAACGAAGAGATCGAGATGGTAACCGCATCCTTTCTGCAAAAAAAACAAACCATTAAAATCGATGACGGGATTTTTATCTACCCAGTGACGGGATTCTATTTTATCTTTTTTCTGCATACCTTCAGCTTATTCTCTTTCCGGTTTACAATTACCGCGGTTATTTGTTGGTCCATGAATATCAAAATTGTACCAAGAAGGGCGGGAAGAGCTGCGACGATGGCACTCCACCATGGGTTTTCCTGAAATGGCCATATAACCCATCCACGCCCATCCAAAGTTGGTTTAAATTCCTGAGGCACTTCAAGTTTAGGGGTCGCGATACCGACGAAATGGTCGAGAATTGACATTGAAAATATCGCTATTAAAACAGCGAAATCACTCACTATTTGCCTCACCTGTGTAAATTATAATTGATAAGATAAAAATTATTTACTCTTTCGTAATTATATTTACAGACAAATGTCATACCTTCGAAGGAAAGAACAGGGCGTTCTTAAAGTCTTTGAGTTCGACAGAGAGTAAGAATGTCCCCATGAAGAGGATAATCGACATGAGGAACACGTCGGGAATGTAATTTGGTGTGTTACAACCTTGACCTTCAAGAGTACCGTTGAAAAACTGCAGACAATCAGAGAGAAGCAAATTATAGAGACAAATTTTATAACGTAGCATTGACGTCACCGTAATAACAGGGTACATTGTACCCCTTATTTATACAAATCATCATATTTGGTACAATCTTTGGCACCGAATTTTCATCTTTTTTCTCTTTACCTGACACTCTAATTTATCCAGGCTCGTCCAATTCACGGTTTCCAAGCTCGGAGAAGAACCGGGTACAGTAACATTTGGCGGTTTACACCAGCAATCGTAATTCAGAACCTCATACCCATGGGTGTTGAGGGGATATTTTTTACCAATCGATAAAACATTCTCCACAGCCTAAAAAATTATATTTGATAATTATAAAATTAAATATAAAATGTGGGACCCCAAAATCTAACCCATTCGTTTACCTTGTATATAAAAATGAAAGCGATAAGCGTTGCAAAATTCTCCTCTGTAAAACGCGTGATGTAACACACGAAGGCACTGGCATCGATGGCGACCAAAATTACCAAAATTATCGCTATCCATGTACCGATCCAAAATCTAAAGGACATGTAATTCCACTCCGACGATCTGTAATTAAAGATCAATAAGCGGAATGTGAGGGATAATATGAATTAGACTTTTAAACATCTCTCTAATTTTTTACTGACTTGCAAAATTCGTAGACTATAGTTTCAAATACTAAAACCGGTCCGGTTGATCCTAAAATGGTGAGCGGCTGACCAGAGAAGAAACCATAGCCAATACCGCAGACGAATCCCGATACCAAAGATTCCATAGCGGCCATATTTTTACCAGTAGCTTCGCTCAAAAGGCCACCGAATGTTATTATAGGCGATAGACAGGCGAAGTATAAAAATATAAATGACGCTATGCATTGGAGAGCAAGAGCGTCCTTGAAATCTGACCAATAGAATGGTGCTTTTCTTTTAATGTCATTTCGGAGACCACCGAATAATCTGCCGGTTCTGGAAAGACCAGACGCCTCTCTTTGCTTCAATTCATCCGCCTCCTCGTCGAATTCCTCTTTAGGTTTTTCTTCCTTCGGCCTTTTTCTCGTATCCTGTGAACTCGAGTCAGCAAATTGAAAGGTTCCGGTATATAATCACTTGAATCAAAAAAATCGTTGACTCACCTGAGAGGGAATAGCCGCAGGTGGTTCGATCCTGATTGTCGGATCCCATTCCCCTGGTGGAAGGACTGTGACAGCGTCCAAAAATTCGTCGACACCAGCCAAAAGATGATTCCGATTTTTTGCCTTGTACGCAACGTCGTGGAAAACCTCGTCGGACATTAAAGTAGCCATAGCTCTTCCTATTTCGTGAAAACCAGAGCTGCCTCCCTAAAAATATTATATTCACGGTTACTGAATGACGGTTTCTTTCTCTCTTTGGTTCTGAAAAATCTTTGTGCAACGTGAACTTTTGATTTCCGTTCCCTTTTATTATCCTATTTTGTTTCATTCACGACAAAGCGCGAATCTTCTTTATCTTCTTTACTTGATTTTTAAAAACCTACCGTCGGTCCAAGAAGTACAAAAATAAATCGAGTCGGGACAGGAACTTCAGTTAGATCTCCCATGATTCCTGCTTGACTCAGACGGATGAATGCTGATAACGTTTTGTCGAGAAAATCCACCTCTCCGACAAGAATATTGCTCGCTTCAGCCCCCGGGGGTATTTTTCTCATAAAATGCGTGTTACCCTGAAAGTAATATTATTCCCGATTATAGAAAGCGATTAATTTTTTTGTCGTACTGTAACTTCAACTTCCAACTATTTATTTAACACAGACCCTGTGATTTATATCCCCATTTTCTAAAGCAGAAGAGCTGTGATTTCGGCTGATTGAAACGCTGCTCGGGCTTCGATCAATTCCGTTACCTCCTGTTTCTTGGCCTGCAACAACCTTAGCTTACAGCCTACTGCGTGATGTGCAATGAGTATATAATAATCGATGAGCGAAATATGTCTTACGATGAAAAATTATTCAATTTTCGTATCTAGACTCATCGAACGACGCAGTTCGCTCGTTCGTAGGAAAATAAAGGAGGTTTTCAAGAGTCTGGAATGCGTTATTCATATAGCTATGGAAGGCAAAGCGTGCAATAAGTGGGGAATGACAATAAAAATATGCACGATGCAGTCAAGCATTTACTGTATAAACAAGAAGCCAGCGATTGTGGAGATATAAAGACATCGCGGCTAAGGTAAAAAAGCATTTTTACCGAAGCTGCCAGGAATACCAAGAAGACGACCTGCAACTCCTGCATTTAGAGCCCCGCCACTTCCATGGCTTGTTACACCAGCTATCACTGGTGCAGAATTTGATTCTTCCACTACAAATAAGCACCAACACCAACAGTGGTTTATTTACAAGGGCTCACAGCACTTATCAGGGTTGTGTAATATTCACGTGAATATTTTTTGTTCATTTCCATTCTTTGAACAGAAGTGTCATTTTTTTTTCTCCAGATTCAATGAAGTGATAATTATAAAAGCAAGCTAAAGAAGGAATAAGTTTACAGTTTTTGTTTTCGGCCATCCCCTGAATGAAAAAAAAAAAGAAAGTGGTTTCTCAGTAAAGGGTTGCAGGATTCAGATAAAATGGTGTTAATTTATTAATTGTATACGACATCAATCAAGACGTGCTAATGGTTGGATCGGAAGAGCTGTAGATTATATTGTGACTGATGAATGATTGTCGAAATTTCAATATTTTTCTGCGAAAGATACGTGGTCAGACATACTATACCGTGAACGATGTTATACACGTGGGCGTATAGTAGAACATTAAATAGAAACTACGATAGTGATAAACATCCAAAATTATTCAATATAGAAATCAGTGGGATTATTTTATAGTATAAGTTCGATAGATTGTGACAACAATGAGAAACGAGAAGATAAAAATCTCTTGAATGCGATCATTAAAAAATTAGAGATCGAACATACTACTACCTCCAATTACTCGCTAACCTTTGAGCTGAGCAGTAGGGAACCACGTCGTGAAACCCACTACATGAGGGATGTTGAATTCAGCTGATAAAAATCAAACGAAATTCAACAAATTAATATGTTTTTTGTTCATCACCCAGCGAAGTCGCGTTAACGCTTCTATATAATCTTTCTCATTAAATTCGTATCTCCGAGGCACAAAGAATGATGATAATATCTCATACGTATACAATTGATGTGCTAAACTACTTTACAGTTTTCAGTTTCTTCGAATCACTACAGCTTTCGTACACACAGTACTTATCTACGCGTGCATAATTAAATCTCTTGCCACCGCAGCTATACGCGACGAGCGTGACGACTTGTTATAACTTGGGCGCTAACTTGGTAACCGAATACGTTAAGTTATTTATCCCTTTAAATCGTAAAAGCGGTTACGAGATTTACATTATCCATGTGAGAAATGCAAAGGAAAATTTATGAAATGATATGAAAAAGCTGGCGACGTCGATACTGATCGTTAGCTGTTTTAACAAGGTTGATAATTGGTTAGTTGATCAAACACTGGCGTTGCGGAAGGACATAATACAAGCGGGTTTTGTTAGGACCACCATCATTTTGAAGCCGTTTGACTGGCCTAAGGAGTACCTGGTACCAGGAGGTAAGGCCCTTTCGAGTCCTTTGCCTCTTTGGAGAGAAGATTTGTGTTCGGATTTGGACAACTTCTGCTACGGGAAACACCGTCCCGTGAATCGTCGCCTGCAGGGACATAAGTGTCCCCGACAGGACGTCTCTCCTGCAAATCTGACGTCAACAACGAATGCAAACCACATGAACAGTCACAATCTGAAACCCGAATTCTAATTTAAACCTAAATAATTGGTTCTTTTTCAACTGTACAGAATTCTCGCACGCCACACATTATGTCTTTTGGTTTTATTGTGGACTTAAAATCATAAGTATGAAAACGATACGAGATTTAAAAACAATGATAATCCCAATAATAATAATAATATAAACCCCTCGAAACTCTTTTTGTGAACATTATATATTACCTTATGTCATCCGTGTAGGTGTGTACGATTTATATTATAATTTTCATAGTTTTTATAGTAGAAAACACGTATAATAGAAATTGATTTAATTATTCCAATCACTCACTTTTGGACGACGAATGATTTCTTCCGATTTCCGCTAGCGATCTGATTATCGGTAACCTTGACATGTTGTTATCCTTACGACGTTCGTGCTGATGTCTGTGTCTGACGAGAAGAGCTTCTCGGACCTATAAAAATTCGAAATGTCGTTGCATAATATCAGGAATTTATACTCCATCATCCTGATTACCTTCTCTCGGGATTCTGTGGGCAGTACATTCTTGTTAATCATATTGTCAAGGACAAGATCAGCAATTTGTTCCAAACTAGATGCTTCCATATCGAGCATAACAGTTCCGTTTAATAGAAGACTACGAAGTTCGAATAGTGAATGCAACGAAAGAGTCGCTACGTGAGGTTTGCTCCATCTGTTTCCACCCTCTTCAACGTCCTCTTCGAATTTTATCCACCTGCGCAAAAATAAAAGACGATTAAACCTGCAATCAATCATCAATTGGCAAATACCGAATGGGGAAAAAAATTACCTCGCAGTTTCCTTCCACTCCATTTCATCGCCATCTTTAACCAATTCCTCCATTTCGGAGAATAACGGATGAGACTCGTGGGCGTCATCGCCAACCTCTTCTCCCAGGATGAATTGCACCCTTTGAGCCGGTGGAGTGACTAAAAAAGAAATTCTCCCAGTTAATCGTCGCAATTCTCCTCGTGAAATCGTCTCTCGAAAGCATAGAAAAGAATTCTCGCATTTTTTATATAACTGTACTTTGAAAATTTCATCCGCCCGTAATAATTCCTTCCGCTTGGTACCTAACATACGTATGCTAGCATATTACATAGAACAAGGAATTTCAATTATCCTATGTTGTAATTTAATAAGAGCTGCTGACTTACTCGGACGGTCTGAGTCGGAATCATCCTTCTCTCCAGAATATTGTCGTGAATGATGGTGTTTATGATGGCGTTTGTGTCTCCGTTCGCCGGGTAGATGAACACCCACGTAGACCGTGTGCGCTCTATGACCTGGAAAATATATCGTGTGAAGAATGCTTTTACGTATACATAGAACGCTTTATCGAAAAGCTCAACGCCAGCTTTATACCTATTTACAAACATATTATACAAAGGTCAAGGTCTGCGGATTAAATATTTTATTAATTGTTTCCTGACAATTGACTCCAAAAATTTGATATCATGTACAACATCGATGTGTATTGGAAGCTTAAAAAATGAATCGATTAAACGCATAGATATTATATCATACATAAACGACGGTTACTTTCGCAGTGTCTGTATAAAAGCGGATTGGCTCGTGAAGCTGCAGATGGTTGTGTAATTCATCACAGGTATATAGGTATAGGTAAACGTACCTGTACTGCTGCTGTTTTGTAAAAATATATAACGATTTACGAAGCACTTCTATACGGACTTTTTATATACCTATACCTATAATGTATTGTACACAGAAGCCAAATCTCTACCTGACCTATTACACGCGAGCTCGTAACATCAAATTTTCTGAAAGCTTTCAATCCACACCTTTCACCCTGTATATCGTTTCAACTATTTCATATGAAAATCCATTTATTTTTACCTTCGAAGTCCTTTTCCGTATACGATTGATGGGTTTGTCTGGCGCCAGGATCCTTGGGTGCTTCATCGTCGCCCCCGGGACCAGCGCCATGTCTCGGTCCACCGCCTGGCTGCATCCACGTTCTGTAAATTTTTTGTGATAATAAAACAGTTGTATAAATTTTATACGAACGATTCCAAAGTAGAGCCTCGATATTTTTCCGCTGTGAATCGATCGAGAGTTTAGATATGCAGCGAAGGGGATATATTGTCTTCTTTACCACAATATCCCCTCGAGTGCGATATCGTTCGCAGACATCAAAGTAAAATTTATCATACCGCGCTCGTGACAAATCAGGATGAAAAGAGTGGGCGTTGTTTAATGTATTCGTCAAATGAAGAACAACAAGAATTTTCTCACAAGGTTGCGGTACTACACCGCGAATATGTATAATTCATAAATATAGGTATATTATTCTCATCATATCTGGAGTGAGCAGGATGAAAAAGATAAAAATAAAAAATCAGACTCAGCACGACACGAATTTCAATTATTATTGTAAAACAATTCTACCTATAGCTTTATTATCCCGATTCATAATTTCAGGGTCTGAGATCGACGAGCTGTATATGTGTACCGGAAAAACTTAATTTCTCCACGAAATTTATTTCACCTTGTAAAGATTAAATCTCATTCATCCTGCTGTTATATTTGGATGCTGAAAAGCTGCTGCTGCTGTTGACTGTTGCTGCTGGAGGAGCAAATCAATCGGAGTCAACGTCCGGATTTGAGATGTGTTAGTTTTATGTTCAAACAATATATTCGTCATGCAAACCCACCTGCTCAAGCATTTAATACATAAGACAACATACACCCCGATCCATAAATTGAAATGTAAAGGATGTCGCCGAGCTGTGATTTAAAATTTTACTAGCGTAATATTTCTAATAGTACGTAGTTGCGTTTGTACAGAATTTGCTGACGTTCAAACAACTGGCGCCGCGTACGATGCGTAAAATTTCGCATATGAATGAACTGGTATATGAATCATTTATAATCCTAGCTATCATAATAACGCTGAATAATTTATCGTATCTTTTTTTCGAAAAAAATTCATTCAAATGATAGCTAGCTGGATAGTTAGATAGAAATGATAGCTACCTTGATTTAGTCTCGGTAAAATTTGCAAGCACAATTTTTCAGCGCAACGTCGGCGACTCGGGTCGTCGGGTATTTCAACTTGTGATGATGAATTTAATTTGTTATGAAATATTTTTCCCGAATATATGAACGTTGTGTTTAGTCAATAACGGTATATACTAGACGCTTTCACGATAGACATTCCGAAGACACTCTGAGTCGAGTTCAAGTCTATCTCGGTTCTTTATATCTATTCACAAGATATACCGTCGAACCATGTGCCCGGATCGTAAAAGATTCTGGGTTAGGTGTGAGGTATAAAGTATATATACTATAAAGGTATAGACATATGGAACATTCAGGCAACTTCTTAACACGTGATTTTAAACAGTTGGTGCAAGCACGCCGTTCGAGTTAGCCGAGGCGCGGTTCTTATTAACTTGATCGATTATTGTTATTATACTTATCTGAAAATCACTCATTTTCATGCTCTTCTATTCTCACACGTTAAGTTTTACATCTATTAATATAGTATACGAGGAAAATGTATATGTAACGAAACTAAATAACGTAGCAATTAAATTAGAGTTAACAAATCAGATGAGCATCGCACATGTCTCTCGTAAGGAGATTATTACCGTCGTTAATTGTTATGCAATTGAGAATACGTGAAGTTAAGATCCCGGCCTTGGAAAGAAAACACAAGCATAATCTTATAACGATTTCAAAGACTGCATATGCTGATCCTTGACATACTGCGCGGAACTGGAAATTATAAAATTCAACATTGATCGATTATCGCATAATAATTATAGTTGGGGAATTGATTTGCATTTTTTATCTTTATCACCGTACTTCTTTTTCAGCTCTTTACATGTATAATGAACGTGCAGCGCGCGGAGACCTGATGGCGCCCAACCTGAGCCGATTACTTTATTCAATTAAATGTATGTTCAATCCAACTTAATTATGAGCTCTGCTGACCCGACAACTGGGTGCTGAAGCTCATCCGATTATCGATTACGAAACAAATTCAATCACGTCGAGAGAAGATCGTATGGATTATCGCCTGCATGATACACAGTCCAGTCAAATTATGATTTTCCTGCGGAAAAACTTAAAATGGCCAAAAAGATATCTTGAAGGTCGTAAAAGGTAAAAATCATCATTAGTTTTTTTTCCACGGTTTTAAGGAACGGAGAATGATAATAAAAAACAAATAATTTTGTATCTTACTTACAATCCGCAGGACCAGCTATTTAACAACTCACAGTATATATCGGTGAAAGACAGTATGAATATATTGAAAAATAAAATAACCAGTTTGAAAATGTAAAGGTAAATAACTTTTAATGAGAAAAAACTACCGAGCGATATACACGCGCATACGTATTATAAGAAATTTATATGTTATATTTATTATCGTTGCAACATGGAGTACGAGCATATATTTATACGGAAATGTTGGCACGTGACATTGCTAGACCGCTTTATAACGCAAACAATGACCATATTCATGCAAGTTACCGACGACGACTGTTTCGCTAAATTATAAGCTATAGAGCTGGATAATTACCCATGTGAAAAATAAAAATAATAATAACAACAACAACAATAATAATAATAATAATAAAATACAATAAAATAAAAAAATAAATTGCGATGAGTTCATATCCACGAGCGATAAGAGGAAATCGCTCCGCCCACAACCTTGGTAGTTTTTAACTTTATGATTATATAAACGCATCTAGGGTAATAATTGTTCTGTTTTATCGAATTTGTAGAATTTACTATCGTAGATTCTCAGGTAGACCGAAGTGTTATACAGAAGTAGATGTGCTGCATGTACCGTATTATCAGACAGCTGATGAAGCTTGTAATTTCGAAAGTCATTTACTGCAACAAGCTAGGCGATAAACATAATAAACGCATCCACAATCAAGAGGTAAACGATTATAAAAAAAAATTTGAAGGTTACATATTTAATTAGCGGAAATTTTGTAACGTGCTGTTATATCATTCTCACGGTTATAAATTACATGATTACGAATGTGGAGTTTACATTAGAATTGGCGCAAAATATGAATGAAATCATATCTATTAACATGATCGATGTTGTAATTGTATGAAATTATCGGGCAATCAAGATCACTTTTTCTTAGAATCTTAATCAACGACGCACATGGAAAATACGAGTGAAAGATACAGAAGCATTTTCTCATGTTATAGTTTACCGCAAATATTCTTACGAATAATTATTAGTGATATGACGAGAACATATGCTTATTCACGTAGATTATCGGCTTATAAGATATATCGTATATCATGTAATCGATATCAAATCAAATCGGCATATCTCTTGCAAACTTTGGACAACACGACGGATAAGCCGCTCTTGAGATAGAAATTTTGAGAGTGCGACTTTATTTAGATTCATCGTTCAAGAAAAAGTTTTAACCAGTTTTAACCAGATTTAGAATATATTTGTAGAAAATAGATGATCGTATAATCGTAAATTGTCTTACTTTTTGGATTAAAATCTCTCAGTGTCCGATTAACGATCGATTATTTCTAAGCCCCTCTCAATTCAAATCGGTCATTAACGCTCCGCTCTTATTATCACTCCATCAAAACTCGACACTAAATGAACGCATAATTGCGTCGGGTAATTGCTGAACAAAATGTATTTCAGGGACAACAATTCAGGATTAATAAAATGAGTGATAATTAATTGAAAAATTAGTTTGCCTATATGCTGTCGGATGTAGATATACGTGACTTTTACCTCTACATCTATGAGACTCCGTTTATTTATTACATCATTTTAGTCTATAGCTTCGAAAAGTTCTCGAGTAGCCTTTAAGAACTGCTATAAATATTGCAAAAACAACTCATTTTATTTCCAAACATACGAGATCTGAATCTGATGTCAGGTTAAAATTATACTTTCGTCTTAACCGATTATAGCTCCCAAGCGAACTTGGAACAGACCTTCGGTTTTTGGCCTCTAAAAATATAACAAAATTACATAAAACCACCATGTGACAAATGTTTTCTTTGCGAAAAATTCCCGCTCTTTCAGAATCTGGACTCGGTTTTTCAAGATTATTTTCCCAAAATTAAATATGGCTGCTCAAAGTAAGACGGATACGATCAATCTCAAGTCGAGTAGCATCTTAATTCGTTGTGGAATCTTATAAGACCTCATTATCAGACGCTGCAAAGAGGAACAGTCATTATCTGATCTACTGTTAGATAGGGCAACTATAATGTCAAATTTCGCGATTTATACTAGAGGGAAATCTGTTTTAAATTTGAAGAACTAACTGGTTATAACGGATTGAATATTATAGGAAACCATAAAGATATATAAGGACGAGAAACTGCGTTCATAAATTTTATGTTTAGTACCGCAAATAAAAAAACCATCTTGCCGATGTAAATTACTACGAATAACAATCAAATCAATGTATTTTACCTTTCTGCAGAAAATAACGCTTGGAAAAGTGATCAACTTGCAGAGAACAACGATTGAATTTTATTTATTTATAATGTTATTTCAATAACTGTAGCACTTGAAATTTTTCGATCATCACAATTTTTCCTATATCAATGTATTTAAATTTGATAACTTTTATTGTTGAATATAAAGCAGGAAATTATCCGCCCCTTTATATTACGCACTGTTTTTGCAACTGAGGAACGTTATAAAAAGGAACAAATTGGTTCCTTCAATCACTGATTTATTATCTCGTTGATGCGAATTGATTGTACCTATTCAAATTTTAGAAAAGTCCCATCAATTTACCTACGCTGATCATCGAGTGAGTTATTATTTCAATAACTAACATGAATTGTTTAAAAAAGAATTTATCACAATATTTGACACTAACGCGGTTATTTCATTTTCTAACAAATATTACAACAATTATCATACCAATCAACAGTCATATAATTAAACACATGGGATATTATAATGAATAATAATACAACAAAGATATATTGATTCAACAATTGTTTATTTATTTACTTATATTTATTTATTTTGTTAGTGTTTTAATTATTTATCAAAAATGTCTGGAGATTATTTTATTAAACATCGCATTAACTTCACGCAAATGATCGAATACTCTTGTGTAGAAGATTACGCGAAAAGGGAACGTGCGATGCAAGGATTTTCCGCGGTTTACCGTCGCGCATCGCGTCTCTTCGGTACGACCAAACTGTTCGCACTGATACGAAAAGTCAGCCTTTACTTTACATCGTTCGTATTGATCCTCTGTGGGACGAGTGGCAACGGAATCTACGGCGCGGCTGTGCGAGGGAAAGACCATCCCCGAGATACAAATTCATGTCCTCATCCAACATCACTATACATATGTCTAGATCTCCAACAGATCGACGATCTCCAGATAAGTTCCCGGTTCCATTACAATTCTCATCCTCCTCTGCTGTTCATCTTTGAATCTTCCCACCCGCTGCTGCTACTGCAATCATTGATTCGGATCTGGCAAAGATGAAAGTCAAGAGATTTATTAGAGGAGGTGTAATCTCACTTTATCGTCATCTATGAATATCCATATTTGATACTAAGATTTTTCTCATTTATACCATCAAAATGGTATCGTTAAAATCCTTGTGATATAATTAATTCATAGTTTTTCGAATGTTACCTTTTGTTTGAAACGCTCACGATCAGTTTTAATAGATATCACAGCTCGGCACAGCCGCAGTAGCCTTTGTCCGAGGTGAAAGGGCTCTAAACACTAGACAATGGAGCTATCTGAAAACTGATTAACTCTTTTTCAGTGCTTTTTGTTTCTTGGATCTCATACCAGTTTTAATGGAATTAGCTTTAAGCATTGAAGTAATGTTGATACGGTCTTTGCTTCAGGAAGCGCGCGCGTTATCAAAGTATACGATGCATGATCTGAAGAAGACTTTAAAATTGTAATCCGGCGATTGAACTCTGCGCTCTCCTGTCTACAGGCATGTTGAGCAGATGAAATCTTGTTCAGAGTTAATAAATAATTTAATCGATAGATCAACTTTGCGGATCTGTCTGTAGTAAGATTCGAGTTGTTCATTTTTTCTTGGTAGAACGCGTGCGCTAACTTTGGAACAGAGTCTAAATTTAAATTATTATTGACAACAAAATCTTTAGTGTATTTTTTTCTCGTATACCTATATGATGTAATACATTTTCATTTTCATTCTCAGCTGTTGCTACCGCGGGCAGTTTGTCGCACCGGCAGTGCTCAAGATAGGAAACGCGGACGCTCCCACACATGAGAATTGAGATAACTTGGAAATCCTCACTGATTGCTCTGTTTTCGAGCAACGTTACAAAAGCAGTGGTTATACCTATAAACTGCATTACTGCATTAAATTCATTATACGTTATTGTAACAATTTATATTTGCGACACTTACCACGTACGTCGTATAAATTGAAATCATATTCAACCCTCGCGTAGCAGGAATTAGCTATAAAAAATTCCTTCATTCGATTATCCGTGTGTTATCACAGATAAGTGGGTCATCCATCCCACCAGCAATCATCCCTTACAATTAGTCGTTACCATCATAAGATTTGAATTTGTAAAGTTTCCATCGGCAGAAGGAGACTGCAGTTTTTTTATAATAATGTCTTTAAATTTAACCGCTCGGTGTCAGTAGGTGACGGCCCTCACTGGAGCCTCACCTCACGACTCTCTCCACAGCTCCCACCAGCTCTCCAGTGAGCGCTGCCATCTCTAGGAAGATAAATTGACGAATCTGGGGTTGAAAATTGGTTAAAATAATTGGTCAAAAGATAGAAGGGTTGTTTATAATTATAAAATGGCGTCCATTGTTCCCTGCCTCGCTGGTGAGCTATTCATATTTTATCGTTATAGAGTCGGTATTATCGATAACACTTAGCATCTGCTACCGATTATTGCTAATATGTCTTCAAACTGTTCTTTAATCATTTTACTGAAATAATCTCGACGTCGGCCGTGCAAATAGAAAATGAAAATGAAATTGTGTTGGGTTATGTTACCGCGTGACCTCAAAGGCCTGGAACATCATAGCCAGACTCCCCACTCATGATTTTTACCCTTTGCTTTATCACCAGTCCGAGGCTCGACCGGGACAAGCTTAGGTCATGGGCCGCCTACCTATGAAACTGTCACAGAATTTCCTCGTGACGATGGTAGATCCTGCAAGGGCATGCTCTTCAGTCCTGAAGGAAGATATTTTGCCTGGATCAATGGAATCTCCTTGAGAATAGCACTCACAGAAACTTGGCAAATCGTAGCTGAAATTAAGAGGCCTAAAATCTCTTCCATAAACTTTTCTCCAAAAGGGACTTACATCTCGACTTGGGAACCATTCATAGGTATGCTACCATCTGGAAAGATTTAACCTCAGCTTGATAATGATATCTTTTAGTCTCAAAAACAAACCCCCAAGGAAGTCCGAATCTCTGCATTTGGAAATCTGAGAATGGGGACCTTGTCAAGGATTTTGTGCATAGGAAACAATTGGATTGGTAAGAATTAAATTTACACTCAGGTGTGTCAAGTATTACAGTTCTTTCTGATGCATTCAATTAAAATGTAACTTTTTTCTGCCTTGTGCTAGGGAACCGCAGTGGTCTTCGGATGAGAATATTTGTGGTATGCTGGTGAATAAACATGTTCTCTTCTATGAAAATGCAGATTTTTCAAAGGTTCTTCACAGGATAAACCTAGGCACTGTAGCAAATTTCAGTGTAGCTCCAGGAAACCCACCCTATCACATTCTTTGTAACATGCCTGGTAAGTATAAATTTTTCTCCTTAGGATCGGGTCAAGGTCCCTTTCAGAACTAAAATAGATCTAAAATTTTATTTCCAGGCTCAGCTGGACAGCCATCGTTTGCAAGGCTATTTCAGTACCCGAAATTTGAGGCAGCGCAGTCGTTGGCCAACAAGAGTTTTTTTCAGGTAAAATATGCAGATGACAATAGCATCTTTGTAGTTCTGAGACTATTGATAAGTATTTCTGGTATACTATAGTCTGACCGGGTGGACATGTATTGGAATAAACGAGGTAGCAACGTCTTGCTAATGACCAGCACTGAAGTTGATAAGACTGGAGCCTCATACTATGGCAAACAAACCTTGCATTACCTTGATACAAAAGGCCAAACAACCATGGTGATGCTTGGTAAGTATTAGATGATCATTTTGATTGGTCAAAATGTTCAAAATCTTTGGTAATTAATTTCATTTCATGGTAAATCCAGGAAAAGAAGGTCCAATACATAGTGTCGAATGGTCTCCGAAACATGTTGAATTCTGTGTAATCTATGGATTCATGCCGGCCAAAACAACGCTGTACAACCTGAAATGTGAACCTGTTTTTGAATTCGGTATAAAACATCGGAACAGCATCTACTTTAATCCACATGGAAACAATATCCTTTTCTAATGCAAATATCTCTGATACCCGAAGCTATTGTCTTTTAATATTTTTTACCACTGACACGAATTGATCGAAATTCCTTGACTGCTGTGAACTTATGATCCTTGCTGGATTCGGTAATTTGAACGGTGGCGTGGAACTCTGGGACGCCGGTAGCAGGAAATTGATTGCAAGCCTCGATGCCGCTGATACAACTCTTCTCCGATGGTCTCCCGATGGTGAACATTTCGCTACCGCGACTACGGCTCCAAGACTTCGAATGGGAAATGGGTGAGTGCCACACCTCTTTGTCCACACCTGTTCGAATTCTTACCATGTCTGATAACCTCGGCTTTCATCAGATTCAAAATTTGGCACTATACTGGGACGCTACTATACGAGCGACCGTGGAACAAACAGGAAGAATTATGGGAAATACTATGGCAGACCTATCCTCGCGACACGTTCAAGGAAAAATCAATCAGTTATAAGGCGGTTGAAGGCATTGTGCCCAGCCAACCCCAGGGTAGGTACTGAAATAGAAATAGAACTTTATAATTCCGTTACTAAATTTCATTTCCCCCATTTACAGCGTCGAAACAAGCTTACAGACCACCTTCGGCAAGAGGGCAGATAATTAATTTTAAGCTCCACGACGATGTTGAAGAACCAGGATCGAAACCAGGCGGCGATTGTAAGTTAGCTGCGAATTAATATCCTATTTTCTGTGCAATTATTTCGTCAAATATATCTATTTAATCGTGTCAAATCTCATTCACAGCTAATCCCTCTAAGGCTTCACTAAAAATGAAGAAAAAGCGGGAAGCTAAAAAAGTCAAGAGAGAGCAAGAGGCAGCAGCCGCGGTTAGTGTCCCGGCGACAACGACAGTACCGACAACAACGGCGACAACGACGACGCGCCACCAAACCCCAGCAAAAACCTCTCGCGAGAATGGAACTGCAAACACTGCCGAACCCGAACACACCGATGATCCCGAAAAGACTAAAAAGATAAGGAAAGTCAAAAACGTAAGTTATCATATGCTTTTAATGACGGTTCCATGCTGCATATAACAAGTGCTAAATCTCTGTATCTTCTGTGATCCAGAAACTAGATGAAATAACGAAATTGAAGCAACGACTCGCGGAGGGTAAGCGGCTGGAAATTAATCAAATGGAAAAAATTAAGAAGGAAGCTGAGCTACTCATCGAATTTAAAGAATTGGTTTTGTGATATCACAACCTTCTCAGCAATTTCCATACGAGGTAATATGATGACGTACAGTAAACCAAGGGTATTGCGTGATACATATTTACTGCTGACGTCTCTTCAAATGCGGGTATGAGGTTTTATCATAATTGAAAGAGCGAATCCCAGAGTGCAAAGCGCACAGGTGATACACAATGTCGTTTATCGATATAGAAATTTGACATAGCAATACCACGTGTACGTATTACGTATATGCGTCTGTGTGTGTTTATGCATGAACGTTACGTTGCCGACTCACTTACATGAACTTTTGGATGCATTATATGAATGGAATATTAAACTAGATGTCTGTAAACCCTGCCAACGACTCGCAATGTTATGTACAGTTTAATGAAATTTATGAACAATAAATTATTAAACTAATGAATATTATTTACACCATCGTGTAAACACAAATGTATACAAATCTTTATGTTGCAATGATTGTGAATGTCGCGTTTGTAAAGACGGATGGGCTATGTTTGCCTGAGGTGCGTATTCATCTGCTGCAGACCTTCGTTTCCATTGTTGGGGTGTGAGGCTGCGACACGTCGCACTCTAATCTACATGCATACGAATTCATAACATTGTTCAATGTTATGTTGATACTCTCGAGTCATGCAAAACGTCCGGGAACGTAACACAACTGACAATTCTCATCCGAGGCGTTGACGGCGATAGCGTTCGAATTTCCCGCTGATGAGTGTCAAGAACACTCCAAATAAACAAATGTTTTCATGGATGGAACCGTTGAGAGTAGATGTGGAACTGTCAACGGTCGGTAATATGAAGGCGGAGTTGGACATTTGGCAGTGGGCCTTTGGAATTTTATTATTTCAAAGAGGGTGACGGGTTCGAGAAAACAACGGTTCGGGAAATCGGTAAGTCGGGAATATAGCTATTTGGGAATTTAGCCTGTTCGGGAGCATAGCTATTCGGGAAATTGATAGCGGCGGTGAGTTCGTAACGTCACGTCAAAACTGCCAGGGCTAATTTCTACAACAATTTATTATGTAAAGGTTCGTTATCGCAAATTAATATGGTACAGTGACCCGTTCGCGGC
This sequence comes from Athalia cordata, assembly GCA_963932425.1. Taxonomy (NCBI): domain Eukaryota; kingdom Metazoa; phylum Arthropoda; class Insecta; order Hymenoptera; family Athaliidae; genus Athalia; species Athalia cordata. Next base: position 40,901,091 of record OZ010626.1, read on the forward strand.
ACGGGGGATAATTGTCAGCCGAACGTTGCAAACCGGGCAGGGGGTGGAAAATTCAGTTATATATCCCCGATCGTTTGCTATTCACCACCGTAGTGCCAATCATTAGGAGAGTCGCCATTTTGTCTGGACACCCGGTCGGGTGAATAGGGCGAAAAATATTCTACCTAGGTACCGTCAAACACCCTCAACGAGTTTGTCAACTCGGATGGATTTAGAACATAATCTAGGAGTTGGCCCCGACTGGTGGGGTGCTACGATTTTTTCAAAAGTTCTTGTGACGTGCCGGTGCAGTTTGCAACAACGGAGAACGTATCGCGGACTGTGCGTAGCGAGGCTAGGGAGAAAAAGTTTGACAAAGTGCATTACTTCGCAACGATAAATATCGCGAATACGCCTTACGTCGAAGAAATATCGGGCACCGGATTTCGCTCTGTATTTTTTTTATTCTTTTGGTTCGCTTCGTTTGGCTTCAAACAAACATTAACGGTTTCAAGTCGCTCAACGCTGTCGCATTTCACACGATTCTTTTACGATTTGTGCTATCGCGTGAGAAGAAGGGAGTACGGAAATCAACTGTACGGCCCATCCGGGTGTCTTCTCGAATTCCTCACGAGGTAAACCCAACCCTTGTTCCCTCGTAAGCGCGTGGTGAGTTCATCCTATTCCTCGGCCGACGATCCATCCCAGGTTCCATCCCCTATGCGTATGCCCTATCACCCTCTTGACTCGTAAATATTGCGTGATCTGAAAATCCGCGATTTTCTGACGTTTTTTGTGTATCAAAACATCCGTTGTTGCTTGGCATGGAATGTATCGGTAGCTGTCACAACATTTGGATGATTCCGTATCTTTGCAATCTCTTTATTTATTTTTGTTGCAGATAATGTAGGTGTAAAGCTAGTGGAACAAGGCCTTTAGGATATAATAATATTTAATGCCAGTGAATACGCCGGATGCTCGTCGCGTCGGCATCCAAAACAAACCATATATTTATAGGATAATTGGAGCCGAGTGAAAACGGTACAGAATGACGATCGCCACTAGGGGACAGGGAGTTGGGGTGGATCCTCCCGAAGGTCAGCAGCAGACTGCACAGGTATACAAACTACATCAATCTTATTTCCTTATTCTTTTGATACTTGATAAGATTTTACTGTTGTCGCCCAATTGCTATTTGGTAATTGTTGGATGATGAAATGTGTTTGTAAGGCTGTGGTCGACTCGAATATTAAAGTTGCGACGGTGGATGGTTATCAACAGATCCACAGCCCACCTGGGCCACAGCAATTGGTGGATGCCATGTCTGGTCTACAGCTGACAGAGAATGTTAGGCAAAGCGAAACATCTGCCGAAAGTCTCAATCCTGCAGATGATAGTAATCAAAGACGTAATGGGGAGCCTGACTTTCCTCGTGCGAAACTGGCCATGCTCGACGAGAAAATATCCAGTCCTCGATGGGTGGTACCAGTCTTGCCTGAACAGGAACTTGAGTGCCTGATGCAAGCCAGCATTGATTTATGCCGCAAAAGTTAGCCTTTGCATACTTATCGGATGTGTATTTTGTGATGAATGTCACACTGACCATAATTCTTATAATTTTGCAGAAATCGATGTCCAAAGCGAAGCCTGTCAGCGGTTCTTTCGTGAAGGATTGACAATATCCTTTACAAAGATATTGACCGATGATGCGGTTAACAGCTGGAAGCTGAACATTCACAATTGTATAAACGCGAGTTGTGAAAGACTGGTGGAACTTTGCGTTTTGAAACTAGACGAGGACTGGTTCCCTCTTTTGGATTTGCTTGCAATGGTCTTCAATCCCAACAACAAGTATACTTTTTACAACTTTGAATATTATCCAACAGCCATTTGGAAACACCGAACTTTTGGCCAAAAATATTTGCTCTTTCAGGTTTCACACTTTCAATGCAGGCAGAGTTTCCGAAACCGTGCCACAAGGAAGCAATATCCCTGACGAAGAACTCTATGCTAGGCCAGCCCCCGACTCAAGGAGTCCCCGGGGCTGGCTCGTGGATCTCATAAATAGGTTTGGAAGTCTCAACGGATTTGAAATACTGCTATCAAGATTTCAAAGCGGGCAGAATTTGACAGTGCCTGTGATCCATGCCTTGATCAAACCCTTTGGACAATGTTATGAACTTTTGACCGTTCACACCATTGTCAAATACCTAATGCCTGTGGTGGTAAGCATCGCTTTCTGATTCACGTATTATACTTGTACAATTTCAAGCAGAATTGCATATTGTATTTACTCGATATAAACAGGAAATGGTGCCGGTTATACTGGACAATCTGACTGACGAGGAGCTGAAGAAGGAAGCAAAAAACGAATCAAAAAACGACGCGATATCGGCGATAATCAAAGCAACAAAGTGTTTAGTATCGCGGGTACCTCGGCCAGAAGAGATGATAAAGAATCTAGAAATATTGAGATTAAAGATGATACTAAGACTTCTACAGATATCGTCGTTCAATGGGAAAATGAACGCACTAAACGAAGTAAATAAAGTAATCGCCAGTGTGAGTTATTACCCCCATCGTAATCCAGGCCTCGATGAAGAGGAATGGCTCACAGCTGAACGGATGGCGGTATGTTGATCCTACATTCAATTTTTTCAATAGTAAAATTACTCATTTCCATGTGAGCTATTTCAACGATCTGATTGTAGAAATGGATAAAAGACAATGGGGTGTTAGAAATTGTACTCCGAGATTCTCTGCACCAACCTCAGTACGTTGAGAAACTGGAGAAAATATTGCGATTCATAATCAAGGAACGTGCTTTGACCGTCCAAGACTTGGATGCTGTGTGGGCAGCACAGGCGGGTAAACACGAAGCCATAGTAAAAAATGTACATGACTTACTGGCCAAGTTGGCATGGGATTTTAGTGCCGAACAATTGGACCATCTTTTCGAGTGTTTTCAGGTTGGTTGATCGAATGATAGTATCATCTAGATTTACAAACTTTTAAGTTTCTCTATTGAACGATTGCCTGCTTTTTTTTAGTCAAGCTGGAAAACAGCTAACAAGAAACAACGAGAAAGATTATTAGAGCTCATAAGACGGCTCGCCGAGGATGACAAGGATGGCGTCATGGCGCATAAGGTTTTTACGAATCAAATTTTCTTCAGCTACCGAGAAAGCGAATCGAATATTCGACTCTCTTCAATAATTTCTAAGTCATCTGTTTTTTCCAATTATCATCTTGACTTTTCTCCGTGTTTCCAGGTGCTCACACTTTTCTGGAATCTCGCTCATTCTGACGAGGTGCCGACTGAAATAATGGATCAGGCGTTGAACGCCCATGTTAAGATTCTCGATTACTCCTGCTCACAGGAACGAGATGCTCAGAAAACAGTGTGGCTGGATAAGTGTGTCGAGGAACTGAAAAGTGGCGACAAATGGGCATTACCTGCATTGAAGCAGATACGTGAGATTTGTTGCCTCTATGAACCGAATCCTAACATGGGGGTTAGTCAGCGCAGTCACCATGTATATTACAGGTAAGAATAATGCGGTCACCCAGAGTCCCGAAAGTGCTCATAAGAAACGTATTTTCATGCAAACATATTTTTTTTTTTTCACAGACAGGAAGTTATAGAGCGGTTGCAAAATCAACACTCAGTTGTGATACTCGTCACGAATAGTTTAACAAATTACATGGAAAAGGTTCGGCGGATGGTGAAAGAAAACCCGGAAATTGACGCGGCAACTTTCATGCCAGATCGGCGTTACAGTCACACCGTTCAAGTGCAAGAGAGGTTGAATTTCTTAAGGTTTTTACTCAAGGTACACGAGAGAAGAGAATAGTTTCAGTGTGTTAATGGCGATTCTTAGCAATAATCCATTATTAATTGGTTATTAATTCATCTCGCAGGATGGGCAGCTGTGGCTATGCGCTGAACAGGCAAAGCAGATATGGCAATGCTTGGCAGAACAGGCGGTGTTCGTATCGGATCGTGAAGCTTGTTTCAAATGGTTTTCAAAACTGATGGGCGAGGAGCCGGATCTTGATCCAGCTATAAATAAAGACTTTTTTGAGAATAACATACTCCAGCTGGATCCAGTGTTGTTAACGGAGAGTGGTATAAAATGCTATGAACGATTTTTTAAAGCTGTCAACTTCAAGGAGGGTAAACTGAAACTCAAGAGACGGACTTTCCTAATGGATGATGTAGATCTCATCGGGACTGATTATTTATGGCGGGTTAGTTTGCTGCCTACGCCGAATTATTCTTCGATAAATTAAGTAACCATCCAGTATTGAAATCTGACTCATGTATTCTGCAGGTAGTCACAAACAGTCCAGATGAGATCGCGAACAGGGGAATTGAACTTCTCAAGGAAGTCAACACCAATTTAGGGCCGCGACTGCAGGCTTCAGTTCTCGCCTTTCACGAGACTTATATTGCCGAGTGTTTGGACAGGTTGAAGGCTCACTTTGATACTGTATCTGTATTGAGTAAGGTGTACCTAGAAGGTAAAGAGGAACGAGAGGATCAAATGGCCAACAAAATTCGAATGGAAGCGGTCAAAATGTGTCGAGTAATGATGGTACTCCAAGAGTACATCAACGAATGCGACACCGCCTTTCCAGGAGAAAGGAAAATCTTGCCCCTTTATCGGTGAGTGACTACGTATTACCCACAATTTATCTCACAAATATCATATCAAGAGGAGCTAGCGTAAAATAATATTAAAGAAATTGTGCATTACGCGTATTATGTGATTGAGAACTGCGGCGCACGTCGAGTAATAATTTTTTCTAGAATCTATTCGTGAGAAAAACGGAGAGACGGGGAGTACTTGAATAATTGTAAATATGTTTACAGAGCAGCTCGTGGGAAGCATTTATCTCTAGTAATACGATTCGCTAGTCCTGGTCGTAATATTGATGATGTAGATATATTCACACACAGCAATGACACATTGGCATCTCTGAGACGCCAAGTACTCCGTCGAATCAAAGCTAGTGGCACTAACGTCAAACTAGATTTGTTCATCAATGGGGAGCCTCTCGAGCAAGCCGATGATAGAAAATTGCTTTCCCAAATACCGCTAAGAGACAAAATGGTTAGTTGAGTACAGCATACTCGTAGTTCCTAACTTTTTTTTCCCCAATAATTAACTTATTACGCATACTTTATTTTCACAGTTACTGTCAGCAAAATTAAGCCAAGTCAACATTAATCTACCTAGTTCTCCAGAAAGTAGTTCAGATAGCTCTACCAGTTCACCTCACCATCCTTACGATGGTCCAAATTTAGAAGCAGAAAATAGTCTACCTGGCGTGGTGAGTATCAGTCCTATGATCTGATAAAAGTCTGCCGTTCGCAACATTATTTTACTTTTGTGCATATTTCTAGGTAATGTCACAGCGGTCCCAGCATGCGACGTTCTTTTTTCAACTTTCGGACCTTGGATGTAGACTACAGTATCCCCAACTTCGAGACGGTGCCCGTAATCTTTTGCACCTGGTTCCTCCTGACACACTGACCGTAGCCCGGTTGCAGTGGTTTTTTGGTCGTTACAGAGGCTTGGATGAGGATGCATCTCCTAGTCATCAGTGTAACGAAGAAAATACCACTGCCGAGTCCCTTTTCTTCGCCCCAAGCCCCAGCCAAGTCTTATATAATCTAGTGGTTCGTATAATCGAATGTGTTTTCTATGCACTTGCATTAGTTGAATCAAACTTCGACAATTTAATATTTCCAGGTTATGTACACACTTCTTATGCCGGCCCTGGATCTAATGACGGACAAAGCCTTTGAATTTCAATACAATTTCATTAAGAGTGGCGAGGCTAGTGTGATCCTGGACATGCTAACAAAGAACGAATTTCTGCCGAATGCCGATGAGTCGACGAAGCGATCGGCATATTTCACCGTGTTGAAATTATGCAAACTGTTGCTTACCGTTATCGGAAACGTAATGGTGCGCGTGATCGATGAGGTAGTTCAGCAACAGTCGTCTAGCCCAGATGGAACCCACGAGAATCATGAAAATCACAACAATGGAGTTCGCGGTCCAATCGCCGTGTTGAAACAAGCGCTCCAAAGTGTACCGAATCAGAATACAGAACATATGCTACGAACCGTTGCTGCAAGACTTGCTCAGCATCTCGCCGATCAGATGTTATCGGGTGGAACTGAGTCCGATCGATGTAGGCAACTTTTCGTTCAGGCCCTATCGTGGAAACTGCCTGACTTCGCAACAATACGTGCCATTGTAAGATTAGCCTGGGCAGCGTCCACGGGGAACTTGAACAACGTCGACGCTTCTCCGGAAGTACTCCACACTGTACATACGGCTAGCCAAAAAGAGCAGAGGGTTCCGGACAGTGCTGACGTACAAGGTATGAGGACTTAATTATACATATCCAGCGGCTTTTTAGATCGGTGAAATTTATTCGCGCATCTCATGTATCATTAACGTTCCACAGTATGCAAGGAAGCTCTGGAGGTTCTAACGATAGCTTCGGTCCTGAATCCCAGTGCTTTAGACACGTTAACGAGCCGTAAAATGTGGCACACATTTCTTATCGATCTCGTTCTACTAACCGTATCGCGAGAAGTGAGAGTCGCTGCTGCCGATCAGTTCTTTTTAATATCAACTTGGTGCAGCGGTGGTCATCAGCATTTGCAGTTTTCTATTAATCTTCTGTTCAGTATTCTCAACACGACCGTCAAGGAGTATGCAAAACAAAGCCAAGAGTATTTTCAGGTATCCATTACAACGCTTACTGTTTCTATGAGTTTTAGATTCAGATTCTGAATATGCTCTATAAATCTTGCTCATTTCGCATTTCCAGCTGCTGTGCAGGCTGTTGAATTACGCGTACATATGGGGATGTCCCTTGGCAAACGCTGAAACGCTGTTGAGCAATGAGATATGGTGGTTAAAAAAGATAAGAGACAACGTGATGGTATCGGGAGAGAGCCAAGTGGA